>OX465596.1:294745000-304745000 GCA_950022295.1 Bromus sterilis | reverse complement strand
TTGCATTGCCTTCTTCTCATTCCGAGAGTTGGTGTCCACCTTCGTTGGTACATCCAAACCCTTGGCATGATACGCTCTGTCATCATAAGCCTCCTTATATCTTTCCTCAAAACAGCCACCACACCTACCTATCAAGTCATTTCCATAGCCTTTCCGAGTTATATTGCCATGCAACTTCCACCTCTTCATGACTTGATCTTCATGTCATACATGTTCTTGCTACACTGGCAGCGACATACCTTGCATACTTCATGATAGTTACATCTTCTTTATGTTTTGAGTACCTTGTAAAGTGTGAAAGATCTCCTTTACCTTCTTGTAAAATAGATTGTTTCCCTTAAGTGAGGAAAAGATCCCGAAGTGGACACATTAAAAGATCCCAAAGAGGACAAATGAGAGTTCAATAGAAAGAACCATTGAGGCCACAAAAAAATACAAAAAAATAGAAAAAAGAGAAAAATAAATAAAAAGAGAGAAAGGGGCAACACTACTATCCTTTTGAGAGATCCACACTAGTACTCCCTTTATATCCTTATACTCCATAGAGATGATCATTATGCATATAGCTATGTGGGGACCTTCACACTATAGAACTTGGCTTGCATATTCCAAGGATGAGCCTCCTCAAACGAGCTCTAGGTCTTCATGAGCGAGCAAGTTAGATGCACCCCCACTAGTTCCTTTGGAGAGCTTCTTAGCTTGTATGTGTATCCGTTGCATGGCAATCCCTACTCCTCACATCATATCTATCATTTGGCATCCCTTGCCTATGATTGTCCTCATTGATGTGAGCCTTTCTCATCCTTTTTGTCCTCCTCCTCCACCATACTTCTCTCTTTGCCATCTTAAGTGTCAACTCTCGTGCTTACGCTCATCCATTGCATGAGTGCTCAAAATATCGAAAAAGAGTGGATCAAATTGACTTGTACCTGGCTAGTGGTCTGGGGACGAGTCAAGATAAGATTCCAGAAGAAGACCAAGTGTGAAACTTTAGTAGATTGAGTTCTCAACACAAAAATTACTTTTTCTCGTATTCCCTATCCCCCTTCTTGCACGTAAACACCATTTGGATACATTCGAGTCACGGACAGCAAGAGCTCTTGCACCTATTGTTCTTTTGTTACTTGTTTCAATGCTAATATAGACTCTTGCATGTTATGACTTGAATTGAATCTCTAACATTGATTGCTTTACTTTTCAAAGTTCTTTTATGGTTGCTAGCGTGTCACCACAGAAATTATGTTTTTATCATTTACCTACTCGAGGACGAGAAGGAATTAAGCTTGGGAATGTTGATACGTCCAAAACGTATCTATAGTTTCTGCTTGCTCCATGCATGTTTTGTGTGATATTGCTATGATCTATATACACTTTCATAAACTTTTGATCATATTTGGACTAACCTATTAACTCAGTGCACCCCAGTGCCAGTTCCTGTTTTCTGCTGTTTTTCTATTTCAGTTTTCCCCTATATAAAAAGTGCCAGAAAAATTCTGGGAAAAATACAGGAAAAATCAGCGTACAGGAAGCTTCGAGAAAAGCCCGGGAGGGGCCAGAGGGGAGCCAGGCGGCCACCCGGCGCGACCCCACCCCTGGCCGCGCCAGGGGGGCGCCTGGGGCCCCTGGTCCACCTCTGGCTGCCCCCCTTCGCCTATTTATTCTCCGTCACGGGAAAACTCCAGAAGTAGAACCCTATTCCGCAAACTCGCCTCTGTTCCGCCGCCGCCGCGCTTCCGAGATCGGGAGCACCAGAAGACCTCTTCCCGGCACCCTGCCGGAGGGAGGATTGACCTCCAGGAGTCTCCTCTCCACCATGGATGCTCCCCGGATGTCTCGTGAGTAGTTTTCCTTGGACCATGGGTTCGTGATCAGTAGCTATGTGATGTTCTCCTCCCCTCTTTGATCTTCATTGTTTAGACCTCGTGAGCTGCCCTACATGATCGAGGCACCTTTGTAATATTTCTTCTATTGCTATGCTGAGTTTGGAGGGATCTGATGGATTATGAGATTATGTTCAGATTGTGATAGAGTAATATATTTGGTTTTTATCTCTTATATTTTTGTTCCTAAGTAATTCTTGCATGTTCTCCGTTGCTGTTTATTGCTTTGGCCAAGTAGTAGGTAGTGACTCCAAGAGGGAACGTTGTGCTAGATTGTGGGTTCATGCCCCCCGATGACACGCTTGAGTGACAGAAACATGAGTCTAGGGGATGTGCTGTTGCCACAAGGAGGAAAACAACGGTGCTTGTAACCGCGGTTGCAAGGATTGTTTACTTTACGCAAAGTTCTTTTTATTGCAGTTGTCTGTTGCTTTGGGTTTACAATTTGGGTGGGGCTCGCAACTTAATACCAGCGAGATGTTCTGGATAGATATATCAAGGTGGATGATTAGTAGTAGATGCAGATGGATTTCGGTCTACTTATTTTGGCGTACTACCCGTGCTTTTGAGCCTCTTCCTTTCTTTTGTAGCATAGTTAGCATTGCGGTGCGTTCATAATCCTGTCAATTGCCCTTCTGTAATTTGTTTACCTCGCATAGTAGTTTTATCGTCTATTGGGAGAGAGACATCACTAGTGAACATCACGTATCCTGGTCCATATCCTCATTATTATTTCCAAGTTATATTTACTTTACTGCTTTTTCTTGCTATCATTATCCCTTGCGTTTTATCCTTTGTGAACAACAAGACCGGAGAGATTGACAACCTCTCTGAACTTCGTTGGGAACAAAGTTATCTGTGTCTGTGTGCAGGTCCACGTCAGTTGCGCCGCTGACACCTACTTATCATCTCTGGAGTCCTACTGGAGACAAACCTTGGTATCTTCACCGAGGGAAAACTGCTGCTGCACTACATCTCAAACCTTCCACTTGGGGTAACCAACGAAGGGCGAGAAGCCATCACCAGCCACCTGGGCTATATAAACACCACCACACTCCCACCCCTTTCTAGGGTTTCCCTAGCCACAAAATTGCAGCCACCCCCCCCCCCCCGAAAAATTGCCAGATCTGCCCAATACCCCCTCCAAAATCCGAACACCCTAGCCCCTCAGATCTGGACCGTCAGATCTGAGATCCAACGGTCCAGATCTGGCCACGTAGCTTCCAACAGCAGCTCCAGCCTCTCCGGGCCCCGCAGGGCCCTCCCGGCCCGCTCCGGCGCTGCCCGGGCCCGATCTGGGCCTCGCCGCAATGCCTCCCCGACGGCAGCCGCCGCCGCCTCCTCGCTGCGTGCCAGGTGAGCTCCGCCCTCTCCTCCCTCGGCTCTCCTCCGCCTCACCCCTTCCCCTTCTCCCCCTCGCATGACATGCCAGCGGCCGCCGCGCCATGTCAAGGCTAAGCCGGAGCTCGCTCGGGCCGCCATGGACGCCGGCGTGAAGGTCGCGCGCCACCCGGTCCCCTCGAACCACGCCACCGCCATGCACCTCCTTGTCGCCCCTCGCCTCCTCTTCCACCTAGGCATCACCGCGCCGCTCCGGTGGCCGGAGAGCCGCCGCCGACGACGACTCTCGGCCTCGATCTGGATCGAGCGGGCGGTTGGCCGCCGCCGCTGACCTGGGCCGACGCGCCCCAGGCCCACCTCCAGCACGGCCACGCGGGCCAGATCCGCGAAGCCCAAGCCTCCAGGCGCCCTAGCCAGATGGACCACGACCCATGGGTGAGATTCAGCCCGAGTTCCTCCCCTGCGAATTTTCTCTAAGTCCCCGAATTTTTGTCTGCTGTACCTGTTTTGCAAAGAGAATTTCCCGTTGACTCGTAGGTCGGAACGAAGTGAATCTTTTTTTGTATTGTTGTCCTCTCCGTGCTCTTTAATCCATATTCTGTGAGAATCTTGATCCGAGGTCATCTTGCTTGTGTAATTGTTGGTCAAACAGGGCACCAGATCGTTAAACTGCTAACTGCTGTGAATCTGTCTGGAACTGTTATTTTATTGCAACTTCGGGTGACGGTTGCGTCGCAACCGTACGTCGGAATTGATTGATTCCTTTTGCATCATGTTAAGCATTGTTTCTACTTCAGTTACATGCCTTCACATGCCATATTTTCTTGATGCATGATGATTGTATCTTGCTCCAAAGTAGCTACCCTGCTGTTAGTGTGTTGCTGTTTATATTTTGTTGCAACTTCGGTCAACGAGTGTATCGCGACCGTTTATCGGAATTGAGTGATTCCAATTGCATATTGTTAAGCATCATGTCTATTTCCATTATATGTATTGCTATGTCATGTTGCTGTACTTTTTCATATAGTTATACCCCTGTTTATACAGCATAAAAATAATAGTTCCTGCCATGTTGTTTGCTTATTATCTTTTGATCCGTGATGCTTATTTGCATGATTCTTTTTTCCATGCCTTCCCTGCCATGTCTACTTTAATTGCATATCATTTGTGAGCATGTTTGCATTGATTATCCTGTTTATGCAATGCTCTAAAGTGTGCTTCCTGATGTTGGCAGATACTGCCCGTAACTTGTTTTGCTTGTATATTTTTAACCGTAACTCCGTTTGGAGTGTTCTTTATATGTAACTTGATTAGTTTTTCGTGTACTTTTTGTTTATGCTGTTGTTAACCAAGCTAAAATATGGCTTAGGACAGAACAGTACCAAATGTTTGAATTATCGTGCGGCACTTAGTGCTATGCCATGTTTAGGGTGTTGCCTCGCTTAACTTGACTAGTATAGGTAGTTTACTTTGCGCTTAACCTATTGCCATGATTGTGTGACCATGCCATGCTTGGGTGCCTTGCCATGTTAACCACCATTGGTTGATCACTTGTAGCTAAACAACTTGAACCGATTCTAAACGTGCGGTATTCGTCGTGTGTGACCGATACCCCACTTAAACTGTTAGTAACCGTTCTCAACGATAGATCCGTACCGCATTGCCGTGTTGTGTGATGCCTTCTTGATCTTTTGTTGCTCCGTAGTAATAGTGGTGCATCGTTGATTGTTTTCCAGTGGTTACCCTCTTGTGTGCTCCCGCGGGTACCTTCCGAGACGATGCGAGCTTGCGATCAACTACACCTTCGGAACCCGACTTATCAACAGGCAAGGACTATACATTACTTATTATCCATTCTATTTCAACCAGCGGTTTGCATGCTAGTCTATGATAGGTTCGATGTTTGATCCTACCACATGTTTACAGCCTCTTTCAAACCGATACAGCCATGTCCCTTCCCAGCAAAACTTGTGCTGCTATGTTACTATTGCTCGTTGCTCAGCCCATGCTTAGTATGCATGCTTAGGATGCTACAATGTTACCCTGTTACTCCTTGGTTTGGGATATCACATTATTATTGTTGTTGTTGATGATATGATTATTATAACGTTGACTATATTCGACGAAGGATGGAAGGTCTAGGCTATCCCGCCCCGACGCTTTGTTCCATTCGAGTCACCTAGGATTCGAGTTCCGGGTATTGGTTTTAAGACTGAGCATGCCTAACCGCGTGTGGGATTCTATGGGGTCCCCTTGTTTGACCTAGCTAGCTTCAAACATTTCTAGTGGTGGCCCAAGCTGATTTTACCATTTGAAACCGCATGCATAACTGGTTTGTAGCCAGTGGATTTAAAACAAACCGGGCCAGTGGGATGGTATATCCTGTTGGTCCAAGTCTGGAAGCTAGGGAGCCTGCCCGGGCGAGGGTAGGTTATCCCGGCCTCGTCCAGACGGTAAAGGCCGATTCGAGAGCGCGGCCGGCTTTTGAGTTGGATGTCGACTCACCGGGGGCCACCCGGATTTGTGCGTTGTTAGTTAGAGGGACTTGTCGTTTCGGATCTCTTGGAACTAAATCATAAAATGGTTGCCTGTGATGGGTAGCAACTGAGAGAGATGGGCGTGCATGCGGAGCCTTGTAATGGGAAGTTGGTACACCCCTGCAGGGTTTAATCTTTTCGAGAATCCGTCTCCACGGTTATGGACGACTTGAGACCTACTCTATATTCATAGACAACAACAACTGAGATAATCTTAATATAACTTGATCAACGTGTGTGTACCTTGACTGCTTCTTCTTCGTCGGGATGCGAAGAGGAGGACAAGGATAGGGTAGGTGTTATGTTTGCGTAGTAGTTGATAGCAAGACTTGTTGGAGGCGATTCCTCATCGAATGCTTGGCTTGTTATCTTACTCTCTAGATCATTAGCCACTTCATAAATGCTAGTGCGGCAGCAACCTCACCACTTACCTCATCCTTACCGTAAACTACTAGTTGTCCTAGAATGACGAGTGATGAAGTCCTTGCTGGGTCAGATGACCACTACAGTTGGATGCTGAGTACTTCTGTACTCATGATACTACCCCCAAACTCTTTTCAGGGTTCTTGATCGATAACAGGTATGGTGATCGACGTTTCACGTGGAGACTCGACGACGACTAGTTAGGCGGATCCCGGCAGAGGGCCTGGACCCGTGTGGTTATGAGGATTGATGTTTTCTCCTTGTCGCTAGGCATTTGATTGTAGTCTGTACTCAGACATATATCTTCTGCTGATGTATTGTATTTAAGGCAGTTGTATGCCGATTGTATGAGATGTTGTATCCTAGTATCTGTAATGTTGTGATATCATGTTGGAAATCCGGGGCATATGACTTCGTCATATGTCGCGGTGGGACCGATATGTGCTTCGTCCCCGGATCTGGATGGAAACATCTAGATCTGGAACAGTACCACATATCGGGCCTTACATTCGTGCAAAAGGAGATGCACTCTTCGGTCAGAAATCCCTGGGCTATGCTTCCATCTGGACGTGCCCTGTTGCGAACGTATCCTTTGATCACACCATTCATCCTTTTGAACGGCATCATGCTGTGCAGGAACGTCGGCCCGAGTTGGATGATATCATCCACGATATGGACGAGGAGATGTACCATGACATCGAAGAATGCGGGCGGGAAGTATATCTCGAGCTCGCATAGTATCACCACGATCTCTTCTTGTAGCCTTCTGAGTTGCCTCACGCCAACCGACTTCCGAGAGATAACATCGAAAAAGTTGCATAGGCCAAATAGCGTTTCATGGACGTGGTCGTCCATGATCCCGCGCATTGCAACCGGAAGTAGCTGCGTCATCAGCACGTGACAGTCGTGAGACTTCATCCCGCTGAACCTCTGCTTCACTGAGTCTAGGTATCTGTTGATCTTCCCAGCGAAACCATAAGGAAGTTTTATTCCTAGGAGGCAGTTGATAAACTGCTGGATCTCCTTCTGACTTAGAGTGAAGCGCGCGGGGGGGGGGGGGGAGTAATAATGTTCGCTCTGCTTCTTGGCCTTTTTGCCTTTGCGACGACTTTCTGTGTCCTCCGGTGGCTCATCATCATCATCGTCGTCGTCATCATCATCATTATCATTAAGGCGGTTTCTTGGTTGTTTCTTCCCTTCAATTAGCACACTCATGTGCATGTACTTCCTCTTCATGCACTCCCAGGGGGGGATGTTGTACATGCCCACAAACACTGGCCAGGTGCTATGTGTGCTTCTCTGGTTGCCGATAGGATTTACTCCATCGGCGCTCACGACCAACACTACGTTCCTTGGATCCTTCCCAAAGACCTCCTCGAAGTTCAATGCCTCCCACTGGGTCCCATCAGAAGGGTGACTCAACATCCTGTCTTTTTCTGGATCATTTTTTCAGCTTCTTCCTTTTGTTGCTTCCTTTCCGCATGCCAGCGCATGAGCTTAGCTTGCTTAGGGTCCGCGAAATAACGCTGTAGACGAGGAATGATTGGAAAGTACCACACCATTTTTTGAGGAGCTTTCTTCTTCTTGTATCGACTAGCCCCGCACTTCGGACATACGGTAGACTCCGCGTACTCATGCCGATAAATGATGCAATCATTAACGCAGACATGGTATCTAACATGCGGTAAATCCAGAGGACACACGATTTTCTTCGCCTCATTGAAACTGCTCGGACACATGTTCCCCTTGGGAAGACGGTCTTTCTAGAATGACATGTTTTCGTCGAAGCATTTGTCAGTCATTTTATGTTTTACTTTCATCTCCAGAGCCATGACCGCTACTTTCAAGTGGGTATCCTCGGGATTGCATCCTTCATACAATAGAGTAATTGCGTCCATCTCAAGTTGATTCAGCTTGGCTTTCTCTCGGGCGGCAGCTCTTGCGTTATTGCCTGCCTGGTTCAGAAGCAACTCTTGAAGATGAGGGTCCTGCACCCAGTCCATCGACGATGGTCCATCATCGCCGTCTTCTCCGGCATCTTCATGTTCATGATGATCATGCCCTTCGTCTTGATCTTCCTCATGATCATGTCCGGCATCTTCTACATGATGATTGTGTCCTGAATCGTGATCATGTCCGGGAGATTCTTCGTCTTCTCGCCCGACCTCGGCGCTATTTTTGCTTACTGTTGCCCGGCCACCCTGGACGAATTCATAATCTTCTTCATCACATTGCCACCGATAGTCATCCATCAAACCACGTGTGAGCAGGTGCCCCTTTATGGTTTTTGAATCCGGGTCCAAAAGGCACTTTAGCTTGCATCTTCGACACGGACATCTTATCTCCGTCTCGTTCTTTTGAATCATCTCGGCCTTCGCGGAGCTCAAAAACCTATCCACGATGCCTCCGGTCATCTTGCGAACCATGGTCTCCTGCGGGGCATAGAGAAAAACGATATTTTAGAACCAAAAAAAAAATTGGCATGACCTTGCCTAATTATTAGGACAAAAAAGAATGCAAAGTGTGCCAAATTTTCGCCGAAACAGAAATGAATCAACATTACGGCAAAATGTTGGCAACTATCACATATGTGAGGTACCTGCAAACACACATGTACATACATATCCCATGATCATCACACATACATTATCACAACACACATACATATATACCCCATGATCATCACATCACACCACACATATACACCGACAAAAAGTGTGTTCGAGGGAGAACAAACTAGATCTACACAACAATAAAGAGAGATACCTTACTTACCAATGAAAAAAGGAGATACAACTACTTATTTTGGGTAGATCTATGGTGCAAATAAGGCGAGGAGAAGGAAAGAACCGAGAGAAGCTTGTTGGAGGTGGGGAAAGTGAGTGTGGTGTGCTGCAAAAATATCTAGCTGCTCCCAGAGTTAGCAATGGCGCACCTCAGCAAATATGCGCCATTACTAACTTTGGGACAGGTGGTCCCAGCTGGCCAGAGGGGGGACCAGGATAGCAATGGCGCACATCCAAGAATTGCGCCATTAGAGTTATATACTTAGTAATGGAGCACTTCTTGGAAGTGCGCTATTGCTACGTCATCAGGCCTGGGCCCACCCCTCCCCTGACTTAGCAATGGCGCACTTCACATAAGTGCGCCATTAGCATCCCTCGTGCCTTATGGCGCACTTCCAAATAGTGCGCCATTGCTAAGTCAGGGGAGGGGGCTTGTCCAGGAGTGAGTGGGCGGTGGCGCACCTTCTGGTAAGTGCGCCATTAGTAACAGGGGAACTAATGGCGCACCAGGACATTATGACTCCGCCACTAATGTCAGCCCTCCGAATGCCGAAAGTACTGATGAGGACTTTATGACTCCGCCACCAGTTCGCAAGAGGACGAGGAGTGCAGCTGTGGAACGTCAAATGAAAGTGAGACAGTTATTCTATCCAACAAGAGGGCTGTGCAGAAGCCATCAAAATATAGAACGTCGGTACAGAAGTTGCAGCCTTCGAGGTTCAGCTATCTCGTGGAAGCGAGGAAACTATTGGAACTTGTGTCGAGCCCCGCGTTCAGGAAGAAACACAGCTAGTTAGTTCCTTTTTCTATTGTTTTCTTCTTTGCTTTTAGCTGTAGCTATCTCGTTTAATTTTTTGTTGTGTGCCTTTATTTGCGTTCCTAACCCTATCCCCGCTCGCTGTGTTGTTTTTGTTGAGCAGGTCTGCGCTGTTCATGTACAGGAATCCTATCGAAGTATACACTGTGTCTGTTGACTACATGTTCTTAACTTTCTACAAAGGCAGTTTCATGGACTCGGAGTTGATGGACCATATCATTAGTCACTGGAAGATTGACCGGCGAATGAATGTGGTTTACCGATCTGGTGAACGTGTTCTTCTTTCCCCTCTATTTATCATGGTATTTCTCCTTCCTCCTTTTTTTTATTTTTCTGCTGTAGGTGAACTGCATAGCCAGCGTATAATACAAAGATGTTGCGCTTTAGGTGTGAACTGCATTGCCACTGTATAATAAAAGATAGCTTGTTTGAATAACTTTATTCAAAGCTCAGGAAATGTCGCTTCTCAGAACTTATTAATGAACTGCATACGTAACTCTTTTTTCACTTATCCCAGAACAAAATGCATTAATATTTTGTGTTCTTAATTGTTATCTTTTTTAGCTTTTTTTCCTGGTGAACTGCATTTGTTTTGCTTACATTAGAAGATCCTTTTTTATTTTCCTAGATGAACTGCATTCATGCATTTTTTTTATGAATTAAGTATGTGCTTCAAATGAATTATCACGCGAATAGAGATGACCACGGAAACGTCGTGTTCCCCTTTGTGCACACCAAGTTCAATGTTGAAGATGCAGCAAGCCAGTTCAAAGCATATGTTCGCGATGATGAGAACCTTAATTGTAAATTAGTAAGTTCTCAGATTTTCTGGTTTTCAGCTCGTTGTTCTTATGTTTTTGCGTCATTTTTTTCTAGTAATCCTGTCCGCCACTCAAACTGAGAAACACCTTTGTTGAAAACCAATTCAGATCCTGTTACCACGGATGAAAGACCAGCACTACTCTTTATACACAATGAACAGGCACCATGAGACACTCGATATCCATGACACTAGGAGATACGGCGGACCATTTGATCAAACGACGAGGTGTCATAAGTCTCACTACCACAGCGGCCGCACTGAAATGGTAAAATGTTCGCTTTATTCATCTTTGTATATTTGTTTCACATGTATATGAGTTGAACGACAGTTTTCATGGCGTGTACTTGTTACGTGCATTGTCTATGTCGTATTTCAACAGATGATCAGGATGACCGCTTTGATGAAGAAGGTTTACGGAGAAAAGGAATACAAGAAGAAGGAGTCGGTAGACTGGGTCGAAGTTTCAAAGAAAGCTAGCTTTTTGGGCACCTGTGCACAGGGCCCCAATGAGTGCGGCTTTTTTGTTCTGAAGATGGCCTAGTTTTATGACGGCAGAAGCTTTGTTGTGAAGTTTGGAAAGCGCAATGTAAGAATCTTTTTATTTCTCGCATCTAATGTAATCCTTCATATTTTCCTCTTCTTGTCTGCAGCAGTATCACCTTTTTGTCATAACCAAGTTGTTGTTTCATTTTATCTTTTTGCTCTTTGATTGCAGGAAGCTGATATTGCGGATTGGAAGGCTGAGTTTCTGTTCCAGATTCTGTTCCACCCTGATAACATGGTCCTACCGAGTGAGTTTCCTGAGGAGCTAAAAAATATGTGCATGTCACTTGGTCTCACTGCCAAACCTGACTCGCAGGAGCAGGATGAGGCATAGAACAACATCAGACCCGTTTGATGTGTTTTAGAAACTTCATTGTAAATAGTTTTGTCGCTCCTTTTTTATGTATGGGATCTATTAAACATATTCACTAGGATGTTTTCCTTTTTTTGTACATCTATGTAATATAACGGAGAAAGCTACTCTGTTTGACTATGTATATAATGGAGTTTCATCTAATTTTTATCTTGTCAGCGGAAACTATCCTTACATGAGTGTAAACATACGTATCTGCACTACATATTTTTATGGGAGGGTGTGTTTTGCTGGTGGGTTGGGGGGGGACGCCCCCCCCCCATACTTGGTTAACAGAATTGGAATATACAAATGTGGAGACCATATCCATCTCACACACACTTATTATGTATGGATATCGATATAATATATAACATTTTTTGCAAAGTGCACTGCATTGCGCAAAAGAGGGCCTTCAATGGGTTATAGTGTTGATAATCAAAAAGTTTTGGAAAATAGTATTTTATTTGGAACACAGAACTGCATGTGTGCGCTAATCAAGAGCTCCATTTTTAAAAAAAATTGTAATAAGCGAACTGCACAGGTTACATGCTGCACACTGCATTGTTTGCGGTAAGCGCACTGCAATGTACACATGAAGAAGCCCAGTCTCTACTACATGTAGAGTATCGTTTATTTTCATAACCACATTATTTACTGTTTTTTCTCCATATTGGCTTCTGCAAACAGTAGAGAACTGCATTTTTTTAACATCACACTTGCCATCCCAGCTTCTGCACACATAAGAGAACTGCAATTTTATAACATCTATTATTGTTCTGAAACAGAATAGAACTGCATGTTTAAAATGACATTCCTATCTCTTCTGCATTTCATTTTCTAGAGAGAACTGCATTTTCCTCAATCGCACCAGCAGAGCATTGAATACAAAGTATACCTGTTTTTGTGCTATATATATTAAATTGGACTTCAACATTATATCTCGAAGCCTATTTTTTCGCTGTCCACTAAATTCAAGCTATCTCTATTATATGCTACATAAATGGATGAAGTTGATATACGTAAAAACGCTACAATGTATGTGTGCTGAGCTATGTCCTATTCCTGCTGCTTCCTCTCAAAGCGTGCACTGCAATTGGTTCAATGTTTGTCGCTCCATTTGTTTTATTCTTATTGAACATGTTATTCCTTGTAACGCGCCCGTGCGGCTGCGATGCTTGCCTCTGCTCTGTTTTCTTAATGCCCTTCCCCTTCGATGTTGATGCTGGTCCTTCGCTTTCTTCATCTACATCTTCTTCTTCGTCCTTTCCCTCTTCCTCATCATCATCTTATTCCTCATCTTCTTCATCATCTTCTTCCTCATCATTATCTTCTTCCTCATCTTCTTCATCTTTTGCATCTTCTCTCTTTGGGCAAGTTCTTGCATTATGCTTCTCTCTCTTTTTGCAGATGTTGCACAGTATTCTCTTTGTCAAATCTTCTTGTTGGTCAGCTTGGTCATATGTGGTGGCATTTTTGGCCTTGATTTTTTCTAGCCTCTACTTGCATGTCCTCGAGTTGTGCCCCGCAATTTTTCGCATGATTTGCACATCCTCACTCCTAGTGGCCTCCCTTCGCTGTCCAGCTCTGGCTCAGGCTTGTTCTTCTTTTCAGAACCTACATCCTTTGCTGCAGCTTTTTTATTTGCTGACTTGCTCTCCTTCTTTCCCCCTTTTGTGTTTGATACAGGTGGGGGAAGAATTGTGTCATCCACAGTAAGAGATGCACCATCAGTGTCATGTTTGTGCTCATCTCCCGTTTCTTCACTCCGTGCATTCTTGTTGTTCTCCACCTCTTCTTCGTTCAGCACGTCAAATTCTTCTATGAGTGCTCTCATCCCATATAACGCTCTATTGAACCCGCTATCCGACTTCACACCCCTGTTTGACAGGTCCATGGCTGTTTCTACAAGTAGCCTCCTACGGCAGAACATTGAACTTCCATCTAGAGCAGTTTTCTTGTAGTCTCTGCGGTCAAAAGTTGCATTTTGCCGCGCGTTCATGTGTACCTCTTTAATATGTACTCCTCAGGTATCTTGTCCACCCACAGCTGATCTAACATGCAAACGATGTGTACGCAGAACAGGCCTGCAGCAAATATTCATTTCTTTTTTGGTTGTCAGTGTGAGCAAACTTCAAATAAATATGTAACAGAGAATTCAGGCTTTGTGAACTGCATAAAAAATATGTACTTTTTTGTTTTTCATTCTAGTGAACTTCACTAAGTTTTTTTTCATATCTTGTCGAACTATGTGAACTTCATTATGCATTTTTTGTGCCTATTTCTCGTCTCACTGACATGTGTGTGTCCATAGTTTGCATTCGGATTCGTAGATACCGTTCGTCACATCAGCGACAACCTGGAACTCATGTCTCGCCAAGTCAAAATCATCGGACTGGTTGTAGTGGCGCACCAAATACTTTGTTGGGTTTTCATGGGACTGCTCTGATCTGAATGCAGTGTTGCGGTAGTGCGTTTGCTTGAAGTCAGCAAAGACTGCCCTTGTGTAAATCCTGCATAGTTGAACCTCGAAACCAAACTGAGTAGTAGTTTTAATTTCCGCCTGCGAAACAAAGAAGCTAGTCAGTTAGCTGTTTTTGGTTAACAAAAACATAATTGATTTTATATACAGAAGAGAACAGCATTTTAACATCACACTTTTCATCTCATTTTTGTTCATACGGAAAGAGAACTGCATTTTTTAAGTTCAAAGAAAAATCAGTAGTGAGTCTAAACCGCGTATACGAGCTTAACAAGATTTTTTTGTACCATACCTCGTTAGCCATGGTCTCTGCATGCTCATTGCCCTTCCTCGTTTGGATGCATCTGTCCACCTGCGACGCAAATATGTGTAGGTCGTGTCTTTCCCTGACAAAGTTTCTCTCCAAGATCCGGTTCATGCTTTCACTTCTCTGTGTCGACGTCATCCGTGCACAGAACACCTCCTTGTAGTAAGCTGATATCCATTCTTCTCGGTCTGTCCAAAGCGCATTCATAATTTCATCATTCTGCAGGTTATACTTCTCCATGAGGTCACGCCAAGCACGTTCAAACTCCAATGGCATCAATGGATGGTTGAGAACTGATGTCAGCTCATCTTTGAATGTCTCATATGCTTTTTACAACAAGGACATATGATCCTTGTATTTCTTCAGTATATGCCAACGACACAACTTGTGCAGCGTGCCTATTAGTGTACTCTTTATCGCTGCATCCATGGAGGGGCATTGATCTGCATGTTTTTTTTAAAACAAGCAGTCAGTTATTTTGAGAGAAATGCATTTCTATTTTTTTTGCTTTTTCTCCGGTTTTTTTTATGTAAGAAATGGACTACAAAAAAGCTAGCATTGAACTGCATTTTTTAGTTACCTGTCAGTATGTAGATTGGCCGCTTGTTGTGCATGCAATGCAAGAACGTCCGGAACACCCACTCGAAAGATGGTATTGTTTCGTCTCTGGCGAGAGCCACCGCAAATATTGTACTTTGTAGGTGGTGGTTTACTCCAACGAACACGCCCAGAGGCATGTGAAACTTGTTGGTCTTGTATGTCGTGTCGAACATGACACAATCTCCAAAATCTTCATAGGAACCCCGGCAGCTTGCGTTCGCCCAGAAGATGTTTTGCACACGGTTATCGACATCTTTGTTGTAATCATAGAAGAAATCCAGATTTATTTCCTGCATCTTCTCAAAGAAAGCTAGCAGTTTCTTCACATCGTCCTCAGTTTCCTCCTTTGCGAACTTGTACTTCCTGCAGTTTGAAAGTAGAGCATACCTCAGCATTAAGCAACACACAGAAATGCACAAGCGAACTGCATCAAGTAGAGGAGATATCAGCTAGTTTAATGTATGTACTTGTTCACCCAGTCACGGCTAGTGTGCCCCATATATTGTAGCCTTCCTGACATTCTCGACAGGGTTGACATCATTTGTGTGTGTGTCAGGTTGTCGATCTGCATGTCCTTTACTAGTTTATCAAGCAATGGATCATCCCTCTTATGCGAGTGCAAGTGCTGAAGCATAGTTGGGCTTTCAATCATTTTGTGGTTGTGATTGAGCTCAACATTTGCTATCACAAAGACATCCTTGATATTTTTCTTATTTTCGCCGTACAGCCAGTTCTTTTCGTTGTTTTATCTCGCTTTCTGTCATAATCTGACACAGTCTCTTGGTGGTTGCCCTCTCTTGAGCAAACTATGTAGTTGTTCGTCATGTGCGTCCCCCTTTTTCGTGTGCCGAATCCTGCATGCCTCGCATATGTGTTGTAGAACTCGTGTGCTGCCGCGAAAGAGGTGAACTACATACCTTTCGCAGGCACAAGTTCTTGCAGCAAGTTCTTGTTCTGCACCGCAACATGAAAATGATTTTCTTTTTGTTAACGAAGAATGCGCAAGCTGAAAAAGATTTCATAAGCAAACTGCAGCAGTAAGTCAAGGAAGCTTACATGTATGTACTTCTTATTCTCCATTGGTGTTTGCATCTCACCAATGTTTATTGGGCATGGAGGAGTTACAACAGACCTGTGTAATCGAGGATCTCGGTGAGGCAGAAGTGATGAGAACTATACTTTCTTTGTTGCCTATGTCTTTTTCTGATCCGGGTGGTGATCCATTTGATGTGTGGCAGGCGGCCTTGGCGGAATCCCACTGTTTCTATGTCGACGAACCGGTTGCTCCCAAACCGGCTCGTGTTCAACTTTGGTTTCCGGAGGCGCAACATTGTTTTGTGGAGGCTCAATATCATCCACTCTTATCTGCTGACCAAATGTTACAATAACATCTGTGTACCTTGGCTGCATAACTGTTATGAGTTGCTCTTCATCGTCGTCATCATCGTCGTCTCGCTGCGCATGCTGCCCCATGTATATCAGATCATCGTCCTCCTCATCTTGGTCGCTATGTTCTATTCCGTCTTCATCTTCGTCCTCTACATCTTCCTTCGTTGAGTATGCAGTCCTGTTTGTTGTGTTGAAAAAACCTCTAGGTATCTCTGGTGTTATCCATGCGGCCATATCCCACTCTTCTCTCTCAACGCAGTTCAGGTGCTGATTGTCGTGAATCACTCTCTGCATCTTCTGGATTCTCTGCACAACTTTATCCTGCATAGGAGAATAGGCAGCGAACTTCCCTTTAGTATCTAATCCAAAGTGGTACTTTTTTTATCTGTAGAATAGTGAACTGCACTGTATTTTTTTCGATACTATATGGCATTTATGTACGCAACAAGCAAAAACTGCACTGCACTGCATTGTTACTTTTGCAGTTTAGTTACTATGAAACTATATTTTTTTGGATGTAATGTACTCCCATGCAGTTCAGTTCAAAGACATAGTGCTCAACATATACAAACAATGTGCATTGCATTATTTTCCAAGGTTTAAAATAGCGGGATACGAGATATATCGGCGGGCTTTTTTGGCAACTATTTGGAGATATTTGATACAAAGAATGCAACTATATCGGTGAGATGTCGGGCTATTTGCCGATATTCAATGAAGAAAAAATATATCGGCGAGATTTCCTAGAAGATATATCGGGCTATCTTAAATCATGTTATTTTCACAAACTACTACATAATGTAAGCCATGGGGAGAGACACGAACGCATTTTTTGACGCAAGAACGCACTGCATAGCAAACAAACAGAGCACTGCATTATGAATTCACGTAGTAGGACTGCTTACATTAGTTGGATGCGCGACCTTCCTCTTGAAAGCAGCTCTGTTGTTCTGTAGTTGCAGTTCGGCTTGTTGTTGACGTGCAGCCCACCTGCGTTGGAGGAACACATGGGCCTTCTCAACCTGCGCCATCGTCGCTGGAGAAAACTGTACAGGCAATATGACCATTGCAGTTCGCTCCCACGATGACTACGAGTTTGCCGGAGAAGGCCTCCTTGCAGTTCGCTTCCCTCGACCATGCATCACCGCGGCTGGATGCCCCGATTTGCTGAACGGCGGCGGATCTCGCAGGCTAGGAGATCGGAACTGAAGCAGTGGTGGAGCTGCAGGAGGTGGCGGCGCTGAATCTTGGAAGGATCCGCCGAACCCGCGCCGCATAGTGGCTCTCTGCGTCGTCCGCCGCCTGTCGGGGATATAATCCTGAAAATAGAGAGGGGGTATGAAATGAGCTAGATGAATCTGTACGTAGAGAGGGTTGACGCAGGGAAATTATACAGGTTAGGCCTCTCCGTAGAGATAAAAACCTTAGTCCTGTCCCAGGCTAACTGGGTGTTCTTTGCTCAAAGGCTTGAGAAGAAAATGTTGCGCGTGCCTAAACTGGAGGAGGGGGAGGCTTATATTGAGTGCGCCTCTGCCCCCTTAATGCCTCATCTTAAATGGGCCTTAATTACATGATTGAGTGCATATTAAATACAAAAACGGCCTGCCCATTACTGCTAATAAAGGAGGAGAAACGCACGCGGCCTTGAATGCTTCCCGTCCGTTTCGTTTACATCTTCCGAGTAATGAATGGCTCACGGCTCCTCATCTTCCGAGTACTGACCTATTCGGATCTTGCAGATCCTCCGAGTGACTATGTACTCGGAAGTGTTTTCTGCTCTCCAAGTAACATCTTACTCGGAGAGGTGCAGGGAATTGCGTCTCTAGGATCGTTAAGGCTCCATGTATTTTACTGATCTTATTTTGTTGAGTGTGTTGGAGAACCAAGGGCTTGAGGGTACCCCTTGGTTTCCCTTGCTTAGGGGTATACCTTTAGTATTACCACGACAGTAGCCCCCAAACGCTTTCGGGTGATCGCAATTGAGGCAACTGAAATTTGTCAGATTTTCTGAGGTATGTGAAGATTAAACTCAGTAAGAGGCCCGGAAGGGCTTTATTGATGTTTGAACTTTTGCCTCGAGCGTGGGTTGGGCAGGTTGACGGAAAAATTTGGCGACACTCAAACGTCTCGCGGAAGAGGTGGACTGAGGCCTCGGAGGGCTTGTCTAGGAGTAAAAGGCCTTAAACTCCATATGAACCAAATTTGTAAAGTTCAATATCCTAGGACATCGTAGCGAGTCCTAGGCCATGCCATGTGGGATATCGATCCTTTACCCCCTGCGCCGGGTCTTACTGGTGACCTGGCATTCTTCGTCAGAGACGGGCCACCAACGAGGTAACTAGCTTGAGCAGTTGGATGCAAGATTTTTCTTTTGCGGAAAACCCCAAGTGGTTCTCTTCGTTGTATTTCCGAGTGATAACTTACTCGGTCGCCGCGGGAGCTTAGTGGTTTCTTCCGAGTGGTGACTTACTCGGAGAGTTTTGTGGGTGCGTACTTCGCGTCTTCCGAGTAGTTGAAGTGGTCTTCGAGCTTCGAATCGAAATCTGATTCGGTTTTAAATGAAAAAAGATCTTGCCTTGTCAGAGAATCTTCTTATCCAGACAAGTGGGTACACTGTTGGGCCTGCCTCCTCGGTTCCCGCGGCGGTCTTGTAGGGTAATAATTAACCTCCCGTGGGGAAGTGGAGCGGTTTTACGGGGAGGGCAACCGGCAGGCCCACAATGGAGTGCGGATCTGACACGTGGCGGCTGGTATCTCAGGCTATAAAACCGCTCCCCCCTTTTGGTTTGTGGCAGATCTGCTCACTTTCCCCCGCGCGGCCGCTCCCGCTCCTCGCTCTCGTTCTGCCTCTCTCTTTCTCTCACGTACTTTCCTCCGCCGCCGAGAAACCTTCGCCGATTGCTCGTACTTCACCCTGGGAGGCCGCCACTCGTGCTGTTCCTCCGCCGCCGCCGAGACCATGTCTGCGGGGGAGTGGCTCCCGTCGATCGTGAAGGATGATATGTTGCTGGGGTACCAGGACGCTGGTCGGGTTCCCCGCGAGGGTTGTCGCCTTCCTGCGGCTGGAGAATACGAGCCTTCTCCGCGGGACGGTGAGAGGGTCATTCTGCTTTCGCATGTGGACCGTGGGTTTTCTCTTCCTCCGCATCCCTGATACGTCCAAAACGTATCTATAATTTCTGCTTGCTCCATGCATGTTTTGTGTGATATGGCTATGATCTAGATACACTTTCATACACTTTTGATCATATTTGGACTAACCTATTAACTCAGTGCACCCCAGTGCCAGTTCTTGTTTTCTCCTTTTTTCTATTTCAGTTTTTCCCCATATAAAAAGTGCCAGAAAAATTCCGGGAAAAATACAGGAAAAATCAGCGTATAGTAAGCTTCGCGAAGAGACCGGGAGGGGCCAGAGGGGAGCCAGGGGGCCCAGGCAGCCACCCGGCGAGGCCCCACCCCTGGTCGCGCCAGGGGGGCGCCTGGGGCCCCTGGTCCACCTCTGGCTGCCTCCCTTGGCCTATTTATTCTCCATCACGGGGAAACTCCAGAAAGAGAACCCTATTTCGCAAACTCACCTCTGTTCCGCCGCCGCCGCACTTCCGTGATCGGGAGCACCAGAAGACCTCTTCCCGGCACCCTGCCGGAGGGAGGATTGACCTCCGGGAGTCTCCTCTCCACCATGGATGCTCCCCGGATGTCTTGTGAGTAGTTTTCCTTGGACCATGGGTCCGTGATCAGTACCTATGTGATGTTTTCCTCCCCTCTTTGTTCTTCATGGTTTAGACCTCGTGATCTGCCCTACATGATCGAGGCACTTTTGTAATATTTCTGCTACTGCTATGTTGAGTTTGATAGGATCTGATGGATTATGAGATTATGTTCAGATTGTGATTGAGTAATATATTTGGTTCTTATCTCTTATATTTTTGTTCCTAAGTAATTCTTGCATGTTCTCCATTGCTGTTTATTGCTTTGGGCAAGTAGTAGGTAGTGACTCCAAGAGGGAACGTTTTGCTCGATTATGGGTTAATGTCCCCCGATGACACGCTTGACTGACAGAAACATGAGTCTAGGGGATGTGTTGTTGCCACAAGGGGGAAAACAATAGTGCTTGTAACCGCGGTTACAAGGATTGTTTACTTTACGCAAAGTTATTTTTAATGCAGTCGTCTGTTGCTTTGGGTTTACACTTTGGGTGGGGCTCGCAACTTAATACCAGCGAGATATTCTGGATAGATATCTCAAGGTGGATGATTAGTAGTAGATGCAGTTGGATTTCGGTCTACTTATTTTTGCGTACTGCCCATGCTTTTGAGCCTCGTCCTTTCTTTTGTAGCATAGTTAGCATTGCGGTGCGTTCATAATCCTATCAATTTCCTTTTTGTAATTTGTTTACCTCGCATAGCAATATTATCGTCTTTTGGGAGAGAGACATCACTAGTGAACATCACGTATCCCGGTCCATATCCTCATCACTGTTTACACGCTCATTTACTTTTCTGCTTTTACTTTCAATTGCTATCATTATCCCTTGTGTTTGATCCTTTGTGAACAACAAGACCGGAGAGATTGACAACCTCTCTGAACTTCATTGGGAACAAAGTTATTGTGTCTGTGTGCAGGTCCGCGTCAGTTGCGCCGCTGACACCTACTTATCATCTCCGGAGTCCTACTGGAGACAAACCTTGGTATCTTCACCGAGGGAAATTTGCTGTTGCGCTACATCACGCCTTCCACTTGGGGTTTACCAACGAAGGGCGAGAAATCACTATCATCATCTCGCACATCAAGCCAAATTTCTGGCGCCGTTTTCGGGGACTCTGAGTGCTAAGATAGGGGAGTTGCACACTACCCTTTACCTTTGTTTTTTAGTCTTGTTAGTTTACCTTTCAGTTTTTATCTTTGTGTCTTTTATCAAAAATTACAAAAAAATCTGCCACACTTGCTGCTACTATGGGTTCCACTGAAAACACCAAGTTGTGTGACTTCACTAGTCACAACAACCAAGACTTTATCTGCACTCCCATTGCCACACCTGCCACTTCAGCTACCTCTTATGAAATTAAACCTGCTTTGCTAAACCTTGTTATTAGAGATCAATTCTCTGGTGCTGGAGATGATGTTGCTTTACACTTGAATAATTTTGTTGAATTATGTGATATGCAAAAGTATAAAGAAGTAGAAGGTGATGTTGTTAAGCTCAAGCTCTTTCCCTTCTCTTTAAGAGGAGATGCTAAAATCTGGTTTCAATCTTTTCCTAGGAATAGCATAGATTCTTGGGATAAGTGCAAAGATGCTTTTATAGGGAAGTACTACCCTCCTTCTAAGATTATCCAATTGAGGAGTAATATTATGAATTTTAAGCAATTGGATAATGAACACGTTGCCCAAGCTTGGGAACGAATGAAATCTCTTGTTAAGAAATGCCCTACACATGGTTTGAATACCTGGATGGTTATCCAGACTTTTTATGCAGGCTTGAACTTTACCTCGCGGAACCTGTTAGATTCGGCCGTGGGAGGAACCTTTATGTCAACTACACTTGGTGCTTCCACGAAGCTTCTCGATGAAATGATGACCAATTATTCCCAATGGCACACCGGACGCGCTCCAACAGGTAGGAAGGTAAATTATGTCGAGGAAATTACCTTCCTCAATGAAAAAGTTGACTTAATTATGTCTCTACTTACCAAGCAACCCTCTATTGATCCTCATGATGTCCCTTTAAATTCTTTGGTTGCTCAAGAACAAGTAGATGTGAACTTTATTGCTAGAAACAACTTCAACAACAATGCTTATAGGGGAAATTTTGCTAGCAATCCTAGACCGTTTCCATCCAACTATGGGAACAACAATACCTACACTAGCAACAAGAACCGCTCTTCTGAATTAGAAAGCATGCTTAGAGACTTTATCACTACCCAAAAATCCTTCAACAAAAATGTAGAGGAGAAATTAGCTAAAATAGATAATCTCTCTTTGAAGGTAGAAAGCTTAGCCCTTGATATTGAGATGCTTAAAATTAGAACCTCTCCCCTTGAGGAGAATAAGGCCACTCCTATTAATGCTATCCAATTACAAATTAATGAAAATATTAGGATGGTGGCTAAACTTAAAGAAAGATGGGCTAGAGAAAAAGAGTAAGATGGTAGAATTAAGAGCCTTCCTACACACCACACAGTTGCCACTATCCAAATTGTTGAGGACACTCAAACTATTAGCACCCAATGCACTCCTAGTCCCGTTGGACCTATTAATGGTGATGCTAATACCTCAACCAAAGATGAAGAAACTCCTATGAACATAGAGGGTTTCAAACAAGTGAACCTAGATGACACTACTACCACCTTTGATAGTAGTGATATTGATTTTGATAGTTGTACCCTCTCAGAAGTTATTAGTTTGCTACACAAAATGTCTAGAGACACCCACACTAGCACACTTAATCTTTCCTTCACGGAGCATATCACAAATGCTCTCATCAAAGCTAGGGAGGAGAAACTTAGAGTAGAAGCCTCCATACCTAGGAAGCTAGATGATGGTTGGGACCCTATGATCAAAATTAAATTAAATAACTTCTCTTGCTATGCTTTATGTGATGTTGGAGCTAGTACCTCCGTTATGCCCAAAAGAATATTTGATATGTTTGATTTGAAGCCCTTTGAGCCTTGTTCTTTTGGTGTTCGTCTTGTTGATTCTTCCGTAAAGAAACCTTTGGGGAAGATCGACGATGTTCTTATCATTGTCAATGACAACTATGTTCCCGTTGATTTTATTGTTATGGACATAGAGTGTGAACCTTTGTGTCCAATTATTTTGGGACGTCCTTTTCTTCGCACCGTTGGTGCGGTTATTGACATGAAAGAGGGGAATATAAAATTCAAATTCCCATTCAAAAAGGGGATGGAACACTTCACTAGAAAGAAAATCAAGTTCCCTTTTGAGTCCGTTACTCGGGCTAGTTATTCTCTTTCTCTTAATAAAACTTGATTCTTCTTTTGCATCATGCCTAGCTTAAAGGCATAAAAGAAAGCGCTTTCGGGAGGCAGCCCGCAACGAATTTAGGTTGTTCTTTTTGCTTTTGTTGTGTCTTGATGATTGTTACTACTGTAGCAACATCATTGTATCTTTATTTTTCAACTTTGTGCCAAGTTATAGCCTCTTACGGCAAGGGAAGTAAAAGTTGTGACATGCTGTCCAGAAAACAGATTCTGTCCTCGAGACCAGAAACATTCCAGAAAAATCCCAGTTCATCTTTTTGATCTGAAATTTTTACACAGTATGCTCTATACAATTACGAAACTTCCGTATGTTCTGAGTTTTTTTATTTGAGTTGCAGAAGTGCCCCTAATAAATTCTTTAATATCTGCTGTTCTGTTTTTCACAGATTCTGCCACGTTTTGTCTCTCCTAACTTTTGCAAACCATAAGCTTGCTTTTTCTTTGCAAAAACTTTTTGGCACTATTTAGAAACAGTATCTCTTCAAGAATATCTTTATATCCAGTGGGGAAAAATTATTTATTAAGGGTACTAACCTCTCTAATCAGCTTATGATGAGTTATGTATGAAGGGAGTTATCAAGTGTGCGATGGAAGATGATGAAAGAAGATCCAGGAGTGTCAAGCGCTCAAGCTTGGGGATGCCCCCATGCATCCCCAATAAATATTCAAGGAGACTCAAGCATCTAAGCTTGGGGATGCCCCCGTGCATCCCCTTCTCCATCAACAATCATCAGTTCGTCCTTCGTCTCACTATATTTTTATCACTTCATGCGTTATGTGCTATGCTTGGAGCGTCTCGCTCTTAGGTTTTTTTTTTAGTTTTCTTTAGCTTAGCTAGCTGTTCATAACAAGTTAGATCCCGTCTTACTTTGTGTGGGAGAGAAACACGCTCCACTTTCAAAATTTAGAACACATCATAGGATTTTTACTGCTTATCTTTTTGCTGTTGTGTGTTCTTTATCTTTTCATAGCTACTGCCATGTTTAGTTTTAGTCTTAGTTTGTCTTTAGCAAGAGCCTTGGCTTTTGTTTAGTTTGTTGCTGGAACTCTTTTTAGTTTTCATGTTTATCTTGTTAAAGAGAGTTGGTTGTTGCACTGAGTTGTGTCTTGTCTTGAAAGTAGGTAATTGAGGTTGCTATTTAATTCTAGTAGTAGCTTGCAATAGTTTTGAGTTATTGATGTGAGTAATGTTTGAACTTTTGGTGTCAAGAGCTCTAGCCTATTAGTGATAGGTGTCGTATTTTGGGCAATCCGTGTTTATTTTCAAAACCTACAAAACTAGTTGAGAACTCTAGCTACTAGATGGATCACTAGCCTATCAATTTTTTTAACCCTTGGAATGTGATGGAGCTCTAGCCCATCAATTTTTTTCTCCAATTTTCTCACTGCTACGCAGTAGGTCATCATTGTTGGACTCCAGATGTCCCACTCTTTCATTACTTGGTTTATCACTAGGTCTGAATCTCCGAATATCATGAGTCTTCTGATTCCGAGTGAAATGGCCATTCTCATGCCGTACAGAAGAGCTTCGTACTCGGTTTCGTTATTCGTTGCTGGGAAGTGTATTTGGAGGACGTATCTCATCTCGTCTTTCCTCGGGGAAACCAGTACCACTCCTGCCCCTGCTCCATTTAACATCTTGGATCCATCAAAAAACATCGTCCAATGCTCTGGTGTTGGCTGTGGCGGATGTTGGACCTCAATCCACTCGGCCAGGAAATCCACCAGTGCCTGCGACTTGATTGCTTTTTTGGCTTGGTAATTGAGGTCAAAGGGCAGTAGGTCCAAACTCCATTTTGCAATTCTGCCTGTTGAGTATCTGTTGTTCATGATTTTTGCCAGGGAGCTTCAGAGACCACTATGATGGAATGATCCTGGAAATAATGTGCAAGCTTCTGTGATGCCAAGTAAATTCCCATTGCCAACTTCTGATAGTGGGGATATCTCTGCTTGGATGGTGTGAGGACTTCGGAGATGAAGTACATCGGTCTTTGTACCTTTTGTGAATTTCCTTCTTCTTCTCTTTCCACCACTATAGCTACGCTAACGACTTGGCTTGTGGCTGCAATATATAATAAGAGTGGTTCTTTTTCTTGTGGTGCTGCCAGGACTGGCCGAGTGGACAGTTGCTTCTTTAGCTCTTCAAACGCCATTTGAGCTTCTTCCGTCCAAACGAAATTTGGCTATTTTTTCATCAGCTGGTAGAGAGGTAGGGCTTTCTCTCCCAGTCTGGAGATGAACCTACTGAGTGCTGCGAGACAGCCTGTCAATTTTCGGACGTCTCGGAGCTGCTTGGGTGGCTTCATGTTTTGGATTGCAGCAATTTTTTCCGGGTTGGCTTCTATCCCACGCTCGGAGACCATGAATTCGAGTAGTTTCCCCGCTTGCACACCAAAAACACATTTTTCAGGATTGAGCTTGATGTTGTAGGCTCGGAGGCTCTGAAAGGATTCAGCTAAGTCGGCTAGAAAACTACTTCCTTAACCGACTTGATCACAATGTCATCCACGTAGACCTCCACATTTCTGGCGATTTGCCAAATCAGGCAGTTATGCATCATGCGTTGGTACATAGGGCCTGCGTTTCTGAGTCCGAATGGCATCGTGACGTATCCAAAAACATCCGAATGGGTTATGAATATTGTTTTAAGCTCATCTCGTTCATATAGTCGGATTTGATGATAACCCGAGTACGCATCGAGGAAACATAATATTTCGCAACCCGATGTGGAGTTCACAATCTGGTCAATGCGAGGAAGAAGGAAATGGTCTTTTGGACAAGCTTTATTGACATGACGGAAATCAACACAAGTTCTCCAAGATTTATCTTTCTTCCGAACCATTACAGGATTTGCTAACCACTCGGAGTGGAAGATTTCCCTAATGAATCTGGCTGCTAATAATCTAGCTATCTCCTGTCCGATGGCCTTCCTTTTCTCGGAGGAGAACCGCCGAAGTGACTCTTTCACCGGTCTTGCTTTCGGATCAACGTGTAACTTGTGCTCGGCCAACTCCCTTGGGACTCCAGGCATATAGCGAGCTTCCATGCAAAGATATCCCAATTCTCACGGAGGAAGTTGAGGAGCTCGAGTTCCTATTGGGGATCCAAATAGGTTGCAATATTGGTGTATTTGTCTTTATCCGTGGGATGTATCTGTACCCTCTTGGTCTCTCCAGCTGACTCAAATGAATATGTCTTCTTTGGTTGCAGCAACTCGGATGAGTCAGCGGCTTTTTTGTACTCGGCCTGCTCGACCTCGGCCATTTGCTAGTCCGCTATCAGAGACCCCTTCTGCAATAGTTCTTCGGCTTGCTTGTAATCTCCCGAGACAGTGATCACGCCGTGCGGTCCAGGCATCTTTAGTTTCAGATAGACGTAACATGGGATGGCCATGAATTTTGCATAAGTTGGTCTTCCGAGTAGAGCATGATATGCACTTGGAAAATCCACCACTTCAAAGGTGATCTTTTCTTTCTGGAAGTTACTTGGAGTTCCAAAGACCATATTGATGGAGATCATTCCGAGTGAGTATGCCTTTTTCCCGGGGATTATCCCATGAAATTCCAGATAGCTTTTGCGAAGCTTGGACATTGGAATGTTCATGCTCTTCAGAGTGCTTGCATATAGGATATTAATCCCGCTGCCACCATCCATCAAGAAATTTCTGATCCTGAAGTTCCCGTTCCCTGTTTCCACCAAAGGATCAACAATCAGAGCGTGCCTTCCTGGGTGAGGGATGTGAGGAGGGTGATCCGACTGGTCGAAAGTGATTGTGATGTCAGCCCACTTCATATAACTCGGAACTGTCGGAGCTGCCGAATTGACTTCTCTGAACCTTATCTTTTCTACCCTCTATGATTCCCGTCCTGCGAAGATGACTAACACTCCGTCTTCTCTTGGGAAGCCTTCTCTGTCCAGGTCTGGGCTGGGCGCTTTCTTTTTGCCGGTATCTTTATCTTGCTGGGGACCTGTTCTTGCATTCTGAGCTGCTCTCTTGATCAGGCGACATTGCCGAGCTGTATGTTTTGGAATAACTAACTTTCCCTCGGCATCTCGGGTAGTGTGAAGAGGACAAGGTTGATCCAGGACTTTGTCATCATTGGACGGCTTTTTCTGCCGCGGCTGCCACTCCTTTCGTGCCTGACCCTTGCCATGGATGCCTGAGGCGTTTGCTGCTGCCACTAACTCTGCGTCTGTTGGGGCATCTTCTGCTTTCCTCTTGTTGTTGCCTCTGGTCTTCTGTTTTAGGTTAGGTGCTGAGTTGCGGCCTCCTCTGTGTTGCTGGTTCTTCTGCAGAATCTCCTCTTCACCGTTGGCGTACTTGTTCGCTATCTCCATCAGTCTTCCGAGTGAGGTGACATGAGGTGATCTTGCCAACTTGAGACTCCACTCTCTCTACTTGACCTCTTGTTTGAAGGCATGAATGGCTTGGAACTCGGAGACTCCTTCAATCGAGTTATGAAGTGTGATCCATCTCTGGATATAATCCCGAGTATATTCGGTGTTGCTCTGGACACACAACTGTAGCTCGGTTAGCCCCCCGGGCCTCTTGTAAGTCCCTTCAAAATTCTTGATGAACACTTTTTCAAGGTCTTCCCAAACCCAGATGCTACTAGGGGGGAGATGATTCAACCATGCCCGAGTTGAGCCTTCTAGCATCAACGGCAGGTACATCATAGCTATCTCGTCCCCTCCTCCTCCGATTTGCACGGCTATTCTGTAATCATCTAACCATGTCTGAGGTTTGGCATCACCTCGGTATTTATCCACCCCTTGAGCTATCCTGAAGTGAGGTGGAATAGGGGTAGACCGAATCCTTTTGCTGAAGCAAACTGACCCTGTAGCCATTGAGGGACGATTCTGGTCCTGACGATGTGATCTAGCACGGTCGACTCGGCTCTGTACCAAATGGCTTCGGGCATCGTCTTCGACATCAAAATGACGGCCGTCCCGGTGCCGAGGGAACTCCTCTCTCCGCGGGGCGGCCCGACCCATCCCGCAAGCTTCTGCCCTCCTGTGGTCTTCATACCGATACTGATCTTGGTGGTGATCTCCTCGAGGTTCATTTCTGTGCCGAGGGGAATTGTTCCTTTTTCTCCGCGCCTCTCCATAAGGCGTATGTACCGACTGTGACGTTCTTGCAGGGGGAACTTGAGAGTGAATTCGCTGTTGTGATTGACTGACAGCAGCGTTTTGATCCACTGCAGTTTGCAATAAAAATGCCAGGTGCTGAATTTCTTCTGTTGCCGATCCACTAGGCTGCAGAGAGTTTGCAATCCGAGTTGCCGCTATGAGATTTTTTACTGGAGTACCCATAGCTCGGAAAGGTTCTCGGCCTGGGCCCTGCCGTTGCCGACTTGTTCTGCTTTTCCTGATCCGAGCTACCTCCCGGGCTTGACGCTCGAAGGTGCTTTCTAGCTCGGCCAGGCATTCTCGCTCAGCCAAATTAGTTAATCTGGCCGCCTCCAGGCCTCGTCCTTCTGGAGTGCTTGTATCAATGGGGGTGTTTAGCAGCCGCTCGGCCGCTTCTACTTCTTCCCGCTCCTCCTGAGTAAGGGGGCGGGGCTGCCGACTCGCTTCTCCGAGCTCTAACCTTCGGAAAGAGGATATACGCCGGGATGGCTCCCGAACATCGGCCCTGGATGGACTGTTAACCTCATACCGGGCATGAGCATCCCGAGCTGGCGATGGCTGGGAGGGTGGGGTTTCCGCCATGCACACTTCTTCAACTGCGACTGGAGCACCGCTGCTGCCCTCCTGCTCGGCGCCTGACTCGGGGTCAGACGCCACCATGCCTTCTTCTTCGACCGAGTCAAACAGAGGCAAAAGAGACGTCGTGGAGCCTTCTCTTGCAATCAACTCATCCAAGGCCTTCTGGGCTGACTCCACCGAGTCAATGACCGCCACCTGCTGCATCTTGACCTGTGTTCCACGATAATGAGAACGCGGGCGGCCCGAGCTCTTCTTCTTGTGGCGGACAGATAGCGGCGCAGGTGCTTGACGATGGGCCGACAGTTGGAGGCGTAGAGCCCCCGACTCATCAGCTCGGAAATGGACGATGCCTCTCGAAGGCAACAGTTGTGCCTGGAGCGGAGAATCCACCAACCAGGCGGAATCATCAGCGACGAACGCCAATGATCCGAAACGGAAAACCTCTCCGACGATGAGCTCGGGGCCGTGAACCGGCGAAGAGGATGAAGAAAATTCCATCTCTACGATTGCTGATCAACTCGGCCCCACGGTGGGCGCCAACTCTCGGGGATATAATCCTGACAATAGAGAGGGGTATGAAAGGAGCTAGATGAATCTGTACGTAGAGAGGGTTGACGCAGGGAAATTATACAGGTTAGACCTCTCCGTAGAGATAAAAACCTTAGTCCTGTCCCAGGTTGACTGGGGTGTTCTTTGCTCAAAGGCTTGAGTAGAAAATGTTGCGCGTGCCCAAACTGGAGGAGGGGGAGGCTTGTATGAAGTGCGCCTCCGCCCCCTTAATGCCTTAATTACAGGATTGAATGCATATTAAATACAAGAACGGCCTGCCCATTACTGCTAATAAAGGAGGAGAAACGCCCGCAGCCTTGAATGCTTCCCGTCCGTTGCATTTCCATCTTCCGAGTAATGAATGGCTCGCCGCTCCTCATCTTCCGAGTACTGACCTATTCGGATCTTGCTGATCCTCCGAGTGACTATGTACTCGGAAGTGTTTTCTGCTCTCCGAGTAACATCTTACTCGGAGAGGTGCAGGGAATTGCGCCTCTAGGATCGTTAAGGCTCCATGTTTTTTACTAATCTTATTTTGTTGAGTGTGTTGGAGAACCAAGGTCTTGAGGGTACCCCTTGGTTTCCCTTTCCTAGGGGTATACCTTTAGTATTACCACGACACCGCCGGCCTTGGGCGCTGCGCGCCAGGAAGCGGGGAGGTGTGGGGGTCGCCGCCGACCGCGGGCGCTTCCGCGCTAGGATGCGAGGAGGGGTGGGGGTCGCCGTCGGCCTTGGGATCTGCCGCGCCAGGAGGCGGGGAGGGGTGGGGGTCGCCGCCGGCCTTGGGCGCTTCCGCGCCAGGAGGCTGGGAGGGGTGGGGGTCAACGCCGGCTCGGGGCGCTGCCGCGCCAGGAGGCTGGGAGGGGTGGGGTGTTGTTAGAATAAGGCTTTTGTTGTTAGAATAAGGTCTTAAGGGGTGTTGTTAGAATATACCCACCCTATATATATATATATATATCACACCACTACGTGATCTACAAAATTAACTACACGAAACTATATGAAAATCTATTGTTCTAATTAACAAGAACGACTAGATAAAATATATACTAAATCTGTATTGACCAAACAAGTAATCTAACTTCACCGGTGGGGTTCTAAGATCACATGAATCATTTCATCTATTGAGTATGAAGTCATTCGAGGAACAAAAATTGCGGAAAACATGATGATGTCTTTGGATGGTCAACGATTTTTGGTGCGCACGGCCAATGATATAGATAGGTTGAAACGTGACGTCTAGCAGATTCTACGAGTGATGTTAAGTACGCATTCAAGATTAATTGGATAGGGGCTCGCCGAATTTAATGGAACCATGTGATGAACTCGACGAACATAAAATTGTACGCATAGCTTTACGGCAATGGTACGAGCACCACGGAGCTTCTTTGTAGAAAGTATAAGAACGAAAGTGGAGGAGGAAGGAGAGACACACGCGAGGCTCACATCGGTTCTTCCTCTTATAGACTGTGGAAGGAGATCAAGGATTCAATGCCATCTATTGGTATTCGGTGCACCAGTTTCTAATGGGACATTAAGGCTATTATGGATGATATAAATGACCTGAATGGATTCGCAGTTGAACAAGGAATAACTTTCGTGTTAATGGCTAATGGAAACATTGAAGAAATTGATGGGGCAAGAAAGAGGGAGAAGCAACAGCCGCCATGACGTTTTACTTCTGTAGGTGTGCGTGCAGGTGCGGGAGGAAGAAGAAGAGATGGTGGCTGCTCGCTGGAGTCTTGGCCCAAATCGGCCAGGCCCATTGAATGGAAAAAAAAGTTGGGCTTTGTCTATTCATTTTCTAGAAATAGAAAAATGAAAAGAAAACAAATGATGGGCTTCACCTAGGAAAGAAAGAAGATATGTTGTGCTAGAAATTTTTGGCTAGAGTTTGAGAGAGAAAAATAATTAGATTTTTGCTAAAAGGAAAAAAATCTAAAAATAGAAGATCAAACAAAATCAAATAAAGCTTTAAGATACAAATGTGCATAATTTAATATGCCAAAGACAAGAAAATAAAATGTGGCAAAAAGAGAACAATAAAACTTAAATTTTAATTTAAGTTGGCATTAGTTGAAATTAAATCCTCTAAATTATAAAAACTCCATTTAATCTTTTAATAACCAAATAAAACAAACGAAATTTTTTGGTCCGAATTTTTGGATAACTTTTTCTCAAACATTCCGAGCATCGGGATGTTACAAATCTACCCCCCCCCCCCCTCCCCCCCTTAAAAGAAATCTCGTCCTCGAGATTTAGGCTGACTAAAGAGAATGGGTTTGGGTTAGCTTCATCTTCGGCACAGTTCTTCTCGGAAACTTGTGGGAATCTAGATCCATTCTGAACTCGGTGACAACCAGTTTTGGGTCTTAATTGGAGATACTTCGATTGTAGATACTATGTCTAGCTTGCTTAAGGCTTGGAAACAGTCCTTCGGTCTTGGCATTGGTAATATGATAGCTTCTCTCAGTGGTTGATCACTCTTCGGTCTTGAGCTGCTTCTTCTTTAGATCAATATCTGGTGCGACTGGATTCATTGATCCTACCGTTGACTTGTAGTTTGTGGTAGGCATAGTAAAGGTATTCAAATCTTTGATCTCGACACCAATCATTGTCTACTCTACCCCCCGTAAAAGAGGTTTTCCATAGGGTCCACATTGGTAATAAACCTCCAAGTAAAAATGTTGCAACTTATTTCATCTCAAAGTTTCCTCCAAGGTTTATAGAAAAGAGGGAAAGAGCATAAGAGAAGTAAAAGAATCCCTCAGAAGGCGGAGATACCCCAGAATAAACCGAAAGATAAACACCAATATAGCCATAGAACTATCAAAATAAAACTCAAAAGCACATAGTTTTGGTAAAATATAATTTTAGTATGACTGCATAGAAAAATGCCAAAAGAAAATATGCAGTCGATACACATACACAAAATAACGTTTTGCGTCTACGAGCTACAAGTTCTACCACTACAAGGGTGTTAACCAACCTAATCCTATATGGTAGGTCACAATAAATCTTGGGAAATCTTCGACGTTTATGATTGAAGCATGATTGGCGGTTGTTGACTTCTTGAGGTCCCAAGGTGTCTTCTTCCGACAAAAATATTGCTACTCTGAGCTTCCGGGTCGAAGTTATGTTGAAATTCTTGGCACGTCATGTGAAGCTTCTAACTTTTCAAAATCATGCCCAGGTAAAAGGGTTTCACATAAAATAAATGATAAGGTAAGGAAGTAGAGTTTAAACTTCAGTTGAATAAGATGAGATAGGAAGAGAAATAGTGAAGAAGAAGAAGAAGACTGCAACAATGTTAGCTTCAAAATAATTTTCTTATCAAGGATTTCCATTTCTAACTAAGGTCACGCGACTAGGTCGACATTGGCTCTGATAACACTTCTGTGAGAACCCAGAAATAATTTCCAGACCCTCTCGTGTTTAATTGTCAATCCCAGGATTATTTTTGACAACACAGCGAAATGGTACCATTGCAGAATACATAAAGATTTTACAACTACCATAATCTGCCATAAGGCATACAAATAAAATAGCTCATTACAATTTGTTACAATCAGGAAACAACGGAAAGTAAAATGCGTAGCGACTCCATCTCAGCCACAGGCAGTCGATGTAGTCCACGTGACCTCACACCTACGGATCGCCATAGTAGTCGTAATCATCACCTTCGTCTTCATGGAACTCTATTCAGCAAAATTATTGCCATGAGTACATTTCTTACTCAACATACCTCCTGGGAAAGGTCCTAGTAACTACATGAGGCTTCAAAGGAAGGTTGTATGGTTCTTTTGCATAAAAGCTAATTTTGTTTGAAAAGCATAATAGTTTGATAATGAGGTTTCACATGAAAACAACATTTTCTCCATCATAACTTTCAACAAGGTGAGGATCCTCGATCCACTCACATCCTTCATAGGTTCCAAGAATAGGGGCAAAGAGGGAATAAGCAAGACAGGTTCCCGTATGTCAAGAAAGATTCATGTGTCGTCCATGACCGTGGACATGGCTATTCGAATAGTTTTACACTCTGCAGAGGTTGTACCCTTTACCCACACGACACAATCTCGTCTTGTTGCCACTACTGGCCACTGGCGTAGTACACTATTTTTTATACCGGCAGGGAGATTGTGACGAGGTCTTTCATTAGATCCACCCTTACTATGACATTCCCACTAGGTCTCACAAGGTAGTAACCGCAGGTCACAGTAATTGCCCCCTTTTGTGTCGGGGTTCTCCTCGTAAGGCAGCTGTCCCATCTGCGGTACGACTATGACGATAATAAGGGTGAACTAACTAATTAACCAAACAAGTGCCCATATAGCACGTGGTTGTACTGTTATCACAATCTTCAAATCCAAGACTTATTGGGCCTCATGCGGCACGGACGACAGATTTACCCCTTCACCTCATGAAGGGCATCCCATCGCTCCTTCAATCCTTGATCCAGTTGTCGCCCGCGCCAGTATTGAGATGGTAAGTTTCACCCATAGTAGAAGAGAGTAGAGGAAGTCAAAAATGGCCAACCGGCCTAGCTTAGCAAGCTCAGTAACAAGTTTCAAGTGTTAATGATCCAAAGATCATTCAGATAAGCACCTATAGAATAATTATCATGGCTAAGCATTTCTACTCTACAAGATTACTATATAGTTCTACTCAGGTGTCAAGTAAATTGGCGACAAGAGGATCAGGGTAATGTGTCAATCGACATGCTAGCTACGAGATAAAATAGCATGCAATAGTGGTTATAAAATACAATGCAATTTTGTAAAACATAGGATAAACATGATCAAAGTGGGAGGCATGCCTTCGTTGTTGAGTCCATCTTCGGTAACTTGAGTTTGTCCATATCCAATATTTTCACTCCCTACTCGTTGTAATGATAGCAAATGAAAACAAATAAATACCAAAACAAAAGTACATCCAAATAACATCCAAAATAGATTAAGGTTTGATGGATAGCAAGATATTGATCAACATGGAGATTCCAAAATGAGATAGACAATAGGAAGATAAGTTGAAAGGATTCAACGAATATGCAAGGATTTGATTGATATGGCTAAGGAAGGCTCGATGATCAATACTGAAGTTCCAATATGAACTATGATACTAGCAAGTAGTAGTGCCCACTATGCATCATGACTAACTATATAGGAAACTACTATATAACAACACACTGACCTCAATACACATGGAATGAGATCACCCTATGCACTACATAATCACAACTCGGCATGACGAAGGTAAAAGTTAACCACAAATAAATATTTAGATATAATATAAATACTTATAATGGTTACACCAAGTATAATCAAACATCAATCATGAAAATTATTAGCAAACATATCTATAACAAGAGTCAACCAACAAACACAATTCAACAACTAAATAGTAAGACACATATCATACAACGTATGTAAATAAATAATCATGAAGATGTCTTAACTAATAATACAAGCATCATCAAACATACAAGTTTTCATGATTAAAGTAACTAGGGCATGCTCTTTATAACAAGAAAACAAATAACCAAAAACTACTACCAATATTATTACTACTATATGCTTAAATAACCAAGAATGATGCGCACACTAATTGTATGGTCAAAGCACAATTCTAGTAACATCATATATAACTTGTCCTAAGCATATGATGACTCATATCAACAAGTATTAAAGCACTCATAATACTAGCATGAGACATAGGTAATCATCCATAAGATGTACAAAGAACTAAGTACTCTAGTACAACACATGAAACATGACAAGGCATGAAAGATCCCTATCAAGACATGATGTCTAGGCTTAGACATACCACAAATGAAATAGTAAGATAAAATAGATATGGTCTTAAGCATTGAGATGATGATCACATGAGATATCAAACTATGTTACCAGTACAATATAACTCATAACCATGATATAACTTAGATGATACCACCCAACATAAGCATCAAGCATGGTTATATCACACCACTCTATAATACTAGCTATGACATGTAAGAATGAGAAAGCATTGCATTATCACACAACACTATCATGCTAGAAATAAACATATGAACGTGGCATAATAAGCATGTAGGAAAGTAAACAACTAGATCATGACATCAAGCAAATCAACATATACAAGAATGAATAAGATGACATGCATTGTTATCCGATACATCCTACACATGCAAAGACATAAGATACACAACTAGGCATCTACACCATACAAATTTATACACCCACACTATGTATTTTACTTTGACATTCACACAACATCATGGTATAATCTAGCAAAAGAAAGCTTACTTATGTAAATATGAAATCAATAAAGTACTAACATGCATCTCTACCATGCAAAGGCTAACCATATCCATGTACTTATAATAGTAAGTAGCAATTTGTAACACAAAACAAGATACAATCAAAACATTAATTTGACTTTGAGAAATGGTAACATGATATGGCAATAAACTAAAATAAATATCCATGATAAACATCAAGATGTAATATTTAAGTTCTATACTACAAGCATAAATTATATGTAGCAAAACAATTATAGACATAAGATAAAGAAGGCAACCATGTAATCTTGCATAGCAATCAACTACAAAATAGGATTAGCAACTCATGTCACACACCTTAGAGAACTAAGAAAGTAATTTTGAATCATGGTGCGATAAATAATATAAATGCTATTAATAGGCTTACAACAAGCAGTGTGCCGCAAGCATGACTAAGTTCTAAAATAATATACCAATCCATTGCACCTAGTAAAAAGAAACTAGATGTCATATTTAATTTTAAAGAACAACAACCTAGAGCATGGCATGACTTGAATCAATAAAACACACATGTGGCATGATGGATGTAAAATAATATTTAAATAAATCAAGCAACACTCATAGTAATTCTACTAAATTAAAAGCATCACAAACACTACTAGGGAAATAGCTATACATGGAAAGCTTATTAGTGGCGCATTTTATATGTAATGCGCCACTATGTTGTAAGGGGTGGTGCACTGGTAAAAAATGCGCCACCTATAAGCCCTTATAGGTGGCGCATTTTCCAAAATGCGCCACCCCTAATAGTGGGCCAGCCCTGGAACCCCTTATACGTGGCGCATTTGGAGAAATGCGCCACCCCTAAGAACCTTATAGGTGGCGCATTTTGGAAATGCGCCACCCCTAAGAGCTTAGGGGTGGCGCATTCTGGAAATGCGCCACCCCTAAGGAATTATTAGTGGCGCATCCAGAATGCGCCACCCATAAGCTTTTAGGGGTGGCGCATTTCCCATATGCGCCACTAATAAGAAAAAACTGGGCGGGAAAATTCCCATATGCACCCCCCCCCCCCCCCCCCCGTGGACCGCCTTTTCAATTTGAAAAAAAATAAAAGAAAATGATAGAAATGTCAAAAAAAAAAGAAAAATAGTTTTCCAAATGATATGTGGTCTAGTTGTAAGGAAAATTTACAAATATGAATTTCGACTTTTTTTGCAAAATCTCCCGAGAATTACGTAAAATGGACATAACTTTTGCGTACGACCTCCGATGAAAAAGTTTTTTATATGAAAAATCATCTACTCGAAAAGTTATATCCAAATTCAATCGGGTGTAACCCGTTGAACATTTTTAGAATCCTCAAAAACCTAACAGAAAAAAAGTTACGCGCGTTTGAAGATCTGGAGGCCCAAAAAAAGAGAAAAAAATTAATTTTTTTTTGAACTTAGTAGTGGCGCATTCTGTATGAAATGCGCCACTACTAAGATTTTAGATAGTAACATTAAAAAAATTTAAAAAAAATTTAAAAAAAATCAAATTTTTAAAAAAAGTTCAAAATATGCTAATGGTCCCATCGAGAAAGTTTCAAAAAAATGTTGAAAATTTTAGCACACCCATGAACATTAACAAGGTCCTAGACATCAACATGGTTTAATAGGATTTATATGTTAGATATATCAACAAGTGCCTGCTAGGTGAGCTGGAGTGAGAGTTGAATAGAACTGAGAAGTTAGGCGTGCTGGGGCTGGAGTAGTGCTAGGATGGGTGACCCTCGGGGAAGTTTGACCACGGAGGTTAGTTTGACCAGAGATTAAGCATAGTGATCGGGCATTAAGCATACTAACCTGAGATTAAGAAAAAATAAAAAAAAATAAAAAAAAATTTGTTTTCCAGATCCAGATTCAAAATTCAAAATTTAATAGTGGCGCATTCTCAGAATGCGCCACCCCTAAGGAATTATTAGTGGCGCATCCAGAATGCGCCACCCATAAGCTCTTATGGGTGCTTATGGGTGGCGCATTTGGGCTTATAGGTGGCGCATTTCGAAATGCGCCACTATTAAGGCCTTATTAGTGGCTTGTCGTTAGTGGCGCATTTGAAATGCGCCACTAAACGCAAAAACAGTGCGCCACTATAAGGCTATTCCCTAGTAGTGAAACATTTACTAAATTTTTACATACACAAAAGAGAACTATAAGATATATCTAATATTATTAACATGAGACATCATATAGACTATATTTAATAACACAAACAAAATCTAGATTAAATATATATATAAATACTTAACACGACAACAATTCATAAATAAACCATTGCACATGCATAAGAAAACTATACATGGTAACACAAGTTATCAAGCCAAAAAAATATACAACTATTTAACAACTTACACAAAACTAAAACAATACAGTAAATCATATGTACTCCTAAGATTATGAAATAATTAGGAGCGACTCATATGCATATCACAAACATATCATATGAACATAAAAGTTTACCCATCACTACTACACATGGTTATAATCCACAAAAGCTAATACATACATATATATATATATATATATCACACCACTATGTGATCTACAAAATTAACTACACGAAACTATATGAAAATCTATTGTTCTAATTAACAAGAATGACTAGATAAAATATATACTAAATCTCTATTGACCAAACAAGTAATCTAACTTCACCGGTGGGGTTCTAAGATCACATGAATCATTTCATCTATTGAGTATGAAGTCATTCAAGAAACAAAAATTGCGGAAAACATAAGCACTCATGCAATGGATGAGCGCGAGTAAGATACGTTGGCACTTAGGATGGCAAAGAGAGAAATGATGGGGAAGGAAGACAAAAAGGTGTGAAAGGCTCACATCAATGAGGACAATCATAGGCGAGAGAAAGCCAAACGATAGATATGATGTGAGGAGTAGGGATTGACATGCAACGGATGCACATAAGAGTTAAGATAAGCTCTCAAATGAAACTAGTGGTGGTCCATCCAACTTACTTGCTCATGAAGACCTAGAGCTCATTTGAGGAGGCTCATCCTTGGAATATGCAAGACAAGTTCTATAGTGTAAGGGTCCCCAAATAGTTATGCATGAATGATAATCTCTATGGAGTACAAATATGACAATGGAGTATGAGTGTGGGTCTTTCAAAAGGAATAGTAGAGTTTCTCCTTCTCTCTTTTTATTTATTTTTTATCTTTTTTCTATTTTTGTATTTTTGTGGCCTCATTGGCTCTTTCTATTTATCACTCATTTGTCCTCTTTGGAATCTTTTAATTTGTCCTCTTTGAGATCATTTCCACACTTAAAGGCAACATTGTACATTTTACAAGAATATAGAAGATCTTCACACTTTACAAGAAGTACTCAACATAAATAAAGATGCAAACTATCATGATATATGCAAATGTATGCCTCTTCTAGTGTAGAAGGATATGCAATGATACTAGCGCGTCATGTAGCAATAATAAGAGAAAATCCCAACTAGCATGCGGCTCCTCGATCAAGCAAAAGCATGTATGACGTGAAGATCAAGTCATGAGATGGTGGATGTTGGATGGCAATGTATCTCGGAAAGGCTATGGAAATGCCTTGATAGGTAGGTATGGTGGCTGTTTTGAGGAAGATATAAGGAGGTTTATGATGACAGAGCGTACCATGCCAAGGGTTTGGATGCACCAGCGAAGTATGCACCAAATCTCAATATGAGAAATGCCAATGAATGGTACCAAAGAGGCTAGCAAAATATGGAAGGTGGAAGTGCCAACAATCGAATAATCGCACTAGTCCGAAGAACTCATGCACTTATTATCGGTAACTCTCTATCTAACTAGGAGGTTCTCAAAGAGACAAGTACCCCGAGGAGGATTTTATGGGGGTTTGGTTATCCTTGTGCATCCTCGACCCATGGTATGTGAGGGTACTCTATATATTCCAACCCCTCCAGAGGTTAGCGATCCATCTAGTAGCTAGAGTTCTCAACTAATTTTTTTGCAGTTTTCGAAAATAAGCACGGATTGCCCAAAATACGACACCTGTCACTAATAGGCTCAGGCTCTTGGCACCAAAAGTCCAGACATTACTCAAATCAATACCTCAAAACTATTGCATGTTACTACTACACTTGTAATAGCAACATTAATTACCTACTCATGCAAGACACACAACTCAGTGCAACAAGACCACTCTCTAAACAAGATAAGCATGAAAACTCAATAGAGTTCCTAAGTCAACCAAAAAAATATCTTAAAAAGATAAGCATGAAAACTAAGAGCTAATCATGACAGCAGATATGAAAAGACAAAGAACACACACAAAAAGAAAGATAAGCATGCAAGCCTATGTTGTGTTCTAAGTGGAGTGGAGTGTGTTTCTCTCCCAAACAATGAAGGCTAGGATCCAACTTGATATGAACAGCAAGAAAAACTAAACAAACTAAAAAGTAAGGAGAGGGACGCTCCAAGTTTAGCACATAACATATGAAGTGATAAAAATATAGCATGGAGAAGGACGAACTGATGATTGCTGATGGAGAAGGGGATGCCCGGGGGCATCCCCAAGCTTAGATGCTTGAGTCTCCTTGTATATTACTTGGGCGTTCATGGGGGCATCCCCAAGCTTGATATTTTGACACTCCCATATCTTCTTTCATCATCTTTGTTCGCATACTTGAAAACTCCCTTCATATGAAACTCTTCATAAGCTGATTAGAGTGGTTAGTACCCATAATAAAATACTTTTTATCCACTTGAAATAAAGATTTTCATGAATAGCTATTGTTTCTCAAGATTGCCAAAAAGTTTTTGCAAATAAAAATCAAGCTTAATATTTTCAAAACGATGAAAACCCAGAACGTGGCAGAATCTGTGAAAAACAGACCAACAGGTAGTAAATAATTTTTTCGGGGTATTTCTGCAACTCAAATACAAAACCTCAGAACAGACGCATGAAACCTAATTGTATAGAGCATGGTGTCAAAACAATTTAGATCAAAAAGATGATATGGAGATTTTTGGCTAATTGTTTCGTCAAGGGGACAGAATCTGTTTCTGGACAGCATGTCACAACTTTTGAACTTTCTTACAATCGAAGGCTAAAACTGTTGGGATACGTGGCAGAAAACACAAATTTTTCATACATACGGTACCCGAACCCAAGATCTATGCTATGGCGATGTAAAGTAACGGAGGGAATCGGTGTTCATACCTTTGAAGACCGAAAGAGGGAAACGTTCTTGCGAACGTGGCTGGTGTAGACTCAGAACTACGACCTCCCTGCCGTGTAGTAGACCACCGGCGAGGATGACTCCTGGTTGACCTCCAGCGATGAAGTAGCACCACAGGTGTAGTTCCTCGAAGAGATTATACATGTATGGTACAATCGATGTTCCTCCCGGGCCCCGAACCAGGCGAGCAGCGGAAGAAAGACGGATTTGGATCCCGACTCCAGCAGAGCGATGGCCTGCCTTATGGTGGAGAACTCCAGTCCAGGTGCAGACTCCAAACAAGGGGAGTCCACTTCCAGGAAGGAGAAGGAGAGGGAGAGGAATAATTGTGTGTTGGAAAAAGTGGGGTGTACCCCTCCTTATATAGGCCGATGGGGGGTGCCATCCTCCTCCCCTCCCCCATGTGGGACTAAACTCCCAAGGGGGGGAGTGCGCCGGCGTAGAGGGGATGGGCCCCACCCTTGGCGCCAAGCCCAAGGGGGGAAACCCCCTCCTCCCTAATGGGCCCCATAGGCCCATATAGCCTTTTCCATATATTTTTAAATATTTTAATATGTTTAAATATTTAATTCAGATAATTAAATAATAAAACATTATTAAAACAAATTAAACTTTATTTTGAACCATTCAAAATGTTTGGAACAACTTCTGTCCTCCTCCGGAACTATTCCAGTGATTTCTCCTATTTCACCGATTGATACTGAAACTGTCCTATGCATAGATTGCCCTTAAGTGTAACACCCTAACGGTCCGGAAAACAGCAGACATGGTCGAGACTCTTCTCATTGACCAATGCTAGTCAGTTGGACCTGGTTACAAGCCTTGACAGCCCCTGCGCTTCCATCGAATGAACTTCAATCGCTTTTGGAAACCGTTAACGATACGACGTAATCCCTTTGTGCTGCGGTACTTTGTTTGTCCGAGGTTCGATTGTCGGTATCCCACATGTTCACATTTCGTTCACAACAAACAAGTTTACTAGTCCGTGCCTATTGCATCTCCCGTGACCTAGTCACCTGCTTGCAAGCTATTGATGCAATATCACCGAGTGGGCCCAGAGTACCTGTCCTGTTACAAGGACTGACAAATCCCGCTCTGATCTATTAACATACTCATCAACCATCTATTTCGGAATACCCAAAGTGCACCGTTATATCCATCATATTTCAGTCAGGCGGTGGGATACAAATCAAAGTCTCCTCATAGATGACAATTACGTATGATCATTACGGTCTAAGGACTAAGCCATATGTTACAAAGTCATCGCAACGCTGAACTATGTGACTCGATCACATTGCAATACTTTAGGTGGGTGTATGTCCATCACATCATTCCCCTAATGACATGACCACATTGTCAATGGACTTAAGTGTCGCCATGATCAGGAAAGCTTGATCAATCAATTGCCCAATGATATAGTTTACCCGAGTTAAACTACGGACCTATGTTTTATACTACACCTATATTAGTATTTCCAAGTAATACAGTTATAGCACAGTATAAAACGTATTATGAACAAAACGGATATGTGACAAATATCTTTATTAATTTTTCTCTAGGGAACATATCCAACAGTCTCCCACTTTCACTAGAGTACAAATTACACTAGTTTACATCAGGTATGTATCTAATACCAATAGTCTCTCGGTGTTCTTCAAACTTGCCATGTGGAAGAGGTTTAGTCATCGGGTCTGCTGCGTTCAGATCCGTATGTATCTTGTGAATCCTAGTGTGTCCATCCCGGACGTAGTCTCGCATCACATGGAACTTTCGGAGAATGTGCTTGGCTATAGAGTGATTTCTTGGCTCCTTCGCATTAGCAATGGCACCCGTGTTGTCGCAGAATATTCCCACGGGGTCAGTGCAGCTGGGAAAGACGCCAAGCCCGATCAAGAACTTCTTCAGCCACAGCGCCTCGTTTGACACTTTGCAAGCGGCAAGATACTCCGATTCCATTGTAGATTGGGCGACGACTGACTATTTGCCGCTCCTCCAGCTAATTACGCCACCGTTCAACATGAAAACATATCCCGTCTAGGATTTCGAATCATCTAGGTCTGAGCCGAGGCAACGTAACCCTTTACGGTGAGCTCCTCATGAACTCCTCCATAAACGAGAAAGAGATCCTTTGTTCTTCTCAAGTAGTTTAGGATGTTCTTTACTGCGTTCCAGTGAGCCATTCCCGAATTACTCTGGTAGCGATTAGTCATACTAATAGCCAGCGCTAAATCCGGCCGGGTACATAACATAGCATACATGAGAGAACCTATGGCTGAGGCATAGGGTTTTGAGGACATTTCCTCCTTCTCTTTTGCTGTGGTCGGGCACTGAGTCACGCTTAACTTGATACCTTTTATAACTGGCAAGAGGCCTCTCTTGGAGTTATCCATACTGAACCTTTTCAATATCTTGTCAATATAAGTGCTCTGACTCAAAGCCAATAGTCGATTAGGTCTATCTCTATAGATCTTAATCCCCAATATGTACGCAGCTTCACAAACGTCCTTCATGGAAAATTGTCCATTCAGATATTCCTTCACTTCTCCTAAGAATTTCTTATCATTCCCTCTTAGCAATATGTCATCTACATATAACACAAGGAATGCTACAGAGCTCCCACTCAGTTTCTTATAGATGCAGAACTCTTCGACGTTTTGGACAAATCCAAAAGCTTTAATGACCTCATCAAATCGAAGATTCCAGCTCCGAGATGCTTGCTTCAACCCAAAGATGGACCGTTGAAGCTTGCACACCTTACCAGCATTCCTTGGAGCGATAAACCCCTCTGGTTTCATCATATACAACTCTTCCTCAATGTTGCCATTTACGAATGCAGTTTTCACATCCATCTGCCATATCTCGTAATCATGATATGCAGCTATTGCTAGTAGGATCCGGATAGACTTTATCATCGCTATAGGAGAGAACGTCTACTCGTAGTCAACTCCTTGAATTTGTCGGAACCCCTTCGCGACAAGTCGAGCTTTGTAGACAGGTACATTTTCGTCTGCGTCAGTCTTTTCTTGAAAATCCATTTATTCTCGACGGCCTTGCGGTCCTCGGGAATATCCACCAAAGTCCAAACTTTGTTGGTGTACATGGAGTCTATTTCGGATTTCATGGCTTCAAGCCATTTCTTGGACTCGGGTCCCTCCATTGCTTCTTTGTAACTCGTAGGTTCATCTGACTCATCAGCCGAGATTGCATTCACAAGCTGTCCGTAAAACTTAGTAGCTTGACGGACTCTTGATGACCTACGGGGCATAATAGGTTCCTCATCATGATCATCATGTATGTCATGATCGTTATGAATGTCGTTCTGGCCATTCACTTCAGCTCCCACTGTGGAAGAAAGTTCCAGAACAACTTCTGTGGCCGTTTCTTCCAATTGGAGTGATTGGTCAGTCACTTCATCGAGGTCTATTTTCCTCCCACTCAACTCTTTCGACAGAAACTCTTTCTCAAGAAAGTATCCAGTCTTGGAAACAAACGTTTTGCTCTCAAACAGATTGTAGAAGGTGTATCCACAAGTTTCCTTGGGATAACCCACAAAGATGCACTTATCCGCCTTGGATTCAAGTTTGTCAGGCTGTAGTTTCCTAACATAAGCCTCACAACCCCAAATCTTCAGGTGAGACAACTTAGGTTTCGTGCCATGCCATTCTTCAAATGGTGTTGTCTTTAAGGATTTGGATGGTGCCCTATTAAGAACGTAAGCGGCAGTTTCTAATGCAAACCCCCAGAATGACACAGGAAAATCAGTATGAGACATCATCGATCGTACGCTATCCAATATGGTTCGATTACGTCGTTCAGCCACACCGTTTCTCTGAGGTGTGCCTGCCGGCGTAAGCTGTGGTTCTATGCCACAAGACTTCAGATGATTGCCAAACTCGTGACTTAAATATTCGCCACCTCGATCCGATGGAAGGTGCTTGATTTTCTTTCCAACTTGATTCTCGACCTCATTCTGGAATTCCTTGAACCTTTCAAAGGTTTCAGACTTATGCTTCATCAAGTAAATATACCCATATCTACTCAAGTCATTAGTAAAGGTCACGAAGTAACGAAGACCATTGCGTGTGGGGACGTTCATGGGTCCACATACATCTGTATCTATGATCCCCAATAAGTCATCCGCACGCTCCATTATCCCATTGAATGGAGTCCTTGTCATTTTGCCCATGAGGCATGGTTCACATGTATCAAGGGATCCAAAATCCAATGAATCAAGAAGTCCTTCCTTATGGAGCCTCTCCATGCGCTTTATACTAATATGAGCAAGTCGGCTATGCCACATCATCATGTGCTCTTCATCACTACTCTTTAATCTTTTGGCCTCTATATTGTTAATTTGACACACGTCACCATCGAGATCAAGTACGAATAAACCACGTTGCTCCGTCGCGTGAACATAAAACACTTCATCCTTATAAATCGAACAACCAATTGTATCAGACTTAAAAGAATAGTGGTCTCGCTTCAAGCAAGAGCCACTAACGATGTTCACACTCAATGTGGGTACATAGTAGCATTTATTCAGAACCAAAACTAATCCCGAAGGGAGACTAAGATGCTTCGTGTCGACCGCCAACACATCAATTTGACAGTCATTCCCCACGCGCATCGTCACTTCATCTCTCAGCAAGCATCTCTTATCCCTTAGTCCCTGAACGGAATTAGAAATATGAGCAACAGATCCTGTATCAAGTATCCATGATGTGCTCCCGGCGCTTGTCAAGAAAAGATCAACAATATGTATATCAAATATACCTTCGTCTCTCTTGGCGACCTTGCCAGCCTTCTTGTCCTTTAGGTACTTGGGGAAGTTGCGTTTCCAGTGACCTTCACCCTTGCAGTAGAAGCACTCAACTCCGGGTTTGGGCTTAGGTGCCTTGGGAGGAACGACAACTGACTTGCCATCCCTTTTGGGGCCACCTCTCTTAGCCTTCTCCCGCTTGCTTGACTTCTTAAACTCAGTGATCTTGTTGACCATGAAGATAGTGTGCTCCTTCTTGATCTCAACCTCAGCACTCTTCAGCATGGCGAACAACTCAGAAAGGGTTTTGGTCATGTAACAGCCTCAGTGTTATGGAACAGTAACACTTTTGATAATGAAGATTACTGGTGCTAATCACTGTTGCTAATCATGCTTTGATCACCTTGGATCAACTCAAACTCAAAATGCCTTTTTATGAATATTAAAAATAAGTGATGGATAAAACTTTGTCCAAAAATTATGAAACCACTTTTGAAAAATCCCTAAAAACTAGTGAACCATGGTAAACCTTCTTTGAGCATTTATTGCAATATCTAAATATTGCAAACAATTATTAACAGTAGCAAAACAGAACATAAAGCCATATTAAAATAAACAACAATATTCAAATGAATTTCTTTAATCATCGAACTTTCTGTAGCATTGCTACATATGGCAATAAAAATAATGGAGAAAGTTACAAGTTTTACAAAAATGCCTAAGAAACTAAAACAAATCAAAACAGAAAAAGAAAAAAAAGAAAATGCAGAAAAGAAAAAAGGGTTTTCAGCCCGGACCCCCAGTGCAACAAGTGCACAGTGCAGCCCAATTGGCCCACCTGGCCCACCCCGAGTCGTCTTCCTCCCCTGTTCATGCCAAGTCGTGCGTGGCACCATCTCCGTGGTGCTCGACGGCTACCACCGCCCGATGGACGCCACCGAGGTGCTACAGCGCCACCGTCGCGCTCATATATGTCGCACTGAACTCCCTGGCGAACCCTAGCTCCCTTCTTCCCCTTCCTCGCGCCGCCCGCGTCACCGCAAGGCACACCGAGTCGGCCGACGCCGCCGTCCCGCGCCACCGCGGCCAACGGCGATGAGAAGACGCGTCGTCTTGTCCTTTCGCCTCATAGACGTCGTCCACATCACCTCGCAGAAGGAATTGGGCCGGGGGGATCTGCTGCGAGCGCATCGTCAACGTTCCCTTTTGGCATCGCGTCGCCGCCTTCGTCGATTCCGTCCGCCACAACTCGCCATCACGCATGCTAAGCTCACCTATAGGATTACTGTGAGCGCGCCCGTCGTCCCCATCCTCTCTCGCCCCCTCCCTTGCACCGTAGGCCGCCCCGCCATGGATGTCGAGCTCAGTAACCGCCATGGAAGACCGTGGGCTCGACTCAGTGCTCCCGAGCTCACGCAAATGGCACCAACGTGCTCCCCGTTGAAAATTACGTTGATTCCACCCCGTAGATCGCCCGCTCGCGTTTCGTATCATCGTTTTCCATCTGACCCGTACGCCGTTCGCCGCCGTCGTCGACCGTGGAGTCAACTCCGGTCGCCCCCGCTCGAGCCAAGACCACCAGTAGACGCGCGTTGAAGTGCACGTTCGAACGCAACCCTTTGCGCATCAAACCGTCGCCGGAAACGGCCGGAACGGCGACCTCGCCGTGTTCTATCCTCGCCGGCGTCGAGGTGTGCCACCGACAGGTGGGCCCAACCTGTCAGGGGTTTGGTTATCCCCTAATGGGAAAATGACAGTGGACCACCCCCTCTGTTAATTATCCAGGGATTAAAACAAATGAAAACTGTTAGGACTAACCCCACTGACTATGACATATGGGCCCCACCCACTTAACCCTCTGTTTAAAAATAATTAGAAAATATTAAGCATATGAGTCTATGCCAGGTAGACCCCACTGTCAGATTAATATTTAAAAGAATTTAGATTTATTCCAGTGTATGACATGTGGGGCCTGGCTCTGTTTTAATTTAATAAAATGAATTATTAGTACTGTGAGGCTGACAGGTGGGTCCCCTCTGTTAGTTGACCAGTCAACAGAACTTGGGGATAATGTTGTTATTTAATTAATTAATTAAATTCAGAAAATCTTCTAAAATGATTAAATCTTTGAATTTAAATATCTTTTAAACCGTAAGTCAGATTCAAAAACTTTATACATGGAAATTGATCAAAAAAATATAACGAATATGAATACGCTATCCATATACCCACCACACCCCTCTAACACAAGGAACATTGACATTCCCCCCCTCCGAGCCGTTTGTCGATAATCACCCGGAGCCGGTTTTTCATCCCCGGATGAATTCCCGCTCCGAGCAACTTGCATTGCACTGCGTTAGAACCCCGTTAGCATTTCATCTGTCATGTCATTCATCTGTTTGTTTATGCTTGATTTGTATTTACTGTTTCTTCCCCCCTCTATGCTCCGGTAGACCCCGCTGCTACCGCCGACTACACTGTTGCCGGGTACGACTACTTCCTCGACGACCCTACCCCTACCCGCGAGCTTCCAGGCAAGCAGAGTCATTCTCTTCCCCAGATATCGCCTACCTTTCCGTACTTTCTTGCACTAGGCATTGTTACTGCTGCTGCTACGATTACAATCCTATTCAATTGCATAGCCTGTTTTGTCGCCCTTTGATGTACCTCCTTTATCCTATGTTTCCTATTATAAATATGTTATATTCAGCAGTGAGCCCTGCACATTGTTAGCTAGGATTAAATAGCGGGCCGTGACCACTCAGGGGAGTGAACACAGATACAATATATACAACTGCACAGGTACGGTACAATGCAAACACCGCCTAAGGCCCCCTAGCTCGGCTCTGCCGAGCCACCATCAAGTGTGAGCTATCAAGGAGTAATCCTTGTACTCCACTCGTTGCTGACTCTGTATAGCCGCTCTAGGTACCTGAGCACAGTTGTCCTTAAAGGTAAGAAGTCGGGCGACCCAACGGTGCCCACGAGCGGTATTGCGTCGGGAACGACAGGGAGGGTACGACCGACGTTACTGGCGAGCTTGGCCCCTGCTACTATCTCGCAAGAGTTACCAAACCACGAACAGTCGAGCTCTACCAAGAGCACACGCGAGACAAGGTAAGGAGACGGTTCACCTTTATGGTAACCGCAGAGACTTGGTGGGACAACAGGGAAGGCACCGATGTACTGGTGGTCCTGACTGTTGTCGTTGACCGCGGGTCAGTTAAGTCGAGGAACGATAACGGTTGTCACGCAGGTTAATTAAAATGCTAAATGGTTCGGCGGATGACTTGAGAGGCCGCAAAGGCCTGTACACACTACCTTCACATGGGATAAGGAGTTATGGGCTCCCATGCGTCGTAGTTTGTCCGAAAGCTCCTCAGACGTCAGCAGTACCGTGGCCTGCGCCGGGAAGTTGTGTCTTCTTCGCTCGAGCGGTGTGTATTTGGATTTGCTTTTGCTTCACCGGCCAGCCACGCACCGTGCAGGAGCGTGCAAGGGTGAGGGACCTAGACCCCTTGGCGCATAGGATATAGTCTGGCGGATGGCCTCTCTGTTGAGCCTAGGATGGGCTGCGTCGTTTCGGATAGCTTAGATGGAGCGTTCCCTGACAAGGTTCCCGCCACCCTGGAGATCCGAGCGTGTAGGCTGAACAGTAGTGCACCCCTACAGGGAGTTTAATCTATTCGAATAGTCGTGTCCACGGTAACAGGACACTTTATGCTGAAGCTGGATCTTACCACTACAAACTACTACTATTAAACTGTATGGTTCCGGGTCATCTTCCTCGCAGGGAGTCGAGGAAGGGAACTCGAAGGCATTATTATTAATAATCATACAACTTACTATTATACAATGCTGCAGCAACTTCTGCTGCATTGTTATTACATTCTTGTTATTGAACTGTTGGCTGTTTCTCTTCTCATGTTGCAAGACACGTCAGAAGATGCTAGTCTTCGATAGGCCTAGCTTCTTACCCTTATTCTGATTTCTACCTTGTACTACACTATATTCAGCCTCCCCTTTCCATTTGATACAAATGCATAAATGCGTAGTAGCGGACGTAAGACTCGCGGGTATGCTAGATACTCACCTTTGCTTTATTTCCCCCTTTATGTTTTGCCTGATCGGCCGCTGCAATCGACGTTGGAGCCAAGGAGCAGGAGTACCCCGGAGGTGCCTACTACTACGTTGAGACCCCCGCTGACCAGGACCAGGAGTAGTTTCGGAGGCTCCCAGGCAGGAGGCCTTGCCTTTTCGATCTTTATCTCTGATGTTATTTGTGCTAGCCTTCTTAAGGCAAAACTTGACTAACTATGTCTGTACTCAGATATTATGGCTTGTATAACTTATGTATTCGGGTCCCCGCGACCCCCCCCCCCTTTATTATAACATATTGGTTTATCCTTGTGTGTTTAGTGTTGTGCTGTGATATTCTCACCGTGGCACCCTAATCTCAGTCGTGTACCCTGCGTGTATGATTACTGTACACGGATTGATTTTAGGGGCGTCACAAGTTGGTATCAGAGCCGACTGCCTGTAGGAAGCCACCCACCCACTACCTGGTCGAAGTTGAGTCTAGACTTTGAAAAACTATTTTGCTAACTTAATGTTTGGCTTACGGGCCCACATCGATGTCACTACGTGTGATATCTATGGTATTAGGATCCTTTTCTCCTTACCTATTCTCTGGGAATCTGCTCTCTTATCCTTGCTGGTAAGTTTTACAAAATCTGACATTAGGATCACGTTCTCTTGATTCCACCCGGCGTTCTGGTGCTTACCCCTTTGATTGAGACGTGTCGCAGGAGTTCGGCCCCAGGTCCCGGACCACGGATCCCATTCTCATTCTGGGCAGGCCGCGCGTTCTTTGGCATTTACTCCTGTGGCCAACAGTTTTCTTGCGGCGTGATTGACATAGTGGAATCTAGTTGCGTCGTGTAATCCTTACCGCGGTCTGCGCGCCGCCTAGTGAGTCATTTTTTCCTTAATTTCTACGATGTTATGCTGCCTGATTTTCCGGTTGACTCTATGTGTGGATGTGTATGTCTTATATGACTACTCCTATATATACGCGCCTCCTCTTTGTTGTCGCTTTACCTCTTACTCGTTTCCGACATCTCGTTAAAATTCTCATCGCTGAAATACCCCTGTTAAATTTTACCAGGATGGCTGGTCGTGGTCGTGGTGCCAACGATCCACCTCCGCCTCTAGACTACATGGCCGCGATGATGCATCAGTTTCAAATGAACCAGGTGTTTATGCAAGGAGTCATAGACCAGCTCCAGAATCAGAACCAGAATCAGAACCAGCACCAGAACCAATCGCATGTGGTTACTCTGCGGGATTTCATGCGTCTCAATCCCCCTCTCTTCCACCAACCTGAACAGCCGCTGGATGCCGATGATTGGCTTCGTGACATCACTCGTCAGCTGGAGTTCGCTAATGTGAGCGTTGCTGATTACGTCAACTTTGCGTCCTATTTCCTGCGTGGCCCTGCTGCTCAGTGGTGGGACACCTACAAGGGCTCGCTAGTTGAAGGGAATGTCGTCACCTGGAATGACTTCAAGACCACCTTCCGTGCTCGTTATGTCCCCCAGGCGATTATGAACTGTATGAAGGCCGAGTTCCGCAACCTCGTCCAGGGCAACAAAACTGTCGAGGCATATCAGAGGGAATTCCTCCGCCTCTCCCGCTATGCTGCAAGTGACCTCCCCAATGATGCAAGTAGGCAAGAGAAGTTTCGTGATGGACTCAACTCAGATCTCCAGCTTGCACTGGCTTTGCACGTCTTCCCCGACTTCGCCACCATGGTGAACCAGACTATCACTCTGGAGACCGCTCAGGCTAAGTTCAGGGGTTCGCCGAAGCGCCCCCGTGATGCTGGCTCATCTTCTGGCACGGCACAGAAGCAACGCGTTTGGCTTCCACATAGTGTGTATCGTCCACCTGCCCCTGCACCAAGGCCGTCGTATGTTGCACCTCATCTGCCTCCTCCCCCGCCGAGACAGCCGAAGGCTGAGACTGCACCCCTCCGTCCTCAAGATGGCTTGTGCTTCAAGTGCCATCAGCCAGGTCACTTTTCCAGAGACTGCCCCCAGCGACAGAATCAACTGGTAGTTCACCCTGCTGGCCATGGCAACAACAGGACCCCCAACTATAACACTGGGTCTTCTGCTCACACTCGTGGTCATGCTAACCACATTGACGTTGAAGAAGCTCAGGCACAGCCCGCTACAGTGATGGGTACTCTCCTCGTTAACTCAATACCTGCTACTGTTTTATTTGATACAGGAGCATCGCATTCATTCATGTCGGAAGCATTTGCATTGTCGCATAACTTTACCTTTGGAAAGATGAACACACCGATGGTTGTTCGCACCCCGATAGGCCAATGCCAAACCACCATGATGGTGCCCAATACCACCGTTGAAATCGAAGAAGTTGTATTCCACGTGTCCCCCATCATTCTGAACTCTTCCACCATAGACCTCATCCTGGGAATGGATTGGTTGAAAGTCCACGATGTCGCACTGTATTGTGGTACCAAGTCTTTCCAACTTTTTCACCCCTCCGGTTAGATTGTTAACCACACCACCCGGGTTACCCGTGATGCTGAAACACATATCTATATGATGAATGCTTCGAACGTCTCGCCTCTTGAAGGAATTGAGCAAGTTCCAGTCGTTGTGATTTTCCCGATGTCTTCCCAGAAGAATTGCCGGGAATACCCCTGATTAGAGAGGTTGAATTCGTCATCAACTTGAAGCCTGGCACCGTCCCTATTGCCAAGCGTCCTTATAAGATGCCACCCCACCACCTCCTTGAACTAAAGAAGGAGATCGACACAGCACTCGATAAAGGCTTCATCCGTCCTAGTTCCTCTGCTTGGGGAGCACCTTCGCTCTTTGCCAAGAAGAGTGATGGAACGAACCGTTTGGTCCAAGATTACCGACCCATCAACCAAGCCACCATACAGAACAAGTACTCGCTTCCTCGGATAAATGATCTATATGATCAACTTGCTGGATCCAAGGTGTTTTCTAAACTCGACTTGAGGTTGGGTTATCACCAAATCCGAGTCCGTGCAGAGGACATTCCGAAGACCGCCTTCATTACTCGCTATGGTTCATATGAGTACACTGTCATGTCCTTTGGCTTGACGAATGCCCCAGCCACTTTTTCCCGATTGATGAACTATATATTCATGGAATATCTCGACAAGTTTGTCGTGGTTTATCTGGATGATATCTTAATATACTCCAAGAATAAAGAATAACATGTTGAACATCTTCGTCTTATACTGGAGAAGCTTCGAGAACACAAACTCTATGCTAAGTATTCTAAGTGTGAATTCTGGCTTCCCGAAGTAACTTACCTTGGTCATGTGATTTCCAAGGATGGCGTTGCCGTCAACCCAGAACGTATCCAGGCTATTCTTGACTGGACTCCTCCCAAGACTGTTAAGCAAGTCCGAAGTTTCCTCGGCCTTGCTAGCTATTTTCGTTGTTTCGTCGATAACTTCTCCAAGATTGCCAAGCCTTTGACTAATCTGCTTCACAAAGGCGTCAAGTTTGAAAGGACAGATAAATGTCAGGAAAGTTTCCAAGCGCTCAAGGACAAGCTCACTTCTCCCCCAGTGCTTGCACCCCCTGATACTCAGAAGGACTTCGTGATATATTGCGACGCGTCTCGTCAAGGATTAGGATGTGTCCTAATGCAAGAGCGCAAAGTGATTGCTTATGGCTCTCGTCAGTTGCGTGCTCACGAAGAAAACTATCCAACACATGATCTCGAATTGGCAGTGGTAATTTATGCATTGAAGCTGTGGCGACATTACAACGTTGGTAACCGTTGCGAGATCTACACTGACCACAAAAGCCTGAAGTACCTGTTTACTCAACCAGACCTGAATCTCCGCCAGCAGAGATGGCTCGAGACAATAGCCAACTACAACATGGGAATTTCTTACACCCCTGGTAAAGCTAATGTGGTAGCCGATGCCTTAAGCCGCAAAGCCTACTGTTCTGAACTTGAAGTCCAGATAGAGCAGCCACTTCTGTATGAAGAGCTCCGCAAGTTGAACCTTGAAATTGTTCCGCAGGGACATGTGAATTCCCTTGTTGTTGAAGTAGACCTCAACAAAGACATCAAGTTCATCCAAAGAGCTGACTCCGATTACGAAAAGATGAAGCGATATCTCTCCACAGGAAAGCCCTCAGACTACAGGCTTGCTGATGATCAAGCGTTGTACTTCAAGAATCGTTTAGTGGTTCCTAGAAAGGGCAATCTAAACTTGACTCCGGATGTTATGAAAGAATCTCATGATACCCCATTGTCGATCCACCCAGGTAGCACCAAGATGTACCAGGACCTTCGTCAACGGTACTGGTGGCCTGGCATGAAGAAAGACATTGCTCGTTATGTTGATGAGTGTGACATTTGCCGTCGCGTCAAAGCCGAACACCAAAGACCTACTGGTACTCTGCAACCACTCTCGATTCCTGAATGGAAATGGGACAAGATTGAAATGGATTTCTTCACCGGTTTTCCGCGATCACAGAAGGGTCATGATGCGATATTTGTCGTCATCGACCGATTTTCCAAGGTTGCTCACTTCCTGCCAGTCAAGGAGACGATCTCTGCTAGTCAGTTGGCAGACTTATATGTTTCCAGAATTGTTTCCCTCCACGGTATTCCGCTGGAGATCAGTTCAGACCGTGGCAGCATTTTCACCTCCAAGTTCTGGGATAGTTTCTAAGAAGCTATGGGCACTCACCTGAAATTCAGCACCGCTTATCACCCCTAGTCGCAAGGACAAGTCGAATGAGTCAACCAAGGGCTTGAAGACATGCTTCGAGATTGTTTCATTTCATTCAGTAAGAAATGGGAGGAATCTCTTCCATTTGCTGAATTCTCGTACAACAATAGCTATCAAGCTAGTCTGCAGATGGCCCTCTTTGAAGTTCTTTATGGACGTAAGTGTCGAACCCCTCTGAATTGTTCAGAAACTGGGGAACGAACTCTCATTGGTCCGGACATTATACAACATGCTGAAGATCAGGTTCGCGTTATCCGTGAACATCTGAAGGCTGCTCAATCCCGCCAGAAAAGCAACTATGACCGCAAACACAAAGAAATGGTCTACCAACCAGGCGAACAATCTTACCTTCGTGTCACTCCCATGAGAGGCACTCATCGTTTCAGTATCAAAGGCAAGTTAGCTCCTCGCTACATTGGCCCGTTCCGTATACTCTCCAGAAGTGGACCGGTGACATACCGTTTAGAATTGCCGGCAAACCTCTCTCAAGTCCACGATGTCTTTCACGTGTCGCAACTCCGACGCTGCTTCAAAGACCCTATTCGTGAAGTGGAACATGATATGATTGAATTGCAACAGGACTTGACTTATCAAGAACATCCGAGCCGCATTCCCGATCAGTCTGAATGCAAAACCCGCAACAAGACAACCAAGTTCCTCAAAGTTCAGTGGTCGAATCATTCTGAAGATGAAGCCACTTGGGAACGCGAAGACCGCCTTCGTGAAGAATACCCCGATCTTTTCCCCTCTACCGCTTAGATTCACGGGACGAGAATTCTTGTAGTGGGGGAGATTTGTAACACCCTCAGTGTTATGGAACAGTAACACTATTGATAATGAAGATTACTATTGATAATCACTGTTGCTAATCATGCTTTGATCACCTTGGATCAACTCAAACTCAAAATGCCTTTTATGAATATTAAAAATAAGTGATGGATAAAACTTTGTCCAAAAATTATGAAACCACTTTTGAAAAATCCCTAAAAACCAGTGAACCATGGTAAACCTGCTTTGAGTATTTATTGCAATATCTAAATATTGCAAACAATTATTAACAGTAGAAAAATAGCACAAAAGGCCATATTAAAATAAACAACAATATTCAAATGAATTTCTTTAATCACCAAACTTTCTGTAGCATTGCTACATATGTCAATACAAATAATGGAGAAAGTTACAAGTTTTACAAAAATGCCTAAGAAACTAATACAAATCAAAACAGAAAAAGAAATAAAAGAAAATGCAGAAAAGAAAAAAAGGGTTTTCAGCCCGGACCCCCAGTGCAACAAGTGGACAGTGCAGCCCAATTGGCCCACCTGGCCCACCCCGAGTCGTCTTCCTCCCCTATTCATGTCGAGCCATGCGTGGCAATCATCTCCGTGGTGCTCGATGGCTACCACCGCCCGATGGACGCCACCGAGGTGCTACAGCGCCACCGTCGCGCTCATATATGTTGCACTGAACTCCCTAGCGAACCCTAGCTCCCTTCTTCCACTTACGCGCGCCGCCCGCGTCACCGCAAAGCACAACGAGCCGGCCGACGACGCCGTCCCGCGCCACCGCGGCCAACGGCGACGAGAAGACGCGGCGTCTTGTCCTTTCGCCTCGTCGACGTCGTCCACATCACCTCGCAGAAGAAATTGGGCCGGGGGGATTTGCTGCGAGTGCATCGTCGACTTTCCCTTTCTGCATCGCGCCGCCGCCGTCGTCGATTCCGGCCGCCACAACTCGCCATCACGCACGCTAAGCTCACATACAGGATCACAGTGAGCGCTCCCGTCGTCCCCATCCTCTCTTGCCCCCTCCCTTGCACCGTAGGCCGCCCCGCCATGGATGCCGAGCTCAGTCTCCGCCATGGATGACCGCGGGCTCGACCCAGTGCTCCCCAGCTCACGCAAATGGCACCAACGTGCTCTCCGTCGAAGGTTACGTCGATTCCACCCCGTAGGTCGCCCGCTCGCGTTCTGTATCGTTGTTTGTCATCTGACCCGTACGCCGTTCGCCGCCGCCGTCGACCGTGGCGTCAACTCCGGTCGCCCCCGCTCCAACTAAGACCACCAGTAGACGCGCGTTGAAGTGCCCGTTCGAACGCGCCCCTTTGCGCATCAAACCGTCGCCGTAAACGGCCGGAACGACGACCTCGCCGTGTTCTGTCCTCTCCGGCGTCGAGGTGTGCCACCGACAGGTGGGCCCAACCTGTCAGGGGTTTGGTTAACCCCTAATGGGCAAATGACAGTGGGCCACCCCCTCTGTTAATTATCCATGGATTAAAACAAATGAAAACTGTTAGGACTAACCCCACTGACTATGAGATATTGGCCCCACCCACTTAACCCTCTGTTTAAAAATAATTAGAAAATATTAAGCATATGAGTCTATGACAGGTAGACCCCACTGTCAGATCAATATTTAAAAGAATTTAGATTCATTCCAGTGTATGACATGTGGGCCATGGCTCTGTTTTAATTTAATAAAACGAATTATTAGTATTGTGAGGCTGACAGGTGGGTCCCCTCTGTCAGTTGACCAGTCAACAGAACTTGGGGATAATGTTGTTATTTAATTAATAAATTAAATTCAGAAAATCTTCTAAAATGATTTAAACTTTGAATTTAAATATCTTTTAAACCGTAAGTCAGATTCAAAAACTTTATAGATGAAAATTGATCAGAAAAATATAGCAAATATGAATACTCTATCCGTATACCCACCACACCCCTCTAACACAACGAACATAGACATTCCCCCCCTCCGGGCCGTCTGTCGATAATCATCCGGAGCCGGTTTTTCATCCCCGGATGAATTCCCGCTCCAAGCAACGTGCATTGCACTGCGTTAGAACCCCGTTAGCATTTCATCTGTCATGTCATTCATATGTTTGTTTATGCTTTCTTTGTATTTACTGTTTCTTCCCCCCTCTATTCTTTGGTAGACCCCGCTACTACCGGCGACTACACTGTTGCCGGGTACGACTACTTCCTCGACGACCCTACCCCTACCCGCGAGCTTCCAGGCAAGCAGAGCCATTCTCTTCCCCAGATATCGCCTACCTTTCCGTACTTTCTTGCACTAGGCATTGTTACTGCTGCTGCTACGATTACAATCCTATTCAATTGCATAGCCTGTTTTTGTCGCCCTTTGATGTACCTCCTTTATCCTATGTTTCCTATTATAAATATGTTATATTCAGCAGTGAGCCCTGTGCATTGTTAGCTAGGATTAGATAGCGGGCCGTGACCACTTAGGGGAATGAACACGGATACAATATATACAACTGCACACGTACGGTACAATGCAGACACCGCCTAAGGCCCCCTGCTCGGCTCTGCCGAGCCACCATCAAGTGTGAGCTATCAAGGAGTAACCCTTGTACTCCACTCCTTGCTGACTCTGTATAGCCGCTCTAGGTACCTGAGCACAGTTGTCCTTAAAGGTAAGAAGTCGGGCGACCCAACGGTGCCCGCGAGCGGTATTGCGTCGGGAACGACAGGGAGGGTACGACCGACGTTACTAGCGTGCTTTTCCCCTGCTCGTATCTCGCGAGACTTACCAAACCACGAAAAGTCGAGCTCTACCAAGATCACACGCGAGACAAGGTAAGGAGACGGTTCACCTTGTTGGTAACCGCAGAGACTTGGTGGGACGATAGGGCAGGCACCGATGTACTGGGGGTCCTGACTGCTGTCGTTGACCGCTGGTCAGTTAAGTCGAGGCAGCGATAACGGTTGTCACGCAGGTTAATTAAAATGCTAAATGGTTCGGCGGATGACTTGAGAGGCCACAAAGGCCTATACGCACTACCTTCACGTGGGATAAGAAGTTATGGGCTCCCCTGCGTCGTAGTTTGTCCGAAAGCTCCTCAGACGTCAGCAGTACCGCGGCCTGCGCCGGGAAGTTGTGTCTTCTTCGCTCGAGTGGTGTGTATTTGGATTTGTTTTTGCTTCACCGGCCAGCCACGCACCATGCAGGAGCGTGCAAGGGTGAGGGACCTAGACCCCTTGGCGCGTAGGATATAGTCCGGCGGATGGCCTCTCTGTTGAGCCTAGGATGCGCTGCGTCGTGTCGGATAGCTTTGGTGGAGCGTTCCCTGACATGGTTCCCGCCACCCTGGAGATCCGATCGTGCAGGCTGAACAGTAGTGCACCCCTGTAGGGAGTTTAATCTATTCGAATAGCCGTTTTCACGGTAACAGGACGCTTTATGCTGAAGCTGGATCTTACCACTACAAACTACTACTATTAAGCTGTATGGTTCTGGGTCTTCTTCCTCGCAGGGAGTCGAGGAAGGGAACTCGGAGGAATTATTATTATTAATCATACAACTTACTATTATACAATGTTGCAGCAACTTTTGTTGCATTGTTATTACATTATTGTTATTGAACTGTTGGTTGTTTCTCTTCTAATGCTGCAAGACACGTCAGAAGATGCTAGTCTTCGATAGGCCTAGATTCTTACCCTTATTCTGATTTCTACCTTGTAGTCCACTATATTCAGACTCCCCTTTCCATTTGATACAAATGCATAAATGCTTAGTAGCGGACGTAAGACTCGCGGGTATGCTAGATACTCACCTTTGCTTTATTTCCCCCTTTATGTTTTGCCTGATCGGCCGCTGCAGTCGACGTTGGAGCCCATGAGTAGGAGTACCCCGGAGGCTCCTACTACTACGTCGAGACCCCCGCTGACCAGGACCAGGAGTAGTTTCGGAGGCTCCCAGGCAGGAGGCCTTGCCTTTTCGATCTTTATCTCTGATGTTATTTGTGCTAGCCTTCTTAAGGCAAAACTTGACTAAGTATGTCTGTACTCAGATATTTTGGCTTGTATAACTTATGTATTCGGGTCCCCGCGACCCCCCCCCTTTATTGTAACATATTGGTTTATCCTTTTGTTTTTAGTGTTGTCCTGTGATATTCTCACCGTGGCACCCTAATCTCAGCCGTGTACCCTGCGTGTATGATTACTGTACACGGATTGATTTTAGGGGCGTCACAGGTCATCCCCTGCATGTTGTAGTTCAGCACAAATCCTTTGTAGCTAGGGGGAAGCGACTGCAACACCCTATCAACAGAAAGTTTATCTGGAATCTGACATTCCAGAGCATTCAAGCGTTGAACGTAGCCAGACATCTTGACCACGTGCTCACTCACGTTGCCGTGCTCGTCCATATTTGCTGAGAAGAAGGCTTAAGAAGCCTCATACCGTTCAGACCTGGCTTGAGGTGCAAAGACCGCCTTGAGGTCGGTGATAATCTCATATGCAACCATCCTCTCGAAGAGTTTCTACAGCTCAGCCTCCATGGAGTAGAGCATGCCACTCTGGAAAAGGTTGTAATCATCAGTCTTGGAGAGATAGGCATTCTTCTCATCCTGACTGGCATCATCTTCTAGTGCGTCACCTAATGCGCCTTCTAGTACGTATGCCATTTTGAGGGGAATTGGAGAATCCTCAGGGTGCGGAACCAGTTGGTGAAGTTTGACCCATAAGTTTTCAGTTTGTCTTTCTCTAGGAACGATCCTGTGTTGAACGAGGGGCGTGGTGCTTCCATCTACAAAGTTTGATTCGCAAGGATACATATTTAGACTTTTGTTCATAATGTGGAGTTTTCAATTTAATCTTCAAAATTCTAGAAAATCTCCCACTTAGATAAACACCTCTCAATTTAGCTAAGTGATTACACAATCCCAGACCCCATACCTCCCCCGATCGTCATGGCCATCAGTATGCGAACCAGGTAGGCCTCTAAGCCAATCACATCAGGTATGTGACTCGTGCTCGATCTTTCGATCTACTGTGTTCTAGGCCCGCATCTACATATGTCAAGCCTACCAATCGAACCTTGATGTTAGCTGTTCAGCAAGGCCATATCTGCATATGCCAGGCTTGTCGAACCCAACCTCATGCGAACGTCGTTTAATATGTGTGACACCCGGTATGTACGGAATGTCGGCCATATGGGAGAACCTTCCAGGAGGTGCCCACCAAGGGAGAACACAATGTTGGTATTGTGAGAGATGGTCCTATTTGTGCTACCGTCGTCATATCTAGCATACTAGCATAAACAGGAAGTAAAACTGTAAATCATACAAACTATGATCCCCCTTCATGCAAAGCAAAGTCAAACGCCTTTCTACTTTAGCTTGTGCAAGTTTTACGTGGCTGCTAGGGGTTTCGAGAGAGAGAACCGTTTCTATCCTGCGAAAAAACATGCCACAACACTGTCTCCCATCCGTCTCTATTACACCTCTGTCGGGGCCCTCCGATGCAAACATCTTCGCATCGCTAATGCAGAGAGACAGACACCCCCCCAGCCACTTTATATGGTACAAGTCATATGTCAAGCGTGGAACCAGTCTCGCGTAAACGCGTAAGGTCGGTCGGGGCCGCTTCATCAAACATTCCCGCAATGCTAAATGAGTACACGTGGGAGGGTAACGAATGAAGATTCGATGCCCACATCCTAGATGTGTTCTACCCGTACAATACATCTACGCATAGCTAGCTCTGATACCACTATTGGGATACGGGGCAGAAAACACAAATTTTTCATACCTACGGTACCCGAACCCAAGATCTATGTTATGGCGATGTAAAGTAACGGAGGGAATCGGTGTTCATACCTTTGAAGACCGAAAGAGGGAAACGTTCTTGCGAACGTGGCTGGAGTAGACTCGAAACTACGACCTCCCTGCCGTTTAGTAGACCACCGGCGAGGATAACTCCCCGTTGACCTCCAGCGATGAAGTGGCACCATAGGTGTAGTGCCTCGAAGAGATTATACACGTACGGTACAATCGATGTTCCTCCCGGGCCCCGAACCAGGCGAGCAGCGGAAGAAAGACGTATTCGGATCTCGATTCCAGCAGAGCGACGGCCTGCCTTATGGTGGAGAACTCCAGTCCAGGTGCAGACTCCAAACAAGGGGAGTCCACTTCCAGGAAGGAGAAGGAGAGAGAGAGGAATAATTGTGTGTTGGAAAAAGGGGGGTGTACCCCTCCTTATATAGGCCAAGGGGGGTGCCATCCTCCTCCCCTCCCCCATGTGGGACTAAACTCCCAAGGGGGGGAGTGCGCCGGCCTAGGGGGGATGGGTCCCACCCTTGGCGCCAAGCCCAAGGGGGGAAACCCCCTCCTCTGTAATGGGCCCCATAGGCCCATATAGCCTTTTTCCATTTTTTAATTATTTTAATATGTTTAAATAATTAATTCGGATAATTAAATAATAAAATATTATTAAAACAAATTAAACTTTATTTTGAACCATTCAAAATGTCTAGAACAACTTCCGTCCTCCTCCGGAACTATTCCGGTGATTTCTCCTATTTCACCTATTAATCCCGAAACTGTCCTATGCATCGATTTCCCTTAAGTGTAACACCCTAACGGTCCGGGAAACAGCAGACATGGTCGAGAATCTTCTCATTTACCAATGACTAGTCAGTTGGACCTGGTTAAAATCCTTGATAGCCCCTGCGCTTCCATCGAATGAACTGCAATCGCTTTTGGAAACCGTTAACGATACGACGTAATCCCTTTGTGCTGTGGTACTTTGTTTGTCCGAGGTTCGATCGTCGGTATCCCATATACCGTGTTCACATCTCGTTCACAACAAACAAGTTTACTCGTCCGTGCCTATTGCATCTCCCGTGACCTAGTCACCTTCTTGCAAGCTATTGATGCAATATCACCGAGTGGGCCCAGAGTATCTGTCCTGTTACAAGGACTGACAAATCCCGCTCTGATCTATTAACATACTCATCAACCGTCTGTTTCGGAATACCCAAAGTGAACCGTTATAGCCATCATATTTCAGTCGGGCGGTGGGATACAAATCAAAGTCTCCTCATAGATGACAATTACGTATGATCATTACGGTCTAAGGACTAAGCCATACGTTACAAAGTCATCGCAACGCTGAACTATGTGACTCAATCACATTGCAATACTTTAGGTGGGTGTATGTCCATCACATCATTCCCCTAATGACATGACCTCATTGTCAATGGACTTAAGTGTCGCCATGATCAGGAAAGCTTGATCAATCAATTGCCCAATGAGATAGTTTACCCGAGTTAAACTAAGGACCTATGTTTTATACTACACCTGTATTAGTATTACCAAGTAATACAGTTATAGCATAGTATAAAACGTATTATGAAAAAAATGGATATGTGACAAATATCTTTATTAATTTGTCTCTAGGGCACATATCCAACAAAAACTTGGCACAAAGCTTGAAAATAAAGATACAATGATGTTGATACAGTAGTAACAAGCATCAAGACCACTAAAAATGAAAGTAAAAAACATCTTGGGTTGCCTCCCAACAAGAGGTTTCTTTTATGCCTTTTAGCTAGTCATGATACAAAAAGATCAAGTTTTGTCAATATCAAAAGAATAGATTGTCGGTGTAACGGCCTCATAAGGTAACTTAATCTTCTTTCGAGGGAAGTGTTTCATTCCCTTTTTGAGGGGGAATTGGAATCTAATTGTCCATTTTTTCATGTCAATGATAGCACCAACGCTGCAAAGAAAAGGATGTCCCAAAATAATTGGACATGGGGGATCACACTCAATGTCCATGACAAGAAAATCAACGGGAACGTAGTTATCATTGACAACAATAAGAACATCATAAATCTTCCTAAAGGTTTCTTTACGGAAGAATCAACAAGATGAACACCAAAAGAACATGTATCAAAAGGTTTCAAATTGAGCATGTCATACATTCTTTTGGGCATAACGGAGGCACTATCTCCAACATCACATAAAGCAAAGCAAGAGAAATTGTTCAATTTAATTTTGACTATGGGATCCCAACCATCTTCTAGCTTCCTAGGAATAGAAGTCTCTAGCTTGATATTCTCCTCCCTAGCTTTAATAAGAGCATTGGTAATATGCTCGGTGAAGGCAATGTTGAGTGTGCTAGTGTGGGGGTCTTTAGCCATTCTTTGCAAAAAAAATGATAACTTCAGAAAGACTACAATTATCAAAATCAAGATCACTGCCATTAATTTAAGTGGTGGTGATGTCATCTAAGCTGATTCTCTTGGTAGTCTCTAGCTTAATGGGACCTTCTTGTCCTAAATTTGAGGTATTAGCATCACCATTAATATGTCCAGGGGGACTAGGGATGTGTTGGGTGCTAAAAGTTTTGAGATCGTCAACAACTTGTATAGTGGAGATAGTAGTATGTGTAGGAAGGCTCTTAATCCTATCTTCCTCTTCCTTATCTCTATCCCATCTATCCTTAATCTTGGCTAGCATTCTAATGTTCTCATTAATTTGGACTTGGATAACATTCATGGGTGTAGTTTTACTTTCCTAAAGAGGAGAGGTTCTAAGTTTAAGCACTTCTACCTCATGAGCTATATTGTCTACCTTTGAAGAGAGGCTATCTAGTTTTTCTAATTTCTCTTCTACACTCTTGTTGAGGATTTTTGAGAAGTGATAAAGTCATTAAGCATGCTCTCTAATTCAGAAGTGGAGTTTTTGGTGCTAGGATAAGTGTTGTTGTTCCCATAGTTGTTGGTTGGGAACGGTCTAGGATTTTTGCTACCAAAATTACTCCTATAAGCATTATTATGAAAATTATTTCTAGAGATAAAATTAACATCAACTTTCTCTTGAGCAACCAAAGAATCCAAAGGAACATCATGAGGATCAATAGGAGCTTGCTTAGTAAGTAAAGACACGATCATGTCAACTTTTTCATTTAAAGAGGATATCTCCTTAACAGAGTTTACCTTCCTACCTGTTGGAACTCTTTCGGTGTGCCATTGAGAATACTTTGTCATCATCTCGTCCAATAGCTTTGTGGAAGCACCAAGTGTAGTTGACATAAAGTTTCCTCCCGCGGCCAAGTCTAACAGATTCCGTGAGGTAAAGTTCAAACCTGCATAAAAAGTATGGATAAGCATCCAAGTAGTCAAACCATGTGTAGGAAAATTATTAACAAGAGATTTCATGCGTTCCAAAGCTTGGGCAACGTGTTCATTATCCAATTGTTTAAAATTCATAATGTTACTCCTCAACTGGATAATCTTAGCAGGTGGGTAGTACTTCCCAATAAAAGCATCCTTGCACTTATCCCAATAATCTATGATATTCCTAGGCAAGGATTGAAGCCACACTTTAGCTCCTCATCTCAAGAAGAAAGGAAAAAGCTTAAGTTTAAAAATATCACCATCTACTTCTTTTTACTTTTGCATATCACAAAGATCAATAAAATTATTCAAGTGCAAAGCAGCGTCATCTCCAACACCGGAGAATTGATCTTCCATAACAAGATTCAGCAAAGCGGGTTTAATTTCATAAGAAGGTGCTGAAGTGGAAGGTGGGGCAATAGGAGTGCTGAAGTGGAAGGTGGGGCAATAGGAGTGCTGATAAAGTCATTGTTGTTGTGACTAGTGAAGTCACACAACTTAGTGTTTTCAGTGGAACCCATAGTGGTACCAGCAAGCAAGAACAAAGCAAACAATTTTTTGTGGTTTTTGATAAAAGACACTAAGATAAAAACTAAAATGTAAACTTACAAGACTAAAAAGCAAAGATAAAAGATAGTGTGCAGCTCCCCTATCTTGAAGATTGGAGTCCCCGGCAACGGAGACAGAAATTAGCTTGATGGCTTCTCGCCCCTCGTTGGTTACCCCAAGTGGAAGGTTGAGATGTAGCGTAGCAGCAAATTTCCCTTACACGAGGACTGTAAGGTTTATCAAACCAGGAGGACTCCGAACTCTACAAGTAGGTGTGTCAATGGCGCCAGATAAATAGGTTGACATGGACCTGCACACAGAAACAAATAACTTTGCTCCCAATGAGTACGAGGTTGACAATCTCTCCGACCTTGTCGTTTACAAAGGATCAAAACACAAGGGGGATAATGATAGTGGTGACGATAGCAACTGAAAGTAAAAGCAGAAAGTAAAGTGCAGGTGTAAACAATGATGGAAATATGGACCGGGGTCCCATGATGTTCACTTGTAATGTCTCTCTCCAAAAAGACGATAAAATAGCTAAGCTAGGTAAACAAATTACAGCTGGGCAATTGACAGAATTATAAACGCACCGCAATGCTAATTATGCTACTGGAAAGCTAGAGGCTCAAAAGTATGGGCAGTACACCAAGACAAGTAGACCGAAATCCATCTGCATCTACTCACTAATAATCCACCTTGAGATATCTATCCAGAACATCTCGATAGTATTAAGTTGTGAGCCCCACCCAAAGTGTAAACTCAAAGCAATAGACAACTGCATTAACAAACTTTGCGTAAGTTAAAAAATCCTTGCAACTGCGGTTACAAGCACCGTTGTTTTCTCCCTGGTGGCAACAGCACATCCCCTAGTCTCATGTTTCTGTCACTCAAGCTAGACATCAGGGGGCATGAACCCACAATCATGCATAAAGGCTCCCTCTTGGAGTTACTATCTACTACTTGGCCAAAGCAATAAAAAGTAATGGAGAACATGCAAGAATTACTCAAGAACAAAATATAAAAGGTAAACCACATATATAGCTCATCACGATCTGAACATAATCTCATAATCCATAGGATCCCAACAAACACAACATAGCAACAGCAGGAAAATTACATAGATGCCTTGATCATGTAGGCTAGCTCACAAGGGCTAAGAACTGAAGCACAAGATTTGAGAGAAGATATCACATGTCTACTGGTCATGGACCCATGGTCCAAGGAGGACTACTCACGTCACATCCGAGAAGCGTCCATGGTGGTGGAGAAGCTCCCGGACCTCAATCCTCCCTTCGGTAGGGTGCCGGGAAGAGGTCTTATGGTGCTACAGATCTTGGAAGCACGGCGGCGGCGGAACAGAGAGAAAATTCGCGATGCGGGTGTCTCTACGAGTGTTTTCGGAGCAAGGGGTAAAATAGGCCAAGGGGGGCACCAGGGGGTGGCCCCACCTCCTAGGCGCCCTGGCCGCCTGGGTGGGGCCTGGCTCCCCCCCCCCCCCCCCGGCTCCCCTTCGGTACTCTAGAAGCTTCATGTACGTTGATTTTTTTATATGATTTTTCTGGAATTTTTATAGCTCTGTAAATATGGGTAAAGACCTGCAACTTACAGACATCACCAGACAAAAACTGGCACTTGGTGCACTAAGTTAGTAGGTTAGTCCAAATATGTGTAAAAAGATATAAAAGTCTAACAAAACACATAGCAATGTCACCTAGAACTGCATGGAACAAGTAGAAATTATAGATACGTTTGGGACGTATCAATCATATTGCAACACTCTAGGTGGGTGCGTGTCCATCATATAATTCTCCTAATGACATGACCCCATTGTCAACAGAAGTATTTGTCTCGTGATCAGGAAACCTTGATCCTCAATTGCCCGATGAACTAGTATACTAGAGCTAACTAGGGACCTGGTTGTTTGTATACCACACATGTATTAATGTTTCCGCTTAATACAGTTATAGCATAGTATAAAACTTATTATGAACCAATGGAATATGCTAATAAACATACTTTATTATTTGCTCTAGGGCACATTCCCAACAATTTTCCTCGGTGCTGATGAGGACATGGTACCACGATTACAACCACAGCCCTGCTACTATATCTATTGTATCATTACTAGAGCTTGTGCACGCTAGTTAAATTATCAGGTACTTTCGTTTCTTGTTAATATGTCTAATGTTCTTGAGAATATGATGTTGCCTAGCTTAGATGTGACGCCCCCAGAATCGGACCGTGTACAGTAATCATACACGCAAGATACACGGTCGAGATCAGGGACTCATGGTGAGATATCACAACACAACTCTACAATTAAAACCATACAAGTTGTTTAATACAAGCCAGGGGCCACGAGGGCTCGAATACAACAACTCGAAAGCACAAAGTTAGCGGAAGCAATAGTATCTGAGTACAGACACAAGGTACAGATAATCTGCCTTAAGAAGGCTAGCACAAAAACAACAACGATAGAAAAGGCGAGGCCTCCTGCCTGGGAACCTCCAAACTCCTCCTGTTCAACGGGGAACTCGACATCGTAGTAGGCATCAGGGGTCTTCATGTTGCGGTGGTCGGCATCGGGGATCTCCCGCTCCTAGACTCCAAGGCTCCAACGTCGACTGTAGCGGCCGATCAAGCTAAACAAAAAGGGGGAAATAAAGCAAGGGTGAGTATCTAGCATACCCGCGAGTCTTACGTCCGCTAGTAAGCATTTATGCATTTGTATCAAATGGAAAGGGGAGGCTGTATATAGTGGACTGCAAGGTAGAAAGTCAGAATAGGGATAAGAAGCTAGGCCTATCGAATACTAGCATCTTCCGACGGTAGTTGCAGCATGAGAAGATAATAGCCAACAGTTCAAATAAAACATAAAGTAACAATGAAGCAGAAGTTGCTGCGTCATTATATAATAGTAAGTTGTAATAATTAACAAATAATAATGCTTCCGAGTTCCCTTCCTCGACTTCCCTGCGAGGAAGAAGACCCGGAACCATAAAGTTTAATAGTAGTAGTTTGTAGTGGTAAGATCCAGCTTCAGTATAAAGTGTCCTGTTACCGTGGACACGGCTATTCGAATAGCTTAAACTCCCTGCAGGGGTGCAATATTGTTCAACCTGCACGCTCGGATCTCCAGGGTGGCGGGAACCTTGTTAGGGAACGCTCCACCAAAGCTATCCGACATGCCGCAGCCCATCCTAGGCTCAGCAGAGAGGCCATCCGCCGGACTAAATCCTATACGCCAAGGGGTCTAGGTCCCTCACCCTTGAACGCTCCTGCACGGTGTGAGGCTGGCCGGTGAAGCAAAAGCAAATCCAAATACACCGCTCGAGCGAAGAAGACACACCGCTTCCCTGCAATCAGACCACGATACTGCTGGCGTCTGAAGAGCTTTCGGACAAACTACGACGCAGGGGAGCCCATAACTCCTTATCCCACGTGAAGGTAATGCGTACAGACCAACGGGCCTCTCAAGTCATCCACCAAACCATTTAGCATTTTAATATTATCTCGTAGACAACCGTTATCGTTGTCTGACTAACAACACAACGGACAACGAACAGCGGCCAGGACCACCAGTACATCGGTGCCTGCTCTGTCGTCCCGTCAAAGCGAGTGGTTACCAACAAGGTGAACCGTCTCCTTACCTTGTCTCGCGTGTGCTCTTGGTAGAGCTCGACTTTTCGTGCTTTGGTAACTCCCGCAGCCAACGATCAGGGACAAGCACACCAGTACACTGGTCGTACCCTCCATGTCGTCCCGTCGCAATACCACTCGCGGGCACCATTGGGTCGCTCGACTCAAGGACACCAGTTGATTCGAGTGCCTACCATTAAGTGAAACCAGGAGGTATCACCCTCGATGGTACACTTAAAGAGGTTCGACCGAGACATCATCGGAATGAACTAAAGAGGAATATTCTCGTATCACCCCGGTGGTGCCGAGACACCAGCGGAATGAACTAAAGAAGAATACCCACGTATCATCCCAGTGATGCTACGCTACTGAGCCGACGAGAGTGAAATACGAGTCCGTCCACTCGTAAGTCAAATTCGAAGCGACTCGGCAGAGTCTCGCCGTTGTAGGTCCCCTAGGGCGTCTGCATTGATCCATACATGTTGCAGTTATAATATTTTGTAATCCGCGTTCACTCAATAGAGTGATCACGGCCCGCTATTCTAAACCTAGCTAACAAAGAGCAGGGCGCACTGCTGAATATAATATATATTTATAGGCAGCATAGGATAAAGGAAGGTACATTAAGGGGCGACAATGACAATCTATGCAATTGAATAGGTAAGCAACGTAGCAGCAGCAGTAACAATGCCTAGTGCAAGAAAAGTACGGAAAAGATAGGCGATATCTGGGGAAGAGAATGGCTCTACTTTCCTGGAAGCTCGCGGTAGGGGTACGGTCGACGAGGTAGTAGTCGATCACAGGGGCATCGGCAGCGGAGGTCGAGACTATCGGACAATAAGAGAGGGGGAAGAAACAATAAATACACGACAATAATAGCAATACAAATTCAAGACATGGAAAACGCAGTGTTGGCGGTGTTGTGCTCGGAGCAGGATTTTATCCGGGGATGTCTCATCGGTATCGGTTGATTACCGAACAGATGATCCGGAGGGGAAGGTTACATGTCTGCAGTGTTAGAGACATCTGACAGACATGTGGATAGTGTATCTGTGATCGTTGATGCATTCCGAACAACTTTTATGTTCAGAACATTTCCATCCGAAAAGTTTAACCGGTACCGGGTAATTACCGGACAAACGATCCGGAGGGGGAAAGTCTCGGGTTCGGTATGTTAGAGGGGTGCAGTGGGTATAGTGTATTCTTATTCGTGTTATTTTTCTAATCAACTTTGATGTATAAAGTTTTTGAATCTGACATAAGGTTTAAAATATATTAAATTTCAAAGTTTAAATCATTTTTAATTCAATTCTTGAATTTCTTTTATTATTAAAACAGAACATTATCCAAAACAGTAGTTTGATCCGATCAAACCTGACGGTGGGACCTACTAACCAGTGGGTCCCACATGTCAGCCTCACATTTAATAAAAAAACATTTTAACTACATTTTAAATAATAAACAGGAGGGGTGGCCCACATGTCATACACTGTTAATCAAACAATTTATCTATTTAATTTAATTAGCCTGTGGGGCCTATCTGTCATAGAAAGAGACAACTAACAATTATTTTAATTTTCATTAAATCCCTAGGGCCCACATGTCATTGACTCTATTAACTAAACTGGGAGGGGTTCTGTTTTAATTAACTAAATAAGATTAACAGGCCATGGGCCCACTAGCCAGAGACAGTGGACGGGGGGGGGGGGGGGGGGGGGTAGCGCTAACCCAATCGGGGCGGCCGGAGTGTGCACGCTGGCGACGAGTAACATGGCGGCGGCGAAGGCCTAGCGCGCGAGACGGGGGAATCGAAAGCATGCGCCATCGCGCATCGAGTGGTGGTCGCGGGGTGGCCGGAGTTGCACCGAAGCAACGTCAAAGGCGAGCCGCGGCGGCTGCGGTTTTCGGATGTCGACGGGAACTCGATTCCAATGCGATTCCGTGAGCATGTGATGGTTAGGCGGGGGCACCAGACCACCAAAAGCATGTGTGTGCCACTGGTGCGCGATGAGACGCTCAGGAACGCGAGCTTTGCCGGCCATGGCGGCGGACAGGACATGACGGTGAGGGGAACTCGCTGGAGACTTAGAGGGCGGCTTCGAGTAGTTAGCGGCGGGTGATAAGCTCACCAGGAACGGGCAGAGGAGGGCAGTGAGCTTGGGGAAGCACCGGAGGCAGGGGAATTCATCGACGACGGCGGCGTGGCCGGCGATGGGGATCGGCTCGATTTCGGCGAGCTGTAGGGCGGAGGCTTGAGATGGTGGACGAGGACGAACCAGAGGAGGCATGGGGTGCTCCTGGACATGGTGGCGCAGTCGGAGGTGGCCGACGGGCACGCCGGTGATAATGGCGCGGCGGCGGCGCGCACGAACCCGTGCGGGAGAAAGAGGGCGAGCGAGACAGAGGCAAGGAGGGGAGAGTGGTGGCCTAGGGTTTCAAGGGGCGAGGGGGGTTATTGTGCTCGTCAGCGTCGTCGGATGGTCGCCACGACGACCACGGTGGCCATGGAGTGCATGGATGGCCGCCACGCACTGGCTCGGCCTTCCCCTGTAGTGCGAGGTGAGGGAAAAGGGGTGGGGTGGGCTAGGCTGGGCCGGGGGTGAGAGAGATGGGCCCAGTGGGGGTTTCCCTGGCACAACAAAGCCTTTTTCATTTCTGGTTTTTGCTTTACCTTTTTGTTTTCTATTCAACTTAGTTTTGGCTAGCAATTGATTTTTGCCAAGTGCCAAAATGGTCCCAATATTCAAGTTACATTTTATTGCACTGCTACAAAAAGATTGAGGCATATTAAAATCCACTTTAGTTTCCTTTAATTATTAAAGGAGTAAAAGGGTCTGTTTTGGTTACTGTTTGATTTGTTTAAATATGTATATGCTGCAATAAATATCCATAGCATGGTATAGTGATTTACTGACTTTTAGGCTGCACAATTTTTGTTGCAACTTTATTTTTCACATTTATTTGGAATTTTTATCTGAGTGGGAATTTAAACGAGGCATGATCAAGCATGGCTAATCACAGTTAGTTGGCTTTCAACAGAGTGATTACTGTTCCACCCAGGTGATTACTGTAACGTGACAACCGGGTTGTTACAATTCTCCACCACTACAAAGAATTCTCGTCCTGAGAATTAAAGGTAGTGAAAGGGGTAAAGTTTTGGTTTCGGATTCTAATGAATCTTCTTGTTCTTGTTGTCCTTCTCGAAGAAGTTAATCCTTCTCATTGATGTCTTCATTTCTCTGCATCAGTGCATCTCGATGAGTGGTCATCCTTCATTCATGGTCTTCATCGTACTTACGAATAGGCTAGGAGGAAAAACTTAAGGGGTCGGATCGGTACCAGGTTAATCAACCAAGGAGGTCCGACATATAGGGGTACAAGTATCTCTCGAGTTAGAACTCAGGGGAATGCAACGACAGAAACAAAAGAAGGCATGAGAAGTTTCAAATAGATAGCATGCATTCGATGCCGATGACGGATGATGAATAGGGGTACAGAGCATCAGGCATAAGCAAAGCGTCTGATATCGGACTGAATATCACAAGGTAGGCGAAAAGAGTCAGGTTTCGATCCTGTGGAACTGTGGCTTAGAGTGGTGGCATATTACGCGATCACGATGCAATGATTGTCAGAGAATAGCTTGTAAGCTATGTCAGCAACAACATCGGTACCAGGAGCAGTGGACATTGAGAACCATTTTCCGGCTCGTTAATACGAGGCGGACCAATTGGCAAAGTTCTCGTCCCGGTGCTTACCGAAATGTCATCGACAATGTCAACAAGGGGTTACTGACGAGGTTGTACACCGAGGTGTTTCCATAAGCAGGTGAATTATCACCGCTCAGATAAGATATATTACAAAAAAGGTTAAACAGACCAATGGAAAGGAAATTGTGATGATACACAAGTATCAAGTGTATATCTTTCCCAAGGGAAAGCAGAGCACGATATACACGACCAAGTGGTATTGGCAGGGAGTTAAGGGAGGTTGTCGATGATAACACAAATCATCGAGGGGCAGAGATGGTACCTCACACGATGAATCTAATTGACACTTGGGAGAAGCCATATAAGATTAGTTGGATAATAATCCACCAAAGGTCGGGTGGTTCGCAAAGAATCTGATGTGATAACGGCACTCAACCAGAAGGAGAAAGAACGCAAAGGCATCGGGTGATAGAAGCATCAAAATATTTCGATGCTTAAGTACAAGGGAATTATGATTTCCAGATCGAGAGGTGGATGTAATTATCCATACGAACTTAACGGTGGTGGGGAATCGCAAAGAAGTGGGCATAAGGGTCTCGGAAATTTATCGGAGAGTATCTTCAGAATCTTTTGGAGAAGTAAGCGATCATCTTGAATGCAGGGCTCTCCGGGTAGATGCGACCACGAGATCCTAATGTCAGAGTTAGCAAAATTTCCCGAAAGGATAAGAGAGTAGAATCCTAGAGTAAAGGTACGGAGAAAAGGATCCTAATACCATCCATTTTGCGACGTGGGCCGATAACCCACACGACACTGTTAGTAAAGTAGTTTTTCAAAGACTAGACTCGACTTCAACCAAGGAGTTGGAAGGGGGTGTCCTACAGGCAGTCGGCTCTGATACCAACTTGTGACGCCCCCAAAATCGAACCGTGTACAGTAATCATACACGCAAGGTACACGGTCGAGATCAGGGACTCACGGTGAGATATCACAACACAACTCTACAAATAAAATCATACAAGCTTTTTAATACAAGACAGGGTCCACGAGGGCTCGAATACAACAGCTCGAAAGCACAAAGTTATCGAAAGCAATAGTATCTGAGTACAGACACAAGGTACACATGATCTGCCTTAAGAAGGCTAGAACAAAAACAACAACGATCGAAAAGGCGAGGCCTCCTGCCTGGGAACCTCCAAACTACTCCTGGTCAACGGGGAACTCGACATCGTAGTAGGCATCGGGGGTCTTCACGTTGTGGTGGTCGGCATCGGGGATCTCCCGCTCCTAGATTCCAAGGCTCCAACGTCGACTGCAGCGGCCGATCAGGCAAAACAAAAAGGGGGAAATAAAGCAAGGGTGAGTATCTAGCATACCCGCGAGTCTTACGTCCGCTACTAAGCATTTATGCATTTGTATCAAATGGAAAGGGGAGGCTGTATATAGTGGACTACAAGGTAGAAAGTCAGAATAGGGATAAGAAGCTAGGCCTATCGAAGACTAGCATCTTCCGACGGTTCTTGCAGCATGAGAAGAGAATAGCCAACAGTTCAAATAAAGCATAAAGTAACAATGAAGCAGAAGTTGATGCAGCATTGTATAATAGTAAGTTGTAATAATTAACAAATAATAATGCCTCCGAGTTCCCTTCCTCGACTTCCCTGCGAGGAAGAAGACCCGGAACCATACAGTTTAAGAGTAGTAGTGTGTAGTGGTAAGATCCAGCTTCAGCATAAAGCGTCTTGTTACCGTGGACACGGCTATTCGAATAGATTAAACTCCCTGCAAGGGTGCACTACTGTTCAGCCTGCACGCTCGGATCTCCAGGGTGGTGGGAACCTTGTTAGGGAACGCTCCACCAAAGCTATCCGACACGCCGCAGCCCAACCTAGGCTCAGCAGAGAGGCCATCCGCCGGACGAAATCCTATGCGCCAAGGGGTCTAGGTCCCTCACCCTTGCACGCTCCTGCACGGTGCGAGGCTGGCCGGTGAAGCAAAATAAAATCCAAATACACCGCTCGAGCGAAGAATACACACCGCTTCCCGGCAATCAGACCGCGATACTGCTGGCGTCTGAAGAGCTTTCGGACAAACTACGATGCAGGGGAGCCCATAACTCCTTATCCCACGTGAAGGTAATGCGTACAGACCAACGGGCCTCTCAAGTCATCCACCGAACCATTTAGCATTTTAATATTATCTCGCAGACAACCGTTATCGTTGTCTGACTAACAACACAACGAACAACGAACAGCAGCCAGGACCACCAGTACATCGGTGCCTGCTCTGTCGTCCCGTCAAAGCGCGTGGTTACCAACAAGGTGAACCGTCTCCTTACCTTGTCTCGCGTGTGCTCTTGGTAGAGCTCGACTTTTCGTGGTTTGGTAACTCTCGCAGCCAACGATCAGAGGCCAAGCACACCAGTACACTGGTCATACCCTCCCTGTCGTCCCGTCGCAATACCACTCGCGGGCACCGTTGGGTCGCCCGACTCAAGGACACCAGTTGATTCGAGTGCCTACCATTAAGTGAAACTAGGAGGTATCACCCTCGATGGTACACTTAAAGAGGTTCGACCGAGACATCAGCGGAATGAACTAAATAGGAATATTCTCGTATCACCCTGGTGGTGCCGAGACACCAGCGGAATGAACTTAAGAGGAATACCCTCGTATTTTCCCAGTGATGCTACGCTACTGAGCCGACGAGAGTGAAATACGAGTCCGTCCACTCATAAGTCAAACTCGAAGCGACTCGGCAGAGTCTCGCCGTTGTAGGTCCCCTAGGGCGTCTGCATTGATCCATACCTGTTGCAGTTATAATATTTTGTAATCCGCGTTCACTCACCAGCCCGCTATTCTAAACCTAGCTAACAAAGCGCAGGGCTCACTGCTGAATATAATCTATATTTATAGGCAGCATAGGATAAAGGAAGGTACATCAAGGGGCGACAATGACAGGCTATGCAATTGAATAGGTAAGCAACGTAGCAGCAGCAGTAACAATGCCTAGTGCAAGAAAAGTACGGAAAAGATAGGCGATATCTGGGGAAGCCAATGGCTCTGCTTTCCTGGAAGCTCGCGGTAGGGGTACGGTCGACGAGGTAGTAGTCGATCACGGGGGGCATCGGCAGTGGACGTCGAGACTATCGGACAATAAGAGAGGGGGAAGAAACAATAAATACACGACAATAATAGCAATAAAAATTCAAGACATGGAAACGCAGTGTTGGCGGTGTTGTGCTCGGAGCAGGAATTTATCCGGGGATGTCTCATCGGTATCGGTTGATTACCGAACAGATGATCCGGAGGGGAAGGTTCCATGTCTGTAGTGTTAGAGACATCTGACAAACATGTGGATAGTGTATCTGTGATCGTTGATGCATTCCAAACAACTTTTATGTTCAGAACATTTCCATCCGAAAAGTTTAACCGGTACCGGGTAATTACCGGACAAACGATCCGGAGGGGGAAAGTCTCGGGTTCGGTATGTTAGAGGGGTGCGGTGGGTATACGTCAAAGTTGTCAGAATCGCGATTCAAGTCTTAGAATCTTACGACCTTACGATCCAAATTAGCCCCTCCGATCCTACGATTTTGCTCATAGAATCTTAGATTCTACGATTCTAGTAGTTAAGATTCTATGATTCACGATCCTACGAACGAAATTAAGATCCGATTCAGAATCTTGATTCTAACAACTTTGGTATACGTATAACGTATTATTATTCGTGCCATTTTTCTGATCAACTTTGATGTATAAAGTTTTTGAATCTGACATACGGTTTAAAAGATATTAAATTTCAAAGTTTAAATCATTTTTAATTTAATTATTGAATTTCTTTTATTATTAAAATAGAACATTATCCAAAAAGTAGTTTGATCCGGTCAAACCTGACAAGTGGGACCTACTGACCAGTGGGTCCCACATGTCAGCCTCGCATTTAATAAAAAACATTTTAACTACATTTTAAATAATAAAACAGGAGGGGTGGCCCACATGTCATACACTGTTAATCAAACAATTTATCTATTTAATTTAATTTGCCTGTGGGGCCTATCTATCATAGACAGAGACAACTAACAATTATTTTAATTTTAATTAAAGCCCTAGGGCCCACATGTCATTGACTCTATTAACTAAACTGGGAGGGGTTCTGTTTTAATTAACTAAATAAGATTAACAGGCCATGGGCCCACTAGACAGAGGCGAGGAGGGGGGAGTAGTGGCCTAGGGTTTCCAAGGGGCGAGGGGGGTTCTTGTGCTCGTCGGCGGCGTCGGATGGTCGCCAGGACGACCACGGTGGCCATGGCGGGCATGGATGGCCGCCACGCACTAGCTCTTCCTTCCCATGTAGCGCGAGGTGGGGGGAAAAGGGGTGGGCTGGGCTGGGCCGGGGGTGAGAGAGATGGGCCCAGTGGGGGTTTCCCTGGCACAACAAAGCCTTTTTCATTTCTGGTTTTTGTTTTACCTTATTCTTTTCTGTTCAACTTTGTTTTGGCTAGTAATTGATTTTTGCCAAGTGCCAAAATGGTCCCAATATTCAAGTTACATTTTATTGCACTGCTACAAAAAGATTGAGGCAGATTAAAATCCACTTGAGTTTCCTTTAATTATTAAAGGAGTAAAAGGGTATGTTTTGGTTACTGTTTTATTTGTTTAAATATTTATATGCCGCAATAAATATCCATAGCATGGTATAGTGATCTACTGACTTTTAGGCGTTTAGCAAAATTGATTGCACAATTTTTGTTGCAACTTTATTTTTCACATTTATTTGGAATTTTTATCTGAGTGGGAATTTAAACGAGGCATGATTAAGCATGGCTAATCATAGTTACTTGGCTTTCAACAGAGTGATTACTGTTCCACCCAGATGATTACTGTAACGTGACAACCGGGGTGTTACTTTAGATACATTTGTGTTGCTTACAATTGAAGGGTCTAGCATGGACAAGAAGGATGAACATTGAAACATGTTCAAGCATGGGGATGAAGGCACACACGAAGTGAACAAGAACAAACTTTTCAATCAAGATTTCCTACAGAGAGATGTCACTTCATAAATTTTATCCGGGAGCTATTATAGGTGTTGCGCCACCTTCTTATTGGGTCAGGCCCATGTAATTTTGAGATACTTAAATATAGGCAGCTTTTTAGAGTCCATATGTGTAGGGAAAACGAGTTAGAATGGGTTTACGATCCCTCTTCCAAGTGGTCACAAAATTCCCCTTTGTTCCCTCATATATACAGTCTTTATGGTGTCGTTTAGACTTGGGATTTGATTAGGCCAAGACTATTCGAACCCCAAATTTTCATCAATCTTTCATCATATGTTCGCAATATCTAGATTGCAATTCTTAGTTCTTGCTTGGTCTTCTATTGCTTACAAGGATTAGACCTTCATGGTAGGTTGATCGTACTCCGGTGTGATCACTGACCTTTCGGAGTTGGTTTAGCGATTGCTAAACCACAACGTCTTCACATGTTTGCAGTCGGATTGTCAAATTCATCTGCACCAAAGTCGATAGCTACCATCTCATCGAAACACCGGGACAACTTCGCCTCTATCAGGTGCACTCCAAAGAATACTCTCTAAGGTGTTCTACCCATTTTTTTCTAGTGCATTCCATAGATTAAACCAGCTACCAAGAATCACCAATATGCTATCATTCCGTCTTATGGGGTCACTAGTACAGAATACGCTCTAAGGTGCCATTTCTATTACTAGTAAGCGTGCACATGCAACACATGTTTCGAACGTAAACCAGCTGAGATTCACATAGTATAAAATAAAATAAAATAAATGGTTTAGAAATATATATATTAAGGGTCATCTATTCTAGTGTCACTCCTTCCTTAGCAACTACTCGGTTTTCCCCCTCCCATTTTGCACTGCTCACGTTTCCCCTCCTCTTCTCATCAACGCCTCCTAAAAGCCCAAAGGGTGGGTTCCCATTGGTTCAAAGGCCTTGACCATTAGTCCACCCGATACTGATGCATGGGACCCTACCCCTAGTCCTGACTAGAGGGGTCGCGTGATGTCCTTAGGAGGGGGGTCGGGCCCAGTTATGACAGGTGGGTTCGTAGCATGTGGTCGGTGGGGATAAGAATGTTCTGGTCGGTGAGGACATTCCTCTTCTGGTCGTGGGGTTGGGGGCCTTATGACAGGTGGGATTGGAGCCCGTATGAAAGGTGGTCCAAGCGAGCTTCTAGCAAGTGGGGACAAGTCTCTTATGGTCAATGGGGTCGGGGGCCTTATGACAGGTGGGATTGAAGCTCGTATGATAGGTGGGACAAGCCAGCTTCTGGCAAGTTAGGACAGGCCTCTTATGGACGATGGGGTTGGGGAGGCTTATGACATGTGGGCCAAGCCGGCTTCTAGCAAGTGGGCATTGAGAGCATCGTCGACAGGTCGCACAAACAGCCCCGCCTTGCACAAAGAGCATCGACGACCGCACCTAGCTGGCATCGTCGTGACTGATTCTGACACCGACGAACAGACGAGCTCCATGTCAAGCTCCAGTTCACTCTCGCATACCTCATGGCCGCTGTATGGTCCACTGCCCATGACTAGATTTGAAGAGTTGGAACAAATTACAATTCCTAGCACCGCTAAGTGATAAACAGCAGCCAACCGGTACATACTCCCCCTCGTTCTATTTCTCCCTCCATACCAAATGACTCTAATTTTGCCCAGCTAGGCTTTGTTCCATTCCAAGCAGGCCTCATCCAATCTAAATGGGTTGTCCAGCCATGCAAACAACGAGAAGCTGGAGATGCACCACTGAACGGATTTTTGGATCGCTAGTTTCACGGGAGAAGCTGGGAGCCGGAGCTAGGAGCAGAACCTAAAGAGTTCGAGAAGCTAGAGGAGTTTCGAACAGGTCCACATTGGACATAGCTCTTATATCCTTTGACTCATAAATGGATTGCTGCCTACTCGGCCCATTTTTCACTGTTAATTGTTCTTTAGAATTTTATTTCTCTGCTATGGCCAGCGTGGCGCCATATGTCGTCATCTGGTAGGCTATTGACTAAATAGCACCCGTTGGTGCAAGTTTGGGGGTGTCGTGGTCACAATTAGTAAGATTATGGACTAAACCATCACATCCGTTGCAACTTACTGGGTCTCTAGTGCTCTTACCTCTTAACAAATCGTCTTCCTAATTCGAAGTAAATTTATTTTTTATAAAAAACTAAATTTTATAACTACATATAATAAACAAATATAAACGTAAATAAAATATTCAAGTACAAATTTATAAAACATTAATATAATTATATGAATTATAAAAATTTACATAACAATTTGGAATTTTCTCAATATTACCTTTGGATTCTATTTATTGTACGTACTTAGTTTATTATTTTTTACTAGTACATTATATTCTTTCTAAAAAATATTACATATTTCGAATAATCCAGCAGTAATAGTAGATTTAATATCTAAGAACGACAATCACTTTCTATAACCACAAAATAAAATTAGAGATAGAATATTTATTATTGCTACAAATAATATATATACAAATAAAAAATCATTGCATTTCAAAATAATCACGTATTATTTTGCAGAAATATTTATTTCTTTATTTTAATGTATTTTTAATTAACATAACAATATACATGATTAAAATAATGACAATTTGTGTAAACTACATTATTATTTTGTTAAAACAATGAACATTTTAAACTTGTATGAGGATATTTTTAAAATATATATGAAAAAAATGAACTTTCTACTTTATACCTGAAGATTAAAAAATAAATTTCTATTTTTAATTATCATCTTATGTTTTTAATTATATATTTGAATATTTTACAATGCAATAAATTCTATATTGTTTATAACACATGGTTATAATTTTATCTAATACTTCCTCCGGTCCAAAATATATGTTGTACTCAGTAGTGGAGCTTGCTGGCACGGACGCCCTGGGCCAATGATGTATCTACAGTGCTAAACAGTAATAATTACTGTAGCTTCTTGCCTAATCAACAAAGGGCCAGCCGGAGTTAAATATGAAACTACTTGCCATGATGGATTAAATATATAAAATTTGATGTTGTGATATTAATTTATATTTTTTAACGCTGGTCAATCATGCATTCGTTTGAGTATTGAAAAAATAAATACATCTTATATAGAGAAACGGAGGGCAGTGTAAATTATAGAGAAAATTAATAGTATAAAACGGGCTGCGGACAGCCCGTTTAAGAGTTAACAGATATAAACTATATGTCCCGTTCTACAACAAAATTTTCTGCTTGCCAAGTGGAGGATTAGGCAGTTCCTTTTTAAGGCCCGGGTTCGTGGGTTCGAAACCCTCACTTTTTTTTTGTAACTAATATACTATAGTTAGTATTGTTTCACTGCTAGGTGGGATTCATCTAATGCCACATAGGCAGCGTGTACGATTTACGTACATAAAATCTGATCGTATTTATCCATTCACGTAAGTTTGATTATTACAACAATATATTTGAGTTATGTACCAAAGTAACATAGTGCGCAACTTCTGTGATCAGTGGTGTATTTACCTCGAGGTATATGCATAAGAAGTTATAGAACTTGTACCTGATGCTCAATAATATCGAATTGTAGTTATCACACTTGTACGGATGTGTAAATACGGTTACATCCTTTGTACGTGTATGTATTCGCTGCTTACATGGCATTCGATGGTTCCACCCGTTGGTGAACAATATAAATAATTACTCCCTCCGATACATAATAAGTGTGGCACATTTTGTACTAAGCTAGTACAAACTTTGTACTAGATGAGCGACACTTATTATGGATCAAAATGAGTAATTATTTTAGACCTGGCATCGGATGGTCCAACTTCTCAGTGAGACCAACCATTATTTTTTCGGGCTACCTTAACAAGAGTATGGCTGCCTGCGTGCGCCGGTGACTCCTTTGTGGTAACCTATTTGTACTTGTAACTTGTTCTCTCTTTCCTAATATATCGACACGCAGATTTTTTACGCGTTCTCAAAAAAAAGTGGTACAAGCATGCTAAACTGTCCAATAAAATCATAAATTTTAATTTTCATAAAGATAAAACAGCTTAATATCGTTTGCTCCTTAAGTGGGCTGCAGAGCCCATACACTGCTAGTTGTTTATTTTACTTTTTCGTAAAAAGAACAATTGCCTCATAAAATAGAGGTATTTGGGCCACTGAACACTAAACTTGTGTGTGATGTTTAGCTTGATGCAAAAAATTATGAATTACGTTAAAATGATCACAAAAATTGCACTAACGTGCAAATCTGGTCACAATTTTTTTAAGTGTCAGGATTCATTGCAAACGTGCCGTTGGATGAGACCACCAATCATTAAATAATACAAACAACTATATACTGTTTAATTTTTTATCTAACCTCGTGTGGGTCTAACAGTCAGTGCCACAGTACAAATTAATGTACACACACAAAATGGAGTCAGTGCCACACTGCAAATTAACTATTTTCTTTTAATTCCTTGTTGTTGGATTAATTATAAGTTTTTAGTTACACACAATATAAATATATTATATTAAAAAATTAAAAGATAGTATAAATTAATTAATAATTGCAAAAATATTGATATAGACATTTCCAAATAAATAAATAAATAAATAATATTTTCAAAAATATGCTATTTGAAAATATAAAAAATCTGGTATTCTTATAATATTTATCATAATAAAATTGTTGTATATTTATCTACTTTATGATTAGAAAACTTCATATTAAGAATGTTCTTTAAGTAACGATAAAAATATTCCTATATTGTTTTTACAAAACATAACTATAAGAATAAACTTTTTATAAAATAATTCATTGTTATAAAAATCTTATTGTTATAATTGCATATAAATATATTATTGAAAAATACATAACTGATTTTTTTATTTGCAATTGTTTATGTAAATATTTTCATTTCGTAATTTAATTATATATTTTTTAAGATTATAGTATAAAATTTAATAATATAATAGATTATATTTATATTTATACTACTTATAAAAGATGATTATACGTTATCCTTAATAAGAGCAATTATAATTTATCTAATAGCAAGGAATGCTATACTAATGTTACATAACTGGTAGGCCAGCTGGTCGGTCTACTATCGGGTTCGAGTCCTGATTCTAGCTCTTTTTTATGTACAATTAATTTACACCGTAACTGACTATGGAACCCACAAGAGGTTTAATAAGATAGTACATATAGAGTTATTTTCATTATTTAATGACTAGAAAACATGCTCGTGCATTGCAATGGGACAAATAAAAATTATTTTAAACCCTAAACTCGTAGTGGTTCATGATTTAAATCTCGAAGTCAAAATCCCTATCATTTGTACACTGAACTAATGAATCTCGATATTGAAACGATACTCGTTCGGCGCATCGGAAAATGGAGGATCCCGTCAATGGTTGGGCGGATGTTAGAACAAATTGAGGCAGTCCATTAGCGCAGAAAAAATATTCATACTCAAAAATTTCAATTATATATAAATGCTCACACTTAGAAATACTTGCTCTCCTCGGGACATTTTCATTTATTTTTTATTCTTCTTTTGTATCAGTTTTATTAGATTTTTGCACTCAAAAAATAATACTTTAAAAAGAACTATACATAAAAAGTGTATAAAAATCCATAAACGTATTATTAAATATTTCATACTTTAAAAATCCGTTATAATATTGGCACACTTAAATGTGGTTTATTATTCGCACATAAACTTTTTTAGTGTGAATTTATACAAAATAACTATTATTTTTAAGTGCAAACAATTTTTAAAATGTGTGAACATTTAAAAAATTGTCAAAAAAAATTTATATTTATTAAAAGTGTTAATATAGAGCGAGCACCTGGGCGACTGCGTAAACATTTCCGAATATATTTTTTTGCTAAAAAATAAAAACAATATGGAAAAAACGAAATAAAATAGAGCCTAGTTGGTGGTGGTGTTGGGTACAGAATCTCGAACCATATAGCAATTATTTTTCGCCCAGGCGACATGCAGCAGATGATATATTTTTTTAAGTGCAGACAATTTTAAAAATGCGCGAACACTAAAAAAAATTGTCGATTGCTTTTTACATTTATTAAAAGTGTTAGTGTAGAGAGAGCACTTGAGCGACTGCGCTTACATTTCCGAATATATTTTTTTGCTAAAAAATAAAAACAATACGGAAAAAAAGAAATAAAATAGAGCCTAGTTGGTGGTGGTGTTGGGTACAGGATCTAAACCATATGGCAATTATTTTTCGCCCAGGCGACATGCAGCAGATGGGCCGATGCCCATGAAGCCTACATGCGTTCAGTGAGCAGCGCAAATTTTTTTTTTTGCCAGAAACTATGGACTGCGAGTTGATTCAATGAAACAGGATGGGGTTTTCTGAAAAACACCATGACGAAAGAAGAAATCCACCTCCCTTCATTATTAGGTAAAGATAAAAAATAAAGAGGTAAAGATATGTAGGACCCATCCAATGCCACATAAGCAATGAATATATATACGTACATAAATTTTGACCGTATTTGCGGCCTAGTGCAAGTTTTATGACCACTTTAACCTATTTTACAACCTTTTGCATCAAACTAAATATCACGCGAAAGTTTAGTGACCTGTGAGGCATATTCCTCCATAAAACATTATAAATATAAATATGCAGGAACCATGTAAAATAATTTTTTAAATCATAAAAGATTTTATTATTTCATTGATTTTTTTAATTTTCGTAACATTTTATATTGCCTCAATAAAATTATAAAATGTCTCAAAAATATTATAAATATAACTACGTAGGACCCATTAACATTGTATTATATTGCCTCCATTAAATTTCTACATAAAAAATACATCTAATAACACCACTATTTGATAAACCTCGCCCATTGAATATTATTTTAATTACAAATGTGGTAATTTGAAAAAAATTAATATCGAAGAAATAATTATAAAAGTGTTGATTTTTTATATCCTATTGAATTTAATATTTATTAATACTATTTTTACTTAATAATTTAATCAATGTATTTTTATATAAATATGTAAATAATTTTTAATGCTATTTATTATCTTGATGTATATTAATTGAGATTTTTGAATGAACATGTAATTTTAAATCAATAAATATTATTTATAAATATCAGTGGTTGGTGGCCTGGGCATTCTCAATACGGCTATCATGAATGAGTGTTTGATGGTTAAAGGGTGGTGGAAGATTGTCGCAATCATGATTGACCCGGCCCCGAAACCTTTGTGGTTCAGGTGCCTTCAAGGCAAGTATTTTTTTTCCTCTTCTTCCCCTCTGATAGCCTCGGCGACGGGTGGCTCACAATTCTGGAGGTTGATTTGCAAGGTGCGGGAGCGATTTCGCTCCCACATTAGGTTCTCGGTGCGTAATGTGGCTTCGATACGGTTCTGATTGGACCTTTGGCACCCTGCCGGGAGGTTGGCTACGCTGTTCCCCGTGTTGTTCTTTTACTGTACGTCTCCGGATATCTCGATTGCGAACCTTGTGTAACACCCTAAGATCCAGTACAGTAATCACTACAGTGATTCCACTGTTAGTGATCATTACTGTTGATGATCAAGCCATGATCAGTTTTGATCATAGCTCTGTCAGATTCTCACCTTGATAAAATTTTCAAATAAATGTGGATTGTAAATCTTGCTCCAAAAAAAATTGTGGATGCCAGTCAATCAACATGATCATGGTTAAACCAAGTCACCCTTAGTCATTTGAATAATCACAAGTCAATGATAATTTTGAATCCAATGATTTGGGGTTATCACAATTATTTTGAAAATTAATATAAAAATTGAAATCATAGTTAAACCAAAGTTAATGAAACATATTAAATAAAATGCCTAGCAATCTTAGGCCATGATAATATAACAATGCTTGTTTTATTTAAAAATGGTATAGTAATATAAAGGAATAATATTTAAAATAAAAACAATGCCAAAAATCCTTTTAAAATAAATAACAATACCAAATGATTTTATTTTAAACCCAAACTTTTTGTGGCAGTGTTAGAAATTGCAACACTTTTATTGGTACTGTTTACATATTTTTATAAGTTCATTTGGTAGTCAAAATAAAATACAACAGAAATTTAAAAAGGAAACATAAAAGCAAAATTGACAAAACACTAAAAGTTGCCCAGAGCGAAGCCCACCTAGGGCCCAGCCCACCCCCACTTGTTTTCCCCTACCTCCGTACAGAGGGGAGGCAAGGGCAGGGCGTGGCAGCCATCCGGCCACCATGGCCGCGCCATGGCCCCATGCCGGCCATCCACGGCGTGCCGGCGATGGATAAGAACGCCCCACCCCCTGCAAACCCTAGCCGCCCACATGCTCCTCCTTCCTCGCGCCGTCTCCCTCCTCTTGCTCCCGCATGGCCACCCCGTACCCGTGGCCGCGCCGCCGTGCTGCCGTGGCCACCGGCCACCCCAGGGCGCGCCTCCATGTCCAGGACCACCGCCGCGGAGGTCTGCGTCGACTCCGACACCGACTCGGGCCCGGGAGCCACCGCACGCTCGCCATCGTCTCCATCTCCGCCCACGGCCGCCACCAACTCGTCGCCGGCGCCGCTGCTCCGGTCGTCCCCTCGCCTCCTGGCCATGTCCCCGAGCTCCGTGGTGAGCTCCTCCTTCGATTCCCCTCACCCCCGACCTCGATCCATGCCCATAAGTCGTCGTTCCCGTGCTCGTCTGCCATGGACATAGCTTGCTGCGCTGCTACTGTTACGTACTGCTGCTGGTCGTACTCACGCGCGCGCCCATGACCCCCTGCTTGCGCCCGCGTGCGCGTACTCCTCGCTTGGCCCGTGCGTGGCCGCCCCCGAGCTCATGCTTACTGCGGCTGGAAACGCCCAATGGCCGGGTTGTGCTGTGTGCGTTCCTGGGTGAGTAGTGTGTGTGTTCATGTGTGAGATGTGTGTGGCCGTGGAGTGTGCATGTGCACTGCTGATGCTGCTCGTTGCAGCTTGTGCTGCTGCTCATGGCGATTGCTGCTTGCGGCTCCTTCTGGTGGCCGGCCTCGCATGCTGCTGCTACTGATGGATGAGCCCCATGTGCAGCTGCTGCTTGTTCAACTACTACTGCTAAAGCCTGAAGATGTTACTACTGCTGCTACTGGATACTACATTGCTGCCCCTTTGAACTTCAGCAAATAAATAGCAAAAAAAAGTATGATGTGGATAGAAATTATATGAGTAGAAATAAGACTTAACCAACTCCATTTTACCCTGTTGGACCAATTGCAAATAAGGCGTGGATTAAATCTTATAAAAAACGCAAAATGCAGATTTCTGTTAACAGTAAAACTGTTATATTACCGTTGTTACTTTGGAGCTGTAGATAAACACACTATAGGGATCTTTCATGCCATTTATGGGCATGTCATGATAGCACACATAATGTTGTGCAAAACACCTATTGAATGCATCTCTGTAGGAGATATATATATATATATATATATATAAACGGCAATCATCAAGCAAAGTTGATATCTATTAACAATTTCTAAAAAATGTCATCAAGTAGCACTTTTCTAGCAAGGTTTTAATTAACTAAATAAACCCTGATAAATTTGGCTTTCGTACCAGATTCGATATCACAGCAAATTGTTCGATTAGATATAGGGCACTAATTTTTCGGATGAACAGAACCATGAACCGTAGCGCTCCGAAAACGCTAATGGATGTTAAAACTAGAAATCCCAGACTTAGTAAAATTTCGGTGGAACTCAAATGAGACAGTGACAAGTTGGCCCCACTTGTTATTAAATAAATATAAGGATTAATTTAAATATCAGTGTATGACAGTGGGGTCCCACTGGTCAGTAGACCAGTCAATTGCTTGTGGATAATGTTGGTTTATTAATAAAATAAAATTCATAAATTCTTTTAAAATGATTTAAACTTTGAAAATCCATATCTTTTAATCCGTAAGTCAAATCAAAAAACTTTATACATCAAAGTTGATCAGAAAATTACGTTGAATAAGAATACGCTACCCGTGTACCCACCGCACCCCTTTAGCATACCGAACCCGAGACTTTCCCCCTCCGGTTGCACTGTCCGGTAATTACTCGGAGCCGGTAAAACTTTCCGGATGAATTTATTCTGAACATGAAAGTTGTTTAGAATAGTTCAACTAACTCGGATACCCCACCCATGCGTTTGTCGGATGTCCACGACACCTCCGGCATGATACCTTCCCCTCCGGACACCCTGTCCGGTAATCACCCGAAGTTGGCAGTTCATCCCCGGATGAATTCCCGCTCCGAGCAAATCACCTAACACTGCGTTTGAGCCCCGTTGCTTTGTATCTGATATGTCATACATTTGTATTGCTATTATTGTTGTGTATTTATTGTTTCTTTTCCCCCTCTTATTGTTCGGTAGACCCAACGTCCGCTACCGATGCCCCTGTGATCGACTACTTCTTCGACGACCTTACCTCTACCGTCGAGCTTCCAGGCAAGCAGAGCCATTCTCTTCCCCAGATATCGCCTATCTTTCCGTACATTTCTTGCACTAGGCATTGTTACTGCTGCTGCTACGATTACAATCCTATTCAATTGCATAGCCTGTTTTTGTCGCCCCTTGATGTACCTTCCTTTAATCCTATGCTGCCTATTATTACTTATGCATTATTCAGCAGTGAGCCCTGCGCATTGTTAGCTAGGATTGGATAGAGGGTCGTGATCACCTTGGGAGTGATCGCGGGAATGATATATTACAACTGCAACAGGTACGGATCAATGCAGACACCCTAGGGAACCTACAACGGCGAGACTCTGCCGAGTCGCTTCGAGTTTGACTTACGAGTGGAATGGACTCGTATTTCATTCTCGTCGGCTCAGTAGTGTAGCATCACCGGGATGATATGAGGTTTACCTCTTTAGTTCATTCCGCTGATGTCTCTGTCAAACCTCTTAAGTGTACCATCGAGGGTGATTCCTCCTGGTTTCACTTAATGGCAGGGACTCGAACCAACTGGTGTCCTTAAAGGTAAGAAGTCGGGCGACCCAACGGTGCCCGCGAGTGGTATTGCGACGGGACGACAGGGAGGGTACGACCAGTGTACCGGTGTGCTTGGCCCCTGATCGTTGGCCGCGAGAGTTACCAAACTACGAAAGTCGAGCTCCTCCAGGAGCACACGCGAGACAAGGTAAGGAGACGGTTCACCTTGTTGGTAACCGCAGTGACTTGGTGGGACGACGGGGCAGGCACCGATGTACTGGTGGTTCTAGCTGCTGTCGTTGTCCGCGGGTCAGTTAAGTCGAGGCAACGATAACGGTTGTCACGCAGGTTAATTAAAATGCTAAATGGTTCAGTGAATGTCTTGAGTTGGCTATATGCCATGTACGCACTACCTACCCGTGGGAATTACGAGTTTATGGGCTCCTCTGCTTCGTAGTGTCGTCCGAAGACTCTTCAGACGTCAACAGTACCGCGGGCTGATTGCCGGGAAGTGGTGTTGTCTTATTTGCTCGCGCGGTGGTGTCTTATTTGGATTTGCTTTAACTTCACCGGCCAGCCACGCACCGTGCAGGAGTACGTCCGGGTTGGGGTCCAAGGCCCGGCGTACTTAGGATTTAGACCGGCGGATGGCCTCTCTGTTGAGTTTGAAAGATGGGCTATGAAGTGTCGAATAGCCTCGGTGGAGCGTTCCCTAACAAGGTTCCCGCCACCCTGGAGATCCGTGCGTGTAGCGTAACACAAGTGCACCCCTGCAGGGAAGATTAATCTATTCGAATAGCCGTGTCCACGGTAACAGGACGCTTTATGCTGAAGCTGGATCTTACCACTAGAAACTATTATTAAACTGTATGGTTCCGGGTTCTCTTCCTCGCGGGGATGTCGAGGAGGTGGACTCGGAGGCATTGTTAATTATTACAACTTTTTATCATACAATGCTGCAGCAACTTCTGCTGCATTGTTACTTTATGCTTTATATAAACTGTTGGCTGATTCTTACCTCATGCTGCAAGACATCGTCGGAAGATGCTAGTCTTCGTTAGGCCTAGCTTCTTACCCTTGTTCTGGATTTCTGTCTTTCAGTCCACTATATACAGCCTCTTCTTTCCGTTGATACAATGCATAATGCTTAGTAGCGGACGTAAGACTCGCGGGTATACTAGATACTCACCTGCTTTATTTCCTTTACTGTTTTGCCTGATCGGCCGCTGCAGTCGACGTTGGAGTCCAGGAGCAGGAGATCCCTGATGTCGACCACCGCAACGTGAAGACCCCCGATGCCTTCTACGACGTCGAGTTCCCCGTTGACCAGGAGTAGCCTGGAGGTTCCCAGGCAGGAGGCCTCGCCTTTTCGATCGTTGTTGATATTTGTGCTAGCCTTCTTAAGGCAACCTTGTACCCTTGTGTCTGTACACAGATACTATTGCTTCCGCTGACTTTGTGCTCTCGAGCTGTTGTATTCGAGCCCTCGTGGCCCCTGGCTTGTATTAAACAGCTTGTATTATTTTAATTGTAGAGTTGTGTTGTGATATCTCACCGTGAGTCCCTAATCTCGATCGTGTACCTTGCGTGTATGATTACTGTACACGGCTTGATTTTGGGGGCGTCACAAGTTGGTATCAGAGCTGACTGCCTGTAGGAAGCCCCTAACCACTCCTTGGTCGAAGTCGAGTCTAGTATTTGCAAAACTACTTTGCTAACTTAATGTTTGGCTTACGGGCCCACATTGTTATCACCAGACGTGATATCTTTGGTATTAGGATCTTTTTCTCCGTACCTATGCTCTGGGACTCTACTCTCTTATCCTTGTTGGTAAAGTTTTAATAACTCTGACTTAGGTTCACGTACCTCCTTCCTACTGGAGAGCTCTGCATTCTCGATGATCGCCTGATTCACCTGAAGATCCCGACGATTACTCTCTGATAAATTCCCGAGAACCTGCGTGTTCATCGCCTTTGCAATCCCGTGCCACCGATAAGTCCATATGGATGATTGCATCCACCTCCCGATCTGGAAAACACGATTCCCTTGTACTCAAGCATCGCATTATTCCGATGCTTCTATCACTCGATGCCTTTGCATTATTTCTCCTCCCGATTGAGTGCCGATACTCACATCGGATCCTTTGCGAACCATCCGACCTTTTCGTGGATTATTATCCGACTAAGCTTACGCGGCTTCTTCCATGTGTCAACTGGATTCATCGTGTTAAATACCATCCTTGCCCCTCGATGCTTTGTGTTACCATCGACAACCCCCTTGACTCTCTGCCAATACAACTTGGTCGTGTACACCGTGCTCTGCTTTCCCTTGGGAAAGGTATACACCTGATACTTGTGTATCATCACCTCTTCCTTTCCATTGGTTTGTTTAAACTTCCTTATGGTATATCTTATCTAAGCAGTGAAATGCACCTGCTTATGAAAACACCTTGGTGTATAACCTCGTCAGTAACCCCTTGTTGCCATTGTTGATGACATTTCGGTAGCCACCGGGACGAGAACTTTGCCAATTGGTCCGCCTCGTATTAACGAGCAGGAAAATGGTTCTCAATGTCCACTGCCCCTGGTATCGATGTTGTTGCCGACATAGCTGACAAGCTAATCTCTGACAATCCTTGCATCGTGATCGCGTAATATGCCACCACTATAACCCGCAGTTCCACAGGAACGAAACCTGACTCTTGTCATCGACTTTGTGATATTCCGTCCGATATCAGACTCAATGCTTGTTCCTGATGATCGGGGCCCCTTTCCCACCATCCGTCATCGGCATCGAATACGTGCCGATCCTCTTAAAACGTCTCTCGACGTACTTCCCTGAGCTTAAACTCGGAAGGACTTTGTACCCCATACCCTTGGGCAACCCCATTTGATTGATCTTGTATCGATCCGACCCCCCTTAAGCTTTACCTCTTAACCTGGTCGTGAGTGCGATGAAGCCCTCGAGGAAAGGATGAAAACCCATCGAGATGCACCGATGCAAAGAGATGAAGACCTCAACATGAAGGATTAATTTCTTCGAGTAGGACAACAAGAACCAGAAGATTTGTTAGAAGGCGAAACCGAAACTCTACCCCTTACACTACTTTTAATTCTCGGGACGAGAATTCTTTGTAGTGGTGGAGATTTTTAACACCCTAAGATCCAGTACAGTAATCACTACAGTGATTCCACTGTTAGTGATCATTACTGTTGATGATCAAGCCATGATCAGTTTTGATCATAGCTCTGTCAGATTCTCACCTTGATAAAATTTTCAAATAAATGTGGATTGTAAATCTTGCTCCAAAAAAATTGTGGATGCCAGTCAATCAACATGATCATGGTTAAACCAAGTCACCCTTAGTCATTTGAATAATCACAAGTCAATGATAATTTTGAATCCAATGATTTGGGGTTATCACAATTATTTTGAAAATTAATATAAAAATGGAAATCATAGTTAAACCAAAGTTAATGAAACATATTAAATAAAATGCCTAGCAATCTTAGGCCATGATAATATAGCAATGCTTGTTTTATTTAAAAATGGTATAGTAATATAAAGGAATAATATTTAAAATAAAAACAATGCCAAAAATCCTTTTAAAATAAATAACAATACCAAATGATTTTATTTTAAACCCAAACTTTTTGTGGCAGTGTTAGAAATTGCAACACTTTTATTGGTACTGTTTACATATTTTTATAAGTTCATTTGGTAGTCAAAATAAAATACAACAGAAATTTAAAAAGGAAACATAAAAGCAAAATTGAAAAAACACTAAAAGTTGCCCAGAGCGAAGCCCACCTAGGGCCCAGCCCACCCCCACTTGTTTTCCCCTACCTCCGTACAGAGGGGAGGCAAGGGCAGGGCGTGGCAGCCATCCGGCCACCATGGCCGCGCCATGGCCCCGTGGCGGCCATCCACGGCGTGCCGGCGATGGATAAGAACGCCCCACCCCCTGCAAACCCTAGCCGCCCACATGCTCCTCCTTCCTCGCGCTGTCTCCCTCCTCTTGCTCCCGCATGGCCACCCCGTACCCGTGGTCGCGCCGCCGTGCTGCCGTGGCCACCGGCCACCCCAGGGCGCGCCTCCATGTCCAGGACCACCGCCGCGGAGGTCTGCGTCGACTCCGACACCGAATCGGGCCCGGGAGCCACCGCACGCTCGCCATCGTCTCCATCTCCGCCCACGGCCGCCACCAACTCGTCGTCGGCGCCGCTGCTCCGGTCGTCCCCTCGCCTCCTGGCCATGTCCCCAAGCTCCGTGGTGAGCTCCTCCTTCGATTCCCCTCACCCCCGACCTCGATCCATGCCCATAAGTCGTCGTTCCCGTGCTCGTCTGCCATGGACATAGCTTGCTGCGCTGCTACTGTTACGTACTGCTGCTGGTCGTACTCACGCGCGCGCCCATGACCCCCTGCTTGCGCCCACGTGCGCGTACTCCTCGCTTGGCCCGTGCGTGGCCGCCCCCGAGCTCATGCTTATTGCGGCTGGAAACGCCCAATGGCCGGGCTGTGCTGTGTGCGTTCCTGGGTGAGTAGTGTGTGTGTTCGTGTGTGAGATGTGTGTGGCCGTGGAGTGTGCATGTGCACTGCTGATGCTGCTCGTTGCAGCTTGTGCTGCTGCTCATGGCGATTGCTGCTTGCGGCTCCTTCTGGTGGCCGGCCTCGCATGCTGCTGCTGCAGATGGATGAGCCCCATGTGCAGCTGCTGCTTGTTCAACTACTACTGCTAAAGCCTGAAGATGTTACTACTGCTGCTACTGGATACTACATTGCTGCCCCTTTGAACTTCAGCAAATAAATAGCAAAACAAAGTATGATGTGGATAGAAATTATATGAGTAGAAATAAGACTTAACCAACTCCATTTTACCCTGTTGGACCAATTGCAAATAAGGCGTGGATTAAATCTTATAAAAATCGCAAAATGCAGATTTCTGATAACAGTAAAACTGTTATATTACCGTTGTTACTTTGGAGCTGTAGATAAACACACTACAGGGATCTTTCATGCCATTTATGGGCATGTCATGATAGCACACATAATGTTGTGCAAAACACCTATTGAATGCATCTCTGTAGGAGATATATATATATATATATATATATATATATATAAACGGCAATCATCAAGCAAAGTTGATATCTATTAACAATTTCTAAAAAATGTCATCAAGTAGCACTTTTCTAGCAAGGTTTTAATTAACTAAATAAACCCTGATAAATTTGGCTTTCGTACCAGATTCGATATCACAGCAAATTGTTCGATTAGATATAGGGCACTAATTTTTCGGATGAACAGAACCATGAACCGTAGCGCTCCGAAAACGCTAATGGATGTTAAAACTGGAAATCCCAGACTTAGTAAAATTTCGGTGGAACTCAAATGAGACAGTGACAAGTTGGCCCCACTTGTTATTAAATAAATATAAGGATTAATTTAAATATCAGTGTATGACAGTGGGGTCCCACTGGTCAGTAGACCAGTCAATTGCTTGTGGATAATGTTGGTTTATTAATAAAATAAAATTCATAAATTCTTTTAAAATGATTTAAACTTTGAAAATCCATATCTTTTAATCCGTAAGTCAGATCAAAAAACTTTATACATCAAAGTTGATCAGAAAATTACGGTGAATAAGAATACGCTACCCGTGTACCCACCGCACCCCTTTAGCATACCGAACCCGAGACTTTCCCCCTCCGGTTGCATTGTCCGGTAATTACTCGGAGCCGGTAAAACTTTCCGGATGAATTTATTCTGAACATGAAAGTTGTTTAGAATAGTTCAACTAACTCGGATACCCCACCCATGCGTTTGTCGGATGTCCACGACACCTCCGGCATGATACCTTCCCCTCCGGACACCCTGTCCGGTAATCACCCGAAGTTGGCAGTTCATCCCCGGATGAATTCCCGCTCCGAGCAAATCACCTAACACTGCGTTTGAGCCCCGTTGCTTTGTATCTGATATGTCATACATTTGTATTGCTATTATTGTTGTGTATTTATTGTTTCTTTTCCCCCTCTTATTGTTCGGTAGACCCAACGTCCGCTACCGATGCCCCTGTGATCGACTACTTCTTCGACGACCTTACCTCTACCGTCGAGCTTCCAGGAAAGCAGAGCCATTCTCTTCCCCAGATATCGCCTATCTTTCCGTACATTTCTTGCACTAGGCATTGTTACTGCTGCTGCTACGATTACAATCCTATTCAATTGCATAGCCTGTTTTTGTCGCCCCTTGATGTACCTTCCTTTAATCCTATGCTGCCTATTATTACTTATGCATTATTCAGCAGTGAGCCCTGCGCATTGTTAGCTAGGATTGGATAGAGGGTCGTGATCACCTTGGGAGTGATCGCGGGAATGATATATTACAACTGCAACAGGTACGGATCAATGCAGACACCCTAGGGAACCTACAACGGCGAGACTCTGCCGAGTCGCTTCGAGTTTGACTTACGAGTGGAATGGACTCGTATTTCATTCTCGTCGGCTCAGTAGTGTAGCATCACCGGGATGATATGAGGTTTACCTCTTTAGTTCATTCCGCTGATGTCTCTGTCAAACCTCTTAAGTGTACCATCGAGGGTGATTCCTCCTGGTTTCACTTAACGGCAGGGACTCGAACCAACTGGTGTCCTTAAAGGTAAGAAGTCGGGCGACCCAACGGTGCCCGCGAGTGGTATTGCGACGGGACGACAGGGAGGGTACGACCAGTGTACCGGTGTGCTTGGCCCCTGATCGTTGGCCGCGAGAGTTACCAAACTACGAAAGTCGAGCTCCTCCAGGAGCACACGCGAGACAAGGTAAGGAGACGGTTCACCTTGTTGGTAACCGCAGTGACTTGGTGGGACGACGGGGCAGGCACCGATGTACTGGTGGTTCTAGCTGCTGTCGTTGTCCGCGGGTCAGTTAAGTCGAGGCAACGATAACGGTTGTCACGCAGGTTAATTAAAATGCTAAATGGTTCAGTGAATGTCTTGAGTTGGCTATATGCCATGTACGCACTACCTACCCGTGGGAATTACGAGTTTATGGGCTCCTCTGCTTCGTAGTGTCGTCCGAAGACTCTTCAGACGTCAGCAGTACCGCGGGCTGATTGCCGGGAAGTGGTGTTGTCTTATTTGCTCGCGCGGTGGTGTCTTATTTGGATTTGCTTTAACTTCACCGGCCAGCCACGCACCGTGCAGGAGTACGTCCGGGTTGGGGTCCAAGGCCCGGCGTACTTAGGATTTAGACCGGCGGATGGCCTCTCTGTTGAGTTTGAAAGATGGGCTATGAAGTGTCGGATAGCCTCGATGGAGCGTTCCCTAACAAGGTTCCCGCCACCCTGGAGATCCGTGCGTGTAGCGTAACACAAGTGCACCCCTGCAGGGAAGATTAATCTATTCGAATAGCCGTGTCCACGGTAACAGGACGCTTTATGCTGAAGCTGGATCTTACCACTAGAAACTATTATTAAACTGTATGGTTCTGGGTTCTCTTCCTCGCGGGGATGTCGAGGAGGTGGACTCGGAGGCATTGTTAATTATTACAACTTATTATCATACAATGCTGCAGCAACTTCTGCTGCATTGTTACTTTATGCTTTATATAAACTGTTGGCTTATTCTTACCTCATGCTGCAAGACATCGTCGGAAGATGCTAGTCTTCGTTAGGCCTAGCTTCTTACCCTTGTTCTGGATTTCTGTCTTTCAGTCCACTATATACAGCCTCTTCTTTCCGTTGATACAATGCATAATGCTTAGTAGCGGACGTAAGACTCGCGGGTATACTAGATACTCACCTGCTTTATTTCCTTTACTGTTTTGCCTGATCGGCCGCTGCAGTCGACGTTGGAGTCCAGGAGCAGGAGATCCCCGATGTCGACCACCGCAACGTGAAGACCCCCGATGCCTTCTACGACGTCGAGTTCCCCGTTGACCAGGAGTAGCCTGGAGGTTCCCAGGCAGGAGGCCTCGCCTTTTCGATCGTTGTTGATATTTGTGCTAGCCTTCTTAAGGCAACCTTGTACCCTTGTGTCTGTACTCAGATACTATTGCTTCCGCTGACTTTGTGCTCTCGAGCTGTTGTATTCGAGCCCTCGTGGCCCCTGGCTTGTATTAAACAGCTTGTATTATTTTAATTGTAGAGTTGTGTTGTGATATCTCACCGTGAGTCCCTAATCTCGATCGTGTACCTTGCGTGTATGATTACTGTACACGGCTTGATTTTGGGGGCGTCACACCTTGCTGCTAAAAGTTGGGACTTGGAGTTTCGCTGGACTCTCTCTCCTGCTGAGTTGGAGACTGGCAACAGCTTGTTGGCATGTTTCCTTTGCTCTCGGAAGGAGAGGATGTGATCTGCTGAACCCTCACCGCTTCCTCTAAATTCTCGGTCAAATCTTTATATGCGAAACTGGTGGGTGGTCGTAGGTCGGGTCGGTTTTCGCCTGTGTGGAAGGCTAAGGTGCCTCCTAAAATCAAGGTGTTCTTATGGCAGGCTTTCCGGGAAAAACTATCGGCCTCGAATCAGATTTTTAAACGGAAGGGTATTACTTCTGATGCATGTTGTTTATGTCGGCCCCCTAAATCTACGAGGCACATTTTCTTCCAATGTCATTTAGCTTTATTTATGTGGAGTTGTGTGTGCTCTTGGCTTGGGATGTCGTGGCACCCTACCTCCTTTGGAGAGGTGCGTGGGTTGGCCAAGTCTTTGACGGCGCCCTCTCATAGAATTTTCTGGACTATTTTTTTGGCTCTTTGTTGGGTTCTTTGTCCTACCGTAATAAGTTTACTATTGATAAGGCATTTTCCAGATGCCCCGCTTACTGTTTATTTACAACGACTACTTTACTTTAGAACTGGATCCCGCTGAATAAGAAAGGTGATGAGGAAGACCTGAAGGATATCATCAACCGCATCAAGGAAGTGGCCAAGCCTCTTCTTCCTCAGCAGGCTCCTCCACCCTCTGCGGCTCCTTAAGTGGCGTCTGTTGTGCTTGTATGGCTTAAGTTTAAACTCCTCTCTGGCTCGTCGGTAGTGGCCTGGCATGCCGGCCTTATTGTAAGTTGGATTGGTGTATCTGGTGAACCTTGTGACAGTCTCATTGCCTTTTGGCTTTATTTATAAAGTCAAACCTAGCCTTTTATCTAAAAAATAGTGGACTTTTCTCAATAATCAAATGACCCTTTCAGAACAACGGTAATGACACCTTTCAGCATATCGTATTAATTTGAAAATAGACCATAACACCAAATCATCAACAGACTGGGGAACAAGAAATGTGCTGAGAAGATAATTCAAAAAGAAAGAAATGTGCTGAGAAGATAATGGAAAGATCGCACCACATACTTTAAATCAAGTGACCATGAAATCTAAATTAACAGCCTAATTACCAAAACGGCATGTATATCATCATGTTATCATCTCAACAGGTGTCTGAACAGGAAAAGCCAAACTGTGCAAAAATGGAACTGATTCCAATCTAGAATGAATTTCACAAAAACCAAACCGTGTCATTTGCAGTGAGTGTTACCCATTTATCCCCAACCTATTTCCCTTGAAATACAGCAGCACAAAAAAAAGGAGGGATTCCAAATCTGAGTTGATAAACCCACCTCTCCATTGCTTTGGAGATTAACAGAGCTCCTTGCTACATCAATTAGAGCCATCACATGAAAATTAAGCTTCGAAATAAACCCGGCAAAAGAATGCCTTGAACTCACAAGGGCAGAAGCTGAGACCTGACTTTAGAAATCAGCAACCCCTGAGTGATGGAACACTTAGTACCTACAAGGCTACAACGGGATGATGGACAAAATTCCATATCTCGCGGCATTCTCGAGCCTTGTTAGTGTTGGTTAAACTTTGCAGAAATACAGAACCAACTATGCAGCATACTGGTAGGCTATTGACTAAATAGCACCCGTTGCTGCAAGTTTGGGGGTGTCGTGGTCACAATTAGTAAGATTATGGACTAAACCATCACATCCGTTGCAACTTTCTGGGTCTCTAGTGCTCTTACCTCTTAACAAATCGTCTTCCTAATTCGAAGTAAATTTATTTTTTATAAAAAACTAAATTTTATAACTACATATAATAAACAAATATAAACGTAAATAAAATATTCAAGTACAAATTTATAAAACATTAATATAATTATATGAATTATAAAAATTTACATAACAATTTGGAATTTTCTCAATATTACCTTTGGATTCTATTTATTGTACGTACTTAGTTTATTATTTTTTACTAGTACATTATATTCTTTCTAAAAAATATTACATATTTCGAATAATCCAGCAGTAATAGTAGATTTAATATCTAAGAACGACAATCACTTTCTATAACCACAAAATAAAATTAGAGATAGAATATTTATTATTGCTACAAATAATATATATACAAATAAAAAATCATTGCATTTCAAAATAATCACGTATTATTTTGCAGAAATATTTATTTCTTTATTTTAATGTATTTTTAATTAACATAACAATATACATGATTAAAATAATGACAATTTGTGTAAAGTACATTATTATTTTGTTAAAACAATGAACATTTTAAACTTGTATGAGGATATTTTTAAAATATATATGAAAAAAATGAACTTTCTACTTTATACCTGAAGATTAAAAAATAAATTTCTATTTTTAATTATCATCTTATGTTTTTAATTATATATTTGAATATTTTACAATGCAATAAATTCTATATTGTTTATAACACATGGTTATAATTTTATCTAATACTTCCTCCGGTCCAAAATATATGTTGTACTCAGTAGTGGAGCTTGCTGGCACGGACGCCCTGGGCCAATGATGTATCTACAGTGCTAAACAGTAATAATTACTGTAGCTTCTTGCCTAATCAAAAAAGGGCCAGCCGGCCACGCTCCAGGCCAACGCCCTGGCGGCCTGGGGCCTGGCTCCGCCACTAGTTGTATTGTTTTCCGTGCAAGTCAAGCATTTGTATGTTTGACAAGATTATAGAATAAAATATTAACATCTTCAATACCTAGTAGTTAAATATGAAACTACTTGCCATGATGGATTAAATATATAAAATCTGATGTTGTGATATTAATTTATATCTTTTAATGCTGGTCAATCATGCATTCGTTTGAGTTTTGAAAAAATAAATACATCTTATATAGAGAAACGGAGGGCAGTGTAAATTATAGAGAAAATTAATAGTATAAAACGGGCTGCGGACAGCCCGTTTAAGAGTTAACAGATATAAACTATATGTCCCGTTCTACAACAAAATTTTCTGCTTGCCAAGTGGAGGATTAGGCAGTTCCTTTTTAAGGCCCGGGTTCGTGGGTTCGAAACCCTCACTTTTTTTTTGTAACTAATATACTATAGTTAGTATTGTTTCACTGCTAGGTGGGATTCATCTAATGCCACATAGGCAGCGTGTACGATTTACGTACATAAAATCTGATCGTATTTATCCATTCACGTAAGTTTGATTATTACAACAATATATTTGAGTTATGTACCAAAGTAACATAGTGCGCAACTTCTGTGATCAGTGGTGTATTTACCTCGAGGTATATGCATAAGAAGTTATAGAACTTGTACCTGATGCTCAATAATATCGAATTGTAGTTATCACACTTGTACGGATGTGTAAATACGGTCACATCCTTTGTACGTGTATGTATTCGCTGCTTACATGGCATTGGATGGTTCCACCCGTTGGTGAACAATATAAATAATTACTCCCTCCGATACAAAATAAGTGTGGCACATTTTGTACTAAGCTAGTACAAACTTTGTACTAGATGAGCGACACTTATTATGGATCGAAGGGAGTAATTATTTTAGACCTCGGATGGTCCAACTTCTCAGTGAGACCAACCATTATTTTTTCGGGCTACCTTAACAGGAGTATGGCTGCCTGCGTGCGCCGGTGACTCCTTTGTGGTAACCTATTTGTACTTGTAACTTGTTCCCTCTTTCCTAATATATCGACACGCAGATTTTTTACGCGTTCTCAAAAAAAAAGTGGTACAAGCATGCTAAACTGTCCAATAAAATCATAAATTTTAATTTTCATAAAGATAAAACAGCTTAATATCGTTTGCTCCTTAAGTGGGCTGCAGAGCCCATACACTGCTAGTTGTTTATTTTACTTTTTCGTAAAAAGAACAATTGCCTCATAAAATAGAGGTATTTGGGCCACTGAACACTAAACTTGTGTGTGATGTTTAGCTTGATGCAAAAAATTATGAATTACGTTAAAATGATCACAAAAATTGCACTAACGTGCAAATCTGGTCACAATTTTTTTTAAGTGTCAGGATTCATTGCAAACGTGCCGTTGGATGAGACCACCAATCATTAAATAATACAAACAACTATATACTGTTTAATTTTTTATCTAACCTCGTGTGGGTCTAACAATCAGTGCCACAGTACAAATTAATGTACACACACAAAATGGAGTCAGTGCCACAGTGCAAATTAACTATTTTCTTTTAATTCCTTGTTGTTGGATTAATTAAAAGTTTTTAGTTACACACAATATAAATATATTATATTAAAAAATTAAAAGATAGTATAAATTAATTAATAATTGCAAAAATATTGATATAGACATTTCCAAATAAATAAATAAATAAATAATATTTTCAAAAATATGCTATTTGAAAATATAAAAAATCTGGTATTCTTATAATATTTATCATAATAAAATTGTTGTACATTTATCTACTTTATGATTAGAAAACTTCATATTAAGAATGTTCTTTAAGTAACGATAAAAATATTCCTATATTGTTTTTACAAAACATAACTATAAGAATAAACTTTTTATAAAATAATTCATTGTTATAAAAATCTTATAGTTATAATTGCATATAAATATATTATTGAAAAATACATAACTGATTTTTTTATTTGCAATTGTTTATGTAAATATTTTCATTTCGTAATTTAGTTATATATTTTTTAAGATTATAGTATAAAATTTAATAATATAATAGATTATATTTATATTTATACTACTTATAAAAGATGATTATACGTTATCCTTAATAAGAGCAATTATAATTTATCTAATAGCAAGGAATGCTATACTAATGTTACATAACTGGTAGGCCAGCTGGTCGGTCTACTATCGGGTTCGAGTCCTGATTCTAGCTCTTTTTTATGTACAATTAATTTACACCGTAACTGACTATGGAACCCACAAGAGGTTTAATAAGATAGTACATATAGAGTTATTTTCATTATTTAATGACTAGCAAACATGCTCGTGCATTGCAATGGGACAAATAAAAATTATTTTAAACCCTAAACTCGTAGTGGTTCATGATTTAAATCTCGAAGTCAAAATCCCTATCATTTGTACACTGAACTAATGAATCTCGATATTGAAACGATACTCGTTCGGCGCATCGGAAAATGGAGGATCCCGTCAATGGTTGGGCGGATGTTAGAACAAATTGAGGCAGTCCATTAGCGCAGAAAAAACTATTCATACTCAAAAATTTCAATTATATATAAATGCTCACACTTAGAAATACTTGCTCTCCTCGGGACATTTTCATTTCTTTTTTATTCTTCTTTTGTATCAGTTTTATTAGATTTTTGCACTCAAAAAATAATACTTTAAAAAGAACTATACATAAAAAGTGTATAAAAATCCATAAACGTATATTAAATATTTCATACTTTAAAAATCCGTTATAATATTGGCACACTTAAATGTGGTTTATTATTCGCACATAAACTTTTTTAGTGTGAATTTATACAAAATAACTATTATTTTTAAGTGCAAACAATTTTTAAAATGTGTGAACATTTAAAAAATTGTCAAATAAATTTTATATTTATTAAAAGTGTTAATATAGAGCGAGCACCTGGGCGACTGCGTAAACATTTCCGAATATATTTTTTTGCTAAAAAATAAAAACAATATGGAAAAAACGAAATAAAATAGAGCCTAGTTGGTGGTGGTGTTGGGTACAGAATCTCGAACCATATAGCAATTATTTTTCGCCCAGGCGACATGCAGCAGATGATATTTTGTTTTAAGTGCAGACAATTTTTTAAATGCGTGAACACTAAAAAAAAATTCGATTGCTTTTTACATTTATTAAAAGTGTTAGTGTAGAGAGAGCACTTGAGCGACTGCGCTTACATTTCCGAATATATTTTTTTGCTAAAAAATAAAAACAATACGGAAAAAAAGAAATAAAATAGAGCCTAGTTGGTGGTGGTGTTGGGTACAGGATCTCAAACCATATGGCAATTATTTTTCGCCCAGGCGACATGCAGCAGATGGGCCGATGCCCATGAAGCCTACATGCGTTCAGTGAGCAGCGCAAATTTTTTTTTTTGCCAGAAACTATGGACTGCGAGTTGATTCAATGAAACAGGATGGGGTTTTCTGCAAAAACACCATGACGAAAGAAGAAATCCACCTCCCTTCATTATTAGGTAAAGATAAAAATAAAGAGGTAAAGATATGTAGGACCCATCCAATGCCACATAAGCAATGAATATATATACGTACATAAATTTTGACCGTATTTGCGGCCTAGTGCAAGTTTTATGACCACTTTAACCTATTTTACAACCTTTTGTATCAAACTAAATATCACGCGAAAGTTTAGTGACCTGTGAGGCATATTCCTCCATAAAACATTATAAATATAAATATGCAGGAACCATGTAAAATAATTTTTTAAATGATAAAAGATTTTATTATTTCATTGATTTTTTTAATTTTCGTAACATTTTATATTGCCTCAATAAAATTATAAAATGTCTCAAAAATATTATAAATATAACTACGTAGGACCCATTAACATTGTATTATATTGCCTCCATTAAATTTCTACATAAAAAATACATCTAATAACACCACTATTTTATAAACCTCGCCCATTGAATATTATTTTAATTACAAATGTGGTAATTTGAAAAAAATTAATATCGAAGAAATAATTATAAAAGTGTTGATTTTTTATATCCTATTGAATTTAATATTTATTAATACTATTTTTACTTAATAATTTAATCAATGTATTTTTATATAAATATGTAAATAATTTTTAATGCTATTTGTTATCTTGATGTATATTAATTGAGATTTTTGAATGAACATGTAATTTTAAATCAATAAATATTATTTATAAATATCAGTGGTTGGTGGCCTGGGCATTCTCAATACGGCTATCATGAATGAGTGTTTGATGGTTAAAGGGTGGTGGAAGATTGTCGCAATCATGATTGACCCGGCCCCGAAACCTTTGTGGTTCAGGTGCCTTCAAGGCAAGTATTTTTTTTTCCTCTTCTTCCCCTCTGATAGCCTCGGCGACGGGTGGCTCACAATTCTGGAGGTTGATTTGCAAGGTGCGGGAGCGATTTCGCTCCCACATTAGGTTCTCGGTGCGTAATGTGGCTTCGGTACGGTTCTGATTGGACCTTTGGCACCCTGCCGGGAGGTTGGCTACGCTGTTCCCCGTGTTGTTCTTTTACTGTACGTCTCCGGATATCTCGATTGCGAACCTTGCTGCTAAAAGTTGGGACTTGGAGTTTCGCCGGACTCTCTCTCCTGCTGAGTTGGAGACTAGCAACAGCTTGTTGGCATGTTTCCTTTGCTCTCGGAAGGAGAGGATGTGATCTCCTGAACCCTCACCGCTTCCTCTCGGTCAAATCTTTATATGCGAAACTGGTGGGTGGTCGTAGGTCGGGTCGGTTTTCGCCTGTGTGGAAGGCTAAGGTGCCTCCTAAAATCAAGGTGTTCTTATGGCAGGCTTTCCGGGAAAAACTATCGGCCTCGAATCAGATTTTTAAACGGAAGGGTATTACTTCTGATGCATGTTGTTTATGTCGGCCCCCTAAATCTACGAGGCACATTTTCTTCCAATGTCATTTAGCTTTATTTATGTGGAGTTGTGTGTGCTCTTGGCTTGGGATGTCGTGGCACCCTACCTCCTTTGGAGAGGTGCGTGGGTTGGCCAAGTCTTTGACGGCGCCCTCTCATAGAATTTTCTGGACTATTTTTTTGGCTCTTTGTTGGGTTCTTTGTCCTACCGTAATAAGTTTACTATTGATAAGGCATTTTCCAGATGCCCCGCTTACTGTTTATTTACAACGACTACTTTACTTCAGAACTGGATCCCGCTGAATAAGCAAGGTGACGAGGAAGACCTGAAGGATATCATCAACCGCATCAAGGAAGTGGCCAAGCCTCTTCTTCCTCAGCAGGCTCCTCCACCCTCTGCGGCTCCTTAAGTGGCGTCTGTTGTGCTTGTATGGCTTAAGTTTAAACTCCTCTCTGGCTCGTCGGTAGTGGCCTGGCATGCCGGCCTTATTGTAAGTTGGATTGGTGTATCTGGTGAACCTTGTGACAGTCTCATTGCCTTTTGGCTTTATTTATAAAGTCAGACCTAGCCTTTTATCTAAAAAAATAGTGGACTTTTCTCAATAATCAAATGACCCTTTCAGAACAACGGTAATGACACCTTTCAGCATATCGTATTAATTTGAAAATAGACCATAACACCAAATCATCAACAGACTGGGGAACAAGAAATGTGCTGAGAAGATAATTCAAAAAGAAAGAAATGTGCTGAGAAGATAATGGAAAGATCGCACCACATACTTTAAATCAAGTGACCATGAAATCTAAATTAACAGCCTAATTACCAAAACAGCATGTATATCATCATGTTATCATCTCAACAGGTGTCTGAACAGGAAAAGCCAAACTGTGCAAAAATGGAACTGATTCCAATCTAGAATGAATTTCACAAAAACCAAACCGTGTCATTTGCAGTGAGTGTTACCCATTTATCCCCAACCTATTTCCCTTGAAATACAGCAGCACAAAAAAAAGGAGGGATTCCAAATCTGAGTTGATAAACCCACCTCTCCATTGCTTTGGAGATTAACAGAGCTCCTTGCTACATCAATTAGAGCCATCACATGAAAATTAAGCTTCGAAATAAACCCGGCAAAAGAATGCCTTGAACTCACAAGGGCAGAAGCTGAGACCTGACTTCAGAAATCAGCAACCCCTGAGTGATGGAACACTTAGTACCTACAAGGCTACAACGGGATGATGGACAAAATTCCATATCTCGCGGCATTCTCGAGCCTTGTTACTGTTGGTTAAACTTTGCAGAAATACAGAACCAACTATGCAGCATACTCGCTCTCGATCACCGGTTTTGTTCGTGTCCACAACGCCACAGGTGCTTGCGTCCGCCCAACCTGCGCCATATGCAACGTCTCCCCAACCTCTGAATTCCGTTCCATCACCTCCAACTTCTTAGCCTTTTTATGCTTCACCAGACACAGAAGAAGTGAAGCTAACAGCCCCAATGCCATGGCGCTCGCAACCACACCAACAGCAATCTTCCAAGCTTGCGAGCTCCCCTTCTTACCAACTCCTGCAGCCGGTATCGGCGGCGCAATTGCGCCTGGTTGCACTGGAGCAGGAGCAACCTCACTGGAGTTTACCTTCGCCACCATCAAGAAGTGCCCTTGCCGATACGTCGCACACACGTTGCTTGCCTCTGGGTCCTGGAAATGTGGCAGACCATCCAAGTCAAACCACAGACACCGTGGTGCTGGACCGCCGGACGGCACCGCCCTGACATTGCTGAAATTTACCAGAATCGGACGGCCTGACGCGACAATGTTCATCTCCGGCAACCCCACTGCCGACAGGTTGACAGCATCGTAGGCCAGCAGGCCAAGAACGGGGGAGAGGTAGGTGTACCCGGGGGGAGGCGGGTAGTAGTACCGCGACCAATTGCCCAGGTTGTGGTACACGAGCACCATCCTCTCCACGCGCGGCTGCGCGACGACGCCGGTGGGCAGGCCGAACTGGAAGTACTCAGAGAAGCCTTTCCTCCGGAGGCTGCCGCTGCGCAGGCGGATCGCCGACACCGAGACGCCGGCGAGGTTTCCGGGTACGGTGGCGTTGTAGACAAGGCCGGTGCGCGGCCGCACGAAGGCCCGGTACGCGTACTCCTGCAGCATTGAGTCCAGGGCTCTCGCCGGCGACGTCGGCTGCTGCGCCGCCACCGGAGAAGAGCCCAAGAACAGCACTTGGAGGAGGCATACGCATAGGAAGAAACCCATTGGCACCACGGCTCCGCCAGGAATAGTGGTGAGAAGGCCGGAGACAGCCCGAGAAGAAGAGTGAGGAGGATCCCCTCTTTATCCACGGCCGCAGCAAAGATTGACGCCCGTACGAGAATTACCACCCCCACCTCTTAACTCGAGGGAACCAGGACGAGATTCGGAGCGAAAAACCTTGGGATTCTCTACAAGGACGCTCATTTACTCCTCCCACCACGCACGGGCGGGCCAGCTCCAAGAGACCAATCTCGAGCGCAGCAGCGATGGAGATGGAAGCTACGACGGGACAAAGACAGGACTGTGAAAACAAGATTGGGTTATTTTTCTCCCAAGAAAGCAAGAATAAGTTTTAGAATTGGTAGGAGGTGGGGAGCGCATCAATCTTGGAGGAATCAGAGCGGAGAGGCCGGTGACCACCGGATTTGAGATGATTGCGACGGATGGGGAAGGAGTAGAGGGTGTGGGGATTGGGATCGACGGAGCACGGGGGAGTGAAGGGTCACCATGTAACATGCGCCTCACATCTGCCGTCGGCTCTTCATCCAAAGGACAAAAACGACCCAAAATTTAAATTCGAAAATCAAACATTTTAGAAAAAATTGAAAAAATTCCAGTAAGTTTAATATGGTCCGTTTTGTGTTCTGTGAGATTTTCGTGTCATTTGGATCACTCGTTCATGAGTTAATAGCTTTTTAATGTCACAATTTGAAAAGCTATTTAATGATAAACCAATTATGCAAATGAACTGAAAATTTCACAGAACACAAAACGGACCATATTAAAATTATTGGAATTTTTTAAATTTTTTCTAAAATGTTTGATTTTCGAGTTTAAATTTTGGGTCGTTTTTGTCCTTTGGATGAAGATCCGACGGCAGATGTGAGGCGCATGTTACATGGTGACATGCCATGCGCATGTCACCTGATCTCAGTCCGGAGTGAAGTGGAGGAAAGGCGAGAATTCTTGGTGAGGGTCATAATGGGAATTTGCATTTTTCCTGTTTAGTGGGTACTCCGCGACCGTTGATGGCTATAGATGGTTGAACGGGAAAATTTGCATTATATAGGGTTATTATATGGATTGGAGAGAGTACTATAGATACTTGATGGCCGTGTTGTCGGGTTTTAATTTTAAAATAGTTTATTTTATTACTCTTTCCTATCCATATTAATGGACTTAAGTTTGTCTAGATACACATGCATTTAGTATAAATATTTAACTAGATATATAATAATTTAGACAAAGTTGAGTCTATTAATATGGATCGAAGGTAATATTACTTTTTACGGAAATTGAAAGTAATTTATAATCCAAACTAAACTTAGCCTAATTTGAACATGTATATGATTAGTAACCAAACTATACCGAACTAAAGTACAAATGATACAAATCAAACCAATCCAATTTGTACATATTTTCCTACAAAATCGATCCAGATCATTTTCTACATACAGTTTTAACCTAATATTTAAGATCATAGGCGTGTCCAGCTACCGGCGAGAGAGAGCCAGAGAGAAACAGAGGGCCAACTGAGAGTTGGGATTCCATCTAAGCGTGCATGGGGCAAATCGCTAGCGAGGGAGGTCGCAATGATGGAACCTTCCGCGTCCCTGCTCCCTGCCCGTCGGCTCTTGGCCCTGGTCCTCGCTCTCGCCCCGCCTACTGTTGTCCCCACCTCCGCAGCCCAGAAAATCCATTATTTCGTCACTACAATCTCATGGGACCAGTCAGAGCTTCACTCGTCAGTGACGGAGTAGGAAGGACATGAGGAGTGAGGAAGCGTTGTCGTCCGGGTGGTGAGAGATGCAACTCGGACCTTCGAATAGAGGCGGAGGGAAGGGAAGGCGTCGACCATAGCACTAGCTGGCGTCAACAACGACCCAACAAACTTTAACATTATAGGTCAACGGTGGTCGTACAACCAGCGCTTGTGTAGGCACTTCTCTTGTAGGAAGTTTGGTCTCTAGATTCAGATTTATTTGTGGATTGAAACAATCTGAGGCCAAGTTGTCTTTGTCCAAACCGAAACAACGCAATAGTAGTCAAAGTTATGCCAATACAAACTGATTACACGCTTAGCTCATCTCAACCAATCCAAACCTAGTTTAGCATTAGAACCAAATTGAAACTACAGATTTAAACCCAACATCTTGTCTATTTTGACAATAGAGTGGTAGACATTTCGATTTTTTGTATAAAAATATGAAGACGAATAATGTTACTAAGGTAAGTTGGCATCTTTTCTTTGTAAGGGAAAAACTAATTATATATTTATAGTATGGCATCTTTTCTAGTCAAAGTAGCAGTTTTCAGGAGAAAAAATAGCTTATCCCTATTGAAGTGATTCCTAGTAGTAGCTACACTACATCATATGCAACTTCAAGGTATCTTGTATCATTATTTCATCCACATAACATGTGGTAAAAACTTAAGAGGGTTACGGGAAAATTGGATGAACTTCGTATAGACACTGGACCATTTCTTCTGAAGTGTTAGAGTTTCGGACTAAAATCGATGTCTTACAAAGACAACTCATTTCTGAAATCATTTCAAGTTCAAACTTGTTATGTGTTCAATAAAGCATTGAAAGTGATATCCTTATTTTTCAACATGTTCTAACTTCATTTACTAATTGTAATGCATTTAATTATTTACAACAAGAAAAATGACCTTAAAATTGAAAAGTACTTCAAATGAGCTTTGAAAAGGATGAAACTTGGCATGATGTTATTATTTTATCCACATAGCATGTGATAAAAAGTTGAGAGGGTTAAGTGAATCCACTTTGTGTACAAAATGGATCATCTCTTTCGAAGTATCAAGGTTTCGCGTGAAAACCGACGTCTTATAAAGATAACTCATTTTTTTAAATTATTTTGAGTTAAAACTTTTTTTTCAATATGAAGCATTTAAAGTGACATCATCAAATTTCAACCTGTTTTGACTTCATTTGCTAATTTTATAATATTTATTGATTTTTTTTTGAGAAAAATGATCATGAAATTTAAAAATACTTTATATAAGCTATAAAACAGATGAAACTTGTCATGATGTCATTATTTCACCCATATAGCATGTGATAAAATTTTGATAGAATTGTGGGGAAAACTGGATGCATTTCGTGTACAAACTGAATCATCTCTTTCGAGGTATTAGAGTTTTGGACGAGAACCGACGTCTTACAAAGACAATTCATTTCTTAATCATTTTAAGTTCAAACTTTTATATGTGTTCAATATAAAGCATTGAAAGTGACATTCTCATATGTCAATCTCTTTTGAATACATTTGCTAATTTTATACCATTTAATGATTTTTCTTCGAGCAAAATGACTTCAAAATTAAAAAAATACTTCAAATGAGTTTTGAAAAAGGACGACACTTGGCATGGTGTCATTATTTCTCCCACATAACATGTGGTAGAAATTTGATAAGAATAAGTGAGAAATTGGATGCATTTCGTGTACAAAATCGACCATCTCTTTCAAAGTATCTACGTTTAGACGAAAAATGATGCCTTACAAAGATAACTCATTTTTTAATAATTTCAATTTCAAACGTTGTATGTGTTCAATATGAAGCATTGAAAGTGACATCATTACATTCCAACATGTTACGACTTAATTTGCTAATTTTAATGCTTTTTATGATTTTCTTCGAGTACAATGACCTTGAAAGTCAAATGTACTTCAAATAAGCAACGGAAAGGATAAAGGCCTGGTATGATGTCATTATTTCACCCATATAGCATGCGGTAAAAAATTTAGAGGTTACAAAAAAACTGGATGCACTTTGTATACAAACTGGACAATCTTTTCCGAAGTATCATGGTTTTGAACGAAAATCGATGTCTTACGAAAAAGAAATATTTTTTGTGAAATCATTTCAATTCCAAATTTTTATGTGTTCAATATGATGCCTTAAAAGTGAAATTCTAAAAGTTCTACCTGTTTTGACTTTATTTGCTAATTTTATGCCATTTAATGATTTTTCTTTGACCAAAATGACCCTAAAACTCAAAAGTTCTTCATATGAGCTCTACAAAGTATGAAACTTGGAAATGGTCTTATTAGTTCATCCACATATCATGTGGTAACAAGTTGAAAGGGTTATGGACAAACTGGATGCACTTTGTGTTGGATATGTGCCCTAGAGGCAAATTAATAAAGATATTCGTCACATATCCGTTTTGTTCATAATAGGTTTTATACTATGCTATAACTGTATTACTTGGAAATACTAATACACGTGTGGTATAAAACACGAGTCTGTAGTTTAACTTGGGTAAACTATCTCATTGGGAAATTGATTGATCAATCTTTCTTGATCATGGCGACACTTAAGTCCATTGACAATGAGGCCATGTCATTGGGAGAATGATGTGATGGACGCACACCCACCTAAAGCATTGTAACATGATCGGTCACATAGTTCAACATTGCGATGACTTTGTAACGTATGACTTAGTCCTTCGACCTTAATGATCATACGTAATTGTCATCTATGAGGAGACTTTGATTTGTATCCCACCGCCTGACTGAAATATGCTGGTTATAACGGTGCACTTTGGGTATTCCGGAATAGATGGTTGATGAGTATGTTAATAGATCAGAGCGGGATTTGTCAGTCCAAGTAATGGACATGTACTCTGGGCCCACTCGATGATATTGCATCAATAGCTTGCAAGCAAGTGACTAGGTCACATGAGATGCAATAGGCACGGACGAGTAAACTTGTTTGTTGTGAACAAGATGTGAACACGGTATGTTGGATATCGATGATCAAACCTCGGACAAACAAAGTACCGCAGCACAAAGGGATTACGTCGTATCGTTAACGGTTTCCAAAAGTGATTGAAGTTCATTCAATGGAAGCGCAGGGGCTGTCAAGGATTGTAACCAAGTCCAACTGACTAGTCATTGATCAATGAGAGTGTGTCGATCATGTCTGTTGTTTCCCGGACCGTTAGGGTGTTACACTTAAGGGCAATCGACGCATGGGGATAGATTCGGGATCATCGGTGAAATAGGAGAAATCACCGGAATAGTTCCGGAGGAGAGCGGAAGTTGTTCCGGACATTTTTGAAAGGTTCAAAATAAAGATTAATTGTATTTAATAATGTTTATTATTTAATTATATGAATTAAATATTAAAATATATTTAAATCCATTTAAAAAGTGGAAAAAGTCTTATTGGGCCATATGGGCCCATTAGGGAGGAGGGGGTTTCCCCCCTTGGGCTTTGCGCCAAGGGTGGGGCTGATGGCGTGGAAGTGATAATGGTTTCTCGACCTTCATTGGTTACCCCAAGTGGAAGGTGAGATGTAGGATAGCAGCAAATTTCCCCTATGTGGAGGATAGGGTTTGTCTCCCGTAGGACTCCGGCGATGATAAGTAGGTGTCAGTGGCGCACCTGTGATGGCATAGAAGTGATAATGGCTTCTCGCCCTTCGTTGGTTACCCCAAGTGGAAGGTGAGATGCAGTGTAGCAGAAAATTTCCCTCGGTGAAGATACCGAGGTTGAGATCGACCAGTAGGACTCTGGCAATGATAAGTAGGTGGTGAAGTGAACAATGGCGCCGTTCACAACCTCAGGGTTGCTTACTTCACCTGGACCTGCACACGATACAATTAACTTTGCTCCCAACGAAGTTCAGAGAGTTTGTCAATCTCTCCGGTCTTGTTGTTTACAAATGGTCAAACACACAAGGGATAATGATAATGATAATGGTAGCAACTGAAAGTAAATACTGAAAAGGAAATAGGCTTGTAAACAGTGATGCGAATATGGACCGGGGTCCCGTGATGTTCACTAGTGATGTCTCTCTCCCAAAAGACGATAAAACTGCTATGCGAGGTAAACAAATTACAGGTGGGCAATTGACAGGATTATAAACGCACCGCAATGCTAACTATGTTACAAAAGAAAGGAAGAGGCTCATAAGCATGGGCAGTACGCCAAAATAAATAGACTGAAATCCATCTACATCTACTACTAATCATCCACCTTGAGATATTTATCCAGAACTTCCCGCTGGTATTAAGTTACAAGTCCCACCCAAAGTGTAAACCCAAAGCAACAGACAACTGCATTAAAAAGAACTTTGCATAAAGTCAACAATCCTTGCAACCGCGGTTACAAGCACCGTTGTTTTCCCCCTTGTGGCCACAACACATCCCCTAGACTCATGTTTCTGTCACTCAAGCGTGTCATCAGGGGGCATGTACCCACAATCGAGCATAACGTTCCCTCTTGGAGTCACTACCTACTACTTGGCCAAAGCAATAAACAACAACAGAGAACATGCAAGAATTACTTAGGAACAAAAATATAAGAGATCAAAACCAAATATATTACTCGATCACGATCTGAACATAATCTCATAATCCATCGGATCCCATCAAACTCAAGATAGAAAAAGCAGAAGAATTACATATGTGCCTCGATCATGTAGGGCAGCTCACGAGGTCTAAACCACGAAGAATAAAGAGGGGAGGAGAACATCACATAGCTACTGATCACGGACCCATGGTCCAAGGTAGACTACTCACGGCACATCGGGAAAGCGTCCATGGTAGAGGAGAATCTCCCGGAGGTCGATTCTCCCTCTGGCAGGGTGCCGGTAAGGGTCCTGACGGTGCTCTCGATCTTGGAAGCGTGACGGCGGCGGAACAGAGGCGAGATTGGAAAATAGGGTTCTCTCTTCGGAATTTCCCCGTCACGAGAAATAAATAGGCGAAGGGGGGCACCAGGGGGGCCACCAGGGGTCCAGGCGCCCCCTGGTTGTGGCCCTCTGGCCCCACTTGGGTGCTTCTGGAAGACTCCTTTACGCTGATTTTTTATCCAATTTTTCCCGAATTTTTGGAGAACTTTTAATATGGGGGAAACCTTGAATAAAAACAATAGAAAACAGGAACTGGCACTGGGGTGAACTGAGTTAGTAGGTTAGCCCAAATATGATCAAAAGTGTATGAAAGTGTATCTATATCATAGCAATATCACACAAAATATGCATGGAGCGAGCATAAATTATCGATACGTTTGAGACGTATCAACATCCCCAAGCTTAATTTCTGCTCGTCCTCGAGTAGGTAAATGATAACGGGCATAATTTCTGTGGTGACATGCTAGCAACCATATAAGAACTTTGAAAAGTAAAGAAATCAAGGTATGTAATTCAATTCAAGTCAAAACACGCAAGAGTCTATATTAGCATTGAAACAAGCAACGAAAGAACATTAGGTGCAAGAGCTCCCGCTGTCCCTGACTCGAATGTCTCCATATGGTGTTTGCGTCCAAGAAGGGGGATAGGGAATACGAGAAGAAAACGTATTTTTGTTGAGAACTCAGTGTACTAAAGTTTCACACTTGGTCTTTGATGGTACGATTCCTCGCCCCCTCGTTGGTTACCCAAAGTGGAAGGTTGAGATGTAGATAGCAGCAATTTCCCTCGGTGAAGATACCAAGGTTCGTTTACAGCAGGACTCCAGCAACGATAAGTAGGTGGTTCGGCAAGTGATGCGCCGTTTGAAAAGAATCACTTGCTTCTCCTGGACCTGCACACACAACAGATAACTTTGCTCCCAACGAGTTCAGAGAGGTTGTCAATCCCTCCGGCCTTGTTGTTTACAAAGGGTCAAATGCACGGGATAATAGTGATAGTGATAGCAACGGAAAAGTAAATAAAGCAGTAAATAAATAGTGGGTGTAAACAGTATTTTAAATATGGACCGTGGTCCTATGATGTTCACTAGTGATGTCTCTCTCCCAAAAGACGATAAAATAGCCATGCGAGGTAAACAAATTACAGCTGGGAAATTGACAGGATTATGTGCGCAAACCAATGCTAACTATGCTATAAAGAAAGGAAGAGGCTCAAAAGCATGGGCGATACGCCAAGACAAGTAGACCGAAATCCATCTGCATCTACCTACTAATCATCCACCTAGAGATATCTATCCAAAACATCTCGTTGGTATTAAGTTGCGAATCCCACCCAAAGTGTAAACTCAAAGCAACGGACAACTGCATTAAAGAACTTTGCGTAAAGTAAACAATCCTTGCACCCGCAAGTACAAGCACCGTTGTTTTCCCCCCTTGTGGCAACAACACATCCCTAGACTCATGTTTCTGTCACTCAAGCTAGTCATCGGGGGGCATGAACCCACAATCATGCATAACGCTCCCTCTTGGAGTCACTACCTACTACTTGGCCAAAGCAATAAACAACAACGGAGAACATGCAAGAATTACTCAAGAACATAAATATAAAAGAGGAGAATCAAATATATTACTCAAACACAATCTGAACATAGTCTCATAATCCATCGGATCCCAGCAAACTCAACATATCAACAACAGAAAGATTACATATGTGCCTCAATAATGTAGGGCAGCTCACGAGGTCTAATCCATGAAGAACAAAGAGGGGACGAGAACATCACATAGCTACTGATCATAGACTCGTGGTCCAAGGTGGACTACTCACGGTTCATCCGGGAAGCATCCATGGTACTGGAGAAGCTCCCGGAGGTGGTTCCTCCCTCCGGCAGGGTGTCGGGAAGAGGTCTCCTGGTGCTCCCGATCTTGGAAGCGCGGCGGCGGCGGAACAGAGGAGAGATCGCGAAAAAGGGTTCTCGTCACGGGGGTTTCACGTCACGGAGAATATATGGGCGAAGGGGGGCAGCCAGGGGGCCACCAGGGGTCCAGGCGGCCCCCTGGCACGGCCCTACCCTAGGGCTCACCGGGAGGACGCCTGGGGCCCTGGTGGGTCCCCTCTTCCCCCCCCCCCCTCGGTGATTCCCGAAGCTTCTGAAGCGCTGATTTTTTATTGGATTTTTCCCTAATTTTTGGAGCACTTTTAATATGGGGGAAATCTGAAATAGAAAAACAGCAGAAAACAGGAACTGACACTGGGGTGCACTGAGTTAATAAGTTAGTCCAAATATGATCAAAAGTGTATGGAACTTCATCAATAACATAGCAATATTACACAAAAGAGGCATGGAGCAAGCAGAAATTATAGATACGTTTTGGACGTATCAACATCCCCAAGCTTAATTCCTACTCGTCCTCGAGTAGGTAAATGATAAAAGCATAATTTATGTGGTGACATGCTAGCAACCATCTAAGAACTTTTAAGTAAAGAAATCAAGGCATGTAATTCAATTCAAGTCATAACAAGCAAGAGTCTATATTTAGCATTGAAACAAGCAACATAATAACATAAAGGTGCAAGAGCTCTCGCTGTCCGTGACTCGAATGTCTCCAAATGGTGTTTGCGTGCAAGAAAGGGGATAGGGATGTACGATAGAAAAGTATTTTTGTGTTGAGAACTCAATCTACTAAAGTTTCACACTTGGTCTTCTTTGGAATCTTATCTTGACTCATCCCCAGACCACTAGCCAGGTACAAGTCAAAATGATCCACTCCTTTTCGACATTGTGAGCACTCATGCAATGGATGAGCGTAAGCAAGAAAGTTGACACTTAGGATGGCAAAGAGAGAATATGGCGGAGGAGGAAGTCAAAAAGGTGAGAAAGGCTCACATCAATGAGGACGATCATAGGTGAGAGAGCCAAATGATAGATATGATGTGAGGAGTAGGGATTGCCATGCAACGGATGCACATACGAGCTACGGTAAGCTCTCCAATGGAACTAGTGGGGGTGCATCCAACTTGCTTGCTCAAGAAGACCTAGAGCTCATTTGAGGAGGCTCATCATTGGAATATACAAGCCAAGTTCTATAGTGTGAAGGTCCCCACATAGCTATATGCATGAATGATAATCTCTATGGAGTACAAGATATAAGAAGGAGTACGAGTGTGGATCTCTCAAAAGGAATAGTAGTGTGCCCCCTTCTCTCTTTTTATTTCTTTTTCTCTTTTTTATTTTTTTTTGTATTTTTTTGGTGGCCTCAATGGCTCTTTCTATTTCTCTCATTTTTCCTCTTTGGGATCATTTGATTTTGTCCTCTTTGGGATCTTTTCCTCACTTTAGGGGCAACACTCTATATATTACAAGAAGTATAGAAGATCTTTCACACTTTACAAAAGTACTCAAATCATAAAGAAGATGTAATTGTCATGAAGTATGCAAATGTATGCCTCTGCCAGTGTAGCAGGATATGCAATGATACTAGCGCGTCATGTAGCAATTATTAGGGAAAGGCCCAACTAGCATGCGGCTCATCCATCAAGCAAGTAGCATGTATGACATGAAGATCAAGTCATGAGAAGGTGGATGTTGCATGGCAATGTATCTCGGAAAGGCTATGGAAATGCCTTGATAGGTAGGTATGGTGGTTGTTTTGAGGAAGGATATAAGGAGGTTTATGATGACAAAGCGTATCATGCCAAGGGTTTGGATGTACCGGAGAAGGTGGACGCAAACTCTCGGAGTGAGAAGAAAGCAATGCACGGCACAGGAGAGGCTAGAAAATATGGGAAGGTGGAAGTGTCAACTTTCGAATGCTCACATTAGTCCTAAGAACTCGTGCACTTATTATCGGTAACTCTCAATCTAATAAGGAGGTTCACAAAGAGACAAGTACCCCGAGGAGGAGTGTATGGGGGTTTGGTTATCCTTGCGCATCCTCAACTCATGGTACGTGAGTGTACTCTAATATTCGATCCCTCCAAAGAGTAGTGATCCATCTAGTAGCTAAAGTTCTCAACTAATTTTGTAAGTTTTGAAAATAAACACGGATTGCCCAAAATACGACATCTATCACTAATAGGCTAAAGCTCTTGACACCAAAAGTCCAAACATTACTCAAAGCAATACCTCAAAACTATTGCAAGTTACTACTACAAAAGAATATCAACCTTAATTACCTACTTCAAGTCAAGACACAAAACTCAGTGCAATAGGCAAACTCTATAAACAAGATAAACATGAAATATCAAGAGAGTTCCAGCAACAAAATAAACAAAAGGTCTTAAAAATATAAGCATGAAAACTAAGAGCTAAACATGGCAGTAGCTTTGAAAAAGATAAAGAACACACACAACAAAGATAAGCATGAAAATCCTATGTAGTGTTCTAGATTTTGAAAGTGGGGCGTGTTTCTCTCCCACACAAAGAAAGATGGGTTCTAACATGTTATGAACAGCAATAAAAGCTAAATAAAACTAAAAATAAAACCTAAGAGCGAGACGCTCCAAGCATAGCACATAACGCATGAAGTGATAAAAATATAGTGAAACGAAAGACGAACTGATAATTGTTCATGGAGAAGGGGATGCACGGGGGCATCCCCAAGCTTAGACGCTTGACTCTCCTTGAATATTTCTTGGGGATGCATGGGGCATCCCCAAGCTTGAGCGCTTGACACTCCTGAATCTTCTTTCATCATCTTCCCTCGCACACTTGAAAACTCCCTTCATACATAACTCATCATAATCTGATTAGCGAGGTTAGTACCCATAATAAAATATTTTTTCCTCTACTGGAAGTAAGTATATTATTGCATATCTACTGTTTCTCAAGATTTCCAAAAAGTTTTTGCAAAGAAAAAGAAAGCTTAAGGTTTGCAAAACGAAGACAAGCAAAACATGACAGAATCTGTGAAAAAAAGACCAGCAGGTAGTAAAGAATTTTTTAGGGTTACTTATGCAACTCAAATAAAAAAACTCAGAACATACGAAAGTTCCGTAATTGTATAGAGAACGCTGTGTAAAAATTTCAGCTCAAAAATATGAACTGGGATTTTTCTGTGATTTTTCCCGTCACGAGGACAGAATCTGTTTTCTGGACAGCATGTCACAACTTTTACTTCCCTTGTCATATGAGGCTATAATTGGCACAAAGCTTGAAAAGTAAAGATACAATGATGTTGCTACAGTAGTAACAATCATCAAGACCACTAAAAACAGAAGAAAAACAAAAAGGAAAATCTAAATTCGTTGCGGGCTGCCTCCCGAAAGCGCTTCTTTAAAGCCATTAGCTAGGCTTGATGCAATAGATCAATTCTTTTCAAGAAAATAACTAGCCCGTGTGACGGACTCAAAAGGAAACTTAATATTTCTCCTAGGGAAGTGTTCCATCCCTTTCTTGAGAGGGAATTGGAATTTGATAATCCCTTCTTTCATATCAGTAACAGCACCCACGGTGCGAAGAAAAGGACGTCGCAAAATAATTGGACAAGAAGGTTCACACCCAATGTCCATAATAGTAAAATCAACGGGAACATAATTGTCATTGGCAATTATAAGAACATCATCGATCTTCCCCAAAGGTTTCTTTACGGAAGAGTCAACAAGACGAACACCAAAAGAACAAGGGTCAAAAGGTTTCAATTCAAATATATCATACATTCTTTTGGGCATAACGGAGGTACTAGCTCCAACATCACATAAAGCATAGCAAGAAAACTTATTCAACTTAATTTTAATCATAGTATCCCAACCATCTTCTAGCTTTCTAGGTATGGAGGCTTCTACCCTAAGCTTATCCTCCCTAGCTTTAATGAGAGCATTAGTGATATGCTCCGTGAAGGCAAGATTAAGTGTGCTAGTGTGGGGGTCTCTAGACATCTTGTGAAGGAAACGAATAACTTTAGAAAGGGTGAAATTATCAAAATCAAGGTCACTACTATCAATTAAAGTGGTAGTGGTGTCCTTTAGGCTCACTTGTTTGGTAGCTTCTATAGTCATAGGAGTTTCTTCTTCTACGGTTGAGGTCATAGCATCACCATTAATAGGTCATATGGGACTAGGGGTGCATTGGGAGCTAAGAGTTTGGATATCCTCAACCACTTGGATAGTAGCAATGGTATGGTGTGTAGGAAGGCTCTTAATTCTATCTTATTCCTCCTTTTCTCTAGCCCATCTCTCTTTAAGTTTAGCCATCATCCTAGTGTTTTCATTAATTTGCACTTGGATAGCGTTCATAGGAGTGACCTTCCTCTCCTCAAGAGGAGAAGTTCTAATTTTAAGCAACTCTACTTCATGGGCTAAATTGTCTACCTTCGACGAGAGATTATCTAATTTGTCTAGTTTTTCCTCTACACTATTGTTGAAGGCTTTTTGGGTAGTGATGAAGTCTTTAAGCATACTCTCTAATTCAGAAGTGGATTTCTTGGTGCTAGGATAAGTGTTGTTGTTCCCATAGTTGTTGGAGGGGAACGGTCTAGGATTGCTACCAAAATTACTCCTATAAGCATTGTTATTGAAGTTGTTTCTAGAGATAAAGTTCACATCTACTTGATCTTGAGCAATCAAAGAATTTAAAGGAACATCATGAGGATCAATAGGAGATTGCTTGGTAAGTAGAGACACAATCAAGTCAACTTTTTCATTTAGGGAGGAGATCTCCTCGACAAAGTATACCTTCCTACCTGTTGGAGCTCTTTCGGTGTGCCATTGGGAATAGTTGGTCATCATTTCATCGAGTAGTTTTGTGGCAGCACCAAGTGTTGTTGACATAAAGGTTCCTCCCGCGGCCGAATCTTGCAAGTTCCGCGAGGTAAAGTTCAAGCATGCATAAAAAGTTTGGATAACCATTCAAGTAGTCAAACCATGCGTACGACAATTCTTAACAAGAGTTTTCATGCGTTCCCAAGCTTGGGAACCGTGTTCATTATCCAATTGCTTAAAATTCATAATATTACTCCTCAATTGGATAATCTTAGCAGGGGGGTAGTACTTCCCAATAAAAGCATCCTTGCACTTATACCAAGAATCTATGCTATTCCTAGGCAAGGATTGAAACCAGATTTTAGCTCCTCCTCTCAAGGAGAAAGGAAAAAGCTTAAACTTAACAATATCACCATCTACTTCTTTGTACTTTTGCATATCACAGAGCTCAACAAAATTATTTAAATTCAAAGCATCATCATCTCCAGCACCGGAGAATTGATCTTTCATAACAAGGTTCAGCAAAGCAGGTTTAATCTCATAAGAAGGTGCTGAAGTGGCAGGTGTAGCAATAGGAGTGCAGATAAAGTCACTGTTGTTATGACTAGTGAAGTCACACCACTTGGTGTTCTCAGAGGAACCCATAGCAGCAGCAAGCAAGATAACTATTTTTTTTATTTTTGATAAAGGACACTAAAGCAAAAACTGAAAGTTAAACTAACAAGACTAAAAAGCAAAGATAAAAGATAGTGTGCAACTCCCCTATCTTGAAGAGTGGAGTCCCCGGCAATGGCGCCAGAAATTGCTTTTCATGGTACGATTCCTCGCCCCCTCGTTGGTTACCCAAAGTGGAAGGTTGAGATGTAGATAGCAGCAATTTCCCTCGGTGAAGATACCAAGGTTCGTTTACAGCAGGAATCCAGCAACGATAAGTAGGTGGTTCGGCAAGTGATGCGCCGTTTGAAAAGAATCACTTGCTTCTCCTGGACCTACACACACAACAGATAACTTTGCTCCCAACGAGTTCAGAGAGGTTGTCAATCCCTCGGCCTTGTTATTTACAAAGGGTCAAACGCACGGGATAATAGTGATAGTGATAGCAACGGAAAAGTAAATAAAGCAGTAAATAAATAGTGGGTGTAAACAGTATTGTAAATATGGACCGGGGTTCTATGATGTTCACTAGTGATGTCTCTCTCCCAAAAGACAATAAAATATCCATGCGAGGTAAACAAATTACAGCTGGGCAATTGACAGGATTATGTGCGCAAACCAATGCTAACTATGCTATAAAGAAAGGAAGAGGCTCAAAAGAATGGGCGGTACGCCAAGACAAGTAGACCGAAATCCATCTGCATCTACCTACTAATCATCCACCTAGAGATATCTATCCAGAACATCTCGCTGGTATTAAGTTGCAAATCCCACCCAAAGTGTAAACTCAAAGCAACGGACAACTGCATTAAAGAACTTTGCGTAAAGTAAACAATCCTTGCACCCGCAAGTACAAGCACCGTTGTTTTCCCCCTTGTGGCAACAACACATCCCCTAGACTCGTGTTTCTGTCACTCAAGCTAGTCATCGGCGGGCATGAACCCACAATCATGCATAACGCTCCCTCTTGGAGTCACTACCTACTACTTGGCCAAAGCAATAAACATCAACGGAGAACATGCAAGAATTACTCAAGAACATAAATATAAAAGAGGAGAATCAAATATATTACTCAAACACAATGTGAACATAGTCTCATAATCCATCGGATCCCAGCAAACTCAACATAGCAACAACAGAAAGATTACATATGTGCCTCGATCATGTAGGGCAGCTCATGAGGTCTAATCCATGAAGAACAAAGAGGGGAGGACAACATCACATAGCTACTGATCATAGACCCATGGTCCAAGGTGGACTATTCATGGTTCATCCGGGAAGCATCCATGGTGGTGGAGAAGCTCTCGGAGGTGGTTCCTCCCTCCGGAAGGGTGCCGGGAAGAGGTATCCTGGTGCTCCCGATCTTGGAAGCGCGGCGGCGGCGGAACAGAGGAGAGATCACGAAAAAGGGTTCTCGTCATGGGGGTTTCACGTCACGGAGAATATATGGGCGAAGGGGCAGCCAGGGGGCCACCAGGGGTCCAGGCGGCCCCCTGGCGCGGCCCCACCCTAGGGAGCGCCGGGAGGGCTCCTGGGGCCCTGGTGGGTCCCCTCTGGGCCCCCTTGGTGATTCCCGAAGTTTCCGAACCGCTGATTTTTTATTGGATTTTTCCCAAATTTTTGGAGCACTTTTAATATGGGGGAAACCTGAAATAGAAAAACAGCAGAAAACAGGAACTGACACTAGGGTGCACTGAGTTAATAATTTAGTCCAAATATGATCAAAAGTGTATGGAAGTTCATCAATAAGATAGCAATATCACACAAAAGAGGAATGGAGCAAGAAGAAATTATAGATACGTTTCGGACGTATCAGTCTTCTTTGGAATCTTATCTTGACTCGTCCCCAGACCACTAGCCAGGTACAAGTCAATTTGATCCACTCCTTTTCGATATTTTGAGCACTCATGCAATGGATGAGCGTAAGCACGAGAGTTGACACTTAGGATGGCAAAGAGAGAATATGGTGGAGGAGGAAGACAAAAAGGATGAGAAAGGCTCATATCAATGAGGAAAACCATAGGCGAGAAGGCCAAATGATAGATATGATATGAGGAGTAGGGATTGCCATGCAACAGATGCACATATGACCTGAAAATCTCTCCAATGGAACTAGTGGGGGTGCATCTAACTTTCTCGCTCATGAAGACCTACAACTCTTTTGAGGAGGCTCATCCTTGGAATATGCAAGCCAAGTTCTATAGTGTAAAGGTCCCCACATAGCTATATGCATGATCATCTTTATGGAGTACAAGGATAAGAGGGGGTACTAGTGTGGATCTTTCAAATGGATAGTAGTATTGGCCCTTTCTATCTTTTTATTTCTTTTTCTATTTTTTCTATTTTTTCTATTTTTTTGGTGGCCTCAATGGCTCTTTCTATTTAAATCTCATTTGTCCTCTTTGGGATCTTTTATTTTGTCCACTTTGGGATCTTTTCCTCACTTAAGGGAAACACTCTAGTTTACAAGAGGGTATAGAAGATCTTTCACACTTTACAAGGTACTCAAATCATAAAGAAGATGTAGCTATCATGATGTATGCAATGTATGCCGCTGCCAGTGTAGCAGGAATATGTATGACATGAAGATCAAGTCATGAAGAGGTGGAAGTTGCATGGAAATATATCTCGGAAAGGCTATGGAAATGCCTTGATAGGTAGCTATGGTGGATGTTTTGAGGAAAGATATAAGGAGGTTTATGATGACAGAGCGTATCATGCCAAGGGTTCGGATGTACCGGCGATGCATGGCACAGGAGAGGCTAGCAAATATGAGGAGGTGGAAGTGTCAACTTTCAATACTTACATTAGTCCGAAGAACTCATGCACTTATTATTGGTAACTATCAATCTAATGAGGAGGTTCACAAAGAGACAAGTACCCCGAGGAGGAGTGTATGGGGGTTTGGTTATCCTTGCGCATCCTCGACTCATGGTACGTGAGTGTACTCTAATATTCGATCCCTTCAAAGATTAGCGACCCATCTAGTAGCTAGAGTTCTCAACTAGTTTTGTAGGTTTTGAAAATAAACACGAATTGCCCAAAATACGACACCTATCACTAATACGCTAGAGCTCTTGACACCAAAAGTTCAAACATTACTCACATCAATACCTCAAAGCTATTGCAAGTTACTACTAAAATTAAATGGCAACCTCAATTACCTACTCTCAAGACAAGACACAACTCAGTGCAACAACCAACTCTCTTAACAAGATAAACATGAAAACTAAAGATAGTTCCAGCAACAAATTAATCAAAAGCCAAGGCTCTTGCTAAAGACAAACTAAGACTAAAACTAAACATGGCAGTAGCTACGAAAAGATAAAGAACACACAACAGCAAAAAGATAGGCATGAAGAATCCTATGATGCGTTCTAGATTTTGAAAGTGGAGCGTGATTCTCTCCCACACAAAGTAAGACGGGGTATAAATTGTTATGAACAGCAAGAAAAGCTAAAGAAAACTAAAAATAAAATCTAAGAGCGAGACGCTCCAAGCATAGCAAATAACGCATGAAGTGATAAAAATATAGTGAGACGAATGACGAACTGATGACTGTTGATGATGCACGTGGGCATCCCCAAGCTTAGATGCTTGAGTCTCCTTGAATATTTATTGGGGATGCATGGGGGCATCCCCAAGCTTGAGCGCTTGACACTCTCGAATCTTCTTTCATCATCTTACATCGCACACTTGGAAACTCCCTTCATACATAACTCATCATAAACTGATTAGAGAGGTTAGTACCCTTAATAAATAATTTTTCCCTACTGGATATAAAGATATTCTTAAAGAGCTACTGTTTCTCAAGATTTCCAAAAGGTTTTTGCAAAGAAAAAGCAATCTTATGGTTTGCAAAAGTTAGGAGAGAAAAAACGTGGCAGAATTTGTGAAAAACAGAACAACAGGTAGTAAAGAATATTTTAGGGGTACTTCTGCAACTCAAATCAAAAAACGTAGAACATACGAATGTTCCGTGATTGAATAGAGCACGCTGTGTAAAACATTCAGCTCGAAAATATGAACTGGTGATTTGATCTGATTTTTCCCGTCACGAGGACAGAATCTGTTTTCTAGACAGCATGTCACAACTTTCACTTTCCTTGTCATATGAGGCTATAACTTGGCACAAAGCTTGAAAATAAAGATACAGTGATGTTGCTACAGTAGTAACAATCATCAAGACCACTAAAAACAGAAGTAAAAACATCTTGGGTTGCCTCCCAGCAAGCGCTTTCTTTTACGCCTTTAAGCTAGGCATAAAGATTATAGAAGATGCTGACATAAGAATAAGAATTTGAAGCAAAAGAGAGCATCAAGAAGCAAACATGAAACACATTCAAGACTAACCCACTTCCTATGCCTAGGCATCTTATAAGAAAATAAATCAAAGAAGCAAAAATAAACCGGCATAGGAAGGTGGAGCAAGAACATCTTCAAAACTTTAAACATAAAGAAAGGAGTTTTAGTAATATGGAAGTTTCTACAACCAAACTTCCCTCTCTCAAAATAATTTTCAGTAGGGTCATGAACAACATAAAAAATATAACTATCACATAAATCATGTTGTTCATGACCTACAAGCACACGTGTATAATTTTCAACACGGTCTTCAGGATTATAAGATAAATGCAACCCATCACATTGAGCCTTGATAAGAGCACAATTCTCCGGAATATGAGTTGGAGATTTCAAAAGGATAATAGGACAATCGAGTGTGGGTGCAATAGAAAAAAATTCATGCTTAACATGAGGAACTATAGCAAGTTCATCTCTATAAGCATCATCCATAGTGGCATCACGACCATAAGCATAGAAGGCATCAACTTCATCAAAAAGGGATATTTCAAAAGAATCCATGGGATCATAACACTCATATAAGGTAAGATTCAAAGAGTTACTCTCATTAGAAGGTAGACGTGGATGGATCCATTATTCATCCTTTTGTTCGTCACTCTCCTCCTTTTTTTCATCCAAGGAGCTTTCAGGTTCAACAATTTATTCTTCCATAGAGTCCTGCAAATCATTAGTCTCTTCCTTTGGGGGAGAGATTCTCTCAAGATGATCAGTAATATAATAATTTGCATCGTAATTTTCCAAACAATAGTTAAGTATAGCAAGACTCTCAGATTTGTAAGGGGCATCATCAATATTTTTAAGAAGAGAAGTAATTTCATAGGCACCCTTATAAGCAACAAATTCTTATATTTCCTCTGCATCATAAAAATCATAGTTTCTCTTAGCATAAGAAGCTAAGGTTTCATCATCATTGTACTCACATTGGAAAGCAAGGTGTTTGTGCCTCATAAAGCAACAAGATTCATCCCTGCAGAAAGATATATTATATATTGAGCACAAGTTTCGAGCATACTCATACAATTGATGTATTTGTTTCCATAAGTGTATCCCCTTTTGAGACAAGCGGTGTTCCTTGTACCACTTTTGTTGATCCTCAGTGAATCCTCCATGCCAATAAGATCTGGATTCAAAGAAGTCAGACATTGATTGGCAAGTAAGGAACTAGCCATACTATTTTTGGGATTTTTTGGTATAAGAAACAAAGGTAAAAACTGAAAGGTAACTAACAAGACTAAAAAGCAAAGGTAAAAGGTAGTGGGAAACTCCCCTATCTTAGCACTCGGAGTCCCTGGCAACGGCGCCAGAAATTTTCTTGATGGTGTGGAAGTGATAATGGCTTCTCACCCTTCGTTGGTTACCCCAAGTGGAAGGTGGGATGTACGATAGCAGCAAATTTCCCCTATGTAGAGGATAGGGTTTGTCTCCCGCAGGACTCCGGCGATGATAAGTAGGTGTCAGTGGCGCACCTGACGCGGACCTGCACACAATACAATTAACTTTGCTCCCAACGAAGTTCAGAGAGGTTGTCAATCTCTCCAGTCTTGTTGTTTACAAAGGGTCAAACACACAAGGGATAATGGTAATGATAGAAACTGAAAGTAAATGCTGAAAAGGAAATAAGCTTGTAAATAGTGATGAGAATATGGACCGGGGTCCCGTGATGTTCACTAGTGATGTCTCTCTCCCAAAAGACGATAAAACTGCTATGCGAGGTGAACAAATTACAGATGGGAAATTGACAGGATTATAAACGCACCGCATTGCTAACTATGCTACAAAAGAAATGGGCAGTACGCCAAAATAAGTAGACAAAAATCCATCTGCATATACTACTAATCATCCACCTTGAGATATCTATCCAGAACATCTCGCTGGTATTATGTTGCGAGCCCCACCCAAAGTGTAAACCCAAAGCAACAGACAACTGCATTAAAAAGAACTTTGCATAAAGTCAACAATCCTTGCAACCGCGGTTACAAGCACCGTTGTTTTCCCCCTTGTGGCCACAACACATCCCCTAGACTCATGTTTCTGTCACTCAAGCGTGTCATCAGGGGGCATGTACCCACAATCGAGCATAACGTTCCCTCTTGGAGTCACTACCTACTACTTGGCCAAAGCAATAAACAACAACAGAGAACATGCAAGAATTACTTAGGAAAAAAAATATAACAGATAAAAACCAAATATATTAGTATATCATGATCTGAACATAATCTCATAATCCATCAGATCCCATCAAACTCAGCATAGCAACAATAGAAGAATTACATATGTGCCTCGATCATGTAGGGCAGCTCACGAGGGCTAAACCATGAAGAACAAAGAGGGAAGGAGAACATCACATAGCTACTGATCACGGACCCATGGTCCAAGGTAGACTACTCACGACACATTCGGGAAGCGTCCATGGTGGAGGAGAAGCTCCCGGAGGTTGATCCTCCCTCCGGCAGGGTGCCGGAAAGGGTCATGACGGTGCTCCCGATCTTGGAAGCGCGGCGGCGGCAGAACAGAGGCGAGATTGCGAAATAGGGTTCTGCCTTCGGAAGTTTCACATGGCGGAGAATAAATAGGCGAAGGGGGGAAGCCAGGGGGGCCACCAGGGGTCCAGGCGCCCCCCTAAAGCATTGTAATGTGATCGGTCACATAGTTCAGCATTGCAATGACTTTGTAACGTATGGATTAGTCCTTCGACCGTAATGATCATACGTAATTGTCATCTATGAGGAGACTTTGATTTGTATCCCACCGCCTGACTGAAATACGTTCGCTATAACGGTGCACTTTGGGTATTCCAAAATAGATGGTTGATGAGTATGTTAATAGATCAGAGCGGGATTTGTCAGTCCAAGTAATGGACAGGTACTCTGGGCCCACTCGGTGATATTGCATCAATAGCTTGCAAGCAAGTGACTAGGTCACAAGAGATGCAATAGGCACGGACGAGTAAACTTGTTTGTAGTGAATGAGATGTGAACACGGTATGTTGGATACCGACGATCAAACCTCAGACAAACAAAGTACCGCAGCACAAAGGGATTACGTCGTATCGTTAACGGTTTCCAAAAGCGATTGAAGTTCATTCGATGGAAGCGCAGGGGCTGTCAAGGATTTTAACCAGGTCCAACTGACTAGTCATTGATCAATGAGAGTTTCTCGATCATGTATGTTGTTTCCCGGACCGTTAGGGTGTTACACTTAAGGGCAATCAATGCATGGGGATAGATTCAGGATCATCGGTGAAATAGGAGAAATCACCGGAATAGTTTCGGAGGAGAGCGGGAATTGTTCCAGAAATTTTTGAAAGGTTCAAAATAAAGATTAATTGTATTTAATATTGTTCTATTATTTAATTATCTGAATTAAATATTTAAATCAATTTAAAAATTGGAAAAAGGCTTATTGGGCCATATGGGCCCATTAGGGAGGAGGGGGTTTCCCCCTTGGGATTTGCGCCAAGGGTGGGGCCCATCCCCCCTCCCTTGGCCGGCGCACCTCCCCCCTTGGGGTTTAGTACCACATGGGGGGGGAGGAGGATGGCACCCCCCCTTGGCCTATATAAGGAGGGGTACACCCCCCTTTTTCAACACAACAAAAATCTCTCTCCCTCTCCTTCTCCTATCTATTGAGTGGACTCCCCTTGTTTGGAGGCTACACCTAATGTGGAGTTCTCCACCATAGCAGGCTGTCGCTCTGCCGGAGTCGGGATCTGAATCCGTCTTTCTTCCGCTGCTCGCCTGGTTTAGGGCCCGGAGGGAACATCGATTGTACCGTACGTGTATAATCTCTTCGAGGCACTACACCTGTGGTGCTACTTCATCGCTGGAGGTCAACTGGGAGTATCCATCGCCGGTGGTCTTCAACACGATAGAGAGGTCCTAGTTCTGAGTCTACACCAGCCACGTTAGCAAGAACGTTTCCCTCTTTCGGTCTTCAAAGGTATGAACTCCGATTCCCTTCGCTACTTTACATCGCCATAGCATAGATCTTGGGTTCGGGTATCGTAGGTATGAAAATTTTGTGTTTTCTGCCCCGTATCCCAACAGTGGTATCATGAGCTAGCTATGCGTAGATGTATTGTACGGGTAGAACACATCTATGATGTGGGCATTGAATCTTCATTCGTTACCCTACCACGTGTACTCATTTAGCGTTGCGGCAATGTCTGATGAAGCGGCCCTTGACCGACCTTACGCGTTTACGCGAGACTGGTTCCACGCTTGACATATGGCTTGTACCATATAAGTGGCTGGGGGTGTCTGTCTCTCTGCATTAGCAATGCGAAGATGTTTGCACCGGAGGGTCCCGTCAGGGGTGTAATAGAGAAGATTGGGGATCGCTGTAGTGGCATGTTTTTTCGCAGGATAGAAATAGGTTCGCTCTCTCGAAACCACTAGCAGCCACGTAAAACTTGCACAAGCTAAATTAGAAAGGCGTTTAACTTTGCTTTGCATGAAGGGGGATCATAGCTTGCATGATTTACAATTTTACTTCATGTTTATGCTAGTATGCTAGATATGACGACGGTAGCACAAATAGGACCATCTCTCACAATACCAACATTGTGTTCTCCCTTGGTGGGCACCACCTAAAAGGATCTCCCATATGGCCGTCATTCCGTACATACCGGGTGTCACACGTATTAAATGGCGTTCGCTTAAGGTTGGGTTCAGCGAGCCTGGCATATGCAGATATGGCCTTGCTGAACAGCTAACATCAAGGTTGGATTTGCAGGCTTGACATATGTAGATGCGGGCCTAGAACACAGTAGATCGAAAGATCGAGCACGAGTCACATACCTGATGTGATTGGCTTATAGTCCTACTTGGGCCGCATACTGATGGCCGTGACGATCGGGGGAGGTATGGGGTCTGGGATTGTGTAATCACTTAGTTAAATTGAGAGGTGCTTATCTAAGTGGGAGCTTTCTAGAATTTTGAAGATTAAATTGAAAACTCCACATTATGAACAAAAGTCTAAATATGTATCTTTGTGAATCACCATTGTAGATGGCAGCACCACACCCCTCGTTCAACTTAGGCTCATTCCTAGAGAAAGACAAACTGAAAACTGATTCGTCCAACTTCACCAACTGGTTCCGTACCATGAGGATTCTCCTCGTTCCCCTCAAAATGGCATACGTACTGGAGGGCACGTTAGGTGACGCACCAGCAGATGATGCCAGTCAGGATGAGAAGAATGTCTATCTCTCCAAAACTGATGATTACAACCTTGTCCAGAGTGCCATGCTCTACTCCATGGAGGCTGAGCTGCAGAAGCACTTTGAGAGGATGGGTGCATATGATATTATCACCGACCTCGAGGCTGTCTTTGCACCTCAAGCCAGGGCTGAACGGTACGAGGCTTCTGAAGCCTTCTTCTCGGCTAAGATGGACGAGCACAGCAGTGTGAGTGAGCACGTGGTCAAAATGTCTGGCTACGTTCAACGCTTGAATGCTCTATAATGTCAGATTCCAGATGAACTTGCAGTTGATAGGGTGTTGCAGTCGCTTCCCCCTAGCTACAAAGGCTTTGTGCTGAACTACAACATGCAGGGGATGACTAAGACCCCTTCTGAGTTGTTTACCATGCTGAAAAGTGCTGAGGTTGAGATCAAGAAGGAGCACGTTGTAGTCATGGTAAACAAGACCACTGAATTCAAGAGGTCAAGCAGACGGGACAAGGGAAAGAAAGGCAGCCCTAAGAAGGATGGCAAGTCAGTTGTCGTTCCTCCCAAGGCACCTAAGCCCAAGCCCGGAGTTGAGTGCTTCTACTGCAAGGGTGAAGGTCACTGGAAACGCAACTGCCCCAAGTACCTAAAGGACAAGAACGCTGGCAAGGTCGCCAAGAGAGACGAAGGTATATTTGATATACATATTGTTGATATTTTCTTGACAAGCGCCGGGAACACATCCTTGATACTTGATACAGGATCTGTCACTCATATTTCTAATTCCACTCAGGGACTCAGGAATAAGAGACGCTTGCTGAGAGATGAAGTGACGATGCGCGTGGGCAACGACTGTCAAGTTGAAGTACTGGCGGTCGACACGATGCATATTAGTCTCCCTTCGGGATTAGTTTTGATTTTGAATAAATGCTACTATGTACTCGCATTGAGTGTGAACATCGTTAGTGGCTCTTGCTTGAAGCGAGACCACTATTCTTTTAAGTTTGATACAATTGGTTGTTCGATTTATAAGAATGAAGTGTTTTATGTTCACGCGCCGGAGCAACGTGGTTTATTCATACTTGATCTCGATGGTGACGTGTGTCACATTAACAATATAGAGACCAAAAGATTAAAGTGTAGTAGCGAAGAGCACATGACGATGTGGCATTGTCGACTTGGTCATATTGGTATAAAGCGCATGGAGAAGCTCCATAAGGATGGACTTCTTGATTCATTGGATTTTGGATCCCTTGATACATGTGAACCATACCTCGTGGGCAAAATGACAAGGACTCCTTTCAATGGTGTAATGGAGCGTGCGGATGACTTATTGGGGATCATACATACAGATGTATGTGGACCCATGAACGTCCCCACACGCAATGGTCTTCGTTACTTCGTGACCTTTACTGATGACTTGAGTAGATATGGGTATATTTACTTAATGAAGCATAAGTCCGAAACCTTTGAAAGGTTCAAGGAATTTCAGAATGAGGTCGAGAATCAACTCGGGAAGAAAATCAAGCAGCTTCGATCCAATCGAGGTGGCGAGCATTTAAGTCACGAGTTTGGCGATCATCTGAAGTCTTGTGGCATTGTACCACAACTTACGCTGGCTGGCACACCTCAAAGGAACGGTGTAGCCAAACAACGTAATCGGACCCTATTGGATAGTGTGCGATCAATGATGTCTCATACTGACTTGCATGTGTCATTCTGGGGGTATGCGTTAGAAACTGCTGCTTACGTTATTAATAGGGCACCATCCAAACCCGTGAAGACAACACCATTTGAGGAATGGCATGGCACGAAACCAAAGTTGTCTCACATGAAGATTTGGGGTTGTGAGGTGTATGTTAGGAAACTACAGCCTGACAACCTCGAATCAAAGGCGGATAAGTGCATCTTTGTAGGCTATCCAAAGGAAACTTGTGGATACACCTTCTACAATCAGTCCGAGGGCAAAACGTTTGTCGCCAAGACTGGACACTTTCTCGAGAAAGAGTTTCTCTTGAAAGAGTTAAGTGGGAGGAAAATAGACCTCGATGAAGTGACTGACCAATCACTCCAAATGGAAGAACCGGCAACAGAAATTGTTCTGGAACCTTCTTCCACAGTGGGAGCTGAAGAGAATGGCCAGAACGACATTCATAACGATCATGACATACATGATGAGAATGAAGAGGAACCTATTTTTTCACGTAGGTCATCAAGAGTCCGTCAAGCTCCTGAGTTTTATGGACAACTTGTGAATGCAATCTCGGCTATTGAGTCAGATGAACCTACGAGTTACAAAGAAGCAATGGAGGAACCCGAGTCTGAGAAGTGGCTTGAATCCATGAAATCCGAAATAGACTCCATGTACACCAACAAAGTTTGGACTTTGGTGGATATTCCCGAGGACCGCAATGTTGGGGAACGCGGCAGAAAACAAAAAATTTCCGCACTACGAACAGCCCAGGACCACTATGGAGACTGCATACAAGGTTTTGATCTGATCGTTACCGACTCGTAGCGCAGCGGAAGTAGAGTCGATGTAGATCGTTGGTGCAGACCCCCGCGGCTAGGATTTACAACCTCCCAACCGCGAGGATGTCCTCCCTCGTCTGCTCCTCGGACAGCGCTCCGAGAGGCGGTCGGACAGTCCCTCGGACGATGTCACGGACAGCCCTTCGGGAGGCCCCTCGAAACTCGATCGGTAACTCGGACAGCCCTTCGGGAGGACCCTTGAAACTCGAACGATAATTTGGACAGCCCTTCGGGAGGACCCTCGAACAGCCCCTCGGGCAAAAGATCGAAACTACGACCTCTCTATGGGGTTGCACACATACGGTGTCATCTATCCGGCAGGGCTTCGCCGTCCAGAACTAGTTCCTACCGGAACCCAGACAGCCTTTCGGCTCTACGAAACTATTTCGTGGGAGGGAGAGAAGAAAGCCAGATCATGCAATGGCACTTGTTGAGAGTTCAAGTGAGAACTTGGATCAGATTTGAGAGACCCCTCTCCACCCCTATTTATAGGGTGAGAGGCTATGGGGAAAAACCCAAAATGCCCTCCAAACTGCATCATTGCCTGCATCATCATGCAAGCTGCATCATCGCCTGCATCATCATGCAAGCTGCATCATCGCCTGCATCATCATGCAAGCTGCATCATCGCCTGCATCATCATGCAAGCTGCATCATCGCCTGCATCATCATGCAAGCTGCATCATCGCCTGCATCATCATGAATAGTGTATCCACTATTCATGAAGACATTTATCTGCGACCGTAAAATCCGAAACTTTTCTGTAGGTCTTAGAAAAATTCCAGTACCCACTAAAAGGATTTTGGACGCGTTCCGAAACAATTCCGGATTAGTGATTTTCATCTGCGAAAAGCAACCAAAGCGGTTCCGGCAGCTCCGGAACATTTCCGGTTTTTTCTCTCTGGAAAAATCCCAGAAGTTCCCAGAACAATTCTGGCACCCTCCAAGAATTTCCAGGCGTGTGCCGAAACCATTTTGACTTAATGATATATTCCGAAACAACTTTTTGGTTTTACCGAAATTATTCCGGTGTTCTCTTTCCGGAACTTTTCCGTTTTTCCGAAACCTTTCCGGTGACTTTCTCTCAGACTCCCTGTCTAGTATTCAGCAGATAGATGACCCTTAAGCGTGTGACCCTATAGGTTCGGTGAAGTATAGACATGACCCGGAACACTTTCCGATCAATGATCAACATCGGAGCCGTGGACACCCATATTGACCCCTATACCCACACGAATAAATATTCGAGTGAACCTCCAGTTGCCGTGTGCTATTCCTGTTGCTTCGTGATATGTTACAAATACCCGAGGTGAGACTTATCGGCATCCCCGTGGATCAACACTTGTCCACTATGCCAGTTACCTCGTTACTAGTATTGTTCTCTTTTCTCGTTCCCGCGTTCCGGCATCCCTGTGATCAAATCACACTGTGTCTGGCCAGACGATGGTGGATACCGTAACACCGAGAGGGCCCGAAGAATATCTCTCCATCGACGGAGGAGCAAATCCCAATCTTGAGCTACCTAGTTCCTTGTCATACTTTTCCGTGAACCCGTAAGCCGCCGTAATAGCCACCCTTTTACAGATGACGTTTAACAAACCCCAAAGTTCACGAAGCAAGTACGAAGGAACTCGATACTCTCATGGTCTAAGGAATTATGCAAACGCTCAACTTTCTCTGTGTTATAATCCATTAACTGGTGACGAATGTATCTCATAGCATAACATCAATCTGGGTCGATTCAACACAAATGTTCTTCTAACATTGTGCCCTCAAAATTGCCGGCATAGTCATGCCCATGATCAGGAAAACAGAACCATCATGCAACACTTGAGCTAGGCTTAGAGGCGAGACTAGGAATATATATATTTTATCCGTTTATTATTCCACACGTGCATATGAGTCTTCCTCCGAGCCTCGTGGTTATTGCAGACTTGAGAACCATAGCAGTTATAGCATGGAATATAAACATAATTAGGAACATGGGGATAAATAATAACATTTATTATTGCCTCTAGGGCATATCTCCTACACGCAAGGCCGTCGAGAATAAGTGGATATTCAAGAAAACGTCTAACGCAGACGGAAACGTATCTGTCTATAAAGCTCGACTTGTCGCGAAGGGGTTCCGACAAATTCAAGGAGTTGACTACGAGGAGACATTCTCTCATGTAGCGATGATAAAGTCTATTCGGATCCTACTAGCAATAGCTGAATATCATGATTACGAGATATGACAGATGGACGTGAAAACTGCGTTCCTTAATGGCAACATTGAGGAAGAGTTGTATATGATGCAACCGGAGGGTTTCATTGATCCAAGGAATGCTGGTAAGGTGTGCAAGCTTCAACGGTCCATCTATGGGTTGAAGCAAGCATCTCGGAGCTGGAATCTTCGATTTGATGAGGTCATGAAAGCTTTTTTGATTTGTCCAAAACGTCGAAGAGTTCTGCGTCTATAAGAAACTGAGTGGGAGCTCTGTATCATTCCTTGTGTTATATGTAGATGACATATTACTAATAGGGAACGATAGAAAATTCTTAGAAGAAGTGAAGGAATATCTGAATAGACAATTTTCCATTAAGGACCTAGGTGAAGCAGCGTACATATTAGGGATTAAGATCTATAGAGATAGACCTAATCGCCTATTGGCTTTGAGTTAGAGCACTTACATTGATAAGATATTGAAAAGGTTCAGTATGGATAACTCCAACAGAGGCCTCTTGACAGTTATAAAAGGTATCAAATTAAGTGTGACTCAATGCCCAACTACAACAAAAGAGAAGGAGAAAATGTCATCAAAGCCCTATGCCTCAGCCATAGGTTCTCTCATGTATGCTATGTTATGTACCCGTCCGGATTTAGCGCTGGCTATTAGTCTGACTAATCACTACGAAAGTTATCCGGGAATGGCCCATTGGACCGCAGTAAAGAACATCCTAAAGTACTTGAGAAGAACAAAGGATCTCTTTCTCGTTTATGGAGGAGTTGATGAGGAGCTCACCGTAAAGGGTTACGTTGACGCAAGCCTCGGCTCAGACCTAGATGACTCGAAGTCCCAGACGGGATATGTATTCATGTTGAACGGTGGCTCTATTAGCTGGAGGAGCGGCAAACAGTCAATCGTCGCCCAATTTTCAATGGGGTCGGAGTATATTGCCGCTTGCGAAGCGTCAAATGAAGCGTTGTGGCTGAAGAAGTTCGTGATCGAGCTTGGCGTCTTTCCCAGCTGCACTGACCCCGTGGGTATCTTCTGCAACAACACGGGTGCCATTGCTAACGCGAAGGAACCAAGAACTCACTCTACAGCCAAGCACATACTTCGGAAGTTCCATGTGACTCGGGATTACGTCAGGGATGGACACACTAGGATTGACAAATTACATACGGATCTGAACGCAGCAGACCCGATGACTAAACCTCTTCCACAAGGCAAGTTTGAGGAACACCGCGAGACTATCGGTGTTAGATACATACCAGATGTAAACTAGTGTAATTTGTACTATAGTGCAAGTGGGAGACTGTTGGATATGTGCCCTAGTGGCAAATTAATAAAGATATGTGTCACATATATGTTTTGTTCATAATAGGTTTTATACTATGCTATAACTGTATTACTCGGAAATACTAATACACGTGTGGTATAAAACACGAGTCCGTAGTGTAACTCGGGTAAACTATCTCATTGGGAAATTGATTGATCAAGCTTTCCTGATCATGGAGACACTTAAGTCCATTGACAATGAGGTCATGTCATTGGGAGAATGATGTGATGGACGCACACCCACCTAAATCATTGTAATGTGATCGGTCACATAGTTCAACATTGCGATGACTTTGTAATGTATGGCTTAGTCCTTCGACCGTAATGATCATACGTAATTGTCATCTATGAGGAGACTTTGATTTGTATCCCACCGCCTGACTGAAATATGTTCGCTATAACGGTGCACTTTGGGTATTCCGAAATAGATGGTTGATGAGTATGTTAATAGATCAGAGCGGGATTTGTCAGTCCAAGTAATGGACAGGTACTCTGGGCCCACTCGGTGATATTGCATCAATAGCTTGCAAGCAAGTGACTAGGTCACAGGAGATGCAATAGGCACGAACGAGTAAACTTGTTTGTAGTGAACGAGATGTGAACACGGTATGTTGGATACCGACGATCAAACCTCGGACAAACAAAGTACCGCATCACAAAGGGATTATGTCGTATCGTTAACGGTTTCCAAAAGCGATTGAAGTTCATTCGATGGAAGCGCAGGGGCTGTCAAGGATTGTAACCAGGTCCAACTAACTAGTCATTGATCAATGAGAGTGTCTCGATCATGTCTGCTATTTCCCGGACCATTAGGGTGTTACACTTAAGGGCAATCGATGCATGGGGATAGATTCGGGATCATCGGTGAAACAGGAGAAATCACCGGAATAGTTCCGGAGGAGAGCGGAAGTTGTTCCGGACATTTTTGAAAGGTTCAAAATAAAGATTAATTGTATTTAATAATGTTCTATTATTTAATTATCTGAATTAAATATTAAAATATATTTAAATCAATTTAAAAAGTGGAAAAGGGCTTATTGGGCCATATGGGCCCATTAGGGAGGAGGGGGTTTCGCCCTTAGGCTTTGCGCCAAGGGTGGGGCCCATCCCCCCTCCCTTGGCCGACGCACCTCCCCCCCTTGGGGTTTAGTCCCACATGGGGGAGGGGAGGAGGATGGCACCCCCCCTTGGCCTATATAAGGAGGGGTACACCCCCCTTTTTCAACACAACAAAAATGGATCTCCCTCTCCTTCTCCTATCTAGTGAGTGGACTCCCCTTGTTTGGAGGCTACACCTAGTGTGGAGTTCTCCACCATAGCAGGCCGTCGCTCTGCTGGAGTCGGGATCCGAATCCGTATTTCTTCCGCTGCTCGCCTGATTCGGGGCCCGGAGGGAACATCGATTGTACCGTACGTGTATAATCTCTTCGAGGCACTACACCTGTGGTGCTACTTCATCGCTGGAGGTCAACCGGGAGTCTCCATCGCCGGTGGTCTTCAACACGACAGGGAGGTTGTAGTTCTGAGTCTACACCAACCACGTTCGCAAGAACGTTTCCCTCTTTCGGTCTTCAAATGTATGAACTCCGATTCCCTCTGTTACTTTACATTATCATAGCATAGATCTTGGGTTCGGGTATCGTAGGTATGAAAAATTTGTGTTTTCAGCCCCGTATCCCAATACCTTGTGTACGAAACTGGACCATCTTGTTTGAAATATCCGAGTTTTTGACAAAAAGCAATATCTTGTAAAGACAACTCATTTTTTGAAATAATTTCAAGTTCAAACTTTTTTATATGTTCAATATGAAGCATTGAAAGTGGCATCCTCACATTTCAACTTGTTCTGGCTTCATTTGCTAATGTTAATGCATTTAATGGGTTTTTCGAGCAAAATTACCTTGAAAATCGAAAGTACTTTAAATGAGCTTTCAAAAGGATAAATCTTGGTATGGTTTTATTATTTCATCCATATAGGATGTGGTATTAAGTCTGGAGGTTATGGAAAAACAAATGCATTTCTGTACAAATGGATCATCTCTTTCGAAGTATCAATGTTTCGGACGAAAACCGACGTCTTACAAAGATAATTCATTTATTGAAACAATTTCAAGTTCAACCTTTGTATGTGCTTAATATAAAGCATTGAAAGTGGCATCCTCAAATTTTATAACATGCTCTGATTTCATTTGTTAATATTATTTGTTTTAAAGATTTTCTTCGAGCAAAATGACCTTGAAAAAATTAAATTATTTTAAATGAGATCCAAAAAGGCAGAAACTTGGTACAATGTCATTATTTCACCCCATAGCATGTGGTAAAATGTTGAGAGGATTACAGGAAAAAGAGGGTGATGTTCATGTACAAACTAGACCATTTTTCAAAAGTATTCGAATTTCAAACGAAACCAGGGTCTTACTGAAAGGACGTGGATGTCGCCTAGAGGGGGGGGGTGAATAGGCGTTTAAAATAATTACGGTTTCGGCTTGAACAAATGCGGAATAAAACTTAACGTTTAATTTGCCAAGCAAGAAATCTAAATAAGCTAGGCTCAACTATGTGCACCAACAACTTATACTAAGCAAGATAAACAACTATGTGATAGCAAGATATATGACAAGAGCACTAGGGCTATCGCAAAGTAGGTGCAAAAGTAAATAGGTTGTCTAGAAGAACAACCTATGGGACAAGCAATGTACAATAATATGAGCAAGCACAAGATAAACAATGTAATAAGCTTGCTCAAAGTAAAGGTAGAGATAACCGCAAGTGGAGCCGATGGAGACAAGGATTTGTTACCGAAGTTCCTTCTCTTGCGAGAAGTACGTCTCCGTTTGGAGAGGGTGAGGAGCACAATGCTCACATGAAGCCAACGAGGGCCACCCTATTTCTCCTCACGCTCTTACCAATGCAAGATGCCGGGATTCCACTATTAGGACACTTGAGGGCGGTCACCGAACCCGTACAAATGGCAACCCTTGGGGGCGGTCACCGAACCCGTACAAATGCTCGGGGCAATCTCCACAACCGAATTGGAGGCTCCCGTAGCGTCCCGAAGCTTTCCACCACAATGATTGAGCTCCGTAACAACAAGCCTCTAGGAGCCAACGCACCCACGAGGAACAAGCTCTAGAGTGCCAATGCACTCAAGAGTAGCTATCTTCACAACTTCACTCACTACAAAGAATCCTCGGAGAGAACTCAAACCGATGCACCAAATGCATGGCAAGAGCACTTGAAGTGCTCAAGTCCCCAACTCTCAAATCCCACCAAAGCAACAAAAGCTATGGAGGAATATGAGAGGAAGAACAAGGAGAACACCAAGAACTCCAAGATCTAGATCCACAAGGTTCCCCTCACTTAGAGGAGAGATGGCTTGGTGGAGAATGTGGATCTAGACCTCCTCTCTCTTTTCCCTCAAAAAGGAGCAAGAATCATAGGAGGGGAAGAGAGTAAGCAAGCTCAAAGAGGTCAACAATGGGGGGAAGAACTTGCAGAAAACCGGTGGGGCAAAGGAAGAAGAAGACCCCCTTTTATAGTCCCCCACGAATCCAGCCGTTGGGAACCGTTGGCAGCCCATCAACCACGGTACTACCGCACCTGGAGCGGTACTACCGCCCCACGGTACTACCGAAGACCAGTGTCGTGCCCACTACCACAGAGTCCAGTGGACTTACGGTAGTGAGTGCGGTACTTGCCCACGGTACTACCGTGGAACGGTACTACCGCGCTGGGAGCGGTACTACCGCCCCACGGTACTACCGGGGGCCAGTACCGTGCCCACTACCGCAAAGTCCAGTGGACTTACGGTAGTGAGTGCGGTACTCGCCCACGGTACTACCGCTCCAAGAGCGGTACTACCGCCCTGGCATAACCAGGGAGCCCAGGCCACACAACAGATGAACTCCAAAGAAACAGGCAAACCCTGAATTGCCACAACTTCTGCAAATGAACTCCGATTAAGGCAAACTCAAGCTTGATGGAAAGCTAACGAACAGAGCTACATATGAAATAATGTGGAATAGTTTCACAACTCACACCTGGCGGAACACCACAGCGTAATGGTGTTTCCGAACGTCGTAATCGTACTTTATTGGATATGGTTCGATCTATGATGTCTCTTACAGATTTTCCACTGTCATTTTGGGGTTATGCACTAGAGACCGCTGCATTCACTTTAAATAGGGCACCATCTAAATCCGTTGAAACGCCACCGTATGAATTATGGTTTGGAAACAAACCTAAGCTGTCATTTCTAAAAGTTTGGGGCTGCGATGTTTATGTGAAGAAGCTTCAACCTGATAAACTCGAACCCAAAGCGGAAAAATGCATCTTCATAGGATACCCTAAGGAAACAATAGGGTACACCTTCTATCACAGATCTGAAGGCAAGATTTTCGTTGCCAAGAATGGATCCTTTTTAGAGAAGGAGTTTCTCTCGAAAGGTGTGAATAGTAGGAAGGTAGAACTCGATGAGGTTATTGAACCTTCTCTTTTTGGAATGGCGAGTAGCGCAGCACCGGAAGTTGTTCCAGTGCCGACTCCGTCAGTTGAAGAGGGAACTAATGATCAAGATCATGAAACTCCAGAAGAGGAAACTACCGTGCTTCGCAGGTCAACTAGGGAACGTACAGCTCCTGAACTGTATGGGAATCCTGTCTTAAACTTCATGGTAGATGGAAGTGATGACACTGCGACGTATGATGAAGCAATGATGAGCCCAGATTCCAACAAATAGCTTGAAGCCATGAAATCCGAAATGGGATCCATGTACGAAAACCAAGTTTGGACTTTGGTGGACTTACCCGATGACCGTAAGGCCGTTGAGAACAAATGGATTTTTAAAAAGAAAACTAATGCTGATGGTAATGTGACCGTTTATAAAGCTCGACTTTTCGCAAAAGGTTTTCGACAAATTCAAGGAGTTGACTACGATGAGACCTTCTCACCAGTAGCGATGCTAAAGTCAGTTAGGATTATGTTAGCAATTGCTGCATTTTTCGATTATGAAATCTGGCAGATGGATGTCAAAAAGGCATTCCTGAATGGTGACATTGAGGAAGAGTTGTATATGATGCAACCCAAAGGTTTTGTTGATCCTAAGGATGCTGACAAGGTATGCAAGCTTCAACGTTCCATTTATGGACTGAAGCAAGCATCCCGGAGTTGGAACCTCCGTTTTGATAAGGTGATCAAAGAGTTTGGATTTGATCAAACGTACGGAGAAGCTTGTATCTACAAGAAAGTGAGTGGGAGCTCTGTAGCATTTCTAGTACTGTATGTGGATGACATATTGTTGATTGGAAATGATATAGAATTATTAAAAGGTGTAAAAGGTTATTTGAACAGTAATTTTTTGATGAAAGACCTCGGTGAAGCAGCTTATATATTAGGCATCAAAATCTACAGGGATAGATCAAGACGCTTAATTGGACTTTCGCAAAGTACATACATTGACAAGATTTTGAAGAAGTTCAGAATGGATAAAAGTAAGAAGGGGTTCTTACCAATGTTGCAAGGCAAGACGTTGAGTAAGACTCAATGTCCAGTTACAGCAGAAGATAGAGAGGAAATGAATAAGATTCCCTATGCTTCAGCCATAGGTTCTGTCATGTATGCTATGCTATGTACAAGACCAGATGTGGCACATGATGTTAGTTTGACTAGCAGGTACCAATCCGATCCAGGTTTGGAACACTGGGCGGCGGTCAAGAATATCCTTAAGTACTTGAGAAGAACTAAGGATATGTTTCTCGTGTATGGCGGTGAAGAAGATCTCGTCGCAAGAGGTTACGTCGATGCTAGCTTCGTCACTGATCCGGATGACTCTAAGTCACAATCCGGATACGTATTTATTATGAATGGAGGAGCAGTAAGCTGGAGGAGTTCCAAGCAATCTGTGGTAGCGGGATCATCAACAGAAGCGGAATATGTTGCTGCCTCAGAGGCAACACATGAAGCAGTTTGGATGAAGGAGTTCATATCCGAACTAGGTGTGGTTCCGAGTGCTTTGGATCCAATGGTTATCTATTGTGACAACAATGGTGCCACTGCCAATGCTAAGGAACCAAGGTCTCACAAGAATTCCAAGCATATCAAGCGTCGTTTTCACTCCATCCGTGATTATGTCAAGGATGGGGATGTGAAGATTTGCAAAGTACACACAGATCTGAATGTGGCAGATCCATTGACTAAAACTCTCCCAAAGGCAAAACATGATAAACACCAGAACTCCATGGGTGTTAGATTCATTGCTATGTAATATAGATTATTGCCCCTAGTGCAAGTGGGAGACTGAAGGGAATATGCCCGAGAGGCAATAATAAAGTGTTTATTATATTATTCCTTGTTTATGATAAACGTTTATTTCTCATGCTAGAATTGTATTAACCGGAAACGTTGATACATGTGTGTTTAATAAACAAACAATGGTTCCTAGTAAAGCCTCTCTTTTAACTAGCTCGTCGATTAACAGATGATCAAGGTTTCCTGATCATGAACATTGGATGTTGTTAATAACGGGATCATATCATTAGGAGAATGATGTGATGAATATATACCCAAACTAAGTATAACAATACGATCAAGTCATTTAGTTTATATTGTTATATCTTGCATTCGAAGTAATCTTGTTCCTTAGACCATGAGATCATGTCAATCACTAATACCGAAAGAATACTTTAATGACATCAAACGTCACACCGTAACAGGGTGACTATAAAGGTGGTGTTAGGTATTCGAAAAGTATTAGTTGAGGGTCATGGATCAAGAATGGGATTTGTCCATCCAAAATGACGGAGAGATATACTCTAGGCCCTCTCGGTGATATCACATTGACAGCGCTTGCAAGCACGTGACTAGGTCACAAGAATGTCATATCACAGAACGAGTAAAAGAGTACTTGTCGGAAACGAGATCGAACAAGGTATGGTTGATACTGATGATCGGATCTCGGACAAGTAAAATATCGCGAGACAAAGGGAATTAGTTACGACGTTGATGGTTCACACGATCACAAGATTCATCGTTGAATATATAGGAGTCATCACGGATCTCCAGATCCCGCTGTTGATTATTGATCGGAGAGGTGTCTCAATCATGTCTGTATTATTCGCGAACCGTAGGGTGACACACTTAAGGTTTGATAATGCATTTTGAGAGGATAAGGAATATTGAAGAATGTTTTGGACAGCACCGAAATTGTTTCGGGTAAAATTGAAATAGTTCAAGGGGTTTTTGTCGGATGGTTGTTAATAGAATTAACAAATGATTCGAGGTGCAATGTGCAAATGTTTGTTAATAGGATTAACAAATATTAAATAAAGAAATAGAAATGTTTTATTTATTTATTAAAGAAAACCTTTGGATTTTCCAAGTGGACAATTAAGGGAGCATGGGTGGGTGTGAGTGTGGCTTCCACTCACATCAAGAGGGGAAGAGGTGGAGGCACCATGAGTTGGCAGCCCCCCCTCTTGGGCTGCCCACTCCTCCCCTATAAAAGGAGGGTGAGGGCTTCCCCTCCCATACACTTGCCTCACCTCCCTTCCTCTCCACCCGCTGCTCCATACCATGGTCTTCCGCTTGGCGAAGCCCTGACCGTGGGATTCTTCACCGCATCACGTTGTTGTGCTGCTGGATTTCCGGGGATCCTCTACTTCCGCTGCCCCGCTGGATCGAGGGAACGGAGGTCATCATCAAGCTGTACGTGTGACCGAGCACGGAGACGCTCAGCGTACATCATCGCGATCTTGAGATCGGCAAGTGAACCACTACATCATCCACGAGATTTGATCTCGTAACGTTTTAAGTCTTCGAGGGTGAGTTCTTCTATGACATCCTACTCGTTGCTTACATCTCCTAGATTAGATCTTGGCTTGTTGGTTGTTTATGCGTAGGAATTTTTTTTGTTTTCCTTGCTATGAACCTTTCAATACTCCATTATGGGTGAGCCTCTTTTATGCACATCTTCACACGACCATTATCACCAAATGGTCGGCAAGCTCCAAGCATACGATATCTTCGTGATGCTCCTCTTGACCTTGCACACATCTACTTGACCAATCTTTGGATAGCTCCATGAAGAACACCTTGGTCAACACGTAATCTTCATCTTACAACCTTGAAGCCACCATATGATCTTCAAGCGTTGCCTATGGACAAACCTTAAAGTATAACTCAAGGAAACCATTAGTCCATAAATATTGTCATCAATTACCAAAACCAAACATAAGGGCACATGCCCTTTCACTTACAAAGACAAATCTTTTTTTAAACCATTCAAGTTAAAATATTTTATATATTAAATATGACACATTGAAAGTAGGATCCTCAAATTTCAACCTCTGACTTCGTTTACTAAATTTGTACCATTTAAGGAATTTTCTAACCATAATAATTAAGGAAACAAAATAATTATATTTTATTATATATAATTAATAAAATAATTTAAAAATAACACAAAATCAAATAAATAAATTGAACATCACGCAAAGGATTAAAATGAAAAATTGACTACGTGATTCATCAGTGTTGGCTACTTCTATTACATGCCACTAATGTGGGTTCCCGTGAGGGTTTAAGAAAGAAAAAAATTGTGTATAATCTAGTGGCGGGTGACATCTAGAGCCCGCCACTATTGTGATATTTACATGTGGTGGGTGAATTATGGTCTCCGCCATAGATCTATGACGGGTAACTTTTACCATCCACCATTAGTCTTCTAATTTACTAAAGCCCCTAGGGGTAAAATCCCTAGGAATCAATTGAGATGTGGGTGCTCAATTTTGACCTGGTCCACCCTGAACTGGCTAGCTCTTTCATGTGGGTCCTTTTCTCCAGATGATGTTCTGTCATCGAATAAAAAAAAGTCCATGGATGGTTCGTGCCAGCCTACATAGAGTCTACGTGCGTAGGAGGATTTAGGGGTTTCAAGTCTACGCATGTGGTAGTACATTATTTTAGGGGTGTTATTTATAGTATGTATATGCATGCATGATTGAGGTGCTTCAGCCAATTAGATGTAAGCACGAAGGATCAGGTGCACATATTGATCGCGTGACTGCATGTATACATGTTCGGCAGGGGCCAGAGCAGATGCATTATATTGCTTTAAACCCGTAAATATTTTGCAGGTGATCGCAAAATCGTCTTTTGCCGCTATATCTACGGCACGGAGGAGGATTTAGGGTTCTCGTGTCGTCCCAAACTTTTTCTCCGGTGAATGCGATCAAAGAAGCGGTGGACGCCGGTGAAAAAGACACGGCCGAGCATGTAGAGGCGGTCAACGATGAGCTTGACCTCCGCGGTCGACTACTACCTCTATCGCAACTACAAGTGAGGAGGCTCCCAGCATCCTGTGGTAGTAGATGTTCTTTTTTTTCATGTTTGAGTGCTTCGGCGATGTTTTGATCAAAATGTATACCGCGAACTCTCTATCTGAAAATTGCGTAAATATGACATTAGTTATGCCGTATTTGTTTTACCGCGACGAATTTAGTACTGCATATGCATTTTTGCGGCGAACCACATCCGGAATATGGCGATCAGAATTATAGCACATCTTCTAGAGTTGTTTTTATGTATGATCCAAAGTGGGAGGATATTCGTGAGCCATGTCAAGATCTCTTGCCGGCGATTCTACGGTAGTGACCACAATGGGTTGCAAAAGAACTCGTTGAAAATTATTGTAATTTTACGCTAGTGTAGAACTCCGTCTTCCAACCGTAGGATCCATGATCCAATGGTCGACATCTTTTCGTATCATGGTATCACCTAAGATGTGTGGTATCATGTAATATTTCCTGTAATGATAGGTGCCTACCACTGACCTATGAACAGTTTTCTAATGAATTTTAATTCAAAGCGAACGTTCGTTCTAGAGCATAGCAAGCACGAACGATTTTATGACAACTGTAGTTCATGCACGATGACAACTGCAATACACACGTATGATAACTCGCTGTATTTTAATATAATTTTATTATGGTAATCGCATGTCAGATTTGCCATCACCTGTACTGCGAATTGCCAGACAACTTTGTTGGCTCTATATACTTATCGTTTCTAGTAGTGTTTGGGCTTAAATAGACTAATAAAACATTAGCACAGACCACACGCTAACTAGTCCGTATTAAGATTTGATGTAGGAGTAGCAGAGTTTGGATCGGTGGTCCGCAGAAGATCTAAATTTTTGAACTGGGAGCAAAGTAGGCATAGCACAGTACACATACTTGGCACGAGTGACACGTCGCTAGCTCGAGGATTACAGCCTCTGGCCGTGGTGCCACTGCCCTCGGTCCCCACGCAATCCAGGCGCTTCCGCCGGGCCGAATCCTTCCAGGCAATGTCCGTCCATCCGCCCGTCGGCTTCCCGCGCGGCTGGGGCCTCGTCAGATGCCGATGCTCCTCCCCGTCCGAGCCCCGCCGTCCGCCGCCGCAAACATTCTCCCCTCCGCCACCGCCGCGCAGAGTCGCACTCCACTGCTCCGCCGTGCTCGCCGCACGGCCGGTCCTCCCCCGCCATCAGCCGCCGCCGCCGAGTTCCCTCCCGGTAACCTTCTTTTCTTTTTCTTGCATTGGGAGTGAAACATTTTACATTTCGTTCGGAGATGCTTCGAATTGCTCTTCTGAGGTTGTGATGGAGCAAAATCCTGGGATCATTGAGCTAAAAAGTGGTTCGAAATTGCGAATGCAGTACTTTTTTTTCCCTCCGAGTAGGACTGAACTTTCCCCAAACACAAGCACGCACTGAACCCCTAAGCAAACGCAGGATCGATCCCGGGAAGCGGTACGCAGATGCCGCCGCGCCGCCGCCGGCTCGTGGCCGGCATCGACCAGGACGACCTCCTCGACCCGGACGCGCTCGCGGATCCGGACAGCAGCTTCTACGAGATCAACGGCGTCAGGGTCCACCATAAGGTCTGCGCCCATGACGAGGATGAGGATTATTCCGGCGACCAGTCCTCGGTCGCCACGAGTCGGATCGGGCTGCCAATAGTGTTGCTGCACGGCTTCGGCGCGTCGGTCTTCTCCTGGGGCCGCGTCATGCGGCCACTCGCCCGCATCGCCGGCGCCAAGGTCCTCGCCTTCGACCGACCAGCTTTTGGCCTGACATCCCGGTCCAGATGGTCCGGTGATGATACCAAGCCTCTCAACCCTTACTCCATGGCCTTCTCGGCCATGGCCACATTGGCATTCATAGACCACATTGGCACCGGGAAGGCCGTCCTTGTCGGGTAAGGATGAAATGAACACTCTGCACTCCCTTTTTCTGTGCTCCTGCATTGCAAGTTTGTTTGATAAGGGGCATTGAGAATAATGTTCCGATTTGGGTCATCCCTTCCCAGGCACTCTGCCGGTTGCCTTGTTGCAGTGGACGCGTACTTCGAGGCGCCGGAGCGAGTGGCGGCCCTAGTGCTGGTTGCACCGGCAATTTTCGCCCCGGTTTCGGGAAAGAAGGGCGAAAGAGAGAACGTCGTAGGGGAGCAAGAAGGTCCAGACAAGAAGGATGCTGATGATAACAATGCAACCCCAAATCCATTTGCTAGGATATGGAGAGGGTTTCTTGGCATGTGTATGTGGCTTGCAGGGCATGTGATGAAGTTGGTCACAGCAGTGAACGATGTTGTCAGAGCTTTGTCCTGTAAAGTTCTTGTTGCTTTTCTTCGATCCTCGCTGGCCGCAAGTCTGGTACGTTGCTGTTTCTTGACTCACTACTGCAAAATTCAGAAACTACTCATTAAATTGTCCAAATACACAATTCTTGTTTCTGCAAATTGTGTGGTTCCATTCCTTTACCTTATCTTGATTTCACTTTGGTCATAGGTGAGATTGGTCATGGATAAATTCGGCGTAGTGGGTGTTCGTAATGCATGGTATGACCCAAGCAAAGTAACTGATCATGTTATTCAAGGCTACACAAAGGTGAGTTCTCCATGTCACAGGTTCGAGATAAAAAACAATCTCCAAGTGATAAATATCTTCTCATATTGTTGTTCATTGAAATTATTTCAGCCACTAAGATCCAAGGGATGGGAGATGGCTCTCTTGGAGCACACTATATCCATGATCACAGATTCTACACCCAAGTCAAGAGTGCCACTCTCAAAGAGGCTCTCTGAGATCTCAGGCCCAGGTTCAACTATAAGCTTCTTCTAATGGTCATCGTATCCTTATTAGTGTATAATTTAGTGCTGCTACTGGAATAAATATGTGCTGATGTTCCTAGAAATTTGAGATGAAGTATTGAATACTCTAAACATGATTCGTAAAAAATATTTTCTTTACCAGAATATTCATAAACAAATTGTCTGAATAGCTTCGATGGTCTTATCATTTCAGTGCTAGTGATGACTGGTGACACAGACCGCATTGTTCCAGCTTCAAATGCTGAATGCCTAGCACGCGCGATTCCTGGCGCGACATTTGAGGTGATCAAGAATTGTGGGCACTTGCCCCAGGAGGAACGAGCTGAAGAATTCCTTTCAGTCATCGAACAGTTCCTATGGAAGTCCTTTGGAACTCCAGATAAGCATGTGTTCCAAGCAGCTGTATGATGATACATGCTGGTGAATGCATATGCAAAACAGATGGACCTACACGTGTCTCGGCCGGGATAATGAGAAAAGTAGTGGCAATTTAACGACTGGAGATCCGTCATTCAATAGCCATAGATGTTATATACAATGAAGTCCAGCATTACTGTGCAAAATTGGATAAGAGAACCTCACTGCACAAAATCCAAAGTCTGAGAAGAATTAATTGGATTGGTCAATCCTGTCGAATCGTCACCCTGAAGTTGCCGCTTTCCTGTAACTAAAATTTCTAAGGCCTCCTTTGGTTCATAGGAATAGGAAAAGTATAGGAAATGAGGCGCATGCATCCTAAATCGTATGAGTGCTCAGATCATAGGAATATGAAATTAAATGCCCTTTGATTCACAGGATAGGAACACACATAAAAAACATAAAGAAATATATTTTTAAATTTGAAGCAACTAGCCGTTACACACATGGCTGTAGGCATCTCTTCTTCTGTATCACCCGATTATGAAGATAAAAATACACACATATCCCATCTTCAGTGTATGATTAGCTAACCAAATAAGCACCCCCCCCCCCCCCCCCAGCAGCCTCTAGCACGGACAACAACAACATTCAGGATAATGTAAATAGCAGGTAAGTACTTAGTACATATGCATTGACAATATGATTTATCTCCATATTTTCTTTGCTGATCCACATCTCATGCATATATTTTCAGCATTTCTTGCTGATTTCCACACATTTCAATGGATCCACGCTATCACAGGAGGTCACACATGGAAGACGAATTCATGCTATTTGTTCTCCCTACCATGGAAGAAGGAAGAGGGGGAAAAACAATGCATACATCCAGTCTTACAGGACCTGTTTATGTCCACGAAATCTTAACTGGGCATGAAAGCTTATGTAGAAGGCATTTCAGAATGGAGGCATACATTGTTCATTCTCTAGTTGAGAAGATGCGTGAGAATGAAATACTTGAGGATTGAAGTAACAATAGTATCCCTGGAAGAAAAGGTTGCAATATTCTTATGCACAGTAGCGAAAAAATGCTAGTTCCAACACAGTGGACAAACCATCAGTCGACACTTTGAAGATGTACTAAACACAATTACAAAGATTACAACTATACAAGCATCTATATACGTACACCTTCTCCTCGGCCACATCCAGTCTTGAGGAGACAACACTTCAATCCCTACTTCCATGTAAGCTACATTTCCATATCTTTTATGACTTTGTATTGGTAAAATGTAATATGATTGTTTGATGTTTTATCCAAAATAATACCTCATGAATATGAGTGTAATGCCCCGACCAAACCCACCGTTTCCCCCACCGATCCCCGTTCGTTGCGCTTTGGATCTAGACTCGCGTATCAACACTAGTCTTTCCTTTGCACTGGGAACAACTTCCTAGTCGGTCACCCATCCTCAAATTTCTTCAATCCAAGCATGCTTAATTTTGATGTTCCTTGTGGATGAACTTTAGAAAAAGAAGTTGTACCTTGTTGATATGAGTAGTCTATCATTCTTATTAAGCTGCGGATGGGCTTCAGGAAAAGAAGGTGCACATTGTTGATATGAGTAGTCTATCATTCTTATTAAGCTGGGATGTCACAACGGGACTGCATTAGTGCTTTTGATGGTACACATATTCCTATGACTATCTCAATGCATGAATAAGAGTTACATCGAAACAGAAAGAAACAATCACACAAAATCTCATGGTTGCATGTGACTTTGATTTAAGGTTTGTGCAAGTGCATCCTGGCTAGGAGGGATCAGCTTTGGATGCAAGGGTTCTCCAAGATGCCTTAACTATGGATTTCAAACACCTCATGGTAAATATTACATCTTCTAGATGCAGTCTATGCAAACACACCATAATTTCTTGCCCCATACCGTGGAACTAAATACCATTTGCAAGAACAAGCACAAGCACGTCAAAGGCCACGGAATCGTAGGGAACTATTTAACCTTCGCCATGCAGAACTACAGAATCGTGAGAGAGAATTATTGGCATAGTGAAAAAGAGATTTCTGGTTCTAAAAGTTGCTACACACTATTCTCCCGACAAACAAGTTGACATATCAATGACATGTTGTGTCCTACGTAATTTCAAACGGCTTCACGATGGAGATGCCTCATGGCTCAACAATGACACTCCAGATATTGACCCACATCTAATTGTGGACGTGCCCACGGGAGATGAAAACTACACTAGTGATGTTGGTCGAATAACACAAGAGAAGCCGGAAACCACCTACCGGATTACATAGCAGATAAATTTGTGGGAGGATTATATTGCAAGAAGAGCTTGATATATGTATTGCAATGTGTACTGCAGCTAAAATTATGGCATGTCAAACTTGTAATATTCACTGAAGCAAAGTACTAGATGCCATGTTCATTTTCTGCGAGTATTGCATGCTTGCTCGTTCGTTTTCTGCAGCAAGTAGTTCTACTAAAATATTTCTATGCATAATCCCTAGTTCATTTTCTGCTGCAAGTAATTCTACCAAAATACTACCTAGCCAGCCACCTACTTTGTTTGTGGCCAACAAAAGACTCCATGCATCATAAGTACTACTACTAATTTTTAAGCTATGTCCAATATGCCTTTTGAGCCAGGCTAACCTTGGTTCATCAGTAGAAAATGGTAGGAAAAGTTCTCTGTTCCCCTTACTTTTGAAGATATCTGCAGCCATCACCATATTGGCCATTTGTAGACAAGATAGCCGTTCAAGTGTTGTGATACACCTACTGATGATATAGGGATCCTCAAGCTTCTTCTCCTCGATAGCTGCAAACCGTTTAATTTCTTCTTTCTTGAGCTTAAAGTATTTCTCTTGAAAATCATTGTTTTTCTGCCTCTTTGTGGGCCTTGCTCCACACATTTCCGGTGTTTTAACAAACTGGGAATTCATTTTTGTGGAGCACCTTGATGAGCATTGCTGCTGGGGGAAATCAGGAGTGTCTTTCTCACCTTCTTCCACGGGAAAATCAGTAGCATTTATATTAGGTGTGGGTGATCCATCATAATCGTTGGTCCCTTGTGATTCTATAAAATTGGTTTGTGATGGTTCTTTATCCCTATTTGCATAATAGTCCATGCCATGCATATTCCTTCCTTCAGCATACCTTCATATAGTGCAAACAAATCATCATAATATGGAAAGTTTTTGTCTCCATATGAGAGCATCCTTGTTATGACGCTCCACAAATGGGTCCCGAACAACATCTGGAGCAACAACTTCCATTCCGAAGCGGTCCCAACCAAAGCCACTCCCGGCCACCAAATCTTTCATAGTGTGGAAGTCTTTCTTGAGATCCTGTTTCTTTTGTTTTACTTTGACAACATCGATGACAAGCCAAATTTTTGTTTTATGTTATCCACAATCTTATTCCATGCCTCTTTACTCCAGCCATTTTGAGTTCTGTAACCTGGGACTTTAAAATCTTTCAACTGTTGAATAAGAAATAGCTTCATTTGGTGATTCCATTTGGCTCTAGGAAGACACTTTTTGGACTTTGAAACTGAAAGCGTAGAGCTATATTAAATAATAGTATGCAGTTGTGCTTCCATGATTAAATTCAGTATTTCACCATATTAACAAGACTGAGATTAGATCGCGTACCACTATCCTCATGCTGCCTTGCACTCCTTTGATCAAATCCCAGGTTATCACAACGCTGCTCCGTACTGAAATTAGGATGATGTCCTATACTGCTTTGACTGAACTCCAAGTCATCAAGTCCTTGAATATATAAAACATTATGCAATTGTGCTTCCGTATTAAATTTCACCATATTAACTTAACTGGGAACAAGAGAATTCATACCATTGTCCTGAGTCCTGACCTTGACCAATATTTGTACGAGGTCCTGTAGCCCTTTGAGTGAACTCGTCACCAGGTCCTTGAATGTATTAAACATTATGCAATTGTATTTCCATGATTAAATTTTACCATATTAACTTGAATGAGAATAAGAGAATTTGTACTATTGTCTTGATGGTGACCAATATTTGGACGAGGTATTGTAGTCCTTTGTCTAAACTCGTGGTCATCAAGTCCTTGAATACCAAAGTCTATCATCCTGCCTTGATCATCCATCTGAAGAAACTGAATTGTATTATTAGTGGGACTAGTGAGTTGGTAAAATATATACGGTAAGTGGGACAAGAAATTAATGTTTTAAGACGTATAAGTGGTAGAGCAAGGGGTGTTACAGGGATGTTTGTAGTTCTATCAACTACTGTTTAATTTTTACATATAGTTGAAATCTTGCACACATCTCCCTTGAATTATTTATGTCACCGGCTATCCTGCAACACTACTTTATGAAGGAAAATTTTCCAACAAAATTTCAACAACAGTATCCACAAATCTAGAGTTTCTGTATGTCAATGTTCTCTTCCTAACGTTCACTCCTTGTCCAAGATGACATACTCCCTCCATGCCATATTACTTGTCGTGGTTTTAGTTCAAATTTGAACTAAAACATCTACAAGTAATATGGAACGGAGATAGGAAATAAACTTAAATGATGAGAAAAATGTGTACAAACAGTCATCTCTGTAAATAGCGCAAGCTTTTACAATCAGTGGCAAATTTACAGATGTTGGTCCGGATTCTGAACATCCTAGATAAGGTCATCTTCCACACATAATAAAATGGTGTACTGTACTGCTGATATACAAGTTTCTCTAGTTTCTTCGGGCGCTTTCTTCTATTATAAAGCCGGAAAAGGCTTGCCCACCATCAATACAAGTCCCAATTAGAGGTAAAAATCACTGCAGGGTCTCAGAACTCGCTTTACTGTCAGCCTCAGGTAGCAGCAGTTAACCAGCAAAAAATGAGCTGTTGACAATATCATTGTGCAGATCGCCAACCATTCTTTGGAATGCTATTTGTACATGTTTCCAGTGTACATCATCGTTGTGGCACCCATTGCATCATCACCAAATCCACATGCTTCAAAAAATGGTCTGCAAATGGTACCAAAAAATTGTAAATGTCATCATAGAGTATCATAAGATTCTGAAGTGATATGTGGAAGTAAATCATGTTTTGTCCTTTAAAGGTCACACAAAAGATAGTAAAGAAAGGCGTTCATGAAGCCTACCGGATTAGTTAAGAAATCCATACCTCTCCTTTCCTGTGCATAATGCTGAAATGTCATAAATACCTCTGCTATGGAGTACCCTAAGAGATTGTTTAGGAAAAAAGCAACAATAAATAAATCAGCACCTTTTAAAATATAGTAATTGTTTCTTTTCAAGTATTCTGTATTGTGCATAAGCATATTGTTCTAATCTCTGAGTTTACATGATCCAGAGATGCATTTATTGTTCGTGTTTGAATATGCAGTGAAAGTAATTCAAAAAACTGTAAAGTCTGTACCCAAAAAACACATAACATAAATCACTTTATACTCTGTCGGTCAAGTATGCTTTGCTGCCTACGAACAGCCATGTTGATGTTATCTGTTTCTATTTGTGTATTTCGGTGGAAGAGGTCTCTATTCCTTGAGTCCATGGGAGGAACATCATGTCTTTTTTTTTGTTGCTAACTTGCACAGTTTACATAAAGAAACACGTATGTTATTTTATATAAAATAATACATGTTCTTTTCCCTCTATTAAGATCAAATTCATAAGTAATCTGCTTTTTTGCGGGGAAATTAAGAACTAATCTCCTTATACTTCACCCAGAAAAAAAAATACCTTGTAATTTTTTCAAGTATTTTTCGGCCAATCCCTCTCCTCCGCATTGATGGATGAACCTGTAAGTTACATGAACACATGCGCTGGAGTGGTAGTTTCGGGCAGTTCATAAGTGTAAAATCTACAAACAAGAAGAGAGGAGAAGATCACCACGACGTCATGGACGGAGGCGGTGAGCCCCACGTCAGAGACTGCCCGTCCGAAGCCGACGAGCCGCTGCTCCCCACGCTGCCCGAGCCCGAGGTCCAGGTCCAGGCCCAGGAAGCTCCGGTAATCTCCTCCGCCGTCGCCCTCCAAGAACCTGGCCCCGCAGAAGACGGACACGACCAGGAAGCTATGCGCCACGGCGGTGCGGAGCTTGAGGACGTCTACGGGCTCCGGCCGAGCGGAGGCGTCCGGCGGGGAGAGGGGGATAGCGCAGGAGTGCGCGCAGGCGAGCATGAGGGCCTGGAGGTGGGCCGGCTCGACGAGGTTCGGGTCCATGGAGATGGAGATCGGCGGGAGCTTGAGCTTGGGCCTGGCGACGCGTTTGTTGGGGCCGAAGGGGCTCGGTGTCGTCGAAGAGAAAACCGCAAGCGTGGTGAGACGCGGCGGAAGCATGTTCACGCCGGCGGGCATGGGGAGGGTGACGAGTGAGTGGTGGTGGAGGTGGAGCTCTGCGGGTGGGCGCCAGGGTTGTTAAAGTTCAGAACCCACCGAGAATAAATTAATTTCAGGAATTTCATCCAAAATAATGCTAAATGATCTAGTACATCTTTTCTCAATACTACTCGTATTAAAAAGAAAATTAGATATTTGCCACTTTCATGACGTAGGTTCGTAATAAAATTACCTCTTTCGGCATTGACTTTGAAAAATTACCATTCAGATCGTTGGACTCTCGCCATTTTTCTCATTTTATTGATTTTCCTTTGGCCAGTGATAGGCGCCGGTCGACCGGCGCTAGTTCAGATACGGACCGTCTGATCTCCGCGATTTAACGGTCCAGATTCGCGCGTATCCTTCGTTTTTTACTGCAATATTTGCGGTACCTTTGGAACATTTGTGATACTTTCGCAATTTTTTTGTACACGGATGCAACATTTTTATTTTTGGTGTTTTTTGCAGCAAAAAAAATGTGGTAACAAATTTTAAATCGCTGGTGGTAGCATTTTTTCTATCGGTTGCAACAAAAAATCATAATCCGCCGTCGCTAATCACTTCATAACTTTTTCATTGTAGCAAAAACTCTTAACGGTAGTAGCAAAAATACACAACAGTAGAAACAAAAATTTAAACGGTTGCAACATTATGCATAACAAAAAAAATCCCCAGATATTCTCTTGCAGCAAAACCGCTCCACTGGTTGAAGCTTTTTTTTACTTCAGTTGAAGCTTTTTTTTATGCTGGTTGTAGCTTTTCTTTGTGGTGGTCGTCGGTACAACAAATATCGTCGTTGGTTGTAGCTTTTTTAATCGCTAGTTGTATCTTTTTCGAACATCGGTTGCAGCGTTTTTTGTTAACGGTTGCAACTTTTCATGTGTGGCTGTTAAGAACTCGTAGGTGATGTGCACGTCCATGGCGGCGGGCGCGAACGATGGCAAGGCCGGCGGTGCGCGGGTCATGGCCATGGTGGTGCGCGTCCATGGAGAGGTCGACGGTGCGCGCAGGATACACGACCATAGCGGCAGCCAGCGGTGGGCGGCGGCGGATCGAGCCTCTCGATCCCGATTGATCGAGGCGGCGGCGTGTCACCCCTCGTCGGATCTCGCTGGATCTGGGCGAGGCAGGGCGGCGAGCGGCGGGCGGCGGGGATAAACGAGAAGGTGGGGTAGGCGGTCACAACGATGGGAGAAAGAGCCAGTTGCCGGCAAAGCAGTTCAACACTTCCGTGAAGAAGACGACCGGCGTAATGTGTTCAGCCGGTCGGCCGTATCTAATCGTTTCCCTTTTCTTTTTCTATATCCAGTTGTAAGGACTGAAAAAGGCCAAAGTACCACTGATGCTTTATACACGTACTATGTAAATTTCAATAGACACTTTTGAAGCCGCAAATCACCTAGACGTTGCGCGTCGTCGATTTTGAGCCACCACCAATCTTCTCAACGTCTCGTGATGCCGATCTCGTCAACGCCGCCAATCTTCTCAAGGTCTCATGCCGTCGATCGCCTGAACCGACGTGCCATCGATCACGTCGCCGCAACCGATCTTTTCAAGGTTTTGTGTCGCCGATCGCCTGAACCAAGGTGTTGCTGATCTCATCAACTGCGTACATGGATTCTATTTCTAGTATTATGTTAAGTCTTGTTTTTTCTTCGTTCAAAAATCCATAGAACTGGCACGGATCTTCAACAAAGCTGCACATCATATGACGTATGAAATATGTGAAAACTAAAATTGTGATCCCTAACATGTTCTTATACTAGTTGAAACGATAAAACTGAAAGCACAAGGAATGCTCTGGTGCTACTAGTTGAAACGATAAAACTGAAAGCACAAGGCATGCTCTGGTGCTGAAATGGTGTCGACGATGATGACAACTGGGCGGGCATTTTCAGCACGCACACAATGAAGCACATGAACAACTCGTTTATCCTTTATACTAGACGCATAACAGATACATATCTAGGGGCAGTTTGGTCTTGTCTAGTGTTTATAAATGAGAAAAGAAAAAGGAAAATCAATACAAAGAGGGAAATGACATAGTAATCAAGAAGCCAACGATCTGAATGACAATTTTGTGAAGCCAATATTGAAAGTGGTAATTTTGCGAAGCCACCTAAAGGAAGTGGCAAATATCCAATTTTCTTTATTATTAAAGGGCAATCGGTGTTTGTAGGTCATAATTTTCATTTTGTCATGCATTTTTTTAGAAACACCCTTGATTTTTTGGTAATTAACACACGGTCCACAAAAAATGGTTGGATAGCCCACCAACAACGCATATGTCCCTCCATCTCCAAACAACGCACCTCTCCCAACCGCTCCGCTCATGCCCCCGCACAACTCCTCCTCCATATATGCCTCTCCGTCCTCCGCCTTCACTGTCGAAGGGCCTTGCCGAACATGCCTCCTCTCTTTCTCCCCTTCTTCCTCCTCCCCCCTCCCTTCCTCGTCCGCCTCTGAATCCTACCCCGCAAGCATCTCGATGGCGGTGGAGGTGAAGGATGGATGGCGACCCTCCCACCCAATCAGCTTCAGCTCTAGGTTGCCCATCCCCCTCTTCTATTTAGATGGTCATGGGCTGAATCGGTTGGGTTAATGGTCGATCTGATCTAGCTACCCCTCACATTCAGCTGCCACCCGCGTCCCAACTGTTATGTCGAGCTCACTGATATGATGTAGATGTGTCTGCCTTCATGTTACCGTTGACCCAATCCTCGGGCGAACGACACCATATGAATGTCGTTGTTGCCTTATAAGATCTACGGAAAATGCAAATATGTTAATTATTCATCAAGGTAGGCTGCTAGCTGGATACTCAATACTCATTGAAACAAGACCAATTGATTTCTTTTTCGTTTTTATAGTTTCAATTGTAATTAAGTTCATCACCTAGCAGGTGAGATTTGTATTTGTGGAGCTAAGGATCAAGGATAGGACTGATTCATTGGTTCATTAACTGATTAGTAAGTGTATTTTAGTAGTATTGTAGTTGTTTTTGGGTACCCTCAATGGAGGTTGCAGCCAGTCGGTTAATAAGCTGTTGAATTCTTTCTCTTGAATTAGATTTTACATCGAGGCAATGACTTTGTCTTACTAAAGTAACAACTCTTGGCTTAATCTCTCAAGAACACCTCAAAGTTCAGAAGGGGCTCAGTAGTTTTTGCGCTGCTTAAACTTGTGTAACACCCTCACTGTCAGTGAACAGTAATCACTGTTACTGTTCATCTCTACTGTTCAAAACTTTTGTTAAATCAACTTGGATCAGTTCAAATTCAATTTCCTCTTTGTTATCCTGGAATGCAACGTGATCATGACCTTGGTCAACTTGGATCAAACCAATACCTAGCTCAATTCAAATGACCTTTGCATTGAAATCAATTTAAACCCTAAAATGCCTTTTGTTGAATATTAAAAATATGGTGAGAATAAATCTTTTCCAAAAATCTTGGAACCACTTTTATAAAATCCCAAATAATCATTGGACCATGTCCTTGTAAACATTGGTATTTATTGGGCTACTGAAAATTGTAAACAATTAATAACAGTAGCAATTTCAGGCCAATGGCTCATTTAATAATAAAATAAATTAGCAAAAGAGTTTAGAAAAATCCTAAACTTTTTGTGGCACCCTAGGTTTATGCTCTACTAATTATGGAACAATAATTGTATTATACAAAAATGCCTAAGCCATTTAAATAAGTGCTAAAAGAAGATCTAACAGAAAAGAAATAAAAATAAAAGAAACCTAATCTAGCCCACTCCAGCCAGCCCCCCCCCCCGCTTCCCTACTGGGCCGGCCCACCCCAAGCCCACCGTGCCCCCCTTCTTCTTCCCCCCGTACGAGCGGTGCCGTGGCATGCATCGGCCGGTTCCACGCCGTCGACGTCGGCGTGGCGGCCATCCGGCGACAGGCCGGCGGGGATAAGAGCCCCGGGATGCCCTCCCCCGAACCCTAACCCTAGCCCATCCCCATTCCCCTCGCGCTCGCCCCCAGGTCGTCTTCTAGCTCCCGCCCGAGCCACCCGTGCTCTGCCGTGGGCGCCGCCGGCGAGTACCCGCGGCCAACGGCGACGCCTGCCCCCACAAGGTTGTCCACAACCTTCCCCGCGCTCGACTCCTTCCTCTCGTGCTCGCAATCGACACCGGGACGCGCCGCGCATCGCGAATCGCGAGCTTCTTCCCCCTCCAGCCGCCAGCGCCATTGACGCCACCGAGCTCTGCCCCGAGCTCCCCCGCGCCTGCTGCCAACCCTGCTCGGCCCCTGTGAGCAACCCCCCCTTTCCCCTCGCTCAACCGTGTCGTTCGCCCACCGTAGCTCCATCCCCACGGACACAGTGCACCGGCGCCGCCCAGCTCGATGTCGTCGTCGTCTTGGGCCGCTCCAGCTCGCGCGAATGGCACCTACGGGTGCGCCTCGTTCCCCCGCGCGCGTACGAGCCAGCGGCGCCCCTATTTGGCCCCTGTGCCGAGAGCACGCCTCGCCGGGCTCCTCTGCCATGGCCTCGCCGGCGTGGCTGCAAACAGCCGTGGGCTTAACCCCCCTCTCACGCTCACTGACCAGTGGGTCCGCCCTTGATTAGTGCCTAATCAAGTTGCTAACAGGAGAAAACCCCCCCTCATGTCACTGACTAGTGGGCCCCAGGCCATTAACTTAATTCCCTGGTTAATTAAATTGTTTAATAAAACATGTGTCTATGACAGGTAGACCCCACTGTCAGTTAATATTTAAAAAGAATTTAGATTAATTGCAGTGTATGACATGTGGGCCCTGGTTTTATTTTAATTCAATAAAATGATTTATATATATGTGAGGCTGACCAGTGGGTCCCACTTGTCAGGGTTGACCAGTCAAACTGCACTGTTCTGGATAATGTTGATTTTAATAATAAAAGAAATTCCAGAAATTCCAAAAATCATTTAAATATTAGAAATTCAATATCTTTTAAACCGTAACTCGGATCGAAAAACTTTATACATGAAAGTTGATAAAAAAAATATAACGAGTACGGATACGCTATCCGTATACCAACCACACCCCCTAACACACCGATCATTGACATTCCCCCCTCCGGGCTGTCTGTCGATAATTCCCGGTACCGATAAAAAGTACCCGGATGAATTTATTTCGAACACGAAAGTTGTCCGGAATGGTTCAACTAACATGGATACACCCCCTTATGTTTGTCGGATGTCCACGACACCTCCGGCATGAACCCTCCCCCTCCGGACACCCTGTCCGGTAATCACCCGGAGCCGGTAGTTCATCCCCGGATGAATTCCCGCTCCGAGCAACGTGCATTGCACTGCGTTAGAACACCGTTAACATTGCATACGCCATGCTATTCATCTGTTTGTTTATGCTTGCTTTGTATTTACTGATTCTCCCCCCTTTAATCTCCGGTAGACCCCGCTGCTACCGCCGACTACACCGCTGCCGGGTACGACTACTTCGTCGACGACCCTGCCCCTACCGTCGAGCTTCCAGGCAAGCAGAGCCATTCTCTTCCCCAGATATCGCCTATCTTTCCGTACATTTCTTGCACTAGGCATGTTTACTGCTGCTGCTACGATTACAATCCTATTCAATTGCATAGCCTGATTTTGTCTCCCCTTGATGTACCTTTCTTATCCTATGCTGCCTATTATAATTATGCATATATTCAGCAGTGAACCCTGCGCATTGTTAGCTAGGATTAGATAGCGGGTCATGATCACTCAGGGGAGTGAACGCGGATACAAATATTATAACTGCACAGGTACGGTACAAAGCAGACACCGCCAAAGGCCCCTATCTGGGTTATGCCTAGTCACCTCAAGTGTGAGCTCCAGGAGTAATCCTTGTACTCCACTCAAGGCTGACTTTGTCTTGCCGCCATAGGGTCCTGAACAGCGGTTGTCCTTAAAGGTAAGAAAGTCGGGCGACCCAACGGTGCCCGCGAGAGGTATATCGTCGGGAACGACAGGGAGGGTACGACCGACGTTACTGGCGTGCTTGGCCCCTGCTCGTATCTCGCGAGAGTTACCAAACCACGAAAGTCGAGCTCTACCAAGAGCACACGCGAGACAAGGTAAGGAGACGGTTCACCTTGTTGGTAACCGCAGTGACTTGGTGGGACGACAGGGCAGGCACCGATGTACTGGTGGTCCTGAATGCTGTCGTTGACCGCGGGTCGGTTAAGTCGAGGCAACGATAACGGTTGTCACGCAGGTTAATTAAAATGCTAAATGGTTCGGCGGATGACTTGAGAGGCCCGTTGGTCTGTACGCACTACCTACACGTGGGATTACGGTGTGGGCCCTCCGCGTCGTAGTTCGTCCGAAAGCTCTTCAGACGTCAGCAGTACTGCGGCCTGATCGCCGGGAAGTGGTCTTGTCTTTTGCTGCAGCAGGTGTGTTTGGATTTGCTTTTGCTTCACCGGCCAGACTCGCACCGTGCAGGAGCGTGCAAGGGTGAGGGACCTAGACCCCTTGGCGCATAGGATATAGTCCGGCGGATGACCTCTCTGTTGAGCCTAGGATGGGCTGCGATGTGTCGGATAGCCTCGGTGGGGCGTTCCCTAACAAGGTTCACGCCACCCTGGAGATCCGAGCGTGCAAGCTGAACAGTAGTGCACCCCTGCAGGGAGTTTAATCTATTCGAATAGCCGTGTCCACGGTAACAGGTCGCTTTATGCTGAAGCTGGATCTTACCACTAGAAACTATTACTATTAAACTATATGGTTCCGGGTTTTCTTCCTCGCGGGGATGTCGAGGAGGTGAACTCGGAGGCATTATTATCATATGTTAATCATTACAACTTATATTATACATTGTTGCAGCAACTTCTGCTTCATTGTTATTTTATTGCTTTATATGAACTGTTGGTTGTTTCTCTTCTCATGCTGCAAGACAACGTCGGAAGGTGCTAGTCTTCGATAGGCCTAGCTTCTTACCCTTATTCTGATTTCTATCTTGCAGTCCACTATATATACAGCCTCCCTTTTTCGTTGATACAAATGCATAATGCTTAGTAGCGGACGTAAGACTCGCGGGTATACTAGATACTCACCTGCTTTATTTCCTTTACTGTTTTGCCTGATCGGCCGCTGCAGTCGACGTTGGAGCCCAGGAGCAGGAGTACCCCGGAGGCGGATACTACTACGTCGAGACCCCCGCTGACCAGGACCAGGAGTAGTTTCGGAGGCTCCCAGGCAGGAGGCCTTGCCTTTTCGATCTGTATCTCTGATGTCATTTGTGCTAGCCTTCTTAAGGCAAAACTTGACTAACTATGTCTGTACTCAGATATTATGGCTTGTATAACTTATGTATTCGGGTCCGCGTGACCCCCCTTTATTGTAACATATTGGTTTATCCTTTTGTGTTTAGTGTTGTGCTGTGATATTCTCACCGTGGCCCCCTAATCTCAGCCGTGTACCCTGCGTGTATGATTACTGTACACGGATTGATTTTGGGGGCGTCACAAGTTGGTATCAGAGCCGACTGCCGGTAGGAAGCCACCCCACCACTACCTGGTCGAAGTTGAGTCTAGACTTTGAAAACTATTTTGCTAACTTAATATTTGGCTTACGGGCCCACATCGATGTCACTACGTGTGATATCTATGGTATTAGGATCCTTTTCTCCTTACCTATGCTCTGGGAATCTGCTCTCTTATCCTTGCTGGTAAGTTTTACAAACGCAGACATTAGGATCACGTTCTCTTGATTCCACCCGACGTTTTTGGTGCTTACCCCATTGATTGAGTCGTGTCGCAGGAGTCGTACCCCAGATCCCGGACCGCGGATCCCATTCTCATTCTGGGCAGGCCGTGCGTTCTCTGGCATCAACTCCTGTGGCCAACAGTTTTCTTGCGGCGTGATTGACATAGTGGAATCTATGTCGCGTCGTGTAATCCTTACCGCGGTCTGCGCGCCGCCTAGTGTTTCCTTTTTCCTTAATTTCTACGACGTTACGCTGCCCGATTTTCGATTGATTCTATGTGTGGATGTGTATGTCTTATATGAATACTCCTATATACCCGCGCCTCCTCTTTGTTGTCGCTTTACCTCTTACTCGTTTCTGGTATCTCGTTAAAATGTTCATCGCTGAAATACCCCTGTTAATTTCTAGCAGGATGGTTGGTCGTGGTGGTCGTGGTCGTGGTCGTGGTGCCAACGATCCACCTCCGCCGCCGGACTACATGGCCGCGATGATGCAGCAGTTTCAGATGAACCAAGTATTTATGCAAGGAGTCATAGATCAGCTCCAGAATCAGAACCAGAACCAGAACCAGCACCAGAACCAACTGCCTGTGGTTACTCTGCGGGATTTCATGCGTCTCAATCCCCCTCTCTTCCACCAGCCAGAACAGCCGCTGGATGCTGATGATTGGCTTCGTGACATCACTCGTCAGCTGGAGTTCGCTAATGTGAGCGCTGCTGATTATGTCAACTTCGCATCTTATTTCCTGCGTGGTCCCGCTGCTCAGTGGTGGGACACTTACAAGGGCTCGCTAGCTGAAGGGACTGTCGTCACCTGGAATGACTTCAAGACTGCCTTCCGTGCTCGTTATGTCCCCCAGGCGATTATGAACCGTATGAAGGCCGAGTTCCGCAACCTCGTTCAGGGCAACAAAACTGTCGAGGCATACCAGAGGGAATTCCTCCGCCTCTCCCGCTATGCTGCAAGTGACCTCCCCAATGATGCAAGTAGGCAACAGAAGTTCCGTGATGGACTCAACGCAGATCTCCAGCTTGCCCTGGCTTTGCACGTCTTCCCCGACTTCGCCACCATGGTGAACCAGACTATCACTCTTGAGACCGCTCAGCTTAAGTTCGGTGGTTCGCCGAAGCGCCCCTGTGATGCTGGCTCATCTTCGGGCACAGCACAGAAGCAACGCGTTTGGCTTCCACACAGTCTTATGCGTCGAACTGCCCCTGCACCAAGGCCGTCGTATGTTGCACCCCGTCTGCCCCCGCCCCCGTCGAGACAGCCGAAGACTGAGACTGCACCTCTCCGTCCTCAAGATGGCCTGTGTTTCAAGTGCCGTCAGCCAGGCCATATTTCCAGAGACTTCCCTCAGCGACAGAATCAACTGGTAGTTCACCCTGCTGGCCGCGAAAATGGTCGTGGCAACAATGGGACCCTCAACTATAATACTGGGTCAAATCCTCATGCTCGTGGTCATGCTTACAACATTGATGTTGAAGCATCTCAGGAACAGCCCGCTACTGTGATGGGTACACTCCTCGTTAACTCAATACCTGCTACTGTTTTATTTGATACAGGAGCATCACATTCATTTATGTCTGGAGCATTTGCTTCTAAGCATGGCATTTACCACGAAAAGATGCATACCCCCTTAATAGTCCGGACTCCCGGTACCCAGTGTCGTGTCGACATGGTTGCACCTAACCTCACTGTCGAGATCGAAAGATTTGAGTTCATGGTTTCTCCACACATTCTGAAAACCTCCACCATCGACCTTATCCTTGGCATGGATTGGCTGAAAACTCACAATGCCGCACTTTACTGTGGCACCAAGGTCATCCAACTTTTTCATCCTTCTGGCGCGATTTTGAGTCACACTGCCATTGTGTCGATGAATGCCGAAGCTCGTATATATGCTCTGAATGCCTTGAATGTCGCACCTCTCGAAGGGATTGAGAAAGTCCCAATCGTTTGTGATTTTACCGACGTATTCCCAGAAGAACTGCCGGGGATACCCCCGATTAGGGAAGTTGAATTCGTCATCGACTTGAAGCCTGGCACCGTCCCTATTGCCAAGCGCCCATATAAGATGCCACCTCACCACCTCCTTGAATTGAAGAAGGATATCGACACGGCCCTCGAGAAAGGCTTCATCCGTCCTAGTTCCTCTGCTTGGGGAGCACCTTCGCTCTTTGTCAAGAAGAGTGATGGCACGAACCGTTTGGTCCAAGATTACCGACCTATCAACCAAGCCACGATACAGAACAAGTACCCCCTCCCTCGGATCAATGATCTTTATGATCAACTTGCTGGATCCACGGTGTTTTCAAAACTTGACTTAAGGTTGGGTTACCATCAGATCCGGGTCCGTGATGAGGACATCCCGAAGACCGCATTCATTACTCGCTATGGTTCATACGAGTACACTGTCATGTCATTTGGCTTGACCAATGCACCAGCCACCTTCTCCAGATTGATGAACTTTATATTCATGGAATACCTCGACAAGTTCGTCGTGGTTTATCTGGATGATATATTGATTTACTCCAAGACCGATGCAGAACATGCTGAACATCTTCGTCTTATACTGGAAAAGCTTCGAGAACACAAACTCTATGCTAAGTATTCTAAGTGTGAGTTCTGGCTTCCCGAAGTAACCTACCTTGGTCATGTGATTTCCAAGGATGGCGTTGCCGTCAACCCCGAACGTATCCAGGCTATTCTTGACTGGACTCCGCCCAGGACTGTCAAGCAAGTCAAAAGTTTCCTTGGCCTCGCCAGCTATTGCCGCCGTTTTGTTGAGAATTTCTCCAAGATTGCCAAGCCTCTATCTAATCTGCTTCACAAAGGCGTCAAGTTTGAGTGGACTGATAAATGTCAAGAAAGTTTTCAAGCTCTCAAGGACAAGCTCACTTCTCCCCCAGTGCTTGCTCCTCCTGATACTCAGAAGGAATTTGTGATTTATTGCGACGCGTCTCGTCAAGGATTAGGCTGTGTCCTAATGCAAGAGCGCAAAGTGATTGCTTATGGCTCTCGTCAGTTGCGTGCTCACGAAGAAAACTATCCAACTCATGATCTCGAATTGGCAGCGGTAATTTATGCATTGAAGCTGTGGCGACATTACCTCGTCGGTAATCGTTGCGAGATCTTCACCGACCACCAAAGCCTGAAGTACCTGTTTACTCGGCCCGACCTGAATCTCCGCCAATAGAGATGGCTCGAGACAATAGCCGACTACAACATGGGAATTTCTTACACCCCTGGCAAAGCTAATGTGGTGGCCGATGCCTTAAGCCGCAAAGCCTATTGTAGTGAACTTGAAGTTCAGGTGCAACAGCCACGCCTGTACGCAGAACTCCGCAAGATGAACATCGAAATTGTTCCGCAGGGATATGTGAACTCCCTGGTGGTCCAACCAGACCTCGACACCCGCATCAAGACGGTACAACATTATGACTCTGACATTTGGAAGATTAAGCGTCGTGTCGCCAGCGGAGAACCCTCATTCTTCACTATTGATGCAAATGATGATAATGCGGTGTACTTCAAGGGTCGTTTAGTGGTTCCGGTAGCCAAGGCCAACCTGAATTACGCCTCTGATGTCATGAAAGAAGCTCATGATACACCCTTGTCGATTCACCCTGGTAGTACCAAGATGTACCAAGACATTCGTCAGCGGTACTGGTGGTCCAACATGAAACAAGACATTGCTCGTTATGTTGATGAGTGTGACGTTTGCCGTCGCGTGAAAGCCGAACATCAAAGACCTGCTGGTACTCTGCAACCACTCTCTATTCCTGAATGAAAATGGGACAAGATTGAAATGGACTTCGTCACCGGATTTCCCCGATCACAGAAAGGTCATGATGCGATCTTTGTCGTCATCGACCGATTCTCCAAGGTTGCTCATTTTCTGCCTGTCAAGGAGACGATCTCTGCTAGTCAGTTAGCAGACTTGTATGTTTCCAGAATTGTTTCCCTCCACGGTATTCCGTTGGAGATCAGTTCCGACCGAGGCAGCATTTTCACCTCGAAGTTCTGGGATAGTTTCCAAGAAGCTATGGGCACTCACCTGAATTTCAGCACCGCTTATCACCCCCAGTCGCAAGGACAAGTCGAACGAGTCAACCAAGTGCTTGAAGACATGCTTCAAGCTTGTGTCATTTCATTCAGTAAGAAATGGGAGGAATCTCTTCCATTTGCTGAATTCTCGTACAACAATAGCTATCAAGCTAGTCTGGAGATGGCACCCTTTGAAGTTCTCTATGGACGTAAGTGCCGAACCCCTCTGAATTGGTCCGAAACTGGAGAAAGAGCTCTCATTGGTCCGGACATTATTCAGAATGCCGAAGATCAGGTTCGCGTTATTCGTGAACACTTGAAAGCTGCTCAGTCCCGCCAGAAGAGCAACTATGATCGCAAGCACAAAGAAATGGTCTATCAACCTGGCGAATACACGTACCTTCGTGTCACTCCGATGAGAGGCACTCATCGTTTCGGAATCAAAGGCAAGTTAGCTCCTCGCTACATTGGCCCGTTCCATATTCTTTCCCGGAGTGGACCAGTGGCTTACCGATTGGAATTGCCGCCGAACCTCTCTCAAGTACACGATGTATTCCACGTGTCGCAACTCCGACGCTGCTTCAAGGACCCCATCCGCGAAGTGGAACATGATATGATTGAGCTGCAGCAGGACTTGACTTATCAGGAACATCCGAGCCGCATTCTCGATCAGTCTGAACGTCGAACCCGCAACAAGACTGTCAAGTTCCTCAAAGTTTAGTGGTCGAATCATTCTGAAGATGAAGCCACTTGGGAACGCGAAGATCGTCTTCGTGAAGAATACCCTGATCTTTTTCCCGCTACCACTTAAATTCTCGAGACGAGAATTCTTGTAGTGGGGGAGATTTGTAACACCCTCACTGTCAGTGAACAGTAATCACTGTTACTGTTCATCTCTAATGTTAAAAACTTTTGTTAAATCAGCTTGGTTCAGTTCAAATTCAATTTCCTCTTTGTTATCTTGGAATGCAATGTGATCATGACCTTGGTCAACTTGGATCAAACCAATACCTAGCTCAATTCAAATGACCTTTGCATTGAAATCAATTTAAACCCTAAAATGCCTTTTGTTGAATATTAAAAATATGGTGAGAATAAATCTTTTCCAAAAATCTTGGAACCACTTTTATAAAATCCCAAATAATCATTGGACCATGTCCTTGTAATCATTGGTATTTATTGGGCTACTGAAAATTGTAAACAATTAATAACAGTAGCAATTTCAGGCCAATGGCTCATTTAATAATAAAATAAATTAGCAAAAGAGTTTAGAAAAATCCTAAACTTTTTGTGGCACCCTAGGTTTATGCTCTACTAATTATGGAACAATAATTGTATTATACAAAAATGCCTAAGCCATTTAAATAAGTGCTAAAAGAAGATCTAACAGAAAAGAAATAAAAATAAAAGAAACCTAATCTAGCCCACTCCAGCCAGCCCCCCCCCCCCCGCTTCCCTACTGGGCCGGCCCACCCCAAGCCCACCGTGCCCCCCCTTCTTCTTCCCCCCGTACGAGCGGTGCCGTGGCACGCATCGGCCGGTTCCACGCCGTCGACGTCGGCGTGGCGGCCATCCGACGACAGGCCGGCGGGGATAAGAGCCCCGGGATGCCCTCCCCTGAACCCTAACCCTAGCCCATCCCCATTCCCCTCGCGCTCGCCCCCAGGTCGTCTTCTAGCTCCCGCCCGAGCCACCCGTGCTCTGCCGTGGGCGCCGCCGGCGAGTACCCGCGGCCAACGGCGACGCCTGCCCCCACAAGGTTGTCCACGACCTTCCCCGCGCTCGACTCCTTCCTCTCGTGCTCGCAATCGACACCGGGACGCGCCGCGCATCGCGAATCGCGAGCTTCTTACCCCTCCAGCCGCCAACACCATTGACGCCACCGAGCTCTGCCCCGAGCTCCCCCGCGCCTGCTGCCAGCCCTGCTCGGCCCCTGTGAGCAACCCCCCCTTTCCCCTCGCTCAACCGCGTCGTTCGCCCACCGTAGCTCCATCCCCACGGACACAGTGCACCGGCGCCGCCCAGCTCGATGTCGTCGTCGTCTTGGGCCGCTCCAGCTCGCGCGAATGGCACCTACGGGTGCGCCTCGTTCCCCCGCGCGCGTACGAGCCAGCGGCGCCCCTATTTGGCCCCTGTGCCGAGATCACGCCTCGCCGAGCTCCTCTGCCATGGCCTCGCCGGCGTGGCTGCAAATAGCCGTGGGCTTAACCCCCCTCTCACGCTCACTGACCAGTGGGTCCGCCCTTGATTAGTGCCTAATCAAGTTGCTAACAGGAGAAAACCCCCCCTCATGTCACTGACTAGTGGGCCCCAGGCCATTAACTTAATTCCCTGGTTAATTAAACTGTTTAATAAAACATGTGTCTATGACAGGTAGACCCCACTGTCAGTTAATATTTAAAAAGAATTTAGATTAATTGCAGTGTATGACATGTGGGCCCTGGTTCTATTTTAATTCAATAAAATGATTTATATATATGTGAGGCTGACCAGTGGGTCCCACTTGTCAGGGTTGACCAGTCAAACTGCACTGTTCTGGATAATGTTGATTTTAATAATAAAAGAAATTCCAGAAATTCCAAAAATCATTTAAATATTAGAAATTCAATATTTTTTAAACCGTAACTCGGATCGAAAAACTTTATACATGAAAGTTGATCAGAAAAATATAACGAGTACGGATACGCTATCCGTATACCAACCACACCCCCTAACACACCGATCATCGACATTCCCCCCTCCGGTCTGTCTGTCGATAATTCCCGGTACCGATAAAAAGTACCCGGATGAATTTATTTCGAACACGAAAGTTGTTCGGAATGGTTCAACTAACACGGATACACCCCCTTATGTTTGTCGGATGTCCACGACACCTCCGGCATGAACCCTCCCCCTCCGGACACCCTGTCCGGTAATCACCCGGAGCCGGTAGTTCATCCCCGGATGAATTCCCGCTCCGAGCAACGTGCATTGCACTGCGTTAGAACACCGTTAACATTGCATACGCCATGCTATTCATCTGTTTGTTTATGCTTGCTTTGTATTTACTGTTTCTCCCCCCTTTATTCTCCGGTAGACCCCGCTGCTACGGCCGACTACACCGCTGCCGGGTACGACTACTTCGTCGACGACCCTGCCCCTACCGTCGAGCTTCCAGGCAAGCAGAGCCATTCTCTTCCCCAGATATCGCCTATCTTTCCGTACATTTCTTGCACTAGGCATGTTTACTGCTGCTGCTACGATTACAATCCTATTCAATTGCATAGCCTGATTTTGTCTCCCCTTGATGTACCTTTCTTATCCTATGCTGCCTATTATAATTATGCATATATTCAGCAGTGAACCCTGCGCATTGTTAGCTAGGATTAGATAGCGGGTCGTGATCACTCAGGGGAGTGAACGCGGATACAAATATTATAACTGCACAGGTACGGTACAAAGCAGACACCGCCAAAGGCCCCTATCTGGGTTATGCCTAGTCACCTCAAGTGTGAGCTCCAGGAGTAATCCTTGTACTCCACTCAAGGCTGACTTTGTCTTGCCGCCATAGGGTCCTGAACAGCGGTTGTCCTTAAAGGTAAGAAAGTCGGGCGACCCAATGGTGCCCGCGAGAGGTATATCGTCGGGAACGACAGGGAGGGTACGACCGACGTTACTGGCGTGCTTGGCCCCTGCTCGTATCTCGCGAGAGTTACCAAACCACGAAAGTCGAGCTCTACCAAGAGCACACACGAGACAAGGTAAGGAGACGGTTCACCTTGTTGGTAACCGCAGTGACTTGGTGGGACGACAGGGCAGGCACCGATGTACTGGTGGTCCTGAATGCTGTCGTTGACCGCGGGTCGGTTAAGTCGAGGCAACGATAACGGTTGTCACGCAGGTTAATTAAAATGCTAAATGGTTCGGCGGATGACTTGAGAGGCCCGTTGGTCTGTACGCACTACCTACACGTGGGATTACGGTGTGGGCCCTCCGCGTCGTAGTTCGTCCGAAAGCTCTTCAGACGTCAGCAGTACTGCGGCCTGATCGCCGGGAAGTGGTCTTGTCTTTTGCTGCAGCAGGTGTGTTTGGATTTGCTTTTGCTTCACCGGCCAGACTCGCACCGTGCAGGAGCGTGCAAGGGTGAGGGACCTAGACCCCTTGGCGCATAGGATATAGTCCGGCGGATGACCTCTCTGTTGAGCCTAGGATGGGCTGCGATGTGTCGGATAGCCTCGGTGGGGCGTTCCCTAACAAGGTTCACGCCACCCTGGAGATCCGAGCGTGCAAGCTGAACAGTAGTGCACCCCTGCAGGGAGTTTAATCTATTCGAATAGCCGTGTCCACGGTAACAGGACGCTTTATGCTGAAGCTGGATCTTACCACTAGAAACTATTACTATTAAACTGTATGGTTTCGGGTTTTCTTCCTCGCGGGGATGTCGAGGAGGTGAACTCGGAGGCATTATTATCATATGTTAATCATTACAACTTATATTATACATTTTTGCAGCAACTTCTGCTTCATTGTTATTTTATTGCTTTATATGAACTGTTGGTTGTTTCTCTTCTCATGCTGCAAGACAACGTCGGAAGGTGCTAGTCTTCGAGGCCTAGCTTCTTACCCTTATTCTGATTTCTATCTTGCAGTCCACTATATATACAACCTCCCTTTTCCGTTGATACAAATGCATAATGCTTAGTAGCGGACGTAAGACTCGCGGGTATACTAGATACTCACCTGCTTTATTTCCTTTACTGTTTTGCCTGATCGGCCGCTGCAGTCGACGTTGGAGCCCAGGAGCAGGAGTACCCCGGAGGCGGATACTACTACGTCGAGACCCCCGCTGACCAGGACCAGGAGTAGTTTCGGAGGCTCCCAGGCAGGAGGCCTTGCCTTTTCGATCTGTATCTCTGATGTCATTTGTGCTAGCCTTCTTAAGGCAAAACTTGACTAACTATGTCTGTACTCAGATATTATGGCTTGTACAACTTATGTATTCGGGTCCGCGTGACCCCCCTTTATTGTAACATATTGGTTTATCCTTTTGTGTTTAGTGTTGTGCTGTGATATTCTCACCGTGGCCCCCTAATCTCGGCCGTGTACCCTGCGTGTATGATTACTGTACACAGATTGATTTTGGGGGCGTCACAACTTGCACAGCTTTTCTATTTTCCATTCACTCCTTGTATTGTGTGTGCAAACAGTCGTGTGATCCCCATGATCTGTATCTCTCGCGCCATCCCACAAGTTGATCGTGGTTACAAAGGACTTGGTCAGCAGCTAACTGAAAGCAAACGAGACAACCTAATCTAATTGCCTGAAGAATCGGTCTTCAGCTAAACCTGAACCTGAACCTGAATTGGCACCTCAACTTGAAGAAAAACAGATACTAGACTCTGAATGTGCAGGGTTTATCCAACAAACTCCCCCTAATCCCTGTGCATTCCTACTTTATTAGCTTGACGCCGATCTTGTGACACATCTCCTGGAACTTGAATCAATAGAGGGGCTTAGTCAGGATGTCCGCAAGTTGGGGTAACCGAGGAGGCGTTATCTGCACCTATCAATCGTCACCATCACCATTATGGGCATCATTGAGATCATCATCAACATCATCCCCAGCATCAGCACCATCCCCCCTTTCATCCCATCTCATCCTACCATTGCAATTAAGGTTGTACTACATGCTATTCATTGGGATCACTTTCTTTGTGTTGATTACCTTGTTGTAGTTGATTTTATTGAGTTTTATCCATGAATCCTTGGTGTGATCATATTGTTCATCATATATTTATCACCTCTGATCATGATCACTTTTATGTCTTGTGAATAGTTCGTTTAGTTCTTGAGAACATGGGTAAAGTCTTGTTGCAAATAGTCATATTATGTTAAAGTAATATTTGTTGGTTTGATATTTAAGTTATGGTGTTATTCTCCTAGTGGTGTTATGTGAACGTCGACTACATAGTACTTCACCTTTCAAGAACCTAGATGATTGCATTGTATATTAAGTTCGCTTATGGTGTGTTGCCAAAGTGACAGTAATCTGAACCCCACTTTGCATACTTTTGCACAAGGGAGTGTATGATCCTATAGTTTATAGCTACGGTTAGATTTGTCTTAATTACCTTCTTGTATTTGCGGATGCTTGCAGGGGGTTTAACCATAAGTGTGCCTTTGTCTTGTATATCATGGTACATTGGCTTAAGTTCACCCACACAACGCTTACCAAAATAATGAATGTTATTTGGCCGTATGTAACTTGAGAAAACTTCCCGTGTGTCCTCAAGAACGCTTTAGCCCTCATAAGTAACACATTCTACTTGTTCTTTTGTCTTTATTTACTTATTTTTTATTTTCCTGCTGTCACAAAAACCTGTACAAAGTCGTCTTGTGGAACTTACAATGAAACATTGCTCAAAATCACTTGCCAACACCTTCTACTCCTCGTTAGGTTTGACACTCTTACTTATGAAAAGGATTGCGATAGATCCCCTACACTTGTGGATCATCAAAGGGACGGGACGGCGGTGGCGCGGGGCGAGAAGAAAAGTCGCAAAATGATTTTTTGGCCAAATCTTAGCCCTCCAAAATGACTAGTCATAGAAAAGTTTATCTAATGCGTTGTTGATGTCACCAACACCATATATATGGGTATCTATGGCGCTGACGCCCGCATCACCATAGATATTTTTATTCCATTTATTTCAATTGATAAATATATGTATCACATCGATAGAGATACTACATTGCAATCATATCGATATAGATATGCTGAATAATAATAGATAATTAAATACAATTAAGTACATAGACCTCGTTTGCCAATTATTATGATGAAATTTATTTTCTCCTCATACAACATATTTCTACTCCTTTTGATGTGTTCATTCTTTTTACCATCATTTCTTCCACTGGATAGATGCCAGATTGATCAAAGTCCTTCTTATTTTCCAACTCTTCTTCCTTCCTCCTTTCTGTTTTTTGACGAAAACTTTTCTGTTAGCCTCATCAACCTCTACACGTCCTTCTTGTTAGTTTAGATTATCTTCATGTTCGGCATCAAACTCATTCTTCCCTCCTTCACAATTTGTTGCCTCCCTTTCGGCCTCTGATCTTGATCGTCCACACCATAGTTTGTCCATCGTGTATAACCAAACATAAAATCATGTTTGATCAAGTGCATCATCACACGATCAGTAGGAGGGTCGATCAAAAGTTCATTCTTAAACTTCTTGTGCGGATATAATATCTCTGCTTTACCCTTGCGTTTCGTATCTCCCCATGCCACCTTAAAATCTGTTTTATAGATCGATATTGTTTGATCGATCAAATTACTACAAAAGTTATATACATATAAACATTATTTCAGCAATAATTATACGTACGCACAATGCTAAAAATTTGGCATAACCAAGTCATCGGTAAATATTCGAGAGATATCAGGGAGACCCGATAGAGGTCGTCGACGACCGCGTGTATGCTGTTACGATTTGTAGAGAGATTGATATGGACAGATGATTTCGAGTTTAGTTATATTGATGAATATGTGGTAGCTATATATATAGGCAGGTGAGATAAATTGGCTCAAAATTAACGACGCTAGTAATGCTAGCATGCCACTTTTTCAAATGCCAATACTATTTTTTGGTCAAAGGAAAGCGACCCCACATCATATACTCCTGGCATGTAAATATTTGAAACGTCATCCGTAATACTAATAGTGCTGGCGTGGGATGAATTTTCACGTTACTAGTTTGTTATGCCTGGGCAGGAAAATACATCCCACTTACAAGTGGCGTGACAAAAGAATTCCACGCCAACACTAATAATATAGTGATGGCGTATCAAAAAGTCAAACGCCATCACTATTTGAGAAAAACTATGTTGGCGTGTATGTAAAATGGTGCATCATAGTTTAAAATTGTGGATAAGCATTTATCTACTAGTGGTGGCGTTAAACTATGATAGGTAAACATACCACTCGGTAGTGAAGAGGGGCTTAATCAAGATCGCTTCCAATGGTATCGCTGTTAGCATTCTTGAAAGCAATGTCAACATCATCGGTCGGAATTAAGCCATTGTCCCGAGACCAAGCACCCTTGAGAACAAGCATGGATTCTCATTGAAGCCACTCCAAATTCCTCGAGTATGTCTACTCGTTGTCGGGCGTATTATCCATTTTAATTATTTATCGTCTTGACTAATTTCACATATCCACATATAGGGGATGGTGATCCTCCTAATTAGTGATATTCTTCATCTTTTATCGAGTCATCCTACAAATAATGATAATACTACGACATGTAGATATTGCTTTATCGTCACTAACGTGTACTAAATTGTGTGTTCACTTGTGAAGCTTCACACTTGTGTACACATAGTCTGTGCGAGAGTTTCTGTCGAGCTCCAAATTGCTTTGCGATGGGTTGTGGTTGATGCCACTCAACCGCTGAAAGTGCAATCATGCCCTTAATCATATTTTGATGTTGATGACAATATACATATAGGGGACTAATAATGTTTGCCAAGTATATCTCAGATATTTGTCCTCGGTTCGTTGTGGTGGTGGATCAAGGACCATTTGATTTTATCAAATAGCTCAAGATATGGAACTAATGAAGTTTAAGCGTAAGATTTTCGGTTATTCTTGAGTATAGGGATCCCCACACTATTAAGAGGGGATCAGTGGGTTTGTGTTTAAGATTTTCTCAAATCTATTTATAGTATTCCAACACAAAATTAAAACTAAGTGTTAAAATCAAATCCCTGCTTTCGGACGTCCGACATGTATCGGACGTCCGACATTTCAAAGTTTCGGACATCCGACATCTCACCTGCAGGTTTATGTTTGGAGAGGTCAGTGGGTTTGAATTTTCAACGGACATCCAACGTGTTTGACACTTCGGACGTCCGAAACCTTTCGGACGTCCTACACTTTGCTCTCCATATTGCACACAGATGACCAGTGATTCTATAAAATTGGCAAACGTCCGTCATCTTTCGGACGTCCAATACATTTATCGTTGCTCATTTCCCTCTGTTTTGTGTTGTGTTCCTCTAGAACATTGCGGACGTCCGACCTGTTTCGGACGTCCGATAATTGGATTTTTGGACGTCCGACATTTGCACAGCTTATTGCCCCAACGGCCATTTCGTCCTTTTGGCTATAAATACCCCCTCACACCCACTTGTGAGGGTTGACCACTTCATTTACAAACACACAAGAATATAAGTGCTCCCTCTCACCCTCTCCCTCACCAAATCTCAGATCCCGGAGAGATCCTTGAGAGTTCTTGTCGGATCTTTCACCCCGTGATAGATCCGTCCATTCCCCATCTTTCAACCAAAGCAAATCGCGTTTTGAGAAAGTCTTGAGCTTTCCCCATTGATCTTGTTACTCTTGGAGGTTGAAGACTCCTAGGCGGGTAGGAGTTCTTCGTAGAGTAATCGACCACTGTGATTACCCCCGTTGAGTTTGTGAGGGTTTGGTGACCACCTTTAAGCTCAACCGGTAGTGGTTGGGAATCGCCTTCGTGGTGATATCTCAAGGGGAATAGAGTGAGCCTTCGTGGCGTTGATGTGCCTTTATGGTTTCACCCACTCTCTCCGAACGGTGAGTAGCTTCCCTCTAAGGAAGTGAACATCGGGATACATCGTTGTCTTCACGTCATTCGGTTATCCCTACTCTTTCCCCTTTATTACTTGTGCTACCTTGTTATTTATCCCTCACTTACTTTAGTATATTGTGCTTGTTTTTTATCTTGTCCTACTTAGGTCACCCTTGCAATCGTTATGCACATCTTTATCTTCTGCATTATTGCCTAAAATTGCTAAGTAGTGTTAAAATTTGTAATAAGACATATTCACGCCCCCCCCCCTTCTAGGTCTATCTCGATCCTTTCAATTGGTATCAGAGCCTCGTGCTCTAATCTTGTGGCTTAACCACCCTAGAGCGAGATGACCAAGGACGGCATCCCCGAAAGTTTGGGTGCCGTCGTGGAGGACATCGCAATTGCTGCGGGTGCCGCCCAGTTGGAAACCGAGAGATCGGTGACCGAACGAATAGCCCCCGCACAAGTTGCGACTCCCACCTCTACGGAGATTGAGGATCCTAAGTTGTTCACCTCCGGTGATATGGAAAAAGATTTGCAAAAGGCTTTAGAAAATCAAAGAAATGAAATGGAAGCCTCTTTTGCAAGGATGAAGGCTCCGGCATTGGAGTCAAAAACGTCAAGTGGTACAGCCCCAAGGTCCCCACAAGCGAACTTCGTGCACCCCGGTTCCGAAGATCCCTTGCAAAGAGGTGGTCCCTACCAATGGGAATATCTTGCTCCTAAGCTTGTGGAACCTAAGTATAATTTCAATGGAAATCCGCCGGTACTAACCGAGAACACTAACTTTTTGGATTGGAAAAGTCTTATGGCAGATTATCTTAGGTTTGTGTGTGAACCCATGTGGAACCTCATCGACTTCGGGAAAGGCTACTATCCCGTTGATCCAGACGACCTTAAACCAAGTGAAGTGTTTGATAGACACCTCAACCTTGATTCTATTGGGTTCTAAAAAGAGGAATGGATGAGTTGACACGAGCACCATTTCTTCATATCACCAATGCTAAGGAAATGTGGGATATTCTTCTCTTTGCCAAGTCCGGCACTGGTTCTCTTCAAATGACAAGATATGAGACCGCAAAGAATGCATTGCACAACCTTCACATGAAAAAATATGAGATGCCCCAACAACTCCATATGTGTCTCAAAGTTCTCTCCGCTCATGTCCAATCCTTCACATATGAGAAATCCTTGGATGGATATCAAATCACCAACCGTTACCTTGTGGACAAGATGTTGAATTCTCTCATGGTATATTCACATCAAATGGTGTGGGAATTGAGGCGTATGCCCGACTTCTTCAAGATGACACCGGATGATGTGATTGCCACCTTCTTGCAATATGAAGAGCACCTAAAAGAGTACAAAAGACTACTTGCCACATATGGTGGTCCATCTTCAAACCTTGCCCTCAAGGCTAGGCTCGAGGAGTTTGATGATGATGAGGAAGAAGATGAGTATGAAGATTATGATAACTCTTATGATACTCCCTCATATGATGATATGGCTCTCTTTGTGAAGAGGTTCACCAAAGGGGACTTCAAGGGAATATTCCAAAAGAAGAAGTCAAGAAACTGCTACAACTGTGAGAGACCGGGACACTTTGCGGAGGATTGTCCGTATGAGAAGAGAGAGGACTAGCCTTGATTTCCTCGGAAGGAGGTTGCCAAGAAGCTCCCAAATCCTCTCAACAACAAGTTCAAGAAGAAAGCCTTGTTGGCTCTAGAAGGGTCTGATCCCGAGGATGTTGGTGGTGTGGTCGGAGTTGCTCAAGACACACAAAAGACCTTGAAGCTCCTCAACAAGGAAGGTGAAGTTGTAAACTACAACTACATGAGTGACTATACCGACAATGCACACAAGTTTCTCATGGCCAATTTGGTTGATGACACTCCCTCCTCCTCGGCCAAGATCAAGGTAACTCCTATTGATGAGTCTTTCATGTTCTCTTCCGAACCTCATGATGAATTTCATGATGCGGAAGATGATGATGCAAATGCCACTTGTGAAGATTTGTTATTTGCTAAAGTAAACAAAATGATGAGCTCTCTCAAAAGCAACAAGCTCAAAATGTTTCAATTACTTATGGATGTGGTGGGTAAGCACTCCACAACCATTAAGGATCTTGAAATCCTCCTCACCGAGGAAAAGGAGAACTATGCTCTCCTTGAGCGAAAGGTTGACTTTGAGGAGGCTCGAAATGATAACTTGTGCAAATTTGTTCACACTTCAAATGACTTAAATGACAAGCATGTTGCCTCCTTGAAAAAGGCTAATGAAATTTGTAAGGAACTTGCTAATGATATGAGCAAGCTTGTTGAGCTAAACACATCCCTTTATAAGGATGTTGAGGTACTCACCTTGTCTCTCAAGACAAAAGATGAGGAAGTCACCACCCTTAAGAAGAATATTGAGGCTCACAAACTTGATCACATAGAAACACTTACTAAGATGTCTCCTCCTACTATTGTACATGTTGATACTTGTGCTACTAACTCTACTCTTGATCAAGCATCTCTCATTGAGGAGAACTTAGCTCTTCATGCTCAACTAAAGAAGGGCCTCTTGACTTGTGCCCAAGGCGAAAAAACCCTAAATGATGTACTAAGTCATCACAAGGAGTCTGTTGCTAAGGAGGGACTTGGTTTTGATCCAAGTACGAGTGTGAAAAGGGATATCGCCCTTAGCAAGGGATCAACTCCTCAAAAGGTGATCTTTGTTCGTGAAGGGCACAAGGACAAAGGTAAGAAAAAGGTTGATGAGGTTGGTGTTGGGAGTGGGAAGGCCACTAGGTGCAAGTCCATTCCCAACAACAACAACAAGAAGATGCCTCCATCCTATGTGCTCTGTAAGGCAAAGGATGGAGATGTGTTTGCCAAATTCATTGGGGCCCGTAATGCTTTCCGCTTCTATGCTATTTGGGTTCCAAAGACCCTTGTTACTAACCTTAGAGGTCCCATTGCAAAATGAGCACCTCTAACCAAAGCCTAAATCTATGTGTAGGGCGCTCTCTCCGGTGGAGTAAAATGGGTGATTGATAGTGGATGCACCAATCATATGACCGGAGAAAGCCGTTTGCTCAAGGACTTCATGGATGCAATTCAACTATATATGAGCATTGTCTTTGGTGGTGGTTCCAAGGGAAAGGTACTTAGGTTGGGCAAGGGGCAAACTATCTCTTGGAAATGTCATGCTTGTCCAATCCCTTCAATACAATTTGCTTTCCATTCGTCAATTAGCTTCCGTTGGTTATGATACACTATTTGGTCTAACAAGTGTGAAAGTCTTTAGGAGAGACACTCTCGAAGTGGCCTTTGTTGGAGAGTTGGATGGAAACCTTTACACGGTGATTTCTCGAAAGAGAGTACTTACCATGCAACTTGTCTAATGGCCAAGGCCGACAAGGGGTGGCTATGGCATCGCCGGCTAGCCCATGTTGGCATGACAAATCTAAAAGATCTCCTGAAGGGTGAACACATCCTCGGACTAACAAACATGTCTTTTGACAAAAATCGTGTGTGTAGTGCTTGCATAGCCGGGAAGCAACATCAAGCAAAGTGACGAGGATTGTCCTCGGCAAATCCCATGGTCAGGGACCCTGGGTTAGATCGTAGAGAGGATGAGCAGGTTGGCGATACTCGTCGGCTAACAGGAGATAGTACTTCCTTCTCGATTGTATTATGCGGGAGGTGATTATAGTGGACATCGAGGCAAGTTCTCTCAAGACCAGAGGTGTTGATTGAAGATTCGATGCCCTGAGCCATCACCCCTCTATAACAGCCCAGTTTTCACAAAAAATAAAAAATTTGTTTTCGGTGTAAATTGTTTGATTGTCTGATTTGTTTGCGGTGTTTGCATCCCCAATTTATCGATCGGTGATTATTTTTCCCCCTCTTATATCGTACCGGACGGAGACTGACCCTTGCCACCCTGACACTCGACCTTTGCGACACCGGGTTTCACCCGATCACCGTCGCGAAAACCGCACGAGACTAGCCACAGCCAACAGAACGAAAACCCCGTTTAATAAGTAAACGGGATATTTTTATAGCGCGCCGAAAAGTGTTCTCGGAACGGTTCCAGCGCGAGGTGAACGCCACCGGCTCGACGCGCTGATCGCGCAGTTCGAAGTTTTACCCGAATCGGAGGTACTGCGGACCCCCGGCGGTTAGAAACGTGAGCACCACGCGCGCGAGAGAAAAACCGGGGATGTTTTTGCAAACTGCCAGCCACCTGGGCTATATAAAGACCACCACACTCCCACCCCTCTTCTAGGGTTTTCCTAGCCACAAATTGCAGCCACACCCCCAGATCTGGTCCAAATGTTCGTCCAAAAGCCCCCATTTTTCACAGCCCTAGCCCCCAGGCGATCTGGACCGTCAGATCTGGCGATCCGACGGCCCAGATCGAGCCAGATCAACCCAGCCTCCACCTACCTCCTCTCTCCTCACAGCCAGCCCGTGGAGGCCGAAGCCGCCGCCGCCTGCGCACTCCGGCCAGCCGGCCAACCTCCTCTCCCTCTCCTCCTTCCCTCTCCTCTCCTTCTCCCTCTCTCACCCGCTGCTCCCCCTCTCCTCGCAGGAAGCCGCCGCCCGGCCGCCATGGAGCTCGGGGCGCCGCCCGCTGCGTGGCCGAGCCGAGGAGCACTCCGGCCACCGGCCTCACCTGCTCTGGCCTCCCTCCGCCACCCAGCCGAGCCCAGCACGCTGCGACCCCGGTTCCGCGCGCCTCCAGCCGCCCGTCCTCCTCGCCTCCTGCCGCCGGACGGAGCACCAGCGCCGCCGCCGCCCGATGGCTGGCTCGGGAGAGCCCAGAGCGGCTCCCTCCAACCGCCAACGCCACCGCGGCCTATGGGCCGGCCCAGCCAGGCCTCCAGCCCAAGCCAGCGCCAGGCCGCGCAGCCCAGTCCGCCTCTACGCCGCCAATGGGCCTCGGCCCAGTGAGGTCCTTTTTTCCCCTTGCCCCTCTGTTTTTTTCTAAGTCCTGGATAAAACTGTGTGCTGATCTGTTTTTGCGTTGTCGTTTGCGGTAAATCTGTAGCTCGGTTTGCGTTGCGCCCAAAATGAAAATTGCTTAGAATTGCGTGTACTTCAATTCATCTTTTGTGAGCATTTGCATTTGAGGTCATATTGATGGTGCAAATCTGTGTTGAAGGGGGCATCAGATCGTTAATTGCAAACTGCTCCTGTTAAACTTGCTGAAACTGTTATTTTATTGCAACTTCGGGCGACGGTTGCGTCGCAACCGTTCGTCGGAATTGATTGATTCCTTTTGAATCCTGTTAAGCATTGTTTCTAATTCAGTTTCATGCATTCACATGCCATAATTTATTGCTGCATCATGATTGTATCTTGCTCCGAAGTAGCTACCCTGCTGTTAGTGTGCTGCTGTTTATATTTTTGTTGCAACTTCGGTCGACGAGTGTGTCGCGACCGTTTATCGGAATTGAGTGATTCCAATTGCATATTGTTAAGCATCATGTCTACTTCAATTATATGTATTGCATTGTCATGATATGCTTGCTGGTCATATAGTTGTTTAGCTCCAAAGTTGCTATGCTGATAATTTTGACAGCCACCTCTGTTTTTCTCTAAGTCTGTAACGTTCCGATGCCATGTTGCATGCTTAATATCTTTTGATCTATGATGCCTATTTGCATGATTCTTTTTGCCATGCCTTACCTGTCATGTCTAATTTAGTTTCATATCATTTGTGAGCATGTTTGCATTGATTATCCTGTTTATGCCTTGCTCTAAAATGTGCTTCGTGATGTTGGCAGATTGTGTTGCAAACTTGTTTTGCTCGTATCTTTTTAACCGTAACTCCGTTTGGGGTGTTCTTTATATGTAACTTGATTAGTTTTTTGTGTACTTTGTGTTTAAGCTATTTTTTTCTGTTGTTAACCAACCTAAAATATGGTTTAGGGCAGAACAGTACCAAATATTTTAATTGTCGTGGGTTACTTAGTGTTATGCCATGTTTAGGATTGTGCCTCGCTTAAATTGCCTAGCATAGATAGTTTCTTTTATGCTTCACCTCTTGACATGTTTGTGTGCTATGCCATGCTTGCTTGAGTTGCCATGGTAATAACCATTGGTTGATCACCTGTAGCTAAACAACTTGAACCCTTGTAAATGTGCGGTATCGTCGTGTGTGACGAGTACTCCACTTAAACTGTTAGTAACCGTTCTCGGCGATAGATCCGTATCGCGTTGCCGTGTCGTGTGATTTATTCTTGATCTTGTGTTGCCCCATAGTAATAGAGTGCTTGCTCATTGTTTGCTTTCCAGTGTTTACCGTCTTGTGTGCTTCCGCGGGTACCTCTCGGAGACGATGCGAGCTTGCGATCAACTACACCTTTGGAATCCGACTTATCAACAGGAAATGACTATACATTACTTATGATCCATTCTATTTCAACCAGCGGTTTGCATGCTAGTCTAGGTTAGGTTCGATGTTTGATCCTACCACATTTTTACAGCCTCTTTCAAACCAATACAGCCATGTCCCTTCCCAGCAAACCTTGTACTGCTATGTTACTATTGCTCGTTGCTCAGCCCCTGCTTAGTATGCATGCTTAGGATGCTACGATGTTACCCTGTTACTCCTTGGTTTGGGATATCACATTATTATATTTTTGTTGATGATATGATTATTATAATGTTGACTATATTCGACGAAGGATGGAAGGTCTAGGCTATCCCGCCCCGACACTTTGTTCCATTCGAGTCACCTAGGATCCGAGTTCCTGGTATTGGTTTTAAGACTAAGCGTGCCTAACCGCGTGTGGGATTTTATGGGGGTCCCCTTTTCTTACCTATCTAGCTTCAAACATTTCTAGTGGTGGCCCGAGCTGAATTACCATTTGAAACAACGTGTGTGTGCTTGGTGGACCCCCTCGCAATTTTTAAACAACTTGGGCCAGTGGAGACTTTGTTTCTCTGTTGGTCCACCCGATCAGCTAGGACCCGGTTTCCCATGTGTGATTACCGGCAATCCGACCTGCGTCATACGGAAGAGTCCGATCCGAGAGCGTGGCCGGCTTTTGGATTGGGTGTCGACTCCCCGGGGGGCACCCGGATTTGTTCGTTGTTAGTTAGAGGGACCTGTCGTTTCGGATCTCTCGGAACTAAATCATAAAATGGTTGCCTATAATGGGTAGCAACTGAGAGAGATGGCGTGCATGCGGAGCCTTGTAATGGGCAGTTGGTACACCCCTGCAGGGTTAAATCTTTTCGAGAAGCCGTGTCCACGGTTATGGACGACTTGAGACCTACTCCTTGTTCATAGACAACAACAACTGAGATAATCTTAATATAACTTGATCAACGTGTGTGTGCCTTGACTGCTTCTTCTTCGTCGGGATGCGAAGAGGAGGACAAGGATAGGATAGGTGGTATGTTTGCGTAAGTAGTTGATAGTAAGACTTGTTGGAGGCGATTCCTCATTGAATGCTTGGCTTCTTATCTTACTCTCTAGATCGTTAGCCACTTCATAAATGCTAGTGCGGCAGCAACCTCACCACTTACCCCATCCTTACCGTAAACTACTAGTTGTCCTAGAATGACGAGTGATGAAGTCCTTGTTGGGTCAGATGACCACTACAGTTGGATGCTGAGTACCTCTGTACTCGTGATACTAGCCCCAAACTCTTTTTAGGGTTCTTGATCGACAACAGGTATGGTGATCGACGTTTCACGTGGAGACTCGACGGCGACTAGTTAGGCGAATCCCGGCGGAGGGCCTGGACCGTGTGGTTATGGGATTGATGTTTTCTCTTTGCCAGTAGGCATTTGATTGTAGTCGTTACCCAGACATATATCTTCCGCTGTTGTATTGTATTAAGGCAGTTGTATGCCGATTGTATGAGATGTTGTATCCTTGTATCTGTAATGTTGTGATATCATGTTGGAAATCCGGGGCATATGGCTATGTCATATGTCGCGGTGGGACTTATATGTGCTTCGTCCCTGGATCTGGATGGAAACATTTAGATCTGGAACAGTACCGCATATCGGGCCTTACACCCTCCCAGCCTTTATATACTAGGCTGGGTCTCGGGGAGTCCGACTCAGGTTACAGGGACGATTGCCTAATCTAGCTTTGCCTTGGACGCCAAGTCTTGACTTCCATGTTGGTCGCGGACTCCTACGTCGGTGCCTTGACTGGGAATGTCGTGGGCCTGTCTAGGCTTCTAGCGGGCCTTCTGTCTTCATATGCACCAGTTATCCTCACACGCAGGAGTCGTGGGGTCACCCCCTCGTCAGTAGCCCCCGAGTGCCTGGGGGACTCGAAGAGTCGCGCAGGGACTCGAATCCGTCATCGCTTGCCTTCACATGTGCAGTGTGGCTGCAAGTCGTTGGCTGTTAGCCATAAAAATGTTTATTCGAGGGATGATAAGCTGAAAGGGCCCAAGGTAGTCGACAGGTCGAGCCTTGGTGAATTGTTCTAGTAGCAAATACCTCAGTAGCCCAATCAAGCCCGTGTCCGTCGACACGAACTTGGAAATGACCGGTGTCTAGCAAAGTCCATGCCGCTGCAGGCCTTAAAGGATCAATGCCGCCGGTCTCAGTAAACAGCCTCAACGCGTCTGTTATCGGCTCATCTTTCTTCATGCAAGCGCATGGAAAACATCGGGAGTAAAGTCGCGCTGTGGCAAGTCCCGACCCGGCCGACTGAGCAGCGGGGTCTTACCTACGCTCTAAGATTGCGCGGCATCTGGGGTGCAGTGTGTCGCCGCCCAGGAATCATTTTCTATAGAGGCGCTGATGAGGGGGTGACCCCACAACTCCTGTGTGTAAGGATACCTGGTGCGTATGAAGACAGAAGGCCCGCAAGGAGCACTGATGTGCCCGCGGCTGGCCTTCCAAGGCACCGACGTAGGAGTCCTCGACTGATATGGAAGGCACGACTTGGCGCACAAGGCAAGACTAGGGTTAGGAAACTATCTCTGTAATCTAGGACGGACTCCCCGAGACCTAGCCTAGTATATAAAGGCTGGGAGGGGAGACGCCTCGATATCCAATATCCAATCTACTCTCCTGGTCTTGCGAGAACTCGCCTTGGCCTCCCTTGTAATCGCCCCCTCACGCAGTAATATCGAGCAGGAAGTGCTTCTCCTGTTAGCCGACGAGTATCGTCCAACCTGTTCCTTCTCTGTGATAAACCCAGGGTCCCTGACCATGGGATTTGCCGAGGCTGATCCTCGTCAACTGGCGTCGTCTGTGTGAACTACACAGGTTGGAATCACGATCTCGGCGGTCCCGTCTTCAGCAAATCATGACTCAAGGGATAGAGCCAGATCTAACCCGCTCGAGGAGTTCAAGTTCACCACAAGCATCTTCATCGCCCCACCAAGATCACTTAATCCGCAGCCGATTCAAGCCTAACATCTCGACAACTTCCAGATCCACCGCCGACGGAAAAGAACTCGACGACCCAAAAGGAAAGCGCAAGGACTCTACGCGGGAATACCACTCGAAGAGTCGCAACGCGCGACAGAAGGTTCGCCAGCCACTCGGCGCACCGCCGCCACCCGGACTCCCGCCGCGCGACAAGACAGCGACTCCAAAACCCAGACCGACGAGTACTATGACCCAGACCGAAGGCCAGATGAATTCACCAACTTCATCCGGAACTAGTCGCTCAGCGATGAGATAGAGCTCGACCCAAGATTCCACGACCGTTCAGAAGACCACTCGCAGATTTTCCAAGTCTCAAGGAGAAGAAGGCACGCTGGCTCCAGTAATCTCACAGCCAGAGAGCAACTGGAAGAACCTTGCATGATCCACTGTTTAGAAGACGGATGGGGATGCCTCAAATCAAGCCACACCCTAGGAGATTGTCGCTTATTCACCGAACTCTCCAACAGCCTCAAGGAGGAAAAGCAGCGTGAAGCCAAGCGCACCCGAAGAAACGCGTAGTCACCGGCACCAAGTACAGAAAGGCAATACCCTACGTCTCATGGACGAGTCTGCATGATCCAAGAAGGAAGACCATCAAAAGCAAAGCAGGACGCTTACACCCTGCAGACCCGAGCAGTCGAGGGCCTAAAAACAGCAGAAATCTACCAACTGTGTGGCACAGAGACCAACATCACCTTCTCTCAAAGCGACCACCCGCCCGCAGTCCCAAGGCCGGGGCAAGCACCCCTAGTCCTTGACACCCAGATCGGAGGCTACAACATGGACAGAGTCTTTATGGACGGAGGCAGCAGCCTAAACATAATCTTCACCAGCACCCTACACAAGATGTTGATCCCACGATCAGTTTGGAAGAAGCCAGGCACCAAAATATATGGTGTAGTTCCAGGTGAAGCACCCGCCTCCATCGGAACAATCGAGCTCGACGTCATCTTCGGCAGTAAGCGCAACTTCGCAAGACAATTCCTTGAGTTTGAAGTGCTCGACTGGCAGTCGCAGTACCACGCCATACTCGGGCGACCAACGTTTGCACAATTCATGGTGGTTCCGCACTATGCATATCTCAAACTCAAGATGCCAGGACCCGTAGGAATCATCACAGTCAATGGAAGCTTTACCAAATCGGATCAGTGCGATCGCAACTTCCACAAAGTCTCCGACACGTTTGGAGCCCAACAACAACTCGAAGAAATAGCAATGGTGACGGATAAAAGAATTTTTACACTGGCGAGCCGAAGCGAGTCAAAAGAATTCGACCGCGATTTCAGCGTCGACAGTGACACAATCACCCACCAAGTTCACGCCACGGACCCAGAGAAGACGGTCCGCGTATACGCCCACCTCCCAGAAGAACAAGCAGCCGCCCTCATAGCCTTCCTTTGCAAAGCGTGGACAATCTTCGCCTGGTGCCCAGCCGACATGCCCAGAATACCGTGAGAATTTGCAGAACACGCGCTCCGCATCAAGCCAAACACTAAGCCAGTAAAGCAGGCGCTATGACGATTCTCAGAACCCAAGCGCAGAGCAATCGGAGAAGAAATCAACCGAATACTCGACGCACAGTTCATCCGGGAGACGAAGAAAGCAACCTGGATTGCAAACTCAGTCCTGGTCCCTAAAAAAGACACTGACGTACTGAGGATGTGCGTCGACTACGGGCCTGTCAACAAGCACTGCCCAAAATACCACTTCCCCCTGCCAAGAATCGACCAGATAATCGACTCCACAGCAGGATGCGACCTCCTATCCTTCCTCTATGCATACTCAACATACAATCAAATCAGGATGAAGGAAGAAGATGAAGAACACACCTCGTTCATCACCGCCTACGGCGTATTCTGTTACAAAACAATGCCCTTTGGTCTAAAAAATTCCTGAGCCACGTACCAACGAATGATGCAAGCATGTTTGAGAGACAAAATCGACAGAAACGTCCAGATCTACGTAGACGACATTGTCATCAAAACCTACAGTGCAAGCACTCTACTCGACGACCTCCGCGAAACATTCGCGGCCCTCAACAAGTACAGAATCAAGCTCAACCCAAAAAAGTGCGTGTTCGGCGTCCCATCCGGAAAACTACTCGGATACATGGTTTCCTCCCGAGGAATCGAAGCAAGCCCCGAAAATATCCAAGCAATCGCTAAGATGCAAGAGCCAACCAACATCAAAGGCGTGCAACAGCTCACAGGAAGACTCGCAGCACTGAGCCGTTTCATCAGCAGGCTGGGAGAAAGGACCTTACCATTCTACCAGCTACTCAGAAAAGGAGAAAAATTCGAGTGGACCGAGGAAGCCCGCAATGCATTCGCAGACCCAAAGAAAACCCTCTTGAATCCACCAATTTTGGCGGTGCCCAAAGAAAGAGAGAAATTATACCTCTACATAGCAGCGCGCAACAGCGTAGTCAGCACGACGCTCGTCGTCGAGAGCGCAGAAGAAGGCAAAGTCCAGAGCATACAAAGGCCAATCTACTACCTAAGCATGCTCCTCACGAAGCCCCATCACTGGTACCCACACTACCAGAAGCTCCTGCTCGCCATCATCATGAACTCAATAAAAGTATCGCACTACTTCGACGAACACCCCATCACAATCATGAGCAGACACCACTCGCGGACATCCTCAACAACCCCGGAGCGACCGACCGAGTTGCTGAGTGGAACATCGAGCTCAGTCCGCGAGACCTGCAGTTCAAGCACCCAACAGCCATCAAAGCCCAAGTACTCCCAGACTTCCTCGTAGAGTGGACAGAGGTCCAAACACCCGACCCCCCCAGATCTGTCCAACTCATGGACGATGTTCTTCGACGGGTCCAAAAGGAGGAGATGTCCTCAAAGCCCTATGCCTCAGCCATAGGTTCTCTCATGTATGCTATGTTATGTACTAGACCAGATTTAGCGCTGGCCATTAGTATGACTAATCGCTACCAGAGTAACCCGGGAATGGCTCACTAGACAGCAGTAAAGAACATCCTTAAGTACTTAAGAAGAACCAAGGATCTCTTTCTCGTTTATGGAGGAGTTGACGAGGAGCTCACCATAAAGGGTTACGTTGACGCAAGCCTCGGCTCAGATCTAGATGACTCGAAATCCCAGACGGGATATGTTTTCATGTTGAATGGTGGTGCAATTAGCTGGAGGAGCAGCAAACAGTCAGTCGTCGCTCAATCTACAATGGAGTCGGAGTATATTTCCGCTTGCGAAGCGTCAAACTAGGCGCTGTGGCTGAAGAAGTTCGTGATCGAGCTTGGCGTCTTTCCCAGTTGCACTGACCCCGTGGGAATCTTCTGCGACAACACGGCTGCCATTGCTAACGCGAAGGATCCAAGAACTCACTCTACAGCCAAGCACATCCTCCGAAAGTTCCATGTGACGCGAGATTACGTCAGGGATGGACACACTAGGATTCACAAGATACATACGGATCTGAACGCAGCAGACCCGATGACTAAACCTCTTCCACAGGGCAAGTTTGAAGAACACCGAGAGACCATTGGTGTTAGTGTTGGGAATGTGCCCTAGAGGAAAATAAAATATGTTTTATCGAGCATATTCCATTAGTTCATAATACGTTTGATACTATGCTAGAACTGTATTAAGCGGAAACATTAATACAGGTGTGGTATACAAACAACCAGGTCCCTAGTAAACCCTAGTATACTAGTCCATTGGGCGATTGATGATCAAGGTTTCCTGATCATGAGACAATGGCGTCTGTTGACAATGGAGTCGTATCATTGGATAATGATATGATGGACATACACCCACCAGAAGTGTTGCGATGTGATCAAGTCACATAGTTCGACATTGCGATAACTATAACGTAGTGACCAGATCCTTTGACCGTAATGATCATACGTAATTACGATCTATTAGGATGCTTTGATTTGTATCCCACCGCCTGACTGAAATATGCTGGCTATAACGGTGCACTTTGGGTATTCCGAAATAGATGGTTAATGAGTATGCAAATAGATCAAAGCGGGATTTGTCCATCCGTGTGACGGATAGGTACTCTGGGCCCACTCGGTGATATTGCATCATAAAGTTTGCAAACGTGTGACTAGGTCACGGAGTTGTAATATCACGGGAACGAGTAAACTTGTTTGTTGAGAACGAGGACGAACTAGGTATAGTGGATACCGATGATCAAACCTCGGACAAGCAAAGTACCATGGGACAAAGGGAACAGGCACACGGTTAACGGATCCAACAGCGATTGAAGTTCATTCGATGGAAGCGCAGGGGCTATCAAGGATTGTAACCAGGTCCAATTGATTAGTCATTGATCAATGAGAGTTGTCTCGATCATGTCTGCTGTTTCCCGGACCGTAGGGTGTTACACTTAAGGGTACTCGACGCAGTAAGGATTGATTCGGGATCACCGGAGAAATTGGAGAGAACACCGGAATTGTTCCGATGAAGGCCGGAAGTTGTTCTGGGTATTTTGAAAGGTTCAAAATATATTTAATAATATTTAATTAATGTTTTATTATTTAATTATCTGAATCAAATATTAAAATATAATTAAATATAATTAAAAATGAATTAAAAGGCATATGGGCCTCATAGGGCCCATTAGGGGGAGAGGGAGTCCTCCCCCATGGGCCATGGCGCCATGAGGGGGCCCACCCCCCTTATTGGTGCGCCACCCCCCTCCCCTTGGGATTAGTCCCACATGGGAAGTTGAGGAGGGGTGTCACCCCTCCTTGGCCTATATAAGGAGGGGTAGGGGTGCCCTTTTAATCATGAATTTTTTGAGAAAAGTTTCTCATCTCTCTCCCTCCTTTCTCCTTCCTTTGAGCGGACTCCCCTTGTTTGGAGGCTGCTCTGGGTTGGGGATTTCTCCACTATACGCACGCCATCGTGCTGCTGGAATCGGGATCCGAATCCATCTTCTTTCCGCTGCTCTACTGGTTCGGAGCCCGGAGGGACGTCGGGTATACTGTATGTGTATAATCCCGCGAGGCACTACACTTGTGGTGCTACTTCATCGTCGTGGTCGTATCGCGAGGTCTTCATCAGCAACGTTCCGACGGGGACGTAATCCCGTCATCGGTCCGCAAGGATCGGGTGGCTACAGGAGTCATCGTGGACCTGCGCGGCATCGGGGATTGCCGGTACGACTACACCAACCACGTACATGCGGGAACGTTTCCCGCTTAACGGACTACATACTGGTATGTGATCTATTTCTGTCCGTTACTTGCATCAGCATATCATAGGTCTTGGGATTGGGTATCGTAGGTCAAGAAAAAATTTGTGTTTTCTGCCCCGAACCCCAACAGTGGTATCAGAGCAAGGCTATGCGTAGATGTATTGTACGGATAGAACACATCTAGTATGTGGGCATAAATTCTCAATTGTTACCCTCTCACGTGTACTCATTTAGCATTGCGGCAATGTTTGATGAAGCGGCCCCCGACCGACCTTACGCGTTTACGCGAGACTGGTTACACGCTTGACATATGGCTTGTACCATATAAAGTGGCTGGGGGGGTGTCTGTCTCTCTGCATTAGCAATGCGAAGATGTTTGCAACGGAGGGCCCCGACAGGGGTGTAATAGAGACAATTGCGGGATTGGTGTTGTGGCTTGTTTTCGCAGGATAGAAAGCGGTTCTTTTCTCGAAACCCCTAGCAGCCACGTAAAACTTGCAAAAGATAAAGTAGAAAGGCGTTTTCAACTTTAATTTGCATGTCGGGGGGAATCATAGCATGTATGATTTATGCTGCATCCTGTTTTGCTAATATGTTAGATATACGACGGTAGCATAATAGGATGATCCCTCACTAAAACCAACATAGTGTCCTTACCCTAGTGAGCACCACCTGGAAAGTTCTACATTATGGAGGCACCACGTGTCACACGTGTGTCAAACATTTTTTCGTTCACATGAGGTGGGTGTAGCAAGCCTGGCATATGTATATGATATGGCCTTGCATGACACAGCAACAAATCACATAGGGTGTGGTGGCGAGCCTGGCATATGTATATGATATGGCCTCGGGACACAAGAGACCGAAAGGTCGAGCATGAGTCACATGGATGATGTGATTGGCATGATGGCCTACCTTGAACAACATACTGATGGCCGTGATGATCGGGGGAGGTATGGTGTTCAAGGATCGTGTAATCACTTAGAATAAACTATGAGGGATGTTTATCTGAGTGGGAGTTCCAGAATTGTTTTTGAAACATGAACTCCATATTATGAACTTAATCTTCATGTCTTTGCAAATATCATTGTAGATAATGTCATACCAATGTTTAGAACTATGGCTCTTTTAGTATGATAGAACTTAAGGTAAATGGGTCTTACTTCATTGATGTGTACCAACACCATTAGAGACATACTCATTAGTAATGACTTGCTAAACATAATACGAAGAACTGCTAGGAGATACACCTGACAACTCCGTAATCAAGGAAGATGATGATGAGTATCACACTCACCGTCACTTATGAATGACTGTCCAATACACCATAATTCATTCTATGGAATCTGAATTGTGAATGCATGTTAACCAACACGTATGACGTGCTAGGTGAACTTAAAAGCACTTGGTCACAAATCAGAGTAATGGAATATGAGTATATGGACGGGGTTTCTTTCAACTATGGTGGAAGGAACAACCTGCTGAGAAAGTCACTTGGAAAATGTATAAGATACATGGAACACCTTGTGTATAACTTGGACTACTGAATTACTGGTTACTTTGCGATAACTAGGGAGTTACATCCGCTTCCTCCTAGTTACAAAGACCATGTCTGGACTATGTCATGAAGGAGAATCGTTCACCTGTCATGAGGTCATGGTTAAAGTTAAGAACTTTAAGAGTAGAACCAATGCAGGAATGGTCATTGACGGAGAAAGTATATTTGATATATGAGTTATAAATGTCTTTCCCATGAAACACTAATTGCGGTTGATTAAGTATTCGATGCTTGAACTTACTGTTTGAGAGTGGCTTGGAAGGGATGAGGTGACAATGTGTGCTGACGGCAATCAAGATAGTGGATGGTCGACAACACTCTCCCTCTACATCTATCAATTGATTAATATATGAATAAATTTTATGATCGTTTGAATGAGGACTTTATTAGTGTGTCTTGCATCTCGCGAAGACAATTATTCATATTAGTGAGAAACAAGGCAGTTGTTCTCCTTTTATGAATGATATCTCTTATGGTCACATTACGATTATGAATGAGCTATTCTTATATTGATGATAGTTGTTTGATCATTTATAAGAAATATTGTAATGCCAAGAAATATCCAGGCTTAATAATGACACTACAGTTTAAGTCATGAATGGTATGATGATGTCTTAAGATACTTGATCTCTTGACATATGCAAACCATGCCTCTGAGGTGAGATGACTAAAACCTCGCATTCTGGTAAAACGGAATGTGTACTGATTGTTGAGTATCATACATTGTGATGTATCGTATGTCAGCATGTAGTGAATTTCATTATTTCGTGAACTTCATATGTGGACTTAGATGAATATATGTATTCACTAATGAAACATGGGTCTGAAATGGTTTGATATGATCAAAAGGGATTTCAGAGTAAAAATGGATATTAAATTAACAAGAAAGACAAGTCTCTACGATTTGATCAAAGTGACAAATGTTTTGAGTTAGTCTTGGGCATAAAGACTTGTGTGAAAGTTGTTCCACAAATTGCAATGTCCTGAGACACTTCAATATGATTGACGTGCCTGAACATTGTGATCATATTCTATCAAAAAGTGTATGGTCTAAGTTATCTCTTACCAAGTTACGTTATTATTGTTTAGAGTTATTAATTTAATATGCAAACACTCACTTCAGCATAGGAAACCATCTGAGTTCGTGGAAACCAACACTATATATGTCATGGTGTATTGTGGTTTCTAGGAAGCTTGATTTATGTAAGATAAATTATCTTTGTAGTGTATCCTTAGACAACTATGGATGCATCTTCCACAAATAGAACCAAAAGGAGCAAAACTTGTATTGCTATGTTTGGTGTTTGTCAAGAATTGTTCTTGATAAATGTGGTAATGGAAGAAAAGTGAAAGTTCAACCAAGGTAATTGACCTTGCCTCCAAATGTCAGAGTAGTGCAACGGAATATGTTCTGGAAGCAAAACTCTACAATAAGAGGAGAAACTAATGATAATGATCATGATCTTCTGATGGGAGCTTTTACTAAGAAAGGTAGGATTCAAGAATATATATTTGCCCCTGGTGCAAAATGATATTCATGATTCACTTGTCATGTTAAGGGAACAAGACATTCCTACGAACTACAAAGAAGCGATGGTGGACCTAAGTACGAGATATGACTATGAGTCATGAAATCCTATGTTTGAGTTACATTTAAGATTGCTTGAATCTTATCAAGTAAGGAGGTTACTTGATATTCACAATAACTTCAGAGTTATGAGGAATAAATGTGAACATCAAAGGGACGTCAAGATTGGTTTGTCACAAAGATTGTTTCTGACAAATTCAAAGGGTTGACTACAATGTGTAGCAATGCTTGAGTCAATGGGATATTCACTACGATTGATCCAAATTTTTATCAATACCGTGACTTCCTCAAATCCTGTATTTGAAGAAGTGTTGTAGTTGGTACAACAAGAAGGTTTTGGAAAAACATATGGATACTAGTGTCTCGTAAACTGAATTCTCGATTTGATGAATGATCAAAGGATTTTGGACTTAGCCAAAATATCGAGGAAACATGCATTTGCATGAAACTGAGTGGGAGCTGAATAGTTTCCTGAAACTTGATATATGTAGACGACATATTTTGAGTAGGAGCTATGGGAGTATTATCCTAGACTTATATGTAAATGACATATTTGAGTAGGATCCATGTGGTTAGTATCCTGAACTTAATATGTATCTGACATATCTAAGTGGGAGCCATGTGGATGTTATCCTTGTCTTATATGTGGCCGACATATTTGAGTGGGAGCAATATGAGTGTTATCCTATAACTTAATATGTGCATGACATATTTGAGTGGGAGCATGATAACATTCTCATATATGGATAACATATTATGAATGGTGCAGTTGGTGTTAATGATTATTTGAATCTTTCATAAATGAAGATGAATAAGTATTAAGCATTGAAGATCTATTAAGATAGATATGTGTTTAATAACATTGAGTCGTAATACTTTCCTGGATAAGATTCTGAAGGAGTTCAGAATGGGACAAGTCAAGAAGTGGTCCTTACTTGTATATCCAAGAGAATTGTTGAGTTAATCTCAGTACAAGAACAATGGTTAATGGTTAATGAAAGAAATGGATGTGCTGGATCCTCTATGCCTTTGTCATAGGTTCTTTCATATAAAACCAGAGTTTTGTACTCGACGTAATGTGACCCAAGTTCTTAGTAGTAAGAACATGTTGTGATATGATTTATGAGTAAATCATTGAACAAAGAGTTAAGTTTATCCTTCAGTGTCTGAAGAGAACTGAGGATACATCTCAAACTTGTAAAGGATAGTGGACTTGACCATAAATGTTATGCTGGTTCAAGTTTTGACACTAACCTAGAAAATTGAGATATCATACTAATGAATGCCTAAGTTGAAAGAAACATGGTTAGACATCAAAGTTGCATACAATGCACTAAGGATTGAATCTACATTGATGTGGCTGCTTTAGAAGTAGCAGGAGTTATATTATGGCTTAAGAAGTTCGACTTCTGATTGAGTGAGTTTCAAGTGTACATGACTATGGGAAAGTCCGCGTGACCCACCGGATGTCATTGCTATGACACAGCAAACGAAGTCTCATTTCACCGCCAAATGTATATACCTCATCATTATAGTGGATAATGAAGGAATGTCAAATTAGGTGACATTATGATTTGCAAAAGGACATACGGTTCTGAATGGTACCCAGACCGTTGATACAACCTCTTCCACGGGCAAGCATGATCAATAAGGAGTTATGATCCAGAGAAAATGCAACTAGTTTATTTGTACTCTAGTGCAAGTGGGAGACTGTTGGGAATGTGCCCTAGAGGCAAATAAAATATGTTTTATCGAGCATATTCCATTAGTTCATAATACGTTTGATACTATGCTAGAACTGTATTAAGCGGAAACATTAATACAGGTGTGGTATACAAACAACCAGGTCCCTAGTAAACCCTAGTATACTAGTCCATTGGGCGATTGATGATCAAGGTTTCCTGATCATGAGACAATGGCGTCTGTTGACAATGGAGTCGTATCATTGGATAATGATATGATGGACATACACCCACCAGAAGTGTTGCGATGTGATCAAGTCACATAGTTCAACATTGCGATAACTATAACGTAGTGACCAGATCCTTTGACCGTAATGATCATACGTAATTACGATCTATTAGGATGCTTTGATTTGTATCCCACCGCCTGACTGAAATATGCTGGCTATAACGGTGCACTTTGGGTATTCCGAAATAGATGGTTAATGAGTATGCAAATAGATCAAAGCGGGATTTTTCCATCCGTGTGACGGATAGGTACTCTGGGCCCACTCGGTGATATTGCATCATAAAGTTTGCAAACGTGTGACTAGGTCACGGAGTTGTAATATCACGGGAACGAGTAAACTTGTTTGTTGAGAACGAGGACGAACTAGGTATAGTGGATACCGATGATCAAACCTCGGACAAGCAAAGTACCATGGGACAAAGGGAACAGGCACACGGTTAACGGATCCAACAGCGATTGAAGTTCATTCGATGGAAGCGCAGGGGCTATCAAGGATTGTAACCAGGTCCAATTGATTAGTCATTGATCAATGAGAGTTGTCTCGATCATGTCTGTTGTTTCCCGGACCGTAGGGTGTAACACTTAAGGGTAATCGACGCAGTAAGGATTGATTCGGGATCACCGGAGAAATTGGAGAGAACACCGGAATTGTTCCGGTGATAGCCGGAATTGTTCCGATGAAGGCCGGAAGTTGTTCTGGGTATTTTGAAAGGTTCAAAATATATTTAATAATACTTAATTAATGTTTTATTATTTAATTATCTGAATTAAATATTAAAATATAATTAAATATAATTAAAAATGAATTAAAAGGCATATGGGCCTCATAGGGCCCATTAGGGGGAGAGGGAGTCCTCCCCCATGGGCCATGGCGCCATGAGGGGGCCCACCCCCCTTATTGGTGCGCCACCCCCCTCCCCTTGGGATTAGTCCCACATGGGAAGTTGAGGAGGGGTGTCACCCCTCCTTGGCCTATATAAGGAGGGGTAGGGGTGCCCTTTTAATCATGAATTTTTTGAGAAAAGTTTCTCATCTCTCTCCCTCCTTTCTCCTTCCTTTGAGCGGACTCCCCTTGTTTGGAGGCTGCTCTGGGTTGGGGATTTCTTCACTATACGCACGCCGTCGTGCTGCTGGAATCGGGATCCGAATCCATCTTCTTTCCGCTGCTCTACTGGTTCGGAGCCCGGAGGGACGTCGGGTATACTGTATGTGTATAATCCCGCGAGGCACTACACTTGTGGTGCTACTTCATCGTCGTGGTCGTATCGCGAGGTCTTCATCAGCAACGTTCCGACGGGGACGTAATCCCGTCATCGGTCCGCAAGGATCGGGTGGCTACAGGAGTCATCGTGGACCTGCGCGGCATCGGGGATTGCCGGTACGACTACACCAACCACGTACATGCGGGAACGTTTCCCGCTTAACGAACTACATACTGGTATGTGATCTATTTCTGTCCGTTACTTGCATCAGCATATCATAGGTCTTGGGATTGGGTATCGTAGGTCAAGAAAAAATTTGTGTTTTCTGCCCCGAACCCCAACAGTTAGATACTTACCTGATATAAGCTACTGTAATTTGTACTCTAGTGCAAGTGGGAGACTATTGGATATGTGCCCTAGAGACAAATTAATAAAGATATTTGCCACATATCCGTTTTGTTCATAATACGTTTTATACTGTGCTATAACTGTATTACTTGGAAATACTAATACAGGTGTAGTATAAAACATGGTTCGTAGTTTAACTCGGGTAAACTATCTCATTGGGCAATTGATTGATCAATCTTTAGTGATCATGGCGACACTTAAGTCCATTGACAATGAGGTCATATCCTTAAGGGGAATGATGTGATGGACGTACACCCACCTAAAGTATTGCAATGTGATCGAGTCACATAGTTCAGCGTTGCTATGACTTTGTAACGTATGGCTTAGTCCTTAGACCGTAATGATCATACGTAATTATCATCTATGAGGAGACTTTGATTTGTATCCCACCGCCTGACTGAAATATGCTGGCTATAACGGTGCACTTTGGGTATTCCGAAATAGATGGTTGATGAGTATATTAATAGATCAGAGTGGGATTTGTCAGTCCTTGTGACAGGACAGTTACTCTGGGCCCACTCGGTGATATTGCATCAAACACCTTGCAAGGACGTGACTAGGTCACAAGAGATGTAATGATCATGGACGAGAGAATTTGTTTGTTGTGAACGAGATGTGAACACGGTATGTAGGATACCGACGATCAAGTACCGCAGCACAAAGGGATTACGTCGTATCGTTATCGGTTTCCAAAAGCGATCGAAGTTCATTCGATGGAAGCGCAGGGGTTGTCAAGGATTGTAACCAGGTCCAACTGACTAGTCATTGGTCAATGAGAAGAGTCTCGACCATGTCTGTTGTTTCCCGGACCGTTAGGGTGTTACACTTAAGGGCAATCGATGCATAGGACAGTTACGGGATCAATCGGTGAAATAGGAGAAATCACCGGAATAGTTCCGAAGGAGGACGGAATGGTTTCCGGAAATTTTGAATAGTTCAAAATAAAGTTTAATTGTTTTAATAATGTTTTATTATTTAATTATCTAAATTAAATATTAAAAAAATTAAAAAAATTAAAAAATGGGAAAAAGGCTAAATGGGCCCATGGGGCCCATTAAGGGAGGAGGGGGTCTCCCCCCTTGGGCTTGGCGCCAAGGGTGGGGCCCATCCCCCCCTATGGCCGGCGCACTCCCCCCCCCTTGGGAGTTTAGTCCCACATGGGGAGGGGAGGAGGAGCACACCCCCCTTGGCCTATATAAGGAGGGGTAGCCCCCCCCCTTTTTCCAACACACCAATATCTCCTTCTTCCTCCTTCTCCTTCCCGGAAGTGGACTCCCCTTGTTTGGAGTCTACACCTGGATTAGAGTTCTCCACCATAAGGCAGGCCGTCGTTCTGCTGGAGTCAGGATCCGTAGCCGTCTTTCTTCTGCTGCTCGCCTGGTTCGGGGCCCGGGAGGAACATCGATTGTACCGTACGTGTATAATCTCTTCGAGGCACTACACCTGTGGTGCTACTTCGTCGCTGGAGGTTTACCGGGAGTCATCCTCGCCGGTGGTGGTCTTCTACACGACAGGGAGGTCGTAGTTCTGATTCTACGCCAACCACGTTCGCAAGAACGTTTCCCTCTTTCGGTCTTCAAAGGTATGAACACCGATTCCCTCTGTTACTTTACATCGCCATAGCATAGATCTTGGATTGGGGTACCGTAGGTATGAAAATTTTGTGTTTTCTGCCCCGTATCCCAGCAGTGGTATCATGAGCTAGCTATGCGTAGATGTATTGTATGGGTAGAACACATCTAGGATGTGGGCATCGAATCTTCATTCGTTACCCTCCCACGTGTACTCATTTAGCATTGCGGCAATGTTTGATGAAGCGGCCCCCGACCGACCTTACGCGTTTACGCGAGACTGGTTCCACGCTTGACATATGGCTTGTACCATATAAAGTGGCTGGGGGGTGTCTGTCTCTCTGCATTAGCAATGCGAAGATGTTTGCAACGGAGGGCCCCGACAGGGGTGTAATAGAGACGGATGGGAGACGGTGTTGTGGCATGTTTTTCGCAGGATAGAAACGGTTCTCTCTCTCGAAACCCCTAGAAGCCACGTAAAACTTGCACAAGCTAAAGTAGAAAGGCGTTTAACTTTGCTTTGCATGAAGGGGGATCATAGGTTGTATGATTTACAATTTTACTTCCTGTTTTATGCTAGTATGCTAGATATATCGACGGTAGCACGAAACAGGACCATCTCTCACAATACCAACATTGTGTTCTCCCTTGGTGGGCACCGCCTGGAAGGTTCTCCCATATGGCTTGATGCTCCGTACATACCGGAGTTGTCCTACATATTAAACGGAGTTCGCATGAGGTTGGGTTCGGCAAGCCTCGCATATGCAGATATGGCCTTGCTGAACAGCTAACATCAAGGTTTGATTGGCAGGCTTGACGTATGTAGATGCGGGCCTGGAACACAGGAGACCGAAAGGTCGAGCACGAGTCACATGCCTGATGTGATTGGCTTAGAGGCCTACCTGGTTCGCATACTGATGGCCGTGACGATCAGGGGAGGTATGGTGGCTGGGATTGTGTAATCACTTAATTAAATTGAGAGGTGTTTATCTAAGTGGGAGCTTTCTAGAATTTTGAGATTAAAATTGAAACTCCACATTATGAACAAAAGTCTAAATATGTATCCTTGTGAATCAACCTTGTAGATGGCAGCACCTCGCCCCTCGTTCAACTTAGGATCATTCCTAGAGAAAGATAAGCTAAAAGCAGATGGGACAAACTTCACCAACTGGTTCCGCACCCTGAGGATTCTCCTCGTTCCCCTCAAGATGGCATACGTACTAGAGGACGCGTTAGGTGACGCACCAGCAGATGATGCCAGTCAGGACGAGAAGAATGTCTATCTCTCCAGGACTGATGATTACAACCTTGTCCAGAGTGGCATGCTTTACTCCATGGAGGCTGAGATGCAGAAACGCTTTGAGAGGATGGGTGCATATGAGATTATCACCGACCTCAAGGCGGTCTTCGCACCTCAAGCCAGGGTTGAATGGTACGAGGCTTCTGAAACCTTCTTCTCAGCAAAGATGGACGAGCACGGCAGCGTGAGTGAGCACGTAGTCAAAATGTCTGGCTACGTTCAGCACTTGAATGCTCTGGAATGCCAGATTCCAGATGAAGTTGCTGTTGATAGGGTGTTGCAGTCGCTTCCCCCTAGCTACACTTTGTGCTGAACTACAACATGCAGGGGATGACCAAAACCCCTTCTGAATTGTTCGCCATGCTGAAAAGCGCCGAGGTTGAGATCAAGAAGGAGCACGCCGTCTTCATGGTCAACATGACCACTGACTTCAAGAAGTCAAGCAGGCGGGAGAAGGCCAACAGAGGTGGCCCCAAGAGGGATGGCAAGTCAGTTGCCGCTCCTCCCAAGGCACCCAAGACTAAACCCGGAGTGGAGTGCTTCTACTGCAAGGGTGAAGGTCACTGGAAACGCAACTGGCCCAAGTACCTAAAGGACAAGAAGGCTGGCAAGATCGCCAAGAGAGACGAAGGTATATTTGATATACATATTGTTGATCTTCTCTTGACAAGCGTCGGGAACACATCCTGGATATTTGATACAGGATCTGTCGCTCATATTTCTAATTCCATTCAGGGACTAAGGAATAGGAGACGCTTGCTCAAAGATGAAGTGACGATGCGCGTAGGGAATGGCTGTCAGATTGAAGTCTTGGCGGTCGGCACGAAGCATCTTAGTCTCCCTTCGGGATTGGTTTTAGTTCTGAATAATTGTAACTATGTACCCGCGTTGAGTGTGAACGTCGTTAGTGGATCTTGCTTGAAGCGAGACCGCTATTCTTTTAAGTCTGATACAATTGGTTGTTCGATTTATAAGGATGAAATGTTTTATGTTCACGCACCGGAGTTGCATGGTTTATTCGTACTTGATCTCGATGGTGACGTGTGTCACATTAACAATATTGAGGCCAAAAGATTGAAGAATGATGAAGATCACATGATGATGTGGCATTGCCGACTTGGTCATATTGGTATAAAGCGCATGGAGAAGCTCCATAAGGATGGACTTCTTGAGTCATTGGATTTTGGATCCCTTGATACATGTGAACAATGCCTCATGGGCAAAATGACAAGGACTCCATTCAATGGCGTAATGGAGCGTGCGGATGTCTTATTGGGGATCATACACTCGGATGTATGTGGACCCATGAACGTCCCCACTCGCAATGGTCTTCGTTACTTCGTGACCTTTACTGATGACTTGAGTAGATATGGGTATATTTACTTGATGAAGCACAAGTCTGAAACCTTTGAAAAGTTCAAGGAATTTCAGAATGAGGTCGAAAATCAACTCGGGAAGAAAATCAAGCACCTTCGATCGGATCAAGGTGGCGAGTATTTGAGTCACGAGTTTGGCAATCATCTGAAGTCTTGTGGCATAGTACCGCAGCTTACGCCGGCAGGCACACCTCAGAGAAACGGTGTGGCTGAACGACGTAATTGAACCCTATTGGATAGCGTATGATCGATGATGTCTCATACTGATTTGCCTGTGTCATTCTGGGGGTATGCATTAGAAACTGTCGTTCATATTCTTAATAGGGCACCATCCAAATCCGTAAAGACAACACCATTTGAAGAATGGCATGGCACAAAACCTAAGTTGTCTCACCTGAAGATTTGGGGTTGTGAGGCTTATTTTAGAAAACTACAGCCTGACAAACTTGAATCCAAGGCGGATAAGTGCATCTTTGTGGGCTATCCCAAGGAAACTTGTGGATACACCTTCTACAAAAAGTCTGACAGCAAAACGTTTGTTGCCAAGACGGGACACTTTCTTGAGAAGGAGTTTCTCGCGAAAGAGTTGAGTGGGAGGAAAATAGACCTCGATGAAGTGACTGACCAATCACTCCAATTGGAAGAAACGGCTACGGAATATGTTCTGGAACCATCTTCCACAGGGCAGCAGACCCGATGACTAAACCTCTTCCACAGGGCAAGTTTGAAGAACACCGAGAGACCATTGGTGTTAGATACTTACCTGATATAAGCTAGTGTAATTTGTACTCTAGTGCAAGTGGGAGACTGTTGGATATGTGCCCTAGAGACAAATTAATAAAGATATTTGTCACATATCCGTTTTGTTCATAATACGTTTTATACTGTGCTATAACTGTATTACTTGGAAATACTAATACAGGTGTAGTATAAAACATGGTCCGTAGTTTAACTCGGGTAAACTATCTCATAGGGAAATTGATTGATCAAGCTTTCCCGATCATGGCGACACTTAAGTCCATTGACAATGAGGTCATATCTTTAAGGGGAATGATGTGATGGACGTACACCACCTCAAGTTTTGCAATGTGATCGAGTCACATAGTTCACCGTTGCTATGACTTTGTAACGTATGGCTTAGTCCTTAGACCGTAATGATCATACGTAATTATCATCTAAGAGGAGACTTTGATTTGTATCCCACCGCCTGACTGAAATATGCTGGCTATAACGGTGCACTTTGGGTATTCCGAAATAGATGGTTGATGAGTATGTTAATAGATCAGAGTGGGATTTGTCAGTGCTTGTGACAGGACAGGTACTCTGGGCCCACTCGGTGATATTGCATCAAACACCTTGCAAGGACGTGACAGGTCACAAGAGATGCAATGATCATGGATGATAGAAGTTGTTTGTTGTGAACGAGATGTGAACACGGTATGTAGGATACCGACGATCAAACCTCGGACAAACAAAGTACCGCAGCACAAAGGGATTACGTCATATCGTTAACGGTTTCCAAAAGCGATCGAAGTTCATTCGATGGAAGCGCAGGGGTTGTCAAGGATTGTAACCAGGTCCAACTGACTAGTCATTGGTCAATGAGAAGAGTCTCGACCATGTCTGTTGTTTCCTGGACCGTTAGGGTGTTACACTTAAGGGCAATCGATGCATAGGACAGTTACGGGATCAATCGGTGAAATAGGAGAAATCACCGAAATAGTTCCGGAGGAGGACGGAATGGTTTCCGGACATTTTGAATAGTTCAAAATAAAGTTTAATTGTTTTAATAATGTTTTATTATTTAATTATCTGAATTAAATATTTAAAACACATTAAAAAAACTAAAAAAATTGGAAAAAGGCTAAATGGGCCCATGGGGCCCATTAAGGGAGGAGGGGGTCTCCCCCCTTGGGCTTGGCGCCAAGGGTGGGGCCCATCCCCCCTATGGCCGGCGCACTCCCCCCCTTGGGAGTTTAGTCCCACATGGGGAGGGGAGGAGGATCACACCCCCCCCCTTGGCCTATATAAGGAGGGGTAGCCCCCCCCCTTTTTCCAACACACCAATATCTCCTTCTTCCTCCTTCTCCTTCCCGGAAGTGGACTCCCCTTGTTTGGATTCTAAACCTGGATTGGAGTTCTCCACCATAAGGCAGGCCGTCGTTCTGCTGGAGTCAGGATCCGTAGCCGTCTTTCTTCCGCTCTCGCCTTGTTCGGGGCCCGGGAGGAACATCGATTGTGCGGTACGTGTATAATCTCTTCGAGGCACTACATCTGTGGTGCTACTTCGTCGCTGGAGGTTTACCAGGAGTCATCCTCGCCGGTGGTGGTCTTCTACACGACAGGGAGGTCGTAGTTCTGAGTCTACACCAACCACGTTCGCAAGAACGTTTCCCTCTTTCGGTCTTCAAAGGTATGAACACCGATTCCCTCCGTTACTTTACATCGCCATAGCATAGATCTTGGGTTCGGGTACCGTAGGTATGAAAAATTTGTGTTTTCTGCCCCGTACCCCAACAAATAACACGGAGGCCAACGAGTTTGCGAACATTGGATCGACTCGAGGACCAGTACCACCAGGCGTTTTCCTCGAGAGCATCAGCCAGAGATCAATCAAAGTAAAGCCTGCGGCGCCCGAGGCATCGCAGAGGCCGACGACACAAATGAACCAGCACAGGTGACGGCCGCGAGCCCAGCCGACGACACAAGCAGCCAAGCAGTCGAAGTCGCAGAGCCAATCGCACTCGAAGACCCAGCCTGGGCAAAACCATTCCTTCAATTCCTAATCGAAGGCACTCTACCACAAGACGTCGCAGAAGCCCGACGCATCAGTCGACGATCCAAAGCATTCACAGTAATCAATAGACAGCTATACAAGCACAACATCTCTCAGGTCCTCCAAAAGTGTATTGACGAAGAAGACGACAAATCCCTACTGCTCGAGATTCACAAAGGCACCTGTGGGCATCACGCGAGCAGTCACGCACTCGTGGCCAAGGATTTTCGAGCAGGGTTCTACTAGCCGACCTCCATGCGAAATGCGGAAGATATCGTGCGGCGTTGCATCGCCTGCCAAAAGTTCGCCAGCAGGCCACACGCCCCAGCATCAGAACTCAAAACTATACCGCTGTCCTGGCCATTCGCCACATGGGGACTCGACATGGTGGGTCCACTCAAGAAATCCTCAAAAGGGGTACGAACACACCTACTAGTCACAGTCGACAAGTTCACCAAATGGATCGAGGCAGTACCAATCACCAGCTCAACATCCCTCACAGCAGTTAACTTCATCAAATCAATCATCTTTAGATTCGACGTACCACACAACATCATCACAGACAATGGTACAAACTTCACAGCAGCAGAATTCCAGAACTTTTGTCAGGAGCTGGGCACCAAAGTCAACTACGCATCAGTCACGCACCCACAATCCAACGGCCAAGTGGAGAAAGAAAACGGCCTAGTATGCAGAGGAATAAAGAAATGACTCCTCGCACCACTAGAACAAGACGCAGGCAACTGGGTAGAAGAACTCCCCGTGGTACTATGGAGCCTGCGCACCACCCCAAACAGCTCGACCCAGTATACACCTTTCTTCATGGTATACGGGGCAGAAGCAGTGCTGCCACACGACTTAAAATTTGGAGCTCCCCGAATCTCAGGGTACGAAGAGGAAGAGGCAGAAGAAGCACTGCAGAATGATAAAGACACAGCAGACGAAGCACGGGACATAGCCATAGCAAGATCTGAAGGATACCAGGACATATCAAAGCAGTCGCCTGCGGACCAGAACTTTCAGCAAAGGAGACCTCGTCTTGCGGCTGATACAAGAAAAAGTGCACAAACTCGCCCCGCAATGGGAAGGGCCATTCATAATCTCGGAGGTCATAGGAGGCGGCGCATACAGGTTGAAGAACCCGAAGACCGATGAAGACGTGGGAAATCCATGGAACGTAGCGAACCGACGCCTGTTCTACCCATAGTCATCCAGGCATTTCAGCGGCATCGGCAGCATTACCGATCGCAACCCATGTAAAACTCGAAGAAATAAAATGGTGTTGCCCAAAGATTATCACTAAAAGCACTTGGGGGCTCGAGCACAAACTCCCCCCGAGAGACGCTATCTTCGCTCACCCGACTTTACTTAAAAGCACTCGGGGGCTCGAGCATAAACTCTCCCCGAGAGATGCTATCTTCGCTCACGCGACTTTACTTAAAGCACTGGGGGGCTCGAGCATAAACTCCCCACGAGAGACGCTATCTTCGCTCACGCGACTTTACTTAAAGCACTCGAGGGCTCGAGCATAAACTCCCCCCGAGAGACGCTATCTTTGCTCACGCGACTTTACTTAAAAGCACTCGGGGGTTCGAGCATAAACTCCCCCCGAGAGACGCCATCTTCGCTTAAAAACACTCGGGGGCTCGAGAACGAACTCCCCCCGAGAAACACTATCCTCGAGCATGCGACTCTACCTGAAAACACTCGGGGACCAGAACACAATATCTCCTCGAAGCACCAAGAGTTTTTTCACGAAAGAATCGTATCGGAAAATGCAAAGTCCTTTAGTCTTCACCTGATCGCAAACGATCACCTAAAGACTCGGGGGCTACTCTCATCGGGAGAGCTGACGCGCACCCGACCAAAAACTGGAATAAATCAAAGCATCCGCAAGGAAAGACATCTTAGCCTACGTCCGACTCTACAAATCGAACGTAGCTTCGGGGGCTACTCCCATCGGGAGCGCTGCCGCGCACCCGAAGACAATTTCTCATTACAAAGGAGTTGAAGACAATTTCTCATTACAAAGGAGTCGAAGACAATTTCTCATTACAAAGGAGTCGAAGACAATTTCTCATTACAAAGGAGTCAAAGACAATTTCTCATTACAAAGGAGTCGAAGACAATTTCTCATTACAAAGGAGTCGAGTACAGTAATCATTACAAAAGGACTCGAGTAGCTACTAGACGGGTTACAATACCAATTATCCCAGGGAATTATGACTTCTACATGTCTGCTCATGCTGAGATAATTGGAACTTTCGTCCCACAACCTGACGAGCATCACCACAGACAAAGTAGCAACTGAGCCTGCGAAGAAGCAAGTCGCCGTCCTCCAGTTCTACAAGGTGCCTCGCCTACTAACGCACCCGCTTGACGACCGGCTTGACGTCTAGCTCATCCTTAGAACTAGAAGAGCAAGCACCACCAGCCGAGGAGTCGGCCGAAGATGAAGTAACAGGAGACGTAGGCGAATCACCCCTCGACCCATCAGAACTGTCACTGCTTGTTCCCTCCGAGTATGGATCCAGACGATTGCCACCGACATCAAACGCACGGACAATGAAGGTATCTTCACCATCAAAACGACAGCAAAGACTATCCCCATCACGCAAGTTTAGCTGTTGCGAAAACGACCTCCAGCCAGCATCAAGAAAAATCAAGAAGGAGCCATCAACAGAAAGCTCAACCCAAACAGGAGGTCAAGCGCACCCCTGAAGCCGAAGCCACAGACCCCCCAGATTAAGTTCAGAAATCATGGAGGCAAATGAGAATGGAAGAGGGATTCGAGTAGCAGTGCGACTAAGAATGCGCAAAAGGAAGTCATAGCGCCAAACACCCTCGTCCGCACAAGACGAAGAGGGCGTCGCCGCATCTCTGCGGCGCCCACCATAAGAAGAGCGAGGGGTACGGCCACCACGACCACGCCGGCCACGACCTCGGCCAGAAGCACCACCACCCCGCTTGGGAGCCATAGGAAGAAGAGGAAGATAGGAGAAAAACGGATGACCAAGCCCAGGCAATAAAGAAACGGGTATTTATAGCGCAGCCCAGGGGCAAACCAGGAAAAATACAGAAGCCCGGGAGGCGCCATCATTAAATCAAAGACCAAACACGTCAGGCGTTACGAATTCCGAGACAAGATGTTTTCACACGAGCAACACTGTGTAAAGAACGCGTCAAATCTCGCGCGTTTCCCATACGTGCATTGGTAATCCAACAGGCAGTGGCAGCGCGGCATCCAAGCTATCATTACGACCGGTCAGAAGATGTGACGGTACAAAAAACAAAGCATCATTGGCGGTCATCCAGAAAAACACTATCGCAATGCTCATTATTGAGGCATACGGATCAAGACGAATCAGGATAATAACCAATGAGGCCTGCAAGGATCATCTATCCTTTGGTGCAAACATATTTTCCTAAAAATCTTTTACTCCCATCGGGAGTATCTTTATTCAAAACAGAGTAAAGGACCAAAAACTTGAGAGTTCAGGTGCTCCCTCACCCAGAAGATAAGGATATGCTCGAGTAACCACTCGCACTTATAGAGTTTCGGGTGCTCCCTCACCCAAAAGGTGAGCATGCACTCGCAGGACTACTCGCGTCAGCGGAAACAACACATCTGTGGAGTTCGGGTGCTCCCTCACCTTGGAAACAAAAAGCGTTTGAATCGCTACTCGCTAAAGCTCAGCAGGCTAAACTACCCGCGCACTCGACGATATACGAGCGGGTGCTTTCCTATATGACTCCTCACCTGAGCACGCAAAAGCTTCGCGGGTGACTACTGATAGCTCGCTTGATCATTTATTCCAAGTGAGTGCATCACTAACCAGGCTCCGTGCCTCTGCAAAAACAATTATACCTGGGCTACGGCACACTGTACCCAGATGCCATGCAATCTTAGCGTGTAGGTAAGACCCCGATGCGCAGAACGGCCAGGCCAGGACTTTCCACAGAGCGACTTCACTCCCGATCTTTTCCATGCACTCGCATGATAGAAAGAGCCGAGCGGACGCGCTCAGGATATTTACTCAGACTAGTAGCAATTGATCCTGTAAGACCTGCAGCGACATGACTTTGCTAGATACCGGTCGTTCCAAGTTCACGTTGAGGGACGTGGGCTTGATTGGGCTACTTCGGTATTTTCCACTAGTGCAATTCACCAAGGCTTGACCAGTCGACTCCTTGGGCCCTTTCAGCTTAGCAATCTCTCGAAACAGGTATTGTCATGGCTCAAAACTGCCAGCGACCCGCAACTATGCTGCGCCTACGATGATAAAACAGTGACGAATTCGAGTCCCTGCACGACTCTTCGAGCCCCCCAGGCACTCGGGGGCTACTAACGAGGGGGTGACCCCACGACTTCTGCGTGTAAGGATACCTTGTGCGTATGAAGAAAGAAGGACCGAAGGAGCACTGATGGCCCCCCGGCTGGCACTCCCAAGGCACCGACGTAGGAGTCCTTGACTGATATGGAAGGCACGACTTGGCGCACAAGGCAAGACTAGGGTTAGGAAACTATCTCTGTAATCTATGACGGACTCCCCGAGACCTAGCCTAGTATATAAAGGCTGGGAGGGAAGACGCCTCGATATCCAATGTCCAATCTACTCTCCTGGTCTTGCGAGAACTCGCCTTGGCCTCCCTTGTAATCGCCCCCTCACGCAGTAATATCGAGAAGGAAGTGCTTCTCCTGTTAGCCAACGAGTATCGTCCAACCTGTTCCTTCTCTATGATAAACCCAGGGTCCCTGACCATGGGATTTGCCGAGGCTGATCCTCGTCAGGTGCGGAGCCTAATTAGCGATGCACCCACTTGGAATAAACAGATCAAGTGTACTATTAGTAGTCACCCGCGGAGCTTTTGCGAGCTCAGGCGAGGAGTCGATAAGAGATGCACCCACTCAGATAGTCGTCGAGTGCGTGAGCAGATTTTCCTTCTGGGTATTAGTCGAGTCTTGCGAGTAGCCACCCGAATGCTTCGTTATCTTCTAGGTGAGGGAGCACCTGAACTCTGTAGGTGTATCGCTTTTTGTTAGTGCGAGTGATCACTCGAGCATATCTTTGCCTTCTGGGTGAGGGAGCACCCGAACTCTGTAGATGTATTTGTTCTTGATAGGGGGAATAGCCACCCGCATCCTCGAAGTTTGGACCTTGCTCTGTTTTTAGCAAAGGCAAGGCGCTCCTGATGGGAGTAATTTTTTTGGAACAAAGTCAAAAATATGGCACAAAGAGACAGGGAGTCTTTACTGGGCTTCATTTTACCAGTTGTTTTTATCTTGAATCAGCCTTCTTGGATTGTCGCGAGGATAAGCATCATAATAATGCTTTTTGTGACCGCTTGGTTTCCGAACCGTTACATCTCCTGATCAGCCATAATGACAACTTGGACGCTGCGCTGCAATCCTGTGTTGCTGCTGCTGCTGCCCATTGGGTTTTCGAGGCGCATATGGGAAACATGCGAGATTTGATGCGTCCTTTATTGAAAAGTGCTGGATGTGAAGAGGCATCTTTTCTTGGAATTCGTAGCGCCAAGCGCATTGGTCTTGAATTAATGATAACGCCATCTAGGTTTCTGCATGTTTTCCTTGCTTGCCCCTGGTCTGTGCTATAAATACCTATTGTTATTTGCCTGAGCTCGGCGTCTGTTCTTCTCCCATGTTTTCCTTTGCCTTCTTCATGATATGGCGCCCAATCGTGGTGGAGGTGTAATTGTTGTTAGCTCTTCTGGCGGCGTGGTTGGCCGAGGTCGTGGCCGACGAGGCCGTGGTGGCCGCACACCTTGTTCTTCGCGTGGTGGACGTCGTGGAGCTACAACAGCGCCTCCCTCTTCTTACATGGAGGAGGGTGTTTGGCGCTACGACTTTCTTCTGCGTGTTCTTAGCCGGACTGCTACTCGGATCCCTCTTTCGTCTTCATTTGCCTCCGTTGTTTCTGAGCTCAATTTGAGGGGTCTGAGGCTCCAGCTTCAAGGGTGTGCTCGATCTCCCTCATGGGTAGAGCTGGAGGTTGATAATTCGTTCCTGATTTTCTTTGGATCTGGCTGGAGGTCATTTTCTCGACGACTGAATTTGCGTGATGGAGATAGCCTTTGCTGTCGTTTTGATGGCAAAGTTACTCTCATCGTCTGTGCGTTTGATGCCGGCAGCAATCGTCTGGACCCGTACTGGGAGGACTTGAGGAGTACTAGTTCTGGAGAGTCAAATGGTGCTTCGACTTCAACTTCTTCTTCTGCCGACTACTCGACTGGTGGTGCTTGCTCTTCTAGTTCACGGGAGAACTCGGACGTCAAGCCACCAGCCAAGCGGGTGCGCCGGTAGGCAAGATCACCAGGCTTAGGAAGGTGGCGAGTTGCTCTTCACAGGCTTAGTTCTTACTTTGTCTGTGATGATGCTCGTCAAGATGTGGACCAAACTGCCAATTATCTCAGCATGTGCGCACATGTAGAAGTCATAATTCTTGGTGGTCTTTGGTCTTGTGTTCCTCTGATGTGTAGTAGGGCTTTTGTCTTTTGGTACTGAGCCTTGAATCACTCTGACATGCAATTTGTGCTGCCTTCGGGTCCTTTGTAATGGAAATTGTCTTCGAGTCATTTGTAATGGAAACTGCCTCCGGGTCCTTGTTTAATGAAAACCGTCTTCGAGTGCCTTGCAGTACTATAGGGTCTGCGGCAGCGCTCCCGATGGGAGTAGCCCCCGAGGCGACGTTCGACTTGTAGACTCGGACGTAGACTTTTAGCTTTATTAGTCCGTGCTGGCCCTTCTTGTGGCTGCACTATTGTTCCAAATTTTCATCAGGTGCGCGACAGCGCTCCCGATTGGAGTAGCCCCGAGTCTTTAGGTGATCACTTGTGATCGGGTGAAGACTTTAAAAAATTGCTCTGTCCGATGTCTGCTTTATCCTTATCTTTGGGAAATAGATTGTGCTGATGCGAAAACTTTGAGTGGGGCTTCTTCATAAAATGATGTGGGTGAAGTAATGTCTCTCGGGGGAAGTCTTTGCTCGAGCCCATGAGTGTTGTAGGTGTCGTCGTGTAAACGAAATAGCGTCTCTCGGAAGGAGTCTGCGCTCGAGCCCCCGAGTGCTTTAAGTGTGGTCGCGTAAGTGAAATAGCGTCTCTCGTGGGGAGTCTGCACTCGAGCCCCTGAGTGCTTTAAGTGTCGTCGCGTAAGCGAAATAACGTCTCTCGGGGGGAGTCTGCGCTCGAGCCCCCGAGTGATTTAAGTATCGTCGCGTAAGCGAAATAGAGTCTCTCGGGGGGAGTCTGCGCTCGAGCCCCCAAGTTCTTTAAGTATCGTCGCGTAAGCGAAATAGCGTCTCTCGGGGGGAGTCTGCGCTCGAGCCCCCGAGTGCTTTAAGTAGTATTATTTGGGCAACACCTCATTTATTGCTTCGAGTTTTTACACGAGTTGCCGATTGATACGTCCAAAACGTATCTATAATTTCTTCTTGCTCCATGCATCTTTTGTGTGATATTGCTATGATATTGATGCACTTCCATACACTTTTGATCATATTTGGACTAACCTATTAACTCAGTGCACCCCAATGCCAGTTCCTGTTTTCTGCTGTTTTTGTATTTCAGGTTTTCCCATTACTTAAAGTGCCAGAAAAATTCTAGGAAAAATCAGCGTACAGGAAGCTTCGAGAAGAGCCAAAGTGGGGCCAGAGGGGAGCCAGGGGTGGCCCAGGCGGACACCTAGCGCGACCACCCCCTAGGCCGCGCCAGGGGGGCGCCTGGGGCCCCTGGTCCACCTCTGGCTGCCCCCCTTCGCCCATATATCTCCCTCGTCCCAAAACCGTTGAGGACAGAACCCTTTTTCGCGATCTCTCCTCTGTTCCGCCGCCGCAGCGCTTCCAAGATCAGGAGCACCAGGAGCCCTCTTCCCGGCACCTTGCCGGAGGGAGGAACCACCTCCGGGAGCTTCTCCACCACCATGGATGCTTCCCTGTTGAACTGTGAGTAGTCCACCTTGGACCATGGGTCCATGATCAGTAGCTATGTGATGTTCTCCTCCCCTCTTTGTTCTTCATGGTTTAGACCTCGTGAGCTGCCGTACATGATCGAGGCACATATGTAATCTCTCTGATGTTGCTATGCTGAGTTTGCTGGGATCTGATGGATTATGAGACTATGTTCAGATTGTGTTTGAGTAATATATTTGATTCTCCTCTTTTATATTTATGTTCTTGAGTAATTCTTGCATGTTCTCCGTTGTTGTTTATTGCTTTGGCCAAGTAGTAGGTAGTAACTCCAAGAGGGAGCGTTATGCATGATTGTGGGTTCATGCCCCCTGATGACTAGCTTGAGTGACAGAAACATGAGTCTAGGGGATGTGCTATTGCCAAAAGGGAGAAAACAACGGTGCTTGTACTTGCGGGTGCAAGGATTGTTTACTTTATGCAAAGTTCTTTAATGCAGTTGTCTGTTGCTTTGAGTTTACACTTTGGGTGGGATTCACAACTTAATACCAACGAGATGTTCTGGATAGATATCTCAAGGTGGATGATTAGTAGATAGATGCAGATGGATTTCGGTCTACTTGTCTTGGCGTACCGCCCAAGCTTTTAAGCATCTTCCTTTCTTTGTAGCATAGTTAGCATTGGTTTGCGCACATAATCCTGTCAATTGCCAAGCTGTAATTTTTTTACCTCGCATGGCCATTTTATCGTCTTTTGGGAGAGAGACATCACTAGTGAACATCATGGGACCCCGGTCCATATTTCCACCACTGTTTACACCCGCTATTTATTTTCTTATTTATTTACTTTTCTGTTGCTATCGCTATCATTATTATCCCATGCGTTTGATCCCTTGTAAACAACAAGACCGGAGGGATTGACAACCTCTCTGTACTCGTTGGAAGCAAAGTTATCTGTTGTGTGTGCAGGTCCACGTCAACCGCCTAATTTCTGGCGCCGTTGTCACCTTCCTGTCGTTGTCGAAGTCCTAATGGAGACAAACCTTGGTATCTTCACCGAGGGAAATTTGCTGCTGTCTACATCTCAACCTTCCACTTTGGGTAACCAACGAGGGGCGAGAAGCCATCACCGATCGGTGCTGCTGCCGATATTGCTTTGCTGGTCGGGAATTCCTATGTGTAGTATATGGGTAGAACAGGCGCATGTTTGCCACATTCCACGGATTTCCCACGTCTTCGTCGGTCTTCGGGTTCTTCAGCATGTATGCTCCTCCTCCTATGACCTCCGAGACTATGAAGGGTCCTTCCCACTGCAGGGCAAGCTTGTGGACTTTTTCTTGTATTAGTCGCAGGACAAGGTCTCCTTTGAGGAAAGTTCTTGTTCGCAGGCGGCTGCTTCGGTACGTGCGTTGTTTATCTTGGTATCCTTCTGACCTTGCTATAGCTGTGACCCTTGCTTCGTCTGTGATGTTTTTATCATCCTGGAGTGCTTCTTCTGCCTCTTCCTCTTTGTATCTCGAGATTCGAAAAGCTCCGAACTTTAGGTCGTGTGGCAGCACAGCTTCCGCCCCGTATACCATGAAAAAAGGTTTGTACTGGGTTGAGGCGTTGGGGGTGGTGCGCAAGCTCCATAGGACTTCGGGGAGTTCTTCTACCCAGTTGCCTGATGCCTGTTCGAGTGGTGCGAGGAGCCGCTTTTTTATTCCTACGCATACTAAGCCGTTTGCTTTTTCCACCTGGCCGTTGGACTGTGGGTGCGCGACCGATGCGTAGTTGATCTTGATGCCCAATTCTTGGCAGAAGTTCTTAAATTCTGCTGCTTTGAAGTTTGTACCGTTATCTGTGATGATGTTATGTGGTACGCCGAATCGGAAGATGATGGACTTAATGAAGTTCACTGTCGTGAGGGCTGTTGAGCTGGTGATTGGTACTGCCTCAATCCACTTGGTGAACTTGTCCACTGCTACTAGGAGATGTGTTCGACCTCCTTTTGAGGATTTCTTGAGTGGACCCACCATGTCGAGTCCCCATGTGGCGAAAGGCCAGGATAGTGGTAGGGTTTTGTGTCCTGATGCTGGATCGTGTGGCCTGCTGGCGAATTTTTGACAGGCGATGCAGCGTCGCACGATGTCTTCCGTGTTTCGCATTGTGGTTGGACAGTAGAACCCTGCTCGAAAAGCTTTGGCCACGAGTGCGCGACCGCTCGCGTGGTGCCCGCAAGTGCCTTCGTGGATCTCGAGCAACATGGCCTTACCGGCTTCTTCCTCGATGCACTATTGGAGTACCTGAGAAATGCTGCGCTTGTAGAGCTGCTCGTTGATTACTGTGAACGCTTTAGATCGCCGACTGATGCGTCGGGCTTCCGTAGTGTCTTGTGGCAAAGTGCCTTGTATTAGGAATCTGAGGAACGGTTTTGTCCAAGCTGGGTCTTCGGGTGCAGCTGGCTCTGCCTACTCGACTGCGTTGTTGCCTTCTTCATCAGCGGTTGGGTTCGCTGCTGCCACTTGCGCTGGTTCACTTGTGTTGTCATCCTCTGCGACTGCTTCTGGCGCGAGTGCTTTGGTTTTGATTGATCTCTGGCTGATACTCTATAGGAAAATGCCTGGGGGAACTGGTCCTCGAGTTGATCCAATGTTTGCGAGCTCGTCTTCTTCTGTGTTATTTGCTCTGGTGACGTAGTTTAGCTCGCAGCCGTTGAGTTCTCCTTCCAGAGTGTTGTAGAGCTTCTGGTATGCTAACATGTTTTCTGAGACTGCTTCACAGTCCCTCATTGTTTGCTGGACGACGAGGTTGGAGTCGCCATAGATTACGAGATGGGTGGCGCCGCAAGCTTTTGCCATGCGCATGCCATGGAGTAGTGCCTCATATTCTGCTTCGTTGTTTGATGCCTTGCTGAAGTTGATCTGGAGCACGTATCTGAGTTTATCTCCTTTGGGCGAGATTAACACGACGCCTGCTCCGGCTCCTTGGTGTCTTTTTGATCCATCAAAGAACATCTTCCATGAGTTGGAGAGGTCTGGAGGGCCAGGTGTTTGCACCTCCATCCACTCGACCAAAAAGTCTGGGAGTACTTGGGCTTTGATTGCCGTTGGATGCTTGAACCGCAGGTCGCGGGGGCTGAGCTCGATGTTCCACTCGACGACTCGACCCGTTGCTCCAGGGTTCTTAAGGATGTCGGCGAGTGGTGCACTGCTCACAACCGTGATGAGGTCCTCGTCGAAGTAATGTGTTACTTTCCTTGAAGTCATGACGATGGCATATACGAGCTTCTGGTAGTGCGGGTACCGCTGCTGAGATTTTGTGAGGACCTCGCTGAGGTAGTAGATTGGCCTTTGTATGCTCTGGACGTTGCCTTCTTCCGTGCGCTCGACGACGAGCGTTGTGCTGACTACGCTGCTGCGTGCCGCTATGTAGAGGTAGAGAGGTTCTCGCTCCTTGGGCACCGCCAGGATTGGTGGGGTCGAGAGGGTCTTTTTTAGGTCCGTGAATGCATTCCGGGCTTCTTCATTCCGCTCGAATTTCTCTCCTTTTCTGAGCAACTGGTAGAATGGTAGAGTCCTTTCTCCCAGCCTGCTGATGAAGCGGCTCAATGCTGTGAGTCTTCCTGTGAGTTGTTGTACGCCTTTGATGTTCACCGGCTCTTGCATCCTGGCGAGTGCTTGGACCTTTTCCGAGTTGGCTTCGACTCCTCAGGCAGAGACCATGTATCCGAGCAGTTTTCCGGCTGGGACGCCGAACATGCACTTTTTTGGGTTGAGCTTGATTCTGTATCTGTTGAGTGCTGCAAAGGTTTCGCGAAGGTCATCGAGTAGCGTGTTCGCACTGTAAGTTCGATGACGATGTCGTCGACATGGACTTGGACGTTTCTGCCGATTTTGTCTCTTAAGCATGCTTGCATCATCCGCTGGTACGTGGCTCCGGCGTTTTTCAGTCCGAAAGGCATTGTCCTGTAGCAGAATACGTCGTAGGGTGTGATGAATGAGGTGTGCTCTTCGTCTTCTTCCTTCATCCTGATTTGGTTGTATCCTGAGTAGGCACCCTGCGGTAGAGTCGATTATCTGGTCTACCCTTGGCAGAGGGAAGTGATCCTTTGGGCAGTGTTTGTTGACGGGCCCGTAGTCGACGCACATGCGTAGTACGTCGGTGTCCTTTTTAGGCACTAAGACTAGGTTTGCAATCCAAGTGGCCTTCTTCGTCTCCCGGATGAATTGCACGTCGAGTAGTCGATTGACTTCTTCTCCAGTGGCTCTGCGCTTGGGTTCGGAAAATCTGCGCAACGCCTGCTTCACTGGTTTGGTGTTTGGATGTATACGTAGTGCGTGCTTTGCGAACTCTCGTGGTATTCCGGGCATGTCGGCCGGGAACCAGGTGAAAATTTTCCACTCCTCGCGGAGGAAGACCATAAGGGCAATTGATTGTTCTTCTGGGAGATGAGCGTAGATTCGGACCGTCTTGTCCGGGGCCGTTGGGTGCACTTGATGGGTGACTGTGTCGCTGTCGACGCTGAAGTCGCAAGTAAATTCTTTTGATTCGCTTCTTCTTGCCAGTGGGAAAATGCTCTTGTCTGTAACCATGGCTATCTCTTCGAGCTGCTGCTGAGTTACGAACGTGTCGGAAACTTCATGAAAGTCTCGGTCGCATTGGTCTGATTTGATAAAACTCTCGTTGACCATGATGACCCCTGAGGGTCCTGGTATCTTGAGCTTGAGGTACGCGTAGTGCGGGACCGCCATAAATTGAGCGAATGCGGGCCGCCCGAGTATGGCGTGGTATTGGGACTGCCAGTCGAGTACTTCGAACTCAAGGACTTTTCTTGCGAAGTTTCCCTTGCCGCCGAAGACAACATCGAGCTCGATTGTTCCGAGGGAGGAGACTCCTTCACTTGGAACTACGCCGTAGAGTGTAACTCCTGACTTCTTCCAGACTGATCGTGGAATCAGCATCTTGCGCAAAGTGCTGGTGAAGATTATGTTTAGACTGTTGCCCCCGTCCATGAAAACTCTGTCCATGTCATAACTGCCGATTTGAGCTTCGATGACCAATGGTGTGTGCCCTGGCCTTGGAATTGCGGGTGGGTGATCGCTTTGTGAGAAAGTAATGTTGGTCTCTGCGCCGTACAGATGGTAGGTTTCTGCTGTTATTAGGTCCTCGGCTTCTCGAGTTTGCAGGGTGTGGGCATCCTGTTTTTCTTTTGGGGCTCGTCCTTCTTGGATCATGCAGACCCGTCCATGATACGGAGGGTATTGCTCTTCTGCATTGGGTGCTGGCGGCTGCGCGGTTCCTCGAGCCCGTTTGGCTTTGCGTTACTTCTCTTCCTTGAGGCTGTTGGAGAGTTCGGTGAACAAACGACAACCTCTCAGGGTGTGGGCTTCTCTAAGGCGCCCCCAGTCGTCTTCGAAACAGTGGATTGTGCAGGGTCCATCCAGCTGTTCTTTGGATGTGAGCTTGTTGGAGCCGGCGTGCATTCTTCTTCTTGCGATGAGGAATGACTGCGAGTGGTCTTCCGGACGGGAGTGGAACCTTGGGTCGAGCTCTATTCCGTCGTTGATCGAGTGGTTCTGAATCATCTTGGAGAACTCATCTGGTATTCGATCTGGGTCGAAGTACTGGTCGGACTGAGTTTCGGAGTCGCCATCATTTCCCGCGGCGGGTGCCCGGGTGGCGGTGGGTGTTCGAGTGGTGGGAAAAGCTGTTGTGACACGTCGCGGCTCCTCGAGTGAGATTTCTATGCAGACTTCTTGTACTTGCTCCAGCATCCTGGCTGGCTTCATGGTCGCGGCTTGCGCTTGCCTTCTGGATCGTCGAGTTCTTTTTCACCGATCATGAATTTGGTAGTCGCCAAAAGATCAAACTTGGCCTAGTTGCAGGCCGAGCGATCTTGGTGGTGCGATGGAGAGGTCTGCGATGCACTTGAGTTCTTTGAGTGGATTGGATCTTGCTCGAGTCCTTGAGTTGTGACTTGCTGATGACGGGACCGCCGAGATCGTGATTCCAACCAGCATAGTCCCCACGGTCGGCGCCAATTGACGAGGATTGACCTCAGAAAATCCCATGGTCAGGGACCCTGGGTTAGATCATAGAGAGGATGAGCAGGTTGGTGATACTCGTCGGCTAACAGGAGATAGTACTTCCTGCTCGATTGTATTATGCGGGAGCTGATAACAGTGGCGATCGAGGCGAGTCCGTGATGGCTTCTCGCCCCTCATTGGTTACCCAAATTGGAAGGTTGAGATGTAGACAGCAGCAAATTTCCCTCGGTGAAGATACCAAGGTTTGTCTCCAGTAGGACTCCGACAACGACAGGAAGGTGACAACGGCGCCATCAATTAGGCGGTTGACGTGGACCTGCACACACAACAGATAACTTTGCTCCCAACGAGTACAGAGAGGTTGTCAATCCCTCCGGCCTTATGGTTTACAAAGGATCAAACGCATGGGATAATAATGATAACGATAGCAACAGAAAAGGAAATAAAGTAGAAAATAAATAGCAGGTGTAAACAGTGGCGGAAATATGGACCGGGGTCCCATGATGTTCACTAGTGATGACTCTCTCCAAAAAGACGATAAAATAGACATGCAAGGTAAACAAATTACAGCTGGGCAATTGACAGGATTATGTGCGCAAACCAATGCTAACTATGCTACAAAGAAAGGAAGAGGCTCAAAATCTTGGGCGGTACGCCAAGACAAGTAGACCGAAATCCATCTGCATCTACCTACTAATCATCCACCTTGAGATATCTATCCAGAACATCTCGCTAGTATTAAGTTGCGAATCCCACCCAAAGTGTAAACTCAAAGCAACAGACAACTGCATTAAAGAACTTTGCGTAAAGTAAACAATCCTTGCACCCGCAAGTACAAGCACCGTTGTTTTCTCCCTTGTGGCAACAACACATCCCCTAGACTCATGTTGTTGTCACTCAAGCTAGTCATCAGGGGCATGAACCCACAATCATGCATAACGCTCTCTCTTTGAGGGACTACCTACTATTTGGCCAAAGCAATAAACAGCAATGGAGAACATGCAAGAATTACTCAAGAACATAAATATAAAAGAGGAGAATAAAATATATTACTCAAACACAATCTGAACATAATCTCATAATCCATCAGATCCCAGCAAACTCAGCATAGCAAAAGCAGAAAGATTACATATGTGCCTCGATCATGTACGGCAGCTCACGAGGTCTAAACCATGAAGAATAAAGAGGGGAGGAGAACATCACATAGCTACTGATCATGGACCAATGGTCCAAGGTGGACTACTCACAGTTCATCCGGGAAGCATCCATGGTGGTGGAGAAGCTCCCGGAGGTGGTTCCACCCTCCGGCAGGGTGCCGGGAAGAGGGCTCCTGGTGCTCCCGATCTTGGAAGCGCTGCGGCGGTGGAGCAGAGGAGAGATCGCGAAAAAGGGTTATGTCCTTGAGGGTTTCGGGACGAGAGAGATATATAGGCGAAGGGGGCAGCCAGAGGTGGACCGGGGGCCCTAGGCGCGGCCTAGGGGGTGGCCGCGCCAGGTGGCCACCCCTGGCTACCCTTTGGCCCCACTTTGGCTCTTCCCGAAGCTTCCTGTACGCTGATTTTTTCTATATTTTTCCCAGAATTTTTATGGCACTTTAAGTAATGGGAAAACTTGAAATACAAAAACAGCAGAAAACAGGAACTCGCACTGGGGTGCACTGATTTAATAGGTTAGTCAAAATATGATCAAAAGTGTATGGAAGTGCATCAATATCATAGAAATATCACACAAAAGATGCATGGAGCAAGAAAAAATTTGGACGTATCAACATCCCCAAGCTTAATTCGTGCTCGTCCTCGAGTAGGTAAATGATAACAAGCAATCAAGGCGTGTAATTCAATTCAAGTCATAATAAGCAAGAGTTTATATTAGCATTGAAACAAGCAACATAAGAACATAGAGATGCAAGAGCTCTCACTCTCCGTGACTCTAATGTCTCCAAATGGTGTTTGCGTACAAGAAAGGGATAGGGATATACGAGAGAGTAAAACATAATTTTTATTGTTGAGAACTTAATCTACTAAAGTTTCACACTTGGTCTTCTTTGGAATCTTATCTTGACTCATCCCTAGACCACTAGCCAGGTACAAGTCAAAATGAGCCACTCTCTTTCGATATTTTGAGCACTCATGCAATGGATGAGCGTAAGCAAGAAAGTTGACATTTAGGATGGCAAAGAGAGAAAAATGGAGGAGCAAGACAAAAAAGGTGTGAAAGGCTCACATCAATGAGGTCAATCATAGGCAAGAGAAAGCCAAATGATAGATATGATGTGAGGAGTAGGGATTGCCATGCAACGAATGCACATATGAGCTAAGGTAAGCTCTCCAATGGAACTAATGGAGGTGCATCCAACTTGCTTGCTCAAGAAAACCTAGAGCTCATTTGAGGAGGCTCATCATTGGAATATACAAGCCAAGTTCTATAGTCTGAAGATCCCCACATAGCTATATGCATGAATGATAATCTTTATGGAGTACAAGATATAAGATGGAGTACGAGTGTGGATCTCTCAAAAGGAATAGTAGCGTGCCCCTTCTCTTTTTTTATTTCTTTTTCTTTTTTTTCTATTTGTTGTATTTTTTTGGTGGCCTCGATGGCTCTTTGTATTTAACTCTCACTAGATGACCCGGTTGCGCCAATGGCGCAGAAGCCATGTAGTGGTGATGTGTTATAGATAGCAATATAGCATGTATTAAACACTATCAACAAAGCGATACTACATTGATATAAGCTGGCATCATGAATTCAAAGTTTAAGCATGATGAAAGAGATCCGTCACGAAAGTAAGCAGTTTCTAAGAGTGAAGCTGTACATATAGAGCTTCATAGGCTACTTAAGACATCTTAGCAGACCAAATGGAAACACATCCTTAAGCGTAGGTTATATATACATAACTTCATAGGCTTCTAAGTAGGTTGGTACAGCGAACATAGTGCTCAATATTTATCCATCTAGCAGTCCTAGAATATATAAACTGCAAATAATTTACACTTGGTGAATTCTCTCTCTCAAGAATGCATCATCTTCTTTTTCTCAGATCTGCACACATGACAAGAGTCACATAACAGGGAGGCAAGAAAACCGATAAATTAAGAAATCAAAATAAAAATATCACAGAACAAGGAGGCAAGATGAGAAAAGGAGGAAAAAGAACTCACATGTGCTGGCACCTCGATCTCTCCTCTCTGTATGTAGCCGCTAGGGTGGGGGTTTGACCAGGTGAAGTCCCCTCCTCTGCCGCAGCCCCTCCTCATCGCCTATGTTCTCCCCTGATCCCCTCCTCCTCGGTCTAAGACGCGCATCTCAAGTAAATATGTTCTCCCCTGATCCCCTCCTCTCTTTGAAAAACTAACAATGAGAGCAGAGTCTTCCGGCTAGCCTGTCACAGAATCTAAAGAGAGCGACGAAGTGAAAAAATAATCAAGGACACCAAATAAATATTTGAAGAACAACACTACTAACGAGACAAGTTATTTCACCAGAAATAATTAAGCATGGGATCGACAAAAGGTTAGTATTTGGTCACTTTTTGTTTCCAGTTTTCTAAATACCGTATAGATGCTTTTCCTATAATGGCAAACTACATAACATGCAAACCCAAGCAAACTCAAAAATATGAAATGACTTTTTATGTGGCACATTACAGCTGTAAAACATACTCCCTCCGATCCATAATAAGTGTCACTCATTTTGTACTAAGCTAGTACAAACTTTATACTAGATGACCGACACTTATTATGGATCGGAAGGAGTAGTATATTATAAGTACATGAAAATGAAAATATGCTAATATATATCATTGTACAACCTCTCCTCCAGCAAAGTGAGCTGGGCTCGCATTCTAAAACAGAATCCTTTCAATGGCCTTTAAATTAAATATTCTCATCGGGATAAGAAACATGAAAAATGCTTTTATAGATCCAACAGAATAGATCTCAACTTTAACCTTCCCGCATTTGGAAGGCTAAAATCTCACATAACGAATTCTCCCCTACACACAAATTAGATTCATATCATCATATGTTTATACTATCGAATTTCACCTATAGTTTCCATTTTAGCAACCACAATATTGTTAACATTGCATTCTGGTACAACTCTTATATTAGGTAGATACTGAACATACTAATTCATACCTAAAATGCAAAATAATGAATTGAACAGAGAGGGAATTTTTTTAGCACAAACTCCATGGTGTGAAATGATGTTGAGCATGGAGAAGCATCACCCAGTAAATGTTCCGCAACCTGCATAATTGATCTGCAATAGATTTCCATAGAAGAGAACATATCAGAGAGAGAGAGAGAGAGATTAAGCAAAGCTCACCTCGTGCACCAGCTGCGGCCACCGATGCTTAAATATATAATGGAAATTTTGGTTGCTTCTTAACACAGTAGTGGAAACCTAATAAATTCAGCATACAACAACAAACTATAAAGAAAATGTGAACCAAATTAAAGTGTCATTGCTCCAAACAATAGAGCACACCTGAACATTCATTTATCCATATCTCTTGTCTCAAATAGAAGAATATTGAATCCCTACGGTAGAAGTCTGTCATTGCGTACGACAAGCCTACAAAAAAGACAGGAGAGAACAACTTGCAAAAAAATTTGCAACTCTTTTGCAATGGAGGGTAAATTTTAGATGGTTAGTTTATACAGTTTTTTGTAGCATTGTAAAAAATAGCATTCAAATGTTAACATTGGCTTGGAGACTAAATAGCAGGGGAAATAGTGAGGAAATATACTATCTCTGTCAAAGATCAAGCATTGCAAATATAAGAAGTGCAGAATACAACTTCAAGAGAGGAAAGTAGAATACGGAAAGAGAGGAAGAAACACCTGCCGCCAAGAAGTTGTTTGGCTCTTTCAACACCTGAAGCCAGCACGTCAGGACTTGGAAATCTTTGGTTCACTTGTACCGGAAGAGCAACAGGCATCTCCTCAAGTGGAACCGCACGACGAGCACAAAGCTGACCTGCTCGATCTGGTCAACTTCCACACATCAGCTGACGGCGACCTGTGGGGGCAGCGCGGCTGTTGCCGGATTCCAGCGAGGAGAAGGCAAGGAGGTTGCGGGGACAGGAGGAATGGACGCGGCGCCGCCGGAGGTCACCGGAGGCGAAGGGTGGCACGAGCGAGCTCCGAGCTTGGTTAATGGCGGTCATGGCGGCCTGCGTTGACGAGAGAGAGGGTGAATTAAGAGAAGAGAGGGAGAAGAGGGAGGAGAAGGAGGCGGTGGACCTGTGGGGTGGCGCGGCGGCGGCGCCTCGGCTCGCCAGAGCTGGAGAAGGCACATGAGGATGCCGGCGGATCTGGTCATCTTACACACGGTCGCAAATCCTGGCCAGCCCGTCAACGACGAGCCAGAGGCGGCGCATCGCAGGTGCGGCGCCTGGAGGAGAGGAGAAGGGGGTGCGGCGGCCGGGGAGAGGAGAGGAGGCGGCTAGGGTTCTACCGGTGAGGGAGTCGGGAGCGAGCGAGGGGAAAGGGAGAAGGGAACGAAGCGGAGCCGGTACTTATCTCTTTGCTCGCTGCGACACTAAAGCGCGCAGCCTTCGCGCTACAGTAAAGAAAAAGCACTATTCATGGAGATTAAAAGGCGACGTGGCCGCAACTTCTCTGGCTAGGAACCGAGGACCTTTTACTAGTTGGATTTGTCCTCTTTGGAATTTTTTGATTTTTTCCTCTTTGGGATCTTTTTTCTTATTTTAGGGGTAACACTCTATATATTACAAGAAGTATAGAAGATCTTTTACGCTTTACAAAAGTACTCAACATAAAGAAAATGAAACTATCATGATGTATGCAAATGTATGTCTCTGCCAGTGTAGCAGGATATGCAATGATACTAAAGCGTCATGTAGCAATGATTAGGGCCATGCCCAACTAGCATGCGGCTCATCGATCAAGCAAAAACATGTATGACATGAAGATCAAGTCATGAGAAGATGGGTGTTTCATGGCAATGTATTTCGGAAAGGCTATGAAAATATCTTGATAGGTAGGTATGGTGGCTGTTTTGAGGAAGGATATAATGAGGCTTATGATGACAGAGCGTATTGATAACCCTCAACTCTAGGGGATCGAGATAGTCTTCGCGGGCAAAATAACCCAATTTATTGATTCGACACTTGGGGACACAAAGAATACGTACAGGCTTTGACAATTGAGTTGTCAATTCAACCGCACCTGAAATAAACACTTACTTGCACAAAGGTATTAGTAGCAACTGTGATACGGTGGTAGTAGTGGTGGTGAGAATAGTGGTGATGGTGGTGGTGAAACAGCAAAAGTAAAACAGCAAAAGTAAACAACTAGTAATCAGCAGGAAAGAAAACACTGTAGGCTAGGGAGATGGATGGTTGGGCGCTGCTTGGATGAGAACGAACATGTAATAGATTCTAACACGGGCAAGGCTCACAGAAAAGAAAGAATCATCTAGGCAAATATCAAACATCAGGCGTGCATCCCAGGGTAGTTGTACGTGCTTGCAATAAGAACTTTGCACAACATCTTTTGTCCTACCCTCCCGCTACAAACGGGGCGAAAAGGAACTTAGGGAGATTAAGGTACTCCTGTCAAAGAGCACCGGAACAAAGCATTAACACTTCATGGATACACGGAATCCTCAAATTATATATAGTCCATCCCCTTTGGTGTCCCAAGCTGTCACCATTGGGATCGCCGGTTCCGGACTATAATAGGTGCATACAACTCATAGATAGGATCAAGAACACCACAAACTCAAGAAACAAAAGGGTGATCGGATCTGAAATCATGGCACTCGGGACCAAAGTGACAAGCATTAAGAGCAACAAGTTGTAACAGAGATGATAAACACCAAGTAGATGATAGGCAACATGCCCCCAACAATCTGATTGAACTATTACATGATCTAACTCATCCAATCCCTACCATCCCTTTTTGCCTACAGCAGGGAATTACTCACACATGAGGGAGGAAGTCATGGAGGGGTGATGGAGAGGCGATGATGATGACGATGGCGATGATTTACCCTCACCGGAGGCCAAAGCAGCCTCCAGCTTAGCTCTCCCGAAGAAGAACAGAGGGTTGCGGCGGCTCCGTGACGTAGATTGGAGAAGCGACTTCTGTTCTGGGGTTTCTGCGTCGGGAGAATAAATAGGGCCAAAGTAGGGCACCGGGGGACGTGGGACCAAGCCAGGAGGGCAGGTGGCGCGGCCAGAGGCTGGGCCGCGCCAGGCACCCTCCTGGCTGCCCCCTGGCTTCCCTGTGGCCCCCCTTTGGACTTGCGGAAGCTTCCGGAACGCTGATTTTTTATATATATTTTTGGGATTTTTCCAGCGTACCTAAATATCCAGAAACCTACACAAAAGAAAACAGCACTGGTAGCTCTGCTGAAACAACGTCAGTCCGGGTTAGTTTTGTTCAAATCATGCAAGAATGAAGCCAAAACAATAGCAAAAGTGTTTGGAAAGGTAGATACGTTTGAGACGTATCAACTCCCCCAAGCTTAGCTATTGCTTGACCTCAAGAAATTCAGTTCAACGAACTGGACGCGACAAAGAAAACTTTGGCAAACTCTTTTGCTTCATTAGATGTATATAAGCATGCACTACGAAAGAGTTTAGCAAGTTTTGACACCATGCTACAAGGACAATGCACGAAGCAATCCTTATTTCATGTAATCAGTCACAAACAAACAAAAAGTAAATAATATGCTGCTGAGAATCAATTTAAGATCACAATACACATAGCATGAACATATCAGAGTGGTATCTCGCTAGCCTCCATGAGTGAAGCAAAACATAAATGCAGAAACTCCTCCGGAGTTTTAAAGGAGACTAGAATTCAGAACTCAAAGTAAGAAACATCACAAGCATGCAGAAGACAATGTGATACTTTGGGACAATTCATGTTACACTAAGAATGACAATTATGCTCTCATAGTTGGTGCTTTGGAGAAAGGAAGGTGGAGACTCTCGAACCATGGCTTTTGATGGCAAGGTTGAAAACCCGTGAAAGGAAGCAAAGACTAAACATGTGCCAGAGCTCTTGGTTTTGAAAACAGAGATAAAACTCTTTTAAGAAGTGCAACTTTCCAGTCAACGGTGAACGGTAAAGGTCTCTCAATATCTCCCATGCCAACCATATTAATGCCTTTTGCTTACACATGTTCCCTTATCCATAAATCCTTTGATGGTCTACGGAACCTTTTATTTTGCCTCAAGGATGGAAGGAGGGTATCGTTCCATCTATCATAAGCAACATTTGGTCCATTTCATTCCATCATCAAGTATGGGGGAGGTATAACTCTCATTTTTTTATTGACTAGTTAAAACTTCCGTCAAAATATTTTTGGCATGGTAGATACTGATTTTTCCTCACCGCACCATGAGCTTGTACGGTCGCAAAAGGGAAGCTTTTGAATAAATTTCTAGATGGCCCAAGAAAGTCTAAGTTAGGAGTGGTCGATAAATACCACATATAGGTAGGTATGGTGGACTGAAATGGAACAACTGGGTTTAGAAAGGTGATTGTGGAAGCACAAGCAGAATTCCGCTTGGTGCTGGAGGAAGGCTAGCAAAAGACGGGGAAGCGACCAACCAGAGAGCATAACGATCATAATCATGCAGAGCGACAAAGCAACATTGAATCGGGCATGAAAGTGATATAGCTCACTCTGAAGTAAAAAGATCATCAAGGCAGAACAGACTTTTTAGTCTTAACATGCGTGAACATGTGCCAAGTCAATCCAAGAATCCCCTGGAGGGAAATACCACTTCAATATGCCACACCATGAACAATGCAATGCATGTCAATCATTTCAAGCAACACATTATAAACTCTAGCTATTTGAGACTAACCACAAAGAAAGCATGAACTACTGGGAAAGCATTGTAAACATAGCACTTGTCAAACCGGCTTTCCTTGTTGCATCCCTTCCGTCGATCTTCATCATTAATGCCTTGTCACTTGCACGATCGAACGTAGGAAATTATAATCATCACGGACTCGAGCTGAACTCTGAAACAAAGCAAACTAAAGAGCAAAGGAAACATATTTTTGGGTTTTTTAAGGTTTAACGAAAGAAAAAGAAAGGAGAAATCTTGTTGGGTTTTTGCAAACTAAAAAGAACAAAGAAGAACAGGCAAAAACTTCAAAAAGATAAAAGCGAACCAACGGTAGATACAGTGGAAGGGTAGGAGATCACATACTCCCCCAAGCTTAGGCTTTTGGCCTAAGTTGGGCTCGTCTACTGCGGTCCCGAGGAGCCTCCTTCTCCAGGGTAGTACTGGTATGTCCATGGGTCGTATGCGTCCTCCGGTGCGTACACCGAAGCCCTGGGCTCCTCCCACGTGGAAGAAGGTCCCGCCCCCCCATCCAGAGGAAGACCCTTCACCCCAGGGGGTGACAGTCTCCTCCTGAACTGGTGGATATACCACGTGCTCCTCCTGAACGGGCGGATACACGATGCGCTCCTCCTCGTCTGTGGGGTCGTGAAAATGGTATCTCCCCGTGATCTCATCAAACTCGGCCACTGAAAAATGAAATCCGTTCCTGCGAGAAAAATCAAACACAAGTGGTGCAGGTAGACGGACAGTGCGTGCCACAACGTCTTTAAACCGCAAAATATAATCAAGTGTATAGCGGTCAGAGGTCTTAGTAACAAAGAAATGCCTCTTCATGGCATCCAAGTCAAGGTTAACAAAAGGAAAGATTGCATCATCTGGGCGCGGTTCTCCTTGGAGAAACTGCAAAAGAAGTGTGGCATAGACGCCACCAAAGAGGTCCCCCTTGTTACTATTAGTACCAAGGCGTTTCGCAATAAGTGAACCCACATGATACTCGTGCTTCCCTGAGAGGGCATTCGCCATGATAGCAGTATCATGCGTAGAAGTGCTGCTCGTGTTGTCTCGAGCCAACACTCCTCTAGCAATATAATAGGCGAAATACCTGAGGTGAGGGAACATAATGTTGGAAATCTTCTGACGGTTGGATGGCCTCACTTCAGTGTTACAGAACGAGTCGAGGAGGGTGTTGAGTGCAACAGTTTGGACATTTTTCCTCTTCTTCTTCTCGAACAAGCCTGGCAAACCTAAAGCTTCACAAAATATACTCATAGGCATGGTCAGCAATCTTTCATAAACTCGAAACACCACAGTATCATTGTCAGAATAAAACCTGAAACAGTTAACAAAAATAGCGGTGAGTGTCTCGTACTGTGGTACACGGCTCCTAACAAGTCGTGTCAAACCTGCATTGGCACACAGAGCATAGAACTCTTCTTGTATGCCGGCATCCTCCATGAAATCTTGGCATGGAAATGCCATGGCTTTCGCGGGTGACGCGTCCAACATCTCTATGGGTACGATATCTTCATTGTAGCTCACCCTCGTGGTCGAAGGTGAAGCTGCAGAACGTGTAACACGGCTAGAGCGCTCGGGTTTATTCTTCCCAAGCCACTTTCCTAGCCTCTCCATTTCTGAAATTTTTAAAAATTCACAAAAACGAAGATTTAAGCAAAACTAGATTGGGAAAAACATTCTACTTACTTTACCAAGACTCAAACTAGCAACACAACTTGAAAAATAAATTTCTACACAAACATTTAAGCTCAACTAAACAGCACCAAGAACCACTAAATACTCACTAATGAATCCACCAACTAGAAAACTAATTGGAGGGGTGAGGGAGTCACATACCAGAGAGTATTTGTTCCAAATTTCAGCTCAAATGAGTGGTTGTAGAAGGAGATCGAGGTTCCGTGCTCAAGAACAGCAAGAACAGCAAAATCAGAGCAAGAACACGAGTTTTTTGGAGGAAGGAGAGAGAGTGAGGGAAGAGAGGCCACCAGGGGGTGCATGTGGGCCCTAGGAGGGTGGGTGGCGCGGCCAGGAGCTGGGCCGCGCCACCTGGCCTCCTGGGCCAGGGGTGGACCCCCCTAGTCAGCCTCAGGTGCCTCCTGATGGATTTTTACCTAGAAATTTTGATTTTGATTTTTCTGGAATTTTCTGGGCAACTTCACTGTAGAGAATTTTTCAAAGTTCAAAAAGCTGCAAAAACTTTCGTGAACTTGAGACAAAAGTTAGAACAAGTGAAGCTTTAAACAAAGGAACTTAGGTACAGCAAGGAGAATAAAAGCTAAAGGAAATGAAAACATAACAAGCTCAAATTTTTACCTATATAAAACATGCTAGTTAGCAAGGTTGATCAAGTCTTACCAACAAACCTGTGGTATATAACGCAGAAAGTCTCGCCTCTTATGAAGTGATCATTGCACTCTCACTTTAATGGACATTGTCCCCACCTTAATTGTCTTGTATTTATGGTATACATGTAGTGGACAATCCCATTCTCCAATCTTCACGGTCTCGATATTCTCAATGGAGTTAAGGCCATGCCTTTTGTCGATCTTCTTCGGAAAATACACCGTGTGTTCTTTGTCATTCACGTTGAAGGTAACCTTCCCTTTATTGCAATCAATAACAGCACCTGCGGTGTTAAGAAAAGGTCTACCAAGGATAATGGACATGCTCCCATCCTCGGGCATGTCAAGTACAACAAAATCAGTGAGTATTAAGCAATTGGCAACTTCAACAGGAACATCCTCACAAATACCGATCGGGACGGCCGTGGACTTGTCGGCCATCTGGAGAGAGATATCTGTAGGAACTAGTTTCTCTAAACAAAGTCTTTTGTAGAGAGAAAAGGGCATAACACTCACTCCTGCACCAAGATCACATAAAGCAGTTCTAACATAATTATTTTTTATGGAGCAAGGAATGGTGGGTATACCTGGGTCACCGAGCTTCTCAGGAATCTTGCCACTGAAAGAGTAGTTAGCAAGAATAGTAGATATTGCCTCATTAGGGACTTTTCTTTTATTAGTAACAATATCTTTCATATATTTAGAGTAAGGAGGTAACTTAATAGCATCAGTCAAAGGGATTTGAAGAAAAAGAGGTTTCATCCACTCACAAAACTTGTTGTAGTGCTCATCTTCTTTGGTTTTGACGGACTTGCTTGGGAAAGGCATGGGTTTCTGTACCCATGGTTCTCGTTCCTTCCCATGTCTCCTTGCAAGAAAGTCTTCTCTAGTATACTTCTTGCGCTTATCGGGTGCTTCTTCTTCACGAACCTCGGGTGGATCATTCTTTTCAGCATCTTTTTCAGGTTCAGCACCGTCTTCAGTCTCATCATCGGAGGTAGATATGCTGTTTGGATCAACGGCTTGTTCTTCTTCTTCTATAGGATCATTGGAATTGTCAGGTTCCTTGTGTTTCTTCTTATTCTTCTTCTTCTTTGGAGAGCTAACAATTTCTTCTTCCTGCACTTGAGAATCTTGCTCGATCCTCTTCGGACGTCCTTCTGGATAGAGAGGGTCCTGGGTGTGTGTTCCACCCCGGGTCTTTATACCATAAGCATGTAAATTTTCCTTTTTGGCATTATTAGCAAGCAAATCTTTTTGCACATTAGAAATTTGTTCAACCTGAGTTTGAACCATATGAAAATTCTTCACAAGACATTTAATATCATTAACTGTTCTTCCTAGAACATCAAGCAAACTTTTGATAGCTAGAGTATTATCATGCAACCGACCTTGTATCTTTTCATTGAAGTGACTTTTCTTCATAATAAAATTATCAAGCTCATCTAAACATTGGTCAGGAGGTTTACCTTTAGGGATGTCACTTGCATTGCAATCTAGAAGAGAGTGTACCTCTACCATAGGTGGGTAGTGGTAGGCTCACACAGCTTCTCAATTGGGGGTAGATTCTTCACGTCTTTAGCTTTAATTCCTTTCTCTTTTATAGAATTCTTTGCTTCTTGCATATCCTCGGGGCTTAGGACAAGCATGCCCGTCTTCTTTGGTGGTGGAGGTGGTTCAGGCACGGACCAATCTTCATGGTTTTTGGCAATCTTGCCCATCAATTCTTCCGCATCGTCCGGTGTTCTTTGCCTGAAAACACAACCAGCTCAACTATCTAGATAGGATTTAGACCCATCGGTTAGACCAGCATAAAATATATCAAGTAATTCATTCTTAGGGATCTCATGTCCCGGTCTAGCCTTCAGCAAACTGCAAAATCTCCCCAAGCTTTAGGGAGATGCTCATCCTGCAACTGTTTAAAGTTATAAATTCTTTGCAAAGCAGCATGTTGCATATGAGCAGGAAAATACTTATCAACGAAAGATATAGCCATATCTTGAGGACTCTGAATGGAACCACATGGTAGTGCATCATACCATGCTCTAGCATCTCCTTTCAAGGAAAAAGGAAGAAGCTTGGTCACATAAAAGTTTTGGATCCTTTCATCAGTAGTAAACAAGCCACCCAACTCAGTGAGTTTGGTCAGGTGCTCGATAACATCATCATTTTCTCTGCCATAAAAGGGATCAGCTTCAACTGTGGTTATAAGTGAAAGATCAACAGAGAAATCATAATCAGGATCAGTGGTGCATATAGGAGACGTAGCAACAGTATGATCAGGAGTAAACTTGTTCTTCAAGGAATGCTTTGCTATCAACTTCTTTATAGTAGCAGGGTCGGAATCAGCACATTCATTAAGCTCCCTGCAAAAATCATCATCAAGCGTAATATAATCATCCTCAAGGAGTTTCTCCTTAAGGCCAGCAAAGATATGAGTTTTTCCAATAGGTGTTTGGGTAACAGGAATTTCAACACCCGAGAATCGGGCAGCAGCAGCAATCCGTTCTTCAATAAAAGAACCAAGTGAACCTGTAGTCTCAAAGGTAGTAGAAGCATCATCAAAAGTATCTGACATATTGCCAGACTCAGCAGAAGTAGCATGTAACTGAGGTGAATCAAACTGACTCATAACTGAAGGTGAATCAAGTTTAGCACTAGTGCTAAGAGCAGTACCTCTTCTCGTACGGGATAGTAAGATCGGAACCTTGGGGTCTCCTTTCTTACCCATAGTGGATAGCGTGCAGAAGGTATGATACTTCAAGTAGACCTGTAAATAAAGCTATGGTCCCCGGCAACGGCGCCAGAAAACAGTACTTGATAACTGATACGGTGATGATCTCTCACTCCTCGTTGGTTACCCCAAGTGGAAAGTGAGATGTAGCGTAGCAGCAAATTCCCCCTATGAAGAGGATAGGCTTTGTATCCTGTAGGACTCGCAGAGATACAAGAAGGTGTCACGACGCTTGACGTGGACCTGCACACAGCAACAAATAACTTTGCTCCCAACGAGTACAGAGGAGTTGTCAATTCCTCCGGCCTTGCTGTTTACAAAGGATCAACGCAAGAGATAATAATAGTGGCAACTGAAAGTAAAATAAGGATGTAAACAGTAATGTGAAGATGGACCGGGGTCCCGTGATTTTCACTAGTGATGTCTCTATCCCAAACGACGATAAAAGTGCTGGCGAGGTAAACAAATCACAGCTGGGCAATTGACATAATTATGAAGGCACCGGAATGCTAATTATGCTGCAAAGAAAGGAAGGGCTCAAAAGCAATGGACAGTACGCCAAGGTAAGTAGACCGAAATCCAACTGCATCTACTACGAATCATCCACCTTGAGATATTTATCCAGAACATCTCGCTGGTATTAAGTTGCGAATCCCACCCAAAGTGTAAACTCAAAGCAACAGACAACTGCATTAAAAGAACTTTGCATAAAGTAAACAATCCTTGTACCCGTGGATACAAGCACCGTTGTTTTATCCCTGGTGGCAACAACACATCCCCTAGTCTCATGTTTCTGTCACTCAAGCTAGACATCAAGGGGCTGAACCCACAATCAAGCATAACGCTCCCTCTTGGAGTTGCAACAAATCACTTGGCCAAAGTAAGATACGGCAACGGAGAACATGCAAGAATTTACTCAAGAACAAAATATAAAAGAGAAGAGCCAAATATATTACTCATCACAATCTGAACATAGTCTCATAATCCATCAGATCCCAGAAAACACATAATAGCAACAACAGAAATTACAGAAGTGCCTCGATCATGTGAGGCAGCTCACGAGGTCTCGAAAGTGGAAGCACAAAGAGGGGAGAGAAGTACATCACATAGCTACTAGTCATGGACCCATGGTCCAAGGGAAACTACTCACGGTACATACGGGAGGCGTCCATGGCTATGGATGGTCTCTCGGAGGGGTTTCCTCCTCCCGGCAGGGTGCCGGGGCAGCTTCTCCACGCATCCCCGATCTAGAAACGGCGGCGGCGGCGGTACAGAGGCGAGATGGCGGAAAAGAGATCGATATTAGGGGTTTCCACCCCTAGGGCTAAATATAGGCGAAGGGGGCACCGAGAGGGGCCACAGGGCAGCCAGGAGGCTCCCTGGTGCGACCTAGGGTGGGGCCGCGCCAGGGACCCTTCTGGAGTCCCTGTGGTGGCCCCCCTTCCCTCCTTTGGTGTTTCCGAAAGCTTCCAGGTCGCTGATTTTTTATATGATTTTTCCGGATTTTTTGGAGCACTTTTAATGGCCGGAAAACCTGAAATACAAAAACAACAGAAAACAACAACTGGCAGCTGGGTGCACTGGGTTAATAGATTAGTCCAAATATGCTCAAAAGTGTATGAAAGTTCAAGCAAAACATGGCAAAGTCACACAAAAAATGCATGGAGCAAGCAGAAATTATAGATACGTTTGGGACGTATCAACATCGCCTAGCTTAATCCCTGCTCGTCCTCGAGTAGGTAAATGATAACAAGCATAATTTCTATGGTGACATGCCACACAACCATATAAAAACTTTTAAGTAAAGCAATCAAAGCATGCAATTCAATTGAAGTCTTAACAAGCAAGAGTCTATATTAGTATTGACACAAGCAACAAAATAATAAAAGGTGCAAGAGCTCTCGCTGTCCGTGACTCGAATGTCTCCAGATGGTGTTTGCGTGCAAGCAGGGGACTGGGAAAAACAGAGAAAAAGGTTGATGAGAACAACTATCTACTAAAGTTTCACACTTAGTCTCCTTTGGATTCTTATCTTGACTCGTCCCCAGACCACTAGGCAGGTACAAGTCAAACTGGTCCACTCTCTTTCGATATTTTGAGCACTCATGCAATGGATGAGCGTGAGCAAGAAAGTTGACACCTAAAAGGCGAAACAGAAAGAAGGTGGAGGAGGAAGACAAAAAGGGTGTGAAAGGCTCACATCAATGAGGACAATCATAGGCGAGAGAAGGCCATATGATAGATATGATGTGAGGAGTAGGGATTGCCATGCAACAGATGCACATGTGAGCTAAAAGCTCTCCAAGGGAACTAGTGGGGGTGCATCCCACTTGCTTGCTCAAGAAGACCTAGAGCTCGTTTGAGGAGGCTCATCATTGGAATATACAAGCCAAGTTCTATAGAGTGAAGGTCCCCACATAGCTATATGCATGATGATGATTTTTATGGAGTACAAGGGATAGAGGATGAAGTACTAGTGTGGATCTCTCAGAAGGAATAGTAGTGTGCCCCCTTCTCTCTTTTTATTTTTCTTTTTCTCTTTTTTGTTTTTTTGGTGGCCTCAATGGCTCTTTATATTTAACTCTCATTTGTCCTCTTTGGGATCTTTACCTCACTTTAGGGGCAACACTCTATATTTTACAAGAATATATGAGATCTTTCACACTTTACAAAGGTACTCACATAAAGAAGATATAACTATCATGATGCAAATGTACGCCTCTGCCAGCATAGCAGAATATGCAATGATACTAGCGTGTCATGTACCAATGATTAGGGCAAGGCCCAACTAGCATGCGGCTCATCGATCAAGCAAGTAGCATGTATGAAATGAAGATCAAGTCATGAGAAGGTGGATGTTGCATGGCAATGTATATCGGAAAGGCTATGGAAATGCCTTGTAGGTAGGTATGGTGGCTGTTTTGAGGAAAGATATAAGGAGGCTTATGATAACAGAGCGTATCGTGCCAAGGCTTATGATAAAGATGCATCGGCGAATTATGCGCCAACTCTCAAGGTGAGAAAGGGCAATGCACGGTACCGAAGAGGCTAGAAAAAGTATAGGTGGGTGGAAGTGTCAACTTTCGAATACTCACATTAGTATGAAGACCTCATGCACTTATTATCGGTAACTCTCAATCTAATCAGGAGGTTCACAAAGAGACAAGTACCCCGAGGATGAGTGTATGGGGGTTTGGTAATCCTTGTGCATCCTCGACTCATGGTACGTGAGTGTACTCTAATATTCGAACCCTCCAGAGGTTAGTGATCAATCTAGTAGCTAGAGTTCTCAACAGGGGTTTTTGGTTTTCGAAAAACACACGGATTGCCCAAAATATGACATCTATCACTAATAGGCTCGAGCTCTTGACACCAAAAGTTCAGACATTACTCTAGTAAATACCTCAAAACTATTGCAAGTTACTACTACAAAGAGAACAACAACTTCAACTACCTACTTCTAGTCAAGACACAAAACTCAGTGCAACAGGCAAACTCTCTAACAAGATAAAACATGCAACCTATAGAAAGTTCAACCTAAAAAAAAGGAAAGCTCTAGAAAAACTAAAGCACTATAACTAAACAGAGCAGCAGCTAAGAAAAGAAAAAGAACAACTCATAGCTAAAAGAATAAGCATGCAAATCCTATGAGGAGTTCTAGTTCAAGCGGAGCGTGTATCTCTCCCACACAAAAGAGTAAGCTGGGGTCTAACTTGTTACTACAGCAAACAAAGCAAAAAAAACCTAAGAAAAGTAAAGAGCGAGACGCTCCAAGCATAGCACACAACGCATGAAGCGATAAAAATATAGTGAGACGAAGGACAAACTGATAATTGTTGATGGAGAAGGGGATGCACGGGGGCATCCCCAAGCTTAGACGCTTGAGTCTCCTTGAATATTTTATGGGGGTGCACATGGGCATCCACAAGCTTGATAGTTTGACACTCCAAGATCTTCTTTCATCATCTTCCATCGCGCACTTGAAAACTCCCTTCATACATAACTCATTGTAGACTGATTAGAGAGGTTAGTACCCAACTAAAATAATTTTTCCTCTACTGGAAATAAAGATAACTTTGAAGGCCTACTGTTTCTCAAGATTTCCAAAAGGTTTTTGCAAAGAAAAAGCAAGCTTAAGGTTTGCAAAGTGAAGAAAAGGCAAAACAGGACAGAATCTGTGAAAAACAGACCAGTAGGTAAAAATGAATTTTTTAGGGGTACTTCTGCAACTCAAATAAAAAAATCAGAACATACGCAAGTTTCGTAATTGTATAGAGCACGCTTTGTAAAAAAATCAGATCAAAAAGATGAACTGGGATTTTTCCATGATTTTTCTAGTCACGAGGACAGAATCTGTTTTCTGGACAACATGTCACAACTTTCACTTCCCTCGTCGTATGAGGCTATAAAAGGCACAAAGCTTGAAAAATAAAGATACAATGATGTTTCTACAGTAGTAACAATCATCAAGACCACTAAAAACAGAAGCAAAGCAAAAAAGAAAAACCTAAATTCGTTGCGGGCTGCCTCCCGAAAGCGCTTCTTTAGAGCCATTAGCTAGGCTTAAAGCAGAAGATCAAGTCTTTTCAAGAGAATAACTAGCCCGTGTGACGGACTCAAAAGGTACTTAATCTTTTTCTTAGGGAAATGTTCCATCCCTTTCTTGAGAGGGAATTGGAATTTGATATTCCCCTCTTTCATGTCAATAACAACACCAACTGTGCGAAGAAAAGGACGTCCCAAAATAATTGGACAAGAAGGTTCACATTCAATGTCCATAATAGTGAAATCAACGGAAACATAATTGTCATTGACAATGATAAGAACATCGTCGATCTTCCCCAAAGGTTTCTTTACGGAAGAATCAACAAGACGAACACCAAAATAACAAGGATCAAAAGGTTTCAATTCAAGCATATCATACATTCTTTTGGGCATAACAGAGGTACTTGCTCCAACATCACAAAGAGCATAACAAGAGAAGTTATTCAATTTGATTTTTATCATAGGATCCCAACCATCTTCGAGCTTCCTAGGTATGGAGGCTTCTAGTCTAAGCTTCTCCTCCCTAACTTTGATTAGAGAATTAGTGATATGCTCTGTGAAGGCAAGATTAAGGGTCAGTTCTTTTGGCGGCTTCTCCCAGAAGCTGCCCTCCCCCCAGCTTCTCTGAGAAGCCGCCCCAAAAAGTTAGGAAGGCTTACGGAATGGCCTAACACGGGGCATTTCGGAAGCCTCCCTAACTTTTTGGGGCGGCTTCTCAGAGAAGCTGAGGGGAGGGCAGCTTCTGGGAGAAGCCGCCAAAAGAACGGGCCCTAAGTGTGCTAGTGTGGGGGTCTCTAGACATCTTGTGTAGGAAACCAATAACTTCAGGTAAAGTGCAGTTGTCAAAGTCTAGGTCACTACTATCTATCAAGGAGGTAGTGATATCATTTAGGTTCACTTGTTTGAAAGCCTCTATGTTCATAGAGGTTTCTTTATCTATGGTTGAGGTGGTAGCATCACCATTGATAGGTTCAGTGGAACTAGGGGTGTGATGGGTGCTAACAGTTTGGACATCCTCAACTACTTGGATAGTGGCTACTGTGTGGTAGGTAGGAAGGCTCTTAATTCTATCCTCTTCCTCTTTTTCTCTAGCCCATCTTTCTTTGAGTTTAGCCATCATCCTAATATTTTTCATCGATTTGTAACTGGATAGCATTAATAGGAGTGACCTTACTCTCCTCAAGGGGAGAGGTTCTAATTTTTAACATCTCAACATCAAGGGCTAAGTTATCTACCTTCAAACAAATATTATCTAATTTAGCTAGTTTTTCTTCCACATTCTTGTTGAAGGCTTTTTGGGTAGTGATAAAGTCTCTAAGCATACTCTCTAGTTCAGAGGTGGGGTTCTTGTTGCTAGGGTAGGTGTTGTTGTTCCCATAAGTGGATGGAAACGGTCTAGGATTACTAGCAAAGTTGCTCCTGTAAGCATTATTGTTGAAGTTGTTTCTAGAGATAAAGTTCACATCTACTTGCTCTTGAGCAACCAAAGAATTTAAAGGAACATCCTGAGGATGAATAGTAGATTTCTTGGTAAGTAGAGACATGATAAGGTCAACCTTTTTCATTTAGAGAGGAGATCTCCTCGACAGAATTTACCTTCTTACCAGTTGGAGATCTTTCGGTGTGCCACTGAGAGTAGTTCAGCATCATCTCATCAAGTAGCTTTGTGGCAGCACCAAGTGTGGTTGACATAAAAGTTCCTCCCACGGCCGAATCTAACAGGTTCCGCGAGGTAAAGGTCAAGCCTGCATAAAAAGTCTGGATAACCATCCAGGTAGTCAGTCCATGTGTGGGGCAGTTCTTGACAAGAGATTTCATGCGTTCCCAAGTTTGGGCAGCGTGTTCATTATCCAATTGCCTGAAATTCATAATGTTACTCCTCAATTGGATAATCTTAGCGGGTGGGTAGTACTTCCCAATAAAAGCATCTTTGCACTTATCCCAAGAATCTATGCTATTCCTAGGAAAAGATTGAAACCAAATTTTAGCTCCGTCCCTCAAAGAGAAAGGAAAAATCTTAAGCTTAACAACATCACCTTCTACTTCTTTATACTTTTGCATATCACATAATTCAACAAAATTATTCAAGTGTAAAGCAGCATCATCTCCAGCACCAGAGAATTGATCTCTCATAACAAGGTTTAGCAAAGCAGGTTTAATTTCATAAGAGGTAGCTGAAGTGGAAGGTGTGGCAATAGGAGTGCAGATAAAGTCACTGTTGTTGTGACTGGTGAAGTCACACAACTTGGTGTTTTCATTGGAACCCATAGTAGCAGCAGGTATTTTTGATAAGGGGCACAAACGTAAAAACTGAAAGGTAAACTAACTAGACTAAAAAGCAAAGATAAAAGATAGTGTGCAACTCCCCTATCTTGTAGACTGGAGTCCCCGGCAACGACGCCAGAAATTGGCTTGATACGGTGAGGATCTCTCACTCCTCGTTGGTTACCCCAAGTGGAAGGTGAGATGTAGCGTAGCAGCAAATTTCCCCTATGTAGAGGATAGGGTTTGTCTCCCGTAGGACTCGCAGAGATACAAGAAGGTGTCACGGCGCTTGATGTGGACCTGCACACAACAACAAATAACTTTGCTCCCAACGAGTACAGAGGAGTTGTCAATTCCTCCGGCCTTGCTGTTTACAAAGGATCAACGCAAGAGATAATAATAGTGGCAACTGAAAGTAAACTAAGGATGTAAACAGTAATGTGAAGATGGACCGGGGTCCCGTGATTTCCACTAGTGATGTCTCCCTCCCAAAAGACGATAAAAGTGCTAGCGAGGTAAACAAATCGCAGCTGGGCAATCGGCAGAATTATGAAAGCACCGCAATGCTAACTATGCTGCAAAGAAAGGAAGGGCTCAAAAGCAATGGGCAGTACGCCAAGGTAAGTAGACCTAAATCCAACTGCATCTACTACGAATCATCCACCTTGAGATATCTATCCAGAACATCTCGCTGGTCTTAAGTTGCGAATCCCACCCAAAGTGTAAACTCAAAGCGACAGACAACTGCATTAAAAGAACTTTGCGTAAAGTAAACAATCCTTGTACCCGTGGATACAAGCACCGTTTTTTTATCCCTGGTGGCAACAACACATCCCCTAGTCTCATGTTTCTGTCACTCAAGCTAGACATCAAGGGGCTGAACCCACAATCAAGCATAACGCTCCCTCTTCGAGTTGCAACAAATCACTTGGCCAAAGTAAGATACGGCAACGGATAACATGCAAGAATTTACTCAAGAACAAAATATAAAAGAGAAGAACCAAGTATATTACTCATCACAATCTGAACATAGTCTCATAATCCATCAGATCCCAGAAAACTCAAAATAGCAACAGCAGAAATTACAGAAGTGCCTCGATCATGTGAGGCAGCTCACGAGGTCTCGAAAGTGGAAGCACAAAGAGGGGAGAGAAGTACATCACATAGCTACTGGTCACGGACCCATGGTCCAAGGGAAACTACTCACGGTACATACGGGAGGCGTCCATGGCTATGGATGGTCTCCCGGAGGGGGTTCCTCCTCCCGGCAGGGTGCCGGGGCAGCTTCTCCAGGCAGCCCCGATCTAGAAACGGCGGCGGCGGCGGTACAGAGGCGAGATCGCGGAAAAGAGATCGATATTAGGGGTTTCCAGCCCGAGGGCTAAATATAGGCGAAGGGGGCACCGAGAGGGGCCACATGGCAGCCAGGAGGCTCCCTGGTGCGGCCTAGGGTGGGGCCGCGCCAGGGACCCTTCTGGAGTCCCTGTGGTGGCCCCCCTTCCCTCCTTTGGTGTTTCCGAAAGCTTCCGGGTCGCTGATTTTTTATCTGATTTTTCCGGATTTTTTGGAGCACTATTAATGGCCGGAAAAACTGAAATACAAAAATAGCAGAAAACATCAACTGGCAGCTGGGTGCACTGGGTTAATAGATTAGTCCAAATATGCTCAAAAGTGTATGAAAGTTCAAGAAAAACATGGCAAAGTCACACAAAACATGCATGGAGCAAGCGGAAATTATAGATACGTTTGGGACGTATCAATAACCCTCAACTCTAGGGGATCGAGATAGTCTTCGCGGGCAAGATAACCCAATTTATTGATTCGACACTTGGGGACACAAAGAATACGTACAGGCTTTGACAATTGAGTTTTCAATTCAACCGCACCTGAAATGAACACTTGCTTGCACAAAGGTATTAGTAGCAACTGTGATACGGTGGTAGTAGTGGTGGTGATAATAGTGGTGATGGTGGTGGTGAAACAGCAAAAGTAAACAACTAGTAATCAGAAGGAAAGAAAACACTGTAGGCTAGGGAGATGGATGGTTGGGCGCTGCTTGGATGAGAACGAACATGTAATAGATTCTAACACGGGCAAGGCTCACAGAAAAGAAAGAATCATCTAGGAAAATTTCAAACATCAGGCGTGTATCCCAGGGTAGTTGTGCGTGCTTGCAATAAGAACTTTGCACAACATCTTTTGTCCTACCCTCCCTCTACAAACGGGGCCAAAAGGAACTTAGGGAGATTAAGGTACTCCTGTCAAAGAGCACCGGAACAAAGCATTAACACTTCATGGATACACGGAATCCTCAAATTATAGTCCATCCCCTTTGGTGTCCCAAGCTGTCACCATTGGGATCGCCGGTTCCGGACTATAATAGGTGCATACAACTCATAGATAGGATCAAGAACACCACAAACTCAAGAAACAAAAGGGTGATCAGATCTGAAACCATGGCACTCTGGCCCAAAGTGACAAGCATTAAGAGCAACAAGTTGTAACAGAGATGATAAACACCAAGTAGATGATAGGCAACATGCCCCCAACAATCTGATTGAACTATTACATGATCTAACTCATCCAATCCCTACCATCCCCTTTTGCCTACAACAGGGAATTACTCACACATGAGAGAGGAAGTCATGGAGGGGTGATGGAGAGGCGATGATGATGACGATGGCGATGATTTCCCCTCACCGGAGGCCAAAGCAGCCTCCAGATTAGCTCTCTCGGAGAAGAACCGAGGGTTGCGGCAGCTCCGCGACGTAGATTGGAAAAGCGACTTATGTTCTGGGGTTTCTGCGTCGGGAGAATAAATAGGGCCAAAGTAGGGCACCGGGGGACGTGGGACCAAGCCAGGAGGGCAGGTGGCGCGGCCAGGGGCTGGGCCGCGCCAGGAACCCTCCTGGATGCCCCCTGGCTGCCCTGTGGCCCCCCTTCGGACTTGCGGAAGCTTCCGGAACGCTGATTTTTTATATATTTCTTTGGGATTTTTCCAGCGTACCTAAATATCCAGAGACCTGCACAAAAGAAAACAACACTCGTAGCTCTGCTGAAAACAGCGTCAGTCCGGGTTAGTTTCGTTCAAATCATGCAAGAATGAAGCCAAAACAATAGCAAAAGTGTTTGGAAAGGTAGATACGTTTGAGACGTATCACGTATCGTGCCAAGGATTTGGATGCACCGGCGAAGTATGCGCCAACTCTCGAGGTGAGAAAGGGCAATGCACGGTACCGAAAAGGCTAGAAAAATATGGCTAGGTGGATGTGTCAACTTTCGAATACTCACATTAGTCCGAAGAACTCTTGCACTTATTATCAGTAACTCTCAATCTAATTCGGAGGTTCACAAAGAGACAAGTACCCCGAGGTGGAGTGTATGGGGGTTTGGTTATCATTGCGCATCCTCGACTCATGGTACGTGAGTGTACTCTAATATTCGATCCCTCCAAAGATTAGTGATCCATCTAGTAGCTAAAGTTCTCAACTAATTTTGTAGGTTTTTCGAAAAATAAACACGGAATGCCCAAAATACGACATATATCACTAATAGGCTAAAGCTGTTGACACCAAAAGTTCAAACATTACTCATGGCAATAGCTCAAAACTATTGCAAGTTACTACTACAATTGAATAGCAACCTCAATTACCTACTTCAAGTCAAGACACACAACTTAGTGCAATAGGAAAACTCTCTAAACAAGATAAACATGAAAACTCAAGAGAGTTACAGCAAAAAACTAAACAAAATCTCTTAAAAAGATAAGCATGAAAACTAAGAGCTAAACATGACAGCAGCTACGAAAAAGATAAAGAACACACACAGCAAAGATAAGCATGAAAATCCTATGGTGTGTTCTAGGGTGAAGTGAAGCGTGTTTCTCTCCCACACAAAGAAAGTTGGGTTCTAACTTGTTATGAACAGCAAGCAAAGCTAAAGAAAACTAAAAATGAGATAAAGAGCCAGACGCTCCAAGCATAGCACATAACGCATGAAGTGATAAAAATATAGTGGAACGAAAGACGAACTGATAATTGTTGATGGAGAAGGGGATGCATGGGGGCATCCCCAAGCTTAGATGCTTGAGTCTTCTTGAATATTTCCTGGGGGTGACCGGGGGCATCCCCAAGCTTGAGCGTTTGACCCTCCTGAATCTTCTTTTATCATCTTCCCTCGCACACTTGAAAACTCCCTTCATACATAACTCATCATAATCTGATTAGCGAGGTTAGTACCCATAATAAAATAATTTTTCTCTACTGGAAATAAGGATATTCTTGAATATATACTGTTTCTCAAGATCTCCAAAAAGTTTTTTCAAAGAAAAGGCAAGCTTAAGGTTTGCAAAAGTTAGGAGAGACAAAACGTGGCAGAATCTGTGAAAAACAGAACAGCAGGTAGTAAAGAATTTTTTAGGGGTACTTCTGCAACTCGAATCAAAAAAATCATAACATACGAAAGTTCCGTGATTGTATAGAGCACGCTGTGTACAATATTCAGCTCAAAAAGATGAACTTGTGATTTATTCTGATTTTTCCCGTCACGATGACGGAATCTATTTTCTGGACAGCATGTCACAACTTTCACTTCCCTTATCATATGAGGCTATACTTGGCACAAAGCTTGAAAAATAAAGATACAATGATGTTTCTACAGTAGTAATAATAATCAAGACCACTAAAAACAGAAGTAAAAACATCTTGGGTTTCCTCCCAACAAGCGCTTTCTTTTACGCCTTTAAGCTAGGCATAAAGATTATAGAAGATGCTCTCATGCGAATAATAATTTGGAGCAAAAGGGAGCATCAAGAAGCAAATATGAGACACATTTAAGCCTAACCCACTTCCTATGCATAGGCATCTTATAATAAAATAAATCATAGAAGCAAAAAGAAACCAGCATAGGAAGGTGGAACAAGAACATCTTCAAAACTTTCAACATAAAGAGAGGAGTTTTAGTAATATGGAAGTTTCTACAACCAAACTTCCCTCTCTCAAAATAATTTTCAGTAGTATCATGAACAACATCAAGAATATAACTATCACATAAATCATGTTGTTCATGACCTACAAGCACACGTGTATCGCTTTCAACACGGTCTTTAGTATTATAAGATAAATGCAACCCATCACATTGAGCCTTGATAAGAGCACAATTCTCCGGAATATGAGTTGGAGATTTCAAAAGGATAATAGGACAATCAAGTGTGGGTGTGATGAGGGGGTGACCTCACGACTCCTACACGTGAGGCTACCTGGTGCGTATGAAGACAGAAGGCCCGTTGGGAAGCTACGACAGGCCCGCGATTGGCCCAACCAAGCACCGACGTAGGAGTCCGCGACTAACATGGAAGGTGAAACTTGGCGTACAAGGCAAAACTAGAACTAGGAAACCTTCTCTGTAACCTAGTACGGACTCCCTGAGACCTAGCCTAGTATATAAAGGCTGGGAGGGGAGACGTCCAGATCATCTCAATACGCATCTACTCATCCTAGCCTTGCGAGAACTCGCCTTGGCCTCCACTGTAATCGCCCACTCACGTAATAATATCGAGAAGGAAGTGCTTCTCCTGTTAGCCGACGAGTATCGTCCAACCTGTGCCATCTCTATGACTAACCAAGGGTCCCTGACCATGGGATTTGCTGGGGTTGATCCCCGTCAATTGGCGCCGTCTGTGGGAACTTCGCAGGTTGGAATCGCGATCTCGGCGGACTCATCATCGGCACTCGTCAAGGCAGCGACTTCATCAGCACTCATCGACTCTATGATCCGGGAAGACTCCGATTTTGGATCCCTCGGTTTCATGGCTCACCTCCCGTCCTTTCGACCGGCTTTCGCCGACCTGCACACTGGAGTCAACTTGATTTTCGGAGCATATCAAATCTACATCAACCACTGGGGAGCCCTCCGTCTCACGGATCGCGCTCGAGCACCCGCCACGGCAGATCCTACATCAACAATCGAAGCAGCACCCACCCGCGTGACGACTCCGCGAGTCAGCCACGACCCCCAGCCCGACTACTCGAGTGGTTCATGGAAGAAGCGAAACATGCGCACAAGCAAGACGGCAGTCAAGACATTGTCCTAAGTGTTCATGGCAGACATCCACGAGCCAACCACAGATGGCAAAAACCAAGATGACGACCCGAGCAGTCGCCGGGACAACCACTCGAATAGCAAAGGCAGTGATCCTGACAACACTGGCCAGGTCACTGTCACGCTTGGAGAACCAGGAACCATACCAAAGAAAATATACAAAGGAGTGGAGCATAGCAATCGCAGGAGCGACGAGCCAGAAAGCAGCAATCATCAGACCCCAGGCATGGCGAAAGAGGACCATCACGTAGAAAAGATCTACCTATCAAAGGAATCAATCGCCAGAATAAGGGACGCAGTGAAGCGCGGCAAACTACTCCCGGAGAACGCAACGCGAGACGAGCTCAGAGCATACAACAAGCTGGCAAGTGACGCCACCAAAAGAGCAAGACAACAACGCTTAGAACTAGAGAAGCAAGGAAAGATCGCCATCGACTCAAGGAACAACCGCAGATCACCTCCCAGAAGCGACTCCTCCAACTACAACTCCCCCATCTGAGCCAGATCTAGATTCAGCAATCTGAAACGCAGGGACAAGAAGAAGGTGGCTCGCAAGCTAGATGATGACTTCAAGCTAGAAGAGGATGACGACGAGGAAGAACAACTCACGCCAGCCGAAGCCCTTTTCACTGCCCAAGAGTACCTATCCCTTGCTCAGAAAGGCAAGAAAGGAAGCTTAGATCACAACACGACGATGGCACTCAAAATAATGAAAGACGCCATCTCAGCCCCCAAAAGAGCAGGCGTAAGACGGGCCCCCCGCGAGCAGACCCCGGACAGGGACCCCAGTTCACCCGGCGACGACAGCAGCGACGACTGGCGCAAGCGCTCAAACAAAAACAAAAACCACGACAGCGACGACAACAACAACAGACGCAACAGCAATCAGCGAGACGCACATGACAACATAACACAAAGCAAAGTCAACCGCGGAAGACGAAGTCGAGCAGCCCGCGAAGAGTACTCGGACGAGCAAGCTTTCGACGAGAACGTAGAACCATACGGAGCACTGTGCTTCACACGGTCCATACGGAAAACAAGGATGCCAAAAGGTTTCAATCTAAACTCCACAACGCACAAGTACGACGGGCTGGAAGAACCAGAAGCATGGCTCGACGACTACCTGACAGCCGTAAAATTCCAGCGCGGAACCAATATCACAGCAATGTAGTACAAACAACTCATGCTCGAGGGCTCAACACGACACTGGCTGAAATACCTAACACGCGGATCAATCGACTCCTGGAGGCAGTTCCGCAGCGCTTTCATCGAGAACTTCAAGTCCACCTACAAACGACCGGCATCACTCGAGGAGCTGAGGGCCTGCAGACAAGGATCAAGATAATCCCTGCGAGCATACATCCAATGATGGACCATACTCAAAAAATCAGCCGAGGACATCTCAGATGAAAGCGCAATCGATGCATTCAGGAGGGGCTTGCAATGCATCGACTTCAAGGAGCATCTCGGGCAGATGAAAGTCCGAACACTCGCAAGACTGCTCGAGCAAGCCAACAACTGGGCAGATGGAGAAGACTTTGTACGGAACGAATCGGAGATCCAGACAGCGCGCTCAGAACGCGACTACGACTACCACACCAGCAACAGAGGATTCGACAGAAGACGAAAACGACCGAGGCACAACTTCTACGACGACAGAGGACCCGATATGGTCGCGGCCGGTTTCCCAGACGACAGACAAGGCAGACACCGCGACGACAGGAGAATACAGCACAGGGACAACCAAGAATAAGCACCCCAAATCCAAAAACGGGACTGGAGAACAAGGCAGCCATGAGACAACACCCGAGCATATCGTTCGGTTAAAGAGCAGCTCGACGGACCGTGCACAATACACGGGTTCAGAAACGAGCGCGGAGAACTCAGATCAGGGCACACCCTCAGGAACTGCAGGCGATTCATCGAGCTCTCAGAAGATAAAAGCCGATCTACAACAACAACAACAACAACACAGCCTCTCGCAAGCGTAGCAGTCGGAACCATCGCCCACAACGCACCGCCAGCGCCCGCAATACCAACAAGGCAAGTAGCAGTAATCCAAGAACGGAGCACGACACCCGAGGAAGAAAAATACCCAGAAGCGCACGGCCGCATCTACATGATACAAGAAGGAAGACCATCAAACAGGCAGTAGAAGCAGGTCACCAGACAAGTTTTCCTCGCAGTCTCCTCGCACCCTGCTGTCCCAGAATACCTGCGCGGGTCCGAGACTGAAATCACCTTCTCCCGAGAGGACCACCCGCCAGCCATCCCGCGCCCAGGACACGCCGCACTAGTACTCGAAGCAAGCATTGGAAACTATGACATGTCACGTGTCTTCATGGACGGCGGCAGCGGAATCAACATCATATTCACCAGAACCCTGGAAGAAATGCCCATCCAAAACTCATCACTAAAAACTTCAGGCACAACGTTTCATGGAATCGTGCCAGGGAAAGCAGTATACCCCCTCGGAAAAATAAGTCTCGAGGTGGTTTTTGGCAGCACGAGCAACTTCCGCAAAGAGACATTGGACTTCGAAGTGGTCAACTGGAAATCAAAATACCACGCCATCCTAGGACGACCAGCCTTCGCGCGTTTCATGGCAGTGCCACACTACGCCTACCTCAAGATGAAAATGGCAGGCCCGCGAGGAGTGATCACAGTCAGCGGCAGCTTCGTCAGGTCCGACCGGTGCGACAAAGAGTTCCACAAAATATCAGAAACCTTCGGAGCACACCGAGCCAGGGGAGCCACAGCATCAGAGGAAGAGACCCCACCATAGAAGAAAAAGGGAGTTACAACAATTTACCATCCTTAGGGCTATCAATCCATCGATCCAAATAAAGGGGCTGCCTTCAAGCAGCAGCCCCCCCCTTCGTGTAAGAAACAAAAGGGAAACTATTGAAAATATTCTCCCAAAAATTATTTCTGCACACTCGCACTCGGGGGCTCGCCGAAGCAGCCACCCCCCGAGGCGTTCTTCGCAAACGCGACTCTAAAATTGGCACTCGGGGGCTCGCCGAAGCAGCCACCCCCCGAGGCGTTCTTCGCAAACGCGACTCTAAAATTGGCACTCGGGGGCTCGCCGAAGCAGCCACCCCCCGAGGCGTTCTTCGCAAACGCGACTCTAAAAAATTGGCACTCGGGGGCTCGCCGCAGCAGCCACCCCCTGAGACACTTTTCGCCTATTTCAGACTCCAAAAAGAGAAGAAGGGGACCCCTCGCCCAAAAACTCTGCAGCCGACAACACAAACCTATACCACACAAGTTGGTTTACAGCAGATGAACAAAGTAATGCAAAAGAGCAACAACAAATGTTGCTCAGCAAAGGAATCAACACCAAGCAAAGGCTAATCTCCAGGATCTGACTTCACTTTGTACAAAGCACCCAACCGACGGTCATTATCCTCGACCACCCACTTCACAACTTCACCTGCAGGCTCATCCGCCACGGCGTAATGGTCATCCATCGGCTGAGTTCGACCACCAGGAGGCCCTCGAGCCGCCAACGCAATATCAACCCCCGGCCAATGACTATGGACAAAGGCAAAAGCACAGCGAGACCTGCATAAATCTGGTGATTAACTACGTGCCGAAGATCCGCAGGCTGGGAGAACATCCGACAAAGCTTCTCAAGGGATGAAGGGACAGGATCCAAAGGGTAAAACTCAGCAAAAATCCTGCCAAACACTCCGTGGCAGTACTCAAGAGCCCGCGGTACCCTCTCAACCCGCATCCGCAAAATGGCGAACACCCGAGTGATATGGTGAGGATCTCTCACTCCTCGTTGGTTACCCCAAGTGGAAGGTGAGATGTAGCGTAGCAGCAAATTTTCCCTATACAGAGGATAGGGTTTGTCTCCCGTAGGACTCGCAGAGATACAAGAAGGTGGTAAAGTGAACAATGGCGCCGAGGTTGCTAACTTCACCTGGACCTGCACACAGATACAGATAACTTTTCTCCCAACGAGTACAGAGGAGTTGTCAATTCCTCCGGCCTTTTTGTTTACAAAGGATAAAACGCATGGGATAATGATAGTGATAGCAACTGAAAAGTAAACTAAGGATGTAAACAATGATATGAAGATGGACCGGGGTCCCGTGATTTTCACTAGGGATGTCTCTCTCCCAAAAGACGATAAAAGTGCTAGTGAGGTAAACAAATCACAGTTGGGCAATTGACAGGATTATGAAGGCACCGCAATGCTAACTATGCTGCAAAGAAAGGAAGGGCTCAAAAGCAATGGGCAGTACGCCAAGGTAAGTAGACCGAAATCCATCTGCATCTACTACGAATCATCCACCTTGAGATATCTATCCAGAACATCTCGCTAGTATTAAGTTGCGAATCCCACCCAAAGTGTAAATCCAAAGCAACAGGCAACTGCATTAAAAGAACTTTGCGTAAAGCTAACAATCCTTGCATCCGCGGATACAAGCACCGTTGTTTATCCCTGGTGGCAACAACATATCCCCTAGTATCATGTTTCTGTCACTCAAGCTAGACATCAAGGGGCTGAACCCACAATCAAGCATAATGCTCCCTCTTGGAGTTGCAACAAATCACTTGACCAAAGTAAAATACGGCAACGGAGAACATGCAAGAATTTACTCAAGAACAAAATATAAAAGAGAAGAACCAAATATATTACTCATCACAATCTGAACATAGTCTCATAATCCATCAGATCCCAACAAACTCAGCATAGCAACGGCAGAAAATTACAAAGGTGCCTCGATCATGTGAGGCAGCTCACGAGGTCTCGAAAGTGGAGGCACAAAGAGGGGAGAGATAGATCACATAGCTACTGGTCACGGAACCATGGTCCAAGGAAAACTACTCACGGTAAATACGGGAGGCGTCCATGGCTATGGATGGTCTCCCGGAGGGGGTAGCTTCTCCCGGCAGGGTGCCGGAGCAGCTTCTCCAGGCAGCCCCGATCTAGAAACGGCGGTGGCGGCGGTACAGAGGCGAGATCGCGAAAAAGGAGTTCCTCTCGAGGGTTTCCATCACGGGGGGTAAATATAGGCGAAGGGGGGCACCGAGAGGGGCTACGGGGCAGCCAGGAGGCTCCCTGGAGCGGCCTAGGGTGGGGCCGCTCCAGGGACCCTTCTGGAGTCCCTGTGGTGGCCCCCCTTCCCTCCTTTGCTGTTTCCGGAAGCATCCGTGTCGCTGATTTTTTATCTTATTTTTCCGGATTTTTTGGAGCACTTTTAATGGCCGGAAAACCTGAAATACAAAAACAGCAGAAAACAGCAACTGGGTGCACTGGGTTAATAGATTAGTCCAAATATGCTCAAAAGTGTATGAAAGTTCAAGCAAATCATGGCAAAGTCACACAAAACATGCATGGAGCAAGCTGAAATTATAGATACGTTTGGGACGTATCAACATCCCCAAGCTCAATTCCTGCTCGTCCTCGAGTAGGTAAATGATAACAAGCATAATTTCTGTGGTGACATGCCACACAACCATAAAAGTACTTTTAAGTAAAGCAATCAAAGAATGTAATTCAATTCAAGTCTTAACAAGCAAGAGCCTATATTAGCATTGACACAAGCAACAAAAGAACAAAAGGTGCAAGAGCTCTTGCTGTCCGTGACTCGAATGTCTCCAGATGGTGTTTGCGTGTAAGCGGGGGATAGGAAAATACGAGATAAAAAAGTAATTGTTGAGAACAACTATCTACTAAAGTTTCACACTTAGTCTCCTTTGGATTCTTATCTTGACTCGTCCCCAGACCACTAGCCAGGTACAAGTCAAATTGATCCACTCCCTTTCGATATTTTGAGCACTCATGCAATGGATGAGCGTGAGCAAGAAAGTTGACACCTAAAAGGCGAAACAGAAAGAAGGTGGAGGAGGAAGACAAAAAGGTGTGAAAGGCTCACATCAATGAGGACAATCATAGGCGAGAGAAGGCCATATGATAGATATGATGTGAGGAGTAGGGATTGCCATACAACGGATGCACATGTGAGCTAAAAGCTCTCCAAGGGAACTAGTGGGGGTGCATCTAACTTGCTTGCTCAAGAAGACCTAGAGCTCGTTTGAGGAGGCTCGTCATTGGAATATACAAGCCAAGTTCTATAGTGTGAAGGTCCCCACATAGCTATATGCATGATGATGATCTCTATGGAGTACAAGGGATAGAGGATGAAGTACTAGTGTGGATCTCTCAAAAGGAATAGTAGTGTGCCCCCTTCTCTCTTTTTATTTCTCTTTTTCTATTTTTTTTCTTTTTTTTGTAATTTTTTGGTGGCCTCAATGGCTCTTTATATTTAACTCTCATTTGTCCTCTTTGGGATCTTTTGATTTTGTCCTCTTTGGGATCTTTTCCTCACTTAGGGGCAACACTCTATATTTTACAAGAATATAGGAGATCTTTCACACTTTACAAAGGTACTCACATAAAGAAGATATAACTATCATGATGCAAAGGTATGACATGAGGATCAAGTCATGAGAAGATGGATGTTGCATGGCAATGTATCTCGGAAAGGCTATGGAAATGCCTTGTAGGTAGTATGGTGGCTGTTTTGAGGAAAGATATAAGGAGGCTTATGATGACAGAGCGTATCGTGCCAAGGGTTTGGATGCACCGGCGAGATATGCGCAAACTCTCAAGGTGAGAAAGGGCAATGCACGGTACCGAGGAGGCTAGAAAAGGTATAGGTGGGTGGAAGTGTCAACTTTCGAATACTCACATTAGTCCGAAGAACTCATGCACTTATTATCGGTAACTCTCAATCTAATCAGGAGGTTCTCAAAGAGACAAGTACCCTGAGGAGGAGTGTATGAGGGTTTGGTTATCCTTGCGCATCCTCGACTCATGGTACGTGAGTGTACTCTAATATTCGAACCCTCCAGAGGTTAGTTATCCATCTAGTAACTAGAGTTCTCAACAAGGGTTTTTGGTTTTCGAAAAAGACACGGATCTCCCAAAATACGACATCTATCACTAATAGGCTCGAGCTCTTGATACCAAAAGTTCAAACATTACTCTAGTCAATACCTCAAAACTATTGCAAGTTACTACTACAAAGAGAAAAGCAACTTCAACTACCTACTTCTAGTCAAGACACAAAAGTCAGTACAACAGGCAAACTCTCTAACAAGATAAAACATGCAACCTATAGAAAGTTCAACCTAAAACAAAAGAAAAGCTCTAGAAAAACTAAAGCACTACAACTAAAACCGAGCAGCAGCTAAGAAAAGAAAAAGAACAACTCACAGCTTTAAGAATAAGCAAGCAAATCCTATGAGGAGTTCTAATTCAAGCGGAGCGTGTATCTCTCCCACACAAAAGAGTAAGTAAGCTGGGATCTAACTTGTTACTACAGCAAACAAATCAAAATAAAACTAAAAACAAAACCTAAAAGCGAGACGCTCCAAGAATAGCACATAACGCATGAAGTGATAAAAATATAGTGCAACGAGAGACGAACTGATAATTCTTGATGAAGAATGGGATGCACGGGGGCATCCCCAAGCTTAGACGCTTGAGTCTCCTTGAATATTTATTGGGGGTGCACATGGGCATCCCCAAGCTTGAGCGTTTGACACTCCAGAATCTTCTTTCATCATCTTCCATCGCACACTTGAAAACTCCCTTCATACATAACACATTGTAGACTGATTAGAGAGGTTAGTACCCTAATAAAATAATTTTTCTCTTACTGTAAATAAAGATAATCTTGAAGAGATACTGTTTCCCAAGATTGTAAAAAAGTTTTTGCAAAGAAAAAGCAAGCTTAAGGTTTGCAAAAGTGAAGAGAGACAAAACGTGGCAGAATCTGTGAAAAACAGAACAGCAGGTAGAAACGAATTTTTTAGGGGTACTTCTGCAACTCAAATGAAAAAACTCAGAACATACTCAAGTTTTTTAATTGTATAGAGCATGCTGTGTAAAAATTTCAGCTCAAAAAGATGAACTGGGATTTTTCCATGATTTTTCTAGTCACGAGGAGAGAATCTGTTTTCTGGACAGCATGTCACAACTTTCACTCCCCTTGTCGTATGAGGCTACAAAAGGCACAAAGCTTAAAAAGTAAAGATACAATGACATTGCTACAGTAGAAACAATCATCAAGACCACTAAAAACAGAAGAAAATCAAAAAAGAAAAACCTAAATTCGTTGCGGGCTGCCTCCCGAAAGCGCTTCTTTAGAGCCATTAGCTAGGCTTAAAGCAGAAGATCAAGTTTTTTTCAAGAGAATAACTAGCCCGTGTGACGGACTCAAAAGGTAACTTAATCTTTTTCCTAGGGAAGTGTTCCATTCATTTCTTGAGAGGGAATTGGAATTTGATATTCCCCTCTTTCATGTCAATAACAGGACCAGCTGTGCGGAGAAAAGGACGTCCCAAAATAATTGGACAAGAAGGTTCACATTCAATGTCCATAATAGTGAAATCAACGGGAACATAATTGTCATTGACAATGATAATAACATCGTCGATCTTCCCCAAAGGTTTCTTTATGGAAGAATCAACAAGACGAACACCCAAAGAACAAGAATCAAAAGGTTACAATTCGAGCATACTCCCTCTGTTCCTAGATATAAGGTGTATAGATTTTTGAGAAAAAGTTCAAAATATAAGGTGTATTGCATTGCAACACTCATCTTGATAATTTTTTAAAAGATTTGATCATGTTTCCTTATCTTTTGGAAACCCTTCTATTTTCTCACGTCAATTAGCTAGATGTAATCTCGTCCAAACCTAGTGTAATTTTTCCTCAATGTGTGTTCTTTAATTTCCGTGCCAGAAACTATACACCTTATATCTAGGAACGAAGGGAGTATCATACAATATTTTGGGCATTACTGAGGTACTTGCTCCAACATCGGAAAGAGCATAACAAGAGAAGTTATTCAATTTGATTTTTATCATAGGATCCCACCCATCTTCTATCTTCCTAGGTATGGAGGCTTATAATCTAAGCTTCTCCTCCCTAACTTTGATTAGAGCATTGGTGATATGCTCTGTGAAGGCAAGATTAAGTGTGTTAGTGTGGGGGTCTCTAGACATTTTGTGTAGGAAACCAATAACTTCAGGTAAAGTGCAGTTGTCAAAGTCTAGATCACTACTATCTATCAAGGAGGTAGTGATATCATTTAGGCTCACTTGTTTGAAAGCCTCTACGTTCATAGAGGTTTCTTCATCTATGGTTGAGGTGGTAGCATCACCATTGATAGGTCCAGTGGGACTAGGGGTGTGATGGGTGCTAACTGTTTGGACATCCTCAACTACTTGGATAGTGGCTACTGTGTGGTAGGTAGGAAGGCTCTTAATTCTATCCTCTTCCTCTTTGTCTCTATCCCATCTTTCTTTAAGTTTAGCCATCATCCTAATGTTTTCATTGATTTGTAACTAGATAGCATTAATAGGAGTGACCTTACTCTCCTCAAGGGGATAGGTTCTAATTTTTAGCATCTCAACATCAAGGGCTAAGTTATCTACCTTCAAACAAAGATTATCTAATTTAGCTAGTTTTTCTTCCACATTCTTGTTGAAGGCTTTTTGGGTAGTGATAAAGTCTCTAAGCATACTCTCTAGCTCAGAGGTGGAGTTTTTGGTGCTAGGATAAGTGTTGTTGTTCCCATAGTTGTTGGATGGGAAAGGCCTAGGATTGTTTCTACCAAAATTACTCCCTAGAGATAAAGTTCACATCTACTTGATCCTGAACAATCAGAGAATTTAAAGGAACATTTTGAGGATCAATAGGAGCTTGCTTGGTAAGTAGAGACATGATAAGGTCAACCTTTTCATTTAGAGAGGAGATCTCCTCGACAGAATTTACCTTCTTACCAGTTGGAGATCTTTTGGTGTGCCACTGAGAGTAGTTCAGCATCATCTCGTCAAGTAGCTTTGTGGCAGCACCAAGTGTGGTCGACATAAAGGTTCCTCCCGCGGCTGAATCTAACAGGTTCCGCGAGGTAAAGTTCAAGCCTGCATAAAAAGTCTGGATAACCATCCAGGTAGTCAGTCCATGTGTGGGGCAGTTCTTGACAAGCGTCTTCATACGTTCCCATGCCTGGGCAACGTGTTCATTATCCAATTGCCTGAAATTCATAATGTTACTCCTCAATTGAATAATTTTAGCAGGGGGACAGTACTTCCCGATAAAAGCATCCTTGCACTTATCCCAAGAATCTATGCTATTCTTAGGCAAGGATTGAAACCAGATTTTAGCTTCATCCCTCAGAGAGAAAGGAAAAAGCTTAAGCTTAACAATTTCACCATCTACTTCTTTGTACTTTTGCATATCAGAAAGCTCAATAAAATTATTTAAATGCAAAGCAGCATCATCTCTAGCACCAGAGAATTGATCTTTCATAACAAGGTTTAGCAAAGCAGGTTTAATCTCATAAGAAGGTGCTGAAGTAGCAGGTGTAGCAATAGGAGTGCAGATAAAGTCACTGTTGTTGTGACTAGTGAAGTCACACAACTTGGTGTTTTCATTGGAACCCATAGTAGCAGCAGGTATTTTTGGTATTTTTGATAAGGGACACAAAAGTAAAAACTGAAAGGTAAACTAACAAGACTAAAAAGCAAAGATAAAAGATAGTGTGCAACTCCCCTATCTTGTAGACTGGAGTCCCCGACAACGGCGCCAGAAATTGGCTTGATACGGTGAGGATCTCTCACTCCTCGTTGGTTACCCCAAGTGGAAGGTGAGATGTAGCGTAGCAGCATATTTCCCCTATACAGAGGATATGGTTTGTCTCCCGTAGGACTCGCAAAGATACAAGAAGGTGGTAAAGTGAACAATGGCGCCGAGGTTGCTAACTCCACCTGGACCCGCACACAGATACAGATAACTTTGCTCCCAACGAGTACAGAGGAGTTGTCAATTCCTCCGACCTTTTTGTTTACAAAGGATAAAACACACGGGATAATGATAGTGATAGAAACTGAAAAGTAAACTAAGGATGTAAACAATGATATGAAGATGGACCGGGGTCTCGTGATTTTCACTAGGGATGTCTCTCTCCCAAAAGACGATAAAAGTGCTAGCGAGGTAAACAAATCAAAGTTGGGCAATTGACAGGATTATGAAGGCACCGCAATGCTAACTATGCTGCAAAGAAAGGAAGGGCTCAAAAGCAATGGGCAGTACGCCAAGGTAAGTAGACCGAAATCCATCTGCATCTACTACGAATCATCCACCTTGAGATATCTATCCAGAACATCTCGCTGGTATTAAGTTGCGAATCCCACCCAAAGTGTAAATCCAAAGCAACAGACAACTGCATTAAAAGAACTTTGCGTAAAGTAAACAATCCTTGCATCCGCGGATACAAGCACCGTTGTTTTATCCCTGGTGGCAACAGCACATCCCCTAGTCTCATGTTTCTGTCACTCAATCTAGACATCAAGGGGCTGAACCCAGAGTCAAGCATAACGCTCCCTCTTGGAGTTGCACCAAATCACTTGGCCAAAGTAAAATACGGCAACGGAGAACATGAAAGAATTTACTCAAGAACAAAATATAAAAGAGAAGAACCAAATATATTACTCATCACAATCTGAACATAGTCTCATAATCCATCAGATCCCAACAAACTCAGCATAGCAACGACAGAAAATTAGAAAGGTGCCTCGATCATGTGAGGCAGCTCACGAGGTCTCGAAAGTGGAGGCACAAAGAGGGGAGAGATATATCACATAGCTACTGGTCACGGACCCATGGTCCAAGGAAAACTACTCACGGTACATACGGGAGGCGTCCATGGCTATGGATGGTCTCCCGGAGGAGGTAGCTTCTCCCGGCAGGGTGCCGGAGCAGCTTCTCCAGGCAGCCCCGATTTAGAAACGGCGGTGGCGGCGGTACAGAGGCGAGATCGCGAAAAAGGAGTTCCTCTCGAGGGTTTCCATCACGGGGGGTAAATATAGGAGAAGGGGGCACCGAGAGGGGCCACAGGGCAGCCAGGAGGCTCCCTGGCGCGGCCTAGGGTGGGGTCGCGCCAGGGACCCTTCTGGAGTCCCTGTGGTGGCCCCCCTTCCCTCCTTTGGTGTTTCCGGAAGCTTCCGTGTCGCTGATTTTTTATCTGATTTTTCCGGATTTTTTGGAGCACTTTTAATGGCCGGAAAACCTAAAATACAAAAACAGCAGAAAACAGCAACTGGCAGCTGGGTGCACTGGGTTAATAGATTAGTCCAAATATGCTGAAAAGTGTATGAAAGTTCAAGCAAATCATGGCAAAGTCACACAAAACATGCATGGAGCAAGCAAAAATTATAGATACGTTTGGGACGTATCACCGAGCACGCGCCCTGTCCATCCAGAAAGAATTGTTCGCCTGCACTATCAGGTCCTCCAACCGCAGCAATTCAGACTGTACAGCCTCCTCTTATTCGCGAGAACGCTCAGCAAGCACTTCGCAACGAAGAACGAAGGTCATCCGCAAAGCATAGGAAAAAAACCGCGCAGCCGACCGGTCGAAGGAAAAAAACAAACTCACCCTTCAAAAGGTCAGACAGCTTCAGCATCCAAGTTTCCAAGCCATCCAAAACAGCCTTAGCACGCTCGCGTTTCGAGCGATGGACCGCAAGAGCACCTTTCAGTCGAACGATCTCACGTTCGGCCTCTTTCAGCCTCAAGCAAACAGACTCGTAAGCACCTTCGCCAGCATCCTCCTTCAGCAAATTCAAAGCCTGAGAAACGCCCGGGATGGCCTACCGCAAAGAAAACAAGTCAAAAGAAACAAGGCAACAAGCAGCACAAGAAAGCAAAGCAGGTCCATGAATTAGATTCGCCGTCCCGCAGGAGGCACATTACAACTGAAAGTTTTCAAAACACAAACAGGACCACACTACTCCTCGGCTGAAGAATTGTTTGCCTCTACGACCAGCTGCAGCTAGCGGGCCAGCCGAGTAGCGCGAGCACTCTGCTCGTCCGTGTAAGCAGGCATAGTATCCACCATGGAATCCTCAATAGGGAGACCATGGCCCAGAAGAACAACAATAGACGTGGCAAGCCCACTCACCACGTTCTCACGAACCAAGCCCTCCAGCTGATCTCCATCCGGACCGAAGGCAGCAACTAGAGAATCAAGACCCTCAGGACGCTTCTCCGCATCTGGGAACATGTGCTCATGGAGAAGATTCAGGAGAGTGGTATCCCGATCGCAGACATCCCCAATAGCTACAGCAGCGCCCGAGACAGCATCTACAAAGACACGGAGAACACCCGAACCGGAAGCAGCAACATCCACCGCTCCAATACCCGCAGAACCTGGAAGAAGGCCACAGATTAAAATCCCAGCAATCGGAGAGGCAAACAAACCGCAAAAAAGACGGAGGACAGGAAGAGACCACTAACCAATTAGCGAGCTCGCCAATTCCTGCAGGCGCTCGCACTCAACCCTCTCGACCTGGAGAAACTGCTCCTCCAACCGCCGCAACCGCTCGAGCTCACCTTGCTTCGCTTGCAATTCCTTTTCCTTGGACTCCAGAGCAGCCCGAAGTTCAACAAGTTCCTTCTTCGCAGCCTCCGCCCGCCTGTCAGCACCCTTCTTGCGACCTACGGAACAAACACCAATCAGAACCAATCAGCAAAAGAAACAACGACGAGAACCAGAATCTCACGTGTCATAGCAGTTAAGCTCCCTTGGACCGAGTCATGAGCACGTCGCCACCGATCAGTCTCAGTCAGCACATGCTCGCACATATGGAATAAAGGCTGCACCCAAGCAAATACACCAAGTCAAAAAGCATAGGAAAGAAGAAAACTAAAGACTACAACCAATCACAAATGATTGCTTGCAGCCTCGGGGGCTACTCCCATTGGGAGCACTGCCGTGCTCCCAATATGTATCAGACCGACAGAAGGAAGACCAAAATCATAGACTACAACCACCCACAAGTGACCATTTGCATCCTCGGGGGCTACTATAGCAAAGCACAGAAGGACAAAGAAATCGCATACCTGCTCCGCCATGCGATCAAAGAACTTCGCTTTATCCTTAGCAGAGAGATCCCTCCTCTCCAGAAAGTGCTCCTCAGGGATCACTGGTTTGACATCCGGAGGTAAGTCACCCTCAAGAGCAGCAGCAGCCGAAGCAGACCCCCCAGACGGAGCAGTCGCAGAGGTCCCCTCCACACCTACAGTCGCAGCGGTTGTCCCCGCACCCGAAGCCACGAGAGTAGCGAAATCGGCCAGTCGACCAGACGCTGCACCAGAATCAGTCGAAGGAGTAGCGACAGCACCAGCACTCGCAGAGGAAGCAGCCGGAGCAGGAGCAGTCCTACAAAACGGTTACCTTCAAAACACCAGCCAAGGCAATGAAAGCCAGAAACAGCAAAGTGGAAATGTACACTAACCCAACAGGCGCAGCGCCTGGACGCAGCAATATGCCGAACCTGCGTTTCTTTGAGGCAGCAGGAGGAGGGCACGGCACAACAGGATGTATGACCGTGGGCAAATATTCGCCATCACCCGCCGCATCACGACCACTCGCAGGGCGAGTACGTTTGACAGGAAGAGGACTTGAATCCCCAGATTCATCCGCAACTGACGGTGGAGAACCCGTGGACTCGATAGCCACAGCACCCGAGGCGCCAGAAGCACCCCCATCACTCGCAGGGACAGGATCGGCATCAGCCTCACCAGATTCATCGAGTATATCCGCATCCTTAGGCTGCGGCGGATTGTTCAACAAAGGATTGTGACCCTACAGATCAAAATAGCATCAGCAATCAATAGGAACGAGTCAGCAGTTCAAATAAAATTTAAAGATAAGTACCTGAGGAAGAGGCAAGTCAGTAGAGTAAGGACGAACAAGAATCTGCTCCCCAATGTTCGTGCACTTTGTGACTTGCTGAACCCGGGCCAAAAGGTCGTCATCGGAAAACTCTTCGGGTGAACACCTGGTCGAGTCATCAGGCCCAGTATATTGCCACATGGGACGGACCCAATGCTAAAGCGGCTGCACGCGTCTCTTGAAAAACACGGAGATAAGCTGGCCGCCAGTCAATTCATCCTTCAAAGCAGTAATCTTCTGCACAAACGGTTCCACGAGAGACGACTCGCGAGCAGACAAAGGATGCGCCCAGGAAGAACGCTTAACCGCCCGCGCAGCAGGATCGAAAGGAGGCAGACCAAACCGCTGACCCGCAACGCACTGGTCCTTCAGATAAAACCAGCTCCTCCGCCATGAAAAGACGGAGTCCAACTTCTCCAGATCAAAATAAGTAGACTTCTCCTTAATGGAGATCCCCACGCCCCCAATGGCGTATTCAGAATTTGTCCTCTTCACATTGAAGAGACGTTTCCAGAGGCCTCAATGGGGATAAATTCCCAAAAATCCCTCACAGAGCGTAATGAAACACGCAATGTGCAGAATCCCATTGGGGGTTAAATCATGCAGTTGCAACTGATAGGCGCAAAGAAGCCCCTGGAGGAAAGGGTGAATGGGAAGTGCAAAACCACGGGGGAAGAAACTCTGAAAGCATACCCGCTCATCTGTACGGGGCGCAGGAACCTCCTCATCACCAGGAATCCGGGCGACATCACGCGCCACCACATCGTCGGCCACCAGTTCATCCAAATCTGCAGCTCCAAAAGCAGAGCGCTCCCATCTACCGGTTATCCTCGCCGAATCTTGCGCTGCACTACGGGGACGCTTGGACATGGATCTTAACTAGCAAACCGCACGAAAAGACAGGCGGACGGCAAAGAACAACGAAGGAAGAAGAAAGAAAGAAAGGAGAAGGCAATGGCTGGGTGAAAACCTAAAACACACCAGACCCCGGTATTTAACCATCAGTCCGAGCAAACAAATTTTCACCACTCATCTTGGAATCTAGGAGACGTGGCATGAACCCACGATAGCCGAGGAACATGGAAAACTCAACCGGCGCACTAACCATACCGCCCATCGCGCGCGAAAAACGAGGGCCATCATCACGAAGTGCGAAATTTTCGGGCAACAGATGTCAAGTCACTCAATTTTCACTTGACATGGCGACCCAACCTGTCAGGCGAACCAGCAAATGTCACACCTCAGCAACGCGTCTCAAACACGCATCTTCGGTCAGCATCCAGCTCTTTACAAGCTTTTTTCATATTATTTCAAAGAAAAATTCTTACTCCCATTGGGAGTACCTTTATTCGAGTTCGGGTGCTCCCTCACCCAGAAGGCAAAAACGTGCTCGAGTGATCACTCGCACTAGCAGAATCAACATACTCTCAGAGTTCGGGTGCTCCCTCACCTCAAGAGCAGAAAAGCATTCGAGTGACCACTCGCCCAAAAGATTCATCCATTCAGCAAACATGACTTACTCGCGCACTCGACGACGTTCCGAGTGGGTGCTATCTTATTTTCCTCGCCTAAGTTCGCTACAAACTCCGCGAGTGACGACTAAAACAGCTCACTTGATTGTTTATTCCAAGTGGTGCATCACTAAATTAGGCCCCGTGCTCAAACAAAAACAATTATGCCTGGGCTACGACCCACTGTACCCAGATGCCACGCAAACTTAGCGTGTAGGTAAGACCCCGCTGCGCAGAACGGCCGGGTCGGGACTTGCCGCAGAGCGATTTCACTCCCGACATTTTCCATGCGCTCGCATGATAGAAAGAGCCGAGCGGATGCGCTCAGGCTATGTGTTTAGACTGGCAGCAATTGATCCTATAAGACCTGCAGCAGCATGACTTTGCTTGACACCAGTGTTCCAAGTTCATGTCGAGGGACGTGGGCTTGATTGGGCTACTGTGGTATTTGTCACTAGAACAATTCACCAAGGCTCGACCAGTCGACTCCTTGGGCCCTTTCAGCTTAGCAATCCCTCGAAACAGATATTGTCATGGCTCAAAACTACCAGCGACCCGTGGCGATACCACGCTTACAAACAATAAAGCGCAGATGAATTCGAGTCCCTGCGCGACTCTTCGAGTCCCCAGGCACTCGGGGGCTACTGACGAGGGGGTGACCCCACGACTCCTACACGTGAGGCTACCTGGTGCGTATGAAGACAGAAGGCCCGTTGGGAAGCTACCACAGGCCCGCGATTGGCCCAACCAAGCACCAACGTAGGAGTCCGCGACTAACATGGAAGGTGCAACTTTGCGTACAAGGCAAAACTAGAACTAGGAAACCTTCTCTGTAACCTAGTACGGACTCCCGGAGACCTAGCCTAGTATATAAAGGCTGGGAGGGGAGACGTCCAGATCATCTCAATACGCATCTAATCATCCTAGCCGTGCGAGAACTCGCCTTGGCCTCCACTGTAATCGCCCCCTCACGTAATAATATCGAGTAGGAAGTGTTTCTCCTATTAGCCGACGAGTATCGTCTAACCTATGCCATCTCTATGACTAACCTAGGGTCCCTGACCATGGGATTTGCCGGGGTTGATCCCCGTCTGGGTGCAATAGCAAAAATTTCATGCTTAATGTAAGGAACTATAGCAAGTTCATCTTTGTAAGCATCATCCATAGTGGCATCTTGGCCAAAAGTATAGAAGGCATCAACTTCATCAAAAAGGGATATTTCAAAAGAATCCATAGGATCATAACATTCATATAAGGTAAGATTCAAAGAGTTACTCTCATTAGAAGGTAGACATGGATGGCACCATTCTTCCTCCTTTTGTTGGTCACTCTCCTCCTCTTTTTCATCCAAGGGGCTTTTAGGTTCAACAATTTCTTCTTCCATAGAGTCCTGTAAAACATTAATCTCTTCCTTTGGGGGAGAGATTCTCTCAAGATGATCAGTAATATAATAATTTGCATCTTAATTTTCCAAACAATAGTTAAGTATAGCAAGACCCTCAAATTTGTAAGGGGCATCATCAATATTTTTAATAAGAGAAGTAATTTCATAGGCACCCTTATAAGCAACAAATTCTTCTATTTGCTCTGCATCATCAAAATCATAATTTCTCTTAGCATAAGAAGCTAAGGTTTCATCATCATTGTACTCACATTGGAAAGCTAGGTGTTTGTGCCTCATAAAGCAACAAGATTCATCCCTGCAGAAAGATATATTATATATTGAGCACAAGTTTCTAGCATACTCATACAGCTGGTGTATTTGTTTCCATAAGTGTATCCCCTTTTGAGACAAGCGGTGTTCCTTGTACCACTTTTGTTGATCCTTGGTGAATCCTCCATGCCAATAAGATCTGGTTTCAAAGAAGTCAGACATTGATTGGCAAGTAAGGAACTAGACATACTATTTTCTTTTTGGATTTTTGATAAAGGACACGAAGATAAAAAACAGAAAGGTAAACTAACAAGACTAAAAAGCAAAGATCAAAGATAGTGTGCAACTCCCCTATCTTGAAGAGTGGAGTCCCCGGCAACGGCGCCAGAAATTAGCTTTGATGGATTCTCGCCCCTCGTTGGTTACCCAAAGTGGAAGGTTGAGATGTAGACAGCAACAAATTTCCCTCGGTGAAGATACCAAGGTTTGTCTCCAGTAGGACTCCGACAACGACAGGAAGGTGACAACGGCGCCAACAATTAGGCGGTTGACGTGGACCTGCACACACAACAGATAACTTTGGCCCCAACGAGTACAGAGAGGTTGTCAATCCCTCCGGCCTTATTGTTCACAAAGTATCAAACGCACGGGATAATAATGATAGCGAGAGCAACAGAAAAGGAAATAAAGCAGAAAATAAATAGCAGGTGTAAACAGTGGTGGAAATATGGACCGGGGTCCCATGAAGTTCACTAGTGATGTCTCTCTCCCAAAAGATGATAAAATAGGCATGCAAGGTAAAAAAATTACAGCTGGGCAATTGACAGGATTATGTGCACAAACCAATGCTAACTATGCTACAAGGAAAGGAAGAGGCTCAAAAGCTTGGGCGGTACGCCAAGACAAGTAGACTGAAATCCATCTGGATCTACCTACTAATCATCCACCTTGAGATATCTATCCAGAACATCTCGCTGGTATTAAGTTGCGAATCCCACCCAAAGTGTAAACTCAAAGCACCAGACAACTTCATTAAAGAACTTTGAGTAAAGTAAACAATCCTTGCACCCGCAAGTACAAGCATCGTTGTTTTCTCCCTTGTGGAAACAGCACATCCCCTAGACTCATGTTTCTGTCACTCAAGCTAGTCATCAGGGGGCATGAACCCACAATCATGCATAACGCTCCCTCTTGGAGTTACTACCTACTACTTGGCCAAAGCAATAAATAATAACGGAGAACATGCAAGAATTACTCAAGAACATAAATATAAAAGAGGAGAATCAAATATATTACTCAAACACAATCTGAACATAGTCTCATAATCCATCAGATCCCAGCAAACTTAGCATAGCAACAGCAGAAAGATTACATATGTGCCTCGATCATGTAGGGCAGCTCACGAGGTCTAAACCATGAAGAACAAAGAGGGGGGGAGAACATCACATAGCTACTGATCATGGACCCATGGTCCAAGGTGGACTACTCACGGTTCATTCGGGAAACATCCATGGTGGTGGAGAAGCTTCCGGAGGTGGTTCCTCCCTCCGGCAGGGTGCCGAGAAGAGGGCTCCTGGTGCTCCCGATCTTGGAAGCACTGCGGCGGCTGAACAGAGGAGAGATCGCGAAAAAGGGTTCTGTCCTCAAGGGTTTCGGGACGAGGGAGATATATAGGCGAAAGAGGGCAGCCAGAGGTGGACCAGGGGGCCCAGGTGGCCGTCTGGGCCACCCCTGGCTCCCCTCTGGCCCCACTTTGGCTCTTCCCGAAGCTTCCTATACGCTGATTTTTCCTATATTTTTCCCAGAATTTTTCTGGCACTTCAAGTAATGGGAAAACCTGAAATACAAAAATAGCAGAAAATAGGAACTGGCACTAGGGTGCACTGAGTTAAAAGTGTATGGAAGTGCATCAATATCATAGCAATATCACACAAAAGATGCATGGAGCAAGCAGAAATTATAGATACGTTTTGGACGTATCAGTTCGCTCAAGACCGGAGGTGTTGATTGAAGATTGGATGCCCTGAGCCGTCACCCCTCCCAGCCTTTATATACTAGGCTGGGTCTCGGGGAGTCTGACTCAGGTTACAGGGACGATTGCCTAATCTAGCTTTGCCTTGGACGCCAAGTCTTGACTTCCATGTTGATCGCGGACTCCTACGTCGATGCCTTGAGTGGGTCAGTCATGGGCCTGTCGAGGCTTCCAGCGGGACTTCTGTCTTCATATGCACCAGGTATCCTCACATGCAGGAGTCATGGGGTCACCCCCTCGTCACAAAGCATACCCCCAAGAATATTGTGTCAACTTCAAGGCCTTTGGATCTCCTTCATGTGGATCTCTTCGGACCTCCATCATGGGATAGTCTTGGTGGAAAGAAATATGGTCTTGTCATTGTTGATGATTACTCAAGATACACGTGGGTGTTCTTCCTCAAGTCCAAGGACGAGACGAAGGCCACCTTCATTGACTTTGCCAAGCAAGCCCAAAGGAAATACAACATGGATATCTTGGCAAAAGAAGTGACAATGGCTCCGAGTTCAAGAACTACAGCTTGGAAGAGTTTTTGAGTGATGCGGGGATTGAGCACCAATATTCCACAACATAGACCCTCAACAAAATGGTGTAGCCGAGAGGAAGAACCACACTCTTGTGGAGATGACTCGGTCCAGGTTGGATGAATACAAGTCACCATATAGTTTTTGGGGCGAAGCCATCAACACCGCGTGTCATGCATCAAACCGGCTCTTTCTCCACAAGATCTTGATGAAGACCCCCTATGAACTTCTAACCGACCACAAGCCAAACGCCAAATACTTACGAGTATTCGGTTGTAAGTGTTTCTTTCTCAATAAGAAAGACTGGTTAGCTAAGTTTCAATCCAAAATTGTTGAGGGTATATTTGTTGGGTATGCCTCAAACTCTCACGCCTATAGGGTCTACAACAAATCCACCGGATGTGTTGTGGAAACTTGTGACGTGGAGTTTGATGAATTTAATGGCTCCCATGGGGAGAAAGTTGATCTAAGTGATGTAGGTAATAATGAAGATTCCTCTCAAGACAGTTTGGCTATGGGCATTAGAGATCTTGTGCCCATTGCTCAAGTTCCTAGAGATGATGAGGTGGGTGATGGGCCAAGTGTTCCACCACCACACGCACCTCCTCCTACCACTCAAGATCCAATTGCTCAAGATGAGCCCATTATCCAAGAACAAGAATAAGACCCTCCGGAAACCGATGTGGTTGCTCAACCACTAGTTCATGATGCGGCTGATCCACGTGATCGGCTTGACCACATTTGCTTTGGATAAAATGATGTTATTGAGAATGGCTCCACTCTTGATGATGAACCAAATGTATATCATGAACCCGAATGGGTGGAGCCTATTGAAACTCCAACCTCTACCATGCCATTGGTGGCTAGACGTGTTGATGTTGACAAGATCCTCACGGGTTTGGGGCAAGGTATAGTTACTCGTCGTCAACTTATGAACTTTTGCGCTCACTTCTCGTTTGTGTCTAACATTGAACCACTTAGGGTCGAACAAGCACTAGAGGATGCGGATTGGCTCATTGCAATGCAAGATGATCTCACTAGTTTCACCCGGATTGAAGTGTGGTCTCTCGTGGAGAGGCCTTCCGGTCAAGATCATAACATCATTGGAACTAAGTGGATCTTCAAGAACAAACAAGATGAATATGGTAATATCATTCGCAACAAGGCAAGGCTAGTGGCTCAAGGGTACTCCCAAGTTGCCCGTCTTGAATCTATACGCATGCTTCTTGCTTATGCCGCATTCAATGGATTTCCATTATTTCAAATGGATGTAAAAAGTGCTTTTCTTAACGGTCCGCTACAAGAGGATGTATCTATAGCATAACTACCCGGCTTTTATGACCCTCATCACAAGGACCACGTGTACAAACTTCATAAGGCATTATATGGTCTTAAGCAAGCCCCTCGGGCTTGGTATGACCATCTTAGGAAATTTTTACTCGAGGAAGGATTTGTGAGGGGTGTCATCGATGCCACTCTTTCTACCAAGAGAACCAATGGTGAGTAGCTCATATGCCAAATCTATGTAGATGACATAATGTTTGGTTCTCCTAATACATCTTTATGCAAGTGGTTCTCGTAAACTATGACCAAGAACTTTGAGATGTCCATGATGGGGAGCTTGAAGTATTTCCTTGGATTTCAAATCGAGCAATTTTCCAAAGGAACCTTCATCTCCCAAACAAAGTACATTCAAGATATGCTCGTGAAGTTTGGTATGAAGGATGCCAAGCCATGCAACGGTGGGCGCCAACTGTCGTCGATATGTAACGGCAGATGCCATGGGGATGGCTAAAGAGGGGGACAAACCGAGGTTAGTGTCGCTGGTACCGGAATCGAGAGTGGGAACACAAAGTGAGACACCGCGATGTACCCAGGTTCGGGGCTCTCCGTAGAGATAACACCCCTAGTCCTGCCGAGCTAGCTCTATGCAATAACTCTGGCTACAATGAATTCTCCTTGAGCTGTTTGAGAAGAAGGAGAAGATGGCTCTAAGCACAGCTCTCTCCTTTCTCTCTCTCTGGTGGGTGAAGTTGCAATAAGTTCTCTGTCCTCCCTCACGCGGGAGGGGTACCCGGGGCTCTTATAGGCCGAGCCCAGGGTACAAAGGTAAATATACAAAGGGGAGGGCCCAGCTGCCAGTCTCAGACAAGCTAGGGTCCTCACATCGTGCTCTCCCGGATGACCCGGTGTAGACCTGTGGCTCACCATGCCGCTATCTTGTAGACCTTGCCAGTGAACAGTGGAGCTAGGGACTTAGGCCTGTCGGCTTCTCCGCGTGATCGGCGCTGGAGGAGATCGCACGCCTCTGAAAGCCCCGATCTTCAGGGATTGTGCATTGAATGAACTTGTACCAGGTGTCCGACCTGGGATTCTGCTCGGAGATTGCTCTATTCTCTTCGGCCGAATGATCCTTGGTGAGGCCGATTGCACTCTCTCTGGGGCAATCGGTCTCCGACCTGATCAGTTCGGCCCACTACTTACTCAGTCTTGATCATCTCGGCCTTGATTATATCGGCGACCATCAGGTCGATGATCTTTGCCTTGATGAATTGTTTCTCCTGGGTGACCCTACCTGGGGTCATTCCCACGAAAACACCCATGCTAACCAAGGGATATCTAGATCAAGACCTTTCCGGTATTACATTTGAGGCTACTCTTTATCGTTCTATGATAGGTCATTGCTTTACCTTTGTGCATCTAGACCAGATATTATGCTTAGCGTAGGAATGTGTGCAAGATATCAAGCCTCTCCTATGGAGAGTCATCATTTGGCGGTTAAGCGCATTCTTAGATACCTTGTTCATACTCCTTTGTTGGGCCTTTGGTACCCCAAGGAAGCCAAGTTTGATCTCTTGGGGTACATCGATGCGGACTGGGCCGGAGACAAGGTGGATCGGAAGTCAACCTCCGGTTCATGCCAATTTTTTGGGCGCTCATTGGTAAGTTGGCACTACAAAAAGCACAATTGTGTCTCCCTCTCCACCGCCAAAGCCGAGTATGTGGCCGCCGCAAGTTGTGCCACTCAAATACTATGGATGAGGCAGACTTTGAAGGATTATGGACTCACCTATCAGAAGGTACCCATCTTATGTGACAATGAAAGTGCTATCAAGATTTCCAACAACCCTTGTCAACATCCTCGCACCAAGCATATTGACATTCGTCATCACTTCATACGTGATCATATTCAAAAGGGAGATATTGTTCTTGCACATGTGGGCACCGACAATAAACTTGTAGATATCTTCACCAAGCCATTGGATGAAGCAAGATTTTGCCAACTAAGGGGTGAACTTGGTATCTTGGAATGTTATAGCTTCACGGCCTAGGGGTATCTTGCTCTCATTCATGCACATTGCGAATACCTTGTCTAGATGTAGGCATGTATGCAGGAGGAGAAACTCAATCAATGAGTTCTCAACTCTCTACGTGATGCATAAATGGATTCACACATCAACAATCCGCGTGCTCACCACGGTGAAACCACGTCTAGCGGTTACCGATGGAATAAGTGTCTTGGACCCAAGGTCCATCTTCGCGGTGTCAAAGAACAATACACTCAAACATGGTGGCTTCGGCCACCGCCTCTCCTTTGTGAAAGGCTTGTTTTCTCATCCATGTGTTCCTATGTGTTCATGATTATGTGTGTTTTTCTATCTTTGGACCCTTTCATATCTATGCGTATATATCTATATATCATCTATGGTCAAATTGAACTTTTCTAGTGTAATTCTTCTCAAAAAAAATGGACGTCCGATTTTTTTGGAAATTCTGAGTTAACTGTCCAAAGGCTTGTCCAAAACGGCGGACGTCTGTTTGCTTTCGGACGTCCGACAGATCGGACGTCCGAAATTCGTCGGACGTCCGAACATTCCTGTTTTTCCTTAACCAGGTAGCCCAGCCTGGTATGTTTCTCACGACTCAGCCACCTTCGGAAATACGACGAGTTTCGGACGTTCGACACGTCGGACGTCCGAAACACATCTGACGTACGAAGTTGGTTGCACTATAAAACCTGGTCGTCGGGCCGAGGGGAGTAGTTCCTTTCTCTCTTCCGTTTTCTCCCAGCCTTCCTCCTGCGCAGACGCCGCCTGGAGCCGCCCCGGCTTCCCCGGTGCCCTCCCCTCCGGATCTGCTCATCCCGGGTACTTCTCATCCTGATCTTCCTGTCCATCCAATTTGTTTCTCCATGGGTGCACGGATTTTGCCTCATTCTCGCATCTCCTTGCTCTAGGATTTCGAGATGGCGAGGACGAAAAAATACGCTCGCAAGAATGGTGGTACCTCTAGTTCCCGTGGTATGCTCATGCTCCTTCTCCTATCCGTGTGTGCCACCATTATTTCTCGTTGGGTGGTTGGGTTTCATTACTCATGTGCATCTCATGTGGCTAGGTGGTTCAGGGGACTCGGATGAACCACCTCGTTTTCGTTGCCGTATGAAGAAGCCTATGTACACCGAGCCACAGTCGGACAGTGTGCACACTCCTAGCGCGGATGACCAACGAGGACAGTGTGCACACTCCTATCAAAAGGTACCCATCTTATGTGACAATGAAAGTGATATCAAGATTTCCAACAACCCTTGTCAACATCCTCGCACCAAGCATATTGACATTCATCATCACTTCATACGGGATCATATTCAAAAGGGAGATATTGTTCTTGCACATCTGGGCACCGAGAAGCAACTTGCAGATATCTTCACCAAACCATTGGATGAAGCAAGGTTTTGCCAACTAAGGGGTGAACTTGGTATCTTGGAACGTTATAGCTTCACGGCCTAGGGGTATCTTGTTATCATTCATGCACATTGCGAATACCTTGCCTAGATGTAGCCATGTATGCAGGAGGAGAAACTCAATCAATGAGTTCTCAACTCTCTACGTGATGTATAAATGGATTCACACATCAACAATCCGCGTGCTCACCACGGTGAAACCACGTATAGCGGTTACCGATGGAGTAAGTGTCTTGGACCCAAGGTCCATCTTCGCGGTGTCAAAGAACAATACACTCAAACATGGTGGCTTCGGCCACCGCCTCTCCTTTGTGAAAGGCTTGTTTTCTCATCCATGTGTGCCTATGTGTTCATGATTATGTGTGTTTGTCTATCTTTGGACCCTTTCATATCTATGCGTATATATCTATATATCATGTATGGTCAAATTGAACTTTTCTAGTGAAATTCTTCTCAAAAAAGTTGGACGTCCGATTTTTTTTTTGGAAATTCTGAGTTAACTGTCGAGAGGCTTGTCCAAAACGGCGAACGTCTGTTCGCTTTCAGACATCCGACACATCGGACGTCCGAAACTCGTCGGACGTCCGAACATTCCTGTTTGCCCTTCACCTGGTAGCCCAGCCTGGTATGTTTCTCACGACTCTTCCACCTTCGGAAATCCCACGTGTTTCGGACGTTCGACATGTCGGACGTCCGAAGTTGGCTGCACTATAAAACGTGGCCGTCGGGCCGAGGGGGGTAGTTCCTTCCTCTCGGTTGTTTTCCCCCAGCCTTCCTCCTGCGCAGCCGCCGCCTGGAGCCGCCGCCGGCCGCCCCGGCCTCCCCGGTGCCCTCCCCTCCGGATCTGCTCACCCCAGGTACTTCTCATCCCGATCTACCTTTCCATCCAATTTGTTTCGCCATGGGTGCACGGATTTTGCCTCATTCTCGCCTCTCCTTGATCTAGGGTTTCGAGATGGTGAGGACAAAAAAATACGCTCGCAAGAATGGTGGTACCTCTGGTTATCGTGGTATTCTCATGCTCCTTCTCCTATCCGTGTGTGCCACCATTATTTCTCGTTGGGTGGTTGGGTTTCGTTGCTCATGTGCATCTCATGTGGCTAGGTGGTTCAGGGAACTCGGATGAACCGCCTCGTTTTCATCGCCGTATGAAGCAGCCTATGTACACCGAGCCACAGTCGGACAGTGTGCACACTCCTAGCGTGGATGACCTCGACTCTGAGGCAGAAATTGAGGAAGAGGAGGAAATTGAGGAAGAGGAGGAGGATGTGTTTGCTGCCGAAGATCCCCCGGAGGTTGTGACTCGTCCCTCCAAGCTTGGCATTCGTCGGCCGGCTCGGGGTTCCTCTTCGGCGTCCGGGGCTCATGATGCTAAGGCCCCTGATGATGCTCCTCCTGTGCCTCCGTTTAACATCTCCTCTGAGCCGGTTGTCTCTGATGGCCGACTACTCCAAGATTTCACTTGATGCGTACCGCAAACTTCACCATGTCAATCAGTTTGTGGCACCTCCGGATTGTCTGGATGGAAGGTTCGGGACCAATGTGCAGGCAGATATTTTCACTTCTGTGGCAGTTCATCAGGAACTTGCAAACTCTCATGCCTGCATTCCCCTTGACTTCATCCGGGCCAATCCGAACAAGTTTCCTGGTGTGATGGATCTCATAGTCTCTGTGGGGATCGGTCCAGTCTTCGGCTTTCGGTGTGACTGGAACACTGCTGCGATTCTACAGTTTTATGCCACTTTCTTATTCCATACCTCTAACAGAGAGATCTCATGGATGACTGGTGAGCAGTAGTGCACTACCTCGTTTGCTCAGTTTCAGAAGGCTCTGGGTTTTCGCTCCTCAGGGATCCGAATTCATGCGACTAACAAGAAGGAGAAGCCTAAGGGGATCTATGACTGCCTTTGCTTTGTTAAGTCTGGGATTCAGGGTGATGACTGCTCGAGGAAGCCAAATGACATATCCATCTGGAAGCAGCCCTATCAGTTCATGTACCAGTGCGTGCTCAGGACTCTGTATCCCAAGTTTGGGGATAAGACTCATTGCAGCAGTTCTGCTATTACCTTGATGTGCCATACTCATGACACCCCCGACAAGCGTCTTGATTTTCCACGCTATCTTTGGCATGAGATTCAGATGGCGAGCCTTCAGCGGCATCGACACTATCCTCATGCTCCTTTCATCATGGCGCTCATTCAGTCCGCAGTCTCTTCTCCATTGGAGATCACCCATACCCACATTGTATGGACCATTCTGGAGCACATGTACTTCACTGCTCCTACTATTCCCCTGACTCGACCTATTCCGGGCTACTCCACTGTTCATGGCACTCTTCATCGTCGGTCTTCGGAGCAGGCTCCTATGCGTCGTATGGCACAGTTTTTGGGCAAGGCCCAAGCTGCTATGATGAGGGCCATCTCGTTCAACTGCCACTCCAACCACACGGTGGTCTCCGGCCTAATCAAGTCCAAGAACTCTCTAAAGGCCCATCTTCGTGCAACTGGTGAGACCGACGTCAGTGATGACGAGCTTCTTCCCGATGCTCCTCCTGCCGATCTTGGTTTCGATTTTCCTACGGGTCTGGTGTGGGATGACTTCTTCCCTGGAGACCCTGGAGCAAGCGTCGGTGGGACTCACTAGTGTCCTTCAGTGTTGTTGCCCCTTTTTGGTACTTGGTACCAAAGGGGGAGAGTCATATGTATCCGTTTTATTTATGGTGTATAGGTGCCGTTTATGTGATCGAGTCTTGATTATGTCATTGTAAGAACTTGGTTGTGTTTGGTTTACTATGCTAGGTTGTTTATATGAACCTTGTGACCTTTGGTGTTATGCATGGTGTCGTTCTTGCGTCTTGGCTTAAAACTTATTGGCATATGTTTCCTTAGTCATATGTGGTTATCTTATGCGTGCAATCCACTTTGTCATCTCCATAATCAATGATTGCTAGCCTCAATATTAGGACAAATGATTAATAATCTCGCCTTAATATCATGTGTTGTGACTAACCCCAATGTGTGCATCTTGCTTAAAGTCAAGAATCTTATATGCACACATTGAGGGGGAGTTCATAATAAAACTTGCTCCTACTAAAGCTAAAATCTGAATAATTTTTGGAGCTATATGTATGTTGTCATCAACTACCAAAAAGGGGGAGATTGAAAGTGCAATCATGCCCTTAATCATATTTTGATGTTGATGACAATATACATATAGGGGACTAATAATGTTTGCCAAGTATATCTCAGGTATTTGTTCTCGGTTCGTTGTGGTGGTGGATCAAGGACCATTTGATTTTATCAAATAGATCAAGATATGGAACCAATGAAGTTGAAGCGTAAGTTTCTCGGTTATTCTTGAGTATAGGGATCCCCACACTATTAAGAGGGGATCAGTGGGTTTGTGTTTAAGATTTGCTCAAATCTATTTAAAACATTCCAACACAGAATTAAAACCAAGTGTTAAAATCAAATCCCTGCTTTCAAACGTCCGACACACTTCGGACGTCCGACATCTCACCTGCAGGTTTATGTTTGGAGAGGTCAGTGGGTTTGCATTTTCAACGGACGTCTGACGAAACCTTTCGGATGTCCGACACTTTTCTCTCCATATTGCACACAATTGTTCAGTGAGTCTGCAAAATTGGCAGACGCCCGTCAGCTTTCGGAAGTCCGTCTTTTCGGATGTCCGAACATTGTCGGACGTCCGATACATTTATCGTTGTTCATTTCCCTGTGTTTGGTGTTGTGTTCCTCTAGAACATTGCGGACGTCTGACCCGTTTCGGACGTCCGATAATTGGATTTTCGGACGGATGTCCGACATTTGCACAGCTTATGTAACAGCCCAGATTTCACAAAAATTAAAATTTTTGTTTTCGGTGTGAATTGTTTGATTGTCTGATTTGTTTGCGCTGTTTGCATCCCCGATTTATCGATTGGCGATTATTTTCCCCCTCCTATCTCGTATCGGACGGAGACCGACCCTTGCCACCCTGACACTCGACATTTGCGACACCAGGTTTCGCCCGATCACCGTCGCGAAAACCGCACGAGACCAGCCGCAGCCAATGGAACGAAAAACCCCGTTTAATAATTAAACGGGTTATTTTTATAGTGCGCTAGAAAGTTTTCTCGGAACGGTTCCAGCGCGAGGTGAACGCCGCCGGCTCGACGCGCTGATCGCGCAGTTTGAAGTTTTACCCGAATCGGAGGTCCTGCGGACCCCCGGCGGTCAGAAACGTAAACACCGCGCGCGAGAGAGAAAAACCGGGGATGTTTTTGCAAACTGCCAGCCACTTGGGCTATATAAAGATCACCACTCTCCCACCCCTTTCTAGGGTACTTAGTGATATGCCATGTTTAGGCTTGTGCCTCACTTAAATTGACTAGCATAGATAGTTTACCTTATGCTTCACCTCTTGTCATGTTTGAGTGCTATGCCATGCTTGAGTGAGATTCCATGTTAACAACCTTTGTTGATCACCTGTAGCTAAACAACTTGAACCTTTCCAAATGTGCGGTATCGTCGTGTGTGACGAGTACTCCACTTAACCTGTCAATTGCCCTTATGTAATTTGTTTACCTCGCATAGCAGTTTTATCGTCTTTTGGGAGAGAGACGTCACTAGTGAACATCACGTATCCTGGTCCATATCCTCATTATTATTTCCAAGCTATATTTACTTTACTGCTTTTACTTGCTATCATTATCCCTTGCGTTTTATCCTTTGTGAACAACAAGACTGGAGAGATTGACAACCTCTCTAAACTTCGTTGGGAACAAAGTTATCTGTGTCTGTGTGCATGTCCACGTCAGTTGCGCCGCTGACACGTACTTATCATCTCTGGAGTCCTATTGGAGACAAACCTTGGTATCTTCATCGAGGGAAAACTGCTGCTGCACTACATCTCAAACCTTCCACTTGGGGTAACCAATGAAGGGCGAGAAGCCATCATGCGCGCGAGAGAAAAACCGGGGATGTTTTTGCAAACTACCAGCCACCTGGGCTATATAAAGGCCACCACTCTCCCACCCCTTTCTAGGGTTTCCCTAGGCCAAAATTGCAGCCACCCCCTCAGATCTGCCTCCAAATTTTCCCAATAGCCCCAATTTCTGTCCAAACCCTAGCCCCATCTGATCTGGACCGTCAGATCCGGAGATCCGACGGCCCAGATGCGCCCTAGCCCTCCACCTACCACCTCTCTTCGTCCTCCAGCCGTGGGTGCTCCCGCCGCCAGCCCGAGGGCACGCCACCGCCGCCTCCACTCCGGCTGCCCGCCGGCCGACCCCTCTCCCTCCTTCCCTCTCCTCTCTCCTTCCTCTCCCTTCTTCTCCCTCTCTAACCTCCTCCCTCGTCTCTCCCTGCAGACATCCGTGCCGCCGCTCGCCATGGAAGGTCAAGCCCAAGCTCGCCGCGCCGCCCTCTTTCCCGACCGGATCGAGGTGGTTCCCACCGCCGCGGCCTCGTCCCCGGGCTTCCTCGCCACCTAGCGCCGCCCCAAGCCCCCTCGCCTCGCTGGAGATGGTCGGACGCCAGCCGGCAGCCGCGGCCGCCGCCGTCGTCGTGCTTGGCCTCGATCCGGATGGGATCGGGCGAGCCAGGCCAGCCAAGCCACCAGCCGACGCCTCCCTTCCAACAACCCACTCCAGCCGGCGCCCCGTCCGGCCCATCTCCTCCCAGCGCGGCCTAGCCGCCTCCACCACGGCCTGATGGGCCGAGCCCGTTAGGGTGAGGCCTTTTCTTTTTTTGTTTTATTTTTTCCCTGCTGTTTATTTTTCTAAGTCCTGGAATTAAATTGCTGCTGATTCGATTTTGCGAGTAGAATTGCGAGTAAGCCGTAGCCCGGATGCATGTGCGCCCAAAAAGAAATTTGTTTAGAATTGTGTGTACTTCAGTTCATCTTTTGTGAGCATTTTGATTTGAGGCCATCTTGATGGTGTAAATCTGTGTTGAAGTGGGCATCACACTGTTAACTGCTAATTTTTCCTGTTAGTGTGCTGCTGCTGTTATTTTATTGCAAGTTTGATTGATGATTGTGACACATCCATGAGGCTTATTGCGTTGATTCTTTTTGCATACTGTTAAGCATCATGTCTACTTCCATTTCATGTATTGCATTGTCATGTTTGCATTCCTGGTCATAGTTATTTTTAGCTCCAAAGTTGCTATGCTGCTGTTGTTGACAGCCACCTCAGTTTTTCTCCAAGTCTGTAACGTTCCGATGCCATGTTGTTTGGTTAATATCTTTTGATCTGTTATGCCTATGACCATGATTTCTTTTTGAATTTAAGGACTGTGAAGCATGAGCTCCACAGTATTTTATTTCCAGAAATTCCAGACCTGTTTTAAATTCGCTCCCACAAGGAGTCGAACCCAGGACCTGGCATGCTACTAGGTGTGCTGCAACCACTAGGCTACATGCCCGTTCACCACTAGGCTATGACCATGATTCTTGTTTGTACCTGATCACCATCATGTCTAGTTCATGCTCATATATTGCTATGTCATGTTGGTGCACTTTTGCATATAGTTTTGCTCTTGTTTATACAACATAAAAATAACAGTTTCTGCCCTGTTTTCGTGATTTTCACTAAGTCCTAGACCAGTAATGTTTTATTGCATTTTGCATGGGCTATAACTAGTTGTTCATGATGCCTATTTACATGATTCTTTTTGACATTCATTCCCTGCCATGTCTACTTTAGTTGCATATCATTTGTGAGCATGTTTGCATTCATTACCCTGTTTATGCATTGCTCTAAAGTGTGCTTCCTGATGTTGGCAGATTGTGTTCCAAACTTGTTTTGCTTGTATCTTTTTAACCGTAACTTCGTTTTGGGTGTTCTTTATATGTAACTTGATTAGTTTTTCGTGTACTTTGTGTTTATGATTTTGTTCGCTGCTGTTAACCAAGCTAAAATATGGTTTAGGGCAGAACAGTACCAAATCTTTAATTGTCGTGGGGTACTTAGTGATATGCCATGTTTAGGCTTGTGCCTCACTTAAATTGACTAGCATAGAAAGTTTACCTTATGCTTCACCTCTTGTCATGTTTGAGTGCTATGCCATGCTTGAGTGAGATTCCATGTTAACAACCTTTGTTGATCACCTGTAGCTAAACAACTTGAACCTTTCCAAATGTGCGGTATCGTCGTGTGTGACGAGTACTCCACTTAACCTGTTAGTAACCGCTCTCGACGGTAGGTGTGATGTCTCGTGTTGCCTTCTTGTTGATGATTGCTCGTGTTTTCATCATAGTAATAGAGTGCTTGATCGTTGATTGCTTTCCAGTGTTTACCGTCTTGTGTGCTTCCGCGGGTACCTTCGGAGACGATGCGAGCTTGCGATCAACTACACCTTCGGAACCCGACTTATCAACAGGCAAGGACTATACATTACTTATGATACATTCTATTTCAAATAATGGTTTGCATACTAGTATAGGATATGTTCGATGTTTGATCCTACCACATGTTTACAGCCTCTTTCAAACCGATACAGCCATGTCCCCTCCTAGCAAACCATGTACTACTATGTTACTATTGCTCGTTGCTCAGCCCCTGCTTAGTATGCATGCTTAGGATGCTACAATGTTACCCTTTTACTCCTTGGTTTGGGCTATCACATGATTATATTGTTGTTGATGATATGATTATTATAATGTTGACTATATTCGACGAAGGGTGGAAGGTCTAGGCTATCCCGCCCCGACGCTTTGTTCCATTCGAGTCACCTAGGATCCGAGTTCCGGGTATTGGTTTTAAGACTGAGCGTGCCTAACCGCGTGTGGGATTTTATGGGGTCCCCTTTTCTTACCTACCTAGCTTCAAACATTTCCAGTGGTGTCCCAAGCTGATTTACCATTTGAAACCGTGTGTGTGCTGGTCGGTCGCCAATAGTTTTCAAACCACCCTGGGCCAAGAGGACTTGTTCCTTGTCTGGCCCACCTTGTCCGGCTGAGGACCCGGTTTCCCATGTGAGATTAACCAGCTATCCAAACCTGCGACAGACGGTAGAGACCGATTCGAGAGCGCGGCCGGCTTTTGAGTTGGGTGTCGACTCACCGGGGGCCACTCGGATTTGTTCGTTGTTAGTTAGAGGGACCTGTCGTTTCGGATCTCTCGGAACTAAATCATAAAATGGTTGCCTATAATGGGTAGCAACTAAGAGAAATGGGCGTGCGTGCGGAGCCTTGTAATGGGCAGTTGGTACACCCCTGCAGGGTTAAATCTTTTCGAGAAGCCGTGTCCACGGTTATGGACGACTTGGAACCTACGTCTTGTTCATAGATAACATTCAACTGAATCATATTTAATAACTTGATCAACGTGTGTGTGCCTTGACTGCTTCTTCTTCGTCGGGATGCAAAGAGGAGGACAAGGATAGGATAGGTGTTATGTTTGCGTAAGTAGTTGATAGAAAGACTTGTTGGAGGGGATTCCTCATCGAATGCTTGGCTTCTTATCTTACTCTCTAGATCGTTAGCCACTTCATAAATGCTAGTGCGGCAGCAACCTCACCACTTACCCCATCCTTACCGTAAACTACTAGTAGTCCTAGAATGACGAGTGATGAAGTCCTTGCTGGGTCAGATGACCACTATAGTTGGATGCCGAGTACTTCTGTACTCATGATACTACCCCAAACTCTTTTCAGGGTTCTTGATCGACAACATGTATGGTGATCGACATTTCACGTGCAGACTCGACGACGACTAGTTAGGCGGATCCCGACGGAGGGTCTAGACCCGTGTGGTTATGGGGATCGATGTTTTTTTATTTGCCAGTAGGCATTTGATTGTAGTCTGTACTCAGACATATATCTACCGCTGTTGTATTGTATTAAGGCAGTTGTATGCCGATTGTATGAGATGTTGTATCCTTGTATCTGTAATGTTGTGATATCATGTTGGAAATCCGGGGCATATGGCGATGTCATATGTCGCGGTGGGACTTATATGTGCTTCGTCCCTGGATCTGGATGGAAACATATAGATCTGGAACAGTACCGCATATCGGGCCTTACAGCTTATTGCCCCAACGGCCATTTCGTCCCTTGGGCTATAAATACCCCCTCACACCCACTTGTGAGGGTTGACCACTTCATTTTCAAACACACAAGAACACAAGTGCTCCCTCTCACTCTCTCCCTCACAAAATATCAGATCTCGGAGAGATCCTTGAGAGTTCTTGTCGGATCTTTCACCCCGTGATAGATCCGTCCCTTCCCCATCTTTCAACCAAAGCAAATCACGTTTTGAGCAAGTCTTGAGATTTCCCCATTGATCTTGTTACTCTTGGAGGTTGGAGACTCCTAGGCGGGTAGGAGTTCTTCGGAGAGGAATCGACCATTGTGATTACCCCCGTCGAGTTTGTGAGGGTTTGGTGACCACCTTTAAGGTCAACCGGTAGTGGTTGGGAATCGCCTTCGTGGTGATATCTCAAGGGGAATGGAGTGAGCCTTCGTGGCGTTGGTGTGCCTTCGTGGTTTCGTTCACTCTCTCCGAACGGTGAGTAGCTTCCCTCCATGGAAGTGAACATCGGGATACATCGTTGTCTTCGTGTCATTCGGTTATCCCTACTCTTTCCCCTTTATTACTTGTGCTACCTTGTTATTTATCCCTCACTTACTTCAGTATATTGTGCTTGTTGTTTATCTTGTCATACTTAGGTCACCCTTGAAATTGTTAGGCACATCTTTATCTTTCGCATTATTGCCTAAAATTGCTAAGTAGTGTTAAAATTTGTAATAAGACCTATTCACCCCCCCTTTAGGTCTATCTCGATCCTTTCAACCGCATAGAAGCATATCATGGGTCACCACACCTGCCAAAGGAGCCAATCATGTTGGCACATCATGTTCAAAGCAAGCTGGCGCATGAGCATGTACGACCTCCCATTGACCTTCATCACATTTGAAAGCAATGAGATTCTTAAATACACCTACGACCACCAAAAATGAAGAAAGTAAACTAGTTAGGATCAATTAACTGATGGTGAGTTAGTGTGTCCAGCTCATTGATGTAAGACTTGTAGCGCCAATCGAAGTCGTCGTGAACACGTCCACATCACCCCTTGTGTGCGGCAGTGGGGAATCGCTCGACATCTCCTTCATAAGGCCACTCCCAAAGCTCCATGGGTTCCTTCGCCAATGGACGGCCAATGGGGAAACACACCCACATCCATAGCTGAAGGGCCCAAACAAAACCCCAAAGGCTAGAGTATGGCTTGGTCCTTTGACATGCTTCGTCCAACTACACATTTTAACACTGAACGATCATGGACATAACATAAACATGGAAGAAAATAGAAACCTATTGGTAAAAGAAAGCTAGTGCCACCACCCCCAACTCAACTTCATGTCCCAATCACGTAGCGCATCCGAATACATCCAGAATGCGGTGTCCCCTGGAAAATCTGGAAACACCACAAGAGTCAAGAGATGCCTAGCCTCATCGTCATCCTCCAGACAGAACTCTTGGTGCCTTCGTAGCCAACTACACCACACCGGCATGCGTATGATCCTTTTTGTCTGGATTTGTCCATGGATCAAGCTCAACACCAATCAATCCTCAAACACGTTGTCGCCATCCCTGACGCAACACCTTCCCACTAAGAGCCCGACAATCGATCGGAAGAGTGGAGATCATGGCAATGTCCTTCAAAGTGTATGTTATCACGCCAAGGGGTAGGCTGAAGGTGTGTGTGTCTCCGGCCTCCAACAGACCAAGAAGACCTAACCTCCTGTAATGGATCGTACCATATGTCGTACATCATTGTCTCGTTTGTATTGGGACCCCTTAGGCGAATAAGCGGTGGAACCTAAGCAAAAAGAAACAACTAATTAGTTTCCTTACTACTTACAAAAAATAACAACTATGCAAAAATAAAGATTAATATCTCCCCTTGTTCGATGAATTTTGCACGATGCTTTCACTCATAATAACCATCAAGTTCATGGTACACATGATTTTCCGTCATCCTAAATAATAGATGCAATCACTTTATTATCCATACATACAACTATAATTTTTATTACTAAACAAAATAACACAATATCTACATCTAAACATTATGACATTTGAGCCTACAAAACAACTAGCATATACACTCTCTCAAAATAGCAATTAGCATATTTCACTTAAAAACATACTAAAGAACAACTATATTTGAAGCACAAGTAAACAATACTTAGATTTAAATTTTCTTCTATTCTTCAACAACAACTCAACAATGCATACAACACACATCAATGCATTTCAACAGTATATAGTCATGTAGTATATAGTCATGTAAATAAAATCTAGCATCTCAATCAAATTTAGCCAATCAAACACTAATCAAATGAACTATATTTGTCATCTCAATCAAATTTAACCAATAAACTACATAAGCACATAAACTACATGTTACATCCCATTCAAATCTAGCCAAACCAATACTCATATAAATTAGGAAAGTCAAAATTCCAGGTTTCATCTAATGTTAAGAAATGCAACGAAAATAGCAAGTTGTAACAAAAATTAATTGGAGGAATGGAAAGAGCGTACCTCAATCAAGTAGATGCACCTCAGATCCGCAAGAACTGATGACCAAATCAAAGATTTTTTGTAGAGATTCGAAAGGGAATGATAAAGGGCAGCACATGTGTTCATCATAAAAACTGTAGCGGTTGCAAGTGAGTTAGTCTCAACCCGCAACTCCACGAGTGACTTACCTAATGGTGAAAACATCAGTGTTTATGACGTTTTTATCCTGCCATGTCATATCTGCGATGAAAGGGCATGACGTAGGCTAGAAACTAAAACGTCATGGATTCAAATGTGTCTACTTAATTCGTAAATACCGCGATGATTAACTTTGCTTAGAGGGTTAGATCGTGCCCAAAAAATTAAGAGAGATCAGATTATGCTAAACTTTGTAAAAAAAGTCTGAACAGTGATTTCGTCAAGAGGGTTCGCCCACGAAGGCAGCAGGTACACCCAACGGTGGCCGCCCCTTGCTGCCCCAAGATCCGACGGCAGCAATCGCGTTCACGCCAGGAAACAGAAAATCTGACGTCAGCTTCATATCCCCCACCATTTTCCCTTTCCTCCAATCCCCAATTCCGACGTCATCTTCCTCCAGCCTAGCCGAGCCCCCGGATCGCAGAAATCGATCTACCAATTGCCAGATCACCATTCCTGCCTGCGAATCTCTCGCCCGCCTCCCGCCCTTGATTTTCGAAGTTAAGGTAATTTGCTTGGAACCCTTGGACCTTCCAGATTTTGGAACTGTTTGTTTGCTGTTGGATCGCAAATGGCTGCGGCTTTTCTACAGATCCGCTCAAAATACTTTTTTCCACCGCGTTTGATTTTAGGGCCTCGTTGTAGTGGAAATCGGGGAGTGGGCCGCTGCTTTTGTGAAGCGTGTACGATCTCGGTACTCTACTGCATAGCAAGTGCTGCTTTTCATTCTTTTAATTAGTTGGTTTGCGTGGATCTCTTGCGTCAGGTTGTTCCCTGATAAGTGAGGATGGCGATTAAATTGATAAGATCGTACCTAGAGGAAATTAATGAAGGAAAACACGGGGGACTCTGCAAATGATTTGGTTGATGTGGTTGCTGGTCCTCAGAATCCAGTTTGGTCATGTGGTTACTTTGTTTTTTAGCTGTTACATTCTATTCGCAGATGTACTTAATCGCTTATCCAATTTGATCGGTTTTTCTACATCTGGTTTAATATATGCTGCATAAGCACGATTGAGTAACAACTGGAGCAACCGCTTGCTTTTCTTTGGCAGGTTAACATCTGGGCAGAACTTTTGTGATGTGCTATCCAATAAGCTCCTGATCCAGGAATTAAGCAGGACAAACTTCTGTTTCCATTTAGACCATTTTCTTAATCTGCAATAGCCCCTTGTTCTTTTCACCAGAACACTGCTTACACATCTCAGTGTCAGATTTACTAGTTAAAGATGCCCATGTCTGGCAATCAGACACAATCGGCCGGCTATGAGCTCCTTGCCAGCCAACCAGATGCTCAATGCCTAGTTTGCACGAGACCTTTTACTTTGGATACTGAGGTGACCAATAGCTTTGAAGCCTTAGCTATATGCAGGGAATGCAAGACTACTGTGCTTAATGATAATGACAGAGATGTAACAACCAGCACTAATCAGCAGAGACGACAAAGAAGGCGGAGATCTAGGACTGCAAGTCTTGCATCTAATGAGGATGCATTCTCACAGCAGTTCTCCCAACTGATCAACTTAGCTAGACAAGGCCATGAAGCAGATATTGATTCTCCGACTGTTGTGCGGCAGCTGGCATCATATAATTCTACACCAAGCCAGTCCCAAAGGTGGCATGCTTCAGATGATGAGAGTGATGGCCTCCATTATGTTGATTCTGTGTTTGACGAGCTTGAATCAAACTTCAGTTTTGGTGACTATGGCGGGGAGTCAGATGCTTCTCTAGATCAACATAGCATGATGGGAAGGGAGATTGCCATTCAACTTGACAACGAGAGCTACATGAATACAGATACCGATATTGATCCCATGAATGCTGGAATAGACCAGTGGGATTCAGATGACCAAGAAGATGAAGATGTGCAGTTGGAAGAGTCTGATTTTGATGAAGCAGTTGACGTCATGCAGCAGCAATCACGTGGCATTGGCCCTAGTGAATTGACTAGGTGGGAGTCTGAAGATGGGATGTGGACTTGGAGAAGTCAAAGAGCAAATATAATCAACTTGATGGCAGACATGGAAGGGCCAGATGTCAGGACACCTTTTGTTGGGAATCCTGGGGATTATGCTGATGCAAGACAGTTTGAGATGATTCTTGAACAATTTGCTGAGGACGACAGTTCCAGAAGAGGAGCTCCACCTGCAGCGACATCCTTCATTGGAAATCTTCCCTCTCTAGTTATCTCCAAAAGCCACGAGGCAGATGGTGGTGTGATCTGTCCAGTCTGCAAAGACCCAATGCTTATCAGAACTAGAGCAAAACAGCTACCATGCATGCATCTATATCATTCGTCGTGCATCTTGCCGTGGCTTAGTTCTAGGAACACATGCCCAGTTTGCCGGTATGAAGTTCCTACAGATGATCCAGAATCCGAGAGGTCTGTGCGAGCTGCAACAAATGAAAGAGATGTCCATGTGGTGGAGGAACACACCCATCTGCAGGAAATTGGTGAAGAAGGTTCTGATGAACCTGAGGCTGAAGAAACTCACGACATGTCTAATGTTGCAGTGGAATTGATTGATACAAGTGAACATGGTGTTCATGTTGCTGAGCAGTCAAACAGAGCGCATGACCGCTGTCGATGGCTGTTTATTGCAGCTGCTCCAGTAGTAAGCTTTGTCGGTTTAGCTCTAGTTTTGTGCTTTGCAAATACTACTAGTAGTGGTAGAAGGCGACTGTGTCGTGGATCCCAAAGTGCCTCTGTGGCTCTTGTAGACACAAAAAGAAGTTGGTGGTCCATGTTCTAGATATCCAGTACATATGTACCGATACCAAATTTACTGTGTGATGGTACTCGATTGTTGGCAGTGCTTTCTCCATAAAAAGTTTGATTTGAAGTTTTGGTCAATGTGATAAGTGAGATCCATTGAGTTGTTCCTGTAATTTCAAAACTATATATTTTCCACCACTTTGCCCAGTTCAGCAAAGTGTGTATTGATGCCTGCTGTTGTTATTCGACTGCTACTTGTGATGGGATGCCCTATGCTTCATATTTGATGTAACCACAATTCAATATTGGCTTCAAAGTTCAATCCATGTCTTAGTATAATCTGCAGTCTGAAGACTGAAGATGCCTCCAGACTCCAGTTCACCTCCTGTTAGAAATTTAACCAGCGCTGGCTGTGAGGTAATTCTCTATTCGTTGATGCTCATGTATAGGTTTGTCTTGCCCCTTATGCCTAGCTAAAGTAGCTGCTTGCAGCATGGGTGCATGACTGGTGCAGAGGTATTTAGGTATGTATATATATTATGGTAGCTTTTATGTTTTAGTGAGGTAAAACAAGGCAGGGAAATACCCCCTCCTTTCATAAATATAAGATGTTTTGAATATTTCAATATGGACTATATCCGGACTGAAATTAGTGAACAATCGCACTAAAACGCGTCTATATACATCCGTTTCAGAAAGTTAGACCATCTTATAATTGTGAACAGAGGAAGTAGTACGCAAGCAGAAGACAGGAACCACGTTGTTACCATCCTACTGATGAATAGACACCACCATGCATTGAAGATCAATGAAGGCTGTCTAGTTGGTGTTGCCTTGTGATCTGAAAGACTGAAAACAATGTTTAACGTGAGAAATCAATAGGTTAGGAAAATAAGAAGTGACTAATCATTTCAGAAGGGTAGGTGTATGCAGGAGCTCAGCACTAATTCCTCCCATCTGAGACTCTTGTTGATTTATATGAACCGTATGGTTAAGTCTAGAGAGTAGACGCTTAGTAAGGCGAGGAATAAACGGTCCCAAGCCTATGTAACTCCATGGCAATACCCAACAGCTGAAGAGGACCTGAGCTCATTCCAGCTACATTGCTATTCCCTTACTTCATTTCCTTCTCTAGAGGAAGACTTGATCCATGCATTTGCTCTTGTATGTGCATGTATATCTACACTCGAGTCCCAGACTCACAATATGATCACGGTCACTTACTGCATTTTGAAACCCCTGCAGTTGCACATCAAATCTAGATTCTACACTTGGTTCATAGCACTTCCGCAAACAAAGTTCCAAGCATATTATTGCAAGTGGTTAGTCTATAAGCATACATTTATTTAAATTGAGCATGGCCATATGAGTGGAAGCACAATTTGATTTTTCGGATCCTTCTTATTTACTCCCTCCGTATTAAAATATAAGACGTTTTTTAAGCTAAACTAGTCTACAAAAAATGTCTTATATTTTGATACAGAGGTAGTACCATTCATGTTCCCTGGTCGGGTAAAAGATCAATTTCCCACATACGTAGTTTGTGAGACGAATATCACATATTTGTAGCATATTATTAGATGGTACTCCGCCCGTTCCAAAATACTAGTAGGTCAGTAAAAACAAGACTGTAATACCATTTGTGCAGTCCTGTCTGCAGCATTATGTCCTCCATACTGACTAGAGTTTAGGTTTGTCCTAAGAACATTTTTAGTTTGACCAAGTTTATTGACAAACTTACCAATATGTACAGTATCATATTAGTTTCATTAGATTCATCATAAAATACATTTTCATACTTTATATAGTTGATGGTGTAGATGTGATATATTTTTCTAGACTTGGTCAAACATTTGACCTTCACAAACCTAGAACTTCAAGTATTTTGGAACGGAGGAAGTAGTACTTAGTGTGGATTAGGTTCCACTTGCAGTGTTTTGATCTTGTGTGAGAATGCTTTTCATGTCCAGAATCATTGGTGCAAATGACTGGAAGTTGACATGGAGCATGAAATCATTGCCAGTGTGAATGTTATACCATCATGTTTTTCAGGACCGCAAGCGATTACTTACAACTTTATGCTTATGTATCCTTGTTGTCCCTGCCACAATCTTTATATAGTTTATTTTATTGATAAATTTGTAAAGCAGCACTCCCATAATTAGTAAAATTTACTAAAGAAAAGATGAAAGTTTAGTCAGTGACATATTCGGACTTAAAAAACTGAGGTATTGTATGTTCTACTTACTATAGAAGCACACATATTGTCTCACGTGACTGGATCGTCTTAATCTTCTTATAGGTTGTCTGCATAGGCCTCATGGCACCATTGTCCAGGGCTCGTTCGATGTTGCACGTCTGTACCTCACGGAAGCCTCAAGCGTGGAAGGCAGCGCAAATGTACGCACACATTCGGACATGAATGGGGAAAAGCTCACAGCAGAAAACTGAAGCTCCAGCACGCGTGCCAACCCACCAAGCTCGCCTTCACGCCATTACCCATTGCTGAGGTACCAGCCACATGCCACTCTACCTGTTGTATGTCGAGCCAGAACGTACCTGCCTGACCGATCATAATCAATAAGCTTGTTATACATGTAAAATCTGGTTGTCAGTTGCCTTGGATGCTGTGATTGCTCAAAGTACACTTAGTTGCCACAACTCTCTCCTGGGGCTCGCTTACTGGGGCTGCAGTGGCATAGACCATCTAACAATAAACTAATTGTTAATGAATGACAAGATCTGAAAATAGCGTACGATTAAACAATCGTACACCAGAAGAGCAAGTCAGATTCATATCTCAGAGTCAACAAATACAAAGGTGGTTCTGGCCTTGTCTTGTATCTGAATGTTTGACAGGAACACTTCCCCACCTCCAGCTCCATGCCTCCCCTCATGGAGAACTTACTTTTGCTAATTCTTATTCTTCTTTGCTTAGCTTTGGTTTTCTTGTGTAACATCCTATGGCTAAGACCGGAGAAGATAAGGAAGAGGTTGAGAAGGCAAGGTGTGAAGGGTCCCAAGCCTACTTTGCTCAATGGCAACACCAAAGAGATGAAGCGTATCCGACATGAGCTCAAGCCTATGAAGAAGCAAGAAAGCAACAACTACATCTCCACCCTCTTCCCTCACATCCTTGTCTGGAAGGAAACTTATGGTATGTAAGCAAGTCTCTTTATGCTATGATCTTGCTAAGTTCATATGTGAATATTTCAGGCTTATGCTGTGACCTTGTTTTTTATTAGATAGACATTTCTAGTCACATACAAATTCTGTGAGGCATATTATCCCCACGAATTTGTTCCAGAGATTGCACTGCTTTGGTAATGATGTTAGTTAAGAGCAATCTTTTGATTGATTTGTACACTGACATTTGATATGGTATATGGATCTACACAACTGAGTCAGTAACATCAAGTTCTTTAAACAGCGGTTGTCAGAGAAATGGCTACATCGCATTTGTCTAGTGAGTTTCTTTGTCCTTTTCAAGGGTAAGTAATACCTAATCCATGTTACATAACTCAGTAGTAGTACTTGATTGCTATTGATCAGATTGTGTTTATATTCATCATAATCTTGACACACTAGTAAATCAATGGAGAAGGTGGGTAAAGCTGACAAGAGCACACAATATTAAAACTTCTGTTGTCTTTTGTCGTGACTCGTGTCATAAGAAATATATATTTTTGTATTCAAGCCAGGGTCACAAGACTAAACTACTGTCATATCTAAACATATCCCCTCTACTCTCAATCACTGGGTTCTCTTACAGCGTTGACAGTACAGATTACTTTTCTTTTCCTTGAACACGCACACAAATGTATGTCGTCTTGTATTAGAAGAAACCGCCAAGATGATGCAAGATCCATACAACACAGCCCCAAAGGAAAGCTCAAAACAAGAAAGCAAAAAGTACATATTGCTTCAGCTAACATATTATCCCAAAAGTGGAACTATAGCCTACAACCCTGAAATACTTGAATCCCATATCCATTTATTCACCTTAGGTTAGTACATAGATAGTCTTATAAGTAATGTGCCAAATAATTTTATGGACAACTAAGTTGCTTTCAAGCGGTTTTTAAAGTTGAGAAATATTAGATTTTTTACAGTTTAAAGGATCGAAGACCTTAACTCTTTCTGGACAATTGAATTAGTCATTGCATTATAAACGCCGATAATATAAACTCCTTTGCACGTGCTTGTGTGCACCCAACTAAGCATTCAAAAGCATTGACTTCTGATAAAAAAAAGCATTGACTTAAACTTCCATGTCACTTTGTATCAAGGGTACATTCAACTCTGAACAGTCACGTGGATGATAAGCTGTTCATTTGCCAACCGCTTTAATATTATCAGAGTTATGCTTTGGTAGCGTTGCAGGTATTTTAGTACCAAAACTATGATCAGATTTGTTCTTAGTTATATACGTGCGACGGTAATCTGCAACTCCTGGACGCCTTTGGTGTGGCATCAGGGTTGCGCACCAACATCCAGAAGTGCTCCATAACACCAATTCACAGCAGTGAGAAAGAGATCTAGGATGTAGAAGATCATAACATGAGCGATTCGGCAGATTGAATTGGCCATGCAGATAAAGAATTGGATCTGCCACATTAGAATTCACAACCAAAGGTGTCTAACCCAAGTCCCCCTCTAAGAGTCGTATATGAAAATTTCATCTTGTACGGCTCAAGCAGAAACACACAGATTTTCAATGAATATTAGAAAAAAGGTTCAAAACTTCATCAGCCACTGAATTGGGTCGATTTGCCTTCGAGATACCAAATACGAACAATCCAGGATATCTTCTTTGTGTTGATAAAAAAATCTCAAGTTGGCGCATATGTCTTTCTTCCTTTCCCTTATGCTGGTCCTTAGAGGCTTCTTGACTTTTCTCTTCCCTATTTTGTATTTGATTAATAAATCCAAGCAACCCTTGCTAGAGCATATCTCTTTTGTTTGCTCTCGCAATATTTTTTAGAATGAAGACGCAAGGAGTGTCCAACTTTAAATTTATAAAGCCACCACCGGCAGAGGTTCGAAACATAAGTCTGGTACAGGAGCTACTCAGAGCTCACGAAAGGGATGCAGGCCAAATCAAGGATCTACAAAAGTCACATGAAGCGTAGATCACCCTGAAGCAAACCCAAAAGCGACTAAACTATAGCCACCGCACGTGCTGCGGAGATGGTGAGCTTGATCTTGTCCAGTGTTTTCCTCATCGCGTCCTTGTCACGCTGCCGTCCCAGCGGGCTCCACTGCTGCAGGAAAAGGTGGCATTTGAAAAGAACATCAGCGGGATGGCCGGGAAAGCAGGCCTCAATGGTAAACTTGTTGCGAGTGTTCCACAGGGCCCAAAGCATGGAAGGGATGACACACCCTGCGATCCGGCGGCTCGGTCCGTGTAGACTACCGAGCAGACGGATCAACGAAGAACCAGAGTTCGGAACCCTATCCCAACCCGTGGCCTCGCGAAATGCACTCCACATAAAGATAGCTAACGGGCAACTAAACAGTATATGGTTCGCGTCTTCCGGATCAAGGCAAAGGACGCACCGCCCATCGGATGGCCCTTGCCTGTGTGCCACATTAAGGGCGCTAGGGAGTCGATCCCGGAGCGCCTGCCACAGAAAGATTTTTACTTTCAGTGGGAGGGCCGCCTTCCACAGCCCCCTAGCTGTGTCTAGCGAGGAGGATTCGGCCATCTTGTCGTATAGTGATTTAACCGAAAAGGTCCTCGAGGCCGTGAGGCTCCAGAACACCTCGTCTTCACCGTCAGTGAGATGGGTGTTGTCCAGGGTGTGCCGCAACCTGTCCCACATAGTGATTTCCTCCCCAGCAAGCGGCCTGCTGAACGCGATCGACCCGGGGGAAGACTTGGCTTCCGCCTACTGGAGCTGAGACACTCCGCCTGGGATCAAGTGCAACACTACTCCCTAATGTGGCCGGCCTCCCTGGCACGGTCGAGCATAGCCGTCAGGCGTCATCGACGAAGTTAAAGAGGAGCAGGGAAATGTGGTCTCCTTGCCACAAGCCCCGTTTGTTGCAGAAGTACGGCCCTACTTCGCCGTTGACGGCAATCGCAGTTTGGCCCCCCGAGACCAACTGGAGGATGCGGTGGACCCGCCCCGCATCAAAACCTTTGGTGAGGAGGACTTCGCGAAGGAACTCCCAGTTCACGCGGTCGTACGTTTTCTCGAAATCGAGCAGGAGCACGGCCCGCTGCCTCTTGCACTTTAGCTCATGGATAATCTCCAACAGCACAACTGGTCCCTCTAGAATGTACCTTCCCTTAATGAACGCCGATTGGCTGCGGCTAATCACACGGTGAGCCACCGGAGATAACGTGTGGCGTACACCTTGGCACAAAGCTTAAACGGGACATTGATAAGAGCAATCGGGTGAAATTGCTTAATATTGTCCGCGCCTTTGACTTTGGGAATCAGCTAGATAATGCCAAAATTAAGCTGCGAGATGTCGACCATGCCCAAAGCAAAGCCGTTGCAAACGTCAAACAGGGTTTGTTTGAGGCAAGGCCAGAATCGCCGAAAGAACGCCAGCTGGAGGAGATGAAAACACGATCAAGCACACTGCGGATCGGTCTCAGTTGCTTGTTGGTCCAAGTGAAGCGAGCCCCAACTCGCGGCACTTCACGGAGCGCCATGGACGCGATGGCGTCGTTGAACAGGTGAACCCTTGCCCAATCGATGTGATGCGAAGATTTGTCCGCCCCCGAGCGAATCAAGTTAAAGTCCCCACCCAGGACCACGGGTGTGTCCGCTCCGTCACACCGGTCGACAAGTGCCTGAATTTCCCCCAAGAAATCCGCGGCGCGGTCGTGGTCAGCAGGCCCGTAGATGGAGACAATCATCCAGGACGCCCCTGTGGCACGGTGACGCCCCTGTGGCACGGTGACGCACCGTGGCTGCCACAAAGAAAATTCCCAGCTCCCAGCTGAGGACTTCTAGGGCGTCCCGACTGCATCCCAGCAGAATTCCGCCCGAATGGCCCATGACATTGGCGTTTGTTGTTTTACTTGTGATCATGAAAGCTAAGCATGTTCAATGCTTATGAGAGAGACAAAAGTGATCAGGCTGAGTGCTAATTTCAGATAACAGACTGTCGCCCCGCTTTATATATAAAGCATCAACACCCAAGTTACATGGCTGAACGATATAATATGGCGAGGTAGCCCTCTGATACAGCAAATCCCGTAAAACCGATCAACATAGCACTACGTGGCTGAACAGCTAAGCACGGGAAGACTAGAGGCACCACGATGACACGACCTAAGACACCTAGCCTCCACGACAGCGCCCTCAGGAGGGGAACGCAGACCATCGCTGCCCGCCCCAATGGACCATGGTTTTCACCCCGAAGATCGCCACGAGGAGAATAACCACGATACTGTCTTCAAGAAGATAACGACACCCGCAGATGTCTTCGCCGCCGGCGCCAGAGCACGGAGCTTTCGCTCGGCAACTCACCCGTGGCACCATGAGGCACCCACAGTCACCGCGGGAACCGGCCTCCAGATCCAGATCTGGGCAATGCCACTGCAGAGAGAACATGCCCGAGCCACCCACCGCTACACCCCTCGCCCGTCCAAACGACCAAAAAGGGTAGCCACCACAGCCGCAATGGATCCTGCCGCCGCTGCCCCGGCACCCCTACCTCGAGACACTGTCACCCATCCACCTCACGACACACCAACCCCGACAGGAGGAGTAGAGGCCGAGTGCTAATTTTGAAACAGTCCATGCTTTTATGGTTTGAAAGTTCCACCTGTACTTGCTACTCGTTCAAAGCTAAATTTTTTGGCAAAACTTTGTTTTTTTTTACTTTGATCACTTTTTTACATTTTTTTATTTTTATTTCCTTCTTGTAGCTAGTTGAACCAAAAATATCCTAGGATATAGGGTTAAAAACCCTACACTTAGTAATTTTTGATGTCATTTCAATCCAAGTGCATCTAAGAATTAATTAAGTTTTGTTATGTATTCATATGTGTTTTCTTCTAACATCGAGGTAACTGAAAGTACGAATTTTGGACAGGCTCTGTGTTCCTGTACTCGTCAGGAGGTCGGGAGATCTTGCACATTTCCCAGCCAGATATGGTAAAGGACATAGGCCACCGGACACCATCAGAGCTGGGGAAACCTAATTATCTTAAGAAAACTCGAAAAGCCCTCTTTGGGGGAGGTTTATTTACGGTGAATGGTGACGAATGGGCCTATCAGAGGAGGACCATAGCGCCAGAGTTCTTCATGGACAAGATTAAGGTAGTAGTGACACACAGTTTGCTTACAGTTTTACATGGGCTCAAAACCTGTTCTAGTATTCATGGCTGTAGGTATGCAGGGTATGATACAGCTGATTGAAGATGCAACTGCTCCGCTGTTAGAAGCATGGGAGAGCATTCTGGACAGTGCAGGAGGGAGCACGGAGATAGTCGTCGATGATTATGTGCGGAACATCTCAGCGGATGTAATCGCCAGGGCTTGCTTTGGGAGTAGCTTTGCGAAAGGAGAAGAGATATTCTGCATGCTGAGGAAGGTTCAAAAGGCGATTTCTCAACAGGATGCATTTGTTGGACTCTCTTCACTGTGGTAAGTAAAAGACACTATTGTTAATCCTTATTCCGTGTTAATCCAGTATCTTCCTATACGGGAAGTAGTAGGAAAGTCTTCATTTTAGTAGACTGGATGAGCAATAGAAACAACTAGGCTCGATGGTCAATCATGCTGGTTCTTTGACGCTGTTGCAGGAAGCACCTGCCTACCAAGAGCAACCGAGAGATACGGAATCTGGTTGAGCAAGTCAAGCTACTGATCCTGGAACTGGCAAAGGTCAACATGAACGACAATGGAACTGAGCATGCAGCCACTCATAATGGTCTTCTGTGCGCCATCATCAACGGCGCGCACAGCCCTGGCCATGGTGGCACTGCAGAGGACTTCATCGTTGGCAACTGCAAGACGATATACTTTGCGGGGCACGAGAGCACGGCGGTTACCGCCATTTGGTGCCTTATGTTACTGGCCAAACACCCGGAGTGGCAGGAGCGCGCCCGCGTCGAGGCACTGGATGTTTGCAATGGGAGCAGCACGTTGGACGTGGACGCCATCCACCAACTAAAAATTGTGAGCAATTAATAGTAATATTCTGTCGCCATCTTGTAGCCGGACACCATTCATTTCTGTTGATGCACCTAACATCGAAATATGCAGCTGACGATGGTGATTCAAGAAACTCTCCGCCTGTACCCACCGGCGTCGCTGATGATGCGTGAAGCACTGACGGACATCAAGATCGGCGACCTGGACGTGCCTCGTGGGACGATCGTCCAGGTGACGAGATCGATGCTGCACCTGGACAAGGAAGCCTGGGGCCCCGACGCCTACGAGTTCCGGCCAGGCCGGTTCGCCAACGGTGTGGCCGGGGCGTGCAAGCCGGCGCACATGTACACGCCATTTGGGCTGGGCCCCAGGACCTGCATCGGGCAGAACCTGGCGATGGTGGAGCTGAAGCTGGTGCTGGCGCGGCTGCTGAGCAGGTTCGCCTTCTCGCCGTCGCCGAGGTACCGTCACGCGCCGGTGTTTCGGCTGACCATTGAGCCCGAGTTCGGCATGCCAATGGTGGTGACGAAGCTGTGATCACCAGGCATCATTCTTCATTAACCTGTGTTCTTTCACCCCGCAAAAAATATAGACGTCTAGTTGACCAGGCTCTGAACTTGGACTGTCAACACTCGCCAGGCCTATGTAACTTTATTGGAAAAACCGTTGGTTCATTGTTGCAACAATAGAACACGTACGTTTCCCAGCGGGAGACACGTATAGTTTTTGTCCATGTATTGTTCCCGCTTTTCCAGTGACGAATACGCCCACAACAGCGCAACTCATACTGTACTTGTCTAACCCGTCCATCTTCATTTGGATGGTAGCGATCTGGTGCCCTTCGTTCCCCACGTTGGCGACTGAGCGGAGGCGGAACGAAGGAGGAAGGTGCCGTGCTACCTCTCACGCTCACGGCGGCTCCTCCCTCTTCCCAGTGAGCTCGATAGCGCGGATCGGGGCAGGTCAAATTCGACGGTGCATCCTTTTTCCATCCTCTCTGTTTCTGTACTCTAGTACAGCTTAATCTTTTAAAAGATTACTTGTTTGATTTGGGGAACCTGGTCTCTATTTTCAGTTCCAATCACGATTTTTTTTTCTTGTTGAGTTTGGGCTTAGCAGTCCTTAATCATTTGCATTCGGCGTTTGGCTATTAGCGTAATCATGATCAATTAGTTTTAACCATGTTCCTGTATGATCAATCAGTGACACTTTGCTGTGAGCAATAAAATAGTACCCCCTCCGTAAACTAATATAATACATTTTAGATAACTAAAGTAATGATCTAAAACATCTTATATTAGTTTACAGAGGGAGAGGGAGTAGATGAAAAGGAGTATTATTATATAAGTACATCTTCTTGTAACCTACAGTACGAACCTAGAGAGTACTATTACTTGCTTATATATCTGAAACCTTGCAAACAGGTTGAGTGGACAAGATTATTCCACCGACCAGGCCTGCCCAAGATGTATTGCATTTAGAACCCAATTTGTTTCTCTGATGGGGGGTGCTCTGCTCATAGCAATCAGACAAAGCTTCTCTCTCAGCCTCAGGGTATGATAGATACAAATTATTATGGTCTTTTCTTTTACATTCTTTATTTATTTCTTCTAAAAACTGGCATTGTCCTATCTGCTAGCTGCTTTCAGAGTGGGTGACGGATTTGTAGCGTTGCATCTTTCCTGCTCCCGTCCCAGCTGCGAACCAGGGAACACCGAGCAAATATGTATCTTCACATGTTATGATCACATCTCTCTCTCTCTCTCTTTTTCTCTCATGGTGATGCTTCTCTCACCACGGCAATGGCTACTGCTGCTACCTCCGGTCTTCCTCTCCACTCTTCTATTCTCCTACCTGTACACCATCCTATGGCTAAGGCCGGAGAGGATCAGGCACAAGCTGAGAAGCCAAGGAGTGAAGGGTCCCAAACCTTCTTTTCTCTTTGGAAACATACCGGAGATGAGGACGATCCAGAAACTTGTCACATCTGATCAACAAGAGGGAGCAGGGTCTACAGACCGCTTCTCCTCTAATTATGTGGCGACTCTGTTTCCTTACTTCCTCCACTGGAGGAGAGTTTATGGTATGTTGAGAAACTTGTAGATAGTTTTAGCAAGGAAGTAATTTCACTTGAAAATTGTTTGGTTGCTGAATTCTAGTCTATTCGATGTTTAATAAATATTTCGTAGATATTGTTAATAAATGTGTTTTATCGACTTGCTTGCCTGTAGAAAGAGATATATCCTTTTCTTGCACATCAGAATTTTGCTTTTCAATTAGTTTTCTGCTTTTACTGCATCACCTGAGTCATAGGTAGATTGGAAATCCTCTGTAAGTGTAAATGTGTAATATAACCCCCGGTATTCTAACCAAGGAAGCGATAGAACCACCCCTTGCTGAGGATCATCTAAATTTACTTTCATCCTGCTTAAGTAGACATGTGTATTATTTTGCCATTATGAATCTTCATTAAACAGAGGGATTTGGCCCCATAACATGGATAAATGGCCTTGAGTTGTACTCCTAACCTTGCAAGTTCCTGTAAATTTGATGATGTGTCAGGTTCCATCTATTTGTATGCTACTGGAAGCATACAAACTCTACATGTAATAGATCCTGACATGGTGAAGGAGCTGGCCAATTGCAAGTCGTTGGATCTTGGAAAGCCTTACTACTTGCGGAAAGAGCATGGAGCCCTTCTTGGTATGGGAATTTTTACGGCAAATGGTGACCTATGGGTACATCAACGAAAGGTCATTGCACCTGAATTCTTCATGGACAAGGTTAAGGTAATCATGCCTTCATTGTGAGTAATTTTCATACATTGAATGCTTCAGACACGCTTTTTGGGAAAAACAAGGGTTCAGACACAGCATTTTTTCGTGATGCTGTTCAACAATAATGCTTGCTTAAAAATGCTTACTACATGTACCGTTAGACTAAACTTGATTGTGGAAAATATCCACAGGGAATGGTTAATTTGATGATGGATGCTGCACTATTAATGTTGAACTCATGGGAAGAAAAGGTTGATACTGAAGGAGGCAGGGCAGAGATTGTAGTTGATGAGTTCTTGCGAAACTTCTCAGCTGATGTTATATCAAAAGCATCCTTTGGAAGCAGTTTCATTGAAGGGAAAGAGATATTTTACAAAATCCGCCAACTTCAGAAAGCGATAGCAAAGCGAAGTATGCTTATTGGTGTTCCTGGAAGTAGGTATGTTCTATGTATTCATATCATCATGTGCTGTATTTGACATCAACCGTAGAGGCTATTTCACGTACTATGATGGCAGTGGCACTCATAATAATACAAAAAAAAGGTACCTGGAAGGCTGTAACTTCGAAAAGAAATGATCTGTTCAGAGTTATTTCAACTTGTGGAATGCAGAATGATTGTTTGCAAAACATTTGTTTCAACAAAACAAAAGCATGATTCTGTATGGATGCCCATTAATGTGCACCTTTTCTCAGTTCTCAGCTGTAGTTTCCTTACTGACATTCCATTATTGATTCTTCACAGTAGTGAAACTCTACAGTTTATGTGTTTGAGAAGTACTCCCTCCGTTTACAAATATGAGATGTTTTGGATATTTCAATATGAACTACATATGGATTAAAATGAGTGAACAAACACACTAAAACGCATCTATATACATCTGATCAGAAAAAACCTAAAACGTCTTATGATTGTGAACAGAGGAAGCAGCATGGACTTTCCAATATATCATATTTTCATGTCCATTTGTTCTATATGCATGCTTCACAATTTTCATGCAAGTGCATTTGTGTCAGAAACTGTTTTTCTTTTCTAGCCACTACTACAATATGATTTCACATATGCTTCTAAAAATAGCAGTAGCATAATTTTTAAGTTTTGTCATCTAATTGACATAATTTTCTAATATATCCTTGAATTTTTCTTCTGGACTAACCAGATATTTGCCAACAAATAGTAACAGAGAGATTTGGAACCTGGGGAGTTGCATCCGTACTCTTATTTTAAACATAGCCAAGAAGCACGGACATGATTCAGCGACCAGTCCAAAAAAGTTCTTTCTGCACTCCATCATTGAGGGTTCTAAAGCTGCTTCCTTCTCTTCGTGTACACCCGAGGATTTCATCGTCGACAACTGCAAGAACATCTACTTTGCGGGACATGAGACAACCTCGAGCACTGTTGCGTGGTGCCTCATGCTTCTTGGGTCACACCCTGAATGGCAGTCCCGCGCTCGGGCGGAAGTCCTTGATGTTTGTCATGGAGAACCATTAGACTTCGACAAACTACGGAAGTTAAAAACGGTATGATCATCCCCGCTCTTGTAAATGAGAGAAAATTGTTTGTTATTAACAGTATCAGTAGTGTGTTTGGTGTTAACAAACATATGTATTGCTAGTAAACTCTGATAACTACCTGGATGCATAGCTTTTGCTTATGACTTCTGCAAAGTGCTAATGGAGGCATGGTTTTACAGCTAACAATGGTGATCCAGGAGACCCTCCGCCTCTACCCTCCAGCCTCCTTTGTCACGCGGGAAGCTCTGAACGACCTGAAGCTCGGCGGCATCGACATCCCGAAAGGCACCAATATCAGGGTCTCGATCATGCTGGCTCACCGGGATCCTTCTGCGTGGGGCGCCAACTGCGACAAGTTCGATCCGGGAAGGTTTGCCGGAGGCATAGCACGCGCCTGCAAGCCCCACCATATGTACATGCCCTTTGGCGTAGGTCCACGGACATGCGCCGGCCAGAACCTCGCCATGGTTGAGCTCAAGGTCGTGCTGTCGATGCTGCTGTCCAGGTTTGAGTTTGCACTCTCGCCGCGCTACAATCATCAACCCATGTTCAGGTTGACCGTGGAGCCCGGGAATGGCGTGCCGCTGATTCTTAGGAAGCTATGATGGCCCGTTCATGGTTTCTGTGAGGACATTGTTGAAGCTTTGTGCTGTTGCTTGTTGTGTACTGTCTTGTACCTAGATCATCAGGCTGGGCATATATGACACTTGTTAGTATGTTACTGTAAATAAGAGCAACAATTCTGGTTTTCGCTTTATTAGGCTTCTTCGGTTCAAATGATCCTAATCCTTGAAATTCCTGGACTACATTTCTTCAGAGTCGACTTACTGAAAAGAAAAAAACTTACGTTACATATGCTGCAGAATTTGGGTGGGGAATTCCTGTCGTATAAAATAAATATGGTACGGTCAAAACGACGTGACTCTTTATCGCAAAAAAAAAAAAAAAAAAAAAACGACGTGACTCTGCATCCTGTGTCTCTTATTTTCCAAAACCTGGGTTCAATATAAATATTCTATACTGACTTGCACCACAATTGTCAGGATGGCCGAGTGGTCTAAGGCGCCAGACTCAAGTTCTGGTCCTCTTACGAGGGCGTGGGTTCAAACCCCACTTCTGACAAGTAAATCTTTTTGCAATTTTCCAGTTTATATTACAAATATAATTTTTATATACGTGTAATGTCTTTTGTTAAACCTTATTCGAGCAACATAAAGTAAAACAAAACAAAAATCCACAAACACACTTCTCACAATTCAGAACATTTTTTCTTCCTTAGACGTTCAATATTTTTATTTTATTTTCATAAAAGTCCACAAAAAAAAGTCTATTTAGGTGGAGTGATGGGCTAGCCCATTATGGACCATGCACCAATCTTCTTTCTCACTCCATCATAAACTAGTGGATCAAAGATTGAGAAATCCAATTCTACACATGGGTGTAGATGCTCCCGTCTTTCGAAAACGATATTTTAAAAAGTTAAAAAATTTGGAACAAAAATTTGTCATGTATATCTCAACATTCTATGTGCGCGCGACAAATTTCATGAAAATTCGACATGTTTGTAACCTCTGTAAAAAGACAAAAAAATGTGTCTGATGGAAAGCTTTTTTAGCAACAAGTTTTTATCTTTTTTACACACGACATAGTATAAGTCGATTTTCCGTGAAATGACTTCGTGAAGATATAAAACGTCAACATGTGTACCCTAGATTTTTTATTCGATTTTTTTACAATTTAAATGTGTTTAAAAATACATTTTAAAAACCGGGAGCATATGCTCCTGGGTGCAGAAACACCATGTCCATCAAAGATTGCCTTAATTTTTCTCCCACCTACCACCACAAAGTGTAGTCTTAATCGTTTATCAATGACTAGCAACTTAGACCTTGAACTTTGGACTAGATAGTCCACATTCTAGGTGTAGTAGATATTCTGACATACTGGATAGTCAACTCCCAGAAAGTGTGCATCTTGTTCGGTGGTGGTTGTCCTCTCCTTAGGCTTGGGAAAACCCTAGACACCCCTCGGGCATGGGGTATTTGGGGCACCAAGAAAAATCCTTGGAACCCCTGTGGGCACAGGGTTTCTAACTCTTGTGCGCATGGGGGTATGGGCTTAGGCAACGATATGACCCATGGGAACAGGGTCTTCGACCCCCATGTGCACGGGGTTGTGTTTTTTCGTGCGGAACCCCCGTGCACATGGGGATCTTTAGGCCGTGCACACGGAGGTAACATCTAGAACAACCACCAACCATCCCTTGACTATACATACCTTTGCCCTTCCTCCGAACCTTATCTGCTTCTCCCCCTTGCTTGAGCCACCAATAATGCACTCCATTTTTATCATTACTCTCCATCCCTCCATCCAAACTTGTTGATACTTTGGGGATTGAGAAAGCAAGGCCCGATCTACACTTATACCAAACCAATTCGTGTTACCCGCGAGATTTCTTCACTGTTGACTTGTTACTCTTGGAGATTTGGCTCCTAGGCGGGTATGTGTTCGTTCCAGAAGCTTATATGCTTGTAGTGTGCTCCGAGAAGTTTGTAAAGTGTGGTGGTCACCTTTAAGACCAACCCCGAGTATTCGAGGCTCATCCGTTGGGGTGAACTGTAAGGGAGAACACGATGATATACTTGGTAGCGTTCTTGAGCTTTGGCTTGAGTACCGCTCCAACGAAGATTAGCACTTCCTCAAAAGAGTGTGAACTTTGACATAAGTCACTGTGTCCCCGACTCACTTGTGGTTATTCCTTTCCCCACACTTTTTTGTTATAGTTGCTTCATATGCTTGTTGGTTGTTATCATTATTGTTGCCTAGCATACCTATTTGAGATTGCTTGTCACTTAGGAGTATTCATCTAGTTGCATTACTAGAGAATCCATTTAATATGTAAACCCTAAATTTTTTAATTAAGTTTAAATTTGTTAGTCACCTATTCACACCCTCTAGTTGACCATATCAATCTTTTCAATTGGTATCAGAGCTTCGTGCTCTTTTAAGAGCTTTAATGCCTAAGAGGATATAAAAGACATTGAAGATTGCAATGTGGACATTCCTGGTGATGGAAATGCACTTGGTGCAAATTTGTTCACCCAACCCACCATCACTGCACCCGCTACCGCTCAAGGTGCTAGTATCTTAGGATCATTTTACATGAACGAATTTAAAATTTTCATGGAAGAATTCAAAGAGCCCATGCTGGATAAAATGTGTGCCATGGTTAGTGATGAAGTTGAAAAGTGCATTCCTTCACAACTTCCCTCTACTTCATCCGTGATTGTGCCGAACCGCACTCAAGATGTGGATGGTACGAGGGAAATACTTTCACCACCTAGAACCGACACCACGCTTTCTTATAATGTCATCGCACCTGCATATGCTCCTCAACATATTCTTATGCCACATATTAATCATCTTGAAGCACACCCACCTTGAGTCCTAATGTATTTGCTGATACGTCCCAAACGTATCTATAATTTCTGTTGGCTCCATGCTTCTTTTGGTGATATTGCTATATGTTTTGATGCACTTTCATATCATTTACAACATATTTTGGAATAACCTACTAATTCAGTGCCCAGTGCCAGTTTCTGTCTGTTTTTGTCCGTGCATTGCAGAAAAAAGGTGAAAAATAAAAGTGCTCGAAAAATCCAGAAAAATATCCTCAATGGAAGACTCCAGAAGCCCGAGGGGGGCCACCCCCTGGCTAGGCGCCTCCCTGGCGCGACCAAGGGGGTGGCCGCGCCACCTGGCCGCCTGGGCCAGGGGGCACCCCTCACCCCCCCTTTGGCCTATATTTACACGATGCTCCAAAAACCCTCAGGAGGAACCCCGTCACGCGATTTCATCTATTGTTCCGCCGTCGCGGCAATTCCGATTTCGGGATCACGGGAAGAACCTGTCCTGGCACGCTGCCGGAGGGAGGATTGACCTCCGGAGGCTTCTCCATCACCATGATCGCCTTCGGGATGCGTCGTGAGTAGCCCCCCTTGGACCATGGGTCCATGATCAGTAGCTAGATGATGTCTTCTCTCCAATCTTGTGCTTCAATGTTTAGCCCTTGTGAGCTGCATATCATGATCAAGGCACCTATGTATTAATTCCTACTTTGCTATGCTGTGTTTGCTGGGATTCGGTGGATTATGAGATTATGTTCGGTTTGTGTTGAGTAATATATTTGGTTTACATTTATTTTTTAGTTCTTGAGTATTCTTACATGTTCCCCGTTGCGTTTCTTTCTTTGTCCAAGTAGTATATTGCAACTCCAAGTGGGAGCGTTATGCTTGATTGTGGGTTCATGCCCCCGATCTCTAGCTTGAGTGACATAAACATGAGACTAGGGGATGTGCTATTGCCACCAGGGGTAAAACAGTGGTGCTTGTGACTGCGTGTTGCAAGGATTGCTTACATTACACATAGAGTGTTAAGGCAGTTGTTCGTTGCTTTGAGCCTACAATTTGGTTGGGGTTCACAACTTAATACAAGCGAGATGTTCTGGATACATATCTCAAGGTGGATGATTAGTGAGTAGATGTTGATGAATAAACGGTCTACTTGTCTTGGTGTAATGCCCATACGATTGAGCCTCTTTACTTTCCAGTAGCATAATTAGCATTGCAGTGCGTTTATAATTCTGTCAATTGCCTAGCTGTAATTTGTTCACCCAACATAGTTGTTTACTGTCTTTTGGGAGAGAGACATCACTAGTGAAAGTCATGACACCCCAGTCCATATTTCCATCACAGTTTACACCGTTCTCATTTATTGCTTTTGTTTCCTTTCCGTTGCACCAATTATTATTTCCCCCTGTGTATTGATCCTTTGTAAACAGCAAGGTCGGAAAGATTGACAACCTCTCTGAACTCGTTGGGAGCAAAGTTATTTGCGTTCTTGTGTGCAGGTCCACGTCACTCGCCAACATCTAAATCTCTAGTGCCGTTCCCACCTTCTTGTTGAGCTAGGAATTCTACTGGAGACAAACCTTGGTATCTTGACCGAGGGAAATTTACTGCTACTACATCTTAACCTTCCACTTTGGGTAACCAACGAGGAGGTGTTATCTACACCCATCAAAGTAAATTTCTGGCGTTGTTGCTCGGGATTCCAGTCTTCAAGATAGGGGAGTTGCACACTACCTTTTTATCTTTGCTTTTTAGTCTTGTTAATTTACTTTCCAGTTTTTGTCTTTGCTTGTGAGTCTTATACCAAAAACACACACAAAAATTAGTTACTTTGTACTTAGCTTGCTTCAAGTAGTAGTCAGTATGTCTAGTTCCTTTACCTTCGGTGTTGAACCCGAGGCAGAAGTCCTCACCTTCGAACAAAGAGGTGGGGAGAGTTTGAAAGATGCTTGGTATAGGATTAATGATTCTCAAGATAGAGCCACCAAGAAGCAATCCACCACTATCCTCCTTAGAAACTTCTTGGAATAGATTTATTCTAAACATGGAAATAAGTGGGAATAGATTTTGACGAGCTTGATAAATATCTTATTACTAGACTCAGCTTTTCCATTAGCTTGGGCATAATACGGGGAGGAATTGAGCAACTTTATATTATAAAATTCGACAAATTCTATAACTTGATGTGCCATGAAAGATGAACCTTGATCTGTAGTCAATGTTTGAGGGATGCCGAACCTACGAATACTATTCTTGGTTATAAATTTAATTACCTCCACATGCGTCATATTCCTAAGAGGTACTGCTTCAGATCACTTGGTGTAATAGTCAGTAGCCACCAACACAAAACCGATGCCCCTTTGAAGAAGAATGATGAATTTGTCCAATGAAATCTAATCCCTAACATCTGAAAGGCCACGACTTAACAATAGGATGTAACATAGCAGCAGGCGCCAACTGAATATCACCAAACTTTTGACAAGCTTCACATCCTTTATAATATTTGAATCAATCATTAATCATAGTTGGCCAATAAAATCTAGCACGCCTTAATAACCACTTCATATTTGTAGCCGACTGATGAGTACCACAGATTCCTTCATGTACCTCTCCCATGGCAACTCTCGCTTGATCCTCATCTAAGCACTTTAAAGAAACATCATCAACTGTTCGGCGATAAAGATCATCATCCCTCACTTCGTATTTAAAAGCCATACGCCGAACAATCATATCCATCCTTTCACTAAGATTACACAAATAATCAATAATGGGCTTCCTCCAATCTTGATTTTCACCTGCACTAGATTTTCCATTAGTGGACAAAGTAGTAATGTCTAATTCGGCCTCTTCCATGCTGGCAAGACAAGACATCGGTTCTCGCGAGATATAAAACATGCCACGATCAACATGATAACCAGATGTTTGTTGTGCCAATTCATTTGCTTTCCAATTGTCATGTCTAGGTATATGAGCAATACTAAAATGATCCAAAGTAGAAACTTTATCTAGAGATTTATCAAGATAAACATTGAGTGATACATCAAAGCATTTTAACACTTCAGAAACTTGCTGCACTACTAATAATGAATCACCAAAAGCCTCAATGTGGGTAGCACCTATATCAAGCAACATCTTTAAGCCGAATAAGAATGCTTCATATTCAGCCTGGTTATTAGCGCAAAAGTATTCTAATCGGCATAAGGCCTCAAAAACAGCACCATGAGGAGATATATAAACAACACTAACACCTTGGCCATTGCTACAAACTGAACAATCAAAATATAATCTCCATGGCACTAAAGAAACAAGGTTTATATAAATATCATGCTTACTATCAATCCGATGTTCAACTATAAAATCAGCAACAATTTGGCCTTTCATATATTTCAAAGATTCATAAGCCAAATCATACTCAATCAAAGCATAAGCCCACTTGCCAATTCTACCACTAAGAATTGGCCTATGCAACATGTATTTGATGACATCGGTTTGAAAAGCTACTACGCAATTACTATGCAATAGAATATGTCTCAGTTTTGTGCAATCATAATATAAACATAAGCATATTTTCTCAATGAAGGTATACCTTGTTTCGGCGTCCAAAAGGCGCCGACTCAAATAAGTAATAGCATGTTCCTTCCCTTCGGTCTCTTGAGATAAAAAACCACCAATAATACCTTCCTTCGCCGCAATATAAAGTCTAAAGGGCTCTCCATGCTTAGGAGCTTTCAACACCGGAGGAGTGCACAAATACTTCTTGATCATGTCAAATGCTTCTTGCTATTTTGACCCCCAAGTAAAATCAATGTCATTATTTAACCGAAGTATAGGAGTAAATGCATCAACCTTCCCTGACAAATTAGCAATGAATCTCCTCAAATAGTTAATTTTGCCAAGGAATTTCTGCATATCTCTCTTGCACTTTGGAGCCTCCACCTTTAGTATAGCTTCTATCTTCTTGGGATCAATTTCTATACCGTCCTCATGAATAATGAAACCCAAGTACTTACCAGCCGATACACCAAAAGCACACTTCAAAGGATTCATCTTCAGTCCATACCTTTTTATCCTCTCAAATGCCAAACGCAAATCGGCTAAGTGAGATTCAAAAGCATCCGATTTGACAACAATATCATCAATATAGACTTCAAGTATGACACCAAGTAGATCATGAAAAATTAAGTTCATGGCCCTTTGATATGTGGCACCGGCATTCTTCAAACCAAAAGTCATCACCAACGATTGATGACCCACAAGTGTAGGGGATCGCGATAGTCTTCGCGGGTAAGATAACCCAATTTATTGATTCGACACAAGGGGGCCAAATAATATTTATAAGCTTTGACAATTGAGTTGTCAATTCAACCGCACTTGAATACTTGCTTGGTAACGATATATTAGTGGTAACGGTGATATGAAGGTGATGGTGGTGACAGATATAGTGGTGACAAAGCAATTAAAGTAAAAATGGTAAAAGTAATGTAACTTGTAACCAACAGGATTAAAACACTGTAGGCTAGGGGGACGGATTGTTGGGCGCAGCATGGATGAGAAATAACATGTAATTTACTTGGGGCAAGGCACAAGGAAAAGTAATGATCATCTAGGCATATATCAAACATTAGGCATGTATCCCAAAGGTAGTTGTATGTGCTTGCATTAAGAACTAGCACAACATCTTTTGTCCTACCATCCCGCTACAAACGGGGCCGAAAGGAACTTATGGAGATTAATGTGCTCCTGTCAAAGAGCACCGGAACAAAGCAGTAACAATCAATGGATACATGGAATCCTCAAATTATAGTCCATCCCCTTTGGTGTCCCAAGCTGTCACCATTGGGATCGCCGGTTCCGGACAATAACAGGTGCATACAACTCATAGATAGGATCAAGAACAAAAATATATTAATGCAAACACATAAGGTTCAGATATGAAATCATGGCACTCGTACCCAGAGTGACAAGCAATAAGAACAACAAGTTGTAGCAAAGATGATAAACACCATAGTAGATGATAGGCAACATGCCCCCAACGTTCTGTTGAAAAATAACATGATCTAATTCATCCAATCCCTACCATCCCCTTTGCCTACATCAGGGAATTACTCACACATGAAAGGAGAAGTCATGGAAGGATGATGGAGTGGCGAAGGTGATGACGACGGCGATGATTCCCCCACACCGGAGGCCAAAACAGCCTACAGATTAGCTCTCCCAGAGAAGAAAAGAGAGTGGCGGACGCTTCGTGACGAGAATTGGCAAAACGACTTCTGTTCTAGGGTTTCCTCGCCACGGGTAAAAATAGGAGTCCAGGTAGGGAACCAGAGGGGGATGGGACCCAGCCAGGTGCCCCCTGTCACGGCCAGGGGCATGGCCGCGCTGTTGGGAAACGTAGTAGAAAACAAAAAAATTCGGCCTACGAATCAAGAACCCAAGATCATCCAAGATAGATTGCATACAAGGTTTAAGGTCATGGCTCACCAACCGATGTAGCGGAAGTAGAGTTGGTGAAGCTCGTGGACGTAGTGGAAGTAGATCTCGCAAGTTCTCCCACGAACAGTCTCTCGATCAATCCCACGAACAAGTCCCGCGATCTAGTCCCACGGACAAGTCCCATGAACAAGCTCCTCGAAGAAGGGTCGAAGGTACGACCCCTCCATTAGTATCCACACATCCCGTAGCAGCAATCCAGTAGCGCTCCGCCGTCCAGAGATGAACGCCACCGAGAAAACTAGAGGGAGAAAACCCTAACGGATTCCGATCTAGAACAGCGTCTAAACCGGGGTCTAATTGTGGAGCAACGGGGTTTAGAGGAGGGAGGGTGGCGCATAGACCTTGGGGACAAGTTGTGTTGCGCCCCCCACCCCTCCCCCACATTATATAGGTGGACAAGAGGCCCTTGGGGTGCAATAAGGTGGGTGGGGAGTCCAACTTGGACTCCCAAACCTCCCAAATCTTCCCATACCTTCCCACCGGAAACCTGCCATATTGGAGAGTTGGACTTTCCACCTGGAGGAGGATTCCTTCCCCTTGGTGCGCCCTCCACCCCTTGGCCGGCCAGGGCAGCCTAGGTGGCTTGCCCCCCAAGGCTAGGGGCGCAGGGGAGTGGGTGGTACAGCCCGGAACCTTCCGGAACCTTCCATGACCTTCTAGAAGCTTCCGGGACCTTCCGGGACATACCGGGACCGTTTCGGGACATTCCGGACACTTCTGGAGCACTTCCAGGACCTTCCAAGACAGTTCTCGGACGTTCCGGAGCCATCCGGATAGTTTCCAAGACCATCCGAGTTACAGTTTAAGCCACCCGATGGCCGCGAAGGTTGTCGGGACGCCCAGCGATTATCCAGAAACTATTCCGGTTGATCCAGGACTTCCCCAGTACCATTCTCATATGATTCGAAACCACCTGGGACTACTCCAGAGTGATCCGTACATATCCTTAAATACCCAGAACTACTTCTGGTGCCCTTATGAACAATTCCATAAATCTCCGAAACTACTTCTGGTACCCGTATGAACTATTCTGCTTTGCTTCCACTAAACCTTCTACCATACTAGTATTCTAACAGACTATTGCTCGTTAAGTGTGTGACCCAATAGGTTCGGTATAATGCGGACATGACTCAGAACATCTTCCGGACATAGGTCAACAGCCTTTCGTCAATAGCCAATAATCAACAGCGGAGCCATGGACACCCATGTTGACTCCCGCACATACACGAAGAAACTTCGAGTGAACCATTATGTTTATTCATGTACCATTCCCTTTGCTTCGCGATATATGACAAAGTTAGAGGAGAGAAGTTTGGCACCCATGTGTAACAACTTCTTGAACACAAGCCACTCGTTATCCTCTTTGCTAGTTCGTCCATTTTCTCGTTATCGTATTCCGGTATCCCCGTGACTGAATCACAATGCGTCTGGCCAGACTATAATGGATACCGTCATACCGAGTGGGCCCGAAGTGAATATCTTCTTCATCGTGAAGGAGAAAATCCCATTCTTGAACTATCACAGTCACTAGCCACACCATCTGACATACCCAGAACTTATTTTACTACTTCCCATTTACGGGAGGATTCATCTAAGAACCAAAGCATGTCTTCCTGTGTGAAGCAACTGGATACTCTCATGGTCTAAGGAATTACGTATATGATAACATTTCATGATATGACTTATAACGTAGTTACGATGTGATCTCTAAGTATATCATTCAATACTGGGGTCGGTTCAACATCATTGTTCTGCTAACAATATGTTCCCATTACTACTGACATCCTTGTTACAAGAACAATGTCCATGATTAAGAAAACGTAATCATCAGTTAGCACATGAGCTGGTCTTAGAGGCTAAACCAGGAACTCTTGGTGTTTACATTTCCACACATGCAAATGAGTTTTCTTCTGAATCTCATAGTCAGGGTCATTGCAATTATAGCACAGAAATATAAACATTAATTACGAACGTGGAAATATATATATAATAACATTTTATTATTGCCTCTAGGGCATATTTCCAACAGTCTCCCACTTGCACTAGAGTCAATAATATTGTCAGTGCTTGAGCACTTTACACCTATGGCATACCGGTGTAATAAATGCCTCATTTGTGGTATAGACCTCATCTTCGGATCTGACGTTTCAGGCCCGTTTGTATCTTGCATATCTTCGCGTTTTCACGCTATCATAAAATTCACTAATTTTATCAGTTTATCTTTGTATATGTTTGAATCATTTGGTAGGACCTTGGTTCCTTAGAATAAGTCCTGAAATCATTCATCAATGTTCCATGAGCTTCAAGCATCTAGGAAACCATACCATGTTCATAAATGAACTGATGATTCAAAATACCCTCCCTTGTTACTTCTTTAAGCAACAATATACTTAGCCTCTGTTATAGAATTCGCCACAGTATCTAACTTTAACACAGTTCCTTCATACTGTGCCACCCTTATGTGTGAAACACATAATCCCAATTAAAATCGAAAATCGATCGGAGTAAGTATGAAGACTGAATTGGTGTAACTGTTTATATCAAAATTCAGCTGGTGTAACTTGTTACAACGAGCTCTTCATTATCTCCATTTTCCGAGAAACATATCTTATCTATCATAAGTTTAACTTTTCACTGTTTGTCCAATGATCAACATATTGATCACTTTGGTATCTTGCTCATAACCTTTTGAAGCACTGGACATATCTGGTCGTTTTACATATTATGGTGTACATGATTAATCCAAACACACGGGTGAGTGGAATTCAATTCACGTGTTTTTGCTTATCTGTGTTCATCAACACCGATTTCTGCAAACAACTTTTCACCACGACTTCGGCAAGAACATGTTTCTTGGCATTTCATACTAAACTACTTTAGTATCATGTCAATATGTAGTGTTGGCTTTAGCATGATCAGGCACTTACTATCTTCATAGATCACTATGCTCAATACTAATGCTATATCAGCCCAAGTTCTTCAACTGAAAACTATTTCCAATGAAGGCCTTATTCGTGTCAAGAAATTTATATCATTTATAATCAACAATATGTCATCTACATAAGGTTTTAGATATATTATTCAGCTCCCACTTACTTTCTTGAATATTCAAGCATCTTCGTTATTCCTGATGAAAAAAAACTCTTTTGGCAATTTCATCACAACGAAAATTCCAACTCCATTATGCTAGCTCCAGTCCATCACTGGATATCCAAGGCTTGCATCTATTTTAGCATCCTTTGAATCGACAAAACATTCCGGTCGTATCACGTATACGTCCTTTGTTATATTTCCATGTAGGAACTTTGTTTTGACGTTCATTCTACCATATCCTATAAATGAGATATGTAGTAATTGCTAGTATAACCCGAACTGACTAAAGCATTTCTACGGTCGACACTATTTCGCCGTAGTCAACCTTTGAACTTGCTAGAAAACAATTTTCCAACGAGTTGAGCTTTATGGATAAAACAATTTCATCCGAATCAATTATAGATCCATATATATATTCTTCAGACTTTTAGTCTTTTCGAGGGTCTACCAAGTTCAAAACTTGACTTACTTCCATGGATACTATCTCGGATTATTTGGCATTTAGCCAAATCCCGGAGTCAGGGCCCATCAACGCTTCTTTGTATATCACAGGTTTATCATTGTCGAACAACAATATCTCGTTTTACATATCATGAATGTTTGTACGATTTTTGTCTAACCTGTGTGGTTCAGCTGCACACTCCTCTGAAGATTCAACAATCTTTGACAAGTTGCACTGTCCTCCCACTCACTCTTTTGTAAGAAACTATTTTTCTTCAAAACACATTGTTCTTAACAGCAAATAGTTTTGCTTTTGTGTAGTGATAGAGGAATACCAAAACTTTTGGCATAACCTTAACAAAGTAGCACTTATCTGATTTGGGGTTTTGAGTATGTCAAACATATGCCTCATATACCCAAATTTTAAGAAAAGACAACATGGTTTTAACAGTCCATACCACATCTAATATGGTGTCATTTCAACAGATTTGATGATGCTCTTTTCAGTGTAAAAGCCGTAGTCACTAACGCATAACTTTAATAAGTATAATGGCAAATTGATAAACGTCATATTTGATCTTTACCGTGTCATACATGGCTTGATTACATCTCTCGAACACTTTACTCATAGTGGTGTTCCGGGAGACGCAAGTTATGACACTTCTTCACAACTCATCAGACGTTCGCTAAACTTGTAACTCAAATATTACTTTCTACAATCTAATTTGCAGAAGCTTTATTTTCTTGTTACAATGAATTTCTATTTCACTCTAAAATTCCTTGAACATTTCAAAGATTTCAGACGTATGTCTCTATTGAACAGATATCCACATATCTATTTCAACTCATGAGTGAAGACAGGGAATCCACTGCACACAACTACACTTATTGGACTACACACATCATCATGTATGATTACCAATGGTTTAGTTGCCCGTTCATGTATGGCCTATTAACGGTGTTTTAGTCACATTAATTCGAGACAAAGATCGCAAGCGTCAAGTGATTCATAATCATATGACTCGAAAGTCCATCACTTATGGAAATTCTTCATGCATGTTATGTCACTTGTGATAAACGGCAGTGCCACATCTATGTGGTATTTCTGTTAGTCTTGCGACATTTAGCGTCAGTGTTATGAATGTTTAGTATTATTATCAAGATTCATAACATACACCCTATTCATAATGGAAGTATGGCCTTTACGTTATTCATAGCTTTGAACAACTCTATTGCAACAAACATGATTCAAAATGATGTTTTGCAACAAGGCTAAAGTGTAGTAACAATTTACTCAACTCTAAAATGAATTATGAAGATAATCATAGAGTCAACACACGGCATAGTAAACCTTTTACCGTGTTCCCAAGAGTGTCAAAACTCATCATTAGCTGGTCATAAAGGCCATAGTATTTCTTGCATCGAGTTGCAACAATATGCAATCGATGTGATATTCCGGTGATCAACAGTTTAATCACAATATACAGAATCCACAATTAACTGCTTAATCATGATTCCCAAGAATTACATCTCTTGACCAACAATGAATTCATCTATAACTCCGTATGACTTTCATTTCTGAGCTGGTTATTCCAGTCTTCTTTCGTTTTGCCTTTATACGTATCATAGTTCTATTTCCAATGTCACTCCTACTCACAAAAGATAACACATGATTAAGGATGGCACAGGCCATGGAATTTTCGGCGTGTAAGTCTTACTAACATCCTTTGGACTTCTTTCCCTTAATTCTCATCATCATATGATCGGTGTTCTTCTGGATCCCACACTTATCAGTTTTGTTTAGAGCACAGTGAACATTTTCACTAATGCTTACAATCATACATTGTACTAGATATCTTATATCCAACATTAATTGTCTTACCACTGAAAACAATTTTTCAGTTCCATGAATATAACATAACTATCCCAAACTTTTCGAAGTTCGGGTTTCATGGTGGTGAAGACATTGCACTTAGCTGTGGTGGAATTCTAGCATTTTGGATTATGGACGTAATTCACATCATCCATAGCATCAGCGGGAGAGCATCAAAAATTTGCGATAGGACATGGTCCTTCTCGGCACTATTGAGGATAGTCCTCACAATACGGTACCAATCGTAAAGTTTTTACCAGATAAAACAGTTAATCAAAATCAATTGGGAAGGTGGTAACGCGAGCCATTATTCTACAACGATAATGCAAATACTAAGACTTTGTTCATAATTAAGTTGCACTTGTGATTAATCAATTTAATTACTTAGTGCGCTCCCACTCAGATCAATATCTCTCGTAATTGATGCTGGAGTGATTCAAGATCCAACCCAATCGTCCGCCATTGATGTGACATCACTGATGACTTAGACTGGACCGGTAGGCCAACTTGCCAATCACGCCAAAGGTGATTCTTGTTCATCTTTCGATGGGCGTGTTCCGGTAGCAAACTTTTATCCAAACCGTCAAGATAACCAAGTGTAATGTGATGTGTGTTCTTTTAACACACCGTCTTTTATGCGTCACACCGTGTGCACCCATGTGACATGACCTGCTCCGGTGTGAAACATAGTATAGACGGTGCTACAGTTGGGAGAACACTATCAACTTGATATTGTTTTGCGAGAGATCACCCTAATAAAACACGACTACCGCGCATCACACAAGGGTGCATCAAAGGGATAAACATCACAGGCAGTTCATAAAATTATGTGATATAGTATAGCCCTTTGCTTCGTGAAGTCTTCATTGTCTTCACGTCGTCGTGGTTGAAGTCACCGTGTCCACCAACTTTGTCCTTGGCGCCGGGAACATCACCACGGCTTCCGGCATGTGCGTCGGGGTCCACCTCCGCATCGTGGATCATCACCTTGCATCTATCTATTGCTTTGCCTCGAGCTAATAAACAGTTCTGGCACGCAGGCCATAATTAAGTGACAATCATATGACTCCAGTCATCATGCCGTACCACGACACGCAGGTCGCGAATAAATATTACATCATATAGCATCTCATACAAACACATTGCAAATCTTGAAGGCTATACCACATCACATGCATACTCTACAAAAACGAGTTAGATCGCCATCTACACGGGTTGTTGCAACTTTTATCGTGGTTGTTAAGCAGGTTTACAAGGCAAACGAGAAACCCTAGACAAAACAAAAACACGATACTTCTTTTGTTGCTAGTTTAACATACGGGGTGCGTGTAGCAACTAATGCCACAAGCCAAACTTCGTTAAACGCGTGACCCCCGTGTGGATTTGAGTTCATAAAATCCACAAGCCCGTTCATGTAAAATTTTCTATAGCAAGACTAGGATGAGATCCAAGGAATTTGATGTAGTCCATGATCAAGGCAACCAGCATACTAAGAGCAGCATAGAGGGATCATGGCAAAACTCAAACCTTGTAGCAAAATCATATCATGCCGTCGAGCAAAGAAAAGATCACATGATAGGGAAGCAAACAAGAAAATCAATGCCTCATATCAACATATGATCTACCTAAACATGCATCTAATCAAGGATCGCTCATGATACCACTGTTGGGAAACGTAGTAGAAAACAAAAAATTTCGGCCTACGAATCAAGAACCCAAGATCATCCAAGATAGATTGCATACAAGGTTTAAGGTCATGGCTCACCAACCGATGTAGCGGAAGTAGAGTTGGTGAAGCTCGTGGACGTAGTGGAAGTAGATCTCGCAAGTTCTCCCACGAACAGTCTCTCGATCAATCCCACGAACAAGTCCCGCGATCTAGTCCCACGGACAAGTCCCATGAACAAGCTCCTCGAAGAAGGGTCGAAGGTACGACCCCTCCATTAGTATCCACACATCCCGTAGCAGAAATCCAGTAGCGCTCCGCCGTCCAGAGATGAACGCCACCGAGAAAACTAGAGGGAGAAAACCCTAACGGATTCCGATCTAGAACAGCGTCTAAACCGGGGTCTAATTGTGGAGCAACGGGGTTTAGAGGAGGGAGGGTGGCGCATAGACCTTGGGGACAAGTTGTGTTGCACCCCCCACCCCTCCCCCACATTATATAGGTGGACAAGAGGCCCTTGGGGTGCAATAAGGTGGGTGGGGAGTCCAACTTGGACTCCCAAACCTCCCAAATCTTCCCATACCTTCCCACCGGAAACCTGCCATATTGGAGAGTTGGACTTTCCACCTGGAGGAGGATTCCTTCCCCTTGGTGCGCCCTCCACCCCTTGGCCGGCCAGGGCAGCCTAGGTGGCTTGCCCCCCAAGGCTAGGGGCGCAGGGGAGTGGGTGGTACAGCCCGGAACCTTCCGGAACCTTCCATGACCTTCTAGAAGCTTCCGGGACCTTCCGGGACATACCGGGACCGTTTCGGGACATTCCGGACACTTCTGGAGCACTTCCAGGACCTTCCGAGACCGTTCTCGGACGTTCCGGAGCCATCCGGATAGTTTCCAAGACCATCCGAGTTACAGTTTAAGCCACCCGATGGCCGCGAAGGTTGTCGGGACGCCCAGCGATTATCCAGAAACTATTCCGGTTGATCCAGGACTTCCCCAGTACCATTCTCATATGATTCGAAACCACCTGGGACTACTCCAGAGTGATCCGTACATATCCTTAAATACCCAGAACTACTTCTGGTGCCCTTATGAACAATTCCATAAATCTCCGAAACTACTTCCGGTACCCGTATGAACTATTCTGCTTTGCTTCCACTAAACCTTCTACCATACTAGTATTCTAACAGACTATTGCTCGTTAAGTGTGTGACCCAATAGGTTCGGTATAATGCGGACATGACTCAGAACATCTTCCGGACATAGGTCAACAGCCTTTCGTCAATAGCCAATAATCAACAGCGGAGCCATGGACACCCATGTTGACTCCCGCACATACACGAAGAAACTTCGAGTGAACCATTATGTTTATTCATGTACCATTCCCTTTGCTTCGCGATATATGACAAAGTTAGAGGAGAGAAGTTTGGCACCCATGTGTAACAACTTCTTGAACACAAGCCACTCGTTATCCTCTTTGCTAGTTCGTCCATTTTCTCGTTATCGTATTCCGGTATCCCCGTGACTGAATCACAATGCGTCTGGCCAGACTATAATGGATACCGTCATACCGAGTGGGCCCGAAGTGAATATCTTCTTCATCGTGAAGGAGAAAATCCCATTCTTGAACTATCACAGTCACTAGCCACACCATCTGACATACCCAGAACTTATTTTACTACTTCCCATTTACGGGAGGATTCATCTAAGAACCAAAGCATGTCTTCCTGTGTGAAGCAACTGGATACTCTCATGGTCTAAGGAATTACGTATATGATAACATTTCATGATATGACTTATAACGTAGTTACGATGTGATCTCTAAGTATATCATTCAATACTGGGGTCGGTTCAACATCATTGTTCTGCTAACAATATGTTCCCATTACTACTGACATCCTTGTTACAAGAACAATGTCCATGATTAAGAAAACGTAATCATCAGTTAGCACATGAGCTGGTCTTAGAGGCTAAACCAGGAACTCTTGGTGTTTACATTTCCACACATGCAAATGAGTTTTCTTCTGAATCTCATAGTCAGGGTCATTGCAATTATAGCACAGAAATATAAACATTAATTACGAACGTGGAAATATATATATAATAACATTTTATTATTGCCTCTAGGGCATATTTCCAACACGCGCCACCTGGCTGCCTGGGCCAGAGGAAACCCCCCTCTGGCCCCTCTTCTGACAGCTGGTTCCTCCCGGTGCATAGATTTTTCCTATTTTTACAGGAATTTTCTGGGAGACCTAAAAATCCATTTTCCTGCACACTAGAAAACCATACAGGCAACTCTGCTAAAAACAACGTCAGTCCGGGTTAGTTTCATTCGAATCATGCAAGAATGAGGTCAAAACAATAGAAAAAGTGTTTGGAAAAGTCGATACGTTTGATACGTATCAACTCCCCCAAGCTTAGCATATTGCTTGTCCTCTAGCAATTCAGTTCAACGAACTGGACGCGACAAAGAAAACTTTGACAAACTTATTTTTCTTCATTATATGTATATAAGAATGTACTACGAACAAGACTAGCAAGTGTTGGAACAATGCTACAAAGACAATGCACGAAGCAATCCTTCTTTCATGTGAAAAGTTTCAAATAACCAAGAATGAATAATATGCTACTAAAAATCGAGACAAGATCACAATGCACATGAATTGAACATACTAGAGAGGTATCCCACTAGCCTCCATGAGTGAAGCAAAACATAAATGCAGAAGCTCCTTCGGAGTTTTAGAGGAGACTAGAAATAAATATTTCGGAATGAGTGATATCACAAGCATGCAGAAGACAATGTGGTACTTTGGGACAATGCACATTACACTCATAATGACAATTATCTCTCAATAGTTGGTGCTTTGAAGAAAGAAGGGGAGACTCCCGAACCGTGGCTTTTGATGGAAAGGTTGAAAACCAATGGCTGGAAGCAAAGACTAAACAAGTACCAGAGCTCGCGGTTTTGAAAACAGAGATAAAATGTTTTGGGAGTGTAACTTTACAGTCAACGGTAACGGCAAATGCTCTCAATATCTTCCATACCAACCATATTAATGGCAGTTCCCATGCTTTTGTATTATGCCTACACTTGTGCTCCCTTTCCATCTATCATAAACGGTCTTGCGGGGTGCCTTTTATCCTGCCTCAAGTATGGAAGGGAAGATTGTGAGTCTCCCTCCACCTATCATTAGCAGTTGGTGGCCAACATTTAGTTCCATTTCATTCCGTCATCAAGTATGGAGGGCAGGTGCAAAATTTTATAAAATGTGAAACAAGTGAGAACTGGGCATTCTCTAGACCGGCCTCTGCCTCATAAATTTGACTAGAATAAACTTTGTCAAGGAGTAAAACATTTTTAGCATGGAAGATAATGATTCCCCCTAACGCCCCATAAGCTTGTACAGATACAAAAACAAAAGTGCATTTGAATATTTTTGAGACGGTACAAGAAAGTCTTTGTTAGGATTGCCGATAAATACCATATATAGGAAGGTATGGTGGACTCATATGGCGCAACTGGTTTCAAGAATTTTGGATGCACAAGCAGAATTCCGCTTAGTACGGGCGAAGGCTAGCAAAAGACGGGGAAGGGACCAACTAGAGAGCAATAACGGTCATAATCATGCAGAGCGACAAAGCAACATTGAATCGGGCATGAAAGTGATATAACTATTCTGAAATAAAAAGATCATCAAGGCGTGATAGACTTTCAGTCATAAACATGTGTAAGCATGTGCCAAGTAAATCCAAGAATTCTCCGAAGGGAAAATACCACTTCAATATGCCAAGTCATGAACAACGCAATGCATGCAAATCATTTCAATAACACATTATGCACTCCAGCTATTTGAGACTAGTCACAAGAAAGCATGAACTACCGGGAAATCATTGTAAACATAGCACTATGTCGCTACAAGCTGGTCTCTAGATCATAAGTACATGCATATGTACAAAAGTAGAAACAAAAAGAGTTCATACCGGCTTTCCTTGTTGCATCCCTTCCGTCGATCTTCTTCATTATTGCATCGTCGCTTGCACGATCTAATGTGGAAAGATATAATCAAGTGCAATTGCAACCATGGACGTTGGTTGAACTCTGCAAACAAAACAAACTAAAAAGAGAAAGGAAATCTTTTTGTGGTTTTCACAAGTTAATCGAAAGCAAAATAAAGGAGAAATCTTTTTTTTGTTTTTGCAAATTAAGAGGGAATAAAGAAGAACAGGCAAAAACTTCGAAAATATAAAAGAAAGCATCATGGATGATACAATGAAAGGGGAGAAGGGAACGTACTCCCCCAAGCTTAGACTTTTGGCCTAAGTCGGGCTCGGCTACTGCGGGCCCTAGGAGATTCCTCCGGCTCCGGGATAGTACTGGTACGTCCATCCGTCGTATGAGGTCTCGGGTGCATAGACGGATGTCCTGCTGTCCTCCCAAGAAGAAAGCTCCCCACCCCAAGAAGAAGATCCCTCGCCCCACTGGGCAACAGGCTCCTCCTGGGGGTTCGGAATATCCGGCTCCTCCTCCTCGATAGCGACACCCTCAATGGGGTTGTCGAACTGCTGCTGGATAACGAACTCGTCCAGCTCAACTACGGTGAAAGACCATCCGTTCCTGCTAGTATAATCAAACAAAAGTGGTGCAGGTAGATGGATCTCGCGAGTAGTAGTCTCGCCAAATCTCATAACGTAAACAAGGTTACCAAACTCGAAAGTCCTAGTAACAAACTCATGCCTCTCCATAGCAGTAAGATCAAAGCGTAAGAATGGAAAAGGCGCATCATCAGCACATACAGTGAGCTTGAGACGCTCAAGCATAAGCGTGGCGTAAACGCCACTAAAGTGAAGCCCTTTGCTGCTGTGAGCAACAAGGCGGCGAGAAATCAAAGCACCAATATTATACCTGTTGTCTCCTAAGAGGGTGGCTGCCAAGATAGCAATATCTGGCCCCGAAATGTTGCTCGTGTTGTCACGAGCTAACACCCCTCGAGAAATATAGTATGTGAAATACCTGATGTGGGGAAACAAAATGTTGGAGATCTTCCCCTGATGAACGTCCTCCGGATCCTTGCTGCAAAGAGAAGCGAAGAGGGACTTCAACTCGTAGGGGTGAGTAGGTATCTTGGTTTTCCCAACATTCCGCACACCTAAAATATCACAAAACTCTCCCAATGGCATGGTGATAAATTTCTCATATATTCTAAATTCAACCATGGAAGTTCTATCATTATATCTAAACCAGTTGACAAAATAATAAGTGAGTTTTGGATACCGTGGCACCTAATGTGTCACAAGGTGTGTCAAACCTGCAGTTGCACAAAGGTTATCAAACTCATCCTTAATACCTGTCGTCATAAGAAAATCCGAACACGAGTACATCATGGAACGTGTCGTGTCCGTCTCGTAGAGCAACTCCGATGGCACGATGTCATCACCGTAAATCATCCTCGCAGAAGAGGATTGTAACACTCTCACTGTCAGTGCACAGTAATCACCATTACTGTTGATCATTACTGTTCAAAACTTTTGTTTGATCAACTCGGTTCAGTTCAAATTCAACTTCTCTTTTGATATTGTTAAAAGTCATGTGACCATGGACTTTGGTCAACTTGAATCCAAACAATTCCAAGCTCAAATTAAATACCCTTTGAATTGAATTCAAATCAATCTTGTTCAAAATGCCTTTGATGGATTATTAAATAATAAAACCAAAGTGCAAAATAAACTTTCTCCAAAAATTGTGAAACTACTTTTATAAAATCACAAATATTCAGTGGGCCAAATCCAAATGGGTTTGGGTATTTATTAAGTTATAGAAAATTCCAAACAATTCAAACAGTAGGTTAAAACCCTTACTTTGGGCATTTAATATTTAAAAGAAATATCTAATGATTTTATTTTGCTGCAAAAACTTTTGTGGCACTGCTATATAGTGGTATACTAATTTTGAGGCACCTAACACATTTTACAAAAATGCCTAAGCTAGGAAAACAATTACCAAAAGAGAAATACAGAAAAGAAAGGACACAGAAAAATTGGAAAATCACTAAATATCGCCCTGAGCAACGGCCCACCGCAGCCCAACCCACCCCACCCCACCCCTTGTCTTCTTCCCCCACCTGCTCCCACCTGCTCCCGTACGGCGGCCGCCGTGGGCACGCCGCTGCCAGGCCGGCCCCGCCTCCACCTGCTCCCTCCCGGCGTCGACGCGATAAGGGCGACGCCCTCGACCCCCTGGACACCCTCCCCCTCCCTTTCCCCTCATCCTCTTCTCGCACGCCTCGGGGAAAAACTCCCGAGCGCCGCCGTCGCCATTGTCGTGGCCAGACGTGGCCAACGGGCACGGTCCGCCCCGAGGTGGTGTCCAGCGGCTGCGCCTTCGTCGTCTTCGTCGACTACAACGACTAATCGAGCCCGGGGAGCACCGCAGGCGTCGCCCGCGTCTTCTTCCTCTACTTCGGCCGCTGCAACCTCAACGTCGATTCCAGCCACCTCGCACCTCCGTCGAGCCCGCTGCCACCGTCTACACGTTCGCGGTGAGCGTCTCGTTGTTCGCCATCTGCCCGTGGCCGTCCGCTAGGCCCGTAGTCTTTTCCCCCTTTGAGCTCGCTCCGGCCGCCGTGGCTCGTCGTCGTAGTCGTCGACGTGGTCCGTCCCAGCGCACGCCACTGACACCCACGTGCTCCCCGTACCCCGTAGGCTAGAACCCGCCCGCCAGTTCGCTCCAATTCGCCATCGTTTGGGTTCTGCCATTGGAGCCCGACGCCTTCGCCGCCATTGTTGAAGCTGCACTCACCTCCGTGCGTCCCAGCCCGCGAGACCACTCCAGATCGATGCGGCTTCGAGTCCTTCGTCGACTGCAACCAGCGGCGCCTCAAACGACGCTTGGAATCGCGAGCTAGCCCGACCTCGCCGCCGGCGGGCCTCCGGTGAACCCTCCGGTGAGGATGACAGACGGGCCCCCTTCGTCAGATCTGTCGTTAGGAGTTAATCCCACTCCTAATGGGTCACTGAGAGTGGCCCCCCTGGGCTGTTTAATTAAATTTAAACTTGATAATTACCTCTGTGACACTGACAACTGGGCCCCAGCTGTAAGTCATTTAGAAATAAATAAAATTATAAAAAACTAGTCACTGCCATGTGGGTCCAGAGGCATTTCTGATTTATTAAAATGTTTTATAAATAAATAGAGGCTGACATGTGGGTCCCACATGTCAGGCACTGTTTTGGATAATGTTGAATAAGTAATAAAAGAAATTCAGAAAATCATTTAAATGATTTAAAACTTTGAAATTCAATAACTTTTAAACCTTAACTCGGATTCAAAAACTTTATACATGAAAATTGATCAGAAAAGTATAACGAATACGAATACGTTATCTGTATGCCTATCACACCCCTCTAACACAACGAACATCAAACCGTTCCCCCTCCGGACCGGCAGTCCGATAAATTGTCCGGTACTATTAGAGTGCCCGGATGAATTTATTCCGAACACAAATGTTTCTCGGAATAGATCAACTAGCACGGATACACCCCCCTTATGTTTGTCCGGTACCCACGACACCTCCGGCTTGATCCTTCCCCCTCCGGACACCCTGTCCGGTAATCATCCGGAACCGGTAGTTCATCCTCAGATGAATTTCCGTTCCGAGCAACGTGCATTGCAATGCGTTAGAACATTGTTAACATTTCATCCGTCTTGTCATGCATCTGTTTGTATATGCTTGTTGTGTATTTACTGTTTCTTCCCCCCTTAATCTCCGGTAGACCCCGCTGCTGCCGTCGACTACACCGCTGCTGAGTACGACTACTTCGTCGACGACCCTACTACTACCGTCGAGCTTGCAGGCAAGCAGAGCCATTCTCTTCCCCAGATATCGCCTATCTTTCCGTACATTTCTTGCACTAGGCATTGTTACTGCTGCTGCTACGATTACAATCCTATTCAATTGCATAGCCTGATTTTGTCGCCCCTTGATGTGCCTAGTGCACCCCACACCCCTCTAACACAACGAACATCAAACCGTTCCCCCTCCGGACCGGCAGTCCGATAAATTGTCCGGTACTGTTAGAGTGCCCGGATGAATTTATTCCGAACACGAATGTTTCTCGGAATAGATCAACTAGCACGGATACACCCCCCTTATGTTTGTCCGGTACCCACGACACCTCCGGCTTGATCCTTCCCCCTCCGGACACCCTGTCCGGTAATCATCCGGAACCGGTAGTTCATCCTCAGATGAATTTCCGTTCCGAGCAACGTGCATTGCACTGCGTTAGAACATTGTTAACATTTCATCCGTCTTGTCATGCATCTGTTTGTATATGCTTGCTGTGTATTTACTGTTTCTTCCCCCCTTAATCTCCGGTAGACCCCGCTGCTGCCGTCGACTACACCGCTGCTGAGTACGACTACTTCGTCGACGACCCTACTACTACCGTCGAGCTTGCAGGAAAGCAGAGCCATTCTCTTCCCCAGATATCGCCTATCTTTCCGTACATTTCTTGCACTAGGCATTGTTACTGCTGCTGCTACGATTACAATCCTATTCAATTGCATAGCCTGATTTTGTCGCCCCTTGATGTGCCTTCCTTTATCCTATGCTGCCTATTATTATTATGCATTATTCAGCAGTGAGCCCTGCGCAGTGTTAGCTAGGATTAGATAGAGGGCCGTGATCACTCAGGGGAGTGAACGCGGATACAAATATTATAACTGCACAGGTACGGTACAATGCAGACACCGTCTAAGGCCCCTATCTGGGTTATGCCTAGTCACCTCAAGTGTGAGCTATCAAGGAGTAATCCTTGTACTCCACTCGAGGCTGACTTTTTCTTACCGCCATAGGGTCCTGAACGGCGATTGTCCTTCAGGTAAGAAGTCGGGCGACCCAACGGTGCCCGCGAGAGGTATTGCGACGGGACGACAGGGAGGGTATGACCAGTGTACCGGTGTGCTTGGCCCCTGATCGTTGGCCGCGAGAGTTACCAAAACCACGAAAGTCGAGCTCCTCCAGGAGCACACGCGAGACAAGGTAAGGATACGGTTCACCTTGTTGGTAACCGCAGTGACTTGGTGGGACGACAGGGCAGGCACCGATGTACTGGTGGTCCTGGCTACTGTCGTTGTCCGCGGGTCGGTTAAGTCGAGGCAACGATAACGGTTGTCACGCAGGTTAATTAAAATGCTAAATGGTTCAGTGAATGTCTTGAGTTGGGTGTATGCCATGTACGCACTACCTACCCGTGGGAACTACGAGTTATGGGCTCCTCTGCTTCTTAGTGTCGTCCGAGGACTCTTCAGACGTCAGCAGTACCGCGGGCTGATTTCCGGGAAGTGGTTTTGTCTTATTTGCTCGCGCGGTGGTGTCTTATTTGGATTTGCTTTAACTTCACCGGCCAGCACGGCACCGTGCATGAGTACGTTCGGGTTGGGGTCCAAGGCCCGGCGTACTTAGGATTTAGACCGGCGGATGGTCTCTCTGTTGAGTTTGAAAGATGGGCTATGAAGTGTCGGATAGCCTCGGTGGAGCGTTCCCTAACAAGGTTCCCGCCACCCTGGAGATCCGTGCGTGTAGCGTAACACAAGTGCACCCCTGCAGGGAAGATCAATCTATTCGAATAGTCGTGTCCACGGTAACAGGACGCTTTATGCTGAAGCTGGATCTTACCACTAGAAACTATTATTATTAAACTGTATGGTTCCGGGTTTTCTTCCTCGCGGGGATGTCGAGGAGTTGAACTCGGAGGCATTGTTAATTATTACAACTTATTATTATACAATGCTGCAGCAACTTCTGCTGCATTGTTACTTTATGCTTTATATAAACTGTTGGCTGATTCTTACCTCATGCCGCAAGACATCGTCGGAAGATGCTAGTCTTCGTTAGGCCTAGCTTCTTACCCTTGCTCTGTATTTCTGTCTTTCAGTCCACTATATACAGCCTCTTCTTTCCGTTGATACAATGCATAATGCTTAGTAGCGGACGTAAGACTCGCGGGTATACTAGATACTCACCTGCTTTATTTCCTTTACTGTTTTGCCTGATCGGCCGCTGCAGCCGACGTTGGAGCCCAGGAGCAGGAGTACCCCGGAGGCGCCTACTACGACGTCGAGTTCCCCGTTGACCAGGAGTAGTTCGGTGGATCCCAGGCAGGAGGCCTCGCCTTTTCGATCTGTATCTCTGATGTGATTTGTGCTAGCCTTCTTAAGGAAAAACTTGACTAACTATGTCTGTACTCAGATATTATGGCTTGTATGAGTTATGTATTCGGGTCCGCATGACCCCCTCTATTGTAACATATTTGTTTATCCTTTTGTGTTTAGTGTTGTGCTGTGATATTATCACCGTGGCACCCTAATTTCAGTCGTGTACCCTGTGTGTATGATTACTGTACACGGTCTGATTTTGGGGGCGTCACAAGGATGCAGTTGTAGCTCTAGTTACTCTATCTTTAGGCTCGAGCCTCTTCTTCCCAACCCATTACTTAGCTTTTCCAAATAAACTCATTTCTGATTTTTTGACAAGTTACAAAAACGAAGATTTAAGCAAAATGAGTTGAGGTAAAATTACTCTACTCACTTCCCCAAGGAATATACTTGCATCAAAACTTCAAAAATAAATTTCTAAGCAAGCATGCAAGCTCGTATGAACAACACCAAAAACTTCTAAATACTCATAAATGTGACTACCAATCAAAATTATAATTGGAGGGGTGGAGGAGTCACATACATGGGAGCAAATGCTCAAAATCTCAACTCAAATGATGGGCTAAAGAGAGAGATCGAAATTCGCCTCCAAGAACAACAAGAACACGAGTTCCAGCAGCAAAACTCGTATTTTTGGAGTGACAGAGAGAGTGAGATAAAGAAAAGATACCTGAAAAGGGGGCCTGGTGGCGCGACCAAGGGCCAGGCCACGCCACCTGGCCGCCTGGACTAGGGGTGGCCCACCTGGTCAGCCCCAAGTGCCCCTGTGCTTCTTTTTTTTGTGAATTTTTTTAATATATTTTTACTTGAATTTTCCTGACAACTTCATTTTTGAAAAAACATCGAGGTAGCGAAAGCTGCAAAAACTTTTGGGAGGCTCAAAACAGTGGTTAAACATATGAAGTTTCAAAAACATAAACTTTGGTACAACAAGAAGGATGAAAGCTAAAGGAAATGCAAATATAATAATCTCCTCTTTTTACTCATATAAAACTTGTTTATTAGCAAGGTTGATCAAGTCTTACTACTAAACAAGTGATATAATAAGCAAAAAGCCTCACTTCTTATAAGGCATTCTTGGTACCTTTATTTTGAGGGAGACTTGTCATGGCAAAGTCACGGAAGATGTCCGTAGAGTCGGACTTGATTATGGGGCCTTTGCTACGAGTGTACGAGGAGGAAGAAAATCACACACATAGAGACGCGAGTTATACAGCTTCGGGTCCCGGGAAACATCGTCCGGTAAAAACCCTACATGTTGTTTGTGGCTACGTCTTATTCCTTTGCTCATGGAGAGTCGTCGGCATGTCGCATGCTCTCCTGTAGTTGTGTCTAATTGTCCCGGGTTTAGATGACCCTGGCCTAGTCTCTAATTTAGAGCCTATTGAGGTTGTATTGAGTCTGCCCACTTTGGGGCGCCTTACCCATGCTTATATAGGTGGAAGGGGGAGGCTTACATGTAGAGTCCTAGTAGGATACAAACTAGTCTCTTCTTCTATTACAAGTCAAGTATCAATCCGGGTCCTACTCTAAGTCTTATAGATTTTCGCATCTTCCAAGTTAGGTGGACTCCATCTTGATTCCTTCGTTCGACTTTCATCTTCGCAAGCCGACTCTTGTCATCCGACCGGCTTTGTCTCCAAGCCGGGTCTAGCCGTGGGATATTCCCCCGACATTAGCCCCCAAGTTTAGCTTGGACGCAATCTTGGCGTGGGCTTCATTTTTCCTCTGCTTTTCCTTGGAAATGAGATTGTCGTAGAAGAGAACGCTAGGTGCGCGTCCATGGTAAACTTCCAATATAATGAATAGTTAGAATAAAGACCGGGTCTGGGGGACAAACCATTAGGCCGGCTTGCTCCACTGATTCATGTCGATGAACCCAATATGATTCAATTTTGAGTTCTTCCACTCTTGAGTTCAATGTTGTTTTTTGCTCTTCCGTGTCTTGTCAAAAGGACTCGGGAAAAAATTTACCGGCAATTTTATGTCCATATCTCCTATAGCCCCCAAGATCCGAATTTATCATCTTGTGATGACTTGGAGTTTTGTATATAAAATAGCCTTTCTGGTGTAGCCCCCAAGTGCCGGATAGTCTTGCCTGCAGCAACCTGGGACTTGTACTTGTGAAATTTTCTTTGAAGTAGTGTAGCCCCCAAGTGCCGGGTTGTCTTGCCTGCAGCAACCTGGGACTTACAATTTCTTGCTTGTTTTCTGAAGTCGGCAAGCATTATATGGCAAAGCCGACAATTTTTGTTGAAGCCGGCAAATGTTTGCTTGCTGATAAAACCGATGAATGCGATTTTGCTGAATCCGGTAGATATGATATGACGGGTTGTGTTCCCAGCTTCCAAATAGAGTGGTCCTTCGAGTGCTGGAATAAGTTTCCTTCAGCAACCCGTAATAATGTGTGCCAACTCCAAGTCAGTATGTGCATCTGAATGTGGCGAGAATCGGTGCGACGAAAGTCGACTTATATATTTTATATGGCGAGAGCCAGTGCGACGAGTGTTGACTTATATATATATATATGGTGAGAGACGTTTGCGATGGATATCGACATATATATATGGCGAGATCCGTTTGTGCGATGGGTATCGACTTGTAAGTATGGCGAGAGCCGTTTGCCATGGATATCGACTTGTATGTATGGAGAGAGCCGGTGCGACAGAAGTCGACTAAAGAATGCAGGATGATGTTTGAATGCAAGATGGAAATGCAAAGGCTAGTAGAAGTCGACTTAGACCTCATCTTCTCGCGTTGAGAGAGATTATTGGTTGAAGAGTCGAAACATCTCTGTAGAGCCGGATTTTCAATGACTAGCGTGCCCGACACTTAGGACTAGATTCGGTAGGTGTTTTATGTAAACCCCGAAATTTAGTTCTGCCGGTTGCGCGTTAGTTATGTAAGCTCTGAGCTGTACAGGCCGAATGGCGTGCGTGGCCTTTTCATGTGCATGTCGGGGTTTCTTTGGTCTTAAGAGTTGATGGGAGCCATCGAACCCCGCATTTCCCCTTATCGAAGGAAACACATGTGAAGTTTTACATATATATGCCGGCTTTTTTGGTAGGAGTTGATGAGTGCCATCAAGCCCCCCCCCCCCCGCTTCGCATTATCAAAGCAATATACATGCTCAGAGCCGATAGAGGGTTGATCAAGCCCCAAGGTCTCTGAGAAAGGTGTAAAAATATGTAATTTATGATGCGATATGATATGTCATGATGCCATGTGATGCAATATGGTGCAATGTGAAGAGATATAAAGATATCGTAAATAAGAAAGTCGATGATGAGTCGACTTTATGGATAAATGTGGCGAGAGCCGGCTGCGATTTGAAAATCGACTTTATTTATGGCGAGAGCCGGTTGCGATTGAAAATCAACTTTATTTATGGCGAAATCCAGTTGCGATTTGAAAATCGACTTATGCAATGCATCATGAAATAAAGGTGCAATGCATAAAATGAAAATTTCTGGGTTCCAGAAGTGCCGAGTCTTACCGAGATTTCTTGTGGAGCCGGTAATTTGTAATGATCTTTTATCCATAAAGGAGCCAGAATTTCCGATGAACCGGAACTCATCGAGGACCCAGAATTTTGTTTGATGAACCGGAACTCATCGAGGAGCCCAAATTTTTGATGAGCCGAGAATCGCTTCAGGATCCGGAATTTTTGAATGAGTCGGAACTCGTCAAGGAGCCGGAATTTTGGATGAACCGAAATCTCATTGTTGAGCTGAGATTTTCCAATAAGCCGGAACTCACGAAGGGAGCTGGGATTTTCAATAAACCGGAACTCACGAAGGGAGCCGGGATTTTCAATAAACTGGAACTCACGAAGGGAACCGGGATTTTCAATAAACCGGAACTCACGAAGGGAGCCTGAATTTTTCCAATGAACAGGAATCTGAGCCGGGATTTTACCGATGGTATGGAACTCAACGAAAGAGCCGGAATTTTTTCAATGAACTGCAATCTAAGCCGGGATTTAACATCGAAATCAATGGACCAAAATTTGTGATGGTCAATTATAATCCGTCGTTGAAGCATAATATATCTCAATCTCTGATGGATCTATAGAAGGCGTAGCCCCCGAGTCTTGAGTCGACTCGAGGAGTCGGCTGGAGACTCCTTGTACCTGGCTGACCGACATATTGAGTCGGCGGTGGAAATCGATGCTGACGTGAGCGTCGGAAGCGACGCAATAAGTCATCCCAAATATGAGGCGATGTACGCCGACATGGATGTAAACGTCGAGCACATCGCTGATTTGTTGTTCAGATGTATGTAGAGATTTTTTTTGTTGAAGCTTGCTCGTGATATTTTTTTGTAGAATACGCACAAGCGTGCGTATCATCTATTCATAGAAAGAAAGTGGGTAGAGAAGCCCGTCCACCTTACATGCCCCGGCCTCGCAGGGTCGTGAGCCAAGAGTACAGATTACACTTCACACCTAGACCACCTAGACAACCTAGCTAAACGGAGCGACACCTCGGATGAGAAGAAGCCCGCGCTACCCCACTCCATCGTCGTGGCCGAAATCTGTCGAGCTAGCTGTTGCACGCTCGGAATCGCACCATCAAAAACCACCGCGTTGCGGTGCTTCCACGTCTCCCATAAGACGAGTTGAACAAAAGTGTGAACATCTTTTGCGCGAGTGGGGGGGTGCAGGGATGGCGGTGCACCAGGCCAGCAAACTATCTCCAACCTTAGGCGCCCACTCCGCATGTCCCCAGGCTACCAACGCACCGAACCACACCGTGCGTGAGAAAACGCAGGTGAGAAGCAAATGATCCACCGACTCCTCCATCTGATCACAAAAGGGGCAGGCGTCCTGGCGGGGCAGGTCACGTCGAGCAAGCCTATCCGAGGTCCAAACCCTATTCTTGAGAGCTAGCCAACAGAACAACCGGCACCTCAAGTGAGCCTTGGACTGCAAGGTGAATGTGGCCCCCAGGTCTAGCTCTCGACCCATAAACTTGCACGTGTATGCCGAGCGCACGGAGAATGTCCCAGAGGCCTCCCAATTCCAGTGAATTACATCTGGGTGATCCGGGCGCTGCTGCATCACCGACACCCGCGACCAGAGAAGAAAGAATTGCCCCAACTTGGCGGTGTTCAAGTCCGGGCCAACATCCTGAGCCCAGGAGCCATCCCAACTCTGGGCCACCAATCGTGATGCCCTAGCCCTCGAGCTGACCTTCCTGAAGATGAGGGGGGAGATCTCCTCGGCCCTCCATCCACCAAGCCACCTATCTTCCCAGAACAAGCAGTTCTCGCCATCGCCAAGTTCAACAGAAACCGCGGCCTGAAAAATCTGCTGTGCTGCGCGCGTACTCTCGACGGGGAACTCCGACCAAGGCCTGGTCGAGTCGCATCGCTTCAACCAGAGCCAGCGTGCCTTCATCGCGTGGTTGAGCCACCGCAGGTCCGGAAGACCCAATCCACCGGCCCATCTCGGCTGGCAGACCACGTCCCAAGCTACCGCACACTGGCCCCCATTCGCATCCTCCGAGCCCGACCAAAATAAGCTGCGGCAGATCTTCGTCACCTTCGCGAGAACCTTGGCGGGGATGTCAAGAGCCAGCATCGCGTGGACCGGCATGGCGCAGAGCACAGAGTGCACGAGGAGGAGCCTGCCAGCCTTGTCCAGCGAACTCGCCCTCCAAGTCGGCAATTTCCTCGCAAGACCATCCACCACATCTTGAAAATGGGCTGCCGAAGGCTTTCTGATCGTGAGAGGGATGCCCAGGTATTTTATTGGAAACGTCTCCGACCTGAACCCAAGTGTTTCCCGGAGCCAATCCACCTGATCATCTGAGCAGCGAATAGGCAAGACGGTGCACTTATCCGGATTAATCCGGAGACCGGAAGACACCCCAAAGTCGTGAAGAATGGCCAAACACACCTCAAGATCACTCCAATCCGGCTTGAGAAAGAGCATGACATCATCCGCAAAGAAAGACAACCGGTGAGAGAGGCCAGAGGGAGCTAGCGGCTTTAGCAAGTCCGCGGAGGTAGCGCACCGGAATGCATGGTGAAGGCACTCCATGACCAGGAGGAAGAGCAGGGGAGAGAGGGAACCCCCTTGTCTTAAACCTCGGCCATTTCCAATTTTGCGCCCAGGTGCACCATTAACCAGGATCCTAGTAATCGCCGTTGAGAGGAGTCCACAGATCCAATCCATCCACCGCCTCCCAAAACCCATCTTGGTCAAAATCTGGATAAGAAAGGCCCAGTCTACCGTGTCGAAGGCTTTAGCAATGTCCAATTTCACCATGCATGCCGGCCCACCAATGGCGTTGAGCTTCCGTGCAGTCGCCTGCACCAGGACGAAACTATCGTGCAGGGTCCTGCCTCGTACGAACGCGCTCTGGTGAGTGCCCACGAGTATAGGCAACTCCGACGCCACCCTCACGGCAAGGACCTTCACGAGGATGCGCGCAGCCCCGTGGATAAGACTCACGGGCCGAAAGTCCTTCAGGCACCCGGCCCCCTCCTTCTTGGGTATGAGCGAGACTAAGGACGCATTGATCCGCGCCAAACCACGTGTGTCCCTGCGTGAGAAGGCCTGTACCATTCTCATGAAATCAGGCTTGATGATTCCCCAACAATCGCGGAAGAAGCGGCCAGTGAAGCCTTGTCCGGAGGCAGGGACTTGACCACATTCCACACCTCATCCTCCGTGAGCGGCTCATCCAGATGAGCAAGATCGCGGGAAGGCAGGCCCAAGACGTCCAAGTCCAGGGAGAACTCCCTAGCCGCTGCTTAGCAGGATTTGTTCCATCATCATCATTGAAACTTTCGTACAACTTTGATCAAAGCGAGCATTGGTATGGAGTCGACAGCAAGAACCGGCAGCGTGGATGCAGTCAATGATGGGCGATGCGACGCTGGAAGCGGGCAGCGAGCAGACGTAGAGTGAGCCGACGCAGACATAAGACCCGGCGGCATGGCCGTACTGTCATGGAGGCCGGGCGGAGCCGGGCGAGCGCAACGGTTGGAGCTGGCGAAGTGGTAGATGAGCGCAACGGCTAGGACGTCATGGACAGCCGACACAAACGACGCTGGAGTCGGCTACCCCATCGCGCGAGAGGCCGCTGCGGGTTCATGTGAAAAAATCGGTTGCCATGGCGTGTTTGTATTCAAGTAAGCTACTAGTGCATTATTACTGTAGATCCATCCATCCATCAGTTCTTTGCTAGCATAGTTGTGTATGTGAGCACTCCAGCATCTGGTGGTCGTGGCAGTAGGATCCGATCTTTCATGGTGGATTTTTTTTATGTATATTAGTACTAATCTGACTAGAACTATGAACCGGTTTGGAAGCCGATTATCTATACTTGAGATTGATTTCTCGTAGCAGTATCCAAATCGATTCGCTAGCCGGGACGACGACAATTTGGAGAATTTTTCTGGATCTATGTTTACGCGGAACTGCAGCCGGCGTCCCGTTTGAGATCAATGCAATACAACACATAAATGCTGTAATAGGAGCCAGCGAAGGCAATACTTGATGTCGATGTAGAGGAGGATAGACGCAACTAGTAATCCGATGGATGAATTGATTTTCATGCAAGTAGTAGCTGGTCCTCCGGTGGATGGATTGATTTTCATATATGTAGCATCTAATACTCCAATGGATGGATTGATTTTGCTCTTCACGTGTAGTATATTACGTGCGTTGGTACTAGTCTGCGTTGGATGGATCGCGTGCATGCGGACCGCGACGGTTTTATTGGAAAACCGATCTCGTCTGGATTCGAGGATCGTCAGATGGTGTTGTCGATTTTTGTTGAAGATCTATTCGTGTCGGTTCTTCTTCGTCCGGTTGGTCGCAAGCCTCTCGGTCCCTGTGAGGGCCTCCTCCAAGATGACACCACCCTTGTGCGTAGGCCCCACGATGGGCGTCAACTGTCGTGGGAAAGTCGCGGCAGATGTCCGTAGAATCGGACTTGATTATGGGGCCTTTGCTACGACTGTATGAGGAGAAAAAAAATCACACATAGAGAGACGCGATTTATACAACTTTAGGTCCCGGGAAACATCGTCCGGTAAAAACCCTAGAGGATGTTTGTGGCTAGGTCTTATTCCTTTGCTCACGGAGAGTCACCGGCATGTCGCAGACTCTCCTATAGTTGTGTCTAATTGTCCCGGGTTTAGATGACCCGGGACTAGTCTCTAAGTTAGATTCTATTGAGGTTGTATTGAGTCTGCCCTCTTTGGTGCGCCTTACCCCTGTTTATATAGGTGGAAGGGGGAGGCTTACATGTAGAGTCCTAGTAGGATACAAACTAGTCTCTTCTTCTATTACAAGTCGAATATCAATCCGGGTCCTACTCTAAGTCTTATAGCTTTTCGCATCTTCCAAGTTAGGTGGACTCCTGTAACACCCCTGTTTTTTTATAACCTTTTCCTATAAATCATGCTTTTGGGCTCTCTCTATAAATCATATTATTGATTCAATGAACCATATATCCAATGTCGCGGATGCACCGGGCTCGTCGAGGTGGTCGAAATGTACTACTCATTTGCCAAATCGAAGTCCGGATGCAGATTAAACGATTTTCCCATCCAATGGAAAGGATTGAAAGGATATTTTGAAAATAGTATTATTTAAAATCAAATCCTATTTCCCCCCACCCTTATCTTATCCACCAGCGTGAGTATCTCTTCCCCATCCCCAAATAGACCCCCTCCCTTGCCCTTTCTCCTTCACCGTGAGCTCTCCCCCTCCCATGGTATCTCTTCCTCCCCTCCCCTCTCCCCCAAGGCCCTCCAAGCTGCAGCACCACGCCCTCCCTCATCTCCTAGGGCAGCCTGGACCTGAGATTGAGGAAGAAGAAGAAGAGAAGAAGAAAAGAAAGGAGATCCTCTCCTCCCCTCTTTGATTCCCTTTGCCCAAGCTTCAAGGGTAAGTTCCCCCACTTGTAATAACCTATAGGGTGTTGTACATGATGAACCCTAGGTTCCTAGAGCTAAGGGGCAACAGTTTCAATTGGGGAATTATGGAAATCAATGGTTATTGCTGCTGTCCTGTGCAAGCAGCAGAATAAATCACCAATTTCTAGTATCAAGATGGCAACATCAGAGGATGACTAGTTGAAGTGTTTTGTGGGATTTGTTCCCACGATCAGTGGTTAAACGCATCAATCGGAGTTGTGTAGCTCCCGATATATCAATTCTTTTGCTGTTGTCCAGAATTTCAGAGTCAGCGAAGAATAGAGTTTTCCCATGGGTGTTCACTCACAAATTACATGCCCTTTCATTTACCTAGCTGGTTTATGATAAACTTCATACTTTAGTTCATGATTCGGGATAGCTAGGTTCCACCTGTGTGTATAGAATTTGGCTTGGTTGTTTCCATATCTGTTGCGTTTATGTGTCGAGGTGGGTTGGAGTTTGCTAATTCCCAACCTAGTATATGTATGTGTTGGGATCATATGTTTCCTTCTTTCTATGTAACTTACTAGTTTGGGTCTTCGCCACTTTGCCCTATAGGGATTATATGAGCTTGTTGAAAGCTTTTGCTTATGGATTCACATGGTTTATTATATCTACTCAATTGCCTGCCGTGGATGTCCGCCAGTACAAAGGAGGTGCTGCCGGATTTTACCCGCGGGCATATGATACGTCCAAAAAGCATCACTATTTTCTATTGTGATTTCAACCTATTCATTGATATATTCCACTTTAAAGTATTGTTCTTATGTTGTTTTGGCTTATTTTACACAGTTTACAACTTTCCGGTGCCGAAGCAGCAGAACCAGAATTCAGCGGTAAAAAGTGGATACCAAGTTGCTGAATTAGATCAAGTCCAAATGCGATGAAATTTTACGGGGAGCATTTTTATGAAGATTGATTGGGGATCACCAAAGGAGGAGGTGAAGGGACCCACCAGGCATCCAGAAGGGTGCCTGGCGCGGCCCCCCTCCTGGCCGCGCCAGGAACCCTCCTGGGTGCCTGGTGGCCCCCCTCGGTGCCCCCTTTCGCCTATATAAGCCCCCTGGGGTGGAAACCCCTAAAGAAGAGTGGTTTCCGTGTTTCGCCGCCTCCACGGGGCGGAAACCTACAAAGGAGAAAAGCCATCTCCGGCGGGCAGATTCCACCGGGGAGATCACCTCCCGGAATGGGAGATCGTCGCCATCATCATCATCATCATCGTCACGGGCATCATCGAGATCATCATCAACATCATCCCCAACATCAGCACCATCTCCATCTCCATCCCATCTCATCTCACAATTGCAACTTGTGTTGTAATCCGTACTATCTATCCTCTCTACTCTATTGGTGTTGATTACTATTTTGTGGTGAATGCTATTGAGTTTTGTTGGAGAAATATCATTGTGTCCAGATTGTTTACCACCCATCTATCACCTCTGATCATGATCTCTTTTATGTCTTGTGAGTAGTTACTTTAGTTCTTGAGAACATGGGAGAAGTCTAGTTGTTAGTAGTCATATGATGCTGAAGTATTATGTGTTGTTTGATACTTAAGTTGTGTTGTTATTTCTCTAGTGGTGTTATTTGAGTCGAACACATAACACTTCACCTTTCATGGGCCTAGAGGAATACATTGTGCACAAAGAATGTTTATGGTGGGTTGCCGGAGTGACAGAAACCTGAACCCCAGTTCGCAGACTTTCGCACAAGGGAGTTATGGATCCTTGATCGTAATGCTGTGGTTAGGCTTATGCCTTAATTACTACCTTGTATTTGCGGATGCTTGCAAGGTGTGTAATCATAAGAGTACACTTATCTTAGTCTAGAAGGTGTACTAGCATTGATCCACCCACCGACACTTATCAACACGATACATATTACTTGGCGAAGTATGGCGAAAGTGACTTGACTATCTCTCCCGTGTTTTCTCGAGAACGCTTTAGCTTTTATAAGTTCAGTTCCTAGGCTTATCCTTGTGAAAGGATTGGGCCACTTGCTATTCCTCAGTTACCTTGTTCACTTTGCATGTCTTTTACTTTTCTGTTTCTTAAACCAAAAACCCATAAATATTTACCTTTGAGTGTTTGCAGCCCTTTCCTTATCCAGTGTCACTTATCAACACCTTCTGCTCCTCGTGGGATCGATACTCTTATTTATCGAAAAGCTACAATTGATCCCCTAGACTTGTGGGTTATCAAGAATCGTTTATTGGCGCGGTTAACAGGGAAGGCAACCCAACTAAACCTATTAACTTCTCCGCCATCAACGAGCTTTTCTGGCGCCGTTGCCGGGGAGTGTGGCGCTATTGGTAAGTGAAGCCAGTAAGGGAACTTTTATTTTCTGTTGTTACTTTCAGTCCTTATGGACTCTTCTGCTGTTGGTTCGTTGCTGGTAAGGAGCCGCCCCACGACTGTGGTGGTCACTCCTACCCCTACTGAAATTGTGCCCTATAAAATACCATCTGGTATTGTTGATTATGTCTTGGCTAATCGTCATACAGGAGAAGGACATCCAGGAGAACACCTGCTATATTTATCACAATTATGTTCTTTATTTAAGCTTGCAGGTGTGACGATGGAGTTCGTCATGAAGAAACTATTCTCCATATCACTCAAATATAAAGCTTTAGATTGGTATAAGCTACTCGATAACTCTGATCTGCTTGAATGGCCAGAGCTTATGTCTCTCTTTTATGCAAAGTTTTATCCTCTTCGTGAAATTCACCAATACAGGAACTACATCTACAACTTTTGGTCTCGCGACGGAGAGAGCATCGCTCAAGCTTGGGGGAGACTGAAGTCCCTGATGCTCAAATGCCCAAACCATGAGCTCCCCAAGGAAATTATACTTACAAATTTTTATGCCAGGCTTTCTTGTCAGGACAAGGAGATGTTGGATGCCTCCTCTAGTGGGGTATTCCAGACCAGAAGTATGGAAGAAAAATGGGATCTTATAGAAAGGATCCAGAAGAACACTGAAGACTGGGAAATTGATAAAGGTATTGAACCCACTATAAACTATGAGCATGCCTACATTGAGAGTTATGTGAAGACTGATTATTTAATACCTTTTGCTCTAAAATTGGTCGTGATTCCCAGCTAATGGTTGACTTTTGCAAGGACTTTGCTTCTCATACTGATTCTTCCAGGAAGAAGGAGAGTCAAGATCATAAACCTTTCAAGGAGTCACCAATTGAGATTAATGTTACTGATCTTGTTTTACCTGCAGTTGTGTATGAACAGCCTCCTTATCCCTCCAGGATAAAGGAGCACTCTTTTGTTATAGGTATTCTAAACAAGAATAGAAGGACCACTGACGAACCTGAGGACATGATCAAGGTCCAGCCTCAAGTTGCAATGGTCAAGGATCTAGTAACCAGTGATATCGAAGAATCCACTGTTAGTTTTTGTGTTGTTGCCACTAACATTGTCACAGCCAGGAAAAAAGGCCCAATTTCAGGTACACCTGTTGTATCTGTCAAAATAGGAGATCATAATTACTATGGGCTATGTGATTTGGGATCTAGCGTCGGCGCTATTCCCTTCACACTTTATCAAGAGATCATGCACGAGATTCAGCCGTGTGAGATCGAGGACATAGATGTCACTATCCATCTTGCAAATAAACAAACAATCTCTCCAGTTGGGATTGTAAGAGATGTTGAAGTACTCTGCGGGAAGGTAAAATATCCTACAGACTTTCTTGTACTTGGTTCAATGCAAGATAGTTTTTGCCCTATTATCTTTGGTAGGCCCTTCCTCAGCACTTGCGGAGCTATAATAGATTGCAAGAAAGGTAAAGTTTCTGTTGAATTCAATGGTGAGCCGTATGAATTTAATTTTTCTAAGTTTTCTAAGAAGCCTCGTGGTCCTTACCTGTCAAGTAATGACAAAATTATTGAAGAAATTTCTTCCATTGCTATTCCTCCTAATGACACTTTGCAACAATTTATGGAAGACCACGAGAATGATATACATATGCAGGAGAGGGATGAACTAGAAGACATATTTTTAAGACAAACTCCCATCCTGAAGCACAAGCTCCCGGTTGAACCTTTAGGAATCCTCTCGCAACCGAAAGACGACCCGGTGTTCGACCTAAAACCACTACCCGATACGCTCAAGTATGCTTATTTAGATAAAAAGAAAGTATATCCTGTTATTATCAATTCTAACCTTTCAGGGTATGAAGAAGAGCGATTATTGGAGACACTCCGCAGACACCGAGGTGCTATTGGCTATACTCTTGATGATCTCAAGGGTATTAGTCCATCCATTTGCCAACATACTATCAATCTCGAGCCCGATGCTAAACCGGTTGTTGATCATCAACGACGGTTGAACCCAAAGATGAAGGACGTGGTTAGGATGGAGGTTCTCAAACTTCTAGCCGCAGGTATCATCTATCCTATAGCTGATAGTAAGTGGGTAAGTCCCGTTCATTGTGTTCCTAAGAAAGGAGGTATGACTGTTGTTCCTAATGATAAAAATGAACTAATACCTCAGAGGACTATTATTGGATATAGAATGTGTATTGATTTCAGGAAGTTAAACAAGGCCACCCGGAAGGACCACTATCCTTTGCCCTTTATTGATCAGATGCTCGAGCGGTTGTCTAAAAACACCCACTTTTGCTATCTTGATGGGTACTCTGGCTTCTCCCAGATTCACGTCAACACCGCGGATCAAGAGAAGACCACTTTCACGTGTCCTTACGGTACTTATGCTTATAGGCGTATGCCTTTCGGTTTGTGTAATGCACCTGCTACTTTTCAGAGGTGTATGTCTGCAATATTTCATGGTTTCTGTGAGGAGATTGTAGAAGTTTTCATGGAAGACTTTTCCGTCTATGGAAACTCCTTTGACCACTGTCTCCACAATTTTAATAAAGTTTTGCAGAGATGTGAAGAAACAAATTTGGTGCTCAATTGGGAGAAGTGTCATTTCATGGTTAACGAAGGGATAGTTCTTGGAAACAAGATTTCCGAAATGGGAATTGAAGTGGACAAGGCAAAAATTGAAGCTATTGAAAGGATGCCTTATCCAAGGGACATTAAAGGTATTCGTAGTTTTCTAGGTCATGCTGGTTTCTACAGAAGATTTATCAAGGACTTTTCTAAGACCTCGAGACCCCTTACCAATCTTCTCCAGAAGGATGCTCCTTTTGTATTTGATGAAGATTGTAAGGAAGCTTTTGAAGTTCTTAAGAAAGCCTTATGACCGCTCCTATAGTACAACCACCTGACTGGAATTTGCCCTTTGAAATTATGTGTGATGCTAGTGATTTTGCTGTTGGAGCTGTTTTAGGACAAAGGGTTGACAAGAAGTTGAATGTCATCCACTATGCCAGCAAAACACTTGATAGTGCTCAAAAGAATTATGCTACTACCGAGAAGGAATTCTTGGCAGTGGTGTTTGCTTGTGATAAGTTTAGGCAGTATATTGTTGATTCTAAAGTTATTATTCATACTGACCATGCTGCCATTAAGTATCTTATGCAGAAAAAGGATGCCAAACCAAGACTCATTAGGTGGGTACTCCTTCTTCAAGAATTTGATTTGCAGATTGTCGATAGAAAAGGAGAAGACAATCCGGTGGCGGATAATCTTTCAAGGATGGAAGATATCCCGCACGATCCTATTCCAGTCAACGACAGTTTCCCAGATGAACAACTTGCTGTTGTAAAAGTACAATCTCATTCCAACCCTTGGTTTGCAGATTATGCTAATTTTATCGTTGCAAAGTTTTTGCCTCCAGGTTTCACATTTCAGCAGAGGAAGAAATTCTTCATGGATTTGAGGCACTACTTTTGGGATGATCCACATCTTTATAAAGAAGGTGTGGACGGGATCGTAAGAAGGTGTATACCGGAGCACGAGCAGCAGGACATTCTTCGACAATGTCACGATAGTCCCTATGGAGGACATCATGCCGGTGAAAGGACCGCACATAAAGTTTTACAATCAGGTTTTTATTGGCCTACTGTCTTTAAGGACGCCCGAAGGTACGTTCTATCTTGTGATAAGTGTCAGAGAGTTGGTAACATTAGCAGGAGAAATGAGATGCCTATGAATTACTCACTAGTGATTGAACCTTTCGATTGCTGGGGTTTTGATTTTATGGGTCGTTTTCCTCCTTCACACAAGTACACACACATCTTAGTTGCTGTTGATTATGTAACCAAGTGGGTTGAACCAATCCCCACTGAGAGTGCTAATCACAAGACATCTTTGAAAATGCTCAAAGATGTAATTTTTCCTAGGTTTGGAGTACCAAGGTACCTCATGACAGATGGAGGGTCACACTTCACGCATGGAGCTTTTAGGAAATCTCTAGCCAAGTACGATGTCAATCATAGGATTGCATCACCGTACCACCCTCAAACTAGTGGGCAAGTTGAGCTCACCAATAGGGAGATCAAGTTGATCTTGCAGAAAACAGTAAACAGTTCTAGAAAGGACTGGTCAAAGAAGTTAGGAGATGCTTTGTGGGCGTATAGAACTGTTTACAAAAACCCCATGGGCATGTCTCCGTATAAGATGGTCTATGGCAAGGCTTGCCATTTACCATTAGAGTTAGAGCATAAAGCTTTCTGGGCTGTCAGAGAGCTGAATGCTGACCAAAAGTTAGCGGGTGAAAAGCGTCTCATGAACTTGACTTCTCTAGATGAGTGGAGAAGTGAAGCTTACGAGAGCGCTAAAATGTTCAAGGAAAAGGTAAAGAAGTGGCACGATAAAAGAATTCTGAAACGTGAATTTAATGTTGGTGATAAAGTTTTGTTGTTTAGATCTCGTTTCATGTTTTCTCCAGGTAAACTACTTTCCAGATGGGAAGGACCTTTTCATATTGAAGAAGTATATCGGTCGGATGCAATCAAGATCAATAATTTCGAAGGCACCAAACCTCAAGTTGTGAATGGACAAAGACTCAAACATTATATGGCAGGTGATCCAATCAATGTGGATGCAAACATGATATATACAAGTACTCATGAAGAACATGTTGCAGCCCAGTTTCAGACTCCGGCAGGAGCAAAATTAGAGAAGGTATGAATTATGGTAAGAAAACACCGCGAACGTCAATAAAAGTTAACTTTTCAGAGTTTTTGCAAAATTAGGAAAATTCCAAGCCCGAGTGGAGCCGGAGAGGAGCTCCAGGCCCTGGCGCGGCCCCACTCCTGGCCGCGCCGGGCACCCTCCTGGCTGCCCTAGACTCCGCCTCCGACTCCACCTAGGCTTGAAAGCTTCCTTCTGTTGCGGAAATTTTTGCTATATATTTGCCCGGATCGTCCCGGCACCGTATCTCGCGATTTCGTGTGTTTTCTTTCTCGGTCTGTTTCTGCCAGGAAAACTTTCAGCAGATCTAGGTGCCATGGCTTCTCCAAGTTCCCCCAAGGACAAGTTCGTCGTCAACGTCATCAACCCTTATCTCGTAGAGGTGAAGAAGCACCCCCAGGTCCTTCGTGTGGAGGACGGTGTTCTCCACAAGGAAGATCTGAAGGGACCTGTCAAGGAAGGGAGCACCAAGGAGCGGCTGAAGGAGATGGAACATGAGGTCTTCAAGTTCAAGAAGATGGTGGAGCGCGGTGTTGAAGCTAACTTCGACATCATGAACGAGATCGAGGCTTCCCACAAGAAGGAGATGAAGGAGATGTGGTCAAGTTTGGCCGCATTAGAAGAAAAAGTTTATGAACTCCATGCACAGATCTATGATCTGTAGAACCAGAACTGTGAGTATGAACTAAAGTTCTGCGCATGGGTTTAGGTGCTGAGTGCAGGATCTTGGAGACGGGAATGTCCTTCGAGACTGGAGGACAACTGTCATGGAAGCGCTTCGCCAAGGAGTACCTGACTGAGAAGAACAAGAATGAGGAGTAAAACTCCTCGGGTAATGGCATCCCCTTAGCTTGTTCCAAGCTTGGGGGAGTGCCCGGTATCTTTATCTTTATCTTTTTCTTTAGGAGTCAAGTAGAGTAGTATCATGTCTAGGGAAGTTACTTTATGAAATAGGTGTTGCTTTGAGGTCTATCACTCCTTTTGTGGAGAGCTTTGTATCCGTGAGCGTGGAGTCGTCTATGAAGGAATATTAATGAGAAGTCTATTGGTTTCTTCGCTGCACTCGGTATTCTCTTCACGCAATCGACATTATGAACTGATTCTTATGGGGAGTATTGACCTTATATCAGGTATGGCTTCGAAAACTTTATTTAATCTTGGTAAGTATAGCTTTGGTCATAACAACAAGCATGTTTTTCTCAAAGTAGTGACATAGCCAAAACCTTTGTGTTATTATGCTTGAAGTGTTATGTTGACAAGGAAGACAACTTGATGTTTCATGCTAGTTTTAATGTTTATGCTTTGTATTGCTTGCATCTAAGTTGTCATCAATTGTCTGCTCTCGCAAAGCCTTGCTAGCCAAAACTCTGTACTAAGCGGAATTCTTCTTGTACTTCCATACCTTGAAACCAACTTCTTCCACTTGAGTCCACCATACCTTCCTACTTGTGGTATTCCACTACCACTCCTAAAGTATATAATTTATGTGCTATCTTTAGATGTTCAAAATCTTCTGTTTTGTGCCGCTGATTCAGCTCATGAGGAAGTTGTGGGTAACCCATGATCTTCTTAATTTGGACAAGTTTTATCTTGGGATTGCATGTCTAATCTGCAAACCCCTAATACGATAAGGGACTGGCATGAGTGCCCATCTCGTAAAAGATAAATACTAACACACAAGTTCCTTTGCCCTTTTACGAGTGATAAACAAAGGAATCCAAGGGGATGTGATCGTCCCCACATGGGAGCCGTTCCTCGAAACTTGTCCAAATCATGAAGTGAGTGAGTTATCTATCAGCAGTCGTTGACGGATCATGCACCTCCCAAAAGTTTGTTTTTATTCTGTTTGATCTAGAGATGGCACATAAGTTTTCCCTGCTTACCCTTTTGCACGGGGTTTATCTTTATTTTGTGCTGAGTCAGTCCTTCCTACTTCCTTCCTTTCTAGAGAGAGAACAGACACTTGATGTTGATAAAGATGCTTGCATATAAAGTTGCATTGAAATCTAGCATGTTACATCTTTGTTGACATTATCTTTTGATAAGTGAGTTGTTTGCAAAAGTTATGCTTAGTAAACATCTTCCTTTGTGTTGACATGTGCACTTCTTGACTAATAGCATGTTCTTTCAAAAGCTTCAACCGTTCCATTATAAGTGAAAGAACAAAAGTAAAAGTTATTAGTTGTTCCTTGACCAAGGCTATGTTTGTCATGATTTGATGAGTTTTCCAGGTCCTACTTTGTTATAATTGTTACTACTTTCTCATAAGGACCTTATGAGTTGAGGTTGCTGTTGAGGATGTTTAAGTTTTGTGAGTAATCTTGATGCTTCTTGTTCGTATTCTTTTATCGACACTTCACTCTCTAAACTTGTGGACAGGTTTACCGAGCTCAGCAATCGCTTGGGGACAAGCGAGCTCTAAGCTTGGGGGAGTTGATACGTCCAAAAAGCATCACTATTTTATATTGTGATTTCACCCTATTCATTGATATATTACACTTTAAAGTACTGTTCTTATGTTGTTTTGGCTTATTTTACACAGTTTACAACTTTCCGGTGCCGAAGCAGCAGAACCAGAATTCAGCGGTAAAAAGTGGATACCAAGTTGCTGAATCAGATCAAGTCCAAATGCGATGAAATTTTACGGGGAGCATTTTTATGAAGATTGACTGGGGATCACCGAAGGAGGAGGTGAGGGGACCCACTAGGCAGCCAGAAGGGTGCCTGGCGCGTCCCCCCTCCTGGCCGCGCCAGGCACCCTCCTGGGTGCCTGGTGGCCCCCCTCGGTGCCCCCTTTCGCCTATATAAGACCCCTGGGGTGGAAACCCCTAAATAAGAGTCGTTTCTGTGTTTCACCGCCGCCACGGGGCGGAAACCTACAGAGGAGAAAATCCATCTCCGGTGGGCAGATTCCGCCGGGGAGATCACCTCCCGGAAGGGGAGATCGTCGCCATAATCATCATCATCGTCACGGGCATCATCGAGATCATCATCAACATCATCCCCAACATCAGCACCATCTCCATCTCCATCCCATCTCATCTCACAATTGCAACTTGTGTTGTAATCCGTACTATCTATCCTCTCTACTCTGTTGGTGTTGATTACTATTTTGTGGTGAATGCTATTGAGTTTTGTTGGAGAAATATCATTGTGTCCAGATTGTTTACCACCCATCTATCACCTCTGATCATGATCTCTTTTATGTCTTGTGAGTAGTTACTTTAGTTCTTGAGAACATGGGAGAAGTCTAGTTGTTAGTAGTCATATGATGCTGAAGTATTATGTGTTGTTTGATACTTAAGTTGTGTTGTTATTTCTCTAGTGGTGTTATGTGAGTCGAACACATAACACTTCACCTTTCATGGGCCTAGAGGAATACATTGTGCACAAAGGATGCTTATGGTGGGTTGCCGGAGCGACAGAAACCGGAACCCCAGTTCGCAGACTTTCGCACAAGGGAGTTATGGATCCTTGATCGTAATGCTGTGGTTAGGCTTATGCCTTAATTACTACCTTGTATTTGCGGATGCTTGCAAGGTGTGTAATCATAAGAGTACACTTATCTTAGTCTAGAAGGTGTACTAGCATTGATCCACCCACCGACACTTATCAACACGATACATATTACTTGGCGGAGTATGGCGAAAGTGACTTGACTATCTCTCCCGTGTTTTCTCGAGAACGCTTTAGCTTTTATAAGTTCAGTTCCTAGGCTTATCCTTGTGAAAGGATTGGGCCACTTGCTATTCCTGATTTACCCTGTTCACTTTGCCTATTTTTTACTTTTCTGTTGCTTAAACCAAAAAACCCTAAATATTTACCTTTGAGTGTTTGCAGCCCTTTCCTTATCCAGTGTCACTTATCAACACCTTCTGCTCCTTGTGGGATCGATACTCTTATTTATCGAAAACTACAATTGATCCCCTAGACTTGTGGGTTATCAAGAATCGTTTATTGGCGCGGTTAACAGGGAAGGCAACCCAACTAAACCTATTAAATTCTCCGCCATCAGCATATTAGGCTTGTTTGTGTTCTTGTGGTAGCATTCCTTCTTACAAGGACGGATGTTATAGTTGGCTGACGGATTTTACCCGCGGGCATATTTGGCTTGGTGGTGTTCTTGTGGTAGCATTCCTTCTTACAAGGAGGGGTGTTATAGTTGGTATCAGGTAAGCTCTAACTTTGCTATACATGCGTAAGCATGTATACCAAAGGAAGATTCTAGGACCATTGAAATGCTTGCGTGCTTGCTTGGTTGAGTTGATTGTTGTAACGACCCGGTCCCAAAAGGAACCAAGTCTACTGTGCTTCTGTGCTATCCCTGGATCATTATGCTAGCACACACAGTACTCGATGAAATACCATGAATCACATGTCAAAAAGTAACGTAAATACATGGTATTTATTACCTTATAGCCTTTGGGCTAGAATACATCGCGTAAATAAACAATACATAAGTGGAGTCCCACAACACCAACGGCAAAGTTGAGTGTAGACATCGTAACCCTACATCGCATCACTTACTCGTCGTATACAATCCTGCAACACCGAAGGTTACAGCCCAAAATGGGTCAGTACTTTGAATGTACGGCAAGTTACTCCCAAAAATATATATAACATACCTATCTTCTACATGCAATTTTGGCTGGTGGAAAAGCTCTAAGAGTTTCAGTTTGCATAAAGCTGATTTTGTCCTACTCAAAGATTATCATAACAGTACTACAAAGCTCATAATATGATTGAATTGGTTTCTCCAAGTCAATCTATTCCCAAAGTTGATTAAACCGGATTGATTAATTAAATATGATGAGATCCGTCAACATTCCCACTTCTAGATGCTCAAAGTTGTCCGTAACCGGGGACACGGCTAATCATGATCAGTTTGTACACTCTGCAGAGGTTTGTGCACTTTTCCCCACAAGACTCGACCACCACCTTTTTAGTTCGTCACACTGCATGTTGTATGACAACCGGAAGGTCGAGACATGGTCTTTTAGAAGAGTTTCCCTCACTCTGGCGGTGCCCATCCCACCTACTCATAACTACATTCGTAGCACCACCTAGTAAGATTCAGTACAACTAATCAACCAAGCCAGAGCCCATAATAGCTTGTGGCTGCACACGTAAGCTTCTAGTTATGAAAAATATGATTGATCCCTTTAAGCCTGGGTGGCATTCCGCAGTGATTACTGGCCATCTCCAGGTCACTCAGGCAAATCCACTGGTTCCTCCAGGGTGCCCCCAACCATTCCACCCACGTGGTTCATTAAGATTATCTTGGTCCTGTTTACTACTTAGTCACTCATACCTCATAATGGATCACTTCCCAATCCACGTCTACTTAGCAAAGCAGTATAATTCTACACGGTGGCGACAATGATATAAGGTCCAGACCTACCTCAATGAACTACTGGGTCTAATAGCATAGCATAATATATAATCCTATCAATGCATAATATTTAAGTTGGACTACAATGCATATAAAAAATATAGGTAATACTGGAGCATGATCAAAAGAGTAACTTGCCTGGATCCTAACGATGAAATATTCTACTCGTAGTCATCTCTCCATCTCGTTACAATATATCTAACGGTAAAAGAGAAACACTTCAACACACAACTCAACCCAAAGTGAAGATCCAAATAAGATACAATTACAACATAAATATTTAGTTATTACTATTAATAAACTAATTACTATGGCATGGATAGGTTGAGATAGGATCAAGTTGGATTGGATGGAAATATGATGGCAATCATATATCCGAGGATTGTAAAATCAATTGGATATGTTGGAGGTTGATTATAAAATCAATTGGATGGAGAGTATGTCAAACTCAGTTGATTTGTCCATATGCATATTTGAATAGGAAATCAATTCTTGGATTGGATTCAAAAAGATCCGATAGAAATCGTGATGATCTTGTTGAGAAGATTGAATTTTTGTAGCCAAATTTATATAAAAAAGAGATATAACTAAATGGAAGCTAAGACGAAGGTTTGAGGTCAAAATAGTGTATTTATATGATGGAAAGAATGTGACAATTGTCCAAACAGAAAGATTTGATTTTAAGGATCAAATTTGATGAAGAAAATATTCCAAATAAATTATAGAATAAGATGTATATCAAATATACTCAAATTATAAAAATAAATTTGAGTTAAATTTCGAATTATCAAAAGTGGATTATTACTGGAAAATAATAAACTACATTTTCCCAGGAATCCGGGGATATAAAATTTGTCGAATCCGACTTACGGGCTAGAAGATATGAATTTTTTTGAAGTTTGGATATTTTTGCTAAAATGAATTACGGGATTAATAAAAGGATGCCACGTGGCGAGTTCTGATAGGTCCGCACCTATTCATTTTTTTACAAAAAAAATGATGAACAAAGGGGAGAAAATCTTACCGGAGATCTCGCCAGAATTTTGGAAAAAGGTCTCCCGCGTCAACGAACAGCCGAACGGGGTAGAGGATGATTTGGGTGACTCGATGGACAAGGTTATAGCTCCATGTTCGCCTTCGGATAGCCGAGAAGTTCCACCGGAGTAGAGAAGAACGCATGAAGAGCATAATGACACGAACGGCGTGCTCCGTCCTTGTAATCGAGAGGAAAAATATGTCACAACGGTGCGCATCGGCAAGGGGAAGAAACTAGAGGAAGAAATATGGACTAGGTACCTTTCATGGCGACAAAAATCTTCACCGGAAGTGTGGATGCATCTTTACTCCGACGAGAAATTTCGCACGAAGGAGAGGGCTTTGGAGAGGGATTTTATGCGTGGGGATGTGTGGTTCAAAGGGGTCCTAGGGGCGGTATTTATAGGGTCATGGGAGGTCCATAGAAGGAGAGTGGGTGGGGTTTTGGAATGGATTTAATGGCATTCATGGAGAAATAATGAACATTAAAAGCGAGGTTTTGGAAATAGATTTAATGGCATTCATGGAGAAATAATGGGCATTAAAAGCGAGGTTTTGGAAATGAATTTAATGGCATTCATGGAGAAAATTATGGACAATTAAAAGCATTAAAACGCGTGTTTGTTTCCATGAATGGATTCCTCATGAACTTGTCCATAATTTTTGTGTAGGTTCTGAAGTGAATCGGTCAAAAGAGTAGATGGGAGGAAAAGAGGAAGAGCTTCAGTTGCCATGGCCATTTGCTTCTGTGTTCACGTACACATGAACGAACGAGAGGAAGAAGACAGCTCGCTCGGGCTATGGGCCTTAGTGCAAAATTTGTCCCAAGATAAAGAAAAAGGAAAGAGAGATAGAGGGAAAAAATTAGATAGGTGACCTCAGTCCAATTGACTTAGGAATCCTATTTTGGGTTAAACACTCTCAAATAAAATTGTATAGGCCAAATAAAACATAAAGAGCCTAGGAAAACTATATTTCCCTCTCAGAATAAATTTTAGAAATATATTTTTATGAAAAAAACTCATTAACGACATTATTAAATTTTTCCAATACTATTTTTGGAGAAGTCATATTATCTCCTCTCATTTTATTTATTAAATTATTGGAAATATTTAAATATATCTTAAACGTCAATATCCAATAAACTCCAAAATAAGAATTCGAGAATGAGTATGGGACCATAATAAATTTAAGAAAGTCATTTTATTCTCACTCGAAAATATTTAATTGTGGTTCGTACCAAATTTCAAAAGGACAAAAGAAAGAAAATCATTCTTTGAAATTCTGAATAAAGTTCACAACCAAAATTTTCATTATTGGATAAATGATTATCCAATTTTATTAAATGGTTTGTAAAGGTTTAAACAAAAACTCAAGGGAAAAGTTTTTCATTTACCCCAAAATCAAAACAATTCAATCAATACTATATTATTTACTAACAATCCAAAATTTTGAAAATTTTGGGATGTTACAATTGTTTGCTTGTTTTTACAGAAAAAGAATTGACGAGGACGTCAATTCTTTCAAGGTTGGGTGAATTATACCAATTCTATTACTAGTATGTTATTAGGTTTTTGATAAAAAAAACTTTTAGATGGTTAAATAACATAAAAGTTGACACACTGGTGCACAATAGGAACGATATCTCTTGGTTAGATACTTGCAAGCCTTGTCATGTATGTATCGATTGCTGGCTGTGTTTTCTTAATGCATACCAAGTATCCCGTGTTCGAGTAGTACTCATTTTGGGGTCTGTTGGGTTTATACTTTAGTTTTAATTCAGTTCAAGTAGGAGCTTCTATCTTCTTTATTAATCCATACTCTACCTTTTTTTTCCTTTGCATGACTGGGTAACCTTCTTGTGTTCCTTAGATGGTTACGGGTAAAGGACGTAGGAAGCAGGCTCCATCCACCCGGGGAAAAGCTGCTGCCGAGACTAACCCTCGAGGTCGTGGACGCAAGAGATCCAAACATGTAGCTGAGGAGAGTGGTGAGGACTCAGTGGCAGCTCCGGATGTTGCAGATGATGTTGCTCCACCACCTCAAGCCGAGTGGCGTGAGTTGAAGCATGAAATCCACACACTCTGTTAGCAAGCTCAAGCCCAAGCCACAATTCCCGCACCTTCCAATGTTCAGGGCTTGATGAGCGATCCATTTGTCCCCAGACAAGTTAATCCTCTTCTCACCTGGTCTATGGTTCACTCTGACACTTTTAGTGGGACTGGGTCTCTTGTAGTGGCAGCTGATTGGTTGCGCACCATGGAACGACGTCTTGAGGTCATGCAAGTGCAACCAACCCAGAAGGTAATGTTTGCTTCTCTCCAACTGAAGGGCAATGAAGACATCTGGCGGGAGAATGTTCGTTCCTCTTTACCACCAAAGCATGTTGCGCCTACTTGGAAGTTCTTCCGAACTCAGTTCATTGAGAAGTACTATCCAGCCTCCTATGTCAAGAGGATGGAGAATGCACTAAGCAAACTCAAACAAGGAAAAAAACCATTCAGGACTATGAAACTGAATTTAATGACATCATCCACTTTGTGCCAGCGGTGGTCAGTGATGATAAAGAGAAGGCAAGGAGGTTCAAGGATGGGATAGAGTAGCAGTACCGTGTTGTTCTTAGTGCAGTCGGGCCCTCTAGCTTTGCTTCCTTGGTTGAGAAAGCCAAAAAGATTGAGTTTGAGCTGCAGAATGGCTCACCGTCTCTAGTGGTATCTTTTCCTCCAGGTGGCCCAAGTAATTTCTCCACTGGGGGTGGCAACCAAAAGCGAGAGTATGGTGACGGCGGCAAATCTAATCATCGTCCTGTGAAAAAGTTTAAGAATGTTCAATCCACCCCCAGTCCTTCAAGCAGAAGTCACAGAAGGCCTCATCCTACACTAGCCCATGTATGCTTCACCGTCCAATTCCAGTACAAGGGATGATGTTATTCAAGTGTGGCGAAGGCCATAGAGCTAATACGTGCAACTGGTCTGGAGTGTGCAATGGCTGTCACAAAAATGGTCACATGGAACGGGTTTGTAGGTTGAATCCTGCTAGCATTATTAAGTGGCAGACTGTGCCTTCCCAAGATGAGTCTTCATCCCCCTCCATGTCCTCACATGGGTCTGTGAAAGCAATGAAGAATGTTCAAACTCCTTATCCCTATGCAGCTTGGGGATCTCCTCCTCAAGGGTACTATTGGCCACCAAACTATCCACTATCCCATGCTCCTCCAACCATGACCCGGATTGGCGCCCCACCTGCACCAGCTTGCCATAGCTTTTATACCCTGCCTTCATCATCTGCGGCTGGACGTCCAGATGTCATGATAGGTACTCTACCTGTCAACTCAGTTGAATCTCTAGTACTATTTGATTCTGGTTCTAGCTTCTCATTTGTATCGTTAGACTTTGCGAATCGGGCCAACATGTCTAGGCAAGTAATATCCCAACCAGTGAGGGTTAGTTCTCCGGGTGGACTCCTTTCTTGTTGCACAGTGTTTCCTGGATGTCATATTTCGATTGAGGATGAAGACTTTATTGAAAATCTACTCATCCTTCCGCTTCAGCCTTTTGATGTAATTATTGGCATGGATTGGCTACAAAATTACAAAGCAGTTATCTCTTACTTTTGGAGAATTATCACGCTTGACTCCCCCTCAGGAGAGGAGTGTATCGACCAAGCTAGTGCACCTCCGTCATCTTTGTTAGTGTTGGCTAGTCTCTTCCCAGGCCAGCCATCTCCAAGGAATGGCATATTATGGACTCTTCTTGGAAAACCAAGTATATCATTGTGCCTTCAAAAGATACCAGCAGTGTGTGACTATCCTGATGTCTTCCCGGATGAGCTCCCAGGCATGCCTCTAGAGTGGGACACCGAGTTCTCCATTGAATTGATTCCTGGCACTCAACCTATTTCTATAGCACCATATCGCTTGGCTCGACCCTTCCAGGAAGAGCTAAAGAAGCAGTTAGACGATCTTCTCTCTAAAGGACTAATTCGGAGGAGTGTGTCCGAATGGGGCGCACCCGTACTTTTCATTGCTAAGAAAGATGGCAGTTGGCGCATGTGTATTGATTACCGTGGTCTTAAACGGGTGACTATAAAGAATAAGTATCCACTTCCTCGTATCGAGGATCTGTTTGATCAATTGAAGGGAGCCAATGTTTTCTCTAAGATCAACTTGCAATCTGGTTATAACCAGATTCGAGTTCAAGAGCAAGATATCAAGAAAACTGCCTTCTCCACTAGGTATGGGCATTATGAGTTCAAGGTCATGTCCTTTGGTTTGACTAATGCCCCTACCTGTTTCATGGAGACAATGAATAGCATGCTTCACCCCATCTCGACAACTTTGTTATTGTATTCATCGATGACATCCTTATTTATTCTAAGACGGATGAAGATCATGCTCGACATCTTAGAATAGTGCTTGAAACCTTGCGACAACACAAATTCTATGCCAAGTTGAAGAAGTGTGAGTTCTGGTCCTCAGAAGTTGGCTTCCTAGGCCACATAATTAACGAGCATGGCATATCTGTTGACCCAAGCAAGATTTCCACGTCGTTGACTGGGCAAGGCCAACTAATGTTAGGGAAGTGCGAAGCTTCCTAGGCTTTGCCGGGTATTATCAACGGTTTGTGAAGAATTTTTCTACCATTGCCAAACCAATGACAAAGCTCACCCAAACCAACTCCAAATTCCATTGGGATGAGGATTGTGAGAAGAGTTTCTTTCATCTCAAGGAGAGATTGGTGACCACCCCAATCTTGTCTCTACCTGAACTAGGTAAGCGTTTTACAGTATATTCAGATGCATCCCAAATTGGAATCGGCTGTGTGCTCATGCAGGACAACAAGGTAATTGCCTATGCATCTCGGCAGTTGAATCCACATGAGAAGAATTACCCAACCCATGATCTAGAACTAGCAGCGGTGGTTCATGCTCTAAAAATCTGGAGACATCTTCTCTATGGAGAGGTTTGTGACATGTACACTGATCACCAAAGTCTCAAGTACATATATACTCAGAAGTTGAACCTAAGACAAAGAAGGTGGTTGGAACTAATCAAGGATTATGATCTCACCATCCACTACAAATCTAGTCGAGCCAACGTGGTGGCCGATGCTTTAAGTCGCAAGGTAGTTCCTCCTATTGTGGCAACCCTTTCATCTGAGCTGGATAGAATGGATATTTCCTATTTTTATGTTGGCATTGCCCAAACATAAGTCCAACTATCTATTGAGTCTGACATGGTGGAGCGCATTAGGCAAGAACAAGAACAAGATCGTTTACTGATGCAAGCAGCCAAGCGTGTCCATGAATGAAGGGTAGGACCATTCACCATAGATGGAACTGGAGTTGTGCGATTTCAAGGTCGTCTTTGCATTCGCAAAAGTCTCAGGTGAAAGGTGACATCCTCAAATAATCCCATCGCACCCCTTACACTGTTCATCCTGGTGAGACCAAGATGTATCATGATCTAAAGCAGAACTTCTGGTGGAAACGAATGAAAATAGATGTGTCTAAGTATGTGGCTTCATGTGGCATTTGCCAACAAGTCAAAGCCGAACACAAAAGTCCTGGTGGGAAGCTTCAATCTCTGTAGGCCCCACACTGGCCATGGGAAGACATCACCATGGACTTTGTCATTGGCTTACCACGCACCCCAAGAGGTAAGGATGCCATTTAGGTTGTTGTGGATCGTCTTAGCAAGTCGGCACACTTCATCCCAATTCGTACCACCGACTCAGCTAGTCAATTAGCTCCAATATACACCCGTGAGATTATTCGTCTCCATGGGGTATCTAAAACAATTATCTCTGACCGTGATGCAAAGTTCACCTCCAAATTCTGGGAGAGCTTACAGAATGCCTTGGGTACTGAGATTCGTTTCAGCACAGCTTTTCACCCTCAAACTGATGGCCAGTCCGAACGTACCATTCAAACTCTCGAAGATTTGCTTCGCTCATGTGCACTATCATGGAAAGGCACCTGGGAGGACCACCTGCCTCTTGGGGAGTTCGCCCATAACAATACTTATCATGCAAGTATCCATGCTGCACCCTTTGAAGTCCTCTATGGCCGAAGGTGTAGGTCACCTCTTTGTTGGGATTCAGTAGGTGAGCGGACATTTCTCGGACCAGATTGAATTCAACAAACTGTTGATCGTGTTGCAGAGATCCATCAGAACATGATTACAACACAAAGTAGACAAAAGAGCTACGCCGATGTTAGACGACGAGCCCTAGAATTTCAAGTTGGTGACCAAGTACTTCTTAAAGTGTCTCCTACCAAAGGAATTGTGAGATTTTGCCTCAAGGGCAAGCTTAGTCCTCGGTATGTCGGACCATTTTCTATGGTTGCTCGAGTTAGGAAACTCTCCTAACGCCTAGATTTACCACAATCAATGCGCGGGGTGCACAATGTTTTCCATGTTTCCATGCTTTGGAAATATACCTATGACTCTCAACACACTATTCTCTCTGAACCAATCACCGTTGAGCAAGATCTTACTATTGAGTCCTGTCCTTTGAAGATTCTTGATGAATCTGAGCGTGCCTTGAGGAACCGAAAACTCAAGTATGTGAAGATTCTTTGGACAAATCAAACAGAGCGAGAAGCGACTTGGGAACTTGAATCCCAAATGCGTGAAAAATACCCAGAATTGTTCTCTAATGGTACGTTCTAACCCTTAATAGCTCTCTGTATATCTATCTATCTATCTATCTATCTATATATCTTCTACGTGTTTCCTTTAGCATCATCAATAGTACCAGGAGAGAAGAACTCAGGGCGAGTTCCTCTTAAGGTGGTGAGACTGTAACACCCCTGTTTTTTATAACCACTTTCCGATAAATCATGCTTTTGGACTCTCTCTATAAATCATCTTATTGATTCATTGAACCATATATCTGAGGTTGCGGATGCACCGGGCTCGTCGAGGTGGTTGAAATGTACTACTCATTTGCCAAAATCAAAGTCTGAATGCATATTAAACGATTTTCCCATCCAATGGAAAGGATTAAAAGGGTATTTTGAAAATAGCATGATTTAAAATCAAATCCTATTTTCCCCCACCCTTATCCTATCCACCAGCGTGAGCATCTCTTCCCCATCCCCAAATAGACCCCCTCCCTTTCCCTTTCTCCTTCACCTTGAGCTCTCCCCCTCCCATGGTGTCTCTTCCTCCCCTCCCCTCTCCTCCCAAGGCCCTCCAAGCTGCAGCACCACGCCCTCCCTCATCTCCTAGGGAAGTCTGGACCTGATTTTAAGGAAGAAGAAGAGGAGAAGAAGAAAAGAAAGGAGATCCTATCCTCCCCTCTTTGATTCCCCTTTCCCAAGCTTCAAGGGTGAGTTCAGCAGTTTCAATTGGGGAATTAGGAAAATCAATGGTTATTGCTGTTGTCCTATGCAAGCAGCAGTATGAATCATCAATTTCGAGTATCAAGATGGCAAAATCAGAGGATGACTAGTTGAAGTGTTTTATGGGATTTGTTCCCACGATCATTTTGAGTGGTTAAACGCATCAATCGGAGTTGTGCAGCTCCCGATATATAAATTCTTTTGCTGCTGTCCAGAATTTCTGAGTCGGCGAAGAATAGAGTTTTCCCATGGGTGTTCACTCACAAATTACATGCCCTTTCATTTACCTAGTTGCTTTATGATAAACTTCATACTTTAGTTCATGATTCGTGTTAGCTAGATTCCACCTGTGTGTATAAACTTTGGCTTTGTTGTTTCCATATCCGTTGCGTTTATGTGTCGAGGTGGGTTGGAGTTTGCTAATTCCCAACCTAGTATCTGTATGTGCTGGGACCATATGTTTCATTCTTTCTATGTAACATACCAGTTTGGGTCTTCGCCACTTTGCTCTATAGGGATTATATGAGCTTTTTGAAAGCTTTTGCTTATGGATTCATATGGTTTATTATATCTACTCAATTGCTTGTCGTGGATGTCCGCCAGTACAAAGGAGGTGCTGTCGGATTTTACCCGCGGCATATTAGGCTTGGTTGTGTTCTTGTGGTAGCATTCCTTCTTACAAGGAGGGGTGTTATAGTTGGCTGCCGGATTTTACCCGCGGGCATATTAGGCTTGGTTGTGTTCTTCTGGTAGCATTCCTTCTTACAAGGAGGGTGTGATAACTCCATCTTGATTCCTTCGTCCGGCTTTCATCTTTAGAAGCCGGATATTGTCATCCGACCGGCTTTGTCTCCAGGCCGGGTCTAGCCGTGGGATATTCCCCCGACAAGACTGTCTCCACCATAAATGTTTTATATTTGTAATGCACATGTAGAGGACAATCCCAATCACCAATCTTCACGGTCTCAATATTCTTAATGGAGTTAAGGCCATGCCTTTTATCGATCTTCTTCGGAAAATAAACCGTGTGTTCTTTATCATTAACATTGAAAGTGACCTTTCCTTTTTTGCAATCAATAATAGCACCTGCGGTGTTAAGAAAAGGTCTACCAAGAATAATAGACATGCTCCCGTCCTTGGGCATGTCAAACACAACAAAATCAGTAAGAATCAAGCAATTAGCAACTTCAACAGGAACATCCTCACAAATACCAATGGGAACGGCCGTTGACTTGTCAGCTATTTGAAGAGAGAGAGATATGTGGGGATTAGTTTATCTAAGAAATGTCTTTTGTAAAGAGAGAAAGGTATAACACTCACTCCTGCACCAAGATCACATAAAGCAGTTCTAACATAATTATTTTTATTGGATCAAGGAATTGTGGGCATACCTGGATCACCGAGCTTCTCAGGAATCTTCCCACTGAAAGAGTAATTAGCAAGCATAGTGGATATTGCCTCATTAGGAACTTTTCTTTTATTAGTCACAATATCTTTCATATACCTCGATTACGGAGGCAACTTAATAGCATCAGTCAAAGGAATTTGAAGAAAAGAGGCTTCATCCATTCACAAAATTTATTGTAGTGCTCTTCTTATTTAGTTTTGAGAGACTTACCTATGAAGGGCATTGGTATTTGTACCCATGGTTCTCGTTCCTTCCCATGCTTCCTTGCAATGAAGTCTTCTCTAGTATATCTCTTGCGTTTATCGGGTGCTTCTTCTTATCGTACTTCAGGAGGATCATTCTTCTCTTTATCTTTATCAGGTTCAGCACCACCTTCAGTTTCAGCATCGGAAGTAGATATACTATTAGGATCGACAATAGGTTCTTCATCAATTGTGAGATCATTTGAAATGTCAGCTTCCTTGTGTTTCTTCTTCTTCTTCTTCTTAGGGGAGCTGACAATGTCTTCTTCCTGCAATTGAGAATCTTGCTCGATTCTCTTAGGATGCACATCTGGATAAAGAGGATCTTGAGTGTATGTGCCACCTTGGGTTTTGATCCCAAAAGCCTGCATGTTATCTTGTTTGGCATTGTTAGCAAGCAAATCTTTTTGCACATTAGAAATCTGTTCAAGCTGAGTTTGAACCATATGAAAATGCTTAACAAGGCCTTTAACATCATTAACAGTTCTACCTAAGACATCAAAACGTTTGATAGCAAGGGAATTATCATGCAACTGACTTTGAATCCTCTCATTACAGTGATTTTGCTTCATAATAAAATTATCAAGCTCATCTAAACATTGATCAGGAGGCTTACCATGAGGGATATCACCTGCATCGAAATCTAAAAGAGAGTGTACCTCTACCATAGGAGGGTGAGTAGTAGGCTCACAAAGTTTTTCAATTGGAGGTAGATTCTTCACATCTTCAGCTTTAATACCTCTTTCTTTAATAGACTTATTAGCTTCTTGCATATCTTCGGGGTTCAAGACGAGCATTCCCCTCTTCTTTGGTGGTGGAGGTGGTTCAGGGATGGACTAATCATCATGGTTTTGTCTATCTTTCCCATTAGTTCTTCAGCATCGTCCGGTGTTCTTTCCCTGAAAACACAACCATCACACCTATCTAGATAGGTTCTCGATTCATCGGTTATACAAGCATAAAATATATCAAGTAATTAATTCTTAGGGACTCCATGTCCCGGTCTAGCCTTGAGCAAAGTACAATACCTCCCCCAAGCTTTAGGGAGGTGCTCATCCTGCAACTGTTTGAAGTTATAAATTATTTGTAAAGAAGCATGTTGCATATGAGAAGGAAAATATTTAGCAGCAAAAGATTGAGATAATTCTTGAGGACTTTTAATAGAACCATATGGTAGTGTATCATACCATGCTTTAGCACCCTCCTTCAAAGAAAATGGAAGAAGCTTAGTAACATAATAATTTCTCTTCTTGTCCTCCGTAGCAAATAAGCCACATAAATCAGTGAGTTTAGTAAGGTGTGCAATGGCGTCATCATTTTCTCTTCCATAAAAGGAGTCAGATTCAATTGTAGATATAAGTGAAAGATCAACAAAGAGATCAAAATCAGCATCTTCAATGCAAATAGGAGATGAAGCAAATTTAGGATCTGGAGTAAACTTGTTCTTCATAGATTGCTTTTCAAGCAGCTTCTTAACAGCACGAGGGTCAGAGTCAACACACTCTGTAAGTTCCCTGCATAAATCATCATCAAGTTCAATATAATCATCATCAAGGATTCTTTCCTTGAGTCCACTCAAGTCTGGGTAACCAGTGGATTTGAAAATAGGATAACGTGTAGCAAGAATTTCAATTCCGGACTGTTTTGAAGCCTTAACGATTTGAGATTCAACAAAGCGACCAAGAGAACCAATTTCATCAAGAGTAGTGGAAGCGTCATCAAAAGTATCAGACATAGTAACGGACTCAGTAGAAGCAACATGTGGTGGTGGTGGTGAAACAAACTTACTCATAATGGAGTGTGAATCAAGCGTAGCACTAGTGCTAAGAACGGTACCTTTTCTTGTAGTGGATGGTAAAATCGGAACCTTGGGGTCTCCTTTCTTACCCATAGTGGATAAATTGCAGCAAGCAAAATAACTTCAAGTAGAGTTGTAAATGCTATGCTCCTCGGCAAAGGCGCCAGAAAACAGACTTGATGGCCCACAAGTGTAGGGGATCGTGATAGTCTTCGCGGGTAAGATAACCCAATTTATTGATTCGACACAAGGGGAGCCAAAGAATATTTATAAGCTTTGAAAGTTGAGTTGTCAATTCAACCGCACCTGAAAGATACTTGCTTGGTAACGAGATATTAGTGGTAACGGTGATATGAAGGTGATGGTGGTAACGGATATAGTGGTGACAAAGCAACAAAAGTAAAAACGGTAAAGTAAGTAACTTGTAACAAGCGGGATTAAAACACTGTAGGCTAGGGGGGACGGATGGTTGGGCGCTGCATGGATGAAAGATAACATGCAATTTACTTGGGGCAAGTTATAACCCACAAGTGTAGGGGATCGCAACAGTCTTCGCGGGTAGGTATAACCCAATTTATTGATTCGACAAAAGGGGAGCCAAAGAATACTTATAAGCCTTGGCATTTGAGTTGTGAAATCAACCACACCTGAAAAAGCACTAGACAAGATATTTAGTAGCAACAGTGTGTTGACGGGTGTAGCCTTTAAGACTTCCCCAATCATCAACACCACAAAGTATAACAAAGTAGTAGCAGCAAAGAGAGTAATAGTAACAACAAAGGAAATAAAGATGAAAGATGGACCGGGGTTCAAGTTTTCACTAGTGGTAACTCTTGAAGCAAAAGAACAAGTGTTGGGTGCACAAATTACAGTTGGGCAATTGACAAAATTGCACTAACTCTAGCCAAAGAACAAACTAGAGCATCCTAGTCTAAGAACCAAACGTAGGCATGTGTTCCGTATGTAGTTTTACGTGTTTGCCATAAGAACGTGCACAACATCTTCTGTCCTACCATCCCGCTATAAACGGGGACAAAAGGAACTTATGGAGATTAAGGTGCTCTTTTCAAAGAGCACCAGAACAAAGCATTAACACTCTATGAACACATGTAATCCTCAAATTAGAGCCCATCCCCTTTGGTGTCCCAAGCTGTCACCATTGGGATTGCCGGTTCCGGACTATAATAGGTGCATATAACCACAGATAAGATCTAGAACAACAATTATAATCATGCAACCATAACGTGCTCAGATCTGAAATTATGCTACTCGTGCACTACTAATAAGCATTAAGAACAAGAAATTGCAGCAACAATAATTCATAAACTTCTTAGGACTGAACAAGGTAACAATTCATCGGATCCGAACAAACACAACACCAATTACATCATATGGATCTCAATCATGTAGGGCAGCTCATGAGAACTTTGTATTGAAGATCTAGGGGGATAGAATACCAACAAGCTACTGCTAAGAACCCGTAGTCCAAGGAGGAACTACTCACAATCCATCATGGGGTGAAGAAGAGTTGATGAAGATGGCCTCGGGGGCCAAGGCCCTCTCCGGCAGGGTGCCGGAGCGGGATCCTGGTGATCCCCGAAGCTAGGTTTCGATGGCGGCGGAGATCGGGATCGCTTCTGGAAAAGACGTCTGGATTTCTCGAGTTTTTGCGTCGGGGGAAATAAATAGGGCCAAAGGGGAGACCGAGGGGGGGGGGGTCCCAGGTCACCCAGGCAGCCTCCCGGCGTGGGTCCCCCTGGCCGAGCCCAGAGGGCGTCTGGAGGCTGTGCGCCTGGAGGACTCTTCTGATGTATAAGAATTTTGGTATTTTTTTGGGAATTTTCTGAGCAACTTCATTTTTGGAATTTTTCTACATTGCAAAGACAAAACAGACAGAAACTGGCACTGGGCTCTATATTAGTAGGTTAGTCCAATAAATGATTCAAAAGCATGGCAAAAAGATGTAGCAATAACACAAAATGAGCATGGAACAAGAAAAAATTATAGATACGTTTGAGATGTATCAGCATCCCGAAGCTTAATTCATGCTCGTCCTCGAGTAGGTAAATGATAACAAGATAGTTTTTTATGTGACATGCTACTTAGGAGTAAAGGCAATCAATCTAATGTAATGAAGATACATAAGAAAAAGACAAAGTGATATAAAGTAATAGTCTATAGTTGATATTAAGCAAGAAATGAAAGAACATGTAGACAATTGAGCTATTGTTGTCCGTGAATCAAATGTCTCTAGTTGGAGTTCCCGTGCCAAGAGTGGGGAAGGTTTAGAGCATAAAAATACTGAATAGTTGTTGTGAACTCAATCTACTAATTTTCACACATGGTCCCTTTGGAATCTTATTATGACTCGTCCCCAGACCACTAGTCAGGTACAAGTCAAACTGATCATCTCCCTTTCGACTTTGAGCACTCATGCAATGGATGAGCGCGAGCAAGATAGGTTAGCACTTAGGATGTCAAAATAGAATAATGATAGGGATAGGAAGTCAAAAAGTGAGAAAGGCTCACATCAATGAGGACAATCATAGGCGAGAAAGCCAAATGATAGATATGATGTGAGGAGTAGGGATTGCCATGCAACATGTGGATGCACAAAGAGCTATAAGTGTATGAAAGCCCTCCAATGGAACTAGTGGGGGTGCATCCAAATTGCTTGCTTATGAAGACCTAGAGCTCTTTTGAGGAGACTCATCCTTGGAATATGCAAGCCAAGTTCTATAGTGTATAGATTCGCACATAGTTATGCAAGTACAACATGAAAACTCTCTACAAACTGAAGAACACGTGCTACTTTGAAGCACAAGTGTGGAATAAAGGATAGTAGTGCTGCCCCCTCTCTTTTTTTCACCTTTGTTATTTTTTATTATTTTTGGGTGGCCTCCATGGCTTTGTATTCTCTTTTTTTCTATTTCGTCCACTTTGGGATATTTTATTCCTTCCCTCACTATAGGGGCAACACTCTATAAGAACATCAACACACTTTTATTTACTTACAACTCTGAATCAAAAAGTAATGACTCTATATGAATGCCTCTGCCGGTGTAGCAGTATGTGCAATGATCAAGCGCAACATGCAGCAAATGAAGTGGGAAAATCCCAACAACATGCAGGCTATGAGATCATGCAAGGCAATATGACAATGAAGGATAAGTCATATGAACATGAAGAACGATGGATGTTGCTTGGCAATATATCTCGGAAAGGCTATGGAAATGCCTTGATAGGTAGGTATGGTAGCTGTTTTGAGAAAAGATGTAAGGAGGTTTGTGATGACAGAGCGTATCGTGCCAAGGGTTTCGATGCACCGGCGAAGTTTGCACCAACTCTCGGGATGAGAAAGGGCAATGCACGGTACCGAAGAGGCTAGGAAAATATGGATGGTGGAAGTGCCAAAAATCGAATACTCGTATTAGTCCGGAGAACTCATGCACTTATTATCGGTAACTCTCTATCTAGCCAGGAGGTTCACAAAGAGACAAGTACCACAAGGAGGAGTGTATGGGGGCTTGGTTATCCTTGCGCATCCTCGACCCATGGTACGTGGGGGTACTCTATATATTCCAACCCTGCAAAGATTAGTGATCCTTTTAGTAGCTAGAGTTCTCAACTATTTTTAGTTTTCGAAAATAAGGCACAGTTAGCCAAGATACGACACCTATCACTAATGGGCGCAAGCTCAAATGCATAAACATTCATCATTACTCAATCAATACCTCAACACTATTGCAAGATATCCTAAGCTAGACCTAGTGATCTAGATTACATATACACCACATATAAATCATACCATGAGACATATAAACCATTGCAACAGAAACAACTCTACAAACAAATATAAGTGAAGCAAAAGAGTTCTAAACTTTATACAAAAGAAATTAAATGCTCTCAAACAAGATCTAAGTGAAGAACAAGAGCTAACAAAACAGGCAGTAGATAAATTTAACACTCAATAGATATAAGTAAAGCTCTAGAGTGTTCTATGATAAAGTGGAGCGTGTATCTCTCCCAATCAAGAATGCAAAGGTCCGACATTGTAATTACCAGCAAACAAAACAAAAAAACTAAAAGAAAATATACAGACGCTCCAAGAACAGCACATATCATGCGAAGTAATAAAAGTATAGTATTGAGAGAGACGACGTGATAATTGTTTGATGAAGAAGGGGATGCACGGGGGCATCCCCAAGCTTAGATGCTTGAGTCTTCTCGAATACTTGTTGGGGGTGCCGGGGCTTCCCCAAGCTTGAGCTTTTTCCTCTGGTTTTCCTTCACACAGAACTTCTCATAAACTTATTAAAGCGGTTAGTACACTAATAGATAATCTTCCAAAACAGGACAGATTGTAGAGATTGATTTTTCAGGTGCACTTCTGTAGCTCAAATAAGAAAACTCAACGCATGTGAAAGTTTAAAAATTTCTTAGAGCATGTTGTGTAAAATATTCAGCTCAAAAAGATGAAATGGTGTTTTTTATTGATTTTTGCAATGAAGCAAACTGAATCTGTTTTCTGGACAGCATGTCACAACTTTTGCTTCCCTTATCATAAGAGGCTAAAACTTGGCACAAAACTTTAAAATAAAGATACAATGGTGTTGCTATAGTAGTAACAACATCCAAGACAAAACAAAAGCAAAAGAAACCTAATCTGTTTTTGGCTGCCTCCCAGAAGCGCTTCTTTAAAGCCATTAGCTAGGCTAACGATGCTCACAAAAGAATAAAAAGTTGAAGCACAAAAGAGAGCATCAAAGGATCAAATATAAACCACATTTAAGTCTAACATGCTTCCCATGCATGGGAATTTTGTAAGAAAATAAATCAATGAAGCACAAAGTATAAACATAGGAAGGTAAAACAAGAGAACCTTAAAGATTTTCAACATGGAGAGAGGTGTTTTCCTAACATGAAAATTTCTACAACCAAATTTTCCTCTCTCATAATAATTTTCAGTAGCATCATGAACAAACTCAACAATATAACCATCGCATAAAGCATGCTCGTCATGATCTATTAGCACATAATCATATAAGAAAAACTCCTCATAATTAAGAACATCCATAGTAGGCAAAAATAGAGGGTTATCATAAGACTTATAAAAATAGCAAGGGTTATCATAAATAACAGTAGCAAAATCATCCTTGCAAGTCTCATTCATAGGGGCATCATGGCCACAAGCATCAATTTCATCAAAAAGGGTATTTCAAAATATTCAATAGGATCATAGCAATCAATATAGCATTCATCCTCCTTTAGTAAGCATGTAGGGAAATTATATAAAGTAAGAGTCAAAGAGTTACTCTCGTTAGTAGGTAGAGATGGTTAGCTACTCCATTCTTCCTCCTTTTATTTGTCACTCTTCTCCTCTTTTTCATCCACGGAGAATTCAGTTTCATCAATTTCTTCTTCCGTAGAGTCCTGCCAAGTATTAGTCTCTTCCTCTTGTGGCGATAACCTTTTGAGATAGTCAGTATTATAGGCATTATAATTAAAAGTCTCAAAGAAACATTTAAGTATATCAAGACTCTCAGATTTATAAGGGGAATTTTCAATATCCTCGACAAAGGAAGCAATTTTATAGGCACCCTTAAATACAACAAATTATTCTATTTGTGCTACATCAAAGAAATCATAATGTTCCTTAGTATAAGATACCAAGGTTTCATTATCATTAAACCAACATTGCAAAGGAAGGTGTTTAAACATCAAGCAGCAACAAGATTCATCACAGCAAAAAGATTTATCATAATCAGAGCACAAGTTTCTAGCATATCTATCAACTTGAGCTATAAGTTTCCATCTAAATATCCCTTTTTCAGACAAGCGGTATTCCTTATAATATTTTTGTTGATCCTCAGTGAACCCGCCTTGCCAATAAGATTTAGTTTCAAAGAAAGTAATCATTGTAAACAAACAGAGTAATTAGCAAAAGTGTACTTATCAAGTGAACTTATAAGTAAAGCTATGCTCCCAGGCAACGGCGCCAGAAAATAGTCTTGATAACTCACAAATGTAGGGGATCGCAACAGTCTTCGCGGGTAGGTATAACCCAATTTATTGATTCGACACAAGGGGAGCCAAAGAATACTTATAAGCCTTAGCAGTTGAGTTGTCAATTCAACCACACCTGAAAAAGCACTAGACAAGATATTGAGTAGCAACGGTGTGTTGACGGGTGTAGCCTTTAAGACTTCCCAAATCACCAACACCACAAAGTAGTAACAAAGTAGTAGCAGCAAAGAGATAAATAGTAACAACGAAGACAATAAAGATGAAAGATGGACCGGGGTTCAAGGTTTCACTAGTGGTAACTCTCGAAGCAAAAGAACAAGTGGTGGGTGCACAAATTACAGTTGGGCAATTGACAAAATTGCACTAACTCTAGACAAAGAACAAACTAGAGCATCCTAGACTAAGAACCAAACGGAGGCATGTGTTACGTATGTAGTTGTACGTGTTTACCATAAGAACTTGCACAACATCTTTTGTCCTACCATCCCGCTACAAACGGGGCCAAAAGGAACTTATGGAGATTAAGGTGCTCTTGTCAAAGAGCACCGGAACAAAGCATTAACACTCTATGAACACATGTAATCCTAAAATTATAGCCCATACCCTTTGGTGTCCCAAGATGTCACCATTGGGATCGCCGGTTCCGGACTATAGTAGGTGCATACAACCATATATAAGATCTAGAACAACAATTGTAATCATGCAACCATAACGTGCTCAGATCTGAAATCATGCTACTCGTGCACTAGTAACAAGAATTAAGAACAACAAATTGCAGCAACAATAATTCATAAACTTCTTAGGACTGAACAAGGTAACAATTCATCGGATCCCAACAAACACAACACAAATTACATCATATGGATCTCAATCATGTAGGGAAGCTCATGAGAACTTTGTATTAAAGATCTAGGGGGAGAGAATACCAACAAGCTACTGCCAAGAACCCGTAGTCCTAGGAGGAACTACTCACGATCCATCATGGGGTGAAGAAGAGTTGTTGAAGATGGCCCCGGGGGCCAATGCCCTCTCCGGCAGGGTCCGAGGGGGGGGTCCCAAGTCACCCAGGCGGCCTCCCAGCACAGGTCCCCCCTGTCCGTGCCCAGAGGGCGCCTGGAGGCTGTGGGCCACCCCTGAATCCATCCTCCGGCTGGAGGACTCTTCTGATGTATAAGAATTTTGGTATTTTTTTGGGAATTTTCTGAGCAACTTCATTATTGGACTTTTTCTGCATTGCAAAGACAAAATAGACAGAAACTGGCACTAGGATCTATATTTGTAGGTTAGTCCAATAAATGATTCAAAAGCATGGAAAAAAGATGTAGCAATGACACAAATTGAGCATGGAACAAGAAAAATTATAGATATGTTTGAGACGTATCAGCAAGGCACATGGAAAAGTAATGATCATCTAGGCATATATCAAACATTAGGCATGTATCCTGAAGGTAGTTGTACGTGCTTGCCATAATAACTTTCACAACATATTTTTTCCTACCATCCCGATACAAACGGGGCCAAACGAAACTCATGGAGATTAAGGTGCTCATGTCAAAGAGCACCGGAACAAAGCATTAACAATCAATGGATACATGGAATCCTCAAATTATAGTCCATCCCGGTGTCCCAAGATTTCACCATTGGGATCTCCGGTTCCAGACTATTACAGGTGCATACAACTCATAGATATGAACAAGAACACAAATATATTAATGCAAACACATAGGGTTCAGATCTGAGATCATGGCACTCGAGCCCAAAGTGACAAGAAATAAGAACGACAAGTTGTAGCAAAGATGATAAACACCATAGTAGATGATAGGCAACATGCCCCCAACAATCTGATGAACGATTACATGATCTAACTCATCCAATCCTACCATCCCCTTTGACTACAGCAGGGAATTACTCACACATGAAAGGAGAAGTCATGGAAGGTTGATGGAGTGGCGAAGGTGATGATGATGGCGATGATTCCCCCTCACCGCAGGCCAAAACAGCCTCGAGATTAGCTCTCCCGGAGAAGAACAGAGGGTGGCGGCGGCTCCGCAACAGTAATTGACAAAACGACTTCTGTTCTGGGGTTTCCTTGCCACAGGTAAAAATAGGAGTCCAGGTAGGGGACCAGAGGGGCTGGGACCCACCCAGGCGCCCCCCCTGGTGCGGCCAGGGGACTGGCCGAGCCACCTGGCTGTCATGGCCAGGGGCAGCCCGCCTCTGGCCCCTCTTATGACAGTTGGTTCCTCCCGGTGCGTGGATTTTCTCTATTTTTTATTGGAATTTTCTGGGACACCTAAAAATCCATTTTCCTGCACACAAGAAAACCATACAGGCAACTCTACTGAAAACAGCGTCAGTCCGGGTTAGTTTCATTTGAATCATGCAAGAATGAGGTTAAAACAATAGCAAAAGTGTTTGGAAAAGTCCATACGTTTGAGACGTATCAACGATTCAAATAAACCAATGAAATTGGGGCACCAAAAGGCGGTTTGGAAATACCCTCTTCGGCTATAAAAATCGGATTATATCCTTCATTACCATCCAGAAAGATAATAACTTTATGTCCAGAAGCTTCATTAATAAGCATATCGGCTATTGACATGGGATACTCATCTTTGAGCGTAGCTCTATTCAAATCTCTGAAATCAATACACGCGCTCACTTTGTTGGACCATTTCTTCTCTACAGGCACAATATTAGAAATCCATTCAGCATACCTGTTAGGTCTAATAAAATTAGCTTTAAGCAATCGACCGATCTCTTCCATGATGCGGTCATATATTTTAGGATTAAACTTTCTAGTCGTTTGCTTATAAGGCCTAAAACCATTTTTATAGGCAACCGATGCTCAACTAGCTCTCGGCTCAAACCCAACATCTCATGATACTCCCATGCAAAGCAACAAATATATTATTTCAATAGCTCGATTATTTTAACTTTACAATCAGCCTCTAGATTTTTGTTCACAAACGTCAGCCTCGGAACTCCTCTAAAGGATCGGCCGACGCGAAACCTTGCCCTAATTTATCCATGTCTTCTAATTCTTCTATCGACTCAAATATATCGTTCCCATTGGACCGATATTCTTCAAGACGCTTCTGCAACCATTCGGAATTAGAATCCATTCAAATGCATCATTCCTTGTAGCCGGTTACCACCAAACGGCTTTATAGAGACGGCACGAAACCATTCTGTGTGGCGCTAAGAAAATCGAACTCCGACAAGTCGCACCCTGTCAAGCGAGTAGCGTGTGGATGTTGCCAATCCACCGGTGCATCAGCCCAAGAAACACATGCCGAATTAGCCGCATGAATGACCTCCACCTCATCATCAACTCATTGAATCAAAAAATGATGCATAGTATATGGCACACACTGATTTGCATGAACCCAATCACGGCATAATATAACATTGTAATTACCTTGCACCTCAGCGACAAAATATGCAGCAGCCAAAGTTTTGCTTCCCACTGTAAGCTCAACATACATAAAAACTTTGGTCTCAGTTTTCTCTTTGCCTTCGAATCCATTGAGCACCATATTGGTCTTTATCAATTCTGCATCATTCAAACCCAACTTTTTCAAGACCGAATAGGGCATAAGATTCACAACGGGCCCACCATCAACAAGCATCCTAGAAACCGGGGATCCATTAATATGAACTTTGGGGTACAATGGTCTCAAGTGCGTTACCGGTTCTTTTGGATTCTCGAATATAGCGTTCTTGGGGCCAAAAATCCAAATGAGCTACCTCCCCTTCTTCATCTATAGCGCGAAATTCAGCGGGCAGATAGAACACCATATTAATATCCATACTTTTGCGGACAGGTGTAGGCTCATAATCCACTTTCTCCTCCTCTTCCTCATGCATTTTATCTAGCTCTAAAGTGTTCTCAAGTAAAGGAAGCATCATAGATGATGTGGACGATACAATAGCATTTGCATCATCCTCTCTTTGAACTATCTGTGTTGTGAGAGCCATTTTGTTATCTATTTGTATAGGCCTCCACACCTTTGCTGCGGGCACCATGGGACGTTCTTCATTGAACACTCGTCCCTTAGTTTTTCCGCCTCTTGCTCCGCCTTCTCATGGTTCCTCATGCACTGCAATCTCCTCTTTTGTGATTTCGATAAACCGGGAGGATACCATTTAGGTTGAGTATACTTGGGATCTCTAGGCTTGACCTCACTTGCACTTGCTTCATGATCATTAGCCAGAGGACCCTGCGAGATAGCCACCACATCATTACTTGAAACAGTCGGATCATCAATAACAGTCGGCTCTTTGAGTTTCAAATCTCAGTTCCCACCATAACAATTTTGACACCAAGGCTATCTTCTTTTGACTTAGTAGAATTTGGAGTTACAGCACTTGGCGACTTTGCACGCCACATTTTCCCACTAGCTTCCTTTGGATGACTTTGCATTGACCGATTGGCACCATAACTCAAACGGTCTTGTATGGGGTAAGAAATCCTCTCGTGCACGGATCTCCTAGGTGCTGCCCACCCTAGATGAAAAGCATAAGGAGCCATTGTGGGCTGCTCCCATCTACCATCAAAGCCTCATGTATAGTATGGCGCATAAGGGGGTGGAGCATAAGGGGATGGCACCCATGACCCGTATGGCCTTGCTTGATGATGAAATTCATGCTTAGGAGGTGACCTTGATCGCTTCAAACGTGATGACCAGTTAGAGCTAGAACCGGCTGCCCGGTTGGAATACTTGGAAAGCAACATGTCAAAAGTTGGCTTGATCTTTCTATGTTGTGCTTTAGCTTCACCAACCTCCGGACTCTTGGGCTTGACAAAACTGACATGAGTATTCTCTTGCACTTGCGGTTGCCCCCCGGGTGTAGGATTCTTGATGGTGATCTTAATAATCTCTCCACCACCGGGTTGATTTTCAAGCACCACTTGCCTTTCTGAGACCTTGCTACCATCCTTGCCTTTCCTGGATTCACCAATGACCACATTGTCTTTGTTAGCTGATTCGGCTATGTCGGGCCGAATTAACATCTTCCTCCCCTCCAAGTCTATAGTGTTAATTGGGAAGGGTTGCTTATCAATTTGCATCTCAGAAAAATTCAATCATCCGTCATTAATGGCCGATTGTATCTGTCACCGAAAAACATTGCAATCATTAGTAGCATGAGAAAAAGAATTATGATAATTTCAATATGCACACCGTTTTAGCTCCTCAAACAGCGGTAAAGCATGAGATATTTTAATAAACTTAGCTTGCGGCAAAGCATCAAATGTTTTATCACATTTAGCAATGTTAAAAGTAAACTTCATATCATCATCACGATTCTTATGAATCGGTTTTAAATCTTGACAAGTAAAGGGTTTGGCCTTAGAGGGCCAAACAAACTCAGCGGTATAGACATTAGCTTCATCGTCCGACTGATCACTATCATATTCTACTATATTCACCTTAGGACGATCAATCTTATATCTATGCACCTCTTTATTTTCTTTGCCTCGACTTTCTTGAACCAAAGCTCTTTCCTGAACTTGTTCAACACTCATGAACTCGTATACCTCTAGTTTCTCTTTAAAGTGGCATCGTAAGCCATTAAAAACTAAGTCGTCCATATCGCGCTCTTTCATCACCAAATTGTAGCATCTGTTTCGCGTATTTCTAAACCTTATGATATAATCAGATACTGATTCATCGGGCTTTTGCTTAACCGATGTAAGATGAGATAACTTTAATTCAACGTCTCCGGCATAAAAGTGCCCATGGAATTTCTGCTCTAAGTGGAACCAAGTATGTATAGAGTTAGGAGATAAAGATGAAAGCAATGAAAAAGCAATATCGGTCACAGATAATGGAAACAAGCGCACTTTATGATGTTCATGATTAGCCTCGCCTAATTGATCCAGATATTGACTGATATCTTCCCATGTAGACTTATTATCTACCCCATTGAATTTTGAAAACTCACGTACTCGGTAACCAAGAGGATACGACTGTAAATCAAAATAGTCGGGATAAGGTTTGGTGTAATTCCTAGGTTTTGGCATAAACCCGAATCTATCATAAACCATCTGGTCTAATTATTTCCTAAATTTGGCTACCATATCATCCATGGCAAATGATTGAGCTGAAACAAATGAAGAATTAGCTATAGGCTCAGATTGCACCCAAGGAGCCGAATCTTGATTCAGCGTCGACGTGTTTCCTAAACCAGCTGCCTGACTTGGTGGTCTAATGGAATAAGGCATACTTCGAATAGGAGATGGGAAAGGTATTACAGATGCAAGTTGATTTTGGCTCACCGGCTGTGTACTCGATGGTCGGCTTGGTGGTGTGTTTTCCCTAGCTTTACTATGTTCCGTCATGAGCTCATAGACACTTTTAGTACCTTGCGAAACATAATGTTGAATTTCAGCTATTTGCTTAGGGGGGAAATGTTTGTTTCTTACAGCGGGTTTCTCGATTTCGATGTTCAGAGGCACATATTTTGGATCTTTGATCGGCGTGATTACTCCTTGCAGATCTTTCTTGAAACTTGCCAGTTACAATTCCTCATCTGCCTCATCTCTCTTTTGTTGTAGAGTCTCAAACTCTCATTTGTGTTGTTTCCTCCATGCCTCCAAGACTTGGCGTTGATCTTCCGACCATTCCTCGAGAGTTGGCTTGATGATGTTGTCGGTATTGATGACGGAGGCGTCGGTCTTGGAATTGGTCATTGTTGTCCAATTTTTCAGATTGAAATCCCCACCGGAGTCATCAAAAAGTGTGTTGACACACGAACACGTCACGTGTACCCTCGACGTCGGGGGTGATGCACCGCAGCTCACGTCGAAGGAGATCCATCTGGTAACGTGATACACAAGACAACCGGCGGATGCTTTTGAGCACACGAAACCCCACACGCCCGAGAGGGGCCCTGTCTGGATGCACGGCAGCTATGGGCTTCCCTAGGTCGACCTTATCGCCCCTAGAGCTCTCGCGGACCGTTGCCCTGCAAGAACAAGAACAAACGAAGAATGAGGGAGAAGATACATGGAAAAGTAGACAAAATTAGGGTTTAGATGTGTTTGAGATTGTGTTTTGTTCAATCGGCCATCACCTCTCATTTATATATGAGGCGGTTGGACTTCCTTTGCAAGACACGGACTTGGATTCCCGTCACAATGCCAAAAACTATAGCCAAACTCAGATTTTCCAAAATCTACACGAATTTGCGCACAGACCGGTAGTACCGCTCACTTAGACCGGTAGTACCGGTACATGTATTTTTACCGGAACAACCAGGGTGATTGTCCGGGAGATGGACCAAGCCCATAACCCGGCATTACATCCATGGGCCGAATCATCCGCAGAAGGCACACGAAAGAAGACCCGGCCATGGGTCGGCTGTGCCAAGGAAAGAAGATCGAAGCCGTAGAAGAAATTCGACTTACCTTGTATAGCACTTAACATATCTGTAAAGTAGAATAGGACTCCACCTCATGTCGGAGTCGGACTCGCGGAATCCTGGGAACCGATGCCTTTATAAGTCGAGGTCCATGGGATCCAGGGTCAAGAACAATCACAATCCAAGATAGGACTAGACACTTGTCGGCGTAACCTAGATCACCTCGAGGTCAAGGTTGCGAATCGACTCTCTTGTAATCGATCAACCGACTCTCCTTTCGAGAGTCAGAACCCATAATAATAAGAAGCATTAGTAGGCTTTTACCTCGAGACAAAGAGGCGCTGAAACCTGGGTAAATCGCCGAGTCTCTTGTCAATGTCGACTCTCTCCATGAAATCTCCTCGCAGCAAAGGTCTCATGCTAAGTTTGACTCTTCGGACATATGCCGTGACTTTCCCACGACAGTTGGCGCCCACCATGGGGCCTGCGCTCGCAGGTGTTGAGATTCTGGAGGGATCTCTGCAAGGCATGAAGGGATTCATCGCTGGACGGATCACCAAAAGTCGGTGTTGGAAGCTCTGCATCGACGACTCAACCTGGAGCCCTGAAGCTGATTATGTCGAATCAGGATACCGGGTCCCGATCGGGTCTATTCATATCTTCATCGGCAGGACAGATGGATCTGAGACAGAGCCAGATCCTGAAGTTCCCGTCGAAACTTCGAGTCGGCGGTACGCCGGCTCCAAATGCGGTTTCGTCTAATTCATTGATGATTCTCCAGAGCTGGAGAGCTCTGTCGAGTCTCCAATGTACGACGCCTCGAAAGAGCTGACTGATGTCGACTCATATCCAAGTGAAGGAAGCTTCTCAGATGAGGGGTCCATCCGATCCGCGGGGAATAACAGACTCGGCACCGGCGTGCTAGAAGATAACCCGGATTATCCTCACTTTGAGCCTCCATATTGCGCCACGGTATTCATGGCCGACATTGGAGGACTGGAGATTCGGGCGACCCAAAATCAAGGCGCAGAGTCGGCAGCCGCTGCGGCCCCTGGCGTAAATAGGGACCCGGCAGCCCGCTCATTAGTACAAGTTCCCACTAGGGCCGAAGCCCTCGTAGATGCTCTAAACTCCCTCGTTGAGGCCTTGGCTGCAACGGTGACAACTGAGAATCAGGAGGCTTGGAATATGAGGGTCAACGAGCTCAGGGATCGCATAGCAAACGTATGGACGGAGGTCAACATCGAAAAAGAGCAGATGATTAAAAAAGAAGCCCGGCTCGTCCAGGAAACCGCACGCCTCTGGGGAGAGTCGGATCTGATAGACGCTCAGAGGTTGAGCCTCGCTCATACGCGCCCAAAGAGATACACGAGTCGGTTCCCCCTTGATTACCAAGGACGAATGCTATTCCACAGCCCTGACCAGTCGACTCCTCCAGGATTCACGCCTCCCAGACAGTCGGGTCCTTCGCCACGCCAAGATCGCTTCCATACACCTCCTCACCACTTCGACAACCCCATGGCTAATGTCATGGCGGCGACTCATTACCTCATTAACGCGCTAATTCATGAAGACACTCCAACAGATCGTGCGCCCGAGAGGTCGCCGACTTCCTCAAGACGGCGATCACACAGCAGGGCCAATACTCACAAGGGGTCCCATACATACATGGAACTCCAGTGAGCCGGCAAGCAGAGTCACCGGCTGCAGCAGCCTCAGGCAGCTGATACGTCCAAAATGCATCACTATTTTATATCGTAATTCATCCTTATTCATTGATATATGTCATGTTACGATAATGTTCTTATGTTGTTTTGGCCTATTTTACACAGTTTGCAACTTTCCGGTGCCGAAGCAGCAGACGCAGGATTCAGCGGTAAAAAGTGGACGCTGAGTTGCGTAAGAAGAATACCTCCAAATTACCTGAAAATCGACGGGGGGTATTTTCCAAGAGATTCACAAAGACTCGCCGAAGAGGGGCCAGAGGGGGGCCACAGGGGCCCCAGGCGGCCACCTGGCGCGGCCCCACCCCTGGCCGCGCCGGGAGGGTGCCTGGAGCCCTCGGGCCACTCCCGGCTCCCCCCTCTGGCCTATATACTCCTCGTTACGCGAAAACCTTAAGAGAGAAGCTTTCACGGAGTTCCGTCGCCGCTCCGTGGCGGAAACCTACAGAGAAGAAAAGGGCTCTCCGGCGGGAAGATTCCGCCAAGGAGATCACCTCCTGGAAGGGGAGATCATCTCCATTGTCATCACCATCGTCACGGGCATCATCGAGATCATCATCAACATCATCCCCAACATCAGCATCATCTCCACCCCCATCCAATATCACCTCACAAGTTCATCTTGTGTTGTAATCCGTAATATCTATCCTCTCTACTCTGCCGGTGTTGATTACTACTTTGTGGTGAATGCTGTTGAGTTTTGTTGGAGAAATACCATTATGTCCAGATTGTTTATCATATATTTATCACCTCTGATCATGATCTCTTTTATGTCTTGTGAGTAGTTACTTTAGTTCTTCAGGACATGGGAGAAATCTAGTTGCTAGTAGTCATATGATGTTGAAGTAATTTGTGTTGTTTGATATTTAAGTTGTGTTGTTATTTTCCTAGTGGTTTTGTGTGAGTCGAACACTCAACACTTCTCCTTCTTAAGGACCTAGGGGAATACATTGTGTATTAAGAATGCTTACAGTGGGTTGCCGGAGTGACAGAAACTTGAACCCCAGTTTGCACACTTATGCACAAGGGAGTAATGGATCCTCGATCTTATTGCTGTGGTTAGGCTTTGCCTTAATTTCTATCTAGTATTTGCGGATGCTTGCAAGATGTTTAATCATAAGAGTGCACTTATCTTAGTCTAGAAGGTGTGCTAGCATAGATCCACCCACTCAACACTTATCAGCACAACACCTGTTATCGATACGGAGTATAGCGAAAGCACGTGACTGCCTCTCCATGTGTCCTCAAGAACGCTTTAGTCTTTATAAGTTCAGTTGTCAGGCTTATCCTTTGCACAAAAGGATTGGGCCACTTGCCGCTCCTCAGTGTTATTTACTCTGCTTGCTTTTATCTTATCGCTGCTTATATCAAAAACCCCTAAAAAGTTATCTTTCAGTGTTTGCAGTTATTCCTTGTCCACCATCACCTATCAGTACCTTTCGCTCCTCGTTGGGTTCGACACTCTTACTTATCGAAAACGCTACAATAGATCCTTTTACTTTGACAATCATATGTTCGTCCTTCGTCTCACTATATTATTATCACTTCATGTGTTATGTGATATGCTTGGAGTGTCTCGGTCTTAGGTTTTAGTTTTAGTTTTATTTAGCTTTTCTTGTTGTTCATAACAAGTTAGATCCCGTCTTACTTTGTGTGGGAGAGAAACACGCTCCACTTTCAAAATCTAGAACACATCATAGGATTCTTCATGCCTATCTTTTTATTGTTGTGTGTTCTTTATCTTTTCGTAGCTACTGCCATGTTTAGTTATAGTCTTAGTTTGTCTTTAGCAAGAGCCTTGGCTTTTGTTTAGTTTGTTGCTGTAACTCTCTTTAGTTTTCATGTTTATCTTGTTAAGATAGTTGGTTGTTGCACTGAGTTGTGTCTTGTCTTGAGAGTAGGTAATTGAGGTTGCTATTTAATTTTAGTAGTAACTTGCAATAGTTTTGAGGTACTGATGTGAGTAATGTCTAAAATTTTGGTGTCAAGAGCTCTAGCCTATTAGTGATAGGTGTCATATTTTGGGCAATCCGTATTTATTTTCAAAACCTACAAAACTAGTTGAGAACTCTAGCTACTAGATGGATCGCTAATCTTTGGAGGGATCGAATAATAGAGTACACTCACGTATCATGAGTCGAGGATGCGCAAGGATAACCAAACCCCCATACACTCCTCCTCGGGGTACTTGTCTCTTTGTGAACCTCCTTATTAGATTGAGAGTTACCGATAATAAGTGCATGAGTTCTTCGGACTAATGTAAGTATTGAAAGTTGACACTTCCACCTTCCCATATTTTGCTAGCCTCTTCCGTGTCGTGCATTGCCTTCTTCTCACTCCGAGAGTTGGTGTCCACCTTCGCCGGTACTTCCAAACCCTTGGCATGATACGCTCTGTCATCATAAACCTCCTTATATCTTTCCTCAAAACAGCCACCATACCTACCTATCAAGGCATTTCCATAGCCTTTCCGAGTTACATTGCCATGCAACTTCCACCTCTTCATGACTTGATCTTCATGTCATACATGTTCCTGCTACACTGGCAGCGACATACCTTGCATACATCATGTTAGTTACATCTTCTTTATGATTTTGAGTACCTTGTAAAGTGTGAAAGATCTCCTTTACCTTCTTGTAAATTAGAGTGTTGCCCTTAAGTGAGGAAAAGATCCCAAAGTGGACACATTAAAAGATCCCAAAGAGGACAAATGAGAGTTAAATAGAAAGAGCCATTGAGGCCACCAAAAAAATACAAAAAAATAGAAAAAAAAGAGAAAAATATATAAAAAGAGATAAAGGGGAAACACTACTATCCTTTTGAGAGACCCACACTAGTACTCCCTTTATATCCTTGTACTCCATAGAGATGATCATTATGCATATAGCTATGTGGGGACCTTCACACTATAAACTTGGCTTGCATATTCCAAGGATGAGCCTCCTCAAACGAGCTCTAGGTCTTCATGAGCGAGCAAGTTAGATGCACCCCCCACTAGTTCCTTTGGAGAGCTTCTTAGCTCGTATGTGCATCCGTTGCATGGCAATCCCTACTCCTCACATCATATCTATCATTTGGCATCTCTTGCCTATGATTGTCCTCATTGATGTGAGCCTTTCTCATACTTTTTGTCTTCCTCCTTCACCATATTTCTCTCTTTGCCATCCTAAGTGTCAACTCTCGTGCTCACACTCATCCATTGCATGAGTGCTCAAAATATTGAAAAAGGAGTGGATCGAATTGACTTGTACCTGGCTAGTGGTCTGGGGACGAGTCAAGATAAGATTCCAAAGAAGACCAAGTGTGAAACTTTAGTAGATTGAGTTCTCAACACAAAAATACTTTTTTCTCGTATTCCCTATCCCCCTTCTTGCACGCAAACACCATTTGGAGACATTCGAGTCACGGACAGCGAGAGCTCTTGCACCTAATGTTCTTTTGTTACTTGTTTCAATGCTAATATAGACTCTTTCATGTTATGACTTGAATTGAATCTCTAACCTTGATTTCTTTACTTTACAAAGTTCTTTTATGGTTGCTAGCATGTCACCACAGAAATTATGCTGTTATCATTTACCTACTCGAGGACGAGCAGGAATTAAGCTTGGGGATGTTGATACGTCCAAAACGTATCTGTAATTTCTGCTTGCTCCATGCATGTTTTGTGTGATATTGCTATGATCTAGATACACTTTCATATACTTTTGATCATATTTGTACTAACCTATTAACTCAGTGCACCCCAGTGCCAGTTTCTAATTTCTGCTGTTTTTCTATTTCAGTTTTCCCCCATATAAAAAGTGCCAGAAAATTTCGGGAAAATTCAGATAAAAAATCAGCGTGAAGGAAGCTTCGCGAAGAGCCCTGGAGGGGCCAGAGGGGAGCCAGGGGGCCTAGGCGGCCACCCGGCGCGGACCCACCCCTGGCCGCGCCAGGGGGCGCCTGGGCCCCCTGGTCCACCTCTGGCTGCCCCCCTTCGCCTATTTATTCTCCGTCATGGGGAAACTCCAAGGACAGAACCCTATTTCGCAAACTCGCCTCTGTTCCGCCGCCGCCGCGCTTCCGAGATCGGGAGCACCAGAAGACCTCTTCCCGGCACCCTGCCGGAGGGAGGATTGACCTCCGGGAGTCTCCTCTCCACCATGGATGCTCCCTGGATGTCTCGTGAGTAGTTTTCCTTGGACCATGGGTCCGTGATCAGTAGCTATGTGATGTTCTCCTCCCCTCTTTGATCTTCATTGTTTAGACATCGTGAGCTGCCCTACATGATCGAGGCACCTTTGTAATATTTCTGTTGTTGCTATGCTGAGTTTGATGGGATCTGATGGATTGATTATGTTCAGATTGTGATAGAGTAATATATTTGGTTTTTATCTCTTATATTTTTGTTCCTAAGTAATTCTTGCATGTTCTCCGTTGCTGTTTATTGCTTTGGCCAAGTAGTAGGTAGTGACTCCAAGAGGGAACGTTGTGCTCGATTGTGGGTTCATGCCCCCCGATGACACGCTTGAGTGACAGAAACATGAGTCTAGGGGATGTGTTGTTGCCACAAAGGGGAAAACAACGGTGCTTGTAACCGCGGTTACAAGGATTGATTACTTTACGCAAAGTGCTTTTTAATGCAGTTGTCTGTTGCTTTGGGTTTACACTTTGGGTGGGGCTCGCAACTTAATACCAGCGAGATGTTCTGGATAGATATCTCAAGGTGGATGATTAGTAGTAGATGCAGTTGGATTTTGGTCTACTTTTTTTGGCGTACTACCTGTGCTTTTGAACCTGTTCCTTTCTTTTGTAGCATAGTTAGCATTGCGGTGCGTTCATAATCTTGTCAATTGCCCTTCTGTAATTTGTTTACCTCGCATAGCAGTTTTATCGTCTTTTGGGAGAGAGACATCACTAGTGAACATCACGTATCCCGGTCCATATCCTTATTACTGTTTCCACGCTATATTTACTTTATTGCTTTTACTTGCTATCATTATCCCTTGTGTTTTACCCTTTGTAAACAACAAGACCGGAGAGATTGACAACCTCTCTGAACTTCGTTGGGAACAAAGTTATCTGTGTCTGTGTGCAGGTCCACGTCAGTCGCGCCGCTGACACCTACTTATCATCTCTGGAGTCCTACTGGAGACAAACCTTGGTATCTTCACCGAGGGAAACTTGCTGCTGCGCTACATCTCCACCTTCCACTTGGGGTAACCAACGAAGGGCGAGAAGCCATCACACCCCACCGAGGCTATCCGACACGCCGAGGCCCATCCTACGGCTCATCAGAGAGGTCCCCGCCGGTCTAAAGTCCTAAGCGCTCGGGGGTCTTGGGTCGTCGCCCCTCGCACTCTGGGTCGCTGCGTGCAGTGGGGATACCAGCACCCTCCCCAATTGGGTGGCATGATCCGCCGCGGCCGCAATGCTGAAATGGACGTCTTTCAGGACTTTCGAACGAGACCACAACGCGGAGGGCCCACACCATAATCCCACGTGAAGGTAGTGTGTACAGGCCTTTGCGGCCTCTCAAGTCATCCACCTGAACCATTAGTCATTTTATTGTTATATTGCGGGCAACCGTTATCGTTGCCTCACTAATTAACACAACGGACAACGAACAGCAGCCAGGACCACCAGTACATCGGTGCCTGCCCTGTCGTCCCGTCAAAGCTCTATGGTTACCGACAAGGTGAACCGACTCCTTACCTTGTCTCGCGTGTGCTCTTGGAAGAGCTCGACTTTCGTGGTTTGGTATCTCACGGCCAACGAGCAAGGGCCAGGCCCACGATGGTATCCGCATGTCCTGCCGTTCCGATACAATACCTCTCGCGGGCACCGTTGGGTCACCCGACTCCTTACCTTTAAGTACAACCGTTGTTCAGTACCCTAGGGCGGCTAAACAGAGTCAGCAATGAGTGGAGTACGAGGATTACTCCTCGATAGCTCACACTTGATGTGGCTCGGCAGAGCCGATGTAGGGGCCTTAGGCGATGTCTGCATTGTACCGTACATGTTGAAGTTATAATTATTTGTATCCGCGTCACTCCCAGAGTGATCACGGCCCGCTATCTAATCCTAATTTGTCTAACAATGCGCAGGGCTCACTACTGAATAACATATATATATTTATAGGCAGCATAGGATAAAGGAAGGTACATCAAGGGGCGACAAAAACATGCTATGCAATAGAATAGGATTGTAACGTAGCAGTAGCAGAAACAATGCCTAGTGCAATAAATGTACGGAAAAGATAAGTGATATCCAGGGAAGGAAAATGGCTCTGCTTTCCTGGAAGCTCGACGGTAGGGGTACAGTCGTCGACGACGTAGTCGATCACAGGGGCATCGGCAGCGGTCGTCGGGACTACCGGACAATAAGAGAGGGGGAATAAACAATAAATACATGGAAATAATAGCAATACAAATACAAGACATGGCAAACGCAGTGTTAGGGGTGAACTAATGCGGTGCTACACGGTGTAGCCAAAACAGGAATTTAACCGGCAATTTTACCGGCTCCGGGCGATTACCGGATAGTGCAACCAAAGGGGGAATGTCTCGTGTGCGGTATGTTAGAGGGGTGTGGTGGGGTATGGGCAGCATAGTCGTATTCGTTATATTTTCTGATCAGTTTTCATGTATAAAATTTTCCATCTGATTTACGGTTTAAAATATATTGATTTTCAAAGTTTAAATCAATTTTAAATCATTTTCGGGATTTTCTTTATTATTAAAATGAAACATTATCTAGAACCTTATCCAAAAATAGTAAAGAGGGGTCCACATGTCATACACTAGTTGTTTTATAATTTCCTATTATTTAATATAATTACCAGTGGGGCCCAGTATTCATGGACACATGTTTCTAATTAATTTTATTTAATCAGCCAAGGGTTAATCTACTAAGTTGGGCCCATCTGTCATTGAATTAGGGGAGGGGGGTATCTTAGTTAGTAGTGTAACTAACAGGGGTTAGGCCATCAGGGGATTAACCCCACCGGTTAACCCAGCCCGCGCCGGCGTGGACCAGAGGCCACGGCGGCGAGCCTGGGGCGGGGGCACGGCGACCGGCAATGTGGCGAGGGGCGGGGAACGGGGACGAGGCCGAGGCGACGAGCGGCGCAACCGCGAGCGAGATGCGGCAGGGCGGGGCGCGGTACAGGGGAAAGCGCGTCCATGTCGATGCAGTAGCGAGCGCACGGCGAGCAGATGCGAGCGGGGCGAGCGCGCGCGTGCTGGGGCGCGGCCAGGCACAGGTCACGCGCGGGGGTGCGGCCACAGCTTGCCCGCGGCAAAGCATCCCACAGCAAGGGAGCCCGCGCCATGGCGGACGTGCTCACGGGTGGTCAGGGAACAGTGGCTACGACGGGCTCTGACGGGGGGAAATGAGGGGGAATGGAGGGAGGAGCTCACGGTGAGCTCGAGGATGTGCTCGGGGAGGCTGGGGAGAAACGGCCGTGACGAATTCGTCGACGGCGACTTGCGGGCTGGAGGTTGAAGACGACCTTGATCGCACCCGTACGGGGCGTCTCGGCGGCGACTGGTGGCTCAAGGCGATGGAGTCGAGGAAGACGCTGCGGCTGGACAAGGTCCCCGTCGCCGGGGAGCCCGTTGGCCGAGGCAACTGCGGCGGTGCGGCGACGATGGCTCGGGCGAGCGCAGTCCATGGAGAGTGTAAGGCGCGAGGGAGGAAGAGATGGCGGCTAGGGTTCGGGCCGAGGGGTGCACGGGGATCGTCTTATGCTCGTCGACGACCGCCCGATGGCCGCCACAGCATGGCCATGGCGTGGCCGGCCGGCGGATGGGTGACACGAACCCCCCCTGTGAACAGAGGAAGGGGAGAGGTGGAGTTGGGCTGGGTTGGGGTAGGCCTGGTGGGGTTCTTGCTCTGTGCAAGATTTAGCAGTTTTTCTTTTTTTGCTTTATTTATGTTTTCCCTTTTGTGTGTGCATTTGTTTTAGTTAGCTAGGTATTTTTATAAAACATGAAACTTGTTCCATAATTAGTATTGCACATTACTATAGTGCCACAAAAAGTTTGGGGTAGAACAAAATCCATTTGGTAATTCTTTTGAGAATGCAACGGGTAAATGGTGTTGTTATAGCACTGCTTTGAATTGTTTGCTATATTTAAATAATGCAATAAATACCCAATGTTAGTTTAGCAAGGTCCACTGATTTTTAGGCATTTAACAAAATTGGTTGCACAATTTTTGGACAAAGTTTATTCATCACTTTGTTTTATAATATCAAGCAAAGGGGATTTTGAAATGATCAGATGCAAGGATGATCAAAGCATGATTAGCAACAGTAACTGTCTTAAACCAAAGTGATTACTGTTACATGACACTGAGGGTGTTACACCGGGGAAGCTCACATTCATCGTGCGAGAGGCACCAGACAACTGCAGTCAAATGGCAGCATGGCTCTCCTCGCTACAGTCAATAGGGAGGCTTCAGTTCGTCTCTCTCGCACCTTCTAAACATGGCTAACAATAATAGCGCACCTCACACCTCTTTCCCCGCACCTCGCAACTGTATGGGGCTCCTCCCTCATTCCTCGCAACACCTCCCCTCTCTCCTCCCTCCTCCCTCCTCGCACCCCACCGTTCACCACAACAAACTCACCGTCCGGTCAGCTGCCTCATGTGCCTCATCGGCCAACTGACTCGTGGGTTGAGATGGACACAACAATGGAGGGTCTCAGAATTCACAAAACAAGGGCACCTCACACCTACCGCAACTAACTTGCCGTCATTCCGCAAAACATGGATGCTACTTGCTCCTCGCTTGTAATTCAGAAAATAGAGCTATCCTTTACCCTCTCACTCGCAATTCGCGAAATAGGGGCACCTCACACCTCTCATAGTTCACGAAATAGAGGGGGTCTCTCCTCACACCTCACTCGCAATTCGCAAAATGGGGATGCTCCTCACTCCTTGCTGCCCCGCTCACAATTCACAAAATAGAGGGTGATTCCTCACACCTCGAACAATTTGCAAAGAGGCACTCCTTGTACCTCACAACCTTGCTCGTATTCACAAAACATGGCCTCCTCGCATTCACACCTCATAATTAGCAAAACAGTGCGTACAGTGTGAATTCTCATCCAACTCGAGTAACAACATGATCACAAAGGGGGGCTCGCGGATCCAAGCACCACATCACAACAAGAGTCTCGCATCAATCGATTGATCGAGTTTGATGTGTTGTAATATATGCTAATAAAGAAGCATATTCTTCCAACTCGAGCGCACACAGTAACCGCTCGTGCTTGAACGGGGGCCTCCAATGGCAACCACACACAAGAATCAGTCGATCAGGACCTCCAAGAACCACACACAGTCGTGTTTGCATCAACATGTGAGGTTCTGCAACGCCAAAGTCCCACACGATAGCACGTACAACCCCGCCGTGTCACTTGGACCCGACCGACACCATTATCGTGTGAGGCGGAACTCACCCGACAAATCACAAAAAAATTCTTCCCTCACTTCTACAACGATGGTTTGCGCCCCTGATGTCATGGAAGGATCACTTCTACAACAGACCCCCCCTTCACTCGGGCCATAATGTCATATAAGTTTCTTTTTATTATAGTGGTTGCTACGTGAAGACCTCAACGACGGTTGTTTAACGAATCCCGTCCAACGGTCTAAAACCAACGAGTTATGGGATCATTGATTTATGTTTCATCCTCTTATGCATCACTGAATTTTATATGTACTCGGACTATTTATCTTCGGTTGTTGTTAATTTAATGTTGGATCATTTGATCTTCTCTTTTAAATTTGGATCTTGACACTTGTATGCCTTCTTATATGTATGTTGTACCTTTATATAACAACGCATGTATGGAGTTATTGTTGGATATGTGCCCTAGAGGCAAATTAATAAAGATATTTGTCACATATCTGTTTGTTCATAGTACGTTATATATTGTGCTAGAACTGTATTAAGCGGAAACATTAATACACGTGTGATATATAACAACCTGATCCCTAGTTAAACTCAGGCATACTAGCTCATTGGGCAATTGATGATCAATGTTTCCTGATCATGAGAACATAATACTCTATTGACAATGAGGTCATATCATTAGGAGAATGATGTGATGGCCAGACACCCACCTTAAGCATTGCAGTGTGATCAAGTCACATAAGTTCAGCATTGCGATGACTTAATAACATAGTGACTGAATCCTTAGACCGTGATGATCATACATAATTGCTATCTATTAGGATGCTTTGAGTGCATTAACCGTTACACTGAAACATGGTAACTGAAAAGGTGTATCTTGGGTATTCCGAAGTAGATATGTTGAGGAGTATGAAATAGATCAGAGCGGGATTTGTCAATCCGAGTGACGGATAGGTACTCTGAGCCCACTCGGTGGTGTTGCATCAATAGCTTGCAAGCAAGTGACTAGGTCAAAAGAGATGTAATATTCACAGACGAGTAAACATGTTATGTCGGAGACGAGGAAGTGAAGGGAATATGCCCGAGAGGCAATAATAAAGTGGTTATTATCTTATTCCATGTTTATGATAAATGTTTATTTTCATGCTATAATTGTGTTAACCGGAAACGTTAATACATGTGTGTTTAATAAACAAAGAAAAGGTTCCTAGTAATGTCTCTCTTTATACTAGCTTGTTGATTAACGGATGATCAAGGTTTCCTGATCATTGACATTGGATGTCGTTAATAACAAGGTCATATCATTGGAGAATGATGTGATGAACATACACCCACAGTAGTTATAGCAATACGATCATGTCATCAAAGTTTCTATTGCTGTATCAAACTTTCACGAAGTAACCCTAATCCTTAGACCATGAGATCACGTCAATCACTGACACCGGAAGAGTACTTTGATTCCATCAAACGTCACACCGTAACAGGGTGATTATAAAGGTGTCGTTGGGTACTTGGAAAGTGTTAGTTGAGGCTCGTGGATCAAGAGTGGGATTTGTCCATCCAGATGACGGAGAGATATACTCTGGGCCCTCTCGGTGATATCACATTGACATCGCTTGCAAGCACGTGACTGGCTCACGAGGATGTTATATCACGGAACGAGTAAAGAGTACTTGTCGGTAACGAGATCGAACTAGGTATGGAAGATACCAAATGATCGGATCTCGGACAAGTAAAATATCGCGAGACAAAAGGAATTGGTTACGGAGTAATGGTTCACACGATCACTAGTTCATCGTTGAGTAAGTGGGAGTCATCATGGATCTCCAGATCCCTCTGATGATTATTGATCGGAGAAGAGTCTCTGTCATGTCCATTTTATTCACGAACCGTAGGGTGACACACTTAAGGATTCATTGACACGTTTGAGTGGATATGGAACGCCGGAGAATATACTGGACAGCACATGGACTGTTTTGATAAAACTGCTGGAATAGTTTCGGTATATCAAAATAGTGCAAGGGGATAATTGTTAATGTGTTCATTGAATGAAGTGTTCATCAATGAAGTACTCATTAAATGAAGTGTTCATTAATTTGAGTGACATTAAACAAGATAATTAAAAGTGTTTTAATGTGATAAACTCTTGGAATTTTGAGTGGAGAATTATGGAAGTTATGGGAATAATGTGTGACCCTTTGTTTTTGTGAGTGGAGAGTCCACCCACATGATGAGGGGAGAGGTGGGGGCACCTCTTGGGGCGTGCTACCCCTTGGGGGCTGCCTCCCCCTCCTATATATAGATGGGTGGAGACCCCTCTACACACTCATTCCTCCATCTCTCATATGCCCTTTGGTTGGCATCTTCCTCCCCTTGCTAGCTGATCCAGTTTCACGAGTACGGTGCTTAGGCGAAGCCCTGCTCAAGATCTTCTCTACCACCACCACTATGTTGTAGTGCTGCTGGAGTTCCCGAGGATCCACTACTTCCGCTGCCCAACTGGAGCAAGGGGCGGAGGTCGTCACTGATCTGTACGTGTGACCGACTACGGAGACGCTGCCCGTTCGTGGCGTCAAGTCTTCATCACGACCTTGAGGTCTGCGAGTGTTCGACTACATCACCCACGAGAATAGTTCTCGTTAAAGCTTTTGGTCTTCGAGGGTGAGTCCTTCTCAAACCGTTACAAGTGATCTTCTAGATGTGATCTTGGCTGTTACAACCGTAGGAAATTTTTTGTTTTCTATGCAACGAACCCTTCAGTGGTATCAGAGCCTCGTCTATGCGTAGATGCTTTGTACGGTTAGAACACATAGAGATGTGGGCGTTGATCCTCTAGTTGTTACCCTCTTTTGTGCACTTGTTCATATTGCGGCAATGTTGGATTGAAGCGGCCCTAAGCGCAGATTGCGTGTCACGCTTGACATACGGCTTGTACCGTATAAAGTGGCTTTGGGGGTGTTTGTTTCTCTAACATTAGTGATATGGCATTTGCAACGGAGGGCCCTGGAAAGGGATGAAAAGAAACAACTAGCGAATCAACGTTGTGGTTCTTGTCCGTAGGTAAGATCGGTTCTTTCCTAGGAAGCCCAAAACCACGTAAAATTTGCAAAGATAATTTAGAAGCGTCTAACTTGTTTTTGCAGGGCATGTGATGTGATATGGTCATTGTTACAAAATTGTTGTATGAAATGAGATTTATTGTAAACAACCGGCAGGAGCCATATGGTTGTGTTTTTCCTTTTTTAAGGCCTGCGTGCTGTAGATATATCCATGAGATATATTGTAATGGAGAAGGACGACCATGGTGGTGGCGCCATGGAACTTGGTGCCGCGCCGGTGGCATGATGGAGATCATACCAAGACGCACAAAGATGGAGATCTATTGCGAGAAGGACCATATCATATCACATTATCCATGCATGTGATGTTTATCCTTTTATGCATCTTATTTTGCTTAGTTACGATCATGATCGCTGTGGTAGCATTATAAGATGATCCCTCTCACTTAATATCAAGATAATTATATGTTCTTCCTTAGTATGCACCGTTAAGAAAGTTCGTCGTTTCGAGACACCACGTGATGATCGGGTGTGATAGACTCTACGTTCGCATACAACGGGTGTTTTCAAGCCTAGCATGTACAGACATGGCCTTGAAACACATGCAAATACTAAGGTTCTACTTGGCGAGCCTAGCATGTACAGACATGGCCTCGGAACATGGACCGAAAGGTTAAGCACGAGTCATATGGATGATATGATGAACCATATTGAGATGCTCGCCATTGCAGCTACACTGCCTCACGTGATGATCGGTCGTGGTGTAGTGAATTTGGTTCGTGTAATCACCAAAGACGACTCGAGGGATGTTGTTTTTGAGTGGGAGTTAGATGAACTCATTTTATCATGAACTAAATCAAAGTGAATTTGCATAGTTCGTTGTAGTCATTGGCATTTGTTTACTACCTTTGCGCTTAGCTATAATTGAGATAATAGAACTATAGAATTCTGGATATTTAACTTTACGGACTGGTACCGTATTGTTTGAGTGTCAATCTAAAGTTTAAAGTCTTATTGCAAACTTTAGCAAACCTTGCTTACTCCATGAAGTTTAATAATGTGTATTAAATCGAGAGTAACAATTCCAGTGTTAGTGTCTAAGTATCACACTTGCCTCCATGATCCTTGATATTCAAATGTTGTTTGTTATTATCAAGGTTATCTAGGAGATGAAAGGATTGTTTCAGAAACTATGATGTGTGGAAGATATAGCGATATCTGAAACAATGTTTAGTTGCAATGTGATAGAGTAAAATTTAGTGAGAAACATGTTCTCATATTGTATGAGAATTTGTGAAGGTTGGAGACACTATGTGTCCTAATCTCTCAAAAAGGTTTTGGGAACTAATATTGTACTCACAGTTTGTCCCTATGAGCTATGGTAGTTTTGTCATGAAAGTTGTCATGATAGGATGAATGGAAGATGTAGGTAAAATGTTTACTACACTATAAGATTACTAAAGAATGGAATTTGGAAGAACACCAAACATTTGATGACGGTGATCTACATCAAAGTGAGAATCAAAGGGTGTTAGTATTTGACTAACACACTTTGGATTATGTGTCATATGAATGGTGCCACAAGTGATGTTGATAAATTCTTCTAAAAAGGAAAGGAATTGCTGAAAGAGGATCTAAAAAATATTTTGGCGAAAAAGAAAAAGGAAAAGACTGGAAATGTCCAGCTCGGGTATATAGATGATATACATGTTATGGGTATATTCATTGCTTGTTAAACAGCGTGATTCTTGAGTATTGGATACTGATTGGTTGGTATGAAGTGTCATACGGAACAACGCAATACAAGAGTTGCAATGGCCTGAGTAACTAGCAAATGAATATGGGATGATTCTCATCAAGAACAAAATAAAGTGTTATTGTGTTTATCGTTGGAATTAAACCTAGCCTTCAAGATTTATTTGAATAATTGTTATTCTGTTCTGGTGTTATACGAACAATAGTTGTTCAAATTATCACCATATTCATAGAAGATGGATGAACTCTATAAATCTTGTTGGAGAAATCACATCCATAATAACTGATGCTAAACATGTCGCAAGACAAATGATTATAAGATCACTTATGAGTGACACCACCGTTTGAATCATATTGGAAAGAAACACATGAAGAAACTCCATGGTGATGGAATTTTGGAGTCTTTTGATTTTGAATCAATTGACGGTTGTGAGAAATTTCTAGAGATGATTGAAACACCGTTTAAATCATATTGGAAAGATAACATGAAGAAACTCCATGTTGGTGGAATTTTGGAGTCTTTTGATTTTGAATCAATTGACGCTTGTAAGAATTTCCTAGAAATGATTGAAACTCCGTTCATAGGCAAAGAAGAACGGACGACTAACTTATTGGACATTATACATGTTGATGTGTATAGTTCATTATGTGTAGCCATGTGTGGTGGGTCTTATAACTTCATATACTTTAACCAAGGATTTGAGTGGATATATGTGTGTATTTACTTGATAAGGAAGAAGTATGAAATGTTTGAAAATGTTCAAATAAATTTCAAGATGAAGTGAAAATCATTGTAACGAGAAAATAAGAGTTTATGATTGGATCATAAAAGAAGATTTTTGAGTTAAAAGTTTAGCAAATGCCTGAGAGTTTAGGAATCGTTCCAAAACTTGCATTTCCCGAAACACCATAGGAGTATGGAGTGTTCGAGAGATGTAATCAAACCTTGTTTGACATGGTAAGGATCAAAGGTGTTATTTATAAAATTGCCATTATATTTTAAGGATTAAGCTTTAGAGACTACCGCTTTTCACTGAAAAGAGCGCCATCGAGATCCGTTGAAATGACACCATATGAGTTGTGGAATGGGATAAAACCCAATTTGTCTTTTCTTAAATTTTGGTATGCAAGGCATATGTAAAATGTTTACAACCAAAGTCGGATAAAGTACGTCTTTGTAGGTTATCCCAATGTAACCGTTGGTTATTCCTCCATAAAGACAAAAGTGTTTTGTGGCTAAGTGCATCAAGTTTCTTGAGAAGGAATTTTTTTGCGAAAAGTTAAGTGGGAGGACAGTAGAACTTCGATTAGGTTGTTGAACCTAAGCTTTATGTGCTAAGTGGCGCAGCGCCGGAAAGTGTCCCAGAAGCGGCCGCAATGCTCTTGGCTCCCGTGTCCCAAAGGTTGTGGTCACGGCGATCTAAGTTCCTATTGAACTGCGTAGTTCGGGTAATCGATCAAATAGAAAGATTTGAGATTGAATCATTGTTATTTGATAATAATGGACCGACTACATGCAAAGAAGCAATGATGGGCCCTGACTCCGTCAAAATGGCTAGAAGCTATAAAATCCGTGATAGTTCCATACACGAGAAACCAAGTTTCTGAACTTGGAAGACCCTCTAGATACCGTGTTTGGATCTATAAAGAAACAGACGTGGATGTTCTCACATCTATGAAATATTCGACATATCGTTAAAATGGTTTACGATTATGTTCAAAGAGTTGGCTATGACAAGATTTGATCTTTCATAACGATATTTAGTCTGGACGGATTATTGTAGCAACCACTACATATGCTAGTTTTGGTATATGGTAGTTGAACAAACGGAACAACGTTCTTCTAATAGAATGGTTACCTAGGACGTGTACAGGACACGGTCCAAAGGGTTCTGTTAATTCAAAGGATGCTAAAATAGCATGCAAATTTCAATGGTTGAAATAAGCATTCGCGGAGTTGGAATCTTCATCATGATGAAATTGTTAAAACGTTTAGTTTCATCAGAGACGGTGAAGATGCTTGCTTTTGCAAGAAATTAAGTGGGAGCGCTGAGACATATTTCTAATACATTATGTAGAAGACATATTGTTGATTGGAAATGATGTATCTTTTATTGACACGGGTGAAGTTTCATTGAAAATTTGATTTTAATGGAAGATTTGGGCAAAAGAAGTATATTGGGCTAATATGGTCTATATAGATAGATTGAGGTGCTAATATGGTTGGGCCGAAGTACATATATGAAATATTGAATAAGTTCAATATGGAAACGACGAGAAAGGTTCTTGCCGCATGGAAAAGGTTGAAGCGAGATTCAAGTGTTTTGACACTTAGTGAGCAAAACCACATGAATGATTTGATCAATCATGTACACCATGATATGTACAATTCCAGAATGTCCTATGCTCTAAATGTTATGAGCATATACCAGAATGATTCATAAGATGATCATTGGACAATAGTAAAGATATCCTTACGTGCTTTGGAAGGACTAAGAATATATATTATGTATGTTGGACAATAGTTCGTTGTAAAGTGTTACATTGATACTAGTTTTGTCGCAAGATACAATCTAAATTTATCTCAATTTTGGCGGTATGTTAAGGTGGCAAAATGTAATGGAAGAAAGTTCCATGATAGATTTGGAATAGTTCCAAATGGATTTGGATGAGTTCCAAAGTTAAGACATTATAACGAATACTACAAGGAAAGGCTAAGTATATGACTGCTCTAGCAGCAGCAAAGGAGGGCATTTGTGTCAAGAAGTTTGTTTGACAAACTAGGTGTAGTTCCAAGCGAGCTAATACTATGAAGATCTATTGTACGACAATAGATTCAACATGTTTTGAGCTCAAGGGACTAAGGTCTCACCGGAGGACCAAATTTATGCAATGCCATCTCATTGGTGAATGAGTGATGCGTAGAGACGCAAAGAAATGCAAATACACACGGACCTGAAGTGTCAGATCTGGATATTAGGTTTACCACTAGCAATGCGTATGGATAACACCTGAATGCCATAGGTGTTGGATGCGCAAGTACCAAACTAGATTATTGACTCTAGTGCAAGTGGGAGACTGAAGGGAATATGCCCGAGAGGCAATAATAAAGTGGTTATTATCTTATTCCATGTTTATGATAAATGTTTATTTTCATGCTATAATTGTGTTAACCGGAAACGTTAATACATGTGTGTTTAATAAACAAAGAAAAGGTTCCTAGTAATGTCTCTCTTTATACTAGCTTGTTGATTAACGGATGATCAAGGTTTCCTGATCATTGACATTGGATGTCGTTAATAACAAGGTCATATCATTGGAGAATGATGTGATGAACATACACCCACAGTAGTTATAGCAATACGATCATGTCATCAAAGTTTCTATTGCTGTATCAAACTTTCACGAAGTAACCCTAATCCTTAGACCATGAGATCACGTCAATCACTGACACCGGAAGAGTACTTTGATTCCATCAAACGTCACACCGTAACAGGGTGATTATAAAGGTGTCGTTGGGTACTTGGAAAGTGTTAGTTGAGGCTCGTGGATCAAGAGTGGGATTTGTCCATCCAGATGACGGAGAGATATACTCTGGGCCCTCTCGGTGATATCACATTGACATCGCTTGCAAGCACGTGACTGGCTCACGAGGATGTTATATCACGGAACGAGTAAAGAGTACTTGTCGGTAACGAGATCGAACTAGGTATGGAAGATACCAAATGATCGGATCTCGGACAAGTAAAATATCGCGAGACAAAAGGAATTGGTTACGGAGTAATGGTTCACACGATCACTAGTTCATCGTTGAGTAAGTGGGAGTCATCACGGATCTCCAGATCCCTCTGATGATTATTGATCGGAGAAGAGTCTCTGTCATGTCCATTTTATTCACGAACCGTAGGGTGACACACTTAAGGATTCGTTGACACGTTTGAGTGGATACGGAACGCCGGAGAATATACTGGACAGCACATGGACTGTTTTGATAAAACTGCTGGAATAGTTTCGGTATATCAAAATAGTGCAAGGGGATAATTGTTAATGTGTTCATTGAATGAAGTGTTCATCAATGAAGTACTCATTAAATGAAGTGTTCATTAATTTGAGTGACATTAAACAAGATAATTAAAAGTGTTTTAATGTGATAAACTCTTGGAATTTTGAGTGGAGAATTATGGAAGTTATGGGAATAATGTGTGACCCTTTGTTTTTGTGAGTGGAGAGTCCACCCACATGATGAGGGGAGAGGTGGGGGCACCTCTTGGGGCGTGCTACCCCTTGGGGGCTGCCTCCCCCTCCTATATATAGATGGGTGGAGACCCCTCTACACACTCATTCCTCCATCTCTCATATGCCCTTTGGTTGGCATCTTCCTCCCCTTGCTAGCTGATCCAGTTTCACGAGTACGGTGCTTAGGCGAAGCCCTGCTCAAGATCTTCTCTACCACCACCACCACTATGTTGTAGTGCTGCTGGATTTCCTGAGGATCCACTACTTCCGCTGCCCAACTGGAGCAAGGGGCGGAGGTCGTCACTGATCTGTACGTGTGACCGACTACGGAGACGCTGCCCGTTCGTGGCGTCAAGTCTTCATCACGACCTTGAGGTCGGCGAGTGTTCGACTACATCACCCACGAGAATAGTTCTCGTTAAAGCTTTTGGTCTTCGAGGGTGAGTCCTTCTCAAACCGTTACAAGTGATCTTCTAGATGTGATCTTGGCTGTTACAACCGTAGGAAAATTTTTGTTTTCTATGCAACGAACCCTTCAGGAAGAACTAGGTATTGGATACTGACGATCATACCTCGGACAAACATAGTACCAAAGCACAAAGGGATCAAGTCATATTGTTAACGGTTCAACAGCGATGAAGTTTATTCGATGGAAGCGTAGGGGCACATCAAGGATTGTAACCAGATCCCACATGATGGTCATTGGTCAGAGAGTGTCTCGATCATATCTACTGTTTGCCGGACCGTAGGGTGTCACACTTAAGGGCAATCGATGCATTAAGGATTGATTCGGGATCATCGGTGAAAAGAGAGAAAACACCGGAAATGTACCGGGAGGTGCCAGAAGCTGTTCCAGATATTTTGAAAGGTTCAAAATAATATATATTAATGTTTAAATCTGTTTTATTATTTAATTGACAGAATTAAATATTAAAATGATTTAAATAATTAATTAAAAAGGTAAAAAGGTATTTGGGCCTTAAAAGGCCCATGAGGGGAAAGGGGAGCCTCCCCCCTTGGGCTTGGCGCCAAGGGAGGGGCCCATCCCCCCTCCTAGCCGCACCACTCCCCCCCTTGGGGGTTTAGTCCCACATGGGGGAAGGGGAGGGGGTGGAGCCCCTCCTTGGCCTATATAAGGAGGGGTGGGGGTGCCTTTTTCAACACAACATTGAGTTTCTCTCTCTCTCTTTCTCCAACCTAGAGCGGACTCCCCTGGTTTGGAGTTTGCACCTGGTTGGGGGTTTCACCATCATCCGGACGCCGGCACGCTGCCGGAATCGGGATCCGGATCAATCTTCTTTCCGCTGCTCTTCTGGTTCGGAGCCCGGAGGGACGTCGGTTGCACCGTACGTGTGTGATCCCGCGAGGCACTACACGTGTGGTGCTACTTCATCGTCGGAGGTTCTTCAACACGACAGGGAGGTCATAGGTTCAGAGTCTACGCCAACCACGTTCGAGGAACGTTTCCCTCTTTCGGCCTTCAAAGGTATGAACACCGATTCCTTCCGTTACATACATCAGCATAGCATAGGTCTTGGGTTTGGGACTCGTAGGTAGGAAATTTTTTGTTTTCTGCGCCGATCCCCAACAGTTATATGTTATGGTGAGTTACATATAAGGATTGACTCTTTCCAATACGTCTAAATTTCATAAATATACCAAAAAATATCTAAAATAATACCGCATATAAGCACTTACATGGATCATCGTACATCGCAAAATAACGAAGTTTCATATAAAAATATAATAAAAAAATGTTTTGAAGTGATTTTTTCCAGAAAAATGTAAGTGAAGGGAGGCATCTTAAGGATAAGATACACGTGCTAAAGAGAACGAGGGACACAAAAGGATCATTTGATCGTTTCTTTTCATGACGAGGACTTTATTGATTGTGAACCCATATTAGACTATTTTTAGGAAATAAAAATATGTAGATACAAATGGATGATCACATCTAGCTATTGCATTTAAAAACAAAAAAACTCATAACAATCAAAGAAATAAAATGATATTGAATGAAGAGAAAGATTATAAGTTTTTCTTCATCCTAGAAATATCCTATATGAAGTTCGCGATACCTTTTAATGAAAGAGAGGGATTTGATGTATAAAGAAGGCCGCGCTGGTTAAAAGGGAACCATAAAAATGTTACAACCCACTATTTTTAGTTAAAAAGACGACCAAACAAGTTTGCCTATAATTTTTTATTAGTAAATTTTTGTTCTCAGTGGATAGCTTGCGATGATCTATCTTGAAGAGAGAATATAAGGATTGACTCTTCCCAATACATCTTTCTGTTTTTATGTCAACTGGGAGCTAGTAACCAATTCCATTATGAAAATACTGGAAAATTATATCTTCCATTATAAATAAGAACCAAACCTCTTATATATTCATTAGTATTAACATCATAGAATTAAGAGAGTCAACGGAAGATGATGAATTGATTTTTATGTTTGCATGTACTCTTATCTATTTATCACATTTATTTTGCTACCTTGGCATGTCACCCTTCTCTCTCTCTCTCCCCGTCTCTCTCATGAACCGATAAGTTGTCCCTCTTCTTGCATCACTCCTTCACATATTGGCGCCTCACTTCCATCTCTTATTCTCTTCCATCCCCTCCTTCAAATCCTGATGGTACATAGTTTCGACTTGTCAGACTTATAATTGAAACATATAAGAAGCTTCATACTCATACATGACAAAAAGTCCATGGACTCCTTCACCTTTTAAATACTGCAACATCCAACACCTGATAGCTTCCACCTATGGGGGACAACTTTGCACCAGAGAGAGAGAGAGAGAGAGGATGATTGCATGGATAAATAATGAATGAGGCATGATATAGGTACTATATGGTCGAAACTGCATCAGGAGATGACGAGGTATAAGAGCGGTGAAAAACCGCACCAAAACAAGAGGCCCTTTCATCACTGCTGCCGCGCGGTCGACACAACACGCGCCCTCACACAGGAAGGATAGAGAGAGAATATGATTGCTTGAAATAATAATGAATAAGAGGTGATAGATGTATTATATGGTCGAAAATGCAAAAGGAGATGGCAAGATATAAGAGTGATAAAAAACCACAACAAAGCAAGAGGCCATTCCACCACTAACAGTAGCAGAAAGCTCACTACTCCCGCGTGGTTGACACAACATGTGCCCTCACACCAGAGAGAGAGAGAGAGAGAGGATGATGGCTTGGATGAATAATGAATGAAGGATGAGAGAGCTATTATAGGGTCGAAACTGCAGGAGCATATGGCAAGATATATGAGTGAAAAAACCCGCACCAAAACAAGAGTCCCTTCCGCCACTACGAGTAAAAGAAAGATCAATGATCCCGCGTGGTCGACACAACACACACTCTCACATCACCTGAAAAATTAATACATACCCCTTTCACCATTATCAATAGCAAAATCTACATATGACCGAGTAAACCCGACAAAGCTTGTCCCGACGTGTCATCTGGTAACCTCTTTTCCCCCTACACCATCCCGTGTGGCAGAATGCACCTTGGCAAATTTATCGATGTGGCCCACTAAGTGTAGACAACTGTGTTGGATGTATGCTATTTTCGCCATCCATTTTTGTGGGACCTAAGCTCACTACTCCCCCATGGTTGACACAACGCACGCCTTCACACCACAGAGATAGATAGAGAGAGAGAACGGATGATTGCTTGGATGAATGATGAAGGAAGGGTGAAATAGGTATTATAGTGTTGAAACTACGGGATGAGATGGAAATATATATGAGCAGGAAAAAACTGCACCAAAATAAGAGGCCCTTCCGCTACTACGAGTGAAAGAAATCTCAATGCTCCCGTGTGGTCGACACAACTCGTGGCCTCATATCACATTAACGAAAAAGACAAAGCCCCTTACACTATTATCAATGGCATGATCTACATGTGACTGAGTAACCCCGACAAAGCTTGTCCAGATGTGTCATTTCGTAACCGCTTTCCTCCTTCCACCATCTAGTGCGGAATGCACCTCCGCTACTTGATCGGCGTGGCCAACTAATTTCAACCATCCGCGTTGGTTGTATGCTATTTTCTCCATCCATTTTGGTGGGACCTTACTCCGGTATTTGGTGGGGTGAGATGTGATGTCTAGCGAGCCCTCCACAAGGACATTATTAGAAATCAGTTTTGGAGGAGGTAGTTTGTCTATTCTCGATTTGGTATGCATGATCGAGTAACCCCGACAAAGCTTGTCCCGACGTGTCATCTCGTAACCACTTTCCTCCTTCCACCATTCAATGGGGAATGCGCCTCTGCCATTTGATCGGCGTGGACAACTAAGTTCAACCATTTGTGTTGGTTGTATGCTTTTTTTGCCATGCATTTTTGTGGGACCCTACTCTCGCATTTGGTGGAGTTAAATGTGACTTCTAGCGAGCCTTCAACGAGGAAATTCTTAGCAATCGGTTTGGAGGAGGTAGTTTGTCTATTCTCGACTAGGTACGCCTGATCGAGTAACCCTGACAAAGATTGTCCCGGTGTGTCATCTCATAACTGTTTTCCTCCTTCCATCATCCAACGTGGAATGCACCTTTGCCACTTGATTGACGTGGGCCAACTAAGTTCTTCCGTCTGCGTTGGTTGTATGCTATTTTCGCCATCCATATTGGTGGGACCCTACTCCAATATTTTGCGGGGGTGAAATGTGACTTCTAGCGAGCCTTTCACGAGGACATTCTTAGCAATTGGTTTTGGAGGAGGTAGTTTGTCTATTATCGACTGGGTACGCGTGATCGAGTAACCCCGACAAAGCTTGTCCCGATGTGTCATCTCGTAACCGCTTTCTTGCTTCCACCATCCAATACGGAATGCACCTCCGACACTTGATCGATGTGGATAATTTTTTTCTACCATTTGCATTGTTTGTATGCTTTTTTCTCCGTCCTTGGTGGAGCGCTAATCCGGTATTTGGTTGGGGTGAAATGCAACGTCTAGTGAGGCTTCCACGAGGACATTCTTAACAATTCGTTTTGAAGAGGTAGTTTGTTTATTCTCGACTGGGTACTCGTGATCGAGTAACACCGACAAATCTTATCCCGATGTATCATCTCGTAACCCTTTCCTTCTTCCACCATCCAGTGCGGAATGCACCTCCAACACTTGATCGACTTGGCCAACTAAGTTCTACCATTTGCGTTGGTTGTATGCTATTTTCGCCAACCATTTTGGTGCGACCCTGCTCCTATATTTTGTGTGGGTCAAATGTGACATATAGCAAGACTTCCACGAGGATATTCTTAGCAATCAGCTTTAGAGGAGGTAGTTTGTCTATTCTCGACTAGGTACGCGTGATCGAGTAATCTCGACAAAGCTTGTCTCGCTGTGTCATCTCATAGCCGCTATCCTCCTTGCACCATCGGTTGTATTTGGTGGGGTGAAGTCTGACATCTAGCGAGCCTTCCATGAGGACATTCTTAACAATCAGTTTTGGAGGAGGTATTTTGTCTAGCGTGTTCGAGTAACCCCGACAAAGCTTGTCCTGATGTGTCATCTTGTAACCTCTTTCCTCCTTCCACCATCGAGTGCATAATGCACCTCCACCACTTGATTGACGTGGTCAACTAAGCTCAACCATATGCATTGGTCGTATGCTATTTTCGCCATCCATTTTGGTGGGACCTTACTTCGATATTTGATGAGGTGAAATGTGACGTTTAGCGAGCCTTCCACGAGGACATTATTAGCAATCTGTTTTGGAGGAGGTAGTTTGTCTGTTCTCGACTAGGTACACGTGATCGGGTAACCCGGACAAAACTTGCCCCGATGTGTCATCTCGTAACCGCTTTCCTCCTTCCATCATCAGATGCAGAATGCACCTCTGACACTTGATCGACGTGGACAACTAAGTTATATCATTTTCTTTGGTTGTATACCGTTTTCGTCATCTATTTTGGTGGGACCCTGCTCCTATATTTGATGGGGGTGAAATGTGACGTTTAGCGAGCCTTCCACGAGGACATTCTTAGCAATCGGTTTCGGAGGAGGTAGTTTGTCCGTGCTCGACTGGGTACGCGAGATCGAGTAACCCCCCACAAAACTTGTCCCGACACGTCATCTCGTAACCACTTTTGCCCTCCCACCATCCAGTGCAGAATGCACCTCTGACACTTGATCGATGTGGCCAACTAAGTTATATCATTTTTGTTGGTTGTATACTGTTTTCGTCATCTATTTTGGTGGGACCCTGCTCCTATATTTGGTTGGGTGATATATGACGTTTAACGAGCCTTTCACGAGGACATTCTTAGCAATCGGTTTTGGAGGAGGTAGTTTGTCTGTTCTCGACTAGGTACGCGTGATCGAGTATCCCCGACAAAACTTGTCCCGACGTGTCATCTCGTAACCGCTTTCCTCCTTCCACCATCCAGTGCAGAATGCACCTTCGCCACTTGATCGACGTGGCCAACTATGTTCTACTATCTACGTTCCGCCATTCATTTTGGTGGGACCCTATTCCGTTATTTGGTGAGGGTGTAATGTGACGTCTAGCGAGCCTTTCATGCAGACATTCTTAGTACTCGGTTTGGAGGTGTCTATTCTTGACCCTTGACCGAGTATAGGTTTATATTTATAAAAAGATTCAATGTTGAAATAGTAGAGTTTGATTTTACAAAACTCAAAACCTTAAGGTGTTTTTTGCATAACAAAACTCGTAGCACATCTCATCCACCCGTGCGGGGCTAGTTTTTTTTAGGGGAAGGTGCGGGGCTAGATGGGCCCACATGGCAGCAGCTGGTAATACTTTTGGCGGCATTAGTATGGCTACAACTAAAATCGCGTGTAATCCAGCTGTGTCCGTCCGTTGAGCCAGGCCTTGACAGGGTAAGCATGGAGAACTCTCTGTTTGGCGGTTCGGAAAATAGAAAAAACACTATTTGGAGGGAAATAAGAAAAAAGGCGCGCACCGAAATCTTGGCAAAAAGAAATTGGCGCGGGAATTCTTCTCAGGCGTGTATAAAAAACGGAATTCTAGGGTTCCCTCCCCACCACCATCCCTCTCCATCTTCTCCCTGCCTTCCCCCTCGATCCGCGCCGCAGCTCACCACTGCTCGCCTCCTCCCCACAGAATCACCGCCACCAGCCTACGCCCCCCTCCCCCCTCAGTCCCTCCACCCCTCGCCGAAGCAAGCTGAGATTGTCGAGGATCTCGGGCTGGATGAAGAAGGGATCTCCGTCGTGTTGTTAATCGGCGCCCAATCTTCGGCCGAATCAAGATAGAATCAGGTATCGTCGTGCTTTTCCCTTCGCAGATCTGGTTCCGCTGTTCCTCATTTTTCCTCCTCTCTTCCGCGTTTACCAATCTACCACAAGTTGCTAAGCGTCCGCGAGGTGTTTGCTAGTCTTTGATCTGTAGTACTCTAACATATACACGGCCGTTCAATTCTTGATGTTCCTCAAAATTAGGGATGCGTGTTTCTGAAATAGTTTTGGTCCGCCGAATAAAACAATCTGGGGTACTGTGGTTATGTGAATGTCGCGAAACGCTGTGCCATTTCCATCTATGCATTAGATGGATTACATACATCATCAATCTCGATTCTGTAATGTATAGGGAGTATGTAAGTTTTTCTTTTGGCTTCGTTGTTTTACTGTTTTTTTTTCCTGAAGCATGCCTGGAAGCATTAATAGGATGACGTAATGCTGCAATCCACTAGATTCCAAAAGCATTCTGTTGCAAATACATGTTTCTGCTGCTTCTATCTCCCTTTAGATTAGGAATTTAAACTTTCCTTAAATCCTGCCAGCACTTTTGTTACTATGCGTCATGTTTATTCTGAAATTACCTGCGTGGTCCTTTTGCGCTCCTTTTTGTATGCAGTTCTGTGAAATGTCTTTTGTTATTCTTTGAAAACTTTATGGTATTAACCTTTCTTTTGACCATTCTTTTTTGCAGGTTCACATACTGAAAGTCTGGGTGAGTAGTAAAATAGAACATGATGGGGGTTGAATCCACCTTACCCCCAGCCAATCATGCAGTGTTGGATAACAGTGACACCGAAGCCTCAGAAGTTTTGGACTGCGATTCCACAGCTGTAGAAGTGGTGGGAAAGAGTGCCAGTGAGGATGCTCACTTGCAAGTTCCCTTGGGAAATAAGCAAGATATAGAGTCCCTTGGCACAGTTTGTGATCTTGAGAATAACAAGGGTGATGTAGCTGCTGATGCAATTATTCTGAATGAGGTTGCACTAGAAATATCCATCTCTTGCAACGCTCCAGATGAAAGTATTTCATTGGGATGTCAAACCCCACGGGGAAACATCTTTGACCCTTTTGCTCCAGGACAAGAGGAGGTGCTCTGTGGTGCACCAAAGAAGAAGGTGGTTAGGGGGGTAGAAACCCTGTCCCGCAGAAAGCTCATATTTGAATCTGATGACTTCCCAGTCAAAAGGTTAAGTTTTGAGTTTGATGATATGGAGGAGGAAGATGTGTATCTCCAGGGGTTCTGCAAGATGTTTCTTGATCTGATAATCTCAAACCAAGCGCTGGAGGCCTCCGCAGATGGGGGGGAGGCTATGATAGATGCTGCTATCCCACCTGAAAGCTACAAAACCCCTGAATCCATGCCTCGACTTACCGGCATCGCGGACACCTGCCCGGATGCTCCTGTGCGGCCATCTCTGAAAATGCTGAAGCTGAGCCCAAGCATCTGCCGGAAGCTTGATTTCGGTTCAGTCAGCCCCAAGGCCCTTTTCACTGAAGATAATAAAAGCTGAGCTTGTTCTTTTCCTCCGGGAACAGGAACATCAGCTTGGTGCGGTTGTTTGGCGAGCATATCTGCCAGTGTGGTGGTAACTTGGCTAACTCTGAACCTGTACAGAGCTAGCAGTGATGATTAAGTAGCAAGGAAGCAGCCTTGAGTTTATATACATGTAAGCTATTATGTTAGTTTTCGTTGGTTTTAGCCAAGCCCCCAGTCTTACTGTCCTGATCCTTGTAGTAGCAGCACATGTGTCTCTCTGTCTAGTGGACTTCTGGCCTAGCGCTTTTGTAAATCATATTAATAACAGTTGCTTCTTTTCTTTGCTTGAAATGAACTACTCTACTAGTACTAGTACTGCAGATTCATTCTCGCTTAGTACTCCCTGTGTGTCACTGCGAGTTTTTACCGTACCCTATATTGGTGATAGAGAAGGCAACAGTATATTAAAATCAGAACTAGTTAATCAGAATTCCTGCCGACATCCACTGAAGAAATGGAGCAGCTAGTTGAGACATATCTGGATGGACTCGTGATTGCCGCTGAACTAATCCCGGCCGGCCGACATGTTTCCACTGAAGAAATGAACGACGGACAATCTATCTCAGATTCTCAATGCTGCTGCTGGTCCGAGAGCATCATCATCCACCTCCTCGTCCTGAGCTTCTCGCGGAGACTAATCATCACGTGCCGCAGCTCGGCCTTGGAGATGTGGCCGTCATGGTTCTTGTCGAACACCCTCAAGGCCTCTCGGAGCTCCTCCTCGGGGTCGTTGGTTTCGGCCTTGCGGGCCATAAGCGACAGGAACTCGGCGAACTCGATGGTGCCGTCGGCGTCGGCGTCCACGTCGTGCACCATGTCCCGCAGCTCCTCGGGGGTCGGGGTCTGGCCCAGGGAGCAGATGACCGTGGACAGCTCCTCCTCCGTGATGAATCCGTCGTCGTCCTTATCGAAGAAAGCGAACGCCTCCCGAAACTCGCTCATCTGCTCTAAGTTGATCGCCGCTGCACCGCGACGGGTTCCCAAGAGAGCACCGCGTCAATGGCGGTGAGTCCTCCTCTAGCACTTCGCGGCAGGATGAAGAAGAGGAGAAAGGAGGGACGGGGGAGAGCAGCGCGACATAAATGGCGAGGAAGAGGGGCTATAGATCGGCGGCATCCTATCAACCTGTGTATACTGGAGGAAAGCAGTACAACGATGCAAACTACACCGTTCGCGTTTTCACTATCAAATTGGAGCAGTACAAACCAATTGGCACCTTTAGATATGATGGATGAACGGCTTGTATTTATCGCAGGGTACCATAAAAGAGCTCTTGAACTTGGATTGGATGGAAAACTGTATGCGATTGGTGAAACTGAAACGATGCAGTGGCGAATTCGAACACGGCTTAGTTCGATACGACGCGTGTATTAATTGCGCTCTTCTTTAATCCAGCTGCCGACTTTATGAATGATCTGTCACGGCGACTGATGGCTGCTTCCTGTTAATTTAATAGTACGTACTGTATCTCTTTATTTACCTGCAAAAAAGTGAACATCTTTTTCTTTCTCTTTGCGAATGTGAGGTTGGATTACAGCGTCAATATACTCTCTGCTATTTACAAAAAGAAAGCTATATTCTCTGTACGTGTCGATCTCAACCATGTATGTGTCGATTAACTTGGTATTGACGGACCGACAAATCTAGTCGTATCACGAATGCGCAACTTTGTAACCTAAAAATTAGTGTACTTTTCAGTAGAGGTGGAATGGCTTTGAAGGATTATGTAGAGTAATCAGAACATCAAGCGACCCTGTAACAGCAAGCTATATAATATAGTTAAGGTCGTGCTTAGGATTCGTGCGCACAAAGCAAGAATCTAAACAAATGATGATGATATATACTAGTACTACTTGTATAAAAAAGAAGAGCAAGAAAAATCCAAGATGATAAGCGTATACTCACTCCGTAAAGAAATAGTATCAAGCTCCTCTGCCGTGCCGTGCATGTTCAGTCACATACATGCGGGCCAGGTTCTCAACGGGGCTCACATGACAGTGATGGAACGGCATCCTGCCGTACGTCAGACGATCTTCTTCCTAAGTAATCTAAACGCTCTTATATTTCTTTACTGAGGGAGTACAAAGTAGTCGACGTCGTCTCTCTCTGTACAATCTCTGTACAAGAAGGATCCATCAAATTCGTAAGACGAAACCCTGCAATGGCAACTACTAAAATGACAAATCAATTCTACCCAGACTAACTACAGTAGTAGTAGGAGTACTATACTGCTGATGAGGAAACCATCTTCTCACTCTTTTTACTTGTCCCCGTGACAAGGACGTGCCGTGCGTGGCGTAGCAAACGAACACGGCACAAAAAGGTATCCTCCTCGCTTCCATCTCCGGCGACGAACCAAAGGATCAGAGCTTGGTGTGGTCGCGGCACTCCTGGCTGCGGACGGCCAACTCCGCCACGCCGAACACGAAGCTGCAGTCGGAGTAGGCCACGGCGTGCCGCTTGAACACTCCGAACACCGCCACCCGCCCGGGGATCCTGGTGCTCGCCTCCACCGGCAGCGACCCGGCCTCCACGTCCGCGATCAGCTGCCCCACGTCGCCCGCGAACCGGTCCGCCTGCAGCGTCAGCGCCATCCGCACCTCCCCGTCGCCCTTGCTGGGGATGCGTCCAGGGTCGACCTCGGCGTCGCCGACGTGGGCGCCGCGGTAGGTGAGGTCGGTGTGGCCGCCCGACGCGAAGGAGAAGGAGGCCGGGTTGGGGTTGTGCACCGACACCGTGAGGAGCAGGGTCACGTTGAGCTGGATAGACAGCGCCGGGAAGGACAGGCGCGGGGCCACGCCGATGAGCTTCGTGGAGACGAGCCGCGTGGTCGGGTCCCGGACGCGGAGCACGGTGAGGAAGAGGATCAGGAGGACCACGGCGACGAGGACCAGGGTGACGGCGAGGCACGCGCAGCAGAGGCAGCCGCGGCGCCGCCGGAGGCGCTGGCGCTGCTTCTGGTCGTCGACGGGCGGCTTGGAGGAGGAGGACGTGGGGAGGCCGCCGTTGGTGGACGCCATTGGTTGGTTGGGCTTGGGATGGAGGGAGTTGTAAACTTGCAGTGGAGGTGGAGGTGGAGGTGGAGGAGGTGGTTTGATTCGATTCGATTCTTCTTCGGTAGGGATGGATGATATCAATGCCTGCCTTGCCCTGGATGACGACTTTTATACCGCTACTAAACAAGCCCAATCGCCAATACATACATACCCAAACTATTGAATCGGCGATGCGAAACATTACTTTTCCAGATATTTCCATATACAATATCTTTTCTCTAATGTAACGATTCTAGGATGGCAATTTAAAGCAAACGATTTCGCTCTCCAAGCGCGAACAATTTTATGATAACTTCGGGCTCTCCCAATGCATTGTTTTCTTAGGACACTCCCAATGCTAGTATCTTAGCACGATATTATAGACATTTTGCTTATGTGGCATAGTATTTAATGAAGAAAGAGAGTGAGGTTGTATCTTAGCTAAGATACAACCCTTGCACGTGGCCATATGCAAAAGGTATGGTTAGACCAATCATATGTATGCATGTAACCAAAATCATTAAATAAGATACAACCTTTAAAAAACAATGCATTGTGGTAGTTGTATCTTAAGTTTTTATTGCTCCTATGATATTGTGCTAAGAAACGATGCATTGGGAGAACCCTTAGCACAATATTATAGGAGCAATTAAAACTTAAGTTACAACCACCACAATGCATTATTTCTTAGTGATTGTATCTTATTTAATGATTTTAGTCTCATGCATACATGTGATTGGTTTGCATATGACCACGTACAAGGGTTGTATCTTAGCTAAGACTAGTAAGCTTGCACGTGTTGACCAATACTCTTTGTAATGATACACTTACTACAAATTGCACACACATTTAATGATCAAAAAGAACACTTACTGAACTTGGCTAACAATGAAAAGATTAGATGCACGTAGGACATATGGTCCAATATTTCTCATAGAATAAAACAAGCAGAAATATGAATGAATAAACAATTTGTAAAGGAATACAACCACAAATAAAGGTACCATAAATATGAAGAAAATGAAAGATGATGTATTGAACAACAATGCCCAATCATGTTATGATCATTTTGGAGTAACTTTAAACTTGATTGCAAGATATCATCTATTCCAAATCGATAATGTGTAAAAATGCATTGGAAACAGAATATAAATACCAAGCAATAAAATTTCTATTGCTCTACTAAAAAATTCAATTGCACAACACTATCTTGTCTTCATTGAAATATTTTCACTGATATTATGAGATTATGAATCTCTGCTTCCTCCTCATCGAGATTCATTACTGAAAAGACATTTAAGTAGATCATTTATCAACACTCAACATAGGATATCAATAATACTTTTGCAGTAGATCAGTAAAGAGAAAATACACTTCACAAGGATATCTTATATTGTCGTACTCCCTCCGTTCCTTAATATAAGGTGCCTAATCTTGTCACAAATATTAATGCATACATGTAATGCTACAATTGGACTGATCTTTTCCTAGAAAAAATTGAGAGAAAACAGTTCGAATCAGCCAATAATAGGAAATAGTCTCTTCATTCTATCTCTTTCCGTAGGTATATATTACCTAGACGGATGGTATAATACCAATATGCCATGTATTTTGATTTTTTCTCAAAACCTTTTTTTTAACAAAGAAGGGTCCCGAAGACCCAGCACTGCATTCATATCAAACGGTGGCATTTTACAAGACAACCCCTCAGGAAACTATGAATAGCACAAAGGGGCTATAAAATTATAGGAAGAACCCTAGAAGCAAAACTTGATACGCAATCGGGTCCTTCTCCTCCATCGCATCCGCGTCGTTGCCTCCCGTCCCGGCCAGATCGTCCATCTTCGGGGGCTAAACCACTTGGGATGAACTCACCGAAGACTGCCAGGCTACAGGAGCACAGAGGCCTCTATTTCAGCATAGCAGCCTAGAGGTTGATGTACTGGTGACGCCGGCGCATTGCCGGAAGCGTCTTCACCAGGATGTGCCGCCCTTTGTCTAGAAGAAACGACGGCGAGCCGATGAGCCGGGCAGATGTATCCATTGAGAGTATGCTCCAGAGGATGATGAAGGCAGCAGCAGGTTGCCAAGGCCCAGATCGACGGAGGATCTGGCACACCCGGAATCCCCTTTCTCCACCAAGGAAGTAGTTGTTGAAAGGGCATGTGCCCTTATGTTTGGTTTTGGTAATTGATGACAATCTTTATGGACTAATGGTTTCCTTGAGTTATACTTTAAGGTTTGTCCATAGGCAACGCTTGAAGATCATATGGTGGCTTCAAGGTTGTAAGATGAAGATTACGTGTTGACCAAGGTGTTCTTCATGGAGCTATCCAAAGATTGGGCAAGTAGATGTGTGCAAGGTCAAGAGGAGCATCACGAAGATATCATATGCTTGGAGCTTGCCGACCATTTAGTGATAATGGTCGTGTGAAGATGTGCCTAAAAGAGGCTCACCCATAATGGAGTATGGGGGAGCTATCTACAAGTCTTCATCGAGCCGGCGGAATCAAGGAAGATGTGTCAACTTGAGGCGGGCATGATCGTCATCATCAAGCTAAAGTGGATTATGCGCAAGACAAAGGTTTGACTAGATAGGTGCCTAGTTTACCGGTCTCTTGGTAGTAGTTAGGAGACCGTGTTATAGGCTAGGCCGAGTCGTTCGTGGAGAGCTCAAACCTTTTGCATCCATGGCATCATCTTTATTGGTTCTTGTTTGGATTTTCTCTTTGTGGGTTTTGGAGCTTGTGGTCTTCTTCATGACAAGCTCTTGTTCATCGAAAACGGATTTCATATGCGTCTTCTCGTATGTTTTTCGATGTGGGAGATTTGCCGGGTCGTCTCGGTTAGAGGTTTCACACCTCTATTTGTTTGACATTTCTCCCCTGCCACTTCTAAATATTTCCAGTCGTGATTAGGCAGCTCTATTCGTTAGCTTTCCATCAAGCTTGAGTTTGCCTTAATAGGAGTTCATTTGCAGAAGTTGTGGCAGTTCAGGGTTTGCCTGTTTTATTTGGAGTTCATATGTTGTGTGGCCTGGGCTCCCTGGTTCTGCCAGGGCGATAGTACCGCTCTTGGAGCGGTAGTACCGCGCCACGGTAGTACCGTGGGCGAGTACCGCACTCACTACCGTAAGTCCACTGGACTTTGCGGTAGTGGGCATGGTACTGGCCCCCAGTAGTACCGTGGGGCGGTAGTACCGCTCCCAGTGCGGTAGTACCGTGCCACGGTAGTACCGCACCTAGCGCGGTAGTACCGCGCTACGGTAGTACGGCAGGCTAGTACCGTAACCACTACCGCAAGCGCACTGACTAAGCGGTAGTGGGCACGACACTAGGCTGCGGTACTATGGCAGCGCGGTAGTACCGCACCCACCGCGGTAGTACCGCGCCACGGTAGTACCGCTCTCCGAGCGGTAGTACCGTGGTTGGTGGGCTGCCAACGGTTCCCAACGGCTGGATTCGTGGGAGACTATAAAGGGGGGTCTTCTTCCTCCTTTGTCTCCACCGATTTTGTGCAAGTTCTTTCCCTCATTGTTGACCTCTTTGAGCTTGCTTACTCTCGTCCCCTCCTATGATTCTTGCTCCTTTTTGAGGGAAAAGAGAGAGGAGGTCTAGATCCACATTCTCCACCAAGCCATCTCTCCTCTAAGTGAGGGGAACCTTGTGGATCTAGATCTTGGAGTTCTTGGTGTTCTCCTTGTTCTTCCTCTCATATTCCTCCATAGCTTTTGTTGCTTTGGTGGGATTTGAGAGTTGGGGACTTGAGCACTTCGTGTGCTCTTGCCATTGCATTTGGTGCATCGGTTTGAGTTCTCTCCGAGGATTCGTTGTAGTAAGTGAAGTTGAGAAGATAGTTACTCGTGAGTGCATTGGCACTCTAGAGCTTGTTCTCTTGAGTGCATTGACACTCTAGAGCTTGTTCCTCTTGGGTGCGTTGGCCCCTAGAGGCTTGTTGTTGCGGAGCTCAATCATTGTGGTGGAAAGCTTCGGGACGCTACGGGAGCCTCCAATTCGGTTGTGGAGATAGCCCCGAGCATTTGTACGGGTTCGGTGACCGCCCCAAGGGTCGCCATTTGTACGGGTTCGGTGACCGCCCTCAAGTATCCTAATAGTGGAATCGCGGCATCTTGCATTGGTAAGAGCGTGAGGAGAAATAGGGTGGCCCTTGTTGGCTTCGTGTGAGCATTGTGCTCCTCACCCTCTCCAAACGGAGACGTACTTCTCGCAAGAGAAGGGACTTTGGTAACAAATCCTTGTCTCCATCGGCTCCACTTGCGGTTATCTCTACCCTTACTTTGAGCAAGCTTATTACATTGTTTATCTTGTGCTTGCTCATATTATTGTACATTGCTTGTCCCATAGGTTGTTCTTCTAGACAACCTATTTACTTGTGCACCTACTTTGTGATAGCCTTAGTGCTCTTGTTATATATCTTGCTATCACATAGTTGTTTATCTTGCTTAGTATAAGTTGTTGGTGCACATAGTTGAGCCTAGCTTATTTAGGTTTCTTGCTTGGCAAATTAAACGTTAAGTTTTATTCCGCATTTGTTCAAGCCGAAACCGTAATTGTTTTTAAGCGCCTATTCACCCCCCTCTAGGCGACATCCACGTCCTTTCAGTTGTTTTTCTCAAAACCTTATGCACCTTATATCAAGAAACAGAGGGAGTATATAATGTCGACGTAAGAAAATGACAACAACAAAAGACAACCATGATTGCATGCATTACATGACATGCTACCATACTTTCCAAGTTAAGTTCATTAGCTACCAAGCTCAAAATTTACACTCCGATTGAAATAAGATTTGCCTACTATATCAACCCATGTATCTATTCAACCAATTATAGAAAATAGATAGCTAATTTAGCTAAACGTCAACAATGAGTAGTGGAAGACATGTATGGAAACTGAGTTCGTGCTAAATGAATGAAAGAAGATCTACATGTTTTGGGCACTACAACCAAAGCCAAAATGCTGGTGGCATCCAACTTGAAAAAAAATCATTTGGTAATTAAGTAATTACATAAATTAAATTTGAACCACAAGAGCAGAAGGACTGCATATACAACATTTTCTATTTTTTATGTATTTTTTGGACTGTGTGTCAACCAGTAAATTTTTCGCAAGTGCAGGATGGCAGCATATAAACTTTTTCTAAAATTTTATGTGTTTTGGACTGTGTGCCAACCTATGGGATTTTCCACCTACGAGCTGAAGTTCAAATAGCCGGTGTGTCTTGGAAGGAAATCCAAATAAAATTCAAACTTTGTAAGTATTATAGATTTAGTTTGAAATTTCACAAGGTATGCATTATTCAGAATATGTTCGCTCTAATGTCGTACAGAAATGTTAACCACACATTACAATCTGAAGGTCTTAAAACATCCCTATATCTAGTTTTCTTGTGATTACAAGGTGAGATTAATGCTCAAATTTATTTTATTGAGAATTTGAGAAAAATAACCTGTGTTTAATCAAGCACAAAAAGAATCACCATGTTGTGCAATAAATCCTGAGAAGAATAACCGGCAGTGAAATACTATGTTAGCTAGAACATCCGACAAGAAAAATTTAACGAAATGAGAACAGGAAATAATGTCTCATATTGAACAAAATAGAAAAATATCCTAGATATGCACCCGAACCTTAGCATATGAACCTGAAAATATTCCAATCATGCTCAATGAAAAATAATCATAACAACAATGAGGTTACAATTCGAGGCACCTCTTAGCAAAGGAGGCAAGAATAAAAGAGAAGGCAACAACGTCGAAAGAAAGACCTTGGCAACAACACTGTCATGTTGTAATAAATATAGCGATGTGGTGAAGGAACACGCAAGGAAGGAACAAAAAACATGGTACATGAAGGAAGCAAGTGCAAACAACACTTACAGGATCCAAGAGGCCTCTAACGAAGGTTGTATGGGCATGCTGCATCGTCCATGGTGAAATAGATATGTTTGTTTTGTAGTCACAGGCCCTCATATTTAAACATGTGATGAAGTAGTAAGTGCCCATTAGTTAAGTTCAGAAGGTTAATATTTTGACATTCTTACTTCAAATGATGTTAAACAGGGGCCTCAAACTTGGATTTATATCACGCTTGTTGCTTCATAAATTTTCAGTCTTGGAAAACCGACACGCCTTGTTCATCTCGGACCTACACAAAGCTTGTTAGACAGAGGTTTCCGATGTATTTAATTCACTACTGCTTCATTTCTCTAATTGGCTTACACATGCAACAAACTTCCAACAAAATATAGCTTGATAAAAGCACGAACATGACATCCATGATTTGGTATGCATATTTAAAATTAAGTAATCATATGAGTAACTGCTCTAGAATAGATAATCTAAGGATACAAAGTTACTTGCCAGGTGAGTGGGCATAGAAGCGACGGTGACAAATTTGAATGGCATCGAGGAATTGAAAGGCTGCACCGCCAGCCCCCCACTATTTTTGTGGCAGAGTCGCGAACAAAGGCGGCCGTCCAATCCACTGCAAACAACATAACCATCATGGGATAAAATTAGAACTCGAAAACTGAGATTCATTGGTTGGAAAGGAGCACAATCAGGAGAGCTTGCCATGCTTGACTGGATACTACCTACTAACCATCATAGAATAAAAGTCATGTACTGGCACATACATGATGAATTGTTGAACTTAGGAACTGGTTATAAACATTAGCTTCGCAAAGATCGGAAAAATAAGAACAACACAGTGTATAGCAGCACCTGGGGTGGACCACGGATGAACTGTGTGGCGGACGAACGGGACGACATTCCGATGAAGTCTGCGGAGTCATCATCCTCGGGAGGAGCACGAACATTTGGTGATCTTACTATTGAGTCGGTGGTTTCAGCGGAGAGGCTGAGAAGTGGAAGGAGCAGGGCGCGGCGGCGGCTGGGAGCGTACCCATAGCCGATTCTGGATGCACTCCATGAGAGTATTAGTATGTCAATCAACTATTCGAAAATTCAGAGATGACCGCACCTAGTCACCTAGACAGAGAGGATCTGGAGAACGTTGGTCGGCGTAGGGCAACCTTCCATGGCAGCGCTGTTAGGCGTTTAACATCAATACGAATATCAAAATCTATATTAAGTTACCCACACATGCACAAAATACTCACCCAAGACGCCTATTAAATCTCTACATGTTTGATGGGCAACTATGTTGCAACCTATACACAATGTAACAAAATTTCATTAATAAGTATTCATCCATTTAGGCTGGTCTACGATTTCTTTGCTCCACTGTTGTTGCTTATTCTCTGAATAAATACCAATGTCAGCAATGGACGTACAAATTCTATAGAGTCTGCAATTTAGAAAAAAATGCAGAGTGCGAGGCTGACCTTGCTACTGCAGGCTAAGTTGATTGAGGAGGCAGTGTCTACGGTCTTGGATGTCTGCGCAGCCATGGGTATCCTGTTCCTCTTGATCCCCTCACGATCTCTCCCCCATAGGCAAGCGCGGGTACCAGATTCCCCAAATAGAGGGGTCAAACAGCGGCCAGATCTGGAGCAATGGCAGCTGCGGGTGTGGAGGAGGCCCTGGCCGGGCCCGGTTCGGTGAGCTGCGTTGGAGGGCGTCGGCGCTCGCAGGCGCAGCGACGGCGGAGGAGGGCGTGACGGCCGTGGTAGAGGGACGGGGGGGGGGGGGGGAGGGCATGGCGGCCGTGGTGGGGGGACGGGGGAGGGCGCGGCGCGGGGTTTGCTCGAGGGGAGGGAATCATTAGCGAGCTAACCGTTTTGTTTTGCGGGATAGGGGTGTTTAGGTGTGTTGTGCCATACAACATTGGAGTAATCTGGTTCATTAGATGAATTACATTGAACGTACGAGATCAATTGGTCCAGCCCTTCTGGTGCTTTTTATATTAGTAGTAGATACAACCTCCCTCTCTTTCTTCATTAACTACTATGCCACATAAGCAAAATACCTATGATTACGTGCTAAGATACAAGCATTGGGAGTGCCCTTATAGTACAAATGTATGATAACTGCAGTACAAACGCATGACAACTTGATGTGTTTTTGAGTTTTTATGGCAATCGTGTGATCTGAGTTGCTATGCGTTTGTATTGCAATTGCCATGCAAATCGTTCGAAATTGCCATGTCCTGAAGCGAACGTTCACTCTTTATCATTAAGGTATAACTAACACAGGATACTGCACATTATAGTTGTACTCCTAATCATATACTCGTCTCGTTTCCTAATATAAATCATTTTGGCAAGCTTGAATAGCTTCCCAAAACGACTTATATTAAAAGACGAAGGAAGTATATATGATTTTTGTTTACTTTTTTAGATGAATTATTTTGTTTACATTATTCATCTTTAAGTTGGATTATCCATTGTAACATGGAAGGTGGATCAAGCGCAACGATATGGTACTACTTGCTCCATTTTAGTGTATAGATTTTGTGTGTTGTTAGATCACCAGTTTAATCAATCGTGATAAAAAACTATATGTTATAAAAAAGCATATCATATACTAATTCATATATTATTTTTATTTCAATTTTATACTTCCTCTGATCCATAATAAGTGTCGCTTATCTAGTACAAACTTTATACTAATTTAGTATAAAATATGCGATGTTTATTATGGATTAGAGGGATATTATTTTTATTGGCATATCCTTATGTTATATAACTCACATTAAATCAATCAATCGGGTGCCCTTCTCGTTGAACTGACACATTTGCATCCATGTTTGATTTGGAATAAATACTAGTGGTATACTTAAAATGTGATCAAACAAGGCATGCCTTATCGAACACAAAATCGACAAGGCTGCAAAGCATAAGATTTTTCTTTCAATGCTTCAATTTGTATATGTGCTAAAACTTTCAAGTAATTAAATGGAGAATGTCGAATGTTGAAAGATAATTAATCACTGGCGGAGCTACGGGTTAATTCCTGGGCGGGCCAAGCTGAAGGCTTTCCAAAATTTCTTTCTGATTTGACTTAAATTTACCCTTAGGCAGGGCGGACCCTAGTCCATTTTTGCTTCAACATAGCTCCTCTTCTAAATTAAAGGAGAAAGAAGTGAGTTTAGTGATATGATATACTCCTTCCGATCCATAATAAGTGTCGATGACCGACACTTATTATGAATCGGAAGGAGTACATTATAAACAAAAACACAATTTACAATCTATAACTAATTAAATAAGGAAACACCTATAGCACCTCGGTGAAGTCTCCATGCTAAAACATTTGATAGTGATAAATATTTCCTCTGTTCATAAATATAAAACTTTTTGGATCGTTAAATTAATCTAAAGTATTTTATATTAGTTTTTTTACGTTATACATCTTATATCAGTTTACAGAAGAAGTATCATATATTAATATAGTTCACATGTTACTTTTTGCCATGAGTATAGTAGACATGGTGCTATCTCCATATATAATGCATATTACAATCGTATGTATTATATCATTTTTTATTTATACAAATTTATATGTGGAATCAATTTCATGTTAACAATTCATGCGAATAATCAGATTATATCTTAACTTAGGGGCAATGCAAGTATTCACAGGAGTCGCACAGGCACAGTGTAGTGCAACTGTTGGATGTTAGTATGGCTGGGCACTGGGCGTTGGGAATTGAATACTGGGGCTGGGCGGCGCCGCACCAACCAACCAACCAGACCGGCAACGGGAGCGCGAAACGAACTGACACGGCGGCCGGGCGGAGATGGATGAATTAAATGGCCGCGCTTTGGGCGGGCAACGCGTCATGGTCGCCGCCATTTAGTCGTGGAGTTCCGTTGGACGTCAACGTCCAGCACTTACTCAGCCGACGATCGCTCCGTGATTCTATTTCCACGCCCAACTAACCGTACCAGGATGGACACGGACGCCACAGCTAGCTAGCTCCTCCGTTGACGCCCACAAGACGGACGGATCTCCTCCTCCTCCTGGCATATCTTTTTAATCCTTTTGAACAAGAGCTATCATGACCCCTCATCGTTTGGAACATACACTAGTTAGAGAATCTTCAACAACACGTCTAAACGACTGTGTATACACATTTTGCACGACGTGATTTTGGTAAAGGAAAGGAAACTATATCTGCCTCCGTGATCTTCATTCAAAACTACTAGGCGTCTTTCTCGTCGGCTCACTCCAACTGGAGGTATGTGGTTAGCGATAAAGGTAAAGATAGGATGGAGGGGCTTAATTATCCTAATGACGTGGGTAAGAGCCCGGAGACATGGAATCCTCTCAGGCAGAATTCTATTAAGATAAATGTTGATGCAAGCTTTGTGGAGGTTATTAAATCTGCTAGTGTGGGGGTGGTTGCGAGAGACCATAATGGAGATGTCATCATCTCTTCTTGGGATTATATTGAGACTTGTCATAGCGTGGATGAAGCGGAGCTCAGAGCAACCCTGGCGGGGTTGTACATAGGTATTACTCTTCAACAACCTATAATTTTGAAAACTGACTGCTCTTTTGTTGTCTCGTTGCTTGGAAATGATTCTATGGACATGTCTAATTTTGTTGATCTTAAGAGGGAAGCCTTGAGCATTGCAAGGATGTTGCCACACCTCAAGATTATCAAGATCAATAGAATAGCTAATAGGGTAGCTCATGAGATTGCAAAATTTTGCTTTAACAATAAATCATATGGTGTTTTAGTTAATAGTGTTCCGCCCTGCGTGGGTAAAATTGTAATGGATGATTGTATGAACACTGTTATTTAATTTATATATGGATTTAAAAAAAATCTGGCCTTCAACAGCTCGTTTAAATTGATGTGTAATATACACATCATCCAAATCGATCTCCACAATGCCCACGCATAGAGCATCGTCTAAAACTCATCTATGTAAAAACCATAGACATTTTGTATATAGACGTTCTATAATAAAATTAGATGTGCATACCAAAAAAAATTTATAGACCATTGTCTATATAAATATATAGACATCCAAATTTACACATGATGTTGAAGATGCTTTTATTAGAACATCTCCAACAATTTTTTTCATATAAAAACTAATTATAGGTAGAATTTGCTAAAAAACTACTTCATCAGATGACTTTTGTCCTTTATATTATAGGAGATCACCTGTAAACTACAAAAAAAATTCATATAAAAAGAGAATTTCATCTCTACTCATAATTTTTAAGACATGCGACGGCCTCGTTGTCGGCTGTCACCCCACGTCTCACAGCCGTAGTCGCTTGCCATCGCCACGCCAACCACTAGCACACGTCATTGCCTGCCGTCGCCGCACACCACCGTCATGTTGACCGCCACCCCATGCCTCGTAGCTGCCGCCGCCTCGTCGTCGGCTGCCACCCCACGTCTCACAGTCGTAGTCGCTTGCCACCGCCACGCCAACCACCAGCACACGTCGTTGCCTGCCGTCGCCGCACACCACCGTCATGTTGACCGCCACCCCATGCCTCGTAGCTGCCGCCGCCTCGTCGTCGGTTGCCACCCCGCGTCTCACAGCCGTAGTCGCTTGCCACCGCCACGCCAACTGTAACACTCTCAGTGTCAGTGAACAGTAATCACCATTACTGTTCAAGACTTTTGTTTGATCAACTTGGAACAGTTCAAATCCAAATTCCACTTTGATATTCTTGAGAGCAATGTGAACCTTGGGCCTTGATCAACATGGAACAATAACAAAGTTCAACCCCTTCGTTTGAAATCAAATCAAATGCCCAATTGCCTTGGTGGAATTAAATAATAAAACCAAAGTGCAAAATAAACTTTCTCCAAAAATTGTGAAACCACTTTTATAAAATGTCAAATAATCAGTGTACCATGCCAATATGGTTTGGGTATTTATCTTGCCACTGAATAAATCAAACAATTCATAACAGTGGTAAAACAGGGGCATTTAACACCTTTTTAATAACACAAAAATGAAAAAGAATTTATAAAAGGACAAAACTTTTTGTGGCATCTCAGTAATATGCAACAATATTATTGGATCAAGTTTCATGCTTAGCAAAAATGCCAAAGCCATTAAAACAATTTAAAACAGAATAGAAAAATAAGTAAAAAAAGAAAAGAAAAAAAAACTAGCCTACGCTTGGGGGTGAGGCCCACACCAGCCAGCTCACCCACCCCTTCCCCCCCCGGGCCGACCACCCCAGCCTAGCCCACCCCGGCCATCCCTAACCTCCCGCTACAGTGGGTGGCCATGGCGTGGAGGGCATCCACGATGGCAGCCATCTGCGGTGGCGCCGGCGCGTATAAGGCCGAGGACCCTGCGCCCTAACCCTAGGTCGAGCCGCGCCCTCCCCAAACCTCCCCCTCGTTCCTCCCCTCATCTCTCTCCTCTGCCCGCGCGCAGGCCGCACGGCTCCGTCGCCGGCGAGGCCACGGACCGCCATTCGCCGCTCCGAGACGTCGGGGAGGTTCCCTTCATCGTATACTTCGATTCCGAGGACCAGCTCGAGCCGAGGTGCAGCACGTGGCGCGAATCGAGCTCGTCTTCCCTCGACAGCCGCCGGCGTACATCTTCGATTTCGGCGCCACCGCCGCTCCTCGTCGCTCACCGAGCCTCCGTGAGCCTCCTGGGTGAGCTGCACCCCGAACCCTCCGTTTTTAGCTTCGATTTTGAGATCTAGGTCGCCGTCCCCGCCTAGCTTGCACCGACCGCCACCCGGCAAGTCGCCGTCGTCCCCTTGGCTCGTCTCTTCTCGCGCGAAGGAGAGGAATGGACTCGTGGCGTTCTGTAGATCGTGTAGGAGCTAACGGCTCGCGATTTGGTCCACGGTAGCGAGCTCCCGCACCTCGCCGTGTTCCCTGTACATGTCGTCGGCGAGCACTGGTGTTTACCAGTGAGCCTGGCTCCATGACAAGTGGGCCAGAGCCTTTTAGATTAGTGGCTAATTACTGGTTAGGGCTTAACCCCTGTTAGCTATCCCCTAAACAGTCTGTTAGTTAAATCTAACATAATACCCCCTCATCATATGACAGATGCCCCCCTGGCATTTTTATTAAATAAGAAACTGTTTAGATAAAATGAGTCCATGACATGTGGGTCCCTCCCACTGTTTATTAGGTTAATAAAAATAGTTTAGTTAATAAGTCACTGACCAATGGGACCCATTAGTCAGTATTAAAATTAATATAATTTATATTAAATAAATAATAAAAGAAATAGAAAAATGATTTATAAATGTTTTAAATTGATTAAAACTTATAAAATCAATATCTTTTAATCCGTAATTGGGATCGAAAAAGTTTATACATAAAAGTTGATCAGAAAAATATAACGAATACAGATACGCGATCCGTTGGTCTACCACCCCCATCTAACATACCGAACATCGAACCGTCCCCCTCTGGACCGTCTGTCCGATGATTTGTCCGGTACTGTTAAAAGTACCCGGATGAATTTATTCCGAACACGAAAATTGTTTGGAATAGATCAACTAACCCGGATACACCACCCATATGTTTGTCGGATGTCCACGACACCTCCGGCATGATACATCCCCCCTCCGGACACACTTTCCGGTAATCACCCGGAGCTGGCAGCTCATCCCTGGATGAATTTCCACTCCGAGCCTGATACATCGTACTGCGTTAGAATATCTGCCTCGATGCATTTTCCATGTCATTCATATGTTTGCATATGTTTGCTTTATATTTACTGTTTCTTCTCCCCTTTAATCTCCAGTAGACCCCGCTGCTGCCGCCGACTACACCGCCGCTGAGTACGACTACTACGTCGACGACCCTGCCCCTACCGTCGTGCTTCCAGGAAAGCAGAGCCATTCTCTTCCCCAGATATCGCCTATCTTTCCGTACTTTCTTGCACTAGGCATTACTGCCGCTGCTACGTTTACAATCCTATTCAATTTCATAGCCTGTTTTTGTCGCCCCTTGATGTACCTTACTTTATCCTATGCTGCATATTATATATATTATATTCAGCAGTGAGCCCTGCGCATTGTTAGCTAGGATTAGATAGCGGGCCGTGATCACTCAGAGGAGTGAACGCGGATACAAATATTATAACTGCACAGGTACGGTACAATGCAGACACCGCCTCAGGCCCCCTAGCTCGGCTTTGCCGAGCCACTATCAAGTGTGAGCTATCAAGGAGTAATCCTTGTACTCCACTCGTTGTTGACTCTGTATAGCCGCTCTAGGTACCTGAGAAACGATTGTCCTTCAGGTAAGAAGTCGGGCGACCCAACGGTGCCTGCGAGAGGTATTGCGACGGGACGACAGGGAGGGCACGACCAGTGTACCGGTGTGCTTGGCCCCTGATCGTTGGCCGCGAGAGTTACCAAACCACGAAAGTCGAGTTCCTCCAGGAGCACACGCGAGACAAGGTAAGGAGTCGGTTCACCTTGTTGGTAACCGCAGAGACTTGGTGGGACGACAGGGCAGGCACCGATGTACTGGTAGTCCTAACTGCTGTCGTTGTCCGCGGGTCAGTTTAGTCGAGGCAACGATAACGGTTGTCCCGCAAGTTAATAAAATGCTAAATGGTTCAGTGGATGACTTGAGAGGCCCGTTGGTCTGTACGCACTACCTTCACGTAGGATAAGGAGTTATGGGCTCCCCTGCGTCGTAGTTCATTAGAAAGCTCTTCAGACGTCAGCAGTATCGCGGTCTGATTGCCGGGAAGTTGTGTGTCTTCTTTACTCGCGAGTGGTGTTTGCTTTTGCTTCCCGGCCAGCCTCGCACCGTGCAGGAGCGTGCAAGGGTGAGGGTCCTAGACCCCTTGGCGCATATGATTTAGTCCGGTGGATGGCCTCTCTGCTGAGCCTAGGATGAGCTGCGATGTGTCGGATAGCCTCGGTGGGGCGTTCCCTAACAAGGTTCACGCCACCCTGGAGATCCGAGCGTGCAGGCTGAACAGTAGTGCACCCCTGCAGGGAGTTTAATCTATTCGAATAGCCGTGTCCACGGTAACATGACTCTTTATGCTGAAGCTGGATCTTACCACTACAAACTATTATTATTAAACTGTATGGTTCCGGGTTTTCTTCCTCGCTGGGATGTTGAGGAGGGGATCTCGGAGGCATTGTTAATTATTACAACTTACTATTATACAATGCTGCAGCAACTTCTGCTGCATTGTTACTTTATGCTTTATATGAACTGTTGGCTATTCTCTCCTCATGCCGCAAGACTCGTCGGAAGATGCTAGTCTTCATTAGGCCTAGCTTCTTACCCTTATTCTGATTTCTATCTTGCAGTCCACTATATATAGCCTCCCTTTCCATTTGATACATGCATAAATGCTTAGTAGCGGACGTAAGACTCGCGGGTATGCTAGATACTCACCTTTGCTTTATTTCCCTTTTTCGCTTTGCCTGATCGGCCGCTGCAGTCGTCGTTGGATCCCAGGAGCAGGAGTACTCCGGAGGAGACTACTACGACGTCGAGTTCCCCGTCAACCAGGAGTAGTTCGGTTGATCCCAGGCAGGAGGCCTCGCCTTTTCGATCTGTATCTCTGATGTGATTTGTGCTAGCCTTCTTAAGGCAAAACTTGACTAACTATGTCTGTACTCAGATATTATGGCTTGTATGACTTATGTATTCGGATCCTCGTGATCCCTGGTATTGTAACATATTGATTTATCCTTTTGTGTTTAGTGTTATGCTGTGATATTCTCACCGTGGCACCCTAATCTCAGCCGTGTACCCTGCGAGTATGATTACTATACACGGATTGATTTTGGGGGCGTCACAAGTTGGTATCAGAGCCGACTGCCTGTAGGAAGCCACCCCACCACTACTTGGTAGAAGTTGAGTCTAGACTTTGAAAAACTATTTTGCTAACTTAATATTTGGCTTACGGGCCCACATCGATGTCACTACGTGTGATATCTATGATATTAGGATCCTTTTCTCCTTACCTATGCTCTGGGAACCTCGCTCTCTTATCCTTGCTGGTAAGTTTTACAAACTTTGACATTAGGATCACGTTCTCTTGATTCCACCCGGCGTTTTGGTACTTCCCCATTGATTGAGTCGTGTCGCAGGAGTTCTACCCCAGGTCCCGGACCGCGGATCCCATTCTCATTCTGGGCAGGCCGCGCGTCCTCTGGCATTAACTCCTGTGGCCAACAGTTTTCTTGCGGCGTGATTGACATAGTGGAATCTATGTCGCGTCGTGTAATCCTTACCGCGGTCTGCGCGCCGCCTAGTGAGTCCTTTTTCCTTAATTTCTACGACGTTACGCTGCCCGATTTTCGATTGACTCCGTGTGTGAATGTGTATGTCTTATATGACTACTCCTATATATCCGCGCCTCCTCTCCGTTGTCGCTTTACCTCAGGCTTGATTCCGGTATCTCGTTAAATTTTCATCACTGAAATACCCCTGTTAAATTCTAGCAGGATGGATGGTCGTGGTGGTCGTGGTCGTGGTGCCAACGACCCACCTCCGCCGCCGGATTACATGGCCGCGATGAAGCAGCAGTTCGAGCTGAACCGTCAGTTCATGGAGAATGTCATGGCTCATTTCCCCCAGCCGAATTAGAATGGGCACCACCATCAGCACGCCACCGTGACTCTGCACGACTTCACCCGCCTCAACCCCACTATGTTCCGAAACACTGTGCAGCCGTTGGATGCTGATGACTGGCTTCGCGACATCACTCAGGAGCTGGAGTCTGCTAATGTCGATCCAGCCGACTATGTGAACTTTGCATCCTATCACCTGAAAGGCACCGCTGCTCAGTGGTGGAGCACCCACAAGCGTTCACTGCCAGTCGGAGAAGTCATCACTTGGGATGAATTTCAGTCCGCCTTCCGCACCCGCTACATTCCTCAGGGGATCATGGACCGTAAGAAGGAAGAATTCCGCAACCTCACTGTTGAAGCCTATCAGCGTGAGTTCCTCAACCTCTCTCGCTATGCGGAAGAAGAGATCACCACTAATGCTCGCAGACAGCAGAAGTTCCATCGTGGACTCAATGCAGACCTCAGGCTCGCTCTTGCCGTTCATGATTTTGCCAATTTCGCCACCATGGTGAACAAGGCTATCACCGTCGAGACTGCCCAGATGGAGTTCAAGGACACGCAGAAACGCTATCGTGATGTTGGCTCATCTTCGGGCGCAACACAGAAGCGTCGCATCTGGCTCCCTCACAGTGTGACCCATTCACCTGCCCCTAATCCGAGGCCGTCTTATGCTGCACCCCGTCTGCCTCCGCCACCGCAGATGCCAAGAGATTTGCCTCCACCACCCAATGCTGCACACCTTCGTCCTCAGGATGGATTATGCTTCACGTGCCGCCAGCCTGGTCATTTTTCTAGAAAGTGCCCCCAGAAACAGAAGCAACTGGTAGTTCACCCCGCTGGTCGCGGAAATGGTCGTGGCAACAACAGGACCCCCAACTATAATACTGGGTCTGCTGCTCATTCTTGTGGGCATGCCTACAACATTGATCTTGAAGAAGCTCAGGCACATCCCGCTACAATGATGGGTACTCTCCTGATTAACTCAATACCTGCTACTGTTTTATTTGATATAGGAGCATCGCAATCATTTATGTCCGGGGCATTTGCATTTAAGCATGGCATACACCACGAAAAGATGCGCACTCCCTTAGCCGTTAGTACTCCCGGTGGCAAGTGTCACGTTGACGTGATGGCTCCCAACATCACCGCCGAGATCGAAAGGATTGAGTTCCTTGTCTCCCCCCATATTCTGAAGACCTCCACTATAGACCTTATCTTGGGAATGGATTGGCTGAAAGCTCATGATGCTGCACTTTATTGTGGCAACAAAGTCGTCCGACTCTTTCACCCCTCCGGCAAGGTTGTGAACCATACTGCCATAGTGTCGCTGAATGCCGAAGCTCGTATATATGCTCTGAATGCATTGAACTCTTCGCCACTTGAAGGAATTGAGAACGTTCCAATCGTTCGCGAATTTCCCGACGTCTTCCCAGAAGAACTAGGTAACAGCCCATGTGCAATAATTAGAAAACACCATGAGATTGTACCTTGTCGGTTGACTTTGTAACTTGGCATGATGCTAAAGTTTGTAATTTCATGTGGTGATTTAAATTTGCATTGGGATTGGATCCCATCTGGTTTGGTTGAGTTTGCTTCCAAAGTGGTTCAAGATGGGTGCTTGAAGTATTTTCATTGTGGCATGCATGCTCTCCCTGACCCCAAACTTGGCATAGCCATTTCATTTGCTATGGCAAGGGTTTTAAAAGCCTCAAATCATTTTTGCCATCATAAAAAATATGGGCTCTAGTTCAAAGTGGTTTTGAATTCAAAAAGGAGCTCACAATTTTGTTGTTGCCAAAAATGCCCAAACCATTTTTGGAAATTGAGGAATAATGCAAGGTTAATTATACATATTTTTATGTATTTTTCCTACTTGTATTTAATCCAAAAAAAACCCTGAGTCCTTTTCTGTTTTATTAAATGGAAAAGGGGTCCAAGAGGGGGTTTTATTTTTGTTTTTCCCTCTTTTCCTCCAACCCAGCCCACCTGGGCCCGTTTTCCCCTCGGCCTAGCCCGTGGCGAAGGGGTACGCCCTTCTTCTCCACCTTTCCACCGTGGAGTCTCCCTTTTCCCCTTTCCCCTCTCACAACCGGCGCCACGGCGGCCGATGGAGCCCCGGAGCCAGCGGGAGGCGCCCCCTCCTTTATAAGCGCGCCTAGGGATCCCTCCAGGAACCCTAGTTCCATTCCCCCCTTGCCTTCTGCTCGCCGCCGCCTCTTGGACCGACGCCTCCCCCTGTTCCCGCCATGACTCCGGTGAGAAGCTTCAATTCGCCACCGTCCTCGCCTCGTCTTCAAACCCGCGTCTGTGCTCTGCGAACCCCGTGCTAAACCTCGTCGATTCCCCCTCGCAGGATTGAGCTAGGCGAAGCAGAGCGCCCCCCTCGACGTCGACACCCGCCTCGGTCGTCTTCGGCTCCGGCGACGACACGCCTTCTTCCTCCTCTTCGACTCGTTCTTCCTCCTCGTCGAGACCATCTAGGTGAGCCGTGCCTTGCAAATCTCCATGTACACGTGTGCCCACGCTCGTCCCCGTACCGCCCTGTTTCCGACCACGGCGACAGACGCAGCCGTGCATCCATGGCGTAGTTTGCGTTCGAGGTCGTTTGCGTGCTCTGTGGACACCCCGGCCACGCTCTTGGCCGCCAAGGAGCCGTTTTTATCCCGCCCGCTGTGCGCTTTAGAATTCGCCGCCGTCTGAACGTTAGCGGGCTCTACTTCCCCGCCGTGATCTTCCCGGCGAGGGGAAGGCTGCCCCTTTAGGTCTCCGGCGAGGGTCGCTAGCGAAATGGGTCCGTGGGAGCTCCAGCTTCACGGGGAGGCCCTCCGTTGTGTCGCCGGTGACGTGATCAGGAGGCCACGGTCGCCACAAGTCGTCAGGGTGCGTCTGTCTTCAGTTTTGTCAGGGTGCGCCGTCTTCAGGTTCAGTAGCCACGCAGTGGCTTCTTTTTCCTTCAGTGTTGCAGTCTGTCGAGAACGCTTCGGCAGCGCAGTGGTAGCGAGCAGCTGAGTCCAGATGTGGACATGGGTTCGAATCCCACGCGAGGCTTTGCCTTCCCCCCCTTTTTTTGATTTTATACGGAGGCTGACGAGCGGACCCCTCACGTCAGTGAGGTGCTGCCCGAATGGACAGTGGGCTGAGCCCACTGTTCATATCTGGAGTGGGCCGGAATTTCCCGAGGCCAGCCCAGAGAGGCTGAATCCTTTTCTTTATTTTCCCTTTTCTTTTTGTATTTCTTTTCTGTTTAATTTCCAAATTTGATTTGAATTCAAATTCAAATCGGGATCTGGACTTTTGAACTTGCCACCCCAAACATTGTCATGCTATATATGTTTTTGGGGTAGCTTGACCCACTGATCTTCATGGTGAGTTCCTTTTTTCATTTTTCCCCTCTGGATTTTGGAGTGTGGCAATTTTGCAAATAAACCCCCCCTTTTTTTATTTCTTTGTTTTTGTCGATTTTTGCCCAAATTCAAAAATGGCCATGCCATATATGATTTTTGGGTAGTTTCAACCAAGGAGTTGCATGGTGATATTGGTTTAACCATTTGAGCCTTTTCCAAAAAATGCAACTAGTGCAATTTTGCACTCAGCCCCGTGAAATTCTTTTGACTTGCAACTGTGTTTGCAAATCCAGAGGATACCATATCATATATGGTTTTGGGGTAGATTTTTGCAAGGATTGCAATGGTGATGTCCTCATGATGTTTTGTGCAACTCATTGGGACAGGGTGTGACCACCTCATCCAAAATTCTATCTGTCCTTTTCCTTCCTTTGCATCATTCCAATTTCAGTGCATGTTGGAAATGATGTTCTTTTGATCCTTTCAAGTTCTGTTTCCTGTCATCTCCAATCTTTTCATCAACCAGCACTTAACATATTGTCTTTGCAATGTGGCTGAATTTCAACTTTTGTTGCACCTTCCTTGTGTCAAATTCACCGGCACTACTCCGTCTCCGGAATCGATGTTTTATTTTCACGATGTTTAATTCCTGTTATATGCATTGTTGATCATGCCATGTTGACATGTTACCTACACCAAAAATAAGGCTAAGACCAAAGCCATTTTTACGTAAATAAATTGCATATGAAGTTGTTGACGTGTCGTCACCACCTTCATTTAAATCTGACTAGATAGGGTCACATCATGTCAAATTAACTTGACCATACCATCCTTGCCTGTGCATTGTACCCGTTACTTACTTGTGTGCCTTTTCCTTGCCGGTACCTTACGTTAGCACCTGAGACAGCCGAGGAGACTTACGTGGAGGTTTCCGACACCGGGCCCGAGGACCCTGCTGCGTCTACTTCGACGACCGATTACCCAGGCAAGGGGAAGATTTATACCATTACTTGATACCTTTCTGCCTACCTGCCTAGCTGTAGCCTAGAACGTTTGTTTGATCCTACCCACTTTGAACATGCCACCTTCAAAAACCAAACAGCCATGATCCCCACATCCCAGCAAACCTTGTATTGCTAAGTTACCGCTGCTCAGCCATTGCTTAGTATGAGTAGGAAAACTCGCTGCTTACCCTGTGCTATGGTTTGGGATATCATGTTATTTAAAGGAGTTGGTTGATATTTATTATTGATGATGTTAAATTTATACTTGACGAAAGATGGGAGACCAGGCCGTTCCCGCCAGGTGTTTTGTTCCATTTGAGTCACCTAGGTCCCGAGTTCCGGGTATTGTGTTTCTTGACGAGCGTGCCTAATCGTGTGTGGGATTCTATGGGGTCCCCTTGTCTTACCTACCTAGCTTCATACAGTTCTAGTGGTGGCCCAAGCTGATTTACTATTTGCAAACGTGTGTGTGCTTGGTTGGTACCCCAGCTGTTTTCGAAACAACCCGGACCAACGGAGACATAGTTCCTCTGGTTGGTCCACACTGGTGAGCTAGGGAAGTCCCCTGATTTATAGGTGAGACTAAACCCGACCTTAGCCATACGGAAGAGGCCGATCCGAGAGCTTGGCCGGCTTTTGGATTGGATGTCGACTCCCCGGGGGCCACCCGGAATTGTGTGTTGTTAGTTAGAGGGACTCTGACGTTCCGGAGTTTCAGGCGTTTACCTAGCCAAGTGGAAACCGGGCGTACATGCGAAGCCTATGATGGGCAGTTGGTACACCCCTGCAGGGTTAAATCTTTTCGAAAAGTCGTGTTCGCGGTTATGGACGACTTGAGACCTACTCCTTGTTCATAGAATAACATCAAGTTGAATCATAATTAAAACTTGCCTACCGTGTGAGTGCCTTGGTTGCTTTTCTTCGTCCAAGGGGACCGAGAGAAGATCCATGTTGTGTTATGCTTGACGTAAGTAGGTGAATAGGGGACCTATGACACGATGTCACGTGTATTTCTTGGATCTTACCTCTACTCTAATAGAACGATAGCCACCATATATGCTAGTGCGACTGCAACCTTTACCCTTACTTTTCTTACCGTAGGAAGTCAGTTATCCTGTAATGATATAATCTCACCCCTGTTTTCCTTTTGTGCCTTTACTGTTTTGCCTGATCGGCCGCTGCAGTGGACTACTACCTCGACCCTAGCACTGGACGATACTTCGTGGAGGTGCCCCCGGAGGATGACGATGAGATCGACCTCGTTCAGTAGATCCTACAGTTGGGCTTCAACGATCCGTGGGTGGACCCTTTATGTGCAGCCCTCTCTAGGGCAATTTGGATTTTGACCGTACTCGGTCGTGTTTGTCTTCCGCTTGTTGCATGATATTCTGTTGGGTCCACGGACCTCTGAGATGTTGTAATAATTCCAGTGGCGATGTATGCCCTGGACTCTATATATTTATGTCTTAGTTAAAGTTCTTTGTTCTTATACTTGTTGTTGAGAATCCGGCAGCGACACGAGTGCGAGTGTCGTGAGTCGGTGGCTCTTTATGTGCTACTAACTTGAGCGGGACGCGAAAGCGACTAACTCGAGTTAGCACCGCATCGGGGCCCTTACAACTTGGTATCCGAGCAGGACTGACTGTAGGACCCCTTACTGGCCGAAGTTGAGTCTAGAAACTATTTTGTAGTTACTAAGGAAAAATCGGAGAGTAGGAACTCCTTCTTTTTCTTCTTACCCCACCATCCCACCCCTTTTTCCGTGAGGAAGTGAAACGTTGTTTTCTCTCTGCAACTTATCCCCTTTCAAAACAAATCTAGGTTCTCTTTTACATGAGGCTCCGATTCCTCTATAATTTTTTGCTAGCGACGAGATGTGTTGGCGTCTTTGAGACCACTGAGCCGCCGCTTGGGGTTGACTGCTCTACCTCGCTTACGGCATACCCCAGGTGAAACGTCCATACAGAATTGGCGGGCATCCTATGGTAATATGGATGTGGTGTCTTTTCCCCTATGGACGACCGTGATGGCGGGCCGCTCAGGGCAGATGTCTCATTGTTCAGGTTTCCAACCACTCGTATATATTGTTGTGTGCTCGCTAGCAGATTATTATCTTGGATTCGGATGATCTCGGTTTGGGGATTCTAGTAGCACCTAGCTTTCGACTTTTCGGGTTAACCTTGGTGGAATTTCAGCCTTCGGCTTTCTCATACCTCGTGAGGAAATTTTGTTGATATTGCTTTACCTTCTTTCTTCAATGTTTCAACCGTGTTATCATAAGTGTTCCTGTATACAGGATGCCAAGAGCGAACATGCCGCCGCCAGAGAACCCTCTCCTTGGGGAGGCTGTGACCGCAGTGGCTCAGGGCACAGCTGCGATCCTACAAATGCTGCAGAATCAGACTTCCCAGAGGAATGATCGACCACAGTACACCACACTGCAGCAGTTCCTCGCGATCAACCCCCCCAGGTTCTCCGAGGCTCGAGACCCGCTGGAGGCGGATGCCTGGATTGCAGAGATCAAGAAGCACTTCAATGAAAAAACCGTCAGACCTGTCGACTACGTCACTTTCGCCTCCTTCCAGCTTCAGGGTGCAGCAGCCAGCTGGTACGATACCTACAAGGCCAGCAAGGGCGATGCTATCATCACGTGGGCAGATTTCGTCGCAGACTTCAGAGCAGCGTATATTCCGAGTGGCCTGATGGACAGGAAGCGTGAGGAGTTCTTGGCTCTGAGACAGGGTGACAGGTTAGTTCAGGAGTACAACCTGGCCTTCGTCAGGCTCGCCAGGTATGCTCCAGAGGAGGTCATCACAGAGGCTAAGTAGATTGCGAGGTTCCCTGGAGGTCTCAGCACAGAGATCAAGTACACGCTCACTCAGTGCAGTCCCACGCTGTTCTCACAGTTCGTGGATCAGGCTAGCCGTCAGGAGTCAGCCAGAGCAGAGTGGGATGCAGACAGGAAGCGCCAGCGTGAGCACAGTTCCGCAGTGGTGATCCACAAGAAGGCAAAGACTTGGGTTGCAGAGGCACCACCGCAGAGGCAGCAGTACCAGCAGAGGAGGGCAGTTGTCCGCACTTTTGCCCGCCCTCCCGTCCCAGTTCAGTAGGGGCCTCGATCTACACCACCACACGCGAGGCCACCCAAGCCGCAGCAGCAGCCCAGGCCGGGCGTGATTTGCTACAAGTGCAGAGAGCCAGGGCACACGTCTCCCAACTACACCGATCCGCGCTTTGCTCGCCTTCCACCGCCTCCACCTCGCTCTACTCCGAGCACCGCGATGGTGAAGGCACAGCCACGTGCACTTCGGGTGAACAACGTGATGCTCTCAGATGCTCAGCAGTCTTCAGAGATTGTTCTTGGTAGGTTGCTTGTGTGTTCAGTTCCCGCGACACTTTTGTTCAATTCCGGAGCGTCTCGTTCCTTCATTTCCAAGTCTTGCGCTCAGCAGTTTGATTTACAAGCAGATGTGTTGCCGTCTCCTTTGGCCATCTCTACCCCGGGCTCCAAGTTCAGTTCAGCTGTCAGAATTCCTGATGTGCAGATCCAGATTCAGGGTCTCCTTTTCTCCGCTTCTTTGATTTTGCTTCCCCGTTCCGACATTAATGTCATTTTGGGCATGGATTGGCTTGTGCAGCACAAGGCCAATATTGATTATCCGACCAGATCTGTCAAGTTGACTCATGAGTCAGGTGCAGAAGTCTTGTACACTTGTAGCTCTATGACAGGACCAGCACAGTTGTACGCGTTGAACGAAGGAGTTTCGCCTTTGCTCGAAGAGGTCAGAGTTGTCTGTGAGTTTCCAGACGTCTTTCCGGAGGAGTTTCCAGGAATTCCCCCAGTTTGAGCTATTGAGTTCGTTATTGAGCTAGAGCCTGGTACCCAGCCGATTTTTCTCGGCATCCGTACAAAATGTGTTCGAAGGAGTTGATCGAGCTCAAGAAGCAGTTGACAGAGTTGGAAGCAGGCGGTTTTATCCGCGCGAGCACTTCCCCTTGGGGTGCACCAGCTTTGTTTGTCCAGAAGAAGGATGGGACTAGCCGCTTGGTCCAGGACGATCGCGGTATCAACAAGAAGACCATCAAGAACAAGTACCCTTTACCCCGCATCAATGATCTGTTTGAGCAGTTAAATAGGGCTAAGGTGTTTTCCAAGCTTGACTTGAGGATGGGGTATCACCAAATCCGTGTTCGTGAAGAGGATATTCCCAAGGCCGCGTTCATCACACGTTATGGGCTGTATGAGTTCATAGTCATGACTTTTGGGTTCTCAAATGCCCCTCCGACATTCATGAGATCTATGAACTATTTGTTCCAAGAATGGATTGATGTGTTTGTATCCTCTACCTCGACGACATTCTTGTCTATTCCAAGTCAGAGGCTGAGCATGAGGAACATTTGCGCTTGGTGCTGCAGAAGTTAAGAGAGCACCGGTATTACTCCAAGTTCTCCAAGTGTAAGTTTTGGCTGGACAAGGTCAATTTTATGGGCCATGTCATCTCCGCTGAGGGAATTGCGGTTGACCCAGAGCGAGTCCGCACTATTCAAGAGTGGGCTCTGCCGAAGAACGTGAAGCAGCTAAGGAGTTTTCACGGCCTCGCCAGTTATTGCAGGAGGTTTGTGCAGAATTTCTCCAAAATAGCCAAGCCAATGACTGAATTGTTGTGCAAGGACAAGCGGTACACTTGGTCACCAGCTTGCCAGTCGGCCTTCGAGGAGTTGAAAGAGAAGCTGACCACAACTCCAATTCTCACGCCGCCAGATGAGTCACAACCTTTTCAAGTGTTTTGTGATGCCTCCTTACAAGGTCTGGGCGGAGTTTTGATGCAAGACAGGAATATTGTGGCTTATACCTCACGGCAGTTGAAGACAAGTGAGAGGAATTATCCCACGCACGACTTGGAGCTTGCAGCAGTTGTGCACGCTTTGGTCACTTGGCGACACCTCCTCTTAGGGAGGAAGGTGGATGTGTTCACGGACCACAAGAGTCTAAAGTACTTGTTCGCTCAGCCAAATCTGAACTTGAGGCAAAGAAGGTGGCTTGAAACCATTACTGAGTACACAGTTGATATTCAGTACACGCCTGGGAAGGCGAATGTCATAGCTGATGCGCTGAGCCGCAAGGGCGATTGCAATAATATCCAGGTGCAGAAGATCCACCCTGATTTGTGTGAGTCCTTTCGAAGGCTCAATCTCGAGCTAGTTCCAGCAGGCTATCTTGCCAACCTTGTGGTAGATCCCACTATCCATGAGAAGATTCGTGAAGCTTAGTCTGGCAGCTCAATGATACAGAAGATCAAACAGGGTATGGCCGCCTCAGTTCCAAAGTACGGTTGCTTTTCAGTGCATAACGACGGCACCGTGTTGTTCGAAGAGCGAGTTGTTCCCAAGGAGGGAGATCTCAGAGAGGTCATCATGAAGGAAGCCCATGATTACAAGCTATCGATTCACCCTGGCAGTACGAAGATGTATCAAGATCTCAAGCAAAGCTTTTGGTGGACTCGTATGAAGCGGGATGTTGCCCGTTACGTGTCTCAGTGTGATGTGTGCAGGAGAGTGAAGGCACAACACCAGAAGCCTGCAGGGTTGCTTCAGCCACTTGAGATTCCGGAGAGGAAATGGGATCATATGGAGATGGATTTCATCACAGGCTTCCCTTTGTCGCAGAAGAAGAACAATGCCATCTTTGTTGTCATTGACAATCTTTCCAAAGTTGCCCACTTCTTCCCAGTGAAGGACTCCATTTCAGCAGCCCAGTTGGCGGATTTGTACACCGCAAGAGTTGTATCTTTGCATGGCATTCCAAAGAAGATCAGTTCTGATAGAGGCAGCCTTTTCACCTCTAAGTTCTGGCAGGCCTTTCAAAAGGCGATTGGTACGACAGTGTTGTTCAGTACCGCTTATCACCCTCAGACAAGTGGGCAAGTCGAGCGCGTGAACCAAATCCTCGAGGACATGCTTCGGGCATGTGTCATCTCGTTTGGAATGAAGTGGGAGGAGTGCTTGACGTATGCTGAGTTCTCTTACAACAACAGCTATCAGGCAAGTCTGCAGGCAGTGCCGTTTGAAGTCTTGTATGGCCGCAAGTGCAGGACACCTTTCAAATGGTCCGAGACAGGTGAGAGGCAGCTGTTCGGTCCAGATGTGATCCAAGAGGCAGAGGACAAAGTGAAGATTGTCCGAGAGCACCTAAAGGCAGCACAGTCTAGGCAGAAGGCCTATTATGACAAAAGGCACCGTGGTGTAGCGTTTCAGGTTGGTGATTGGGCGTACCTGAGAGTGTCTCCATTGAGGGGAACTCACCGCTTTGGCATCAAAGGAAAGCTCGCTCCAAGATTTGTCGGACCTTTTCGCATCCTTGAGACTAGAGCACCTCTTGCCTTTCGGCTCGAGCTTCCAGAGTGTCTGTCCATGGTGCACGACGTGTTCCATGTGTCCCAGCTAAAGCAGTGCTTCAAGCAGCCAGAGCAGGCTGTTGACTTGGGTGTGATACAGCTGAGTGCGGATCTTTCCTACTCAGAGCGTCCAGTCCGTGTTCATGAGACGTCCGAGCGCAAGACTCACAACAAGACCGTCAAGTTCATGAAAGTTCAGTGTGCACATCATTCGGAGAAGGAAGTAACGTGGGAGCGTGAAGATCATCTCCGTTCTGAGTATCCTGAGTTGTTTCAGGCTTAGATCTCGGGACGAGATCCTGTGTTGGTGGGGGAGTGCTGTAACAGCCCATGTGCAATAATTAGAAAACACCATGAGATTGTATCTTGTCTGTTGACTTTGTAACTTGGAATGATGCTAAAGTTTGTAATTTCATGTGGTGATTTAAATTTGCATTGGGATTGGAGCCCATCTGGTTTGGTTGAGTTTGCTTCCAAAGTGGTTCAAAAGGGTGCTTGAAGTATTTTCATTGTGGCATGCATGCTCACCCTGACCCCAAACTTGGCATAGCCATTTCATTTGCTATGGCAAGGGTTTTAAAAGCCTCAAATCATTTTTTCCATCATAAAAAATATGGGCTCTAGTTCAAAGTGGTTTTGAATTCAAAAATGAGCTCACAATTTTGTTGTTGCCAAAAATGCCCAAACCATTTTTGGAAATTGAGGAATAATGCAAGGTTAATTATACATATTTTTATGTATTTTTCCTACTTGTATTTAATCCAAAAAAAACCCTGAGTCCTTTTCTGTTTTATTAAATGGAAAAGGGGTCCAAGAGGGGGTTTTCTTTTTGTTTTCCCCTCTTTTCCTCCAACCCAGCCCACCTGGCCCGTTTTCCTCTCGGCCTGGCCCGTGGCGAAGGGGTATGCCCCTTCTTCCCCACCTTTCCACCGTGGAGTCTCCCTTTTCCCCTTTCCCCTCTCACAGCCGGCGCCACGGCGGCCGGTGGAGCCCCGGAGCCAGCGGGAGGCGCCCCCTCCTTTATAAGCGCGCCTAGGGATCCCTCAAGGAACCCTAGTTCCATTCCCCCCTTCCCTTCTTCTCACCGCCGCCTCCTGGACCGACGCCTCCTTCCCCTGTTCCCGCCATGACTCCGGTGAGAAGCTTCAATTCTCCGCCGTCCTCGCCTTGTCTTCAAACCCGCGTCTGCGCTCTGCGAACCCCGTGCTAAACCTCGTCTATTCCCCCTCGCAGGATTGAGCTAGGCAAAGCAGAGCGCCCCCCTCGACGTCGATACCCGCCTCGGTCGTCTTCGGCTCCGGCGTCGACCACACCTTCTTCCTCCTCTTCGGCTCGTTCTTCCTCCTCGTTGAGACCCTCTAGGTGAGCCGCTCCTTGCCAATCTCCATGTACACGTGTGCCCACGCTCGTCCCCGTACGGCCCTATTTCCGACCAAGGCGGCAGACACAGCCGTGCATCCATGGCGTAGTTTGCGTTCGAGGTCGTTTGCGTGCTCTGTGGACACCCCGACCACGCTCTTGGCCGCCAAGGAGCCGTTTTTATCCCGCCCGCCGTGAGCTTTAGAATTCGCCGCCGTCTGAACGTTAGCGGGCTCTGCTTCCCCGCCGTGATCTTCCCGACGAGGGGAAGGCTGCCCCTTTAGGTCTCCGGCGAGGGTCGCTAGCGAAATGGGTCCGTGGGAGCTCCAGCTTCACGGGGAGGCCCTCCGTTGTGTCGCCGGTGATGTGCTCGCGAGGCCACGGTCGCCACAAGTCGTCAGGGTGCGTCTGTCTTCAGTTTCGTCAGGGTGCGCCGTCTTCAGGTTCTGTAGCCACGCAGTGGCTTCTTTTTCCTTCAGTGTTGCAGTCTGTCGAGAACGCTTCGGCAGCGCAGTGGTAGCGAGCAGCTGAGTCCAGCTGTGGACGTGGGTTCGAATCCCACGCGAGGCTTTGCCTTCCCCCCTTTTTTTGATTTTATACGGTGGCTGACGAGCGGGCCCCTCACGTCAGTGAGGTGCTGCCGGAATGGACAGTGGGCTGAGCCCACTGTTTATATCTGGAGTGGGCCGGAATTTCCCGAGGCCAGCCCAGAGAGGCTGAATCCTTTTCTCTTTTTTCCTTTTTCTTTTTGTATTTCTTTTCTGTTTAATTTCCAAATTTGATTTGAATTCAAATTCAAATTGGGATGTGGACTTTTGAACTTGCCACCCCAAACATTGTCATGCTATATATGTTTTTGGGGTAGCTTGACCCACTGATCTTCATGGTGAGGTCCTTTTTGCATTTTCCCCTCTGAATTTTGGAGTGTGAAAATTTTGCAAATAAACCCCCTTTTTTTATTTCTTTGTTTTTGTCGAGTTTTGCCCAAATTCAAAAATGGCCATGCCATATATGATTTTTGGGTAGTTTCAACCAAGGAGATGCATGGTGATATTGGTTTAACCATTTGAGCCTTTTCCAAAAAATGCAACTAGTGCAATTTTGCACTCAGCCCCTTGAAATTATTTTGACTTGCAACTGTGTTTGCAAATCCAGAGGATACCATATCATATATGGTTTTGGGGTAGATTTTTGCAAGAATTGCAATGGTGATGTCCTCATGATGTTTTGTGCAACTCATTGGGACAGGGTGTGACCACCTCATCCAAAATTCTATCTGTCCTTTTCCTTCCTTTGCATCATTCCAATTTCAGTGCATGTTGGAAATGATGTTCTTTTGATCCTTTCAAGTTCTGTTTCCTGTCATCTCCAATCTTTTCTTCAACCAGCACATAACATATTGTCTTTGCAATGTGGCTGGATTCCAACTTTTGTTGCACCTTCCTTGTGTCAAATTCACCGGCACTACTCCGTCTCCGGAATCGATGTTTTATTTTCACGATGTTTAATTCCTGTTATATGCATTGTTGATCATGCCATGTTGACATGTTACCTACACCAAAAATAAGGCTAAGACCAAAGCCATTTTTACGTAAATAAATTGCATATGAAGTTGTTGACCTGTCGTCACCACCTTCATTTAAATCTGACTAGATAGGGTCACATCATGTCAAATTAACTTGACCATACCATCCTTGCCTGTGCATTGTACCCGTTACTTACTTGTGTGCTTTTTACTTGCCGGTACCTTACGTTAGCACCTGAGACAGCCGAGGAGACTTACGTGGAGGTTTCCGACACCGAGCCCGAAAACCCTGCTGCGTCTACTTCGACGACCGATTACCCAGGCAAGGGGAAGATTTATACCATTACTTGATACCTTTCTGCCTACCTGCCTAGCTGTAGCCTAGAACGTTTGTTTGATCCTATCCACTTTGAACATGCCACCTTCAAAAACCAAACAGCCATGATCCCCACATCCCAGCAAACCTTGTATTGCTAAGTTACCGCTGCTCAGCCATTGCTTAGTATGAGTAGGAAAACTCGCTGCTTACCCTATGCTATGGTTTGGGATATCATGTTGTTGGTTGATATTTATTATTGATGATGTTAAATTTATACTTGACGAAAGATGGGAGACCAGGCCGTTCCCGCCAGGTGTTTTGTTCCATTTGATTCACCTAGGTCCCGAGTTCCGGGTATTGTGTTTCTTGACGAGCGTGCCTAATCGTGTGTGGGATTCTATGGGGTCCCCTTGTCTTACCTACCTAGCTTCATACAATTCTAGTGGTGGCCCGAGCTGATTTACTATTTGCAAACGTGTGTGTGCTTGGTTGGTACCCCAGCTGTTTTCGAAACAACCCGGACCAACGGAGACATAGTTCCTCTGGTTGGTCCACACTGGTGAGCTAGGGAAGTCCCCTGATTTATAGGTGAGACTAAACCCGACCTTAGCCATACAGAAGAGGCCGATCCGAGAGCTTGGCCAGCTTTTGGATTGGATGTCGACTCCCTGGGGGCCACCCGGAATTGTGTGTTGTTAGTTAGAGGGACTCTGACGTTCCGGAGTTTCAGGTGTTTACCTAGCCAAGTGGAAACCGGGCGTACATGCGAAGCCTATGATGGGCAGTTGGTACACCCCTGCAGGGTTAAATCTTTTCGAAAAGCCGTGTCCGCGGTTATGGACGACTTGAGACCTACTCCTTGTTCATAGAATAACATCAAGTTGAATCATAATTAAAACTTGCCTACCGTGTGAGTGCCTTGGTTGCTTTTCTTCATCCAAGGGGACCGAGAGAAGATCCAGGTTGTGTTATGCTTGACGTAAGTAGGTGAATAGGGGACCTATGACACGATGTCACGTGTATTTCTTGGATCTTACCTCTACTCTAATAGAACGATAGCCACCATATATGCTAGTGCGGCTGCAACCTTTACCCTTACTTGTCTTACCGTAGGAAGTCAGTTATCCTGTAATGATATAATCTCACCCCTGTTTTCCTTTTGTGCCTTTACTGTTTTGCCTGATCGGCCGCTGCAGTGGACTACTACCTCGACCCTAGCACCGGACGATACTTCGTGGAGGTGCCCCCGGAGGATGACGATGAGATCGACCTCGTTCAGTAGATCCTACAGTTGGGCTTCAACGATCCGTGGGTGGACCCTTTATGTGCAGCCCTCTCTAGGGCAATTTGGATTTTGACCGTACTCGGTCGTGTTTGTCTTCCGCTTGTTGCATGATATTCTTTTGGGTCCATGTACCTCTGAGATGTTGTAATAATTCCAGTGGTGATGTATGCCCTGGACTCTATATATTTATGTCTTAGTTAAAGTTCTTTGTTCTTATACTTGTTATTGAGAATCCGGCAGCGACACGAGTGCGAGTGTCGTGAGTCGGTGGATCTTTATGCGCTACTAACTTGAGCGGGACGCGAAAGCGACTAACTCGAGTTAGCACCGCATCGGGGGCCTTACAAACTGTCGGGAATACCCCCGGCTAGAGAGGTCGAATTCGTCATCGACTTGAAGCCAGGCACTGTTCCTATAGCCAAGCGTCCTTACAAGATGCCGCCACATGAACTCCTTGAGCTTAAGGAGGAAATCGACAAGGCACTACAGAAAGGATTCATTCGCCCCAGTTCCTCTGCTTGGGGAGCACCTTCGCTCTTTGTCAAAAAGAGTGATGTCACGAACCGTTTAGTCCAAGATTACCGACCTATCAACCAGGCAACAATACATAACAAGTACCCACTTCCTCAGATCAACGATCTGTATGATCAACTTACTGGATCTACGGTATTTTCCAAACTCGACTTGAGGTTGGGTTACCATCAGATCCGGGTCCGTGAAGAGGATGTTCCGAAGACCGCCTTCATTACTCGTTATGGTTCATACGAGTACACCGTCATGTCATTTGGCTTGACGAATGCCCCAGCCACCTTTTCCCGATTGATGAACTATATATTCATGGAATACCTCGACAAGTTCGTTGTGGTTTATCTGGATGATATCTTGATATACTCCAAGAATGAAGAAGAGCATGCTGAACATCTTCGTCTTATACTGGAAAAGCTTCGAGAACACAAACTCTACGCTAAGTATTCTAAGTGTGAGTTCTGGCTTCCCGAAGTGACCTACCTTGGTCACGTGATTTCCAAGGATGGAATTGCCGTCAACCCAGAACGTATTCAAGCTATCCTGGATTGGACTCCCCCCAAGACTGTCAAGCAAGTCAGAAGTTTCCTCGGACTCGCCAGCTATTGTCGTCGTTTTGTCGAGAACTTCTCCAAGATTGCCAAGCCTCTGACCAATCTGCTTCACAAAGGTGTCAAGTTTGAGTGGACAGACAAATGTCAGGAAAGTTTCCAAGCTCTCAAGGACAAGCTCACTTCTCCTCCGGTGCTTGCTCCCCCTGATACCCGGAAGGACTTCGTGATATATTGCGGCGCGTCTCGTCAAGGATTAGGCTGTGTCCTAATGCAAGAGCGCAAAGTGATTGCTTATGGTTCTCGTCAGTTGCATTCTGATGAAGAAAACTATCCAACACATGATCTCGAGTTGGCAGCGGTAATTTATGCATTGAAGTTGTGGCGACATTACCTCGTTGGTAATCGTTGCGAAATCTACACCGACCACCAAAGCCTGAAGTACCTGTTCACTCAGCTAGATCTGAATCTCCGCCAACAAAGATGGCTCGAGACAATAGCCGATTTCAACATGGATATTCATTACACCCCTGGCAAAGCTAATGTGATGGCCGATGCCTTGAGTCGCAAAGCCTACTGTAGCGAAATTGAAGTTGAAGTACATCAGCCACTTCTGTATGAAGAGCTACGCAAGCTGAATCTTGAGATTGTTCCACAGGGATATGTGAATAACCTTGTTGTCCAGCCGGACCTCGACAACACCATCAAGTGGATACAAACACGTGACTCTGATGTCGAGAAGATCAAGAAGTATATCGCTAGAGGAAAGCCATTATGCTTCACTGTTGCTGGTGACGGAACATTGTATTTCAAGAATCGTTTAGTGGTCCCTAGGAGTAAGCCCAATCTAAATTTGACCCCGCGCGTCATGAAAGAAGCTCATGATACTCCTTTGTCGATTCACCCTGGTAGTACCAAGATGTACCAAGACCTTCGTCAGCGGTACTGGTGGTCCAACATGAAGCAAGACATCGCTCGTTATGTTGACGAGTGTGACGTTTGCCGTCGCGTGAAAGCAGAACATCAAAGACCTGCTGGAACTCTGCAACCACTCTCTATTCCTGAATGGAAGTGGCACAAGATCGAGATGGACTTCGTCACTGGTTTTCCTAGATCGCAGAAAAACCACGATACTATCTTTGTCGTCATCGACCGCTTCTCCAAGGTTGCCCATTTTCTGCCAGTCAAGGAGACGATCTCTGCTAGTCAGTTAGCAGACTTGTATGTTTCTAGAATCGTGTCGGTCCACGGTATTCCGTTGGAGATCAGTTCCGACCGAGGCAGCATTTTCACCTCAAGATTTTCGGATAGTTTCCAAGAAGCTATGGGCACCCACCTGAATTTCAGCACCGCTTATCACCCCAGTCGCAAGGACAGGTTGAACGAGTCAATCAAGTGCTTGAAGACATGCTTCGAGCTTGTGTCATCTCCTTCGGCAAGAAATGGGAGGAATCTCTTCCATTTGCTGAATTCTCTTACAACAATAGCTATCAGGCTAGTCTGAAGATGGCACCCTTTGAAGTTCTTTATGGACGTAAGTGTCGAACCCCTCTGAATTGGTCAGAAACTGGGGAACGAACTCTCGTTGGTCCGGACATTATACAGCATGCTGATGATCAGGTTCGCCTTATCCGTGAACATCTGAAAGCCGCTAAGTCCCGCCAGAAAAGCAACTATGATCGCAAGCACAAAGAAATGGTCTATCAACCTGGAGAATACGCGTACCTCCGTGTCACTCCCATGAGAGGCACTCACCGCTTCGGGATCAAAGGCAAGTTAGCTCCTCGCTACATCGGCCCGTTCCGTATCCTTTCCAGGAGTGGACCCGTGGCATACTGATTGGAATTGCCGCCGAACCTCTCTCAAGTCCACGATGTCTTCCACGTGTCGCAACTCCGACGTTGCTTCAAGGACCCTATTCGAGAAGTGGAACACGATATGATTGAGCTGCAACAGGACTTGACTTATCAAGATCATCCGAGCCGCATTCTTGATCAGTCTGAACGTCGAACCCGCAGCAAGACCGTCAAGTTCCTCAAGGTTCAGTGGTCGAATCATTCTGAAGATGAAGCCACTTGGGAATGCGAAGATCGTCTTTGTGATGAATACCCCGATCTTTTCCTCGCTACCACTTAAATTCTCGGGACGAGAATTCTTGTAGTGGGGGAGATTTGTAACACTCTCACTGTCAGTGAACAGTAGTCACCATTACTGTTCATCTCTACTGTTCAAAACTTTTGTTTGATCAACTTGGAATAGTTCAAATCCAAATTCCACTTTGATATTCTTGAGAGCAATGTGAACCTTGGGACTTGATCAACATGGAACAATAACAAAGTTCAACCCCTTCGTTTGAAATCAAATCAAATGCCCAATTGCCTTGGTGGAATTATTAAATAATAAAACCAAAGTGCAAAATAAACTTTCTCCAAAAATTGTGAAACCACTTTTATAAAATCTCAAATAATCAGTGGACCATGCCAATATGGTTTTGGGTATTTATCTTGCCACTGAATAAATCAAACAATTCATAACAGTGGTAAAACAGGGGCATTTAACACTTTTTTCATAAAACAAAAATGCAAAAGAATTTATAAAAGGACAAAACTTTTTGTGGCATCTCAGTAATATGCAACAATATTATTGGATCAAGTTTCATGCTTAGCAAAAATTCCAAAGCCATTAAAACAATTTAAAACAGAATAGAAAAATAAGTAAAAAAAACTAGCCTACGCTTGGGGGCGAGGCCCACACCAGCCAGCTCACCCACCCCTTCCCCCCTGGGCCGACCACCCCAGCCCAGCCCACCCCGGCCATCCTTAACCTCCCGCTACAGTGGGTGGCCATGGCGTGGAGGGCATCCATGGTGCCATGGCTGCCGTGGCAGCCATCTGCGATGGCGCCGGCGCGTATAAGGCCGAGGACCCTGCACCCTAACCCTAGGTCGAGCCGCGCCCTCCCCAAACCTCCCCCTCGCGCCTCCCCTCATCTCTCTCCTCTGCCCGCGCGCAGGCCGCACGACTCCATCGCCAGCGAGGCCACGGACGGCCATTCGCCACTCCGAGACGTCGGGGAGGTCCGCCTTCATCGTATACTTCAATTCCGAGGACCAGCTCGAGCCGAGGTGCAGCACGTGGCGCGAATCGAGCTCGTCTTCCCTCGACAGCCGCCGGCGTACATCTTCGATTTCGGCGCCACCGCCGCTCCTCGTCGCTCACCGGGCCTCCGTGAGCCTCTTGGGTGAGCTGCACCCCAAACCCTCCGTTTTTAGCTTCGATTTCGAGCTCTAGGTCGCCGTCCCCGCCTAGCTTGCACCGGCCGCCGCCCGGCAAGTCGCCGTCGTCCCCTTGGCTCGTCTCTTCTCGCGCGAAGGAGAGGAATGGACTCGTGGCATTCTGTAGATCGTGTAGGAGCTAACGGCTCGCGATTTGGTCCACGGTAGCGAGCTCCCGCACCTCGCCGTGTTCCCTGTACATGTCGCCGGCGAGCACTGGTGTTTACCAGTGAGCCTGGCTCCATGACAAGTGGGCCAGAGCCTTTTAGATTAGTGGCTAATTACTGGTTAGGGCTTAACCCCTGTTAGCTATCCCCTAAACAGTATGTTAGTTAAATCTAACATAATACCCCCTCACCATATGACAGATGGGCCCCCGTGGCATTTTTATTAAATAAGAAACTGTTTAGATAAAATGAGTCCATGACATGTGGGTCCCTCCCACTGTTTATTAGGTTAATAAAAATAGTTTAGTTAATAAGTCACTGACCAGTGGGACCCACTAGTCAGTATTAAAATTAATATAATTTATATTAAATAAATAATAAAAGAAATAGAAAAATGATTTATAAATGTTTTAAATTGATTAAAACTTACAAAATCAATATCTTTTAATCCGTAATTTGGATCGAAAAACTTTGTACATAAAAGTTGATCAGAAAAATATAACGAATACGGATACACGATCCGTTGGTCTACCACCCCCCTCTAACATACCGAACATTGAACCGTCCCCCTTCGGACCGTCTGTCCGATGATTTGTCCGGTAGTGTTAAAAGTACTCGGATGAATTTATTCCGAACACGAAAGTTGTTTGGAATAGATCAACTAACCCGGATACACCACCCATACGTTTTTCGGATGTCCACGACACCTCCGGCATGATACGTCCCCCCTCCGGACACACTGTCCGGTAATCACCCGGAGCTGGCAGCTCATCCCCGGATGAATTTCCGCTCCGAGCCTGATACATCGTACTGCGTTAGAATATCGGCCTTGATGCATTTGCCATGTCATTTATATGTTTGCATATGTTTGCTTTATATTTACTGTTTCTTCCCCCCTTTAATCTCCGGTAGACCCCGCTGTTGCCGCCGACTACACCGCCGCTGAGTACGACTACTACGTCGACGACCCTGCCCCTACCATCGAGCTTCCAGGCAAGCAGAGCCATTCTCTTCCCCAGATATTGCCTATCTTTTCATACTTTCTTGCACTAGGCATTACTGCTGCTGCTACGTTTACAATGCTATTCAATTGCATAGCCTGTTTTTGTCGCCCCTTGATGTACCTTACTTTATCCTATGCTGCCTATTATATATATTATATTCAGCAGTGAGCCCTGCGCATTGTTAGCTAGGATTAGATAGCGGGCCGTGATCACTCAGGGGAGTGAACGCGGATACAAATATTATAACTGCACAGGTACAGTACAATGCAGACACCGCCTCAGGCCCCCTAGCTCGGCTCTGCCGAGCCACCATCAAGTGTGAGCTATCAAGGAGTACTCCTTGTACTCCACTCGCTGCTGACTCTGTATAGCCGCTCTAGGTACCTGAGCAACGGTTGTCCTTCAGGTAAGAAGTCGGGCGACCGAACGGTGCCTGCGAGAGGTATTGCGACGGGACGACAGGGAGGGCACGACCAGTGTACCGGTGTTCTTGGCCCCTGATCGTTGGCCGCGAGAGTTACCAAACCACGAAAGTCGAGTTCTCCAGGAGCACACGCGAGACAAGGTAAGGAGTCGGTTCACCTTGTTGGTAACCGCAGAGACTTGGTGGGACGACAGGGCAGGCACCGATGTACTGGTGGTCCTGACTATTGTCGTTGTCCGCGGGTCTGTTTAGTCGAGGCAACGATAACGGTTGTCCCGCAAGTTAATAAAATGCTAAATGGTTTGGTGGATGACTTGAGAGGCCCGTTGCTCTGTACGCACTACCTTCACGTGGGATAAGGAGTTATGGGCTCCCCTGCGTCGTAGTTCATTCGAAAGCTCTTCAGACGTCAGCAGTATCGCGGTCTGATTGCCGGGAAGTTGTGTGTCTTCTTTACTCGCGAGTGGTGATTGATTTTTCTTCCCGGCCAGCCTCGCACCGTGCAGGAGCGTGCAAGGGTGAGGGTCCTAGACCCCTTGGCGCATAGGATTTAGTCCGGCAGATGGCCTCTCTGCTGAGCCTAGGATGGGCTGCGATGTGTCGGATAGCCTCGGTGGGGCGTTCCCTAACAAGGTTCACGCCACCCTGGAGATCCGAGCGTGTAGGCTGAATAGTAGTGCACCCCTGCAGGGAGTTTAATCTATTCGAATAGCCGTGTCCACGGTAACAGGACGCTTTATGCTGAAGCTGGATCTTACCACTACAAACTATTATTATTAAACTGTATGGTTCCAGGTTTTCTTCCTCGCTGGGATGTTGAGGAGGGGATCTCGAAGGCATTGTTAATTATTACAACTTACTATTACACAATGCTGCAGCAACTTCTGCTGCATTGTTACTTTATGCTTTATATGAACTGTTGGCTATTCTCTCCTCATGCTGCAAGACTCGTCGGAAGATGCTAGTCTTTGTTAGGCCTAGCATCTTACCCTTATTCTGATTTCTATCTTGCAGTCCACTATATATAGCCACCCCTTTCCATTTGATACATGCATAAATGCTTAGTAGCGGACGTAAGACTCGCGGGTATGCTAGATACTCACCTTTGCTTTATTTCCCTTTTTCGCTTTGCCTGATCGGCCGTTGCAGTCGACGTTGGAGCCCAGGAGCAGGAGTACTCTGGAGGAGACTACTACGATGTCGAGTTCCCCGTCCACCAGGAGTAGTTCGGTGGATCCCAGGCAGGAGGCCTCGCCTTTTCGATTTGTATCTCTGATGTGATTTGTGCTAGCCTTCTTAAGGAAAAACTTGACTAACTATGTCTGTACTCAGATATTATGGCTTGTATGACTTATGTATTTGGATCCTCGTGATCCCTGGTATTGTAACATATTGATTTATCCTTTTGTGTTTAGTGTTGTGCTGTGATATTCTCACCGTGGCACCCTAATCTCAGCCGTGTACCCTGCGTGTATGATTACTGTACACGGATTGATTTTGGGGGCGTCACACCAACCACCAGCACACGTCGTTGCCGGCCGTCGCTGCACACCACCGTCATGTCGACCGCCACCCCATGCCTCGTAGCTGCCGCCGCCTCGTCGTCGGCTGCCACCCCACGTCTCCCAGCCGTAGTCGCTTGCCATCGCCACGCCACCCGTCAGCACACGTCGTTGCCGGCCGTCGCCGCACACCACCGTCATGTTGACCTCCACCCCATGACTCGTAGCTGCCGCTGCCTCGTTGTCGGCCGCCACCCCACGTCTCACAGTCGTAGTCGCTTGCCACCGCCACGCCAACCACCAACACATGTCGTTGCCGGCCGTCGCTGCACACCACCGTCATGTTGACCGCCACCCCATGCCTCGTAGCTGCCGCCGCCTCGTCGTCGTCTGCCACCCCACGTCTCACAGCCGTAGTCGCTTGCCACCGCCACGCCAACCGCCAGCACACGTCGTTGCCGGCCGTCACCGCACACCACCGTCATGTTGACCGCCACCCCATACCTCGTAGCTTCCGCTGCCTCGTTGTCGGCTTCCACCCCACGTCTCACAGCCGTAGTCGCTTGCCACCGCCACGCCAACCACCAGCACACGTCGTTGTCAGCCGTAGCTGCACACCGCCGTCATGTTGACCGCCACCCCATGCCTCAGAGCTACCGCCGCCTCGTCGTCGGCTGCCAGCCCACGTCTCACAGCCGTAGTCGCTTGCCATCACCACGCCAACCGTCAGCACACGTTGTTGCCGGCCGTCGCCGCACACCACCGTCATGTTGACCACCACCCCATGCCTCCTAGCTGCCGCTGCCTCGCTGTCGGCTGCCACCCCACGTCTCACAGCCGTAGTCGCTTGCCACCACCACGCCAACCACCAGCACACGTCGTTGCCGGCCGTCGCTGCACACCACCGTCATGTTGACCGCCACCCCATGCCTCGTAGCTGCCGTCGCCTCATCGTCGGCTGCCACCCCACGTCTCATAGCCGTAGTCGCTTTCTATCGCCACGCCAACCATCAGCACACGTCGTTGCCGGCCGTCGCCGCACACCACCTGTGACGCCCCCAAAATCAGACCGTGTACAGTAATCATACACACAGGGTACACGACTGAGATTAGGGTGCCACGATGATAATATCACAGCACAACACAAAACACAAAAGGATAAACAAATATATTACAATAGAGGGGGTCACGCGGACCCGAATATATAAGTCATACAAGCCATAATACCTGAGTACAGACATAGTTAGTCAAGTTTCGCCTTAAGAAGGCTAGCACCAATCACATCAGAGATACAGAACGAAAAGGCGAGGCCTCCTGCCTGGGATCCACAGTACTACTCCTGGTCAACGGGGAACTCGACGTCGTAGTAGGCGCCTCCGGGGTACTCCTGCTCCTGGGCTCCAACGTCGGCTGCAGCGGCCGATCAGGCAAAACAGTAAAGGAAATAAAGCAGGTGAGTATCTAGTATACCCGCGAGTCTTACGTCCGCTACTAAGCATTATGCATTGTATCAACGGAATGAAGAGGCTATATATAGTGGACTGAAGACAGAAATGCAGAGCAAGGGTAAGAAGCTAGGCCTAACGAAGACTAGCATCTTCCGACGGTGTCTTGCAGCATGAGGTAAGAATCAGCCAACAGTTTATATAAAACAGTAAGGTAGCAATGAAGCAGAAGTTGCTGCAACATTGAATAATAATAAGTTGTAATAATTAACAATGCCTCCGAGTTCACCTCCTCGACATCTCCGCGAGAAAAAGAACCCGGAACCATACAGTTTAATAATAGTTTCTAGTGGTAGGATCCAGCTTCAGCATAAAGCGTCCTGTTACCGTGGACACGGCTATCGATAGATCAATCTTCCCTGCAGGGGTGCACTTGTGTTACGCTACACGCACGGATCTCCAGGGTGGCGGGAACCTTGTTAGGGAACGCTCCACCGAGGCTATCCGACACTTCATAGCCCATCTTTCAAACTCAACAGAGAGGTCATCCGCCGGTCTAAATCCTAAGTACGACGGGCCTTCGACCCCAACCCGAACGTACTCCTGCACGGTGCATGGCTGGCCGGTGAAGTTGAAGCAAATCCAAATAAGACACACCGCTCGAGCAAAAAGACAACACCACTTCCCGGCGCAGGCCGCGGTACTGCTGACGTCTGAAGAGTCCTCGGACGACACTAAGAAGCGGAGGAGCCCATAACTCGTTGTTCCCACGGGTAGGTAGTGCGTACATGGCATATAGCCAACCCAAGACATTCACTGAACCATTTAGCATTTTAATTAACCTGCGTGACAACCGTTATCGTTGCCTCGACTTAACCGACCCGCGGACAACGACAGCAGCCAGGACCACCAGTACATCGGTGCCTGCCCCGTCGTCCCACCAAGTCACTGCGGTTACCAACAAGGTGAACCGTCTCCTTACCTTGTCTCGCGTGTGCTCCTGGAGGAGCTCGACTTTCGTGGGATGGTAACTCTCGCGGCCAACGATCAGGGGCCAAGCACACCGGTACACTGGTCGTGCCCTCCCTGTCGTCCCGTCGTAATACCTCTCGCGGGCACCGTTGGGTCGCCCGACTTCTTACCTGAAGGACAACCGTTTACAGGACCCTATGGAGGTAAGACAAAGTCAGCCTCGAGTGGAGTACAAGGATTACTCCTTGATAGCTCACACTTGAGGTGACTAGGCATAACCCAGATAGGGGCCTGAGGCGGTGTCTGCATTGTACCGTACCTGTGCAGTTATAATAAAGTATTCGCGTCCACTCCCCGGAGTGATCACGGCCCTCTATCTAATCCTAGCTAACAATGCGCAGGGCTCACTGCTGAATAATGCATAATAAAATTAATAGGCAGCATAGGATAAAGGAAGGCACATCAAGGGGCGACAAAATTCAGGCTATGCAGTTGAATAGGATTGTAATCGTAGCAGCAGCAGTAACCATGCCTAGTGCAAGAAATGTACGGAAAGATAGGCGATATCTGGGGAAGAGAATGGCTCTGCTTGCCTGCAAGCTCGACGGTAGTAGTAGGGTCGTCGACGACGTAGTCGTACTCAGCAGCGGTGTAGTCGACGGCAGCAGCGGGGTCTACCGGAGATTAAAGGGGGGAAGAAACAATAAATACACAACAATAATAGCAATACAAATGCAAGACATAACAGATGAAATGTAAACGGGGTTCTATCGCAGTGTAATGCAATATGCTCGGAGCGGGAATTCATCTGAGGATGAACTGCCGGCTCCGGGTGATTACCGGACAGGGTGTCCGGAGGGGGAAGGATCAAGCCGGAGGTGTCGTGGTTATCGGAACAACATAAGGGGGGGTGTATTCGTGCTATTTGATCCATTCCGAACAACTTTCGTGTTCGGAATAAATTCATCCGGGCACTCCAACAGTACCGGACAATTTATCGGACAGACGGTCCGGAGGGGGGAACGTTCGATGTTCGTGGTGTTAGAGGGGTGTGTTAGACATACGGATAGCGTATTCGTATTCGTTGTATTTTTCTGATCAACTTTCATGTATAAAGTTTTTGAATCCGAGTTACGGTTTAAAAGTTATTGAATTTCAAAGTTTAAATCAATTTAAATGATTTTCTGGATTTCTTTTATTATTTATTTAAACATTATCCAAAACATTATCCACAACATTATCCAGAACAGTGCTGACATGTGGGACCCACATGTCAGCCTCTGTTATTTATAAAACATTTAATTAAATTAGAAAATGCCTCTGGACCCACATGTCAGTGACTCAACTTTAATAGTTTTATTTATTTCTAATTGACTTACAGCTGGGGCCCAGTTGTCATACACAGAGGGTTAACTAACAGTTTTACTTAACTTAAAACCAAGGGTTATCTGGTGGGGCCCTTATGTCAGTCCCACAGGTTATAAACTAACATGTTTTCTCAGATTAACTTAACAGCGGGATTAACAGGGGGTATGGCCCACTGTCAGTGGCTGGTTAACAGCCAGTTAACCACCTGACAGGTGGGGACCACCTGGCAGCGACACAGGACACCGCCGGCGAGACAGAGCTCGTCGGAGCTTGTCCATGCGCTGCGCACCGGCGACCATCTGGCGCGCTACTTGGTTCATTCGAACGAGCAGACCGAGCCGCGTCGAATGGTAGGTTCGCCCTTGCCGGAATCGCGCCGGAACGACGTCGGCGACGTGAGTTGGCGGCGGCCGGAACGGGCACCCATGGAATCATGCAACCCGGGGGAATTTTGAGCGCGAAACCAGGTGGAATCAAACCACAAGCTTACGGGTAGCATGACAGGGCAACTTGGCGCGTGCTAGGAGGGCTGGGAGCTCGGACTCGACATCAATGGCGGCGGCCGGAGCACGGTATAGGGGTGTTTTGTCTACGACGCCAACGGGGTTCATCGGGCGGCTGGGGGTGGTGAGGATGCTCACCAGGATCACGTAGGGGGTGGCAATCGGCTCGGGGAAGGCTTGGAGCTGCCGGAGTTCCTCAGGGATCTCGCGGCCCCGAGGTTGAAGAAGACGACGATGGCGTGCCCCGTGATGCGCCTCGGTCCGATCCCGCGCTCAGGGTGGAGTAGCCGACGTCGTTGAACGACTTGGACAAGGCGACCGGTCCCGAGGAGGTCTCCGGCCACGGGAGTTCGCGGAGGCGGCGACGAGTGCTACGGGTGAGTCCTTCCCCGACGATGGCGAGAGGAGGAGGAGGGGAATGGGGTGGGGGGGTTGTCCAGGGGGTCGAGCGGGTCGTTCTTATCGCGTCGGCGGCGTCAGGGGGCAGTTGGAGGGCGGGGCCGGGCTGGCGGCGACGCGTTCACGACGGGCGCCGGACGGGAGCAGGTGGGGGGGTGGTTGGAGGAAGAAGACAAGGGGAGTGGGCTGGGCTGGGCTGCGGTGGCTTCGCCCCAGGCGAGGTTTAAGTGTTATCCCATTTTCTGGTTTTCGGTTTATTCAAATTCTTTTCTGTAATTGATTTGTTAACCCTAGCATTTTTGAAAAATATTATTGGTGTTTGTAAATTAGTTTTATATATTACTGAGGTGCCACAAAAAGTTGTGCAGCAAAATAAATTCATTAGGTATTTCTTTTAAATATTAAATGCCCAAAGTAGGGGTTTTAACCTACTGTTTGAATTGTTTACAATTTTCTGTAACTTCAAAAATTACCAAAGTTGGTCCAACATCATTTAAATGATTTTAGGAAATTTACAAAAATAGTTCCATGATTTTTGGAACAACTTTATTTGAGCACTTTTGTTTTAATTTCCATTTGAGGTAGTTTCAACTAGGGTTGGTTTGTTAGATGAGCAAGGTGCATATGGCTTGGGGATTTGATCCCAAGGGCTCAAGTAAATGGTGCATGGGGTGTTTGATCATGAGCCTCACAAAGTTTTCTCAGGTCCAAGGGAGATCTAACAGTGATAATCCAACAGTGATGATCAACAGTGATGATGATTACTGTTACAAGCATCTGAGGGTGTTACACCACCGTCATGTTTGCCGCCACACCACGACTCTCCACCATTGACATTCGGTATGCACTCATCTTGATCTTTTTTTTTCACGAATACGCAAAAAAGGATAGATGCTGGACAACCGATTGCTTGGCAAGGCAAGACCTACCCTATCTCGATCTATGTTTTGCTTACCCTTCGTCGCTAGTGCTCATCAACACCCCTGCTCGCTGGAACCCGCACTCGCCCTCCGTCACTCATGCTCGTCGGGCACCCATGCACGCCACACTCATCCTTGGCTGCTCGTGCTTTCCGCCATTGACGACTGCAACTCTCCCATCAACCGGTTCTAATGCGCGATCACCATGGTTGCAACATCCCAACGTCATCATCTTCGACTCATCGTGTTCGCCGTCTTGCATCACCGTAATCCAGCAATGTAACGACCCGATTCACAAAGAATCCAAGTCTCTGTGCATTATGTGCTAGTCCACGGATTAATAGCTAGCACACACAGTACACGATGTAATATCAAGAATAAACCACATGTCATATATATTACATCGAAGATCCAGTATTACAATAAAGCATACCTGCATAGCTCAAGGCTAGTTTACAAATAGAATACATCGGAAAAACAATATAATCTTCGTGGCGTCCTGTTGACACACGAACACATCACGTGTACCCTCGACGCCGGGGGTGATGCACCGCAACTCACGTCGAAGGAGATCCAAGCAGCAGCGCGATACGCAAGACATCTGTCGGATGCTTTTGAGACACCCGAAACCCCAAGCTCCCGGGAGGGACCCCGTCGGGGAGCTCGGCGGCTATGGGCTGGTCCGAGTCGACCTGATCGCCCAAGGAGCTCCGTAGATCGATGTCTTCAAACCTGAAGAACAACGAATAACGAGAGAAAGAACACGTAGATGAGATATGAAAAAGTAGACGAAAGTAGGGTTTGCGTTTGGGTTGCGATTGATTGTGTTGTTTCAATCGGCCGTCACCCCATCTATATATGAGGAGGCTGGGCTTTCCGTACAAGAAAAGGACTTCAAATCCCGTCCAAATCTTTCCAAACTTAACCGAACTCGGATTACAAGTGGGCCTGGGACAGCAGTTCGGTTTTCGGTAGTTTTGGGGCTATAAACGACCTCAGATAGAAAAACTCAAAACATCAAAGTTGTAGCCCTCGAAATTGGAAGAATCACCTTCCACACAAGATCTCCAATCTGAAAATTCTTCAATTTCACCTTCTTATTGTAAGCTCTTGCAACTCTCAACTTGTCATTTTCTATGGCCTTTAACGCAGCCAAACACTTATCGGTGACCTCATCAATATTATCCATCATCAAATTATAAAAGTCCACCGCCGATAAATCATTTTGTTTGGCTATTCTCAAGGCATTCAAATTAACTTCCACTGGTAAAACAACTTCTTGACCATATACGAGCTCATATGGAGTTACCTTTGTAGCACCATGCCTTGAAATCCTATGTGCCCACAAAGCTTCAGACAATAACTCATGCCATCTCCTTGGATTATCTTCAATTTTCTTCTTGATGAGCTTGATTAATATCTTATTACTAGACTCAGCTTATCCATTAGCTTGGGCATAATACAGGGAGGAATTGAGCAACTTGATATTATAGGATTCGGCAAATTCTCTAACTTGATGTGCCATGAAAGACAAACCTTGATCTGTAGTCAATGTTTGAGGGATACCAAATCTATGAATAATATGCTCGGTTATAAATTTAATTACCTCCACATGCGTCATATTCCTGAGAGGTATTGCTTCAGACCATTTGGTGAAATAATCAGTTGCTACCAACACAAACCGATGCCCCTTTGAAGAAGAAGGATGAATTTGTCCAATGAAGTCTAATCCCCATCCTCTAAAAGGCCATGGCTTAACAATAGGATGTAACATAGCAGCAGGAGCCAATTGAATATCACCAAACTTTTGACAAGCTTCACACCCTTTGTAATACCTGAAGCAATCATTAATCATCGTCGGCCAATAAAATCCAGCACGTCGCAATAACCACTTCATCTTCGGAGCCGATTGATGAGTACCACAAATCCCTTCATGTACCTCTCCCATTGCAACTCTCGCTTGATCCTCATCCAAGAACTTCAAAGAAACATCATCGACCGCTCGGCGATAAAGATCATCATCCCTCAACTCATACTTAAAAGCCATACGCCGAACAATCCTGTCCACCCTTTTACTATGATCACACAAGTAATCAATAATGGGCTTCCTCCAGTCTTGATTTTCACCTGCACTAGATTTTCCATTAGTGGCCAAAGTAGTAAGTTCTAATTCGGCCTCTTCTATATTGGCAATACAAGACATCGGTTCTTGAGAAATATGAAACATGCCATGATCAACATGGTAACCATATGCTTGTTGTGCCAATTCATTTGCTTTCCAATTGTCATGTCTAGGTATATGAGCAATACTAAAAGGATCTAAAGTGGAAACTACATCTAGACATTTATCAAGATAAACATTGAGTGATTCATCAAAGCACTTAAATATTCCAGAAACTTGTTGTACTAATAATAATGAATCACCAAAAACCTCAATATGTGTAGCACCTATATCAAGCAACATCTCTAAGCCGAATAACAATGCTTCATATTCGCCTTGATTATTGGTGCAAAAGTATTCTAATCGGCATGAGGCCTCAAAAACAGCACCACGAGGAGATATATAAACAACACCAACAACCTGGCCACTGCTACAAACTGAACCATCAAAATATAATCTCCATGGTACTAAAGAAACAAGGTTTATATCAATATCATGCTCACTATCAATCCGATGTTCAACTATAAAATCATCAACAATTTGGCCTTTCATAGATTTTAAAGATTCATAAGCCAAATCATACTCAATTAAAGCATAAGCCCACTTGCCAATTCTAACACTAAGAATTGGCCTATGCAACATGTATTTAATGACATCGGTTTGACAAGCTACTATGCAATTACTACGCACTAGAATATGTCTCAGTTTTGTGCAAGCATAATATAAACATAAGCATTTTTTCTCAATGAAGGTATACCTTGTTTCGGCATCCAAGAGGCGCCGACTCAAATAAGTAATAGCATGTTCCTTCCCTTCGGTCTCTTGAGTCAAAACAACACCAATAACACCTTTCTCCGCCACAATATAAAGTCTAAAGGGCTTCCCATGCTTAGGAGCTTTCAACACCGGAGGGGTGCATAAATATTTCTTAATCATATCAAATGCTTCTTGCTGTTTTGACCCCCAAGTAAAATCAACATCATTCTTTAACCGAAGTATAGGGGTAAATGCATCAACCTTCCCTGAAAAATTAGCAATGAATCTCCTCAAATAATTAATCTTGCCAAGGAACTTCTGCATATCTCTTTTGCACATTGGAGCCTCCACCTTCTGTATAGCTTCTATCTTCTTGGGATCAATTTCTATACCGACCTCATGAATAATAAAACCCAAGAACTTGCCAGCCGATACACCAAAAGCACACTTCAAAGGATTCATCTTCAGTCCATATTTCTTCATCCTCTCAAAAGCTAAACGCAAATCGGCTAAGTGAGATTCAAAAGCATTTGATTTGACAACAATATCATCAATATAGACCTCAAGTATAACACCAAGTAGATCATGAAAAATTAAATTCATAGCCCTTTGATATGTGGCACCGGCATTCTTCAAACCAAAAGTCATTACCACCCACTCAAACAAACCAACAAAACCTGGGCACCGTAAAGCAGTCTTGTAAATATCCTCTTCGGCCATAAAAATCTGATTATATCCCGCATTACCATCCAAAAAACTAATAACTTTATGTCCAGAAGCTTCATTAATAAGCATATCGGCTATTGGCATAGGATACTCATCTTTGGGCGTAGCTCTATTCAAACCTCTGAAATCAATACACGCCCTCACCTTGTTGGACCCTTTCTTCTCTACAGGCACAATATTAGAAATCCATTCAGCATACCTGCAAGGTCTAATAAAATTAGCTTTAAGAAATCGACCGATCTCTTCCTTGATACGGTCATGTATTTTAGGATTAAACTTTCTAGTTGTTTGCTTATAAGGCCTAAAACCATTCTTTATAGGCAACCGATGCTCAACTAGCTCTCGGCTTAAACCCGGCATCTCATGATACTCCCATGCAAAATAACAAATATATTCTTTCAACAACTCGATTATTTTAACTTTACAATCGGCTTCCAGATTTTTGTTCACAAACGTCGGCCTAGGAATTGAACCATCTCCTATGTCTACCTCTTCTAATGGACCAGCCGACACAAAACCTTGTCCTAGCTTATCCATGTCTTCCAACTCTTCTATTGACTCGAATATATCGTTCCCATTGGACCGATATTCTTCCACACACTTCTGCAACCACTCGGAGTTAGAATCCATTTAAATGCATTGTTCCTTGGAGCCAGTTACCACCAACCGGCTTTAGAGACACGGGTACGAAACCATTCTTTGTGGCGCTAAGAAAATCAAAATCTGACAAGTCGCGCCCCGTCAAGCAAGTAGCATGTGGATGTTGCCAATCCACCGGTGCATCAGCCAAAGCAACACAGGCCGAATTATCTGCATGAACAACCTCCACTTCCTCATCAACCCACTAAATCAAGAACTGGTGCATAGTTGATAGTACGCATTGATTTGCATGAACCCAATCGCGCCCGAGTATGACATTGTAGTTACCATGCACCTCAGCAACAAAGAACGTGGTAGCCAAAGTCTTGCTCCCCACCGTAAGCTCTACATACATGACACCTTTGGCTTCAGTTTTTCCTTGCCTTCAAATCCATTGAGCACCATATTGGTCTTTATCAATTCCGCCTCATTCAAACCCAACTTTTTGAAGACCGAATAGGGCATAAGATTCACAACAACACCACCATCAACAAGCATCCTAGAGACCGGTGATCCATTAATATGACCTTTGAGGTACAATGGCCTCAAGTGCGTCACCTGTTCTTTTGGCTTCTCGAATATAGCATTTTTAGGGCCAAAATCCAAATGGGCCACCTCCCCTTCTTCATCTACGGCACGGAATTCAGCGGGTAAGTAGAACACAATATTAATATCCATACTTTCACGTACAGGAGTAGGCTCATAATCTAGCAACTCCACTTCTTCATGCATATCCACTGACTGCGATGTATTCTCAAGTGAAGGAGAAGTGATAGATGGTGTGGACGATACAATAGCATTTGCATCATCCTCTCTTGGAACTACCGGCGTTGGGATAGCCACCGTGTTATCTATTTGTTTAGGCCTCCACACCTTTGCCGCGGGCACCATGGGACGATCTTCGTTGAACCACTCATCCCTCAGTTTTTCTGCCTCTTTCTCCACCTTTTCATGGCTCCTCATGCACTGCAATCTCCTCTTTTTTGATTTGGATATACCAGGAGGACACCATTTAGGTTGAGCATACTTGGGGTCTCTAGGCTTGACCTCACTTGTACTGGGTTCATGATCATTAACCATAGGACCTTGCGGGACAGCCACCACACCATCACTTGAAATAGCCGGATCATCAATAACAATCGGCTCTTTGAGTTTTAGCACCTCGGTTCCCACCATAACGGTTTTGACACCAATCCCATCTTCCTTCGGCTTAGCGGAATCTGGAATTATAGCACTCGGTGACTTTGCACGCCACATTTTCCCGCTAGCTTCCTTTGGATGACTTTGCATTGACTGATTGGCACCATAACTCAAACGGTCTTGTATGGGGTAAGAAATCCTCTCATGCACGGATCTTCTAGGCGCTTCCCACCCTGGATGAAAAGCATAAGGAGCCATTGGGGGCTGCTCCCATCTACCATCAAATCCTCCTGTATAGCATGGCCCATAAGGGGGCGGCGCATAAGGGGGTGGCGCCATCCATGGGGTTGGCACCCATGACCCGTATGGCCTTGCTTGACGCTGAAATTCCTTCTTAGGAGGCGACCTTGAACGTTTCAAACGTGATGACCGATTAGAGCTAGAACCGGCCGCTTGGTTGGCATACTTGGACAACAACATATCAAAAGTTGTCTTGATTTTCTTGCGTTGCACTTTAGCTTCATTTGTCTTCCACCTGCCAATTTCCGGACTCTTGGGCTTGAAAAATCTGCCACGAGTATTCTCTTGCACCTGTGGTTGCCCCCCAGGTGTAGGATTCTTGATGGTGATCTTGATAATCTCCCCACCACCGGGTTTCTTGTCAAGCACCACTTGCCTCTCCGAGACCTTGCTGCCATCCTTGCTTTTTCTGGATTCACCAATGACAACATTGTCCTTGTTAGCTGATTCGGCTATGTCAGGCCGAATTAACATCTTCCTCCCCTCCAAATCCATAGTGTTCATGGGGAAGGGCTGCTTATCAACTTGCATCTCAGAAGAATTCAATCATCCGTCATTAATGGCTGATTGTATCTGTTGTCGAAAAATATTGCAATCATTAGTAGCATGAGAAAAAGAATTATGATACTTGCAATATGCACGCCTTTTTAGCTCCTCAAACGACGGTAAAGCGTGAGACATTTTAATAAACTTAGCTTGCAGGAAAGCATCAAATATTCTATCACATTTAGCAATGTTAAAAGTAAACTTCATATCATCATCACGATTCTTATGAGTCGGCTTTAAATCTTGACAAGTAAAAGGTTTGGCCTTGGATGGCCAAACAAACTCGGCGGTATACACATTAGCTTCATCGTCCGAATCACTATCATATTCAATCATATTCACCTTAGGACGATCAATCTTATATCTAGGCACCTCTTTATTCTCTTTGCCACGACTCTCTTGAGCTAAAGCCCTTTGCAAGACTTGATTAATAGTTAAGAACTCATGCCCTTCTAACCTATCTTTAATGTAAGTTTTTAAACCATTAAATACAAGATCATCTAAATCCCTCTCACTTATCACTAAACTATAACACCGGTTTTTTGTGTCCCTAAACCTCTTGACGTAATCGGAGACTGATTCATCATTCTTTTGTTTAACCGATGTAAGATGTGACAGTTAAAGTTCATTATCACCACTGTAAAAATGATCATGAAATTTTTGCTCAAGATGAGGCCATGCAAGAATAGAACCATGCAGCAAAGATGAAAACCATGAAAAAGCAGTACCAATCAATGATAAAGGAAACAAACGTATTTTCAACTCTTTTGATGAAGCTACTTCACCTAATTGAGCCAAATATTGACTAATATGCTCCCATCTAGTCTTTGTGCCATCCCCACTAAACTTAACAAAATCTGGAATTTTATATCCTGGAGGACATTGAATTTCATCGAAATACTCAGGATACGGCTTTTGATACATCCGATTCCTAGGTAGTTCCACACCAAAGTTTTCTCTAAGCATCTTTGTCATCTCCTCTCTAAGGTTAGCTAACGCATCGTCTGTATTAGACGATGTTGCTTGTGACACTGGCACATGAGGAGTATGCTTTGGTGCTACATGTGTGTATACCGAACCATAATTTGGCAATGATCCAATGTTATCCCTACTAGTAAACAAAGTTTGGTTCGGCGTTGCCACCGAACCTGGCATACTCATGATAAGATTAATAGGTGCAGCCACAACTTGATTTGTGTAGGTGGGGAAATAATTCATCGGCATGGGAGGCGCCGATGATAATGGCAAAACTGAACTAGGGTTTCCCAAACTAGTACGTGCACAATTACTACCACTAGATAATGGAGGCATATTATTTTTAGCACTAGTATTCTCAACGCAAGCTCGGTAAACCAAATTATTGCCGTCGGTAATACGATTATCAATTTCAGCCCATTGTTCAGGCGAAAAGGTAGTACTCACATAGGGTTTAACTTGCTCAACATGAAGAGGAGGGAACTTGATTTCTCCAACCGGAGCAATATTGCCTTGGCGATCTTTCTTGAAATTCCCAAGGAAGTCCTGCAGCTCGTTCTCTTCACGTGCCTTCTTGTACTCCTCATAAGCTCGGCGATGGTCCTCCGATAATTCCTCAAGACTAGGCGTGATGATGTTACCGGCGTCAACTTCCGATGGATTGGGAAGATTATCTCTGTTGGTCATGGTTGATGATGAAGCTTGATCTATGATCCCCAGCGGAGTTGCCAAAAAGCGTGTTGACACACGAACACGTCACGTGTACCCTCGACGCCGGGGGTGATGCACCGCAGCTCACGTCGAAGGAGATCCGAGCAGCAGCGCGATACGCAAGACAGCTGCCGGATGATTTTGAGACACCCGAAACCCCAAGCTCCCGGGAGGGACCCCGTCGGGGAGCTCGGCGGCTATGGGCTGCTCCGAGTCGACCTGATCGCCCAAGGAGCTCCGTAGATCGATGTCTCCAAACCTGAAGAACAACGAAGAACGAGAGAAAGAACACGTAGATGAGATATGAAAAAGTAGACGAAAGTAGGGTTTGCGTTTGGGTTGCGATTGATTGTGTTGTTTCAATCGGCCGTCACCCCATCTATATATGAGGAGGCTGGGCTTTCCGTACAAGAAAAGGACTTCAAATCCCGTCCAAATCTTTCCAAACTGAACCGAACTCGGATTACAAGTGGGCCTGGGACAACAGTTCGGTTTTCGGTAGTTTTGGGGCTGTAAACGACCTTGGATGGAAAAACTCAAAACATCAAAGTTGTAGCCCTCAAAGTTTCCAAGAACATTTATGTTGAACGTTTTTTTATTCGGGGCCATCTTGAGGGCTGAAATCCTCACGCTTTCCATCATACATCAATCGTAAAGGTGTCTGGCTCCGGGCGTCACTTTTTGCTCTTTGATAGGATTGTACTCCGAGGGCTGTAACTTTTCCATATAAACTCAGATTGAGATGATTCAAAAACCAAAATTTACCGGTTTGACGAGGCCAAGACGCACCATGTAGAACATTTTTCCATTTGATGATGTCTTGAAGGCCTAATTGGCCGAATAGTACTTCGAATACCGGGATCTTATCGCTTCCAACATAGTTTCGGCACTTGAGATGGAATCGGATGATCATGGCTCGAACTAAAAATTTGTTCATATCGACAATACCCAACTTTTTCATGTAAAACACTTCTTCATTTTAGGTCATCTTATATAGGTTTATTGCCGTGCCAAAAACCATTGTCAACACGTCCATCAACTCGACCGGCATAGTTGAGTATAGACATCGTAACCCTACATCGCATCACTTACTCGTCGTATATAATCCTGCAACACCAAAGGTTACAGCCCGACAACGGGTCAGTACATCTGATTTATACGGCAAATCACACGAAAAAGGATATAACAGACCTATCGCTACATGCAAGGATAAGTCAAAGGAAAGGCTTATGGTTTTGTTTTGCAGAAAGCTGATTTTTTCCCAATCTACCAAAGTCAAAATTTTAGTTTAACTTACTACATAAGGTTGAACTGAACTACACCAGTTCCAACCCATACCCTTTATTAATCTTTCCCACTCAAGTTTTATTAAAGTGTTTCATCTGTCAAGACCATCCAACAACAGTAATGCCTACTTGCTCAAAGTTTTCCTTAACCGGGAACACGGCTAATCATGATCAGTTTGTACGCTCTGCAGAGGTCTGTACGCTTTTCCCACTGGACCCAACCCGAAGCTTGAGACGAAGTCTTCAGAAGAGGTCACCTCCACCCTTTGGTAGCCGGTACACCTATCATATCTGCATCAGCTAGCTACCAGGGACATGCTCCCTACAACCTACTCGACTAAGCCAGAGCCCATATAGCCAGTGGTCATACATGGAAGCTAGTAGTCACTAAGTCTGTCCGATCTTTTGGAGCCTGGACGGCGCCCACTTAGGGTGCACTCTCACGGGCGCATTTCCTTAGATAAGGTGCACGACCCCATGATGCCTTCCCTCCAAAACATTCACAACCATTAGGGGTACAACCTGGTCTCGCCTTAGATAAGGTATGAGCCCCCAGGAAGCACTCCCTGCCCGTCCAGAGGTGTATTATAATTAAGGTTTGCTAGTCAAGTCATTAAAATCCTTACACAGCTCAATGAAATCTCAAACCAATCCCCGTCTACAAGCATAGCAATATATATAACAAGCACGTACTAGGTTGTCTAAGCAAACATGATAAGATCATATGGCTACCCTACCAAGTTTGCAGCAATAATATATAGTAGCATTTCTACACATGCATAGGGTGATATTACTACATGCATAAGTAAAAATATAGGTTGTGAAATGGTCAAAGTAGGACTTGCCTTATACATTCGATGAAGTTCTTCGCTCTCACGATCCAGATGACTCTACTCGTCACACTCCGAGCAATCTATCGTAAAGGAAAGATACCACATAAGCAATCATGCCAAAAGGAACCACAAGATAAATCAAACACAATAAGGTTTAACAACAAAAACAAATCGGCTTAAAAGGTATAGGTGTCGATGTGCTCGAAGGTGATAAGTGGAAGATAAACTCGAAAGAGTCAACGGATAAAGAATTGTTGATATAAAAGATTATGACTAAAGACATTATGAATTCATGGTGAAGATCATGGCAATGAAAAGTGTGTGGGTATTGCCGATAGGATGTCTCATATGATCCAATATGCAAAAAGAATCACGTGAAACGGAATACTACAACACGAGTTATAGAAGGTTGAAGTTTGAATTAAATTTAAATTCAAACAGATCAAAAAGTATTTGAATATGGTGGACAAATGATATAGACAACAAATACATGACATGAGTGATCCTATGCAAACAGAATCATTCAAATTGGATCAACGATACAAAAGATATGGCCTCGGGAAGTTTGAGTTTGAATTTGAATAAATCAAATTCAAAAATGTGCAAAAGTGTGGAAGGTTAACTCTGTGGTAAACTACTGATCAATACGAGCGTGTAGATAAAAGAATCATCTAATTCCGATATACGGTTTAAAAGATACGGCTACGAAGATTCTAGGGTGCAAACTGTGAAAAGGACTTATCCGTGATTAAAAATAATTTTACCTCACGAACAGGCCCCTGGACGCTACGGGACGAACGTTGTTCACTTTGTGCCTTTACTAGTGCACGTTCGTGACATAAGTGTTTCGGTCCGACCCGGTTTACTGGCTAAACCAGAGGAGAAAACAAAAACCGGTATTAGCCGAACCGATTTTGTTTAAAAAAACAAACCCTAAATCCCAGATCTGATCTGGGCCATTGGCCTCAGATCCAACGGCCAAGAGGGGCTCACCGGAGTAGCCGCCGGCGGCTTCAACTCCGGTGGCCAGTGGTGGTCGGCGGCGCCGGGCGGCGCGACGCTGCGGTGGCTGGCGGTCGTGTGGGCGCGGGGCTTGGAGCTCGGCCCTCCTGCAGTGGCGACCGACGTCGGGAGGCGGCTCCGGCGCGCGGTCCGCGGTGGCGGCGGCCGTGGCGACGGACGGCACGGCAGCAGTCGTGGCCGATGGGGTGCGGCATGATGGCGGCGGGGCAAGGCCGTGGGGCGACGGGGTGTGGGGTGGCGCGGCGTGGAGAACCGCTCGAAGTCCGGTGAGAAATTCCGGTGAGGAATTCCGACGAAGTCGGGGCCCGAAAATCGCAAGTTTTGCGAAAAAACGAACGAGAACGAGATGACCAACATTTATAGGGTATCTATCGTGCATAAGGGGCAAAGAAGAGATCGAATTCGGAGGTTAGTTATGATCAACTTCGAATTTGTGAAGAACACGTTGGAGGAGGAAGATGACCTGTGGGCCTAGCTCGTCAGCCTCAGAGAGAAAAAAAGGTAGCGGCTTAATGGGCTGGCCCGGGTGGCGTGGCGGTGCTACGTTGCGTTCGTGGTCGAGAAGAAAAGAAGTGGGCTGGGTGGGCCGCAGTGGCTTTTTTTTCCTCTTTTCTTTGAACTTCAAACAATTCTATAAAAATGAATACACATGAGAAAAATATGAAACAAATTCCTAAATTCATTGAATAATCTAAAGAAAATTATGAAATAAACATTTTCCAGAATAATAAATAAAAATAATGACATTTTTCCAATGACTTTATTTAGTTATAAAATATTTTAAAAATCAACAAAATGTCAAATAATTATTTAAATAATTTCCACTCAATTTTTCTGAAGAAGTCATATTATCTTCTCTCAAGTTATTATTATTTTTGAATGGAAAATTATTTAAATAACTCCAATAAAAATAATTTTTTTTAAAACATTTCCAATTTTCTTTTATATTGGAGGAGTCATTTTACCTTCTCTCATTTTAATTTATTGGATTTGTTTTATATACTAAATTCCAAAGCTCCAACAATGAATATTATGGAAAGTCATTTTATTCCCTCTCATTTTAATATTCAATTCAAATCCAAAAGTTTTGGATCCTAGTGAAAATCACTCATATCAAGCAAACAATCATTATTATAATTTATTTATTAACATTCCAAAATTTGGAAAATTTTGGGATGTTACACACTACCACCCTTAAAAGGAATCTCGTCCTCGAGATTCAAAAAGGCTAGAAAGAAAAGGTTAGGGTTTGGATCTTCCTTGAAAATCCATTGATCCTTCGATGAGCTAGGGTGCTACCACCCTTAAAAGGAATGCGACACGGTCTTGATGAGTCTTGCTCCATCGATGACATCCTTCCTAGAGATTTCACCAAATCCTTTGAGGTCTTGAGTCCTTAGCAAAAGAGGAGTCTTCAATATACCGAACCTCATTGGTTGGCGGGTCAAGTGTCAACACTAAGCAGCTATCGATTCCCTCATGGTGGTCATCAAGAATACTTTTACTGGATACCTGCAGAAAATGGTCTTGGTCTATACTCACCGTATAACTTACTATTATTAACGATAATCTTATATAGGGGTCAAACATCGTACCATTTTATGGTTAAGGCTTAACATTGTCGTCTCTCTGCTATAGGTAAGTCACTCAAGATTTACTATCCCGCATAGAAAGAGCGAATAATAAGGGTAGTCGTCATAGGGGTCAATCCATTACGCACCCGAATCATTACCTTGTATATGGTTCAACAAATCTCGTGATCTCACACTCGGACATCCTCACAAGCATTGCAGAAAGTTCCTCTTGTTCATGAACTGGGTTCAGATAAATCCATGGTTCTACAAGCCAAACAAAACATCTATCGTTTCTTCACAACTCACTGGTTTACGCAGACTGCTATATAAAACGTGTACTAGTGAAATACAACTTCCTTCAGGGTTATTCCTTCAGCAAGATTGTGCTTGCTTGTTGTAAGATCCTGGCACACGGGGTTATCCTTGAACTCAACACTGGTTGCATCCATCTTTATTCCAGCCTTGACATTAGCAGTCATTGTAGTAGCTTCTTCAGTTTAGGGATGAGGATGAGGGGGAATAGAATGTAGATAGCGAGGTAGAGAGAGAGATAGGGAGAGATACCCATACAAACATCACACTAGTTTTGAAAACATAAGTTTTGATGTGTAGCTATCGGTAAAAACAAGAAACGACAGCTCAAAGAATGATCTAACGGTAGAAACTTGAATCTTCCAGGTCTTTAAGTCTTCATGTCTTCAATGATGGTAGTTTCAGTTTTGCATTGTCGAAGCAATCTTCATATACTCTTGTCACTTGTCGAGTTATTCTCCTTGTTGATGTGTCTTCTTCAGTCTTGAAGCATACTAATAGATGAGGGGTCTAATGAAACGTAAACTTATTCTACTCGCATAGAAGAAACACAAAGCACCACACACAATATCCATAAAAGATATATCAAGGTCAAAAGACACAAGCAAAACTTAACAAAACAAACATAAAACATCTAGTCCAACCACAGCAAAACATGCATCGATCCACATCTCCAACTTACATTAAAAGGTAACATCGTACTCTTAGTGCACTCCTACGAATATTCTATTCTCCAATTTCAAAACATAAGCTTCAATATGTTGACATCTTTTCTCCCGCGTTCACATCTTCTTCTTTCTCTTCAATCCTGGACACATGTTGGTGTAGTGTCCCTTGTTCCTTCACCGGTAACACTCAAGTTGACTAAGGTCCTTCCTTTTCTTCCTCACGGGTGCTTCCTTGAACTCCTGGATAATCCTCTTCACTCCTTATTTTTGTTGTTGAAGTACTTGTTGTGTTATGAGGAAAAATTGACACTGAGCGGGGTAATGATTATTTCCTTCACACACGAAACATGTGACTTGTGCAGTGGGACATTCTTCACCCCTGTGCATTTCTTCACAATAGGGATATCCATCTTGGTGTCCTTCATAGGAGTGTCCTACTTCCCCGCAAATTTTGCAGGCACGAGGCCTCTTACGGGTTACCGTCCTTTGCATCGGGGTGACGAGGCGAGATCCCAACACAATAGTTGTAAATTCCTTCCAAGTAATCTTCTTTCTTGATTCGTTAATCGCCTGGTGCATTGTCCACCAAGTAGCAACCTCTTCTACAAAGTACTTGACAGCATAGTGGACCATGTCCTCATTTCCAACCTTGTTATTCTCCATGTGCTCCTCCATATTATGAATCCATTGCTCCACCTTCAGTCTTGTCATCGCCTCGGAGAAGGTGAGTCCTACTTCATACTCCATCTATTAAGCCTAAACGACAAGGGTTAGGGGAAACTAGGATACAAACAAGAAAACAATCTAAAGGTAGCACCAAGCATATGCACACAAACAAGAATAAGGCACAACACCTACTTGCAAACAACACCACATAACATCAATCAATCAAGTCACAAAAATCAAACCACACAATCAACTCCTAGAGTAAGGTCATATGTGCAAGACATATGATCTCATCATACTACGCGCAATTCGTTTATCTAACTTCACATAAAAGTGGTGGTCTGAATCTAAGCTTCATCCTTCTCAGCTAAGCTGATCTTGAAGATCATCTAGTAATCCAAAGTAGTCCTTCTTGAATCGCGTGAGATACTTCTTCAACTTCCGGATGTAGTGAATTGAATTGATCCACGAGGTTGATGGTGTACTTCTCAAAGTCAAGTCTTCAGCGGCAAGAAAGCCAGAGGGGTATTTAAATTAAAAGAATATAAGGAGTTTAGAAAATGAATTATACATGAGAGATACTAGTGGAGAGAGTAGGAAATCAAAGAGTGATAAAATAATTTTGTACCTATGGCTTTTCCTATCCATTTTCTAGGGTCACGACCTACAGTCAACATGGGCTCTGATACCATCTGTAACGATCCGATTCGCCAAGAATCCAAGTCTCTGTGCATTATGTGCTAATCCCTGGATCAATAGCTAGCACACACAGTACACGATGTAATATCAAGAATAAACCACATGTCATATATATTACATCGAAGATCCAGTATTACAATAAAGCATACCTGCATAGCTCAAGGCTAGTTTACAAATAGAATACATCGGAAAAATAATATAATCTTCGTGGAGTCCATCAACTCCACCGGCATAGTTGAGTATAGACATCGTAACCCTACATTGCATCACTTACTCGTCGTATATAATCCTGCAACACCGAAGGTTACAGCCCGACAACGGGTCAGTACATCTGATTTGTACGGAAAGTCACACGAAAAAGGATATAACAAACCTATCGCTACATGCAAGGATAAGTCAAAGGAAAGGCTTATGGTTTTGTTTTGCAGAAAGCTGGATTTTTTCCCAATCTACCTAAGTCAAAATTTTAGTTTAACTTACTACATAAGGTTGAACTGAGCTACACCAGTTCCAACCCATACCCTTTATTAATCTTTCACACTCAAGTTTTATTAAAGTGTTTCATCTGTCAAGACCATCCAACAACAGTAATGCCTAGTTTCTCAAAGTTTTCCATAACCGAGGACACGGCTAATCATGATCAGTTTGTACGCTCTGCAGAGGTCTGTACGCTTTTCCCACTGGACCCAACCCGAAGATTGAGACGAAGTCTTCAGAAGAGGTCACCTCCACCCTTTGGTAGCCGGTACACCTATCATATCTACATCAGCTAGCTACCAGGGCCAGGCTCCCTACAACCTACTCGACTAAGCCAGAGCCCATATAGCCAGTGGTCGTACATGGAAGCTACTAGCCACTAAGTCTATCCGATCTTTTTGAGCCTGGACGACGCCCACTTAGGGTGCACTCTCATGGGCGCATTGCCTTAGATAAGGTGCACGACCCCATGATGCCTTCCCTCCAAACCATTCACAACCATTAGGGGTACAACCTGGTCTCGCCTTAGATAAGGTACGAGCCCCAGGAAGCACTCCCTGCCCGTCCAGAGGTGTATTCTAATTAAGGTTTGCTAGTCAAGTCATTAAAATCCTTACACAGCTCAATGAAATCTCAAACCAATCCCCGTCTACAAGCATAGCAATATATATAACAAGCACGTGCTAGGTTGTCTAAGCAAACAAGATAAGATCATATGGCTACCCTACCAAGTTTGCAGCAATAATATATAGTAGCATTTCTACACATGCATAGGGTGATATTTCTACATGCATAAGTAAAAATATAGGTTCTGAAATGGTCAAAGTATGACTTGCCTTATACATTCGATGAAGTTCTTCGCTCTCACGATCCAGATGACTCTACTCGTCACACTCCGAGCAATCTATCGTAAAGGAAAGATACCACATAAGCAATCATGCCAAAAGGAACCACAAGATAAATCAAACACAATAAGGTTTAACAACAAAACCAAATGGGCTTAAAAGGTATAGGTGTCGATGTGCTCGAAGGTGATAAGTGGAAGATAAACTCGAGAGAGTCAACGGATAAATAATTGTTGATATAAAAGATTATGACTAAAGACATTATGAATTCACGGTGAAGATCATGGCAATGAAAAGTGTGTGGGTATTGCCGATAGGATGTCTCATATGATCCAATATGCAAAAAGAATCACGTGAAACGAAATACTACAACACGAGTTATAGCAGGTTGAAGTTTGAATTAAATTTTAATTCAAACAAATCAAAAAGTATTTGAATATGGTGGACAAATGATATAGAAAACAAATACATGACACGAGTGATCCTATGCAAAAAAGAATTAGTCAAATTGGGTCAACGGTACAAAAGATAAGGCCTCCAGAAGTTTGAGTTTGAATTTGAATAAATTCAAATTCAAAAATGTGCAAAAGTGTGGAAGGTTAACTCTATGATAAACTACTGATTAATACGAGCGTGTAGGAAAAAGAATCATCTAATTCCGATACACGGTTTAAAAGATATGGCTACGAAGATTCTAGGGTGCAAACTGTGAAAAGGACTTATCCATGATTATAAATAAATTTACCTCACGAACAGGCCCCTGGACGCTACGGGACGAACGTCGTTCACTTTGTGCCTTAACTAGTGCACGTTCGTGACATAAGTGTTTCGGTCCGACCCGGTTAACCGGCTAAACCAGAGGAGAAAACAAAAACCGGTATTAGCCGAACAGATTTTTTTATAAAAAAAACAAACCCTAAATCCCAGATCTGATCTGGGCCATTGGCCTCAGATCCAACGGCCAAGAGGTGCTCAGCGGAGTAGCCGCCGACGGCTTCAACTCCGGTGGCCAGTGGTGGTCGGCGGCGCCGGGCGGTGCGACGCTGCGCTGGCTGGCGGTCGTGTGGGCGCGGGGCTTGGAGCTCGACCCTCATGCAGTGGCGGCCGACGTCGGGAGGCGGCTCCGGCGCGCGGTCCGCGGTGGCGACGGGCGGCGCGACGTTCACCACGCGGGGTGGCGCGGCAGCAGTCGTGGCCGACGGGGTGCGGCGCGATGGCGGCGGGGCAAGGCCGTGGGGCGACGGGATGTGGGGTGGCGCGGCGTGGAGAACCGCTCGAAGTCCGGTGAGCAATTCTGGCGAAGTCGGCGTCCGTAAATCGCAATTTTGCGAAAAAACGAACGAGAACGAGATGACCAACATTTATAGGGCATCTATCGTGCATAAGGGGCAAAGAAGAGATCGAATTCGGAGGTTAGTTAGGATCAACTTCGAATTTGTGAAGAACACGTTGGAGGAGGAAATGACGTGTGGGCCCAGCTCGTCAGCCTCAGAGAGAAAAGAAAACAAAAAAGGCAACGGCTTAATGGGCTGGCCCGGGTAGCGTGGCGGTGCTACGCTGCGCTCGTGGTCGAGAAGAAAAGAAGTGGGCTGGGTGGCCACAATGGCTTTTTTTTTCTCTTTTCTCTCAACTTCAAACAATTCTATAAAAATGAATACACATCAGAAAAATATGAAACAAATTCCTAAATTCATTGAATAATCTAAAGAAAATTATGAAATGAACATATTTTCCAAAATAATAAATAAAAATAATGACATTTTTCCAATGACTTTATTTAGTTATAAAATATTTTAAAAATCAGCAAAATGTCAAATAATTATTTAAATAATTTTCACTCAATTTTTCTGAAGAAGTCATATTATCTTCTCTCAAGTTATTATTATTTTTGAATGGAAAATTATTTAAATAACTCCAATAAAAATTAAAAATATATTTAAAACATTTCCAATTTTCTTTTATATTGAAGGAGTCATTTTACCTTCTCTCATTTTAATTTATTGGATTTGTTTTATATACTAAATTCCAAAGCTCCAACAATGAATATTATGGAAAGTCATTTTATTCCCTCTCATTTTAATATTCAATTCAAATCCAAAAGTTTCAGTTCCGAGTGAAAATCAATAATATCAAGCAAACAATCATTGTTATAATTTATTTATTAACATTCCAAAATTTGAAATTTTTTGGGATGTTACAAGCAAAAACTTAGCAAAAAATAAAACTTCGATAGTCTCCATTTTGCGCATGTAGAAACGTGTTGCCTACAAAATTTGATGGCCATTGAATATTTATCATGCATTGACACTCAAAACATAGCAAATATCATACGTAACAATATGATAGTTAGTCATCACGTCGTTGTTGGCGGTGGTGCTACTGGCTTGGTACTCCACTACTTGAGCTAACCAAGGATCCATTTTTCTACGGCCTACCAAAAACAGAAAATTAGCTATCCTAGACATATATTTGTAGGCACCAAAATACATAGCATGTCTACTATAAACAGATAGCAAATAAAAAGCACCTAGCCATATAACAAAAGGGATGAACTATGTTTACTGTTTGGGCTTATTTTACATTGCAATTTGACAACAAATGCTATATAAAACTAACTAAAGCAGATGTTATAAGACTAACTAAAAATAGATATTATACTAGACAAGTAAGTAAGAAAACTAAACTAGCAACAACGCCAATTTATATCAATTTTTCATTTTTATCGAACTAGCAAGAACATTACAAGCACCGAATTTGAAACATTCAACTGTAACTAAACTAACAACTAACTAAAAATAGAGATTATGGTAGACTAACAAATAACTAAACTAACAACTAACTAAACTAGCAATAATGACAATTTATATCAAATTTTCATTTTTATCCAACTAGCAAGAACATTACAAACACTGAATTTGAAACACTCAATTGTAACTAAACTAACAACTAAATAAAAATAAATATTATACTAAACTAACGACTAACTAAACTAGCAAAAATGAAAATTATATCATTTTTTCATTTTTATTCAACTAGCAAGAACATTACAAGCACTCAATTGTATAAGAACAACGACGACCCCATGACACTACGTTTTAACCTAATTACTGGCGTGGACCAGTTGAGCCCATGGGCCACGCCAACGATAACACTCACACTTCACAAAATTTCACACTATGTCTCAAAAGTACATTCACATGGACACATTTTCACACAAGAGAATGTTTATTTATATTTTATATAAATATTATTTCATATTTTATTTATGTTATATAGAAGTACAATATAAAATAATAAAAAGCTTTAATAAATAAATAAAACGAAATAAAACAAAACAGAAAAGGTTTTATACAAGAAAATAAGCATATACTCCCCCCGTTCCTAAATGTAGGGCATATAATTTTTGGCACGAAAATTAAAGAACACACGTGAAGGAAAAATTACACCGAGTTTGAAAGGGATTATCCATAGGTAATTGATGTGAGCAAATAAAGGGGTTTGTAAGGAATAAGGAAACATGATTATTTTTTTATTAAAATTGTTCAAACGAGTGCTGTAATACAATACACCCTATATTTTAATTTTTTTTCTCAAAAAGCTATACGCCCTATATTTAGGAACGGAGGGAGTTTATAATAGGGCATTAGTAAAAACAAATATTTTTATATTTTTGATAATATAGAAGAATAAGCATACAATAAATTCGAGTTTTTTATACTTTTGATGGAGTTTATATTTATATAACGCCACCACAATATGTTATATATATGGCACGCCATATTTTACCTCGCTAACAATATTTTTTCCTTTTCCACGACAATTGGGTGAGCGTAGTGATGGCAATTTTTAAAAAATTTCAACGGGCGTACAAAAATTGGCAACGCTAACACTATTTAAAAAAAACGTTGGCGCGGATTTTGTTTGGGACACCAACAATTAAAGTTGGGGATAACCTCTTCTACTATTGAGCACCTGTCTTTTAGGGATAAAGATTAGGGGAAATGTAAATCTCTCAAGAAAGTTTTAAGGCAGAAGTGAGAAGATTTTAGGAAACCATTTTTATTATCGTAGTGGATGTTGTAAACACTGATGCCCTAAAACTTTTAGCTTTTGACCACTGCTTATTTTGATATTTCAAATAAAAAATGTTTAAAATTAAATATGTAAATATCCCCTAATACGATAGATTCATATGAACACACTACAAACACATTACTCATCATCACTATCCTGCTCCAGCATGCTCCAGTCAATGTTGTCAATTTTAAAGTCGTTGTTCTACTCAACCTTACTCACCCATGAGGACCCTACCTCATCATCCTTCTTGATCAACCTCTCCTTCATGCACCATGTGTTCGCGCTGGCAAAGAATTCACGATCTACTTCCATGAGGTGTGGATTGGCTTCGGTGAACCTTGCCATAGACACCACATCACTATCATTGACTTCGCTGCTCCACGACTAGGTGATCTTCTTTCTTCTCTTTACAGGATACAAACCACACATTGACCGTGAGAAACTCCGCCTCCTTAACACACATAGCATCGATGAAGTTGAGCTTGGAGTTGGGCTGATGGAACCTCCAAGTCACGAGGTCATACACGCGTGCAGCAAGCTCATACGTCTCGTATGTAACAAGCCAGTTCTTCACACGAGATCATGTCGGCATAGCGGTCGTACTACCGAAGACTACCGAAGACAAACATTACGAAAGCCCGTGCTACTGGTGACACGACGACATGGGTGACAATGATGGTCGATTCACGGTAGAGCGATGACCGCATGAGGTGATGGACGGTTGAAATGATAGATCGAGGGCTGATGTCCTCAATCTGGCGCCAACGTTGGATAGGGTGTCAAATTCGAACGACGGCAGGGATGCGGCGCGACGCATGACGACAACATACAATGATGAGGACATCCCTACTACAACTACTACTTCCCCAACTCGTCATGATGAACAAGCTAATCAAATCCGACTTGGACCTATTACAAGAGCCCATGCTAAGTTATTAGAACAGCAGGTGAATTTTCTCTTACTCGAGTCTGATGATCGGCTTAATGAGAATTATATACTGCCTAAATCCTTGTGTGTTTGTATGATCAGGTATCAAGGTGAAGACAAGGAACTAGGAGGAGCTGAGGTTCAAGAAGAAGAAGCCAAGGAACAAGGACAAGCTACATGGGAAGAAGAACCTCAAGAAGACAAGGCCAGGAAGAACAAAGCTTCAGGCCGCGGTACTACCGCGCTGACCGCGGTACTACCGCGCCACGGTAGTACCGGGCCTACTACCGCCCGTACTACCGCGGCAACAGAAGGGTTACGGTAGTGGTTACGGTACTACCGTGCCTACGACTGCGAAGATCAGGAGAGATACGGTAGTGGTTACGGTAGTAGCCGCGGTACTACCGCACCCGCGGTACTACCGCGCCAATCACGGTACTACCGTGCTGCCTGCGCGCAGAAACGGGCCTACGGCCCCAGTATCTGAGTCTGGACCCCCTTAGACTATAAATACAAGTCCCCCTACGAGTTTTAGAGTTAGACCACGTTTAGATAAACCCTAGTTCCTGAGGATTGCTCCAAGCATTCATCTTGAATCAAATACTTCAATTCGTATCGATCTGAAGTGTTGCTACTGCAAGTTTTGTGTGATCTGTTGTTCCACTGGGAATTAGTAGATTGCAAATTACCGTCTCGTGGTCGACGGCTACGTTGCGCAAGTGTGTGAAGTTGTGAATATCCAAAGGGTAGAGAGCTGTCGCATTGGAAACAAGGATCTAGCGAGGATAGTTCATCGGCTACATATAAGTTATCTATCATCGCCCTCATATTCACCGTCCGCTTACTGAGAAGATCGAGCCACCCCTTATCATCTTGGTATCAGATTTCCAGTGTTTCCTCGGTAAGCATCCACCAAATCCCTCGTCGATCGTTTTGTTTTCGTCCTATCCAGAAAAAGCCATACAAAAATATTAGGGTTTAGTGTTTTTGCCATAACCTAGAGTGCATCTTTTCCAAGTTTTAGTTGCTGATCGTCGTCCAGTTTGCGTAACTTGTTTTTGATCGAGTCTTAGCTTTCCTAATTTTTGTGTCTCACAAGTCGGAGTGTCTTTATCGTGTTAGATTGGTTTGTGTCGAGTTAGTTTGTCGTCGTTATCTTTTATCCCTCAGTTTGTGTCTCCGTTTGATAGCAATAGTTAGCCTTTCTTTGGTGTCGCACTTTCCTATTGAGACTAGCATATCTTTTCTCTTCGGGCTGCTCCTATAGGTTTTGAAGTGCATCAAGTGGTTTGTTCCAAGTTGAGTTGGGTTGCTGTTTACTTCACGTTGAGTCAGAAAATTCAAAAAAAAAGAGAGAACGAGAAAAGAGAAAAATAATCAAAAAAAGGAAAGAGTTGAGCAAAAAGCCTAGCAAACAGAGACAGAAAAGGCAAAGTTGATTACATATTTTGTGCAACCTTGAGTTCCTTTTTCTACCACGTTCATAGCACTAGTAGTTTGAGAAATCTTGTGCCCGTACACTGTGAGCTTTTGCTAGAATTTCTCTCTTGTGCAATTGCAACATGAGCATTACTCCGCCACACATGTTGTGCGCTCACTTTCATAGTTTCTTTTACCCAGTTGTTCTCCACCGCGTGTGTTCCCGTAGAACTTCTTGGCATACGATTAGCACTAGGATTTGTGAATTGGTGTAGTTAGGGTACCATACCTATAGCCCCACCACATATATCCTGTTTTATCGTGTGTTCACTCTTTTACTCGGGTATTCACTTCATCACATCCGTGCACTAGTCCTCCATCCGAACGGGTACGCATTACTGTTCACTTTGGAACGGTAAGATTCACCTTTTCTTGTCAGTTTTGAGTGAGTTGTGAGTGTCCACCAAAAGATTTTGATTTAGTGCACTAACCTACTAATCATGTCTCAAAGTGGTTTTAATGTGATGCAGAAACAGTTACATGGGAGGCATATGAAGGTCTCCGTGATCACTTGACTGGGATGTTTACTAAATCCGCTGATGCGATTGATACAAATGTTCAATCGGTCCAACTGAAAGTGGACGCGACTGAAGCTGCAGTCACCACTATGCAACAACAACTTGCTGCTATACAGCAAAGCCTACAACAAATGACAACATCTGTCACGGGCATACAAGCCGCTATGGTACAACGCCAACCTGACACTCAGGAAGATGATGGTAGTGTCCATGGTGACAATGCCGATTTGAGGGGTAATCACGGCCGTGGGCGTGGTGTTCAAGGGCCGGGTCGCCAACCTCCACTTGGTTTTGGTGCGCGCCATCTACCCATTCAGGAAGAAGATGTCTTGAGCAAGCCCAAGTTTAACATCCCCAAATTTGAAGGTTCCACGGATGTGGAAGAGTACCTCACATGGGAGCTTAAGATGGAAAAATTATGGCGTTTGCATGATTATCCGGAGGACAAGAAGATCAAGATTGCTTCGTCCGAGTTTGACGGTTATGCTTTGTGTTGGTGGGAGAGTGTGTTGACCGAGATACAAGAAACCAATGGGCAGCCTATTCGTACATGGCGTGACATGAAGGCGACCATGAAAGCTCGGTTTGTTCCCACTAATTACTTACGGACAGTTTTTGATAAATTGCAACAACTGAAGCAAGGTACTATGTCCGTTGATGCATACTATATGGAGATGGAGATGTTGCTGCAACGTGCGTGAGTTCGCGAAGAGGTTGAGATGACTATGCAACGTTTTCTCCATGGGCTGAAATTTAATATCAAGAGTATTGTGCGGCATCACCAATACTATAATATGAATGATCTATTGCATCTTGCAAGGGAGGCTGAATCCCAGCTTGCAGAAGAGGCACAACTGAAGTCCAGATACTCTACATCTAGCAGATTTTCTCCACGGACACCGTCCGCGCCTATGGAGAATTATGGTGCCAATACTCGGGCTTCTTCTTCAGTTTCCAAGCCAGCCTCCAATGGTTCTATGGCCAAGAAGCCAGCTGCTCCTGCCACTAGTGCAGGCTCCAACATGTCTACAGCTCGCAATCGCGATATGACTTGTCATTCTTGCGATAATCCGGGTCATTTTAAGAGAGATTGCCAGAACCGAAAGGTCATGTTTATTAATGAAGAAACCGGCGAGTATGAAACCGGTGATGATGAAGACCCAGCCGCGTTGGATGATGAAGGTTACAATACCGAAGAAGGCATGGATGCTTTTCCGTCGCATGCTCCTACCATTGTTGTGTCACAACGTGCTCTTACAGTGCAGCCACATGCTGATTCTCAGCGCTGTAATTTGTTCCAAACCAAGGCACTCGTTGGCCCCAACAAAGCTTGCAAGGTGATCATTGATGGAGGTAGCTGCCGCAACCTCGCAAGCAAGGAGTTATGTGCCAAGCTAAATCTGAAATACTTACCTCACCCAAGTCCTTATTATGTCCAATGGTTGAGTGACCGTGGTGAGATAAAGGTGAACCACATGGTGCGCGTAAATTTTGAGATAGGCCCATACAAGGATTCCATCGATTTTGATGTGGTGCCTATGACAGTTTGCCATCTCTTATTGGGTCGGCCGTGGTTATATGATCGCCATGTGCAACAAAATGGTCGAGCCAATACATATCATTTGGAGTTCAAGGGCAAGAAAGTTAATCTCCATCCTATGTCCCCACAGCAAATTGTGAATGAGTCTCGTCAGAAGGTAGAGGTGAATGTAGAACCAACACGAGAGAACAATGTAATAGCTATGCGTGATAATATAACGAAAAGTGCGAGAGAGACTAGTTTGCTTACATTAGCCACCAAACAAGACATGAGAGAATTTAGTGAGGATCCTACAGCCATACCTCTTGTCCTCATGTATAAAGGCGAGGTTTTGGTTTCTAATGATAACCATCCTATTTCTCCTGGTGTGTCTACTGTTTTGCAGGATTATGATGATGTGTTCCCGGCGGAGGTTCCAGCGGGATTACCACCCTTGCGTGGTATTGAGCACCAAATTGATCTTATACCGGGTGCAACCCTTCCTAACCGGGCTCCATACAGGACAAACCCCCAAGAGACGAAGGAAATTCAGCAACAAGTACAAGCGCTTCTGGATAAAGGGTATATTCGTGTCAGTCTTAGCCCTTGTGTTGTTCCTGTTATTTTAGTTCCTAAGAAAGATGGTACATGGCGTATGTGTGTAGATTGTAGAGCTATTAATAACATCACTATTCGCTATCGTCATCCTATTCCACATTTAGAGGATATGCTTGATGAATTGTGTGGTGCTGCTATTTTCTCTAAAATTGATTTGCGTAGTGGATACCATCAAATTAGGATGAAAGAAGGGGATGAATGGAAAACTGCATTCAAAAATAAGTTCGGCTTATATGAGTGGTTAGTTATGCCTTTTGGTCTTACTAATGCTCCTAGTACTTTCATGCGATTAATGAACCATGTTTTGAGGGAGTTTATTGGACATTTTGTGGTTGTGTATTTTGAAGATATACTTATTTACAGCCGCAATGAATTTGAACATGCTGATCATATTAGACAAGTTTTGCAAGTGTTGTGTGATTCTAAATTATATGCTAATCTTGAGAAGTGCACTTTTGCAAAAGATAAGGTCATATTTTTGGGATATGTTGTATCTAAGCATGGGGTAGAAGTAGATTCTTCTAAAATTGAGGCAATTCAAAATTGGCCTACTCCCATGAATGTTAGCCAAGTACGAAGTTTTCACGGTCTTGCTGGTTTTTATAGACGTTTTGTGAAAGACTTTAGTACTATTGCTGCACCGTTGAATGAATTGACTAAGAAAGGTGTGCCTTTTGTTTGGGGCGTTGCCCAAGATCTTGCATTTGATGAGTTGAAACGTTTGCTTACTTCTGCACCATTACTTGCATTACCAGATTTTACTAAGCAATTTGAAGTTGAATGTGATGCTAGTGGTATAGGCATTGGTGGTGTTTTGATGCAAGAAGGTAGACCTATAGCTTATTTCAGTGAGAAGCTTTCTGGTGCTAGATTGAATTATCCTGTTTATGATAAAGAATTGTATGCACTTGTTAGAGTTCTTGAGGTTTGGCAACATTATTTGTGGCCAAAAGAATTTATCATACATTCTGATCATGAAGCTTTGAAATATCTGAAAGCTCAATCTAATTTGCATAGACGGTTAGCTAAGTGGGTTGAGTTCATTGAGTCTTTTCCCTACATCATCAAATATAAGAAAGGGAAAGATAATGTTGTTGCTGATGCTCTCTCTAGGAAGAATATGTTATTGACACATCTTGATGTTAAAATTCCTGGATTAGAGAGTTTGTGTGATTTATATGCAACTGATCATGATTTTGCTGAACCATATCGTTTGTGTTTGCTTCGGAATGCATGGGACAAGTTTCACATCCATGATAGATTTTTGTTTCGAGCTAACAAACTTTGTGTTCCAGAATCTTCTGTGCGTTTGCTATTGTTGCAGGAATCACATGCAGGAGGATTGATGGGTCACTTTGGGCGTGAGAAGACACTACTCATGCTTGCTGATAACTTTATTGGCCCAGGATGAGGCGTGATGTGGACATGTTTGTTCGACGCTGCATTGTATGCAATACATCCAAGTCCAAGCTGAAGCCTCACTGTTTGTATACTCCACTATCGGCTCCTACCACACCTTGGGAAGATATTAGTATGGACTTTGTGTTAGGATTGCCACGTACTAAATATGGCCATGATAGTATATTTGTGGTAGTGGATAGATTTTCCAAGATGGCACATTTTATTGCTTGCCATAAGAGCGACGATGCGTCGCATGTTGCTAACCTGTTTTTCAGGGAGATTGTACGCTTGCATGGAGTGCCCAAGACAATTGTTTCTGACAGGGATTTAAAGTTTGTGAGCTACTTTTGGAAGACACTTTGGGGAAAGCTAGGAACAAAGCTAATGTTCAGCACTACATGTCATCCTCAAACTGATGGTCAAACGGAGGTGGTCAATAGAACATTGTCACAATTGTTGCGAGCTATGATCAAGAAAAATCTGCGCGAATGGGAGGAGTGTTTGTCACATATTGAATTTGCTTATAACAGGGCAGTACACACTACTACTCACCTTTGTCCTTTTGAAGTGGTATATGGTTTCAAGCCTATTACACCTCTTGATTTGCTGCCTCTTCCATTGCAGGAACGAATTAATATGGAGGCATCCAAACGAGCAGATTATGTGAAGAAGATTCATGAGAAGACGCGAGAGGCTATTGAGAAGAAAGGCAAGAGCGTTGCTGCTACAAGGAACCAGTCACGGAAACAAGTTCTATTTTAGCCTGGAGATATGGTTTGGGTACATCTGCGCAAGGATAGATTTCTAGGATTGCGGGACTCCAAGTTGAAGCCACGTGGTGCTGGTCCTTATAAAGTGCTGGCCAAGATCAATGATAATGCCTACTCGATTGATATTCCCATTGCTGAGTTTGGTGGTGCAAGTAACAGCTTTAATGTAGCTGATTTATCACCACATATGGGAGATGATCTCGGAGCGTCGGGGTCGACGCCTTTTGAAGGGGGGGGGGAGATGATGAGGACATCCCTACTACAACTACTACTTCCCCAACTCGTCATGATGAACAAGCCAATCAAATCCGACTTGGACCTATTACAAGAGCCCGTGCTAAGTTATTAGAACAGCAGGTGAATTTGCTCTTACTCGAGTCTGATGATCGGCTTAATGAGAATTATATACTGCCTAAATCCTTGTGTGTTTGTATGATCAGGTATCAAGGTGAAGACAAGGAACTAGGAGGAGCTGAGGTTCAAGAAGAAGAAGCCAAGGAACAAGGACAAGCTACATGGGAAGAAGAACCTCAAGAAGACAAGGCCAGGAAGAACAAAGCTTCAGGCCGCGGTACTACCGCGCTGACCGCGGTACTACCGCGCCACGGTAGTACCGGGCCTACTACCGTCCGTACTACCGCGGCAACAGAAGGGTTACGGTAGTGGTTACGGTACTACCGTGCCTACGACCTCGAAGGTCAGGAGAGATACGGTAGTGGTTACGGTAGTAGCCGCGGTACTACCGCGCCAATCACGGTACTATCGTGCTGCCTGCGCGCAGAAACGGGCCTACGGCCCCTGTATCTGAGTCTGGACCCCCTAGACTATAAATACAAGTCCCCCCTACGAGTTTTAGAGTTAGACCACGTTTAGATAAACCCTAGTTCCTGAGGATTGCTCCAAGCATTCATCTTGAATCAAATACTTCAATTCGTATCGATATGAAGTGTTGCTACTGCAAGTTTTGTGTGATCTGTTGTTCCACTGGGAATTAGTAGATTGCAAATTACCGTCTCGTGGTCGACGGCTACGTTGCGCAAGTGTGTGAAGTTGTGAATATCCAAAGGGTAGAGAGCTGTCGCATTGGCAACAGGGATCTAGCGAGGAGAGTTCATCGGCTACATACAAGTTATCTATCATCGCCCTCATATTCACCGTCCGCTTACTGAGAAGATCGGGCCACCCCTTATCATACAACTTTTTGGGTACAGGCCCAATTATACATGTACTCATGTACTGCTAATGCTCCAAGTCAAATTAACACCTTCTCTATAAAAAAAAATAGATTGTTGCTGTATAATAAATAAATATCCCAGTCGTCGTGTTCGAATGCGGTTCGCCGTGCGTGGGCTTCATCCTGCAAATGTGGCAAAAGCTGAGCGGGTGGAGAAAGTTCAGTTTCACCATTCTTTTCATCCCCTCTCATTTTTCCCGGCGGCTGCAGGCCCATTCGTCTCACTAAAAACAGAAGACAACGGCTAGAACAAGGTCATCGAGATGGAGACGGATCCATTGCAGTCCGAATACGATAATCAATCTTGATTATTTAAAAAAACCATAGCAGCAGACGAGATAAAACATTGAAGCGCAACTGACCAGTTACTGCGTGGCGTTTCAGTTTACCACCTCCAGAATCCATACAACATTGACATGAAAAACTCAATAACAAAACCGAGCAGTTGATAAATCACGATCAATCAGGTTGGTTGCCTAGATGGCAAGCAAATCTCCTCGCTTCATCGCCAAAGGCACAACTAGAACTAGGACTTGTCGAGGCTGTCGAAGTAGGGATGGTCCATTGACGCTTTAGCTGAGATCCTGTTCGCTGGATCAAACTGAAGCATTTTCTGCAGCAATCAGGCAAAGAAACCATTAGCTCAGATCTTGCGTCAGACAAACGATACAAACATCCTCTCAAGTCATAACAAATTAGCGTTTTATATCTCTCTTAATTTACCGATAGCAGGTCAAGTCCTTCAGGCTCCAACGTTGGAACTGCACGTGCCAGACTTTGTGGCTTCCACTGTGGATAGGCATGCCAGTCTCTCAAAGCACATACTCCAGGCCACTGCTCTTCAGTAGGAGTTCCCAGCAACCTTTACAGAAGCACATTTTAGTTAATCACAAGTTATTTAGCAACTGGAGCAGGGAATAATGGACAGGACAGATACCATTCCTAAAGACCAGGCAAAAGTACTACTATTAAGATCACAGCATGTTGTTTGTACTCATGCAAAACAGCAGACAAAGTACCTGAAAATGTGAAGCAACTGTTGCAACTCAGAGTCACCAGGAAAAAGAGCTTGTCTTCTCACCATTTCAGCTACATTAGAAGGTTACAATATCAAAAAGGGAAGACCTTGATAATCATAATATTAATGTTTAGTCAAGGAACACAGGAAAGAACTTCAAGAAAAAATATAATGTGTTTATTTAGTTGAACGAATATTCAGAGAACGTTGGAAAACTGGAGCTTACTTCTAGTGCTAGAATGTTTACCAAAAGCTATACTTGACGAGATGCATGTGAGACCTTTAAAATTACTGGTACAGATCAATGAAATATACTTTGTTTGATGTAAGATAATGTTCAATGAAACACTTCTATATCTTACTCCCTCTGTAAACAAATATAAGATGTTTTAGATAACTAAACAAGTGTCTAAAACATCTTATATTAGTTTATGGAGGGAGAATTTACTAATTGTGCTCTACTGGGCAATTCATATCCATTGCATTTTTGCTCTGGAAGTTGAATGTAGATTTGACATTTATTTTTAACATACAGATAAGGCATATAGAAATCATGAAATTAGATCGCAATTCATTTCCATTGCATTTTTGCTCTGGAAGTTGAATGTAGATTTGATATTTAGTTTCAACATAAAGACAAGGCATATAGAAATCATGAAATTAGATCGATCAGTTTTCTGTGTAAAATGTACTCAAGATACGTGAAAAATATCGATTTTTTCTGTTTCATGTAAGATCAACTATCTATTCTCTTTTACGGATTATTGCTCAAGTATGTGACAATTCAGCTGCTAATGTATTTTTATTCTGGAGGTTGTATGTGGATTGTAATATTTATTTTGAATACAAGGATAAGGCATTTGGTAACTAATATCAAGGGATAATTGCAGTCGGCGTACCAAAGATGCAACCAATTGACCAAATGTCAACACCAGTTGAGTAATGTGTGGCTCCAAGTAAAACTTCAGGAGCTCTATACCAGAGTGTCACAATCTACAATACAAAACAGATAACATGATAAGGAAATTACTAGAGCATGCTAAGTGAAATCTTCTGAATGAGTAAGTTCTAAGCAGTACCTCATGGGTGTAACTTTTCATGGGAACAGTAAAAGCTCTACTTAGTCCAAGATCTGCAATTTTCAGTACCCCTTTCTCCTTGTCGATCAACAAGTTTTGTGGCTTTAAATCCCTATGAAATCAAGTACGATAACATAAACCACATAGCTGTGAATGCAATGTTGTAACGAGCTGACAATTTCAGTAACTAACACCACGGAACAAAAGTCTCACCGGTGAAGGACACCATGGCCATGGCAATGTGCAGTTCCTTTGCATAACTGGTACAAGAAACTCTACAAGAGGGAGAAGAAAGTTGCTTTGTCATTTTCTTGCATTAGTAATCAAATTATAACACGGAGGGCAGCTCAGGTTCATGGTCGCGTCCGATAGAAACTAACAAAATATGAACTTGAGCTGGTGGATAAAGATAGAACTTGAGTGTGCACATGCGGTGGGCGCTGCAGATCGGTCAAACCGGTGGTGCTCTCAGCCCAATGCGGGGCGGTTGAGTGAGGCTACCGGATTAGATAATGCACGTTCATGCGGTTCAAGCACATTATCAAAAGTATTGGCTTCGGATTGATCCATGTATTTAAATTTTTAGTATATGTTGAATAATAGTAAAGATGGCCGTATGCATCGATTGATGCAAAGGCCGGGGGTTATCCTTCTTTTCAAAAAGGTAAAAAACCAAAATATGAACTTGAGCTGGTGGATAAAGATAGAATTCCCAGAAATAGTGCAGGTTTCATGTGACGACTGCGGCTCCAAACAGAATAGCGCGTGAAGAAAATTTACAGTGGAAACAAGTACAAGGTTTCTACGGAAACAATAATGGCGGATTGATGGTGTGTTATCTTTTGCCAAATCAAGCAGAGCGTTCTTTTATGTTGGGAATGAGACATGTTTCTGTACTCGATCTCAAAATAGAAACCGAGTGATCATCACCAGCAAGGTAGTGTAAATGTTGACAGGCTACATTCCTAATTGGTCGTTACAGCTATATATGCACGAATTTACTCACACACCCAAGCTTTCCATAAGACCTTTCTAATTACAAGCACGAGGCATTGGGTTTGTATCTTCCACGATCTGTCCTCCAAACAGACATCGATCAGTGCTTTTTTAAATTTCTTGGTCCAAAGTACGAATTCATACCATCCTCATTTGGCAAGATTAATACTACTACTGCAAATCGAAATGCACGGATTGGTTGGTTATGATCACAAACGTGTCAATTTTTAACTCCATGGTGGCTGATTTCCGTTGCTAAAGTAGAGTAACTGAGTTGGTTGTTGCGATCAGATTCTTCTACGATCTGTCCTCCACACCAACATCGACGAGTGCCTTATAATTTCTTGGTCCAAGTACGATTCATACCATCCTGATTTGACAAGATTAATACTACTACTGCAAATCGAAAAGCACGGATTTGTTGGGTATGGTCACAAAGGCGTCAATTTTAACTCGATGGTGGCTGATTTCCGTTGGGAAAGTACAGTAACTAAGATGGTTGTTGAGATGGTACAACTGAATTTACCTTGACGACCTGCGTGGGGAGCGGCTTGGGCGAGGGCCCCTTGCGGAAGCCGTCAACGAACTTCTTGAGGTCGGTGTCAAGGTACTCGAAGACGAGGTAGAGGACGGTCTTGCCGCAGGGCTTGGTAACCTGCTCGACCGAGAGGAGGCGGACGACGTAGAGGGAGGCGGAGAGGAGGCGGAGGAGGGAGATCTCGCGCAGCGCGGTGGGTGGGATCCCCTCCTCGTCCATCTCCAGGCGCGTCTTCTTGAGCGCCACCAGCTGCCCCGTGGCCGCCACCCGCGCCTTGTACACCTTGCCGTAGGTGCCCTCCCCGACCTTCTCCAACTTCTCGTACTTGTCCATCGCTAGCCGCCGCCGGATCGGGTGGTTTTAGGAGTCCTTGGGGTGGCGTGGAACCCTAGGTGGTGCGATGGAGAAGGGGAGGGGGGGGGGGGGGGGGGGAGAGGGGGGTTGAAATGGGGGGGACGGAGGGAAGAGGCGGCGAGGATGAGAAGAAGAAGGGGAAGGGAACGCGGGCGCGGGCGCGTGCTGGGCAACGGTCGAATTGACGAGGGAGGGGCGTGGGGATCCGAATTGTTTAGCGTCGGTGGCGAATGATTGATTAGCCGGGCCCGGCCACATGGCTGGGTGTAAAGTGCAGTGTACGCTCCCATGGCAACGGCTATGTGCTCTTGCTTCCCCTACCTATATCTCCAACCTTTTTTTTTCCAATGAAACCTCGAAGCCTTTCACCCATCAACCTTGGGTGTTAACTTCAAAAAGAAACTTGGGTGTTAAAATACAGATTACAAAAAAATTATGAATTTTTTATCATACCGTTTTGATATAATTAAAATTCAGAATATTTTTCTATAAATCAGATCAAAGTTCAATAAGTTTGATTTTTAAGAAAACTAATGCACAAAATTTTCATGCATGAACAATAACCATGTTCTTTTATTTTTAGGAATGAGGAATCTAAAATGGATGGAGAGGGAGCTAAAGTTCAGAGCATCTTCAGTCGTTCGGTCCCCAAGCCGTTTTTCGGCGCTATTTTAGCGCCGCTTAAGGGCGCCTCAACGGCAAAACCGGTTTGGGGCCGACCGACCATCCAGACGCGGCCCCATAGCGGCCCTTCATGTTCGGCCAACTTTGGTTAAAAACGAAGCAAATTTGGACGAACTTTAGCCGAATTCATAATATTTGGTCTAATTGTACTACTTCCTCTGCCGCTCCATCTCGCCGAGGAGGTAGTCGTTCCGTGCCCAGGCGAGGCCGAGGTCCTCATCCTCCTCGCCGTCTGTGGCGCCCGGTGGGGGCTCGACGACGTTCTTCTCCTTCTTCGGCTTCAGGCCAAGCCGAGAAAGCAGGCCCCGACGAGGAGGAGCCGCCGAAGTTGATGACGACGCCGCCGGAGCGCGTTCGACGCCCAAGAGGCGTCCCCGGCTCGGTCTTGACCGAGAGGAATGCCGGGGGAGAGTACGCCGGCCCGGAGGAGTGCGAGCCGGTGGAGCGGGACGCCGATCCGCCGGACGACGAGGACTACAGCGGCTGCGGCGGCGCCAGGCGCGGGGAAGCCAAGGCGAGAGGATGAGGACGTCGCGTGGGAAAGACGCCGACAAGTGGGGCCGCCAAAGCGGCCCGCGTTCGCGCCATTTTCTTTCATCCGACGCCCCCAAGCGACCCCCAGCGCGCCGGGTCGGCTTGGGATCGCCGAACTCAAATTCGGCCCAATCCGACGCTATTTGGGCCTATGGGGGCGCGACTAGGCAGAATTCGTCCGTCCGACGCAAATAGTGTCGGCTTAGGGCCTCTTGAGGGCGCGGCTGGAGATGCTCTCAGTAGCCAAATACAACAATCGTGCTATGTAAAGAGGCACTGCATTCATTTCTTATACTTAAATAGCTTAGTGAAGACAACTATTTCATATTGTAATACTTAGTGAAAGAACTTTCCTTGACTTTCTTCCATGATTTTCATTATATGAATTCGATTACTATGATGCCAGGTAACTTGACTATATTGTATCTATATTTGTTTTTTGCGGGGTACTGTATTTGATCATATTGTATCTGTATTTAAGGTCTACACGACTACACCAAATAATTTTCTTTCTGAAGAACATCTCTGAAATTTCATTACACATACAATATTCTTCAGAAAACCAATGGTGTCTAAACTTTTCTTATGCGATCGGTTTGGATTTAAAAGTTATAAAATACACAAAGTTGGCCAAGTAACATGTTCAAACGTTCAAATGCGTTAGGATGGTTCACTCATTGATGCTGATCGTCGCATCGAGGTCGGTACGCATGTCGGTGTGGTGCGTTAGGATAGTTATTTAGAATTGGTATTGTGTCCCCTTGACGACACAACACTTATACTCGTATCTTTCAGGGTGTGGTCTCTAGGTTGCTAGCAAGATTGTGCCTCCTCCTGGGCGTTCATAATTTCTCACCCTTTGTTTCTTGCTTTTATGCGTTTTTTGGTCTGGTTTTCCTTATAAATGGAGCCAACTTGTTAAGGCTTTTATTCGGCTTTTCTTATAACTTGGATCAACACATGGCATTATGGCCACTTTGAGTCGTATATTTAGGTGGGGACTCTCCCCCGCCACCCTCCCCGGTGACCGTTCAAAAAAATAAATTTCAAATACGATGCTTCCATCTGAATTCGTAAGAATGAATTACTCGTGTGGCGTTACAACAGGACGTTGATCTCACCTGTCAATCTAATACTCCCTACGATATGTAATAAATATCGCTCATTTTGTATTAAGATAATATAACTTTTGTAGTAGATAAACGATATTTATTATGGACCAAAGATGTAGTACAAATGGTCTCACTTATCAATCTAATAGCTAAATTAATTAGAGGAAATAAATAGTGACCTACTGGTTAACACGCGCACATTATATCATCCGACCATCCCAACTTTGTTGTCATATAATAATGCAACAGTCTTATCATTAAATTCACTATGCTCCCTGATTTTAGAGGCCTTCCAATCGATTGAGGCTCTGATTTCACATTTGATTTTGACTTGGTCTTCGTGTGGTGAGCCGGTTCTGGGTGGGCTCGTAGCGCTGAGTCACTGGCAGTTTCCACGTGCCCCTCTTCTACTAGGTTCCCAGTCGCCACCGCCCCTCCTCTCGTTCCCCTTTTCCCAGCCACGGTGCTATCCTTCTCCTGCCTCCCTTTCCCTAGGATTCACTCTCCCACTCTCTCTCTGTCCCTTGACGCCGGACGGCTACAGCAGGGCCGCGACCCAACTTCCCTTCCCTCATCCATCTCCGCTCAGCGCCGCCGCCTGCCCACACACACATCGATTCAATTCGATTCAATTCCACCCCTACCCCTATCTCTACTTCACGCAAGCGACGGCGCGAAGGGCAATAATGGCACGAGCAGCCCACGATGCGTGCTATTCGGAATTGCAGAGGTGCATATGAGGAGCCTTAATCGCTCGACGGCGGCCGGGCTGACCCTCCCCTCGCATCTCGCCATGGAGACCACCTCCCAGTCCACGTGCGCCCCTCCCCACCGTTTCTGAGTATTATTCAATCTTTGAGATGAGGTCAAGTGGGAGACCGTGGAGCCTGCAGGGAGCTGCGAGACCAGTTGTGGAACGAAGGTCGAGTACCACCCGCGTGATGGCGCACGGATTTGGGCGCGTGCTGGTCCCGTGGTCCGTGCTTGCTGGCTTGCTTGGTGCGTTTTTGCGCTGCCCAACTGCCATTTCAGTGAGCTGTCGTCCGCCGGCACAAGAGCTTCCCCGCATGCCCCCGCACACTGGAGATGACACTAATACAGGTTGGCGTCTGGGCTGCCCTATCTATCTAATTGATTCTGACGTACGTACATAATATTTGTAGCTCTAATTGATACATACTTAGCATAGCAATGCCGTGTATTAATGTATTATATGGCTAAGTTCTTCCATGCGTGATACTTACTCATCTATAATTTGGAAAATCTTTTCCATTTCATGAGTGTGTGCCTTTTACCTGTTTGTTCATATGCTTGTGAGGTCTGAAAATTTTCGTTTCAATATTTCTTCTCATTTTTAAGAGTTTAATTTCTTCTGAATGGAGGTTTGCAGTAAGGAGGCAACCACCTCAAGTTGCTGGTTTGCTATTTGGTGGATTGAGGATCTTCAAGTAAAGATAATGGGCCACATGCGAGACACATCTGACCATCTCTGAAGTCTTCCACTGCCTTCATGGTTGCTTCTTCCGCCCAAGGAGCCCAACCAATCTTGTTAGGTAAAAAAGACCCCCACCGTTTCCCTCCCCCCGTCCGCCTCTCTGATGTGTGATGTCTAACCTTCAAGCTCGCTCCCTTTGTTGAATTGCAGCTGTCAAAAGTTCTTGGAAGATGATATTCTGGGTCAGGATTCAGGAACCCATGTTGGTGTTCCACTAGAGTGGCGGCGTTGAAGCACCTCAGATATGTTGTGTCAGGGGCGGCGACCCCAACCTCAAACTGAAGTGCACATCGGAGCCAACCGATTACTGAAGATCTGGCAGGTATATTCAAAATTGGAAGTTTGAATGTTGCATAGTAAGACAACCCCCATTCTTAGTAATTCATGTCTTAGTATTGCAATGTTAATAATTTAGCTTTTATCCCCCATTGGTTGCTACATATATTGGAAAAGAGAAAGATGTTCCCATTATCTCATAATTGATTTGGAAATCTGAATTGCTTGCGAATTAGTCTAGACGCAACTTTCAAGTGTCTTCTAGAGATTCAATATGTTATTAGTCAACGCGTGCACTGCATGTGAATGCTTACTATCTTTCAAACAGTCTAACCAATGTATAGTTATCCGTGAAGAAATCTCCACGACCACTACTTTTAGTGTTCTGTTCATTTCTTGCAACAATCACATGAGTTGTATAATTAAGTCTCACTTTTTTAGGGAGGTATAATTAAATCTCCTTAGCCAACATCGTCGTCCTAATATTCTAATAGACCATCACATACCAAAAGGAGTTGTTTCACTTGAAAGACAAGCTGGACCATTTTGGTTCTTGGTGTTTCTAATTAAACACATGCGTCATTTTTATGTATCGTCATGCAAAATATGCAAATGATTATACTCTGTTGGAACTACAACACAATGTTGAAATGTTATGCCTATCTTTTTAGTGAGGCAGTGAAGTAGATTAATTGAATTCTTCGTTAAATTTACAAGTTTGTTTGCTGAGTTAACCGTGGCATGGAAATTGTGGCACCGTTAAAGCTAAAAAGACATTTTTCTGCAGACCACTTGACTCAGAGTTTTAGTGATCAGGAATTCAGGATCCGGTACAACAAATGAAGACCATATAGTGACTATTTCGGAAAGTTTAACGAAACTATAGTATGGTTGTTCTTCATTAATGTAGATTTATTTTATTGTTTGAGAGAGAATACACATTTTTCATCAGCAAAGGAACCTTTTGTGTACGATATTTCTGCATTAAGGGGTTGGTATTTAAATTGTTCATAATTAGTGTGTAGATTTGTAGAGTTTTTGTGGTGTTCTCAAGTGTAAATACCATTAAGTGCACCCACACAAAGTGTGTATAGTTACAGATTATTTATTATGTATAGGAAAAGAGAAATTTGGATGTTGTAACATTCTTTAAAAGTTTATTCTTTATTTTATCATTTTGTTTTTTTTCTTAACTATGCTGAACTATTTGCTCACTTATTCTTTTCTCAATTGGATACTATGTTTATGTGTTATTGTACTAGAAACTGCATGTTGTTCGGCAACTTAGAGCGTTCATGGCTTGAGGAATTATATAATGGTTGGATCAGATGGTGATTGGTGATGGAATAAGCTTGAGGAATTATATAATGGTTGGATCAGATGGTGATTGGTGATGGAATAATCAGAAACAAAGTTGGCCTACAGGTATCCTGGTTGGAACTACACTTATCTTAGTAAGTCGTTAACAAACGCTTACATGAATAGATTGTCCACCAATATGGTACCTAAAGTGTGTATGCTGAAAATAGGGTGATATGGGTGGTTAACATGTTTCTCTTCTGGTAAGATGATAGTCTTGCAAGACTCGTTTGGCATGCGCTAAATCTTTTATGAATGCTTTTTTTCCATCCTTATTATTATACATGAATACTGCCTACTACACTCATGGCAGAAATCGTAGAGGGGCTCCATTTGATTTGCAAGCAGATTTTTTCTATACTTTTTTCAACATTAGATATACTTCCTCCGTTTTGAAATAAGTGTCCTAATATGTTCATTCACTAGAGTTAAGACACTTATTTTAGAACGGAAGGAGTACTTAATATGTTCATTCACACGGATGACCCCTAATTAATGTTATGGTGGGGTCATTTTTCCTATTTTCTGTCCAACACGGTGTTAAGAAAATAGCATTAATACTATTGAATTTTTGTTAGGTTTTTATAAAAATGCAACAGAGTAAACGGCGCGGCAAAGCGCGCATATCCCTTCTAGTATCCTTCTATCCTTAAACGGGCTAGAAGGCCTATTTGATTTGTATTTTTAAAAAGGAATCGTAATATATCTGTATATAAATTATAATCGCATTTTACAAATATTATATATAGAAATAATAAATCAAATTGTAAATTACTCACATATTTATTTAAAAATCCATAGAATTAAATTATCAAATGCAAACATATTAATTTATTAAATTAAAATACATATAATTGAATTACTAATTGTAAAAAATAAATAAATTATTAGATAAAAAATATATCAAAATTTATATGATATACAAATATGCACGATAATTATGAAGTTATAGTATCATATAAAATTATGCGGTAATTTAAATATTTATAAATAACCATGATTTTTTTCCAAGGTATCTTAAATATGGATGACATGTTGTATAAAAATCGGAAAAGATACTCACCACACGTTCGATGCACCCCTGTTCGCCCGAACGCAACATTCACCGCTGGTGCAGCGCAGACATCCTGACGCAAGCCTGGATCGCCACGTCAGCAAAATGACAGCGTTTGGCACAACTGCGTCTGCCTGCACGCGCTCCTTTCCAGTGCCCACTCACATGTACGTATTAGGGAATCTTTTAGTTTTTTCCAACTTTAAATTTTTTTATCTCTTAATAAAAAATCCGTTCGTACCATTAAATCCGCCACGACGAGATCTTCGAAACTAGACCTCATATCGACATGTTTTGACAACTTTTTTTTGGACCAAACATTGTCATGCTATTCACAATGAAATGGGGGAATATCATATGGAAACCAATATTCGGTGGAAACCGATGAAAACCACTCGAAAATGATATTTTGAATATTCCAAAAATCTGAAAAAATATAGGTTAGTAATAAGATGATGTTCTAGTACCATCATAGATCGCAATCCGTAATGTGTTTTAACTTGAAATTTTGCATGGTACTAGAACATCACCGTCTTACTAACCTACATTTTTTTCAGATTTTTTCGAAACGTTTAAACGTGGTTTCCACGAAGTTTTCGTTGAATATTGGTTTCCGTATGATATTCTCCCCAATGAAATTACCATGTTGTTTGCACTAAACTTGCCATGATTTTGTTTCATCTGTTTTTTCACTAGATTTAAAGCTATCATTGTTTTTCAAATACTTTTCACCCATCGGCGAGCACCCCGAAGAGCTGCGTAGAGTAGATATTTGCCGGTCGGGAGGGTGTGTGGGGGGTTATGATGGACGGTATGGCGGGTTCTCATTGTATTATTCAACTGTTTTTTACTCATTAAATAGGACCCCGGAAAGTTGCGTCAACGACCAGTTGATACGTCCAAAATGCATCACTATTTTATATAGTAATTCTTTCTATTTCATTAATATATTTCATGCTATGATGCCATTCTTATGTTGTTATGGTTTATTTTACACAGTTTGCAACTTTCCGATGCCGAAGCAGCAGACACAAGATTCAGCGGTAAAAAATGGATGCTAAGTTGCTGAAGAAGAACACCTCCTAATTTCCTGAAAATCGACGGAGGGTGTTTTTCTGAAAGATGACGAACACACACCAAAAAGGGTTCACAGGGGGGCCACAGGGTGCCCAGGCGGCCACCTGGCGCGGCCCCCACCCTGGCCTATATATCCCTCGTCGTCTAAAAACCCTAAAAAGTAGAGAGTTTTCGGAGGGCGCCTGGACCCCTGGGGCCACTCCCGGATCCCCCCTCTGGCCTATATATCCCTCGTCGTCTAAAAACCCTACAAAGGAGAGAGTTTTCGGAGTTCCGCCACCGCTCCGTGCCGGAAACCTACAAAGGAGAAAAGACGTCTCCGGCGGGCAGATTCCGTCGGGGAGAACAACTCCCGGAAGGGGAAATCGTCGCCATCATCATCACCATCGTCACGGGCATCATCGAGATCATCATCAACATCATCCCCAACATCAGCACCATCTTCATCTTCATCCAATCTCACCTCACAAGTTGAACTTGTGTTGTAATCTGTACTATCTATCCTCTCTACTCTACCGGTGTTGATTACTACCGTGTGATGAATGCTATTGAATTTTGTTGGAGAAATATCATTGTGTCCAGATTGTTTATCATCTATTTATCCCCACTTATCATGATCTCTTTTATGTCTTGTGAGCAGTTACTTTAGTTCTTGAGGACATGGGAGAAGTCTAGTTGTTAGTAGTCATATGATGTTGAAGTAATATGTATTGTTTGATATTTAAGTTGTGTTGTTATTTTCCTAGTTGTGTTGTGTGAGTCGAACACTCAACACTTCGCCTTATTAAGGACCTAGGGGAATGCATTGTGTATAAAGAATGCTTACGGTGGGTTGCCGGAGTGACAGCAACCTGAACCCCAGTTCGCACGCTTTTAGACAAGGGAACAATGGATCATTGATCGTATTGCTATGGTTAGGCTTTTGCCTTAATTACTATCTTGTATTTGCGGATGCTTGCAAGGTGTTTAATCATAAGAGTGCACTTATCTTAGTCTAGAGGGTGCACTAGCATAGATCCACCCACTCAACACTTATCAACACATCACATAGTACCGATACGGAATATGGCGAAAGCACATGACTATTTCTCCAGTGTGTCCTCAAGAACGCTTTAGCCTTTTTAAGCCCAGTTGCTAGGCTTATCCTTTGCTCAAAAGGATCGGGCCACTTGTTACTCCTCAGCGCCTTTTACTTTGCTCGTTTTTACCTTTTTGTTGCTTATATCGAAAACCCCTAAAAAGTCATATTTCAGTTCCTGCAGCTATTTCTTTACCAAAGTCACTTACCAATACCTTCTGCTCCTCGTTGGGTTCGACACTCTTATTCATCGAAAACGCTACAAAGATCCCCTACAGTTAAGGGTCATCAAGTATTGTTTTCTGGCACCGTTGCCGGGGAGCGTAGCACTATTAGTAAGTGAAGCTGGTAAGAAAGTTTTTATATTTCTGTTTTTATTTTGGTGTAGCTATTTTTGTCCTTATGGACACCTCTACTCTTGGATCGTTATTTATGGGGAAACGCCCAAAACTGTGGTGGTCACTCCTACCCCTACTGAAATTGTGCCTTACAAAATACCATCTGGTATTATCAATTATGTCTTGTCTAATCGTTATGGAGGAGACAAACATCCAGGTGAACACTTTCTATATTTAACACAACTATGTTCATTATTTAAGCTTGCAGGTGTGTCACTGGAATTCATCATGGAAAAATTATTCTCCATATCACTTATAGGTAAAGCTTCAGATTGGTATAAGCTCCTCGATAACTCACATCTACTTAATTGGGAAGAGCTTATGTCTCTCTTTTATAAAAAGTTTTACCCTCTTCATGAAATTTATCGAGACATGAATTACATCTACAACTTTTGGTCTCGTGACGGAGAGAGCATCGCTCAAGCTTGGGGGAGACCTAAATCCCTAATGTTCAAATGTCCTATCCATGAACTCCCCAAAAATATTATACTTACAAATTTTTATGCCAGGCTTTCTCGTCATGATAAGGAGATGTTGGATGCCTCCTCTAGCGGGGTATTCCAAACAAGAAGCGTCGAAGAAAAGTGGGATCTCATTGAGAGGATCCAGAAGAATACTGAAGACTGGGAAATTGATAAAGGTATTGAACCTGCTATAAAATATGAGCATGATTACATTGAGAGCTATGTGAAAACTGATTATTTTAATTCCTTTTGTTCTAAGATTGGTCTTGACGAGGGCGTGACCCCATGAATCCTGCATGTGAGGATACCTGGTGTGTATGAAGACAGGAGGCCCCTGGAAAGCCTCGACAGGCCCACGACTGTCCCAATCAAGACACCGACGTAGGAGTCTGTGACTGATATGGAAGGCGCGACTTGGCGCACAAGGCAAGACTAGAACTTGGAAATTATCTCTGTAATCTAGTACGGACTCCCCGAGACCTAGCCGAATATATAAAGGCTGGGAGGGGAGACGTCTTGATCATCCAATACCCAATCCACTCTCCTGGTCTTGCGACAACTCGCCTTGGCCCCCCTTGTAATTGCCCCCTCACACAATAATATCGAGCAGGAAGTGCTTCTCCTGTTAGCCGACGAGTATCGTCCAACCTGTTCCTTCTCTATGACTAACCCAGGGTCCCTGACCATGGGATTTGCCGAGGCTGATCCTCGTCAATTGGTGCCGCCTGTGGGAACTACACAGGTTGGAATCACGATTGGATTCCCAGCTTATGATTGATTTTTGTAAGAACTTTGCCTCTCACATTGACTCTTCTAAGAAGGAGAAGGATCAGTATCATAAACCCTTTAAAAAGTTACTTGTTGATATTCATGTTGCTAACCCTATTATGCCTGCAGTTTTTTATGAAAAGCCCCCTTTTCCTACAAGGATAAAGGAGCACTCTTTTGTGACAGGCATAATAAATAAAAGTGAGAGAAGAACTAACGAACCCGAGGACCTGATCAAGGTCGATCCCCAAGTTGCGATGGTTAAAGATTTAGTTACTAATGATGTTTTAGATTCCAAGATAAATTTTTGTGTTGTTTCAACTAACATTGTCACAGCCAAGAAAAAGAGTCCAATTTCAGGTACACCAGTTGTATATGTCAAAATAGGAGATCATAACTATTACGGGCTTTGCGATCTGGGGTCCAGTGCTAGCGCTATTCCTTATTCACTCTATCAGGAGGTCATGGGTGAGATATCACCCTGTGAACTTGAAGATATCGATGCTACTATTTATTTAGCAAACAAAGAAACCATTTCTCCCATTGGAATTGTGAGAGATGTTGAAGTCCTATGTGGAAAGGTAAAGTATCCTACCAACTTTCTCGTACTTGGTTCAGTGCAAGATAGTTTTTGCCCTATTATATTTGGTAGACCTTTCCTCAACACTTGTGGTGCTATTATAGATTGTAAAAAGGTAAAGTTTCTGTTGAATTCAATGGCGAGCCATATGAATTTAACTTTTCTAAAATTTCCAAGCAACCTCGTGGTACTGATTTACCTAGTGATGATAAAATTATTGAAAATATTGCTTCTATTGCTATTCCTCTTAATGATCCTTTGCAGCAATATATGGAAGACCACGAGAATGATATGCATATGCAGGAAAGAAATGAATTAGACGAAGTATTTTCAAGAGAAGTTGCTATCCTGAAGCACAACCTTCCAGTTGAGCCTTTGGGGATCCTAGCACAACCGAAAGAAGACCCGGTGTTTGACCTCAAACCACTACCCGATACGCTCAAGTATGCCTATTTAGATGAAAAGAAAATATATCATGTCATTATCAATGCTAACCTTTCAAGATTGAAGAAGAGCGATTATTGGAGACACTTTGCAGACACCGTGGTGCCTTGGGCTATACCCTTGATGACCTTAAGGGGATTAGTCCATCGATTTGCCAACACACTATCAATCTCGAGCCCGATGCTAAACCAGTTGTTGATCATTAACGACGGCTGAACCCAAGGATGAAGGACATTGTTAGGATGGAGATTCTCAAGCTTCTAGCCCCAGGTATAATCTATCCTATAGCTGATATTAGGTGGGTAAGTCTAGTTCATTGTGTTCCCAAGAAAGGAGGTATGTCTGTTGTTCCTAATGAAAAAATGAACTATTACCTCAAAGAGTTGTTATTGGATATAGAATGTGTATTGATTACAGGAAGTTTAATAAGGCAACCAGGAAGGACCACTACCCGCTGCCCTTTCTTGATCAGATGCTAGATAGGTTGTCTAAAAACACCCACTTTTTCTATCTTGATGGGTACTCTGGCTTCTCTCAAATTCATGTCAACACTGCAGATCAAGAGAAGACCACTTTCACGTGTCCCTACGGTACTTATTCTTACAGACGCATGCCTTTTGGTTTATGTAATGCACCTGCTACTTTTCAGAGATGTATGTCTGCTATTTTTCATGGTTTCTGTGAGGAGATTGTGGAAGTCTTCATGGAAGATTTCTCCGTCTATGGAACTTGCTTTGACCACTGTCTCCACAATCTTAATAAAGTTTTGCAGAGATGTGAGGATACAAACTTAGTTCTAAACTGGGAAAAATGCCACTTCATGGTTAACGAAGGGATCGTGCTTGGTCACAAGATTTCCGAGAGGGGAATTGAAGTGGACAAGGCGAATATTGAAACTATTGAAAGGATGCCCTATCCAAGGGACACTAAAGGTATTCGTAGTTTTCTTGGTCATGCTGGTTTCTATAGAAGATTTATCAAAGACTTTTCTAAGACCTAGAGGCCCCTCACTAATCTTCTCCAGAAGGATGTTCCTTTTGTATTTGGTGAAGATTTTAAGGAGCCTTTTGAAGTTCTTAAGAAAGCTTTGATAACCGCTCCTATAGTACAACCACCTGACTGGAATTTTCCCTTTGAAATTATGTGTGATGCTAGTGATTTTGCTGTTGGAGCTGTTTTAGGACAAAGGGTTGATAAGAAATTGAATGTTATACATTATGCTAGCAAAACCCTTGATAGCGCTCAAAAGAATTATGCTACTACCGAGAAGGAATTCTTAGCAGTAGTATTTGCTTGTGACAAATTTAGGCCTTATATTGTTGATTCTAAAGTTATTATTCATACTGACCATGCTGCTCTTAAGTACCTTATGGCAAAGAAGGATGCCAAACCAAGACTCATCAGGTGGGCACTCCTTCTTCAAGAATTTGATTTACAGATTGTTGATAGAAAAGGAGCAGACAATACAGTGGCGGACAATCTTTCAAGGATGGAAGATATACCGCATGACCCCATTCCAGTCAACGACAGTTTTCCAGACGAACAACTTGCTGTTGTACAAGTACAATATCTCTCCGATCCTTGGTTTGCAGATTATGCTCTTTATCGTTGCAAAGTATTTTCCTCCAGGTTTAACATTTTAGCAAAGGAAGAAGTTCTTCCATGATTTGAGGCACTACTTCTGGGATGACCCTCATCTTTTCAAAGAAGGTCCTGACGGGATCGTGAGAAGATGCATACCGGAACATGAGCAGAAGGACTTTCTCAAGCAATGTCACGAAAGTCCCTACGGAGGACATCACACCGGTGAGAGGACCGCACATAAGGTTCTCCAATCAGGTTTTTATTGGCCTACTCTCTTTAAAGATGCTAGGAATTATGTTTTATCTTGTGATAAGTGTCAGAGAGTTAGTAACATTAGTAGGAGGAATGAGATGCCTATGAATTACTCACTAGTGATTGAGCCTTTTGATTGTTGGGGTTTTGAATTTATGGGTCCTTTTCCTCCTTCAAACAAGTACACTCACATTTTAGTAGCTGTTGATTATGTGACCAAGTGGGTCGAAGCAATCCCCACTGAGAGTGGTGATCACAAAACATCTTTAAAAATGCTCAAAGATGTAATTTTCCCTAGGTTTGGTGTACCTAGGTATCTTATGACTGATGGAGGATCACACTTCACGCATGGAGCTTTTAGAAAAGCTTTAGCCAAGTACGATGTCAATCATAGAATTGCTTCACCGTACCATTCTCAAACTAGTGGGCAAGTTGAGCTCACCAATAGAGAGATCAAGTTGATCTTGCAAAAGACAGTTAACAGTTCTAGGAAGGACTGGTCAAAGAAGCTAGGAGTTGCTTTGTGGGCGTATAGAACTTCTTACAAAAACCCCATGGGCATGTCCCCGTATAAGATGGTCTATGGCAAGGCTTGCCATTTGCCATTAGAATTAGAACACAAAGCTTTCTGGGCTATTATAGAGCTTAATGCTGACCCAAGTCGGCTGGGGAGAAGCGCCTCATGAACTTGACTTCTCTAGATGAGTGGATAAGTGAAGATTACGAGAGTGCTAAAATGTTTAATGAAAAGGTAAAGAAGTGGCATGATAGAAGGATTCTGAAACGTGAACTTAATGTTGGTGATTAAGTTTTGTTGTTTAGATCTCGTTTCAAGTTTTCTCCAGGTAAATTACTTTCCAGATGGGAAGGGCCATTTCATATCGAAGAAGTTTACCGGTCATGTGCAATCAAGATTAATAATTTTGATGGCACCAAACCTCAAGTTGTGAATGAGCAAAGACTCAAGCATTACATGGCGGGAGATCTCGTCAACGTTGATGTAAATATAATACACACAACCACTCATGAGGAATATGTTCCAGCCCCGTTTCAGACACCAGCAGAAGCAGAATAATAAAAGGTATGTATTACGGGAAGGAAACATCGCGAACCGCCATAAAAGTTCCAGATTAATAGTTTTTGCAAAATATAGAAAATTCAGAGCCTAATTGGAGCCGGAGAGGAGCTCCAGGGGGCCCAGGCGCCCCCCTGGCGCGCCCTACCTCCTGGCCGCGCCGGGTGGCCGCCTGGGCACCCCAGAGCCCGTCTCCGACTGCACTTTGGCTCGTTACCTTCCTATTGTTGCAGAAATTTTTGCTATATATTTTCCCGGATAGACCCGGCACCGTATCTTTCGATTTCGCGTGTTTTCGTTTCGAGCTGTTTCTGCCAGGACAAAAAGCTACTTTTAGAGATGTCTTCTTGTGGTTCGAGCGGAGAAGACTTCTTGGGGCGACATCTACGCGAAGTCCAGCAGGATCTAAACCAAGGGAAGCACATTGATTGGGCTACAGAAGAAGAAATTGCCGCAAGACAAGCGGAGATGGAGCGCTCCGTGAGAGAGAAAGTCAAGATTATCACTGCCCAACAACAAGAAGGTCCAAGCAATCCCATCATGGTGGGATCTGTCCAACCTCAATATGATCTTTCTCTTAACCTTTCAGGGCCTCCCACTTCACTTGAAGATCAACATACGATCTCCATCATCTCCGAGGCTTACCGCATCACCAACCAACTCTGTGAAGATTTCTGTGTACTGAAAGTACAAGTGGAAGTCTTGGAGTAAAAAAACTAACCCTTCGTCGTGTCATCAGGGATCAGAAGAAACAACAACCAAAAGAATGAGGAGTAAATCTCCTTGGGTAATGGCACCCCCTCAGCTTGTTCCAAGCTTGGCGGAGGGCCCGATATCTTTATCTTTATCTTAGTCTTTTAGAGTCAAGTAGAGTCGTATTATGTATAGGGAAGTTATTATATGAAATAGGTGTTTGCATTGAGGTCTATCACTCCTTCTGTGGAGAGTTTGTATCCGTGAGTGTGGAGTCGTCTATGATGTAATATTAATGAGAAGTCTATTGTTTCCTTCGCTGCACTCGGTAATCTCTTCATGCAATCGACCTTATATGATGATTCTTATGGGGAGTATTGACCTTATATAAGGTATGGCTTTGAAAACTTTATTTAATTTTGGCAAACATTGCTTTGGTCTTGACAACATGCATGTTTTTCCAAGTAGCGACATAGCCAAAACCTTTATGTTATTATGCTTGAAGTGTTCTGTTGACAAGAAGACAACGTGATGTGTTATGCTTGCCTTAATGTTTATGCTTTATATGTTTTGCATCTAAGTTAGCATCAATTGTTTGTTCTCTCAAAGCCTTTGCTAGCCAAACTCTTTGCCTAGCAGATTTCTGCTTGTGCATCCATACTTCGAAACCAATACCTTCCATTTGAGTTCACCATACCTTCCTATTCGTGGTATTTCCCTACCACTCCTAGAAGTACAGAATTTATGTGTTATCCTTAAATGTTCAAAATCTTCTGTTTTGTGCCTCTTGTTTAGCTCATGAGGAAGTAGTAGGTAATTCATGGTCTTCTTAAGTTGGAAAAGTTTTACCCCGGGATTGGATGTCTAAACTGCAAACCCATAATACGAGGAGGAACTGGCATGAGTGCGCCCAGCTCGAAAGATAGTATAACAAACAAACCCTCCTTCACGCTTGGTCTATGAGAAATCAGAAACTTTGGCAGTGATAAACAAAGGAGATTAAGGGGATGTGATCGTCCCCACTTGGGAGCCGTTCCTCGAAAATTATCCATTTTGAGAAGTAATTGAGCTATCTATTAGCATTCGTTGACAAACTATGCACCTCCCAAAATTTATTTTCATTCTGTTTGATTTAAGGATAGCACATGAGTTTTCCCTGCTTGCCTTTAACATGGCCTTTCTTTTACTTTTTTGTTGAGTCAGTTGTCCCACTTCCTCCTTTTCCCTAAAATAACAGACACTGGATGTTGATGAGGATTCATCCATATAATGTTGAATTAAGTTTTGCCATTCCATATCATCGTTGACATTATCCTTTGATAAGTAAGTTGTTTGCGAAAGCTTTTGCCAAGCAAACATCTTCCTTTGTGTTAGAATTTGCACTTCATGACTAATAACATGTTCTTTAAAATCTTCAATTTGTTTCATTATAATTAGAAAGAGCAAAATTAAAAGTTATTAGTTGTCCTTTGACCAAGGATATGTTTGACATAATTTGATGAGTTTTCTCAGCCCTACTTTTGATTATAATTGTTATTACTTTCTCATAAGGACCTTATGAGTTGAGGTTGTTGTTGAGTATGTTTGAGTTTGTTGGAGAAACCTTGATGCTTCTTGTCTGTATTCTATTTATCGACACTTCACTCTCTAAACTTGTGGACATGTTTACCGAGCTCAGTATTCTCTTGGGAATAAGCGAGGTCTAAGCTTGGGGGAGTTGATACGTCCAAAATGCATCACTATTTTACATAGTAATTCTTTCTATTTCATTGATATATTTCATGCTATGATGCTATTCTTATGTTGTTTTGGCTTATTTTACACAATTTTCAACTTTCCGATGCCGAAGCAGCAGACGCAGGATTCAACGGTAAAAAGTGGATGCTGAGTTGCTGAAGAAGAACACCTCCAAATTACCTGAAAATCGACGGAGGGTGTTTTTCAGAAAGATGACGAAGACACGCCAAAAAGGGGCCAGAGGGGGGCCACAGGGTGCCCAGGCGGCCACCTGGCGCGACCCCCACCCTAGTTGCGCCGGGAGGGCGCCTGGACCCCTGGGCCACTCCCGACTCCCCCTTTGGCCTATATATCCCTCGTCGTATAAAAACCCTAAAAAGGAGAGAGTTTTCGGAGTTACGCCGCCGCTCCGTGGCGGAAACCTACAGAGGAGAAAAGACATCTCCGGTGGGCAGATTCCACCGAGGAGAACACCTCCCGGAAGGGGAGATCGTCGCCATCATCATCACCATCGTCACGTGCATCATCGAGATCATCATCAACATCATCCCCAACATCAGCACCATCTTCATCTTGATCCAATCTCACCTCACAAGTTCAACTTGTGTTGTAATCCGTCCTATCTATCCTCTCTACTCTACCGGTGTTGATTACTACCGTGTGATGAATGCTATTGAGTTTTGTTGGATAAATATCATTGTGTCCAGATTGTTTATCATCTATTTATCCCCACTGATCATGATCTCTTTTATGTCTTGTGAGTAGTTACTTTAGTTCTTGAGGACATGGGAGAAGTCTAGTTGTTAGTAGTCATATGATGTTGAAGTAATATGTGTTGTTTGATATTTTAGTTGTGTTGTTATTTTCCTAGTGGTGTTGTGTGAGTCAAACACTCAACACTTCGCCTTATTAAGGACCTAGGGGAATGAATTGTGTATAAAGAATGCTTACGGTGGGTTGTCGGAGTGACAGAAACCTAAACCCTAGTTCGCACGCTTTTGCACAAGGGAACAATGGATCATTGACAGAAACCTAAACCTAAACTCAGTCGCTAGGCTTATACTTTGCTCAAAAGGATAGGGCCACTTGTTACTCCTCAACGCCTTTTACTTTGCTTGTTTTTACCTTTTTGTTGCTTATATCGAAAACCCCTAAAAAGTCATCTTTTAGTTCTTGCAGCTATTTCTTTACCGAAGTTACTTACCAATACCTTCTGCTCCTCGTTGGGTTCGACACTCTTATTTATCGAAAATGCTACAAACGACCCCCTATAGTTGAGGGTCATCACCAGTGTACCCCGGGCAGATATCCGGCGGTCAAGAGGTGGGGGGGGGGGGGTGATGGTGCGCGGTATGACGGGTTCTTGGGATACATACGCGTCCGGGAAATTCTCCGACGCACCTCAACGGCGACGACGAGAGGATGGGATGTGGTTCGGGGTGGAGCGGTTGTCGGTGTTGTGGTGTTGCATTGGTGGCGAATCTACCATACGACAACGACAATTTGTAGTAATACATCGAGGATCCTATAGAGCTGCAACGATGACTCGTGAACCCCGAGAAGATATCCGGTGTGTGTGTGTGGGGGGGGGTGATGCGCGGTAACTCTTATTTATGGGACATGAAAATTCTTATTGTGTTGGACATGACAATTTTTAGTAGAACACGACAAAATCGCCATGGTTCCAATTCTTATTTCTAGTACATGGCAATTCTTATTCGTAGGACATGATAATTCTTATTCGCAGGAGATGTCAATTCTTATTCATCAGACATGACAATTCTTATTCGTAGGACATGGAAATTCTTATTCATCAGACATGGCAATTCTTATTTATCAGACATGCCAATTCTTATTTATCAGACATGGAAGTTCTTACTAGTAGGACACGTCAATTCTTATTCATTGGACATGACAATTCTTATTCATAGGACATAGCAATTTTTATTCATACGACATGACAATTCTTACTAGTAGGACATGACAATTCCTATTGGTAGGACATGACAATTTTTGTTTATACGACATGTCAATTATTGTTCATAGGACACGACAATTTCTTTTTTCATTTGAGAATGTAATTCTTTTTTTATGCGAGATGACAATTCTTGTTTGTCGGCTATGCCATTTTTTTATTTTGCGTGACATGGCATTCATTATATACAGGACATGGTAATTATTATTTGTACGACATATCAATTCTTATATTTGCGGAACATGATATTGTGTGGAACATGACATTCGTTATAAATGGGACATGTCAATTCTTATTTATACGACATGACAATTCCTATGTGCGAGACATGATATTTGAAATTGTTGAACATGGCTATATTTTCAATAGAACATGGAAAATTTTCCATCGATAATGGAGGCGGCAGTGGCAGCGAGCTACGATGATGGAGTCGACGAAGGTGGCGAGCTACGACGACGACGACAACGGTGATGACGGCGGTAATTTCTATTCATAGGACATGTCAAGCTACGGCGATAACGGCGAGCTACGGTGATGACGTCGGCTATGTCGACAGTGTCGAGCTACGATGATGACGACGACAATGGTGCCAACAATGGCGGCGGGCTGCGGAGACAACGACGAAAGCGGCAAGTTACTCGAGTTACGTCGATGACGACGAGGATGGTGCCAACAATGGCGATGAGCTGCGGAGACAATGGCGAAAGTGACAAATTGCGTGAGGTACGCCGATAACAAGGACGGTGAGCTGCGGCGAGCGACAATGGAAGCTACGGCAAGAGACGAGCACGACGACGACAACAAGCGATGGCGACGGTGGCTGCAAGCTGCGTGTGCATGGCAAGCTGCGGCCGAGTTGCGCGTGCACGGTGAGCTGTGCATGCATGGCGTGTCCGGGCTGCAGGTGGGTTTCCACCGAACGAAAACGTCCGACAACTGGATGGATCGTACCGAACGAAAGCGTTCGGTACTAGCTCCATCAGACCTGACGTGCGGTGAATATCGGCGTCCATAAAAATATGTACATATACGCTAATGATAGATGCCAAACGTTCGGCAGCGGGAGGTCCGCCCGAACGCCCGCGTATCAATTTTGACGCACTTAGCATCTATAGTCAGCTTTTGCGTTTTTCAAATTTTGAAAAGTTTTATTTTTAAATAAAATTAGGATTAAAATTCCGTTTTCACTATTAAATCCGTCGCGACGAGATCTTCAAAACTAGATGTCATATTGATATGTTTCGAGAACTTTTTTGGACCAAAAATTGTCATGCTGTTTACACTAAAGTTGTCATCCTGTTTACACTAAAGTTTCCATGATTTATTTCATCTATATTTTTCTTCTAGATTTAAAGATATCATTGTATTTTAACGCCTTTTGACTCATCGGCGAGGACCGAGAGAGCTTTGGTGATGCTAAGTGGACTCCGAGCAGATATCTGGCGCGCGCGCGGGGGGTGGGGGGGGGTTGGGGGCGACATGACTGTCTCTTAGGTTACTAATGCGCCAAGGAGATCCTACGACGCATCTCAACGCAAGATGGTGGGAGAAGGGGACATGGATCGGGGGGGGGGGGGAGAGTTTGTCGATGGTGTGGTGCTGCTCTAGCGGCGACTCTTTTTTGTGTGCCGATGGCAAATGTGTTATACAAACCACGGCAAATTTCTTCTATCTACATATGGAAAACTCTTTTTTTTCCAAATGTTAACGACCTGGCATCAAGGCCGAGACACCTCGCCCGTATATTTTTATGACAACTTTAAGAATGCGAGAATGACAATTTTCAGTAAAACAGATAACTTGCCATCCGCGCACGATAAAATTGCCATAAAAATGTGTCACACGTGTGGGTGGAAAGATGACAAGCCCACACGCTTTCTTATTCGTAGAACATGACAATTCTTATTCATAGGACATGACAATTCTTATTCGCAGAACTAGCGTCTATAACTTGAAATTGCCACCTTACATAACTAAACTTGCCATTAAAAATATCAGGAATTGTCATGTATTCGTGTCACACATGTGGTAGTTATCAGCATTGCCATAAAAACGTGCCACACGTGTGAGTGGAAAGATGTCAAGCCCACACGCTTTGGTGACAACTTTAGCACATGTGAGATGACGACTTCTGCTAATACATGGCAACTTCGCTAAATACATGACAAGTTTGGCTAATAATTATTATCTATGTACACCTAAAATTAGCATCTAAAAACGTACGGGCAAAAGTGCCTTATATATATGGCAATTTTATTCATAGGACATGACAATTTTTATTCATAGGACACAACAATATATATTCATAGGACATGACAATTGTTATTCACAGGAATAACGTCTACAACTTGAAGTTGTCACCCTCACATAACTAAACTTGGCATAAAAAATATCAGGGATTGTCATGTACTCGTGGCACACATGTGGTAGTTATCAGCATTCCGAGTTTTTTCTATCTAAAAATGGAAAACTATTTCATTTTTGTGTCCATTACAAATTTAACATCTCTTTCGCCATGACAATTTAAGATGTGTTTTTGCCATAGCAAAAAAACATGTGTTTACCCAAGGTAAAATTTTAAAGTTTTATTTTATGAATTTCGAAAAATTTACTTAGAACGTTGAAGAAAACGTGCAAAAATACGTACTTGAAGCAAATGACGGTAATTTTAGTGCATACAACATGGCAATTTACGTACAATAGATATGGCAATTTTAATCCCAAAAAAAGTTGTCGAAACATATCGATCTGGATCTAGTTTCGAAGATCTCGTCGCGACGGATTTAATAGTGAAAAAAAAATTTATTTAGAATTTTCATTTGAAAAATAAAACAATTTTAAAAACAAAAAAAACGCAAAAGCTGACACTAGATACAAATGCATCAATATTGGTACGCGGCGTTCGGGCGAACCTATCCAGCCCGAACGTTCGGCACGTATCGGGGTCCTACATATATGAGTATGAATATAATAGTAAATCTATGAAAATAAATTTAGGAACAATCATATTATATAATAACAATTATTATATGAAAAATTATATGAATATATTCAAGATAATTATGTGAATATAAAAGTAATAACAATAATATTTGTAAAATACATAGTCATAATATAGACTAGCTAATATAATTATAAATATATTCATTAAATAAAATTAGCTTTAAGTTTCGAATTAAATGGATATGTTTATAAACATATGTAATTTTTAAAATGGCAATACTTTTTATACTCTCTCCGATCAATAATAAGTGTCGCTCATCTAGTACAAAGTCTGTACTATCTTAGTACAAAATGAGCGACACTTATTATGGATCGAAGGAAGTATCATATAAGTTTAATTATATTTCTCATAATTATTTAATGACATGTATTTTTCAATTTTTAATTTAATTGTCCATATTTTTCATTTAATAAGTATTTTTTTCATTTAATCATTTTTATTATATGAATTTTTAAATAAATACGTGAATAATTTACAATTTTATTTATTATTTCTATGTATATTATTTGCAATATGTGATTAATATATATGTATATATATATATATTAATTATTGTTGTAAAAATATCAATGCAAATGGACCATGTAGTCCGTTTACGGATAGAAGGGCATAGAATTGTTGTATTTCATGGCAACAAAAAATTGGCGGGTCCAGTGATATGGCGTGCACGTGTTAACCATCAGGCTGGATCGAATCCTTCCTTCGTCACCATTTCTCCTCTAATTGAATTTCTCTATTAGATTGGTAAGTAGGATCATTTATGCTATTAGGCTGATAGGTGGGGTCAACGGCCAATTGTCACGCACCGCAGCCAGCGCATACATAGGCATACAGATGGGGGCACCGTATTTGAATACTCGAACAAGTTACAATACAAACTTTTCGTATTTTACAAGTTTAGGAATCAAACTCACTGCACGAGATTAGTTTATGCATCAACTTTGTGTTTAACTCTACAATTATAATCTTCATCTTTTTTGTTGTGGTCAATCAATCGTCACTCACGTGCCCAAATCTCAAGGAAAGGGACTTTGCGCAACATGCACTTGCCACGCCATCTAAATCGTTGGCATTGGGGGAATTTTGTGTTCATTGTCTCTTCAATAGTTAATTGTTGTAGTTTTGCACCGTTGGTCCAGATTGTATTTTAGTCTTATTCTTTAACTAGATGATACCCCGCGCGTTGCTGCAAAAATCGGTTGCAATATATTTTGAATGATTGATTGCATGAAATATGAATAATTGAATTAATAGTATATAAAATAAAGTATAAAAATACATTTTATGTATTGTATTTTATTATTGTGTAGTTAAAAATATTTATTAAATATAAGTAATGTAATATAATGAAAAAAAATCCATGCATGTTGAGTGAGTTGGCATGTGTCATTATATTGATGTATGCATAAGATCAACTAATAACGAAGAACTTGTTCTATTGCATATTATGGTGAGTCTTTGATGATGTGATATGTAGGCATGTTAAAAGTGATGTAATATAACAGAAAAAATCCATGCATGTTGTGAGAGGTTGCATGTGTCATTAAATGGATGTGTGCATGAGATCAACTAATAATGAAGAACTTGTTCTCATGCGTATTGTGGTGGACCTTTGATGAGATGATATGCTTCCATGTTGAGATATATAAGATAGTGGAGATGATCTATTATAATGTATTGTCTTTTATTATTGTGTAGTTAAAAATATTTATTAAATATAAGTAATGTAATATAATGAAAAAAAATCCATGCATGTTGAGTGAGTTGGCATGTGTCATTATCTTGATGTATGTGTAACACCCTCAGTGTCTGTAACAGTAATCACTTTGACTGTTGAATATTATTGTTGCTAATCCTGGTTGCTAATCATGCCTTGATCAAACTTTGCCTTTGATCATATTCAAACCATGATGGTTGATATTCAAAATCATATGCCCGATGCACCTTGATCACTTGGAATCAAATCAAGTCAAAAACTCCTTTTGATTGATAATAAAAGCAATGTGGTAAATTAAACCTTGGCAAAAAATTATGAAACCAATTTTGTAAAATGCCACAAATCAATAAAACCATGTGGGATCAACTTGGGTATTTTTGTCAACCATGAATTAATCCAAACAATTCCAACAGTAGCCTAAAAATCCCACCTTGAGCATTTATTAAATAAAAGAAATAGCAAATGAATTTATTTTGCCTCCAAACTTTCTGTATCACTTACATGGGGTATAAACTTATTTTAGGAACACTAGCACATTTTATAAAATTTACAGAGACAATTAAAACAAATACACAAAGAGGAAAACAGAAAGAAAGAGAAAATAAAATTAAGGCAGATTAAACGTCGCCTGGGGCGACGACCCACCTCCCCTCCCACCAGCCCCCGTCACCTCCTCCACCTGCTCCGTCGCCGTGGCGCCACTGCCGTGGCCAGGACGCCTGCCGCCCCCCCACCCCCACTGTGGCCGGGGAGGCGATAAGGTTGACCCCGGCCTCCCCCTGGACACCCCCGCCTCCACTTTCCCCTCCTCCTCTTCTCGCAGCCGTCGGGGGAAAACCCGAGCCCTTCCGTCGTCGCCATGGCCGTGAGCTCACGAGGCCAGTGAGCTCGCGTCGGCACGCCGCCTTGTCCAACTTGTTCGCCGTCGTCGACTACGCCATCCCATGGACGGAATCGACCCCGGGAGCACCTCTGCACCACGCCACGTCCCAGTTCCCCTCCGCTACCCTGCCGGCGTCGGCGAGCAATTCCGGCCAACGTCGACCCTCCCCCGAACCCGCTTAAACCGCTACACCTCCGCGGTGAGCTCCTCTACCACCGCCAACCCTCCCCGTAGCTCTCCGTGCATCGTATCCCATTACGCCATTGGAACCGTGGCTACCTCGCCGACGACGAGCTCTTCCCCGCGCCCTAGCTCGCGCTTTTGATGCGCGAAGTGTGTCACCTTGCGCACGGTGCACCCAGGAGTCGAACACGCCCTAGAACATTCCTTCCCGTACCCGAAATCGTCGCCGTCATTGGTCTCGTGCTACGGCCGCCGCCAAACCTCGTCGCCGGCAAGGTTCCAGGCGACCCCAAGCCACCGCGCCACCCCAAAACGAACCTCCTTCGTCTCCTCGTTAGATTGCGCCCAATCGCGCGCCAAATAGCCCACCCTAGCCAAATCCAGAAGCCCTCCAGTGGCTCCGCCGTGCCATGGCTCGCCGGCGGCTAAAACCCGGCCACCGCCACCGTGGGACACCTGGGGCACACCCCTGGGTCACTACCAGTGGGCCCCATGGCCCAAGTGACTGGGTTGACCAGTAAAACATGCTGACTGGGCAACCCCAGTCACTGACATGCGGGCCTCACCCCTTGATTAGATTAAGTTAATTAAAACTTAATTAAAATTGTTTAATTAGTTTAACCTCTCAATGACATGTGGGACCCCACTGTCATTTTAATATTAATAAGAGAATTTAGATTAATTCAGTGTATGACATGTAGGCCCCACTGTTATTTCAGTTTAATAAATTCGTAAGTCAGATTCAAAAACTTTATACATGAAAATTGATCATAATAATATAACAAATACGAATATGCTACCCGTTTATTAACCACCCCCCTCTAACACAACGAACACGAGACATTCCCCCCTCCGGGCCGTTTGTCGATAATCACCCGGAACCAGAATTTCATCCCCGGGTGAATTCCTGCTCCGAGCAACGTGCATTGCACTACGTTGGAACACCGTTAACATTGCATCTGTCATGTCATGCATTTGTTTGTATATGCTTGCTTTGTATTCACCGTTTCCCCCCTTTATTCTTCGGAAGACCCCGCTGGTGTTGACTACACCGCTGCTGGGTACGACTACTTCGTCGACGACCCTACTCCTACCGTCGAGCTTCCAGGCAAGCAGAGCCATTCTCTTCCCCAGATATCGCCTACCTTTCCTTACTTTTCTTGCACTAGGCATTACAGCTACGTTACAATCCTATTCTATTGCATAACATGTCATTCTCGCCCTTGATGCACCTTCCTTTATCCTATGCTTCCTATATAAATATATGTATTATATTCAGCAGTGAGCCCTGCGCATTGTTAGCTAGGATTAGATAGTGGGCCGTGAACACTTAGGGGAGTGACGCGGATACAACTTATTACAACTGCACAGGTACGGTACAATGCAGACACCGCCTCAGACCCCTACCTCGGCTCTGCCGAGCCACCATCAAGTGTGAGCTATCAAGGAGTAATCCTTGTACTCCACTCGTTGCTGAGTCTGTATAGCTGCTCTAGGTACCTGAGCAACAGTTGTCCTTCAGGTAAGAAGTCGGGCGACCCAACGGTGCCCGCGAGTGGTATTGCGACGGAACGACAGGAAGGGTACGACCAGTGTACCGGTGTGCTTGGCCCCTTATCGTTGGCCGCGAGAGTTACCAAACCACGAAAGTCGAGCTCCTCCAGGAGCACACGCGAGACAAGGTAAGGAGACGGTTCACCTTGTTGGTAACCGCAGAGACTTGGTGGGACGACAGGGCAGGCACCGATGTACTGGTGGTCCTGACTGATGTCGTTGTCCGCGGGCCAGTTAAGTCGAGGCAACGATAACGGTTGCCCCACAAGTTAATAAAATGAATAATGGTTCGGTGGATGACTTGAGTAGCCTTTTGGCTTATACGCGCTGCCTACACGTGGGAATTACAAGTTATGGGCTCCCCTGCTTCGTAGTCTCGTCCGAGGACTCTTCAGACGTCAACAGTACCGCGGGCAGATTGCCGGGAAGTGGTGTTGTCTTATTTGCTCGTGCGGTGTTGTCTTTTTGGTTTGCTTATGCGTCACCGGCCAGTCACGCACCGTGCAGGAGTACGTTCAGGTTGGGGTCCAAGGCCCGGCGTACTTAGGATTTAGACCGGCGGATGACCTCTCTGTTGAGTTTGAAAGATGGGCTACGGAGTGTCGGATAGCCTCGGTGGGGCATTCCCTAACAAGGTGTAGGACACCCTGGAGATCCGTGCATTGTAGTGTAACATAAGTGCACCCCTGCAGGGAGATTTATCTATTCGAATAGCCGTGTCCACGGTAACAGGACGCTTTATGCTGAAGCTGGATCTTACCACTACAAACTATTATTATTAAACTGTATGGTTCCGGGTTTTCTTCCTCACTGGGATGTCGAGGAGGTGATCTCGGAGGCATTTTTAATTATTACAACTTATTATTATACAATGCTGCAGCAACTTCTGCTGCATTGTTACTTATACTTTATTTGAAGTTTTGAACTGTTGGTTATTCTCTCCTCATGCTGCAAGACTCGTCGGAAGATGCTAGTCTTCGATAGGCCTAGCTTCTTACCCTTATTCTGATTTCTATCTTGCAGTCCACTATATATAGCCCCCCTTTCCATTTGATACAAAATTACAAATGCATAAATGCTTAGTAGCGGACGTAAGACTCGGGGGTATGCTAGATACTCACCTTTGCTTTATTTCCCCCTTTTCGTTTTGCCTGATCGGCCGCTGCAGTCGACTATGGAGCCCAGGAGCAGGAGTACCCCGGAGGCGACTACTACGACGTCGAGTTCCCCGTCGACCAGGAGTAGTTCGGTGGATTCCAGGCAGGAGGCCTCGCCTTTTCGATATGTACCTCTGATGTCATTTGTGCTAGCCTTCTTAAGGCAAAACTTGACTAACTATGTCTGTACTCAGATATTATGGCTTGTATGACTTATGTATTCGGATCCTCGTGATCCCTGGTATTGTAACATATTGGTTTATCCTTTTGTGTTTAGTGTTGTGCTGTGATATTCTCACCGTGGCATCTCATCCGTGTACCCTGCGTGTATGATTACTGTACATGGTTTGATTTTGGGGGCGTCACAAGTTGGTAGTAGAGCCGACTGCCTGTAGGGAGTGATGACGGCTTCTCGCCCTTCGTTGGTAGGCCCCAAGTGGAAGGCGTGATGCGGTACAGCAGCAAGTTTCCCTCAGTAAAGATACCAAGGTTTGTCTCCAGTAGGACTCCAGAGATGATAAGTAGGTGTCAGCGGCGCAACTGACGCGGACCTGCACACAGACACAGATAACTTTTCTCCCAACGAAGTTCAGAGAGGTTGTCAATCTCTTCGGTCTTGTTGTTCACAAATGATAAAACGCAAGGGGATAATGATAGCAACTTGAAAGTAATTGCAGAAAAGTAAATATAGCTTGGAAACAATAATGAGGATATGGACCGGGATACGTGATGTTCGCTAGTGATGTCTCTCTCCCAAAAGACGATAAAAATGCTATGCGAGGTAAACAAATTACAGAAAGGCAATTGACAGGATTAAGAACGCACTGCAATGCTAACTATGCTACAAAAGAATTGAAGAGGTTCAAAAGCACGGGCAGTACTCCAAAGTAAGTAGACCGAAATCCATCTGCATCTACTACTAATCATCCACCTTGAGATATCTATCCAAAACATCTCGCTGGTATTAAGTTGCGAGCCCCACCCAAAGCAACAGACAACTGCATTAAAAAGAACTTTGCGTAAAGTAAACAATCCTTGTAACCGCGGTTACAAGCACCGTTGTTTTCCCCCTTGTGGCAACAGCACATCCCCTAGAATCATGTTTCTGTCACTCAAGCATGTCATCGGGGAGGCATGAACCCACAATCTAGCACAACGCTCCCTCTTGGAGTCACTACCTACTACTTGGCCAAAGCAATAAACAGCAACGGGGAGCATGCAAGAATTACTTAGGAACAAAAATATAAGAGATAAAAACCAAATATATTACTCTATCACAATCTGAACATAATCTCATAATCCGACAGATCCGATCAAACTCAACATAGCAATAGCATAAATATTACAAAGGTGCCTCGATCATGTAGGGAAGCTCACGAGGTCTAAACAATGAAGATCAAAGAGGAGAGGAGAACATCACATAGCTACTGATCACGGACCCATGGTCCAAGGAAAACTACTCACGAGACATCCGGGGAGCATCCATGGTGGAGAGGAGACTCCCAGATGTCAATCCTCCCTCCGGCAGGGTGCCGGGAAGAGGTCTTCTGGTGCTCCCGATCTTGAATGCGCGGTGGCGGCGGAACGGAGGCGAGTTCGCGGAATAGGGTTCCTCTTCTGGAGTTTTCCCGTGACGGGGGATAAATAGGCGAAGGGGGGCAGCCAGAGGTGGACCAGGGGCCCCAGGCGCCCCCCTGGCGCGGCCAGTGGTGGGGCTGCGCCGGGTGGCCGCCTGGGCCCCCTGGCCCCCCTCTGGACCCTCCCGGGCTTTTCTCGAAGCTTCCGTCACGCTGATTTTTTATCTGAATTTTCCTGAATTTTTCTGGCACTTTTTATATGGGGGAAAACTGAAATAGAAAAACAGAAGAAAACAGGAACTGGCACTGGGGTGCACCGAGTTAATAGGTTAGTCCAAATATGATAAAAAATGTATGAAAGTGTATCTAGATCATAGCAATATCACACAAAACATGCATGGAGCAAGCAGAAATTATCGATACTTTTTGGACGTATCAACATCCCCAAGCTTAATTCCTGCTCGTCCTCGAGTAGGTAAATGATAACAAGCATAATTTCTGTGGTGACATGCTAGCAACCATAAAAGAACTTTGAAAAGTAAAGCAATCAAGGTCAGAGATTCAATTCAAGTCATAACAGGCAAGAGTACATATTAGCATTGAAATAAGTAACAAAAGAACAAAAGGTGCAAGAGCTATCGATGTCCGTGACTCGAATGTCTCCAAATGGTGTTTGCGTGCAAGAAAGGAGGATAGGGAATACGAGAAAAAAGTATTTTTGTTGAGAACTCAATCTACTAAAGTTTCACACTTGGTCCTCTTTGGAATCTTATCTTGACTCGTCCCTAGACCACTAGCCAGGTACAAGTCAATTTGATCCACTCCTTTTCGATATTTTGAGCACTCATGCAATGGATGAGCGTAAGCACGGGAGTTGACACTTAGGATGGCAAAGTTAGAAATAAGGTGGAGGAGGAAGACAAAAAGGATGAGAAAGGCTCACATCAATGAGGACAATCATAGGCAAGAGATGCCAAATGATAGATATGATGTGAGGAGTAGGGATTTCCATGCAATGGATGCACATACGAGCTAAGAAGCTCTCCAAACTATATGCATAAAGATCATCTCTATGGAGTACAAAGATATAGAGGGAGTACCAGTGTGGATCTCTCAAAAGGATAGTAGTGTTGCCCCTTTCTATCTTTTTATTTCTTTTTCTCTTCTTTCTATTTTTTGTATTTTTTTGGTGGCCTCAATGGCTCTTTCTATTTAACTCTCATTTGTCCTCTTTGGGATCTTTTAATGTGTCCACTTTGGGATCTTTTCCTCACTTAAGGGCAACACTCTATTTTACAAGAAGGTAAAGGAGATCTTTCACACTTTACAAGGTACTCAAAACATAAAGAAGATGTAACTATCATGATGTATGCAATGTATGTCGCTGCCAGTGTAGCAGGAACATGTATGACATGAAGATCAAGTCTTGAAGAGGTGGAAGTTGCATGGAAATGTAACTCGGAAAGGCTATGGAAATGCCTTGATAGGTAGGTATGGTGGTTGTTTTGAGGAAGGATAAAGGGAGGCTTATGATGACAGAGCGTATCATGACAAGGGTTTGGATGTACCGGCGAAGGTGAACACCAACTCTCGGAGTGAGAAGAAGGCAATGCACGGCACGGGAAAGGCTAGCAAAATATGGGAAGGTGGAAGTGTCAACTCTCAATACTTACATTAGTCCGAAGAACTCATGCACTTATTATCGGTAACTCTCAATCTAATGAGGAGGTTCACAAAGAGACAAGTACCCCGAGGAGGAGTGTATGGGGGTTTGGTTATCCTTGCGCATCCTCGACTCATGGTACGTGAGTGTACTCTAATATTCGACTCCTCAGAAGAGTAGTGATCTATCTAGTAGCTAGAGTTCTCAACTAGTTTTGTAGGTTTTGAAAATAAACACGGATTTCCCAAAATACGACACCTATCACTAATAGGCAAGAGCTCTTGACACCAAAAGTCCAAACATTACTCACAACAATGCCTCAAAACTATTGCAAGCTACTACTAAAATTAAATAGCAACCTCAATTACCTACTTTCAAGACAAAACACAACTCAGTGCAACAACCAACTCTCTTAACAAGATAAACATGAAAACTAAAAAGAGTTGCAGCAACAAACTAAAAAAAAGCCAAAGCTCTTGCTAAAGACAAACTAAGACTAAAACTAAACATGGCAGTAGCTATGAAAAGTTAAAGAACACACAAGAGCAAAAAGATAGGCAGGAAAAACCCTATGATGTGTTCTAGATTTTGAAAGTGGAGCGTGTTTCTCTCCCACACAAAGTAAGACGGGATCTAACTTGTTATGAACAGCAAGCAAAGCTAAAGAAAACTAAAAACAAAACCTAAGAGCGAGACGCTCCAAGCATAGCACATAACACATGAAGTGATAAAAATACAGTGAGACGAAGGACGAACTGATGATGGTTGATGGAGAAGGGGATGCACGGGGGGCATACCCAAGCTTAGACGCTTGAGTCTCCTTGAATATTTATTGGGGATGCATGGGGGCATCCCCAAGCTTGAGCGCTTGACACTCCTGGATCTTCTTTCATCATCTTCCAACGCACACTTGAAAACTCCCTTCATACATAACTCATCATAAGCTGATTAGAGAGGTTAGTACCCTTAATAAATAAAAAAAATTCTCCACTGCATATAAAGATAATCTTGAAGAGATACTGTTTATCAAGAGTGCCAAAAAAATTTGCAAAGAAAAAGCAAGCTTAAGGTTTGCAAAAGTAAGGAGAGACAAAACGTGGCAGAATCTGTGAAAAACAGAACAACAGATAGTAAAGAATTTTTTAGGAGCACTTCTGAAACTCAAATAAAAAAACTCATACAAAAGTTTCGTAATTGTATAGAGCATACTGTGTAAAAAATTCAGCTCAAAAAGATGAACTGGGAGTTTTCTGGAATTTTTCTGGTCACGAAGACAGAATCTGTTTTCTGGACAGCATGTCACAACTTTTACTTCACTTGCCGTAAGAGGCTATAACTTGGCACAAAGCTGAAAAGTAAAGATACAATGATGTTTCTACAGTAGTAACTATCATAAAGACACAACAAAAGCAAAAAGAAAAAACTAAATTCCTTGCGGGATGCCTCCCGAAAGCGCTTCTTTAAAGCCATTAGCTAGGCTTAAATATTATAGAAGATGCTCTCACAAGAATAAGAATTTTGAAGCAAAAGAGAGCATCAAGAAGCAAATGTGAAACACATTTAAGCCTAACCCAGTTCCTATGCATAGGCATCTTGTAAGAAAATAAATCAAAGAAGCACAAAGTGACATGCATAGGAAGGTAGAACAAGAACAACTTCAAAACTTTCAACATGAAGAGAGGTGTTTTTGTAACATGGAAGTCTCTACAACCAAACTTTCCTCTCTCAAAGTAATTTTCAGTAGCATCATGAACAACATCAAGAATATAACTATCACATAAATCATGTTGTTCATGACCTACAAGCACACATGTATTGTTTTCAACACGGTTTTTAGGATGATAAGATAGATGCAACCCATCACATTGAGCCTTGATAAGAGCATAGTTCTCCGGAATATGAATTGGAGATTTCAAAAGGATAATAGGACAATCAAGTGTGGGTGCAATAGAAACAATTTCATGCTTAACATGAGGAACTATAGTAAGTTCATCTCAGTAAGCATCATCCATAGTGGCATCACGGCCATAAGCATAGAAGGCGTCAACTTCATCAAAAAGGGATATTTCAAAAGAATCCATAGGATCATAACACCCATATAAGGTAAGAGTCAAAGAGTTACTCTCATTAGAAGGTAGACATGGATGGCTCCATTCTTCCTCCTCTTGTTCGTCACTCTCCTCCTCTTTTTCATCCAAGGAGCTTTCAGGTTCAGTAATTTCTTCTTCCATAGAGTCCTGCAAAACATTAGTCTCTTCCTTTGGAGGAGAGATTCTCTCAAGATGATCAGTAATATAATAATTTGCATCATAATTTTCCAAACAATAGTTAAGTATAGCAAGACTCTCATATTTGTAAGGGGCCTCATCAATATTTTCAAGAAAAGAAGTAATTTCATAGGCACCCTTAAAAGCAACAAATTCTTCTATTTGTTCTGCATCATAAAAATCATAATTTCCCTTAGCATAAGAAGCTAAGGTTTCATCCTCATTGTACTCACATTGGAAAGCAAGGTGTTTGTGCCTCATAAAGCAACAAGATTCATCCCTGCAGAAAGATATATTATATATTGAGCACAAGTTTTTAGCATACTCATACGATTGATGTATGAGTCTCCATAAGTGTATCCCTTTTTGAGACAAGCGGTATTCCTTGTAATATTCTTGTTGATCCTCGGTGAATCCTCCGCGCCAATAAGATCTAGTTCCAAAGAAGTTAGACATTGATTGGCAAGTAAGGAACTAGACATACTATATATATATTTTTTGATTTTTGATAAAGGACACAAAGATAAAAACTGAAAGGTAAACTAACAAGACTAAAAAACAAAGGTAAAGGGTAGTTTGCAACTCCCCTATCTTAGCACTCGTAGTCCCCGGCAACGGCGCCAGAAATTTCTCTTGATGACGGCTTCTCGCCCTTCGTTGGTAGGCCCCAAGTGGAAGGCGTGATGCGGTACAGCAGCAAGTTTCCCTCAGTAAAGATACCAAGGTTTGTCTCCAGTAGGACTCCAGAGATGATAAGTAGGTGTCAGCGGCGCAACTGACGCGGACCTGCACACAGACACAGATAACTTTGCTCCCAACGAAGTTCAGAGAGGTTGTCAATCTCTCCGGTCTTGTTGTTCACAAATGATAAAACGCAAGGGGATAATGATAGCAACTTGAAAGTAAATGCAGAAAAGTAAATATAGCTTGGAAACAATAATGAGGATATGGACCGAGATACGTGATGTTCGCTAGTGATGTCTCTCTCCCAAAAGACGATAAAAATGCTATGCGAGGTAAACAAATTACAGAAAGGCAATTGACAGGATTAAGAACGCACCGCAATGCTAACTATGCTACAAAAGAAAGGAAGAGGTTCAAAAGCACGGGCAGTACGCCAAAGTAAGTAGACCAAAATCCATCTGCATCTACTACTAATCATCCACCTTGAGATATCTATCCAGAACATCTCGCTGGTATTAAGTTGCGAGCCCCACCCAAAGTGTAAACCCAAAGCAACAGACAACTGCATTAAAAATAACTTTGCGTAAAGTAAAGAATCCTTGTAACCGCGGTTACAAGCACCGTTGTTTTCCCCCTTGTGGCAACAGCACATCCCCTAGACTCATGTTTCTGTCACTCAAGCATGTCATCGGGGAGGCATGAACCCACAATCTAGCACAACGCTCCCTCTTGGAGTCACTACCTACTACTTGGCCAAAGCAATAAACAGCAACGGAGAGCATGCAAGAATTACTTAGGAACAAAAATATAAGAGATAAAAACCAAATATATTACTCTATCACAATCTGAACATAATCTCATAATCCATCAGATCCGATCAAACTCAACATAGCAATAGCAGAAATATTACAAAGGTGCCTCGATCATGTAGGGCAGCTCACGAGGTCTAAACAATGAAGATCAAAGAGGGGAGGAGAACATCACATAGCTACTGATCACGGACCCATGGTCCAAGGAAAACTACTCACGAGACATCCGGGGAGCATCCATGGTGGAGAGGAGACTCCCGGAGGTCAATCCTCCCTCCGACAGGGTGCCGGGAAGAGGTCTTCCGGTGCTCCCGATCTTGGAAGCGCGGCGGCGGTGGAATAGAGTCGACTTCGCGGAATAGGGTTCCTCTTCTGGAGTTTTCCCGTGACGGGGGATAAATAGGCGAAGGGGGCAGCCAGAGGTGGACCAGGGGCCCCAGGCGTCCCCCTGGCGCGTCCAGGGGTGGGGCCGCGCCGGGTGGCCGCCTGGGCCCCCCTGGCCCCCCTCTGGCCCCTCCCGGGCTTTTCTCGAAGCTTCCTTCACGCTGATTTTTTATCTGAATTTTCCTGATTTTTTCTGGCACTTTTTATATGGGGGAAAACTGAAATAGAAAAACAGCAGAAAACAAGAACTGGCACTGGGGTGCACTTAATAGGTTAGTCCAAATATGATAAAAAAAATGTATGAAAGTGTATCTAGATCATAGCAATATCACACAAAACATGCATGGATCAAGCAGAAATTATCGATACGTTTTCGACGTATCAGGGAGCCACCCCACCACTACTTGGTCGAAGTTGATTCTAGACTTTGAAAAAAACTATTTTGCTCACTTAATGTTTGGCTTACGGGCCCACATCGATGTCACTACGTGTGATATCTATGGTATTAGGATCCTTTTCTCCTTACCTATGCTCTGGGACTGTGCTCTCTTATCCTTGCTGGTAAGTTTTACTAACTCTGACATTAGGATCACGTTCTCTTGATTCCACCCGGCGTTCTGGTGCTTCCCCATTGATTGAGTCGTATCGCAGGAGTTCTGACCCAGGTCCCGGACCGCGGATCCACTTCTCATTCTGGGCAGGCCACGCGTTCTTTGGCACAAACTCCTTTGGCCAACAGTTTTCTTGCGGCGTGATTGACATAGTGGAATCTATGTCACGTCGTGTATTCCTTACCGCGGTCTGTGCGCCGCCTAGTGTGTCCTTTTTCCTTAATTTCTACGACGTTATGCTGCCCGATTTTCGATTGAATCCGTGTGTGAATGTGTATGCCTTATATGACTACTCCTATATATCCGCGCCTCCTCTTCGTTGTCGCTTTACTTCAGGCTTGATTCCAGTATCTCGTTCAATTTTCATCGCTGAAATACCCTTGTTAAATACTAGCAGGATGGCTGGTCATGGTGGTCGTGGTCGTGGTCGTGGTGCCAGCGACCCACCTCCGCCGCCAGACTACATGGCCGGGATGATGCAGCAGTTCGAGCTGAACCGTCAGTTCATGGAGAATGTCATGGCTCAGTTCCCCCAGCCGAATCAGAATGGGCACCACCATCAGCACGCCACCGTGACTCTGCACGATTTCACCCGCCTCAACCCCACTATGTTCCGCAACACTGTTCAGCCGTTGGATGCTGATGACTGGCTTCGCGACATCACTCATGAGCTGGAGTCTGCTAATGTCGATCCAGCCGACTATGTGAACTTCGCGTCCTATCACCTGAAAAGGCGCCGCTGCTAAGTGGTGGAGCACCCACAAGCGTTCACTGCCAGTTGGAGAAGTCATCACCTGAGATGAATTTCGGTCCGCCTTCTGCGCCCGCTACATTCGTTAGGGGATCATGGATCGTAAGGGGGAAGAATTCCGCAAAGTCACTCAGGGCAACATGACTGTTGAAGCCTATCAGCGCGAGTTCCTCAACCTCTCTCGCTATGCGGAAGAAGAGATCACCACTGATGCTCGCAGACAGCAGAAGTTCCGTCGTGGCCTCAATTCAGACCTCAGGCTCGCTCTTGCCATTCATGATTTCGCCAACTTCGCCACCATGGTGAACAAGGCTATCATCGCCGAGACTACCCAGATGGAGCACAATAACTCATTGAAACGCTATCGTGACGTTGGATCATCTTCGGGTGCAACACAGAAGCGTCGTATCTGGCTCCCTACCAGTCTGACCCATTCACCTGTCCCTGTTCCAAGGCCGTCTTATGCTGCACCCCGTCTTCCTCCGCCACCACAGATGCCAAGAGCTCTACCTCCACCACCCAGTGCTACACCCCTTCGTCCTCAGGATCGATTATGCTTCACGTTCCGCCAACCTGGGAATTTTTCCAGGGAGTGCCCCCAGAAAAAGAATAAACTGGTAGTTCACCCCGCTGGCCGCGGAAATGGTCGTGGCAACAACAGGACCCCCAACTATAATACTGGGTCTGCTGCTCATGCTCGTGGACATGCTCACAACATTAATGTTGAAGAAGCTCAGGAACAACCTGCTACCGTGATGGGTACCCTTCTCGTTAATTCCGCACCTGCTACTGTTTTATTTGATACAAGAGCATCACATTCATTCATGTCTGAAGCATTTGCATTGTCGCATAACTTCACGTTAGAAAAGATGAACCCACCGATGGTTGTCCGCACCCCGATAGGCCATTGCCACACCTCCAAGATCGTGCCCGAAACCACCGTTGAAATTGAAGGAATTGAATTCCGTGCTTCCCCCATCATTCTGAAGTCTTCCACCATAAACCTCATTCTGGGAATGGGGAATGGATTGGTTAAAATTTCACGATGCCGCACTGTATTGTGGCACAAAGTCTGTCTGACTTTTTCACCCCTCCGACGAGATTTTTAACCACACCACCCGAATTACCCGTGATGTTGAAACACAGATCTTTATGATGAATTCTTTGAATATCTCACCTTTGGAAGGAATTGATAACATTCCGGTCGTTCGCGATTTTCCCGACGTCTTCCTAGAAGAACTGGCGGGAATACCCCGATCAGAGAAGTCGAATTTGTCATCGAGTTGAAAGCCGACACCACCCCTATTGCTAAGCGTCCTTACAAGATGCCACCGCACGAGCTCCTTGAACTTAAGAAGGAGATCGACGAAGCACTTCGGAAGGGTTTCATTCGCCCAAGTTCCTCAGCTTGGGGAGCACCTTTGCTTTTTGTCAAGAAGAGCGATGGGACAAGTTGATTGGTCCAAGATTATCGGCCCATTAACCAAGCCACCATCCAGAACAAATACCCACTTCCCCGGGTCAATGATCTGTATGATCAACTTGCCGGATCCAAGGTGTTTTCTAAACTCGATTTGAGGTTGGGTTATCACCAAATCCGAGTCCGTGATGAGGACATTCCGAAGTCCGCCTTCATTACTCTCTATGGTTCATACGAGTACACCGTCATGTCCTTAGGCCTAACCAATGCTCCAGCCACCTTCTCCAGATTGATGAATTATATTTTCATGGAGTACCTCGACAAGTTCGTCATGGTTTATCTGGATGATATATTGATATATTCCAAGAATGAAGAAGAACATGCTAAACATCTTCGCCTTATACTGGAAAAGCTTCAAGAACACAAACTCTATGCTAAGTATTCTAAGTGTGATTTCTGGCTTCCCGAAGTAACCTACCTTGGACATGTGATTTCCAAGGATGGCATTGCCGTCACCCCAGAACGTATCCAGGCTATTCTTGACTGGACTCCTCCCAAGACCGTCAAGCAAGTCCGCAGTTTCCTCGGGCTCGCTAGCTATTGTCGCCGTTTCGTCGAGAACTTCTCCAAGATTGCCAGGCCCCTGACTAATCTGCTTCACAAAGGCTTCAAGTTCGAGTGGACAGATAAATGTCAGGACATTTTTGAAGCGCTCAAGGACAAGCTAACTTCTCCCCCGGTGCTCGCTCCCCCTGATACTCAAAAGGACTTCATGGTATATTGTGACGCATCTCGTCAAGGATTAGGCTGTGTCCTAATGCAAGAGCGCAAAGTGATTGCTTATGGCTCTCGTCAGTTGCGTTCTCACGAAGACAAGTATCCAACACATGATCTCGAATTGGCAGTAGTAATTTATGCATTGAAGTTGTGGCGACATTACCTCGTCGGTAATTGTTGCGAGATCTACACCGACCACCTTCAAAGTCTGAAATACCTGTTTACTCAGCCAGACCTGAATCTTCGTCAACAACGATGGCTCGAGACAATAGCCGACTTCAACATGGATATTTCGTATACCCCTGGCAAGGCTAATGTGATGGTCGATGCCTTGAGCCGCAAAGCTTACTGTTCTGAACTTGAGGTTCAGGTACATCAACCACTTCTGTATGAAGAGCTTCGCAAGCTGAACCTCGAGATTGTTCCTCAAGGTTACGTCAATAACCTGGTTCTTGAGTCAAAACTCGATGCCCTCATCAAGAGTAGACAACCTCTTGACGCTGACATTGTGAAGATCAAGCAAGACATCGCAGAAGGAAATCCCTCCTCCTTTACTATTGATACCAATGATGGTGATACTGTGTACTTCAAGGTCCGCTTGGTAGTTCCTGTGAGCCCGACCATCATTAACTGTGGCCCGGATATCATGGAAGAAGCCCATAATTCTCCCTTGTCAAGCCACCCTGGCAGTACCAAGATGTATAAAGACCTTCGTCAACGGTACTGGTGGCCTTACATGAAGCAAGACATCACCCGCTATGTTTCTCAATGTGACGTTTGTAGTCGCGTCAAGGCCGGACATCAGAAACCTGCTAGTTGGTTGCGACCACTCCCTCTTCCTGATTGGAAGTGGACAATGTCGAAATGGACTTCGTCACCGTTTTTACCAAGTCACAGAAAGGTAACGATGCCATCTTTGTCGTCATCGACCGATTCTCCAAGATTTCTCACTTCCTACCAATCAAAGAGAAGATCACTGCTAGTCAGTTAGCAGACTTGTATATCTCCCGAATTGTGTCGCTCTACGGTATTCCGCTGGAGATCAGTTCAGACCGTGGCAGCCTTTTCACCTCACGATACTGGAAGAGTTTCATGGAAGCATTCGGGACTCGTCTGGCTCTCAGCACCGCTTATCACCCCCAGTCGCAAGGCCAAGTTGAACGAGTCAATCAAGTGCTGGAATACATGCTTCGCGCTTGTGTCCTTTCATTCGGCATGAAATGGGAGGAATCTCTCCCGTACGCGGAATTCTCGTACAACAATAGCTATCAGGCTAGCTTGAAGATGGCCCCTTCGAAGTTCTATACGGACGTAAATGTCGAACCCCCCTGAATTGGTCATGAACTGGGGGATGACCCTACTTTGGTCCGGATCTTTTCCAACAAGCTGAAGGTCAAGTTCGCGTTGTGCAAGAAAATCTCAAGGCCGCTCAGTCTCATCAAAAGAGAAATTATGATCGCAAACATCTGGAAATGGTCTATCAACCTGGTGAATACGCCTACCTCCGTGTCACTCCCATGAGGGGCACTCATCGTTTCGGTGTCAAGGGCAAGTTGGCTTATCGCTACGTTGGCCCGTTCCGTATCCTTTCCAGGAGTGGACCCGTGGCATACTGGTTGGAATTGCCGCCGAACCTCTCCCAAGTCCATGATGTCTTCCACTTGTCGCAACTCCGTCGCTGCTTCAAGGACCCTATTCGAGAAGTGGAGAATGATATGATCGAGCTGCAGTAAGACTTGAATTATCAAGAACATCCGAGCCGCATTCTCGATCAGTCTGAACGTCGAACCCACAACAAGACCGTCAAGTTCCTCAAGGTTCAGTGGTCGAATCATTCTGAAGATGAAGCCACTTGGGAACACGAGGATCGTCTTCGCGATGAATACCCTGATCTTTTCCTCGCTACCACTTAAATTCTCGGGACAAAAATTCTTGTAGTGGGGGAGATTTGTAACATCCTCAGTGTCTGTAATAGTAATCTCTTTGACTGTTGAATATTACTGTTGCTAATCCTGGTTGCTAATCATGCCTTGATAAAACTTTGCCTTTGATCATATTCAAACCATGATGGTTGATATTCAAAACCATATGCCCGATGCACCTTGATCATTTGGAATCAAATCAAGTCCAAAACTCCTTTTGGTTGATAATAAAAGCAATGTGGTAAATTAAACGTTGGCCAAAAATTATGAAACCAATTTTGTAAAACACCACAAATCAATAGAACCATGTTGGACCAACTTGGGTATTTTTGTGAGCCATGAATTAATCCAAACAATTCCAATAGTAGCCTAAAAATCCCACCTTGAGCATTTATTAAATAAAAGAAATAGCAAAGGAATTTATTTTGCCTCCAAACTTTCTGTATCACTTACATGGGGTATAAACTTATTTTAGGAACCACTAGCACATTTTATAAAATTTACAGAGACAATTAAAACAAATACACAAAGAGGAAAAAAGAAAGAAAGAGAAAATAAAATTAAAGCAGATTAAACGTCGCCTGGGCGACGGCCCACCTCGGCACACCTCCCCTCCCACCTGCCCCCGTCACCTCCTCCACCCGCTCCGTCGCCGTGGCCAGGACGCCTGCCGGACGCATCCACCCCCACTATGGTCGGGGAGGCTGTTGGAAATATGCCCTAGAGGCAATAATAAAATGTTATTATATATATATTTCCACGTTCATAATTAATGTTTATATTTATGTGCTATAATTGCAATGACCCTGACTGTGAGATTCAGAAGAAAACTCATTTGCATGTGTGGAAATGTAAACACCAAGAGTTCCTGGTTTAGCCTCTAAGACCAGCTCATGTGCTAACTGATGATTACGTTTTCTTAATCATGGACATTGTTCTTGTAACAAGGATGTCAGTAGCAATGGGAACATATTGTTAGCAGAACAATGATGTTGAACCGACCCCAGTATTGAATGATATACTTAGAGATCACATCGTAACTACGTTATAAGTCATATCATGAAATGTTATCATATACGTAATTCCTTAGACCATGAGAGTATCCAGTTGCTTCACACAGGAAGACATGCTTTGGTTCTTAGATGAATCCTCCCGTAAATGGGAAGTAGTAAAATAAGTTCTGGGTATGTCAGATGGTGTGGCTAGTGACTGTGATAGTTCAAGAATGGGATTTGCTCCTTCACGATGAAGAAGATATTCACTTCGGGCCCACTCGGTATGACGGTATCCATTATAGTCTGGACAGACGCATTGTGATTTAGTCACGGGGATACCGGAATACGATAACGAGAAAATGGACGAACTAGCAAAGAGGATAACGAGTGGCTTGTGTTCAAGAAGTTGTTACACATGGGTGCCAAACTTCTCTCCTCTAACTTTGTCATATATCGCGAAGCAAAGGGAATGGTACATGAATAAACATAATGGTTCACTCGAAGTTTCTTCGTGTATGTGCGGGAGTCAACATGGGTGTCCATGGCTCCGCTGTTGATTATTGGCTATTGACGAAAGGCTGTTGACCTATGTCCGGAAGATGTTCTGATTCATGTCTGCATTATACCGAACCTATTGGGTCACACACTTAACGAGCAGTAGTCTGTTAGAATACTAGTATGGTAGAAGGTTTAGTGGAAGCAAAGCAGAATAGTTCATACGGGTACCGGAAGTAGTTCCGGAGATTTATGGAATTGTTCATAAGGGCACCAGAAGTAGTTCTGGGTATTTAAGGTTATGTCCGGATCACTCTGGAGTAGTCCCAGGTGGTTCCGGAACATATGAGAATGGTACTGGGGAAGTCCTGGATTAACCGGAATAGTTTCCGGATAATCGCTGGGCGTCCCGACAACCTTCGCGGTCATCCGGTGGCTTAAACTGTAACTCGGATGGTCTTGGAAACTATCCGGATGGCTCCGGAATGTCCGAGAACGGTCTCGGAAGGTCCTGGAAGTGCTCCAGAAGTGTCCGGAATGTCCCGAAACGGTCCCGGTATGTCCCGGAAGGTCCTGGAAGCTTCTAGAAGGTCATGGAAGGTTCCAGAAGGTTCCGGGCAGTACCACCCACTCCCCTGCGCCCCTAGCCTTGGGGGGCAAGCCACCTAGGCTTCCCTGGCCGGCCAAGGGGTGGGGGGCGCACCAAGGGGAAGGAATCCCCCTCCAGGTGGAAAGTCCAACTCTCCAATATGGCAGGTTTCCGGTGGGAAGGTTTGGGAGGTTTGGGAGTCCAAGTTGGACTCCCCACCCCCCTTATTGCGCCCCAAGGGCCTCTTGGCCACCTATATAATGTGGGGGAGGGGTGGGGGGCGCAGCACAACTTGTCCCCAAGGCCTATGCGCCACCCTCCCTCCTCTAAACCCCGTTGCTCCACAATTAGACCCCGATTTAGACGCTGTTCTAGATCGGAATCCGTTAGGGTTTTCTCCCTCTAGTTTTCTCGGTGGCGTTCATCTCTGGACGGCGGAGCGCTGCTGGATTGCTGCTACGGGATGTGTGGATACTAATGGATGGGTCGTACCTTCGACCCTTCTTCGAGGAGCTTGTTCATGGGACTTGTCCGTGGGACTAGATCGCGGGACTTGTTCGTGGGATTGATCGAGGGACTGTTCGTGGGAGAACTTGCGAGATCTACTTCCACTACGTCCACGAGCTTCACCAACTCTACTTCCGCTACATCGGTTGGTGAGCCATGACCTAAAACCTTGTATGCAATCTTCTTGGATGATCTTGGGTTCTTGATTCGTAGGACGAAATTTTTTGTTTTCTACTACGTTTCCCAACAGTGGTATCATGAGCGATCCTTGATTAGATGCATGTTTAGGTAGATCATATGGTGATATGAGGCATTGATTTTCTTGTTTGCTTCCCTATCATGTGATCTTTTCTTTGCTCGACGGCATGATGTGATTTTGCTACAAGGTTTGAGTTTTGCCATGATCCCTCTATGCTGCTCTTAGTATGCTGGTTGCCTTGATCATGGACTACATCAAATTCCTTGGATCTCATCCTAGTCTTGCTATAGAAAATTTTACATGAACGGGCTTGTGGATTTTATGAACTCAAATCCACACGGGGGTCACGCGTTTAACGAAGTTTGGCTTGTGGCATTAGTTGCTACACGCACCCCGTATGTTAAACTAGCAACAAAAGAAGTATCGTGTTTTTGTTTTGTCTAGGGTTTCTCGTTTGCCTTGTAAACCTGCTTAACAACCACGATAAAAGTTGCAACAACCCGTGTAGATGGCGATCTAACTCGTTTTTGCAGAGTATGCATGTGATGTGGTATAGCCTTCAAGATTTGCAATGTGTTTGTATGAGATGCTATATGTTATGTAATATTTATTCGCGACCTGCGTGTCGTGGTACGACATGATGACTGGAGTCATATGATTGTCACTTAATTATGGCCTGCGTGCCAGAACTGTTTATTAGCTCGAGGCAAAGCAATAGATAGATGCAAGGTGATGATCTACGATGCGGAGGTGGACCCCGACGCACATGCCGGAAGCCGTGGTGTTGGTCCCGGCACCAAGGACAAAGTTGGTGGACACGGTGACTTCAACCACGACGACGTGAAGATAATGAAGACTTCACGAAGCAAAGGGCTATATCATATCACATAATTTTATGAACTGCCTGTGATGTTTATCCCTTTGATGCACCCTTGTTTGATGCGCGGTAGTCGTATTTTATTAGGGTGATCTCTCGCAAAAAAATATCAAGTTGATAGTGTTCTTCCAACTGTAGCACCGTCTATACTATGTTTCACATCGGAGCAGGTCATGTCACATGGGTGCACACGGTGTGACGCATAAAAGACGGGTGTGTTAAAAGAACACACAGCACATTACACTTGGTTATCTTGACGGTTTGGATAAAAGTTTGCTACCGGAACACGCCCATCGAAAGATGAACAAGAATCACCTTTGGCGTGATTGGCAAGTTGGCCTACCGGTCCAGTCTAAGTCATCAGTGATGTCACATCAATGGCGGACGATTGGGTCGGATCTTGAATCACTCCAGCATCAATTACGAGAGATATTGATCTGAGTGGGAGCGCACTAAGTAATTAAATTGATTAATCACAAGTGCAACTTAATTATGAACAAAGTCTTAGTATTTGCATTATCGTTGTAGAATAATGGCTCGCGTTACCACCTTCCCAATTGATTTTGATTAACTGTTTTATCTGGCAAAAACTTTACGATTGGTACCGTATTGTGAGGACTATCCTCAATAGTGTCGAGAAGGAGCTTGTCCTATCGCAAATTTTTGATGCTCTCCCGCTGATGCTATGGATGATGTGACTTATGTCCATAATCCAAAATGCTAGAATTCCACGACAGCTAAGTGCATTGTCTTCACCATCATGAAACCCGAAGTTCGAAAAGTTTGGGATAGTTATGTTATATTCATGGAACTGAAAAATAAGTTTTCAGTAGTAAGACAATTAATGTTAGATATAAGATATCTAGTACAATGTATGATTGTAAGCATTAGTGAAAATGTTCATTGTGCTCTAAACAAAACTGATAAGTGTGGGATCCAGAAGAACAATGATCATATGATGATGAGGATTAAGGGAAAGGAAGTTCCATAGGGTGTTAGTAAGACTTACACGCCGGAAAGTCCATGGCCTGCGCCACCCTTGATCATGTGTGGTCTTCTGTGAGTAGGAGTGACATTGGAAATAGAACTATGATACGTATAAAGGCAAAACGAAAGAAGACTGGAATAACCAGCTCAGAAATGAAAGTCATACGGAGTTATAGATGAATTCATTGCTGGTCAAGAGATGTAATTCTTGGGAATCATGATTAAGCAGTTAATTGTGGATTCTGTATATTGTGATTAAACTGTTGATCACCGGAATATCACATCGATTTCATATTGTTGCAACTCGATGCAAGAAATACTATGGCCTTTATGACTAGCTAATGATGAGTTTTGACACGCTCGGGAATACGGTAAAAGGTTTACTATACCGTGTGTTGACTCTATGATTATCTTCATAATTCATTTTAGAGTTGAGTAAATTGTTACTACACTTTAGCCTTGTTGCAAAACATCATTTTGAATCATGTTTGTTGCAAGAGAGTTGTTCAAAGCTATGAATAACGTAAAGGCCATACTTCCATTATGAATAGGTTGTATGTTATGAATCTTGATAATAATATTAAACATCCATAACACTGACGCTAAACGTCGCAAGACTGACAAGAAATACCACATAGATGTGGCACTGCCGTTTATCACGAGTGACATAACATGCATGAAGAATTTCCATAAGTGATGGACTTTCGAGTCATATGATTATGAATCACTTGACGCTTGCGATCTTTGTCTCGAAGTAATGTGACTAAAACACCGTTGATAGGCTATACATGAACGGGCAACTAAACCATTGGTAATCATACATGATGATGTGTGTAGTCCAATAAGTGTAGTTGTGTGCAGTGGATTCCCTATCTTCACTCATGAGTTGAAGTACATATGTGGATATCTGTTCAATAGATACATACGTCTGAAATCTTTGAAATGTTCAAGGAATTTTAGAGTGAAATAGAAATTCATTGTAACGAGAAAATAAAGCTTCTGCAAATTAGATTGTAGAAAGCAATATTTGAGTTACAAGTTTAGCGAACGTCTGATGAGTTGTGAAGAAGTGTCATAACTTGCGTCTCCCGGAACACCACTATGAGTAAAGTGTTCGAGAGATGTAATCAATCCATGTATGACACGGTAAGATCAAATATGACGTTTATCAATTTGCCATTATACTTATTAAAGTTATGCGTTAGTGACTACGGCTTTTACACTGAAAAGAGCATCATCAAATCTGTTGAAATGACACCATATTAGATGTGGTATGGACTGTTAAAACCATGTTGTCTTTTCTTAAAATTTGGGTATGAGGCATATGTTTGACATACTCAAAACCCCAAATCAGATAAGTGTTACTTTGTTAAGGTTATGCCAAAAGTTTTGGTATTCCTCTATCACTACACAAAAGCAAAACTGTTTGCTGTTAAGAACAATGTATTTTGAAGAAAAATAGTTTCTTACAAAAGAGTGAGTGGGAGGACAGTCCAAATTGTCAAAGATTGTTGAATCTTCAGAGAAGTGCGCAGCTGAACCACACAGGTTAGACAAAAATCGTACAAACATTCATGATATGTAAAACGAGATATTGTTGTTCGACAATGATAAACCTGTGATATACAAAGAAGCGTTGATGGGCCCTGACTCCAGGATTTGGCTAAATGCCAAATAATCCGAGATAGTATCCATGGAAGTAAGTCAAGTTTTGAACTTGGTAGACCCTCGGAAAGACTAAAAGTCTGAAGAATATATATATGGATCTATAATTGATTCGGATGAATTTTTTTTATCCATAAAGCTCAACTCGTTGGAAAATTGTTTTCTAGCAAGTTCAAAGGTTGACTACGGCGAAATAGTGTCGACCGTAGAAATGCTTTAGTCAGTTCGGGTTATATTAGCAATTACTACATATTTCATTTATAGGATATGGTAGAATGAACGTCAAAACAAAGTTCCTACACGGAAATATAACAAAGGACGTATATGTGATACGACCGGAATGTTTTGTCGATTCAAAGGATGCTAAAATAGATGCAAGCCTTGGATATCCAGTGATGGAATGAAGCTAGCATAATGGAGTTGGAATTTTCGTTGTGATGAAATTGCCAAAAGAGTTTGTTTTCATCAGGAATAACGAAGATGCTTGAATATTCAAGAAAGTAAGTGGGAGCTGAATAATATTTCTAAAACCTTATGTATATGACATATTGTTGATTAGAAATGATATAAATTTCTTGACACAAATAAGGACTTTATTGAAAATAGTTTTCAGCTGAAGTACTTGGGCTAATATAGCATTAGTATTGAGCGCAGTGATCTATGAAGATAGTAAGTGCCTGATCATGCTAAAGCCAACACTGCATATTGACATGATACTAAAGTAGTTTAGTATGAAAACGCCAGGAAGGATGTTCTTGCCGAGGTCACGGTGAAAAGTTGTTTGCGGAAATCGGTGTTCATGAACATTGATAAGCAAAACACATGAATTGAATTTCACTCACATGTGTGTTTGGATTAATCATGTACACCATAATATGTAAAACGACCAGATATGTCCAACGCTCCAAAAGGTTGTGAGCAAGATACCAAAGTGATCAATATGTTGATCATTGGACAAGCAGTGAAAAGTTAAACTTATGATAGATAAGATATGTTTCTCTGAAAATGGAGATAATGAAGAGCTCGTTGTAACAAGTTACACCAGCTGAATTTTGATGTAAACAGTTACACCAATTCAGTCTTCATACTTACTCCGATCGATTTTCGATTTTAATTGGGATTATGTGTTTCACACGTAAGGGTGGCACAGTATGGAGGAACTATGTCAAGTTCGATACTGTGGCGAATTCTATAACAGAGGCTAAGTATATTGTTGCTTAAAGAAGTAACAAGGAGGGTATTTTGAATCATAAATTCATTTATGAACATGGTATGGTTTCCTAGATGCTTGAAGCTCATGGAACATTGACGAATGATTTCATGACTTATTCTAAAGGAACCAAGGTCCTGCCAAATGATTCAAACATATACAAAGCTAAACTGATAAAATTAGTGAATTTTATGATAGCGTGAAAACGCGAAGATATGCAAGATACAAACGGGCCTGAAACGTCAGATCCGAAGATGAGGTCTATACCACAAATGAGGCATTTATTACACCGGTATGCCATAGGTGTAAAGTGCTCAAGCACTGACAATATTATTGACTCTAGTGCAAGTGGGAGACTGTTGGAAATATGCCCTAGAGGCAATAATAAAATGTTATTATATATATATTTCCACGTTCATAATTAATGTTTATATTTCTGTGCTATAATTGCAATGACCCTGACTGTGAGATTCAGAAGAAAACTCATTTGCATGTGTGGAAATGTAAACACCAAGAGTTCCTGGTTTAGCCTCTAAGACCAGCTCATGTGCTAACTGATGATTACGTTTTCTTAATCATGGACATTGTTCTTGTAACAAGGATGTCAATAGCAATGGGAACATATTGTTAGCAGAACAATGATGTTGAACCGACCCCAGTATTGAATGATATACTTAGAGATCACATCGTAACTACGTTATAAGTCATATCATGAAATGTTATCATATACGTAATTCCTTAGACCATGAGAGTATCCAGTTGCTTCACACAGGAAGACATGCTTTGGTTCTTAGATGAATCCTCCCGTAAATGGGAAGTAGTAAAATAAGTTCTGGGTATGTCAGATGGTGTGGCTAGTGACTGTGATAGTTCAAGAATGGGATTTTCTCCTTCACGATGAAGAAGATATTCACTTCGGGCCCACTCGGTATGACGGTATCCATTATAGTCTGGCCAGACGCATTGTGATTTAGTCACGGGGATACCGGAATACGATAACGAGAAAATGGACGAACTAGCAAAGAGGATAACGAGTGGCTTGTGTTCAAGAAGTTGTTACACATGGGTGCCAAACTTCTCTCCTCTAACTTTGTCATATATCGCGAAGCAAAGGGAATGGTACATGAATAAACATAATGGTTCACTCGAAGTTTCTTCGTGTATGTGCGGGAGTCAACATGGGTGTCCATGGCTCCGCTGTTGATTATTGGCTATTGACGAAAGGCTGTTGACCTATGTCCGGAAGATGTTCTGATTCATGTCCGCATTATACCGAACCTATTGGGTCACACACTTAACGAGCAGTAGTCTGTTAGAATACTAGTATGGTAGAAGGTTTAGTGGAAGCAAAGCAGAATAGTTCATACGGGTACCGGAAGTAGTTCCGGAGATTTATGGAATTGTTCATAAGGGCACCAGAAGTAGTTCTGGGTATTTAAGGTTATGTCCGGATCACTCTGGAGTAGTCCCAGGTGGTTCCGGAACATATGAGAATGGTACTGGGGAAGTCCTGGATTAACCGGAATAGTTTCCGGATAATCGCTGGGCATCCCGACAACCTTCGCGGTCATCCGGTGGCTTAAACTGTAACTCGGATGGTCTTGGAAACTATCCGGATGGCTCCGGAATGTCCGAGAACGGTCTCGGAAGGTCCTGGAAGTGCTCCAGAAGTGTCCGGAATGTCCCAAAACGGTCCCGGTATGTCCCGGAAGGTCCTGGAAGCTTCTAGAAGGTCATGGAAGGTTCCAGAAGGTTCCGGGCAGTACCACCCACTCCCCTGCGCCCCTAGCCTTGGGGGGCAAGCCACCTAGGCTTCCCTGGCCGGCCAAGGGGTGGGGGGCGCACCAAGGGGAAGGAATCCCCCTCCAGGTGAAAAGTCCAACTCTCCAATATGGTAGGTTTCCGGTGGGAAGGTTTGGGAGGTTTGGGAGTCCAAGTTGGACTCCCCACCCCCCTTATTGCGCCCCAAGGGCCTCTTGGCCACCTATATAATGTGGGGGAGGGGTGGGGGGCGCAGCACAACTTGTCCCCAAGGCCTATGCGCCACCCTCCCTCCTCTAAACCCCGTTGCTCCACAATTAGACCCCGATTTAGACGCTGTTCTAGATCGGAATCCGTTAGGGTTTTCTCCCTCTAGTTTTCTCGGTGGCGTTCATCTCTGGACGGCGGAGCGCTGCTGGATTGCTGCTACGGGATGTGTGGATACTAATGGAGGGGTCGTACCTTCGACCCTTCTTCGAGGAGCTTGTTCATGGGACTTGTCCGTGGGACTAGATCGCGGGACTTGTTCGTGGGATTGATCGAGGGACTGTTCGTGGGAGAACTTGCGAGATCTACTTCCACTACGTCCACGAGCTTCACCAACTCTACTTCCGCTACATCGGTTGGTGAGCCATGACATAAAACCTTGTATGCAATCTTCTTGGATGATCTTGGGTTCTTGATTCGTAGGACGAAAATTTTTGTTTTCTACTACGTTTCCCAACAGAGGCGATAAGGTTGACCCCGGTCTCCCCCCTGGACACCCCCGCCTCCACTTTCCCCTCCTCCTCTTCTCGCAGCCGTCGGGGGAAAACCCGAGCCCCGCTGCCGTCGCCATGGCCGTGAGCTCACGCGCCCAGTGAGCTCGTGTCGCCACACCGCCTTGTCCAACTTGTTCGCCGTCGTCGACTACACCACCCCACGGACAGAATCGACCCGGGAGCGCCTCTGCACCATGCCACGTCCTCGTTCCCCTCCGCTACCTCGCCGGAGTCCGCGAGAAATTCCGGCCAGCGTCAACCCTCCCCCGAGCCCGCTTAAACGGCTACACCTCCGCGGTGAGCTCCTCTACCACCGCCAACCCTCCCCGTAGCTCTCCGTGCATCGTATCCCATTCCGCCATTGGAGCCGTGGCTACCTCGCCGCCGACGAGCTCTTCCCCGCGCCCTAGCTCGAGCTTTTGGTGCGCGAAGCGTGTCACCTTGCGCGTGGTGCACCCAGGAGTCGAACGCGCCCTAGAACATTCCTTCCCATACCCGAAATCGTCGCCGTCATCGGTCTCGTGCTACGGCCGCCGCCAAACCTCGTCGCCGGCAAGGTTCCAGGCGACCCCAAGCCACCGCGCCACCCCCACACGAACCTCCGTCGTCTCCTCGTTAGATTGCTCCCAATCGCGCGCCAAATAGCCCACCCTAGCCAAATCCCGAAGCCCTCCAGTGGCCTCCGCCGTGCCATGGCTCGCCGGCGGCTAAAACCCGGCCACCGCCACCGTGGCACACCTGGGGCACACCCCTGGGTCACTGCCAGTGAGCCCCGTGGTCCCAGTTGACTGGGTTGATGAGTCAACTATGCTGACTGGGCAACCCCAGTCACTGACATGCGGGCCCCACCCCCTGATTAGATTAAGTTAATTAAAATTGTTTAATTAGTTTAACCTCTCAATGACATGTGGGACCCCATTGTCATTTTAATTTAAATAACAGTTTAACCTCGAGCTTTATTTAAATTTAATAAATTTGAATTATTAAAATGTGAGGCTGACATGTGGAGCCCACATGTCAGTACTTTTTGGATAACGTTAGTTTAATAATAAAAATAATTCCCGAAATGATTTAAAATAATTAAAACTTTGAAATTGAATATCTTTTAAACTGTAAGTCAGATTCAAAAACTTTATACATGAAAATTGATCAGAAAAATATAACAAATACAAATATTCTACCCGTTTATCAACCACCACCCTCTAACACAACGAACACGAGACATTCCCCCCCTTCAACCGTTTGTCGATAATCACCCGGAACCAGAATTTCATCCCCGGGTGAATTCCCGCTCCGAGCAACGTGCATTGCACTACGTTGGAACACCGTTAACATTGCATTTATCATGTCATGCATTTGTTTGTATATACTTGCTTTGTATTCACTGCCCCCCCCTTTATTCTTCGGTAGACCCCGCTGTTGTTGACTACACCGCTGCTGGGTACGACTACTTCGTCGACGACCCTACTCCTACCGTCGAGCTTCCAGGAAAGCAGAGCCATTCTCTTCCCCAGATATTGCCTACCTTTCCGTACTTTTCTTGCACTAGGCATTACTGCTGCTGCTACGTTACAATCGTATTCTATTGCATAGCATGTAATGTCGCCCTTGATGCACCTTCCTTTATCCTATGCTGCCTATATAAATATATGTATTATATTCAGTAGTGAGCCCTGCGCATTGTTAGCTAGGATTAGATAGCGGGACGTGATCACTCAGGGGAGTGACGCGGATACAACTTATTACAACTGCACAGGTACGGTACAATGCAGACACCGCCTCAGGCCCCTACCTGGGCTCTGCCGAGCCACCATCAGGTGTGAGTTATCAAGGAGTAATCCTTGTACTCCACTCGTTGTTGACTCTGTATAGCCGCTCTAGGTACCTGAGAAACGGTTGTCCTTCAGGTAAGAAGTCGGGCGACCCAACGGTGCCCGCGAGTGGTATTGCGACGGGACGACAGGGAGGGTACGACCAGTGTACCGGTGTGCTTGGCCCCTGATCGTTGGCCGCGAGAGTTACCAAACCGCGAAAGTCGAGCTCCTCCAGGAGCACACGCGAGACAAGGTAAGGAGACGGTTCACCTTGTTGGTAACCGCAAAGACTTGGTGGGACGACAGGGCAGGCACCGATGTACTGGTGGTCCTGACTGCTTTCGTTGTCCGCGGGTCAGTTAAGTCGAGGAAATGATAACGGTTGTCCCGCAAGTTAATAAAATGAATAATGGTTCGCCGGATGACTTGAGTAGCCTTTTGGATTATAAGCGTTGCCTATATGTGGGAATTACGAGTTATGGGCTCCCCTGCTTCGTAGTCTCGTCCGAGGACTCTTCAGACGTCAGCAGTACCGCAGACTGATTGCTGAGAAGTGGTGTTGTCTTATTTTCTCGTGCTGTGTTGTCTTGTTTGGTTTGCTTATGCTTCACCGGCCAGTCACGCACTGTGCAGGAGTACGTTCGGGTTGGGGTCCAAGGCCCGGCGTACTTAGGATTTAGACCGGCGGATGTCCTCTCTGTTGAGTTTGAAAGATGGGCTACGGAGTGTCGGATAGCCTCGTTGGGGCATTCCCTAACAAGTTGTACGCCACCCTGGATATCCGTGCATTGTAGTGTAACATAAGTGCACCCCTGCAGGGAAGATTAATCTATTCGAATAGCCGTGTCCACGGTAACAGGATGCTTTATGCTGAAGCTAGATCTTACCACTATAAACTATTATTATTAAACTGTATGGTTCTGGGTTTTCTTCCTCACTGGGATGTCGAGGAGGTGATCTCGGAGGCATTGTTAATTATTACAACTTATTATTATACAATGCTGCAGCAACTTCTGCTGCATTGTTACTTATGCTTTATTTGAACTGTTGGCTATTCTCTCCTCATGCTGCAAGACTCGTCGGAAGATGCTAGTCTTCGATAGGCCTAGCTTCTTACCCTTATTCTGATTTCTATCTTGCAGTCCACTATATATAGCCCCCCCTTTCCATTTGATACAAATGCATAAATGCTTAGTAGCGGACGTAAGACTCGCGGGTATGCTAGATACTCACCTTTGCTTTATTTCCCCCTTTTCGTTTTGCCTGATCGGCCGCTGCAGTCGACTATGGAGCCCAGGAGCAGGAGTACCCCGGAGGCGACTACTACGACGTCGAGTTCCCCATCGACCCGGAGTATTTCAGTGGATTCCAGGAAGGAGGCCTCGCCTTTTTGATCTGTACCTCTAATGTCATTTGTGCTAGCCTTCTTAAGGCAAAACTTGACTAACTATGTCTGTACTCAGATATTATGGCTTGTATGACTTATGTATTCGGATCCTCGTGATCCCTGGTATTGTAACATATTGGTTTATCCTTTTGTGTTTAGTGTTGTGCTGTGATATTCTCACCGTGGCACCCTAATCCCAGCGGTGTACCCTGCGTGTATGATTACTGTACACGATTTGATTTTGGGGGCGTCACAGTATGCATGAGATCAACTAATAACGAAGAACTTGTTCTCATGCATATTGTGGTGAATCTTTGATGATGTGACATGTAGGCATGTTAAAAATGATGTAATATAATAGAAGAAAAAAATCCATGAATGTTGAGGGAGGTTGCATGAGATCAACTGATAATGAAGAACTTGTTCTCATGCATATTGTGTTGGGCCTTTGATGAGGTGTCATGCTTGCATGTTGAGATAGATAAGATAGTGGGGATGATCTATTATACTAGTATAGATTATAGATGATATGTTGCACCATGTCTTGTGTATATTTGTAGTTTCTTTCTGAAAATTGTGGTGTTTTTATCGATATCGTTGTTACTGGAACCGGTAACTACACTTGCATGAAAACAAGGACATTAATTATCGAAGGTACAAGATTGTCAAGTTTTGGGACATGATTAGCCTCGTGTACTTGAAGTTTCATGCTATAGGAGGACCTAGGACCGTGGCAGAGTGTGCAACGAAAGTGGTTTAAGAGGATGTCAATAATTCTGCCATTACATCATCAACTCAAATAGGTGAAGAAGCTAAAAAGAAGAGATATAGGTCATCCGCTCAAACTACTGAAGAAGCTAAAAAGAATAGATATAGGTCATCAGCTCAAACTAGTGAAGAAGCTAAAAAGAAGAGATATAGGTCAAATGACACGATATCTACAATGCTCACGGAAAAACTAGACAATTTCACAACTATATTTTTTCGTGAAGAGTCTGATCAAGCTTCACACGTGACTACCCCCGCTGATATACTCACTGATCTTACTAACATCCCTGACTTAGACCTGCCTTTATGCCCTCTAAACCTGGTTTTAACTATGCTTGTATGAGTGAACTTTGATGCCTTTGTGCCTTCTAGATCCGGACCACACTTGTATGAGAGTATTATGTTGCCTTTTGTCTAAATTTTATATGAACGCTTTTGACACATTTGAATGTATGAATCTGATGTTGTCCAGGTCTTTTTGATCTTCATGTTTTTTATTTAGGTTTTAGCTGTGTTGAATGTGCAGACTGATACATGTATACTAATTGTTTATGGTAACAATTGGAAATAGTAGCCAAACAAAATATGGCATTCATTTCATTCACGAATCTATATGGCAGACAAACATAAAAATTAGATTTAAAATTCAAATCCCACCAAATGAAATGAAATCCTAGGTACCAAACGACCCATAAGATGATGTAGCAAGTCAATCTATGATGGTGATTAATATCACAATTAAACAACGGCAACTATAAATAGTTACACTCATCGATCATGTAGTGCTTCTAATTAGTCAATTCTCTTGCAACCACGATCCCACTTAGTTTCACAGCTTTCTTGCATGCATGCGCCCTCACAAGCTAAACATTAGTACTAATCTAACCATTTCGAACTCAACAACTTTTCTTAGCTCTATCTACTATTAGTTCTTTTAAGATACATGCTTGTAATAAAGTTAGTTACCTTCTACGATCTATATTAATTATCGCTTAAATGAATTTATCTACTAAAACATAAATACATCCGTCTCAATGATAATTAACTTGAATTAGAGAAAATAACAAATTGATCTAGTTTAAAAAGTTTTTTTTTGAAAAAGAGGATAACCTCTGTCCTTTCCATCAAGATGATGCATGAAACCATATATTATTAAGGATGCAAAATTCAGCAACCGAACATCATTGATTCGAAAAAAAAATGAAAAGAAAACCGAAGATCGCATGCCTCACGACAGTAGCTTAACCAGATAGCCACTAACCATATGTTACAAGACGACATAATAAAATACACAACCCCTAGCTACCCCTTCAAGAAGGAATCAACACACGTGCGCCGATGATGGCGAGTTCAACACAAGGTTGAACTCCGAATTCTCATCCCCAAAACCAAGCTTTAATCCACCACCTTCAGCAAGGTCAAGACGCATGCGCACATCGACATAGCCTGGTCAGAGATCTTGTGTTTTCACTGAAGTTCATAAAATCGTCGTTGAAACTGTATGTACCATCATCTTTAATCTGGCTATCGACACCTCGATAATCGTACACTTTTGAACAAGACAACAGAAGACAGACGTCATACCACCCGCGTCCCGTCAGCTTCTATTGGTACGATAAGGTGTCCGGCTTCTAGGGCAAGGTACGTGAGTCATAAAAGATTTTGACAGAAGAATTAATCTGTAGCATCACCTTTGATCCAACAACAACATGCTAGACATGAGACCTTCGCCAGAGCCACCTTGAAACACGTGCTGGTAGTAGGCATCACTTGACGCCCCCACATGAGACGTCGTGCATAGCATCTGCCAAAAGCACCTGCTGGCAACAAGCACTGCCCAAAGACTTTGAGATAGACGCACGTGTCATCTGTCGAGCTGCATCGAACCCAATCTGTTGATGGAGGGTACATTCCATACCGCCACCAGCCTCAGAAGGTTGTCACCACCTCAAGAACAAGACCACGAGTCGCCCACACGACCTCGGAGTTCGCCACTATTGAGTATAATATTTATTAGGAAACATAGATAGAGTAGGATTCTATTCTACCTTGTCTTGTACTCCAAATAGATCATTGTACTCCTATATATATGCCTCCAAGTCTCAAGCAATAATCATCGATTCAACCAAACCCCTCTTTATCCTTCTACATGGTATCAACCTAAACACAATCTAAACCCTAGTCGCCGTCGTCGCTTCCGCCCGCGCCGCCTTCGGGGCCGATCCTTGATCGCCGGCGCCGGGGGCCACGCCGCCCGTACCTAGGGTTCGTCCGCCAGTTCTGTGGACCGGCTGCCCTAGAGTGTCTTTTTCCCCGATCCCTTGATCATGGCCTTTTCTCTCGCGCCGGTCGTCTTTGATTGACGCTCTTTTTTGGTTTTTCGATCTAAGATTATTTTGCGTCGCTCACCGTCGTCGTCGTTTTCACGCGCCTCTACTCCGACATCGGCGCGACTACCGGCATCACTACTAGGATAATGGCCTCTAGGAGCGCGGGGTACCCGCGCTGTAGATAACGCGCTGCTGCTAACTTCCATCAGCGGGGCGCCCGCGCTGTAGCTAACAATATAGTTAGCAGCGCGTGTGGAGCAACCCGCGCTGCAGAGCTGCACTTCCACTAGCAGCGCCTCTAGCCAGCCCGCGCTGCAGGTACATTTTTAGCATTTTTGTTTATTATGTAATATTATTTGTTTATATAATTTTTTTATAAATTTCTAGCATACACACATAACATTTATATACAAAGTAGAATTACACACATATAAACCACATCATATCATAGACATGCAATAAGCTCATTGATCATCATATACATTTATATATCATCTCATAAGTTTGATATCGAACATAAATGTCAACTTTTCCTAGTTTAACTTCGCTAATATCCAACAACATCATGTTTAACAACAACTACGAACCAACCTACTGATCATCACCACAAGGTGAAATGAAGAAAAGATCAAAAGACATCCCACATTCCATTATGTAATATGGAGAACAACTTGTCTCCATGTTTGATGTTCATCCGACTCACTATCCTTTTCCATCCTATTATTCTTACGCACCCATCATCTCCAGCTTTAGTGGAGTAGTTAGTGCTAAAGAGGACGCCCCATGCCCGTGTTGAAACAACTGTAAGCTCGCCTTGAGGAGGCATCCACTTAGAAGTACATGCTGCCAGGATTCTCTGTTGAAAACATACGAGTAAAATACTTTGTAATACATTATACTTAATGTTAGGTCAAAAGATTTCTGAAAATGGACTAGTGTGATAGAATAGTAAAAAATCTTACCATGATATAATCTTTTACATGTCCTGGAAACAACTTGACAACAAATGAAACATATGGTGTATAAGGTTCGCCAATATTATTCAAGTTCACAAACGAAGGAACACCTTTAAGAACATTGATGAAATCATCTTGTTCATCAATTGTCAGGTCAAAGCCACCATTATGAAAAGTATTATCAAACATCTTCCAAACTTCTTTTGAAGCATGGAGATAAACTAACAATTATAAATAAGTTGTCAACTTAGGAAGCAAGAAAATAAGGAAGTAAACAAGTCAAAGTTGTTTAAGAAACTCACGTGGAGATAGAACCAACTTAATGTCGTCCACTAGCATCCAAATGTCCTTATTTCGAAATGTTTGACCATCTCGACGAGGAAGTACAAGATCAAATGTTATTTGCATATCATCCTCTAATGCATATGCCTTGCATAGTGCATACTAATTTCGACAATCAAAATATGTGCTATTTGGTTCATTAAAGACCTCAACCTTTACAGTTATACCATCTTTTGTCTTAACATTGGCATCTTTTTTGGCATTCTCACGCCACTCATCGATTTTGACAAAGTCGCAGATGTGAGGTCTTGCGTAGCAAGGGATGTGCTAGTTGATTCACTACTGGAATCTGATCGTTTGCCATGTGTCTTTTCTTTGCCGTCTGCATTTTTTCGGGGCGGACGGCAAAGAGACTCTTTGCCATCAGCCGCGGACGGTAAAGATTGGCTGACGGTAAAGAGTTCTTTGCCGTCTGCATTTTATTTCACGCATGGCAAAGAGTTCTTTGCCGTCTGTTTTTTTTCACGCATGGCAAAGAGGGACTTTGCCATCTGTTTTTATATGGCGGACGGCAAAGACAGTTCTTTGCCATCTGCTTTTTTTTGCTGAAGGCAAAGATAATTTTAGCTAATTATTTGTATATCTTTCATATTTTTTTGAAGATTCAAACAATGTTTAAATAATATGAAATTTAGCGTGGTGTTGTTTTATGATTCTTAGAAGGTCTGAAAAAAATTCAAATTTTTTTGAAATTTTTATAATGGTTACTTTATCAATTATTATAGGGTAAACAAACACAAAACGTGTACTTATTTTCTATTGCTGGAAAGCTAGTCTCGCGGATCGATGACGTGGCGACCACAACCTCCCCACCAACCACATCCAACCGGCCCCCACCCCCACCACGCACCCACTCTCTCCATTATCCTCTCCTCTCCCCCACGAACCCACGCCCCCACGCTGGATCTCATCTCCTTCCTCACCTCACAGCCGGCATGGCTCTCTTTGCCTCCTTCCCCACCTCGCCGGTTCCCCCTCGCCGGCCCACCTCACGGAAACCCCGCCTGCCTCACCTCGCCGGCCCTCCCCTCTGGCCTGCCTCACAGCCACCTCGCCTCACAGCCTCCCCGCCTGCCCCACCTCGTCGGCCACCCGCCTGCCTCGTCGCCGACCTCGCGGCCACCTCGTCAGCCCTCGTCGCTGGCTGCACCGCCTGCCCCACCTCGCCGACCCGCATCGCCGGCCACCCGTCTCCCTCGTCGGCTCACCTAGCAGCCACCTCGCCGGCCTGCGTCGTCGGCTGCCCCGCCTGAGCCCTTGTCGGCCCGTGACGCCGGCTGCCCTGCCACCTTACTTGCCCCACCTCGCCGACTCGCCCTCCTTCCGCCGGCCGCGCCACGCCTGCCCTGCCCCTCCGGCCCGGCATTCCCTACCATGTCTCATGCCGCCGTGGGTTGCATGTATAGAACAGAGCAGAACGCGTTTGAGGCTAGAACAAGAACGGGGTCGACAGTTTTTTTTTGTAATTGAAAAAATTCTTTGTCGTCTGCTTAAAGTATTAACGGGTTATCGGATCCACATACGAGCCAAAATGTGTAATAATTACTTTGCCGTCTGCCAGGATAAATACATGATGGCAAACCTCTTTGCCGTCCGTCGGTATTAAGCAGACGGCAAAGCACCTCTTTGCCGGAGAAATGGTTGACGAGTGCTTTGCCGTCCGCCGGCAGATGGCAAAGGGCTTTGCCGTCCGTTTTTTCTATGTTTTCCGACTGCCGTGGCAGACGGCAAACGTCAGAATTCCAGTAGTTATTATTAAAAAATTACACGTCAAAACAAAAAGTAAGTGAAGCATGCTTAAATAAGAAGATGTCGCAGAAGTTGCATACCGTTTGAAATTCGAAGCCCTCCCTAAGCGTGATGGAGAAGTATCTTTCTTCCTCCCCATCCAACTCTGGAAACTTGTCGCACCGATCCGAGTCATCGCCACAATAGTCGCACTCGGGGATTCTATCGTCGTTAGCCATTTTCTGTGTTCGTAATTCAAAAATTAGGCCATATACACAAGCAACTACAGGGATGGAGCAAGCGATCCAAGTAAGATGCACAAGTTCCTTACTTGTGCATATCACAAGGCTCACTCGACCAACCCTGCAGTAACATGGTGTCACACATATCGGCTCTCTCTGCACCGACTGTGGCCCACGTGAACGCCACCAAAGAAGCTCTGGGTCGACTACAGGACCCGGAATCCTCACCAAGCAGCGCGCCCCGGAAACCACCTCCCAGTGCGAGCCCGAGGGAGCCTAGTCCCGGACATTGCGCATCCCATCAAGCAGGTGCTCTCCGGCACCGCGACGGGGATGTGGGCCAGGCATCGTTCCCGGAACTTATTTAATATACAAAGTTTTATTAAAATGAACGAGTGAAAATTTTATACTGACTAACAAATTAACAAAATAAGACAAAGTACTTTTAAATAATGTCTCATACTTAGATTGGACACATAAGCGATTCTCGGGAAAGTGTGTCCACAAACCCAAGCAGGATGCACAAGTTCCGTACGTGTACATATCACAAGGGTTTGTGTCACACTTTCCCCGATGTCACATAGTGTCACAATATATTTGAATCATTGGCATTCTAAAAAAGGAGAAATAGTACCTCATATTTAGATTGGACACATAAGCGATTCCAGGGAGAGTGTGGCAGCGAACCCAAATAGGATGCATGTAACACCCTCAGAATCAGTAACAGTAATCACTACAGTGATTCCACTATTAGTGATCATTACTGTTGATGATCAAGCCATGATCACCTTTGATCATAGCTCTGTCAATTTCCAACCCGGATAAAATTTTCAAATTGGGTAAACTATAAAACTTTCCTCCAAGAATTGTGGATGCATGTCAATCCACTTGATCATTGTTCAACCCAATCAACCTTAGTCATTTGCAGAATCCCAGGTCAGTGTTAATTATAAAACCAATAATGGTGGGTGATTAAATTGCCTTATAATATTAATATAAAAGCAATGTGGAATTTTGAAGTAAACCCTAGGTGTTGCAAGGCCTTTCATTATTTAATAGCAAATAATCTTGGGCCATGTTAAAAATAGCAATGGGTATTCTACTAAAGAATTTTAGAAATATTATGGAATAAAAACTATTGCTTGGGGATTATTAAATTGTCATGGTAATTAAAATAAACAAGTGGGGATAATAGTTGATCCAAAAATTAAGGAAACAATTTTATTAAATACCAAATAATCAGTAGGCCACCTTAAAACTGTATTGGGAATTTAATAAGTAGTTTAGATAATATAAACCATTTAAAAATAGTAGCAAGGTAGCCCATTTGATCAATTTTAAAATAAATAAAAATTCAATTGATTTTTGTTTGGGGTCCACATTTTTTTTGTAGCAGTAAACTAAATTGCCACCATAATATTGATATAGGTTTCACTGATTACAAAATTAAATTGTTAGGCTAAAGAAATTTAAAACAGAAAAGAAAAGCAAATAACAAAATTTTTTTTAGAAAAACCCCTAAGCCTCGCCTTGGGCGAGGCCCACCCCGGCCGCCCCCTTCCTCTCTCCTCCTTCTCCCTCCCACCAACCCCCTGCCCCATCCCCCCGCTGTAGCCATGGGAAGAGAGGACACCATGGCACCCCTCACCTGCTCCCTCCCCTCCTCCACCTGCTCCCCATGGAGATAATCCCCCCCCCCCCCTTTCCCCCCTGGAACCCTAGATCGGGCCTAGGTCGTTTCCCCCTCCTCTGCCCCTTTTCCTCGCCATAGCCGCGACCTCACGCGACCACCGTGGTTCTCTGGCCAGGATGGCGTGTCCGGGAGCTCTCCCGTCGATGGCCTCGTCTATATGCGCGCCAATTTGAGATGGGGCGCACTAGGGGCCCGCCGACGAGCTCCTCCTCGCCCACGGCCGCAGCACCGCCACCTTGATTCGCGCTCCCCCGAGCTCCCCTGGCCGCCACGACCTCTTCATCGCACCCCACAGTGAGCTCCGCACCACCCTCCTTTCTCCCCCTCGCCTAACGCCGAGGTTGCCACCCCGTGGCCGCGTCCGCTCACGATTGGTCGCGCCGCAGGCCGCCATGGACATGGTCGGCCCGTGCCCTGCTCCGCTGACCCTGCGCGAGCGCGTTCCTGCGCCCCACCACTCACCGCCGCTCTCTGCCGCCCCCTGCTGTACCCCCTGCCTTGGCCGCCGCTATAGTGCTTCTACTTAGTCAATTCTAAAGAGTTACACTCATCCATCATGTAGTGCTTCTAATTAGTCAATTCTCTTGCAACCACGCTCCCACTTAGTTTCCCAGCTTTCTTGCATGCATGCACCCTCACAAGCTAAGCATCAGTACTAATCTAACCATTTCGAACTCAACAATTTTTCTTAGATCTATCTACTATTAGTTCTTTTAAGGATACATGCTTGTAAGAAAGTTAGTTACCTTCTACGATCTATATTAATTATCGCTTAAATAAATTTATCTACTAAAACATAAATACATCCGTCTCAATGATAATTAACTTGAATTAGAGAAAATAACAAATTGATCTGGTTTAAAAAGTTTTTTTTTGAAAAAGAGGATAACCTCTGTCCTTTCCATCAAGATGATGCACGAAACCATATATTATTAAGGATGCAAAATCCAGCAACCGAACATCATTGATTCAAAAAAAAACGAAAAGAAAACCGAAGATCACATGCCTCACGACAGTTGCTTCACCAGATAGCCACTAACCATATATTACAAGACGACATAAAAAAATACACAACCCCTAGGCTACCCCTTCAAGAAGAAATCAACACACGTGCGTCGATGATGGCGAGTTCAACACAAGGTTGAACTTCGAATTCTCATCACCAAAACCAAGATTTAATCCACCACCTTCAGCAAGGTCATGATGCATGCGCACATCGACATAGCCTGGTCAGAGATCTTATGTTTTCACCGAAGTTCATAAAATCGTCGTTGAAATTGTATGTACCATCATCCTTAATCTGTCTATCGACACCTCGATAATCGTACACTTTTGAAGAAGACAACAGAAGACAGATGTCCCATACCACTTGCGTCCCGTCAGCTTCTATTGGTACGATAAGATGTCCGGCTTCTAGGGCAAGGTACGTGAGTCATAAAAGATTTTGACTGAAGAATTAATCTGTAGCATCTCCTTTGATCCAACAACAACATGCTAGACATGAGACCTTCGCCAGAGCCACCTTGCAACACGTGCTGGTAGTAGGCATCACTTGACGCCCCCACATGACACTTCGTGCATAGCATCTGCCACAAGCACCTGCTGGCAACAAGCACTGCCCAAAGACTTTGAGATAAAAGCATGTGTCATCTGTCGAGCTGCATCGAACCCGATCTGTTGATGAATGGGACATTCCATACCGCCACCAGCCTTAGAAGGTTGTCACCACCTCAAGTACAAGACCACGAGTCGCCCACACGATCTAGGAGTTCACCACTGTTGAGTATAATATTTATTAGGAAACATAGATAGAGTAGGATTCTATTCTATCTTGCATTGTACTCCAAGTAAATCATTGTACTCCTATATATATGCCTCCAAGGCTCAAGCAATAATCATCGATTCCATCAAACCCCTCCTTATCCTTCTACATGGTATCAACCTAAACACGATCTAAACCCTAGCCGCCGCCGTCGCTTCCGCCCGCGCCGCTCCGGGGCTGATCCTTCACTACTAGGGAAATAGCTATACATGGAAAGCTTATTAGTGGCGCATTTTATATGTAATGCGCCACTATGTTGTAAGGGGTGGCGCACTGGCAAAAAATGCGCCACCTATAAGCCCTTATAGGTGGCGCATTTTTAAAAATGCGCCACCCCTAAGAGTGGGCCAGCCCTGGATCCCCTTATACGTGGCGCATTTGGAGAAATGCGCCACCCCTAAGAACCTTATAGGTGGCGCATTTTGGAAATGCGCCACCCCTAAGAGCTTAGAGGTGGCGCATTCTGTAAATGCGCCACCCCTAAGAAATTATTAGTGGCGCATCCAGAATGCGCCACCCATAAGCTCTTAGGGGTGGCACATTTCCCATATGTGCCACTAATAAGAAAAAACTGCGCGGGAAAATTCCCAAATACACCCCCCTGTGGACCGCCTTTTCAATTTGAAAAAAATAAAAGAAAATGATAGAAATGTCAAAAAAATAAAAGAAAATAAGTTTCCCAAATGATATGTGGTCTAGTTGTTAGGAAAATTACAAATATGAATTTCGACTTTTTATATGAAAAATCATCTACTCGAAAAGTTATATCCAAATTCAACTGGGTGTAACCCGTTGAACATTTTTAGAATCCTCAAAAACCTAACAGAAAAAAGTTACTGGCGTTTGAAGATCTGAAGGCCCAAAAAAAGAGAAAAATTTGAAAAAAAATTTGAACTTAGTAGTGGCGCATTTTACAAAATGCGCCACTAGTAACAGAAAAAAAATTGAATTTTTTTTAATTTTTTTAAAATTCAAAATAGGCTAGAGGACAAATCGGGAAGTTAAAAAAGTTGAAAATTTTAGATAGTAACATAAAAAAAATTTAAAATTTAAAAATTTAAATTTTTTTTAAAAAATCAATTTTTTTTAAAAAAGTTCAAAATAAGCTAATGGTCCCATCGAGAAAGTTTCAAAAAAATGTTGAAAATTTTAGCACACCCATGAACATTAACAAGGTCCTAGACATCAACATGGTTTATTAGGATTTATATGTTAGATATATCAATAAGTGTCTGCTAGGTGAGCTGGAGTGAGAGTTGAATAGAACCGAGAAGTTAAGCGTGTTGGGGCTACAGTAGTGCTAGGATGGGTGACCCTCGGAGAAGTTTGACCACGGAGGTTAGTTTGACCTGAGATTAAACATATTGGCCGGGCATTAAGCATACTAACCTGAGATTAAGAAAAAATAAAAAATAAAAATAAAAAAAATCTTTTCCAAATCCAGATTCAAAATTCAAAATTTAAAAAAATTAATAGTGGCGCATTTTCAGAATGCGCCACCCCTAAGAGCTTATAGGTGGCGCATTCTAAGATGCGCCACGCCTAAGGGTCTTAGGGATGCGCCACCTATAAGCTCTTATTAGTGGCTTGTAGTTAGTGGCGCATCCTAAATGCGCCACTAAACAGAAAAAAAGGACGCCACTAAAAGGGCATTCCCTAGTAGTGCTTGATCGCCGGCGCTAGGGGCCGTGCCGCCCGTACATAGGGTTCGTCCGCCAGTTCTGTGGACTGGCTGCCCTACAGAGTCTTTTTCCTCGATCCCTTGATCAGGACATTTTCTCTCGCGCCGGTCGTCTTTGATCGGCGCTCTTTTTTGGTTTTTTGGACATTTTCCAGACGCCTTCTGCGCGTATGTCTCCCGTCGCCTTACGCCGATCGTCGCCGCCTTCGCTTCGGATCGGAAGTCTTTCATCAAAGAAGAGAGGAATCACCGTCCTATAAAGAGCACCCACCGCCACACTAACCACTATCAATCTATCATCGCCCATACAACAGCGGCTGCTGCGGCAACCGTTGATGCTCTACACCATCAGCTCGATTGCAAACCTCCTACAGGATCAGCGGCTCAAAATGCTAATTAGTGTGACCATGCAAAGCTATCGAAAATTATCACACCCAAAATTGACCAATGCCAAGAAAAATTATGGAACCGGAAGGAGCAAATTACTGGTATCGTAGTACTAGAATGAACATCATTGGCATCAAACATCCATGTACACTGTATATCTAGCATCAGACATGAACACACATTCATATATACACTGATTCCTAGCTAGGGCAGGGCATGCATCCAGAGCTCCTTAGCTTTGTTTTTCCAAATTAAAATGCAAATTACTCTTGTGTTTTGCTAGTACTACTCCACAGTACGTTCTGTGGGGGCAGCCTGCACCTAAAACTGTGCTCACGCCGACAGGTTGGGGCCAGTAGCTTTCCCCTTGCGAGAACCTTGGTTGCCGCGTGGGGCCACCAAGTCAGCGTCTTCACCAGCAGCGGCCAGTGCGAACTACGCCGACCAGCTCCTGGAAAGCAGCGACGTTCGCGACGAGGCGGGGGCGCCGAACATCTGGTCCAGGGCGATGACGACACCCATGGAGAGCGCCGTGCCCAGGCCGTGGTCGGGTACCACCAGCCGGAAGACGTCATCCCCCACCGACTCCTTCCGGCGCACCTCTGCCACCGCGGCCCCCCCGCGCGAGTCCCGCACCGCGCAGCTCCTCCGCCCGTACGAGCCCTCCACGACGTAGGCTGGCGCGTCGGCTCCGTCGCTGACCGAGGAGGATCCCAGCGGCGTGACGTGTGCGAGCGTCTTGTCGGACGCGCGGCGGCGGAGGCCGACGTGGTGGCGGCGCACGGAGAGGAGCGGCTTCAGCGCGGCGGAGGCGGTGGCGTCGCCTTCGTACACCACCCAGTGCTCCCCGAGGCTGAGGCTCAGCTTGACCTTCCTTCGCACGGTGAGGAGCGGCTTCCCGGCGGCGTCCATGAGCACGACGTCCTCGGCGCGGCGGCGGCGGCTTCCGGACGACGAGCCGTAGCGGTCGACGCGGAAGGCGAGGCCGCCGGTGGCGTCGAAGACGGTGAAGCCGTCGCAGTTGAAGAGCAGCGACTTGCGCCACACCGTCAGCACCGTGGGCTGCTGCTCCACGACGGCTCTGCCTCCAGCCGGCAACTCTGGCGCCGCCACGTTCGGGTGCACCTTTGCCATATCGTTAGCTTAGGTAACTAGCTTGGTGTGCCGAGAGGGGGAGCGATCGGTGTGGTGTTGCAAAAGAGGTGAAGAGAGTGGGGAAGGCGGGAGGGTGGCTTATATACCGGCGGGTGGGCTCGCGTTGGACGGACGTGAACGGGAGGGAGGGCGGCCGATCGAGTTAGGAATAAGGAGGTGAGGTGGAGGGTAGACGGTAGAGCACCGGATGCTCGTCTTGTCTAGTGTGAATAATTTTCAGTTTATATTTCCTCCTTTTGTCACTAGAAAACAGTGGATACTTTTTTTCTTTTCTTTTGAGTGGTTCTTTTCTTTTCTTCGTCTCGACCGTTGGTGTAACGACGATACTGTCAAAGGCATAACAAATCTCTCTCGTTTTTTCATTGGTTGCTCTTATTATTGGATATATGATGTTTTTGCGGAATGCAGGAATATATCGTAGGCGGGCGGGCGGGCCGCCGGCCGTGTAAGTGCAAGGAATTTATTCGTTGAACCACCACCGGCTTAATTCAATCACTTTGTAATCTCCTCAAAGTATTGCACGGGTAAAGTTGAAGCGATATGGTCCATAGTGGAATGCTGCGGCAACCAATTAACGAAACTTGTATATACCTTGCCTCCAAAGCAAGGGTCCTCAAACATCGCATGCATATACGTGCGCGCATAAATTCCATTCCCTAAATTCAATTAATAGTTAATGTACAGTGCACCTAATTCTAATCAATTTTTTTGTCAAGGAAACAAATAGTACTACTTTCTCGGTTTCAAAATAACTGTCTCAACTTTGTGCTAGCTCTAGTATAAAACTGTACTAAGACTAAGATAATTATTTTGAAACGGAGGGAGTAGTAAACATTAGTTATATATTTCATGAATCTCGCCTCCCGGCGTATACATGATTTATATTATTATTTAAAAAAAAGGAATATATTAATATTATGAAGATATCAATTATTTTTTACAATATGTCAATTTAGTGTTTTAGCGCTTCGTGATTGAAATAAGTTTTTTCAGGTGCGCTAAAATTTGGCACGGATACTATGTCAATTTACCATACGCACTAAAATGCAGCACAACAAACATATTTATTCAACAAACAGGTCACTGACACTTAAAAAAAACCCTATGATTGTTTCTAGAAAAGCAATCGGTCCCTGCACAAATCGCACACAATCCCGTCGGCCGTTGACCTTGCATGTCGTCGGCCGCTCTCTCGCTGCCCTGCTCGCCAACGACCATGCGTCTGCTCGTCGACCGCTCTTCCTGCTTGCCTCCTCGCCAGCCGCTCTCCCGCTGCCCTGCACGCCAGCGACCATGCGTCTGCTCGTCGACCGCTCTTCCTGCTTGCCTCCTCGCCGGCCGCTCTCCCGCTGCCCTGCTCGCCAGCGACCATGCGTCTGCTCGCCGGCCGCTCTTCCTGCTTGCCTCCTCGCCGGCCGCTCTCCCGCTGCCCTGCTCTCCAGGGACCATGCGTCTGCTCGCCGGCCGCTCTTCCTGCTTGCCTCCTCGCCGGCCGCTCTCCCGTTGTCCTTGCTCACACCGTCGACAGAGCGTGACCTCGTCGATCCTGTCGGACGCTCCCGTTGCCGTCGTTCCTGGTCGTCGAAGCAGGAAGAGGGCAGGGGCGGTTGCCCGTCGCGGGAAAGTTCCGGGGCAGTTGGTCCTTCGTGCGTGTCTTCATTTTGCCCAACGCGCTGCATCTCGCACACAAAATATAGCGCATGGAATGCAATAATTGCCAGCGCGTTGGATGGTTTTTACAACGCCGTTGAATTTTACAACATCTGTTAAATCTTACTTTTTATCTTTCGCGTGCTAAATTAACGATTTTTCTAGCGCGCTCTATTTTTAGAGCCTTGTTGGAGATGCTCTAATTATTGCTCCATGCATGCATGATTCGATCAGTACACTTGATCCCGGATATGCGTAGAAATTCCTGTCGCGCGGATCCAACACCTACTTGCAAATGATCCTTTGCTGATGTAAAACTAACGTGTATACGAATTGTTTTCCATGGTGGGAAACGCAGAAAAGAGAACATATGCTCACTATATAAATCAGAATTTGATGGGCATATGCCAGCAAGTTAATATGATCCAGACGAAATTATTCAAGGCCGGATATGCTATGGCTAGCTAGCAAGTCAATATGATTCAGGCAACATAATTTGGCGATATATGTTCTATACTTGGGCAGGGACAGCTGAATGAATCACGTATTAACACAGACTTAGCTTAGCATATTCGGACCAAATTCCTGCGTTGTCGTCATATACTGAAGCAACAAGAAAAAAAGCATGTGACACTTGGAGTGCTTCTTGTCCTCTGGTGCAGATTAGCGTAGTCGGCATGCATCGAGCTAGCTATCACACCCTACTCAGCTTTCAACGTACTGTACGTACACAGGATAGCATGGATACATCGTACATGCATGCATGTAGGTAGCTAGCCTAGTAACGTTTTAGGAGCAATACGCCTAGCAGTGCATCGCCAATCCCCTCCCAGATATTCCTCAATCTCTTTTTCAAGTTGACCACCAGTCACTTCCCCCTCAACCACAGTAATCACAACACAAGTGGCCCTATCCTTTAATTGCTTAGCAGAGACGAATTCAGGAATATAGAAAAATCCTTGTCCAGGAGACTGAAACGCACACATAGCAGCAAATCCCTCACCCGCAATGAACTCAGTACAACCCGACGCAAGATGACCAAGCTGCCTACAACGCTCGCAATAAGCTTGAGGGCACAAACTAGGAGGGTGCACAGCAACTTTGCAGATCAAGCAGTTCTCAGGAGAAGGAATCGGTAGCACCTGATCACGCGCAGTGGACTTGGAGCGGGTCGAAGTAGCTGCAGTCGTCGCTTTCTCCACACGTGGTGCCTTCTCCACCCAGATCTGGCCAGATCCAGTACCTTGCGAGCTCGCGGCCGCCGCCGCATCCCAGTTGTCCAGCCCACCAGCTGGAGGCAGACAAGAAGAAGAGCCTCCTTCATTCTCCTCCCTGCGCCACTGGTAGCGGCCGCGCCCATGCCCTCGGTCGAAACGCCCCGAGCCACGGTCGTGGCGGCCCGAGCCGAAACCTTCACGACGCGTCCCGCGCCCGCCAAACTTGCCGCCGTCACCCATGGGAGCAGACGAGACCACCTCCGAGAAGGAGTGCAGGTCACCGCCCACCTTCCCCCTCCACCACTGAAACGACTCCGATCTAGGGTTTGGGGTGTGCGGCACCGACCAGAGATGCCGGAATAGCCGATCTAGGTCACCCGACCGAGTCGCACCGGGTTTTATAGGCTCCCCGCCTGGCTCGTGAACGGCGGGATTCTCGCCCACGTGTCCGCCATCCATCACCGGTGGAACAAGCCCCACAGGGGCCTTGCCCAAAATGCCCTCGCCACCGTGGCTAGAAGACCAGTCAACATGCAACCGCTGACTCGGTGCATGCGCCGACTCGCCGCTCGCCGGCGGGGGGGCTCGCCGGATCCGCTCATCAACTCGAGCAAAATGACACGGAAATTGGAACATGCCCCCCATCTCGATCCTCTTGCCCTCTCTGAGATAGCGCGCGTCCACCGTATCACCACGCAGATTAAGGAGAAGCGCCCGCAGAGCATCTCGACGCAAAAGGAGCACTCCATCGCCGAACTCGACGCTGCGGCTCGCCCGGAGATCAGCATCATATGAAACCTTCCACCGCAGATCAGGGGCGGGAGGTGGTCGTCCACGCTCGTGCCGAGAAGCCTGGGGGCGCTGCGGGGGAGGCGTCCTGATGCGGAGAGGTGGAAGCGGAGCAGGTCGTTGTGAGGAGGCCACCGGCCGCGAGAGCGGTCCCGGCTTCGCCCGTGCCGTCGCGTCGGGAGAAACCCTAGGCGACAGTAGGGATGTAGCTAAAGCTTGCTACAACCCTAGGATGATCCTGAGATCTTGTGGGGCTACTGTTGAGATTATGGCTTGGTCTGGTGCTGTTGGGGCTAAGAGGGCCATGGAAATGGCTTGGGTGAAAATTGGGAATGTCTCTATGGAAAAAAGAAATGGTAGAATTATGGCATATGTGTCCTCTTTGGTGGGTGTTCCCCTAGCCCTTGACAAAGCTACTCTTTATCGTCCTGATACTGTTAGAGTTAAAATTGGATGCAGAAGTATTGATGACATTCCTCCTGTAGCAGAAGCTGTGTTGGGGGAATATTTCTATGACTTCTTTTTTGAAGTGGATAAGGTGGTGTTTAAAAACCCCGAGAATCTTACTTCAGCTGTTAGTGTTGAGAAAGGTGATAATGGTCATGTGTTTAAAAAAATGAAAACTGAGGCCATGGACAAGGGGCAGAGCTCTAGGGGGGGGGTCTGCTATGGCTCATGGTCTTGTTGGTTCAAATGCTAAGCACAAAAATGCTTGTGATGATATTCCTGAATCAAGGGAGCTGGATGACTCTGAGGAGTCGGTTGAGAATAGTTTATTGATTGAGACTATGACCCGCCAATATGATGCTGATGAGGAAAAGAAAAGGACCTGGGCTTTGTCCTGTGAGGTGAAATCCGCCCCCTTTGAGTTTGTGAGTTTGGCTATGTCGTTGCCCTCTTTGGGTAGCCTTACTCGGTCCTATGCTGATGTGGTTGCACCTTTACCGCAGACCCATGGTGATGGTTCTGTCAAGTCATCTCAAGAGTATACTGTGCAGTCTCCAGATACTTCTGTGGAGAATGATGATGAGGTGATCCTCACACCTCCCCTCGTTTCTGAAAGCAACCTGCGTTTCAGTTTGAGGAATGCTAACGCTAACCTGGCTAAAATGGTCGACAAGGCTGAGGTGGCGGCAAAAAAGAGAAACCTGGAAGGTACGACTTTTGTTCGCAATTCTTTTGATGTTTTATTTGATGAGGTTGTTGCGGATTGCTTGGTTAAGTTTGGGTTGCAAATGCCTGACGATAACTTCTGTAAAATTGATGTCCTGCGCGAATTAGAAAATGTTAGAGCGAATTCTCATGAAACCGCCCATGATAATAAATCTGATTTGTTTGTGACTAACGTCCTTGGGGACAAAACCCCTCTCTGTTTGGGTTGGGAAGATGTTGAGACTCATGATCATGAGGGTTTCTCGTTGGTCCGGGCTAAAAAATCTACAGCTCGTAGACCCAAGGTCGTTTTATCTAGACTGATAGGGCATATTTCCCCATGATTGGTTTTAGTGATTGATGACAACACATTTGTGGTTTAACCGTGTGCCTTGAGTATTTCAGATAACATAAGCCATGGCACAGGACGGTTTTCATCCCCTCGGTTGATGGAACGTGAAGACGGAGTTTCCCTCTCGGATTCTTTTCTGGTGGTTGAGTCGATAGGAAATCCGTACTATTAAGAGGGGATCCGCGGTGATATGATGGGTGGAATCATCACACTTCACTTTTCTCTGCACCCACATACCTTCTTAAGCGCCTTCGGAGGGGTCAGCATAAGAGGTCATTCTAGCCTGGGTCTGCTGGGACGGTAGTACCGCTTGGTGTGCGGTAGTACCTCTCACGCGGTAGTACCGTACCGTATGCGGTAGTACCACAGTATGGTAGTACCGCAGTACGGTAGTACCGCAGTCTAGTGCCGCAACCACTACCGCAAACTCTCTAGACTGAGCGGTAGTGGGCACGACACTAGAGTGCGGTACTACGGTACCGCGGTAGTACCGCACTCATCGCGGTAGTACCGCGCCACGGTAGTACCGCTCTAAGAGCGGTAGTACCGTGGTTGGTGGGGGTCCAACGGTTGTTTAATGCGCCCCCTATAAAAGGGGGTCTTCTTCTCCATGGAGAGGTACCTCATTTATTGTTGCTCCTCCATTGACGCCCAAAGCTTATTCTTGCCCGATCTCCCTCCCTAGCCATCAAAACATGTTGATTCTCTAGGGTTTGGAAGAGGAGGCCCCGATCTACACTTCCACCAAAGGATATTTGATTCCCCCATTATTTACTTGTGGATCTTGTTACTCTTGGGTGCGTTGGTGCCCTAGACGGAAGAGGTCACCTTGGAGCCACATTCCATTGTGGTGAAGCTCCGTGGTTTGTTGGGAGCCTCCAATTAAGTTGTGGAGATTGCCCCAACCTTGTATTGTAAAGGTTTGGTTGCCACCTTCAAGGCCACCGCGTAGTGGTTCACGGCATCTTGCATTGGTGAGAGCGTGAGGAGAATAGGGTGGCCCTCGTTGGCCTTCGTGTGAGCATTGTGCTCCACACCCTCTCCAAACGGAGACGTACTTCTCGAGAGAGAAGGAACTCCGGTAACATATCCTTGTCTCCGTGTTTTCTCTACCTTTACTTTGCAAGTTACTTCTCTTTGCTTATATCTTGCTTGTTTTCTTGTTGTAGTTGTCTAGTTGTCATATAGGATCTCACCTAGTTGCATATCTAGACAACTTACTTTTCTTGTTGAGCCTAAACCTTTTAAAGAGTCATAAAAATTGTTAGTCGCCTATTCACCCCCCCTCTAGTCGACTTTCCAATCCTTTCAATTGGTATCAGAGCCTCGTCTCTTATTAAGGGCTTTACCGCCTTAAGAGGATGGCGACAAAGGGGAAAGACAAAGACGGTGAGTTGGTTGGTACTTCGGCCAATCCCTCCTTGGGGGAAAGTCCTAGTACCGCGGGACTCATGAACACGTCTTTGAGGGATGACACAACCACCGTCTCTAGACATGAGTATAATGACGGCATGTCCGCCATAAAAGCTCAAATGAATGAAATGACCCAATTGCTTAGAGCTCTCATGTCTAAGGCTCCCGAGGGGGGCAACGCCGTCATCACACCCAACACTCAAACGTTGGGAGGAGGAGAGTCGGTCTCTCAATCTCGTGATGATGGTAGGAATGGCAACCTGTTCATTCCCCTTCATGGGAATGGAGCGGGTGTCAATTCCGCGGTTGCCCCTCCCTCGAGCTATCACGCTTTACCTCTTCCCGAGCCTCATTTTGCACATGCAGGACCAATACCTATCCTTAACAAAGATGAGTATCCTATATGGGCATACCGTATGAAGAGGCACTTGAAGGGGTCATCGGAGGATTTGTGGCAAATTGTCCAAGAAGGCTTTCATCCATATGATCGCCACAACATGACTCCAAGAGAACACCGTGAAAACTTCATCAACAGTCATGCTATAGTTGTCATTGGGAATGGCTTGAAGCCCGAGCAAGAAAATCTTGTTAGAAAGTGTGAAACGGCCAAGGAGTGTTGGGATCTTCTTGAAAGGACACTCATGGGAAGTGCAAGTATTAGAAGCTCCAAATTTGACAAGGTCCAAGACCAAGCCGATAACTTTGTCAGAAACGAAGGAGAGTCTTCCGAGGATGTTCATCGAAGGTTGGTTGCTCTTGCCAATGATATGACGGATCATGGAAGCAAGGACACCGATGATGATTGGGTCAAAAGGAAGTTCATCTCGGCTATGCTTCTCTATAAGGAGCATCTCACTCAAGTCATTCGTCAAAGAACGGACTTCCGTGACTTGTCTTCCAACCAAGTCTTGGATGAATTTGTGGCCATGGAGATTTTGAATGACACGGCCAAGACGAAGATAACACGCCATGGAGGTCCTAAGATGCAATCCCTCGCCTTGAAGGCAAAGGAAGTTCATTTTGAGGAAGATGTTGATGAAGAGGATGTCGGTCCGGAAGACACCAAGTATGCTTACAATGAGCACATGGCTCTTGCATCAAGACAATTTTGGAGCAACAAGAAGAACTTCAAGTCCAACACTAGTAGCTTCAAACCCAAGGGACAAAGAATAAGAACTTGCTTCAATTGTGTAAATGTGAGTCATTTCGTTGCGGATTGTCCATATGAGAAGAGAGAAGATCATGGTGGCAAGCTCATCCGGAAGGACAAGTCCAAGTCACCGTTGAACAAGAATTTTGTGAAGAAGAAGCCACAACGTGTGTTGGTGGCTCATGAAGAATACTTTTCCGATGATGAGGATGATGAAGAAGGTGGTGAGATTGTGGCAACCGCCACCGTCGCCATCGCCATGGAGTCTCCCTCATCGTCTTCGCTCTTCAATTCCCCCAACGAAAATCCTCACATCATCCACAAGTGTCTCATGGCGAAGACCACTTCGGTAACTCCTCCCCTTAAACCATTTACTCCCACTAACCCATCTTTGTTGGATTGTGTGGAGGATAATGAGGAACCCAAAGTTCAAGAAGGAAATGAGTTTGAGCTTTTCATGAGCAAACTCAAAGGTGAGGCCAAGAGACACTTTGTGGCTCTCTTGGAGCAATTAGGTGGAGCTCATGCTCACATTGAGGAACTTGAGGAGTCCATCACCGAGTTGCAAGGTCATAGTCGAGACTATGCGGATGAGATAGGAGAGCTATCTCAATCTCTTGAAGAAGAGCGTGAGCTTAAGTTGTCTCTCGAGGAGACATATTCTAGTGATACTTCTAAGCTCAAAGTTGATCTTAAACATGCTAATGCCATTGCTTGTGACCTAAAGACTAAAAATGATGAACTTGTGGAGGCTCATGAGAGACTTCTTGTGGATCATGAGAAAGTTGAAAAGGACCACAAGTCCTTAAAACACGAACTCATGGTTCTCAAGAAAGCACATGAGGAAACCTCCATTAAACTCACTAAAGAAATTAATACTTTTTCTCCTATTCTTATGATAGATAAACCGAGTTTCACTAATCCTTGTTGTGAGCATATCCCTCTTATTGAGGAAAACGCTAGGTTGAGGGCACAACTAGAGATGGGACTTGTTTCTTGCATCCAAGGAGAAAAGAATCTCAATGATCTCTTGAGTTCCCAAAGGGAGGTGATTGGCAAGGAAGGCATTGGGTTTGGTGCTAGTTCATCCAAAAGGAAGAACAAGAAAAGGAAGAACAAGAAGAAGAAAGGAAAAGCTCCCCCTCCCACAAAAGATGTAGCATTCGTGAAGGAAGGGGAGAAGCCTCAAGAGAAAGTGGCAAAGGTCAATGAGGGTGGTGTTGCCAAAAGGGGGTGATGCCACCCCCAATGACTTTTCCGGACCAACTAATCCTTCTTATGCTCTTTGTTGCACTAACGAGGGGCATGTCTATGCCAAATTTATTGGTTCTTATGATGAATATATTGCTTGGTCTATTTGGGTCCCTAAGACCCTTGTTACTAACGCGAGAGGACCCATTCGTGAATGGGTACCTAAAACCAAGCATTGATTCCATGTAGGTGGCGGCTTCCGGTGGTTGCTCATGGATACTTGATAGCGGGGCTACAAGTCATATGACCGGAAGCAAGGACATGTTGGTGGATATTGACTATGGACCATCTCGTACCACCCGTGTCCAATTTGGTGATGCAAACACGTCTAAGGTATTGGGTCTCGGCAAAGTAATAATTTCTCCGGACTCGTCCATTGAGAAAGTATTACTCGTTGAGACTTGTGCCTTTAATTTACTCTCTGTTCGTCAACTTGCTATGATGGGTCTTTGTACCTTCTTTGATAAAGACATGGTCACCTTGATGTGGAGCAAAACTCTTAAAGTAGCCTTCGTTGGACACGTGGAGGACGGTATGTATGTGGTGGACTTCTCCAAAGTTCCCACCAAAACCGCCATGTGTCTAATGGCTAAAGTTGATGTGGGATGGATTTGGCATCGCCGACTAGCCCATGTCAATATGAGATCTTTGCAAACACTCCTCAATGGTGATCATGTTGTGGGACTAACAAATGTTAGCTTTGCCAAAGATCGTGCTTGTAGGGCTTGTATTGAAGGAAAGCTTCACGAGAAGAAACATCCCGTCAAGAATATCATCTCCACCAAGAGGCCGTTGGAGCTCCTTCACATGGATCTCTTCGGGCCTCCATCCTATGATAGCCTTGGCGGAAGGAAGTATTGTTTGGTGATTGTGGATGACTATTCAAGATACACATGGGTTTATTTCTTCAAGAGGAAGAGTGAGACTCAACAAACCGTCATCGAGTTTGCCAATGAAGCTCAACGTCAACATAACTCAAAGATATTGGCTATTAGAAGTGACAACGGCACCGAGTTCAAGAACTATACCTTGGATGAATTTCTTGGTGATGAGGGGATCAAACATCAATATTCCGCTGCTTATACCCCTCAAAAAAATGGTGTTGCGGAGAGAAAGAATCGCACTTTAATTGATGCGGCAAGGACAATGATGGCGGAGTTCAAAAGTCCCTACAACTTTTGGGCGGAAGCCATCAACACAGCTTGTCATGCTACCAATCGTCTTTATCTCCGCAAGATCTTGAATAAGACTCCATATGAAATCCTTACCGGGAAGAAGCCCAACATCAAGTATTTCCGGGTCTTCGGGTGTAAGTGTTTCATCCTTAAAAAGGGTGCCCGTTTGTCTAAATTTGAGTCTAAGGCAATTGAGGGCATATTTGTTGGGTATGCTTCAAACTCTCACGCGTATAGAGTCTACAACAAGTCTTCCGGGCTTGTTGAAGAATCTAGCAACGTGGAGTTTGACGAACATAATGGCTCCCAAGTGGAGCAAAGTGATCTTAATGATGTAGGTGATGAAATTCCTCCGGAAGCCATAAGAAGAATGGGTGTGGGATTTTTCCTACCCATTGAGGAACCCCTTGTGGCGGAAGGAGAAGGACAATGCTCTACTCAAGTGGAGCCATCACTTCCTCAAGATCAACAAGCCAACCAAGAACAAGATGAAGGCCCTCTCGTTACCGAACGAGATCAAGGTCAAGATCACATCAATGTTGAGGGTGTTGTAGGGGGTTCGCAGCAGAAAACACAAATTTTTCCTAACTGGCGTTCCCTTAACCCAAGATCTAGCTAGCCGTATTACCGTAACAGATAGTAGTGCGGAAATAACATACCTCGGGGTGTAGTCCGTTGCGCGGGAAACGTTCCCGCAAACGTGGTTGATGTAGCCGATCAAGTTTCACAGCCCCCTGGCTGTGTTGAGCACCCGGATGGGTGTAGTGCCACACGTGCAGCACCTCGTAGTACTCGCACACGTACGAGACTCGATGACGACCTCCGTTCTCCGATCCAGCGGAGGGGGCGGAAGCAGACCTCCGGACGGAGCTTCGGCAGCACGACGGCCTCCGATTCTAGCAGAGAGGTCTCAATTCCACTACAGGCTCACACTAGGGAGCCCACCATGGAAGAGACCAGAGAGGGGAGGATACCGGAGAAAACCGATCTCAATTCGGAGTTATATTTATTTTCTCACGAATTTCTGTGTATTAATTATGTGCACCCTGCCTGTCTTTATATAGGCTGGGGAAGGGAGTCAACCCACCTCCCCTAGCAATGTGGGACTAAAACCTTTGCTAGGGGGGTGGCCGGCCAAGGGGGGAGAGGGGGCGCACCCCTCATGGGCCCTAGGGCCCATGGCGCCTCCCCCCCCCTTTTTTTTTTCTTTTCCCTTTAATTCCTTAATGGGCCTTTTTCTCCACTAAGGCCCATATCACATATTAATTAGAAATAAAATGATTTTAATTATTAATTCAATTAATTAATAACTAAAACATATTATTCCATCTCCCGGTGCTCCGGAAACACTTCCGGCTCACTCCGAACTTGTTTCGGTTCAATACGGTACTCCTCCGATATTGTCTCCCTTATTCTCTGGTTGCTCCGATGGTTCCGAAAAGGTCTCCGATTTCATCGAGCCCTTAAGTGTGTTACCCTACGGTCCGAGAACACTCCAGTCATGACCGAGCAGAGGCAACAGTCAATGATCATCAGCGGGACCTGGATGCCCATAATGACCCCTGTGCATTCCGGATATCAACACCGATTGGACCTTACGCCGTATAGCATTCCCTTTGTCAGCGATACTGGATTGTTCCGAGATTCGATCAATGACATCCTATGTCTGGTTCAATCTCGTTCCGAACTAAATCCTCATTCACTCGTTCCCGTGATATTCATCCCCGTGACCCAGTCACACGCTGCGCAGCTTCATGGATGGAATCTCACCGAGTGGGCCCCGAGTATCTATCCATTATATGGATTGACAAATCCCGCTCTTGTAAACAATACTCCTCAACGTATCTCCACGGAATACCTAAGATACAACCGTTATGACCCGCATATTTCAGTCAGGTGGTGGGATGTAAGTCAAAGCATCCGGGAAGATAGTGATTATGCACGTACTCACGGTCAAAGGAACGGTCTACCACGTTCTGTAATTACAACACTGAACCTTCATAAGATTTGATCATGTTGTAATGCTTACTTTGGGTAATGTTCATCACGTCACTTAGCCAGTGAGGTGACCTCATAGTCAAGAGACTTAATTGTCCATGATCGCGAAACCACGACCATCATGTTGACCATGAACTAGTTATCGATGTAGAGGCTAACTAGGAACTCTGGGGTTTCTATACCACACCTGCATCATTGTTTCACTGATGCAGTTCTAGCACGGTATGAAACTGGTTATGAACTTGCTTAGATATATTGGAATAATCATATATTATTTGCCTCTAGAGCATATATCCAACAGTCTCCCACTTGCACTAGAGTGCTAATAATCTAGCCGCATTTTCCCGATCATAATCATCTTATCACATAAGTGTTTCATTGATCATGCATGCTCATGGAAGAGGGTTCGTCAACGAACTGCACCAATTCAGATTCGTATGTTTCCTTTGCAACTGGTACAGTTCAAAAGCTCTTTTGACATACCACTCATTATCATATAATGGTTGGACATAAGTTTCGCGGGAGAGTGAGACTATTATTTCACAGTATCCTCCAATGATCTCTTGGTTCAGTCTTTAGAAGACTCATCCATAGTCATATATACTGGGAAATACACACAGCCAGAAGTGCAATACTTCTAACGCTAAACTTTTATCCATACGTCTACTTTCTTAAGTAGTATTATGTTTGTAGTACCGTGAATTTTTCTCACATTTCTTTCATGTCTTTGGTGATGTCTCTAATTCCATATAGACCCATAATATTGCTTGCAATTGTAATCTTGCATTACATTCAAGTCTATTATCCTTTCTATATTTTAGAGAACAGTCCTCAGTATGCCTCTCATATACTGAATGCATGGACTTTATTCAGATTCTGTGTTTTACTCCTAAAGCACATCGGAATCTGTTCTTCTTCCAAGAACTTTTGAGTAATGCATGTTATATGGTAGAATCATATGTCAAGAACATATGAGATCACATGTCCAGTACATGGTGCATCTCTATTCTTCCATCAAGACATTGCTTGTGATATTTGGATTTCATCCATTATATAATTTCTAGCCACAAGAACCTGTTTCTTGTCTAGAAGATTATTCCAACCTTCACTTCGTTTCATTATCCGTATCTTAATCTACTCATATAGATTTCAACGTGTAATGTGTTGGTATTTCATATAAAAGAAGATTCTTGCAATCTTGTATTTTATTTGCCTTATGCTCTATATATATCATAATGCACATATGTATATGAGACGATTCTCTATATACACAATCAATGCATATCCATATATATACATATGAGATCATTTCTTCACACATATCACTGCATATATGTTTGAGACAATGATTATGCTCCCACTCAAATATATCCATCATATACTCATATATTTGTGGTTCAGCTTTCATCAAGTCATTTTATTGTTTCACTATGTCTCACATAATGACAATGCTTCCAAAGCTCCCACTCAGAAAATGCCCTCTGCATTCCAAGTTTCTGGGAAGTCTTCAAAGCTCCCACTCAGTTTCATGAAACTGCAGGCCCACTTAATATTTTGGTCATCACAAAATCACTTGATCAAATCAAGGTTGAGGGTTCCTGTCTTGAGGTACTATAGTCCATCCTTTTAACGAAGTAACCTTCGTCATGCCCATTACAATTCTCTTTCAAATTCCAAATTTGACTGAGATGCAATTTCAGGCTATGGTCCATCGTAGTGTAAATGAAATATTTTATTGATTAAAGCATTCCTACGTTTCCGTAGTCAATCACCATTGAACTTTGGTCATAACCAAATAATGCCTTATTCCATTACATTATTCTCAATAACTCTCCAGTTTGTCGAGAACATGAAATAACCGATTTATTTCACAGGACGTGAGCCATCCTTTAATGTAACTCAATATTATTTCATTTCTCCTCGTGTTCTAGGCTACCATCATTCCTTTGTGTCTTCAAGCAATATTATTCCCTTATTGTTTTATTAAGAAGACTCATGATTATTGTTCTGTACAGAACGTATTCATGATAACCTTCTAAATTTAACAATGGCTTCAACTCATATACCAAGATCAATCATCTTTGGCATATCCTTCCTTATGCAGTGTCATTACAGCGGAACATGCTTCCGTTGCAATACTCTGATATTATGAAGGCAAGGTCCAATACCCTGGTCAAAGTTTTCATTATCTCCCATTGGATCCGTGTCGAGAGACTTCTTCTCGCATTACCAATCAAGCAACACAAATTTTGCTATTCGGGGAGAATATGTAATTTCAATTGCTCGTAGTTTTATTACAAAGAAATTCTTTCTTTTAAGAAACCTTATAACACCATCAGTTATGGAGCTATCATGTCTCGTTTAGAATCAGGATGGTTTCCTATTCATGAAGTGGGTGTTTTAACTTAATGAATTAAACAACTTATTCGACAATAACTATAGTGCTAGGGGAAAGAACGTTTAGACCATACTACGGTTTAGTATGACTACGAATGGTTTAAGTAGTCTAGCACTTTCAACTTCCATCGTAGTTTGTGGTACAACTTCCACAAGTCTCTCATTATGTCAATATCAATACTTTTCACTCCAGATCGTAGCGTAGTGATATGTATCCTTGTATTCTCACTTCTTACTGTGATTCCCGAATCTCAGTTTTATGATCTCAATTGAATACAACTTTCAATTAATCATATGAAGTCTTTAATGATAACTCACATGCCCATTCTACATCATTTATGTATAATGATTGGCACAAGTTCTACTTGCTAGAACCTTGTCATGATCATATTTATTGCAGAGGTTCATAGATCGTGTATCTAATCCATCTCATGCAATCAAGTTATGATTTTCATTCGATAATGAACTCACAAGTTAATAGATCATACATTTAATGAATTCATCTGTTATGAAGTCACCTCATGCAATCAAATCTTTGACTTGTTGTAATCAAGACAACTTTATCATTAAACATTGAATATTTCTTGACAATAATAGTAGTATTATAAATGCTTTCTATCATATCATAAATCAAGATGTAATCAAAGTATAAGCACACTTTTATTCATAGAGATGGAACAACTGACTTGTCTCATTACATGAATAACTTTGTCTCGCGAGATGCAAGTCATACAACTAAGTGTTCATACTATAATGATTACATAAGATTTATCTAATACTCTAAGTATTTCCTATGATAGATGTCTTGGTGGAATCCATGCTGGCCATCAACTGACTTGATGTCCATCAATCCTTGATTTCACCTCTTCCCGTCCATGCAACAGCAGGTCCTGTTTTCATAAAACAGAATAAGTATCAAATACTCATTTACTGCATCTGTTGTATAAGGGAGTAAACATTTATAAAGTATATCAAGTATATACCTTCTCCATCGATGACTTCTGCATCCTCGAAAGGAGCAATGTCCGTGGTCAAGAGATCAGTCATGAAGTTCTGGAGACTCATGTTAGCTCCTCTTCCGACATAGCTATGAACATAATCACCATAACTCGGAGGGAGTGAGTGCAATAACGTATTTATTGCAAACTCTTCCGTGGTGCTTTCGTTCATTGTCCAATATTCATAGTCCTCCACTAGGGTCAGGTACATCTCATGCATCCTGTCTAAGTGATCATCAAGGCTTGTGCGTTCTTCCATCTTTGTAGATAGAAACTTGCTTTCTAACTCAAATCTGGCAATTCTGAACTCACGTACGAACATTGTCTTTAGCGTGTCCATCATGTCATATGGGCCAGTGTCCTGTAACTGTATGCCCAAATCCTCCGACATGCTGAAGAACATGACATTCCTGACTACGGAGCATTTCTGTCGGCGAGCATAATGATCAAGTATCTCTTGATCGCCAACATCATCGTCCGGATGTTCTTCCACATGCATTTCTATTGTAAACAAGATGTTTGCTCTCTTGAGCGACGTCCTAAGGCGTGAATACCAACTAATGAAGTTTGACCCATTTTCTTTAAGTCTTTCACCATGTAAGAAGGAAACCATTTCAAGGTACTGGGTATTATCCATTTTCTACAAACATAATTGCAAGGAACACAATTAAGACTAGTTCACAACAAATGAGTTCATATAATCATATGAGCTCACACCAAAACATTTCATCCCTAGGAAGTTTTAGTGATTACATGATCCAGATTCACTGCCCGACCTCGAATATCACACGGCCGACGGGTCAGTTTCAAAGGTAGACAACAACTTGTGCGATCACATTATCTTATATATGCTGTGACTCATGCTCGATCTTTCGATCTCTAGTATTCCGAGGCTATATCTGCATATGCTAGGCTCGCCAAATTAACCTCCATGTTATATGCTGCTCAGCAAGGCCATATTTTCATATGCCAGGCTTGCCGAACCCAACCTCATGCGAACTCCATTGAATATGTAGGACAACTCCGGTATGTACGGAGCATCAAGCCATATGGGAGAACCTTCCAGGTGGTGCACACTTTGGTAGAATACTTATGTTTGGCTTTGTTAAGGGATCATCTTATCACATGCTACCGTCGTGTATCTTATACTAGCAAGTTTTAAGATGTCTGGGCTATGGCAACACTAAGTCTACAGTGTCTCCATTTTAGTTTGTTTTATGATGACGATTACTACTTACTAGTAACACATAGCAAAGCTATCACTACATCACAAACAAACAAACGATAGCCCCCACTTTGCAATACAAGGTTTAGACGTTCTAGTTGTATATTGCAAGTTTTACGTGGCTGCTAGGGCTTTCATAGTTAAAACAGGTTTTAACCTACGAGTCGACCACAACGTCAACCATACGATTGTCTCTATTACACCCCGCACGGGGCCCTCCGTTGCAAATGCCACATCCGCTAAATTAGAGAGACAGACACCCCCCTAGCCACTTTATACGGTACAAGCCGTATGTCAAGCGTGGAACCAGTCTCGCGTAAGAGTACGCGTAAAGTCGGTCGGGGGCCGCTTCATCAAACAATGCCGCAGATGTGAACAAGTACACGTGGGAGGGTAATAATCATACAATCAACGCCCACATCCCCGATGTGTTCTATCCGTACAGTAATACTAAGCATAGACCTAGCTCTGATACCACTGTAGGGGGTTCGCAGCAGAAAACACAAATTTTTCCTAACTGGCGTTCCCTTAACCCAAGATCTAGCTAGCCGTATTACCGTAACAGATAGTAGTGCGGAAATAACATACCTCGGGGTGTAGTCCGTTGCGCGGGAAACGTTCCCGCAAACGTGGTTGATGTAGTCGATCAAGTTTCACAGCCCCCTGGCTATGTTGAGCACCCGGATGGGTGTAGTGCCACACGTGCAGCACCTCGTAGTACTCGCACACGTACGAGACTCGATGACGACCTCCGTTCTCCGATCCAGCGGAGGGGGCGGAAGCAGACCTCCGGACGGAGCTTCGGCAGCACGACGGCCTCCGATTCTAGCAGAGAGGTCTCGATTCCACTACAGGCTCACACTAGGGAGCCCACCATGGAAGAGACCAGAGAGGGGAGGAGACCGGAGAAAACCGATCTCAATTCGGAGTTATATTTATTTTCTCACGAATTTCTGTGTATTAATTATGTGCACCCTGCCTGTCTTTATATAGGCTGGGGAAGGGAGTCAACCCACCTCCCCTAGCAATGTGGGACTAAACCCTTTGCTAGGGGGGTGGCCGGCCAAGGGGGGAGAGGGGGCGCACCCCTCATGGGCCCTAGGGCCCATGGCGCCTCCCCCCCCTTTTCTTTTTCTTTTCTTTTCCCTTTAATTCCTTAATGGGCCTTTTTCTCCACTAAGGCCCATATCACATATTAATTAGAAATAAAATGATTTTAATTATTAATTCAATTAATTAATAACTAAAACATATTATTCCATCTCCCGGTGCTCCGGAAACACTTCCGGCTCACTCCGAACTTGTTTCGGTTCAATACGGTACTCCTCCGATATTGTCTCCCTTATTCTCTGGTTGCTCCGATGGTTCCGAAAAGGTCTCCGATTTCATCGAGCCCTTAAGTGTGTTACCCTACGGTCCGAGAACACTCCAGTCATGACCGAGCAGAGGCAACAGTCAATGATCATCAGCGGGACCTGGATGCCCATAATGACCCCTGTGCATTCCGGATATCAACACCGATTGGACCTTACGCCGTATAGCATTCCCTTTGTCAGCGATACTGGATTGTTCCGAGATTCGATCAATGACATCCTATGTCTGGTTCAATCTCGTTCCGAACTAAATCCTCATTCACTCGTTCCCGTGATATTCATCCCCGTGACCCAGTCACACGCTGCGCAGCTTCATGGATGGAATCTCACCGAGTGGGCCCCGAGTATCTATCCATTATATGGATTGACAAATCCCGCTCTTGTAAACAATACTCCTCAACGTATCTCCACGGAATACCTAAGATACAACCGTTATGACCCGCATATTTCAGTCAGGTGGTGGGATGTAAGTCAAAGCATCCGGGAAGATAGTGATTATGCACGTACTCACGGTCAAAGGAACGGTCTACCACGTTCTGTAATTACAACACTGAACCTTCATAAGATTTGATCATGTTGTAATGCTTACTTTGGGTAATGTTCATCACGTCACTTAGCCAGTGAGGTGACCTCATAGTCAAGAGACTTAATTGTCCATGATCGCGAAACCACGACCATCATGTTGACCATGAACTAGTTATCGATGTAGAGGCTAACTAGGAACTCTGGGGTTTCTATACCACACCTGCATCATTGTTTCACTGATGCAGTTCTAGCACGGTATGAAACTGGTTATGAACTTTCTTAGATATATTGGAATAATCATATATTATTTGCCTCTAGAGCATATATCCAACAGGTGTCGCACCCAATGATGACCAAGATCAAGTTCAAGTTCAAGGACAAACTCAAGATGTTGAGAAAGTCCTTGTTGATGCTCCCTCTTCCGAAGATGTTCCTCTGGAGACATCTCACGAGGCCATGGAGGAAGAAAGAGCACGTCGAGCACTCAAGATTGCATCCCGGTTAAAGTCTCAAGATCTCTCGGTGGATCAAGTGCTCGGAAGCATCAAGAAAGGGGTAACAACTCGTAGTCAATTGAGAAACTTTTGTGCCCATAATGCCTTTGTTTCTTGTGTTGAACCCCAAAAGGTGTTTGAGGCGCTTGAAGACCCGGATTGGCTTGAGGCTATGCATGATGAGCTCAACAACTTCAAGCGCAACAAGGTGTGGTCATTAGTGGAGAGACCCAAAGGTGATCATAATGTTATTGGGACCAAGTGGGTTTTCAAGAACAAGCAAGATGCTAATGGGGTTGTCATAAGGAACAAGGCAAGGTTGGTGGCACAAGGTTTTTCCCAAGTCGAAGGTATTGACTACGGTGAAACTTTTGCCCCCGTGGCTCGCCTTGAGTCCATTCGTATAGCTCTTGCTTATGCTTCTCATCATAACTTCAAGCTATATCAAATGGATGTGAAGAGTGCTTTTCTTAATGGTCCCATTAATGAGTTGGTATATGTCAAGCAACCCCCCGGGTTCGAGGACCCCAATTTCCCTAATCATGTCTATAAACTCGACAAGGCGCTCTATGGCCTAAAACAAGCCCCAAGAGCTTGGTATGATCACCTTACCGAGTTCTTAGTCGATTATGGGTTTCAAATTGGGAAAATCGATCCCATTCTTTTTACTAAGAGGGTTGGTGGGAAATTGTTCATATGCCAACTATATGTTGATGACATTATCTTTGGTTCGGTTAACCAATCCTTTAATGAAGAATTTGCTAAACTAATGACCAACAAGTTTGAGATGTCCATGATGGGAGAGTTGGAGTTCTTCCTCGGCTTTGAAGTGAAGCAATTATCTAGGGGAACCTTCATCAACCAAGCCAAATACACTCAAGACATGCTCAAGGGGTTCAAGTATGATGGTCTTAAAGGAGCCAAGACCCCCATGCCACTCAAGTGTCAACTTCACCTCGACCCGAGCGGCAAAGAGGTAGACCAAAGGGAGTATCGTTCCATGATCGGTTCCTTGCTTTACCTTTGTGCATCTAGGCCGGATATCATGTTGAGTGTGGGTATGTGTGAAAGATTTCAAGCCGCACCAAAAGAGAGCCACGTGGTGGTTGTCAAGAGAATCTTTCGATAGTTGGTTCATACCCCAAACTTTGGCTTGTGGTATCCTAAGGGCTCAAGCTTCAATCTCATTGGCTACACGGATTCGGATTGGGCGGGAGACAAAGTAGAGAGGAAGTCCACTTCCGGAGGATGTCAATTCCTTGGGAGGTCTTTGGTGAGTTGGTCATCCAAGAAGCAAAATTGTGTATCTCTCTCAACTACCGAAGCCGAGTATATTGCTGCCGCAAGTTGTTGTGCTCAATTATTGTGGATGAGGCAAACTTTAAAGGATTACGGTGTCACTTGTGAAAAAGTGCCTCTATTATGTGACAATGAAAGTGCTATCAAGATCGCCTACAACCCCGTTCAACATAGCAAGACGAAGCATATTGAAATTCGACATCATTTCATTCGAGACCATGTGAAGCGGGGTGATATTGATCTTTCATATGTGGGCACCGGAGATCAACTTGCAGATATTTTCACCAAGCCTTTGGATGAAGCAAGGTTCCGAGAGTTAAGGCATGAGCTAAATATCATTGATTCGAGTAACGCGGTTTGAAGACTTGGCACATACACCCCATCTCAACAAGGTATCTAGCTTGGATGTAGGCATGGACATAGGGGGTGTGTTGCTTAATTAATGGGCAACCACTCCACCTATTATGCATAAAGAGAAACTATTCTTTCACTATGGTCACTTTCGGCGGCCCTTCGAGGTCACCCAAGGTGATAACGGTGCTTCAAAGAAGAGCATTGGCCATGAACCCAAGATACATCTTTGTGGTGTCATACCAAATAAGCTCAAACATGGTGGCTTCGGCCACCCCCTCTCTTCATTGGAGAGTGTTTGTGTTCTTGTGTCCGTTTTTCTTTGTTTTGCGTTTTGGTCACTTCAAGATTGCTCTTGTGTTCGTGTGCTCTTTTATCATGAAGTGACCCTTCCCACTCGTGTTGTTGTCTTGTATCCATCCTAAGCCTTCCCCCCCCTTTTAACCGTCGCGCAAAAGTCCTCCTCTTTTGCCACCTTGGATGTGCTTTCTGCTTCCTGCGGTACTACCGCGCCCAGTGCGGTACTACCGCAGTCTCGAGGAGAGTTAAAACCGAAGGGGTACGGGAAGTTGTCCCCATACCCAGTCAGTTTCCATTTCTCTCCTCTCTCGAAGTAGCAAGGCCCTCCCGCGGCGCCCTCCCCGGAGTGCCGCATCCGTGCTTCCCTTCCGTGTTTTCCTCCGGTGGGATCGATCCCCACCTCCCACGTGTGCCATGGATCCCAGTATTGCCCCGTTTCTCCCTCGTTTTGGCTCGTGTTCTTGAGCTTTTGTGTCTAGGGCAATGCTTTTAGATCCACTAGGTTTTTGGCTATTCCTAGGCATTTTGAGGACATGGAAGGATTGCTAGATAGGCCTAGAGTAGATTTGTTGGTGTAGTTGTGATTTGTGGAGGCACGGTAGTACCGGATCTCAGATCCGTGGTCTCAGCTGTCTGCACGGTACTACCGCAGTACTACTGCGGTACTACCGCTCGAGCGGTACTACCGTATTATCCTACGGTACTACCGTGGAGCGGTAGTACCGTATTTACCACGGTACTACCGTACCTCCAGAACCTGCAACTTGGATCAACTTATCTGCTCTATCTTTCATCTCCTGGATTTTTGCATCTCATTCTCTTGCTCTCTTTGTGTCTGTCTGTTTTTGGGTTTGGTCAGGTGGTGGCTCTCGTTCGCACTTGAAGCGCAAGGCTCCATCCAAGGGCAAAGCACCATACAGTTCCTTTAAGAAGCTCGCTCACCAAGAGAAGCCGAAGAAGAAGCCAGTGGTCGAGCTCCCTCTGCCAAAGTACCGGGACTACCGTAGGGTCAATCCCTACAGGCAGCCGCGTGATCCATCTTTGATGAAGTCCAAGTTCTGGAACAAGGAGCAGCGTGATGTCTTCTACTTGCTCATATCTGACAGGAAGAACAAGTTTGTGCCCAATGTGAAGTCCGTCAGTCTGGCATACATGGAGCAGCATATGGACTACTTTGATGATGCTCTTGCTCTGGTGGATCAGTTTGGACTTCGCCACATCATTTCCTTCAACAACCCTTTTGACGCTGATCTCGTGGCCCAGTTCTTCGCCACCGTCTTCTTCCATAATGATGAAGATAGGAACATCACCTGGATGTGTGATGATGATGTTCTCACTTGCAAGTGGAAGGTATTCATGGATCTTCTGCAGGTCCCCTACACCACTGCCGATGAGCCAGTGGGGCTGCGTCCTCACACCTCTGCCCCTTCTAAGAAGAAGAGTGAGTTGGGACCCTATCAGACTTCTGTTTTCTACTATGATGCGAAGGGAAACGAGAAGCACAAGTTGTTGCTCACCCCGTTTCTGGATATTATGCACCGGATTTTCCGGACTTCTCTGTTCCCTCGGGTTGGCGATCTGGACAAGATCCATAGCTACTTGGTCAACATGATTCTTCTCTGTCAGGAGTACAGGGGGACAGCGATGACCCTGGATATCTGCTCGATTATGTATGAGGAGCTCTACACTGCAGTTATGGAGGGCAAGGTCCCTATCTATGGGCCTTACCTTCAGCTGCTGTTTGAGAAGGTCTGGAGTGACACGTATGAGGATCCTCTTCGTGTGGGGCATCTTACCAGGCATGAGGTGGTGCAGCTGCGGATTAAGGCCAACTGGGCTGGTGGTGAGGCTGCTGCTCAGGGTTCCCCAGTTGCTTCTGATGCGGAGATGGCTGATGAGGAGGGTGGAGCTGGTGAGGCTGATGAGCCTGCGGCTGGTGGTGGCAGCGTCCGCCGCACTCGCTCTGGTACGAGCTTTGGTGGCAGTGGGAGGTCTTCCTCCCAGGACTTGGAGCAGCCGGGTTGGGCTGCTAAGCTCAGTTGCAAGGTGAAGAAGCTGTTCTGCATGCAGTCTCACATGCAGCACAAGATGTATCTAGATCACAAGAGGGAGAAGGAAAACCGTCAGCGTCAGAAGCTGTTCTACAGGCACCAAGGCATGGAAGTGCAGTCCGGATCTGAGGGGAAGATTACTGAGGAGGATAATTGGATCTACCAGTTCAACACATGGGAGATTGACGAGGACACTGCCGGCCCGTCTGCTTCTGCTCCACCTGCTGATGAGACTGCTGAGGAGCCTGCTGAGGAGTCAGAGGCGGGATCTTCAGATGCGTCTGATGATGATGATGACGAGTATCAGGCGGAGGAGTAGTCCACCATCGTGGGGCGTTATGTCACTCTCTGCCTTTTTGGCGTCTCGATTCCAAAGGGGGAGAGAGTTTAGGACCTCGATTTGCTTTCTTTCAGGGTTGTCGAGTCAAATGTGTGTTTCTGTGTTGTCTTTGCCTCCACTTGTGAACTCCGTGTGTTTGCTGTCGTTGTTCGTTTGCTTTGTGAGACCTTCATGAAGTATGGTGTGAGACATACGCTACCCTTTGCTTAAAGTGCTTTATATGTTGCTTATGCTATGCTTGTGCTAATTCTCGCTCATATAATTGTTTTTGGTAGCTTGTGTGGCATGGTACATAAAATATAGGGGGAGTGTCCTTTCTAATGTGTGTACCATGCAATCTCAAAGGGTGCACACATCTAGGGGGAGCTAGTCTATATTTTGTAGCTCCATGCCATATGTTTCATTCCCTATTATCTTTTTGAGCAAATCGGTTGTTGTCATCAATACACCAAAAAGGGGGAGATTGATAGGGCATATTTCCCCATGATTGGTTTTAGTGATTGATGACAACACATTTGTGGTTTAACCGTGTGCCTTGAGTATTTCAGATAACATAAGCCATGGCACAGGACGGTTTTCATCCCCTCGGTTGATGGAACGTGAAGACGGAGTTTCCCTCTCGGATTCTTTTCTGGTGGTTGAGTCGATAGGAAATCCGTACTATTAAGAGGGGATCCGCGGTGATATGATGGGTGGAATCATCACACTTCACTTTTCTCTGCACCCACATACCTTCTTAAGCGCCTTCAGAGGGGTCAGCATAAGAGGCCACTCTAGCCTGGGTCTGCTGGGACGGTAGTACCGCTTGGTGTGCGGTAGTACCGCTCACGCGGTAGTAACGTACCGTATGTGGTAGTACCGCAGTACGGTAGTACGGCAGTCTAGTGCCGCAACCACTACCACAAACTCTCTGGACTGAGCGGTAGTGGGCACGGCACTAGAGTGCGGTACTACGGTACCGCGGTAGTACCGTACCATCTGCGGTAGTACCGCAGTACGGTAGTACGGCAGTCTAGTGCTGCAAGCACTACCGCAAACTCTCTGGACTGAGCGGTAGTGGGCACGGCACTAGAGTGCGGTACTACGGTACCGCGGTAGTACCGCACCCAGCGCGGTAGTACCGCAGTACGGTAGTACGGCAGTCCAGTGCCGCAACCACTACCGCAAACTCTCTGGACTGAGCGGTAGTGGGCACGGCACTAGAGTGCGGTACTACGGTACCACGGTAGTACCGCACTCATCGCGGTAGTACCGCGCCACGGTAGTACCGCTCTAAGAGCGGTAGTACCGTGGTTGGTGGGGGTTCAACGGCTGTTTAATGCGCCCCCTATAAAAGGGGGTCTTCTTCTCCATGGAGAGGTACCTCATTTATTGTTGTTCCTCCATTGACGCCCAAAGCTTATTCTTTCCCGATCTCCCTCCCTAGCCATCAAAACTTGTTGATTCTCTAGGGTTTGGAAGAGGAGGCCCCGATCCTCACTTCCACCAAAGGATATTTGATTCCCCCATTATTTACTTGTGGATCTTGTTACTCTTGGGTGCGTTGGTGCCCTAGACGGAAGAGGTCACCTTGGAGCCACATTCCATTGTGGTGAAGCTCCGTGGTTTGTTGGGAGCCTCCAATTAAGTTGTGGAGATTGCCCCAACCTTGTATTGTAAAGGTTTGGTTGCCACCTTCAAGGCCACCGCGTAGTGGTTCACGACATCTTGCATTGGTGAGAGCGTGAGGAGAATAGGGTGGCCCTCGTTGGCCTTCGTGTGAGCATTGTGCTCCACACCCTCTCCAAACGGAGACGTACTTCTCGAGAGAGAAGGAACTCCGGTAACATATCCTTGTCTCCGTGTTCTCTCTACCTTTACTTTGCAAGTTACTTCTCTTTGCTTATATCTTTCTTGTTTTCTTGTTGTAGTTGTCTAGTTGTCATATAGGATCTCACCTAGTTGCATATCTAGACAACTTACTTTTCTTGTTGAGCCTAAACCTTTTAAAGAGTCATAAAAAAATTTAGTCGCCTATTCACCCTCCCCCCTCTAGTCGACTTTCCGATCCTTTCATAGACCGGTCACTAGAAGTCAAAAATCGGAAGTTGTATCCTCGTTGTTTTCTGGTCTCTCTGTCAAGAAACCTGGCAGAACTACTAGGAACAAGAAAAAGAAAAAAGTTTATTCATGAATGGGGTTTTTTGGAACTGTCGAGGGGCTGGTAGAACTGGCATGGCTACCAATTTCTCTGATCTTATCAAAGATCATGCCCTCTCTTTTATTTGTATTCAGGAAACTAAGAAGAAATCTTTCTCTTCTAGTTACCTAAGGAGGATGGATCCCTTTAATCTTTTTTCCTGGAATTGGATTCCGGCTATTGGGAAATCGGGTGGCCTCATTTCTGGTGTTAGAAAGAATAAGCTGGAAGTGGTTTCTTGTGTTTTAGGCAAATATGTACTTCAGATTGTCGTTTTTGACCTTGAAAGAAAGTGTAATTGGGGGATCTTAAACGTTTACGGGGCTGCTCTTGAGGATGGGAAAGAGGAGTTCCTGACAGAACTGGCATATTTTTGTTCGCACATATCTGTCCCCTATATTGTAGGTGGCGATTTTAATATTTTACACCATTGTGGGGAAAAGAACAAAAAAAATTGTGAGAAATAAATTCGTTGATTGGTTTAACGATGTCATTAATTTGTATGAGCTCCTAGAGATTCATATGAGTGGGGGTATGTATACGTGGACCAATAAGCAATCGCATCCTACTTTGGAGAAATTGGATAGAATTCTTATGAGTACCCAGTGGGAGGATATGTTTCCTTTGGTAACAGTCCAGAGGCTGGTCAGAAGTGTGTCTGGCCATAATCCTCTTTTATTATGTTCTGATACTAATGCTGGCTCACCCCCTAAAAAGAAAGAATTTCGTTTCGAGCTAGGTTGGTTGCGAAATGAGAAATTTTTGCCTTTGGCTCGACAAATTTGGACTAAACGAGTCAAGTCGTCTGATCCTATCGATATTCTGAATATTAAGTTGAAACGGTTTAAAAAATATTTCAAAGGATGGGGGTCTAATAAGTTTGGACATGCTCGTAAACGTAAGAAAGAAATTTATGGCGCATTGGAATCGTTTGAGATTGCTGAGGAGTGTGGCCTCTTGAGTGCTGAGATGCAATGCGATAGGGCATCTTTGAACACCGAACTGTTTGAGTTGTTAGCTGAAGAAGAGCTATTTTGGCTCCAACAATCTAATGAGAAGTGGTTGTTAAAAGGTGATCGGAACACTGCCTTCTACCACCGTGTAGCTAACGGTAGAAAGAGGAAAAACACTATTCACTCTTTATCTGATGGTGATAATACCATTGTGGGTACCCCTGCCCTCTTGGCTCATGCCACTACTTTTTACAAGAATTTATTTGGTCCAGCACCTGGGAATTTGTTCCAGTTGGACCCGAACACTTGGGGTGAGTCTGAAAAATTATCTGAAGCTGATAATGATATACTTACCCGCCCTTTCTCAGAAGAGGAGATAAAACATGCTCTGTTTAGTATGGAGAGCAATAGGGCTCCTGGGAAAGATCATATCCCTGCTGAATTTTATCAAACGTGTTGGGAGTTTGTAAAAGGGGATATTCTAGCTCTTTTTAGGGCTTTTCATCTAGGGGAGTTAGATGTTGAGCGTCTTAACTACGGGGTTATTACACTCCTCCCCAAAGTAGATGGAGCTAATAAGATACAGCAATTTCGTCCTATTTGCTTGCTCCGGGTTCCATATAAGCTCTTGACTAAGGTGTTGGACAATAGAGTAGCTTTCTTTGCTGAAAAACTGATCAGCTGCTGCCAGAATGCATTTATAAAAAATAGAAATATCATGGATGGGATCCTGTCTCTACATGAGGTGTTACATCATACCCAGGTTAAGAAAAAAGTGGGAGTTGTGATTAAGCTGGACTTCGAGAAAGCATATGACAAGGTGAATTGGGATTTTCTAATCGATTGTCATAAAATGCGAGGGTTCAGTCCTACCTGGTGTGGTTGGATTCATAGTATTCTCGCTAACGGCACGATTAGTGTGAAACTTAATAACGAACTGGGGCCTTATTTCCAAAGCTGTAAGGGCGTGCGGCAGGGGGACCCTCTTTCTCCTTTTCTTTTTAATTTGGCTGTTGAGTGCTTGTCTAAGATGATTACTAATGCTCAAAAAGAGGGGCTGATTAGAGGTTTGGCCCCTGATCTGATTACTAATGGCGTGGCTATCTTGCAGTATGCGGATGACACTGTCCTGTGTATTGATCACGATCCTGACAAAGCACTTAACCTTAAGCTGCTCCTGTTCGTGTTTGAGCTTATGTCTGGGTTGAAAATCAACTTTCTGAAAAGTGAGATTTTATGCATCGGTGGTGATGACGAGATCTTAAGTTTTTATGCTGACTTATTTGGTTGCCAGATTGGCCATTTCCCTATGAAATATCTTGGGGTTCCTGTGAGTTTCTCTAACCTAAGGGTGAGTGACTGGGATTTTGTGGGGACTAAATTTGGTAATCGCTGTGGCTCATGGGCTGGCAGTACAGCTTCGTCGGGAGGTCGACTTATTTTGCTGGACTCGTCTCTATCCAATATTGTGTACTATTATATGTCAATGTTTTTATTACCTAAGACTGTCTTAGATAAGTTGGATGTACACAGACGCCGTTTCTTCTGGCAAGGAGGCGGGTTAAAGAAAAGATAATGTCTAGTTAAATGGTCTCGTGTGTGCAGATCTAAAACTAAAGGAGGGCTGGGTGTTAAAGATTTGCGTAAAAAAACATTAGCCTCCTAGTCAAATGGTGGTGGAAGTTAGAGACACAACATGGGCTTTGGCAAGATATTATCAAAGCTAAGTATTTGAGGAGGCAATCTGTGGCCACGGTTGGCCCAAAATTTCAAGATTCGCCCATCTGGAAAGCTTTATTGAAAGTTAAAGAATATTATATGGAGGGGAGAAAGATAACCCTCAACTCTGGTAACCTGGTTCGTGTTTGGAAAGATCCCATCAATGGCAATATTCCCTTTTATCTCCAGTTCCCTCAACTGTTTGGGGTGTGTAACTTCCCGGACATTGTTGTTAGTGACTGGCATGTTAATATGCCTGGTTTCTTCCGTCGTCGTTTGGCGCATCCTTTATGTAATCAATGGCGCGAGATGTGCGTAGTTTTGAGTAATCTGGTAACAAACGGGGAACCTGATGTGGTAGGTTGGGCGATAGGCCCAAAAGATAAATTTACCACTAGGTCTGTTTACACTATGCTGGAGAGATCTCTTTCAGGTTGCTCTTACTCATGGATCTGGAAGGCGAAGTTACCCTTAAAAATTCAAATCTTCCTGTGGCAGCTATCCCAGGACGCGATTTTAACTCGTGATGTGATGAGGAAAAGAAATTGGAAGGGCAATCCTCGTTGCTCCTTTTGCTTGGCTAGGGAAACTTCTAACCATCTGTTTTTTGGATGTTCTGTGGCCAAGGTTGTTTGGAGGACAGTGTCTTCTATGTTGGGGACAGACTTATGCCCCACCAACAGTTGGCATTTTTTTTCCTGGTGTTATGCGTTTCTTCCTGGTGGGGAGAGATTTTATACCATGGGGTTGGCTGCGATTTGCTGGTCTATCTGGACGTATAGGAATCGCGCAACATTCGAATTTAAACATCTTGGCAGTCCGTTTGATATAGTTTACACAGTTGTGGTGTTTCTTAAAACCTGGGCAGGCCTGCTTAAAGGAGGAGATGGAGAGCTACTGTCAAAGGGCGCGGACCTGCTGAAGGAGAACGCGTCGAAACTGCTCAGGATTTGCAATGCGGTGCAAGATGGCGCGGCGGCAAGGACTTGAAGTGCGAAGACCTGAAGCTTTTGGTGATTGGTAATGTTGTCTGGGTAGTCTTATTTTGCGTACTCGTTTTCTCCCTCCTGCGTGAGGCTTGAGGTTCAGACTTGATGTGGTTTCTCGGTGGTGGCTTATGCCGGTGAACTGTGATAGATGAGACAGTGGGTTTTTGCCCCACGGTAGAGGTTTCGACTCCGAGCCTCTGTGGGTGGGTTTCCCACTGATCTCGAACTTGTACTATTCCGCCCTTTCCCTCTCCCCTTCTCACTCGAACCCTGTATTTCCGTTATGTGAGTAATGGAAAAGGGCAATGGTCCGGTTCAAAAAAAAGGTAGCTAGCCTAGTTAATATGGCATCCAAAATTCAAAATGAAGCAAGCTGAAGCTGGAGTAGTATACATGTGCGCCACATGGAGTGTGAATGTATAGATGCATGGGATGCGTACACGTGGCTCAACGCCTCAACCAGCAGCAACGTATGACAGCTGGTGGATGCATGCATCGAACCACTCCGTTTCGAATCAACTTTGAAGAATGATGATCGAAGCCGAAATAAGATAAAATACCCAGGGGTGGCTACACAGTTTTAGGTCTTCCCAGTTATACTACTAATGGATACCATGGCATACATATATCTACGAGTAAGTACAATAGAGCTGACTAGGCGGGCTATAAGAAATAAAATAGTATATTGTTGCTTAGTTGGAAGAAAGAGAAAAGGAGAGAGAAAAGAAGCGGACTACTAAGGGCTCTCCCAATGCATTGTTTCTTAGCACAATATCATAGGAGCAATAAAAACTTAAGATACAACACTCACAATGCATTGTTTTTTAGAGGTTGTATCTTATTTAATGATTTTAGCTACATGCATACATTTAATTGGTCTAGTCATGCTTTTTACATATGGCCACGTGCAAGAGTTGTATCTTAACTAAGATACAACCTCACTCTCTTTCTTCATTAAATACTATGCCACATAAGCAAAATGGCTATGATTACGTGCTAAGATACAAGCATTGGGAGTGCCCTAATTAGTAGCCAGCTGCAACACATGCTCCTAGGCACTTTGTGAGATAGACATGTGGGCCATATATTGCTAAAGTAGTATTCCTTAGGCTGACCCCAATGGGGAGTAACTTAGCAGTAACATAGAGTCCAACTCAGCATTTTTGCTTATGTGGCAATGAGTTAATGAGGAAAGAGATGTTTGTAGTAACTTAGCTAGTTACTAGCTCTTTGAGTAACATCACACATACCAAGACAATATGAGTCTATAATCTAATAAATGAAGTCTTATATGACACTACATATATGTTACTATCCATTGTGGAGGTAGTAACATAGACTCGAAATTCGTGTATGTTACTGGTCTAAGTTACTCCCCATTGTGACCAGCCTTATAGCCTTCCTATTATACTTGTTGACTATAAGGTTAGTTATAGATGACATGACATCTCCTTATAGCCGGCAGCTGACTATACTATGAACCATGCTCTACGTACATGCATGGAGTACGAGATATCGGAAATTGCATGCGTGCATGCATCCATTGGACCATTGTAACAGCGCCAGTTACGTAAATTCAGGGGAAATATTTCTAGGGATTGTGCAACTTTAGCAAAGATCGTGCATGCATCGATCTCCAAGGTAGCCCTGGGATGGATATACTGGAGTAGTATAGTTGATCGATGGAGCTGCATGTTCCTCTGTATGGGAGCACAATGCAGAACTGATGGTGATCTACGGCTGGCAAGGAGACAAGTAGTACTGGTAATTAGCCCAAAGTAATTGGAAAATGCAAGCAGTGTCCGCTGTCCAGTGTGCACGAATCAAATACTAATGCATTTTTTATTTGCTGCAAGTCTAGCTATCTTCTATCGATCCGCTTATTCTTTCTTTCTCCAGAATTTGGGTTTAATAGACGCTTTCTACGAAGGCGCATGCATGCGCCAGCCCGAGTGCTGCTTGTCGCTTTCTGCGGAGTCGTTTCGATGCACAAAAGTCGTACTAACAGTAATAGGGATCGACGGCGCGCGTGCTCTCTTCGTTGCTTCGAGGGAGAGGGGCATGCACGGATTGCACGCTGCTACCTGCGCAACACTATGAAAAGCCAGAACGAGTAAACAATATTGTAAGCGTGGAGGGAGGGCAAAATTCACAATTCTAACCTTTTTAACAAACTATTTCACAATCTAAACTTACTTGCAAATTATTATATAAAACTAACCTGTTTTTGTAGCGCCCAAGACAGAGACGCTAAGCTCATCTATCTAGCGCCCATTCGATAGGCGCTAAGCCCAATTCTCTGCGTGCGACTGACACTAGTGCTATCGACGATCACCAGCGGCAGAGGAGACAGAATACCTAGCCCCCGCACCTAGCCCCCGCCGCAGGCCACCCGGCCGCGGCGGCCACCATACCGTCGTCTGCCACTCCGGTAGACGGCGGCCACCGCACTTCAGACTGCCGGCTGCCACTCCTGCATACGGCGACCACCATATTGCTGTTGATCACTCCGATCACGATGACCACCCTACACCCCAAGAAGTGGAACTTTCAACCATGTCGCTGCAGGATCTGACTTTTCAGAAAGGTGCTGATTTTAAGAAGCACATATGGAGCAAACTCAAGAAGTCGATCAATTTTCAGGAAGGTACTGGTTTGAGGGAATTCTTCTTGGTTGCTGAATTCAAAAGACCAAAAATCAGGCTGGCAGAAGATACTGTCCCGGTGATCCTACTACCCTGTTTCGGTGGCAGAGCAAGTTTATTCAAAGTCTCTAGATTGCAGAATCTTACTTTCAAATTCTCGGCTTCTTCCCTGAATGTGGGCTTTGCGATCTACAATGGAGGTAACATTATCACTCCTCTCTTCAGCTTATCATTTTGGATGTGGAATTCAGGTGGTCCTAACTACCGCAAAGAGTTTGAATTATACCAAAAAGAACAAGATAGTTCTTGGACAAAGGTGGATGAGGCCAAGAAAAAATCATATGCACAAGCAGTTCCATCCCCAAGATTCATCCATCCTGCTGGTCACAGTTCAAGTTCGTCAGATCCTCAAGTTCAGCATGGGAATAATTGAGGCATTCAATGACTTTGCGTACAGTTCAAATTTCAAACCCGAAAATGGGTAATTCAAGGCCAGCAAATGCCTCCCCAAATGGCCCAAACAGTTTAAGACATCGCGATAATGCCCCAATCAATCGCAACTTTAATGCGCGCTTGGACTCTAACAGCTCCAGGGCGGCAACCATTCAAGTTCAAAATTCTGTGGCGCAACGAGCCCGTAAGTCTGGCCCATACTGCACTCGCTGCCTGGGCCCTGACCATTTTAGGCCTAGCTGCAAGAATAAGATTAAGTGCCACAAATGTAAGAAGTGGGGCCATATCGTCAGGGACTGTCGATTCACTTCCTCTTTTGGCAACTCTCATAATTCCGGGGCAGCCGTAGCAATTTCCATGGATGGGACAACACATAAGGAAGTGGCTCGTGTCTACAGGGTCGTCATTAAGCCACCGTCCTCTGCCCCTGGATTGCTTCCCTTGCCATTGCTGATGATTTCTTCACCACCAAGCATTGAGACCATCGACATCGACGCCACTGCTGCAGCTCCGCCCTCCTCAAGTGCGATGGCGGCGTTCCCCTATGATCCAAGGAAGTTCCTCCCTCCTGGCCAGCAAGCAATGGAAGTGCAAGGGAGGGCCCCAAGAATCCGGGTATTTACTTCCCCCTCTGCTCCAACTCATGAAGAATGGGTGATTGCAACAATCGTCCCAATGCCGAATCAGAATGTTCAGTTTGCTAATCTAAGAAATATTCTTGTGGATTTCTTGACCCATGTCAGACCAACTAAGTTTATTGAAATCTTTCCATCCCCATTTGGCCAAGCTTACATCAGATTCTCCAGTGCCCTAGATAGGGATGCACTTGTTTTTGAAAGTCCCCATCAGTTTGATGACATTCATATGATTTTCCAAAAGCATAATCAAGGCTTAAACTGGAGGAATTTTGCCCTAAACAGAGATGTATGGATTCAGATTGTGGGTTTTCCATTTGATAAAAGAGACATCCAAGAAGTTGCTAATGCAGTCAGAAGTTTTGGCAAGTTTCTGCTTTGGGACAGAGCTAGAAGCAACAGAGCTTACATCATAGTTAAAGTCAGAGTGGAAGAACTCAGTCATATCCCTATTAGAATTGTAATGGGAGAAGAGATGTACAGGAATCATGGACTGTACCTGTGGTTATCCTGCAGCAAGAAATGCTGGGAGGAGGGCCTCCTGATGAGGATCCTATTCCAGCAAATGGTAACCCTATTCCTGTGCATGTCAACCCCAACTTCCACCCCAACCAGAACAATCACTTTATTGGGACTTTGATGCAACACCAAGCTATGGATGACATTTTTGCTCCACAACCCATCATTCCTGATCTTAATGAGAATGTTGAACTTAGCAATGAAGATATTGAGATGCCAGGCTGGAGACACTGGGATGACCCTGATGGAGAAGAGATTGAGGATGATATTGATTAAGAGGTGGTTCCTGGAGAATTCATGGAACTAGCTGAGCTCATGGAGCCACTGTAGGAGCAGCTAGTTATGCAAGAGGAAATTGATATTGACAAGTCTAATCTGTAACAAAGCTCTGGCAGCAACCTCACTCTATCTCTGGGATCAAACTCTGTTAGTAGCTGATACGTCCCAAACGTATCTATAATTTTTGCTTGCTCCATGCATGTTTTGTGTGACTTTGCCATGATTTGCTTGAACTTTCATACACTTTTGAGCATATTTGGACTAATCTATTAACCCAGTGCACCCAGGTGCCAGTTGCTGTTTTCTGCTGTTTTTGTATTTCAGGTTTTCCGGCCATTAAAAATGCTCCAAAAAATCCGGAAAAATCAGATAAAAATCAGCGACATGGAAGCTTCCGGAAACACCAAAGGAGGGAAGGGGGGCCACCACAGGGACTCCAGAAGGGTCCCTGGCGCGTCCCCATCCTAGGCCGCGCCAGGGAGCCTCCTGGCTGCCCTGTGGCCCCTCTCGGTTCCCTCCTTCGCCTATATTTATCCCCCGTGACGGAAACCCCTGGGAGGAACTCCTTTTTCGCGATCTCACCTCTGTACCGCCGCCATCGCCGTTTCTAGATCGGGGCTGCCTGGAGAAGTTGCTCCGGCACCCTGCCGGGAGAAGCTACCCCCTCCGGGAGACCATCCATAGCCATGGACGCCTCCCGTATGTACCGTGAGTAGTTTCCCTTGGACCATGGGTCCGTGACTAGTAGCTATGTGATCTATCTCTCCCCTCTTTGTGCCTCCACTTTCGAGACCTCGTGAGCTGCCTCACATGATCGAGGCACCTTTGTAATTTTCTGCCGTTGCTATGCTCAGTTTGTTGGGATCTGATGGATTATGAGACTATGTTCAGATTGTGATGAGTAATATATTTGGTTCTTCTCTTTTATATTTTGTTCTTGAGTAAATTCTTGCATGTTCTCCGTTGCCGTATTTTACTTTGGCCAAGTGATTTGTTGCAACTCCAAGAGGGAGCGTTATGCTTGATTGTGGGTTCATCCCCTTGATGTCTAGCTTGAGTGACAGAAACACGAGACTAGGGGATGTGTTGTTGCCACCAAGGATAAAAAAACGGTGCTTGTATCCGCGGATGCAAGGATTGTTTACTTTACGCAAAGTTCTTTTAATGCAGTTGTCTGTTGCTTTGGATTTACACTTTGGGTGGGATTCGCAACTTAATACTAGCGAGATGTTCTGGATAGATATCTCAAGGTGGATGATTCGTAGTAGATGCAGATGGATTTCGGTCTACTTACCTTGGCGTACTGCCCATTGCTTTTGAGCCCTTCCTTTCTTTGCAGCATAGTTAGCATTGCGGTGTCTTCATAATCTTGTCAATTGCCCAACTGTGATTTGTTTACCTCGCTAGCACTTTTATCGTCTTTTGGGAGAGAGACATCACTAGTGAAAATCACGGGACCCCGGTCCATCTTCATATCACTGTTCACATCCTTAGTTTACTTTCCAGTTGCTATCACTATCATTATCTTTTGCGTTTTATCCTTTGTAAACAGAAAGGCCGGAGGAATTGACAACTCCTCTGTACTCGTTGGGAGCAAAGCTATCTGTATCTGTGTGCAGGTCCATGTGAAGTTAGCTGTAACACCCTCAGTTCCTGTAACAGTAATCATCATCACTGTTGACCATCACTGTTAGTTAATCACTGTTATCCCCTGTCCCTAATCAAACTTTGCTTCTACTCTTTTCAAATCATGCTGGTTGGTAATCAAAACCCAAAGCACAATGCATCTTGCTCATCAAGAAATCAAACCCTAGTTGAAACTACTTTAAATGGAAACTAAAACAAATGGGCTCAAATAAAGTTGTTCCAAAAATCATGGAACTATTTTTCTAAATTGCCTAAAATCATTATAATCATTTTGGACCAACTTTGGTAATTTTTGGAGTTGCAGAAAATTCCAAACAATTCAAACAGTGGGTTAAAACCCCTACTTTGGGCATTTAATATTTAAAAGAAATATCTAATGATTTTATTTTGCAGCAAAATATTTTGTGACACCTCAGTAATATGTAACACTAATTTACAAACACTAATAACCTTTTACAAAAATGCTAGGGTTAATAAATCAATTACAGAAAGAAATTGAGCAAACAGAAAACAAAACGAAAATTGGAAAAGGCTTAAAGCTCGCCTGGGGCGAGGCCCACCCCAGCCCCCCCGGCCCGTCTTCCACCTCCCACCTGCTCCCGTCATGTCGGCCACCTGCTCGACGCCGTGGCGCCGCCGTGGTCACGGGCGCCACTGGAGCCCTCCCCTCCCTCACCTGCTCCCTGCGACCGCGGACGCGATAAGGGCAACGCCCCCTCCCTCCTGGACACGCCCACCATCTTTTCCCCTCCCCCTGCAGCTCCCCATCGTCGGGGAAAGAATCATCCGAGCGCAGCCTCGCCGCCGTGGTGAGCCGTCGCGGCCAACAGCCTCCCCGAGCCCCGAAGACCTGTCCAGCGTGTTCCTCGTCGTCGTCCTCGTCTCCGAGTGCACGGAATCGAGGCGGAAGCCTCCACCCCGAGCACACGGTCACCTTCTCCAACTCCGGCCGCTGCGACGTCGCAGAGGAAATCCGGCGCCACCACGACGCCCCCGGGCCCGCTCTCTGCACCGTCGCGCTCCTGGTGAGCTAGTGCTCCCTCCCCAAACCCCCGTGAACGCCCGCGTAGCCCGTAGACGCCGCCCCCCTTTTTCTCATTCCGGCCGCCGCGCGCACTCGTCGCCGGCGAGGCCACGGTGACCGATTGGTCCCGGAGGTGTCACCGTCGTGATCCCCACGCGTTGTGGTTCCCGTTGGGGCTCTTTGCGCGCGCCTAGGGCCCCTGTAGCGTCGACACCGTCAAGGTCCGTGGCGCAGCCGCCGCCTTCATCGTCGCCGACGTCGCTCCGGCGCGTCTCCGGCGCAACCACCACCACCAGTGCACTCGCCGTCGTCTTCTGCTTCGAACGCATCAAGCCGCGCACCCTCCCGTGCCCTGGGGCGAGCTCCCCGTCGACCTCGCCGGCGGCGGGCTCCGATGAACCCTCCGGTGAGGATGACAGGCGGGCCCCCCGTGTCAGCCAGCTTAATTAGGGGTTAATCAAACCCCTGGGTCACTGACAACGGGCCCCACTCACTAACCACCCCGGCTAATCTCTTATTAGCTTAACAGAAAAATTAAAACCCCCTTGGGTCACTTACTAGTGGGCCCATGTAATTAGGTTAGCCTCTGGATTAATTAGACTGATTAAATATGCCCCTGTGTCACTTACATTGGGGTCCCACGTGTCAGTTTATTATTTAAAAGAATTAATAAGAATTTCCAGTGACTTACATGTGGGTCCAGGGTAATTTTCCAATTTAATTAAATGTTTTATAAATAACAGAGGCTGACATGTGGGTCCCACATGTCAGCACTGTTCTGGATAATGTTGTGGATAATGTTCTGGATAATGTTTAATAAATAATAAAAGAAATCCAGAAAATCATTTAAATTGATTTAAACTTTGAAATTCAATAACTTTTAAACCGTAATTCGGATTCAAAAACTTTATACATGAAAATTGATCAGAAAAATATAACGAATACAAATACGCTATCCGTATGTCTACCACACCCCTCTAACACGACGAACCTCGAACATTCCCCCTCCGGACCGACTGTCCGATAAATTGTCCGGTACTGTTAGAGTGCCCGGATGAATTTATTCCGAACACGAATGTTTCTCGGAATAGATCGACTAGCACGGATACACCCCCCTTATGTTGTTCCGGTAACCACGACACCTCCGGCTTGATCCTTCCCCTCCGGACACCCTGTCCGGTAAACACCCGGAGCCGGTAGTTCATCCTCAGATGAATTTCCGTTCCGAGCAACGTGCATTACACTGCGTTAGAACACCGTTAACATTTCATCTGTCATATCATGCATCTGTTTGTATATGCTTGCTGTGTATTTACTGTTTCTTCCCCCCCTTAGACTCCGGTAGACCCCGCTGCTGCCGTCGACTACACCGCTGCTGAGTACGACTACGTCGTCGACGACCCTACTACTACCATCGAGCTTGCAGGCAAGCAGAGCCATTCTCTTCCCCAGATATCGCCTATCTTTCCGTACTTTTCTTGCACTAGGCATTGTTACTGCTGCTGCTACGATTACAATCCTATTCAACTGCATAGCCTGATTTTTGTCGCCCCTTGATGTACCTTCCTTTATCCTATGCTGCCTATTATTATTATTATTATGCATTATTCAGCAGTGAGCCCTGCGCATTGTTAGCTAGGATTAGATAGAGGGCCGTGATCACTCAGGGGAGTGAACGCGGGTACAAATATTATAACTGCACAGGTACGGTACAAGGCAGACACCGCCAAAGGCCCCTATCTGGGTTATGCCTAGTCACCTCAAGTGTGAGCTATCAAGGAGTAATCCTTGTACTCCACTCGAGGCTGACTTTGTCTTGCCGCCATAGGGTCCTGTAAACGATTGTCCTTCAGGTAAGAAGTCGGGCGACCCAGCGGTGCCCGCGAGAGGTATTGCGACGTGACGACAGGGAGGGTACGACCAGTGTACCGGTGTGCTTGGCCCCTGGTCGTTGGCCGCGAGAGTTACCAACCCACGAAAGTCGAGCTCCTCCAGGAGCACACGCGAGAAAAGGTAAGGAGACGGTTCACCTTGTTGGTAACCGCAGTGACTTGGTGGGACGACGGGGCAGGCACCGATGTACTGGTGGTCCTGGCTGCTGTCGTTGTCCGCGGGTCAGTTAAGTCGAGGCAACGATAACGGTTGTCACGCAGGTTAATAAAATGCTAAATGGTTCAGTGAATGTCTTGAGTTGGCTATATGCCATGTACGCACTACCTACCCGTGGGAATTACGAGTTTATGGGCTCCTCTGCTTCGTAGTGTCGTCCGAGGACTCTTCAGACGTCAGCAGTACCGGGGCCTGCGCCGGGAAGTGGTGTGTCTTATTTGCCGTGGCAGTGTGATTTGTATTTGCTTTGATTTAACTTCCTCGGCCAGCCTCGCACCGTGCAGGAGTACGTCGGGGTTAGGGTCCAAAGCCCCGCGTACATAGGATATAGTCCGGCGGATGACCTCTCTGTTGAGTTTGAAAGATGGGCTATGAAGTGTCGGATAGCCTCGGTGGAGCGTTCCCTAACAAGGTTCCCGCCACCCTGGAGATCCGTGCGTGTAGCGTAACACAAGTGCACCCCTGCAGGGAAGATTAATCTATCGATAGCCGTGTCCACGGTAACAGGACGCTTTATGCTGAAGCTGGATCTTACCACTAGAAACTATTATTATTAAACTGTATGGTTCCGGGTTTTTCTTCCTCGCGGGGATGTCGAGGAGGTGAACTCGGAGGCATTGTTAATTATTACAACTTATTATTATACAATGCTGCAGCAACTTCTGCTGCATTGTTATTTTATGCTTTATATAAATTGTTGGCTGATTCTTACCTCATGCTACAAGACATTGTCGGAAGATGCTAGTCTTCGTTAGGCCTAGCTTCTTACCCTTTCTCTGAATTTCTGTCTTTTAGTCCACTATATACAGCCTCTTCCTTCCGTTGATACAATGCATAATGCTTAGTAGCAGACGTAAGGCTCGCGGGTATACTAGATACTCACCTGCTTTATTTCCTTTACTGTTTTGCCTGATCGGCCGCTGCAGCCGACCTTGGAGCCCAGGAGCAGGAGTACCCTGGAGGCGCCTACTACGACGTCGATTTCCCCGTCGACCAGGAGTAGTTCGGTGGATCCCAGGCAGGAGGCCTCGCCTTTTCGTTCTGTATCTCTGATGTGATTTGTGCTAGCCTTCTTAAGGAAAAACTTGACTAACTATGTCTGTACTCAGATATTATGCCTTGTATGACTTATATATTCGGGTCCGCGTGACCCCCTCTATTGTAATATATTTGTTTATCCTTTTGTGTTTAGTGTTGTGCTGTGATATTATCACCGTGGCACCCTAATCTCAGTCGTGTACCCTGTGTGTATGATTACTGTACACGGTCTGATTTTGGGGGCGTCACATTAGCAACCCTCGGTTGTGAACGACGCCATTGTTCACTTTACCACCTACTTGTATCTCTGCGAGTCCTCCTAGACGATACTCAACCTTAGCATTTTTGCTAAGGGAACATTGCTGCTACGCTACATCTCACCTTCCACTTGGGGTAACCAACGAGGAGTGAGAGAACTATCCTCACCGTATCAACAGCCCATCTGAGAATTCAGTGACCATTGTGGAGGGAAACAATTCAATTCTTTTGGGCCCAATCATTGGTGGGCCTGAAGCCCACTCACCTTTTCTGCAGTTAGCTCTGAACAACTCCGAGGAAGTGCAACCTGATATACAGCACACTGCCCCTCTATTGAATCAGCAGGGACCACAAAATCCTTCACTGGATAATGAGGCACAATTGCATGATCTTGAACTGGAAATTATGGAAGACTTTGAAGTGGATCCTTTCTACATTCCTAATAACCCACTTGATCCTGTACTCCAACTTGCCACTGATATCCCTGAGCAAAGCAACAACAACCATGATGAAGAATACAGTGTCTCTGTCGATGAAGAGATTGAGATAGAAAAATCAGAGGAAGGAGAAGTTTCCTCTATCAATTCTACTGTTGATCTATCTGCTTCCAATCAAGATAATGAGGTTTCTCTATATGACTCAACTGATAATGCTTCATCCTCAAACTGTTCCCCACCTCTTGGCTTTAATATAAAAGGAAAATATACTTATTCTCATCAATTGCAGGGGCAGGAGGACTTCTCCACCTCTTTTGCTTCTGAAACTTGGGATACTTTTTGCCAGGCCAGGTAGGATGATTCCATGCAACTTCAGGTACCAAAAGAATGGGCCCATTTTTTTCTAGCCAGCTGCTTTCTCCTGATAAATTTGATTGGATTTGTAAATTCCTACATTCTGAAATGTGGAATATTATTGTGGATGGGTCTACACATGAAGAACTCATGACTATCTTTATTCCTGTCAAATGCCCTGCTAGTCATAATATGAAATGCACTATGAAAAGCACACAATTGAGCAAATCCACTTCTGGTTCAATGGATGCAGCTAATTCATTTCATACTCCCCAGGGAAAAAGAATTTCCAAAGATAATGACAAAGATGCAATGGTGGCATCCTCAACCAGTGCAATTCATGCCAAAGGGAAGAGAAAGGACAGATCACCTCTAGTGGAATCTGAGGTAAGAAGAAGTGCAAGATTAACCTGTTGGGATACGGGGCAGAAAACACAAAATTTTCATACCTACGGTACCCGAACCCAAGATCTATGCTATGGCGATGTAAAGTAACGGAGGGAATCGGCGTTCATACCTTTGAATACCGAAAGAGGGAAACGTTCTTGCGAACGTGGCTGGCGTAGACTCGGAACTATGACCTCCCTGTCGTGTAGAAGACCACCACCGGTGAGGATGACTCCCGGTAAACCTCCAGCGACGAAGTAGCACCACAGTTGTAGTGCCTCGAAGAGATTATACACGTACGGTACAATCGATGTTCCTCCCGGGTCCTGAACCAGGCGAGCAGCGGAAGAAAGACGGCTACGGATCCCGACTCCAGCAGAACGACGGCCTGCCTTATGGTGGAGAACTCCAATCCAGGTGCAAACTCCAAACAAGGGGAGTCCACTTCCGGGAAGGAGAAGGAGGAAGAAGGAGATATTGGTGTGTTGGAAAAAGGGGGGTCTACCCCTCCTTATATAGACCAAGGGGGGTGCCATCCTCCTCCCCTCCCCCATGTGGGACTAAACTCCCAAGGGGGGGGGGAGTGCGCCGGCCAAGGGGGAGACCCCCTCCTCCCTTAATGGGCCCCATGGGCCCATTTAGCCTTTTCCCCATTTTTTTTAATTTATTTAATATGTTTTAAATATTTAATTCAGATAATTAAATAATAAAACATTATTAAAACAATTAAACTTTATTTTAAACTATTCAAAATGTCCGGAAACCATTTTGTCCTCCTCCGGAACTATTCCGGTGATTCCTCCTATTTCACCGATTGATCCCGTAACTGTCCTATGCATCGATTGCCCTTAAGTGTAACACCCTAACGGTCCGGGAAACAACAGACATGGTCGAGACTCTTCTCATTGACCAATGACTAGTCAGTTGGACCTGGTTACAATCCTTGACAGCCCCTGCGCTTCCATCGAATGAACTTCGATCGCTTTTGGAAACCGTTAACGATACGACGTAATCCCTTTGTGCTGCGGTACTTTGTTTGTCCGAGGTTTGATCGTCGGTATCCTACATACCGTGTTGACATCTTGTTCACAACAAACAACTTCTCTCGTCCATGATCATTACATCTCTTGTGACCTAGTCACGTCCTTGCAAGGTGTTGATGCAATATCACCGAGTGGGCCCAGAGTACCTGTCCTGTCACAAGGACTGACAAATCCCGCTCTGATCTATTAACATATTTATCAACCATCTATTTCGGAATACCCAAAGTGCACCGTTATAGCCAGCATATTTCAGTCAGGCGGTGGGATACAAATCAATGTCTCCTCATAGATGACAATTACGTATGATCGTTACGGTCTAAGGACTAAGCCATACGTTACAAAGTCATAGCAACGCTGAACTATGTGACTCGATCACATTGCAATACTTTAGGTGGGTGTACGTCCATCACATCATTCCCCTTAACGATATGACCTCATTGTCAATGGACTTAAGTGTCGCCATGATTAGGAAAGCTTGATCAATCAATTACCCAATGAGATAGTTTACCCGAGTTAAACTACGGACCATGTTTTATACTACACCTGTATTAGTGTTTCCAAGTAATACAGTTATAGCACAGTATAAAACGTATTATGAAAAAAACGGATATGTGACAAATATCTTTATTAATTTGTCTCTAGGGCACATATCCAACATAACCTGCCAGGCCAATGGGTTTAAACATGAATTATGTCTGAATAGAAATTGTATGGCCTACAAAGTTGCTCCTCCTGCTGTTAAAAGAAAAACTGTTCAAAACCTGAATGTTTCTTATTGCAAGGTTAACGCAAAGGACACAAATGAGGAGATTCTTCATAACAATAAAAAGGGCAAGAAGATGGCCATGGATAAAGGGGCCAAGCCGCCCAAAAAAGCTTAACCATGCTAGGCTGGAATCTGGAGCTTGAACTGGGGAACTTGGATAGTTATATTTTGATTTTGCTGTCTCAAGGACTTGTAAAGATCCTAGTGTTGTTAAGTCTGACTTGTACTGGAATCTATATGCAAGAATGGAATGCACTGATCACTAGTGCAAAGTCTCAACCCACTATTATATTATGGCTGCTACATGGAATATTTTAAATTGGAATATCAGAGGCATAAATTCTAGTGATAAGTGGTTGGATATATCTAAAAATATTTCTGAGTCTAGCTGCTCCATCATTTGCCTACAGGAGGCAAAAAAGGAAAATTTTGACCAATCATACCTTAGAAATTTCTACCCCTCCAGAATAAACAAATTTGAATTTGACCCTTCCCAAGGTGCTTCTGGTGGAATCCTAACTACTTGGAATGACAGTGTATTCCAAGGAGAATGTTTGCATTTTTTTTTCTCAGTTTCAGTCAGACTCACCGCACTCAGAAACAATAAATCTTGGATTCTCACCAACATCTATGGGCCATGTGAAAATGCACAAATATTAGAGTTCATTGATTGGATCAAAATATTCAAATGCCTGATACATCTGATTCGATCATTTTGGGGGATTTTAACTACATAAGATACCCACATAACAGAAAAAGGGGTACAGGAGATATTCCCAATATGTTGCAATTCAATGAAGCTATACATTCCCTGGCTCTTGTAGAAATCCCATTGAAAGATAGAAGATTTACTTGGAGCAACATGCAGGATGCCGATTGGGTCTTCACCTCTGAGCACTGGACAATATCCTTCCCCAACACCACTGTCAGAACTTTAGCCAAGACAACTTCAGACCACTTCCCCTGCTGCATTTCAATTGGCACCACTATGCCCAAATCTAAAATTTTCAGATTTGAAAACTATTGGCTTGAGCACCAGGATTTTAAGCAAATTGTTCAAGAAAACTGGAATCGGCCAATTCAGGAAGAGGACAGTGCAAAGATAATCACAACTAAATTCAAGAGGCTCAGAAAGGGTCTGAAAATATGGTAAAAAACATTTCAAATCTGGCATCCATCAGCAAGTCTTGCAATGAAGTGCTTCACATGTGGGATTACTTTAAAGAATTTAGGCCCTTGAATGACATTGAGAATAGGGGCAGAGAAATTCTTAAAGAACATTTGGAAAAAATACTGGAACTACAAAGAATTTACTGGAAGCAGAGAGCAACAATAAGATGAGTAAAATTTGACAAAGAAAGCTCACACTTCTTCAAAACCAAGGAAACCATCAAGTACAGAAATAACTACATCAACAACCTTTATGATGAAAATAGAAACATATTCATTGAGCAACAAGACAAGGAAAACTTTTTGTGGCAGGCCTTTAAATACAAACTTGGTACCACTAAGAAAACATCCAACCTGCTCCAGCTTACCAACATCCTAAAGAGGGTTGAGAATTTGGAGGGTCTGGAGAGACCATTCACCACTCAAGAAATTGATGAAGTCATTAAACATATGCCAACATATAAAGCACCTGGCACAGATGGATTTAATGGAGCATTTATAAAAAAGTGCTGGGACATCATTTGCCAGGATTTCTACAGATTAATTGCTGATTTTCATGTTGGATATGTAAATCTACAAAGCATCAATGCCTCCTTCATCATTCTAATTCCAAAAAAGGTGTCCCCAAAACAGCCAATGATTTCAGACCTATCTCTTTGCTAAATTGCACAATCATCATCATCATCACCAAATTATTGGCAAACAAATTAAAGAAGGTGATTATCTCTCTGGTTCACACCAATCAATATGGCTTCATTAAGCAGAGGACTATCCAAGATTGTGTGGTCTGGACATATGAAGATCTCCATCTCTGCAATGCTTCCAGGAAACAAGTAGGTTGTATTGAAATTAGACTTTGAAAAAGCATTTGATCTGATTGAACACTCCACAATTCTGGAAATTCTAAAAGCAAAAGGTTTTGGGGATACCTGGTGCAAATGGATTCATATGATTTTTAGCACTGCCACATCTGCAGTACTTTTAAAGGGAATTCCTGGGAAAGTAATTCACTGCAAAAGAGGGGTGAGGCAAGGGGACCCCCTATCCCCCATGTTATTTGTACTGGCATCTGACCTTCTTCAATCCATCTGTAATGAAGCTACGCTCACCAACCTCATTGATCCCCCAATCCAGTCCATGGCATGTCCTGATTTCCCCATTATAAAATATGAAGATGACACTATTATGGCTATGCCTGCAAACTGCACTCAAATGGAACAAATGAAGAGTCTACTACAGTTCTTTACTGAATACACTGGGCTGAAGATCAACTATCACAAATCTTTCAGAGTTCCCATAAATGTAGATGATAACAACATCACTGATCTGACTAACAGTCTATAGTGCCAGCTTGGATCTTTCCCATTCACATACCTTGGCCTCCCAATGGGGATCTCCAAACCAAGAACTGAACATTTTGTTCCTATACTGCAAAGATTTGACCAAAGATTAGCTGGTTGCAACACAATGTTATCTTATGATGGAAGGATGCTCCTAATCAAAGTTGTATTCTCTGCTCTACCCAATTTCTTCATGTGCTCTCTATACTTGCCAGCTGGAATCATTACACAAATAAACAAGTGCCTGAGGAATTTTTTCTGGAGAAAATATGGGCAAGAAAATGGAGGATTGATACGTCCCAAATGAATCTATAATTTCTGCTTGCTCCATGCATGTTTTGTGTGATATTGCTATGATCTAGATACACTTTCATACACTTTTGATCATATTTGGACTAACTTATTAACTCAGTGCACCACAGTGCCAGTTCCTGTTTTCTGTTGTTTTTCTATTTCAGGTTTCCCCATATTAAAAGTGGTCCAAAAATTCGGGAAAATCAGATAAAAAATCAGCGTGAAGGAACCTTCCGGAATCACCTGAGTGGAGCCAGAGGGCCACCACCAGGGGCCCAGGCGGCCACCTGGAGGGGCCTAGGGTCTGGCCGCGCCGGGGGGGAGGCGCCTGGACCGCTGGTGGCCCCCTGTCTGCCCCCTTCGCCTATATATTCTCCGTGACGCGAAACCTTCGAAGACAGAACCCTTTTTCGCGATCTCGCCTTTGTTCCGTCGCCACCGCGCTTCCGAGATCGGCAGCGCCAGCAGACCTCTTCCCGGCACCCTGCTGGAGGGAGGATTGACCTTCGGGAGCTTCCCCTCCACCATGGACGCTTCCCGGATGTGCGGTGAGTATTCTCCCTTGGACCATGGGTCCGTGATCAGTAGCTATGTGATGTTCTCCTCCCCTCTTTGTTCTTCATGGTTTAGACCTCGTGAGCTTCCCTACATGATCGAGGCACATATGTAATTTTCTGCTGTTGCTATGCCGAGTTTGCTGGGATCTAATGAATTATGAGACTATGTTCAGATTGTGATTGAGTAATATATTTGGTTCTTATCTTTAATATTTTTGTTCCTAAGTAATTATTTTTCTCCCTTGTTGTTTATTGCCTTGGCCAAGTAGTAGGTAGTGACTCCAAGAGGGAACGTTATGCTAGATTGTGGGTTCAAGCCCCCCAATGACACGCTTGAGTGACAGAAACATGAGTCTAGGGGATGTGCTGTTGCCACAAGGGGGAAAACAACGGTGCTTGTAACCGCGGTTTCAAGGATTGTTTACTTTACGCAAAGTGCTTTTTAATGCAGTTGTCTGTTGCTTTGAGTTTACACTTTGGGTGGGGCTCGCAACTTAATACCAGCGAGATGTTCTAGATAGATATCTCAAGGTGGATAATTAGTAGTAGATGAAGTTGGATTTCGGTCTAATTATTTTGGCGTACCGCCCATGCTTTTGAGCCTCTTCCTTTTTTTGTAGCATAGTTAGCATTCCGGTGCGTTTTTAATCCTGTCAATTGCCCAGCTGTGATTTGTTTACCTCGTAGCAGTTTTATCGTCTTTTGGGAGAGAGACATCACTATAGGATGATGTCTCTTCTCCATGCTCACTATGATGTTGAGCACCGATCTTATGCTATGGCGGTGCTAAAGAAGGTAATATTTTAGGAGAAATGGCATGGAGCTAATGGATGAAAAGTTAGGGATCGGAGGAGAATACCTTAGGAGATGATTTGAGGGAGAAATCCACGGTCAAAACCTTCAAATGTGGAAGATCTGAGGATGGATTTGAGAGGGGGTGACGAGAACAACACCAGCTGTCCAAAAATGTCCGAACCCTCTCTATTTGTCTGCCCTCGGGCGTGGGCTTCAACCTTTAAGTGATTTAGGCGTCTAGCGCCTAAGGCAAAGGCGCTAAGCCTATATATATAGTGCCGACATTAAAGGCGCTAGACTTACAGGGTGAGGCCCGATGGGGACCCACTGTTGCCACGGTGGCAGGGGCTTAGCGCCTTTCAGACGGGCGGTAGATGCATGGGCTTAGCGCCTCTATGTTGAGCGCTACAAAAAAAAGTAAGATTTTTGAAATAGTTTCAAGTAAGTTCAGATTGTGAAGCAGTTTCACAAAAGGGTTAAAAGTGTGGATTTTGCCTCGAGGGAGAGGGTGAACTATTTCGCCCACTATAAAAAGGATGGCACAGATGAATGAACGTCGGCCGGGCACATCGAAACAACATCCCCCGGCACCCTGCACATCACTGTGCGGGTGACATTTCATGTGCCTCATATTCCAACCCCTAAATCCATGCAACGACGCATGTGTGGTTTTGTTTCTTGAAATAAAACCGGGGTAAGGCCCTGTTTATCTAAAAGAATCCATGCAACGCTAGGTAGATGTATATAGTGAACCTGTCTAATAGCAACGAACCGATATCGTTTTCCTTCTTCGAGATCATGTCATTGAACATGTCTAATAGCAACAAACGGAAATCGTTTTCCTTCTTAGGGACCATGTCATGGAATTCATCTGTGCCCTTTTTTGAGCTCATGGGAAACCCTAGATCCTGTTCTCCGGACCGGATGGCAACGGTATCCGGCGTCGCTTTTCCTTTTTTATTTAAGGGCTATCTTATCGCTCACGGTGTCCCTAATGTTGATTTGCCAGTGTTGGGAGTTTTGCTGGTTTGGTCTATCTCTTTTGTTCGGGGCTTAGTGAGTTTAGCTATGTAGTTTTCTTTGTTTGGACCGAGCATATCATGTTTATCTTTTCTGGATTCCATGTTCACGCCTCTTGGCGTTCGTGTTGTATGTTGTACCTTTATATGTACTCACTCTACTCTTTCTACCAATGAAACTATGTGTAACACCAGCGAGAAAAACACTTTGTCCTCACTCGTGGGCACCTGTGAATAACTTCACAGTCGGTCATCCATCCCCAAAAACAAACCGACCCAGCAAGAAAGCGTATGCGCTTTAGCAACAAAGCGCTCATCCCTTTCTTGCTGCTTCTCGTTCTTTCTATTCCATCCCAGTCCATTACGGGATAGGAGGCTAATATAATATGTGCAGTATGTCACATACACTTCCACTCAAAGGAACCGATGTCCTCATCGGTCCACAAGAACGTTCACACTTGGCACACGTCTGTGCATTCAGTGTCGACACATGTTTCACATGTTCGCCCCCTAATCCACACACGGTCGTGTAACCACGAGATTCATCACTGATACCATTTGTAACACCTCGGTCATAGCAACCGGTTCCCGATTGTTACGCCTGGCGGGATCTAGACTATCTCAATAAACCAACACTAGTATTTCCTGCTCACTTTATCCTCACTCGTGCGCTCCTTGGAAGAACTTTCCAGTGGGTCACCCATCCCCAAATCGCTCCAAGCCAAGCACGATTAACTTTGGAGTTCTTTTGAGCTGGGCTTTCGGGAAAAAAGATGCACCTTGTTGATATGAGTAGGCCCATCATTCCTATTAAGTCAGGATGTCACAAAATCGGTCTTGTATCTTGCCCTCGCCCCCGTTGTTCCTGCGAGCGGCGGCTGGGCGAGCCCGATTTTCCGCCGCCTGCGACTCCTCCCTCCCTTCTCCTCGCCGTCGGGAAAAGGCCGATCGGTGTGGGCGGCGGCGGGGCATTTCTCCCCCTGCTTGATGTCGGAGGCACGGGATCCAACTGACGGGTGCGGTGGAAAGATGGCAGGCGCTCGCGACTGGGTCGTGGAGGTCTGGTGTTGACAAGGTGGGTTGCGTGGTGGCCGCTCGTGATGATGGAAACCCTTATGCGGCAGATCCGGCGCGGTGGCTACGGGTGGTCGAACTTCGCTGGAGGGGCTTCTCTCGCTACTTTGGTACTTGGCCACCACAGGAGAGGGCGCCCGCGACTGGTGGAAGATCCTGCCTCGCCTGGATCTGGGGCACGATGGTGGAGGTGATGCAGTTGGGGTTTGGTTTTGTTGCAGATCTGACGCGCGATGGGTAGTATCTTGGCCGAGGCGGCTTTAGGTGGTTCACGACGCCTGCGTTTGGCCGGATCTATTACTGGTTTGACCAACAGTGCCCCCCATGTGGTTGCGTGCAATGGCAGTGGCGGCGGATTTGGCACGACGACTCCTTGCGACGCGGGCTGAAGGCGGCATGGTGGATGTGTCCATCGGGTTAGCGATGCTTTACCGATCTAGCTCATGGGGCGGCAAGGGTCGGTCCAGTGGTGATACGAGTCGGCAGTGGTGCGGATCTACTGGCCGCTACTGCGTAGGTGGCGCAGGATGGTGGCGGTGGGTTACCTTCTCCTAGATCTGGGCCAATGGTGCATTGGGCTGGGCACACTCCGCCGCACACGCTCTAGGGTTCGATCAGATCTAGGATTTGTTCTCAGGTGAGTCGGTTCAGATCCCGGGGAGGATTGAAGCATGTGGTTCGGGTAGGCGAGTTTTGGGCTGGGCCTGGGAGGTGCCCCCGGACGGTGGTCGTGCCCGCCTTGCTGGTACAGTGCTCGTTGGTGGTGGTCATGGTAGAGGTACGTCGTCATGCGGATCGGCACTGATGACTTTGGACTTGGCGCCGTGTGAGCTCGCCAGGCCGAGGGCTTGGGTTGGCTCACCGGTGGCCATCGATAGTTCCGGAGTCGTGTCCCCCCAGTCCACAATGAGTGGCTGGGGATGCAGGTGTGGGTTCTTCCAACGATGGAGGAGCCTACCCGGACTTGGGTACTGAGGAGGGACGGAGAGCTAATGGCGTGCTCTCCCTACCAAGGTCCAGGGCACTGTGATGTGACCAGAGTGTGCTATCTAGCGGCATGGATATTCTTGAAGACATCTTCGTGGTTCTTCTCTCTGTGCCAAGGCTCCGAGTGAAGACTTTTGTCCGATGGACTCGGCGACGGTGTCGCCTTGCGCCATCTTACTTTTTGAGGGCGTTGTCGTGGAGCCTAGGTGTGTTAGGGTGTAGAGTGGGGTTGCATTTAGTTCTTCTGATGCTCTCTACTGGTAGTGTAGTTTCCTGTGTGCGCCGATTATCTCAGGATCAACTTTGTAAGAGGGCATCCTCACTACCTTGTATCGTTCGGCCGTGTACCTGGTTCAATTACTTTATATCTATAAAAGGGGGGGGGGGCGTAAACTCTATTTTCTGGTGTTAGTGAAAAACAAGAATAGCAACAAATACATTAAATTCACATACTACTGACAACTAAATTAGTCATTTGACATAAAAGGGTTAAAGTTCATCGTTCGGCAATGCAAATTAATATTAAAAACTACTAAAAATTTAGATAAAAAGAACTTTACCAAAAAACTATTATAAATTTCTATTATGATTCTTCTTTTCATCTACAACTAACTTGCGTGTACCTATCTATAAGTATCTATTACCATTTCCTATGCTTCATGTGGGATCGATACTCTTACTTAAAAAATGATACATCTAAACTATGTGCAGTTGCAGAACATCATATCATCTACATGACATTCAGGAAGGGAATATGCTGAATAATAAAAACACTTATGCATTGGATGGTGCTCTTCATAATGCAAATGCCCCCAATTGATGATCTTTTTATAGTGCCTATCAACCAGCCTCACCTTCAAATTGGCATGGTAAAAGTAGTTTTTGAACCGATTTCCCCGCTTAGATGTTTTGGCAAAGAATCTTCACATCTATCTTGCCATCTTTGTATCTACTTATGTTCACCAAGCTTTCCTTTGGTTTCTCTTTCCCTTGGAGTGAAAAGGATGTGGATGGATACTTTTGAATGCCTCTTAGGTTTCATCCTAGTCGACAAGCCTCATTGTCGTCGACTTTTGTTGCCAATGTTTGTCGTCGTGGTCATGTTCATGTTGTAGATGTTCAATTTCAGATTACTAGTTTTTTTTAATTTGAAGCATCACCACCTGAAATCAAATTTTCTCGCCCAAGCGGTTGTTGGAGGTAGTTTGCCAGTATTGTGGTTGTGCAAAATTATGATTTCGCAACCAGGCGTAGTATAAGAAGTTGCTCCACATTTCTTGGTTTTTAACTTGTCTCTGTGGTCGCTGTTTCTCTCGTTGCGCGGTTGTTAGATTAAGTTGGCCAGTATTGTGGTTGTGCAACATTATGATTTCGCTACCAGGCGTAGTACAAGAAGTTGCTCCAAATTTCTTGGTTTTTAACTTGTCGTTGTGGTCCCTGTTAATATGAAGCCCTTCTGGATGCCACGTGGCAAGATTCTTAAGAAGCAACGAGCTCTTTTTTCTTGTTCCAATGAAGGCGGCGAAAACAACTCTTCCATGCGGTTCCCCCACCAACAAATATTCTTGTCTTGCAGGGTCTTGGCACGTCGCTCAGTATTGCTTCAGATAAGCTGACGGTGGATAAGCTTATGACTCACCAATAAGTGTATCATTAGGTTTGTAAACGAATGAAGTATTTAAATATATACTCTTCATCACAATATAATTCATAGTTGGTTAGTCAATTTGTCAACTTTAGACACATTCCCATACCCTATATAAATGAACATAAGTAGTATATTGTTTTCAAATGGAGAAGTAGTATATTTTATTTATAGCTCTTAGGCGTTCTATGGTTTATAGAAATATCAAAGGATTGAAATTATATACGAAATATTCCTTTCCAGCCTTTTTATTTATGAGAATGGATTTTTTATTTCTAAAATTAATCCTTCATATTTAAAATAAAAAATTATTGGTTTAGATCCAATGAAAAACTTCCTATCCTATAAATCAAATGAGAACTTTCTGTTCTATAGAGATTAAAATACATGTTATCTTATTTTCTACTACATTTTTTCAATTTTTATGATACTCTTATCTTATGAATCAAATTAGGCCTAGATCCATCCAAGTAAATATGCCTAGGCATCTGGCAGGGTAGTCCACGCATTTTTTTGAGGCAGGAACCATAGAACAATTGTTCTACGGTAATTTTCTTTTCTCTCAACAAAAGTACAATGGTGAAATTTAAGCTAACTAATACAAGGTGGGAGAACTCAAGCTAACCAATACCAACTCTATCAAACATGAGTAAAAACAACTATTCTAGATTATATTTGATCGAGTTCTGAAGAGTGTCTCTGAACTTGAGATTTATTCTGTGAAGAAGAAGTTTGAGATCGGTTGAGAGATTTTGTCTCCATTGCATGATAGAGGGCCGTTCATGCCTGAAAATTCTTCCATTTCGCCGGTTCCAGATGTGCCAGTATCCAAGTATGATGATTTCCAGTCCAATTTCTTCTGGTACATGCCTGAGGGCCAGCTAGGTCTCTTCTTGAATCGAAGTTCCTCTGTCCTTGAAGGGGATCAAAGTGATCCAACAACATTGTGCAAATTTACAATCCCAGAATAGATGCATGTTAGTCTCCGGAGAATTATTGTTGCATCATGCACATTTATAATAGTCCATATGAAAACCTTTCCTTTGCAATAGGGCTCTGGTGTTTATCCAATTGTTTAAGACCAACTAAAATAAAATCTTATGTTTCATCCTGCTGGCACTTTTCCATGTGTCCAAAATAAGACTGGAGAAGTGATACGTCCAAAACGTATCTATAATTTATGCTTGCTCCATGCATGCTTTGTGTGATATTGCTATGATCTAGATACACTTTCATACACTTTTGATCATATTTGTACTAACCTATTAACTCAGTGCACCACAGTGCCAGTTCCTGTTTTCTGCTGTTTTTCTATTTCAGTTTTCCCCCATATAATGCTCCAAAAATTCGGGAAAATTCAGATAAAAAATCAGCGTGAAGGAACCTTTCGGAAGAACCTGGGTGGGGCCAGAGGGCCACCACCAGGGCCCAGGCGCCCTGGTGGCGCGCCCTAGGGCTTGGCCGCGCCAGGGGGGCGCCTAGACCCCTGGTGGCCCCCCTGGCTGCCCCCTTCGCCTATATATTATCCGTCACGGGAAACTTCCGAGGACATAACCCTTTTTCGCGATCTCTCCTCTGTTCCGCCGCCGCCGCGCTTCCGATATCGGGAGCACCAGAAGACCTCTTCCCGGCACCCTGCCGGAGGGAGGGCCGACCTCCGTGAGTCTCCTCTCCACCATGGATGCTTCCCGGATGTCTCGTGAGTAGTTTTCCTTGGACCATGGGTCCGTGATCAGTAGCTATGTGATGTTCTCCTCCCCTCTTTGTTCTCCATGGTTTAGACCTCGTGAGCTGCCCTACATGATCGAGGTACTTTTGTAATCTTTCTGCTATTGCTATGCTGAGCTTGATGGGATCTGATGGATTATGAGATTATGTTCAGATTGTGATTGAGTAATATATTTGGTTCTTATCTCTTATATTTTTGTTCCTAAGTAATTCTTGCATGTTCTCCGTTGCTGTTTATTGCTTTGGCCAAGTAGTAGGTAGTAACCCCAAGAGGGAACGTTATGCTCGATTGTGGGTTCATGCCCCCCGATGACACGCTTGAGTGACAGAAACATGAGTCTAGGGGATGTGCTGTTGCCACAAGGGGGAAAACAACGGTGCTTGTAACCGCGGTTGCAAGGATTGTTTACTTTACGCAAAGTGCTTTTTAATGCAGTTGTCTGTTGCTTTGGGTTTACACTTTGTGTGGGGCTCGCAACTTAATACCAGCGAGATGTTCTGGATAGATATCTCAAGGTGGATGATTAGTAGTAGATGCAGTTGAATTTCGGTCTACTTATTTTGGCGTACTGCCCGTGATTTTGAGCCTCTCCCTTTCTTTTGTAGCATAGTTAGCATTGCGGTGCGTTCATAATCCTGTCAATTGCCCTTCTGTAATTTTTTCACCTCGCATAGCAGTTTTATCGTCTTTTGGGAGAGAGACATCACTAGTGAACATCACGTATCCCGGTCCATATCGTCATCACTGTTTACACGCTCATTTACTTTTCTGCTTTTACTTTCAGTTGCTATCATTATCCTTTGTGCTTGATCCTTTGTGAACAACAAGACTGGAGAGATTGACAACCTCTCTGAACTTCGTTGGGAACAAAGTTATTTGTGTCTGTGTGCAGGTCCGCGTCAGTTGCGCCGCTGACACCTACTTATCATCTCCGGAGTCCTACTGGAGACAAACCTTGGTATCTTTACTGAGGGAAATTTGCTGCTGTGCTACATCACGCCTTCCACTTGGGGCTCTCCAACGAAGGGCGAGAAATCACTATCAGTACCTCGCACATCAAGCCAAATTTCTGGCGCCGTTGCCGGGGACTCCGAGTGCTAAAATAGGGGAGTTGCACACTACCCTTTTACCTTTGCTTTTTAGTCTTGTTAGTTTACCTTTCAGTTTTTACTTTTGTGTCCCTAATCAAAAATACCAAAAATACCTGTTACCTTGCTTGCTGATGCTATCTTTACCATGGGTGTTGAACCACCAAAATATGGTAGGATGGACATGTTTCACTTGGCTCGTCTTCGATCAATTTGTGCTCGCGCTAAAAACCCAACCGATTTGGTTGAGGGAAAATCATTGGATGAGCATGCTCATTACACGCGGCACCGCCTATCTCAGTAAGGGAAACACTTATGGGACCAAATACAAACTTCTTATTGCTATGCTGAGTGTTTATGCCACATTTATGATTTTACTTGCTGCTCTAATATAGAGCGTAAACACCTTCCTTTCCAATGTGAGTTTAATGAAAATGAGATCCTATCTTCTTATGCCAAAGGTGTTTATGATTACTTTGATGTTGAAAATATTGAAGAGTTTGTTGCTTTTAAAGGTGCTTATGAGATTGCTTCTTTGATTGAAAAGTATTACGATACTATTCACAAGTCTGAAAACTTTGCTGTTCTTGCTTATTGCTTTGAGAATTATACTTCCAATGCTTATATTGAGGATTTTAAAAATAGAATGCTTGCTGCCCAAGAAGAGGCTAATGATTGCTATGAAGTGGAATCTTATGATTCCGAGGACTCACTTGATACTTCTCTTTCTGATGATTTTGATACTTGCTTTGTTGATGGCCATGATGCCACTATGGATGATGCCTACGAAGATGAACTTGCTATAGTTCCTTATGTTAAGCATGAAATTTTTGCTAACGCACACACACTTGATTGTCCTATTATCCTTTTGAAATCTCCAACTCATATTCTGGAGAACTGTGCTCTTATTAAGGCTCAATGTGATGGGTTGCATTTATCTTATGATCCTCAAGACCGTGTTGAAAATTATACACGTGTGCTTGTAGGTCATGCACAACATGATTTATGTGATAGTTATATTCTTGATGTTGTTCATGATACTACTGAAAATTACTTTGAGAGGGGAAATTTTGGTTGTAGAAATTTCCATGTTGCAAAAACACCTCTCTTCATGTTGAAAGTTTTGAAATTGTTCATGTTCCACCTTTCTATGCATGTCACTTTGTGCTTCTTTGACTTATTTTCTTATAAGATGCCTATGCATAGGAAGTGGGTTAGGCTTAAATGCGTTTCATATTTTCTTCTTGATGCTCTCTTTTGCTTCAAAATTCTTATTCTTGATTAGAGCATCTTCTATAATCTTTAAGCCTAGGTAATGGCTTTAAAGAAGCGCTTTCGGGAGGCAGCCCGCAACGTATTTAGGTTTTTATTTTTGCTTTTCTTCTGTTCTTAGTGGTCTTGATGATTGTTACTACTGTAGAAACATCATTGTATCTTTATTTTTCAGCTTTGTGCCAAGTTATAGCCTCTTATGATAAGGGAAGCAAAAGTTGTGACATGCTGTCCAGAAAACAGATTCTGTCTCTTGATAGAAAAATTCGAATAAAATCACCAAATCATCTTTTTGATCTCAATTGTTTTGACAGCGTGCTCTATACAATTGTGAAACTTTCGTATGTTCTGAGTTTTTTGATTTGAGTTGTAGAAGTGCCCCTAAAAAATTCTTTACTACCTGCTGTTCTGTTTTTCATAGATTCTGCCACGTTTTGCCTCTCTTCACTTTTGCAAACCTTAAGCTTGATTTTTCTTTGCAAAAACCTTTTGGCACTCTTGAGAAACAGTAGCTCTTCAAGAATATCTTTATATCCAGTGGGGAAAAATTATTTTATTAAGGGTACTAACCTCTCTAATCAGCTTATGATGAGTTGTGTATGAAGGGAGTTTTCAAGTGTGCGATGGAAGATGATGAAAGAAGATCCAAGAGTGTCAAGCGCTCAAGCTTGGGGATGCCCCCATGCATCCCCAATAAATATCCAAGGAGACTCAAGCGTCTAAGCTTGGGGATGCCCCCGTGCATCCCCTTCTTCATCAACAATCATCGGTTCGTCCTTCGTCTCACTATATTTTTATCACTTCATGCGCTATGTGCTATGCTTGGAGCGTCTCGCTCTTAGGTTTTATTTTTTGTTTTCTTTAGCTTTGCTTTCTGTTCATAACAAGTTAGATCCCTTCTTAATTTGTGTGGGAGAGAAACACGCTCCACTTTCAAAATCTAGAACACATCATAGGATTTTTCCTGCCTATCTTTTTGCTGTTGTGTGTTCTTTATCTTTTCATAGCTACTGCCATGTTTAGTTTTAGTCTTAGTTTTTCTTTAGCAAGAGCCTTGGATTTTGTTTAGTCTGTTGCTGGAACTCTTTTTAGTATTCATGTTTATCTTGTTAAAGAGAGTTGGTTGTTGCACTGAGTTGTGTCTTGTCTTGAAAGTAGGTAATTGAGGTTTCTATTTAATTCTAGTAGTAACTTGCAATAGTTTTGAGGTATTGTTGTGAGTAATGTTTGAACTTTTGGTGTCAAGAGCTCTAGCCTATTAGTGATAGGTGTCGTATTTTGGGCAATCCGTGTTTATTTTCAACACCTACAAAACCAGTTGAGAACTCTAGTTACTAGATGGATCACTAATCTTTGAAGGGATCGAATATTAGATTACACTCACGTACCATGAGTCGAGGATGCGCAAGGATAACCAAACCCCCATACACTCCTCCTCGGGGTACTTGTCTCTTTGTGAACCTCCTTATTAGATTGAGAGTTACCGATAATAAGTGCATGAGTTCTTCGGACGAATGTAAGTATTGAAAGTTGACACTTCCACCTTCCCATATTTTGCTAGCCTCTCCCATGCCGTGCATTGCCTTCTTCTCACTCCGAGAGTTGGTGTCCACCTTCGCCGGTACATCGAAACCCTTGGCATGATACGCTATGTCATCATAAACATCCTTATATCTTTCCTCAAAACAGCCACCATACCTACCTATCAAGGCATTTCCATAGCCTTTCCGAGATATATTGCCATGCAACATCCACCTCTTATGACTTGATATTCATGTCATACATGTTCCTGCTACACTGGCAGCGACATACATTGCATACATCATGATAGCTACATCTTCTTTATATTTTGAGTACCTTCTAAAGTGTGAAAGATCTCCTTTACCTTCTTGTAAAATAGAGTGTTTCCCTTAAGCGAGGAAAAGATCCCAAAGTGGACACAATAAAAGATCCCAAAGAGGACAAATGAGAGTTAAATAGAAAGAGCCATTGAGGCCACAAAAAATAAAAAAATAAAAAAAGAAAAAAAGAAATAAAAAGAGAGAAAGGGGCAACACTACTATCCTTTTGAGAGATCCACACTAGTACTCCCTTTATATCCTTGTACTCCATAGAGATGATCATTATGCATATAGCTATGTTGGGACCTTCACACTATAGAACTTGGCTTGCATATTCCAAGGATGAGCCTCCTCAAACGAGCTCTAGGTCTTCATGAGCGAGCAAGTTAGATGCACCCCACTAGTTCCATTAGAGAGCTTCCTAGCTCGTATGTGCATCCGTTGCATGGCAATCCCTACTCCTCACATCATATCTATCATTTTGCATCTCTTGCCTATCACTACTGGAATTCGCCTGTTTGCCGTCTGCCACGGCGGACGGCAAACACCTGAATGGCCGACGGCAAAACCCTTTGCCGTCTGCCCCCGCACGGTAAAGCACCCGTCAGCCATTTCATCGGCAAAGAGGTGCGTTGCCGTCTGTTGTATATCGACGGACGGCAAAGCTCTTTGCCGTCCGCTGGAATAAGAAACAGACGGCAGAGAAGCTTGACGGCGAAGCTGTGCCAGCCGGCTCCGTCAGGCCCTTAACGGCGGGGTTGCCGTCTACGGACAGACGGCAAAGAACGGTGACGTCATCGGATAAGGTAATGACGTCACCACCCCCCCCCCCCCCCCCCGTCATATGTTTGCCGTCCAGCAGCAGACGGCAAAGTCCTACGCTTTGCCGTCTGCCTTGCCGAAGGCAGACGGCATAATGACCAAATGGTCACCCAGCTGTTGCCAGATTGCACAGCTGGGCGCCACGTGTCCTCTTTGCTAACTGCAAGCAGACGTCAAAGGCCTTTGCCGTCTGCTTGCTGACGGCAAAGAGGCTATATAGCCTCTGTTTTTTATGTTTTTCTATTAATCCCTGCATTTGACAAAAACTACCAATATATATAGCAATATGTTTCTCCAACAGCATAGTGTAGGCACCCACACACATGTTGATCAACCAAATATTAATCAAAATCCATATATACACAAGTTCTCATACATATATAGGAAACACAAGTGACCAAATAGCAAGTTCTCATACATAGTAAACAAGTACACGCAAGTGACCAAACAGTTTATAAACAAAGCTACAAGTCCAATTGCAACTCTCCATCATAGCATTACTCCCATTAAGCAAATCTGCAAAATGAAGAAAAGAAAATTATAAGAAGATGAAGTAGAAGAAGAAGAATGAGAAGAGAAGAAGAATGAGAAGAGAAGAAGAAGAAGAAGAGAACTCTTCTTCTTCTTCTCCTTCTTCTTGTCTTCTTCTCTTTACAAGTGAAAATGCAGCAACTCCAAAAATGCATTACTTTAGTCATTTTTAGGCAATAAAGCTAATTTTACCATTTTGTGAGAAAATTAAGCTAACTTTGGCAACTTTGAACAAATGAAGCTAACTTAAGCATTTTTTGAGCCAATTAAGGTAACTTTAGCATTTTGTGAGCAAATCAAGCTAACTTCATCATATTGTGAGCAAATCTGGCTAATCATGCTATTATTAGGCTAACTTAGCTATATTTAAGAATTTCATAAGCTAAATATGCATTTTCAAACTAACTAAGCATTAATAAAGCAAAATATACAACACAACTTACCGGAGTGTAGCCCTCAAGGCTGAGGTGGCTGAGAAGCATCCGTCGGGTTGCCCGATGTTGACGGTGGAGAAGGGTCATGGGACGCAGCCCGAGAGTTATGCTGCACAAAAAGATCAACTAGAGGTTAGCACGACGCCACTCAATATGGTATTGATGATCATCGAAAGATACTCACCGTCCCCACAGGAGAAATGATCGGCATCGGTGGAGCGGCCTGACCAGTATTCTCGCACATAGTCTGCACATTTGTTATTCATGAGTCAATCATATTAGGCCACTCATGACGCATTCTTTGGGTGAATATGAACAAGTGACTTACCACGAAGAGCTCATACAAGGCCCGGTTCGATGCATCGTGTCGTCCGCGGCCTCCTCGAGAGCCTTCGCCGTCCTCTCCTCCGGCAGCCGCTCTCTCTCCGCTGCCTTCTCCTCTGCCAACCGCTCCTTCTCCTCCAGTAGCCGCTGGGTGTTCTGTCACTCTTTCTCAAGAGCTTCCTGCAACCCCACTCCTCTAGTTAGCATTGTAATATTCGATGAGAGAAAACAAGAATGCAAGAGGCCTTATGGATAACCTGGATAGCGAGGTCGACTGGCCGCGGACGAGTCCTTATGGCAGGAGAAGAGCTCGTTTGGCGCGCCTTGATCTCAGGAAGAGTCTTATCGCACCTGATCAACTTATCTCCAATGGCCATGGCGCCATGGCGCCTTCCGCCACCAGAGATCATCACCAGCTCCGGCTCAATAGGCTTCCCAAGCGGGTTATAATCCTCCCCGTGCTTCTCCTTCGCCACCTCAGTATAAGCCTTGAGCTTACTGTAGGCGGCAATGTTGGTGAAAGTCGAAGGACTGGCGAGATCACACTCTGAGAGTGCCTTTGCCTTCTTGTACGACGCTGTATGGGCCATGCCATACATGTCGAACACCTGAGGCACCTCCGTTTTATTATGCTCCGCCTAAAAGACAAAGCAAAGCACGATATTAGTAAGTTGTGGGTGCCAGAAAGACAAAGAAAAGTAGAATTTGCATGAAAATTGAAGCAAAGCACATACCCATTTATTCCCGTAACCAGCTAAGTTGCGGCTTCCTTGATGGTGTGGCACACCAACCATTTGGGCGCGGAGCTCCTTGGCATTGTTGTGGATGGCCAACCAGACATCTGAGCACCAGTGGTCCACAATGGCCTCCCAACAATCCATCTTGTCCGCACACCATCTCGGTGGCACCTAAGTTACTAAACAAGGAAACTAATAAGTAGCCTAGATAGGAATCAAATCAAGCAAACTATTCAAGACTTAAGAAGGGTTACCGTCATGTACTGGGCCCTGGTCAGAAACTTCTTGCGGCAGTCCTTCTTGCTACGCTTGCGCCCTTGCTTGGCGTAGTAGTCACGGACCGCCTGCACTCGCATCTCGTGCCTTGTGTTCTGCAAGAGGCGCGTGGCCTCTGCAACTAAGACGTCCTCCGCCTCCTGCTCCTTGGACTCATCGACCTTGTAGTAGACCTGCAATAGCACGAGACAACACTGATGAGTGCACTGATGAGACAACACTGATGAGTGCACGAGACAACACTGCAATAGCATGATTTTATTGTGTGAAACAGAAATTACCCAAAAGCCGTTGATGACCATGTCGGCTCTGGTGTGGCATTCGACCCCGTTGATGGTCGTATCCGGCGGGGCCGGGGCAGCACAATAGTGCTCCCACTTGAGTCCAGGCTGCGGAACCTCATCAGGTCCGGGCAATTGAACCAGCCCCGGGAAGTTCTCCCTGACGAGCACACCAAGGATGGAGTTGGGATTGCGGACACCATTGCCGTATATCCAACCCCTGCAGTATAAAAAGACAAAGCCATCAGATAGACATAATTATAGAAGGTACCGGAAGAGAGTATAAATGCACTTACGTCTCTCCATCAGGCGTAATCAACCACTTATGGGCGGGAGTCACCGGCACGGACGGGAGCCGTGTACCCCCACGCTGGTACACAGTGGTACCCTCAGCTACCTCCTCCTCATCCGTAGTGTCCAGCTCGGCACCAGCCTCCCCCTCAGGCGTGTGCTGCTCCGGCTGGTCCGGCCAGGGACTCCAGGTCGTGCGGGTGGACGTAGCCTCCTCCTCCACCTCAGGCTGGTCCACCCTGCAGTGCTCTGGTGAATCAGCCGGAGGTGGCGGCGAGGAAGCAGCAGCAGGTGTTCGTCTCCCTTTCCCGCGACCACCACCTTCTTTGCCACTCCCGGTCTTCTTCCGACCTCCTCTCCCCCTGGGCGGCTCATCAGTAGAAGGAGGAGGCGAGGAAATACTCTCGAGCAAAGACCTCCGTAGAGCCAGAGGTGGGAGCGCATGACCCCGACCCCTCCCTCGCGAGCCTGAGGTCTCGCCCTCCATATCTGTCACGAACCTGCCAAGAATTAAAATAAAATAATTAGTACAATGAGAAAAAGAATTAATAATACAACAGTAATTACTGCAATAATGAGAATATATACAACTAATGAGAATAATGTAATTAAAGTTGAGATGCATACAACTAACAATAGTCGGGTTCATCGGTCTCTTCTACGCGATCAATTGAAGGATCGTCATCGCTATCACGCGTGTCGTCGATAATGATGGCCTCATCAGGTTCAACAACACCAACATTTGGAAGGCATTTATGTAAACGGTCAAGCATTGACAGGTCATCTGGAGCAGTAACCTCTTCTTCTTCAGGCTCTTCAACATCGTCGTTAGCGGGTTCACTCTCATTGTCTTCTTCCATGTTCTGGGGTTGCGTAGAGAGGTTTCGGAAACGTTTTTTTTATCACGCGTGTTTCTTGGAAGAATTCTCCTTCATATGTCTCTGGGTCAATGTGGGGTACATAATCCTCTTCATTTGGGGGAGGTGGTCTAATATGAGGTGGCACATCATAAACGACATCCCAACCTTTCAGGTTTTCAACCGTTTGGCAGGGGTAGGATAGATAGAAAACCTGGGTGGCCTGTTGAGCCGTAATATAGACATCGGGGACATTAAAATGGGTGTCTTGTCGAATTTCGACTAGACCTACATGTTCATGAGTTCGTCTAGTCCTCGACGGGAGAAACCAATGACATTTGAAGACAACGACGTTGGGAGGATTTTCACCATAGAATAGAAGTTTGTATATTGCTTCAACTCTTCCATAATACTCAATACCTCCGTCGCCGACAGCAGAGACACCCGAATTTGTACTTTTTCGATCGGCCATTTTTCGCTCTTTATCAACGGTACGAAAGCGATACCCGTTGATGTCGTATTTCTCAAATACACGGACCTTATTGTCAAAACCATTAGCGACTTGTCTCAATTCGGCGTCCATAGGCTCCTCATTTGCCTATAAGTTTTATAGGAAAGGATTGTTATATTAGTGAAAATTAGGTCGAACCAACAAATGAAACCCTATATATGAATGATAGTTACCGTTCGTTTGAACCAAGAGATGAAACCAGGATTGCCGTCTCCTTGATTGGCAAGAAGCTCATACTCTGCGATGGAATCACTTTCAATAACCACTCCATTCGAGAATTTGGCGACGTATCGACTGTATGAATTCAGGGGAATTAATAAGAAACAAGAATTATTAGAAGTTGCGAAACAATGTACGTACCGAGCACTTACTCGATGTACGGTCGCACTTCTGTTAGGTTGGTGAAGATATACAGTGTAAGAGTCTGCCATTCTTTGATATCCAAAATCTTATTTCTCGAAGCACCAACAGGTCCAAGATTCCCTTTGAATAGGTTGAGGTTGGATTGACGCCGTTGGGGGTCGCCAGTATTGTACCGAGGCTTTGGATTATGCAAATAGCGATTTTTGGCTTCATAATGTGCTGTCACGAAGTTTGCCGCCTCCTCGGTAATGAAAGCCTCGGCCATCGATGCTTCAATTCTACGTTTATTTTTACATTTTGCTCGAAGCGTCTTCTGCATTCTCTCCGTTGAATAGCACCAACGATTTTGCACAGGGCCCCCTAATCTTGCCTCGGTCGGGAGATGCAATATCAAATGTTGCATCGGATTAAAAAAACTCGGTGGAAAGATCTTCTCTAACTTGCAGAGCAACTCCGGCGCCATATCTTCCATGTCTTCTAGCACGCCATCGGATAGTTCTTTAGCACAAAGAACACGAAAGAAATAGCTCAGTTCTGCCAGTACTAGCCACTCTTCCTCGGGGATATAGCCGCGCAACATCACCGGCATTACCCGCTCAAGCCATATGTGCCAATCATGACTCTTCAGCCCTAATATTTTATGTTTTTCAGGACTCGCTCCCCTCCTCAGATTCGCTGCATACCCATCGGGGAACATCAAACTGTTTTGCACCCACAAGAGAATTTCCCTGATATGCCCCCTTTCAAGATTGAACCAGGCCCTTGGCTTGGACCAATTCTTCTTTCCTTTCGGCTGTCGCATGTTCTGTGAGGGTCTATCACATAGAGTCTCCTGGTCGACTCTAGCTTTAGGATTATCCTTTGACTTCCCATCTATGCCGAAAAATGTACCAAACAGGGCCTCGCCGATTTTTTTTTCAGTGTGCATCACGTCAATATTGTGTGGAAGTTCGAGGTCTTTGAAGTAGGGGAGATCCCAGAAGCATGTCTTGTGAGTCCAGGCGTGTTCCGAATTATATCCCTTGAAATACCCGGGACGTTCTGGATCAGGCTCGAGAGAGTTCAACTGTGCCAAGACATGTTCGCCCGTCATCTTAGGTGCTCCCAGGTTTTTGACAACTTTGCCTTTGATGAAGTTCTTCTTGTCTTTTCTAAAAGGATGCTTAGGAGGCAGAAACTGTCTATGCAAGTCAAAGCAGGAATACTTGCCACCCGCCTTCAGCCAATGAAACTGAAGAGCAGCCTTGCATGTTGGGCACCCGAACTTTCCATGAACACAGAAGCCAGCGAAAAGCGCATACGCCGGCAAGTCATGCATCGAGTACTGGTACCAAACATGCATTTTGAAGGTCTTTTTGCTAGCTGCATCGTATGTCTTGAACCCTTCGTCCCAAGCTTGTTGCAATTCCTCCTTAAGCGGTTGCATGTACACATCCATATTCTTCCCCGGATATTTGGGCCCTGGTATTATCAACGTCAGGAAAATGTTCTTCCTTTTCATAATCTCTGAGGGGGGGAGATTGAGTGGCATGACAGATACAGGCCAACAACTGTATGGGGCTGCCATCAGACCGAAAGGATTGAACCCATCTGTGCCGACGGCGATTCGGCAATGCCTTGGCTCCTTAGCTTTTTCCGAATGTTTTTCATCAAAGTGCTTCCATGCTGAACCATCCGATGGGTGAGTCAACATCGGCTTCCCATCTGCATCAAATTCTGTTCTCTTCCCATGTTTGTGCCATGTCATCTGTCTGGCTGTCTCTTCCATCATGTAAAGGCGTTGAATTCTTGGTATCACTGGAAGATACCTAAGAACATTTACGGGTATTTTGGTCTGCGTCTTCTCACCTTGACCATTGTCTACCACAACATACCTGGATGACTTGCATTTGGGACAATAGTCTTCGTCCGCATACTCTTTCCTAAATAAAGCACATCCATTTTCACAAGCATGTATCTGCTCATAGGGCATCTTAAGTACCTTGAGGATTTTATCCGATTGGTACAGGTTTGCAGGCATAACATGATCTTTTGGTAGAAACCGCCCAATTAGGGTCGTGATCGCATTGTAACAATCTGTGCCCAAGTTGAATTGTGCCTTCAAAGCCATCAACTGTGCGATGGCATCGAGCTGACAAAGCTTAGTGTGAGCGTGCAGCGGACGTTTCGAAGACTCCAACATATCATAGAAGGCCTTCGCAGATTCCTCCATCTCATCGTCCTCATCCCACGCATCGTCAAAATCCTGCACCATGTCTTCGATCCCGGTTCCGTACTCATCCGTGCGCTGACGGACCACCTCCTCTCTCCGCCGTCCGCCAGACTCGCCATGGAAGGTCCACACCGTATAACCAGGCTTATAACCCCACTTCTGCAAGTGTTTACCCATATCCACCTCTGTCGCCTGTTTATAATTGTCGCACCTAACGCAGGGGCACCAGGTTTTTCTCTGCCCATTTGCAAACGCCGCTCTCAGAAACTCCTTGGTTTTCATTGCCCATTCATTGGTGATCTCTTTCTGATTAGGGCGACCAGTGTACATCCACGCACGATCATCGCTCATCTTGTTGCTACAGCTAGCTACTAAACAACAAATATACCATTTTATTACATCCACTTTTTATTGCTTTTATCATACATAGCTACGGCATATGCAATTAACCTACACACTAATAGGTAAAGATAGGTCCTAATCCCACCCGAGTATGTGTAGATTGGGTCGGTTTCCCATGCTTTGGTCCCGATCCGACGCGGTATTTCGGCAGCACCTCCACGCTGTTCTCCTAATACACGTCTCGACAACAAGCCGAGAGGTTGTGTATCCGGAGAACAACAGGGAGGCGCTGACGAAATTCCGCGTCGGATCAGGACCAGAGCATGGAAAAACGACCCAATCTACACATACGCGGGCTGTCCATGGATAACGTTGGACAATTCGAAAGAATTACTATTATAAATATGCAAATGAATGCATATTTATACTGTAATCCTTTCGAATGGGAGACGCATACTGGTTACGCGACTGTATTTACCTAGCTCCGGTGCCGTCGAGTCGGTGGCGTCGAGGGGCTCAGGTGGCGGCGGAAGGGTGGCTCTGGAGCCCCTCAACGCCGGAGACACCCCGCCGCCACCACCAGAGCCCCTCGTCGCCACCTCGGAGGAGCCCCTCGACGCCGGAGCCACCCCGCTGCCGCCACCAGAGCCCCTCGACAAACCATATTTTTTCCTATTATTTACATTTATTTCATTTTCTATTTTTTCAGCTCCTCCTCCTTCTTTTCTTCTTATTCTCCTCCTCCTCCTCCTTCTCCTTCTTCTTCTTCACCTCCTTATCCTTCTTCTTCTTATTCACCTCCTTCTCATTCTTTATCTTCTTGTCCTCCTTCTCCAACTTCTTGTCCTTATTCTTTTCTCCTCCTCCTCCTACTTCTTCTTCACCTTCAACTTCTTCTTTATCTTTTATTTCCTATATTTTTTCTCTTCTTCTTTTCCTATTCTACTTTTACTCCTAATTTTTCCTTCTCTTCTTCTTTTATTTCTTCTAACTAAATCTTTCTAATTGCTAACTAAAAATATATCTAATTAAAGCGAAATAAAACTAATTGCTAACAATACTAGTGCTAACAATACATACAAAATAACACTAATTAAATTACTAAAAGAAATAAAACCAATACTAAATCTATCTAATTGCTAACTAAAACTAAATCTATCTAATTAGTAACAATACTAATATGAATAGTAGCAATTAAAAACAACAACAAATTAAAAACAGTAGCAATACTAACCTAACTAAATTTACTAATCTAAATAAACAAATATAATACTAACAAATCTATCACTAACAAATCTAATACTAACAACAATGCATATAACAGAAAAAAAAACAGAAAAAAGAGGGAGGAGGGGCTCACCGGCCGGAGTAGGGGACGGCGGCGGTGAGGGCGGGCCGGGGCGCGCGGTGGTGAGGGCAGCGGCGGGGAGAGCGGGCCGGGTGGTGGTGGGGGCGGTGAGGGCGGCCGGGGTGGGTGGATCCAGCGAGGGAGGGGTCGGGCCGGGGCGGGTGATGGCGGGGGCGGGCCGGGGCAGCTGGGCGACGACTCCAGCAATGGCGCGGCGGCGGAGATGGTGAGGGCGCGGCAGCGGCGTGGGGCGAGAGAAGGGGAGGCACGGGGGAGAGAGTGGAGAGAGTGGGAGAGAGAGAGGAGGCCGACGAGAAGTTAACGGTCTCGGTGCTTTGCCGTCTGCGGCCGGACGGCAAAGAAGTTTATGCCGTCTGCTGGCAGACGGCACAACATCGCACCGTTAGCTAGGGCGAGCGAGGCATTCGAGTGGGACCCACTTTCGCTTTGCCGTCTGTCTCTGCACGGCAAAGAACCCTTTGCCGTCTGTCGACCAGGCAGCAGACGGCAAACAAGCCTATTGCCATGCCAACCCTTTGCCGTCTGTCTTTAGGGCAGCAGATGGCATACAACCCCTTTGCCGTCCGCCCCGATGAAATGCAGACGGCAAAGAGGTTGACACATGGCAAACTTGTGAATTCTAGTAGTGTATGATTGTCCTCATTGATGTGAGCCTTTCTCCTCCTTTTTTTCTTCCTCCTCCGTACTCCTCTCTTTGCCATCCCAAGTGTCAACTATCGTGCTTACGCTCATCCATTGCATGAGTGCTCAAAATATTGAAAAAGGAGTGGATCGAATTGACTTGTACCTGACTAGTGGTCTGGGGACGAGTCAAGATAAGATGACAGAAAAAGACCAAGTGTGAAACTTTAGTAGATTGAGTTCTCAACAAATAAATTGTTTTTCTCGTATTCCCTATCCCCCTTCTTGCACGCAAACACCATTTGGAGACATTCGAGTCACGGACAGCGAGAGCTCTTGCACCTAATGTTCTTTTGTTACTTGTTTCAATGCTAATATAGACTCTTTCATGTTATGACTTGAATTGAATTTCTAACCTTGATTGCTTTACTTTTCAAAGTTCTTATATGGTTGCTAGCATGTCACCACAGAAATTATGTTGTTATCATTTACCTACTCGAGGACGAGCAGGAATTAATCTTGGGGATGTTGATACGTCCAAAACGTATCTATAATTTCTGCTTGCTCCATGCATGTTTTGTGTGATATTGCTATGATCTAGATACACTTTCATACACTTTTGATCATATTTGGACTAACCTATTAACTCAGTGCACATAAGTGCCAGTTCCTGTTTTCTGCTGTTTTTCTATTTCAGTTTTCCCCCATATAAAAAGTGCCACAAAAATTCGGGAAAATTCAGATAAAAAATCAGCGTGAAGGAACCTTCAGGAAGAACCTGGGTGGGGCCAGAGGGCCACCACCAGGGGCCCAGGCGCCCTGGTGGCGCGCCCTAGGGCTTGCCCGCGCCAGGGGGGCGCCTGGACCCCTGGTGGTCCCCCTGGCTGCCCCCCTTCGCCTATATATTCTCCGTCACGGGAAACTTCCGAGGACAGAACCTTTTTTCGCGATCTCTCCTCTGTTCCGCCACCGCCGCGCTTCCGAGATCGGGAGCACCAGAAGACCTCTTCCCGGCACCCTGCCGGAGGGAGGGCCGACCTCCGGGAGTCTCCTCTCCACCATGGATTCTTCCCGGATGTCTCGTGTGTAGTTTTCCTTGGACCATGGGTCCGTGATAAGTAGCTATGTGATGTTCTCCTCCCCTCTTTGTTCTTCTTGGTTTAGACCTCGTGAGCTGCCCTACATGATCGAGGCACTTTTGTAATCTTTCTGCTATTGCTATGCTGAGTTTGATGGGATCTGATGGATTATGAGATTATGTTCAGATTGTGATTGAGTAATATATTTGGTTCTTATCTCTTATACTTGTGTTCCTAAGTAATTCTTGCATGTTCTCCGTTGCTGTTTATTGCTTTGGCCAAGTAGTAGGTAATAACCCCAAGAGGGAACGTTATGCTCGATTGTGGGTTCATGCCCCCCGATGACACGCTTGAGTGACAGAAACATGAGTCTAGGGGATGTGTTGTTGCCACAAGGGGGAAAACAACGGTGCTTGTAACCGCGGTTGCAAGGATTGTTTACTTTACGCAAAGTGCTTTTTAATGCAGTTGTCTGTTGCTTTGGGTTTACACTTTGGGTGGGGCTCGCAACTTAATACCAGCGAGATGTTCTGGATAGATATCTCAAGGTGGATGATTAGTAGTAGATGCAGTTGGATTTCAGTCTACTTATTTTGGCGTACTTCCCGTGCTTTTGAGCCTCTTCCTTTCTTTTGTAGCATAGTTAGCATTGCAGTGCGTTCATAATCCTGTCAATTGCCCTTCTGTAATTTGTTCACCTCGCATAGTAGTTTTATCGTCTTTTGGGAGAGAGACATCACTAGTGAACATCACGTATCTCGGTCCATATCCTCATCACTGTTTACACACTCATTTACTTTTCTGCTTTTACTTTCAGTTGCTATCATTATCCCTTGTGTTTGATCCTTTGTGAACAACAAGACCATAGAGATTGACAACCTCTCTGAACTTCGTTGGGAACAAAGTTATTTGTGTCTGTGTGCAGGTCCACCTCAGTTGCGCCGCTGACACCTACTTATCATCTCCGGAGTCCTACTGGAGACAAACCTTGGTATCTTTACTGAGGGAAATTTGCTGCTGTGCTACATCACGCCTTCCACTTGGGGCTCACCAACGAAGGGCGAGAAATCACTATCATTACCTCGCACATCAAGCAGTTATCAGTTCCTCTTAGCTGCTTGTAAATTTTCATAGTTGAATAAGTCTGCTTGCCATCAATCATCCATAAGTCTTTTTGCATGGAATCATTTGGTAGAAGTGCTGGGATTTGCTTTAGTTGTCTCCTGGCTTGCTAAGAGAGAGGTGTGTGAAAAATTTCTTCCCATTCAGTGATGTTCTGTACAGTTCGGACTGAAACATCGGTGTCTTTGGCAAAGGAGAAGAGTTCTGGAAAGGTCAGATGTAATTTGTTTGGTGTCCAGGTGTCAAACCAAAAAGAAACAGTGTCTCCTGAGTGTGCTTGAATGTTCGCATTCTGTTTGTAAATCTGGATGAGTGGAATATGTGCTTTCCACCAGAAGGATCCAGTCTGGATCCAGTCTTGTTTCCATGTGGGACACTATCTCTGTAAGCTGTTTCCCAGAGTAGTTTGACCCAGGGTAGCTCATCTTTGTTCAGGAATTTGTGCACATTTTTTATGAGAAGTTATTTGTTGTGTGTGGCTATATCAATTATTCCAAGTCCTCCTTTGTTTTTGGGTCTGCAAACTTTGTCCCAGGAAATAAGAGGAGCTCCTCCAGAATCATTCCCATATTTCCTCCAAAAGAATTTTCTGAGATATTTGTTGATCTGGTTTGTGACCCCAGCTGGAAAAAGAAGAGAACACATGAAGAATGTTGGCAGTGCAGAGAAGATTGATTTGATAAGCATTAGCCTTCCATCATATGAAAGCATGGTTGAGCATCCAGTTAATCTTCTGTCAATTCTCTGTATCATATTGAGGAAATGCTCAATTTTAGGCTTGTGAATCCCCATATGCAGACCCAAATATGTGAAGGGAAAGTGTAACGCCCTCAGATCTTGTAAAAGTAATCACTGTTGGTGAAACAGTAATCACCTTGTTTTAATTAAATTACTGTGTTGAACATCACCTTAATCATCTCTGAATTCCTAAGTCAGTTTCAAATGCTCCTTTGATTGAAATTTAAACCAATGTGCCATCTATGCCTTGATCATCATGGTTCGGATGAAAATCCAGAATTCCTTTTACTAGATATTAAATACAATGTGCAAATTAAACCTTGTCCAAAAATCTCGCAACCACTTTTATAAAATGGATATTAATTTGTAGTTCATGGGATTAAGTGCTTGGAAAATTATTGGACCCCAAAATAATTCAAACAATAAAAACCAAAGCCTAGATGGTCCAATTTGGTAGTTTAATATTTAAATAAAATATTAAATGAGTTTATTATAACCCAAAACATTTTGTGGCTCTATTACCAAGTGAAGCACTAATATATAAAACATTAGTACATTTTATAAAAGGTTTAAGCAATTAAAATAAATGCAAAAAGGAAAATACAGAAAATATATATAAAAAAAAGGGAAAAATAAAATCTATCTAGCGCCCGGGGCGCAACCCCAGGGCCCAGCCCACCTAAAGCCCCCCTGACGGGGTCAACTACCCCCACCCCCACTCTTCTCTCTCTCCCCACGACAGAACACCCCCCCCCCCCCACGATCCGATCTGGAGCCCTCCTCCCCTTGAGCCCGGAACCGGCGCCGAACCGCGCCCTCCTCCCCGGCGAGACCACCCCGACGCCGGCCCACCCTCTGCTCCCACCGGGCTCCGCCGACTCCGGCCTCCCCCGGACACCTCCTCCGCCGCGACGACCCCTCCTCCCTGTGATCCGGCCATGAGCGCCGCCCCCCTCCTATGCCCCCCTGTTCCCTTGCACCTCTGCCCGCCATGGCCATGGCGCACGGCCGCCGATTCCCCACCGCGTCCTCTGCCCCCCGTCCCTGTCCACGCTCGCGCGGCCGCGCTGCCGCTCGATGCGCCCACACCCCCCCCCCCCCCGCGCACAGCCCCAGGCCGCGGCGCCACTCCCACGGCCTCCCCTGGCCACCCCCCTCACCGGAATGCCACCCCCGCCATCCCAAGCTCCGGCAGCCGTCGTGCCTCACCGCGGCCGCGCCCCACCGCCCCCTCGCCGGAGCGCCGTCCTGGCCCGGTGCGGGCTCGCCCGCATCGACCATGGGCATGGCTAAGCCCCTGGTTAATTAGCCAGGCTAACCCCCCCCGGGCTAATTTAGAAAAATGATAATAATAACCCCCCCCCATGTGACACTTACATGTGGGGCCAACCCCCCTTAATTAACTCTCTAGTTTAATTAATCTGTTAATTAAATAGATGTCTCAATGACACCTGGGCCCCACTGGGTATTTAAGTTATTAAATTTGATTATTAGATAACAGTGTATGACATGTGGGTCCAGGGTAATTAAAATTAATAAAAATGTTTTATTTGACTGTGAGGCTGACATGTGGGTCCCATATGTCAGTTTGACCAGTCAACCCTGTTCTGGATAATGTTATTAAAAATAATAAAAGAAATTATTAAAAAAAGGATTTTTAAATGATTTAAAGTATTTAAAACTTTGAAATTCAATATCTTTTAAACCGTATTTCAGATCGAAAAACTTTATACATGAAAGTTGATCAGAAAAATATAACGAATACGGATACGCTATCCGTATGTCTACCACACCCCCCTAGCGCACCGATCATCGACATTCCCCCCCTCCGGGCTGTCTGCCGATAATTCCCGGTACCGATAAAAAGTACCCGGATGAATTAATCTCGAACACAAAAGTTGTCCGGAATGGTTCAACTAACACGGATACACCCCCCTTATGTTTGTCCGGTACCCACGACACCTCCGGCATGAACCCTCCCCCCCCCGGACACCCTGTCCGGTAATCTCCCGGAGCTGGTAATTCATCCCCGGATGAATTCCCGCTCCGAGCAACGTGCATTGCACTGCGTTAGAACACCGTTAACTTTTCATCTGTCATGTCATGCATATGTTTGTATATCATTGCTGTGTATTTACTGTTTCCTCCCCCCCTTAATCTTCGGTAGACCCCGCTGCTACCGCCGACTACACTGCTGCCGGGTACGACTACTTCGTCGACGACCCGACCCCTACCGTCGAGCTTCCAGGCAAGCAGAGCCATTCTCTTCCCCAGATATCGCCTACCTTTCCGTACATTTCTTGCACTAGGCATTGTTACCGCTGCTGCTACGTTATACTCCTATTCAATTGCATAGCCTGATTTTGTCGCCCTTGATGTACCTTTCTTATCCTATGCTGCCTATTATTACTTATGTATTATTCAGCAGTGAACCCTGCGCCTTGTTAGCTAGGACTAGATAGCGGGCCGTGATCACTCAGGGGGGTGAACACGGATACAATATATACAACTGCACAGGTACGGTACTAAGCAGACACCGCCAAAGGCCCCTATCTGGGTTGTGCCTAGTCACCTCAAGTGTGAGCTATCCGGGAGTAATCCTTGTACTCCACTCGAGGCTGACTTTTTCTTGCCGCCATAGGGTCCTGAAAAGCGGTTTTCCTTAAGGTAAGAAGTCGGGCGACCCAACGGTGCCCGCGAGAGGTATATCGTCGGGAACGACAGGGAGGGTACGACCGACGTTACTGGCGTGCTTGGCCCCTGCTCGTATCTCGCGAGAGTTACCAAACCACGAAAGTCGAGCTCTACCAAGAGCACACGCGAGACAAGGTAAGGAGACGGTTCACCTTGTTGGTAACCGCAGTGACTTGGTGGGACGACGGGGCAGGCACCGATGTACTGGTGGTCCTGACTGCTGTCGTTGACCGCGAGTCGGTTAAGTCGAGGCAACGATAACGGTTGTCACGCAGGTTAATTAAAATGCTAAATGGTTCGGCGGATGACTTGAGAGGCCCGTTGGTCTGTTCGCACTACCTACACGTGGGATTACGGTGTGGGCCCTCCGCGTCGTAGTTTGTCCGAAAGCTCTTCAGACGTCAGCAGTACTGCGGCCTGATCGCCGGGAAGTGGTCTTGTCTTTTGCTGCAGCAGGTGTGTTTGGATTTGCTTTTGCTTCACCGGCCAGACTCGCACCGTGCAGGAGCGTGCAAGGGTGAGGGACCTAGACCCCTTGGCGCATAGGATATAGTCCGGCGGATGGCCTCTCTGTTGAGCCTAGGATGGGCTGCGTCGTGTCGGATAGCCTCGGTGGGGCGTTACCTAACAAGGTTCACGCCACCCTGGAGATCCGAGCGTGCAGGCTGAACAGTAGTGCACCCCTGCAGGGAGTTTAATCTATTCGAATAGCCGTGTCCACGGTAACAGGACGCTTTATGCTGAAGCTGGATCTTACCACTAGAAACTATTATTATTAAACTGTATGGTTCCGGGTTTTCTTCCTCGCGGGGATGTCGAGGAGGTGAACTCGGAGGCATAATTATTATTGTTAATCATTTCAACTTATATTATACAATGTTGCAGCAACTTCTGCTTCGTTGTTACTTTATGCTTTATATGAACTGTTGGCTGATTCTTACCTCATGCTGCAAGACATCGTCGGAAGTTGCTAGTCTTCGATAGGCCTAACTTCTTACCCTTATTCTGATTTCTATCTTGCAGTCCACTATATACAGCCTCTTCTTTCCGTTGATACAATGCATAATGCTTAGTAGCGGACGTAAGACTCGCGGGTATACTAGATACTCACCCGCTTTATTTCCTTTACTGTTTTGCCTGATCGGCCGCTGCAGTCGACGTTGGAGCCCAGGAGCAGGAGTACCCCGGAGGCGGATACTACTACATCGAGACCCCCGCTGACCAGGACCAGGAGTAGTTTCGGAGGCTCCCAGGCAGGAGGCCTTGCCTTTTCGATCTGTATCTCTGATGTTATTTGTGCTAGCCTTCTTAAGGCAAAACTTGACTAACTATGTCTGTACTCAGATATTATGGCTTGTATAACTTATGTATTCGGGTCCGCGTGACCCCCTTTATTGTAACATATTGGTTTATCCTTTTGGGTTTAGTGTTGTGCTGTGATATTCTCACCGTGGCACCCTAATCTTAGTCGTGTACCCTGCGTGTATGATTACTGTACACGGATTGATTTTGGGGGCGTCACAAGTTGGTATCAGAGCCGACTGCCTGTAGGAAGCCACCCAACCACTACCTGGTCGAAGTTGAGTCTAGACTTTGAAAAACTATTTTTTCTAACTTAATGTTTGGCTTACGGGCCCACATCGATGTCACTACGTGTGATATCTATGGTGTTAGGATCCTTTTCTCCTTACCTATGCTCTGGGAATCTGCTCTCTTATCCTTGCTGGTAAGTTTTACAAAATCTGACATTAGGATCACGTTCTCTTGATTCCATCCGGCGTTTTGGTGCTTCCCCTATTGATTGAGTCGTGTCGCAGGCGTCGTACGCCAGATCCCAGACCGCGGATCCCATTCTCATTCTGGGCAGGCCGCGCGTTCTCTGGCATCAACTCCTGTGGCCAACAGTTTTCTTGCGGCGTGATTGACATAGTGGAATCTATGTCGCGTCGTGTAATCCTTACCACGGTCTGCGCGCCGCCTAGTGTGTCCTTTTTTTCCTTAATTTCTACGACGTTACGCTGCCCGATTTTCGGTTGATTCTATGTGTGGATGTGTATGTCTTATATGACTACTCCTATATATCCGTGCCTCCTCTTTGTTGTCGTTTTACCTCTTACTCGTTTCCGGCATCTCGTTAAAATGTTCATCGCTGAAATGCCCCTGTTAAATTCTAGCAGGATGGCTGGTCGTGGTGGTCGTGGTCGTGGTCGTGGTGCCAACGATCCACCCCCGCCGCCGGAATACATGGCCGCAATGATGCAGCAGTTTTAGATGAACCAAGTTTTTATGCAAGGAGTCATAGATCAGCTCCAGAATCAGAACCAGAACCAGCACCAGAACCAACCGCCTGTGGTTACTCTGCGGGATTTCATGCGTCTCAATCCCCCTCTCTTCCACCAACCGGAACAGCCACTGGATGCTGTTGATTGGCTTCGTGACATCACTCGTCAGCTGGAGTTCGCTAATGTGAGCGCTGCTGATTATGTCACATTCGCGTCCTATTTCCTGCGTGGTCCCGCTGCTCAGTGGTGGGACACTTACAAGGGCTCGCTAGCTGAAGGGACTGTCGTCACCTGGAATGACTTCAAGACTGCCTTCCGTGCTCGTTATGTCCCCCAGGCGATTATGAACCGTATGAAGGCCGAGTTCCGCAACCTCGTTCAGGGAAACAAAACTGTCGAGGCATATCAGAGGGAATTCCTCCGCCTCTCCCGCTATGCTGCAAGTGACCTCCCCAATGATGCAAGTAGGCAAGAGAAGTTCCGTGATGGGCTCAACCCAGATCTCCAGCTTGCACTGGCTTTGCACGTCTTCCCCGACTTCGCCACCATGGTGAACCAGACTATCACTCTGGAGACCGCTCAGCTTAAGTTCGGTGGTTCGCCGAAGCGCCCCTGTGATGCTGGCTCATCTTCGGGCACAGCACAGAAGCAGCGCGTTTGGCTTCCACACAGTGTGTTTCGTCCAACTGCCCCTGCAGCAAGGCCGTCTTATGTTGCACCCCGTCTGCCTCCGCCCCCGCCGAGACAGCCGAAGACTGAGACTGCACCCCTCCATCCTCAGGATGGCCTGTGTTTCAAGTGCCGTCAGCCAGGCCATATTTCCAGAGACTGCCCTCAGCGACAGAATCAACTGGTAGTTCACCCTGCTGGCCGCGGAAATGGCCGTGGCAACAATGGGACCCTCAACTATAATACTGGGTCAAATCCTCATGCTCGTGGTCATGCTTACAACATTGATGTTGAAGCATCTCAGGAACAGCCCGCTACTGTGATGGGTACACTCCTCGTTAACTCAATACCTGCTACTGTTTTATTTGATACAGGAGCATCACATTCATTTATGTCTGGGGCATTTGCGTCTAAGCATGGCATTTACCACGAAAAGATGCATACCCCCTTAATAGTCCGGACTCCCGGTACCCAGTGTCGTGTCGACATGGTTGCACCAAACCTCACTGTCGAGATCGAAAGATTTGAGTTCATGGTTTCTCCACACATTCTGAAAACCTCCACCATCGACCTTATCCTTGGCATGGATTGGCTGAAAACCCACAATGCCGCACTTTATTGTGGCACCAAGGTCATCCAACTTTTTCATCCTTCTGGCGCGATTGTGAGTCACACTGCCATTGTGTCGATGAATGCCGAAGCTCGTATATATGCTCTGAATGCCTTGAATGTCGCACCTCTCGAAGGGATTGAGAAAGTCCCAATCGTTTGTGATTTTACCGACGTATTCCCAGAAGAACTGCCGGGGATACCCCCGATTAGAGAAGTTGAATTCGTCATCGACTTGAAGCCTGGCACCGTCCCTATTGCCAAGCGCCCGTATAAGATGCCACCTCACCACCTCCTTGAATTGAAGAAGGAGATCGACACGGCCCTCGAGAAAGGCTTCATCCGTCCAAGTTCCTCTGCTTGGGGAGCACCTTCGCTCTTTGTCAAGAAGAGTGATGGCACGAACCGTTTGGTCCAAGATTACCGACCTATCAACCAAGCCACGATACAGAACAAGTACCCCCTCCCTCGGATCAATGATCTTTATGATCAACTTGCTGGATCCACGGTGTTTTCAAAACTCGACTTAAGTTTGGGTTACCATCAGATCCGGGTCCGTGATGAGGACATCCCGAAGACTGCATTCATTACTCGCTATGGTTCATATGAGTACACCGTCATGTCCTTTGGCTTGACGAATGCACCAGCCACCTTCTCCAGATTGATGAACTATATATTCATGGAATACCTCGACAAGTTTGTCGTGGTTTATCTGGATGATATATTGATTTACTCCAAGACCGATGCAGAACACGCTGAACATCTTCGCCTTATACTGGAAAAGCTTCGAGAACACAAACTCTACGCTAAGTACTCTAAGTGTGAGTTCTGGCTTCCTGAAGTGACCTACCTTGGTCACGTGATTTCCAAGGATGGCGTTGCCGTCAACCCCGAACGTATTCAGGCTATTCTTGACTGGACTCCACCCAGGACTGTCAAGCAAGTCCGGAGTTTCTTCGGCCTCGCCAGCTATTGCCGCCGTTTCATCGAGAACTTCTCCAAGATTTCCAGGCCTCTGACTAACCTGCTTCACAAAGGCGTCAAGTTTGAGTGGACTGATAAATGTCAGGAAAGTTTCCAGGCCCTCAAGGACAAGCTCACTTCTCCCCCAGTGCTTGCTCCGCCTGATACTCAGAAGGACTTTGTGATATATTGCGACGCATCTCGTCAAGGATTAGGCTGTGTCCTAATGCAAGAGCGCAAAGTGATTGCTTATGGCTCTCCTCAGTTGCGTGCTCACGAAGAAAACTATCCAACTCATGATCTCGAATTGGCAGCAGTAATTTATGCATTGAAGCTGTGGCGACATTACCTCGTCGGTAATTGTTGCGAGATCTTCACCGACCACCAAAGCCTGAAGTACCTGTTTACACAACCCGACCTGAATCTCCGCCAACAGAGATGGCTCGAGACAATAGCCGACTACGACATGGGAATTTCTTACACCCCTGGCAAAGCTAATGTGGTGGCCGATGCCTTAAGCCGCAAAGCCTATTGTAGTGAACTTGAAGTTCAAGTGCAACAGCCACGTCTGTATGCAGAACTCCGCAAGCTGAACATCGAAATTGTTCCGCAGGGATATATGAACTCCCTGGTGGTCCAACCAGACCTCGACACCCGCATCAAGACGGTACAACATTATGACTCTGACATTTGGAAGATTAAGCATCGTGTCGCGCGCGGAGAGCCCTCATTCTTCACTATTGATGCAAATGATGATAATGCGGTGTACTTCAAGGGTCGTTTAGTGGTTCCGGTAGCCAAGGCCAACCTGAATTACGCCTCTGATGTCATGAAAGAAGCTCATGATACTCCTTTGTCGATTCACCCTGGTAGTACCAAGATGTACCAAGACATTCGTCAGCGGTACTGGTGGTCTAACATGAAACAAGACATTGCTCGTTATGTTGACGAGTGTGACGTTTGTCGTCGCGTCAAAGCAGAACATCAAAGACCTGCTGGAACTCTGCAACCACTCTCTATTCCTGAATGGAAATGGGACAAGATTGAAATGGACTTCGTCACCGGATTTCCCCGATCACAGAAAGGTCATGATGCCATCTTTGTCGTCATCGACCGATTCTCCAAGGTTGCTCATTTTCTGCCTGTCAAGGAGACGATCTCTGCTAGTCAGTTGGCAGACTTATATGTTTCCAGAATTGTTTCCCTCCACGGGATTCCGTTGGAGATCAGTTCCGACCGAGGCAGCATTTTCACCTCAAAGTTCTGGGATAGTTTCCAAGAAGCTATGGGCACTCACCTAAGCTTCAGTACCGCTTATCACCCCCAGTCGCAAGGACAAGTCGAACGAGTCAACCAAGTACTTGAAGATATGCTCCGAGCTTGTGTCATCTCATTCGGTAAGAAATGGGAGGAATCTCTTCCATTTGCTGAATTCTCCTACAACAATAGCTATCAGGCTAGTCTGAAGATGGCACCCTTTGAAGTTCTCTATGGACGTAAGTGTCGAACCCCTCTGAATTGGTCAGAAACTGGAGAACGAACCCTCATTGGTCCGGACATTATTCAGCATGCCGAAGATCAGGTTCGCGTTATTCGTGAACACTTGAAAGCTGCTCAGTCTCGTCAGAAGAGCAACTATGATCGCAAGCACAAAGAAATGGTCTATCAACCTGGCGAATATGCTTACCTTCGTGTCACTCCCATGAGGGGCACTCATCGCTTCGGGATCAAAGGCAAGTTAGCTCCTCGCTACATTGGCCTGTTCCGTATTCTTTCCAGAAGTGGACAAGTGGCATACCGATTGGAATTGCCGCCGAACCTCTCTCAAGTCCACGATGTATTCCATGTGTCGCAACTCCGACGCTGCTTCAAGGACCCAATTCGTGAAGTGGAACATGATATGATTGAGCTGCAGCAGGACTTGACTTATCAAGAACATCCGAGCCGCATTCTTGATCAGTCTGATCGTCGAACCCGCAACAAGACAACCAAATTCCTCAAAGTTCAGTGGTCGAATCATTCTGAAGATGAAGCCACCTGGGAACGCGAAGATCGTCTTCGTGAAGAATACCCCGATCTTTTTCCCGCTACCACTTAAATTCTCGGGACGAGAATTCTTGTAGTGGGGGAGATTTGTAACGCCCTCAGATCTTGTAACAGTAATCACTGTTGGTGAAACAGTAATCACCTTGTTTTAACTAAATTACTGTGTTGAACATCACCTTGATCATCTCTGAATTCCTAAGTCAGTTTCAAATGCTCCTTTGATTGAAATTTAAACCAATGTGCCATCTATGCCTTGATCATCATGGTTCGGATGAAAATCCATAATTCCTTTTACTAGATATTAAATACAATGTGCAAATTAAACCTTGTCCAAAAATCTCGCAACCACTTTTATAAAATGGATATTAATTTGTAGTTCATGGGATTAAGTGCTTGGAAAATTATTGGACCCCAAAATAATTCAAACAATAAAAACCAAAGCCTAGATGGTCCAATTTGGTAGTTTAATATTTAAATAAAATATTAAATGAGTTTATTATAACCCAAAACATTTTGTGGCTCTATTACCAAGTGAAGCACTAATATATAAAACATTAGTACATTTTATAAAAGGTTTAAGCAATTAAAATAAATGCAAAAAGGAAAATACAGAAAATATATATAAAAAAAGGGGAAAATAAAATCTATCTAGCGCCCGGGGCGCAACCCCAGGGCCCAGCCCACCTAAAGCCCCCCTGACGGGGTCAACTACCCCCACCCCCCACTCTTCTCTCCCTCCCCACGACAGAACACCCCACCCCTCGATCCGATCTGGAGCCCTCCTCCCCTTGAGCCCGGAACCGGCGCCGAACCGCGCCCTCCTCCCCGGCGAGACCACCCCGACGCCGGCCCACCCTCTGCTCCCACCGGGCTCCGCCGACTCCGGCCTCCCCCGGCCACCTCCTCCGCCGCGACGACCCCTCCTCCCTGTGAGCGCCGCCCCCCTCCTATGCCCCCCCGTTCCCTTGCACCTCTGCCCGCCATGGCCATGGCGCACGGCCGCCGATTCCCCACCGCGTCCTCTGCCCCCCCCCCCCGTCCCTGTCCACGCTCGCGCGACCGCGCTGCCGCTCGATGCGCCCACCCCCCCCCCCCCCCCGCGCACAGCCCCAGGCCGCGGCGCCACTCCCACGGCCTCCCCTGGCCACCCCCCTCACCGGAATGCCACCCCCGCCATCCCAAGCTCCGGCAGCCGTCGTGCCTCACCGCGGCCACGCCCCACCGCCCCCCTCGCCGGAGCGCCGTCCTGGCCCGGCGCGGGCTCGCCCGCATCGACCATGGGCATGGCTAAGCCCCTGGTTAATTAGCCAGGCTAACCCCCCCGGGCTAATTTAGAAAAATGATAATAATAACCCCCCCCATGTGACACTTACATGTGGGGCCAACCCCCCTTAATTAACTCTCTAGTTTAATTAATCTGTTAATTAAATAGATGTCTCAATGACACCTGGGCCCCACTGGGTATTTAAGTTATTAAATTTGATTATTAGATAACAGTGTATGACATGTGGGTCCAGGGTAATTAAAATTAATAAAAATGTTTTATTTGACTGTGAGGCTGACATGTGGGTCCCATATGTCAGTTTGACCAGTCAACCCTGTTCTGGATAATGTTATTAAAAATAATAAAAGAAATTATTAAAAAAAGGATTTTTAAATGATTTAAAGTATTTAAAACTTTGAAATTCAATATCTTTTAAACCGTATTTCAGATCGAAAAACTTTATACATGAAAGTTGATCAGAAAAATATAACGAATACGGATACGCTATCCGTATGTCTACCACACCCCCCTAGCGCACCGATCATCGACATTCCCCCCCCTCCGGGCTGTCTGCCGATAATTCCCGGTACCGATAAAAAGTACCCGGATGAATTAATCTCGAACACAAAAGTTGTCCGGAATGGTTCAACTAACACGGATACACCCCCCTTATGTTTGTCCGGTACCCACGACACCTCCGGCATGAACCCTCCCCCCCCCCGGACACCCTGTCCGGTAATCTCCCGGAGCTGGTAATTCATCCCCGGATGAATTCCCGCTCCGAGCAACGTGCATTGCACTGCGTTAGAACACCGTTAACTTTTCATCTGTCATGTCATGCATATGTTTGTATATCATTGCTGTGTATTTACTGTTTCCTCCCCCCCTTAATCTTCGGTAGACCCCGCTGCTACCGCCGACTACACTGCTGCCGGGTACGACTACTTCGTCGACGACCCGACCCCTACCGTCGAGCTTCCAGGCAAGCAGAGCCATTCTCTTCCCCAGATATCGCCTACCTTTCCGTACATTTCTTGCACTAGGCATTGTTACCGCTGCTGCTACGTTATACTCCTATTCAATTGCATAGCCTGATTTTGTCGCCCTTGATGTACCTTTCTTATCCTATGCTGCCTATTATTACTTATGTATTATTCAGCAGTGAACCCTGCGCCTTGTTAGCTAGGACTAGATAGCGGGCCGTGATCACTCAGGGGGGTGAACACGGATACAATATATACAACTGCACAGGTACGGTACTAAGCAGACACCGCCAAAGGCCCCTATCTGGGTTATGCCTAGTCACCTCAAGTGTGAGCTATCCGGGAGTAATCCTTGTACTCCACTCGAGGCTGACTTTTTCTTGCCGCCATAGGGTCCTGAAAAGCGGTTGTCCTTAAGGTAAGAAGTCGGGCGACCCAACGGTGCCCGCGAGAGGTATATCGTCGGGAACGACAGGGAGGGTACGACCGACGTTACTGGCGTGCTTGGCCCCTGCTCGTATCTCGCGAGAGTTACCAAACCACGAAAGTCGAGCTCTACCAAGAGCACACGCGAGACAAGGTAAGGAGACGGTTCACCTTGTTGGTAACCGCAGTGACTTGGTGGGACGACGGGGCAGGCACCGATGTACTGGTGGTCCTGACTGCTGTCGTTGACCGCGAGTCGGTTAAGTCGAGGCAACGATAACGGTTGTCACGCAGGTTAATTAAAATGCTAAATGGTTCGGCGGATGACTTGAGAGGCCCGTTGGTCTGTTCGCACTACCTACACGTGGGATTACGGTGTGGGCCCTCCGCGTCGTAGTTTGTCCGAAAGCTCTTCAGACGTCAGCAGTACTGCGGCATGATCGCCGGGAAGTGGTCTTGTCTTTTGCTGCAGCAGGTGTGTTTGGATTTGCTTTTGCTTCACCGGCCAGACTCGCACCGTGCAGGAGCGTGCAAGGGTGAGGGACCTAGACCCCTTGGCGCATAGGATATAGTCCGGCGGATGGCCTCTCTGTTGAGCCTAGGATGGGCTGCGTCGTGTCGGATAGCCTCGGCGGGGCGTTCCCTAACAAGGTTCACGCCACCCTGGAGATCCGAGCGTGCAGGCTGAACAGTAGTGCACCCCTGCAGGGAGTTTAATCTATTCGAATAGCCGTGTCCACGGTAACAGGACGCTTTATGCTGAAGCTGGATCTTACCACTAGAAACTATTATTATTAAACTGTATGGTTCCGGGTTTTCTTCCTCGCGGGGATGTCGAGGAGGTGAACTCGGAGGCATAATTATTATTGTTAATCATTTCAACTTATATTATACAATGTTGCAGCAACTTCTGCTTCGTTGTTACTTTATGCTTTATATGAACTGTTGGCTGATTCTTACCTCATGCTGCAAGACATCGTCGGAAGTTGCTAGTCTTCGATAGGCCTAGCTTCTTACCCTTATTCTGATTTCTATCTTGCAGTCCACTATATACAGCCTCTTCTTTTCCGTTGATACAATGCATAATGCTTAGTAGCGGACGTAAGACTCGCGGGTATACTAGATACTCACCCGCTTTATTTCCTTTACTGTTTTGCCTGATCGGCCGCTGCAGTCGACGTTGGAGCCCAGGAGCAGGAGTACCCCGGAGGCGGATACTACTACGTCGAGACCCCCGCTGACCAGGACCAGGAGTAGTTTCGGAGGCTCCCAGGCAGGAGGCCTTGCCTTTTCGATCTGTATCTCTGATGTTATTTGTGCTAGCCTTCTTAAGGCAAAACTTGACTAACTATGTCTGTACTCAGATATTATGGCTTGTATAACTTATGTATTCGGGTCCGCGTGACCCCCTTTATTGTAACATATTGGTTTATCCTTTTGGGTTTAGTGTCGTGCTGTGATATTCTCACCGTGGCACCCTAATCTCAGTCGTGTACCCTGCGTGTATGATTACTGTACACAGATTGATTTTGGGGGCGTCACAGAAAGCTGCCTACTTGGCAATGAAGAGTTTTGGTGAGGGACTGCACTCTTTCCTCAGGAACATTGATTGGAACAAGAAAGGACTTGTGATAGTTGACTATCAGGCCAGTATATTCAACAAAGTAGTGAAGTAGAGTTTTGACATGCTCAAGTTGGATCTCTGAGGCTTGCATGATGAGGATAGTATCATCTGCATATTGTATGATTGGAAAGTCAGGGAAAGAATTGAAGACCATGGGGGCTCTGATTAGATCTTCTTGCATTGTAGTTTTGCAGATTGACTGAAGAAAATCAGCTGCCAGAACAAAGAGGAGAGGGGATAGTGGGTCTCCTTGTCCGACTCCTCTTCTACAGTGGAACACTTTCCCTGGGATAGCATTTAGTAAGACAGCTGAGGTTCCAGAAGAGAATATCATCTTCATCCATTTACACCATTTTTTTCCAAATCATTTTGCTTCCAGTATCTCAATGATAGTGATGTGCTCAATGAGGTCAAAATATTTTTCAAAATCCAATTTTAGCACTACAGTTCATTTTCTGGATGCATGGAATAAGTGGAGAAATTCATATGCCCAAGCCACACAATCCTGCAGTGATCTGTTCTTTATGAATCCATACTGATTATCATGCACCACAGAGGAGATGTGTCTTTGCAGTCTGTTTGCTAGGAGCTTTGTGATAATCTTGATAGTACAGTTGAGAAGTGAAATTGGTCTGAAGTCATTAGCAGAGGTTGGGGAATCATTCTTAGGGATCAAAGTGATGAAGGATGCATTGATGCTCTGTAAAGAAATTTTTCCAGCATGAAAGTCAGCAATCATCCTGTAGAAGTCTTGACAGATGATATCCCAACATTTCTTAATGAAGGCTCCATTAAATCCATCAGGGCCAGGTGCTTTGTCTGCATGCATCATCTTGATCACTTCATCTATTTCAGCAGTGGTGAAAGGAGCCTCAAGCTCTTCCAAGTTATCAATTCTCTTAATGTTACTTATGAGGTCCAGTATAGTACTTGTGGGTGAGCTTGAACCCAATCTATCCTTGAAAGCCAACCAGGGGAGATGTGCTTTTTCTGACTCTTCAGTAAGGATATTTCCTGCATTATCAGTCAAGGACGAAATGGAGTTGTGCCTATGATTAATGATTGCTTTTGTCTTCTAAAAGTTAACATTCTCATCCTCTAGTTTGACCCATCTTATAGTTGCTCTTTGCTTCCAGTATATCTTTTGATATTTCAGAATTTTTTCCAAGTGCTCTTTAAGGATGTCTCTTCCATTGCTTTCCACAGTATTAAGGGGCCTAAATTCCTCAAAGAAATCTCACATGTGTATCACCTCATTTGTGGCTTTGATTGTTGCAGCCAAGTTTGAGATGCTTTTAGACCAAATTTTTAGCTTTTTTCTAAGCCTCTTGAACTTGGCAGTAATATTTTTTGCACTGTCTGATTCTTGTACAGGTTGATTCCAATTTTTTGCAACCACTTGCTTGAAGTCTGGGTGTTCTAACCAATAATTTTAAAATCTGATTTTTTTTGACTTAGGAATAGAGGTTCTAATGAAAGTGCAGCATGGAGCATGATCAGATGTTGTTTTAGCTAAGGTTCTGGTAGTGGTGTTGGGGTAAGAGTTAGTCCGGTGTTCAAAAGTAAAAAACCCAGTCCAATTTTTCTAACAGAGGGGCATCTTGCATATTGCTCCAGGTGAATTTTCTGTCTTTCAGTGGGATCTCAACCAGGGCCAAATTGTTGATTGCTTCATTAAATTGCATCATGTGTTGAATATCATCTACCCCTTTATTTCTGTTATGAGGGTATCTAAGGGCTCTCTCAATGCATCGTTTCTTAGCACAATATCATAGAAGCAATAAAAACTTAAGATACAACTATTACAATGCATTGTTTCTTAGAGGTTGTATCTTATTTAATGATTTTAACTACATGCATACATGTGATTGGTCTAGCCATGCCTTTTGCATATGGCCACGTGCAAGGGTTGTACTCCCTCCGTTTCTTTTTACTTCGCATATAAGATTTGGTCAAAGTCTATGATTACGTGCTAAGATACAAGTATTGGGAGTGCCCTAAGGGCTCTCCTAATGCATTGTTTCTTAGCACAATATCATAGGTGCAATTAAAACTTAAGATACAACTATCACAATGAATTGTATCTTAAAGGTTGTATCTTATTTAATGATTTTACCTTCATGCATACATGTAATTGGTCTATTTATGCTTTTTACATATGGCCACGTGCAAGGGTTGTATCTTAGTTAAGATACAACCTCCCTCTCTTTCTTCATTAAGTACCATGCCACATAAGCAAAATACCTATGATTTCATGCTAAGATACTAGTATTGGAAGTGCCCTAAAATATAATTGAAATCTCCCATAATTATCCATTCCACGCATTTTGATGAATACTTAAGTTATTATGAATTATGGTGTTGATGGAAAACCTAGCCAGCATGCACAAATGCAACAAATAAATAATCACTCCTAATAGTGGGAGAATCGGTAGGCAATTTTTAACCTTAACTAAAGCAACGGAGTAAGGCGCAGAAAGTAACAGCCTTAGCTGGACTTGTGTAGTGTCAATATATTTTTAATCTATGTCTATGCATGCGACTCCTCATAAATGTCAACTCACCAAACAAATGCGCAACATTAACAGTGAAACATATTTGTGTTTCAGGATGAGGATGAGGTGATGTACTAAGACTAGCCACAGTGGAAAGTAACTTTAACTAGTAACATCACGTTGTTACTAGTCTATGTTACTACCTCTATAGTGGAGAGTAACATAGATGTGATGTCATGCAACACTTTATTTATTATGTTGTAGACTCATATTGTATTGGTATGTGTGATGTTACTCAAAGAGTAAGTAACTACCTAAGTTACCACATCATTCCCTTTCCTCATTAACTACTTGCCACATCACCTATTTTGCATAAATAAGTGTGATGTTACTACTGATGTTACTCCCACTATGGCTAGTCTAAATACACTACACACATCTTGGATCATGTCTGTTATGTTGCTTTTCATTTGTACAAGCCAACTGGCAGCTTAGATAACTTAATTAGCAGACCGCACTCTTTCTAGATAGTATTGGACGGTGAATTATCATGGGAGTGCTAGCGCCCTAGTTAACGATGCATATTTTGCCCCAGCACTACGCACTTGTTTACCACCCCAAACCCATATCCACTTCAAAGTCAACTGCAAATTATTTTATTTTGTCCACAAAATCATATTGCAATGGGTTATCCAACACTAGAAAAGTGTCTACCGTCGCCACGATGCCGCCGGAAATTTTAAAAAATCATATGACTTGGAAGGCTATACCTGCAGCCTGCAGGCTTAGGATCCGCTCAACATGCATGAATCGCCTACAAAATGGAAATTAACGTTTGAGTCGAATTCGATTTTAGTTACTCCCTTCATTTCCTAATACAGTACATTACTACTTCCTCCGTCCCAAAATTAATGTCACTAACTTAATACAATTTTGTACTAAACCGGTGGCATTTATTTTGAGACAGAGGAAGTATTTTATATTTTTATATTTAATTTTGTCCATTAAATTTATCAATAAAATATAAGTTATATGTTGTAAAAAATATGTCAATTGATGCACATTTCAGAAAATAATCAACAATATATTTTTAATGACATATACCTCATATTTTATATTTTACATTCTTAAGAAGTGGTCTCAATTCTTTCAACATGCAACGTGTCCACCTTAACATTCTCACTAAGCCAATACCTTTATTATCTTAACACGCACACATGACATCTCACCAAAGACCCACCAAAATATGCATGAGATAAATGTTTTTATTAATAATTAATCTCATGTGCACAAATCCATTTTACCACACATGCCACCACATCAAGGCTCAATCAACATATCTCTTATATTAAATAACTTTTTTCAACTACATAATAATCAAATGCAATATATAATAGTATTTTTATTTTTAGTTTATATATTATTAATTCAACTATTCATGCTTTATACATTTAAAATATATTGCAATTGATTCCCGCCGCAACGCACGGTGTATCCTCTAGTTTATCTCACATTATATGTCATGCCGGACGATGGCAACGTTTTCGACGGTGTTTCCTTCTCGAGCCATCGTCTTTGTAGTCTATGTCACCTCACTTGATCTTCTACGGAGGAAATCCTAGATCAGGATCTCCCGGATCAGATGATGTCGACGTCTTTGGTGTTGTCTTCCTATTTGGATGCATCGTTTTGGAGGAGGTGATGGCTAAATGGGCCAAGAGATGGTGCAATGTTGTATCCACCACATCGACGACGACGTATCTTGACGGTGTGGCGTAGTGGAGTCCCGATAATGAACGTGCGTGGATGGACACACGCAGGATGGTGATGTTGTCTAGCATCATGGTGGGTTGACAACTGTTGAACCAAGCTAGGTCAATGCGTTGATCCTCTTGAAGATGGGAAGAAGGAAGATGACAACTGTGGATTCTATAGTGTGTACATGTGATGCAAGATGATGACCTCCTAGACCGGTTGGTGATCCCCGCTAGCTGTAGAGCGGCCTGGCGAGGCTATCGGGTTAGATGGTGTGCGTTGGCGCAAGGCGAGGACACAACATCAAGTTTGTAGGAGTAGCGATAGAAGTCACTAGAAAATTAATTTTTGTGTTGACCCATATATTTATTTGTTATACTCTATTGAATAATTTAATAAATATAAATGTGTGCATTTTTAATACGCATACCGTGGTTTCAATCTCATTAAATAACAAGTCAAAGTTTAACACGCAAAAAAAAAGTCATAGAAATAAAAATGAAAAGTACTCTTGTACATAAACTTGTGAATGTGAACTGAAGCCATACCAAACAAACAACCGCCCTTCTCCAGAAATCCTGCATAGCCACTTTCAATCCATCTGCTCTTCACGAGTGAGGCTAAATCCTAGATTGTCCTGGACTTGATAAAATATTTTTATGAATTCCAAATTTCTTTGTTGCCAAAGGTTTAAAAAGCATGCTAATATTATACTTGGAAGACAACACTAACTCATGAGTTTATTTTTGCATCACTTTTTTTCTTATGGTTTGCCTTGTAGTGATAAGATTTATAAGATTTTATTGTGTTCACACTTTTTTTGCCTGATTTCACCTGTACCTAAAGAAGAGGAAAATTTGTAGCAGTAAAAGAGAAATATCAATCTAAGGATGAAAATAACGCAAATTGGTGTGACATTAATCTTCAAAATGGAGCGACTTTCAAGTGAGATAAAAGTCAACCTCTCAAGGGAGTCCAGAGGATAGGACGACATTTGATACGAACGGGCACTCGTACGGTCGTACCAGTGCTTGTATAGTATGGTGTGGCCATCCTCTGGTCAACTACTTCAACCCCATATCCTCGTATCTTGTAGAGAACGAACATAGAGATCAGAACCACACTCTACAACCAGAAAACCTACCTTCCGGATGATCCAAAGGGGAATCTATAATACTATAATAGATCATCCCCACTATCTTATCTATCTCAACATGCAAGCATGCCACCTCATCAAAGGCCACCACAATATGCATGAAAACAAGGTCTTCATTATTAAGGCTCTCCTAATGCATTGTTTTTTAGCACAATATCATAGGAGCAATAAAAACTTGAGATACAACACTCACAATGCATTGTTTTTTAGAGGTTGTATTTTATTTAATGATTTTAGCTACATGCATACATTTAATTGGTTTAGTCATGCTTTTTGCATATGGCCACGTGCAAGAGTTGTATCTTAACTAAGATACAACCTCACTCTCTTTCTTCATTAAATACTATGCCACATAAGCAAAATGCCTATGATTACGTGCTAAGATACAAGCATTGGGATTGCCCTTAGTTGATCTCATACACACATCCATTTAATGACACATGCAACCTCCCTCAACATGCATTGATTTTTTTTCCTATTATATTACATCACTTTTAACATGCATACATGTCATATCATCAAAAACTCACCACAATATGCATGAGAACAAGTTCTTCGTTATTAGTTGATCTCATGCATACATCAATATAATGACACATGTCAACTCACTCAACATACATGGATTTTTTTCATTATATTACATTACTTATAATTAATAAATATTTTTAACTACACAATAATAAAATACAATACATAAAATATATTTATATACTTTAGCTTATATAATATTAATTCAACTATTCATGTTTCATGCAATCAATCATGCAAAATATATTGCAACTGATTCCCACAGCAACGCACGGGGTATCATCTAGTTAATATAAAGGTACTGCTACGCCATACTTCTGATCAAGGAGACTACGACATAAACCCATCATCATCTTCATCGTCGTTACCCATTCATGTCTTTGTTACCCGTCACAACCTACCAGCACATAAATTCCCCATTTTCTTTTAGAAAAATGTATTTTTGTTTTTCACCTTTCTGAGACATATTGCATAATTGTTCTGTGCCAAAATCCATGTAACAGAAAAATGCCCCTACATTTTTTTGTTATTTTAAAGGATTTATTTTAATTATTCTATTTTCTTTAATTTGCTCTTTGCCATTTTCGCATTCCCCTATTTTGATCGTCTAAATCTATCCTCCTAGATTCCTTTTTTTTGCCATGCCCTAGCTCTCCTACATTTTTCATGATTTTATCCATCTTCGAGGACCTGCCCTAGTTCAAATCCTTAAGTACATTAAATACATAATGTATTTATTTTCCTGGACGAAATCTCCTGAATATTATTTCAGTAAAATGATAATATTACATTCAGGCTCTACAAAAGTTCCACATTTTTAGGAGAGTATTTGATTTTAATTTTTGTCCAAAACCCGCTTTTCTATTTTCTTTTAAATAAAAATGAAAAAACCCATTTTCAGCAGCCAGCCCAGGTGGGCCTCCCAGGCCTAATTGATCAGCATCTCCTTAGCCCGCCCAACTCTCTCCCCAGAGTCCACTGCCTCTCTCGTCTTCTAACCTAGCCCGAATCGGCCAAACTCTACCTACCTTTTGCAGAACCCTTCGCCCTAACGGCCCGACCCACTTTTCTTAGGAAGTTGTATTATTTATTTTTATGTTTTCATTTTATTTCCTATTTCGTTTTGTTTTAGTTAAATTTATTAATTAATTTTTCTTCAAATATATTGAACTTTTAGAAAATGTGTATTGAATTATTTTGTTTTATTAATGGAAGCAAAGTTTTAATGTTCAATGAACATTTTTATTTATACATTGAATATTTTTAAATATGTTAAAGCTTTTCAAAATGCATATTGAACTTTTTTCTTATATTTATTGAGCAATTATAATATAAAATGAAGTATTTTTTTCTTATATATAATATTTTTAATACTTGTAAATATTTTGAAATTAAAGGAAAAAGGTAATATACATTGAACTTTTTGTGTTTTTATGACAAACATTTTTTCATTACACATTGAACAACTTTCATATATAAAATGAAAAGAAAATCAAAAACTGCTCAAAAAGGAAATAAAAGGAACACGTTGGATGTAAATGGGTAGGCCCAATTGGGTGTGTCTTCTGCTTCAGGTTCTATCGCTGACGCACACGTGCATCGAATAGGTACACTCCCCGAATCGATCACCCTTACTCCTCTTCCAGCCACACGAGCCCCCCGACCTCTCGTCCCTCTCCTCGATCAAATTCTCTTCTGCCAGCCACAAAGGCAAGAAGTACCCTACACACGCACTACTAGAAACATGTTTTTTGTCGTATGTTTTTTTTGCCGTCTGTTTTTTATCGGGGCTGGTCCTTTGTCGTCCGCTGACCTATAAGCAAATGACAAAGTCAAGACTGTCGGCATTTAGCCATTGTGTTGTCCGATTTATTAAAGTAGAGGGGCCTAGAGAGGTTCTTTGTCGTCTGCTTTTATAACGCAGACGACAAATAGGGTAAAAGGCGTATGACAAAGATCACAATAGGCGCAGTGGGGCACCCCGTGGTGGATTGTTTTTTTAAGGAGAATATATTAATATCGCGAAGATACCAATTACGTCTAGCCTCTACACCAACAAGATGTCGCAAGACACCCAGGATGCATACAACCAAAAGAGTAAAATAAAAAAGAAAGGAAAAAAACAAAGGTCCTGCCATAGCGATCAACTCCTATAGCAGTATCACACTAATGACCGTCAAATACAACACTCGGAAAACATAAGAGGTCTCCAAAAGCAACGCCTTCAAGAAGGGAACAATGCATAAGCACCATCGTTGCCCGATCCAAGATCTTAGGTTTTTACTATGCAGGAAGTCCGAGCTCTGAAAAAAATTCCTTCGGAAAGGCCATTGCCAGGAACATCCGATGAAGGCCAGACCTTAGGTTTTCACTCTGAAAGTCCCGACATGGCAACCGAAGATCGAGCACCATAAAAAACGAAATCTTGCAGTGTTGTTGCCCCCACATAATAGTGTTGCTTCTGAGAGTTATTGAGCACCTGACTTAGTCCATTGCAACCAAGGCCTCGTCCGACTAACTGATCCTCCAATCTCGGCCACCATGACTGATGAGGACATGGCTACCATAGCCCCAGCTAAAATAAAATTGGACCAATTACTAGAGATCGTGCACACCAATTAAATTATCAGGTACTTTCGTTTCTTGGTAATGTTTCTAATGTTCATGTGAATATGATGCTGCCTAACGTAGATATTTTTTTTGCTGACAAATGAAGGACCTAGCATGGACAAGAAGGATGAGCATTGGAGCATGTTCAAGCATGAAGATGATGAGGACATCACTATCATGGATATGACCATTAATTTCTCTATATTTGATCAAGAAATGAAGTCAATACAAAGGAGCATGATTGTGTGCTATACAGGAAGTTATTTCACGTCACTTTTGGCCCAAGAGAAGATAGAGACCAAGTCCCTTACGTCATGGACCCAGATTCAGACTGCAGAGATATACCCAACTTCAAACAGCCTCCGTTTGTACATACGAACTCCAAATTGGGTAATTCTTTTTTCTGGTGATAGCTTATCTCATGTACTTTCCAACCCAATTGGTTTCACCTTCAAATTCCTTATGAGCGTGGAGATATTGCGAAAACGGTGCGACCCAGCAGCAGAATCCGAGTCAAAGTCCAACTCAATAGGTGTTGCATCACCTCCACATGGGCCCAAGTGCCTTGTGATAGTGATCCTGCACCGGGAGATGAGCAATAAGGTTTTTGGGGAGCGTTTACGACGTGACTGCTCGCTTCCGCTCGTCTACTTCGACTACTTCTCTACGTCGCCATGGCAACCGAAGCTGAGAAGGCCGCCGCCGAGAAGCTCGCTCAGGAGGAAGCCGCTGCCTCCAAGAAGACCGCCGACGAACTCGCTGCTACTAGCACCGCATCCGCTGCTGCAATCTGGCCGAACGGAGGGTATGATCTACTCACTCCGTTCATCATTGTTTTCATCTATGCCATGCTTATTATATGCGTACATATATGTGTTATTTGCGTAGATTTGAGTTGCATGGTTAAGTATCAGTATGAGATTAATCTTGCATGCGTCATGTTCATATTTTATCTAGGGATTAAATTGTTTGATAAATTGCTAATATATCCAACAGTCCTTCCACCCTCTTGGCCTCCACCCTTTAGTCCTATATAAGTAGATCAACCCCTAGGGTTTTCTTTGTGTTTTGTTTAGTTAAAAGTTAGCCATTGATACTTCGTGTACTTCGTTTGTGTCCTACGAGCATGCCAAGACCGCTTCGGAACCCCAACTTTCATCTATACTTCATCTATATACTCGCAATATTCAGATTGCTTTATCATAGTTCTTTCTTGTTCTTCGATTTCTTGGAGGCACTAGACCTTCGTGGTCAGGTTGATCGTGCTCCAGCGTGGTCAATAACCTACAGAGATTGGTTTAGCGATTGCTAAGGCACGACGTTGTTGCACGTTCGTAGTCGGATCGTCAAAGTCGTCTCCACCAAATCGATAGTTATCTCTCATCGAAAGATCGGGACACCCCGCCTCTATCAAGTGGTATCGGTTTTCAGGTTTCTCGGTGAGAATTCCACTTATCCATACATTAGATCTATTTTTTATCACCTATCATCCACACAAAAAGCCATAAAAAATAGGATTATATCATCATATCCAAATCAATCTGAGCCTTCGCAATTTTCTTTTCGGTGCTGTGCTTTATTGAATTATCGGTTGCATCGTCGTGTCGAGTTCCTGGTCTTAGTATTTAGTCCTTTAGAGTTTCGAGTTCTGTTCACATTAGTCACCGCCGCCGCTGCACCATCATCCCATTCAATGCTTACTTCCACCATCCAGCATAGAAAAGGAGAGAAAAGACTTGAAAAAAGATAGAGAAAAAAAGAAAAAAAGAAAGAAAGAGAAAAAAGAAGAAAAAATTGGGATCTAACTGTAGTTGAGCTCGTATTTGAATTCTCGTCGGAATCGGTTTTGAGCGGTGTCCAGTAAAACGGGCATAACTTTGTCATGTGAAGTCCGTTTTGGCTCCACGAGTACTCAAATTAAAGATATTTCCGTGCCGCTTCTAAATAGTTCTGGAGTTAGTGTGTTATTGGAAACTACAGATCTGCTTCTAAGATGGACTTTTCGACCTCTAAAGTTTCCGAACACAATTTTTGGCAGATTTCGGGCAGATTTTCAAAAAATTTGACACCTCATCCGACCTCCAAATTGAGTGATTTTTATTGCGTCGGAAATCTTAAGTCAGTTCCCTGTTGGAGAAAAAATATCAAAAAAATTAGCAAATATATTTCAGAGGAAAGTTGTAGCGAGAGTAGTTGTGTATCTTGATTTGGAGCCTATTTTCACCATTATCTTTACTCTCTTGATGATCTTCACTTATATCTTGCTATCCAGAGCTACTTCATATTATTCATTACTGCTAGTTGTTCTACACCGTGACCATATTAGTGTTCTAGGCTCGCGTCTCTAGTCCGGTCTAGACTAGGAGCAACACAGTATCGTCGTTGAGCGTTAATTCAATTTTGCATCTCTGAATTGATTATTGCTGATATTTTTGCCACCATATTAAAGCCTTCCAAGATCCATATATTTTTACATTGTGTATATGTACGTTCACCTGGAAATCGCTCTACTCAATCTTTGAAGTTATTTGACACCTCCGGTTGCCGATCACCACCTGCTGCATGGTAAGAACTTGTAAGACACTGATATTTGCTTTCCTGTGAGCGCTTTTCCACCACATCCTAGTAGTTCATAGGAACATTTTCTTTGTTTCTTGTTTCTACTAACAATGACAGGTTCCGGAGTTACAAGTTCTTGGCCGACGGAGACATGTTTACCACCACGAGCGATGTGCCCACACAAAGAAGCATATGGACATGTTATTTCTTTGCCCTCTTTTGAGGGTAGATTTAATCTTGTTGTTTATCTTGATTGGGAGCTTGAAGTAGAACAAATTTTTGCGAGTAATAATTTTTCTGAACTTGAGAGAGTACGAGCTACCACTCGCGCATTTACTGGTTTTGCTTCCATTTGATGGAGTGTGTATATTAAGAAAAACATTGATAATAAACCTACAATTTGGAAATATTTAAAAGCTATAATGAGATATAAATTTGTTCCTCCTTATTATCGCCGTCAATTGCTTTCATAAATTGGAACAATTAAAACAAGGGAGTAACGATGTTCATGCTTACTATCAAGAGTTTAAATCTTATATGCATCAGTGTGACATACAAGAATCCGAGGATGATAGGAAGAATAGATTTTTTTCATGGTTTGAACGATGACATTCGTGCACGATTTCACTATATTCCTCGTTAGATTATTGGTATGTATGTTCGTGCTTGTACCTTTAAGAGACAGATAAAGGAGGATGCTTTGGGCGACTACGATGACTACGAAGACTATTATTCCAGACCATGCTCTCCACCATCGATTGTCTCCTTCGCCATTCCACCTTCTACGACGGCCAAGAGTCCTATTGTGAGCGTGATATCGCCTTCAGCCTCTATGACCTTGCATCATCCGCACCTACATCATCTGAGTCGTTGCAACAAGGCAACACCAAAGGTATTGATTACATAACTTCACATGAGGATGATGCATGCATAGCAGAGTTGAATAAATCATGTGTTGAGATACCTGCTGATTTGGCTACACCATCTATTTTAGATAATCATGTTACTATTATGAGAGTGCCAATGTTTATTCATTTTGATATGACCTCTAATCTTGGTGATGATTCTGCATCGAATGACTTGTTGCATCACTGCTTAGTTAAGCCTATTGTAGCATGTTTTTCTGAAACAATTAACGTTTATTCACCGGTGTTGGGATGGTTTAATGATGAGCATTTTCAATCTTTAGATACGAATAAAAGCTTCACTTAGATATGCAAACTGAGTTGCAATACTTTCATGTCGTTTACTTATTGTGATGATTTTATATCTTTATATTTCACGACATATGAAAGTTATTCGTGTATACATGTGTCACATGTGCACAAATTGAGGGTCGTAAAAATGGTTGATATATACATATACAACATGTACACATTGTCTCTTTTGTTAACCACATTTCAGATTAAGAAACACCGAGGACGGCTTTGTTTTGAAGAAGGGGAGGATGATGAGGACATGGCTACCATAGTTACACCCACAGCCCCTGCTAAAGTACCTACTGGACCAATTACTAGAGATCGTGCACACCAATTAAATTATTAGGTACTTTCGTTTCTTGGTAATATTTCTAATGTTCATGTGAATATGATGCTGCCTAACGTAGATATATTTTTGTTGCTGACAAATGAAGGACCTAGCATGCACAAGAAGGATGAGCATTGGAGCATGTTCAACCATGAAGATGATGAGGACATCACTATCATGGATATGACCATTAATTCCTCTATATTTGATCAAGAAATGAAGTCAATACAAAGGGGCATGATTGTGTGTTGTACAAGAAGTTATTTCACGTCACTTTTGTCCCAAGAGAAGATAGAGACCAAGTCCCTCACTCATAGATCCAGATTCGGACTATAGAGATATACCCAACTTCAAACAGCCGCCGTTTGTACATACTAACTCCAAATTGGGTGATTCTTTTTGCTGGTGATAGTGTATCTCATTTACTTTCAAACCCAAGGTTTCACTTTCAAATTCCTTCTGAGCGTGGATATATTGCGAAAACGGTGCGACCCAGCAGCAGAATCCGAGTCAAAGTCCAACTCAATAGGTGTTGCATCACCTCCACATGGGCCCAAGTGCCTTGTATGACCTAGGTTTAGTTTTAGGACTCCTTGGGACGTCCTTGTTGAAAAAAGGCATGGGCTTTAGGCCCATCTGACAATTTCAGAAAATCTCTAAGGACCCATGTGGGAAAGTATGACATGGGTGTGGTGCTAAGGTTAGTCCCACCCCGGAAGTGGAGGGTGAGTTGCACCTATTTATAAGGTGAGCTCTCCTACATGCTATTGAGCAAGTAGAAGAGTGAGAGCTCATGCGCGCTCCTCCTCCACCGCCCGCCTCGCCTCGTCTCATCACGACGCGCGCGCGCCGCGGTTTGCAGAATTGAGCCGAGCCGAGCTAATACCTATGTTATGCTGATGGCTTCTCGCCCCCTTCGTTGGTTACCCCAAGTGGAGGGTTGAGATGTAGTGCAACAACAGTTTTCCCTCGGTGAAGATACCAAGGTTTGTCTCCAGCAGGACTCCAGAGATGATAAGTAGGTGTCAGCGGCGCAACTGACGCGGACCTGCACACAGACACAGATAACTTTGTTCCCAACGAAGTTCAGAGAGGTTGTCAATCTCTCCGGTCTTGTTGTTTACAAAGGATAAAACGCAAGGGATAATAATAGCAACTTCAAAGTAAATGCAGAAAAGTAAATATAGCTTGGAAACATAATGAGGATATGGACCGAGATACGTGATGTTCGCTAGTGATGTCTCTCTCCCAAAAGACGATAAAAATGCTATGCGAGGTAAACAAATTACAGAAAGGCAATTGACAGGATTAAGAACGCACCGCAATGCTAACTATGCTACAAAAGAAAGGAAGAGGTTCAAAAGCATGGGCAGTACGCCAAAGTAAGTAGACCAAAATCCATCTGCATCTACTACTAATCATCCACCTTGAGATATCTATCCAGAACATCTCGCTGGTATTAAGTTGCGAGCCCCACCCAAAGTGTAAACCCAAAGCAACAGACAACTGCATTAAAAAGAACTCTGCGTAAAGTAAACAATCCTTGTAACCGCAGTTACAAGCATCGTTGTTTTCCCCCTTGTGGCAACAGCACATCCCCTAGACTCATGTTTCTGTCACTCAAGCGTGTCATCGGGGAGGCATGAACCCACAATCTAGCACAACGCTCCCTCTTGGAGTCACTACCTACTACTTGGCCAAAGCAATAAACAGCAACGGAGAACATGCAAGAATTACTTAGGAACAAAAATATAAGAGATAAAAACCAAATATATTACTCTATCACAATCTGAACATAATCTCATAATCCATCAGAACCTATCAAACTCAACATAGCAATAGAAGAAATATTACAAAGGTGCCTCGATCATGTTGGGCAGCTCACGAGGTCAAAACAATGAAGATCAAAGAGGGGAGGAGAACATCACATAGCTACTGATCACGGACCCATGGTCCAAGGAAAACTACTCACGAGACATCCGGGGAGCATCCATGGTGGAGAGGAGACTCCCGGAGGTCAATCCTCCCTCCGGCAGGGTGCAGGGAAGAGGTCTTCTGGTGCTCCCGATCTTCGAAAGCGCGGCGGGTTCGCGGAATAGGGTTCTGCTTCTGGAGTTTTCCCGTGACGGGGGATAAATTGGCGAAAGGGGGCAGCCAGAGGTGGGCTAGGGGCCCCAGGCGCCACCCTGGCGCGGCCAGGGGTGGGGCCGCGCCGGGTGGCCGCCTGGGCCCCCCATGGCTCCCCTCTGGCCCCTCCCGGGCTCTTCCCGAAGCTTCCGTCACGCGTATTTTTTATCTGAATTTTCCCGAATTTTTCTGGCACTTTTTATATGGGGGGAAACTGAAATAGAAAAACAATAGAAAACAGGAACTGGCACTGGGGTGCACTGAGTTAATAGGTTAGTCCAAATATGACCAAAAGTGTATGAAAGTGTACCTAGATCATAGAAATATCACACAAAACATGCATGGAGCAAGCAAAAATTATAGATACGTTTTGGACGTATCAACATCCCCAAGCTTAATTCTTGCTCGTCCTCGAGTAGGTAAATGATAACAATATAATTTCTGTGGTGACATGCTAGCAACCATATAAGAACTTTGAAAAGTAAAGCAATCAAGGTTAGAGATTCAATTCAAGTCATAACAGGCAAGAGTCTATATTAGCATAGAAATAAGTAACAAAAGAACATTAGGTGCAAGAGCTCTCGCTGTCCGTGACTCGAATGTCTCCAAATGGTGTTTGCGTGCAAGAAGGGGGATAGGGAATACGAGAAAAAAAGTATTTTTGTGTTGAGAACTCAATCTACTAAAGTTTCACACTTGGTCTTCTTTGGAATCTTATCTTGACTCGTCCCCAGACCACTTGCCAGGTACAAGTCAATTTGATCCACTCCTTTTCGATATTTCGAGCACTCATCCAATGGATGAGCGTAAGCACGAGAGTTGACACTTAGGATTGCAAAGAGAGAAATATGGTGGAGTAAGAAGACAAAAAGGATGAGAGAGGCTCACATCAATGAGGACAATCATAGGCAAGAGATTCCAAATGATAGATATGATGTGAGGAGTAGGGATTGCCATGCAACGGATGCACATACGAGCTAAGAAGCTCTCCAATGGAACTAGTGGGGGTGCATCTAACTTGCTCGCTCATGAAGACCTAGAGCTCTTTTGAGGAGGCTCATCCTTGGAATATGCAAGCCAAGTTCTATAGTGTGAAGGTCCCCACATAGCTATATGCATAATGATCATCTCTATGGAGTACAAGGATATAAAGGGAGTACTAGTGTGGATCTCTCAAAAAGGATAGTAGTGTTTCCCCTTTCTCTCTTTTTATTTCTTTTTCTCTTTTTTTCTATTTTTTGTATTTTTTTGGTGGCCTCAATGGCTCTTTCTATTTAACTCTCATTTGTCCTCTTTGGGATCTTTTATTGTGTCCACTTTGGGATCTTTTCCTCACTTAAGGGCAACACTCTATTTTACAAGAAGGTAGAGGAGATCTTTCACACTTTACAAGGTACTCAAAATCATAAATAAATAAGATGTAACTATCATGATATATGCAATGTATGTCGCTGCCAGTGTGGCAGGAACATGTATGACATGAAGATCAAGTCATGAAGAGGTGGAAGTTTCATGGCAATGTAACTCGGAAAGGCTATGGAAATGCCTTGATAGGTAGGTATGGTGGCTGTTTTGAGGAAAGATACAAGGAGGCTTATGATGACAGAGCGTATCATGCCAAGGGTTTGGAAGTACCGGCGAAGGTGGACACCAACTCTCGGAGTGAGAAGAAGACAATGCACGGCAAGGGAAAGGCTAGCAAAATATGGGAAGGTGGAAGTGTCAACTCTCAATACTTACATTAGTCCGAAGAACTCATGCACTTATTATCGGTAACTCTCAATCTAATAAGGAGGTTCACAAAGAGACAAGTACCCCGAGGAGGAGTGTATGGGGGTTTGGTTATCCTTGCGCATCCTCGACTCATGGTACGTGAGTGTACTCTAATATTCGACTCCTCAGAAGAGTAGCGATCTATCTAGTAGCTAGAGTTCTCAACTAGTTTTTGTAGGTTTTGAAAATAAACACGGATTGCCCAAAATACGACACCTATCACTAATAGGCAAGAGCTCTTGACACCAAAAGTTCAAACATTACTCACATCAATACCTCAAAACTATTGCAAGCTACTACTAAAATGAAATAGCAACCTCAATTACCTACTTTCAAGACAAGACACAACTCAGTGAAACAACCAACTCTCTTAACAAGATAAACATGAAAACTAAAGAGAGTTCCAGCAACAAACTAAAACAAAAGCCAAGGCTCTTGCTAAAGACAAACTAAAACTAAGACTAAACATGGCAGTAGCTATGAAAAGATAAAGAACACACAACATCAAGAAGATAGGCATGAAAAATCCTATGATGTGTTCTAGATTTTGAAAGTGGAGCGTGTTTCTCTCCCACACAAAGTAAGACAGGACCTAACTTGTTATGAACAGCAAGCAAAGCTAAAGAAACTAAAAATAAAACCTAAGAGCGAGACGCTCCAAGCATAGCACATAACGCATGAGGTGATAAAAATATAGTGAGACGAAGGACGAACTGATGATTGTTGATGGAGAAGGGGATGCACGGGGGCATCCCCAAGCTTAGACGCTTGAGTCTCCTTGAATATTTATTGGGATGCATGGGGGAATCCCCAAGCTTGAGCGCTCGACACTCCTGGATCTTCTTTCATCATCTTCTATCGCACACTTGAAAACTCCCTTCATACATAACTCATCATAAGCTGATTAGAGAGGTTAGTACCCTTAATAAATAATTTTTCTCCACTGGATATAAAGATATTATTGAAGAGATACTGTTTCTCAAGAGTTCCAAAAAGTTTTTGCAAAGAAAAAGCAAGCTTAAGGTTTGCAAAAGTTAGGAGAGACAAAACGTGGCAGAATCTGTGAAAAACAGAACAGCAGATAGTAAAGAATTTTTTAGGGGTACTTCTGCAACTCAAATCAAAAAACTCAGAACATACGGAAGTTTCGTAATTGTATAGAGCATACTGTGTAAAAATTTCAGCTCAAAAAGATGAACTGGGAGTTTTCTGGAATTTTTCTGGTCACGAGGACAGAATCTGTTTTCTGGACAGCATGTCACAACTTTTACTTCCCTTGCCGTAAGAGGCTATAACTTGGCACAAAGCTGAAAAATAAAGATACAATGATGTTGCTACAGAAGTAACAATCATCAAGACACAACAAAAGCAAAAATAAAACTCCTAAATTCGTTGCGGGCTGCCTCCCGAAAGCGCTTCTTTAAAGCCATTAGCTAGGCTTAATGCAAAAAGAAGAATCAAGGGTATCCAAGATCAGAATCATAAAACCCCTCAAATTGATTTTCAATAAGCTCCTTCTTCTTCTTACTAGGAAATATATACTTACCTTTCGCCATACCGCGTAAGCGTATGTGCCTATTACCAATATCAATGGAGCCTTTCATAGCACGGAGGAAGTCTCTTCCGAGCACAATGTTACTTTGGTTTGGCTCCATGATGAAGAAATCCATTGGTGCAGCCCTATGAAGGAATGAAACTTGGACTTCTTTTACCTTTCCTTTAATCTCTGAAATATCTCCATTAGAATGTTCATGATAAGATGATAATATATCCATATCCAGTTTCAAAGAATCATAAACTATTTTTGGCATAGTAGAAACTGTGGATCCAATATCACAAAGAGCAAGGAAGCTTAGGTTAGAGATGCTAATCCTAACAAAGGGTTCCTAATCATCATCTATCTCCAACATTTCTTTCTTGTTGGACTTAAGTTCTTCTACTTTTCCCAAATCTAGAGCATCTAGTCTTTTTTCAATAGTGGCAAGTCTATCTATGACAGTATCAATACTACGATCATAAACAAAATAACTAGATAGACTATGCAAAATCTCAAGAGCCCTATCTTCATCACACTCTAGAAAATCTCCTTCAGCTATAATTTCAAGAGAGTGTTTACACCACTTAAAAAGACCATGGTAAAAATTTCTAAGCACAATCTTTATAGATACCCAAGGCATGATTCTTTTATGTGCTTCAGAAATTCTGTCCCATGCCTTCTTCTAATTTTCTCCATCCCTTTGACGGAAATCGAGAACTTCCGATTCCCGCAAAGAACCTAGCCCTAACATGTTCATCTAAACAAGGAGGACTACTAACAGCAAGATAAATATATTTTTTGTAAATTTTGATAAAAGACACAAAGACAAAAACTGAAAGATAAACTATCAAGACTAAAAAACAAAGGTAAAGGGTAGTGTGCAACTCCCCTATCTTAGCACTTGGATTCCCCGGCAACGGCGCCAGAAAACTTTGCTTGATGGCTTATCGCCCCCTTCGTTGGTTACCCCAAGTGGAGGGTTGAGATTTAGTGCAGCAGCAGTTTTCCCTCGGTGAAGATACCAAGGTTTGTCTCCAGCAGGACTCCAGAGATAATAATTAGGTGTCAGCGGCGCAACTGACGCGGACCTGCACACAGACACAGATAACTTTGTTCCCAACGAAGTTCAGAGAGGTTGTCAATCTCTCCGGTCTTGTTGTTTACAAAGGATAAAACGCAAGGGATAATAATAGCAACTTGAAAGTAAATGAAGAAAAGTAAATATAGCGTGGAATCAGTGATAAGGATATGGACCGGGATACGTGATATTCGCTAGTGATGTCTCTCTCCCAAAAGACGATAAAATTGCTATGCGAGGTAAACAAATTACGGAAAGGCAATTGACAGGATCATGAACGCACCGCAATGCTAACTATGCTACAAAAGAAAGGAAGAGGTTCAAAAGAACAGGAAGTCCGCCAAGGTAAGTAGACCGAAATCCATCTACATCTACTACTAATCATCCACCTTGAGATATCTATCCAGAACATCTCGCTGGTATTAAGTTGCGAGCCCCACCCAAAGTGTAAACCCAAAGCAACAGACAACTGCATTAAAAAAACTCTGCGTAAAGTAAACAATCCTTGTAACCGCGGTTACAAGCACCGTTGTTTTCCCCCTTGTGGCAACAACACATCCCCTAGACTCATGTTTCTGTCACTCAAGTGTGTCATCGGGGAGGCATGAACCCACAATCTAGCACAACGCTCCCTCTTGGAGTCACTACCTACTACTTGGCCAAAGCAATAAACAGCAACGGAGAACATGCAAGAGTTACTTAGGAACAAAAATATAAGAGATAAAAACCAAATATATTACTCTATCACAATCTGAACATAATCTCATAATCCATCAGATCCTATCAAACTCAACATAGCAATAGCAGAAATATTACAAAGGTGCCTCGATCATGTTGGGCAGCTGACGAGGTCTAAACAATGAAGATCAAAGAGGGGAGGAGAACATCACATAGCTATTGATCACGGACCCATGGTCCAAGGAAAACTACTCACGAGACATCCGGGGAGCATCCATGGTGGAGAGGAGACTCACGGAGGTCAATCCTCCCTCCGGCAGGGTGCCGAGAAGAGGTCTTCTGGTGCTCCCGATCTTCGGAAGCGCGGCGGCGGCGGAACAGAGGCGAGTTCGCGGAATAGGGTTCTGCTTCTGGAGTTTTCCCATGATGGGGGATAAATAGGCGAAAGGGGACAGCCAGAGGTGGGCCAGGGGCCCCAGGCGCCCCCCTGGCGCAGCCAAGGGTGGGACCGCGCCGGGTGGCCGCCTGGGCCCCCCTGGCTCCCCTCTGCCCCCTCCCGGGCTCTTCTCGAAGCTTCCGTCACGCTGATTTTTTATCTGAATTTTCCCGAATTTTTCTGGCACTTTTTATATGGAGGAAAACTGAAATAGAAAAACAGTAGAAAACAGGAACTGGCACTGGGGTGCACAGAGTTAATAGGTTAGTCCAAATATGATCAAAAGTGTATGAAAGCGTATCTAGATCATAGAAATATCACACAAAACATGCATGGAGCAAGCAGAAATTATAGATATGTTTTGGACGTATCATATGCGTGCGCTTAATTTTTGCCAGTCAGGAACGTATAATTAATTGGCATTAATTATAAGTTAATTACGGCACGACTTGAGACGTTTATCGTGGGCCGTTACCGACTCGGACGTGTGTATCCAGCCCCACGTCGCCCTGCCCGGCTGGGTATAAAGAGGAGCCGCGACGAACCTAGTCGCCGCACAACATATCACATCTTCTCCTCCTCGCGCTCCGCCCACGTCGTTCCACGCACTGCCACTTCCACCGGCGATCCCATCCCGTCATCCGCGTGCACGGCTGTGCGGGAGAGCAGGCTTCCGGAACCGTGCTCCTTGCAATCCTGCACCGGGAGAGGAGAAATAAGGTTTTTGGGGCGCTAATACGTCCAAAACGTATCTATAATTTCTGCTTGCTCCATGCCTCTTTTGTGTGATATTGCTATTATATTGATGAACTTCCATACACTTTTGATCATATTTGGACTAACTTATTAACTCAGTGCACCCTAGTGCCAGTTCCTGTTTTCTGCTGTTTTTCTATTTCAGGTTTCACCCATATTAAAAGTGCTCCAAAAATTTAGGAAAAATCCAATAAAAAATCAGCGCAACAGAAGCTTCGGGAATCATCGAGGGGGGCGGGGCAGAGGGGACCCACCAGGGCCCCAGGCGCCCTCCCGGCGCGCCCTAGGGTGGGGCCGCGCCAGGGGGTCGCCTGGACCCCTGGTGGCCCCCCTGGCTGCCCCCCTTCGCCCATATATTCTCCGTGACGTGAAACCCCCGTGACGGGAACCCTTTTTCGCGATCTCTCCTCTGTTCCACCGCCGTTGCGCTTCCAAGATCGGGAGCACCAAGAGACCTCTTCCCGGCACCCTGCCGGAGGGAGGAACCACCTCCAGGAGCTTCTCCACCACCATGGATGCTTCCTGGATGAACCGTGAGTAGTCCACCTTGGAACATGGGTCTATGATCAGTAGCTATGTGATGTTCTCCTCCCCTCTTTTTTCTTCATGGATTAGACCTCGTGAGCTGCCCTACATGATCGAGGCACATATGTAATATTTCTGCTGTTGCTATGCTGAGTTTGCTGGGATCCGATGAATTATGAGACTATGTTCATATTGTGTTTGAGTAATATATTTGATTCTCCTCTTTTATATTTATGTTCTTGAGTAATTCTTGCATGTTATCCGTTGCTGTTTATTGCTTTGGCCAAGTAGTAGGTAGTGACTCCAAGAGCGAGCGTTATGCATGATTGTGGGTTCATGCCCCCCAACGACTAGCTTGAGTGACAGAAACATGAGTCTAGGGGATGTGTTGTTGCCACAAAGGGAAAAACAACGGTGCTTGTACTTGCGGGTGCAAGGATTGTTTACTTTATGCAAAGTTCTTTAATGCAGTTGTCTGTTGCTTTGAGTTTACACTTTGGGTGGGATTCACAACTTAATACCAGCGAGATGCTCTGGATAGATATCTCAAGGTGGATGATTAGTAGGTAGATGCAGATGGATTTTGGTCTACTTGTCTTGGCGTACCGCCCATGCTTTTGAGCCTCTTCCTTTCTTTATAACTTAGTTAGCATTGGTTTGCGCACATAATCCTGTCAATTGCCCAGCTGTAATTTGTTTACCTCACATGGCTATTTTATCGTCTTTTGGGAGAGAGACATCACTAGTGAACATCATGGGACCCCGGTCCATATTTACAATACTGTTTACACCTTCAATTTACTTTCAGTATTTACTTTTTTCCGTTGCTATCACTATCATTATTATCCCATGCGTTTTATCCTTTGTAAACAACAAGGCCGGAGGAATTGACAACTCCTCTGTACTCGTTGGGAAGCAAAGTTATTTGCCGTGTGTGCAGGTCCAGGTGAAGTAAGCAACCCTGGTTGTTAACGACGCCATTGTTCACTTCACCACCTTCTTATATCTATTGGATTCCTATTGGATCGACATTCAACCTTAGCATCTTCGCTAAGGGAAATTGCCGCTACGCTACATCTCACCTTCCACTTTGGGTAACCAACGAGGGGCGAGAAGTAAACTCTCGTGACATCAAAGCAATTTCTGGCGCCGTTGCCGGGGACTCCACTCTTCAAGATAGGGGAGTTGCACACTATCTTTTATCTTTGCTTTATAGTCTTGTTAGTTTACTTTTCAGTTTTTGCTTTAGTGTCCTTTATCAAAAAAATTTATAGCATGTCTAGTTCCTTACTTGCCAATAAATGTCTGACTTCTTTGAAACTAGATTTTATTGGCATGGAGGATTCACCAAGGATCAACAAAAGTGGTACAAGGAACACCGCTTGTCTCAAAAGGGGATACACTTATGGAAAAAATACACCAGTTGTATGACTATGCTAGAAACTTGTGCTCAATATATAATATATCTTTCTGCAGGGATGAATCTTGTTGCTTTATGAGGCACAAACACCTTTATTTCCAATGTGAGTACAATGATGATGAAACCTTAGCTTCTTATGCTAAGGGAAACTATGCTTTTTATGATGCAGAGCCAATAGAAGAATTTGTTGCTTATAAGGGTGCCTATGAAATTACTTCTCTTCTTAGAAATATTAATGATGCCCCTTAAAAATTTGAGAGTCTTTCTATACTTAACTATTGTTTGGAAAATTATGATGCAAATTATTATATTACTGATCATCTTGAGAGAATCTCTCCCCCAAAGGAAGAGACTAATGTTTTGCAGGACTCTATGAAAGAAGAAATTGATGAAACCGAAAGCTCCTTGGATGAAAAAGAGGAGGAGAGTGACAAACAAAGGAGGAAGAATGGAGCCATCCATGACTACATTCTAATGAGAGTAACTCTTTGAATCTTACCTTATATGAGTGTTATGATCCTATGGATTCTTTTGAAATATCCCTTTTTGATGAAGTTGATGCCTTCTATGCTTATGGCCATGATGCCACTATGGATGATGCTGACAAAAATGAACTCTCTATAGTTCCTTATGTTAAGCATGAAATTGTTGCTATTGCACCCACACTTGATTGTCGTATTATGCTTTTGAAATCTCCAACTCATATTCTGGAGAACTGTGCTCTTATTAAGGCTCAATGTGATGGGTTGCATTTATCTTATGATCCTAAAGACCGTGTTGAAAATTATACAAGTGTGCTTGTAGGTCATGCACAACATGATTTATGTGATAGTTATATTCTTGATGTTGTTCATGATACTACTGAAAATTACTTTGAGAGGGGAAAGTTTGGTTGTAGAAACTTCCATGTTGCAAAAACACCTCTCTTCATGTTGAAAGTTTTGAAATTGTTCCTGTTCCACCTTTCTATGCATGTCACTTTGTGCTTCTTTGACTTATTTTCTTACAAGATGCCTATGCATAGGAAGTGGGTTAGGATTAAATGTGTTTAATATTTTCTTCTTGATGCTCTCTTTTGCTTCAAAATTCTTATTCCTGTGAGAGCATCTTCTATAATCATTAAGCTTAGCTAATGGCTTTAAAGAAGCGCTTTCGGGAGGCAGCCCGCAACGAATTTAGGATTTACTTTTTGTTTTTCTTCTGTTTTCAGTGGTCTTGATGATTGTTACTACTGTAGCAACATCATTGTATCTTTAATTTTCAAGCTTTGTGCCATTTATAGGCTCATATGACAAGGGAAGTGAAAGTTGTGACATGCTGTCCAGAAAACAGATTATGTCCTTGTGACTAGAAATATCACAGACAAATCCCAATTCATCCTTTTGAGCTGAATTTTTTACACAGAGTTCTCTATACAATTACGGAACTTTCGTATGTTCTGAGTTTTTTTATTTGAGTTGAAGAAGTATCCCTAAAAAATTCTTTACTACCTGGTGGTCTGTTTTTCACAGATTCTGTCCTGTTTTGCCTTTTCTTCATTTTGCAAACCTTAAGCTTGCTTTTTCTTACCAAAACTTTTTAGCAATCTTGAGAAAAAGTATCTCTTAAAGATTATCCTTATTTCCAGTAGAGGAAAATTTATTTTATTATGGGTACTAACCTCGCTAATCAGATTATGATGAGTTATTTATGAAGGGAGCTTTCAAGTGTGCGAGGAAAGATGATGAAAGAAGATTAAGAAGTGTCAAGCGCTCAAGCTTGGGGATGCACCCATGCATCCCCAAGAAATATTCAAGGAGACTCAAGCTTCTAAGCTTTGGGATGCCCCCGTGCATCCCCTTCTCCATCAACAATTATCAGTTCGTCTTTCGTTTCACTATATTTTTATCACTTCATGCGTTATGTGCTATGCTTGGAGCGTCTCGCTCTTAGGTTTTAATTTTAGTTTTCTTTAGCTTTGTTTGCTGTTCATAACAAGTTAGAACCCAGATTTCTTTGTGTGGGAGAGAAACACGCTCCACTTTCAAAATCTAGAACACAACATAGGATTCTTCATGCTTATCTTTGTTGTGTGTGTTCTTTATCTTTTTCATAGCTACTGCCATGTTTAGCTCTTAGTTTTCATGCTTATCTTCTCAAGAGCTTTTGTTTAGTTTGTTGCTAGAACTCTCTTGAGTTTTCATGTTTATCTTGTTTAGAGAGTTTGCCTGTTGCACTGAGTTTTGTGTCTTGACTTGAAGTAGGTAATTGAGGTTGTTATTCTTTTGTAGTAGTAACTTGCAATAGTTTTGAGGTATTGTTTTGAGTAATGTTTGGGCTTTTGGTGTCAAGAGCTTTAGCCTATTAGTTATAGATGTCGTATTTTGGGCAATCCGTGTTTATTTTCAAAACATACAAATTAGTTGAGAACTTTAGCTACTAGATGGATCACTACTCTTCTGAGGGGTCGAATATTAGAGTACACTCACGTACCATGAGTCGAGGATGCGCAAGGATAAACAAACCCCCATACACTCCTCCTTGGGGTACTTTTCAATTTGTGAAACCTCCTTATTATATTGAGAGTTACCGATAATAAGTGCATGAGTTCTTCGGACTAATGTGAGTATTCAAAAGTTGACACTTTCACCTTCCCATATTTTTCTAGCCTCTCCTGTGCCGTGCATTGCTTTCTTCTCACTCCGAGAGTTGGCGTCCACCTTCGCCGGTACATCCAAACCCTTGGAATGATACGCTCTGTCATCATAAACCTCCTTATATCCTTCCTCAAAACAGCCACCATACCTACCTATCAAGGCATTTCCATAGCCTTTCCGAGATACATTGCCATGCAACATCCACCTTCTCATGAATTGATCTTCATGTCATACATGCTACTTGCTTGATCGATGAGCCACATGCTAGTTGGTCCTTTCCCTAATCATTGCTACATGACGAGCTAGTATCATTGCATATCCTGCTACCCTGTCAGAGGCATACATTTGCATACTTCATGATAGTTACATTTTCTTTATGATATGAGTACTTTTGTGAAGTGTGAAAGATCTTCTATACTTCTTGTAATTTATGGAGTGTTTCCCCTAAGGTGAGGAAAAGATCCCAAAGAGGAAAAAATAAAAAGATCCCAAAGAGGACAAATGAGAGAAATAGAAAGAGCCATTGAGGCCACCAAAAAATACAAAAAAAGAGAAAAAATAGAAAAATAAATAAAAAGAGAGAAGGGGGCACACTACTATTCCTTTTGAGAGATCCACACTCGTACTCCGTCTTATATCTTGTACTCCATAGAGATTATCATTCATGCATATAGCTATGTGGGGACCTTCACACTATAGAACTTGGCTTGTATATTCCAATGATGAGCCTCCTCAAATGAGCTCTAGGTCTTCTTGAGCAAGCAAGTTGGATGCACCCCCACTAGTTCCTTTGGAGAGATTACCTTAGCTCATATGTGCATCTGTTGCATGGCAATCCCTACTCCTCACATCATATTTATCATTTGGCTTTCTCTCGCCTATGATTGTCCTCATTGATGTAAGCCCTTCTCACATTTTTTACTTCCTCCTCCACCATATTCTCTCTTTGTCATCCTAAGTGTCAACTTTCTTGCTTACGCTTATCCATTGCATGAGTGCTCAAAATTTCGAAAAGGAGTGGATCATTTTGACTTGTACCTGACTAGTGGTCTGGGAATGAGTCAAGATAAGATTCCAAAGTAGACCAAGTGTGAAACTTTAGTAGATTAATTTCTCAACACAAAAATACTTTTTCTCTCGTATATCCATATCCCCTTTCTTGCACGCAAACACCATTTGGAGACATACGATTCACGGACAGCGAGAGCTCTTGCACCTTTATGTTCTTATGTTGCTTGTTTCAATGCTAAATATAGACTCTTGCCTGTTATGACTTGAAATGAATTACATGCCTTGATTGCTTTACTTAAAATTTCTTATATGGTTGTTAGCATGTCACCATAGAAATTATGCTTTTATCATTTACCTGCTCGAGGACGAGCAGGAATTAAGCTTGGGGATGTTGATACGTCCAAAACGTATCTATAATTTTTGCTTGCTCCATGCCTCTTTTGTGTGATATTGCTATGATATTGATGAACTTCCATACACTTTTGATCATATTTGGACTAACTTATTAACTCAGTGCACCCCAGTGCCAGTTCCTGTTTTCTGCTGTTTTTCTATTCCAGGTTTCCCCCATATTAAAAGTGCTCCAAAAATTCGGGAAATATCCAATAAAAAACCAACGCAGCAGAAGCTTCGGGAATCACCGATGGGGGCCAGAGGGGACCCACCAGGGCCCCAGGCGCCCTCCCAATAGGCCTTAGGGTGGGGCCGCGCCAGGGGGCCCCCTGGACCCGTGGTGGCCCCCCTGGCTGCCCCCCTTCGCCCATATATTCTCCGTGACGTGAAACCCCTCGTGACGGGAACCCTTTTTTGCGATCTCTCCTCTGTTCCGCCGCCACCGCTCTTCCCAGATCGGGAGCACCAGAAGACCTCTTCACGGCACCCTGCCGGAAGGAGGAACCACCTCCGGGAGCTTCTCCACCACCATGGATGCTTCCCGGATGAACCGTGAGTAGTCCACCTTGGACCATGGGTCTATGATCAGTAGCTATGTGATGTTCTCCTCCCCTCTTTGTTCTTCATGGATTAGACCTCGTGAGCTGTCGTACATGATCGAGGCACATATGTAATATTTCTGTTGTTGCTATGCTGAGTTTGCTGGGATCCAATGGATTATGAGATTATGTTCAGATTGTGTTTGAGTAATATATTTGATTCTCCTCTTTTATATTTATATTCTTGAGTAATTCTTGCATGTTCTTCGTTGTTGTTTATTGCTTTGGCCAAGTAGTAGGTAGTGACTCCAAGAGGGAGCGTTATGCATGATTGTGTGTTCATGCCCCCCGATGACTAGCTTGAGTGACAGAAACATGAGTCTAGGGGATGTGGTGTTTCCACAAGGGGGAAAACAACGGTGCTTGTACTTGCGGGTGCAAGTATTGTTTACTTTACGCAAAGTTCTTTAATGCAGTTGTCTGTTGCTTTGAGTTTACACTTTGGGTGGGATTTTCTACTTAATACCAGCGAGATGTTCTGGATAGATATCTCAAGGTGGATGATTAGTAGGTAGATGCAGATGGATTTCAGTCTACTTTTCTTGGCGTACCGCCCATTCTTTTGAGTCTCTTCCTTTCTTTATAGCATAGTTAGCATTGGTTTGCGCACATAATCCTGTCAATTGCCCAGCTATAATTTGTTTACCTCGCATGACTATTTATCGTCTTTTGGGAGAGAGACATCGCTAGTGAACATCATGGGACCCCAGTCCATATTTACAATACTGTTTACACCTTCAATTTACTTTCAGTATTTACTTTTCCGTTGCTATCACTATCATTATTATCCCATGCGTTTTATCCTTTGTAAACAACAAGGCCGGAGGAATTGACAACTCCTCTGTACTCGTTGGGAAGCAAAGTTATTTGCCGTGTGTGCAGGTCCAGGTGAAGTAAGCAACCCTGGTTGTGAACGACGCCATTGTTCACTTCACCACCTTCTTATATCTATTGGATTCCTATTGGATCGACATTCAACTTTAGCATCTTCGCTAAGGGAAATTGCCGCTACGCTACATCTCACCTTCCACTTTGTGTAACCAACGAGGGGCGAGAAGTAAACTCTCGTGACATCAGGAGCGTGTACAACCCGACTGCTCGCTTTCGCTCGTCTACTTCAACTACTTCCTCTACGTCGCCATGGCAAACGAAGCTGAGAAGGCCGCCGCCAAGAAGCTCGCTCAGGAGGAATCCGCTGCCGCCAAGAAGACCGCCGACGAACTCGCTGCTACTAGCAGCGCATCCGCTGCTGCAATCTGGCCGGACGGAGGGTATGATCTACTCACTCCGTTCATCATTGTTTTCATATATGCCATGCTTATTGTCTGCGTACATATATGTGTTATTTAAGTAGATTTGAGTTGCATGGTTAAGTATCAGTATGAGATTAATCTTGTATGCGTCATGTTCATGTTTTATCTAGGGATTAAATTGCTTGGAAAATTACTAATATATCCAACAATACAAAAACCTTATTTTGATAGGCAATTTTCTACTCCTGGTTTTGCTGCGACACTGAAACCGAACCCGTTTACGAGCAAAAAATTTATGCGTCGACAAACAAAGACTACTTTGTGGCTCACGGCTATGAATGTCTTCTGGGTCGTTGGTGACGCTCCCACTGGAATGATTACTCCTGAATAGGAGAATGCATTCAGGGACGCCTCCATCGTCTTTGTTGGAGCAGTTCTTAGCATGATCGGAGACCAATTAGTCGACGCATATTTACATATGCGAGATGCCAAGAACTTATGGAGTGCACTCGAGGCAAAGTTCGGAGCAACTGATGCCGGGAGCGAGTTGTATGCTATGGAGCAGTTCCATGATTACAAGATGGTCGAGAAACGTCCTGTGTTGGAACAGGTTCATGAGATACAGTGCATCGTGAAAGAACTTGAGCTCCTCAAGTGTGATCTACCGAACAAGTTTGTCGCGGGATGCATAATTTCTAAACTCCCTCCATCTTGGAGGAGCTTTGCCACCACTCTAAACCACCAGAGGCGAGGATTCTCAGTTGACGATGTTATTGGCCATCTGAGTGTGTAGCAGAACTCAAGGGAAAAATACTCACACCATAAGGGGGATGAGGGAACTTCTACTTCCAACATGGTGCAACGGAAGAACTTTCAGAATAAGTTCAAGGGAAAGAACAAGGTCCAACATAATACTACCTTCAAGAAGAAGGGGAAGAAGAACAACACGAAGGATGATGGTTGTTTTACTTGTGGTTCACTGGAGCACTGGGCTAACAAGTGCCCGAACAAGTATAAGAAGCCAGGACAGAATTCCAATTCTGTCAATATGGTCATGGGCAACACGGACAAGGGTGCACCTGGGTATGTTAATTCATTTACTGTTTTCTCAGTTTATCAATCTACTGAATGGTGGGTTGACACGGGTGCAAATGTTCATGTGTGTGCTGACATATCCTTGTTTTCTTCTTACCAGGCCACCGGAACCAACTCTGTACTGATGGGGAACGGCACACATGCTTCTGTTCTTGGTGTTGGTATGGTCGATCTGAAGCTTACTTCAGGAAAGACCGTGCGGCTGAAGAACGTGCATCATGTCCCTTCTTGGTGTGCGAGGTGATGATAGTAATTTCTCGCCCTTCGTTGGTAAACCCCAAGAGGAAGGTATGATGTAGCACAGCAGAAAATTTCCCTCAGTGAAGATACCAAGGTTTGTCTCCAGTAGGACTCCGGAGATGATAAGTAGGTGTCAGTGGCGCAACTGACGCGAACCTGCACACAGACGCAAATAACTTTGTTCCCAACAAAGTTCAGAGAGATTGTCAATCTCTCCGGTCTTGTTGTTCACAAAGGATCAAACACAAGGAATAATGATAGAAACTGAAAGTAAAAGAAGAAAAGTAAATGAGTGTGGAAACAGTGATGAAGATATGGACCGGTATACGTGATGTTCACTAGTGATGTCTCTCTCCCAAAAGACGATAAAAAAGCTATGCGAGGTGAACAAATTACAGAAGGGCAATTGACAGGATTATGAACGCACCGCAATGCTAACTATGCTACAAAAGAAAGGAAGAGGCTCAAAAGCATGGGCAGAACGCCAAAATAAGTAGACCGAAATCCAACTTCATCTACTACTAATCATCCACCTTGAGTTATCTATCCAGAACATCTCGCTGGTATTAAGTTGCGAGCCCCACCCAAAGTGTAAACCCAAAGCAACAGATAACTGCATTAAAAATCACTTTGCATAAAGTAAACAATCCTTGCAACCGCGGTTACAAGCACCGTTGTTTTCCCCCTTGTGGCAACAGCACATCCCCTAGACTCATGTTTCTGTCACTCAAGCGTGTCATCAGGGGGCATGAACCCACAATCGAGCATAACGTTCCCTCTTGGGGTTACGACCTACTACTTGGCCAAAGCAATAAACATCAACGGAGAACATGCAAGAATTACTTTAAGAACAAAAATATAAGAGATAAGAACCAAATATATTACTCAATCACAATCTGAACATAATCTCATAATCCATCAGATCCCATCAAACTCAGCATAGCAACAGCAGAAAGATTACAAAAGTGCCTCGATCATGTAGGGCAACTCACGAGGTCTAAACCATGAAGAACAAAGAGGGGAGGAGAACATCACATAGCTACTGATCACGGACCCATGGTCCAAAGGAAACTACTCACGGCACATCCGGGAAGCATCCATGGTGGAGAGGAGACTCCCGGAGGTCGGCCCTCCCTCCGGCAGGGTGCCGGGAAGAGGTCTGCTGGTGCTCCCGATCTCGGAAGCACGGCGGCGGCGGAACAGAAGCGAGATCGCGAAAAAGGGTTCTTCTTCTGAGGGTTTCTCGTCACGGTGAATATATAGGCGAAGGGGGGCAGCCAGGGGGGCCACCAGGGGTCCAGGAGGCCCCCTGGCGCGGCCAGCCCCTAGGGCGCCTGGGCCCCTGGTGGTGGCCCTCTGGCCCCACTCAGGTTCTTCCGGAAGGTTCTTCTGCGCTGATTTTTTATCTGATTTTTCCCGAATTTTTGGAGCACTTTTTATATGGGGGAAAACTGAAATAGAAAAACAGCAGAAAACAGGAACTGGCACTGTGGTGCACTGAGTTAATAGGTTAGTCCAAATATGATCAAAAGTGTATGAAAGTGTATCTAGATCATAGCAATATCACACAAAACATGCATGGAGCAAGCAGAAATTATAGATACGTTTTGGACGTATCAACATCCCCAAGCTTAATTCTTGCTCGTCCTCGAGTAGGTAAATGATAACAACATAATTTCTGTGGTGACATGCTAGAAACCATATAAGAACTTTGAAAAGTAAAGCAATCAAGGTTAGAGATTCAATTCAAGTCATAACATGCAAGAGTCTATATTAGCATTGAAACAAGTAACAAAAGAACATTAGGTGGAAGATCTCTTGCTGTCCGTGACTCGAATGTCTCCAAATGGTGTTTGCGTGCAAGAAGGGGGATAGGGAATACGAGAAAAATATTTATTTGTTGAGAACTCAATCTACTAAAGTTTCACACTTGGTCTTTTTCTGGAATCTTATCTTGACTCGTCCCCAGACCACTAGCCAGGTACAAGTCAATTTGATCCACTCCTTTTTCAATATTTTGAGCACTCATGCAATGGATGAGCGTAAGCACGAGAGTTGACACTTAGGATGACAAAGAGAGAAGTACGGAGGAGGAGGAAGACAAAAAAGAATGAGAAATGCTCACATCAATGAGGACAATCATAGGCAAGAGATTCCAAATGATAGATATGATGTGAGGAGTAGAGATTGCCATGCAACGGATGCACGTATGAGCTAAGAAGCTCTCCAATGGAACTAGTGGGGGTGCATCTAACTTGCTCGCTTATGAAGACCTAGAGCTCGTTTGAAGAGGCTCATCCTTGGAATATGCAAGCCAAGTTCTATAGTGTGAAGGTCCCCACATAGCTATATGCATAATGATCATCTCTATGGAGTACAAGGATATAGAGGGAGTACTAGTGTGGATCTCTCAAAAGGATAGTAGTGTTGCCCTTTTCTCTCTTTTTATTTCCTTTTCTCTTTTTTCTATTTTTTTGTATTTTTTTGTGGCCTCAATGGCTCTTTCTATGTAACTCTCATTTGTCCTCTTTGGGATCTTTTAATGTGTCCACTTTGGGATCTTTTCCTCACTTAAGGGCAACACTCTATTTTACAAGAAGGTATAGGAAATCTTCACACTTTACAAGGTACTCAAAATCATAAAGAAGATGTAGCTATCATGATGTATGCAATGTATGTCGCTGCCAGTGTAGCAGGAACATGTATGACATGAAGATAAAGTCATGAAGAGGTGGATGTTGCATGGCAATATATCTCGCAAGGCTATGGAAATGCCTTGATAGGTAGGTATGGTGGCTGTTTTGAGGAAAGATACAAGGAGGCTTATGATGACAGAGCGTATCATGCCAAGGGTTTGGATGTACTGGCGAAGGTGGACACCAACTCTCGGAGTGAGAAGAAGGCAATGCACGGCACGGGAGAGGCTAGCAAAATATGGGAAGGTGGAAGTGTCAACTTTCAATACTTACATTAGTCCGAAGAACACATGCACTTATTATCTGTAACTCTCAATCTAATAAGGAGGTTCACAAAGAGACAAGTACCCCGAGGAGGAGTGTATGTGGGTTTGGTTATCCTTGCGCATCCTCGACTCATGGTACGTGAGTGTACTCTAATATTCGATCCCTCCAAAGATTAGTGATCCATCTAGTAGTTTAGAGTTCTCAACTAGTTTTTGTAGGTTTTGAAAATACACACGGATTTCCCAAAATACGACACCTATCACTAATAGGCTAGAGCTCTTGACACCAAAAGTTCAGACATTACTCACATCAATTCCTCAAAACTATTGCTAGTTACTAGTAGAATTACATAGAAACCTCAATTACCTAGTTTCAAGACAAGACACAACTCAGTGCAACAACCAACTCTCTTAACAAGATAAAATTGAAAACTAAAGAGAGTTCCAGCAACAAACTAAACAAAAGCCAAGGCTCTTGCTAAAGAAAAACTAAGACTAAAACTAAACATGGAAGCAGCTACGAAAAGATAAAGAACACACAACAGCAAAAAGATAAGCAGGAAAAATCCTATGATGTGTTCTAGATTAGAGTGGAGCGTGTTTCTCTCCCACACAAAGCAAGATGGGGTCTAACTTGTTATGACCAGCATGAAAAACTAAATAAAACTAAAAATAAAACCTAAGAGCGAGACGCTCCAAGCATAGCACATAACGCATGAAGTGATAAAAATATAGTGAGACGAAGGACGAACTGATGATTGTTGATGGAGAAGGGGATGCACGGGGGCATCCCCAAGCTTAGACGCTTGAGTCTCCTTCAATATTTATTGGGGATGCATGGGGGCATCCCCAAGCTTGAGCTCTTGACACTCCTGCATCTTTTTTCATCATCTTCCATCGCACACTTGAAAACTCCCTTCATACATAACTCATCATAAGCTGATTAGAGAGGTTAGTACCCTTAATAAAATAATTTTTCCCCACTGGATATAAAGATATTCTTGAAGAAATACTGTTTCTCAAGACTGCCAAAAAAATTTTGCAAAGAAAAAGCAAGCTTAAGGTTTGCAAAAGTGAAGAGAGGTAAAACGTGGCAGAATCTGTGAAAAACAGAACAGCAGGTAGTATAGAAATTTTTCGGGGAACTTCTGCAACTCAAATAAAAAAACTCAGAACATACGAAAGTTTCACAATTGTATAGAGCATGATGTCAAAAAAATTCAGATCAAAAAGATGATCTGGTGATTTTATTCGAATTTTTCTGTCAAGGGACAGCATCTGTTTTCTGGACAGCATGTCATAACTTTTGCTTCTCTTATCATAAGAGGCTATAACTTGGCACAAAGCTGAAAAATAAAGATACAATGATGTTGCTACAGTATTAACAAACATCAAGACACAAAAAAAGCAAAAAGAAACCTAATTCTTTGTGGGCTGCCTCCCAAAAGCGCTTTCTTTTATGCCTTTAAGCTAGGCATGATGCAAAAGAAGAATCAAGGGTCTCCAAGATCAGAATCATAAAACCTTCAAATTGGTTTTCAATAAGCTCATTCTTCTTCTTCCTAGGGAAGAGGTACTTAACTTTCTCCATACCACATAAGGTTATGTGCTCGTTACCAATATCAATGAAGCCTTTCATAGCACGGAGGAAGTCTCTTCCGAGCACAATGTTACTTTGGTTTGGCTCCATGATAAAGAAATCCATTGGTGCAGTCATTTGAAGGAATGCAACTTGGACTTCTTTTACCTTTCCTTTAATCTCTGAAATATCCCCGTTAGAATGTTCATGATAAGATGATAATTTATCCATATCTAGCTTCAAAGAATCATAAATTATTTTTGGCATAGTAGAAACTGTGGATCCAATATCACAAAGAGCAAGGAAGCCTTGGTTAGACACTACTGGAAAAAGCTAATTTGCCGTTAGCTTCCGGCTTTGCCGTCAGCATTTTCATGGGGCTGACGGCATAGGATATGCGCCGTTAGCCGGAAGAAAAGCTAACGGCATAGCCCGGGCTGACGGCAATGGCTGGCCAAGCTGACGGCAAAGGTGAGCCGACGGCAACGAGAGCGCCACGCCCCCACACTCGGGCAAGCCCTAACCGCCCCAGGCTTTGCCGTCAGCTAGCTGACAGCAAAGGATAACGGCGAGCCTATGCCGTCAGCTAGCTGACGGCAAAGACCCGAACAGATAACCCCCCATCCCCCCCCACCCCTCTCTCTCTCTCACGCGCACACACCACCCACCCCCGAGCCCCAGCCGCCGCCGCCTCCTCGTCGATTCACCGTTGCCGCCGCCCCCGCCGGAGCCAACCCCAGCCGGAACCCCCCCCCCCCCCCGCCCTCGCCCCCCTCGCACGCCGGAGCCCGCCCCTGCTGCCGCCGTCTTCGCCCGAGGTGGTCGCCCACCCCAACGACGTCGCCCACACCGCCGGTGACCACCTCCTCCTCCGCAACGACGCCGCCCCGAGCCGGCGACCACCTCCTCCACCGTGCCACAGGTGAGCCGCCGCCACCACCCCCTCCTCCCTGTTCATTAGTTTAGTGTAATTAGTTTTTAGTTTTCTTTTGTATTATTAGTTGAATTATCTTCTGTTTTTATTAGTTTAGTGTAATTAGTTATTAGTTTAGTGTAATTAGTTTAGCAACATTTTCTTCTGTTTTTATTAGTTATTAGTTTAGTGTAATTAGTTTAGCAACATTTTCCTTCTTAGTTAACTATTAATTATCTTCTGTTTTTATTAGTTATTAATTGTTAGCAAATTACAAACTATTCATTATCTTCTGTTTTTATTAGTTATTAGTTGTTAGCAAATAGGAAAGAAGAATAGAAAAGAAAAATATTGTGAGATGCAAAGCAGAAAATTTTCTATACATTTGACAAACTCTTAATGGGCATCTTCAATTAAAATATTCATGTCAAATAAGCCTATCAAAATGTTCATGTCAAAGGAAGAAGAAGGAGAAGGAGATTAAGAGAATAAGAAGAAAAGAAAAAATAGGAAGAAGAAGGAGAGAATAATGAAGAAAAGAAGAAAATAAGAAGAAGAAAAGAAATAGAAGAAGAGAAGAGTAAAGAAAAAGAAGAAGAGATCTGAAGAATAAGAATTATTAGCTTTATAGTAGTGATATTAATTAGCTTTATAGTAGTGATATCGCGAGTGCGTATTTGTTTTGATTGATTGCATTTCAATGTGCAGTAGCTTCGCGAGGGTTTGGTTTTCGACGACCTCCACTGCATTCGAGAGTGAGCACATTTGTTAACTCTTCCTTCTCCACCTTTATTTTGCTCTGTTCCGGCCTTCGTGCCGATGACACTATCTAGATAGGTAGTTTAGTATTGAAATGCAAAGTCTTTGCGTAACAAATATGCGTCTCCCGTTCGAAAGGGTTACGGTTATAACTATGCATGCATTTGCATATTTATAACGGTGATTCTTTCGAATTGTCCAACGTTATCCATGGACAGCCCGGGTATGTGTAGATTGGGTCATTTTCCCATGCTTTGTTCCGGATCCGATGCAGAGTTTCGACAGCGCCTCCTTGTTGTTCTCCGAGTACACATCCTCTCGGTTAGTTTCCGAGACGTGTATTAGGAGAACAGCGGGGAGGTGCTACCGAAATTTTGCGTTGGATCGGGAGCAGAGCATGGGAAAATGACCTAATCTACACATACTCGGGTGGGATTAGGACCCATCTTTACCTAGTACCTGGTAGGTGTGCATGCCGTGCATCCCAATATTTAACCATGATTAAAAAATGACCATAATTAATTTGACATACTTGATGAACTGATAATTTATATTGTTCATATGTGGATACTATATAGCTAGCTTGACAGAATGACTAATCGTGAATGGATGTACTCCGGTCACCCTAGTCAGAAGGAAATGACCGATGAATGGTTGAGCAAAACCTATTAATTCCTGCAAACAACATTTTCTAAAGGCCAGCCAAAAACATGGTGCCCCTGCACTAAGTGCAAGAATTATTCGCGACAGACAAAGGATGTAATGGGTAAACACCTGCAGATGCGTGGTTTTACTCCCGGCTATACCTTGTGGACATTTCATGGTGAGTCGGCCCAACGTAACAGAGACGAGGTTTTGCGTCGGCCAACCGACGATTATGGTACAGGGATTGAAGACATGGTGAATGATTTTGATGATGCTCGGAACAAGGACGAAGATATGGAGGAATCCGCAAAGGCCTTCTATGCCATGTTGGAGTCTTCAAAACGTCCTCTTCACGAGCACACTAAGATTTCTCAGCTAGATGCCATCGCACAAGTAATGGCTCTGAAAGCCCAATTCAACATTGGAAGAGACCTGTTTGACTCAATGATGACCCTATTTGGGCGGTTTATACCCGAAGGTCATATTATGCCTTCGAACCTATATGAGTCAGAAAAAATCCTTAGTGCACTCAAGATGCCGTATGAGCAGATACATGCTTGTGAGAAAGGATGTGCCTTATTTAGGAAAGACTATGCAGACGAAACATATTGTCCATTTTGCAAGTCCTCTAGATATGTTGAGGTAGAAAATGGTGAAGGTGAGAAGAAGCAGAGCAAAATCCCTGTGAGTGTTCTACGGTATCTGTCGATCCTACCAAGACTTCAACGACTTTACATGCTCGAAGAAACATCAAAACAGATGACATGGCACAAACATGGAATTAGGAAAGAATTAGATGAAAACGGAGATCCGATGTTGGTACACCCTTCGGATGGTGACGCGTGGAAGGCATTTGATCGTAAACATACGGAAAAAGCTAAAGAGCCAAGGAATTGCCGAGTCGCCATCGGTCTCGATGGGTTCAATCCTTTTGGTATGACGGCTAACCAATATAGTTGCTGGCCTGTGTTTGTTATTCCGCTCAATCTTCCACCATCATCCATTATGCAAAGAAAGCACATATTTCTGACGTTGATAGTTCCAGGGCCAAACTATCCGGGGAAGAATATGAGTGTGTACATGCAACCGCTGATGGATGACTTGAAAGAAGCTTGGGTGAATGGGGTCAACACATACGACGCAGCTAAGAAAGAGAACTTTCAAATGTATGTTTGGTACCAACACTCGTTGCATGATCTTCCGGCATTTGCTCTTTTCGTTTCCTGGTGTGTGCATGGAAGGTTCCCGTGCCCACAATGCAAAGCAGCTCTTAAGTTTCATTGGTTGCCGGCGGGTGGAAAGTATTCCTGATTTGACTTGCATAGACAGTTCTTGCCTATGGACCATCCATTCAGAAAAGACAAGAAGAATTTCATGAAAGGTAAAGTTGTCAAACACTCGGCAACACCTGCGTTGACGGGCACACAAATTCATGAATAGTTAAAATCTATGGAGCCTGATCCAAACCGTCCAGGGTATTTATTGGGTTATAATGAGGAACACGCCTGGACCCACAAGCCATGCATCTGGGATCTCCCCTACTTCGAAGACCTCTTACTACCACACAACATTTACATGATGCACACTGAAAAGAATATCGCCGAGGCCCTTCTTGGCACATTTTTCGGCACTGATAAGGGAAAAGATAATACAAAGGCTAGAGTTGACCAGGAGACTCTTTGTGATAGGCCATCACTAAACATGCGACAACCGAAAGGAAGAAAAAATTGGTCCAAGCCACCTGCCTGGTACAATCTTGAGAAGGGAGCAATAAGGGAAATCCTCTTGTGGGTGCAACAAAAGTTGTTGTTCCCTGATGGGTATGCTGCGAATCTAGCGAGGGGAGCGAGCATTGAAAAAATGAAAAACTTTGGGCTCAAGAGTCATGATTGGCACATATGGCTTGAGCGGATAATGTCGGTGATGTTGCGCGGCTATATCCCAGAGTCTGAATGGCTAGTATTGGCAGAGTTAAGTTATTTCTTCCGTGTTCTTTGTGCTAAAGAGTTGTCGCGTGCCGTGATAGGTGACATGGAAGAGTTGGCGCCTGAGTTGCTCTGCAAGTTAGAGAAGATTTTTCCACCGGGCTTCTTTAATTCGATGCAACACATGATTTTGCATCTCCCGACCGAGGCAAAATCGTTGGTGCTACGCAACTGAAAGAATGCAGAAGACACTTAGAGCAAAATGTAAAAATAAACGTAGAATTTAAGCATCAATGGCCGAGGCGTTCATTACCGAGGAGGCGACAAACTTCGTAACAGCACACTATGATGCCACTTTGCACAGCTTGCATAATCCAAAGCCTCGGTACAATGTGGGCGACCCCAAAAGACGTGAATCCAAACTCAGCCTCTTCAAAGGGAAGCTCACTCCTTCTGGTGTGGGAAAATCAAAGTTGATGGGCGTCGAGGAGTGGCGCACACTAATGATGTATATATTGAACAACTTAACAGAAGTTCGGCCGTACATCGAGTAAGTCCTCGATACATTGTTTCACAAATTTTTAACAAGTTTTGTGTCTAACAACTGTTATTAATTGATACAGTCGATACGTCGAACAGTTCTCGAATGGTGTTGCAATCGAAAAAGAATCCATTCTCGAGTATGAACTTCTTGAAAAGACAGGAGGCGGCTATCCCGGTTTCATCTCTTGGTTCAAAGGAATAGCTAATTCAGATGAGCAAGTCGACGATGAATTGAGACAAATAGCAAATGGTTTTGACTTTAAGGTCCGGACATTTCATAAGTACGACATCAACGGGTATCGCTTTCGTACTGCTAGCAAAGAGCTTTCAATGCCCGGTCGAAAAACAACCAATTCCGGTGTCTCTGCTATAGGCGAGGGAGGTGTCGAGTATTATGGAAGACTTGAAGAAGTTTACGAACTTCATTATTATGGTGAAAATCCTCCAAATGTTGTTGTGTTCAAATGTCATTGGTTTGATCCTACTAAGACAAGACGGACTCATGAACATGTTGGGCTAGTCGAAATCTGACAAGACAGGAAGTTAAGCGGTGATGATGTCTTTATTGTGGCTCAACAGGACACCCAAGTTTTCTATCTGCCATATAGTCGTCAAAGTGTTAAGAACCTGGAAGGTTGGTATGTCGTGTACGATGTGTCGCCCCATCTTAGACCACCTCCACCAAACGAAGAGGATTATGAACCTCAAATTGACCCAATAACATATGATGGAGAATTCTTCCAAGAATCACGTGGTGTGAGACGTCGTCTCCGGAACCGCTCTACGTCCACCCTGAACACGGAGGAACAAGAATCACGTGATGATGAGGAAGAAGTGGAAGTAGAAGAGGTTACCAATCCGGATGAGCTAACAATGCTTGATCGGTTACAAAAAGGCCTTCCACATGATGTCCCTGAACCCGATGACGATGTCATTCATGACGACACGTATGATACTGATGATGATTATGCTTCAGTTGACCTTGGAGAAGAGACAGATGATCCCGACTATTAGTACTTTGTATGCATCCAAACATTGTTGTTTAATTATTTAATTAATTGTTTAATTATTCATGTATTTATTATTGTTCATTTAATTATTGTCTTTGAATTTGTACTAAGTATTTAACTATGTATTGTTGCAGGTGGTGAGACATGGCAGGCGGGGATAAGTTGAGGATAGCACCTGGCCAGCTACGGAGACAGTTGTTGCAGAGCTTTGCCGAGGAGCCCCGTGGGAGAGGCGGAGGAAAGAAGAGAGGCAGAGGACGTGGTCGCGGGAGAGGGAGGCTGCCTAATAGGAGCCAGTCGCCACCACCCTCAGCTACTTCAGTCTCAGCCACTTCACCCCTGCAGACAAGGGTGTCACCGGTGCGGGATCCTCCCGTCCAGGAGCGGACACCGATGCAGGATCCTCCCGTCCAGGAGCCGACACCCTCACACGAGGAGTGGGGGAGTTGGGGGACGGTGAGGGGGCTGGGGCGGATGCGGAGGCTGAGGTTGAGGTGGAGGATGAGGGGGCTGAGGCGGAGGATGAGAGGGCTGAGGCGGAGGATGAGGGCCCGTCTGCCAGCAAGTCGGTCTACCAACGTGGTATGACACGAGTTCCAGACCGATTGGAGTTGCAGCACAGGGCGTTGATTTCGCCAGATGGCGAGAAGTAAGTTGATGTCTATTGTGTACCTTATATCATTATTTTCCACCAAGTAGCTAATGTCTTTGCCTTCTCATTATGCAGGGGGTGGAATTACCCGGAGAATACCCGGAATCCAAACTGCCTCCTTGGTGCTTTGCTTAGGGAGCACTTTCCCGGGATAGTGCAGTTGCCCGGGGAGGGTATGGTTCCCGAGCCAGGACTCAAGTGGGAGTACTACCAAGCCGCGCTTCTCCCGGAAAACACTCACGTGAATGGTGTTGTTTGCGCGAGCGTGGCCGACAAGGTGTTGGCTGATTTTTGGGTAACTATTATTTTACCCAATAATAAGTATACAATATCCAATGTTATATCTTGTTATTTCCTATTCATCTATGCATATATATGGCATAATTGCAGAGTTACCATAGGGTCGAGGAGGGGACGGAGGAGGCGGCCAAGAAGAACCTCGAGAAAGAGTGCAAGAGATTATTGAATAACACGAGGCATGAGATGTGTGTTCAGGCCGTTCGAGATTGGTACGCCAAGCAAAACGAGCCGAAGACGAAGGCTAAATGTCGAAAGCTTTTCCCTGATAAGACCCAGTACATGGAGGTACGTAGATTCCTTAGTTACATTCTTTATTAGTTATGTTAGGGCTAGTTACAATACTTAGTTTCATTCATAGGTGCCCCCGAGATGGTTGGCCGATAAGATGGATTGTTGGGAGATGATAGTGGACAAGTGGTGCACAGAGGCTTGGTTGACCACCCACAATGTGGCCAAGGAGCGTCGTGCCCAATTGGTTGGTGTGCCACACCACCAAGGAAATGCCAACATCAAGCAATACGCCAAAAAATGGGTATGTGTGCCTTGTTTTCTTTCATCATTAATTCATTTGTGCATTATTTTTGTTGTACTAACTCTTTTCCTTTTCTTGTAGGCCAAACACCATAACCTGCCCGAGCCTCAGGGATACGCCGCGTTTGGCATGGCCCATAAGGGCTCGTACAAGACGGTGACACCATATTCTGAGGGGGACGGGCCATCGGCGTACACAAGCCTGTCCGCCTACAACAAGATGACGTCTTATTCTCAGGTTGTCAAACAACTGCGCGGCCCTGACTTTGACCCGAGCCTGAATCCTATGGATGCAGAGGCGTTGATGATCTCTGGTTGCGGTAAGAGTCATGGCACGGTGGCCATGTGTGATGGCTTCGTCCCTATCACTGAGTCTCTATCTCAGATCAAGGCGAGGCAAACTAGCTCGGCTCCTGTAATACGGCAACGCGCGAGGCCAGTTGATCTTGCCATCGAGGTTAGTTTTCCTTCATTATTTCTTTAGTTCATTTGACCCTGGATGGATGATGATGAGAAGTGGTTGCAGGACGCACTTGAGAAGGAGAGGGAGGCCACCAGACTCTTGTTGGAGGAGAGGGACCGGAATACACAGAGGATGCTGGAGGAGGAGAGGGCACGCAATAATGCCCATGCGAAGACTATGCACGACTTCGTTGCGGTAAGTCAGTTGTGTGAGAAGCAAGGCTATGTGTGAGAAGAAACAAGACTATTTCTTTGACTTCTCGAAAACTAATTTGCAGGCTATGTGTGAGAAGCAAGGTTTGCCACCCCTCCGCCGATGCCTTCTCCGGTGGGAACGGTGAGTTCCCTTTCAATGACCAACCTTGCACGGTCTTATATCATTGTATGTTTCCATGCTAACCACATATTTCAACTCTTGCCTTGTTGCAGCATCATTCCAGAGTCGCATCCCACAATCCCTCTCCCGGTGAGAGCCCTACCAACCCGGCGTCCAACCGAGATGGTGCTTCTCCTCCGTGACTTGGCATTTGGTAAGTTATTCCTCTCCTTCTTATTCTTATTGTTTAGCTCAACTTAGACTATGTCATGCTTTAGTTAGCTTAGTAAATTCTAGTTAGGCAAAAAATTGCATAATTAGATTAATTACATAAAAAATTACATAATTAGCTTACTTACCTCAAAAATGACATAGACTTTGCTTATTTGGTACAAACATGACATAATTACTTGATAACACCAAAAATAGCATAATTAGTTGATATTAGAGCTCAAAAATGACATAATTACTTTAGAAAGTTTCAAAAGAAACCAGAAGAGAAGAACAAAACAGAAGAGAAGAACAAAGAAGAGATGAAGAAATAAGAGAAGAAGAAAGAGGAGAAAAAGATAGATTAAGAAGAAACAAATCTTCTTATTCTTCCTTTTTCTCTTCTTTCTTTTTCTCCATCTTCTTCTTCTTCTTCTTCTTGTTCTTGTGTTCTTCTTCTTCTTCTTCTTCTTCTTCTTGTTCTTGTGTTCTTCTTCTTCTTCTTCTTGTTCTTCTTCTTCTTCTTCTAATTACTTATCGCTAAATTCTTTCTTCTTCTCATTATGCAGATTTTGATAAAGCAGCATGGCACATGGATGGATGCTCCAGGGACTCTACTTGTAGTCTTAGATGCTTTGTAATGCACTTTGTAATGCACTTGTACTTGCAGATGCACTTGTGATTCTTTGTGATGCTTTGTGATGCACTTTGTGATGCCATCTTGTTGTTTGCACTTTAAATCCTTTGTGATGCACTTGTGATGCACTTGTGGTGCTGTTTAGGGCCTGGTAGAAATATATATTGTGTTATTTATATTGTTGTTTGAAAATGCAGGGAATTAACAGAAATTAAAAATAATAAAAAACAGAGAGGGTCTTTGCCGTCAGCTTACTGACGGCAAAGGCTTTGCCGACGGTGGGCTGACGGCAAAGAAGGACACGTGGAAGTAAACTGTTCAATCTGGCAACTCTGGGACGACCAAATGTCCCAGGTTGTCAGCTTTGTCGTCAGCTGGACCGTGGCTGACGGCAAAGAGGGGACCCACGTGGCAGTGGCCGCAGCTCCCCTGGCAAGCCATGGCCCACAAGCAGCAGCAACCTTTGCCGTCAGCTACGGTCCAGCTGACGGCAAAGCCTGCCGTTAACCCTCTAACGGTGATGGGCTTAAGACGTTGCCGTCAACCCTCTATGCCGTCAGCCTCGGCCCCCTAGCTGACGGCACAGTCTTTGCCGTCGGTCGATTTCCAGCTGACGGCAAAGAACCTGTTTGCCGATAAAATCGTGGCCAGCCTCTTTGCCGACAGCAAACTGACGGCAAAGCCTTTGCCATCGGTTAAAGTGGCCTTTGCCGTCAGCTATGGCTGACAGCAAACCAGCAGATTCCAGTAGTGAGAGATGCTAATCCTAACAAAGGGCTCCCAATCATCATCTATCTCCAACCTTTCTTTCTTGTTGGACTTAAGTTCCTCTACTTTCCTCAAGTCTAGAGCATCCAATCTTTGTTCAATAGTGGCAAGTCTATCTATGACAGTATCAATACTACGATCATAAACAAAATAACTAGATAGACTATGCAAAATCTCAAGAGCTCTAACTTCATCACACTCTAGAAAATCTCCTTCAGCTATAATATCAAGAGAGTGTTTACACCACTTAAAAAGACCATAGTAAAAATTTCTAAGCACAATTTTTATAGGTATCCAAGGCATAATTCTTTTATGTGCTTCAGAAATTATGTCCCATGCCTTCTTCATATTTTCTCCATCTCTTTGACGGAAATCGAGAACTTCCGATTCCCACAAAGCACCTAGCCCTAACATGTTCATCTAAAATAAGGAGGCCTACTAACAGCAAGATAAACAAAAAATTTGTGATTTTTGATAAAGGACACAAAGATAAAAACTGAAAGGTAAACTAACAAGACTAAAAAACAAAGGTAAAGGGTAGTGTGCAACTCCCCTATCTTAGCACTCGGAGTCCCCGGCAACGGCGCCAGAAATTCTTTGTTTGGTGTGCGAGGTGATGATAGTAATTTCTCGCCCTTCGTTGGTAAACCCCAAGAGGAAGGTATGATGTAGCACAGTAGAAAATTTCCCTCAGTGAAGATACCAAGGTTTGTCTCCAGTAGGACTCCGGAGATGATAAGTAGGTGTCAGCGGCGCAACTGACGCGGACCTGCACACAGACGCAAATAACTTTGTTCCCAACGAAGTTCAGAGAGTTTCTCAATCACTCCAGTCTTGTTGTTCACAAAGGATCAAACACAAGGGATAATGATAGCAACTGAAAGTAAAAGCAGAAAAGTAAATGAGTGTGGAAACAGTGATGAAGATATGGACCGGGATACGTGATGTTCACTAGTGATGTCTCTCTCCCAAAATACGATAAAACTGCTATGCGAGGTGAACAAATTACAGAAGGGCAATTGACAGGATTATGAACGCACCGCAATGCTAACTATGCTACAAAAGAAAGGAAGAGGTTCAAAAGCATGGGCAGAACGCCAAAATAAGTAGACCGAAATCCAACTGCATCTACTACTAATCATCCACCTTGAGATATCTATCCAGAACATCTCGCTGGTATTAAGTTGCGAGCCCCACCCAAAGTGTAAACCCAAAGCAACAGACAACTGCATTAAAAAGCACTTTGCATAAAGTAAACAATCCTTGCAACCGCGGTTACAAGCACCGTTGTTTTCCCCCTTGTGGCAACAACACATCCCCTAGACTCATGTTTCTGTCACTCAAGCGTGTCATCAGGGGGCATGAACCCACAATCGAGCATAACGTTCCCTCTTGGGGTTACTACCTACTACTTGGCCAAAGCAATAAACAGCAACAGAGAACATGCAAGAATTACTTAAGAAAAAAAAAAGAGATAAGAACCAAATATATTACTCAATCACAATCTGAATATAATCTCATAATCCATCAGATCCCATCAAACTCAGCATAGCAACAACAGAAAGATTACAAAAGTGCCTCGATCATGTAGGGCAGCTCACGAGGTCTAAACCATGAAGAACAAAGAGGGGAGGAGAACATCACATAGCTACTGATCACGGACCCATGGTCCAACGGAAACTACTCACGGCACATCCGGGAAGCATCCATGGTGGAGAGGAGACTCCCGGAGGTCGGCCCTCCCTCCGGCAGGGTGCCGGGAAGAGGTCTGTTGGTGCTCCCGATCTCGGTAGCGCGTCGGCGGCGGAACATAAGCGAGATCGCGAAAAATGGTTCTTCTTCTGAGGGTTTCTCGTCACGGAGAATATATATTCGAAGGGGGGCAGCCAGGGGGGCCACCAGGTGTCTAGGCGGCCCCCTGGCGTGGCCAACCCCTAGGGCGCGCCACCAGGGCGCCTGGGCCCCTGGTGGTGACCCTCTGGCCCCACTCAGGTTCTTCTGCGCTGATTTTTTATCTGATTTTTCCCGAATTTTCGGAGCACTTTTTATATGGGGGAAAACTGAAATAGAAAAACAGCAGAAAACAGGAACTGTCACTGTGGTGCACTGAGTTAATAGGTTAGTCCAAATATGATCAAAAGTGTATGAAAGTGTATCTAGATCATAGCAATATCACACAAAACATGCATGGAGCAAGCAGAAATTATAGATACGTTTTGGACGTATCAGTCCCCGATATCAGAAAGAATCTCGTTAGTGGATCCCTTCTATGTAAAGAAGGGTTTAAATTAGTATTCACGATTAAAACAATCTTGTCTAGATATGGATTATTCATTGGTAAAGGTTATGAATGCGGAGGTCTGTTCCGCCTTTCCCTAGAGGATTTATGTAATAACATCGTGAATCATATACATTCTATCGTTGATGAGTCTGATATTTGGCATTCACGTCTTTGTCAAGCAAGTTTTGGTTGTATGACGCGGCTAGCTAAGATGAATTTAATCCCGAGTTTCACTTTAGCCAAAGGTTCTAAGTGTGATGCCTGTGTGCAAGCTAAGCAACCTCGCAAGCCCCACAAGGTTGCGGAGGAGAGACACTTGGCGCCACTAGAACTCATACATTCTGATCTATGCGAGATAAACGGAGTGTTCATTAAAGGTGGAAAGAAATACTTCATGACATTGATAGATGACTCCACTAGAATTTTCTATGTGTATCTGTTAAACACTAAAGATGAGGCTCTACACTACTTTAAAATCTATAAGGCAGAAGTTGAGAACCAACTTGAGAAAAAGATTAAACGGGTTTGGTCTGATCGTGGTGGAGAGTACTTTTCTAATGATTTTAATTATTTCTGTGCGGAACACGGAATTATTCATGAGAGGACGCCTCCCTATTCACCCCAATCAAACAGAGTTGCCGAACGGAAAAATTGTACTCTAACAGATTTGGTTAACGCCATGTTAGATACATCGAGTTTATCCAAGGCATGGTGGGGGGAGGCTATATTGACATCTTGTCATGTCCTGAATAAGGTTCCCGTGAAGGATAACGAGATCACTCCCTATGAATTATGGGAGAAGAAAAGACCGACACTCTCATACTTGCGCACTTGGGGCTGTTTTGCGAAAGTCAATGTGCCGATCCCCAAAAAGCGTAAGCTTGGACCAAAGACCGTGGACTGCGCTTTTCTAGGCTACGCTAAGAACAACGTTGGCTATAGATTTCTAGTGGTGAAATCTGAGGTGCCTGACGTGAAGGTCAGTACAATTATGGAGTCTAAAGATGCTACATTCTTCGAGGATATATTTCCCATGAGAGATATGCAAAGCACTTATAGACAGGAATCTGATGAGATTCCTGAACTGGCCATTGCAATGGAATATTATGAACGAACTCATGATGATAATCCTATGGAGGAAGATGATGAAGCTCCTATTAGGAGCAAGAGATAGAGGACTGCAAAGTCCTTTAGTGATGATTTCATTGTTGGGGTTCGCAGCAGAAAACACAAATTTTTCTAACTAGCATTCCCATAACCCAAGATCTAGCTAGTTGTATTACCGTAACGGAAAGGAGTGCGTAAATAACATACCTCGGGGCGTAGTCCGTTGCGCGGGAAATGTTCCCGCAAACGTGGTTGATGTAGCCGATCAAGTTCCACAGCCCCCTGGCTGTGTTGAGCACCCGGATGGGTGTAGTGCCACACGTGTAGCACCTCGTAGTACTCGCACACGTACGAGACTCGATGACGACCTCCGTTCTCCGATCCAGCGAAGGTGGCGGAAGCAGACCTCTGGACGGAGCTTCGGCAGCACGACGACCTCCGATTCTAGCAGAGAAGCCTCAATTCCACTATAGGCTCACACTAGGGAGCCCACCGTGAAAGAGACAAGGGAGGGGAGAAGACCGGAGAAAACCGATCTCAATTCGGAGTAAATACTAATTCAATCCGATTTATTGTGTATTTGGCTTAATTAAATATGTGGACCATGGCCCTCTTTATATAGGGGTAGGGGAGGGATTCAACCCCCCTCCCTTAGCAATGTGGGACTATCCCACATGCTAGGGGGGCGCCGTCCAAGGGGGGAGAGGGGGGGCCACCCTCATGGGCCCTAGGGCCCATGGCGCCTCTCCCCCACTCCCTTTTTTTTCTTTTTCTTTTCCCTTTTTTTTCTTCCCCTAATGGGCCTTTTTCTCCACTAAGGCCCATTGCACATATTAATTAGAAATAAAATGATTTTAATTATTAATTCAATTAATTAATAACTAAAACATAATATTCTATCTCCCGGTGCTCCGGAACACCTTCCGGTTCACTCCGAACTTGTTCGGTTCAACACGGTACTTCTCCGATGTTGTTTCCTTTATTCTCTGGTTACTCCGATGGTTCCGAAAAGGTCTCCGATTTCATCGAGCCCTTAAGTGTGTTACCCTACGGTCTGAGAACACTCCAGTCATGACCGAGATGAGGCTACGGTCAATGATCATCAGCGGGACCTGGATGCTGATACGTCTCAAACGTATCTACTTTTCCAAACACTTTTGCTATTGTTTTGCCCTCATTCTTGCATGATTTGGACGAAACTAACCCGGACTAACGCTGTTTTCAATAGAGCTTCCTGTATGGTTTATTTGTGCGCAGGAAAATGGATTTTTAGACGTCCCAGAAAATTCCTAGAAAATTCCCAGAAAATCCACGCACCCGAAGGAGCCAGGAGCTAGAAACGGGACCAGAGGGGAGCTCTGGGGCCCCAGGCGCCCCCCTGGTGCGGCCAGGGGTGGGGTCGCGCCCTCTGGCCTCCTGGGCAGCTCCCCCTCCTCTGGTGCCCTACCGAGACTCCTATTTATCCCCGTGACGGGAAAACCCCGAAACAGAAGTCGTTTTCCCAGTTTCCGTCGCGGAGCCGCCGCCACCCTCTGTTCTTCTTCGGGAGGGCTAATCTGGAGGCTGATTTGGCCTCCGGAGAGGGGAGATCGTCGCCATCGTCATCGCCATCACCACTCCATCCATCCTCCATCACTTCTCTTCATATGTGTGAGTAATTCCCTGTTGTAGGCAAAGGGGATGGTAGGGATTGGATGAGTTTAATCATGTAATAGTTCGTCATATTGTTGGGGGCATGTTGCCTATCATCTACTTTGGTGTTTATGATCTTTGCTACAACTTGTTGTTCTTAATGCTTGTCACTTTGGGCCCGAGTGCCATGTTTTCAGATCTGAACCCTATGTGTTTTCATGCATATATTTGTGTTCTAGATCCTATCTATGAGTTGTATGCACCTATTATGGCCCGGAACCGGCGATCCCAAAGGTGACATCTTGGGACACCAAAGGGGATGGTCCATAATTTGAGGATTCCATGTATCCATTGAGTTTATTGCTTTGTTCCGGTGCTCTTTGATAGGAGCACCTTAATCTCCATAAGTTCCTTTTGGCCCCGTTCGTAGCGGGATGGTAGGACAAAAGATGTTGTGCAAGTTCTTATTGCAAGCACGCACAACTACCTACGGGATACGTGCCTACTGTTTGATATTTTCCTAGATGATCTTTGCTTTTTTGTGTGCCTTGCCCCGTGTTGGAATCTATTATATGTTCACTCTCATCCATGCAGCGCCCAACCATCCATCTCCCTAGCCTACAGTGTTTTCAATCCTGCTGGTCATTAGTTGTTGCTTTTGTTGTTACTTTTGCTGTTGCCACTATCACTATCATATTATCGTTACCACTTATCTATCGTTGCAAGCAAGTATATTTCAGGTGTGGTTGAATTGACAACTCAACTATCAAAGCTTATAAATACTCTTTGGCTCCCCGTGTGTCGAATCAATAAATTGGGTTAACTTACCCGCGAAGACTATCTCGATCCCTTACGCTTGTGGGGTATCAAGTAGATGCCCATAATGACCCCTGTGCATTCCGGATATCAAACACCGATTGGACCTTACGCCGTATAGCATTCCCTTTGTCAGCGATACTGGATTGTTCTGAGATTCGATCAATGACATCCTATGTCTGGTTCAACCTCGTTCTGAACTAATCCTCATTCACTCGTTCCCGTGATATTCATCCCCGTGACCTAGTCACACGCTGCAACTTTATGGATGGAATATCACCGAGTGGGCCCCGAGTATCTATCCATTATATGGATTGACAGATCCCGCTCTTGTAACAATACTCCTCAACATATCTCCACGGAATACCCAAGATACAACCGTTATGACCCGCATATTTCAGTCAGGTGGTGGGATGTAGGTCAAAGCATCCGGGAAGATAGCAATTATGCACGTACTCACGGTCAAAGGAACGTTCTACCACGTTCTGTAATTACAACACTGAACCTTCACAAGATTGATCATGCTGTAATGCTTACTTTGGGTAATGTTCATCACGTCACTTAACCAGTGAGGTGATCTCATAGTCAAGAGACTTAATTGTCCATGATCGCGAAACCACGACCATCATGTTGACCATGAACTAGTTATCGATGTAGAGGCTAACTAGGAACTCTGGGGGTTTCTATACCACACCTGCATCATTGTTTCACTGACACAGTTCTAGCACGGTATGAAACTGGTTATGAACTTGCTTAGATATATTGGAATAATCATATATTATTTGCCTCTAGAGCATATATCCAACAGTCTCCCACTTGCACTAGAGTGCTAATAATCTAGCCGCATTTTTCCGATCATAATCATCTTATCACATAAGTGTTCATTGATAATGCATGCTCATGGAAGAGGTTTCGTCAACGAACTGCACCAATTCAGATTCGTATGTTTCCTTTGCAACTGGTACAGGTAAAAAGCTCTTTTGACATACCACTCATTATCATATAATGGTTGGATATAAGTTTCGCGGGAGAGTGAGACTATTATTTCACAGTATCCTCCAATGATCTCTTGGTTCAGTCTTTAGAAGACTCATCCATAGTCATATATACTGGGAAATACACTCAACCAGAAGTCCAATACTTCTAACGCTAAACTTTTATCCATACGTCTACTTTCTTAAGTAGTATTATGTTTGTAGTGCCGTGAATTTTTCTCACATTTCTTTCATGTCTTTGGTGATGTCTCTAATTCCATATAGACCCATAATATGGCTTGCAATTGTAATCTTGCATTACATTCAAGTCTATTATCCTTTCTATATTTTAGAGAATAGTCCTCAGTATTCCCCATATACTGAATGCATGGACTTTATTCAGATTCTGTGTTTTACTCCTAAAGCACATCGGAATCTGTTCTTCTTCCAAGAACTTTTGAGTCATTCTGTTGTTGGATTCACAATGCATGTTATATGGTAGAATCATATGTCAAGAACATATAAGATCACATGTCCAGTACATGGTGCATCTCTATTCTTCCATCAACACATTGCTTGTGATATTTGGATTTCATCCATTATATAATTTCTAGCCACAAGAACCTGTTTCTTGTCTTAGAAGATTATTCCAACCTTCACTTTGTTTCATTATCCGTATCTTAATCTACTCATATAGATTTCAACGTGTAATGTGTTGGTATTTCACATAAAAGAAGATTCTTGCAATCTTGTATATTATTTGCCTTATGCTCTATATATATCATAATGCACATATGTATATAAGACGATTCTCTATATACACAATCAATGCATATCCATATATATACATATGAGATCATTCTTTACACATATCAATGCATATATGTTTGAGACAATGATCATGCTCCCACTCAAATATATCCATCATATACTCATATATTTGTGGTTCAGCTTTCATCAAGTCATTTTATTGTTCACTATGTCTCACATAATGACAAATCTTCCAAAGCTCCCACTTAGAAAATGCCCTCTGCATTCCAAGTTTCCGGGAAGTCTTCAAAGCTCCCACTCAGTTTCATGAAACTGCAAGCCCACTCAATATTTTGGTCATCAAAAAATCACTTGATGAAATAAAGGTTGAGGGTTCCTGTCTTGAGGTACTATAGTCCATCCTTTTAACGAAATAACCTTCGTCATTCCCATTGCAATTCTCTTTCAAATCCCAAATTTGACTGAGATGCAATTTCAGGCTATGGTCCATCGTAGTGTAAATGAAATATTTTATTGATTAAAGAATTCCTACGTTTCCGTAGTCAATCACCATCGAACTTTGGTCATAACCAAATAATGCCTTATGCCCATTACATTATTCTCAATAACTCTCCAGTTTGTCGAGAATATGAAATAACCGATTTATTTCACGGGACGTGAGCCATCCTATATGTAACTCAATATTATTTCATTTCTCCTCGTGTTCTAGGCTACCATCATTCCTTTGTGTCTTCAAGCAATGTTATTCTTTATTGTTTTATTAAGAAGACTCATGATTATTGTTCTGTACAGAACGTATTCATGACAACCTTCTAAATTCAACAATGGCTTCAATTCATATACCAAGATTAATCATCTATGGCATATCCTTCCTTATACAGTGTCATTACAGCGGAACATGCTTCCGTTGCAATACTCTGATATTCTGAAGGCAAGGTCCAATACCCCGGTCAAAGTTTCCATTATCTCCCATTGGATCCGTGTCGAGAGACTTCTTCTCGCATTACCAATCAAGCAAAACACATTTTGCTATTCGGGGAGAATATGTAATTCAATTGCTTGTAGTTTTATTACAAAGAAATTCTTTCTTTTAAGAAACCTTATAACACCATCATTTATGGAGCTATCATGTCTCGTTAGATTCAGGATGGTTTCCTATCCATGAAGTGGGTGTCTTAACTTAATGAATTAAACAACCTTATTCGACAATAACTATAGTGCTAGGGGAAATAACGTTTAGACCATACTACGGTTTAGTATGACTACGAATGGTTTAAGTAGTCTAGCACTTTCAACTTCCATCGTAGTTTGTGGTACAACTTCCACAAGTCTCCCATTATGTCAATATCAATACTTATCACTTCGGATCGTAGCGTAGTGATATGTATCCTTGTATTCTCACTTCTCACTGTGATTCCTGTATCTCAGTTTTATGATCTCAATTGAATACAACTTTCAATTAATCATATGAAGTCTTTAATGATAACTCACGTGCCCATTTAGTACATCATTTATGTATAATGATTGGCACAAGTTCTACTTGCTAGAACCTTGTCATGGTTATATTTATTGCAGAGGTTCATAGATCGTGTATCTAATCCATCTCATGCAATCAAGTTATGACTTTCATTCGATAATGAACTCACAAGTTAATAGATCATATATTTAATGAATTCATCAGTTATGAAGTCACCTCATGCAATCAAATCTTTGACTTGTTATAATCAAGACAACTTTATCATTAAACATTGAATATTTCTTGACAATAATAGCAGTATTATAAATGCTTTATATCATATCAAGACGTAATCAAAGTATAAGCACACTTTTATTCCTAAAGATGGAACAACTGACTTGTCTCATTACATGAATAACTTTGTCTCGCGAGATGCAAGCCACACAACTAAGTGTTCATACTATAATGATTACATAAGATTTATCTAATACTCTAAGTATCTCCTATGATAGATGTCTCGGCGGAATCCATGTTGGCCATCAACTAACTTGATATCCATCAATCCTCGATTTCACCTCTTCTCGTCCATGCAACGGCAGGTCCTGTTTTCATAAAAAAGAATAAGTATCAGATACTCATTTACTGCAAATGTTGTATAAGGGAGTAAACATTTATAAAGTATATCAAGTTTATACCTTCTCCATCCACGACTTCTGCATCCTCGATAGGAGCAATGTCCGCGGCCAAGAGATCAGTCATGAAGTTCTGGAGACTCATATTAGCTCCTCTTCCGACATAGCTATGAACATAATCACCATAACTCGGAGTGAGTGAGTGCAATAACGTGTTTATTGCAAACTCTTCTGTGGTGCTTTCGTTCATTGTCCAATATTCATAGTACTCCACCAGGGTCAGGTACATCTCATGCATCCTGTCCAAGTGATCACCAAGGCTTGTGCGTTCTTCCATCTTTGTAGATAGAAACTTGCTTTCTAACTCAAAACTGGCAACTCTGAACTCACGTACGAACATTGTCTTTAGCGTGTCCATCATGTCATATGAGCCAGTGTCCTGAAACTGTATGCCCAAAACCTCTGACATGCTGAAGATCATGACATTCCTGACTACGGAGCATTTCTGTCGGCGAGCATAATGATCAAGTATCCCTTGATCGCCAACATGATCGTCCGGATGTTCTTCCACATGCACTTCTATTGTAAACAAGATGTTTGCTCTCTTGAGCGACGTCCTAAGGCGTAAGTACCAGTCAGCAAAGTTTGACCCATTTTCTCTAAGTCTTTCACCTTCCATGAAGAAAGATAGTTCATGTTGCTCTAGTGCATTCATTTTCTACAAACATAATTGCAAGGAACACAATTAAGACTAGTTCACAACAATGAGTTCATATAATCATATTATAAATGAGCTCGCACTAAAACAATTCATCCCTAGGAAGTTTTAGTGATTACATGATCCAGATTCACTGCCCAACCTCGAATATCACACGGCCGACGGGTCAGTTTCAAAGGTAGACAACAACTTGTGCGATCACATTATCTTATATGTACTGTGACTCATGCTCGATCTTTCGATCTCTAGTATTCCGAGGCCATATCTGCATATGCTAGGCTCGCCAAATTAACCTCCATGTTATATGCTGCTCATCAAGGCCATATCTGCATATGCCAAGCTTGCCGAACCCAACCTCATGCGAACTCCATTGAATATGTAGGACAACTCCGGTATGTACGGAGCATCAAGCAATATGGGAGAACCTTCCAGGCGGTGCACACTTCGGTAGAATACTTGTGTTTGGCTTTGTTAAGGGATCATCTTATCACATGCTACCGTCGTGTATCCTATACTAGCAAGTTTTAAGATGTCTGAGCTATGGCAACACTAAGTCTACAGTGTCTCCATTTTAGTTTGTTTTATGATGACGGTTACTACTTACTAGTAACACATAGCAAAGCTATCGCTACATCACAAACAAACGAATGATATCCCCCACTTAGCAATACAAGGTTTAGACGGTCTAGTTGTATATTGCAAGTTTTACGTGGCTGCTAGGGCTTTCATAGTTAAACAGGTTTTAACCTGCGAGTCAACCACAACGTCAACCATACGATTGTCTCTATTACACCCCGCACGGGGCCCTCCATTGCAAATTCCGCATCCGCTAAAGTAGAGAGACAGACACCCCCCCAGCCACTTTATACAGTACAAGCCGTATGTCAAGCGTGGAACCAGTCTCGCGTAAGCGTACGCGTAAGGTCGGTCGAGGGCCGCTTCATCAAACAATGCCGCATATGTGAACAAGTACCCGTGGGAGGGTAACAATCATACAATCAACGCCCACATCCCCGATGATTTCTATCCGTACAGTAATACTAAGCATAGACCTAGCTCTGATACCACTGTTGGGGTTCGCAGCAGAAAACACAAATTTTTCTAACTAGCGTTCCCATAACCCAAGATCTAGCTAGCCGTATTACCGTAACGGAAAGGAGTGCGGAAATAACATACCCCGGGGTGTAGTCCGTTGCGCGGGAAACGTTCCCGCAAACGTGGTTGATGTAGCCGATCAAGTTTCACAGCCCCCTGGCTGTGTTGAGCACCCGGATGGGTGTAGTGCCACACGTGTAGCACCTCGTAGTACTCGCACACGTACGAGACTCGATGACGACCTCCATTCTCCGATCCAGCGAAGGTGGCGAAAGAAGACCTCCGGACGGAGCTTCGGCAGCACGACGGCCTCCGATTCTAGCAGAGAAGCCTCAATTCCACTATAGGCTCACACTAGGGAGCCCACCGTGAAAGATACCAGGGAGGGGAGAAGACCGGAGAAAACCGATCTCAATTCGGAGTAAATACTAATTTAATCCGATTTATTGTGTATTTGGCTTAATTAAATATGTGCACCATGGCCCTCTTTATATAGGGGTAGGGGAGGGAGTCAACCCCCCTCCCTTAGCAATGTGGGACTATCCCACATGCTAGGGGGGGCGGCCAAGGGGGGAGAGGGCCGCCACCCTCATGGGCCCTAGGGCCCATGGCGCCTCCCCCCCCCCCCACTCCCTTTTTTTTCTTTTTCTTTTCCCTTTTATTTCTTCCCCTAATGGGCCTTTTTCTCCACTAAGGCCCATTGCACATATTAATTAGAAATAAAATGATTTTAATTATTAATTCAATTAATTAATAACTAAAACATAATATTCCATCTCCCGGTGCTCCGGAACACCTTCCGGTTCACTCCGAACTTGTTCGGTTCAACACGGTACTTCTCCGATGTTGTTTACTTTATTCTCTGGTTACTCCGATGGTTCCGAAAAGGTCTCCGATTTCATCGAGCCCTTAAGTGTGTTACCCTACGGTCCGAGAACACTCTAGTCATGACCGAGATGAGGCTACGGTCAATGATCATCAATGGGACCTGGATTCCCATAATGACCCCTGTGCATTCCGGATATCAAACACCGATTGGACCTTACGCCGTATAGCATTCCCTTTGTCAGCGATACTGGATTGTTCCGAGATTCGATCAATGACATCCTATGTCTGGTTCAACCTCGTTCTGAACTAATCCTCATTCACTCGTTCCCGCGATATTCATCCCCGTGACCTAGTCACACGCTGCAGCTTTATGGATGGAATCTCACCGAGTGGGCCCCGAGTATCTATCCATTATATGGATTGACAGATCCCTCTCTTGTAACAATACTCCTCAAAATATCTCCACGGAATACCCAAGATACTACCGTTATGACCCGCATATTTCAGTCAGGTGGTGGTATGTAGGTCAAAGCATCCGGGAAGATAGCAATTATGCACGTACTCACGGTCAAAGGAACGGTCTACCACGTTCTGTAATTAGAACACTGAACCTTCACAAGATTTGATCATGTTGTAATGCTTACTTTGGGTAATGTTCATCACGTCACTTAACCAGTGAGGTGATCTCATAGTCAAGAGACTTAATTGTCTATGATCGCGAAACCACGACCATCATGTTGACCATGAACTAGTTATCGATGTAGAGGCTAACTAGGAACTCTGGGGGTTTCTATACCACACCTGCATCATTGTTTCACTGACACAGTTCTAGCACGGTATGAAACTGGTTATGAACTTTCTTAGATATATTGGAATAATCATATATTATTTGCCTCTAGAGCATATATCCAACATTCATTGTGTACCTCGTGGATGATACTCCCACTTCTATTTCAGAAGCTTATGCATCACCGGATACTGACTACTGGAAAGATGCGGTTCGTAGCGAGATGGATTCCATCTTGGCTAACGGAACATGGGAGATCATTGATCGTCCCTATGGTTGCAAACCTGTGGGATGTAAAGGGGTGTTCAAAAAGAAGCTTAGGCCTGATGGCAGTATTGAAAAATACAAGGCTAGGCTCGTGGCTAAGGGCTATACCCAGAAAGAAGGAGAGGATTTCTTTGATACTTATGCACCTGTGGCCAGGCTGACAACCATTCGAGTATTACTCTCGTTGGATGCCTCACATGGTCTTCTCGTCCATCAAATGGACGTTAAGACGGCTTTCCTGAATGGAGAGCTAGACGAGGAAATCTACATGCAACAACCAGATGGCTTTGTAGTACATGGTCAGGAAGGAAAGGTGTGCAAGCTATTGAAATCTTTATATGTCCTGAAGCAAGCACCTAAGCAGTGGCATGAGAAGTTTGATAAAACTTTGACATCTGCTGGCTTCATTGTAATTGAAGCTGAAAAATGTGTATACCATCGCCATGGTGGGGGCGAAGGAATTATACTGTGCTTATATGTTGATGACATGCTGATATTTGGAACCAACCTCAAAGTCATTGAGGAGGTTAAGACGTTTCTATCTCAAGACTTTGAGATGAAAGATCTTGGTGTGGCTAATGTTATCTTGAACATCAAGCTATTGAGAGATAATGAGGGTGGAATTACACTTTTGCAATCCCACTATGTTGAGAAGATTCTAAGTCTCTTTGGATATTCAGATTGAAAATCTTCACCAACGCCATATGATCCTAGTGTGCGGATTCGAAAGTTCGAAGGCACAGTTGTAGATCAATTGAGATATTCTCAAGTGATTGGATCACTCATGTACCTAGCTTGTGCTACGAGGCCTGACATCGCATTTGCTATGAGCAAATTGAGCTGGTTTGTCTCAAATCCGGGAGATGTTCATTGGCATGCTATTGAAAGAGTTATGCGCTATCTAAAGGGTACAATGAGCCATGGACTTCACTATACTGGATACCCGTCGGTACTTGAAGGGTATAGTGATGCAAATTGGATTTCTGATGCTGATGAGATGAAGGCCACAAGTGGATATGTGTTCACACTTGGAGGTGGCGCTGTTTCATGGAAGTCTTGCAAGCAGACTATCTTAATGAAGTCGACAATGGAAGCAGAACTCACAACACTTGATAAATTCTGCACTGAAGCAGAATGGCTTCGCGAGCTTTTGATGGACTTGCTAGTAGTTGAAAAGCCAATTCCGGCTATCCTTATGAACTGTGATAATCAAACGGTGATTGTTAAGGCAAAGAGTTCAAAGGACAACATGCAATCCACAAAGCATATAAGAAGGAGATTGAAGTCTGTCAGACATCTGAGAAACTCAGGAGTAATAGCATTGGATTACATCCAATCGGCTAAGAATTTGGCAGATCCCTTCACCAAAGGTCTATCACGTATTGTGATAGACAATGCATCGAGGGAGATGGGTATGAGACCCACATGATTTGCCGTGGTGGTAACCCAACCTACATGATCAGAGATCCCGTGAAATAGGACCTGGGAAAACAAACTAGTGGTTAACTGAGGAGAGTAATTTTATTACCCACTCCGTTGGAGATGCAATACTCTCGGTAACTGTATGGCAGGTTGACTTTTGTCTTAATGTGTTCTGAGGCTTTCATAAGCGAGATGCTATCCTACAGAGCGATCTCTGGAAGAACACACCTATATGAGCCCGACTGCTGGTCACAGTCTATGAGATAGGGTAATCTCTAGGAAGCTCATGAATAGGCAAGGAGTGTGACTAATATGCTCCACCCGCGGGGTCAGCCTTCGGCAGCCTAGTATCGGTAAGACAAGGAGTGAAACTTCTTTACGCCAAACTGTCAATTCAAGGCATAGTCCATTGTTCAGTTGTGAAGGAATGTAATTCTTTGCTCTAGGTGGATGTTCAACCTTAACTGGTCTCCACTGAAAATACGGATATATCAAACAGTGTTTGGAACTGAGGACAACACCATGGGACCTTGAGATCTGGTGGGGGATTGTTGAAATAAGCCATCGGCTTTAGGCCCATCTGACAATTTCAGAAAATCTCTAAGGGCCCATGTGGGAAAATATGACATGGGTGTGGTGCTAAGTTTAGTCCCACCCCGGAAGTGGAGGGTGAGTTGCACCTCTTTATAAGGTGAACTCTCCTACATGCTATTGAGCAAGTAGAAGAGTGAGAGCTCACGCGCGCTCATCCTCCGCCGCCCGCCTCGCTACGCCTTGTCACGACGCGCGCGCGCCGCGGTTTGCGGATTGAGCCGAGCCGAGCTAATACCTATGTCATGCGTGCGCTTAATTTTTTCCAGTCAGGAACAACTAATTAATTGGCATTAATTATAATTTAATGCAATTAATTACGAGTTAATTACGACACGATTTGAGACGTCTATCGTGGGCCGTTACCGACTCGGACATGTGTATCCATCCCCACGTTGCCCTACCCCGGCTGGGTATAAAGAGGAGCCGCGACAACCCTAGCCGCCGCACAACAGATCACATCTGCTCCTCCTCGCGCTCCGCCCACGTCGTTCCACGCACTGCCGCTGCCTCCTGCGATCCCATCCCGTCCGTCGCGTGCACGGCTGTGCGGGAGAGCAGGCCTCCGGAACCGTGCTCCTTGCGATCCTGCACCGGGAGAGGAGCAATAAGGTTTTTGGGGAGCGTTTACGACGCGATTGCTCGCTTCCGCTCGTCTACTTCGACTACTTCCCCTATGTCGCCATGGAAACCAAAGCTGAGAAGGCCTCCGCCGAGAAGCTCGCTCAGGAGGAAGCCGCTGCCGCCAAGAAGACCGCCGACGAACTCGCTGCTACTAGCAGAGCATCCGCTGCTGCAATCTGGCCGAACGGAGGGTATGATCTACTCACTCCGTTCATCATTGTTTTCATCTATGCCATGCTTATTGTCTGCGTACATATATGTGTTATTTGCGTAGATTTGAGTTGCATGGTTAAGTATCAATATGAGATTAATCTTGCATGCGTCATGTTCATGTTTTATCTAGGGATTAAATTGCTTGGAAAATTGCTAATATATCCAACAGTCCTTCCACCCCCTTGGCCTCCACCCTTTAGTCCTATATAAGTAGATCAACCCCTAGGGTTTTCTTTGTGTTTTGTTTAGTTAAAAGTTAGCCATTGCAACTTCGTGTACTTCATTTGTGTCCTACGAGCATGCCAAGACCGCTTCGGAACCCCAACTTTCATCTATACTTCATCTATATACTCGCAATATTCAGATTGTTTTATCATAGTTCTTGCTTGTTCTTCGATTGCTTGCAGGCACTAGACCTTTGTGGTCAGGTTGATCGTGCTCCGGCGTGGTCAATAACCTACAGAGATTGGTTTAGCGATTTCTAAGGCGCGACGTTGTTGCATGTTCGTAGTCGGATCGTCAAAGTCGTCTCCACCAAATCGATAGTTATCTCTCATCGAAAGATTGGGACACCCCGCCTCTATCAATGACCTTCTCCACCCTTGTCTATCCCATGGAAATCGATAGGATGATATGTCCTATGATGTCAATAAGCTCTAGAGCTTCGCGCTGCCCTCAGAGCCTCGTAGGTTGGTTTGGACGCGCAAGACCGGATTCTATCCGATCCAGATCTTCTGGGAAAGATCACCGACAACAGTTCCGAAACCCATTGATGGACATATCGAGGAGGACAGATCTTGCAGCACGATACCGTGGTGCGATATGAGCACGAGACCGCCACCTTTATTCACAGTAGGAGACCCCCACGTCGCCCTCATCCAATCATCCGTAGCTAGACCGGCCATAGCCGGCACCACCTCTGTGACAGCCCGCGACGCCACCGCAGTCGGCGGATCCGGGCCAGGATTCAGATCCACGGCCGCTGCCCGCAGCCAGCGACACCCGGATCCACCCCCCCAGGGACGCACGCCACCGCCGCTCCATGTGTGCCGGATGCGATCCGCACCGCACGGGAGCAGCCACACTCGTGAGTAGAACCACCCCTTCGGAAGAGTCCCGGAGGCACTGCTGATCGTCGCACACCACTGCTGGTCGTCGTGACCCGACGCGCGTCGGCTGGCCTCACCGGTCTGCCTCCCTACGGGTTGGAGATTATAGCTATGAAGGAGACGGCACCGCTTCCGCTGTCATCCACACAAAGTTCACTAGGCGGTGTCCTTCGGCGACGGTGCGGCAGGAGGAGGAGGTGGGGGAGGGATGGTGGGCGGCGGTGACGGTAGCGCTCGAGTGGCCCTGGGCGAGGCGACGCGGGGCTCCGCAATGGATTGCTAACGGCCCCCGTCTTTTCCGTCCGCCGCCCCGATGCACCCCCAGCAGAATAAGTAACAACTGTAATGGGGGGGGGGGGGGCGAATGCGCGAATGAAGACCAGGGCACCCGCATGAGATCCACAAGGGCCGCGCCCTAGAGCAACGACGGTGGAAGGCCCCACCGCCGCCAGCCTTTTTCTACCAGCGATCCAGTGGCGGCGAGGAGGTTAGGAGCTGGCGACGGCTAGGTTAGGAAGGGGGGAGAAGAGACACGCCGGGGAGATCAATTTGAGTTCATGGACTAGTGTTGCATTTCACTATTAAGCAGACTAAGCATTTGGCTTGTGCTTTGGCCACAGTGAATTCTTCGTTGTTATTATTTTTTACTAGCAAAAGAAAAATCACTCGACTCGAAAACCTGACTGTTTACAGCATCCCCCTACACCCAAAAAGAACATCGTGGCATTAAATTTGCTTGCAAAGGGCAAACTGAAAAAACGTTGCTTAGTCTCGAAGGACATTAGTTCCTAACAGGGTATTTGAATGGAAGTACCTGCGCGCCGAAGAAAGCTCAGGTAACGGTTGATTTTGGTTGTGGAGACTGGGCGGCAACTTTTGTCTCTTTCATCTTCTGCATATTCTGCCTCTGGAGCTTTGGCGATGACTTTGGTCATTTTCATCTTTTGCATTCTTTTTTAGCCTTTTCTTTCATCTTTTAGTTGTTCTCGTGGCAACGAAAAGAAGGCTTTTGTCTCACATGATAGGATGCCCTTGGCTGGATGTCGTTGATTGACATGATAGGATGTGCTGACGGACAGAATAATTCTGCCTTGTGTTTTGTGTGTATGCGCTGGATTGCGGCTTGCTACATCTGCTGGTGCCTTTGCCAAGTGGTTTCGTTATGTTTGATTGATTCCTTGCCTCTGTACTAGGTAAGCTGCACCAAGTAATTTTCTGCTTGTCGTGGTGGTGTGCCCTGGAGGGCTTGGCATGTTAACAACTACGCTGTCGCTTTGGTGCAGTTGCCTTCCCTATTCATTGTTTGCTTGCTGGGTTGGGTCGGAACGTACGTGTAGGTCTAGGTAACCTTGGGCATCAGGCGATGCTCGATTCAGATGCACGACGAAGGCAACTATTTGGCTTAGTTTTAGTGCTTTGGTTGGTTATCCACTAATCCCACTGAATTCCTCCACTGGAAATGGAATTGGCATCGTGAGGTCATAATGGTATGCATGTCGATATATCTTTTGTTATGTAATGGAATGAATTTCCTGCATCAGAAGAAGATGCACCCGACCAAGAAGCGATTTTCAAGATATATATATATTGACTATTCATCACCCTGGGTGAGGAATAGTTATTCTTCACCCCCCTCTGTTTTCATATCAATGCACCGTAATTTTACATTTCGTAAATTTTGTCTTATTTCATACGTAAAAAGAGAATCTAAAAAATTATAATCGCCGTAAAATATATTTTATATTACGTAAAATTACAAAGGTAAAAATGATGATGTAAAATATACATAAAATATACATAAAATGTAAATTTTTTATCTTATGACCAATTTTTTTGTTTTTTTATGTCAAAATTTATGAAGTGAATCCATATTAATGTAACTATTTGTATTACAAACGTAATTTTTTTATGAAAGGTTCGTAAAAATACCTCGGATGAAGAATAAATTATTCTGTACCCTGGGTGATGAATAGCTTCACTATATATATATATATATATATATATATTGATGCTCAAATCAGCTCACAAAATGACGAGAAATGCCACTAGGAAGCATGACTGTATGCTACTTTTTACAGCCCGTACAAATGACTAAAACCACACTAAATAAAACATATAAAGAACAACTCTTCAACAAGAGAATGTCTTCAGGAAGCGGGTTCATCCAACGAAAGGACCAAAAATTCTTGACTGCACTCCCGACTTAAAAAAAAAATCTTGACTGACGTAGGCGTCTAAAGTCTAAACTCAATTACTGTGAAGAGCACGCCATTGGTGCGTACGGCCTCCGGCAGATCCGGTCCATGACAACGACAATAGCCATGACCGTCGCGGCGTCCACGCCCGGCCGAACTACCAGGCTGAACACGTCGTCGCCGAGAGCGACGGGCCTCGCTGCAGCCGCCGCCGCTGTAGGCCCACCGGCTTTCTTCCTCAATATCCGCGCCGCCTCCTGGCCGTTGCTCTTGGAGATCTTGCAGCTCCTCCTGGAGAAGCAGCCCTCGACATGGAAGCCGGGAGGAGGGGAAGGCGGAGCTCGGCAGCCGCGCCCTGACGTCGTCGCCGTCGAGGGTGATGGCATGTGGACCTCTGCGTCGTCGGTGCTCTGCAGAGCCGCGCACTTGCGCATGGAGAAGAGCTGTTGTTGCACGGAGGATCTGCTATCCGTGTCCGGGGAGCCTTCTCCCGGTGCAACTCTGTAACAGTTCCATCGGTCGTGCAGGCTAAGAATCTGTCACAGGCAGCAAAGAAGCAAGTGTTCACGATCGATCGACCAGATGCATGCAGAGTTTTGTCCGCGATGATGTTACGTGCAAACTAACAAGTTGTGATCATGCATGTATGCACCAGACCTGCGGCCTGAGGGACAGGAGAGGCACGCCACGGCCGTCCATGAGCAGCAGCTCGCCGGCGAAGGCCTTGGGGCGGCGGGCGTAGTTGTCGACGCGGAAGGCAAGCCTCCCCGCCGCGTCGTAGACGGAGAATCCGTCGGTCCCCTGGAACCCCATGCTGGACCTCTTCCACACCGTGTACACCGCCGGCAGCTGCCGCTGATCCGCCGCGCGGCGGGTGGCGTCGCCGCGATCGGTAGGGTGGATCCTGCTCATGTTGATGTTGGTACTACTAGCTACAAGAGAGCAGCAGGCACATATGGGTCAGGTCAGGTGCGATGGATGAATGGAATGGAATGGGCGGGAGGGCGTTGGGGTCCTGATTTGTGGAGTGAAGACGCACACGATTCGATTGCAACTGGAGGGAGTACGTACGTGTGCGAGGGGAATGGATGGATTGAGGAGTAGGGGGTGTGGGTGTCGTGAGGGGTCGGGCGCTCTATCGAGGATGACTGCGGATGGATGGATATGCATGGAATGGAGATCGGGAGATCTGCCTTGCATTGCATGCATGCTGGACAACGAGTGTGTCAAAGTATCATACTCCTCCGTTTCTTTTTACTCCGCATATAAAGTTTGGTCAAAGTCAATCTTTAGAAAATTTGACCAAGTTTATATTAAAAAGTATCAACATTTACTATGTCAAAGTTATATAATATGAAATTTAATTTCATAATAAATCTAATGATCATTGTTTCATATTGTGAATGTTGATAGATTTTTCTATATCGTTGGTCAAACTTTATGAAGATTGACTTTGACCAAACTTTATATGCGAAGTAAAAAGAAACGGAGGGAGTACTAAGGCTATAATAAATGTGTGTCAATTAATATGGATCGGAGGGAGTAGTTTTTTTTCTCGGATAATTGAAGTAGTATCATAGTTAATAGGAAAAAGTCCAAAAGAAACATGAACTTGTAAACAATAGTTAAATCAAACCTTAAACTTTGAATCCTTGAAATAAACCATCCAAACTATCTAATCCCGATCTATTTTCACTGTTGATCGCGTTTTTTAAGGGAATGCTGACATGGTACACAAAGCTGTGGATGAACGCGATTGGGCCGGCCCAACAAGCATGATTTAAAATACATAAAAGAAAGAGTATTTGAAAAAAACAACCAAAAATTTTGAACCTCAAATACTTTCTGAAAAAATGGACTAATTTTTAAAAACACAAGACATTTTTTAAATCCCGAATTTTTTAAAGTGCAAATATTTCAGAAAAAATTACTGAATTGTTGAAAACATGAACAATTTTTTATACCTAAAATACTTTATGAAAAAGAACTTATTTAAACAATTTTTGAAATCACAAACCATTTTTTAAATCCTTGATATTATTTAATGTGTGAATACTTTCTGAAAATGTGAACAAATTTCTGAAAGCACGAACAATTTCTATAATTGGTTCACATGTGTTGATAGCCTCATGGATCAGGGAATCAAAAGTTCTTTGATGGACATTTGGAAATTATGTCATTTGCTGGAACAGATTTAAACACGACTACCAAATATTTTAGCATGTCTGTAGCAGAGTCATTTTGCAATGACCATGAGCAAATTGTCTGATTTACAATGTGATAAAAAAATTACAGTGTGATTCAACAAATGCCAACCAAGTGAGGTGCCTTGTATTCAATCTTGCTATTTTCGATATACGGAGTAAATCACTGAGAAAACTGGTACGTCTTACCATGAGAGAGCGGACCTGCTGTTACCTACACTTGTTGCACTTTGTATAACACTTCGAAGCCTTTCTTGATCATGAGCAGTCATGAAAGCAAAATGTCGTCAGAGTTCAACCGAGACATGATGAGAACAATGAAGCACTTCATTGTGCATCCAGCTAACTTAACGATAGTAGTATTAGCTTAGGACAAATCCAACGTAGATCTTTAAGCCTAACGCTTTCATTTTAATTAAATTATTTGAATCATTTTTATTATTCAACGCGACCTTATATTCATTTGCAGGTTGGTCTGTATGTCTGTTTTTTTTTTGTAAATCTGACCAGAACTAAGGGGACTTTGCGGGAATCCGGAGTGCAAACACATCTTATCCTCACAACCTGGCCCATCCAAAAGCTCACCATACGAGAAATCCTTCCCGCGCGCGAAGCTGTCGACTTGCATTCATGTCGGTTGAGCGACCACTATTGCTCACTGAATGTCAGCCCAAAACGACGTGATCGCTCACTAGAGTTGTAACTCTGTTTTTCGTGCCTGTTCAATGCCGAAGATAGGCGGTGAGATGGTTATCTGCCAAACCGAAAATGGCAGACCGTTCGTTTGTCTATCTTCATTGAAAAAGCATGGTGGCCAGAGACCCACTTCAGCGCCATGTATTAAAGCCGACATTGAACAGGCGTGGTGGCCCAAAGACCCACTTCGGTGCCCTTGTATTAAAGCCGGCATTGTACCTCTGCCCTCACCGTTCCACTATTTAACGCGGCCACGCACTGCACTATCCCTAGTCCTATCATTCTACACTTCAACCTTAATGGTGAGTTCTAGAGCCCTATGAAAGAGTCCGTCGATGGAGCAGAAGCACGAGTTAACCTCTTTAGCGGGAAGTTGGCAAGCCCAGTGTGCGCGCGCAAAGAGGTCGTCAATGGCGCACAACCTAAACTTCATCAAGAAAAAAGGGCACTCTACAAGGTCGGCGCCGCGATCGCGCCAACTACAACGCGGCCCTTGCAAAGGCGAACACAGAGGCATCTTAGGCGATCACGAACGACAACGTAGGCAACTCGGCCTCCTAGACGCTGCCCGCGCGGAGCATCTCTAATAAAGGCAGGTCTACGTCGATCGTCGGCCTCACTTCCATTAGTGTTGTCCAGACAGCGGACAACTGCTCGGAGGAAAGAGTAGAACATGGTGGGTCTGCCCCGTGTTCGGTCGTCGTGTTCGAGTATCAATTTCAAGAGCAGCATTGAAGCAACTTCAATTCATGGAGCTTGCGATCACCATGCACATTCCCGATTTAGTTTTAGAAAGAAGTTAAAGTTCAGTTTTATAAAAATCATCCGGTTTGCATGAAATGCGATCGATTTGTGTAAATTATATCCGAATCTAAACGAAATCTCGTCTGAATATGAACAAATCTGATTAAAAAATGATAAACTGTTGATGAACGGATGCGACTACAATTAGATGGCCGGCTATCGGGTCAGTGTCCGTTGATCGATCCGAACTGATCCACGGATAGATGCGGTATTCGTTTTACGGATCAGCGTTGGAAATGTTCATAGCTACGAAAGGACTATGATCAAACTCCAACAAACTTAATAACAAATAGTCAATTCTTAATAACAATCTAATCCTTGGTTATGTTTTGTCATGAAAAACTTTGTAGTTATAATCAAATTCCAACGAACTTTTTTTTTGACGTTAAACTTCAACGAACTTAACAAATAGTCAATTCTCTCGAAGACAAGACACCTAACCTTTACGGCAATATTCCCTCTACTTCGTCTATCTTCTCGATTCTTCTCACGATAAAATTCCCAACACGCCGGGACGCAAAATCCCCTTTTATGTTGTATATTTCCAATATATTCCGAGTGGGACCGCAGACGTGAGCTGCAATAGACATGGAAAAGATGGCACAGAAGTCGCTGCCTTCTCTGTTAGAATTCGACAAACTTCGGTCAATTTGTCTTTCGCACTGTCCTTGACACTTTACCTGACGGTGCATCTAATCCTAGGTGAGCCATTAACTTGGTACTGTCATGTAAGAAGAATAATCTACAGATTCATAGAACATGCATTTCAAGTCTGAGATTCAGACTGTTGGGATTTCATTTTGATGCACTGCATCACTGCATGTCAGAACTTTTGTTCAACGTTTTACTACACACAAGTTGGTTCAGGCTTTCAGCCAGTTGACACCTGCAATGAACCGAACAACACTTGATCAGTTCATTTCCACTTGCTCTTACTTGCTTCAGGCGACTGTACTTGAACAACTGACAAAAAAAAATGAAAGCATCTAAACCTCCCCTGTGTAAAAGGAACAGAGGTTCATCGATCACCGATTCAGCACGACCTATGAAGAACAGATCAACGGCGTGTACGGCCTCCAGCAGATCCGGTCCAGGACGACGACGACAGCCATGATCATGGTGCAATCCACGCCGGGTTGTACTGCGAGGCTGAAGACGTCCTCGCCAAGCGTCAGAGGAACCTTGTCAGGCGCCGCAGCTGTCCTGGCCTTCTTCCTGGCGATCCTCGCCACCTCTTGGCCGTCCCTGGCCCTGCGGATCTTACAGTTTCTCCTCCGGAAGCATCCCTCGATCCAGAAGCAGGGGGCCTGGTGGCCTGTACCATGGTCTGATGATGATGATGATGATGATGATGATGCGTCGGTGGTGGTGCAGGCTGAAGAAGATATGTAAACTTCGGCTTCACGGTTGTTGTGCAGGACTGAGCATTTCCTCACCGAGAAGAGTTGCTGTGATCTTGCCCTCTTTGCTTGGCCTTCTTCTGGTACTTTGTAGCAGTTCCACTGGTCGTGCATGCTGATGATCTGTTACAACACCACGGAACTCTGTCAGTTGTTACTCCAGTTAGCTGTGTGTTCATTTGTTTTGTTTTGAAATTTCCTCTCCGAAATGAGACAGGAACTCCCCCGCAAAAAAAAAAAGACAGGAACTGGGGGTACAAAACCATATTCTTATTATATTAATTTAATCCGCTACATCTTGGTAAAATCGGTGATGCGTGAACGTTACAAAATAAGAAGAAAATAGCATAGGCTGCAGGTGCTGATAGGAAAGACAGTTTGATCTATTTCGCTCATGCATTTTCAGATGTGTTGTGCTGTAACATTAGAGACTGAATAATGGGCCAGAGTGCAGTTGAGATAGGAAACGAATTTCGTTTTCAGATGTGCAGATGGGAGTTTCCATTCCATAGATACATCAGACTACATGTCCGAATTAAGCCGAAATTGAAATGGGTTGCACCCTGCATAACTATCGGATCGACCTAGTTAGTTAATACAGCATCTCGTGGACCGCGAACATCTTGTGGTCATCCATAGGATAGGAGAGAGATTGAGTCGATTGAATGAAACCCCTAGATGTTGTTTAAGGAACTAAAACCCCGGTGCTGAGATGAGAATGAAATCAAGAATTCAATCTACGATGGTTAAGTTGAGGAGGAGAGGAATCGTAATAAGAAGGTGACCTGCGGCCTGAGGGAGAGGAGCGGCGCGCCGTGTCCGTCCATGAGGGTGAGCTCTCCGGCGAAAATCTTCCGGCGGCGGGAGTAGTTGTCGACGCGGAAGGCCAGCTCGCCGGCGGGGTCGTAGACGGAGAAGCCGTCAGTGCCCTGGAAACCCATGCTGGAGCGCATCCAGACGGTGTAGCACGACGGCGCGGAGGCGGCACCGTCCCGCAGGAGGCGCCTGGATGCCTCCGCGTTGGGGTGTATCCGGCTCATGATGATCGGTGGCCCGTTGCGTGGTCCGTCGTCGATGCGATCGAGGAGGAGCGTGGGTTTTATATCTGCACTGCAGGCCACGGGATGGAAATTGGAATGGAATGAAAGACGTTGCGTCTGCGTTGGGTTTGTTTTTGTTTTTGTTTTCGTTTTTGTTTTTGGTGGTGGGACATGCGATGCGAGTGACGTGGCGCCCAGCCTTTAATCTTTATGAGTGTGTTGGGCGCATGCGTTACAAGATTCTTCTTCTGTAACCCTAGAGTCCTCTAGCTAGGCTAGGCTAGGCTAGGCTTTGGTTTCAGTCAGGTTGCCGACGGAACGGAACCTTCTAAGAATGTACTGTAACTGATGATAATGGTTTTCCATCTACCGTACGTGGATCGCACCTTATCTTCGTCCGGCTGCTCAGATGGACTCTCAAATGGGGGCACTCCTCTACGGCTCTACTTGCAACAACCGGTTACTGCTACCTTCAGTTCAACCAGATTACCCGTGCGCTTTAAACGGCGCAAGGGTACAGGCCAACCAAATAGTTATTCCAATTGAAGTATTTTAAATAAAAAAAAAGGTTAAGATTATTCATGACTAATAATGCATTTATAAGTCTTGATTCAAACCAAAAATATACAACAATAACAATATTTATTTTGTTTATTCTACATCAATCTAATTAAGCAGCAATACAATAACCCACCAGTAGTGGAACGGTTAAAAGGACTGTGGTATTTTGAGCCCATCAATTTTTTTTTAAATCGGCCAAAATTTTTACCTTTTTCATTAATTAAGGAGAAGGCGACAGAGTATGCCACGATTTACAAACGTCATAGGCCCGGGGGGCCAAAGAAAAAACAGATTATCTCTCGCGACATGATCTCACTCAGGTTCCTCTCGTTCCAAATGATCCAGATGACAAGCATGGTGAGGGATGCCCTGGCCTTGCGGTGGGAGATGCCGGGGTGCGACATATCCGTCCACCATTGCTTGACGGACCGTAAATCCACCCATATGTTAACGTCTATGTCGTCCAATCCGGTCCACTCCACCAATTTCCAAATGCGCCCGGTGAATCGACACTGGAAAAATCAAGCATCATGTTTATCTCTTTGATGTCTCAATAAAAGAGAATATTCTTTCACTGGGAGGAGATGTTTTCGTCGATAATGAGTCACTTGTAGTGATCTCGTTCAAGACACACCGAATCAAAATCAATTAATTTGTTAGAGGTGCTCATTAAGGTAGGATGTACGTGTGTGCATTCATAGAGATAAATGTATATACGTATTTGTAAGTGTCTATGTCTGTATTTTCTTTCTTACAATTGCAACAATATAGGGATGAGATCAATTTTTACCATTTAAAGCGCGAATCGCCACCCGCATTTTGCCATGAAAGTGATTCGCGCTTGATATGCCTTCCAACGACTAATCGCGCTATATCAGAGTCCTTGTTTAAATGGCGCAAGGTCCTAATCGTAGTTATTTGCAAATAAGTGCTTGGCAATGTGACAATATATGAGACAATAGGCTTTCGCCCCCCTTTATATATAAAGGAAACGACCAAAGTACACGGCAGAACGATACAAAGTGGTGAGGTAGTCCTCTTACAAAGCTGATCCTAAGATATAAGATGAGCGCAGCGCAACCAACAGGGAACACCGGAAGAGCTAGACACAACCCACTCAACACCCTAGCACATCTAGACTCCACGACAACGCCCTCAAGAGGGAGGACGACGCAGAGCGACGTCGCTGCCAAGCCCACCGGACAAAGGTCTTCACCCGGAGCCTTAGTACGAAGAGAGGAGCCACCACGACGTCTTCAAGAAGATCGTGGCACCCACGGGTGTCGCCGCCGCCGGCGCCAACGCACGGAGCTTTCGCTCGGCACCCCGCTCGTACCATCGATGCTGCGAGGAGGAAAGCGAAGAGGTCCAGTCTCCAGATCTGGATCAGGACAACACCCCTGGCCGGGGTGCATCCGGACAACCCATCGCTCCACCACCCGTTGCCCACGCAACCCGGGGGGGGGGGGGGGGGAGCCACCACCGCCACGATGACGCCCGCCGGAGAGCAATCATGTGACCCACCATCCGGGGCCGCCGCCCCGGCATCCATGCCGCCAGATAGAGAATGCCACCCACATCAGAGCTCACAACATCCGCTCTCCGCCCGGCATCAGACCCGAGGCTGGGCAGCTGGCTCCATCGTCGGAGGCACCAACACCCGTATCCCCCGCCAGTCCATGTGAACTGGGGGGGGGGGGACACCATCGAGACTACCGACGGCCGCCTGCGAGTCAGCCAAGGCCCATAGCCCTGCGAGCTCACACGACGCCAAGCCCGGGGTGACTGGCACCGCTCCGTGAATAAACGTACCACTACCACGGCCATCACCACCAAGCACCGTACCTGCGAGACGAGCACGACCACCGTCCGCAGGCACCACCCAGGCCAAGCCCAGACTCACCTCCTCGAAGCGTGGCTCTGATCCGCCCCAGCCCTCGAACTGGCCCGGCCGAACGAGAACCCTAGATCTGACCCCTCCCCGGAGCGCGTGCGGCGGCAATATATACTGTAGACCCTTTCTAATGCTTAAAAATTAGGAGAAAGATGGAACTAACATGTACTCCGTATGACACAGGTCTCATGGCTAGATTGCTCTACCTCCATTTAGTTTCCCTTCTGTCGGGTTAATTAAGTTACGCGTGCACTCATCTTCACACATGCACCTCATCATATCTCCCCGGGCACGCTATGCCCCCGACTAGCCTTCTCCTAAGGATACATATACTACTACTACTACTACTAATAGCTGGTTAACTATGAGTAATCACCGGGGCGAATAATTACCCGTGCAAGCAAGCAAACGTGAAAGGCCCAAGATGCAGCAAACAAACATGAGGTGGTATAAAATAAAATCATGCATGGTAGCTAGCTCGTTCTTGGAGTGCGAGTTCGTTCTTGGAGCTAACTGTTGCATCACATCACAAGCAGCGCCAAACAGACTAGCTAGCTAGTGGAGAAAGATTAGCATGCACTAGTCCTCCTCCTCCTAGATCAGTCACCATTAGTTTTCCTTGTACGGAAAAAGTACGTGCTGACAAGGAACAACTTGTTGAATTATACTAGAAGGTTTGTTTCTTTATCTGATTCTGATTCGATCGCTGGGACTAAACATCCACTGCAGTCCACTACATATTTATGCTACGTACGTAAGAAGAGAAAATTATTTCTTCATTTTCTTCTTTTTGATTTGACAACAGCCAGTCTAGACTATGCGGCCTACATATGCATGAATATTGCGTGCAACTTGCATCCAAGAACGATATAGTGCTTGTGGAACGCTTGCATGAATCGAGTGAAGACTCAAGACTCAGGTGAGAACACAGTATGTTTATGTTATCTTTCTTTCACGTACCCATAGGGGTGCGCAAAAGATTAGATTTTTTTCGGTCTAAGTTTTTTTGGCAAAGTGATGGTCACAAAAGAAAATATAGACTATCTAAGTGGGATATTATTTGTCGACCAAGGGAGCAAGGGGGCTTAGGTATTGAGGTGCTCGAAATCAAAAATAGATGTTTACTAAGCAAATGGCTGTTCAAACTTCTTAATGATGAAACAGGGGTTTGGAAAGAATTAATTGATAACAAGTATCTTCATTCCAAATCACTATCTCAAGTTAATAGTAAACCGACTGATTCACACTTTTGGAAGGGAATCATGAAGCTAAAGGATGACTTTTTTAAACGTGAATCGTTTAGTGTGGGAAATGGGGAAGCTACTCGTTTTTGGGAAGATACCTGGCTAGGGGACAAGCCTCTATCATGGCAATATCCTTCTCTCTACAGTATTGTCCATCGAAAAGGAGTTTCGGTGGCCGATGTATTAACTAATTCACCACCTCTAAACCTAAGCTTTAGAAGAGTTTTGACGGGTAATAGGTGGGATAGATGGCTTCACTTAGTTCACAGACTTATGCATGTTAACCTCACAAATCAAAAGGATAGGTACAAGTGGGGTCTAACTAGGTCCTTGTTATTTACGGTTAAATCCTTATATATTGATTTCATGAGTGGTCACACGCGATTCCTCCGTAAATATATTTGGAAGATCAAAGTTCCACTTAAGATAAGGATTTTTATGTGGTTCCTTTACCGTAAGGAAATTCTCACTAAGGACAATCTGGTAAGACGTCGGTGGAATGGATGTAAGAAATGTTGCTTTTGTGATCAAGAGGAAACAATACAACATTTGTTTTTGGATTGCCCCCTTGCTAAAATGGTTTGGCGTATTGTACATATGGCTTTTAATATTACCCCACCAAACAATATAGATTTTTTGTTTGGCAATTGGTTGAGGGGTGTATCTAAGTTGGAGAAGGTTCAAATCCGAGTTGGAGTTTGCGCTTTACTCTGGGCCATGTGGAATATCCGTAATGATTATATATTTAATAGAGCAAAATCATCTTCTTTCATGCAGGTTATCCACAAGGCTACTCATTGGATCCGTATGTGGTCTTACCTACTGTCGACGGACAAGCGAAGTGCAATGGATTTTGGGTGCAACCGCCTGGAATCGGTTGCGTCGGATCTATATGCCCAGTTCAGCTGGCGTTCTGAGCGTAGAATAGCATGATGTTGCTGAGACATTTTTTGTTTCACTTAGTCTTTAGGTGGCTGATTTTTGTCGCAACTTTGTGCGACCCATGATGTAATAAGCGAAAGACTTTCAATAAAATAAATAAAGGCCGCATGCATCAATCGATGCAGAGGCTGGGATTGCCCCCTTTTCGAAAAAAAAGGTGAGAACACAGCGTCAGATGAGGGATCACTTTTGCTTAATTAACGACAACTGGTTTCGTAAATGCTCCCACTGTTTTCATTCACAGGATGGCTAATCTATACTTCTTATAAAACAAAACCCCACTATAGATCATTTAATTTGTCTATCTCAATATGCAAGCTATCCACATCTTATCCATGTCACCCGCTTAGGTCATTTAAATTGTCTTTCTTCACATGCAAGTTATCCACATCATTCATTTCTTAGCCAATCAATTGTCCATATCATCTCAACTAATATATTTATTAATCTCTATATGCAATCTCCATATCAACCATATTTTAATCATTTTATTGTTCATTCTAATAATTTTTAATACACACATGTTTCTGTTGCATCTCCACTTAGACAACTTAATGTATCATACTTTATACTTTTTATTTATGCATATAGTTTTCATAGCAATTCCCGCAGCAACACTTCTAGTTACAAAGGACAAGGCTCGCCGCGTCACTAATCACCCTGGACATCGCAAACGACGGTGGATTTAGCTAACGCTACTGACAAGATTAGGTCCAAGAGGAAGAGGTTAACCAGCTAACTAGCGTTTCTGACCAGTACGTCGCTCGTGATGCTGCTGCTTTTGCAATGTGATCCTAATCATCACATCCTTAATCTCGATTAGTTTACTGAGAAAGAACAATTAGTGGTGGGTTTGGTGCTCACCGCTTATTCCTCAGGGTTTAGGGGGGAGCTATTATATAGGGAAGAAATGAGTTATACTCCTAACTTATCTGCAAGTTGAAACTTCAATTACATCATCATCAGCTAGCTGCTTAGTTAATTTGCCGCTTCCTTAACATGGCGAGACATCATGATTAGGGTGACTGCAATGTACTCCCTCAGTTTCTAATACTCCCTCCGATCCATATTAATGAACTTAAATTTATCTAGATACACATGCATCTAGTCTAAATACTTAACTAGATACATACGAATGTGGATAAAGTTGAGTCCATTAATATAGATCGGAGGTAATATAAGTCTTTCTAGAGATTCCATTATGAACTACATACGAAGCAAAATGGATGAATCTATATTCTAAAATGCATCTATATACATATGTACGTAGTTTATAGTACAATCTCTACAAAAACTTATATTTAGGAACGAAGAGAGTATGTATCTACTGGTTTATTTGTTTATTTCTAGAAAAGGAATAATTTTTTTTTATAAACAAAAGGAATGCAAATTTAGTTGCAGGTTCGTGCGTGACAACATGTGTAGCATCTTTCTTCGAGAAAGCGTGATAAATGAGAGAATAGTCAAAGATGAGGCCAATATCAGATGCATCTGGTGGATAGTAAATTCAAAAACATAGTAAATAAAAATTTAAAAATCTGAAATTGTTAGGCATCAAAGATGCTTATATGCGCAAAATTTTATGGTGTTGAGACATCCGAGGAGCTCATAACAAAACGAAATTTTTTGTTCCAAACAGTATTTTTTTTTCAAAGCTTCTCACACCCAATTTTTTTTTTTTGCAATCAGCTTTTCAGATGTTCAAATACCATGAAATTTTGCAAAAGCCTTCTGCATATAAGCATCTTGAGTGCTTAAACTTTCTAATTATTTTATTAATACTACTTATTTTAAACTTGTTGTTTACGTCTAGGCACGGATGCACCTAGGCACGGGCTTCCTTTTTATTAGAAAAAAAAAGTGGCACATATTTCTTGGTGAGCTCAAGAACGGTCTAATAATGTATCCATCGGGCCAATAATGAAGGTGAAGGATTAGGCTGGACACTAAAATGACCCACTGTAATTAAGGAAGAACTCTGAACAAGAGTTCTTAAATGATGTGTTTTGTAATCTGCATGTCTTTGTCATGTTATATTTGTCTAAGCAATGTTGTGTATATATTCAACTGCAATTGTTTGATAACTTACGTGTGATGAGATATGTTGAGTTAAGAATTTTTTTATAGCCTGTATCTAGTGAAATATGTTGTGTTGAGACTTTGTGTTTGATAGCTTGTCTTGGAGGTAGGCGTGGTACCTTCTTAGGATGATGGTTCAAGACAGAAACTAATGGGTCAAGACATTAACTGATGGTTCGGGCTTGATTAGTTTGACTCGTGCATGCTGAGCAACAACATTTGCTTAAGGATTTTTTACTCAACATGGTTATGAAATCATATTGGTTAAGATCAGCATAGCTGAGAAGGTCACATGCAAGCTACCAAACAACAAAAAATGCATTGAATAAAACATGCAGGTTCATGCAGGTAAAAAATCGTTGATGCTCAACTACATAACGTAGTTGAAGGCCCATTTTCAATGTGCAGACAAGATGAAGATTTAGTTCCACTCAAGTCCACCTGGCAGCCTTATAGCGAAAAAAGGGGGTTTGAATCTTTCGAGCGGCGACCCTGATGGCTCACGCCTAGCCGTCTGGTGTTTGTATGGTCCATTAACTCACCGACCAACTCGTCATTTGTGGGGGAAGCGGTCCCAACTTTCTCCCCTGTGTCTGCTCCCTCAAGGGGACCGTAATGGCAGAGTTCTGGTGGACGGATCTCTAGAACGCCTAACCACCTAGTAAGCTTAACACCGTCTAGGAAGCTTATTCTTCGCAATCACAATCTCTTCGATTACTGAAGACTGACGCTTAACCGTCTAGGAAGTTTGCGGGTTTCCAAAATATAAAGGCTAGCTAGCTAGTCTCAACCTAAGTCTAGGTAAATTTTCTCAACTCGATTGGACTTAGGAAGTTAGTTTCTCTCTTTCAAAAGGATTTTACTAGAAGGATTTTTTGGGGTTGCTCACACCACTCTTGTCTGGAACTGGAACTAAGTAGCCACACACAAATTAAAGGTGGGGATGTGTATTTATAAGTGACAATCCCAACGGTCAAATGACCAAAGTGACGTGAGTTGACCGCTTGACACGTGGCACGACGATCGGAATATTCATATAGGTCTCGACATTTCTTGAGGAACAAGAAATACTGACTCACTGCATGAATTCTCCATCGAAGACCAAAAGCACTTAAACTTTGTCTCCCAGTAATAACTCAGCGCACATGATATTTCTCTCGGAAATTCTCAAAGAGATTCTTATCGGATTGATAATTTGCACTTTTGACTCAGGTCTCAACTAACAAACCCCTCTTGATAATAAAAATTTTCCTACTTAAAGAAATAAATGCGACTAAGAAAAAGACTATGTCTTCCTCCGGCTTCTTCATTCTCTTCGATGAGTAGTTTCCCTTCAGTACAACATCTTCATCAAGTTTATTTTTTGGGGTCTTCATTACTTCAATATTTGCAGTCACGAGCATGTTCTTCGACATCTTGTGAATTTCCTTGAAGATCTACCACTCTTGTAGTTTTTCCAGTAACATATATCTATGTATATACTCGTGCACATAGTTAGTTCATCTATTGTTTTGCTCAACAATCTCCCAAACCACTAAGGGGGAAAACTTTCTTCTACACATTGACATTTTGTTTCATTTGAGTCACCTAAGATCCGAGTTCTGGGTTCTGTATTTATTGATGAGCATGCCTACCATTGTGCGGGGTACTTTGAGGCCCCTTCCACTTACGTACCTAGCTTCAAACATTTCCTAGTGGTGGACTGACAAGGATTGACCTCGGCAAATACCATGGTTAGGAACCATGGGTTAGATCGTAAAGTAGATGTGCAGGTTGGCGATACTCGTCCGCTAACAAGAGAAAGGGATTTACCCAGGTTCAGGGCCCTCAATCGGTGAAACCCCTTCCTGCTCGATTGTATTATGATGGAGGCGATTACAGTGGAGGTCGAGGCGAGATCGCTCGGGACCGGGGGTGTTGCTATGAGATTGGATGCCCTAGACGTCCCCTCTCCTAGTCTTTATATATTAGGTTGGGTCGTAAGGAGTCCATCTAGGTATACAGAGAGGGTTTCCTAATCTAGTTTTAGTTTTGGACGCCAAGTGATACGTCCAAAACGTATCTATAATTTCTGCTTGCTCCATGCATGTTTTGTGTGATATTGCTATGATCTAGATACACTTTCATACACTTTTGATCATATTTGGACTAACCTATTAACTCAGTGCACCCCAGTGTTAGTTCCTGTTTTCTGCAGATTTTCTATTTCAGTTTTCCCCCATACAAAAAGTGCCAGAAAAATTCCGGGAAAAAATACAGGAAAAATCAGCGTACAGGAAGCTTCGAGAAGAGCCAGGGAGGGGCCAGAGGGGAGCCAGGGGGGCCCAGGCGGCCACCCGGCGCGGCCCCACCCCTGGCCGCGCCAGGGGGGCGCTTGGGGCCCCTGTTCCACCTCTGGCTGCCCCCCTTTGCCTATTTATTCTCCATCACGGGAAAACTCCAGAAGAAGAACCCTATTCCGCAAACTCGCCTCTGTTCCGCCGCCGCCGCGCTTCCGAGATCGGGAGCACCAGAAGACCTCTTCCCGGCACCCTGCCGAAGGGAGGATTGACCTCCGGGAGTCGACTCTCCACCATGGATGCTCCCCGGATGTCTCGTGAGTACTTTTCCTTGGACCATGGGTCCGTGATCAGTAGCTATGTGATGTTCTCCTCCCCTCTTTGATCTTCATTGTTTAGACCTCGTGAGCTGCCCTACATGATTGAGGAACCTTTGTAATATTTCTGCTGTTGCTATGCTGAGTTTGATGTGATCTGATGGATTATGAGATTATGTTCAGATTGTGATAGAGTAATATATTTTGTTTTTATCTCTTATATTTTTGTTCCTAAGTAATTCTTGCATGTTCTCCGTTGCTGTTTTTTGCTTTGGCCAAGTACTAGGTAGTGACTCCAAGAGGGAACTTTGTGCTAGATTGTGGGTTCATGCCCCCCCGATGACACGCTTGAGTGACAGAAACATGAGTCTAGGGGATGTGTTGTTTCCACAAGGGGGAAAACAAAGGTGCTTGTAACCACGGTTGCAAGGATTGTTTACTTTACGCAAAGTTCTTTTTATTGCAGTTGTTTGTTGCTTTGGGTTTACACTTTGGGTGGGGCTCGCAACTTAATACCAGCGAGATGTTCTGGATAGATATCTCAAGGTAGATGATTAGTAGTAGATGCAGATGGATTTCGGTCTACTTATTTTGGCGTACTGCCCGTGCTTTTGAGCCTCTTCCTTTCTTTTGTAGCATAGTTATCATTGTGGTGCGTTCATAATCCTGTCAATTGCCCTTCTGTAATTTGTTTACCTCGCATAGCAGTTTTATCGTCTTTTGGGAGAGAGACATCACTAGTGAACATCACGTATCCCAGTCCATATCCTCATTATTATTTCCAAGCTATATTTACTTTACTGCTTTTACTTGCTACCATTATCCCTTGCGTTTTATCCTTTGTGAACAACAAGACCGGAGAGATTGACAAACTCTCTGAACTTCGTTGGGAACAAAGTTATCTGTGTCTGTGTGCAGGTCCACGTCAGTTGCGCCGCTGACACCTACTTATCATCTCTGGTGTCCTACTGGAGACAAACCTTGGTATCTTCACCGAGGGAAAACTGCTGCTGCACTACATCTCAAACCTTCCACCTGGGGTAACCAACGAAGGGCGATAAGCCATCAAGCAAGTTTTCTGGCGCCGTTGCCGGGGACTCCGAGTGCTAAGATAGGGGATTTGCACACTACCCTTTACCTTTGTTTTTTTAGTCTTGTTAGTTTACCTTTCAGTTTTTATCTTTGTGTCTTTTATCAAAATTTACAAAAAAATTATTTATCTTGCTGTTAGTAGTCCTCCTTGTTTAGATGAACATGTTAGGGCTAGGTGCTTTGCGGGAATCGGAAGTTCTCGATTTCCTTCAAAGGGATGGAGAAAATATGAAGAAGGCATGGGACAGAATTTCTGAAGCACATAAAAGAATTACGCCTTGGATATCTATAAAAATTGTGCTTAGAAATTTTTACCATGGTCTTTTTAAGTGGTGTAAACACTCTCTTGACATTATAGCTGAAGGAGATTTTCTAGAGTGTGATGAAGATAGGGCTCTTGATATTTTGCATAGTCTATCTAGTTATTTTGTTTATGATCGTAGTATTGATACTGTCATAGATAGACTTGCCACTATTGAAAAAAGATTGGATGCTCTAGACTTGAGTAAAGTAGAGGAACTTAAGCCCAACAAGAAAGAAATGTTGGAGATAGATGATGATTGGGAGCCCTTTGTTAGGATTAGCATCTCTAACCAAGGCTTCCTTGCTCTTTGTGATATTGGATCCACAGTTTCTACTATGCCAAAAATAGTTTATGATTCTTTGAAGCTAGATATGGATAAATTATCATCTTATCATGAACATTCTAATGGAGATATTTCAGAGATTAAAGGTAAGGTAAAATAAGTCCAAGTTGCATTCCTTCATAGGACTGCACCAATGGATTTCTTCATCATGGAGCCAAACCAAAGTAACATTGTGGTCGGAAGAGACTTCCTCCGTGCTATGAAAGGCTTCATTGATATTGGTAATAGGCACATACGCTTACGCGGTATGGCAAAAGGTAAGTATATATTTCCTAGTAAGAAGAAGAATGAGCTTATTGAAAATCAATTTGAAGGTTTTTATGATTCTGATCTTGGATACCCTTGATTCTTCTTTTGCATTAAGCCTAGCTAATGGCTTTAAAGAAGCGCTTTCGGGAGGCAGCCCGCAATGAATTTAGGTGTTTTCTTTTTGCTTTTGTTGTGTATTGATGATTGTTACTTATGTAGCAACATCATTGTATCTTTATTTTTCAGCTTTGTGCCAAGTTATAGCCTCTTACGGCAAGGGAAGTAAAAGTTGTGACATGCTGTCCAGAAAACAGATTCTGTCCTCGTGACCAGATAAATTCCAGAAAAATCCCAGTTCATCTTTTTGAGCTGAAGTTTTTATACAGTATGCTCTATACAATTACGAAACTTCCGTAAGTTCTGAGTTTTTCGATTTGAGTTGCAGAAGTACCCCTAAAAAATTATTTACTATCTGCTGTTCTGTTTTTCACAGATTCTGCCACGTTTTGTCTCTCCTAACTTTTGCAAACCTTAAGCTTGCTTTTTCTTTACAAAAACTTTTTGGCACTCTTTTGAAACAGTAGATCTTCAAGAATATCTTTATATCTAGTGGAAAAAATTATTTATTAAGGGTACGAACCTCTCTAATCAGCTTATGATGAGTTATGTATGAAGGGAGTTTTCAAGTGTGTGATGGAAGATGATGAAAGAAGATCCAAGAGTGTCAAGCGCTCAAGCTTGGGGATGCCCCCATGCATCCCCAATAAATATTCAAGGAGACTCAAGCGTCTAAGCTTGGGGATGCCCCCGTGCATCCCCTTCTCCATCAACAATCATCAGTTCGTCCTTCGTCTCACTATATTTTTATCACTTCATGCGTTATGAGCTATGCTTGGAGCGTCTCGCTCTTAGGTTTTATTTTTAGTTTTCTTTAGCTTTGCTTGCTGTTCATAACAAGTTAGATTCCGTCTTACTTTTTGTGGGAGAGAAACACGCTCCACTTTCAAAATTTAGAACACATCATAGGATTCTTCATGCCTATCTTTTTGCTGTTGTGTGTTCTTTATCTTTTCATAGCTACTGTCATGTTTAGTTTTAGTCTTAGTTTGTCTTTAGCAAGAGCCTTGGCTTTTGTTTAGTCTGTTGCTGGAACTCTTTTTAGTTTTCATGTTTATCTTGTTAAAGAGATTTGGTTGTTGCACTGAGTTGTGTCTTGTTTTGAGAAGTAGGTAATTGAGGTTGCTATTTAATTTTAGTAGTGACTTGCAATGGTTTTGAGGTATTGATGTGAGTAATGTTTGAACTTTTGGCGTCAAGAGCTCTTGCCTATTAGTGATAGGTGTCGTATTTTGGGCAATCCGTGTGTATTTTCAAAACCTACAAAATTAGTTGAGAACTCTAGCTACTAGATGGATCACTAATCTTTGGAGGGATCGAATATTAGAGTACACTCACGTACCATGAGTCGAGGATGCGCAAGGATAACCAAACCCCCATACACTCCTCCTCGGGGTACTTGTCTCTTTGTGAACCTCCTTATTAGATTGAGAGTTACCGATAATAAGTGCATGAGTTCTTCGGACTAATGTAAGTATTGAAAGTTGACACTTCCACCTTCCCATATTTTGCTAGCCTCTCACGTGCCGTGCATTGCCTTCTTCTCACTCCGAGAGTTGGTGTCCACCTTCGCCGGTACTTCCAAACCCTTGGCATGATACGCTCTGTCATCGTAAACCTCCTTATATCTTTCCTCAAAACAGCCACCATACCTACCTATGAAGGCATTTCCATAGCCTTTCCGAGTTATATTGCCATGCAACTTCCACCTCTTCATGACTTGATCTTCATGTCATACATGTTCTTGCTACACTGGCAGCGACATACCTTGCATACTTCATGATAGTTACATCTTCTTTATGTTTTGAGTACCTTGTAAAGTGTGAAAGATCTCCTTTACCTTCTTGTAAAATAGAGTGTTTCCCTTAAGTGAGGAAAAGATCCCAAAGTGGACACATTAAAAGATCCCAAAGAGGACAAATGAGAGTTAAATAGAAAAAGCCATTGAGGCCACAAAAAAAATAGAAAAAAATAGAAAAAAGAGAAAAAGAAATAAAAAGAGAGAAAGGGGAAACACTACTATCCTTTTGAGAGATCCACACTAGTACTCCCTTTATATCCTTGTACTCCATAGAGATGATCTTCATGCATATAGCTATGTGGGGACCTTCACACTATAGAACTTGGCTTGCATATTCCAAGGATGAGCCTCCTCAAATGAGCTCTAGGTCTTCATGAGCGAGCAAGTTAGATGCACCCCCACTAGTTCCTTTGGAGAGCTTATTAGCTCGTATGTGCATCCGTTGCATGGCAATCCCTACTCCTCACATCATATCTATCATTTGGCATCCCTTTCCTATGATTGTCCTCATTGATGTGAGACTTTCTCATCCTTTTTGTCTTCCTCCTCCACCATACTTCTCTCTTTGCCATATTAAGTGTCAAATCTCGTGCTTACGCTCATCCATTGCATGAGTGCTCAAAATATGGAAAAGGAGTGGATCAAATTGACTTGTACCTGGCTAGTGGTCTGGGGACGAGTCAAGATAAGATTCCAGAAGAAGACCAAGTGTGAAACTTTAGTAGATTGAGTTCTCAACACAAAAATTACTTTTTCTCGTATTGCCTATCCCCCTTCTTGCACGCAAACACCATTTGGATACATTCGAGTCACGGACAGCGAGAGCTCTTGCACCTATTGTTCTTTTGTTACTTGTTTCAATGCTAATATAGACTCTTGCATGTTATGACTTGAATTGAATCTCTAACCTTGATTGCTTTACTTTTCAAAGTTCTTTTATAGTTGCTAGCATGTCACCACAGAAATTATGTTGTTATCATTTACCTACTCGAGGATGAGCCGGAATTAAGCTTGGGGATGTTGATACGTCCAAAACGTATCTATAATTTCTTCTTGCTCCATGCATGTTTTGTGTGATATTGCTATGATCTAGATACACTTTAATACACTTTTGATCATATTTGGACTAACCTATTAACTCAGTGCACCCAGTGCCAGTTCCTGTTTTCTGCTATTTTTCTGTTTCAGTTTTCCCCCATATAAAAAGTGCCAGAAAAATTCCGGGAAAAATACAGGAAAAATCAGCGTACAGGAAGCTTCGAGAAGAGCCCGGGAGGGGCCAGAGGGGAGCCAGGGGGGCCCAGGCGGCCACCCAGCGCGGCCCCACCCCTAGCGCCTGGGGCCCCTGGTCCACCTCTGGCTGCCCCCCTTCGCCTATTTATTCTCCGTCACGGGAAAACTCCAGAAGAAGAACCCTATTCCGCAAACTCGCCTCTGTTCCGCCGCCGCTGCGCTTCCAAGATCAGGAGCACCAGAAGACCTCTTCCCGGCACCCTGCCAGAGGGAGGATTGACCTCTGGGAGTCTCCTCTCCACCATGGATGCTCCCCGGATGTCTCGTGAGTAGTTTTCCTTGGACCATGGGTCCGTGATCAGTAGCTATGTGATGTTCTCCTCCCCTCTTTGATCTTCATTGTTTAGACCTCGTGAGCTGCCCTACATGATCGAGGCACCTTTGTAATATTTCTGCTGTTGCTATGCTGAGTTTGATGGGATCTGATGGATTATGAGATTATGTTCAGATTGTGATAGAGTAATATATTTGGTTTTTATCTCTTATATTTTTGTTCCTAAGTAATTCTTGCATGTTCTCCGTTGCTGTTTATTGCTTTGGCCAAGTAGTAGGTAGTGATTCCAAGAGGGAACGTTGTGCTAGATTGTGGGTTCATGCCCCCCCGATGACACGCTTGAGTGACAGAAACATGAGTCTAGGGGATGTGCTGTTGCCACAAGGGGAAAACAACGGTGCTTGTAACCGCGGTTGCAAGGATTGTTTACTTTACGCAAAGTTCTTTTTATTGCAGTTGTCTGTTGCTTTGGGTTTACACTTTGGGTGGGGCTCGCAACTTAATACCAGCGAGATGTTCTGGATAGATATCTCAAGGTGGATGATTAGTAGTAGATGCAGATGGATTTCGGTCTACTTATTTTGGCGTACTGCCCGTGCTTTTGAGCCTCTTCCTTTCTTTTGTAGCATAGTTAGCATTGCGGTGCGTTCATAATCCTGTCAATTGCCCTTCTGTAATTTGTTTACCTCGCGTAGCAGTTTTATCGTCTTTTGGGAGAGATACATCACTAGTGAACATCACGTATCCCGGTCCATATCCTCATTATTATTTCCAAGCTATATTTACTTTACTGCTTTTACTTGCTATCATTATCCCTTGCGTTTTATCCTTTGTGAACAACAAGACTGGAGAGATTGACAACCTCTCTGAACTTTGTTGGGAACAAAGTTATCTGTGTCTGTGTGCAGGTCCACGTCAGTTGCGTCGCTGACACCTACTTATCATCTCTGGAGTCCTACTAGAGACAAACCTTGGTATCTTCACCGAGGTAAAACTGCAGCTGCACTACATCTCAAACCTTCCACTTGGGGTAACCAACGAAGGGCGAGAAGCCATCACCAAGTCGTAGATTCCATAATCGTCGAGGAATCATATGGAGGTGCCTCGAGTGGGCTAGGATTGGCCCGGTCGAGACTTCTAGCAGGCCTTCTTTCTTGATACGCACAAGGTACCCTCATCTGTAGGAGTCATTGGGTCACCCCCTCGTCAGTTGCTAGCGAGGAGATAATAGGTGTCGCCCTTCGTTGCTTACCCCAAGTGGAAGGTGTGATGTAGCGTAGCGGCAAATTTCCCTCAGTGAATATACCGAGGTTATCAAACCATTAGGACTCCGACAACGACAAGTAGGTGACAACGACGCTAGAAATTGATAGCGCGAGAGTTGACGTGGACCTGCACACAGCAACAGATAACTTTGCTCCCAACGAGTACAGAGAGGTTGTCAATCTCTCCGACCTTGTTGTTTACAAAGGGTCAAACACAGGAGATAAAAGGGTAATGATAATTGCAACTAGAAAGTAAAACAGGAATTAAATTGAGGGTGTAAACAGTGGTGGAAATATGGACCGGGGTCCCATAAAGTTCACCAGTGATGTCTCTCTCCCAAAAGACGATAAACAGCTATGCAAGATGAACAAATTACAGCTGGGCAATTGACAGGATTACGGGCGCAAACCAATGCTAACTATGCTACAAAAGAAAGGAAGAGGCTCAAAATCATGGGTGGTACACCAAGATAAGTAGACCGAAATCCATCTGCATCTACTACTAATCATCCACCTTGAGATATCTATGTAGAACATCTCGCTGGTACCAAGTTGCAGCCCCACCCAAAGTGTAAACCCAAAGCAACAGACAAACTGCATTAAAAGAAATTTGCGTAAAGTAAACAATCCTTGCAACCGCGGTTACAAGAACCGTTGTTTTCCCCCTTGTGGCAACAACACATCCCCTAGACTCATGTTTCTTTCACTCAAGAATGCATAACGCTCCCTCTTGGAGTTACTACCTACTATTTGGCCAAAGTAATAAACAACAACGGAGAACATGCAAGATTTACTTAAGAACAAAAATATAAAAGAGAAGAACCAAATATATTACTCATCACAATCTGAACATAGTCTCATAATCCATCAGATCCCAGCAAACTCAACATAGCAATAGCAGAACGAATTACATATGTGCCTTGATCATGTAGGGCAGCTCACAAGGTCTAATCCATGAAAACAAAGAGGGGGTAGAGGACATCACATAGCTACTGATCATGGACCCATGGTCAAGGGTGGACTACTCATGGATCATCCGAGAAGCGTCCATGGTGGTGGAGAAGCTCCCGGAGGTCAATCCTCCCTCCGGCAGGGTGTCGGGAAGAGGTCTTCTGGTGCTCCTGATCTTGGAAGCGCGGCGTCGGAGGAACAGAGGCGAGATCACGAAAAAGGGTTCTGTCCTCGAGGGTCTCGGAGGACGAGGTAAATATAGGCAAAGGGGGGCAGCCAGGGGGGCTACCAGGTGTCCGGGCGGACCCCCGGCGCGACCCCACCCTAGGCCGCTCCCACAGGGCGCCTGGACCCCTGGTGGGTCCCCTCTGGCCCCCTTCGGGACTCTTGAAGCTTCTGGTACGCTGATTTTTTTATATATATTTTCCCGGAATTTTTCTAGCATTTTACGTAATGGGAAAACCTGAAATAAAAAGACAGCAGAAAACAGAAACGGACACTGGGGTGCACTGAGTGAATGGGTTAGTCCAAAGATGATCAAAAGTGTATGAAAGTGTATCAAAATCATAGCAATATCACCCAAAACATGCATGGAGCAAGCAGAAATTATAGATACGTGTGGGACGTATCAGCCCCCGAGTGACTGGGGGACTCGAAGAGTCGCGCAGGGACTCGAATCCATAATCGCCTGTCTTCGTGCATGCAGTGCTGTTGCGAGTTGTCGGTTGTTAGCCACAAAAGATGGTTTATTCGAGGGATGATAAGCTGAAATGGACCAAGGTAGTCGACTGGTCGAGCCTTAGTGAGTTGCGCTAGTGGAAAACACCTCAATAATCAAGCACGTGTCCCTCGACACGAACTTGGAAAACAACCGGTGTCTAGCAAAGTCCATGCCGCTGCAGGTCTTATAGGATCAATGCCGCCGGTCTCAACAAATAGCCTTAACGCGTCTGTCATTGGCTCAACTTTCTTCATGCGTTGCGCATGGAAAACATCGGGAGTGAAGTCGCTGTTGTGGCATGTCCTGGCCCGGCCGACTGCGCAGCGGGGTATTACCTACGCGTTAAGCTTGCGCGACATCTGGGGTGCAGTGTGTCGCCACCCAGGCATCATTTTTATAGAGACGCGAAGCCTAGTTAGAAGTGCACCCACTTGGAAAAACAAATCAAGTGGGTTAATAGTAGTCACTCGCAGAACATTTGCAAACTTGGGCGAGGATTCGATAAGAAATGCACCCATAGAGCACTTGAGTGCCTGAGTGTATTTTTCTCCTGAATGGTGACCAGGTATTGCCGTCTAGTGCGAGTAGTCGCTCAAGCACTTCATAATCTTCTGGGTGAGGGAGCAGATGAACTCTATAGATGCATTAGTCCTTGCTGGTGCGAGTGATCACTCGAGAATGACATACTCTGCTGGGTGAGGAAGCACCCGAACTTTGTAGATGCATTTGTTCTTGATGGAGGGGAATGACCACTCTCTTCCTCGAGGCTTGGTCCATGCTCTGTTTTTAGCAAAGATAGGGCGCTCCCGATGGGAGTCAAATTTTGAAACATGATCAAAAGTTTGGAGAAGAGAACCGGAGAATCTTTCCACTGTTCTATTTTTGCAGTGACTTGTCTTGAATCAATCTTGTCTGAGCTGCCATAATGTCAGGTGCTGTGATGATGCCCTTGGTGACGTGCTTGATGACGGAGGTTGGTTTGTGAACCGTCACATCCTATGCTTGGCCATAATGATGTTCTGTGTTGCTGCGGCCCTTTGAGTTTCCGATGCATATATGGGAAACACGCGAGATTTGATGTCTCCTTTAAATATTTGTTAGATGCGAAGAGGCATCTTGTCTCGGACTCCGTATCGTCACGCGTTCCGGTCTTGATTTAATGATGGCGCCGTTTGGATTGATGGGTGTTTTCCTTGCTTGCCCTTGGCCTGAACTATAAATACCTGTTGTTTACTTTGGCTCGACACTTGCTCTTCTGCCATCTTTCTTCTCCCTTTTTCTCTTGGCATGGCACCAAAGCGTAGTGTTCCTTTAGCTGTACCTTCTCGTGGCATGGCCAGCCAGGTCGTGGCTGGTAATGGTCTCTCCTCGTTGGTTACCCCAAGTGGAAGGTGAGATGTAGAATAGCGACAAATTTTCCTCGGCGAAGATACCAAGGTTTGTCTCCAGTAGGACTCCGGAGATGATAAGTAGGCGTCAACGGCGCAACTGACGTGGACCTGCACACAACACAAATAATTTTGCTTCCCAACGAGTACAGAGAGGTTGTCAATCTCTCTGGCCTTGCTGTTCACAAAGGATCAACGCAACAGATAATAATGATAATGGTGATAACAACTAGAAAGTAAAAGCAGAAAAATAATAGAGTGTGTAAACAGTGATGAGAATATGGACCGGGGTCCCGTGACGTTCACTAGTGATGTCTCTCTCCCAAAAGACGATAAAACTGCTATGCGAGGTAAACAAATTACAGCTGGTCAATTGACAGGATTAAAAACGCACCGCAATGCTAACTATGCTACAAAGAAAGGAAGAGGCTCAAAAGCTTGGGCGGTACGCCAAAATAAGTAGACCGAAATCCAACTGCATCTACTACTAATCATCCACCTTAAGATATCTATCCAGAACATCTCGCTGGTATTAACTTGCGAGCCCCACCCAAAGTGTAAACCCAAAGCAACAGAGAACTGCATTAACAAGCACTTTGCGTAAAGTAAACAATCCTTGCAACCGTGGTTACAAGCACCGTTGTTTTCCCCCTTGTGACAACATCACATCCCGTAGACTCATGTTTCTGTCACTCAAGCGTGTCATCGGGCGGCATGAACCCACAATCGAGCATAACGTTCCTTCTTGGAGTCACTACCTACTACTTGGCCAAAGAAATAAACAACCACGGAGAACATGCAAGGATTACTTAGAAACAAAAATATGAAAGATAAGAACCAAATATATTACTCAATCACAATCTAAACATAATCTCATAATCCATCAGATCCCAGAAAACTCAGCATAGCAACAGCAGAAAATTACATATGTTCCTCGATCATGTAGGACAGATCACGAGGTATAAACCATGAAGAACAAAGAGGGGAGGAGAACATCACATCGCTACTGATCACGGACCCATGGTCCAAAGAGAAACTACTCACGGCACATCCAGGAAGCGTCCATGGTGGAGGGGAATCTCCCGGAGGTCAATCCTCCCTCCGGCAGGGTGCCGGGAAGAGGTCTGTTGGCGCTCCCGATCTTGGAAGCGCGGCGGCGGCGGAACAGAGGAGAGATCGTGAAAAAGGGTTCTGTCTTCGGAGGATTCGCGTCATGGGGAATAAATAGGCGAAGGGGGGAAGCCAGGGGGCCCACCAGGGGTCCATGTGCCCCCCTGGCGCGGCCATACCCTAGGTCGCGCGAGGTGGCCGCCTGGGTCCCTGGTGGTGGCCCCACTTTGGTGATTCCGGAAGCTTTCGTTGCGCTGATTTTTTATCCGATTTTTCACGAATTTTTGGAGCATTTTTAATATGGGGGAAACCAGGAATAGAAAAATAGCAGAAAACAGGAACTGACACTGTGGTGCACTGAGTTAATAAGTTAGTCCAAATATGATGAAAAGTGTAAGTGTATCTAGATCATAGCAATATCACACAAAACATTCATGGAGCAAGCAGAAATTATAGATACGTTTGGGACGTATCAACATCCCCAAGCTTAATTCCTGCTCATCCTTGAGTAGGTAAATGATAACAAGAATAATTTCTGTGGTGACATGCTAGCAACCATATAAGAACTTTGAAGGTAAAGTAATCAAGGTATATGATTCAATTCAAGTCATACATGCAAGAGTCTATATTAGCATTGAAACAAGCAACGAAAGAACATTAGGTGCAAGAGCTCTTGGCTGTCCGTGACTCGAATGTCTCCAAATGGTGTTTGCGTGCAAGCAGGGGGATATGATAATACGAGAGAAAAAATATTTTGTGTTGAGAACTCAGTCTACTAAAGTTTCACAATTGGTCATCTTTGGAATCTTATCTTGACTCGTCCCCAGACCACTAGCCAGGTACAAGTCAATTTGATCCACTCATTTTCGATATTTTGAGCACTCATGCAATGGATGAGCGTAAGCACGAGAGTTGACACTTAGGATGGCAAAGAGATAAATATGGTGGAGGAGGAAGACAAAAAGGGTGACAAAGGCTCACATCAATGAGGACAATCATAGGCGAGAAGGCCAAATGATAGATATGATGTGAGGAGTATGGATTGCCATGCAACGGATGCACATATGAGCTAAGAAAATCTCTCCAATGGAACCAATGGGGGTGCATCCAACTTGCTCGCTCATGAAGACCTAGAGCTCGTTCGAGGAGGCTCATCCTTGGAATATGCAAGCCAAGTTCTATAGTGTGAAGGTCCCCACATAGCTATATGCATAAATGATCATCTCTATGGAGTACAAGGATAAGAGGGAGTACTAGTGTGGATCTTTCAAAAGGATAGTAGTGTTGCCCCTTTCTCTCTTTTTATTTTATTTTTCTCTTTTTTCTATTTTTTTATTTTTTTGCTGGCCTCAATGGCTCTTTCTATTTAACTCTCATTTGTCATCTTTGGGATATTTTATTTTGTCCACTTTGGGATCTTTTCCTCACTTTAAGGGCAACACTCTATTTTACAAGAAGGTATAGAAGATCTTTCACACTTTACAAGGTACTCAAACATAAATAAGATGTAGCTATCATGATGTATGCAAATGTATGCCTCTACCAGTGTAGCAGGAACATGTATGACATGAAGATCAAGTCATGAATAGGTGGATGTTGCATGGCAATATATCTCAAAAAGGCTATGGAAATGCCTTGATAGGTAGGTATGGTGGCTGTTTTGAGGAAAGATATAGTGAGGTTTATGATGACAGAGCGTATCATGCCAAGGGTTTGGATGCACCGGCGAAGGTGGACCCCAACTCTCGGAGTGAGAAGAGGGCAATGCACGGCACGGAAGAGGCTAGCAAATATGAGGAGGTGGAAGTGTCAACTTTCAATACTTACATTAGTCCGAAGAACTCATGCACTTATTATCGATAACTCTCAATCTAATAAGAAGGTTCACAAAGAGACAAGTACCCCGAGGAGGAGTGTATGGGGGTTTGGTAATCCTTGCGCATCCTCGACTCATGGTACGTAAGTGTACTCTAATATCCGATCCCTCCAAAGATTAGTGATCCATCTAGTAGCTAGAGTTCTCAATTAGTTTTTGTAGATTTTGAAAATAAACACGGATTTCCCAAAATACGATACCTATCACTAATAGGCTAGAGCTCTTGAAACCAAAAGTTCAAACATTACTCACATCAATACCTCAAAACTATTGCAAGTTACTACTACAATTGAATAGCAACCTCAATTACCTACTTCAAGACAAGACACAACTCAGTTCAACAACCAACTCTCTTAACAAGATAAACATGAAAACTAAAGAGAGTTCCAGCAAAAAACTAAACAAAAGCTAAAGCTCTTGCTAAAGACAAACTAAAACTAAAACTAAACATGGCAGCAGCTACGAAAAGATAAAGAACACACAACAGCAGAAAGATAAGCATTAAAAATCCTATGATGTGTTCTAGATTGGAGTGGAGCGTGCTTCTCTCCCGCACAAAGTAAGCTGGGGTCGAACTTGTTATGAACAGCAACCAAAGCTAAAGAAAAGCTCCAAGCATAGCACATAACGATGAAGTGATAAAAATATAGTGAGACGGATGACGAACTGATGATTGTTGATGGATAAGGGGATGCACAGGGGCACCCCCAAGCTTAGACGCTTGATTCTACTTGAATATTCATTGGGGATGCATGGGGGCATCCCCAAGATTGAGCGTTTGACACTCCCGAATCTTCTTTCATCATCTTCCCTCGCACACTTGTAAACTTACACAACTCATCATAAGCTGATTAGAGAGGTTAGTACCCTTAATAAACTGATTTTTCCCCACTGGATATAAATATATTCATGAAGAGCTTATGTTTCTCAAGATTTACAAAAAGTTTTTGCAAAGAAAAAGAAATCTTAAGGTTTGCAAAAGTGAAGAGAGGCAAAACGTGGCAGAATCTGTGAAAAACAGAACAATAGGTAGTAGAGAATTTTTTCGGGGAACTTCTGCAACTCAAATCAGAAAACTCAGAACATACGAAAGTTTCAAAATTGTATAGAGCATGCTGTGTAAAAAATTCAGCTCAAAAACATGAACTGGTGATTTGTTCCGATTTTTTCCGTCAAGCAGACAGAATCTATTTTCTGGACAGCATGTCACAACTTTTGCTTCCCTTATCATAAGAGGCTATAACTTGGCACAAAGCTTAAAAGTAAATATACAATGATGTTGCTACAATAGTAACAATCATGAAGACCACTAAAAACAGAAGTAAAAACATCTTGGGTTGCCTCCCAACAAGCGCTTTCTTTTACGCCTTTAAGCTAGGCATGAAGATTATGGAAGATGCTCTCACAAGAATAAGAATTTGAAGCAAAAGAGAGCATCAAGAAGCAAATATGAAACACATTTAAGCCTAACCTACTTCCTATGCATGGGAAACTTGTAAGAAAATAAATCGTGAAAGCACAAAGTAACAAGCATAGGAAGATAAAAGAAGAACAACTTCAAAACTTTCAACATGAAGAGAGGTGTTTTTGTAACATGAAAGTTTCTACAACTAAGCTTCCCTCTCTCAAAGTAATTTTCAGTAGTATCATGAACAACATCAAGAATATAACTATCACATAAAGCATGGTGTTCATGACCTACGAGCACACGTGTGTAGTTTTCAACACGGTCTTTAGGAACATAAGATAAATGCAACCCATCACATTGAGCCTTAATAAGATCACAATTAATTCTCCGGAATATGAGTTGGAGATTTCAAAAGGATAATAGAACAATCAAGTGTGGGTGCAATAGCAACAATTTCATGCTTAACATTAGGAACTATAGAGAGTTCATCTTTGTCAGCATCATCCATAGTGGCATCTTGGCCATCAACAAAGCAAGTATCAAGATTTTCAGAAAGGGATATTTCAAGTGAGTACTCGGAACCATGGGATTCCTCCTCAAAGCAATCATTGGCCTCTTCTTGGGCAGAAAACAATTTATTTTTAAAATCTTCAATATAATCATTGCAAGTATAGTTCTCGAAGCAACAAGCAAGGACTGCTAAGTTTTCGGACTTATAAATAGTAGCGTAATACTTTTCAATCAAAGAAGCAATCTCATAAGCACCTTTAAAAGCAACAAACTCTTCAATCTTTTCAACATCAAAGTAATCATAAACACCTTTAGCATAAGAAGATAGGATCTAATTCTCATTAAACTCACATTGGAAAGGAAGGTGTTTAAGATCTATATTAGAGTAGCAAGTAAAATCATAAATGTGTCATAAACACTCAGCACAGCAATAAGAAGTATGTATTTGATCCCATAAGTGTTTCCCTTTCTGATATAGGCGGTGCCTCGTATAATGAGCATGCTCATCCAATGATTTTCCCTCAACCAAGTCGGTTGGGTTTTTAGAGTGAGAAGAAATTGATCGAAGATGATCCAAGTGAAACATGTCCAACATACCAAATTTGGATGGTTCCACACCCATGGTAAAGATAGCATCAGTAGGCACAGAGACAAAGCAAACCAACTAAAACAAGAAAGCAAACTAGAACAAGGTAAATAATTTTTTTGTGATTTTTGATATAGGACACTAAGATAAAAATTGAAAGGCAAACTAACAAGACTAAAAATAAAAGGTAAAAGATAGTGTGCAACTCCCCTATCTTAGCACTCAGAGTCCCCGGCAACGGCGCCAGAAATTTGCTTGATGGTCTCTCCTCGTTGTTTACCCCAAGTGGAAGGTGAGATATAGGATAGCGGCAAATTTCCCTCGGTAAAGATACTAAGGTTTGTCTCCAGTAGGACTCCGGAGATGATAAGTAGGTGTCAACGGCGCAACTGACGTGGACCTGCACACAACACAAATAACTTTGCTTCCCAACAAGTACAGAGATGTTGTCAATCTCTCCGGCCTTGCTATTCACAAAGGATCAACACAATAGATAATAATGATAATGGTGATAGCAACTAGAAAGTAAAAGCAGGAAAATAAAAGAGCGCGTAAATAGTGATGAGAATATGGACCGGGGTCCCATGATGTTCACTAGTGATGTCTCTCTCCCAAAAGACGATAAAACTGCTATGCGAGGTAAACAAATTACAGCTGGGAAATTGATAGGATTAAAAACACACCGCAATGCAAACTATGCTACAAAGAAAGGAAGAGGCTCAAAAGCATGGGCGGTACGCCAAAATAAGTAGACCGGAATCCAACTGCATCTACTACTAATCATCCACCTTGAGATATCTATCCATAACATCTCGCTGGTATTTAGTTGCGAGCCCCACTCAAAGAGTAAACCCAAAGCAACAGTGAAAGCTCAAGAATGATCAAAGGGGGAGGGGGTGAATGATCACTTCTAAAAATTCTAAGGAACTTAGAAGGAATTCATGCAAACTGCGAAGGACTAAAGGCATCTCGAAGGAAATACAATATCGAAAGACATGCATGGCTCGAAAGGATTGGGAGCTAAGCAAAAAAATCGAAGACAAACAGGCAACGAGTAAATACTTAATGTAAATACGAGAAGGAAAACGAGCCTGGCATGACGATGTTTGGTAAACCAGTTCACACTCTGCAAAGTGCTACGTCTGGTTGGAGGGACTGGTGATTGAACACCTGGAGCAAAACTCTCTCCGTCCTATTCTCCACTGCAACAAACTCCTCGAGCTTGTCCAGTTTTCACTCGTGGTAGATGATTCAGGACATCTCCGAGACCTTTACAAACTTCCTTCAGCAGCAAAAATTTCTCTTCGACTTCTTGACAGGCGACGCCTAACCGTCTAGGAGACTTGCAGTTCTCCAAGATAAAAAGATCGGCTAATCTCGACCTAAGTCTCTGTGAATTTCTCAACTCAGTGCAGACTTGGGTTTTGGTTTTCTCTCGATGGATCTCTCTTGGGATGCTCACATTACTTCTGTCTTAGAATCTTCAGTGGAGCAGCCAACCCAAAATGGCGGGTAGGTGCGGGGTATTTATAGGTGGCGATCCCGATGGGTAAAATGACGGAAGTGACCCGATGCGACCACTTGACGCGTGTCCACAACGGCCGGATTCCAATCACTGCGCAACTTTACTTGAGGAACAAGTAAGCTGACTTACCGAACGAGTTCTCTCTAGAAGGCACGAAGTGCGATGACTTTGCCTTCGAGCTATTCACTCGACTCAGTAAGATTTCTCCCGGTAGGCTTTTGTGGGTTTAGATTGAGCAGAGCAAATTCATTTCGACAAAGATCTCAACTAGCAAACCCCTCTTGATAGTACTGTTTTTCCTACGACTCAAGATAATAAAGAGAAACTAGTAAAAAGACTAAGTCTTCGACTAGCTTTAGCTTTCTCCTCGTTGCGCTTTTACTCGAGAGTGTCTTCTTCTTCAACGACATTTTTAGGGGTCGTCTTCCTTCAAAGGTTTCGGTAGTTGACTGCAGCTTCGCTGAAGTGAGTTGTCCTTCGACCTTCTCCTTGCAAACTCCATTCTTTCGGAACCTAAGTATCTGTTTTTACTCGAAAACAATATTAGTTCCACTTCTTCTTTGTCCAACAATCTCCAAAACCTTCGGGGGCAAAACTTGCTCTTACAATCTCCCCCTTTTTGGATGATTGCTGACAAGACAGGCATCGATAAATAATTTGAAAGTTTTGAGTTTTCGATGATAAATCGGTGCTAAGATCGATGAGATACTCCCCCTTGATGTATGCACGGAAGATGTGAATTTCCAGTGAAGTGCATATTTGATAAAAGTTGAGTCGAGGGAAAAAAAATCAATAATCTTAGCGAGCAAGATTGCAGTCCAAATAATATCCAATAAGAAATATGCAATCTCCTCAAATGACCTGTGAACTTATATGAAAGATAACTTCCTGCAAAAGGTTAAGTATCGCAAGCACCAGATAGATATCTTATGATAAAAGTAGCAGTTCACATCCCTACTTAGAGTTAGTTACAACCAGATCGAATATGAATCGAAAGTTTGTTGAAACTACTCAGAAACTTCAAAGTTCAAAAGTTCGATGAGCGAAAAGAAAAACCCTTAACCCCGATGGCAAACTAATTTATTCGATGCCACTACATCTCCCCCTTTTTGTCACAACGTACAAAAAGTCGAGAGAGTAGGGTCGAAAGAAATCCCTACTCGCTTGGGCGGCGCTGGCGACGTCGAGAAGATTCGGCGAGCGTTGGAGCACGACGAATGGGGCGTCCGCCTGTGATAGAGGCAAAGGTGTCCCGATGTTTCGATGAGATGGTGGAGATCGATTATGGTGGAGACGACTTTCACGATCCGACTACGAACGTGCGAAGACGTTGCGCCTTAGCGATCGCTAAACCAACTCCGAGAGGTTATTGATCCCGCGGATGCACGATCAACCTGACCACGAAGGTCTAATTCCTGCAAGCAATCGAAGAACAAGCAAGAACTAAGAATTGCAATCTGGATATTGCGAATATAAGATGAATGATTACGAAAGTTGGGGTTCCAATGAGGTCTTGGCCTGGTCGGATGACACAAACGAAGAGCTCGAAGTTGCGGCTATGGCTAACTTAAATCTAATTAAAACCCAAGTCTAAACGACGCCCTAAGGGCTGTATATATGGGGGAACAGAGGGGAATTTCGTGGCCCCTTGGAGGAGGGGTCCGAAAACAACCCTAACTCGGTTTCCCCACACATACGGACTCTAAAAAAATAGCCTATTAAGTGTATTTCGAAATTACATGGGCCTGGCCCAATAATAAGATGACGCAGCACCTATAATAACCCTTGGACGAAAATATTAATGTGGCGTCTTGTGTCTCTCGTCCAAGTCTTCATGCACGCCTTATGGTGGCCTCAAAGTGCGAAAATCACCACTGGAAGCTCCATTGTCCTTTCCCGCACGCACACCTCCTTCTCCATGCTTGATCCCGCTCCAATGACCATCCTTCTTATCCATGCTAGGTCCTTCATTCATAAGACAAACAAAAGTATCTAATTTAGGCAGCATCATATGTTCCTGAACATTAGAAGGATTCGCAAGAAACGAAAGTACCTGATAATTTAGTTGACGTGCGCGTGCTCTAGTAACTGGTCCAGTATGTGTAGTTGGTGAAGATGTGGGTGTAACATTAGTAGAGATGTCCTCATCATCCTCCCCTTCTTGAATTGAAGTCGTCCTCGACGGAAGCTCATCATCTTCTCCCAAATATGGTTTCAAATCTGCAATGTTAAATGTGGGACTAACCCCAAAATCTGCAGGTAGCTCAAGTTTATATGCATTATCATTAATTTTCTGTAAAACCTTAAAGGGACCATCAGCTCGTGGCATTAACTTAGACTTGCGCAAATCAGGAAACCTATCTTTACGTAGATGTAACCAAACAAGATCTCCTGGTTCAAACACAACATGCTTTCTACCCTTATCACCAGCAAGCTTGTATCTAGCATTCATTTTCTCAATGTTTTCTTTAGTTAACTCATGCATTTTTAATATCAATTCAGCACGTTGCTTAGCATCAAAATTAACCTTCTCCGAAGATGGAAGAGGCAGCAAATCAATAGGTGCACGAGGTAGAAAACCATAAACAATCTCAAAAGGGCACATTTTAGTGGTAGAATGAAATGAACGATTATAAGCAAATTCAATATGAGGTAAACATTCTTCCCACATTTTCAAGTTACTCTTTAAAACAGCCGTAAGCATAGTAGACAAAGTCCTATTGACTACTTCAGTTTGTCCATCAGTTTGGGGATGACAAGTAGTACTAAAAAGTAGTTTAGTCCCCAACTTAGCCCATAAGCATCTCCAAAAATGGCTAAGAAACTTAGTATCACGATCCGAGACAATAGTATTGGGCACACCATGTAAGCGAATAATCTCACGAAAGAATAAATCAGCAACATTAGCAGCATCATCGCTTTTATGACATGGTATAAAATGTGCCATCTTAGAAAATCTATCCACGACAAAAAATATGCTATCCCTCCCCTTCTTTGTTCGAGGCAAGCCTAAAACAAAGTCCATGGATATGTCCTCCCACGGAACACTAGGGACAGGTAAAGGCATGTATAAACCATGAGGATTGAGTCGTGACTTAGCTTTTTGACATGTAGTGCAGCGAGCAACAAAACGCTCAACATCCCGTCTCATCTTTGGCCAAAAGAAATGTGTAGCAAGTACGTCCTCCGTCTTCTTCACGCCAAAGTGTCCCATTAATCCTCCTCCATGCGCCTCCTGCAACAACAAAAGACGAATAGAGCTAGCTGGAATGCATAGCTTGTTAGAACGGAACACAAAACCATCATTAAGCACAAACTTGTTCCATGTTCTACCCTCTCTACAATTCTGCAATACATCTTTAAATTCCGCATCATGTACATATTGATCTTTGAGTGTCTCTAAACCGAATATCTTGAAGTCAAGTTGTGAAAGCATAGTATAACAACGAGACAAAGCATCAGCAATAATATTATCTTTCCCCTTCTTGTGTTTAATGACATAAGGGAAAGTCTCAATAAATTCAACCCACTTAGCATGTCTACGATTAAGTTTTGCTTGGCTTCTTATGTGTTTCAAAGATTCATGATCAGAATGTATAAAAAATTCTTTGGGCCATAAATAATGTTGCCAAGTTTCTAATGTCCGAACAAGAGCATATAATTCCTTATCATCAGTAGAATAGTTCAGACTAGGCCCACTCAATTTTTCAGAAAAGTATGCAACAGGTTTAGCATCTTGTAATAACACACCTCCCAAACCAATCCCACTAGCATCGCATTCAAGCTCAAAAGTCTTATTAAAATCAGGAAGTTGGAGCAAAGGAGCATGTGTTAACTTATTTTTCAATACCGTGAAGGCTTCTTCCTGTGCGGTACCCCAAGTAAAAGGCACATCCTTGCGTGTAAGCTCATTGAGAGGTGCAGCAATGGTGCTGAAATCTCTCACAAAACGCCTATAGAATCCAGCGAGGCCAAGAAAACTCCTCACTTGTGTGACCGTTTTGGGCTGCGGCCAACTCTCAATCGCCTCGATCTTGGCTTTATCAACTTCAATTCCCTGCGGAGTAACAACATAGCCAAGAAACGATACTCGGTCGGTGCAAAAGGTGCACTTCCCAAGGTTACCAAACAAACGTGCATTACGTAGAGCAATAAAAACAGCACGTAAATGATCCAAATGTTCCTCCAAAGATTTGCTATAAATCAGTATATCATCAAAATAGACTACCACAAATCGTCCAATGAAAGCACGTAAAACCTCGTTCATTAATCTCATGAAAGTGCTAGGTGCATTAGTTAACCCAAAAGGCATGACTAACCACTCATATAATCCAAACTTAGTTTTAAATGCCGTTTTCCATTCATCCCCTAATTTCATGCGAATTTGATGGTATCCACTACGCAAATCAACTTTGGAAAACATGGTAGAGCCACTTAATTCATCAAGCATATCATCTAACCTAGGAATAGGATGACGATAACAAATAGTAATATTATTAATGGCTCTACAATCAACACACATACGCCAAGTTCCATCCTTTTTAGGCACTAATATAACAGGAACAACACAAGGACTAAGGGATTCACGTATGTAACCTTTGTCGAGTAGCTCTTGTACTTGACGCTGAATCTACTTCGTCTCCTCCGGATTGGTACGGTATGGCGCACGGTTGGGTAGCGAAGCACCGGGAATTAAGTCAATCTGATGCTCAATCCCTCGAATAGGTGGTAATCCCGGTGGTACGTCTTGTGGAAAGACGTCAATAAACTCCTGCAAAAGGTCAGTGACAACAGGAGGCAAAGAAGGAGGCAATTCCTCAAATGAAAACAAAGCTTCTTTGCACACAAAAGCATAGCACACATATTGACTAACATCCAAATCCGAAATATCAACCTTAGTAGCAAGCAAAGTTGGACTAGTCAATTTAATTTCATTAGAAACAACAGAAGAAGATTTTCTATTAGTCTTATGTTGTTGCTCAAATTCTTTAGCTGCTATCTCATTTTCACTCTTATTTTTCTCCTGTTTAGCTTTACTAGCTCTAGCAAGATCATCTTTCACAATTTGTTCAGGAGACATAGGAAGTAAAGCAATAGTTTTATCCTGATGAACCAGAGTAAACTGATTTGTCCTACCATGGTGTACAACATTCCTATCAAAAAACCATGGTCTACCAAGTAAAAGAGAGCATGCTTGCATGGGTACCACATCACAATCAACATAATCAGCATATGCAGCAATGCTAAAGTGCACACGAACAGAACGCGTTACCTTAATCTTACCACTATTGTTAAACCACTGAATATAGTACGGATGGGGGTGTGGTCTTGTGGTGAGAGATAGCTTCTCCACCAACTCCATGCTCGCCAAGTTGTTGCAACTCCCTCCGTCAATGATGATGCGAACCGAACGTTCTTTCACCACTCCCTTTGTGTGGAACAAATTATGCCTCTGGTTTTGCTCGGCCTTCGATACCTGCACACTTAACACACGTTGAGCAACCAAACTAGCATATTGATCTGCATCATCAGGAGCCATATACTCTATATCATGAGCATCATCATGGGCACCATGTTCCTCGTGAGCAATGAGAACTAAAGTCTCCTCATCATAGTCGCTCGCTGACTCATACCCACCATCCGCCGTAATAATCATCACACGCTTGGAGGGACAGTCTTTTGTGAAGTGACCTCCACCTTGGCACCTGCGACATTTAATATCACGATCTCGTGTTTGCCCTGTGGAAGCCATGGATGAAGAAGAACTCGCTGCTGGACCACTCTGTGCACCCATGAATGGTGGCGCTGGCTGTTTTGGTGGCTCCCTGTAAGAATGTTGAAGTAGATGGTGGTGCAGCAGGACGTGTGGATGTAGAAGGTCCACGCGATGTCCATGATGTATTTCGTCCTGCAGAAAAGTTAGGTCTCGTAGCGGCCTGTCGATCCTGCACTTCACGTTCAGCTTTACAAGCAAGATGAAACAAACGAGTAATAGTAGCATAGTCCTTGTATTCTAGAATAGTTTGTATCTCCCTGTTTAAGCCACCTATAAAACGTGCAAACATAGCTTCATTATCCTCTACTAGGCCACATCTAATCAATCCAGTTTGTAATTCTTGATAATATTCCTCTACATAATTTTTTCCTTGTCTCAAACGCTGTAATTTTTTTAGCAATTCACGTTGATAATAAGGAGGAACCCAGCGAGTACGCATAGCATCTTTTAAAGCAGCCCAAGTAGCTGGAATATTATTAGCATGCAATCTACAATGTTCAGACCACCAAATAGATGCAAAACCCGTGAATTCACAAACAGCAGCAGTAACACGTCTATTCTCAGGATATTGTAAACATGTAAAGCGTTGTTCAGTTTCTAACTCCCAAGTAAGATAAGCATCAGGAATATATCTACCCTCAAACGGCTTAAGATTCAATTTAAGTTTAGGCACATGTTCATCATCGCGTACCTGAGGGGGTGGTTGGTGTCGACCGTGGCGAATGTTGGGACGTGGACGTCCAGCTGGCTGTTCATAGGCCGCTTCTTGTTCCACCTCCTCCTCGTAATCACCCTCGTAGTTGTCGTCCTGGCCGACGTCAGAGGCAGCAGCAGCAGTAACTGCAGCAGCAGCAGCAGGAGCACCAGCAGCTTGTCCGCCCGGAAACAGAATACGTCGTGCACGTCGTGGTGGCGGTGGTTGTGCTGGAGCGGCCGCAGGCTGTATAGGTAGGCGTGCGAGCAACTCAGTAAACTTGGCGTCGAGCTTGGTGTCGATCATCTTCTCCACACCATCAATCGCCTCTGTAAATCTGTTCTCGATGTCATTCACCTGTTCAGACATCATTTGTGCAAATTTATCATGTAATGCTTTGTTTGTCATATTCTCCCAATCAGGTGCATCCCGCGCCACTTCATCATGGGATCCTGGCATGGTTAGCAGAAATAGAAAACACACAGAAGTATGATCCTACTTCTACTAATGGGATGTGGGGTGGTGGAAAGCACAAATCCGTCAAGCTTTTCTTTAGTTCTTACCGATTCTTACCTAGCAGCAGGTGGTGATGTACAACCAACGGGTCAAAACTCTCAGAGATGTGGTAGAGCGATGTCCAGGAGGTGTCAAAACGCACGATGTAGAATATATGTGGAGCTGTAGGAAGGCTGACAAGTATGGTAGCAAAAGCTCAACAGTAATCAAAACAGAGATGCAAAGCTGAATAAACACTCAACGTCGGTACTGTGCTGATCCTAGGCTAGACCGTACTAGAGACGCGAGCCTAAAACACCAACGAAAGCACGGCGCGGCACGTAATCAACTGAGAAGCACACTCTGAATTTTGTTTTCTCTCTTTTTTTTTTTGCTTTTTTTTTGCAATGCGGGACTGCGGTGGCTGAAAAAATGCAAAAAAATCACTATGGTGGCGAACGTCTCAAAATGAGTTTCTGGACCTAAGGAACGTATGGGCACGAAACTTTTTTACCCCCAAAATTTTTGGCCTAAAAACTGCTCTGGAAAGCGTGCCAGACTCTTTTTTTTTGTTGGAAATCACCTCCTTCTACTTACGACAAAAGATCGGTGAAATCCGACTCTAATCAACTCAAAACTAATCTGGCTACGGAGAGATCACAAACCGAACAGGTGATGGAACTCAACTCGGATTGGTAGGTCGTGGTGCTGTATATGGACTCGACTTGGCGGAACGTGGTGGTGTATCTGGACTCGGATTGGCGGAAACGTGGCGGTGCACTACTGTGCGGCGGCGGTGTGACAAACTGTGATCAGAACTCGAAACTCTAAGGGAACTAGACACTAAGATCAGCAACTCGACACAACGATGCAACCGCAAATTCAACAAAGCAAACTACTGTAAAGAAAACTGGACAAAGGCTCGGACTGTTTTGGGACGTGATGATCTAACCCTAATTTTTTTTGGCTTTTTCGAGGACTGTAGGTATGAAGAACAGAACCAATCTAGACTACGAAAACTGGTAAATCTCACCGAGCAACCTGGAAATCTGATACCACTTGATAGAGGCGAAGGTGACCCGATGTTTCGATGAGATGGTGGAGATCGATTATGGTGGAGACGACTTTCACGATCCGACTACGAACGTGCGAAGACGTTGTGCCTTAGGGATCGCTAAACCAACTCCGAGAGGTTATTGATCCCGCGGATGCACGATCAACCTGACCACGAAGGTCTAATTCCTGCAAGCAATCGAAGAACAAGCAAGAACTAAGAATTGCAATCTGGATATTGCGAATATAAGATGAATGATTACGAAAGTTGGGGTTCCAATGAGGTCTTGGCCTGGTCGGATGACACAAACGAAGAGCTCGAAGTTGCGGCTATGGCTAACTTAAATCTAATTAAAACCCAAGTCTAAACGACGCCCTAAGGGCTGTATATATGGGGGAACAGAGGGGAATTTTGTGGCCCCTTGGAGGAGGGGTCCGAAAACAACCCTAACTCGGTTTCCCCACACATACGGACTCTAAAAAAATAGCCTATTAAGTGCATTTCGAAATTACATGGGCCTGGCCCAATAATAAGATGACGCAGCACCTATAATAACCCTTGGACGAAAATATTAATGTGGCGTCTTGTGTCTCTCGTCCAAGTCTTCATGCACGCCTTATGGTGGCCTCAAAGTGCGAAAATCACCACTGGAAGCTCCATTGTCCTTTCCCGCGCGCACACCTCCTTCTCCATGCTTGATCCCGCTCCAATGACCATCCTTCTTATCCATGCTAGGTCCTTCATTCATAAGACAAACAAAAGTATCTAATTTAGGCATCATCATATGTTCCTGAACATTAGAAGGATTCGCAAGAAACGAAAGTACCTGATAATTTAGTTGACGTGCGCGTGCTCTAGTAACTGGTCCAGTATGTGTAGTTGGTGAAGATGTGGGTGTAACATTAGTAGAGATGTCCTCATCAGCCTGGAGGAGTAAGCTTCGTTCTGAAGTAATGGTGATCTCCAGAAGATACCTGTTGCGATTCTGGTGGGATCCTGGGGATTTGAGGAAGTGGAGAGTGAACTCTCGCTTGGCGTCGAGGAGCTTCATCTTGATCGGAGTCGGAGGTAATGATGTTCACCGTGATGTGATAGTAATCATCAACACTGAGCACGTCCCTGTTCTTCGGCAGCAAAGGAATATTGAAATCTGGTCGATCGACACGATCATCATTAGTCCAGTTCCTGTTGAGATGTGGAGGATATTCTTCGAAGCCGCGGCGCTGAAGTTGACCGAGGGAATTGAACTTGCGCAGCCCTTTCCAATCGCGGCAAAGACATTCATGCAACATCTGATTATTGTTCACGGCAATGTTGCGCAAGTGGTTGATTTCATCCATCATCTTCTACTTCTGAAGGAAATCTTGGTCAATGTGATGCTGAAGCATTTGCTGGGACTGAAGAGATACCTCCATGTGGTGCACTGGCCTGATAAATTTCGAGTGAATATTGCGCTCAGTCATATGGGCGCTGTAACAGCCCAGTTTTCACAAAAATTAAAATTTTTGTTTTCGGCGTGAATTGTTTGATTGTCTGATTTGTTTGCGGTGTTTGCATCCCCGATTTATCGATCAGCGGTTATTTTCCCCCTCTTATCTCGTATCGGACGGAGACCGACCCTTGCCACCCTGACACTCGACCTTTGTGACACCGGGTTTCACCCGATCACCGTCACGAAAACCGCACGAGACCAGCCGCAACCAACGAAACGAAAACCCCGTTTAATAATTAAACGGGTTATTTTATAGCGCGCCGGAAAGTGTTCTCGGAATGGTTCCAGCGTGAGGTAAACTCCTCCGGCTCGACACGCTGATTGCGCAGTTCGAAGTTTTACCCGAATCGGAGGTACTGCGGACCCCCGGCGGTCAGAAACGTGAGCACCGCGCGCGCGAGAGTAAAACCGGGGATGTTTTTGCAAACTGCCAGCCACCGGGGCTATATAAATACCACCACACTCCCACCCATTTCTAGGGTTTCCCTAGCCACAACATTGCAACCACCCCCTCACAATAGCCCAGTTTTCGCATTTTTTCCTAATTCTAGCGCAAAACCTAGCCCTCCTCAGATCTGGACCATCAGATCTCAGATCTGATGGCCCAGATGGTGCCACGTCACCCAGCCTCCACCTCCCACCTCTTCTCTCTCTTCTTCCAGCTGCAGTGCCCGTGGGCAAGCCGCCGCCGCCTCCGCTCGGCTCCGGCGAGCCGCCGGCTGCCGGACAGCCGCCGCGCGCCACCTCTCCTCTCCTCCTCCTCACGCCGCTCCCCTCCTCCTCTAACTCACTCTTCTCTCCCGCAGGTGGAGCCACGCCGCGCGCCATGGACGGGCTCGGCCCCGAGGCCTTTGCGCGGACATAGTTCCCTTGCTGGCCCACCTTGTTCGACTGAGGACACGGATTCCCATGTGTGATTAACCGGCTATCCAAACCCGAGACAGACGGTAGAGACCAGACCGAGAGCGCGGCCGGCTCCTGAGCTGGATGTCGACTCACCGGGGGCCACCCGGATTTGTTTGTTGTTAGTTAGAGGGACCTGTCGTTTCGGATCTCTTGGAACTAAATCATAAAATGGTTGCCTGTGATGGGTGGCAACTAAGAGAGATGGACGTGCGTGCGGAGCCTCGTAATGGGAAGTTGGTACACCCCTGCAGGGTTAAAATTTTCGAGAAGCCGTGTCCACGATTATGGACGACTTGAGACCTACTCCTTGTTCATAGACAACAACAACTGAGATAATCTTAATATAACTTGATCAATGTGTGTGTGCCTTGACTTCTTCTTCTTCGTCGGGATGCGAAGAGGAGGACAAGGATAGGATAGGTGTTATGTTTGCGTAAGTGGTTGATAGCAAGACTTGTTGGAGGCGATTCCTGATCGAATGCTTGGCTTCTTATCTTACTCTCTAGATCGTTAGCCAGTTCATAAATGCTAGTGTGGCAGCAACCTCACCACTTACCCCATCCTTACCGTAAACTACTAGTTGTCCTAGAATGACGAGTGATGAAGTCCTTGCTGGGTCAGATGACCACTACAGTTGGATGCTTAGTACCTCTGTACTCATGATACTACCCAAACTCTTTTCAGGGTTCTTGATCGACAACAGGTATGGTGATCGACGTTTCACGTGGAGACTCGACGACGACAAGTTAGGCGGATCCCGGCGGAGGGCCTGGACCCGTGTGGTTATGGGATCGATGTTTTTCTCTTTGCCACTAGGCATTTTCTTGTAGTCTGTACTCAAACATATATCTTCCGCTGTTGTATTGTATTTGAGGCAGTTGTATGCCGATTGTATGAGATGTTGTATCCTTGTATCTGTAATGTTGTGATATCATGTTGGAAATCCGGGGCATATGGCTATGTCATATGTCGCGGTGGGACCGATATGTGCTTCGTCCCCGGATCTGGATGGAAACATCTAGATCTAGAACAGTACCGCATATCGGGCCTTACAACTTGGTATCAGAGCCTTACCGACCGTAGGATCCCTTCTCTGGCCGAAGTCGAGTCTAGACAAAAACTATTTTGTGGTTACTAAGTTAGTTATCGGAGAGTAGGAATCTTTTTCTCCTTACCCTTTCTCTGGTCAGTTCAAGTGACGGAAGAGTTTTAATTCTCGCCTTATCCCCTTTCAAACTCTAGGATCTCGAGTGTGTGGAGTATCGGAACCGTTACAATGCCTTGCCTGCAGCGTATTGTCTCGATTCTGATCTCAGGTTTGGGAAATCCTGTAGTACCTTTAGTTCTTCCAACTCTGGGTAAACATCTTGGTCGTATGTTGACTTCAGTCCTCTTTTCCGGTATCCTCGCAATTGGCGTGAGAATTCTTCCCTTGATCTTCGCTTTCAACTGTCGTTCCTCCTCTTGACACCGACGGTTTTGTATTTTTGACGATGTCGTCTCTCTGCGGAAATTGATCTCGACAGAAGTTCGACGTCGATATGGAGCAGAGTCCCTTGTTGGTGGTGTTTAAGATCGTCGTCTTTCTTTTCTCTTCCCTCCTCTCCCCCGGATCGTCCTGGATCTCGGGACGAGATCCCTTGTTGGTGGTGTTGTATTGTAACAGCCCAGTTTTCACAAAAATTAAAAATTTTGTTTTCGGCGTGAATTGTTTGATTGTCTGATTTGTTTGCGGTGTTTGCATCCACGAATTATCGATCAGCGATTATTTTCCCCCTCTTATCTCGTATCGGACGGAGATCGACCCTTGCCACCCTGATACTCGACCTTTGCGACACCGGGTTTCACCCAATCACCGTCGCGAAAACCGCATGAGACCAGCCGCAACCAACGGAACGAAAACCCCGTTTAATAATTAAACGGGTTATTTTATAGCGCGCCGGAAAGTGTTCTCGGAACGGTTCCAGCGCGAGGTGAACGCCTCCGGCTCGACACGTTGATTGCGCAGTTCGAAGTTTTACCCGAATCGGAGGTACTGCGGACCCCCGACGGTCAGAAACGTGAACACCGCGCACGCGAGAGTAAAACCGGGGATGTTTTTGCTAACTGCCAGCCACCGGGGCTATATAAAGACCACCACACTCCCACCCATTTCTAGGGTTTCCCTAGCCACAACATTGCAGCCACCCCCCTCACAATAGCCCAATTTTCGCATTTTTTCCTAATTCTAGCCCAAAACCTAGCCGTCCTCAGATCTGGACCATCACATCTCAGATCTGATGGCCCAGATGGTGCCACGTCACCCAGCCTCCACCTCCCACCTCTTCTCTCTCCTCTTCTAGCCGCAGTGCCCGTGGGCAAGCCGCCGCCGCCTCCGCTCGGCTCCGGCGAGCCGCCGGCTGCCGGCCAGCCGCCGCGCGCCACCTCTCCTCTCCTCCTCCTCACGCCGCTCCCCTACTCCTCTAACTCCCTCTTCTCTCCCGCAGGTGGAGCCACGCCGCGTGCCATGGACGGGCTCGGCCCCGAGGCCTTTGCGCCACCTCCTCCCCTAGACGCCCGACCCGGCCGCTCCTCGACGCCGGCGTCCGCCCCGCACCGTCGCGGCCGTCTCCGCGCCTCTCCGGCCACCCTTCGCTGCACCACCTCTCGCCGGAGGCCACGGCCTCTCCAGCGGGAGCCGCCGTCGCCGCCACGCTCGGGAGGAGCCGAGCGGCCTCCACCAACCACCGGCTGGGCCACATCCGGCTGGGCTGCCCCCCAATGCAGGTGGGCCGGCCTGCCCCAGCGCCACCTAACCAGCCCGAGCCGTCCTCCTTCCAGTAGATGGGCCGAGCCCATGGGTGAGGCCCAGGCCGCCCCTTTTATTTTTTTCCTTCTTTGTTGTTTTTTTTCTAAGTCCTGTGTATTATTGTTGCTGATCCGTTTTTTGCGCTGTTAATTCCCGTTGATCCGTAGCTCCGATGACGTTGCGCCCAAAATGAAAGTTGCTTAGAATTGCGTGTACTTCAATTCATATTTTGTGAGCTTTTGCATCTGAGGTCATCTTGATTGTGTAATTGTGTGCTAAACAGGGCTACCTATCGTTAACTGCTGCTAAGTTGTTGTAACTGTTATTTTATTGAAACTTCGGGCGACGGCCGCTTCGCAACCGTTCGTCGGAATTGAGTGATTCCTTTTGCGTTGCGTTAAGCATTGTTTCTACTTCAGTTTCATGCACTCACATGCCATAATTTCTTGCTGCATCATGATTGTATCTTGCTCCAAAGTAGCTACCCTGCTATTAGTGTGCTGGTGTTTATATTTTGTTGCAACTTCGGTCGACGAGTGTGTCGCGACCGTTTATCGGAATTGAGTGATTCCAATTGCATATTGTTAAGCATCATGTATAATTTCATTACATGTATTGCATCTTCATGTTACTATTACTAGTCATATAGATATTTAGCTCCAAAGTTGCTATGCTGCTGTTTTTGACAGCCACCTCTGTTTTTCACTAAGTCTGTTACTTTGCGATGCCATGTTGTTTGCTTAATATCTTTTGATCTATGATGCCTATTTGCATGATTCTTTTTGCCATGCCTTCCCTGTCATGTCTAATTTAGTTCCATATCATTTGTATGCATGTTCGCATTGATTATCCTGTTTATGCATTGCTCTAAAGTGTGCTTCGTGATGTTGGTAGATTGTGCCCGTAACTTGTTTTGCTTGTATCTTTTTAACCGTAACTACGTTTGGAGTGTTCTTTATATGTAACTTGCTTAGTTTTTTTTTATTGTGTGTTTATGCTATTGTTTGCTCCTGCTAACCAACCTAAAATATGGTTTAGGGCAGAACAGTACCTAATCCTTTAATTGTCGTGCGGCACTTAGTGTATGCCATGTTTAGGATTGTGCCTCACTTAAATTGACTAGCATAGATAGTTTACTTTGTGCTTCACCTCTTGCCATGTTTGTGTGATATGCCATGCTTTCTTGAGTTGCCATGTTAATAATCGTTGGTTGATCACCTGTAGCTAAGCAACTTGAACCACCGTAAACGTGCGGTATTCGTCGTGTGTGACCGATACCCCACTTAAACTGTTAGTAACCGTTCTCGACGATAGATCCGTATCGCGTTGTCGTGTCTCGTGTTGCCTTCTTGTTGATGCTTGCTCGTGTTTGCTTCGTAGTAATAGATGCTTGCTCGTTGATTGCTTTCCAGTGTTTATCGTCTTGTGTGCTTCCGCGGGTACCTTCGGAGACGATGCGAGCTTGCGATCAAGTACACCTTCGGAACCCGACTTATCAACAGGCAAGGACTATACATTACTTATGATCCATTCTATTTCAACCAGCGGTTTGCATGCTAGTCTAGGTTAGGTTCGATGTTTGATCCTCCCACATGTTTACAACCTCTTTCAAACCGATACAGCCATGTCCCTTCCCAGCAAACCTTGTACTGCTATGTTACTATTGCTCGTTGTTCAGCCCCTGCTTAGTATGCATGCTTAGGATGCTACGATGTTACCCTGTTACTCCTTGGTTTGGGATATCGCATTATTATATTGTTGTTGATGATATGATTATTATAATGTTGACTATATTCGACGAAGGATGGAAGGTCTAGGCTATCCCGCCCCGACGCTTTGTTCCATTCGAGTCACCTAGGGCCCGAGTTCCGGGTAATTGTTTTAAGACTGAGCGTGCCTAACCGCGTGTGGGATTTTATGGGGTCCCCTTTTCTTACCTATCTAGCTTCAAACAATTCTAGTGGTGGCCCAAGCTGATTTACCATTTGAAACCGTGTGTGTGCTGGTCAGCTGCCAGTAGTTTTCAAACCAACCTGGACCAGTGAGGACATAGTTCCCTTGCTGGCCCACCTTGTTCGGCTGAGGACCCGGTTTCCCATGTGTGATTAACCGGCTATCCAAACCCGAGACAGACGGTAGAGACCAGATCGAGAGCGCGGCCGGCTCCTGAGCTGGATGTCGACTCACCGGGGGCCACACGGATTTGTTCGTTGTTAGTTAGAGGGACCTGTCATTTCGGATCTCTTGGAACTAAATCATAAAATGGTTGCCTGTGATGGGTAGAAACTAAGAGAGATGGACGTGCGTGCGGAGCCTCGTAATGGGCAGTTGGTACACCCCTGCAGGGTTAAATCTTTTTGAGAAGCCGTGTCCACGGGTTATGGACGACTTGAGACCTACTCCTTGTTCATAGACAACAACAACTGAGATAATCTTAATATAACTTGATCAATGTGTGTGTGCCTTGACTGCTTCTTCTTCGTCGGGATGCGAAGAGGAGGACAAGGATAGGATAGGTGTTATGTTTGCGTAAGTGGTTGATAGCAAGACTTGTTGGAGGCGATTCCTCATCGAATGCTTGGCTTCTTATCTTACTCTCTAGATCGTTAGCCACTTCATAAATGCTAGTGCGGCAGCAACCTCACCACTTACCCCATCCTTACCGTAAACTACTAGTTGTGCTAGAATGACGAGTGATGAAGTCCTTGCTGGGTCAGATGACCACTACAGTTGGATGCTGAGTACCTCTGTACTCATGATACTACCCCCAAACTCTTTTCAGGGTTCTTGATCGACAACAGGTATGGTGATCGACGTTTCACGTGGAGACTCGACGACGACAAGTTAGGCGGATCCCGGTGGAGGGCCTGGACCCGTGTGGTTATGGGGACCGATGTTTTTATCTTTTCCACTAGGAATTTGCTTGTAGTCTGTACTCAGACATATATCTTCCGCTGTTGTATTGTATTTGAGGCAGTTGTATGTCGATTGTATGAGATGTTGTATCCTTGTATTTGTAATGTTGTGATATCATGTTGGAAATCCGGGTCATATGGCTATGTCATATGTCACAGTGGGACCGATATGTGCTTCGTCCCCGGATCTGGATGGAAACATCTAGATCTGGAACAGTACCGCATATCGAGCCTTACAGGCGCGGATGCCAGTGTGTTCGGCAAACTGATCGTTGGGTCGAGTAAAAATCTGCAATACTTCCCATACGGGTGGAGTAAAAATCTTGGGATAAATTGATACAGGGAATGGCACGTTCCGAGAGTAATTGCAGATTGCCATCACCCATGTTGCATATGGCTTGTGGGAATTGTGATCATCAGCACAAGACACCAACGTGCGAATGAAGTAGTCTTCAAAATCGAAGGGATGACCATGGACTAACTTCAAAAGAGCAAGTTTCACATCGTGAGGAATTGGAAAATCATCGTGCACATCGAGCATTGGCATCAAGGTCTTCGAAAGAATATAGAACCATGTCTTTGCTTCAAAAACTAGATGCCTTGGCTTCGGCTCATCAGGGTAGTGATCTCCTACGACATCTGGATTCATGAGCGTAGAAAATTCAGCAGGAGTTGGGGCAGGCAGATCATGAATCTTGTGTGGTAAACCTTCGAAACGAGGCAAATTGATGATGGCCAGAAATTGATCGACAGTCATATGGAATACTTGGCCTTGAATCATGTAATCAAATTTCCACGTCTTCGAATTCTCAGGATCACCAGTGACATACAACGTGGCATAAAACTGCTTAATGAGCTCATGATTGTAGCCACAATCGAGTGCAAGCATCCTATGTGCATGCAGACCATCAATTGTTCTGACAACATTCTCGAAACAAGAAGTGGCGTAAACCGAAGGCATGTCAAGGTACTGATGTTGGAAAAATCTAGCCTTGTTGTACAGCACACGCGTGTAATAGATGGCTTGCTCCTGGGTCCAAAACCGAAGAGAATATGCATTTCCGGGCTTCTTGTAAGGATTGGGCCCGAAGAAAAATGGCTTGTGTTCCCGCCTCTTGAAGATAGGGCCTCCTTGAGGAACATCGGGGCGGAACAATGGCAGCATTTCTCTCGGATGCGCGGAGTGCAGCAGCTCATCGATGGGGAATACCTCAGCTGCATTCTCTAGCATTTGAAGCATTGGCTCAGTAGGGCGAGGAATTGAAGATGGAACATTTACAATGTCCTGAGCTAGGATGGCTGCAGGAGCATTTTCCTCGGCATGCTCTTCGACGGCATCTCCTTCGTCGGCATTAGCATGTTTCTCGGTCTCTGCAGTTTCCATAGCCTCCATATCTTCATTCAGTTGTGCAAAAGCATCAAACATTTCTTCGTCTGAAGAGTTTGATGAGGAGGAAGAACTTTCACTCGAACTGGCATCACCAGAACTTTGTCCTTCGGCAGCATCTTGACGGGAGGAAACAGTTGTTATATCAACATCGGCTTCTTCTCCTTCTTTCAGAGTCTGGGTAGATGAATAGTCCTTATGCGTAAATGGAATGGGGGCATGATGTTCTTGCTCGACCTGAGCAGGTTGCTCGGTCACAATCTGAGCTTGGGGCTCGATGGCTGGGGTGGTCGATGGAATGACATGTGGTGGTGATGGTGGGTTGGGTAGTGGCGACGAAGCTTTTGGTGGAGAGGGTTGACAAGATGGTGGAGTTTGTTGTCGAGGTGGAGGAGTGGCTTGGCGAGGTGGTGGAGTGGTTTGGCGAGGTGGTGGAGTTTTCTTACGGGGTGGAGTGGGTTTCTTGGCGAGGGTTGGGGCAATTTCCTGTCATGTTGTTGCAGCAACGACCTCAGTAGATTTTTGCTTCTTAGCATTTTTCTCGATCTCTCGCGTCCCACGCACAGAGGTTGGGGCAGCAGACAATCTCCTTCGAGATTGTCTCTTGGATAGGGCTTCATTGTGCTCCTTGCACATAGCAGATACTATCTGTCGAACCTTTTTGTAGACAACAATGATGTTTTCTTTCTGTGCCCTTCTGGATTCACCAAGTGTTGCAATCTTGGTCTTGAAAAACTGTCGGGACTCAAGGTCCTCAGTTTCTTCTTGAAGCTGCCTGGTGTAAAACTTCTCTTCTTCTTTGTCCTTGCGATCCTGGGTGAGATATCCTTCCCAGCGGATCATGTAGCGAGCAACTCGTTCTTGTATCTCTGGAGGGACATCATCCTCGGCAGTGACTTTGCTCGTTGTGCTGGCCATACGCCAAAGTACGTTGGAAATCTACACTGCATCCCATGCAACATTTGCAGCAGAATCTCCTTCGTTGGAGCTTTCTTCATCAGCACGAGGGCTGGGCACAACTGGTGCAGCAGGGGCAGGAGCAGGGACCGCTCGAGGAACTGGAGCAGCCTGAGCCTTCTGCCTAACCTCTTTGGCTTTTCTTTCGGCCTCCTTAGTGGCCTTGCCAGCAGCAAATGGTTTTGTTACGGCACTGGGGGTTGCAGCTTTATCCTTCGAGGCACTTGCAGCCTCAGCATTTTTCTTCGCAACACTAGAGGCTTCATCCTTTTCCTTCGTGAATGTGGGAGCCACTACTTTCTCGGTGGCACAAGGGGCCACTACCTTTTCCTTCGGAGCACTGGGTACAGTGCCTCCTTCAATCTGGCGTCTATATTTCTCGCTTACCATATGCAAGATGCACAATTGTTGAGAAACTTTTGCCTTCCTGTCCTCGGGCTGACTGTGAAAGTTGAGAAGCTTGGACTTTATCAAGTGTTGCGCTTCAAGTTCTTGTTGCTTGGCCAGCCTTTCATTTCGCTGGATCAGGGTCTCATCATCTTCAGCCACTTGGGCTTGCTTTCCCTTCGACCTGACCGAAGGTTTCTGTCTGCGAGTTTGCACGGGGGGAGTAGAGGAAATTGGTGGATCAGTGACCAAGTTGGTCATGTCGATAGTTGCTCGAGGAGCCTTAGCAGCTGGCTCCTGGATCCAAACGCATTTCTTAATCGGTTTCTTCTGAGCAATGTCCTTGACATCTGCTTCTGTGCCAGGGTCTTGACCTTCAGAGTGGGCTTCTTCTTCGTCAAAAGTTGCCTCAGGTGGAGAAACAATGACTTCCTTTTTCTTGCGCTTAGCATATCTCTTGCCAGCCTTTGATGTGGTTCTAGGACCAACATCCTCGATGCCCTCAGCAGCAGCAGCCTCCTTTCTGGCTTTAGCTTCCTTCCTATTTTGTGCTCATTCATCTTGAGCAGCAACTAGCTCTTTCAAATCTTCAGGAGTTTTCAGAGCGGATGGATGAGCATCGGCCATAGGAAGTGGTCTATTTTCCTTCGTCCACTTGGGCCTTAGAGACTTGACATCAGACCCGGGATTTTTCAGTGCAAACAGCCTCTCCCAGCGAGGAATAAGTGACTTGTATTCATACCAACGAAGCGCTTGAAGCCTTCGAATCTCTTGCAGTCTGTTTTCTCTCGTACAATCATCTTCTGAGCCTTCAGGCGTTCTCAAGTTCTTCTCGATGATCAATTCCTCTGACAAACCTTCAGAGTTGTTGGTGATTCTTGTACGACCTCCCACACGCTTGGGTTCTGTCGTGGGAAAGTCACGGCAGATGTCCGTAGAGTCGGACTTGATTATGGGGCCTTTGCTACGAGTGTACGAGGAAGAAGAAACATCACAGAGAAAGAGAAACGCGATTTGATACAGCTTCAGGCCCCGGGAAACATCGTCCGGTAAAGACCCTACATGATGTTTGTGGCCAGGTATTATTCCTTTGCTCACGGGGAGTCGCCGGCATGTCGCCGATTCTCTTACAGTTGTATTTAGGCGAAAGCCTACTCTCATGGGGAAAGCCTACTCTGGTGGCGAAATCCTACTCTGGTGGTGAAATCCTACTTTGGCAGAAGCCTACTCTCATATCGAGAGCCTACTCTCATATCCAGAGCCTACTTTGGCGGAAGCCTACTCTCATATCGAGAGCCTACTCTCATATCGAGAGCCTACTTTGGCGGAAGCCTACTCTGTCCGAACTTAGCCTCTATGGGCGCCCTACCCCTCCTTATATAGGTGGAAGGGGGAGGCTTACATGTAGAGTCCTATTCTGATACAAACTAGTCTCATCTTGTATTACAAGTCGGATGTCAATCCGAGTCCTACTCTAAGTCTTGTAGCTTTTCGTATCTTCCAAGTTAGGTGGACTCTATATTGATTCCTTCGTCCGGTTGACTCCTGTGGAGGAGAGTCCCCCATCTGGCCGACTGCTGTAGAGGAGAGTCCCCTGTCTGGCCGACTCCTGTAGAGGAGAGTCCCCATCAGGCCGACTCATGGAGGTGACTCATGTCAGCCAACTCATGGAGGTGACTCATGTCAGCCGACTTATGGAGGTGACTCATGTCAGCCGACTCATGGAGGTGACTCATGTCAGCCGACTCATGGAGGTGACTCATGTCAGCCGACTCTAGTCTTCAGGACCTGTCTTCTGGCTGAGTCTTCCTTTTGGGTGCCATCTTCTGGCCGGGTCTTACCTATGAGTAATCCCCCCGATAGTAGCCCCCAAGTTTAGCTTGGACGCAATCTTGGCGTCGGCTTCATTTTTCCTCTGCCTTTTCATGGCAATGAGATTGTTGTAGAAGATAACGCTGGGTGCGCGTCCATGGTAAACTTCCAGTATAATGAATAGTTAGGATAAAGAACGGGTCTGGAGGCCAAACCATTAAGCCGGCTTGCTCCACTGATTCATGTCAATGAACCCGATATGATTCAATTTTGAACTCTTCCGTGTTTGGGTTCAATGTTGTTTTTTGCTCTTTCGTGTCTTGTAAATAAGAACTCGGGAAAATCAATACGGACAATTTTATGTCCATATCACCTGTAGCCCCCAAGCTCCGAGTTTATCATCTCGTGATGACTTGGAGTTTTGTATATAAAATAGCCTTGCTGGCGTAGCCCCCAAGTGCTGGGTTGTCTTGCCTGCAGCAACCTGGGATTTGTACTTCTGAATTTTGCTTCGAAGTAGTGTAGCCCCCAAGTGTCGGGTTGTCTTGCCTGCAGAAACCTGGGACTTACAATTTCTTGCTTGTTCTTTGAAGTCGGCAAGTATTATACTGACAATGTTTGTTGAAGCCGGCAAATATTTGCTTGCTGATAAAAACCGATGAATGCGAATTTGCTGAAATCGATAGATATGATATGATGGGTTGTGTTCCCAGCTTCTAAATAGAGTGGCCATTCGAGTGTTGGAATATGTTTGTTTCAGCAACCCGGAATAATGTGTGCCAACTCTTAAGTCGACATGAACATCTGAATGTGGCGAGAGCCTGTGCGACGAAAGTCGACTTATATATTTTATATGGCGAGAGCCAGTGCGACGAATGTCGACATATATATATGGCGAGAGCCAGTGCGACCGAGGTCAACTTTATATATGGCGAGAGCCGTTGCAACCGAGGTCGACTTTATATATGGCGAGAGCCGTTGCGACCGAGGTCGACTTTATATATGGTGAGAGCCGTTGCGACCGAGGTTGACTTTATATATGGCGAGAGCCGTTGCGACCGAGGTCGAATTTATATATGGCGGTAGCCGTTGCGACCGAGATCGACTTTATATAAGGCGAGAGCCGTTGCGACCGAAGTCGACTTTATATATGGCGATAGCCATTGCGACCGAGGTCGACTTTATATATGGCGATAGCCGTTGCGACCGAGGTCGACTTTATATATGGCGATACCGTTGCGACCGAGGTCGACTTTATATATGGCGATAGCCGTTGCAACCGAGGTCGACTTTATATATGGCGATAGCCGTTGCGACCGAAGTCGACTTTATATATATATGGAAGATGTAATGCAAAAGGTATAATCCCTATGAGTCGGCATGTGTGTGTTTTGACACATTGTCGAATCCCTTAGGGATTTTAACTTTTATAATGAAAAACATGCTTATAATGATGTATGCCAAAAGGTAAATTATGAATTTCTCATATAGAAGCCGACTCTGGATTCATCTTTTCCTCATCTTCTCTTTGTTGAGAAAATTTTGGGTTATCCATAAGTCGGAACTCCTCTATATGCCGTCTCACATTGATCAGCGTTTTTCCGTTTGCTTTAAAACTTATTCTTGAGAATTTTTATCCGGGTTTCGCGTATTTAGATCGTATGAGCATCAAACATACAGGCAATTATAGGGCGTGGAGTGCCACATGTATATGCCGAGTTTTCTTAGTTAAGACTCGATCAGTGTAGTCGAGCCCCAAATATTTCCCTGAAATAAGCTATATACACGTAATTACACATATGTGCTGGGTTTTCTCAGTTAAAGGTTGATGAGTGCCATCAAGCCCCCTGAACTTTCCCTGAAATAAACACATAAGTGCTCAGATTACCAATTGGAGGTTGATCAAGCCCCCAGGTCTCTGAGAATTTTTTAGTAATGCAGTATGAAATGTAATATGATGAAATATGATGCAATATGTATGAAAGATCATGCAATATTATGCATGTGTGATGAAATATGAGTTCGGAGAGAGCCGGTTGCGATCGAGGATCGACTTTATGGCGAAAGACGGTTGCGATCGAGGATTGACTTTATGGCAAAGGCCGGGGCTTCTTGTGAAGCCGGTAATTTGTAATGGTCATGGATCCATAAAGGAGCCAGAATTCCCGATGAATCAGAATCTGAGACAGAATTTTACCATCGAAATCAACGGACCAAAATTTGTGATGGTCAATTATAATCAGTCGTTGAAACATAATATGTCTCAATCTCCAATGGATCGTATAAGAGGCGTAGCCCCCGAGTCTTGAGTCGACTCGTGGAGTTGGCTGGGGACTCCATGTATCTGGCTTAATAAATAACAAGCATTGATCTGATGATGCAGAGAAAACCCGAAAAACCATGGAAGGCAACCGTGGTGAGGTTGTGGCTGAGCTTTGTACGAGCCAGCGGTTGATAGTTCGGCCAATATGTCAAGCCGGCAATAGCGAGAGCCAAGCGGTTGTAAGCCGACGCATATGTGTCTGATGACTTGCTCAAAGGGTAGTTGTCCAATGTCTGAAGTGTGGACCGGTCTTTAAGTTGATCCGAATTCGCGATTTGGAATTCGCGATCTCTTGTAGATCAGAAAACGCGTTGTAGTGCGGGAGTCAGACATGGACTCATCTAATTTGGTGAGTGGGAATTTTTCCGTAGACTCATCTCTTTGGTGAGTCGGAATTTTATAGACTCTTCTCTTCGGAGAGTCGGAATTTTGTAGACTCTTCTCTTCAGAGAGTCGGAATTTTTTAGACTCTTATCTTCGGAGAGTCGGAATTTTGTTGACTCTTCTCTGCGGAGAGTCGGAATTTTCTAGACTCGTCTCTTTGGAGATTCGGAATTTTGTTGACTCTTCTCTTCGGAGAGTCGGAATTTTGTTGACTCTTCTCTTCGGAGAGTTGGAATTTTGTTGACTCTTCTCTTCGGAGAGTCGGAATTTTGTTGACTCTTCAACACAGACGTTCTTATCCTGCAGGCTGTGCGTGAGGGTCAATGTTGAAGTCGAGTTTCGAGTCGCACGCTTGGATTTTTTTTCTTGTTTTCTCCATGAGCTTGATGTAGATCTTGATGCAGATGTTGAAGAAACTGAGGTTGCAATGCACTCAAGTCGGATTGAGTCCTGCCAGAGTCGGCGGACCGTCGATTTGTTGATTTAGATTCGTTCGTGTCGGTTCTTCTTCGTCCGGACGATCATGAGTTTCTCGATTCCTGTGAGGATTTCTTCCAAGATGACAACACCCTTGTGCGTAGGCCCCACGGTGGGCGCCAACTGTCGTGGGAAAGTCACGGCAGATGTCCGTAGAGTCGGCCTTGATTATGGGGTCTTTGCTACGAGTGTACGAGGAAGAATAAACATCGCAGAGAAAGAGAAACGCGATTTTTTACAGCTTCAGGCCCCGGGAAACATCGTTCGGTAAAGACCCTACATGCTGTTTGTGGCCAGGTCTTATTCCTTTGCTCACGGGGAGTCGTCGGCATGTCGCCGACTCTCTTACAGTTTTATTCAGGAGAAAGCCTACTCTCATGGCGAAAGCCTACTCTGGTGGCGAAATCCTACTCTGGTGGCGAAAGCCTACTTTGGCGGAAGCCTACTCTCATATCGATAGCCTACTCTCATATCGAGAGCTTACTTTGGCGGAAGCCTACTCTCATATCGAGAGCCTAATCTCATATCGAGAGCCTACTTTGGCGGAAGCCTAATCTCATATCGAGAGCCTACTCTCATATCGAGAGCCTACTTTGGCGGAAGCCTACTCTGGCCGAACTTAGCCTCTATGGGCGCACTACCCCTCCTTATATAGGTGGAAGGGGGAGGCTTACATGTAGAGTCCTATTCTGATACAAACTAGTCTCATCTTGTATTACAAGTCGGATATCAATCCGAGTCCTACTCTAAGTCTTGTAGATTTTCGTATCTTCCAAGTTAGGTGGACTCCATATTGATTCCTTCGTCCGGCTGACTCCTGTGGAGGAGAGTCCCCCGTCTGGCCGACTCCTGTAGAGGAGAGTCCCCTGTCTGGCCGACTCCTGTAGAGGAGAGTCCCCATCAGGCCGACTCATGGAGGTGACTCATGTCAGCCAACTCATGGAGGTGACTCATGTCAGCCGACTTATGGAGGTGACTCATGTCAGCCGACTCATAGAGGTGACTCATGTCAGCCGACTCATGGAGGTGACTCATGTCAGCCGACTCTAGTCTTCAGGACCTGTCTTCTGGCTGAGTCTTCCTTTTGGGTGCTATCTTCTGGCCGGGTCTTAGCTATGAGTAATCCCCCCAATAGGTTCTCTGATATTTCCTTCAATCTCTAACATTTTCCTGCGAAATAGATAGGTACGAGGGAATATAGGAAAGTTGTGAACAAGTACCACCCATTTTCGAGGAAAAACATTTTGAATGCAGTAAGCATATCGAGGAATTTGTCTTGAACTAAGTTTTCATGAAAGTGCTAGGCTAGATTTTCATCGGGTGCAAATCTAACGAAGAACTTGTATGAAAGAAGTGCACAAGTGTAAATCTACGATATGCATCTGTGGGATTTGCCTAAGTGAGAGAATCCGAGGGATTTCTTACCTAGATCAGATGGGAAATCGACAGAGAACTCAAGAAACAGATTTCCCAAAGTTCAACAATCCAAACTGATCAAGCAGACCTAAAAAATAAAGGAAAATCAAGAAAAAATCTGGACAACGAAGAACAGATCAAAGGGAAATCGTTTCCAGAGCCTCACATACCCTAACTTGGTGATGTGCGGCAACTACGGCGGCGCGGATGAAGATCCTCGTCGACGGGAAGGTCTCTGGCGACTTCCTTCCGGCAACAAAGCGGCGAGGGAATCGACGATGACGAACAGCATGGCGGCGCGCGAGAGAGCTTCGGGAGTGGAGAGATGAAGTCGAGGGAATACGAGGTCTGTGCCGGTGGGGGTGGATCGGTATTTATAGGGGTGGGGTCTGACATAACTGTCAAATCCGATCCAACGGCGCAGATTCCGCGTCTCTCCGAATTCAACGGACGGATTTTGTGGCGGTAATCGCGGGAAAATCCCAACGAACCGAAAGGAAGTTGCTCCACGTCCGAGACCAAACTCATCGAACATCGAGTATAAAAGTTCGATAGATTTTCCTTCGGAATCAATGACATTCGAAGGGAATCTTAATCGAGTACAAATATACATGTTCACGAGAGAAAAGCAAAGATGGGGTAGGGATAGAATAGAGGGAAAATAGGGTCCGATACTTAATCAATCCGAGGGAAAAACAGTGATAAGAAAACTCGGAATGATAAGTGTATAGGACAACAGCAAACGAACAAAAACAAATGAAAAAGAAACACGATAGAAAAACGACAAAAGTAAATTACTTAAAACATATAATACATAGTACCGATAGTTATAGTCTTACTGCACATTGCGTGAGTCCAATATATTCAACTCACACCTTAGTGCACAAAACCTTTTCTCATCCAGGGGCTTCGTAAAGATATCAGCCAATTGATCTTCGGTGCGAACATGACTGATAACAATATCTTCTCGCTGAATGTGATCTCGAAGAAAATGATGACGAATATAAATATGCTTCGTTCAAGAGTGTTGCACTGGATTATGGGCAATTTTGATAGCACTCTCGTTATCACATAGAAATGGAATTTTCTTCACAAGAATACCATAATCTTTCAGCGTTTGCTTGAGCCACAGAATTTGAGTGCAGCATGAACCGGCAACAATATACTCGGCTTCAGTCGTAGAAATGGAAACACAATTCTGTTTCTTCGAAGCCCAACAGACAAGAGATCTACCGAGAAAATGACATGTGCCTGAGGTAGATTTCCTGTCGACTCGATCACCAGCCCAGTCAGAATCAGAACATCCAACGAGATCAAACTGGGCACCTTTGGGATACCATAGTTCCAATGTAGGTGTATGAGCCAGATATCGAAGAATTCGCTTGACAGCAATATGATGTGATTCTTTCGGGTTTGCCTGAAAACGAGCACACATACAGACTGATAGCATAATGCCAGGTCTAGATGCACAAAGGTAAAGGAGCGAACCGATCATCGAGCGATATTTCTTCTGATCGAAAGGTTTTCCCTTCTCATCTGCATCTAGATGAACATTCGTAGGCATTGGAGTCTTGATAGTTTTGCAACTGACAAGATCATACTTCTTCAGGCAATCTCTGAGGTACTTCTCTTGAGAGATAAAAGTCCCATTCTTCTCTTGACGGATTTGAAGCCCGAGAAAGAACTTCAATTCACCCATCATAGACATTTCATATTTATTCGACATCATACGAGAAAATTCTTCGCTGATATCAAGGTTAGTACAGCCAAATATAATATCATCAACATAAATTTGACACACAAAAAGATCACTTTTGTATGCACAAGTAAAAAGAGTCGAGTTAGTTGTTCCTGGTTTGAATCCCTTCTTCAGAAGGAAATCCTTCAGTGTTTCATACCAAGCACGAGGTGCTTGCTTTAACCCATATAGGGCCTTATGCAACCTGTACACCTTATCAGGATTCTTCGGGTCTTCAAAACCTGGTGGCTGCATACCATATACTTCTTCTTCGATTTCACCGTTAAGAAATGCACTTTTGACATCCATTTGATATAGCAATATATGATACGTCCAAAATGTATCTATAATTTCTTCTTGCTCCATGCCTCTTTTGTGTGATATTGCTATGATATTGATGAACTTCCATACACTTTTGATCATATTTGGACTAACCTATTAACTCAGTGCACCCCAGTGCCAATTGCTGTTTTCTGTTGTTTTTCTATTTCAGGTTTCCCCATATTAAAAGTGCTCCAAAAATTCGGGAAAAATCCAATAAAAATCAGCGCAGAAGAAGCTTCGGGAATCACCGAGGGGGGCCAGAGGGGACCCACCAGGGCCCCAGGCGCCCTCCCGGTGCGCCCTAGAGTGGGGCCGCTCCAGGGGGCCTCCTGGACCCCTGGTGGACCCCCTGGCTGCCCCCCTTCGCCTATTTATTCCTCGTGACGTGAAACCCTCGTGATGGGAACCCTTTTTCGCGATCTCTCCTCTGTTCTGCCGCCGCCGCGCTTCCAAGATCGGGAGCACCAGAAGACCTCTTCCCGGCACCCTGCCGGAGGGAAGAACCACCTCCGGGAGCTTCTCCACCACCATGGATGCTTCCCGGATGAACCGTGAGTAGTCCACCTTGGACCATGGGTCTATGATCAGTAGCTATGTGATGTTCTCCTCCCCTCTTTGTTCTACATGGGTTAGACCTCGTGAGCTGCCCTACATGATCGAGGCACATATGTAATATTTCTGCTGTTGCTATGCTGAGTTTGCTGGGATCTGATGGATTATGAGATTATGTTCAGATTGTGTTTGGGTAATATATTTGATTCTCCTCTTTTATATTTATGTTCTAGAGTAATTCTTCCATGTTCTCCGTTGCTGTTTATTGCTTTGGCCAAGCAGTAGGTAGTGACTCCAAGAGGGAGTGTTATGCTTGATTGTGGGTTCATGCCCCCTGATGACTAGCTTGAGTGACAGAAACATGAGTCTAGGGGATGTGATGTTGCCACAAGGGGGAAAAAACGGTGCTTGTACTTGCGGGTGCAAGGATTTTTTACTTTACACAAAGTTCTTTAATGCAGCTGTCCGTTGCTTTGAGTTTACACTTTGGGTGGGATTCACAACTTAATACCAGCGAGATGTTCTGTATAGATATCTCAAGGTGGATGATTAGTAGGTAGATGCAGATGGATTTCGGTCTACTTGTCTTGGCGTACCGCCCATGCTTTTGAGCCTCTTCCTTTCTTTATAGCATAATTAGCATTGGTTTGCGCACATAATCCTGTCAATTGCCCTGCTATAATTTGTTTACCTTGCATGTCTATTTTATCGTCTTTTGGGAGAGAGACATCACTAGTGAACATCATAGGACCCCGGTCCATATTTCCAATACTATTTACACCCACTATCAATTTACTGCTTTATTTACTTTTCCGTTGCTATCACTATCATTATTATCCCGTTCGTTTTATCCTTTGTAAACAACAAGGCCGGAGGAATTGACAACTCCTCTGTACTTGTTGGGAAGAAAAGTTATTTGCTGTGTGTGCAGGTCCAGGTCAAGGAAGCAACTTTTGTCTTAAAAACGGTGCCATTGTTTCCTTGCCACCTACTTGTCGATCTTGGAGTCCTACTGGTCGATACTCAACCTTAGCATCTTCGCTAAGGGAAATTTTCCGCTACGCTACATCTCAACCTTCCACTTTGGGTAACCAACGAGGGACGAGAATTCGTACCATCGATATACCATTGTAAATGGCAAAAGCAAGCATGACACGAATGGATTCAAGTCGAGCAACAGGAGCATAAGTCTCACCAAAATCAATACATTCGATTTGAGTGTAGCCTTTTGCAACTAGTCGAGCTTTATTCCTTATAACAATGCCATCTTCATCTTGCTTGTTGCAAAAAATCCACTTCGTACCAATGATATTATGCTTCTTGGGATCAGGTCTATCGACAAGGGACCAGACTTTATTTCTCTCGAACTGGTTAAGTTCTTCAAGCATTGTAGTCATCCAGTCTGAGTCCTTCATGGCTTCATCGAATTTTGATGGTTCTAGCATGGATACAAACAAAAAAATTCCACAGAAGTTAACTAAACGAGTGGTGGGACGACCTGGTAGACGAATCTCTTCGAGTATTGAGTCGACGTCCACTCTTCTTCGAACACGAGGTAAAGCTTCTTCAACAGCTTGAGGATCCGGTTGTTCTTCGGAATCAGCTTGACCGTCAGGATCAGCTTGTCCTTCGGGGTCATTTCCTTCGGGTTCAGCTTGACCTTCGGGTTGAGCATTTTCTTCGTTTATGCGTTCTCCTTCGACCTGTACATCATTTGCTTCAGGATGTTCATCTCCAGCGCCCCGGGCTATGTGTGGGAACATTGGACCATCATCATCCTTGTTGGCTTGATGTGCATTTCCTTCGACAGGCCAAATATCTCCAATAGACATGTACCTGATAACTTCATCCAAAGGTGGTTCATCCAGGTTAAGAGGTAATTGCTCTTTTTGAGAGCCATTAGTTTCATCAAATCGAAATTTTATAGTTTCTACAACTTTGCCTAGATGAGAGTTGTAAACTCTGTAAGTGTGAGAATTCGAACCATAACCTAGGAGAAAACCTTCGTCTGCCTTTGGAGCAAATTTGGAGCTGTGATTCATATCTCTGATATAACATGGAGCACCAAAAACCCTGAGATATGAAACATTCGGCTTTTTACCAGTGATAAGCTCATGTGAAGTTTTCTTCAAAAATTTGTGCAAATTAACCTTGTGGATGATATGACATGCAGTGTTAATTGCTTCAGCCCAGAACCTGATAGGAGTCTTGTATTGAGCAAGCATTGTTCTGGCCATTTCAATAAGTGTTCGATTCTTTCTCTCGACCACACCATTCTATTGCGGTGTATAAGCAGCCAAGAATCCATCAGTAAAGCCATATTCATCAAGAACTTCTTCGATATGAGTGTTTTTGAATTCTGTACCATTATCACTTCTGATATACTTGAGAGATAATTCATATTCAGTCTGAGCTTTCTTTGCGAAAGTTTTGAAAATTTCAACAACCTTGCTCTTGTCATCTAGAAAGAAAACCCAAGTATATCGAGAGAAATCATCAACAATAACCAAACCATACTTGTTACCTCAAAGGCTAGCATAATTTTGAGGACAGAATAAATCCATATGAAGCAATTCAAGAGGACGAGTAGTATTCATGATAGTCTTTGCTGAGTGATTTTTCTTGTCAATCTTTCCTGCTTCACAGGCACTGCATAGGCGATCTGATGACCAAGATTTTTTTTTTTCACATTATCAATTCCAACGATATTCTTCTTCGAGATAAGAGTTTCAAGATTTTTCATTCCTGCATGACCAAGTCTTCGGTGCCATAACCAACCAGATGTGGCTTTAGCCATTAAGCATGTGGACACTGCAGGTCCCGAAGAGAAATCAACAATATAAAGATCACCTTTGCGATATCCTTCGAACACGAAGGAATAGTCATCCTGTGAAAAGACAACACAACGAGAAGCAGAAAACAGTACTAGAATACCCATATCACAAAGTTTTGAGATAGACATGAGATTATATCCTAGTGATTGAACAAGAATAACCTTGTCAATATGCTTATCTTTCGATATTGAAACCTTACCCAAACCAAGTACTTTTCCTTTGTTGTTATCACCGAAGGTAATATATCTCTGAGAAGATTCAGCAAGTTTGTCTTCGGTGAACAAATCTTTGTCTCCGATCATATGATTTGTACAACCACTATCCATGACCCATTCGGATCCACCGGAGACATTGCCCTGCAGAAGAATTAGTTCTTCTTAACAACCCACAAACGAGCAGGTGACTGATAAGGCATGGAAGTGCTAGATGAAGCAGCGATATTATAGCGAACATGATCATATTGGCGAGCGGGACCATCAAGCACACCATAAACATAATTCCTCGATGAGGGGTTAGAGTACTGATAGGTAATGGAAATTTTGGTATTATTGTCACGATGACGATAAACATTTCTATCGAATCAATAGTATTCCTTCTTGGGAACATTTGAAGCAGGCACCAAGGGTTCATTTCTATCCTCGAGAGAATAGTAGTGTTTCGGTGGTACCGAAGATTTTCCCTGCATAGAATGGTTAGGGGGCAGTTTTTCTACGAGAGATTTGCGCTTATAGAAACCATTCTTCGGAGGAGTACCAACGAATTCTGCTGACACCTTTCCTTCCTGATCTTTGATAATCTTGTAGACAGAATCAAGTGATTCATCAACAATAGACTTATCAATCTTGCAATTGAAACCTGAAAGGTTAGCAATATACTTGGGATTTTCCTTCGCCAGAACCCAGACAGTTTTAAGATACTGCTCGGGTTCCCAGTAGGTGCCATCAGGGTTGAGTTTCCTTTCGAAACCAACTCCTTCGTTTCGAGGATTCCTATGAAGCAGAGCCTTCGTTAGGATATCACATAGGTATTGGTGTCCCTGAACACTTTTGAACATGCGTGTTTCAGATAAATTTCTCAACCTGAGGAGTTCCTCGGTAATGGTTTCCTCGTTCGAGGGGTTAGCATCATCAATAACAATAGGTTGCTTTCCTTTCGATTTCTCAGAAATAGACTCAATTTTACTTTGTTCCAAACAAGTCAAGCAAGGTGAAGTAGATTCATTTTTAGCTTTTGAGCCCTGTTGAGCAATGAGCGTGAGATTAAAACTCTCCAACTCTTCATGAGCCTCTCTCAGTTTCTCGAGAGCCATTTTCCTTTGAAGGAATTCATAAGTTAGCTTCTCGTAGTCCACTGAGAGAAGATCATGCCGAGAGGAAAGTTCATCATACTTTTCCTTCAGAGCAGCATGCTCATTTGTCAAAGTTTGACCTTTCTCAATCTCATCGATCAACAAAGTCTCAGATTTTTGAATAGTTTCACTTAGAGAATCTAGTTCATCTTGTTGGATAGAAGAAATTTTGGCAAGTTTGGCATAGCTTATCCTAGAGTTACTTTCATAAGCAGATCCATCAGAAGTATCGTAGGAACTCTTAGAAGAGGATACCTTAGCCTTGGCCATGAATCAGTAAGCTGGAGATTCATCTTCACTGCTTTGGTTGGTGAAGAATGAACTTGAAGTCTTGTTCGAAGCAAATGCTAGACCAGCAACACCATCAGATTCAGAACCAGAACCAGGTCTTGAGTTTGATTCAGCTTCGGAACCTGAGGCTTCATCTTCAGAGTTCATCTCTTTACCCAGATAGGCTTTGGCACGGTGAGAATTCTTGCGTCGAGAGGAATGTGATTTTGAGGAAGAACTCTCTCAATGTTTGTCGTACTTCTTCTTCTTGTCGTCATCAGAACCATCTTTCTTGTCTTTTCTGGACTTTGAATCATATCTCTTCGACTCATAGTTTTTTCTCGATCGGTGTGACTTGCTCGAAGAGTTACTGTGTGAGTGATTTGATCTATGTTCAATTTCCCAGAGAGGACAATCAGCAATGAAGTGACCTGGCTTCTTGCACTTGTAGCAACAGTTATCTTTCGCTGAAGAGTTTCTGGATGATGATCGATGATGTGATGAATTGCTCGAATGTCTGGAAGAGTAGATTTTCTTCGGTGAAGAGGAATTCCTTCTCTGGAAGCGGTTGAATCTTTTCATTATCAGTGCCAGATCTTTTCCAATGTTCTTGGGGTCATCAATGGTACCTACAGATTCAGAACTGGCTTCAGGAGTGGAATGATGTGAAGCTTTGGCCTTGAGTGCATGAGATTTTCTTCAAGTTTCGTTGACATCTCGTTTTTCTTCTTCTTCCATCTCGAAAGTGTTGAGTCTCTCGAGAATATCAGCAGCAACAAGATCCTTGAAATCAGTCCTTTCCTTGATCATCAGCACAATGTGATCGAAGGAATCATCAAGGGAAGGGAGAAAAGTTCTAACAACGATCCGATTGGTAATGTCTTAGGCACCGAGAGAAATCAGTTTATTTGACAGAGCAGTGAGTCTGCTGTATATGGAGTTAACTTTCTCTCCCTCGTGCCTCTTGAATCGATAGAATTTTCTCCGAAGGGTGTCAATACGAGCATCTTTCTGAGTAGAGACACCTTCACCAATCTTCTCGAGATAGTCCCAGACACGTTTGGCCGTAGAAATATTCTTGACTTCATGATATTTTTCTGGAATCAGATGATTTGTGATGAATACCCAGACTTCATAATCGAGCGCCATCTTCTTTGCCTCTTCAGGAGTGATAGCGCTTTTGTCTTTGACATTTACATCATTCTTGACAACTTCCCAAGCGGCAGAGTTTATGGCCATGATGTTCCTCTTCATTTTGTCCTTCCAATAAGGATAGTCCTTCCCATTGTAGATAGGAATCGGTTCCCCGAGCGAACAGCTGCGAACGACATTCTTGACAACACTCCAGGTGGTTAGACCAAAATACGCAGAGCGTAGGGAGTGCCTAGCTCTGATACCAATTGAAAGCTCAAGAATGATCAGAGGGGGAGGGGGTGAATGATCACTTCTAAAAATTCTAAGGAACTTAGAAGGAATTCATGCAAACTGCGAAGGACTAAAGGAATCTCAAAGGAAATACAGTATCGAAAGATATGCATGGCTCGAAAGGATTGGGAGCGAAGGAAAACATCAAAGACAAACAGGCAACGAGTAAATACTTAATGTAAATGCGAGAAGGAAAACGAGCCTGACACAACGATGTTTGGTAAGCCAGTTCACACTCTACAAAGTGCTACGTCTACTTGGAGGGACTGGTGATTGAACACCTGGAGAAAAACTCTCTCCGTCCTATTCTCCACTGCAACAAACTCCTCGAGCTTGTCCAGTTTTCACTCGTGGTAGATGATTCAGGACATCTCCGAGACCTTTACAAACTTCCGTCAGCAGCGACAATTTCTCTTCGACTGCTTGACATGCGACACCTAACCGTCTAGGAGACTTGCAGTTCTCCAAGATAAAAAGATCGGCTAATCTCGACCTAAGTCTCTATGAATTGCTCAACTCAGTTCAGACTTGGGTTTTGGTTTTCTCTCGATGGATCTCTCTTGGGATGCTTAGAATCTTCTGTGGAGCAGCCAACCCGAAATGGCGGGTAGGTGCGGGGTATTTATAGGTGGCGATCCCGATGGGTAAAATGACTGAAGTGACCCGATGCGACCGCTTGACGCGTGTCCACAACGGTCGGATTCCAAACACCGCGGAACTTTACTTGAGGAACAAGTAAGCTGACTTACCAAACGAGTTCTCTCTCGAAGGCACGAAGTGCGATGACTTTGCCTTCGAACTATTCACTCGACTCAGTAAGATTTCTCTCGGTAGGCTTTTGTGGGTTTAGATTGAGCAGAGCAAATTCATTTCGACAAAGATCTCAACTAGCAAACCCCTCTTCATAGTACGGTTTTTCCTCTGACTCAAGAAAATAAAAAGAAACTAGTAAAAAGACTAAGTCTTCGACCAGCTTCAGCTTTATCCTCGTTGCGCTTTTACTTGAGAGTGTCTTCTTCTTCAATGACATTTTTAGGGGTCATCTTCCTTCAAAGGTTTCGGTAGTTGACTGCAGCTTCGCTGCATGAGTTGTCCTTCGACCTTCTCCTTCCAAACTCCATTCTTTCGGAACTTAAGTATTTGTTTATACTCGAAAACAATATTAGTTCCACTTCTGCTTTATCCAAAATTCTCCAAAACCTTCGGGGGCAAAACTTGCTCTTACAAACATACAAATGCATTAACAAGCACTTTGCGTAAAGTAAACAATCCTTGTAACCGCGGTTACAAGCACTGTTTTTTTCCCCCTTGTGGCAACAACACATCCCCTAGACTCATGTTTCTGTCACTCAAGCGTGTCATCGGGGGGCATGAACCCACAATCGTGCATAACGTTCCCTCTTGGAGTCACTACCTACTACTTGACCAAAGCAATAAACAACAACGGAGAACATGCAAGAATTACTTTGGAACAAAAATATAAAAGATAAGAACCAAATATATTACTCAATCACAATCTAAACATAATCTCATAATCCATCAGATCCCTGCAAATTCAGCATAGCAACAGCAGAAAATTACATATGTGCCTCCATCTTGTAGGGCAGCTCACGAGGTCTAAACCATGAAGAACAAAGAGGGGAGGAGAACATCACATAGCTACTGATCATGGACCCATGGTCCAAATGGAAACTACTCACGGCACATCCGGGAAGCGTCCATGATGGAGGGGAAGCTCCCGGAGGTCAATCCTCCCTCCGGCAGGGTGCCGGGAAGAGGTCTTCTGGCGCTCCCAATCTTGGAAGTGCGGCGGCGGCAAAACAGAGGCGAGGTCGCAAAAAGGGTTCTATCTTCGGAGCTTTCGCGTCACGGGGAATAAATAGGCGAAGGGGGGCAGCTAGGGGGGCCACCAGGGGTCCAAGCGCCCCCCCTGTCACTGCCAGACCCTAGGCCGCGCTAGGTGGCCGCCTGGGTCCCTGGTGGTGGCCCTCTGGCCCCACTTTGGTGATTCCAGAAGCTTCCGTTGCGCTGTTTTTTTATCTGATTTTTCCCCAACTTTTTGGAGCATTTTTAATATGGGGGAAACCTGGAATAGAAAAAGAGCAGAAAACAGGAACTAGCACTGTGGTGCACTGAGTTAATAAGTTAGTCCAAATATGATTAAAAGTGTATGAAAGTGTATCTAGATCATAGCAATATCACACAAAACATGCATGGAGCAAGAAGAAATTATAGATACGTTTGGGACGTATCAGCCGGTGTGGTCGTGGTGGCCGCACGCCTCGTTTTCTTGTCGTGGACGTGATGGGGCTGCGATGGCGCCTCCCTCTTCTTCTGTGGAGGAGGGTGTCTGGTGCTATGACTTTCTGTTGCGTGTTCTCAGCTGGTCTGCTACCCGAGTCCCTCTTCCATTTTCTTTTGCTTCCCTTGTTTCTGAGCTCAATTTGAGGGGTCTTTGGCTCCGGTTTCAAGGGTGTTCTCGATCTCCTCTATGTATAGAGCTTGAGGTTGGAGATCATTTTCTCGCCGACTGAATTTGGGCGCTGGAAATAGACTTTGTTGTCGGTTTGATGGTGAAGATACTCTCATTGTTCGTGGTTTTGATGCCGGTGGCAATCATCTGGACCCGTGATACGTCCCAAACGTATCTTTAATTTCTGCTTGCTCCATGCATGTTTTGTGTGACTTTGCCATGATTTGCTTGAACTTTGATACACTTTTGAGCATATTTGGACTAATCTATTAACCCAGTGCACCCAGGTGCCAGTTGTTGTTTTCTGCTGTTTTTTTATTTCAGGTTTTCCGGCCATTAAAAGTGCTCCAAAAAATCCAAAAAAATCAGATAAAAAATCAGCGACCTGGAAGCTTCCGGAATCACCAAGGCAGCGGAGGGGGGCCACCACAAGGACTCCAGAAGGTTCCCTGGCGCGGCCCCACCCTAGGCCGCACCAGGGGGCCTTCTGGATGCCATGTGGGTCCCCTCGACACCCCCTCCGCCTATATTTAGCCCTCGGGGTGGAAACCCCTAATATCGATCTCTTTTCTGCGAACTCGCCTCTGTACTGCCGTCGCCACCGTTTCTAGATCGGGGCTGCCAGGAGAAGCTGCCCCCGCACCCTGCCGAGTGGAGGAACCCCCTCCATGAGACCATCCATAGCCATGGACGCCTCCCGGATGTACCATGAGTAGTTTCCCTTGGACCATGGGTCCGTGATCAGTAGCTTTGTGATGTACTTCTCTCCCCTCTTTGTGCTTCCACTTTCGAGACCTCGTGAGCTGCCTCACATGATCGAGGCACTTCTGTAATTTCTGTTGTTGCTATGCTGAGTTTTCTAGGATCTGATGGATTATGAGACTATGTTAAGATTGTGATGAGTAATATATTTGGTTCTTCTCTTTTATATTTTGTTCTTGAGTAAATTCTTGCATGTTCTCCGTTGCCGTATTTTACTTTGGCCAAGTGATTTGTTGCAACTCCAAGAGGGAGCGTTATGCTTGATTATGGGTTCAGCCCCTTGATGTCTAGCTTGAGTGACAGAAACATGAGACTAGGGGATGTGCTGTTGCCACCAGGGATAAAACAACGGTGCTTGTATCTGCGGGTGCAAGGATTGTTTACTTTAATCAAAGTTCTTTTAATGTAGTTGTCTGTTGCTTTGAGTTTACACTTTGGGTGGGATTCGCAACTTAATACCAGCGAGATGTTCTGGATAGATATCTCAAGGTGGATGATTCGTAGTAGATGCAGTTGGATTTCGGTCTACTTACCTTGGCGTACTGCACATTGCTTTTGAGCCCTTCCTTTGTTTGCAACATAGTTAGCATTGCGGTGCCTTCATAATTTTTTCAATTGCCCAGCTGTGATTTGTTTACCTCGCTAGAACTTTTGTCGTCTTTTGGGAGAGAGACATCACTAGTGAACATCATGGGACCCCGGTCCATCTTCACATGATTGTTTACTTCCTTAGTTTACTTTTAGTTGCCACTATTATTATCTCTTGCATTGATCCTTTGTAAACAGCAAGTCCGGAGGAATTGACAACTCCTCTGTACTCGTTGGGAGCAAAGTTATTTGTTGCTGTGTGCAGGTCCACGTCAAGCGCCGTGACACCTTCTTGTATCTCTTGGAGTCATACTGGTTCGATAACCTTGGTATCTTTACCGAGGGAAATTTGCTGCTACGCTACATCTCACCTTCCACTTGGTGTAACCAACGAGGAGTGAGAGATCCTCACCGTATCAACCCGTACTGCGAGGATTCAAGTAGTGGCAGCTCTGTCGGGTCGAGGAGTACTCCGTCTTCTTCTCCTGTGGCTTCATCTTCTGCCGACTCCTCGACTGGTGATGGTTGCTCTTCTAGTTCTAAGGAGGACTCGGATGTCAAGCCACCAACCAAGCGGGTGCGTTGATAGGCAAGTTCACCAGGCTCGGGAAGGCGGCGGGTTATTCCTTGCAGATTAAGGCCTACTTTGTCTGTCATGATTAATGACCCTCAAATGTAGGGGATCGAGATAGTCTTCGTGGGTAAGATAACCCAATTTATTGATTCGACACAAGGGGATCCATTGAATATTTATAAGCTTTAACAGTTGAGTTGTCAATTCAACCGCACCTGAAATATACTTGCTTGCAACAAAATATTATTAGCAATGGTGATATGATAGTGATAGTGGCAACAGCGAAAGAAAAACAGCAAAAGTAAACAACTAGTAACCAGCAGGATTGAAACACTTTAGGCTAGGGAGAGGGATGGTTGGGCTCTTCTTGGATGAGAGTGAACATGTAATAGATTTTAACACGGGGCAAGGCACACAGAAAAGCAAGGATCATCTAGGCAAATATCAAACATTAGGCATGTATCCCGTTGGTAGTTGTGTGTGCTTGCAATAAGAACTTGCACAACATCTTTTGTCCTATCATCCCGCTACAAACAGGGCCAAAAGGAACTTATGGAGATTAAGGTGCTCCTGTCAAACAGCACCGGAACAAAGCATTAACACTCAATGGATACATGAAATCCTCAAATTATAATCCATCCCTTCGGTGTCCCAAGCTGTCACCTTTGGAATCGCCGGTTCCGGGCCATAATAGGTGCATACAACTCATAGATAAGATCAAGAACATAAATAAACTCATGAAAACACAAGTGGTTCAGATCTGAAGACATGGCACTCGGGCCCAAAGTGACAGGCATTAAGAGCAACAATTTGTAGCAAAGATGATAAACACCAAAGTAGATGATAGGCAACATGCCCCCAACAATCTGATGAACTATTACATGATCTAACTCACCCAATCCCTACCATACCCTTTGCCTATAGCAGAGAATTAATCACACATGAAAGGAGAAGTCATGGAGGGATGATGGATTGGTGATGGTGATGACGATGGCGATGATCTCCCCTCACCGGAGGCCAAAGCAGCCTCCAGATTAGCCCTCCCGAAGAAGAACAGAGGGTGGCGGAGGCTCCGCGACGGAAACTGGGAAAACGACTTCTGTTCTGGGGTTTCCTCGTGACGTGAATAAATAGGAGCCAAGGTAGGGCACCACAGGGGGGAGGACCCACCCGGGCAGCCTCACGGCGCGGCCAGGGGTGGGGCCGCGCCAGCAGGGTGCCTGGGGCCCCCTGGCTGCCCTCTGGCCCCACTTCTAGCACAATGGCCCTTCGGGTGCGTGGATTTTCTATGATTTCTCCTAGAATTTCTGAGACACCTAAAAATCCATTTTCCTGCACATAAGAAAACCATACAGGCAGCTCTGCTGAAAACAGCGTCAGTCCGGGTTAGTTTCGTCCAAATCGTGCAAGAATGAGGCTAAAACAATAGCAAAAGTGTTTGGAAAAGTAGATACCTTTGAGACGTATCAACTCCCCCAAGCTTAGCATATTTCTTGTCCTCAGGCAATTCAGTTCAACGAACTGAACGCAAAAAGAAAACTTTGACAAACTCTTTTGCTTCATAAGATGTATATAAGCATACACTACGAAAAGAGTTTAGCAAGTATTAAAAAAATGCTATGAGGACAATACACGAAGCAATCCTTCTTTCAAGTGATCAATAAAATACAACCAAAAGTAAATAATATGCTACTGAAAATCAAGACAAGATCACAATGCACATGGCCTGAACATACTAGAGTGGTATCTCGCTAGCCTCCATGAGTGAAGAAAAACATAAATGCAGAAACTCCTCCGGGGTTTTAAAGGAGACTAGAACTAAGAATTTCAGAACAAGCAATATCACAATCATGCAGAAGACAATGTGGTACTTTTGGACAATGCATGTTACACTAAGAATGACAATTATGCTCTCAATATTTGGTGCTTTGAAGAAAGAAGGGGAGACTCTCGAACCGTGGCTTTTGATGGCAAGGTTGAAAACCCGTGGTTGGAAGCGAAGACTAAACAAGTACCAGGGCTCTTGGTTTTAAAAACAGAGATAAAATTCTTTTGAGAAGTGTAACTTTCCAGTCAACGGTGAACCGTAAAGGTCTCTCAATATCTCCCATACCAACCACATTAATGGCGGTTCCCATGCTTTTTGCTTACACTTATGTTCCCTTATCCACCTATCATTTGGCGGTCTATGGTGCCTTTTATTTTTCCTCAAGTATGGGAGGAAATTTCTCGTTCCATCTATCATTAGCAGCATTTTTCCCATTTCATTCCATCATCAAGTATGGGGGAAGTATAATTTTGTAAAATGTGAAACAATTGAGAACTGGGCATTCTCCAGACCGACCTTTGCCTCATAAATTTGACTAGTTGAAACTTTGTCAAGGAGTAAAACATTTTTGGCATGGAAGATACTGATTTTCCCTCACCGCACCATGAGCTTGCACGGTTACAAAAAGGAAGCTTTTGAATCAATTTCGAGATGGTACAAGAAAGTGTAAGTTAGGGATGGTAGGTAAATACCATATATAGGAAGGTATGATGGACTCAAGTGGAATAACTTGTTTCAAAAGGAGTTTAGATGCACAAGCAGAATTCCGCTTAGTGCGAGTGAAGGCTAGCAAAAGACTGGGAAGCGACCAACTAGAGAGAAATAACGGTCATAACCATGCAGAGCGACAAAGCAACATTGAATCGGGCATGAAACTGACATAACTATTCTGAAATAAAAAGATCATCAAGACATGATAGACTTTTTAGTCATAAACAGGTGTGAACATGTGCCAAGTCAATCCAAGAATTCTCCGAAGGGAAATACCAATTCAATATGACAAACCATGAACAATGCAATGCATGCAAATCATTTCAACAACACATTATGCACTCTAGCTATTTGAGATCAGCCACAAAGAAAGCATGCACACTGGGAAAGCATTGTAAACATAGCAGTATGTCGCTACAAGCTGGTCTCTAGCTTCCCTTTCGTCGATCTTCGTCATTACCGCCTTGTCACTTGCACGATCGAACGTGGGAGATATAATCAAATGCCATCACGGACTCGAGCTAAACTCTGAAAACAGAGCAAACTAAAGAGAGAAAGGAAAATCTTTTGGGGTTTTTAAAGGTTTAATGGAAGCAAAAGAAAGGAGAAATGTTTTTGTTGTTTTTGCAAAAAAAAAAAAAAGAAGAACAGCAAAAACTTCGAAAAGATCAGAGCGAACAAAATAAAACGGATAATACAATGGAAAAAGAGAGAAGCGCACGTACTCCACCAAGCTTAGGCTTTTGGACTAAGTTTGTAACAGCTAATGCGGTCCCAAGGAGCCTCCTGCTCCGGGGTGGTACGGGTGAGTCGAAGGGTCGTACGAGGCTTCGGGTGCTTACACCGAAGTCCTCAGGTCCTCCCACGAAGAAGGCTCCGCGCTCCAAGCAGAAGAAGACCCTTCACCCCACTGGGTGACGGTCTCCCCCTGGAAAGGTGGAAACTCACCATGCTCCTCCTGATCGGGCACAACCCCCGCCATGGGGTTATGAAACTGCTGATGGACCACATACTCATCGAACTGGGTAACATTGAAGGACCATCCGCTCCTGCGAGTATAATCAAACCAAAGAGGTACAGGAAGACGAATCTCCCGATTAGTGGTCAGTCCAAACCTAACAATATAATGATGTTTACCAAACTCGGAAGTCCTGGTAACAAACTAATGCCTCTTCATAGCAGCAAGATCAAAGCTTAAATAAGTAAGAGGCTCATCATCAGGATGCGGGGTGCGCCCAAGAGACTCAAGAATAAGTGTGGCGTAAACGCCACCATAGAGATCTCCCTTGTTGCCATAAGCAGCAAGGCGATGAGTAATTAGGGCACCCACATTAAACTTACTCTCCCCTGAGAGGGCGTTCGCCAGGATGGCAACATCCGGTGCAGAACTGTTGCTTGTGTTGTCACGAGCTAACACCCCTCTAGCAATAAAATATGCGAAATTCCTGAGGTGCGGGAATAAGATGCCGAAAATCTTCATACGCCGGATATCCTTCGTGTCTTGGCTGCAAAGAGAACTGGAGATAGTCCTCAGCTCGGTGGGATGAGAGTTCATCTTTGTCGTGTGTCCAGCGTTCTACACACCTATTATTTCACAAAATCTTGCCAAAGACATGGTCAAAAGATCATTGTAAATTTTAAACTCAAAAATATTAGCATCTTGATTATATCTAAAACTATTAATAAAATAGGAGGTGAGTTTATGATACTGGGCAACACGACATGTTGCAAGCCGTGTCAAACCTGCATTAGCACAAAGGCCGTAAAATTCCTCCTTAATTTCTGCAGCTTCGAGGAAAACATCGCATAGATATGGCATTGCACGTGTCGAACTCATGTTTTCCAACAACTCTAGGGGCACGTGATCCTCGTTATAGCTTACCCTAGAAGCTGAGGATGAAGCTGCAGCTCTAGTAACTCGATCGGTGCGCTCGGGCTTCTTCTTCCCAAGCCACCCCTTTGCTTTTCCTAACAAACTCATTTCTGAAATTTTTGACAATTCAAAAAAACAAGGATTTAAGCAAGGTGAGTTGAGACACACTACTCTACTCACTTTCCTAAGGCATAAACTTGCATCAAAACTTGGAAAATAAATTTCTACACATGCATGCAAGCTCATATGAACAGCACCAAGAACTACTAAATACTCACAAACGAAACCACCAATCAAAAATATAATTGGAGGGGTGGAGGAGTCACATACTAGGGAGTATTTGCTCAAAATCTCAGCTCAAATGATGGGCTGAAGAGAGAGATCGAAAATCACCTCCAAGAACAGCAAGAACGCAAGTTCCAGGACCAGAACTCGTGTTTTTGGAGAGAGAGGAACATAATGGAGGAAGAAGTACCTGGCTGGCTGCCTTGTGGGCCCCAGGCACCCTATGGGCGCGGCCAGGGGGCAGGCCGCGCCAGCTGGCCGCCTGGGCCACTGGTGGGCCCCCTGGTCAGCCCCAGGTGCCCTGGGTCACTTTTGACGAGGAAAGTTTGATTTTTATTTTTGTGCAATTTTTCTAACAACTTCACTGTCGAAAAAAAATTGAGGTTCAAAGAGCTGCGAAACTTTCTGATAACCCGAAACAGTGGTTAGAAATGTGAAGCTTCAAAAACATATAAATTTGGTACAGCAAAGACAACAAAAGCTAAAGCAAATGAAAACATAACAAGCTCCACTTTTTACCTATATAAAACATGATAGTTAGCAAGGTTGATCAAGTCTTACCAACATACCATCGATATATAGAGCAAAAGGTCTCACCTCTTATGAAGTAATCATTGTACCTTTACTTTAATGGACATTGTCCCCACCATAATAGTTTTGTATTTGTGGTGCACGTGTAGAGGATAATCCCATCTCCAATCTTCACAGTCTCGGTATTCTCTATAGAGTTAAGGCCATGCCTTTTGTCGATCTTCTTCGGAAAATACACCGTGTGTTCTTTGTCATCCACGTTGAAGGTAACCTTTCCTTTATTGCAATCAATGATAGCACCTGCGGTGTTAAGAAAAGGTCTACCAAGAATAATGGACATGCTCCCATCCTCGGGCATGTCAAGCACAACAAAATTTGTAAGTATTAAGCAATTAGCTATTTTAACAAGAACATCCTCACAAATACCAATCGGGACGGCTGTTGACTTGTCAGCCATTTGAAGAGAGATATCTGTAGAGATTAGTTTATCTAAACATAGCCTCTTATAAAGAGGAAAAGGCATTACACTCACTCCTGCTCCAAGATCACATAAAGCAGTTTTGACATAATTATTCTTTATGGAGCAGGGAATAGTGGGTATACCTGGATCACCAAGCTTCTCAGGAATCTTGCCACTGAAAGAGCAAGCATTGTAGATATTGCCTCATTAGGGAAATTTCTTTTATTAGTAACAATATCTTTCATATATTTTGAATAAGGAGGTAACTTAATAGCATCAGTCAAAGGAATTTGAAGAAAAATAGGTTTCATCCATTCAAAAAAATTATTATAGTGCTCTTCTTCTTTGGTTTTGAGAGAATTACCTGGAAAGGGCATGGGCTTATGTACCCACGGTTCTCTTTCCTTCCCGTGTCTTCTTGCGATGAAGTCTTCTCTAGTGTATTTCTTGTGTTTATCGGGTGCTTCTTCTTCTCGCACCTTGGGAGGATTATTCTTCTCCTTATCCTTTTCGGGCTCAGCATCGTCTTTAGTCTCAGCATCGGAGGTAGATATACTATTTGTATCAGCAACAGGCTCTTCTTCAACTATGGGATCATTTGAATTGTCAGCTTCCTTGTGTTTCTTCTTCTTCTTCTTTTTCGGAGAGCTAAAAAATTCTTCCTGCATTTGAGAATCTTGCTCGACCCTCTTTGGATGCCCCTCTGGATAGAAAGGGTCTTGGGTGTGTGTTCCACCCCGAGTCTTTATACCATAAGCCTGTAAATTGTCTTGTTTGCATTGTTAGCAAGCAAATCTTTTTGCACATCAGAAATTTGTTCAAGATGAGTTTGAACCATATGAAAATGCTTAACGATACATTTAACATCATTAACTGTTCTACCTAGAACATCAAGCAAGCTTTTAATAGCAAGAGTATTATCATGCAACTGACTTTGAATCCACATATTAAAGTGATTTTGCTTCATAATAAAATTATCAAGCTCATCTAGACATTGAACAGGAGGCTTACCTTTAGGGGTGTCACTTGCATTAAAATCTAAAAGATAGTATACCTCTACCAAGGGAGGGTGAGTAGTAGGCGCACACAACTTCTCAATAGGAGGTAGATTCTTCACGTCTTCAGCTTTAATTCCTTTTTCTTCTATATACCTCTTTGCTTCTTGCATATCTTCGGGGCTTAGGACAAGCATGCCCCTCTTCTTTGGTAGTGGAGGTGGTTCAGGAACGGACCAATCTTCGTGGTTCTTGGCAATCTTCCCCATTAGCTCTTCAGCATCGTCCGGTGTTATTTCCCTGAAAACACATCCAGCACAACTATCCAAATAGGATCTAGAATCATCGGTTAGACCAGCATAAAATATATCAAGTAATTCATTTTTAGGGACTCCATGTCCCGGTCTAGCCTTAATTAAACTGCAATACCTCCCCAAGCTTTAGGGAGGTGCTCATCCTGCAACTTTTTAAAGTTATAAATTCTTTGTAAAGCAGCATGTTGCATATGAGCAGGAAAATACTTATCAATAAAATATTGAGCTAAGTCCTGAGGACTCTTAATGTAACCATAGGGTAATGCATCATACCATGCTTTAGCATCTTCCTTCAAGGAGAAATGAAGAATCTTAGTCACATAAAAGTTTCGTATCCTCTCGTCGGTAGTAAACAAGCCACCTAACACGGTGAGTTTGGTGTGCAATAGCATCATTATTTTCTCTTCCATAAAAGGGGTCAACTTCTGCTGTAGATATAAGTGAAAGATCAACAGAGAAATCATAATCAGGATCAGTGATGCATATAGGAGATGTAGCAAATTTAGGATCAAGAGTAATTTTGTTTTTCATGGAGTGCTTTTCAAGCAACTTCTTAACAGCACCAGGGTCAGAGTCGGCACACTCTGTAAGTTCCCTGCATAAATCATCCTCAAGAATAATATAATCATCCTCAAGGAGCCTCTCCTTGAGTTTGTCCAAGTCTGGGTCACCAGAGGCTTTGCAGGTGGGAAAATAGGTAGCAGGAGTTTTAGTCTCGGACTGTGCTGCAACCCTAGCCATTTGAGATTCAAGATAGCGACCAAGAAAACCAATTTCCTCAAAAGTAGTAGAAGCATCATCAAAAGTATCGGACATAGTAATAGACTTAGTAGAAGTAGCATGTGGTGGTGGTGGTGAAGAAAACTTACTTATAGCCGAAGGTGAATCAAGCGTAGCACTAGTGCTCAGAACAGTACCTTTTCTTGTAGTGGATGGTAAGATCGGAACCTTGGGGTCTACTTTCTTACCCATAGTGGATAAAGTGCAGTAGGAAGAATACTTCAAGTAAACTTGTAAATAAAGGTATGCTCCCCGACAACGGCGCCAGAAAAAAGTACTTCATGACCCTCAACTGTAGGGGATCGAGATAGTCTTCACGAGTAAGATAACCCAATTTATTGATTCGACACAAGGGGAGCCACATCGAAAGCAAAACAACAAAAGTAAAAAACTAGTAACCAGCAGGATTGAAACACTATAGGCTAGGGAGATGGATGGTTGGGCGCTGCTTGGATGAGAGTGAACATGTAATAGATTTTAACACGGGGCAAGGCACACAATAAATCAAGGATCATCTAGGAAAATATCAAACATTAGGCATGTATCACGTTGGTAGTTGTGTGTGCTTGTAATAAGAACTTGCACAACATATTTTATCCTACCATCCCTCTACGAATGGGGCCAAAAGGAACTTATGGAGATTAAGGTGCTCCTGTCAAACAGCACCGGAACAAAGCATTAACACTCAATGGATACATGAAATCCTCAAATTATAATCTATCCCCTTTGGTGTCCCTAGCTTTCACCTTTGGGATCGCCGGTTCTGGATAATAATAGGTGCATACAACTCATAGATAGGATCAAGAACATAAATAAACTCATGAAAACACAAGTGGTTCAGATCTGAAAACATGGCACTCGGGCCCAAAGTGACAAGCATTAAGAGCAACAAGTTGTAGTAAAGATGATAAACACCAAAGTAGATGATAGGCAACATGCCCCCAACAATATGAAGAACTATTACATGATCTAACTCATCCAATCCCTACCATCCCCTTTGCCTACAGCAGGCAATTACTCACACATGAAAGGAGAAGTCATGGAGGGATGATGGATTGGTGATGGTGATTATGATGGTGATGATATCCCCTCACCGGAGGCCAAAGCATCCTCCATATTAGCCCTCCCGAATAAGAACAGAGGGTGGCAGCGGCTCCGCGACAGAAACTGGGAAAACTACTTATGTTCTGGGGTTTCCTCGCGGCGTGAATAAATAGGAGCCAAGGTAGGGCACCACAGAGGGGAGGACCCACCCAGGCGGCCTCCCGACGCGACCAGGGGTGGGGTCGCGCCATCAGGGTGCCTGGGGGTCCCCTGGCTGCCCTCTGGCCCCACTTCTGGCACAATGTCCCTTCGGGTGCGTGGATTTTCTGTGATTTTTCCTGGAATTTTCTGAGACACCTAAAAATCAATTTTCCTGCACATAAGAAAACCATACAGGCAGCTATGCTGCAAACAGCGTCAGTCCTGGTTAGTTTCGTCCAAATCATGCAAGAATGAGGCCAGAGCAATAGCAAAAGTGTTTGGAAAAGTAGATACGTTTGAGACATATCAATGATGCTCGTCAAGATGTGGGACAAAGTGCCAATTATCTCAGCATGTGCACGCATGTAGAAGTCATAATTCATTGTCATGATTGGTCTTGTATTCCCTTGTTATGTGTTATTCGCTCGAGTGCACGGTCTTGTAATCCTTAGTGTGTAGCAAAGAGTTTGTCTTGTGAGTGTTGAACCTTGTATCTCTCTGGTATGTAATGGAAACTGTCTTCGGGTGCTTAACCCTGTAATGAAGCTGTCTTCGAGTGCTTGACCATGATGTGTAATGAAACTGTCTTCAAGTCCTTGGTCATAATATTCAATGAAACTGCCTTTGAGTCCTTTGTCTTGCGATTTTTGCCTTCTTTCAATAATATCGGGTGCGTGACAGCGCTCCCGATGGGAGTAGCCCCCGAGGCTATGTGCGATTTGCAGAGTCGGACATAGGCTTAAGATATCCTTCCATGCTGGTCTATCTTGTGTTTGTACCATAATTCTAAGATTCGTCGGGTGCGCGATAGCACTCCCGATGGGAGTAGCCCCCGAGTCTTTAGGTGATCACTTGTGATCGGGTGAAGACTTAGAGAGTTTATCCTTAGTGTCAAACTTGACTGGGAGTTTCTTCACATAGCGAAGCGAGTCTGTGCTCGAATTTCCAAGTGTAACGGATGGTTTTGTCATCATGATGAATAAGCTTTGAAGCCGGTAGGGTAGCGGTGTCGTGTAAACGGAGATGGCCTTTGAGGGGGGAAGTCTGCGCTCAAGCCCCCGAGTGTCAGAGCAGCGTCGTCGTGTAAGAGAAAAAGCGTCTCTTCGGGGGGGAGTCTGTGCTCGAGCCCCCGAGTGCTTAAGTAGTACCGTCGCGTAAGCGAAAAAGCGTCTCTTGGGTGGAGTCTGCGCTCAAGCCCTCGAGTGCTTAAGTAGTGTCGCCGCATAAGCGAAAAAGCGTCTCTCGGGGGGGAGTCTGTGCTCTTGCCCCCGACTGCTTAAGTAGTGTCGTCGCGTAAGTGAAAAAGCGTCTCTCGGGGGGGAGTCTGGGCTCGAGCCCCCAAGTGCTTAAGTAGTGTCGTCGCGTAAATGAAAAAACGTCTCTAGGGGGGAGTCTAGGCTCGCCCCCCCCCCCCAGTGTTCTTAAGTAGTGTCGTCGCGTAAGAGAAAAAGCGTCTCTCGGGGTTCTTGCACTTGTTCTGGCCCGCGGCTGACTTCGTGGCTACGACTCGCGTTCGGCTTCTGGGTCGTCGAGTTCTTCTACGTCGGGTGTGACTTTGGTAGTCGCCGAAGGATTGATCTTGACTCGGTTGCCGGCTGAGCGATCTCGGTGGCGCGATGGAGAGGCTTGCGATGAACTTGAGTTCTTCGAGTGGGTTAGATCTTGCTCGAGCCCTCGAGTTGCCGCTTGCTGATGATGGGACCGCCGAGATCGTGATTCCAACCTGCGTCTTCCCCATGGTCAGCGCCAATTGACGACGATTGACCTCGGAAAATCCCATGGTTAAGAATCCTGGGTTAGATCGTAGAGGAGATGTGCAGGTTGGCGATACTCGTCGGCTAACAGGAGACAGGGATTTACCCAGGTTCAGGGCCCTCGATCGGTGAAACCCCTACTTCCTGCTCGATTGTATTATGATGGAGGCAATTACAGTGGAGGTCGAGGCGAGATCGCTCGGGACCGGGGGTGTTGCTATGAGATTGGATGCCCTAGACGTCCCCTCTCCTAGACTTTATATATTAGGCTGGGTCGCAAGGAGTCCATCTATGTTTATAGAGAGGGTTTCCTAATGTAGTTTTAGCCTTGGACGCCAAGTCGTAGCTTCCATAACCGTTGAGCACTCCTATGGCGGTGCCTCGAGTGGGCCAGGCATGGTCCGGTCGAGGCTTCTAGCTGGCCTTCTGTCTTGATACGCACCAGGTACCCTCATCTGTAGGAGTCGTTGGGTCACCCCCTCGTCATGGACCGAGCTTCAAACATTTCCTAGTGTCGTCCTCGTAGAGTTTTCAAACAACCGGGGTCAGTGGAGCATAGCGTCATGTTAGTCCAAAGTGGTCCGCTAAGGATCTGGGCTTTCTATGATTATTTCAATATCCAAACATGCATCAGACTGTAGAGTCCACTCTGAGGGTACAGTCAACTCTTGAGTTGGGTATCAACTCACCTAAGAGCCTGAGACCACCCGAATTTGTGTGTTGTTAGTTAGAGGGTCAATTTCTTTCCAGAACTTTTGGTGCTGACTCATCAAATGAGTGCATGTAATGGGTAGATTCAAGTTTAAAAGGGTGTGCATGTGTACCTTATGATGGGAAGTTGGTACACCCATGTAGGGTTAAATCTTTTCGAGAAGTTGGGTCCACTATTATGGATGACTCAGAACCTACCTTTTTTCATAGATAATATCAACATGAATCAACTTAAAACTTATCAAACGTGTGCGTACCCTTGATTGCCACTTCTTCTTCGGGATACGAGAGAGGGTACAATGCGTCGGGACCCGGGGTTAGCGTATGCAAGTCCTGCTACGACATAGTCATATGGAGAGCTGAGAACCGTACCCACTTGTCTAAGCAGACAAGGCCAAGCACAGAACGTCCTCGGAAAGCATCGTACGTGAGGGGCATCTCATCCAGGCCAGATGATCATCTGAGATGGGTCCTCATCGTCCGCACACAAGTCTAATGATATGGGTGATGAACTCCCATATTCGCAGACAAGTCGCCTCAACCATACTATCGACTATCTCATAACTCTTACATAGACTTACTCCAGCCCGATCACTTAGTCGGGGTCTAGGTCGGGCTCGATCATACATCAAAGTGTGCACGAGACAATGTCTCGAAAAATCGCATCGCGATGTCCCAAGGTGCGCACATCTAAGGGCCACTTGGTGTATAAAAGACCGCCAGCCAGATCACAACTAAGGTCTCGAAAACCCATACTAAGACATGCATGTTATAAACATACACGCAGCACACATGTCTAGTATGAACAGCAGGTATCAATGCAATTCTCTACAAAGTATATACTTTATTGATAACTCTTACAGAGTGCACACAGAGATCACAAGTCTGTGATCCAACATTACATCAAACATGCGGAAGCAAAGTAGGTCTGAGTACAAACAAGTTTAACAAATGGCTTAGAGAAGCCTTATCTAAAAAAAAGCCCTCCACGAGGGAACCAGTCGTCAGACTGGGACTACACTAGCTTGGTCTTCAGTCGTCGAGCTCGATGAAGAATCCACCTTCGGGGTCAGTGGGTTCATCTAAAACATAGAATAAGCAAACGTAAGTACAAAGTCGTACTCAGCAAGACTTACGTAGGAACTATACTACTCATGCACATGTATCAAGGTAAAGTGAGGTGGGGTTCAGTTGCAGAAATGCCAGCTTTGACTTGGCTAGTCCTGAACTACGAGTACCAGAATTTGAGGTAAGCAGCGTACAAGAGTCCACTACATCTCCAACCAATACACCACTATGGTTACTTCCTCGACTTCCCCACAAGGAGCACACCATAGCACTCACGCATATCTTGCGAGTTTTAGAAGTATCCAGTTCAAGTTGTCTAATAATCGAGCACAGCTCTCCAAGTAGTCCCTTACCGCGGACGCGGCTATTCGAATAGTTTATTAACCCTGCAGGGGTGTACTGCTACACACATGAAACCATCAGTTACCGCCGGGATCTTGTCACCCTTCAAGCGGGTGTCGGCAAGGATAATTTCCACAACTTTTACCTCATAGCCAACTCAAATTCAATGGAGACGCCTATCTGGGCTAGAATCCACATCGTGAACCCGGCCGGTTTACCGATGTGGTCCCAGAAGATGTGTGCAGGGTCCCAAGCCGGTCTGAATAGCCGTTCTTCCACTTCGCAGACCGTGCCACAGACCTACCAGAACTCTGAACTAATGCGACTCATTGAACTGAGAAGGGGTGAGTTAGTAGGTTGAGCAGGGGTCCATGTGCCCAACATGTGGTAGTACTCTTCGTCTTGGATCACCACACAAGAACTCAGGCTTAAGGCGGTGTTCAACGAGACAACCCACTGTGTACTCCTACACAGCCTCTCATCGTTCACCTTGTATTAGGGTAGTTTTACCAACACAGTTTCACTTTCATCAACACCATGTTCACTATCATACCGACTCACATCAAAAACATCCTCATTGTAAACTCTAAGCATGCAATAAGCAGTAACAGTTGCAGGGGCCACATGATATCAATCAACTCCTATGTCAGCTAGGATTGTGGTTTGCTTACTACTGTGACAAGATGATAGGTCATGCATCGGATATGGGTTCAACTATGCGGTAGAATCGATACAAGGTGATCTCCTAAACATGCATAAGCGATACTGAGAGGGAATTGGGATTTTATAGACATGATCAATGGGGGGTTGCTTGCCTTGCTGACGAGGTTCAGTCACGGGGTCTTCAACGAAGGGGGTGATCTCGGTTTCCGGCTCCACTTCTATCAGCAACATGAGAATCATAGGATCAACATAATGTACAATGCACAATCACATGAATAAGATTGTAATGGTGATGTTCATGGTTGCATTGTGTGGACAATTCCATTTAAAAGGAGCATATTGCATTTGAAATGCAAATTCAAACACCATTTTATTTATCGATGAATTTAAAATGCATTTGAATACATGAATGTTCATTTGAAATGGTTGATCATGAAGTGATGTGGTATAGTTGAGGTAAAGTATCTGATGTGTGGATGAAACCATCTAAAAGAAGTGTGTTGCAAAGTCATTTGCAAAATCACTCCAAAATTGAATTCAAAAGAATGCTATATGCATGTTTGCTACTTTTCACCCATTTTAAAATGGTCAAACATAACAACAAGTTGCATATTCAGAATCCTTGTATTTTTCTGATAATTTTAGACATATTATTTGTCCAATTTGGAGTTAATATGAATTTTCTATGAATTTTTGAAGTTTAAAGTCTTTTCTGCCTTTTTCTGAATTAATTAAATTGATTTAACCAATTATGGCGTCATGCTGACGTGGGGGGTCTGGCCAGTGGGGTCGGCCTGTCAGCCTCTGGGTTAATTAGCCCGGTTAGTTTTAACTAACCAGGGTGGATTAAAGGCCCTGGGCCCACTTGTCAACGACTCTGGGGGGGTTAAGCACGGGGTTAAGGCTAACCCACCGGCGGCTTGACGCCGGTGGCCTGGCCACGGCGGCGCCCTCGCCGGAATCGGCTAGGGGACATGGGGAGGACAACGGAGAGCACAAGGGGGTTCCTCTCGCTCGCCCGCGTACTCTGGTGCCATTGGGGCATCAAGGGGAGGCTTCATGCCTCGTCGGCGATGACCATGTGCGGCGGCCAGAGTCGTCGGACTTCGACGGCGAGGCGACACACGACACGGGAGAACGAACGGGGAGGGAGAATCGAAGTGTGCGGCTCACAAGAACGTGAATGCGTCAACGGGGAGGTCGGGGAGGAGCTGGCGGCGGCGAATCGCTCGTCGGAGCTCTCTGCGGCCGGCGGTGAAGTGGCGAAGCGAGCGTCTCCTCCGTGGGCGCTGAGCCCAAATTACTGATGCAGATCGACGTAGCGGAGCTCAGGGAAGACGGTGGACATGTCGGTGTAGGATGTCTCAGCCGGTGGCCGCGGCGGTTCTCGTCGGCGTGCTCTGCGGGCGCGGCTAGGGTTAGGAAAAGGCGAGGAGATGGCGACGCCGAGGACCAGAGAAAGGGGGAAAGTGCTGCGGGGCTTCTCCTGGCGTCGATGGCGGCGAGAAGGAGGTAGGGGCGTGGATGGGGAGCTGCCACCGCGACGGCTGCGGCATGCCGGGCACGCAGTTGTGTGCTCGTGCCCGGGGAAGACGACAGAGCGGCCTGGTGGGCTGGGCCGGCTGGGCCTTCGCCTGGGGCGACAGGTAAGTGGTTCTGTTTTTCTTTTCTGTTTTCTTCTAACATTTGTTTTGGCTAGCTAAAATAAATACCTAGCCATTTTCCAAAATGCTAGAAATTTTTATATGGCATCATAATAATATAGACTAGCCATTTATAAAGTTTGGCACTTTTTAAAATTCAAATTATTTGAATCTTAACTCAAATAGGGTTTTTTGAATTAATCCAAGTTCCTGTTTGAATATTTGAAAAATCCATGAGCATGGGGTGGGTCCCACATCACTTGATATGTGATCACACTCATTTATAAGACTTTTTCAAAAATCAAACATGAATTTTTGGAGAAGATTTATTTCTGGCCTTTTGAATTAATTCATCTGGGGGGTGTTCCTTCTCCCATTTGAGTTTGATTTTGATTTCAAATGAATTCTTTTGAAATTTTTAACATGATGCAAGTTGACTTAGATCCTAGCACATTACCTAATAGAGGGTTCTGACAACTCGCCCCCACTCAAAATAATATCGTCCCGAGATTCAGAAGTCTGCGGTAGGAAGGAGGGGTACTCGGCACTGAGACGGTCTTCTCTTTCCCATGTTGCTTCTTTCTCGGAGTGATGTGACCATTGAACTTTCAGAAACCTGATCTTCTGACGACGAGTGACACACTCTGCCGAATCAAGAATACGAACGGGGTATTCTCGATAAGAAAGGTCATCTTGGAGATCAAGCGTTTCATAGTCGACTTCGCGGATGGGGTCCTTGAAGCAACGCCTGAGTTGTGACACATGGAATACATCATGTACTCGGGAAAGGTGCGGGGGTAGTTCAAGTTGGTAGGCAACTTCTCCATGTTTAGCAAGAATGCGGAAAGGTTCGATGTAACGTGGGGCCAACTTGCCTTTGATACCGAATCGTTGGGTTCCCTTCAGAGGAGTAACCAGAAGGTAAGCCTTCTCGTCCAGATTGTAGCTCTCTTGCCTATGATGACGATCATAGTAGCTTTTCTGACGAGACTGGGCGGTTTCAATTGATCACGAACAATGCGAACTTGCTCTTCTGCTTCCATGATCATATCCGGTCCAAAGAATTTTCTTTCACCGGTTTCTGACCAGTTAAGGGGTGTTCGACATCGTCGTCCATAAAGGAGTTCAAAAGGAGCCATGTTCAGACTAGATTGAAAACTATTGTTATAAGCAAATTCGGCGAATGGAAGAGACTTCTCCCAATTCTTTCTGAATGTGATAACACAAGCTCTGAGCATGTGTTCAAGAATTTGGTTAACCCTTTCGACTTGACCGCTAGACTGAGGATGGAAAGCTGTACTAAAGGAGAGATGAGTTCCCATAGCATGTTGGAAGCTTCCCCAAAATCTAGAGGTGAAAAGGCTACCACGATCAGAATTGATTTCCAAAGGAATACTATGAAGAGACACAATTCTAGAGACATACAAGTCTGCTAACTGGCTAGCAGTTATAGACTCGCGAACTGGAAGGAAGTGTGCAACTTTGGACAGTCTATCCACCACAACGAAGATGGCATCATTTCCTTTCTGGGTTTTTGGAAAGCCGGTGACTAAATCCATACCGACTTTATCCCATTTCCACTCAGGGATAGGCAATGGTTGAAGAGTGCTAGCAGGTCTTTGGTGCTCGGCCTTAATGCGACGACAAACATCACATTCAGCAATGAACTTAGCAATTTCTCTCTTCATCCTAGTCCACCAAAATCTCTGGCGTAGGTCTCGGTACATCTTTGTGCTACCAGGATGAATTGAAAGGGGAGTGTCATGAGCTTCTCTGAGGATTAGCCTCCTAAGATTGTGTTTTTGTGGTACAACCAATCGAGTGCCAAAGAAAACGACACCTTGATCATTTATGGAGAAACATTTAGCAACTCCGCTAGCAATGTTCTTCTTGATCTCTCGAATACCACTATCACGTTTCTGGGCGGCTATGATTTTATCCTCAAGGGTTGGTTTCGCCACCAAGGTAGAAAGATAGCCATGAGGAACAATCTCGAGATTGAGTTTTCGAAATTCCTCATGAAGAAGTGGTTGATACTGTTGTAACATGAGGTTGTTACAATACGACTTACGACTTAGTGCATCAGCCATGACATTGGCTTTGCCTGGGGTGTAAGAAATTCCTAAGTCATAATCTTTTATCAACTCAATCCAGCGTCTTTGCCTGAGATTAAGATCTAGCTGGGTGAATATGTACTTGAGGCTTTGGTGGTCGGAATAGATCTCACAACGATTACCAAGGAGGTAATGTCGCCAAGTTGTCAGGGCATGAACTACGGCAGCGAGTTCAAGATCGTGGGTAGGATAGTTCTCTTCATGTGGACGCAACTGGCGTGAAGCATAAGCTACCACATGTCTATCTTGCATAAGTATGCATCCTAACCCTTGCCGTGAGGCGTCACAAAAGATCTCGAAATCCTTCTTGGTGTCTGGAGGCGCAAGTACGGGTGCAGAAGTCAATCTTCTTTTTAGCTCTTGAAAGCTTTCCTCGCACTTGGTAGTCCATAGGAATTTCTTATCTTTCTTGAGGAGTTCAGTTAGAGGCTTTGCAACTTTAGAAAAGTTCTCGACGAAGCGGCGGCAATAGCTGGCTAGGCCAAGAAAACTCCTAACTTGCTTAACCGATTCAGGTGGAGTCCAGTCAAGGACGGCCTGAACTCTCTCGGGATTCACAGCAATGCCTTTTGCAGAAATCACGTGGCCTAAGTAGGTCACTTCTGGTAGCCAAAATTCACACTTGGAGAATATAGCACACAGGCGATGCTCTCTAAGTTTCATCAATACCAGCCTAAGATGCTCGGCATGTTCTTCTTCATTATTCGAGTATATAAGGATGTCATCGAGGTAAACCACGACGAACTTGTCCAAATACTCCATGAAGATCGAGTTCATCATGCGTGAAAAAGTGGCGGGGGCATTGGTTAGACCGAAGGACATGACGGTGAACTCGTAAAGACCATAACGAGTAGTGAAAGTCGTCTTGGGAACGTCCTCGTTTCGGATCTTGATTTGATGATAACCTAATCTCAAATCCATCTTGGAGAAGACAGAGGATCCAACAAGTTGATCATAAAGATCATTGATCCTGGGCAGTGGGTACTTGTTCTTTATCATCGCTAGATTTAGCGGCCGATAGTCTACGCACATCCTTTCTGTTCCATCTTTCTTCGTTACAAACAGAACGGGGCAACCCCATGGCGATGAGCTAGGGCGGATGAAGCCTTTTTCCAACAAAGCTTCCAATTGGGTTTTAAGATCAGCTAACTCACGTGGGGCCATTTTGTATGGACGTCTAGAAATTGGTGCGGTTCCTAGCATAAGATCCAGTATGAACTCTACACATCTGTCGGGTGGCATTCCCGGCAGCTCTTCAGGAAAGACATCCGGGAAGTCACGAACCACCGGAATATCTTCAAGGTCGGGAAGGGGAAGCACATTCAAAGATTGTACTTGGGTTCTTGTTCTTGGTGAGGAGTAATCTATTGTCTGGCCTGAAGGATGTGTAAGTCTAACTGACTTGGCTTAACAACCAAGAAAAGCATGTTGTCTTGATAACCAATCCATACCAAGGATGACATCAATGTCTGAAGACTTGAGGGCTATGAGTGAAGCAAGGAATACTAAACCCTCAATTGCAATTTGATTACCATGGCTTACTCTATTAGTTTGCCACTTGGAACTAGGAGTTTGAATGATCATTGGGGTGAACATTTCATCAAAGGATATCTCATGTCGAAGTGCATAACTCTCCGACATGAATGAGTGAGATGCTCCTGGGTCGAAAAGAACAGAAGTGGGAACAAAATTGACTGGGAGCGTACCAAGAATGACGTCAGAAGTACTATCAGTTTCCTCAACTGAGATTTGGTTCACACGTCCAAGATTTTCTGAGGTGGATGGCTTGGCAGTGGAAACCTTCAGGGGTGGCTTGGCACGAACATTGGGGTTCCCTTTGGCATGGGGTGGAGCATTCTGATTTATGGAACAATCACGAGAATAGTGACCAGGATGGCCACATCTGAAGCAGGCTCCAAAGATAGTGCGGGGAGCTGGGTTGTTTGGTGGAGCTGGTGGACGAGGCGGCACAAGGGATGGCCTCGGTGGGTTGTTTTGGTGGATCAAACTGTTAGAAATCAAGATCATGCGCTTCTGAGGGCGTGAACTGGAAGAAGGGGCAAGCTCAAGAGCATGCTTGCGAGACTTCTCGAAAACTTCATTGCCATGCTCAGATCTAAAGGATCTGTTGACTAAATCCTCAAAGGTGGCAAACTCAAGGAGGTTGAGATCATGACGAAGGATGGGGCTAAGTCCCTTGCGGAACCTTGCCTGCTTTCTGGCATCGGTGGTGATTTCATCTTGGGCACAACGAGCAAGACGGTTGAACTCCCTCACATACTCATGAATGGACATCTCTCCTTGATTTAGATTGCAGAACTCTTCCTTCTTGCGCTCCATCAACTCATCCAGAATGTGGTACCCTCGAAAGGCAACACAGAACTCCTGCCAAGTCACTACGTGAACATCTGGTTGCATTGCAACATAGTTCTCCCACCACTGAAGAGCAGCACCTTCCAAGAAGTATACCGCGGAAATAACTCGGTCATCGGGAGCAACATGTGCTGTATCAAGCTTACGCTCGAAGGAACGGAGCCAATCATCAGCTTCGAGGGGCTCAGAAGAACATCGGAATACCAGTGGCTTGAGGAAGATGAAGTCCTGAATGCTGACCACCACATTACGATGGTGGGAGGTATTCTGCTTGATGAGCTCCAGAAGGCGTGTTTGATCACGTCTATTTCCCTCAGCTTCCATCATGATTTCCGCTGCAGAAGGCGGTGGTGGAGGTTCATCATCATTTCGATTCCGATCACGGTCTCGATTCCGAAGAACAGCACTACGGGTTCCACCTGACATCCTGTGTGATAAAAATCAACAATCAGAACAGGTTGTACGATGGAGTCAAGGATAAAAGGATATGATTTAGGCGGAAAAGATAATAATGCGAAGGCAATGAATCAAAGAAACACGGAACAAATCCGGCAGCATAACGGGTACACTGGGATGGAAATTGAAACAACCTCGAAGAAATTGGACAGAACTTCTTCAAGGAACTCAAAACACGGAGACTCTGGACAACCACAACAATCCTACGGCTACAAGGAGGCAATCAACGAGATTTTCTAGTCACACATAGATGAGCCTAGTCCTATCATCCCGTAGAAAAGATAAGGGTGACTCAGAACTCAGATCGATGAGGGTAAGGAGAAAAAAGAAGCCTTACGTTGTTCCCTTATATACCCAGAGTAACTATATAACTATAGAAGGCTAGACTCGACTTCGGGCAAGGCTGATAATCCTACAGTCAGTCCTGCTCTGATACCAAGTCTGTCGGGACCCGGGGTTAGCGTATGCAAGTCCTGCTACGACATAGTCATATGGAGAGCCGAGAACCGTACCCACTTGTCTAAGCAGACAAGGCCAAGCACAGAACGTCCTCGGAAAGCATCATACGTGAGGGGCATACCATCCAGGCCGGATGATCATCTGAGATGGGTCCTCATCGTCCACACACAAGTCTAATGATATGGGTGATGAACTCCCATATTCGCAGACAAGTCGCCTCAACCATACTATCGACTATCTCATAACTCTTACATAGACTTACTCCAGCCCGATCACTTAGTCGGGGTCTAGGGCGGGCTCGATCATACATCAAAGTGTGCACGAGATAGAGTCTCGAACAATCGCATCGCGATGCCCCAAGCTGCGCACATCTAAGGGCCACTTGGTGTATAAAAGACCGCCAGCCAGATCACAACTAACGTCTCGAAAGACATGCATGTTATAAACATACACGCAGCACACATGTCTAGTATGAACAGCAGGTATCAATGCAATTCTCTACAAAGTATATACTTTATTGATAACTCTTACAGAGTGCACAGAGATCACAAGTCTGTGATCCAACATTACATCAAACATGCGGAAGCAAAGTAGGTCTGAGTACAGACAAGTTTAACAAATGTCTTAGAGAAGCCTTATCTAAAAACAAGCCCTCCACGAGGGAACCAGTCGTCAGACTGGGACTACACTAGCTTGGTCTTCAGTCGTCGAGCTCGATGAAGAATCCACCTTCGGGGTCAGTGGGTTCATCTAAAACATAGAATAACCAAACGTGAGTACAAAGTCGTACTCAGCAAGACTTACGTAGGAACTATACTACTCATGCACATGTATTAAGGTAAAGTGAGGTGGGGTTCAGTTGTAGATATGCCAGCTTTGACTTGGCTAGTCCTGAACTACGAGTACCAGAATTTGAGGTAAGGAGCGTACACGAGTCCACTACATCTCCAACCAATACACCACTATGGTTACTTCCTCGACTTCCCCACGAGGAGCACACCATAGCACTCACGCTTATCTTGCGAGTTTTAGAAGTATCCAGTTCAAGTTATCTAATAATCGAGCACAGCTCTCCAAGTAGTCCCTTACCGCGGACGCGGCTATTCGAATAGTTTATTAACCCTGCAGGGGTGTACTGCTACACACATGAAACCATCAGTTACCGTCAGGATCTCGTCACCCTTCAAGCGGGTGTCGGCGAGGATAATTTCCACAACTTTTACCTCACAGCCAACTCAAATTCAATGGAGACGCCTATCTGGGCTGGAATCCACATCGTGAACCAGGTCGGTTTACCGATGTGGTCCCAGAAGATGTGTGCAGTGTCCCAAGCCGGTCTGAATAGCCGTTCTTCCACTTCGCAGACCGTGCCACAGACCTACCAGAACTCCGAACTAATGCGACTCATTGAACTGAGAAGGGGTGAGTTAGTAGGTTGAGCGGGGGTCCATGTGCCCAACATGTGGTAGTACTCTTCGTCTTGGATCACCACACAAGAACTCGGGCTTAAGGCGGTGTTCAACGAGACAACCCACTGTGTACTCCTACACAGCCTCTCATCGTTCACCTTGTATTAGGGTTGATTCACCAACACAGTTTCACTTTCATCAACACCATGTTCACTATCATCCCGACTCACATCAAAAACATCCTCATTGTAAACTCTAAGCATGCAATAAGCAGTAACAGTTGCAGGGGCCACATGATATCAATCAACTCCTATGTCAGCTAGGATTGTGGTTTGCTTACTACTGTGACAAGATGATAGGTCATGCATCGGATATGGGTTCAACTATGCGGTAGAATCGATACAAGGTGATCTCCTAAACATGCATAAGAGAAACTGAGAGGGAATTGGGATTTTATAGACATGATCAATGGGGGGTTGCTTGCCTTGCTGACGAGGTTCAGTCACAGGGTCTTCAACGAAGCGGGTGATCTCGGTTTCCGGTTCCACTTCTATCAGCAACATGAGAATCATAGGATCAACATAATGTACAATGCACAATCACATGAATAATATTGTAATGGTGATGTTCATGGGTGCATTGTCTGGACAATTCCATTTAAAAGGAGTATATTGCATTTGAAATGAAAATTCAAACTCCATTTGATTTATCGATGAATTTAATATGCATTTGAATGCATGAATGTTCATTTCAAATGGTTGATCGTGAAGTGATGTGGTATAGTTGAGGTAAAGTCTCTGATGTGTGGATGAAACCATCTAAAAGAAGTGTGTTGCAAAGTCATTTGGAAAATCACTCCAAAATTGAATTCAAAAGAATGCCATATGCATGTTTGCTACTGTTCACCCATTTTAAAATGGTCAAACATAGCAACAAGTTGCATATTCAGAATCCTTGTATTTTTCTGATAATTTTAGACATATTATTTGTCCAATTTGGAGTTAATATGAATTTTCTATGAACTTTTGAAGTTTAAAGTCTTTTCTGCCTTTTTCTGAATTAATTAAATTGATTTAACCAATTATGGCGTCATGCTGACGTGGGGGGGGGTCTGACCAGTGGGGTCAGCCTGTCAGCCTCTGGGTTAATTAGCCCGGTTAGTTTTAACTAACCAGGGTGGATTAAGGGCCCTGGGCCCACTTGTCAACGACTCTGGGGGGGTTAAGCACGGGGTTAAGGCTAACCCACCGGCGACTTGACGCCGGTGGCCTGGCCACGGCGGCGCCCTCGCCGGAATCGGCTAGGGTCCACGGGGAGGAAAACGGAGAGCACAGAGGGGTTCCTCTCGCTCGCCCGCGTCCTCTGGTCACACTAGGGCATCAAGGGGAGGCTTCAGGCCTCGTCGGCGATGACCATGTGCGGAGGCCGGAGTCGGACTTCGACGGCGAGGCGACGCACGACACGGGAGAACGAACGGGGAGGGGGAATCAAAGTGCGCGGCTCACCAGAACGGGAAGGCGTCAACGGGGAGGTCGGGGAGGAGCTGGCGGCGGCGAATCGCTCGTCGGAGCTCTTTGCGGCCGGCGGTGAAGTGGCGAAGCGAGCGTCTCCTCCGTGGGCGCTGAGCCCAAATTACTTATGCAGATCGACGTAGCGGAGCTCGGGGAAGACGGTGGACATGTCGGCGTAGGCTGTCTCAGTCGTTGGCCGCGGCGGTGCTCGTCGGCGTGCTCTGCGGGCGCGGCTAGGGTTAGGGAAAGGCGAGGAGATGGCGACGCCGAGGACCAAAGAAAGGGGGAAAGTGTTGCGGGGCTTCTCCTGGCGTCGATGGCGGTGAGAAGGAGGCAGGGGCGTGGCTGGGGAGCTGCCACCGCGACGGCTGAGGCATGTCGGGCACGCAGCTGTGTGCTCGTGCCCGGGGAAGACGACAGAGCGGCCTGGTGGGCTGGGCCGGCTGGGCCTTCGCCTGAGGCGACAGGTAAGTGCTTCTGTTTCCTTTTTCTGTTTTTCTTTTCTGTTTTCTTCTGACATTTGTTTTGGCTAGCTAAAATAAATACCTAGCCATTTTCCAAAATGCTAGAACTTTTTATATGGCATCATAATAATATAGACTAGCCATTTATAAAGTTTGGCACTTTTTACAATTCAAATTATTTGAATCTTAACTCAAATAGGGGTTTTTGAATTAATCCAAGTTCCTGTTTGAATATTTGAAAATTCCATGAGAATGGGGTGGGTCCCACATCACTTGATATGTGATCACACTCATTTATAAGACTTTTCAAAAATCAAACATGAATTTTTGGAGAAGATTTATTTCTGGCCTTTTGAATTAATTCATCTGGGGGGTGTTCCTTCTCCCATTTGAGTTTGATTTTGATTTCAAATGAATTCTTTTGAAATTTTTAACATGATGCAAGTTGACTTAGATCCTAGCACATTACCTAACAGAGGGTTCTGACACAATGTTACGTGTTATGATTGTGTAGTAGGTGAATAGTAGACTTATTCAGATTCTCTAAAGAATGATTGGATCTCATCTTATCCTATAGAACGTAGATCCATGATATATGCTAGTGCGGCAGCAACAACTTCATCACTTACCCCATCCTCATAGTGAGCTAGTTACTTATGATATGATGATTTATGAAATGTCTTGCTAGGTATCCCGAGTACTCAATAATAAACACACACCATTTTATAGGGTTCCTCACTGATGAGCACTTCAACAGGTATGGTGATCGAACATGTTTCACGTGGAGATTCGATGCGATTAGATTAGCGGATCATGTTACTCGACAAAAAAATATCAGCAGATTCCGACTGGAGCATGGAACCGAAGGTTTATGGGATCGATGTTGCTTCTTCTAGCCACTTAGGCATTTTGTTGTTGTTTGTAACCAAACTTTGTATCTTTCGTTGTTGTATTTGCATATGGATACTTGTATGCTTTGTTATAATATATGTTATATTCTTGTTAGTCATAACGTAATCATATTATTATTAAAATCTGAAGTATATGGCAGTGTCATATTCGCGATGAGTTCAATATACGCTTCTATTCTAAAAATGGATGAAAAACATATATATCTAGAATAACACACCGCATATGATACCTTACAGTGACTGACGAGGGGATGACTCTGTGGGTCCCCTTCATGAGGGTACCTGGTGCATGTCAAGACCGATGGTCCACCAGAAGCCTCACGAATCGACATGAAGCCTAAGACTTGAGGCGCAAGATAAGGACTCCTTCTCGTAGTTGATTAGGACTCATGTAAACTCCTACCTGACTATCTATATAAAGCCAGGCAGGGACACCCCCTAGACAGATCTTTCTTCATGCATACAACTAGACAGGCAATCCCTCCACCAAACCCTAGAGAGACCGCGTCTCGCCGGGACCTGTTTTAAGCCTGTAACACCATCATCAATATAAGATCATACAAGCAGCATGTAGGGTTTCCCTCCAGGGGCCTTGTAAGGACCGATATGCGGTACTGTTCCAGATCTAGATGTTTCCAGCCAGATCCGGGGACGAAGCACATATCGGTCCCACCGCGACATATGACAATGTCATATGCCCCAGATTTCCAACATGATATCACAACATTACAACTACATGGATACAACATCTCATACAATCGGCATATAACTGTCTTAAATACATTACATCAGCGAAAGATACATGTCTGAGTATAGACTACAATCAAATGCCTAGCGGCAAAGGTAAAGCACACCATTCCCTTAACCACACGGGTCCAGGCTCTCCGCTGGGATCCGCCTAACTAGTCGTCGTCGAGTCTCCACGAAGGCGTCCAGAAGAAGAGTCGAGGTCGCAATCAACTTCAGCGGTCGATCAGGCAAAACATAAAAGGGAAAATAAAAGCAAGGGGTGCAAATATATCAAAGTCTTGTAACTAACTTCTCACGGGTAAGATGGGGGTAATGGTGAGGTTGCAGACGCACTAGCAATATATGAGTGGCTAACGGTCTATTTAGAGTAAGATGAGAACCAAGCATTCGATGAGGAATCGCCTCCAACAAGTCTTGCTATCAACTACTTACGCAAACATAACAACTATCCTATCCTTGTCCTCCTCTTCGCATCCCGACAAAGAAGAAGCAGTCAAGGCACACACACGTTGATCAAGTTATTAAGATTATCTCAGTTGTTGTTGTCTATGAACAAGGAGTAGGTCTCAAGTCGTCCATAACCGTGGACACGGCTTCTCGAAAAGATTTAACCCTGCAGGAGTGTACCAACTACCCATTACAAGGTTGCGCACGCACGCCCATCTCTCTCAGTTTCTACCCATCACATGCAGCCATTTTATGATTTAGTCCCGAGAGATCCGAAACGACATGTCCCTCTAGCTAACAACGAACAAATCCGGGTGGCCCCCTGGGAGTCGACACCCAATCCAAAAGTTGTCCACGCTCTCGAGTCGGACTCTTCCGTCAGGCTAAGGTCGAGGTAACTGATCCCCTCACATGTGGGCAGCCCCCTAGCTCACCAGTGTGGACCAACAGAGAAACCATGTCTCCGCTAGCCCGAGTTGTTTTAAAGGATATCTTCTAGCAGCGACCCGACAGACATATATGCATGGTTTTCAAATGGTAAATCAGCTTGGGCCACCACTAGAAATGTTTGAAGCTAGGTAGGTAAGAAAAGGGGACCCCATAAAATCCCACACGCCGTTAGGCACGCTCAGTCTTAAAACCAATACCCGGATCTCGGGTCCTAGGTGACTCAAATGGAACAAAGCGTCGGGGCGGGATAGCCTAGACCTTCCATCCTTCGTCGAATATAGACAACATTATAATAATCATATCATCCACAATAAATATAATAGTGATAGCCCAAACCAAGGAATAACAGGGGGTAACAGTTGATAACATCCTAGCATGCATACTAAGCAGTGGCTGAGAAGCGAGCAAAAGTAACATAGCCGAACAAGGTTTGCTGGGATGTGGAGGGTCATGGTTGTTTGGGTTTATTTGAGACGCATGAATATGAAGTGGTAGGATCAAGCAATCGTTCTATCCTACACCTAGGCGCGAGTGAGCTGAAAGTTATAAGCATGATATATGCTCCCCCTTACCTGCTGAGAAGACGATCCGAAGGTGAAGTCGATCGCAAGCTCGCAACGTCTCCGAGAGATACCCGCGGAAGCACACAAGAAGGAAACACTGGAAAAGGCAATCGACAAGCAAGCATTTATTACTACGAAGCAATCACGAGGAAGCAATAACAAGAAGGCAACACGAGACAACACACTACGGCATCGTATCTATCGTCGAGAGCGAGTACTAACATGTTAAGTGGAGTACTCGTCACACACGACGATACCGCACGTTTATATTGGTTCAAGTTGTTTAGCTACTCAAGATGAGAAAGGTTGTTAACATGACATCTCACTCAAGCATGGCATGTCACACAAACATGGCAAGAGGTGAAGCACAAAGTAAACTATCTATGCTAGTCAATTTAAGTGAGGCACAACCTAAACATGGCATAACACTAAGTGCCCCACGACAATTAAAACATTTGGTACTGTTCTGTCCAAAACCATATTTTAAGTGGGTTAACAACGGAAAACAATAGCATAAACACAAAATACATGAAATTCTAATCAAGTTACATATAAAGAACACTCCAAACGAAGTTACGGTTAAAAAGATACAAGAAAAACAAGTTACGGGCACAATCTGCCAAACATCAGGATGCACACTTTCGAGCAATGCATAAACAGGATAATGAATGCAAAAATGCTCACAAATGATATGCAACTAAAGTATACATGGCAGGGAAGGCATGGCAAAAGGAATCATGCAAAAAGGCATCATGAACAATTAATTATAGCCCTAAAAAATGCAATAAAACATTACTAGTCTAGGACTTGTGAAAATCAGGAAAACATGGCAGACACTGTTATTTTCATGTTGTACAAACAGAAGCAAAACTATATGCATATGTGTAGCAACATGGCATAGCAATATATGGGCATGAGTTGGACATGATGATGATCAGGTACAAACAAGAATCAAGGTCATAGGCATAACAGATCAAAAGATATCAAGCGTGCAACATGGCATCGGAAAGTTATAGACTTAGTGAAAACATAGGTGGCTTCCAACAACAGCAGGATAGCAACTTTGGAGCTAAACATATATATGACCAGAAATGTAAACATGACAATGCAATACATATAATGGAAGTAGACATGGCATAGATCAAAATGACATATTGCAATGCTCAATAGGATGCACGGTTAAAAAGATATAGGGCAGCAAAGTAGCAACTTTATATAAACAGCAGCACACTAACATCAGGGTCACCACTTTGGAGCAAGAATTAATATAGCTACAACATCCAAACATGACAAGTGATTCCATAGGATAGAAGTAGACATGATGCTTAACAGTATGCAACAAGAATCAATGCAATAGGCCTCATGGATGTGTCACAATCATCAATCAAACTTGCAATAAAATAACAGCAGCAGCACACTAACAGAAAATAATAGCAGTTGACAGTCTGATGCCCACTTCAACAGTGATTAACAACATCAAGATGGCCTCAAATCAAAATGCTCACAAAAGATGAACTGAAGTACACACAAAACTAAACAATTTTCCTTTTGGGCGCAACGTCATCCGGGCTACGGTTTACTCGCAAATTTACTCGCAAAACGGAAACAACAGCACAATATCCTCAGACTTAGAAAAATTTTAGCAGGGTTAAGGAAAAAAATAAAAGACGGGCCTCACCCATCGGGCCGGCCCAAGAGGCTGGCGGCTGGCGAGCTGGATCGGGCCGCGTCGGCTGGGCTGGGGCGCGGGCAGGCTGGACCGCAGATCTGGTCCGTGGGAGAGGCCGGCCCGGCCGAGGGGATGCAGCGGCGGCGCTGCTCGGGGCTTCGGTCTCCCGATGACCGGCGGCGGTGACCGCGGTTGACGCCGGCGGCGGTGGCCGCGGTTGACGCCGGCGACGTGCGGCTGGTGCCGGGGCGGCGCGAGGAGGTAGACCCGGGGCGCGGCAGGCCGGGCCTGGCGACGACGTGGTCCAGGGAGGCCGCTGGTTCGGGTGGCCGTGTCAGCTCGGCTGGCTTGCCGGCCATGGCTCACGGCGGCGGCGGGAGCTCCGGTGGACCTGCGGCAAGGAGACGAGAGGAGGTGAGGAGGTAGGAGAAGAGGGAAGGAGGAGAGCGAGAGGCGCGGGAGGAGATGGTCGGCCGGGGCGCGGCTCGCCGGTGCTGCTGCCGGCGCGGCGGCCGGATTACACGGGCGGCGGCGGCGTGGAGGCCCCTTGGGCTGGCGGCGGGGCTGGAGAGAGGAGAGAGAGGCTGGGCTGACGAGGTGGCCTCTGGGCCGTCGGATTGCTAGATCTGACGGTCCAGAGCGCCTGGAAGCTAGGGTTTGCGAAAATGGGGCTATTTGTAGGCAATTTTGGGGCAAATTGGAGGGGGTGGCTGCAATTTTGGCTTAGGGAAACCCTCAGTGGGGATGGGAGAGTGGTGGTATTTATATAGTCCAGGTGGCTGGCAGTTTGCAAAAATATCCCCGGTTTTTCTCTCGCGCGCGCGGTGTTTACGTTTCTGACTGCCGGGGGTCCGCATGACCTCCGATTCGGGTAAAACTTCGAACTGCGCGATCGGCGCGTCGAGCCGGCGGCGTTCACCTCGCGCTAGAACCGTTTCGAGAACACTTTCCGGCACGCTAAACGGGGTTTTTTTCGTTCCGTTGGCTACGGCTAGCCTTGTGCGGTTTTCGCGACGGTGATCGGGTGAAACCGGCGTCGCAAAGGTCAAGTGTCAGGGTGGCAAGGGTCGGTCTTCGTCCGGTACGAGATAAGAGGGGGAAATAATCGCCGATCGATAAATCGGGGATGCAAACACCACAAACCAATCAGACAATCAAACAATTCACACCGAAAACAAATTTTTTAATTTTTCTGAAATCTGGGCTGTTACAGGCCTGAAGCTGGATAAACCGTGTGTCTCGCGTCCCCCGTGTTGCTTGTCAACCTTCTAAATCTACCAGCACACACTTTTTTCCCTCTCAATCAACCTAGGGTATACCTAATCTTGGGATTTGCCGAGGTCCACCCTCGTCAGTGACACGGACCGGCTACTTGGTATGGTGAACGCCTCGATGGCGATTGGACGACGCTTGGCTCTGCCTTCAGCTTGAGCCATCTGTGACGCCCCCAAAATCAAGCCGTGTACAGTAATCATACACGCAAGGTACACGATCGAGATCAAGGACTCACGATGAGATATCACAACACAACTCTACAAATAAAATAATACAAGCTGTTTAATACAAGCCAGGGGCCACGAGGGCTCGAATATAACAGCTCGAGAGCACAAAGTCAGCGGAAGCAATAGTATCTGAGTACAGACACAACGGTATAAGGTTGCCTTAAGAAGGCTAGCACAAATATCAACAACGATCGAAAAGGCGAGGCCTCCTGCCTGGGAACCTCCAGGCTACTCCTGGCCAATGGGGAACTCGACGTCGTAGAAGGCATCGGGGGTCTTTCACGTTGCGGTGGTCGACATCGGGGATCTCCTGCTCCTGGACTCCAACTTCGACTGCAGCGGCCGATCAGGCAAAACAGTAAAGGAAATAAATCAGGTGAGTATCTAGTATACCCGCGAGTCTTACGTCCGCTACTAAGCATTATGCATTGTATCAACGGAAAGAAGAGGTTGTATATAGTGGACTGAAAGTCAGAAATTCAGAGCAAGGGTAAGAAGCTAGGCCTATAGACGACTAGCATCTTCCGACGATGTCTTGCAGCATGAGGTAAGAATCATCCAACAGTTTATATAAAGCATAAAGTAACAATGCAGCAGAAGTTGCTGCAACATTGTATAATAATAAGTTGTAATAATTAACAATGCCTCCGAGTTCACCTCCTCGACATCCCCGCGAGGAAGAGAACCCGGAACCATACAGTTTAATAATAATAGTTTCTAGTGGTAAGATCCAGCTTCAGCATAAAGCGTCCTGTTACCGTGGACACGGCTATTCGAATAGATTAATCTTCCCTGCAGGGGTGCACTTGTGTTACGCTACACGCACGGATCTCCAGGGTGGCGGGAACCTTGTTAGGGAACGCTCCACCGAGGCTATCCGACACTTCATAGCCCATCTTTCAAACTCAACAGAGAGGTCATCCGCCGGACTATATCCTATGTACGCGGGGCTTTGGACCCTAACCCCGACGTACTCCTGCACGGTGCGAGGCTGGCCGGTGAAGTTAAAGCAAATCCAAATAAGACACCACCGCGCGAGCAAATAAGACAACACCACTTCCCGGCGCAGGCCGCGGTACTGCAGACGTCTGAAGAGTTCTTGGACGACACTACGAAGCAGAGGGGCCCATAACTCGTAGTTCCCATGGGTAGGTAGTGCGTACATGGCATATAGCCAACTCAAGACATTCACTAAACCATTTAGCATTTTAATTAACCTGCGTGGCAACCGTTATCGTTGCCTCGACTTAACTGACCCGCGGACAACGACAGCAGCCAGGACCACCAGTACATCGGTGCCTGCCCCGTCGTCCCACCAAGTCACTGCGGTTACCAACAAGGTGAACCGTCTCCTTACCTTGTCTCGCGTGTGCTCCTGAAGGAGCTCGACTTTCGGGGTTTGGTAACTCTCGCGGCCAACGATCAGGGGCCAAGCACACCGGTACACTGGTCGTACCCTCCCTGTCGTCCCGTCGCAATACCTCTCGCGGGCACCGTTGGGTCGCCCGACTTCTTACCTTTAAGGACACCAGTTGGTTCGAGTCCCTACCGTTAAGTGAAACCAGGAGGAATCACCCTCGATGGTACACTTGGGCTGGCTCGACTGAGACATCAGCGGAATGAACTAAAGAGGTAAACCTCATATCATCCCGGTGATGCTACGCTACTAAGCCGACGAGAGTGAAATACGAGTCCATTCCACTCGTAAGTCAAAATCGAAGCGACTCGGCAGAGTCTCGCCGTTGTAGGTTCCCTAGGGTGTCTGCATTGATCCGTACCTGTTGCAGTTGTAATATATCGTTCCCGCGATCACTCCCAGAGTGATCACGGCCCGCTATCTAATCCTAGCTACCAATGCGCAGGGCTCACTGCTGAATAATGCATAAGTAATAATAGGCAGCATAGGATTAAAGGAAGGTACATCAAGGGGCGACAAAATCAGGCTATGCAATTGAATAGGATTGTAATCGTAGCAGCAGCAGTAACAATGCCTAGTGCAAGAAATGTACGGAAAGATAGGCGATATCCGGGGAAGAGAATGGCTCTGCTTGCCTGCAAGCTCGACGGTAGTAGTAGGGTCGTCGACGACGTAGTCGTACTCAGCAGCGGTGTAGTCGACGGCAGCAGCGGGGTCTACCGGAGATTAAGGGGGGGAGGAAACAGTAAATTCACAGCAAGCATATACAAACAGATGCGTGACATGATAGATGAAATGTTAACGGTATTCTAACGCAGTGCAAGGCACGTTGCTCGGAACGGAAATTCATCTGAGGATGAACTACCGGCTCCGAATGATTACCGGACAGGGTGTCCGGAGAGGGAAGGATCAAGCCGGAGGTGTCGTGGACATCCGACACATGTGTGGGTGGTGTATCCGGGTTAGTTGATCTATTCCGAACAACATTCGTGTTCGGAATTAATTCATCTGGGCACTCTAACAGTACCGGACAGTTTAACGGTTATCGGGCAATCTATCGGACAGTGCCACCGAAGGGGGGAATAGTTCGATGATCGGTATGTTAGAGGGGTGTGGTGAGGATATGGGTATCGTATCTGTAACCGTTGATCCGTTCTGAGTAACTTTCGTATACAAAAGTTTTTCATCCGGACAACTTTTACCGGTACCGGGAATTATCGACAGACGGCCCGAAGGGGGAGGAATGTCAATGTTCGGTAAGTTAGAGGGGGTGGTAGACATACGGATAGCGTATCCGTATTTGTTATATTTTTCTGATCAATTTTCATGTATAAAGTTTTTTGATCTGAGTTACGGTTTAAAAGATATTGAATTTCAAAGTTTTTGAACATTTTAAACAATTTCTGGAATTATTATATTATTAAAACAGTAACATTATCCACAACAGGGTTGACTGGTCAAACCTGTCATGGGGGTCCCACATGTCAGCCTCTTAGTAATAATAATTCATTTTATTAAAATTGAATAGAGACAGGGCCCACATGTCATTGACTGTTATTATTATCATTTCATTTAATTAAATACTTACCAATGGGTCCCAACAGTAAGTGAGACTAACTTAAACTAACAGTTATCTTAATTAACAATTAGCTATGGGCCCACCTGTCAATGACACAGGGGGGGTTAATTTCAATTAAACTGGGGTATGGCCCCACTGTAAGTGACTCGGGGGGTGGGTTTAGTGCTAATTACCCAACTGACGTGCGGGCCCTACACGTCATCCACACAGGGGCTCGCCGGCGGCGGCTATGCATGCCGACGACGAGCGTGGGCACGCTATAGGCCACGGGAGGGGGCGCAGGTGGGCTTAATTGAACGAGCGGAGCATGCCGCATCGAGTGGTGGTGGTGCAGGTCCAGGGGGTCGTCGGAATCGGGGCCGGCGACGAGAGTGGCGGCGGTCAGAAAATGGTGATGGTGGGGAGCTCGATTTTGGGTGTGTTCTTGGGCATTTCCTCGGGCATTCGGTTCCTGCGTGTGTGGGGAGCAAGCCGACGCGCGTGGCGTGCCCAAGGCGTGGCCCAGGCCACGACGGCGAGCTCAATGGAGGAGATGAGCTCACTGCTCCCATGGCGGCCCGAGTTAGAGCGAAAGAGAGCGGGCGCGAGGAGTAGGCGACGGACGAGAAGCTCACCAGGAGCACGTAGTGGAGGGCAGCGGGCTCGGGGAGGGTGCGGTGTGGCCGGAATTTGGCTGCGATCTCGCCGGCTGCGAGGAAGAAGACGGCGACGCAGCGCTCGATGTAGAGGTCCACGGCCCGATTCCTTCGGCAGGGTGGCGTAGTAGTGTGCGGCGGTGCGGTAGGACAAGCTCGCGCGGCCGGAGGTGGCCAGTGGCCACGACGACTACGGTGGCGCGGCCACGGCGGCTCGGGCAAGGTGGAGAAGAAGAGGGTGAGGGGGAAGAGGGGAGTGAGCTTCAGGGGGTGGGTGGCGTTGGCCTTATCCAGAGGGGGGGCAGGTGAGGTGGGGGAGGGAGCAGGTGGAGGGGGGCCATGGCCACAGTGGCCATGGTCATGGCGCACGGTGGGGTGGGGGGGCAGGTGGGGAAACAGGGGAGAGGGAAGAGAGAGAGGGCTGGGGTGGGCTGGGCCAGGGGTGGGCCAGGCTGGGGGAAAGGGGAGTGGGCCTCGCCCAGTGGCGGGGTTCGGGGTTTTCCTTTTTTTTTGTTTCGTTTATTTATTCTTTTCTATTTACATTTTATTTAAGCGCCATGTGAATTTTTTTTATCTGTGAAAACATTTTTATTATTGGTGTTAATCATTATAGAGAGGCTACAAAAAGTTTGGCTCAAGTATAAAATCATTAGAATTTTTGTTTTATTTAAATGCGATTAAATGCCACTGATTTGACACTGTTTTTATTTGTTTAACATTTTTAAACCTGGTAATAAAATCCCATTCCACTTTTAATAAAGCCTACTGATTTTTAGGCATTTTATAAAAATGGTTTCATAAATTTTGGATCAACTTTATTTTCCACTTGTTTATTATAATTCCATGGTAATTTTAATATTTTTCAAGCCATTGTTTTTATTTCATATTACTAAATTACTTTAATAAAATATCCATTACTACATTATCATGGCCTAAGATTGCTAGGCATTTTATTTAATATGCTCTACAAATTTTTGGTTTGGCAAAGATTTTCATTTCCATATTAAAGTTTATGGCAATTTGGATAATCCAACCTTATGGGTTTCATGATTATCATTGACTTGAGATTATGCAAATGACTAAGGTGGTTTTGGTTTAACCATGATCAAATGAGGGACAGGAATCCACAAGTCTTGGAGAGAATTTATAATTTACCCAATTTGAAAATTTTATCTGGGATGGAAATTGACAGAGCTATGATCAAAGGTGATCATGGCTTGATCATCAACAGTAATGATCACAAACCGTGGAATCACTGTAGTGATTACTGTACTGGATCTGAGGGTGTTACACCATCCTATTTGAGGTAAAAAAATCTTTTCTTATGCTTTTCTTGCGTGTATTGGGATGTTGCCTCAGTTAGACCTATCCGTATCTTTTTTTACTGAACTTATGCAGCTTTGTTGCTTATCTTCTATATCTAAATAGCTAGCCCTCACTAACATATTTATCTCAACATGCAAGCATGGCATCTCATCCTTCAACATGCAGGACAAAATGTCCATCTTAGCATGCCACTATGCATATTAAAGATCCACACTAACATGTAACATGCATGCATGGAAATGTCCATTCTATTATGATAATATTAAATACATATATTATTTAAAATATTCATGTTTCGTTTAACCCAAAAATCATCAAAACATATACAAAATTTTCCACAACAACGTGCGGGGTATCATGTAGGTTTATAAAGTGTGACCAAATCTATGTCAAAAAGAAGGTTTATATATACATATTACCAAACAAACTCTCAAGTATTTTTTTTAATTTTTTTTGCGGGAATCCCCAAGTAGGGGCATTTTATTTGACCGATCATCTCATCGATCTTTGGATAATTGCACGTATCATCTAGCTTACCTATGTTTCTGTTATCCTTTTTTGAGATTCCGGTAGGGGTCCGAAAGCGTATGGATTTCTACCGATCACGGTTCTTTTGGCAAAGTGATCAAACGAAGAGAAAATATAGGCTTTCAAAATGGAACATTATATGTAGACCCAAAGACCAAGGCGGATTGGGAATTGAGGTTCTACAAACTAAAAACAAAAGCCTATTAGCCAAATGGTTATATAAAATTCTCACACAAGAAGGGGTGTGGCAAGAGTTATTGTGTAACAAGTATTTGAGTGGCAAGACGCTATCTCAAGTTCAGGTCAAACCAACAGACTCTCCCTTTTGGAAGGGCATTATGGGGGTTAAGCACGATTTTTTTGCAAATGGGGCATTTGTGGTGGGAAATGGATCACAAACAAGATTTTGGGAAGACACGTGGTTAGGCGAAACACCACTAGCTTCTCAATACCCTCGCTTATATAACATTGCGCGACATAGAGGCGTCTTAGTGGCACATGTTATGAACACGGCTCCCCTTAATCTTCAGTTTCGCCGGGCCATCATAGGTGATAAACGAGTTGACTGGATGCACCTAGTAGGTCGGTTGATCCAAGTAACAATTTCTGATCAGGAGGACAAATTTCAGTGGAGATTGTCAGCAAGCGGCTCTTTCTCCGTTAAATCAATGTATGCGCATTATATGAATACACATACGACATACTTACAAAAATATTTGTGGAAACTTCGAATCCCCCTAAAAATAAAGATTTTCTTATGGTTTCTTAATAAAAAGGTACTGCTTACTAAGGATAATTTGGCGAAACGAAGATGGAGAGGATGTAAAAATTGTGTATTCTGCGATAGAGAAGAGTCTGTAGAGCACTTGTTCATATCCTGTCAAATGGCCAAAAACATTTGGCGTCTAATTCACTTTACTTTTAATATTGCACCTCCAACCAGTATTTCTAATTTGTTTGGAAATTGGTTGAATGATATGGATTTAGACACGAAGGCTAGAATTCGCATCGGGGTGTCAGCCTGTCTTTGGGCAATTTGGAATTGCCGAAATGATATTGTCTTTAATAAGGTTCAAAATCCACATTTTATGCAGGTTGTGCTCAAGGCTACCCACTGGATCCAATCATGGTCACCTCTCCTGCCAGAAGCCCAGCAGGTCCTTATGGATTCCGGATGTACTCGAATGATGGCGGTCGTTCGGGCTATCTTCTCCCAGAATGGGTGGCGTCATGCTAGAAGAATTGATGGATAGACTGCTCATCTTCATTTGGCTTATTTACATTTTTACACTGTGTGATCAGTGATATGATTGATTGTAATAAGTCGTACTGTGACGCTCCTTTTTAATAAAAATATAAACGGCCGTATGCATCTTTTTGATGCAGAGGCTGGGGCGCGGCTCCCATTTCTAAAAAATCACTGCAATGAAAACCATCCCATGGTTTTGTGTGATAACAACACAAACCCATATATACCGTTGGGTTAAGATCCATTCACCACCGTATACGGTACGGCGGTGGATCCACATTCCTCGTGCGCATGATGGAGATGCTTGGAACCCACCAAATTAAAGAGTTGATGGACACACACGCGCATGCTGATCTTTGGAACGATCGCAACCTTCCCTGTCTGCTTTCCTATCCCACTTTCATCCCTGACTGCGTTGTGTTGTGCTGTGCTGTAGGTGTATGATTCCCCCGGCGCGAGGGCGCCGTCGGGCTCTGACTCTGACAGGTTTCAGTAACTACACTGATTTTTTTTAGAGTAGTCAGCAGCTACATGTCATCTGACAGACAAAAGTATCTTGCGGGCCGGCAAGCAGGTAACATTGATTTTCGTGTTTCGATCTATCGAGTGTCGCCACGCGCATTTGGTCGACGATCGACCAGTTAGCTTACAAAATACTCAACGAGCATAATCGAGTAAGCTTGAATTTCAATTCTCAACGAGCATAATCGAGGTCCTGAAGAAAACTGACGTAGCTTTCACAAGGTTAGGTGGTGGTGGTGGTGCCACTACTATACGGACTATTACTCTTGCTGCTGCTTGTCTTCCAAGACCAAGAGTCAGCACAACAGCCGCTCATGTTGTGCCGGCAATGCATTATTATTCTCCCTAAGGCTATGTTCGGTTAATCCTCTTCTCAAGAGGATTGGAGAGGATTGGCAGGGTTTGACATGGATTTTGGCTTACAAAGTATTTAATCCTCTTGAATCCTGTTCAATCCCCTTCAAAACCCTCCAAACCGACCGAGCGGGTCAGCTGTAAACACACAACAAAAAAAACCTCCAAACCGAACAAGGCCTAAAAACAACATGAATTGTTGAGACGGGCGTTCATTTCTCTCGGAGACATAAAATATCAGCTCTAAGTTTTAATTTGGCGGCTTCTTCAAAACACTAGATTAGTGTAGCTATTACTGTTTGTTTCAGTAAACTGTCAATCGATTTGACAGAAATAAGTGTAACATGTCATGTTACTATCAACTTTCTATCACATGTCAACAGCCAAGATCGAACAAACTTTCAAAGATCAACGGGAACCAACGATAGATATGAAAATGATTCTGATTAAAATCAGCTAGTATCCGGCCATAGTCGGTAACTAGGTGGATCATCTGACCAACTGATCAAAATCAATCATATTTGAGCTAGCTAGCTAGCTAGGCGGGGCGGGCGCAGACGTGCAGTTGTTGCCGGCGGTGACGGCGCCGCAGCCGCAGGTGCGTGGGGTGAAGCCGCAGGTGCCGAAGGGCTTGCCGGGGATGTTGCAGTCGATGGCGTAGCAGCACTGCGTGTCCACGCATGACGAGCTGTCGTTCCCCGCCACCGGGCAGCACCGGCACCCCATGCACAGCTGGAATGGCTCATACGCCTCCGCCGTTACCGCCGCCGACCGGTACACCAAGGTCCGCACCGGCACATACCCCTCCGAAGATGTCATCCTCTTTCCGTCCACGCCAGAAAGCCCGGCCATGACTCCTCCATGTGCAGCATGGAGGAGGAGGATGAGGAGCACGACGCCGGCGAGAGGTGCGGACGAGGACATGGCTAGTTTGGCGGGTTGGAAACTTGGAATTCTACACTGGGGGATGAGGTGGGTTTGGCAAGATGGCAACACCATCCCACGTACCAATAGAATATATATATATATCGGCTTTGCTAATTCTCATGTGAGAATTAGTTAAGTCACATGCAAGTTGTTTTTTTCTTTTAAGTTGCAAACCAAATATGCTTATCTGTTTTTCTGAACATGTACGTTTTTTTGGGGTTCTAAAACATGTACGTGATTTCGATGATGCGAAGCTTGCAGCCTAGAGAGGTGGGCCGGCCCACTTAATATATTTTTATGTTTTTTCCTATTTTTTTGTTTAGAGTTTTTTTTGTTATTCTTTTGTTTCATTTTTCTTTTCTAGTTTCAGGTTTTAATGCATTTTTATTTTGTTTATGTTTTTTTAACTTTTCGTGATATATGGTAAATATTTTATTAAATACTTAAAAATAAATTTATTATGTTGAACTATTTTTTAAATATACATTGATTTGTTTATGTAAGTTGAAAATATTTATGTAGAATGAACATTTTTAGTATTCACTAGTTTTTTATATTATTTGACAAATATTTTTTAATAGTCACTGAACATTTTTTAAACATAGAATAAAGTTTCTTAATACGAAATTGTTAAAACGCATGTACACACGAAATATCGAAACTACATATGAATCCGCTGCCGTCTGATTTTCTGTTTTCAAAAACTGTACAAGAGTTGATTGAGGGTTGATTTAGATTGTTTGTCGTACGGGAGTTGAGCGCAAACTGTTTTAACTTTTTTGGTTTTATTTTCGCTTTTATCATGTGATGTTTATAGGTTGTTCTTTTTTCGTCGATGGTTCCTCTGTTTTTTGTTGATTTTTTTTCTCATTTGTAATTCCATCAAAGAGTCGTATCTGGTTTCAAATTTTTTTCTCAGTTTCAATCCATCAATGAGTCGCTACTATGTCCGACTTATTTTTTCTTAGTTGCAAATCCATCAACGAGTCGCAATCGCGTCCAATTTTTTTTCTCAGTTGCAAGACCACCAACGAGTCGCAATTGTGTTCGATTTTTTTCTAAGTTGCAAGCCCGCCAACGAGTCGTAACTGGGTCCGATTTTTTTCTCAGTTGCAAGCCCACCAACGATTCGAAAGTGGGTCTGAGTTTTTTTCTTAGTTGCAAGTCCACCAACGAGTCGCAACTGAATCCAATTATTTTCTAAGTTGCAAGTCCGCCGACGAGTCGCAACTGGGTCCGATTTTTTTTCTCAGTTGCAAGCCCATCAACGAGTCGCAAGTGGGTCCGAGTTTTTTTCTCAGTTGCAAGTCCACCAACGAATCGCAACTGGGTTTCATATTTTTCTTAGTTGCAAGTCCACCAACGTGTCGCAAATGGGTTTGATTTTTTTTCTTAGTTGCAAGTCCACCAACGAGCCGCAACTGTGTTCGTTTTTTTTCTCAGTTGCAAGTCCACCAACGAGTCGCAACTGTGTTCGATTTTTTTCTAAGTTGCAAGTCCGCCAACGAGTCGCAACTGGGTCCGATTTTTTTCTCAGTTGCAAACTCACCAATGATTCGCAAGTGGGTCTGAGTTTTTTTCGCAGTTGCAAGTCCATTAACGAGTCGCAACTAGGTTCATTTTTTTTCTAAGTTACAAGTCCGCCAACGAGTCGCAACTGGGTCCGATTTTTTTTTCTCAGTTGCAAGTCCACCAACGAGCCGCAACTGGGTCCGATTTTTTTTTCTCAGTTGCAAGTCCACCAACGAGCCGCAACTGGGTCTGATTTTTTTCTCAGTTGCAAGTCCACCAACAAGTCGCAACCGAGTCCAATTTTTTTCTCAGTTGCAAGCCCACCAACGAGTCGCAACGGGGTCCAACTTTTTTTCTCAGTTGCAAGTCAACCAACGAGTCGCAACTGCGTTTTTTTTCTAGTTGCAAGTCCACCAACGAGTCGCAACTTGTTTTGACTTTTTTTTCTCAGTTGCAAGTTCACCAACGAGTCGCAACTGTTCCGACATTTACTTATAATTTTTAAAATTGACAAATTTTACATTTATTGTAGTAACTTTTTGCAGTGTAGGATACAATTTTTTAATAACAATTGTAGGTCAAATATTTTTCTTTTTAAAAATATATACTATGAAATACACATTTTCTATATAGTATGAGATTATTTTTGCAATATTCTTAACACAATTGTAACATATCATTTTTCTTTCCTTTTTCTTTTATCCTTTTTAATCCATTGCGATGGGCTCTGCTTTTTTCTGCTCGAAATGTTAAATTTTTAATAAAAAATTAGAAACACTTAAATTTTTATTATTAATCTTGTCAAAAAAATAAATAAAAGTAAATTAAAAAATATATTTACAAAATATATACAAACTTATACGCGATCAGACGCACAACAAAACCCCAACCCGAATTAAAAGATATCACGACTACACGCACATCTTTTTTTTCTGTCCATTGAAATCCACTAGACAAACTATCAATGTCAAACAAACAAACAAACAAACAAAGGATCAGTTAAAAAAATGTGGGCTGACATCAGTCACATGCGCACGCGCCCTAGTCACTATATATATATATATATATATATATATATATATATGTCCTACCCGTGAAGTTAAGCGTTGGGGTTAAGCGTGTTTGGCTTGGATTGGAAATGAATGACCGACTGGAAAGTTTATTTTCAGATGTGCACGAGTAAGGACAAAGTGCGTAGAAAAGACTAGGGTTGGTCTATGGGGATAGTCTAGATCCCGTCACGCGTAACCGGTGGCTATGGCCGGTGTGTTACAAATGGTATCAACACGGTTATACGGATGTGTGCGGGTCAGCGCGCGAACATGTGGGACATGTGTCGGTACTGAACACACAGATGTGTGCCAAGAGGGGACGTTTATATGCACCAACGAGGACTTCGGTTCTTTTTAAGTGGGGTGTATATGACAACCTGACTTAATAGGAATGATAGACTACTCATATCAACAAGGTGCATCTTCTTTTCCGAAAGCCCACGTTCAAAAAAATTCAAGATTAAGCGTGCTTGACCTGGGATGATTTGAGGACGGGTGACCGATTGGGAAGTTCTTCCGAGGTGCGCACGAGTGAGGACAGAGTGCGCAGAAAAGACTAATGTTGGTCTATGGAGATAGTCTAAATCCTACCACACGTAACAGCCGGGAACCGGTGGCTATGGCCGAGGCGTTACACTCAACCTTCACAAATATTGTCTTCGGTGCTCGAGGGCAGGGGTATTCTCATACAAGGTTAGTGAGAATGATTGGTGATGCGAAGTCTACCCATGTCTGAAACCAAAACTGGATCCCCGGGGACACATCGATGAGGCCTCTAGCATGCTCGGTTGCCCATAGATGGTTCATGAACTCATTAATAACACATTCGTCATATGGCTTCAGAGATTATTCAGCAGGTATTCCTTAACTCAAAAACGGCGGCAAAACGGGGCATCCCTCTATGCACAATCCCTATGACCGACTTTTGGTCATGGCAATTCGAGAAGAAGGGCCCAAATTTCTATCAGGTCCACTTACATGAGGGAGGATTGGCTCGAAGGGAGAGGAGGTACCTCTAACCCCCAGGAAGAATTGAAAGTACCAGCAAAGAACAATACATTTCTGTGGGGACTACCTAAGACTACCATCGAAAGACTAACTTCCTGCATTGTGGCAACACAGACCTGTGGATGCATTCCCTTCTTGAATTCTCGATGGAGAGGTGTGTCTGGGCCCTGGCTGATTAGCACCTCGTAGACCATCTGTTGGCTACCAGGATCCCAAATGCTAAACACTGTACTCCCTCCGTAAAAAAATATAAGAGCGTTTAAAACACTCTTATATTACTTTACGGAGGGAGTAGTTCACAATCCTTGACTCGTTATCGCATGTGCAATTCGTTACAATAGTTTTTACTCTAATAGGCGATATGGACTACGAGAAGGAACATCATACATGAGCCCACTTTCCAAAAGCCGCTCTGGACGCATCTTTTTGTGGAGCGCTTTATCCTGAAACTTGATAGCATCAATGCAATTCCAATACAGTAATCTAACCCACCCAAGAGATGCTTATTTGGGTTAAAGTTGGATGGGACCCACAAAAAGTTACTTTTTCCATTATCTCCACCATACAAAATTCTGAATAAAGTAGTCAAATGATTGGAATGGTACATTTATTGCCAATCTAACTCCACCATCCAAACACCTCTTTGGTTAGAGTTAGTTTTGGGTTAGACTAGAGTTAGAATCTAACTCTAACCTCTAACCGATTTAGAGTATCCAAACAGGGCCAATATGTAAAATGGATTCACTCGCCTTTAGAAGAAGTGAAGATTAATGTGCAGAGCTTTTCTGGTAACGAAAAGGCGCAAGACTATGACTACAACATCAGTATGCAAAAATTATGGCGGCGGTCATCTAGGACCTTTGGCGCTTGTAGTTAATGGCGTTGCGATGGAAGCAATGGCCTGTCATGAAGCACAAGCACTTGCAGCTAACCCTGTCTTCAAACTACCATCATTTCATGTGGTCAAGGATATTGGAGATGGGAGTATGGGACTAGGTAGACCTAATATCTCCATTATCAAGGAAATAGCTGAAAGGTCTAATTTTGATGTTTGAAACTTCATTTTTGAAGGTCGAGCTTTTAATTTTTGAAGCTTACAACCTTGCCAAATGCTCTCTCACAGTCAGGGTCGCCACCAGTGGCTTACCAAATCTTATGACCCAATTTCTATCCCATTAGACATTACTCGAGAGTAATAAATGTTTGGCAGTGTCGACCAATTCATGGCTATATTTCTTGGAGGAAACCGGCTCCGCAGCTTTGCGCAAAGGCCGGCTGTGGGTACTCGTGGTGGAATAATGCTGCTATGGGACGAGAACGTCGTTGATATTTCATGTATCTCTTGCGACGTGTTTTGCCTTTCGGCAATGGTGCGCGTCAAAGCAACCGATGTTTTTTTCAAGCTCACCACTGTTTACGGCCCAACCTCTGCTGAGCTCAAGGAAGCCTTCTACTCTGAGATTATCGGTCTCAAACCGCCCAATGGGGTGCCATGGCTAACTTTAGGGGACTTTAATCAAAATTTTCGGGCCCGCGACAAGAACAAGAGGAATATCAATAGAAGGCGGATTAAGCGGTTCCGCGACACCCTTCACCTCTGCGACCTCAAGGAGATCCACCTCCAGAACAGGAGATTCACTTGGAGTAATGAGGCAAAATCCGACGTTGTGCAAGCTTGACTCATTTTTTTGCAACGCCGAGTGGGACATGCTCTTCAGCACCCACATTCTTCACGCTTTATCGTCCTCGTTATCGGACCACTGCCCACTCCTCCTAGCGGACGATATTGGGCCTCGCAGGCCTCGGAGCTTCAAGTTTGAGAACTTTTGGGTTTCTATCCCAGGGTTCATGGAGGTGGTCGCCAAGGTTGGGATGAAAACGTTGACCACACTGAGCCCTGCCACATTTTGTTTCATAAGCTCAAGAAGACGGGCTCTCGCCTATCCGAGTGGAGTAAGAGGCTTTTTTCCAAAGCCAAGATCATGCACCATGCCGCCCTCCTTGTCATCCTTCACCTTGACATGGCTCAAGATGAACGCTCTCTGTCTCCGGCGGAGGCCGATCTCCGTTCTAGGCTCAAAAGAAGGGCCGTCGCCTTGGCCGTGATTGAGCGTGCCCGCAATAAGCAATGTGCTAGGCTTGTTAACCTCAAGGAAGGGGATGCAAACACCAAATTCTTCCATCGTAGGGTGAATGCCAGAAGGAGGAAAAATCACATCCATCGGATCAAGCACAACAATGGTTGGGTCACTGAGCATGAGCAAAAAGAGAGTCTCATCCATCGTCATTTCTCGGAGATTATGGGTAAAGGGGGCACACGGAGCTGTGAATTTAACTGGGAGGAGCTTGGCCTCGAGTCTCATGACCTTCAGTCACTTGCGGCACCCATCTCACCCGAGGAGGTGAAGGAAGCCATCAACCAGATGCCGTCTGACAAGGCACCTGGCCCGGATGGCTTCACGGGCTTATTCTTCATCAAGTGTTGGGAGATCATCAAGGCGGACCTCCTCAAGGTCGTCTCTTTGTTCGGCACCCTTCACACGACCAACCTTGGATGGCTTAACTCTGCTAATGTTGTCCTCCTCCCCAAGAAGGAGGGGGCTGAGGAGATCTCCGACTACCGTCCCATAAGTCTTATCCATGCGGTGGCCAAGATCCTTTCCAAGATTCTTGCCTTGAGGTTGAGCGCTCACATGCACGTTCTTGTTTCATGTGCGCAAAGCGCCTTCATCAAAACTCGAAGCATCCATGACAACTTTATGTATGTGCGAAATCTTGCTCGGCGATTGCACATTCGCAAGACCCCCTCCTTGCTCTTCAAGCTTGACATTCGGAAGGCGTTTGACTCGGTAAAGTGGGAATACATCCTCGACCTTCTCCAAAGACGGGGCTTCCCCGTCATTTTTCGAGATTGGATTGCTGCACTTCTTTGCACGTCCTCATCACGGATCCTCTTGAATGGTGTTGCCGGTACGCCGATTGTCCATGGGAGGGGCCTCAGGCAGGGGGACCCGCTTTCGCCCTTGCTCTTTGTTATTGCCATCGACCCCCTGCAACGGCTCCTCGATGTTGCAACTAGACGTGGTCTGCTCCACAGGATCCGCGGTCGTGGCACGGTGTTGCGCACTTCCCTATATGCTGACGATGCAGCGATCTTCATGACACCCATCAAGCATGACATTGACAACCTTTCCCACATCTTGCGGCTTTTTGGTGATGTCACGGGGCTCTCCACCAATTTCAACAAAAGCCTTGTTGCCCCCATTCGATGTGGTCACATTGACTTGGCTAATGTGCTCCAGGCGCTCCCGGCTTCCCGCACCTCCTTCCCTATGCGATACTTGGGACTCCCCCTCTCGGTGCGGCAGCTTAAGGCCATCGATTTTCAGTTCCTCGAGGATAAAGTGGCATCGAAGATGGTCCCCTGGGATGGCCGAAACATCACCTCCAGTGGTCACACGACCCTTGTCAAGTCGGTCCTTAGTTCACAAGCTGTGTACTTCATCACTCCGCTCATCGTCCCCCCGGGCATCATTCGCAACATCAACAAGCTTCAAAGAGCTTTTCTTTGGACGGGCACAGAAAAAGCCACCGGCGCAAAGTGCAAGGTTAATTGGGGCATGGTGTGTCGTCCGCTGCACCTTGGGGGGCTGGGGGTGCTTCACACAGACAAATTTGCGCGTGCCCTCCGGTTGAGGTGGCTTTGGTTCGAATGGAAGGAACCCACTAAGATGTGGGTTGGGACGGGGAACCCGTGTGATGCTACAGACTATGACCTCTTCTATGCCTCCACTTCCATCCACATCGGTGATGGTGCTCGCACCCCGTTTTGGGACTCTCCTTGGATGCATGATCGAAAGCCGAAAGATATTGCGCCCCTCATCTTCAAGGCTTCGTCGAGGAAAAATTGGAAGGTCCGGGAGGCCTTGAAGGAGGACGCTTGGGTCTCCAAGGTCAAATTGGATGCGAGCTTTTCACTCGAGCATTTTCGTCAGTTCCTGGAGCTTTGGGCCACGTTACGCGGTTTCCACCTTGAAGAGGGCACGGAGGATGACATCGTATGGAAGCACACTGACAGTGGAGCCTATTCCGCGGAATCCGCATATATGGCGCAATTTTTGGGTACTATCCGCTCTACGATGGAGCATGCCGTGTGGAAGGCTTGGGCTCCGCCGAAGGTCAAATTCTTTGCCTGGCTTGCCATCCAAAATAGAATTTGGGCTGCGGATAGGTTGGCCAAGCGGGGGTGGCCCAACTGTGGCGCTTGCCCACTTTGCTCGGGCGTGATTGAATCTGCTGATCACCTCTTCTTCAAATGTCGATACACACTCAGACTTTGGGGCATGATCATAGAGAAGTTTCAGCTGACACACATCAACACATCCTCTTGGCACCTCTTGCACTCTGTCAAGGATTGGTGGGTGGGTCTCTCCGACATCCGCGTTCCGAACCGGAAGGCCATGGCCTCCCTCGTCATGCTCACTTCTTGGACCGTATGGAATGAGCGGAATGCAAGAGTCTTCCGCCGCAAGTGTGCTCCGCCGACAATACTCTTATCCAACATCATGGCTGATGCAGCTACTTGGGTTGTAGCGGGAGCAAAAGAATTGGGTACCATCATGCCGAGAGAGTGATGACCTTACGTATCCAAGGGTATTGTATTCTTAACAAAGCAAACTCTATTATCTTCTTAATTAATATATAAGGCAATCCTTTTGCCTTCCGTTTCAAAAAAAAACACATCTTCATAACCACCCAGAAAACTAGGCAGCAAATTTCAGATCCAAATGAGAGGGCCAAGACAAAGCAGGGAAGCAAAACAATGGCTAGAAACAGTGTAGGTCGCCTACATGAGAGCATGCCTAGATGTGCTGTCCGTCTGTAGATCACAGGTAGCACATCCATGGCGATGATGATCGTGTACCAAACTGAACCAGCACAGCGCGGCAACTTGGCTTCCTTCCAGTGTTCGTGCTAGCGAACATTTTGTCAAAATCCAGTGATTTAAATATCCATATCATCATACCGTCAGATTCCAATATGTCACCAATGACCAACTGACGCTGGAACCATCCCTCCAGGTATACCATTCAGAGGCGCAGTTACTATCACCAAACCACATGTACAATATCAGTTAGTCCATTTTTCAGCTCAAGATCAGAACAGGACTCTCCGAACGTACTAGAAAAAGACTTGCATACCGCATATATCGGGAGGCCTAATTAAAGTATCAACAGCAAGTAGTTATTTAACCTAGCATTCATACTGTACCACAGTTCTGAAGTCATAGGTCACAACTAAAACTGGTGGCAAGAGCAGCAGCGAAGGCCCATAAACAGGGGCTCAACAGGGGCCCTAACAGGGAAGATGGAGACTGAAAGTGGACAGAGGAATCGCCTTCCCACTCCAGTATCGTCACCTAAATCACCACCACTGACTGGATCTCTGATGGCGAGGTTGCATCTGAAGCTATCTAAGCTATACCATCAACATGACAAAGATACATGAAACAGTAAACCTGTCAAAACACCTAATCTCAAAAGATATGTTCACAAATTACTCTCCATTGACAAAGTTTTTTCTCTCGTAGTACTTCTTCTCACTGGCTTCCTTCTTTTCATTCCGCTTCTGCACAAAGCAACACGACACAGAAAGTGAGTAAAACCACAGCAGATCAATGGACCAGCATAAAAGGGAACCACATTTTCCCCACATCAAAGAACAGAGCATAGGACATCGCAAGAAATATTGATCCCAGGAGACAAATATTTGATGCAGGCTAAACATGGGGTTATTGCTAATAGAAGTTGATCTGTGGCTTTGATGTGACCTTATACTTGTTATCTCTGTTTCCTGAAAGCTTTCATTTGCCTAGCATGCTCTGGTTTCCCTGGTTGACCTCCTGGACTTGATGGTTACTGTTCCATTGATCACTTGCTCACTGATTATTTGATCAACTCATTACTATTTGCATTTGGCTACTGTTTTCAAATGCTTAGGTGCTAACCCCTGCAGCAAAGCATTCTCCTATGGGAAATGCTACATTTCTAATCTCCCCACAACCTTTCTTTGTTTTTGTTTGTTGCAGGTTGAAGATTACAAGAAGATGATGACTACATCTCCAAGATTAGTTTAGGTTTCTTTTCTTATTTCTTTCTTTCTTCAGGTTAGGTTTCACCAGGGCATCAATTCACCAGTATTAAACAACTCACGTATGCGCATTATTTAATAAGACAAAAGGAAAATCTCATATTTGCAGTGTAGTGACGCTTATAGAGACCAAACTCAACCCAGTAATCTGAAACAACACTACGGGAGTTACCTGGTAGGCTTCATGGTTGGAAACTATCCTCCTTATAATAGTACTGGTAGTGATATCCAAAGGGCTCTCTAATCTGCAGAAAATACCCATATCCATTGGGACAGCATATGGATGTGCCTCATCCTGATAAGTGCACAAGTGGTAATAGTAAATAATGAATGTTTACGTTCCACATTTGAATTTTTAAGGAGTTCTTCAGAAAAAACAATCCAAGGAAACTAAAACTTAATTACCTTCGCAAAATCCATGTTCTCAGCAATTGTTCCTTGAACGACTAATGAAATATTAAATGTTGTAATCTGCACAGAAACAATGAAGTCAAGAGAACTCCTGACATAAACCCCACAAATATAACCTGATATAATGATATTAGTAGCTAAAAGCCTAAAACTGCAGCTCGTGATTTTAAATGATCTGGTTCAATCCACAGTCCTGACATCTATCTACCCCAAACCTAGGCGTAACTAAATTTTAGGACCAGGCCAAGAACGAATGTTTACTGAATTTAACTATGCTATCTTCTGAAGAAAATTGTGCTATCAAAGTAAAACTTGGGATCAAGCCAAGTGTATTTCCATCAAAATTTAATACTTGATGTGAAGTTATGAGTTTTATTGGCACAGCATAATAATATAGTTGGTCCCCGCAAAAAAAAGTTGGTGGTGGCAGCAGCTATAATAATGGTGGTGTTTTATTCACCCTCTCACCTCCCTATTCTACGTCCCTATTAACTTAAAAGAGATAGAGGACTATTTTGGAAGAAGACACAACTCTCAGCAAATAAATACTTCAACACAAATCATGCCAGGTATCAAAATGAAGCACGGCCGGGCACAGCAGCAAAGCCAATGACATGGTGTAGGCCAAGCACAGCTGCTGAGGCAGAGCCTAACAGTGGTGAGGCTGTAGAGAAGACCGACTGACTGACTGACTGACTGACTGACCGAGCCTTACAAAGATGGCTCAACGTGCTAGAATACATGTTTCTTATCCTTAGCTGAGTGTGGGCAGCACTAATCAGTAGTTTTAAGTGCAATGTTCAAGGAAATAGTACCAACGGATACATCAAGCATCTTATACTACAATAGGATAATGGCATGGTTTAGAGTAGAGTAGACAACTCACCATGTCTTTCGAAATCTCCCACGGAGCACCAATGATTACTTCATCAACATAACGGCAGGCTAAGACACTCAAACTTCGCTCATGGAGATTCATGATTGGGCGATGTGGTCCTCGTGTAAAACTAACCAATATAATAAAAATCAACAGCAAAATCTAGACTGTATATTATGTTGAATGAACTGGGTAAAGATGGTCTGCTTCAACAAATGCACATTTTGAAGTTGGGCAGTTGAATAAACATTACACATAGTGTAACTTGTGAAAGATTGGGAGAGGAAAAGAGGAAGCAACCTTCGTATTACCTTATGGTCTGATCCGTGTGAATACCAACAAGCAAGAAATCTCCAAGTCCTCGAGCAAGTCGCAATATCTACATAGAAGAAACTATAAATACAACTAAAAGTCTGCAATGCTATGATTTGGAAAGGGAAGTTCAGTTTGATTGATCGCTTCCTTGCAATATGGAAAGTGTGGCTAAATGCTGAGTTAGATGATGTTTTCTTCTTGTACTTACCTCAACATGCCCAGCATGGAACAGATCAAATGCACCATCTATGTAAACTATCCGAGAATCTGGTCCTGGACCCTACATTGGTAAAGCTTACAGTCAACACAGGAAAAACAGTAGCAGAAGTCTGGAAAGAGGCAAATGGTTTTATTCAGTTCAAAACCCTTGATTATCACCACATTTACAGAAATGAAACACTGTATGCTCGTGTGATGGATAACTGGATAACAAACATATGTTTTTTTCTAATACTTTAAGGATTCGATTTGTTGATTGTGGACTGCGAGTCTGCGACAATCGCCTCTGAACTTGTCTAAGTAAACAGTAGTGTAGGCGCTCTGTACTCCCTTCCACTGAAGAAAATATCTTTATTGTGCCTAATACCCTCCGTTCCAAAATATAAGGTGTATTGTTTTCCGTGCAAGTCCAAACGTATTTATGTTTGACCAAGATTATAAAGTAAAATATCAACATCTGCAATACCTAGTTGATAAAATGTGAAACTATTTTTAATGATGAATTAAATAATATAAATTTGGTATTGTGGGTATTGATACATTTTTTCTAAAAATTTGGTCAAACATGCATTCGTTTGACTTTTCAAAAAACAAATACACCTTATATAAAGGAACGGAGGGAGTACATAACATACAAAAACTGACGTTCAAGAAACTTAAATATCTGTCATTGGAAATTTAGCACCCACAGTTCACAAACAAAAATATACCTTTGAACTACAAGAGGAACTCAAGGTAACACTCTCTCACACAGTTTCACCACGAAAAAAGCGTATTTTCAGAGGATTAACATACATGCAGACCCCAAAAGTTGTTCTTAATATCAAGACTAGGTGGTAACTGCTAAGCCATGCTGTCGTGCATCATGGGATATCCATCAAAGGAAATACAAGATATTCAATGCATGAGAAACCGTAAAGTTATACCCTGCCATTTGAGAACTGAACTATTCGCCGAGATGTAGGAAGAAAATGAGATATTTTAGTTCCACTTCCAGACCCACTATCATCAATCTTTTGACCATGCCCAGAACTGAACTGCCTCTGTAGCGAAGAATGGTTGCGCCTATCAGAAGCTGGCCTCTCTCTAACACAAAGAAGCATTCTTCCTGCAATGAAGAAATATGGTCACACAATGATAAGAAATATTTTCACTGCCATAAGCAGTTTCTTCACTGTAGACGACCAATTCACTAGTTCCCAAAAATTTCAACATGTGTGCTCCATGTGAGCATAGCAATATAATCATATATCAGCAACTGTATGTTGGATTGATGCCTGGAATAAGAACAGGGTGAATCTTGGGGACACCTTGTTCCTTGAGCTTTTGATAACACAACACTATTTTCGAGTGCTTTAACAAAAGTGGAGCACCACAAGAAAGCGGGAAAGAAAATCTAGTGAATGGTAGTCTTATCAACAAATAGGTTTCTGATTGATCAAGAATCAATTGCAATAGTTGAGATCAATATTAATATTTGGTTCTCAAAGATAAGTAGATAACTGCGACTCAGAGCTAGAGCCTAGATATTCCCTAGCCATAGAAGTTTCAGACTCCAATTTTGTTACGGTAAAGCAAACTTTAGCTGTAAAGAACAGAAAGAGAAAAGAAAAGCAGAATCCATACCAACAATGTCTGTTGTTGAGACTCCCTCAGTTCTTTTAATCTGCTTATACCTGCCAGCATTTTTGGCAAGAGCATAAGCGTCGGTGCCATCTGGGAGCAGACAAGGATCATCACCATGGATGATGTAATCTATATTATACTCAGTGAATAGCTTGTTCATGAAGTCTTCAGTTATGGCATATGGTGCATCTGGAATGACATCATCCACCCATTTCACTGCCCCAACCATTACCATTCTGTATTACACATAAGAGGAAACATTAGGAATAAGAAATTGCAGGTTGCTATAGTTCATACCACCTACAGTGTTAGTTACATGAGAGTTCATTGTCCCTCACTGTGCTTTCACAGTGCACAGCTACCACGTGTAGGATATTTAGTGGGAGGTGGAACTAAAGTGCATAATTTGCACACGCATGTACGATTCTTATACTTGGCATTATCAGAGCTCACCAGTCTATCACAGCACAAAAATCCATTTAATTTAATAAAAAGAATACAGATTGCACAATTCAAATTATTCATACCATGCAGCAATTGTTTCTCCAGCAATTTGTCCTGGCCAAACTTAGTTGATTAAAGATTTTTTTTCTACCCGCTCAGGGTTAAAATACAAGGAAGGAAATGTTAACGGAGAGCACCACATCCACATGTGACATACTGACATGTGGGAGTAGAAAAAGGCGATAGCCCCTACATAAAGGGATCGGGTAAGAATGGCCGACCGACCTCTCGTTGAGCGGCGTGACCGGCGGTCCCTTGTTGGCGGTGATCTCGTCGTCGCTGACAACGCCGACGACGAGCTGGTCGCCGAGCGCGCGCGCCTGGCGCAGCGCGTTGCAGTGGCCGTAGTGCATCATGTCGAAGCAGCCGTCCATGTAGACGCGCACGGGGCGGCGGCGGCGGCGGAACCGGCGGCGCAGCGCGTCGGGCGGGGGCAGCCCCGGGATGGCGAGGGGACCGGCGACGTGGAGCGCCACGACGGACGCGCCCAGCACGATTCCGCCGATCACGCACGCCACCACCAGTCTGGCCTTGCTGCTCCCGGTTCCGGCCGCCTCCATAGTGACAGAGAGTGGGAGAGAGCGAGAGTTGGGTATCCGTGCGTGTACGGGACGTGGGTGAGTGTAGCGGGATCTAGGGTTAGGGGTGCTTTGGGCGTGCGGGTGCGGGTGCGGCTCGGGGGCCGATTGCCATGGGACTGGGAGGTTTGAGGAGAGCAGTGGTGGTGGTGACGGCGACGAAAGCGGGGTGTGACTTTGCCGCGTGCGTGTAGCGGAGTTACGGTTTAACAGGGACGCGCGATCTGTCTCTGTCATGGGGACCCAGGTGTCACTGAGGACTCTGCACACGCGTCAGTGCGCGATAGCCTGAAGGAGCTATCATGGTGGCAACACCTGTCGGTGCAAAAAGGGCCTTGCCGACTTGCCTCCCCGTAGATATTTTAAAAAGATAATATAAATGCAGATGTTCATAAATATGCACATATGTTTATATTTTTATGAATACACACATTCATTGCACATATATTTATCCTTCTGAATACATACATTCATTTTTTTCTATGTGCATTTTTAAAAGATCGATTTAACAAAATCACTACAGTCGTAAATTGATAGTAGAAAATTTGTCACCGCTATGTACATCGCCTCCACGGTCCGCACAACCCGAATGTTGCCGATGTTTAACATCTATGTGATGATGTGATCAACATTTTCTTCTTTTTTATTTCTATTACAAGGATCAACTTGATTTAGTGCGCTGGTTCAATCTAATTTAAGTGGTCGTAAATCGATCCGGCTTTCCACACACACAAAAATTAATAACAAAAGACGGACAACCGCCTTGTTAACAATAAAAATGAGACCGGAATATTTTTTAGGCCAAATCGTTTAAATCAACGGGAGAAGCCCGTCGGGATTTCGTCTCTACAAGGTCCACGTGAGGATGTGCGACTATAGTTCAGACAAGCTCAGGGGCTAATGAATGTGTCCTATATCCTGGGTGGCCCATTCGAGGGCATGCAGAATGTTACATTGACCTCAAGGTCCAAGGTGCGAGGCCTTGACTCAGTCTCTTCACCATACAGAGAACCACTCCTTCCAAAAGCATCTTCATCTTGCCGGCCACATCAATTACTGTGAGTTCTGTAAAAGGATAGAGAGAGTTTTTGTGGAATTGTTATTGTATTACTTGAGCCTCAAGGGCATATATATAGGAGTACCATGATCAACTTGGAGTGCAAGTCAAGGTAGAACAAATCCTACTCTATCCTAACTTTCCTAGTATAACCAATATACTCAACATCTTCCCGCAGTCACAACGTAGCGACGCAGACGGTGAGACTGGAGAATAATTCGAAGGCGGAGCCGACGGACATCCCCACCACAGTCGTAACAGTCAACACATCGCGGAGTTGTGGCTGGAGTGGAAGCCGACGAGGTTCCCAAGCAGGCGGTAGCCCTTTGTGTCGTGGTCGAGGTAGCCGAGAGCGTAGGATGGTGAAGCCGTAGTCGAGGTAGCCGTGTGAGAAATTCCGTGATCGATGTCGAGTCGGGGTAGCCGGGGTCGAGGTAGTCGCCGACGAGCCGCGGGTGCAAGTGGCTCTGGGAAGTCAAGAGCGCAGCGTGTCTCAGGAAGAGTGGCACTGGAGGGCGGTCGTCAATCATAGCGCGGGACGTCGCGAAGAAGATGGTGGTGACGTCCGAAAGAAGATGGTGTTGACGAAGCGTCACGCCGAGTTTGCCAAGCCGGGGGACACGTCGTGGATGAAGGCCCGCGTTGGTGTTGCCAGCACCTGATACGTCTCAAACGTATCTACTTTTCCAAAAACTTTTGCTATTGTTTTGCCCTCATTCTTGCATGATTTGGACGAAACTAACCCGGATTAACACTGTTTTTAGCAGAGCTGCCTGTATGGTTTTATTGTGTGCAGGAAAATGGATTTTTAGACATCCCGGAAAATTCCCAGAAAAATACCAGAAAATCCACGCACCCGATGGAGCCAGGAGCCAGAAGTGGGACCAGACGGGAGCCCTGGGGGCCCAGGCGCCCCCCTGGCACGGCCAGGGGTGGGGCCGCGCCCTCAGGCCGCCTGGGCTGCTCCCCCCTCCTCTGGTGCCCTACCGAAGCTCCTATTTATCCCCGTGACGAGAAAACCCCAGAACAGAAGTCGTTTTCCCAGTTTCCGTCGCGGAGCCGCCGCCACCCTCTGTTCTTCTTCGGGAGGGCTAATCTGGAGGCTGATTTGGCCTCCGGAGAGGGGAGATCGTCGCCATCGTCATCACCATCGCCACTCCATCCATCCTCCATGACTTCTCTTCACATGTGTGAGTAATTCCCTGTTGTAGGCAAAGGGGATGGTAGGGATTGGATGAGTTTAATCATGTAATAGTTCGTATTGTTGGGGGCATGTTGCATATCATCTAGTTTGGTGTTTATCTTCTTTGCTACAACTTGTTGTTCTTAATGCTTGTCACTTTGGGCCCGAGTGTCATGTTTTCAGATCTGAACCCTTTGTGTTTTCATGAATATATTTGTGTTCTAGATCCTATCTATGAGTTGTATGCACCTATTATGGTCCGGAACCGGCGATCCCAAAGGTGACAGCTTGGGACACCAAAGGGGACGGTCCATGATTTGAGGATTCCATGTATCCATTGAGTTTATTGCTTTGTTCCGGTGCTCTTTGACAGGAGCACCTTAATCTCCATAAGTTCCTTTTGGCCCCGTTCGTAGCGGGATGGTAGGACAAAAGATGTTGTGCAAGTTCTTATTGCAAGCACGCACAACTACCTACGGGATACATGCCTACTGTTTGATATTTTCCTAGATGATCATTGTTTCTTCTGTGTGCCTTGCCCCGTATTAGAATCTATTATATGTTTACTCTCATCCATGCAGCGCCCGACCATCCATCTCCCTAGCCTACAGTGTTTTCAATCCTGCTGGTTATTAGTTGTTACTTTTTGCTATTTACTTTTTCTGTTGCTATCATCACTATCATATCACCATTACCACTTATCTATTGTTGCAAGCAAGTATATTTCAGGTGAAGTTGAATTGACAACTCAACTGTCAAAGCTTATAAATACTCTTTGGCTCCCCGTGTGTCGAATCAATAAATTGGGTTAGCTTACCCGCGAAGACTATATCGATCCCTTACGCCTGTGGGGCATCAAGCAGCGTTTTCTGGCGCTGTTGCCGGGGAGCATAGCAATATTTACAAGTCTACTTGAAGTATCCTTCCTGCTGCATATCATCCGCTATGGGTAAGAAAGGAGACCCCAAGGTTCCGATCTTACCATCCCGTACAAGAAAAGGTACTGTTCTGAACACTAGTGCTACACTTGATTCACCTTCCGTTATGAGTAAGTTTACTTCACCACCACTACGTGATGCTTCTATTGAGTCTATTACTATGTCCGATACTTTTGATGATGCTTCCACTACTCTTGATGATGCTACTTTTCTTGGTCGCCATATTGAAACTCAGACTGCTAAGGCTGCAGCAAAATCCAAGACCGAGACCCCTACTACCTATATTCCTACCTGCAAAACCTTTGGTTACCCGAGCTTAGATGAACTCAGGGAGAGAATCCTTGATGATGATTATGTTACTCTTGATGATGATTTTTGCAGGGAACTCAGAGAGTGTGTCGACTCTGACCCTGGAGCTGTTAAGGAGTTGCTCAAAAAGCACTCCATGAAGAACAAAGTTATTCCTGATCCTCAATTTGCCACATCTCCTATATGCATCACTGATCCTGATTATGATTTCTCTGTTGATCTTTCACTTATATCTACAGTCGAGGCTGACCCCTTTTATGGCAGAGAAAATGATGATGCTATAGCACACTTGACCAAACTCGCTGAGTTAAGCAATCTATTCACTACTGATGAGAAGATACGAAACTTCTATGTGGCCAAGCTTTTCCCTTTTTCTTTGAAGGAGGACGCTAAATCATGGTACGATGCACTACCCTATGGTTCCATTAGAAGTCCTCAGGACTTAGTCAAATTCTTTGTTGATAAATATTTCCCAGCTCATCTGCAACATGCTGCTTTGCAAAGAATCTATAACTTTAAACAATTGCAGGATGAGCACCTCCCTAAAGTTTGGGGGAGGTTTTGTGATTTACTTAAGGTTATGCCAGGACATGGGATCCCCAAGAATGAACTGCTTGATATATTTTACGCTGGTTTAACCGATGAATCCAGAACCTATCTGGATAGTTGTGCTAGTTGTGTTTTCAGGGAAAGAACGCCGGACGATGCAGAAGAATTAATGTGCAAAATTGCCAATAACTATGAAGACTGGTCCGTTCCTGAGCCACTTCTACCACCGAAAAAGAGGGGCATGCTTGTTTTGAACCCCGAAGATATGAAAGAAGCAAAGAAGTCTATAAAGGAGAAAGGTATTAAAGCCGAAGACGTGAAGAATTTACCGCCTATTGAGAAGTTGTGTGAGCCTACTACTCACCCTCCCTTGGTAGAGGTACACTCTCTATTAGACTTTACTAAAAGTGACATCCCTAGAGGTAAGCCTCCCGACCAATGCTTAGATGAGCTTGATAATTTTATTGTTAAGCAAGACCATTTTAATAGGAAGTTACAAAGTTAGTTGCATGATAATTCTCTTGCTATCAAAAGTTTATGTGATGTTCTAGAGAGAACAGTTAATGATGTTAAATGTCTTGTTAAGCATTTTCATATGGTTCAAACTCAGCTTGAACAAATTTCTAATGTGCAAAAAGATTTGCTTGCTAATAATGCCAAACAGGACATACAAGCTTATGGAATTAAAACAAGGGGTGGAACACACACCCAGGACCCACTTTATCCTGAAGGGCACCCAAAGAGGATCGAGCAAGATTCTCAAGTACAAGAAGAGGACGAGGTTGTTAGCTCTCCAAAGAAGAAAAAGAAGAAGAAGAAACACAAGGAGGCTGACAATCCCGATGATCCTATTACAAGTGAAAAGCCAGCTGTTGATCCTAACAGCATATCTACCTCTGATGCCGAAACAGAAGACGATGCCGAGCCTGAAGAAAAAGACGCCGAGGAAGATGATCCACCCAAGGTAAGAGAAGAAGAAGCACCCGATAAACGCAAGAGGTACTCTAAAGAAGACTTCGTCGCAAGAATACATGGGAAGGAAAGAGAACCATGGATACAGAAACCCATGCCCTTTCCAGGTAAGTCCCTCAAATCTAAAGAAGAAGAGCATTATAATAAATTTTGTGAATGGATGAAGCCTCTTTTTCTTCAAATTCCTTTGACTGATGCTATTAAGTTACCTCCTTATTCGAAATATATGAAAGATATTGTCACTAATAAAAGAAAAGTTCCTAATGAGGCTATATCTACTATGCTTGCTAACTACTCTTTCAGTGGCAAGATTCCTAAAAAGCTCGGTGATCCAGGTATACCCACCATTCCTTGCTCCATAAAGAATAATTACGTCAGAACTGCTTTATGTGACATTGGTGCAGGAGTGAGTGTTATGCCTTTCTCTCTTTACAAAAGGCTTTGTTTAGAGAAACTAATCCCTACAGATATCTCCCTTCAGATGGCTGACAAATCAACAGCTGTCCCAATAGGTATTTGTGAGGATGTACCCGTTGAAGTTGCTAACTGTTTGATCCTTACAGATTTTGTTGTGCTTGACATGCCCGAGGATGGGAGCATGTCCATTATTCTTGGTAGACCTTTTCTTAACACCGCAGGTGCTATCATTTATTGCAATAAAGGAAAGGTCACCTTCAACGTTGATGACAAAGAACAGACGGTGTATTTTCCAAAGAAGGTTGACAAAATGCATGGCCTTAACTCTATAGAGAATATCGAGACCGTGAAGATTGTAGAATGGGACTGTCCACTACATGTGCACCACAAATACAAAACCATTATGGTGGGGACAATGTCCATCAAAGTAAAGGTGCAATGATCACTTCATAAGAGGGGAGACTTCTTGTTCTATATATCGCCGGTTTGTTGGTAAGACTTGATCAACCTTACTAGTGAGCTTGTTTTATATAGGTAAAAAGTTAAGCTTGTTATGTGTTCATTTGCTTTAGCTTTCATTCTTTTTGCTGTACCAAGTTTTTGTGTTTTTGAAGCTTCACCATACTAATCACCGCTTTAAGTTTTCAGAAAGTTTTGCAGCTTTTTGAACTCCGAGAAATTTTCAACAGTGAAGTCTTCAGAAAAAATCCAGAAAAATAAAAATAAAAATTTCCATGCCGGGAGTGACCCAGAGGCACCTGGGGCTGACCAGGGGGGCCACCAGTGGCCCAGGCGGCCAGCTGGCGAGGCCTGCCCCCTGGCCGCGCCCACAGGGCGCCTGGGGCCCACAGGCCCCACTTCCAGGTATGTCTTCTTCCTCCTCTTTCTTCTCTCTCCAAAAACACGAGTTCTGCATTTGGTTCTTGCGTTCTTGTTGTTCTTGGAGGCGATTTTCGATCTCTCTCTACAGCCCACCATTCGAGCTGAATTTTTGAGAAAATACTCCCTGGTATGTAACTCCTTCACCCCTCCAATTAGATTTTTGATTGGTGGCTTCATTTGTGAGTATTTTGTAGCTCTTGGTGCTGTTTATATGAGCTTGCATGCTTGTGTAGAATTTTATTTTCCAAGTTTTGATGCAAGTTTATGCCTTAGGTAAGTGAGTTGAGTAGTTTGCCTTAACTCACTTTGTTTAAATACTTATTTTTGTAATTTGTCAAAAATTTCATAAATGAGTTTGCTAGGAAGAGCAAAGGGGTGGCTTGGGAAGAAGAGGCCCGAGCGCTCCGATCGAGTTACAAGAGCTGCAGATTCACCCTCGACTGCTAGGGTGAGCTACAACGAAGATCATGTGCCCTTGGAGTTGTTGGAGAACACAAATCAAGCACGTGCAATGACTTTCCCGTGCGATGTATTCCTTGAAGCTGCAGGAATTAGGGAGGAGTTCTATAATCTTTGTGCTAATGCAGGTTTGACGCGGCTCGCAACGTGTCGTGTTACTCAGTACCAAAAATTCACCTCTTGTTTTATTAACAGTTTTAGATATAACCTTGATGCTGGTTCTGTTGATTTTAAAATTTACAATGATCTTTTGACCATGCCATTGGAAAGGTTTTGTGAAATAATAGGTGTGCCGAACGTGGGACAGACGGCGAAGATGAGCTCTCAGCCCTCCGAGATGAGAACCGTCTTCAACTCACTCTGTAGCATGGATACGAGGGATATTCATCGGTCAAAGATTTCCAGCATCTTATTCCCACACCTCAGGTATTTTGCGTATTTTATTGCTAGAGGGGTGTTAGCTCGTGACAACACGAGCAACATATCTGCGCCGGATATTGCTATCCTGGCAACCGCCCTCTCAGGGAGGTTTGATTATAATGTGGGTGCCTTAATTGCTCGACGCGTTGCTATGAACGGTAACAAGGGAGACTTATTTGGTGGCGTTTACGCCACACTTATCCTAGAGTCTCTTAATGGCACCCCACACCCCGATGATAAGCCTTTTAGTTATTTAAGTTTTGATCTTGCTGCTATGAAAAGGCATAAGTTTGTTACCATGACTTCCGAGTTTGGTAACCTTGATTATATCTTGCGTTTCGGAGCCACCACGGAACGCAAGATCCGTCTACCTGCACCTCTTTTGTTTGATTTTTCTCGCAGGAACGGATGGTCCTTTGATGTTACCCAGTTCGATGAGTTCGTGGTCCAGCATCAGTTTCATAACCCCATGGAGGGGGTTGTGCCCGACGAGGAGGAGCATGGTGAGTTCGCACCTTTCTAGGGGGTGACTGTCACCCAGTTGGGTGAAGGGTCTTCCTCTGCTTGGAGCGCGGATCCTTCTTCGTGGGAGGATCCGAGGATTTCGGTGTACGCGCCGGAAGCCTCATACGACCCTTGGACTCACCAGTACTACCCTGGAGGAGGAGGCTCCTGGGGACATTAGCTACTACCAACTTAGGCCAAAAGCCTAAGCTTGGGGGAGTACGTGCCCTTCTCGCTTTTCCATTGTATTATCCATTTTATTCGCTTTGATCCTTTTCGAAGCTTTTGCCCGTTTTTTCTTTCTTTATTTATTTGCAAAAACAACAAAAAGATTTCCTTTCTCTCTTAAGTTTGCTTTTTTTCCAGAGATCAGCTCGAGTCCGTGATGGCATTTGATTATATTTCCTACGTTCGATCATGCAAGTGACCAGGCAGTAATGACGAAGATCGACGGAAGGGAAGCAACAAGGAAAACCGGTATGAACTCTTCTTGTTTCTACTTATGTACATATGCCTGTACTTATGATCTAGATACCAGCTTGTAGCGACATAGTGCTATGTTTACAATGCTTTCCCAGTGTTCATGCTTTCCTTGTGGCTAGTCTCAAACAGCTAGAGTACATAATGTGTTGTTGAAATGATTTACATGCATTGCATTGTTCATGGTTTGGCATACTGAAGTGGTATTTCCCTTCGGAGAATTTTTGGATTGACTTGGCACATGTTCACACATGCTTATGACTAAAAAGTCTACTTTTGCCTTGATGATCTTTTTGTTTCATAATAGTTATACCACTTTCATGCCCGATTCAATGTTTCTTTGTCGCTCTGCATGATTATGACAGTTATTGCTCTCTAGTTGGTCGCTTCCCAGTCTTTTGCTAGCCTTCGCTCGTACCAAGCGAATTTCTGCTTGTGCTTCCAAACTCCTTTTTCAAACCCAGTTGTTCCATTTGAGTCCACCATACCTACCTATATGTGGTATTTACCGGCCACTCCTAACTTAGACTTTCTTGTGCCACCTTAAAATTTATTCAAAAGTTTCCCTTTTTGTAACAATACAAGCTCATGGTGCGGTGAGGGGAAATCAGTATCTTTCATGCCAAAAATATTTTGACGAAAGTTTTAACTAGTCAAACAGAAAAAAAATATGAGAGTTACACCTCCCCCATACTTGATGATGGAGTGAAATGGACAAAATGCTGCTTATGATAGGTGGAACGATACCCTCCTTCCATCCTTGAGGCAAAATAAAAGGTTCTGTAGACCATCAAAGGATTTATGGATAAGGGAATATGTGTAAGAAAAAGGCATTATATATGGTTGGCATGGGAGATATTGAGAGACCTTTACCGTTTACCGTTGACTGGAAAGTTACTCCTCTCAAAAGAGTTTTATCTCCGTTTTCAAAACCAAGAGCTCTGGCACTTGCTTAGTCTTTGCTTCCTTTCACGGGTTTTCAACCTTGCCATCAAAAGCCACGGTTCGAGAGTCTCCCCTTCTTTCTTCAAAGCACCAACTATGAGAGCATAATTGTCATTCTTAGTGTAACATGCATTGTCCCAAAGTATTACATTGTCTTCTGCATGCTTGTGTTATTGCTAGTCTGAAATACTGAGTTCTAGTCTCCTTTAAAACTCCGGAGGAGTTTCTGCATTTATGTTTTGCTTCACTCATGGAGGCTAGCGAAATGCCACCCAAGTATGTTCAAGTTATGTGCATTGTGATCCTGTCTTGATTTTCAGTAGCTTATTATTTACTTTTAGTTGTTTGTGACTGATCACATGAAAGAAGAATTGCTTCGTGCATTGTCCCTATAGCATTGTTTCATTACTTGCTAAACTCTTTTCGTAGTACATGCTTATATACATCTAATGAAACAAAAGAGTTTGTCAAAGTTTTCTTTGTCGCGTCCAGTTCGTTGAACTGAATTGCTTGAGGACAAGCAATATGCTAAGCTTGGGGGAGTTGATACGTCTCAAACGTATCTACTTTTCAGAACACTTTTGCTATTGTTTTGCCCTCATTCTTGCATGATTTGGACGAAACTAACCCGGACTAACTCTGTTTTCAGCAGAGCTGCCTGTATGGTTTTATTGTGTGCAGGAAAATGGATTTTTAGACATCCCGGAAAATTCCCAGAAAAATACCAGAAAATCCACGCACCCGATGGAGCCAGGAGCCAGAAGTGGGACCAGAGGGGAGCCCTGGGGGCCCCAGGCGCCCCCTGGCGCGGCCAGGTGTGGGGCCGCGCCCTCAGGCCGCCTGGGCTGCTCCCCCCTCCTCTGGTGCCCTACCGAAGCTCCTATTTATCCCCGTGACGAGAAAACCCTAGAACAGAAGTCGTTTTCCCAGTTTCCGTCGCGGAGCCGCCGCCACCCTCTGTTCTTCTTCGGGAGGGCTAATCTGGAGGCTGATTTGGCCTCCGGAGAGGGGAGATCGTCACCATCGTCATCACCATCGCCACTCCATCCATCCTCCATGACTTCTCTTCACATGTGTGAGTAATTCCCTGCTGTAGGCAAAGGGGATGGTAGGGATTGGATGAGTTTAATCATGTAATAGTTCGTCAGATTGTTGGGGGCATGTTGCCTATCATCTAGTTTGGTGTTTATCTTCTTTTCTACAACTTGTTGTTCTTAATGTTTGTCACTTTGGGCCCGAGTGCCATGTTTTCAGATCTGAACCCTTTGTGTTTTCATGAATATATTTGTGTTCTAGATCCTATCTATGAGTTGTATGCACCTATTATGGTCCGGAACCGGCGATCCCAAAGGTGACAGCTTGGGACACCAAAGGGGATGGTCCATGATTTGAGGATTCCATGTATCCATTCAGTTTATTGCTTTGTTTCGGTGCTATTTGACAGGAGCACCTTAATCTCCATAAGTTCCTTTTGGCCCCGTTCGTAGCGGGATGGTAGGACAAAAGATGTTGTGCAAGTTCTTATTGCAAGCACGCACAACTACCTACGGGATACATGCCTACTGTTTGATATTTGCCTAGATGATCATTGTTTCTTCTGTGTGCCTTGCCCCGTATTAGAATCTATTATATGTTTACTCTCATCCATGCAGCGCCCGACCATCCATCTCCCTAGCCTACAGTGTTTTCAATCCTGCTGGTTATTAGTTGTTACTTTTTGCTATTTACTTTTGCTGTTGCTATCATCACTATCATATCACCATTACCACTTATCTATTGTTGCAAGCAAGTATATTTCAGGTGCGGTTGAATTGACAACTCAACTGTCAAAGCTTATAAATACTCTTTGGCTCCCCGTGTGTCGAATCTATAAATTGGGTTAGCTTACCCGCGAAGACTATCTCGATCCCGCTACGAACGGGGCCAAAGGGAACTTATGGAGATTAAGGTGCTCCTATCAAAGAGCACCGGAACAAAGCAATAAACTCAATGGATACATGAAATCCTCAAATTATGGACCATCCCTTTGGTGTCCCAAGCTGTCACCTTTGGGATCGCCGGTTCCGGACCATAATGGGTGCATAAAACTCATAGATAGGATCTCGAACATAAATATACTCATGAAAACATAAGTGGTTCAGATCTGAAAACATGGCACTCGGGCCCAAAGTGACAAGCATTAAGAGCAACAAGTTGTAGCAAAGATGATAAACACCATAATAGATGATATGCAACATGCCCCCAACAATCTGACGAACTATTACATGATCAAACTTATCCAATCCCTACCATCCCCTGTAACATCGCAAAATTCTCCGAATTTTGGAATGTTAATAAAATTAAATAGATAATGATTGTTTGATTGATGTTTTTGATTTTCTCTGGGATTTAATTTTTTTTGGAGTTTATGGAATATTAAAATGAGAGGGAATAAAATGACTTTCCCTAATATCCACCGTTGGTGTTTTGAAATTTATTATTTAAAACAAAACCAACAAAATAAAATGAGAGAATGTAAAATGACTCCTTCAACATATTAAAAGGTGGGAAAATGTTTTAAATCATTATTGGAATTCTTTTGAATATTCAAAACATGTTTCAACTAAAGGAAATTTATTTGAGAGGATATGAAATGACTTATCCCCTTTTTAATAAAGTTGTAAAATATTTAGATTATTACTTTAAAGTATTTAAAATTTATTTTGAGTATTATAAATAACTCTAAAATTAATTTACGGATTTTATAATGCTAAGAGAGTTTTATTTCATTAAAATTGTTTATTTAATATTTCAAAAGAGTTGAAAAAAGTATTCCAATGGGATATTTTTATTTTACCAAATTATTTGTTGGTGTAACAATTTTAAAATTTATGTTTTATTATTTAGAAATGGTTTGTCAATGCTTTTGACCAAATAAAAATATTTTAAATGGTTTATTGGATTTTATTTGATTTATGAAAAGTATTTTATATTTAAATAAAGTATTTGGTAAAGGTTTTTATTTTTATTTACCTTTTTGGAAAATATTTTCATTTTATAATTTTCTTTAGATTATTTGATAAATTTAGAATTTTACTTTGTAATTTTCTGAGGTGTGGTTGATTTTATAATATTGCTTGAAGTTAAAAAAACCGCAAATGCAATTGGGCCGCCCCCCAGCCCACCTTGTTTCGGCCTATTTTTTTGGGAGTTTTTTGTTTCTTTTCTTTTTTTCACATCCTTCCCTAACCCTAGGACGAGCCCTGCCCCGCCGCCGCCAGGACCCGCCCCCGAGGCCGTCCGCATCGCCGGACCCCGCCGCCGTCTCCGCGCCCGTGCGCTGCGGCCGACGACCGCGCCGCCCACCTCCGCCCCGCGACCCACGACCACCGCCACCACCGAGCCGCCACGGTCTCCGTCGACAGCGACTGGAGCGCCGCCTTCCGCGTCGGCGAGCGCCGCGTCTGAGCCGCGCCGGAGCCGGCTGCCTCACAAGCCGACGCCTCGGCCATCGCCGGAGCACGCGCTCCAGTCGCCGACGCTGACTATCCCGCCTCCACGCCGGACTGCTGCCGCCATCGTCGCCTCGCCAGACTGTTGTCGCCGTCGTCGCCTCGCCGGAGCCGCCACGTCCTTGTCCTCGGCTCCACGCCGATCTCGCAGTGGAGTTTCGCCGGCAGCCTCGTTTGCTCGCAGGTTGCATCACGGTCACAAGTTGGTGCGCTTCACGGAAGGAGTCGTCGCCATCGGAGAACGCCCGAAGTTCACCGGGAGCACCCGGCTCACGCCACTGCCGCGGTCAAGCTAAGACCCGCCCATCACTTCTGACAGTACCCACGCGGTGCCTTCCATACGGCTCACGCGTTAGACATCCGTTGTTCGCTGGAAAGTCATCGAAGGAGTCGCCATCGACGCCCGAAGCCATAGCATGTTTTGTTTCTCTACCTGCTCCTTCATGTATAGGGTGAGCTCTTCGATTCTTTCTGGGCAACGTGGTAGTGGATTGTTCTATTCCTATTAAGAGCCATCGACCTTTCACATCATGCCAAATGTCATTGCCTCACTAGCCACCTGGTTCAAGACTTTCATTCGAGCAAACTTTGCTCAATTATGGTATTACTATGTCTTTTAAACCATTAGTCTGATTTAGGTGATTCAAAGCCTAAGTTTATCTTTTGAGCTTCACTATCTAGTAAACATATCAACTCAACTGTTGAGATCATTCTGAATTTGCATCAATTCAAATTCAAATTAAATCTCGTGAAGGTCGTATCTTCTATGCCTTTGATCAGGTCCGATTGACTCCATTGGTGTAAGAACATTCCTATCATATACTTGATATTCACATCATGTATGCATCGCATTCAAATACTTTGGATCCGTTTGGATTTATAGTTAATTCAAACTTCAACCTGCTATAACTCGTGTTATAGTATTCCGTTTCACGTGATTCCTTTTGCATATTGGATCATATGAGACATCTTATCGGCAATATCCACATACCATTCACATTGCGATGATCTTTACCTTGTTTTCATAATTCCTTGATCATTATCTTGTATCGACAACTCTTTATCCGTTGACTCTCTCGAGGTCACTTTCACCGATCACCTTCGAGCACATCGACACCTCTGCACTTCAAAGCTTTTGTTTTGTTTCAAAAACCTTTGTGATTGTTTTGTTGATCTTTTGTTTATCTTGTTGTGATGTGATTGCTTATTCGAGTTCATTCGTTTGCGATAGATTGCTCGGAGTGTGACGAGTAGAGTTGACTGGACCGTGAGAGCGAAGAACTTCACCGAATGGAAAAGACAAGTTACACTTTGACCATACCTCAACCTATCTATACTTCTTATAAGACAAAACCCCACTATAGATCATTTAAGTTGTCTATCTCAACATGCAAGCTATCCACATCATCTATTTTCTTAGCCAATCAATTATCCATGTCACCCATTTAAGTCATTTAAATTGTCTCTCTTTACATGCAAGCTATCCACATCATCCATTTCTTAGCCAATCAATTGTCCATCTCATCTCAACTAATATATTTATTAATCTCTATATGCAATCTCCATATCAACCATATTTTAATCATTTTATCGTCTACCCTAATAATTTTAATACACACATGTTTTTGTTGCATTTTCACTTAGACAACTTAATATATCACACTTTTTATACTTTTTATTTATGCATATAGTTTTCATATCAATTCCCGCAGCAACGCGCGGGGTATACTTCTAGTATAAGCAATGATGCATATATACCAATCTTAGCAAGGATTGACAAAACTATGATATATAACTTACAGATTTGCTAGGGCACATCTAAATGTGCCCTAAGATAGAGCACATCTAAATCATATACTATTGATTTTACATAAAAGGGCTTGTCTAGGGCACATCTAGATGTGCTCTAGTTAGAGCACATCTAAGTGTTCAATCAAACTAGGAAGAAAACAAAAAAATATAATAAATATATCTAAATGAATCTTTATGTAAAATCAGTAGTATAGGATTTAGATGTGCTCTATCTTAGAGCACATCTAGATGTGCCCTAGCAAATTTGTACATAAAAATTCATTTAGATATATTTTTATTTTTATTTTTTCTTTTCCTTCCTAATTTGATTGAACACTTAGATGTGCTCTAAGATAGAGCACATTTAGATGTGCCCTAGACAAATCCACTTACTTAATAGTTGCTAGCTACCATCCAGCTCGATCCGATCGAGTGTGATGTCGAATTCTAAAATTGAGCCAACATGCATCACCAAAGTAGACTTTCTTTTGCATACGTACCACCAGGGCGTCTCGACTCTGTATATAAGAAGTGACCTTTCATTTAAAAAGAAGTGGTCTTACAAAGTCTTGAAATCGATCGAGGTCCTAATTAATTGTGAAAATCTTCTATTGAATTAGCGGGTCGATGGTGTGTCCGATCCATTTTTGGACCAATCATGGAATTAAATAAATCATGGATTTTCAATGGAAAGTCATCTAAAGTCAATTACGACAGATTGCCTAGCAAACTCAGCACCCGTACCCGCAGCTCATCCTACCATCACCAAACTAATTTGGTTTTTCTGTATAGCTGACAGCAAAAACGGTTATGATTGGCTAGCAACGTGATGGTCACAGGTTCGATCCCACCATTTCTCAATTAGCAGAATAGCTTCATGGGGAGAACGATGGTTCTCTCTCCCCCTCCCCGCTCCCGCTCTCCCTCCCTCTCCCTCGTCTCCCCCGTCCCACTCCCCCGCTCCCAGTTCCCTTCTCCCTCGGGCGGTGCTGGTCACCGGCAGCCTCTCCGCCCCGACGGCTGTGACCTCCTCTCCCCTTGCTTTGTGACCCATCCTCCTCGGTTTCGCCCCTGCTTGGAGCTTGTGGTGGCAAGTTCTGGGCCCTGTCTTCGGACTCCGATGTGGATTCAAAACCGGAGGAGGTCCATGGCTCTCGCCTGCTGCGAGCCGCACGGGCCTCGCCGGACGCGCGTGGCCGTCGCTTTGCGCCGGGCGGGCGCTCTCGGTGGCCCTTGGCGTCGTGCGTCGAACCGGGTTGGACGCTGGATACTCGCAAGCGTCGTGGGCGGAAAGCTCCGGGCCTCCTCTCATCACCGGGGGTGCTGGGTGCTTTTCCCGGTGCGGTGGCGGCGTCCCCCGCGGCCTCTCTGGTGGCCTCTCCGGTGGCTTCCTCAGCCCTGGCGGCGGGTGGGTCGGAAACCCTAGCCGCTTCCCTGGTTCCGGAGGCGTTGGGTGGGCTGGCTAGTGGGCCGGCCCACCCGGACTAGACTGTGCCTTCCGCTGGCGCTGTGATTGTTGGGCCTGCCGCTGTTGGACCGCGGGCCCCGTCTCCTTTTTCCTCGTTTTCTTTTTCCCTAGAAGAATTCCCTCCCCTGGTGGGACGGCTGGACGCTTCTCTTGGCCCATCCCGTTGGCATGTCCCATCTGTGCCCCCGCGGGGCGGGTACTTATGGGTGCCCCGCGGCTCCCTTGACCTAACCTTAGCTTTCCCCCCCCTCCGCCTCGGATCTGCGCCGCGCTCTCTCCTCTTCGCTTCGTCAACCTCCTCGCGTGCTTTGTCTTCCACCCCCCTTCCCCCACCTCTCCTCAGATCCTTTGATGCTGCTGCCACTCCGACCATGGCGGGATATATCCCTCCCTCGAAGGCCTCCTCGCCCAGGCAGGGCGGTCTGGCTGATGCCGACGGGTTGGAGGATGAGGCTGCGCTTCGTGCTCGTCTTGAGAAAGAGAAGCGGGACCGTGAGGCCGCGGCGACGCACGCGGCTTGGGCTCACCCGGATCCTTGGGACGAGGCGGTGGCCAGGTCTTCGGGACGGCAGGCGACACCTCCTCCGCCTCCTCCCCCTCCCCCGCATGGACCGCGGCCTCCGCTGGGTACTGGAGGTGGCGGCGGCGGTGGACGAGGTGGTCACGGCTTCCGTTCCAGATCTGGCGGCTTCCGGCCGTCGGGCGGCTACCACAACCCCGGCTCGTCTTCCTCGCAGGGCTTCTCCAACAAACGCAAATTCGACAACCGCGATGGGGCTAGCGGCTCGGGTGGCGGTGCTGGTATTCTTTCGTCTCCCCCGAATCCGGTTGCTCCCCGCTCTGGTCAGAGCCAACTGATCTGTTTTGCCTGCCATCGCCCCAATCATTTTCAAGCGCAATGCACTGCTCCGCTCTTTTACCTTATCTATCGTGCCGAGGGGCATCTGACTGTGAACTGTGTCTCGCGTGCACCGCCCCCAGTCCTTAAGCATTTCGGCCGTGGTCTGCCGGGGTGTGGATTCTTCGGGATTGTGGGTGGGGATGGTGTGGTTGTGGTGACACCTCCCCCCCCCCCAAAAAACGCGGCTGTCATCACTGTGATGGATGGTGTGGGCTCTCTTAAGGTTATGACTACTGAACTCCGTGAATGGGGCATGGAAGGATGGGACTGGCAGCTTGATCAGTTGTCTGATAATGAATTCGGAGTGAACTTCCCTTCGCATGAGAGACTCCGCATGGTTGCCAAGAGCGCTAGCTGTACTCTTCCGTTGCACCAAACCGCGGTCTCGGTGCGGGAGGCTGTTGAGATTGATCGCTCCTTTGGTTCTCTGATTGATGCTTACATTTTACTGGAGGATGTGCCGCCGGAGATGCGGAATGCGGCGATGCTCATGGCGTTCGGCGAATTGATTGGTAAACCTATCTCTGTTGACTCTGACTCCCTTGGCCGCCGTGGTGCGGTTCGGATGTTGTCCAGTCTGCGCAACCCTTCCATGGTTAAAGGATTCGTTGAGTTCGTTCCGTACCACAAGGCGTTTCGTATCAAAGTTCGATTGGAAGATGCCCCTGCGCCCCCTGATGCTGCTATTCCCGACCCTCCTCCTCCCAATGACCCGATCCAGGTGGAGAACCTGTTCAGTAAGAGTCAGGGGGCCTCGGGTGAGCCTTTTACTCCCAGGGAGTGGGAGGCGCTCGGGCCGCGACTTCAAGAGCTTTATCCTAATCGCAGGCCGGTGAGCAGCAATGATCCTAAAGGCAAGGCTGCAGCTGAGGAGTCACCTGATGTCAATGTTGTCATTCCTCCTCCCTCCCAAGCCCCTGCTCAGGCTCCTCCCCCGGCCCCAACCATGTCGTCCGCCTCCCTGTAGCCACATGTGGACTCCCCTGGAGGTAACCGCTCTCCAACCTCGGCGGTGTGCTCGAACCACCCTACCCGGGCGGCCTCGCCTTCCCTCTCGGATGTTCTGGATTCTCCCTCTAGGATGGCTGAGGAGGATGATGTCCTGCGGCCAGCGGGCTTGCTTCGCCGGAAAACTGTCAAGAAGACTTCTGCCAGAGCCCGGGCTCGGAAGGAAGCCGATGCGTCGAAAATCTCTGGCTCGGGTCTCTTCCGCTCTCTCAACATGGATGAGGCAGGGGAGGGACCCGTGGATGGCCCTCCGTCCCCTGCTCCGTTCCCCTCTCCGTTTCGGCCTCGGCTTCGGTGTCTCTCAAGAAGCCTCTCTCCACTTCTCGCAAGAGTAGGAGGGTGGCGGATGATGGGACCCCTGTCCATCTGCGTGCGGAAATGAGGAGGGCGGCTCGGGACACCGTTGTGATTGGTATGTCTCCCCTCTCCCCTAAACGTACGGTTTTGTCCGATTTCTTGGCTGAACATTTTTTTAATGTGGCGTCCGATTCGGGTTTATCTCTCGAGACGGATCTTCCTGCGGCTTCGGCTCTTCTCTCAGTTCTCCGTTCTAATGAGTTGGCTCAAGACAGTCTTGCCAGAGCTGCGGAAGCTGCGAAGGCTAGTATTTTCTATTATGCATGTAGCAAATTATCACTCTATGCATGTGTAGGATTATATATTAGTTATGATTTAAACCTAGTAGGATAGCCATATGTTCTGATCCTGTATTTCATTGTCGACCTAGGATCGTGGTTGTTATATACTGCTATTTCTTTGTAGACGGGGATTGGTTGAGTTATCATTGAGCTATTGTGAGGATTAATGACTTGACTAGCAAACTTAAATAGAAATCACCTCTGGACGGGCAGGGAATGCATCCTGGTGCTCATGCCTTGGATAAGGAGGGACCAGGGCTAAATGCTTCCCGAATGGTTGTTTTGGTGGTGAACCGGGTGCCTCATGGCGCGTACCCTCTGAACGCAGTGGGCGCCGTCCAGGCTCAAAAGGATCAGACAGACAGTGTGACTAGTAGCTTCCATGTACAACCACTGGCTATATGGGCTCTGGCTTAGATGAGTAAGTTATGGGGAACCTGGCCCTGGTAGCTAGCTGATGTAGATATGATAGGTGTACCGGCTACCAAAGGGTGGAGGCAACCTCTTCTGAAAGACTATGTCTCAATCTTCGGGTTGAGTCCAGTGGGGAAAGTGTACAAACCTCTGCAGAGTGTAAAAACTGATCATGATTAGCCGTGTCCACGGTTACGGACAACTTTGAGCAACTGGGCATTATTGTTGTTGGATGGTCTTGACAGATATTTCACCTTAATAATAATTTGAGTGGGAACTTTTAATAAAGGGATGGTTGAAATTGGTGTAGCCCGATTCAACCATACTTAGGACTAGCAAGATAAATTAAAATTTGGTTAGTTGTAGTATGTGAGGGAAAAATCATCTTTCTGCAAAATAAAACCATAAGCCTTTCCTTTGACTTACCTTGCATGTAGATGTAGGTCTGCTATATACTTTTTCGTGTGACTTGCCGTACAAATCAGATGTACTGACCCGTTGTCGGGTTGTAACCTTCGGTGTTGCAGGATTGTATATGACGAGTAAGTGGTACGATGTAGGGTTACGATGTCTATACTCAACTTTCCGGTGGAGTTGATGGACGCCACGAAGCTTTTATTTTTTTCCGCTGTATTTTATTTTGTCAGCTAGCCTTGAGCTAAGCAGGTATGCTACATTGTAATACTGGATCTTCGATGTAATATATATGACATGTGGTTTATTCTTGATATTACATCTTGTACTGTGTGTGCTAGCTATTGATCCAGGGACTAGCACAGAATGCACAGAGACTCCGGTTTGTGAGTGAATCGACCTCGGGTCGTTACATCCCCTGTGCCTACAACAGGGAATTACTCACACATGTGAAGAGAAGTCATGGAGGGAGGATGGAGTGGTGATGGTGATGACGATGGCGACGATCTCCCCTCTCCGGAGGCCAAATCATCCTCCAGATTAGCCCTCCCGAGGAAAAACAGAGGGTGGCGGCGGCTCCGAGACGGGTTCTGGAAAACCGACTTCTGTTTTGGAGTTTCCCCATCATGGGAATAAATAGGAGTCCAGGTAGGGCACCAGGGGAGGGGGGAGTCACCCAGGCGGCCAGCTGGCGCAGCCCCACCCCTGGTCGCACTAGCAGGGCGCCTAGGGCCCCCCTGGCTGCCCTCTGGCCCCACTTCTGGCTCCGGGCTCCTTCGGGTGCGTGGATATTTTTGTAATTTTGCTAGGAATTTTTTGAGATGTCCAAAAATCCATTTTCCTGCACACAAAAAACCATACAGGCAGCTCTGCTGAAAACAACGTCAGTCCGGGTTAGTTTAGTTCAAATCATGCAAGAATGAGGTCAAAACAATAGAAAAAGTGTTTGGAAAAGTAGATACATTTGAGACGTATCAACTCCCCCAAGTTTAGCCTATTGCTTGTCCTCAAGCAATTCAGTTCAACGAACTGGACGCGACAAAGAAAACTTTGACAAAATATTTTGCTTCATAAGATGTATATAATCCGGTACTACGAAAAGAGTTTAGCAAGTATCAAAACAATGCTATGAGGACAATGCACGAAGCAATTCTTCTTTCAAGTGATGAATCACAAACAACCAAAAGTAAATAATATGCTACCGAAAATCAAGACAAGATCACAATGCACATAGCCTAAACATACTAGAGTGGTATCTCGCTAGCCTCCATGAGTGAAGCAAAACATAAATGCAGAAACTCCTCCGGAGTTTTAAAGGAGACTAGAACTAAGAATTTTAGACGAGCAATATCACAATCATGTAGAAGACAATGTGGTACTTTGGGACAATGCATGTTACACTAAGAATGACAATTATGCTCTCAATAGTTGGTGCTTTGAAGAAAGAAGGGGAGACTCTCGAACCGTGGTTTTTTGATGGTGAGGTTGAAAACCCGTGGTTGGAAGAAAAGACTAAACATGTGCCAAAGCTCTTAGTTTTGAAAGCAGAGACAAAATTCTTTTGAGAAGTGCAACTTTCCTGTCAACGGTGAACGGTAAAGGTCTCTCAGTATCTCCCATGCCAACCATATTAATGCTTTTGCTTACACTTTTGTTCCCTTATCCATAAATCCTTTGACGGTCTATGGAACCTTTTATTTTGCCTCAAGAATGGAAGGAGGTTATCGTTCCATCTATCATTAGCATTATTTGGTCCATTTCATTCCATCATCAAGTATGGGGGAGGTGCAACTCTATCCTTTTTTATGAATTTGACTAGTTAAAACTTCCGTCAAAATATTTTTGGCATGGTAGATATTGATTTTCCCTCACCGCACCATGAGCTTGTACGGTTAAAAAAGGGAGGCTTTTGAATGAATTTCGAGATGGCACAAGAAAGTCTAAGTTAGGAGTGGCCGGTAAATACCATATATAGGTAGGTATGGTGGAATCAAGTGGAATAACTGGTTTGAAAAAGAGTTTGGATACACAAGCAGAATTCCGCTTAGTGCGAGTGAAGGCTAGCAAAAGACGGGGAAGCGACCAACTAGAGAGAAATAATTGTCATAATCATGCAGAGCGACAAAGCAACATTGAATCGGGCATGAAAGTGATATAACTATTCTGGAATAACAAGGTCAACAAAGCATGATAGTCTTTGTAGTCATAAACATGTGTGAACATGTGCCAAGTCAATCCAAGAATTCTCCGAAGGGAAATACCACTTCAATATGCCAAACCATGAACAATGTGATGCATGTAAATCATTTCAACAACATATTATGCACTCTAGCTATTTGAGATCAGCCACAAGGAAAGCATGAACACTGGGAGAGCATTGTAAACATAACACTATGTCGCTACAAGTTGGTCTCTAGATCATAAGTACAGGCATATGTACAAAAGTAGAAACAAGAAGAGTTCATACCGGTTTTCCTTGTTGCTTCCCTTCCGTAGATCTTCGTCATTACTGCCTTGTCACTTGCACGACCGAACGTGGGAAATATATAATCAAATGCCATCGCGGACTCGAGCTGAACTCTGAAAACAAACAAACTAAAGATAGAAAGGAAATCTTTTGGGGTTTTTCAAAGGTTTAACGAAAGCAAAAGAAAAAAGAAATATTTTTGTTGTTTTTACAAATTAAAAGAACAAAGAAGAACGGGCAAAAACTTCGAAAAGATCAAAGCGAATAAAAACGGATTAACACAATGGAAAAGTGAGAAGGAAACGTACTCCCCCAAGCTTAGGCATTTGGCCTAAGTTGGTAGCAGCTACTACCCCTAGGAGCCTCCTGCTCCGGGGTGGTGGTAAGTCCACGGGTCTTATGAGCCCTCCGGTGCGTACACCGAAGTCCTCGAGTCCTCCCATGAGGAAGGTCCTGCGCTCCACGCAGAGGAAGACCCCTCACCATACTGGGTGACGGTGTCCCCCTGGAAAGGTGGGAACTCACCATGCTCCTCCTCGTCAGGAACAACCCCCTCCATGGGGTTATGCAACTGATACTGGTCCATGAAATCATCAAACTGGACATCATTGAAGGACCATCCGTTCCTGCGGGTGTTATCAAACAAAAGTGGTGCAGGTAGACGGATCTCACGAGTAATGGTCTTTTCAAACCTCAAAATATAAACAAGGTTACCAAACTGGGAAGTCATGGTAACAAACTTATGCCTCTTCATAGCAGCAAGATCAAGACTTGCGTAAGAAAAGGGAACATCATTAGGATGCGGGGTGCCGTTAAGAGACTCAAGGATAAGTGTGGCGTAAACACCACCAAATAAATCACCCTTGTTACTACTCGTAACAAGGCGTCGAGCAATTAAGGCACCCACATTATAATCATTCCTACCAGAGAGGGCGTTCGCATAAATAGCGAAATCTGGTGCATAACCGTTGCTCGAGTTATCACGAGCCAACACCCCTCTAGCAATAAAGTACGCAAAATACCTGATGTGGGGGAATAAAATGCTGGAAATCTTTGTACGCCGAATGTCGCTCTCCTCCTGGCTACAAAGGGAGTTGAAGAGGGTCCTCAACTCGGAAGGCTGAGTGTTCATCCTCGCCGTCTGACCAGCGTTCGACACACCTATTATATCACAAAACTGTGCCAAAGACATGGTTATACGATTATTATAAATTTTGAACTCGACGGTTCCAGCAACATGGTTGTAACAAAACTGTTAACAAAGCAGAAGGTGAGCCTCTTATATTGTACCACATGGCATAGTGCTATCCGTGTCAAACCTGCATTGGCGCAAAGGCCGTAAAAATCTTCCTTAATTCCTGCAGCTTCAAGAAATTCATCACACGGGTACATCATCGTGCAGGCTAGGCTCGTGGCTTCCAGCAACTCCAGGGGCACGTGATCTTCATTGTAGCTCACCCTAGCAGCTAATGGTGAAGCTGCAGCTCTAGTAACTCGATCGGAGCGCTTGGGCTTCTTCTTCCCAAGCCACCCATTTGACTTTCCTAGCAAACTCATTTCTGAAATTTTTGACAGTTCACAAAATCAAGAATTTAAACAAAGTGAGTTGAGGCAAACTACTCTACTCACTTACCTAAGGCATAAACTTGCATCAAAACTTGGAAAATAAATTTCTACACATGCATGCAATCTCATCTAAACAGCACCAAGGACTACTAAATACTCACAAATGAAGCCACCAATCAAAAATCTATTTGGAGGGGTGGAGGAGTTACATACCAGGGAGTATTTGCTCAAAATCTTAGCTCAAATGGTGGGTTGTAGAGAGAGATCGAAAATCGCCTCCAAGAACAACAAGAACGCAAGAACTGGAGCAGAACTCGTGTTTTTGGAGAGAGAGAGAGAGAGGAAGGAGGAGGAAGAAGACATGCCTCGAGGTGGGCCCTGTGGGCCCCAGGCGCCCTGTGGGCGCGGCCAGGGGCCTGGCCGCGCCAGCTGGCCTCCTGGGCCACTGGTGGCCCCCCTGGTCAGCCCCAGGTGCCTCTGGGTCACTCCCGGCATGTAAATTTTTATTTTTATTTTTTTGGAATTTTTCTGAAAACTTCACTGTTGAAAATTTTCCGGAGTTCAAAAAGCTGCGAATTTCCGAAAACTTGAAGCAGTGATTACAATTGTGAAGCTTCAAAAACATATAAAGTTGGTACAACAAAGAGAATAAAAGCTAAAGCAAATGAAAATATAACAAGCTCTACTTTTTACCTATATAAAACATGCTCACTAGCAAGGTTGATCAAGTCTTACCAACAAACCGGCGATTTATAGGGCAAAAAGTCTCACCTCTTATGAAGTGATCATTGCACCTTTACTTTAATGGACATTGTCCCCACCATAATGGTTTTGTATTTTTGGTGCACGTGTAGAGGACAATCCCATTCTCCAATCTTCACGGTCTCGATATTCTCTATTGAGATAAGGCCATGCCTTTTGTCGATCTTCTTCAGAAAATACACCGTGTGTTCTTTATCATCTACGTTCAAGGTAACCTTTCCTTTATTGCAATCAATAATGTCACCTGCGGTGTTTAGAAAAGGTCTACCAAGAATAATGGACATGCTCCCATCCTCGGGCATGTCAAGCACGACAAAATCTGTAAGAATCAAACAATTAGCAACTTCAACGGGAACATCCTCACAAATACCTATCGGGACGGCCGTTGACTTGTCAGCCATCTGAAGAGAGATATCTGTAGGGATTAGCTTATCTAAACATAGCCTTTTATAAAGATAAAAATGCATAACACTCACCCCTGCTCCGAGATCACATAAGGCAGTTTTGACATAATTATTTTTTATGGAGCAAGGAATGGTGGGTATACCTGGATCACCAAGCTTCTCAGGAATCTTGCCACTGAAAGAGTAGTTAGCAAGCATAGTAGATATTGCCTCATTAGGAACTTTTCTTTTATTAGTAACAATATCTTTCATATATTTGGAATAAGGAGGTAACTTGATAGCATCAGTCAGGGGAATTTGAAGAAAAAGAGGCTTCATCCATTCATAAAATTTATTATAATGCTCTTTTTCTTTAGACTTGAGAGACTTACCTGGAAAGAGCATGGGTTTCTGTACCCATGGTTCTCTTTCCTTCCCATGTCTTCTTTCTATGAAGTCTTCTTTAGTGTATTTCTTGCGTTTATCGAGTGCTTCTTCTTCTCACACCCAGGAGGATCATTCTTCTCCTTATCATTTTCTTCGGGTTCAGCACCGTCTTCAGTTTCAGCATCAGAGGTAGATATGCTGTTAGGATCAACAGCTGGCTTTTCACTTGTAATAGGATCATCGGGATTGTCAGCCTCCTTGTGTTTCTTCTTCTTCTTTGGAGAGCTAACAGCCTCGTCCTCTTCTTGTACTTGAGAATCTTGCTCGATCCTCCTTGGGTGCCCTTCAGGATAAAGTGGGTCCTGGGTGTGTGTTCCACCCCTTGTTTTAATTCCATAAGCTTGTATGTCCTGTTTGGCATTATTAGCAAGCAAATCTTTTTGCACATTAGAAATTTGTTCAAGCTGAGTTTGAACCATATGAAAATTCTTAACATGACATTTAACATCATTAACTGTTCCTTCTAGAACACCAACCAAACTTTTGATAGCAAGAGAATTATCATGCAACTGACTTTGTATCCTCCTATTAAAATGGTCTTGCTTAATAATAAAATTATCAAGCTCATCTAAGCATTGGTCGGGAGGCTTACCTTTAGGGATGTCACTTTCAGTAAAGTCTAATAGAGAGTGTACCTCTACCAAGGGAGGGTGAGTAGTAGGCTCACACAACTTCTCGATAGGTGGTAGATTATTTACATCTTCGACTTTAGTACATTTCTCCTTTATAGACTTCTTTGCTTCTTGCATATCTTCGGGGCTCAAAACAAGCATGCCCCTCTTCTTCGGTGGTGGAGGTGGTTCAGGGACGGACCAATCTTCATGGTTCTTGGCAATCTTGCCCATTAATTCTTCGACATCGTCCGGTGTTCTTTCCCTAAAAACACAACCAGCGCAGCTATCCAGATAGGATCTAGATCCATTAGTTAGACCAACATAAAATATATCAAGTAATTCATTCTTGGGGACTTCATGTCCCGGCCTAGCCTTAATTAAATCATAATACCTCCCCCAAGCTTTAGGGAGATGCTCATCCTGCAATTGTTTAAAGTTATAGATTCTTTGCAAAGTAGCATGTTGCATATGAGCAGGAAAATATTTATCAACAAAGAATTGAACTAAGTCCTGAGGACTCTCAATGGAACCATAGGGTAGTGCATCGTACCATGATTTAGCGTCTTCCTTCAAAGAAAAAGGAAAAAAAGCTTGGCCACATAGAAGTTTCGTATCTTTTCATCAGTAGTAAATAGGTTACCCAACTCAACGAGTTTGGTCAGGTGTGCTATAGCATCGTCATTTTCTCTGCCATAAGAAGGGTCAGCCTTGACTATAGATATAAGTGAAAGATCAACAGAGAAATCATAATCAGGATCAGTGATGCATATAGGAGATGTAGCAAATTTAGGATCGGGAGTAATCTTGTTCTTCATGGAGTTCTTTTCGAGCAGCTCCTTAATAGCACCAGGGTCAGAGTCGACACACTCTTTGAGTTCCCTGCAAAAATCATCATCAAGAGTAATATAATCATAATCAAGGATCCTCTCCTTGAGTTTATCTAAGTCTGGGTAACCAAAGGTTTTGCAAGCAGGAATATAGGTAGCAGGAGTCTCGGTCTCGGATTCTGCTGCAACCTTAGTAGTCCGAGTTTCAATATAGTGGCCAAGAAAACTAGTATCATCAAGAGTAGTGGAAGCATCATCAAAAGTACCAGACATCGTAACAGACTCAGTAGAAGTAGCATGTGGTGGTAGCGGTGAAGCAAACTTACTTATAAAAGAAGGTGAATCGAGCGTAGCACTGGTACTCAGAACGATACCTTTTCTTATAATAGATGGTAGGATCGAAACCTTGGGGTATCCTTTCTTACCCATAGCGGATGAAGTGTGGCATGCAAAATACTTCAAGTAGGCTTGTAAATATTCCTATGCTCCCCGGCAACGGCGCTAGAAAACAGTACTTGATGACCCTCAACTGTAGGGGATCGATTGTAGTATTCTCACGGGTAAGTTAACCCAATTTATTGATTCGACACAAGGGGAGCCAAAGAGTATTTATAAGCTTTGACAGTTGAGTTGTCAATTCAACCGCACCTGAATATACTTGCTTGCAACAAGATATTAATAGCAACTGTGGTATGATAGTGATAATGATGGTGGTAACAGCAAAAGCAAAACAGCAGAAATAAACTAGTAGTAACCACCAGAATTAAAACACTGTAGGCTAGGGAGATGGATGGTTGGGCGCTACATGAATAAGAGTGAACATGTAATAGATTCTAACACGGGGCAAGGCACACAGAAAAGCAATGATCATCTAGGCAAATATCAAACATTAGGCATGTATCCCGTAGGTAGTTGTGCGTGCTTGCAATAAGAAGTTGCACAATGTCGTGGTCATACCTAAGGCATACCCTTAAGTATCGCATATCATGGGGTACCCTTAACTAAATGATAGCTTGTCAACATTCACCTAAGCCTTTCCAGAAACAAAGGAGAAATCAAAAACATAATTACCGAGTTATAAGTAACTCAGAAATCATAAGGTACTCGGAATGAATTATCTCCGAGCTGTTAGTTACTCGGAAGAAAGACGATCTCCGAGCTGCCCGTTACTCGGAAGAAAGGACAACCAAGCTGCCTATTACTCGGAGGAACATCAAAACGACACTGGAAGCATTGAAGCCCAAGGCGTTACCTCCCATTTAAAGAGCAGTAATAGGTAGATTAATAAGTAGCCGTTTCATGTATTTATGATAGGGCATTACTTGTAACATTAAACATCATCAAAGCGCCATGACCAGCCCTTACAACTCCCATGACGCACTCTATATAAGTCATGGGAGAACATTGGGTTGGGGGGGGGGGCTGGAATCTCTTCTTCTTCCTCACTTCTTCTTCTTCCTCTCCCATGGAAATGATCCCATGTACATCTTGTTCATACAAAGATAAGGAAACCCTCCGGGAGCACGAGACGTAGGGATTTTATCTCCTCCGCGAGAGTCCCGAACTCGATAAAATCACCTGCGTCCACCCGTTTGCATCTCGATAGTTCATGCTCCGTTCTAACCCCTATATCTATTGTCAGGATTATATCCACGACACGCAACATCTTTTGTCCTACCATCCCGCTACGAATGAGGCCAAAGGGAACTTATGGAGATTAAGGTGCTCTTGTCAAAGAGCACCGGAACAAAGCAATAAACTCAATGGATACATGAAATCCACAAATTATGGACCATACCTTTGGTGTCCCAAGCTGTCACCTTTGGGATCGCCGGTTCCGGACCATAATAGGTGCATACAACTCATAGATAGGATCTCGAACATAAATATACTCATGAAAACATAAGTGGTTCAGATCTGAAAACATGGCACTCGAGCCCAAAGTGACAAGCATTAAGAGCAACAAGTTGTAGCAAAGATGATAAACACCATAGTAGATGATAGGCAACATGCCCCCAACAATCTGACGAATTATTACACGATCAAACTCATCCAATCCCTACCATCCCCTTTGCCTACAGCAGGGAATTACTCACACATGTGAAGAGAATTCATGGAGGGAGGATGGATTGGTGATGATGATGACGATGGAGACGATATCCCCTCTCCGAAGGCCAAATCAGCCTCCAGATTAGCCCTCCCGAGGAAGAACAGAGGGTTGCGGTAGCTCCGTGGCGGGTTCTGGAAAAGCAACTTCTGTTTTGGAGTTTCCCCGTCACGGGAATAAATAGGAGTCGAGGTAGGGCACCAGAGGAGGGGGGGATCGCCCAGGTGGCCAGCTGGCGCAGCCCCACCCCTGGCCGCCCCAGCAGGGCGCCTGGGGCCCCCGTGGCTGCCCTCTGGCCCCACTTCTGGCTCCGAGCTCCTTCGGGTGCGTGAATTTTTTTGTAATTTTCCTGGGAATTTTCTGAGATGTCCAAAAATCCATTGTCCTGCACACAATAAAACCATACAGGCAGCTCTGCTGAAAACAGCGCCAGTCCGGGTTAGTTTAGTTCAAATCATGCAAGAATGAGGTCAAAACAATAGCAAAAGTGTTTGGAAAAGTAGATATGTTTGAGACGTATCACCATGTCAATGTACTAGCAGAGAAGGACTCAACGACGGTTGCGGCGCCGACCGATGTAGTATCGATGTCACACGCGGTCGTCGGAGTAGATGAAGTGGCCGAGGAAGATGACGACAACGCTGGCGATGAGCTGGTGCTGGACGAAGATGAAGAGGTGGACGACGATGTAGTCCGAGAAACTAGAGGCAACCCGTGAGGGGCCACGTCGGTCGCTGGTAGAGGCGGCACGACTCAGGTGAGCGCCGGCGACGAACAGGGTGTCCGCGTGGCTCGGGTGAGCAGCAGCGGCGCGGATGGCGCGGCGACGCCGGTTCTCGAAGTAGGCAAAGAAGAACCCAACAACGTGATGAAGACCATGCGCAGACGGTAAAGTTCCCGCGCTGAGAGAGGCGGCACGGGGTGTGCCACGGGGGCATCAACACGCGGGGACGGCAGTGGACCGCGTGCCAAGACGCTACAGCCCAAAGGGGCGACACAGCGACAACGGGCGCGCCTGTCGGAGGCGACGAAAGGAAGACCTTAGGGGGCGGCGTGGACTGCGTGCCGCGGCGCTACGGCCCGAAGGGGCGAGGCAGCGACGGCGCGCGTGTCGGGCAGCCGCGGGGACGACCTCAGGGCGACGACGTGGATCGTGTGCCGCGGCGCTGCGGCCCGTATGGGCGACGCAACGGTGGCGTGCAAGTCGGGGTAGCCGTCGGGAGAACCATGGGGCGGCGCTGCGGCCGCCCGATGCTCGGTCGGTGGATAGGCCCGCGTACTCCACGACGTTCTTCACGGAATCCTGCGGGGCGCACGCGGATGACTGCTCGGTCATCTACGCGGCGTGGATGGGGCGATCGCGGATGAGCATGTGATCAATCCAATCGCCCGCCAGGTGGAGAGTCGGTGCTCGGCGTGATGATGGCAGAGGGGAGTCGAGCAGATCCGGCCGACGCGGGGCAGGCGGAGCGAAGGAGATAAGGGCAGCGGAGGAGTCCCGGTCGGAAGCGAAGGCGACGACGGTCGGCGTAGAGCGACGGGAGACAGACGTGCGGAAGGCGGGCCATCTCGCGCGAAGTCGTCAAGGCGGCGTGTGTGACGCCCCCAAAATCAAGCCGTGTACAGTAATCATACATGCAAGGTACACGATCGAGATTAGGGACTCACGGTGAGATATCACAACACAACTCTACAAATAAAATAATACAAGCTGTTTAATACAAGCCAGGGGCCACGAGGGCTCGAATACAACAACTCCAGAGCACAAAGTCAGCGAAAGCAATAGTATCTGAGTACAGACACAAGAATACAAGGTTGCCTTAAGAAGGCTAGCACAAAATCAACACTCGATCGAAAAGGCGAGGCCTCCTGCCTAGGAACCTCCAAACTACTCCTGGTCAAAGGGGAACTCGACGTCGTAGAAGGCAGCGGGGATCTTCACGTTGCGGTGGTCGGCATCGGGGTCCTCCTGCTCCTGGGCTCCAACGTCGATTGCAGCGGCCGATCAGGCAAAACAGTAAAGGAAATAAAGCAGGTGAGTATCTAGCATACCCGCGAGTCTTACGTCCGCTACTAAGCAATATGCATTGTATCAACGGATAGAAGAGGCTGTATATAGTGGACTAAAAGACAGAAAATCCAGAGCAAGGGTAAGAAGCTAGGCCTAACGAAGACTAGCATCTTCCAACGATGTCTTGCAGCATGAGGTAAGAATCAGCCAACAGTTTATATAAAGCATAAAGTAACAGTGCAACAGAAGTTGCTGCAGCATTGTATAATAATAAGTTGTAATACTTAACAATGCCTCCGAGTTCACCTCCTCGACATCCCCGCGAGGAAGAAAACCCGGAACCATACAATTTAATAATAATAGTTTCTAGTGGTAAGATCCAGCTTCAGCATAAAGTGTCCTGTTACCGTGGACACGGCTATTCGAATAGATTAATCTTCCCTGCAGGGGTGCACTTGTGTTACGCTACACGCACGGATCTCCAGGGTGGCGGGAACCTTGTTAGGGAACACTCCACCGAGGCTATCCGACACTTCATAACCCATCTTTCAAACTCAACAGAGAGGCCATCCGCCGGTCTAAATCCTAAGTACTCAGGGCCTTGGACCCCAACCCTGACGTACTCCTGCACGGTGCGTGGGTGGCCGGGAAGCCGTAACAAAAACAAGACAGCTCGAGCCAAGAAGACAGCTCGAGCCAAAAACAGTAAGGTAGCAATGAAGCAGAAGTTGCTGCAACATTGAATAATAATAAGTTGTAATAATTAACAATGCCTCCGAGTTCACCTCCTCGACATCCCCGCGAGAAAAAGAACCCGGAACCATACAGTTTAATAATAGTTTCTAGTGGTAGGATCCAGCTTCAGCATAAAGCGTCCTGTTACCGTGGACACGGCTATCGATAGATCAATCTTCCCTGCAGGGGTGCACTTGTGTTACGCTACACGCACGGATCTCCAGGGTGGCGGGAACCTTGTTAGGGAACGCTCCACCGAGGCTATCCGACACTTCATAGCCCATCTTTCAAACTCAACAGAGAGGTCATCCGCCGGTCTAAATCCTAAGTACGACGGGCCTTGGACCCCAACCCGAACGTACTCCTGCACGGTGCGTGGCTGGCCGGTGAAGTTGAAGCAAATCCAAATAAGACACACCGCTCGAGCAAAAAGACAACACCACTTCCCGGCAATCAGCCCGCGGTACTGCTGACGTCTGAAGAGTCCTCGGACGACACTACGAAGCAGAGGAGCCCATAAACTCGTAATTCCCACGGGTAGGTAGTGCGTACATGGCATATAGCCAACTCAAGACATTCACTGAACCATTTAGCATTTTAATTAACCTGCGTGACAACCGTTATCGTTGCCTCGACTTAACTGACCCGCGGACAACGACAGCAGCCAGGACCACCAATACATCGGTGCCTGCCCCGTCGTCCCACCAAGTCACTGCGGTTACCAACAAGGTGAACCGTCTCCTTACCTTGTCTCGCGTGTGCTCTTGGAGGAGCTCGACTTTCGTGGTTTGGTAACTCTCGCGGCCAACGATCAGGGGCCAAGCACACCGGTACACTGGTCGTACCCTCCCTGTCGTCCCGTCGCAATACCTCTCGCGGGCACCGTTGGGTCGCCCGACTTCTTACCTTTAAGGACACCAGTTGGTTCGAGTCCCTACCATTAAGTGAAACCAGGAGGAATCACCCTCGATGGTACACTTGAGTTGGCTCGACTGAGACCTCAGCGGAATGAACTAAAGAGGTAAACCTCATATCATCCTGGTGATGCTACGCTACTGAGCCGACGAGAGTGAAATACGAGTCCATTCCACTCGTAAGCCAAACTCGAAGCGACTCGGCAGAGTCTCGCCGTTGTAGGTTCCCTAGGGCGTCTGTATTGATCCGTACCTGTTGCAGTTGTAATATATCGTTCCCGCGATCACTCCCAAAGTGATCACGACCCTCTATTCTAAACCTAGCTAACAATGCGTAGGGTTTACTGCTGAATAATGCATAAGTAATAAATAGGCAACATAGGATAAAGGAAGGCACATCAAGGGGTGACAAAAACGGGCTATGCAATTGAATAGGATTGTAATCGTAGCAGCAGCAGTAACAATGCCTAGTGCAAGAAATGTACGGAAAGATAAGCGATATCTAGGGAAGAGAATGGCTCTGCTTGCCTGGAAGCTCGACTGTAGGGGTACGGTCGTCGACGAAGTAGTCGTACTCAGCATCGGTGTAGTCGACGGCAACAGCGGGGTCTACCAGAGATTAAGGGGGAAGAAACAATAAATACACAACAATAATAGCAATACAAATGCAAGACATAACAGATGAATTGTAAACGGGGTTCTAACGCAGTACGATGCACGTTGCTCGGAGCGGGAATTCATCCGGGGATGAAATACCGGCTCCGGGTGATTATCGGACAAGGTGTCCGGAGGGGGGGAGATATCATGTCGGAGGTGTCGTGGACATCTGACACATGTGTGGGTGGTGTATCCGGGGTAGTTGATCTATTCCGAACAACTTTCATGTTCAGAACAAATTCATCCGGAAAGTTTTACCGGCTTCGGTCGTCTGGCAAACAGATGAACCGGAGGGGAAATGTTCCACGTTCGGTATGTTAGAGGGGTGCGATGGGGGTATGGGTATCGTATCCGTATTCGGTGATCCGTTCTGAGCAACTTTCGTATACGCAAGTTTTTCATCCGGGCAACGTATATCGGCACTGGGAATTATCGACAGACGGCCCGAAGGGGGGAATGTCGATGTTTGGTACGTTAGAGGAGGGTGGTAGACATACAGATAGTGTATCCGTATTCGTTGTATTTTTCTGAGCAATTTTGATATATAAAATATTTTCATCAGACACACGGATTAAAAGATATGATTTTCTAGAGTTTAATCCATTTATTAAAATTTCTTTTATTATTAAACCTAACATTATCCACAACATTATCGAGAATAGTGCTGACATGTGGGCTCCACATGTCAGCCACACATTTCAATAGTTCAATTAATTAAATCTAATTACCTAGTGGGGCCTACATGTCATACTCACATTTCTATAAAAGCATTTTAATTAATTAAACAACGATGGGGCCCATCTGTCATGGAACTACTGTTCTAATTAGATTAATATCTAATCTAATTTGTGGGGGGGGGGGGGGCTAGATGTAAGCCATACAGGGGGGGTGTTTAGCAAGGGGGGGCGGGGTTAACCCACGGCACCAGCCGGGTGCCCGCCGGCGACCACAGCGCTGCGGGGCTGGCCGTTCCGACGAGGGGGGCGCAGCTGGGGGGGTGCTGGGGGCCATGGGAGGCGGCCGGACTGGGGGTGCAGAGGCCGGCGCGGTGGGGCGCGGTGAGGAGAGCCACGGGAGCTCGGGCGTGGCCATGGCAGCGCGATGGTGGCCGGAGCCACGTCTGGGGAAGCTACGGCGCGACACAATGGATGGGGGAGGAGGGAATCGACAGCGAGGCTCACTGGGGATTTGAAGCCGGGCTCGGGGAGTCAAGACGTGGAGGGAGCTGGCCGGAATCGCCGTTGGCGCGGAGGCGGCCGTAGGCGAGGCAGAGGTCGATTGCGAGTGCTCCAACCGTCCCGGCTCGAGCTCGACGGTGGAATCGAACCGGAGGATCCCTGCGCTGCTCCTGGTCGACAAGCGACGACGGATGGTGGCGGTTGGCCGCGGTAATGGCTAGGCGGCGGCGAGCGCGCACGGGCGCGAGCGGGCGGAGGCGGGGCGAGCTAGAGAGGGAGAAGAGATGGGGGGGTCTAGGGTTCCGAGGGCCAGGGGTGCCCTTATCCTCGACGGAGAGCCGTCGATGGCTGCCACGGCGGCTATGGCGTGGCCAGCCGGGGGATGGCTGCCACGCAGCCGGAGGTGAACAGAGGAAGAAGGAGATGGCCAGGTGGGCCGGGTGGACTGGGCCGCGAGAGGTTGCCCTGTGCGAGGAATAGGATATTTGCAAATTTTTCTTTTCTGTCATTCATTTGCATACAATTTTATTTTATTTAGCTAGCTGTTGATTTTTGTAACAATTGAAACTAGTTCAAATATTAGTGTTACATGATATTACAGTGCCACAAAAAGTTTGGTGGCATAATAAAATCATTTTGGTTTTTTGTTTTATTTAAAAAGGATTAAAAATGGCTAGTTTAGACACCGTTTGTTTTGTTTGCCATTTTTAAACAATGTAATAAAATACCATTGCTATTTTATTGTGACCTACTGATTTTTAGACATTTAATAAAAGTGGTTGCAATATTTTTGGAATAAGTTTTATTTCCACTTTGTTTTTTTAATTCCATCCAAAGGGGGTTTAATATTATTTGATTTTGAATATGATCAAGGCAATATTAATGATTGTGATTAATCATTAAAAATAGGTGATCACTGTAGCTTGACACCGAGGGTGTTACAGCGTGCGAAGCCGCCATGTCGGGAAAGATGTCGATAGTCGCGCCGACGTCCGAGTAGAGGCGCGTGAGAACAACGGCGACGGTGGGTGACGCAAACCGATCTTAGATCGGAGAACCCCAAAAAACACCGATCGAGACGACCGACGGAAGATAGAAAATCCGGATCAAAAGATCGGGAAAAATGACTCCCTGGGGCAGCCGGTCCACTGGACCGGTGGACGAACCCTAGGTACGGGCAGCGCGGCCCCCGGCGGTGATCATGGAGATCCGCCCCGGGGGCGGCGCGGGGCAGAAGCGGCGACGGGCGGCTAGGGTTTGGACCGGTTAGGCTGATACCAAGTAGAAGGATAGAGAGGATTTTGGTGGAATCGTTATTGTATTACTTGAGACCATGGGCATATATATATATATATATATATATATATATATATATATATAAGTATCATGATTAATTTGGAGTGCAAGTCAAGGTAGAATAAATTCTACTCTATCCTAACTTTCCTAGTATAACTAATATACTCAACAAGTTTGATCGGAACTCTGCGTCGGTTCAAATTTGTAACCTTAGGCATCGCCCCCTATATAAGGTGATGCCGATGTTAGATCAAATCAAGTTGACGTCGAGTGATCATATCGGTAGTATTAGATCCACCATATTGTAACCACTTACTGTGTGTAGATCTTTCCACAATCAATGGAAACAAAGGAGTAGAGTGTTACCTCGGACCATAAGGGCCCAATCTTGGTAAACCCCCTTGAGCCATCCCTTCTAGACGAAACTTGATAGTACTTAATATACATGCTATTTCGCAGAGACAAAAAGGTGGCTAACATTCCTTTATCGACCAAATTAGCTTCTTGTGTGCGACTTCCATATAGGATAATTTTGTTTGTTTCTTTCTTTTAATGAAAGGATTTTTCTTGAACAAAGAAACAAGAGTTAGAAGACGGACACCTTTACATTTTGGAATTTTTGTCAGAAGAGACCACCTGTCGAATTTTATTGTCAAAAGAGACCACATCTTAAGTGGGCCATGCCGCCACAGACGCTGGCGGCAGAAGGTGACATGACGGTTGCCACCATAGGGGTTGTGGGCACCCTTTGCACAGGTTGGTGCCGCCATTGTACCTGGCGTCAGCACGCGGTACGTTGCATGTGGGCGTGCACAGGTGTGACGCCCCTAAAATCAGACCGTGTACAGTAATCATACACGCAAGGTACACGATCGAGATTAGGGACTCACGGTGAGATATCACAACACAACTCTATAAATAAAATAAAAAAAGTTGTTTAATACAAGCCAGGGGCCACGAGGGCTCGAATACAACAGCTCGAGAGCACAAAGTCAGCGGAAGCAAATGGTATCTGAGTACAGACACAAGGATACAAGGTTGCCTTAAGAAGGCTAGCACAAATAACAACAGCTCGAAAAGGCGAGGCCTCCTGCCTGGGAACCTCCAAACTACTCCTGGTCAACGGGGAACTCGACATCGTAGAAGGCATCGGGCTTCATGTTGCGGTGGTCGGCATCGGGGATCTCCTGCTCCTGGACTCCAAGGCTCCAACGTCGACTGCAGCGACCGATCAGGCAAAACAATAAAAGGGGAAAATAAAGCAGGTGAGTATCTAGCATACACGCAAGTCTTACGTCCGCTACTAAGCATTATGCATTGTATCAATGGAAAGGGGAGGCTGTATATAGTGGACATCAGGGTAGAAATCAGAATAAGGGTAAGAAGCTAGGCCTATCGAAGACTAGCATCTTCTGACGTGTCTTGCACCATGAGAAGAGAAACATCCAACAGTTTATATAAAGCAATAAAGTAACAATGAAGCAGAAGTTGCTGCAACATTGAATAATATAAGTTGTAATGATTAATAATAATAATGCCTCCGAGTTCCCCTCCTCGACTTCCCTGCGAGGAAGAAAACCCGGAACCATACAGTTTAATAGTAGTAGTTTGTAGTGATAAGATCCAGCTTCAGCATAAAGCGTCCTGTTACCGTGGACACGACAATTCGAATAGATTAAACTCCCTGCAAGGGTGCACTACTGTTCAGCCTGCACGCTCGGATCTCCAGGGTGGCGTGAACCTTCTTAGGGAACGCCCCACCGAGGTTATCCGACACGATGTTGTAGTTATATACCTAACAATAGATATAGGGGTAGTGATGGAGCTATGAAGATCTGTACGCAAAGATGGTGACACAAGGAGAAGTTATACAGGTTAGGCCTCTCCTTGGAGATAACAACCTTAATCCTGTCCCAGGTAAACTGGGGTGTTCTTGCTCAAAGTGTCGATCTATTCTCCCCTTCTATGGTGAAAAGGATAGGATTATATAGAGTGCGCCCTGTGCCTTCACTGCCCAATAATGGGTTTTAATTACAGAGTTAATGGTGGTTGTTATTACAATGAGAAACGCCCCCCCATTACAAGCATTTAAGTAGGGGTAACGCATATGGATTTAATGTCTTGGTGGCTCTTCCTCTTCTTGTCCGAGTGTCGTGCAGCTCGGCTTTTCTTGCTTCCGAGTAACCAGCTTACTCGGTCGGTAGTGCTTTGCTCCGAGTAACGCCTTACTCGGCAAGGTCTTATCCGAGTAGGGCTGCCTTTGTAGTGGTGTCAACCGAATAAGCTAACTATTCGGATGAATCTGATTTTATCCGAGTAGCTTCTTACTCGGATGAAAAAGAAAGAGAAAGAGGTTTTTTGTTTATGTTTTATTTTATAGATATTTTTCAAGAGGAGGTTCTGCTAGGGATACCCCCTGATATAAGGTTCATGAGGGTATACCCTAGGTATTACCACGATAGTAGCCCCCAAGTGCTTCTGGGTGCTCGTGAGAATTCATGAGGTGCACGGAGATTAACTTCGATAAGAGGCCCGGAAGGACTTTATCAATGTTTGAACTATCCCCTCGATTATGCGCAGGGTGAGTTGTTTTTGGAAAGATCGGCGACACTCGGGCGTCTCTCGGAAGAGGTGGACTGAGGCCTCGGGAGGCGTGTCTTAGGGTAAAAAGGCCTTAAACCCCATATGTAACCAGATCTGTAAAGTTTGATATTTAAAGCATTAGTTGATGAGCTTTAAATCATATCGCATGGGATATCAATTCTTTACCCCTCACACCGTATCATGCTAATAATCTGGCAATCTGCGTCAGAGACGGATTATAAGCGATTTTGCTTGTTCGGAATTTCTTCTGTGATGCCTACTAGGGCTAGTTCGGGATCTTTCGAAGGTGACTTCTGACTTAGCAGTTCCGAATGCTGACTTACTCGGATGGATCTTAATGGTCCTTTTCCGAGTGGTGACTTATTCAGAACAGATTTAGAGTGATGAGATCCTTTTCCGAGTTGCGGCTTATTCGGAAAGGTCATTTGCCTATTTTTCTTCCGAGTTGAGATCCTGTTCGGAGACATCATTTTAAGGGTTTTTTACTTCCGAGCTGTGCCAACTTAAAAAAAATTGTATGTCTTGCTTCCAAGTTGTTTTTCCATGGGAGCGAATCTTTTTTCTGTCAGAGGATCTTTTCTGTCAGATATTCTATCAGAGCGGTTCCTCGATTTCCGCGCCCGTCAGTTATTCTATCATTAACTGCACGCCTTTTAAGGAGGCTAGATTTGGGGGACCGCAACAGGCGCCCTCATTAAGTGCCTTGAAAACTGTGTGAGCCTTCTCCTCGCATCTATAAATATGACTTCCTCTTTCTTCCTCCTCAGTATAGCGCTCGCTCCTGCTTCTTCTCTACCGGTGTTCTTCTAAGTTGAGAGCTTCTCCTCCCGTTGGTGACTTCCCAGGTCTTCTTCGAACCGGCGGGGCTCCCTTCTGCGTGTCCCCTGGCATCATGTCTGCGGGGGAATGGTTGCCTTCCGTTGTCACGACGGAGCTCATCCAGCGCTATCAAGACGAGGGGTTAATCCCTCGCCATGGTTGTCGCCTTCCTGGCCCAGGTGAGGTTGAACCTTACCCTAGAGAGGATGAGCGAGTTCTTCTTCTTTCTCATGTGGATAGGGGATTTTCTCTTCCGCCTCACCCTTTCCTCCTTGATTTCCTTGCTTTCACCGGATCTCAGATGCATCATATCGTTCCCAATTCTATCACTCTTTTGTCTAGCTTTTTCTCTCTATGTGAGGGCTTTCATGGGATAGATCCTCATTGGAACCTTTTCCGCACCATCTATACCATAAAGCCCCAAAAGATAAAGAACTCTGGGGAAGCAGAGATAAATCATCTTTGTGGGGGGATGTTCTTGGCGAAGAGGCAAGATATCCAGTATTTTGCCTCCAGTTTGCCCGATTCTGTGAAGAACTGGCAGAATAGCTGGTTCTACTGTAAGGTAGATACCGCCCCTGGCACTCGGACGCTGCCTCCTTACTCGGATGTCAGGCTGTCCGACTCCCGAGGCTGGAATCCTCGGTTGGTTGCTTCCGAGAAACAGCGTGTTTTACCCTTAATGAGGGAGGTGGTGAGGATGAAGAAGGCAGGGCTAGATGTTATGGATCTTATTGCTCTTTTCGTTAGTCGAAGAATTCAACCCTTGCAAGCCCGAGCTAGGAGGATGTGGGAGTACACAGGGATTGATGATAACACCCGCTATAACAACTCGGCCATGTCTCAGAAGGAGTTTGAACAACTCATGAAGATCATCACCAGCGTGACTCATGGTGCGCAGATGTCTAGCCGAGTTAGGCCTCTTGATATTAGCCGTCCTCCAGCTCTGGTGACTTTCTTTGAACCGACTAGTCTTTTGAGTGTTGTGATAAATCTTGAGTTTTAATCTGGTTATTTCGTCTATTTTTCAGACGAACATCGCTCCATCTCCAATCCCCCTAGCGCCACAGCACCCTGTCGAAGAAGACGAGGACAGAAACAACGACGCGGGACTCGGGGTTGAAGATGACGAGGAGACGGAGTCCGATGTGGTGCCTCCTCGCCCAACTGCCGAGCAGCGCTCCAAGGGTAATCACGACCGTGAGGCAGCTCGGGAAGGATCTGCTCGGGGGACGAAACGTCCCATATCTCCGAGTAAGGGGGAAAGTAGTGGCAAGGCCACCGCTCTTAGCCCGAGTCATGGAAAAGTGGCTCCCATGAAACAGCGGAAAACACTTTCTACCCTTGGCGGGAGAAAGGTTAATGCTTCGACGGATGCCGCCGAGATTCCCAGGAAGTCTTCCGGGTCAGGGTCTGTTCAGGCTGCTCCCGCCGCTGTTGCTCCCCCACGACGAGCTCTTAAAACAGCTCGGAAGTAATATCCGACAGCTTTTATTTTTCCTCCTTTGGTGATTTTTGCAAATCTTAACTTTCCTCATATTGCAGTGTTTGTCCGAGTGGATCCGAGTCGCTCCCTGGTGTTGAGACTCATGATGCTGCAGCTTATGAAGATGTCAGTAACTGTGTTGTGACTGATTTCCAGGTGCTGGATTCTATTCCGGAGCAAATTCCAGTTGATGGTGAATACTCGTTCTTTGGCTCTAGATTTTATCCTTGCTCCGTGCTCTTGCTTACAAGTTTTCTTTTTGTTAGATATGGATGTTGGCCTTGACGTAGACCCGATCCCTACTTCAAATGTGGCGACCTTCCCTGCTTCCAGCGCCCCGGCTGCTCCAGAAGCTTCTACCGATCAGGAGGTTATTGCCCCTACGCCAGTTCAACCTGTCACTTCGGGGGTGGATGCCGAAAACACGCCTGTTCCTCCTGCTACCTCGGGGGTGACAGGCGCCGGAAAGAGTTCTACTGTTTCTGTTGCAGCCTCAGGCGGAATTCGGCCTCCTCCTACTTCCGTATCGGTTGATACCTCGATTGAGGGTGCCACAGTATATGGATTGAAGGAGTCTCTGACGAAGGCCTCAGAAATTGAGCTGCGGTTACGTGAGTTAGCCTCCGACGCTGGGATGATGAAGACCAAGTTGCATGTAAGTACTTATGCAAGCCTTGTACCCACTGGGTGTGCGGATTCAATTTCCGAGTTGTTTTTTGATAGACTTCCCGTGGGGGCATTACTTAATGCACCCAGTGGGTATAGACCCCAAGGCTCCGAGTAACTTTCTTGAGGTTACTCGTAGTCTTATGTTGTAGATGATGTTGGCTTGATAATCGTCCAGTGGGGGCACTTCTTAGTGCACCCACTGGGTGTAGCCCCCAAGGCTCTGAGTAACTTCTTGAAGTTACTCGGAGGCTTATGTTATAGAGACTATTGGCTTGATAATCTTCCAGTGGGGGCACTTCTTAGTGTACCCACTGGGTGTAGCCCCCAAGGCTCCGAGTAACTTCTTGAAGTTACTCGGAGTCTTATGTTGTAGAGACTGTTGGCTTGATAATCTTCCAGTGGGGGAACTTCTTAGTGCACCCACTGGGTGTAGCCCCCAAGGCTCCGAGTAACTTCTTAAAGTTACTCGGAGTCTTATGTTGTAGAGTTTTTTTGATTTGGATGATTTTTCCTGTGCCAGGAGGCTTGCAAACTTGGCACAGATTTTGTGAAACTACAAGGAGAACATGAAGCTTTGAAGAAAAGGCATGCTGAGGATAATGGTAAGGCTATGTTTCTAATAGGAAATTAGGAGTTTCCAAATTGTTCGCCATGTGATGTTTCTAACAGCTCAATCTGCAGAGGCTGCAAAGAAAGCATTTGATGCGAAGGTGAAAGAAAATGATGAATTTGTCAATAAAATGAAAAAGGAGATTGATCAAACTGAGAAACGTGCGAAGGAGAAGAAGGTTTTGGAGAAACAAGTGGCCAGCCAGAAGAAGGCTCTTGAAGAGAAAGAGGCCACTATCTCCCAGCTTCAATCCGACCTGCAGAAGCTGTCCGAGCTACGCTCTAAAGATAAGGAGAACCATGAAGCTGAGCTGGCAGCAACTCGGGATTCTGTCAAAAAAGCTGAAGAGTACTGTGCCGGGAGATTTGCTTCGTTTAGTGAGATGCTATCCAGTGAGTTGTTTTCCTTGCATCGTGCGTCCGACCTGTTGTTGCTAAGTCATCTCGGTTGATGTTTACAGTTATTGTGCTTTTGCAGTTTATTCCACCAATCCTGAGGCGGAACAGGCGTGTATGGCCGAGTTTGTCGAGCTGATGAAGAAGGACAATTACACTCCCAAGACGACGGAATTTTCCTTGTCCAAAGGCCTTCTGACCATGAGGTGCGCGAGTGCAAAGAAATATGCTGAAGAAACCATGGGTGCCACCCTAGGTTTGAAGAATTACATCTCGCCTACTGAGGAGAATCGTGTTCATCTGGATACAGTTGTTCCTCTACTTCAAGCAGCTCCGCAGAAAATTGCTCGTTGGAAAAGGTCTTCAGCTCGGAGTGGCGCGAATTATGCTCTGGCCCTGGCTAAAGCACATTTTTCGGAGAAAATCCATAATCTGGAACGAGTCGGAGATGGTGATCCATAGCATGGTCTGAGCTGCACGACCTTCTTGTCCCGTTATGCTGAGACTGCGAGTCGTATTGCGAAGATGCCAGATCTTGACTTCTTCGTGGAATCTACTGGAGTTACCAGTGAATCTGATGAGGCTAGTGATGCCTGATCATGCTGGGAGACAGATCATTGAATTTTCCTCGGAATGCCGAGAGGTTTTGTAATAAATAGTTTATGTCTTATTATTGTGCCCTGGGTGCACAATTTGTTTCGAAAACTGCTGCCCTTTATTAAGAAGGCCTGCCTCTGAGGTGTTGATGTGTTTTGCTATAACCAGTTATCTGCAAGGATATAGAACTATGTTTCTGAAATCATTGTTCCTCCTTTCTGTCTGGTTTTTTGAAGTACTTGTTGAGCAACTTAGTAAAATGCAGCTTAAGCTTCCATCCGAGCTGTGTACAGTTCGGATAAGGAACTTGAGTTTTGTCGTGACGTTAAGTAGCCCCCAAGTTTCAGAAGAACCTGTTAGGTAACTTTAGCTAAGTTTTGCTTAAGCTTTTGTCCGAGCTGCGTACAGCTCGGACGAAAAAACTTGGAATTTTCGCAACGTTAAGTAGCCCCCAGGTTTCGAAAAAACTTGTTGGGCAACTTAGTTAAGTTTTGCTTAAGCTTTCGTCCGAGCTGCGTACAGCTCGGACGAAAAACTTGGATTTTTCGTAACGTTAAGTAGCCCCCAAGTTTCAGAAAAACTTGTTGGGTAACTTAGTTAAATTTTGCTTAAGCTTTCGTCTGAGCTGCGTGCAGCTCGGACGAAAAACTTGGATTTTTCGTAACGTTAGGTAGCCCCCAAGTTTCAGAAAAACTTGTTGGGTAACTTAGTTAAGTTTTGCTTAAGATTTCGTCCGAGCTGCGTGCAGCTCGGACGAAAAACTTGGATTTTTCGTAACGTTAAGTAGCCCTCAAGTTTCAGAAAAACTTGTTGGGTAACTTGGTTAAGTTTTGCTTAAGCTTTCGTCCGAGCTGCGTACAGCTCGGGCGGAAAGCTTGAATTTTTCGCAACGTTAAGTAGCCCCCAAGTTTCGGAAAAACTTGTTGGGTAACTTAGTTAAATTTTGCTTAAGCTTTCGTCCGAGATGCGTGCAGCTCGGACGAAAAACTTGGATTTTTCGTAACGTTAAGTAGCCCCCAAGTTTCAGAAAAACTTGTTGGGTAACTTAGTTAAGTTTTGCTTAAGCTTTCGTCCGAGCTGCGTACAGCTCGGACGGAAAACTTGGATTTTTCGCAACGTTAAGTAGCCCCCAAGTTTCAGAAAAACTTGTTGGGTAACTTAGTTAAATTTTGCTTAAGCTTTCGTCCGAAAAACTTGGATTTTTCGTAACGTTAGGTAGCCCCCAAGTTTCAGAAAAACTTGTTGGGTAACTTAGTTAAGTTTTGCTTAAGCTTTCGTCCGAGCTGCGTACAGTTCGGACAGAAAACTTGGATTTTTCGCAACGTTAAGTAGCCCCCAAGTTTCAGAAAAACTTGTTGGGTAACTTAGTTAAAATTTTCGTAAGCTTTCGTCCGAGCTGCTTACAGTTCGGACGAACAACGTGTTGGGTAACTTGCTATAACCAGTTATCTGCAAGGATATAGAACTATGTTTCTGAAATCATCGTTTTTCCTCTTCTTCTCGGGTTATCCAGGTTTTTAGTAGAAGTCAGCTTAAGCTTTTGTCCGAGCTGCGTACAACTCGGACGAAAGCTTGAATTAAGATGCAATTGATGAAGGCAGAATCTCTTTATTAAATCGATTGATAAGAATCTCATGCATAGAAGCGCCGTAACATTTGGGCATTCCATGCATGTGGTTCTTCTCTATTATTCGTTACATCATATAGCCGATAGGCTCCATTACCTAAGACTCGGGTTACAATGTAAGGACCTTCCCAGGGAGGGGCTAGCTTGTGATCAGAGGTTTGCTTGATACGCAAAACTATGTCACCTTCCTGAAAGGAGCGAGCTCGGATATGACGCTCGTGATATCGTCGAAGGTCTTGTTGGTAAAATGCCGAGCGTGTTAGGGCTAGGTTCCTCTCTTCTTCTAAAAGTTCAATACCATCCTGCCGAGCTATCTCGGCTTCTTCTTCAGTATACTGAGTTATTCGAGGAGCCTTGTGCTTCAGGTCACTCGGCAGGACAGCTTCTGCACCATACACCAGGAAAAAGGGGGTCGCCCGAGTGGACCGGTTTTGAGTCGTTCTCAATCCCCACAATACTGAGGGTAGCTCTTCAACCCAGGCTCCTGCTGCTTCCTTTAGTTCCCGCATAAGACGTCGTTTGATTCCTTTCAAGATCAACCCATTTGCTCGCTCTACCTGGCCATTGGATTGAGGGTGTGCCACTGAGGCGAAGTTTACTCTGGTACCCATGTTCCAGCAAAACTGCTTGAACTCGGCTGATTTGAAATTCGACCCGTTGTCGGTGATGATATCGTGGGGAACGCCGAAACGGTGTACAATGCCCTGGAAGAAGCTAACTGCAGCGGCTGAGTCTAAGCTTTTTATTGGTTTTGCCTCTACCATTTTGTGAATTTGTCTACAACTACTAAGATGTGTGTAAATCCTGAGGTGCCTGTTCTGAGTGGCCCTATCATGTCCAAACCCCATGTAGCAAAAGGCCATGCTAGAGGTATTGTCTTCAACTTGGATGTTGGCTTGTGTGGCTGATTTGCGTAAAACTGACATCCTCTGCAATGATCGACAATGTTCTTGGCGTCCCTTAAAGCATTGGGCCAGAAGAATCCTGCTCGGAAAACCTTGGCCACTAGTGTCCGACTTGACGCATGGTGACCGCATTCGCCGGAATGTATGTCTTGTAAGATGAGTCGACCTTCTTCTTCCGATATGCACCGCTGGGGAAGTTTTGTAACACTGTTTCTGTACAACTCATTGTTGATCACGGAGTACGATTTTGCTTTTCGCACTACTTGCTTGGCTTCTACTTCGTCATCTGCCAGCTCTTGCTTTTGTAAGTATCTCAGAATGGGCAAGGACCACTCGGGAGGGATTACCTCTATGTCAAAAACAAGATCCACAACTGCAGGAATATCTTCTTTGTCCGGAATGTTCTCATCTGGCAACATGCTTGGATCGGCATCCGAGTAGGGATCTTCCTTCATAGTTGGGGCGTGTATGTGCTCCAGATAAACTCCTGGGGGGATTTGCCCCCGAGTTGATCCTAGCTTGGCTAAGTCATCCGCTGCCTGGTTTTGTGCCCTTGGGATATGATGGAGCTCCAGCCCATCAAATTTTTTCTCCAGTTTTCTGACTGCTACACAGTAGGTTGTCATTGTTGGGCTCCTTATATCCCATTCTTTCATGACCTGATTGATCACCAGGTCGGAGTCTCCAAAAATCATCAACCTTCTGATTCCAAGTGAAATGGCCATTCGTAATCCATACAAAAGGGCCTCATACTCGGCCTCGTTGTTTGTTGCTGGGAAATGGATTTGAAGGACGTATCTCATTTCGTCCTTTCTTGGGGAGACCAGCATTACTCCTGCTCCTACCCCATTTAACATCTTTGACCCGTCAAAAAACATAGTCCAGTGCTTAGGGATTGGTTGTGGGATGCTCTGTGCTTCTGTCCATTCGGCCAAAAAATCTACCAAAGCCTGTGACTTGATTGCCTTCTTGGGTTGATAATGAATATCGTATGGTAAAAGGTCTAATCCCCATTTTGCAATTCTGCCCGTAGCGTATCTGTTATTCATGATTTCGGCCAAAGGAGCTTCTGATACTACTGTAACCGAGTGGTCTTGGAAGTAGTGAGCCAACTTTTGTGATGCCAAGTGAATTCCCATTGCCAGCTTCTGGTAATGAAGATATCGTTGCTTGGATGGTGTGAGGACCTCGGAGATGAAATACACAGGCCTTTGAATCTTCTGTATTTTTCCTTCCTCTTCTCTTTCCACCACTATGGCTATGTTGACGACTTGGCTTGTGGCTGCAATGTACAATAAGAGTGGCTCCTTTTCTTTCGGGGCTGCGAGAACCGGCCGAGTTGATAACTTCCTTTTCAATTCTTCAAAGGCCTCCTAGGCTTCTTCGGTCCACTTGAAGTTTGACGACTTTTTCATTAGCTGATAGAGGGGGAGTGCCTTTTCTCCGAGTCGGGAAATGAATCGACTGAGTGCTGCGAGGCACCCTGTTAGCTTTTGGACATCTCGGAGCTTTTGAGGCGGCTTCATGTTCTGAATTGCTGCTATCTTCTCTGGGTTGGCTTCAATTCCTCTTTCAGAAACCATGAATCCGAGTAGCTTTCCTGCTGGAACACCAAATACACATTTTGCTGGATTTAATTTGATGTTATAAGATCGAAGGCTCTGAAAGGTTTCGGCCAGGTCGGTCAGTAAGTTACTTCCCTCAGCTGTCTTAATTACAATGTCGTCAACATACACTTCGGAATTTCTACCGATCTGCTAGATCAAACAATTCTGCATCATGCGCTGATATGTAGCCCCCGCATTTTTAAGTCCGAATGGCATGGTGACGTAGCAGAAACAGCCAAAAGGAGTTATAAATGCGGTTAATATTTCATCTCGTTCATATAATCGGATTTGATGATAACCCGAGTATGCATCGAGGAAACATAGTCTTTCACACCCAGATGTGGAATCCACAATCTGATCGATGCGAGGAAGAGGGAAGTGATCTTTTGGACAAACTTTGTTGAGATGTCGGAAATCAACGCAAGTTCTCCAAGATTTATCTTTCTTTGGAACCATCACAGGATTTGCTAACCACTCTGAGTGGAAGATTTCCTTGATGAATCCAGCTGCTAGCAATCTTGCTATTTCTTGTCCAATGGCTTTTCTCTTTTCTGAAGAAAAATGTCTAAGGGACTCTTTTACTGGTCTTGCTTTCGGGTCAACCCGCAATTTGTGCTCAGCCAACTCCCTTGGGACTCCGAGCATGTCAGATGGCTTCCACGCGAAGATGTCCCAATTCTCACGGAGGAAGTTGATGAGCTCGAATTCCTATTTAGGATTCAGATTAGTGGTGATGTTGGTGAACTTGTCCTCATCGTCAGGATGGATCCGCACTTTTTTGGTTTTTCCTGCTGACTCGAACGAAGATGATTTCTTGGGCTGCAACAACTCGGATGCGTCGACGGCTTTCTTCAACTCGGCTAACTCTACTTCTGCCATTTGCTGGTCGGCTATTAATGATCCTTTTTGCAGCAACTCTTCTGCTTGTTTATAATCTCCAGATACGGTGATCACACCGCTAGGGCCTGGCATCTTTAACTTCAAATAAACATAGCAAGGGATCGCCATAAATTTTGCATAAGCGGGCCGTCCGAGTAGCGCATGATAAGCACTCGGAAAGTCGACTACTTCGAAGGTGATCTTTTCCTTCCGAAAATTATCAGGTGTACCGAAGACTACATTCAGAGTAATCATTCCTATCGAGTGTGCTTTCTTTCCCGGGATGATCCCGTGAAATTCCAAATAACTGTTACTGAGTTTAGACATCGGGATGTTCATGCTTTTTAAGGTACTAGCATATAAAATATTTATGCCACTGCCTCCATCCATTAAGACATTCCTCAGCCTAAAATTGCCATTTCCTGTTTCCACCAATGGGTCAACTATCAGAGCGTGTCTTCCAGGGTGAGGGATATGAGGGGGATGGTCCGATTGATCAAACGTAATCGGAACATTTGTCCACTTCATATAACTCGGAACGGCTGGAGCAGCAGTGTTAACTTCTCTGAACCTCAACTTTTCAATTCTCTTCGATTCTCGGCCTGCAAAAATGACCAGAACTCCGTCTTCCCGAGGAAAACCTTCACTGTCCAGATCTGGACTTCCTTCCTTTTTCTTTCCCTTGTCCTGCTGTCGCCCGGTCTTTGCATTTTGCGCAGCTCTCTTGATCAGTCGGCACTGCCTAGCGGTATGCTTCGGGAAAACTGTCTTTCCTTCAGCATCTTGGGTGGTATGAAGAGGACAAGGCTGGTTTAGGATATCATCATCATTTGAAGGCCTTTTCTGACGAGGCTGCCACTCCTTCCTTGGCTGATTTTTGCTATGGATCCCTGCCGCATTTGCGGCCGCTACCAATTCGGCGTCTGTTGGTGCTCCTTCTGCCTTTCTCTTACCGCCCCCACCTCCATTCTTTTGCTTGGGGTTGGAGGCCGAGTTGTTACCACTTCGATACTGCTGAGACTTCTGCCGAATTTCCTCTTCCCCATTAGCATATTTGTTTGCGATTTCCATCAATCTGCCAAGTGAAGTGACATCAGGGGACCTTGCGAGCTTCAAGCTTAACTCCTTATACTTGACACCTTGCTTAAAGGCATGAATTGCTTGGAACTCGGAGACTCCTTCTACCGAGTTGTGGAGTGTGATCCATCTCTGAATATATTCTCGAGTGGGCTCATTGTGACCTTGAGTGCATAACTGCAATTCAGTCAGCCCTCCAGGTCTCTTGTAGGTTCCTTCGAAATTCTTGGCGAAAACTCTGACTAGATCTTCCCATACCCAGATGCTGTTTGGTTGAAGCTGGTTTAGCCATGTCCGAGCTGAGCCTTCCAGCATCAGGGGAAGGTGCATCATGGCTATCTCATCTCCACCTCCTCCTATCTGGACTGCTATTCTGTAGTCATCTAACCATGTCTGCGGCTTAGCGTCACCCCGGTACTTCTCTACTCCTTGCGCTATCCTGAAGCGAGGGGGAATCGAGGTTGACCGGATTCTCTCACTAAAACAGACGGGGCCTGTAGCCATCGGATAACTAACTTGATCTTGTCGATACATCCTGGCACGATCTACTCGATTTTGTACTAAATGGCTTCGAGCATCATCTTCAATATCTCGGTATCTTTCCTCTTGATGATCCACTCGACGCCGTTCTTGGTCCCTCCTCCGAGCTGCGTAGTCTTCATCTCTCCTCCGAGCTGCATAGTCTTCATGTCTCCTCCGAGCTGTATGCTCATCACCTCTTCGAAACTCTGGGTTCCGGAACTGTTCATGGCGATATTCATCATGAGGATCCCCCTTGTTCCGAGGTGAATGATTTCTGTTTCTTCGGGGAGTATAAACAGACTGAGAGGTGCCCGTGAGGGGAGGCTGAGAGTGAACTCGCTGTAGTGATTGACTGACTTCAGCGTTCTGCTCCACTGCTTTTTTGCAACAAGAATGCTAAGTGCTCTATTCCTTCAGCTGCTGAACCACTCGGCTGCAAGGAATTTGCAATCCGAGTAGCTGCTATTAGATTTTCCATTGGGGTATCCAGAGCTCGGAAGGATCGATTTTCGCCATTCCCCCTCAGTTGCCGACTGGTTCTACTCTGCTTGAGGCGGGCCACCTCCCGAGCCTGATGTTCCAATGTATTATGTAGTTCGGTTAGACGTTGTCGTTCAGCTAAATTGGTTAGCCTGGCTGCCTCTAAGTGTTGCCCTTCTGGAGTCGAGGTGTCTATGGGGGTTTGCAACATCTGCTCTGCTGCTTCTGCCGTCGCTTGTTCTTCCCGAGTAAGGGGCCGTCGACTGGGACCTCCAAGCTCTAGACGCCTGAAAGCAGATGTCCGCCGACGTCCTCCTCCGAGTGGTATCTCTTCATTGCCCCGAGCTACTTCGTTAGTCCGATCTCCGCCCTCTCTGGTTAGCGACCCCTGAGGTGGTGGAGTTCCGGCCATACAAACTTCTGCCATGGTGACAGGAGAACCGTTGCTCCCTTCTTGTTCGGCCTCCGGCTCCGGGTCAGACATCAGAAGGTCTTCATCGTCGCCGGAGTTGAAGATGTGCAAGAGTGATGCAGTCGGACCTTCCTTTGCGATCAGCTCGCTAATGGCCTGCTGAGCTGACTCCACAGAATCGATGACTGCCACCTGCTGAATCGGGCGGGGCTTGTTTCGATAAGGAACGCGTGGGAGGCCTGACCTCTTCTTCTTGTGGTGGATAGGCCACAGAACCTGAGTCTGAGGACGTGCTGGTAACTGGAGGCGAAGAGCCCCCGATGCGTCAGCTCAAAAGTGTACGCTACCCCTTGAGGGCAGCAGCTGCGCCTGGAGCGGCGCATCCGCCAACCAAGCGGAGTCGTCGGCCATAAAGGCTAGCGATCCAAAGAGAAAACTCTTGTCGTGGACGAGTTGAGGACCGCAGGTCGACGAGGAAGATGAAAGGAATCCCATCTTTACGGTTGCTGATCAGCTCAGCCCTAAGGTGGGCGCCAATTGTTGTAGTTATAGACCTAACAATAGATATAGGGGTAGTGATGGAGCTATGAAGATCTGTACGCAAAGATGGTGACACAAGGAGAAGTTATACAGGTTAGGCCTCTCCTTGGAGATAACAACCTTAATCCTGTCCCAGGTAAACTGGGGTGTTCTTGCTCAAAAGTGTCGATCTATTCTCCCCTTCTATGGTGAAAAGGATGGGCTTATATAGAGTGCGCCCTGTCCCTTCACTGCCCAATAATGGGTTTTAATTACAGAGTTAATGGTGGCTGTTATTACAATGAGAAACGTCCCCCCATTACAAGCATTTAAGTACGGGTAACGCATATGGATTTAATGTCTTGGTGGCTCTTCCTCTTCTTGTCCGAGTGTCGTGCAGCTCGGCTTTTCTTGCTTCCGAGTAACCAGCTTACTCGGTCGGTAGTGCTTTGCTCCGAGTAACGCCTTACTCGGCAAGGTCTTATCCGAGTAGGGCTGCCTTTGTAGTGGTGTCAACCGAATAAGTTAACTATTCGGATGAATCTGATTTTATCCGAGTAGCTTCTTACTCGGATGAAAAAGAAAGAGAAAGAGGTTTTTTGTTTATGTTTTATTTTATAGATATTTTTCAAGAGGTGGTTCTGCTAGGGATACCCCCTGATATAAGGTTCATGAGGGTATACCCTAGGTATTACCACGACACACGACGCAGCCCATCCTAGGCTCAACAGAGAGGCCATCCGCCGGACTATATCCTATGCGCCAAGGGGTCTAGGACCCTCACCCTTGCACGCTCCTGCACGGTGCGTGGCTGGCCGGTGAAGCAAAAGCAAATCCAAATACACACCGCTCGAGCGAAGAAGACACAACTTCCCGGCGCAGGCCGCGGTACTGCTGACGTCTGAAGAGCTTTCGGACAAACTACGACGCAGGGGAGCCCATAACTCCTTATCCCACGTGAAGGTAGTGCATACAGGCCTTTGCGGCCTCTCAAGTCATCCGCCCAACCATTTAGCATTTTAATTAACCCGCGTGACAACCGTTATCGTTGCCTCGACTTAACCGACCCGCGTTCAACGACAGCAGTCAGGACCACCAGTACATCGGTGCCTGCCCTGTCGTCCCACCAAGTCACTGCGGTTACCAACAAGGTGAACCGTCTCCTTAACTTGTCTCGCGTGTGCTCTTGGTAGAGCTCGACTTTTCGTAGTTTGATAACTCTCGCGAGATACGAGCAGGGGCCAAGCACGTCAGTAACGTCGGTCGTACCCTCCCTGTCGCTCCCGACAATATACCGCTCGCGGGCACCGTTGGGTCGCCCGACTCTTACCTTTAAGGACACCGGTTGGTTCGAGTGACTACCATTAAGTGAAACCAAAAGGTATCACCCTCGATGGCACACTTAAAGAGGTTTGATAGATACATCAGCGGAATGAACTAAAGAGGTAAACCTCGTATCATCCCGGTGATGCTACGCTACTGAGCCGACGAGAGTGAAATACGAGTTCGTCCACTCGTAAGTCAAACTCGAAGCGACTCGGCAGAGTCTCGCCGTTGTAGGTTCCCTAGGGCGTCTGCATTGATCCGTACCTGTTGCAGATGTATATGTTTTGTATCCGCGTCACTCCCCTGAGTGGCCACGGCCCGCTATCTAATCCTAGCTAACAATGCGCAGGGCTCACTGCTGAATATAATATATAGATATAGCAGGCAACATAAGATAAGGAAGGTACAACAAGGGGCGACAAAATCAGGCTATGTAATTGAATAGGATTGTAACGTAGCAGCAGCAGTAACAATGCCTAGTGCAAGAAAGTACGGAAAGGTAGGCGATATCTGGGGAAGAGAATGGCTCTGCTTGCCTGTAAGCTCGGTAGTAGCGGTACGGTTGTCCACGAAGTAGTCGTACTCGATGGTGTCATCGGCGGCAGCAACGGGGTCTACCGGAGAATAAGGGGGGGGGGACAATAAATACACAACAATAATAGCAATACAAATGTATGACATAGAAGATACAAAGCAACGGGGCTCTAACGCAATGCGATGCAATATGCTCGGAGCGGGAATTCATCCGGGGATGAACAGCCAGCTCCGGGTGATTACCGGACAGGGTGTCCGGAGGGGGAAGGGATCATGCCGGAGGTGTCGTGGACATCCGAAAAACGTGTGGATGGGGTATCCGGGTTAGTTGAACTATTATGAACAACTTTCGTGTTCAGAATAAATTCATCCGGATACTTTAGCAGTATCGGACAAATCATCGGACAGACGGTCCGGAGGGGGGCGTTCGATGTTCGGTATGCTAGAGGTGGGTGGTTGGTATACGGATAGAGTATTCGTATCCGTGTTATTTTTCCGATCAATTTTGATGTATAAAATATTTTCATCGGAGTTACGGATTAAAATATATTAATTTTCTAAGTTTTAATCATTTTAAAACAATTTCTAGAATTTATTTCTATTAATAATTCTAACATTATCCACAAGTCTATTTGACTGGTCAAACTGACCAGTGGGACCTACATGTCATCCAAACAGTGACTAATAAGATCATTTAGTTTAATTTGTAGCAGTGGGGCCCAGCTGTCACTCACATGTATTTAACTAATTCTATATTATTTATCCCTAATAGTGAAAGGGCCCACATGCCATAGAAACAGTGGCTTAGTTGTTAGTTTTATCTTAATCAGGGGGCACCTAGGGACTGATGATGTTATTTAAATTACGTAACCGGACTTGGGCTTAATTCTACTAGCACATTGCAGATTTTTGCACATTTGTGATTTTCATAGGAATTAATCTGTGCATTCAATGACTTTGCTCCAATAAGGTAAATTGTAGTCTATCGAGTGTAGTATCCAACCCCAAATTTTTGTACATTTTGGAGTTCATTTGCTATGTGTTAACTGCTGTCCAAAGTGGCAAGATCTAGCAACTTTTGCATCCATCAGCTGAGCAATATTCAGTATTTCCATTCCATCAACAGCGCAGCAGCAGCAATGCACGCACACGGCCAGGGACAGGGAAAAGGCGGCCGGGAGAGAAGGCTCACCGGGGGAAGAGGGGAAACGGCGCGGCGGTGCGGCGCGGTACAGGGAAGCCGAGGCGGGGCGGCCGCGGCTCCAGGCGCAGGCGGCTGTCGGGCGCGCTCACGGGTGGAGCTGCCCACGCGGGCGTCTGACGGCGAGGCAAGCCGGTCGTGCTCGGGCAGGACGCGGGAAGAGCGGCCGCGGGGCGGCGTTGAAGGCAGGGACGACGGGGAGGGCAGCGGGGCGACGCATGTCGCCGACGAGCGGCCGGGGCGACGGCGCGGCATGGTCCGAGCAACCGCGGCGTCGGATGCAGAGGCAAAGACGGCGCGGGGGGCGAGGAAGGGAGAAAGGGAGCGCGGCTAGGGTTTACAGGGGGTCGGCGTGGTCTCGGGGGCTTTAACCCCTCCGCCGGCCGCCGGATCGTCTCCACGCCGGTCTACAGCGGCGTTCAGCCGGGGGATGTCCTCCACGCAAGGAGGAGGAAGGAGACAAGGGAGGGATGGGCGTGGGCTGGGCCGGGAGGGGAGGTGGGCCTCGCCCACGGCGAGGAATAGAAGATTGTTTTTTGTTTCTTTTTGTTTTTATTTTTTCTTTACTGTTTTAAATTGTTTTAGCTATTTTAGTACTTTTGTAAAACTTGTAACTGGCTCCACTAATATTTTTACATAATATGTTGATGCCATAAAAAGTTTGGTTGTTATATAATTTCATTTAATATTTTATTCAAATAATAAATTATTAAATTGGGCTAATTAGGCAACTGTTTGAATTTTTTTGAATTTTTATAAGCCACAATAAATATCCACTAACATAGAATCTTGGTTTACTGACTTTATAGTTTTTACAAAATTGTTTCCACAATAGAAAGTTCAAGTCTAATTTCCACTTAAAATTTAGGGAATTGATTTATTTGTTTGAAATGACTTGGGCAAGGTTTATTTGTCCATTTTTTTAATATTTACCAAAAGAGCATTTGAAATTTTACTTTGAAGTCAAGGGTGATCAAGCAAGATCAGTAACAATAATTGCCATTAACAACATGACTACTGTAGTGATTACTGTTACTAGACAGTGAGGGTGTTACAACAGGGGTACGTTGCATGTCTCCGGCTGGTGCCGCCACTATACCCGCCTCTGCCCATGGCTGCATGTGGGCATGCACAAGGTGCCGCCAGCCCCTACGGCGGCAACCGCCACGTCACCTCCTGCCGCCAGCGTTTGTGGCGGCATGGCCCACTAGCGCAGCAGATTCTGTTGCACCCAACGTGTCGCTGTTGCCCGCGGCGGCACCTTCCACGCGTCACATCGCCGGGGTGCTACCAAAGTAGTTTTGACAATAGTATTCATAGGTGGTCTCTTTTGACAATAAAATTCGACAGGTGGTCTTTTCTGACAAAAATCTACACTTTGAATCATTCGAACAAGAACGCCGTAGTTAATGATAGATGACAATTTTCAGGTGGTAGATGGCAATTTTTGAAAATACATGGCAAGTTTTGATTCAACATGGCAACTTAGCCTTTATAATTGTCATCTATGCCTTACAAAAATTGCCATCAAAATCGTTCGGAATTGCCACCCTCCCCTACCACACACACACACGTTTCGTGAGTATCATTACCGTTTGGGTAAGAAGATTTATCAATCCGTTTGTCAAGACAGTGCATGTAGAGAGGCTAAACAGCAGGCAAGAAATTAAAAGGAGCGGATGCTCTTCAACATAACCTGAATTTTACACACGTAAACAGGCATGTACACGCAAGGATGACTAAGAGGTTTCAGTGTCAGTATCCTCTCCAACCGCAGTTTTTTCAGATCTCTAAAGCGTCATCTCTGCCTGAAGTTTGGTCAGTTCAGCAAAATCACTGGCCGCCGGTCGAGAAGCAGTCGCCGCAGACGTGGACGGTGCCATGTGTATCCCACGCGGCGGTTCAGGCAGCTCCTGGTCCAGCTCTTCCTCCTCGAGGTCTTCCAGTTCCGCCTCTAATTCATCCTGATTCGGAAGGACAATGTGTCATGCATCTTGAAAATTGGCGGTAATGCTCTGGGCTGGTGCAAAGGGAAGAGAACCAACGCATACCTCGTCGAATTCAGCGGAAGCACCGAATGGCGTAGCGAGCGCTTCCTGTATCTGTTTCATATTTTCCGTATGTTCGTTGGCCTCTTCGATTGCATTCTCAATGTCATCGATACTCCTGCGGAAAGATTCCCATGGTCAGCTCATTCAGTGATGGATATATTATTCGCAGCTGATGGGCTGCATTCCTACATCTAAGCCAGGTAGCTTATTCGTGTATGGATTGAAGGGCATTGATGCTGGCTGCACACGGCACACTGCATGTATGTCATGACTCATGACTATGAATGGAAACCTTCAAACTTCAATGAACGAGATCTAGTTAGGCTTTAAAGGTGCACAAACTGAAGAAAAGAAGAAGGGAAAATTAAGCAAATCTGAACTAGCTTGGACAGAAATGATAACCGGGGACGAATTTTTCATTTTAGAATAGGAGTGGTAAAGTGGAGCCCTTTGGCACATGGAAATCCTACACCATGGCATGCCGCTGAAATGCACAGAGGAGGGATGATGGAATCTTACAGGGATTGTTGAATAGCTTTGACAGCAGATGACCCAGAGCGCAAAGCATCAACGGTGTCAGTAGTTGCCTTTGCATTTTCAAGCATTATAATCTACACAAAATGATCACCTATCAGTTTAATGCATGGACATATGTTGAAAATTTGAAATGCTTCTATATCTTTCATTACCTGATCATGAACTCGCAATTGAAAATTTGATAGCTGTTCAATTTGTGTTTCATACAACTTCTTTTTCTTTAAACACTGAATTGCAGCTGCAACAAAGAAGCCGTTTCTCATATAAGTTACAAAAGCATCAAAAAATTAAGAGACATTACTTTTTGTTACAGGACCAAATAGCAATTAGCTAGGAACCTTTTTAAGACATGCAAGCACAAACTAGCAGCGTTTTAAGTTTTTTCTTGGGTTGATGGATTCTGTGCAAGACCTGGACCTGACAAACAAAGATGATAGGTATTTGCAATAGGCTTACCACTCTTATTCTTTGCCTTTGTATAATCCTTAGCCTTTTCTATTTCTGCAGAAGACTTTTTCTGAAGAAAGCGCTCTTTCTTCTCCAGCATTTCCAGGGTCTACACATTACCGTAAAGTATTAAAACATAAGCCACTGCGAATGGAAAATGTATGAGATTCAATTAGCATTCAGCTGCATTCATCTATTACTACTATTAAAAGAGCAAACATCTTCTTTCCTAATGCCACCCCGTTAAGTGTACCAGGTTAATGATTACCACATATTTATCCCACTTAATGATATCCAACGATCTAAATTCATCTGATTGAATCCCAGGGTGCACTTAGCGATTACTGTTGGCAGACGAAAACTCTGCCGAACAGACGAAATATCCTACGCCGTGAAATCCGCACAGGAATACAACTGCCTCACAGGATTTTGATCGTGGTCTCCCTGCCCCGCCGCCTCTCCATGCGATACCGTTGCATGCGCGTGGCGTGGTACACAAAAAACTAAGATCAGTTCCGCTTGACAGGGTCGAAGTTAAAAGACGGCGACGACGGCGCCGATGATGCCATGGAGCACGACCCCGCCGGAGCCGATGCTGAGCAGGAAGTTTTTAAGCGACGGCGAAAGCCCAAGATCAGCGGCCTCCGCGACCTCCAGTAGCACAAGCGCGGCCGCCATGGCCTCCGCGGTTAGCCTGACAGCAGGCTTCTCTTTGACTGATTGCCGCCCAGACGCACGGATGACGAACGTCCTGACCCGCGGCGAGCTGGGTCGTAGCGAAGCGCCGAGCGCCAGCGGCCTCCCGAGGCCACCTGCGATGAACAGAGAGGCCGCAATGGTGGCACCTCCTGGTAGGAGCTGTACCGGGCGGCCAACAGCGCCTACGTCTACGGCGTCACCCGGGGTTCCACGTCGTGCCGTGGGTCGACGAGGTCCACGCGCACGCGCGCCCACAACATGGCCACCCCATCCTAATCGTGCTTGTAGGCAATAATTTTGGCCTTACGGCGTGTTGAGAATAAGGGGCTCTTCTTCTTTGAGGCATCCTGGATCAGCGAGGATACTGTAGAGGCGCTGCTCGGGAAGATTCACACCGCTGCCCGCTGTTTCCAGGAGCCACCCGCTACCGCAGATCGCCTGTACCAAAGGTTTCTGCTATCAGCATCTCTTGCTTGGAAATTCTGTTCTTAAAAACTAGACCTGCGGGGGGAAGAAGCCCCCGGGCATTTGTTAAAGAAGAAGACCTTCTCACACAGACCTAGAAAATCCCCGAACCTCATGCCCCACCCACACACAGCGGCACCACGACCCACGTGAGAATATGCGGCCTTAGACCTGTGCTTTGGCGCGGGGCAGGACGAGGGGATTTTTTTCCCTTCAGCCTGAAATTCGCTCCCCAAGGGAGTCGAACCCAGAACCAAAGGGGTGCTACTAGAGCCTCTAATCAAGGAAATTCTGTTCTTGCTTGGCTGAGTTTGATCTCTGAGCAGTCCATGTGAAACACGTGGGTGAAATCAAAGGAACTACACATTTTCAGCCTGGCAAGGACAGTCAGTTTGTATGAACATGGTAATTTTTGTGTAATTTTCTCTCTATTCTATATATAGTTCGCTCAAAAATGCAGCCCACTGTAAGAGTGTGTACTACATGACTATCTACTTTTTCATACGATCGGGCAACTATTAGGGGATATGAAAGGAAGTGGAGTGCATTTTTTCTCCTTTAATCTGGTTCAGTTAAGCAGGAAGAACCAAGAGCTAAAGTTAGAATGCTCAACAGTACACGTTTGCGTCAAACTGGAATTTTCATTATCGATGCCAGTTCTGGAACCAAGAGCTTCAGAACTTACCCATGTGTGTTAGATGACAGTAGAATAGGCAAACCTGATGCTAGAAAGGGCGATCAATTCATGTCCCATGCTCAAATTCATGTCAGTATATATGTGAGGATGTAGTTTGTTTTTGTTCGAGTGAGAGACTTTTCTTAGGGAATGCAATCATGATGGATTATATTAATTTGGGAAAAGTAGATACATAATCTGCTATTATATTTGCTGGAAAACTATCTTCGTCTCCATATAAAGATTTCTTTTGAAAGTGAAAAGGGGTCTTTGTCTTCCATTGTTTCGCAGCTTTATCAGATACTTGAACATGTGTATTTGTTTCTTTTGTGAAGAGTGTAAGGCCCGATATGCGGTACTGTTCCAGATCTAGGCTAGGGTTTAGAGCGAAAATGGAGGGCTTCGGGGCAGAATTTGGAGCAATTTGGAAGGGGGTGGCTGCAATTTTGGACTAGGGAAACCCTAGAAAGGGGTGGGGGAGTGGTGGTCTTTATATAGCCCAGGTGGCTGGCAGTTTGCAAAAACATTCCGGTTTTTCTATCGCGCTCGCGGTGTTTACGTTCCTGACCGTCGGGGGTCCGCAGGACCTCCGATTCGGGTAAAACTTCGAACTGCGCGATCAGCGCCTCGAGCCGGCGGCGTTCACCTCGCACTGGAACCGTTCCGAGAACACTTTCCAGCGCGCTATAAAAATATCCCGTTTACTTATTAAACGGGGTTTTTCGTTCCATTGGCTGCGGCTGGTCTCGTGCGGTTTTTGCGACGGTGATCGGGTGAAACCCGGTGTCGCAAAGGTCGAGTGTCAGGGTGGCAAGGGTCGGTCTCCGTCCGATACGAGATAAGAGGGGGGAAATAATCGCCGATCGATAAATCGGGGATGCAAACACCGCAAACAAATCAGACAATCAGACAATTCACACCGAAAACAAAAAATTTAATTTTTGTGAAAATTGGGTTGTTACAATACAACACCACCAACAAGGGATCTCGGGACGAGATCCTGGACGATCCGGGGGAGAGGGGGGAGAAAAGAGAGTCGACGATCTTCAACACCACCAACAAGGGACTCTGCTCCATGTCGAACGAGGACCTTCCGTCGAGAAACTTTCCGCAGGGGGACGACATCGTCGGAAAAACGAAACCGTCAGTGTCAAGAGGAAGAACGACAGTTAAAACCTGGTCAAAGGGATAGTGCTTTTCGACGCAAGTCGTGAAAACACCGGGCAAAAGGAGGGAGGGCAAAGTATGACCCAAATGTTATCCTAAACCAGAGAAGCTAAAGGTACTACAGGAATTCCCACCTGAGCTCGGAATCGAGACAATACGCTGCAAACAAGGCATTGTAACTATTCCGAAACTCCACACACTCGAGATCCTAAAGTTTGAAAGGGGATAAGTCGAGAATAAAACACTTACGGCACTTACCCTGACTAGAGCAAGGGTAAGGAGTAAAAAGATTCCTACTCTCCGATAACTAACTTAGTAACTAAAAAATAGTTTTTGTCTAGACTCGACTTCGGCCAGAGAAGGAATCCTACGGTCGGTAAGGCTCTGATACCAAGTTGTAAGGCCCGATATGCGGTACTGTTCCAGATCTAGGCTAGGGTTTAGAGCGAAAATGGAGGGCTTGGGGCAGAATTTGGAACAATTTGGAGGGGGGTGGCTGCAATTTTGGACTAGGGAAACCCTAGAAAGGGGTGGGGGAGTGGTGGTCTTTATATAGCCCAGGTGGCTGGCAGTTTGCAAAAACATCCCGGTTAATGGTGGTCTTTATATAGCCCAGGTGGCTGGCAGTTTGCAAAAACATCCCGGTTTTTCTCTCGCGCGCACGGTGTTTACGTTCCTGACCGCCGGGGGTCCGCAGGACCTCCGATTCGGGTAAAACTTCGAACTGCGCGATCAGCGTGTCGAGCCGGCGGCGTTCACCTCGCGCTGGAACCGTTCCGAGAACACTTTCCGGCACGCTATAAAAATATCCCGTTTACTTATTAAACGGGGTTTTTCGTTCCGTTGGCTGCGGCTGGTCTCGTGCGATTTTTGCGACGGTGATCGGGTGAAACCCGGTGTCGCAAAGGTCGAGTGTCAGGGTGGCAAGGTCGGTCTCCGTCCGATACGAGATAAGAGGGGGGAAAATAATCGCCGATCGATAAATCGGGGATGCAAACACCGCAAACAAATCAGACAATTCACACCGAAAACAAAATTTTTAATTTTTGTGAAAATTGGGCTATTACAAAGAGGGACACTGTATTCTTGAAATTTATCAACATTGCAGTTTCTAAAATACTACATGATAAAATTAGTCCTTAATTTTAGATTATTTTAGCACTAAATATGCTTTGGACATATAAATGCAAGTCTGCTATTGAAAAGACTCCCTACTCATTTGCTTGTAAATTAATTTCATGGGAGCCTCTTGTCGTGGGTGATTACAAATGGTAATTTTTAAACAAAGCAAAGTAGTAGCATTTTAAATATCAAATTTTCTTAATGTTGGGAATTTCTATTTCCACACTAAAATGATTTAAATATGGCTACATTCGGAGATATTAGCAGGTTCTTGATGTGGTTTTGGAGCTGAACATGTGGTTGTAATCCTTGATTGCCGATTATGTAAGTGCTTTTCTTTGGTTGTTTTTACCATTGATATGTGCTCTGGACATATAAATGCAAGTCCGCTATTCAAAAGCCTCCCTGCTCATATGTGCTTGTAAGTTAATTTCATGGGAGCATCTTGTCGTGGGTGATTGTCACGGGTAATTTCTAAACATAGCGAAGTAGTAGCATTTTAAATATCAAAGCTTCTTCACGCTGGTAATTTTTATTTGCACACTAAAATTATTTTAAATATGACAACTCCCAGAGATATTAGAAGGTTCGTGATTGGTTTTAGAGCTGAACATGTGGTGTTTACCCTTGATAATGCCAATTATGTAAGTGTTTTTCCCGCAGAATAAACTTTGTAAATTTAGGGATAATTCATCATACTATTTTAGAATATAGATTGAATGATATGTTTACAATGATTATTTAAGACATGCGTGCACGTGCAAGCTTACTAGTAGCTTGAGAAACACAAAATTTATCCTTTTGTCTAGCTAGTATGAGCCCCTGAACATATAAGAGGCTATCGACTTCTCTCAGACGAACTACAAATATCTCAAACATTCTTGTGAAAAATATTTCTATTGCACTAACATGCGCAACATTAGGAAAGTGGAGACATAATGGATTGATTAGTATAATTAGATTGAGTCCGCAGAGGGGAATAAGCACTACAATACATCAACCTATTTTGAAGTATCCCTTTCCTTTGCCTTCACACAAGGTTTTTTTTTCTATGGTGACAATGCTTTTTGTGTGCATGAAAGCATACTTCATTGATTTATGTGAATTGGTTATGTAAGGGGGGTCAGGCTGACATCACATTGATAGAAAAATAAGAGAGTGCAACAATATCAGCATCATATGTTGATAGGACTAGGGTTCCTACCAGACCTGCTGCGTAGACTATATAGGAGGGCGTGGCGAGGAGCGGGCGCGCCGGCAGCTGGGCGCCGTCGCGAGCTAGGAGGAGGGAGGCGGCGGCTAGGGCAGAGGGCGGCTAGGGTTCCGGCTCCCTGGGAGCCGGGCAATAGGAGATGAATATCTTTATTGCTTAATTCTCAAACGGTGTCTTACATGAAGTATTTATAACGAAAAAGCCTAAGATAACTTGTGGGCCAAGCCCCTAACTAGTGCCCAGTGGGCCTCCTCCGGTTATACACTAAACCGGTCATAACATCTCTCCCCGCCTGCGCAAACAGCTCGTCCTCGAGCTGAAAATCTGGATAGTGTTGGCGGAAGTCATCACGCTGCTCCCAAGTAGCGTCTTCCGCCGGAAGACCCGCCCACTGGATCAGGACGAACCACACTCCGCGACGTAGCTGCGCCTCTAACACCTTTGCCGGCTCCGGCAGAATGCGACCATCAACGGTCGGAGGAAGCGCCGGAGGAGCCGACGGTGGCTCACCACGAAAAGGTTTGAGCAGCCCCACATGGAAGACGTCGTGGATGCGGGCGCCGACTGGAAGCTGAAGGCGATAGGCCACCTGCCCGATGCGCTCCAAGATGGTGAAGGGCCCGGCGTAGCGAGGGCCGAGCTTGCGTTTCGCGCGCGGGTCGAGTGACTGCGTAGAGCGGTGGAGAAGACGCAGCCACACCCAATCACCCACCGCGAACTCCACCTTGCGATGATGGTCGTCGTAGTAGCGCTTGGCCAGCTGCTGGGCCTGAAGGAGACGCTGACGGACCTCAGCAAGCATCTCGTCACAGGTGCGGATAAGGTAACCCGCAACTTCCGTCCGAGCTGTCTCCGAATCCACCGGAACAATAGGCGGGGGTGGTCGTCCATAGACCACCTCAAATGGCGTAGCACGAAGGGCGGAGTGATATGAGGTGTTGTAGCAGTACTCCGCCCAAGAGAGCCAGTCCACCCAAGCTCGAGGTCGATCACCTGTAACACAACGCAAATACATGGCAATGACCTTGTTAACCACCTCGGACTGGCCGTCCGTCTGAGGGTGGAACGCCGTGCTCAAGCGGAGCTTGACGCCCGCCATCCTGAAGAGGTCACGCCAGACATGGCCCGTGAACACCGGGTCCCGATCACTGACGATCGAAGCAGGGAACCCGTGCAGACGGACGATGTCGTCGAAGAAAGCCCGGGCCACGGACGCCGCCGTGTACAGATGGCCGAGTGCGATAAAGTGGGCGTACTTGGAGAAGCGGTCGACCACCGTAAGGATGACCGACTTGCCGCCCACCTTGGGGAGGCCCTCGATGAAGTCCATGGAGATATCCACCCAGACCTGAGACGACACCTCCAAAGGTTGCATCAACATCTTCGTCTTGTTGCGCTGGCATGTCTGACAAGACCGAACCCAGTCGCGGACCAGGGCTCGATCGCCAGGGATGTAGAAGTCGGCGCAGAGACGATGAAGGGTCTTGTGCACACCCTCATGACCCGTCGAGTGGGCGAGTTGTAACACCTGGTGGCGGAGATCATCATGCGCCGGGACAAAGATCCGACGCCCATGGAGAAGCAGTCCGTCAGAGAAGCGCCAAGGCTCCTGTAGGGCACCGGCCGCCAGCTGTTGTTGAAGTTGGAGGGCGTCGTCGGCTGTCGCAGTTGCGCGGCGAATGTCAGCGAAGAGGCCGAACGTCGGCTCGGAACGGATGCACAGGGTCGCTCCCTCGGAATCGCCGGTAGAGGGAACGAGGTCGGCGTCGCGACGGCATAGTGCGTCAGCCACGGTGTTAAGGCGACCCGGCCGATACTCGACGAAGAAGTCGAAGCCGAAGAGCTTGCTGATCCACTGGTGCTGCGGCACGGTCGACAGTCGTTGGTCCAGCAAGAACTTGAGGCTGTAGTGGTCCGTGCAAATGTGGAAGGGTCGTCCCCACAAGTAAGGCCGCCAATGACAAACGGCCTGCACCAAGCCAATGAGCTCCCGCTCGTACGCCGCCAGTTTAAGATGGCGCGGGGCGAAAGGCCGGCTGAAGAAGGCGAGGGGCCCATCGCCCTTATGAAGCACGGCGCCGAAGCCCGCGCCCGAGGCGTCACAATCCACCACAAAATTGCAGTCAAAGTCGGGCATCTAGAGGACGGGGCCCGACGTGAGGGCCCCCTTGAGGGTCTCGAACGCAGCTGTCGCCTCGTCGTCCCATGCGAAGGCGTCGCGGCGTAGCAACCGCGTGAGTGGTGACGCGATGAGCCCAAACTCCCGGATGAACTTCCGGTAGTAGCCCGCGAGGCCGAGGAACCCGCGAAGGGCCCGCGACGAGTGAGGTGTCGGCCATGCTGCGACGGACGCCACCTTGTCTGCGTCCATAGCCACCCCGTCGGCCGAGATGACGTGACCGAGGTAGGCGACGGTAGGCGTCCCGAACGAGCACTTCGAGCGCTTAAGATGAAGGCGGTGCGCTCGAAGCTCGTTGAAGACGATGGCGACATGCTGGAGGTGCTCGGCCCATGTGGCGTTGTAGATAAGAATGTCATCAAAGAAGACAAGCACAAACCGCCGTAAGTAGCGCCGAAGGACGTCGTTCATCAGGGCCTGAAAGGTCGCCGGGGCGTTGGCGAGGACGAAGGGCATCACCAAGAACTCGAAGTGGCCATGGTGGGTGCGAAACGCCGTCTTGGCGGTGTCGTCCGGGTGCATCCGCACCTGATGGTAGCCCGACCGGAGATCGAGCTTGGTGAAGAAGCGCGCCCCATGGAGTTCATCCAAGAGCTCGTCGACCACCGCTATAGGGAACTTGTCCTTGAGTGTGAGCGCGTTCAAGGCGCGGTAGTCGATGCAGAAGCGCCACGTGCCGTCCGACTTGCGGACGAGAAGCACCGGCGCGGAGAAGGGCGACGTGGAGATCCGAATGGTGCCCACGGCTAGCATGAGGTCACACTGTCGCTCCAACTCGTCTTTCTGCAGCTGGGGGTAGCGGTAGGGCCGAACTGCCACAGGGGCGAAGCCCGAAAAAAGGTGGTTGCGATGGTCGTACACCCGGGCGGGCGGGAGGCCCTGCGGCTCGTCGAAGAGGTCGCTGTGCTGCTGTAGAAGGTGATCCAAGAGGGGGTGCTCGGCCTCCAAGGACGTCGCGGTCAACTGGAGCTGGGGTGTGGTTGGCGGGGCGCCCCCAAGACCGTCCCACCGGATTGGCGGTCCACCCGCCAGAAGATCATCGTCATCGCGTCGAAGTCCCAAAGGATGGGGCCGAGGGTCCGTAGAAAATCCACGCCGAGGATGAAGGCGAAGCAGCCCAGGTCGATTCCAGCACATGTAATAGAGAAGTGCTCGCCGCCGATGGAGATGGGAACATCGCGTGCGAGCCCATGACACCGTAGGCGATCGCCGTTTGCCACGGTGACCCGAAGGCGCTTCCCGCCCGTCGACGGGATGGCGAGACGACGCATGGTCGCCGCGGGTAGGAAGTTATGGGTGGAACCGGTATCCACCAATGCCACCAGCCGCTCGCCATGGATCATGACCGGCAGCAGCATGGTGCGATCGTCACGGATGCCGGCGATGGCGTGTAGGGAGACGACGAAGGTCGTCGTCGTGGTGTCCCCGGAGGTGGCCTCAGCCGCCGCGGTTGGCGGGGGTGCGTCGGTCAAGGCGTCCTCCTCGGTGTAGTCGACCGTCTCCAGATAGAAGAGGCGCGGGCAGACATGGGTCGGCGTGTAGGGCTCATCGCAGTTAAAGCAAAGGCCTTGGCGTCGCCGCTCCATCTGCTCCGCCGGAGAAAGACGACGGAAGGGGCGCATCGTCGCGGGGGTAGCTGGCACGGCCTGTGGTGGTCTGCCGGGCGCCGGTCCTGGACGTGTGGGAAGACGGCCTCCCCGGGCTGGCGCGGCAGGCTGCATGGCCTGGGCCCGACTCTCGAAGGCGCGGGCATAGTACATGGTCTGCTGGAGGTCCTGAGGCCCGCGGAGCTCGACGTCCACGCGGATGTGATCCGGAAGACCACCGACAAAGAGGTCGGCCCGCTGCTGGGCTGTCACGCCCGTCGCGTGGCAGGCCAATGCCTGGAAGCGGTCGGCGAAGTCCTGCACCGTGGTGGTGAAGGGGAGGCGACCGAGCTCCGCTAGACGGCTCCCCCACACCGGGGGCCCGAAGCGAAGAAGGCAGAGCTCGCGGAATCGCTCCCAAGGAGGCATGGCGCCCTCGTCCTGCTCGAGGGCGTAGTACCAGGTCTAAGCCGCGCCACGGAGGTGGTAAGACGCGAGCCACGTCCGCTCCGACGCGAGGGTGCGCTGCCCGCGAAAGAACTGGTCACACTGGTTGAGCCAGTTAAGGGGGTCCTCCGTGCCGTCATAGGTGGCGAAGTCGATTTTGGCGAAACGCAGCGGCGTTGGCGATGGCCTACCGTGCCGAGCAGGCGCGTGGTCGCGGAGCAGCGACGCGAGGGGTGCTTGGTCGGTGTAGGCCGTATAGGGGTTGGCGGAGCCGGACGGCCCGCCAAACTGCGGGAACGGGGTCGGCGCGCCGAGGCCGTGGTGTAGACCGGCGAAGGAGACGACCCCACCGCCCACGCCGGCAGGGGAGACGGAGACGGGGGAAACCGCACTTGATTGATGGGTAACCCCGGCGGTGCAAGTGCTCCTGCACTGCTCCCGATCGGCGAGGACGCGGAGGACGGGGCGGCCAGGGGGTCCGGGAGCGCAGCCGGCAGCGGCTGCTGGCCCGGCCAGTAGGCCGCGGAAGACGCGGGCGCCCCTGGCCAGAAGGGCGCCGAGGCCGGCGGTGGCCTGTGCGAACCTGGCGCCTGGGACGGCACCAGCAGTGGCCCGCCATACGCGTGCGTGGCCTGGAGTGGCCAGGGCGCGTGGCCGTAGGCGGGGAAGGGCGCCGGCGGCGGGGACGCGTAGGGCGCGGCCCCGTACTGCTGCTGTTGAAGCTGGAGGCCCTGGACCGCGGCGACCAGGTGCTGGAGGGTGGCCGCAATCTGCTCGGAGGAGAGGACGACGGCCGGCGGTGGCGCGGACGAACCCGGGGGCGGCAGCGTGGTCGGCGCCGCGATGGAGGTGGGTCCGACCAGTGAGGTCCCGGCGGACGTCACCAGCGTGGTGGGGATCGGCGCCGTCGGCAGCGGCGCGGTGGCACCGCTGGTGGGCGGCGGCAGCGACATGATCGCAACGTGGTCTCTGATTACCAAATTGATAGGACTAGGGTTCCTACCAGACCTGCTGCGTAGATTATATGGATGAGGTGGAGGAGGGCGTGGCGAGGAGCGGGCGCGCCGGCGGCTGGGCGTCGTCGCGAGCTAGGAGGAGTGAGGCGGCGGCTAGGGCAGAGGGCGGCTAGGGTTCCGGCTCCCTGGGAGCCGGGCAATAGGAGATGAATATCTTTATTGCTTAATTCTCAAACGGTGTCTTACATGAAGTTTTTATAACGAAAAAGCCTAAGATAACTTGAAGCCTAAGATAACTTGTGGGCCAAGCCCCTAACTAATGTCCGGTGGGCCTCCTCCGGTTATACACTAAACCGGTCATAACATATGTCGTCAAAACAGATAAGCAAAATTTGACTAGGACGATACATTTGACCATAACTTGAATTCAACCAACTAGACATGCGAAAACTAATGGTCAAAAATTGCAACCAACTGGAAGGTTCATGTACAACAAAATTTAAAGTATTGTTTTGTTGCACTCTTGTGTTCTGAAGAAGTGAAAATCTATTGGTTACAGAAATACCAACACCTACATTACAATACTCAAAATATTACAGACGATGGATAGGCTGTTTCATGAGATTGCTTTTACTATTCAATTGGGAAACACACAGACACACAGTGTCGAGGTTTTTCTTTCTTTTTATACATTAAATCAAGTGACCAGATGCTCTGTTGCTAAAACAACATTTCATGAAGAAAACTGTTTAGAAATAACTCCTAACTCCCAAGCCCAAAATCCAACCTTATCTTGACATTCGAGAAACACAGGCACAGATGGCAAAGGTTGATCGACTATAAGAAAGAAAAACAAAATATTTAAGCAGGAAAGGGGTGAGATACCTCATGTAGTCGATCCAAGGTGGGGAGGGAAGAAGAGGCAGCCTCCTTCTTCTTCTTGCTCTTAGTCTTCGATAGAAGTTTCTTCAGCATCTTCCTGTCACGCACTTCTTCTAATCCTCACTTTTGGGTGATGATGGACTGTGAATGAAGGTATAGGTGGATGGAATGGTGTTTCCAGTAAGGGTGTCTGGGTGAGGATCAAGGGGGAAGAACTAAGGGGAAAGGTGGTTCCTTGAGACTAGTAGGAAGAGAAAGGTAGACACGCCCATTAGCATGTGACAGAAAATTCTCAGGTTATGAAAAAGAAAAGAAAGGATGCCACTTTCAGTGAGATCACCATCTTAGGATAGATGCCATGCCACACACCCCATCCCCATGTTTTACAGTTTGCCTACTTGTGACCACTGTCTGCTGAGTAGGCTCCTCTATTTCTCAAAATTATATATGTAGGGATAAATCAAAGAGTAAGTATGACACAAACAACACTTTCGAGGATACAAATTTGTTGTAGCAGGTTAGTGGGATTAGGTCGGCGGTGCATCCTAGACATATAGTATTTGGCATCTTGCTGCACTCAAGTACTCAACATTCAAATGGTTAGTTGACACTGTAGCAATATTCTGCACCACTCTTAGCCCTATACCAAATGTCACCCCGTGCTTTCTTAGTTGAGACAAATGAGACCAAGTAATGTGGTAAACTGAACCATCTGTTTTTGCCTTTTGGGCGCAGCAGTTGAGCTGCCATTCTCTAACTACAATACGCTGGTTGTGACGATGGAAACCAGTTGACCATATATATCATCTGTGATGGCTCTACAATAAAGGATGATGTGCACCTTGCTAAATCTTCCATACAATAAATTATCTCTGATAACTATGCTCACGATAGGTTGGAAAAGAAAGTACACACTTGCCTGCACAGCGACAGCGGCTGGAAATCCGGGAGGTCCCGCCGAGGAATCGAGTTCTGGCAATCTGCAAATAGACGCCCGCTCACATATCCGGAAACTTAGAAGCAAGGTTGGGCGGGGAATCGAAATCGACGCCCGCATCCGCGCGCGTACCAGTCTTAATGCCGAATCGATGCCACCGATTCGAGCTACCGCGTCAGCGCATCTAGAACCGAAGGGCGGCGCATTTCTCGCCGGAGTGGAGCCGTGGGAGCAGGGGGTAGCTTGTGGTGTCGGCCCAGGCGGCGCGGTACGGTGTGTGCTGTGGGCGTGCAGGACCACGGCGGTCGGTGGTCTATGGCGTGCTTGATATCTTGGTGTAGTGGTTGGGCCAAGGTAGCTCCTTCTTTTGAACAGCATTTCATTCTCTTTTGGATGTTTCAAATAATCAAAAACAAATTATTTCCCAATACTCAAATCACATCTTATGTGTTGATGCAAGCTGGCTAAATCAATAAGATGGTATTCATATTTGATTGGACAAAATGGTATTCTTTTTTATTGGGATCTCTATCTTATAGCTTATTTTTCCTATTTTGTAGTATGTATTAAGGTCATGTCAAGTTGTGCTAGGTTTGGATTTGAGTGAGATTCCGGATGAGTAGCTTCGGATATCCCTTATACTGAAATAATAATTTAATAGATTTCTTTGCTTTAAAGCGTAATTGAGGGTAGGTTATGCTCCTTTGCTTCATCCCGGTAGTCTAAGGATTTTCAATTAAAAATTAGCAGTAAACTAGCCATGTTCATCTTCTACAGTCTCTTGTTCCCTCCTAACACTACGCAAAAAATATGATGTGCTTATTGTTTGGTAGTCTTCATTGCATCAGTGCTCATTGTGTTCAGTTATTTGGTAGTCTACATATCTGTTTCGCGATGAATAGATGCAAACCATTGGTGTTTGGTTGTGTGTAGTGCACTGTTGTTCTTATCCCTTTTAAGTATGCTCACCTCAACACCAAGCAGGCATCACATATCATATGCATCACATATCTATCTTAGCAGTCATCACACATAAGCAAGCATCTCAAATAAGCAGGCAACACAATTAACACTACTAGTAGACAATTAACACATGATAGCACAGTAAAACATACCACATAAGGACATCTCATGCCACTGATCAGAACCCCATAGTGTTGATCCGTGGGTAAAATGCATAGTTTGACAACCAATTCATCACATACTAAGCTAACATACTAGGCGACGACATACTAGGCAACAACTAGGCCGAAGGGTAGTAGCTTGTGCATCTTAACGTTGGAGCTGAGGCCTAACAGCTTCAGCGGTGCGAGGTTGCCCTAGAGGCAATACTAAACTCTGTTAAACGCGTGAAGAATTCTCAGCCCCTTCCAAGCAACAAGTGATACTTGAAGATCTCGAGCTGGACCCATAACTCACACAATCTGTTGGTCGAGACCTTAGGAAACGAGGCGGCTTGAGAACCAGCCACTTCTTGATCATCCGGTGAAAGGCCTCAGGGATGATAAGCATGGAGAGGTTGTCGATGATCTTGATGGGCATGTAGAAAGTGAGTGGTTCCCATGCCCCCTGATCCTGCTCTATCTTTGGCCTTCGACCAATGTCTAGCGGTCCGCTCATCTCCTGTAGCCTAACGGACACCCTTGCCATCATGAATCACATGTTGTCCGGGATATAGTTGAAAGTGCAATCGTGCCCTTAATCATATTTTGATGTTGATGACAATATACATATAGGGGACTAATAATGTTTGTCAACTATATCTCAGGTATTAGTCCTCGGATCATTGTGGTGGTGGATCATGGACCATTTAAATTATCAATATCTCAAGATATGGAACCAATGAAGTTGAAGCGTAAGCTTTTCCGGTTATTCTTGAGTATAGGGATCCCCGCACTATTAAGAGGGGATCAGTGGGGTTGTGTTTAAGATTTTCTCAAATCCTTTAAAACATACACAACATAGTTTGAATTTTCATTGCTTATGTGCTCTGAATTTCAAACGTCCGACACTTAACGGATTCAGACATCCGTCATGGTTCGGACGTCCGACATTTCACTCGTAGATATATATTTGGCAAGGTCAGTAGACCTGAAAATATGGCCGGAAGTCCGACACGTTTCGGACGTCCGCCATGTTGGACATCCGAAACCTGTCGGAAGTCCAAAACTTCACATTTTGCCTTCATGGTCAGTAGGCCTCCCAAATTGGACGGAAGTTCGACGGCCTTCGGACGTCCGAACCCCGTCGGACGTCCGGTACCTGGTTCACTGGCTACTACCTGGCATACCTTCACTGTGTCCGACAGTTGGAGTTCGGGCGTCCGACATTTATTGGACGTCCGACATTTGCACAACTTAACTCCCCAACGGCCATTTCGACCCTTGGACTATAAATACCCCCTCACACCCACTTATGAGGGTTGACCACTTCACTCCAAACACTCATAAGAACACAAATGCTCCCTCTCACTCTATCCTTCACCAAATCTTAGATCAAGGAGAGATTCTTGAGAGTTCTTGTCGGATCTATCACTGGAAACCCAGTGATAGATCCAGCCTTCCCCATCTTTCAACCAAAGCAAATCGCGTTTTGATAAAGTCTTGAGCATTCCCCCATTGATCTTGTTACTCTTGGAGGTTGGAGACTCCTTGGCGGGTAGGAGTTCTTCGGAGAGGAATCAACCATTGTGATTACCCCCACTGAGTTTGTGAGAGTTTGGTGACCACCTTTAACGTCAAACCGGTAGTGGTTGGGAATCGCCTTCGTGGTGATATATCAAGGGGAATAGAGTGAGCCTTTGTGGCGTTGGTGTGCCTTAGTGGTTTAGCCCACTCTCTCCGAACGCTGAGTAGCTTCCCTCCAAGGAAGTGAACATCGGGATACATCGTTGTCTTCGCGTCATTCGTTTATGCCTACTATTTCCCCTTTACTTGCACTACCTTGTTATCACCTTGTTGTTTATCTCTCACTTGCTTTATTATATTGTGATTGTTGTTTACCTTATCTTATTTAGGTCACCTTTGCAATTGTTAGGCACATCTTTATCTTCCGCATTATTGCCTAAATTGCTAAGTAGTGTTAAATTTTGTAATATAACCTATTCACCCCCTCTAGGTCTATCTCGATCCTTTCCATTGGTATCAGAGCCTCGCGCTCTAATCTTGTGGCTTAACCGCCCTAGAGCGATATCACCAAGGACGGCAATCCCGAAAGTTCGTGTGCCGGAGTGGAGGAGGTCGCAATTGCTGCGGATTCCGCTCGTTTCGAAGCCGATAGATTGGCTGCCGAACAAAGAGCCCCCATGCCATTTGCGGTTCCCCCCTTCACGGGGAATGTTACCTATGAGATTGAGGATCCTAAGTTGTTCACCTCTGGTGATATGGAAAAAGCTTTACAAAAGGCTTTAGAAAATCAAATAAAGGATATGGAAGCCTCCTTTGCAAAGATGAAGGCTCCGACATCGGAATCACAAACGTCAAGTGGTGCGGCCCCAAGGTCCCCACAAGCGACCTTTCTGCACCCCGGTTCCGAAGCTCCTTTGCAAAGAGGTAGTCCCTACCAATGGGAATATCCTACTCCTAAGCTTGTGGAACCTAAGTATAATTTCAATGGCAATCCGTCGGTACTAACCGAGAACACTAACTTTTTGGATTGGAAAAGTCTTATGGCAGATTATCTTAGGTTTGTGTGTGTACCCATGTGAAATATCATCGACACCGGGAAAGGCTACTATCCCGTTGATCTAAACAACCTTACACCAAGTGAAGTGTTTGATAGACACCTCAACCTTGCTGCTATTGGGTTCTTGAAAAGAGGAATGGATGAGTTGACACGAGCACCATTTCTTCATATCACAAATGCCAAGGAGATGTGGGATACTCTTCTCATTGCCAAGTCCGGCACCGGTTCCCTTCAAATGAATAGATATGAGACCGCCAAGAATGCCTTGCACAACCTCCACACGAAGAAAGATGAGACACCTCAACAACTTCATATGCGTCTCAAAGTTCTCTCCGCACATGTCCAATCTTTCACTTGTGAGAAATCTTTGGATGGATATCAAATCACCAACCGGTACCTTGTGGACAAGATGTTGAATGCTCTTATGGTATACTCGCATCAAATGGTGTGGTAATTGAGGCGTATGTCCGACTTCTTCAAGATGGCATCGGATGATGTGATTGCCACCTTCTTGCAATATGAGGAACACCTAAAGGAGTCCAAGAGACTACTCGCCACATATGGTGGTCCATCCTCTAACCTTGCCCTCAAGGCTAGGCTCGAGGAATTTTATGATGATGAGGAAGATGATGAGTATGAGGATGATGATAACTCCGATGACACCCCATCATATGAAGACATGGCTCTCTTTGTCAAGAGGTTCATCAAAGGAGACTTCAAGGGAAGATTCCAAAAGAAGAAGAAGACAAGAACATGCTACAACTGTGAGATGCTGAGACACTTTGCGGAGGATTGTCCGTATAAGAAGAGAGAGGACAAGCCTCGATTTCCTCGGAAGTAAGTTGCCAAGAATCTCCCAAATCCTATCAACAACAAGTTCAAGAAGAAGGCCTTGTTGGCCCTAGAAGGGTCCGATCCCGGAGATGTTGGTGGTGTGGCCGGAGTTGCTCAAGACACACAAAAGACCTTGAAGCTCCTCAACAAGGAAGGAGAAGTTGTCAACTACAACTACACGAGTGACTACACCGGAAATGCACACAAGTGTCTCATGGCCAAGTTGGTTGATGATGATACTCCCTCCACCTCGACCAAGATCAAGGTAACTCCTATTGATGGATCCTTCATGTTCTCTTCTGAAACACCTAATGATGAATTTCATCATGCGGAAGGAGATGATGCAAATGTTACTTGTGAAGATTTGTTGTTTGCTAAAGTGAACAAAATGATGAGCTCACTCAAAGGCAACAAGCTCAAAATGTTTCAATTGCTTATGGATGTGGTGGGTAAGCACTCCACAACCATTAAGGATCTTGAAATCCTCCTCACCGAGGAAATGGAGAACTATGCTCTCCTTGAGCTAAAGGTTGACTTTGAGGAGGCTCGAAATGATAACTTGTGCAAAGTTGTTCAAACATAAAATGAGTTAAATGACAAACATGTTGCCTCCTTGAAAAAGGCTAATGAAATTTGTAAGGAACTTGTTAATGATATGAGCAAGCTTGTCGAGCTAAACACCTCTCTTTCTAAGGATGTTGAGGTACTCACCATGTCTCTCAAGACAAAAGATGATTAACTCATCACCCTTAAGAAGAATCTTGACGCACACAAGCTTGCTCACATAAAAACCCTTACTAAGATGTCTCCTCCTACCATTGTACATGTTGATGCTTGTTCTACTAACTCTACTCTTAATCAAGCATCTCTCATCGAGGAGAACTTAGCTCTTCATTCTCAACTAAAGAAGGGTCTCATAACTTGTGCCCAAGGTGAGAAAAACCTAAATGATGTACTAAGTCATCATAAGGAGTCGTTTGCTAAGGAAGGACTTGGTTTTGATCCAAGTACGAGTGTGACAAAGGATGTCACCCTTATCAAGGGGTCAAATCCTCAAAAGGTGATCTTTGTTCGTGAGGGGCACAAGGACAAAGGAAAGAAGAAGGTTGATGATGTTAGCGTTGGGAGTGGGAAGGCCACTAGGGGCAAGCCCATTCCCAACAAGAAGGAGAAGATGCCTCCATCCTATGTGCTTCGTAAGGGAAAGGATGGAGATGTGTTTGCTAAATTTATTGGACCTCGTAATGCTTTTTGGTTCTATGTTATTTGGGTTCCAAAGACCCTTGTTATTAACCTTAGAGGCCCCATTGCAAAATGGGCACCTCTAACCAAAGCCTAAATCTATGTGTGGGATGCTCTCTCCGGTGGAGTCAAATAGGTGATTGAGTGGATGCGCCAATCATATGACCGAAGAATGTCGTTTGCTCAAGGACTTCATGGATGCAATTCAACCATATATGAGCATTATCTTTGGTGGTGGTTCAAAGGGAACAATACTTGGGTTGGGCAAGGTGGCTATTACTAATGACATGTCTCGTGCAAATGTCATGCTTGTCCAATCCCTTCAATACAATTTGCTTTCCGTTCATCAATTATCTTCCATCGGTTATGATACACTATTTGGTCTAACAAGTGTGAAAAGTCTATAGGAGAGAAACTCTTAAAGTGGCCTTTGTTGGAGAGTTGGATGGCAACCTTTACACGGTTGATTTCTCAAAAGAGAGTACTTACCATGCAACTTGTCTAATGGCCAAGGCCGACAAGGGGTGGCTATGGCATCTCCAGCTATCCCATGTCGGCATGAGAAATCTAAAAGATCTCCTAAAGGGTGAACACATCCTCGAACTAACAAACATGTCTTTTGAGAAAGATCGTGTGTGTAGTGCATGCATAGCCGGGAAGCAACATCAAGCAAAGCACACCCCCAAGAATGTTGTGTCAACTTCAAGGCCTTTGGAGCTCCTTCATGTGGATCTCTTCGGGCCTCCATCATGGGATAGTCTTGGTGGGAATAAATATGGTCTTGTCATTTTTGATGATTACTCAAGATACACGTGGGTGTTCTTCCTCAAGTCCAAGGACGAGACGAAGGCCACCTTCATCGACTTTGCCAAGCAAGCCCAAAGGAAATACAACATGGCTATCTTGGCAATAAGAAGTGACAATGGCTCCGAGTTCAAGAACTACACCTTGGAAGAATTCTTGAGTGATGAGGGGATTGAGCATCAATATTCCGCAGCATACACCCCTCAACAAAATGGTGTAGCTGAGAGGAAGATCCACACTCTTTTGGAGATGGCCCAGTCCAAGTTGGATGAGTACAAGTCACCATATAGCTTTTGGGCCGAAGCCATCAACACCGCATGTCATGCATCAAACCGGCTCTTCCTCCGCAAGATCTTGATGAAGACCCCCTATGAACTTCTAACCGGTCACAAGCCAAACGTCAAATACTTCTGAGTGTTCGGTTGTAAGTGTTTCTTTCTCAATATAGCTAAGTTTCAATCCAAAACAATTGAGGGTATATTTGTTGGGTATGCTTCAAACTCTCACACCTATAGGGTCTACAACAAATCCACCGGATGTGTTGTGGAAACTTGTGATATGGAGTTTGATGAATTTAATGGCTCCCATGGGGAGCAAGTTGATCTAAGTGATGTAGGTAATAATGAAGATTCCTCTCAAGACATTTCGGCTATGGGCATTGGAGATCTTGTGCCCATTTCTCAAGTACCTAGAGACGATGAGGTGGGTGATGGGACGAGTGTTCCACCACAGCAAGCACCTCCTCATACCACTCAAGATCCAATTGCTCAAGATGAGCCCATTATCCAAGAACAAGAACAAGACCCTCCACAATCCGATGTGGTTGCTCAACCACAAGTTGATAATGATGTTGAACCACGTGAGGATAGACTTGACCGCATTTGCTTTGGAGAAAAATGATGTTATTTATGATGGTTCCACCCTTGATGATGAACCAAATGTATATCATGAACCCGAATGGGTGGAGTCTATTGAAACTCTAACTTATACCATGCCGTTGGTGGCAAGACGTGTTGATGTAGACAAGATCCTCACGGGATTGGGGCAAGGTATAGTTACTCGTCGTCAACTTATGAACTTTTGCGCTCACTTTTCGTTTGTGTCTAGAATTGAACCACTTAGGGTTGAACAAGCACTTGAGGATGCATATTGGCTCATTGCAATGAAAGATGAGCTCAATAGTTTCACGGAATGAGGTGTGGTCTCTCGTGGAGAGGCCTTCCGGTCAAGATCATAACATCATTGGAACTAAGTGGATCTTCAAAAACAAACAAGATGAATATGGTACTATCATCCGCAACAAGGCAAGGCTAGTGGCTCAAGGGTACTCCCAAGTTGAAGGCTTGGTGACGGGGATCAACCCCGGCAAATCCCATGGTCAGGGACCCTGGGTTAGTCATAGAGAAGGCATAGGTTGGACGATACTCATCGGCTAACAGGAGAAGCACTTCCTGCTCGATATTATTGCGTAAGGGGGCGATTACAGTGGAGGCCAAGGCGAGTTATCGCAAGGCTGGATAAGTAGATGTGTATTGTGTTGTTTTGGACGTCTCCCTTCCCAGCCTTTATATACTAGGCTAGGTCTCTGGGAGTCCGTACTAGGTTACAGAGATAGTTTCCTAGTTATAGTCTTGCCTTGTACGCCAAGTTGTGCCTTCCATGTTAGTCGCGGACTCCTACGTCGGTGCCTGGTTAGGAAAATCGTGGGCTTGTCGTAGCTTCCTAGCGGGCCTTCTGTCTTCATACGCACCAGGTAGCCTTACATGCAGGAGTCGTGGGGTCACCCCCTCGTCAGTAGCCCCCGAGTGCCTGGGGGACTCGAAGAGTCGGGCAGGGACTCGAATTCGTCAACGCTTTGTTGTCTGTAGGTGCGGCATCTCCGCGGGTCGCTGGCAGTTTTTGAGCCATGACAATATCTATTTCTAGGGATTGCTAAGCTGAAAGGGACCAAGGAGTCGACTGGTCGAGCCTTGGTGAATTGCGCTAGTGGCAAATACCGCAGTAGCCCAATCAAGCTCATGTCCCTCGACGTGAACTTGGGACGACCGGTGTCAAGCAAAGTCATGCCGCTGCAGGTCTTATAGGATCAATTCCTGCCAGTCTGAGCACATAGCCTGAGCGCGTCGCTCGGCTCTTTCTGTCATGCGAGCGCAGAGAAAAGGTCGGGAGTGAAATCGCTCTGCGGCAAGTCCCGGCCCGGCCGTTCTGCGCAGCGGGGTCTTACCTACACGCTAAGCTTGCGTGGCATCTGGGTACAGTGTGTCGTAGCCCAGGCATAATTGCTTTTGTTGAGGCGCGGAGCCTGGTTAGCGATGCACCCACTTGGAATAGACAATCAAGCGAGTTGTTTAGTCGTCACCCGCGGAGTTTGTAATGAACTCAGGCGGGGAAAATAAGAAAGCACCCACTCGGAATGTCGTCGAGTGCGCGAGTAAATCATGTTTGTTGAATTGCTAAGTCTTTTTTGCGAGTAATCACTCGAATTCTTTACTGCCTTCGGGGTGAGGGAGCACCCGAACTCCAAGAGTATGTTGTTTCTGCTGGTGCGAGTGATCACTCGAGCACATCTTTTGCCTTCTGGGTGAGGGAGCACCCGAACTCGAATAAAGGTATTCCCGATGGGAGTAAGATTTTTTTAGAGTCAGAAAATTTGGACATATAGCTGGCTTTTGGAGTCTTTTTTTTCAACTGCTTTTATCTTGATCCGTCCCTCTTGAGATGCCATGCTGATACGCATTGTCATGTTGTTTGATGACCTATGATGATGCTTGATTTTTTTATCCATCACGTCTTCTGGACCGTCATGGTTTGGACGTCGTGCTGTCTGTTGCCTGTTGAGTTTCCAAGGCTTGTTTGGGAAACAGGCGAGATTTGACGCGTCCTATAAATAATGCTGACCGTGTGAAGGCATCTTTGCGTTGGAATTCGTAACACCCGGCCCATTTGGTCTTTGATGCAATGATGGCGCCGCCTGAGCTTCCGCGTCCATTCCCTTGGATTGCACTATAATTACTTCCTGTGGTTGCCCGTCCTTGGCATCCAATCTTCGCATCTTTCTCTTCTTCTTCTTCTTCTTCTTCTTCTTCTTCTTATTCATATGGCGCCCAAGCGCGGTAGTGGTGTGGCTGGGCGAGGTTGTGGCCACCGTGGTCGTGGTGGCCGCACGCCTCGTTCTTCACGAGGTGGACGTCATGGTTCCGCGTTGGTGCCTTCTTCTTCTTCCTCTATGGAAGAGGGTTTCTGGCGCTATGATTTTCTTTTGCGTGTTCTTAGCCGGAATGCTGCCCGGATTCCTCTTCCATTCTCGTTTGCCTCCATTGCTTCTGAGCGTAACTTGAGGGGCTTTTGGCTCCGTCTTCACGGATGCGCTCGTTCTTCTTCTTGGGTGGAGCTGGAAGTTGATAGTTCATCCTTGATTTTCCTTGGGTCTGGCTGGAGGGCGTTTTCTCGTCAGTTGAATCTGCGCGGCGGAGATAGCCTTTGCTGTCGTTTTGACGGTGAAGATACCGTTATTATCCGCGCATTTGATGCTGGTGGCAACCGTCTGGATCCATACTGGGAAGAAACAAGCAGCGGCGACTCCGATGGCTCGAGTGATGGTTCGCCCGCTTCTCCCGTGTCTTCGTCTTCGGCTGGTTCCTCCGCTGATGGTGTTTGCTCTTCTAGTTCTAAGGATGAACTGGACGTCAAGCCGGTCGTCAAGCGGCTGCGTCAGTAGGCGGGACACCTTGTAGAACTGGAGGACGGCGACCTTCTTCTTCACGGGCTGGGTTGCTACTTTGTCTGTGGTGATGCTCGTCAGGTTGTGGCACGAAAGTGCCAATTATCTCAGCATGAGCACACATGTAGAAGTTGAATGTAGCCTATCTTGTAGTTCCACAGGTCCTTCTGTAGAGGCAACTGTCGTTTCTACTTCTTTGTAATGAAATGACTTCCTTTGACTCCTTTGTAATGACTTGTCTTGGACTCCTTTGTAATGAAAATGTCTTCGACTTCTTTGTAATGAAAATGTCTTCGACTCCTTTGTAATGAAAATGTCTTCGACTTCTTTGTAATGAAAATGTCTTCGACTCCTTTGTAATGAAAATGTCTTTGACTTCTTTGTAATAAAAATGTCTTCTCGGGTGCGTGCCAGCGCTCCCACTGGGAGTAGCCCCCGAGGCTGCGTTTGATTTGCAGAATCGAGTGTAGGCTTTATGAATTTTTGTCTCACTTGGTGTTACTGTTTTTGAATTTTTCCCACTTTGGATCGGGTGCGCGCCAGCGCTCCTGATGGGAGTAGCCCCCGAGTCTTTAGGTGATCTCTTGCGATCAGGTGAAGATCAAAGAACCGTGCGATTTTCGGTGCAACCTTCTTTGCCTGAGCTTTTTTTTGCGGGAGTCTTGCGTTCTGGTGTTCTGGCCTCCCGATGGTTGTGGATGGTCGCGTTTTGTGGCGAGGATAGCGTCTCTCTGGGGAAGTTTTATGCTCAAGCCCCCAAGTGCTTTTAAGTAAAGGTCGCGTTTTAGCGAAGATAGCATCTCTCGGGGGAAGTTTAGACTCGAACCCCCGAGTGCTTTTAAGTAAAGGTCACGTTTAGCGAAGATAGCATCTCTCGGGGGGAGTTTAGACTCGAGCCCCCGAGTGCTTTGAAGTAAAGGTCGCATTTAGCGAGGATAGCGTCTCTCGGGGGGAGTTTAGACTCGAGCCCCCGAGTGCTTTTAAGTAAAGGTCGTGTTTGGCGAAGATAGCGTCTCTCGGGGGGAGTTTAGACTCGAGCCCCCGAGTGCTTTGAAGTAAAGGTCGCGTTTAGCGAGGATAGCGTCTCTCGGGGGGAGTTTAGACTCGAGCCCCCGAGTGCTTTTTAAGTAAAGGTCGCATTTAACGAGGATAGCGTCTCTCGGGGGCAGTTTTATGCTCGGACCCCCGAGTGCTTTTGAGTAAGGTGCTTTGGGCAACATTTATTTTATTCCTTCGAATTTTACATGGGTTGCCGATCGGTGCTGCTACCGATGTCTCTGATAATGCCCAGAGGACTATGGGTAGAACAGGCGTAGGTTCGCTACGTTCAATGGATTTCCCACGTCCTCGTTGGTCTTAGGGTTCTTCAATCTGTATGCTCCTCCTCCTATGACTTCCGAGATGATGAACGACCCTTCCCATTGTGGGGCAAGTTTGTGCACTTTTTCTTGTATTAACCGTAGCACAAGGTCTCCTTTGTTGAACGTTCTGGTCCGCAGGCGACTGCTTTGATATGTGCGTAATTTATCCTGGTATCCTTCAGATGTTGTGATAGCTGTGTCCCGGGCTTCATCTTCTATGTCTTTGTCGTTCTATAGTGCTTCTTATGCCTCTTCCTCTTCGTACCCTGATATTCTAGGGGCTCCGAATTTGAAGTTGTGTGGCAGCACTGCTTCTGCCCCGTATACCAAGAAGAAAGGTGTATACTGGGGCGAGCTGTTTGGGGTGGTGCGTAGGCTCCATAATACTGCGGGGAGCTCCTCTACCCAGTTGTCTGCGGCTTGTTCTAGTGGTGCTAGGAGTCACTTCTTTATTCCTCCGCATACTAGGCCGTTTGCTTTCTCCACTTGGCCGTTGGACTGCGGGTGTGCGACTGATGCGTAGTTGATTTTGATGCCCAGCTCTTGAAAGAAGTTTTGGAACTCTGCTGCTGTGAAGTTCGTACCATTGTCTGTGATGATGTTGTGTGTTACCCCGAATCTGAAGATGATTGACTTGATGAAGTTGACTGTGTGAGGGCTGTTGAGCTGGTGATTGGTACTGCTTCGATCCATTTGGTGAACTTGTCTACTGCGACTAGTAGGTGTGTTCGTCCTCCTTTTGATGATTTCTTGAGTGGGCCCACCATGTCGAGTCCCCATGTGGCAAATGGCCATGATAACGGTATGGTTTTGAGTTCCGATGCTGGGGCATGCGGCCTGCTGGCGAACTTTTGGCAGGCGATGCAGCGCCGTACGATGTCCTCTGCATTTCTCATAGCGGTCGACCAGTAGAATCCTGCCAGAAAGGCTTTTTCCACGAGTGCTCGACTGCTGGCATGATGCCCGTAGGTGCCTTCGTGAATCTCGAGTAGTAGAGCTTTGCCGTCTTCTTCGTCTATACACTTTTGGAGGACCTGAGAAATGCTGCGCTTGTAGAGCTTTCTGTTGATTACTGTGAATGCTTTAGATCGTCGACTGACGCGTCGGGCTTCCGCAACGTCTTGTGGTAGAGTGCCTTCGACTAGGACTCGAAGGAAGGGTCTTTCCCAGGCCGGGTCTTCGACTGTTGTTGGTATTTCGACTTCGATTGCTTGACCGTTTGTATCATCAGCTGCGCTCGTAGCTGCCACCTGTGCAGGTTCATTTGTGTCGTCTTCCTCTGCGACTATCTTGGGTTCCGCTGTCTTTGCTTTTATTGATCTCTGTTTGATGCTTTCGAGGAAAACGCCTGGTGGTATTGGTCCTCGAGTCAATCCGATGTTCGCGAGTTCGTCGGCTTCTGTGTTATTTGCTCTGGGGATGTAGTTGAGTTCACAGCCGTCGAATCCTCCCTCTAGTGTGATAGAGCTTCTGGTAGGCTTCCATGTTGTCTGCGACTGCGTTGCAGTCTCTCATCGCCTGTTGAACGACGAGGTTGGAGTTGCCATATATCGATAGGCGAGTGGCACCGCAAGTTTTTTGCCATGCGCATGCCGTGAATTAGTGCCTCGTATTCTGCTTCATTGTTGGAGGCATTGCCAAAGTTGATATGGAGGATGTATTTGAGCTTCGTTCCTTTGGGGGAGACTAGGACGACGCCTGCTCCAGCTCCTTTCTGTCTTTTAGATCCGTCGAAATACATCGTCCATGAGTTGGATAGGTCTGGGGGACCTGGTGTTTGGACTTCTGCCCACTCGACCAGGAAGTCTGGGAGTACTTGGGCTTTGATTGCTGTCGGGTGTTTGAACTGCAGGTCTCGCGGGCTGAGCTCCATGTTCCACTCGGTGACTCGACCGGTCGCGCCGGGATTGTTGAGGATGTCCGCGAGCGGTGCACTGCTCACGATTGTGATGGAGTGTTCATCGAAGTAGTGCGATACTTTCCTGGAGGTCATGATGATGGCGAGCAGGAGCTTCTGGTAGTGTGGGTACCGCTGTTGTGGCTTCGTGAGTAGCATGCTGAGGTAGTAGATCGGTCTTTGGATGCTCTGGATTTTTCCTTCTTCTGTACGCTCGACGACAAGCACTGTGCTCACGACACTGCTGCGTGCTGCTATGTAGAGATACAACTTTTCCCTTTCTTTAGGCACCGCCAAGATTGGTGGGGTCGAGAGGGTCTTCTTTAAGTCTGCGAATGCATTGCTGGCTTCCTCGGTTCACTCGAATTTTTCTCCTTTCCTCAGCAGTTTGTAGAACGGTAAGGTCCTTTCGCCTAACCTGCTGATGAAGCAGCTCAATACTGCGAGCTTTCCTGTGAGTTGTTGTACTCCTCTGATGTTGGTTGGCCTTTGCATCTTGGAGATTGCTTGAACCTTTTCGGGGTTTGCTTCGATTCCTTGGGCAGAGACCATGTATTCGAGTAGTTTTCCAGCTGGGACGCCGAATACGCATTTTTTTGGGTTGAGCTTGATCTTTTACTTGTTGAGGGCCGCGAATGTCTCGCGGAGTTCATCGAGTAGCGTGTTTGCGCTGTAGGTTTTGATGACAATGTCATCTACGTAGACCTGGACGTTCCTGCCAATCTGGTCTCTCAAACATGCTTGCATCATCCGTTGGTATGTGGCTCCCACGTTTTTTAGGCCAAAGGGCAGTTTTTGGTAGCAGAATACTCCGTAGGGGGTGATGAACGAGGTGTGCTCTTCGTCTTCTTCCTTCATTCTGATCTGATTGTATCCTGAGTATGCGTCGAGGAAGGAGAGGAGGTCGCATCCTGCTGTGGAGTCGATTATTTGATCGATTCTTGGCAGGGGGAAGTGGTCTTTTGGGCAGTGCTTGTTGATAGGCCCATAGTCGACGCACATCCTCAGTACCTCGGCGTCCTTTTTAGGGACTAGGACTGGGTTTGCTATCCATGTTGCTTTCTTCGTCTTTCGGATGAACTGTGCGTCGAGTAGTCGGTTGACTTCTTCTCCGATTGCTCTGCGCTTGGGTTCTGAGAATCGTCGCAGTGCCTGCTTTACTGGTTTGGTGTTTGGCTTGATGTGGAGCGCGTGTTCTGCGAATTCTCGTGGTATCCCGGGCATGTCGGCTAGGCACCAGGTGAAAATTTTCCACTCTTCGCGAAGGAAGGTTATGAGGGCGGTTGCTTGCTCTTCTGGAAGGTGGGCATATACGCGAACTGTCTTCTCTGGGTCTGTTGGGTGGACTTGGTGTGTGATTGTGTCGCTGTCGATGCTGAAGTCGCGGCCAAATTCTTTTGTCTCGCTTCGGTTTGCCAGCGGAAATATGCTTTTGTCCGTCACCATGTCAATTTCTTTGAGCTGTTGTTGAGCTCCAAATGTGTCAGAGACTTTGTGGAAGTCGCGGTCGCACTGATCCGACTTGGTGAAGCTTCCCTTGACTGTGATGATTCCTGTGGGTCCTGGCATCTTGAGCTTGAGATATGCGTAGTGTGGAACTGCCATGAACTGTGCGAACGCTGGTCGCCCGAGTATGGCGTGATACTGCAACTGCCAGTCGAGCACTTCGAACTCGAGTGCTTGCTTTGCAAAGTTGCGCTTGCTGCGAAAGATCACATCAAGCTGTATTGTTCCGATGGAGGTGGCTGCTTCACTCGGAACTACGCCGTATATTATGGTGCCTGACTTTTTCCAAACTGATCGTGGGATTAACATCTTGCGTAGGGTGCCGGCGAAGATTATGTTTAGACTGCTGCCTCCGTCCATGAAGACTCTGTCCATGTCGTATCCTCCGATCTGAGCTTCGAGGACCAAGGGTGCATGCCCAGGTCTTGGGACTGCGGGCGGATGGTCGTTCTGTGAGAAAGTGATGCTGGTCTCGGCGCCACTCAGTTGGTAGGTTTCAGTTATCTTTAGGCCTTTGGCTGCTTCAGCCTGCAAGGTGTAGGCATCTTGCTTTGCTTTAGAGGGTCTTCCTTCTTGGATCATGCAGACTCGTCCCTGGGATGCGGGGTATTGTCTTTCTGTGCTTGGTGCTGGTGACTGCGCGCTTCTTCGAGTGCGCTTGGCTTCGCGCTGCTTCTCCTCCTTGAGGCTGTTGGAGAGTTCGGTGAATAGGCGACAGTCTCCTAGGGTGTGGCTTGCTCTGAGATGTCCCCGAATGTCCTCAAAACAGTGGATCGCACAAGGTCCTTCCAGCTGCTCTTTAGCTGGAGCCGGCGTGCCTTATTCTCCTTGAGATTTGGAAGGTCTGCGAGGGGTCTTCTTCTCGGCTGTGGAATCTTGGGTCAAGTTCTATCCCGTCGCTGAGTGATTGGCTTCGGATGAAGTTGGCGAATTCGTCTGGCCTTCGATATGGGTCGTAGTACTCCCCGGTCTGTGTTTCGGAGTCGCTGTCTTGGCGTGTGGTGGGAGTCCGGGCGGCGGCGGGTCATCGACTGGTGGGTGAGCCTTTTGCTACGCGCCGCGACTCTTCGAGTGGTGTTCCCGAGTAGATTCCTCGCGTTTGCCTTCTAAGTCGTCGAGTTCTCTTCCGTCGGTGATGGATATGATGGTCGTCGAGGTGTTGGACTTGATTCGGCTGCAAGCCAGGTGATCTTGACGAGACGATGGTGATTCTTGTGGTGATCTTGAATTCCTCGAGTGGGCTAGATCTGGTTCTAGTCCTCGAGTCTTGATCTGCCGAGGGTGGGACTGCCGAGATCGTGATTCCAATCTGTGTAGTTCCCACAGACGGCGCCAATTGACGGGGATCAACCCCGGCAAATCCCATGGTCAGGGACCCTGGGTTAGTCATAGAGAAGGAATAGGTTGGACGATACTCGTCGGCTAACAGGAGAAGCACTTCCTGCTCGATATTATTGCGTAAGGGGGCGATTACAGTGGAGGCCAAGGCGAGTTCTCGCAAGGCTGGATGAGTAGATGTGTATTGTGTTGTTTTGGACGTCTCCCCTCCCAGCCTTTATATACTAGGCTAGGTCTCGGGGAGTCCGTACTAGGTTACAGAGATAGTTTCCTAGTTCTAGTCTTGCCTTGTACGCCAAGTTGTGCCTTCCATGTTAGTCGCGGACTCCTACGTCGGTGCCTGGTTGGGCCAATCGTGGGCTTGTCGTAGCTTCCCAGCGGGCCTTCTGTCTTCATACGCACCAGGTAGCCTTACATGCAGGAGTCATGGGGTCACCCCCTCGTCACTTGGATTTTGGTGAGACCTTTGCGCCCGTTGCTCGTCTTGAATCTATACCTTCTTGCTTATGCCGCATTCAATGGATTTCCATTATTTCAAATGGATGTAAAAAGTGCTTTCCTTAACGGTCCTCTACAAGAGGATGTATATGTAGCCCAACCACCCGGCTTTTATGACCCTCATCACAAGGACCATGTGTACAAACTTCATAAGGCATTATATGGTCTTAAGCAAGACCCTCGGGCTTGGTATGACCATCTTAGGAAGTTTTTACTTGAGGAAGGATTTGTGAGGGGTGTCATTGATGCCACTCTTTTTATCAAGAGAACCAATGGTGAGTTTCTCATATGCCAGATCTATGTAGATGACATAATATTTGATTCTCCTAATCCATCTTTGTGCAAGTGGTTCTCCGAAACTATGACCAAGAATTTTGATATGTCCATGATGGGGAGCTTGAAGTATTTCCTTGGATTTCAAATCGAGCAATTTGCCGAAGGAACCGTCATCTCTCAAACAAAGTACATTCAAGACATGCTCGTGAAGTTCGGTATGAAAGATGCCAAGCCATGCAAGACACACATGCCAACCAAGGGATATCTAGATCAAGACCTTTCCGGTATTCCTTTTGATGCTACTCTTTATCGTTCTATTATAGGGTCATTGCTTTACCTTTGTGCATCTAGACCAGATATTATGCTTAGCGTAGGAATTTGTGCAAGATATCAAGCCTCTCCTATGGAGAGTCATCCTTTGGCGGTTAAGCGCATTCTTAGATACCTTGTTCATACTCCTTTGTTGGGCCTTTGGTACCCTAAGGAATCCAAGTTTGATCTCTTGGGGTACACAGATGCGGATTGGGCCGGAGACAAGGTGGATCGGAAGTCAACCTCTGGTTCATGCCAATTTCTTGGGCGCTCATTGGTAAGTTGGCACTCCAAGAAGCAAAATTGTGTCTCCCTCTACATCATCCTACCTCATCTCATGGGCATCATCGAGATCATCATCAACATCATCCCCAACATCAGCACCATCTCCATCTTCATCCTACCTCATCTCACAATTGCAACTTGTGTTGTAATCCGTACTATATATCCTCTCTACTCTAACGGTGTTGATTACTCCTTTGTGGTGAATGCTATTGAGTTTTGTTGGAGAAATATTGTTATGTGCAAATTGTTTATCATCTATTTATCACCACGGATCATGATCTCTTTTATGTCTTGTGAGTAGTTACTTTAGTTCTTGAGGACATGGGAGAAGTCTAGTTGTTAGTAGTCATATGATGTTGAAGTAATATGTGTTATTTGATATTTAAGTTGTGTTGTTATTTTCCTAGTGGTGTTGTGTGAGTCGAACACACAACACTTCGCCTTTCTAAGGACCTAGGGGAATGCATTGTGTATAAAGGATGCTTACGGTGGGTTGTCCGAGTGACAGAAACCTGAACCCTAGTTTGCACACTTTTGCACAAGGGAATAATGGATCCTTGATCGTATTGCTGTGGTTAGGCTTTTGCCTAAATTTATACCTTGTATTTGCGGATTTCCACAAGGTGTTTAATCATAAGAGTGCACTTATATTAGTCTAGAAGGTGCACTAGCATAGATCCACCCACTCAACACTTATCAAAACAAAACATAGTACCGATACGGAATATGGCGAAAGCACGTGACTACCTCTCCCGGGTGTCCTCAAGAACGCTTTAGCATTTATAAGTTCAGTTGCCAGGCTTATCCTTTGCTAAAAATGATTGGTCCACTTGTTACTCCTCAGTACATTTTACTTTACTTGTTTTTAACTTCTCGTTGCTTATATCGAAAACCCTTAAAAATTTATCTTTCAGTGCTTGCAGCTATTCCTTTGCCAAAGTCACTTATCAATACCTTCTGCTCCTCGTTGGGTTCGGCACTCTTACTTATCGAAAATGCTACAATAGATCTCCTACAGTTGAGGGTCATCAAGTACTGTTTTCTGGTGCCGTTGTCGGGGAGCGTAGCGCTATTAGTAAGTGAAGCTGGTAAGGAAACTTTTATATTTCTGTTTTTATTTCGCCGTTGCTCCTTTTTGTCCTTATGGACACCTCTACTATTGGTTCGTTGCTTTTGGGGAAACGCCCCACTACTGTGGTGGTCACTCCTACCCCTACTGAAATTGTGTCGTATAAAATACCAACTGGTATTATCGATTATGTCTTGGCTAATCGTTATGCAGGAGACATACGTCCAGGTGAACACTTGTTATATTTATCACAACTATGTTCATTATTTAAGCTTGAAGGTGTATCAATGGAGTTTGTCATGCGGAAATTATTCTCCGTATCACTTATAGATAAAGCTTCATATTGGTATAAGCTCCTCGATAACTCACATTTGCTTAATTGGCAAGAGCTTATGTCTCTCTTTTATACAAAGTTTTACCCTCTTCATGAAATCAATCGAGACAGGAATTACATTTATAACTTTTGGTCTCGTGACGGAGAAATCATCGCTCAAGCTTGGGGGAGACTTAAATCCCTAATGCTCAAATGTCCTATTCATGAGCTCCCCAAAGATATTATACTTACAAATTTTTATGCCAGGCTTTCTCGTCAGGATAAATAGATGTTGGATGCCTCCTCTAGTGGGGTATTTCAAACGAGAAGCGTTGAAGAGAGATGGGATCTCATTGAAAGGATTAAAAAGAACACTGAAGACTGGGAAATTGATAAAGGCATTGAACCCGTTATAAATTATGAGCATGATTATATTGAGAGTTATGTGAAAACTGATTACTGTAATACCTTTTGCTCTAAGATTGGTCTTGATTCCGAGTTAATAATTGATTTTTGTAAGAACTTTGTTTCTCATATTGAATCTTCTAAGGAGGAGAAGGATTAGTACCATAAACCCTTTAAAGAATTACCTATTACTATTAATGTTACTGACCCTATTTTGCCTGCAGTTATATATGAAAAAAACCTTTTTCCCGCAAGGATAAGGGAGCACACTTTTGTGACAGGCATAATAAATAAAAGTGAGAGAAGAACTGACGAACCTGAGGACTAGATCAAGGTCAATCCTCAAGTTGCAGTGGTTAAAGATCTAGTTACTAATGATTTTTAGATTCCGAAATAAATTTTTGTGTTGTTTCCACTAACATTGTTACAACCAAGAATAAAGGCCCAATTTCAGGTACACCAGTTGTATCTGTTAAGATAGGAGATCACAATTATTACGAGCTATGTGATTTGGGATCGAGTGTTAGCGCCATTCCTTATTCACTCTATCAGGAGATCATGGGTGAGATTGCACCCTGTGAACTTGAAGAGGTTGATGTTACTATTTATCTAGCAAACAAAGAAACTATCTCTCCTATTGGAATTGTGAAAGATGTTGAAGTCCTATGTGGAAAGGTAAAGTATCCTACCGACTTTCTAGTACTCGGTTCAGTGCAAGATAGTTTTCGTCCTATTATCTTTGGCAGGCCTTTCCTCCAAACTTGTGGAGCTATAATAGATTGCAGGAAAGGTAAAGTTTCTGTTGAATTCAATGGTGAACCATATGAATTTAACTTTTCTAAATTCTCTAAGCAGCCTCGTGGTACTGATTTACCTAGTAATGATAAAATTATTGAAGATATTGCTTCCATTGCTATTCCTCCTAATGATCCTTTGCAGCAATATATGGAAGACCACGAGAATGATACGCATATGCAACAAAGAAATGAGTTAGATGAAATATTCTCAAGACAAACTGCTATCCTGAAGCACAACCTTCCGGTTGAACCTTTAGGAATCCTTGAACAACCAAGAGAAGACCCGGTGTTTGATCTTAAACCACTTCCCGATACACTCAAGTACGCTTATTTAGATGAAAAGAAAATATATCATGTTATTATCAATGCTAACCTTTCAGGATTTGAAGAACAGAGATTATTGGAGACACTTCATGTAACGACCCAATTCACATAGAATTGAAGTCTCTGTGATCAAGTGCCAGTCCCTGGATCGAACTCGCTGGCACACACAGTATCATAGATGTATATCAAAGTACAAGTGCATCATTATTACAACGTATGATCCAGAATAATAGAAATAACAAGTTGCATAGCTCAAGGCTAGCTTATTCAACATAAAAATAGCGGAAGCAAAAGCATATAACGAGGAGTCCCATCAACATCCACAAGCGAACATGCTGAGTGAAGACCCGCGACCCTAAACGCACCTTACTGGTCGTCTGAAAAACCTGCAACACCGAAGGTTACAGCCCGACAACGGGTCAGTACATCTGATTTGTGCGGCAAGTCACACGGAAAAGGATATAACAAACCTATCACTACATGCAAGGATAAGTCAATGGAAAGGCTTATGGTTTTATTTTGCAGAAAGCTGATTTTCCCAATCTATCTAAGTCAAAATTTTAGTTTAACTTACTACATAAGGTTGAACTGAGCTACACCAGTTCCAACCCATACCCTTTATTAAATCTTTCCCACTCAAGTTTTATTAAAGTGTTTCATCTGTCAAGACCATCCAACAACAGTAATGCCTAGTTGGTCAAAGTTGTCCATAACCGGGGACACGGCTAATCATGATCAGTTTGTATGCTCTGCAGAGGTCTGTACGCTTTTCCCACTGGACCCAACCCGAATATTGAGACGAAGTCTTCAGAAGAGGTCACCTCCACCCTTTGGTAGCCGGTACACCTATCATATCTACATCAGCTAGCTACCAGGGCCAGGCTCCCTACAACCTACTCGACTAAGCCAGAGCCCATATAGCCAGTGGTCGTACATGGAAGCTACTAGTCACTAAGTCTGTCCGATCCTTTTGAGCCTGGACGGCGCCCACTTAGGGTGCACTCTCATGGGCGCATTGCCTTAGATAAGGTGCACGACCCCATGATGCCTTCCCTCCAAACCATTCACAACCATTAGGGGTACAACCTGGTCTCGCCTTAGATAAGGTACGAGCCCCCAGGAAGCACTCCCTTCCCGTCCAGAGGTGTATTCTAATTAAGGTTTGCTAGACAAGTCATTAAAATCCTTACACAGCTCAATGAATTCTCAAACCAATCCCCGTCTACAAGCATAGCAATATATATAACAAGCACGTGCTAGGTTGTCTAAGAAAACAGGATAATATCATATGGCTACCCTACCAGGTTTGCAACAATAATATATAGTAGCATTTCTACACATGCATAGGGTGATATTGCTACATGCATAAGTAAAAATATAGGTTGTGAAATGGTCAAAGTATGACTTGCCTTGATCCTGCTCCTGACGATCATACTCTTCACAGAACGAAGCGTTGCACTCCGGACAGTCTACACGATCAAACAATATAGCATTCAATACACCATATAACACATAAACAATGCAACAGTAAAAGAATCAAATGAACAACAAGAAAACCAGTAAACAGTAGCTAAACAATAACTACAAGTCACCACGATCCCAGCGCAACTGGAATCGGCGAAAACGGATACAACGTATACAATATATGATCACCGGAAGTTTGAATTTAAAGCTGTACAAAATTCAAATTCGAAAAGTTTAACAGTGCAAAGTGCATCCTACTGTAAAGTAGACTTCGCTACGGTCGCAACGCAAAAAGAATCACCTAAAACGGAGCTACGGTTTAAAAGATATAGCTAAAACGGTTCTAGGGTGAAATCTGGGAAAAAGGGCCTAATCGCAATTAAAATAACTCCTCTGCCGCGAACAGGTCCTCGGCTACGGAGCGAACGGCGTCCACTCCGGCGAACGGTCCGGTGAGCGTTCACTGTATAGCGAAACCGCGGTTAACCGGAATAAACCGAAACCCTAATAAAAAAACCGAAACCAGATCTGGGCAACTCCCGATCTAATCTGGGCCGTCCGTCCTCGGATCGGACGGCCGAGAACGGTCGGCGGCGGCTCCAGGCGAGCGATGCGACGGGGCGGCGCGGCTAGGGCGGTGCGTGGGGCGACGGGGCGGCGCGCTCACCTCGGTGGCCGCCGGCGGCGGCTCCAGGCGGCGGCGAAAAACGACGGCGACGACGACTTGGGCGCGGGTCCCGCGGCGAGATTAGGGTTTCGAAACAAAAAATCGGGGAAAATAAGAAATTATATATAGGCCTAAAAATATTTTTTTTTCCTGAGTCTGAATCGGACCCGAACGCATGCGGCGCAAAATAGCCGTCTGGGCCGCTGAAAGGCCCAAAACAAAAACCCGTTTTAAAAAAATTTATTTGGTCATCCGACTACGGAGAACATTTTTAAATAATAAATTATAAAATTTAAAAATGTCACAACAATATAATAAAATAATAAAAATAATTATTTTTGCCGAAATTACTATTTTCGCTATCACACAATTTTCATAAATACTTTTTTTGCAATAAACTCCGTATAAAATGATAAAATTCCCAAAAATAAATTTGAGTCATTTATAATTCCTATGACACAGTTTTTAAACACCCAAAAATATTTTCCACACTTTTCAACCTTATTTAAAATGGGGATAAGTCATATTATATCCTCTCCAATAAAATTGCCTTAAGTTGAAAAATGTTTAAAATATTCATAAAATCCAAATAATGCAAAACTCCAGCATGACATGCATAAGATGATCTATTAACATCCGAATTTAGAAAATTGGGATGTTACAAACCTACCCCACTTAAGATGAATCTCGTCCTCGAGATTCGGGCTGGCTAGCAAAGAGGTGCGGATGATCTTGCTTCAAATCTTCTTCTCGCTCCCAAGTGGCTTCTTCCTCGTTATGATGATCCCACTGAACCTTGCATAGCTTGATTGTCTTGCGGCGGGTAAATCTTTCTGCAGTCTCCAGAATCTTCACAGGTTTCTCCTCATAAGTCAAGTCACTCTCCAACTGAAGTTCCTCAAGTGGCACTGTATCTCTCAAAGGAATATCTGCCATCTCCGCATGACACTTCTTCAGCTGGGATACGTGAAACACATCATGAACTCCTGACAAAGCTTCTGGTAGCTCCAACTGATAAGCTACCTCTCCTCTGCGCTCCAAGATCTTGTAAGGCCCCACAAAACGTGGTGCTAACTTGCCCTTGATTCCAAACCTCTTGATTCCATGAATTGGTGAAACTCTGAGATACGCACGGTCTCCAACCTCATAGGTTACGTCCTTGCGCTTCGCATCTGCATAACTCTTCTGCCTGGACTGTGCTATCTTCAGCCTATCACGGATCAACTTGAATTTCTCCTCAGCATCTCTGATCAGGTCTGGTCCAAATAACTGACGTTTCCTACCTCATCCCACATCAACGGTGTTCTGCACTTTCTGCCATACAGTAACTCAAATGGTCCCATGTGCAGACTAGCCTGATAACTGTTGTTTTATGAGAACTCCGCGTATGGTAGATTATCATCCCAACTAGACCCACAGTCTAATGCGCAAGCTCTCAACATATCCTCCAGAATCTGATTCACTCTCTCTGTCTGCCCATCTGCCTGTGGATGAAAAGCTGTACTGAACTCCAGCCTGGTGCCCAAGGTCTCATGCAACTGACGCCAAAACTTGGATGTAAACTGATTACCTCTATCAGACACTACCTTGCTTGGAACTCCATGCAGACAAACGATCCTGGTCATATAAATCTTGGCTAGCTTAGCACTTGTATAAGTTGTCTTTACTGGAATGAAGTGAGCAACCTTGGTCAAACGATCAACAATCACCCAAATAGAATCATATCCTGACCGAGTCCTGGGTAAACCAGTAATAAAGTCCATACCTATCTAATCCCACTTCCAATCGGGTATAGGCAAAGGCTGCAACAATCCTGCTGGCTTCTGATGCTCAGCTTTAACTCTCTGGCAAACATCACACAATGCAATATAATGGGCTATCTCTCGCTTCAGGCTAGGCCACCAAAATCTCTCCATCAAGTCCAAATACATCTTAGTATTCCCGGGATGGATAGAATAAGGTGAATCATGTGCCTCCTGAAGAATCAACTTCCTGATCTCTACATCTTGCGGTACACAAATGCGCTTCTCAAACCAAATGGCTCCATGCTCATCCTCACGGAAACCCTCTGCTTTCCCTTTGGTCATATTCTCCTTTATCTCATCAACTTCTGCATCACCCTTCTGAGCTTCTCTGATTCTTTCCAATAGATTTGGCTTCACTTCCAATGTTGCCAAATATCCCTTAGGAACTATCTCCAACCTGAGATTCTTGAACTGCTCACATAACTCAAGTGGCATATCCTCAACATTAGCAACATTGATATGAATCTTACGGCTCAATGCATCAGCAACCACATTCGCTTTACCAGGATGATACTGCACATTCAAATCATAATCCTTAATGAGCTCTAGCCATCTACTCTGCCTGAGATTCAACTCCTTCTAGGTAAAGATATACTTCAAACTCTTATGATCAGTAAAAACATCACAATGATTTCCAACAAGATATTGCCTCCATGTTTTCAATGCATGAACAACTGCAGCTAACTCAAAATCATGCGTAGGATAGTTCTGCTCATGGTTCTTAAGCTGACGTGAAGCATAAGCAACAACTTTACCTCCTTGCATCAAAACACAACCAAGTCCTCGACGAGATGCATCACAATATACTTGGAAATCTTTATGTATATCATGCAAACATAAAACAGGTGCAGTTACTAACCGTTTCTTCAACTCCTGAAAGCTGGTTTCACATTCCTCACTCCAAACAAACTTATTCTCTTTCTTTAACAACTCAGTCATTGGTTTTGCAATCTTGGAGAAATTCTCAATGAACCTCCTATAATATCTTGCAAGCCCCAAGAAACTGCGAATGTCTCCAACTGTCGTGGGTGTCTCCCATTCTGTAACTATTGAAACCTTGGATGGGTCCACAGCTACTCCTTCTCCTGACACGACATGTCCAAGGAATCCTATCTCCTTCAGCCAAAACTCACACTTGCTGAACTTGGCATACAATTTGTGCTCCCTGAGCTTCTCCAATACCAAACGCAGATGTGCTTCATGCTCTTGCTCATTCTCGGAATACACCAATATATCATCAATGAACACCACAACGAATTTATCCAAGAACTCCATAAACACCTTATTCATCATATTCATGAAGTATGCAGGAGAATTAGTCAATCCAAATGACATAACGATATACTCATACAATCCATACCTTGTAATAAAAGCAGTCTTCGGAATATCCTTCTCCCGAATCTTCACTTGATGATAACCAGAACGAAGATCAATCTTAGAGAACACACAAGCTCCCTCCAACTGGTCAAATAGATCATTAATCACAGGTAGAGGATACTTGTTCTTGATAGTAACATCATTCAGAGAACGGTAATCCACACACATCCTCTGGGTTCCATACTTCTTCTCAACAAACAACACTGGAGATCCCCAAGGTGACGAGCTTGGGCGAATGAATCCCTTTGCCTGCAACTCTCTAATTTTCTCCTTCAACTCTGCAAGTTCATTAGCGGGCATCCTATACGGTCTCTTAGCAATAGGACCAGTGCCTGGTATTAAATCAATAAGAAACTCAATCTCCCTATCCGGTGACATACCTGGCAACTCCTCTGGAAACACATCCGGATAATCCCTCACAACACGCACATCATCCAGGCTACCCCCCTTAAGAGAATTCACCTGAGCGTGCTGATGCTTATACTTGGACACATGTCTGATCTTCTGCCCAGTCGGTGTACAGAGAGTGATGGACCGACTGGCACAATCAATAACACCTTGGTACTTAGCTAGCCAATCCATGCCTAATATAACATCTAAACCTTGTGACTTCAAGATAATCAAATCTGTAGGAAAATCATGCTTCCCTATGGCTAGGCTTATCTGATAGCATCCCAAACTAGCTGACATCTCCGCTCACGGTGAACTTATAAGCATAGATGACTTAAGAACTACGGTAGGTAACTCATGCTTATCCACAAATACCCTCGATATGAATGAATGTGATGCACAAGAATAAAAAAGAACAAGTGCGGGTACTGAATTGATAAGGAACTTACCAATCACAGCATCAGGCCCATCATAAATCTCCTCCACGTTGACATGGTTCACGTGCCCCTTGTTGAAGGGGTTGGGCTTGACGACTCTAGAAACCTTATTCTCCGGGCAATCTGTTGCATAATGCCCCATATTCTTGCACTTGAAACACTGAACTTGACTCAAGTCTCTTGGCGCACGCGCAGTCTAGCGGTTGTGGTTGTTATTCCCTCCATTGACATTACCTCCATTGCCATTTCCTTTCCCATTGCTGTTGCCATTCCTGTGCTCATTGTGATGATTGTGGCCATTATGGTTGTGGTCATTACCTCCATTATGATTGTGTCCATTTCCACCATGATGATTATGTCCATTCCCACCATGATGGTGATTCCCATTTCCACCATGATGGTTATGTCCTCCATTCCCATTATAGGAAGTGCGCTACTTCTGCTGTGGCCCTGAGTTGTACTTGTTGTTGTACTTCCTCTTGCGGTGCTCCATAGCCTGATGTTTCCCTTCCAGCACAATGGCCTTATCAATGAGTCCTTGGCAATTGTTGAAAGTAGCCATCGTCAACTGAACTCCCAACTCATCATTGAGACCCTCCAAGAATTTCTCTTGCCTAGGTGCATCCGTGTTGACATCATTTGGAGCATAGCAGGCAAGCTTGTTGAATTCCTCTACATACTCCGCTACTGTGCGACCTCCTTGGCGCAAGCTGCGGAACTCCTTCTTCAAAGCCATGGCGCCTGCAGAGACATGTGCGTCGTGAAACACAGCCTGAAACTGCGCCCAAGTGATGGTGTCGATGGGATAAGTCACCAAGTAGTTCTCCCACCATGCAGCGACAGGACCCTCCAGCAAATGTGAGGCAAACCTCATTCTCTCTGCCTCAGTACAGCCAACTGTCTCCATGTTCCGGCTCACTGAACGAAGCCATTCATCCGCCACTATGGGTTCAGAAGTGCTAGAGAACCTCTGAGGATTCTGCCTCAGGAACCTCGCAACGTGTCCACAGGTGGTGCCGGTGGTGGCGCATTGTTGTTGTTGTTGCCCATGTTCTGAGTGAGCAACTGGATCAACTGAGCTTGTCCTTGAAGTAACTGCTGCATGTAAGCTGACACTTCATTGTTGTTGTTCCCATTTCCCATGGGATCACGTCTCAGCGGCATCTATTGGGCAAGAATAGGTAAGTTACAGACAGAAAGTAGCTAGGGAAATATATCCTACCCCATATGCTTATTATGATCAAGACAACATATACACATACAACTTTGACGCCCCCAAAATCAATCCGTGTACAGTAATCATACACGAAGGGTACACGGCTGAGATTAGGGTGCCACGGTGAGAATATCACATCACAACACTAAACACAAAAGGATAAACCAATATGTTACAATAAAGGGGGTCACGCGGACCCGAATACATAAGTTATACAAGCCATAATATCTGAGTACAGACATAGTTAGTCAAGTTTTGCCTTAAGAAGGCTAGGACAATTAACATGAGAGATACATATCGAAAAGGCAAGGCCTCCTGCCTGGGAGCCTCCGAAACTACTCCTGGTCCTGGTCAGCGGGGGTCTCGACGTAGTAGTATCCGCCTCCGGGGTACTCCTGCTCCTGGGCTCCAACGTCGACTGCAGCGGCCGATCAGGCAAAACATAAAAGGGGAAATATAGCAAAGGTGAGTATCTAGTATACCCGCGAGTCTTACGTCCGCTACTAAGCATTATGCATTTGTATCAAAGGAAAGGGGAGGCTGTATATAGTGGACTGCAAGATAGAAATCAGAATAAGGGTAAGAAGCTAGGCCTATCGAAGACTAGCATCTTCCGACGTTGTCTTGCAGCATGAGAAGAGAAACAACCAACAGTTCATATAAAGCAATAAAATAACAACGAAGCAGAAGTTGCCGCAACATTGTATAATATAAGTTGTAATGATTAACCATAATAATAATGCCTCCGAGTTCCCTTCCTTGACTCCCTGCGCGAAGAAGACCCGGAACCATACAGTTTAATAGTAATAGTTTCTAGTGGTAAGATCCAGCTTCAGCATAAAGCGTCCTATTACCGTGGACACGGCTATTCGAATAGATTAAACCCCCTGCAGGGGTGCACTACTGTTCAGCCTGCACGCTCGGATCTCCAGGGTGGCGTACACCTTGTTAGGGAATGCCCCACCGAGGCTATCCAACACATCGCAGCCCATCCTAGGCTCAGCAGAGAGGCCATCCGCCGGACTATATCCTATGCGCCAAGGGATCTAGGTCCCTCACCCTTGCACGCTCCTGCACGGTGCGAGTCTGGCCGGTGAAGCAAAAGCAAATCCAAACACACCTGCTGCAGCAAAAAGACAAGACCACTTCCCGGCGATCAGGCCGCAGTACTGCTGACGTCTGAAGAGCTTTCGGACGAACTACGACGCGGAGGGCCCACACCGTAATCCCACGTGTAGGTAGTGCGTACAGACCAACGGGTCTCTCAAGTCATCCGCCGAACCATTTAGCATTTTAATATTATCTCGCAGACAACCGTTATCGCTGTCTGACTAACAACACAACGGACAACGAACAGCAACAAGGCCCACCGGTAACGTCGGGGCCTGCCCTGTCGTCCCGTCAAAGCGCGCGGTTACCGACAAGGTGAACCGTCTCCTCACCTTGTCTCGCGTGTGCTCTTGGTAGAGCTCGACTTTTGCGTGGTTTGGTAACTCTCGCGAGATACGAGTAGGGGCCAAGCACGCCAGTAACGTCGGTCGTACCCTCCCTCTCGTTCCCGACACAATACCGCTCGCGGGCACCGTTGGGTCGCCCGACTTCTTACCTTAAGGACAACCGCTGTTCAGGACCCTATGGCGGCAAGACAAAGTCATCCTCGGGTGGAGTACAAGGATTACTCCTTGATAGCTCACACTTGAGGTGACTAGGCATAACCCAGATAGGGGCCTTTGGCGGTGTCTGCTTTGTTCCGTACCTGTGCAGTTGTATATATAGTATCCGTGTTCACCCCCTGAGTGATCACGGCCCGCTATCTAGTCCTAACTAACAATGCGCAGGGTTCACTTCTGAATATATGCATAATTATAATAGGCAACATAGGATAAGAAAGGTACATCAAGGGGCGACAAAATCAGGCTATGCAATTGAATAGGATTGTAATCGTAGCAGCAGCAGTAACAATGCCTAGTGCAAGAAAGTACGGAAAGGTAGGCGATATCTGGGGAAGAGAGTGGCTCTGCTTGCCTGGAAGCTCGACAGTAGGGGTCGGGTTGTCGACGAAGTAGTCGTATCCGGCAGCGGTGTAGTCGGCGGTAGCAGCGGGGTCTACCGGAGAATAAAGGGGGGGAGAAACAGTAAATACAAAGCAAGCAATGCAAACATATGAATGACATGATAATTGTAAAGTTAAAGGTGTTCTGACGCAGTGCAAAGTACGTTGCTCGGAGCGGGAATTCATCCGAGGATGAACTGCCAGCTCCGGGTGATTACCGGAAAGGGTGTCCGGAGGGGGGAGGGTTCATGTCGGAGGTGTCGTGGACATCCGACAAAGATAACGGGGGTGTATACGTGTTAGTTGAACCATTCCGGACAACTTTCGTGTTCGGAATAAATTCATCCGGGTACTTTTTATCGGTACCGAGAATTATCGACAGACAGCCCGGAGGGGGGAATGTCGATGATCGGTGTGTTAGGGGGGGTGTGGTGAGGGTATGGATAGCGTATTCTTATTCGTCGTATTTTTTCGATCAATTTTCATGTATAAAGTTTTTCGATCCGATATACGGATTAAAAGATATTGATTTTATAAGTTTAATCAATTTTAAAACATTAAAAATCCTTTTTCTATTTAATAATTTTGTTATTAATTATTAAATCAATTAATAATTCATTTTAATTTTCTGACTAGTGGGTCCCACTGGTCAGTGACACCGTTAACAAATAAATTAATTAAATCTAATTATTCAGTGGGGGGACCCACATGTCATTGACTTATTAATCCAATTAAATCATTTTAGTAAATGATTAAATGGGCTGGGCCCACATGTCATAGTCAGTGGGGTTAGTCCTAACAGTTTTATTTTTTTTAATCACTAGATAATTAATAGAGGGGGTGGGGGCCACCTGTCAGTGACTGTTTAGTCACTAACAGTGGAACTGACCGGGGCGGCCCACCAGTCAGCCGCACGGGATTTCGCCGGCGGCGAGGGCAGCCACGGCCAACGACCTAGCGCCGGATTCCGGCGGCCGTTCGCGATAAGGTTTGTTGCCGCGTGTTCCTGGGGACGAGCCGCATCCATTCCAGCAAGTAGCTCGAGACGAGATGGCCGGAGTTGAGGGCTAGGTCAAGGATGGCGGGCCAGTGCTACGGGCTCCAATGGAGTCTTGCTCCTCGCGGCGAATCCCTCCGTTCTGTCGCACCAAATCAAACACACGGACCCGTGGGAACTCGTAGGAGTCAAACGCGTGAGCTACGGGGCTTAGGTGCACGGCAACTTCAACAATGGCGGCCGCCGGAAAATGCAAAAGGGGGCTTTTGTCCTGGGGCTAATCGGGCGACGACGAGCATAAGCAGGGGGTAGCGGTGCTCACCAGGAGCACAGTAGTGGTGGCAGCAGGCGCGAGGACGAGTGATGGCGTCGGGAATTCGAGCTCGATCTCGCCGGCCGGAGGTAGACGAAGGCGACGATTCCGGCGCGTGCAGTGGCTCCGGGCTTCTCCTCTTCAGCTCCGAGACGAAGACGGCGAGGGCGCATCGATTGGACACAGGGGAGTGGGCTAGAACGGAGAGTCGCCGCGGTGGTTCGCCGTGGTGTCCATGGCGGGCTCGGGCAGAGGTGAGAACGACGGGGGAAAGCGGCTCTGAGCGAGACCTGGGGGGGGATTCTAGGGTTAGGGCATGGGCCAGTGGTGCCTCGGGGTAACAAGTAGGCCGCCGGGGAGCAGCGATGGCCGCCACGGCGACGACCTCTGCCGTGGCGCCATGGATGCGCGACACCGCGAGGTGAACATGGGAGGGGATGACCGAGGTGGGCCGATCGGCTGTCGGGCTAGATTCGGTCCAGGGGGGAGGGGAGAGGAGGTGGGCCTCGCCCACCGGGGTAGTTTAGGTTTCTTTTTTTGTTTGTTTGTTTTTTATATTTCCTTTTTCTTTTCTGTAATTTCCTTTGTATTTATTTTATACACCTATGCATTTTGTAAAATATGGGATGTGTCCCATATTTATTGTTACACAAAATATTACTGCCACAAAAAGATTGGGCAATAATAAAAGTCATTTAATATTTCAATTAAATATTAAATGATTCAAATAGGGTTTTTGGCCACTGTTTTGATTTGTTTGAAATTTTCTATAACTTAATAAATACCCAAACCCATTTGGATTTGGTCCAGTGATTATTTGGGATTTTATAAAAGTGGTTCCAAGATTTTTGGAAAAGATTTATTTTCACCATATTTTTAATATTCATCAAAAGGCATTTTAGTGTTTTTTTGAATTTTATTTCAAATGTCTTGGACTTTGTTTTCATCCATGATGATCAAGGCCCATGGTTCACGTTGCTTGCAACAATATCAAAGGGTAATTTGAATTTGAACTGAACCATATTGATCAGACAAAATTTTTGAACAGTACTGAGGAACAGTAATGGTGATTACTGTTCACCTGACAGTGAGGGTGTTACAAATCTCCCCCACTACAAGAATTCTCGTCCCGAGAATTTAGGTGGTAGAGGGGAAAAAATCGGGGTATTCATCGCGGAGACGATCTTCGCGTTCCCAGGTGGCTTCATCTTCAGAATGATTCGACCACTGAACTTTGAGAAACTTAGTCGTCTTGTTGCGGGTCTTGCGTTCAGACTGATCAAGAATACGACTCGGGTGCTCTTGATAAGTCAAGTCTTGCTGCAGTTCAATCATATCATGTTCCACTACGCGGATGGGGTCCTTGAAGCAGCGTCGGAGTTGCGACACGTGGAAGACATCGTGGACTTGAGAGAGGTTCGGCGGCAATTCCAAACGGTATGCCACTGGTCCACTCCGGGAAAGAACACGGAACGGGCCAATGTAGCGAGGAGCTAACTTGCCTTTGATTCCGAAACGATGAGTGCCTCGCATCGGGGTGACACGGAGGTACGCGTATTCGCCAGGTTGATAGACCATTTCTTTGTGCTTGCGATCATAGTTACTCTTCTGACGGGACTGAGCAACTTTCAAGTGTTCACGAATAACGCGAACCTGATCTTCGGCATGCTGAATAATGTCCGGACCAATGAGAGCTCTTTCTCCAGTTTCTGACCAATTCAGAGGGGTTCGACACTTACGTCCATAGAGAACTTCAAAGGGTGCCATCTTCAAACTAGCCTGATAGCTATTGTTGTACGAGAATTCAGCAAGTGGAAGAGATTCCTCCCATTTCTTACCGAATGAGATGACACAAGCTCGGAGCATATCTTCAAGCACTTGGTTGACTCGTTCGACTTGTCCTTGCGACTGGGGATGATAAGCAGTACTGAAGCTTAGGTGAGTGCCCATAGCTTCTTGGAAACTATCCCAGAACTTCGAGGTGAAAATGCTGCCACGGTCTGAACTGATCTCCAACGGAATACCGTGGAGGGAAACAATTTTGGAAACATATAAGTCCGCCAACTGACTAGCAGAGATCGTCTCCTTGACAGGCAGAAAATGAGCAACCTTGGAGAATCAGTCGATGACGACAAAGATGGCATCATGACCTTTCTGTGATCGGGGAAATCCGGTGACGAAGTCCATTTCAATCCTGTCCCATTTCCATTCAGGAATAGAGAGTGGTTGCAGAGTTCCAGCAGGTCTTTGATGTTCGGCTTTCACGCGACGGCAAACGTCACACTCATCAACATAACGAGCAATGTCTTGTTTCATGTTGGACCACAAGTACCGCTGACGAATGTCTTGGTACATCTTGGTACTACCAGGGTGAATCGACAAAGGTGTATCATGAGCTTCTTTCATGACATCAGAGGCGTAATTCAGGTTGGCCTTGGCTACCGGAACCACTAAACGACCCTTGAAGTACACCGCATTATCATCATTTGCATCAATAGTGAAGAATGAGGGTTCTCCGCTAGCGACACGACGCTTAATCTTCCAGATGTCAGAGTCATAATGTTGTACCGTCTTGACGGGTGTCGAGGTCTGGTTGGACCACCAGGGAGTTCACATATCCCTGCGGAACAATTTTGATGTTCAGCTTGCAGAGTTCTGCATACAGATGTGGCTGTTGCACTTGAACTTCAAGTTCACTACAATAGGCTTTGCGGCTTAAGGCATCGACCACCACATTAGCTTTGCCAGGGGTGTAAGAAATTCCCATGTTGTAGTTGGCTATTGTCTCGAGTCATCTCTGTTGGCGGAGATTCAGGTCTGGTTGCGTAAACAGGTACTTCAGGCTTTGGTGGTCGGTGAAGATCTCGCAACGATTACCAACGAGGTAATGTCGCCAGAACTTCAATGCATAAATTACCGCTGCCAATTCGAGATCATGAGTTGGATAGTTTTCTTCGTGAGCACGCAACTGACAAGAGCCATAAGCAATCACTTTGCGCTCTTGCATTAGGACACAGCCTAATCCTTGACGAGACACGTCGCAATAAATCACGAAGTCCTTCTGAGTATCAGGAGGAGCAAGCACCGGGGGTGAAGTGAGCTTGTCCTTCAGAGCTTGAAAACTTTCTTGACATTTATCAGTCCACTCAAACTTGACGCCTTTGTGAAGCAGATTAGTCAGAGGTTTGGCAATCTTGGAGAAATTCTCAACAAAACGGCGGCAATAGCTGGCAAGGCCGAGGAAACTTCGGACTTGCTTGACAGTCCTGGGCGGATTCCAGTCAAGAATAGCCTGGATACGTCCGGGGTTGACGGCAACGCCATCCTTGGAAATCACATGACCAAGGTAGGTTACTTCGGGAAGCCAGAACTCACACTTTGAATACTTAGCATAGAGTTTGTGTTCTCGAAGCTTTTCCAGTATAAGACGAAGATGTTCAACATGTTCTGCATCGGTCTTGGAGTAAATCAATATATCATCCAGATAAACCACGACAAACTTGTCGAGATATTCCATGAATATAAAGTTCATCAATCGGGAGAAGGTGGCTGGTGCATTGGTCAAGCCAAATGACATGACAGTGTACTCGTATGAACCATAGCGAGTAATGAATGCGGTCTTCGGGATGTCCTCATCACGGACTCGGATCTGATGGTAACCCAACCTTAAGTCGAGTTTTGAAAACACCATGGATCCAGCAAGTTGATCATAAAGATCATTGATCCGCGGGAGGGGGTACTTGTTCTGTATCGTGGCTTGGTTGATAGGTCGGTAATCTTGGACCAAACGGTTCGTGCCATCACTCTTCTTGACAAAGAGCGAAGGTGCTCCCCAAGCAGAGGAACTAGGATGGATGAAGCCTTTCTCGAGGGCCGTGTCGATCTCCTTCTTCAATTCAAGGAGGTGGTGAGGTGGCATCTTATACGGGCGCTTGGCAATAGGGACGGTGCCAGGCTTCAAGTCGATGACAAATTCAACTTCTCTAATCGGGGGTATCCCCGACAGTTCTTCTGGGAATACGTCGGTAAAATCACAAACGATTGGGACTTTCTCAATCCCTTCGAGAGGTGCGACATTCAAGGCATTCAGAGCATATATACGAGCTTCGGCATTCATCGACACAATGGCAGTGTGACTCAAAATCGCGGCAGAAGGATGAAAAAGTTGGATGACCTTGGTGACATAGTAAAGTGCGGCATTGTGGGTTTTCAGCCAATCCATGCCAAGGATAAGGTTGATGGTGGAGGTTTTCAGAATGTGTGGAGAAACCATGAACTCAAATCTTTCGATCTCGACAGTGAGGTTAGGTGCAACCATGTCGACACGACACTGGGTACCGGGAGTCCGGACTATTAAGGGGGTATGCATCTTTTCATGGTAAATGCCATGCTTAGAAGCAAATGCTCCAGACATAAATGAATGCGATGCTCCTGTATCAAATAAAACGGTAGCAGGTATTGAGTTAACGATGAGTGTACCCATCACAGTAGCGGGCTGTTCCTGAGATGCTTCAACATCAATGTTGTAAGCATGACCACGAGCATGAGGATTTGACCCAGTATTATAGTTGAGGGTCCCATTGTTGCCACGACCATTTTCGCGGCCAGCAGGGTGAACTACCAGTTGATTCTGTCGCTGAGGGCAGTCTCTCGAAATATGGCCTGGCTGACGGCACTTGAAACACAGGCCATCTTGAGGACGGAGAGGTGCAGTCTCAGTCTTCGGCTGTCTCGGCGGGGGCGGAGGCAGACGGGGTGCAACATACGACGGACTTGGTGCAGGGGCAGTTGGACGCATAAGACTGTGTGGAAGCCAAACGCATTGCTTCTGTGTTGTGCCCGAAGATGAGCCAGCATCACGGGGGCGCTTCGGCGAACCACCGAACTTAAGCTGAGATGTCTCAAGAGTGATAGTCTGGTTCACCATGGTGGCGAAGTCGGGGAAGACGTGTAAAGCCAGTGCAAGCTGGAGATCTGGGTTGAGCCCATCACGGAACTTCTCTTTCCTACTGGCATCATTCGGAAGGTCACTTGCAGCATAGCGGGAGAGGCGGAGGAATTCCCTCTGGTATGCCTCGACAGTTTTGTTGCCCTGAACGAGGTTGTGGAACTCAGCCTTCATACGGTTCATAATCGCCTAGGGGACATAACGAGCACGAAAGGCAGTCTTGAAGTCATGCCAGGTGACGACAGTCCCTTCAGCTAGCGAGCCCTTGTAAGTGTCCCACCACTGAGCAGCGGGACCACTCAAGAAATAGGACGCGAAGTTGACATAATCAGCAGCGCTCACATTAGCGAACTCTAGCTGACGAGTGATGTCACGAAGCCAATCATCAGCATCCAGCGGCTGTTCCGGTTGGTGGAAGAGAGGGGGATTGAGACGCATGAAATCCCGCAGAGTAACCACAGGCGGTTGGTTCTGGTGCTGGTTCTGGTTCTGATTCTGGTTCTGGAGCTGATCTATGACTCCTTGCATAAACACTTGGTTCATCTGAAACTGCTGCATCATCGCGGCCATGTAGTCCGGCGGCGGAGGTGGATCGTTGGCACCACGACCACAACCACGACCACCACGACCAGCCATCCTGCTAGAATTTAACAGGGGTATTTCAGTGATGAACATTTTAACGAGATGCCGGAAACGAATAAGAGGTAAAGCGACAACAAAGAGGAGGCGCGGATATATAGGAGTAGTCATATAAGATAGACACATCCACACATAGAATCAATCGAAAATCGGGCAGCGTAACGTCGTAGAAATTAAGGAAAAAGGACACACTAGGCGGCGCGCAGACCGCGGTAAGGATTACACGACGCGACATAGATTCCACTATGTCAATCACGCCGCAAGAAAACTGTTGGCCACAGGAGTTAATGCCAGAATACGCGCGGCCTGCCCAGAATGAGAATGGGATCAGCGGTCCGGGACCTGGGGTAGAACTCCTGCAACACGACTCAATCAATGGGGAAGCACCAAAACTCCGGATGGAATCAAGAGAACGTGATCCTAATGTCAGAGTTTGTAAAACTTACCAGCAAGGATAAGAGAGCAGATTCCCAGAGCATAGGTAAGGAGAAAATGTTCCTAATACCATAGATATCACACGTAGTGACATCGATGTGGGCCCGTAAGCCAAATATTTAAGTTAGCAAAATAGTTTTTCAAAGTCTAGACTCAACTTCGACCAGGTAGTGGTGGGGTGGCTTCCTACAGGCAGTCGGCTCTGATACCAACTTGTGACGCCCCCAAAATCAATCCGTGTACAGTAATCATACACGCAGGGTACACGGCTGAGATTAGGGTGCCACGGTGAGAATATCACAGCACAACACTAAACACAAAAGGATAAACCAATATGTTACAATAAAGGGGGTCACGCGGACCCGAATACATAAGTTATACAAGCCATAATATCTGAGTACAAACATAGTTAGTCAAGTTTTTCCTTAAGAAGGCTAGCACAATTGACATCAGAGATACATATCAAAAAGGCAAGGCCTCCTGCCTGGGAGCCTCCGAAACTACTCCTGGTCCTGGTCAGCGGGGGTCTCGACGTAGTAGTATCCGCCTCCGGGGTACTCCTGCTCCTGGGCTCCAACGTCGACTGCAGCGGCCGATCAGGCAAAACATAAAAGGGGAAATAAAGCAAAGGTGAGTATCTAGTATACCCGCGAGTCTTACGTCCGCTACTAAGCATTATGCATTTGTATCAAAGGAAAGGGGAGGCTGTATATAGTGGACTGCAAGATAGAAATCAGAATAAGGGTAAGAAGCTAGGCCTATCGAAGACTAGCATCTTCCGACGTTGTCTTGCTGCATGAGAAGAGAAACAACCAACAGTTCATATAAAGCAATAAAATAACAACGAAGCAGAAGTTGCTGCAACATTGTATAATATAAGTTGTAATGATTAACCATAATAATAATGCCTCCGAGTTCCCTTCCTTGACTCCCTGCGCGAAGAAGACCCGGAACCATACAGTTTAATAGTAATAGTTTCTAGTGGTAAGATCCAGCTTCAGCATAAAGCGTCCTATTACCGTGGACACGGCTATTCGAATAGATTAAACCCCCTGCAGGGGTGCACTACTGTTCAGCCTGCACGCTCGGATCTCCAGGGTGGCGTACACCTTGTTAGGGAATGCCCCACCGAGGCTATCCGACACATCGCAGCCCATCCTAGGCTCAGCAGAGAGGCCATCCGCCGGACTATATCCTATGCGCCAAGGGGTCTAGGTCCCTCACCCTTGCACGCTCTTGCACGGTGAGAGTCTGGCCGGTGAAGCAAAAGCAAATCCAAACACACCTGCTGCAGCAAAAAGACAAGACCACTTCCCGGCGATCAGGCCGTAGTACTGCTGACGTCTGAAGAGCTTTCGGACGAACTACGACGCAGAGGGCCCACACCGTAATCCCACGTGTAGGTAGTGCGTACAGACCAACGGGTCTCTCAAGTCATCCGCCGAACCATTTAGCATTTTAATATTATCTCGCAGACAACCGTTATCGCTGTTTGACTAACAACGCAACGGACAACGAACAACAACAAGGCCCACCGGTAACGTCGGGGCCTGCCCTGTCGTCCCGTCAAAGCGCGCGGTTACCGACAAGGTGAACCGTCTCCTCACCTTGGCTCACGTGTGCTCTTGGTAGAGCTCGACTTTTGCGTGGTTTGGTAACTCTCGCGAGATACGAGTAGGGGCCAAGCACGCCAGTAACGTCGGTCGTACCCTCCCTCTCGTTCCCGACACAATACCGCTCGCGGGCACCGTTGGGTCGCCCGACTTCTTACCTTAAGGACAACCGCTGTTCAGGACCCTATGGCGGCAAGACAAAGTCATCCTCGGGTGGAGTACAAGGATTACTCCTTGATAGCTCACACTTGAGGTGACTAGGCATAACCCAGATAGGGGCCTTTGGCGGTGTCTGCTTTGTTCCGTACCTGTGCAGTTGTATATATAGTATCCGTGTTCACCCCCTGAGTGATCACGGCCCGCTATCTAGTCCTAACTAACAATGCGCAGGGTTCACTGCTGAATATATGCATAATTATAATAGGCAACATAGGATAAGAAAGGTACATCAAGGGGCGACAAAATCAGGCTATGCAATTGAATAGGATTGTAATAGTAGCAGCAGCAGTAACAATGCCTAGTGCAAGAAAGTACGGAAAGGTAGGCGATATCTGGGGAAGCGAATGGCTCTGCTTGCCTGGAAGCTCGACGGTAGGGGTCGGGTCGTCGACGAAGTAGTCGTATCCGGCAGCGGTGTAGTCGGCGGTAGCAGCGGGGTCTACCGGAGAATAAAGGGGGGGGGGAGAAACAGTAAATACAAAGCAAGCAATGCAAACATATGAATGACATGATAAATGTAAAGTTAAAGGTGTTCTGACGCAGTGCAAAGTACGTTGCTCGGAGCGGGAATTCATCCGAGGATGAACTGCCAGCTCCGGGTGATTACCGGAAAGGGTGTCCGGAGGGGGGAGGGTTCATGCCGGAGGTGTCGTGGACATCCAACAAAGATAACGGGGGTGTATACGTGTTAGTTGAACCATTCCGGACAACTTTCGTGTTCGGAATAAATTCATCCGGGTACTTTTTATCGGTACCGGGAATTATCGACAGACAACCCGGAGGGAGGAATGTCGATGATCGGTGTGTTAGGGGGGTGTGGTGAGGGTATGGATAGCGTATTCTTATTCGTTGTATTTTTCTGATCAATTTTCATGTATAAAGTTTTTCGATCCGATATACGGATTAAAAGATATTGATTTTATAAGTTTAATCAATTTTAAAACATTAAAAATCCTTTTTCTATTTAATAATTCTGTTATTAATTATTAAATCAATTAATAATTCATTTTAATTTTCTGACCAGTGGGTCCCACTGGTCAGTGACACCGTTAACAAATAAATTAATTAAATCTAATTATTCAGTGGGGGGACCCACATGTCATTGACTTATTAATCCAATTAAATCAATTTAGTAAATGGTTAAATGGGCTGGGCCCACATGTCATAGTAAGTGGGGTTAGTCCTAACAGTTTTATTTGTTTTAATCACTAGATAATTAATAGAGGGGGTGGGGGCCACCTGTCAGTGACTGTTTAGTCACTAACAGTGGAACTGACCGGGGCGGCCCACCAGTCAGCCGCACGGGATTTCGCCGGCGGCGAGGGCAGCCACGGCCGACGACCTAGCGGCGGATTCCGGCGGCCGTTCGCGATAAGGTTTGTTGCCGCGTGTTCTTGGGGACGGGCCGCATCCATTCCAGCAAGTAGCTCGAGACGAGATGGCCGGAGTTGAGGGCTAGGTCAAGGATGGTGGGCCAGTGCTACAGGCTCCAATGGCGTCTTGCTCCTCGCGGCGAATCCCTCCGTTCTGTCGCACCAAATCGAACACACGGACCCGTGGGAACTCGTAGGAGTCAAACGCGTGAGCTACGGGGCTTAGGTGCACGACAACTTCAACAATGGCGGCCGCCGGAAAATGCAAAAGGGGGCTTTTGTCCTGGGGCTAATCGGGCGACGACAAGCATAAGCAGGGGGTACCGGTGCTCACCAGGAGCACAGTAGTGGTGGCAGCGGGCGCGGGGACGAACGGTGGCGTCGGGAATTCGAGCTCGATCTCTCCGGCCGGAGGTAGACGAAGGCGACGATTCTGGCGCGTGCAGTGGCTCCGAGCTTCTCCTCTTCAGCTCCGAGACGAAGACGGAGAGGGCGCGTCGATTGGACACATGGGAGTGGGCTAGAACGGCGAGTCGCCGCGGTGGTTCGCCGTGGTGTCCATGAAGGGCTCGGGAAGAGGTGAGAACGACGGGGGAAAGCGGCTCTGAGCGAGACCTAGGGGGGGGGGGCGATTCTAGGGTTAGGGCACGGGCCAGTGGTGCCTCGGGGTAACAAGTAGGCCGCCGGGGAGCTGCGATGGCTGCCACGGCGACGGCCTCTGCCGTGGCGCCATGGATGCGCGACACCGCGAGGTGAACAGGGGAGGGGATGACCGGGGTGGGCCGATGGGCTGTCGGGCTGGATTCGGTCCAGGGGGGAGGGGAGAGGAGGTGGGCCTCGCCCACCGGGGTAGTTTAGGTTTCGTTTTTTGTTTGTTTGTTTGTTTGTTTATATTTCCTTTTTCTTTTCGGTAATTTCCTTTGTATTTATTTTATACACCTAGGCATTTTGTAAAATATGGGATGTGTCCCATATTTATTGTTACACCAAATATTACTGCCACAAAAAGATTGGGCAATAATAAAAGTCATTTAATATTTCAATTAAATAATAAATGATTCAAATAGGGTTTTTGGCCACTGTTTTGATTTGTTTGAAATTTTCTATAACTTAATAAATACCCAAACCCATTTGGATTTGGTCCAGTGATTATTTGGGATTTTATAAAAGTGGTTCCAAGATTTTTGGAAAAGATTTATTGTCACCATATTTTTAATATTCATCAAAAGGCATTTTAGGGTTTGTTTGAATTTTATTTCAAATGGCTTGGACTTTGTTTTCATCCATGATGATCAAGGCCCATGATTCACATTGCTTGCAACAATATCAAAGGGTAATTTGAATTTGAACTAAACCATATTGATCAGACAATTTTTTTGAACAGTACTGAGGAACAGTAATGGTGATTACTGTTCACCTGACAGTGAGGGTGTTACAACATATCATACCACACAATCATCATACAATTATCACCAATCATCAATCATCAATATCATCAAGCAATAGCACTCATACCAATAAGCAAATACAATCACACCATATAATCTCAAAATATATTGCATAACTAATATAAGATCCTCAACACAATCACGAATATAAGAGTATATCAAACAACCTAGTACTGCCATACCGAATAAGTCGACATGGTCAAATACGCTAACACGATAACGATAGTAAACTAATTTCCGGTGAAGTAATTCCGAACGCTGTCTTTGCTAAACAGCATACGGTATTCGCACCCACTAATGCGGTTGCGCCTCTTGGGACTCGGTTCATCTTCTTCTGCCGAAGTCTCCAGTTCTGGTTCCCCTTCCTTTTCTTCAACACCAATGGCCTCCAGCTTCTCTTTCAGCCTCTTGATCTCCGCTTGCATCTCCATCTTCTCATTCTTCAGCTTGTTGGTGTCCCTCTTGAGCTTAGTGTTCTTCTGATGCAACTCAGTGATGGTGTAGAGATCCGACTGGGTGCTCTTCTCCAGGTTGTGGATGTGCTTCTCCAGGCTCTGGATGAAGTAGGTAGTTGTACCTGGCCAAATGGTCCCAGGCACATACTTGAACTTATTTGGCCATATGTTCCCCGATGGAAGGATCTTGGTCATCTTCTCGTACACCGTACCCTTTAGCTGGCCGGCATACCGGTTGACGATGCGTCCAAGAGCCATGTGAGCGGCTATGCGCAAACACTGCTCCTTCTTCGGGGAATGCTCCTCGAATGACTCCGTGATTACCCTTTCTTCCGTCATGCTTCCTAGAAGAAATGCTTCCACTTGCGAGTAGTCATCATCTCCCCTTGTCTCCACTATGTCCGGCTGAAAGACTGGCGCGTAGATGTTCAGGTGATGGCATATCCCCCTTAGCTCAGGGCCAAACGCCATAGAGCGGTAAGACAAAGTAGTCATCTATAATCAAAGAGAGGAAAGGAAAGATTAGAACATGTATGAATACGAGATAGAGAAGGTAAGTAAGTACAAGAAAGAGTGACATAAAGTAATATTTTCATTCCTATGGCTTTTCTAATCCATTTGCTAGGGTCACATCCTACAGTCAACACACTGCTCTGATACCATCTGTAACGACCCAATTAACATAGAATTGAAGTCTCTGTGATCAAGTGCCAGTCCCTGGATCAAACTCGCTGGCACACACAGTATCATAGATGTATATCAAAGTACAAGTGCATCATTATTACAATGTATGATCCAGAATAATATAAATAACAAGTTGCATAGCTCAAGGCTAGCTTATTCAACATAAAAATAGCGGAAGCAAAAGCATATAACGAGGAGTCCCATCAACATCCACAAGCGAACATGCTGAGTGAAGACCCGCGACCCTAAACGCACCTTACTGGTCGTCTGAAAAACCTGCAACACCGAAGGTTACAGCCCGACAACGGGTCAGTACATCTGATTTGTACGGCAAGTCACACGGAAAAGGATATGACAGACCTATCACTACATGCAAGGATAAGTCAAAGGAAAGGCTTATGGTTTTATTTTGCAGAAAGCTGATTTTTCCCAATCTACCTAAGTCAAAATTTTAGTTTAACTTACTACATAAGGTTGAACTGAGCTACACCAGTTCCAACCCATACCCTTTATTAAATCTTTCCCACTCAAGTTTTATTAAAGTGTTTCATCTTTCATGACCATCCAACAACAGTAATGCCTAGTTGCTCAAACTTGTCCATAACCGGGGACACGGCTAATCATGATCAGTTTGTACGCTCTGCAGAGGTCTGTACGCTTTTCCCACTTGACCCAACCCAAAGATTGAGACGAAGTCTTCAGAAGAGGTCACCTCCACCCTTTGGTAGCCGGTACACCTATCATATCTACATCAGCTAGCTACCAAGGCCAGGCTCCCTACAACCTACTCGACTAAGCCAGAGCCCATATAGCCAGTGGTCGTACATGGAAGCTACTAGTCACTAAGTCTGTCCGATCCTTTTGAGCCTGGACGACGCCCACTGAGGGTGCACTCTCATGGGCGCATTTCCTTAGATAAGGTGCACGACCTCATGATGCATTCCCTCCAAACCATTCACAACCATTAGGGGTACAACCTGGTCTCGCCTTAGATAAGGTACGAGCCCTCAGGAAGCACTCCCTGCCCATCCAGAGGTGTATTCTAATTAAGGTTTGCTAGACAAGTCATTAAAATCCTTACACAGCTCAATGAATTCTCAAACCAATCCCCGTCTACAAGCATAGCAATATACATAACAAGCACGTGCTAGGTTGTCTAAGCAAACAGGATAATATCATATGGCTACCCTACCAGGTTTGCAACAATAATATATAGTAGCATTTCTACACATGCATAGGATGATATTGCTACATGCATAAGTAAAAATATAGATTGTGAAATGGTCAAAGTATGACTTACCTTGATCCTGCTCCTGATGATCACACTCTTCACAGAACGAAGCGTTGCACTCCGGACAGTCTACACGATCAAACAATATAACATTCAATACACCATATAACACATAAACAATGCAACAGTAAAAGAATAAAATGAACAGAAATAAAACCACTATACAGTAGCTAAACGATAACTACAAGTCACCACGATCCCAACGCAACTGGAATCGGCGAAAACGGATACACCGTATAAAAGATACGATCACCGGAAGTTTGAATTTAAATCTGTATAAAATTCAAATTGGAAAAGTTGAACAGTGCAAAGTGCGTTATACTGTAAAGTAGACTTCGCTACGGCCGTAACCCAAAAAGAATCACCTAAAACAGAGCTACGGTTTAAAAGATATAGCTAAACGGTTATAGGGTGAAATCTGGGAAAAAGGGCCTAATCGCAATTAAAATAACTCCTCTGCCGCGAACTGGTCCTCAGCTACGGAGCGAACGGCGTCCACTCAGGCGAACGGTCCGGCGAGCGTTCACTGTATAGCGAAACCGCGGTTAACCAGAATAAACAGAAACCCTAATAAAAAAACCGAAACCAGATCTGGGCAACTCCCGATCTAATCTGGGCCGTTCGTCCTTGGATTAGACGGCCGGGAATGGCCGGCGGCCAACCAGCGGCGGCATCGGCCCGCGGCGCGGCGGCGGCCGGTGCAGCCTGCGGCGACTCCAGGCGAGCGGTGCGACGGGGTGGCGCGCTCACCTCTGTAGACGGCGAGACGGCGGCGGCGACGACTTGGGCGCGGGTCCCGCGGCGAGATTAGGATTTCGAAAAAAAATCGGGAAAATCAAAAATTATATATAGGCCTAAAAAATGTTTTTTCGTAAGTACGAATCGAACCCGAACGCACGCGGCGCAAAATAGCCGTCTAGGCCGCTGAAAAGCCCAAACCGAAAACCCATTTAAAATAATAATTATTTGGTCAACCGACTACGGAGAATATTTTTAAATAATAAAATATAAAATTTAAAAATTTCACAACAATAAAATAAAATAATAAAAATAATTATATTTACCGAAATTACTATTTTTCGCTATTATGCAATTTTCATAAATAATTTTTATGCAATAAACTCCGTATAAAAATTATAAAAATCCCAAAAATAAATTTGAGTCATTTATAATTCCTATGACCTAGTTTTTAAACACCCAAAAATATTTTCCATACTTTTCAACCTTATTTAAAATGGAGATAATTCATATTATATCCTCTCCGATAAAATTGCCTTAAGTTGAAAAATATTTAAAATATTCATAAAATCCAAATAATGTAAAACTCCAGCATGACATGCATAAGATGATCTATTAACATCCGAATTTAGAAAATTGGGATGTTACACTTCGCAGACACCGTGGTGCCCTTGGCTATACCCTTGATGACCTTAAGGGATTAGTCCGTCAATTTCCCAACATACTATCAATCTCGAGCCCGATGCTAAACCAATTGTTGATCATTGATACGTCCCAAATGTATCTATAAGTTCTGCTTCCTCCATGCATGATTTGTGTGACTTTGCCATGTTTTACTTGAACTTTCATACACTTTTGATCATATTTGGACTAACCTATTAACTCAGTGCACCTAGTTGCCAGTTCCTGTTTTCTGTTGTTTTTATATTTCAGGTTTTTCGGCCATTAAAAGTGCCAAATAAATCCCAGAAAAATTATATAAAAAATCAGCGTCCCGGAAGCTTCCCGAAGAACCAAGGAAGGAAGGGAGTGGACCCACCAGGGCCCCAGGAGGGTCCCTGGTGCGACCCCATCCTAGGGCACGCCAGGAGGCCTCCTGGCTGCCCTGTGACCCCTCTCGGTGCCCCTTTGGCCTATATTTAACCCCCGCGGAGGAAACCCCTAATATCGATCTGCTATTCCCGTTCTGCTCTGTACCGCCACCGCAACCGTTTCAAGATCGGGGCTGCTAGGAGAAGCTGCCTCGGCACCCTGCCGGAAGGAGGAACCCCCTCCGGGAGACCATCCATCACCATGGACGCCTCCCGGATGTGCTGTGAGTAGTCCCTCTTGTACCATGGGTCCATGAACAGTAGCTATGTGATGTTCTCCTCGCCTCTTTGTGCTTCCAGTTTCGAGACCTCGTGAGCTGCCTCACATGATCGAGGCACCTTTCTAATTTTCTGAGTTGCTATGCTGAGTTTGCTGGGATCTGATGGATTATAAGACTATGTTCATATTGTGATGATTAATATATTTGATTCTCTTTTATATTTGTGTTCTTAAGTTAATTCTTGCATGTTCTCCGTTGCTGTATTTTACTTTGGCCAAGTGATTTGTTGCAACTCCAAGAGGGAGTGTTATGCTTGATTGTGGGTTCAACCCCCCGATGTCTAGCTTGAGTGACAAAAACATGAAACTAGGGGATGTGTTGTTGCCACCAGGGATAAAACAACAGTGCTTATACCTGCGGGTGTAAGGATTCTTTACTTTACACATAGTTCTTTTAATGCAGTTGTTTGTTGCTTTGAGTTTACACTTTTGGTGGGATTCACAACTTAATACGAGCGAGATGTTCTGGATAGATACCTCAAGGTGGATGATTAGTAGTAGTTGCAGATGGATTTCGGTCTATTTGCTTGGCGTACTGCCCATTTCTTTTGAGCCCCTTGCTTTCTTTTGTAGCATAGTTAGCATTGCGGTGCGTTTATAATCCTGTCAATTGCCCAGCTGTGATTTATTTACCTCGATAGCAGTTTTATCATCTTTTGGGAGAGAGACATCACTAGTGAACGTCATGGGACCCCGGTCCATATTTCCACCATTGTTTAAACCCTAAATTTACTTTCAGTCTTTACTTTTCGTTGCTACTATTATTATCTCTTGCGTTGATCCTTTGTAAACAGCAAGGCCGGAGGAATTGACAACTCATCTGTACTAGTTGGGAGAAGAGTTACTTGTTGTGTGTGCAGGTCCAGGTGAAGTTAGCAGCCTAGGGTTTTGAACGGCGCCATTGTTCACTCTACCACCTTCTTGTATCTCTGCGAGTCCTACGGGAGACAAACCCTATCCTCTACATAGGGGAAATTTGCTGCTACGCTACATCTCACCTTCCACTTGGGGTAACCAACGAGAAGCGAGAGAACTATCTCCTTGCTAGCATCAAGCAATTTGTGGGGCCGTTGCCGGGGATTCCAGTCTACAAGATAGGGGAGTTGCGCACTATCTTTTATCTTTTCTTTTTAGTCTTGTTAGTTTATCTTTCAGTTTTTACTTTTGTGTCCCTTATCAAAAATACCAAAAATACCTGTTGCTACTATGGGTTCCAATGAAAACATCAAGTTGTGTGACTTCACTAGTCACAACAACAGTGACTTTATCTGCACTCCTATTGCTCCACCTGCCACTTCAGTGCCTTCTTATGAAATTAAACCCGCTTTGCCGAATCTTGTTATGAAAGATCAATCAATTCTCAGGTGCTGGAGAGGATGCTGCCTTGCACTTCATTTTTTGCTGAGCTTTGTGATATGCAAAAGTACAAGGAAGTAGATGGAGACATCGTCAAGCTGAAGCTTTTTTCCTTTCTCCTTGAGAGGAAGAGCCAAGGAGTGGCTGCAGTCCTTACCTAAGAATAGCATCGATTCTTGGGACAAGTGTAAGGATGCTTTTATTGGGAAGTACTATCCCCCTGCTAAAATTATCCAGTTGAGAAGTAACATTATGAATTTTGGTGCTAGGAAAATGAACATAGTGCCCAAGCTTGGGAACGCATGAAATCTCATGTTAAGAACTGCCCTACACATGGTTTGACTACTTGGATGGTTATTCAGACCTTTTATGCAGGCTTAAACTTTACCTCGCGGAATCTGCTAGACTCGGCCGCGGGAGGAACCTTTATGTCAACAACAATTGGTGCTGCCACGAAGCTACTTGATGAGATGATGCTGAACTACTCTCAGTGGCACACCGAACGATCTCCAACTGGTAAGAAGGTAAATTCTTTCGAGGAGATCTACTCTCTTAATGAAAAGGTTGACTTGATCATGTCTCTACTTACCAAGCAAGCTCCTATTGATCCTCAGGATGTTCCTTTAAATTCCTTGGTTGCTAAAAAACAAGTAGATGTGAACTTTATCTCTAGAAACAACTTCAAAATTAATGCTTATAGGAGTAATTTTGGTAGCAATAATCTTAGACCTTTCCCATCCAACAACTATGGGAACAACAACACTTACCCTAGCACCAAAAACTCAACTTCTGAACTAGATAGTATGCTTAAAGACTTTATAACTACCCAAAAAGCCTTCAACAAGAGTGTAGAAGAGAAATTAGACAAACTAGATATCCTCTCTTTGAAGGTAGACAACATAGCCCATGATGTTGAGATGCTTAAGATTAGAAATTCTCTACCCGAGGAGAGTAAAACCACTCCTATGAATGCTATCCAAGTGCAAATTAATGAAAACATTAGGATGTTGGGCAAACTTAAAGAGAGATGGGCTAGAGAAAAGGAGGAAGAAGAGAGAGAGTTAAGAGCCTTCCTACCTACCACACCGTAGCTACTATCCAAGTTGTTGAGGATGTCCAAACTATTAGCACCCATCACACCCCTAGTCCACCTGGACCTATCAATAGTGATGCTACCGCCTCAACCATAGATGAAAACCTCAATGAACATAGAGGCTTTCAAACAAGTGAGCCTTAATGATATCACTACCTCCTTGATAGATAGTAGTGATCTAGACTTTGACAACTGCACCTTACCTGAAGTTATTGGTTTCCTACACAAGATGTCTAGAGACCCCCACACTAGCACACTTAATCTTGCCTTCACAGAGCATATCACCAATTATCTAATCAAAGTTAGGGAGGAGAAGCTTAGAATAGAAGCCTCCATACCTAGGAATCTAGAAGATGGTTGGGATCCTATGATAAAAATCAAATTGAATAACTTCTCTTGCTTTGCTCTTTGTGATGTTGGAGCTTGTACCTCTGTTATGCCCAAAAGAATGTATGATATGCTTGAATTGAAACCTTTTGATACTTGTTCTTTTGGTGTTCGTCTTGTAGATTCTTCCGTAAACAAACCTTTGGGGAAGATCGATGATGTTCTTATCATTGTCAATGACAATTATGTTCCCGTTGATTTTACTATTATGGACATTGAGTGTGAGCCCTCTTGTCCAATTATTTTGGGACACCCTTTTCTTCACACCGTTGGTGTTGTTATTGACATGAAAGAGGGGAATATAAAATTCCAATTCCCTCTCAAGAAAGGGACGGACCACTTCCCTAGGAAAAAGATTAAGTTGCCTTTTGAGTCCGTCACACAGGCTAGTTATTTTCTTGATAAAACTTGATCTTTTGCTTTGTGCCTAGCTTAAAGGCGTAAAAGAAAGCGCTTGTTGTGAGGCAACCCAAGATGTTTTTTTACTTATGTTTTTTGTGGTCTTGATGATTTTTACTACTGTAGCAACATCATTGTATCTGTATTTTTCAAGCTTTGTGCCAATTATAGCCTCATATGACAAGGGAAGTGAAAGTTGTGACATGCTGTCCAGAAAACAGATTCTGTCCTCGTGACGGGAAAAATCATAGAAAATCACCAGTTCATCTTTCCGAGCTGAATTTTTTATACAGCGTGCTCTATACAATCGCGGAACTTTTTTATGTTCTGAGTTTTTTGATTTGAGTTGCAGAAGTGCCCATAAAAAATTCTTTACTGCCAGTTGTTCTGTTTTTCACAGATTCTGCCACGTTTTGTCTCTCCTAACTTTTGCAAACCTTAAGCTCACTTTTTATTTGAAAAAACCTTTTTGGAAATCTTGAGAAACAGTAGAACTTCCTGAAAATCTTTATTTGCAGTAGAGGAAAATTATTTTAATAGGGTACTAACCTCTCTAATCAGTTTACAATGAGTTATGTATGAAGGGAGTTTTCAAGTGTGCGATGGAAGATGATGAAAGAAGATCCTGGAGTGTCAAACACTCAAGCTTGGGGATGCCCATGTGCACTCCCAATAAATATTCAAGGAGACTCAAGCGTCTAATCTTGGGGATACCCCCGTGCATCCCCTTCTTCATCAACAATTATCAGTTCGTCCCTCGTTGCACATTATTTTTATCACTTCATGCGTTATGTGCTATGCTTGGAGCGTCTCCCTCTTTACTTTTCTTAGGTTTGTTTTTGCTTTTTTTGCTGTTATAACAAGTTAGACCCCATGTTTCTTTTGTGTGGGAGAGTAACACACTCCGTTTGAACTAGAACTCCTCATAGGATTTTCATGCTTATTTCCTTAGCTGTGATTTGTTCTTTTTCTTTTCTTAGCTGCTGCCCTGTTTAGTTGTAGTGCTTTAGTTTTCTTCTAGAGCTTTTCTTTTGTCTCATTTGAACTTTCTATAGGTTCTATGTTTATCTTGTTTAGAGAGTTTCCCTGTTGCACTGAGTTTTGTGTCTTGACTAGAAAGTAGGTAGTTGAAGTTGCTATTCTCTTTGTAGTAGTAACTTGCAATAGTTTTGAGGTATTGACTAGAGTAATGTTTGAACTTATGGTGTCAAGATCTTTAGCCTATTAGTGATAGATGTCGTATTTTTGGCAATCCGTGTGATTTTAGAAAACAAAAACCCCTGTTGAGAACTCTAGCTACTAGATGGATCACTAACCTCTGGAGGGTTCGAATATTAGAGTACACTCACGTACCATGAGTCGAGGATGCACAAGGATAACCAAACCCCCATACACTCCTCCTCGGGGTACTTGTATCTTTGTGAACCTCCTGATTAGATTGAGAGTTACCGATAATAAGTGCATGAGTTCTTCGGACTAATGTGAGTATTCGAAAGTTGACACTTCCACCTCCCATATTATGCTAGCCTCTCCTGTGCTGTGCATTGCCTCCTTCTCACTCCGAGAGTTGGCTTCCACCTTCTCCGGCACATCCAAACCCTTGGCATGATATACTCTGTCATCATAAACCTCCTTATATCCTTCCTCAAAACAGCCACCATACCTACCTATCAAGGCATTTCCATAGCCTTTCCGAGATACATTGCCATGCAACATGCACCTTCTCATGACTTGATCTTCATGTCATACATGCTACTTGCTTGATCGATGAGCCGCATGCTAGTTGGGCCTTTCCCTAATCATTGCTACATAACGTGCTAGTATCATTGCATATCCTGCTATCCCGGCAAAGGCATACATTTGCATCATGATAGTTACATCTTCTTTATGCGAGTACCCTTGTAAAGTGTGAAAGATCTCCTATATTCTTGTAAATATAGAGTGTTTCCCCTAAGTGAGGAAAAGATCCCAAAGAGGACAAAATCAAACGATCCCAAAGAGGACAAACGAGAGAAATATAAAGAGCCATTGAGGCCACAAAAAAAACAAAAAAAAGAGAAAAAGAAAAAAAAGAGAGAAGCGGGCACACTAATATTCCTTTTGAGAGATCCACACTAGTACTTCATCCTCTGTCCCTTGTACTCCATAGAGATCATCATACATGCATATAGCTATGTGGGGACCCTTCACACTATAGAACTTGGCTTGTATATTCCAATGATGAGCCTCCTCAAACGAGCTCTAGGTCTTCTTGAGCAAGCAAGTTGGATGCACCCCCACTAGTTACTTTGGAGAGCTTTTAGCTCACATGTGCATCCGTTGCATGGCAATACCTACTCCTCACATCTTTTCTATCATATGGCCTTCTCTCGCCTATGATTGTTCTCATTGATGTGAGCCTTTCACACCTTTTTGTCTTCCTCCTCCACCTTCTTTCTGTTTCATCTTTTAGGTGTCAACTTTCTTTCTCACGCTCATCCATTGCATGAGTGCTCAAAATATCGAAAGGGAGTGGATCAGTTTGACTTTTACCTGGCTAGTGGTCTGGGTACGAGTCAAGATAATAATCCAAAGGAGACTAAGTGTGAAACTTTAGTAGATAGTAGTTCTCAACAACCTTTTTTCTCTATTTTTCCCAGTTCCCTGCTTGCACGCAAACATCATCTGGAGACATTCGAGTCACGGACAGCGAGAGCACTTGCACCCTTTGTTCTTTTGTTGCTTGTGTCAATGCTAATATAGACTCTTGCTTGTTAAGACTTGATTTGAATTGCATGCTTTGATTGCTTTACTTAAAAGTACTTATATGGTTGTGTGGCAAGTCGCCGAAGAAATTATGCTTGTTATAGTTTCCCTACTCGAGGACGAGCAGGAATTAAGCTTGGGGATGTTGATACGTCCCAAACGTATCTATAATTTCTGCTTGCTCCATGCATGATTTGTGTGACTTTGCCATGTTTTACTTGAACTTTCATACACTTTTGATCATATTTGGACTAACCTATTAACTCAGTGCACCCAGTTTCCAGTTCCTGTTTTCTGCTGTTTTTATATTTCAGGTTTTCCGGCCATTAATAGTGCCAAATAAATCCTGGAAAAACTATATAAAAAATCACCGTCTCGGAAGCTTCCCGAAGAACCAAGGAAGGAAGGGAGTGGACCCATTAGGGCCCCAGGAGGGTCCCTGGCGCGGCCCCACCCTAGGGCGTGCCAGGAGGCCTCCTGGCTGCCCTTTGGCCCCTCTCGGTGCCCCCTTTGGCCTATATTTAACCCCTAATATCGATCTGCTATTCCCGTTCTCCTCTCTGTACCGCCGCCGCCGTTTCCAGATCGGGGCTGCTAGGAGAAGCTGCCCCGGCACCCTGCCGGAAGGAGGAACCCCCTCTAGGAGACCATCCATCACCATGGACGCCTCCCGGATGTGTTGTGAGTAGTCCCTCTCGGACCATGGGTCCATGACCAGTAGCTATGTGATGTTCTCCTCCCCTCTTTGTGCTTCCACTTTCGAGACCTCGTGAGCTGCCTCACATGATCGAGGCACCTTTGAAATTTTCTGAGTTGCTATGCTGAGTTTGCTGGGATCTGATGGATTATGAGACTATGTTCAGATTGTGATGAGTAATATATTTGGTTCTCTTTTATATTTGTGTTCTTAAGTTAATTCTTGCATGTTCTCCATTTCTGTATTTTACTTTGGCCAAGTGATTTGTTGCAACTCCAAGAGGGAGCGTTATGCTTGATTGTGGGTTCAACCCCCTGATGTCTTGCTTGAGTGACAGAAACTTGAGACTAGGGGATGTATTGTTGCCACCAGGGATAAAATAACGGTGCTTGTACCTGCGGGTGCAAGGATTCTTTACTTTACGCATAGTTCTTTTAATGCAGCTGTCTGTTGCTTTGAGTTTACACTTTGGGTGGGATTAACAACTTAATACCAGCGAGATGTTCTGGATAGATATCTCAAGGTGGATGATTCGTAGTAGATGCAGATGGATTTCAGTCTACTTACCTTGGCGTACTGCCCATTGCTTTTGAGCCTCTTCCTTTCTTTTGTAGCATAGTTAGCATTGTGGTGTGTATATAATCCTGTCAATTGCCCAGCTGTGATTTGTTTACCTCGCTAGCACTTTTATCGTCTTTTGGGAGAGAGACATCACTAGTGAACGTCATGGGACCCCGGTCCATATTTCCACCATTGTTTACACCCTCAATTTACTTTCAGTCTTTACTTTCTGTTGCTAATATTATTATCTCTTGCGTTGATCCTTTGTAAACAGCAAGGCCGGAGGAATTGACAACTCCTCTATACTCGTTGGGAGCAAAGTTACTTGTTGTGTGTGCAGGTCCAGGTGAAGTTAGCAACCTAGGGTTTTGAACGGCGCCATTGTTCACTTTACCACCTTCTCGTATCTCTGCGAGTCCGATGGGAGACAAACCCTATCCTCTACATAGGGGAAATTTGCTGCTACGCTACATCTCACCTTCCACTTGTGGTCACCAACGAGAAGTGAGAGAACTATCTTCCTTGCTTGCATCAATCATCAACGACGGTTGAACCCAAGGATGAAGGACGTGGTTAGGACTAAAATTCTCTAGCTTCTAGCCGCAGGTATCATCTATCCTATAGCTGATAGTAAGTGGGTAAGTCTAGTTCATTGTGTTCCTAAGAAAGGAGGTATGAATGTTGTTCCTAATGATAAAAATGAAATAATAACTCAAAGAGTTGTTATTGGATATAGAATGTGTACTGATTACAGGAAGTTAAACAAGGAAACCAGGAAAGAACACTACCCGCTACCTTTCATTGATCAAATGCTAGAGAGGTTGTCCAAAAACACCCACTTTTGCTATCTCGACGGGTACTCTGGCTTCTCTCAAATTCATGTCAATACTGCCGATCAAGAGAAGACCACTTTCACGTGTCCTTACGGTACTTATGCTTATAGGCGTATGCCTTTTGGTTTATGCAATGCACCTGCTATTTTTCAGAGATGTATGTCTGCTATTTTTCATGGTTTTTGTGAGGAGGTTGTGGAAGTCTTCATGGACGATTTCTACGTCTATGGAACTTCCTTTGTCCACTGTCTCCACAATCTTAATAAAGTTTTGCAGAGATGCGAGGATACAAATTTAGTGCTAAATTGGGAAAAGTGCGACTTCATGGTTAAAGAATGGACCGTTCTTGGTCACAACATTTCCGAGAGGGGAATTGAAGAGGACAAAGCGAAGATTGAAGCTATTTGAAAGGATGCCCTTTCCAAGGGACATCAAAGGTATTCGTAGTTTTCTTGGTCATGCTGGTTTCTATATAAGATTTATTAAAGACTTTTCTAAAACTTCGAGACCCCTCACTAATCTTCTCCACAAGGATGTTCCTTTTGTATTTGATGAAGATTGTAAGGAAGCCTTCGAAGTTCTTAAGAAAGCTTTAATAACCGCTCCTATAGTAAAACCACCTAACTGGAAATTGCCCTTTGAAATTATGTGTGATGCTAGTGATTTTGTTGTTGGAGTTGTTTTAGGACAAAGGGTTGATAAGAAATTTAATGTTATACATTATGCTAGAAAAACCCTTGATAGTGCTCAAAAGAATTATGCTACTATTGAGAAGGAATTCTTAGCAGTAGTGTTTGCTTGTGATAAGTTTAGGCACTATATTGTTGATTCTAAAGTTATTATTCATACTGACCATGCTTCCCTTATGTATCTTATGGAGAAGAAGGATGCCAAACCAAGGCTTATCCGTTGGGTACTCCTTCTTCAAGAATTTGATCTGTAGATTGTTGATAGGAAAGGAGCAGATAATCCGGTGGCGGATAATCTTTCAAGGATGGAAGATATACCGCATGATCCCATTCCAGTTAACGACAACTTTCCAGACGAACAACTAGTCGTTGTAAAAGTACAATCTCTGTCCGATCCTTGGTTTGCAGATTATGCTAATTTTATCGTTGCAAAGTATTTTCCTCCAGGTTTAACATTTCAGCAAAGTAATAAGTTCTTCCACGATTTGAGGCATTACTTTTGGGATGACCCTCATCTTTTCAAAGAAGGTCCGGACGGGATCATGATAAGATGTATACCGGAACATGAGCAGAAGTACATTCTCAGACAATGTCACGATAATCCCTATGGAGGACATCACGCCGGTGAGAGGACCGCACATAAGGTTCTCCAATCAGGTTTTCATTGGCCTACTCTCTTTAAGGATGCTAGAAATTATGTTTTATCTTGTGATAAGTGTCAGAGAGTTGGTAAAATTAGTAGGAGGAATGAGATGCCTATGAATTATTCTCTAGTGATTGAGCCTTTTGATTGCTGGGGTTTTCATTTTATGGGTCCTTTTCCTCCTTCACATAAGTACGCTCACATTTTAGTAATTGTTGATTATGTAACCAAGTGGGTTGAGGCAATCCCCACTGAGAGTGCTGATCACAAGACGTCTTTGAAAATGCTCAAAGATGTAATTTTTCCTAGGTTTGGTGTACCAAGGTACCTCATGACCGATGGAGGTTCACACTTCACACATAGAGCTTTTAGAAAATCTCTAGCCAAGTACGATGTCAATCATAGAATTGCTTCACCATACCATCCTCAAACTAGTGGGCAATTTGAACTCACCAATAGAGAGATCAAGTTGATCTTGCAAAATATAGTTAACATTTCTAGAAAGGACTGGTCAAAGAAGTTAGGAGATGCTTTGTGGACATATAGAACTGCTTAAAAAAACCCCATGGGCATGTCTCCCTATAAGATGGTCTATGGCAAAGCTTGACATTTGCCATTAGAGTTAGAACACAAAGATTTATGGGCTGTTAGAGAGCTTAATGCTGACCCAAAATTAGCTGGTGAAAAGCGCCTCATGAACTTGAATTCTCTAGATGAGTGGAGAAGTGAAGCTTACGAGAGTGCTAAAATGTTCAAGGAAAAGGTAAAGAAGTGGCACGATAGAAGGATTATGAAACATGGATTTAATGTTGGTGATAAAGTTTTGTTGTTTAGATCTCGTTTCAGGTTTTCTCCAGGTAAACTACTTTCCAGAAGGGAAGGGCCATTTCATATCGAAGAAGTCTACCGCTCCGGTGCAATCAATATTAATAATTTTGACGGCACCAAACCTCAAGGTGTGAATGGGCAAAGACTCAAGCATTACATGGAAGGATACCCTGTCAATGTTGATGTGAATTTGATACACACAAAAACTCATGAAGAATATGTTGTAGCCCTATTTCAGACACCAGCAGAAGCAGAATAAGAATAGATATGTATAACATTAAGGAAATATCGCGAACATCCATAAAAGTTCCATATTATGGGTTTTTGAAAAATTAGGAAAATTCCAAGCCTAAATGGATCCCGAGAGGAGCTCCAGGGGGCCAGGTGCGTCCGACCTCATGGCCGCGCCGGGAGGCCGCCTGGGCACCCCGGAGTCCGTCTCCGACCCCACTTTGGCTTGTTACTTTCCTTCTGTTGCAGAAATTTTTGCTATATATTTGCCCGGATCGTCCCGACACCGTATCTCGCGATTTCGTGTGTTTTCTTTTTTATCTGTTTCTGCCAGGAGATCTTTCATCTAGACCTAGGTGTCATGGCTTCCCCAAGTTCCCCCAAGGACAAGTTTGTCGTCAACGTCATTAACCCTTACCTCGCTCAGGTGAAGAAGCACCCTCAAACCGATCGGGTGGATGATGGTGTCCTCCACCAAGAAGATCTAAAGGAACCTGTCAAGGAAGGGAGCATCCAGGCTAGGTTGGAAGAAGTGGAGCATGAAGTCTTCAAGTACAAGAAGATGGTCGAGCGTGGTGTTGAAGCCAACTTCGACATCAACAACGATCTAAAGGCACACTACAAGAAGGAGATGAAGGAGATGTGGTCAAGCGTGACCGAACTGGAACATAAACTGATTGAGCTCCAAGGGTAAATTTATGATCTCCAGAACCAGAACTGTGAGTATGAACTAAAGTTTCTGCGCATGGGTTTGGGTGCTAATACGTCCCAGACGTATCTATAATTTCTGATTCCTCCATGCATGATTTGTGTGACTTTGCCATGTTTTGCTTGAACTTTCATACACTTTTTATCATATTTGGACTAACCTATTAACTCAGTGCACCTAGTTGCCAGTTCCTGTTTTCTGCTGTTTTTATATTTCAAGTTTTCCAGCCATTAAAAGTGCCAAATAAATTCCAGAAAATTTATATAAAAAATCAGCGTCCAGGAAGCTTCCCGGAGAACCAAGGAAGGAAGGGAGTGGACCCACTAGGGCCGCAGGAGGGTCCCTGGCGCCCTCCCTAGGGCGCGCCGGGCACCCTCCTGGCTGCCCTTTGGCCCCCCTCGGTGCCCGCCTTGGCTTATATTTAGTGCCCGCGGAGGAAACCCATAACATCGATCTGCTATTCCCGTTCTCCTCTCTGTACCGCCGCCGCCGCCGTTTCAAGATCGGGGCTGCAGGGAGAAGCTGCCCCGGCACCCTGCCGGAAGGAGGAACCCCCTCCGGGAGACAATCCATCGCCATGGACGCCTCCCGGATGTGCTGTGAGTAGTCCCCCTTGGACCATGTGTCCATGACCAGTAGCTACGTGATGTTCTCCTCCCCTCTTTGTGCTTCCACTTTTGAGACCTCGTGAGATGCCTCACATGATCGAGGCACCTTTGTAATTTCCTGTGTTGCTATGCTGAGTTTGCTGGGATCTGATGGATTATGAGACTATGTTCGGATTGTGATGAGTAATATATTTGGTTCTCTTTTATATTTGTGTTCTTCAGTTAATTCTTGCATGTTCTCTGTTGCCGTATTTTACTTTGGCCAAGTGATTTGTTGCAACTCCAAGAGGGTGCGTTATGCTTGATTGTGGGTTCAGCCCCCTGATGTCTAGCTTGAGTGACATAAACATGAGACTAGGGGATGTGTTGTTTCCACCAGGGATAAAACAACGGTGCTTGTACCTGCAGGTGCAAGGATTGTTTACTTTACGCAAAGTTCTTTTAATGCAGTTGTCTGTTGCTTTGAGTTTACACTTTGGGTGGGATTCACAACTTAATACCAGCAAGATGTTCTAGATAGATATCTCAAGGTGGATGATTCGTAGTAGATGCAGATGGATTTCGGACTACTTACCTTGGCGTACTGCCCATTGCTTTTGAGCCTCTTCCTTTCTTTTGTAGCATAGTTAGCAATGCGGTGCGTTTAAAATCCTGTCAATTGCCCAACTGTGATTTGTTTACCTCGCTGGCACTTTTATCGTCTTTTGGGAGAGAGACATCACTAGTGAACGTCATGGGATACCGGTCCATATTTCCACCATTGTTTACACCCTCAATTTACTTCCAGTCTTTACTTTCCGTTGCCACTATTATTATCTCTTGCGTTGATCCTTTCTAAATAGCAAGGCCGGAGGAATTGACAACTCCTCTGTACTCTTTGGGAGAAAAGTTACTTGTTGTGTGTGCAGGTCCACGTCAAGCGCCGTGACACCTTCTTGTATTTCTGCGAGTCCTACTGGAGACAAACCTTGGTATCTTCACCGAGGGAAATTTTCTGCTAGGCTACATCTCACCTTCCACTTGGGGTAACCAACGAGAAGTGAGAGAACTATCTTCCTCACCGTATCAAGCTAATTTCTGGCGCCGTTGGCGGGGACTCCAGTCTACAAGATAGTGGAGTTGCACACTATCTTTTATCTTTGATTTTTAGTCTTGTTAGTTTATCTTTCAGTTTTTACTTTTGTGTCCGTTATAAAAAATACCAAAAATACCTGCTGCTACTATGGGTTCCAATGAAAACACCAAGTTGTGTGACTTCACTAGTCACAACAACAGTGACTTTATCTGCACTCCTATTGCTCCACCTACCACTTCAGCACCTTCTGATGAAATTAAACCTGCTTTGCTGAATCTTGTTATGAAAGATCAATTCTCAGGTGCTGGAGAGGATGCTGCCTTGCACTTAAATAATTTTGTTGAGCTTTGTGATATGAAAAAGTACATGGAAGTAGATGGAGACAACGTCAAGCTGAAGCTTTTTTCCTTTCTCCTTGAGAGGAAGAGCCAAGGAGTGGCTGAAATCCTTACCTACGAATAGCATTGATTCTTGGGACAAGTGTAAGGATGCTTATAGGGAAGTACTATCCCCCTGCTAAAATTATCCAATTGAGAAGTAACATTATGAATTTAAGGCAATTGGATAATGAACACGTGTTCCAAGCTTGGGAACGTATGAAATCTCTTGTTAAGAACGGTCCTACACATGGTTTGACTACTTGGATGGTTATCCAGACTTTTTATGCAGGCTTAAACTTTACCTCGTGGAATATGTTAGACTCGGCCGCGGGAGGAACTTTTATGTCAACCACACTTGGTGCTGCCATGAAGCTACTTGATGAGATGATGCTGAACTACTCTCAGTGGCACACCGGACGATCTCCAACTGGTAAGAAGGTAAATTCTATCGAGGAGATCTCCTCTCTTAATGAAAAGGTTGACTTGATCATGTCTCCACTTACCAAGCAAGCTCCTATTGATCCTCAGGATGTTCCTTTAAATTCCTTGGTTTCTCAAGAACAAGTAGACGTGAACTTTATCTCTAGAAACAAGTTCAACAATAATGCTTATTAGGAGTAATTTTGGCAGCAACTATCCTAGACCTTTCCCATCCAACAACTATGGGAACAACAACACTTACCCAAGCACCGAAAACTCCATTTCCGAGCTAGAGAGTATCTTTAAAGACTTTATCACTACCCAAAAAGCCTTCAACAAGAGTGTAGAAGAGAAATTAGACAAATTAGATATCCTCTCTTCGAGGTAGACAACATAGCCCATGATGTTGAGATGCTTAAGATTAGAACTTTTCCCCTCGAGCAGAGGAAAACCACTCCTATGAATGCTAGGCAAGTTTAAATTAATGAAAACATTAGGATGTTGGGCAAACTTAAGGAGAGATGGGCTAGAGAAAAGGAGGAAGAAGAGAGAGTTAAGAGCCTTCCTACCTACCACACCGTAGCTACTATCCAAGTTGTTGAGGATGTCCAAACTATTAGCACCCATCACACCCCTAGTCCACCTGGACCTATCAATGGTGATGCTACCACCTCAACCATAGATGAAGAAACCTCAATGAACATATAGGCTTTCAAACAAGTGAGACTTAATGATATCACTACCTCCTTGATAGATAGTAGTGATCTAGACTTTGACCACTGCACCTTACCTGAAGTTATTGGTTTCCTACACAAAATGTCTAGATACCCCCACACTAGCACACTTAATCTTGCCTTCATAGAGCATATCACCAATGCTCTAATCAAAGTTAGGGAGGAGAAGCTTAGACTAGAAGCCTCCATACATATGAAGCTAGAAGATGGTTGGGATCCTATGATAAAAATCAAATTGAATAACTTCTCTTGCTTTGCTCTTTGTGATGTTGGATCTTTTACCTCTGTTATGCCCAAAAGAATGTATGATATGCTTGAATTGAAACCTTTTGATCCTTGTTATTTTGGTGTTCGTCTTGTCGATTCTTCTGTAAAGAAACCCTTGGGGAAGATCGATGATGTTCTTATCATTGTCAATGACAATTATGTTCCCGTTGATTTTACTATTATGGACATTGAGTGTGAGCCCTCTTGTCCAATTATTTTGGGACGTCCTTTTCTTCGCACCGTTGGTGGTGTTATTGACATGAAAGAGGGGAATATAAAATTCCAATTCCCTCTCAAGAAAGGGATGGAACACTTCCCTAGGAAAAATATTAAGTTGCCTCTTGAGTCCGTCACACAGGCTAGTTATTTTCTTGATAAAACTTGATCTTTTGCTTTGTGCCTAGCTCAAAGGCGTAAAAGAAAGCGCTTGTTGGGAGGCAACCAAAGATGTTTTTACTTCTGTTTTTAGTGGTCTTGATGATTTTTACTACTGTAGCAACATCATTGTATCTTTATTTTTCAAGATTTGCGCCAAATATAGCCTCATATGACAAGGGAAGTGAAAGTTGTGACATGCTGTCCAGAAAACAGATTCTGTCCTCATTTTGAGCTGAATTGTTTACACAACGTGCTCTATAAAATCACGGAACTTTCGTATGTTCTGAGGTTTTTGATTCGAGTTGAAGAAGTACCCTAAAAAATTCTTTACTACCTGCTGTTCTGTTTTTCACAGATTCTGCCACGTTTTGTCTCTCCTAACTTTTGCAAACCTTAAGCTTGCTTTTTCTTTGCAAAAACTTTTTGGCAATCTTGAGAAACAGTAGCCCTTCCTAAAAATCTTTATTTCCAGTAGGGAAAAATTATTTATTAAGGGTACTAACCTCTCTAATCAGCTTATGATGAGTTATGTATGAAGGAAGTTTTCAAGTGTGCGATGGAAGATGATGAAAGAAGATCCTGGAGTGTCAAACACTCAAGCTTGGGGATGCCCCATGCATCCCCAACAAATATTCAAGGAGACTCAAACGTCTAAGCTTGGGAATGCCCCCGTGCATCCCCTTCTTCATCAACAATTATCAGTTCGTCCCTCGTTGCACTATATTTTTATCACTTCATGCGTTATGTGCTATGCTTGGAGCGTCTCGCTCTTTACTTTTCTTAGGTTTTTTTTGCTTTGTTTGCTGTAGTAACAAGTCAGACCCCATCTTTATTTTGTGTGGGAGAGAAACACGGTCCGTTTGAACTAGAACTCCTCATAGGATTTGCATGCTTATTTCTGTAGCTGTGAGTTGTTCTTTTTCTTTTCTTAGCTGCTGCCCTGTTTAGTTGTAGTGCTTTAGTTTTCTTCTAGAGATTTTCTTTTGTCTCAGGTTGAACTTTCTATAGGTTGCATGTTTATGTTGTTTAGAGAGTTTGCCTGTTGCACTGAGTTTTGTGTCTTGACAAGAAAGTAGGTAGTTGAAGTTGATATTCTCTTTGTAGTAGTAACTTGCAATAGTTTTGAGGTATTGACTATAGTAATGTTTGAAATTATGGTGTCAAGATCTTTAGCCTATTAGTGATAGTTGTCGTATTTTGGGCAATCCGTGTGATTTTAGAAAACCAAAACCCCTGTTGAGAACTCTAGCTACTAGATGGATCACTAACCTTTGGAGGGTTTGAATATTAGAGTACACTCACGTACCATGAGTCGAGGATGCGCAAGAATAACCAAACCCCCATACACTCCTCCTCGGGGTACTTGTCTCTTTGATAACCTCCTGATTAGATTGAGAGTTACCGATAATAAGTGCATGAGTTCTTCGGATTTATGTGAGTATTCGAAAGTTGACACTTCTACCACCCATACTTTTTTAGCCTCTTCGGTACCGTGCATTGCCCTTTCTCACCTCGAGAGTTGGCGCATACTTCGCCGATGCATCCAAACCCTTGGCATGATACGCTCTGTCATCATAAGCCTCCTTATATCTTTCCTCAAAACAACCACCATACCTACCTACAAGGCATTTCCATAGCCTTTCCGAGATACATTGCCATGCAACATCCACCTTCTCATGACTTGATCTTCATGTCATACATGCTACTTGCTTGATCGATGAGCCGCATGCTAGTTGGGCCTTGCCCTAATCATTCCTACATGACGCGCTAGTATCATTGCATATCCTGCTATCCTAGCAGAGGCATACATTTGCATCATGATAGTTACATCTTCTTTATATGAGTACCTTTGTAAAGTGTGAAAGATCTCCTATATTCTTGTAAAATATAGAGTGTTGACCCTAAAGTGAGGAAAAGATCCCAACGAGGACAAAATCAAAAGATCCCAAAGAGGACAAATGAGAGTTAAATAGAAAGAGCCATTGAGGCCACCAAAAAAATAGAAAAATAGAAAAAATAGAAAAATAAAAAAATAAAAAGAGACAAGGGGGCACACTACTATTCCTTTTGAGAGATCCACACTAGTACTTCATCCTCTATCCCTTGTACTCCATAGAGATCATCATACATGCATATAGATATGTGGGGACCCTTCACACTATAGAACTTGGCTTGTATATTCCAATGATGAGCCTCCTCAAACGAGCTCTAGGTCTTCTTGAGCAAGCAAGTTGGATGAACCCCCACTAGTTCCCTTGGAGAGCTTTTAGCTCACATGTGCATCCGTTGCATGGCAATCCCTACTCCTCACATCATATCTATCATATGGCCTTCTCTCGCCTATGGTTGTCCTCATTGATGTGAGCCTTTCACACCTTTTTGTATTCCTCCTCCACCTTCTTTCTGTTTCACCTTTTAGGTGTCAACTTTCTTGCTCACGCTCATCCATTGCATGATTGCTCAAAATATCGAAAGGGAGTGGATCAGTTTGACTTGTACCTGGCTAGTGGTCTGGGGACGAGTCAAGATAAGAATCCACAGGAGACTAAGTGTGAAACTTTAGTAGATAGTAGTTCTCAACAAACTTTTTCTCTCTTTTCCCAGTCCCCCTCTTGCAAGCAAACACCATCTGGAGACATTCGAGTCACGGATAGCGAGAGCTCTTGCACCCTTTGTTCTTTTGTTTCTTGTGTCAATGCTAATATAGACTCTTGCTTGTTAAGACTCGAATTGAATTGCATGCTTTGATTGCTTTACTTAAAAGTCCTTATATGGTTGTGTGGCATGTCGCCACAAAAATTATGCTTGTTATCATTTCCCTACTCGAGGACGAGCAGGAATTAAGCTTGGGGATGTTGATACGTCCGAAACGTATCTATAATTTATGCTTGCTCCATGCATGATTTGTGTGACTTTGCCATGTTTTTCTTGAACTTTCATACACTTTTGATCATATTTGTACTAACCTATTAACTCAGTGCACCCAGTTGCCAGTTCCTGTTTTCTGCTGTTTTTATATTTCAGGTTTTTTGGCCATTAAAAGTGCCAAATAAATTCCGGAAAAATTATATAAAAAATCAGCGTCCCGGAAGCTTCCCGAAGAACCAAGGAAGGAAGGGAGTGGACCCACCAGGGCTCCAGGAGGGTCCCTGGCGCGGCCCCCCCTAGGGCGCGCCGGGAACCCTCCTGGCTGCCCTGTGCCCCCCTCGGTGCCCCCTGGCCTATATTTAGTACCCGCGGAGGAAACCCCTAATATCGATCTGTTATTCCCGTTCTCCTCTCTGTACCGCCGCCGCCGCCGTTTCAAGATCGGGGATGCCAGGAGAAGCTGCCCCGGCACCCTGCCGGAAGGAGGAACCCCCTTCGAGAGACCATCCATCGCCATGTATGGGTGTTTCCCTCCTTTAAATTCCATCTCTACGATAATTTGCAAATGAGTACACGGCAGAAACATAGTGTTTTCTCACTTTTGACAGACTTTCATATAGCTGTTGGCCAGAACGAAATACAATGTTCGCTCGCATGAGAGTATAGAGTGGAATTTTGTGGTGCTACAAGTTTGGGGTATCTACATTGTTCGGGGAAGGCACATCACTAGTGAACTTCATGGGATCCCGGTCCATATTTCCACCATTGTTTACACCCTCAATTTACTTCCAGTCTTTACTTTCCGTTGCCACTATTATTATCTCTTGCGTTGATCCTTTGTAAATAGCAATGCCAGAGGAATGGCCAACTCCTATGTACTCGTTGGGAGCAAAGTTACTTGTGTGTGCAGGTCCACGTCAAGCGCCGTGACACGTTCTTGTATTTCTGCGAGTCCTACTGGAGACAAACCTTGGTATCTTCACCGAGGGAAATTTGCTGCTACGCTACATCTCACCTTCCACTTGGGGTAACCAACGAGAAGCGAGAGAACTATCTTCCTCACTGTATCAGGTGCTGAGTGCAGGATCTTGGAGACTGAAGCCTCATATGATACCGGAGAAACTCTTATAGAAGCGCTTCGCCAAGGACTATGTTATCAATAGGAACAGGAATGAGGAGTGAAATCTCCTCGGGTAATGGCATTCCCTTAGCTTGTTCCAAGCTTGGGGGTGTGCCCGGTATCTTTATCTTTATCTTTATCTTTATATTTGTCTTTTAGAGTCAAGTAAAGTCGTATCATGTCTAGGGAAGTTATTATATGAAATATGTGTTTGCATTGAGGTCTATCACTCCTTTGTGGAGAGTCTTGTATCTGTGAGTGTGGAGTCATGTATGATGGAATATTAATGAGAAGTCCTTTGGTTTCTTTGTTGCACTCGGTATTCTCTTCACGCAATCGACCTTATACGATGATTCTTATGGGGAGTATTGACTTTATATCAGGTATGGCTTTGAAAAGTTTATTTAAATCTTGGCAAACATAGCTTTGGTCATAACAACAAGCATGATTTTCTCAAAGTAGCGACATAGCCAAAACCTTTATGTTATTATGCTTGAAGTGTTATGTTGATAAGGAAGACAACTTGATGTGTTATTCTTACCTTAATGTTTATGCTTTATGTGATTTGCATCTAAGTCATCATCAATTGTGTGTTCTCTCAAAGCCTTTGCTAGCCAAACTCTTTGCCGAGCAGATTTCTGCTTGTGCATCCATACCCTGAAACCAATATCTTCCACATGAGTCCACCATACCTTCCTATTCGTGGTATTTCCCTACCACTCCTAAAAGTATAGAATTCATGTGTTATCCTTAAATGTTCAAAATCTTCTGTTTGTGCCTCTTGTTTAGTTCATGAGGAAGTAGTAGGTAATTCATGATCTTCTTAAGTTGGACAAGTTTTACCCCGGGATTGCATGTCTAATCTGCAAACCTCTAATACGAGGAGGAACTGGCATGAGTGCGCCCAGATCGTAAGAGAATATAAAAAACAAACCCTCCTTCAGGCTTGGTCTATGAGAAATCAGAAACTTTGGTAGTGATAAACAAAGGAGATTAAGGGGATGTGGTCGTCCCCACTTGGGAGTCGTTACTCGAAACTTGTCCAGCTTGAGAAGTAATTGAGCTATCTATTAGCATTCGTTGACAAACTATGCACCTCCCAAAACTTGTTTTCACTCTGTTTGATTTAAGGATAGCACAAGAGTTTTCCCTACTTCCCTTTAACAGGGCATGTCTTATTCTTTTATTTTGAGTCAGTTCTTCCTACTTCCTTCTTTTCTTAAAGAGAACGGATACTTGATGTTGACGAGGATTCATTCATATAATGCTGCATTAAGTTTTGTCATGCCACATCCTTGTTGACATTATCATTTGATAAGTAAGTTGTTTGCAAGGCTTAGGCCCGACAAACATCTTCCTTTGTGTTAGCATTTTCACTTCATGACTAATAACATGTTCTTTCAAAATCTTCAAACTGTTTCATTATAAAGTGAAAGAGCAAAAGTAAAAGTTATTAGTTGTCCTCTGACCAAGGATATGTTTGCCATGATTTGATGAGTTTCCTTAGCCCTACTTTTGATTATAATTGTTATTAATTTCTCATAAGGACCTTGTTGTTGTTGAGGATGCTTTAGTTTGGTGAAGAAATCATGATGCTTCTTGTCTGTATTCTATTTATCGACACTTCACTCTCTAAACTATTGGACAGGTTTACTGAGCTCAATATTCTCTTGGGGACAAGCGAGGTCTAAGCTTGGGGAATTGATACGTCCAAAATTCATCACTATTTTATATCGTAATTCACCCCTATTCATTGATATATATCATGTTATGATGCTATACTTATGTTGTTTTGGCTTGTTTTACACAGTTTGCAACTTTTCGGTGCCGAAGCAGCAGACGCAGGATTCAGCAGAGAAAATTGGACATTGAGTTGCTGAAACAGAATATCTCCAAACGCGCTGAAAATCGACGGGGGATATTTTCCAGAAGATTAACGTAGCTTCGTCGAAAAGGGCCCAGAGGGGGTCCACCAGGTGCCCAGGCGCCCCCTTGGCACGGCCCCCACCAAGGGCGCACAGGGAGGCCGCCTGGACTCCTGGGGCCACTCACGACTCCCCCCTCTGGCCTATATATTCATCATCATCTAAAAACCCTTAAACAGAGGAGTTTCGCGAGTTCCGCCACCGCTCTGTGGTGGAAACCTACAGAGAATAAAATACATCTCCGGCGGGAAGATTCCGCCGGGGAGAACACCTCTCGGAAGGGGAGATCATCGCCATTGTCATCACCATCATCACGGGCATTATCAACATCATCCCCAACATCAGCACCATCTCCATCTTCATCCTATCTCACCTCACAATTTCAACTTGTGTTGTAATCCGTACTATCTATCCTCTCTACTCTACCGGTGTTGATTACTCTTTTGTGGTGAATGCCATTGAGTTTTGTTGGAGAAATATTGTTATGTCCAGATTGTTTATCATCTATTTATCACCACTGATCATGTTCTCTTTTATGTCTTGTGAGTAGTTACTTTAGTTCTTGAGGACATGGGAGAAGTCTAGTTGTTAGTAGTCATATGATGTTGAAGTAATATGTGTTGTTTGATATTTAAGTTGTGTTGTTATTTTCCTAGTGGTGTTGTGTGAGTCGAACACACAACACTTCGCCTTTCTAAGGACCTATGGGAATGCATTGTGTATAAAGGATGCTTACGGTGGGTTGTCGGAGTGACAGAAACCTAAACCCCAGTTTGCACACTTTTGCACAAGGGAATAATGGATCCTTAATTGTATTGTTGTGGTTAGGCTTTTGCCTTAATTTCTACCTTGTATTTGCGGATGCTTGCAAGGTGTTTAATCATAAGAGTGCACTTATCTTAGTATAGAAGGTGCACTAGCATAGATCCACCCACTCAACACTTATCAACACAAAACATAGTACCGATACGGAATATGGTGAAAGCACGTGACTACCTCTCCCGTGTGTCCTCAAGAACGCTTTAGCCTTTATAAGTTCAGTTGTCAGGCTTATCCTTTGCTAAAAAGGATTGAGCCACTTGTTACTCCTTAGTACCTTTTACTTTGCTGGTGTTTACCTTCTCGTTGCTTATATCGAAAACCCTTAGAAAGTTATCTTTCATTGCTTGCAGCTATTCCTTTGCCAAAGTCATTTATCAATACCTTCTGCTGCTCGTTGCGTTCGACACTCTTACTTATCGAAATCTCTACAATAGATCCCCTACAGTTGAGGGTCATCACCGCCGCAAGTTGTGCTACTCAAATCCTATGGATGAGGCAAACTTTGAAGGATTATGGACTCACCTATAAGAAGGTACCCATCTTATGTGACAATAAAAGTGCTATCAAGATTGCCAACAACCCTTGTCAACATCGTCGCACCAAGCATATTGACATTCGTCATCACTTCATATGGGATCATATTCAAAAGGGAGATATTATTCTTGCACATGTGGGCACCGACAAGCAACTTGCCGATATCTTCACCAAGCCATTGGATGAAGCGAGGTTTTTCCAACTAAGAGTTGAACTTGGTATTTGGAACATTATAGCTTTACGGCTTAGGGGTATCTTGCTCTCATTCATGCACATAGCAAATATCTTGTCTAGATGTAGGCATGTATGTAAGGGGAGTAACTCAATCAACGAGTTCTCAACTCCCTACGTGATGCTGATACGTCCCAAACGTATCTATAATTTCTGCTTGCTCCATGCATGTTTTGTGTGATATTGCTATGTTTTTGCTACACTTTCATACACTTTTGATCATATTTGGACTAACTTATTAACTCAATGCACCCCAGTGCCAGTTCCTGTTTTCTGCTGTCTTTTTATTTCAGGTTTCCCCCATATTAAAAATGCTCCAAAAATTCTGGAAAAATCCAATAAAAATAAGCGCACGAGAACCTTCTGGAGTCCTGAAGGCGGGGCCGGAGGGGACCCTCCAAGGCCCCAGGCGCCCTCCCGGCGCGCCCTAGGGTGGGGCCGCGCCAGGGGGGGCGCCTGGACTCCTGGTGGCCCCCCTGGCTGCCCCCTTCGCCTATATTTATCCTTCGCCCCGAAACCTCCGAAGACATAACCATTTTTCGTGATCTCTCCTTTGTTGCACCGCCACCGCGCTTCCAAGATCGGGAGCACCAGAAGACCTCTTCCCGGCACCCTGCCGGAGGGAGGATTGACCTCCGGGAGCTTCTCCACCACCATGGACGCTTCCCGGATGATTCGTGAGTAGTCCACCTTGGACCATGGGTCCATGATCAGTAGCTATTTGATGTTCTCCTCCCCTCTTTGTTCTTCATGGATTAGACCTTGTGATCTTCCCTACATGATCAATGCACATATGTAATTCTTTCTACTATTTCTATGCTGAGTTTGCTGGGATATGATGGATTATGAGATTATATTCAGATTGTGATTGAGTAATTTATTTTGTTCTTCTCTTTTATATTTTTGTTCTTGAGTAATTCTTGCATGTTCTCCGTTGCTGTTTATTGCTTTGGCCAAGTAGTAGGTAGTGACTACAAGAGGGAGCATTATGCTTGATTGTGGGTTCATGCCCCCTGATGACTAGCTTGAGTGTCAGAAACATGAGTCTAGGGTGTGTGCTGTTGCCACAAGGGGGAAAACAACGGTTCTTGTGACCGCGGTTGCAAGGAATGTTTACTTTATGCAAAGTTCTTTTAATGCAGTTGTCTGTTGATTTGGGTTTACACTTTGGGTGGGGCTTGCAACTTAATACCAGCGAGATCTTCTGGATAGATATCTCAAGGTGGATGATTAGTAGTAGATGCAGATGGATTTCGGTCTACTTATCTTGGCGTACCACCCATGCTTTTGAGCCTCTTCCTTTCTTTTGTAGCATAGTTAGTATGTGTAGCGGTTAACGATGGAGTAGTGACTTTGGACCCAAGGTACATCTTCGCGGTGACAAAGCACAATATACGTACTCAAACATGGTGGCTTAGGCCACCGCTTTTCCTTTTCTTTGGAAGGGTTGTTTTCATACTTGTGTACCTATGCTTTCATGCCCGCCACTATCTTATACGCTATGGACCCTCTCACATATATGACCTTATATATATATAGCATCCTTGTTCCTAGTCTAAGCCAGAAAATTTCCCAAAATTCGGACATCCAAATGGTTTCGGGAACCCGAAAATTCTTGCCAGTGCCTTGTCAAAACGGCAGACCTCCGTCGGTTTTCGGACATCCGACATCCGTCGGATTTCTGACAAATCCTGGTCACTATCCCCCTATATCTCCAGGCATGTCGCAATAAAACCCTTCCAGTCGAGTTCGGAAATCCGGTGCGTTTTGGACGTCCGACATCTCGGACGTCCGAAACTCAACGTACGTCTGAACTTGGCTGCACTATATACTGGCCGTCGGGCCGAGGGGAGCAGTTATCTCCCACTCGCCCCCCGCACCAACGAAACCCTGCGCCGCCAGACTCGCCCGTCGTCGCTGCCGGCCACCCCGGTCTGCTCCACCCTTCTCTCCTCCGGATCCGCGCGCCCCGAGTACCTCTCCTCCCGATCTATCTTTCTATCCAATTAGTTTTGAGGTTTGTGCCCAAAATTTTGTCTCATTTCGAATCTCCTCCTCTAGGGTTTTGAGATGGTGAGGATGAAACGGACCGCCCACAAGCATGATGGTGGCTCCTACTCTCGTGGTATGTTGCCCTACTTCTCCCAATCCATATGTGTCACCGCATTTTTTTTGGATTGGGCCCATTTTCTCACAGCAACTCCTTCGTCTATATAGGTGATTCCGATGACTCAGATGAACATGCCCGTCCTGTCCGCAAGGGTCGGAGGGGAAAACAGCCGCAGTATGCCGAGCCCTCTTTTGATAGTGAGCACACTCCTAGCGAGGATGACATTGACTTTGAGGATGATATTGTTGAGGAGGAGGATGACTTTGTTGCCGAGGATGATTACACCTTTGTTGCTGAAGATCCTCCGGAGTTTGTGTCTCGCCCCTCCAAGGTCAAGCTTGATCCCCGTCGGAAGGCTAGGGGATCCTCCTCGGCATCCGGGGCTTCCGATGAGGAGGCCCCAGAGGATGCATTGTTTGTGCCTCGGGTTCACATCTCTTGTGAGCCTGTCGCCTCTACTAGACGCGAGATGACCGACTACTCGAAGATATCCCTGGCTGCGTATCGGGAACTTCGTCGTGTGAACCAGTTTGTGGCTTCTCCTGATTGTCTAGATCGTAGGTTCAAGACCAATGTGCAGGCCGATATTTTCACTTTCGTGGTTGTCCGTCGGGAGCTTGCCAACTCTCATGCCTGCATTCCTCTTGACTTCATCCATTCCAATCCGGACAAGTCTCCTGGTGTGATGGATATTGTGGACTCGATGGGGCTCGCTTCATTCTTCGGTTTTCAGCGTGACTGGAACACTGCTGCGGTTCTTCAGTTTTACGCCACTTGCTTCTTCCATACTTCCAACAGGGAGATCACCTGGATGACTGGTGAGCATCAGCATTGCGTCTTTTGCTGAGTTTCAAAAGGCTCTGGGCATTCGCTCCTCTGGCCTCTGGATTCACAAGACCAACTCCAAGGAAAAGGCTAAGGGGATCAGTGACTATCTTTGCTTCATTAAGCCTGGGCTCCAGGGTGATGACTGTTTGAGGAAGCCAAATGAAATATCCATCTGGCAGGAGCCGTATCAGTTCCTATACCAGTGTGTACTTCGGACTCTGCATCCCAAGTCTGGGGATAAGACTCACTGTAGCAGCTCTGCCATCAATATCATGTGCCACATGCAGACGACCCCATACAAGATATTTGATGTGCCTCACTACCTCTGGCATGAGATTCGGATGGCTAGCTTGCAGCAACGTCGTCACTTTCCTCATGCTCCATTCATTATGGCACTCATTGAGTCGGTGGTCCCTTCTCCTTTAGAGATTACTCACCGTCACGTCATGTCGTCCATTCCAGAGCACATGTACTTCACTGCACCTACTGTTCTGATGAATTGGGTTGTTCCTACTTCCTCCACTGTACATGGTGCTCTTCACCGTCAGACTACTGAGCAGGCTCCCATGCGCAGTTTCTAGGAAAGGCCCAAGCTACTATGATGAGGGCCATATCCTTCAACTGCCAGTCCAAGCACATGGTTGTCTCCAGTATGATTCGGTCCAAGAACTCACTGAAGGCTCGTCTTCGCGCAGTCGGCAAGGCCAATGTCAGTGACGACGAGCGTCTTCCCGATGCCCCTCCTGCTGATCTTGTCTTCGACTTCCCCACGGTCCCGGACTGAGCGGACTTCTTCCCTGGCGACCCTGGAGCGAGCGGCAGTGGGGCCCACTAGTCGATCTTTGTTGTTGTGCCCCTTTTTTGTACTTGCTGCCAAAGGGGGAGAGACATATGTATCCAGTTTTATTTATGGTGTCTAGGCGTTGATTATGAGTCGTGAGATTGTTCGGTTGTTAAGACTTTTATGTGGACTCGATGTGTGATCGTACTACTTTATTTTAGTCGTCTATGTGAACCTTTTCACTTCAGTGCTATGCATGGTGTCGTTTTATGTGTCTTGGCATGGATTCTTTTGGCATGTGTTTCTTTTCCTTATGGTCATATATGGTTATCTTGTGCTTGCAATTCACATTGTCACCTTTATATATATTGCGAGTTTCAAATGATATGACCTATGTTTTGCAATCATGCCTCATAATCATGGTGATGGGATCTCTCTCAATTTTTGCATCTTGCTTAAAGTCAAGAATCTTATATGCACACATTGAGGTGGAGCTCATAATAAAACTTGTTCCCACTAAAGCTAAAATGTGTATATCTTTGGGAGCTATATGTATGTTGTCATCAACTACCAAAAAGAGGGAGATTGAAAGTGCAATCATGCCCTTAATCATATTTTGATGTTGATGACAATATACATATATGGGACTAATAATGTTTGTCAAGAATATCTCATGTATTACTCCTCGGAACGTTGTGGTGGTGGATCATGGACCATTTAAATTATCAATATCTCAAGATATGGAACCAACGAAGTTGAAGCGTAAGTTTTTCCGGTTATTCTTGAGTATAGGGATCCCCACACTATTAATAGGGGATCAGTGGGGTTGTGTTTAATATTTTCTCAAATACTTTAAAACATACACAACACAGTTTGAATTTTCATTGCTTATCTGCTCTGACTCTCGTACGTCTGACACTTCACGGATTCGGACGCCCGTCATGGTTCGGACGTCCGACATCTCACTTGCAGATATATATTTGGCAAGGTCAGTAGACCTGCAAATATGTCGGACGTCTGAAACCTGTCGGAAGTCCGAAACTTTACAATTGCACATTTTGCCTTCATGGTCAGTAGAACTCCCAAATTGGACGGAAGTCTGACGACCTTCGGACGTCCGACATGTCAAACGTCCGAACCCTGCCGGACGTCCGACAGTTGGAGTTCGGACGTCCGACGTTTATCGGACGTCCGACATTTATCAGACGTCTGACATTTGCACAGCTTAACTCCCCAACGACCATTTCGGCCCTTGGACTATAAATACCCCCTCACACCCACTTGTGAGGGTTGTCCACTTCACTCCAAACACTCATAAGAACACAAGTGCTCCCTCTGACACTCTCCTTCACCAAATCTCAGACCCGGAGAGATTCTTGAGAGTTCTTGTCGGATCTATCACTGGTAACCAAGTGATAGATCCGGCCCTTCCCCATCTTTCAACCAAAGCAAATCGTGTTTTGAGCAAGTCTTGAGCATTCCCCATTGATCTTGTTACTCTTGGATGTTGGAGACTCCTAGGCGGGTAGGAGTTCTTCAGATAGGAATCGACCATTGTGATTACCCCCGTTGAGTTTGTGAGGGTTTGGTGACCACCTTTAAGGTAAACCGATAGTGGTTGGGAATCGCCTTCGTGGTGATATCTCAAGGGGAATAGAGTGAGACTTCGTGGTTTGGTGTGCCTTCGTGGTTTCACCCACTCTCTCCGAACGGTGAGTAGCTTACCTCCAAGGAAGTGAACATCGGTATACATCGTTGTCTTCGCGTCATTCGGTTATCCCTACTCTTTCCCCTTTACTTGCACTACCTTGTTGTCACCTTGTTGTTTATCCCTCACTTACTTTATTATATTGTGCTTGTTGTTTACCTTATCTTATTTAGGTAACATTTTCAATTGTTAGGCACATCTTTCACTACAAGAAATAGGCTAATACACGACGCTCTATTTTCGTCGCTACATCGCCATGGTTTTTAATTCACGACGATCTTACGATGAAAAACCAAGCGTCAAAAACGAGGCGTCAAAAACTGAAGGCAACGACGTTCTGGTCGAAATCATCGTAACTTTCACGACGATTTTTGGATCGTCGTAACGATCCAGAAATCGTCGTTGGCAATCTAACCCAATCCTGCGTGGCAGTCCTACGTGGAAAAATTGCGACGAAATCAAAACGTCGTGGCTAAAATCAGCCTAACCCATCTCAATTGATCACATGGGCTTTTCTTATTGGGCTTCTTTTGGGGCCTTAGCCTATTTACACCCCTTCTGGATTTTTTTTCGAATTTCTTTTGATTATTATAATTTGGGCCATGGCCTTTTAGTGCCCAAATACATTTGGGCTAGCTCAGTTTTGGCCTTTTTTCATTTTTGAATTCAGCAACTCTTTTTTTATGCTGTTAATGGACCAACAAATAACAACCCATACAAATAATTCTGAATCAGCTCCAAATAACAACCCACACCACAAATTTTGAAGCCAATTCCAAGATATGATAATATGTGGTCAACCAGGCCAAATAATTGATCCACTGGTTTTTCTTATAGGCCATTGAAACTACAATACATCACCACAAGATATCTTGAGCCTAGCCCAGTTAACATACATTTTTAATGCAACCTAAATATTACAAGATCCCAAAATATAATATTGCAAATATTACAACCATTCATTCCAGCAGTACATATCTTTCCATTGCAAAACTATTCTACCACAGAAAAAATGGAAAATTAGATGATAAAAAATAACAGAACTCTCTATTGTCCCCCTCCAATTTTTTGGAAAGCACATTCACCTGGCAGTAGAAGGACCATGCGTGAAAAACTATGCAACAGAAAACAAATATGTTTAAACAATGAAAAAATTAACAGTCATTCCACATGGTACAAGGGTAAGGTTCATCATTGTAATTGATATGGTCCAGATCAAGTGTCAAAACATATTACAGTACCTGAAACTTGCTACCTAAAGTAGAGCATCGAAAAGCTTAGCTGATCAAGTCAAGATGAAGCCGCAAGCCCATAACAGCTAAATCAAGTGAACCATCTAGATATACGGTCCTGCAACAAAGCACACAAAAATAAGTATCCATCATTCATCTTATCAATAAAATAATACACTAGTACAAAGGAAAGCAAAATACTAAAGTACCAAGCACGAGTAGTAGCTCTAGTAGCACCAACAGCTAGCAGTAGCAGCCAGCAGCCAACAGCTAGCAGCCAGTAGCCAGCAGCTAGCAGTAGCAGCCATCAGCTAGCAGTAGCAGCTAGCAGCCAGCTAGTAGTAGCAAGCACAAGCAAATACAAGTATACAACTACTGTCTATTGAACCTACAGTGTCTACTACGGCTCCACCCCTCCACCTAGCATGCTAGCACAAGCCATAGGAGAAGAACGCTTTTCTCAACGCACAAGCCAAAAGCGAGGCGCTGAGCCAACACATCACGGCTAGGCGCGCATAAGAAGCCGATTAGGCACGCTTTTTTGAACTATGCACATAACAGATAACATGCATTTAAGTGCTTCAGTTCATAAGGTCAGTTTCCCACAATAAACAATGAATAAAAACTAGAAATAGCAAAAATTAATAAACTAGAAAAAAACAAATATCTAAGTACATCTATGAGCACAAGTCAGCCTCGGAATGGTCTAAGACCCATCCCATATCCACTCCGATCTGATCCATAACTAAGCAGCTGGGAAGCCCAAACCAATCCTAACCACTCCGATCCATTTGGCTCTCAAGCAATGGCAAATGCAGAAAAATAAATATAGCAAAAAAAGTAAAGAATCAAATATGTTATTGATTTAGATCCCTCTGGGTGATAATAGAGCATCAGTGGCAACGTACAGATCCTACCAACTACCATCTGTGATCTACCACCTACAGAGCATCACTATGAATTTTATTACACATTTATCTGCACTACAAATCTAATATTCATATTTATCAGACTCATTTGCACAAAATAAATATATGGCAATTTGGAAACTCATTTACCACTATAGAGAATAAAAACAACGAGCTCTAGAAGCTCCTAGTAAGAAATGAGCACCTTAAATTTCATCACAACATATGTACAGATTGTTGTTGGTCTTACTGAAACGAGCAGATCTGTGACAGTTACCTCTCCGGCAGCTTGAACTCAGGGTTGTGGCCAGCGCCAACACCGAGCTCCCATGCGATGGACTCGAGAGCATCCTCCTCCTCCTCCTGGGCTTCACCCCTCATGGGCCCCATGCCAGCCCAAATCACCAGCTTGAATTGTACGTGCAAGAACAAAAAAATGCCCAATTAAGCCTGCGGGGTTCAGAGTCCCGTTCTCTGGCGTCAAAGTCCCCGGATTTTGCGGACCACGGGTGGCGGCCGAAACCCTAGCTAGCCATGGGAAGTGGTGGACGGCTTGAGTGCCGAATTTGGCCGGAGGAAAAGGAAGCGTGGGCCTAGGGGAGCTCGGGGGCGTGCTGCGCGCCGCCGGAGCTCGCCGGAACTGGCCAACGTGGGTGGTGGACGGCGGCCTGGGAGTCCATGGGGAGACGGGGAGGGAGAAGGAGCGAAAAAGAGAGGGGTTCGTGGGAAGAGAGACAACCTACGGTTGGGTGGGATATTTTCCTCTCTTTTTTTCTCTTGGGGATGGATGGATGGATGGATAGACGCCATGTCATCGATCCGTGTTAGAATTAGTTTTACAAATGAGAATAAAACATATGCAATTGTGTTTTTCAAGAGATAAAATAAGTTATTTTGTAAAAAATGTATTAAATATTTATTGTATAATTGAACCACATCAATTTTTAAAAATATTTGTTGAAGAAAGTTTCCCTTTTTTTGCATGAAAAAATCATTTTTTATTTTTTGAGTGCTGGAAATGGGATTTTTTACGAAGAAACTACCAAATATTTGTTGATAAATTGATGACCCACAACGTAAGGGGTCGATTGCAGCGTTTTCGATAAGTAAGAGTGTCGAACCCAACGAGGAGAAGAAGGTAATAGCAAGTGACTTTGGTAAGGAGATAACTGCAAGCACTGAAAGATAACTTTTTAGGGGTTTTCTTGGTATAAGCAACAGGAAAGCAAACACGAGCAAAGTAAAAGGTACTGGAGAATAACAAGTGGCCCAATCCGTTCTGAGCAAAGGAGAGGCCTAGCAACTGAACTTATAAAAGCTAAAGCGTTCTTGAGGACACACGGGAGAGGTAGTCATGTGCTTTCGCCATATTCCGTATCGGTACTATGTGCTGTGTTGATAAGTGTTGAGTGGGTGGATCTATGCTAGTACACCCTCTAGACTAAGATAAGTGTACTCTTATGATTAAACACCTTGCAAGCATCCGCAAATACAAGATAGTAATTAAGGCAAAAGCCTAACCATAGCAATACGATCGGTGATCCATTGTTCCCTTGTGCAAAAGCGTGCAAACTGGGGTTTAGGTTTCTGTCACTCCGGCAACCCACCGTAAGCATTCTTGGTACACAATGTATTCCCCTAGGTCCTTGATAAGGCGAAGTGTTGAGTGTTCGACTCACACAAAACCACTAGGAAAATAACAACACAACTTAAATATCAACCAACACATATTACTTCAACATCATATGACTACTAACAACTAGACTTCTCCCATGTCCTCAAGAACTAAAGTAACTACTCACAAGACATAAAAGAGATCATGATCAGTGGGGATAAATAGATGATAAACAATCTGAACACAATAATATTTCTCCAACAAAACTCAATAGCATTCACCACAAAGTAGTAATCAACATCGATAGAGTAGAGAGGATAGATAGTACGGATTACAACACGAGTTGCAATTGTGAGACGAGATTGGATGGAGGTGGAGATGGTGCTGATGATGGGGATGATGTTGATGATGATCTCGATGATGCCCGTGACGATGATGATGATGATGGCGACGATCTCCCCTTCCGGGAGGTGATCTCCCCGGCGGAATCTGCCCGCCAGAGATGGCTTTTCTTCTCTGTAGGTTTCTGCCACGGAGCGGCGGCGGAACTCCGGAAAATCTCCTCTCCTTAGGGTTTTTGGATCGCGAGGAGTATATAGGCCAGTGGGGGGAGCCGGGAGTGGCCCCGGGGGTCCAGGCGCCCTCCCGGCGCTGCCAGGGGTGGGGCCGCGCCAGGTGGCCGCCTGGGCACCCTGTGGCCCCCCTCTGGTAGCTCTTTTAACATGTCTTCGTGATACTTCTGGAAAACAGCCTCCGTCGATTTTCAGGTAATTCGGAGGTGTTGTTCTTCAGCAACTCAACGTCCACTTTTTACCGCTGAATCCTGCGTCAGCTGCTTCGGCACCGGAAAGTTGCAAACTGTGTAAAATAAGCCAAAACAACATAAGAATAGCATCATATCATGAAATATATCAATGAATAAGAAAGAATTACTATATAAAATAGTGATGCATTTTGGACGTATCAACTCCCCCAAGCTTAGACCTCGCTTGTCCCCAAGCGAATATTGAGCTCGGTAAACCTGTCCACAAGTTTAGAGAGTGAAGTGTCGATAAATATAATACGGAAAAGAAGCATCAAAGTTTCTTCATCAAACTCAAGCATCTTCAACAACAACCTCAACTCATAAGGCCCTTATGAGAAAGTAATAACAATTATAATCAAAAGTAGGGTTGAGGAAACTCATCAAATTATGGTAAACATAACCTTGGTCAAAGGACAAATATTTTTTTAAAGCTTTTGAAAGAACATGTTATTAGTCATGAAGTGCAAATGCTAACACAAAGGAAGATGCTCGCTAGGCAAAAGCTTTTGCAAACAACTTACTTATCAAAAGATAATGTCTACAAGGATATGGCATGGCAAAACTTAATGCAGCTTTATATGGATGAATCCTCATCAACATCAAATGTCTGTTCTCTTAGGGAAAAGAAGGAAGTGGGACAACTGACTCAACATGAAGGTGGATGAAAGGCCTTGTTAAGGGCAAGCAGGGAAAACTCATGTGCTATCCTTAAATCAAACAGAATAAAAATAGATTTTGGGGCGGTGCATAGTTTGTCAACGAATGCTAATAGATAGCTCAATTACTTCTCAAGATGGACAAGTTTCGAGGAACGGCTCCCAAGTGGGGACGATCACATCCCCTTAATCTCCTTTGTTTGTCACTGCCAAAATTTCTAATTTCTCATAGACCAAGCGTGAAGGAGGGTTTGTCTGTTATATTATCTTTCGAGCTGGGCGCACCCATGCCAGTTCCTCCTCGTATTATGGGTTTGCAGATTAGACATGCAATCCCGGGGTAAAACTTGTCCAACTTAAGAAGATCATGAATTACCTACTGCTTCCTCATGAGCTAAACAAGAGGCACAAAACAGAAGATTTTGAACATTTAAGGATAACACATAAATTCTATACTTAAAGGAGTGGTAGGGGAATACCAAGAATAGGAAGGTAAAGTGGACTCATATGGAAGGTAATGGTTTCAGGCTATGGATGCACAAGCAGAAATCTACTTGGCAAAGAGTTTGGCTAACAAAGGCTTTGAGAGAACAGACAATTGATGCTAATTTAGATGCAAAACATATAAGGCATAAACATTAAGGTAAGCATAACACATCAAGTTGTCTTCCTTGTCAACATAACACTTCAAGCATAATAACATAAAGGTTTTGGCTATGTCGCTGCTTGAGAAATATGCATGTTGTCAAGACCAAAGCTATGTTTGCCAAAATTAAATAAAGTTTTCAAAGCCATACCTGATATAAGGTCAATACTCCCCATAAGAATCGTCATATGAGACCGATTGCGTGAAGAGAATACCGAGTGTAGCGAAGGAACCAATAGACTTCTCATTAATATTCCATTATAGACGACTCCACACTCACGGATACAATCTCTCCACAGACGGAGTGATAGACCTCAATGCAAACACCTATTTCATATAATAAACTCCCTAGACATGATACGACTCTACTTGACTCTAAAAGACTAAGATAAAGATAAAGATACCGGTCACTCCCCCAAGCTTGGAACAAGCTGAGGGGGTGCCATTACCCGAGGAGATTTACTCCTCATTCTTGTTGTTGTTGATTCTTCAAATCTTTGATGGCACGACGAAGGGTTTGGTTTTCCTTCTCCAGGATCTCCACTTGCACCTTTAGTACACTGAAATCTTCACACAGTTGATTGGTGATGCGGTAAGCTTCGGAGATGGTAGAAATCGTGTGTTGATCTTCGAGTGCAGGGGCCATTCCTGAAAGGTTAAGAGAAAGATCATAATAAGGTTGGACACTCCCCACCATGATGGGGTTGCTTGATCTTCCTCCTTGTGTTGATGGACCCCCCGGTTGCTGGGCGGCGATAATCTTGACTTCTTTTCTCACAGAACGCTCTATCCCTGCTCGCCTTGCAGCGATTTCTTCTTCCGTGGCCCAATCTAAATATTTCCCTTGGTTGAGATCTTTCTGAACTTCACGTAGACGCCGTCCCATGAAGTCCTCTCCACTTGAGCCACAAGAAGACATCTCTAACAATAGCTTTTTACCCTGGCAGAAACATATTGAAGAGAAAACACACGAAATCGCGAGATACGTTGCCGGAACGATCCGAGCAATTATATAGCAAAAATTTCTGCAACAAAAGGAAGGTAACCAGCCAAAGTGGGGTCGGAGACGGACTCCTGGGTGCCCAGGCGGCCTCCCGGCGCGGCCAGGAGGTGGGGCGTGCCAGGGGGGCGCGTGGGCCCCCTGGAGCTCCTCTCCGGCTCCACTTAGGCCGCGAATTTTACTAATTTTGCAAAAACTCAAAATATGGAAATTTTATGGCGGTTCGCGATGTTTCCTTACCGTAATACATACCTTTTCTTATTTTGCTTCTGTCGGTGTCTGAAAGAGGGCTGGAACATGTTCTTCATGAGTTGTTGTGCGTATTATATTTGCATCAATATTGACGGGATCTCCCGCCATGTAATGCTTGAGTCTTTGCCCATTCACAACTTGAGGTTTGGTGCCTTCAAAATTGTTAATCTTGATTGCACCAGACCGGTAGACTTCTTCGATATGAAATGGCCCTTCCCACATGGAAAGTAGTTTACCTGGAGAAAACCTAAAACGGGATCTAAACAATAAAACTTTATCACCAACATTAAATTCACGTTTCAGAATCTTCCTGTCATGCCACTTCTTTACCTTTTCCTTGAACATTTTAGCGCTCTCGTAAGCTTCACTTCTCCACTCATCTAGAGAAGTCAAGTTCATGAGACGCTTTTCACCAGCTAACTTTGGGTCAGCATTAAGCTCTCTAACAGCCCAGAAAGCTTTGTGCTCTAACTCTAATGGAAAATGGCAAGCCTTGCCATAGACCATTTTATAGGGAGACATGCCCATGGGGTTTTTGTAAGCAGTTCTATACGCCCACAAAGCATCTCCTAACTTATTTGACCAGTCCTTCCTATTTCTGTTAACTGTCTTTTGCAAGATCAACTTGATCTCTCTATTGGTGAGCTCAACTTGCCCACTAGTTTGAGGATGGTACGGTGAAGCAATCCTATGATTGACATCGTACTTGGCTAAAGCTTTTCTAAAAGCTCCATGCGTGAAGTGTGATCCTCCATCAGTCATGAGATACCTAGGTACACCAAACCTAGGGAAAATTACATCTTTGAGCATTTTCAAAGATGTTTTGTGATCAACACTCTCAGTGGGGATTGCTTCAACCCACTTGATTACATAATCAACAGCAACTAATATGTGAGTGTACTTGTGCGAAGAAGGAAAATGACCCATAAAATCAAAACCCCAGCAATCAAAAGGCTCAATCACTAGTGGGTAATTCATAGACATCTCATTCCTTCTACTAATATTACAAACTCTCTGACATTTATCACAGGCTAAAACATAATTTCTAGCATCTTTAAAGAGAGTAGGCCAATAAAAACCTGATTGGAGAACCTTATGTGCGGTTCTCTCACCGGCGTGATGTCCTCCATAGGGACTATCGTGACATTGCTTGAGAATGTCCTTCTGCTCGTGTTTCGGTATGCATCTTCTCACGATCCCGTCTGGACCTTCTTTGAAAAGATGTGGGTCATCCCAAAAGTAATGCCTCAAATCATGGAAGAACTTCTTACTTTGCTGAAATTTTAAACCTGGAGGCAAATACTTTGCAACGATAAAATTAGCATAATCTGCAAACCAAGGATCGGAAAGAGATTGTACTTTAACAACGGCAAGTTGTTCGTCTGGAAAACTGTCGTTTACTGGGATGGGATCATGCGGTATATCTTCCATCCTTGAAAGATTGTCCGCTACAGGGTTGTCTGCTCCTTTTCTATCAACAATCTGCAAATCAAATTCTTGAAGAAGGAGTACCCATCTGATGAGTCTTGGTTTGGCATCCTTCTTCGTCATAAGATACTTAATGGCAGCATGGTCAGTATGAATAATAACTTTAGAATCAACAATATATTGCCTAAACTTATCACAAGCAAACACTACTGCTAAGAATTCCTTCTCAGTAGTAGCATAATTCTTTTGAGAACTATCAAGGGTTTTACTAGCATAATAAATAACATTCAATTTCTTATCAACCCTTTGTCCTAAAACAGCTCCAACAGCAAAATCACTAGCATCACACATAATTTCAAAGGGAAAACTCCAGTCAGGCGGTTGTACTATAGGAGCGTTTATTAAATCTTTCTTAAAAACTTCGAAAGCCTCCTTACAATCTTCATCAAATACAAAAGGAACATCCTTCTGGAGAAGATTAGTGAGGGGTCTTGAGGTCTTAGAAAAGTCTTTAATAAATCTTCTATAGAAACCAGCATGACCGAGAAAACTACGAATACCTTTAATGTCCCTTGGATAAGGCATCCTTTCGATAGCATCAATCTTCGCCCTGTCCACTTCAATTCCCCTCTCGGAAATCTTGTGGCCAAGCAAGATCCCTTCGTTAACCATGAAGTGGCACTTTTCCCAGTTTAGAACTAAGTTTGTATCCTCGCATCTCTGCAAAACTTTATTAAGATTGTGGAGACAGTGGTCAAAGGAAGTTCCATAGACGGAGAAATCGTCCATGAAGAATTCCACAATCTCCTCACAGAAACCATGAAATATTGCAGAAATACATCTCTGAAAAGTAGCAGGGCCATTGCATAAACCAAAAGGCATACGCCTATAAGCATAAGTACCATAAGGACAAGTGAAAGTGGTTTTCTCTTGATCGGCAGTGTTAACATGAATTTGAGAGAAGCCTGAATACCCGTCAAGATAGCAAAAGTGGGTGTTTTTCGACAGCCTCTCAAGCATCTGATCAATAAAGGGCAGCGGGTAGTGGTCCTTCCTGGTTGCCTTGTTCAACTTCATGTAATCAATACACATCCTATATCCAATAATAATTCTCTGGGGTATTAGTTCATTCTTATCATTAGGGACTACAGTTGTCCCTCCTTTTTTAGGAACACAATGAACTGGACTTACCCACTTACTATCAGCTATAGGGTAGATAATACCTGCGGCTAGAAGCTTGAGGATCTCGGTCCTCACAACATCCATCATCTTTGGGTTCAACCGTCGTTGATGGTCAACAACAGGTTTAGCATCGGGCTCGAGGTTGATAGTATGTTGACAGATAGATGGACTAATTCCCTTAAGGTCATCAAGGGTATAGCCAATTGCACCGCGGTGTTTACGAAGTACCTCCAGTAATCGCTCTTCTTCATATCCTGAAAGGTTAGAGTTGATAATAACAGGATATACTTTCTTTTCATCCAAATAAGCGTATTTGAGCGTATCGGGAAGAGGTTTGAGATCAAACACCGGGTCTTCTTTTGGTTTGGATAGAATTCCTAAAGGTTCAACCGGAAGGTTGTGCTTCAGGATAGCAGGTTGTCTCAAAAAGATTTCGTCAATTTCATTTCTTTCCTGCATATGAGTATCATTCTCGTGGTCCTCCATGTATTGCTGCAAAGGATCATTAGGGGGAATAGCAATAGAAGCAATACTTTCAATAATTTTATCATCACTAGGTAATTCAGTACCACGAGGCTGCTTAGAGATCTTAGAAAAGTTAAATTCATATGGCTCACCATTGAATTCAACAGAAACTTTACCTTTCTTGCAATCTATAATAGCTCCACAAGTTCTGAGAAAAGGTCTACCAAAAATAATAGGACAAAAACTATCTTGTACTGAACCAAGTACGAGAAAGTCGGTAGGATACTTTACCTTTCCACATAGGACTTCAACATCTCTCACAATCCCAATAGGAGAGATAGTAGCTTTGTTTGCAAGATAAATAGTAACATCAATCTCTTCGAGTCCACAGGGTGAAATCTCACTCATGATCTCTTGATAAAGCGAATAAGGAATCGCGCTAGCACTTGATCCCAGATCGCATAGCCCGTAATAATTGTGATCTCCTATTTTAAAAAATACAACTGGTGTACCTGAAATTGGGCTTTTATTCTTGGCTGTGACAATGTTAGTTGAAACGGCACAAAAATTTATAATAGAATCTGAAACATCATTAGTAACTAAATCTTTAACCATAGCAACTTGAGGATCGACTCTGATCTGGTCCTCAGGTTCGCCTGTTCTTCTCTCACTTTTATTTATGATGCCTGTCACAAAAGAGTGCTCCCTTATCCTTGAAGGAAAAGGGGGCTGTTCATATATAACTGCAGGCAAAATAGGATCAGCAACGTGAATATCAATAGGCACTTCTTTGAAAGGCTTATGGTACCGATCCTTCTTCATCTTAGAAGAATCAACATGAGAGGCAAATTTCTTACAAAAATCAATCATTAGATGGGAATACAGACCAATCTTAGAGCAAAAGGTATTAAAATAATCAGTTTTCACATAACTCTCAATATAATCATGCTCATAATTTATAGCAGGTTCAATACCTTTATCGATTTCCCAATCTTCAGTATTCTTCTGGATCCTTTCGATGAGATCCCATCTTTCTCCAACGCTCTTTGTCTGAAATACCCCGCTAGAGGAGGCATCCAACATTTCCTTGTCCTGGCGAGAAAGCATGGCATAAAAATTTGTAAGTATAATATCTTTGGGGAGCTTATGGATAGGACATTTGAACATTAGGGATTTAAGTCTCCCCCAAGCTTGAGCGATGCCCTCTCCGTCGCGAGACCTAAAGTTATAGATGTAATTCCTGTCTCGATGAACTTCATGAAGAGGGTAAAACTTTGTATAAAAGAGAGACATAAGCTCTTCCCAATTAAGAGAATGTGAGTTATCGAGGAGCTTATACCAATCTGAAGCTTTGTCTGTAAGCGATATGGAGAATAATTTCTTCATAAAGAACTCCAGTGACACACCTGCAAGCTTGAATAATGAACATAGTAGTGATAAATATAGCAAGTGTTCACCTGGATGTCTGTCTCCTGCATAGCGATTAGTTAAGACATAATCGATAATACCAGATGGTATCTTATAAGGCACAATTTCAGTAGGGGCAGGAGTGACTACCTTAGTGGTGGGGCGGCTCCCCAAGAACAACGATCCAATGGTAGGGGTGCCATAAGAACAAAAACAGCAACAACAAAACTAAAACAGAAATATAAAAACTTCTTACCAGCTTCACTTACTAATAGCGCTACGCTCCCCGGCAATGGCGCCAGAAAACGTTACTTGATGACGCACAATGTAAGGGATCGATTGCAGCGTTTTCGATAAGTAAGAGTGTCGAACCCAACGAGGAGCAGAAGGTAATAGCAAGTGACTTTGGTAAGGAGATAACTGCAAGCACTGAAAGATAACTTTTGAGGTGTTTTCTTGGTATAAGCAACAGGAAAGCAAACACGAGCAAAGTAAAAGGTACTGGAGAGTAACAAGTGGCCCAATCCTTTATGAGCAAAGGAGAGGCCTAGCAACTGAACTTATAAAAGCTAAAGCGTTCTTGAGGACACACGGGAGAGGTAGTCATGTGCTTTCGCCATATTCCGTATCGGTACTATGTGCTGTGTTGATAAGTGTTGAGTGGGTGGATCTATGCTAGTACACCCTCTAGACTAAGATAAGTGTACTCTTATGATTAAACACCTTGCAAGCATTCGCAAATACAAGATAGTAATTAAGGCAAAACCCTAACCATAGCAATACGATCGGTGATCCATTGTTCCTTGTGCAAAAGCGTGCAAACTGGGGTTTCGGTTTCTGTCACTCCGGCAACCCACCGTAAGAATTCTTGGTACACAATGTATTCCCCTAGGTCCTTGATAAGGCGAAGTGTTGAGTGTTCGACTCACACAAAACCACTAGGAAAATAACAATACAACTTAAATATCAACCAACACATATTACTTCAACATCATATGACTACTATCAACTAGACTTCTCCCATGTCCTCAAGAACTAAAGTAACTGCTCACAAGACATAAAAGAGATCATGATCAGTGGGGATAAATAGAAGATAAACAATCTGAACACAATAATTTTTTCCAACAAAACTCAATAGCATTCACCACAAAGTAGTAATCAACACCGATAGAGTAGAGAGGATAGATAGTACAGATTACAAAACGAGTTGCAATTGTGAGACGAGATTGGATGGAGGTGGAGATGGTGCTGATGATGGGGATGATGTTGATGATGATCTCGATGATGCCCGTGACGATGATGATGATGATGATGGCGACGATCTCCCCTTCCGGGAGGGGATCTCCCCGGCGGAATCTGCCCGCCAGAGATGGATTTTCTTCTTTGTAGGTTTCCGCCACGGAGCGGCGGCGGAACTCCGGAAACTCTCCTCTCCTCAGGGTTTTTGGATCGCGAGGAGTATATAGGCCAGAGGGGGGAGCCGAGAGTGGCCCCGGGGGTCCAGGCGCCCTCCCGGCGCGGCCAGGGGTGGGGCCGCGCCAGGTGGCCGCCTGGGCACCCTTTGGCCCCCTCTGGTAGCTCTTTTGCGTGTCTTCGTGATACTTCTGGAAAACATCCTCCGTTGATTTTCAGGTAATTCGGAGGTGTTCTTCTTCAGCAACTCAACGTCCAATTTTTACCGCTGAATCCTGCGTCTGCTGCTTCGGCACCAGAAAGTTGCAAACTGTGTAAAATAAGCCAAAACAACATAAGAATAGCATCAGATCATGAAATATATCAATGAATAAGAAAGAATTCCTATATAAAATAGTGATGCATTTTGGACGTATCATAAATTGACAGTAAAGATAAATTAATTGAGGTGGATCAATAGGCCATTAACAACTCCCATATCCCAAACTCGTCAGTGATGTTCACAACTATGTCTTTAGTTTTTGGGCGACATCACAGCGGTTGTTTATTCATGGAAAAAACGACTCATACTGCTTTGATCATCTATGAAATCATGGAAACCTTGACCCTTTGGACACGCAGATAAAGATCAAAAGGCGACAAGGAGTGGAAATGGCGTAACTAAGCTCGGGACTATCTGGACCTGAAATCCCGTGCATTGTATCAGCTCTATCGTTCCTCCACACAGTGGCGGCACGCTGACTCGAAAACACAACACCCCGATGCGCGGACAAGAGCTTGCGTTCTTGCTGGATCCAGTTAACTGGTGACTTATCTGCTGTCTGTTGTGCTTTTTGAATGCTCCACCTCCGCGCTTAAAAGTGATGTTGACAATGTGCTACTCCGTCGTTTAGGACGAGCATCTTGCAGGTTATCGCCGCTGAAAAGTGATGTGGACGTTAGTCGGCGAGGATTAATCTTGAGCAAGTGTGGTAAGACAGGGCAGTGAGGGTAGTGAAGAGCATGGATCTTTACTCCTATAAGCAAGCCATGGAAGACTGATCTGGCCGCCGCCGGTGTCGTCGCCCACCACCACCACCATCCCCTCCTCTCCCCACTTCCCGGTCTCCTCTGAGGTCGACCTCCACAAGTTCGACACTGACGTCGTCCGTTCCTCGGCGCATCTACTACCTCCTCCTCTGTCCCAGCAGACTCACAACCCACCATCACCACCCGTCCAACCCATCCTCCTCGTCATCTCCTCTTCCCCTCCCCCTTCTCATATAAGGGCGCTACACGGCTGGTAGCTAATGGGATCTAATTCATTGAGATCTAATTCGTGTGCATGAAATACTAAATTAATTTGGATGACCGAGACCTTGCGGCTCCAGAGAAGACAATTCTTTCCACTTGTCCTTCTTTCCACCCAAGAAACTTGGCATGACATCATCATTTCACACGTATATCAAGTTCTAGACAGTTGAGAGGGATACGGAAAAAACTGGATGCACTTCGTGTACAAACTAAACCATCTCTTTCGAAGTATAAGGTTTTCGGAGAAAAACTGGATGCACTTCGTGTACAAACTAAACCATCTATTTGTTTCTTCTTCAACCTTTTTCTGTATTCAATATAAATCAATCATAGCTACTTCCCCAAAATTCCAACCTTTTTTACTTCATTTACTAGTTTTCATGCATTTAGTGATTTATCTTTATCTACATAACCCTGAAATTGAAAACTACTACAAGATCAACTCATAAATGTTTGAAACTTGGCATGACATCATAATTTCACACATATATCATGTGCTAAATTTTTTAGAGGATTACGGAAAACACTGGATGCACTTCGTGTACAAACTAGATCATATCTTTCAGAAGTATAAGGGTTTTGGAGGGAACTCATGTGTTACAAAGATATTACATTTTTTAACATTTATTTCGTCTTTAATCTTTTTTTGTATTCAATATAAATCAATCATAGCTACTTCCCCAAATTTCCAACCTTTTTTACTTCATTTACTAGTTTTCATGCATTTAGTTATTTATTTTAATCTACATAACCCTGAAAACCACGACAGATCAACTAAGAAATGGTTGAAACTTGGCATGATGTCATTATTTCACATATATATTATGATCTAAATAGTTGAGAGGGTTACGGAAAAAATGGATGCACTTCGTGTGCAAACTAGACCATCTTTTTCAGAAGTATAAGGGTTTCGGAGGAAAATTCATGTGTTACAAAGACATTTCATTTTTAACATTTATTCCTTCTTCAATCTAAACATGATGCAATGCTAAGCTAGCTAACTTAACACATACCAAGCATGGGGTTGTGACATTATTTGAACTTTTATTTATGTTGATATTATAATTACTATTATTTGAATATTAATTAATTATCTTTGTCATTTTTAGTATTTTCATTAAATACCTTATGCAAAAAGCATTTAAGATTTTTTTTATTGAAATAATAATTAATTCTACAAGCAATAATGCATTTAAGATTTTTTTTGAATTAATGCTAAGTTTTAATGGTTACCATTATTGGCTATTTTCTATGAAAACCCTACAAAGTATTTTTTTGCAAAATTATGTCAAAATATTTAAAAAAAAAATAAGTATTTCAAAGTTTATTGCATTTTCTGGAATTTTTGATAAATAAAAAATGCAATTAATTATTTTTTTACTCAGGGGTTAGCCAGCCAGTGTCAATGACTGTGGGGCCTGAAAATGGGCCTCTGCTGGAGAGAAAGAGGGCGTGGTTTAGGGAGAGACAATAGTGGATTTAACCCTGCAGGGGTGTACCAACTGCCCATTACAAGGCTTCGCACGCACGCTCGCTCATCTCTCTCAGTTTTTACCCATCACAGGCAGCCATTTCATGATTTAGTCCCGAGAGATCCGGAAGACAAGTCCTTCTAACTAACAATGCACAAGTCCGGGTGGCCCCCGGGGAGTCGACACCGAATCCAAAAGCCGGCCACGCTCTCGGATCGGACTCTTCCGTCTGGACGAGGTCGGGGTAACTAACCCAAACCATGTGGGCAGCCCCCTTGCTTCCAGGTGTGGACCAACAAGAGAAACCATGTCTCCGCTGGCCCGAGTTATTTGAAATCTGCCGGCCGCGGACCAGTCACACACACGTTTCAAATGGCAAATCAGCTTGGGACACCACTAGAAATGTTTAAAGCTAGATAGGTAAGAAGAGGGGACCCCATAGTATCCCACACGCGGTAACAGGGTAACATTCGTAGCATCCTAAGCATGCATACTAAGAAGGGGCCGAGCAACGAGCAATAGTAACATAGAAGTACATGGTTTGCTGGGATGGGACATGGCTGTATCGGTTTAGGAGAGGCTGTAAACATGTGGTAGGATCAAACATCGAACCTAACCTAGACTACCATGCAAACCACTGGTTATAATAGAATGGATCATAAGTAATGTATAGTCCTTGCCTGTTGATAAGTTGGGTTCCGAAGGTGTAGTCCATCGCAAACTCGCATCGTCTCCGAGAGGTACCTGTGGAAGCACACAAGAAGGAAACACTGGAAAATGCAATCAACGAGCAAGCATCTATTACTACGAAGCAATCACGAGCAAGCAACATCAAGAAGGTAACACGAGACAATGCACTACGGTATCGCATCTATCATCGAGAGAGATTACTAGCAGGTTAAGTGGAGTATTCGCCACACACGATGATACCGCACATTTAGGATGGTTCAAGTTGTTTAGCTACACAAGATGAACAAAAGTTGTTAACATGGCATATCACCCAAGCATGGCATAGCACACAACATGACAAGAGGTAAAGCATAAGGTAAACTATCTATGCTAGTTAATTTAAGTGAGGCACAATCCTAAGCATGGCATATCGCTAAGTACCCCATGACAATTAAAGCATTTGGTACTGTTCTGCCCTAAACCATATTTTAGGTTGGTTAACAACAGCAAACAATAGCATAAACACAAAGTACATGAAATTCCAATCAAGTTACATATAAAGATCACCCCGATCGGAGTTACGGTTAAAAAGATATAAGCAAAACAAGTTATGCACACATGTTGTTAACATCAGGGAGCATAATTTAGAACAATGCATCAACAAGCTACTGAATGCAAACATGCACCAAAATGATATGCAATGAAGTAGACATGGCAGGAAAGTCATGTCAAAAAGAATCATGCAAATATGCATCATGGTTCACTAGTTATAAGCAACACAAGAAGCTATAAAACATTACTGGTCAAGGAATTTGTGAAAAACGGGTAAACATGGCAGAAACTGTTATTAGCAAGCTTTATAAACAGGGGTAGAACCATATGCAAAAGTGCAGCAACATGACATAGCAATATATGGGCATGAAATAGACATGATGGTGATCAGGTAAAACAAGAATCAAGGTCATAGGCATCACTGATCAAAAGATATTAAGCGTGCAACATGGCTTCGGAAAGTTACAGACTTAGTGAAAAATAGAGGTGGCTGTCAAAAACTGTGGGATAGCATCTTTGGAGCTGAAATATAACTATTACCAGGAATGTAAACATGACAACGCAATACATATAATGGAGGTAGACATGGCATAGATCAAAATGACATATTGCAATGCTCAATAGGATGTATGGTTAAAAAGATATAGGGCATCAAATTTGCATCTTACGTTAACAGCAGCACACTAACAACAGGGTAGCTACTTTGGGTGAAGATACAATCAACATGCAGCAGGCCAAAATGACAAGTGAAAGCATATAACTGAAGTAGACATGATGCTTAACAGTATGCAACAAGAATCACTCAATTCCGATGAACCGTTGCCACTCAACCGTCGCCCAAAGTTGACACAAAATAACAGTTTCAGCAGTTTAGCAGCAATTAACGACGGGAAGCCCTGTTCAGCACATAATAACTACATCTAAACAACCTCAAATCAAACAACTCACTAAAGATGAAAGTTAGAGCACATCAACACGAACAAAAAACATTTTGGGCGCAACCTCATACGACCTACGGTTCATTTGCTATTCTCATCGCAAAACGGAATAAAATAACACATTCATGTGACTTTGCAAAATTTACAGAGGAAGGAAAAAATATATAAAAAGGCCTCACCAAATGGGATCGGCTCAAGAGGCAGCGGTGGACGAGGGCTTGCTGCGGCTCGCCCAGGGCGAGGAAGGCCGGTCGGGCCGCAGTGCTGGGCTTGGCCCACGGCGGGCGAGTAGGCGGCCCACGTGGCCGGCGGTTGGTGCCGGCTCGAGCAGCCACGCCTATGGCCGGCGGCGCCGTGCTAATCGCCGGCGAGAGTGGCGCATGCGCCAGCAAGGGTCCAAGGAGGGGGCGGCTGGGTGAGGCGTGGCGGCGGCGGTCGGTGTCGGCTGGGCGAAGGGAAGGCGCCGACGGGTGGAGGTGGCGGCCGGCGGAGAGCCCGACTCGGCCTCGGCCTCGCCATGGCCATGGAGGCCGGCGACCTGCAGCAGGGAGACGGAGGGGTGAGGAGGTGAGGATAAGAGGGGAGCACACACGCGGGAGGAGAGAGGAGGCGGCGTCCGGCGGCTCGCCGTGGTGCGGCCGGAGGCGGAGGTGGTCACTGTTGGGAGGAGCTTGGGCGGCGGGAGCTCCTCGGCCCAGCGGCGGCCCTGTGGGGCCCGAGGCGCCCTGGGAGGCTGGCTGGATCTCCAGGGGGTGACGTGGCCTCATTCTAGGCCATCAGATCTTAGATTTGATGGTCCAGATCTAAGGGAAAGCTAGGGTTTCGAAAACTGGCGGCTCTGGGCAGAATTTTGGGGCAATTTCAGGGGGTGGCTGCAAATTTGTGTTAGGGGAAACCCTAGAAGGGCTAGGGAGAGGGGTGGTCTTTCTATAGCCTGGCCTGGAAGGCAAATTTACGCAAATGCCCCCGGTCTTTCTCGCGCGCGTCCGGTGCTCCACGTTTCTGACCGCCGGGAGCCCATACGTCCTCCGACTAGGACGAAATCTCAAATAGCGCGCTCAGCGCGGCGAGCCCGTCAATCGTACCTTGCTTTGAGAACAATTTCCGACGCCCAATAAAATAACCCATTTAATTATTAAATGGGGTTTTCGTTCCGATGGCGATGGCTGGTCTTGTGCCGGTTGCAACAGTGCTCGGGTGAAACCCGGTGTCGCAAAGGTCGTGTGTTGTTTGGGAAAAAGGTTTAGTAACGCATCCGATACGAGAAAGAGGGGGAGAATATTAACCGATTAATAAATCAGCGAAGAAAATACTACAAACAATTATAGCAATCATAAAAAATAAAGCAACAATTTTTTTAATTTGGGTGAAAATCCTGGGCTGTTACAGAGAGGTTGTCAATCTCTCCGGCCTTGTTGTTCACAAAGGATCAACGCAACAGATAAAAGATAATAATGATAACAGGTGGAAAGTAAAAGAAGGAAAATAAAAGAGTGTGTATACAGTGATGTGAATATGGACCGGGGTCCCGTCATGTTCACTAGTGATGTATCTCTCCCAAACGACGATAAAATTGCTATGCGAGGTAAAAAAATCACAGCTGGGCAATTGACAAGATTAAAAACGCACTGCAATGCTAACTATGCTACAAAGAAAGGACGAGGCTCAAAAGCATGGGCGGTACGCCAAAATAAGTAGACCGAAATCCAACTGCATCTACTACTAATCATCCACCTTGAGATATCTATCCAGAACATCTCGCTGGTATTAAGTTGCGAGCCCCACCCAATGTGTAAACCAAAGCAATAGACAACTGCATTAAAAAGCACCTTGCGTAAAGTAAACAATCCTTGCAACCGCGGTTACAAGCACCGTTATTTTCCCCCTTGTGGCAACAGAACATCCCCTAGACTCATGTTTCTGTCACTCAAGTGCGTCATCAGGGGGCATGAACCCACAATCAAGCAGAACGTTCCCTCTTGGAGTCACTACCTACTACTTGGCCAAATCAATAAACACCAACGGAGAACATGCAATAATTACTTAGGAACAAAAATATAAAAGATAAGAACCAAATATATTACTCAATCACAAACGGAACATAGTCTCATAATCTATCAGATCCCAGCAAACTGGCAAACTGGGGCCCTGGTGGGTCCCCTCCGATCCTCCTTCGGGACTTCAAAAGCTTCCGTTGTGCTGATTTTTCATCTGATTTTTCCCGAATTTTTGGAGTACTTTTAATATGGGGGAAACCTTAAATAGAAAAACAGCAGAAAACATGAACTGGCACTGTGGTGCACTGAGTTAATAAGTTAGTCCAAATATGATCAAAAGTGTATGAAAGTGTATCTAGATCATAGCAATATCACACAAAACATGCATGGAGCAAGCAGAAATTATAGATACGTTTGGGACGTATCACCTACCAATGCAATGTGATTGACTATAAAAATGCCAAAAAATAACCTAGCAATATCACTCGTCATAGACATGCCCCAAAAACATACCAATGCCACTCATCATGTGTTGAATGCTGAGTTGACATGCTTGCATGTTGAGTATGCTAGTGGGGGCTAGCTATTTAGATATAGAAGAAAAAATATTTTAGTGAAATGTTTGAATAAAAAAAACATGAATATTTGAAATAATATTTATAAATGGATATATGGATTTAATATAAATATCATAATAGAATGAAAATTACCATGCTATATTGCATGTGGGTTTTTATTATGCATAGTGGCATATTGAGGTGGACCTTTTCTCATGCATGTTGAAAACATGAATATTTGAAATAATATTTTTAACTAATATATGAATTTAATATAAATATCACAATAGAATGAAAATTATCATGCATTACATGTTGCATGTGGATTTTTGTTATCCATAGTGGCATATTGAGGTGGGTCTTTTCTCATGCATGTTGAATGGTGAGGCGGCATGCTTGCATGTTGAGAGAAATATGCTAGTGGAGGCTAGCTATGTAGATATAGAGGATGTTTACTTCATCGTGAAGAAGGATGTCGTGGGGACATTGGATTCTTTGACTATCATAAGTGCATGGATGCATTGCAAACACTTGCATATGGTACAACTGTGGATTCGTGGGACGAGTACCTCCGGATGTCTGAGAGCACATTCAGGGACATCATGGGGCGATTTACTACTATGGTGGTGGAGGTGTTTGGTGTGACGCCCCCAAAATCAAGCTGTGTACAGTAATCATACACTCAAGGTACACTATCGAGATCAGGGACTCACGGTAAGATATCACAACACAACTCTACAAACAAAGTAATACAAGCTGTTTAATACAAGCCAGGGGCCACGAGTGCTCGAATACAATAGCTCGAAAGCACAAATTTAGCGGAAGCAATAGTATCTGAGTACAGACACAAGAATACAAGGTTGCCTTAAGAAGGCTAGCACAAATTACAACAGATCGAAAAGGAGAGGCCTCCTGCCTGGGAACCTTTGAACTACTCCTAGTAAACGGGGAAATCGACGTCGTAGTAGTCTCCTCCGGGGTACTCCTGGTCCTAGGCTGCAACGTCGACTACAGCGGCCGATCAGGTAAAACAAAAAGGCGGAAATAAAGCAAATGTGAGTATCTAGCATACCCGCGAGTCTTACGTCCGCTACTAAGCATTTATACATTTGTATCAAATGGAAAGGTGAGGCTGTATATAGTGGACTGCAAGGTAGAAATCAGAATAAGGGTAGGGAGCTAGGCCTATCGAAGACTAGCATCTTCCGACGAGTCTTGCAGCATGAGGAGAGAATAGCCATGTAAGGCCCGATATGCGGTACTGTTCCAGATCTAGATGTTTCCATCCAGATCAGGGGACGAAGCACATATCGGTCCCACCGCGACATATGACGAAGTCATATGCCCCGGATTTCCAACTTAATATCACAACATTACAAATACAAGGATACAACATCTCATACAATCGGCATACAACTGCCTCAAATACAATACAACAGCGGAAGATATATGTCTGAGTACAGACTACAAGCAAATGCCTAGTGGCAAAGAGAGAAACATCGATCCCATAACCACACGGGTCCAGGCCCTCCGTCGGGATCCGCCTAACTAGTCGTCGTCGAGTCTCCACGTGAAACGTCGGTCACCATACCTGTTGTCGATCAAGAACCCTGAAAAGAGTTTGGGGGTAGTATCATGAGTACAGAGGTACTCAGCATCCAACTGTAGTGGTCATCTGACCCAGCAAGGACTTCATCACTCGTCATTCTAGGACAACTAGTAGTTTACGGTAAGGAAGGGGTAAGTGGTGAGGTTGCTGCCGCACTAGCATTTATGAAGTGGCTAACGATCTAGAGAGTAAGATAAGAAGCCAAGCATTCGATGAGGAATCGCCTCCAACAAGTCTGCTATCCACCTACTACGCAAACATAACACCTATCCTATCCTTGTCCTCCTCTTCGCATCCCGACGAAGAAGAAGCAGTCAAGGCACACACACACGTTGATCAAGTTATATTAAGATTATCTCAGTTGTTGTTGTCTATGAACAAGGAGTAGGTCTCAAGTCGTCCATAACCGTGGACACGGCTTCTCGAAAATATTTAACCCTGCAGGGGTGTACCAACTGCCCATTACAAGGCTCCGCACACACGCCCATCTCTCTCAGTTGCTACCCATGATAGGCAACCATTTTATGATTTAGTTCCAAGAGATCCGTAACGACAGGTCCCTCTAACTAACAACGAACAAATTCGGGTGGCCCCCCGGTGAGTCGACATCCAGCTCAGGAGCCGGCCGCTCTCTCGATCTGGTCTCTACCGTCTGTCTCGGGTTTGGATAGCCGGTTAATCACACATGGGAAACCAGGTCCTCAGCCGAACAAGGTGGGCCAGCAAGGGAACTATGTCCTCACTGGTCCAGGTTGGTTTGAAAACTACTGGCAGCTGACCAACACACACACGGTTTCAAATGGTAAATCATCTTGGGCCACCACTAGAAATGTTTGAAGCTAGGTAGGTAAGAAAAGGGGACCCCATAAAATCCCACACGCGGTTAGGCACGCTCAGTCTTAAAAGCAATACCCGGAACTCGGATCCTAGGTGACTCGAATGGAACAAAGCATCCGGGCGGGATAGCCTAGACCTTCCATCCTTCGTCGAATATAGTCAACATTATAATAATCATATCATCAACAACAATATAATAATGTGATAGCCCAACCAAGGAGTAACAGGGTAACATCGTAGCATCCTAAGCATGCATACTAAGCAGGGGCTGAGCAACGAGCAATAGTAACATAGCAGTACAAGGTTTGTTGGGAAGGGACATGGCTGTATCGGTTTGAAAGAGGCTGTAAACATGTGGTAGGATCAAACATCGAAGCTAACCTAGACTAGCATGCAAACCACTGGTTTAAATAGAATGGATCATAAGTAATGTATAGTCCTTGCCTGTTGATAAGTCGGGTTCCGAAGGTGTAGTCGATCGCAAGCTCGCAACGTCTCCGAAGGTACCCGCGGAAGCACACAAGACGATAAACACTGGAAAGCAATCAACGAGCAAGCACTCTATTACTACGGGGCAACACAAGATCAATAATACATCACACAACACGGCAACGCGATACGGATCTATCGTCGAGAACGGTTACTAACAGTTTAAGTGGGGTATCGGTCACACACGACGAATACCGCACATTTACGGTGGTTCAAGTTGCTTAGCTACAGGTGATCAACCAACGGTTTTTAACATGGAAACTCAAGCAAGCATGGCATAGCACACAAACATGGCAAGAGGTGAAGCACAAAATAAACTATCTATGCTAGTCAATTTAAGTGAGGCACAACCTAAACATGGCATAACACTAAGTGCCGCACGATGATTAAAACATTTGGTACTTTTCTGCCCTAAACCATACTTTAGGTTGGTTAACAGCAGCAAACAATAGCATAAACACAAAATAGACGAAAAACTAATCAAGTTACATGTTAAGAACACCCCAAACGGAGTTACGGTTAAAAAGATACAAGCAAAACAAGTTACGGGCACAATCTGCCAACATCACGAAGCACACTTTAGAGCAATGCATAAACAGAATAATCAATGCAAACATGCTCACAAATGATATGAAACTAAAGTAGACATGACAGGGAAGGCATGTCAAAAATAATCATGAAAAAAGGCATCATAGATCAAAAGATATTAAGCAAACAACATGGCATCGCAAAGTAACAGACTTAGTGAAAATCAGAGGTGGTTGTCAACAACAGCAGCATAGCAACTTTGGAGCAGAATAACTATATGACCAGGATTGCTAACATGAAGATGCAATACATGTAATGAAAGTAGACATGATGCTTAACAATATACAATTGGAATCACTCAATTCTGATAAACGGTCGCGACACACTCGTCGACCGAAGCTGCAACAAAATATAAACAGCAGCACTCTAACAGCAGGGTAGCTACTTTTGAGCAAGATACAATTATGATGCAGCAAGCAATTATGGCATGTGAATGCATGAAACTGAAGTAGAAACAATGCTTAACACAACGCAAAAGGAATCACTAAATTCCGACGTACGGTTGCGAAGCAACCGTCGCCCGAAGTTTCAATCAAGCAACAGTTTCAGCAGCAGTTAATCAACAGTATGCAATTAACGACCAGTGGCCCTGTTTGAACAGCAAAAACACAATCAAGATGACCTCAAATGCAAATGCTCACCAAAGATGAATTGAAGTACACGCAATTCTAAGAAAATTTCATTTTGGGGGCACGTTCATCGGAGCTACAGATTACTCGCAATTCTAACCGCAAAAACACATCAGCATCAATTTATAAAAGACTTAGCAGAAATTACAGGGTGCTAAGAAAAAAAGAAAAAAAACAGAGACAAAAAATAAAAAAGGGGGCGGCCTGACTCTCACCATGGGCCGTGGCCCATCAGGCCGGCTGGAGTGGGCGCTGTGGGCCGCGCTGGATGGCTGGGAAGGCCGGCCCACAATGGCTGGAGACGGCCCGGCTCGCCCGATCCCATCCTGATCGAGGCCGAGCTCGACGGCGGCGGCGTCGGTGGCTCTCCGGCTAGGGCGCGAGGACGCGAAGGGGAGGGGGCGCGGGCGGCTTGGATCCTGGCGACGGGCGTCGAGGGGTGCTGGATCCTGCCGGATCCGGTCACCGGCGGTGGCCACGGGCGACGGGGCGCGGCGGCTCGGGCATTGGAGCTCGCCGACGTCCATGGTGGCTGCGGTCAGCCTGCGGGACGTCGTGCCCTGCGAGGAGGAGAGGGTAAGGGAGGTGATTGAGATGAGAGGAGGGAGGAGGCGCGGGAAGAGGGGAGGGCGCGGCGGCGCACGGCTCGCCGGCCGGCGGCCTCGTCGAGGTGGAGGGCGTCCACGGGAGAGAGAGCCGGCGTGGATGGGCTTGGGCGGGCCCGTCGGCGGCGGGGCGGGCCCGGCGTGGCCCGTATGCCCTGTGCTGCGATTGGGGAAGGCTGAGGCACGATCTGAGCCCTCAGATCTGGATCTGATTGTCCAGATCGGGGCTGAGACTAGGGTTTCGGTGGAGGGGGTTTTGGGGGCAATTTTGTGGAATTTTTCAGGGGGGGCTGCAAATTTCCATTAGGTTAAACCCTAATTGGGTGGTGGGAGGCTGGTGGTCTTTATATAGGCAGGTTGTCTGGCTAGTTTACGCAAATGCCCCCGGTACCTCTCTCTCGCGTCCGGTGATCGCGTTCGTGACCGCCGAGACTCCGTACGGACTCCGATTCAGACAAAATCTCGAACCACGCGTTCAGCGCGTCGAGCCCGTCGATCGTACCTCACTGCAGTGACATTCCGACAACTTTTTAGGCGCCCCATAAAATAATCCGTTTATTAAATAAACGGGGTTTGCGTTCCAGTGGCGATGGCTGGACTTGTGCCGGTTGCGACGGTTCTCGGGTGAAACCCGGTGTCGCACAGGTCGTGTGCCGAGATGGGAAGGGGTCGGTCTCCGTCCGATACGAGATAAGAGGGGGGAAAATAATCGCCGATCGATAAATCGGGGATGCAAACACCGCAAACAAATCAGACAATCAAACAATTCACACCGAAAACAAAATTTTTAATTTTTGTGAAAACTGGGCTGTTACAAGCCAACAATTTATATAAAGCATAAAGTAACAAGGCAACAGAAGTTGCCGCAGCATTGTATAATAATAAGTTGTAATAATTAACAATGCCTCTGAGATCATGATAGGCGGGATGTCCCGATCTTTCGACGAGAGATAACTATCGATTTGGTGGAGACGACTTTGACGATCCGAATACGAACGTGCAACAACGTCGCGCCTTAGCAATCGCTAAACCAATCTCTGTAGGTTATTGACCACGCCGAAGCACGATCAACCTGACCACGAAGGTCTAGTGCCTGCAAGAAATCGAAGAACAAGCAAGAACAATGATAAAACTATCTGAATATTGCGAGTATATATATGAACTATAGATGAAAATTGGGGTTCTGAAGCGGTCTTGGCTTGGTCGTAGGACACAAACGAAGTACACAAAGTTGCAATGGCTAACTTTTAACTAAACAAAACCCAAAGAAAACCCTAGGGGTTGATCTACTTATATAGGACTAAAGTGTGGAGTCCAAGGGGGTGGAAGGACGTCCCAAGGAGTCCTAAGACTAAATCTAGGTCGTAAAAGGCACTTGGGCCCATGTGGAGGTGATGCAACACCTATTGAGTTGGACTTTGACTCAGTTTTTGCTGATGGGTTGCACCGTTTTCGCAATATCTCCATGCTCAGAAGGAATTTGAAGGTGAAACCAATTGGGTTGGAAACTACACGCGATAAGCTATCACCAGCAAAAAGAATCACCCAATTTGTATTTCGTATGTAGAAATGGAGGCTGTTTGAAGTTGGGTATATCTCTGCAGTCCGAATTTGAGTCCATGACGTGAAAGACTTGGTCTCTATCTTCTCTTGGGCCAAAAGTGACGTGAAATAACTTCTTGTACAACACACAATCATGCCCCTTTGTATTGACTTCATTTCTTGATCAAATATAGATGAATTAATGGTCATATCCATGATAGTGATGTCCTCGTCGTCTTCATGCTTGAACATGCTCCAATGCTCATCCTTCTTGTCCATGCTGGGTTATTCATTTGTCAGCAACAAAAATATATCGACGTTAGGCAGCATAATATTCACATGAACATTATAAACATTACCAAAAAACGAAAGTACCTGATAATTTAATTGGTGTGCACGATCTCTAGTAATTGGTCCAGTAGGTATTTTAGCAGTGGTTGTGGATGTAACTATGGTAGCCATGTCCTCATCATCCTCCCCTTCTTGAAAGCAAAGTCGTCCCCGGCGTTGCTTAATCTGAAATGTGTCTATCAAAAGAAACAAGGTGTACATGTTGTATATATATATATATATGTTATCCATTCTTAGTTCTCTTAGTTTTTGGACATGTAACACATGTATATATGAGTAACTTTCGTGTGTCGTGAAATATAAAGATATATGATCATCACAATACGTAAACGACATGAAAGTATTGCAACTCAGTTTGCATATATAAGTGGAGCTCTTATTCATATCTAAAGATGTACAATGCTCATCATTAAACCATCCCAACACCGGTGAATACACGTTAATGTTTTTCGAAGGACATGCTACAACAGGCTTATCTAATGAGTTATGCAACAAGTCATTCGACGTAGTATCATCACCAAGATTAGAGGACATATCAAAATGATTAAGCATTGGCAGTTTCATAACAGTAACATGATTATCCAGAATAGATGGTGTGCTTAAATCAACAGGTAACTCAACACATGATTTATTCAACTCTACTATGCATGCATCATCCTCATGTGAAGTTATGTCATCAATACCTTTGTTGCTACCTTGTTGCAACGACTCAGATGATGTAGGTACGGATGATGGCAAGGTCATAGAGGCTGGAGGAGATATCACACTCACAATATGAGGCATGTTCATCATAGAAGGTGCAATGGCGAAGGAGACAATCGGTGGTAGTGAGCATGGTCTGGAATAGTAGCCGTCGTAGTCGTCGTAGTCGCCCAAAGCATCTTCCTGTATCTGTCTCTCAAAGGTACAAGAACAAACATACATACCAATAGTGCAACGAGGAATATAATTAAATCGTGCGCGAATATCATTGTTCAACCAATGAAAAAAATCTATTCTTCCGATCATCCTCGGATTCTTCTATGTCACACTTATGCATATAAGATTTAAACTCTTTTAGTAAGCATGAACAATGTTGCTTCCTTGTTTTAATTGTTCTAATTTACGAAGCAATTCACGAAGATAATAAGGAGGAACAAATTTATGTCTCAGTATTGCTTTCAAATCTTTCCAAATTGTAGGTTTATGTCAACATTTTGCTTAATATACACACTCCACCAAATGGATGCAAAACTAGTAAATGCGCGAGTGGTAGCGCGTACTCTCTCAAGTTCTGAAAAATTATTACTCGCAAATTTTTGTTCTACTTCAAACTCTCAATCAAGATAAACAACATGATTAAATCTACCCTCAAAAGATGGCAAAGAAATAACATGTCCATATGCTTCTTTGTGTGGGCGCATCGCTCGTGGTGGTGAACATGTCTCCGTCGGCCAAGAACTTGTAACTCCAGAACTTGTCATTGTTAGTAGAAACAAGAAACAAAAAAATGTTCCTATGAACTACTAGGATGTGGTGGAAAAGCGCTCACAGGAAAGCAAATATCAGTGTTGTACAAGTTCTTACCATGCAGCAGGTGGTGATCGGCAACCAACGGTGTCAAAAACTCCAAAGATTGAGTACAGCGATTCCCAGGTGAACGTACATATACACGATGTAGAAATATGTGGAGCTTGGAAGGCTTTAATATGGTGGCAAAAATAATAGCAATAATCAATTTAGAGATGCAAAATTGAATTAACGCTCAACGACAGTATTGTGCTGGTCCTAGCCTAGACCGGAGTAGAGACGAGAGCCTAGAACACTAATGTGGTCACGGCGTAGCACAACTAGCAGCAATGAAGGATATGAAGTAGCTCTGGATAACTAGATAAGTAAAGATCACAAAGAGAGTACAGATAATGGTGAAAATAGGCTCCAAATCAGAATACACCAATACTCTCGCTACAATTTTCCTTTGAAATATATTTTCTAATTTTTTGATATTTTTTCACCCACAGGGCACTGACTTAAGCTTTCTGATGCAACAAGAATTACTCAATTTGGAGGTCGGATGAGGTGTCAATTTTTTTGAGAATCAACCCGAAATCTGCCAAAAACTGTGTTCAGAAACTTTAGAGGTCAAACAGTTTGTCTTACAAACCGATCTGGAGTTTCAAATAACACACTAGCTCCAGAACTATTTAGAAGCGGCTCGGAAATATCTTTAATTTAAGTACTTGCGGAGCCAAGTCGGACTTCAGATGACAAAGTTATGCCCGTTTTACTGGACACTGCTCAAAACTAATTCCGATGAGATTTCAAATACGAGTTCAACTAGAGATAGATCCGAAAATTTTCTTCTTTTTTCTCTTTCTTCCTTTTTTCTTTCTTTTTTTCTTTTTCTTTTTTTTCTCTTTTTTTCAACTCTTTTTCCCTCTTTTTCTATGGTAGATGGTAGAAGTAGGCAGCGGATGGGATGATGGTGCAGCGGCGGCGGACACTAATGTGAACAGAACTCGAAACTCTAAAGGACTAGATACTAAGACCAGCAACTGAAGACAATGATGCAACCGAAAATTCAATAAATCAAAGTACCGAAAATAAAATTGCGAAGGCTCAGATTGGTTTGGATATGATGATCTAATCCTATTTTTATGGCTTTTTGTGTGGGTGATAGGTGAGAAAAAAACAGATCTAATATATGGATGTGCAATTCTCACCGAGCAACCTGAAAACTGATACCACTTGATAGAGGCGGGGTGTCCCGATCTTTCAATGAGAGATAACTATCGATTTGGTGGAGACGACTTTGACGATCCGGCTACGAACATGCAACAACGCCGCGCCTTAGCAATTGCTAAACCAATCTCTGTAGGTTATTGACCACGCCGAAGCACGATCAACCTGACCACGAAGGTCTAGTGCCTGCAAGCAATCGAAGAACAAGCAAGAACTATGATAAAACAATATGAATATTGCGAGTATATAGATGAACTATAGATGAAAATTGGGGTTCTGAAGCGGTCTTGGCTTGGTCGTAGGACACAAACGAAGTGCACGAAGTTGCAATGGCTAACTTTAACTATGGTACCCATGTCCTCATCAGATCACCTCCTCGACTTCCCTGCGAGGAAGCAAACCCAGAACCAAACATTTTAGTAATAATAGTTTGTAGTAGTAGGATATGTTTTCAGCATAGAGCGTCCTGTTACCGTGGACACGGCTATGCGAATAGATTAATCTTCCCTGCAGGGGTGCACTTCTGTTACACTACAACGCACGGATCTATAGGGTGGCGTACACCTTGTTAGGGAATGCCCCACCGAGGCTATTCGACACTCCATAGCCCATCTTTCAAACTCAACAGAGAGGTCATCCGCCGGTCTAAATCCTAAGTACGCCGGGCCTTGGACCCCAACCCGAACATACTCCTGCACGGTGCGTGACTGGCCGGTGAAGCATAAGCAAACCAAATAAGACATCATCGCGCGATCAAATAAGACAACACCACTTCCCGGCAATCAGCCCGGGGTACCGCTGACGTCTGAAGAGTCCTCGGACGAGACTACGAAGCAGGGGAGCCCATAACTCGTAATTCCCACGTGTAGGCAGCGAGTATAAGCCAAAAGGCTACTCAAGTCATCCGCTGAACCCTTAGTCATTTTATTAACTTGCGGGACAACCGTTATCGTTGCCTCGACTTAACTGACCCGCGGACAACGACATCACTCAGGACCACCAGTACATCGGTGCCTACCCTGTCGTCCCACCAAGTCTCTGCGGTTACCAACAAGGTGAACCGACTCCTTACCTTATCTCGCGTGTGCTCCTGGAGGAGCTCGACTTTCGTGGTTTGGTAACTCTCGCGGCCAACGATCAGGGTCCAAGCACACCGGTACACTGGTCGTACCCACCCTGTCGTCCCATCGCAATACCACTCGCAGGCACTGTTGGGTCGCCCGACTTCTTACCTTTAAGGAAACTGTTGTGGGGACCCTAGCGCGGCTATACAGAGTCAGCAACGAGTGGAGTACGAGGATTACTCCTCGATAGCTCCACTTGATGTGGCTCGGCAGAGCCGAGGTAGGGGCCTTAGGCGGTGTCTGCATTGTACAGTACCTGTGCAGTTATAAACATCGTATCCGCGTTCACTCCCAGAGTGATCACGACCCACTATCTATATCCTAGTTGACTAACAATGCGCAGGGCTCACTGCTGTATAATATAAATATATAATAGGAAGCATAGGATAAAGGAAGGTACATCAAGGGGCGACAAAAACATGCTATGCAATAGAATAGGATTGTAACGTAGCAGCAGCAGTAACAATGCCATGCCTAGTGCAAGAAATGTACGGAAAGATAGGCGATATCTAGGGAAGATCATGGATCTGCTTGCCTGGAAGCTCGACGGTGGGGGTACGGTCATCAACGACGTAGTCATACTCAACAGCGGTGTAGTCAGCGGCAGCATCGGGGTCTATCGAAGAATAAAGGGGGGAGAAACAATAAATACAAAGCAAACGTATGCGAACAGATACAAGACATGACAGATGCATTGTTATCGGTGTTCTATCGCAGTGCAATGATCTATGCTCGGAGCGGGAATTCATCCGGGGATGAAATACGAGCTCCGGGTGATTATCGACAAACGGCCCGGAGGGGGAATGTATCGTGTTCGTTGTGTTAGAGGGGTGTGGTTTGTATACGGATAGCGTATTCGAATTCATTGTATTTTTCTGATCAAGTTTCATGTATAAAGTTTTTAAATTTGACTTACGGTTTAAAACATATTAAATTTCAAAGTTTAAATCATTTTTAATTCAATTCTTGAATTTCTTTTATATATTAAATAAGCATTATCCACAACAGTGGAGTTTGACTGGTCAACTGACAAGGGGGACCCACATGTCAGCCTCTGGATATTAAAACAATTCATTTTAATAATTAACTGGCAATGGGACCGACCTGTCATGCACTGATTATTTTCATTAACTTATTTAACTTAATTTCCTACAGGTGGGACCCAGCTGTCAGTGGGAGACAACTAACAGTGTCATTAATTTAAACAAATGGCCCAGGGCCCACATGTCATAGACCCAAATTTAACTTAATAGTTATTTTAAACTAACAGGGTGTTAAGTGGGCCTGGCCCACATGTCATTCAAAGAGGGGGTGTTTCTATTTGTTTAATTAGTAGGACACCTAGCCCACCTGTAAGTAACTCACAGGGGCCAATTTACTTCCTGACCATGAGGGGCCGCATGGCAGCGGCAGTGAGGAGTTCGCCGGCGGCGGTACTCCGGCGAGGCCGACGTTGCGCACGCCACAGGCCATGGGAGGGCGCCGGACTGGGTTCATTTGAGAGAGCATGGTGCCGCGGTTCGGTAGGTGGTGGTGGACTCGCTGAAAACTAACCGGAGCATGGACGACGAGCGTGTGTGTGGCGGCCAGAACACGGCGATGACTGTGGCATCAATTCATGCGTTTGGTCGTGCGGGCGGTAGTGCGTTTTCTTCCTGAGAGTGAGAGGAGTGCGGTGACACGAACGGGTGCCAAAAGCGCGCACTGGGGCCGCGGCTACGCTACGCACGTCGGCGACGGAGCTCGGCTCCAATGGGGGTGCGGCTACGGTGACGTAGAGGGGCAGGGGGCGCGCGGGGACGGTAGAGGGGCTTACAGGGATCGTGTAGGTGAGCAAAGCAGGCTCGAGGGAGGCTTGTCAGCGGCGAATTTCCTCTGCAATCGTGCGGCGGACGAAGTTGGGGAAGACGCCGGTGTGCTCGATGTAGTCGGCGCCGGATCAATTGCTTGTGCGTGTAGACGTAGTCGACATCATCGTAGCAGAGCGACACGGCGGCGCGGCGTGAGAGGCTCGCCGGTCACGTGTGTTCACAGAGGCGGCGACGGCTGCACGGCCAGGATATTCCCCCGACGAGGCGAGGCGAGGGAGAGGGGGAAAGTGGGCGAGGAGTTGTCCAGTGGCTTTCCAGGGGCGTCCTTATCCTCTACTGTGCACATGGGAGGTGGGGGGAGGTTGGCATGGCGTCGGCCACGGCGAAGGGCAGGTGGGGAATGGGATGGGGGCAGGTGGGGAAGAAGGGGGCCGGGGTGGGCTGGGCTAGGTGGGCCTCGCCCAGGGCGTAGAATAGGTTTCTTTCATTTTTTCTTTCTGTTCTTTCTGTTGCATTTTATTTATTAGCTTTTGCAATTTTGTAAAATGGTAGACTAGTTCCACAATTAGTGTTTCACTTTATACTAGTGCCACAAAAAGTTTGGGGCCCATATGAATTCATTTGAATCATTGCTATATTTAAAATGATTAAATATTGTTGTTTTGCTGCTATTAAGATTTGTTTCCAATACTTAAACATTCAAATAAATACCCAATGTTGGTTTAACATGGTCTACTGATTTTTAGGGGTTTTCCAAAATTGGTTGCATGAAGTTTGGGCAAATTTTTATTTGTCACATATTTTTAATAACCACCAAAAGGCATTTGAATTTTTTTGATTCGAAGTTGATCAAGGAAAGGATCAAGCACAGTGATTTGAACTTAAGCAAGGTGTTTACTGTTCCAACAATAGTGATTACTGTTATAAGACTTGAGGGTGTTACAAATCTCCCCCACTACAAAGAATTCTCGTCCCGGGAATTAAAAGTAGTGCAAGGGTTAAAGTTTTGGTTTCGTATTCTAACGAATCTTCTGGTGCTTGTTGTCCTTCTCGAAGAAGTTTATCCTTTTTGTTGACGTCTTCATTTCTTTGTATCAGTGCATCTCGACGAGTTGTCATCCGTCTTTCGGGGTCTTCATCGTACCTACGAATAGGCTAGGAGGGGACACTTAGGGGGTCGAATTTACACAAGGTTAATCAACCGGGGCATCCCGAGGGAATGAGGTACAGAGTATCCCTCGAGTTTAAACTCAGGGAAACACAACGAGGGAAACAAAAGAAGATATAAGATGTTTCAAGCGGATAGGCATGCATTCGATGCCGACGACAGGTGATGAAAAAGGGGCCCAGAGCGGCAAGCATAAGCACTGAGTCTGACATCGGATTGAATATCACAAGGTATCTGACTAGTGAATTGCATACGAGGTCAAGCACGAAGAATAACCTTGATAACACGAAGGTAAAGGAGAGTCAGGTTTCGATCCTGTGGAACTGTGGGTTATGGGTCCACATTGAATAAGAAGGGTGTTGAGAAACAATGAGATCAAGTTGCAAGGTAAGTCATAGAACATCTTGTTAGCTATGTCGGCAACAACATCGGTACCAAGGGCGAGGGACGAAGAGAACCGTTTTCCTGCTCGTTAAGACGAGGCGGACCAATTGGCAAAGTTCTTGTCCATCAGTGGTCACCGAAAATTCATGAACAATCGTAACAGGTTGTACGGTCAAAGTAGCACACCGAAGTGTTTACATAAGCACGGAATTATCACTTATCAGACGAGTTACCTCAGAAGAGAGATTAAACAGACCAATGGAAAGGAAAATGTGATTGTCTGATCAGACAGACCAATGGAAGGGAAAAGGTAATGATACACAAGAATTCAGTGTATATCCTCCCCAAGGAGTGTAGAGCACGATATACACGACCAAGTTTGTATTGGCAGGGAGTCAAAGGAGGTTGTCGATGATAACACAAATCACCGAGGGGCAGGAATGGTGGTTCTCACGATGAATCCAAATAACACTTGGAAAAAGTCCAAATGTTGATGAGGACCACAACTCACGGTTTCAGATGATGCCATCGAATAGCGACGACATCAAGAAAAGGGATGGTGAGCAAAAGGTATTTAGTGTTCTCGGCTGACGACAACCCAGAACCCATGGAGTGGTTACGACGGGGAAAAGTATTGCTTCATCAAAATTCATTGGATGTAGTGCAAAGGTATGATATCCTACAGATACCAGGAGGTAATACTCGAAGGTTGAATGGAGGATCATAGGTGCAGAAGAATGTAAACCAAGGGGGTTAATTATCTTTACGAGAAGCTTTCATGATCAGTTCTACATCGTATCCATGGGAAAGAACACAAGTTCAGGGTCGACTCCCACTTCTTCAATGCATAACATTTCAATCACTTCTCGCTTTCGATGAAGTTGTAGAGTAGGAAATTTATCTGGTGTAAAACCAGTAGAGTCTGGCCCGCAGAAGTTTCTGGGGTTCACACAGGTGGTTGAAACATATATACAACCCAACGGGATATTTTACGAATCTTTACAACAATCAACAGAAGTAGAGGATACAAGTTTGAAAACAGAAGGCTAACGACATGAAGTAGATGATACCATTCGCGGGAGGCATCTTGTATGAGGGGAAATTCATCAATGACTTAGGACACAAGGGGACGGTAGATAGTAATCCACCAGAAAAATCAGGTAACGTACAGAGAGTCGGGTATGAGTATCGGTACTCCACCATAAGAAGACAGAATGCGAAGGCATCGGACGATAAAAGCATCGGAATAATTCAACACTTAAGTTCAAAGGAATTTTGATTTCCAATAGGGGATATCAGAAGCAGATGTTCTGACCATGGGTATATAAGTTGAACAAACTTATACGGACAATCACCGAAGGTTTGATTTACCGAGATCCAGCTCATGTCCAGAATGACGTCTCAGCCAGAAGAATGAGTTCATAGGGATCAATGGATGATTGTGTGCATTCGCACGCATGATGATTTCCATAAGATCAGTATGGCAGGGACAAGGGATGTCAATGAAGACTACTTAGACATATGGAATTAACCATAATGCAAGCAGGTAAGAAGAACCTCCAAAGCAATAGGCTGTCGAGGATTCCCAAGACATCGGACAGTATCTCGGGGTGTCTTCCACACACAAGAGCATCTGGGAATGAAGGTATAAATAACAAGGGTGTGAAGTTACCCATGAGGATTTATCGATGGTAAGGAACTGCAAGCAGCGGACATAAGGGTATCAGGATTTTCAAAGAGTATATTCGGAATCTTCGGGTGAATCCGGTGATCATCTGTAACGAGAGGCTCTCCGGGAGAAAAGGAGGTGCGAGAACCTAGAGTCAGAGTTAGTAAAACTTTTACCCGAAATGGAGGAGAGATCAGAGTCCCAGAGTAAAGGTGCGAAGAAAAAGATCCTAATACCACCCAGTTTTTGCGACGGGGGCCGATAAGCCACACAACACTGTTAGTAAAGTAGTTTTGCAAAGACTAGACTCGACTTTGACCAAGGAGTTTGAAGGTGGTGTCTGATGGCGCGAGGGTTGAAGGGTGTAGTATTCTCGCCCTTCGTTGGTGAGCCCCAAGTGGAAGGCGTGATGCAGCACAGCACCAAATTTCCCTCGGTAAAGATACCAAGGTTTGTCTCCAGTAGGACTCCAGAGATGATAAGTAGGTGTCAGCGGCGCAACTGACACGGACTTACACACAGACACAGATAACTTTGTTCCCAACGAAGTTCAGAGAGGGTTGTCAATCTCTCCGGTCTTGTTGTTTACAAAGGATAAAATGCAAGGGATAATAATAGCAACTTGAAAGTAATTGCAGAAAAGTAAATATAGCGTGGAAACAATGATAAGGATATGGACCGGGATACGTGATGTTCGCTAGTGATGTCTCTGTCCCAAAAGACGATAAAATTGCTATGCGAGGTAAACAAATTACAGAAAGGCAATTGACAGGATTATGAACGCACCGCAATGCTAACTATGCTACAAAAGAAAGGAAGAGGTTCAAAAGCACAGGCAGTACGCCAAGGTAAGTAGACCGAAATCCATCTACATCTACTACTAATCATCCACCTTGAGATATCTATCCAGAACATCTCGCTGGTATTAAGTTGCGAGCCCCACCCAAAGTGTAAACCCAAAGCAACAGACAACTGCATTAAAAAGAACTCTACGTAAAGTAAACAATCCTTGTAACCGCGGTTACAAGCACCGTTGTTTTCCCCCTTGTGGCAACAGCACATCCCCTAGACTCATGTTTCTGTCACTCAAGCATGTCATCGGGGGGGCATGAACCCACAATCTAGCACAACGCTCCCTCTTGGAGTCACTACCTACTACTTGGCCAAAGCAATAAACAGCAACGGAGAACATGCAAGTATTACTTAGGAACAAAAATATAAGAGATAAAAACCAAATATATTACTCTATCACAATCTGAACATAATCTCATAATCCATCAGATCATATCAAACTCAACATAGCAATAGCAGAAATATTACAAAGGTGCCTCGATCATGTTGGGCAGCTCATGAGGTCTAAACAATGAAGAGCAAAGAGGGGAGGAGAACATCACATAGCTACTGATCACGGACCCATGGTCCAAGGAAAACTACTCACGAGACATCCGGGGAGCATCCATGGTGGAGAGGAGATTCCCGGAGGTCAATCCTCCCTCCGGCAGGGTGCCGGGAAGAGGTCTTCTTGTGCTCCCGATCTTCGGAAGCGCGGCGGCGGCGGAACAAAGGCGAGTTCACGGAATAGGGTTCTCTCCCTGGGGTTTTCCCATGACGGGGGATAAAAAGGCGAAAGGGGGCAGCCAGAGGTGGGCCAGGGGCCCCAGGTGCCCCCCTGGCGCGGCCAGGGGTGGGGCCGCCTGGGCCCCCTTGGCTCCCCTCTGGCCCCTCCCGGGCTCTTCTCGAAGCTTCCGTCACGCTGAGTTTTTTCTCTGAATTTTCCCGAATATTTCTGGCACTTTTTATATGGGGGAACACTGAAATAGAAAAACAGCAGAAAACAGGAACTGGCACTGGGGTGCACTGAGTTAATAGGATAGTCCAAATATGATCAAAAGTGTATGAAAGTGTATCTAGATCATAGCAATATCACACAAAACATGCATGGAGCAACCAGAAATTATAGATACGTTTTGGACGTATCAACATCCCCAAGCTTAATTCCTTCTCGTCCTCGAGTAGGTAAATGATAACAACATAATTTCTGTGGTGACATGCTAGCAACCATAAAAGAACTTTGAAAAGTAGAGCAATCAAGGTTAGAGATTCAATTCAAGTCATAACATGCAAGAGGCTATATTAACATTGAAACAAGTAACAAAAGAACAAAAGGTGCAAGAGCTCTCGCTGTCCGTGACTCGAATGTCTCCAAATGGTGTTTGCGTGCAAGAAAGGGGATAGGGAATACGAGAAAAAAGTATTTTTGTGTTGAGAACTCAATCTACTAAAGTTTCACACTTGGTCTTCTTTGGAATCTTATCTTGACTCGTCCCCAGACCACTAGCTAGGTACAAGTCAATTTGATCCACTCCTTTTCGATATTTCGAGCACTCATGCAATGGATGAGCGTAAGCACGAGAGTTGACACTTTGGATGGCAAAGAGAGAAATAGTGTGGAGGAGGAAGACAAAAAGGGTGAGAAAGTCTCACATCAATGAGGAAAATCATAGGCAAGAGATGCCAAATGATAGATATGATGTGAGGAGTAGGGATTGCCATGCAATGGATGCACATACGAGCTAGGAAGCTCTCCAATGGAACTAGTGGGGGTGCATCTAACTTGCTCGCTCATGAAGACCTAGAGCTCGTTTGAGGAGGCTCATCCTTGGAATATGCAAGCCAAGTTCTATAGTGTGAAGGTCCCCACATAGCTATATGCATAATGATCATCTCTATGGAGTACAAGGATATAAAGAGAGTACTAGTGTGGATCTCTCAAAAGGATAGTAGTGTTGCCCATTTCTCTCTTTTTATTTCTTTTTCTCCTTTTTCTATTTATTGTATTTTCTTGTGGCCTCAATGGCTCTTTCTATTTAACTCTCATTTGTCCTCTTTGGGATCTTTTATTGTGTCCACTTTGTGATCTTTTCCTCACTTAAGGGCAACACTCTATTTTACAAGAAGGTAAAGGAGATCTTTCACACTTTACAAGGTACTCAAAATCATAAAGAAGATGTAACTATCATGATGTATGCAATGTATGCCGCTGCCAGTGTAGCAGGAACATGTATGACATGAAGATCAAGTCATGAAGAGGTGGATGTTGCATGGCAATGTAACTCGGAAAGGCTATGGAAATGCCTTGATAGGTAGGTATGGTGGCTGTTTGGAGGGAAGATATAAGGAGTCTTATAATGACAGAGCGTATCATGCCAAGGGTTAGGAAGCCCCTGCGAAGGTGGACACCAACTCTCGGAGTGAGAAGAAGGCAATGCACGGCACGGGAAAGGCTAGCAAAATATGGGAAGGTGGAAGTGTCAACTCTCAATACTTACATTAGTCCGAAGAACTCATGCACTTGTTATCGGTAACTCTCAATCTAATGAGGAGGTTCACAAAGAGACAAGTACCCCGAGGAGGAGTGTATGGGGGTTTGGTTATCCTTGCGCATCCTCGACTCATGGTACGTGAGTGTTCTCTAATATTCGACTCCTCAGAAGAGTAGTGATCCATCTAGTAGCTAGAGTTCTCAACTAGTTTTGTAGGTTTTGAAAAAAACACGGATTGCCCAAAGTACGACACCTATCACTAATAGGCAAGAGCTCTTGAAAGCAAAAGTTCAAACATTACTCACATCAATGCCTCAAAACTATTGCAAGCTACTACTAAAATTAAATAGCAACCTCAATTACCTACTTTCAAGACAAGACACAACTCAGTGCAACAACCAACTCTCTTAACAAGATAAACATGAAAACTAAAGAGAGTTCCACCAACAAACTAAAACAAAAGCCAAGGCTCTTGCTAAAGACAAACTAAAACTAAGACTAAACATGGCAGTAGCTATGAAAAGATAAAGAACACACAACAGCAAGAAGATAGGCAGGAAAAATCCTATGATGTGTTCTAAATTTTGAAAGTGGAGCATGTTTCTCTCCCACACAAAGTAAGAAAGGATCTAACTTGTTATGAACAGCAAGCAAAGCTAAAGAAAACTAAAAACAAAACCTAAGAGCGAGACGCTCCAAGCATAGCATATAATGCATGAAGTGATAAAAATATAGTGAGACGAAGGATGAACTGATGATTGTTGATGGAGAAGGGGATGCACGGGGGCATCCCCAAGCTTAGACGCTTGAGTCTCCTTGAATATTTATTGGGGATGCATGGGGGCATCCCCAAGCTTGAGCGCTTGACACTCCTGGATCTTCTTTCATCATCTTCCATCGCACACTTGAAAACTCCCTTCATACATAACTCATCATAAGCTGATTAGAGAGTTTAGTAACCTTAATAAAATAATTTTTACCCACTGGATATAAATATATTCTTGAATAGCTAATGTTTCTCAATATTTCCAAAAAGTTTTTGCAAATAAAAAGCAAGCTTAAGGTTTGCAAAAGTTAGGAGAGACAAAACGTGGCAGAATCTGTGAAAACAGAACAGCAGGTAGTAAATAATTTTTTAGGGGAACTTCTGCAACTCAAATCAAAAAACTCAGAACATACGGAAGTTTCATAATTGTATAGAGCATACTGTGTAAAAATTTCAGCTCAAAAAGATGAACCGGGATTTTTCTGGATTTTTTCTGGTCACGAAGACAGAAACTGTTTTCTGGACAGCATGTCACAACTTTTACTTCCCTTGCCGTAAGAGGCTATAACTTGGCACAAAGCTGAAAAATAAAGATACAATGATGTTGCTACAGAAGTAACAAACATCAAGACACAACAAAAGCAAAAATAAAAACCTAAATTCGTTGCGGGCTGCCTCCCGAAAGAGCTTCTTTAAAGCCATTAGCTAGGCACAATGCAAAAAGAAGAATCAAGGGTATCCAAGATCAGAATCATAAAAACCCTCAAATTGATTTTGAATAAGCTCCTTCTTCTTCTTACTAGGAAAGATATACTTACCTTTCGCCACACCGCGTAAGCGTATGTGCCTATTACCAATATCAATAAAGCCTTTCATAGTACGGAGGAAGTCTCTTCCGAGCACAACGTTACTTTGGTTTGGCTCCATGATGAAGAAATCCATTGGTGCAGTCCTATGAAGGAATGCAACTTGGACTTATTTTACCTTTCCTTTAAGTTCTGAAATATCTCCATTATAATGTTCATGATAAGATGATAATATATCCATATCCAGTTCAAAGAATCATAAACATTTTTGGCATAGTAGAAACTGTGGATCCAATATCACAAAAAGCAAGGAAGCTTTGGTTAGAGATGCTAATCCTAACAAAGGGCTCCCAATCATCATCTATCTCCAAAATTTCTTTCTTCTTGGACTTAAGTTCCTCTACTTTCCCCCAAATCTAGAGCATCTAGTCTTTTTTCAATAGTGCCAAGTCTATCTATGACAGTATCAATACTACGATCATAAACAAAATAACTAGATAGACTATGCAAAATCTCAAGAGCCCTATCTTCCTCACACTCTAGAAAATCTCCTTCAGCTATAATGTCAAGACAGTGTTTACACCACTTAAAAAGACCATGGTAAAAATTCCTAATCACAATCTTTATAGATATCCAAGGCATGATTCTTTTATGTGCTTCAGAAATTCTGTCCCATGCCTTCTTCATATTTTCTCCATCCCTTTGACGGAAATCGAGAACTTCCGATTCCCGTAAAGAACCTAGCCCTAACATGTTCATCTAAACAAGGAGGACTACTAACAGCAAGATAAATAAAAAATTTGTAGTTTTTGATAAAAGAAACAAAGATAAAAACTGAAAGATAAACTAACAAGACTAAAAAACGAAGGTAAAGGATAGTGTGCAACTCCCCTATCTTAGCACTTGGAGTCCCTGGCAACGGCGCCAGAAATTTGCTTGATGGCGCGAGGGTTGACGGGTGTAGTCTTCTCGCCCTTTGTTGGTGAGCCCCAAGTGGAAGGCGTGATGCAGCACAGCACCAAATTTCCCTCGGTAAAGATACCAAGGTTTGTCTCCAGTAGGACTCCAAAGATGATAAGTAGGTGTCAGCGGCGCAACTGACGCGGACCTGCACACAAACATAGATAACTTTGTTCCCAACGAAGTTCAGAGAGGTTGTCAATCTCTCCGGTCTTGTTGTTTACAAAGGATAAAACGCAAGGGATAATAATAGCAACTTGAAAGTAAATGCAGAAAAGTAAATATAGCGTGGAAACAATGATAAGGATATGGACCGGGATACGTGATGTTCGCTAGTGATGTCTCTGTCCCAAAAGACGATAAAATTGCTATGCGAGGTAAACAAATTAAAGAAAGGCAATTGACAGGATTATGAACGCACCGCAATGCTAACTATGCTACAAAAGAAAGGAAGAGGTTCAAAAGCACAGGCAGTACGCCAAGGTAAGTAGACCGAAAGCCATCTGCATCTACTACTAATCATCCACCTTGAGATATCTATCCAGAACATCTCGCTGGTATTAAGTTGCGAGCCCCACCCAAAGTGTAAACCCAAAGCAATAGACAACTGCATTAAAAAGAACTCTGCGTAAAGTAAACAATCCTTGTAACCGCGGTTACAAGCACCGTTGTTTTCCTCCTTGTGGAAACAACACATCCCCTAGACTCATGTTTCTGTCACTCAAGCATGTCATCGGGGGGGGCATGAACCCACAATCTAGCACAACGCTCCCTCTTGGAGTCACTACCTACTACTTGGCCAAAGCAATAAACAGCAACGGAGAACATGCAAGAATTACTTAGGAACAAAAATATAAGAGATAAAAACCAAATATATTACTCTATCACAATCTAAACATAATCTCATAATCCATCAGATCCTATCAAACTCAACATAGCAATAGCAGAAATATTACAAAGGTGCCTCGATCATGTTGGGTAGCTAACGAGGTCTAAACAATGAAGAGCAAAGAGGGGAGGAGAACATCACATAGCTACTGATCACGAACCCATGTTCCTAGGAAAGCTACTCATGAGACATCCGGGGAGCATCCATGGTGGAGAGGAGACTCTCGGAGGTCAATCCTCCCTCCGGCAGGTGCCGGGAAGAGGTCTTCTGGTGCTCCCGATCTTCGGATGCGCGGCGGGGCGGAACAGAGGCGAGTTCGCGGAATAGGGTTCTCTCCCTGGGGTTTTCCCGTGACGGGGGATAAATAGGCCAAAGGGGGCAGCCAGAGGTGGGCCAGGGGCCCCAGGCGCCCCCCTGGCCCGGCCAGGGGTGGGGCCGCGCCGGGTGGCCGCCTGGGCCCCCTGGCTCCCCTCTGGCCCCTCCCGGGCTCTTCTCGAAGCTTCCGTCACGCTGATTTTTTATCTGAATTTTCCCGAATTTTTCTGACACTTTTTATATGGGGGAAAACTGAAATAGAAAAACAGCAGAAAACAGGAACTGGCACTAGGGTGCACTGAGTTAATAGGTTAGTCCAAATATGATCAAAAGTGTATGAAAGTGTATCTAGATCATATCAATATCACACAAAACATGCATGGAGCAAGAAGAAATTATAGATACGTTTTGGACATATCAGTGTCCTACAGGCAGTCGGCTTTGATACCAACTTGTGACGCCCCCAAAATCAAGTTGTGTACAGTAATCATACACGCAAGGTAAACGAACGAGATCAGGGGCTCACGGTAAGATATCACAACACAACTCTACAAATAAAGTAATACAAGCTATTTAATACAAGCCAGGGTCCAAGAGGGCTCGAATACAATAGCTCGAAAGCACAAACTTAGCGGAAGCAATAGTATCTGAGTACAGACACAAGAATACAAGGTTTCCTTAAGAAGGCTAGCACAAATAACAACAGATCGAAAAGGCGAGGCCTCCTGCCTGGGAACCTCCGAACTACTCCTAGTCAACGGGGAACTCGACGTCGTAGTAGTCGCCTCCGGGGTACTTTTGCTCCTGGGCTCGAACGTCGACCGCAGAGGCCGATCAGGTAAAACAAAAAGGGGGAAATAAACTCAACAGAGAGGTCATCCGCCGGTCTAAATCCTAAGTACGCCGGGCCTTGGACCCCAACCCGAACGTACTCCTGCATGGTGCGTGACTGGCCGGTGAAGCATAAGCAAACCAAATAAGACATCACCGCGCGATCAAATAAGACAACACCACTTCCCGGCAATCAGCCCGCGGTACTGCTGACGTTTGAAGAGTCCTCGGACGAGACTACGAAGCAGGGGAGCCCATAACTCGTAATTCCCACGTGTTGGCAGCGCGTATAAGCCAAAAGGCTACTCAAGTCATCCGCCGAACCCTTAGTCATTTTATTAACTTGCGGGACAACTGTTATCGTTGCCTGGACTTAACTGACCCGCGGACAACGACAACAGTCAGGACCACCAGTACATCGGAGCCTGCCCTGTCGTCCCACCAAGTCTCTGTGGTTACCAACAAGGTGAACCGACTCCTTACCTTATCTCGCGTGTGCTCCTTGAGGAGCTCGAATTTCGTGGTTTGGTAACTCTCGCGGCCAACGATCAGGGTCAAAGCACATCGGTACACTGGTCGTACCCTCCCTGTCGTCCCGTCGCAATACCACTCGCAGGCACCGTTGGGTCGCCCGACTTCTTACCTTTAAGGACAACCGTTGTGGGGACCCTAGGGAGGCTATACAGAGTCAGCAACGAGTGGAGTACGAGGATTACTCCTCGATATCTCCACTTGATGTGGCTCGATAGAGCCGAGGTAGGGGCCTTAGGCGGTGTCTGCACTGTACCGTACCTATGCAGTTATAAACATCGTAACCGCGTTCACTCCCAGAGTGATCACGACCCGCTATCTAATCCTAGTTGACTAACAATGCGCAGGGCTCACTGTTGTATAATATAAATATATAATAGGCAGCATAGGATAAAGGAAGGTACATCAAGGGGTGATGTGCGAGGTAATGATAGTGATTTCTCGCCCTTCATTGGTAAACCCCAAGTGGAAGGCGTGATGTAGCACAACAGAAAATTTCCCTCAGTAAAGATACCAAGGTTTGTCTCCAGTAGAACTCCAGAGATGATAAGTAGGTGTCAGCGGCGCAACTGACGCGGACCTGCACACAGACACAAATAACTTTGTTCCCAACGAAGTTCAGAGAGGTTGTCAATCTCTCCGGTCTTGTTGTTCACAAAGGATCAAACGCAAGGGATAATGATAGCAACTAAAGTAAAAGCAGAAAAGTAAATGAGCGTGTAAACAGTGCTGAGGACATGGACCGGGATACGTTATGTTCACTAGTGATGTCTCTCTCCAGAAGGACGATAAAACTGCTATCCGAGGTGAACAAATTACAGAAGGGCAATTGACAGGATTATGAACGCACCGCAATGCTAACTATGCTACAAAAGAAAGGAAGAGGTTCAAAAGCACAGGCAGTACGCCAAGGTAAGTAGACCGAAATCCATCTACATCTACTACTAATCATCCACCTTGAGATATCTATCCAGAACATCTCGCTGGTATTAAGTTGCGAGCCCCACCCAAAGTGTAAACCCAAAGCAACAGACAACTGCATTAAAAAGAACCCTGCGTAAAGTAAACAATCCTTGTAACCGCGGTTACAAGCACCGTTGTTTTCCCCCTTGTGGCAACAGCACATCCCCTAGACTCATTTTTCTAGCACAACGCTCCCTCTTGGAGTCACTACCTACTACTTGGCCAAAGCAATAAACTACAACGGAGAACATGCAAGTATTACTTAGGAACAAAAATATAAGAGATAAGAACCAAATATATTACTCAATCACAATCTGAACATAATCTCATAATCCATCAGATCCCATCAAACTCAGCATAGCAACAACAGAAAGATTACAAAAGTGCCTCGATCATGTAGGGCAGCTCACGAGGTCTAAACCATGAAGAACAAAGAGGGGAGGAGAACATCACATAGCTACTGATCACGGACCCATGGTCCAAGGAAAACTACTCACAAGACATCCGGGAAGCATCCATGATGGAGAGGAGACTCCAGGAGGTCAACCCTCCCTCCGGCAGGGTGCCGGGAAGAGGTCTTCTGGTGCTCCCGATCTCGGAAGCGCGGCCGCAACGGAACAGAGGCGAGATCGCGAAAAAGGGTTCTCTCTTCCGAAGTTTCCCATGATGGAGAATATATAGGCGAAGGGGGGCAACCAGAGGTGGACCAGGGGCCCCAGGCGCCCCCTGGCGCGGCCCAGGGGGTGGCCGCGCCGGGTGGCCGCCTGGGCCATCCCTGGCTCCCCTCTGGCCCCACTCGGGCTCTTCGCGAAGCTTCCTGTACGCTGATTTTTCCTATATTTTTCCCGGAATTTTTCTGGCACTTTTTATATGGGGGAAAACTGAAATAGAAAAACAGCAGAAAACAGGAACTGGCACTGTGGTGCACTGAGTTAATAGGTTAGTCCAAATATGATCAAAAGTGTATGAAAGTGTATCTAGATCATAGCAATATCACACAAAACATGCATGGAGCAAGCAGAAATTGTAGATACGTTTTGGACGTATCAACATCGCCAAGCTTAATTCCTGCTCGTCCTCGAGTAGGTAAATGATAACGGAATAATTTCTGTGGTGACATGCTAGCAACCATATAAGAACTCTGAAAAGTAAAGCAATCAAGGTTAGAGATTCAATTCAAGCCATAACATGCAAGAGTCTATATTAGCATTGAAACAAGTAACAGAAGAACATTAGGTGCAAGAGCTCTCGCTGTCCGTGACTCGAATGTCTCCAAATTGTGTTTGCGTGCAAGAAGGGGGATAGGGAATACGATAAAAACATTTATTTGTTGAGAACTCAACCTACTAAAGTATCACACTTGGTCTTTTTCTGGAATCTTATTTTGACTCGTCCCCAGACCACTAGCCAGGTACAAGTCAATTTGATGCACTCCTTTTTCAATATTTTGAGCACTCATGCAATGGATGAGCGTAAGCACGAGAGTTGACACTTTGGATGGCAAAGAGAGAAATAGTGTGGAGGAGGAAGACAAAAAGGGTGAGAAAGTCTCACATCAATGAGGAAAATCATAGGCAAGAGATGCCAAATGATAGATATGATGTGAGGAGTAGGGATTGCCATGCAACGGATGCACATACGAGCTAGGAAGCTCTCCAATGGAACTAGTGGGGTGCATCTAACTTGCTCGCTCATGAAGACCTAGAGCTCGTTTGAGGAGGCTCATCCTTGGAATATGCAAGCCAAGTTCTATAGTGTGAAGGTCCCCACATAGCTATATGCATAATGATCATCTCTATGGAGTACAAGGATATAAAGAGAGTACTAGTGTGGATCTCTCAAAAGGATAGTAGTGTTGCCCATTTCTCTCTTTTTATTTCTTTTTCTCCTTTTTCTATTTATTGTATTTTCTTGTGGCCTCAATGGCTCTTTCTATTTAACTCTCATTTGTCCTCTTTGGGATCTTTTATTGTGTCCACTTTGGGATCTTTTCCTCACTTAAGGGCAACACTCTATTTTACAAGAAGGTAAAGGAGATCTTTCACACTTTACAAGGTACTCAAAATCATAAAGAAGATGTAACTATCATGATGTATGCAATGTATGTCGCTGCCAGTGTAGCAGGAACATGTATGACATGAAGATCAAGTCATGAAGAGGTGGATGTCGCATGGCAATATATCTCGGAAAGGCTATGGAAATGCCTTGATAGGTAGGTATGGTGGCTGTTTTGAGGAAAGATATAAGGAGGTTTATGATGACAGAGCGTATCGTGCCAAGGGTTTGGATGTACCGGCGAAGGTGGACACCAACTCTCGGAGTGAGAAGAAGGCAATTCACGGCACGGGAGAGGCTAGCAAAATATGGGAAGGTGGAAGTGTCAACTTTCAATACTTACATTAGTCCGAAGAACTCATGCACTTATTATCGGTAACTCTCAATCTAATAAGGAGGTTCACAAAGAGACAAGTACCCCGAGGAGGAGTGTATGGGGGTTTGGTTATCCTTGCGCATCCTCGACTCATGGTACGTGAGTGTACTCTAATATTCGATCCCTCCAAAGATTAGTGATCCATCTAGTAGCTAGAGTTCTCAACCAGTTTTGTAGGTTTTGAAAATTCACACGGATTTCCCAAAATACGACACCTATCACTAATAGGCTAGATCTCTTGACACCAAAAGTTCAAACATTACTCACATCATAACTTCAAAACTATTGCAAGTTACTACTAGAATTAAATAGCAGCCTCAATTACCTACTTCCAAGACAAAACACAACTCAGTGCAACAACCAACTCTCTTTAACAAGATAAACATGAAAACTAAAAAGAGTTCCAGCAACAGACTAAACAGAAGCCAAGGCTCTTGCTAAAGACAAACTAAGACTAAAACTAAACATGGCAGCATCTATGAAAATATAAAGAACACACAATGGCAAAAAGATAAGCAGGAAAAATCCTATGATGTGTTCTAGATTTTGAAAGTGGAGCGTGTTTCTCTCCAACACAAAGTAAGACGGGGTCTAACTTGTTATGAACAGCAAGCAGAACTAAAGAAAACTAAAAATAAAACCTAAGAGCGAGACGCTCCAAGCATAGCACATAACGCATGAAGTGATAAAAATATAGTGAGACGAAGGACGAACTGATGATTATTGATGGAGAAGGGGATGCATGGGGGCATCCCCAAGCTTAGACGCTTGAGTCTCCTTGAATATTTATTTGGGATGCATGGGGGCATCCCCAAGCTTGAGCGCTTGACACTCCTGGATCATCTTTCATCATCTTCCATCGCACACTTGAAAACTCCCTTCATACATAACTCATCATAAACTGATTAGAGAGGTTAGTATCCTTAATAAAATAATTTTTCCCCACTGAATATAAAGATATTCTTGAAGAGATACTGTTTCTCAAGAGTGCCAAAAAGTTTTTGCAAAGAAAAAGCAAGCTTATGGTTTGCAAAAGTTAGGAGAGACAAAACGTGACAGAATCTGTGAAAAACAGAACAGAAGGTAGTAAAGACTTTTTGAGGGGCACTTCTGCAACTCAAATAAAAAAACTCAGAACATACGAAAGTTTCACAATTGTATAGAGCACGCTGCCAAAAAAATCAGATCAAAAAGATGATCTGGTGATTTGATTCGAATTTTTCTGTCAAGGGACAAAATCTGTTTTCTGGACAGCATGTCACAACTTTTGCTTCCCTTATCATAAGAGGCTATAAGTTGGCACAAAGCTGAAAAATAAAGATACAATGATGTTGCTACAGTATTAACAAACATCAAGACACAACAAAAGCAAAAAGAAAAACCTAAATTCGTTGCGGGCTGCCTCCCGAAAGCGCTTCTTTAGAGCCATTAGCTAGGCTTAAAGATTATAAAAGATGCTCACAAGAGAATAAGAATTGAAGCAAAAGAGAGCATCAAGAAGCAAATGTGAAACACATTTAAGCCTAACCCACTTCCTATGCATAGGCATCTTGTAATAAAATAAATCAAAGAAGCACAAAGTGACATGCATAGGAAGGTAGAACAAGAACAACTTCAAAACTTTCAACATGAAGAGAGGTGTTTTTGTAACATGGAAGTTTCTACAACCAAACTTTTCTCTCTCAAAATAATTTTCAGTAGCATCATGAACAACATCAAGAATATAAATATCACATAAATCATTTTGTTCATGACCTAGAAGCACACGTGTATTGTTTTCAACACGGTTTTTAGGATGATAAGATAGATGCAACCCATCACATTGAGCCTTGATAAGAGCAAAATTCTCCGAAATAGTTAGAGATTTCAAAAGGATAATAGGGAAATCAAGTGTGGGTGCAAAAACAATAATTTCATGCTTAACATAAGGAACTATAGCAAGTTCATCTTCGTAGGCATCATCCATAGTGGCATCATGGCCATCAACAAATCAAGTATCAAAATCATCAGAAAGGGAAGTATCAAGTGAGTCCTCGGAATCATAAGATTCCTCTTCGTAGAAATCATTAGCCTCTTCTTGGGAATCAAGCATTCTATTTTTAAAATCCTCAATATAAGCATTGGAAGTATAATTCTCAAAGCAATAAGCAAGAACAGCAAAGTTTTCAGACTTGTGAATAGTATCGTAATACTTTTCAATCAAAGAAGAAATCTCATAAGCACCTTTAAAAGCAACAAACTCTTCAATATTTTCAACATCAAAGTAATCATAAACACCTTTGGCATAAGAATATAGGATCTCATTTTCATTAAACTCGCATTGGAAAGGAAGGTGTTTACGCTCTATATTAGAGCAACAAGTAAAATCATAAATGTGGCATAAACACTCGGCATAGCAATAAGAAACTTGTATTTGATCCCATAAGTGTTTCCCTTTCTGAGATAGGCGGTGTCGCGTGTAATGAGCATGCTCATCCAATGATTTTCCCTCAACCAAGTCGGTTGGGTTTTTCGCGCGAGCACAAATTGATCGAAGACGAGCCAAGTGAAACATGTCCATCCTACCATATTTGGGTGATTCATCACCCATGGTGAGGATAGCATAAATAGGCAAAGCAAGACAAAGGCAAAAGGTAGCAACTATTTTTCTGGTTTTTCATAAACGACACTAAGATAAAAACTGAAAGGTAAACTAACAAGACTAAAAAACAAAGGTAAAGGGTAGTGTGCAACTCCCCTATCTTAGCACTCGGAGTCCCCGGCAACGGCGCCAGAAATTTGTCTTGATGTGCGAGGTAATGATAGTGATTTCTCGCCCTTCGTTGGTAAACCCCAAGTAGAAGATGTAGCACAGCAGAAAATTTCCCTCAGTAAAGATACCAAGGTTTGTCTCCAGTAGGACTCCAGAGATGATAAGTAGGTGTCAGCGGCGCAACTGACGCGGACCTGCACACAGACACAAATAACTTTTTTTCCCAACGAAGTTCAGAGAGGTTGTCAATCTCTCCGGTCTTGTTGTTCACAAAGGATCAAACACAAGGGATAATGATAGCAACTAAAGTAAAAGCAGAAAAGTAAATGAGCGTGTAAACAGTGCTGAGGATATGGACCGAGATACGTGATGTTCACTAGTGATGTCTCTCTCCCAAAAGACGATAAAACTGCTATGCGAGGTGAACAAATTACAGAAGGGCAATTGACAGGATTATGAACGCACCGCAATGCTAACTATGCTACAAAAGAAAGGGAGAGGCTCAAAAGCATGGGCAGTACGCCAAAATAAGTAGACCGAAATCCAACTGCGTCTACTACTAATCATCCACCTTGAGATATCTATCCAGAACATCTCGCTGGTATTAAGTTGCGAGCCCCACCAAAAGTGTAAACCCAAAGCAACAAACAACTGCATTAAAAAGCACTTTGCGTAAAGTAAACAATCCTTGCAACCGCGGTTACAAGCACCGTTGTTTTCCCCCTTGTGGCAACAGCACATCCCCTAGACTCATTTTTCTGTCACTCAAGCGTGTCATCGGGGGGCATGAACCCACAATCGAGCAAAACTTTCCCTCTTGGGTTACTACCTACTACTTGGCCAAAGCAATAAACAACAACGGAGAACATGCAAGAATTACTTAGGAACAAAAATATAAGAGATAAGAACCAAATATATTACTCAATCACAATCTGAACATAATCTCATAATCCATCAGATCCCATCAAACTCAGCATAGCAACAACAGAAAGATTACAAAAGTGCCTCGATCATGTAGGGCAGCTCACGACGTCTAACCATGAAGAACAAAGAGGGGAGGAGAACATCACATAGCTACTGATCACGGACCCATGGTCCAAGGAAAACTACTCACAAGACATCCGGGAAGCATCCATGGTGGAGAGGAGACTCCAGGAGGTCAACCCTCCCTCCGGCAGGGTGCCGGGAAGAGGTCTTCTGGTGCTCCCGATCTCGGAAGCGCGGCAGCAGCGGAACAGAGGCGAGATCGCGAAAAAGGGTTCTCTCTTCCGAAGTTTCCCATGATGGAGAATATATAGGCGAAGGGGGGCAGCCAGAGGTGGACCAGGGGCCCCAGGCGCCCCCTGGCGCGGCCCAGGGGGTGGCCGCGCCGGGTGGCCGCCTGGGCCATCCCTGGTTCCCCTCTGGCCCCACTCGGGCTCTTCGCGAAGCTTCCTGTACGCTGATTTTTCCTATATTTTTCCCGGAATTTTTCTGGCACTTTTTATATGGGGGAAAACTGAAATAGAAAAACAGCAGAAAACAGGAACTGGCACTGTGTTGCACTGAGTTAATAGGTTAGTCCAAATATGATCAAAAGTGTATGAAAGTGTATCTAGATCATAGCAATATCACACAAAACATGCATGGAGCAAGCAGAAATTATAGATACGTTTTGGACGTATCAAGGGGCGACAAAAACAGGCTATGCAATTGTAAGGCCCGATATGCGGTACTGTTCCAGATCTAGATGTTTCCATCCAGATCCGGGGACGAAGCACATATCGGTCCCACCGCGACATATGACGAAGTCATATGCCCCGGATTTCCAACATTATATCACAAAATTATAGATACAAGGATACAACATCTCATACAATCGGCATACAACTGCCTTAAATACAATACAACAGCGGAAGTTACATGTCTGAGTACAGACTACAATCAAATGCCTACTGGAAAAGAGAAAATCATCGATCCCCATAATCACACGGGTCCAGGCCCTCCGTCGGGATCCGCCTAACTAGTCGTCGTCGAGTCTCCACGTGAAACGTCGATCACCATATCTGTTGTCGATCAAGAACCCTGAAAATATTTTGGGGGTAGTATCATGAGTACAGAAGTACTCAGCATCCAACTGTAGTGGTCATCTCACCCAGCGAGGACTTCAGCACTCGTCATTCTAGGACAACTAGTAGTTTACGGTAAGGATGGGGTAAGTGGTGAGGTTGCTGCCGCACTAGCATTTATGAAGTGGCTAACGATCTAGAGAGTAAGATAAGAAGCCAAGAATTCGATGAGGAATCGCCTCCACCAAGTCTGCTATCCTCCTACTTACGCAAACATAACACCTATCCTATCCTTGTCCTCCTCTTCGCATCCCGACGAAGAAAAAGCAATCAAGGCACACACACGTTGATCAAGTTATATTAAGATTATCCCAGTTGTTGTTGTCTATGAACAAGGAGTAGGTCTCAAGTCGTCCATAACCGTGGACACGACTTCTCAAAAAGATTTAACCCTGCAGGGGTGTACCAACTGCCCATTACAAGGCTCCGCACGCACGCCCATCTCTCTCAGTTTCTACCCATCACAGGCAGGCATTTTATGATTTAGTCCCGAGAGATCCGAAACGACAGGTCCCTCTAGCTAACAACGAACAAATCCGGGTGACCCCCGGTGAGTCGACATCCAACTCAAAAGCCGGTCGCGCTCTCGAACTGGTCTCTACCGTCTGGACGAGGTAGGGTTAGCTACCCAAACAGATGTGGGCAGCCCCCTAGCTCCCTGGGGTGGACCAATCAAGAGAAACCATGTCTCCGCTGGCCCAAGTTGTTTTAAAGAATATCTACCAGGAGTGACCCAACAGACACACACACGGTTTTCAAATGCTAAATCAGCTTGGGCCACCACTAGAAATGTTTGAAGCTAGGTAGGTAAGAAAAGGGGACCCCATAAAATCCCTCACACGGTTAGGCACGCTCATTCTTAGAACCAATACCCGGAACTCGGATCCTAGGTGACTCGAATGGAATAAAGCGTCGGGGCGGGATAGCCTAGACCTTCCATCCTTCGTCGAATATAGTCAACATTATAATAATCATATCATCAACAACAATAATATAATAATGTGATAGCCCAAACCAAGGAGTAACAGGGTAACATCGTAGCATCCTAAGCATGCATACTAAGCAGGGGTTGAGCAACGAGCAATAGTAACATAGAAGTACATGGTTTGCTGGGAGGGGACATGGCTGTATTGGTTTGAAAGAGGTTGTAAACATGTGGTAGGATCAAACATCGAACCTATCCTAGACTAGCATGCAAACCGCTGGTTGAAATAGAATGGATCATAAGTAATGTATAGTCCTTGCCTGTTGATAAGTCGGGTTCCGAAGGTGTAGTTGATCGCAAGCTTGCATAGTCTCCGAGAGGTACCCACGGAAGCACACAAGACGGTAAACACTAGAAAGCAATCAACGAGCAAGCATCTATTACTACGAAGCAAACACGAGCAAGCATCAACAATAAGGCAACACGAGACATCGCACCTACCGTCGAGAGCGGTTACTAACAGGTTAAGTGGAGTACTCGTCACACACGACAATACCGCACGTTTACGATGGTTCAAGTTGTTTAGCTACAGGTGATCAACAAAGGTTGTTAACATGGCAACTCAATCAAGCATGGCATAGCACACAAACATGGCAAGAGGTGAAGCATAAGATAAACTATCTATGCTAGTCAATTTAAGTAGTTGGTACTGTTCTGCCCTAAACCATATTTTAGGTTCGTTAACAGTAGCAAACAATAGTATAAACACAAAGTACACGATAAACTAATCAAGTTACATATAAAGAACACTCCAAACGGAGTTACGGTTAAAAAGATACATGCAAAACAAGTTTGGAACACAATCTGCCAACATCAGGTAGCACAATTTAGAGCAATGCATAAACAGGATAATGAATGCAAACATGCTCACAAATGATATGCAATTAAAGTAGACATGAAAAGGAAGGCATGGCAAAAATAATCATGCAAAAAGGCATCATGGTTCACTAGTTATAAGCAACACAAAAAGCTATAAAACATTACTGGTCTAGGACTTAGTGAAAATCAGAAAAACATGGCAGAAACTGTTATTTTTATGTTGTATAAACATGGGTAAAACTATATGAAAAAGTACAGCAACATGACATAGCAATATATGAGCATGGAGTAGGCATGATGATGATCAGGTACAAACAAGAATCAAGGTCATAGGCATAATAGATCAAAAGATATTAAGCAAACAACATGGCATCGGAACGTTACAGACTTAGAGAAAAACAGAGGTGGCTGTCAACAACAGCGGCATAGCAACTTTGGAGCTCAATAACTAGATGACCAGCAAGCATATCATGACAATGCAATACATATAATGGAATTAGACATGATGCTTAATAGTATGCAAAAAGAATCAATGCAATAGGCCTCATGGATGTGTCACAATCATCATGCAAACTTGCAATAAAATAACAGCAGCAGCACACTAACATGAATTAGCAGCAGTTAACAGTCAGATGCCCACTTCAATAGTGATTAACAACATCAAGATGGCCTCAAATCAAAATGCTCACAAAAGATGGATTGAAGTACACACAAATCTAAGAAATTTTCCTTTTGGGCGCAATGACATCCGAGCTACGGTTTACTCGCAAACTACATCGCAAAAATGAATCAGTAGCACAAATTTTCCAGACTTAGAAAAAAAACAGCAGGGTGAAAGAAAAAAAAACAGAGGATAGGGCTGGCAGGCCGGCTCACCATGGGACGGCCCATCTGGTGGCTGGCGGTTGGCGAGGCAGCCTGGGCCTCGTTGGCCTGGCAGGCCGGCCCACGTGACGGAGGCGGCCCAGCCAGGCGGCTGTGGCTGGATCGGATCGAGCCCGAACTCAACGAGGCGGCCGTGGCGGTTGGCGGCGCCGCCGGCCTCCGGCGAGAGGCGATGGACGCCGGCGAGCGGCGGGAAGGTGGCGCAGGCGGAGGAATGCGGCGGATCCGGCTGCCGGCTGCCGGATCTGGCCGGTGGCGGCTTGAGGCGGTGGCGTCGTGGCGGCCACGAGCTCCACCAGATCTCGGGCTTGCCATGGAGGGCGGCGACAGTCTGTAAGGAGAGGAAGGGCGCCGGTGAGCAGGAGAGACGAAGGGGAAAGGAGAGAGAGGAGGAGGAGACCGGGGCGCGGTGGCAGGGCGCGGCGCGGCGCTGATGACGCGAGAGTTGACGGGTGTAGTCTTCTCGCCCTTCGTTGGTGAGCCCAAAGTGGAAGGCGTGATGCAGCACGGCAGCAAATTCCCCTCAGTAAAGATACCAAGGTTTGTCTCCAGTAGGACTCCAGAGATGATAAGTAGGTGTCAGCGGCGCTACTGACGCGGACCTGCACACAGACACAAATAACTTTGTTCCCAACGAAGTTCAGAGAGGTTGTCAATCTCTCCGGTCTTGTTGTTCACAAAGGATCAAACACAAAGGATAATGATAGCAACTGAAAGTAAAAGCAGAAAAGTAAATGAGCGTGAAAACAATAATGAGGATATGGACCGGGATACGTGATGTTCACTAGTGATGTCTCTCTCCCAAAAGACGATAAAACTGCTATGCGAGGTAAACAAATTACAGAAGGGCAATTGACAGGATTATGAACGCACCGCAATGCTAACTATGCTACAAAAGAAAGGAAGAGGCTCAAAAGCACGGGCAGTACGCCAAAATAAGTAGACCGAAATCCAACTGCATCTACTACTAATCATCCACCTTGAGATATATATCCAGAGCATCTCGCTGGTATTAAGTTGCGAGCCCCACCCAAAGTGTAAACCCAAAGCAACAGACAACTGCATTAAAAAGCACTTTGCGTAAAGTAAACAATCCTTGCAACCGCGGTTACAAGCACCGTTGTTTTCCCCCTTGTGGCAACGGCACATCCCCTAGACTCATGTTTCTGTCACTCAAGCGTGTCATCGGGGGGCATGAACCCACAATCGAGCATAACGTTCCCTCTTGGGGTTACTACCTACCTCTTGGCCAAAGCAATAAACAGCAACGGAGAACATGTAAGAATTACTTAGGAACAAAAATATAAGAGATAAAAACCAAATATTTTACTCAATCACAATCTGAACATAATCTCATAATCCATCAGATCCCATCAAGCTCAGCATAGCAATAGCAGAAATATTACAAAAGTGCCTCGATCATGTAGGGCAGCTCACGAGGTCTAAACCATGAAGAACTAAGAGGGGAGGAGAACATCACATAGCTACTGATCACGGACCCATGATCCAAGGAAAAATACTCACGAGACATCCGGGGAGCATCCATGGTTGAGAGGAGACTCCCGGAGGTCAATCCTCCCTCCGGCAGGGTTCCGGGAAGAGGTCTTCTGGTGCTCCCGATCTCGGAAGCGCGGCGGCGACGGAACAGAGGCGAGATCGCGAAAAAGGGTTCTCTCTTCTGAAGTTTCCCATGACGGAGAATATATAGGCGAAGGGGGGCAGCCAGAGGTGGACCAGGGGCCCCAGGCGCCCCCCTGGCACGGCCAGGGGTGGGGCCGCGACGGGTGGCCGTCTGGCCCCCCCCTGGCCCCACTCGGGCTCTTCACGAAGCTTCCTGTACGCTGATTTTTCCTATATTTTTCCCGGAATTTTTCTGGCACTTTTTATATGGGGGAAAACTGAAATAGAAAAACAGCAGAAAACAGGAACTGGCACTGTGGTGCACTGAGTTAATAGGTTAGTCCAAATATGATAAAAAGTGTATGAAAGTGTATCTAGATCATAGCAATATCACACAAAACATGCATGGAGCAAGCAGAAATTATAGATCGTTTTGGACGTATCAGGCGCTGGTCGTCGGCTCACCAGCCACGGGCGACGCTCGGCCTCCGAATGGTCTTGGCGGGCCCTGGAGGCGGGGAGGCGGGCCTGGCGCGGCTGTGCTGCTTTGGAGGCCTCCGGGGCGCGATCTGAGCCCTCCGATCTGGATCTGACGGTCCAGATCGAGGGTTGAGGCTAGGGTTTCGAGATTTGAGGGGTTATTGGGCAGATCTGGCAATTTTCCAGGGGGTGGCTGCAATTTTTGGGCTAGGGAAACCCTGGAATGGGGTGGGAGAGTGGTGGTCTTTATATAGCCTAGGTGGCTGGCAGTTTGCGAAAACATCTCCGGTTTTCCTCTCGCGTGCGCGGTGTTTATGTTTCTGACCGCCGGGTGTCCGCAGGACCTCTGATTCGGGTAAAACTTCGAACTGCGCGATCAGCGCGTCGAGCCGGCGGCGTTCACCTCGCACTAGAACCGTTTCGAGAACATTTTCCGGCGCGCTATAAAAATAACCCGTTTCATTATTAAACAAGATTTTTTCGTTCCGTTGGCTGCGGCTGGTCTTGTGCGGGTTTCGCGACGGTGATCGGGTGAAACCCGGTGTCGCAAAGGTCGAGTGTCAGGGTGGCAAGGGTCAGTCTTCATTCGGTACGAGATAAGAGGGGAAAAAATAATCGTCGATTGATAAATCGGGGATGCAAACACCGCAAACAAATCAGACAATCAAACAATTCACACCGAAAACAAAATTTTTAATTTTTGTGAAATCTGGGTTGTTACAGCAATAGAATAGGATTGTAACGTAGCAGCAGCAGTAACAATGCCTAGTGCAAGAAATGTACGGAAAGATAGGCGATATCTGGGGAAAATAATGGCTTTGCTTGGCTGTAAGCTCGACGGTAGGGATACGGTCGTTGACGACGTAGTCGTACTCAGCAGCGGTGTAGTCGGCGGTAGCATCGGGGTCTATCGAAGAATAAAGGGGGGGAGAAACAATAAATACAAAGCAAACGTATGCAAACAGATACGAGACATGACAGATGCATTGTTATCGGTGTTCTAACGCAGTGCAATGATCTATGCTCGGAGCGGGAATTCATCCGGGGATGAAATACGGGCTCCGGGTGATTATCGACAAACGGCCCGGAGGGGGAATGTCTCGTGTTCGTTGTGTTAGAGGGGTGTGGTTTGTATACGGATAGCGTATTCATATTTGTTGTATTTTTCTGATCAAGTTTCATGTATAAAGTTTTTTAATCTGACTTACGGTTTAAAAGATATTAAATTTCAAAGTTTAAATCATTTTTAATTCAATTCTTGAATTTCTTTTATATATTAAATAAGCATTATCCACAACAGTGGAGTTTGACTGGTCAACTGACAAGGGGGACCCACATGTCAGCCTTTGGATATTAAAACAATTCATTTTAATAATTAACTGGCAATAGGACCCACCTGTCATGCACTGATTATTTTCATTAACTTATTTAACTTAATTTCCTACACGTGGGACCCAACTGTCAGTGGGAGACAACTAACCGTTTTATTAATTTAAAAAAATGGCCCAGGGCCCACATGTCATAGACCCAAATTTAACTTAATAGTTATTTTAAACTAACATGGTGTTAAGTGGGGCTGGCCCACATGTCATTCAAAGAGGGGGTGTTTCTATTTGTTTAATCAGCAATTTAATTAGTAGGACACCAGGCCCCCTGTAAGTGACTCCAGGGGCCAATTAACTTCCTGGCCACGAGGGCCCGCATGGCAGCAACAGTGGAGAGTTCGCCGGCGGTGGTACTCCGGCGAGGCCGACGTTTTGCACGCCACAGGCCATGGGAGGGCGCCGGACTGGGTTCATTAGAGAGAGCATGGTTCCGCGGTTCGGTAGGTGGTGGTGGACTCGCTGAAAACTAACCGGAGCGTGGACGACGAGCGTGCGCGCGACGACCAGAACATGGCGATGACTGTGGCATCAATTTCGTGCGTTTGGTCGAGCGGGCGGTAGCGCGTTTGCTTCCTGAGAGTGAGAGGAGTGCGATGACACGAACGGGTGCCAAAGGGGCGCACTGGGGCCGCGGCTAAGCGACGCACGTCGGCGACGAAGCTCAGCTCCAATGGCGGGTGCGGCTACGATGACGTAGAGGGGCAGGGGGCGCGCGGGGACGGTAGAGGGGCTTACAGGGATCGTGTAGGTGAGAAAAGCGGGCTCGGGGGAGGCTTGTTGGCAGCGAATTTCCTCTGCAATCGTGCGGCGGCCGGAGTTGGGGAAGACGCCGGTGTGCTCGCTGTAGTCGACGCCGGAGTTGGGGAAGACGTAGTCGACGTCGTCGTAGCAGAGGGACACGGCGGCGCGGCGTGAGAGGCTCGTCGGCCACGTGTGTTCACGGAGGCGGCGACGGCTGCGCGGCCACGATTTCCCCCCGACGAGGCGAGGCGAGGGAGAGGGGGAAAGTGGGCGAGGGGTTTTCCAGTGGCTTTCCAAGGGCGTCCTTATCCTCTACGGTGCACAGGGGAGGTGGAGGGAGGCTGGCATGGGGTCGGCCACGACGAGTTCGCCACGGCGACGGGTAGGTGGGGGATGGGATGGGGGCAGGTGGGGAAGAAGGGGCCCGGGGTGGGCTGGGCTAGGTGGGCCTCGCCCAGGGCGTAGAATAGGTTTCTTTCATTTTTCTTATTTTATTTTCTTTCTGTTCTTTCTGTTGCATTTTATTTATTAGCTTTTGCAATTTTGTAAAATGGTAGACTAGTTTCACAATTAGTGTTTCACTTTATACTAGTGCCACAAAAAGTTTGGGGCCCATATAAATTCATTTGAATCATTGCTATATTTAAAATGATTAAATATTGATGTTTTGCTGCTGTTAAGATTTGTTTCTAATACTTAAACATTCAAATAAATACCCAATGTTGGTTTGATATGGTCTACTGATTTTTAGGAATTTTCCAAAATTGGTTGCATGAATTTTGGGCAAATTTTTATTTGTCACATATATTTAATAACCACCAAAAGACATTTGAATTTGTTTTGATTCAAAGTTGATCAAGGAAAGGATCAAGCACAGTGATTTGAACTTAAGCAAGGTGTTTACTATTCCAACAATAGTGATTACTGTTATAAGACTTGAGGGTGTTACATTTGGCCCTCAATAGTTGAGAGAACCAACTGTTGCGGACACCCTAAGGCTCATATCAATATTGGAAGCAAGTGGATGGCCATGTATTCTCGAATCTCTCAATTACATGCATTGGAGGTGGAAGAATTGTCCATATGCTCTACATTGATAATATCAGGGTCATATGAAGAAGCTCACCATCATTCTTGAAGCATTTGCTTCACTGGACCTTTGGATTTGGCATGATTTATTTGGCATGTCGAGGTCTCACAATGATATGAAAGTGAAATGCAGCGATCTCCATTGTTTGCTCGGTTGATTGGAGGATAAGCTCCTTAGTGCAACTATACTATCAAGGGGCATGATTGCACCATGGGCTACTAACTGGTTGACGACATCTATCCATCAACGAGCTTCATCAAGACCATCTCTTTTTTTAGATAAAAGGCTAGGCCCGACTTTATTGCTAAAGCCATACGGCAACGAAACGGATCCAAGTCACATAACAGAGTAGCAAATGACCACCATCAAACGCCACAGGCGACAACACGACACGCAGGCCCCCGGGGAATAAAGCGAAAGGAAAAGTCTGAACGGCATAACTTGCACAGGAGCAGCAAACCCGACACTAAGCTAGAGGAGCCACGACTCAAACACCAACAGGGATCGAAGGCGTCTGAGGAGGTTGCCGAGGGAGAAGCTGAGCCGCCAGGAGTTTTAATACGCAGGGTGATGGCCTTCAGTTCTTCCTCGTCTTCCGGCTTACTCATCGGAGTCCAGCTCTATATAAGGGCGACCAATTTAAACAATCAATCAACAGGACATCTAGGAAATTCCTTCTCAATGGTAAATTTGTTGCGAGTAGTCCACAAGATCCAACAAAACACAGGGAAAACAATCCAAAAAATTCTTTGGGAAGAAGAAGGCAACACTTTAGCCAACGCCCGCACCTCCCCAAAGGAAGACGGGTTCCAGGAGACACCCAACCACGACCGAAGACAACTCCACATGAAAAGAGCTAACTGACAATGGAAGAAAATATGCCTAGTATCCTCAGATAACCCACACAGACAACAAGCATCCGACGAAATGTCGTTCCGCTTCAGGATCTGATTCGAGGCCGGAAGCTTGCCCCTAAACGCTTGCCAGCGGAACACCTTGAATTTGGGCGGCACCCTAGCCTTCCAAATAGGGGAGAAGCGTCTAGAGTGGCGACCACCCACAAGTGTCGCGTACAAGGACTTAACCAAAAATTTAAAAGAAGCAGACAAGGTCCACGAAACGGAGTCCTCTTCCTCCGAGAGCACCAAAAACATATCAACAAGACGTTGCCAATTTTCAAGCTCATCAGGCGAAAGGGAACGCCGAAACTCAAAATCCCAATTTTTACCCGCCAGGTCTGCAATAGAAATATTCTGGGTCGAAACGTAAGAAAAGAGGACAGGGAACACCTCCGACAATCTACCAGCAGGGTGCCACAGATCAATCCAAAACTGAACAGAATGACCACTCCTCACCGAGAATTTAACATGGGAGAGAAACAGCTCCCTAACTTTGCAAATAGATCGCCAAAAATGGGAACCACCCCAGGCCGTAGCCAGCAAAGGGCCCGAAGAAGGAAAATATTTTCCCTAGAGACAAGAGAACCAGAGAGGTTTGGGGCCCGGGTCCGCGAACACCTCGGAAATCCTCCACCACCACTTAACTAACAGACACTCGTTCATAACAAAAGTATTAAGAATGCCCAAGCCCCCAACCTTCCGGGGACGGCAGATCAAGGTCCACTTAACCATGCGATATTTATTTTTATTATCAGCCGAATTCCAGAAAAAAATTACGCCGGTGTTTGTCCATGTCCAAGTGGGAGATGCCAGGCATCCTATAAAAACCCATCGTGTACATAGGAAGGGAGGACAAGCATGCGTTGATGAGGCAAATTTTCACCGCTTGAGAATGATGCCGTCCTCGCCACAACATCATCCTATTGCCAACTTTCGAGACAACCAGGGCCAAGTCTTTGGAAGTAATAGAGGAGGTAGACTCGTTCATAACAGAAGTATTAAGAATGCCCAAGCCCCCAACCTTCCCGGGACGGCAGATCAAGGTCCACTTAACCATGCAATATTTCTTTTTATTATCAGTCGCATTCCAGAAAAAATTACGCCGGTGTTTTTCCATGTCCAAGTGGGAGATGCCAGGCATCCTATAAAAACCCATCGTGTACATAGGAAGGGAGGACAAGCATGCGTTGACGAGGAAAATTTTAGCCGCTTGAGAATGATGCCGTCCTCGCCACGGCATCACCCTATTGCCAACTTTCGAGACAACCGGGGCCAAGTCTTTGGAAGTAATAGAGGAGGTAGAGATGGCATCAAGACCATCTCTGAGCCAATAGGTCAGAATAAAACTCATTTTTCCCAAAGACAAGAAAGAGCTAGAAAGGATGTGAAGATGACATTTAGAGTGCTCTAAGCTCGATTTGTAGTTGTCCGAGGACATGCAAACCATTGGGATTTGAAGACCTTGTGTGAGGTGATGTCATGTTGTGTGATCATGCACAACATGATCGTGAAGGATTATGGTGAAAGTACTACGAAAATCTATACTTCGAGAACATGAGTGATCCTATTCAACTTCTACCTCGGAATCCAGCCATATTTGAGGAGTTTTTCTAAATGCATCAATAAATTTAACAACGTCCAACTCATGGACAACTCAAGGAAAAGTTGATTAAGTATTTGTGGGCTGTTAAGGGGCTCAACATAAATTTAAGTTGAATTTATGTTCAAATTATTTTATTTTTTGAATTGTAGTATTTAAATACAAATTTGAAATGTTGTTGATTTTTTTAAAATCCTAGGGGTGGACTATAGGGAATAGAGTTGGATGATCGAACACATTTTTCCACATCCAAAAGTGTCGGCGAAACTTGTCGCGAGCAGGGCATTCAGAGCAAAGTAATCATACATCACACGTCAGCATCAAATGCCCTCATGCCCTATTTCGATTGAACACACTATAGCCGTTGATCGATATTTTAGAATTTAGAACATGCTTTTCTGCTTGGTTCGTGTATGCAAGGACTGCCTGCATCATTACTGTTTCATCCTTATATTCATCCTCATCAGACTAGTCGAATGATGACTTCATGAAGTTCTTGTACATGTACTTCATGTACGAATTCATTTTTTAGAGAAAAAGACGATCAGTAAAATTGGCACGTGCATTTTGATAAACACTAGCTGGACGAGTTTACCATCACAAACGATATCCACACGAAAGGATGGTACATGTGCAAGGAACGGGCTAGAGGAGTCGGGCAGAATTCCGGCAAGATCTGGACAACGTTGGGTGTTGCGGCTGCGCAGGTAAGCTTCGACAAAGTATTGGGTAACACTAAGGTAGTGTGGCAGTGGCGTTTGTCATGAAGTAGGCGGATAAAGAGGAAGAAGGAAGTCGTCATGGGCAACCCTAGAATATATATATATAAAAGTTAACCCGTGGAGAAGAAAACAAAGCGAGGAAACATGGTCAGTCACTGTTTCGCTGGACGGGGATTCGGTGACTGGCTAGTCGACGGTCACGCCGTGACCGTCTCAAAAAATTCAATTTTAAATATTTCAAAAAAATTTGGAAAAAATTATGAATATTCATATGACATGAATGTACAATCTCTAAAACAATTCAGGTCCAAATTTGAAATACACATTGAAAAACAAAAAAGACAAATTCAGCATGAATAGTGACATTTCTCAATGCTTTTTTGACACTATTCATGTTGAATTTGTCTTTTTTTTTAATGTGTATTTCGAGTTAGAATCTGAAATTTTCAGGGATTATAAATTCATGTCATGTGAATATCCATAAAAAATTCAGACTTTTCTAAAATATTTAAAATTGAATTTTTTTAGACGGTCACGGCGTGACCGTCGACCAGCCGTCACTAAATCCCCGTCCTGTTTCGCTCGGCATCTCTGGTCGTTCGCCTCCCGTCTCTCCTTCTCCTAGGACTAGGAGGCCTTCTCCCGTGCGCACCAGACGGCAAGGACGCGCCCTCCGGCGGCCGGCGGCCTACTTCAAAGGAGCACGGACAGCAGGTAAACTCCCGTCTCCTCTCTCCTTTCCCTCTTCTCTTCTCCTCCTATACCCCAGAACAGTTATGGCCATCTCTCTCAACTCCGGTCGGGCCTCCATCTCCGTCCACCGCCCATGGCGAGCCCCCTTCCAGTTAATCCGCACTGCACGAAATCCTCCTATAACTATAAGCAGCAGGTACTCCGCGTCGGGACATCCCCTGGAGCTTCTCACACTACCTCCCCTGCGCAGCTCGACTCCGCCAGATCCTCCTCCGTCGCGTACTCCCTCCCTAGTCCCGACCGCGTTACCGCTCGAAGGAGGTAGCAGGCAGGACTATCCAAGGAGTCCACATCATCTATCGCATAGATTGAACCTGTGTGTATTTGTTTGTGAATTTAAACTATTTGCTGTATACAGTATTTCCCATAGTTGAACCTTTTTTGCCATTGATTGAACTTGTGTTTATTTGCATACTAAGTTCTATATTAGAGGTTCACCAAAATCTCACTCACTCAAAAATTACTGCTGAGGGATCATCCCTGTATCTATAAGGCCAGAATTGACGCCCATATTGAAGGGACCAACTTGTTAAACATATTCCCTATATATGAGCACTGCTGTTTTTGTTGATGAGTTTTCTTAGTAGTATATAATACACTAGTATTAATGAAATGGGCGATAGCAATTAGTGTAACTGTATTGCTGCAATGGTTCTATTGGACATTGGATATGACCTCATGGATAATAAGATGCTTTTAGTGTTCCTTTTGCATCAGTCCCTGTTTTCTCAGTCTTGCAATTAGAAGAAGTCAAACTTACAGTAAAAAAGCTTGAACTTAACTTGTTGAATGGTCTTTGTGTACACATAGCGATATATGCAGTAGGAAATATAGATGATCCAAGGGTTTTGAAACCTGAGATATTTATTGCAGGTTATAGCTACTGAGAGAATAGTGCTACTTCCTCTGTAAATTAATATAAGATGTTTTAGATCACTCGTTTTAGATCACTAAAGTAGTGATCTAAAATGTCTTATATTAGTTTACGGAGGGAGTATTTCCTAGCAGAAATTAAATTTATGTGTTGCTGTGATACACTTAGTAGGAAAAACTTACATCTAATATGCTGTACCACTCCCAGTCCTTGCTTTGAGACATTAGTTTTTTATTTGTGTTCCAACATAGAAGGTTTGCATGTAGCTGTGATGTTGATTTCACTCCTTTCTTTCCCTTATTTCATTCGCCTTTCAACCATTTCCTGAACGTATATGCATTATCACCTAAGCAAACGGTCATCTTTCAACACTTAACTAAGAACACGTGCCGCTATAGCTTTCATCTTTCTAGAGCAGTTAACAATGGTTCATATAGCATTCTCTAGCGATTCCATGGCTTCCTGAACATTAAACTTTCTCAAGAACCATACTTATCAAAGTATTCCATCTAAAAGGACCACTTAAAATTATATGGAACTGGAAGTCTAACTGTACATAATCAGCATAGAAATGGTAACTTTAAGCATTTTTTTAACCATTCACATCTATATACTGATGCACCATATGTGTCTACTGCTTTGGTACAACAATATGTTATTTAAATGGAAACCAGGATACTTCGTCCACTCATGAAGAGCTACATCCTAGAATCGATGAACTCAAGTCCATTGAGCTTTGCCAAAACATGCCATCGTGAGTTTCTGGATTACATGTATGAAAAGGAAATGACATGCATATATTTGGGATATGAATACTTCAAAACATACCTTCGTTTTTCTACAACTTATGTAGAAGCATTGCAGAAAATTTAGTGATTAAAGCTGTGTCTTCTTGACTTTCAAATATAAGTAGTAGTTTTCGTTTATTTTCTAAAGGTTTTGTACAATAAATTTTGAACTAAAATAATAAGCAAAATAATTGAATTGAATGTTGAAAGTTGTTATGGGAACCCCAAATTTTATAGATGGAACACTTTGGTTTATAAGTATTATGTCATTGTTTCTATCTGTTCTTCTTCTGCATGCTCATCCAGTCGGTTCCACTGATGAACGTTACTGAAACATCTTGATAAATGCTTTCTTGGTCATATAATGAAGAAAAATCTTGATAAACGTTTTCTTATTCATTTAATGAAATTTGAACTCTTACCTGAGGGTGATTGCACCTGAAATGCCTACTATTCATTATCAAGCAGTACCATACCAATTTTAGATAGCCTCCTATCTCGATAGCTTTAATTATGTGAAATGTGAACCATGTCATTGCCTTGACTGTTTAAGTGCCTTATGCTGCCTATATTGGCATAACAGCTACTTCTCAGTTTATTTCTGAGAATGGTTGTTTCCTTCATCCGTTAGTGGTGAATTCACATGTTTTGATTTCATATGAGTCGTTTAGAAACTCTTTTTTCTTATCTTGTATTACTCTGTTCATTTTGTGTACTCCTAGTCACAGTACGTGTTTCCAATGTTGATACTGCAGTATGGCGGCCAGACGGAACATGCCTTATTCTGTTCTTCCTACGGAGGACAGGGATGAAGACAATGTTGATCGCCGGTTCACATACACCCCAAAATCCCTGAGGAGGATCCCGTGGAAGTCGATTGCCCTAGCATTGTTCCTCCTCCTCCTGGGAAGCTCTCTTCTGTTCCTTTCATATTTTATATCCACAGGTCACATGGAGGGTGATAGCTCCCAGGTGTATGGCCTATTGTTCCTGGGTATCCTTGCCTTTCTTCCTGGTGGGTAAATGCATATCGCTTCAATTCCGTATTAAGACTGATATTCAACTGTTTCTTCTTCCAGTATGAATATTGTCTTCCTCAAATTATTCCATGAATATTCCTGTGAAAACAATGACCACTCGCATATACTTCATGTATAAACGATGGCCACTTGCATCACTGGATTTATTAAGCATAATGTAGTTTTCCTCTTCTCATTACTTATACCTCCTGTTAAAACAATGTCCACTTCTGAGTCAACGTACACTGCTGATATGTAACAATAACTGCTATAGGCACTTCCATTTCAGACGAATCAGGCCGTGTTGTGGCTTCTCAATCAGGGTTTGTCTAGGGCACATCTAGATGTGCTCTAAGATAGAGCACATCTAAGTTCTACACTATTGATTTTACATGAAAATTTGTGTAGATATTTTTTTAATGTTTTTTCTTTTTCTTTCTAGTTTGATTAAACTTAGATGTGCTCTATCTTAGGCCACATCTAGATGTGCTCTAGCAAATCTGTCTCAATTATTATGCTGAAAACAAAACCTTTTCTGCTCTTGTGCATCTGAACTATTACGCTTCTGAAAACAAACATTATCTCACGCTTTAGCATCTCATCTATAGAACCGTTCCACTTTCCAAACGAGTATATAATTTTTCCATGTACATATTTACATTATTTATGCAGGATTTTATGAGACCCGAGTTGCATACTATTCATGGAGAGGAGCACCAGGGTTCACCTTTGCGTCCATCCCAGACTATTAGCCTTCGATTTTAACTCATCTACTGGGAAGTAAAGATAGTGAACATCAAGAGCAAAAATAAGAGACTTCATCGAGAATGAAATGAGCACTTATTGTTCTGTTAGTACTACAAATAGCAAACATGTAGGTGAAGTCATCTTCTATTGATTCTATGGCATATTAGTGTTGTTTCATCAGGCAAGGAAGACATATGTTGCAGTCTTGCAGACCTAAAGATGTTCTCTTGTACTTTCCTTGCTTGTTTGTTGCTATGTAGATTGATGTATTGGAGTCACCTAAGATATTAGTCGTATGATATTAGCACTCCTTCCTATTCTGTATACAAGGCTTCTTCATATTTTTAAGTTTAACTTTGACCATTACTTTGACCAACAAAATGAGAGTTATATGCCACAAAAAGTATGCTATTGAATGCACATTTCAAAGAACTTTCCAATGATATATTTGTAATAACATACAGTATAACCCATATTTTGTTGACCAATACTATAAGTCAAAGTTTGACATGAAAAACGAAGTGGCATATGCAAAAACAGAGGGAGTATGTTAATCTTAGTTCCTAGCGCTCTCTTCTGGTTTGCTTGCTGAAGATATATTATCCATACTTTATCTGTAGTTATTGTCATTTGTATCATCGTTTCTTGACGCTGATAGTTGAATTGTGTGTAAGTATGCTAATTCTCACCAAGATTCTTTGGTTCCAAACGACCTGCTGCACTTGTAGTCCAATACAACGGAATTCCCTGGTAAGATCGTTGTGCATTTATATGTCATGCAAAGGTAAAAGATTGTTTGTTTTCATCCTTATCCTGGAAAATGCCACACCCAGTTTATCTACCGTGCTCAAGACCATGCTATAGGCTTGCCATTTTGAATCCTAAATGCCAGAGTGATTATGTGACATTGGTTTTGGGGTTTTGTTTGAGTCCTTGAAAACTTACCTAACAGAAGTACAAAGTGTTGCCTTAGAGCATCTCCAACAGATGACTTATAATAGGGCACGAAAACTAGGATAGGGCACGCGTTTTGGGCACCACATTTGCACATTTTGCTGCCTTATTTTTGGGCGCCCATTCCAGATGATGTTTTTTAGGGCATAGAGAAAATAAGAGAAATCCAGATGATGCAAAATGGGGCACGAAGCACATACCCAGTTCCACATTTGCAAACACATATGCAACAGCACCATATCAAATTCTTCACAAATAATTCTTAATCAAATGCTAATCACAAATAGTTCAACAAATAGCATTCGAATCAACTCACAAAGAATTAAAGTTCACATAGATCATCACTCATGGTTTGGCTCTTTGCTTACCATACCATGTCCACCACTCATCCATGAGATCCTTTTGAAGTTCCAAATGTCGATCTTCATCTTGCATGTCTTCGTAGGTCCTGAGGAAGCGTTCCACCCGATCTTGGTTGCGTTGCACACGCACGGGGCGTCCCATCAAGTCGTAGAAGCCATAGTCCAAGTCATGTCCATGCTCATTCTCAATTATCATGTTATGCATGATAATACAAGCGGTCATGATGTACCAAAGAATCTCTTGGTCCCAAACTTGTTGTGCCCCTCGATCCTTTCCCTCCACAGCTTCTCACGGCCAAGAACCGAACCACAGTGCTTCGGGCGCTTGTTGCTATTGTGGTGCAAGGCCATAATCATAGCAATGTCCTCCTCTTCCGACATGTCCCACTCGTCGTCGGATGAAGAATAATCCATTGAGGAACTCATCTACAATTTATCAAGCTACTATGTGTCAAGCAACTTCATTCAAATTTTGTGTGCAAGGTGCGGGCAGGATGTTGCAAACCTTTTATCAAGCACCTTGTGTGCAAAGTGCGGGCGGGAGGTGGCCGACGAGCGTCGGAGGTGGTCAGCGTGCGTGGAGGTGCCCAGCGTCCGCGAAGGTGGCCGGCGAACGTCGGAGCTCCGTGGCTGCGCCTGCGACGCGAGGTGGTGGCCGTCGGGCTGCCTCCTCACCGGAGGTGGACGCGGGAGGGGAAGGGCTCCAGGTCGTCGTCGGGCGCGGCGGCGGGTGGCCAGCAGATCGACGCTGCAGCCCTCAGACAAGCTCGCGACGGCCGCCCGCGACCTCGGAAAGGCCGGCCATGGCGTGGCGGGCATGGCGACGGGCGCGACGTCGATCTCGCCGATTCAGCCCAGGGCGTAGCGGCGGAGTGCAGAGGAGGCGTCGGGGAGGTCGCGGCGGGCGCGGCCGACCATTTCTGCACGTGCGGTGGCCGGCGGCGGTCGGGGGGCGAGGAGGTGGTGCGGCGGCGGTCGGAGGCGGTCGGGGAAGGATGAGCTTTCCATGGCCGTTTTCGTTCGCGCGTGTGAAGTGAAACGATAGGGCACGAGTTGGGATGCCCTTTCTCGTGATGCAAATATACATCACCGTTTTGGGCTGCCCAAGCAAAGCCCTAAATTTTTCAGAAAATATTGGGCACAGGAAAGGGATCCATCATCTGCTGCAGACGCTTTTTTTTGTACCCATGCCTTAAAAAAGCAGTTAAAATACATCGTGTCCTATTATAAGTCATCTGTTGGAGATGCTCTTATGCCAGGCCTAGATTTCGGGAATACTTCTATGTGGAATGCTCATTGAATAAGCATTCTCCATATTATGCCTTGAAGAGGACTCGAACCTCCACGCTCTTCAGCACGAGATTTTGAATCTCGCATGTCTACTATTTCACCATCAAGGCATCAAGTGAATCGTATTACATGAATATGATATCTATCTAATGTGATATATGAAATCTCTACTCTTAAATGGGGAGTTGATAGGCTGCCCTCCACGGTTTTTTTCGCCTCCATGATTTATTTCGTTCCCACATTCCACCACAACCATTATGCTGGTTTTTTATTCATTGGTTTAATTTATCTCCACTTTCCTAATGTAAAAAAGATCACAGATCTAACTTTCCTAACTTATCCAAATCAATAAATCCCTCTATTAGTGCAATTTGTATTAGGAAACAAATATCAGATATTTAGGAAATAAATATCAGATATTCAAAAAACGAATAACGGATTTTAAGGAGAGTAGCATGTAAATCATGGAAAATAAAACTCTTTATGAAAGCATTACATACTTAATTTGTTATGAAATATGGACTTGACTGCTTATGGTGCGACGACTCTCCTCTCTATGTACTACTTAGTATATTAGCAAAAATGACTAGCTTTTGTATCTTTTAATTTTTGAAAAGTTTTATCTCTTAAACCGTTAATTCAATTAATGATCTTTTTTCACCATTAGCTTTCTCGCAATGAGATCTTCGAAACTAGATCCCGTGTCAACATGTTTTGATAAACTTTTTTTTCATCAGCACTTACCACATTACCGTGTCTACTTACCTGATAATTATTCATATAGTTGCCAGATGTAACACCCTCAGAATCAGAAACAGTAATCACTACAGTGATTCCACTGTTAGTGATCATTACTGTTGATGATCAAGCCATGATCACCTTTGATCATAGCTCTGTCAAATTCCAACCCTGATAAAATTTTCAAATAAGTGTGGATTGTAAATCTTGCTCTAAAAATTGTGGATGCCAGTCAATCAACATGATCATGGTTAAACCAAGTCACCCTTAGTCATTAGGATAATCACAAGTCTATGTTGATTGTGAAACCAATCTTGTGGTGTCATCAAAAATTATTTTGAAAGTTAATATAAAAATGGAAATCTTAGTTGAACCAAAATAATGGAATCTATTTATAAAATGCCTAGCAATCATTAAGCCATGTTACTATGGTACTGGTTATTTTAATTAAAATGATTTATTAATATTAGGGAATAAAACCAGAAGCTTAGGGATTATTAAATGGCCATGGTAAATTTAATAAACAAGTAGGAATTTTAAATGCACTAAAAATTCTGAAACCAATTTTATTAAATGCCTAAAAATCAGTAGGTCTTATAAATATTGGAGTGTGAATTTATTAAGTTATTTAAATAATGCAATTAAATGATAACAGTAGCAAAACAATACCAAAAAGCCTTTTAAAATAAATAACAATATTCAAATGAATTTAATTAATGCCCAAACTTATTGTGGCATCACTTTACGGTTTAACACAATTATTGGGACTGTTGTCGCATTTTTCTAAAAACATTTGATACCCAGAAATAATAAAACAGAAAAGAAACAAAAGAAAAACAAAACAAAACTAAACTAAACTACGCCTGTGGGCGAGGCCCACTAGGCCCAGCCCCCCCTTCTCTCTCCTTCTTCCCCTTCACCTGCCCCCCGCCCCGTACACGCACAGGGGCGCCATGGCCCCCTCCTCCACCTGCTCCCCACCTCCCTACCTGCTCCCCCTCCCCCCCTTTGGATAAGGAGGCCTCCCCCCCTCCTGACCCGGCAACCCTAACCCTAGCCCCTCGCAGATCTCGCCCTCTCCCCTCCGTTCTCCTCCACGACCGAGCTCCGCCCGTGGGCACGCCACCGCCGCCGGCGCGGCCTACCGCCTCCCTGAGCCCCAAGACCATGTCCTGGCGGACAGCAGGCGTCTTCTCCATCGCTCCACGCTTGGAATCGGCCTGGGACGCCTTGAAGCCGACACCCTCTTCTTCCTCTCCGCCGACGGTCGCCGCCGTTCAGCCCCCGATTCACGCCACCACGACCCCCGTCGGCTCCCTCGAGACCACCCCGAGCACCAATGTGAGCTGCCGCGCGTTTTGCCCCCTTTTCCCGCTAGGATTCGCCGTTCGTGTTGCCGTTCCCGAGCTGCGGTGCTCCGACCGCCGCGGGGCCTCGTCGCCGCCGTCGATTCCGTTCGTCCCGACGTCCTTCTGGTGCACCACTGGACGCGCTGCACCGTTCCCGTTCGGTTCCCCCCCCTCGCCGCACCAAGTGCTCGTCGGAGCCGTCTAGTGCACCTCGTCGTCGCCTCTCCAGTAGCTCGTCGCCGGTGAGGGCACGACCTGGCTAACCCCCCCCCTAATCACTTATTAGAGTAAACCCCCCCTGTTAGTAGTCTGAATGACAAGTGGGGCCTAGCCCCTGTTTAGATTAAACTGGCAAGTTTATATTCCCCTGAGTGTATGACATATGGACCCCACTCAATTGACTCTCTGTTTAGAAATAAATAGAAAATATTAAAGCATATGAGTCTATGACAGGTAGACCCCACTATCAGGTTATTAATTAAAAGCATTTAGCTAAATTTTTGTGTATGACAACTTGGCCCCACTAGTTTATTAGGTTAATTAAATTGGATTATAAAGAATCTGTGTATGACATGTGGGCCCTGGCTCTGTTTTAGTTTTAATAAAATGTATTATAAATACTGTGAGGCTGACATGTGGGACCCCATGTCAGGTTTGACCAGTTAACAGAACTTGTGGATAATGTTGCTATTTAAATAATAAAAGAAATTCAGAAAATGTTATAAAATCATTTAAATCTTAGAAATTCAATATCTTTTAAATCGTAACTCCGATGAAAAAACTTTATACATGAAAATTGATCAGAAAAATATAACGAATACGGATACGCTATCTGTATGTCTACCCCACCCCCCTAACACACCGATCATCGACATTCCCCCCCTCCGGGTCGTCTGTCGATAATTCCCGGTACCGATATAAGTTGTCCGAATGAAAAACTTTTGTATACGAAAGTTACTCAGAACGGATCCACGATTACGAATACGTTACTCATACTCCCACCACACCCCTCTAACACAACGAACATCGAACCGCCCCCCTTCGGACCGTCTGTCCGATAAAATGTCCGGTACTGTTAGAGTGCCCGGATGAATTTATTCCGAACACGAAACTTGTTCGGAATAGATCAACTAACCTGGATACACCACCCACACATGTGTCGGATATCCACGACACCTCCGGCATGATATCTCCCCCCCTCCGGACACCTTGTCCGATAATCACCCGGAGCCGGTATTTCATCCCCGGATGAATTCCCGCTCCGAGTATTGTGCATTGCACTGCGTTAGAACACCGTTAGCATTTCCTCTGTCATGTCATGCATATGTTTGTATATTATTGCTGTGTATTTACTGTTTCCTCCCCCCTTAATCTCCGGTAGACCCCGCTGCTGCCGTCGACTACACCGCTGCTGAGTACGACTACTTCGTCGACGACCCTACCCCTACCGTCGAGCTTCCAGGCAAGCAGAGCCATTCTCTTCCCCAGATATCGCCTATCTTTCCGTACATTTCTTGCACTAGGCATTGTTACTGCTGCTGCTACGTTACAATCCTATTCAATTGCATAGCCTGATTTTGTCGCCCCTTGTTGTACCTTCCTCATCCTATGCTGCCTGCTATATCTATATATTATATTCAGCAGTAAACCCTGCGCATTGTTAGTTAGGTTTAGAATAGCGGGCCGTGATCACTCTGGGAGTGATCGCGGGAACGATATATTACAACTGCAACAGGTACGGATCAATGCAGACACCCTAGGGAACCTACAACGGCGAGACTCTGCCGAGTCGCTTCGAGTTTGACTTACGAGTGGAATGGACTCGTATTTCACTCTCGTCGGCTCAGTAGCGTAGCATCACCGGGATGATACGAGGTTTACCTCTTTAGTTCATTCCGCTGATGTCTCAGTCAAGCCAACTCAAGTGTACCATCGAGGGTGATTCCTCCTGGTTTCACTTAATGGTAGGAGCTCGAACCAACTGGTGTCCTTAAAGGTGAGAAGTCGAGCGACCCAATGGTGCCCGCGAGTGGTATTGCGACGGGACGACAGGGAGGGTACGACCAGTGTACCGGTGTGCTTGGCCCCTGATCGTTGGCCGCGAGAGTTACCAAAACCACGAAAGTCGAGCTCCTCCAGGAGCACACGCGAGACAAGGTAAGGAGACGGTTCACCTTGTTGGTAACCGCAGTGACTTGGTGGGACGACAGGGCAGGCACCGATGTACTGGTGGTCCTGGCTGCTGTCGTTGTCCGCGGGTCGGTTAAGTCGAGGCAACGATAACGGTTGTCACGCAGGTTAATTAAAATGCTAAATGGTTCAGTGGATGTCTTGAGTTGGCTATATGCCATGTACGCACTACCTACCCGTGGGAATTACGAGTTATGGGCTCCTCTGCTTCGTAGTGTCGTCCGAGGACTCTTCAGACGTCAGCAGTACCGCGACCTGCGCCGGGAAGTGGTGTTGTCTTATTTGCTCGCGCGGTGGTGTCTTATTTGGATTTGCTTTAACTTCACCGGCCAGCCACGCACCGTGCAGGAGTACGTTTGGGTTGGGGTCCAAGGCCCGTCGTACTTAGGATTTAGACCGGCGGATGGCCTCTCTGTTGAGTTTGAAAGATGGGCTATGAAGTGTCGGATAGCCTCGGTGGAGCGTTCCCTAACAAGGTTCCCGCCACCCTGGAGATCCGTGCGTGTAGCGTAACACAAGTGCACCCCTGCAGGGAAGATTAATCTATTCGAATAGCCGTGTCCACGGTAACAGGACGCTTTATGCTGAAGCTGGATCTTACCACTAGAAACTATTATTATTAAACAGTATGGTTCCGGGTTCTCTTCCTCGCGGGGATGTCGAGGAGGTGAACTCGGAGGCATTGCTAATTATTACAACTTATTATTATACAATGCTGCAGCAACTTCTGCTGCATTGTTACTTTATGCTTTATATAACTGTTGGCTGATTCTTACCTCATGCTGCAAGATATCGTCGGAAGATGCTAGTCTTCGTTAGGCCTAGCTTCTTACCCTTGCTATGGTTTTCTGTCTTTCAGTCCACTATATACAGCCTCTTCTTTCCGTTGATACAATGCATAATGCTTAGTAGCGGACGTAAGACTCGCGGGTATACTAGATACTCACCTGCTTTATTTCCCTTACTGTTTTGCCTGATCGGCCGCTGCAGTCGATGATGGAGTCCAGGAGCAGGAGATCCCTGATGCCGACCACCGCAACATGAAGATCCCCGAGGCCTTCTACGACGTCGAGTCCCCCCGTTGACCAGGAGTAGTTTGGAGGTTCCCAGGCAGGAGGCCTCGCCTTTTCGATCGCTGTTGTTTTTGTGCTAGCCTTCTTAAGGCAACCTTGTATCCTTGTGTCTGTACTCAGATACTTTTGCTTCCGCTGACTTTGTGCTCTCGAGCTTTTGTATTCGAGCCCTCGTGGCCCCTGGCTTGTATTAAACAGCTTGTATTATTTTATTTGTAGAGTTGTGTTGTGATATCTCATCGTGAGTCCCTGATCTCGATCGTGTACCTTGCGTGTATGATTACTGTACACGGTCCGATTTTGGGGGCGTCACACCAGATTATACCAAGTTGGTTGTTAAAACTTTTTGTTCATCAAAACTTGCCACATTACTGTTTTACTTACCTGATAATTATTCATATAGTTGCCATATTATACCAACTTGGTTGTTAAAACTTTTTTTCATCAGTCTTTGCCACATTATTGTTCTACTTACCGGATATTATTCATATAGTTGCCAGATTGTACTAACTTGGTTGTTAAAACCCTGTACACTAACATACATAAATGAAAAATTTGTTTTGTCGTATTTGTATATGTTTCTCTTTAGAATCATCTAAAAAACACCAAATACTAGTAATGTTATTTAATATTTATACCCAAATATCATAATAACTTGTTGTGCTTTTACGATTTGTTACCGGTTTACTTATGTTCCGTTGCCGTATTCTTTACATCTAATTGACTTGATGGTTTATTGTTCTTACCAGTTTTATCAGTTTGAGTTGCCATTTTATTTTATCGGGTTGTATTCTAAGCTTAAGTATACGAAACTATTCCCCTGGCAACTATGTACAGACATTTGTGGCAACAGTTTACGGTAAAAATGACAACTGGAGTGACCTAATCTGGCAACTGAAGCTGACGAAAAAAATTCATTGAAACATATCAATATGGGATTTTATTTCGAAGATCTCGTCGTGACAAATCTAATGGTGAAAATGAATCATCAATCGGGATAAATGTTTAAGAGATAAAATTTTTAGTAAATTTAAATTTAGAAAAGCTAACACTTAGATTCGGATGGATTGATCGCTGCATGGGTTCGCCGTTGCTGCGGCGGAGCTACGTATCATTTCCCATGAAATATTATTATTTTCTACTCCTAAAAGGAAGTACATACATTGTTTCATTTGTACAATTTTAATCATGTCTTAGTTTTATTTATATATACAATATATGACTTTCAAAGCAAGCAATGACACCGACGGGCGATACGGGCTAGAGACAAACTTGATTAGAGGAAGCTAGTTTGAACTATATTTCACTAACTATTAAGTTCCCTATTCAGGTCATTATTTTAATATATGCTCACAGCTCTGCTTTCCAGGTACTTTCTCCAACAAATATTACCCTAATATATTGACAATGCTTATGCCTTTTTGTATGATTGTCCTAATTTTTTAAATAAGAAAGCATGCTTACCTACTCTACTACCGCTATCAATAATTAACCAAAAAATTGAGAAATGACATGTGGGAACAAATAGCTATTTGTATCAAGATTTTGAACTGGTAGCTTAGTGTCCTATTGCATATCACTTGGTCATTAATAAAGACTCGGTAAAAAAAGATCAACACTTTCTCTTGGTTGAGGGATTTGACTACTATTCATTAGGAGTAGGTGTTAGAGCTATAAATGCTGAATTCACTAGATTTTTGGTAAGTATATATCCACAGGAAAGTGTTGACAAATTTGAGTCTATATCGATGAAAAAAATAGCACACTACTTCTTAGCTATTAGCGCATTATAGCATATGGGGAGAACCAACGCTAAATTTTTGCGATATTGCTCGCTATGACGCTATTTGCAAAATAGCATGCTATACCACACTAAAATTGGATAGCACGTAGCATGCTATATCGCGCTAATCCCACCTGACCCAGCGTACCCAGTTTTCAACTATCCATTTCTCCATTCTCCATCCGACCACGTGCTCTATGCGGTAGCGACTGGTGCTTCCTCTAACTTGACCGGGTTTTTCCCCATTCATTGCCGATTTTCTCTCGTTCACGGAGGTACGATGTGTTGCTGCTAGCTGCGCCACCAACAAGTAAGGCATCTGGTAAGTTCTTTGTGTTTCCATATCTGTGATGGGTGTGTTCAATCAAGATGTTTGCTAGATGTAACGCGAGACTGGTTCCACGCTTGACATATGGCTTATACCATATAAGTGGCTGGGGCGTGTATGTCTCTCTAACATTAGCGACGCGAAGATGTTTGCAACGGAGGGCCCCGACAGAGGTGTAATAGAGAAAATTGTGGAATTGGTGTTGTGGCATGTTTTTGCAGGATAGAAACGGTTCTATCTATCAAAACCCTTGCGGCCACGTAAAACTTGCAAAAGATAAAGTAGAAGGCGTTTAACTTTAATTTGCATGAAGGGGGATCATAGCATGTATGGTTTACAATTTTACTTCCTATTTTTGCTAATATGGTAGATATAACGACGGTAGCATAAATAGGATCATCTCTCTCAATACCAGTATTGTGTATCCCTTAATGGGCACCGCCTGGAAGGATCTCCCTTACGACCGACATACGAGAAATGGATGTCATACATAATAAACGACATTCGCATGAGGTTGGAGTTGGCAAGCCTAGCATATGTAGATATGGCCTTGCGAAGCAGCTAACACTAAGGTCAGAATGGCAGGCTTGGCGTATGTAGATGCGGGTCTAGAACACAGAAGATCGAAAGATCGAGCACAAGTCACATACTGGATGTGATTGGCATGATGACCTACCTTAGCCACATACTGATGGCCGTGATGATTGGGGGAGGTATGGGGTGTAGGATTGTGTGATCACTTAGTTAAATTTAGAGGTGTTTATCTAAGTGGGAGTTTTCTAGAATTTAATTTAAAAATTGAAACTCCAGATTATGAACAAAAGTCTAAATATGTATCTTTGTGAATCACCATTGTAGATGGCAGCACCACGTACCTCATTCAACTTAGGGTCATTCCTAGAGAAAGATAAACTGAAAACTGATGGTTCAAACTTCACCAACTGGTTCCGCACTCTGAGAATTCTCCTCGTTCCCCTCAAAATGGCATACGTACCAGAGGCCACATTAGGTGATGCACTACCAGCAGATGCAATCCAGGATGAGAAGAATGTCTACCTGTCCAAGGCTAATGATTACAACCTTGTCTAGAGTGGCATGCTATATTCCATGGAGGCTGAGTTGTAGAAACGCTTTGAGAGGATGGGTTCTTGTGATATTATCACAGAGCTCAAGGCCGTCTTTGCACCTGAAGCCAGGGCTGAACGATACGAGGCTTCTGAAGCCTTCTTCTCGGCTAAGATGGATGAGCACATCAGTGTTAGTGAGCACGTGCTCAAAATTCCTGGCTACGTTCGACGCTTGAATGCTCTGGAATGTCAGATTCTGGATGAACTTGCTGTTGATAGGGTGCTGCAATCGTTGCCCCCTAGCTACAAAGGCTTTGTGCTGAACTACAACATGCAAGGAATGACTAAGACCCCGTCTGAGTTATTCGCCATGCTGAAAAGTGCTGAGGTTGGGATCAAGAAGGAGCATGCTATATTCATGGTCAACAAGACCACTGAATTCAAGAAGTCTGGCAAGAGGGAGAAGGGAAAGAAAGGAGGCCCCGAGAAGGATGGCAAGTCAGTTGTCGTTCATCCGGAGGCACCTAAACCTGGACCCAAGCCAGGAGTGGAGTGCTTCTACTGCAAGGGTGATGGCCACTGGAAACGCAACTGCCCCAAGTACCTAAAGGACAAGAAGGCTGACAAGATCGCCAAGAGAGACGAAGCTATATTTGATATACATATTGTTTGTCTTAACAAACGATGGGAGCGATTCTTGGATATTTGATACATGATCTGTTGCTCATATTTCTAATTCCAGTCAGGAACTAAGGAATAAGCATCGTTTGATGAAAGAAGAAGTGACGATGCACGTGGGCAACAACTGTCAAGTTGAATTACTGGCTTTCGGCACGAAGCATCTTAATCTCCTTTCGGGATTAGTTTTGGTTTTGAATAAATGCTACTATGTACCCGCTTTGAGTGTGAACATCGTTAGTGGTTCTTGTTTGAAGAAAGACCACTATTCTTTTAAGTCAGATACAATTGGTTGTGCGATTTATAAGAGTGATGTGTTTTATGTTCACGCACCGGAAAGAAATGGTTTATTCATACTTAATCTCGATTGTGATGTTTGTCATATCAACAATATAAATGCCAAAAGATGAAAGGCGAGTAACGAAGAGCACATGACGATGTGGCATTGTCGACTGGGTCATATAGGTATAAAGCGAATGGAGAACCTTCATAAAGATGGACTTCTGGAGTCATTGGATTTTGGATCCCTTGACACATGTGAACCATGCCTAATTGGAAAAATGACTAAGACTCCATTCAATGGAATAACGGAGTGTGCGGCGGACTTGTTAGGGATCATACATTCAGATGTATGTGGACCTATGAACGTCCCCAAACGCAATGGTCTTCGTTGCTTCGTGACCTTCAATGATAATTTAAGTAGATATGTATATATTTACTTGATGAAACACAAGTCTGAAACCTTTGAAAAGTTCAAGGAATTTCAGAGTGAGGTCGAGAATCAACTCGGGAAGAAAATAAAGCACCTTCGATCCGATCGAGGAGGCGTGAATTTCAGAGTGAGGTCGAGAATCAACTCGGGAAGAAAATCAAGCACCTTCAATCCGATCGAGGAGGCGTGTATTTAAGTCACAAGCTTGGCAATCATCTGTAGGCTTGTGGCATCATACCACAACTTACGCCGGCAGGGACACCTCAGCGAAACGGTGTTTCCGAATGACGTAATCAAACCCTATTGGATAGTGTACGATCGATGATGTCTCATACCGACTTACCTGTGTCATTATGGGGGTATGCATTAGAAACTGCCGTTTACGTTCTTAATAGGACACAATCCAAATCCGTAAACACAACCCCATTTGAAGAATGGTATGGAAAGAAGCCTTCATTGTCTCACCTAAAGATTTGGGGTTGTGAGGCTTATGTTAGGAAACTTCAGCCTGACAAACTCAAATCTAAGGCGGAAAAGTGCATCTTTGTGGGATATCCAAAGGAAACTTGTGGATATACCTTCTACAATCCGTTTGAGGGAAAAATGTTTGTCGCCAAGACTGGAACTTTCCTTGAGAAAGAATTTCTCTCAAAAGAATTGAGTGGGAGGAAAATAGACCTCGATGAAGTGATTGACCAATCACTCCAAATGGAAGATTCGACAACAGAAATTGTTCTGGAACCATCTTCCACAGTGGGAGCTGAAGAGGATGGTCAACACGACATTCATAACAATCATGACATACATGATGAGAATGAAAAGGAACCTATTGGGCCACGTAGGTCAACAAGAATTCGTCAAGCTCCTGATTTTTATGGACAGCTTGTGAATGCAATCACGTTAGATGATTCTAAGGAACCTACGAGCTACAAAGAAGCTTTGGAAGGACCCGAGTCCGAGAAATAGATGGAAGCAATGAGATCCGAAATAGACTCTATGTATATCAACAAAGTATGGACTTTGGTAGATATTCCCGAGGACCGAAAGGCCGTCGAGAATAAATGGACATTCAAGAAAAATACTGACGCAGACGGAAATGTTTCTGTCTATAAAGCTCGACTTGTCGCGAAAGGGTTCTGACAAATTCAAGGAGTTGACTACGAGGAGACATTATCTCTTGTAGCCATGATAAAGTCTATTCGTATATTACTAGCAATAGCCGCCTACCATGATTACTAGATATGGCAGATGGACGTGAAAACCGTGTTCCTTAATGGTAATACTGAGGAAGAGTTTTATAAGGTACAAACGTAAGGTTTCATTGATCCAAGGAATGTTGGTAAAGTGTGCAAGCTTCAATGGTCCATCTATGGGTTGAAGCAAGCATCTCGGAGATGGAACCTTCGATTTGATGAGGTCATCAAAGCGTTTGGATTTGTCCGAAATGTCGAAGAGCTCTTTGTCTATAAGAAACTGAGTGGGGGCTCTGTAGCATTCCTTGTGTTGTATGTGGACGACATATTACTGATAGGGAACGATACAAAATTCTTAGGAGAAGTGAAGGAATACTTAAATGGACAATTTTCCATGAAGGACCTAGGTGAAGATGCATACATACTAGGCATTAAGATCTATAGGGATAGACCTAATCGCCTATTGGCCTTGAGTCAAAGAACTTACATTGAGAAGATACTGAAGAGGTTCAGTATGGATAACTCCATGAGAGGCCTCTTGCCAGTAATAAAAGGGGTGAAGTTAAGTGTGACTCAATGTCCAAGAACAGCAAAGGAAAAGGAGGATATGTCCTCAAAGCCCTATGCCTCAGCCATAGTTCTGTAATGTATGTTATGCTATGTACTCGGACGGATTTGGCTCTGGAAATTAGTATGACTAATCGCTACCAGAGTAATCCTGGAATGATTCATTGGACCGAAGTAAAGGACATCCTGAAATACTTACGAAGGACGAAGGATCTCTTTCTCGTTTATGGAGGATGTGTAGAGGAGTTGGCCGTAAAGGGTTACGTCGATGCTGGCCTTAACTCTGACACAGATGACTCAAAATCCCAGTCGAGATATGTGTTCATGTTGAATGGCAAGGAGCGGCAAGGAGTCAGTCGTCGCCCAATCTACTACGGAGTCGGAGTATATTGCCGCTTGCGAGGCGTCAAATGAAGCGTATTGGATGAAGAAGTTCGTGATCGAGCTTGGTGTTTTTCCCAGCTGCACTGACCCCTTTGGCATCTTCTGCGACAACACGGGTACCATTGCTAATGCGAAGTAACCCAGAATTCACTCTACAACCAAGCATATTCTATGACGCTTCCATGTGACGCGGGACTACGTCAGGGATGGACATACTAGGATTCAAAAAATACATACAGATCTGAACGAGCAGATCCAATGACTAAACCTCTTCCACAAAGCAAGTTTGAAGAACACCGAGAGACTATAGATGTTAGATACATGCCGGATGTAAACTAGTGTAATTTGTACTCTAGTGCAAGTGGGAGACTGTTCGATATGTGCCCTAGAGGAAAATGAATAGATATTTGTCACATATTCGTTTTGTTCATAATACGTTTTATACTATGTAGAACTGTATTACTCAGAAATACTAATACACGTGTAGTATAAAACCCGTCCCTAGTTATACTCAGGTGTACTAGATCGTTGGGCAATCGATGATCATGGTTTCCTGATCATGAGGTACGAACCGACTATTGAAAATGAGGTCATATCATTAGGAGAATGATGTGATGGACACACACCCACCTAAAGCATTGCGATGTGATCAAGTCACATGGTTCAGCATCGCGATGACTTTGTAACATATGACTTAGTCCTTAGACCATCTAGATCATACGTAATTGCTATCTATGAGGAGGCTTTGATTTGCATCCACCGCCTGACTGAAATATGCTGGCTATAAAGGTGTACTTTGGGCATTCCTAAATGGATATGTTGATGAGTATGCAAATAGATCAAAGCGGGATTTGTCAGTCCATGCGAAGGACAGGTACTCTGGGCCCACTCGGTGATATTGCATCAATAGCTTGCAAGCAAGTGACTAGGTCACAAGAGATGTAATAGGTATGGACGAGTAAACTTTTTGTTGAGAATGAGATGTGAACCTGGTATGAGGATACCAATGATCAAACCTCGGACAAACAAAGTAACGCTAGACAAAGGGATCATGTCTTATCGTTAACAGTTTCCAAAAGCGATTGAAGTTCATTTGATGGAAGCGCAGGGACTATTAAGGATTGTAACCATGTCTAATTTATTAGCCATTGATCGAAAAGAGTGTCTTGATCATGTCTGTTGTTTCACAGACCATAGGGTGTCACACTTAAGGTTCAATCGATTCATTAGGATTGATTCGGGATCATCGGTGAAATAGAGAGAAACACCGGAATAGTTCCGGGAGAGAACGGAAGATGTTTCGGGGATTTTGAAAGGTTCAAAATAAAGTTTAATTATGTTTAATAATATTTTATTATTTAATTATCTTAACTAAATATTAAAATATATTTAAATTAATTAAAATAATAGAAAAAGGCTAATGGGCCAATTGGGGCCCATTAGGGGAGGAGGGGGTTCCCCCCGTTGGGCTTGGCGCCAAGGGTGGGGCCCATCCCCCCTTGGCCGACGCACGTACCCCCTTGGGAGTTTAGTCCCACACGGGGTAGGGGAGGAGGATCACATCCCCCCTTGGCCTATATAAGGAGGGGGTAGACCCCCCCTTTTTCCATACAACAATTGAGTTATATCTCTCTCTCTTTCTCCTACCTCGAGCGGACTCCCCTTGTTTGGAGTTTGCACCTGGTTGGGAGTTCTCCAGCAAAGCACGCCTTCACTCTGCCGGAGTCGGGATCGGAATCCTTCTTCTTTCCACTGCTCTGCTGGTTCGGAGCCCGGAGGGAACATCAGTTGCACTCTACTTGTGTAATCTCCTCGAGGCACTACACTCTGTGGTGCTACTTCATCGCCGGAGGTCTCCACAACTCATCATCGCTGGTGGTCTTCTACATGACAGGGAGGTCATAGGTTCAGAGTCTACGCCAACCATGTTCGTAGAACATTTCCCTCTTTCGATCTTCAAAGGTATGAACACCGATTCCCTCCGTTTCTTTACATCGCCGTAGCATAGATCTTGGGTTCGGGTATTGTAACAGCCCAGTTTTCACAAAAATTAGAAAATTTGTTTTCGGTGTGAATTGTTTGATTGTCTGATTTGTTTGCGGTGTTTGCATCCCCGATTTATCGATCCACGATTATTTTTCCCCTTCTATTCTCGTATCGGACGGAGACCGACCCTTGCCACTCTGACACTCGACCTTTGCGACACCGGGTTTCACTCGACCACCGTCGCGAAACCCGCACGAGACCAGCCGCAACCAACGGAACGAAAACCCCGTTTAATAATTAAACGGGTTATTTTTATAGCGCGCCGGAAAGTGTTTTCGGAACGGTTCCAGCGCGAGGTGAACGCCTCCGGCTCGACGCACTGATCGCGCAGTTTGAAGTTTTACCCGAATCGGAGGTACTGCGGACCCCCGGCGGTCAGAAACGTGAGCACCGCGCGCGCGAGAGAAAAACCGATGATGTTTTTGCAAACTGCCAGCCACCGGGGCTATATAAAGACCACCACACTCCCACCCATTTCTAGGGTTTCCCTAGCCACATTTTGCAGCCACCCCCCTCTGATTTTCCAGATCTGCCCGAAATACCCCATTTTTTCGTCCAAAACCCTAGGTCAGATCTGCCCAATGGATCTGAACCGTCAGATCTTGCGATCTGACGGCCAGGAAGCTCCCCACCAACCCTGCCCTTTCTCTCTCCTCTGTCTCCTCTCTCCCTCGAGCCCGTCCCCATGGCAACCGCCGGCCACCTCCACTCCGGCCAGCCCGGCCGCCACCTCTCCTCCCCTCCTTCCCTCTCTCCCCTCTCCTTTCTCTCCTCTCCCTCTCATCCTCTCTCTCTCTCTGTGTGCAGCACCAGGAGGCCGCGCCGCCGTGCCATGAACTCGGCCCCGATCTCGGAGCAGCCGCCCCTGGACCGCTGTGCCTCGGCTCTCCGGCGAGAGGAGCTCGCCCGCACGCCCCCTCCGGCCTCCTCCAGCGCCCCACGCCGTGTGCCTCGCCTCCTTGCCGCGCCTGCCCGCCTCGCTCGCCGGCTAAAGCCGCCCGGCCGCCGCCGCTGGTGTCTGCCTGAGGTCGGGCACTGGAGCCGCCCGCTCGGCCTCCCCGCGTGGACGTAGCCGTGGCAGGCCGGCCGGCCCAGCCAGGCATCCAACAGCCAGGTGGGCCCGATCCAGGCCCAGGCCCCAGGCCAGATCTGCAGCCCAGGCCGCCAGCCAGCCCCAGTGCCAGATGGGCCTGGCCCATGAGGTTATTTTTTTTTCTCAAGACCCCTGCGAATTTTGCTAAGTGTTGGAAAAACTGCTGCTGATTCGATTCCGCGTTGACGATAGCAAGCAAACCGTAGCTCGGATCGCGGTGCCCCTAAAACGAAAGTTGCTCAGTTTTGCGTGCTCTAGCATTCGTATGTAGAAAGTTTTTGCATTTGAGCTCATCTTGATTGTGTAATTGTGTGCTGAAGTGGGCATCAGGCCGTTAAACTGCTACTTTTTCCTGTTATGAGCTGCTGTTATTATTTTGTTGCAACTTTGCATGATGATTGTAACAAATCCATGAGGCCTATTGCATTGATTCCTTTTGCGTTGCGTTAAGAAATATTTCTACTTCAGTTTCATGCATTCACATGCCATATTTTCTTGCTGCATCATGTTTATATCTTGCTCCAAAGTAGCTATCCTGATGTTATTGTGCTGTTGTTGCTGAAACTGTTATTTTGTTGCAACTTCGGTCGACGAGTGTGTCGCGACCGTTTATCGGAATTGAGTGATTCGAATTGCATATTGTTAAGCATCATGTCTACTTTAATCCCATGTATTGCATTTCCATGATATGTTTGCTGGTCATATAGTTATTTAGCTCCAAAGTTGCTATGCTGCTGTTTTTGACAGCCACGTCTGTTTTTCACTAAGTCTGTTGCTTTGCGATGCCATGTTGCTTGCTTAATATCTTTTGATCTATGATGCCTATTTGCATGATTCTTTTTGCCATGCCTTCCCTGTCATGTCTAGTTTAATTTAATATCATTTGTGAGCATGTTTGCATTGATTATCCTGTTTATGCATTGCTCTAAATTGTGCTTCCTGATGTTGGCAGTTTGTACCCGTAGCTTGCTCTGCTTGTATCTTTTTAACCGTAACTCCGTTTGGAGGGTGCCTTATATGTAACTTGATTAGTTTTTCGTGTACTTGGTGTTTATGCTATTGTTTGTTGTTGTTAACCAACCTAAAATATGGTTTAGGACAGAACAGTACCAAATGTTTTAATCTTCGTGCGGCACTTAGTGTTATGCCATGTTTAGGATTGTGCCCCACTTAAATTGTTTAGCATAGATAGTTTACTTTGTGTTTCACCTCTTGACCTGTTTGTGTGATATGCCATGCTTGCTTGATTTGCCATGTTAACAACCTTTGTTGGTCACCTGTAGGTACACAATTTGAACTATCGTAAAACGTGCGGTATCGTCGTGTGTGACGAGTACCCCCACTTAACCTGTTAGTAACCGCTCTCGACGGTAGGTGCGATGTCTCGTGTTGTATTCTTGTTGATGCTTGCTCGTGTTTGCTTCGTAGTAATAGATGGTTGCTCGTTGATTGCTTTCCAATGTTTACCCTCTTGTGTGCTTCCGCGGGTACCTCTCGGAGACGTTGCGAGCTTGCGATCAACTACACCTTCGGAACCCGAATTTTCAACAGGCAAGGACTATACATTACTTATGATCCATTCTATTTCAACTAGCGATTTGCACGCTAGTCTAGGTTAGGCTCGATGTTTGATCCTACCACATGTTTACAGCCTCTTTCAAACCGATACAGCCATGTCCCTTCCCAGCAAACCATGTACTTCTATGTTACTATTGCTCGTTGCTCAGCCCCTGCTTAGTATGCATGCTTAGGATGCTATGATGTTACCCTCTTACTCCTTGGGTTGGGATATCACATTATTATATTGTTGTTGATGATATGATTATTATAATGTTGACTATATTCGACGAAGGATGGAAGGTCTATGCTATCCCGCCCCGACGCTTTGTTCCATTCGAGTCACCTAGGATCCGAGTTCCGGGTATTGGTTTTAAGACTGAGCGTGCCTAACCGCGTGTGGGATTTTATGGGGTCCCCTATTCTTACCTACCTAGCTTCAAACATTCCTAGTGGTGGCCCAAGCTGATTTACCATTTGAAACCGTGTGTGTGCTGGTCAGCTGCCAGTTGTTTTCAAACCAACCCGGACCAGTGAGGACTTAGTTCCCTTGATGGCCCACCTTGTTCGGCTGAGGACCCGGTTTCCTATGTGTGATTAACCAGCTATCCAAACCCGAGACAGACAGTAGAGACCAGATCGAGAGAGCGGCCGGCTCCTGAGATGGATGTCGACTCACCGGGGGCCACCCGGATTTGTTCGTTGTTAGCTAGAGGGACCTGTCGTTTCGGATCTCTTGGAACTAAATCATAAAATGGTTGCCTGTGATGGGTAGCAACTGAGAGTGATGGACGTGCGTGCGGAGCCTCGTAATGGGCAGTTGGTACACCCCTGCAGGGTTAAATCTTTTCGAGAAGCCGTGTCCACGGTTATGGACGACTTGAGACCTACTCCTTGTTCATAGACAACAACAACTGAGATAATCTTAATATAACTTGATCAACGTGTGTGTGCGTTGACTGCTTCTTCTTCGTCGGAATGCGAAGAGGAGGACAAGGATAGGATAGGTGTTATGTTTGCGTAGTAGGTGGATAGCAGACTTGTTGGAGGCGATTCCTCATCGAATGCTTGGCTTCTTACCTTACTCTCTAGATCGTTAGCCACTTCATAAATGCTAGTGCGGCAGCAACCTCACCACTTACCCCTTCCTTACCGTAAACTACTAGTTGTCCTAGAATGACGAGTGATGAAGTCCTTGCTGGGTCAGATGACCACTACAGTTGGATGCTGAGTACCTCTATACTCATGATACTACCCCCAAACTCTTTTCAGGGTTCTTGATCGACAACAGGTATGGTGATCGACGTTTCACGTGGGGACTCGACAACGACTAGTTAGGCGGATCCCGGCGGAGGGCCTGGACCCGTGTGGTTATGGGATCGTTGTTTTCTCTTTGCCACTAGGCATTTGCTTGTAGTCTGTACTCAGACATGTATCTTCCGCTGTTGTATTATATTTGAGGCAGTTGTATGCCGATTGTATGAGATGTTGTATCCTTGTATCTATAATGTTGTGATATCATGTTGGAAATCCGGGGCATATGGCTTTGTCATATGTCGCGGTTGGACCGATATGTGCTTCGTCCCCGGATCTGGGTGGAAACACCTAGATCTGGAACAGTATCGCATATCGGGCCTTACAGGTATCATAGGTTGGAAAAAATATTATTTTCTGCCTGTATCCCAACAGGTATTGCCTGGTGGACCTTATCTTAAAGTTCCATATCTAAATAGGTGTACGACCAACGATTTGCGTGTCATCGGGGGGATCACCCATGGAAGACTCGGTAGCTTCAGGATGGTTCTAGGAGGTCCAAGATGAACTTGGGCCGGCTCGTTGCACTTCGTCCTGATAGAAGACTCGACCACCAGGACGACTCAAGGAAGAATTCCCAGAGGTGCACAATGGTAGGAGCGAATCTGGCTTGGAAGTCATGATGAACACGAAGACCTAGAATAGGTTTCCTACCACGGGCATGACCCGGACTCTGTTGTAAACACTAGGACTGGAGTGCTATATAAAGCCGAGTCCCTTGGACGTCCAAGGAACAATCAACCTTAGATCTTCTCGAGGGATAGGTAGCGATTCCGCACCCTTGTAATCGAGAGCATTATCATCAATTGCAGAAAAGAAGGAGTAGGTCTTTACCTCGTCAGAGGTGCCGAACCTGGGTATACTCGCGTCTCTGGTTTCCGATCAACCCCATCCTCGTGTCCATCCTGTAGCAAAGGCCCCGCAACTATGTTCTCCGATGAGGACATCTGCCGTGACTTTCCCACGACATCTGTCCTATACATTCTAGACTATGTCTGTAAAGCCTTCTCGACGCAACAATCCAAATTCAAAATCTAAATGGCGGCTAGCGAGTGGGCACATATAGTTAGAGTCAATAAATATGAGCTCTTGATCCGAAAGAGCCTCGAGATGCTCTAGGGCCCGCACAATTACGAGTGGAAATTTTAGCTTCCAATCAGTATCCATAGTACCATATCGAGAGTCTCATTTGTCGTCACAAAACGGTAATTGGCCCAAGTGAATTGCCACCCCAACACACTGGCTTCCCAAAGAATAAAATTGTCAACCACATCATTGAATAAGAAAGGCTAGTGAGCATCAAAGCGATCATTATTTTTCTCTTCCTTGTACCTAAGGATATTAAAGTCCCCTCCAATAAGAGTTGGATGTGGGTTACTGATACCTCCAACATATGTATAATTTTTTATTGTTTTATGAAATTATAGAATCACTTCCATATACTTTTTATAGCACTAAATTTCATTTTTATACAGTTTTAAACTATTAACCTAGTGCCCATGCTAGTTGCTATTTTCTGCTTGTTATTGCACTTTATGGGAAATCATATTTTCCAAACATAACAAACTATTGGGAGTTTTCCTAATTTTTTTCTAGAGAAGATGGAGCAACGTGGGACCAAAGGGTCCACCAACCGGTGTCCAGGATTCCCACATGAGTACCTGGCATGGCCTGGGGGCACCTACTCGTGTGCCCTCGATACCATCCTAGGTTGATTCTTTCACCAATAATTCCTACAAATTCTGAAACCTCGCGATATACAAAGACTTCCGCTTTCGCCACCGCATGCTCCTAGACCTTGTAAACTAATTTGGAGGTTGTTTCTAATGTGCTTTCAGAGGGGGAAGTGATCACCGGAGGCTTATACATCATCTGTGTTGCCTCCATGGTGATGTGTGATTAGTTTTTGTAGATCTTCAGGTCCATGGCTGAAACTAGTTGGAATCTCTCTCTCTTGGATCTTCAATACCCTATTCTCTATTCTTCCTATGGGGGTTGCGATCAATCTGATTTAATATACGATGTGTTTGTTGGAACATGATGAATTGTGAGTTTATGGATGAGATTGTGCATGTTATCTTAATGAATCAATGATTGCTTATACATGTGTAATTTTGTGGCTATGTATGCTTTTTGATCTATCTTGTATGCCTTGGCAAAGTGCATGGGATTGATCTTTAGAGGAAGTGGTGCATAGAAGTGGGTTCAATATCGCGGTGCTCTATATCCTAGTGACCTTGTTTGGGACAAGAGATGTATTTGTATTGCTGTCACTAAGGGTAAAACAATGAGTATTAGATGTTGATACGTGTCAAATGTATCTATAATTTTTGATTGTTCCATGCTAGTTTTATACCATTGTTACATGTTTCTACTATATTTCTATAGCATTTATCAGCATTTTATTGGACTAACCTTATAAATGGTTGCAAGAGTGCACAAGTTTATCCTTTTACACTTTATCTATAGGAATTATTTAGATAAATAAAAATTACAAAAGGAGTCTTCATTGTGCTGGACTCTACACTTTCCTAAAATCTGTCCTCACCAGACAGTTTTTAGAGATTGACTCGAAAATGCCAAGAGACAACCTCAAACGGAAAAATGACATGCTACAACATTGTATGGAATTGGAGTGGCATGCTTGTGGACATAAAATTAGGACCAATCCGAGTTTGTATGTGCCCGGGAGCCCCGTTTTTACTGAAGCACTAATTTGGATGACATGAATCGGAGATTCTATATAAAGAGAGAAAAACCTAGGTCAGCAAGGACCACAAAATTTGAGGTATTGAATGAATAATAATGAACTTATGTGCAATTGAACTTCCTCCGATTAGTGATAGGTGTTGTATGTTCGCTCAACGTGCCTTAATTTTTTTTATAATTTTTTTTATAGATGAGAACTCTATGTTACTTGAGTTGATCCATGTCAAGGCGGTAGCTATAAGTAACCCCTCACGTAGAATAGGTAGAGATGCGTAAGGGAGATTTCTCCCCAAAACACGCTCCTAAGTTTAAATTGTTAAATGCTAGTTTCTGTAGTAGACTTAGAAATACCAATAATAAATGGATGAGCTCTTAGAACTAATGTGAGTATGCGAGTTTGCCGTACTCCCACTTATCCATTTCTCTAATCTCTTCGGTGTCGTGCATTGCCCGAACTCACCTCGAGGTGTGGTTCATCTCTCACATGTACATCGAACTCCCGTGGGATGACTCGATCTCTCAAAATAAGTGTGACGCCCCCAAAATCGAACCGTGTATAGTAATCATACACGCAAGGTACACGGTCGAGATCAGGGACTCACGGTAAGATATCACAACACAACTCTACAAATAAAATAATACAAGATGAATAATACAAGCCAAGGGACATGAGGGCTCGAATACAACAGCTCGAGAGGAAAAAGTTAGCTGAAGCAATAGTATCTGAGTACAGACACAACGTACACATGATTTTCCTTAAGAAGGCTAGCACAAAAACAACAACGATCGAAAAGGCGAGGCCTCCTGCCTGGTGATACGTCTCAAACGTATCTATTTTTCCAAACACTTTTGCTATTGTTTTGACCTCATTCTTGCATGATTTGAACTAAACTAACCCGGACTGACGCTGTTTCCAGCAGAGCTGCCTGTAGGGTTTTATTGTGCGCAGGAAAATGGATTTTTAGGTATCTCGGAAAATTCCAGGAAAACTCAGGAAAAATCCACGCACCCGAAGCTTCCACGGACCAAAAGTGGGGCCATAGGGGGGCCCCAGGGGCTCCAGGCGCCCTGGTGGCGCGGCCCCATCCCTGGTCGCGCCAGGAGGCCGCCTGGGGCCCTCCCCCTCCTCTGGTTCCCTACCGAGGCCTCTATTTATTCTCGTGACGGGAAAACCCCAGAGCAGAAGTCTCTTTTCCAGTTTTCATCGCGGAGCCGCCGCCACCCTCTGTTCTTCCTCGGGAGGGCTAATTTGGAGGCTGATTTGGCCTCTGGAGAGGGGAGATCATCGCCATCGTCATCACCATCACCACTCAATCCTCCCTCCATGACTTCTCCTCTCATGTGTGAGTAATTCCGTGGTGTAGGCAAAGGGGATGGTAGGGATTGGATGAGTTTGATCATGTAATAGTTCGTCAAATTGTTGGGGGCATGTTGCCTATCATCTACTATGGTGTTTATCATCTTTGCTACAACTTGTTGCTCTTAATGCTTGTCACTTTGGGCCCGAGTGCCATGTTTTCAGATCAGAACCACTTCTGTTTTCATGAGTATATTTATGTTCTTGATCCTATCTATGAGTTGTATGCACCTATTATGGTCCGGAACCGGCGATCCCAAAGGTGACAGATTGGGACACCAAAGGGGATGGTCCATAGTATGAGGATTTCATGTATCCATTGAGTTTATTGCTTTGTTTCGATGCTCTTTGACAGGAGCACCTTAATCTCCATAAGTTCCTTTTGGCCCCGTTCGTAGCAGGATGGTAGGACAAAATATGTTGTGCAAGTTCTTATTGCAAGCATGCACAACCACCTATGGGATACATGCCTGATGTTCGATATTTGCCTAGATGATCATTGCTTTTCTGTGTGCCTTGCCCCGTGTTAGAATCTATTACATGTTCATTCTTATCCAAGCAACGCCCAACCATCCAGCTCCCTAGCCTATAGTGTTTTAATCCTGCTGGTTACTAGTTGTTGCTTTTGTTGTTTTACTTTTGATGTCGCCACTACCACTATCATACCATTGTTGCTTTTAATATTTGTTGCAAGCAAGTATATTTCAGGTGCGGTTGAATTGACAACTCAACTGTCAAAGCTTATAAATATTCTTTGGCTCCCCTTGTGTCGAATCAATAAATTGGGTTATCTTTCCCGCGAAGACTATCTCGATCCCCTACAGTTGAGGGTCATCAAGTACTGTTTTCTGGCGGCGTTGTCGGGAAGCATAGCTTTATTTACAAGTCTACTTAAAGTATTTTGCCTGCTGCACTCAATCCACTATGGGTAAGAAAGGAGACCCCAAGGTTCCGATCTTACCCTCTACTACAAGAAAAAGTACCATTCTGAGCACTAGTGCTTGATGACCCTCAACTGTAGGGGATCGTTTGCAGCGCTTTCGATAAATAAGAGTGTCGAACCCAACGAGGAGCAGAAGGTATTCGTAAGTGACTTTGGTAAAGAAATAGCTGCAGGAACTGAAAGATAGCTTTTTAGGGGTTTTCGGTATAAGCAACAAAAGGTAAAAGCGAGCAAAGTGAAAGGCACTGATGAGTAACAAGTGTCCTAATCCTTTTGAGCAAAGGATAGGCCTAGCAACTGAACTTATGAAGGCTAAGACGTTCTTGAGGACACACGGGAGAAATATTCACGTGCCTTCGCCATATTCCGCATCGGTATTATGTGCTGTGTTGATAAGTGTTGAGTGGGTAGATCTATGCTAGTGCACCCTCTAGACTAATATAAGTGCACTCTTATGATTAAACATCTTGCAAGTATCCGCAAATACAAGATAGTAATTAAGGCAAAAGCCTAACCATAGCAGTACGATCGATGATCCATTGTTCCCTTGTGAAAAAGCGTGCGAACTGAGGTTCAGGTTTCTGTCACTCCGGCAACCCACCGTAAGCATTCTTTGTACACAATGCATTCCCCTAGGTCCTTAATAAGGCGAAGTGTTGAGTGTTCGGCTCACACAACACCACTAGGAAAATAACAACACAACTTAAATATCAAACAACACATATTACTTCAACATCATATGACTACTAACAACTAGACTTCTCCCATGTCCTCAAGAACTAAAGTAACTACTCACAAGACATAAAAGAGATCATGATCAGTAGAGATAAATAAATGATAAACAATCTGGACACAATGATATTTCTCAAACAAAACTTAATAGCATTCATCACACGGTAGCAATCAACACCGGTAGAGTAGAGATGATAAATAGTACGGATTACAACACAAGTTGAACTTGTGAGATGAGATTGGATGGTGGTGGAGATGGTGCTGATGTTGGGGATGATGTTGATGATGATCTCGTTGATGCCCGTGGCGATGGTGATGATGATGGCGATGATCTCCCCTTCCGGGAGGTGTTCTCCCCGGCGGAATCTGCCCGCCGGAGATGTCTTTTCTCCTCTTTTGGTTTCCTCCACGGAGCGGCGGCGGAACTCGCGAAACTCCTCTCCTTTTAGGGTTTTCGGACGACGAGTATATATAGGCCAAAGGGGGGAGCCGGGAGTGGACCCAGGGGTCCAGGCGCCCTCCGCGCGCGGCCAGGGTGGGGGCCGCGCCAGGTGGCCGCCTGGTCACCCTGTGGCCCCCCTCTGGGCCCTCTTTTGCGTGTCCTCGTTATCCTTCTGGAAAATGGCCTCCGTCGATTTTTAGGTAATGTGGAGGTCTTCTTATTCAGCAACTCAGTGTCCACTTTTTACCGCTGAATCCTGCGTCTGCTGCTTCGGCATCGGAAAGTTGCAAACTGTGTAAAATAAGCCAAAACAACATAAGAATAGCATCATAACATGAAATATACCAATGAATAGGAAAGAATTACTATATAAAATAGTGATGCATTTTGGACGTATCAACTCCCCCAAGCTTAGACCTCGCTTGTCCCCAAGCGAATACTAAGCTCGGTAAACCTGTCCACAAGTTTTAGAGAGTGAAGTGTCAATAAATAGAATACGGACAAGAAGCATCATGATTTATTCACCAAACTCAAGCATCCTCAACAGTAGGACTGAGAAAACCCATCAAATTATGGCAAACATATCCTTGGTCAAAGGACAACTAACAACTTTACTTTTTCTCTTTCTCTTTATAATGAAACAATTTGAAGGTTTTGAAAGAACATGTTATTAGTCATGAAGTGAAAATGCTGACACAAAGGAAGATGCTTTCTTAGCAAAATCTTTCGCAAACATCTTACTTATCAAAAGATAATGTCAACGATGATGTAGCATGGCAAAACTTAATGAATCATTGTATGAATGAATCCTCATCAAGATCAAGTTTCTGTTCTCTTTAAGGAAGTAAGGAAGTGGGAAAACTGACTCAACATAAAAGTAAAAGAAATGCCTTGTCATAGGCAAGTAGGGAGAACTCATGTGCTATTCTTAAATCAAACAGAATGAAAATAAATTTTGGGAGGTGCATAGTTTGTCAATGAATGCTAATAGATAGCTCAATTACTTCTCAAGATGGACAAGTTTCGAGGAACGGCTCCCAAGTGGGGACGATCACATCCCCTTAATCTCCTTTGTTTATCACTGCCAAAGTTTCTGATTTCTCATAGACCAAGCGTGAAGGAGGGTTTGTTTGTTGTATTATCTTTCGAGTTGGGTGCACTCATGCCAGTTCCTCCTCGTATTATGGGTTTGCAGATTAGACATGAAATCCTGGGGTAAAACTTGTCCAACTTAAGAAGGTCATAAATTACCTACTACTTCCTCATGAGCTAAACAAGAGGCAAAAAACAAATATTTTGAACATTTACGGATAACACATAAATTCTATACTTTTAGGAATGGTAGGGAAATACCACGAATAGGAAGGTATGGTGGACTCATAAGGAAGATATTGGTTCCAGGGTATGGATGCACAAGCCGAAATATGCTAGGCAAAGAGTTTTTCTAGCAAAGGCTTTGAGAGAACAGACAATTGATGCTAACTTAGATGCAAAACATATAAAGCATAAACATTAAGGTAAGCATGGCACATCAAGTTGTCTTCCTTGTCAACATAACACTTCAAGCATAACAACATAAAGGTTTTGGCTATGTCGCTACTTGAGAAAACATGCATGTTGTCATGACCAAAGCCATGTTTTCCAAATAAAGTTTTCAAAGCCATACCTGATATAAGGTCAATACTCCCCATAAGAATCATCATATAAGGTCGATTGGGTGAAGAGAATACCGAGTGCAGTGAAGGAACTAATAGACTTCTCATTAATAATCCATCATAGACGACTCCATACTCACGGATACAACCTCTCCACAGAAGGAGTGATAGACCTCAATGCAAACACCTATTTCATATAATAACTTCCCTAGACATGATACGACTCTACTTGACTCTAAAAGACTAAGATAAATATAAAAATATCAGGCACTCCCCCAAGCTTGGAACAAGCTAAGGGGATGCCATTACCCGAGGAGATTTACTCCTCATGCCTGTTGTTGTTGTTGTTGTTGTTGTTGTTCACGTAGTCCTGGACAAAGCGCTGATGCGGTGAGGAAGATAGTTCTCTCACTTCTCGTTGGTTACCCCAAGTGGAAGGTGAGATCTAGCGTAACAGCAAATTTCCCTTAGTTAAGATGCTAAGGTTGAGGATCGACCAGTAGGACTCCAAGATCGACAAGTAGGTGGCAAGGAAACAATGGCACCATTTTTAAGACAAAAGTTTCTTCCTTGACCTGGACCTGCACACACAGCAAATAACTTTGCTCCCAACGAGTACAGAGGAGTTGTCAATTCCTTCGGCCTTGCTGTTTACAAAGGATCAACGCAAGAGATTAGTGGCAACTGAAAGTAAGAACTGAAAGTAAATTGATGGTGAAAATAATGGTGGAAATATGGACCGGGGTCCCATAACATTCACTAGTGATGTCTCTCTCCCAAAAGACGATAAAAGTGCTAGCGAGGTAAACAAATCACAGCTAGGCAATTGACATGATTATAAACGCACCGCAATGCTAACTATGCTACAAAAGAAAGGAAGAGGCTCAAAAGCAATGGGCAGTACGCCAAGGTAAGTAGACCGAAATCCATCTGCATATACTACGAATCATCCACCTTGAGATATCTATCCAGAACATCTCGCTGGTATTAAGTTGCGAATCCCACCCAAAGTGTAAACTCAAAGAAACAGACAACTGCATTAAAATAACTTTGCGTAAAGTAAAAAAATCCTTGCACCCGCAGGTACAAGCACCGTTGTTTTATCCCTAGTGGCAACAACACATCCCCTTGTCTCATGTTTCTATCACTTGTCAGAACCCTCTGTTAGGTATGTGCTAGGGTTAGCAAGAAACTTTGCATCATGTTAAAAATTTCAAAAGAAATTGAAATGGGAGAGAGAACACCCCCCAAATGAATTTAATTCAAATGTCTGGATAAAAAGTTGCTCCAAAAATTCCTTTTGTATTTTTGAAAACTCACATAAATGAGTGTGACCACATATCAAGTGATGTGGGACCAACCCCATGCTCATGGATTTTTCAAATATTCAAACAGGAGCATGGATTTAAATTTAAACCCCTATTTGAATTAAAGTTCAAATAATTTGAATTTTAAAAATGTTCAAACTTTACAAGTGGCTAGCCTATTATATTGTGAAGCCATATAAAAAGTTTCAGCATTTTAGAAAATGCCTAGCTATTTTATTTAGCAAGGCACAACAAATAACAGAAAGAAGATGAAAAGGAAAAAGGGAAAGGGGTTCACCTGGCTATTTCGGCCCAACTCATCGCCCCCTCGGCCCAGGCCCGCCTACCCTCCTTGTCGTCTTACCCCAGCGCGGCAAGCACCTCGCTGGAGGGCATGCCGACGCCGGCGGCAACTGCTAGCCTGCCTGGCGCCCCCCAAGCCTTATCCTCGCGCCTGGAGACGCCCAGCTCACCCTCGGATCCATTCCCCCCTCCATAGCTTCTGCCCCTTCCTCCTGTGCTCGATTTCGCCACCGCCCGAAGCTTCACCGGAGCCCCCCGCCGTAGAAGACGCGACCACTGCGAGCTAGAGCTTCTGAAAGCTTGTCCAGGAGCTTCCACGCCTTCGACTCCGTCGCCATGCAGCAGATCAAGAGCCCGGAGCCTCCGTAGCCGCCGAATTTGGTCCCGAGCCCTCGCCGGAGCCGAGGAAGATCGACGACGATTGCGACGCCGTCAAGCCACCCCATCTCAAGCCGTCACCACCTTTGAACTCCTGGTGAGCAGGAGGTTCAAACCCCCCTCTTCCCACCCCCTGTTGCTGCCGCTGTCGTGATCTGCCATGGAAGCCGTAGATCAGCACCGCCGCGATGCTCGTCAGCGAGCCACCATGAAGCAGCCGAGCTCTAGGCCATGTCCATCACCTTATCCTTGGTGTTCTGCTTCGAACGCGCCCACCCGTGGCTCAAATGGTGCACCACAGCAAGATCCGCACCACGGCCGTGCTGCTGCCGCCGCCTTTGCTCGTCGCCGACGTCCTTCCGGTGAGCCCCCGTGCTGCTCGTCTGTCTCAGATGAAGCGCGTGTGCCTGGGCTCCCGTTTGGTGGTCGCGGCGTGCCAAATGGTGGCCGGAGCCGCCGTCCCCGTGGACGCCGCCGCGTCTGGACGTCGCCGGCGACTTGCCGCCGGTGAGATCCACGTGGCCGGGGTGATTAGCCCCTACCCCCACCACTAGTGCCACTGATCAGTGGGCCCAGGGCGCTTAATCCCCCTGTTAAAATTAAAACAAAACGGTTTAATTAAAAGAGACACTGACAGAGAGGCCCCACCTGTCAGCACCCCCACGTCACCTTGACGTCATGCCTACGTAGTAAATCGTTTTTCCAATTAAAAGAATTCTAGAAATTCCAGAAAATGATTTAAACTTTGGAAATTCATAACTAATTCATTTTAACTCCAAATTAAACATATAATATATGTAAAATTATCATAAAAATGCAAGGATTTTGAATATGCACTTTGTTTTCATGTTTGACCATTTTAAAATGGGGGAACAGAAGCAAACATACATATGAACCCTTCTAAATTCAAATATGGAGTTTGAATTTGCAATTCATTTGCAATATACTTCATTTAAATGGAATTTCCTCACACGTCAGAAGCATGTACACCAAGTTTCAACCTTCAACCATGTGTTTGTGCATTGTACTTATGTTGCCCCCCTTTGATTGTTGTTTGTCGATAGAAGTGGAGCCGGAACCGGAGGCCACCTCCTTCGTTGAAGACCCCGATACTGAACCTCATCAGCAAGGCAAGCAAACCGCCATTGATCATGTCAATAAAATCCCACTTCCCTCTCCGTCTCGCTTATGCATTGTTTAGGATGTTTACCATGCTACGTTTCTACCGCATAGATGAACCCATTCCTTTGCATGACGTATCATTTGTTACAGTAGTAAGCAAACCACAATCCTAGCAAATGTAGGAGTTGATTGATATCATGTGGCCCCTGCAAATGTTACTGCTCATTTCATGCTTAGAGTGATACAATGTTGATACTGTTATGTGAGTCGGGATGGTAGAAATCATGTTGATAATGGTGGAAATGTGTTGGTGAATCTACCCTAATACAAGGTGAACGATGAGAGGCTGTGTAGGAGTACACATTGGGTTGTCTCGTTGAACACCGCCCTAAGTCCGATTTCTTGTGTGGTGATCCAAGATGAAGAGTACAACCACACATTGGGATCACTGACCCCTCTCAACCTACTAACTCATCCCTTTTGATGTCCAGATGTCGCAGTAGTTCGGAGTTCTCGTAGGTTTGTGGCCTGGCTGCTAAGTGAGAGAACGGCTCAGCCGAGACCGACTTATGCACCACACACACATCATCTGGGTCCACTTCGGTAAACCGGCCGGGTTCACGATAGTGGTAGCCAACCCAGGTAGGCGGCTTTCTTGGACTAGATCGGCTATGAGGTAACAGTTGTGGTGAACATCCTCGCCGACACCCCTTGAATGGTGTCGAGTACAAAGGCGGTAACTGATGATCATGTGTGTGTAGCGGTACACCCCTACAGGGTTAACAAAACTATTCGAATAGCTGCGTCCGTGGTAAGGGACTTCTTGGAAAGCTTAGCTTGATTATTAGACAAATTGAACTGGATACTTATAAAACTTGCCAAGATAAGCGTGAGTGCTATGGCGTGCTTTCTCATGGGGAAGTCGAGGAAGGCACCATAGTGGTGTAATTGGTTGGAGAGATGTAGTGGACTCGTGTATGCTTCTTACCTCAAGTCTGGTATTCGTAGTACAGGACTAGCCAAGTCAAAGCTGGCACTTCTGCTTATGAACCCCACCTCTCTTTACCTTGATACATGTGCATGAGTAGTATAGCTCCTACGTAAGTCTTGCTGAGTACAACTTTGTACTCACGTTTGCTTATTCTATGTTTTAGATGAACCCACTGACCCCGAAGGTGGATTCTTCCTCGAGCTCGACGACTGAAGACCAAGCTAGTGTAGTCCCAGTCAGCAGAGTGGTTCCCTCGTGGAGGGCTTGTGTTTAAGTAAGGCTTCTTAAGCCATTTGTTAAACTTGTCTGTACCCAGACATAATTTTCTTCCGCATGCTTGTTGTAATATTGGATCACGGTCTCGTGATCTCTGTGTGCACTCTGTAAGAGTTATCAATAAAGTTGTACACTTTGTAGAGAATTGCAATGATACCTGCTGTTCATACTAGACATGTGTGCTGTGTGTATGATTATATCATGCATGTCTTAGTATGGGTTTTCGAGACCTTAGTTGTGATCTGGCTGGCGGTCTTTTATACACCAAGTGGCCCTTAGATGTGCGCAGCTTGGGGCATCACGATGCGATTGTTCGTGACTCCGTCACATGCACACTTTGATGTATGATCGAGCCCGCCCTAGACCCCGACTAAGTGATCGGGCTGGAGTAACTCTATGTAAGGGTTATAATACAATCGATAGTATGGTTGAGGCGACTTGTCTATGAGTATGGGAGTTCACCACCCATATCATTTAGACTTGTGTGCGGACGATGAGGACCCATCTTAGTTGATCATCTGGCCTGGATGGGATGCCCCTCACGTTCGATGCTTTTCGAGAATGTTATGTGCTTGGCCTTGTCTGCTTAGGAAAGTGGGCACAGTTCTCGGCGCTCCATATGATTGTGTTGTAGCGAGTCTTGCATACGCTAACCCCGGGTCCCGACATCACTCAAGCTAGACATCAAGGGGTTGAACCCACAATCAAGCATAACGCTCCCTCTTGGAGTTGCAACAAATCACTTGGCCAAAGTAAAATACGGCAACGGAGAACATGCAAGAATTAACTTAAGAACACAAATATAAAAGAGAACCAAATATATTACTCATCACAATCTGAACATAGTCTCATAATCCATCAGATCCCAACAAACTCAACATAGGAACTCAGAAAATTACAAAGGTGCCTCGATCATGTGAGGCAGCTCACGAGGTCTCGAAAGTGGAAGCACACAGAGGGGAGGAGAACATCACATAGCTACTGGTCATGGACCCATGGTCCAAGGGGGACTACTCACAGCACATCCGGGAGGCGTCCATGGTAATGGATGGTCTCCCGGAGGGGGTTCCTCCTTCCGGCAGGGTGCCGGGGTAGCTTCTCCTGGCAGCCCCGATCTTGAAACGGCGGCGGCGGCGGTACAGAGAGGAGAACGGGAATAGCAGATCGATATTAGGGGTTTCCTCCGCGGGGGCTAAATATAAGCCAAAGGGGTACGAGAGGGGCCACAGGGCAGCCAGGAGGCCTCCTGGCACGCCCTAGGGTGGGGATGCGCCAGGGACCCTCCTGGGGCCCTGGTGGGTCCACTCCCTTCCTTCCTTGGTTCTTCGAGAAGTTTCCGGGACGCTGATTTTTTATATATTTTTTCTGGAATTTATTTGGCACTTTTAATGGCCGGAAAACCTGAAATATAAAAACAACAGAAAACAGGAACTGGCAACTGGGTGCACTGAGTTAATAGGTTAGTCCAAATATGATCAAAAGTGTATGAAAGTTCAAGCAAAACATGGCAAAGTCACACAAATCATGCATGGAGCAAGCAGAAATTATAGATACGCTTGGGACGTATCAAGCGCATCCATGGTAGAGGTTGCCCCGTCTCATGAGAGGCTTTAGTTTCCAAGATGATGCTTCCATCACCTAAACCCATGCGCATAAACTTTAGTTCATACTCACAGTTCTGGTTGTGCATATCATAAATCTGCCCTTGGGGCTCATCAATTCTTTCTTCTGCTGCGGTGATGCTTGACCACATCCCCTCATCTCCTTCTTGTAGAATGTCTTTAGCTCGCGATGAGGTCGAAGTTGGCTTCGACACCACACTCAACCATTTTCTTGTACTTGAAGACTTCTTGCTCCACATCTTCTAGCCTGGCCTCGATGCTCCCCTCCTTGACAGATTCCTTTAGATCTTCTTGGTGGATAACACCATCCTCCAACCGGATGGTTTGAGGATGCTTCTTCACCTGGGCGAGTTAAGGGTTGATGACGTTGACGACAAACTTGTCCTTGGGGGAAGTTGGGGAAGCCATGGAACCTAGGTCTAGCTAAAAGGTTTCCTGGCAGATTGAATAAGGAATAGCGCTAGCACTTGATCCCAAATCGCATAGCCCGTAATAATTGTGATCTCCTATCTTGACAGATACAACCGGTGTACCTGAAATTGGGCTTTTATTCTTGGCTGTGACAAAGTTCGTTGAAACAACACAAAAATTTATAATGGAATCTGAAACATCATCAGTAATTAGATCTTTAACCACTCCAACTTGAGGATCGACCTTGATCAGGTCCTCAGGTTCATCAGTTCGTCTCCCACTTTTATTTATTATGCCTGTAACAAAAGAGTGCTCTCTCATCCTTGTAGGAAAAGGGGGATTTTCATAAAAAACTGCAGGCAGAATAGGGTCAGCAACATTTATATCAACAGGCAATTATTTAAAGGGTTTATGATACTGATCCTTCTTCTCCTTAGAAGAGTAAATGTGAGAGGAAAAGTTGTTACAAAAATCAATCATAAGCTGGGAATCAAGACAAATCTTAGAACAAAAGGTATTAAAATAATCAGTTTTCACATAGCTCTCAATGTAATCATGCTCATAATTTATAGTGGGTTCAATAACTTTATCGATTTCCCAGTCTTCAGTGTTTTTCTGGATCCTCTCAATGAGATCCCACTTTTCTTCAATGCTTCTTGTTTGGAATACCCCGCTGGAGGAGGCATCCAACATCTCCTTATCCTGACGAGAAAGCCTGGCATAAAAATCTGTAAGTATAATATCTTTGGGGAGTTCATGGATAGGACATTTGAATATTAGGGACTTCAGTCTCACCCAAGCTTGAGCGATGCTCTCTCCGTCACAAGACCAAAAGTTATAGATGTAGTTCCTGTCTCGATGAATTTCATGAAGAGGATAAAACTTTGTATAAAAGAGAGACATAAGCTCTTGCCAGTTAAGTAGATGTGAGTTATCGAGGAGCTTATACCAATCCGAAGCTTTATCTATAAGTGATATGGAGAATAATTTCTTCATGACGAACTCCATTGTCACACCTGCAAGCTTAAATAATGAACATAGTTGTGATAAATATAGCAAATGTCCACCTGGATGTCTATCTCCTGCATAACGATTAACCAAGACATAATTGATAATACCAGATGGTATTTTGTAAGGTACAATTTCAGTAGGGGTGGGAGTGACCACCACAGTTGTGGGGCGTTTCCTCATAAACAATGATCCAAGAGTAGAGGTGTCCATAAGGACAAAAAGTAACAACAGCAAAATAAAAACAAAAAAAATATAAACTTCCTTACCAGCTTCACTTACTAATAGCGCTACGCTCCTCGGCAACGGTGCTAGAAAACAGTACTTGCTGACCCTCAACTGTAGGGGATCGTTTGTAGCGTTTTCGATAAATAAGAGTGTCGAACCCAATGAGGAGCAGAAGGTATTGGTAAGTGACTTTGGTAAAGAAATAACTGCAGGAACTTAAATATCAAACAACACATATTACTTCAACATCATATGACTACTAACAACTAGACTTCTCCCATGTCCTCAAGAACTAAAGTAACTACTCACAAGACATAAAAGAGATCATGATCACTGGAGATAAATAGATGATAAACAATCTGGACACAAAGATATTTCTCCAACAAAACTCAATAACATTCATCACACGGTAGCAATCAACACAGGTAGAGTAGAGAGGATAAATAGTACGGATTACAACACAAGTTGAACTTGTGACATGAGATTGGATGGTGGTGGAGATGGTGCTGATGTTGGGGTTGATGTTGATGATGATCTCGATGATGCTCGTGACGATGGTGATGACGATGGCGATGATCTCCCCTTCCGGTAGGTGTTCTCCCCGGCGGAATTTGCCCACCAAAGATGTATTTTATCCTCTGTTGGTTTCCGCCACAGAGCGGCGGCGGAACTCGCGAAACTCCTATCTTTTTAGGGTTTTTGGACGACGAGTGATGTATAGGCCAAAGGGGGAGCCGGGAGTGGCCCCAGGGGTCCAGGCGCCCTCCCCGCGCGGCCAGGGTGGGGGCCGTGCCAGGTGGCCACCTGGGCACCCTGTGGCCCTCCTCTAGCCCCTCTTTTGCATGTCCTCGTAATCCTTCTGGAAAATGGCCTCCGTCGATTTGTAGGTAATTTGGAGGTCTTCTTCTTCAACAACTCAACGTCCACTTTTTACCGCCGAATCCTGCGTCTGCTGCTTCGTCATCGGAAAGTTGCAAACTGTGTAAAATAAGCCAAAACAACATACGAATAGCATCATAACATGAAATATATCAATGAATAGGAAATAATTAATATATAAAATAGTGATGCATTTTGGACGTATCAGTGCTACGCTTGATTCACCTTCTGTTATAAGTAACTTCGCTTAACCACCACCACCACATGCTACTTCTACTGAGTCTATTACTATGTCTGTGGGCACCCCGGACTATATGTCCGAAGCGACCAGCTGTGTATACAGTCATGCTCCCATGATCACTTCGCATGACACACAACTTGACATGAATATCATAGTCTCAATGTTCATACAATACCGAATACAAGTCATACATTAATAAAGTCTTACATTGCCTCATCGGGCTCAAATAGCAGCGGAAAAGCAAAAGCAACAAAGGTAGGGGCGACACAATCCACAGGGTAGATCAGAGCATAACACGTCCTGGTATTCGCCGGTAGCATCGTCGACATATACCTGCTCCTCCAAGCCTGGCCGATGGAATAACCAGGGACAAAGCCGTGAGTACATACAAAGTACTCGCAAACCACCTAACGAAAGAAACAAGTTTTGTACAAGAAAAAAATAATGGGATGGCTATATGGTGGAGTTTCTCATAGGGTTTCCTATCTATTCATCATTATTATCAAGTTGGCAAAGTTTTAAACTTGGCAAATTTTATTTCCCACATTGCATTTGGATAAGTCAAATCTAACCCTTTTTCAACTATAACAACACCATCATTGCGAACCATAAACTCAGTACCGGCTTTCTCATCTATTTCCCCACAATGTGTGGCCTCACTAGCTGTCCATGACCGTGGACTCCGGCTACTCGAATAGATTTACACTCTGCAGAGGTTGTACACTTTACCCACCACATTCGATACATCCGCCGTGTGTCCCCACGGATCGTCATACTTCAGTATGCGGGTCTCGGATAATCGACCTTAGCTTTCCCCTTGTCTGCCCTAGTACAGGTGAATCCACCCCTTGCGTACTGCAGGGACTTTCCGTGTGACAGGAGATGCTCCTCTTGGACCCAAGCCTGCACCGTAGTCGAAGAGTACCAAGGTTCCTTCCGACACTAAGCCTAGCGAATTTCACCCATCGACTTCGAGGGCTATCGGATTCGTGGAATCACGCATCCATGTGTAGTTATAGGACCCCCGTACTAAGACAAACAAGCTTCCAACTAGCCCTGTCCCATACCAGAGTATAGTGGTTGTACTGTAATGCTAGGTTTTTGGCGGCACAAATAGAGAGTCTTCCCAGACTTTGTCCATGTCCGACGATGTTCCACAATCCCGGCTATACCACCTTCTTAGGTGAATGCCGTACCAAGTAGGATGAAGTATGACTTTCCAAGTTGTTATGTAATACTAATTACTAGAGCTGGGTGATGGTCTCGACGGGGTTCTACTTAGTTTTTCCCAATTAGGTAGGCTATGGGGTGGTGTGGAGTTTTCCTAATACAACTAATACAATCCCAAACCATATGAATATAATACTAGCGTGATGCAATATAAATGGTACCAAGAAAAAAAAATGGGTAATGCGGAGTTTGAGTTTTGGCGGTGGCTTGCCTTCCTCGACGATGTACCCTGGATCGGCTTCTTCGGTGGCAAGGGAGGAGTCTTCACCTGCAACGTACGGCGTATCGTCTACACGTTGCGGAAGAAACAGATTTACCATCACAATCGGGCAAAACAAACAAAGCACACATCACTCAACCTTACTATCAAACAACTAGTAATTAAGAGTATCAATTGTACTAGAAATGAAATACTAAATCAATCACTCCAAGTTAAACATCAAAACAAGGCATTGAAATAAATTTAATAGGATTACCAAAATAAGATTTTATTAAGTAATTCTTAACTAGAGCTATGTTAAGTGATTTACTAGCAACTTATTAACTTGTTTAATTCCATAATCAAGTTCATAGCAATAATATTCTGACCACATGCTAGTTTAATATTAAACTAACAATCAAAATAGTACTAACATAAGTTACAGAGGGAATAACTAGCAATAGTATTAATAATAATAATAATAAAAAGGATCACAAATTTATTTAGTCCAAAAAAAAAATTCTAAACACACAAAAAAATCAAGAATAATCACAGGAGTAAATAAAAATCAACATTACATTTTTAGGGTTTACAGAGAATTGATTAAAACTATTACTAGATGCTAAAAAGCACAATTAACTAGTTTAAACTAAATCAATTAATTTGACATTGCATAAAAATTATTCTAAGTATACAGAAAAATAAAACACAATTTTCTAAACCACACAAAATTTATTTCACATTTTTCTGAGCTATGGTTATTTGTCTAGAATTATATTAGTGCTGCAGTTTTTAAGAAAAAGAAAACAAATTTACAGCCGGCCCAAAGGCTACTGGACGCACCCGGTCATTTTTTTTAACGGGCCGAGCCCAGCATTTTTTTTAATAAACGAAGGGTTACGGGGGCCTCCTGGCCGTTGGATCTAATCAGATCGGACGGCCAGGGTCCGTCTCCTAGCTCGGGCCGGCTGGGAGCTCGGGAGGGAGCTCCCATGGCGCCAGGGGGGCTGCCTGGCTCGCCGGCGGCCCTCCGGCGGCCGGCGGCCGGCGGCAAGCAGCGGCGGGGGTAGGGGGGAGGCTGGGGGTTCCATTTTCGCACAAAGACGGCGCATGCATCGTGGAAAAAAATTGCGGAGCTAGCGACGGACAGTACGGCTTGAGCGGCTCACCGGGGGTCTTTCCGGCGACGGCGGACGGCGTGGAGGGGCGGCGGGCGTGCAGGACGGCGGGGGAGACTCGTTTTTGGCGTCGGGGCGGTCCGTGGAGGTCGCGGTGGTCGTCGGCGTGGGGGTAGACGAACGGCGACTTGGGCGGCGGCGTGGTCTTCGTGGCGCGGCTCCTCGCCGGCGCCGGCTCTGGCGAGAGGTGGCGGAGGTGGAGAGGCTCGCCGGCCTCTCCCTCCTCTCCTCTTCTTCCTCCTCCCTCCTCCTCCTTTCTTCCTTCCCTCCTTCTTCCTTCCCTTCTGTTTCTCTTCTTCTGCTACCGATCAGTGGAGCTGGGCTGTGGGATGAGTGGGGTGAGGAGGGGCACCGGGGTGGGGTTTTATAGCTGGGTGGAAGGGGGGGTGCGGGAGCGGGAGAGGTGCGGGAGCGGGAGAGGCGAGCCGAGGAGAGGCTTCTCGTCTACTGGCCAGCCAAACGGTGCGAGGGCATGCGTCACCGGGGAGTCTGGGGGTGACGTCAGGAGAGGGAGGGTGTTGTGCGGGCTGGGGGAGAGAGAGAGATAGAGAGAGAGAGAGATGGGCTGCGGCCCGAGTAGTGTAGGTTTCTTTCTTCTTTTTTTTTTGTATCAACAAAACCAGTTTTGCTAAACTTCTCCTCCGGTTTGGTTCAATATGAGACGAGAATTCAGATTCAAACCTCCCAAATAATTTATAAAACTCCAGGAGTATCATTATAATTTACTTAGAATTTTTATAGAATTTTTTAATTGGGTTGATAATATTATTACTATTATAGTACTAGCAATAATTTAATTAGCAGTTTTGAAATAATCTTTATTAAATACTTCCTGCTATAGGGGTATTTCTCATTATTTAAAAGGTGAATTTATGTGCAAGAAAAACTTCATTTGGTGAAAATATTATTGATGCTAATATGCTTTGGTTGTGATAAGTTGGTTGATCAATCTGTGTGGTATGTGCTAATTATTTTCAGTGGTTGATTCTTTTTTTTAACAAGACCAGGGAAAGCAAGTATGGCAGGGCAATCACATCACAACCTTAGGAAGTTTTTTTGTTACCCCTAATTTTGCTATTCTAATAACAGGATAATAAAAGTCGGGATGTGACAGACCTTCCCTCCTTAAAAAGAATCTCGTCCCCGAGATTCACAAGCTAGTGAAGAGATGCGGGAACTCGCGCTTAAGGTAGTCCTCCCGTTCCCAGGTGGCTTCCTCCTCTGTGTGGTTTGTCCACTGGACCTTGTGGAACTTGATCGCGCGCTTTCGGGTGACTCGGGTGGCTTCTTCCAGGATACGAAGGGGTGTCTCGCGGTACGTGAGATCCTGGTTGATGTCCACCGTGCGATGATCGATGTTCTTGAAAACATCGGGCTTGTCCGGCACCTCCAGACATTTCCGGAGCTGCGAGACGTGGAAGACATCATGCACATCGGATAGCTCTGCTGGCAGTCTCAACTGATAGGTAACTTGGCCTCGCCTGGCTATCACCTCAAACGGTCCGATGTATCGGGGTGCTAGCTTTCCCTTCACATGGAATCGCTGCATCCCTTTGAATGGGGTGACTCGGAGATATACAAAATCTCCAACTTCAAAAGTCACCTCTCGACGCTTGGGGTCGGCATAACTCTTCTGACGAGACTGAGCGGTCTTGAGACGCTCACGAATCAACTGGACCTGTTCTTCAGCCTCTTTCAGAACATCGGGTCCGAAAATCTTCCCTTCTCCGGTCTGAGACCAGTTCAGGGGTGTGCGACACTTCCTCCCATACAGAGCTTCAAATGGTGCCATCTGCAAACTCGACTGGTAGCTGTTGTTGTAGGAGAATTCTGCATAGGGCAAGCAGTCCTCCCACTTGGAACCGTAGGCTAGAGCACATGCGCGGAGCATATCCTCTAGTATCTGGTTCACTCGCTCAGTCTGGCCTCCAGTCTGCGGGTGATAGGCTGTGCTGAACGCAAGCTTCGTGCCTAGTGCCTCCTGAACTTGTTTCCAGAACCTCGAGGTAAACTGGGTACCTCGGTCTGACACAATTTCCTTTGGAACTCCGTGCAGGCATACGATCCTTGACACGTACAATTCTGCCAGCTGGTCTCCTCGATAAGTGGTTCGTACTGGGATGAAGTGCGCTACCTTGGTGAGTCGGTCGACGATGACCCAGATAGAGTCATGACCTTTGCTCGACCTCGGTAGACCTGTGATGAAATCCATACCTATTTGTTCCCACTTCCATTCAGGAACTCGGAGTGGTTGCAGCAATCCTGCAGGTCTCTGATGCTCTGCTTTCACTCTCTGGCAGATGTCACACTTGGCGACATACAAGGCAATTTCACGCTTCATACCATGCCACCAGAACAAGTCCTTCAGGTCTTGATACATTTTAGTCCCTCCAGGGTGGATGGAGTAAGGTGTATCGTGAGCTTCCTTCAGGATAGTGAGCTTCAACTCGTTCATGTCGGGCACACACAATCGACCATCGAACCGAAGAAATCCTTTATCATCTATCGTGAACTTCGGGGCCTTGCCGAGGGTCTTCTTCTTCTTGATTCCCTCGATACTATCGTGTCCCTTTTGTGCCTCCTTGATCTGATCAAATAGGGTCGGAGTCAGCTCGAGGTGAGCCAGAAAACCGGGTGTAACAAGTTCCAAACCCAGCTTCTCGAACTCCTCGTGCAGAGCTGGCTGCGTCTCCCTGATCATCGCATTAAGTGTGCAGGGCTTGCGGCTGAGGGCATCTGCTACCACATTGGCCTTGCCCGGATGGTAGTGAATCTCGAGATCGTAGTCTTTGATCAACTCGATCCATCTCCTCTGCCTCATGTTCAACTCCTTCTGTGAGAAAATGTACTTCAGGCTCTTATGGTCTGTGTAAATGTCACAACGGTGACCCATCAGGTAATGTCTCCATCTCTTGAGAGCAAGCACCACAGCGGCTAGCTCCAAGTCATGTGTGGGGTAGTTCAACTCGTGCGGCTTCAACTGTCGTGACATGTACTCAATCACCTTGCCCACTTGCATAAGAACGCAACCCAAACCAATCTTCGATGCATCGCAATACACATCAAAGCTCTTGGTAAGGTCAGGCATCGTCAACACTGGGGCGGATACCAATCTCCTCTTCAACTCCTGGAAACTGGCTTCACACTTTTCCGTCCACACAAACTTCTGGTCCTTCTTTAGCAGCTGGGTCATGGGTCGGGCGATGCTGGAGAAGCCTTCCACGAACTTGCGGTAGTATCCAGCTAGTCCGAGGAATCCTCTAACTTCAGTCTGAGTGGTCGGAGCGGTCCAGTCTATGACGGACTGAATCTTGGCGGGGTCGACAGATATGCCTCCTTCCGACAACACATGTCCCAAAAATCCGACTTCTTTGAGCCAGAACTCGCACTTGCTGAACTTGGCGTACAACTGGTGCTCACGCAAAGTCTCGAGGACTAAGCGCAAATGATCGGCGTGCTCTTCTTTGGTCTTGGAATATATAAGGATGTCGTCAATGAACACCACCACAAACTTGTCGAGGTACTTCATGAAGATCTTGTTCATGAGATTCATGAAATAGGCCGGGGCATTGGTAAGTCCGAAAGACATGACAGTGTATTCGAACAAACCATAGCGGGTCGTGAAAGCTGTCTTGGGGATGTCCGACTCGCGAACCTTCAACTGGTGATATCCGGTCCTTAGATCGATCTTGGAGAAGACTCGGGCTCCGTTCAACTGATCAAATAGATCCTCGATCTTGGGGAGCGGATACTTGTTCTTGATGGTAACTTCGTTCAGCTTATGGTAGTCCACACCCATGCGTATGGTGCCGTCTCTCTTGTCCACAAAGAGAACTAGCGAACCCCAGGGTGAAGCACTGGGTCGAATCAGTCCCTTCTGGAGCATATCATTCAACTGCTTCTTCAACTCAACCAGTTCTTCAACATTCATCCGGTAGGGTCTCTGTGCAATAGGGGCTGTGCCAGGCACTAACTCGATGATAAACTCGATATCCCGATCAGGCGGCATACCGGGTAGCTCTTCCGGAAAGACGTCCGGGAATTCACACGCAACCTTCACCTCTTCAAGTGGTGGCACCGAGACACTCTGATGACAGAAGGCTCGGGCAATCTCTTCCTTGCCGGTGTACTCTATCTGAACTCCATCGGCACTTGTGAGGCTGACTGTCCTCTCAGTGCAATCTATTCGGCCTCGATATCTGGACAACCAATTCATGCCAAGTACCACATCTATACCTTCAGTCCCTAACACGATCAGGTCAGCGGGGAACTCAACTCCATGAATTTCTATGGGAACTCCGGAACAAGCTAAACTGGCTCGGGTTTTGGATCCGGGTATTTGGACTATCATGGGCCTCCTCATTTCACTAGGTGACAACTTACTTCTATCCACACATGTCTTCGTAACAAATGAGTGTGATGCACCAGAATCAAACAATACTTGAGCAGGTACTGAATTAACTGGGAACGTACCCAAGATAACGTCTGCTGCCTCCTGGGCTTCCTCGGATTGCACATGGTTCAGACGTCCCTTGGCGGCGTTGGGCGCACCGCGCTGGGCATTGTTGCGGCCAGGGTTCCCTCTGGCTGGTGCTGGAGCATTGGGGCGTGGGGCAGCATTCGCCTTACTGGTGCAGGTAACGGCGTAGTGACCCTTCTGGCCACACTTGAAGCAAATCACGTCTGATGCAGGGTCACGGGGAACTCCGCCTGCTGGGCGCGGAACTCCACCGGGGCGAGCAGGAGCATTGGGGCGTGGCGCTGGGTAAGGGGCCCTCTAAGGCTGGGGTGCTGGCCTTGGTGGCTGTGCTGGACGCAGTCGGGGATTGCTGGATCCACCCTGCTGCATCATGCGGCGCTTGCGGTTCTCAGAGGCCGTCTTGAGCTTGCCCTCCATCATGATAGCAGCGTCGGCAAGAGACTCAAGATCGGGGAACTGCATAGCCACCAGGACAACCTGCAGCTCATCGTGCAATCCATCCAGGAAACGGTCCTTTCGCTTCTCCTCGGTGTCCACCTCCTCCGGGGCATACCTCGACAGCTGAGTGAAGCGGTCAAGATATCCAACCACAGTCATGCCTCCTTGCTTGAGGTGGCGGAACTCGTCCTTCATTCTCCGGATCAGTGCAGTCGGGATGTGCGCCTTCTTGAACTTCTCGGAGAACTTCGCCCAGGTGAGTACTTGCCCCGCAGGAAGACGGGCACGCACTCCTTCCCACCAGCTCCTTGCGGTGCCGGTGAGATAGTGGGTGGCATACAGGACCTTCTCGTTGTTGCCAACAGCGGCGACAGCGAGCTTGTTCTCCATGGTGCGGAGCCAATCCTCAACATCCAAAGGCTCCTTCGTCTGCGAGAACACGGGTGGGTTGGTGTTCTGGAAATCTCGGAGCCGAGACCTGGGCTCCTCATTTCCACCATCTCCTCCGCCTCCTTGGTTGGCATTGGTGGCGGCCTGGACTAGCTGCTGGAGTGCAGCCATGTTCGCCTGGCGCTCGTCACGAGCGGCCTGGCGCTCCTCCATCAGCAGTCGCAGAAGCTGCGCCATGTTTGGGTCGGGTGGTGGCGGTGGCGCGTCACCGGATCCACTTGGGTTGGCGCGGGAGCTTCTCGGCATCCTGAGGTTGGTGCGCAAGATAAGAGGGAATTCAGTCTACAAGGGGGTAAGTCCCTAACAATCTAGTTATCACACACAGGCAAGACTTATAAAATAGGTAATAATCATGCAACTAGCAATCACCACATGGCAGCATAACGATAGCATAAGTCTCAAACATAAACAAGTCTTACAGGTAACCAACCACACATGCAATGTCTAACGCCAATCTCCAAAAGGGCATCCTACAACTAACGACGCCTAGAGCTCATCCTCCTCGCGATCATCAATGAAGTCCTCATCATCAGAGTCCGGAACCTCCTCGTACTCCTCATCCATCCAGTCCTCATCATCACTGATATGGGCGTTCTCACCCTTCTGGATGTCCTCGCCATCATCCAGGGCATCGATCTTCTCCTCCAAGTCGTCGCACTTACGCTTCAGGTTCCTGTTCTTCTTCTTCAGCATCTTGTTCCTGTCCTCCAGACTGGTGACCTTGTCCTGCAGCTCCTTGATAATCTTTTCCCTAGTCTCTAGCTCGATGGGGGCGACAAGGGCGGGACCATTGGTCTGGAGGGTGTAGTCATGCTTGACCCGGACCTCATCCAGCTGAGCCTGAGTCAGAGCCAGGTGTGTCTCTAGAGCGAACAGGTGGTCCCTCAGAACCGGGTGAAGTACACCAGGAGTGGGATCTCCCTCACCATCGCGCATCCCGTAGTGACGGAACCGCGTGGTACCCAGCTCGTACTGGTGAAACCTCACCAGGCGAGCAATCGCCTCCTGGCAAGCTCGGCCCAGGCCCTCCTCCCAGGTACGAGCGTACACAGTGAAGCTGATAGGATCCGACCGTGGAGTCACCTCCGAACCTCGGAGCTCACACCGCACAATCAGGCGGAGCTCGGTGTCCTCCCCATTGGTGATCTGGAAAGCCCTAAACTCCGCAGCTGGGCGGTGAACGAGCGCAAGCAGATCCATCAGATCCTGAGCAAAGGGCGTCTTCCCAGCCTGAGTCAGCTGGAGGTGGTGCACAGGAACTCCAGCCATCTACAAGTTTTAAGAGTTTACGTTAGATGACAAGTGTGCAAAATTTTAACATAGTAAAACATTTAATAGGTTACTAAAGAGGGGATAAGAGAGGTAAGCATTCTATACTATGCATTTGACCATCTCTTTAGTTTAGAAAATAGTTTTTGATCTCCCCCCATCCTATCTACCGACCAACCTAACTAGGCTGCTATGGTCTGAACAGAGGCTCTGATACCAAGTCTGTGGGCACCCCGGACTATATGTCCGAAGCGACCAGCTGTGTATACAGTCATGCTCCCATGATCAGTTCGCATGACACAGAACTCGACATGAATATCATAGTCTCAATGTTCATACAATACCGAATACAAGTCATACATTAATAAAGTCTTACATTGCCTCATCGGGCTCAAATAGCAGCGGAAAAGCAAAAGCAACAAAGGTAGGGGCGACACAATCCACAGGGTAGATCAGAGCATAACACGTCCTAGTATTCGCCGATAGCATCGTCGACATATACCTGCTCCTCCAAGCCTGGCCGATGGAATAACCAGGGACAAAGCCGTGAGTACATACAAAGTACTCGCAAACCACCTGAAGAAAGAAACAAGTTTTGTACAAGAAAAAAATAATGGGATGGCTATATGGTGGAGTTTCTCATAGGGTTTCCTATCTATTCATCATTATTATCAAGTTGGCAAAGTTTTAAACTTGGCAAATTTTATTTCCCACATTGCATTTGGATAAGTCAAATCTAACCCTTTTTCAACTATAACAACACCATCATTGCGAACCATAAACTCAGTACCGGCTTTCTCATCTATTTCCCCACAATGTGTGGCCTCACTAGCTGTCCATGACCGTGGACTCCAGCTACTCGAATAGATTTACACTCTGCAGAGGTTGTAAACTTTACCCACCACATTCGATACATCCGCCGTGTGTCCCCACGGATCGTCATAATTCAGTATGCGGGTCTCGGATAATCGACCTTAGCTTTCCCCTTGTCTGCCCTAGTACAGGTGAATCCACCCCTTGCGTACTGCAGGGACTTTCCGTGTGACAGGAGATGCTCCTCTTGGACCCAAGCCTGCACCGTAGTCGAAGAGTACCAAGGTTCCTTCCGACACTAAGCCTAGCGAATTTCACCCATCGACTTCGAGGGCTATCGGATTCGTGGAATCACGCATCCATGTGTAGTTATAGGACCCCCGTACTAAGACAAACAAGCTTCCAACTAGCCTTGTCCCATACCAGAGTATAGTGGTTGTACTGTAATGCTAGGTTTTTGGCGGCACAAATAGAGAGTCTTCCCAGACTTTGTCCATGTCCGACGATGTTCCACAATCCCGGCTATACCACCTTCTTAGGTGAATGCCGTACCAAGTAGGATGAAGTATGACTTTCCAAGTTGTTATGTAATACTAATTACTAGAGCTGGGTGATGGTCTCGACGGGGTTCTACTTAGTTTTTCCCAATTAGGTAGGCTATGGGGTGGTGTGGAGTTTTCCTAATACAACTAATACAATCCCAAACCATATGAATATAATACTAGCGTGATGCAATATAAATGGTACCAAGAAAAAGAAATGGGTAATGCGGAGTTTGAGTTTTGGCGGTGGCTTGCCTTCCTCGACGATGTACCCTGGATCGGCTTCTTCGGTGGCAAGGGAGGAGTCTTCACCTGCAACGTACGGCGTATCGTCTACACGTTGCGGAAGAAACAGATTTACCATCACAATCGGGCAAAACAAACAAAGCACACATCACTCAACCTTACTATCAAACAACTAGTAATTAAGAGTATCAATTGTACTAGAAATGAAATACTAAATCAATCACTCCAAGTTAAACATCAAAACAAGGCATTGAAATAAATTTAATAGGATTACCAAAATAAGATTTTATTAAGTAATTCTTAACTAGAGCTATGTTAAGTGATTTACTAGCAACTTATTAACTTGTTTAATTCCATAATCAAGTTCATAGCAATAATATTCTGACCACATGCTAGTTTAATATTAAACTAACAATCAAAATAGTACTAACATAAGTTACAAAGGGAATAACTAGCAATAGTATTAATAATAATAATAATAATAATAAAAAGGATCACAAATTTATTTAGTCCAAAAAAAAAAATTCTAAACACACAAAAAAATCAAGAATAATCACAGGAGTAAATAAAAATCAACATTACATTTTTAGGGTTTACAGAGAATTGATTAAAACTATTACTAGATGCTAAAAAGCACAATTAACTAGTTTAAACTAAATCAATTAATTTGACATTGCATAAAAATTATTCTAAGTATACAGAAAAATAAAACACAATTTTCTAAACCACACAAAATTTATTTCACATTTTTCTGAGCTATGGTTATTTGTCTAGAATTATTTTAGTGCTGCAGTTTTTAAGAAAAAGAAAACAAATTTACAGCCGGCCCAAAGGCTACTGGACGCACCCGGTCATTTTTTTTTAACGGGCCGAGCCCAGCATTTTTTTTTAATAAACGAAGGGGTACGGGGGCCTCCTGGCCGTTGGATCTAATCAGATCGGACGGCCAGGGGCCGTCTCCTAGCTCGGGCGGCTGGGAGCTCGGGAGGGAGCTCCCATGGCGCCAGGGGGGCTGCCTGGCTAGCCGGCGGCCCTCCGGCGGCCGGCGGCTGGCGGCAAGCAGCGGCGGGGGTAGGGGGGAGGCTGGGGGTTCCATTTTCGCACAAAGACGGCGCATGCATCGTGGAAAAAAATTGCGGAGCTAGCGACGGACAGTACGGCTTGAGCGGCTCACCGGGGGTCTTTCCGGCGACGGCGGACGGCGTGGAGGGGCGGCGGGCGTGCAGGACGGCGGGGGAGACTCGTTTTTGGCGTCGGGGCGGTCCGTGGAGGTCGCGGTGGTCGTCGGCGTGGGGGTTGACGAACGGCGACTTGGGCGGCGGCGTGGTCTTCGTGGCGCGGCTCCTCGCCGGCGCCGGCTCCGGCGAGAGGTGGCGGAGGTGGAGAGGCTCGCCGGCCTCTCCCTCCTCTCCTCTTCTTCCTCCTCCCTCCTCCTCCTTTCTTCCTTCCCTTCTTCTTCCTTCCCTTCTGTTTCTCTTCTTCTGCTACCGATCAGTGGAGCTGGGCTGTGGGATGAGTGGGGTGAGGAGGGGCACCGGGGTGGGGTTTTATAGCTGGGTGGAAGGGGGGGGGGTGCGGGAGCGGGAGAGGTGCGGGAGCGGGAGAGGCGAGCCGAGGAGAGGCTTCTCGTCTACTGGCCAGCCAAACGGTGCGAGGGCATGCGTCACCGGGGAGTCTGGGGGTGACGTCAGGAGAGGGAGGGTGTTGTGCGGGCTGGGGGAGAGAGAGAGATAGCGAGAGAGAGAGAGATGGGCTGCGGCCCGAGTAGTGTAGGTTTCTTTCTTCTTTTTTTTGTATCAACAAAACCAGTTTTGCAAAACTTCTCCTCCGGTTTGGTTCAATATGAGACGAGAATTCAGATTCAAACCTCCCAAATAATTTATAAAACTCCAGGAGTATCATTATAATTTACTTAGAATTTTTATAGAATTTTTTAATTGGGTTGATAATATTATTACTATTATAGTACTAGCAATAATTTAATTAGCAGTTTTGAAATAATATTTATTAAATACTTCCTGCTATAGGGGTATTTCTCATTATTTAAAAGGTGAATTTATGTGCAAGAAAAACTTCATTTGGTGAAAATATTATTGATGCTAATATGCTTTGGTTGTGATAAGTTGGTTGATCAATCTGTGTGGTATGTGCTAATTATTTTCAGTGGTTGATTCTTTTTTTTAACAAGACCAGGGAAAGCAAGTATGGCAGGGCAATCACATCACAACCTTAGGAAGTTTTTTTGTTACCCCTAATTTTGCTATTCTAATAACAGGGTAATAAAAGTCGGGATGTGACAATGTCCAATATTTTTGATGATGCTTACACTACTCTTGATGATACTAGTTTTCTTGGTCACTATCTTGAAGCTCAGATTGTAAGGTTGCAGCATAGTACGAAACTGAGACTCCTTCTACCTATATTCCTACGTGCAAAGCCTTTGGTTACCCAGACTTAGATAAACTCAAGGAGAGAATCCTTGATGATGATTATATATTCTTAATGATGTTTTTTGCAGGGAACTCACAGAGTGTGCCAACTCTGACCCTGGTGCTGTTAAGAAGCTGCTTGAAAAGCAATCTATGAAGAACGAGATTACTCCTGATCCTGAATTTGCTACATCTCCTATATGCATCACCGATCCTGATTATGATTTCTCTGTTGATCTTTCACTTATATCTATAGCTGAAGCTGACCCCTTTTATGGCAGAGAAAATGATGATGCTATAGAACAACTGACCAAACTCACCGAGTTGTGTGGCTTATTTACTACTGATGAGAGAATATGAAACTTTTATGTGGCTAAGCTTTTTCCTTTTTCTTTGAAGGAAGACACTAAAGCATGGTATGATGCACTAGCTTATGGTTCCATTAAGAGTCCTCAGGACTTAGCTCAATCTTTTGTCGATAAATATTTTCCTGCTCATATGCAACATGCTGCTTTACAAAGAATTTACAACTTTAAACAGTTGCAGGATGAGCACCTCCCTAAAACTTGGGGGAGGTATTGCGGTTTAATTAAGGCTAGACCGGGACATGAAGTCCCAAAGAATGAATTACTTGATATATTTTGTGCTGGTCTAACCGATGAATCCAGATCCTATCTGGATAGTTGTGCTGGTTGTGTTTTCAGGGAAAGAACGCCGGACGATGCTGAAGAATTAATGGGCAAGATTGCCAAGAACCGCGAAGATTGGTCCGTACCTGAACCACCTCCACCACCAAAGAAAAGGGGCATGCTTTCTCTGAGCCTCGAAGATATGCAAGAAGCAAAGAAGTCTATAAAGGAGAAAGTCATTAAAGCCGAAGACGTGAAGAATCTACCTCCTGTTGAGAGGTTGTGTGAGCCTACTGCTCACCCTCTCTTGGTAGAGGTACACTCTGTTTTAGATTTCAATGAAAGTGACATCCCTAAAGGTAAGCTTCCCGACCAATGTTTAGATGAACTTGATAATTTTATTATTAAGCAAGACCATTTTAATGAGAGGATACAAAATCATTTGCATGATAATTCCCTTGCTATCACAAGTTTACTTGATGTTCTAGGTAGAAAAGTTAATGATGTTAAATGTCTTGTTAAGCATTTTCATATGGTTCAAACTCAGATTGAACAAATTTCTAATGTGCAAAAAGATTTTCTTGCTAATAATGCCAAGCAGGATATGCATGCTTATGGTCTTATAAAGACCAGGGGTGGAACACACACCCAGGACCTACTCTATCCTGAGGGGCATCCGAAGAGGATCGAGCAAGATTCTCAAGTGCAAGTAGAAGACGAGATTGTTAGCTCTCCAAAGAAGAAAAAGAAGAAAAAGAAACACAAGAAAACTGACAACTCAAATGATTATTTTACAAGTGAAGAACCCGCTGTTCATCCTAACATCATATGTACCTCCAATGCTGAAACTAAAGACGATGCTGAGCCCGAAGAAGATAAGGTGAAGAATGATCCTCCCGAGGTGCGAGAAGAAGAAGCACCCGGTAAACGCAAGAAGTATACTAGAGAAGACTTCATTGCAAGAAAACACAGGAAGGAAAGAGAACCATGGGTACATAAACCCATGCTCTTTCCAGGTAAGTCTCTCAAATCTAAAGAAGAAGAGCACTATAATAAATTTTTGTGAATGGATGAAACCTCTTTTTCTTCAAATTCCTTTGACTGATGCTATTAAGTTGCCTCCTTATTCAAAATATATGAAAGATATTGTTACTAATAAAAGAAAAGTTCCTAATGAGGCAATATCTACTATGCTTGCTAACTACTCTTTCAGTGGCAAGATTCCTGAGAAGCTTGGTGATCTGTATACCCACCATTCCTTGCTCCATAAAGAATAATTACGTCAAAACTGCCTTATGTGACCTTGGAGCAGGCGTGAGTGTTATGCCTTTTTCTCTTTACGAGAGGCTATGTTTAGAAAAACTAACCCCTACAGATATCTATCTTCAGATAGCTGATAAGTCAACAGCCGTCCCGATTGGTATTTGTGAGGATGTTCCTATTGAAGTTGCTAATTGCTTAATTCTTACAGACTTTGTTATGCTTGACATGCCCGAGGATGGGAGCATGCCCATTATTCTTGGTAGACCTTTTATTAACACCACAGGTGCTATTATTGATTGCAATAAAGGAAAGATCACCTTCAACGTTGATGATAAAGAACACACGGTGTATTTTCCGAAGAAGATCGACAAAAGGCATGGCCTTAAATCTATAGAGAATATCGAGACCGTGAAGATTGGAGAATGGGATTGTCCTATACATGTGCACCACAAATACGAAACCATTATGGTGGGGACAATGTCCATTAAAGTAAAGGTGCAATGATCACTTCATGAGAGGTGAGACTTTCTACTTTATATATCGCTGGTTTGTTGGTAAAACTTGATCAACCTTGCTAGCTAGCCTGTTTTATATAGATAAAAAGTGGAGCTTGTTATGTTTTCATTTTCTTTAGCTTTTATTCTCCTTGTTGTACCAAGTTTATATGTTTTTGAAGCTTCACATTTCTAATCACCGTTTCAAGTTTTCAGAAAGTTTCGCAGCTTTTTGAACTCCAATTTTTTTCAACAGTGAAGTTTTCAGAAAAATTCCAGAAAAATAATTTTTTTTCACGACGACAGTGACCTAGTAGCACCTGGGGCTGACCATGGGGGGCCACAAGTGGCCCAGGCGGCCAGCCCCCTGGCCGCGCCCACAGGCCCCACCTCCAAGTACTTCTTCTTTCTCTCTCTCTTTCTCTCCAAAAACACGAGTTCTGCTCCTGTGTTCGCGTTCTTGCTGTTCTTGGAGGGGATTTTCGATCTCTATCTACAACCCTTCGTTTGAGCTGAGATTTTGAGAAAATACTCCCTAGTATGTAACTCCTCCACCCATACAATTAGATTTTTGATTGGTGGCTTCATTTGTGAGTATTTAGTAGTTCTTGGTGTTGTTTATATGAGCTTGCATGCTTGTGTAGAAATTTATTTTCCTAGTTTTGATGCAAGTTTATGCCTTAGGTAAGTGGGTAGAGTAGTTTGCCTCAACTCACTTTGTTTAAATCCTCGTTTTCGTGAATTGTCAAAATTTTTAGAAATGAGTTTTCTAGAAAAAGCAAAGGGGTGGCTTGTGAAGAAGAAGCCCGAGCGCTCCGATCGAGTTACTAGAGTTGCAGTTTCACCCTCAGCTGCTAGGGTGAGCTATAATGAAGATCATGTGCCCTAGAGTTGTTGGAAGACACGAGTCCCGTATGCGCAATGATGTATCCGTGCAATGATTTTCTCGAAGCTGCAGGAATCAAGGAGGAATTTTATGGACTTTGTACCAATGCAGGTTTGACACGACTTGCACTATTGTAAGGCCCGATATGCGGTACTGTTCCAGATCTAGGTGTTTCCACCCAGATCCGGGGACGAAGCACATATCGGTCCCACCGCGACATATAACAAAGCCATATGCCCCGGATTTCCAACATGATATCACAACATTACAGATACAAGGATACAATATCTCATACAATCGGCATACAACTGCCTCAAATACAGTACAACAACGGAAGATACATGTCTGAGTACAGACTACAAACAAATGCCTACTGGCAAAGAGAAAACATCGATCCCATAACCACACGGGTCCAGGCCCTCCGCCGGGATCCGCCTAACTAGTCGTCGTTGAGTCTCCACGTGAAACGTCGATCACCATACCTGTTGCCGATCAAGAACCCTGAAAATAGTTTGGGGGTAGTATCATGAGTACAGAAGTACTCAGCATCCAACTGCAGTGGTCAACTGAACCAGCAAGGACTTCATCACTCGTCATTCTAGGACAACTAGTAGTTTACGGTAAGGAAGGGGTAAGTGGTGAGGTTGCTACCGCACTAGCATTTATGAAGTGGCTAACGATCTAGAGAGTAAGATAAGAAGCCAATCATTCGATGAGGAATCGCCTCCAAAAAGTCTTGCTATCAACTACTTACGCAAACATAACACCTATCCTATCCTTGTCCTCCTCTTCGCATCCCGACGAAGAAGAAGCAGTCAAGGCACACACACACACACGTTGATCAAGTTATATTAAGATTATCTCAGTTGTTGTTGTCTATGAACAAGGAGTAGGTCTCAAGTCGTCCATAACCGTGGACACGGCTTCTCGAAAAGATTTAACCCTGCAGGGGTGTACCAACTACCCATTACAAGGCTCCGCACGCACGCCCATCTCTCTCAGTTGCTACCCATCACAGGCAACCATTTTATGATTTGGTTCCAAGAGATCCGAAACGACAGGTCCCTCTAACTAACAACGAACAAATCCGGGTGGCCCTCGGTGAGTCGACATCCATCTCAGGAGCCGGCCGCTCTCTCGATCTGGTCACTACCGTCTGCCGCAGGTTTGGATAGCCGGTTAATCACACATGGGAAACCGGGTCCTCAGCCGGACAAAGTGGGCCAGCAAGGGAACTAAGTCCTCACTGGTCCAGGGTTGTTTGTAAACAACTGGCGTACGACCAGCACACACACGGTTTCAAATGGTAAATCAGCTTGGGCCACCACTAGAAATGCTTGAAGCTAGGTAGGTAAGAAAAGGGGACCCCATAAAATCCCACACGCGGTTAGGCACGCTCAGTCTTAAAACCAATACCCAGAACTCGGGTCCTAGGTGACTCGAATGGAACAAAGCGCCGGGCGGGATACCCTAGAACTTCCATCCTTCGTCGAATATAGTCAACATTATAATAATCATATCATCAACAACAATATAATAAGGTGATATCCCAAACGAAGGAGTAACAGGGTAACATCGTAGCATCCTAAGCATTCATACTAAGCAGGGGCTGAGCAACGAGCAATAGTAACATAGCAGTACAAGGTTTGCTGGGAAGGGACATGGCTGTATCGGTTTGAAAGAGGTTGTAAACATGTGGTAGGATCAAACATCGAAGCTAACCTAGACTAGCATGCAAACCGCTGGTTGAAATAGAATGGATCATAAGTAATGTATAGTCCTTGCCTATTGATAAGTCGGGTTCCGAAGGTGTAGCCGATCGCAAGCTCGCATCGTCTCCGAAGATACCCGCGGAAGCACACAAGACGATAAACACTAGAAAGCAATCAACGAGCAAGCACTCTATTACTACGGGGCAACATGAGATTAAGAAGACAACACACGACACGGCAACGCGATACGGATCTATCGTCGAGAACGGTTACTAACGGTTTAAGTGGGGTATCGGTCACACACGACGAATACCGCACGTTTACGGTGGTTCAAGTTGCTTAGCTACAGGTGATCAACCAACGGTTATTAACATGGCAACTCAAGAAAGCATGGCATAGCACACAAACAGGTCAAGAGGTGAAGCATAAATTAAACTATCTATGCTAGACAATTTAAGTGAGGCACAACCTAAACATGGCATAACACTAAGTACCCCACGACAATTAAAAGATTTGGTACTGTTCTGTCCTAAACCACATTTTAGGTTAGTTAAAAACAGAAAACAAGAGCATAAACACAAACTACACGACAAACTAATCAAGTTACATATAAAGAACACCCCAAACGGAGTTACGGTTAAAAAGATATAAGTAAAACAAGTTACGGGCACAATCTGCCAACATCACGAAGCACACTTTAGAGCAATGCATAAACAGGATAATCAATGCAAACATGCTCACAAATGACTTGAAATTAAAGTAGGCATGACAGGGAAGGCATGGCAAAAAGAATCATGCAAAAAGACGTCATAGATCAAAAGATATTAAGCAAACAACATGGCATCGCAAAATAACAGACTCAGAGAAAAATAGAGGTGGCTGTCAAAAACAGCAGCATAGCAACTTTGGAGCTCAATGACTATATGACCAGCAAGCATATCATTGCAATGCAATACATGTAATGGAATTAGACATGATGCTTAACAATATGCACTTGGAATCACTCAATTCCGATAAACGGTCGCGACACACTCGTCGACCGAAGTTGCAACAAAATAACATTTTCAGCAACAGCAGCACATTAACATCAGGATCACCACTTTGGAGAAAGATTTAATATAGCTAGAGCACCCAAATATGACAAGTTAAAGCATGGAAATGAAGTACACATGATGCTTAACACATAGGAAAAAGAATCAATGCAATAGGCCTCATGGATGAGTCACAATCATCATGCAAAGTTGCAACAAAATATAAACAGCAGCACTTAACAGGAAAAAGTAGCAGTTTAACGGCCTGATGCCCTGTTTAGCACACAATTACACAATCAAGATGAGCTCAAATGCAAAAACTTTCTACATACGAACGCTAGAGCACGCAAAACTGAGCAATCCATATTTTGGGCGCAACGCGATCCGAGCTACGGATAACTCGTTAATCTACTCGCAAAACGGCTAACAGCAGTACTTAACAGGGACTGAGAAAAAAAAAACAGGAGGGGAAAAAAATAAATAAAAAAAACAAGGGGCGGCCTGGCTGGACCTCACTGTTGGGCCGGCCCAACTGGCCTGGCTGGCTGGTGGCTTGGGCCACTGAGGCGCGCGTGGGCCTGGAGGCGGCTGTGGGCTGGACCGGCCCACCCGATGGCCAGCGGCAGCAACGGCTGGCCGCGCCGGCGGCGAGCGGATGGGCTCCTGCGAGGGTCTTGGGAGGCGGGGTTGGCGGATCCGGAGGCGGCGGAGGTCGGGCCGCCGGTTCCAGGCGGGGCCGTGGCCTGGCGGCGGCGAGGGAGCCCGAGCTCGGGACCTCCCGATCCATGGCGGCCGGCGGCTGGCCTCCTGGTGCGGGCCTGCGAGAGGAAGAGGAGAAGGGTGAGAGGGAGGAGAGGGGAGGTGAGGGGGAAGAGGAGAGGCGCGGGCAGGGGAGAAGGAGTCGCCGGCGGCTCCCTGGCCGGAGTAGAGGCGGCGGCGTGGCTCCACGGGAAGGCGGCGGCGCTCGGGCTGGAGGTAGGAGAGAGAGAGGTGGGTAGGTGGGGTGCTCCCTGGGCCGTCGGATCGCGAGATCTGACGGTCCAGGATGGATCTGGCTAGGGTTTTGCTACAAAAATGGGCAAAATGCGAAAATGGGGGCTATTGTGAGGGGGGTGGCTGCAATTTGTGCTAGGGAAACCCTAGAAAAGGGGTGGGAGAGTGGTGGTCTTTATATAGCCCCGGTGGCTGGCAGTTTGCAATAACATCTCCGGTTTTTCTCTCCCGCGCGCGGTGATCACGTTTCTGACCGCCGGGGGTCCACAGGACCTCCGATTCGGGTAAAACTTCGAACTGCGCGATCAGCGCGTCGAGCTGGAGACATTCACCTCGCGCTGGAACCGTTCCGAGAACACTTTCCGGCGCGCTATAAAAATATCCCGTTTAATTATTAAACGGCGTTTTTCGTTCCGTTGGCTGCGGCTGGTCTCGTGCGGTTTTCGCGACGGTGATCGGGTGAAACCCGGTGTCGCAAAGGTCGAGTGTCAGGGTGGCAAGGGTCGGTCTTCGTCCCATACGATATAAGAGGGGGAAAAATAATCGCCGATCAAAAAATCGGGGATGCAAACACCGCAAACAAATCAGACAATCAAACAATTCACACCGAAAACAAATTTTTTATTTTTTCAAAAACTGGGCTGTTACAATACAACACCACCAACAAGGGATCTCGTCCCGAGATCTAGGACGATCCGGGGGAGAGAAAAGAGTCGACGATCTTCAACACCACCAACAAGGGACTCTGCTCCATGTCGACGTCGAACTTCTGTCGAGATAAATTTCCGCAGAGAGACGGCAACGTCGAAAAAACGAATCCGTCAGTGTCAAGAGGAAGAACGACAACTAAAACCTGATCAAAGGGATAGTGCTTTTCGACGTAAGTCGTGAAAACACCGGGCAAAAGGAGGGAGGGCAAAGGACGGCCCAGATGATATCCAAAATCAGAGAAGCTAAAGGTACTACAGGAATTCCCACCTGAGCTCGGAATCGAGACAATACGCTGCACGCAAGGCATTGTAACGGTTCCGAACTCCACACACTTGAGATCCTAGAGTTTGAAGGGGAGGTAAGTCGAGAGTAAAATCACTTACGACACTTGTCCTGACCAGAGCAAGGGTAAGGAGCAAAAAGATTCCTACTCTCCGATAACTAACTTAGTAACTACAAAATAGTTTTTTCTAGACTCGATTTCGGCCAGAGAAGGGATCCTACGGTCGGTAAGGCTCTGATACCAAGTTGTAAGGCCCGATATGCGGTACTGTTCCAGATCTAGGTGTTTCCACCCAGATCCGGGGACGAAGCACATATCGGTCCCACCGCGACATATGACAAAGCCATATGCCCCGGATTTCCAACATGATATCACAACATTACAGATACAAGGATACAACATCTCATACAATCGGCATACAACTGCCTCAAATACAGTACAACAGCGGAAGATACATGTCTGAGTACAGACTAGAATCAAATGCCTACTAGCAAAGAGAAAACATCGATCCCATAACCACACGGGTCCAGGCCCTCCGTCGGGATCCGCCTAACTAGTCGTCGTCGAGTCTCCACGTGAAACGTCGATCACCATACTTGTTGCCGATCAAGAACCCTGAAAAGAGTTTGGGGGTAGTATCATGAGTACAGAAGTACTCAGCATCCAACTGTAGTGGTCAACTGACCCAGCAAGGACTTCATCACTCGTCATTCTAGGACAACTAGTAGTTTACGGTAAGGAAGGGGTAAGTGGTGAGGTTGCTGCCGCACTAGCATTTATGAAGTGGCTAACGATCTAGAGAGTAAGATAAGAAGCCAAGCATTTGATGAGGAATCGCCTGCAACAAGTCTTGCTATCAACTACTTACGCAAACATAACACCTATCCTATCCTTGTCCTCCTCTTCGCATCCCGACGAAGAAGAAAAAGTCAAGGCACACACACACGTTGATCAAGTTATATTAAGATTATCTCAGTTGTTGTTGTTGTCTATGAACAAGGAGTAGGTCTCAAGTCGTCCATAACCGTGGACACGGCTTCTCAAAAAGATTTAACCCTGCAGGGGTGTACCAACTGCCCATTACAAGGCTCCGCACGCACGCCCATCTCTCTCAGTTGCTACCCATCACAGGCAACCATTTTATGATTTGGTTCCAAGAGATCCGAAACGACAGGTCCCTCTAACTAACAACGAACAAATCCGGGTGGCCCCCGGTGAGTCGACATCCATCTCAGGAGCCGGCCACTCTCTCGATCTGGTCTCTACTGTCTGTCGCAGGTTTGGATAGCCGGTTAGTAACACATGGGAAACCGGGTCCTCAGCCGGACAAAGTGGGCCAACAAGGGAACTAAGTCCTCACTGGTCCAGGTTGGTTTGTGAACAACTGGCGTACGACCAGCACACACACGGTTTCAAATGGTAAATCAGCTTGGGCCACCACTAGAAATGCTTGAAGGTAGGTAGGTAAGAAAAGGGGACCCCATAAAATCCCACACGCGGTTAGGCACGTTCAGTCTTAGAACCAATACTCGGAACTCGGGTCCTAGGTGACACGAATGGAACAAAGCGTCGGGGCGGGATAGCCTAGACCTTCCATCCTTCGTCGAATATAGTCAATATTATAATAATCATATCATCAACAACAATATAATAAGGTGATATCCCAAACCAAGGAGTAACAGGGTAACATCGTAGCATCCTAAGCATGCATACTAAGCAGGGGCTGAGCAACGAGCAATAGTAACATAGCAGTACAAGGTTTGCTGGGAAGGGACATGGCTGTATCGGTTTGAAAGAGGCTGTAAACATGTGGTAGGATCAAACATCGAAGCTAACCTAGACTAGCATGCAAACCGCTGGTTGAAATAGAATGGATCATAAGTAATGTATAGTCCTTGCCTGTTGATAAGTCGGGTTCCGAAGGTGTAGCCGATCGCAAGCTCGCATCCTCTCCTAAGATACCCGCGGAAGCACACAAGACGATAAACACTGGAAAGCAATCAACGAGCAAGAAATCTATTACTACGGGGCAACACAAGATTAAGAAGACCGCACACGACACGGAAACGTGATACGGATCTATCGTCGAGAAAGGTTACTAACTGTTTAAGTGGGGTATCGGTCACACACGACGAATACCGCACGTTTACGGTGGTTCAAGTTGCTTAGCTACAGGTGATCGACCAACGGTTATTAACATGGCAACTCAAGCAAGCATGGCATAGCACACAAACAGGTCAAGAGGTGAAGCATAGATTAAACTATCTATGCTAGACAATTTAAGTGAGGCACAGCCTAAACATGGCATAACACTAAGTACCCCACGGCAATTAAAAGATTTGGTACTGTTCTGTCCTAAACCACATTTTAGGTTGGTTAACAACAGCAAAAAATAGCATAAACACAAAGTACACGAAAAACTAATCAAGTTACATATAAAGAACACCCCAAACGGAGTTACGGTTAAAAAGATATAAGCAAAACAAGTTACGGGCACAATTTGCCAACATCACGAAGCACACTTTAGAGCAATGCATAAACAGGATAATCAATGCAAACATGCTCACAAATGACTTGCAATTAAAGTAGACATGACAGGGAAGGCATGGCAAAAAGAATCATGCAAAAAGACATCATAGATCAAAAGATATTAAGCAAACAACATGGCATCGCAAAATAACAGACTTAGAGAAAAATAGAGGTGGCTGCAAAAAGAGCAGCATAGCAACTTTGGAGCTCAATGACTATATGACCAGCAAGCATATCATGGAAGTGCAATACATGTAATGGAAGTATACATGATGCTTAACAATATGCAATTGGAATCACTCAATTCCGATAAACGGTTGCGACACATTCGTCGACCGAAGTTGCAACAAAATAACAGTTTCAGCAACAGCAGCACATTAACATCAGGATCACCACTTTGGAAAAAGATTTAATATAGCTAGAGCACCCAAATATGACAAGTTAAAGCATGGAAATGAAGTACACATGATGCTTAACGCATAGGAAAAAGAATCAATGCAATAGGCCTCATGGATGAGTCACAATCATCATGCAAAGTTGCAACAAAATATAAACAACAGCACTTAATAGGAAAAAGTAGAAGTTTAACGGCCTAATGCTCTGTTTAGCACACAATTACACAATCAAGATGATCTCAAATGCAAAAACTTTCTACATACGAACGCTAGAGCACGCAAAACTGAGCAATCCATATTTTGGGCGCAACGCGATCCGAGCTACGGATCACTCGTTAATCTACTTGCAAAACGACTAACATCAGTACTTAACAGGGACTTAGAAAAAAAAACAGCAGGGAAAAAAACAAATAAAAAAAAACAAGGGGCGGCCTGGCTGGACCTCACTATTGGGCCGGCCCAACTAGCCTGGCTGGTTGGTGGCTTGGGCCACTGAGGCGCGCGTGGGCTGGACCGGCCCACCCGGTGGCTGGCGGCTGCCTCGCAGCACACCCGAGCCGAGTAGCAGCAGCGGCGGGTGGCCGCGGCAGCTGGCCACGCCGGCAACGAGCGGATGGGCTCCGGCGAGGGTCTTGGGAGGCGGGGTTGGCGGATCCGGAGGCGGCGGAGGTTGAGCCGCCGGTTCCAGGCGGGGCCGTGGCCTGGCGGCGGCGAGGGAGCCCGAGCTCGGGACCTCCCGATCCATGGCGGCCGGCGGCTGGCCTCCTGGTGCGGGCCTGCGAGAGGAAGAGGATAAGGGTGAGAGGGACGAGAGGGGAGGTGAGGGGGAAGAGCAGAGGCGTGGGCAGGGGAGAAGGAGTCGCCGGCGGCTCCCTGGCCGGAGTGGAGGCGGCGGCGTGGCTCCACGGGCAGGCGGCGGCGCTCGGGCTGGAGGTAGGAGAGAGAGAGAGAGGTGGGTAGGTGGGGTGCTCCCTGGGCCGTCGGATCGCGAGATCTGACAGTCCAGGATGGATCTGGCTAGGGTTTTGCTACAAAAATGGGCAAAATGCGAAAATGGGGGCTATTGTGAGGGGTGTGGCTGGAATTTGTGCTAGGGAAACCTTAGAAAAGGGGTGGGAGAGTGGTGGTATTTATATAGCCCGGTGGCTGGCAGTTTGCAAAAACATCTCCGGTTTTTCTCTCGCGCGCGCGGTGCTCACGTTTCTGACCGCCGGGGGTCCGCAGGACCTCCGATTCGGGTAAAACTTCGAACTGCGCGATCAGCGCGTCGAGCCGGAGGCATTCACCTCGCGCTGGAACCGTTCCGAGAACACTTTCCGGCTCGCTATAAAAATATCCCGTTTAATTATTAAACGGGGATTTTCATTCCGTTGGCTGCGGCTGGTCTCGTGCGGTTTTCGCGACGGTGATCGGGTGAAACCCGGTGTCGCAAAGGTCGAGTGTCAGGGTGGCAAGGGTCGGTTTCCGTCCCATACGAGATAAGAGGGGGAAAAATAATCGCCGATCGAAAAATCGGGGATGCAAACACCGCAAACAAATCAGACAATCAAACAATTCACACCGAAAATAAATTTTTTATTTTTTCAAAAACTGGGCTGTTACAACTATGCCTTGTGGTACAGTATAAAAAACTCACCTCATGTTTTATTAATAGTTTCAGATATAATCATGATGCTGGGGTTATTGAGTTCAAAATTTACAATGTCTTTGGCAAGATTTTGTGATATAATAGTGTGCCGAACGCTGGTCAGACGACAAAGATGAACTCTCAGCCTTCCGAGTTGATGATTCTCTTTGACTCTCTTTGTATCCGGCGTACAAAGATTTCCAGCATTTTATTCCCCCATCTCAGGTATTTTGCGTATTTTATTGCCAGAGGGGTGTTGGCTCGTGACAACATGAGCAACAGTTCCGCACCAGAATTTGCTATCTATGCGAACGCCCTCTATGGTAGGAGTGATTATAATGTGTGTGCCTTAATTTCTCGACGCCTTGCTATGAATGGTAACAAGGGTGATTTATTTTGTGGCTTTTATGCCACACTTATCCTTGAGTCTCTTAATGACACCCCACATCCCGATGATGTTCCTTTTTTGTAACAGCCCAGATTTCACAAAAATTAAAAAATTTGTTTTCGATGTGGATTGTTTGATTGTCTGATTTGTTTGCGGTGTTTGCATCCCCGATTTATCGATCGGCGATTATTTTCCCCCCTCTTATATCGTATCGGACGGAGACCGACCCTTTCCACCCTGACACTCGACCTTTGCGACACCGGGTTTCACCCGATCACCGTCGCAAAGCCCGCACGAGACCAACCATCGCCACCGGAATGAAAACCCCGTTTATTTAATAAACGGATTATTTTATTGGGGCGCCGAAAAATGTTGTCGAAATGTCACCGCAGTGAGGTACGATCAACGGGCTCGACGCGCTGAGCGCGTGGTTCGAGATTTCGTCGGAATCGGAGTCAGTATGGAGTCTCGGCGGTCACGAACGCGATCACCGGACACGCAAGAGGGGTACCGAGGGCGTTTGCGTCAACTGGCCAGCCAACCTGCCTATATAATGACCCCCACCTCCCAAACCAGCGAATTAGGGTTTACCCTAATGGAAAAAACACCCCAAAATCCGAAACCCTAGCCCCTTGGCCTTCCAGAGCCGTCGGATCTGGAGATCCGACGCTCCAGAGGCGTCCACGTCGCTCCCACCAGCCTCCCAGCCAGAACCGGGCTGCTCCGGGCCCGACCGCCGCCGCCAGGCCCGCTAGGGCGCCGATTCGGGCCGCCGCCTCGCGCCGCCTGTGGAGGTGCGCCGTCGCGTCGTCTCCGGGCAGCCGCCCCGGCCGCCTCCAACCTCCTTCCGCTGAGCCGCCGCTGCTCCGCCTTAGTTCCTCCTCCCCTCCTCACCGTTCTCGCCTTCCCCTAGCAGATCAACGCCAGCCGCCGCGCCATGGGAGCCCCGTCCGAAGCTTCGAGCCGCCACCCCACGAGCCCGTCGCCGCGCCACCTCAAGCGCGCCGCCGGCCAGATCCGTGTGGGATCCAGCCGGATCCGCCGCCGTCGCCCCTCCTTCCAGCCTCCCCGCCTTGCGCCGCCGCGCGACGTCGCCGGAGTTGGCCGGCCGGTCGCCGCCAATCCGCTCGGGAAGGAGTCCCGATCCGGCGCCTCCAGCGCGGCACGGGTGGGCCGGCCTCACCACGAGGCCCACCACCTCGTCCGCGGCCCAGCCGCCCCTCCAACCTAGCCGCCTCTGGCCAAGTGGGCCGGCCCATGGTGAGCCGGCCTGCCCCCTTTTTTTTCCCTTCCTCTGTTTTTTTGCTTTTATCAAATTCTGCTAAGTCTGTAACTGTTTTTACTGCTGTTAACTGTTTTGCGACGTTAATTACGATCAAACCGTAGCTCGGACCGCGTTGCGCTCAAAAGACGAATTGCTTAGAATTGCGTGTACTTCAATTCATCTTTTGTGAGAATTTTCATTTGAGGCCATCTTGATTGTGTAATTGTGTGCTAAACAGGGCATCAGACCGTTAACTGCTACAAATTGCTATTATGTGTTGCTGTTATTATTTTGTTGCAACTTTGCATGATGATTGTGACAAATCCATGAGGCCTATGGCATTGATTCTTTTTCCTATGTGTTAAGAATCATGTGTACTTCCTTTCCATGCTTTAACTTTCCATGTTTGGGTGCTTTAGCTATATTAAATCTTGCTCCAAAGTGGTGATCCTGATGTTAATGTGCTGCTGTTGCTGAAACTGTTATTTTGTTGCAACTTCAGTCGACGAGTGTGTCGCGACCGTTTATTGGAATTGAGTGATTCCAATTGCATATTGTTAAGCATCATGTCTAATTTCATTTTATGTATTGCATCTTCATGTTAGCATTCCTGATCATATAGATATTCTGCTCTAAAGTTGCTATGCTGCTGTTTTTGACAGCCACCTCTGTTACTTTGCGATGCCATGTTGTTTGCTTAATATCTTTTGATCTATGATGCCTTTTTGCATCATTATTTTTGCCATGCCTTCCATGTCATGTCTACTTTAGTTCCATATCATTTGTGAGCATGTTTGCATTCATTAACCTATTTATGCATTGCTCTAAAGTGTGCTTCGTGATGTTGGCAGATTGTGCCCGTAACTTGTTTTGCTTGTATCATTTTAACCGTAACTCCGTTTGAGGTGTTCTTTATATGTAACTTGATTAGTTTTTCATGTACTTTGTGTTTATGCTATTGTTTGATGTTGTTAATAAACCTAAAATATGGTTTAGGACAGATCAGTACCAAATCCTTTAATTGTCGTGCGGCACTTAGTGTTATGCCATGTTTAGGTTGTGCCTCACTTAAATTGACTAGCATAGATAGTTTACTTTGTGCTTCACCTCTTGAAATGTTTGTGTGCTATGCCATGCTTGCTTGAGTTGCCATGTTAACAAACTTTGTTGATCACCTGTAGCTAAGCAACTTGAACCACCGTAAACGTGCGGTATTCGTCGTGTGTGACCGATACCCCACTTAAACTGTTAGTAACCGTTCTCGACGATAGATCCGTATCGCTTTGTCGTGCTATGTGTTGTCTTCTTGATCTTGTGTTGCCCCGTAGTAATAGAGTTCTTGCTCATTGATTGCTTTCTAGTGTTTATCGTCTTGTGTGCTTCCGCGGGTACCTCTCGGAGACGATGCGAGCGTGCGATCGACTACACCTTCGGAATCCGACTGATCAACAGGCAAGGACTATACATTATTTATGATCCATTCTGTTTCAACCAGCGGTTTTCATGGTAGTATAGGTTAAGTTCGATGTTTGATCCTACCACATGTTTACAACCTCTTTCAAACCGACACAACCATGTCCCTTCCGAGCAAACCTTGTACTGCTATGTTACTATTGCTCGTTGCTCAGCCCCTGCTTAGTATGCATGCTTAGGATGCTACGATGTTACCCTGTTACTCCTTGGTTTGGGATATCACCTTATTATTATTGTTGTTGATGATATGATTATTATTATAATGTTGACTATATTCGACGAAGGATGGAAGGTCTAGGCTATCCCGCCCCGACGCTTTGTTCCATTCGAGTCACCTAGGATCTGAGTTTCGGGTATTGGTTTTAAGACTGAGCGTGCCTAACCGCGTGTGGGATTTTATGGGGTCCCGTTTTCTTACCTACCTAGCTTCAATCATTTCTAGTGGTGGCCCAAGCTGGTTTTACCTTTTGCAACGTGTGTGTGTTGGTTGGCGCCCCAGCTGTTTTCGAAACAACTCGGGCCAGCGGAGACATAGTTCCTCTGTTAGTCCACCCGATCAGCTAGGACCCGGTTTCCCATGTGTGATTAACCGGCAATCCGACCTGCATCATACGGAAGAGTCCGATCCGAGAGCATGGCCGGCTTTTGGATTGGGTGTCGACTCCCCGGGGGCCACCCGGATTTGTTCGTTGTTAGCTAGAGGGACCTGTCGTTCCGGATCTCATGGGACTAAATCATAAAATGGTTGCCTATCATGGGTAGCAACTAAGAGAGATGGGCGTGCGTGCGAAGCCTCGTAATGGGCAGTTGGTACACCCCTGCAGGGTTAAATCTTTTCGAGAATCCGTGTCCACGGTTATGGACGACTTGAGACCTACTCCTTGTTCATAGACAACAACAACTGAGATAATATTAATATAACTTGATCAACGTGTGTGTGTGCCTTGACTGCTTCTTCTTCGTCGGGATGCGAATATGAGGACAAGGATAGGATAGGTGTTATGTTTGCGTAGTAGTTGATAGCAAGACCTGTTGGAGGCGATTCCTCATTGAATGCTTGGCTTCTTACCTTACTCTCTAGATCGTTAGCCACTTCATAAATGCTAGTGCGGCAGCAACCTCACCACTTACCCCATCCTTACCGTAAACTACTAGTTGTCCTAGAATGACAAGTGATGAAGTCCTTGTTGGGTCAGTTGACCACTACAGTTGGATGCTGAGTACTTCTGTACTCATGATACTACCCCCAAACTCTTTTCAGGGTTCTTGATCGACGACAGGTATGGTGATCGATGTTTCATGTGGAGACTCGACGACGACTAGTTAGGCGGATCCCGGCGGAGGGCCTGGACCCGTGTGGTTATGGGTTCGATGTTTTTCTCTTTGCTACTAGGTATTTGCTTGTAGTCTGTACTCAGACATGTACCTTCCGCTGTTGTATTGTATTTAAGGCAATTGTATGCCGATTGTATGAGATGTTGTATCCTTGTATCTGTAATGTTGTGATATCATGTTGGAAATCCGGGGCATATGTCTATGTCATATGTCGCGGTGGGACCGATATGTGCTTCATCCCCGGATCTGGATGGAAACATCTAGATCTGGAACAGTACCGCATATCGGGCCTTACATTTTTCTTACTCAAGACTTGATCTTGTTGCTATGAAGAGGCATAAGTTTGTTACCATGATTTCCGACTTTGGTAACCTTAATTATATTTTGAGGTTTGATAAGACTATTATTCGGGAGATCCGTCTACCTGCACCACTTTTGTTTGATTATACCCGTATGAAAGGATGGTCCTTCAATGATATGAAGTTTGATAAGTTCATGGCCCAGTATCAGTCTCATAACCCCATGGAGGGGGTTGTGCCTGAGGAGGGGGAGCATACTGAGTTCCCACCTTTCCAGGGGAGACCGTCACCCAGTTTTGTGAGGGGTCTTCCTCTGCTTGGAGCGCAGATCCTTCCTCCTGGGAGGACCCGAGGATTTCGGTGTACGCACCGGAGGGCTACTACGACTCATGGACTTACCCGTACCGCCCCGGAGCAGGAGGCTCCTGGGGTAAGTAGCTGCTACCAACTTAGGCCAAAAGCCTAAGCTTGGGGGAGTACGTGCCCTTCTCCCTTTTCCATTGTATTATCCGTTTTTATTTTGCTCGCTCTGATAGTTTCGAAGTTTTTTCCTGTTCTTCTTTCTTCTTTTAATTTGCAAAAACAACAAAAAAGATTTCTCTTTTCTTTTGCTTTCGTTCAACCTTTGAAAAAACCCAAAAATATTTTCCTTTCTCTCTTTAGTTTGCTTTGTTTTCAGAGTTCGGCTCGAGTCCGTAATGGCATTTGATTATATTTCCCATGTTCAGTCGTGCAAGTGACAAGGCAGTAATGACGAAGATCGACGGAAGGGAAGAAACAAGGAAAACCGCTATGAACTCTTCTTCTTTCTTCTTTTGTACATATGCTTGTACTTATGATCTAGAGACCAGCTTGTAGCGACATAGTGATATGTTTACAATGCTTTCCCAGTGTTCATGCTTTCTTTGTGGCTGATCTCAAATAGCTAGAGCACATAATGTGTTGTTGAAATGATTTACATGCATTGGATTGTTCATGGTTAGGCATATTGAAGTGGTATTTCTCGTCGGAGAATTCTTGGATTGACTTGGCACATGTTCGCACCTGTTTATGACTAAAAAGTCTATCATTCCTTGATGATCTTTTTATTTCAGAATAGTTATATCACTCTCATGCCCGATTCAATGTTTCTTTGTCTCTTGCATGATTATGACAATTATTGCTCTCTAGTTGGTCGCTTCCCAATCTTTTGCTAGCCTTCGCTCGCACTAAGCGGAATTCTGATTGTGTATCCAAATTCCTTTTTCAAACCAGTTGTTCCACTTGAGTCCACCATACCTTCCTATATGTGGTATTTACCGGCCACCCCTAACTTAGAATTTCTTGTGCCATCTCGAAATTTATTCAAAATCTTCCCTTTTGTAACCGTACAAGCTCATGGTGCAGTGAGGGAAAATCAGTATCTTCCATGCCAAAAATATTTTGACGGAAGTTTTAACTAGTCAATTTTTTTAAAGAAAGAGAGTTACACCTCCCCCATACTTGATGATGGAATGAAATGAGCCAAATGCTGCTAATGATAGATGGAACGAGAAAAATTCCTTCCATACTTGAGGCAAAATAAAAATGCACCATAGACCGTCAAATGATGTATGGATAAGGGAACGAAAGTGTAAGAAAAAAGAATTAATATGGTTGGCATGGGAGATATTGAGAGACCTTTACCATTCACCGTTGAGTGGAAAGTTGCACTTCTTAGAAATAATTTTATCTTTGTTTTCAAAACCAAGAGCTCTGGCAGATGTTTAGTCTTTGCTTCCAACCACGGGTTTTCAACCTTGCCATCAATAAGCCACGGTTCGAGAGTCTCCCCTTCTATCTTCAAAGCACCAACTATTGAGAGCATAATTGTCATTCTTAGTGTAACATGCATTGTCCCAAAGTACCACATTGTCTTTTGCATGAGTGTGATATTACTTGTTCTGAAATTCTTAGTTCTAGTCTCCTTTAAAACTCCGGAGGAGTTTCTGCATTTATGTTTTGCTTCACTCATGGAGGCTAGCGAGATACCACTCTAGTATGTTCAAGCTATGTGCATTGTGATATTTTCTTGATTTTTGGCAGCATATTGTTTAATTTTGGCTGTTTGTGATTGATCACGTGAAAGAAGGATTGTTTCGTGCAATGTCCTCATAGCATTGTTCCAATACTGCTAAACTCTTTTTGTAGTACATGCTTATATACATCTCTTGAAGCAAAAGAGTTTGTCAAAGTTTTCTTTGTCGCATCCAGTTCGTTGAACTGAATTGCTTGAGGACAAGCAATATGCTAAGCTTGGGGGAGTTGATACGTCTCAAACGTATCTACTTTTCCAAACACTTTTGCTCTTGTTTTGACCTCATTCTTGCATGATTTGAACTAAACTAACCCGGACTGACGTTGTTTTCAGCAGAGCTGCCTGTATAGTTTTATTGTGTGCAGGAAAATGGATTTTTGGGTATCTCGCAAAATTCCAGGAAAATTCAGGAAAAATCCATGCACCCGAAGCTTACACAGACCAGAAGTGGGGCCAGAGGGGGGCCATAGGGGCTCCAGGCGCCCTGCTGGCGTGGCCCCACCCCTGGCCGCGCCAGGAGGCCGCTTGGGGGCCTCCCCCCTCCTTTGGTGCCCTACCGAGGCCTCTATTTATTCTCATGACGGGAAAACCTCAAAACAGAAGTCTCTTTTCCAGTTTTCTTCGAGGAGCCGCCGCCACCCTCTGTTCTTCCTCGGGAGGGCTAATCTGGAGGATGATTTGGCCTCCGGAGAGGGGATATCATCGGCATCGTCATCACCATCACCACTCCATCGTCCCTCCATGACTTCTGCTTTTACTTTCAGTTGCTATCATTATCATTATCATTACTTTTCTTCTTTTACTTTCAGTTTTTATCTTTGTGTCTTATATAAAAAATCACAAAAAATTATTTATCTTGTTGTTAGTAGTCCTCCTTGTTTAGATGAACATGTTAGGACTTGGTGCTTTGCGGGAATCGAAAGTTCTCGATTTCCGTCAAACGGATGGAGAAAATATGAAGAAGGCATGTGACAGAATTTCTAAAGCACATAAAAGAATTATGCCTTGGATACTGTGACGCCCCCAAAATCAATCCGTGTAAAGTAATCATACACGCAGGGTACACGACTGAGATTAGGGTGCCACGGTGAGAATATCACAGCACAACACTAAACACAAAAGGATAAACCAATATGTTACAATAAAGGGGGGTCACGCGGACCCGAATACATAATTTATACAAGCCATAATATCTGAGTACAGACATAGTTAGTCAAGTTTTGCCTTAAGAAGGCTAGCACAAATAACATCAGAGATACAGATCGAAAAGGCAAGGCCTCCTTCCTGGGAGCCTCCGAAACTACTCCTGGTCCTGGTCAGCGGGGGTCTCGACGTAGTAGTATCCGCCTCCGGGGTACTCCTGCTCCTGGGTTCCAACGTCGACTGCAGCGGCCGATCAGGCAAAACATAAAGGGGGAAATAAAGCAAAGGTGAGTATCTAGCATACCCGCGAGTCTTACGTCCGCTACTAAGCATTATGCATTTGTATCAATGGAAAAGGGAGGCTGTATATATAGTGGACTGCAAGATAGAAATCAGAATAAGGGTAAGAAGCTAGGCCTATCGAAGACTAGCATCTTCCGACGTTGTCTTGCAGCATGAGAAGAGAAACAACCAACAGTTCATATAAAGCAATAAAATAACAATGAAGCAGAAGTTGCTGCAACATTGTATAATATAAGTTGTAATGATTAATAATAATAATGCCGCCGAGTTCCCCTCCTCGACTCCCATGCGAGGAAGAAAACCCGGAACCATACAGTTTAATAGTAATAGTTTGTAGTGGTAAGCTCCAGCTTCAGCATAAAGCGTCCTGTTACCGTGGACACGGCTATTCGAATAGATTAAACTCCCTGCAGGAGTGCACTACTGTTCATCCTGCACGCTCGGATCTCCAGGGTGGCGTGAACCTTGTTAGGGAACGCCCCACCGAGGCTATCCGACACATCGCAGCCCATCCTAGGCTCAGCAGAGAGGCCATCCGCCGGAGTATATCCTATGCGCCAAGGGGTCTAGGTCCCTCACCCTTGCACGCTCCTGCACAGTACGAGACTGGCCGGTGAAGCAAAAGCAAATCCAAAACACACCTGCTGCAGCAAAGAAGACAAGACCGCTTCCCGGCAATCAGCCCGTGGTACTGCTGACATCTGAAGAGCTTTCGGACAAACTACGACGCAGGGGAGCCCATAACTCCTTATCCCACGTGAAGGTAGTGCGTACAGACCAACGGGCCTCTCAAGTCATCCGCCGAACCATTTAGCATTTTAATTAACCTGCGTGACAACCATTATCGTTGCCTCGACTTAACCGACCCGCGGTCAACGACAGCAGTCAGGACCACCAGTACATCGGTGCCTGCCCTGTCGTCCCACCAAGTCACTGCGGTTACCAACAAGGTGAACCGTCTCCTTACCTTGTCTCGCGTGTGCTTTTGGTAGAGCTCGACTTTCGTGATTTGGTAACTCTCGCGAGATACGAGCAAGGGCCAAGCACGCCAGTAACGTCGGTCGTACCCTCCCTGTCGTTCCCGACACAATACCGCTCGTGGGCACCGTTGGGTCGCCCGACTTCTTACCTTAAGGACAACCGCTGTTCAGGACCCTATGGCGGCAAGACAAAGACAACCTCGGGTGGAGTACAAGGATTACTCCTTGATAGCTCACACTTGAGGTGACTAGGCATAACCCAGATAGGAGCCTTTGGCGGTGTCTGCTTTGTTCCGTACCTGTGCAGTTGTATATATTGTATCCGTGTTCACCCCCCTGAGTGATCACGACCCGCTATCTACTCCTAGCTAACAATGCGCAGGGTTCACTACTGAATATATGCATAATTATAATAGGCAGCATAGGATAAGAAAGGTACATCAAGGGGCGACAAAATCAGGCTATGCAATTGAATAGGATTGTAATCGTAGCAGCAGCAGTAACAATGCCTAGTGCAAGAAAATACGGAAAAGGTAGGCGATATCTGGGGAAGAGAATGGCTCTGCTTTCCTGGAAGCTCGACGGTAGGGGCAGGGTCGTCGACGAAGTAGTCGTACCCGGCGGCGGTGTAGTCGGCGGTAGCAGCGGGGTCTACCGGAGATTAAGGGGGGGAGGAAACAGTAAATACACAGCAATAATATACAAACATATGCATGCCATGACAGATTAAAAGTTAACAGTGTTCTAACGCAGTGCAATGCACGATGCTCGGAGCGGGAATTCATCGGGGATGAACTGCCAGCTCCGGCTGATTACCGGACAGGGTGTCCGGAGGGGAAGGGTTCATGCCGGAGGTGTCGTGGACATCCGACAAAGATAAGGGGAGTGTATCCGTGTTAGTTGAACCATTCCGGACAACTTTCGTGTTCGGAATAAATTCATCCGGGTTCTTTTTCTCGGTACCGGGAATTATCGACAGGCAGCCCGGAGGGGGGGAATGTCGATGATCGGTGTGTTAGGGGGGTGAGGTAGACATACGGATAGCGTATTCGTATTCGTTATATTTTTCTGATCAATTTTTATGTACAAAGTTTTTTGATCTGAACTACGGTTTATTTTCTATGATTTTCTAAAGTTTTAAGCATTTTAAATCATTTTATAAATCATTTTTAAAATATTTTTACTAATTAACAGAAACATTATCCACAACAGTTTGACTGGTCAACTGACATGTGGGACCCACATGTCAGCTTAGAGTCAAATAAAACATTTTTATTAATTTAAATTACCCACTGGACCCACATGTCATACACTGGAATCCCTAATAATTCTTTTAAATAATTAAACTGACTGGGGGCCCAGGTGTAAGTGACTGTTAGCTTATTAACTAGTTTTCTTTTATTTAAAATGGTCAGTGGCCCACCTGTTAGTGTGACAACCTAACTAACAGCACCTAAATACATCTAACAGGGGGGGATAGGACTAATCGATCGTTAGCGCTAATCCTAATCGGGCGGGCCCCGCGCGTCAGAGACACAGGCCACGGGCCGGACTCGCCGGCGGCGAGCCGTGCCACGGCCGGTGAGCTAGCGCTCGCTAGGGGCCACCATTCCACGCACCGTTTAAAGCTACGGGTTCTACGGGACGTGCCGCCTCCATCCCCGCAACAAACGCGAGCTGCGACGGTCCAGGGCGACAGCGACACCCACCGCGGCGGCAGCCGGAGTAGTGCTTAGCGGAGGGACGGCCACAGGTCACCAGAACGAGCGCAAATAGGGGCCATCAAAGGGGAAGCTCACATGGAGTTCAGTGGGAGACTCAGGGGAGCCTGTGGTGGTCGGAGATGAGCAAATCGCGGCGAGGTCGCCGGCGGCCGAGGTGGGGAACGTTGATGATGGCGACGGCTATGGTAGATCCCGACGTCGATTGAGCACTCGAGGTGGTGGAGTTGTCATTTGCGCACCTCCTGGACGTGGTGGCCGAGCCTGCGGTGACCGGTGCCCACGAGCGCGCCGGCAGCGCGGCCACGGGCGTGTTCGGATGTGGGGGAAGAGCGAGGCAGAGGTCGAGTGGAGGCTCGAGGGAGGTAGCGGGGGAAAGGGGGAGGGCTAGGGTTCGGGAAGGACACGGGGGTCTCGGGGGCCTTTACCTCGCCGGCGACGGCTGGATGGCCTCCACGGCGACCATGGCGTGCGTGGCCGGCGGGATGGGGTGCCACCGCACGACCGTGTACAGGGGAGGACGACGGGGTGACTTGGGCCGGGGATAATGGTTCGGGGGGGGGGGGGGGTGTGGGCTGGGTGGGGTTGCTGGGCTGGTGGCCCAAGGGGGAAGGGAGGGGACTTGGCTGGTGCAGCCTCGTATTGCTTTTATTATTATTTTATTTCTTTTCTTTTCTGTTTTTTTTATTCTGTTTGACTATTTTTAGCATTTTTGTAAAATGTGGTACTGGTCCTATAAATATGGTTACACCATACCTAAGTGCTCCAAAAAGTTTGAGAGTTTTTCAAACTCGTTTGATATTTTATTTTATTACAAAATGAGTAATTGGCCTGGAATTGCTACTGTTATTATTTGTTTGGAATTTTCCATAGCACTATAAATACCCAAACCCATTTGTATTTGGCCCACTGATTATTTGGGATTTTATAAAAGTGGTTCCAAGATGTTTGGGAAATATTTTATTGTCACCATATTTTTAATATTCATCAAAAGGAATTTTAGGGTTTGTTTGAATTTTAATTCAAATGGCTTGGACTTCAGTTGGCCAATGATGATCAAGGTCCATGGTTCATATTTTCTTGCAAAAATATCAAAGGAGAATTTGAATTTGAACTGGACCAGTTGATCAAACAAAAGTTTTGAACAGTAGAGATGAACAGTAATGGTGATTACTGTTCACTGACAGTGAGAGTGTTACAAATCTCCCCCACTACAGGAATTCTCGTCCCGAGAATCTAAGCAGTAGAGGGGAAAAGATCGGGGTATTCCTCACGAAGACGATCTTCGCGTTCCCAAGTGGCTTCATCTTCAGAATGATTCGACCACTGAACTTTGAGGAACTTGGTTGTCTTGTTGCGGGTTTTGCGTTCAGACTGATCGAGAATGCGGCTCGGATGGTCTTGATAAGTCAAGTCCTGTTGCAATTCAATCATATCATGTTCCACTTCTCGAATAGGGTCCTTGAAGCAGCGTCGGAGTTGCGACACGTGGAATACATCGTGGACTTGGGAGAGGTTCGGCGACAATTCCAATCGGTATGCCACTGGTCCACTCCGGGAAAGAATATGGAACGGGCCAATGTAGCGTGGAGCTAACTTGCCTTTGATCCCGAAACGATGAGTGCCTCTCATGGGAGTGACACGGAGGTACGCGTATTCACCAGGTTGATAGAACATTTCCTTGTGTTTGCGGTCATAGTTGCTCTTCTGGCGGGACTGAGCAGCTTTCAAGTGTTCACGAATAACGCGAACCTGATCTTTGGCGTTCTGTATAATGTCCGGACCAATGAGAGTTCGTTCTCCAGTTTCTGACCAATTCAGAGGGGTTCGACACTTACGTCCATAGAGAACTTCAAAGGGTGCCATCTTTAGACTAGCCTGATAGCTATTGTTGTACGAGAATTCAGCAAATGGAAGAGATTCCTCCCATTTCTTACCAAAGGAGATGACACAAGCTCGGAGCATATCTTCAAGCACTTGGTTGACTCGTTCGACTTGTCCTTGCGACTGGGGGTGATAAGCGGTCCTGAAATTTAGGTGAGCGCCCATAGCTTCTTGGAAACTATCCCAGAACTTCGAGGTGAAAATGCTGCCTCCGTGTCACTCCCATGAGAATACCGTGGAGCGACACGATTCTGGAAACATACAAGTCTGCCAACTGACTAGCAGAGATCGTCTCCTTGACAGGCAGAAAATGAGCAACCTTGGAGAATCGGTCGATGACGACAAAGATCGCATCATGACCCTTCTGTGATCGCGGAAAACCGGTGACGAAGTCCATTTCAATCTTGTCCCATTTCCATTCAGGAATAGAGAGTGGTTGCAGAGTTCCAGCAGGTCTTTGATGTTCTTCTTTGACGCGACGGCAAACGTCACACTCGTCAACATATCGAGCGATGTCTTGCTTCATGTTAGACCACCAGTACCGCTGACGAAGGTCTTGGTACATCTTGGTACTACCAGGGTGAATCGACAAAGAAGTATCATGAGCTTCTTTCATGACGCGCGGGGTCAAGTTTAGATTGGGATTACTCCGAGGGACCACTAAACGATTCTTGAAATACAACGTACCATCATCAGCAACAGTGAAGCATGATGGTTTTCCTCTAGCGATATACTTCTTGATCTTCTCGACATCAGAGTCACATGTTTGTATCCACTTGATGGTGCTGTCGAGGTCCGGCTCAACAACAAGGTTATTCACATGTCCATGCGGAACAATTTCAAGGTTCAACTTACGGAGCTCTTCATACAGAAGTGGCTGCTCTATCTAGACTTCAAGTTCAGAACAGTAGGCTTTGCGGCTTAAGGCATCGGCCACCACATTAGCTTTGCCAGGGGTGTAAGAAATTCCCATGTTGTAGTCGGCTATTGTCTCGAGCCATCTCTGTTGGCGGAGATTCAGGTCGGGTTGCGTAAACAGGTACTTTAGGCTTTGGTGGTCGGTGAAGATCTCGCAACGATTACCAACGAGGTAATGTTGCCACAGCTTCAATGCATAAATTACCGCTGCCAATTCGAGATCATGAGTTGGATATTTATCTTCGTGAGCACGCAATTGACGAGAGCCATAAGCAATCACTTTGCGCTCTTGCATTAGGACACAGCCTAATCCTTGACGAGACGCGTCGCAATAAATCACGAAGTCCTTCTGAGTATCAGGCGGAGCAAGCACCGGGGGTGAAGTGAGCTTGTCCTTTAGAGCTTGAAAACTTTCTTGACATCTATCAGTCCACTCAAAATTGACGCCTTTGTGAAGCAGATTAGTCAGAGGCTTGGCAATCTTGGAGAAATTCTCAACAAAACGGCGGCAATAGCTGGCAAGGCCGAGGAAACTTCGGACTTGCTTGACAGTCCTGGGCGGAGTCCAATCAAGAATAGCCTGGATACGTTCGGGGTTGACGGCAACGCCATCCTTGGAAATTACATGACCAAGGTAGGTTACTTCAGGAAGCCAGAACTCACACTTAGAATACTTAGCATAGAGTTTGTGTTCTCGAAGCTTTTCCAGTATAAGACGAAGATGTTTAGCATGTTCTGCATCGGTCTTGGAGTAAATCAATATATCATCCAGATAAACCACGACGAACTTGTCGAGGTATTCCATGAATATATAGTTCATCAATCTGGAGAAAGTGGCTGGGGCATTCGTCAAGCCAAAGGACATGACAGTGTACTCGTATGAACCATAGCGAGTAATGAATGCGGTCTTCGGGATGTCCTCATCACGGACTCGGATCTGATGGTAACCCAACCTTAAGTCGAGTTTTGAAAACACCATGGATCCAGCAAGTTGATCATAAAGATCATTGATCCGAGGGAGGGGGTACTTGTTCTGTATCGTGGCTTGGTTGATAGGTCGGTAATCTTGGACCAAACGGTTCGTGCCATCACTCTTCTTGACAAAGAGCGAAGGTGCTCCCCAAGAAGAGGAACTTGGACGGATGAAGCCTTTCTCGAGGGCCGTGTCGATCTCCTTCTTCAATTCAAGGAGGTGGTGAGGTGGCATCTTATATGGGCGCTTGGCAATAGGGACGGTGCCAGGCTTCAAGTCGATGACGAATTCAACTTCCCTAATCGGGGGTATCCCCGGCAGTTCTTCTGGGAATACATCGGTAAAATCACAAACGATTGGGACTTTTTCAATCCCTTCGAGAGGTGCGACATTCAAGGCATTCAGAGCATATATACGAGCTTCGGCATTCATCGACACAATGGCAGTGTGACTCACAATCGCGCCAGAAGGATGAAAAAGTTGGATGACCTTGGTGCCACAATAAAGTGCGGCATCGTGGGCTTTCAGCCAATCCATACCCAAGATAAGGTCAATAGTGGATGTTTTCAGAATATGTGGGGAGACAAGGAACTCAATCCTTTCGATCTCGACGGTGATGTTAGGTGCTAGCATGTCAACGTGACACATGCCGCCGGGTGTTTTAACGGCCAAGGGGGTGCGCATCTTTTCGTGGAATATGCCATGCTTAGATGCAAATGCTCCAGACATAAATGAATGCGATGCTCCTGTATCAAATAAAATAGTAGCAGGTATTGAGTTAACGAGGAGTGTACCCATCACAGTAGCGGGCTGTTCCTGAGATGCTTCAACATCAATGTTGTAAGCATGACCACGAGCATGAGGATTTGACCCAGTATTATAGTTGAGGGTCCCATTGTTGCCACGACCATTTCCGCGGCCAGCAGGGTGAACTACCAGTTGATTCTGTCGCTGAGGGAAGTCTCTGGAAATATGGCCTAGCTGACGGCACTTGAAACACAGGCCATCTTGAGGAAGGAGGGGTGCAATCTCAGTCTTCGGCTGTCTCGGCGGGGGCGGAGGCAGACGGGGTGCAACATACGACGTCCTTGGTGCAGGGCCAGTTGGACGCATAAGACTGTGTGGAATCCAAACGTGTTGCTTCTGTGCTGTGCCCGAAGATGAGCCAGCATCACGGGGGCGCTTCGGCGAACCACCGAACTTAAGCTGAGCTGTCTCAAGAGTGATAGTCTGGTTCACCATGGTGGCGAAGTCGGGGAAGGCGTGCAAAGCCAGTGCAAGATGGAGATCTGGGTTGAGCCCATCACGAAACTTCTCTTGCCTACTTGCATCATTGGGGAGGTCACTTGCAGCATAGCGGGAGAGGCGGAGGAATTCCCTCTGGTATGCCTCGACAGTTTTGTTGCCCTGAACGAGGTTGCGGAACTCGGCCTTCATACGGTTCATAATCGCCTGGGGGACATAACGAGCACGGAAGGCAGTCTTGAACTCATTCTAGGTGACGACAGTCCCTTCAGCTAGCGAGCCCTTGTAAGTGTCCCACCACTGAGCAACGGGACCACGCAGGAAATAGGACGCGAAGTTGACATAATCAGCAGCGCTCACATTAGCGAACTCCAGCTGACGAGTGATGTCACGAAGCCAATCATCAGCATCCAGCGGCTGTTCCGGTTGGTGGAAGAGAGGGGGATTGAGACGCATGAAATCCCGCAGAGTAACCACATGCGGTTGGTTCGGGTGCTGGTTCTGGTTCTGGTTCAGATTCTGGAGCTGATCTATGACTCCTTGCATAAACACTTGGTTCATCTGAAACTGCTGCATCATCGCGGCCATGTAGTCCGGCGGCGGAGGTGGATCGTTGGCACCACGACCACGACCACGACCACCACGACCAGCCATCCTGCTAGAATTTAACAGGGGTATTTCAGCGATGAACATTTATCGAGATACCGGAAACGAGCAATAAGTAAAGCGAAAACAAAGAGGAGGCGCGGATATATAGGAGTAGTCACATAAGACATACACATCCACACATAGAATCAATCGAAAATCGGGTAGCGTAACGTCGTAGAAATTAAGGAAAAAGGACACACTAGGCGGCGCGCAGACCGCGGTAAGGATTACACGACGCAACATAGATTCCACTATGTCAATCACGCCGCAAGAAAACTGTTGGCCAGAGGAGTTAATGCCAGAGGACGCACGGCCTGCCCAGAATGAGAATGGGATCCGCGGTCCGGGACCTGGGGTAGAACTCCGGCAACACGACTCAATCAATGGGGAAGCACCAAAACGCCGGATGGAATCAAGAGAACGTGACCCTATTGTCAGAGTTTGTAAAACTTACCAGCAAGGATAAGAGAGCAGATTCCCAGAGCATAGGTAAGGAGAAAAGGATCCTAATACCATAGATATCACACGTAGTGACATCGATGTGGGCCCGTAAGCCAAATATTAAGTTAGCAAAATAGTTTTTCAAAGTCTAGACTCAACTTCGACCAGGTAGTGGTGGGGTGGCTTCCTACAGGAAGTCGGCTCTGATACCAACTTGTGACGCCCCCAAAATCAATCCGTGTACAATAATCATACATGCAGGGTACACGGCTGAGATTAGGGTGCCACGGTGAGAATATCACAACACAACACTAAACACAAAAGGATAAACCAATATGTTACAATAAAGGGGGGTCACGCGGACCCGAATACATAAGTTATACAAGCCATAATATCTGAGTACAGACATAGTTAGTCAAGTTTTGCCTTAAGAAGGCTAGCACAAATAACATCAGAGATACAGATCGAAAAGGCAAGGCCTCCTGCCTGGGAGCCTCTGAAACTACTCCTGGTCCTGGTCAGTGGGGGTCTCGACGTAGTAGTATCCGCCTCCGGGGTACTCCTGCTCCTGGGCTCCAACGTCGACTGCAGCGGCCGATCAGGCAAAACATAAAGGGGGAAATAAATTCATCCGGGTACTTTTTATCGGTACCGAGAATTATCGACAGACAGCCCGGAGGGGGGGAATGTCGATGATCGGTGTGTTAGGGGGGTGAGGTAGACATACGGATAGCTTCTTCGTATTCGTTATATTTTTGTGATCAATTTTTATGTACAAAGTTTTTTGATCTGAACTACGGTTTATTTTCTATGATTTTCTAAATTTTAAGCATTTTAAATCATTTTCTAAATCATTTTTTAAATATTTTTATTAATTAACAGAAACATTATCCACAACAGTTTGACTGGTCAACTGACATGTGGGACCCACATGTCAGCCTCAGAGTCAAATAAAACATTTTTATTAATTTAAATTACCCACTCGACCCACATGTCATACACTGGAATCCCTAATAATTCTTTTAAATAATTAAACTGACTAGGGGCCAGGTGTAAGTGACTGTTAGCTTATTAACTAGTTTTCTTTTATTTAAAATGGTCAGTGGCCCACCTGTCAGTGTGACAACCTAACTAACAGTTATAACTAACAGCACCTAAATACATCTAACAGGGGGGTTAGGACTAATCGATCGTTAGCGCTAATCCTAATCGGGCGGGCCCCGCGCGTCAGAGACACAGGCCACGGGCCGGACTCGCCGGCGGCGAGCCGTGCCACGGCCGGTGAGCTAGCGCTCGCTAGGGGCCACCATTCCACGCGCCGTTTGAAGCTACGGGTTCTACGGGACGTGCCGCCTCCATCCCCGCAACAAACGCGAGTTGCGACGGTCCAGGGCGACGGCGACACCCACCGCGGCGGCGGCCGGAGTAGTGCTTAGCGGAGGGACGGCCACAGGTCACCAGAACGAGCGCAAATAGGGGCCATCGAAGGGGAAGCTCACATGGAGTTCAGTGGGGGACTCAGGGGAGCCTGTGGTGGTCGGAGATGAGCAAATCGCGGTGAGGTCGCCGGCGGCCGAGGTGGGGAACGTTGATGATGGGGACGGCTATGGTAGATCCCGACGTCGATTGAGCACTCGAGGTGGTGGAGTCGTCATTTGCGCACCTCCTGGACGTGGTGGCCGAGCCTGCGGTGACCGGTGGCCACGAGCGCGCCGGCAGCGCGGCCACGGGCGCGTTCGGATGTGGGGGAAGAGCGAGGCAGAGGTCGAGTGGAGGCGCGAGGGAGGTAGCGGGGGAAAGGGGGAGGGCTAGGGTTCGGGAAGGACACGGGGGTCTCGGGGGCCTTTACCTCGCCGGCGACGGCTGGATGGCCTCCACGGCGACCATGGCGTGCGTGGACGGCGGGATGGGGTGCCACCGCACGACCGTGTACAGGGGAGGACGACGGGGTGACTTGGGCCGGGGATAACGGTTCGGGGGGGTGTGGGCTTGGTGGGGTTGCTGGGCTGGTGGCCCAGGGGGGAAGGGAGGGGACTTGGCTGGTGCGGCCTCGTTTGCTTTTATTATTTTTGTATTTCTTTTCTTTTCTGTTCTGTTTTATTTTGTTTGGCTATTTTTAGCATTTTTGTAAAATGTGGTACTGGTCCTATAAATATAGTTACACCATACCTAAGTGCTCCAAAAAGTTTGAGAGTTTTTCAAACTCGTTTGATATTTTATTTTATTACAAAATGAGTAATTGGCCTGGAATTGCTACTGTTATTATTTGTTTGGAATTTTCCATAGCACTATAAATACCCAAACCCATTTGGATTTGGCCCACTGATAATTTGGGATTTTATAAAAGTGGTTCCAAGATTTTTGGGAAAGATATTATTGTCACCATATTTTTAATATTCATCAAAAGGCATTTTAGGGTTTGTTTGAATTTTAATTCAAATGGCTTGGACTTCAGTTGGCCAATGATGATCAAGGTCCATGGTTCATATTTGCTTGCAAAAATATCAAAGGAGAACTTAAGTCCAACAAGAAAGAAATGTTGGAGATAGATGATGATTGGGAGCCCTTTGTTAGGATTAGCATCTCTAACCAAGACATCCTTGCTTTTTGTGATATTGGATCCATGGTTTCTACTATGCCAAAATTAGTTATGATTCTTTGAAACTAGATATGGATGAATTGTCATCTTATCATGAACATGCTAATGGAGATATTTCAGAGGTTAAAGGAAAGGTAAAAGAAGTCCAAGTTGCATTCCTTCATAGGATTGCACCAATGAATTTCTTCATTATGGAGGCAAACCAAAGTAACATCGAGCTTGGAAGGGACTTCCTCCAAGCTATGAAAGGCTTCATTAATATTGGTAACGGGCACATACGCTTACGCGGTAAGGCGAAAGGTAAGTACCTCTTTCCTAGGAAGAAGAAGAATGAGCTTGTTGAGAATCAATTTGAAGTTTTTTATGATTCCGACGATCTTGTAGACCTTTGATTCTTATTTTTCCTTATGCCTAGCTTAAAGGCGTAAAAGAAAGCGCTTGTTGGGAGGCAACCCAAGATGTTTTTACTTTTGTTCTTAGTGGTCTTGATGATTGTTACTACTGTAGTAACATCATTGTATCTTTATTTTCAAGCTTTGTGCCAAGTTATAGCCTCTTATGATAAGGGAATCAATAGTTGTGACATGCTGTCCAGAAAACAGATTCTGTCTTCTTGACGGAAAAAATCAGATCAAATCACCAGTTCATCTTTTTGAGCTGAATTTTTTACACAGCATGCAATATAAAATTGTTAAACTTTCTTATGTTCTGAGTTTTTTATTTGAGTTGCAGAAGTACCCCAAAAAAATTCTCGACTACCTGCTGTTCTGTTTTTCACAGATTCTGCCACGTTTTGTCTCTCCTTACTTTTGCAAACTTTAAGCTTTCTTTTTCTTTGCAAAAACCTTTTGCAAATATTGAGAAACAGGCGCTCTTCAAGAATATCTTTATATCCAGTGGGGAAAAATTATTTCATTAAGGGTACTAACCTCTCTAATCAGCTTATGATGAGTTATGTATGAAGGGAGTTTTCAAGTGTGCGATGGACGATGATGAAAGAAGATCCGGGAGTGTCAAGCACTCAAGCTTGGGGACTCAAGCAGACTCAAGCATTTAAGCTTGGGGATGAACCCGTGCATCCCCTTCTCCATCAACAATCATCAGTTCGTCCTTCGTCTCACTATATTTTTATCACTTCATGCGTTATGTGCTATGCTTGGAGCGTCTCGCTCTTAGGTTTTATTTTTAGTTTTATTTAGCTTTGCTTGCTGTCAATAACAAGTTAGACCCCATCTTACTTTGTGTGGGAGAGAAACACACTCCACTTCAATATAGAACACATCATATGATTTTTCATGCTTATCTTTCTGCTGTTGTGTGTTCTTTATCTTTTTTTTGCTACTGCCATGTTTAGTTTTAGTCTTAGTTTGTCTTTAGCAAGAGCCTTTGCTTTTGTTTAGTTTGTTGTTGGAACTCTCTTTAGTTTTCCTACTTATCTTGTTAAGAGAGTTGGTTGTTGCACTGAGTTGTGTCTTGTCTTGGAAGTAGGTAATTGAGATTGCTATTTAATTTTAGTAGTAACTTGCAATAGTTTTGAGGTATTGATGTGAGTAATGTTTGAACTATTGGTATAAAGAGCTCTAGCCTATTAGTGATAGGTGTCATATTTTGGGCAATCCGTGTTTATTTTCAAAACCTACAAAAACTGGTTGAGAACTCTAGCTACTAGATGGATCGCTAATCATTGGAGGGATCGGATATTAGAGTACACTCACGTACCATGAGTCGAGGATGCGCAATGGTAACCAAACCCCCATACAATCCTCCTCAGGGTACTTGTCTCTTTGTGAACCTCCTTATTAGATTGAGAGTTCCCGATAATAAGTGCATGAGTTATTCGGACTAATGTAAGTATTGAAAGTTGAAACTTCCACCTCCTCATATCTGCTAGCCTCTCCCGTGCCGTGCATTGCTTTCTTCTCACTCCGAGAGTTGGCGTCCACCTGTGCCGGTACATCCAAACCCTTGGCATGATACGCTCTGTCATCATAAACCTCCTTATATCTTTCCTCAAAACAGCCACCATGCCTACCTATCAAGGCATTTCCATAGCCTTTCCGAGATATATTGCCATGCAACATCGACCTCTTCATGACTTGATCTTCATGTCATACATGTTCCTGCTACACTGGCAGAGGCATACATTGCATACATCATGATAGCTACATCTTCTTTATGATTTGAGTACCTTGTAAAGTGTGAAAGATCTTCTATACTCTCTTTTAAATTAAAGTGTTGCCCTTAAGTGAGGAAAAGATCCCAAAGTGGACAAAATAAAAGATCCCAAAGAGGACAAATGAGAGTTAAATAGAAAGAGCCATTGAGGCCACAAGAAAATACAAAAAATAGAAAAAAGAGAAATAGAAAAAAAATAGAGAAAGGGGCAACACCACTATCTTTTTTGAAAGATCCACACTAGTACTCCCTCTTATCCTTGTACTCCATAGAGATGATCATTCATGCATATAGCTATGTGGGGATCTTCACACTATAGAACTTGGCTTGCATATTCCAAGGATGAGCCTCCTCAAAAGAGCTCTAGGTCTTCATGGGCGAGCAAGTTAGATGCACCCCCACTAGTTCCATTGGAGAGATTTTTAGCTCATATGTGCATCCGTTGCATGGCAATCCCTACTCCTCACATCATATCTATCATTTGGCCTTCTCGCCTATGATTGCCCTCATTGATTTGAGCCTTTCTCACCTCTTTTGTCTTCCTCCTCCACCATATTTCTCTTTTCCATCCTAAGTGTCAACTGTCGTGCTTACGCTCATCCATTGCATGAGTACTCAAAATATTGAAAAGGAGTGGATTAAATTGACTTGTACCTGGCTAGTGGTCTGGGGACGAGTCAAGATAAGATTCCAAAGAAGACCAAGTGCGAAACTTTAGTAGATTGAGTTCTCAACAAAAATACTACTTTTTTCTCGTATTCCCTATCCCCCTTCTTGCACGCAAACACCATTTGGAGACATTCGAGTCACGGATAGAGAAAGCTCTTGCACCTAATGTTCTTTTGTTACTTATTTCAATGGTAATATAGACTCTTGCATGTTATGATTTGAATTGAATCACAAACCTTGATTGCCTTACTTTTAAAAGTTCTTATATGGTTGCTAGCATGTCACCTCAGAAATTATACTTGTTATCATTTACCTACTATAGGACGAGCAGGAATTAAGCTTGGGGATGTTGATATGTCCCAAACGTATCGATAATTTCTGCTTGCTCCTTGCATGTTTTGTGTGATATTACTATGATCTAGATACACTTGCATACACTTTTGATCATATTTGGACTAACCTATTAACTCAGTGCACCCTAGTGCCAGTTTCTGTTTTCTGTTGTTTTTTATTCCAGGTTTCCCCCATATTAAAAGTGCTCCAAAAATTCGGGAAAAATCGGATAAAAAATCAGCGCATCGGAAGCTTCCGAAACCCCGAAGGAGGGTCGGGGGCCACCACCAGGTGCCCAGGCAGCCACCTGGAGCGGCCTAGGGCTTGGCCGCGCCAGGGGGGGCGCCTGGACCCCTGGTGGCCCTCCTGGCTGCCCCCCTTCGCTTATATATTACCCGTGACGTGAAACTTCCGAGGATAGAACCCCTTTTCGTGATCTCGCCTCTGTTCCGCCGCCGCCGTGCTTCCAAGATCTGGAGCGCCAGCAGACTTCTTTCCGGCACCCTACCGGAGGGAGGATCGAACTCCGGGAGCTTCCCCTTCACCATGGACGCTTCCCGGATGTGTGGTGAGTAGTTTCCTATGGACCATGAGTCCGTGATCAGTAGCTATGTGATGTTCTCCTCCCCTCTTCGTTCTTCATGGTTTAGACCTCGTGAGCTGCCCTACATGATCGTGGTACATATGTAATCTTTCTGTGCTATGCTGAGTTTGATGGGATCTGATGGATTATGAGATTATGTTCAGATTGTGATAGAGTAATATATTTGGTTCTTATCTTTTATATTTTTGTTCCTAAGTAATTCTTGCATGTTCTCCGTTGTTGTTTATTGCTTTGGCCAAGTAGTAGGTAGTAACTCCAAGAGGGAACGTTATGCTCGATTGTGGGTTCATGCCCTTTGAAGACACGCTTGAGTGACATAAACATGAGTCTAGGGGATGTGTTGTTGCCACAAGGGGGAAAACAACAGTGCTTGTAACCGCGGTTGCAAGGATTGTTTACTTTATGCAAAGTGCTTTTTAATGCAGTTGTATGTTGCTTTGGGTTTAAACTTTGGGTGGGGCTCGCAACTTAATACCAGTGAGATGTTCTGGATAGATATCTCAAGGTGGATGATTAGTTGTAGATGCAGTTGGATTGCAGTCTACTTATTTTGGCGTACTGCCCATGCTTTTGAGTCTCTTCCTTTCTTTTGTAGCATAGTTAGCATTGCGGTGCATTTATAATCCTGTCAATTTCCCATCTGTAATTTGTTTACCTCGCATAGCAGTTTTATGGTCTTTTTGGAGAGAGACATCACTAGTGAACATCATGGAACGCCGGTCCATATTCTCATCATTGTTTACACACTTATTTACTTTTCTGCTTTTACTTTCAGTTGCTATCATTATCATTATCCCTTGTGTTTTGATCCTTTGTAAACAATAAGACCGGAGAGATTGAAAACCTCTCTGAACTTCATTGGGAGCAAATTTATTTGTGTCTGTGTGGAGGTACAGGTTAAGAGAGCAAATATCTCAAACGGCGAGTTGCTCGCTTCACCACCTACTTATCATTATCGGAGTCCTACTGGTCGATACTCAACCTTGGTATCTTCACCAAGGGAAACTTGCCGCTACGCTGGATCTCACCTTCCACTTGGGGTAACCAACGAAGGGCGAGAAGAAATTATCCTCTCACGCGTATCAGACACCCGGGGTGTTACAATTCTCCACCACTACAAAGAATTCTCGTCCCGAGAATTAAAAGTAGTGTAAGGGGTGAGGTTTCGGTTTTGTATTATAACGATTCTTCTGGTTCTTGTTTTCCTTTGTGAAGAAGTTAATCCTTCTTGTTGTTGTCTTCATTTATTTGTTTCGGTGCATCTGGACGAGTTGTCATCCTTCCTTCGGGGCTCCATCGTACTTACAAATAGGCTAGGAGAAAAACTTACGGGGGCTCAGATCGGTACCCGGTTAATCAACCGAGGTTGTTCAAGGGAATGGGGTACAAAGTATTTTCCGAGTTTAAGCTCAGGGGAATACATCGAGAGGAAAAAAAGAAGATATGAGAGTTTCGAGTGGATAGGCATGCGTTCGATGCCGATGACAGATGATGAAAAGGGGTCCAGAGTATCATGCATAAGCAATGCATCTGATATCGAACTGAATATCATAAGGTAGGTGACTTGTGAACTGCATACGAGGTCAAGCATGAAGAATAACCTAGGAAATAGGAAGGTAAAGGAGAGTCAGGTTTCGGTCCTGTGGAACTGTGGCACAATGCGGATTATGAGTAGGAAGGGTGGTGACATAGTATGTGACCACAATGCAAGGTTTGTCAGAGAACAACTTGTCAGCTATGTCGGCAACAATGTTGGTACCAAGGGCGAGGGACGAAAATAACAATCTTCCTGCTCGTTAAGACAAGGCGGAACAATTGGAAAAGTTCTCGTCCATCGGTGGTTAGCGAAAAGTCATCAACAATGGCAACAAGGTGTTACTAGCGAGGTTGCACACCGAGGTGTTTACTTAAGCATGGGGGTTATCACTGCTTAGGTTATAATGATCGCAAGAAAGGTTAAACATACCAATGGAAAGGAAATTGTGATGATACACAAGTAACAAATGTATATCTTTCCCAAGGGAAAGCAGAGCAAGACATACATGACCAAGTCTGTATTGGCAGGGAGTTAAAGGAGGTTGTCGATGATAACACAAATCATCGGAGGGCAAGGATGGTATTTCACACGATGAATCTGATTGACACATGGAAGAAACCATGTAAGATTAGTCAGATAATAATCCACCAAAGGTCGGGTGGTTCGCAAAGAATCTGATGTGAGTATCGGCACTCAACTAGAAGGAGAAAGAATGCAAATGCATTGGGTGATAGAAGCATCAGAATAATTCGATGCTTAAGTACAAGGGAATTAAGATTTCCATATCGGGAGGTGGATGTAATTGTCCAAACGGACTTATCGGTGGCAGGGGATTGCCAAGGCGATGAACACAGGGGGTCTCTGGAATTTATCAAAGAGTATCGTTGAAATATTCTAGAGAATTAAGTGATCATCTAGAATGCATGGCTCTCCGTTGCTGTTTATTGCTTTGGCCAAGTAGTACGTAGTAACTCCAAGAGGGAACGTTAGGATCGATTCTGGGTTGATGCCCTCTGATGACACGCTTGAGTGACAGAAACATGAGTCTAGGTGATGTGTTGTTGCCACAAGGGGGAAAACAACGGTACTTGTAACCGCGGTTGCAAGGATTGTTACTTTACGCGAAGTGCTTTTTAATGCAGTTGTCTGTTGCTTTGGGTTTACACTTTGGGTGGGGCTCGCAACTTAATACCAGCGAGATGTTCTGGATAGATATCTTAAGGTGGATGATTAGTAGTAGATGCAGTTGGATTTCGGTCTACTTATTTTGACGTACCGCCCATGCTTTTGAGCCTCTTCCTTTCTTTGTAGCATAGTTAGCATTGCGGTGCGTTTATAATCCTGTCAATTGCCCATCTGTAATTTGTTTACCTCACATAGCAGTTTTATCGTCTTTTGGGAGAGAGACATCACTAGTGAACATCACGGGATCCCGATCCATATTCTCATCACTGTTTACGCACTTATTTACTTTTCTGCTTTTACTTTCAATTGCTATCATTATCATTACCCCTTGTGTTTAGATCCTTTGTAAACAACAAGACCGGAGAGATTGACAACCTCTCTGAACTTCGTTGGGAGCAAAGTTATTTGTGTCTGTGTGCAGGTCAAGGAGAAGCAAGTGATTATCATAAACATCGCGTCACTTGCCGAACCACCTACTTATCATCTCCGGAGTCCTACTGGTCGATACTCAACCTCGGTATCTTCACCGAGGGAAATTTTCCGATACGCTGCATCTCACCTTCCACTTGGGGTAACCAACGAAGGGCGAGAAGAAATTATCATCTCTCGCTTATCAAGAAAATTTCTGGCGTCGTTGCCGGGGACTCCGAGTGCTAAGATAGGGGAGTTTCCCACTATCTTTTACCTTTACTTTTTAGTCTTGTTAGTTTACCTTTTAGTTTTTGCTTTAGTATCCTTTATGAAAAACCAAAAAAAATAGTTGATATCTTTTGCCTTTGTCTTTGTCTGCCTACTGATGCTATCTCTACCATGGGTGCCGAACCACCCAAATATGGTAGGATGGACATGCTTCACTTGGATCGTCTTAGATCAATTTGTGCTCGCGCTAAAAACCCAACCGACTTGGTTGAGGGAAAATCATTGGATGATCATGCTCATTATACGCTGCACCGCCTATCCCAGAAAAGGAAACACTTATGGGATCAAATACATGTTTCTTATTGCCATGCTGAAATTTTGTGCCACATTTATGATTTTACTTGCTGTTCTAATATAGATCGTAAACACCTTCCTTTCCAAGGTGAGTTTAATGAAAATGAGATCTTATCTTCCTATGCTAAAGGTGTTTATGATTACTTTGATGTTGAAAAGATTGAAGAATTTGTTGCTTTTAAGGGTGCTTGTGAGATTGCTTCTTTGATTGAAAAGTACCATGATACTATTTACAAGTCTGAAAACTTTGCAGTTCTTTCTTATTTCTTCAAGAATTATACTTAAAGTTCCTATATTGAGGATTTTAAAAATAAAATGTTTGCTGCCCAAGAAGAGGCTAATGATTGCTTTGATGAGGAATCCCATGATTCTCAGGACTCACTTGATACTTCCCTTTATGATTAACTTAATACTTGCTTTGTTCATGGCCATGATGCCGCTATGGATGACGCTTACGAAGATGAACTTAATATAGTTCCTTATGTTAATCATGAAATTGTTGCTATCGCACCCACACTTGAGTGTCCTATTATCCTTTTGAAACCTCCAACTCCGGAGAATTTTTCTCTTGTCAAAACTAAATGTGATGGGTTGCATTTATATTATGATCCTAAAGACCATGTTGAAAACTATACACGTGTTCTTTTAGGTCATGAACAACATGATTTATGTGATAGTTATATTCTTGATGTTGTTCATGATACTACTGAAATTATTTCGAGAGAGGGAAGTTTGGTTGTAGAAACTTCCATATTACTAAAACACCTCTCTTCATGTTGGAAGTTTTGAATTTGTTATTTTTCCACCTTCCTATGCATGTCACTTTGTGCTTCTTTGATTTATTTTCTTACAAGATACCTATGCATAGGAAGTGGGTTAGGCTTAAATGTATTTCAAATTTGCTTCTTAATGCTCTCTTTTGCTAAAATTCCTATTCTCTTGTGAGGGCATCTTTTATAATCTTTATGCCTAGCTTAAAGGCGTAAAAGAAAGCGCTTGTTGGGAGGGAACCAAGATATTTTTACTTCTGTTCTTAGTGGTCTTGATGATTTTTTCTACTGTAGCAACATCATTGTATCGTTATTTTCAAGCTTTGTGCCAAGTTATAGCCTCTTATGATAAGGGAAGCAAAAGTTGTGACATGCTGTCCAGAAAACAGATTTTGTATTCTTGACGGAAAAAATCGGAACAAATCACCAGTTCATCTTTTTGAGCTGAATTTTTTACACAGCATGCTCTATACAATTTTTAAACTTTCGTATGTCCAGAAAACATATTCTGCCACGTTTTGCCTCTCCTTACTTTTGCAAACCTTAAGCTTGCTTTTTCTTTGCAAACACATTTTGGAAATCTTGAGAAACATTAGCTCTTCAAGAATATATTTATATCCAGTGGGAATTTTTTTATTTTATTAAGGGTACTAACCTCTCTAATCAGCTTATGATGAGTTATGTATGAAGGGAGTTTTCAAGTGTGCGATGGAAGATGATGAAAGAAGATCCGGGAGTGTCAAGCGCTCAAGCTTGGGGATGCCCCCATGCATCCCCAATAAGTATTCAAGGAGACTCAAGCGTCAAAACTTGGGTATGTCCCCGTGCATCCCCTTCTCCATCAACAATCATGAAGTCTTCCTTCGTCTCACTATATTTTTATCACTTCACGCGTTATGTGCTATGCTTGGAGCATCTCGCTCTTAGGTTTTTCTTTTTAGTTTTCTTTGGCTTTGCTTGTTGTTCATAACAAGTTAGACCCCATCTTACTTTGTTTGGGAGAGAAACACGCTCCACTTCAATCTAGAACACATCATAGGATTTTGCATGCCCATCTTTTTAAAGTTGTGTGTTCTTTATCTTTTCGTAGCAACTGCCATGTTTAGTTTTATTTTTTGTTTGTCTTTCGAAAGAGCCTTAGATTTTGTTTAGTTTGGTGCGGGAACTCTTTTTTTTTTCATGTTTATCTTGTTAAGAGAGTTGGTTGTTGCACTGAGTTGTGTCTTTTCTTGAAAGTAGGTAATTGAGGTTGCTCTTTAATTTTAGTAGTATTTTCAATAGTTTTGAGGTAATTATGTGAGTAATGTTTGAAGTTTTGGTGTCAAGAGCTCTAGCCTATTAGTGATAGCTGTCGTATTTTGGGCAATCCGTTTGTATTTTCAAAACCTACAAAACTAGTTGAGAACTCTAGCTACTAGATGGATCGCTAATCTTTGGAGGGATCGGATATTAGAGTACACTCACGTACCATGAGTCGAGGATGCGCAAGGATAACCAAAACCCCATACACTCCTCCTGGAGGTACTTGTCTCTTTGTGAACCTCCTTATTAGATTCAGAGTTACTGATAATAAGTGCATGAGTTCTTCGGACTAATGTAAGTATTGAAAGTTGACACTTCCACCTCCTCATATTTGCTAGCCTCTTCCATGCCGTGCATTGCCTTCTTTTCACTCCGAGAGTTGGCGTCCACCTTCGCCGGTACATCCAAACCCTTGGCATGATACGCTCTGTCATCATAAACGTCCCTATATCTTTCCTCAATATAGCCACCGGACCTACCTATCAAGGCATTTCCATAGCCTTTCCGAGATATATTGCCATGCAACATCCACTTATTCATGACTTGATCTTCATGTCATACATGTTCCTGCTACTGTAACAGAGGCATACATTGCATACATCATGATAGCTACATCTTCTTTATGATTTGAGTACCTTGTAAAGTGTGAAAGATCTTCTATACCCTCTTGTAAATTAGAGTGTTGCCCTTAAGTGAGGAAAAGATCCCAAAGTGGACAAAATAAAAGATCCCAAAGAGGACAAATGAGAGTTAAATAAAAAGAGCTATTGAGGCTACCAAAAAAATACAAAAAAATAGAAAAAAGAGAAAAAAAAATAAAAAGAGAGAAAGGGGCAACACTACTATCCTTTTGAAATATCCACACTAGTACTTCCTATTATCCTTGTACTCCATAAAAATGGTCATTCATGCATATAGCTATGTGGGGACCTTCACACTTGTAACACCCCGGGTGACACGCTACAGTAATCACCTTGTGCTAATGCCTAGTCAACTTGATTAACTTGTGATGATCACCTTGATCAAAGCTTGTTCAAATTCAAACCAAATAAAAATTCCAGATACAAGTGGAAATTAAACTTGAAAAAAAAATGGTGAAACCAATTTTATTAAATGCCTAAAAATTAGTAGGTCATAATAAAATAGCAATGGTATTTTATTACATTGTTTAAATATTATAAACAAATCAAACAGTTCCTAAACCAGCGACTTTTAATCGTTTTTAAATAAAACAAAACCCAAGGGAATTTATTAGGAACCCAAAGTTTTTGTGTCACGGCTATGTTGTGTAGCAGTAATATTGGAGCTAGTTTTAATTTTGTATAAAATCAAATGTGGGCTAAATACATATAAACAAAAAAAAAGAAATGCTGAAAGAAAAACAAAAAGGAAAGAAAGAGGGAAAGACCTATGCTACGCCGTGGGAAACTAGTGCCTCGCCCAACCCACCCCAGCCCTTTTCTCCTACCTCACGCTACAGGAGGAGGCAGGGCCATGGCGCTGGACGTGCGGGCGCACGTCGTCCACGTCGCCGATTGCCACGCGCCAGTCATCCCACGACTCTCCATGTGGATAAGGCCACACCTCCCTCCCGCTGCTAACCCTAGCCCCCTCCATTCCCCCTCCCTCACACCTCCCTCCCTCTGGTCAGGGCAACCCTGATCCGCCAATGGATGCGCCGCCGCCGTGCTCGCGGCCAACGACGATGCCGAGCCGCGCCACCTTGTCCAGACGCTTCCATGCCCACGGCTTCGTCTCCCTACGCCAACGATAGGAGCCAAGACCCCTTGGAGCCTCGCAGTCGAGCTCTTCCTCCGCCACGGCCGTCGTCTTCCGTCGTCGAGCTCGTCGCAACCGGTCGTCCTCGCGCCGTCAAACCGTGTGCACGAGCTGTGTGGTGAGCTTCTCCTTCGATTCCCCTATTTTCCCTGTCATTTCGTCGCCGTTTGCCACTGTCCCCGTGTTCGGCCGCCATGGCCGGAGCCCTTGCTCGTCGCGCCCTGCCTTGCACCGGCCACCCCGCTGCGGCCTTGCCGTGTCTACACGCACACTGGTCGTCATCTTGCCACTGTCCTCGAGCTTGCTATGGCCGTGCGCGGCTGCTGCTACACTGCCATGCCTCCATGGTCCTGACCATGGATGGATTGGCCATGGTGTGTACGTGCGTGTTGGGTGTGTGTGTGATGTGCGTGCGTGCTCTGTGTGTACACTGATGTGTAGCCGACCGCCCTTGGGCACGCCCTGCGCCCTCCAGTGCCTCCCCGCGGCAGCCTGCGCCCACGCGCGCAGCCACGGCTGCTCTGCTGCCGCGCGCGTGTTGCTGCTGCTATTGTACTGAACGTACTACTGAATCTGCTGAAAACGGCCAAGTGTTGTAAATACTGCTACTAAGTACCATCTTGGGCAGCAGCACAACCCTTGCAAGATGGATTCAGTGATAGCTAAAAATTATGTGTATTGATAGTACGCTTACCAAGCTCTATTTTACCCTACTAGAGCAACTCCATCTGATGCATGAATTAAATCCTACGAAAATGACAAAATGCTCTTTTCAGTTACTACTGCTGCAAAATCTGCGGTTGTACCACTTTTGTTAGCCACAAAATAGCAATGAAACAAGTTCAAAAATGGCTAAAATTGAAATGGAGTGAAAGTAGACATAACCAGCTTTGATTCGTTCCATTGGACCAACTTCAGAAAATGCACGGATTAAATGCTACAAAAATCACAAACGCCGATTTTAACAAATTTCTAAAGTTACATTAAGTGGCACTTTTCAAACGAGGATTTGATCATGAAAGTGAACTTTAATAAAAATGCCTTCTGTACCAGTTTCGAGATCTCAGAGAGTTGTTCGATTTGATATCAGGCACTAACTCAGCGGATGGGCAGAACCCTAAACCGTAGCCTCCCGAACACACATAATGGATGTTAAAACCGGAAATTCCCAGACTTAGAGAAATTTCAGAAAAACCCTAGTGGATGACAGGTGGGTCCCCTCTGTCAAGTTTGACCAGTCAACTAGTTGTAGATCATGTTAGAATTATTAATAAAATAAAATCCAGAAATTCCTTTAAAATGATTTAAACTTTAGAAATTAATATCTTTTAATTCGTAAGTCAGATTCAAAAACTTTATACATGAAAATTGATCAGAAAAATATAACGAATACGGATACGCTATCCGTATACCAACCAAACCCCTCTAACGCACCGAACATCGAACCGTCCCCCTCCGGACCGTTTGTTCGATGATTTGTCCGGTACTGTTAAAGTATCCAGATGAATTTATTCTGAACACAAAAGTTGTTCAGAATAGTTCAACTAACCCGGATAACCCACCCACACGTTTGTCGGATGTCCACGACACCTCCGGCATGATCCCTTCCCCCTCCGGACACCCTGTCCGGTAATCACCCGGAGCTGGCTGTTCATCCCCGGATGAATTCCCGCTCCGAGCAACGTGCATTGCACTGCGTTAGAACACCGTTAACATTGCATTTGTCATGTCAGTCATCTGTTTGTTATGTTTTCTTTATATTTACTGTTTCTCCCCCCCTTTATTCTCTGGTAGACCCCGCTGCTGCCGCCGACTACACTGCTGCCGAGTATGACTACTTCGTCGACGACCCTACCCCTACCCGCGAGCTTCCAGGAAAGCAGAGCCATTCTCTTCCCTAGATATCGCCTACCTTTCCGTACTTTCTTGCACTAGGCATTCATACTGCTGCTGCTACGTTACAATCCTATTCAATTGCATAACCTGTTTTTGTCGCCCCTTGATGTACCTGCCTTTATCCTATGCTGTCTGCTATATTTATATATTATATTCAGCAGTGAGCCCTGCACATTGTTAGCTAGGATTAGATAGCGGGCCTTGGCCACTCAGGGGAGTGACGCGGATACAAAATATATACAACTGCAACATGTACGGATCAATGCAGACGCCCTAGGGAACCTACAACGGCGAGACTCTGCCGAGTCGCTTCGAGTTTGACTTACGAGTGGACGAACTCGTATTTCACTCTTGTCGGCTCAGTAGCGTAGCATCACCGGGATGATACGAGATTTACCTCTTTAAATCATTCCGCTGATGTCTCTGTCAACCCTCTTTAAGTGTGCCATCGAGGGTGATACCTCCTGGTTTCACTTAATGATAGGCACTCGAACCAACTGGTGTCCTTAAAGGTAAGAGTCGGACGACCCAACGGTTCCCGCGAGCGGTATATTGTCGGGAGCGATAGGGAATGTACGACCGACGTTACTGGCATGCTTGGACCCTGCTCGTATCTCGCGAGAGTTACCAAACCACGAAAGTCGAGCTCTACCAAGAGCACACGCAAGATAAGGTAAGGAGTCGGTTCACCTTGTTGGTAATGCAGAGACTTGGTGGGAAGACAGGGCAAGCACCGATGTACTGGTGGTCCTGACTGCTGTCGTTGTCCGCTGGTCAGTTAAGTCGAGGCAATGATAACGGTTGTCACGCAGGTTAATTAAAATGCTAAATGGTTCAGTTGATGACTTGAGAGGACGCAAAGGCCTGTACGCACTACCTTCACGTGGGATAAGGAGTTATGGGCTCCCCTGCGTCGTAGTTTGTCCGAAAGCTCTTCAGACGTCAGCAGTACCGCGGCCTGCGCCGGGAAGTGGCGTCTTCTTCGTCCGGACAGTCTGTTTTTGGATTTGCTTTCGCTTCACCGGCCAGCCACGCACCGTGCAGGAGCGTGCAAGGGTGAGGGTCCTAGACCCCTTGGCGCATAGGGTATAGTCCGGCGGATTGCCTCTCTGCTGAGCCTAGGATGGGCTGCGTCGTGTCGGATAGCTTTGGTGGAGCGTTCCCTAACAAGGTTCCCGCCACCCTGGAGATCCGAGCGTGCAGGCTGAACAGTAGTGCACCCCTGCAGGGAGTTTAATCTATTCGAATAGCCGTTTCCACGGTAACAGGACACTTTATGCTGAAGCTGGATCTTACCACTACGGACTACTACTATTAAACTGTTTGGTTCCGAGTTTTCTTCCTCGCAGGGAAGTCGAGGAGGGGAACTCGGAGGCATATATTATTATTAATCATTACAACTTACTATTATAAAATGCTGCAGCAACTTCTGCTCCATTGTTATTATGACGCCCCCAAAATCAACCCGTGTAAAGTAATCATACACGCAGGGTACACGGCTGAGATTAGGGTGCCACGGTGAGAATATCACAGCACAACACTAAACACAAAAGGATAAACAAATATGTTACAATAACAGGGATCACGAGGATCCGAATACATAAGTCATACAAGCCATAATATCTGAGTACAGACATAGTTAGTTAAGTTTTGCCTTAAGAAGGCTAGCACAAATCACATCAGAGATACAGAACGAAAAGGCGAGGACTCTTGCCTGGGATCCACCGAACTACTCCTGGTCAACGGGGAACTCGACGTCGTAGTAGTCGCCTCCGGGGTACTCCTGCTCCTGGGCTCCAACGTCGGCTGCAGCGGCCGATCAGGCAAAGGGAAAAAGGGGAAATAAAGCAAAGGTGAGTATCTAGCATACCCGCGAGTCTTACGTCCGCTACTAAGCATTATGCATTGTACCAACAGAAAGAAGAGGCTGTATATAGTGGACTGGAAGATAGAAATCAGAATAAGGGTAAGAAGCTAGGCCTATCGAAGATAGCATCTTCCGACGATGTCTTGCAGCATGAGGTAAGAATCAGCCAACAGTTTATATAAAGCATAAAGTAACAATGCAGCAGAAGTTGCTGCATCATTGTATAATAATAAGTTGTAATAATTAACAATGCCTCCGATTTCACCTCGTCGACATCCCTGCGAGGAAGCAAACCCGGAACCATACAGTTTAATAGTAATAGTTTGTAGTGGTAAGATCCAGCTTCAGCATAAAGCGTCCTGTTACCGTGGACACGGCTATCCCAATAGATTAATCTTCCCTGCAGGGGTGCACTTGTGTTACACTACACGCACGGATGTCCAGGGTGGCGGGAACCTTGTTAGGGAATGCTCCACCGAGGCTATCCGACACTCCGTAGCCCATCTTTCAAACTCAACAGAGAGGTCATCCGCCGGTCTAAATCCTAAGTACGCCGGGCCTTGGACCCCAACCCGAACGTACTCCTGCACGGTGCTTGGCTGGCGGGTGAAGTTAAAGCAAATCCAAATAAGACAGCACCGCGCGAGCAAATAAGACAACACCACTTCCCGACGTAGGCCGCGGTACTGCTGACGTCTGAAGAGTCCTCGGACGACACTATGAAGCGGAGGAGCCCATAACTCATAATTACCACGGGTAGGTAGTGCGTACATGGCAAATAGCCAACTCAAGATTTTCACTGAATCATTAGTCATTTTATTAACTTGCGTGACAACCGTTATCGTTGCCTCAACTTAACTGACCCGCGGACAACGACAGCAGCCAGGACCACAAGTACATCGGTGCCTGCCCTGTCGTCCCACCAAGTCACTGCGGTTACCAACAAGGTGAACCGTCTCCTTACCTTCTCTCGCGTGTGCTCCTGTAGGAGCTCGACTTTCGTGGTTTGGTAACTCTCGCGGCCAACGATCAGGGGCCAAGCACACCGGTACACTGGTCGTACCCTCCCCGTCGTCCCATCGCAATACCTCTCGCGGGCACCGTTGGGTCGCCCGACTTCTTACCTGAAGGAAAACCGTTGCTCAGGTACCTAGAGCGGCTATACAGAGTCAGCAACGAGTGGATTACACAGATTACTCCTTGATAGCTCACACTTGATGGTGGCTCGGTAGAGCCGAGCTAGGGGGCCTGAGGCGGTGTCTGCATTGTACCGTACCTGTGCAGTTATAATATTTGTATCCTCGTTCACTCCCCTAAGTGATCACGGCCCTCTATCTAATACTAGCTAACAATGCGCAGTGCTCACTGCTGAATATCATATATATATATATATATATATATTTATAGGCAGCATAGGATAAGGAAGGCACATCAAGAGGCGACAATGACAGGTTATGCAATTGAAAAAGGTAAGCAATGTAGCAGCAGCAGTTATGCCTAGTGCAAGAAAAGTACAGAAAGATAGGCAATATCTGGGGAAGGGAATAGCTCTGCTTGCCTGGTAGCTCGACGGTAGGGGTACGGTCGTCGACGACGTAGTCGTACCTGGCAGCAGTGTAGTCGACGGTAGCCTCGGGGTCTACCGAAGAATAAAGGGGGACAAACACAGTAAATACAAACAATCATAACAATCAGATGCATGGCAATATGTATGCAATGTTAACGGTGTTTTAACGCGGTGCAATGCACGTTGCTCGGAGCGGGATTTCATCCGGGGATGAACTGCCGGCTCCGGGTGATTACCGGACAGATGATCCGAAGGGGAAGGTTCCATGTCTGAAGTGTTAAAGAGTTCTGACAGACATGAGGAAATTGTATCCGTGATCGTTGATTCATTCCGAGCAACTTTCAAGTTAAGAGTAAATTCATCCGGCAGGTTTTTATCGGTACCGGAGAATTATCGACAGACGACCCGAACGGGGGGGGGGGGATGTCGATGTTTGGTAAGTTAGAGGGGGTGGTATACATATGGATAGCGTATTCGTATTCGTTATATTTTTCTGATCAATTTTCATGTATAAAGTTTTTGAATCTGAGTTACGGTTTAAAAGATATTGAATTTCAAAGTTTAAATCATTTTAAAACAATTTTCTGAATTTCTTTTTTTATTATTATTAAATTTCAACATTATCCAAAACATTATCCACAACAGTGACTGACATGTGGAACCCACATGTCAGCCTCTGTTTATTTATAAAACATTTTAATAAATCAAAATAGGCATTGGGCCCACATGTAAGTCACTGCATTTCTAATAAATTCTTTTTAAAATTAATCTGACAAGGGCGGCCCAGTTTCATACACACATGTGCTAAACTAATCAGTTTTATTTGTTTAAGAGCCTAGGGCCCACCTGTCATCTGGTGAGGGGGGTTTTGATTTTCTTTTAACTGATAGATTAGGGGCTAATCCTGGGGGGGCATTGTACAGTGGGTCAACCCCAGCACGGGCACGCCATGCCCACGCAGAGGCCGGCGGCGAGGCCAGCCCTGCCAGGGGAGCGGTGAGGCGCGGCCAAGGGGGCGACCTGGCCAGGGCGCAGCGTGGACGCGCGAGCACACTGGCACAGCTAGCGCGCGGCTAGGCGCACGGGGCACCGGCGAGCCGAGTCGTGGGGAGCTCGAGCTCCATTAATGGCGGACCGACGGGGGGACGCGGCCCTACGACGCAACGGCGGCCAAAACTCGCGGGGAAGGGGGGAATGGACGCTGCGCTCACCGGGGAATGAGCTGGTGCAGGCGGAAGTAGCTGGGGGAGGCCGGGGCTAGCGAATCGCGGCGGCGGTCTTGGCTGCCGAAGACGGGGAAGAAGAAGCAGTCGAGGCCGTGGCGCGTCTCGGTGTGAGCTAGCGGGCGGAGGCGAACGGGAGGTCGATGACGGAGCCTCCAGTCGCGTTGGACTGGCCTGAGAGGGTCGTTGGCCACGCGGTCCGCAGCGGCGCGGCCACAGCAGCCCGACGACAATGGCGGGGAACGAACGGAGCGAGTGGGGAGAAATGGAGAGGTTGGCACGATCCACAAATTCCGGAGGGGAGGGGGAGATATTTTAGCTCCAACGGGGGGGGGGGGGGAAGGCGCGAGGGGGGAGTGGGAATGGAGGAGCGCTTCATCCAGGGGGTAGGCGGCGTCCTTATCCCCTCCACGAGGGAGTAGGTGGAGGAGGGGGGCCGGCTCGGTGCGCCCAGCCATGGCCATTGCGCCACGGCTGCGGGAGCAGGTGGAGGTGGTTGGGGTGGGGAAGAGAGAGAAAAGAGGGGAGGGAGGGTAGGCCGGCTGGGCCTTTTTCCCAGGGCGGGGTATAGTTAGGTTTTTATTTTTGTTTTGTTTTCTTTATGTTCTTTACTTTTTCCAATTGTTTTAATTACTCCTGTATTTTTATAAAATGTGTTAGGTGTTTGTAAATTAAAGTTATACCCCATATCAGTGATACAAAATGTTTGGGTCATTTCTAAATTCACTTGATATATTAATTAATTAATAAATGGTTAGGATGGGGTTTCTATGCTACTGTTTGATTTGTTTGGATTTTTTAGTGGCTTAATAAAATACCATAACCACATGGGCATGCCCCACTGATTATTTGTGATTTAATAAAAGTGGTTGAATAATTTTTGAGACAAGTTTTATTTGCAACATTATTTCTAATATCAACCAAAGGCATTTTGGATTTGATTTGATTCAAATTTGATCATGGCATGATTTAGCAACAGTAATTGTCATTAGCAAAAGGATTACTGTTACAGACAACTGAGGGTGTTACAAATCTCCCCCACTACAAGAATTCTCGTCCCGAGAATTTTAGTGGTAGCTAGGAAAAGATCGGGGTATTCATCGCGAAGGCGATCTTCGTGTTCCCAGGTGGCTTCATCTTCAGAATGATTCGACCACTGGACTTTGAGGAACTTGACGGTCTTGTTGCGGGTTCGACGCTCAGACTGATCGAGAATGCGGCTTGGATGTTCCCGATAAGTCAAGTCTTGTTGCAGCTCGATCATATCATGCTCCACTTCGCGGATAGGGTCCTTGAAGCAGCGACGAAGTTGCGACACGTGGAAGACATCGTGGGCTTGAGAGAGGTTCGGCGGCAATTCCAACGGGTATGCCACGGGTCAACTCCTGGAAAGGATACGAAATGGGCCAATGTAGCGAGGAGCCAACTTGCCCTTGATACCGAAGCGATGAGTGCCCCTCATGGGAGTGACACGAAGGTAAGCGTATTCACCAGGTTGATACTCCATTTCCCGGTGTTTGCGGTCATAGTTGCTCTTCTGACGAGACTGGGCGGCCTTGAGATTTTCTTGCACAACGCGAACCTGATCTTCAGCTTGTTGGACAAGATCGGGTCCGAAGTAGGGTCGTTCACCAGTTCCTGACCAATTCAGGGGGGTTCGACATTTACGTCCGTATAGAACTTCGAAGGGGGCCATCTTCAAGCTAGCCTGATAGCTATTGTTGTACGAGAATTCCGCGTACGGGAGAGATTCCTCCCATTTCATGCCGAATGAAAGGACACAAGCGCGAAGCATGTCTTCCAGCACTTGATTGACTCGTTCAACTTGGCCTTGCGACTGGGGGTCCCAAAGGATAGACGAGTCCCAAAGGATTCCATGAAACTCTTCCAGTATCGTGAGGTGTAAAGGCTGCCACGGTCTGAACTGATCTCCAACGGAATACCGTGGAGTGACATAATCCGGGAGATATACAAGTTTTCTAACTAACTAGCAGTGATCGTCTCCTTGAACGACAGGAAGTGAGCAATCTTGGAGAATCGGTCGATGACGACAAAGATGGCATCGGTACCTTTCTATGACTTAGGAAAACCGGTGACGAAGTCCATTTCGACTTTGTCCCACTTCCAATCAGGAGGAGGGAGTGGTTGCAACCAGCCAGCAGGTTTTTGATGTCCGGCCTTGACGCGACTGCAAACGTCACATTGAGAAACATAGCGGGCGATGTCATGCTTCATGTAAGGCCACCAGTACCATTGACGAAGGTCTTTATACATCTTGGTACTGCCAGGGTGGATTGACAAGGGAGAATTATGGGCTTCTTCCATGATATACGGACCACAATTAATGATGGCCGGGCTCACAGGAACTACTAAGCGGCCCTTGAAGTACACAGTATCACCATAATTGGCATCAATGGTAAAAGAGGAGGGCTTTCCTTCTGCGATGTCTTGCTTGATCTTCACAATGTCAGCGTCAAGAGGCTGCCTACTCTTGATGAGGGCGTCGAGTTTTGACTCGAGAACTAGGTTGTTAACGTAACCTTGAGGAACAATCTCGAGGTTCAGCTTGCGAAGCTCTTCATACAGATGTGGTTGTTGTACCTGAACTTCAAGTTCAGAACAGTAAGCTTTGCGGCTCAAGGCATCGGCCATCACATTAGCCTTGCCAGGGGTATACTAAATATCCATGTTGAAGTCGGCTATTATCTCGAGCCATCGTTGTTGACGAAGATTCAGGTCTGGCTGAGTAAACGGGTACTTCAGAATTTGGTGGTCGGTGTAGACCTCGCAACGATTACCGACGAGGTAATGTCGCCACAGCTTCAATGCATAAATTACTGCTGCCAATTCGAGATCATGTGTTGGATATTTGTCTTCGTAAGCACGCAACTGACGAGAGCCATAAGCAATCACTTTGCGCTCTTGCAATAGGACACAGCCTAATCCTTGACGAGACGCGTCGCAATATAGCACGAAGTCCTTATGAGTATCGGGGGGAGCGAGCACCGGGGGAGAAGTTAGCTTGTCCTTGAGCGCTTGGAAACTTTCTTGACATTTATCTGTCCACTCAAACTTGACGCCTTTGTGAAGCAGATTAGTCAGAGGCCTGGCAATCTTGGAAAAATTCTCGACGAAACGGCGGCAATAGCTAGCGAGCCCGAGGAAACTGCGGACTTGCTTGACGGTCTTGGGAGGAGTCCAGTCAAGAATAGCCTGGATATGTTCTGGGGTGACGGCATTGCCATCCTTGGAAATCACATGTCCAAGGTAGGTTACTTCGGGAGGCCAGAACTCACACTTAGAATACTTAGCGTAGAGTTTGTGTTCTCGAAGCTTCTCCAGTATAAGACGAAGATGTTCAACATGTTCTTCTTCATTCTTGGAATATATCAATATATCATCCAGATAAACCACGACGAACTTGTCGAGGTACTCCATGAAAATATAATTCATCAATCTGGAGAAGGTGGCTGGAGCATTGGTTAAGCCAAAGGACATGACGGTGTAATCGTACGAACCATAGGGAGTAATGAAGGCAGTCTTCGGAATGTCCTCATCACGGACTCGGATTTGGTGATAACCCAACCTCAAGTCGAGTTTAGAAAACACCTTGGATCCAGCAAGTTGATCATACAGATCGTTGATCCGGGGAAGTGGGTATTTGTTCTGGATGGTGTCTTGGTTAATGGGCCGATAATCTTGGACCAATCGGTTTGTCCCATCACTCTTCTTGACAAAAAGCGAAGGTGCTCCCCAAGCTGAGGAACTGGGGCGAATGAATCCTTTCTGAAGTGCCTTGTCGATTTCCTCCTTAAGTTCAAGGAGTTCATGTGGCGGCATCTTGTAAGGACGCTTGGCAATAGGGGTGGTGCCGGGCTTCAAGTCGATGACAAATTCGACTTCTCTGATCGGGGGTATTCCCGGCAGTTCTTCTGGGAAGACGTCGGGAAAATCGCGAACGACTAGAACGTTCTCGATGCCTTCGAGGGGGGCGGAATTCAAAGAATTCATCATAAATATCTGTGTTTTAGCATTACAGGTAACTCGGGTGGTGTGGTTAACAATCTCGCCGGAGGGGTGAAAAAGTTGGACAGACTTGGTGCCACAATAAAGTGCGGCATCGTGAAATTTCAACCAATCCATTCCCAGAATGAGGTCTATGGTGGAAGACGTCAGGATGATGGGGGAATCAAGGAATTCAATTCCTTCAATTTCAACGATGGTTTCGGGCACTATCTTGGTGGTTCGGCATTGGCCTATCGGGGTGCGAACAACCATCGGTGGGTTCATCTTTTCCAATGCGAAGTTATGCTTCAATGCAAATGCTTCCGACATGAATGAATGCGATGCTCCTGTATCAAATAAAACAGTAGCAGGTACGGAATTAACGAGAAGGGTACCCATCACGGTAGCGGGTTGTTGCTGAGCTTCTTCAACATTGATGTTGTTAGCATGTCCACGAGCATAAGCAGCAGACCCAGTATTATAGTTGGGGGTCCTGTTGTTGCCACGACCATTTCCGCGGCCAGCAGGGTGAACTACCAGTTGCTTCTGTTTCTGGGGGAACTCCCTGGAAAAATGCCCAGGTTGGAGGCACGTGAAGCATAATCCATCCTGAGGACGAAGGGGGGTAGCATTGGGTGGTGCAGGCAGAGCTCTTGGCATCTGCGGTGGCGGAGGCAGACGGGGTGTAGTATAAGACGGCCTTGGAGAAGGGACAGGTGAATGGGTCACACTGGTAGGGAGCCAGATACAACGCTTCTGCGTTGCGCCCGAAGATGAGCCAACGTCACGATAACGCTTCAGAGAGTTCTTGTGCTCCATCTGGGAAGTCTCGACGGTGATAGCCTTGTTCACCATGGTGACGAAGTTGGCGAAATCATGAACGGCAAGAGCGAGCCTGAGGTCTGGGTTGAGGCCACGACGGAACTTCTGCTGCCTGCGAGCATCAGTGGTGATCTCCTCTTCCACATAGCGAGAGAGGTTGAGGAACTCGCGCTGATAGGCTTCAACAGTCATGTCGCCCTGAGTGAGGTTGCGGAATTCTTCCGCCTTACGATCCATGATCCCCTGAGGAATGTAGCGGGCGCGAAAAGCAGACTGAAATTCATCCCAGGTGATGACTTCTCCAACTGGCAGGGAACGCTTGTGGGTGCTCCACCACTGAGCAGCGGCGCCTTTCAGGTGATAAGACGCAAAGTTCACATAGTCGGCTGGATCGACATTAGCAGACTCCAGCTCGTGAGTGATGTCGCGAAGCCAGTCATTAGCATCCAACGGCTGAACAGTGTTGCGGAACATAGTGGGGTTGAGGCGGGTGAAGTCGTGCAGAGTCACGGTGGCATGCTGATGGTGGTGCCCATTCTGATTCGGCTGGGGGAACTGAGCCATGAAATTCTGCATGAACTGACGGTTCATCTCGAACTGCTGCATCATCGCGGCCATGTAATACGGCGGCGGAGGTGGGTCGTTGGCACCACGACCACGACCATGACCACCACGACCAGCCATCCTGCTAGAATTTAACTGGGGTATTTCAGCGATGAAAATTTAACGAGATACCGGAATCAAGCCTGAAGTAAAACGACAACGAAGAGGAGGCGCGGATATATATAGGAGTAGTCATATCAGACATACACATTTACACACGGAGTCAATCGAAAATCGGGCAGCGTAATGTCATAGAAATTAAGGAAAAAGGACTCACTAGGCGGCGCGGAGACCGCGGTAAGGATTACACGACGCGACATAGATTCCACTATGTCAATCACGGCGCAGGAAAACTGTTGGCCACAGGAGTTAATGCCAGAGGACGCGCGGCCTGCCCAGAATGAGAATGGGATCCGCGGTCCAGGACCTGGGGTAGAACTCCAGCGACACGACTCAATCAATGGGGAAGCACCAAAACACCGGGTGGAATCAAGAGAACGTGATCCTAATGTCAGAGTTTGTAAAACTTACCAGCAAGGATAAGAGAGCAGAGTCCCAGAGCATAGGTAAGGAGAAAAGGATCCTAATACCATAGATATCACACGTAGTGACATTGATGTGGGCCCGTAAGCCAAATATTAAGTTAGCAAAATAGTTTTTCAAAGTCTAGACTCAACTTCGACCAAGTAGTGGTGGGGGTGGCTTCCTACAGGCAGTCGGCTCTGATACCAACTTGTGACGCCCCCAAAATCAAATCAACCCGTGTACAGTAATCATACACGTAGGGTACACGATTGAGAATAGGGTGCCACGGTGAGAATATCACAGCACAACACTAAACACAAAAGGATAAACAAATATGTTACAATAACAGGGATCACGAGGATCCGAATACATAAGTCAAACAGGCCATAATATCTGAGTACAGACATAGTTAGTTAAGTTTTGCCTTAATAAGGCTAGCACAAATCACATCAGAGATACAGAACGAAAAGGCGAGGCCTGCTGCCTGGGATCCACCGAACTACTCCTGGTCAACGGGGAACTCGACGTCGTAGTAATCGCCTCCGGGGTACTCCTGCTCCTGGGCTCCACCGTCGGCTGCAGCGGCCGATCAGACAAAGTGAAAAAGGGGAAATAAAGCAAAGGTGAGTATCTAGCATACCCGCGAGTCTTACGTCCGCTACTAAGCATTATGCATTGTACCAACGGAAAGAAGAGGCTGTATATAGTGGACTGCAAGATAGAAATAAGAATAAGGGTAAGAAGCTAGGCCTATCGAAGACTAGCATCTTCCGACGATGTCTTGCAGCATGAGGTAAGAATCAGCCAACAGTTTATATAAAGCATAAAGTAACAATGCAGCAGAAGTTGGTGCATCATTGTATAATAATAAGTTGTAATAATTAACAATGCCTCCGAGTTCACCTCCTTGACATCCCTGCGAGGAAGCAAACCCGGAACCATACAGTTTAATAGTAATAGTTTGTAGTGGTAAGATCCAGCTTCAGCATAAAGCGTCATGTTACCGTGGACACGGCTATCCGAATAGATTAATCTTCCCTGCGGGGGTGCACTTGTGTTACATTACACGCCCAGATCTCCAGGGTGGCGGGAACCTTGTTAGGGAACGCTCCACCGAGGCTATCCGACACTCCGTAGCCCATCTTTCAAACTCAACAGAGAGGTCATCCGCCGGTCTAAATCCTAAGTACGTCGGGCCTTGGACCCCAACCCGAATGTACTCCTGCACGGTGCGTGGCAGACCGGTGAAGTTAAAGCAAATCCAAATAAGACACCACCGCGCGAGCAAATAAAACAACACCACTTCCCGGCGCAGGCCGCGGTACTGCTGACGTCTGAAGAGTCCTCAGACGACACTATGAAGCGGAGGAGCCCATAACTCATAATTCCCATGAGTAGGTAGTGCCTACATGGCAAATAGCCAACTCAAGACATTCACTGAATCATTTGTCATTTTATTAACTTGCGTGACAACCGTTATCGTTGCCTCGACTTAACTGACCCGCGGACAACGACAGCAGCTAGGACCACAAGTACATCGGTGCCTGCCCTGTCGTCCCACCAAGTCACTACGGTTACCAACAAGGTGAACCGTCTCCTTACCTTGTCTCGCGTGTGCTCTTGGAGGAGCTCGACTTTCGTGGTTTGGTAACTCTCGCGGCCAACGATCAGGGGCCAAGCACACCGGTACACTGGTCGTACCCTCCCTGTCGTCCCGTCGCAATACCTCTCGCGGGCACCGTTGGGTCGCCCGACTTCTTACCTGAAGGACAACCGTTGCTAAGGTACCTAGAGCGGCTATACAGAGTCAGCAACGAGTGGAGTACAAGGATTACTCCTTGATAGCTCACACTTGATGGTGGCTCGGCAGAGCCGAGCTAGGGGGCATGAGGCGGTGTCTGCATTGTACCGTACCTGTGTAGTTATAATATTTGTATCCGCGTTCACTCCCCTGAGTGATCACGGCCCTCTATCTAATCCTAGCTAACAATGCGCAGGGCTCACTGCTGAATATCATATATATATATATATATAGGCAGCATAGGATAAGGAAGGCACATCAAGGGGAGACAATGAAAGGTTATGCAATTGAAATAGGTAAGCAACGTAGCAGCATCAGTTATGCCTAGTGCAAGAAAAGTACGGAAATATAGGCGATATCTGGGGAAGAGAATGGCTCTGCTTGCCAGTTAGCTCGACGGTAGGGGTACGGTCTTCGACGACGTAGTCGTACTTGGCAGCGGTGTAGTCGACGGCAGCCTCGGGGTCTACCAAAGAATAAAGGGGGACAAACACAGTAAATACAAACAATCATAACAATCAGATACATGGCAATATGTATGCAATGTTAACGGTGTTTTAATGCGGTGCAATGCACGTTGCTCGGAGCGAGAATTCATCCGGGGATGAACTGCCGGCTCCGGGTGATTACCGGACAGATGATCCGGAGGGGAAGGTTCCATCTCTGCAATGTTGGAGACATCTGACAGACATGAGGATATTGTATCCGTGATCGTTGATTCATTCCGAGCAACTTTCATGTTAAGAGTAAATTCATCCGGCAGGTTTTATCGGTACCGAAGAATTATCGACAAACGGCCCGAAGGGGGGATGTCGATGTATGGTAAGTTCGAGGGCGGTGGTAGACATATGGGTAGCGTATTCGTATTTGTTATATTTTTCTGATCAATTTTCATGTATAAAGTTTTTGAATCTGACTTACGTTTTAAAAGATATTGAATTTCAAAGTTTAAATTATTTTAAAACAATTTTCTGAATTTCTTTTTATTATTATTAAATTTCAACATTATCCAAAACATTATCCATAACAGTGAATGACATGTGGGACCCACATGTCAGCCTCTGTTTATTTAGAAAACATTTTAATAAATCAAAATAGGCACTAGGTCCACATGTAAGTCACTGCATTTCTAATAAATTCTTATTAAAATTAATCTGACAAGGGGGGCCCCAGTTTCATAGACACATGTGCTAAACTAATCAGTTTTATTTGTTTAAGAGCCTAGGGCCCACCTGTCATCTGGTGAGGGGGGTTTTGATTTTCTTTTAACTGATAGATTGGGGGCTAATCCAGGGGGGGCACTGTATAGTGGGTCAACCCCAGCACGGGCACGCCATGCCCACGCAGAGGCCGGCGGCGAGGCGCGGCCAAAGGGGCGACCTGGCCAGGGCGCGGCCCTACGACGCAACGGAGGCCAAAACTCACGGGGAAGGGGGGGAATGGACGCTGCGCTCACCGGGGAATGAGCTGATGCAGGCGGAAGGAGCCGTGGGAGGCCGAAGCTAGCGAATCGCGACGGCGGTCTCGGCGGCCGAAGACGGGGAAGAAGAAGCTGTCGAGGCCATGGCGCGTCTCGGTGTGAGCTAGCGGGCGGAGGCAAACAGGAGGTCGATGGCGGAGGCTCCAGTCACGTTGGACTGGCCTGAGAGGGCCGTTGGCCACGCGGTCCGCAGCGGCGCGGCCACAGCGGCCCGACGGCAATGGCGGGGAACGAACGGAGCGAGGGGGGAGAAATGGAGAGGTTGGCCCGATCCACAAATTCCGGAGGGGAGGGGAGATATTTTAGCTCCAACGGGGGGGGGAGGCACGAGGGGGGAGGGGGAATGGAGGAGGTCTTCATCCAGGGGGCAGGCGGCGTCCTTATCCGCTCCACGAGGGAGTAGGTGGAGGAGGGGGGCCGGCTCGGTGCGCCCAGCCATGGCCATTGCGCCACGGCTGCGGGAGCAGGTGGAGGTGGTTGGGGTGGGGAAGAGAGAGAAAAGAGGGGAGGGAGGGTAGGCCGGCTGGGCCTTTTTCCCAGGGCGGGGTATAGTTAGGTTTTTATTTTTGTTTTGTTTTCTTTATGTTCTTTACTTTGTGCAATTGTTTTAATTACTCCTGTATTTTTATAAAATGTGTTATGTGTTTGTAAATTAAATTTATACCCCATATCAGAGATACAAAATGTTTGGGTCATTTCTAAATTCACATGATATATTAATTAATTAATGGTTAGAATGGGGTTTCTATGCTACTGTTTGATTTGTTTGGATTTTTCAGTGGCTTAATAAAATACCATAACCACATGGGCATGACCCACTGATTATTTGTGATTTAATAAAAGTGGTTGTATAATTTTTGGGACAAGTTTTATTTGCAACATTATTTTTAATATCAACCAAAGGCATTTTGGATTTGATTTGATTCAAATTTGATCATGGCATGATTTAGCAACAGTAATTGTCATTAGCAAAAGGATTACTGTTACAGACAACTGAGGGTGTTACAGTTATTACATTCATGCTATTGAACTGTTGGCTGATTCTCTCCTTGTGCTGCAAGACACGTCAGAAGATGCTAGTCTTCGATAGGCCTAGGTTCTTACCCTTATTCTGATTTCTACCTTCCAGTCCACTATGTACAGCCTTCCCATTCCATTTGATACAAATGCATAAATGCTTAGTAGCGGACGTAAGACTCGCGGGTATGCTAGATACTCACCTTTGCTTTATTTCCCCCTTTTTGTTTTGCCTGATCGGCCTCTGCAATCGACGTTGGAGCCTTGGAGTCTAGGAGCAGGAGATCCCCGATGCCGACCACCGCAACATGCAGATCCCCGATGCCTTCTACGACGTCGAGTTCCTCTTTGACCAGGAGTAGTTTGGAGGTTCCCAGGCAGGAGGCCTTGCCTTTTCGATCGAGTGTTGATTTTGTGCTGGCCTTCTTAAGGCATCCTTGTATTCTTGTGTCTGTACTCAGGTACTTTTGCTTCCGCTAACTTTGTGCTCTCGAGCTGTTGTATTCGAGCCCTCGTGGCCCCTGGCTTGTATTAAACATCTTGTATTATTTTATTTGTAGAGTTGCGTTATGATATCTCACCGTGAGTCCCTAATCTCGATCGTGTACCTTGCGTGTATGATTACTGTACAAGGTATGATTTTGGGGGCGTCACAAGTTGGTATCAGAGCCGACTGACTGTAGGAAGCCCCCTTCCAACTCCCTGGTCGAAGTCGAGTCTAGTCTTTGAAAAACTACTTTACTAACAGTGTTGTGTGGCTTATCGGCCCACGTCGCAAACTGGGTGGTATTAGGATCCTTTTTCTCCGCACCCTTACTCTGGGACTCTGCTCTCTCTTCCTTTCGGGTTAAAGATTTTGCTAACTCTAACATTAGGTTCTCGTGACTACTTCCTCCCGAAGAGCCCCGCCTTACAGATGATCGGTTGCTTCACGAGAAGATTCTGAAGATTACTCTCAGATCAAATTCCCGAGACCATATGTGTCGATCACCTTTACAATTCCCTGCCACCGATAAGTCCGTATGTATAACCACATATACCTTCTGTTCATCTGTTCAGTCCCAGTTGCTCTTGTCTTCACAAGATGCATCGAAATACTTTCCGTTGTTTCGGGAATCCTTTGAGCCTACTGCCTTGCAGCTTCTTTTCGCCCTGCGGATAATTCCTCACATTTATCAAGGATTCGTTCATCCTAAATGGTTCCTATGATTCCCAAAATACTTTGAAATGGTACTCGATCTTGCGACAATCCTCGGCAGCCTACTGCTTTGAGATTCTTCTTCCCTGCTTGCACTATGATTAATCCCGGTTGTCTTGTGGTCTTCGATGACCTCGCTTGGAATTTCCATTCTGATATGTTGAATCATCGTGTGCGCGAGTGCACAAAATCATCAGTTGATCCCTATGAATCCATTATTCTGGCTCAGACGTCATTCCGGACACGAGCTGGTTCTCGGTAAATCAAACCTTAATTGATTAACCGTCAAGCTTCTATTCAACTTATGCACGTTTGATCGATGGATCTGAATCTGATACATCGATATGGAATTCATAATTCCTTTGTACTTAAGCATCGAATTATTTCGATGCTTCTAGCTCCAATCCTTTGGCATTCTTTCTTTTTATGGTTGAGTACCGATACTCGCACCAGACTCTCTGTACGCCGCCTGACCTTTTTGGTCGATTACTACCTACCGTCCCCTTGTGCCCTAAGTCATTGATGAATTTTCCCTGATATCAGATGCCTCCCGCTAATGGTATCATCTACTTCATGTCGGTAGCCTTCTGCTTTCGAACTTGTATCCTTTACTCCTGTTGTTGGTTGTAAAGATTCGTAAAATGTCCCTATGGGTCGTATATATGCTTCATCCATCTGTGTGAACCCATGAACTTCTACGGGTCTTACTCTACTGGTGTTGTGCCAGATAAAAGTTTGAACGCTGCAAATTCATCGATAGCGAGAAGTGAATGAAAGGCTATGCATTAAAAAGTGGGAGTCGACCTTGAACTTGTGTTCATGCCCATGGATACGATGTAGAACTTATCATGAAAGCTTCTGGTAAACGTAATTGTCCCCTTGGTGGAAATTCTGCTGCATCTATGATCCACCATTCTACCTTCGGGTATTACCCCTGGTATCTCGAAGATATCATGCCTTGCACTACATCTTATGAATTTTGATGAACCAAGGCCTATCCCTGTCATAGACCTTTCATTGTTCTGGGTTGTCGTCAACCGGGAACACCGTATACCTTTTGCTCCACCATTCCTTTCGCTTGATGTCGTCATTTTTCAGTTGTATTTTCTTGAAACCTTTTTACATGATGTGTCGTGGTCATCATCGACACTTTGGCTTCTACCACGTGTTAATTGGATTCATCGTGTGAAATACCATCCTTACCCCTCGATGAGTTGTGTTATCATCAACAATCTCCCTTGACTCCCTGCCAATACAAACTTGGTCATGTATATCTTGCTCTGCTTTCCCTTGGAAAAGATATACACCCAATACTTGTGTATCATCACTTTTTCCTTTCCATTGGTCTGTTTAACCTTTCTTGTGATATAACTTATCTGAGCAGTGATAATTCATTGCTTATGTAAACACTTCGGTGTACTACTTGTCCGTACAACCTGTTACTATTGTTGATGACTTCTCGTTGACCACCGATGGACGAGAACTTTGCCTATTGGTCCGCCTCGTCGTAACGAGCAGGAAAATGGTTCTCTTCGTCCCACGCTCTTGGTACCGACGTTGTTGCCAACATAGCTGACAAAATGTTCTCTAACATATCTTGCAACTTGATCACAGGGAATGCCATCAAACTACTTGTTCAATGTGGGCCCATAACCCACAGTTCCACAGGATCGAAACCTGACTCTCTTGTACCTTTCTGTTCTCGAGGTTATTCCTCTTACGTAATCTCGTATGCAACTCACGAGTCCTCTACCCTGTGAGATTCAGTTCGATATCAGACCCAGTTCTTATGCCTCATGCTCTGGAACCCCCATTTTCATCTTTCGTCATTAACATCGAATGCATGTATATCCGCTTGAAACTTCTCATACCTCCTTTTGATTCTCTTGATGTATTTTCCACAGTTTAAACTCGGGAGATACTTTGTACCCCATTCCCCCAGACAACCTCGATTGATTAACCTTGTATCGATATGACCCCTTTAAGTTTTTCCTCCTACCCTATTCGTAATTACGATGAAGACCCTGATGGAAGGATGACAACCCGTCGATATGCACTGATGCAGAGAAATGAGGACGTCAACGTGAAGGATTAAATTCTTCGAGAAGGATAACAAGCACCAAAAGAATCGTTAGAATACGAAACCAAAGCTTTACCCCTTTCGCTATCTTTAATTCTCGGGACGAGAATTCTTTCTAGTTGGGGAGATTTGTAACACCTCGGGTGACACGCTACAGTAATCACCTTGATTAACTTGTGATGATCAACTTGATCAAAGCTTGTTCAAATTCAAACCTAATAAAAATTCCAGATACAAGTGGAAATTAAACTTGAACAAAAAATGGTGAAACCAATTTTATTAAATGCCTAAAAATTAGTAGGTCATAATAAAATAGCAATGGTATTTTATTACATTGTTTAAATATTATAAACAAATCAAACATTTCCTAAACCAGCGACTTTTAATCGTTTTTAAATAAAACAAAACCCAAGGGACTTTATTAGGAACCCAAAGTTTTTGTGTCACTGCTATATTGTGTAGCACTAATATTGGAGCCAGTTTTAATTTTGTATAAAATCAAATGTGGGCTAAATAAATATATAAATAAAAGAAATGCTGAAAGAAAAACAAAAAGGAAAGAAAGAGGGAAAGACCTATGCTACGCCCTGGGAAACTAGTGCCTGGCCCAACCCACCCCAGCCCTTTTCTCCTACCTCACGCTACAGGAGGAGGCAGGGCCATGGCGCTGGACGTGTGGGCGCACGTCGTCCACGTCGCCGATTGCCACGCGTCAGTCATCCCACGACTCTCCATGTGGATAAGGCCACCCCTCCCTCCCGCTGCTAACCCTAGCCCCCTCCCTCACGCCTCCCTCCCTCTGGTCTGGGAAGCCCCGATCCGCCAATGGATGCGCCGCCGCCGTGCTCGCGGCCAACGACGATGCCGAGCCGCGGCACCTTGTCCAGACGCTTCCACGCCCACGGCTTCGTCTCCCTACACCAACGATAGGAGCCAAGACCCCCTGGAGCCTCGCAATCGAGCTCTTCCTCCACCACGGCCGTTGTCTTCCGTCGTCGAGCTCGTCACAACCGATCGTCCTCGCGCCGTCAAACCGTGTCCACGAGCTGTGTGGTGAGCTTCTCCTTCGATTCCCCTATTTTCCCTGTCGTTTCGTCGCCGTTTGCCACCGTCCCGTGTTCGGCCGCCATGGCCGGAGCCCGTGCTCGTCGTGCCCTGCCTTGCACCGGCCACCCCGCTGCGGCCTTGTCGTGTCTACACGCACACTGGTCGTCATCTTGCCACTGTCCCCGAGCTTGCTGTGGCCGTGCACGGCTGCTGCTACACTGCCATGCCTCCATGGTCCTGAGCATGGATGGATTGGCCATGGTGTGTACGTGTGTGTTGGGTGTGTGTGTGATGTGCGTGCTCTGTGTGTACACTGGTGTGTAGCTGGCCGCCCCTGGGCACGCCCTGCGCCCTCCAGCGCCTCCCCGCGGCAGCCTGCGCCCACGCGCGCAGCCATGCCTGCTCTTCTGCCGCGCGCGTGTTGCTGCTGCTATTGTACTGAACATACTACTGAATCTGCTGAAAACGGCCAAGTGTTGTAAATACTGCTGCTGAGTACCATCTTGGGCAGCAGCAAAACCCTTGCAAGATGGATTTAGTGATAGCTAAAGAATATGTGTATTGATAGTACGCTTACCCAGCTCTATTTTACCCCACTGGAGCAACTCCCTTTGCATGCATGAATTAAATCCTACGAAAATGACAAAATGCTCTTTTCTGTTACTGCTGCTGCAAAAACTGATGTTGTACCACTTTTGTTAGCCATACAATAGCAATGAAACAAGTTCAAAAATGGCTAAAATTGATATGGAGTGAAAGTAGACATAACCAGCTTTGATTCGTTTCATTGGACCAACTTCAGAAAATGCACGGATTAAATGCTACAAAAATCACAAACGCCGATTTTAACTAATTTCTAAAGTTACATTAAGTGTCACTTTTCAAACGAGGATTTGATCATGAAAGTGAACTTTAATAAAAATGCCTTCCGTACCAGTTTCGATATCTCAGATTGTTGTTCGACTTGATATCAGGCACTAACTCAGCGGATGGGCAGAACCCTAAACCGTAGCCTCCCGAACACACATAATGGATGTTAAAACCGGAAATTCCTAGACTTAGAGAAATTTCAGAAAAACCCTAGTGGATGACAGGTGGGTCCCCTCTGTCAGGTTTGACCAATCAACTAGTTGTAGATCATGTTAGAATTATTGATAAAATAAAATCCAGAAATTCCTTTAAAATGATTTAAACTTTAGAAATTAATATCTTTTAATTCGTAAGTCAGATTCAAAAACTTTATACATGAAAATTGATCAGAAAAATATAACGAATACGGATACGCTATCCGTATACCAACCACACCCCTCTAACGCAACGAACATCGAACCGTTTGTCCGATGATTTGTCCGATACTGTTAAACTATCCCGATGAATTTATTCTGAACACGAAAGTTGTTTAGAATAGTTCAACTAACCCGGATACCCCACCCGCACGTTTGTCGGATGTCCACGACACCTCCGGCATGATCCCTTCCCCCTCCGGACACCCTGTCCGGTAATCACCCGGAGCTGGCTGTTCATCCCCGGATGAATTCCCTCCCGCTCCGAGCAACGTGCATTGCACTGCGTTAGAACACCATTAACATTGCATTTTTCATGTCATTCATTTGTTTGTTATGTTTGCTTTATATTTACTGTTTCTCCCCCCCCTTTATTCTCCGGTAGACCCGCTGCTGTCGCCGACTACACTGCTGCCGAGTATGACTACTTCATGGACGACCCTACCCCTACCCGCGAGCTTCCAGGCAAGCAGAGTCATTCTCTTCCCCAGATATCGCCTACCTTTCCGTACTTTCTTGCACTAGGCATTGATACTGCTGCTGCTACGTTACAATCCTATTCAATTGCATAACCTGTTTTTGTCGCCCCTTGATGTACCTGCCTTTATCCTATGCTGCCTGCTATATTTATATATTATATTCAGCAGTGAGACCTGCGCATTGTTAGCTAGGATTAGATAGCGGGCCGTGGCCACTCAGGGGAGTGACGCGGATACAAAATATATACAACTACAACAGGTACGGATAAATGCAGACGCCCTAGGGAACCTACAACGGCGAGACCCTGCCGAGTCGCTTCGAGTTTGACTTACGAGTGGACGTACTCGTATTTCACTCTCATCGGCTCAGTAGCGTAGCATCACCGGGATGATACGAGGTTTACCTCTTTAGTTCATTCCACTGATGTCTCTGTCAAACCTCTTTAAGTGTGCCATCGAGGGTGATACCTCCTGGTTTCACTTAATGGTAGGCACTCGAACCAACTGGTGTCCTTAAAGGTAAGAGTCGGGCGACCCAACGGTGCCCGCGAGCGGTATATAGTCGGGAGCGACAGGGAGGGTACGATCGACGTTACTGGCGTGCTTGGACCCTGCTCGTATCTCGCGAAAGTTATCAAACCATGAAAGTCGAGCTCTACAAAGAGCACACGCGAGATAAGGTAAGGAGTCGGTTCACCTTGTTGGTAACCGTAGAGACTTGGTGGGACGACAGGGAAAGCACCGATGTACTGGTGGTCCTGACTGTTGTCGTTGTCCGCGGGTCAGTTAAGTCGAGGCAACGATAACGGTTGTCACGCAGGTTAATTAAAATGCTAAATGGTTCAGTTGATGACTTGAGAGGCCGCAAAGGCATGTACGCACTACCTTCACGTGGGATAAGGAGTTATGGGCTACCCTGCGTCGTAGTTTGTCCGAAAGCTCTTCAGACGTCAGCAGTACCGCGGCCTGCGCCGGGAAGTGTTGTCTTCTTCGTCTGGACGGTGTGTTTTTGGATTTGCTTTTGCTTCACCGGCCAGCCACGCACCGTGCAGGAGCGTGCAAGGGTGAGGGTCCTAGACCCCTTGGCGCATAGGATATAGTCTGGCGGATGGCCTCTCTGCTGAGCCTAGTATGGGCTGCGTCGTGTGGGGTAGCTTTGGTGGAGTGTTCCCTAACAAGGTTCCCGCCACCCTGGATATCCGAGCATGCAGGCTGAAAAGTAGTGCACCCCTGCAGGGAGTTTAATCTATTAGAATAGCCGTGTCCACGGTAACAGGACGCTTTATGCTGAAGCTGGATCTTACCACTACGAATTACTACTATTAAACTGTTTGGTTCCGGGTTTTCTTACTCGCAGGGAAGTCGAGGAGGGGAACTCGGAGGCATATATTATTATTAATCATTCCAACTTACTATTATACAATGCTGCAACAACTTCTGCTCCATTGTTATTACATTCATGCTATTGAACTGTTGGTTGATTCTCTCCTTGTGCTGCAAGACACGTCAGAAGATGCTAGTCTTCGATAGGCCTAGCTTCTTACCCTTATTTTGATTTCTACCTTGCAGTCCACTATATACAACCTCCCCTTTCCATTTGATACAAAAGCATAAGTGCTTAGTAGCGGACGTAAGACTCGCGGGTATGCTAGATACTCACCTTTGCTTTATTTCCCCCTTTTTGTTTTTCCTGATCGGCCGCTGCAGTCGACGTTGGAGCCTTGGAGTCTAGGAGCAGGAGATCCCCGATGCCGACCACCGCAACATGCAGATCCCCGGTGCCTTCTACGACGTCGAGTTCCTCTTTGACCAGGAGTAGTTTGGAGGTTCCCAGGCAGGAGGGCTTGCCTTTTCGATCGAGTGTTGATTTTGTGCTGGCCTTCTTAAGGCATCCTTGTATTCTTGTGTCTGTACTCAGATACTTTTGCTTCCGCTAACTTTGTGCTCTCGAGATGTTGTATTCGAGCCCTCGTGCCCCCTGGCTTGTATTAAACAGCTTGTATTATTTTATTTGTAGAGTTGTGTTGTGATATCACACCGTGAGTCCCTAATATCGATCGTGTACCTTGCGTGTATGATTAATGTACACGGTCTGATTTTGGGGGCGTCACAACACTATAGAACTTGGCTTGCATATTCCAAGGATGAGCCTCCTCAAAAGAGCTCAAAGTCTTCATGAGCGAGCAAGTTAGATGCACCCCCACTAGTTCCATTGGAGAGCTTTCTAGCTCATATGTGCATCCATTGCATGGCAATCCCTACTCCTCACATCATATCTATCATTTGGCCTTCTCGCCTATGATTTTCCTCATTGATGTGAGCCTTTCTCATCTTTTTGTCTTCCTCCTCCACCATATTTCTCTCTTTGTCATCCTAAGTGTCTACTCTCGTGCTTACGCTCATCCATTGCATGAGTGCTCAATATATCGAACATGAGTGGATCAAATTGACTTGTACCTGTCTAGTGGTCTGGGGACGAGTCAAGATAAGATTCCAAAGAAGACCAAGTGTGAAACTTTAGTAGATTGAGTTCTGAATTTTTTCTCTCGTATTCCATGTTCCTCTTCTTGCACGCAAACACCATTTGGATACATTCGAGTCACGGACATCGAGAGCTCTTGCACCTAATGTTCTTTTGTTACTTGTTTCAATGCTAATTAGACTCTTGCATGTTATGACTTGAATTGAATCACATACCTTGATTGCTTTACTTTTCAAAGTTCTTATGTGGTTGCTAGCTTTTCACCACAGAAATATGCTCGTTATCATTTACCTACTCGAGGATGAGTAGGAATTAAGCTTGGGGATGTTGATACGTCCCAAATGTATCGATAATTTCTGCTTGCTCCATGCATGTTTTGTGTGATATTTCTATGATCTAGATACACTTTCATAAACTTTTGACCATGTTTGGACTAACTTATTAACTCAGTGCACCACAGTGCCAGTTCCTGTTTTTTGTTGTTTTTCTATTCCAGGTTTCCCCCATATTGAAAGTGCTCCAAAAATTCGGGGAAAATCAAAAAAAAATCCAGCGCAACTGAAGCTTCCGGAACCCCGAAGGAAGGCCGAGGGCCACCACCAGGTGCCCAAGCGGCCACCTGGCGCGGCCTAGGGCTTGGCCTCGCCAGGGGGGGTGCCTGAACTCCTGGTGGCCCCCCTGGCTGCCCCCTTCTCCTATATATTCCCCGTGACGTGAAACTTCCGAGAAGAGAACCCTTTTTCGCGATCTCTCGTTTGTTCCGCCGCCGCGCTTCCATGATCGGGAGCGCCAGCAGACTTCATCCCGGCACCCAGCCGGAGGGAGGATCGACCTCCGGGAGCTTCCCCTCCACCATGGACGCTTCCCGGATGTGCCGTGAGTAGTTTCCTTTGGACCATGGGTCCGTGATCAGTAGCTATATGATGTTCTCCTCCCCTCTTTGTTCTTCATGGTTTAGACCTCGTGAGCTGCCCTACATGATCTAGGCACATATGTAATCTTTCTGCTGTTTCTATGCTGAGTTTGATTGGATCTGATGGATTATGAGATTATGTTCAGATTGTGATAGAGTAATATATTTGGTTCTTCTCTTTTATATTTTTGTTCCTAAGTAATTCTTGCATGTTCTCCGTTGTTGTTTATTGCTTTGTCCAAGTAGTAGGTAGTAACTCCAAGAGGGAATGTTATGCTCGATTGTGGGTTCATGCCCCCTGATGACACGCTTGAGTGACAGAAACATGAGTCTAGGGGATGTGTTGTTTCCACAAGGGGGAAAACAACGGTACTTGTAACCGCGGTTGCAAGGATTGTTTAGTTTACGCAAAGTGCTTTTTAATGCAGATGTCTGTTGCTTTGGGTTTACACTTTGGGTGGGCTCGGAACTTAATACCAGCGATATGTTCGGGATAGATATCTCAAGGTGGATGATTAGTAGTAGATGGAGTTGGATTTCGGTCTACTTATTTTGGCGTACCTCCCATGCTTTTGAGCCTCTTTCTTTCTTTGTAGCATAGTTAGCATTGCGGTTCGTTTATAATCCTGTCAATTGCCCATCTGTAATTTGTTTACCTCGCATAGCAGTTTTATCATCTTTGGGAAGAGAGACATCACTAGTGAACATCACGGGACCCCGGTCCATATTCTCATCATTGTTTACACGCTTATTTACTTTTCTGCTTTTACTTTCAATTGCTATCATTATCATTATCCCTTGTGTTTTGATCCTTGGTAAACAACAAGACCGGAGAGATTGACAACCTCTCTGAACTTCGTTGGGAGTAAAGTTATTTGTGTCTGTGTGCAGGTACAGGAGAAGAAAGTGATTATCATAAAAGGCGCGTCACTTGCCGAACCACCTACTTATCATCTCCAGAGTCCTACTGGTCGATACTCAACCTCGGTATCTTCACCGAGGGAAACTTGTCGCTACGCTACATCTCACCTTCCACTTGGGGTAACCAACGAAGGGCGAGAAGAAATTATCATCTCTCGCGTATCTGAAGCCAAGGCTGCAACGTTTGATCGCCGCAATCGGTCGGGTATATAAAACAAAGGGGGGAAATAAAGCAAAGGTGAGTATCTAGCATACCCGAGAGTCTTACGTCTGCTACTAAGAATTTATGCATTTGTATCAATAGAAAGTGGAGGCTATATAGTGGACTGAATTGCAGAAAACCAGAATAAGGATGAGAAGCTAGGCCTATTGAAGACTAGCATCTTCACGCGGTTCTTGCAGCACGAGAAGAGAATAGCCAACAATTTATATAAAGCATAAAGTAACAATGCAACAAAAGTTGTTGCAGCATTGTATAATACTCCCTCCGTTCCTTGATATAAGGTGCCTCAGGTTTTCAGAAAATTCCAAAATGCATGGCATATTGGTATTATGCCACCTGTCTAGATAAATATACCTATGGAAAGAGATAGAACGGAGAGTCTCTTTTCTATTATTGGCTGATTAAATTATTTTCTCCCTATTTTTTCTAGGAAAAGATCAGTTCGATGATGGCATTACATGTACGCGTTAATATCCGTGCAAAAACCTTAGGAACCTTATATTAAGGAACGGAGGGAGTAGTAAGTTGTACTCCCTCCGATCCATAATAAGTGTCGCTCATTTAGTATAAAATTTGTACTACCTTAGTACAAAATGAGCGACACTTATTATGGATCGGAGGGAGTAATAATTATCCATGCCTTCGATATCCCTTCCTCGACTTCCCCGCGAGGAAGAATACCCGGAACCAACAATTTAATATTAGTAGTTTGTAGTAGTAGGATCTAGCTTCAGCATAAAGTGTCCTATTACCGTGGACACGGCTATTCGAATAGATTAATCTTCCCTGCAGGGGTGCACTTGTGTTACACTACAACGCACGGATCTCCAAGGTGGTGTACACCCCTTTAGGTAATGCCCCACCGAGGCTATCCGACATACCGTAGCCCATCTTTCAAACTCAAGAAAGAGGCCATCCGCCGGTCTAAATCCTAAGTACGCAGGGTCTTGGACCCCAACCCTGAATTACTCCTGCACGGTGCGTAACTCGCTGGTGAAGCATAAGCAAAAAAGACACATAAATCTCAAAGAAGACCACTTCCCGGCAATCAGCCCGCGGTATTGCTGACGTCTAAAGAGTTCTTGAACAAGAATACAATGCACGGGAGCCCATAACTCCTTGCCCCACGTGTAGGTAGCGCATATTAGCATAAATCCACTAAAGTCATCCACCTGACCCATTAAGCATTTTAATATTTTTCTGTTGGGACAACCATTATTGTTGCCCCTATCCGGGTGAGTCGCGGACAACGACATCAGCCATGTCCACCCCCATAACTAGAGTCGGTGGCCGCCTGCCCTGTCGTCCCACCAACTCGTGTGGTTACCAACAAGGCGAACCGTCTCCTTACCTTATCTCGCGTGTGCTCTTTGAAGAGCCTGACTTTCTTACAATAGGGTATCTCACGGCCAACGAGCAAGGACCAGAACCACGATGGTATCCGCATGTCCTGCCGTCCTGATACAATCCCTGTGCGGTCACCGTTGGTTCACCCGACTCCTTACCTTTAAGGACACCATTTGATTCGAGTGCCTACCATCAAGTGAAACTAGGAGGAATCACCCTCGATGGTACACTTGAAGAGGTTCGACAGAGACAACAACAGAATGAACTAAAAAGGAGTATCCTCGTATCATCCCGGTGGTGCTACGCGACCGAGGAGGCGACAAGAGTGAAATACGAGTCCATCCACTCGTAAGTCAAACTTGAAGCGACTCGGCAGAGTCTCACCGTTGTAGGTTCTGAAAGCGTAGTATATCGACCAGAGGAGGGGGGAGTGAATGGGGGATTTTCAAATTTCTTGAGGAATTTCAATTTCCTCAGTACTGAGGCAATTCGAAATTGAGGAAACTCACAGAACGAAGAAGCACAGAAACATTACAGAACGTAGACAAGACTACAAAGCAACATATTGCAGGGAAACAACTTCTATCGAAAGAGCTAAAGTGTAACTGATGCAATGAATGAGGAATCAGAATTGAGGAAACTCAGAAGGGAAGGCATCAGGACAAGTCATCAGCGCATAAGCATAAGAGCAGAGTTTTAAGAAATAGCACCAGGGCACTGAAGACATTGATTTGATGGATTAGTTCAAGTTGCTGTGACAACTCTACATCTGGTTGGCGAGGATGAGATTGAACTCAGTAGACATAGTCTTCACCTTATTCTCCTTGAACTAAAGTCCTCAGACTCCGTCCAATTACTCAGGTGAGTCTTCAAGGTAAACTCCCGAAACCTTCACAGACTCCGTTCACTCAGGGAAGTCACAATTACATCTTGACTTCCTCAGAACGATGACTCCTACACTTGCTGGAAGATCACAGTCTTTAAGAGTAAAACACTTCGTATCACTCGAACCGACTTCCTCAGAAATGCTGAACTACTCAGGCTAGTGTTTTTCCTCACTTAGGTTCTTCAGGTTCCTCAGAGGTGGGTTTCTCTCAGATGACAAGTGTCAATTTCTCTCATGGAGCAGCCAACCCTCGAATGGGGCTGGGGGCGGCTATTTATAGCCGGTGAGCAACCCCTCGTGAAAGGACATAAATGACCATGCACAAAATTACCATCGTGCCCACCCTTCGGACCGTTGTTAGACTGGTCTAGCCTCTTACCACGCAACACGTGGCACGGTCCAAATTATTCTCTCTCTCTCTCTCTCTCTTCAGGAAAACTGCACTGGCAGTTTCCTGACTCCTCAACCGAAGTTAGATTCCTCAGTGTTCTGAAGAACAAGGTCTCAGACACCCGAGGAACGGAACTTCTTTTGCAGGAGATTCCTCAGGGTTTTCTTTAGGATTTCTATTTGAGCACTTCCTCAGAAATACAGAAATCATTTTCCTCAACCCCTCCAACAGTGCGGTGTTTTCCTATGACTCAAGAAGTATAAAAGTCTTAACGTAGACTATGCTTGAACTTCGGTTCAGCGTGAGATGCCGCAGGATGACGCACGGCTTCTTCAGCATCAGCCGAATGCCTTAGGATCCTGTTTCCTCAGGATTTCACGCCACATCAGTCTTCAGGAAACACACCGATTTTCTCAATGTTCCTCAACATTTTGGGGGGTCCACAACGGTGGTTAACCTCTTCTTCAAGGACTATTATCCTGTGTATACTCACAAACACATCAGTCCCTTAACCGTTTTGTCATTAAATACTCCAAAACCTCAAGGGGGAACTAGATGCACTTACAATCTCCCCCTTTTTGGTGATTTGATGAAAATCAGGTTAAAGTTTCAACGGAATTAAATAAGTAATTTTGAGGAATAAAACTTGAAGAAAAAAAATTCATCCTGTCTGAATATAGAGATGCTCCCCCTGAGGATATGCATATATTGAGGACTTTTGAACTTAGTGAATATTTTTGAAAAACATGAGGAGCTCCCCCTATATCCAGGATTGTCTAAAAAATAGTGTTGAAACTAGAATGCTTGAAGATTAAACACAACACTGAGCAAAGTGATTGCTGAAGAAAAATATAAGTATCACACGACCTTAAGTAATTTTATGAGATAATGCAAAGGTATTAGCCAATCACAAAAGTATCAGTTTACAACTCGTTACAAAAATAGTCTGAAGAACGACAGTTGTAACCGAGGAACCCCATATAGACCCGCTTGAAGACTAACATATTTCTCCCCCTTTGTCATTAAATGAACAAAAAGGCGAGAACTAATACTAGCATCCCATGAGAAAGGCCTCAGGGCAGAGGTGAATCAGGCTGGAGGCAAGCCGTTGCAGTGTGAGGACAAGCAACAATGTCTTCAGCGTCCATAGGAGAGATCTCGTGGTGCGAAGAGTAGGAATATGTCGCATCGGCATGGAGCAGCCATGCCGATCTGACGAGGAGGCCGAATCTCAGAGACCTGAGGCTGCTTGAGGCCAAGTTTGGCGAGGTCTTCAGGAACACTTACTTCAGTGAGAAGAACATCAAGTCGTTGATAGGTGTGATGTGCATACTGATGAATCTTCTTTTGAGCTGTGTGCATTCGCGCAATGTAGGTGAGGATGTCTCCAATCTGACGCTTGGTCTAGTCATGGTTGCGATCGACCTTCTGATGAAGACTGGTGAGGAGTTCTCTGTCGGTCATCACGCGAGCTTGCGTTGTATCCTCAGTTGAAGCATGTGTGCGTTCTTCATGAGTGGTTCGGGACTTAGGCTGTCTAATATTTCCACCAAGGGAATTATCTGGTAGAAATTCCTCATAGAACACATCTTTGACGTTGGAATTTTAAGCAAGAGTACGCTGAAGCACTTCAACTGGAGGCAAGTACGTGTGATGATTCGGCTGATCAGGCTGATAGTTGATACCTGTCTTGAAAGAAACCAGGTTCATGATCCACGGAGCATATGGCTTCAGGATGTGAGGATTCTGGGCAGCATCAACCATTGTCCTGAAGAAGTAGTCTGAGACATTGATTGGCGCAGAAATGTTGTGGTTGTACAAGATGTTCTTCATGATGCCAACAACTTTTTCAGCTAAGGGCTCATACCCCTTGATTGGGCAGAAAGACTTGGCCAGAATTCTATAGAGAGTTCTCGGCAGATACTGAAGCTCTCTGATGAGGAACTTGGTACGGGTAGGAGCTTCAGGGGCTTGAGGCTTCATGAGCATGTTCATCAGATCATCCCGCAGAAGTGGAGAGCCATACGTGCTGGGAACTGAGGCATCAGAAAAAGGCAGCTGAAGAATCTCAATGATTTCAGGCACTGAAGTAGTGTAGTGCTGATGCTCAGTCATCCATTCCAGAACCCAAGTGTTGATGTCCTTGGGATCGCCTGATACATACAAGGTTGCGTAGAACTGAAGCACAAGCTCTTCATTCCAGTGTATGCAATCAGAGCAGAACTGAAGAAACTTGGCATGCAATAGGTCTTGAAGCGCATTGTTGAAGCATGGAATGTCCTCCATATCCAAGTGAGGAGTGTGCTTATGCGGAAAGACTTTATGCAGCATGTAGAGGACTGGGGCATTATAGTTCTTTTGGGTTGCAGTCCAGAACCTCACCAGCATGTTTGGTGATACGTCACAAACATATCTATAATTTCTGCTTGCTCCATGAATGTCTTGTGTGATATTGCTATGATCTAGATACACTTTCATCCACTTTTGATCATATTTGGACTAACCTATTAACTCAGTGCACCCCAGTGCCAGTTTGTGTTTTCTGTTGTTTTTATTCCAGGTTTCCCCCATATTAAAAGTGCTCCAAAAATTCGGGAAAATCGGATAAAAAATCAGAGCAACGAAAGCTTCCAGAACCCCGAAGGAGGGCCGGGGGGCCACCACCACGTGCCCAGGCGGCCACCTGGCGCGGCCTAGGGCTCGGCCGCGCCAGGGGGGCGCCTGGACTCCTGGCTGCCTCCCTTAGCCTATTTATTCTCCGTGACGCGAAACCCCCGAAGACAGAACCCTTTTTCGCGATCTCGCCTCTGTTCCGCCGCCGCTGCGCTTCGAATATCGGGAGCGCCAGCAGACCTCTTCCCGGCACCCTGCCGGAGGGAGGATCGACCTCCGGAAGCTTCCCCCCCCCACCATGGACGCTTCCCGAATGTGTCGTGAGTAGTTTCCTTTGCACCATGGGTCCAAGATCAGTAGCTATGTGATGTTCTCCTCCCCTCTTTGTTCTTCATGGTTTAGACCTCGTGAGCTGCCCTACATGATCGAGGAACATATGTAACCTTTATGTTGTTGCTATGCTGAGTTTGATGAGATCTGATGGATTATGTGATTATGTTCAGATTGTGATAGAGTAATATATTTGGTTCTTATCTTTTCTATTTTTGTTCCTAAGTAATTCTTGCATGTTCTCCGTTGCTATTTATTGCTTTGGCCAAGTAGTAGGTAGTAACTCCAAGAGGGAATGTTATGCTCGACTGTGGGTTCATGCCCCCTGATGACACGCCTGAGTGACAAAAACATTAGTCTAGGGTACGTGCTTTTGCCACAAGGGGTAAAACAACGGTGCTTTTAACCGCGGTTGCAAGGATTATTTACTTTACGCAAAGTGCTTTTTAATGCAGTTGTCTGCTTTGGGTTTACACTTTGGGTGGGGCTCGCAACTTAATATCAGCGAGATGTTCTGGATAGATATCTCAAGGTGGAGGATTAGTAGTAGATGCCGTTGGATTTTGTTCTACTTATTTTGGTGTACTGCCCATGTTTTTGATCCTCTTCCTTTCTTTGTAGCATAGTTAGCATTGCGGTGCATTTATAATCCTGTCTATAGCCCATCTGTAATTTTTTTACCTCGCATAGCATTTTTATCGTCTTTTGGGAGAGAGACATCACTAGTGAACATCACGGGACCCCGGTCCATATTCTCATCACTGTTTACACGCTTATTTACTTTTCTTCTTTTACTTTCAGTTTCTATCATTTTCATTATCCCTTGTGTTTTGATCCTTTGTAAACAATAAGACCGGAGAGATTTACAACTTCTCTGAACTTCGTTGGGAGCAAAGTTATTTGTGTCTGTGTGCAGGTCCACGTCAGTTGCACCGCTGACACCTACTTATCATCTCCGGAGTCCTACTGGTCGATACTCAACCTCGCTATCTTCACTGAGGGAAACTTGCCGCTACGCTGCATCTCACCTTCCACTTGGGGTAACCAACGAAGGGCGAGAAGCAATTATCATCTCTCGCGTATCAAGCAAATTTCTGTCGCCGTTGCCGGGGACTCCGAGTGCTAAGATAGGGGAGTTGCCCACTACCTTTTACCTTTACTTTTTAGTCTTGTTAGTTTACCTTTCAGTTTTTATCTTTGTGTCTTATATCAAAAAATACAAAAAAATCTGCCACACTTGCTGCTACTATGGGTTCCACTGAAAACACCAAGTTGTGTGACTTCACTAGTCAAAACAACAAAGACTTTATCTGCACTCCTATTGCCACACCTGCCACTTCAGCTACCTCTTATGAAATTAACCTGCTTTGCTAAAACTTGTTATGAGAGATCAATTCACTGGTGCTGGAGATGATGCCGCTTTACACTTAAACAATTTTCTTGAATTATGTGATATGCAAAAGTATAAAGAAGTAGAAGGTGATGTTGTTAAGCTGAAGCTCTTCCCTTTCTCTTTGAGGGAAGGAGCTAAATTCTTGTTTCAATCTTTCCCTAGGAATAGCATAGATTCTTGGGATAAGTGCAAATATGCTTTTATTGGGAAGTATTACCCACCTGCTAAAATTATCCAATTAAGAAGTAACATTATGAATTTTATGCAATTGTATAATGAACATGTTGCCCAAGCTTGGGAACGTATAAAATCTCTTGTTAAGAAATTCCCTACACATGGTTTGACTACCTGGATGGTTATCCAGACTTTTTATGCTGGCTTGAACTTTACCTTGCGGAACCTGTTAGATTCGGCCGTGGGAGGAACCTTTATGTCCACTACACTTGGTGCTGCCACAAAACTTCTCGATGAGATGATGACCAACTATTCCCAATGGCACACCGAACGCGCTCCAACAGGTAGGAAGGTAAACTATGTCGAGGAGATTACCTCCCTAAATGAAAAAGTTGACCTAATTATGTCTCTACTTACCAAGCAACCCTCTATTGATCCTCATGATGTTACTTTAAATTCTTTGGTTGCTTAGGAACAAGTAGATGTGAAATTTATTGCTAGAAACAACTTTAACAACAATGCTTATAGGGGCAATTTTGCTAGTAATCCTAGACCGTTTCCATCCAACTATGGGAACAACAACACCTGCCCTAGCAACAAGAACCCCACTTCTGAACTAGAAAACATGCTTAGAGACTTTATCACTACCCAAAAAGCCTTCAACAATAATGTAGAAGAGAAATTAGCTAAGTTAGATAATCTCTTTTTGAAGGTAGATAGCCTAGCCCTTGATGTTGAAATTCTAAAAATTAGAACCTCTCCCATTGAGGAGAGGAAAGCCACTCCTATGAATGCTATCCAATTACAAATTAATGAAAATATTAGGATGATGGCTAAACTTAAAGAAATATGGGCTAGAGAATAAGAGGAAGAGGATAGAATTAAGAGCCTTCCTACACACCACACAGTTGCCACTATCCAAATTGTTGAGGATACCGAAACTATTAGCACCCAATGCACTCCTGGTCCCAATGGACCTATTAATGGTGATGATAGTACCTCAATCGTAGAAGAAGAAACTCCTATGAACATAGAGGGTTGCAAACAAGTGAGCCTAGATGACACTACTACCACCTTTGATAGTAGTGATATTAATTTTGATAGTTGCACCCTCTCAGAAGTTATTAGCTTGCTACACAAAATGTCTAGAGACTCCCACACTAGCACACTCAATCTTGCCTTCACGGAGCATATCACAAATGCTCTAACCAAAGCTAGGGAGGAGAAGATTAGAATAGAAGCCTCCATACCAAGGAAGCTAGATGATGGTTGGGACCCTATGATAAAAATTAAATTGAATAACTTCTCTTGCTATGCTTTATGTGACGTCAGAGCTAGTACCTCCGTCATGCCCAAAAGAATGTATGATATGTTTGAATTGAAACCTTTTGATTCTTGTTCTTTTGGTGTTCGTCTTGTTGATTCTTCTGTGAAGAATCCTTTGGGGAAGATCGACGATGTTCTTATCATTGTCAATGACAACTATGTTCCCGTTGATTTTATTGTTATGGATATAGAGTGTGAACCTTTATGTCCAATTATTTTGGGATGTCCTTTTCTTCGCATCGTTGGTGCCGTTATTGACATGAAAGAGGGGAACATAAAATTTCAATTATCTCTCAAAAAAGGGATGGAACACTTCCCTAGAAAGAAAATCAAGTTACCTTTTGAGTCCGTTACATGGGCTAGCTATTCTCTTTCTCTTGATAAAATTTGATTCTTCTTTTGATTTATGCCTAGCTTAAAGACGTAAAAGAAAGCACTCGTTGGGAGGCAACTCAAGATGTTTTTACTTATGTTTTTAGTGGTCTTGATGATTGTTACTACTGTAGCAACATCATTGTATCTTTATTTTCAAGCTTTGTGCCAAGTTATAGCCTGTTATGATAAGGGAAGCAAAAGTTGTGACATGCTGTCCCTAAGGATGGCAATTTTACCCATGGGTACGGGTACCCGTGGGTACCCTACCCGCATGGGCAGGGTATGGGTACATTTTTATACCCATGGGTAGTACCCATACCCTACCCATCAAGTCGTGGGTAGGGCACGGGTATGGCTTTGTACCCATGGGTATACCCATACCTTACCCATGTATATCATTTCACTATTTGACTAATCCCATGTTTATCTATACCATATACTATTTCATCTACTAAGTGGGTACCTATAGCCTTTATAAATAATTTTCATGTATTCATATACCTGCAATTGAGTTGAGATTATTTTCTTGCTAACATGCTACCAATAAATGTAAAAAATATTAACATTTTTGGTACTATTTGATCTACCCAATGATTACCCGATGGGTACGGGTATCCACCGGGTATGGGTGTGGGTAAAGTTTCATACCCACGGGTAAGGGTATGGGTAAAATTTTGTACCCATGAACTATAAGGGTATGGGTATGGTATTGCTCTACCCTACCCATACCCTACCCATTGCCATCCTTAGCTGTCCCGAAAACAGATTCTTTCTTCTTGACGGAAAAAATTGAAACAAATCACCAATTCATATTTTGGAGCTGAATTTTTTACGCAGCATGCTCTATAAAATTGTGAAACTTTCGTATGTTCTGAGTTTTTTGATTTTTGTTGCATAAGTGCCTCAAAAAAATTCTCTACTACCTGCTGTTCTGTTTGTCACAAATTCTGCCACGTTTTGCCTCTCCTTACTTTTGCAAACCTTAAGCTTGCTTTTTCTTTGCAAAAACCTTTTGGCAATCTTTAGAAACAGTAGCTCTTAAAGAATATCTTTATATCCAGTGGGGAAAATTATTCTATTAAGGGTACTAACCTCTCTAGTCATCTTATGATGAGTTATGTATGAAGGGAGTTTTCAAGTGTGCGATGGAAGATGATGAAAGAAGATTCGGGAGTGTCAAGCTCTCAAGCTTGGGGATGCCCCCATGCATCACCAAAAAATATTCAAGGAGACTCATGCATCTAAGCTTGGGGATGCCCCCGTGCATCCCCTTCTCCATCAACAATCATCAGTTCGTCCTTCGTCTCACTATATTTTTATCACTTCAAGCGATATGTGCTATGCTTGGAGAGTCTCTCTCTTAGGTTTTATTTTTAGTTTTATTTAGATTTTCTTGCTGTTCATAAAAAGTTAGACCCCAGCTTACTTTGTGTGGGACAGAAACACGCTCCACTCCAATCTAGAACACATCATAGGATTTTTCATGCTTATCTTTTTGTTGTTGTGTGTTCTTTATCTTTTCGTAGCTACTGCCATGTTTAGTTTTAGTCTTAGTTTGTCTTTAGCAAGAGCCTTGGCTTTTGTTTAGTTTGTTGCTGGAACTGTCTTTACTTTTCATGTTTATCTTGTTAAGAGAGTTGGTTGTTTTACTGAGTTTTGTCTTGTCTCGAAAGTAGGTAATTGAGGTTGCTACTTAATTTTAGTAGTAACTTGGAATAGTTTTGAGGTATTGATGTGAGTAATGTTTGAAATTTTGGTGTCAAGAGCTCTAGCCTATTTTGGGCAATCCGTGTGTATTTTCAAAACCTACGAAACTACTTGAGAACTCTAGCTACTATATGGGTCACTAATCTTTGGAGGGATCGGATATTAGAGTACACTCACGTACCATGAGTTGAGGATGCGCAAGGATAACCAAACCCCTATACACTCCTCCTCGGGGTACTTGTCTCTTTGTGAACCTCCTTATTAGATTGAGAGTTACTGGTAATAAGTGCATGAGTTCTTCGGACTAATGTAAGTATTGAAAGTTGACATTTCCACCTCCTCATATTTGCTAGCCTCTCCCGTGCCATGCATTGCCTTCTTCTCACTCCGAGAGTTGGCGTCCACCTTCGCCGGTACATCAAAACCCTTGGCATGATAGGCTCTGTCATCATACACATCCTTATGTCCTTCCTCAAAACAACCACCATACCTACCTATCAAGGAATTTCCATAGCCTTTCTGACATATATTTCCATGCAACATCCACCTCTTCATGACTTGATCTTCATGTCATACATGTTCCTGCTACACTGGCAGCGGCATAGATTGCATACATCATGATAGCTACATCTTCTTTATGATTTGAGTAACTTGTAAAGTGTGAAAGATCTTCTATACCCTCTTGTAAATTAGAGTGTTGCCCTTAAGTGAGGAAAAGACCCCAAAGTGGACAAAATAAAAGATCCTAGAGAGGACAAATGAGAGTTAAACAGAAAGAGCCATTGAGGCCACCAAAAAAATAGAAAAAATAGAAAAAGGAGAACAAAGAAATAAAAAGAGAGAAAGGGGAAACACTACTATCCTTTTGAAAGATCCACACTAGTACTCCCTCTTATCCTTGTACTCCATAGAGATGATCATTTATGCATATAGATATGTGGGGACCTTCACACTATAGAACTTGGCTTGCATATTCCAAGGATGAGCTTCCTCAAAAGAGTTGTAGGTCTTCATGAGCGAGCAAGTTAGATGCACCCCCTGTTGGGACCCGTGGTTAGCGTATGCAAGTCCCGTTACTACACAATCATATGGAGAGCCGAGAGCCGTACCCACTTGTCTAAGCAGACAAGGCCAAGCACAGAACGCTCTCGAAAAGCATCGAACGTGAGGGGCATCCCATCCAGGCCGGATGATCAACTAAGATGGGTCCTCATCGTCCGCACACAAGTCTAAATGATATGGGTGGTGAACTCCCATATTCATAGACAAGTCGCCTCAACCATACTATCGATTGTATTATAATACTTACATAGACTTACTTCAGCCCGATCACTTAGTCGATGTCTAGGGCAGGCTCGATCATACAACAAAGTGTGCACGTGACAGAGTCACGAGCAATCGCATCACGATGCCCCAAGCTGCGCACATCTAAGGGCCACTTGGTGTATAAAAGACCGCCAGCCAGATCACAACTAAGGCCTCGAAAACCCATACTAAGACATGCATGTTATAATCATACACGCAGCACACATGTCTAGTATGAACAGCAGGTAGCATTGCAATTCTCTACAAAGTTTACAACTTTATTGATAACTCTTACAGAGTGCACACAAAGATCACAAGTCTGTGATCCAACATTACATCAAACATGCGGAAGCAAAGTAGGTCTGAGTACAAACAAGTTTAACAAATGGCTTAGAGAAGCCTTATTTATAAACAAGCCCTTCACGAGGGACCAATTGTCTGACTGGGACTACACTAGCTTGATTAGTTGTCGAGCTCCAGGAAGAATCCACCTTCGGGGTCAGTGGGTTCATCTAAAACATAGAATAAGCAAACGTGAGTACAAAGTCGTACTCAGCAAGACTTATGTAGGAACTATACTACTCATGCACATGTATCAAGGTAAAGGGAGGTGGGGTTTCAACGCAGAAGTGCCAGCTTTGACTTGGCTAGTCCTGAACTACGAGTACTAGACTTGAGGTAAGAAGCGTACACGAGTCCACTACATCTCCAACCAATTACACCACTATGGTGCCTTCCTCGACTCCCCACGAGAAAACACGCCATAGCACTCAAGCTTATCTTGGAAAAATTTATAAGTATCCAGTTCAAGTTGTCTAATAATCAAGCTAAGCTTTCCAAGCAGTCCATAACCGCGGACGTGGCTATTCGAATAATTTTGTTAACCCTGCAGGGGTGTACCGCTACACACACACACGCATCAGTTACCGCCTGTGAGTGGGACCCTTCAAGCGGGTACCGGTGAGGATGTTGCCACGACACTTCGCCCACAGCTCCGTTCTAGTCCAGAGAGTCTCCTATCTGAGGTGCATCCATATGGAAGTCCGGCCGAGGTTCCAGTACAGCCTCAAACGATGTGTGCAGGGTCCCAAGCCGGTCTGATTAGCCGTTAATCCACTTCGCAGACCGTGCCACAGCCCTACCAGAACTTGCGAACTAATGCGACTTCTGGGGTTCGAACGGGGTGAGGTACTAGGTCGAGAGGGCTCAGTGAACCCAATGTGTGGTTGCACTCTTCTTCTTGGATCACCACACAAGAACTCGGACTTAAGGCGGTGTTCAACAAGACAACCCACTGTGTACACAGCCTCTCATCGTTCACCTTGTATTAGGGTAGATTCACCAACACATTTCCACCATCATCAACATGATCACTGCCATCCCGACTCACAAAAGATTAACCTCATTGTAACTCTAAGCAAGAAATAAGCAGTAATAGTTGCAGGGGCCACATGATATCAAACAACTCCTACATCAGCTAGGATTTTGGTTTTGCTTACTACTGTGACAAGATGATAGGGCATGAAAAGGAATGGGTTCATCTATGCGGTAGAAACGTATCATGGTTATCATCCTAAACAATGCATAAGAGAGACTGAGAGGGAAGTGGGATTTTATCGACATGATTAATGGGGGTTTGCTTCCCTTGCTGACGAGGTTCAGTATCGGGGTCTTCAACGAAGGGGGTGGTCTCCGGTTCCAGATGCACTTCTATTAGCAACATGAAAATCATAGGATCCACATAATGTACAATGCACAATGCACAATCACATGAATAAGATTGTAATGGTGATATTCATGGTTGCATTGTGTGGATAATTCCATTTAAAAGAAGTGGGTTGCAAAGTCATTTGCAAATCACTCCAAATTTGAATTCAAATTAAAGACATATGGACAAATGCTACTGTTCACCCAATTTAAATTGGTCAAACATGAAAACAAAGTCCATATTCACAAACCTTGTATTTTTCTAATAATTTTAGACATATTATTTGTCCAATTTGGAGTTAAAATGAATTAGTTATGAATTTTTGAAGTTTATATCATTTTCTGCCTTTTTCTGGATTTTCTTTTAAAATGAAAAAAGATTTACTACGTCAGCATGACATCATGCTGGCGTCAGGGGGACTCTGACCAGGGGGTCCCACATGTAAGTGTCCGTTTAATTAATTGAATCGTTTTAATTAAGATTAAACTTTATAGAGGGGGTTAATTAGGCCTAGGGCCCACATGTCATGGTCATTGGCTTGTAGGGCCAGGGTGACTAATCACCCTTCCACTTCGGCTGGGTTGCCGGCGGCGAGCTCCGGTGAACCAGAGCACGCCGGAGTGCATGGGAACGCGCTCTAGGCACGCATTTGACGCGCCAGTGGCATCAATCGCGAGCTGGGACCGAGCCACATCGAATGGAGCTAGCCAGGGGGGCTGGAGCTCACCGGAGCGACGCCGACGCCAAGCCCTAGCGGTGGTCGTGGCTCGGGCTCGAGGCAAAGCTCTATGTGGAGCTGCACTTGAAGCAGCAAAGGGCGCAATCGAAGCAGTGGAGGGCGGCGAAGACGACGGATAAGAAGGCGAGATCGATTGCGCTACAGGCCGTCGTCGCCATGGATCCGGACGGCGAGAAGCTTCGGATTTCATGGCAGAATACGGTACAGGCCAAGGGAGCGACCGTGGGCTAGGTGGGGGTGAAGCAGGAGCTCGCCGCGGATGAAGTGGAGGCGGTGGCGACGTCGTAGAGGGTCTGTGGCCGGAGTAATCGACGACGACGACATGCGGGTCCGACGAGCTCTCGGTGAAGCGTGCGTCGTCCTCGAGCTCTATTAGGACTCCAGCTTCTCCAGATCGGGGTAAACAGCTATGGCGCGCATGATGGACATGATCTCCTCCCCTATCTCCGGCGTTGGCTGCGGTTTCCGTCGACGATGAACAGGGTTGCACTCGATTGATTTGGGGGAATCGCACAGAGAGCGCAAGAGAGTGCGGCGAGAGGGGGAATGAACTGGGGCGTGTGCAGGCGTCTCCGTGGTGCGAGGATAGGCCTCAAGGAAGCGTGGAACGTCGTCGGCGTCGCGGTGGCAGTCGCTGCCCCCGGCATGCTCGAAAGCGAGCTGCTTGGGGTAGACGACAGGGGAGTTTGGCGGGCTGGGCCTGCTAGGTGGGCCTGGGGCGATGAGTTGGGCCAGAAGCACAGGTAAGTTTCCTTTCTATTTTTTTCTTTCTGTTTTCTTTTCTGACATTTGTTTGTCTTAGCTAATTAAATAGCTAGGCATTTTATTAAATGCCCCAAATTTTTGGACTTCCAATGCATATAGCAAGCCACTTATAAAGTTTGGGCATTTTTAAAATTCAAATAATTTGAACTTTAATTCAAATAGGGGTTTAAATTTAAATCCAAGCTCCTGTTTGAATATTTGAAAAATCCATGAGCATGGGAATGCTACCACATCACTTTATATGTGATCATACTCATTTATGTGAGTTTTCAAAAATATAAAAGGAATTTTTGGAGCAACTTTATTTCTGGCCATTTGAATTAAATTCATCTGGGGGGGGTTCTTCTCCCATTTAAATTTATTTTTGAAATTTTTAACATGAATGCAATGTAGCTCTTGATCCTAGCACATACCTAACTTGGGGTTGTGACAACTCGCCCCCACTCAAAAGAATCTCGTCCCGAGATTCAGAAGTCTGCGGGAGGAAGGTGGAGTACTCGGCACTGAGACGGTCTTCTCTTTCCCACGTGGCTTCTCTCTCAGAGTGGTGTGACCATTGCACTTTCAGAAACTTAATCTTCTGATGACGAGTGACACGCTCTGCTGAATCAAGAATACGAACGGGGTATTCTCGATAAGAAAGGTCATCTTGGAGATCAAGCGTTTCATGGTCGACTTCGCGGATGGGGTCCTTGAAGCAACACCTGAGTTGTGACACATGGAATACATCATGTACTCGGGAAAGGTGCGGGTGGCTATATTTAAGGGGTTGGGTTACTAGATAGTTTTCTAGAGGATGACCACGACTTACTAGGGCTACAAAAGATATGTCAGAGTAGCAAAGTACCCCAACACGATGGTTAGTTTGGTTATGCGGGGGTAGTTCAAGTTGGTAGGAAACTTCTCACGTTTAGATAGAATTCGGAAAGGTCCAATGTAACGTGGGGCCAACTTGCCCTTGATACCGAAGCGTTGGGTTCCCTTCAGAGGAGTAACCCGAAGGTAAGCCTTCTCATCCAGATTGTAGCTTTCTTGTCTATGATGACGATCATAGTAGCTTTTCTGACGAGACTGGGCTGCTTTCAATTGATCACGAACAATGAGAACTTGCTCTTCTGCTTCCATGATCATATCCGGTCCAAAGAATTGTCTTTTACCGGTTTCTGACCAGTTTAGGGGTGTTCGACATCTTCATCCATAGAGGAGTTCAAAAGGAGCCATGTTCAGACTAGATTGGAAACTATTGTTATAAGCCAATTCGGCTAATGGAAGAGACTTCTCCAAATTCCTTCTGAATGAGATAACACAAGCTCTGAGCATGTCTTCAAGAATTTGGTTAACCCTTTCAACTTGACCGCTAGACTGAGGATGGAAAGCTATACTAAAGGAGAGATGAGTTCCCATAGCATTCTGAAAGCTTCCCCAAAATCTAGAGGTGAAAAGGCTACCACGATCAGAATTGATTTCCAAAGGAACACCATGAAGAGATACAATTCTAGAGACATACAAGTCCTCTAACTGGCTAGAAGTTATAGACTCGCGAACGGAAAGGAAGTGTGCAACTTTGGAAAGTCTATCCACGACAACGAAGATGGCATCATTTCCTTTCTGGGTTTTTGAAAAGCCAGTGATGAAATCCATACTAACTTTGTCCCATTTCCACTCTGGAATAGGAAAAGGTTGAAGAGTGCCAGCAGGTCTTTGGTGTTCTTCCTTAATGCGACGACAAACATCACATTCGGCAACAAATCGATCAATGTCTCTCTTTATCCTAGTCCACCAAAATCTCTGGCGTAGATCTCGGTACATTTTTGTGCTACCGGGATGAATCAAGAGGGGTGTGTAATGGGCGTCTTTGAGGATGAGTTGCCTTAGATCCCTATTCTTAGGTACTACCAAACGATTTCCAAAGAATATCGTTCCTTTACTATCTGTGGAGAAACATTTAGCAACTAGGCTAGCAATGTTCTCCTTGATCCGGCAAACACCTCGTGCACGCCTTTGGGCAACTATGATTTGATGCTCAAGGGTTGGTTTCGCCACCAAGTTGAAAAGAGATCCACGAGGAACAATCTCGAGATTGAGCTTTCGAAATTCCTCATGAAGAAGTGGTTTACACTGTTGTAACATGAGGTTGTTACAATACGACTTACGACTTAGTGCATCAGCCATGACATTGGCTTTGCCTGGGGTGTAAGAAATTCCTAACTCATAATCTTTTATCAACTCTATCCAGCGTCTTTGCCTGAGATTAAGATCTGGCTGGGTGAATATGTATTTGAGGCTTTGGTGGTCGGAATAGATCTCACAACGATTACCAAGGAGGTAATGTCGCCAAGTTGTCAAGGCATGAACTACGGCAGCGAGTTCAAGATCATGGGTAGGATAGTTCTCTTCATGTGGACGCAACTGGCGTGAAGCATAAGCTACCACATGTCTATCTTGCATAAGTATGCATCCTAACCCTTGCCGTGAGGCGTCACAAAAGATCTCGAAATCCTTTTTGGTGTCTGGAGGCGCAATTACGGGTGCAGAAGTCAATCTTCTTTTTAGCTCTTGAAAGCTTTCCTCGCACATGGGAGCCCATTGGAATTTATTATCTTTCTTGAGGAGTTCAGTTAGAGGCTTTGCAACTTTAGAAAAGTTCTCGACGAAGCGGCGACAATAGCTTGCTAAGCCAAGAAAACTCCTAACTTGCTTAACCGATTCAGGTGGAGTCCAGTCAAGGACGGCCTGAGCTCTCTCGGTATTGACAGCAATGCCTTTTGCAGAAATCATGTGGCCTAAGTAGGTCACTTCTGGTAGCCAAAATTCACACATGGAGAATTAGCATACATGCGATGCTCTCGAAGTTTCATCAATACCAACCTAAGATGTTCGGCATGTTCTTCTTCGTTCTTTGAGTATATAAGGATGTCATCGAGGTAAACCACGATGAAATTGTCCAAATACTCCATGAAGATTGAATTCATCATGCGCGAGAAAGTGGCGGGGGCATTAGTTAGACCGAAGGACAGGACGGTGAACTCGTAAATACCATATCGAGTAGTGAAAGCCGTCTTGGGAACGTCCTCGTTTCGGATCTTGATCTGATGATAGCCTAATCTCAAATCCATCTTGGAGAAGACAGAGGATCCAGCAAGTTGATCATAAAGATCATTGATCCTGGGCAGTGGGTACTTGTTCTTTATCGTGGCTAGATTTAGCGGGCGATAGTCTACGCACATCCTTTCTGTTCCATCTTTCTTTGTTACGAACAGAACGGGGCAACCCCATGGCGATGAGCTAGGGCGGATGAAGCCTTTTGCCAACAAAGGTTCAAGTTGGATTTTAAGCTCAGCTAACTCACGTGGGGCCATTTTGTATGGGCATCTTGAAATTGGTGCAGTTCCTGGCATAAGATCCACTATGAACTCTACACATCTGTCGGGTGGCATGCCCGGCAGCTCTTTAGGGAAGACATCAGGGAAGTCACGAACCACCGGAATATCTTCAAGGTCGGGAAGGGGAAGCACATTCAAAGAATGCATCTGGGTTCTTGTTCTTGGTGAGGAATAATCTATTGTCTGGCCTGAAGGATGTGTAAGTCTAACTGACTTGGCTTTACAATCAAGAAAATCATTTTGTCTTGATAACCAATCCATACTAAGGATGACATCAATGTCTGAAGACTTGAGGGCTATGAGTGAAGCAAGGAATACTAAACCCTCAACTGCAATTTGATTGCCATGGCTTACTCTATTAGTTTGCCACTTGGAACCAGGAGTTTGAATAATCATTGGGGTGAACATTTCATCAAAGTATATCTCATGCCGAAGTGCATAACTCTCCGACATGAATGAGTGAGATGCTCCTGGATCGAAAAGGACAGAAGTGGGAACATAATTGACTGGGAGTGTACCAAGAATGACGTCAGAAGTACCATCAGTCTCCTCAGCTGAGATTTGGTTCACACGTCCAAGATTTGCGGAAGAAGATGGCTTGGTGGTGGAGACCTTCAGGGGTGGCTTGGCACGAACATTGGGGTTACCTTTGGCATGAGGTGGAGCATTCTGATTTATGGGGAACTCACAATAATCTGAAGCAGGATCCAAAGACAGTGCGGGGAGTTGGGTTTTTAGGTGAAGCTGGATGGAACGGAGCTGGTGGACGAGTCGCCACAAAGGATGGCCTCGGTGGGTTGTTCTGGCGGAGCATGCTATTGGGGATCCAGATCTTGCGCTTCTGAGGGCCTGAACTGGGTGAACCATCGTCTCTAGGGTGCTTTCGGGAATCCTCGGGAGTGATCATATCCTCCGCCTTGATGGCCTTGTTGACAAGGATATGGAATGTGGCGAAGGCATGGAGATTCAACTCGCGACGAAGTCCAGAATTGAGTCCCTTGCGGAACCTCTCTTGCTTCTTGGAGTCGGTGGAGACCTCCTCGGGAGAATAGCGGGCAAGACGATTGAACTCCCGACTAAACTCATCAACGGACCTTCTTCCTTGCGTGAGATTGCAGAACTCCTCTCTCTTGAGGTCCATGAGTCCCTTCAGAATGTGATGCTCGCGAAAAGCGTCACAGAACTCATTCCACTAAGAGCTAGCTGCCCCCTCGAGGTGGTAGCTGGCATAGTTGACTCCTCCGCCATCTGAAACATGTCCAGAATGGAGCTTTCTCTCGATGCCGTGAAGCCAGTCATCGGCGTCAAGGGGCTCAGTGGAATAGCTGAAAACTGGGGGATGAAGCTGGATGAAGTCATTCAACGACACAATCTCATTCCGCTGCTGGGCAGTGTTCCGAGCAATGACCCCCAACAACTCATGAGAGTCCCTTCGATTTCTTTCAACCTCCATGAGAACTTGAGCCATCGTGGGTGACGGTGGAAGATTGCCTTCCTCCGGATCATCCCCACGAGCTTGGGCACGACCAAGGTGGCCACGGGTTCCTTGAGACATCCTGAAGGATAAGATCAATGTCAAACAAGGTTGAATGAGTTTGCAAATGCATCAGATTATGAAGATAACTGGAATGACTCGGACAGCATAACGGTTGTAATTGCAAGAGAAAACAATTTCTTACAACATGGAAACAACACTTACATATGATGTAAGAAATCAGGAAGCATAACAACTATAGCAAACCGAACACAACTCTCCTACGGCTACAAGGAGGCAATCAACGAGATGTTCTAGTAAGACATAGATGAGCCTAGTCCTATCTTCCCGTAGAACAAGATGAGGGTGACTAAGAACTCAGATCGATGAGGGTAAGGAGAAAAAATAAGCCTTACGTTGTTCCCTTATATACCCAGAGTAACTATATAACTATAGAAGGCTAGACTCAACTTCGACCAAGGCTGATAATCTTACAGTCAGTCAAGCTGTGATACCAAGTCTGTCGGGACCTGGGCTTAGCGTATGCAAGTCCCGTTACAACACAATCATATGGAGAGCCAAGAGCCGTACCCACTTGTCTAAGAAGACAAGGCCAAGCAAATAACGCTCTTGGAAAGCATCGAACCTGAGGGGCATCCCATCCAGGCCGGATGATCAACTGAGATGGGTCCTCATCGTCCGCACACAAGTCTAAATTATATGGGTGGTGAACTCCCATATTCATAGACAAGTCGCCTCAACCATACTATCGATTGTATTATAAAACTTACATAGACTTACTCCAGCCCGATCACTTAGTCTGGGTATAGGGCGGGCTTGATCATACAACAAAGTGTGCATGTGACAGAGTCACGAGCAATGACATCTCGATGCCCCAAGATGCGCACATCTAAGGGCCACTTGGTGTATAAAATACCGCCAGCCAGATCACAACTAAGGTCTCGAAAACCCATACTAAGACATGCATGTTATAATCATACACGCATCACACATGTCTAGTATGTACAGCAGGTATCATTGCAATTCTCTACAAAGGTTACAAATTTATTGATAACTCTGACAGAGTGCACACAGAGATCACAAGTCTGTGATCCAACATTACATCAAACATGCGGAAGCAAAGTAGGTCTGAGTACAGACAAGTTTAAAAAATGGCTTAGAGAAGCCTTATTTATGAACAAGCCCTTCCACGAGGGACCAGTCGTCTTACTGGGACTACACTAGCTTGATCAGTCGTCGAGATCCAGGAAGAATCCACCTTCGTGGTCAGTGGGTTCATCTAAAACATAGAATAAGCAAACGTGAGTACAAAGTCGTACTCAGCAAGACTTACGTAGGAACTATACTACTCATGCACATGTATCAAGGTAAAGGGAGGTGGGGTTTCAATGCAGAAGTGCCAGCTTTGACTTGGCTAGTCCTGAACTACGAGTACCAGACTTGAGGTAAGAAGCGTACACGAGTCCACTACATCTCCAACCAATTACACCACTATGGTGCCTTCCTCGACTCCCCACGAGAAAACACGCCATAGCACTCACGCTTATCTTGGCAAGTTTTATAAGTATCCAGTTCAAGTTGTCTAATAATCAAGCTAAGCTTTCCAAGAAGTCCATAACCGCGGACGCGGCTATTCAAATAGTTTTGTTAACCCTGCAGGGGTGTACCGCTACACACACACACGCATCAGTTACTGCCTGGGAGTGGGACCCTTCAAGCGGGTACCGGCGAGGATGTTGCCACGGCACTTCGCCCACAGCTCCGTTCTAGTCCAGAGAGTCGCCTATCTGAGGGGGATCCATATGGAAGTCCGGCCGAGGTTCTAGTACAGCCTCAAACGATGTGTGCAGGGTCCCAAGCCGGTCTGAGTAGCCGTTCATCCACTTCGCAGACCGTGCCACAGCCCTACCAGAACTTGCGAACTAATGCGACTTCTGGGGTTCGAATGGGGTGAGGTACTAGGTCGAGAGGGGTCAGTGAGCCCAATGTGTGGTTGCACTCTTATTCTTGGATCACCACGCAAGAACTTGGACTTAAGGCGGTGTTCAATGAGACAACCCACTGTGTACTCCTACACAGCCTCTCATTGTTCACCTTGTATTAGGGTAGATTCACCAACACATTTCCACCATCATCAACATGATCACTACCATCCCAACTCACAAAAGAGTAACCTCATTGTAGCTCTAAGCATGCAATAAGCAGTAAAAGTTGCAGGGGCCACATGATATCAAACAACTCCTACATCAGCTAGGATTGTGGTTTTTCTTACTACTGTGACAAGATGATAGGGCATGCAAAGGAATGGGTTCATCTATGCGGTAGAAACATATCATGGTAGTCATCCTAAACAATGCATAAGCGATACTGAGAGGGAAGTGGGATTTTATCGACATGATCAATGGAGGTTCGCTTGCCTTGCTGACGAGGTTCAGTATCGGGGTCTTCAACGAAGGGGGTGGTCTCCGGTTCCAGCTCCACTTCTATTAGCAACATGACAATCATAGGATCAACATAATGTACAATGCACAATAAAATGAATAAGATTGTAATGGTGATGTTAATGGTTGCATTGTGTGGACAATTCCATTTAAAAGAAGTAGGTTGCAAAGTCGTTTGCAAATTCACTCCAAATTTGAATTCAAATTAAAGACATATGGACAAATGCTACTGTTCACCCAATTTAAATTGGTCAAACATGAAAACAAAGTCCATATTCACAAACTTTGTATTTTTCTGATAATTTTAGACATATTATTTGTCCAATTTGTAGTTAAAATGAATTAGTTATGAATTTTTGAAGTTTATATCATTTTCTGCCTTTTTCTGGATTTTCTTTTAAAATGAAAAAGGATTTACTACGTCAGCATGACATCATGCTAGCGTCAGGGGGCCTCTGACCAGGGGGTGTAAGGCCTGATATGCGGTACTGTTCCAGATCTAGATGTTTCCATCCAGATCCGGGGACGAAGCACATATCGGTCCCACCGCGACATATGACATAGCCATATGCCCTGGATTTTCAATATGATATCACAACATTACAGATACAAGGATACAACATCTCATACAATCGGCATACAACTGCCTTAATACAATACAACAGCGGAAGATACATGTCTGAGTACAGACTACAATCAAATGCCTACCGGCAAAGAGAAAATCATCGATCCCCATAACCACACGGGTCCAGGCCCTCCGCCGGGATCCGCCTAACTAGTCGTCGTCGAGTCTCCATGTGAAACGTCGGTCACCATACCTGTTGTCGATCAAGAACCCTGAAAAGAGTTTGGGGGTAGTATCATGAGTACAGAAGTACTCAGCATCCTACTGTAGTGGTCATGTGACCCAGCAAGGACTTCATCACTCTTCATTCTAGGACAACTAGTAGTTTACGGTAAGGAAGGGGTAAGTGGTGAGGTTGCTGCCTCACTAGTGTTTATGAAGTGGCTAACGATCTAGAGAGTAAGATAAGAAGCCAAGCATTCGATGAGGAATCTCCTCCAACAAGTCTTGCTATCCACCTACATACGCAAACATAACACCTATCCTATCCTTGTCCTCCTCTTCGCATCCCGACGAAGAAGAAGCAGTCAAGGCACACACACACTTTGATCAAGTTATATTAAGATTATCTCAGTTGTTGTTGTCTATGAACAAGGAGTAGGTCTCAAGTCGTCCATAACCGTGGACACGGCTTCTCGAAAAGATTTAACCCTGCAGGGGTGTACCAACTGCCCATTACAAGGCTCCGCACACACGCCCATCTCTCTCAGTTTCTACCCATCACAGGCAACCATTTTATGATTTAGTTCCAAGAGATCCGAAACGACAGGTCCCTCTAGCGAACAACGAACAAATCCGGGTGGCCCCTGGTGAGTCGACATCCAGCTCAGGAGCCGGCCGCGCTCTCGATCTGGTCTCTACCGTATGACTCCAGGTTTGGATTGCCGCTTAATCACACATGGGAAACCAGGTCCTCAGCCGGTCATGATGGGCCAGCAAGGGAACTATGTCCTCACTGGTCCGGGTTGGTTTCAAAACTACTGGCAGCTGACCAGCACACACATGGTTTCAAATGGTATATCATCTTGGGACACCACTAGAAATGTTTGAAGCTAGGTAGGTAAGAAAAGGGGACCCCATAAAATCCCACACGCGGTTAGGCACGCTCAGTCTTAAAACCAATACCCGGAACTCGGATCCTAGGTGACTCGAATGGAACAAAGCGTCGGGGCGGGATAGCCTAGACCTTCCATCCTTCTTCGAATATAGTCAACATTATAATAATCATATCATCAATAACAATATAATAATGTGATATCCCAAACCAAGGAGTAACAGGGTAACATCGTAGCATCCTAAGCATGCATACTAAGCAGGGGATGAGCAATGAGCAATAGTAACATAGCAGTACACGGTTTGCTGGGAAGGGACATGGCTGTATCAGTTTGAAGAGGCTGTAAACATGTGGTAGGATCAAACATCGAACCTAACCTATACTATCATGCAAACCGCTGGTTGAATTCGAATGGATCATAAGTAATGTATAGTCCTTGCCTGTTGATAAGTCGGGTTCCGAAGGTGTAGTCGATCGCAAGCTCGCATCGTCTCCGAAGGGTACCCGCGGAAGCACACAAGAGGGTAAACACTGGAAAGGAATCAACAAGAAAGCACTCTATTACTACGGGGCACACAAGATCAAGAAGACATCACACGACACGGCAATGCGATACGGATCTATCGTCGAGAACGGTTACTAACAGTTTAAGTGGAGTACTTCTCACACACGACGATACCGCACATTTGGAAAGCTTCAAGTTGCTTAGCTACAGATGATCAACAAAGGTTGTTAACATGGCAACTCAAGAAAGCATGGCATAGCACACAAACATGTCAAGAGGTGAAGCACAAAGTAAACTATCTATGCTAGTCAATTTAAGTGAGGCACAACCTAAACATGGCATAACACTAAGTGCCGCACGATGATTAAAACATTTGGTACTGTTCTGTCCTAAACCATATTTTAGGTTGTTTAACAACAGCAAACAATAGCATAAACACAAAGTGCACGAAAAACTAATCAAGTTACATAAAAATAACACCCCAAACGGAGTTACAGTTAAAAAGATACAAGCAAAACAAGTTACGGGCACAATCTGCCAACATCACGAAGCACACTTTAGAGCAATGCACAAACAGGATAATCAATGCAAACATGCTCACAAATGATATGGAACTAAACTAAAGTAGACATGACAGGGAAGGCATGGCAAAAAGAATCATGCAAATAGGCATCATAGATCAAAAGATATTAAGCATGCAACATGGCATCGGAACGTTACAGACTTGGAGAAAAACAGAGGTGGCTGTCAAAAACAGAAGCATAGCAACTTTGGACCTCAATAACTATATGACCAGCAAGCATATCATGGAAATGCAATACATGTAATGGAAGTAGACATGATGCTTAACAATATACAATTGGAATCGCTCAATTCCAATAAACGGTTGCGACGCAACCGTCACCCGAAGTTGCAACAAATTAACAGTTTCAGCAACAGCAGCACATTAACATCGGGATCACCACTTTGGAGCAAGATTTAATATAGCTAAAGCACCCAAACATGACAAGTTAAAGCATGGAAATGAAGTACACATGATGCTTATCACATAGGAAAAAGAATCAATGCAATAGGCCTCATGGATGAGTCACAATCATCAACCAAAGTTGCAATAAAATAACAACAGCAACACATAACAACAATTAGTAGCAGTTTAACGGCCTGATTCCCACTTCAACACAGATTAGAAACATCAAGATGGGCTCAAATCAAAATTCTCACAAAAGATGGATTGAAGTACACACAATTCTAAGCAATTTTCATTTTGGGCGCATCGCGATCCGAGCTACGGTTTAATCGCAAACTACGTCGCAAAATTGAATCAGCAGCATAATTCTCCAGACTTAGCAGAAATTTGACAGGGGGAAAAATACAAAGGAAAAAAAGAACCTCACCCATATGGGCTCGGCCCAAATGCGTCCTGGAGAGGCCGGCCTGGCGGCTGGGCTGTGGCGGCCTGGCTGGGCCGTGTGGGAGGCCGGCCCACACGTGCGACAGCGACGGCTGCAGATCGAGATCGACCCGATCCCGTGCGAGCGGCCAGCCCCGACGGAGGCCAACTCCGGCGAGAGGCAAGGCGGCGCCGGGCGGCAGGGTGTCGAGGAGGGGCGGAACGGGCGCCGGACGGGACGGCTGCGCGGAGCGGCTGACGGGGTCACGGCGCGGCGGCGCGAGCTCCTCGAGCTCGGGCCCGACCACCATGGCGCGCGGCGGCTGCGGCCCCTCTTCTCGGGCTTCGGCGATCTGCAAGGCGAGGCGGGGAAGGGCGGTGAGAAGGAGGAGAGGAGATGGAAGACGGGCGCGGGAGGAGGAGGCCCTGGCCGGAGCGGCTGCTGTTCGCCGACGGCGCATGCGGCGGCCGGCCGAGGTGGAGGCGGCGGTGCCCACGGGTTGAGGAGAGAGAGAGGAGAGAGAAAGGTGGGTAGGCTGGGTGGATCTGGGCCATTGGATCGGCCGATCCAACGGTCCAGATCGCAGGGGCTAGAATTTGGGCAAAAATTGGGCAAAAATGCGAAATTGGGGGCAAAGTGGAGGGGGTGGCTGCAATTTTGGCTTAGGGAAACCCTAAGTGGGGGTGGGAGCGTGGTGGTCTTTATATAGCCCAGGTGGCTGGCAGTTTTCAAAAACATCCCCGGTTTTTCTCTCGCGCGCGCGGTGTTTAAGTTTCTGACCGCCGGGGGTCCGCAGTACCTCCTATTCGGGTAAAACTTCAAACTGCGCGACCAGCGCGTCAAGCCGGCGGCGTTCACCTCGCGCTATAACTGTTCCGAGAACACTTTCCGGCGCGCTATAATAATATCATGTTTAATTATTAAACGGGGTTTTTCGTTCCGTTGGCTGCGGCTAGTCTCATGCGGTTTTCACGACGTGATCGGGGTGAAACCCGGTGTCACAAAGGTCGAGCGTCAGGGTGGCAAGGGTCGGTCTCCGTCCGATACGAGATAAGAGAGGGAAAATTAATCGCCGATCGATAAATCGGGGATGCAAACACCGCAAACAAATCAGACAATCAAACAATTCACACCGAAAACAAAAATTTTAATTTTTGTGAAATCTGGGCTGTTACAGGGGGTCCCACATGTCAGTGTCTATTTAATTAATTCAATCGTTTTATTTAAGATTAAACTTAACAGAGGGGGTTAATTAGGCCTAGGTCCCACATGTCATGGTCACTGGTTTGTGGGGCCAGGGTGACTAATCACCCTGCCACATCGGCTGGGTTGCCGGCGGCGAGCTCCGGCAAACCAGAGCACGCCGGAGTGCACGGGAACGCGCTCTGGGCACGCATTTGACGCGCCAGTGGCATCAATCGCGAGCTGGGACCGAGCCGCATCGAATGGAGCTAGCCAGGGGGGCTGGAGCTCACCGGAGCGACGCCGGCGCCAAGCCCTAGCTGTGGCCGTGCCTCGGGCTCGAGGCAAAGCTCGATGTGGAGCTACACTTGAAGCAGCAAAGGGCGCAATCGAAGTAGTGGAGCGCGGCTAAGACGACAGACAAGAAGGCGAGCTCGATTGCGCTACAGGCCGTCGTCGCCATGGATCCCGACGGCGAGAAGCTATGGCTTTCATGGCATAATACGGTACAGGCAAAGGGGGCGACCGTGGGCTAGGTGGGGCTAAGCAGGAGCTTACCGCAGATGAAGTGGAGGCGGTGGCGACGTCGTAGAGGGTCTGTGACCGGAGTAATCGACGACGGCGACTTGCAGGTCCAGCGAGTTCTCGGTGAAGCGTGCGTCGTCCTCGGGCTCGATGAGGACTCCAGCTTCTCCAGATCGGGGTAAACAGCTATGGCGCGCATGATGGACATGATCTCCTCCCCTATCTCCGGCGTTGGCTGTGGTTTCCGTCGACGGCGAACTACGGCTGCGCTTGGTTGATTTGGGGGAATCGCACAGAGAGCGCGAGAGAGTGCGGCGAGAGGGGGAATGAACTGTGGCGTGTGCAGGCGTCTCCGTGGCGCAAGGATTGGCCTCAGGGAGGCGTGGAACATCGTCCGCGTCGCGGTGGCAGTCGCTGCCCCCGGCATGCTTGACAGCGAGATGCTTGGGGTAGACGACAGGGGAGTTTGGCGGGCTGGGCCTGCTAGGTGGGCCTGGGGCGATGAGTTGGGCCAAAAGCACAGGTAAGTTTCCTTTCTATTTTTTTCTTTCTGTTTTCTTTTCTGACATTTGCTTGTGTTAGCTAATTAAATAGCTAGGCATTTTATTAAATGCCCCAAATTTTTATATGGACTTCTAATGCATATAGCTAGCCACTTATAAAGTTTGGGAATTTTTAAAATTCATATAATTTGAACTTTAATTCAAATAGGGGTTTAAATTTAAATCCAAGCTCCTGTTCGAATATTTGAAAAATCCATGAGCATCGGAATGCTACCACATCACTTTATATGTGATCATACTCATTTATGTGAGTTTTCAAAAATATAAAAGGAAATTTTGGAGCAACTTTATTTCTGGCCATTTGAATTAAATTCATCTGGGGGGTTTCTTCTCCCATTTAAATTTCTCTTTGAAATTTTTAACATGAATGCAATGTAGCTCTTGATCCTAGCACATACTGTCGGGGGAATGACCCTTGGTAGGGTCACCCAGGGGAAATAGTACATCAAAGCAAAGATCACCGAACTGGAGGTCACTAATCTATTCAAGGCCGAGCTAAACAAGAGAAACCAAGAAGTGGGCCGAACTGTTCCAAGTGAGGGCCGATTGCCCCGGTGAGGGCGCAATCGGCCTCATCCAGGAGCATCCGGCCGAAGTAAGAAGAGCAGCGTCCGATCAGAGGTCCAGATCGGACACCTGGTACAAGAGCATTCAATGCGCGATCCCTGAAGATCGGGACTGTCAGAGGCGTGCGGTCTCCTCCAGCGCCGATCACGCGGACAGGCCTAAGTACCTAGCCTTACTTCTCACAGCCGAGATCTATGGGATAGCGGCATGGCGAGACGCAAGTCTACACCGGGTCATCCGGAGAAGCACGATGCTAGGTCCCTAGCCGATCTGAGACAGACAGCTGGGCCCTTCCTCTTGTGTATTTACCTTTGTACCCTGGGCTCGGCCTATAAGAGCCCCGGGTACCCCTCCTGCGTGAGGGACGACGGGAGAGTAGTTATTGCTATCTCACCCACCAGAGAGAACAAGGAGAGAGTAGAGACCTGAGGCCCTCTTCTTCTTCCTCTCAAACAGCTCTAGGAGCATTCATTGTAACCAGAGTTATTGCATATAGCTAGCTCAGCAGGACTAGGGGTGTTATCTCTACGGAGAGCCCCGAACCTGGGTACATCGTGGTGTCTCACCGTGTGTTCCCATTCTCGTTTTCGGTACCAACAACATTAACCTCGGTCTGTCCCCCTCTTTAGCCATCCCCATGGCATCTGCCGTTACATATCGACGACAGTTGGCGCCCACCGTGGGGCAGGTCGACGCGTCGACTGGAGTTCTGATCCGGACGGGACCATCATCTGCATTGCGCGTGCGCTTCGCTTTCGGCCTGGTAATGATGAGCGGAGCATGGGACTTCGTCATCGACAACGCCTCGCGGTTTGGGGTTGGAATGCCTCTACCGCGCGGCGTCATCATTCCTTTTTGCGGACATCGCGTCTTCGTCGAAGCACTCCCTGACGTGTTTCCCAGGGAGGTTCGGGTGTTTTCTGAGCTCACGGATCCGCTGCCAGGAGGGCCGGATGTCGTGGGAGCAGAGGGCACGACTGCGCACATCCGTGCGGAGGTCATGATGGCAGGGGCGTCAAGTCGCCACAGTTCCACTTCAGCTTCCCAAGCCGCGAGGGCAACAACTGCATCAGCGGGAGGCCCAAGCAACCCACCGAACGTGCTCAGCACTCCCGTGGATCTTCATGCCGATCTAGCTATGGCTCACGCCGAGCTGGAGAAGGTGCGTCAAGCTTTGAAGGAGCAGTCAGATCGGATCGACGCTGAAAAGCGCCGAATGGAGGCATCAGTTCGGGAGTACAACGCAGCGCATGGCATTCGGCAGCGTGTTATCCCACCCCCAGTCATTGAGGAAATTCGGGTAGCAGGCCGAGAGGTTGGCAGAGAGCTGGTAGGAGCGCAGCAGCCTATAGCGTCCATCATTGTGGCACCACAGATTTCATACAGTTCTCCTGTGAAGAACATAAGAGTTGCCCAGCAGATTGCCACCGAGCTGGAGCATCTGGAAGGAGAAGAGCTGCGGGAGAGGACGCGCCGAATGCGCGACCTCATAACCACAGCGAACCAGCAGCAAAGGGCCAGTAGTATCAAAATCGCTTATGGCGACTGTGGGTGCGAATCAGCCGAATGCGCTGCAGCGGTAGCAAAGGCAAGCATCTTCACCGCATGGCAGTTTGCACCGCAGTCGGAAGAATCAAGGGGCTGCAGGAGGCAGTCGGAGGGATGAGCCAGCAGTTAACAGCAGGCGTAATGAGCAACCGGTGGCATCAGTCCATCCGGCAATCAGCCAGCGGTTAGGTCCCCGAGCAATCGCAGAGAATGACGCAAGACACCGAATCGAGCAGTTGCAGTAGGATAAGCAACCGGAAGATGATGCGCCGGCGGGTCCACCATGTTTCGGCCCCCGCATTCGGCAAGAGCAATGCCCCAAAGGTTTCACATTGCCCAGGGACACCCCCAAGTACAATAGATCAGTCAAGCCAGAAGATTGGCTGGTCGATTATATGACAATCGTTGGTATCGCAGGAGGTGGTCGGCGTGTAGCTGTACGCTATGCTCCGCTCATGCTCCAAGGTTCAGCTCGGTCTTGGTTGAATAGTTTGCCCAGCAACAGTGTCAATTGCTGGAAGGATTTTGAGGACGCTTTTGTCCGCAATTTCATGGGTACTTATGAGCGCCCAGGTTTGCCTCGGCATCTGGCTCTCTGCGTACAAGGAAAGGACGAGCCCCTGCGCGATTACCTTCAGCGGTGGATCAAGCTCAGGAACACTTGCGAGGGAGTTCATGAAATCCAAGCCATCCAGTACTTCACTGACGACTACTTGGACGGGTCTTTGTTGAAGCACAAGCTCCTGCGAAAGGAGATAACATCTTTGGCCGATCTGATGAGGATAGCCAATTCTTTCGCCGCATCTGACTCTGCAATGCGCCCGGTCACGTTAAGTCCCAGCGGTTTCATCCAAGGGCAGACATCCGGCCAGCAGCAGCAATCGGCAGAAGAAAATGGTTCCAACCGGCGTGAGAGGCGCGAGATCCAGAGGAACAACAATTTCAACAACAACAACAACAACACCCCCAATTTCAACAACAAAAACAACACTGGTTTCAACAAGAGGAAGGATGAGCAGTCGGATGCCTAGTATGGCAATCGGCAGGTAGCAACAGTGCAACACCAAGAGGAACAAGGGGTTGCGGGAGGCAGTCGGAAGGTAAAGCCTACAGAAAGACCGCCAGGTCAACCCAGGCCCCCGTACACGTTTGAGGATATGATGAACCAGCCGTGAAAGATGCACAGTGGAGTAGGCAAGCCCGCATCACACACCACTCGGCAGTGCATTTGGGTCGAGCGTCTGGCAAAGGGAGGGGCAGGAAATCCACCCCCACCGCCACCCCCACCACCAGGCCCACCCCCAGCAAATGCTCGGCAGCAGTTCCCACGTCATGATGCAGCATTGATACATCCAAAACGTATCTATAATTTCTGCTTGCTCCATTGTAACATCCCAAAATTTTCAAAATTTTGGAATGTTAATAAATAATATAATATTGATTGAATTTTTTTGATTTTGGGATAAATGAAAACTTTTCCCTTGAGTTTTTGTTTAAACCTTTACAAACCATTTAATAAAATTGGATAATCATTTATCCAATAATGAAAATTTTGGTTGTGAACTTTATTCAAAATTTCAAAGAATGATTTTCTTTCTTTTGTCCTTTTGAAGTTTGGTACGAACCACAATTAAATATTTCCGAGTGAGAATAAAATGACTTTCTTAAATTTATTGTGGTCCCATACTCATTCTCGAATTCTTATTTTGGAGTTTATTGGATATTGACGTTTAAGAGATATTTAAATATTTCCAATAATTTAATAAATAAAATGAGAGGAGACAATATGACTTCTCCAAAAAAACAGCATTGGAAAATATTAATAATGTCGTTAATGAGTTTTTTTTCATAAAAATCTATTTCCAAAATTTATTCAGAAAGGGAAATATAGTTTTCCTGGACTCTCTATGTTTTATTTGGCCTATACAATTTTATTTGAGAGTGTTTAACCCAGATAATAAAAATATGATTCCTAATTCAATTGGACTGAGGTCATCTATCTGATTTTTTCCTCTATCTCTCTTTCCTTTTTCTTTATCTTGGGACAAATTTCCACTAAGGCCCATAGCCCGAGCGAGCTGTCTTCTTCCTCTCGTTCGTTCATGTGTACGTGAACACAGAAGCAAATGGCCATGGAAACTGAAGCTCTTCCTCCTTTCCTCCCATCTACTCTTTTGACCGATTCACTTCAGAACCTACACAAAAATTGTGGACAAGTTCATGAGGAATTCATTCAGGGAAACAAACACGCGTTTTAATGTTTTTAATTGTCCATAATTTTCTCCATGAATGCCATTAAATCCATTTCCAAAACCTCGCTTTTAATGCCCATTATTTCTCCATGAATGCCATTAACTCCATTCCAAAACCTCACCCACTCTCCTTCTATGGACCTCCCATGACCCTATAAATACCGCCCCTAGGACCCCTTTGAACCACATATCACCACACATAAAGTCCCTCTCCAAAGCCCTCTCCTTCGTGCGCAATTCCTCGTCGGAGTAAAGATGCATCCACACTTCCGGTGAAGATTTTTGTCGCCATGAAAGGTACCTAGTCCATATTTCTTCCTCTAGTTTCTTCCCCTTGCCGATGCGCACCGTTGTCACATATTTTTCCTCTCGATTGCAAGGCCGGAGCACGCCGTCCGTGTCATTGTGCTCTTCATGCGTTCTTATCTACTCCGACGGAACTTCTTCGCTATTCGAGGGCGAACCTGGAGCTATAGCCTTGTCCATCGAGTCGCCCAAATCATCCTCTATCCCGTTCGGCTGTTTATTGACGCCCGCGACCTTTTTCCAAAATTCCGGTGAGATCTCCGGTGAGCCTTTCTCCCCTCTTTGTTCATCATTTTATTTTGTAAAAATCGAATGGGTACAGACCTATCAGAACTCGCCATTTTGCATCCTTTTTATTAATCCCTTAAGTCATTTTAGCAAAAATATATAAACTTCAAAAATTCATATCTTCTATCCCGTAAGTCGGATTTCGACAAATTTTATATCCCCAGATTCCTTGGAAAATGTAGTTTATTATTTTCCAATAATATTCCACTTTTGATAATTCGAAATTTAACTCAAATTTATTTTTATAATTTGAGTATATTTGATATACATCTTATTCTATAATTTATTTGGGATATTTTCTTCATCAAATTTGATCCTTAAAATCAAATCTTTCTGTTTGGAAAATTGTCACATTCTTTCCATCATATAAATACACTATTTTGACCTCAAACCTTCGTCTTAGCTTCCATTTAGTTATATCTCTTTTTTATATAAATTTGGCTACAAAAATTCAATCTTCTCAACAAGATCATCACGATTTCTATCGGATCTTTTTGAATCCAATCCAAGAATTGATTTCCTATTCAAATATGCATATGGACAAACCAACTGAGTTTGACATACTCTCCATCCAATTGATTTTATAATCAACCTCCAACATATCCAATTGATTTTACAATCCTCGGATATATGATTGCCATCATATTTCCATCCAATCCAACTTGATCCTATCTCAACCTATCCATGCCATAGTAATTAGTTTATTAATAGTAATAACTAAATATTTATGTTGTAATTGTATCTTATTTGGATCTTCACTTTGGGTTGAGTTGTGTGTTGAAGTGTTTCTCTTTTACCGTTAGATATATTGTAACGAGATGGAGAGATGACTACGAGTAGAATATTTCATCGTCAGGATCCAGGCAAGTTACTCTTTTGATCATGCTCCACTATTACCTATATTTTTTTATGCATTGTAGTCCAACTTAAATATTATGCATTGATAGGATTATATATTATGCTATGCTATTACACCCAGTAGTTCATTGAGGTAGGTCTGAACCTTATATCATTGTCGCCACCGTGTAGAATTATACTGCTTTGCTAAGTAGACGTGGATTGGGAAGTGATCCATTATGAGGTATGAGTGACTAAGTAGTAAACAGGACCAAGATAATCTTAATGAACCACCTGGGTGGAATGGTTGGGGGCACCCTGGAGGAACCAGTGGATTTGCCTGAGTGACCTGGAGATGGCCAGTAATCACTGCGGAATGCCACCCAGGCTTAAAGGGATCAATCATATTTTTCATAACTAGAAGCTTACGTGTGCAGCCACAAGCTATTATGGGCTCTGGCTTGGTTGATTAGTTGTAGTGACTCTTACTAGGTGGTGCTACGAACGTAGTTATGTGTATGTGGGATGGGCACCGCCAGAGTAGGGGAAACTCTTCTAAAAGACCATGTCTCGACCTTCCGGTTCTCATACAACATGTAGTGTGACGAACTAAAAAGGAGGTGGTCGAGTCTTGTGGGGAATAGTGCACAAACCTCTGCAGAGTGTACAAACTAATCATCATTAGCCGTGTCCATGGTTACTGACGACTTTGAGCATCTAGAAGTGGGAATGTTGACGGATCTCATCATCTTTAATTAATCAATCGGGTTTAATCAACTTTGGGAATAGATTGACTAGGAGAAACCAATTCAATCATATTATGAGCTTTGTAGTACTGTTATGATAATCTTTGAGTAGGACAAAATCAGCTTTATGCAAGTTGAAACTTAGAGCTTTACCACCAGCCAAAATTGCATGTAAGAAGATAGGTCTGTTATATATTTTTTTGGGAGTAACTTGCCGTACATTCAAAGTACTGACCCATTTTGGGATGTAACCTTCGGTGTTGCAGGATTGTATATGACGAGTAAGTGATGCGATGTAGGGTTACGATGTCTACACTCAACTTTGTCGTTGGTGTTGATGGGACTCCACTTATGTATTGTTTGTTTCCGCGGTGTATTCTAGCCCAAAGGCTATAAGGTAATAAATACCTTGTATTTACGTTACTTTTTGACATGTGATTCGTGGTATTTCATCGAGTACTGTGTGTGCTAGCATACCGATCCAGGGATAGCACAGAAGCACAGTAGACTTGGTTCCCTTCGGGACCGGGTCGTTACATCCATGCATGTTTTGTGTGATATTGCTATGATCTAGATACACTTTCATACACTTTTGATCATATTTGGACTAACCTATTAACTCACTACACCCCAGTGCCAGTTCCTGTTTTCTGCTGTTTTTCTATTTCAGTTTTCCCCCATATAAAAAGTGCCAGAAAATTTAGGGAAAATTCAGATAAAAAATCAGCATGACGGAAGCTTCGAGAAGAGCCCGTGAGGGGCCAGAGGGGAGCCAGGGGGGCCCAGGCGGCCACCCGGCGCGGCCCCACCCCTGGGGCCCCTGGCCCACCTCTGGCTGCCCCCTTTCGCCTATTTATCCACGGCCACGGGAAAACCCCAGAAAGAGAACCCTATTCCGCGAACTCGCCTCTGTTCCGCCGCCGCCGCGCTTCCGAAGATCTGGAGCACCAGAAGACCTCTTCCCGGCACCCTGCCGGAGGGAGGATTGACCTCCGGGAGTCTCCTCTCCACCATGGATGCTCCCCGGATGTCTCGTGAGTAGTTTTCCTTGGACCATGGGTCCGTGATCAGTAGCTATGTGATGTTCTCCTCCCCTCTTTGATCTTCATTGTTTAGACCTCGTGAGATTCCCAACATGATCGAGGCACCTTTGTAATATTTCTGCCATTGCTATGTTGAGTTTGATAGGATCTGATGGATTATGAGATTATGTTTAGATTGTGATAGATTAATATATTTGGTTTTTATCTCTTATATTTTTGTTCCTAAGTAATTCTTGCATGTACTCCGTTGCTTTTTATTGCTTTGGCCAAGTAGTAGGTAGTGACTCCAAGAGGGAGCGTTGTGCTAGATTGTGGGTTCATGCCCCCACCCCCCCCCCCCCCCGATGACATGCTTGAGTGACAGAAACATGAGTCTAGGTGATGTGCTGTTGCCACAAGGGGGGAAAACAACGGTGCTTGTAACCGCGGTTACAACGATTGTTTACTTTACGCAGAGTTCTTTTTAATGCAGTTGTCTGTTGCTTTGGGTTTACACTTTGGGTGGGGCTCGCAACTTAATACCAGCGAGATGTTCTGGATAGATATCTCAAGGTGGATGATTAGTAGTAGATGCAGATGGATTTCGGTCTACTTACCTTGGCGTACTGCCTGTGCTTTTGAACCTCTTCCTTTCTTTTGTAGCATAGTTAGCATTGCGGTGCGTTCATAATCCTGTCAATTGCCTTTCTGTAATTTGTTTACCTCGCATAGCAATTTTATCGTCTTTTGGGAGAGAGAAATCACTAGCGAACATCACGTATCCCGGTCCATATCCTTATCATTGTTTCCACGCTATATTTACTTTTCTGCATTTACTTTCAAGTTGCTATTATTATCCCTTGCGTTTTATCCTTTGTAAACAACAAGACCGGAGAGATTGACAACCTCTCTGAACTTCGTTGGGAACAAAGTTATCTGTGTCTGTGTGCAGGTCCGCGTCAGTTGCGCCGTTGACACCTACTTATCATCTCTGGAGTCCTACTGGAGACAAACCTTGGTATCTTTACCGAGGGAAATTTGCTGTTGTGCTGCATCACGCCTTCCACTTGGGGCTCACCAACGAAGGGCGAGAAGACTACACGCGTCAACCCTCGCGCAATCAAGCAAATTTCTGGCGCCGTTGCCGGGGACTCCAAGTGCTAAGATAGGGGAGTTGCACACTACCCTTTACCTTTGTTTTTAGTCTTGTTAGTTTATCTTTCAGTTTTTATCTTTGTTTCTTTTATCAAAAACTACAAAAAAATCTGCCACGCTTTGTAAGGCCCCCGATGCGGTGCTAACTCAAGTTAGTCGCTTTCGCGTCCCGCTCGAGTTAGTAGCGCATAAAGAGCCACCGACTCACGACACTCGCACTCGTGTCGCTGCCGGATTCTCAACAACAAGTATAAGAACAAGAACTTTAACTAAGACATAAATATAAGGTCCAAGGCATACACCGCCATTGGATAATTATTACATCATCTCAGAGGTCCGTGGACCCAACAGTACATCATGCGACAAGCAGAAGACAAACACGACCGAGTACGGTCAAAAGCCAAATTGCCCTAGAGAGGGCTGCACATAAAGGTCCACCCACGGATCGTCGAAGCCCAACTGTAGGATCTACTGAACAAGGTCGAACTCATCGTCGTCCTCCGGAGGCACCTCCACGAAGTATCGTCCAGAGCTCGGGTCAAGAAAGTACTCCACTGCAGCGGCCGATCAGGAAAAATAGTAAAAGCACAAAAGTAAAACGGGGTGAGATTATATCATTATAGGATAACTGAATTCATACGGTAAGGCAAAGTAAAGGTAAAGGTTGCAGCCGCACTAGCATTTATGGTGGCTATCGTTCTATTAGAGTAGAGGTAAGATCCAAGAACAACACGTGACATCGCGTCATAAGTCTGCTATCCACCTACTTACGTCAAGCATAACACAACCTGGATCTTCTCTCGGTCCCCCTGGACGAAGAAAAGCAACCAAGGCACTCACACGGTAGGCAAGTTTTAAATATGATTCAGATTGATGTCATTCTATGAACAAGGAGTAGGTCTCAAGTCGTCCATAACCGCGGACACGGCTTTTCAAAAAGATTTAACCCTGCAGGGGTGTACCAACTGCCCATCATAGGCTTCGCATGTACGCTCGGTTTTCACTTGGCTAGGTAAACGCCTGAAACTCCTGAACGTCAGAGTCCCTCTAACTAACAACGCACAATTCCGGGTGGCCCCCGGTGAGTCAACACCCAACTCAAAAGCCGGCCGCGCTCTTGAATCGGTCTCTACCGTTTGTCGCAGGTTTGGATACCCGGTTAATCACACATGGGACACCGGGTCCTCAGCTGAAGAAGGTGGGCCAGCAAGGGAACTATGTCCTCACTGGTCCGGGTTGGTTGGAAAACAGTTGGGGTACCACCAACACACACACGTTGCAAATGTAAATCAGCTCAAGCCACCACTAGAATTGTATGAAGCTAGGTAGGTAAGACAAGGGGACCCCATAGAATCCCACACACGATTAGGCACGCTCGTCAAGAAACACAATACTCGGAACTCGGGACCTAGGTGACTCAAATGGAACAAAACACCTGGCGGGAACAGCCTGGTCTCCCATCTTTCATCAAATATAAATTAGCATCATAATTATAATAAATATCAACCAACTTCTTTAAATAACATGATATCCCAAACCAAAGCGATAGGGTAAGCAGCAAGTTTTCCTACTCATACTAAGCAATGGCTGAGTAGCGGTAACTTAGCAATAGAAGGTTCTGCTGGGATGTGGGGATCATGGCTGTTTGGGTTTTGAATGTGGTATACTCAAAGTGGATAGGATCAAACAAACGTTCTAGGCTACAGCTAAGCAGTTAGGCAGAAAGGTATCAAGTAATGGTATTAATCTTCCCCTTGCCTGGGTAATCGGTCGTCGAAGCAGACGCAGCAGGGTCCTCGGGCTCGGTGTCGGACACCTCCACGTAAGTCTCCTCGGCGGTCTCAGGTGCTAATGTAAGGTACCGGCAAGAAAAGGCACACAAGTAAGTAACGGGTACAATGCACAGGCAAGGATGATATGAGCAAGTTTAATTTGACATGATGTGACCCTATCTAGTCAATTTAAATGAAGGTGGTGACGACACGTCAACAACTTCATATGCATTTTATTTATGTGAAGATGGCTTTGGTCTTAGCCTTATTGTAGGTGTAAGTAGCAAGTTAACATGGCATGATCAACAAAGCATATAACATAAATAAAACAACGTGAAAAGTAATCATCGATTCCGGAGACGGAGTAGTGTCGGTGAATTTGACACAAGGAAGGTGCAACAAAAGTTGGGAACCAGCCACTTGCATATGAAAATATGTTAGGGGCTGACTTTGAAGATAGATGATTTGAAGATGACATGAAAAAAAACTTGAAAAGGACTGATGATCATCATTTCAAAATGCACTGAAGTTGAAGAACAAAGACAGATGATTCTGGATCAGGTGGTCACACCTTGTTCACATGAGTTGCACAAAACTTCATGAGGACATCACCATTGCAATCCTTGCAGAAAACTACCCCAAACCCATATATAATATGATTCCAGTTGAGTTGTAAACACAGTAGCAGTTTCAGCTGGGGTTCAGGGGGCTGGGTGTAAAAGTTACACTACATGCATTTGTAAAAAGCTCAAATGAGTAAATCATCATCACCATGCCACTTCTTGGAGGAAACTACCCAAATTCCATATATGGCATGGGCAATTCTGAGTTTGGGCAAACTTGACAAAAACAAAGAAATGGAAAGGGGCTTATTTGCAAAATGACCACACTTCAATTTTTAAAGGGGCCAAATGCAAAAATGGACCTCACCATGCTGGTCAGTAGCTCAAGCTACCCCAAAACCATATATAGTATGCCCCTACTTGCAAAAGATGTTCAAATCAGATTTTAATTTGAAATAAAATTCAAATTTGAATTAAATCAGAAAAGAAATGAAAAAGGAAAAGAAGAAAAGAAAAAGAGAGGGCCCAGAATCTCTCGGGCTGGCATTCGGGCGAAGGGCCCAAGTCGTCGGCTAGCCGAGCCCAGCTCGGCTCCCCTGTTGCAACACCCCAATGGGCTGAGCCCATGTCTCCAGCCGGCGAAATAGAGAAAAAGAGAGGGGCAAGAAATGCACCCCAGGGGACTCGAACCCCCGATCCACAGGACGTAACCACCAAGCGCTACCACTCGGCCACGACTAGGATCTTGACAAGGTACAACTCGCAGGGTACCTAAGCTAGCAGTGAGGGCGGCTCGCTTTGAAACTGAAATTCAGTATGAACTGAACCCAGGTCACTGGCGGCAACACATGGGAAGAAAGGGGGCGCCTTGCTCTGCCATGGATCGATCCCGAGACCCAGGGTCTTGACACAGCGCTACATCAACTCGTACTGCTACTGGCGTTCGTCTTCCTCGCAGATCGAAGGAAGGGACTAGGGGGGAGGCACTATCCGAAGAAAAGACAGTGGCTTGCACTGGAACTGAAGAACTGCAGCCGCTGCGCGCAGAAAAATTCCGGCGTCCCTCACATCCTCCACAGCCCACCGGAAACTCACCGGCGCACTCCTAACCGTAGCCGGGACCAACAAGAACCCATTTTTCCGCTGACCTCGCCTCGCCGCGCTGCCTACGAGGACTACACCGGCTCGGAAAAGCACGACGGCAAACGCCCGTCCGTGGAGAAACAGAGGAAGGGGACGGCGAATGGATGCTCACAGCGGGGCGGTTGGAGTCGTGCGTGCTCGGGGAAGGTGGTCGCCGGCGTCCCTGACGAAGACGAGCCGTGCGAGGAAAGGCTTCAGGCCATGGACCTCCTGTCCATGGCGGCTTCGGACAGAACGGGGAGGAAGGAGGAGAAGATGGGAGAAGGAGGCAGCGGCGCCCGAAGGAGGAAGATGCTAGGGTTCGGGAGAAAGAGAGGGGGAAGATATAGGAGGGGGAAGGAGGGAGACGTGGCTCCAAGAGGTCCTCTCCTCCATGGCCATGCCATGTGCGTGGGGGAAAAAGGTGAGAGGAGGGTGATGACAGGCGGGCCTGGCTGGCTGAGAGAGGGAGGAAGGAGAAAAAAAAATAAGGGAGCGCTGCCCCCTATTGGGCTGGATTCGGCCGGCCCAAGTGGGCTGGACTTCTTCTCTAGCTCCAGGCAAAAGAAAAGAAAAGAAAAAAACATAGGGACTTTCTATTAATCTAATAACAGAAACTTCCAAGAGTTTTTCCGGGAGAAAGGGGCAAAAGAAAAACTTCAATCCAACACCAAAATTCCTCCCTGAATATTGCTGATTTTTCAAAAATGGTTTGACCATTTTTGGTGCAAGTAAAATCTTGGGAGTTGATTTAAATTCAAATTGCTTTTGAACTACAACTCAAATTTCCAGGGGGCTAAAAATCAAAGCAAGGCTTTGAAAAATCTTGGGAGGGAGAGAGATTTGGCTATGCAAAAATTTGAGCTTAGGTAAAAAGATATGAAGCATTGAAAAATGCAACAGTACCCCTCTTGAAGCATAAGGATGTGTTTGAATTCAAATTCAAATGAGCTCCAACATGGCCTACACTCAAGATCACCACATCATTTTACACCATCTTGCAACCCAAGAAGTTTGATAGCCATTTGACAAAGCAAAATTACATCACAAATAGTAAAATCACTTTTGGGCTGTTACAGCTCTCCCCCACCAACGCAGGATCTCGTCCCGAGATCTAAGCCTGAAACAACTCTGGATACTCGGAACGGAGATGATCTTCACGCTCCCACGTTGTTTCCTTCTGTGAATGATGTGCCCACTGAACTTTCATGAACTTGACGGTCTTGTTGCGCGTCTTGCGCTCGGACGTCTCAAGGACACGGACTGGACGCTCTAAGTAGGAAAGGTCCGCACTCAGCTGGATCTCGCCCAAGTCAACAACCTGCTCTGGCTGCTTGAAGCACTGCTTTAGCTGGGACACATGGAACACGTCATGCACAATGGACAGACTCTCTGGAAGCTCGAGCCGAAAGGCAAGAGGTCCTCTAGTCTCAAGGATGCGGAAAGGTCCGACAAATCTTGGAGCGAGCTTTCCTTTGATACCAAAGCGGTGAGTTCCCCTCAACGGAGACACTCTCAGGTACGCCCAATCACCAACCTAAAATGCTACACCACGGTGCCTTTTGTCATAATAGGCCTTCTACCTAGACTATGCTGCCTTTAGGTGCTCTCGGACAATCTTCACTCTGTCCTCTGCCTCTTGGATCACATCTGGACCGAACAGCTGCCTCTCACCTGTCTCGGACCAGTTCAAAGGTGTTCTGCACTTGCGGCCATACAAGACTTCAAACGGCGCTGCTTGAAGACTTGCCTGATAGCTGTTGTTGTAAGAGAACTCAGCATACGGCAAGCACTCTTCCCACTTCATGCCAAACGAGATGACACATGCCCGAAGCATGTCCTCGAGGATTTGGTTCACACGCTCGACTTGCCCACTTGTCTGAGGGTGATAAGCAGTACTGAACAACACTGTCGTACCAATCGCCTTTTGAAAGGCCTGCCAGAACTTAGAGGTGAAAAGGCTGCCTCTATCTGAACTGATCTTCTTGGGAATGCCATGCAAAGATACAACTCTTGTGGTGTACAAATCCGCCAACTAAGCTGCTGAAATGGAGTCCTTCACTGGAAAGAAGTGGGCAACTTTGGAAAGATTGTCAATGACAACAAAGATGGCATTGTTCTTCTTCTGCGACAAAGGAAATCATGTGACGAAATCCATCTCTATGTGATCCCATTTCCACTCCGGAATCTCAAGTGGCTGAAGCAAACCTGCAGGCTTCTGGTGCTGTGCCTTCACTCTCCTACACACATCACACCGAGACACGTAACGGGCAACATCCCGCTTCATACGAGTCCACCAAAAGCTTTGCTTGAGATCTTGATACATCTTCGTACTGCCAGGGTGAATAGACAGCTTGGAATCATGGGCTTCCTTCATGATGACCTCTCTGAGATCTCCTTCCTTGGGAACAACAACTCGCTCTTCGAACAACACGGTGCCGTCATTATGCACTGAAAAGCAACCTTACTTTGGAACTGAGGCAGCAATACCTTGTTTGATCTTTTGAATCATTGAGCTGCTAGACTGAGCTTGACGAATCTTCTCACGGATAGTGGGCTCTACCACAAGGTTGGCAAGATAGCCTGCTGGAACTAGCTCGAGATTGAGCCTTCGAAAGGACTCACACAAATCAGGGTGGATCTTCTGCACCTGGATATTATTGCAATCGCCCTTGCGGCTCATCGCATCAGCTATGACATTCACCTTCCCAGGTGTGTACGGAATATCAACTGTGTACTCAGTAATGCTTTCAAGCCATCTTCTTTTCCTCAAGTTCATATTTGGTTGAGTGAACAAGTACTTCAGACTCTTGTGGTCCGTGAACACATCCACCTTCCTCCCTAAGAGGAGGTGTCGCCAAGTGACTAAAGCGTGCACAACTGCTGCAAGCTCCAAGTCGTGCGTGGGATAATTCCTCTCACTTGTCTTCAACTGCCGTGAGGTATAAGCCACAATATTCCTGCCTTGCATCAAAACTCCGCCCAGACCTTGCAAGGAAGCATCACAAAATACCTGAAAAGGCTGTGACTCATCTGGCGGCGTTAGAATTGGAGCTGTGGTCAGCTTCTCTTTCAACTCCTCGAAGGCTGACTGGCAAGCTGGTGACCAAGTGTACCGCTTGTCCTTGCACAACAATTCAGTCATTGGCTTGGCTATTTTGGAGAAATTCTGCACAAACCTCCTGCAATAGCTGGCAAGGCCGAGAAAACTCCTTAGCTGCTTCACATTCTTCGGCGGAGCCCACTCTTGAATAGTGCGGACTCGCTCTGGGTCAACCGCAATTCCTTCAGCGGAGATGACATGGCCCAGAAAATTGACCTTGTCCAGCCAAAACTCACACTTGGAGAACTTGGCGTAATATCGGTGCTCTCTTAACTTCTGCAGCACCAAGCGCAAATGTTCCTCATGCTCAGCCTCTGACTTGGAATAGACAAGAATGTCGTCGAGGTAGAGGATCACAAACACATCAAGCCAATCTTGGAACAAATAGTTCATAGCTCTCATGAATGTCGGAGGGGCATTTGAGAACCCAAAAGTCATGACTGTGAATTCATACAGCCCATAACGTGTGCGGAACTCGGTCTTGGGAATATCCTCTTCACGAACACGGATTTGGTGATACCCCATCCTCAAGTCAAGCTTGGAAAACACCTTAGCCCCATTTAACTGCTCGAACAGATCATTGATACGGGGTAAAGGGTACTTGTTCTTGATGGTCTTCTTGTTGATACCGCGATAGTCCTGGACCAAGCAGCTAGTCCCATCCTTCTTCTGGACAAACAAAGCTGGTGCACCCCAAGGGGAAGTGCTCGCGCGGATAAAACCGCCTGCCTCCAACTCTGTCAACTGCTTCTTGAGCTCAATCAACTCCTTCGAACACATCTTGTACGGATGCCGAGAAATCGGCTGGGTACCAGGCTCTAGCTCAATAACGAACTCAATAGCTCGAACTAGGGGAATTCCTGGCAACTCCTCCGGAAAGACGTCTGGGAACTCACAGACAACTCTGACCTCTTCGAGCAAAGGCGCAACTCCTGCGTTCAACGCGTACAACTGTGCTGGTCCTGTCATAGAGCCACAAGTGTACAAGACCTCTGCGCCTGAAAAATGTGTCAACTTGACAGATCTGGTCGGACAATCAATATTGGCCTTTTGCTGCACAAGCCAATCCATGCCCAAAATGACATCAATGTCGGAACGAGGCAAGACAATCAGGGATGCTGAGAAGATAACGCCCTGAATATTGATCTCTACATCTGGAACTGTCCAGGAAGAAGTGAACCTTGAACCGGGAGTGACAACTGAGAGCTTGTTCGCAAGCTGGTCACGTGGAAGATCAATTCTCGACGCAAAAGACTGAGACATGAAAGAATGGGAAGCTTCGGAATCGAACAGAACTGTCGCGGGAACTGAACACACAAGCAACCTACCAAGAACAATCTCTGAAGACTGCTGAGCATCTGAGAGCATCACGTTGTTCACCCGAACTGCACGTGGCTGATCCTTCACCATCGCGGTGCTCGGAGTAGAGCGAGGTGGAGGCGGTGGAAGCCGAGCAAAACGCGGTTCGGTGCAGTTGGGAGACGTGTGCCCTGGCTCTCTGCACTTGTAGCAAATCACGCCCGGCCTGGGCTACTGCTGCGGCCTGGGTGGCCTCACGTGTGGTGGTGTAGAGCGAGGCCCCTGCTGAACTGGGACGGGAGGGCGGAGAAAAGTGCGGACAACTGCCCCCCTCTGCTGGTACTGCTGCCTCTGCGGTGGTGCCTCTGCAACCCAAATCTTTGCCTTCTTGTGGATCATCACTGCGGAACTGTGCTCACGCTGGCGCTTCCTGTCTGCATCCCACTCTGCTCTGGCTGACTCCTGGCAGATAGCCTGATCCACGAACTGCGAGAACAGCGTGGGACTGCACTGAGTGAGCGCGTACTTGATCTCTGTGCTGAGACCTCCACGGAACCTCGCAATCTTCTTAGCCTCTGTGCTGACCTCCTCTGGAGCGTACCTGGCTAGCCTGACGAAGGCCAGGTTGTACTCCTGAACTGACCTGTCACCCTGTCTCAGAGCCAAGAACTCCTCACGCTTCCTATCCATCAGGCCACTCGGAATATGCGCTTCTCTGACGTCTGCGACAAAGTCTGCCCACGTGACGATAGCATCACCCTTGTTGGCTTTGTAGGTATCGTACCAGCTGGCTGCTGCACCCTGAAGCTGGAAGGAGGCGAAGGTGACGTAGTCGACAGGTCTGACGGTGTTAGCATTGAAGTGCTTCTTGATCTCTGTGATCCAGTCATCCGCCTCCAGCGGGTCTCGAGACTCGGAGAACCTGGGGGGGTTGATCGCGAGGAACTGCTGCAGTGTGGTGTACTGTGGTCGATCACTCCTCTGGGCATTCTGGTTCTGCAGCATTTGTAGGATCGCAGCTGTGCCCTGAGCCACTGCGGCTATAGCCTCCCCAAGGATAGGGTTCTCTGGCGGCGGCATGTTCGCTCTTGGCATCCTGTATACAGGAACACTTATGAGAACATGGTCGAATCATTGAAGTAACCAGAAGATAAAGCAATATTGACAACAAAACTTCCTCACCAGGTATGAGAAAGCCGAAGGCTGAAATTCCACCAAGATTAACCCGGAAAGTCGAAAGCTAGGTGCTACTGGAATCCCCAAACCAAGATCATCCGAATCCAAGATAATAATCTGCTAGCGAGCACACAACAATATATACAAGCGGTTGGAAACCTGAACAATGAGACATCTTCCCTGAGCGGCCCGCCAACACGGTCGTCCATAGGGGAAAAGACACCACATCCATATTACCATAGGATGCCCGCCAATCCTGTATGGACGTTTCACCTGGGGTACGCCGTAAGCGAGGTAGAGCAGTCAACCCCAAGTGGCGGCTCAGTGGTCTCAAACACGCCAACACATCTCGTCGCTAGCAAAAAATTATAGAGGAATCGGAGCCTCATGTAAACGAGAACCTAGATTTGTTTTTGAAAGGGGATAAGTTGCAGAGAAAAACAACGCTTCACTTCCTCACGGAAAAGGGGTGGGAGGGTGGGGTAAGAAGAAAAAGAAAGAGTTCCTACTCTCCGATTTTTCCTTAGTAACTACAAAATAGTTTCTAGACTCAACTTCGTTCAGTAAGGGGTCCTACAGTCAGTCCTGCTCTGATACCAAATTGTAAGGCCCCCGATGCGGTGCTAACTCAAGTTAGTCGCTTTCGCGTCCCGCTCGAGTTAGTAGCGCATAAAGAGCCACTGACTCACGACACTCGCACTCGTGTCGCTTCCGGATTCTCAACAACAAGTATAAGAACAAGAACTTTAACTAAGACATAAATATAAGGTCCAAGGCATACATCGCCATTGGATAATTATTACATCATCTCAGAGGTCCGTGGACCCAACAGTACATCATGCGACAAGCGGAAGACAAACACGACCGAGTACGGTCAAAAGCCAAATTGCCCTAGAGAGGGCTGCACATAAAGGTCCACCCACGGATCGTCGAAGCCCAACTGTAGGATCTACTGAACAAGGTCGAACTCATCGTCGTCCTCCAGAGGCACCTCCACGAAGTATCGTCCAGAGCTCGGGTCAAGAAAGTACTCCACTGCAGCGGCCGATTAGGCAAAACAGTAAAAGCACAAAAGTAAAACGGGGTGAGATTATATCATTACAGGATAACTGACTTCCTACGGTAAGGCAAAGTAAAGGTAAAGGTTGCAGCTGCACTAGCATTTATGGTGGCTATCGTTCTATTAGAGTAGAGGTAAGATCCAAGAACAACACGTGACACCGCATCATAAGTCTGCTATCCACCTACTTACGTCAAGCATAACACAACCTGGATCTTCTCTCGGTCCCCCTGGACGAAGAAAAGCAACCAAGGCACTCACACGGTGGGCAAGTTTTAAATATGATTCAGATTGATGTCATTCTATGAACAAGGAGTAGGTCTCAAGTCGTCCATAACCGCGGACACGGCTTTTTGAAAAGATTTAACCCTGCAGGGGTGTACCAACTGCCCATCATAGGCTTCGCATGTACGCCCGGTTTCCACTTGGCTAGGTAAACGCCTGAAACTCCGGAACGTCAGAGTTTCTATACTAACAACGCACAATTCCGGGTGGCCTCCGGTGAGTCGACACCCAACTCAAAAGCCGGCCGCGCTCTCGAATCTGTCTCTACCGTCTGTCGCAGGTTTGGATACCCGGTTAATCACACATGGGACACCGGGTCCTCAGCTGAACAAGGTGGGCCAGCAAGGGAACTATGTCCTCACTGGTCCGGGTTGGTTGGAAAACAGTTGGGGTACCAACAACACACACACGTTGCAAATGTAAATCAGCTCGGGCCACCACTAGAATTGTATGAAGCTAGGTAGGTAAGACAAGGGGACCCCATAGAATCCCGCACACGATTAGGCACGCTCGTCAAGAAACACAATACCCGGAACTCGGGACCTAGGTGACTCAAATGGAACAAAACACCTGGCGGGAACAGCCTGGTCTCCCATCTTTCGTCAAGTATAAATTAGCATCATAATTATAATAAATATTAACCAACTTCTTTAAATAACATGATATCCCAAACCAAAGCGATAGGGTAAGCAGCAAGTTTTCCTACTCATACTAAGAAATGGCTGAGCAGCGGTAACTTAGCAATACAAGGTTCTGCTGGGATGTGGGGATCATGGTTGTTTGGGTTTTGAAGGTGGTATACTCAAAGTGGATAGGATCAAACAAACGTTCTAGGCTACAGCTAATAAGGTAGGCAGAAAGGTATCAAGTAATGGTATGAGTCTTCCCCTTGCCTGGGTAATCGTTCGTCGAAGCAGACGCAGCAGGGTCCTCGGGCTCGGTGTCGGAAACGTCCACGTAAGTCTCCTCGGCGGTCTCAGGTGCTAACGTAAGGTACCGGCAAGAAAAGGCACACAAGTAAGTAACGGGTACAATGCACAGGCAAGGATGATATGAGCAAGTTTAATTTGACATGTTGTGACCCTATCTAGTCAATTTAAATGAAGGTGGTGACGACACGTCAACAACTTCATATGCAATTTATTTACGTTAAGATGGCTTTGGTCTTAGCCTTATTGTAGGTGTAAGTAGAAAGTTAACATGGCATGATCAACAAAGCATATAACATAAATAAAACAACGTGAAAAGTAATCATCGATTCCGGAGACGGAGTAGTGTCGGTGAATTTGACACAAGGAAGGTGCAACAAAAGTTGGGAACCAGCCACTTGCATATGAAAATATGTTAGGGGCTGACTTTGAAGAAAGATGATTTGAAGATGACATGAACAAAAACTTGAAAAGGACTGATGATCATCATTTCAAAATGCACTGAAGTTGAAATGATGCAAGAAGAAAGACAGATGATTCTGGATCAGGTGGTCACACCTTTTTTACATGAGTTGCACAAAACTTCATGAGGACATCACCATTGCAATCCTTGCAGAAAACTACCCCAAACCCATATATAATATGATTCCAGTTGAATTGCAAACACAGTAGCAGTTTCAGCTGGGGTTCAGAGGGCTGGGTGTAAATGTTACACTACATGCATTTGGAAAAATCTCAAATGAGTAAATCATCATCACCATGCAACTCCTTGGAGGAAACTACCCAAATTCCATATATGGCATGGGCAATTCTGAGTTTGGGCAAACTTGACAAAAACAAAGAAATGAAAAGGGGCTTATTTGCAAAATGACCACACTTCAATTTTTAAAGGGTCCAAATGCAAAAATGGACCTCACCATGCTGGTCAGTAGCTCAAGCTACCCCAAAACCATATATAGTATGCCCCTGCTTGAAAAAGATGTTCAAATCAGATTTGAATTTGAAATCAAATTCAAATTTGAATTAAATCAGAAAAGAAATGAAAAAGGAAAAGAAGAAAAGAAAAAGAGAGGGCCCAGAATCTCTCGGGCTGGCATTCGGGCGAAGGGCCCAAGTCGCTAGCTAGCCGATCCCAGCTCGGCTCCCCTGTTGCAACACCCCTATGGGCTGAGCCCATGTCTCCAGCCGGCGAAACAGTGAAAAGAAAGAGGGGCAAGAAATGCACCCCAGGGGACTCGAACCCCCCGATCCACAGGACGTAACCACCAAGCGCTACCACTCAGCCACGACTAGGATCTTGACAAGGTACAACTTGCAGGGTACCTAAGCTAGCAGTGAGGGCGGCTCGCTTTAAAACTGAAATTCAGTATGAACAGAACCCAGGTCACTGGCGGCAACACATGGGAAGAAAGGGGGCGCCTTGCTCTGCCATGGATCGATCCCGAGACCCAGGGTCTTGACGCAGCGCTACATCAACTCGTACTGCTACTGGCATTCGTCTTCCTCGCAGATCGAAGGAAGGGACTAGGGGGGAGGCACTATCCGAAGCAAAGACAGTGGCTTGCACTGGAACTGAAGAACTGCAGCCGCTACACGCAGAAAAATTCTGGCGTCCCTCACATCCTCCACGGCCCACCGGAAACTCACCGGCGCACTCCTAACCGTAGCCGGGACCAACAAGAACCCATTTTGCCGCTGACCTCGCCTCGCCGCGCTGCCTACGAGGACTACACCGGCTCGGAAAAGCACGACGGCAAACGCCCGTCCGTGGAGAAACAGAGGAAGGGGACGGCGAATGGATGCTCACAGCGGGGCGGTTGGAGTCGTGCGTGCTCGGGGAAGGTGGTCGCCGGCGTCCCTGACGAAGACGAGCCGTGCGAGGAAAGGCTTCAGGCCATGGACCTCCTGTCCATGGCGGCTTCGGACAGAACGGGGAGGAAGGAGGAGAAGATGGGAGAAGGAGGCGGCGGCGCCCGAAGGAGGAAGATGCTAGGGTTCGGGAGAAAGAGAGGGGGAAGATATAGGAGGGGGAAGGAGGGAGACGTGGCTCCAGGAGGTCCTCTCCTCCATGGCCATGCCATGTGCATGGGGGAAAAAGGTGAGAGGAGGGTGATGATAGGCGGGCCTGGCTGGCTGAGAGAGGGAGGAAGGAGAAAAAAAACAAGGGAGCGCTGCCCCCTATTGGGCTGGATTCGGCCGGCCCAAGTGGGCTGGACTTCTTCTCTAGCTCCAGGCAAAAGAAAAGAAAAGAAAAAAACATAGGGACTTTCTATTAATCTAATAACAGAAACTTCCAAGAGTTTTTCCGGGAGAAAGGGGCAAAAGAAAAACTTCAATCCAACACCAAAATTCCTCCATGAATATTGCTGATTTTTCAAAAATGGTTTGACCATTTTTGGTGCAAGTAAAATCTTGGGAGTTGATTTAAATTCAAATTGCTTTTGAACTACAACTCAAATTTCCAGGGGGCTAAAAATCAAAGCAAGGCTTTGAAAAAGCTTGGGAGGGAGAGAGATTTGGCTATGCAAAAATTTGAGCTTAGGGAAAAAGATATGAAGCATTGAAAAATGCAACAGTACCCCTCTTGAAGCATAAGGATGTGTTTGAATTCAAATTCAAATGAGCTCCAACATGGACTACACTCAAGATCACCACATCATTTTACACCATCTTGCAACCCAAAAAGTTTGATAGCCATTTGACAAAGAAAAATTACATCACAAATAGTAAAACCACTTTTGGGCTGTTACAGCTCTCCCCCACCAACGCAGGATCTCGTCCCGAGATCTAAGCATGAACCGGGAACCTAGAAGTATTTGTCAAAAAATTCTTTTAAGGTCTATTCTCCGATCCGACCACAGACCGCAGGTCGGCTGTGAGGTTGGTGAGAGTATCGACCAAGAGAGAACAAGTGGCAAAGAAAACGGCAATCAGATGAAAAAACGCAAAGGCGGAATGCCATGATCATTTAAGCAAACATTAGGTTCACAAGCAAATATAGGGCCAGTTGGCCGAATGATGTTCATTACATGAAAGTGGCCCTCGACGGGCGCACTTGGAATTTAATTGTTTATCGAGTAAAAGCAGGAAACGAGTTTGGTGTGCCGAGCTCAAGCAGCTGGGGCATCTAGAGCATCCGGGGCATCTGGCGGCACCTTCGGGAGCATAAGAGGCGGTGGTCTTGGCTTGATCGCGAGGGGGCTCCTGGGCGGCACTCACCGAGTGCCCGTCGGAGGAACCCTCGCTCTCGTCCTCAGCATCATCGTCGGTGTAATCTGAAGAATGGGAGTTCTCACTGCCGACCTGACGAGCAGGTCGGGACTGAGGCGCCTTTTCCTCGCTTGTGGTATACAGAAGGTCGCTGAAGGAGGAAAGTCCAGTCGGCTAGCCAGCAGAATCAACATAGGGAGTGACTTCCAGGAGATCTATACCATTGGCAATCTCCTGGGCAATATGGAAGATCTAAGTCCAGAGCTCACCGATGGATTCTTCCGAGCCCTCCCGTAGGGCAGTCATCAGTTGCAGATCAAGTCCTGGATACCAGCTCTTCGCGATAAGGAGGGCAGCCTGCACCCCAGGTCGGAAGGCAGAATCAAGCATATGGTCAACCTGGCGGCCTACAGCTTTCAGACTCCGAGCAACATCTTCATGCTTATGAAATGCAATGGTCTTCTGCTTGCCCTCGAACAGCTTGTCATTCAACTTCTTGATGCAAGTCTTGTATGTGCACAGGGCACCTTTCACATAAGGAATCCGAGCGTCCAGGGCAACCACAAAGTCTTCGGCGTCGCAGCCGGCATCAGCAGCAACTACCACACCCCGCACTCGGCGGGCTGCGGCAACTGCTTCGTCTACAATAGCGTTGGAATGAGGCCAGGCATCTGGCAGGAGCAATCGGAGAAAGAAGTTAGTCCGGTCAGGGCAAAGTTAGATCGGAGTGGCAAAAGCAAGAATTACCTGCAAGGGCAAGATCTACTCGGTGAAGGCAGGTGTGGGAAAGATCAACACTAGCTTGGGCGCGCTGAATCTCTATGATCTGTTGGGCGTCCATGTCTTCAGCACGTTTAACCGCGGCATCCCTTTCCTTCATGAGTTGGCCCTCAACCTCAATTCGGGCATCGGAGAGCCTCTGGAGTTCATGTTCATGAGTGCGTCGGGCAGCGGCGAGATCATCGACAGCTTGTTGAAGTTTGGCTTGAAGTTCGGTTTCGGCGGCGGCCAGGCGCTGGTGGTTTTGTTCGGCGCGGCCGAGCTGGCTATTCTTCTCACCGAGCTGGGTCTCCAGTTCGGCGATTCTCTTCCGAGCAGCCTCCAGCTCGGAGGAACGAGTGGCAGCAGCTGTAAGTGTGCAATGGACTAAGGATACAATAATGATCGGAGAAAGCAAGAAAGGGAAGGCAGAATGTACCTGTGAGTTCCTGAATCTTGGCAGCTTGGGCATCAACATTCTTCTTGAGAGCGGCAATGGACTTCTGACCCGCTGAATAAGCGGCCAGAAGCTCCTCAAATATGGCTTTACGCCTATCACAGATGGCCTGAAAAACAGACCGATCAAAGTTAAAGCAAGAGCGTAAGGTAACAAGGAGAAATAAAGATCCGAGCAGATTGCGAGCAATCGGCCCGAATCTCAGGGACTACACCCAGTGGGTGTGCTAGGCGCGCCCCCACTGAAAATAGAGCTTATAGTAACAGAGTGGTTGGACGCAAGAATTTGACCCAGCGAGGCGTCGGCGAAGCGTCGGATAACGCTGGCAAGGCCACCCAGCCGATCCAGAAGCTGGGACGGAAGTTGGTCTTCAGAGCCACGAGGCGGAGGAGTGGTCGGATAGGCCCAACGTCGGAGGTGCCAAGGTACGCCTCGCGGAACCGGTCGGCCAGTACAAGCTAGCGGCCGGATGGCGGTTGGCGAACAAGAGCACCGGAGGACGGTGCTGTAGACGCACTGGGTCTGGCAGCAACGTGAGTGGCAAGTGGAGCAGTAGGTGGAATAACAGTGGGCTCGGTGGAGATGGCAGCGGCGCTCCCCGAGCCAGCAGCGGGGGAGGGATCAGCGGCAGTTGCCTGGGCTGGAGCAGCTTTAGGCTGAGGAGGATCAGCGCTAGGCCGATATGGCATCGGCACATCGACATGTGCGATGCCAGAATGGTCCAGCAGAATTGGAGAAATAGCGGCAATGGTTGGAATAGAAGAGGCCGACTGCGTGCCAGCAGTCGGAAGAGCAGTTGAGGTCGGTGGGGGAGCAATAGGTCGCGTTTGGGCCGCGGTAGCAGCAGCTTTCTTCTTGGCCCGCTCGCCTTTGTGGGTGTCAACGGCACCTTTCTTGCGTGCAGGCACAGACACATTGGAGGTGGCCGAGGTTGCCGGGGTCGTGCGGGCAGGAGCAGCGGAAGGGGCAGGGGGAGAAATCGGCGCATCCCCCAGGTCCAGCAGGGTCCAAATATCGGGCAGCCCTGCGATAAAAGAGCACAAGTGAGCAAACCAGCACAGGAAAAATCAAGAAGAAAAAGGGGTGCAGGCATGTACCCGAAAGCTCAAGGAAGTTGAGCAACAAATTTTTCCATGGAAAAGCCAGGGCGAGCGATATTCAGCGGAGTAGGAGAAAGCACAGGGCCACTAATTTCAGGGGCAGCTCGGCGCGGGCCCGTTTTCCCTTTCTTCTTGGAAATCTTGGAAGGGCCGGCGTCATCAGGTCGGGGGCGTTTCCCCTTAGGCAATGTCTGTTCGGCAGGCTCAGATTCTGCACCGAGGTCACCAAAAGGATCAGAATCACTACTCCATTCGGCCATGAAGCGTTTGACGGAGGAATCAGACTCACCCGGCTTCTTGAAGCCGAGTCCGAAGGAAGCAATTCGGGCTTCGGTCTCGGATTCGGTCTCTTCTTCCACTCCAAGTCCTGAGCGTCTTCTTCAGCTCGGTCAGGGTAGTAGCCCGAAGCGGATTGTCCGTCCTGCATGAGCCTGGAGGCCAGGAATTCCTGAGGAAAAGGATCCGATCAGAACTAGTATGAAGGAAAGAAAAAGGTCAGAGCAGAGGGTCATAGTTGAAGCATACCTCAGGGCAAGGTCGAGATCGGCTGGACGGCTTCAGTCCGAACTCGAAAGGTTCAGTAACTTTAAGATTGGTAATGTTGTTGATTCGGCGGGAGAACTCCTTCTCGTCTATTCGGAATGTGGAAATCCGAGTGGGGTCGAGGCACAGGTGCATATCGCAGATCCGGTGGCAGCGGCGTTGCAGTGGGAGCACTCGGCGGAAGATCCAGGTCGCCACCAGATCGGCGGGCTGCAACCCTTGTTCCGTCAGCTTCTGGATATACGCCATCTAGCGATCCAGATCGGTGTCCCCGTCCCCTAGTTTCTCAGACCAATGATACTTCGCAGTCGGTGGGGGCAGAGAGAACTCGGGTAGATTCAGCAAGTCCCGATTCCGCGGTGAGGAAACGTAAAAGAACCATGTCTGCCAGTTCTTGATGGACTGAGGCAGTTGGGGATGAGGATAGAGGCCAACCTGGCGGAGGTAGATGGTGGCGCCGCCGCATTCGGCCATCACCTTGACTTCCTCTCTTTTCTTGGTCTTGGAGTTGATAGTGTGCACACCAGTGCCCACTTGGAACCTGCGGAAGTGAAAGATCCGGCACCAAAGCCCAATGGTGGGACGGACGCCGAGATAGCCTTCGCACAAGGATACGAAAGTGGAGAGCAGCATGATAGCATTGGCTCCAAGATGATGCGGCTGCATCCGGCAGAAGGCAAGGAAATCTTGAAAAAATTGGCTCACCGGAAGCCCGAACCCGCGTTCGAAGTGTGCAAGGAAGACAACACGTTCGCCATCCCGGGGCGCGGGCACGATCTCGTCGCCGGGAATGCGGAAATCGAGGTCCGCCGGGATCTTGCGAGACCGGCAGAGGAGTGCGACTTGCATATCTGTCACGTTGGAGCCCTTCCAAGCTCCCCTCTGGGAGCCGGCGGCGGCGTCGTCCCCCATGGAGGCGTCGGACTCCATGGTGGGCAAGGAAGAGCGAGGCGAGGACGAGGAAGAAGGCGGCGACGGTGGAGGCGACGGCGGCGGAGGTGTAGGAAATCTAGATCCAAGCCCACCTATGGTGGCGGAGGAGGAGTGGTGGCAAGGGCGGTGAAGTGCGGCGGCTCTAGGCGTCGGAGGAAGTGGCAACGGCACGGCGGGGTGAGCAGTGCAGCAGCAGAAGCAATGGAGAAAAGCTCGAGGAAGGAGATGGAGTGAGGGGTGCGAGACGCATCTCTCACCCCGTCGGGTATTTGAAGACGCGGCAAAGAGGTAGTGGGATCGGCTGTGCCGATCTGACAGGCGGTGTGGCCGCATGTATCCACAGAGCGGCGTCAGTTCGGAGCACAGAAGATCCGGCGGATGGGACGGGACGTGCGCGCGTGGGTGAAGGCAGCGGTTATGGCATGTCAAATCATGGCACGACGTCCCGTATTTTTCGGTGAATTCGAAGCGGCAAGTTCGGTCAACATTCCCGTCAAACCAACCGTTGGGTGGATCGGTCAAGGAGGTCAAGACCAATGGGCAAATTAAGTGCAATCGGCCTATTGAGAGGAGTTCATACGAAGATCAAGAGCAATCAGAAGAATAAGAGAAATCGGCAGGTAGCAAGCAACCGGACTATTGGAGCAATCGATCAGAGAAAAGGAAAGTATTTTTAAGGAACCTGTGCAGGCCTCGCAGTCTCTGAGTTCGGCAGGACCTCCGCAGCTTCAGGGGCTACTGTCGAGGGAATGACCCCTGGGTAGGGTCACCCAAGGGAAATAGTTCATCAAAGCAAAGATCACCGAGCTGGAGGTCACTGATCTATTCAAGGCCGATATAAACAAGAGAAACCAAGAAGTGGGCCGAACTGTTCCAAATGAGGGCCGATTACCCCGGAGAGGGCGCAATCGGCCTCATCCAGGAGCATCCGGCCGAAGTAAGAAGAGCAGCGTCCGATCAGAGGTCCAGATCGGACACCTGGTACAAGAGCATTCAATGCGCAATCCCTGAAGATCGGGACTGTCAGAGGCGTGCGGTATCCTCCAGCGCCGATCACGCGGACAGGCCGACAGGCCTAAGTACCTAGCCTTACTGCTCACAGCCGAGATCTACGGGATAGCGGCATGGCGAGCCGTGAGTCTACACCGGTTCATCCGGAGAAGCACGATGCTAGGTCCCTAGCCGATCTGAGACAGACAGCTGGGCCCTTCCTCTTGTGTATTTACCTTTGTACCCTGGGCTCGGCCTATAAGAGCCCCGGGTACCCCTCCTGCGTGAGGGACGACGGGAGAGTAGTTATTGCAATCTCACCCACCAGAGAGAACAAGGAGAGAGTAGAGACCTGAGGCCCTCTTCTTCTTCCTCTCAAACAGCTCAAGGAGCATTCATTGTAACCAGAGTTATTGCATATAGCTAGCTCAGCAGGACTAGGGGTGTTATCTCTACATCGTGGTGTCTCACCGTGTGTTCCCATTCTCGTTTCCAGTACCAGCGACATTAACCTCGGTCTGTCCCCCTCTTTAGCCATCCCCATGGCATCTGCCGTTACATATCGACGACACATACCTAACTTGGGGTTGTGACACCCCCACTAGTTACATTGGAGAGCTTTTTAGCTCATATATGCAACCGTTGCATGGCAATCCCTACTCCTCACATCATATCTATCATTTGGCCTTCTCGCCCATGATTTTCCTCATTGATGTGAGCCTTTCTCACCCTTTTTGTCTTCCTCCTCCACCATATTTCTCTCTTTGCCATCCTAAGTGTCAACTCTCGTGCTTACGCTCATCCATTGCATCAGTGCTCAAAATACAGAAAAGGAGTGGATCAAATTGACTTGTACCTGGCTAGTGGACTGGGGACGAGTCAAGATAAGATTCCAAAGAAGACCAAGCGCGAAACTTTAGTGGACTGAGTTCTCAACAAAAATACCTTTTTCTCGTATTCCCTATCCCCCTTCTTGCACGCAAACACCATTTGGAGACATTCAAGTCATGGACAGGAGAGCTCTTCCACCTAATGTTCTTTTGTTACTTGTTTCAACGCTAATATAGACTCTTGCATGTTATCACTTGAACGGAATCACATACCTTGATTGCTTTACTTTTCAAAGTTCTTATATGCTTGCTAGCATGTCACCACAAAAATTATGCTTGTTATCATTTACCTACTCGAGGACGAGAAGGAGTTAAGCTTGGGGATGTTGATACGTCCCAAACGTATCTATAATTTCTGCTTGCTCCATGCATGTGTTTGTGTGATATTGCTATGATCTAGATACACTTTCATAGACTTTTGATCATATTTGGACTAACCTATTAACTCAGTGCACCCCAGTCCCAGTTTCTGTTTTCTGCTTTTTTTTATTTCAGGTTTCCCCCATATTAAAAGTGATCCAAAAATTCGGATAAAAAATCAGCATAATGGAAGCTTCCGGAACCCCGAAGGAGGGCCGGGGGGCCACCACCAGGTGCCCAGGCGGCCACCTGGCGCGGCCTAGTGCTTGGTCGCGCCAGGGGGGCGCCTGGACTCCTGGTGCCCCCTGGATCCCCCCTTCGCCTATTTATTCTCCATGACGCGAAACCCCCGAAGACAGAACCCTTTTTCGCGATCTCGCCTCTGTTCCTCCGCCGCTGCGCTTCCAAGATTGGGAGCGCCAGCAGACCTCTTCTCGGCACCTTGCCGGAGGGAGGATCGACCTCCGGGAGCTACCCATCCACCATGGACGCTTCCTGGATGTGCTGTGAGTAGTTTCCTTTGGACCATGGTTCCGTGATCAGTAGCTATGTGATTTTCTCCTCCCCTTTTTGTTCTTCATGGTTTAGACCTCGTGAGCTGCCCTACATGATCGAGGCACATATGTAATCTTTCTGCTGTTGCTATGCTGAGTTTGATGGGATCTGATGGATTATGAGATTATGTTCAGATTGTGATAGAGTAATATATTTGGTTCTTATCTTTTTTACTTTTGTTCCTAAGTAATTCTTGCATGTTCTCCATTACTGTTTATTGCTTTGGCCAAGTAGTAGGTAGTAACTCCAAGAGGGAACGTTATGCTCGATTGTGGACTCATGCCCCCTGATGACACGCTTGAGTGACAGAAACATGAGTCTAGGGGATGTGATGTTGCCACAAGGGGGAAAACAACAGTGCTTGTAACCGCGGTTGCAAGGATTGTTTACTTTACGCAAAGTGCTTTTTAATGCAGTTGTCTGTTGCTTTGGGTTTACACTTTGGGTGGGGCTCGCAACTTAATACCAACGAGATGTTCTGGATAGATATCTCAAGGTGGATGATTAGTAGTAGATGCAGTTGGATTTTGGTATACTTATTTTGGCGTACTGCCAATGCTTTTGAGCCTCTTCCTTTATTTGTAGCATAGTTAACATTGCGGTGCGTTTATAATCCTGTCAATTTCCCATCTATAATTTGTTTACCTCGCACAGCAGTTTTATCGTCTTTTGGGAGAGATACATCACTAGTGAACATCACGGGACCCCGGTCCATATTCTCATCAATGTTTACACGCTCATTTACTTTTCTGCTTTTACTTTCAGTTGCTATCATTATCATTATCCCTTGTGTTTTGATCCTTTGTAAACAACAAGACCGGAGAGATTGACAACCTCTCTGAACTTCGTTGGGAGCAAAGTTATTTGTGTCTGTGTGCAGTTCCACGTCAGTTGCGCCGCTGACACCTACTTATGATCTACGGAGTCCTACTGGTTGATACTCAACCTCGGTATCTTCACCGAGGAAAACTTGCCGCTACGCTGCATCTCACCTTCCACTTGGCGTAACCAACGAAGGGCGAGAAGAAATTATCATCTCTCGCGTATCACTTGGCGGAGAAGAGTGATATGGATTTTGAATCCCATCTTGAAAGAAGCTCATGGCGTTGAAGAATGCATCAACATTGAAGCTTGGACGTGCATGAACCTCAATGTTACGATAAAATGGCTGCTTCTGCTTCGGTAGAGATAAAGTTCTGAGGCTTTCTCCTGAGGAACTGGTGCGTCTGAAGTAGTTGGAGGCACTGGTGGGGAAACAGTTTCTTCCGCTGAGGCATCAGGGCCAGGTTTCGGTGAGGCAGCTGGGACTGAGGGAGATGTGATCGGTTTTTCAGTCGAGCTTTCCTTTGCAGCTGCAGGATCCACATTGGTGCTATGCTCTGCCTTAGTGTCAGCGGACGGTGGAGCAGTCTCAGTATCAGGTTCAGCAGTGGTAGCAGCTGCATCATTGGTTTCATCATCGGTTGCTGAGGCTTCATGCACAGAGTCCTCAGAATCTTGAACCGTATCAGGCAGTACTTCTGTGGTGGTGGGGAGTGAGGCTCAAGCGAAAAAATAGTGTGAGTGGGGGAGTTTTCCAACTCATAGTCCCCGTCCATGATACGAGGAGTTCTAGTATCCTCAATATCAACATCCATGTCCTCAAGTTCAGTGATGATTGGAGGAGGAGGGAACTAAGGTGTTGGAATGAGTGGTATGCCAGAACCATAAACAATTTCCTTGGAGGGTGGAGCGAAGACGATCAGGCGGCGCTCAGAATTTTGTTGTGGTCCCGAGGTAGCAGGGGGTGTTGTGGAAGCCTCAGGATTTCTTGATGCAGGAGGAGCGAACGAGATGGGAGCAGCATCAATGGGCTCCTTAGTAGTAGCCTCAAGTGTGGGCCTCTTTGCCGTAGGGGGCTGGAGGGTGATGCTTCACGCATGCGTTTGAGGCGTCGTGAGGAATCCTCAGGCATGGCGGCGGATTTCTCAAGGGCAGCAGGAGGCACTGAGGACTGTGGCTGCCGAAGTTTCATCAAATTTTCCATCTGCCGGGACATCCGTTCCTTTGGCTTGCCTATGTAGGCACATTTTGCTTCAAACTCAGTAGTTAGCCGTTGAACTTCAAATTGATACTCAATGAATTACTGAGGGGTGACATCAGTGACAAGCTTCTTTTGAAGTCACGATGGACTTTCTTCAGTAGGCTTTGCAGCTGCTTTTTGAGGTCTCGTTGATGAATCTCATTGATGAGGAATTGTTGAATATAGAACCTGAGGTCTTTGGGTATATCCAAGTCATCAAGAGGAGTATCAGTCTTTACAGACCAGATTTCAATATACTCCAAGATCTTCTTGGGATCAAGAAGTGGTATTTCAGAGCCTGTGGCTTCAGCTTTGCGTCTGGCTGCAGCACGCATATATTCAATCTTTTTTTCCTTAGTGGCCACAAATCCGGCCAGATCCTCCAACTCATCTTCTTCATCCGAGTTGTAGGCAGTCTGAACGGAGCCGCGCATGGCATTTTTCTTTGGAGAGGGTCTTATGTCTCGATGAATGGCCGTTTTGGTCTTCAGCTGATGCTGAGGCATTTTGGTGGATGCCTCAGGTGCACTGCCAGACTCATCAGTGCGAAGTCTTGAGGCAGGAGCAGCTCCAAACGTCCGTTGGCATGAGGAGCTTGGAGCTTGAGGCTTTGCTGAGGATTTCATTGATGGTTTGATGCCATGAGTCTTTCTGCGAGGCTGACCGGGAGGCCGAGACTGAGGCAGAGGCTGAGTAGCAGGCTGAGGCGGAATCTGCACTGAGGCAGCTGATACGTCTCAAACGTATCTACTTTTCCAAACACTTTTGCTATTGTTTTTCCCTCATTCTTGCATCTTTTTAACTAAACTAACCCGGGCTGACGCTGTTTTCAGTAGAGCTGCTTGTATGGTTTTATTTTGTACAGGAAAATGGATTTTTGGACATCTCAGAAAATTCCCAGAAAAATTACTCCCTCCGATCCATATTAATTGACGCACACTTAGTACAACTTTGTACTAAAGTTAAACTAAGTGTGTGTCAATTAATTTGGATCGGAGGGAGTACAAAAATTCCACGCACCCAAAGGAGCCCGGAGCCAGAAGTGGGGCCAGAGGGCATCCAGGGGTGGCCCAGGCGCGGCCCCACCCCTGGCCACGCTAGCTGGCCGCCTGGGCGACTCGCACCGCCTCTGGTGCCCTACCTCGACTCCTATTTATTCCTGTGACGGGAAAACTCCGAAACAGAGGTCTCTTTACCATAACCCGTCGCGGAGCCGCCGCCACCCTCTGTTCTTCCTCGGGAGGGCTAATCTGGAGGCTGATTTGGCCTCCGGAGAGGGGAGATCGTCACCATCGTCATCACCATCACCAATCCATCCTCCCTCCATGACTTCTCTTCACATGTGCGAGTAATTCCCTATTGTAGGCAAAGGGGATGGTAGGGATTGGATGAGTTTCATCATGTAATAGTTCGTCAGATTGTTGGGGGCATGTTTCCTATCATCTACTGTGGTGTTTATCATCTTTTCTACAACTTGTTGCTCTTAATGCTTGTAACTTTGGGCCCGAGTGCCATGTTTTCAGATCTGAACCACTTATGTTTTCATGAGTATATTTATGTTTGAGATCCTATCTATGAGTTGTATGCACCTATTATGGTCCAGAACCGGTGATCCCAAAGATGACAGCTTGGGACACCAAAGGGGATGGTCCATAATTCGAGGATTCCATTTATCCATTGAGGTTATTGCTTTGTTCTGGTGCTCTTTGACAGTGATACAGTGTGGAAGATAATTCTCTCACTTCTCGTTCGTTACCCCAAGTAGGAGAGATGTAGCGTAGCAGCAAATTTCCCTTAGAGAAGATGCTAAGGTTGAGGATCGACCAGTAGGACTCCAAGATCGACAAGTATGTGGCTAGGAAACAATGGCACCGTTTTTAAGACAAAAGTTGCTTCCTTGACCTGGACCTGCATACACAGCAAATAACTTTGCTCCCAACGAGTACAGAGGAGTTGTCAATTCCTCCGGCCTTGCTGTTTACAAAGGATCAACGCAAGAGATAATAATAGTGGCAACGGAAAGTAAAGACTGAAAGTAAATTGATGGTGTAAACAATGGTGGAAATATGGACCGGGGTCCCATGACGTTCACTAGTGACTTCTCTCTTCCAAAAGACGATAAAAGTGCTAGCAAGGTAAACAAATCACAGTTGGGCAATTGACGGGATTATAAACGCACCGCAATGCTAACTATGCTACAAAAGAAAGGAAGAGGCTCAAAAGCAATGGGCAGTACGCCAAGGTAAGTAGACCGAAATCCATCTGCATCTACTACGAATCATCCACCTTGAAATATCTATCCAGAACATCTCGCTGGTATTAAGTTGTGAATCCCACCCAAAGTGTAAACTCAAAGCAACAGACAATTGCATTAAAAGAAATTTGCGTAAAGTAAACAATCCTTGCACCCGCAAGTACAAGCACCGTTGTTTTATCCCTGGTGGCAACATCACATCCCCTAGTCTCATATTTCTATCACTCAAGCTAGCCATCAAGGGGAAGAACCCACAGTCAAGCATAACGCTCCCTCTTGGAGTTGCAACAAATCACTTGGCCAAAGAAAAATACGGCAACGGAGAACATTAAAGAATTAACTAAAGAACACAAATATAAAAGAGAACCAAATATATTACTCATGACAATCTGAACATAGTCTCATAATCCATCCGATCCCAGCAAACTCAACATAGCAACACAGAAAATTACAAAGGTGCCTCGATCATGTGAGGCAACTCAGGAGGTCTCGAAAGTGGAAGCACAAAGAGGGGAGGAGAACATCATATAGCTACTGGTCATGGACCCATGGTCCAAGGGGGACTACTCACAACATATCCGGGAGGCGTCCATGGTGATGGATGGTCTCCCGGAGGGGGTTCCTCCTTCCGGCAGGGTGCCGGAGCAGCTTCTCCTGGCAGCCCCGATCTTGAAACGGCGGCGGCGGCGGTACAGAGAGGAGAACGGGAATAGCAGATCGATATTAGGGGTTTTCTCCGCGGGCACTAAATATAGGCCAAGGGGGGCACCGAGGGAGGCCACAGGGCAGCAAGGAGGGTCCCGACGCGCCCTAGGGTGGGGCCGCGCCAAGGACCCTCCTGGGGCCCTAGTGGGTGCACTCCCTTCCTTCCTTGATTCTTCGGGAAGCTTCCGAGACGCTGATTTTTTATATAATTTTTCCGGAATTTATTTGGCACTTTTAATGGCCGGAAAACCTGAAATATAAAAACAACAGAAAACAAGAACTGTCAACTGGGTGCACTAAGTTAATAGCTTAGTCGAAATATGATCAAAAGTGTATGAAAGTTCAAGAAAAACATGGAAAAGTCACACAAATCATGCATGGAGCAAGCAGAAATTATGGATACGTTTGGGACGTATCAACATCCCCAAGCTTAACTTAACCTTTTTCCTAGGGAAGTGTTCCATCATTTTCTTGAGAGGGAATTGGAATTTGATATTCCCCTCTTTCATGTCAATAACAGCACCAACGGTGCGAAGAAAAGGACGTACCAAAATAATTGGACAAGAGGGCTCACACTGAATGTCCATAATAGTAAAATCAACGGGGACATAATTGTCATTGACAATGATAAGAACATCATCGATATTCCCCAAAGGTTTCTTTACGGAAGAATCAACAAGACGAACACCAAAATAACAAGGATCAAAAGGTTTCAATTCAAGCATATCATTCATTCTTTTGGGCATAACAAAAGTACTAGCTCCAACATCACAAAGAGCAAAGCAAGAGAAGTTATTCAATTTGATTTTTATCATAGGATCCCAACCATCTTCTAGCTTCCTAGGTATGGAGGCTTCTAGTATAAGCTTATCCTCCCTAACTTTGATTAGAGCATTGGTGATATGCTCTGTGAAGGCAAGATTAAGTGTGCTAGTGTGGGGGTCTATAGACATCTTGTGTAGGAAACCAATAACTTCAGGTAAGGTGCAGTTGTCAAAGTCTAGATCACTACTATCTATCAAGGAGGTAGTGATATCATTAAGGCTCACTTTTTTGAAAGCCTCTATGTTCATAGAGGTTTCTTCATCTATGGTTGAGGTGGTAGCATCACCATTGATAGGTCCAGGTGGACTAGGGGTGTGATGGGTGCTAATAGTTTGGACATCCTCAACAACTTGGATAGTAGCTACGGTGTGGTAGGTAGGAAGGCTCTTAACTCTCTCTTCTTCCTCCTTTTCTCTAGCCCATCTCTCTTTAATTTTGCCCAACATCCTATTTTTTTCATTAATTTGAACTTGGATAGCACTCATAGGAGTGGTTTTCCTCTCCTCTGGGGTAGAACTTCTAATCTTAAGCATCTCAACATCATGGGCTATGTTATCTACCTTCGAAGAGAGGATATCTAATTTGTCTAATTTCTCTTCTACACTATTGTTGAAGGCTTTTTGGTTAGTGATAAAGTCTTTAAGCATACTCTCTAGTTCAGAAGTGGAGTTTTTGGTGCTAGGGTAAGTGTTGTTGTTCCCATAGTTGTTGGATGGGAAAGGTCTAGGATTGTTTCTACCAAAATTACTCCTATAAGCATTATTGTTGAAGTTGTTTCTAGATTTAAAGTTCACATCTACTTGTTCTTGAGGAACCAAGGAATTTAAAGGAACATCCTGAGGATCAATAGTAGCTTTCTTGGTAAGTAGAGACATGATCAAGTCAACGTTTTCATTAAGAGAGGAGATCTCCTCGACAGAATTTACCTTCTTACCAGTTGGAGATCGTTCGGTGTGCCACTGAGACTAGTTCAGCATCATCTCATCAAGTAGCTTCGTGGCAGCACCATGTGTGGTTGACATAAAAGTTCCTCCCGCGGCCGAGTCTAGCAGATTCCGCGAGGTAAAGTTTAAGCCTGCATAAAAAGTCTGGATAACCATCCAAGTAGTCAAACCATGTGTAGGGCAGTTCTTAACAAGAGATTTCATACGTTCGCAGTCTTGGGAAATGTGTTCATTATCCAATTGCCTAAAATTCATAATGTTACTTCTTAACTGGATAATTTTAGCAGGGGGATAGTACTTCCCAATAAAAGAATCCTTAAACTTGTCCCAAGAATCAATGCTATTCTTAGGTAAGGATTGCACCCACTCCTTGGCACTTCCTCTCAAGGAGAATGGAAAAATCTTCAGCTTGACAATGTCTCCATCTACTTCCTTGTACTTTTGCATATCACAAAGCTCAACAAAATTATTTAAGTGCAAGGCAGCATCCTCTCCAGCACTTGAGAATTGATCTTTCATAACAAGATTTAGCAAAGCAGGTTTAATTTCATTAGAATGTGCTGAACTGGCAGGTGGAGCAATAGGAGTGCAGATAAAGTCACTGTTGTTGTGAGTAGTGAAGACACACAACTTGGTGTTTTCATTGGAAACCATAGTAGCAGTAGGTATTTTCGGTATTTTTGATAAGGGACACAAAATTAAAAACTGAAAGATAAATTAACATGACTAAAAAGCACAGATAAAAGATAGCGTGCAACTCCCCTATCTTGTAGACTGGAGTCCCCAGCAACGGCGCCAGAAATTGATTGATACGGTGAGGAAGATAGTTCTCTCACTTCTCGTTCGTTACCCCAAGTGGAAGGTGTGATGTAGCGTAGCAGAAAATTTCCCTTAGCGAAGATGCTAAGGTTGAGGATCGACCAGTAGGACTCCAAGATCGACAAGTAGGTGGCAGGGAAACAATGGCACCGTTTTTAAGACAAAAGTTGCTTCCTTGACCTGGACCTGCACACACAGCAAATTACTTTGCTCCCAACGAGTATAGAGGAGTTGTCAATTCCTTCGGCCTTGCTGTTTACAAAGGATCAACGCAAGAGATAATAATAGTGGCAACGGAAAGTAAAGACTGAAAGTAAATTGATGGTGTAAACAATGGTGTAAATATGGACCGGGGTCCCATGACGTTCACTAGTGATGTCTCTCTCCCAAAAGACGATAAAAGTGCTAGCGAGGTAAACAAATCATAGCTGGGCAATTGACAGGATTATAAACGCACCGCAATGCTAACTATGCTACAAAAGAAAGGAAGTGGCTCAAAAGCAATGGCCAGTACGCCAAGGTAAGTAGACCGAAATCCATCTGCATCTACTATGAATCATCCACCTTGAGATATCTATCTAGAACATCTCGCTGGTATTAATTTGTGAATCCCACCCAAAGTGTAAACTCAAAGCAACAGACAACTACATTAAATAAACTTTGCGTAAAGTAAACAATCCTTGCACACGCAAGTACAAGCACCGTTGTTTTATCCCTGGTGGCAACAACACGTCCCCTAGTCTCATGTTTCTGTCACTCAAGCTAGACATCAAGGTGCTGAACCCACAATCAAGCATAACGCTCCCTCTTGGAATTGCAACAAATCAATTTGCCAAAGCAAAATACGGCAACGGAGAACATGCAAGAATTAACTAAAGAACACAAATATAAAAGAGAACCAAATATATTACTCATAACAATCTCAACATAGTCTCATAATCCATCAGATCCCAGCAAACTCAGCATAGAAACACAGAAAATTACAAAGGTGCCTCGATCTTGTGAGGCAGCTCACGAGGTCTCTAAAGTGGAAGCACAAAGAGGGGAGGAGAACATCACATAGCTACTGGTCATGGACCCATGGTCCAAGGGGGACTACTCACAGCACATCCGGGAGGCGTCCATGGTAATGGATGGTCTCCCGGATTGGGTTCTTCCTACCGGCAGGGTGTCGGGGAAGCTTCTCCTAGCAGCCCCGATCTTGAAACGGCGGCGGCGGCGGTACAGAAAGGAGAACGGGAATAGCAGATCGACATTAGGGGTTTCCTCCGCGGGCACTAAATATAGGCCAAGGGGGGCACCGAGGGGGGCCACAGGGCAGCCAGGAGGGTGCCCGGTGCGCCCAAGGGTGGGGCCGCGCCAGGGACCCTCCTGGGGCCCTGGTGGGTCCACTCCCTTCCTTCCTTGATTCTTCGGGAAGCTTCCGGGATGCTGATTTTTATATAATTTTTTCGGAATTTATTTGGCACTTTTAATGGCCGGAAAACCTGAAATATAAAAACAGCAGAAAACAGGAACTGGCAACTGGGTGCACTGAGTTAATAGGTTAGTCCAAATATGATCAAAAGTGTATGAAAGTTCAAGAAAAACATGGCAAAGTCACACAAATCATGCATGGATCAAGCAGCAATTATAGATACGTTTTGGACGTATCAGACAGGAGCACCTTAATCTCCATAAGTTCCCTTTGGCCCCGTTCGTAGAGGGATGGTAGGACAAAAGATGTTGTGCAAGTTCTTATTGCAAGCACGCACAACTACCTACGGGGTACATGCCTAATGTCTGATATTTTCCTAGATGATCATTGCTTTTCTGTGTGCCTTGCCCCGTGTTAGAATCTATTGCATGTTCATTCTCATTCATGCAGCGCCCAATCATCCATCTCCCTAGCCTACAGTGTTATAATCCTGCTGGTTACTACTAGTTTATTTCCGCTGTTTTACTTTTGCTGTTACCACCATCGCTACCACTATCATACCACAGTTGATATTAATACTTTGTTGCAACCAAGTATATTTCAGGTGCGGTTTAATTGACAACTCAACTGTCAAAGCTTATAAATACTCTTTGGCTCCCCTTGTGTCGAATCAATAAATTGGGCTAACTTACCCGCGAGAACACTACAAACGATCGCCTATAGTTGAGGGTCATCAAGTACTCTTTTCTGGCACCGTTGCCGGGGATCATAGCAATATTTATAAGTCTACTTGAAGTATTCTGCCTTTCACACTTCATCCGCTATGGGTAAGAAAGGAGACCCCAAGGTTCCCATACCATCTACTACAAGAAAAGGTACCGTTCTGAGTACCAGTGCTACACTTGATTCAACTTCCATTATAAGTAAGTTTGCTTCACCACTACCACCACATGCTACTTCAAATGAGTATGTTACTATGTCCGATACTTTTGATGATGCTTCCACTACTCTTGATGATACTAGTTTTCTTGGTCACTATATTGAAACTCAGACTGCTAAGGTTGCATCAGAATCCGAGACCAAGACTCCTGCTACCTATATTCCTAATTGCAAAACCCTTGGTTACCCAGACTTAGATGAACTCAAGGAGAGAATCCTTGATGATGATTATATTACTCTTGATCATGATTTTGGTAGGGAACTTATAGAGTGCGTCGACTTTGATCCTGGAGCTGTTAAGGAGCTGCTTGAAAAGCACTCCATGAAGAACAAGATTACTCCCGATCCTGATTATGATTTCTGTTCATCTTTCACTTATATCTACAGTCGAGGCTGACCCTTTTTATGGAAGAGAAAATGACGATGCTATAGGACACCTGACCAAACTCGCCGAGTTGGGTAACTTATTTACTACTGATGAAAGGATACGAAACTTTTATGTGGCCAAGCTTTTTTCCTTTTTCTTTGAAGGAAAACGCCAAAGCATGGTATGCTGCACTACCCTATGGTTCCATTGGGAGTTCTCAGGACTTAGTTGAATTCTATGTTGATAAATATTTTCCTGCTCATATGCAACATGCTGCTTTGCAAATAATCTATAACTTTAAACAATTGTAGGATGAGCACCTCCCTAAAGCTTGGGGGAGGTATTTTGACTTAATCAAGGCTAGACCGGGACACGAAGTCCCCAAGAATGAATTACTTGATATATTTTATGTTGGCCTAACCGATGAATCTAGATACTATCTGGATAGCTGTGCTGGTTGTGTTTTCAGGGAAAGAACACCGGACGGAGCCGAAGAATGAATGGGCAAGATTGCCAAGAACCATGAAGATTGGTCCATCCCTGAACCATCTCCACCACCAAAGAAGAGGGGCATGCTTGTTATGAGCCCCGAAGATATGAAAGAAGCAAAGAAGTCTATAAAGGAGAAAGGTATTAAAGCCGAAGACGTGAAGAATCTACCGCCTATCAGGAAGCTGTGTGAGACTACTACTCACCCTACCTTGGTAGAGGTACACTCTCTATTAGACTTTACTGAAAGTGACATTCCTAAAGGTAAGCCTCCCGACCAATGCTTATATGAGCTTGATAATTTTATTATTAAGCAAGACCATTTTAATAGGAGGATACAAAGTAAGTTGCATGATAATTCTCTTTCTATCAAAAGTTTTCTTGGTGTTCTAGAAAGAACATTTAATGATGTTAAATGTCTTGTTAAGCATTTTCCTATGGTTCAAACTCAGCTTGAACAAATTTCTAATGTGCAAAAAGGTTTGCTTGCTAACAATGCCAAAAAGGACATACAAGCTTATGGCATCAAAACCAGGGGTGGAACACACACCCAGGACCCACTCTATCCCGAGGAGCATCCGAAGAGGATCGAGCAAGATTCTGAAGTACAGGTAGAAGACAAGATTGTTAGCTCTCCAAAGAAGAAAAAGAAGGAGAAGAAACACAAGGAGGTTGACAACTTCAATGATCCTAATACAAGTCAAGAACCCGTTGTTGATCCTAACAGCATATCTACCTCCGATGTTGAAACTGAAGACGGTGCTGAGCCCGAAGAAAATGATAAGCAGAAGAATGATCCTCCCGAGGCGCGAGAAGAAGAAGCACCCGATAAACGCAAGAAATACACAAGAAAAGACTTCGTCGCCAGAAGACATGGGAAGGAAAGAGAACCGTGGGTACACAAACCCATGCCCTTTCTAGGTAAGTCTCTCAAATCTAAAAAATAAGAGCATTATAATAAATTTTGTGAATGGATGAAACCTATTTTTCTTCAAATTCCCCTGACTAATGCTATTAAGTTACCTCCTTATTCAAAATATATGAAAGATATTGTTACTAATAAGAGAAAATTTCCTAATGATGCAATATCTACTATGCTTGCTAACTACTCTTTCAGTGGCAAGATTCCTGAGAAGCTTGGTGATCCAAGTATACCCACCATTCCTTGCTCCATAAAAAATAATTATGTCAAAACTGCCTTATGTGATCTCGGAGTAGGGGTGAGTGTTATGCCTTTTTATCTTTATAAAAGTCTATGTTTAGATTAGCTAATACCTATAGATATCTCTCTTCAGATGGCTGAGAAGTCAACAACCGTCCCGATAGGTATTTGTGAGGATGTTCCCGTTGAAGTTGCTAATTGCCTAATCCTTACAGATTTTGTCGTGCTTGGCATGCCCGAGGATGGGACCATGTCCATATTCTTAGTAGACCTTTTCTAAACACCACAGGTGCCATTATTGATTGCAATAAAGGAAAGGTCACCTTCAACGTAGATGATAAAGAACACATGGTGTATTTTCCAAAGAAGATCGACAAAAGGCATGGCCTTAACTCAATAGAGAACATCGAGACCGTGAAGATTGGAGAATGGGACTGTCCACTACATGTGCACCACAAATACAAAACCATTATGGTGGGGAAAATGTCCATTAAAGTAAAGGTGTAATGATCACTTCATAAGAGGTGAGACTTTTTGCTCTATATATCGCCGGTTTGTTGGTAAGACTTGATCAACCTTGCTAGTGAGCATGTTTTATATAAGTAAAAAGTGGAGATTGTTATGTTTTCATTTGCTTTAGCTTTTATTCTCCTTGCTTTACCAAGTTCTTATATTTTTGAAGCTTCACAATTCTAATCACTGCTTCAAGTTTTCAGAAAGTTTCGCAACTTTTTGAACTCCGGAAAATTTTCAACACTGAAGTTTTCAGAAAAATTCCAGAAAAATTACAATAAAAATTTCCATGCCGAGAGTGACCCAGAGGCACCTGGGCTGACCAGGGGGGCGGCCAGCTGCGCGTCCAGCCCCCTGGCCGCACCCACAGGGCGCTTGGGGCCCACAGGCCCCACCTCTAGGTATGTCTTCTTCCTCCTTCCTCTCTCTCCAAAAACACGAGTTCTGCACTTCTCGCGTTCTTTCTGTTCTTGGAGGTGATTTTCGCTCTCTCTCTACAACCCACCATTTGAGCTGAGATTTTGAGAAAATACTCCCTGGTATGCAACTCCTCCACCCCTACAATTAGATTTTTTATTGGTGGCTTCATTTGTGAGTATTTAGTAGTTCTTGGTGCTGTTTATATGAGCTTGCATGCATGTGTAGAAATTTATTTTCCATGTTTTGATGCAAGTTTATGCCTTAGGTAAGTGAGTAGAGTAGTTTGCCTCAACTCACTTTATTTAAATGCTTGGGAAGAAGAAGCCCGAGCGCTCCGATCGAGTTACTAGAGCTGCGGCTTCACCCTCAGCTGCTAGAGTGAGCTACAATGCAGATCATGTGCCCCTGGAGTTCTTGGAAGACACAAGTCCAGCATGCGCAATGATGTATCCGTGCGATGATTTTCTTGAAGCTGCAGGAATTAAGGAGGATTTTTACGGCCTTTGCGCCAATGCAGGTTTGACACGGCTAGCACTATGACATGTGGTACAATATAAGAAGCTCACCTCCTTCTTTGTTAATTGTTTTTGTTATAACCATGTTGCTGGAACCGTCGAGTTCAAAATTTACAATGATCTTATAACCATGTCTTTGGCACAGTCTTTTGAAATAATAGGTGTGTCGAACGCTGGTCAGACAACGAGGATGAACACTCAGCCCTCCGAGTTGAGGACTCTCTTCAACTCTCTTTCGCTATCTATGCGAACGCCCTCTCTGATAGGAATGATTGTAATGTGGGTGCCTTAATTGCTCGACGCCTTGTTATGAATAGTAACAAGGGCGATTTGTTTGGTGGTGTTTACGCCACGCTTATCCTTAAGTCTTTTAACGGCACCCCGCATCCTCATGATGTTCCCTTTTCTTACGCAAGTCTGGATCTTGCTGCTATGAAGAGGCATAAGTTTGTTACCATGACTTCCCAGTTTGGTAACCTTGTTTATATTTTGAGGTTTGAAAAGACCATTACTCGTGAGATCCGTCTACCTGCACCACTTTTGTTTGATCACACCCGCAGGAACGGATGGTCCTTCAATGATGTCTAGTTCGATGAGTTCATGGACCAGTATCAGCTGCATAACCCCATGGGGGGGGTTGTGCCCGACGAGGAGGAGCATGGTGAGTTCCCACCTTTCCAGGGGGAGACCGTCACTCAGTATGGTGAGGGGTCTTCCTCTGTTTGGAGCGCAGGACCTTCCTCATGGGAGGACCCAAGGACTTCATTGTAGGCGCCGGAGGGCTCATACGAATCTTGGACTTACCATCACCCCGGAGCAGGAGGCTTCTGGGGGCAGTAGCTGCTACCAACTTAGGCCGAAAGCCTAAGCATGGGGGAGTACGTGCCCTTCTCACTTTTCCATTGTTTTAATTCGTTTTTATTAGCTTTGATCTTTTCGAAGTTTTTGCCCATTCTTGTTTGTTCTTTTAATTTGCAAAAAAAAACAAAAAGATTTCTCTTTTCTTTTTCTTTCGTTAAACCTTTGAAAAAAATCCAAAAAGGTTTTCTTTCTCTCTTTAGTTTGCTTTGTTTTCAGAGTTCAGCTCGAGTCCGTGATGGAATTTTATTATATTTCCCACGTTGGGCCGTGCAAGTGACATGGCAGTAATGACGAAGATCGACGAAAGGAAGCAACAAGGAAAACCGGTATGAACTCTTCTTGTTTCTACTTTTGTACATATGCATGTACTTATGATCTAGAGACCAGCTTGTAGCGACATAGTGATATGTTTACAATGTTTTCCCATTGTTCATGCTTTCTTTGTGGCTCATCTCAAATAGCTAGAGTGCATAACGTGTTGTTGAAATGATTTACATGCAGTGCATTGTTCATGGTTTGGCATATTGAAGTGGTATTTCCCTTCAGAGAATTCTTGGATTGACTTAGCACATGTTCACACATGTTTATGACTAAAAAGTCTATCATGGCTTGATGACCTTTTTATTTCAGAATAGTTATAGCACTTTCATGCCCGATTCAATGTTGCTTTGCCGCTCTGCATGATTATGACAATTATTGCTCTCAAGTTGGTCGCTTCCAAGTCTTTTGCTAGCCTTCGCTCGCACTAAGAGGAATTCTTCTTGTGTATCCAAACTCCTTTTAAAACCAGTTATTCCACTTGAGTCCACCATACGTACCTATATGCATGTGGTATTTACCGGCAACTCCTAACTTAGACTTTCTTGTGCCATCTCGAAATATATTCAAAAGCTTCCCTTTTGTAACCATACAAGCTCGTGTTGCGGTGAGGGAAAATCAGTATCTATCATGCCAAAAATATTTTGAAGGAAGTTTTAAGTAGTCAAATTTATATAAAAAAAGAGAGTTACACCTCCCCCATACTTGATGATGGAATGAAATGGACCAAATGCTGCTAATGATAGATGGAACGATAACCTCCTTCCATTCTTGAGGAAAAATAAAAGGTTCCATAGACCGTCAAAGGATTTATGGATAAGGGAACAAAAGTGTAAGAAAAAGCATTAATATGGTTGGCATGAGAGATATTGAGAGACCTTTACCGTTCACCGTTGACTGGAAAGTTGCACTTCTCAGAAGAAATTTGTCTCTGTTTTCAAAACCAAGAGCTCTCGCACATGTTTAGTCTTTTCTTCCAACCACGGATTTTCAACCTCGCCATAAAAAAGCCACGGTTCGAGAGTCTTCCCTTCTTTCTTCAAAGCACCAACTATTGAGAGCATAATTGTCATTCTTAGTGTAACATGCATTGTCCCAAAGTATTACATTGTCTTCTGAATGATTGTGATATTGATCGTCTGAAATTCTTAGTTCTAGTCTCCTTTAAAACTCCGGAGGAGTTTCTGCATTTATGTTTTGCTTCACTCATGGAGGCTAGCGAGATACCACTCTAGTATGTTCAAGCTATGTGCATTGTGATCTTGTCTTATTTTCGGCAGCATATTATTTACTTTTGGTTGTTTGTGATTGATCACTTGAAAGAAGAATTGCTTCGTGTATTTTCCTCATAGCATTGTATTGATACTTGCTAAACTCTTTTCGTAGTACTGGATTATATACTGATACGTCCAAAACGTATCTATAATTTATGCTTCCTCCATGCATGGTTTGTGTGATATTGCTATGTTTTAGATACACTTTCATACACTTTTTTATCATATTTGGACTAACCTATTAACTCAGTGCACCCTAGTGCCAGTTTCTGTTTTCTGTTGTTTTTGTATTTCAGGTTTTCCCATTATTAAAAGTGCTCGGAAAATTCCGGAAAAAATATATAAAAATCAGCGTTTCGGAAGCTTCCTTACGCCCGAAGGGGGGGCAGAGGGGCCCCACATGGTGCCTAGACGGACAGTGGGCGCGGCCTAGGGGGTGGCCGCGCCGGGAGGCCGCCTAGACTCCTGGTGGCCCCTGGCTGTCCCCTTGGCCCTTATTTTTACTCGCGTCGCGAAAACCCTGATTCCGGACCCCTTTTCTCCAGAAGCAATTCCGATCTCCGCCGCCATCGCCAAAAAGCTTCGGGGGACCAGAATTCCTGTGTCAGCACCCTGCCGGGACGGGGAAGTGCCCCCGGATTCATCTCCATCGACGTTGCTTCCTCCCTCCATGATGCGGGAGTACTTCCTCCTCGGGGCTGAGGTTTCTACCAGTAGCTATGTGGTCTTCTCTCTCTCCCATGATGTGATCTTGATTGTGATCATAGGCTATGTTAATCTAGGATGATCCCATGATGTTTCCCCTTCTTCTATGTATTGGATTGTTGTACTCACTTGATCTTATCTAGTATAATCTCTGAGACCATGGTGACAGCGGTCTATTGGACATGGGTTAGAAGAATATTTTCATAAGTGATTTCCTATTTTGTGTGTGGATTGAAGATTGAGAGTCTCTTGGTGCTTATCTTTGACTATCCTTTAGATATGTTGTGGTGATTGTGGTACTCTCTTTGGATGGCCGCGGTGACATTGAGAAATCCATAGATGACAACTATGAACTCTGAGGTGTGCTTTTGTAGCCCTACACAATTCTCGTCCTCTCTTGACCACAAAGGAATGACCTCCGAGTACGTCTCCATTGCATGTTTTATGGAATTATCATGTGATTAGACTATGTTAATGTTGTTGGGAGTTGCCACTAGTGAAAGTATGAATCCTAGTCCTTGTTTCCACCATTGCAATACCGTTTGCGCTCACGTTTACTACTTGTTTGCTTGCTGCACTTTTTATTCCAGATTTATATTACCTTGCTTTGCTACACCTATCACCCATATTTTACCATCTCTTCGCCGAACTAGTGCACCTATACAACTCCTAGTTGTATTAGGTGTGTTGGGGACACAAGAGACTTCTTGTATCTTAATTGCATGGTTGCTTGAGAGAGACCATCTTCAACCTCTACTTCCCTGAGTTCGATAAACCTTAGGTCATCCACTTGAGGGAAATTGTTGCTATCCTACAAACCTCTGCACTTGGAGGCCCAACATAGTCTACAAGAATAGAAGCGTGTGTAGACATCATATACATCTTATGAAGCAAAAGAGTTTGTCAAAGTTTTCTTTGTCGCGTCCAGTTCGTTGAACTGAATTTCTTGAGGACAAGCAATAGGCTAAGCTTGGGGGAGTTGATACGTCTCAAACGTATCTACTTTTCCAAACACTTTTGCTATTGTTTTTCCCTCATTCTTGCATGATTTGAACTAAACTAACCCGGACTGACGCTGTTTTTAGCAGAGCTGCCTGTATGGTTTTATTGTGTGCAGGAAAATGGAATTTTGGACATCTCAGAAAATTCCAAGAAAAATTACAAAAAATCTACGCACCCGAAGGAGCCCGGAGCCAGAAGTGGGCCCAGAGGGCAGCCAGGGGGGCCCAGACGTCCTGCTGGCGTGGCCCCACCCCTGGCCGCGCCAGCTGGCCGCCTGGGCGACTCCCACCACCTCTGGTGCCCTACCTCGACTCCTATTTATTCCCGTGACGGGAAAACTCCGAAACAGAGGTCGCTTTTCCAGAACCCATCGCGGAGCCGCCGCCACCCTATGTTCTTCCTCGGGAGGGCTAATCTGGAGGCTGATTTGGCCTCTGGAGAGGGGAGATTGTCGCCATCGTCATCACCATCACCAATCCATCCTCCCTCCATGACTTCTCTTCACATGTGTGAGTAATTCCCTATTGTAGGCAAAGGGGGTGGTAGGGATTGGATGAGTTTGATCATGTAATAGTTCGTCAGATTGTTGCGGGCATGTTGCCTATCATCTACTGTGGTGTTTATCATCTTTGCTACAACTTGTTGCTCTTAATTCTTGTCACTTTGGGCCCGAGTGCCATGTTTTCAGATCTGAACCACTTATGTTTCCATGAGTATATTTATGTTTGAGATCCTATCTATGAGTTGTATGCACCTATTATGGTCCAGAACCGGCGATCCCAAAGGTGACAGCTTGGGAAACCAAAGGGGATGGTCCATAATTTGAGGATTCCATGTATCCATTGAGTTTATTGCTTTGTTCAGGTGCTCTTTTATGGGAGCACCTTAATCTCCATAAGTTCCCTTTGGCTCCGTTCGTAGCGGGATGGAAGGAAAAAAGTTATTGTGCAAGTTCTTATTGCAAGCACGCACAACTACCTACGGGATACATGTCTAATGTTTGATATTTTCCTAGATGATCATTGCTTTTCTGTGTGCCTATCCCCGTGTTAGAATCTATTACATGTTCATTCTCATTCATGCAGCGCCCAACCATCCATCTCTCTAGCCTACAGTGTTTTAATCCTGCTGGTTACTACTAGTTTATTTCCGCTGTTTTACTTTTGTTGTTACCACCAGCGCTACCACTATCATACCACAGTTGCTATTAATACTTTGTTGCAAGAAAGTATATTTTAGGTGCGGTTGAATTGACAACTCAACTGTCAAAGCTTATAAATACTCTTTGGCTCCCCTTGTGTCGAATCAATAAATTGGGTTAACTTACCCGCGAGAAGACTACAAACGACCCCCTACAGTTGAGGGTCTTCAGCAGCCAAATCACGGGCCAGACTCTGAGCAAGATGAGCTGTCCTTTTGAGGTAGCGCTGATGTGCCTCGGGGAAGTCATCAGGAGTCCGCAAGCTTGAGGGATGAGGAATGATACCAGGTTCACGTGGTGGACGAGGCTTGATGCCCAATGTCTTCAAGGGAGGATTGACAACAAACATCTCCTCATGCTGAGGATTGAGCCATTGATAAGCATCCCATCTTTTAGCCCATTACCTCGTGATTTTCTGGATGTATTTCTTGCGTTCACCGGCAGTTTCTCGTTCTGGAGTCTTCAACTTCTCTACAGTGCCGGGGGCAAGTCACGGGCAGTCTCAGTGAGTTTGCGATGAGGAGTCATTTTCTTCAGTTGAGGAGACTGAGGAATCGAAAGTTTGAGCTGAGCTGCAAATGAAGTGAGACTATGAGAACCATATGATTCCTCAGCTGACATGTACCTGTGACAGAATTAAGTTGCGAGGGAAGTGGGGTACGGTTATATGCGTTCATGAGGAAAGTGTTGAGGAAATCAAATGGATGAAACATAGGTCTCAGTAAGATTTCAGTACTGCTGAGGAATTTAGTGGCTTGAAGAATCTTGAAGAAGTTGCAGTACTGAGGAATTAACAAATGAGAAATGGTCGTACCAGGGATGAGGCGAGTGCTGAGGAAACCGAGATGGTCTTCTCCGGCGACGATGGTCTCCGACATCGACTACGCGAGAGCTTGAAGAGCTCAAGGGCAGCGGCGCGAGAGGGAATGAGGTGTGGGGGGGGGGGGGGAAATGACCGCGGGGGGGGTGGCTATTTATAGAGGGTTAAAACGGAGGGGTCGCGAGTTTTGTGGACGAGATTACCCCTGGCGGTTCGGCTCTTGAGCTTATCAACTTGATGGATATGCATGATCCGCGGTAAAATTGCAACGATCAAGGGATAAGATTTCAACCAGAAGCCTCATCATGAGGAAACTGAGGACAATGAAAATTTTAAGGATAAAATTAAAGCTTTAGTTTGAGAAACTTGTGAGTTTCAAATGAACGCATACAAGATAGATGAATTGGATAAGTGAGCACAGAGAGACGGGTCCGATCACATTCACCTAGATGAAGAACAAATTTTCAAGAGAAAAAACTATAGATGAATTTTGTTGAGGACTAAACAGTAAGTCTCAGGATGAAGACACAAATAAGGAAACTGAGGAAAAATGATTCCTGAGGAATTTGGGCGGTGGCGCTACCCACCTTATAGGGAATAAGACACTTGATACCATACAATTGTCGTATGGATCTTGAGTCAATTCCATGTTAATTTCTTCACACTTAGCAAGGTAGTTCCTCATGATTTGAGGACTACAACGCATCCTGTGTTGTACATCAGGATTCTTCAATATTGTTTAAGTGTTAGGATGTGTGTCCATTTACTGGACATTTGAGGAATCTAAGATATTTAGCTCACATCTCAGAGTGTAAAACGTTTCTCATCCAAAGGCTTAGTGAATATATCAGCAAGTTGGCCTTCAGTCTTCACGTGGCTGATGATGATGTCTTCCTTTAACACATGATCCCGAAGAAAGTGATACCGTATCTCGATGTGCTTCGTCCTCAAGTGTTGTACTGGGTTCTGAGAGATCTTGATGGCACTCTCGTTGTCACATAGTAGTGGTAGTTTCTTCAGGTTGATGTCGTAGTCCTTGAGGGTTTGCTTCATCCAGAGAAGTTGTGAGCAGCTTGCACCAGCAGCGATGTATTTAGCTTCAGCAGTGGAGAGGGAGACACAATTCTGCTTCTTCGATGACTAGCACACCAGTGAGCGTCCGAGGAAGTGCCAAGTTCCTGAGGTAGACTTCCTGTCCACGCGATCTCCAGCATAATCTGAGTCTGAGTACCCAACAAGATCCAGCTGCGTGCCTTTTGGATACCATAAGCCTAGCGATGGGGTGTGAGCCAAATATCGAAGAATTCGTTTCACCGCTTGGTGATGCGATTCCTTTGGTGCCTCTTGGAATCGGGCACACATGCAAACACTCAACATTATATCAGGCCTAGATGCACATAGATATAGCAGAGAACCTATCATGGAGAGGTATACCTCTTGATCGTAGTCCTTGCCATTTTCATCAGGACCGAGTTGTCCATTTGTAGGCATCGGTGTCTTGATGCCTTTGCAATCTTGCATCCCGAATTTCCTTAGGCACTCCTTGAGGTACTTCTCTTGAGATATGAAGATGTTGTTGCATTGCTGACGAATTTGAAGCCCTAAGAAGAACTTCAGTTCTCCCATCATGGACATCTGATATTGTTCACTCATCAAGAAGGCAAATTCTTCACTGTATTTCTTGTTAGTGCATCCAAATATAATGTCATTGACATAAATTTGACATATGAATAATGCATCATCATAGCATTTGGTGAATGGAGTTGGATCAAGGGAACCAGATTTGAACCCCTTGCTGATAAGGAAATCTCTTAGTGTGTCATACGAAGCCCGAGGGGCTTGCTTCAGACCGTAAAGAGCTTTCTTCAATATGTACACCATATCAGAATTCTTCGAATCTTCAAAACCTCGGGGTTGAACAGCATATACTTCTTCCTCGATATTACAATTGAGGAACGCACTTTTCACATCCATTTGATATAACTGTATATTATGATGGTTAGCAAATGCAAGCATAATGCGAATGGATTCATGTCTAGCAACGGGAGCAAATGTTTCACCGAAGTCGATACCCTCAACTTGAGTGTATCCTTGTGCTACAAGACGAGCTTTGTTCCTGATGACGTGGCCATCTTCATCGAGTTTGTTGCGGTAGATCCACTTCGTTCCGATGACATTGTGAACTCGAGGATCAAGCCGTTTGACCAGTTCCCAGACATCATTCAGTTTGAACTGAAGAAGTTCCTCTTGCATTGCCTGAATCCATTCCGCTTCTTGGAATGCCTCAGCAACTTTGGTGGGATCTGAAATGGATACAAAAGAAAAATGCCCACAAAAGTTAGCTATTTGATTTTCTCTGGCACGAGTGAGAGGACCTGGTATGTTGACGTCGGCGAGGATTTTTTCGACTTGAACTTCATTCGCAACACGTGGAAGACGAGGTCGATGATCTTGAGGAGAATAATCATCACTATCATCAGATTCATTAGCATCAACTGCAGGTGCTTTAGGAGTCTCAGGAGCCTCAAGATCGGGATCGTCCTCAGGATCATTTGCTTCAGGATTTGGGTGTTCTTCAGGAGCAGGAGGTATGTGTGTTTCGTCAGGATGGTCCACGGTTATGATATCACCAGGACCCATCTTCTTGATCTGTTCATCAGGTGATGCTTCATCTAGAACAGGTGGCAGAAGCTCTCTTTGCGAGCCGTCAGATTCATCAAACCGCACATCTACAGTCTCAACAATTTTGTGATGATTGATATTGTAGACTCTGTAGGCGTTCGAGTTGATACTGTAACCAAGCATGAAACCCTCACATGCTTTAGGTTCAAACTTGGATTGGTGATGAGGATCACGAACCCAACATGGTGCACCGAATACCTTGAAGTAACTTACATTGGGTTTCTTACCGACCATTAGCTCATATGACGTTTTCTTGAAGAACTTATGAAGATACGCTCGATTGAAGATGTGGCAGGAAGTGTTGATTGCTTCAGCCCACTAGATGAGTGGGGTGTTGTACTCAGCCAGCATCGTTCGAGCCATCTCGATGAGTGATCTGTTCTTCCTCTCAACAACTCCATTTTGTTGAGGAGTATAGGGTGCTGAGAACTCATGAGTGATTCCCAAATCATCGAGGAATTCCTCCACGCCTATGTTCTTGAACTCAGTGCCATTGTCGCTTCGAATGTGCTTGTTCTTCAGGTTGTAGTTGTTCATGACTCGCTGGGCGAAGCGCTTGAAGATAGCTGGGGTTTCTGACTTATAGAGAAGAAAATGCACCCAAGTATATCGTGAGAAGTCATCAACAATAACGAGACCATACATACTACCTCCAAAGCTTGAATACTTTGGAGGGCCGAATAGATCCATGTGAAGTAGTTCCAGAGGTCTTGTTGTCGTCATGATGGTCTTCGCAGGATGCTTGGCCTTGGTCATCTTTCCAGCTTCACACGCTCCACATAGCCGGTCCTTGTTGAATCTGATTTCCTCAATCCCGAGGACATGTTTCTTGAGAACCAGTTTTTGGAGGTTCCTCATCCCAGCGTGTCCAAGTCTTCTATTCCATAGCCAGCACTCTGAGGCTCAAGCCATGAGGCAGGTAGAGACATGAGGACCTTCAAAAAAGTCTACAATATACAGGTCTCCTTTCCTAACTCCTCGAAACACGATGGTGTTATCACTAACCATATACACAACACAACCATATTTTCCGAAGAGGACAACGAGGTCAAGATCACATAGCATAGACATAGACATCAGGTTGTACCCGAGGGATTCAACTAGCATGACTTTGTCAATGTGTTGGTCTCGAGAGATAGCAACTCTGCCGAGGCCCAATACCTTACTTTTAGCTTTATCGGCGAAGGTGATGGTTTTCTTTGATGAGGGACTCAGAGATGATTCCTTGAGGAGGCTTCGATCACCAATCATGTGATTAGTGCATCAACTATCCATTACCCATTCGGTCTTCCCCTGCAGAGAATTAGTATCTCATACAACAGGTTATGAGCCAGTATCAGTTTGAAGAATTTATGATTCCTCAAAATTAATTCCTCAGGATGTTCCTCAGGATTGATTCCTCAGAATCAAATAATGTAAGTTTTCTTCAACTGACTCAGGTAATATCGTCCTGGGCATATGATCTGCAAAGTTTATGATTGCCTCAGGACGGGTTCCTGCAAAGATGATTAGTTCTTCTTCACCACCCACATTTGAATGGGTCGCCTTGAAGCATATGAGGAACGACGAGGAAGATGAGATATAGTGGGACGTTGAATAGTGGTATCAGAATACACAAGTGAATAGGCATTCTTATGAGGAGCTTCCCTGTGAACAAAATGATTAGCAGAGACATAGTTATAGTCATTTCCCTTTGAGGTATCGTCCTCAGATGATACCCTCAACTCATTTGCATCTGCATTCACAGGAAGGTTAGTGATGAGTTCCTTTCGAACCCAGATCTGCTTTACTGGAGCACCGTTCCTGCAGTTAGTCCCGATGTATCTGGCGAATACTTCACCATTAACATCTTTAAAAAAATTATAGTTTGATTCAAAGGACTCAGCCAGCACATCTGAGGAGGCATTGTAATATCCAGATAAAGTATAGGGATCAGGAGGAGGCATTTTTTCCAGTACCCAAGTGGTCTTTGGGTATTTCTCTGGTTTCAGTAAGAGCCATCAGCATTGAGGTTTCGGGTGAAACCGGCACCTTCTTTCCTCGGATTCCTGTTGAGGATTTGTTTCTTGAGGACGTCACAAAGAATCTGATGCCCTTTCAGACTCTTGAACATACCGGTTTCTAGAGGACTCTTCAACCTTGCATTTTCTTCAGCAATGTCTATGGTATCCTCAGATGAGAGGTTAGATACCACAGAGGCAGTTGATATAACAGATTCCGAAGATATTGAAGAACTAGGTACTGAAGTGACATGGTCATTTTCAATGCACTTTAAACAAGGAGGATTAAACCCTTCTTGAGGCATGATGATCTGTTGGGAGAGGAGTGAGTCATTTTCTTTCCTCAGATCGTCATGAGACATGCTCACTCGCTCAAGTTCTTGATTTCTCATGACGAACTCATGATCCAACTTCTCATGATCGGTGAGGAGTGACTCATGATGACTGATCAAATCATCAAACTTTCACTGAAGAATTTTAGATTCATTAGTCAACTTTTGAGACTTCGTCATTTCCTCAACCAACATATCATCACTCTTGTTTAATGAGTTTTGAATTTTCTCAAGTGCACGTTGTTGCTTTGAAGCAAGTTTAGCAAGTTTAGCATAATTTTCATCAGGTTCTTCATCTGAAACATCATCACAGGAAGAGTGAGAAGATACCTTGGAGGTCTTGGCCATGAAGCAGAAGGCGGGAGAGGTATCTTCAGCCTTGTCATCAACGCAATGTGTGACAGATTCCTCAGTACTGAAGATTGACTTGCTGACTAGTGTTGAGGCAAGAGTGAGACCAACCACACCTTTAGATTCTTCAGACCATTCTTCCTCAGCTTCAGGATCGGAATCAGATTCTTCAGAATCCAATTCTTCGCCGAGATATGCGCGATCCTTGCGGGAGCTTCTGTTCTTGTATCCAGGAGACTTTGAGGATCTTGAGGATTTCTTCTTTGACCTTTCATCAGAACTGTCATCTTTCCCTTTCTTCTTCTTCAGCTTAGCTTCCTTTTCCCAAAGAGGACAATCAACAATGTAGTGGCCAGGTTTCTTGCATTTGTGGCAGACTCTTTTTCTTGCCTCAACAGAGTCATCATCTCTGTTTCTTCTTGAGGTAGATCTTGAGGAATTTCCGAAACGATTCTTCTTGGTGAACTTTTGGAACTTTCTGATGAGGAGAGCCAATTCTCGACTGAGATTTCAGGATCATCAAAGTCAGCCTCAGATTCTTCATCAGAGGATACCTTTTGTGCCTTAGCTTTTAGCGCGCGGACTTTTGGGGTGGATCCGTATAAGTCTCGTTTCTTAGAAAGCTTCACTTCATGAGCATTGAGGCGCTCAAGGATGTCGGCAGGATCGAGAGTCTTGAAGTCAGGACGTTCTTGAATCATCAGAGATAAGAAATCGAATGATTCATCCAGAGACCTCAGTAGTTTCTTCACCACTTCGTGATCTGTGATATCAGTGGCACCCAGTGCTTGAAGCTCATTTGATATATCAGTGAGCCTGTCAAAGGTTTGATGCACATGTTCATTGTCCATCCTCTTGAACCTATTGAAGAGACTGCGAAGTGTATCAACTTGAGAGTCTCATTGTGCGGAAACTCCCTCATTGACTTTTGAAAGTCTCGTCCACATCTTCTTCGCAGTATCCAGACCGCTGATATGGTTGAATTAAGCCTTGTTGAGGTGGCCACCAATGATGCTTCGAGCTTTCGCGTCGATTTGCGAATTTCTCTTGACAACATTAGGAGGAGTCATCAAGGTAGCTTCAGGAATGCCTTGATCAACAATATCCCAGAGGTCCTTGTCAATGGCTTCAACATGCATCCTCATCTTGTTCTAGTACATGTAGTCCGTACCGTCGAAGCTGGGGTTGTTCGAAGCAACATTCATTGTACCTGAGGTCGACATAACTAAAACTCCAGGTGGTTAAACCTAATGACACAGAACAAGGGAGTACCTTGCTCTGATACCAATTGAAAGCGCAGTATATCGACCAGAGGGTGGGGTGAATGGGAGATTTTCAAATTTCTTGAGGAAATTTTAATTTCCTCGCGACTGAGGCAATTCAAAATCGAGGAAACTCACAAAATGAAGAAGCACAGAAACAATACAGAATGTAGACATGACTACAAAGCAACATATTGCAGGGAAACAACTTCTATCGAAAGAGCTAAAGTGTAACTGATGCAATGCATGAGGAATCAGAACTGAGGAAACTCAGATGGGAAGCCATCAGGACAAGTCATCAGCGCATAAACATAAGAGAAGAGTTTGAAGAAATAGCACCAGGGCACCGAAGACATTGATTTGATGGACCAGTTCAAGTTGACGTGACAACTCTACATCTGGTTGGAGAGGCTGAGATTGAACTCAGAAGACATAGTCTTCACCTTATTATCCTTGAACTAAAGTCCTCAGACTCCGTCCAATTACTCAGGTGAGTCTTCAAGGTAGACTCCCGAAACCTTCACAGACTCCGTTCACTCAGGGAAGTCACAATTGCATCTTGACTTTCTCAGAACGATGACTCCTACACCGGCTGGAAGATCACAATCTTCAAGAGTAAAAAGCTTCGGATCACTCGAACCGACTTCCTCAGAAATGCTTAACTACTCAGGTTGGTGGTTTTCCTCACTTAGGTTCTTCAGGTTCCTCAGAGGTGGGTTGCTCTCAGATGACAAGTGTCAGTTTATCTCTCGGAGCAGCCAACCCTCCAATGGGGCTGGGGGCGGCTATTTATAGTCGGGGAGCAACCCTAGGTGAAAGGACATAAATGCCCATCCTTCGGACTGTTGGTAGACAGGTTCTAGCCTCTTACCACGCAACACGTGGCACGGTCCAAAGTATTCTCTCTCTCTATCTCTCTCTCTTGGAAAACTGCACTGGAAGTTTCCTGACTCCTCAACCGAAGTTAGATTCCTCAGTGTCCTGAAGAACAAGGTCTTAGACACCTGAGGAACTGAACTTCTTCTGCAGGAGATTCCTCAGGGTTTTCTTCAGGATTTCTATTTGAGCACTTCCTCAGAAATACAGAACTCATTTTCCTCAACCCCTCCAACAGTGCGGTGTTTTCCTATGACTCAAGAAGTATAGAAGTCTTAACGTAGACTACGCTTCAACTTCGGCTTCAGCGCGAGATGCCTCAGGATGACGCACGGCTTCTTCAGCATCAGCCGAATGCCTCAGGATCCTGTTTCCTCAGGATTTCGCGCAACGCCAGTTTTCAAGAAACACACCGATTTCTTCAATGTTCCTCAACATTTTGGGGGATCGACAACGGTGGTTAACCTCTTCTTCAGGGACAGTTCTCCTGTGTATACTCACAAACACATCAGTCCCTTAACCGTGTTGTCATCAAATACTCCAAAACCTCAAGGGGACACTAGATGCACTTACAGGTTCCCTTGGGCGTCTGCTCTGTACCACCTGTTGCAGTTATAATACTACTAATAATAAGAACAGTCCCGGGTTCACTCCTAGAGTGATCACGGCCCGCTATCTAATCCTAGTTGACTAACAATGCGCATGGCTCACCGCTGAATAATATATATATTTAATAGGCAACATAGGATAAAGGAAGGTACATCAAGGGGCGACAAAAATAGGCTATGAAATAGAATAGGATTGTAATGTAACAACGGAAGTAGCAATGCCTAGTGCAAGAAATGTATGGAAAAGATATGCGATATATGGGGAAGGAGAATGGGTCTGCTTGCCTGGAAGCTCGATAGTAGGAGTACGGTCGTCGACGAAGTAGTCGTACTCGGCAATGGTGTCGTCGGTGGCAGTGTCGAGGTCTATCGGAGAATAAGGGGGGGGACAATAAATACAAGGCAATAATAGCAATACGAATTCAAGACATGGCAAACACATTGTTGGCGGTGTTCTAATGCGGTGTTAAGTATTTTAGACGGAGCGGGAATTTAACCGAGGATGACTCATCAGTATCAATTGATTACCAGACATATGTCCGAAGGGGGAAGGTTCCATGTCTACAGTGTTAGAGACATCTGACAGACATGTGGATAGTGTATCCGTGCTCGTTGATCCAATCTGAACAACTTTCATTTTCAGAACATTTTCATCCGGAAAGTTTTACCGGCTTCGGTCGTCTGACAAAGAGATGAACCAGAAGAGAAATGTTCCACGTTCAGTATGTTAGAGGGTGTGGTGGCTATACGGATGACGTATTTGTATTCGTTACATTTTTTTGAGCAACTTTCATGTATAAAGTTTTTTCATCGTTGTTACGATTTAAAAATATATTAATTTTCTAGGTTTAAATCATTTTATATCAATTTCCGAAATTATATTAATCATTTAAATCACATTATTTAGAACAGTGCATTTGACTGGTCAACTGAGTCCAGTCAGCAGAGGCTTACAGGTGGGGCCAAGTCAACTGCTGACTCAATAGTTGACTGTTCAAATGTTGACTGAGTCAAAGGGGACCCACATGTAAGTTTTCTTGGATTTTGTCTAAGTCTGAGAATTCTGTTATTTTTTATGCCTTTTGTGAATTTTATAACTAAATAATTATGCATTAAACAAATATATGCCCATGACATCATTTGATCTTGGTTATGTGTACAACATGCCCATGCCATTTGCATTATCAACACCAATCAATAGTACAAAGTTTTGGGCTTATGAAATGGTTAAGATAATACTAATGAGTTGGCAGAAATATGCTAAGTTTGAGAATCTGTCCTTTAACTCCACTTAGCTGTTTTCGAAGGCCTGCGGTTTGGGGTTCTGCTCATCCGGCGAATTAGTGCCTTATACCAAACTTGAGTAATTTTTGTGATCTCCAATCTGATACGAATGACGTTTTCACTAGAGTTCATTTTCATAATTAAAACTTGGTATGAAAAGTGCTACTTGAGGTTAATTTCAGAAATTGTTAAAAGATGCAATGTTTGTTGAACAATTGTTATTGATCCATAGCTCATATGGAGTTGCATCCAACATATCTTCCGATATTCCGATAAATCGTCCATTTTATCGCTTCTCGGTGTCTCACCGATAAGATAAATTAGCTGATAAATAGCCCGATATGCCGATTAATGACGCGATATACCGATAAATCGTCCGATTTACCCCTTATCTTGGGTCGACCAATAAGTTCCCGATAAGCGATATCCCCAACATTGCTATGATGCCATGACAAGTTCAACTAACATGTCAATTTATTGCTCTAAACTAGCACCGGTTATATAGCTATTTTTCTGAAATAAAAAATCTGCATTTTATCATTTTTATTGAATTTAATCTGTGCATTTTCTGAAGTTGGTCCAATAAAATCATTTAAAGCTAGTTATATCTACTTTTCAATCATATTATTTTTAGCTATTTTAATACATATTTTCTGCTGTTTTGTGGCTAACAAAAGAGGGTTCAGCAGCAGCCACAGCTGAAGACAGTAGCAGCTAACAGCTTCACCAGAGAGCTGCAGCCCGGCGGCAGCTAGCAAGGGCAGCAGCAGGGGGCGTGGCCGTGGCCAGTAGCACAGCCGGCAGCCATAGCTTGTGCATACCACGCACACACACACCTACACGACACACATATGCAGAGAACGCACACACCACGCACGCATACTGCACACGGCCATGGCCCGGGCGTCCACGCCGGCGACAACAACAGCAGCACGGCGACGGCCATTTGCCCGGCACCGGCGACCAAATCCACAGCCGCGGGTGCCGTTCGAACAGGACGAGCTCGTCGTACATGTAGGTGGTACAAACACATGTCAGGACGGCCTAAAACGATGGCAATGGCCCGCCGCGGCTTCGCCGGCAAGGTAGCTACGAAACGCGGGGAAGCACGGTGAGAGGTCGGGGAGATGTGCAGGCTCACCAAGAGCGTGATGATGAGCTCGGGGAGGCGCGGGGAGGTCGGAGCGTGATGAAACGGGGCTGCGGTCGCCGACGTCCGTAGCGAGGGGCGCGGCTCGATTCACGGGCTGAGGTGCGTCCCGGACGCGGTTCTTTGCTCGAGTCGATGAGGACGATGACCGGGAAGTTTCAGGACATGACGGCCTGGCTGGAGGTGGCCGTTGGCCACGACGACGAGCGGCGGCGAATTGCGGCTCACGGGCGGCGCTGGCCCGAGAAAATGGAGCGAGGGGGAGGGGGAAAATGGCGATTTGCTAGATCCACAATTTGCGTGGACTCATCCTTCTCTCCGACAGTGTACTGTAGCGGCCAACCGCGACAGTGCAGCCATGGCCTGGGTCGGGGAAACAGTGAGGGGGAGAGGAGGAGAGAGTAAGTGGGATGGGATGGGTTGGGCCATGCTGGTGTTGCACTGAGCGTAGTATAGGTCTTTTTCTTTTATTTCTTTTCTGCACTGTGTTTCTAGTCTGTTCCAATTTGTTTAGCCACCAAAAGGTTTTTGTAAAATATGTCAGTTGTCCTATAACCTATGTTGCACACCAAAGTGATGTCACAAAAAGTTTGGCTCAAGAATAAAATCATTTGAGGTTCCATTTTAAAATGCAACGAGTAAAAGGGGTTGTTTTGGCACTGTTATGAATTGTTTGAATTAGTAAAGCATTTTAATAAATACTCATTTCATTTTTAATATGACCTACTGATTATTTGGCTGTTAATAAAATTGTTTGCACAATTTTTGGAACAACTTTATTTTCCACATGTTTTGAATTTCCAAAGGAGTTTCAATTTGAACTCGACTTGATCAAGGGTGATTATCCCTGCTTAACCATAGTGAGTTGGCGTTAATCCCAAGTGATGACTGTTACAACCAAGGTGATTAGCGTGACACCCGGGGTGTTACAATAAGTCTCATTATATCTTCCTCAAAACAACCACCATACTTACCTATCATGACATTTCTATAGCATTCTGAGATATATTGCCATGCAACTTTCATAGATTTTCATATGACTTATGCTTCATTATCATGACTTTGCATTAGTATATAAAGTCGACTTGATAGTTGTGTTAAGGCCACCTATTCATCATTGACTACATGTTGTGCTAGATAGTTGCACATCCTAGTACACTGCCAAATGCATGAATAGAGTCATTATTCTTGATTAAAAATTGTAAGTAAATAAAAGTATGATGCCCCTTAGGGTGTGTTAAAAAAGAGAGGGAAAAAGTGCCCACCAAAAAGAGGCCGAAAAAAGAGAAGTGCCCAAATAATAAGAAAATAATAATAATAAAAGAGAGATAAAGAGAGAGGGTACACACTGCTATCTTCTATACACACTTGTGCTTCAGAGTAGCACCTTATGCTACATAAATACTCGAATGATGAACTTCCTCAAAATGATCTAGGTCTTTATGTTATATACTAGTGGGATATCTTTATGTTATATACTAGTGGGATATCTTTATGTTATATAACTTGGCTTTCATATTCCGATGATGAACTTCCTCAAAATGATCTAGGTCTTCATGAGCAAGCAAGTTGGATGCACCCCCACTTTAGGCCATTGGAGAGATTTCATATACTTACAACTCTAGTGCATCCATTCATGGCAATCCTACTCCTTGCACCAATACCGATCATAAGGCTCCATCTTGCCTAATGATTGTAATCATTAGTGTGAGAATTTCTCACTTTTTGAACTCTTATACTGTCGGGGGATTGGTACCTGGGTAGGCTCACCCAAGCGAAAGCAACCTTTGAAGACAAGGATGGACCGATTGGGCTGCAGCTGGGCCGAGCTGGGCAGGCGTACGGCCAATTGCTCCAAGGCAATCAGCCGTACCGAATGCCAGCAGTCGGCCCAGGCGCAACCGGTCCACCCTTTCATCACCAAGACAATCATCCGATTGACCCGCAGCTGGGCCGAGATGGGCCTCGGCGCGGCCGACTACCTAGAGCAATCGACCCTGCCGAGGGCCACCAGTCGGCCCAGGCGCAATCGGTACAACTTACCACCCCTGGAGAAGTTGACCCCGAGACCAGTCGAGGATCCAAGTACAAGGTCATAAATGCGCAATCCCGAGAGATCGGGGTGGCAGAGAAGCCAAGTCACTTCAAAGATCTGGCAGAGATGCGGTGTCGACCTCTCCGCCGATTCCGCAGACAGGACGACAAGACCGCACCTCCTAGCTCCATTGTTCATCATCATGTCCTACGAGTCTACAGCATGGGCCGACGCTCGTCGGGTCCGGATCACCCGGAGAGGTGCAGTCGGTGGGCCCCAGCCGATTAGAGGATGACAGCTGGGCCCAATCGGCAGTGAAGTTACCGATTTACCCCGGGCTCACACTATAAGAGCCCGGGGTACCCCTCCTGCGTGAGGGACGATCCACAACATTCGCACCATTACTCACATCTCGCTCAGTTCATTTACTGCTTGTATTTCCTCCTCAGGGAAGCATGAGAGAGCCTTGCCCACGGCAGCTCTCACCTTCCCCTGAGTAGATAGAGAAATAGTTATTGTAGTTCTGTTCCATTGATATAGAAGAGACAAGCAGGAGTAGGGGTGTTATCTCTCCGGAGAGCCCCGAACCTGGGTACATCGTGGTGTCCGTCACCGTGTTTGTGCCCAACCCGATTCCGGCACCATCGACATCTTCTTCCTCGCGTCTTCCCCTCACTTTAGCCATCCCCGTGGCATCTGCCGTCACATATCGACGACAGTTGGCGCCCACCGTGGGGCAGACCGAGACGTCGACTGGAGTAAAGATCCGGACGGGATTTTCCTCTGCATCGGGTGGTAGCCACGCCTCTGGCCGGATTCTTAGGCGTGGGGCAATCGACTACGTGGTGGACTACTCGGCGCGGTACGGGGTCGGCGCACCCCTGCCGCCCGGTGTGTCGCTGCAAATTGGCAGCCAACGCCTCTTCATCGGCAGCTTCCCCGAGGCATATCCCAGGGAGATACGCGTCTTTTCGTGCATCACGGATCCACTCTCGACCAGGGGCTGCACTGCAGCGCCCGGCGGAGAGGATGGTCGTGTGCACGCAGCCGTCATGATGGCGGGGGCGTCTTCATCAAGAAACCGCGGCGCAGCGAGTGCGGCTAGGAGAGCCAAGGAGGCAGCTGACGCCGCGGAAAGAGTCGGCACCAGTGCGTTGCGGGATGTGTTGTACACACCCGTGAACAGGAATGGTGATCCTGACCAAGTGCACACTGAGCTGGAGACAGCACGGCTCGCCCTCGCTCGCAGGGCCGAGCAAGTGCTTGCAGAAGAGCGTAGGCTGGGAGATATCACAAGGGAGTACAACGCAGCGCATGCAGGACCGCGTCGGCCGATTGAGCCCGCAGTCTTAGAAGATTTGAGAAGCCGAGGTCGGGCAGTCCATCAGCAGCTGACGGGAGCCGAGAAACCGGCGAAGCCGGCGAGGCCGGCGCAGCCAGCGCAGTCGGCATTCGTCTAGAGGCCGACGTACAACACGCCTGACAAGAACCTGAGAGCCGCCAAGCAGATAGCAATTGATCTAGAAGAGCTAGAAGGAGATGAACGGCGTGAACAGACGCGCCGAATGCGCGAGTTGCTGGCAGCTGCAAAGGAACAGCAGCTGGTGGCAATGGAGAATCCGAATGCAGGACCTGGGGCATCAAGAGGGACTGTAAGGCCGATTCCGGAAGCTAGCCAGCGACCGAATGGATCGCGCCAGAACAGACACCAACCGGCCCCATCTCGGCATGAGAGCAAGGTCAGAAGCAATCGGCCACCCCCAGCGGCAAGCAGAAAAATAGAAGAGCCAGCTTTTAACAGCAGGCGCAATGACATGCCTCAGCAGTCGGCAGCAAGACCAGCAATCAGCGCCCGACTTGGCCCTCGCCAAATCGGTCAGAACGACGCCAGGCATCGCATTGAGCTCCTAGAGAAGGAAGCTCAAGAAGATGAAGAAGGAGAGGATGGCCCGTCGTGTTTCGGTCATCGCATTCGGACCGAGAAGTTTCCCAAAGGCTTCACGCTGCCTAGAGACACGCCCAAGTACAATGGTTCTGTGAAGCCAGAAGATTGGTTGTCCGATTACTTGACCGCGGTTCGCATTGCAGGGGGCAATCGGCGCGTGGAAGTCCGCTATGCACCTTTGATGCTGCATGGTTCAACTCGGACGTGGTTGAATAGTCTGCCCAAGGACAGTGTGAATTGTTGGGAAGATTTCACAAGTGCATTTATTCACAACTTCACGAGCACATATGAGCGGCCTAACCTCCCGCGGCAGTTGGCTCTATGTGTGCAAGGCAAGGATGAACCCCTCCGAGATTACCTATCTCGGTGGATCAAGCTGAAGAATTCATGCGAAGGAGTCCATGATATCCAGGCCATTCAGTACTTCACGGATGGATGCCTGGCCAATTTAATGTTGAAGCACAAGTTGCTCCGCAAAGATTTCACATCGCTCGCCGAGCTCATGAAGGTGGCCAACTCATTTGCTGTGTCCGATTCTGCGATGTGCCCTATCCAGCTCAGAGTTGGAGGTGTCATTCAATCACCAGGGGCTCCGCATTCGGACGCAGGGAACCAAGGCCTCAGTCGGAAGGAAAGAAGAGAGAACAACCGCAACAACAGCAACAACCAGCAGAACAATGGCAAGCGCAAGGATGAGCAGACAGATACTCAATATGGCAGTCGACAGGTGGACGCTGTCCAGAATGAAGAAGATCCAGGGGTTGCAGGAGGCAGTCGGAAGATGAGACCGAATGTGAGGCCACAGGGACATATGAAGCCCAAGTACACGTTTGATGATATGCTGGATGCACCGTGCAAGTTGCACAGCACTCCGGGCAGGCCGTCTGCGCACACCACTCGGCAGTGTGATTTTGTGAGAAGGATTGCAAAGGGAGAAGCTTTACCACCTCCACCCCCACCTCCACCCCAGAACAGAGGACCATCTCAACAGCAGAACCAGTTCCCGCGGCAAGACGCCGCTTATATGATTTTCACCAGCGAGTCCACCGACAAGGGCAGTCGGAGAGCCCAAGCTCAAGAAGTCAATGCCACCATACCACTGATTCCTCAGTACATGCATTGGTTCGAGTGTGCCATATCCTGGGACAGAGCAGATCACCCGACCATCTTGCCGAATCCAGGCAACTATCCGCTTGTGGTTGATGCTCTGTTCGCAGGACCAAGATTTTCATGCAAGTTCTCCCGAGTGCTCGTTGATGGGGGAAGCACAATCAACATTCTGTACAGAGACACCTTGATCAAGCTAGGGCTCACCGAGAAGGATCTGGAGCGCAGTCGGACGACATTCCATGGGATTGTCCCCGGGTTGTCTTGCACCCCCATGGGTCGCATTCGGCTGGATGTCATATTCGGCACAGAGGAGAATTTCAGGAGGGAGCCAATCTGGTTCGAGGTCGCTGACCTCAGCAGTCCTTATCATGCTCTGTTGGGACTGCCCGCATTCGCCAAGTTCATGTTCAATGCACAACAGACTTACCTAAAGATGAAGATCCCAGGCCCAAACGGCGTCATCACCGTCACCGGGGACTTCAGGAAGTCCCTCGAGTGCACGTCGGCTGGCGGCAGTTTGGATGACTCTCAAGTGGTTGAAACAGAGAAGCGTCAGCTCGGCAAAGTGATAGCAATGGCGCAAGCGCAGAACAAGGCTCCACTCCCAGTCGGCCCAGTCAAGAGAGCAGATGAGGAATCGGCTTTTCAGTCGGCCAAGGACAGCAAGAAGGTCGCTCTAGATCCCTCCGACTCAACCAAGTTCGTTGTAGTCGGAGCTGGACTTAGCGACAAATAGGAAAGCGAGCTCGTCGAGTTTCTCCGTGAGAATCGGGACATCTTCGCATGGTCTCCACAAGACATGCCTGGTGTGCCGAGAGAACTCGCCGAGCACAAGCTGCACATTCGGCCAAGCTCGAAGCCGGTCAAGCAACCCCTGAGACGTTTTTCTGAAGATAAGAGAAGGGCAATCGGCGAAGAGATTGCGAAGCTGCAAGCTGCAGGTTTCATCATAGAAGTGTTTTACCACGAGTGGCTGGCGTATCCAGTCCTCGTGATGAAGAAGAACAAGACCTGGCGCATGTGTATCGATTACACTTGCCTGAACAAGGCGTGCCCGAAAGATCCGTTTGCTCTGCCCCGTATCGATCAAGTGATTGATTCTACGGCCGGCTGCGAGCTTTTGTCTTTTCTGGATGCCACAGCTGGCTATCACCAGATCAAACTTGTTGTAGAAGATCAAATAAAAACTACATTTATAACCCCTTTCGGGGCTTATTGTTATATCACCATGCCTTTTGGTTTGAAGAACGGAGGTGCCACTTATCAGCGCACAATTCAGAGATGTACACACTCCCAACTCGGCAGAAATCTCCACGTCTATGTGGATGATCTGGTAGTGAAGTCGGCCAAGGGAGTCACACTCCTAGATGACCTCCGAGAGACATTTGCAAATCTGAGAACTTACCAGATCAAGCTCCACTACAACATGAACCCCTCTACTGCAACGCATCAATACATTGTTTTATGTCCATATAGGCGTTGCTAGGGCCTACACCAACGGATTTATATGTGTTGTCGTAGGTGGCGTTGGAAAGGTCTACAACAACATATATACTTGCATTGGTAAATGCCATGAATAAGTGTTGTAAGGTAGCAACGTATAGAGTTCAAGGCTGACAACATTTCATATGCGTTGGTGGCTAGCTACCCCACAAAAAGATCACTTTCACACTTGGAAATATTGTCGCATTACTTGAAGAAATAATGATATTTTGAGATCTCATCATCCAGAATTATGCAAGGGAGACACAACATAATAATGTGAATGGTATCATATATTAAGTCAACTCGGTTGCTTTACAAAGGACATGGTACACATAGTACAAGATGTATCTACTAGTAGTCTCTGATTCATAACATGATGTTTGAAACATTGACCCTAAAAATGACATTTCTAAAACCTAATATGAAACTATCTAGTAGTGGCCACCATCTCGATCTTGCAATCATCATCCGATCCATGCATCGTCAATTATCTTGTCGATCTTGCAACAACAAATAAATGAGAATATTAATGTACCATCAAAGGAAATCAGGTTAAAAGGGTAGTAAAATTTAAACAAAGCCCATCATACAAGGCTTAAACTCCATGTGATAATTAATCATGCTACATGACCAATAGTTTTGACCTCTGTTAGAACTATAATAATCATTCATACTTTAAAAAGTATGTACCACCCATAACAGTCAACTCTATAGACATAGAAAAGTGAGCCTGGGTTATATTGTTCAATCACTCTTGATCTTTGTTTCTCATGAACAGATAAGCCATATGTTAATTGAGTTAAACACCTTACGAAAAATAAAATGGAGATACCATGAGGTACATGCCCAAAATATAAATACAGATCTGTAGTTCTAAATGAATACATACAAATGCAGAGATTTCAACAATTCTAGAACTTGAAAATGAGAGTAAATAATTTGTACAAATCTAAATCAGGAGGTTTTGTTAAATGTTAACACGCGTGTTTTCCCATGGATAATTTATACAGATGTTTGGCAATAATACTAATCTGAGTAGAATACATGAACTCGTTAAACCCAAGTTTGTAAATTACATTGCAGATTATGTTGTATAAATCACCTACAACTTCCAAGCACATGGGAAACATGCAATCTTACCTCTTTGTGCAGAAGCAGCCCCCTATACATGCCCTGGTCATTCTCCAAAGTCGAATGTGTAGGAAATCTTGGTACTGCAAAGAACGATGAATTTATTTTGTAAGCACATTTAAAATTTGCAAATATAAACTAGAAAATCATAACCATACCATAAGCACTAGCTAGTAACATCATTTAGAACCTAAAGATTTACGTGTTAAGAAAAAGAACAAACACACAATGTGTATCCAGGACTTAGGAGGGGGTAAGGATGAAATTCTTAATGTAAAAGTTATAGCAACGAATATCATCATCAGGATCAGATTTCGCTCCATGATTTCAATCGCTTCTAAAAGTAATGGTTCAGATTTCTCATACTCTTTGTTATTAACCTATAAAACTCCACCTGCAATATTTAAAAAAGGGAACAAAATTAATGTATCTTAAGGCAAGACCAGCATTAAGATAGGTTTTATATATGAAAGCTCAACACATGACATAATAGAGAAAATTGATAAAATGATACATCTTTCATTTAGTTCGACTAAATGACACACTTTGAACTGAGTGCTTGCTTAAATTGCAAGAATTAAGATTTTTTCACTCTTTTTCTAGCTATGGACTCGCGCATCATATTTTTATATGATAGTTTTGCATTCTAACCATTTTATCTCTTGCCTGGTTCGACCAAACCTTTTTTCACATCGGACAAAATAACTGCGAGATGAGGTACAAATCTGTAGTTCTAAATGAACACATACAAATGCAGAGATTTCAAAAATTCTAGAAGTACTTGAAAATGAGAGAAATTAATCCGTACAAGTCTAAATCAGGAGGTTTCCCATGGATGATTTATACAGATGTTTAGCAATAATATTAATATGAGTAGAATACCTGAACTCTTTGAACCCAAGTTTATAAATTACATTGCAGATTATGTAGTGTAAATCACCTACAAATTCCAAGCACATTGGAAACATGCAATTGTATCTATTTGTGTAGAAGCAGCCCCCTATACATGCTCTGGTCTTTCTCCAAAGTTGAATATGTAGAAAATTTTGGTACTGCAAAGAACGATGAATTTATTTTGTAAGCACATTGAAGTTTTGCAAATCTAAACTAGAGGATCATAACGACACCATAAGCACTAGCTAGTATCATCGTTTAGAACCTGAAGATTTATGTGTTCAGAAAAAGAACAAACACACAATGTGTCTCTAGGACTGAGCGAGGGAAGAATGAAATTCCTAATGTAAAACTTATAGCAACGAATATCATCATCAGGACCAGATTTTGCTCCATGATTTCAACATTTTAAAATAATGCAGATTTCTCATATTCTTTGCTTATTAACCTATAAAAATCCAGCTGCAACATTTAAAATAGGGAAGGAATGCCTCTTCAGGCAATACCAGTATTAAGATAGGTTTATATATGAAAGCTCATCACATGACAGAATAAAGAAAATTGATAAAATGATACATCTTTCTTTTAGTTTGACTAAAAGACAAACTTTGAATTGATTGTTTGCTTAAATGGCAAGGATTGAGATTTTTTTTCCTATTTTTCTAGCTATGGACCCACACATCATGTTTTTATATGATAGTTTTTCCTTCTAATAATTTTATCTCTTTCCTGGTTCGATCAAACCTTTTTTCACTTCGAAGAAAACAACGCGCGAGATGAGGCGGAGCAGAGGAAGAGGAAGCACTGCGCTGCTGCCTCGCTGGCTCCTGGCTTCCTCTGTCCCCATGCCATCACCTTCCCCCGCGGCTGCCTCGCTGTGATCTTCTCCCTCGCCTTGTCAAACAAATAGATATCATGTCAAAATAATAGTGAATATGATTTCAATTTTGTAGAACAAACTAGACAAGGATGCAGAGTATAGCCATCCCGCAAGGGCTACAATTGAAGACATCACCACTAGTATTTTTCTGCTAGTCATATCCTACTTCAAACAAGAGTAGCAAGTAGCTACAGATGGATCCATCCCACAACAAGATAGAAGCGAACGAGCCAAACATCTACAAAAGGTAAAACGGCCTGATGGCTCAAATAACCTATACAACCGCAAAATCTGCAGCGGTGCAGAGTTAGCATGCTCTAGTGGGGCAGCGAGCGATACGGACATGAAAAAAAGGATTGATGGAACCAGGTAAAGAGGTAAAACAATCTATTTTTCGGGATGGCACACTTGCTTTGAAACTTTTCTTCAGAGAATAAATCTAGATAGAAAAAGATACTCAACTACATATAGAAGAATAAATCAATACAATTGAACTTCTGACCGAGTAACATATATACCTGATTGTTGTAACGTCCACTGTATCCTCCAGATTACAATATAGAATCTTCTCCATCGTTCGAATAGAGGCTATGAAGATCAGGGAAATTAGTATTATGGAGGCTATGAAGATCAGAGAAATAATTAGTACTAAGGAGGTTATGAAGATCACATGCTTTGTTGCATCTTGAACCATCGGTGTCAGAGGCGAGGTAGCCGGGGAGAAGTAGCTCCATCGAGACTACAAACCAAAGGAGACGCGGTCGAGAGCCATGCGACTCGTGCTATCTAGGGTTACTGTAGACCATGTGCAGAGCAGGAAGGACCGAAGGATGCCGCGGCGGTGCAGGATCCAAGGAGTGTACCGCACGGCGTGGTCGATGTGCCGAAGCTAGCCGGAACCGGAGGTAGCTGCGGTGGCGGCGTGGTGTTTGGGTGGGAGAGGAGGAATCGGGGGAAGAGAGATGGCCGATAGAGGTATAGAATAAAGGGAATAAGGTGGATGGGTACGGGAGGTTAGTTTTTCTAGGAATAGAGATCAGATTTTTTTAGGTAAAATGGGGAGGTTAGCGCCAAGTGAGGGAGGTGGGGTTGAAAACAACACATCATGCTATCACTCTTGCGGCACATGCGTTGTCAAAGGGGGTTTCTTGTTGTAGTGCTCAATCCTGAGAAATGTGTTTTTGGGGTCCAAGTCGGCAAGCTCTTGGGATTTATCGTTTCCGAGAGAGGAATCGAATGCAATCCCGAGAAGATAGCCGCAATCGAGCGAATGGAGCAACCCAAGAACCTGAAGCAAGTACAGAAATTCACCGGTTGCCTCGCCTCACTCAGCCGATTTCTCAGTCGGCTGGGGGAAAAAGCAATCCCATTATATCAGCTGATGAAGAAGACGGAGAAATTCACCTGGACACCTCAAGCAAGCGAAGCATTCCGAGAGCTCAAGCGCATGCTCTCCACTGCGCCGATTCTGGCTGCCCCGATTGAGAAGGAGCCAATGATGTTAGACGTGGCGGCAACCAATCGGGTGATCAGTGCAGTCATGGTGGTGGAGCGGCCCGAGAAGGACAAGGCACATCAGATTCAGCGACCTGTGTACTATATCAGTGAAGTGCTCTCGGCGTCCAAGCAGAACTACCCTCACTACCAGAAGATGTGCTATGGAGTATATATGGCGTCCAAGAGATTGAAGCCATATTTTAAAGCCCACCTGATCACAGTCGTCAGCTCGGCTCCACTGGCCGACATCATAGGAAGCAGAGATGCAACCGGAAGAGTGGCAAAGTGGGCAATCGAGATCGCAAACCATGGCATCCAGTATGAGCCAAGAACGGCAATCAAATCTCAGGCGTTGACCGACTTCCTGGTGGACTGGGCTGAAACTCAATATATGCCACCCGTCCCAGGATCGGATTTCTGGCGAATGCATTTTGATGGATCCAAGATGAAGAGCGGCCTAGGGGCTGGCGTAGTGCTCACCTCACCAAGAGGAGATCAACTACACTATGTACTCCAGATTCACTTTGCAGCATCAAACAATGTTGCCGAGTACGAAGCCCTTGTGCATGATATCAAGCTGGCCAAGGAAATCGGAAATCGGAATATTGAGTGCTTTGGTGACTCCGATTTGGTGGTGCAGCAGTGCACAGGACCTGAGATGCAAAGGATGCAAATATGGCAAGCTACAGTTTCCTAGTGCAGCAGATCAGTGGGTACTTTGAAGGATGTGAGTTCCACCATGTGCCGAGAGCAAGCAACGAAGCAGTAGATGCATTGTCCAAGCTCGGCTCAACAAGGCAAGCTATTCCGCCAGGCGTATCACTTGAGCACATCAGGAAGCCATCCATCATGCCATCTCCAGAATCCGAGTCCATCTTCATCTCGGAGACGGACCTTGAAATATTGAAGAAGGCGAAAGAAGCTCAGCCGGCGAAAATTCCAACTCTGAAGAAGCAATCAAGCGCCCAAGGTGCTCCAGCCTCAGCAGAGCCGACAGCACCAGGGGCTGCCGATTGCAGACCAAGGGCTGCCGAATGCAGCAAAAAGAGCAAGGCTAAAGGGAAGCAAGCAGAGGCAGCACCAGACGGCACAGCCTCAGAAGAGCCAATGACATCAGGCACTGCCGATTGCATTGAAGAAGTTCCAGCTCCAGACGAGCAGTCGTCACCAGGGGCTGCCAAATGTGTGGCAGGCGCCGCAATCGGCAGTTCAGATACAGAAGTTGAGATGGCAGAGGTTCAAGAGGCCGAAATCCAAGAGGCCAATGGCCAAGAAGCCGAGGTCCAAGAAGAAGTCGCACCCCAGCAAGCAGTAGTGATGGTAGTCGTCAGTGCGCCATCATGGGCACAGCCGATTAGAGATTTCCTAGTGGACGGAGTTCTTCCAGCAGACGAAGCCGAGTCAAGACAAATCAGTCGCCGGTCTTGGGCATACACAATAATCAACAACGAGCTAGTGCGCAAGAGTGCAACCAGTGTCTTTCAGAGATGTGTAGAAGAAGACAGAGGCTTGGAGTTGCTCAGAGACATCCACCAAGGCGAATGCGGTCATCACGCGTCAGCAAGAGCCATTGCCAACAAAGATTTCCGACATGGTTTCTATTAGACGACTGCGCATGCAGCGGCTGAGAACTTGGTGAAATACTGCAAGGGCTGCCAGCGTTTCAAGGCAAAAAGTCATCAGCCAACATCAGCATTGAAGACAATCCCAATAGCATGGCCATTTGCGGTGTGGGGTTTGGACATGGTCGGTCCATTCAAGAGAGCACGAAGTGGCATGACACATCTCCTGGTCGCAGTGGACAAGTTTACCAAGTGGATTGAAGCCCGCCCGATCAAGAAGCTGGACGGTCCGACTGCGGTCCGTTTTGTGGCCGACATCGTGTGCAGATATGGTGTGCCCAATAGCATCATCACCGACAACGGCACCAATTTTTCAAAGGGCGCATTGGCTCGATATGCATCTCAGCAGGGTATTCGGCTTGATCTTGCATCCGTTGCACATCCTCAGTCGAACGGTCAAGTAGAAAGAGAAAATGGCCTCATCCTGTCGGGTATCAGACCCCGATTGGTGGAGCCACTTGAGAGGGCACCCGGAGCTTGGATTGAAGAACTCCCAGCAGTATTGTTCAGCTTAAGGACCACGCCAAATAGGTCGACTAGGTTCACTCCTTTCTTCCTGGTATATGGATCAGAAGCAATCATCCCGTCCGAAATCGAGTTTGATTCACCTCGGCATGCCTTGTACACCGAGGAAGAAGCCAAGTTAGCACGAGAAGACGGCGTCGATCTCAAGGAAGAAGCCTTCCTGCTGGCCTTGTCCAGATCGACAGTCTACCAGCAGAAGTTGCGGCACTACCACAACAACAAGATTCGTCCTCCCGCCTTCCGAGAGGGCGACATGGTGTTACGCCGAATTCAGAAGTCAGATGGGCAGCACAAGCTGGCCTCACCCTGGGAGGGACCTTTCGTCATCAGCCGCGCACTCAAGAACAACTCATATTATTTGATCGACTGCACCAAGGGCACTCGGCATAAGGACACATCAGGAGTAGAAACGGAGCGGCCGTGGAACGCTGAGCTTTTATGCCCGTTCTATAGTTGAGCGGCAGAAATTTATGTATGCTATTTGGCAAATGATCAGTAAAGCTGTCATGCCTCTGAAGAAGAGGATTCGGTTACCATTGCATAATTTTGTTCGAAAAGCTAGCCCAAGTCGGCAAAGCTTAGTCATACCCGAGACGTGAATAACGCACTCGGGGACTGACCGACCACGAGGTCAGAAAAATAAGCCAACAAGGCACGGGGGCTGCGGGCTGGCACTCAACTTAGCACCTGACTTAAACACAAGTCACGAGAGTGGTTGTGGCATTGATAAGGGTAGCGGTTGAGGCAGTCGGCAGTACAAATCCTCGAGAAACTAATCGAATAGCTTTAAAAAGGGCATAGCCGACTAAGTCAGCTACCGATTGCGCCGCAGACCGGTGCACCGAGCAACCGGCAGCGAGCAACCGGCTCCTAACATTGCAGAATCCTTTGCGCTAAGTCTTGTCGTGTGAACTCGAAAAAACTTATCGAACCTTGGCCGGAAATCAACCTTCGATCCGACTGCAGACCGCATAATAGGCTGCAGAATGGACAAGGCATGACGCCCCCAAGTGCAGACCGATAAAGGAAACCGACAAAAACGCAAAGTAGATCGCACAAATAAAACTTGCAACGATAAATCGGATTGCATAAGGATAGAAGGCCTAAGGCCGAATAAGTTCATTACAACGAACCACACCCAGTGGGTGTCGGCAAAATTAAAATCTTGTTTTACAAGCAACTATTCTGAAAATAAAAATAAGATAAGGCCGATCAGATGTCGGCGGCCGAGGTAGATGGCGTCATCGGCGGCGTAGCTCAAGAAGTCGGAGCAGCTGTGACGAGGGGGTGACCCCACGACTCCTACTAATGGGCCTACCCGGTGTCATTGAAGGCCCACGGAGCTACCGCCGGATTCACCTTGGCCCGCTAGATGGCACCGACATTGGGAGTCCTCGACTAACAAGGAAGGTGCAGGGACTTGCCGTACAAGCTAGGGTTAGATTTCCTGTAATTGTAGATTGATTCCCCGAGACCTGGTCTACTATATAAAGGCCAGGAGGGGCAACACATAGGGAGAGAGACATCGCCTATAACCCTAGCCTAGAGCGCATCTGCCTTGGCATCCCCTGTAACTTCTCCACAATCAATATATCGAGCAGGAAGTGTATCCTCCTGTTTGCCGACGAGCTTATCGTTCAACCTGTGTCTTCTCCAACTAGCCCAGGGTCCCTAACCATGGGACTTGCCGGGGCCGATCCTCGACAATTGGCGCCAACCGTGGGGACCACACAGGTTGGAATTACGATCCCGGCGGTCCCATCTTCAGCAAATCGCAACTCAAGGGCAAGAGCCGGACCCAACCCACTCGAAGGATTCAAGGTCACGGCAAACATCTTCGCCGTCCCAGCAGTCTCGATCGAGTCGCAACCGTATCAGACCCAGTACAGTGGAGGCAACCAAACACGGCGTCAGCGACGAAGGAACCAACGACCCAGAAGAGCCGCAAAGAACCCCTACGCAGGAGTCCCACTCGAGGAGGCGCGACGTGCGGCAGGAGACCCGCAGGTCTTTCGACGGCCCACCACCACCCGGGCACCCGCCGAGCATCACGATGATGGCTACGAGCCTGACACCAGCAACCAAGAATATCGCCGCAAAGAAGGAATCGACGACCCAGGAAGCGTTCCAGGGAGATCTGCAACAAGGACAAACCCTGCAAGCCGCACGACGCAGTCGAGGAGCCAAGGGCCGTCCGGCGCACCGCCACGCGGGCACTCAACGACAGCCAAGACAGCGACTCGGAGACACCGGTCGGCGAATACTACGACCCGGAGCGAAGACCGGACGAATTTGCCAACCTCATCAAGCATCAGGACACAATCCGAGGAATCGAAACAGACCCCCGATTCTACGAATGCCCGGAGCATGTCTTCACAATCTCAAGGAGGAAGAGGCACGATGGGTCAAGCAAACTTATGGTCAGAGAACAGCTTGCAGGACCCTGCACAATTCACAACTTCGAAGACGAATGGGGACGCATCAGATCCAACTACACCCTGGGAGAATGTCGCCTGTTCAACGAGCTGGCCGACGACCTCAGGAACGAAAAACGCAAAGGAGTCAAGCGCGCTCGAGAGCTCGAGCAATTGCCACCACCAAGCTACGAAGGACGCCGCAGCCCGCCGCATGGGCAGGTGCTCATGATACAGGAAAGCAGGGTGCCACAAGCGCGGCGTGACGCCTACACCCTGCAGGCTGCAGCAACCGAGAACATGAAACCAGTGGAAACCTACCAACTGCACGACGCGGAGACCATCATCACGTTCTCACAGGATGACCACCCGCCAGCCATACCAAGACCAGGACACGCGCCTCTCGTGCTCAACGCACAAATCGGAGGATATGACATGGATAGGGTTTTCATGGACGGAGGCAGCAGCATGAACATCATCTTCGCAAGCACCCTACATAAAATGTTGACCCCTCGGTCGGTATGGAAGAAGTCAAGCACCGTACTAAACGGCGTAGTACCTGGAGAAGCAGCAACATCACTCGGATCAATCGAGATTGAGGTTGTCTTCGGCAACCGACGCAATTTCGCCAAGCACGTCCTCGAGTTCGAGGTGCTCGACTGGCCATCTCAATACCACGCCATATTGGGACGACCAGCGTTTGCGCAGTTCATGGCAGTACCACACTACACCTATCTCAAGCTCAAGAGGCCAGGCTCAACAGGAGTCCTCACGATCAGCGGAAGCTTCATCAAGTCAAACCAATGCAACCGCGATTTCCACAAAACCTCCGACACACTAGGAGCGGACCAAGAACTGAGAGAAATAGTCATGGTCGTCGACAAGAAAATCTTCCCATTGGCAAGCCGCAGCGAGTCAAAGGAGCATGGTCCTATCTTCAGCATCGACGGCGACACGGTCACGCACCAAGTACACCCGACGGACCCGGATAAAACAGTCCGCGTGTACGCCCACCTGCCAGAGGAACAAGTGACTGCTCTAGTGGCTCTCCTTCGAGACGAGTGGAAGACATTCGCCTGGTGCCCTGCCGACATACCACGCGAATTCGCAGAACACGCCCTAAACATCAAACCAAACACGAAACCAGTAAAGCAAGCCCTGAGACGATTCTCGGAGCCCAAACGTAGGGCAATCGGAGAAGAAGTCAACCGACTGCTCGACGCCCAGTTCATCCGAGAAACCAAGAAGGCCACTTGGATAGCAAACCCAGTGCTTGTGCCCAAGAAGGACACGGACGTACTGCGCATGTGCGTCGACTACGGGCCAGTGAACAAGCACTGCCCGAAAGACCACTTTCCCCTGCCAAGGATCGACCAAATAATCGATTCGACTGCGGGATGCGATCTGCTTTCCTTTTTGGATGCATATTCAGGATACAACCAGATCAGGATGAAAGAAGAAGACGAAGAGCACACCTCATTCATCACACCTTACGGTGTATTCTGTTACAAGACCATGCCCTTCGGGCTGAAGAACGCAGGTGCCACATACCAGCGGATGATGCAAGCCTGCCTAAAGGAGCAAATCGGGAGGAACGTACAGGTGTACGTAGACGATATCGTCATCAAGACCTACAAAGCAGACACGCTACTCGACGACCTGCGCGAAACCTTCGCAGCACTCAACAAATACAGGATCAAGCTGAATCCAAAGAAGTGCGCTTTCGGCGTACCGGCCGGGAAACTGCTCGGTTACATGGTCTCCGCCCGAGGAATCGAAGCAAACCCCGAGAAGGTCCAAGCCATTGCCAAGATGCAAGAGCCGACTGACATAAAAGGATTACAGCAGCTAACTGGAAGGCTCGCAGCACTAAGCCGCTTCATCAGCCGGCTAGGGGAACGCACGCTGCCCTTCTACCAACTGCTAAGGAAAGGAGAAAAAATCGAGTGGACAGAGGAAGCCCGCCAAGCGTTCGCGGACCTCAAAAAGACGCTCTCAACTCCACCAGTTCTGGCGGTACCCAGGGACAAAGAGAAACTCTACCTATACATAGCAGCGCGCAACAGCGTAGTAAGCACGGCACTCGTCGTCGAACGCATGGAAGAAGGCAAGGTCCAAAGCATACAGAGGTCAATCTATTACCTCAGCATGCTACTGAACAAGTCCCAGCAACGATATCCACACTACCAGAAGTTACTGCTGGCCGTCATCATGACTTCACGGAAGGTATCACACTACTTAGACGAGCACCCGATCACCATAGTGAGCAACGCCCCACTCGCGGACATTCTCAACAACCCGGGAGCGACTGGACGAGTCGCCGAGTGGAACATAGAGCTCAGCCCGAGAGATCTACAGTTCAAGCACCCAACAGAAATCAAATCCCAAGTACTCCCAGACTTCCTGGTCGAGTGGGCAGAGGTTCAAACACCAGGACCCCCGGATCTGTCGAACTCATGGTCAATGTTTTTTGACGGATCGAAAAGACAACAAGGAGCAGGAGCAGGAGTCGTCCTACTCTCCCCCAAAGGAACGAAGCTGAAGTACATCCTCCAGATAAATTTCAGCCACGCATCCAACAACGAAGCAGAGTATGAGGCACTCCTCCACGGCATGCGCATGGCCAAAACATGCGGAGCCACCCGCCTCATCATCTACGGGGACTCCAATCTTGTCGTCCAGCAGGCGATGAGAAATTGCAACGCCCTAGCCGACAACATGGCAGCTTATCAGAAACTCTACAACGAACTCGAAGGGAGTTTCGACGGCTGCGAACTCAACTACATCACCAGGGCCAACAACACGGAGGCGGACGAGCTCGCAAACATCGGATCGACCCGAGGACCAATACCACCCGGAGTTCTCCTGGAAAGCATCAGCCAAAGGTCCATCAAAACACCGGCGGTGGCACTCGGGACAGCCGAGGACGAAGAGGACGCAACAGACCCTGCGCAGGTAGCATCAGCAAGCCCGTCAGAAGGAACCGGCACCAGCACACCCGACGGCACAGCAGCAGACAAGCTCAACGGACCAGCCTGGGCAAAACCATTCCTTCGGTTCATAATCGAGGGAACGCTACCGCAAGACGTGGCCAAAGCACGACGCATCAGCAGACGCTCCAAAGCGTTCACGGTGATCAACAGATAGTTGTACAAGCGCAGCATCGCGCAAATACTAAAAAAAGGCATCGACGAGGAAGACGGCAAAGCCCTACTCCTCGAAATCCATGAGGGCACATGCGGGCACCACGCAAGCAGTCGAGTACTCGTGTCCAAGGCATTCCGAGAGGGATTCTACTGGCCCACAGCTATGAAAAACGCAGAGGACATAGTGCGGCGCTGTGTCGCCTGCCAGAAATTCGCTAACAGACCGCACGCCCCGGCCTCAGAGCTCAAGACCATACCATTATCCTGGCCATTCGCCACCTGGGGACTCGACATGGTCGGCCCACTCAAGAAATCATCAAAAGGAGGAAGGACACATCTACTGGTCGCGGTCGACAAGTTCACCAAGTGGATCGAAGCAGTGCCAATCACTAGTTCCACCGCCCTCACGGCCGTGAACTTCATCAAGTCAATAATCTTCAGATTCGGAGTGCCACACAACATCATCACAGACAATGGCACAAATTTCACAGCTGCCGAATTCCAGAACTTCTGCGAAGAACTAGGCATTAAAATAAACTACGCGTCAGTCGCGCACCCGCAATCCAACGGCCAGGTGGAGAAAGCAAACGGTCTCGTATGCGGAGAACTCAAGAAACGGCTCCTCGCACCACTCGAGCAGGCTGCCGGAAACTGGGTAGAAGAGCTCCCCGCAGTACTTTGGAGCCTACGGACCACGCCAAATACTGCGACCCAATTTACACCGTTCTTTATGGTTTACGGGGCCGAAGAAGTACTACCACATGACCTCAAGTTCGGAGCCCCTCGGGTCACGGGGTACGAAGAAGAGGAAGCAGAAGAAGCACTCCAAGACGACAAAGACACAGTCGACGAGGCAAGAGACGTGGCCCTGTCAAAGTCAGAAGGATACCAGGACAAGCTGCGCACTTACCAAAGCAGCCGCCTTCGAACGAGAACCTTCAACAAAGGGGACCTAGTACTACGACTGATACAAGAGAAGGTCCACAAATTGGCCCCCCAATGGGAAGGCCCATTCATAGTATCAGAAGTCATCGGAGGGGGCACCTACAGGCTAAAGAACCCAAAGACGGACGAAGATGTGGGCAATCCATGGAATGTCGCAAACCTGCGAATGTTCTACCCTTAGCATCAATGGGTTGGACATGACCGGCATCACTCGACCGCAATAAAGCATATGTTGCCCAAACATTACCAGCTTTCAAAAATCACTCGGGGGCTTAAGAAAAATCCCCCCGAGCCCTGCTATCGCCTACGCGATCTTACATCAAGAAGCACTCGGGGGCTTAAGAAAAATCCCCTCGAGCCCTGCTATCGCCTACGCGATCTTACATCAAGAAGCACTCAGGGGATTAAGAAAAATCCCCCCGAGCCCTGCTATCGCCTACGCGATCTTACATCAAGAAGCACTCGGGGGCTTAAGAAAAATCCCCCCGAGCCCTGCTATCGCCTACGCGATCTTACATTAAAAAGCACTCGGGGGCTTAAGAAAAATCCCCCCGAGCCCTGCTATCGCCTACGCGATCTTACATCAAAAAACACTCGGGGGCTTAACAAAAATCCCCCCGAGCCCTGCTATCGCCTACGCGATCTTACATCAAAAAGCACTCGGGGGCTTAACAAAAATCCCCCCGAGCCCTGCTATCGCCTACGCGATATTACATCAAAAAGCACTCGGGGGCTTAACAAAAATCCCCCCGAGCCCTGCTATCGCCTACGCGATCTTACATCAAAAAGCACTCGGGGGCTTAACAAAAATCCCCCCGAGCCCTGCTATCGCCTACGCGATCTTACATCAAAAAGCACCCGGGGGCTTAACAAAATCCCCCCGAGCCCTGCTATCGCCTACGCGATCTTACACTCGGGGGCTTAAGAAAAATCCCCCCGAGCCCTGCTATCGCCTACGCGATCTTACGTCAAAAAGCACTCGGGGGGTTAAGAAAAATCCCCCCGAGCACGCCATCACCCACGTGATTCAACACTTGAAAACTGGAATCACCATAGCAACAAACAGGAGTACCCAAAGCTTTCACAAACGACAATGTCTACATCTTCGCCACAGCAAAATAAGAGGATTACTGCAGAAGCTCATCACGCAAAGTTCATATCAGCCTACGTCCGACTCCCCGACTCGAACGTAGCCTCGGGGGCTACTCCCATTGGGAGCGCGGACGCGCACCCAATAGAGTTTGAACAAGCAGGCCACAGCCAGCTGCACCTGCGAAAGGACACGAGACTCGCAAAGGGTGTAGTCAGCACTATCTCCAACTTCACCCCGGCGAAGATCAACCGCAGCTGCTCCAAGGATGGCGCCAAAGGAAATAGGCCAAGTTTCTCTCAGCCTACGCTCGACTCTACAACTCGAACGAAGCCTCGGGGGCTACTCCCATCGGGAGCGCTGACGCGCACCCGATAGAATCTACGTCCAAAAGCAGTACACCAGGAGGAGCCGAACACATTTCAAGCAGTTAAGACACAGCAGAAGGAGTCGACGACCTGGCACAGTCGAGTGCATAATGGTAGAAAGACTGGAGGCAAAACACTTTGCTCAAACAGCCTGAAATACAACTTGGACACAAAGACTCAGTTACATTTGGATAGAAGGCAGATCCTACTACAAGAGGGAATCAGCCAAGGAATTATGACTTCTACATGTGTGCCCATGAAATACATGACTACATTACAAGGACATCAACACAGATAACGGGAGGAAAAGGGACTCGTGGAGGACGTCAATGACATAACAAAAGGTGAAGCTCGAGTTATTTCCCGATGCTCCACCAGCTTCTTCTCCAGCTCCACGAGTTTTTTCTTCAACCCCTCTGCAGCAGCAGCACCACCAGCTTCTTCTCCAGCTGCAGCCACACAGCCGTCGAAGAAAAGCCGTCGTCAGCCCTACGAAGCCCCTTGGCGTGCTCGCTTGGTCGAAGGCTTGACGTCGACGTCCTCGCCAGAGCTGGCCACCAAGTCATCACCACCAGAGGAGCTCCTGGAAGACGGAGTCGAAGAAGAAGAAGGCGTAGCACCCGCCGACCTTGTGGAAACGTCGCTGCTTGACTCCTGAGCTCGCGGGTCCATGCTGTTGCCGCTCGGATCAAAAGCACGGACGGCAACAGTGCCCTCACCATCAAATCGACAGCAAAGAACATCACCATCGCGCAGACCCAAACAGCGAGAAAACGAACTCCAGCCAGAACCAAGAAAGACCAAGAAGGAACAGTCAAACTCCAAATCGACGTAGGAGGGAGCTCGATCGTTCCCCTGAAGACGCAGAAGAAAGCCATCCAAACCAAGATCGACCACAATGGCAGAAAAAGGAGGAAGAAGAACGCGAGTGGCACTAAGGCCACGAACGCGCAATAAGAAGTCATGCTGCCAAAAGCCCTCTGTAGAAGAAGAAGAAGGTGGTAGCGGAGTGCCATGTCGACCACCGCGTCCAGAACGAGGAGTACGTCCACCTCTACTACGACGGACGCGGCCACGGCCGGAGCCTCGTTTTGGAGCCATGAAAAGTTAGTAAAAGGGAAGTAGAAGAGGAGAAAGATGGAGGAAAACAAACCAGGACGAAGCCAATTTATAGTGCAAGGAAGCCCCGACGCGGTAAGGCCAAGCGATGCCCGCACTTAAACCTACGCCGACGCTTCAAAATTCTAGGCCAAAGATGCTCGCCCACGGGGTGCACTGTTCATACTACCATCAAATCACGCGCGTTGGAAACGTGCGCCTCGGGAACTTAACCGGCGCTGCTCGCACGCCACTGAGCTCATCATTATGACCAGTCAAGATGAAAAGACAGTTCACTGCCAAGCATCTATGACAATAACCACACAGTGACGTGGTTATCCTGATAGAAGGAAAAAAAGCAGAAGACCAACCAACGTCTTGTCACAGGCAAAAGCGTATCAGGTACCTACCGACGCCTAGAGATTTTATCAGATCTTTTCCCAACAAAGCAAAAAATCTCACTCCCATCGGGAGAAGCCCATCTCGAGAGTCCCCAGGTGCTCACTCATCTGAAGATCAACAAGGTGCTCGAGTAATCACTCGCACGCACTAGAGTTACAGGTGCTCCCTCACATATGGACCCACAAGGTGCTCGAGTAATCACTCGCACGCACTAGAGTTACAGGTGCTCCCTCACCTATGGACCCACAAGGTGCTCGAGTGACCACTCGCACCCTTGAGAATCTTGGGTGCTCCCTCACCTCTAAAAGAAATTCAAACAACTTTCGAGTAATTACTCGCAGAAGGATTCCTCGCCTGAGCACTCGAAATAAGCTCCACGAGTAAGATGAGTGAACAGCTCGCTTGATGATTTGTTCCAAGTGGGTGAAATGCTATAAGGCTCCGCGCCTCAAAAACACACCTATTCCTGGAACCACGACACACTGTGCCCAGATGCCACGCAAGATTAGCTTGTAGGTAAGACCCCGCTGCGAAGTTCGGCCGGACTGGGACTTGCCGAAGAGCGATTTCACTCCCAACCTTTCCATGCGCTGCGCATGAAGTATAAAGCCGGACGGACGCGCCTTAGGCTACGCAACCAGCTGGCGGCAAATGAACACTGTAAGACCTAAAGCGGCCGGACTTTTGCTATGCTCCAGTATCCCAAGCTCATGTCGAGGGACATGGGTTTGATTGGGCGATCGTGGTATTTTCCACTAGAGAAATTCACCAAGGCTCGATCCGTCGACTCCTTGGGCCCTTTCTACTTAACATCCCTCGAAACAGGTTTTGTCATGGCCACCATGCTGCCAGCGACCGCGGGTGCACCGCGCATACAAGCCACGGACGTATGAAGACAAACTCGAGTCCCTGCGCGACTCTTCGAGTCCCCCAGGCACTAGGGGGCTACTAACGAGGGGGTGACCCCACGACTCCTACTAATGGGCCTACCCGGTGTCATTGAAGGCCCACGGAGCTAACGCCGGATTCACCTTGGCCCGCTAGATGGCACCGACATTGGGAGTCCTCGACTGACAAGGAAGGTGCAGGGACTTGCCGTACAAGCTAGGGTTAGATTTCCTGTAATTGTAGATTGATTCCCCGAGACCTGGTCTACTATATAAAGGCCAGGAGGGGCAACACATAGGGAGAGAGACATCGCCTGTAACCCTAGCCTAGAGCGCATCTGCCTTGGCATCCCCTGTAACTTGTCCACAATCAATATATCGAGCAGGAAGTGTATCCTCCTGTTTGCCGACGAGCTTATCGTCCAACCTGTGTCTTCTCCAACTAGCCCAGGGTCCCTAACCAAGGGACTTGCCGGGGCCGATCCTCGACAAGCTGGTGGCGCAGAGCTCGCAGTCAGAGCGGCCGAGGTGGCGGGAGCAGTCGAATCAGCTCGAGCAGTAGCGGCATCCGGCTCCGTCTGCACGTCAGTCGATGTGGCCCCAGCTTGTTTGGATCTCGGAGAGGTATGGGACGAGCCGCTGTCAGAAAGCTCATCGGCCAAGCCAGAGATCGAAGTTGCTGCCAGTGGGTTCCCTCCCTCGTCGAGATACGGAGTGTAGTCATAGGGAGAAAACCAGTTCACCATGGTGCTGGCTAGCCGATTCACCTCAGCATAGGTCTTCTCAAGCACGTCGGTTGCATTCTCTCTGATGTTGTAGATCTTGGGGAGCTTCACTTGTGGGTACCAGCTCAGCACAGTTTGGAGGGCAGTTTACGCACCAGTCCGACCAGCAGAGTTAAGAAAGACATCAATCCGACGGGGGATGGCCTTCAGAAGAATTCGAGTCTGCTCAGTGGTAGCATTCGGAGCCTCTCCCTTGTCTGAATCTTCTTCGTCCAAAGTCTCAGGCTCGCGGGTCTCGGCGGAGGAGCCGGCGACGTGCTTCGTCCTCTGGAGTCCAACCTTGAGTTCAGTCGGCGGCCACAGCAATTCGGCAATCTTCAGAATGCCAAGCTTGAAGGACAGCGCAATTCACTTGATAACAGGAATGCGAGCCTCTGTACCAATCAGATATTCATGCCGAGTCCAGACATTAGCTTCAAGTTGGACGGTCCCTCCGGCCGCGATGGTCTCCTCTCGGGATTTGGCCACCGCTGCATAAGCGGCTGCCTCAGATTCAGGCCAAGCCTCTGCATCACGATGGAAAGCATGAGTAAGAACACAGAATAAGAAACCAATCAGAAAATGCACTCGGATGCAAGAAACACTCACCGCTGAGAAGGACGTCCATCTCAGTCATTGTATCGCAGAAACCCTTGGCCCGGCGGCGCAGTCGGGTTGTTTCTTCATAGTTGCGCTTTTCCAAGTCTTCATACTTGGTAATGTGCTCATCGCGGTCTTTCCGGGTGGAGTCTCGGGCAGCAACGGCGGCATCCCTCTCGGCCTGCATCGCTTCTCGGGCGGCTACAGCTGCATCTCGTTCAGCGCGAAGTCCATCGCCAGCAGCAGTCACGGCGGCCAGGTCGTCCGAATGCGTCTTCTTCAGAGCAACCAGCTCGGAGCAGAGGGTTTGGATGGTACAAGACAAATCGGCCTCCACCCCTTGCAGTCGGGTCAACTCTTGCTTAGCTGCGGCGAGTGCGGGCCCTTGCTGGCCGAGTTCGGTGGTCAATTCAGCAATGCGGCCCTGAAGGTCATCCACCATGGGAACAGAGACTAGAGGAAGATATAAAGATATTAATACAAGAGAAATTATCAATCGGAGGGAAGATAGAAGTAATGGAGAGGTTACCTCTCAGCCTGTTCATCTCGGCCGACTGATTGTTGACCTCGAGGTGGGCCTGAGAGAGGGTTCGGAGGCTGGCGGAGTAGGCTTCGAGGAGCTTCTCAAAGACCTCGCGCCGTTCTTCAAGAACAACCTGAGAAGAAGAACAAGATGAACTTTAAATGCACAGCAGCCAAAAGAAGATCCGAATCGATTGCAAACAATCGGCCCGAATCTCGGGGACTACACCCACCGGAAGCAAAGTCTCCCGATAGGAGGAAGGCAGGAGAGATGAGCAAAGGATATCTAAGACATAAAGATCCGAACCGATTGCAAACAATCGGCCCGAATCTCGCGGACTACACCCAGTGGGTGCGCTTGCGCGCACCCACCGGAAGAAAAATCTCCCGATCGGAAGAAAGGCAAGAAAAAGAATAAAAAAGCATAAAAGATCCGAACCGATTGCAAACAATCGGCCTGAATATCGGGGACTACACCCAATGGGTGCGCTTGCGCGCACCCACCGGAAGAAAAGTCTCCCGATTTAAGGAAGTCATAGAGGAAGGTCGAAGAGCGTACCGCGTGATGGCGGTCGAGCAGTTGGAGGTCTTGAGCCATGGCGGTGGAGAAGTCGTTCACCCGGTTGTAGGCCACCGTCAGGGGACCTTGAGAGGAAACCGGGGAGCGGTGTGAAGCATCGGGCTCGGCGCCGACATGTCTGGTGCGAGGGTACTCGGCCCGGAACTGGTCCACCGAGCGCATCAAAATTACTGACGCAGAAGAGGTCGGCTGCGGCGGCGGAGCTGGGTTTGCGGTAACAGAGGAGGCAATGGTCGAGTCCGGTGGCGCCGACGTCGCCGGAGGGCCGGAGGCATTCGGCTGTGGCTACGGCGAAGTCGGAAGAGACGAGGTTGAAGGACCGGTTGCCACAATCAGCGAGGTGGTCGTCATAATTGGCGAGGTGGTCGTCGTAATCGGCGAGGTGGTTGTCAGTATGGGCGAGGAGATAGTCGTGACGGGGGCGGAGACTGGGTCGGAGCGTCGTGGTGGAGATGGGGCAATCGGATCGACCGGTTGCGCTCCTTCGCCACCAACAACTCCTTGGTCGGTCGTGCTCTTCGAGGCCTTGGAGGCAGTGGTGGAAGTAGTAGTTTTCTTGGTAGTCTCGAGGCGGGCTTTTTTGGCGGCGCGCTCGGCATCCTTGGAGGTACGATGTGAAGCCGGTTGCCGTTTGCGGACCGCAGCAGCAGACGCGGCGGGGGAAATGACTGCACCGACATGGGCAGGAATGTCGGCGTCGACGTCATCAAGACCAATCGGCTCCCTGAAAGAAGAAACAGGAGGTGAATCAGTATAGGAGAAGGCAGTGAGGTTCGAAGCATGAAGATAAAGGCATACTCGACTATTCTCATCGCGCCCGTGGGCATCCGACATCTCAGCGGGGCGATATTCAGAGGGGAATCTCTTAGGACAGGTCCGCCCCTGGACCTGCCGAGAGGAGCTTGGCTAGTCGGCACTCGAGTGGCTGCGACCTGAGGCTGTTTGCCTTTGTGAGTAGTCGGCGCCGTCTTAGCAACCTTGCCGGGAGCGGCACCAGAGGAGGAGCCGGTCGCCGAGGCACACTTTGAGACACTGTCATCATCACTCCATTCGGCCAGAATTGCTCAAGGGAAGGGTCAGGCGTACCCCCTTGAGCCGCAGTTCATATGTCGGCGTTCTTGGGGTCGGCGGCCTCGGCGTCGGCGTCGTCAGTGGGATCTTCGGATTCGGAGGACTCCCCAGAGGATTCACCGTCATCGGCGGATTCGGATGGGGGAGCCTCACCGTTGTACTCGAAGTCTGCGGGGTCATCTTCCTCATGGTCGGGGGCGTACGTGCCAGCCACCTGGCCGTCTTCCATCAAGTCGGATCGAATGAAGTGCCGAGCAAGAAGAAGAAGGTTATCAGAGAAGTTAAGTATGAGGAAAAAGCAATCGGAGAAAGGGAATAGTCAGAACATACCACATGTGGTTTCTGCTGGCGGTTGTGGTACTCAAGGCCTAAGTGGAAAGGGTCGGGCGAAGAGCTGGATGTGATAGTTTTCAGCCTGGTGCAGAGGTCTTCAAGTTTCACTCGCCATGTGCAGAGCCGAGTGGGATCTCGGGGGCCCGACATGTCACAGATGCGGTGCACTCAGCGCTGTAGAGGAAGCACTCGAGCTTGAAGCCAAGCAGCAGCAAGGTCAGTCGGCAGGAGCCCCTCCTGCTCCAGCTGAGCAATCCGGGCGACTTGAGCGTCGACGTCGCAATCTCCGACACCATACTTCAACGACCACTGGTATTTCTCAGTCGGTCGTGCGAGGGAGAACTCGGGCAGGTTCAGGAGATCGGGGCCTTGGTCTGGCGACTTGACATAGAAGAATGTGGTTTTGCCAATTCTTGCACGATTGGACGATCTCGGGACCTTTGTACTTGTGATTTCCGACTGTGACGAGGCAACTGCCGCAATCGGTCATGTCAGTCACAAATGTCGGATCGCCACCCTCCGTGGCAGAAGGCACCACAGCTCCCGTCCGAGCATTATGAGCTCGGAGGTTGAAGAACCGCTTCCAGAGAGCGATGCTTGGGCGGAAGCCGAGATACCCCTCGCACACCGTGACGAAGCCGAAGAGGATCATGATGAAGTTCGCCGCGAGGTGATGCGGCTGCAGGTGGTGGAAGTTGAGGAAGTCGCGAAAGAAAGTGCTGGCGGGGAGTACGAATCCACGCTCGAAGTGAGAGAGGAAGACGACCCTCTCGCCATCACGCGCATCGGGCACGAGCTCGGCGCTGGGAGCACGCCATTGGACCTCAGCCGGCATCTTGCGGGCGCGAACCAAGGCCTGGATGGCACCGGCGGTGACGGTGGAGCCCTTCCAGCACCCACGGCTGGCCTGAGAGGTGTCTCGCCGGGGCGCCATGGATCTTGCGGGAGGAAAGAGAGTGAGGAAGAAGAGCGCAGGAACACTGCGCGAGGCGGCGGTGAGAGGTTACCGCGAGGCGGAGGAGCACGCGAGCAAGCGGCCGGAGCAGATTCCGTGCGCAGAAGCGGAGTCGTGAGCGATGGAGAGCTTGGGGCAGAGCAGCAATGGCGTGCGCGAGAGCGAGAAGCGGAGGAGGAAGAAGGAGTATGCGAGAAGGAGGAGCCCGAGGCCATCCCCTGTGGCTTATATGGGCGGCGGGGGAAGGGAGTGGGATCTGGCTGCGGCCGTGCGGCCCGGTGTGGCCTAGCCCACAGGAAGACCAACCGGCAAACCGGCGCAAGAGATCCCAGCATGGGAAGCGAGGCGTGCGACGTGGGGGTCGAGGCCTGCAGTTAAGTCAAATCGCGCGTGGGTCGTGGGCCCCGGTCCATTGACTGCATCCCGGAAGAATCGGAGGTAACCGTTGGAAGGCAATCGGTGAGGATTAGATCCGAATCGGCGAGGGATATGATTCTCACAAAGTGAAGAAAGAAATCGGAGACAACGCACGTCAGATCGGACGAAATCTTGGCCAGCCGAGTGTGATCTCCGAGTCGGTCGACGAACTCGGAACGACGCATTTGATGAGGCCAAAACATTCGGAAGATGTTGGAGAAAGATGGAAAACTGCAAAGGCCCCGCGATCGAGTGACCGTGGGACCTTTACAGCTTTAGGGGCTACTGTCGGGGGATTGGTACCTGGGTAGGCTCACCCAAGCGAAAGCAACCTTTCAAGACAAGGATGGACCGATTGGGCTGTAGCTGGGCTGAGCTGGGCAGGCGTACGGCCGATTGCTCCAAGGCAATCAACCGTACCAAATGCCAGCAGTCGGCCCAGGCGCAACCGGTCCATCCTTTCATCACCAAGACAATCATCCGATTGACCCGCAGCTGGGCCGAGATGGGCCTTGGCGGGGCCGACTGCCTAGAGCAATCGACCCTGCCGAGGGCCACCAGTCGGCCCAGGCGCAATCGGTACAACTTACCACCCCTGTAGAAGTTGACCCCGAGACCAGTCGAGGATCCAAGTACAAGGTCATAAATGCGCAATCCCGAGAGATCGGGGTGGCAGAGAAGCCAAGTCACTTCAAAGATCTTGCAGAGATGCGGTGTCGACCTCTCCGCCGATTCCGCGGACAGGACGACAAGACCGCACCTCCTAGCTCCACTGTTCATCATCATGTCCTACAAGTCTACAGCATGGGCCGCCGCTCGTCGGGTCCGGATCACCCGGAGAGGTGCAGTCGGAGGGCCCCAGCCGATTAGAGGATGACAGCTGGGACCAATCGGCAGTGAAGTTACCGATTTATCCCGGGCTCACACTATAAGAGCCCGGGGTACCCCTCCTGCGTGAGGGACGATCCACAACATTCGCACCATTACTCACATCTCGCTCAGTTCATTTACTGCTTGTATTTCCTCCTCAGGGAAGAAGGAGAGAGCCTTGCCCACGGCAGCTCTCACCTTCCCCTGAGTAGATAGAGAAGCAGTTATTCTAGTTCTGTTCCATTGATATAGAAGAGACAAGCAGGAGTAGGGGTGTTATCTCTCCGGAGAGCCCCGAACCTGGGTACATCGTGGTGTCCGTCACCGTGTTTGTGCCCAACCCGATTACGGCACCATCGACATCTTCTTCCTCGCGTCTTCCCCTCACTTTAGCCATCCCCATGGCATCTGCCGTCACATATCGACGACATATACCCCATCATTATTCTCTTTGACAATTAAATGTCGTTAATATTGCTCATGGTCATTCAATGCATTAGTAGCTCAAAGTTGAAAAGGGGATGACCATGTATCTATGTATCTGATTGATGCTCCGCTGTATTGAAAGTTCTTTGTCCTTAAGTGGTGTTTTGGTATTATGAAAATGTGGTTAGTGGGACTACTGACGGGTGTTAAAAGATTGTATCTAAGGTCATTGGTCTCTGGAGGGTTATTTATTCTTGGAGGATGATTGGCCCTGCTATAAAATGTGAAAAGGCATGGTTGTTTGGTGGCTCAAAGGTTTATTTTCAGTTTGTCTTGAGTCATAGAAAAACCTCACTATCAAGAGAGGTCAACATGTGTGATCGTGTGTGGGAAAAATACTAAAAACTCATACACCATCCACTCCCCATTCACTGTCGGAATGTGTCCAATATAGGATTCATTAAGGGGTCCCTTTGAGCGAAGTTGTTGTGGTTTGGAAACCCCGTGTATGAGGTCTTTGACCCCCGTGCGCAAGGGGTACCTGGCTCCCGAATTGAAGCCACCATGGGCACGGGGTCTTTGACCCCATGCACACGGGTTGCGCTTGCTTCCGTCTGATGTCCCTATGGGCCTAGGGACTCTGAATCTCATGCACACGGGGCCTCTGACTCCCACACACATGGGGTTTGGGGGATTCAAGCTATTTGCCTCATGGGCGCGGGGCCTCACCTGCCTGTGCACACGGGGTAATGTCTAGAAATACCCTCTCGAGTTGTGGCCCCTATATAAAGCCTTCTTCCACCTCCAACCCTAACCCGTCTTACTCCTTGCTTGGTCCTCCATTATTTGAACTCTATTTTGCTAATTCCTCTCACTCCCTCCACCCAAACTTGTTGATACTTTGGGAACTAAGACAGCAAGGCCCGATCTACATTTCCACCAAACCGATTTATCTCTCGCAAGATTTCTTCACTGTTGACTTGTTACTCTTGGAGCTTTGGCTCTTAGGTGACTAGGTGTCTGATCCAGAAGCTTCCATTCGTTTGGTATGTTACCGGAAGTTTCCAAAGGTGTGGTGTTCTTCTTCAATTGAATCGAGGCTCATCCGTTGGGATGACTCGTAAGGGAGAAGAATGAGTTACTTTGTAGCTCTCTTGAGCCTTAGCTTGAGAAACTCTCCAATGGAGATTAGCACTCCCTTAAAAGAGTGTGAACTTCGGGATAAATCATCATGTCCCTCTTGCCTCGAAAAAATATGTTTATTTACCTTTTCGTGAGGTAGGGTCGTGTCCCTCCCGGAAGAAAATATGTGCTCCACGAGAGGCATGGCCGTTCCTTTCATATAAAAATACGTTTTTAACTGTGTTTTTTTTCAAAATGTTTTTTTCTCTAAAATCTAAGAAAAAACGTGCGAAACCGGAAAGCCAAAAAAAACATCTAAACCCCAAAAAATGTACCAAAAATAAATAAATAAATCCCGAGGAAGCTCCCTGCATGTCACATGTGGCACACTCTCATTCCACAAAAGGTGACCTTTGCGGGGCCCTGCAAAGATTACTCGCTAATTAGTTGCTATCGTTTGTATTGTTTCTTATTAGGAATATCAGTCTGGCTCATCAATGTAGAAGTAGTTATTCTTTTGAACGTTGTTGCTGAGTTTTTTTTTCTATTTTCCCTTTCTATCTTCAATTTACTTTATATTATCTTTATAATTTATTCATTTTCCTTTGATTTTTTATTTTCTATTTTCACCATTTTTCAGTTTTCTATTTCCTCTCATGAATTTTTATATTATTAATTTGTTCTTTTTAACACATCTCTACTTTTTATGCATAATGTACAATTGTTGGATAGTTTTAATGTCTATTATTTCAGCACGTTGTATATTTTTCATATCTATCAGGGATAATTTTCAAATAATCGTTTAGCAATTCTTAGTTGAATAATTAATATTTTTAAATATATGTTTTGATGTCTACTTTTTACATGCATTATAGATTTCAGTTGGGGTAACCAGGGGGTGTGATCTACACTATCAGTGAGCGGTGGTTGTTGAGAAAATTTCTAGTAGGAGCACCTAGTGCACCTCTAGCATCGGGAAGGTCCACAATCCTCTTCCCTTGATCATTTGTATCATCTTAGGCGGTTAAGCCGTTAGAAGAGCCCTAGCTCTAATACCACTTAAAAGGATTGATATGGTGACTAACAAATTTAAACATAATTACCAATTTTAGGGTTAAGCAGATAAATAAGGTTCTCTAGTAATGCAACTAGATGAACATTCCTAAGTGGCAAAAAAACTCAAATGCTAGGCAACAATTAAGATAGCAGACCAACAAGCATATGAAACTAATACAAGTAAAAGTGCCGAAAAGAGATAACCAGAAGTGACATGGTCGTGCTTCTATGAGAGGCATGGCCGTGCCTCTTGAAAGAAAAATAATATGTTTTACGAGAGGCATAATTCTGTTTATCATGGAGACACAGATTTGCTTTTACGAGTGGAATGACCATGCCCCTCAGAAAGGAAAACATTTTTTTACGAGATGCCTCTCGTAGAGGTACATTTTTACTTCCGCGAGAAACACGGCCATGCCTCTCAGAAAGGAAAAAAATGTGAATTTTCTTTTCGCGAAAGGCAGATGTTTGTTTGTTTTGAAGGCACGTATTTGCTGCGAGAGACATAATTGTGCCTCTCGTGAAAAATAAGGTTCATCGAAATCTATTAGCATGGAATCTAGTTTTGTAGATCTTGACACGAATGTTAGAAGTATATTTCAGCTGGGATAGATATTAGGAGACAAAGATACTTGCTCCGTCCCAAATTACTTCTCGCTCAAATGGATGTATCTAGCACTATTTTAGTTCTAGATACACCCATTTGAATGACAAGTAATTCAGGACGAAGGTTGTCTTGTACTCCAAGTCTCTGCCCCCTTATACTTCTGCATATACCTTATGTGAGAGTCAAATCAATACAACATCGAAAAACCACAATATCCAGCCTACCACCAATTTGCACATGGTATTAGAGCGGTTAGTCTTACGACGCCGATGCTAGGTTTCTCCACCACTTCCGCAACGCGTCGTCCCTGAGGAGATTAATATTCTCTCCCCAGAGGCGCGGCACCCGATCAATCAAAGATTAGATCGGTTCTCGTAGATTAAAATAGTTTTTTTATTACTCCCTCCGATCAATATTAATGAACTTAAGTTTATCTGGATACACATGCATATAATCTAAATATTTAACTAGATATACATACGACTATAGAAAAAGTTGAGTTCATTAATATGAATCGAAGGTAATAGATCAATTCCAATCTCGAAATTCCACTAGATTGATTTTATTTAGCCACAAAACTAGATAGATTTCCTTTAGCCACGAATAAACTCCACGGCCAGACCCAATTCGGTGAAGAAAATCGTGTAGAAATCGACATCAGTCGGCCACTCATCGACGACAACCTCCTGCACGTGAATTTTTGTCAAAAGAGACCATCCCAGCAAATTCAATGTCAAAAATGACCACCTCTGAATTTTTTTGTCAAAAAGGACCACCTAGCGTTTACCGTTCACTTGCGGCACCTACTTTCACCGGCGGCACGTGAATAGTACCCTGGCGGCATGTGCTGTTCACTGGCGGCACCTACTGTTCACTGCCGTCGATGAACAGTAGGTGCCACCAGTGACACATGCCGCCAAGATACTGTTCAGGTGCCGCCAGTGAACAGTGCACGTGCAGCTGGTGAACAGTACATGCCGTCTGTGAACAGTAAACGCGAGGTGGTCCTTTTGACTAAAAAATTCAGATGTAGTCTTTTTTGACATTGAATTTGTTGGAGTTGTCTATTTTAATAAAATATCCCTACACGTAGATGTGGGCGTCGCAAGCTCCGCCAAGAATCCAACACCAGGGCTCGCATGGAGCGCGAGGCCGAGGTCTGCGCCATCGCTGACCAGGCCGCTGGCTACGTGCATCGACGCCAAGCTGCGGACTGTCACCGGCACGTGCGTGGGAGATCGAGCAGGTCCATGCCCGATGTGCGGGTGCTCTTCTTTGTGGAGCGGTGGCGTCCTTGACACCGCATGCAGAAACTTCATCAACCGATCGTGTGGACAAGTTAAAAAAACCTATCGTGTGGATGCCTTCTGCGTATGGTGGATGCGGGTAGCGCACCCACTAACTCTACATCGGCTACGAACCAAGCTTGGCTTGGCTTGGACGAAAATCACACTTTTGACCTTTTCCTTAAATTTTAGCACAATTTGACCCTTTGGGTAAACTATTTTAAAAACTAACCCAATATAGTAGCGCCTGCCGCGGTGGCGCTACCCTTTATGGGGTAACGCCGTCGGCAGCGGCGCTACCCTATTGCCACCGTGGCACAGGGGGCCGCAGGCTCTGAGCAGTGAGGTCCGGAGGCTGCTAGGGTAGCGCCGTTAGCACTGGCGCTACCATATGTAGTGCATCACCATTAGAGGTGGCGCTACCCTCCTGGACAATAAGTTAAGTGGGTCCTCCCACCTGCGACCCCAAGCTCATTCTTCTCCACCTGCATTCTCTCTTGCTCTCTCTCCAGAACAGTCGCCCCCCCCAAACTCTTCTATTGGGATAATTTCTTGGTGGATTTGGACCCCCCCCCCCCGATGGAAGAAGGTACTCTCCATCAATCTCTTTCGTTTCTCCGGTTGAAATCTTCATTTTTGTGTAGTTTTTGTTCAAATCTTGAAAACCCTACAAATTTGATTTGGTGTAATATGAATGCTTTATTCTAGTTGTGTTGGCTATTGGTGAGTTGTATGATGGCTAGGAACCTTTTGGGTTATAGGATTTGTAGTTTAGAGTTTGAGATTTGCCTAGATTTAGTTAGGGTTAAGTTAATTGCTTAGCTAAGTACAAAAATTGATGGCAAGGATGACTTGTGTACAAAAATAGATGGCAATGATTGTGATTGCTAATCTTTGATGCACTTTGGTGCTATAAATGTGTTTTTATTTAGATGGCAAGGATTATTAATGTGCATCATGTGGATAAGGAGGCATTTATAAAAGGCAATGGAGAGTTTGATAAGGAAGTGGTTGTGATGGTTTTTGAGCATAGCCCTACCTATGCCGAGCTTGTGGAAAGATGCAAGGAAGAATTGAAGTGGACTCATCAAAATGATGTTGTTGAGTTAGAGGGAAGGCATAATGTTGGTTTCGGGCATAATCTTCGTTGCGTGTCAACTCCGAGCTTTGTTGGAGTGCTTACAAGGAGGTGGTGGCGGAATCACAAGACAAGGCTCTCGAGTTGTTTTCCACAAGGAAGGTTGCCTTGGACTTGAACCATAGTAGCCCGGTTCGGAGTGAGCCACATGTTGCTAGTAGCCTGTTCAGAGTGAGCCACATGTTGGTAGTAGCCTGGTTCGGAGTGAGTCACGTGTTGCCTTGAGCCACGACGAGATGACACAAGATCCGATGACCCAATATAAATTTAGCCAACCTTCTAGCTCACATGCAAATAACCAATGTGAACCATCGGAAGAGGAGTATGATGCGAATGAGGGCGATATGTTTGACGATGAACTTGGTTACAATGATGTTGGTGATGTGGACGCATATTGTGCGCAAGAGGACATGACCAATGACACCGAGAACCATAAAAATATATATAGCCAAGTGTATGCATCCGATTCGGATGATGATGGTCCCGAGGAGGACATTGATGAAGAAGGGTTCACGGCTAAGGAGGCCGAGGTTTTCAAGAAGGTGTTTGGTCGGGATCATAGGACACTATTCTTCCGCGGAGTAGATAGGTACTGCGACAATATCATGTCATCAGGGATATCAACAACCTTCAAAACATATAAGATTCATCAACATGCCCTTTAAGTTATTTGTAGGTTGATGGAGAAAAGTTACATGAATTTCGTACCTCCATGGATGTATCTTCTTGATGCCCATGGCTATGGGCTGAGGCCGATGTATCGCGGGACGTCGTGTCAACTTTAATTTGGTTTCACGACAGCCAAAGAGGCTCCCTATGCGACGTAGCCGAGCGCCGCTCCTCTGCATCATTCATAAAGCCGTCAAACATGTGCATCATTCATACATGCATATCCACAAAAAAGGGTACTTTATACCTTCAGAAAGCCCGCAAGCACTTTCTCCCTAGTTGGTCCTGGAGCACATTTAAGTGCATCCTCTTCTAACTCCGCTTCACGTGTGATTGAATCGCGCTATGAAAACAAACATGTCAACTTGTAATTGGACTAGAAGAATGAAGAACATGCATATACATAACTTACCATGAAGTTGATGAGAGGAGAAAACTCGGTTCGTCTTCCTTCTCTAGCCAACTTGGTGTACTTAGACCTCGAAAGTTCTTCGTAATCTATGGGACCATCCACTATGTCTTGAGGAAATGCCGGCGGGCATAGCTCCAAACGAGTGACACCATGAAACCAAGCAACATAATTGTTATAATTCTCTATGTCTAATACCCTCGTCTCGGCATCTCCCAAACCTACCTCAAACTTGTAACATTCTTGGTTCCACATCACAACATAAGCATGATGTTCCTTCTCCCAATTTGTCTCCTTCTTTTGAAGTTTTCTATCCAATCTACGAATTAACAATATTATGGATTAGTGAAGGTAAATTAACAAATTAGCAAAGATTGATATAATCCAAATTGATCTGCGAAAAAATAAACACTCACCCATGAAGGTAAATACTAGTATCAATCCACTCCGGCGGGAAAGATTGATATAATCCAAATGGAGACAAGACACGGTGAGGAAAGTGCCACTCAACAGCCCACAGGCATATCATCGGCGCCTTTATCACCCATAAATGTCTATCTTTCAAACACATTGGGTTCAACTCGAATTGACCAAAAGTATCACCAACACCATCCCCAAGTCCATATGGATAGAAATTAACCTATCAAATACCGCAAGTTTTTGGATTGTTATTACCTATCTCCAACCCCAAATAATAATTGCAATCTTACAAAAACATATATTACCTGCTCTGACGTAAGTGCATCGAACTCGTTCATGTACGTGCGGTACATAATACTCGGGTCACCGGTGACTTCCGCCACCACATCCCACTTGTACGCTCAGGTAGGCCGTCGAAGCGGGTTGTCATGATCGTCCCAAGGTTTGTAATAACCCACTTTCGCCCGTCCAATAGAAAAACGCTCCCACATCCACACGGAAAGCAACACTAAGGGACAACCAATACCTCTATCTTTCCCAATCCTTTTACAAGCTTCGTACAACTACACTCGAAAGCACGAAAACATTTATTAGAAACTCCTAGAACACATAAGCTAAAGCTTAACACATGAAAGCATATATGCATAACTAATTACCTGCCGATAAAGATAAGCAAGTACCACCGATCCCCAACTCGCCTTTCTCGTCAAATCACTTAGCGCCTTAAGCCACACCAAAGAAGCAGTCTTACCTCCACAGTCAGGGAAAAGTGTTCTCGAGATAACATACCAGATGTACACCCGTGCGTACGTCTGCACCGTGTCCCTGTCAGCATCGATGGGACACTTCCCAAAGTTCTCGACGATCCAAACATAAGTAGCGCCAGCGGGGACTCTATTGTTCTTCTTCTCTTCCTTGGTCATCAGCTCTGCAGGCTCCGTACCAATAAGAGACGCCATATGGGAGCGCCACCCACCCGAGGTTGTATCGAACACCAAAGGTGCTCCGTCGATGGGGAGAGCCAGGATCATGGCCACGTCCTGAAGAGTCACGATCATCTCACCTACACGGAGGTGAAATGTGTGCGTCTCCGGCCTCCACCGATCAATAAGTGCGGTGATGGCAGCTGGGTACATATTGGGCATCGACCGAGTGACCATATTAATGAAAGGAAGAAGTCCGGTCATCTCGATGAACTCAGTGTACCGCTCGTCGTAATGCATGTACTCATCTTTTTTCATGTTCTTCGTGATATGCACCGAGTGAGACCTCAAGCGCAAAGGTTCCAAAACCTGCAAATACATAGCATAAACATCAACATCGCTTCTTTCCACCATCAATAAAGTAACATGGTGTATTTGCATTACCTCGCCTCTTTCCTCCATCAACATCCCACGGTGTTGGTTATCATAGTGTGGATGGAGAATTGATTGTACGGAGCTACTTGATTCTGCCATCCTACAAAAATATAAATTAGCACACACTCTATATAAATGTAATGCTAATCTATCATCAATTAAAATTGCAATGCTCATGTTTGGCACACACTAAAAATATTTGGCTTCCAATGCTCATTTACTAAAATTGTACTCTATCTATCAAAAAAACCACACAATGTATCATGAAGTAAAACCACACAATTCACACTAAAATATTTGGCTTCCAATGCTCATTTACCATCAATTAAAATTGCATAATGTAATTCCATAGCATCCAACAAACTAAAATGGCACTAGCTCAAGGTTAATTCCATAGCATCCAACAAACTAAAATGGCACTAGCTCAAAGTTAATTCCATAGCATCTAAAATGGCACTAGCTCAAGGTTAATTCCATAGCATCCAACAAACTAGCAATATCCATATAGCACTTGTAATATCTATAAAAAAAATCCCTAGCAATTTTCTTTCACAGGGGAGGGAAGTGGGTGGCAGAGGAGGCCATCGAGGGGGTGGCCGTGGATGGGGTGGTTGTGGAGGGGGTGGCCGTGGAGGGGAGGGATGTGCAGGGGGTAGCCGTGGATGTTGAGGGGGGGGGGGCGTGGAGAGAGGAGGGCGGGGAGGGGCGGCTAGAGGAGGGAGAGAGGTGGTCGTGGAGGTCCGGCGTGGCCGTGGAGGTGCCGCCATGGTGGCCAGAGGAGGGGGCGCGTGGAGGTGCCGCCATGGAGAGACAAGGAGGGCGGGGAGGGGGTGGCCCGAGAGGAGGCAGGGGAGGCCGCGGTGGCCGAGAGAGGGCGGGGAGGGCTTACCTAGCCGCAGGACGAGCGCTGCAGGGGAAGCCGTCGCACCGCCGTCGCCACCCGGAGGAGAGGATCCCGATCTAGATGTATGTGAAAACTGGAAACTGCAGGCTGTGAAGCATATCACAGAGGGTGGCGCCACCTGTCACGGCGCTACCCTAGCAGCCTCCGGACCCCACTACTCAGAGCCTGCGGGCCCCCGTGCCACGGTGGCAATAGGGTAGCGCCGCTGGTGACGGCGTTACCCCATAGAGGGTAGCGCCACCGCGGCGGGCGCTACCATATTGGATTGGTTTCAAAATTGTTTACCCAGAGGGTCAAATTGTGCTGAAGTTTGATCAAAGGGTTAGAATTGTGATTTTTGCCCTTGGCTTGGTTTATTCACGCCACACATATCGAGCAGGTTGCAGTGGCCAGATTGGGCCTATAGGCTACAGCCGCATGCAAATTCCGGAGGTTCGGATGGTAGAGAGCACACAAACGGAGATGTGCGCGCGAACGCGACGCGGCATGCCACCCAGCCTACACCACAGGGGCGGAGCCAGGATTTGAGTATATACCATATGTTAAAAATGATATCGATTTTGAGCAGTTAGAATATATTTTTTGGAATTAAAATAGATTCATTTCTACTGGTTTGATTGTTGATCAATGCCAACGAGGCCCATCACACAAGTCAATAATCTAAGCAACGTTGAATGATATTGGCTATTTCATTCCTAACATATATACAAATCGCTGTGCATTTTCAGTGGTAGAGTTGGATGTTGACAGAAATTGATTGAACTAATTTATTATCAGTAGTGTCTTTCTCTTCATGCTCGATGCATATCCTTCTAGTCAGTGGAAAAGGAAGTATCTTTTCTGTTTCCTGTTTCCTGCAATCAAAAGAAATATTGAATAATCTAACTGCAAAATAATGTATGTATAATGTGCGATTAGGGCTTAGGTTAGACAAACTTATGAGCTGTGAACTGAGACCTGAGAGGCCGAGATGGATCAACTGGTGGCACTACAAGAAATATGCTCATACATGACGTTCTCTACGTGGTCGTGGATGAATTCGTCGTAAATCTATGAATATTTCATACAAGATGGTCACAAACCATCTGAAGGGGGGTCAAATCCCTATAAAGTTACGACGACGTGAGTCAAACACGTCATAATCGCATAAGATGAAATCGTCGTAAACTGATCCATACAGTTTACGAAGTTATTTTTAGTCGATTACGACAGATTTAGATCGTCATAACATTTACGACGATTATAATAACGTTGTAACCCGTTTTAACTATGCCTACATGTCATTCGTGGGGTCCATACAATCCCACCTCATACATCTATTGAGCGTTCGTAGTTAGGTGTTACTCTTGACAAACTTCTGGTGGATCTATGATGAAATACCTACTTGATTTCCTATAAACAATTTTTGAGACCAATAAAAATCAAACTATCTAGCACATATAGTTTAAATTTGACCAAGTTCCAACTAAATCAGCGAAATTTGTATTTTTTATGAGAGGTGTATGAAACATATTTAACATGCAACTATTTGGTCAATTGCACATAAAATACGGTCTAATATTTTTGAAAAATGGGTTAGTACAATTTGCAACAAATATTTGGTACATTCTTCAACAAAATAGCCAATAATGATCACCACTAAAATTTAGCATTAATTAAAAAAATCTAAATTATTTATTGCTTAAATAATTAATTATGATACAAATAAATAAAAAATACCACTATAGCAGAAGTTATTTATTTCAATCATTTTAAAATGAAACAGATAATTAATCGCTATTAAGATAATAGTATTAACCTAAAAAAGTTCAATAAAATACCCAATCAAATTAGGATAATAATTATATAATAGTTAAATTTATTGATGAGATTTAAATTTAAATTTAAAATTTCATTTTGAACTAAAAATAGAAAATAATATGAAGAAATAAAAAAACAGAAAAAAAAATCTAGGCCTACATATAGTCTTTCCCTAAACCACGCCTCTCTCTACAGCATAGACCCAATTTTAGGACCCACGGCTAATGACACTAACTCGCTAACCCCTTAATAAAATAATAATTCATTGGGTTTTTTATTTATAAAAAATTGCAGTAAATACAATAAACTTTAAAATTGAATATCTGTTAAACGATAATTCATATGAAAATGATTTATCTATGAATAATCATCAGAAAAATGTGTTATATCCAATTAAATGAGCAAAAAAATGTTTTTATGAGAGGTGTATGAAAAACATTTTACATCCGACCATTTGGTCAGTTGTACGTACAATGTTGTCTAATATTTTTCAAAAATATTTTGGTATAATTTTGCAACAAATATTTTGTAGGTTTTTCATTGAAAATAGCCAATAACGATCACCATTAAAACTTAGCATTAATTAAAAAACCTAAATGCATTATTGCTTGTGGAATTAATTAATATTTCAATAAATAAAAATACCTCGATAGCATAAAGTATTTAATGAAAATACTAAAAAGAACAAAGATAATTAATTAATATTCAAATAATATTAATTATAATTTTAACATAAATAAAATTCAAATAATGTCACAACCACATGTTTGGTATGTGTTACGTTAGCTAGCTTAGCATTGCATCATGTTTATATTGAAGAAAAAATAAATGTTAAAAAATGAAATGTCTTTATAACATATGAATTTTCCTTCGAAACCCTTATATTTCCGAAAAAGATGGTATAGTTTATACACGAAGTGCATCCATTTTTTTTCTGTAACGCTCTCAAATTTTTAGCTCATAATATATGTGTGAAATGATGATAACATGCCAAGTTTCAACCATTTTCTGAGTTGATCTATCGTGGTTTTCAGTTTCAGAGTTATGTAGATCAAAATAAATAATTAAATGCAAAAAAACTAGTAAATGAAGTAAAAAAAAGGTTTGAATTTTGGGGAGGTGGCTATGATTGATTTATATTGAATGCCCAAAAATATTGAAGAAGAATAAAATGCTAAAAAATGAAATATCTTTGGAAGACATGAGTTTTCCTCCGAAACCCTTATACGTTCGAAAGAGATGGTCTAGTTTCTACATGAAGTGCATCCAGTTTTTTCCGGAACCCTCTCAAATTTTTAGCACATAATATATGTGTGAACTAATGATATCATGCCAAGTTTTAACCATTTTTGAGTTGATCATGTAGTGATTTTCAATTTAAGATTATTTAGATCAAAATAAATCACTAAATGCATGAACACTAGTAAATGAAGTAAAAAAGGTTATAAATTTGGGGAGATGGCTATGATTGATTTATATTTAATACACAAAATATTGAAATAGAAATAAATGTTAAAAATGAAATGTCTTTGTAACTCATGAGTTTCCTCCGAAACTCTTATACTTCTGAAAGTGATGGTCTAGTTTGTACACGATGTGCATCCCGTTTTTTCCGTAACTCTCGCAAATGTTTAGCACATGATATATGTGTGAAATTATGATATCATGCCAAGTTTCAACCATTTATAAGTTGATCATGTAGTGATTTTCAATTTCAGGATTATGTAGAACAAAATAAATCACTAAATGCATGAAAACTAGTAAATGAAGTAAAAAATGTTGAAAATTTGGGGAGATGGCTATGATTGATATATATTTAATACACAAAAATATTGAAGAAGAAATAAATGTTAAAAAATGAAATGTATTTATAACACATGATTTTTCCTCCAAAACCCTTATACTTCCGAAAGAGATGGTCTCGTCTGTACACGAAGTGCATCCAGTTTTTTTCCGTAACCCTCTCAAGTGTTTAGCGCATGATATATGTGTGAAATGATGATATCATGACAAGTTTCAATCATTTCTGAGTTGATCATGTAGTGGTTTTCAATTTCAGGGTTATTAGATCAAAATAAATCACTAAATACATGAAAACTAGTAAATGAAGTCAAAAAGGTTTAAAATTTTGGGAGGTGGCTATGATTGATTTATATTGAACACAAAAAAATATTGAAGAAAAAATAAATCTTAAAATGAAATTTCTTTGTAATACATGAGTTTTCCTCCGAAACCCTTATACTTTCGAAAGATATTGTCTAGTTTGTACACGAAGTGCATCCAGTTTTTTCCGTAACCCTCTCAAATTTCTTACACATAATATATTTGTGAAATAATGATATCATGCCAAGTTTCTACCATTTCCGAGTTGATCATGTAGTGGTTTTCAATTTCAGGGTTATTAGATCAAAATAAATCACCAAATGCATGAAAACTAGTAAATGAAGTCGAAAAGGTTTGAAAACTAGTTGAACCCATTCCTTTGCAAAATATGAGATCATTTGAACAAACTATGCCAGAAATGTGGCTATAACATTGGTCATTTGGCTTGAAAGCCATGAATCTTCATACATGATAACACATTTCTTAGAACACTTGTAAGTTCTGTTTGATAATTTTTAGAGGAAATAGATAATTGGTACTACAAGAGGAAAATATATAATTTGTAAGTTCTATTTTCGTTCTCTTGCGAACTGGTTATAATTTGACCATTGACAAGGATCCTAGGATCCTTCATCGGCGAAGATGCCATGTCATGAGAAGCCCGGTTTTCTTTTATCATTCTTCTTCTTTGTAGCCATTGTGTTGCTTGTTGATGGTGGAGTCATCCAACAAAGATGAATTGACTCCCAAATCACTTTAGGTAGAGTCTATGTGTTTTACTGTAAAAAACAAAAAGCTAGAGTCTATGTGCTCATAATGTGCAAAGAGTATAAACGTGAGACGAGGAACAATAGAAAAACTCCCAAGAATGCTCCTTCTGACGGAAATGCCTTGTGTAGCACGAGCTGCAGCAGCTCGTTTTTTTGAAAAATTAAAAAAGAATATTAAAACAGTTCAAATTTTTTTTATGGATATAAATATACATGTATAGGATATTTGTGCAAATTTTCAGACCATTATACTCTAATGCGCCACAGGAAAACAATTGACAAAAAATTGATTTTAACTGGGCTTTTTTTTCTTGGATTTGGGCCGAAATTTTGTTATTTTTATACAGAATGCATATTACAATATTTTCAAACGAAATTTTACACATTCGTGCAGAATTCATATATGTTTCCACGGAAAAAAATTTGATTTTTTTTAAACTTATAAGTATTTTTTTCGAATTTTTCAAATTATCAGGGCGCATGTAGCCCAAGCTACACTAGTTCGCGTCCTCCTTCTGATCCCTTTTCTCCCTCCATTCCTGGCCTAATTCTTGAACACCATCGCCGCACTCCATCTCTCATATTCTCATGTCTTGGTAACCATAGATAGAGGGTAATGGCGACGACCTTTGTCATATTCTTCTCTTGTATCTCATCAATACGCTCTCTTCGATTTGCAATGTTATGTGGTGGCATACACAAGCTTGTGGTACTTAGGCGGGCGAGATCGAGTTGTCAAATCTCGTTGACAGGTTGGCGATTCTCATTGTGTGAGGCTAGATTTCGTTCGAACGATTGCAAACCTACCCCGGATTTGCATCAGATTTGTGAGAATTCAAATGATACTGGATGGAAAAAATGTTCGGACGGGACGGTCCAAATGTTTACGAGCAGTTTGTGGAACAATGTTGAAAATGCCCTAGAATTGCTACTTATATACCTTAATGTGACCCAAAATAACATGTTTATAAAATCAGGTAAATCATCTAATGATGTAAGACAACACATATATCATTCTACTCTTGTTACAATGCCGCATACCGGTTAGCAATCTCAAACCTTAATATTGATATTTGCAATCATTTTAATTTTACTACATCAAAAATAATTTTAGATTCCATAGCAACGCACGGACAATTACCTAGTTAGAGTAAAATCAAAAATTTCGGCATGGTAAAGAATTGAAGCAAAATTTCTTGTAGTAATAAAGTACAGTACAAATTGTGGAAGGCACTAGGCGGGAAGGATCGAAAACTGAAAACCGCGGGCGGGCGAATTTTTTTTCATTTTTACCCCACGCACACTCCACCTGTCCAAACCCTAACCCTATCTCTTCCCCGCCGCCAGACGCCTCTCTTCTCTCCCTCAGTTCTGTACGATCCCCTCTCTCATCCCCTTCTCTCCCACGCACCCATAGCCGCCGCTCCCAACCCTCTCCCTCCCGCTGGTCTCAATATGCCGCCGCCCACACCCCCACCGTTGACGACTTCTCTAGGTCGAGCTACTCATGTCGTGGAGAAATCCGGCAGGAACTCCCTCCCACCTCACGCCTGAAACCCTAACCTAGCCCACGGTCATGGCGGGCGAGCGAGCGAGCTCGGGATCCGCAACACAACAAGGTACGCATCGCCCCGCCTCCCCTTCTCTTCTCCTTCCTCTCGTCTCCCCCAATCTGATGCGTGCGTGCATTTTTTTGTAGGTTCGGGAAGAGGGCAGATCTGGTCTTGTGAAGGAAGGGGGCCGGCCCTTAAGAAGATCCCGCGGAGAATAGATCGTCCATGGCGGCCTAGGAGGAGCAGCACCACCTCAGGTTCGTCACTTCTTCCTCCCCTTCTCTTTTATTCTTCTTCTCCATCTCTCCGTCTGATCCATCTCCCCATCTGGTTGTGCGAAGAGGAACATGCAAGCCGATTTGCTGCTTCTGTTGTGCTGGCGACCGAGGGGGACCTCCCCAACGTGAACGCGACATGTTCCTTGTGATCCGCCGTGTACGGCCGACGCCCGCTCCTCGTGCTCCGCCGGTCGCTGCAGATCTGGACCTCTTTCGGTTGCTGGTTCGCTCTGCGTTTCTAGGATCCGGGGTGAGGAAGCTGCAGTACATCTCCAAGCTCAAGCGGTGCGTCACCACCCTCCAGGTGCTCCTAGTAATTCAACCCATCATGTAATGCTTAGTAAAATAATATCTCCAGCTGGGTGCCCCGCACACGTAGGTGTTGCACGAGCTACGCTAGCCTAGGTACCTGATGGATGCACTAGCTGATGGATGCGTTTGCTGTGTGTGTGCTGTCCAGCTTCTTAATTTTTTTCTGTTGATTTTTTTGCTGCAGCAGCTCAGCCCAAAGGCAACAGGGAAGTCAGAGACTACTACCACTCTGGACTCATCTCACAGACCGCCCCGGCATGTTTGACCTCAGCCAAATGGGATGCTTGGAAGGCCGTCGAAGGTAAACTCAACAATTCCTTGATCCTTTTTGGGTTTTCAAATCCATGTCTGGTATTCATGCGCGAACACCAAACTCACGCCTCTGTAAATTCCGGCAAAACTTGATTGCAGTGAAATCGAAGGAGAAAGCCATGGCAGACTACATCACCAAGGTGAAGCAGCCGGTAGAGTTGTTGTATGATGTTGTGAGAATGTTGACTGGTGCTAGAACAATTTTTATTATTATATCAATGTCTAGCTACAGAGGCGTTAGTGTAGTGCATCTATGCTCTGCTTCTGTTGCATTTTAATATGATGAGTGGCTTAAGCTAAAATTTATGTTGTGCCTTGTGGTAGGCCAAAGGAAAATTTGTACCGTACATGTTTGAATGTATGGAAACCCTGGATTGTTGTATCTATTAGTATTTACCTAATGGGCACAATAGTAGTAGCAGGCTTTGAAACACACTTGGTAGCATAGTATACTACTCTTGATTAAGAATTCTGTGACATCTGAAAATTGAGAGGTAGCTATAGTCATGCAAATTAGGTGAAATGGGTTGGTTGTCGCTCGACACAAGCTGCTATTGTTCATTATTGTAGCATCAGCGTGTAATTGGTTTTTACATTTATTCACTTTCTTAGCTGTAAAAGGAGTGCAAGAAGAACTTCTGTTTCATGACGGTTTGATGTTTTGACGGATGTTCTATGTGTTCACTGTGTGTAGCTGTAAGACTTCTGCGGCAGATGTCATTGGTATTGCCACCTCCAGGACTCGACCCTACCGCCTCCCTGACTCGACGCCACCGCCACCGTATGGAGTCGCTACCACATGGGCTCGACAGTGCTTGCTGACCCTGTGACCCACTTTTCTATTTATAACAATTTCTTACTTGCTAAGAATGTTATCTTATAGCAGTAACCTGGTTTGGTGAAATTATGTTAGGCATGACATAATTATTTTTCAGAATCGCTGGATGCTAGAGTAGAAAATGCTTTGGTGACCGTTATGAGTATGTCTTCTAGAAGGCTAGCAGATATATTCAGAATTCTCTTCCATGTATTTGACTCATATTTTTTGCTTTTAGTTTTGTGCTGATGCACCTTTGTGCCCCATCTTTTCTCTAAATAATTAACTATATTCAGTATTTCATACTTGATAGCTAGAAACCAAATTTGTGGTCGTGCTGATGGTTGGTGCTATTTTTCTTTTTGGCTCAACACATACATCATACAAAATTACATATTGCACGTCACACCTATATTCTGTAAATCGCGAATGATTGCAATGTCTTGCCTGTCATAATTTCACTAAACTTTTTTGGTGCAACAATTTCTGGACCACAGGGTCAGCCTATTTTTCTTTGCTTATTTTAAAGCTGTGTTCTTGATTTTGACAGCTATCTTCATATCATTTAAGATGAAAATTTCTTAGGTTTAGATGCAGGTGTTGCAGCTTATATCCTGTGATGTGCTTGATAACTGTAAAGAGACTCCGACTTTGTGGTATACAGCCCAGAAGAGAGCCATCTTATTTATACATAGTATGTCTAGTGAAAGGTACGTGATGTATATAATAAGAGTTTTAAGAGCCATCTACCTTTCATGATCGATCGCTATTGATCTAACGCATGGCTATTGTTTGATTATATTCCTACCTGTTGTGTTCGGTCCACCTGATGATTTAGTGTTATGGATGCAGATTAGGGCCGCTCAGCTCAGGAGGATTCTGCTGGAACTTGACTCTTCCAGTGCATGCTTGCGCATGCCATTGTTCATGTAGGTGTACCAGTCGTATTGATGGTTTATTTTGTGAATGAATTTCTTTATTACATGGATTTGACGAGGTTGTTTATAAAATTGCTTATAAATAGTTTGGACACCGTTGTTTATAAAATTGCATGCTTACATAAATTTTGCTTGCTGGAATAATTTGGGCATGGTTGCAAGTAAGTTATGACTATTGCTATAATGAATGCATGCTTACATAGATAGTATGAATGCATGCTCCCAAATACTTTTCTGTCATAATGAGTTTTACCTTGTTTCATGCATATTCATATTCTCTCTGTTTTCTTGTATGAGTGACTATATCATTTTATGTATCTAGAGAACAAAAAGCATGGTACTAGCTGAAATTGTGTTATCATTCTAGTTATTTTGATTCTTCTCTGCTGATTCATGTAAAATAGCCCAGTCCTGACTATGGTGAGTGGTTCATATCACAGGAGGAGGCGTTATGGAAGGTGATGCATGCTGAAGATTGAAGTCACTTGTAGAGTTTGTTATTACACTTGTAACTGGATGGGCATTGTACTGTAGTTGTAACTGTGATACACTTGTAGAGGTTCTATTGTTAATTTGTACAGCAGGAGTTCCACACTAAATCTGGTAGTTGTATTTGAAGGGGCTGTTATATTCTATATGTTAATTTAAATAATGGTTATTTTATTTACTGTCAAATTGTATGCAGAATATTATCTCGAAATATTCTATTTGTTAATTTAAATAATGGTTATTTTATTTACTGTCAAATTGTATGAAGAATATGATCCCGAAAAGTGGGTCCCACTTATCACAACCTGACTCACTTACCAGAACCTGACAACTTGGACCCACTTACCAGAACCTAACAACTGAGACCCACCTTACCAGTTTACCTATTTTCTATATAAAAGAAATATGTGTTGGAAATAGGCTAAGATCTGAAAAGAAAAAGCCCAAGGCCCAATAAGAAAAGTCCAAGAATTCAAAACCAGCCCATGTGATCAATTGAAATGGGTTGGGCTGATTTCAGCAACGACGTTTTGACTTTGTCGCAATTTTGCCATGTAGGACTGCCACGTAGGATTGGGTTAGATTTTCAACGACGGTTTAGGATCGTCGTAAAGGTTACGATGATCCAGAAATCGTCGTGAAAGTTACGACGATTTCGATCAAAACGTCGTTGCTTTCAGTTTTGACGCCTCGTTTTCGACGCTTGGTTTTTCGTCGTAAGATCGTCGTGAATTAAAAACCGTGATGATGTAGCGACGAAAATATAGCGTCGTGTATTAGCATATTTCTTGTAGTGTGGTAGACGGCGCCCGGCAGCCGCACCTTCGCTAGTCGACTGACCCGCCTTTCGCAGCGGCGACGCTCAATGAAGCCCTGGCACGGCGGCAATGAACAAGATGGAAATGATTGGCAAATCGGTGTATTGCGTCAGATCTGTGTACGATTATACTACGAGTTATGGGCTTGGGACATGCAAAATTAGGTTTGCTTAATGACCGAACGTGTATTAAGATAAAAAACTACTAATCTTTGCTATGTATTGTTGAGGGGGCCGATCGATGTGGGGGGGTGTCTGACACCGCTGCCCCCCTGTCGCTGCCCCTGCTATATCATCCTGTTCAAGCCTTCACCAATCGACCAGATCACGGGAGGGCTGATTCTCGAACTCTCCCGACGCTTGCGCCGAGACAACAAATCTTCATTGGACCGAGCTGCATCGATCGTCCATACCGGTCACGAGCTATCTACACCGACCTACCGATCTGCCTCCGCAACTTGAACAATCAATTCCTCACCAAGCCGAACATCTACGTCCAGCTGTACGACTACATCAAGCCTAGAGAAACATCTTCGTCGAGCACTTCATCAAGAAGCGGAATCAACATGCACCACCACATGACAGGCCAGTGTGGTATGAGATGCAAATTCTTCGCTGACTTCTTCGACATGACACGACATCGACGCATCGTCGCCGCAAGGGACGCCTTCAGGCGATGTTTTATCATCGACAGGATGTTGCAATGCCATCGCCGACATATAATCGCCAAGGTCTTAACATGGTCTTCACCAACATCATCGTCAACACACCGCCGCCGTCTCGTCCACAAGATGGACATCTCCAGCGTCCTCTGACAGAATTTCTGCAAGACGCGACCTTGATGACGACAAGATCACGTCACGACGACGACATCAACCGCGTTATCTACGACGGCACGACTGCATCGACATGGTACATCTATAGTGATGACCCCTTCAGGGCCACACGGTCCTGGCACAACCGATGTGTGCTTGATGGGTTTCCTCCGGTCCTGGCAAAACCGGTGAACCCATCGCCGACGACACCCTCTGATATCTGCAAGGTGCAACGTCCACGACTGCAGCTCCGTCATCTATATCATAAGCGCATTTTTTGCGCCTCCGGCTATATGCGGTTCATCATCCACGATGACTACATCATCAACCACGACTATCTCGACCACGGATACTACATGCTCAGCTACCTCCACATTGACCTACAAGGCTACGTCTACAGTACTCATCGGCAACAACTTCAGTCAATAGCGTCCGTCTCATCACTTGCGTCCACGACACTCCCGCTGTGACTGCGGGAGGGAATCACTACTGGAAAAACCTAATTATACGTCAGATTTTGACTTTGCCTTCAGCAAATTCACGGGGCTGACGGCAAAGGGACTTTGCCCTCAGCTAGAAAAAACACTGACGGTGTAGGTATGGCTGACAGCATAGAGATATTTTGCCGTCAGCTCCTTCTAAGCCGTCGACTGGCTGACGACATAGGTTGCTGAAGCTGACGGCAAAGACTGACCGACAACGTAGAAAGGATTCGGGGCCCACGTTCGAGCCCCGCCTGACGGGAGCCGACTCTGCCGTCAGCCGACTGACGGCAAAGACTAACGGCTGTCTTTGCCGCTAGCTAGCTGACGACAAAGCCGGGGGTTAGGTTATCCCTGCGTGGCCACTCCTCTCTTTCCCCTACCCCACCACTCCACCACATCTCATCTGGATCCCGTGCCGCCGTCGTTGCCCCATCGCCGCCACACTCTCCATCCCCGCCCCGACGCCACCACGCTCTCCATCCCAGCCTCGAGACGCCGCCGCCGCCGCCAGCCTGCCCCGCTCTCCGTCCGGCCCACCCTCGCCCGCTCGCCCCCGCCCGGTCACCGTCTCTGCCCCCGCCCGCTCGCCCCCGCCCGGTGACCGTGTCCGCCGCCGCCAGGGTCGCCGTCTCCGCGCTGGTGAGACGCAGCTGCTACTCCTCCTCCCACCTCCTCCTCTTCCCACCTCCTCCCCTCTGACTTCTCCTCCCCTCTCCTGCAGGTGCACCGCCGACGCTGCCGACGCCGCCACCACCTCGGCCCGCTCCTAGGTGAGCTCCTCCCCCCATTCCCGTTGCATTTTTTTGTTAGAACAATTTTTAGTTAGTAGGAAATTACCTAGTTAGTTAGTTAGTTATAGTTAGTTTGTTAGTTATAGGATCTGCTTAGTTAGGTTTATATAGTTAGTTATATAGGTTTATTTCTAGTTACTAGGAAAGTTTAGTTAGGAAATTATTTGTTATAGTTAGTTCTAAGTTATAGGATCTGTTTAGTTAGGTTTATATAGTTTTAGGTGCTAGGTAGGGTTTTGTTGTTAGTTAGTTTTATATAGTTAGTTAGATGTAGTTATATTTAATTTGATGTAGTTATAATAAAGGAATTTAAAGAAAAGGAAATAATAGAAAGGAAAGGAAATGAAACGAAAGAAAGGAAAGGAAAGAAAGGTAATAAAGGAATAAATAAAGGAAATAAAAGAAAGGATATAAAGAAAATAAAAAAAGGAAACAAAATAATTTGTTTTTGAAAGAATTCATTAGACCATGTAGCTACAATTTTTTTATATCGTTAGTCGTTTGATATCCCCCGGCCTCCCTCTTCACCGGCAACTAACCTATACCTTTGCGGTTCCCCCTCCTTCCCGTAGGTCCTCGCCGGTCCCCTTTGCTACTTTCATCGGCTACCCGGCCTCTCCTTCACTCTCTCATCATCGGCACCAGGTAGCTAGGCTTTTCCCTCCATGTTTATTGTTAGTATTAGGTTGTTTATTTCCGGCCTTCGTGCCGATGACACTAGCTAATAGTCGTTGCGTAACCAATATGCGTCTCCCGTTCGAAAGGGTTATGGTTATAACTATGCATGCATTTGCATATTTATAATGGTGATTTTTTCGAATTGTCCAACGTTATCCATGGACAGCCCGGGTATGTGTAGATTGGGTCATTTCCCCATGCTTTGCTCCGGATCCGATGCAGAGTCTCGACAGAGCCTCCTTGTTGTTCTCCGGGTACACATCCTCTCGGTTAGTTTCCGAGACGTGTATCAGGAGAACAGCGGGGAGGTGCTGCCGAAATTTTGCGTTGGATCGGGAGCAGAGCATGGGAAAATGATCCAATCTACACATACTCGGGTGGGATTAGGACCCATCTTTACCTAGTAGCTGGTAGGTGTGCATGCCGTAGGCCAAAATTTTTAACCATGATTAAAAAATGGCCATAATTAATTTGACATACTTGATGAACTGATAATTTATATTGTTTATATGTGGATACTATATAGCTAGCTTGCTAGAATGAATGATCGTGAATGGATGTACTCCCGTCACCCTAGTCAGAAAGAGATGACCTTTGAATGGTTGAGCAAAACCTATGAGTTCCTGCAAACGGCATTTTCCAAAGGCCAACCAAAAACATGGTGCCCCTGCACTAAGTGCAAGAATTATTCGCGACAGACAAAGGATGTAATGGGTAAACACCTGCAGATGCGTGGTTTTACTCCTGGCTATACCTTGTGGACATTTCATGGTGAGTCGGCCCAACGTAACAGAGACGAGATGTTGCGTCGGCGCACCGACGATTATGGTACAGTGATTGAAGACATGGTGAATGACTTTGATGATGCTCGGAACAAGGATGAAGAGATGGAGGAATCCTCAAAGGCCTTCTATTCCATGTTGGAGTCTTCAGAACGTCCTCTTCACGAGCACACTAAGATTTCTCAGCTAGATGCCATCGCACAAGTAATGGCTCTGAAAGCCCAATTCAACATTGGAAGAGACCTGTTTGACTCAATGATGACCCTATTTGGGCGGTTTCTACCCGAAGGTCATATTATGCCTTCAAACCTATATGAGTCAGACAAAATCCTTAGTGCACTGAAGATGCCATATGAGCAGATACATGCTTGTGAGAAAGGACGTTCCTTATTTAGAAAAGAGTATGTAGACGAAACATATTGACCATTTTGCAAGTCCTCCAGATATGTTGAGGTAGTAAACGGTGAAGGTGAGAAGAAGCAGAGCAAAATACCCGTGAGTGTTCTACGGTATCTGCCGATCCTACCAAGACTTCACCGACTTTACATGCTCGAAGAAACAGCAAAACAGATGACATGGCACAAACATGGAATTAGGAAAGAATTATATGAAAACGAAGATCCGATGGTAGTACACCCTTCGGATGGTGACGCATGGAAGGCATTCAATCGTGAACATTCGGAAAAAGTTAAAGAGCCAAGGAATTGCCAAATCACCATCGGCCTCGATGGGTTCAATCCTTTTGGTATGACGGCTACCCAATATAGTTGCTGGCCTGTGTTTGTTATTCCCCAAAATCTTCCACCATCATCCATTATGCAAAGAAAACACATATTTCTGACATTGATAGTTCCAGGGCCAAACTATCCGGGGAAGAATATGAGTGTGTACATGCAACCGCTGATGGATGACTTGAAAGAAGCTTTGGTGAATGGGGTCAACACATATGACGCAGCTAAGAAAGAGAACTTTCAAATGTATGTTTGGTACCAATACTCGTTGCATGATCTGCCGGCATTTGCGCTTTTCGTTGCCTGGTGTGTCCATGGAAGGTTCCAAAGCCCACAATGCAAAGCAACTCTTAAGTTTCATTGGTTGCCGGAGGGTGGAAAGTATTCCTGCTTTGACTTGCATAGACAGTTCTTGCCTATGGACCATCCATTCAGAAAATACAAGAAGAATTTCATGAAAGGTAAAGTTGTAAAACACTCGGCAACACCTGCATTGACGGGCGCACAAATTCATGAACAGTTAAAATCTATGGAGCTTGATCCAAACCGTCCAGGGTATTTCTTGGGTTATAATGAGGAACACGCCTGGACCCACAAGCCATGCATCTGGGATCTCCCCTACTTCGAAGACCTCTTACTACCACACAACATTGACATGATGCACACTGAAAATAATATCACCGAGGCCCTTCTTGGCACATTTTTCGGCACTGATAAGGGCAAAGATAATACAAAGGCTAGAGTTGACCAGGAGACTCTTTGTGATAGGCCATCACTAAACATGCGACAACCGAAAGGAAGAAAAACTTGGTCCAAGCCACCTGCCTGGTACAATCTTGAGAAGGGAGCAATAAGGGAAATCCTCTTGTGGGTGCAACAAAAGTTGTTGTTCCCTGATGGGTATGCTGCGAATCTAGCGATGGGAGCGAGCATTGAAAAAATGAAATTTTTTGGGCTCAAGAGCCATGATTGGCACATATGGCTTGAGCGGATAATGCCGGTGATGTTGCGCGGCTATATCCCAGAGTCTGAATGGCTAGTATTGGCAGAGTTAAGTTATTTCTTCCGTGTTCTTTGTGCTAAAGAGTTGTCGCGTGCCGTGATAGATGACATGGAAGAGTTGGCGCCTGAGTTGCTCTGCAAGTTAGAGAAGATTTTTCCACCGGGCTTCTTTAATCCAATGCAACACATGATTTTGCATCTCCCGACCGAGGCAAGATTGGGTGGCCCTGTGCAAAATCGTTGGTGCTAGGCAACTGAAAGAATGCAGAAGACACTTAGAGAAAAATGTAAAAATAAACGTATAATTGAAGCATCGATGGCCGAGGCGTTCATTACCGAGGAGGAGGCAAACTTCGTAACAACACACTATGATGACACTTTGCACAGCTTGCATAATCCAAAGCCTCGGTACAATGTGGGCGACCCCAAACGACGTGAATCCAAACTCAGCCTCTTCAAAGGGAAGCTCACTCCTTCTGGTGTGGGAAAACCAAAGTTGCTGGGCGTCGAGGAGTGGCGCACACTAACTATGTATATATTGAACAACTTAACAGAAGTTCGGCCGTACATCGAGTAAGTCCTAGATACATTGTTTCGCAACTTTTAACAAGTTTTGTGTCTAACAACTATTATTAGTTGATACGGTCGATACGTCGAACAGTTCTCGAATGGTGTTGCAATCGAAAAAGAATTCAGATGAGCAAGTCGACGATGAATTGGGACAAATAGAAAATGTTTTGACTTTAAGGTCCGGACATTTCAGAAGTACGACATCAACGGGTATCGCTTTCGTACTGCTAGCAAAGAGCTTTCAATGCCCGGTCGAAAAACAACCAATTCCGGTGTCTCTGCTATAGGCGAAGGAGGTGTCGAGTATTATGGAAGACTTGAAGAAGTTTACGAACTTCATTATTATGGTGAAAATCCTCCGAACGTTGTTTTGTTCAAATGTCATTGGTTCGATCCTACTAAGACAAGACGGACTCATGAACATGTTGGGCTAGTCGAAATCCGACAAGACAGGAAGTTAAGCGGTGATGATTTCTTTATTGTGGCTCAACAGGCCACCCAAGTTTTCTATCTGCCATACAGTCGTCAAAGTGTTAAGAACCTGGAAGGTTGGTATGTTGTGTACGATGTGCCGCCCCATCTTAGACCACCTCCACCAAACGAAGAGGATTATGAACCTCAAATTTACCCAATAACATATGATGGAGAATTCTTCCAAGAATCACGTGGTGTGAGACGTCGTCTCCGGAACTTCTCTATGTCCACCCTGAACATGGAGGAACAAGAATCACGTGATGATGAGGAAGAAGTGGAAGTAGAAGAGGTTACCAATGCGGATGAGCTATCAATGATTGATCGGTTACAAAAAGGCCTTCCACATGATGTCCCTGAACCCGATGACGATGTCATTCATGACGACATGTGTGATACTGATGATGATTATGCTTCTGTTGACCATGGAAAAGGGACAAATGATCCCGACTATTAGTACTTTGTATGCATCCAAACATTGTTGTTTAATTATTCAATTAATTGTTTAATTATTCATGTATTTATTATTGTTCATTTAATTATTGTCTTTGAATTTGTACTAAGTATTTAACTATGTATTGTTGCAGGTGGTGAGAAATGGCAGACGGGGATAAGTTGAGGATACCACCTGGGCAGCTACGGAGACATTTGTTGCAGAGGTTTGCCGAGGATCCCGTGGGAGAGGCGGAGGAAAGAAGAGAGGCAGAGGACGTGGTCGCGGGAGAGGGAGGATGCCTAATAGGAGCCACTCGCCACCACCCTCAGCTACTTCAGTCTCAGCCACTTCACCGCTGCAGACAAGGGTGTCACCGGTGCGGGATCCTCCCGTCCAGGAGCGGACACCGATGTAGGATCCTCCCGTCCAGGAGCCGACACCCTCACACGAGGAGTGGGGGAGTTGGGGGGCCGGTGAGGGGGCTGGGGCGGATGCGGAGGCTGAAGTTGAGGCGGAGGATGAGGGGGCTGAGGCGGAGGATGAGGGAGAGAGGCGGAGCCCGTCTACCATCAAGTCGGTCTACCAACGTGGTATGACACGAGTTCCAGACCGATTGGAGTTGCAGCACAGGGCGTTGATTTCGCAGAATGGCGAGAAGTAAGTTGATGTCTATTGTGTACCTTATATCATTATTTTCCACCAAGTAGCTAATGTCTTTGCCTTCTCATTATGCAGGGGGTGTAATTACCCGGAGAATACCCGGAATCCAAACTGCCTCCTTGGTGCTTTGCTTAGGGAGCACTTTCCCGGGATAGTACAGCAGAAAACAGGAACTGGCACTGGGGTGCACTGAGTTAATAGGTTAGTCCAAATATGATCAAAAGTGTATGAAAGTTTATATAAATCATAGAAATATCACACAAAACATGCATGGAGCAAGTAGAAGTTATAGATACGTTTTGGACGTATCAACATCCCCAAGCTTAATTCCGGCTCGTCCTCGAGTTGGTAAATGATAACAAGCATAATTTATGTGGTGACATGCTAACAACCATATAAGAACTTTGAAAGTAAAGCAATCAAGGTATGTAATTCAATTCAAGTCATAACAAGCAAGAATCTATATTAGTATTGAAACAAGCAACATAACAACATAAAGGTGCAAGAGCTCTCGCTGTCCGTGACTCGAATGTCTCCAGATGGTTTTTGCGTGCAAGAAGGGGGAGATGGGAATACGAGAGAAATAATATATTTGCTGAGAACTCAATCTACTAAAGTTTCACACTTAGTCTTCTTTGGAATCTTATCTTGACTCGCCCCCAGAACACTAGCCAAGTACAAGTCAATTTGATCCACTCCCTTTCGATATTTTGAGCACTCATGCAATGGATGAGCGTAAGCACGAGAGTTGACACTTAGGATGGCAAAGAGATAAATATGGTGGAGGAGGAAGACAAAAATGTGTGAAAATCTCACATCAATGAGGACAATCATAGGTGAGAGAAAACCAAATGATAGATATGATGTGAGGAGTAGCGATTGACATGTAACGGATGCACATATGAGCGAAGTAAAGCTCTCCACTGGAACTAGTGGGGGTTCATCCAACTTACTCGCTCAAGAAGACCTAGAGCTCGTTTGAAAAGGCTCGTCATTGGAATATGCAAGCCAAGTTTTATAGTGTGAAGGACCCCACGTAGCTATAAGCATATATGATCATCTCTATGGAGCACAAGGTATAAGAGGGAGTACGAGTGTGGATCTTCCAAAAGGAATAGTAGTGTTGCCCCTTTCTCTCATTTTATTTGTTTTTTCTATTTTTTCCTATTTTTTGGTGGCCTCAATGGCTCTTTCTATCTAACTCTCATTTGTCCTCTTTGTGATCTTTTAATTTTGTCCTCTTTGGGAGCTTTTCCTCACTTAAGGGCAACACTCTATTTTACAAGAAGGTATAGAAGATCTTCACACTTTATAAGGTACTCAACATAAAGAAGATGTAGCTATCATGATGTATGCAAATGTATGCCTCTTCCAGTGTAGCAGGAACATGTAGGACATGAAGATCAAGTCATGAGAAGGAGGATGTTGCATGACAATATATCTCCGAAAGGGTATGGACATGCCTTGATAGGTAGGTATGGTGGTTGTTTTGAGGAAATATATAAGGAGGTTTATGATGACAGAGCATATCATGCTAAGGGTTTGGATGCACCGGCGAGGTGGACACCAACTCTCGGAGTGAGAAGAAGGCAATGCACGGTACTGAAGAGGCTAGCAAATATGAGGAGGTGGAAGTGTCAACTTTCAATACTTACATTAGTCCGAAGAACTCATGCACTTATTATCGGTAACTCTCAATCTAATAAGGAGGTTCACAAAGAGAAAAGTTCCCTGAGGAGGAGTGTATGGGGGTTTGGTTATCCTTGCATCCTCGACTCACGGTACGTGAGTGTACTCTAATATCCAATCCCTCCAAATATTAGTGATCCATCTAGTAGCTAGAGTTCTCAACTAGTTTTTGTAGGTTTTGAAAATAAGCACGGATTTCCAGAAATACAACACCTATCACTAACAGGCTAGATCTCTTGACACCAAAAGTTCAAACATTACTCACAACAATACCTCAAAATTATTGCAAGTTACTACTACAATTGAATAGCAACCTCAATTACCTACTTCAAGACAAGACACAACTCAATGCAACTACCAACTCTCTTAACAAGATAAACATGAAAACTAAAGAGAGTTCCTGCAACAAACTGAAAAAAGCTAAAGCTCTTGAAAAATATAAACATGGAAACTAAAAGCTAAACATGGCAGCAGCTACGAAAAGATAAAGAACACACAACAGAAGAAAGATAGACATGAAAGTCCTATGATGTGTTCTAGTTTGAAGTGGAGCGTGTTTCTCTCCCACACAAAGTAAGCTGGGTTCTAACTTATTATGAACAGCAAGCAAAGCTAAAGAAACATAAAAAGGAAACCTAAGAGCGAGACGCTCCAAGCATAGCACATAACGCATGAAGTGATAAAAATATAGTGAGACGGAGGACGAACTGATGATTGTTGATGGAGAAGGGGACGCACGGGGCATCCCTGTGACGCCCCCAAAATCAAGTCGTGTACAGTAATCAAACACGCAAGGTACATGATCGAGATTAGGGACTCACGGTGAGATATCACAACACAACTCTACAAATAAAATAATATAAGCTAGGGGCCACGAGGGCTCGAATAGAACAGCTCGAAAGCACAAAGTTAGCGGAAGCAAAAGTATCTGAGTACAGACACAAGAATACAAGGTTGCCTTAAGAAGGCTAGCACAAACAACAACCAATCGAAAAGGCGAGGTCTCCTGCCTGGGAACCTCCAAACTACTCCTGGTCAACGGGGAACTCGACGTCGTAGAAGGCATCGGGGATCTTCATGTTGCGTGGTCGGCATCGGGGATCTCCTGCTCCTGGACTCCAAGGCTCCAACGTCGACTGCAACACCCGATCAGGCAAAACAAAAAGGGGGAAATAAAGCAAGGGTGAGTATCTAGCATACCCGTGAGTCTTACGTCCGCTACTAAGCATTTATGCATTTGTATCAAATGGAAAGGGGAGGCTGTATATAGTGGACTGCAAGGTAGAAATAGGAATAAGGGTAAGAAGCTAGGCCTAACGAAGACTAGCATCTTCTGACGTGTCTTGCAGCATGAGAGGAGAAACATCCAACAGTTCATATAAAGCATAAAGTAACAATGCAGCAGAAGTTGCTGCAGCATTGTATATTATAAGTTGTAATGATTAATAATAATAATGCCTCCGAGTTCCCCTCCTCAACTTCCCTGCGAGGAAGAAAACCCGGAACCATATAGTTTAATAGTAGTAGTTTGTAGTGGTAAGATTGAGCTTCAGCATAAAGCGTCCTATTACCGTGGACACGGCGCAGCGCATCTTCGGCTCAACAGAGAGGCCATCCGCCGGACTATATCCTGTGCGCTCAGGGGTCTAGGAACCCTCACCCTTCACGCTCTTGCACGGTGCGTGGCTGGCCGGTGAAGCGAAAGCAAATCCAAATACACCGTCCGGACGAAGAAGACACCACTTCCCGATGCAGGCCGCAGTACTGCTGACGTTTGAAGAGCTTTCGGATAAACTACGACGCAGAGGAGCCCATAACTCCTTATCCCACGTGAAGGTAGTGCATACAGACCAACGAGCCTCTCAAGTCATCCATCGAACCATTTAGCATTTTAATTAACCTGCGTGACAACCGTTATTGTTGCCTCGACTTAACTGACCCGCGGACAACGACAGTAGTCAGGACCACCAGTACATCGGTGCCTGCCCTGTCGTCCCACCAAGTCTCTGCGGTTACCAACAAGGTGAACCGACTCCTTACCTTATCTCGCGTGTGCTCTTGGTAGAGCTCGACTTTCGTGGTTTGGTAACTCTCACGAGATACGAGCTGGGGCCAAGTACGCCAGTAACGTCGGTCGTACCCTCCCTGTCGTTCCCGACTCAATACCGTTCGCGGGGACTGTTGGGTCACCCGACTCTTACCTTTAAGGACAACCGTTGCTCAGGTACCTAGAGCGGCTATACAGAGTCAGGAATGAGTGGAGTACGAGGATTACTCCTCGGTAGCGGGACTCTTACCTGGAAGCTCGCGGGAGGGGTATGGTCATCGACGACGTAGTCGATCACAGGGGCGTCGATAGCGGCCGTCGGGTCTACCGGACAATAAGAGGGGGGAATAAACAATAAATACACAAAAATAATAGCAATACAAATGCATGGCATGACGAATGCAATGTTAACGGTGTTTTAACGCAGTACAAGGTGTTATGCTCGGAGCGGGAATTCATCCGGGGATGAAATACCGGCTCCGGGTGATTATCGACAAACGGCCCGGAGGGGGAGATGTCGATGTTCATTGTGTTAGAGGGGTGGGGTTGGTATACGGATAGCGTATCCGTATTCGTTATATTTTTGTGATCAATTTTCATGTATAAAGTTTTTGAATCTGACATACGGTTTAAAAGATATTCAATTTTAAAGTTTAAATCATTTTCTAAATTTTCTTTATTAATAAAATGCAACATTATCCATAACAGTAAAATTTGACTGGTCAACCCTGACCAGTGGGTCCCACTAGACAGCCTCACATTTTAATAAAACTTTTAATTAAATTTAAATAAGGCCAGGGCCCACATGTCATTTTCTCATTGTTTTATAATTTATTTTTATTTAAACTAAGAACCAGTGGGGCCCAACAGTCATAGACACAATGTTAATATATCTTAATTAGATTAATCTAACAGGGGTAGGGCCCATGTGTCATTGGCTGTGGGGGGGGGAGATTTAACCTTAACAATTTTTTATTTAACAGGGGGGTTATTAGGGGCATATGGCCCACAGGTCATAGGCAGAAGGGGGGGGGGTTAGTGGTTGATTAACCACTAACCATGCTGGCGCGACGGCGGCCATCGGAGTTGCTCCGGCGAGCCAGTGCACGCGGTACAGACGTCAGGAGGTGGCGGGGTTGAGCTCATTCGGACCGGGGGCGACCGTGCGTCCACCAGAGGTGACGGCCTCGCCGAAAGCTGGCCAAAGCGTCGTCGGCGTCTAGAAGGGCGACGGCCCGAAACCCAGCGGAGATGACGGAGAGGCTACATGGTGCGGGGAAGAGCGTGAGCTACCGCATTCGGACGAGAGGGGCGTGGGGAGCGTTTTGACGCGAACGACACACCAAAACCGTGCCCAGGACCACGGCGAGGAGCTCAACGGCGGTGGCCTGGCCACGGCAGATGCGGGAACGACGACAGAGGTCATTAACGCAAGCGGGAATTGGGGAAATGGCGCCAAGCTCACCGTGGAGCACGTCGAGGAGGCAGCAGGCTCGGGGAGGGGTCAACAGCGACGGAATTCGTCGACGACGTCGGCGCGGCGGGCGACGGGCCCGCAGGGCGTAGCTTCCTGGTGCGATTCCTGGTGCTGGGGTGGCGTGGAGGAGCGAGGCAGAGCTACTAGACAAGCTCCCGGAGCTCGAGGTGGTCTCCGGCCGCGACGACGACAAGGTGCGGCGGCGGCTTCCGATGGGCGGGCACGGGGACGCTCGGTGCAGAGCATGGGAGGGGTGAGGAGGGGAAAAGGGGACTCAACCTAGGGTTAGGGCTCACGAGGGGGGGGGTGGAGGTCCTTATCTATGCCGCCGGCCGCCGGATTGCCGCCACGGCGACGAGGCCGTGGCATGGCGCGGTGGATGGTTGCCATGCACGGGGAGAGAGAGAGAGAGGTTAGGGATGACTGGGGGTTAATGGGCTGGGCCCAGTGGAGGGGTTTGCCCAAGGCGTAGAATAGGAGTTTCAATTCTTTTTTGTTTCTTTTTCTTTTCTTTTCTGCTTATATTTTATTGATCTACAATTTGATTTTCTAAAAATGTGGATCTTGTACTATTAATTGTGTTACACTTCAATATGAGCTACAAAAAGTTTGGGCTTTTTAGAAATTCATTTGATATTTGTTTTTGGACCGCAACTTAATAAAAGGGGATTTTGGCTGCTGTAAATAATTGTTTGGATTATTTTAAAGCTTAATAAATTCCCATTGTTGTTCTAGCATGGTCCAATGATTATTTGGCATTTTACAAAAGTGGTTTCACAATTTTTGGACAAGGTTTTATTTTCACTTAAATTTTTGGCAATTCAATTTGGTTGAAATTGTCAAGGGCATGATCAAAGGTGATAAGAGACTTGCTAATCACATAGGTTTAACATTAATAAAAGTTTTACTGTTGTCTGACACTGAGGGTGTTACAAATCTCCCCCACTACAAAGAATTCTCGTCCCGAGAATTAAAAGGTAGTGTAAGGGGTAAAGCTCGGTTTCGTAGTTCAACGGTTCTTCTGGTTCTTGTTGTCCTTCTCGAAGAAGTTAATCCTTGTCATTGACGTCTTCATTTCTTTGCATCAGTGCATCTCGACGGGTTGTCATCCTTCTTTCGGGGCCGCATCGTACCTACGTATAGGTTAGGGGGGAAAACTTGAGGGGATCGGATCGGTACAAGGTTAATCATCCGAGATGGTCCAAGGGAATGGGGTACAAAGTATCACGTGTTAAACTCGGGGAGATACATCGAGAGAAACAAAAGAAGGCATGAGAAGTTTTCAAGTGGATATGCAAGCATTCGACGATGATAACGGAGGATGAAAAGGGGTCCAGAGCATCAGGCATAAGCACTGAGTCTAATATCAGACTGAATATCACAAGGTAGAGGACTCGTGAATTGCATACGAGGTCAAGCAAGAGGAATAACCTCGAGAACAGAAAGGTACAAGAGAGTCAGGTTTCGATCCTGTTGACCTGTGGGTTATTGGCCCACATTGAATAAGAAGGGTGACGAAAAACAATGCGATCAAGTTGCAAGGTAAGTCAGAGAACAGCTTGTTGGCTATGTCGGCAACAATGTCAGTGCCAAGGGCGAGGGACAAAGAGAACCATTTTCCTGCTCGTTAAGACGAGGCGGACCAACTGGCAAACTTCTTGTCCATCAGTTGTCACCGAAAGGTCATCAACAATAGTAACAGGTTGTACGGACAAAATAGTACACCAAAGTGTTTACATAAGCAGGGAATTATCACGGCTTAGATAAGATACATAACAATAAAGTTTAGTTAGACCAAAGGAAGGGAAAATGTGATTATACACAAGCATTAGGGGCATAACCTTCCCAAGGTAAAGCAGAGCACGATATACATGACCAAGTTAGTGTTGGCAGGGAGTCAAAGGAGGTTGTCGGTGATAACACAATTCATCGAGGGGCAAGGATGGTATTTCTCACGATGCATCCAAGTAACACTTGGGAGAAGTAAAAATGTCGATGATGACCATGACACATTGTGTCGAGGGGTTTCCAGAGAATGAAAACGAATAGCGGAGATTCCAAGCAAAAGGCATTCGGTGTTCACGGCTGACGACAACCCAAAACCTGTGGAATTGCAAAATCAATGAGAAGTATCGCACCCGCAAGAATTCATGAGAGGTGGTGCAATGGCCCAATATTGTCGAGATACCAGAGGGGTAATACTCGAAGGTAGGATGGAAGATCACAGACGTAATATAAATTTATGCCAAGGGGATAATCAATTTACAAGAAGCTTTCATGATAAGTTCTACATTGTATCCATGGGCCTAAACACAAAGGTTCAGGGTCGACTCCCACTTCTTCAATGCATAGCCTTTCATTCACTTCCCGTCGTCGATGAGTTTGGAGTGTTCAAAATTTATTTGGCATAACACCAGTAGAGTAAGACCTGTAGAAGTTCATGGGTTCGCACAGATGTATGAAACATAGATACAACCCATAGGGACATTTTACGAATCTATACGACAAACAATAGGAACAAGAGAGTCAAGTTTGAAAGAAAAAGGCTGATGACACGGACCAGATGATACCGTTCGCCAAAGGAATTTCGTATCAGGGGAAGCTCATACATGATTTAGGACACAAGGGGACGATAGGTGGTAATCCACCAAAAGGTCAGGTGGGGTATAGAGAGTCTGGTGTGAGTATTGGTACTCCACCACAAGAAGAAATAACGCAAAGATATCAAAGATAGAAGCATCTGAATATTTCAATGCTTAATTTCAAAGGAATTATGAGTTCCAAAATGAAGGATCGGAAGCAGATGCTCCGATCAAAAGATGAGTAAGTTGAATGAAACTCGACGAACAATCAATCAAGGTTTGATTTACCGATATCCAGCTCATGTCCGGAATGACGTCTGAGCCGGAAGAATGAATTCATAGGGTTAACCGATGACTGCGTGCATTCGCGCACACGATGATTCAATCGATCGGAATGAAATGTCAAGGGAGGGCATCGAAGACCACCAGACAAACGGGATTAATCATAGTGCAAGCAGGCAAGAAGAATCTCCAAAGCAGTAGGTTGCCGAGGATTGGCGCGAGATCGGATAGTATTTCAAAGTATTATGGGAATCACAAGAACCACTTAGAATGAACGGATCCTCGATAAATGTGAGAAATTATCCGCCAGATGAAAAGAAGCTACAAGGTGGTAGGCTCAGAGGATTCCCGAAACAACGGAAAGTATTTTGATGCATCTTGTGAACACAAGAGTAACTGGGATTGAATGGATGAACGGAAGGTGTATGTGGTTATACATATGGACTTATCAGGCGCAGGGAATTGTCAAGGTATCGGAACATATGGTCTCGGGAATTTTATCGGAGAGTAATCTTCGGAATCTTCTGTTGAATCAGCTAATCATCTGTAATGAGGGGCTCTCTTGGAGTATGTGATCACGAGAACCTAGAGTTAGTGTTAGCAAAAATCTTTAACCCGAAAGAGAAGAGAGATCAGAGTCCCAGAGTAAAGATGCGGAGAAAAAGATCCTAACTCCAACCAGTTTTGCGACGTGGGCCGATAAGCCACACGACACTGTTAGTAAAGTAGTTTTGCAAAGACTAGACTTGACTTCGACCAACGAGTTGGAAGGGGGTGTCCTACAGGCAGTCACCTCTGATACCAACTTGTGACGCCCCCAAAATCAGGTTGTGTATAGTAATCATACACGCAAGGTACACGATCGAGATTAGGGACTCGCGGTGAGATATCACAACACAACTCAACAAATAAAATAATACAAGCCAGGAGCCACGAGGGCTCGAATACAACAGCTCGAAAGCACAAAGTTAGCGGAAGAAAAATTATCTAAGTATAGACACAAGAATACAAGGTTGCCTTAAGAAGGCTAGCACAAATAACAACCGATTGAAAAGGCGAGGCCTCCTGCCTGGGAACCTCCAAACTACTCCTGGTCAACTAGGAACTCGACGTCGTAGAAGGCATCGGGGATCTTCATGGTGCGTGGTCGGCATCGGGGATCTCCTGCTCCTGGACTCCAAGGCTCCAACGTCGACTGCAGCGGCCGATCAGTCAAATAAAAAGGGGGAAATAAAGCAAGGGTGAGTATCTAGCATACCTGCGAGTCTTACGTCCTCTACTAAGCATTTATGCCTTTGTATCAAATGGAAAGGGGAGGCTGTATATAGTGGACTCCAAGGTAGAAATCAGAATAAGGTTAAGAAGGTAGGCCTAACGAAGACTAGCATCTTCTAACGTGTCTTGCAGCATGAGAGGAGAAACATTCAACAGTTCATATAAATCATAAAGTAACAATGCAGCAGAAGTTGCTGCAGCATTGTATAATATAAGTTCTAATGATTAATAATAATAATACCTCCGAGTTCCCCTCCTCGACTTCCCTGCGAGGAAGAAAACTCGGAACCATACCGTTTAATAGTAGTAGTTTGTAGTGGTAAGATCCAACTTCAGCATAAAGCGTCCTATTACCGTGGACACGGCTATTCAAATAGATTAAACTCCCTGCAGGGGTGCACTACTGTTCATCCTACACGCTCGGATCTCCAGGGTGGCGGGAACCTTGTTAGGGAACGCTCCACCAAAGCTATCCGACACGGAGCAGCCCATCCTAGGCTCAACAGAGTGGCCATCCGCCGGACTATATCCTATGCGCTCAGGGGTCTAGGAACCCTCACCCTTCACGCTCCTGCACGGTGCGTGGCTGGCCAGTGAAGCAAAAGCAAATCCAAATACACCGTCCGGACGAAGAAGACACCACTTCCCGGCGCAGGCCGCAGTACTGCTGACGTCTGAAGAGCTTTCGGACAAACTACGACATAGTGGGAGCCCATAACTCCTTATCCCACGTGAAGGTAGTGCGTATAGACCAACGGGCCTCTCAAGTCATCCACCGAACCATTTAGCATTTTAATTAACCTGCGTGACAACCGTTATCGTTGCCTCGACTTAACTGACCCGCGGACAACGACAACAGTCAGGACCACCAGTACATGGGTGCCTTCCCTGTTGTCCCACCAAGTCTCTGTGGTTACCAACAAGGTGAACCGACTCCTTACCTTATCTCGCCTGTGCTCTTGGTAGAGCTCGACTTTCGTGATTTGGTAACTCTCACGAGATACGAGCAGGGGCCAAGCACGCCAGTAACGTCGGTCATACCCTCCCTGTCGTTCTCGACGCAATACCGCTCGTGGGCACCGTTGGGTCGCCCGATGATGGCTTCTCGCCCCTCGTTGGTTACCCAAAGTGGAAGGTTGAGATGTAGACAACAACAAATTTCCCTCGGTGAAGATACCAAGGTTTGTCTTCAGTAGGACTCCGACAACGACAGTGTAACACCCTTAGTGTCTGTAACAGTAATCCTTTTGCTAATGAAAAATTACTGTTGCTAATCTCACTTTGATCATCTTTACATTTGATCAATCCAAAAACCCTTTTGTTTGATATTAAAAACAAAGTGATAAATAAAGCTTTGTCCAAAAATTATGCGACCAATTTTATTAAATGCCTAAAAATGAGTGGACCATGTTAAACCAACATTAGATATTTATTGATATATTTAAATATTGCAAACAATTCAAACCAGTGCTAAAACAACCCCTTTCATCAGTTGCATATTCAAAACTAATATTAAATCATTTTATCAAAGCTCCAAACTTTTTGTAGCAGTAGTCCAAAATGTAACAATAATATTAGAGTAGGTTTCAAGTTAAAAAAATGTTAAATCAACTAAAACAATTAAATACATAAAACAAAAGAATAAAGTAACACAAAAGACAAATAAAATAAAATAAAGGCTAAACTACGCTTGGGGGCGAAGCCCACCAAGCCAGCCCCCTCCCCTCCACACGGTGGCCCAGCCCACCTGGCCATCATCTCCTTCCCGTACACAGAGGCGCCGTGGCGGCCATCCCGCCGTGCCACGGCACGCCTCGCCGCTGTGGCGGCCATCAGACGGCCGGCGACGGGCTAAGGGCAACCCTCTGCCCTAGAAACCCTAGGTCGCCCTCTTCCTGCCCCCTCCCTCTCCTTCGCGCTCTACATCCTCCCTGCACGGGAGCCGCCGCGGCTGCCGTCGCCGCGTCGCCGCCGTGGCCGTGGCCAACGGCGCAGGCGTATAGCTCCGACGTGGCTTGGAGGTTCGGAGCGCTCATCTTCATCACTTGGAGCACCCAATCGAAGCTAAACGACCCGAAGTCAGCGCCATCTCCGACGTTTTCATCCGGCGCAATGGGGATTCCGGCGAGCAATTCGTCGTCGGTGGACCACCTCCGCCCCTCCCAACCTCACCACCGGCTTCCCCTCTGTGAGCAGCCTCGGTTCCCCCTCTTTTCCAAGAGAATCCCGCCGCCATATCCCCCTTTCCTCGTCGCGCCATGGCCACTAGACGTCATGGACACGGAGCTCAAGCTCCCCGGCGTGCACGCGCTGCTGTTGTGATCTGTGCGCACCCCGCACGCCTGCGCGCACGCCGTCGCCGCGCTAGCCATCACCTACTGCGCCCCCCCTTTCCCCCGGCCTTGCCGCACCGTCGCGTTCCAGCGTGCTCACGGCCATGGCCGGGCCGTGTCGTGTGCCAGCTGCGGGCTCTTCAGCCACTGGCCGCGCCCAGCCCCTCAGTGGCGCCGCCGACCAGCCTGCTGTCGGCCGCCCCATCCCCGCTGGCGATGGCCCCCGTGGCTTTTGGCCCTGGCCGCCAGCTTCCCGTGGGCACGGTTGTGCCAGTCGGGGCTAACTCCCCTGCTTGTTGACAAAGCCTCTAATGAAATTTAGTTAAGAAAAGAAAACTCCCTGTTAGTAGTATATGGTGTATGACACGTGGGCCCAGCCTCAAAATAATCTTTTAGATTAATTGAACCGATTAGTTAAAACCTGTGTCTATGACACATGGGCCCCACTAGGTGTTAGTTTAATTAAATTGTAATTTATAAAATGAGTCAATGACATGTGGGCCCATTGACCTTTTAAATTAAATAAAATGGTTTATTACTGCTGCTGCGTATGACATGTATGTCCCACCTGTAAGTTTGACTAGTCAAAGCTCTGTTCAGGGTAATGTTATTTAGTTAATAAAAGAAATATGAAAATTCTATTAAAATGAATTAAACTTAGATAATTAATATCTTTTATACCGTAAGTCGGATTAAAAAACTTTATACATGAAACTTGCTTAGAAAAATATGACGGTTAAGAATACGCTACCCGTAGGTCCACCAACCCCCTCTAGCATATCGAACCCGAGACATTCCCCCTCCGGTTGCACTGTCCGGTAATCGCCGGGAGCTGATAAAATTGCCGGTTAAATTCCCGGTATGTCTGCAACGTGTACCACCGCGTTACTTCACCTCTAGCTTAACGTTTGACATGTGTATTTGCATTGCTATTATTTCCATCTATTTATTGTTTCTTCCCCCTCTCTTATTGTTCGGTAGTCTCGACGTCCGCTGCTGATGCCCCTGTGATCGACTACTTCGTCGACGACCGTACCTCTACCGTCGAGCTTCCAGGAAAGCAGAGCCATTCTCTTCCCCAGATATCGCCTATCTTTCCGTACTTTTCTTGCACTAGGCATATGCTGCTGCTGCTACGTTACAATCCTATTCAATTGCATAGCCTGTCTTTGTCGCCCCTTGATGAACATTCCTTTATCCTATGCTGCCTTATAATTATATTATATTCAACAGTGAACCCTGCGCCTTGTTAGTCAATAGGATTAGATAGCGGGTCGTGTTCACTCTGGGAGTGCATGAGGATACGATACATTACAACTGTTACAGGTATGGTTCAGAGCAGACACCGCTTCAGGCCCCTACCCCGGCTCTGCCGAGCCACCTCAAGTGTGAGCTATCGAGGAGTAATCCTTGTACTCCACTCATGGCTGACTCTGTCTAGCCGTCCTAGGGTACTGAACCACGGTTGTCCTTACAGGTAAGGAGTCATGTGACCCAACACTGCCCGCGTAGGGTATCTTAGCAGAACGACAGGTCAGGTGTATTCCACCGGTGTAAGGCGGGCCTGGTACTGTTCGTGGCCGAAAGATATCCTGTTCTACGAAAGTCGAGCTCTTCGGAGCAAACGCGAGACAAGGTAAGGAGACGGTTAACCTTGTTGGTAACCGCATGAGTTTGTGGGACGACAGGGCAGACACCGACGTTACTGGTGGTCCTGGCTGCTGTCGTTGTCCGCGACTCACCGAGAAACGGGCAACGATAACGGTTGTCCCGACAGATAATAATAAAATGACTTAACGGTTCAGGTGGATGACTTGAGAGGCCGCAAAGGCATGTACGCACTACCTTCACGTGGGGTTACGGTGTGGGCCCTCCGCGTTGTGGTCTCGTTCGAAAGCTCTGAAAGACGTCCATTTTCAACATTGTGGTTGGGTCGGATCGTGCTGCGACACTGGATCCACTTGGCGCACAACGACCCGGAGTGCGAGAGGTGATGGCCCATGAAGCTCTTTCGCTTAGGACTGTAGATCGGCGGGGACCTCTCTGATGAGCCGTAGGATGGGCCTTGGCGTGTCGGATAGCCTCGGTGGGGCATTCCCTAACAAGGTGTACGCTACCCTGGAGATCCAAGCGTGTAGGCTGAACAGTAGTGCACCCCTGCAGGGAGTTTAATCTATTCAAATAGCTGTGTCCATGGTAACAGGACGCTTTATGCTGAAGCGAGAGCCTACTACTACAAACTACTACTATGAAACTGTATGGTTCCGGGTTTTCTTCCTCGCAGGCTTAGTAGCAAACGTATGGTTAGTAGCGGACGTAAGACTCGCGAGTATACTAGATACTCACCCTTGCTTTATTTCCCCTTTTCGCTTTGCCTGATCGGCCGCTGCAGTCGACGTTGGAGCCCAGGAGCAGGAGATTCCAGGAGGAGCCTACTACGACGTCGAGTTCCCATTGACCAGGAGTAGTACGGTGGATCCCAGGCAGGAGGCCTCGCCTTTTCGATCTGTATCTTTGATGATATTTGTGCTAGCCTTCTTAAGGCAAAATTTGACTAACTATGTCTGTACTCAGATATTATGGTTGTATGACTTATGTATTCGGGTCCGTGCGACCCCCCTTCCTTGTAATATACTGGTTTATCCTTTTGTGTTTAGTGTTGTGCTGTGATATTCTCACCGTGGCACCTTGATCTCGATCATGTACCTTGCGTGTATGATTACTGTACATGATCGTAAATCGAGGGCGTCACAGACAGGAAGGTGACAACGGTGCCAGCAATTAGGCGGTTGACATGGACCTCCACACACACAACAGATAACTTTGGTCCCAACGAGTTCAGAGAGGTTGTCAATCCCTCCGGCCTTGTTGTTTAGAAAGGATTAAATGCATAGGATAATAACGATAGTGATAGCAACAGAAAAGTAAATAAAGCAGAAAATAAATAGTGGGTGTAAACAATATTGGAAATATGGACCGGGGTTCCATGATGCTCACTAGTGATGTCTCTATCCCAAAAGATGATAAAATAGCCATGCGAGGTAAATAAATTACAGCTGGGAAATTGACAGGATTATGTGCGCAAACCAATGCTAACTATGCTATAAAGAAAGGAAGAGGCTCAAAAGCATGGGCGGTACGCCAAGACAAGTAGACCGAAATACATCTGCATCTACCTACCAATCATCCACCTTGAGATATCTATCTAGAACATCTCGTTGGTATTAAGTTGCGAATCCCACCCAAAGTGTAAACTCAAAGCAACAGACAACTGCATTAAAGAACTTTGCGTAAAGTAAACAATCCTTGCACCCGCAAGTACAAGCACCGTTGTTTTCTCCCTTGTGGCAACAACACATCCCCTAGACTCATGATTCTGTCACTCAAGCTAGTCATCAGGGGGCATGAACCCACAATCATGCATAACGCTCCCTCTTGGAGTCACTACCTACTACTTGTCCAAAGCAATAAACAGCAACAGAGAACATGCAATAATTACTCAAGAACATAAATATAAAAGAAGAGAATCAAATATATTACTCAATCACAATCTGAACATAGTCTCATAATCCATCGGATCCCAGCAAACTCAACATAGCAACAGCAGAAATATTACATATGTGCCTCGATCATGTAGGGAAGCTCACGAGGTCTAAACCATGAAGAACAAAGAGGGGAGGAGATCATCACATAGCTACTTATCATAGACCCATGGTCCAAGGTGGACTACTCACGGTTCATCCGGGAAGTATCCATGGTGGTGGAGAAACTCCCGGAGGTGGTTCCTCCCTCCGGCAGGGTGCAGGGAAGAGGGCTCCTAGTGCTCCCGATCTTGGAAGCACGGCGGCGGCGGAACAGAGGAGAGATCGCGAAAAAGGGTTCTGTCCCCAAATGCGCCACGTATAAGGGGATCCAGGGCTGGCCCACTCTTAGGGGTGGCGCATTTTTAAAAATGCGCCACCTATAAGGGCTTATAGGTGGCACATTTTTTACCAGTGCGCCACCCCTTACAACATAGTGGCGCATTACATATAAAATGCGCCACTAATAAGCTTTCCATGTATAGCTATTTCCCTAGTAGTGAAAGATTAGTGATCCATCTAGTAGCTAAAGTTCTCAACTAATTTTGTAAGTTTTGAAAATAAACACGGATTGCCCAAAATATGACATCTATCACTAATAGGCTAAATCTCTTGACACCAAAAGTTCAAACATTACTCAAGGCAATACCTCAAAACTATTGCAAGTTACTACTACAATTGAATAGCAACCTCAATTACCTACTCCAAGTCAAGAAACAAAACTCAGTGCAACAGGCAAACTCTCTAAACAAGATAAACATGAAAACTCAAGAGAGTTCCAGCAACAAACTAAACAAAAGCTCTTTAAAAAGATAAGAATGAAAACTAAGAGCTAAAACATGATAGCAGCTATGAAAAAGATAAAGAACACACACAACAAAGATAAGCATGAAAATCCTATGTTGTGTTCTAGGGTGAAGTGGAGCGTGTTTCTCTCCCACACAAAGAAAGCTGGGATCTAACTTGTTATGAACAGCAAGAAAAGCTAAAGCAAAACTAAAAAGGAACTAAAGAGCAAGACGCTCCAAGCGTGAAGTGATAAAAATATAGTGGAACGAAAGACGAACTGATAATTGTTGATGGAAAAGGGGATGAATGGGGGCATACCCAAGCTTAGATTCTTGAGTCTCCTTGAATAATTCTTGGGGGTGCACGGGGGCGTCCCCAAGTTGAGCATTTGACACTCCTAAATCTTCTTTTATCATCTTCCCTCGCACACTTGAAAACTCCCTTCATACATAACTCATCATAATCTTATTAGCGAGGTTAGTACCCATAATAAAATAATTTTTTTCTCTACTGGGAATAAGGATATTCTTGAAGAGATACTATTTCTCAAGATTTCCAAAAAGTTTTTGCAAATAAAAAGCACGCTTAAGGTTTGCAAAACGAAGAAAAGGCAAAACAGGACAGAATATGTGAAAAACAGACCAGGAGGTAGTAAATTTTTTTTTAGGGATACTTATGCAACTCAAATCAAAAAACTCAGAACATACGAAAGTTCCGTGATTGGATAGATCACACTGTGTAAAAAATTCAGCTCAAAAAGATGAACTGGGATTTTCCTATGATTTTTCCCGTCACGAGGACAGAATCTGTTTTCTGGACAGCCTGTCACAACTTTCACTTCCCTTGTCATATGAGGCTATAAATGGCACAAAGCTTGAAAAGTAAAGATACAATGATGTTGCTACAGTAGTAACAATCATCAAGACCACTAAAAACAGAAGAAAAACAAAAAGGAAAACCTAAATTCGTTGTGGGTTGCCTCCCGAAAGCGCTTCTTTAAAGCCATTAGCTTGGCATGATGCAAAAAGATCAAGTTGTATCAATTGAACCGTCATCAAGATCATCAAAAAGCTCTTCAATATTACAACCACTCTTAAGAGGACTTTCAAATTAAGGCCTAATAAAGATACTTCTAGGAATAAAAGCAAAAGGTGGAAGATCAATTGGAGTTTCGTTTATTCTATTAAAGAGAGGTATCTCTTCCAAAGTCTTCACAGTTTACACCCCTTTGTCAATAGATGGATTATTTTTGAAACGAGGAGCCTTTGGAATGTAAACGAACCTAGGTTCCTTATTTGTCGGAGTTTCTACCTTTTTGGTTTTGATTGAGGAGAGAGTAGTTCCTAGAGTGTCAATGATTTCCTCAATCCTATCTATCCTAGAAGGATCCAAGTCATGGGATTTGATGGTCTCCAAGGTTTTGAAAATTTTATGCATGGAGCTATCGAGTCTATTCAAATTCCCTTGAATCTTACGACCCAACTCACTTATCTTATTAATGCTTGTCATCTCTAGCTCTATCTTTACAAGTTTTTTCATAATGTGAGCTAGGGTAATATCCTCTTGAATGCTAGCAACAGGGGGGGTTTCCAACAAGATTTTCAATAATACTAAGAGCTTCCCAAACTGGGACTTCTATGAAATTCCCAATGATAGCAGTATCTAGAATAAACCTATTCCAAGAAGTAATTCCAACATAAAAGTTTCTAAGAAGGATAGTAGTGGATTGCTTCTTGGTGGCCCTTTTTTGAGAATCATTAATTCTATACCAGGCATCTTTCAGACTTTCACCACCTCTTTGTTTAAAGGTGAGCACTTCTGCTTCACCAAAGGAAAAAGGACCAGACATAATGACAACTACTAGCAAGGTAACTATTTTTTTGATTTTTGATAAAGGACACTAAAGAAAAAACTGAAAGGTAAACTAACAAGACTAAAAAGAAAAGATAAAAGATAGTGTGCAACTCCCCTATCTTGAAGAGCGGAGTCCCCGGCAACGGCGCCAGAAATTACCTTTGATGGCTTCTCGCCCCTCGTTGGTTACCCAAAGTGGAAGGTTGAGATGTAGACATCAGCAAATTTCCCTCGGTGAAGATACCAAGGTTTGTCTCCAGTAGGACTCCGACAACGACAGGAAGGTGACAACGGTGCCATCAATTAGGCGGTTGACATGAACCTTCACACACACAACAGATAACTTTTCTCCCAACGAGTTCAGAGAGGTTGCCAATCCCTATGGCCTTGTTGTTTACAAAGGATCAAACGCATGGGATAATAACGATAGTAATAGAAAAACAAAAGTAAATAAAGCAGAAAATAAATAGTGGGTGTAAACAGTATTGGAAATATGGACCGGGGTTCCATGATGTTCACTAGTGATGTCTCTCTCCCAAAAGACGATAAAATAGCCATGCGAGGTAAACAAATTACAGCTGGGCAATTGACAGGATTATGTGCGCAAACCAATGCTAACTATGCTATAAAGAAAGGAAGAGGCTCAAAAGCATGGGCGGTACGCCAAGACAAGTAGACCGAAATCCATCTGCATCTACCTACTAATCATCCACCTTGAGATATCTATCCAGAACATCTCGCTGGTATTAAGTTACGAATCCCACCCAAAGTGTAAACTCAAAGCAACAGACAACTGCATTACAGAACTTTGCGTAAAGTAAACAATCCTTGCACCAACGCAAGTACAAGCACCGTTGTTTTCTCCCTTGTGGCAACAACACATCCCCTAGACTCATGTTTCTGTCACTCAAGCTAGTCATCAGGGGGAATGAACCCACAATCATGCATAACTCTCCCTCTTGGAGTCACTACCTACTACTTGGCCAAAGCAATAAACAGCAACGGAGAACATGCAATAATTACTCAAGAACATAAATATATAATAGAAGAGAATCAAATATATTACTCAATCATAATCTGAACATAGTCTCATAATCCATCGGATCCCAGCAAACTCAACATAGCAACAGCAGAAAGATTACATATGTGCCTCGATCATGTATGGCAGCTCACGAGGTATAAACCATGAAGAACAAAGAGGGGAGGAGAACATCACATAGCTACTGATCATAGACCCATGGTCCAAGGTGGATGTAACGCCCCGGGTGTCACGCAATAGTTATCACTTTTGACTAATGCCAAGTTACCTTGATTGCATGTGATGATCACCCTTGATGGTATGTCATTCTAATTCCAACCTGATTAAAATTTTAAAATAAAAGTGAAAAGTAAAGTTGCACTAAAAATATGGAAAAATATCTAAAAACCTTCTAATAATCATTTGACCATGGTATGTTAGCAACCAATATTTATTGAAGTGTTTAAATAACCTATATAATTAATAACAGTAGCAAAACAACACCAAAAAGTCTTTTAAAATGAACAACAATATTCAAATGAATTTTGTCAAGGCTAAAACTTTTTGTAGCAACCCAGTGCAGTGTAACAAAAATATTAGGACTAGTATCACATTTTAATAAATTAAATTTCTAGCCAAACAAAATTCAGACAAACTAGAACAGAAACAAAAAGAAAAGAGAAATAGAAAGGTATTAAGAAACGCCGCCCTGGGCGACTCCCCGTCGGGCCCAACCCACTCCACCTTCCTCCTCCCAGGTCGCCCGAGCCGCTACATTGCACCCCCCTCGCGTGGATGAAAGGAACCCTGGCCCCAGAACCCTAGATCGAACCCCCTGTTCCCCCTCTCTCTAGTCCTCTCGCCGGGCAACCTGTGTGCACGCCGTTGGCGCGTCGGGGCGCCGCCCTGGCCACAAACCTCATCGGCGCGTGAGAGCATGTCCAGCAGCTGCGCCATGGATGTCTCCTTCGACTAGCTCGCTAGTTTGTGCCAGGAGGCCCCGTGGACAGCGCCCCCTCCTCTTCTTCTGGCACGGCCGCCAACGAACATCGCCGCGATTCGCCGCCGTCGATGCCTCACCGAGCCCACTGCCTCCCCCGTCGCACTCGCCGTGAGCCGCTCTCGCGATTCCCCCTCTCCCCCTTTCATTTAGTTCGCCGTAGGGACGTGCCTCGACGAGGCCACTATGGATGGGAGCCGAGCTCCTGAGCTGCTCCCTGCTGCTGCTGCTCACTGTGGCCTGGCCTGGCCGGGCCCCAACGGGTACGCGCAAGTGCGCGCGGTCGCATCGCTGCTGCGGCCTCCCCTTGCCTCGCTGGAGCGGCCTTGCCGCCGTCTCTGCTCACCGACGGGCACGACTATGTAAGCCGTGGGATAATCCACCCCCCTAATCTCACTGCCACATGGGGCCCCATGTCCCTAATTAAAAAATAAGTAAAATTAAACATATTTACCCCCCTATGTGTGTGTCCAGTGGGGCATCTTTCTAATTTTGATGAGTTAAATAAACCTTTAGTTGGATAGAGTATGACATGCGGGACCCTATCCTATTAAGTTAATAAAAGATTTGTGTTAAATTAAATTAATCCCGAGGCAATGACATGTGGGCCCAGCACTTTAATTAACCCCCTGGCTTAATTAAAATGGATATTTATAAAATGTCTCTTTGACATGTGGGACCCCATTGTCATATGATTAAATATAATGGATTTTATTATTTGTGTGTATGGCAGGTGGGACCCACTGGTCAGTTTGACCAGTCAAAGGCTCAGGCTATGACATGTGGATCCCCTCTGTCAGGGTTGACCTGGTCGAATATACTGTTCTGGATACTGTTGCATTATTTAATAACGAAATCTCAAAAATTGATTTAAAATGAATTAAACTTAGAAAATAAATATCTTTTAAACCGTAAGTCCGATGAAGATATTTTATACATGAAAGTTGCTCAGAAAATTGCCACAAATAAGAATACGCTACCCATATCCCCACCACACCACTCTAACATACCGAACGTGGAACATCCCCCTCCCCCCTCCGGTGAATCGATCCGGCCGGTAATTAGCCGGTACCGGTAAAACTTTCCGGATGGAATTGTTCTAAACATAAAAGTTGTTCAGAATGAATCAACGAGCACGCATACACTATCCAGTTGTCTGTCAGATGTCTCTAACACTGCAGACATGGAACCTTCCCCTCCGGATCATCGGTCCGGTAATCAACCGGTACTGATGGGTCATCCCCGAATAAATTCCCGCTCTGCCTAAAATACTTAACACTGCATTAGAACAACGCCAACACTGCGTTTTCCATTTCTTGCATTTGTATTGTTATTATTGCCATGTATTTAGTGTTTGTCCCCCCTTATTCTTTCGGTAGACCCCGACATTGCCTCCGATGACACCGTTGCCGAGTACGACTACTTCGTCGACGACCGTACCCCTACCGCCGAGCTTCCAGGCAAGCAGATCCATTCTCTACCCCAGATATCGCCTATCTTTCCGTAATTTTATTGCACTAGGCATTGTTACTGCTGCTGCTACGTTACAATCCTATTCTATTGCATAGCCTGTCATTGTCGCCCTTGATGTACCTTCCTTTATCCTATGCTGCCTATATAAATATATATCATTTTCAGCAGTGAGCCCTGCGCTTTGTTAGTCAAATAGGATTAGATAGAGGGCCGTGATCACTCAGGGGAGTGAACGTGGATACGATGATTATAACTGCACAGGTACGGTACAATGCAAACACCGCCTAAGGCCCCTACCTCGTCTTTGACGAGCCACATCAAGTGGAGCTATCGAGTAGTAATCCTCGTACTCCACTCGTTGTTGTCTCTATATAGCCGCCCTAGGGTCCTGAACAACGGTTGTCCTTGAAGGTAAGTAGTCGGGTGACCCAACGGTGCCCGCGAGCAATATTGCGACGGGACGACAGGGAGGGTACGACCAGTGTACCGGTGTGCTTGGCCCCTGATCGTTAGCCGCGAGAGTTACCAAACCACGAAAGTCGATCTCCTCCAGTAGCACACGCGAGATAAGGTAAGGAGTCGGTTCACCTTGTTGGTAACCGCAGAGACTTGGTGGGACGACAGGGCAGGCACCGATGTACTGGTGGTCCTGACTGTTGTCGTTGTCCGCGGGTCAGTTAAGTCGAGGCAACGAGAATGGTTGTCCCGCAAGTTAATAAAATGACTAATGGTTCGGCTGACGACTTGAGTAGACTTTTGGCTTGTACGCGCTGCCTACACGTGGGATAATGAGTTATGGGCTCCTTTGCTTCATAGTCTCGTCCGAGGACTCTTCAGACGTCAGCAGTACCGCGGCCTGCACCGGGAAGCGGTGTTGTCTTATTTGATTGCGCGGTCTTGTCTTATTTGGTTTGACTTTGCTTCGCCGGCCAGCCACGCACCGTGTAGTTGTACGTCGGGGTTGTGGTCCAAGGCCCTGTGTACTTAGGATTTAGAGCGGCGGATGGCCTCTCTGTTGAGTTTGAAAGATGGGATGTGGAGTGTCGGATAGCCTCGGTGGAGCATTCCCTAACAAGGTGCTCACCACCCTGGAGATCCGTGTGTTGTAGTGTAACATAAGTGCACCCATGAAGGGAAGATTAATCTATTCGAATAGCCGTGTCCACGGTAACAGGACGCTTTATGCTGAAGCTGGATCTTACCACTACAAACTATTATTATTAAACTGTACGGTTTCAGATTTTCTTCCTCGCTGGGATGTCGAGGAGGTGATCTCGGAGGCATTGCTAATTATTAAAAATTATTACTATACAATGTTGCAGCAACTTCTGCTGCATTGTTACTTTATTCTTTATATGAACCGTTGGCTGTTTCTCCTCTCGTGCTGCAAGACACGTCATAAGATGCTAGTCTTCGATAGGCCTAGGTTCTTATCCTTATTCTGATTTCTACCTTGCAGTCCACTATATACATCCTCCCCTTTCCATTGATGCAAATGCATAAATGCTTAGTAGCGGACGTAAGACTCGTAGGTATGCTAGATACTCACCCTTGCTTTATTTCCCCCTTTTTGTGTTGCCTGATCGGCCGCTGCAGTCAACGTTGGCGCCTTGGAGTCCAGGATCAGGAGACCCCCGAGGCCTTCTACGACGTCGAGTTCCCCGTTGACCAGGAGTAGTTTGGAGGTTCCCAGGCAGGAGGCCTCGCCTTTTTTCTCTGTTGTTATTTGTGCTAGCCTTCTTAAGGCATCCTTGTATTCTTGTGTCTGTACTCAGATACTATTGCTTCCGCTAACCTTGTGCTCTCGAGCTGTTGTATTCGAGCCCTCGTGGCCCCTGGCTTGCATTAAACAACTTGTATTATTTTATTTGTAAAGTTGTGTTGTGGTATCTTACCGTGAGTCCCTGATCTCGATCGTGTACCTTGCGTGTATGATTACTGTACATGGTATGATTTTGGGGGCGTCACAAGTTGGTATCAGAGCCGTCTGCCTGTAGGACACCCCTTCCAACTCCTTGGTCGAAGTCGAGTCTAGTCCTTGCAAAACTACTTTACTAACAGTGTCGTGTGGCTTATCGGCCCACGTCGCCAACTGGGTGGAATTAGGATCTTTTTCTCCGCATATTTACTCTGGGACTCTGATCTCTCTTCTCTTTCGGGTTAAAGATTTTGCTAACTCTGACATTAGGTTCTCGTGACTACTTCCTCCCGGAGAGCCCCTCATTACAGAAGATTGCTTGCTTCACGAGAAGATTCCGAAGATTACTCTCCGACAAAATTCCCGAGACCATATGTGTCGATCACCTTTACAATTCACTTCCACCGATAAGTTCGTATGTATAACCACATACACGTTTCGTTCATCCATTCAATCCCAGTTGCTGTTGTGTTCACAAGGTGCATCGGAATACTTTACGTTGTTTCGGGAATCCTTTGAGCCTACTGCCTTGCAACTTCTTTTCACCATGCGGATAATTCCTCACATTTATCGAGGATCTGTCCATCCTAAGTGGTTCCTGTGATTCCCAAAATACTTAGAAATATTATCCGATCTCTTGACAATCCCGTTTTTCTTGTAGTCTTTGATGACCTCCCTTGGCATTTCCATTCTGATCTGTTGAATCATCGTGTGTGCTAGTGCACGCAATCATCAGTTGATCCCTATGAATCCATTCTTCCGGCTCAGACGTCATTCCGGACATGAGCTGTTTGTCGGTAAATGAAACCTTGATTGTTTAACCGTCAAGCTTCTATTAGACTTATTCATGTTTTCTCGATGTATCTGAATCTGATACACTGATATGGGAGTCATAATCCCTTTGTACTTAAGCATCGAATTATTCCGATGCTTCTATCTCCAATGCTTTGGCATGCTTTCTTTTTATGGTTGAGTACCAATACTCACACCAGACTCTTTGTACGCCGCCTGGCATTTTTGGTGGATTACTACCTACCGTACCCTTGTGACCTAAGTCATTCATGAATTTCCCTGATATCAGATGCCTCTGGCAAATGATATCACCTACTCCGTGTCATTAGCCTTCTGTTTTCGAACTGGTATCCCTCGCTTATGATGTTTGTTGTACGGGTTTAAAAATGCCCCGATGGGTTAACCCTATGCTTCCCCTAATCTATATGAACCCAAACTTTATACGGGTCATACTCTACGAGTGTTACGCCAGATAAAATTTTGAACGCCGCAAACTCATCGACAACGAGAAGTGAATGAAAGTTTATGCGTTGAAGAAGTGGGAGTCGACCCTGAACCTTTGTGTTCATGCCTGTGGATACTATGTATAACTTATCATGAAACCTTCTCGTAAGATAATGAACACCCTTGGTATAAATTCTTTTATGCCTATGATCCATCATTCTACCTTCGAGTAGTACCCCTGGTATCTCGAGGATATCATGCCTTTGCACTACACCTTATGAATTGTGATGAAACAATGCCTATCCCTGTCATAGCCATTTCATGGTTCTGGGTTGCCGTCAACCGGGAACACCGAATAATTTTGCTTCACCATTCCTTTTGCTTGATGTCGCCGTTGTTCGATTGTATTTTCTTGAAACCTTTTGAGATGATGTGTCGTGATCATCATCGACATTTTGACTTCTCCCAAGTGTTACTTGGATGCATCGGAGAAATACCATCCTTTCCCCTCGTTGATTTGTGTTATCATCGACAACCTTCTTTGCCGCCCCCCCCGCCGCCAATACAAACTTGGTCATATATCTTGCTCTGCTTTCCTTTGGGAAAGATATACACCTGATACTTGTGTATCATCACATTTTCCTTTCTATTGGTCTGTTTAACCTTTCTTGTAATGTATCTTATCTAATCAGTGATAATTCTCTGCTTATGTAAACACTTCAGTGTACTTCTCTATCCGTACAACCTGCTACGATTGTTGATGACTTTTCGGTGACCATCGATGGATGAGAACTTTGCCTACTGGTCCGCCTCGTCTTGACGAGCAGGAAAATGGTTCTCCTTGTCCCTCGCCCTTGGTACCGACGTTGTTGCCGAAATAGCTAACAAGCCGTTCTCTAACTTACCTTGCAACTTGACCGCAATGTTTATCACCACCCTTCTTATTCAATGTGGGCCCATAACCCACAGTTCCACAGGATCGAAACCTGACTGCCTTGTACCTTTTTGTTCTCGAGGTTATTCCTCTTGCTTGACCTCGTATGCAATTCACGAGTCCTCTACCTTGTGATATTTAGTTCGATATCATACTCAATGCTTATGCCCGATGCTCTGGACCCATTTTCATCCTCTGTTATCATTGTCGAATGCTTGCATATCCTCTTGAAAACTTCTCATGCCTTCTTTTGTTTCTCCCGATGTATCTCCCCGAGTTTAACTCGTGAGATACTTTATACCCCACTTCCTCGGACAACCTCGATTGTTTAATCGGGTGCCGATTTGAACCCCTTAAGTTTTTCCTCCTAGCCTATGCGTAAGTACGATGAAGATCCTAAATAAAGGATTAAAACTCATCAAGATGCACAGATACAGAGAGATGAAGACGTCAATGAGAAGGATTAACTTCTTTGATAAGGACAACAAGAACCAAAAGAATAGTTTGAATGCGAAACCGAAACTTACCCCCTTGCACTACTTTTAATTCTCGGGACGAGAATACTTTGTAGTAGGGGAGATTTGTAACGCCCCGGGTGTCACGCAACAGTTATCACTTTTGACTAATTCGAAGTTACCTTGATTGCATGTGATGATCACCCTTGATGGTATCTCATTCTAATTCCAACCCGATTAAAATTTTAAAATAAAATTGAAAAGTAAAGTTGCACTAAAAATTATGGAAAAATATATAAAAACTTTCTAATAATCATTTGACCATGGTATGTTAGCAACCAATAATTATTGGAGTGTTTAAATAATCTATATAATTAACAACAGTAGAAAAACAGCACCAAAAAGCCTTTGAAAATGAACAACAATATTCAAATGAATTTAGTCAAGGCTAAAACTTTTTGTAGCAACCCAGTGCAGTGTAACAAAAATATTAGGACTAGTATCACATTTTACTAAATTAAATTGCTAGCCAAACAAAATTCAGACAAAGTAGAACAGAAACAAAAAGAAAAGAGAAATAGAAAGGTATTAAGAAACGCCGCCCTGGGCGACTCCTCGTCGGGCCCAGCCCACTCCACCTTCCTCCTCCCTCGTTCTGTTCCTCTGCTCCTCTTGGTGGACATGGCGACCGCGCCCACTGTCCCCGTCGAGCCAAGTCGGCCGAGCAACTACAGTGCACCCCCTGGCGTGGATAAAAGGAACCCTGACCCCAGAACCCTAGATCGAACCCCCCGTTCCCCCTCTCTCCAGTCCTCTCGCCGGCAGCCTGTGTGCACGCCGTTGCCGCATCGGGCCGCCGGCGTGGCCACCAAGCTCATCGGCGTGTGAGAGCATGTCCAGCAGCTGCGCCATGGATGCCTCCTTCGACTAGGCTCGGTAGTTTGTGTCGGGAGGCCCCGTGGACAGCGCCCCCTGCTCTTCCTCCGCCACGGCCGCCAAAGAACTTCGCGGCGATTCGCCGCCGCCGATGCCTCCCCGAGCCCACTGCCTTCCCTGTCGCACTCGCCTTGAGCCGCACTCGCGATTCCCCCTCTCCCCCTTTCATTTAGTTCGCCGTAGGGACGTGCCTCGACGAGGTCACCATGGATGGGAGCCGAGCTCCTGAGCTGCTCGCTGCTGCTGCTGCTGCTCAGTGCGGCCTGGCCTGGCCGGGCCCCAACGGGCTCGCGCAAGTGCGCGCGGTCGCATCGCCGATGCGGCCTCCCCTTGCCTCGCCGGAGAGGCCTCGCCGCCGTCTCTGCTCACCGACGGGCACGACAATGTAAGCCGTGGGATAATCCACCCCCCTAATCTCACTGCCACATGGGGCCGCATGTCCCTAATTAAACATATTTACCCCCCTATGTGTATGTCCAGTGGGGCCTCTTTCTAATTTCGATGAGTTAAATAAACCTTTAGCTGGATAGAGTATGACATCTGGGCCCAGCACATTAATTAATCCCTTGGCTTAATTAAAATTGATATTTATAAAATGTCTCTATGACATGTGGGACCCCACTGTCATATGATTAAATATAATGGATTTTATTATCTGTGTGTATGACAGGTGGGACCCACTGGTCAGTTTGACCAGTCAAAGGCCTCAGCCTATGACATGTGCGTCCCCTCTATCAGGGTTGACCTGGTCAAATATATTGTTCTGGATAATGTTGCATTATTTTATAAAGAAATCCCAGAAATTGATTTAAAATGAATTAAACTTAGAAAATCAATATCTTTTAAACCGTAAGTCCGATGAAGATATTTTATACATGAAAGTTGCTCAGAAAATTGCCACGAATACAAATACGCTACCCATATCCCCACCACACCCCCTCTAACATACCAAACGTGGAACATCCCCCTCCCCCTCCGGTGAATCGATCCGGCCGGTAATAACCCGGTACCGGTAAAACTTTCCGACATTTCCCTTCGATCATCGGTCCGGTAATCAACCGGTACTGATGGGTCATCCCGCGGTACTGATGGGTCATCCCGGGATAAATTCTCGCTCCGCCTAAAATACTTAACACTGCATTAGAACAACGCCAACACTGTGTTTGCCATGTCTTGCATTTGTATTGTTATTATTGCCATGTATTTATTGTTTCTCCCCCTTATTCTTCCGGTAGACCCCGACATTGCCGCCGCTGACACCGTTGCCGAGTACGACTACTTCGTCGACGACCGTACCCCTACCGCCGATCTTCCAGGCAAGCAGAGCCATTTTCTTCCCCAGATATCGCCTATCTTTCCGTACTTTTCTTTTGCACTAGGCATTGTTACTGCTGCTGCTACGTTCCAATCCTATTATATTGCATAGCATGTCATTGTCGCCCTTGATTTACCTTCCTTTATCCTATGCTGCCTATATAAATATATATCATTTTCAACAGTGAGCCCTGCGCTTTGTTAGTCAAATAGGATTAGATAGCGGGCCGTGATAACTCAGGGGAGTGAACAGAATACGATGATTATAACTGCACAGGTACAGTACAATGCAGACACCGCCTAAGGCCCCTACCTCGGCTCTGCCGAGCCACATCAAGTGGAGCTATCGAGTAGTAATCCTCGTACTCCACTCGTTGCTGTCTCTGTATAGCCGCCCTAGGGTCCTGAACAACGGTTGTCCTTAAAGGTAAGTAGTCGGGTGACCCAACGGTGCCCGCGAGCGGTATTGCGACGGGATGACAGGGAGGGTACGACCAGTGTACCGGTGCACTTGGCCCCTGATCATTGGCCGCGAGAGTTACCAAACCACGAAAGTCGAGCTCCTCCAGTAGCACACGCGAGATATGGGAAGGAGTCGGTTCACCTTGTTGGTAACCGCAGAGACTTGGTGGGACGACAGGGCAGGCACCGATGTACTGGTGGTCCTGACTGCTGTCGTTGTCCGAGGGTCAGCTAAGTCGAGGCAACGAGAACGGTTGTCCCGCAAGTTAATAAAATGACTAATGGTTTGGCTGATGACTTGAGTAGCAATTTGGCTTGTACACGCTGCCTACACGTGGGATAATGAGTTATGGGCTCCTCTGCTTCATAGTCTCGTCCGAGGACTCTTCAGACGTCAGCAGTACCGCGGCCTGCGCCGGGAAGTGGTGTTGTCTTATTTGATCGCGCGGTCTTGTCTTATTTGGTTTGACTTTGCTTCACCGGTCAGCCACGCACCGTGTAGTTGTACGTCGGGGTTGTGGTCCAAGGCCCTATGTACTTAGGATTTAGACCGGCGGATGGACTCTCTGTTGAGTTTGAAAGATGGGTTGTGGAGTGTCGGATAGCCTCGGTGGAGCGTTCCCTAACAAGGTGCCCACCACCCTGGAGATCGGTGCGTTGAGTGTAACAGAAGTGCACCCCTGCAGGGAAGATTAATCTATTCGAATAGCCGCGTCCACGGTAACAGAACGCTTTATGCTGAAGCTGGATCTTACCACTACAAATTATTATTATTAAATTGTATGGTTCCGGGTTTTCTTCCTCGCTGGGATGTCGAGGAGGTGATCTCGGAGGCATTGCTAATTATTAAAAATTATTAGTATACAATGTTGCAGCAACTTCTGCTGCATTGTTACTTTATGCTTTATATGAACTGTTGGCTGTTTCTCCTCTCATGCTGCAAGAAACGCCAAAAGATGTTAGTCTTCGATAGTCCTAGCTTCTTATCCTTATTATGATTTCTACCTTGCAGTCCACTCTATACATCCTCCCCTTTCCATTAATACAAATGCATAAATGCTTAGTAGCGGACGTAAGACTCGCGGGTATGCTAGATACTCACCCTTGCTTTATTTCCCCCTTTTTATTTTGCCAGACCGGCCACTGCAGTGAACGTTGGCGCCTTGGAGTCCAGGAGCAGGAGATCACCGAGACCTTCTACGACGTCGAGTTCCCCGTTGACCAGGAGTTTTTTGGAGGTTCCTAGGCAGGAGGCCTCTCCTTTTTGATCTGTTGTTATTTGTGCTAACCTTCTTAAGGCATCCTTCTATTCTTGTGTTTGTACTCAGATACTATTGCTTCCTCTAACCTTGTGCTCTCGAGCTGTTGTATTGGAGCCCTCGTGGCCCTGGCTTGTATTAAACAGCTTGTATTATTTTATTTGTAGAGTTGTGTTGTGGTATCTTACCGTGAGTCCCTGATCTCGATCATGTACCTTGCATGTATGATTACTGTACATGGTCTGATTTTGGGGGCGTCATAGTGGACTACTCACGGTTCATCCGGGAAGCATCCATGGCGGTGGAGAAGCTCCCAGAGGTGGTTCCTCCCTCCGGTAGGGTGCCGGGAAGAGGGCTCCTGGTGCTCCCGATCTTGGAAGCGCGGCGGAGGCGGAACAGAGGAGAGATCGCGTAAAAGGGTTCTGTCCCCAAGGGTTTCTCGTCACGGGGAATAAATAGGTGAAGGGGGCAATCAGAGGTGGACCAGGGGCCCTAGGCGCCCCCCTGGCGCGGCCTAGGGGGTGGACGCCTGGGCCACCCCTGTCTCCCCTCTGTCCCCACTTGGGCTCTTCTGGAAGGTTCCCGTACGCTGATTTTTCCTATATTTTTCCCGGAATTGTTCTGGCACTTTAAATAATGGGAAAACCTGAAATACAAAACATCAGAAAACAGGAACTGGCACTGGGGTGCACTGAGTTAATAGGTTAGTCCAAATATGATCAAAAGTGTATGGAAGTACATCAATATCATAGCAATATCACACAAAAGATGCATGGAGCAAGCATAAATTATAGATACGTTTTGGACGTACCACCCGACTCTTACCTTTAAGGACAAATATTGCTCAGGTACCTAGAGGGGCTATACAGAGTCAGCAACAAGTGGATTATGAGGATTACTCCTCGGTAGCTCCACTTGATGGTGGCTCGGCAGAGCCGAGCTAGGGGCCTTAGGCGGTGTCTGCATTGTGCCGTACCTGTTGCAGTTATAATATTGTATCCGTGTTCACTCACCAGAGTGATCACGTCCCGCTATCTAATCCTAGCTAACAATGCGCAGGGCTCACTGCTGAATAAAATATATATTATAGGCAGCACAGGATAAAGGAAGGTACATCAAGGGTCGACAAAAACAAGCTATGCAATTGAACAAGATTGTAATCATAGCAGCAGCAGTAACAATGCCTAGTGCAAGAAATGTACGGAAAGATAGGCGATATCTGGGGAAGGAAAATTGCTCTGCTTGCCTGGAAGCTCGCGGGAGGGGTACGGTCATTGACGACGTAGTCGATCATAGGGGCATCGACAGCGGCCGTCGGGTCTACCGGACAATAAGAGGGGGGAAGAAACAATAAATACACAACAATAATAGCAATACAAATGCATGGCATGACGAATGCAATGTTAACGGTGTTCTAACGCGGTACAAGGTGTTATGCTCGGAGCGGGAATTCATCCGGGGATGAAATACCAGCTCCGGGTGATTATCGACAGACAGACCGGAGGGGGGATGTCGATGTTCGTTGTGTTAGAGGGGTGGGGTTGGTATACAGATAGCGTATCCGTATTCGTTATATTTTTGTGATCAGTTTTGATGTATAAAGTTTTTGAATCTGACATACGGTTTAAAAGATATTCAATTTTAAAGATTAAATCATTTTAAATCTTTTTCTAAATTTTATTTATTAATAAAATGCAACATTATCCAGAACAGTAAAATTTGACTGGTCAAACCTGACCAATGGGTCCCACTGGTCAGCCTCACATTTTAATAAAACTTTTAATTAAATTTAAATAAGGCCAGGGCCCACATGTCACTGTCTCATTGTTTTATAATTTCTTTTTATTTAAACTAATCACTAGTGGGGCCCAACAGTCATATACACAATGTTAATATATCTTAATTAGATTCTTCTAACAGGGGTAGGGCCCATGTGTCATTGGCTATGTGGGGGGGGAAGATTTAACCTTAAGAGTTTTTTTATTTAACAGGGATGGTTATTAGGGGCATTTGGCCCACTGGTCATAGGCAGAAGGGGGGGTTAGTGGTTGATTAACCACTAACCACGCCGGCACAACGGCGGCCATCGGAGTTGCTCCAGCGAGCCCGTGCGTGCATTACAGACGCCGGGAGGCGGCGGGGGTTGAGCTCATTCGGACCGGAGGGCGACCGTGCGTTCACCAGAGGTGACGGCCTCGCCGGAAGCTGGCCGGAGCGTCGTCGGCGACCAGAGGGGCGGCGGCCTGAAACCGAGCGGAGATGACGGCGAGGCTACAGGTGCGGGGAAGAGCGTGAGCTACCGCATTCGAACGAGGGGGCGTGGGGAGCGTTTTGACGCGAACGACACGCCAAAACCGTGCCCCGGACCACGGCAAGGAGCTCAACGGCGGCGGCCTGGCCACGACAGATGTGGGGACGCGGACATAGGTCATTAATGCAAGCGGGGAATGGGGGAAATGGCGCCAAGCTCACCGTGGAGCACGTCGAGGAGGCAGCGGGCTCGGGGAGGGGTCGATGACGACGGAATTCGTCGACGACGTCGGCGCGGCTGGCGACGGTGGAAAGGCTGGATTCCCGCGGGGCGTAACTTCCCGGTGCGATTCCTGGTGCTGGGGTGGCATGGAGGAGCGAGGTGGGGCTACTAGACAAGCTCCCGGAGCTCGAGGTGGTCTCCGGCCGCGACGACGACAAGGTGCGGCGGCGGCTTCCGATGGGCGGGCACGGGGGCGCTCGGTGCAGAGCATGGGAGGGGCGAGGAGGGGAAAAGGGGGCTCAAACCTAGGGTTAGGGATCACGGGGGGGGGGGGGGGTGCGGGGTCCTTATCTATGCCGCTGGCCGGCATATTGCCGCCACGGCGACGAGGCCGTGGCATGGCGCGGTGGATGGTTGCCACGCACGGGGAGAGAGAGAGAGGTTAGGGATGACTGGGGTTAATGGGCTGGGCCCAGTGGAGGGGTTTTCCCCAGACGTAGAATAGGAGTTTCACTTCTTTTTTTTTCTTTCTTTTTTCTTTTCTGCTTATATTTTATTGATATACAATTTGATTTTACAAAAATGTGGATCTTGTACTATTAATTGTATTACACTACAATATGCAGCTATAAAAAGGTTGGGCTTTTTTGAAATTCATTTGATATTTGTTTTGGACTGCAACTTAATAAAAGGGGATTTTAGCTGTTGTAAATAATTGTTTGGATTATTTTAAAGCTTAATAAATTCCCATTGTTGTTCTAGCATGATCCAATGATTATTTGGCATTTTACAAAAGTGGTTTCACAATTTTTGGACAAGGTTTTATTTTCACTTAAATTTTTGGCAATTCAATTTGGTTGAAATTGACAAGGGCATGATCAAAGGTGATAAGAGACTTGCTAATCACATAGGTTTAATATTAACAAAAGTTTTGTTGTTGTCTGACACTGAGGGTGTTACAATCCCCAAGCTTAGACGCTTGAGTCTCCTTGAAGATTGAGTCTCCTTGAATATTTATTTGGGATGCATGGGGCCATCGCCAAGCTTGAGCGTTTGACACTCCCGGATCTTCTTTCATCATCTTCCCTCGCACACTTGAAAACTCCTTTCATACATAACTCATCATAAGCTGATTAGAGAGGTTAGTACCCTTAATAAAATATTTTTTCTCTACTGTAAATAAATATATTCTTGAAGAGCTACTGTTTCTCAAGATTTCCAAAAAGTTTTTGCAAAGAAAAAGAAAGCTTAAGGTTTGCAAAAGTGAGGAAAGGTAAAATGTGGCAGAATCTGTGAAAAATAGAACATCAGGTAGTAAATAATTTTTTGGGGGTACTTCTGCAACTCAAATAAAAAAACTCAGAACATACACTCGAAAGTCAATTGTATGGAGCACGCTGTCAAAAAAATTCAGATCAAAAAGATGATCTGGTGATTTTAGGCTAATTTTTCCGTCCAAGGACATAATCTGTTTTCTGGACAGCATGTCACAACTTTTGAACTTTCTTGCAATCGGAGGCTAAACTTGGCACAAAGCTTGACAATAAAGATACAATGATGTTTCTACAGTAGTAACAATCATCAAGACCACTAAAATAAGAAGTAAAAACATCTTGGGTTGCCTCCCAACAAGCGCTTTCTTTTACGCCTTTAAGCTAGGCATAAAGCAAAAAAGATCAAGTTTTATCAAGAGAGAGAGAATAGCCAGCCCGTGTGACGGACTCAAAAGGAAAATTAATATTCTTCCTAGGGAAGAGGTACTTACCTTTCGCTTTTCCACGTAAGTGTATGTGCACCTTACCAATATCAATGAAGCCTTTCATAGCTCGGAGGAAGTCCCTTCCAAGCACGATGTTACTTTGATTTGGCTCCATGACGAAGAAATCCATCGTTGCAACCCTTTTAAGGAATGTAACTTGGAGTTCTTTTACCTTTCCTTTAACCTCTGAAATATCTCCATTAGCATGTTCATGATAAGATGAAAAATTATCCATGTCTAGTTTCAAAGAATCATAAACTATTTCTGGCATTGTAGAAACCATGGATCGAATATCACAAAAAGCAAGGAAGTCTTGGTTAGAGATTCTAATTCTAACAAAAGGCTCCAAATCATCATATATCTCCAACATTTCTTTCTTGTTGGACTTAAGTTCCTCTACTTTTCTCAAGTCTAGAGCATCCATCTGTTGGAATTATGCCCTAGAGGCAATAATAAATTGTATTATTATAATTCCAGGTTCATTATTAATGTTTATATGTCTGTGCTATAACTGCAATGGCTTATGCGGAGGTTTGCCAAGTAGCATGTTAACTGCCTCCGGAGGAAAACCCATATGCAGTTGTGGAGTATAAACACCAAGTGTTCTTAGTCTGCCTCTAGGACTAACCCGTGTGTTATGGATGACATGTTTTCCTGTTCATAGGGCATTGGAAATGCCGGTAACACGTGGGAGCACGTTGTTGCCAGAACATGGGTGCTGAACCGACCCAATTGTATGATTTACTTTGAGATCACATCGTTCCCATGTTATAAGTAAAATCATCTAAAGTTAATATGCATGTGTCCTTCATGACCATAAGAATGTTTTGTAACTTCATACCGGAAGATGGGTTTTGACACTGTCCCAACACCACCCGTAACAGGCGTGGCAATAACGGCTTTGATCACTCACACCCGAAAGTGTGTCAAGGGACTTAACGATTCGATTTGGGAATTTGCTCCTCTAACGATGGAGAGATACTTCTGTGGGCTCTCTCGGTATTACGGCATCCAACATCGTCTGGACAGACACTGTGAATTGATCACAAGGGATACCGGAATACTAAACGAGAAAACTAGAAAAAACAGGAAGGAGGATGACTTGGTATAATGGTTAATGGTTAATCACGCGGATACCTAATAGATCTCACCTCAGGTTTTGTATAGTATCGTGAAGCAAATAGGACTGGCATGTTAAGCTTGTGGTTCACTCGAATTTATATTCGTGTAGGTACGGGAACCGTTATGGGTGTCCATGGCTCCGCTATCGATTATTGTTCCGCGGGAAAGTCAGTTTCCGATTCATGTCCGTATCCTACCGAACCTATGGGGTCACACACTTAAAGGTAGATGATCTGTAGAATATTAGAGTGATAGGAGCATGTATTTATCACACCACGAAAGTCTCGGAGTGATCGGGTGATGATCGATGAGAAAACCGGAACCATTTCGGGGACCCGGTAAAGTACCGGGAAGAGTTTTGAGAAAACCGGATAAAACTGGAGGGCCGGAAAAGTTCCGAGTTGGTCTAGATATATTTAATATTCATTTATTAAGTATTTTGAAAAATGTTTCATAATTAAATTAATAAATTAAATATATATGGGCTCCCTCTCACTTGGAAGGCCCAAGTGGGGAGGGAGCACTTGGGCCAAAGGTGGCCCAAAGGGGGGGCGCCTTGGGGGGAGCTTCCAGGAAGCTTCCCCCCTCCTTGGCGCAGCCCTAGGGGAGGGCAAACCCTAGGGCGCAACCCCTAGGGTTGCCCCCTCCTGCAAGTTGGCTCCCCTCCCCCTTCCCCTATAAATAGAGGAGGTGGGGGCACCCCTTGAGACACAATTCAGATTGCTTCTCCGCCGAAGGGCTGCCCCTCTCTCTCCCTCTCATTAGATCCAATCTCCATACCCCGAAGGGCTGCTCCTCCCTCCTCTCTACTCCGGTGGCGCCGAGCTCAGGATGGCGGAGCCCTGCCGGATCATCTGCACTGTACGTGTGGATCAACCGTAGAGAGTTCGTACGTTCGACCTTTTGTTCGAGGGACTCCACGGTGATTAGATCGGTTCGTGGGAGTGTTCATCTTCACGCATCACAAACTCTCCATCAAGTCTTCCGGTGCGAGAGTGCATCCGTTGAACGGTTGCAAAGGTAACTAGATTGATCCCCTTGTCTGCTTCTTCCTAGATTCGTTCTTGGGTTTGATTCGCAGTGCCGAATTTTTTTTTCTACTCCGAATCCCAACAACGGTATCATGAGCTAGTCTAGTGCTAGATTCAGGTTCGATCTAGAGTTCATAAGAGATCAACGGCATTGCATAAAATTCTTTGTGCGCAGTTTTCTGATAAGAGATCTAAAACTGAATTTTTGGTTGCTTCCCCTCGAAATTGCACAAGTTGATCTCTCCTATATTGCTTGATTTTGTTTCAAACATCTTGCCCCTCGGGGTACTTCTATGCTGCTCCTGAGTATGCTGGTCGCGCAAAGATGCTTTGCGTCTTTCTTTTGGAGTAGAGAAATTGTGTGACAAAAGGGGCTTGCTAGATTGATGATCTAGCACGGGGATCACACGTATTGTTGATAGTTCAGTATGAGTCATGAGATTAAACACTAACCTCATGGTTGATACGCTCCGCATGTTAATCTAGCAACTTGAAAATTGTGTCTCATGTGGTTATGTAGATAGCAAAACGTTTTGCCATGCAAACCCTAGTAGCCACGTAAAACTTGCAACAAACGAGTAGAACACGTCTAACTTGTTTTTGCAGGAACATGTGATGTGGTATAGTCTTCGTCATAACTTGTTGTATGAGATGATTATATTTTGTAAAGTTTATATTTGCATGACTTGCATGTCATGGTACGACATGATGGCTGGAGCCATGTGATTGTCTTTAATTGGGCTTGCGTGCCAAACTTCATGTAAAGTTTTGTTTAGTGGAATAAATGCGAGCAATAGTTGTAGTATCTACAGGAAGATGATGATCATGCATCAACATGCTCGATGACGTGCCGTACGTGGAGGTGATGTCTCCGCCAAACGAAGATGAAGAAGGAAAAGCATGGTGCTTGGAGCTTCTCCAAGAAAAGTCTATACAATATCACATACTTAACTGGCTGCGATGTTAATCCTTTTCATTGCCTGTTTTAATAGGATGATCTCTCTTAAAATATCAAGAAGTTTGTGCTCTCCCAACCGTGCAACCGTCTGTAAAAAACGCCACCGAGGTGCGTCGTGTAACACGAGTACCAACGGAAAGGTAACAAAGAGGTGGGTGGATTGAGTTGTCTCCACAGCAATGGCGCTTGGTTGTCTTGACGTTCTAGCTTATCCGATCTGAGCTCGGAGCACAAGTGTCGAAAGACTAATACAAGAGTCATAAGCCGGTTATGATTGGTTTAGTTAGACCTACCAGGTTAATCACCTCCATGGCTGAGTGTTACACCGGTGGTTGGTGTTTTGATCCGGATCTTGAATACCCTAAGATCAATTTAGAGAGATATTGATTTTAGTGGGAGCATTTGATTAAATTGTTAATAATGCCATATTAATTTTGAACCATTTCAACTTGTTTATTTCGTTGTAGAGCTATGGCCCCCGACACTCCCGTTAATTTTGATGCATTACTTGGAGATTTGATTTTGGATTCGAATGGAAATAACTATCTGGAATGGCTACGTGTCTTGGATAATAACCTCCACATGATTAAGAAAGAATACTTGATTCAAGCGGAACTCCCTACTCCTCCAATGGTGAATGCTTCTGTAGAGTAGAAAATTGTTTATGCTTCTCTCAAAGCTGACTATGACGCTGTACGACAAGTGATGTTGTCGCACATGGACAATTATCTGAAATTTGCTTTTGAGTTTTCAACCATCTGTGAAATGATTGCTACTCTCAACAAATGGTACATGAACTGGCTCAAGGCTAAGAGCCAACAGCTCACTCGAGCTTTGTATGAGTGCAAGATGAAAATGAATGGCTCTATGAGAGACCATGTGGTCACCGTGGCTGACTACGTTTCACAGCTTAGGCCTCTCGGACTTGATATTCCGGATGACCTTGCTGTTGAACTTATCCTTGCATCATTCCCGCAGCCGTTCTACAAACTTGTCATGCGCATAAGAGACACCATGGAGCAGAGGATAAGATTGATTCTGGCAGAATCACGTGCTGGACCGCCCAGCAAAGGTATAATTGATATCAATAATATTGACGTCCTTTTTACTGGCATCAATTCCAACTCTTGGGTATTTTATACCGGATCGGTTACTCATATTTGCAATACGATGCAAGGGCTTAGGAAGATGAGGAAGCTGGCAAAAGGAGAGATGAATGTGTCCTTCATGACCATAAGAATGTTTCGTAACTTCATACCGAAAGATGGGTTTTGACACTGTCCCAACACCACCCGTAACAGGCGTGGCAATAACGGCTTTGATCACTCACACCCGAAAGTGTGTCAAGGGACTTAACGATTCGATTTGGGAATTTGCTCCTCTAACGATGGAGAGATACTTCTGTGGGCCCTCTCGGTATTACGGCATCCAACATCGTCTGGCCAGACACTGTGAATTGATCACAAGGGATACCGGAATACTAAACGAGAAAACTAGAAAAAACAGGAAGGAGGATGACTTGGTATAATGGTTAATGGTTAATCACGCGGATACCTAATAGATCTCACCTCAGGTTTTGTATAGTATCGTGAAGCAAATAGGACTAGCATGTTAAGCTTGTGGTTCACTCGAATTTATATTCGTATAGGTACGGGAACTGTTATGGGTGTCCATGGCTCCGCTATCGGTTATTGTTCCGCGGGAAAGTCAGTTTCCGGTTCATGTCCGTATTCTACCGAACCAATGGGGTCACACACTTAAAGGTAGATGATCTGTAGAGTATTATAGTGATAGGAGCATGTATTTATCACACCGCGAAAGTCTCGGAGTGAATGGGTGATGATCGATGAGAAAACCGGAACCGTTTCGGGGACCCGGTAAAGTACCGGGAAGAGTTTTGAGAAAACCGGATAAAACTGGAGGGCCGGAAAAGTTCCAAGTTGGTCTAGATATATTTAATATTCATTTATTAAGTATTTTGAAAAAGGTTTCGGAATTAAATTAATAAATTAAATATATATGGGCTCCCTCTCACTTGGAAGGCCCAAGTGGGGAGGGAGCACTTGGGCCAAAGGTGGCCACATGGGGGGGCGCCTTGGGGGGAGCTTCCAGGAAGCTTCCCCCCCTCCTTGGCGCAGCCCTAGGGGAGGGGAAACATTAGGGCTGCCCCCTCCTCCAAGTTGGCTCCCCTCCCCCTTCCCCTATAAATAGAGGAGGTGGGGGCACCCCTTGAGACACAATTCAGATTGCTTCTCCGCCGAAGGGCTGTCCCCTCTCTCTCCCTCTCATTAGATCTAATCTCCACACCCCGAAGGACTGCTCCTCCCTCCTCTCTAATCCGGTGGCACCGAGATTTGGACGGTGGAGCCCTGCCGGATCATCTGCATTATACGTGTGGATCAACCGTAGAGAGGTCGTACGTTCGACCTTTTGTTCGAGGGACTCCACGGTGATTAGATCGGTTCGTGGGAGTGTTCATCTTCACGCATCACCAACCCTCCATCAAGTCTTCCGCTGCGAGAGTGCATCCGTTGAACGGTTGCAAAGGTAACTAGATCGATCCCCTTGTTTGCTTCTTCCTAGATTCGTTCTTGGGTTTGATTCGCAGTGCCGAACTTTTTTGTTTTCTACTCCGAATCCCAACACGATCCTCTTTTCAATAGTGACAAGTCTATCTATAACAGTATCAAAAGTACGATCATAAACAAAATAAATAGATAGACCATGAAAAATGTCAAGAGCTCTAGCTTCATCACACTCTAAAAAGTCTCCTTCAGCCATAATATCAAGAGAGTGTTTAAACCACTTAAAAAGACCATGGCAAAAATTTCTAAGCACAATTTTTATAGGTACCCAAGGCATAATTCTCCTATGTGCTTCAGAAATTCTGTCCCATGCCTTCTTCATATTTTCTCCATCCCTTTTATGGAAATCTAGAACTTATAATTCCCTCAAAGCACCAAGTCCTAACATGCTTAACTAAACAAGAAGGACTACCAAAAGCAAGGTAAATAATTTTTTTGTGGTTTTCGATAAGGGACACTAAGATAAAAACTGAAAGATAAACTAACAAGACTAAAAAGCAAAGGTAAAAGATAGTGTGATACTCCCCTATCTTATAGATTGGAGTCCCCGGCAATGGCACCAGAAATTTTCTTGATGTGCGAGAGATGATAATGGCTTCTCGCCCTTCGTTGGTTACACAAAATGGAAGGTGAGATGTAGGATAGCAGCAAATTTCCCCTAACGTAGAGGATAGAGTTTGTCTCACGTAGGACTTCGAAAGCGACAAGTAGGTGACAACGACGCTAGAAATTAGGCGGTTGACGTGGACCTTCACACAGACACAAATAACTTTGCTCCCAATGAAGTTCAGAGAGATTGTCAATCTCTCCGGTCTTGTTGTTTACAAAGGGTCAAATGCAAGGGATAAAGGATAATAGTAACTGCAAGTGGAAAGTAAAAGCAGGAAATAAATCGAGCGTGTAAACAGTGATGAGAATATGGATCGGGGTCCCATGATGTTCACTAGTGATGTCTCTTTCCCAAAAGACGATAAAACTGATATGTGAGGTAAACAAAGCACAGCAGGGCAATTGACAGGATTAAAAACGAGCCTCAATGCTAACTATGCTATGAAGAAAGGAAGAGGCTCAAAAGCATGGGCGGTACGCCAAAATAAGTAGACCGAAATCCAAGTGCATCTACTACTAATCATCCACCTTGAGATATCTATCCAGAACATCTCGCTGGTATTAAGTTGCGAGCCTCACCCAAAGTGTAAACCCAAAGCAACAGACAACTGCATTAAAAGAACTTTGCGTAAGTAAACAATCCTTGCAACCACGGTTAGAAGCACCGTTGTTTTCCCCCTTGTGGCAACAACACATCCCCTAGACTCATGTTTCTGTCACTCAAGCTAGTCTTTAGGGGGCATGAACCCACAATCGAGCATAACGTTCCCTCTTGGAGTCACAATCTACTACTTGGCCAAAGCAATAAACATCAACGGAGAACATGCAAGAATTACTCAAGAAAAAAATATAAAAGATAAGGACCAAATATATTACTCTATCACAAACTGAACATAGTCTCATAATCCATCAGATCCCAGCAAACTCATCATAGCAACAGCAGAAACAATTACATATGTGCCTTGATCATGTAGGGATGCTCACAAGCTCTAATCCATGAAGAACAAAGAGGGGAGGAGAACATCACATAGCTACTGATCATGGACCCATGGTCCAAGGTAGACTACTCACGGATCATCCGGGAAGCGTCCATGGTGGAGGACACTAGTAGAAAAGGCCCATTTGTCCCGGTTCCAGAGGGCCATTTGTCTCGGTTCCGGAACCGGGACTAAAATGTCGTTACTAATGCCAAAAACTTTAGTCCCAGTTGGGCCATGAACCGGGACAGACGGGCCTCCACGTGGCCATTGTGGCCTGCCCAGGCGGGAGGGCCTTTTGTCCCGGTTGGTGCCACCAACCGGGACGGGTAGTTTTTTTTTGAAATGGTGGGGGGTTTAGGGGTTTTGCAAGGGTTAATTTAGGGGTTTCATATATTGTTTTAGCTAGCTAATAAAAAGAGTTGTGTACTCTCTTATCACCATCTAGGAGAGAAAGGATTCATCTCATATATATCATCATGATCATAATTAATATCAAACACACAAAGGTCCTTTGCTAGTTTAACTTCGCTAATCTTTTATATTCTTCCGAATCACTATCCGTTTCAAATTTGTTATTCTTAAGGAGCCAACATCACGTTCACTTTCAGTGGAGTAGTCAGTATTGAAGAGTTCTTCCCATGGCCGCCGGCATCCACAATTGTAAGCTCGCCTTTAGAAGGCATCCATCTAGGCACACATGTTTTGGGATTTTCTGTTGAAAACATATGAGTAAAATACTTAGTAATGCGGTATAGTTAATCTTAGGTCAAAAGATTTCTGAAAATGATGAAGTAGTGATAGAACAGTAAAAAATCTCAGCATGATATAGTTTGATACATATACCGGCAACCACTCGAGAACAAATGGAACATATGGAGTATAAGATTTGCTTGCAAAGCCAGTTACATCTTCAAGAAAGGAGATGTACTCATCTTGTTCATCCATGGTTAGCTCCTCAACCCCACCATTATAAAAAGCATTATCAAATATCTTGCGTACATCCATCGGAGCATAGAGATAAACTGGCAATTATAACAAAGTTGTCAACTTGGGAAGCAAAGACATAAGGAAAGGAAACAAGTAAAATTTGGTTAAGAAACTCACGTTGAGATAGAACCAGCTTCTTGTTGTCCACTAGCATCCAAATATCCTTATTTTTAAATACATCTCGGCGAGGTCCAAGATCAAAGGTTATTTTCATACCCTCTTGTAATGCATATGCCTTGCACAATGCATGCCAATTTGGACAAGCAAAATAAGTGCACCAACATTTATTAGTGAAATCAATCCTCAAAGTTCTACCATGTTTCGTCATCTTTAGTTTGAATTCCTTTGTTTCATTCTCTTTCCAATCATTGAATTTAACAAAGTCACATACTTGGCGTCTTGCATAGCATGGGATGCGCTAGTTGATTATAAAAAAATTACACGTCAAAACAAAAATTTAAGTGCGAAGCATGCTTAAATAAGAAGGATGATGTCGACGCAGAAGTTGTATATATATACCGTTATTTTTATGAAGTCACGCCTAAGCTTGAGGGCGAAATATCTTTCTTCATCCCCATCCAACTTTGGATACCTGCTGTCGCACCGACCCGAGTTATCATCACAATAGGGGCACTGGACGAGTTGTTCATCGTCAACCATTTTCTGTGTTCATATATAAAGATTAGTTCGGTGTCGTCGTCGGCATCGTCTTTAGCCAAATGGAGAGATGGTAACGATGACTGGAAGGTGGGGGATTATATACCAAGAGAATAGGTCCCGGTTGGTTCAAAGTTAATACACACACAAAATTATGAACTCGAATAAAAATGCAGCAATAATATTTTAAAACAAGGTTGCATAGTGCCTCATAAGTAATACAATGGTAAACAACATGACTAATACAGTAAACAACGTCGGGTGCGGTGGAAGGTGGCCACCCAAAGAGAAGGAACCACCACAAACTCGTAGCTCGGATGAGATCCCTGAAGAACCTTCCAGGTCCTCCATGACCCGGCGTCCAACGCCACCAAGTAGCGACGGACGTGCTCGTCCTCCTCCCTGACACGTCGGCGTACAATCCACTCGGGGGCCGGCTGTCTCCGCACCGATTGTCACTACTAGGGAATACCCTTATGGTGGCGCCCTTTTTTTGAGTTTAGTGGCGCATTATGGATGCGCCACTAACTACAAGCCACTAATAAGGGCTTAGAGGTGGCGCATTCTGGATGCGCCACGCCTCAGGCCCTTAGGAGTGGCGCATCTCAGAATGCGCCACCTCTAAGCTCTTAGGGGTGGCGCATTCTGATATGCGCCACGCCTAAGTTTCCTTAGGGGTGGCGCATTCCCAGTGCGCCACTAAAGCCAGATAAAATTCGCCACTAAATGGGTTACAGAAAACAAAACAAAAAGAATTACAGAAAAGAATAAAAACATTACTGATATTTTTATTATATTACAGAAATGCAAAATACAATATTACAATGAGCCCAACAATTATTGATACAAAAGAACTGAATTATAATTCTTATTACAAATATTTATAAAGGTTTAGAGGCCAACAAGATTCACAAGATTACATCCATCACAATATTACAATGAGTCCAACAATTATTGAAAACAGAAAGCTACTTTCGTCATCATCTCGTGTTTTCTCTTCAACCTGCACAAAACAAAGATTTAGAGGTCAAATCCATATGAATTCATAGCAAAGGACAACAACGCAATATAGCATCTATTCTTATCTACAACATAAAGAAGGTCGATCAATGGCCAGGAGCATGCACATATGCATAAAAATGCATATGTAGTGACCTTTATACACAAAGAGCACCAAGAGTATTTGACACTACCATCTACTACACAAAGAGTACATCCAAGTTACATGTAGGGCACACATTCATCAAACGAATGTCATATATAACATAAATTGTTCAATTGTTCTGACTCAGCTCGGGGAATGGGCGACATCCTTCTTTCGTCATGAAAGGCCTTGTGTCACGCAAGGCCTTTAGGAGGACTTCTATCTCCCCATTGGATGGTGCAATGTTGGACTGGAAGATCAACCCCTTCATCTGTACTTCATGACGGATGATAGTCGCCATCTGCGCTTGGATGTGAAAGAACTCCTCCTTAAGATTTGCATCGGCGATTTCCGCCTTCCTTTCGGCCCACGCTCTGAAATGACTTGGCAGCGTAAGGTTGCGTTGTTCCTGTACAATCTCCCTCATGTGATGAAGGGCGTAGTACGCATCCCTCACACTGCCAGCCGGCTGCTTGACGCACGGTGTAACACCCTCACTGTCAGTGAACAATAATCACTGTTACTGTTCATCACTACTGTTCAAAACTTTTGTTTGATCAACTTGGAACAGTTCAAATTCAAATTCCACTTTGATGTTTTTGAATGCATTGTGATCATGGACCTTGGTCATGTGGAATCAAACCAATATCAAACTCAAATCAGACTACCTTTGGATTGAGATCAAATCAATTGCCCTTTGGTGGAATATTAAAACAATGTGCAAAATAAACTTGGTCCAAAAATTGTGCTACCACCTTTATTAAATCAATAAAATTCAGTGGAGCATGTATCACCAAGTTGGAGATTTTTCTATTCCCTAAATAATTCTAAACAAATCAAAACAATGGCCAAAAACCCTATTTGAATCATTTAATATTTAATTGAAATATTAAATGACTTTTATTATTGCCCAATATTTTTGTGGCAGTAATATATGGTGTAACAATAAATATGGGACACATCCCATATTTTACAAAATGCCTAAGACTATAAAAAGAAATGCAAAAGAAATTAAACAGAGAAGAAAAAGAAAAATAAAACCCAAACTAATCTACCCCATGGGCGAGGCCCACCCCCTCACACCCCCTGGGCCACCAGCCCACCCCAGCCCAACTAGAACCCAGGCCGAGCCCACCCCCACCCGTTCCCCCTCCTCTGTTCACCACGATGCCGTGGAGGGAATCGGCCGTGGACACGGCGACAGGCGACGCCGTGTCGCCCATCGGCGACTAGCCAGCGTTGATAAGGCGCCCACCTGCCCCGTTCCCCCCCTCGCCGTGGCGAACCCTAGCCTCTTTTCCTCTCTTCTTGCGCCGCCGCCCTACCTTTGTGCCTCGCTCTGCCGAGCGCGTTCGTCGCTGCGCCGCCGCAGTGGGCGCGGCCACTGGCCACCTCCGGGCGCGCAGGATTTTCTGGGAGCTCCCTCGGCGAGGACTTCATCTAAACGCGCAGCCAATCGAAGCCGGGGAGGGTGGTGCGCTCGCCATCGCCGTCGGCCCCCTTCTGCATCCGCCTCCGTCGCCGTTCAAATTACGGCTGCACCCGGCCTCCTCCGAGCCCATTGCCACCTCGACGTGTCCTCGGTGAGCATGCGAGTCGAATGCCTCCTTCCCCCTGTCGAATTGTACGCCTCTGCCGTCGTGGCCACGTTAGCCTGCTCCGGTCGCCGCCGGGTTCAACCATTTCCGCCGCTGTAGCCGTTCCCCTCCTCCACCTGGTGCACCCATGGGTGCAGTGCTTCATGCATAGGCCTTTTGACGTCGCCGCCGCCTCTTTTGGTCACCGGAGCGCAGCTCCGACGGACCACCGCCGCGACGGGCCTCGCTGCCGGTGCCCTGTACGTGCTTCCCTGAGTCTATGACCAGTGGCCCCCACCCCCCTGATTAAACCCCTAATTAACTGTTAGTTAAAAATAACCCCCTCACTGTCAATGACACCTGGGCCCCACTGGGTATTTAAGTTTATTAAATCTGATTATTAGATAACAGTGTATGACATGTGGGTCCAGGGTAATTTAAATTAATAAAAATGTTTTATTTGACTATGAGGCTGACATGTGGGTCCCATATGTCAGTTTGACCAGTCAACCCTATTGTGGATAATGTTTGAAATATAAAAATAAAATAATTTAGAAAATTGATTTAAAAATGATTTAAAATGTTTAAAACTTTGAAATTCAATATCTTTTAAACCGTAAGTCAGATTCAAAAGGTTTATACATAAAAATTGATCAGAAAAATATAAAGAATACGAATACGCTATCCGTATACCAACCACACCTCTCTAACACAACGAACATCGACATTCCCCCACTCCGGGATGTCTGTCGATAATTCCCGGTGCCGGTATAAACCTGCCGGATGAATTTATTCCGAACACGAAAGTTGTTCGGAATAGTTCAACTAACCCGGATACACCCCCCTTATGTTTGTCGGATGTCCACGACACCTCCGGCACGAACCCTTCCCCCTCCGGACAGCTTGTCCGATAATCACCCGGAGCTGGCCGTTCATCCCCGGATGAATTCCCGCTCCGAGCAACGTGCATTGCACTGCGTTAGAACACCGTTAGCATTTCCTCTGTCATGTCATGCATCTGTTTGTATATGCTTGCTTTGTATTTACTGTTTTCCTCCCCCCTTAATCTCCGGTAGACTCCGCTGCTACCGCCGACTACACCGCCGCCGGGTACGACTACTTCGTCGACGACCTGACCCCTACCGTCGAGCTTCCAGGCAAGCAGAGCCATTCTCTTACCCAGATATCGCCTACCTTTTCCGTACTTTCTTGCACTAGGCATTGTTACTGCTGCTGCTACGATTACAATCCTATTCAATTGCATAGCCTGCTTTTGTCGCCCCTTGATGTACCTTCCTTTATCCTATGCTGCCTGTTATAATTATGCATATATTTAGCAGTGAGCCCTGCGCATTGTTAGCTAGGACTAGATAGCGGGACGTGATCACTCAGGGGAGTGAACACGGATACAATATATACAACTGCACAGGTACGGTACAAAGCAGACACCGCCAAAGGCCCCTATCTTTGTTATGCCTAGTCACCTCAAGTGTGAGTCATCCAGGAGTAATCCTTGTACTCCAGTCGAGGCTGACTTTGTCTTGCCGCCATAGGGTCCTGGACAGCGGTTGTCCTTAAAGGTAAGAAGCCGGGCGACCCAACGGTGCCCGCGAGCGGTATATCGTCAGGAACGACAGGGAGGGTACGACCGACGTTACTGGCGTGCTTGGCCCCTGCTCGTATCTCGCGAGAGTTACCAAACCACGAAAGTCGAGCTCTACCAAGAGCACACGCGAGACAAGGTAAGGAGACGGTTCACCTTGTTGGTAACCGCAGTGACTTGGTGGGACGACGTCTGTCGGGACCCGGACACCGGTAAAGTTCTCGACGAAGCGACGACAATAGCTGGCTAGGCCAAGAAAACTCCTAACTTGCTTAACCGATTCAGGTGGAGTCCAGTCAAGAACGGCCTGAACTCTCTCGGGATTCACAGCAATGCCTTTTGCAGAAATCACGTGGCCTAAGTAGGTCACTTCTGGTAGCCAAAATTCACACTTGGATAATTTAGCATACAGGCGATGCTCTCTAAGTTTCATCAATACCAGCCTCAGGTGTTTGGCATGTTCTTCTTCGTTCTTCGAGTATATAAGGATGTCATCGAGGTAAACCACGACGAACTGGTCCAAATACTCCATGAAGATCGAATTCATCATGCGTGAGAAAGTGGCGGGGGCATTGGTTAGACCGAAGGACATGACGGTGTACTCGTAAAGACCATAACGAGTAGTGAAAGCCGTTTTTGGAATGTCGTCATTTTGGATTTTGATTTGATGATAACCTAATCTCAAATCCATCTTGGAGAAGACAGAGGATCCTGCAAGTTGATCATAAAGATCATTGATCCTGGGAAATGGGTACTTGTTCTTTATCGTCGCTAGATTTAGCGGGCGATAGTCTACGCACATCCTTTCTGTTCCATCTTTCTTCGTTATGAACAGAACGGGGCAACCCCATGGTGATGAGCTAGGGCGGATGAAGCCTTTTGCCAACGAAGCTTCAAGTTGGATTTTAAGCTCAGCTAACTCACGTGGGGCCATTTTGTATGGGCGTCTGGAAATTGGGGTTGTGCCTGGTATAAGGTCCACTATGAACTCTACACCTCTGTCGGGTGGCATGCCCGACAGCTCTTCAGGAAAGACATCCGGGAAGTCACGAACCACCGGAACATCTTCAAGGTCAGTAAGGGGAAGCACATTCAAAGAATGCACCTGGGTTCTTGTTCTTGGTGAGGAGTAAGCTATCGTCTGGCCTGAAGGATGTGTAAGTCTAACTGACTTGGATTTACAATCAAGAAAAGCATGTTGTCTTGATAACCAATCCATACCAAGGATGACATCAATGTCTGAAGACTTGAGGGCTATGAGTGAAGCAAGGAATGCTAAAACCTCAATTGCAATTTGATTACCATGGCTTACTCTATTAGTTTGCCATTTTGAACCAGGAGTTTGAATGATCATAGGGGTGAACATTTCTTCAAAGGATACATCATGCCGAAGTGCATAACTCTCCGACATGAATGAGTGAGATGCTCCTGGGTCGAAAAGAACAGAAGTGGGAACAAAATTGACTGGGAGTGTACCAAGAATGACGTCGGAAGTACTATCAGTTTCCTCAACTGAGATTTGGTTCACACGTCCAAGATTTTCTGAGGTGGATGGCTTAGCGGTAGAAACCTTCGGGGGTGGTTTGGCACGAACAGTGGGTTTTCTTCTGGCATGGGGTGGAGCATTCTGGTTGACGGGGCACTCACGAGAATAGTGACCAGGCTGGCCACATCTGAAGCAGGCTCCAAAGATAGTGCGGGGAGCTGGGTTGTTTGGTGGAGCTGGGTTGTTTTGGGGTAACAAACTGTTAGGAATCCAGATCATGCGTTTCTGAGGGCGTGAACTAGAAGAAGGGGCAAGCTCAAGAGCATGCTTGCGAGACTTCTCGAAAACTTCATTTCCATGCTCAGCTCTGAAGGATCTGTTGACTAAATCTTCAAAGGTGGCAAATTCGACGAGGTTGAGATCATGACGGAGGATGGGGCTAAGTCCCTTACGGAACCTTGCCTGCTTTCTGGCATCGGTGGTGATCTCATCTTGGGCATAACGAGCAAGACGGTTGAATTCCCTCACATATTCATGAATGGACATCTCTCCTTGATTCAGATTGCAGAACTCTTCCTTCTTGCGCTCCATCAACTCATCCAGAATGTGGTACCCTCGAAAGGAAACACAGAACTCCTGCCAAGTCACTACGTGACCATCTGGCTGCATTGCAACATAGTTCTCCCACCACTGAAGAGCAGCACCTTCCAAGAAGTATACCGCGAAAATAACTCGGTCATCAGGAGCAACATGTGCTGTATCAAGCTTACGCTCGATGGAACGGAGCCAATCATCAGCTTCAAGGGGCTCAGAAGAACATCGGAATACCGGTGGCTTGAGGAAGATGAAGTCCTGAATGCTGACCACCACATTACGATGGTGGGCGGTATTCTGCTCGATGAGCTCCAGAAGGCGTGTTTGATCACGTCTATTCCACTCAGCTTCCATCATGATTTCCGCCGCAGAAGGCGGGGGTGGAAGTTCATCATCATTTCGATTCCGATCACGGTCTCGATTCCGAAGAACAACACTACGAGTTCCACCTGACATCCTGTGTGATAAAAATCAACAATCAGAACAGGTTGTATGATGGAGGCAAGGATAAAAGGATATGATTTAAGGAGGAAAAGATAATAATGCGAAGGCAACGACTCAAAGAAACACGGAAAAAATCCGGCAGCATAACGGCTACACTGGGATGGACATTGAAACAATCTCGAAGAAATTGGACAGAACTTCTTCAAGGAACTCAAAACACGGAGACTTTGGACAACCACAACCATCGTACGGCTATAAGGAGGCAAACAACGAGATGTTCTAGTCAGACATAGATGAGCCTAGTCCTATCTTCCCGTAGAAAAGGTAAGGGTGACTCAGAACTCAGATCGATGAGGGTAAGGAGAAAAAGAAGCCTTACGTTGTTCCCTTATATACCCAGATTAACTATATAACTATAGAAGGCTAGACTCGACTTCGGCCAAGGATGATAATCCTACAGTCAAACCTGGCTCTGATACCAAGTCTGTCGGGACCCGGGGTTAGCGTATGCAAGCCTCGCTAGAAAACAATTATATGGAGAGCCGAGAACCGTACCCACTTGTCTAAGCAGAAAAGGCCAAGCACAAAACGTTCTCGGAAAGCATCGAACGTGAGGGGCATCCCATCCAGGCCGGATGATCAACTGAAATGGGTCCTCATCGTCCGCACACAAGTCTAAATGATATGGGTGATGAACTCCCATACTCATAGACAACTCGCCTCAACCATACTATCGATTGTATTATAACCCTTACATAGACTTACTCCAGCCCGATCACTTAGTCGGGGTCTAGGGCAGGCTCGATCATACATCAAAGTGTGCACGAGACAGAGTCTCGAACAATTGCATCGCGATGCCCCAAGCTGCGCACATCTAAGGGCCACTTGGTGTATAAAAGACCGCCAGCCAGATCACAACTAAGGTCTCGAAAACCCATACTAAGGCATGCATGTTATAAACATACACGCAGCACACATGCCTGGTATGAACAGCAGGTATCATTGCAATTCTCTAAAAAGTATACATCTTTATTAATAACTCTTACAGAGTGCACACAGAGATCACAAGCATGTGATCCAACATTACAACAGACAAGCGGAAGCAAGTAGGTCTGAGTACAGACAAGTTTAACAAATGGCTTAGAGAAGCATTATCTAAAAAACAAGCCCTCCACGGGGGAACCAGTCGTCTGACTAGGACTACACTAGCTTGGTCTTGGTCTGAGTCTTCATTCTTCGAGCTTCAGGTAGAAGCCACTATCGGGGTCGGTGGGTTCATCTAAAACATAGATTAAGAAAACGTGAGTACAAAATCATACTCAGCAAGACTTACATAGGACCTATACTACTCATGCACATGTATCAAGGTAAAGGGAGGTGGAGTTTCACTTGCAGAAGTGCCAGCTTTGACTTGGCTAATCCTGAACTACGAGTACCAGACTTGAGGTAAGAAGCGTACACGATTCCACTACATCTCTTCAACCAATACACCACTATGGTTACTTCCTCGACTTCCCCACGAGAAGCACACCATAGCACTCACGCTTATCTTGGTGTATTTTAGAAGTATCCAGTTCAAGTTTTCTAATAATCGAGCACAGCTCTCCAAGCAGTCCATAACCGCGGACGTGGCTATTCGAATAGTTTTGTTAACACTGCAGGGGTGTACCGCTACACACACGTGTCATCAGTTACCTCCTTTTGCGTGTCACCATTCAAGAGATGACAGCGGGGATGCCACCACAACACTTCGCCCACAGCTCCGTTCTAGTCCAGAGAGTCGCCTATCTGAGGGGGATCCGTATGGAAGTCCGTCCGAGGTTCCAGTACAGCCTCAAACGATGTGTGCAGGGTCCCAAGCCGGTCTTGAAAAGCCGTTCATCCACTTCGCAGACCGTGCCACATCCCTACCAGAACTCCGAACTACTGCGACTCTTGGGGTTCGAACGGGGTGAGGTACTAGGATGAGAGGGGTCAGTGAGCCCAATGTGTGGTTGTACTCTTCTTCTTGGATCACCACACAAGAACTCGGACTTAAGGCGGTGTTCAACGAGACAACCCACTGTGTAGTCCTACACAGCCTCTCATCGTTCACCTTGTATTAGGGTAGATTCACCAACACGTTTCACTTTCATCAACACCATGTTTATCATCATCCCGACTCACATCAAAAGCAACCTCATTGTATCACTAAGCATGCAATAAGAAGTAACAGTTGCAGGGGCCACATGATATGAACCAACTCCTACATCTGCTAGGATTGTGGTTTGCTTACTACTGTGACAAGATGATAGGTCATGCAAAGGATATGGGTTCAACTATGCGATAGAAACATTATTATGGTGATCATCCTAAACAATGCATAAGCGAGACATGAGAGGGAAGTGGGATTTTATCGACATGATCAATGGGGGTTTGCTTGCCTTGCTGACGAGGTTCAGTCACGGGGTCTTCAACGAAGGGGGTGATCTCGAGCTCCGGATCCACTTCTATCCGAGCAAACAATATAAACAAAGCATAAATAAGTTGCAATGCTCAAGCACATGATTATGTTGTCAAAAGATGTGAATTGTATTGAGGTGATCTAGGTTCCATTTGCAACAAGTTAATTGAAGTTGATTTGAAAGTGAATTCAAATTCAAACTCCAAATGTATTTAAATTGGTCCAAGTTGCATTTGCTAGTATTTTTATTTTGTAATCCAAATGATCATGTGTGTGATAAGCTTCTGAAGTGTAGGTGATCATATGTGCATTGCAAAGGTTCAAAGTGGAATTGCATTTGGATTAAATTTGAATTAATTCCATTTAAATCAAATAGCAAAAGCTACTGATCAGAATTTAAATTCAACTCAAACAAAGTTGAAAGTTGCATATTTGGATAGATAATTTTCTCCTGATCATTTTTCATATATTATTTTCTATATTTGGAGTTAGGATGAATTAATTATGAATTTCCAAAGTTTGTCCTATTTTCTGCCTTTTTCTGGAATTTGTTTAATTCTTTTAAATCTTTTCTGTTTATTGCGTCATCATGAGGTCAGCATGACGCAAGGGGGGGCTGACAACAGGGTCCCACCTGTCTGTCTCTATGGGGTTAAAACCCTATTAGTTTAAAACTAACAGTGGTTAGTTAGTGGCCTGGGCCCACTGTTAGTGGCCCAGGGGTTAGGATTAGTGGGGGGATTAGCTTAGGTTTAGGGCTCTAATGGCGGGGTCACCGGAAGCCTGCCGGAGACTCGCCGGAGTTGGGGTTTCTGGCACGGGGGGGGGGGGGGGGGGTCTGGTTGGCACGGGCGCGTAGCTCGTGAGCTTCCGCACGCGTTGGAGTAGGAGGGGGCCAAAGATGAGCTCCAGGGCGACGGCTACTTCAACCGCGGCGGCGGCCCTTTCACGCACCTCGCCGGAACTAGGCGGGAGGGAACGGGAAGAGGCGCGGCTAGGGGCGAAAAGGAGCTCTGCTCACCGTGATGCTAATGGAGTGGACGAAGGGGCCACGGGGAGCTCGATGTTGGCGCAATCGAAGTTCTTCTCCGCGGCGGCCGGCGACGAAACCTTGACGCGGGCATCGTCCACGGTGGCGCTGGACTTCAATTGACGAGGGGGGCGGAGGAAGTCGACGGTGCTGGATCGACTGGACAAGGCGGCGAGGAAGGAGGAGTACGGTGGCCACGTCGGGGCGTCGCCATGCTCCGGCTGTGCTTCAGGTTTGCGCGGGATTCGCGAGGTAGGAGAGAGGGGGCGACCCGTGGGTGAGAGGATGAGCTCAAGGGGGGTTCTGGCGTTGCGTGGCGTGAGGAGAGGGCAGGGGGTGGCCTAGAACCCGCGGTGTCGCGGTGGCGTCGTCGCCGCACTCCCCAGCTCCAGCGAGCTTCTTGGAGGGGCGGGGAGGAAGACGACACGCGGCGAGCTGGGCTGGGCCGAGGCCAAGGCGAGTGGCCTTGCCCAGGGCGCCAGGTAAGCTCTGCTTTCTGTTCTTTTTATTATTTCTGCATATAGGTTGACCTAGCTAATAAAAATAGCTAGGCATTTTATAAAATGCCACAATTTTTTATATGGCCTCATAAAATAGAGAGCTAGCCACTTATAAAATTTGACCATTTTTAAAATTCAAAACATTTGAATTTTAAATCAAATAGGGTATTTATTTAATTTACAAGCCGTTATTTGAAAATTAGAAAATTCCATGAGCATGGGATTGCTCCGAAACCATTTTTAAATTGATCAGTACCATTTATAGGAATTTTCCAAATATTCAAATGATTTTTGGAAAAAGATTTTTATCTGGCCATTTGATTTAATTTCTCAGGGCTTTTCTTTTCCCCATTTTTGAATTTTCTTTTGAATTTTTGCATGATGCAAAGGAGCACTTGATCCTAGCACATACCTAACTTGGGGTTGTGACAACAGGGCAGGCACCGTTGTACTGGTGGACCTGACTGCTATCGTTGACCGCGGGTCGGTTAAGTCGAGGCAACGATAACGGTTGTCACGCAGGTTAAATAAAATGCTAAATGGTTCGGCGGATGTCTTGAGTAGCCGTTTGGCTTGTACGCACTACCTACACGTGGGACGAGGAGTGTGGGCTCCCCTGCATCATAGTCTCGTTCGAGGGTCTTCAGACGTCAGCAGTACCGCAGGCTGATTGCCGGGAAGTGGTGTTGTCTTCTCTTGCTCGAGCGGTGTATTTGTTTTTGCTTTGATTTTGCTTCACCAGCCAGTCACGCACCGTGCAGGAGTACGTTCGGGTTAGGGTCCAAAGCCCGGCGTACATAGGATATAGTCCGGCGGATGACCTCTCTGTTGATTGCCGAAGGATGGGCTACTTTGTGTCGGATAGCTTTGGTGGAGCGTTCCCTAACAAGGTTCCCGCCACCCTGGAGATCCGAGCGTCGTAGAGTCACGCCAGTGCACCCCTGCAGGGAAGATTAATCTATTCGAATAGCCGTGTCCACGGTAACAGGACGCTTTATGCTGAAGCTGGATCTTACCACTAGAAACTATTACTATTAAACTGTATGGTTCCGGGTCTTCTTCCTCGCAGGGAGTCAAGGAAGGGAACTAGGAGGCATTATTATTGTTAATTATTACAACTTACTATTATACAATGCTGCAGCAACTTCTGCTGCATTGTTATTACATTTCTGCTATTGAACTGTTGGCTGTTTCTCTTCTCATGCTGCAAGACATCGTCGGAAGATGCTAGTCTTCGATAGGCCTAGCTTCTTACCCTTATTCTGATTTCTATCTTGTAGTCCACTATATACAGCCTCCCCTTTCCATTTGATATAATGCATAATGATTAGTAGCGGACGTAAGACTCACGGGTATGCTAGATACTCACCTTTTCTTTATTCCCCCCTTTATGTTTTGCCTGATCGGCCGCTGCAGTCGACGTTGGAGCCCAGGAGCAGGAGTACCCCGGAGGCGGATACTACTACGTCGAGACCCCCACTGACCAGGACCAGGAGTAGTTTTGGAGGCTCCCAGGAAGGAGGCCTTGCCTTTTCGATCTGTATCTCTGATGTCATTTGTGCTAGCCTTCTTAAGGCAAAACTTGACTAACTATGTCTGTACTCAGATATTATGGCTTGTATAACTTATGTATTCGGGTTCGTGTGACCCCTTATCTTGTAACATTTTGGTTTATCCTTTTGTGTTTAGTGTTGTGCTGTGATATTCTCACCGTGGCACCCTAATCTCAGCCGTGTACCCTGCGTGTATGATTACTGTACACAAATTGATTTTGGGGGCGTCACAAGTTGGTATCAGAGCCGACTGCCTTTAGGAAGCCACCCCACCACTACCTGGTCGAAGTTGAGTCTAGTCCTTGAAAAAATATTTTGCTAACTTAATGTTTGGCTTACGGGCCCACATCGATGTCACTACGTGTGATATCTATGGTATTAGGATCCTTTTCTCCTTACCTATGCTCTGGGAATCTGCTCTCTTATCCTTGCTGGTAAGTTTTACAAACTCTGACATTAGGATCACGTTCTCTTGATTCCACCCGGCGTTTTGGTGCTTCCCCATTGATTGAGTCGTGTTGCAGGAGTTCTACCCCAGGTCCCGGACCGCGGATCCCATTCTCATTCTGGGCAGGCCGCGCGTCCTCTGGCATTAACTCCTGTGGCCAACAGTTTTCTTGCGGCTTGATTGACATAGTGGAATCTATGTCGCGTCGTGTAATCCTTACCGCGGTCTGCGCGCCGCCTAGTGTGTCCTTTTTCCTTAATTTCTACGACGTTACGCTGCCCGATTTTCGATTGATTCTATGTGTGGATGTGTATGTCTTATATGACTACTCCTATATATCCGCGCCTCCTCTTTGTTGTCACTTTATCTCTTACTCGTTTCCGGTATCTCGATAAATGTTCATCGCTGAAATACCCCTGTTAAATTCTAGCAGGATGGCTGGTCGTGGTGGTCGTGGTCGTGGTCGTGGAGCCAACGATCCACCTCCGCCGCCGGACTACATGGCCGCGATGATGCAACAGTTTCAGATGAACCAGGTGTTTATGCAAGGAGTCATAGATCAGCTCCAGAACCAGAATCAGAACCAGAACCAGCAACAGAACCAACCGCCTGTGGTTACTCTGCGGGATTTCATGCGTCTCAATCCCCCTCTCTTCCACCAGCCTGAACAGCCGCTGGATGCTGATGATTGGCTTCGTGACATCACTCGACAGCTGGAGTTCGCTAATGTGAGCGCTGCTGATTACGTCAACTTTGCGTCCTATTTCCTGCGTGGCCCCGCTGCTCAGTGGTGGGACACTTACAAGGGCTCGCTAGTTGAAGGGACTGTCGTCACCTGGAATGACTTCAAGGCTACATTCCGTTCTCGTTATGTCCCCCAGGAGATTATGAACTGTATGAAGGCCGAGTTCCGCAACCTCGTTCAGGGCAACAAAATTGTCGAGGCATATCAGAGGGAGTTCCTCCGCCTCTCCCTCTATGCTGCAAGTGACCTCCCCAATGATGCAAGTAGGCAAGAGAAGTTCCGTGATGGACTCAACCCAGATCTCCAGCTTGCACTTGCTTTGCACGTCTTCCCCGACTTCGCCACCATGGTGAATCAGACTATCACCCTTGAGACCGCTCAACTTAAGTTCGGTGGTTCGCCGAAGCGCCCCCGTGATGCTGGCTCATCTTCGGGCACAGCACAGAAGCATTGCGTTTGGCTTCCACACAGTGTGTATCGTCCACCTGCCCCTGCACCAAGGCCGTCGTATGTTGCACCTTGTCTGCCTCCGCCCCCGCCGAGACAGCCCAAGACTGAGACTACACCCCTCCTTCCTCAAGATGGCCTATGCTTCAAGTGCCATCAGCCAGGTCACTTTTCCAGAGACTGCCCCTAGCGACAGAATCAACTGGTAGTTCACCCTGCTGGCCGTGGAAATGGCCGTGGCAACAACAGGACCCCCAACTATAATACTGGGTCTTCTGCTCACACTCGCGGACATGCTTACAACATTAATGTCGAAGAAGCTCAGGAGCAACCTGCTACCGTGATGGGTAACCTTCTTGTTAATTCAGTACCTGCTACTGTTTTATTTGATACAGGAGCATCGCATTCATTCATGTCAGAAGCATTTGCATTGTCGCATAACTTCATGGTAGAAAAGATGGATCCACCGATGGTTGTCCGCACTCCGATAGGCCATTGCCACACCTCCAAGATAGTGCCCAAAACCATCGTCGAAATTGAAGGAATTGAGTTCCTTGCTTCTCCCATCCTCCTGAAGTCTTCCACCATAGACCTCATTCTAGGCATGGATTGGTTGAAAGTCCACGATGCTGCACTGTATTGTGGCACCAGTTTTGTCCAACTTTTTCACCCCTCCGGCGAGATTGTTAACCACACCACCCAGATTACCCGTGATGCTGAAACACATATCTATATGATGAATGCTCTGAATTTCTCACCTCTTGACGGGATTGAGAACGTTCCAGTCGTTCATGATTTTCCCGACGTCTTCCCAGAAGAAATCCCGGGAATACCCCCGATCCGTGAGGTTGAATTTGTCATCGACCTGAAACCCGACACCGTTCCTATTGCCAAGCGTCCCTATAAGATGCCACCTCACCACCTCCTTGAACTGAAGAAGGAGATTAACGAAGCACTTCACAAAGGGTTCATTCGCCCAAGTTCCTCTTCTTGGGGAGCACCTTCGCTCTTTGTCCAGAAGAGCGATGGAACAAATCGTTTGGTCCAAGATTACGGACCCATCAACCAAGCCACCATCCAGAACAAATATCCGCTTCCCCGGATCAACGATCTGTATGATCAACTTACTGGATCCACGGTGTTTTCGAAACTAGACTTGAGGTTGGGTTACCATCAAATCCGAGTCTGTGAAGAGGACATTCCGAAGACCGCTTTCATTACTCGCTATGGTTCATACGAGTACAATGTCATGTCCTTTGGCTTGACGAATGCTCCAGCCACTTTCTCCCGGTTGATGAACTATATATTCATGGAATACCTCGACAAGTTTGTCGTGGTTTATCTGGATGATATCTTAATATACTCCAAGAATAAAGAGGAGCATGCTGAACATCTTCGTCTTATACTGGAGAAGCTTCGAGAACACAAACTGTATGCTAAGTACTCAAAGTGTGAGTTCTGGCTTCCTGAAGTAACTTACCTTGGTCATGTGATTTCCAAGGATGGCATTGCCGTCAACCCAGAACGTATCCAGGCTATTCTTGATTGGACTCCCCACAAGACTGTCAAACAAGTCAGAAGTTTCCTCGGACTCGCCAGCTATTACCGCCGTTTCGTCGAGAACTTCTCCAAGATTGCCAGGCCTCTGACTAACCTGCTTCACAAAGGCGTCAAGTTTGAGTGGATAGATAAATGCAGGAAAGTTTCCAAGCCCTCAAGTACAAGCTCACTTCTCCCCCAGTGCTTGCTCCCCCTGATACTCAGAAGGACTTCGTGATATATTGCGACGCATCTCGTCAAGGATTAGGCTGTGTCCTAATGAAAGAGCGCGAAGTGATTGCCTATGTCTCTCGTCAATTGCGTGCTCACGAAGATAAGTATCCAACACATGATCTTGAATTGGCAGCGGTAATTTATGCATTGAAGCTGTGGCGACATTATCTCGTCGGTAATCGTTGCGAGATCTACACCGACCACCAAAGTCTGAAGTACCTGTTTACTCAACCAGATCTGAATCTCCGCCAGCAGAGATGGCTCGAGACAATAGCCGACTACAACACGGGAATTTCTTACACCCCTGGCAAAGCTAATGTGGTGGCTGATGCCCTCAGCCGCAAAGCCTACTGTAGTGAACTTGAAGTTCAAGTACAACAACCACTTCTGTATGAAGAGCTCCGCAAGCTGAACATCGAAATTGTTCCGCAGGGATATGTGAACTCCCTGGTGGTCAAACCAGACCTTGACACCCGCATCAAGACGGTACAACATTATGACTCTGAAATTTGGAAGATTAAGCGGCGTGTCGCCAGCGGAGAGTCCTCATTCTTCACTATTGATGCAAATGATGATAATGCGGTGTACTTCAAGGGTCGTTTAGTGGTTCCCGTAGCGAAGGCAAACCTGAATTACGCCCCTGATGTCATGAAAGAAGCTCATGATACACCTTTGTCGATCCACCCTGGTAGTACCAAGATGTACCAAGACATTCGTCAGCGGTACTGGTGGTCTAACATGAAGCAAGACATTGCTCGTTATGTTGAAGAGTGTGACGTTTGTCGTCGCGTTAAAGCAGAACATCAAAGACCTGCTGGAACTCTGCAACCGCTTTCTATTCCTGAATGGAAGTGGGACAAGATCGAGATGGACTTCGTCACTGGTTTTCCCCGATCGCAGAAAGGCCACGATGCTATACTTGTCGTCATCGACCGCTTATCCAAGGTTGCCCACTTTCTGCCAGTCAAGGAGACGATCTCTGCTAGTCAGTTGGCAGACTTGTATGTTTCCAGAATCGTGTCGCTCCACGGTATTCCGTTGGAGATCAGTTCCGACCGAGGCAGTATTTTCACCTCAAGATTTTGGGATAGTTTCCAAGAAGCTATGGGCACTCACCTGAATTTCAGCACCTCTTATCACCCCCAGTCGCAAGGACAAGTCAAACGAGTTAATCAAGTGCTTGAAGATATGCTTCGAGCTTGTGTCATCTCATTCGGTAAGAAATGGGAGGAATCTCTTCCATTTGCTGAGTTCTCGTACAACAATAGCTATCAAGCTAGTCTGCAGATGGTACCCTTTGAAGTTCTCTATGGACGTAAGTGCCGAACCCCTCTGAATTGGTCAGAAAATGGAGAACGAACTCTCATTGGTCCGGACATCATACAGCATGCTGAAGATCAGGTTCGCGTTATTCGTGAACACTTGAAAGCTGCTCAGTCCCGCCATAAAAGCAACTACGATCGCAAGCACAAGGAAATGGTCTATCAACCTGGCGAATACGCGTACCTCCGTGTCACTCCGATGAGAGGCACTCATCGCTTCGGAATCAAAGGCAAGTTAGCTCCTCGCTACATTGGCCCGTTCCGTATTCTTTCCAGGAGTGGACCAGTGGCATACCGATTGGAATTGCCGCCGAACCTCTCTCAAGTACACGATGTATTCCACGTGTCGCCACTCCGACGCTGCTTCAAGGACCCTATTCGCGAAGTGGAGCATGAAATAATCGAGCTGCAGCAAGACTTGACTTATCAAGAAAATCTGAGACGCATTCTTGATCAGTCTGAACGCAAAACCCGCAACAAGACAACCAAGTTCCTCAAAGTTCAGTGGTCGAATCATTCTGAAGATGAAGCCACTTGGGAACGCGAAGATCGTCTTCGTGAAGAATACCCCGATCTTTTCCCCTCTACCGCTTAGATTCTCGGGACGAGAATTCCTATAGTGGGGGAGATTTGTAACACCCTCACTATCAGTGAACAATAATCACTGAAACTGTTCATCTCTACTGTTCAAAACTTTTGTTTGATCAACTTGGAACAGTTCAAATTCAAATACCACTTTGATGTTTTTGAATGCATTGTGATCATGGACCTTGGTCATGTGGAATCAAAGCAATATCAAACTCAAATCAGACTACCTTTGGATTGAGATCAAATCAATTGCCCTTTGGTGGAATATTAAAACAATGTGCAAAATAAACTTGGTCCAAAAATTGTGCTACCATCTTTATTAAATCACTAAAATTCAGTGGAGCATGTATCACCAAGTTGGAGATTTTTCTATTCCCTAAATAATTCTAAACAAATCAAAACAGTGGCCAAAAACCCTATTTGAATCATTTAATATTTAATTGAAATATTAAATGACTTTTATTATTGCCCAATCTTTTTGTGGCAGTAATATATGGTGTAACAATAAATATGGGACACATCCCATATTTTACAAAATGCCTAAGACTATAAAAATAAATGCAAAAGAAATTAAACAGAGAAGAAAAAGAAAAATAAAATCCAACCTAATCTACCCCATGGGCGAGGCCCACCCCCTCCAACCCCCCTGGGCCACCAGCCCACCCCAGCCCAACTTGACCCCAGGCCGAGCCCACCCCCACCCGTTCCCCCTCCTCTGTTCACCACGATGCCGTGGAGGGAATCGGCCGTGGACACGGCGACAGGCGACGCCGTGTCGCCCATCGGCGACTAGCCAGCGTCGATAAGGCGCCCACCTGCCCCGTTCCCCCCCTCGCCATGGCGAACCCTAGCCTCTTTTCCTCTCTTCTTGCGCCGCCGCCCTACCTCTATGCCTCGCTCTGCCGAGCGCGTTCGTCGTTGCGCCGCCGCAGTGGGTGCAGCCACTGGCCACCTTCGGGCGCGCGGGCTTGTCTGGGAGCTCCCTCGGCGAGGACTTCGTCTAAACGCGCAGCCAATCGAAGCCGGGGAGGGTGGTGCGCTTGCCATCGCCGTCGGCCCCCTTCTGCATCCGCCTCCATTGCCGTTCAAATTCCGGCTGCACCCGGCCTCCTCCGAGCCCATTGCCACCTCGACGTGTCCTCGGTGAGCATGCGAGTCGAATGCCTCCTTCCCCCTGTCGAATTGTACGCCTCTGCCGTCGTGGCCACGGTAGCCTGCTCCGGTCGCCGCCGGGTTCAACCATTGTTGCCGCTGTAGCCGTTCCCCGCCTCCACCTGGTGCACCCATGGGTGCAGTGCTTCATGCGTAGGCCTTTTGAAGTCGCCGCCGCCTCTTTTGGTCACCGGAGCGCAGCTCCGATGGACCACCGCCGCGATGGGCCTCGCTGCCGGTGCCCTGTACGTGCGCGAGCGTAACCATGGGGTTAATCCCCTGTTAATCTGGCCCCCCCTGAGTCTATGACCAGTGGCCCCCACCCCCCTGATTAAACCCCTAATTAACTGTTAGTTAAAAATAACCCCCTCACTGTCAATGACACCTGGGCCCCACTGGGTATTTAAGGTTATTAAATCTGATTATTAGATAACAGTGTATGACATGTGGGTCCAGGGTACTTTAAATTAATAAAAATGTTTTATTTGACTATGAGGCTGACATGTGGGTCCCATATGTCAATTTGACCAGTCAACCCTGTTGTGGATAATGTTTGAAATATAAAAATAAAATAATTTAGAAAATTGATTTAAAAATGATTTAAAATGTTTAAAACTTTGAAATTCAATATCTTTTAAACCGCAAGTCAGATTCAAAAGGTTTATACATAAAAATTGATCAGAAAAATATAACGAATACGAATACGCTATCCGTATACCAACCGCACCCCTCTAACACAATGAACATCGACATTCCCCCCCTCCGGGCTGTTTGTCGATAATTCCCGGTGCCGGTAAAAACCTGTCGGATGAATTTATTCCGAACACGAAAGTTGTTCGGAATAGTTCAACTAACCCGGATACACCCCCCTTATGTTTGTCGGATGTGCACGACACCTCCGGCATGAACCCTTCCCCCTCTGGACACCTTGTCCGATAATCACCCGGAGCTGGCCGTTCATCCCCGGATGAATTCCCGCTCCGAGCAACGTGCATTGCACTGCGTTAGAACACCGTTAGCATTTCCTCTGTCATGTCAATCATCTGTTTGTATATGCTTGCTTTGTATTTACTGTTTTCCTCCCCCCTTAATCTCCGGTAGACTCCGCTGCTACCGCCGCCGCCGGGTACGACTACTTCGTCGACGACCCGACCCCTACCGTCGAGCTTCCAGGAAAGCAGAGCCATTCTCTTCCCCAGATATCGCCTACCTTTTCCGTACTTTCTTGCACTAGGCATTGTTACTGCTGCTGCTACGATTACAATCCTATTCAATTGCATAGCCTGCTTTTGTCGCCCCTTGATGTACCTTCCTTTATCCTATGCTGCCTGTTATAATTATGCATATATTCAGCAGTGAGCCCTGCGCATTGTTAGCTAGGACTAGATAGCGGGACGTGATCACTCAGGGGAGTGAACATGGATACAATATATACAACTGCAAAGGTACGGTACAAAGCAGACACCGCCAAAGGCCCCTATCTGGGTTATGCCTAGTCACCTCAAGTGTGAGCCATCCAGGAGTAATCCTTGTACTCCACTCGAGGCTGACTTTGTCTTGCCGCCATAGGGTCCTGGACAGCGGTTGTCCTTAAAGGTAAGAAGCCGGGCGACCCAACGGTGCCCGCGAGCGATATATCGTCGGGAACGACAGGGAGGGTACGTCCGACGTTACTGGCGTGCTTGGCCCCTGCTCGTATCTCGCGACAGTTACCAAACCACGAAAGTCGAGCTCTACCAAGAGCACACGCGAGACAAGGTAAGGAGACGGTTCACCTTGTTGGTAACCGCAGTGACTTGGTGGGACGACAGGGCAGGCACCGATGTACTGGTGGACCTGACTGCTGTCGTTGACCGCGGGTCGGTTAAGTCGAGGCAACGATAACGGTTGTCACGCAGGTTATATAAAATGCTAAATGGTTCGGCAGATGTCTTGAGTAGCCGTTTGGCTTGTACGCACTACCTACATGTGGGACGAGGAGTGTGGGATCCCCTGCATCGTAGTCTCGTTCGAGGGTCTTCAGACGCCAGCAGTACCGCGGGCTGATTGCCGGGAAGTGGTGTTGTCTTCTCTTGCTCGAGCGGTGTATTTGTTTTTTCTTTGATTTTACTTCACCGGCCAGTCACGCACCGTGCAGGAGTACGTTCGGGTTAGGGTCCAAAGCCCGGCGTACATAGGATATAGTCCGGCGGATGACCTCTCTGTTGATTGCCGAAGGATGGGCTACTTTGTGTCGGATAACTTTGGTGGAGCGTTCCCTAACAAGGTTCCCGCCACCCTGGAGATCCGAGCGTCGTAGAGTCACGCCAGTGCACCCCTGCAGGGAAGATTATCTATTCGAATAGCCGAGTCCACTAGAAACTATTACTATTAAACTGTATGGTTCCGGGTCTTCTTCCTCGCAGGGAGTCAAGGAAGGGAACTCAGAGGCATTATTATTGTTAATTATTACAAATTACTATTATACAATGCTGCAGCAACTTCTACTGCATTGTTATTACATTTCTGCTATTGAACTGTTGGCTGTTTCTCTTCTCATGCTGCAAGACATCGTCGGAAGATGCTAGTCTTCGATAGGCCTAGCTTCTTACCCTTATTCTGATTTCTATCTTGCAGTCCACTATATACAGCCTCCCCTTTCCATTTGATACAATGCATAATGCTTAGTAGCGGACGTAAGACTCGCGGGTATGCTAGATACTCACGTTTGCTTTATTTCCCCCTTTATGTTTTGCCTGATCGGCCGCTGCAGTCGACGTTGGAGCCCAGGAGCAGGAGTACCCCAGAGGCGGATACTACTACGTCGAGACCCCCACTGACCAGGACCAGGAGTAGTTTTGGAGGCTCCCAGGCAGGAGGCCTTGCCTTTTCGATCTGTATCTATGATGTCATTTGTGCTAGCCTTCTTAAGGCAAAACTTGACTAACTATGTCTGTACTCAGATATTATGGCTTGTATAACTTATGTATTCGGGTCCGTGTGACCCCTTATCTTGTAACATTTTGGTTTATCCTTTTGTGTTTAGTGTTGTGCTGTGATATTCTCACCGTGGCACCCTAATCTTAGCCGTGTACCCCGCGTGTATGATTACTGTACACGGATTCATTTTGGGGGCTTCACACACGGGAACTGCGTTACGTGGCTGAACACGTTCACGTCAGGCTGATTCTTCCTGAACTTGTGCTTAACCATCTTGCCTCCGGCTTTTATGCAGCTGGCGAGAGCATCATCCAAAACTCTCATGATATAATTGTAATCTTTCTTGTTCACACTCCCCGAGTCTAAATACACGGCATGCGAGTGTTGCGGTGAAAAGCAGATGAGCACGCAGTCTTGATCCTCACTGCATAATTAAAACAATCCAAAAGGAATGTTGGAAGAGGACAATGGAAAGCTAAGATAGCATATATGCTACGGCGGCGAGCGAATGACTTATTTGGGAGAGTAGGTCATAAGAAATGAACCCTTGTCGGCGTTCTTTAGCATGAAGTCTGTGATGTACCCCGCCGCTAGAGCCGCATCCCCGTCGTCCATCAAGATGCTTTCACGCACGTAGAAGGGGTCCAATATTGCGACGCTCAGGGTCTTATCTCTCCTGATACTCATAGAAAGGATGAGCGAGAACAGACGGATAAGGCTATGGTCCAGCCGCTTGAGATGGTACAAATTGAAGATCTCTGAAAACCGCTGGATTATCATATCCGCGGGGATAGTGTTGATGAAGCCCATGTTGAGTGGCACCTTGGCCATGAAAACTGGGTACGAGGGATTCTCTTCTCGAAGAAGAATCTTCTCTAATGCCATAATACTATGATGCACACTCTGCATATCCGAAGTTTCAAGGTCGAGCATGTCCTTAGGTAGCATCGGCCTACCAGCCACATGGATTTCAAACGAGAGATCCTTGGGTCTTGGTGGCCCGTCCTGAGTCCGGATCGGCGTCGAAGGTTGGCTACTCGAAGTGATGCTCTTCTTTCTTTTCCGTCCCTTCTTCTTTTCTGATTTCGAGCAGTCACCGACCTTTATTTGCTCAGTGGCCGCCTTATGGAGTGTGGACGGGCTGAGAATAGATCTCCTTGTGGCATCTTCTTGAGGCTCGGTGAAGGCACAAGCTACTGGAGACATCTCCTGAGAAGCAGCGAAGAGACGCGTGGAGCAAGCAGTCTTCGCCGCAGGATCAGCTGGACTGCGAGCTTCCTCGTCATGCTGATAGGCTCCTTCAGCAGGAGGCATGAATAAGTCATCAGCATCATACAAAGTATTGATGAACTGGTCGGCGTTGATATCATCATCAATATCATCGTCTTCTTGTTGTGCACCGATGGGATCATGTGGCGCCGAAACGATGACTAGCGGTGTTGTCCTAGGTGTGGTGCCCCTTTCCCCCGTCATTAAACGCATTTGGCTCTTCGGCCATAGGCATATTTGGCCGAAACATTCACTAAGGACTGCCGACTCTTCCTCATCGTATCCGGGGGGGTTGAATGGGAGGTTCAACTCTCTCATAGCCCGAAATCACGAGAGAGATTTGAACCCTATGCATCTTCTGTGCCATTGGCATATTGTGCATGATTCGAGTTTGTGGTTGAATGATTTTACCTTTGGCAACATCCTTCAACTCGTCGTCCACAACTTGTAATAGAATGCATGGAGTGTCCTCCTGCGAAAGAGATATATGCATGTAGGGCATCAGAGAGATTCCACTAAAAAGGAAAGGAGATGAAGTCCTCATTTGAGTTGCAGACGCTTATAGTTACCTTGAGGGCATCGAGGTCGGCTAGTGAAGAGACCCCGCCGATGACGGCGGGCATGCAAGAGACGGAGGGCGCACTGCCTCTCGTGGCCGCACCAATTTAGGTCCGCACCAAAGCCGACCAATTTAGGTTCGCACCAAAGCCGACCACACGGCCGGCTGACGATGCCTTCTTGACCTTGTTCAACGCCCTATTAAAGGCGTTGTCCCACGGGCCGGACGGCTTAACCAACGACTCCTGCGATGAGGCGATTTTCATTTCCGCTTGCTGCAAAAAGAATGTGACACGTTAAGAAATTGTGAACTTCACTCGAGAATTCAATCGACAAGGTCGCGTGGTAAATACTTACCACGGCAGTCGTAAACTCCTGAATCTTAGGATCGATAATTATTTTCGAGGTTGCTTTGTCCTTATAGCTCCGGGCCCTCACAAAGAATTCGGTCTGCAGATCATCTTTGTATTGCTGGAAGGGGTTAGGTATGCCCACAGTGGCGTACTCGGTATCCTCCTTGTCCCATTTAGGCTTGGAACTTTTGTAACCACTACAAGAAATATGCTCATACATGACGTTCTTTAAAAGGTCGTGGCTGAATTCATCATAAATCTATGATGATTTCACCCGAGATAGTCGTAAACCGTTTGAGGGGATCAAATCCATATATAAATTACGACGATGTGAGTCAAAAAGGTCATAACCGCATAAGATGAGATCGTCATAAACTGAGCCACACAACTTACATAGTTATTTTTAGTTGATTACGACCTATTTAGATCGTCATAACATTTACTACGATTATAATAACATTGTAACCTATTCTAAATATGCTTACATGTCACTCGTGGGGTCCATTCGATCCCACCTCATCCATCTATTTGGTGGTCGTAGCTAGGTCTTTATTCTTGACAAAGTTTTGGTAGATCTATGATGAAATAACTACTTGTTTGCCTATAAATTTTTTTGTGATAAATAAAGAGCAAACTATCTAGCACGTGTAGTTCAAATTTGACTCAGTTCGAGCCGAATCTGCAAAACTTTGCCTTTTTATGAGATGTGTATGAAAAACATTTTACATCCAACTATTTCGTGAATTATACATAAAATATGGTCTAATATTTTTCTAAATTGGTTTGGTACAATTTTGCAATTAAAGATTTGGTAGGTTCTTCATAAAAAAATAACCAATAATGATCACCACTAAAAGTTTGCAATAATTAATCATTTCCGATATTAAACCCGCACTCCATAATTTATACAGAAAAAAAACGGTTCGCTCCTCTATTTTTGTTTGGGCCATTTTCTCCTGGGCCACGACCACTGGAAAAAAAGCGAGGCAAAACCAGAGAACGATTGGGCCTTGCCACGAGAAATTTTTTATTTTCTTTTTCGAATGGAAAAAAATATTTAGTGTGTTTAATTTTAAAAATATTTGGCTTCGAAATTGATTAAATTTGTAAAAATTATCATAATTTTTAATAAATGTTTGCAGTTAAAAATATATTCTCTTCTGTGAATTCATTTCTTGCTTCACTTTTGAAAGATGTTTAAACTAAATAATATTTTTTAAAGATTATTTTATTTTTATTATTTTTCTTGAAAAACATTTAGTGTGTTAAATTTTAAAAAAATTGGCTCCAAAATTTCCATAATTTGTAACAGTATTCATAAAATTTTGAAAAATTCACATTTTTTAATTATTTTAATGATTGTAATTACAAAATCATTAAAATCTATTAAAACCAAATCTATTAAAAAGTTCACATTTTAATTTTGTTAAATGTTCGCTCATGGCCATGTCTTTGTAAGTTTAGCATGTTCATGGCGAATAGGTGAAACATTGTGACCACCATCAACGATGATAATGAAAAAGAGAAGTGGCAACATGAATGTATCGTTCGGGATGCGAGGAACCATTTTCCCCGTTGCAACGCACGGGGATTCTCCTAGTAGTAATAATATTTTAGCTTCCGTAGCAATGCACGGACAATTACCTAGTGAGAGTAAAATTAAAAATTTCAGCATGATAAAGAATCGAAGCAAAATTTCTTTAATTTCTTTAAGTAATAAACTATAAATTGTGCAAGGCACTAGGCGGGATCGAAAATTGAAACCCACGGGCGATTTTTTTTACCCGACGCGCACTCCACCTGTCCAAAGTCCAAACCCTAACCCTATCTCTTTCCGGCTGCCACACGCCTCTCTTCTCTCTCTCAGTCCGCACGATCCCCTCTCTCATCCCTTCTCTCCCACGCACCCACAGTCGCCGCCCCCAACCCTCTCCCTCCCTCCCTCCCTCTCGTCTCAATCTGCCGCCGCCCACACCCCCACACCCACCGTTGGCGACCTCTCTCCGTAGAGCCGCTCATGTCGTGCCAAAATCCGGTAGGAACTCCCTCCCTCCCACCTCGTGCCTGAAACCCTAAACCAGCCCACGGTCATGGCGGCGAGAAATCTCGGGATCCACATCACATCAAGGTACGCATCCCTCCTCCTCCCCTTCACTTCTCCTTACTCTTGTCTCCCCCCAATCTGATGCGTGCGTGCGCTTATTTGCAGGTTTGGGAAGAGGGATGCTCGCACAGAGCGCCAGATCTGTCGCCGCTGCTCAAGGGATGCCCACTGGTGACCGTATCTTGGATCTGCTAGCCAGATCCACGTGGCGACCCAGGGGTACCGTTGCAGTGGCGCGCTCCTCCGCGTTATAGCGCCTCCGTGCCATCGGCTTCGTCTCCTCTCGTTGGTCACGACGATGAAGACGGACGCGAGGAGGACTGCTCCAACAACACCCTCATCACGAGTGTTTCAAGACACTTTCCTTGTGGCACATACTGGATGTCTCCGAGCATCCTCGAGCAGCACAGATTCCCAACCTCCTCAACCTGTGTGTACAACTTCACTACTACGGCTGGTACTGGTCTCTCCCTTCTTCCCGCCCTGCTCCTGTAGGAAAGTTGGATGAATAGACGAATAACTGTAAAACTGGAACATATCAGCATACTAGCATGCTACTAAGTATGAACTGTGCAATATTGGAACGTAAATATGGTCCCAATAGCGAGTAGAGATTTTTGACGCCCCAGTGCCATGAGTCTCGTTATTCTGCCTGTTGAAAGAAGCGTAGATATCTGTGTCGTAATTAATTTCTTAGTCATTTATGGATTACGAATTGATATATCCGAAGGATAAAAATATGCATGAACATGCTCTCCTAGCTTTAGCTCAATTGCTCCTAGTCTCTGGATGGGAATGTAGCAGCATCGGCAGGTGGAACGACCAGAAGATTTTTTGATTCATTAGTAGCAAACACAAAGAAGATACAATGTGATTTAGGAAAAAAAATTACAATCAATTTATTGTTCAGATTTCCTTTTTAGTATTATCATAAAGAAGATAAAATATGGTTATTTCAATCATTGACACCATCTGCAGGTGTTACGACCAGGAGATATTTTGATGCATAAGTAGCACACACAAAGAAGATACAATGTTGTTTAGGAAAAAAATACAATGACTTCATTGTTCTTTGTTCAGATTTTGTTTTTAGTAGTATCATAAAGAAGATCTAATATGGTTATTTCAAACATTGGCACCATCTGCAGGTGGAACGACCAGCAGATTTTTTTGATACATAAGTAGCACACACAAAGAAGATGCAATGTGGTTTATGAAAACGATACGGTGACTTTATTGTTCGGATTTTCCTTTTAGTAGTATCCTAAGGAAGATCACTTAAATGGTACGGCTAGTACTTAAGGAAATGAGCATACCATTTAGTTCTTGTACTAGCTGCAACTGAGTACTGTAATGAATTTTGATTTTTTTAACTGAACTAGCTGAACAATTTTGACTACTGCATTTGAATTCAGTAATGAACAGTTTTGAACAATTTTGAACTAAACTATCTGAATTTCGAACAATTTTGAGTGTGTGCAGGAGTACCTTTCGCGAGAAGGGCGACATGCTGGGTGCGATGCTGAAGAGCCTGGGCGTGTTGCTGGACTCCACCTGGGCACCTACACGGTGCTGGAGGAGGTACTGGAACAGTCCCATGCCTTCTTTAGTTCAGTTTCCTTCAATGCACAACAGGGCACAACAGGGCACTGCGTTTGCAGACTTAAGTTCAGTGTAGTGGCACTTTACTCTCTATATTAGTTGAATGTTTGGTTTCATCTATTCAATACAATATCCAAACTGATTGTGTGACGAAAATAGGCCGACTCTAAATTAAATTCAGTGTCTTCTTTGCTTGATGCAACACTTGTTATAGTCCTGCTTCTTGTGAAAATACAGAAACCCAATATTTTCTTCTACTTGTATCTTCTATTGCTTCTCTTTTATTTAACCTTGCACTATTTCAGTTTGCAGGAGAAGGTTTATCCATAACAAGTTAAAGTTTGGGGTGAAGGAGATTATCAAAGAATTTGTTGCCTTCGACAAGTCTTTAGAAGTGACCATAGTACATAGAAATTAGTACCAAAAAATGCCATGTGGTCTCAGCTGTTTGTGATGTGTTATTTTTAATCTTTTTGTATGCTGAGTTTTGTGATGGTTGTCAGGTGCTGAGTTTAGATTGTTTTGTTGGTGTGGAAGTTAATACTAGATATGGGTGAAATGTACCGAATTCAAGTTATTTCAAAGGCCGAAACTATGGAAATTGATCACAAAAAAGCCAAGGCCCTAAACTGAAAAGGGTTGTAAAAAGGCTTGAATTACTGGGCTTGATTCATATATACTGGGCCGAATTTACTGGGACAGGAATCAGAAAAAAGTAGGCTAGAATTACTTGGCTCGGCCCATATATACCACAAAAAGCCTTGAATTACTGGGCTTGACCCATATATACTGGGCCGAATTTACTTTGACAGGAATCAAAAAATGAAGGCTAGAATTACTGGGCATGGCCCATATATACCACCAAAATGGACTGGGCCAATTTTAATTTATGATGATTTGGTTTCGTCGCAATTTTGCCACGTAGGACTGCCACGTAGGATTGGGTTAGATTTCCAGAGACGATTTAGCATCGTCGTAAAGGTTACGATGATTCGAAAATCGTCGTGAAAGTTACGACGATTTCAACCAAAAGGTCATTGTTTTCAGTTTTTGACGCCTCATTTTTGACGCTCGGTTTTTCATCGTAAGATCGTCGTAAATTAAAAATCATGACGATGTAGCGACGAAAATATAGCATCGTGTATTAACATATTTCTTGTAGTGAACCAACGGCTCCGAGACGGTGGTTACCTATGACCTGCGACCGCATGGCCTTGCCCTTTGCACTCGCGGCCTTGGCTTGCTCGGACTCACAACTAGCCTTGAAAAGGTTGTAGGTAGCTTCGTCGATCAACGACTCTTTCTCCTTGAGCTCCTCCCAGGTTTTGTTCTTTTCAATAATTGCCCTCTTCACCTGGGTTTTCCAACTGGACAAGGCCTTGCTCATCTTCCTGAGGGCCCATGTGTTTAATTTGTTCCCTTTGAGTTTGGTGTTATCGTACGGCTCCTGAAACTTGTATCGTCCGTGCAGCTTGTTGATAATAAGCTGACAATAATGAATATTCTCACGACTCCTGAGGTTAATCGTGGTGATCGACACGGTGTTGCGGAGGATCGCCGCGACTTGACAGCCGTACCCTTCAAAAAAACGTTCGGGCTGTTTAGGAATCCCGAGGGCGGTCACAACAGTAAACTCTTGCCTGACGGCGCCGACCATTTTTGGTTTCCGGTTCCTCTTCTTCGACTGGGTACCATCTGTGTTGGAGCCACCGGTCCCATCATCCTCGCCGATGTTCCTCTCGCCGTCTGTCGTACCGACCTCCTCCTCCAAGTCATCATCCGATGAGTCGGACTCCGACTCTATCTCCTCCTCATACTCCTCCTCGCCCGGAGGTACTTCCTCTTCTCTCTGCTCCTCGACCTCCTCCTGGGAGTATTCCCAAAATTGCTTCCTTTTTTTCCCGGATGAGAAGAAGGACCGGCGTCGGTTCCAGTCGACATGTTTGCACTAGTACAATATTAAGAAATGCAACTAATTAATTAATTAGCACAATAAATAAATGCAACTACTCTCATGTTAAGAAAAATAGCAAATGTACATCATGCACGAATTCACGGAAAAATTCGGCATGACTTTGCTATTTTTCTTAACATGAGAGTGCCCCATTCTCAACCGAAACGGAAGTTAATCAACATTTCGGGAGAAAGGGGATAATGATTTGTACCTGCACAAAACAAATGCCTACATTTAGGCACAAGCAACCTAAAAATATTCTATCAATGCACTAAACAGTGCATAAAAATATTGATAAGAAAAGCATCTTGTCAATGCACTATAAACATCATTTAAAAACAACAACAACATCAGTAGCAATGCACTTGTTATTTAAAATTCTATTCCATTGCAACCACACAAAACAAAAAACCTGTGTTCCATTAATAAGAACATATGCTATGCTTGCTGGTCTTCCTTTTCTCTCTTCTTAATTTATTAAAACAGACCCTACAGAAATGCATCACACAAGTACCCACTTGATACAAATATTCTTATCAAATTCTAAATATTCTTATCTCTCTCTATATATATCTATCTATCTTTGTTAAAACAGTGACCCTAGGCATTCTTATCAAATTCTTAAAAAATCCTAGCAATTCTTATCAAATTATCTATCTCTCTCACTCTATAGCTCTCTCTCTATCTATCTTAAAACAACGACCCTAAGAATTTTTACAAATCAAAATTTGTACAAATCAAATCAAATCAAAAAATTTATAATTGAAGATGACCATGTGACATGGTAAATGCATCAAATTCAGAATTTGTATTTTTATTTATACTAGAAATTGTACATGGCACATAACCAATTTCACTTGAAAAAATCAACAGCAATAATCCTAGCAATAATCAAAATCAATAACAATAATACTAGAAATAATCCTAACAATAATCCTAGCAATAATCCTAACAATAATCCCCCCAAAGGATTTATGAGCAGCAGGAGGAGTGGGGGTTGGGGGTGGCTCCATGGCCACCACGGCCGTCGTTGGAAGCCAGCAAGGGGAGGGAGGGGGTACCTGGCGGTGGAGGGGCGTCACCTAGGTTGCCGTGGAGGGGTTGGGGCGGCTCCGGTGAACGGCGGAGGCGGGGGCGGGGGCGTCTCTGGTGGAGGCAGTCGGCGAGGAGAGGGGGGACTCCGGTGGCGCGAGGCGGCTTCGGTGCGGCGGCGCTAGGGCTCCGGTGCGGCGAGCGAATGGGGAATGGGACGAGCGAATGGGGAATGGGCACGGGAAAAGGGAGGGCCCAATGGAGGTTAAGGCTTAGGGGTGGCGCATTTCGCCAGAATGCGCCACCAACAGGTTTCTTATGCGTGGCGCATCTCAGCAAAATGCTCCATGCATAAGAAACCTGTTGGTGGCGCATTCTGGCAAAATGCACCACCCCTAAGAGCACTTAGTGGCGCATTTCAGCAATATGCGCCACCCTTAAGCCTTTTTTATTTTTTAATTAAAGTTTAAACAATTATTTATTTTTTTAATTAAAGTGAAACCATTTAAAAATAATAGTTATGGAGTACATTTTTCTATAAAAGTGGTCAAACTTTATTAAGATTGACTTTGACACAATCTTATATGCGGAGTAAAAAGAGACGGAGGGAGTACTTGCTCTAACCGACCTTGAGAATGGTGCTTCGATTGTGTATCGTCGATGTTCATACACTTCAAACTATGATCCAAACATAAGAATGTGATCGTATCGATCCATGTACCATGCCTTAACCATGTCGTCGCCGAACCAAGATCCACAAACACAAGGTGTAGCGGCATTTGGAAACATAATATTGTGATCATCAATTACAAAGTGCATATTAAATCCATGCATACACAAAGTGATCATGAATTACAAAATATGTTTCTTAAATTTGGAGCTAGCTATCTAGCTATCGTTTCCTCACGATCTTCTTCTTGCCCTTATTTGTCGTGGTTGAATAATTTAGGCCCGGGACGCCTTCACTTTTCCTATTGAACGGGAGGAGACCTTTCTTCGGTAGGGTTGTGGAGTATGGATCCTGAGCGGCATAGTCATCCTCAATCTTCGCGTCGCCGTACTTGTCAAAGTCTTGCTCGTTGGCGACTCCATCCATTCCGATGATGTTTCTTTTGCCTCTCCTCACTACAACGCGGCTCGGCTTTGCTGGGTCGGTAATTAAGAAGCATTGGTCCACTTGGCTAGTTAGTACACATGGCTCATTTTTCGCGGTGATGTTTGCGCCCGCAGACTTGGATTTGGCTTCGGGTATAACCATGGTGGTGAAGTACCGGTCTTCTTTTACGACGCTCTTGGCCCATCTCACACGGAACATCAGCACCTTCTCTCCACAATAGTCGAGCTGCCATATGTCCTCGATCCTTCCATAGAATCTTTCCTTGACGTCATCGGTGTAGAATATCCCCGTTACCCCTAAGTTCTGGTAATCGCAATTATTGTCCTTTTCCTCCGTGTAGAATGTGTAGACGTTGATATCATACGCTTGATAGGTCATCAGGTTGCGTGCGGCACCCTGTGACAAGGTGAATATCATCTTTTCGTCCTCGGAAGCGTTCCTTCGCGGGGGATTAGCACGAAGCTCGTCCCTGAACCAAGTCATGAAACAGGAGTTGTGCTCTTTGATTAGCCGTGGATCTCGGTCCGTTATCTGCAGGCCTTGGTCACTGTACTTCTTCCTGATTAATTCCTTGTGCTTTACTATCCAAGGATCGACCAGCTGGATGTGTTGTAGCGCGACTAGGCTTGCTCTTTCAAAGTCGATGTCTCGACCGTCAAAGTTGACATGCATTGCGTGGCTTACCTCGTGGTGACCACACCCATCGGTCCTGCCAAAGTGCTTGTTGATGGCCAGACAAACAGGGTTCTTGGTGTTGAGATAATTCGTGCAAAAAGAGATGCACTCTTCGGTTAGAAAGCCCTTCGCTATGCTTTCATCTGGATGGGACCTGTTAGGAACGTATTTTTTGATGTGTCCATTCATCCTTCCGAACGGCATCATGCTGCGCAGAAACGCAGGCCCGAGTTGGACGATATCCTCCACGACGTGGATCAGCAGATGCACCATAATGTCGAAGAACGCGGGCGGGAAATAGATCTCAAGATCGCATAGTATGAGCACGATCTCCTCCTATAGCCATTTGAGTTGCGTAGCGCAAATCGACTTCCGGGAGATGACGTCAAAAAAGTTGCAAAGGCCAAACAACGTTTTACGGATGTGCTCGTCCATTATCGCTCGCATCGCAACCGGGAGAATCTGCGTCATCAGCACGGCACAGTCGTGAGATTTCATCCCGCTGAAACGCTGCTTCGCCTCGTCTAGGTATCTGCTTATCTTCCCCGCGTAGCCGTTCAGAAATTTTACTCCTATGAGGCAGTGGATAAACCGCTTGATCTCCTCCTCGCACAGAGTGAAGCATGCCGGGGGGCAGTGATCAATACCGGTCTTCTTCTTGGTCTCCCTTTTTTGTTTGTGAGAGTTTTGCGTTTCCATATCCTCTTCCTCCTCCGGCTCATCATCGTCGTCACTAGGGGGGTGAAGTTCCCTCCTGATGCCCAAAAATTTCAAGCCATTCCTTGATTTTGGCCCGTCCTTGGTCTTCTCCAGCATGTTGAGCAGCGTGCCAAACAAGCTCTCGCACACGTTCTTTGTGATATGCATGAGATCAAAGCTATGAGGACTGCGGAGGAGACTCCAGTATTCCAAATCCCAGAAACAGACCTCGCTTTCCATACCCTCATCAACGGCTGAGTCTTCTTTTTTTCTTTCCCGGCACGGGGAACTCTTTCCAAGTTTTCAGCAAGTTGTCGATTTCTTTGCCGCTCCTTCGAGCTGGGGGGTGCTCGGAGCTCCTCGCTTCCATCGAACAGATGTCCTTGTTTTCTCCACGTGTGTTTCTTGGGAAGCCACCTCCGAGATCCCTGGAACACGGTTTTTTAAGATCCGGGATCTTTTGGTAGCTGGCGGTACGTTGTATTATCCATGCACCTAACGCATGCACAGAATCCTTGGACCACCTGCCCTGAGAAATATCCGTATCCTAGATAGTCGTGATCACCGCGGCTTTCATTAGGAAATATTATTTTGCCGCGGCGTCCCACGTATTGACTCCGTCTTTCCATAACGTTTCTAGCTCCTCTTTCAAGAGCTGCATATATAGATTGAGGTCCGTACCTGGTTGTTTCGGCCCTTGAACTAGCATACACATTGTTATATATGTACTTTTTCTTCATGCACTTCCAGGGGGGAAGGTTGTATATGCATACAAACATGGGCCAGGTACTGTGTGTGCTTCTCTGGCCGCCAAACGGATTGACTCCATCGGCGCTCACACCAATCCTGAGGTTCCTTGGTTCTTTACCAAAATCTGGGTATTCGAGGTCCAACGCAGTCCATTGGCTACCATCGGAAGGGTGCGTCAGCATGTCCTCCTTTTTCGGATCCGGGTTCGGTTCATCCTCTTTTAGCTTCTTTCTATCCGCGTGCCAGGTCATGAGCTTTGCTTCCTCGGGATCTACGAAATACCTATGCAGACGAGGAGTGATCGGAAAGTACCATACCACTTTTCTAGGAACTTTCTTCCCTCTCTTGTAACGACTAACACCGCACACCAAACATGTGGTTTTATCTTCGTCCTCACCCCGATAGATCATGCAATCATTTATGCAGACGTGGTATTTAACGTGCGGAAGATCGAGAGGGCAAAGGACTTTCTTGGCCTCAGCGATACTAGTTGGGCACGTGTTGCCCTTCGGAAGACGATCGTGCCAGAATGCCATGTTATCATCGAAGCTTTCGTCGATCCATTTGTGTTTTGCCTTCATCTCCATAGCCCCAAGTGTTACATTCAAGCGGGTATCCCCGTCGTTGCATCCTTCGTACAACTTCGTAATCGCGTCTTTCTCGAGTTGCGTCATCTTGGCTTTCTCTCTAGCTGCACCTCTTGCGTTCAACACCTCTTTGACAAGAACCTCTTGAACATGAGGGTCCCGCACCCAGCTTGAATCCTCATCATGTCCGACATCTTGATCTTCATGTTCGGCATCTTGATCTACATGATACGCTTCGGCATCTTCTTCATGATCATGTACAGGATGCTCTTCGTCTTCTCGCCCGCCGCTGTTGTCTGGTTTCCCTTCCTCATTTACTGGCGCCCCACCATTGACGTCCTCCTCCTCACCAGCTTCATCACTTATCCACCGTGTGTAGCCATCCATCAAACCATTACACTTCAGGTGTCTTTGCAATATTCCGGAATCAGGCTCGGTCACGCACTGCAGTTTGCATCTCCGACACGGACATCTTATATCCGACCTATTATTCCTTAGCATGTCGTTTGTCGCACATTGCATCCACCTAGCCACGGTGATATCGCTTAGCATCTCGCGGACCACAATTATATATCACTGTCGTCGCCGGAAAAATTCGGCATGACCTTCCCTAATAATGCATGGGAGCATGCGGAGAGTGCGCCAGAAATTTGCCGAAACAGAAATGAATCGACATTTCGGCAAAACATTGGCCACTCAAGATGCACATATACATCAAACCACCATAACCTTCACATATACATCAAACCACCACAAGCTTCACATATACATCAAACCCAAGCTTCACATATACAACAAACCCCAAGCTAATAAAGGCAAGTATATGGGTCATAAATGGGACAAAAGAGTTTGGGAGGAGGTCCACTTACTTCAATATGAAACAAAATAGATGTAATGCCAAGTATCGATGGATAAATGGAAGAAATGAGGTGGGGAGGAGGAGAAAACCGAATAGATCTAGGGTGAGAAGAGTGTATCTAGTTTGAGAATTGTGTGGAGTGAATGAGAGGTTGTAGGTGGGGTGGAGTAGATAAGGGCAGCTCTAGGAATTTAGTGGCGCATATAGCAAGTCAATGGTGGCACATTGGTGAAATGTGCCACCCCTAAGCTCTTATGGGTGTCGCATTACAACCATGCGCCACCCCTAAGGACCTTATGGGTGGCGCTTTTGCAGAATGCACCACCCCTAAGCTCTTAGGGGTGGCGCATTTTGGGAATGCGTCACCTATAAGGTTCTTAGGGGTGGCGCATATTACTAAAAGTGCCACGTATAAGATCATCCAGGCTGGCCCACTCTTAGGGGTGGTGCACTGGGAAATAATGCGCCACCCCTAAGGTCTTATGGGTGGCGCATTATTTTCCAGTGCGCCACCCCTAACAGATGGTGGCGCTTGGCCTGCTATATGCGCCACTAATAAGCTTTCCATGTATAGTTATTTCCATAGTAGTGTGTGGCCCACGCGACCGCCACCAAAGAAGATCCGGGTCGACGACAGGACCCGGATTCCTCAGTAAGCGGCGCGCCTCGGATATCACCTCCCACTGACAGCCCGGGGGAGCCCAGTCCCGAACATCGCCCATCCCATCAAACGGGTGCTCTCCGACGCGGCGACGACGGGGATGCGGGCCAGGCATCGTTGCCGAGAACTTATTTAATATATGCAAAATTTTATTAACATGAACGAGTGAAAAATTTATACTAGCTAACTAACAAATTAACAAAATAAGACAAAAATACTTAGCGAATACGTCAAGGCTGTCTATCTATCTATATATACTAGCTAACTATCTATATCTATTATACAAAGTATTATACACATCTATCTATCTATTAAATAATTTTTTGTCTTACAAAGTATTTTTGTCTTACAAATTATATATCTATCTATCTATCTATCTAGTTATCTATCTATATCTATTATACACAGATTCTACTCTATCAATTATATATATATATATATATATTTATTTATTTATTATTAGCTATATATATATCTATATTTAATTATATATGTCTATCTATCTATCTATTTATTTATCTATCGATTTTACAGAGATTCTACTTCTCTATCTATCTATCTATATCTATCATCTATTTATTAATCTATACTAATTATATATATTTATCTCGACTAATCTATCTATTTATCTACACTAATTAATCTATACTAGCTAGCGGGCCGGCGACAAGATCTCGACTCACCAGTGGGCAAGAGGCGCCAGCGACGTAGATCGAGGAGCGGGGCGCGGTCGGCGTCGTGGAGGAATGTGGGGGCGACGGCGTCGGTGGAGAGGAGAAATGGGTCGGGGCGGGCCGGGCGGCGGCGGCGTCGTTGGAGGAAACGGGGCGGCGGAGAAACGGTGCGACGACGTCGGTGGAGGAACGGAGCGGCAAAGTCGTCGGCGACGGCGGGGGCGAAATACGGCAGCCTGACGGCGTCGGTGTCGGCGTCGGCGTCGTCTTGAGCTGCTAGCCTGCAAATGGCGAGATGGGAACGACGGGGTCGAAGGCAGGGGATTATATAGCCAGAGCATTGGTCCCGGTTGGTGGCATCAACCGGTACTAAAGATGTGCATTTGTACCGGTTGATGCCAAGAACCGAGACCAATGCTACTTTTTCAGCAGCCGAAAGGGCGGGAAACAGAGCCCGGTGCTACCGGTTCAGGGCACCAACCGGAACTAAAGGGGTGCATTGGTACCGGTTGGTGCCACCAACCGGAACCAAAGGCCTTGCGCCGCGGTGCGGTGGGATGTTTAGTCCCACCTCGCTAGTCGAGGGATAGCCGGAGTGGTTTATAAGCGCTGATGCGCGTAACACTTCGAGCTCCTCTCAACCGCAGGCTTTCGGGCCTACACTGTTACTTCTTGCATGTGGGATTCTGGGCCTGCTGCGGGCCTGGATCCTGGCCCATTAGGTGGTATTATTTTTCACTCAAAAAGGACCTTTAGTCCCGGTTGGTGCCTCCAACCGGTACTAAAGGCCTCTCCCACCGTAATTAACCACTAAAATTAGTACCACCTCGCTAGCCGAAGTGGAGTTAGACCTATTTATAAGCACAGGTCCGCGTGGACTTATCGTAGCATACCAAGTTCACTAAAGGCCGTACACGGAGAAATTCATCTGTATCCGGTACTCTGTCCGGGAGAAATTCGGACGGACCTCGGTTGGTTGGAAGATTTGCCAGATGTGCCCACGAGGCGTGGCCCGTCTAAGAACCCGTATGGGACGAAAATCCCGTACGGGTATTTCAGACGGTCCACGCCTGGTCGGTAGACTTGCCGGATCTGTCAACCAGACGAGGACCGTCTCAAATTCTCCATGATAGAGTACAGGATATGCAGTATTCTTCTGTTGATGTCCTATAATGAAATTGCTATACTTTTTTGTTTTTGTTTTCCAATCAAAAAAAACACATGGTTTCCCCTGCATACAGCCCGACGGTGGCTCATGAGTGCAAGCATATCAAATGCACCGTCGAACGTATGCACGCAAATCCGTACGGTTAAAAGTGCGTCGTGTACAAACTGGACCATCTCTTTCGAAGTACGAGGGTTTTAGACGAAAACTCATGTGTTACAAAGGAATTTCATTTTTCTAAACTTATTTCAACCCAAGACTTTTTTTGCATTCAATATGCACCATTCAAAGCCACATACTAAAATTTCTACCCTTTCTGACTTCATTTGCTATTTTTCATGCATTTAATGATTTATTTTGAGCTAAATGACCTTGAAACTAGAAAGCACTACAACTGAACTCGGAAAAGGTTGAAACTTGGCATGGTATCATCATTTGACCCACATAACATGTGTGCAAAAGTTGAGAGGATTACCACAAAAACTGGATGCACTTCGTGTACAAACTGGACCATCTCTTTCAAAGTACATGGGTTTCAGACAAAAACTCATCTGTTACAAAGGCATTTCATTTTTCTAAATTATTTCAACCCAAGACTTTTTTTGCATTCAATATGCACCATTCAAAGCCACATACTAAAATTTCAACCCTTTCTGACTTCATTTGCTATTTTTCATGCATTTAATGATTTATTTTGAGCTAAATGACCTTTAAATTAGAAAGCACTACAACTGAACTCAGAAAATGTTGAAACTTGCCATGGTGTCATCATTTGACCCACATAACATGTGTGCAAAATTTGAGAGGATTACAGCAAAAACTGGATGCACTTCGTGTACAAGCTGGACCATCTCTTTCAAAGTACAAGGGTTTCAGACGAAAACTCATCTGTTACAAAGACATTTCATTTATCTAAACTTATTTCCACCCAAGAATTTTTTTGCATTCAATATGTACCATTCAAAGCCACATACTAAAATTTCAACCCTTTCTAACTTCATTTGCTATTTTTCATGCATTTAATGATTTATTTTGAGCAAAATGACCTTGAAATTAGAAAGCACTACAACTGAACTCGGAAATGGTTGAAACTTGGCATGGTATCATCATTTGACCCACATAACATGTGTGCAAAATTTGAGAGGATTACGGCAAAAACTGGATGCACTTCGTGTACAAACTGGACCATCTCTTTGAAAGTACAAAGGTTTCACACAAAAACTCATCTGCTACAAAGACATTTCATTTTTATAAACTTATTTGAACCCAAGACTTTTTTTGCTTTCAATATGCACCATTCAAAGCCACATACTAAAATTTCAACCCTTTCTGACTTTATTTGCTAATTTTCATGCATTTAATGATTTATTTTGAGCTAAATGACCTTGAAATTAGAAAGCACTACAACTGAACTCAGAAAAGGTTGAAACTTGGCATGGTGTCATCATTTGACCCACATAACATGTGTGCAAAAGTTGAGAGGATTACGGCAAAAACTGGATGCACTTCGTGTACAAACTGAACCATCTCTTTCAAAGTATAAGGGTTTCAAACGAAAACTCATCTGTTACAAATACATTTCATTTTTCTAAACTTATTTCAACCAAGACCTTTTTTTCATTCAATATGCACCATTCAAAGCCACATAATAAAATTTCAACCCTTTCTGACTTCATTTGCTATTTTTCATGCATTTAATGATTTATTTTGAGCTAAATGACCTTGAAATTAGAAAGCACTACAACTGAACTCAGAAAACGTTGAAACTTGGCATGGTATCATAATTTGACCCACATAACATGTGTGCAAAAGTTGAGAGGATTGCGGCAAAAACTGGATGCACTTCGTGTACAAACTGGACCATCTCTTTCAAAGTACAAGGGTTTTCAAATGAAAACTCATCTGTTACAAAGACATTTCATTTTTCTAAAATTATTTTAACCCAAGACTTTTTTTGCGTTCAATATGCACCATTCAAAGCCACATACTAAGATTTAAACCCTTTCTGACTTCATTTGCTATTTTTCATGCATTTAATGATTTATTTTGAGCTAAATGACCTTGAAATTAGAAAGCACTACAGCTGAACTCAGAAAAGGTTGAAACTTGGCATGGTGTAATCATTTGACCCACATAACATGTGTGCAAAAGTTGAGAGGATTACGGAAAAAACTGGATGCACTTCGTGTACAAACTGGACCATCTCTTTCAAAGTACAAGGGTTTCAGACGAAAACTCATCTGTTACAAAGACATTTCATTTTTATAAACTTATTTCAACCCAAGACTTTTTTTTGCGTTCAATATGCACCATTCAAAGCCACATACTAAAATTTCAACCCTTTCTGACTTCATTTGCTATTTTTCATGCATTTAATGATTTATTTTGAGCTAAATGACCTTGAAATTAGAAAGCACTACAACTTAACTCAGAAAAGGTTGAAACTTGGCATGGTATCATCATTTGACCCACATAACATATGTGAAAAAGTTGAGAGGATTACGGCAAAAACTGGATGCACTTCGTGTACAAACTGGACCATCTCTTTCAAAGTACAAGGGTTTTAGACGAAAACTCATCTGTTACAAAGACATTACAATATGCACCATTACATGAATTTTCAATAAGCACCATTCACTTTTTCTTCACTTGTGTGCTTTGCTTATTGTGCCGTAACCATGGATAGTCTTCGTCTCTTAACAAGATGCTTGGATCAACCTTGACTTTGAAGGGAGGAATTTCATGAAATTTTTCATAATCTTCAAACTTGTCTGTCTTGCCCTCCAATCCAAGGATGTCTCTTTTTCCTGAAAGAACTATGTGGCGCTTTGGATCATCGTATGACGTATTCGCTTGCTTATCTTTTCTTTTTCTCGGTTTGGTAGACATGTCCATCACATACAAAATCTGCGCCACATCATTGGCTAGGACGAATGGTTCGTCTGGGTACCCAAGATTGTTCAGATGCACTGTTTTCATTCCATACTGTGGGTCTACCTGTACCCCTGGCATATTGACCCATTGCACTTAAACAAAGGGACCTTAAAATCATCTCCGTAGTCAAGTTCCCATATGTCTACTATGTAACCATAATATGTGTCCTTTCCACTCTTGGTTGCTGCATCAAAGCGGACACCGCTGTTTTGGTTGGTGCTCTTTTGATCTTGGTCGATCGTGTAAAATGTATTCCCATTTATCTCGTATCCTTTGTAAGTCAATACAATCGAAGATGGTTTCCTGGAAAACGAGTACAGCTCATCAGAAACAATGTTGTCACCTCTGAGACGTGATTCAAACCAACTTCCGAAAGTCCTGATGTGTTCACGTGTAATCGAGTTGTCAGACTGCTCCGGGTGTGTGGAGCGGAGACTGTTCATGTGTTCATCGACATACGGGGCCACCAAGGTAGAGTTCTGTAGAACTTTGTAGTGTGCTTTAGACCAAGAATGCCCGTCCCTGCATATTATTGAGCCCTTTCCAAGCGTGCCTTTTCCAGTCAGTCTCCCCTCATACCATGATTGAAGGAGACCAATCTTCTTAAGGCCAGGAATGAAGTCGACACAAAACCCAATGACATCCTCTGTTTGATGGCCCATGGAAATGCTTCCTTCTGGCCTAGCACGGTTACGGACATATTTCTTTAGGAATCCCATGAACCTTTCAAAGGGGAACATGTTGTGTATAAATACGGGGCCCAGAATGAAAATCTCGTCGACTAGATGAACAAGGACGTGCGTCATGATATTGAAGAAGGATGGTTGGAAAATCAGCTCGAAACTGACAAGACATTGCGCCACATCAGTCCTTATCCTTGGTAGGGTTTCTGGATCGATCACCTTCTGAGAGATTGCATTGAGGAATGCACATAGCTTCACAATGGCTAATCGAACGTTTTCCAATAGAAGCCCCCTCAATGCAACCGGAAGCAGTTGCGTCATAATCACGTGGCAGTCATGAGACTTTAGGTTTTGAAACTTTTTCTCAGCCATATTAATTATTCCCTTTATATTCGACGAGAAGCCAGAAGGGACCTTCATACTGAGCAGGCATTCAAAGAAGATTTCCTTCTCTTCTTTGGTAAGAGCGTAGCTGGCAGGACCTTCATACTGCATTGGAGGCACGCCGTCTTTTTCGTGCAAACGTTGCAGGTCCTCCCGTGCCTCTGTTGTATATTTTGTCTTCCCATACACGCCCAAGAATCCTAGCAGGTTCACGCAAAGGTTCTTCGTCATGTGCATCACGTCTATCAAAGAGCGGACCTCTAGGTCTTTCCAATAGGGTAGGTCCCAAAATATAGATTTCTTCTTCCACATGGGTGCGCGTCCCTCATCGTCATTCGGAACAGATACTCCGCCGGGACCCTTTCCAAATATTACGTGTAAATCATTGACCATAGCAAGTACGTGATCACCGGTACGCATGGAGGGCTTCTTCCGGTGATCTGCCTCGCCTTTGAAATGCTTTCCTTTCTTACGACGTTGATGGTTGGTCGGAAGAAATCGACGATGCCCCATGTACACATTCTTCCTGCAGTTGTCCAGGTATATACTTTCGGTGTCAACTAAACAGTGCGTGCACGCGTGGTATCCCTTATTTGTCTGTCCTGAAAGGTTACTGAGAGCAGGCCAATCATTGATGGTTACAAAAAGCAAGGCATGCAGGTCAAATTCCTCCTTTTTTTGCCCATCCCACACACGTACACCGTTTGAATTCCACAGCTGTAAAAGTTCTTCAACTAATGTCCTTAGGTACACATCAACGTCGTTGCCGGGTTACTTAGGTCCTTGGATGAGAACTGGCATCATAATGAACTTCCGCTTCATGCACTTCCAAGGAGGAAGGTTATACATACATAGAGTCACGGGCCAGGTGCTGTGATTGCTCCTCTGCTCCCCGAAAGGATTAATGCCATCCGCGCTTAAACCAAACCATACGTTCCTTGGGTCACCTCCAAACTCAGCCCGGTACTTTCTCTCAATTTTTCTCCATTGTGAACCATCAGCGGGGTGTCTCAAATTCCCGTATTTCTTACGGTCCTCTCTGTGCCATTGCATCAACTTGGCATGCTCTTCATTTCTGAACAGACGTTTCAACCATGGTATTATAGGAGCATACCACATCACCTTGGCAGGAACCCTCTTCCTGGGGGGCTCGCCGTCAACATCACCAGGGTCATCACGTCTGATCTTATACCGCAATGCACCGCATAGCGGGCATGCGTTCAAATCCTCGTACGCACCGCGGTAGAGGATGCAGTCATTAGGGCATGCATGTATCTTTTGCACCTCCAATCCTCGAGGGCATACGAAATTCTTTGCTGCGTACGTAGTGTAGGGTAATTCGTTATCCTTTGGAAGATTCTTCTTAAATATTTTCAGTACCTGCTCAAATCCTTTGTCAGGCATAGCATTGTCTGCCTTCCACTGCAACAATTCCAGTACGGTACCGAGCTTTGTGATTCCCTATTCACAATTGGGGTACAACCCTTTTTTGTGATCCTCTAACATGCGATCGAACTTTAGCTTCTCCTTTTCACTTTCACACTGTGTCCTTGCATCAACAATGACCCGGCGGAGATCATCATCGGGCACATCGTCTGGTTCCTCTTGATCTTCATCGGGCACATCGTCCGCTTCCCCCGTTGCAGCATCACCGTATTCAGGGGGCACATAGTTGTCATCGTACTCTTCTTCTTCGCCATCTTCCATCATAATCCCTATTTCTCCGTGCTTGGTCCAAACATTATAGTGTGGCATGAATCCCTTATAAAGCAGGTGGGTGTGAATGGTTTTCCGGTCAGAGTAAGACTTCGTATTCCCACATGTAGGGCATGGACAACACATTAAACCATTCTGCTTGTTTGCCTCAGCCAGTTCGAGAAACTCATGCACGCCCTTAATGTACTGGGAGGTGTGTCTGTCACCGTACATCCATTGCCGGTTCATCTGCGTGCATTATATATAATTAAGTGTGTCAAAAACCATTATATATAGAACATCATGAATAGATAAGTGACCAAATTAATAGAAGTTCATCATGACAGTAAAACCAAAGTACATACATAGTTCTCATTGAACAACATACAGCTCTCCAGAGCATCTAACTAAGGCATACATTGAAACTATGTAAAACATTTCAATGCAACAACAAATGCGATCATAATCGCAATGAAGGTAGCAATTGAACCAACGACATAATGATACCAAGCCTCGGTATCAATTGCATATTTTCTAATCTTTCTAATCTTCAAGCGCATTGCATCCATCTTGATCTTGTTATCATTGATGACATCCGAAACATGCAACTCCAATAGCATCTTCTCCTCCTCAATTATTTTTATTTTTTCCTTCAAGTTATTGTTTTCTTCTTCAACTAAATTTAACCTCTCGACAATAGGGTCGGTAGGAATTTCCGGTTCAACTACCTCCTAGATAAATAAATATGTCACGTTGGTCGGCATAATTGTCATAAACAAAAAATGAACCAAATAGTTATAAAAGATAATATATACCACATCCGAATCATAGACAGGACGAGGGCCGACATGTGCAGGTACCATAACCATCGCACTATATAATAAAAATCAATAAGAAAATTAGACAAGTATATATCTAATCATAAAAGTAAGAATTATTTTCTTTTAGAAAGAAAATAAGAACAAGAGGCTCACCACGGTGGTGCCTGCTACGAGATTGGCGTGGGCGATCGACGGTGGTGAAGACGGGTATGCGACGTGATAAACCGCTAAACCTAGACAAATCTTGAGGAAAACGGAGCTTGGAGGTCGAGTTTGGAGAGGAGAAAGCTTAAGTAGTGTGGCTCGGTCATTTCATCGAACACATCATGTGCATTGGAGGTGAGCTAGAGCACCAGAACGCCCTCCCTTGCCCCCCTCGAAAAAATAGAGCACCAGTGGAGTGCTCTGCTCGACGCTGAGGGGTATATATAGCCAAATCGTTAGTCCCGGTTTGTGGCTGGAACCGGTACTAATGGCCAGCCTTTCGTCCCGGGTTGAGCCACAAACCGGGACTAGTGGTTGTGGGCCAGGAGCGAGGCCCATTGGTCCCGGTTCTTGTCTGGAACCGGGACATATGCCCCCAGACGAACCGGGACCAATGTCCCACGAGGCCCGGCCGGCCCCCGGGCGCACGAATCGGGACGTATGACCACCATGGGTCCGGGTTCGTGGCACAACCGAGACTAATGGACTCGAGAGGCCTGAACCAAAGCCCTATTTTCTACTAGTGGGAGAAGCTCCCGGCGGTCAATCCTCCCTCCGGCAGGGTGCCAGGAAGAGGTCTGTTGGCGCTCCCGATCTTTGAAACGCGGCGGTGGCGGAACAGAGGCGAGATCTCGAAAAAGGGTTCTGTCTTCGTAGGTTTCCCGTCACGAAGAATATATAGGCGAAGGGGGGCAGCCAGGGTGGCCACCAGGGGTCCAGGCGGCCTCTTGGCGCGGCCCCACCCTAGGGTGCGTCGGGAGGGTGCCTGGGCACCTGGTGGTGGCCCTCTGGCCCCACTTTGGCTCTTCCGGAATCTTCTTGTACGCTGATTTTTTATTATATTTTTCCAGAATTTTTGGAGCAATTTTAATACGAGGGAAACCTGAAATAGAAAAACAATAGAAAACAGGGAGTGGCACTGGGGTGCACTGAGTTAATAGGTTAGTCCAAATATGATCAAAAGTGTATGAAACCATATATAAATCATAGCAATATCACAGAAAACATGCATGGAGCAAGCATAAATTATAGATACGTTTGGGACGTATCACACCCTAGTAACAATAGGGCGGAGGTCCTTAACTTGGATCCGAGAATCATTAATCGGAATGCCCAAGTAGCTCGTAGGAAAGTTCGGTAACCGACAGTTGAAGAGGTTAGCAATCCGTTGCTTCTCCTCGTAGGGGTATCCTAGGACCATGACCTCGCTCTTGTCAAAGTTGATCGCTAAACCAGACATCTTCTGGAAGCAAAGCAACAGGAACTTGGTGTTCACAATTTCAAGGTCAGACCCCTCCAACATGATTATTGTATCATCCGCATACCGGAGATGGGTTATCCCGCCCCCCGGGATAATTTGAGGGATCAGGCCATGAATGTGACCAGCCCCCTTGGCCGCATCCTAGATAGCTGCCAGCGCCTCCACCACAAGGTTAAACAGGAACGGAGATAGGGGATCCCCTTGACGCACCCCCTATGGGTACGAAAGTAGGGTCCGACCGTTCCGTTAATGTTCACCTCCATGCGACCAGACGCAACGAGTTGCATGACCCGGGCAACCCATCTATCATCGAACCCTTTTCGAGATAGGACCTCTCGAAGGAAAGACCACCTAACAGTTTCATACGCCTTAAAGAAGTCAATCTTCAGGAACACCGCACGGGCGTGAGTGGCCTTGCACTCATGAATGGTTTCATGCAGCATAAGCACCCCGTCCAGAATGAACCGACCTGGATAAAGGCGAACTAGTTGGGGTGGGTGATCCTATCCGCAATTGAGGCCGCCCTAGTGGCGTACCCCTTGGACAAAATGCGTAAAATCACATTGATCACCTTGATGGACCGAAACTGGCGGATGTCGGAAGCGCCCGAAATCTTAGGAATCAAAGTGATGATTCCATAGTTCAACCGACACGCATCCAGAGTCCCAAAATAGAATTCCTGGAACAGTCCCAGGATTTCGGCCTTAATCGTCTCCCAGAACACCTGATAGAACCAAATCGACAGTCCGTCCGAACCCGGGGCGGAGTTCGGATTCATCCCCTTGATGATGGCCGCGAGCTCCTCCTCCTCAAAAGGGGCTGAGAGTAAAGCATTCTCCGCCGCAGACACCTGGTCATCGCCCGACCAAATCCAGCAACCAACTGCAAGCTCACAAACATCTCATACGAGCGTTTCAGACATAAGCGTTCTCATGTGCAGACTTGCTTCATCATGGAGGGCGCTATAGGTTACCTGGTTCTCCGACGACAACAATCTACGAACACTGCGGCATGAACGACGAGTGATCTGGCTCTCCGATGGCTGTACCCCCACGCTTTCGTGCATGTAGGCAGATGATGCGGACGCACATCCTGACGCTAGATGGGGTTGCGCGTGCATGGCAAAATCAACACCGCGTGGTCAGCCAAGCACAGCTAACCCAGAGCACGAGGCGAGGCCGCCGACATCGTGGACGATGGCGGCTGCGCGCATGGCGGAGTCCACCAGACGCAAATCCGGAGAACATGGCGAGGCTATGGGCGTCATGAACGTACAACGGCAACGTAGGCATCATGCAACGTCAATAGTGACAATGCCAATTCTAATTAGATTAGCGATCGATTTAGGAGAGGAGTACGCATGGGTAATCAAGCGTATAATAATTTATATGGACTAAAGTACTCTTTTAGACCAAGGGGTAAGTTCTAATCCTCATCGTTCATTTGCCTTGAAAACTGCAAACTTTCTAACGGGGAGGGGGGGGTTGTACTCTGATTAAAACTGACCAAAAAAAGGGTGGGTGTACTCTCAGTTTACAAATTAAACATAGTATAACGAGCTTAGACTGGTAGGAAAAAAATATTATAGATCGAGTAGTAGCATAAAAATGCAATGCTGGCCGCAAAGCATGTCTAGAATCGATTAACGTTTGATATGTTTAGTTATATAGTAGAGATCTAAACAAGAAGACAGAGTCAGACATGGCAGGTACAAACCTATCGACAAGGTGCACTAGTAGACAGACCCCCCTTTCGTCCAGCCCAAAAGAGGCATCGCTCCCGGTTCATTACAGAACCGGGACCGATGCCGGGCAACGGTCCCGGTTCGTCTGGATATGGCATTGGTCCCGGTTCAACTGGGGCAACGGTCCCGGTTTTTGCCACCAACCGGGACCAATGCTCTGGCGAGGCATTGGTCCCGGTTTGTCGCAAAAACCGGGACCGTTGGTTTTATAATTTTTTTATTTTTTTTGATTAAAGAATAAATCAGAAAATGGCAGAAATTAAGTGAAACTTTGAAAATTCATAGAAAATTCATATTAACTCCAAATTTAACATATAATATATGAAAAATGATCAGGAGAAAATAATCTATCCAAATATCCAACTTTGAACTATGTTTGAGTTGAATTTAAAATGGGACCAGTAGCATTTGCTATTTGGATTAATTGGAATTAAATCAAATTCATTTCAAATGCTTGTGCAACTTGAACCATAGCAACATACCACATTTCAATTGCACATCAGAGGCATATCATACACATTTCAATATGAATTACTTTGATCACACAATAGCATTTACAACTTGGCTAACTTGAATTCAAATTGGAGTTTGAATTTGCAATTCATTTGCAATATACTCCATTTAAATAACACATGGTCTAATATTTTACAAAAATAAAGTGGTTCAAGTTGACATCAAATATTTGGTAGATCCTTCACAAAAAACCCCTACTTTTGTCACTCGGAAAATGGAAAATGGATTTTTCGTGCAAAGAAAATAAAAACTTCCTTTGGCAAACTTGTTGGCTAGTATAACATACACACATGTGCAAAATATGAGATCATTTGGGAAAACTATCCTTTCAAACTAGCTGTAACATCGGTCATTTGGCTTGAAAGTCATGAATCTTCATACTCGATAGCTCATTTTGAAAAGACTTTTATAAGATATTTGCTTTATTCCAAGTTTGTTGTTTTGTATGGTTACTAAGACATAAATTAGGATGCAACGCGAAGGTTTTACAATTTTTTTTATTTTTTTTGAATTATTTTTGTCGATTTCAAAAAGCAGTCAAAACGGAGGGCATGACCGGTAATAGATAGGGGTGGAATCTTACAAAAGTCTTGGTGGATCCCTGATGAAATGACTACTTGTGTATCTAGAAATGATTTTTTCAAAAAATAAAGAGCAAACTATCAAGCACATGTAGTTCAAATTTGACCCCGTTCCAGCTGAATCTGCGGAAATTTGTCTTTTTCAGAAGAGGTATATAAAAACCATATTACATGGAAACTTTGGTCAATTGTAAATAAAATATGGTCCAGTATTTTACAAAAATAAAATGGTTCAAGTTTACATCAATATTTGGTAGAATCTTCACAAAAAACCACATTTTTGTCACTCCGAAAATAAAAAATGTGTGTTCAAAATTATAAAAGAAATATATTTTTTCAAAATAATAATTTAAAAACATTTAAAATATAATAGGTAACTGATCGGGAAGTTTAATTTTTTTTTAAATTTCATCACAACATAGACATCAACAAGGTCCTAGACATCAACAAGGTTTAATAGGATTGATATGATACATATATCAACAAGTGTGTGTTAAGCGAGTTGGGGTAGGTGTTGAATGGAACTGAGAAGTTAAGCGTGCTGGGACTGGAGTAGTGTGAGGATGGGTGACCCTTGGGGAAGTTTGACCATGAAGGTCAATTTGATTTGAGATTAACCATAATGATCTTAGATTAAGAATAATAAGTAATAAGTAATAAATAATAAAATGGAAAACAAAATAAATAAATGGAAAAAAAATCAGAAAATGGAGCCTCTTTGGTCCCGGTTCTTCCTATCAACCGGGACCAATGACCCCTCCCCTCTCGCTGCGCGCCTGGCCACGTGGAGCCTCTTCGGTCCCGGTTCGTGGGTCAACCGGGACCATCATTAGTCCCGAGTTATTGGTCCCGGGTGTGAAACCGGGACCAAAGGCCCTTATGAACCAGGACTATATGGGGGTCTGTCCACTAGTGGTGCACGCAGTGTCACATGCATGGGGTTGGGCATACAAGAAAGATATTCAGAGAAACGGAAGTATACAAGGAGAAGGGTGCAGAGGAGGAACGACGGACAAGGGGAAGGAAACACATAACGCGACTGCACATGCATGGCATGGATAACCAACCCCAACCCGTGGAGTAGTAACATTTGAAAACCCTAGAGTACAAAATTAACAGGCAAGCAGATCCGCAGATGGATGGACGTGCTGGGAGTGAATCGAGGGAGGCGCATGCAGCAGGAATTTGAAAGGTGGCATGCAATAATACGGTAATGATGCTGGCAATCATCTCCCGACAAATACACAGGGAGGGCTTTGGTCTTGTGCATGGTGACTGGTCTACGTGAGGTTTGATGTGATGCTCGGTCTGTCCGGTCCAGTGACCAAACGCCGCAGCAGTCTTGAGACGTGCAGCTTGTACATATGTGTGTTTGTGTCCATGTGTCACAGCTTCAACAGTAGCAGGAGTACTGATCAGCACCACCAGTCACGAACGGTTTGTTCAGGATCATGCCCATCCAAACATGCATGGAACACGTACGTACACGGAGTAGTTCGAAGATGGAGCATGTATGCATATACAGGGAATGACCCGGCCGGTCGGTCCTGCCTGTCTGCATGCTCCAAGTTTATATAAACTAGATGACCCATTGCGCCCATGGCGCAAAGGGCAAGAGTAGGCCAAGTTTTGAAAGCATAGGGACTTGTATTTTTTGTAATGAAAATATATCTAAATAGAATTGCTGACATATTATAAGAATACATGCTTAGCATTAGAAGACAGTTGGTTTCATATACAACACATTTCTGCATAGGAATATAAAAAGGGGAACCACAAGAGATAAGATACAAAAGGTGTTCCCTATAGGTACTTAACACTGAATTTTGAACGCCGCTTTGCTGCCTTCTATTTAGACAGAGCGGAAAGAAAACAAACTAACCCGGTTGCGCCCATGGCGCAAAAAGCGAAAGCGAGCCGAATATTCAAAGCATACATATGGGATTGATTTAGAACCAACTTAATAGACACTACAGATATTGCAAGTATTCCATGCATATTGCAGTATCTATATACAATGGAGAATGTCGAACGAAGATAGCAAACCATGCAAATCATGCGGCAAGTGCAAAGGATGACTAAACTAAGGACTCACACAAATGCAAAGCATGACTAAACCCCAATGCAAATACAAAGAAAAGCATGATATCCTACCTTCCAGCGGGGCAACGATGGAAATTAGGTGGCACTGGGATGTGCAATCTATCAAGGGAAAGAATGAGCACCCGGTCAGCAAGCACACCAACCATCTCCCACATAAACATGGCCAAACATGCAAATGGTATCAAGCATGAGATTACATTGCATAGGCTACCGAATCAGAATACGAATAATTGAAGTTGCAATCATCCACCAAAATCCACATATGCTCAGAGCTTTTCTTAGCACATCCAAACTACCTATCTTAAGTTCTCCTCTTCTCCAGTGTACATGGGTAGCGAACAAATCAATCAACCGTAAAAAATTTGAATGTGAGTATCCGAGAAAGTAGTAAGAAAATAGAGAGGAGCACCTCTGCAAGTTTTTGTAGCCAAATCTTATTCTCTCCACCACAACTTGTAGGAGAGTCCATATTAGAGAGCCAAAAAAAGACGACTTCTCCTTTTTGAGAACACCTAACTAAACCCTGGAAAATCTTGTAAAAAATTGAACTCGTGAGTCTTGATCACTCAAATCAGAAGGGAAAAAACTTCAGCTGGTACAATATGGAAACGGTTTTTGCAGAGGTAGCAGAATTTCATTTCCACGAAGTAGTGTAGGCAAAGCATAGGCATGTGACAAAAGGAACTGAACTCTCATTGCCATAAATTAGGCATATTTCCATTAAAATTCCTACCCAAGTATAAATAATTAAAGAAAGTCATGCGAGGCTATTATATATACTGTAGGGAAAACTTAGCAACAAAGATAACAAGCCAAGTGAGAGACTGGATAACAAAAGAAACACTTTCAACCAAGTCAAGAGACACAAAGTGTATGGTCAGGAACTTCTCACTCAAGTAACAATCTTTGCCATTTCAAATTCATAGCATACTGGTTGCATAAGGAAGTTCCTGTAAAAGATATGTAAATTGTGTAATGCTGCCTACTGTCGCTGCCGTTTTGGAACCACGACGAAGGGATCGGGTCACTGGTTAGCCCAAGAGGTAGCATCATGTCGTCCTGGAACTGAAATCAAATGGCAAGGGACAACATCCTGGTCAGATTCCTGAGCCAGAAACTAAAATGTTCTGAAATTTTGAAGCTGAAACCTATTTCCATACAACCAATCGTACTTAGATCAATCGTCAGCAGCACAATTTTTTCTATAAGTATGAATAAGAAAAAATACAGAGAAGACAAATAAGTATGAATGTCTTTTTACCTTGTTGTGTTCAAACCAATCTGGTGAGGTGGTTAGCGTGCAAGGAAGGAAGCGGGAGGAGATGGATAACCATGGACACAATCAGTTATGGGCAGAGTCGTGATGCTGCAGCAGACGGGGAGGTGGAGAGTAGCACAACGTCGTCCCCCTTTCCCACTACCCTCTTGGCAGCCTCGCTGCTCCTCCCCCCACCCCCACCCCGTTCGTCCTCCTGACTTGCTCATCTGGTGAAATACCCACACCTGTAATCAAGCATATATCACAATCACTGCAAAGTATGGACTCATCACATAATCATATGTAAGATTCACTCCCACACACAAGACCCCAGCTTGTATATACTTTATTACATTAAATCCTAACACATGATAAAGGGTGACACAAATCTGAGAATATAAGTCTTGATCCATCCACCCAAGCCCATACACAAAATTTTGTCCAACATAGTACAACCCACTTTAATATTTTCATATGATTTAATATACATATCAAGATCTAACAAAGGATATGTGTTTAAACATCTCCGGAACAGCCTCTAAAACTTTCGTTTTGTAACTTTATTTTAATTCAACTTCTAACAGGGCCTAATCTCACATATGAAAATATTGTATGCAGGAAACTATATTTCTGGAAAGCAACTAAATAGATAGCTCCTCTCAAACCTTAAGTCCAAACAACACATATAAGTTATCTAGAGAACCTTGGAACTTTCTCTATAACTTATGTATAGAGGCCAACTCAAAATTCTTGGCATAACCAACTTATTTTTAAGCTAGAAGCTTTCTGTCCAAAACTGACAGATACTGCCTTTTTTAACTGAACTAAGTTCAGTTTTTTAACCGCACTGCCGACGGACGAGAAGGCAATGGATGGTCGGGCTGAGCCATTGGGAGCATTGACAGTGTCGAGCCAGTCCAGGCCATCTCCCACTTCAGAGTCGCACTTGGACCACTGATCTACATGGATGAGCTTATGCGAAAATGCAATTTTCAGCATCTAAAAAGCACACAAGTTCAGAACAAAAATAAGAAAATCATGCATAAATGCAACTTTCAACTCCCCAAAATGACACAAAATTAAGAGAAAAATAAGAGATCATACCAAATCAGGGCGAGAATCAGTAGCTCCCAGGAAAACATGTCTGTTTGGATGGCTTCAACATCCTAAATAAGCACCTGGTTGCGAATGTAGAAGAATTGTGCCTTTCTTATTCAGGGAAATGGCTGCATAGAGACAAGGGAAAAAACGGAAATAATCACATCATGAATAAAATCAAACCGAGGAAGGGTGTGTTGCATATTGCACCTACGGTTTGAATCGTTGATCTGTCTGTGGCGATGGTGTCCATGGAAAAAAGCACACCGAGATAAAGGGCTGAGATAGGGGCATCTCTCTAGCCACCAGCAAGATGCTTGACCCCCCTCTTCATGCCAATTCATCCAATGAAGATCCGGAAAGCACCAAGGGCCAATAGCTGTACACTTCATTTTGGTACTAATACAAACCCACATACAGCTGTTCATGCTACATAATTTATATTACGTAAGAAGAGGCTTACAAACTGAATCAGCAGACCGCAAGAACATGGTCGAATAAATGTTACAGAAAAATTAATGTATCTTTCAACATTCAACGGGAAGTGTACACAAATGGGGTTCAAAATAGTATCATAACAAATAAACAATATTCTAAAAAATAGTCCTTGTAATCCAATATGATCTTAACACCACCTTCCTAAAGCAAGGCGTATTAGAAATGATTTGGTTATGTTTGAACTGTGAGTAGATCGTGTATTTGTGCCAATGTTGAGAATAATTGCTTCATATCTAACTTAATGTGTTTGACCATTTACGGATTCTTGAAAGTAAACGAATTCAGAACATAAACAATTAGTAATTTCGCATATGAAGATGAATGAAATTGGTAAGTTATCTATGCTTGTATGTGTCAGATGTATGTAAATCTTGGATTATACCTTTGGTCTTTGGTCTTTGGTCGGTAGCTCCATGATCGATTCAGAATGGTAGAACGTTGTGCGAGGTAGGCGGATCGGATGAGAGGTGCAGACAAGCGAACAAACCAGCACACATGGGGGGAGAACCCGGGGCATGGCTGCATAGAGAGAAGGGGAAAAACTCTAGGATATTATAAAAGTTAGCTACTCCTTCTTGGTTCTCAACCTGCATATTAAAGTTAATTGTAACGATCTGTCATTAATGACAGAACACCCTATTGAGTTTTACTCGTGAATTTAATACCAACCTAAAGAAGTGCTGAATACATAGGATTGTCACCATGTTGGTAATTCTTTTGTTTGTGAATCACCATGTTGGCAACTTGATGAGCGAGAAAAAATAATTACCCAAGCCGAGGTCGACGAGAAACATTTGGTTCTCTTCGGGATTAGATCCTAGCATTATGGTAAAATGACTGTATTCAGTGTCATCTCAATATTTCACCTACTTTTATGAAGTAATCTAATGACATGTATTGCTTGAGATGACTAAATTTCCTCCTGAGCTATTATGTTCCACATATGAAAAAAAGATAGTGATCTACACATAAATGATATAAATTAGTTTACTTATTTTCCAGCTATCACAAAAAATGTAAATAGAAAATAAAGAATGGAAGATTGGACCTACCTGACCAAGAATACCACCAAGGATTTCACATACATGAGGATGTTATTGTTTTCCAGCTGCTAAAAGCCGTTACAGGAGAGACGTAGGAATTTGACACTCGTTTAAAGACTGCAGTTTAAAGGACCATGTAAAATATCTGAAGAAATATGACTCAATAACTCAAACTACGACAAACTGCCAAAGTTGTACCTTTCTATCACACATATCCTTCCTCCAAGCCAAAAATGCAGGTACATCAGAAAGTGATGTATCACCCGGGCCACACCCTTCAGATGATTCATAACTTTTGAAGACTGCAAACTGACATATTTATGTTAGTTTAAAAACAAAGACATGGAATCAAGTGAACATCAAATTACTAATTTTATGCAAAATAAATACAGAAGTTCTACTAAAACAGCAAAAAAATATTTGAATTGATATGTTCCACTAAATATTTATGTGCGTACAAAAGAATCACATTAAACATCTCCTCTGAAAAATTGCCACAAACAAGAAGGTAAAGCAATGAACTTATTAGAGGAACTACATGTATCTGCATCTTCCATGGTTCATGAACAGCTCGTCGGAAATGGCGGTGGCTTCCTCGCTGGTGATGGCTTCTCGCCCCTCGTTGGTTACCCCAAGTGGAAGGTTTGATGTAGCACAACGGCAAGTTTCCCTTAGCGAGGATGCTAAGGTTTAGATTGTCTCCAGTAGGACTCAAGAGATACAAGTAGGTGGTAAAGTGAACAATGGCGCCGTTCACAACCGAGGTTGCTAACTTCACCTGGACCTGGACACGGATACAAATAACTTTGCTCCCAACGAGTACATAGGATTTGTCAATTCCTCCGGCCTTTCTTTTTACAAAGGATTAACGCAAGAGATAATAATGATAGTGATAGCAACGGAAAAGTAAATACTGAAAGTAACTTGGTAGTGTGAACAATAATGTGAAGATGGACCGGGGTCCCGTGATTTTCACTAGTGATGTCTCTCTCCCAAAAGACGATAAAAGTGCTAGCGAGGTAAACAAATCACAGTTGGGCTATTGACATGATTATGAAGGCACCGCAATGCTAACTATGCTGCAAAGAAAGGAAGGGCTCAAAAGCAATGGACAATACGCCAAGGTAAGTAGACCGAAATCCATCTGCATCAACTACGAATCATCCACCTTGAGATATCTATCCAGAACATCTCGCTGGTATTAAGTTGCGAATCCCACCCAAAGTGTAAACTCAAAGCAGCAGTCAACTGCATTAAAAGAACTTTGCGTAAAGTAAACAATCCTTGCACCCGCAAGTACAAGCACTGTTGTTTTATACCTGGTGGCAACAGCACATCCCCTAGTCTCATGTTTCTGTCACTCAAGCTAGACATCAAGGGGCTGAACCCACAATCGAGCATAACGCTCTCTCTTGGAGTTGCAAATAAAATACTTGGCCAAAGCAAATACGGCAACGGAGAACATGCAAGAATTTACTAAAGAACAAAATATAAAAGAGAAGAACCAAATATATTTCTCATCACAATCTGAACATAGTCTCATAATCCATCAGATCCCAACAAACTCAGCATAGCAACAGCAGAAATTACATAGATGACTCGATCATGTGAGGCAGCTCACGAGGACTCGAAAGTGGAAGCACAAAAGAGGGAGAGATAGATCACATAGCTACTGGTCACGGACCCATGGTCTAAGGGGAACTACTCACGGTACATACGGGAGGCATCCATGGCTATGGATGGTCTCCCGGAGGGGGTACCTTCTCCCGGCATGGTGCCAGAGCAGCTTCTCCAGGGAGCCCTGATCTTGAAACGGCGGCGGGGTCGGAACAAAGGAGAGATCGCGAAAAAGGATTTCGTCCTAGGGGTTTCCACCCCGAGGGGTAAATATAGGCGAAGCGGGCCGTCGAGGGGACCCACCAGGCAGCCAGGAGGCCTCCTGGCGCGGCCTAGGGTGGGGCCGCGCCAGGGACCGTCCTGGCTCCCTGGTGGTGGCCCCCTTCGCTGCTTTGGTGTTTCCGGAAGCTTCCGCGACGCTGATTTTTTATCTGATTTTCTTGGATTTTTTGGAGCACTTTTAATGGCCGGAAAACCTGAAATACAAAAACAACAGAAAACAGCAACTGGCAGCTGGGTGCACTGAGTTAGTAGGTTAGTCCAAATAGGTTCAAAAGTGTATGAAAGTTCAAGAAAAACATGGCAGAGTCACACAAAACATGCATGGAGCAAGCATAAATTATAGATACGTTTGGGACGTATCAACATCCCCAAGCTTAATTCCTGCTCGTCCTCGAGTAGGTAATGATAACAAGCATAATTTCTGTGGTGACATGCCACACAACAGAATAAGGACTTTTAAGTAAAGCAATCAAAGCATGCAATTCAATTCAAGTCTTAACAAGCAAGAGTCTATATTAGCATTGACACAAGCAACAAAAGAACAAAAGGTGCAAGAGCTCTTGCTGTCCGTGACTCGAATGTCTCCAAATGGTGTTTGCGTGCAAGCAAGGGACTGGGAAGAAAGAGAAAAAGGTTGTTGAGAACAACTATCTACTAAAGTTTCACACTTGGTCTCCTTTGGATTCTTATCTGGACTCGTCCCCAGACCACTAGTCAGGTACAAGTCAAACTGATCCACTCCCTTTCGATATTTTGAGCACTCATGCAATGGATGAGCGTGAGCAAGAAAGTTGACACCAAAAAGGTGAAACAGAAAGAAGGTGAAGGAGGAAGACAAAAAGGTGTGAAAGGCTCACATCAATGAGGACAATCATAGGCGAAAGAAAGCCATATGATAGATATGATGTGAGGAGTAGGGATTTCCATACAACGGATGCACATGTGAGCTAAGGTAAGCTCTCCAATGGAACTAGTGGGGGTGCATCCAACTTTCTTGCTCAAGAAAACCTAGAGCTCATTTGAGGAGTCTCATCACTGGAATATACAAGCCAAGTTCTATAGTGTGAAGGTCCCCACATAGATATATGCATGATGATGATCTCTATGAAGTACAAGGGATAGAAGATGAAGTACTAGTGTGGATCTCTCAAAAAGAATAGTAGTATGCCCCCTTCTATCTTTTTATTTTTCTTTTCTCTTTTTCTATTTTTTTGGTGGCCTCAATGGCTCTTTCTATTTAACTCTCATTTGTCCTCTTTGGGATCTTTTGATTTTGTCCTCTTTGGGATCTTTTGATTTTTTCCTCTTTGGGATCTTTTGATTTGGGATCTTTTCCTCACTTTAGGGGCAATACTCTATATTTTACAAGAATATAGGAGATCTTTCACACTTTAAAAAGGTACTCACATAAAGAAAATGTAACTATCATGAAGTATGCAAATGTATGCATTTGCCAGTGTAGCAGGATATGCAATGATACTAGCGCGTCATGTAGAAATGTTTAGGGCAAGGCCCAACTAGCATGCGGCTCATCGATCAAGCAAGTAGCATGTATGACATGAAGATCAAGTCATGAGAAGGTGGATGTTGCATGTCAATGTATCTCGGAAAGGCTATGGAAAGGCCTTGTAGGTAGGTATGGTGGCTGTTTTGAGGAAAGATATAAGGAGGTTTATGATGAAAGAGAGTATCATGCCAAGGGTTTGGATGCACCGGCGAAGTATGCACCAACTCTCGAGGTGAGAAAGGGCAATGCACGGTACCGAAGAGTCTAGAAAAGTATAGGTGGGTGGAAGTGTCAACTTTCGATTACTCACATTAGTCCGAAGAACTCTTGCACTTATTATCGGTAACTCTCAATCTAATCAGGAGGTTCACAAAGAGACAGGTACCCCGAGGAGGAGTGTATGGGGGTTTGGTTATCCTTGCGCATCCTCGACTCATGGTACGTGAGTGTACTCTAATATTCGAACCCTCCAGAGGTTAGTGATCCATCTAGTAGCTAGAGTTCTCAACAGGGTTTTTTTTGGTTTTCGAAAAACACACGGATTGCCCAAAATACGACATCTATCACTAATAGTCAAGAGCTCTTGATACCATAAGTTCAACCATTACTCTAGTCAATACCTCAAAACTATTGCAAGTTACTACTACAAAGAGAACATCAACTTTAACTACCTACTTTCAGTCAAGACACAGAACTCAGTGCAACAGGCAAACTCTCTAACAAGATAAAACATGCAACCTATAGAAAGTTCAACCTAAGACAAAAGAAGAGCTCTAGAAAAAAAACTAAAGCACTACAACTAAACAGAACAACAGCTAAGAAAAGAAAAAGAACAACTCACAGATAAAAGAATAAGCATGCAAATCCTATGAGGAGTTCTAGTTCAAGCGGAGCGTGATTCTCTCCCACAAAAAAGATTAAGTAAGCTGGGATCTAACTTGTTACTACAGAAAACAAAGCTAAAGAAAACTAAAAACAAAACAAAACCTAAGAGTGAGACGCTCCAAGAAAAGCACATAACACATGAAGTGATAAAAATATAGTGCAACGAGGGACAAACTGATGATTTTTGATGAAGAAGGGGATGCACGGGAGCAACCCCAAGCTTAGACGCTTGAGTCTCCTTGAATATTTGTTGGGGATGCATGGGGGCATCCCCAAGCTTGAGCGCTTGACACTCCCGAATCTTCTTTCATCATCTTCCATCGCGCACTTGAAAACTCCCTTCGTACATAACTCATTGTAGACTGATTAGAGAGGTTAGTATCCTAATAAAATAATTTTTACTCTACTGCAAATAATGATTTCCAGGAAGAGCTACTGTTTCTCAAGATTTCCAAAAAGTTTTTGCAAAGAAAAAGCAAGCTTAAGGTTTGCAAAAGTACGGAGAGACAAAACGTGGCAGAATCTGTGAAAAACAGAACAGCAGGTAGAAACGAATTTTTTAGGGATACTTCTACAACTAAAATCAAAAAAATCAGAACATACGAAAGTTTCCTAATTGTATAGAGCACGCTGTGTAAAAATTTCAACTCAAAAACATGAACTGGGATTTTTATGTAATTTTTCTAGTCACGAGGACAGAATCTGTTTTCTGGACAACATGTCACAACTTTTACTTCCCTTGCCGTATGAGGCTAAACTTGGCACAGAAATCTTGAAAAATAAAGATACAATGATGTTGCTACAGTAGTAACAATCATCAAGACCAATAAAAACAGAACAAAAGCAAAAATAAAAACCTAAATTCGTTGCGGGCTGCCTCCCGAAAGCGCTTCTTTAGAGCCATTAGCTAGGCTTAAAGAAGAAGATCAAGTCTTTTCAAGAGAATAACTAGCCCGTGTGACGGACTCAAAAGGTAACTTAATCTTTTTCCTAGGGAAGTGTTCCATCCCTTTCTTGAGAGGTAATTGGAATTTGATAGTTCCCTCTTTCATGTCAATGATAGCACCAACTGTGCGAAGAAAAGGACGTCCCAAAATAATTGGACAAGAAGGTTCACACTCAATGTCCATAATAGTGAAATCAACGGGAACATAATTGTCATTGACAATGATAAGAACATCGTTGATCTACCCCAAAGGTATCTTTACGGAAGAATCAACAAGACGAACACCAAAATAACAAGAATCAAAAGGTTTCAATTCAAGCATATCATACATTCTTTTGGGCATAACAGAGGTACTTGCTCCAACATCACAAAGAGCATAGGAAGAGAAGTTATTCAATTTAATTTTTATCATAGTATCCCAACCATCTTCTAGCTTCCTAGGTATGGAGGCTTCTAGTCTAAGCTTCTCCTCCCTAACTTTGATTAGAGCATTGGTGATATGCTCTGTGAAGGCAAGATTGAGTGTGCTAGTGTGGGGGTCTCTAGACATCTTGTGTAGGAAACCAATAACTTCTGTTAAAGTGCAGTTGTCAAAGTCTAAATCACTACTATCTACCAAGGAAGTAGTGATATTATTTAAGCTCACTTGTTTGAAAGCCTCTATGTTCATAGAGTTTTCCTCTTCTAAGGCTGAGGTGGTAGCATCACCATTGATAGGTCCAGTGGGACTAGGGGTGTGATGGGTGCTAACAGTTTGGACATCCTCAACTACTTGGATAGTGGCTACTGTGTGGTCGGTAGGAAGGCTCTTAGTTCTCTCTTCTTCCTCCTTTTCTCTAGCCCATCTCTCTTTAAGTTTAGCCATCATCCTAATATTTTCATTGATTTGTAACTGGATAGCATTAATAGGAGTGACCTTACTCTCCTCAAGGGGAGAGGTTCTAATTTTTAACATCTCAACATCAAGGGCTAAGTTGTCTACCTTCAAACAAAGATTATCTAATTTAGCTAGTTTTTCTTCCACATTCTTGTTGAAGGCCTTTTGGGTAGTGATAAAGTCTCTAAGCATACTCTCTAGTTCTGAAGTGGAGTTTCTGGTGGTAGGTTAAGTGTTGTTCCCATAGTTGTTGGATGGGAAAGGCCTAGGATTGTTGCTACCAAAGTTACTCCTATAAGAATTATTATTGAAGTTGTTTCTAGAGACAAAATTGACATCTACTTGCTCCTGAGCAACCAAAGAATTTAAAGGAACATCTTGAGGATCAATAGAAGGTTGCTTGGTAAGTAGAGACATGATAAGGTCAACCTTTTCATTTAAAGAGGAGATCTCCTCGACAGAATTTACCTTCTTACCAGTTGGAGATCTTTCGGTGTGCCACTAAGAGTAGTTCAACATCATCTCATCTATTAGCTTTGTGGCAGCACCAAGCGTGGTTGACATAAAAGTTCCTCCCGCGGCCAAATCTAACAGGTTCCACGAGGTGAAGTTCAAGCCTGCATAAAAAGTCTGGATAACCATCCAGGTAGTCAGTCCATGTGTGGGGCAGTTCTTGACAAGCATCTTCATACGTTCCCAAGCCTGGGCAACGTGTTCATTGTCCAATTGCCTGAAATTCATAATGTTACTCCGTAATTGAATAATTTTAGCAGGGGGATAATACTTCCCTATAAAATCATCTTTGCATTTACTCCAAGAATCAATACTGTTCTTGGGCAAAGATTGTAGCCACTCCTTGGCTCTTCCTCTCAAAGAGAAAGGAAAAAGCTTCAGCTTGACGATATCTCCATCCACTTCCTTGTACTTCTTCATGTCGCAGAGCTCGATAAAGTTGTTTAGGTGCAAAGCAGCATCTTCTCCTGCTCCTGAGAATTGATCTTTCATAACAATGTTAAGCAGAGCAGGTTTAATCTCATAATAAGGTGCTGAAGTGGCAGGTGGAGCAATAGGAGTGCAGATAAAGTCACTGTTGTTGTGACTAGTGAAGTCACACAACTTAGTGTTTTCATTGGAACCCATAGTAGCAGCAGGTATTTTTGGTATTTTTGATTAAGGACACAAAAGTAAAAACTGAAAGGTAAACTAACAAGACTAAAAAGCAAAGGTAAAAGATAGTGTGCAACTCCCCTATCTTGTAGACTTGAGTCCCCGGCAACGGCGCCAGAAATTTGCTTGATGGCTTCTCGCCCCTCGTTAGTTACCCCAAGTGGAAGGTTTGATGTAGCACAACGACAAGTTTCCCTTAGCGAAGATGCTAAGGTTTAGATTGTCTCCAGTAGGAATCAAGAGATACAAGTAGGTGTTAAAGTGAACAATGGCGCCGTTCACAACTGAGGTTGCTAACTTCACCTGGACCTGCACACAGATACAAATAACTTTGCTCCCAACGAGTACAGAGGAGTTGTCAATTCCTCCGGCCTTGCTGTTTACAAAGGAATAACGCAAGAGATAATAATGATAGTGATAGCAACGGAAAAGTAAATACTGAAAGTAAATTGGTAGTGTGAACAATAATGTGAAGATGGACCGGGTTCCCGTGATTTTCACTAGTGATGTTTCTCTCCCAAAAGACGATAAAAGTGCTAGCGAGGTAAACAAATCACAGTTGGGCAATTGACAGGATTATGAAGGCACCACAATGCTAACTATGCTGCAAAGAAAGGAAGGGCTCAAAAGCAATGGGCAGTACGCCAAGGTAAGTAGACCGAAATCCATCTGCATCTACTACGAATCATCCACCTTGAGATATCTATCCAGAACATCTCGCTCGTATTAAGTTGCGAATGCCACCCAAAGTGTAAACTCAAAGCAACAGACAACTGCATTAAAAGAACTTTGCGTAAAGTAAACAATCCTTACACCCGCAAGTACAAGCACCGTTGTTTTATCCCTGGTGGCAACAACACATCTCCTAGTCTAATGTTTCTGTCACTCAAGCTAGACATCAAGGGGCTGAACCCACAATCGAGCATAATGCTCTCTCTTGGAGTTGCAAATAAAATACTTGGAGAAAGCAAATACCGCAACGGAGAACATGCAAGAATTTACTCAAGAACAAAATATAAAAGAGAAGAACCAAATATATTACTCATCACAATCTGAACATAGTCTCATAATCCATCAGATCCCAACAAACTCAACATAGCAACAGTAGAAATTACATAGATGTCTCGATCATGTGAGGCAGCTCACGAGGACTCGAAAGTGGAAGCACAAAAGAGGGAGAGATAGATCACATAGCTACTGGTCACAGACCCATGGTCCAAGGGGAACTACTCACGGTACATACGGGAGGCGTCCATGGCTATGGATTGTCTCCCGGAGGGGGTAGCTTCTCCCGGCATGGTGCCGGAGCAGCTTCTCCAGGAAGCCCCGATCTTGAAACGGCGGCGGCGGAGGAACAGAGGCGAGATCGCGAAAAAGGAGTTCGTCCTAGGGGTTTCCACCCCGAGGGGTAAATATAGGCGAAGGGGGGCTTCGAGGGGACCCACCAGGCAGCCAGGAGGCCTCCTGGCGCTGCCTAGGGTGGGGCCGCGCTTGGGACCCCCCTGGCTCCCTGGTGGTGGCCCCCTTCGCTGCTTTGGTGTTTCCAGAAGCTTCCGCGACGCTGATTTTTTATCCGATTTTCCTGGATTTTTGGAGCACTTTTAATGGCCGGAAAACCTGAAATACAAAAACAGCAGAAAACATCAACTGGCAGCTGGGTGCACTGAGTTAGTAGGTTAGTCCAAATATGTTCAAAAGTGTATGAAAGTTCAAGGAAAACATGGCAAAGTCACACAAAACATGCATGGAGCAAGCAGAAATTATAGATACGTTTGGGACGTATCAACTGGCCGTATAATTAATGTTCTTTGTTAATCTTCAGATTTGCATCTCTCCCTTTGCAACAGCATGAAAAAAATAGGAGGAGCCACCATACCTTGTTGTGCAGCGCGACAGGACAGGAGGTGAGGGCCATTGCACAAGCAGCCTACGCCCAAAGCATTCGCCAGCATCACCGCCTGCTGCGAGGAGGCGCCCCCGGCAGCAGCTCATGACTACGTCTGTCCCTTCTGCTTCAGATTGGGAACCTGGGAGGAGAGGAGAGGTGGAGTAAGTGAGAAATAAGAAGAGAGATTCAGCAAAAAGGATTCTTCGCAGTCAAGCGAGGGATGATCTTACACATACCTCAACCAAAAGCACATGTGCCAACACCAACCAGATTGATATGTTCATTGAGAAGAAACATGAAAATGCAGAAAGCCAAGGTAAAATCTGACGGAACTGAAATTAAGCACCAAATTGGAAGTTTGTAAAATCTGAGAACAAAGAGATAGGAGGAAAAATAGAGAAAGCATACACATCACATCGGTGCTTCACTTCGATGGCGTGCACAGAGCAACACGTCCTCTGCGCTCTTCTCCTTGCCGCCGCCAAACAATAACAGATGGTGATGCACCAGTTGACCGGATCACCTCTCCAATTTCGTCGCGGATCCGAGTCTCCAGTGCTGATGCTTGAGGTCCACCCACCCTCAGCTTTCCCCTCCTCTGTAATGGCTTGCTCCCTCCTCGATCTCTCATCCTCTTCTCTGCTGCGCTGTTGTCGATCCTCTCCTCCTTGCCGCTGAACTCCGGCGCATCGTATGGACTCCTGTAAATGACATAATTAGCAGCAGTACCAAATGTGCAACAAGAAATTAAAATTAGCATGCAACAGCTACAAATCCAACTATCTATGCATTTATTCAGAGAGGAGAGGAGAGGAGGCAGAAGAAAAATGTAGTTTGTTTGCTGCATCCTATGGACTCCTGTAAATGAAATAATTAGCAGCAGTATCAAATGTGCAACAAGAAATTAAAATTAGCAGACACGATCAAAAGTCCAAAGAAACAAAACTCTTCAAGTTGTCTATCGCCCTAAAAATCCTAGCTCTTATCCCCAAATTAGACACGGTTAAAAGGAAGGAAACAAACCTCTTCAGGTTGTCTATCTCTCTAAAATTTCTATCTCTATTACCCAAAAGTAGACGTGGTCGAGAGGCAAAAAAAATCAACTGTGCTACGATATTTATATATACAGAGAGGATAAGAACTTACATAATTTTTTCCTCTGCATCTTCCTTGGCTGATGACCTTCCTAGAGAATGTGAAAGATACATCTTGGCTTGCCCTTATCCTGCTGCGGACCACTGCTTCGGAAGCACTACCGCCTGCTGCTGCCCGCTTTCGCCAACATCGCGCCTGATACAGTCGATGCTCCCCTCATCCCCGGCGGCGCCGCCATCAGAACATGGGAGGAGATGACGAGATGTGGCATCCTCTATCATCCCACACCGGCGCCCATGCTTCTAGGTACGCATTTGTATCTCCCGCTCCAGATTGAATTGAACCATGACCAAGTTCAGTTCGAGCATAGCATCCAATTATTTGGAACTTCTATGCCATCGGTAACCACTTCTTTTGTTGCTCTTCAGTCCCTTTCCCTTTGATGGAAGGAACAAACATGCCCTACAAAAGGAGTATTGGATTAAGTATCGTGCTAGTTTGAGAAAATAATTAATTTATATTCTTAGTTACAGGCAGCAAGAAAGCAAAGATAATTCAAGCGCTGTGAGGATAAACTTATCAAAGTTCAATAATGTGAATGAAAGCTGCAACAAAGAGAATGTATCTGTTGAGAGGGAGAGGAGGAAGAACAAGGAAGAAAAGAGGGGGAGGAGCGCTCACCTCGCTCACGGGAGGACGAGCAGGCTGCAGCGCAGGGAGAAGAGAAGGCAACACAGCTCCTCTCACCGAACCCTAGCCGAAGAAAGCGAACGGGGCGACCCGAGAAGGAGCCGAGGAACGGATCGGCGCGGACCAGGCGACGCTCGTCTCGTGCCGAAGCCGAGGACATCAACCACGGCCGCCGGGACCGCCGGAGTTCGCCGGAATCGAGCGGCGACCGGAGGCGGCGACAAAAGGGCTCGCGGGCGCCGTCCTCTCCTTCTACACCGGCGGCACCATCCTCTGAAATAAGGGTGCGGCGGCTTGGAGGCACGGCTGCTGCGGGCCGACGGACGGGGCGACAAGCAGGAGGAGCGAGGGGAAAGGGGAAAGGGGAAAGGGGAAAGAGAGGAGAGCGAGAGGATTGGGTTGCGGCGCGGGGCTTATCCCTCGTCTCCTCGCGCCAGCCCTCCTCCCAGAAATCCATCTCTACGCTGAGGAAGGAAAAACCTAACTTATTCCTGGACCCCGCAGCTAACAAGGTCCACCCGTCATTGACACATTACATCAGCTAAGAAGGTAACAAAAGAAGGGACGGCTGCGCCAGCAGCCAAAAAAATCCTGTAGCAGCGAATCGGGTGGACACAAGCGATGCTCGCTCGTGAGGCCTCTCGCTATGTGGGTAGGCTAGCGCCCTTTGTAGTAAGGAATTTATAAGTAAACGCCTAACACATGAGCATAACCAATTGACATGGGACATGAAAAAGGAGTTGCCGCTGAACTAGTAACTAGTGAAATACTATCACTAGACTGCGTAGTCCTAGTTAAGTGTCCCAAGCTTCATCTTCTACCTCCTGTCTGGCCGCAATAAGCGGCTTTCTGTCGGAGGCCCAGGGAGCAACGGAGATCGACGTTAGTGTCACCTTGTACCCGTCTCCATATATCGCCTACGTTGCCACTGTCATGTCACGCTCAGCAATTAGCCATTGTCCTCCATCGGGATACTACTAACATCCCGTGTATGCACAGTTAACGCGGAAAAGGCTACGAACTATGCTCCCTTTACTACTATTTCAGGGTGTTGTGATGCATGTCATCTGCAGCTATGCACTTATCCTTGGTATGCGCCTCTTCCTCTCCCTGCCTAGCACACACAGCCACATATCCCTTGTTGCTTCTTTGCGCTCTTTAATTGTTTTTATGAAACAGGTTTTCGCTCAGCTTTATAAATGAACCAATATCTTTTTCAAATTCGATTCAACTTAAGCATAAAGTTCACTAAGGCAACAACAAAAAAGAGCCTGAATAAATAAAGAAGAGTAGAAAGAACACAAAAGTCTACCAAGTGAAGGTGAGCTCACAGAGCAAGCGATAAAACCAACCTACACGCAGTTGTTGTCAGGGCGTCAAACATGCTCTCAAGGCGGTGACGATCTCACCGATTAGCCAGCGGGCGCTAGTGATGCAAGAATGCCAAACATTTAAAAAATGAGCCCATTTTGAAAAGTATTGGGCCTCATATCAAGACTGCAAACAAATTGTTCACGACATCTGATCTCTGTCGGCCCACCCAAGCCAATTAGGTCAGATACTGTCCCAATTGCTAAAAAAACAAGGGTAGCCCTTAAGTCTTGGGCCAAAACCCTTAAACCAGTGGCCCAAAGAGAAAAAAAATTGTAAAACAATCCTCTACCTCTAGTCTTCCTAGAAGAATCCTCTATTCCCCCCTGAAAAAATAAATCAAGATCCATCATTTTATCAACCCTCCAAAAAGCACTAAGACAAAAAAAATCCTACTCTGGAAACAGAGAGGAAAAATAAAGGTTGATGTCGGGGAATGACACCCCCTCGGCAGGGTCAAGAAGGCGAAACCATTTTTCAAGACATCGGGCGCCCAGGCCCTCAGTCCAGCTCGGCGGCTGTCAATTGCTCCCTGACTGACTGCCAGCTCGGCGACTGCCGACTGCCCGCTCACCCGGCCGACTGCTCCTCTGCCGGCTGCCGGTTGTCCGCAGCTCGGCTGCCCGGAAGTTAAGAGAAGCATCTCATCGACAAGACAAAACAAGCAAGACAAGACAAGAGGATGACACCTTTAGTCACATCAGGAATAATGTAAAGAGAGATGTCACATTATCTCACATCAACACATCACATCACATGTACTCTCTTTTGTCTCATTCCCCTTGTCCTCATCCCACGAGCATCTTCCCACCAACTATATAAGGGACAAGGATGCCCACGGTGAGGGGGGTTGGAGCACACCACACTTACACTAGCTAGCCATCCATCCATCCAGAATAACTCAGCTAGCAGCACATGTCAGCTCGGCCAGGAGAAGAATAGCTTAGCAGATACAACTCAAGGAGAAACTATGTATAACTATCTACTAGATATTCAGACATGCACGAGTAGAGGTTTTATCTCTCTGGAGAGTCCTGAACTTGGGTACATTGCGATGTCTAACTGTGTGTGTTCCCAATCTCTCCTTCGGCATCAGCGACACTCACCTCGGTTTGTCCTCCTCTTTAGCCATCCCCATGGCATCTGCCATTACATATCTACGACAGTTGGCGCCCACCGTGGGGGCGTGCCGAGGCGTCTACTGGAGTACTGATCCGAATGGGACCATCCTCTTCATCGACGGATTTTTCTTCATCAAGCGTCTTCAACGGCGCCAACCTTTCTTTGTCTGCGTCCAGCTCGCCCCGCTGACGCGCCACGGCTGCAGGTCTGGTGGCCGCACGCCGCGCTGCTCCCCTTCGTGCGAGCCCCTGCTCCACAACCGACTTCTCGGCGGCATCCCGAAGGCTGCGCGTGCGTGTTTGCGTTTTTTCTAGATGGCGGCCTTCCCCGCGCAGCTCCTTTTTGTGAGAGTTTTTTCTTCTCCGACGCATGAGCATCCCGCCGGCCGTATCCTCGACCTCGCCCACCGCTCCACCTCGTTGATCTCAGCGCCCAGGCCCACTTGCGACGGCGTTCCTCTGCCCCGAGTTCCCCTCATCGGCGGATCTCGTCGTGCTCATCCCCCTCCGCCTCCGTGCGCCCAGGCGTGTGGCCTCCCCCAAGTTTCCCGCGCGCTGGCTCCCATCTGGCCGTGGCCTTCGCCGCACACCCACGAGAGACCGCTTGACGCCCCCCGATGGATTTCCTCAGTCCTCTGCGCAGCGGCGAGGTCTCGCCCCGAGCCGCTTCGGTTGCGTGACTGTGGCCAAGCGCGTCCCGCGCTAGCAGCACCCTATCCCCTCCAGCTCGTCCTCCCCCTCGCCTCGGACGGCTTGCACCGACTGCTGCACCGCCCAGCCGTGCCCCGCGCCCTCCGACCCGAGCTCCCAGCTCCACCTACGCATTGGTCGGCTACAGCGTTGAGCTCCCCGTACTGAGTTGCGTTGTGCTGGTTTCCCCTCCTTCGGTTGCGCGCCCGCCTAGCTGGCCTCCCTGACCCGTGTAGCCGGGCTCCTGCGCCGAGCTCGCCTGACCTGCATCGCGCCAGATGCGCCCTCTACCCGCTGGCTCCCCCGCGCCTCGACTACGAGGCTGGCCGCTGGCTGTGCCCGTCCGCCTCCGCGCACGGCTCGATTACGACCCCTGCTGGCGCGCCCCCGCAATCAACCCACGACTGCCCTGGCCACCGCCTGCTCCCGCCTGGCCGGGTGCACGCGCCCTCACATCCGGCTGCGCGGCTGTCACTGGTCGCCGACTGCTCCCAGCGGGCTTGCATCCGGCCATCGATTGAAGAAAGAGGTAGCAACGAAAATAAAGTTCAGAAAAGTATCCGGCTGCAAAAAAGAAGAAGAAGAGAGTGCGGTTGTGTCCCGGATGGCATGCCATCTGCCCGAAGCGCCCATGAGAAATAATCTGCCCGACTTTTCAAGTCATCCGGAGGCTCGGAGGTTGCGCCTTCCGATTGCTCCGTCTGCTACAACAAAAGAAGACCCTCCGGATGACTCACCGAGTCACCCGGAGGCTACACCTTCACCCAATGGGTGTTCCGGCTGCGCAAAAAATTGCAATGTGAGTCTTCACTCAAATATGTTTATCACAACAAGTATGACAGATGAACCTGAGTAGTCTTCGGAGGTTATCTCCGCGTTAGTTCCAGTTGGTTGCATGCTCGGCCTGGGACCGGATGCCTCCGGGCTGACCAGATAACCCAAATCCTTCTTTCCCTCAGATGGCTTAGTAGTGTGTACGATACCAAAGGCCCTCTCGTTGACCCATCGACAGACCGCAAGCCGCCTGTAATGCTGGAAAGAGCAAAAGTTGGATGTCAACGCACATTAACAATGTCCAAAGAGAAGACATCTTGGGCGACCCGATCGTTTCCTTTTAGAAATTTGCTCAGTTGAGTTTGCTCCCCAGAGTCTAAGTACTGTACACCCCACTTGGGGGCCCACTCTTTGATCCAGCCACAGACTGTATGTCGCCTTTCCGAAGGATGAGAGAAAAAGCCAAAGGGTGGAATGAACAGAAAAATGACTAAATGGCTCGGGCGAAACCGAGTCGGCCTCCCGCTGCACAATCAACACTTTAAAAAATAATGAATATTTGATATGTCTGCACTGACTAACTTTATCTTATGCATAATCAATTCGGGGGAAAACTGCCGAGACACCCGACGCCATCAGCTACAAGAAACAAGAGAAGATCTGAGTCGATTGCATTCAACCGGCCTGAACCTCGGAGGCTACATCGAGTGGGTTCGCTGGCGCGCCCCCACCGGAAAAAAGCTGCACCATGTGCAATCGTCATCCATCTACACCGACAAGGAAGAAGCCTCCGGATGATTCATCGAGTCACCCAGAGGCTCGGAGCTTACTTTCGGGGGAATGACCCCCTGGTAGGGTCAAGAAGGCGAAACCAGTTTTTAAGACATCAGACGCCCACGCCCTCAGTCCAGCTCGGCGGGTGCCAATTGCTCCCTAGCCGTCTGCCAGCTCGGTGACTGCCGACAGCCCGCGCCCCCGGTCGACTACTCGTCTGCCGGCTGCTGGTAGCCCACAGCTCGGCTTCGCCCGAAAGTCAACATAAGCATCTCATCGACAAGACAAGACAAGCAAGACAAGACAAGAGGATGACACCTTTAGTCACATCAGGAATAGTATAGAGAGAGATGTCACATTACATCAGTTCAACACATCACATCACATATATTCTCTTTTGTCTCATTCCCCTTGTCCTCATCCCATGAGAATCTTTCCACCAAGTATTTAAGGGGTAAGGAAGCCCACGGTGGGGGGGGGGGGTTGGAGCACACCGCACTCACACTAGCCATCCATCCATCCAGAAAAGCTCAGCTAGTAGCACATGTCAGCTCGGCCAGGAGCATAGTATCTTAGAAGATACAACTCAAGGAGCAACTCTGTACAGATATCTACTAGATAGTTAGACATATAAGAGTAGGGGTTTTATCTCTCCGGAGAGCCCTGAACCAGGGTACATCGCGGTGTCATAGTGCGTGTTGTCAATCTCGCCTCCGGCACTATCGACACTTATCTCGGTTTGTCCCCCTCTTTAGCCATCCCCATGGCATCTGCCATTACATATCAACGACAGTTGCCATTGAAGGAGATGAATACACAATGTTCTTACATGTTGCTGCCTCCCACAGGATGAGATCTAAAAAAATCCCCTCCTTATTGAAAATGGCATCGAGGTCACAAGACATGACCACAAACAGAAAACTTAGCCAACTTTTCTCCTCTCTCATCGGCACTGTCAAAGCCACACGTTGGATTTTCAATTTAAATGACATCTACTCAGCCTCTTACTCTCTAACCCTTCACCAAAACTTGCACTCAACACACCCTTTATGGAGGAGGAAATTAGGGAGGCCTACTTGCAAATGAATCACTTGGCTATCCTTGGACCTGATGGATTTAGCCAAGCTTTTATAGAAGATAATGGCACACAGTAAAATCACACATCTATATCTTTTGATCGGCCTTCTTTTAATTTTCCAGTGACCTTGAACGTTTCAATGGGGCATTAATGGTTCTAATACCAAAAGGTCGCATTCATACCTCACCTAAATTTTTTTGTCCCATCTCAGCTCGCTCCATAATAACACCCCTAAGGCCATTGAAAAACTTCTTCCCAACAAGCTAAAGACTATGATCCCTCTACTCATCCAAAACGATCAAATTGGATTCCTCCATGCTAGGAATATAACAGAAAATTATATCTACACAATCGACCTAATTGGTACTTTCCACATCTGAAAGATTCTAACCATGGTCTTACACCTAGATTTTAGGAAAGCATTTGACTCCATTTCTTGGGATTCCATCCAAAAAATCCTAAACTGTCAAAGATTCCCTCAAACATTCTGTAATTGGATTGGCTCCACCCTTGTTTCAAGAAAAAATGGATACCCTCCTTAACGGAGTATCGGGCCCCTAGATACCTTGCAAACCTAGACTAAGACAGAGGGACCCACTGCCCCCCTACATCTTCCTCTTTACAACTGACATCCTTCAACGCATGACTACAAAAGCCTTCCACCTTCAAAACTTCCGCCACCCAATCCTACCTAACTTACATCCCATCAATCTGCAGTACGCTGATGATAACGTAATCACTGCCCATGCCTCCCCCTAGAAGCTACTTACCTTAAAGAAATTTTTGACTCCTTCTCTCTTTCCACCGGTCTAACTATAAATTACTCAGAAACAAATTTTGTCTCCCTCCACGTTTCAGACGACTTGACAGACACAATTGCACAAATCATGACCTGCTCCAAAGCTACCTACCCTGAAACTAACCTAGGACTACCACTAGCTCCCACAACATTGCCCTCTTTTGCGTTCAAGCCTATCTATAATCTTTAAAAAAACCATACTTGGAGGGCTAGGCTTCTTTCTAAAGGTGCCAGATTCACTTACATCACAATTGATCTAGATTTTATTATTCTTTATTTTATGATTGTATTTAAGCTTCCAAAAAAATCTTTAGAAAACTCAAAGCTCTCTATAGGGCCTTCTTCATAAAACTTGCAATCGAGTTAGCTATGTGATTGCTTGGAAAGATGTCTGCAAACCTAGAAAATTTGGAGGTTGGGTTTTAAAAATCAGTACATTCAAAACAACTGCATTATGATGAAAATAACTTTTAAAATTCTTGTCAAACCAGATTTGCCTTGGGTCATTTGGTACCACCTTAGATACTCCACTAATATAGCCAACCACCTCAAACCCTTCTTTCCTTTGGAAAACCGTCTAAGGGTCCTCAGTTGTGGCGCATTCTGTAGTGCGCCACTAGTAACACTACGAAATGGGCCACTAGTAATGTATCTGGAAAACAAACAAATCAAATTTACAGAAAACACCCTATAAGGAATAATAATTGTATCCAATAAAGGCTAAGTTTGGAAAAATGAATCAATTTATTAATTGTATTACAAACGAAAAGAATAGAACTATTGTATTACAATTCTTATTACAAAGAAAAGGAAATTACATTAATTGAATCCTAAACTAAACCTGACTAAAATCATTGATCATGTCATCTTGATCTTCAACCTGCACAAATGACAAAACAAAGAAAAAGGATTTGTTTTGGGGTGTTAAAATGTAACATTCCTTGGTTTTTGGTGCTGGTATGCTCCTCCCCTCCGCCCATGGTTGTTGTTGTTGTTGTTGTTGTTGTTTTTGTTGTTGCTACTCTCCTCCTCCCCTGGTTGCTGCTGCTGGTATACTCCTCCCCAGCTTGTTTCTGCGGCTAGTCTGCTCCTCCCCTGCAGGTTGCTGTTGTTGCTGGTCTGATCCTCCCCTGGTTGGTGCTGCTGCTGATCTGTTCCTCCCCTCCTACCTTGGAGAGTCTCCCCCCTGAGCGACTCGTTGAGTCATCGACACAAAAACCTTGTTTTAGACACATAATGAAAATTTTGATTCAAGAAATAATAGACCAATGGCAAACCTCATCTTATTTTTTGAAAGTTAAAACATAGTTTAAGCACAAGCATAATCAGTTGACATCACAACTTGGAGACTAACTCGGGACCTTAAACACACACAACATTCTTATATGAAAGGAAAATCATACATAGCGATACCAGAAGGTCAAACCGCGGTTTCTTAAACATAGTTTAAATAGAAGTATCTTTATGGGAAGCATAAAAATATAATCTTATGTAAGGTTTGAAGTTCAACTTTTTAGCTAATATAGTCAGTTATTAACAAAAAGATTGACCCGGATAGAAATACACTACCAAGTAGTATCAACAATAACAGAGCCTTTCGGCCCATAGCAATAATTTCCAAACCTACATGTTCAATATCAGTATATAAAGATAAGATTGCCTTGCTGAGTAACCATGGAAGATCAGAGATTGCACAGATGAACAAGTCACTAGCCACATATTGATTAGACCCTAACCACCAGTAACAAATGTTGCATAAAAAGGTAAATTTAAGACGTTTACACAAAGATAGAAAGATAGAAAAGTGTTTGTGCTGGTATGCAGTTGTTACATACCAGCCTAACTTCAACATAGGGATAAAGTTATTTAAAACACAATGTCATCTATAGTTCGAAACTAACAATAAGCATGCATGGACTTTCTTCATCACTTCTTCTAGCTCGACTCGGAGAATGGGAGGACACCTTCTTTCTTCATGAAAGGCCTTCTGTCACGAATGGCCTTTAGGCGGACTTGTATCTCCCCATTGGATGGTAGATTACTGGCGTAGACGGTTGACCCCTTCATTGGGACTTCGCGAAAGATGGTAGTCATCATCTCCTCCTGGATGTGAGAGAACTCCCGTCTAATACTGCATCAATGATTGTCGCCATGCTTTGGCCCACGATTTGAGATGACTTGGCAGCGTAAGGTTGCGTTGGTCATGTATGATCGCCCGCATGTGATGGAGGGTGTTGAAGGCATCCCTCACACTGCCAGCGGCTGCTTGACGCAGGCAAACTATGTTACATGGTTGGACACGTTCACGCCGGACTTGTTGCACTTTTGTTTTGACGATCTTGCCTCCCTCTAGTTTTTAGCCGACGAGAGAATCATCTAAAACTCTCATGATATACTTGTAATCTTTGTTCTTCACACTCTCCGAGTCAAGATACAAGACATGCGAGTGTTTCACCAAAAAGTAGATGAGCACGAAGTCTTGATCCTCGCTGCATAAAAAAATTCAAAAGGGATGTTGGAAAAGAACAATGGAAGGCTTAGAAAGTGTATTCTACAACTACAACGACAAGTGAATGACTTACTTGAGAGAGTAGGTCATGATAAATCCTTGCTAACGTTCTGCAGCATGAAGTCTTTGATGTACGTCGAGGCGAGAGACGCGTTCCTGTCGTCCATCAGGACACTTTGACGCATGTATAAGGCGTACAATATAACGACACCTCTCTTGATAGTCATAGACATGCCGAGAAAAAATTGGATGAAAGGCTTTGGTCCAGCCGCTTCTGGTGAACAAATTGAGAATTTCTGAAAACCGCATGATTATCATATCCGCAGGGAGTAAGGTGTCGAAGCCATGTTAATTGGCACCTTGACCATGAAAATCGGGTACAAGGGATATTTTTCTCGAAGAAGGCACGTCTCTATTGTCAGAATAGTGTCATGCACACTCCTCATATCCGAATTTGCACACGCAAGCATATCCTTAGGTAGCATCAGCCTACCTGCCACATGAATTTCCCACGAAATATCTTTGCCACTTGGTGGCCCGTCCAGATACCGGATCTGCATCTGAGGCTAGCTGCTCGAAGCGCCCTTCTTTTTTTCTTTTTTCTGCCTTCTTCTTTTCCGGATTGCTGCAGTCACCAACCTTTATCTACTAACTGGCCACCTTATGGAGTGTGTTGGGGCTGATAACAAAACTGTTGGTGGCTCCTTGAGGCTCGGATGAAGGTGCAAGCTGCTGGAGAAATCTTCTGAAAAGAATGGATGATTCGCGCGACATAAGTTTGTTTCGCCACGGGACTAGCTGGATCGCGAGCATCCCCAGCATGGTAGGCTTCTTCAACAGGAGGCATGAAAGAACCTTCGTCAAACGCAGTGTTGATGAACTGTTCGACGTGGATTTCATCATCAAGATCATCGTCTTTGTTCGGATATTCTTGTGCGCCGACGGGATCACGGGGTGCCGGCACGCCGGCTGCCGTTGTTGTCTGTGGTGTGCTGCCCCCTTTCTCCAACAAACAAATTTGGCTCTTCGGCCATAGACACATCATGATGTAGCAATCTCTGAGAATTTTCGTCTCGCCCTCATCAAATCCGGTGGGTTTGGTGGGAGGTACACCACTCTCGTAGCGCAGAATCACCAGAGAGACTTCAACCCTATACACGTCTGGTGCCATCGTCCTATTGTGCTTCATCCGGTATTGCGGTTGAATGATTCTACCCTTGGAAACATGATACGTCTCAAACGTATCTACTTTTCCAAACACTTTTGCTATTGTTTTGACCTCATTCTTGCATGATTTGAACGAAACTAACCCAGACCAACACTGTTTTCAGCAAAGCTGCCTGTATGGTTTTCTTATGTGCAAGAAAATTGATTTTTAGGTGTCTTAGAAAATTCCAGGAAAATTCACAGAAAATCCACGCACCCGAAGGAGCCCAGAGCCTGAAGTGGGGCCAGAGGGCAGACAGGGGGCCCAGGCGCCCTGTTGGCGCGGCCCCACTCCTGGCCGCGCCAGGAGGCCACCTAGGTGTCCCTTCCCCCTCTGGTGCCCTACCGAAGCTCCTATTTATTCTCGTGACGCCAAAACCCCAGAACAGAAGTCGTTTTCCCAGTTTCCGTAGTGGAGCCTCCGTCTCCCTCAGTCCTTCTCTGGGAGGGCTAATCTGGAGGATGTTTTGGCCTCCGGTGAGGGGAGATCATTGCCATCGTCATCATCATCACCACTCCATCCTCCCTCCGTGACTTCTCCTCTTATGTGTGAGTAATTCCCTGTTGTAGGCAAAGGGGATGGTAAGGATGGATGCGTTCGATCATGTAATAGTTCGTCAGATTGTTGGGGGCATGTTGCCTATCATCTACTTTGGTGTTTATCATCTTTTCTACAACTCGTTGCTCTTAATGCTTGTCACTTTGGGCTCGAGTGCCATGTTTTCAGATCTAAACCACTTGTGTTTTCATGAGTTTATTTATGTTCTTGATCCTATCTATGAGTTGTATGCACCTATTATGGTCCGAAACCGGCGATCCCAATGGTGACAGCTTGGGACACCAAAGGGGATGGACTATAATATGAGGATTTCATGTATCCATAGAGTGTTAATGCTTTGTTCCCGTGCTCTTTGACAGGAGCACCTTAATCTCCATAAGTTCCTTTTGGCCCCGTTCATAGCGGGATGGTAGGACAAAAGATGTTGTGCAAGTTCTTATTGCAAGCACGCACAACTACCTACGGGATACTTGCTTTTCTGTGTGCCTTGCCCCGTGTTAAAATCTATTACATGTTCACTCTCATCCAAGCAGAGGCCAACCATCCATTTCCCTTGCCTACAGTGTTTTAATCCTGCTGGTATCTAGTAATTTACTTTCAATGTTGCCACTATCGCTATCATATCACCGTTGCTATTAATATTTTGTTACAAACTATTATATTTCAGGTGCGGTTGAATTGACAACTCAATTGTTAAAGCTTATAAATATTCTTTGGCTCCCCTTGTGTTGAATCAATAAATTGGGTTATCTTACTCGCGAAGACTATCTCGATCCCCTATAGTTGAGGGTCATCACAACATTCTTCTTCTCGCCATCCATGAATTGTAGTAGAATGCATGGAGTGTCTTCCTGTGAAATACATATATGCCCATAGGGCGTCACAGAGATGCCAGTAAAAGGGAAGTAGATGAAGTCGTCGGTTGAACTAGAGATGCTTGTAGTTACCTTCTGGGCGTCGAGGTTGGCCAATGATGAGACACCACCAACGGTGGGAATGCAAGAGACGGAGTGGCCACTGCCTTCCGTGCCGTCAGCCGCCCTATTCTGGCTACCGGGTGCATTAAGCTCCGTTTGCGCGATCATGTCTTGAGGAGTCACCCCGTACGGCACCACCGCAGTGATGGCGGACAGAGTGGCCAATACAGCGGGTGCGTTAGTCACCGACACTGCATTAGTGCCCTAGTGGCTGTTGGCCATGCTGGGAATCGGACACGGCCAATCGTGACCACACGTGTCCCAATCCTGGACGTCACCGACTTTGCCAGTTCATCCTGGACAATCTGCGGAATCTGGTTCACCTTCTCCTCCAATCCACGATCATAAGCGCTATTGACCGCCTCTTCGGTCTTTTTCGCCTTTTGTGTCCTCGTGCCCTCTTTTCCATAATACTCAGACCAATTCGTAGACCCATCAAAGTCGACCACACGGTCAGCTGACGATGGATTCTTCTAACACCCCATGATTTTCACCCAAATTAAAAAATTGTTTGTTGCTTTATTTTGTTTATTGCCAGAATTGTTTGCAGTATCTGTTTTTCCAATTTATTAATTGGTGAATATATTTCCCCCTCCTTCTCGTACCTCCATCCATGACCGAACCTTTCCACCATGGCACACGACCCTTTTGCGACACCGGGTTTCACCCGAGCACCGTCGCAACTTCCGGCAGAAGACCAGCCATCGCCATCGGAACGAATACCCCGTTTATTTAATAGAAGGATTATTTTATTGGTCGCCGGAAAATGTTCCCAGAACAGTATCGAATTGAGGTAGTTGTGACCGGCTCATTACATGGATCGTGTGGTTCGAAGTTTTACCTGAATCGGAGGTCGTATGGTCTCCCGGCGGTCAGAAACATAAACACCGGACGCGCAAGAGAGAAAACCGAGGGCGTTTGTGTAAACCTGCCATCCAGGCCAGTCTATAAATAGACCACCACTCTCTCCTAGCCCTTCTAGGGTTTCCCTAGGCAAAATTTGCAGCCACCCCTCCCGAAATCTCCAAATCTGCCCCCAAATCCCTCTCCCCACCGAAAGCCTAGCCAGATCCAATCTGGGCCGTCAGATGTTCAGATCTATGGATATAGGTGCGCTACGTCGCCCTTCCAGCCTCCTCCAGCCGAATCGGGGCCCATAGGGCCAGGAAGCGCCGCCGCGCCGCCCGATCCACCCGTTGCCTCACGCCGGCGAGCACCGCCATCGTCAGCCACGCGCCACGCCCCGGTAAGCCCGCCACCAGCCTCCTTTCCGACTCCTCTCGGCCTCACCACTCCGCCGCGTCGCCCGATCCACCCGTCTCCTCACGCAGGTCACGGCCGCGCCGCCGCGCGCTCCCAGCCTCGCCGCCACGACGCCATGGCCATGGCCGCGCCGCCGAATCTCCTCCCGCCGCCGCCGGAGAATCTGTCGGGGGGATGAATCAGGCCCATATACCCGGCATTAGGAACCTCCGGGCCGACTTACATATGAAGGCCCACAAAGAAGACCCGTCCAGGAGTCTGACGTGCCAAGCGTGAAGATTGAAGATCTAGAAGGAATTCGACTTACCTTGTATAGCACGTAGAAAACTTTTAAAGTAGAATAGAACTCCACATCGTGTAGGAGTCGGACTCTAGGAATACCGGGACCCGGCACCTTTATAAGCCGAGGACCACAGGAGCGAGAGCCAGAACTTATCTCAAGCCAGGATTAGACAACTCGCTCCATAGCCTAGATCTCCACGAGACTAAGGTTGCGAAATATCATCACTGTAATCGATACGATCGACTCTTCCTATTGAAGAGTCGATCACCCTATAGTCAAAAAGCAGGAGTAGGTCTTTACCGCATCGACGGGGCCGAACCTGGGTAACTCGCCGAGTCCTGTGCCTATGTCGACACTCTCCTCGAATTTGCCTCGCAGCAAAGGTCCCATGATAAGTCCGACTCTACGGAAATCTGTCGTGACTTTCCCACGATAGTTGGCGCCCACCGTGGGGCCTGCGCTCGCATGTGTTGTGATTCTACGGGGTTCTCTGCAAGGCATGGAAGGATTCGTGACCGGACGAATCACCAGGAGCCGGCGCGGAAAGCTCTGCATCGACGACTCAACATGGGGTCCTGACGCCGATTCCGTCGAATCCGGTTATCGGGTCCCGATCAGATCTATTCACATCTTCATTGGGAAGATAGACAGATCTGAGTCAGAGCCGAATCCTGAAGTTCCCCTGGAAACCTCGAGTCAGCGACATGCCGGCTCAAGGCAGACTTTTGTCGGGTTCATCGCTGGATCTCCGGAGTCGGCGCACTCCGTCGAGTCTCTGACACCTGACACCACGGGACAAACATCTGACGCTGACTCACTACCCAGTGAAACAAGCTTCTCAGATACTGGTTCCATCCGATCCGCCGGGAGCAACAGACTCGGCACGGGAATAGCTGAATACAACCCCGACTTTCCACAGTACGAGCCTCCATATTGCGTGACAGTGTTCATGGCACGCACCAAAGGGCAGGGAAGCCAACCGGCTCAAGGTGCAGCGCAAAACCGGAACGTGGAAACGACTCAACACACGGCTCCTAATCCAGATAAGGAACAACCAGAAATTCTTACAGGAGCAGAAGTCCTCTCAGATGCCCTAAACGCCTTGGATGAAGCCTTAGGTGCGCCAATGACTGCTAAAAACCAGCAAGCCTGGAGAACCAGGGTCAATGGACTCAAGGCCCAGGTGATGAGCATACGAAGGGAAATTAACTCCCAGAACGCCAAGATGTTGGAAAGAGAAACCCAACTCTCTTAAGAAACCAGGAGCTTGCGACACGAGTCGGGATTGATAGAAGCTGAGAGACTAAGTCTCGCCAACGCATGCCCCGCAGGACCCACAATTCGGATCCGTGCTGATCTTCAGGCACGGAGACTGTTCCAGGACATGAATCAGTCGACTCCCCCGGGGTACACGCCACCAAGGCAACATGTCCCCTCGCCACGGCAGGAACGGTTCCATACGCCCCCGGATCACTTCAACAACCCCATGGCTAATGTGGTGGCAGCGACACGGTGCCTCGCCAGCGTGCCTGTACATGGAGACAATCTGGTGGATTAGGCCACTCGAGGGGTGATTGATCTGCTCAAGACCACAATCACACAGCAAGCCCAGTATTCATAGGGATTCCAATACTTACATGAAACCCCATATCAAAGTATGAGCCAGCAAGCAGATTCACCGGCTCCAGCCGGCTCGAGCAGCCATCGCTAGCGCAGAGCTCCACCACCGCCAAACCTGCCAGGGGTGATAAGGATCCAAGACATCCCGTCCAGTTTCCACCCAGAACGACGGGTAGAACAGATATTCCAATCTCCACCCCTAGACCAAGACACCGAGTCCATCAGCAGATCCGTGGGCAATCGATGCCTGGTGCCGGCTCTACGAAATACACGCCTGCTACCAGACTTCAAAGGACCAGTAAGATCGCGAACTACACAGCCGACATGGACCCGGCGACTTGGATCAAAAGTTATGACTTAGCCATGGAAAGGTTACAAGCCAGCGAAGGAGTCTGTGCCCGTTACCTCACAATGATGTTGGAAGGGGCGGCTCGCACATGGTTCAAAAACTTCCCAGAGAATTCCGTCACCTCTTGGACGGATCTCAAGGAAAAATGCATCCAGAACTTCCAAGGCACATGCCGGCGAGTTACCACAATCGTCGACTTGGAGCATTGTGTCCAGAAGGAGGGAGAGTCGACCCTGAGCTGGGCACGACGGGTTGCAGAAATAATCCACTCTTCGGACACTATCACAACCCAAACAACCATCATCGTCTTGGAAAGGAACTGCAAGTTCGAGCCCCTAGTCCACAAACTTGGCCGACTCAAGAGGACGGTCAAGTATATAGGAGAACTCATGAACGCTGTCATCAAATATGCCAAGTCTGACAAAACCAAGGACACGGAACCTCAACAGGATAAAGTTGGCCAGAACAAGAATGGTGGCAAAACATCCCAGAATCAGAGTCAGCAAACCAAGCGACGGCTTGAACAGACTACTTCTGACTTGGTAGCCAACACAAATGTCGGCTCCCAAAGACAAAAGCAGGGGGGCAACAACTACCGCAAGCCGGATGGAAATTTTCGCCCGAACAACTTTGAAGCAGCTATGAAGAGTCCTTTCTCGACCCATAGTAAACCCGGTCGCCCAGCCAACCACACCTGGGAAGATTTCTATTTCATGAAAGAGTTCGCACGATGCGGGAACCAGGGGCCTCCCGGGTCAGGTGGAGGAGCCGACCAAAACGGCAACAACAAAAATCCCGGCTACCAAGGAGCCGGGGCAATGCCTCAACACCAAGGACCCGGAGGAGGATTCCAGCAAAATCAGTCAGGGCTTGCTGGATTCCAAGCAAACCTGAAACAACTTCATGACCGTGCAACATATCACGTTTTCACTACCAGCAGCTACAGGAGGGATAGGAAGCTGCAACGAAGAGCCGTCATGGCTGTTACTACAGAGCCGGCTTGCCCCAGGTGGCTCAATTGGTCAGAACAGCCAATCACTTGGACAAGAGATGACCAGCCCCCGGTGGTAGAGAACCCAGGGGCCCTGGCTCTAGTAGTCTCTCCACAAATTGGAGGATATACACTTGACAAAGTACCCATGGACGGAGGAAGCAGCATCAACATCCTCTACTACGAAACCTTTCGCAGGATGGGGCTGACCCAAAAACAGCTGCAACCCTCCAACACCGTCTTCCACGGAATAGTCCCAGGCAAGTCGGCACGCCCGATAGGCAAAATTCACCTGGAGACAGCTTTTGGAAACGCTGAGAATTTCCGTTCCGAGCTCATACCCTTTGAAGTGGTAAAACTCGAGAGCCCATATCACGCCATTTTGGGCAGACCGGCTTATGCCAAATTCATGGCTCGGCCATGTTATGTCTACCTAAAACTAAAGATGCCGGGTCCTAATGTCCCAATCACCGTCGATGGAAGTCGGTCTAGGGAAGTGGAATGTGACGAACAAGACGTCAAATTTGCCGAGTCAACACGCGTCAAAGAGGACTTGTCAGTATACCAAGAGAATGTAGACCCGGCAGACCCCACAATCCTGAAGAAACCGACTCCCGATAACAACCCCAAGTTCCAACCGGCTCAGGATAGAAAGAAAATCGACTTTGTCCCTGGTGACTCCTACCAGCAGTTCATCATTTGGACGGAGCTATCTGATAAATAGGAAAGGGTGCTCATCGAGTTCCTCCGTGAGAATCGGGACATCTTTGCCTGGAAACCCTCTGATATGCCAGGTGGCCCAAGGGAACTCGCTGAGCACCACCTAAATATAGATCCAAAGCTGAAGTCGGTCAAGCAATTCCTTCGCCGTTTTAACGTCGAGAGGAGAAACGCTATTGGGGAAGAGATAGCCCGGCTCCTTGCCGCCGGGTTCGTCATGGAAGTCTTCTATCCAGAATGGCTCGCAAACCCGGTCCTCTTTTTGACAAATAACGGGACCTGGCGCATGTGCATTGACTATACAGACTTAAACAAGGCCTGCCCAAAGGATCCCTTCGCGCTTCCTCGTATCGACTAGATCATAGACTCGACTGCGGGATGTGAGCTCCTATGTTTCCTTGACGCCTACTCCGGTTATCACCAGATCAAGATGGCCCTTGAAGATCAAGAGAAAACGACTTTCATCACCCCCTTCGGGATCTACTGTTACACTTCTATGCCCTTTGGACTTAAGAACGCAGGAGCCACATATCAGCGAACAGTGCAGAGTTGCCTCAAAGAACAGATTGGACGCAACGTGCATGCTTATGTGGATGATATAGTGATCAAATCCCAATTGGCCGACTCACTCATCAGTGATTTGACGGAAACCTTAAAAAATCTGCGCAAGTACCAGATGAAGTTAAACCCGGCCAAATGCACCTTTGGGGTACCTGCAGGTAAACTCCTTGGATACATAGTATCAGAGAGAGGTATTGAGGCCAACCTAGATAAAATCAACGCTGTCATGACTCTTCAGAAGCCGCCTTAGTAAATGGATTCCAACGAATCACAGGATGCGTAGCCGCTCTGAGTCGGTTCATAAGCCGACTTGGTGAAAAGGCAATCCCCGTGTATCGACTTCTGAGGAAATAAGAAACATTTGTCTGGGATGACGAAGCCGATCAGGCCCTAGAGTCATTGAAGAAGCAACAATCCCAGGCTCCAATCCTGGCGGCTCCCAAGCCTAAAGAACCTATGTTACTTTACATCGCAGCCAACAATCGAGCGGTCAGCGCTGTGGTTGTTGTTGAGCGTATGGAAGCCGGTAAAGAACACCCCCTGCAAAGGCCGGTTTATTACGTCGGTGAAATTTTGACTTTATCAAAACAACGTTACCCTCACTGGAAGAAATTGGTTCTTGGTGTCTTCATGGCAAGTCGGAAACTTAAGCACTACTTTCAGGAGCACCCCATAACTGTGGCCAGCTCAGCACCACTTGCAGATATCATCCAAAACCGGGAAGCAACGGGAAGGATTGCAAAGTGGGCCATCGAGTTGGGGGCTTATCACATCAAATACAAGCCGCGAACGTCCATCAAGTCCCAGGCGTTAGCCGACTTCATCAATGACTGGACAGAAATCCAAACATCCCCGGATAAGCCAATCACCAAATATTGGACGATGCACTTTGATGGAAGCCGATAGCTCCAAGGTTCAGGAGCCGGCGTAGTTGTCACCTCACCTAAAGGGGAGAAATTCTGCTATGTTCTAGAGCTGCAGTTCACCTGTACCAACAATGCAGCAGAGTATGAAGCCTTGCTTCATGGACTACGGCTGGCTCGTGAGATGAACATAAATTGGATCCAATGCTATGGCGACTCTGATCTCGTGTCTCAACAAGTGTCAGGGAAATGGGATTCCAAAAATCCCTAATGGCAGCTTATCGACGAGAGGTGCAAAGACAAGCCCGATTTTTTGTTGGATACCAGGTGGATCACGTGGACCGTAGGGAAAACAAATCAGCAGATGCCCTCTCCCGACTCGGCTCTCAGCGAAAGCTGGTCCCTCCAAACGTATTTCTGGATGTCCTAACAATGCCGTCTGTACAACCACCAATAGAGCAAGACATAGCAGAGCCGGATCCAGAGTCGTCTTTGGTTGATGCAATTCATGCTACACCCTCATGGGTCGTACCTTACTTGGATTACAAGACTTGATGATTCCTTCCTCAAGATGAGATGTTGGATAGACAAATCGTCAGGAGAAGCCAATCCTTTGTACTCATCAATGGTGAGTTACATCGGCAAAGTGCCGCAGATGTTTTTCAGAGATGTGTCTCACCAGAAGAAGGTAGAGCCATCCTCAATGAAATACACTCTGGATATTGCGGACACCATGCCAGCTCTCGTTCGCTTGTAGCTAAAGCCTTCCAACACATCTTCTACTGGCTCACAGCTCATGCGGATGCAGAGGACATAGTCAAAAAATGTCATGGATGTCAGCGCTATGCAAAACAAGCTCACATGCCGGCTCAAGAACTCAGGATGAAACCTAATACCTAGCCCTTTGTAGTATGGGGACTTGATATGGTGGGACCTTTCAAAAGGGCGGCCAACAAGAATACTCACATATTAGTGGCAGTGGATAAATTCACCAAATGGGTCAAAGCAGAGCCGGTCAGCAAATGTGATGCTGCGACAACACTGAAATTCTTGAAAAATATCATATACAGATTCGGCTACCCCCACAACATCATTCCTGTAATGGTTCTAACCTATCAGAAGGGGTTATGCAGAGATTCTGCCAGAACGAGCACATCCGACTCGACCTTGCATCAGTAGCATACCCACAGTCCAACGGATAAGCCGAGAGAGCCAACCAAGAGTTGCTCTGAGGCATAAAACCCCGACTCGTTGTCCCTTTGAAAAGGACGCCGGGTTGCTGGGAGGAGGAGTTACCCTAAGTATTATGGAGCATCCGGACGACTCCCAACAGTTCGACAGGCTATACGCCCTTCTTCCTAGTCTATGGAGCGGAAGCCGTCCTCCCAAGTGACATACGTCACGACTCACCTCGAGTCACTGCTTATGTAGAAGCCGAAAATGAGAAAGCAAGACAAGACGCTTTGGATATTTTCGATGAAAAACGAGATTTGGCTGCAGCTCAGTCGGCTATCTACCAACAAGATCTACGACGCTACCATAGCCGTCGCATCAAAAGTCGGACTTTCCAGGAAGGTGATTTGTTGCTCCGACTCATACAGAAAAGAGATGGAATGCACAAGTTGTCCTCTCTTTGGGAAGGACCATTTGTGGTCAGCAAGAACCTATACAACGGATCCTAATACCTAGTGGATATACGCGAGAAAGCGGACACGGGAACAAGCATGGAGGAGACTCTAAGGCCGTGGAACATCGCACAACTCCGTCCATATTACACTTGAGTAGAAATAGGAACATTACTGTACGCTTCATTAAGTCAACATACGTCGCATTGGCTTTCGCCACAATATACATATATAAGCCGACATTGGTCGTGCCGGCTTTCGCCATCAAAATATACATAAGTCGACTTCTGTCGCGCTGGCCCTCGCCACATATAACTAAGTTGACTTCCATCGCAACAGGCTCCCGCCATATCGACTCCACCTTACTTTTTGTTTCATGTTATTTATTTTTTGCATCATACATTTGCATACATTGCATTATTATATCTCAGAGATCTAGGAGCTTGATCTACCCCTCTATTGGTACTGAGCATGTATATTGCTTATTCAGGGGAATCGGGGAGTTCGATGACAATCGTTGACTCCTTATCCGAAAACTCGACATATATATGTAAAAATAATAGTGTATAAGCTTATTCAGGGGCAGTAGGGGGGCTCGATGTCACTCATCGACTATTATCCGAAGAAATTCCGGCATATACATGAACTGGCAAAACAAGCCTTGGCCTGTATAGCTTAAGTTCATACGATCTACGTGTACCCGGCTTAGTCTACATATCTTTGGGGCTTACAACAATGCCTATCGAGTATAGTCTCAAGTACAGGGAGCACTAGTCATGTGCAGCCGGCTTACAGAGAAGTCCTGACTCCTGGATAACCCAATAATCTATTTCAAGTACGAGAAGGTGAGGCATGTTGAATCCAGAGTCGACTTATATATGAGCCTTTATATTTTCTTTCTGCATACATTAGCATCATCACCTATTCTTTTCATTTTTTATCCAAAAGATATATCTTGAGCATTAACCCGTGTGACTCGGTATGGCACAAAAGATGCTCATACTGACTCATGGGGACTATAGTTAAAAAAATTCCCTATGACTCGGTATAACACAAAAGGATCTCATACCGACTCATGGGGAATACACCTTTTTCATTGCATCTTCTGCACATATAAAGTCGACTTCGGTCGCGACGGTTCTCGCCATACATATGAGTATCGACATTCGTCGAACCGGCCCTCGCCGACTTATTTGGAAGCTGGGAATAAAACCCATCGTGTCATATCTATGTGACTTGGCAGATTCAAAGATAGAACTATGTGACTCGGCACTGCACACAGATGCACACAACGACTCATGGGGACTACACTTCAAGGTTTCTTCTCAAAAGAAGACTCGATACATCACCCAGTTGAGTATACCGACTCTTGGGGAGTAACACTTCAATATATTCTTTAGAAAATATGCAAGAAATTGTAAGTCTCAAGTTGCTGCAGGCAAGACAACCTGACACTTGGGGGCTACACTACTTCGAAGCAAGTTTCATAAACACAAATTCTTCTTTGATGACTTGGTACGGTTTGTAAACATGACCATACCATCTCATGGGGGCTACAAGTCAATCTGTCCTATGAGTCGATTAACAGATACTAAACTATTCTGAATCGACTTAGGGGGATACATATACATACACTATCATAAGTGGTCGGCTCTCATACACTCCAAGATAACATTTCAAGTCAGGAATAAAACCGACTCATGAACTCATGGACTCAATGAAATTTCATAAATTTCATTCATCAAACCAACTGGGTCTTACATCAAAGTAGGCAACCTTACAAGAAGGACATCTTCTTCAGAGTCGGCTTCATCCTAAGTTGAAGCTTCTTCTTCACTAAGAAGTTCTTCATCGCTGGAGCTCTCCACACAACAGCAGGCTCGGTCTCCATCCGAGTCAAAGATCCTAGCTAACAAGGTGTCTTCTGATGGGGATCGGCGCAGAAAACAAAAAATTTCCTACTTACGAGTCCCGAGCCCAAGATTTATGCTATGCTGATGTATGTAACAGAAGGAATCGGTGTTCATACCTTTGAAGACCGAAAGAGGGAAACATTCCTCGAACGTGGTTGGCGTAGACTCTGGTCCTACGACCTCTCTATCGTGTTGAAGAACCTCCGACGATGAAGTAGCACCACACGTGTAGTGCCTCGCGGGATTACACACATACGGTGCAACCGACGTCCCTCCGGGCTCCGAACCAGAAGAGCAGCGGAAAGAAGATTGATCCGGATCCCGATGCCGGCAGCGCGACGGCGTCCGGATGATGGTGAAATCCCCAACCAGGTGCAAACTCTAAACCAGGGGAGTCCGCTCTAGGTCGGAGAAAGAGAGACAGAGAGAAACTCAATGTTGTGTTGAAAAAGGCACCCCACCCCTCCTTATATATGCCAAGGAGGGGCTCCACCCCCTCCCCTTCCCCCATGTGGGACTAAACCCCCAAGGGGGGGGGAGTGGTGCGGCTAGGAGGGGGGATGGGCCCCTCCCTTGGCGCCAAGCCCAAGGGGGGAGGCTCCCCCTTCCCCTCTTAAGGCCCAAATACCTTTTCACCTTTTTAATTAATTATTTAAATCATTTTTAATATTTAATTCTGTTAATTAAATAATAAAACATATTTAAACATTAATATATATTATTTTGAACCTTTCAAATATCCGGAACACCTTCCGGCACCTCCCGGTACATTTCTGGTGTTTTCTCTCTCTTTTCACCGATGATCCCGAATCAATCCTTAATGCATCGATTGACCTTAAGTGTGACACCCTACGGTCTGGGAAACAGTAGACATGATCGAGACACTCTCTGACCAATGAACATCATGTGGGATCTGGTTACAATCCTTGATGTGCCCCTACGCTTCCATCGAATAAACTTCATCACTGTTGAACCGTTAACAATATGACTTGATCTCTTTGTGCTTCGGTACTATGTTTGTCTGAGGTATGATCGTCGATATCCAATACCTAGTTCTTCCTCGTCTCCGACATAACATGTTTACTCGTCTGTGAATATTACATCTCTTGTGACCTAGTCACTTGCTTGCAAGCTATTGATGCAACACCACCGAGTGGGCCCAGAGTACCTATCCGTCACTCGGATTGACAAATCCCGCTCTGATCTATTTCATACTCCTCAACATATCTACTTCGGAATACCCAAGATACACCTTTTCAGTTACCATGTTTTAGTGTAACGGTTAATGCACTCAAAGCTTCCTAATAGATAGCAATTATGTATGATCATCACGGTCTAAGGATTCAGTCACTATGTTATTAAGTCATCGCAATGCTGAACTGATGTGACTTGATCACACTGCAATGCTTAAGGTGGGTGTGTGTCCATCACATCATTCTCCTAATGATATGACCTCATTGTCAATAGACTATTATGTTCTCATGATCAGGAAACCATGATCATCAATTGCCCAATGAGCTAGTATGCCTGAGTTTAACTAGGGACCAGGTTGTTATATATCACACGTGTATTAATGTTTCCACTTAATACAGTTCTAGAACTATATATAACGTATTATGAACATACAGATATGTGACAAATATCTTTATTAATTTGCCTCTAGGGCACATATCCAACAGTCTCCCACTTGCACTAGAGTACAAATTACACTAGTTTACATCAGGTATGTATCTAACACCAATAGTCTCTCGGTGTTGTTCAAACTTTGCTTGTGGAAGAGGTTTAGTCATTGGGTCTGACGGATTCAGATCCGTATGTATTTTGCAAATCCTTGTTTGACCATCCTTGACGTAGTCCCGCGTCACATGGAAACGCCGGAGAATATGCTTGGTTGTAGAGTGAGTCCTCGGCTCCCTTGCGTTAGCAATGGCACCCGTATTGTCGCAATAAATGCTAACAGGGCAGTGCAACTAGGGAATACGCCAAGCTCGATGACGAACTTCTTCAGCCAATGCGCTTCATTTGACGCTTTGCAAGCGGCAATATACTCCGACTCCATCGTAGATTGGGTGAACACTGACTGCTTTCCGCTCCTCCAGCTAATCGCACCACCATTCAACATAAAAACATATCCCGTCTAGGATTTTGATTCATCGGGATCAGTACCAAGACTGGCATCGACGTAACCTTTTACGGCGAGCTCTTCTTCACATCCTCCATAGACAAGAACCAGATCCTTAGTTCTTCGTAAGTACTTAAGGACGTTCTTCACTGCAATCCAATGATCCATTCCAGGATTACTTTGGAAACGATTAGTCAGACTAACCGCCAGGGCCACATCTGGTCGAGTACACAGCATAGCATACATGATAGAACCTATGGCTGAGGCATAGGGCTTTGAGGACATTTCCTCCCTTTCTTTTGCTGTTGCTGGTCATTGAGTCACACTCAATTTACTTCCTTTCATAACGGGCAAGAGGCCTCTCTTGGCGTTATCCATATTGAACATCTTCAATATCTTCTCAAGGTAAGTTCTCTGACTCAGTTCTAATAGGCGTCGTGATCTATATCTATAGATTTTAATGCCTAATATGTATGCAGCTTCACCTAGGTCCTTCATGGAAAATTGTCCATTCAAATATTCCTTTACCCCCTCTAGAAATTTCACATCATTCCCTATCAATAATATGTCATCCACATATAGTACTAGGAATGCCATAGAGCTCCCACTCGCTTTCTTATAAACACAAAATTCTTATTCATTTTGGACAAATCCAAAATCTTTGATCACCTCATCAAAACGAAGATTCCAGCTCCGAGATGCTTGCTTCAACCCATAAATGGACCGTTGAAGTTTGCATACCTTATCAGCATCCCTAGGATCAATAAAACCTTCCGGTTGTACCATATACAACTCTTCCTCAATGTTTCCATTTAGGAACGCGGTTTTCACATCCATCTGCCATATTTCATAATTGTAATAGGAATCAATTGCTACCAATATCCGGATAGACTTTACCATCTCTACGGGAGAGAAAGTCTCTTCGTAGTCAACTCCTTGAATTTGTCGGAAACCTTTTGTGACAAATCGAGCTTTATAGACAGATACGTTTCCGTCTGCGTCAGTCTTTTTCTTGAATATCCATTTATTCTCGACGGCCTTTCGGTCCTCGGGAATATCCACCAAAGTCCATACTTTGTTGGCATACATGGAGTCTATCTCGGATTTCATGGCTTCCAGCCATTTCTCGGACTCGGGTCTCTCCATTGCTTCTTTGTAGTTCGTAGGTTCGTCAGGTTCATTTAACATGACTGCATTGACAAGTTGCCCATAAAACTGAGTTTTTACTCGGGCTCTTGATGACCTGCGGGGTACAATAGGTTCCTCTTCATCTTGATCATGATCATCATGTATGTCACGATCGTTATGAATATCATGATGACCGTTCTCTTCAGCTCCCACTACGGAAGATGGTTCTGGAACAACTTCCATTGCCATTTCTTCCACTTGGAGTGATTGGTAAATCATCTCGTTGAGGTCTATTTTCCTCCCACTCAATTCTTTCGAAAGAAACTCTTTCTCAAGAAAGCATCCAGTCTTGGCGACAAACGTTTTGCCCTCAGACTGGTTGTAGAAGGTGTATCCAACGGTTTCCCTTGGATATCCCACAAAGATGCACTTATCCGATTTTGATTCGAGTTTGTCAGGCTGAAGTTTCCTAACATAAGCCTCACAACCCTAAATCTTCAAGTGAGACAACTTTGGTTTCTTGCCATGCCATTCCTCAAATGGTGTTGTCTTCACGGATTTGGACGGTGCCCTATTAAGAATGTAAGCGACAGTTTCTAATGCATACCCCCAAAATGACACAGGTAAGTCGGTATGAGACATCATCGATCGTACGCTATCCAATAGAGTTCGATTACGTCGCTCAGAAACACCGTTACGCTGAGGTGTTACTGCCGGCATAAGTTTTGGTACGATGCCACAAGTCTTAAGATGATCGCGAAACTCGTGACTTAAATACTCGCCTCCTCGATCGGATCGAAGGTGCTTGATTTTCTTCCCGAGTTGATTCTCGACCTCACTATGAAATTCCTTGAACCTTTCAAAGGTTTTAGACTTAAGTTTCGTTAACTAGATATACCCATATCTGCTTAAGTCATCTGTGAAGGTCACGAAGTAACGAAGACCATTGCGTGTGGGGACGTTCATAGGTCCACATACATCTGAATGTATGATCCCTAACAAGTCTTCCGCACGCTCCATTGTTCCATTGAATGGAGTCCTTGTCATCTTGCCCATAAGGTATGGTTCACATGTGTCAAGGGATCCAAAATCCAATGACTCCAAAAGTCCATCATCATGAAGTTTCTTCATGCGCTTTTCACCAATATGACCAAGTCGAAAATGCCACATCGTCATGTGTTCTTCGCCACTAGGTTTTAATCTTTTGGCCTCTACGTTATCAATATGAAGTATATCACAATCGAGATTAAGAATGAATAAGCCATTTTTCTCCGGTGCGTGAACATAAAACACATCATCCTTATAAATCGCACAACCAATTGTATCTGACTTAAAAGAATAGTGGTCTCGCTTCAAGCAAGAACCACTAACGATGTTCACACTCAATGCGGGTACATAGTAGCACTTATTCAAAATCAAAACTAATCCCGAAGGGAGACTAAGATGCTTCGTGCCGACCGCCACAACTTCAATCAGGCATCCGTTTCCCACGCGCATCATCACATCATCTTTCATCAAGCGTCGCCTATTCCGTAGCCCCTGAGAGGAGTTAGAAATATGAGCAACAGATCCAGTATCAAATATCCAGGATTTGTTCCCAGCGCTTGTTAAGAAAAGATCAATAACGTGTATATCAAATATACCTTTGTCTCTTCTGACAATCTTGCCAGCCTTCTTATCCTGTAGGTACTTGGGGCAGTTGCGTTTCCAGTGACCATCACCCTTGCAGTAGAAGCACTCAACGCCGAGCTTGGGTCCAGGTTTGGGTGCCTTACGAGGAGTGACAACAGGCTTGTCACCCTTCTTCGGGCTTCCCTTCTTTCCCTTCTCCTTCTTGCCAGACTTCTTGAATTCAACGGTCTTGTTGACCATGAATACAGCATGCTCCTTCTTGATCTCAACCTCAGCAGTTTTCGGCATGGCGAACAACTCAGAAGGGGTCTTAGTCATCCCCTGCATGTTGTATTTCAACACAAAGCCTTTGTAGCTAGGGGCAGCGACTGCGGCACCCTATCAACAACAAGTTCATCTGGAATCTGACATTCCAGAGCATTCAAGCGTTGAACGTAGCCAGACATCTTGACCACGTGCTCACTAACAATGCTATGCTCATCCATCTTTGCTGAGAAGAAATCCTGGCTTGGGGTGCAAAGAGGGCCTTGAGGTCGGTGATTATCTCATATGCACCCATCCTCTCAAAGCGTTTCTGAAGCTTAGCCTCCATGGAGTAAAGCATTCCACTCTGGACAAGTTTGTAATCATCCGTCTTGGAGAGGTAGACATTATTCTCATCCTGACTAGCGTCTGCTGGTGGTTCGTCACCTAACGCGACCTCTAGTACGTATGCCATCTTGAGGGGAACGAGGAGAATCCTCAGAGTGCGGAACCAGTTGGTGAAGTTTGACCCATCGGTTTTCAGTTTGTCTTTGTCTAGGAATGACCCTAAGTTGAATGAGGGGCGAGGTGCAGCCGTCTACAATGGTTATTTTCAAAACACATATTTAGACTTTGTTCATAATTGGAGTTCAATTTTAATTAATTCTAAAACTCCCACTTAGTTAAACATCTCTCCAAATTTACTAAGTGATTAACATAATCCTAGTTTGAATGATCGTCCTCGAATATCACACGGCCGACGACACATCTCCCTAGGTAGGCCATCATTCCAATCATATCCGTTATATAACTCATGCTTAACCTTTCGGTCATCCGTATCCCAAGATCATATCTACATATGTCAAGCCTGCCAGTCGAACCTTAGTGTATGGCTGTTCAGCAAGGCCATATCTGCATATGCTAGGCTTGCCAAACCCAACCTCATGCGATCACTAATGTATGTATGACACCCGATCGTCACGGCTTTCCTATCATAAAGAGATCCTTCCCGGCGGTGCCCACTAAGGGAGAATACAATCATGGTATTGAGAGAGATTATCCGATCATGCTACTGTCGCATATCTAGCATATAAGCAAGACAGGAAGTAAAACTGTAAATCATACAAGCTATGATCCACCCTTACATGCAAATTAAATTTAAAACTCCTTCTACTTTATCTTTTGCAAGTTTTACGTGGCTGCTAAGGGGTTTCGAGAGAGAACCGCTTTCTATCCTGCGAAAACAAGCCACAATACCAATCCTGCAATCGTCTCTATTACACCCCTGTTGGGGCCCTCCGTTGCAAACGTCTTCGTGTCGCTAATGTTAGAGAGACAAACACCCCCCAGCCACTTATATGGTACAAGCCATATGTCAAGCGTGGAACCAGTCTCGCGTAAACGCGTAAGGTCGGTCGGGGCCGTTTCATCAGGACATTGCCGCAACGCTAAACGAGTACACGTGGGAGGGTAACAATTGGAGAATTGATGCCCACATCGTAGATGTGTTCTACCCGTATAATACATCTATGCATAGCCTTGCTCATGATACCACTGTTGGGGATCGGCGCAGAAAACAAAAAAATTCCTACATACGAGTCCCGAACCCAAGATCTATGCTATGCTGATGTATGTAACGGAAGGAATCGGTGTTCATACCTTTGAAGACCGAAAGAGGGAAACATTCCTCGAACGTGGTTGGCGTAGACTCTGGTCCTACGACCTCTCTATCGTGTTGAAGAACCTCCGACGATGAAGTAGCACCACACGTGTAGTGCCTCGCGGGATTACACACATACGGTGCAACCGACGTCCCTCCGGGCTCCGAACCAGAAGAGCAGCGGAAAGAAGATTGATCCGGATCCCGATGCCGGCAGCGCGACGGCGTCCGGATGATGGTGAAATCCCCAACCAGGTGCAAACTCTAAACCAGGGGAGTCCGCTCTAGGTCGGAGAAAGAGAGACAGAGAGAAACTCAATGTTGTGTTGAAAAAGGCACCCCACCCCTCCTTATATATGCCAAGGAGGGGCTCCACCCCCTCCCCTTCCCCCATGTGGGACTAAACCCCCAAGGGGGGTGTGACGCCCCCAAAATCAATCCGTGTACAGTAATCATACACGCAGGGTACACGACTGAGATTAGGGTGCCACGGTGAGAATATCACAGCACAACACTAAACACAAAAGGATAAACAAATATTTTACAATACCAGGGATTACGAGGATCCGAATACATAAGTCATACAAGCCATAATATCTGAGTACAAACATAGTTAGTCAAGTTTTGCCTTAAGAAGGCTAGCACAAATCACATCAGAGATACAGATCGAAAAGGCGAGGCCTCCTGCCTGGGATCCACCGAACTACTCCTAGTCGACGGGGAACTCGGCATCGTAGTAGGCGCCTCCGGGGTACTCCTGCTCCTGGGCTCCACTGTCGTCTGCAGCGGCCGATCAGGCGAAGCGAAAAAGGGGAAATAAAGCAAAGGTGAGTATCTAGCATACCCGCGAGTCTTACGTCCGCTACTAAGCATTATGCATTGTATCAACGGAGAGAAGAGGCTGTATATAGTGGACTGCAAGATAGAAATCAGAATAAGGGTAAGAAGCTAGGCCTATCAAAGACTAGCATCTTCCGACGATGTCTTGCAGCATGAGGTAAGAATCAGCCAACAGTTTATATAAAGCATAAAGTAACAATGCAGCAGAAGTTGCTGCAGCATTGTATAATAGTAAGTTGTAATAATTAACAATGCCTCCGAGATCCCCTCCTCGACATCCCCGCGAGGAAGAGAACCCGGAACCATACAGTTTAATAAAAATAGTTTGTAGTGGTAAGATCCAGCTTCAGCATAAAGCGTCCTGTTACCGTGGACACGGCTATTCGAATAGATCAATCTTCCCTGCAGGGGTGCACTTGTGTTACACTACACACACGGATCTCCAAGGTGGCGGGAACCTTGTTAGGGAACACTCCACCGAGGCTATCTGACACTTCATAGCCCATCTTTCAAACTCAACAGAGAGGCCATACGCCGGTCTAAATCCTAAGTACTCAGGGCCTTGGACCCCAACCCTGACGTACTCCTGCACGGTGCATGGGTGGCCAGGAAGCCATAACAAAAACAACACAGCTCGAGCAAAGAAGACAGCGCACTTCCCGGCAATCAGCCCGCGGTACTGCTGACGTCTGAAGAGTCCTCGGACGACAGTACGAAGCAGAGGAGCCCATAAACTCGTAATTCCCACAGGTAGGTAGTGCGTACATGGCATATAGCCAACTCAAGACATTCACTGAACCAATTAGCATTTTAATTAACCAGCGTGACAACCGTTATCGTTGCCTCGACTCAACTGACCCGCGGACAACGACAGCAGCCAGGACCACTAGTACATCGGTGCCTGCCCTGTCGTCCCACCAAGTCACTGCGGTTACCAACAAGGTGAACCGTCTCCTTACCTTGTCTCGCGTGTGCTCCTGGAGGAGCTCGACTTTCGTGGTTTGGTAACTCTCGCGGCCAACGATCAGGGGCCAAGCACACCGGTACACTGGTCGTACCCTCCCTGTCGTCCCGTCGCAATACCTCTCGCGGGCACCGTTGGGTCGCCCGACTTCTTACCTGAAGGACAACCGTTGCTCAGGTACCTAGAGCGGCTATACAGAGTCAGCAACGAGTGGAGTACAAGGATTACTCCTTGATAGCCCACACTTGATGGTGGCTCGGCAGAGCCGAGCTAGGGGGCCTGAGGCGGTTACCTAAATCTCGCTAGCGAGCCGCACGATGGCCGCTACGGTGACGGCTGCGACCGTGGCGCCATGGATGCGTGCCACGGCACGGTTGAACAGGGGAGGGGGATGGGGGAGCCCCGGGTGGGCTGGTTGGGCTCAATTCGGGATGGGTGGGGGTAGTGGGCTGGGTGCTGGCCCGGTGGGAGGGGTGGGTTAGATTAGGTTGTTTCTTTTGTTTTTAATTCCTTTTTCTTGTCTGTAATATCTCTTTTGCATTTCTTTTATCTGTTTAACATTTTTGTAAAATATGTTAGGTGCCTCAAAATTAGAATAACAATATATAGCAGTGCCACAAAAGTTTTTGCAGCAAAAGAAAATCATTAGATATTTTTTTAAATATTAAATACCCAAAGTAAGGGTTTTAACCTACTTTTTGAATTGTTTGGAATTTTCTATAACTCAATAAATACCCAAACCCATTTGGATTTGGTCCACTGAATATTTGTGATTTTATAAAAGTAGTTTCAAGATTTTTGGAAAAGATTTTATTGTCACAATATTTTTAATATTCATCAAAAGGCATTTTTGGGTTTGTTTGAATTCAAAGATGAAAAGTCATGATTAAAGGTAATTAGAGACTTGCTAATCACAGAGGTTTAATCATTAAGAAAAGTTTTACAGATGCCTGACACTGAGGGTGTTACAAATCTCCCCCACTACAAGAATTCTCGTCCCGAGAATTTAAGTGGTAGCGAGGAAATGATCGGGGTATTCATCACGAAGACGATCTTCGCGTTCCCAGGTGGCTTCATCTTCAAAATGATTCGACCACTGAACTTTGAGGAATTTGGTTGTCTTGTTGCGGGTTCGATGTTCAGACTGATCAAGAATGCGGCTCGGATGTTCTTGATAAGTCAAGTCCTGTTGCAGCTCAATCATATCATGTTCCACTTCTCGAATAGGGTCCTTGAAGCAACGACGGAGTTGTGACACGTGAAAAACATCGTGGACTTGAGAGAGGTTCGGCGGCATTTCCAATCGGTATGCCACGGGTCCACTCCTGGAAAGGATACGGAACGGGCCGATGTAGTGAGGAGCTAACTTGCCTTTGATCCCGAAGCAGTGAGTGCCTCTCATGGGAGTGACACGGAGGTACGCGTATTCGCCTGGTTGATAGACCATTTATTTCTGCTTGCGATCATAGTTGCTTTTCTGGCGGGACTGAGCGGCTTTCAGATGTTCACGGATAACGCGAACCTGATCTTCAGCATGCTGTATAATGTCCGGACCAACGAGAGTTCGTTCCCCAGTTTCTGACCAATTCAGAGGGGTTCGACACTTACGTCCATAGAGAACTTCAAAGGGGGCCATCTTTAGACTAGCCTGATAGCTATTGTTGTAAGAGAATTCAGCAAATGGAAGAGACTCCTCCCATTTCTTTCCGAAGGAGATGACACAAGCCCGGAGCATATCTTCAAGCACTTGATTGACTCGTTCGACTTGTCCTTGCGACTGGGGCTGGTAAGCGGTGCTGAAATTCAGGTGGGTGCCCATAGCTTCTTGGAAACTATCCCAAAATCTTGTGGTGAAAATGCTGCCTCGGTCGGAACTGATCTCCAACGGAATACCGCGGAGCGACACGATTCTAGAAACATACAAGTCTGCTAACTAACTAGGAGAGATCGTCTCCTTGACTGGCAGAAAGTGGGAAACCTTGGAGAAGCGGTCGATGATGACAAACATAGCATCGTGGCCTTTCTGCGATCTGGGAAAACCAGTGACGAAGTACATCTCGATCTTGTCCCACTTCCATTCAGGAATAGAGAGTGGTTGTAGAGTTCCAGCAGGTCTTTGATGTTCTGCCTTGACGCGACGGCAAACGTCACATTCAGAAACATATCGGGCAATGTCTTGCTTCATGTTAGGCCACCAGAATTGCTGACGAATGTCTTGGTACATCTTGGTGCTTCCAGGATGAATGGACAACGGGGTATCGTGATCCGCTCTCATGACCTTCGGGGTCATATCCAGGTTCTCATGCCTACCCTTGCTGTGAGTAACCACTAAACGGTTCTGGTAGAACACCGCACCTTTGCCATCAATGGTGAAGGGTGAGGGTCTCCCATTGGTGATATCGCCTTAATCTTGTGTACGAAATCATCATAAAACTGTATACCCTTGACGGATTTGACGAGATCCGGTTCGATAACCAGGTTATTTGCATAACCTTGAGGAACAATCTCGAGGTTTAACTTTTTAAAATCTTCATACAGAGGTGGTTGGTCTAGTTGCACCTCAAGTTCACTACAGTAAGCTTTACGGCTCAAAGCATCGGCCATCACATTAGCCTTCCCAGGGGTGTAATGAATATCCATGTTGAAATCGGCTATTGTCTTGAGCCATCTTTTTTGGCGGAGATTCAGGTCGGGCTGAGTAAACAAGTACTTCAGGCTTTGGTGGTCGGTGTAGATCTCGCAACGGTTACCAACGAGGTAATGTCGCCACAGCTTCAATGCATAAATTACTGCTTCCAATTCGAGATCATGTGTTGGATATTTGTCTTCGTGAGCACGCAACTGACGAGAGCCATAAGCAATCACTTTGCGCTCTTGAATTAGGACACAGCCTAATCCTTGACGAGACACGTCGCAATATATCACGAAGTCCTTCTGAGTATCAGGGGGAGCGAGCACCGGGGGAGAACTTAGCTTGTCCTTGAGCGCTTGGAAACTATCTTGACATTTATCTGTCCACTCAAACTTGACGCCTTTGTGAAGCAGATTAGTCAGGGGCTTGGCAATCTTGGAGAAATTCTCGACGAAACGGCGGAAATAGCTAGCGAGCCCGAGGAAACTGCGGACTTTCTTGACGGTCTTGGGAGGAGTCCAGTCAAGAATAGCCTGGATACATTCTGGGGTGACGGCAATGCCATCCTTGGAAATCACATGTCCAAGGTAGGTTACTTCTTGAAGCCAGAACTCACACTTAGAATACTTAGCGTAGAGTTTGTGTTCTCGAAGCTTCTCCAGTATAAGACGAAGATGTTATGCATGTTCTTCTTCATTCTTGGAATATATCAATATATCATCCAAATAAACCACGACGAACTGGTCGAGGTACTCCATGAAAATATAATTCATCAATCTGGAGAAGGTGGCTGGAGCATTGGTTAAGCCAAAGGACATGACGGTGTACTCGTATGAACCATAGCGAGTAATGAAGGCAGTCTTCGGAATGTCCTCATCACGGACTCGGATTTGGTGATAACCCAACCTCAAGTCGAGTTTAGAGAACACCTTGGATCCGGCAAGTTGATCATACAGATCGTTGATCCGGGGAAGTGGGTATTTGTTCTGGATGGTGGCTTGGTTAATGGGCCGATAATCTTGGACCAATCGGTTTGTCCCATCGCTCTTCTTGAAAAAGAGCGAAGGTGCTCCCCAAGCTGAGGAACTGGGGCGAATGAATCCTTTCTGAAGTGCCTTGTCGATTTCCTCCTTAAGTTCAAGGAGTTCATGTGGCGGCATCTTGTAAGGACGCTTGGCAATAGGGGTGGTGCCGGGCTTCAAGTCGATGACAAATTCAACTTCTCTGATCGGGGGTATTCCCGGAAGTTCGTCTGGGAAGACGTCGGGAAAATCGCGAACGACTGGAACGTTCTCGATGCCTTCGAGGGGGGCGGCATTCAAAGCATTCATCAAAAATATCTGTGTTTCAGCATTATGGGTAACTCGGGTGGTGTGGTTAACAATATCGCCGGTGGGGTGAAAAAGTTGGACAGACTTGGTGCCACAATAGAGTGCGGCATCGTGAAATTTCAACCAATCCATGCCCAGAATTAGGTCTATGGTGGAGGTTTTCAGGATGATGGGGGACACAAGGAATATAATCCCTTCGACGTCAATGGTGACATCGTGTACCATCATGGAGGTTTGGCAACGGCCTCCAGGGGTGCGGACAACCATCGGTGGGTTCATCTTCTCAAACGTAATGTTACGCGATAATGCAAATGCTTCCGACATGAATGAATGCGATGCTCCTGAATCAAATAAAACAGTAGCAGGTGCGGAATTAACGAGAAGGGTACCCATCACGGTAGCAGGTTGTTCCCGAGCTTCTTCCACATTAATGTTGTAAGCATGTCCACAAGCATGAGCAGCAGACCCAGTATTATAGTTGGGGGTCCTGTTGTTGCCACGGCCATTTCCACGGCCAGCGGGGTGAACTACCAGTTGCTTCTGTTTCTGGGGGCACTCTCTGGAAAAATGCCTAGGTTGGCGGCACGTGAAGCATAATCCATCCTGAGGACGAAGGGGTGTAGCATTGGGTGGTGCAGGCAAAGCTCTTGGCATCTGCAATGGCGGAGGCAGACGGGGCGCAGCATAAGACGTCCTTGGTGGAGGGACAGGTGAATGTGTCACACTGGTAGGCAGCCAGATACGACGCTTCTGCGTTGCGCCCGAAGATGAGCCAAGGTCACGATAACGCTTCAGAGAGTTCTTGTGCTCCATCTGGGCAGTCTCGACGGTGATAGCCTTGTTCACCATGGTGGCGAAGTTGGCGAAATCATGAACGGCAAGAGCGAGCCTGAGGTCTGGGTTGAGGCCACGACGGAACTTCTGCTGCCTGCGAGCATCAGTGGTGATCTCTCCTGCCGCATAGCGAGAGAGGTTGAGGAACTCGCGCTGATAGGCTTCAACAGTCATGTCGCCCTGAGTGAGGTTACGGAATTCTTCCGCCTTACGATCCATTATCCCCTGAGGAATGTAACGGGCGCGAAAGGCAGACTGAAATTCATCCCAGGTGATGACTTCTCCAACTGGCAGTGAACGCTTGTGGGTGCTCCACCACTGAGCAGCGGCGCCTTTCAGATGATAAGACGCAAAGTTCACATAGTCAGCTGGATCGACATTAGCAGACTCCAGCTCGTGCGTGATGTCGCGAAGCCAGTCATCAGCATCCAACGGCTGAACAGTGTTGCGGAACATAGTGGGGTTGAGGCGGGTGAAGTCATGCAGAGTCACGGTGGCATGCTGATGGTGGTGCCCATTCTGATTCGGCTGGGGGAACTGAGCCATGACATTCTCCATGAACTGACGGTTCAGCTCGAACTGCTGCATCATCGCGGCCATGTAATCCGGCGGCGGAGGTGGGTCGTTGGCATCACGACCACGACCACGACCACCACGACCAGCCATCCTGCTAGAATTTAACAGGGGTATTTCAGCGATGAAAATTTTAACGAGATAACGGAATCAAGCCTGAAGTAAGACGACAACGAAGAGGAGGTGCGGATATATATAGGAGTAGTCATATAAGACATACACATTTACACACAGAGTCAATCGAAAATCGGGCAGCGTAACGTCGTAGAAATTAAGGAAAAAGGACTCACTAGGCGGTGCGCAGACCGCGGTAAGGATTACACGACGCGACATAGATTCCACTATGTCAATCACGCCGCAAGAAAACTGTTGGCCACAGGAGTTAATGCCAGAGAACGCGCGGCCTGCCCAGAATGAGAATGGGATCCGCGGTCCGAGACCTGGGGTATGACTCCTGCGACATGACTCAATCAATGGGGGAAGCACCAAAACGCCGGGTGGAATCAAGAGAACGTGATCCTAATGTCAGAGTTTGTAAAACTTACCAGCAAGGATAAGAGAGCAGATTCCCAGAGCATAGGTAAGGAGAAAAGGATCCTAATACCATAGATATCACACGTAGTGACATCAATGTGGGCCCGTAAGCCAAATATTAAGTTAGCAAAATAGTTTTTCAAAGTCTAGACTCAACATCGACCAAGTATTGGTTGCGTGGCTTCCTACAGGCAGTCGGCTCTGATACCAACTTGTGACGCCCCCAAAATCAATCCGTGTACAGTAATCATACACGCAGGGTACACGACTGAGATTAGGGTGCCACGGTGAGAATATCACAGCACAACACTAAACACAAAAGGATAAACAAATATTTTACAATACCAGGGATCACGAGGATCCGAATACATAAGTCATACAAGCCATAATATCTGAGTATAGACATAGTTAGTCAAGTTTTTCCTTAAGAAGGCTAGCACAAATCACATCAGAGATACAGATCGAAAAGGCGAGGCCTCCTGCCTGGGATCCACCGAACTACTCCTGGTCGACGGGGAACTCGACGTCGTAGTAGGCGCCTCCAGGGTACTCCTGCTCCTGGGCTCCACCGTCGTCTGCAGCGGCCGATCAGGCAAAGCAAAAAAAGGAAATAAAGCAAAGGTGAGTATCTAGCATACCCGCGAGTCTTACGTCCGCTACTAAGCATTATGCATTGTATCAACGGAAAGAAGAGGCTGTATATAGTGGACTGCAAGATAGAAATCAGAATAAGGGTAAGAAGCTAGGCCTATCGAAGACTAGCATCTTCCGACGATGTCTTGCAGCATGAGGTAAGAATCAGCCAACAGTTTATATAAAGCATAAAGTAACAATGCAGCAGAAGTTGCTGCAGCATTGTATAATAGTAAGTTGTAATAATTAACAATGCCTCCGAGATCCCCTCCTCGACATCCCCGCGAGGAAGAGAACCCGGAACCATACAGTTTAATAAAAATAGTTTGTAGTGGTAAGATCCAGCTTCAGCATAAAGCGTCCTGTTACCGTGGACACGGCTATTCGAATAGATCAATCTTCCCTGCAGGGGTGCACTTGTGTTACGCTACACGCACGGATCTCCAGGGTGGCGGGAACCTTGTTAGGGAACGCTCCACAGAGGCTATCCGACACTTCATAGCCCATCTTTCAAACTCAACAGAGAGGCCATCCGCCGGTCTAAATCCTAAGTACTCAGGGCCTTGGACCCCAACCCTGACATACTCCTGCACGGTGCGTGGGTGGCCGGGAATCCGTAACAAAAACAACACAGCTCGAGCAAAGAAGACAGTGCACTTCCCGACAATCAGCCCGCGGTACTGCTGACGTCTGAAGAGTCCTCGGACGACACTACGTAGCAAAGGAGCCCATAAAATCGTAATTCACACGGGTAGGTAGTGCGTACATGGCATATAGCCAACTCAAGACATTCACTGAACCAATTAGCATTTTAATTAACCTGCGTGACAACCGTTATCGTTTCCTCGACTCAACTGACCCGCGGACAACGACAGCAGCCAGGACCAGCAGTACATCGGTGCCTGCCCTATCGTCCCACCAAGTCACTGCGGTTACCAACAAGGTGAACCGTCTCCTTACCTTGTCTCGCGTGTGCTCCTGGAGGAGCTCGACTTTCGTGGTTTGGTAACTCTCGCGTCCAACGATCAGGGGCCAAGCACACCGGTACACTGGTCGTACCCTCCCTGTCGTCCCGTCGCAATACCTCTCGCGGGCACCGTTGGGTCGCCCGACTTCTTACCCGAAGGACAACCGTTGCTCAGGTACCTAGAGCGGCTATACAGAGTCAGCAACGAGTGGAGTACAAGGATTACTCCTTGATAGCTCACATTTGATGGTGGCTCGGCAGAGCCGATATAGGGGGCCTGAGTCGGTGTCTGCATTGTACCGTACCTGTGCAGTTATAATATTTGTATCCGCGTTCATTCCCCGGAGTGATCACGGCCCTCTATCTAATCCTAGCTAACAATGCGCAGGGCTCACTGCTGAATAATGCATAATAATAATAGGCAGCATAGGATAAAGGAGGTACATCAAGGGGCGACAAAACAGGCTATGCAATTGAATAGGATTGCAACGTAGCAGTAGCAGTAACAATGCCTAGTGCAAGAAATGTACGGAAAGATAGGCGATATCTGGGGAAGAGAATGGCTCTGCTTGCCTGGAAGCTCGACGGTAGGGGTAGGGTCGTCGACGTAGTAGTCGTACCCAGCGGCGGTGTAGTCGGCGGCAGCAGCGGGGTCTACCGGAGAACAAAGGGGGGGGGGAGAAATAGTAAATATCAAGAAAACATATGCAAAAATATGAATGACATGGAAAATGCATCGATGTCGGTATTCTAACGCAGTACGACGTATCAGGCTCGGAGCGGAAATTCATCCGGGGATGAGCTGCCGGCTCCGGGTGATTACCGGACAGGGTGTACGGAGGGGGGAGGTATCATGCCGGAGGTGTCGTGGACCTCCGACACAAGTGTGGGTGGTGTATCCGGGTTAGTTGATCTATTCCGAACAACTTTCGTGTTCGAAATAAATTCATCCGGGTACTTTTACAGTACCGGACGAATCATCGGACAAACGGCCCGGAGGGGGGCGGTTCGATGTTCGGTACGTTAGAGGGGGGTGGTAGACATACGGATAGCGTATTCGTATTCGTTATATTTTTCTGATCAATTTTCATGTATAAAGTTTTTGAATCTGACTTACGGTTTAAAAGATATTGAATTTTAAAGTTTAATTCATTTTAAATCATTTTCTGGATTTATTTTATTTTTTAAATAAACATTATCCACAAGGGGTTGACCAGTCAAACCTGACCAGTGGGTCCCACTGGTCAGCCTCTTTTTAATAAAAATGTTTTAACTAAATGTAATTAAACAAGTGGACCCACATGTCATACTAACAGAATAAATTATTTTGGTTAATTAATTAGCTTACAGGTGGGACCCATGTGTCATTGGCACAGTCGCTAACTAATAATTTTAATTAAATTAAAAGGGCCAAGGGCCCACATGTCAATGGCCCCAGGGGGTTTTATTTCTCTAATAGTTTTCCATTAAGGGGGGCAGGAGCGGCGACCTAAATCTCGCGGGCGAGCCGCACGATGGTCGCCACGGTGACGACTGCGGCCGTGGCGCCATGGATGCGTGCCACGGCACGGTTGAACAGGGGAGGGTGAAGGGGGAGCCCCGGGTGGGCTGGTTGGGCTCAATTCGAGATGGGTGGGGGTAGTGGGCTGGGTGCTGGCCCAGTGGGATGGGTGGGTTAGATTAGGTTGTTTCTTTTGTTTTTAATTCCTTTTTCTTTTCTGTAATATCTCTTTTGCATTTATTTTATCTGTTTAACATTTTTGTAAAATATGTTAGGTGCCTCAAAATTAGAATAACAATATATAGCAGTGCCACAAAAGTTTTTGCAGCAAAAGAAAATCATTAGATATTTTTTTAAATATTAAATGCCCAAAGTAAGGGTTTTAACCTACTGTTTGAATTGTTTGGAATTTTCTATAACTCAATAAATACCCAAACCCATTTGGATTTGGTCCACTGAATATTTGTGATTTTATAAAAGTAGTTTCAAGATTTTTGGAAAAGATTTGATTGTCACAATATTTTTAATATTCATCAAAAGGCATTTTGGGGTTTGTTTGAATTCAAAGATGAAAAGTCATGATCAAAGGTGATTAGAGACTTGCTAATCACAGAGGTTTAATCATTAACAAAAGTTTTACAGATGCCTGACACTGAGGGTGTTACAGGGGGGGGGAGTGGTGCGGCTAGGAGGGGGGATGGGCCCCTCCCTTGGCGCCAAGCCCAAGGGGGGAGGCTCCCCCTTCCCCTCATGGGCCTTTTAAGGCCCAAATACCTTTTCACCTTTTTAATTAATTATTTAAATCATTTTTAATATTTCATTCTGTTAATTAAATAATAAAACATATTTAAACATTAATATATATTATTTTCAACCTTTCAAAATATCCGGAACAGCTTCCGGCACCTCCCGGTACATTTCCGGTGTTTTCTCTCTTTTCACCGATGATCCCGAATGAATCCTTAATGCATCGATTGCCCTTAAGTGTGACACCCTACGGTCCGGGAAACAGTATATATGATCGAGACACTCTCTGACCAATGACCATCATGTGGGATCTGGTTACAATCCTTGATGTGCCCCCACGCTTCCATCGAATAAACTTCATCACTGTTGAACCGTTAACAATATGACTTGATCCCTTTGTGCTTCGGTACTATGTTTGTCCGAGGTATGATCGTCGGTATCCAATACCTAGTTCTTCCTCGTCTCCGACATAACATGTTTACTCGTCTGTGAATATTACATCTCTTGTGACCTAGTCACTTGCTTGCAAGCTATTGATGCAGCACCACCGAGTGGGCCCAGAGTACCTATCCGTCACTCGGATTGACAAATCCCGCTCTGATCTATTTCATACTCCTCAACATATCTACTTCGGAATACCCAAGATACACCTTTTCAGTTACCATGTTTCAGTGTAACGGTTAATGCACTCAAAGCATCCTAATAGATAGCAATTATGTATGATCATCACGGTCTAAGGATTCAGTCACTATGTTATTAAGTCATCGCAATGCTGAACTTATGTGACTTGATCACACTGCAATGCTTAAGGTGGGTGTGTGTCCATCACATCATTCTCCTAATGATATGACCTCATTGTCAATAGACTATTATGTTCTCATGATCAGGAAACCTTGATCATCAATTGCCCAATGAGCTAGTGTGCCTGAGTTTAACTAGGGACCAGGTTGTTATATATCACACGTGTATTAATGTTTCCGCTTAATACAGTTCTAGCGCAATATATAACGTATTATGAACAAACATATATGTGACAAATATCTTTATTAATTTGCCTCTAGGGCACATATCCAACATCTTCACCATCAAATTTTAAGATAATGGTGTCTCCTCGAGAAATATTCCTGGAGCGAAGAAAAGTTTTCCAACCTTTCTCAAAAAACATGGTTCCATGGTTAGAAAAACTAACTGTCACCCAGATAGGTCCATGAGGCCATCCATCAGATCGGAGCCAAAGGCCCGAAGGTGTCGAGTCAACCACAAGTTGAGAAAAAGATTCGGAAAGTTTGATCCAGCGTTGAATCGTCCGGATATGAACCAAGAACTCACTCCTCTCAGGAGAATAAGGGGGAGATTCAGAAGGAGAGGCAGCACGAGTACTTCTTCCTCTAACTCTGCCATGGCCACGACCTCTGCCACGGCCACGACCACGGCCGAGACCTCGAGTACTTGCACGGAGATCGGGCTCATTGGATGCCAAAGAAGAAGAGGCTTCTAGCTTAGGTGCCATAGAGAAAACAGGAAGAGGAAGAGAAAGATGGATGCGCTTGAAAGATCAAACTATCCAAAGGGAATTTATAGTAGATTCATGGGGAGGATCTATTAATGCCATAAATAAAGCGGGATAACTACCCATGGTAGATAGCATTTACGGAAAGACTCCTCGATTCCCACTACAAACATGAATGCCTCTAACCGGCGTTTCGGCAGAGTGATCATAAAAACCAAACCGGATCTTTGACCAAAGGTCAAAGGAAAAAAATCAAGTAAAAGGAAACGAGAAGCTAAAAAGAGTTAGGCGTGGACTTCTAGTAAATCATCAGATGATAGCTGACTCAACGAGAAAGGCCGACTTCATGAAGATCAAGGAATTGAAGGAAGATTGAAGAGAGACGACTCCGACTCCTAATCAACATCAAGCATAAAGTCGGCCCTTGATCCATGAAGAGACGGCGGCAATGAAGAAGATAAAGAAGATTTCTGTGAAGACTGAAGCATCACAACAATCCTGGGGGCTAATGTCGGGGGGATGGATCAGGCCCATAGACCCATCATTAGGAACCTCCGCGCCGACTTACATATGAAGGCCCACAAAGAAGACCCGACCAGGAGTCTGACGTGCCAAGCGTGAAGATTGAAGACCTAGAAGGAATTCGACTTACCTTGTATAGCACGTAGAAAACTTGTAAAGTAGAATAGAAATCCACATCGTGTAGGAGTCGGACTCTAGGAATCCCGGGACCCGGCACCTTTATAAGCCGATGACCACGGGAGCCAGAGCCAGAACTTATCTCAAGCCAGGATTAGACAACTAGCTCCATAGCCTAGATCTCCACGAGACTAAGGTTGTGAAACATCATCACTGTAATCGATACGATCGATTCTTCCTATTGAAGAGTCGATCCCCCTATAGTCAAAAACAAGGAGTAGGTCTTTACCGCATCGACGGGGCCGAACCTGAGTAACTCTCCGAGTCCTGTGCCTATGTCGACACTCTCCTCGAACTCGCCTCGCAGCAAAGGTCCCATGATAAGTCTGACTCTTCGGACATCTGCCGTGAATTTCCCACGACAGGATCCCAACCTCCCGGCAAGCCCCCGCAGCACCACCCCGACGCTCGGCTCCTCCATGCGCCGCCGCGCCTCCCGCTGGAGCGCCGTTGCCATCGGCCGTCGTTGCCGTCCTCCGTCCGATCTGGACCGGGACGAGCCAACCGCCGTCGTGGTTCGCGTAGCACAACCGAAGTGGCCCAGCCCAACAACCCCAGCGACGCGGCCGCCGCTATCCTTCAGCCACGAGCGCTCAGCGCTATTTCTCGCCCACCGCCATCATGGGATTTCAGCCCATGGTAAGCTGACCTCTGCCCTATTTTTTTATTGTTTTTCCTTCTTCTGTAGTTGGGCCGGCCCATGAGTTTTTCTCGCGCAGGGCGTAATATAGCTAGTCTGCACCGCGCCTCTATTATTTTCTAAGTCCCTGAGATCTGTTAATTTGTTACTGTTTTTCGGTGTAGATTGCGGTAGATCTGTAACCCGTATGATTTTGCACCCAACATGAAAATTGTCCTACTTGATGTGCTCTAACTTTTTTTTCTTCAGTGAGTTAATCTATTTGAGGTTATCTAGTTGGTGCAAATGCTTGCTAAACAATGCTACTTGACGTTTACTTCTGTTCACTGTTATTTTTAGCAAAGCTTGGTTGATGTTTGCGTCACATCTATGATGCCTATGCCAGCGATTCTTTCTTGTGTGTGTTAAGCATCATGTGTACTTCAATTAGATGCACTCTTTTGACATGCTGACCTGTTGTAGCTATTTCATATCTTTCTCCAAAGTGGTGTACCTGATAATCTGTGTTGCTGTTTGTATAAAGTTGCCTACTTGACTACCTTATACTTATTGATCCATGCTTCATATGCTTTATCTCCAATGTAATTAATTGCTCCTTGTCATGTATAATTTCATGCCATATATTTCTATGCCATGATATCTTTACTGTTCATATAGTTTTTGAGCTCCCAATGTGGATACTTGCTGTTGTCTGACACCTACCCTGAAAACTGCTAAGTTTGTAATATGGTTTAGCTGTCTTTCATGCTTTATATCTCTTCATCCATGGATCTTTTGACCATAAGTGCAATGTATGAACTCATGAGAATCATGTAGGCTTGCTGTAGATGTATGTCATGTTCATTTTGGAACTTATTTGATATTGATTTACCTGCTGTTTAGAGAGCATGTTATTAAACTTTGGCCACGTTTTCCTGTTTTCACTAAGTCCCAAACAAATACTATAATTTAGCTTTTTTTCTTGGGTTATAATTATTATTTCTTGATGCTCATATACATGAAACCTTGAGGCCATGTCATGCTTTTCATGTATACTATTGTTCCACATCATTTTGGTGAATGTTTGCAACCTGTAGCATGGTTGTTCATTGCTCTGAAGTGTGCTACCTGATGTTGGTAGATTGTGCCCATAACTTGCGTTGCTTGTATCTTTTAACCATAACTCTGTTTCGGGTGTTCTTTACATGTAACCTGACTAGAATTTCATGTTGGTTGTGTTTGTGATATTTTTTGTTGTTGTTAACCAACCTAAAATATGGTTTAGTGCAAAACAGTAGTAAAACTATTAATTGTCATGGGGCACTTAGTGTTATGCCATGTTTAGGGTGTTGCCTCACTTAAATTGACTAGCATAGAGAGTTTACTTTATGCTTCACCTCTTGCCATGATTGTGTGATATGCCATGATTGTGTGAGATGCCATGTTTACAAACTTTTATCATATTGTGTAGCTAAACAGCTTGAACTAGGATAAATGTGCGGTATCGTCGTGTGTGATAGATACTTCACTTAGCCTATTAGTAACCGTTCTCGACGATAGATGCGATGCCGTAGTGCGTTGCCTCGTGTTGCCTTCTTGTTGTTGCTTTCTCGTGATTGCTTCGTAGTAATAGATGCTTGCCCGTCGATTTCCTTTCCAATGTTTCCTTCTTGTGTGCTCCCGTGGTTACTCTCGGAGATGATGCGAGCTTGCGATCGACTACACCTTCGGCTCGTCTTCTCATCAGGTAAGGGGGAGCATATATAATGCTTATAACTTTCAGCTCACTTGCCTAGGTATAAGATAGAACGATTGCTTGATCCTACCACCTTACATTTAAGCCTCCATATTAAAACCCAACCAACCATGTTCCTCCACATCCCAGCAAACCTTTGTTTGTCCATGTACCTTTCTTGCTTAACCACTGCTTAGTATGCATGCTTAGGATGATACAACTGTTATCCTGTTACTCCTTGGATTGGGCTATCACATTATTATAATGTTGTGGATGATATGATTATTATAATGTTGACTATACTCGACGAAGGATGGAAGGTCTAGGCTATCCCGCCCCGATGCTTTGTTCCATTCGAGTCACCTAGGATCCGAGTTTCGGGTATTGGTTCTAGGACTGAGCGTGTCGAACCGCGTGTGGGATTCTATGGGGTCCTCTTTTCTTACCTAACTAGCTTCAAACATTTCTAGTGGTGACCCAAGCTCATTTACCATTTGAAAACCATGCATATATGTCTGTCGGATCGCTCCTAGCATATATATTTAACAACAACTTGGGCCAACGGAGACATGGTTTCTCTGTTGTTCCACACTGGTGAGCTAGGGTGCTGCCAACATATGAGGGGATCAGTTACCTCGACCTTTGCCAGGCGGAAGGTCCGATCCGAGAGCGCGGCCATCTTTTGGATTGGGTGTCGACTCCCCGAGGGCCACCCGGATTTGCTCGTTGTTAGTTAGAGGGATTATGACGTCCGGATCTCTCGGAACAACTCTTCAATGAGTGTCTTTAACGGGCCCGACTGAGAGAGCTTGGCGTGCGTGCGCAGCCTTGTAATGGGAAGTTGGTACACCCCTGCAGGGTTAAATCTTTTTGAGAAGCCGTGTCCACGGTTATAGACGACTTGGGACCTATGTCTTGTTCATAGATAACATCAACTGAATCATAACTATAACTTGATCAACGTGTGTGTGTGCCTTGACTGCTTCTTCTTCATCGGGTGATGAAGGGGAGGACAAGGATAGGATAGGTGTTATGTTTGCGTAAGTAGCTGATAGCAGACTTGTTGGAGGAGATTGCTCATCGAATGCTTGGCTTCTCATCTTACTCTAAATAGAAAATTAGCCACTCATATAATGCTAGTGCTGCTGCAACCTCAACCACTACCCCCATCTTACCGTGAGAAGTTAGTTACAAGACTTGTTGATATAGCTCACCCCTTTCTTCTCTCTTTTATGCACGTTATGCAAATGATCTTGGACTACAAAGGAGCTCGATGAACATTCTTCTGTAAGCCTTCGCGGAGACTCGAAAACGACTAGTTAGGTGGATCCCGGCGGAGAGCCTAGACCCGTGTGTACATGGGAATGGTGTGGTTTACCTTTTCCACCAGGCATTTGATTGTAGTCTGTACTCAGATATATATCTTCCGTTGATGTAATATATTAAGGCAGTTGTATGCCGATTGTATGAGATGTTCTATCCTTGTAGCATGTTGGTTCTATCCTAGCAGATTGTATGTAATGTTGTGATATCATGTTGGAAATCCGGGGCATATGGCACTGTAATATGTTGTGGTGGGACCGATATGTGCTTCGTCCTCGGGTCTGGCGGAAACGTCCAGATATGAAACAGTACCGCATATCGGCTCTTACACTTCTTCAACAACGGGTCAATATTCTGGACCTTGTTCATCACCCTCTTAAAAGGGGTGTCCCACGGTTCGGCCCTCACCGACGCCCCCTGCGTTGAGGAAACACCGTGAGATGGCGTACTAGAGATTTTGATTTTCTCTTGCTGCAAAAAGATAGTGAAACAATAAGAAATTGGACTTCATTAACTATAATGCAATCAACTAGATCCCTGGGAAATTACACACCACAACATCCTAAAAATCCTTCACCTTAGCATCGTTGGAAACTAAAGCCGAGGTTACCTTTTCCTCATTGAATCGGGCCCTCAAAAGTTTTTGGTGTGCGGATCCGTGTGATGGGTGCAGATACTACCTCCTCGTTGGATACCCTAAGTGGAAGGTTATGATGCAGATAGCGGTAATTTCCCTTACGTGAGGACAGTAAGGTTTATCGAATCAAGAGGATTCCTCAGACGACAAGTAGGTGGAAACGGCGTTAGAAATTACTTGGGGACAAGTTGACGAGTTGGCCAGGACCTGCACACAAAACACAAGTATTCCTCCCAACGATTACGGAGAGGTTGTCAGTATCTCCAGCCTTGTTGTTTACAAAGATTAAAACACAAGTGGTAATAATAAAGCAACATAAAGGAAAAGTAAAATAGTAAATATTAGCAGTGTAAACTATGATGAGAATATGGACTAGTGATGTCTCTGTCCCAAAAGACGATAAGAAGTAATGTTGGGTGAACAAATTACAGTTGGTCAATTGATAGAATTATCAGTGCACCTTATTGCTAATTATGCTACAGAAAGAAAAATAATCAATCGTGTGGGCATTATAGCGAAATAAGTAGATCGCATTCATCAACATCTACTTACTAACCATCAACCTTGATATATCTATCCAGAACATCTCGCTGGTATTAAGTTGCGAGCCATAACTAATGTTGCAAACTCCAAGCAAGAGAAAACTACATTAACACTCTATGCATAATGTAAGCAATCCTTGCAACACGGAGTCATAAGCACCGATGTTTTACACCTAATGCCAATAGCAAACTCCCTAGTCCCATGTTTCTGTCACTCAAGCAGGACATCCGGAGGCATGAACCCATTATCTAGCATAATGCACTCTTTTGGAGTTACAACTTACTACTTTTCCAAAGCAACAACATGTAATGGAGAACATGCATGACTACTAAAAAATGACCAAGGGGCGAGGCCAAGCCCTGGCCGCGGAGTGTGGTTGCCTAGCCAGAGGGTGCCCCCCTCTGTCTCACCTTATGGATTCTGGAGGCTTCCAACAAATAAGAATTTCTGCAATTTTTCTGGATTTATCCAGCTATATTGATTTTCAGCTTCTTCTGTAATGCACGAACGAAAACAGACAAAAACTGGCACTCGGTACTAGGTTAATAGGTTAGTCCCAAATATGATATAAATTATATGAAGGTGCATCAAAAAATGTAACAATATCACCAAAAGAAGCATGGAACAAGCTAAAATTATACATACATTTGGGATATATCAACATCCCCAAGCTTAATTCCAGCTCGTCCTCGAGTAGGTCAATGACAAAAAAACTAATTTTCGTGGTGACATGCTATCAATCATAAGTATAACTTTGAAGTACATCAAGAAAGATGTATAATTTGAGACAAGACAATAACAAGAAAGAGTCTATATCTAGTATTGAAACTAGCAAAGTAAGAACATAAAGGTGTAAGAGCTCTCGCTGTCCGTGACTCGAATGTCTCCAATCAGTGTTCCCATGCTGAAATGGGAGATGAGTTTAAACCATAAAAATACTTATTAGTTGCTGAGAACTGGATCTACTAATTTTCACTCATGTTCTCTTTGGAATCTTATTATGACTCATCCGCAGACCGTCGGCCAGGTACAAGACAATTTGATCCTCTCCCTTTCGAATTTGAGCACTCATGCAATGAATGAGCGCAAGCAATATTAGTTAGCACTTAGGATGGTGAATAGAATAAATGATAGGGATAGGAAGTAAAAAAGTGACAAGGTCTCACATCAATGAGGACAATCATAGGCGAGAGAAATCCGAATGATAGATATGAGTGCCCAATCATAGGAGTAGGGATTTCCATGCAACGGTTGCACATATAGCTATGAGTGTATGAAAGCTCTCCAATAAAACTAATGGGGGTGCATCCAACTTGCTTTTTCAAGAAGTCCTAGAGCCCTTTTGAGGAGGCTTATCATTGGTATATACAAGACAAGCCAAGTTCTATAATGTAAGGATCCCCACTTAGTTATGCATAAATGATATGAAAACTCTGTATGAAGTACCAGTCCTACTTTGAGCACAAGTGTGGATATTTAAAAGTAGAATAGTAGTGTTGCCCCCTTCTCTTTTTTTTTCTTTTTTTTCTATTTTTTCTGGCTCTATGGCTCTTTATATAAAATCTCTCATTTGTTCTCTTTGGGATCTTTTCATGTGTCCTCTTTTGGGATCTTTTAATTATGTCCTCTTTGGGATCGTTTGCTCACATTAAGGGCCACACTCTATATATACAAAGATGAACATCATCAACACACGTTTATAAGGTACTCATAATAAAATTGAAACTATATCATGATGTATGCAAGGTATGCCTCTACCACTATAGCAGGATATGCAATGGTACTAGCGTGTCATGTAGAAAAAAAGTGAGAGGGCAAAGACGAACTATCATGTGGCTCTATGATCAAGAGAAAGCATGTATGACGATGAAGAATAGCATAAAGTCATGAAAAAGATGGATGTTGCATGGCAATGTATCTCAGAATGGCTATGGAAATGCCATGATACGTAAGTATGGTGGCTATTTTGAGGAAGATATAATGAGGCTTATGTATGACAGAGCGTATCATGCCAAGGATTTCGATGCACCGGCAAAGTTTGCAACAACTCTCAAGATGAGAAAGGGAAATGCACGATACTGAAGACGCTAGGAAAATATGGATGATTGAAGTGTCAACTATTGAATACTCACATTAGTCAAAGGAACTCATTCACTTATTATCGGTAACTATTTATCTAGTCAAGAGATTCACAACGATTCAAGCACCCTAAGAGGAGTGTTTGGGGGTTTGGTTATCCTAGCGCATCCTCGACACATGATAATGTGAGGGTACTCTTTTACAATCCCAGAAAGATTAGTGATCCTTTTAGTAGCTAGAGTTCTCAACAAATTTTTGTAGTTTTCGAAAATAAGCACGTTGAACAAAATTACAACACGTATCACTAATAGGCCTAAACTCTTAACACATAGAAGTTCATACATTACTTGTATCAACACCTCAAAAATATTGCAAGTTACTACTTAACTCAACTTAGCAATCTTGATTACCCACTCAAAGTAAGATACACACCTAGTGCAACAAGGCCAACTCTCTTAAAACTCAAGATAGATCTAGAAATTCTAATTCTTAGCTCTTAGAAAGAAAAAAACATGAAAAACAAGAGCTAAACATGGCAGCAGCTAGAAATAAAATTGGGCACCTAAAAAGATAGAAGCGACATATATGAGCATTGCAGTCAAAAGTGGAGTGTGTTTCCCTCCCAAACAAGGCATTCCAGGGTCCAACTTGTTTAGGCCACCAAACAAAACTAAACTGAAATGTAAAGAGAAAGAAGCTCCAAGCAAAGCACATAACATGTGAACCAATAAAAATAGGGCCGTTTACATTTCTACCCTTAACTTGAACCCACTACTCAAATTTGCCCCTAATTTCAACGTGTGCTCAAATTTGCCCATCTGCCGTTAGTTTCCTTTGTAGAAATTCCCTTCCGTACATTTTCCATCCAGTCAAAGGCTTTTGACCGTTAAGTGCGCATATAGAAAAATCTAATGGTCAAAGGCCTTTGACTGGACAGAAACTGTACGGAAGCGCATTTCTATAAAGGCAACTAACGACAAAGGGGAAAATTTGAGAAAACCTTTAAATTAGGGGAAAATTTTAGTAGTTGGTTCGAGCTAAGGGCACAAATGTAATTGTCCCATAAAAATATAGTGCTAAGAAAGACGAACTGATAATTGTTGATGAAGAAAGGGATGCACGGGGGCATCCCCAAGCATAGACATTTCAGTCTCTTTGAATATTTCTTGGGGGTGCCAGGAGCATCCCAAAGCTTAAGCTTTTGGCACTCCTTGATCTACTTTCATCATCTCCCTTCGTAACACTTGAAAAATTACTTCACATGAAACTTCTCATAAACTGATTATAGTGGTTAGTGCCAATAATAATAAAGTTTCACTTGAGTACTATTGGAACACATTGGAACACTTAATTTAAACATTGTCTATTGTTCGCCAACTTTGGTTAAGGTTCTTGCGAAGAAAAACCAAGAACAAATGGCCCGAAATATGAAAACGCAAAACAAGGCAGAAATCTGGGAAAATAGAACAACATGTGAAACTCAATTTTTTCGAGGCTGTAGCGCCAATCACAAAACTCAAAACTAATGAAAGTTTGGAAATTATATAGATCATGATGTGTGAAAAATTGAGATAAAAAAATATGATATGGTGATTTTTAGATATTTTTGCAATGAAGAAAACAAAATATGCTTTCTGGACAACATGTCACAACTTTTGCTTTCCCCATCATTAGAGGCTAAAACGTGGAACAAAACTTGAAGATAAAGATACTAAAACTGAAAGTAAAAACATTTTGGGTTGCCTCCCAATAAGCGCTTTCTTTTACGACTTTTAGCAAGGCATAAGGATTTTAAAAGATGTTCTCACAAGAATAAGAATTGAAGCAAAAGAGAGCATCAACAAGAAAATATGAAACACATTTAAGTCTAACCCACTTCCTATGCAGGGGAACCTGTTAACCAACTAAATCAATGAAATACATAGTGACATAGATAGGAAGGTACATCAAGCTCAACTTCAAAACTTTCAACATGAAGAGAGGTGTTTATTTACATGAAAGTTTCTACAGCCAAACTTTCCTCTCACATTTTTGTTTAGTAGCATCATGAACAAGAGCTTCTGTATGATAGAGCGTATCATGCCAAGCATTTGGATGCACCGATGAAGTTTGCACCAACTCTCAAGATGACAATGCACGGTAGCGAAGAGGCTAGCAAAATTTGAGGATGGTGGAAATGCCAACAATTGAATACTCACATTAGTCAAAGTAACTCATTCACTTATTTATTTTTTTGAATTTAAAACTGTGAAGCATGAGCTCCACAACACTTTATTGCATTGGAGAACCAAAGGTTCTCAACAGATATATAAAGTTATTTACAAACAGGAAGACAGAAAGAAAAGGGACTTACCTAATCTAGCTTAATGTAAACTAGTTATCCAAGCAAGCAACTTATTCCTAAGATCTCCGTGAAATATATGTAAAAGAAGGGTGATATCATGCACAAAGTGCCTTCTCCAAGTTTGAAAATAAACTATTTCATTCCTGAAGGTCTTCCCATTTCTGAGCAGCCAGATGCACCAAGAAGCAGTAAGCATTACTTCCATGAAGAAAGGTTGTCCAAAGGAGGATTTAGCATGTTGAAGACATTGAAGTAGATGGCCGGTAACCTGCCACTCAATCTGCAGATAATTCCAAACTTTTGTGATGAAGTTACAAGTGAAGAACATATGTAATATTTCCTCATAAATCTGAGAAGGGCAGAGCACACAACAGTTGTTATCTTGAGAAGATCTCCAATGCCTTCTTATCAACGGATCTTTTGTATTTAATCTGTCAAAGAGGAGCAGCTAGCCAAATACTTTGATCTCCATGGTACATTTACTCTTCCAAAGCCAGGTGCAAGTTTTGTCATTCTGAATGTTGGAATGCATGAGGTTATAGAACCCTTTTGTAGTGAAGCCATGCTTTCCATGCCAAATCCAAGCATCTTGGGAATTGCAATCTCTTTGCAGCAGACCCAACCAATCTCTGAGGGAAAAGTATTCGGATGCAGCTTGTTGAGAGAGGGGAAGATGGAACATGGAATGCTCATCTTCAGAAGCCAAGAAATCTTGGATAGCTAATTTATCATCCATGACAAAAGAGAACAGATGTGGAAGTCTGTCACTAAGAGGTCTAGTAGAATTATTGATGAACCAACCATCTGACCAGAAGAGCATAGAGTCCCCTGAGTTCACCTTGACTATTGCCACAGGTCTGTAAAGATCAGAGAGTCTAAGGATGTCCTTCCACCAAAAGAAGCCACACAGAACAGTGGCATGGGGGACAGTACCATCATCGTAGGAATTCGAGATAAGAGATACCCATGGAATGTTTGCTTTGTTGTAGAACTTGTGAAGATGCTTCAACAAGAGGGCCTTGTTTTGCAGCAGCAAATTCATGATTCCAATATCTCCCTTATTTTTGGGCATGCATACCAGATCCCATGCAGCAAGAGATTGTCTGGGGGTTTCAGAGTTTCCCCTCCACGGACATTGTCTTTGGATGCACTCCAACTGCTTGAAAATTCCTTGAGGGATAGCCAGGCTGCCTAGATGATAAATGGGCATGGATGATAGCACAGAATTAAGTAGCTAGAGCCTAGCTCCTTGGATAAGCATGGCAGAGCTATAAGACAATCTTCTTTCAACCCTATCCACCAGAGGCATTAGATCCTGAATTCTAGGCTTAGTGGTGCCCATAGGCAGGCCCATATAGGTGAAAGGTAGTTGTCCAATGCTGCAATAAAAAACAACAGCCAAGGAAGCACCTACATCATGAGGCACATTCAGGGGTATCATGGATGACTTGTTGAAATTCACTCTTAGTCCAGTGGATAGGTGAAAATCATTCAACATTTCTTTCAGTTCCAGAAGCTGTCTCTCATCAGCAGGAACCACTAATATAGTGTCATCAGCATATTGGATTATGGGAAAGTAAGGATCCTAGGATGGTATAGGAAGAGATAGGGTGCCATTTTGCAGCATGCTAATAACAACAGATTGTAAAAGGTCAGTTGCCAACACAAACAATAGGGGGGACAAAGGATCACCCTGCCTGACACCTCTTTTGCAGTAGAACTGTTAGCCTGGAACACCATTCAAAAGTATGGAAGATGATCCAGAGCTCATAATTTCCCTGATCCATCCAATGCATTTATCGGAGAACCCTTTATGTTTCAGAACTTGTAATATAGCATCATGCTCAATTGTATCAAAAGCTTTAGCAAAATCAAGTTTGAGTATGACCAGTTGCTTTTTTGATTGCTTGCATTGATGGATATATTGAAAGGCCCGCGCTAGACTGTCTTGTATGAATCTGGATTTGAGGAAACCATATTGATTCATATGTATGCAGTTAAGAACTACCTTTTGCAGCCTGTTAGCAAGCAGTTTTGTCAGAAATTTCAGACATGTATTGGTTAAAGAGATGGGCCTGAAATCATTTGGACAAACAGGAGCAAGCATCATGGGAATCAAAGCTATGAGTGATCCATTCAAACATTCCAGCTTTAAGTTCCCAATGGAAACTGGGAAACAAGATCCATGAAATCAGATTTGATTATAGTCCAACATTTCTTCAGAAATAGGCCATTAAAACCATCTGGCCTAGGGGCTCTGTCCACTGGCATTTCTTTAAGGACTGCATCAATTTCAGCCTGAGAAAAGGGTACATCCAGATCCTGTAGTTCATCCACAGGGGTGATCAAAGTATGTAGGTCAAACTGTATTTGGATGCCCTGAGAAACACCCATCCTATCCCTGAAAGAATTCCACACCAGTCCTGCCATTTGGTCAAGATCAGTGAGAGCAGAGCCATCAGGAGCATTGAGGCTGGATATAGAGTTTTTTCTCATCCTTTCATATACCATAGCATGGAAGAATTTTGAATTCTCCTCACCAACCTTGATGTCCCTGATGGTACAGATTTGTTTCCAGTACAGAAATTGCAGTGTTCATGGTGTGATTTCACAATTTGCCTGAAATTAAATGAAGGTCTAGTGAGAATCCTTAACTCCTCCAAAGTGTCCAGATCCAGAACAACCTGAGAACACCTAGCAATGTTATTTTTAAGAGAGGCTGAATTTTTTGCCCGTTTCTTTAGATCAAATCTTAGCCTCTTAAATTTTTCTGAGAGGATGGCAGTAGAAGAAGTAACACCAGTCAGAGGGGCATTCCAGGAGCTGTCAACACAATCAGAGAAACTAGGTAGATCAACCAAGTAATTTTCAAACCTGAAAAGCTTACAGTTGGGGATTGTTGTATCAATGGGTACAATGCAGGGAACAAGATCAGATGAAGTTTTAGCCATTGGAAGAACAATAGTGTTGGGGTAAGAAGATATCCAAGAGCTAGAAGTGAAAAACCAATCCAATTGTTCTAATAGTGGATTATCTTGCATGTTAGACATGTATAATCTCTGCCTTTGAGTGCTAATTCCATGACTCCCAAATGGCCAATGATCTCACTGAACAAGAAAATATCATTTAGGCCAGCTCCAGGTCTATTTCTATTTTCCATAGATCTTATGAAATTGAAATATCCAAGCAGCAACCAATTTTCATCATCTGGTATCTGTAGATTATATAACTAGTGACCAAAATCATCGCGTAGGGGGCCATGACAAGGACCATACACTGAAGCCAGAGTCCAGATTTCAGCATTACGAATTGAAGTAAAAGAAACAGTCAGTCCAAAACATTTTGAATCAATTAGTATCCCAGAGAACATTGTGGAGCACCAAACCACAATGATACCACCAGAGGGACCTATCATGGGAAAGTCACGGCAGATGTCCGTAGAGTCCGACTTGATTATGGGACCTTTGCTACGAGTGTATGAGGAAGAAGAACATCACACAGAGAGAAAACACGATTTTATACAGCTTCAGGCCCCAGGAAACACCGTCCGGTAAAGACCATACATGTTGTTTGTGGCCAAGTCTTATTCCTTTGCTCCTGGTGAGTCGCCGGCGTGTCGCCGACTCTCTTACAATTGTATTCAGGCGAAAACCTACTTTCATGGCGAAAGCCTACTCTTATGGTGAAAGCCTACTTTTATGGCGAAAGCCTACTCTTATGGCGAAAGCCTACTCTCATGTCGAGAGCCTACTCTCATGGAGAAAGCCTACTCTCATGTCGAGAGCCTACTCTCATGGAGAAAGCCTACTCTCATGTCGAGAGCCTACTCATGGAGAAAGCCTACTCTCATGTCGAGAGCCTACTTTGATGGAAGCCTACTCTGGTGGCGAAAGCCTAATTTTGCGTGTCGCCGACGCTCTAACAATTGTATTCAGGAGAAAGCCTACTTTCATGGAGAAAGCCTACTCTTATGGAGAAAGCCTACTCTCATGGTTAAAGCCTACTCTTATGGAGAAAGCCTGCTCTTATGGAGAAAGCCTACTCTCATGTCGAGAGCCTACTCTCATGGAGAAAGCCTACTCTCATGTCGAGAGCCTACTCTCATGGAGAAAGCCTACTCTCATGTCGAGAGCCTACTCTCATGGAGAAAGCCTACTCTCATGTCGAGAGCCTACTTTGGCGGAAGCCTACTCTGGTGGCGAAAGCGTACTTTGGAGAAATCCTACTTTGGCGGAAGCCTACTCTTGCGGAGGCCTACTCTTGCGGAAACCTACCCTGGCAAACTTGGCCTCTATGGGCGCCTACCCCTCCTTATATAGGTGGAAGGGGGAGGCTTACATGTAGAGTCCTACTATGATACCAACTAGTCTCGTCTTGTATTACAAGTCGGATATCAATCCGATTCCTACTCTAAGTCTTGTAATCTTCCAAGTTAAGTGGACTCCGAAGAGAAGAGTCTCTGTCAGGCCTACTCCTGTAAAGGAGAATCACCTTGTCCGACCGACTCCTGTAGAGGAGAGTCATCTTCTTCGTGGCCGACTCCTGTGGAGGAGAGTCACCTGGCTGCCTACTCTTGTTGAGGAGAGTCTCCTGTCTGCTGACTCATGGAGGTGACTCATGTCAGCCGACTCTAGTCTCCAGGACCTTTCTTCTGTCCGGGTCTTAGCTGTGAGTAATCCCCACGTCAGAAGCCCCGGATGTCTACGCACGCTTCTATTCTTGTAGACTATGTTGGTCCTCCAAGCGTAGAGGTTTGTAGGAGAGCAACAATTTCCCTCCAGTGTATGACCTAATGTTTATCAAACTCAGGGAAGTAGAGGTTGAAGATGGTCTCTCTCAAGCAAAACTGCAATTAAGATACAAAAAGTCTCTTGTGTCCCCAACACACCTAATACAACTAGGAGTTGTATAGGTGCACTAGTTCGGCGAAAAGATGGTAAAATATGGGTGATACGTGTGGAAAAGAAAGGTAATATAAATCTGTAATAAAAATTGCTGCAAGCAAACATGTGACAAAAGTGAGCTCAAACAGTGTAACAATGGTGGAAACAAGGCCTAGGCTTCATACTTTCACTAGTGGCAACTCTCAACAAAATTAACATAATGTAATCACATGATATTTCCATTAAAATATGCATTGGAGACGTTCTCGGAAGTCATTCCTTTGTGGTCAAGAGAGGACGAGAATTATGTAGGGTTACAAAAAGCACACCTCAGAGTTCGTAGTTCTCAATCTATGGATTTCCCAATGTCACCGCGCCCATCCAAAGAGAGTACCACAATCACCACAACATATCTCAAGGATAGTCAAAGACAAGCACTAAGAGACTCTCAATCTTAAATCAACCCATAAAAGAGAAAATCACTCATGATAATATTCTTCTTAGCCATGTCCAATAGACCACTGTCACCATGGTCTCGGGGATTATATTAGATAAGACCAAGTGAGTACATCAATCCAATACATAGAGGAAGGGGAAATATCATGGGATCATCCTAGATTAACATAGCTTATGATCACAATGAAGATCACATCATGGGAGAGAGAATTGACAAGATTTGCTACTGGTAGAAAACCTCAGCTCCGAGGAGAACTACTCACACATAGACATGGTGAGAAAGAGAGAGATGTTGATGAAGAGGTGCGGCCCGGAGGAGGTGAAGAAGATTGAGGCGGCGGAGGCCACGACCCTTGGGACCAGCGGTCCTTGGCCCCCTTCTTCTTCCTTGGAGATGATTATGCTTTGTAGATGGATCTACCCCTGAAGATGGCTGCCAAGGAGGAGGAATTTTCGTGGTGCCCTTTGACCTAGGTTTACTCTCTTTATATAGACTCTCAGATTACCGTCATCTAGATTACGTCTTTGGTATTTCGGGGCTCCAGCGAGCATCCGGACTTCGATTGGGCCGAATTTCATGTCTAAATCCACCGAAAAACAATTCCCTACAACTTTGTAGTTTTAGGTTTTTCCGTTTGAGGCCGTATTCTATCATTTCCGAGGCTATCTTTAAAACCTATCTAGTGGGGACAGATTTCGGGAGAGTTAGAGTCCAACTCGTACAAGGCTTCTTTTTGTGATTTTTCCTTTATCCAAGTAATTCGTACACATAAAGTACAAACAAAAGAACTTGTGCACTCTTGGAACCATTAATAGGTTAGTTCCAAAATATGTTATAAAAAAATATGAAAGTGTATCAAAATCATAGCAATATCACACAAAACATGCATGGAGCAAGCAGAAATTATAGATACGTTTGGGACGTATCAACATCCCCAAGCTTAATTCCTGCTCGTCCTCGAGTAGGTAAATGATAACAAGCATAATTTCTGTGGTGACATGCTAGCAACCATATAAGAACTTTGAAAGTAAAACGATCAATGTTTGTGATTCAATTAAGTCTTAACAGGCAAGAGTCTATATTAGCATTGAAACAAGCATCGAAAGAACATTAAGTGCAAGAGCTCTTAGCTGTCCGTGACTCGAATGTCTCCAAATGGTGTTTGCGTGCAAGAAGGGGATATGGGAATACGGGATAAAAAGTATATTTGTTGAGAACTCAATCTACTAAAGTTTCACGCTTAGTCTTCTTCAGAATCTTATCTTGACTCGTCCCTAGACTACTAGCCAGGCGAAAAGCTCTCCAATGGAAGTAGTGGGGGTGCATCTAACTTGCTCGCTCATGAAGACCTAGAGCTCTTTTGAGGAGGCTTATCCTTGGAATATGCAAGCCAAGTTCTATAGTGTGAAGTTCCCCACATAGCTATATGCATGAATGATCATCTCTATGGAGTACGAGGATAAGAGGGAGTACTAGTGTGGATCTTTCAAAAGGATAGTAGTGTTGCACCTTTTTCTCTTTTTATTTCTTTTTCTCTTTTGTTATTTTTTCATTATTTTTGGTGGCCCTAATGGCTCTTTCTATTTAACTCTCATTTTTCCTCTTTGAATCTTTTATTTTTTCCACTTTGGGATCTTTTCCTCACTTAAGGGAAACACTCTAATTTACAAGAGGGTATAGAAGATCTTTCACACTTTACAAGGTACTCAAAACATAAAGAAGATGTAGCTATCATGATGTATGCAATGTATCCCTCTGCCAGTGTACCAGGAACATGTATGACATGAAGATCAATTCATGAAGAGGTGGATGTTGCATGGCAATATATCTCGGAAAGGATATGGAAATGCCTTGATAGGTAGGTATGGTGGCTGTTTTGAGGAAATATATAAGGAGGTTTATGATGACAGAGCGTATCATGTCAAGGGTTTGGATGTACCGGCGAAGGTGGACGCCAACTCTCGGAGTGAGAAGAAGGCAATGCACGGCACATGAGAGGCTAGCAAATATGAGGAGGTGGAAGTGTTAACTTTCAATACTTACATTAGTCCGAAGAACTCATGCACTTATTATCGGTAACTCTCAATCAAATAAGGTGGTTCACAAAGAGACAAGTACCCCGAGGAGGAGTGTATGGGGGTTTGGTTATCCTTGCGCATCCTCGACTCATGGTACGTGAGTGTACTCTAATATTCGATCCCTCCATAGATTAGCGATCCATCTAGTAGCTAGAGTTCTCAACTAGTTTTGTAGGTTTTGAAAATACACACGGATTGCCCAAAATACGACACCTATCACTAATAGGCTAGAGATCTTGACACCAAAAGTTCAAACATTACTCACATCAATACCTCAAAACTATTGCAAGTTACTACTAAAATTAAATAGCAACCTCAATTACCTACTTTCAAGACAAGACACAACTCAGTGCAACAACCAACTCTCTTAACAAGATAAACATGAAAACTAAAGAGTGTTCCAGAAAAAAACTAAACATAAGCCAAGGCTCTTGCTATAGAAAACTAAAACTAAGACTAAACATGGCAGTAGCTACGAAAAGATAAAGAACACACAACAGTAAAAAGATAGGCATGAAAAATCCTATGATGTGTTCTAGACTTTGAAAGAAAGTGGAGCGTGTTTCTCTCCCACAAAAAGTAAGACGGGGTCTAACTTGTTTTTAACATCAAGCAAAGCTAAAGAAAACAAAAAATAAAACCTAAGAGCGAGACGCTCCAAGCATAGGACATAACGCATGAAGTGATAAAAATATAGTGAGACGAAGGACGAACTGATGATTGTTGATGGAGAAGGGAATGCACGGGGGCATCTGTCGGGGGGATGGACCATAGCCCATCGACCCGACATTAGGAACCTCTGGGCCGGCTTACATATGAAGGCCCACAAAGAAGACCCGACCAGGAGTCTGACGTGCCAAGCGTAAAGATTGAAGCCCTAGAAGGTATTCGACTTACCTTGTATAGCACGTAGAAAACTTGTAAAGGAGAATAGAACTCCACATCGTGTAGGAGTCGGACTCTAGGAATCCCGGGGACCGGCGCCTTTATAAGCCAAGGACCACGGGAGCCAGAGCCAGGACTTACATCAAGCCAGGATTAGACAACTCGCCTCAGAGCCTATATCTCCACGAGACTAAGCCGGCGAAACATCACCTCTGTAATCGATACGATCGGCTCTTCCTATTGAGGAGTCGATCCCCCTATAGTCATAAAGCAGGAGTAGGTCTTTACCGCACCGTCGGGGCCGAACCTGGGTAACTCACCGAGTCTTGTGCCAATGTCGACTCCCTCTTTTAATTCCCCTCGCAGCAAAGGTCCCACGATAAGTCCGACTCTACGGACATCTGCCGTGACTTTCCCACGACAGTTGGCGCCCACCGTGGGGCCTGCGCTCGCAGGTGTTGAGATTCTAAGGGGAGGTCTGCAAGGTATGGAAGGATTCGTGACCAGGCGGATCACCAGGAGCCGGCGCGGAAAGATCTGCATCGACGACTCAACTTGGGGACGTGATGCCGATTCCGTCGAATCCGGTTACCGGGTTCCGATTGGAGCTATTCACATCTTCATCGGGAGGACAAACGGATCTGAGCCAGAGCCGGATCCCGAAGTCCCCCTGGAAACCTCGAGTCGACGACATGCCGGCTCAAAACACGCCTTTGTTGGGTTCGTTACTGGATCTCCGGAGCCGACGTGCTCTGTCGAGCCTCTGACACCCAACACCACGGGAGAAGCATATGACGCTGACTCACACCCCAGTGAAACAAGCTTTTCAGATACCGGCTCCATCCGATCCGCCGGGAGCAACAGACTCGGCACGGGAATAGCTGGATACAATCCCGACTTTGCACAGTACGAGCCGCCATATTGCGTGACAGTGTTCATGGCAGGCATTGAAGAGCAGGGAAACCAACCGGCTCAAGGTGCAGCACAGAACCGGAACGTGGAGACGACTCACAGCACGACCCCGAACCCGGATAGGGAACAGCCAGAAGTTCTTACGAGAGCAGAAGCCCTCTCAGATGCACTAAACGCCTTGGATGAAGCCTTAGATGCAGCAATAACACCTGGAAACTAGCAAGCTTGGAGGACCAAGGTTACCGGACTCAAGGCCCAGGTGATGAGCATCCGAAGGGAAATTAACTCCCAGAACGCCCAGATGGTGGAGAGAGAAACACAACTCTCCCAAGAATCCCGTTGCTTGCGACATGAGTCAGAACTGATAGAAGCACAGAGATTAAGTCTCACCAACACATGCCCTGCAGGGCCCGCGAGGTGGATCCCAGCTGACCTCCCGGCTTAGAGGCTATTCCAGGACACAAACGAGTCGACTCCTTCAGGGTACACACCACCAAGGCGACATGTCCCCTCGCCGCGGCAGGAACGATTCCATACACCCCCAGATCACTACAACAACCCCATGGCCAACTTGGTGGCAGCAACACGGTACCTCGCTAGCGTACCTGTGCATGGGAACACCCCGGTAGACCAGGCCACTCGAGGGGCGATTGATCTGCTCAAAACCGCAATCACACAGCAAGTGCAGTACTGACAGGGATTTCTACCTACACAAGACCCCATATCGCAGAATGAGCCATCAAGCGAACTCGCCAGCGCCGGCCGGCTCGAGCAATCATCGCCAGCGCCACGCCCCACCACCTGACCCGCCGGGGGCAATAAGGATCCAAGATATACCATCCAACCTCTGCCTCGAACGCCGGATAGAACAGATGGTTCAACTTCCACCCCAAGACCAAGACGTCGAGTTCATCAGCAGATCCGTGGGCAACCCATGCCTGGTGCCGGCTCTTCGTAATACACGCCTGCCATCAGACTTGAAAGGCCCACGCAAGATTGCAAATTACACAGCTGACATGGACCCGACAGCTTGGATAGAAAGTTATGATCTAGCCATGGACATGATGCAAGCCACCGAAGGAGTGTGTGCCCGTTATCTCACAATGATGTTGGAAGGGCCGGCTCGCACATGGTTCAAAAATCTCCCAGAGAATTCCGTCACCTCCAGGACGGATCTCAAGGAAAAATTCATCCAGAACTTCCAAGGCACATGCCGGCGAGCCACCACGATTGTCGACTTGGAGCATTGTGTCCAAAAGGAAGGAGAGTCGACCCTGAGCTGGGTGCGACGGGTTGTAGAAATAATACACTCTTCGGACACCATCACAGCCCAAACAGCAGTCATCGTCTTGGAGAGGAACTGCAAGTTCGAGCCCCTGGTCCACAAACTTGGCCGACTCAAGAGGACGGTCAAGGATATAGGAGAGCTCATGAACACATTCATCAAATACGTCGAGTCTGACAAAACCATGGATGCTGAACCTCAGCAGGATAAAGCCGGCCAGAACAAGAATGGTGGAAAAACATCCCAAAATCAGAATCAGCAAACCAAGCGACGGCTTGACCGGACTACTTCTGACTTAGTAGCCAACACAAATGTCGGCTCCCAAAGACAGAAGCAGGGGGGCAACAACTACCGCAAGCCGGAAGGAAACTTTCGTCCGAACAACTATGAAGCTACTATGAAGGGTCCTTGCCCAACTCATAGTAAACCCGGTCGCCCAGCCAATCACACCTAGGAAGATTGCTTCTTAATGAAAGAATTTTCACGACGTGGAAACCAAGGACCTCCCGGGTCAGGTGGGGGACCCGGCCAGAGCGGTAACAACCAGAATCCTGGCTACTAAGGAGTCAGCGCAATGCCTCAACACCAAGGACCCGGAGGAGGATCCCAGCAAAATCAGTCCGGGCTTGCTGGATTCCAAGAAAACCCGAAACAACTCCACGACCGTGAAGCATATCATGTCTTCACCACCAGTAGTTGCAGAAGGGATAGGAAGCTGCAGCGAAGATCCGCTATGGCTGTGACCACAGAGCCGGCTTGGCCTAGATGGCTCAATTGGTCAGAACAACCAATCACTTGGACAAGAGATGGTCACCCCCAGTGGTAGAAAATCCAGGGGCCCTAGCTCTAGTAGTTTCTCCACAAATTGGAGGATACACACTTGAAAAAGTGCTCATGGATGGAGGAAGCAGCATCAACATCCTCAATCACGAAACCTTTCGCGGGATGGGGTTGACCCAAAAACAGCTTCAACCCTCCAACACCGTTTTCCATGGAATAGTCCCAAGCAAGTCGGCACACCCGATAGGCAAAATCTACCTGGAGACAGCTTTTGGAAACGCTGGGAATTTCCGCTCCGAGCTCATACCCTTTGAAGTGGTAACACTCGAGAGTCCATATCACGCCATTTTGGGCAGACCGGCTTATGCCAAATTCATGGCTCGGCCATGTTACGTCTACCTAAAACTGAAAATGCCGGGTCCTAATGGCCCAATCATTGTCGATGGAAGTCGGTCCAGGGCAGTGGAATGTGACGAACAGCACGTGAAGTTTGCCGAGTCGACGCGCGCCAAGGAGGACTTGTCAGCATACCAAGAAAAGGTAGACCCGGCAGATCCCACAATCCTGAAAAACCCGACTCCCGACAACAACCCAAAATTTCAACCGTCTCAGGATACGAACAAATTCAACTTTGTCCCTGGTGACTCCTCTCAGCAGTTCATCATCGGGACAGAGCTATCTGAAAAATAGGAAAGCGCGCTCATCGAGTTCCTACGTGAGAATCGGGACGTCTTCTCCTAGAAACCCTCTGATATGCCAGGTGTCCCGAGAGAACTTGCTGAGCACCACCTAAATATAGATCCAATACTGAAGCCGGTCAAGAAATTCCTTCGTCGCTTCAATGCCGAAAGAAGAAACGCTATTGGGGAAGAGATAGCCCGACTCCTCGCCGCCGGGTTCATCATGGAAGTCTTTTATCCAGAATGCCTCGCAAACCCAGTCCTCGTTTTGAAACAGAACGGGACCTGGCGCATGTGCATTGACTATACGGATTTAAACCAATCCTTCCCAAAGGATCCCTTCGCGCTGCCTCATATTGACCAGATCATAGACTCGACCGCGGGATGTGAGCTTCTATGTTTCCTTGACGCCTATTCTGGCTATCACCAGATCAAGATGGCCCTTGAGGACCAAGAGAAAACAGATTTCATCACCCCCTTCGGGATCTACTGCTACACTTCCATGCCCTTCGGCCTTAAGAATGCGGGAGCCACATATCAGCGAACAGTGCAGAGTTGCCTCAAAGAGCAGATTGGGCGCAACGTACATGCTTATGTAGATGATATAGTGATCAAGTCCCAGTTGTCCGACTCACTCATCAGTGACTTGACAGAAACCTTCAAAAATCTGCGCAAGTACCAGATGAAGTTAAACCCGTCCAAATGCACCTTTGGGGTACCTGCAGGTCCTTGGATACATAGTATCAGAGAGAGGTATCGAGGCAAACCCAGAGAAAATCAATGTTGTCATGAATCTCCAGAAGCCGGCCTCAATAAAGGGAGTTCAACGAGTCACAGGGTGTGTAGCCGCTCTGAGCCGGTTCATAAGCCGACTTGGTGAAAAGGCGATCCCCTTGTATCGACTCCTGAGGAAATCAGAAACGTTTGTCTGGGATGACAAAGCCGATCAGGCCCTGGAATCACTAAAGAAACAACTATCCCAGGCCCCAGTACTGGCAGCACCCAAACCTAAAGAACCCATGTTGCTTTACATCGCGGCCAACAATCGAGCAGTTAGCGCTGTGGTTGTTGTTGAACGTATGGAAGCCGGCAAGGAGCACCCTCTGCAAAGACCAGTTTATTATGTCAGTGAGGTTCTGACTTTATCAAAGCAACGCTATCCTCACTGGCAGAAACTGGTTCTTGGTGTATTTATGGCAAGTCGAAAACTTAAACACTACTTCCAGGAGCACCCCATAACTGTGGCTAGCTCAGCACCACTTGCAGATATCATCCAATACCGGGAAGCAACGGGACGGATTGCAAAATGGGCTATAGAATTAGGGGCTTACCACATCAAATACAAACCACGAACGGCCATCAAGTCCCAGGCGCTAGCCGACTTCATCAATGATTGGATAGAAATCCAAACGCCATCGGAGAAGCCGGTCACCAAGTATTGGACAATGCACTTCGATGGAAGCCGGCAGCTCCAAGGGTCAGGAGCCGGCGTGGTTCTTACTTCACCTAAAGGGGAGAAATTCTGCTATGTCCTTCAGCTGCAGTTCACTTGCACCAATAATGCAGCAGAATATGAAGCCTTGCTCCATGGACTTCGGTTGGCTCGAGAGATGAATATAAATTGGATCGAGTGCTATGGCGACTCTGATCTCGTTTCTCAACAAGTGTCAGGAACGTGGGATTCCAAAAATCCCATAATGGAAGATTATCGACGAGAGGTGCAAAGACAAGCCGGATTTTTTGTTGGATACCAGATGGATCACGTGGACCGCAGGGAAAACGAAGCAGCATATGCTCTCTCCCGACTCGGCTCTCAACGAAAACCGGTCCCTCCAAACGTATTCCTGGATGTCCTAACAAAGTCGTCTATACAACCACCAACACAGCAAGACATAGCAGAGCCAGATCCAGAGCCGACTTTGGTTGCTGCAATTCATGCTACGCCCTCTTGGGTTGTACCTTACTTGGACTATAAGACTCGAGGAATACTTCCTCAAGATGAGATGTTGGCCAGACAGATAGTCAGAAGAAGGCAATCCTTTGTACTCATCAATGGTGAGTTACATCGACGAAGTGTCGCAGATGTTTTTCAGAGATGTGTCTCACCAGAAGAAGGTAGAGCCATCCTCAACGAAATACACTCTGGAGATTACGGACACCATGCCGGCTCTCTTTCGCTTGTAGCTAAAGCCTTTCGACACGGTGTCTACTAGCTTACAGCTCATGCGGATGCAGAGGACATAGTCAAGAAATGTGATGGATGTCAGCGCTATGCAAAACAAGCTCACGTGCCGGCTCAATAACTCAGGATGATACCTATCACTTGGCCCTTTGCGGTATGGGGACTTGATATGGTGGGGCCTTTCAAAAGGTCAGCCAACAAAAATACCCACATACTAGTGGCAGTAGACAAATTCACCAAATGGGTGGAAGCAGAGCGGGTCAGCAAATGTGATGCTGCAACAACACTGAAATTCTTGAAAAAGATCATATACAGATTCGTCTACCCCCACAGCATCATCACTGATAACGGTTCTAACCTATCCGAGGGGGTTATGCATCGATTCTGCCAAAACGAGCACATCCGGCTGGACCTTGCATCAGTGGAACACCCACAGTCCAATGGACAAGCCGAGAGAGCCAACCAAGAATTGCTCCGAGGCATCAAACCCCGACTCATTGTTCCTTTGAAAAGGACGTCGGGTTACTGGGAAGAGGAACTACCCTCAGTATTATGGAGCATCCTGACGACTCCAAACAGTTCGACGGGCTATACGCCCTTCTTCCTAGTTTATGGAGCAGAAGGCGTCCTCCCAAGTGACATACGTCACGGCTCGCCTCGAGTCACTCCTTATGTGGAAGCCGAAAATGAGAAAGCAAGACAAGACGTCTTAGATCTTCTCGATGAAAAACGAGATTTGGATGCAGCTCATTCGGCTATCTATCAACAAGATCTTCAACGCTACCATAGTCGTCGCATTAAAAGTCAGACTTTCCAGGAAGGTGATTTGGTGCTCCGACTCATACAGAAAAGAGATGGAATGCACAAGTTATCCTCTCCATGGGAGGGACCGTTTGTGGTCAGCAAGAACCTGTACAATGGATCCTACTACCTAGTGGATATACGAGAGAAAGCGGACACGCGCACAAGCATGGAGGAGACTCCCAGGCCGTGGAACATCGCACAACTCCGTCCATATTACACTTGAGTAGAAACATGAACATTACTGTACAAATTAACAAAGTCGACATATGTCGCACTGGCTTTCGCCATAATATACATATATATGCCGACATTGTTCGTGCCGGCTTTCGCCATCCAAATATACATATGTCGACTTTTTTTGCGCTGGCTCTTGCCACAAACAACTAAGTAGACTTTAGTCGCAACGGCTATCGCCACATCAAATTTTACTTTGCTTTTTATTTTCATGGAATTTAAATTTTGCATGATACATTTGCATACATTGCATTATTATTATATCTCAGAGACCTGGGGGCTTGATCTACCCCTCTATTGGTATTGAGCATGTATATTGCTTATTAAGGGGAATCGGGGAATTCAATGACAAATCATTGATTCTTTATCCGAAAACTCGGCATATATATTTAAAAATAATTGTGTATAAGCTTATTCAGGGGCAATAGGGGGGCTCGATGTCACTCATCGACTCTTATCCGAAAAAATCCCGGCATATACATGAAATGGCAAAACACGCCTTGGCCTATATGTCTTATGCTCATACGATCTAAAAACGCGAAACCCGGCTAGAAACTTTCAAGAAGAAGTTTTAATGCAAAACGGAAAAAACGCTGATCAATGTGAGACAGCATACAGAGGAGTTCTGACCCATGGATAACCCAAAATTCTTCTCAACAAAGAGAAGATGACGAAAAGATGAATCCAGAGTCGACTTCTATATGAGCCTCTGTGGGTCGGCGCGCCCCCCATCTGATCTGGAACCGGGAGAGCAGGCCAACCACTGTGGGCCGGCGCGCCCCCCAGGCGGCCCATCTGCCCGAGCCGGCCCGAGGCCTCCTCCTCCCCTCCTCCTGGGCCGAGCCCACTAGGTGAGCTGCGCCCCTTTGTTTTTTTTCTAATTTCCCTGTTGGGCTTGGCCCAGAGCTATTTGACGCTCGTGTGCGCGGTATAATATCGAGCGCCTACCCCGTTAGGCCCGTTAGCTGCAGATTTGGCCCGATAATGTTTTTTTTTGCTTTCCTAGGCTTTTTAATTGGCAGATTGTATAGTTATTTTTGCGATGCGAATATCTTTTTAACCGTAGCTCGGATCGCGACGCGTTAAACATGAAACTTGCTTAGAATTTTGTGTAGATTAATAACATCTGCTCATTTGCCATGTTTGACTATGTTTACATGTTGTTTGACTGCTAATTACATTGCTTGCCACTGTAAACTGTAACTGCCATAACATTTCAACCATTGCTCCGATTAAAATGTTCTTTATATGTAACTTGACTAGAATTTTGTGTATATTGTGTTTATGTTGTTCTTGCTTGCTAAATAAAATAATAAAATATTGTTTAGGTAAAAACAGTACCAAATGCAATAAATATCGTGGGGTCCGCAATAGTTTGCCATGTCTAGGATTTCACTCCACTTAAATTGACTAGCTTAAGTAGTTTATTTTTGCTTAACCTCTTGTTATGTTTGTGTGCTATGCCATGCTTGCTTGAGTTGCCATGTTAACAACTTTGTTGATCACCTGTAGCTAAACAACACGAATCATTCTAAATGTGCGGTATCGTCGTGTGTGACGAGTACTCCACTTAACCTGTTAGTAACCGCTCTCGACGGTAGGTGCGATGTCTCGTGTTGCCTTCTTGTTGATGCTTGCTCGTGTTTGCTTCGTAGTAATAGATTCTTGCTCGTTGATTGCTTTCCAGTGTTTACCGTCTTGTGTGCTTCCGCGGGTACCTCTCGGAGACGATGCGAGCTTGCGATCAACTACACCTTCGGAAACTGACTTATCAACATGCAAGGACTATACATTACTTATGATCCCTTCTATTTCAACCAGCGGTTTGCATGCTAGTCTAGGTTAGGCTCGATGTTTGATCCTACCACATGTTTACAGCCTCTTTCAAACCGATACAGCCATGTCCCCTCCCAGCGAACCTTGTACTGCTATGTTACTATTTCTCGTTGCTTAGTCCCTGCTTAGTATGCATGCTTAGGATGCTACGATGTTACCCAGTTACTCCTTGGTTTGGGCTATCACACTATTATATTTTTGTTGATGATATGATTATTATAAATGTTGACTATATTCGACGAAGGATGCAAGGTCTAGGCTATCCCGCCCCGACGCTTTGTTCCATTCGAGTCACCTAGGACCCGAGTTCCGGGTATTGGTTTTAAGACTGAGCGTGCCTAACCGTGTGTGGGATTTTATGGGCTCCCCTCTTCTTACCTACCTAGCTCCAAACATTTCTAGGGGTGGCCCAAGCTGATTTACCATTTGAAGCCGTGTGTGTGTGCTTGGTTGGCCCCGCAGAAGTTTTAAATCAACTCGGGCTAGCGGAGACAGAGTTCCTCTGCTGGTCCACACTGGTGAGCTAGGGAAGTCACCTGTTATATAGGTGAGACTAATCCCGACCTTAGCCATACGGAAGTATCCGATCCGAGGGTGTGGCCGGCTCTTGGATTGGGTGTCGACTCCCCGGGGGCCACCCGGATTTGTGCTTTGTTAGTTAGAGGGACTTGTCATTTCGGATCTCTCGGAACTAAATCATAAAATGGTTGCCTATGATGGGTAGCAACTGAGAGAGATGGGCGTGCGTGCGGAGCCTTGTATTGGGCAGTTGGTACACCCCTGCAGGGTTAAATCTTTTCGAGAAGGCGTGTCCACGGTTATGGACGACTTGAGACCTACTCCTTGTTCATAGACAACAACAAATGAGATAATCTTAGTATAACTTGATCAATGTGTGTGTGTGGCTTGACTGCTTCTTCTTCGTCAGGATGCGAAGAGGAGGACAAGGATAGGATAGGTGTTATGTTTGCGTAAGTAGTTGATAGGAAGACTTGTTGGAGGCGATTCCTCATCGAATGCTTGGCTTCTTATCTTACTCTCTAGATCGTTAGCCACTTCATAAATGCTAGTGCGGCAGCAACCTCACCACTTACCCCTTCCTTACCGTAAACTACTAGTTGTCCTAGAATGACGAGTGATGAAGTCCTTGCTGGGTCAGTCGACCACTACAGTTGGATGTTGAGTACTCCTGTACTCATGATACTACCCCAAACTCTTTTCAGGGTTCTTGATCGACAACAGGTTTGGTGACCATCGTTTCACGTGGAGACTCGACGAGGACTAGTTAGGCGGATCCCGGAGGACGGCCTGGGCCCGTGTGGTTATGGGATCGATGTTTTTTCTCTTTGCCACTAGGCATTTGCTTGTAGTCTGTACCCAGACATGTATCTTCCGCTGTTGTATTGTATTTGAGGCAGTTGTATGCCGATTGTATGAGATGTTGTATCCTTGTATCTGTAATGTTGTGATATCATGTTGGAAATCCGGGGCATATGACTTCGTCATATGTCGCGGTGGGACCGATATGTGCTTCGTCCCCGGATATGGGTGAAAACACCTAGATCTGGAACAGTACCGCATATCGGGCCTTACAACTTGGTATCAGAGCCTTACCGACCGTAGGATCCCTTCTCTGGCCGAAGTCGAGTCTAGACAAAAACTATTTTGTAGTTACAAAGATAGTTATCGGAGAGTAGGATCTTTTTACTCCTTACCCTTGCTCTGGTTAGGACAAGTGTCGTAAGTGTTTTATTCTCGACTTACCTCCCCTTCAAACTCTAGGATCTCGAGTGTGTGGAGTATCGGAAGCGTTACAATGCCTTGCTTGCAGCGTATTGTCTCGATTCCGATCTCAGGTTGGGAAATCCTGTAGTACCTTTAGTTCTTCCAACTCTGGTTTACATCTTGGTCACCCGTTGCCATCCATCCTTTTGCCCAGTTTTTTCATGACTTGCGTCGAAATGCACTGTCCTTTGATCCAACTTTCATTGTCGTTCTCTCTCTTGACACTGACGTTTTTGTTATTCCGACGATGTCGTCTCTCTGCGGAGAGTTTCTCGACGGAAGCTCGACATCGACACGGAGCAAAGTCCCTTGTTGGTGGTGTTGAAGATCGTCGACTCTCTTTTTCTCTCCCCCCTCTTCCCCGGATCGTCCTGGATCTCGGGACATGACCCCTTGTTGGTGGTGTTGTATTGTAACAGCCCAGATTTCACAAAAATTAAAAAAAATCGGTGTGAATTGTTTGATTGTCTTATTTTTTTTCGGTGTTTGCATCCCCGATTTATTGATCGGCGATTATTTTACCCCTCTCATCTCGTATCGGACGGAGACCGACCCTTGCCACCCTGACACTCGACCTCTGCGACAGCGGGTTTCACCCGATCACCGTCGCGAAAACCGCATGAGACCAGCCGAAGCCAACGAAACGAAAACCCCGTTTAATAATTAAACGGGTTATTTTTATAGTGCGCCGGAAAGTGTTCTCGGAACGGTTCCAGCGCGAGGTAAACGCCGCTGGCTCGACGCGCTGATCGCGCAGTTCAAAGTTTTACCCGAATCGGAGGTACTGCGGACCCCTGGCGGTCAGAAACGTAAACACCGCGCGCGTGAGAGAAAACCGGGGATGTTTTTACAAACTGCCAACCACCTGGGCCATATAAAGACCACCACACTCCCACCTCCTTCTAGGGTTTCCCTAGCCACAAAATTGAAGCCACCCCCTCCACTTTGCCCCAAAATTAGTCTCATTTTCGCAACCCTAGCCCTAGCAGATCTGGAATTTCTCCTTGAGCGATCTGGACCGTCAGATCTTCTGATCTGACGGCCAGGAACCTCTCTCCTCTCCACCTCCCACCGTGCAGCCCGTGGAGGCCGAGGCCGCCGCCGCCTTCCTCCGGTCAGCCGCCGGCGAGCCGCCGCGGCCGCCGCCCCCGCAGGTCGCGCCCCCTGCCGCTCCTCTCCTCTTCTCTCTCCCCTCTCTATCTCCCATCACCTCCTCTCTCATTCTGTCCAGGAGGCCGGAGCCGCCATGAACGTCGGGAGCACGAGCTCGCGCCGCCCGAGCCCGCGGCAGCCGCCTCGCCGATCCTTGGACCTCGCTGCGTCGTGCCCGGGACCTCTCCGTCGTCCCCTTGCCTCCGCAGCACCAGGGCCGCGCCTGCTTGCGTCGCCGTGCCGGAGCGCCGCCGGCGGCAGCCGAGCTCTGCCCCCGATCCGATCTGGAACCGGGCGAGCAGGCCAACCACTGTGGGCCGGCGCGCCCACCAGGCGGCCCATCTGCCCGAGGCGGCCCGAGGCCTCCTCCTCCCCTCCTCGTGGGCCGAGCCCACTAGGTGAGCTGCGCCGCTTTGTTTTTTTTTCTAATTTCCCTGTTGGGCTTGGCCCAGAGCTATTTGACGCTCGTGTGCGCGGTATAATATCCAGCGCCTACTCCGTTAGGCCCGTTAGCTGCAGATTTGGCCCGATAATGTTTTTTTTTTGCTTTCCTAGGATTTTTAATTGGCAGATTGTATAGTTATTTTGCGATGCAAATATCTTTTTTACCGTAGCTCGGATCGCGACGCGTTAAACATGAAACTTGCTTAGAATTTTGTGTAGATTAATAAAATGTGCTCCTTGGCCATGTTTGACTTTTTTTACATGTGGTTTGAATGCTAATTACACTGCTTTCCACTGTAAACTGTAACTGCCATAACTTTTCAACCGTTGCTCCGATTAAAATGTTCTTTATATGTAACTTGACTAGAATTTTGTGTAGATTGTGTTTATGCTGTTCTTGCTTGCTAAATAAAATAATAAAATATTGTTTAGGTAAAAACAGTACCAAATGCAATAAATATCGTGGGGTCCGCAATAGTTTGCCATGTTTAGGATTTCACCCCACTTAAATTGACAAGCTTAGGTAGTTTATTTTTACTTAACCTCTTGTTATGTTTGTGTGCTATGCCATGCTTGCTTGTGTTGCCATGTTAACAACTTTGTTGATCACCTGTAGCTAAACAACTTGAATCATTCTAAATGTGCGGTATCGTCGTGTGTGACGAGTACTCCACTTAACTTGTTAGTAACCACTCTCGACGGTAGGTGCGATGTCTCGTGTTGCCTTCTTGTTGATGCTTGCTCGTGTTTGCTTCGTAGTAATAGATGCTTGCTCGTTGATTGCTTTCCAGTGTTTACCGTCTTGTGTGCTTCCGCGGGTACCTCTCGGAGACGATGCGAGCCTTCGATCAACTACACCTTCGGAACCCGACTTATCAACAGGAAAGGACTATACATTACTTATGATCCATTCTATTTCAACCAGCGGTTTGCATGCTAGTCTAGGTTAGCCTCGATGTTTGATCCTACCACATGTTTACAGCCTCTTTCAAACCGATACAGCCATGTCCCCTCACAGCAAACCTTGTACTGTTATGTTACTATTGCTCGTTGCTCAGCCCCTGCTTAGTATGCATGCTTAGGATGCTACGATGTTACCCTGTTACTCCTTAGTTTGGGCTATCACATTATTATATTGTTGTTGATGATATGATTATTATAAATGTTGACTATATTTGACGAAGGATGGAAGGTCTAGGCTATCCCGCCCCGACGCTTTGTTCCATTCGAGTCACCTAGGACCCGAGTTCCGGGTATTGGGTTTAAGACTGAGCGTGCCTAACCCCGTGTGGGATTTTATGCGGTCCCCTCTTCTTACCTACCTAGCTCCAAACATTTCTAGACGTTGCCCAAGCTGATTTACCATTTGAAACCGTGTGTGTGATTGGTTGGGCCCCCAGCAGTTTTAAAACAACTCGGTCTAGCGGAGACAGAGTTCCTCTGCTGGTCCACACTGGTGAGCTAGGGAAGTCACCTGTTATATAGGTGAGACTAAACCCGACCTTAGCCATACGAAAGAGTCCGATCCGAGGGCGTGGCCGGCTCTTGGATTGGGTGTCGACTCCCCGGGGGCCACCCGGATTTGTGCGTTGTTAGTTAGAGGGAATTGTCGTTTTGGAACTAAATCATAAAATGGTTGCCTATGATGGGTAGCAACTGAGAGAGATGGGTGTGCGTGCGGAGCCTTGTAATGGGCAGTTGGTACACCCCTGCATGGTTAAATCTTTTCGAGAAGCCGTGTCCACGGTTATGGACGACTTGAGACCTACTCCTTGTTCATAGACAACAACAACTGAGATAATCTTAGTATAACTTGATCAATGTGTGTGTGTGCCTTGACTGCTTCTTCTTCGTCGGGATGCAAAGAGGAGGACAAGGATAGGATAGGTGTTATTTTTGCGTAAGTAGTTGATAGGAAGACTTGTTGGAGGTGATTCCTCATCGAATGCTTGGCTTCTTATCTTACTCTCTAGATCGTTATCCACTTCATAAATGCTAGTGCGGCAGCAACCTCACCACTTACCCCTTCCTTAACGTAAACTACTAGTTTTCCTAGAATGACGAGTGATGAAGTCCTTGCTGGGTCAGTTGACCACTACAGTTGGATGCTGAGTACTTCTGTACTCATGATACCACCCCCAAACTCTTTTCAGGGTTCTTGATCGACAATAGGTTTGGTGACCGACGTTTCACGTGGAGACTCGACGACGACTAGTTAGGCGGATCCCGGCGGAGGGCCTGGACCCGTGTGGTTATGGGATCGATGTTTTTTCGCGTTGTCACTAGGCATTTGCTTGTAGTCTCTTCCCAGACATGTATCTTCCGATGTTGTATTGTATTTGAGGCAGTTGTATGCCGATTGTATGAGATGTTGTATCGTTGTATCTGTAATGTTGTGATATCATGTTGGAAATCTGGGGCATATGACTTCGTCATATGTCGCGGTGGGACCGATATGTGCTTCGTCCCCGGATCTGGGTGGAAAAACATAGATCTGGAACAGTACCGCATATCGGGCCTTACACCACACAACAGCAAGCTCGGTCTCCATCCGAGTCAAAGATCCTAGCTGACAAAGTATCTTCACCATCAAACTAGAAGATAATGGTGTCTCCTCGAGAAATATTCCTGGAGCGAAGAAAAGTTTTACAACCTTTCTCAAAAAACATAGTGCCTTGGTTAGAAAATCTAACTTTCACCCAAACAGGCCCTTGAGGACATCCCTCAGATTGAAGCCAAAGACCCGAAGGCGATGAGTCAAATACAAGATTCGAAAAAGACTCAGGAAGCTTGATCCATCGACGAATCGTCCTGATATGAACCAAGAATTCATTCCTCTCAGGAGAAGAAGGGGGAGATTCAGAAGGAGAGGCAGCACGAGCGCTTCTTCCCCTACATCTGCCACGGCCACGGCCACGACCACGGCCACGGCCACGACCACGACCTCGGCCGCGACCTTGGGTACTTGCGGGAGGATCAGATTCATTGGAGGCCAAAGGAGAGGAGGTCTCTAGCTTAGGGGGCATGGAGAAGGCAGGAAGGGGAAGAGAAGAATGGGATGTGCTTGAAAGACCAAGCTATCAGAGGGCTATTTGTAATGGATTTACAAAGAGGGTCCAATTAATGTCACGATACACGAGGAGTAACTACCCATGGTAGATGACATTTAAGAAAGGACTCCTCGATTCCCACTACAAACATCAATGCCTTTAACCCGGCGTTTTGGGAAGCATGATCATAAAAACTAAATCGAATCTTTTGACCAAAGGTCAAAGAAGAAATCTTCAAGCGAGAAGAAACGAGAAGCTTAAAAGAGTTAAAGCGTCAACTTCAAAATAAAACATCAGAAAAAAAGACTGATGTGACGAAGAATCGACTCTCTGAAGATCAAGGGATCAAAGAAAGATGACACCGACTCCCAATCAACATCAAGCATAGAGACGGCCCTCGATCCATGAAGAGCCGGAGGAAATGAAGTAGACAGGAAAGAAGATTGTTGTGAAGACTAAAGCATCACAACAATCCTGGGGCTAATGTCGGGGGGATGGACCAAAGCCCATAGACCCGGCATTAGGAATCTCTGGGTCGGCTTACATATGTAGGCCCACAAAGAAGACCCGACCAGGAGTCTGACGTGCCAAGCGTAAAGATTGAAGCCCTAGAAGGAATTCGACTTACCTTGTATAGCACGTAGAAAACATGTAAAGTAGAATAGAACTCCACATCGTGTAGGAGTCAGACTCTAGGAATCCCGCGGACCGGCGCCTTTATAAGCCGAGGACCGCGGGAGCCAGAGCCAGGACTTACATCAAGCCCGGATTAGACAACTCGCCTCAGAGCCTAGATCTCCACGAGACTAAGCCGACGAAACATCACCACTGTAACCGATACGATCGACTCTTCCTATTGAGGAGTAGATCCCCTTATAGTCATAAAGCAGGAGTAGGTCTTTACCGCACCGTCGGGGCTGAACCTGGGTAACTCGCCGAGTCTTGTGCCAATGTCGACTCCCTCTTTGAATTTGCCTTGCAGCAAAGGTCCCACGATAAGTCTGACTCTACGGACATCTGCCGTGACTTTCCCACGACAGCATCCCCAAGCTTAGACGCTTGATTCTCCTTGAGTATTTATTGGGGATGCATGGGGGCAGCCCCAAGATTGAGCGCTTGACACTCCCGAATCTTCTGTCATCATCTTCCATCGCACACTTGAAAACTCCCTTCATACATAACTCATCATAAGCTGATTAGAGAGGTTAGTAACCTTAATAAATAATTATTCCCCACTGGATATAAGGATATTCTTGAAGATCTACTATTTCTCAAGATTGCCAAAAGGTTTTTGCAAACAAAAAGCAAGCTTAAGATTTGCAAAAGTTAGGAGAGACAAAACGTGGAAGAATCTGTGAAAAACAGAACAACAGGTAGTAAATAATTTTTTAGGGGTACTTCTGCAACTCAAATAAAAAAACTCAGAACATACGAAAGTTCCGTGATTGTATAGAGCACACTGTGTAAACAATTCAGCTCAAAAAGATGAACTAGTGATTTCATCTGATTTTTCCCGTCACGAGGACAAAATCTGTTTTCTGGACAGCATGTCACTACTTTTGCTTCCCTTGTCATATGAGGCTATAACTTGGCACAAAGCTTGAAAATAAAGATACAATGATGTTGCTACAGTAGTAAAAATCATCAAGACCACTAAAAACTGAAAGTATAAACTCAAAGTAAAGATAACAAGGGTTGTCTCCGTAGAGCTCTTTCTTTATAGCCATAAAGATAGGCTTAAGATTTTAGTGATGCTCTCGTAGGAATAAGAGTTGAAGAACAAAAGAGATCATGAAGAAGCAAAAAACAAAAACATTTAAGTCTAACATGCTTCCAATGCAAAGGTATCTTGTAGAGAAATAACTCATTGAAGAATAAAGATACTAGCATTTGAAGTCAAAATAAGTGCAACTTCAAAACCTTCAACATAAAGAGACGGAACTTGATATTATTGAAATATCTATAAGCATATGTTCCCCTCTCAACATAATTTTTAGTGGGATCATGAATAAACTCAAAAATATAAGTATCACATAAAAAATTCTTACCATGATCCACAAGCATTGAAAATTTGTTACTCTCCACATAAGCAAAATTCTTCTCATTAGTAATAGTGGGAGCAAACTCAAGAAAATAGCTATCACATGAATCATTCTTATCAGGATACACTTTCAAACATTCATTCTTTATAGCATAACTGTCATCACAATAATCATCATAGATAGGAGGCAAAGTATCATCAAAATAAATTTCCTCATCAAAACTTGGGGGACTAAAAAGATCATCTTCATAAAACGTAGCATTCCCAAGCTTATAGATTTTCATATCATTAGGATCAAAGGTATTCAAAGAAGACATACTAATAACATTGCTACTATCATGAGTGTTGTGCAAATAGCAAATCTCCATAGGATTTTTTATTTTCTCTTCAAACACTTCATGTCCCAACTCAAGGTAGAGCTCATAAAGCTCTCTCATAATATTTTTGTTGTTTTCCATCAACCTAACTAGTGAAAATAAAAACAAGAAACAAAAAGAATTAACTGCAAGATCTAAAGATATACCTTCAAGAAATCACCTCCCCGGCAACGGCGCCAGAAATAGCTTGATGTCTACGGACGCTTCTATTCTTGTAGACTATGTTGGGCCTCCAAGCGCAGAGGTTTGTAGGACAACAGCAATTTCCCTCAAGTGGATGACCTAATGTTTATCGAACTCAGGGAAGTAGAGGTTGAAGATGGTATCTCTCAAGTAACCCTGCAATTAAGATACAAAAAAGCCTCTTGTGTCCTCAACACACCTAATACAACTAGGAGTTGTATAGGTTCACTAGTTCGGTGAAGAGATGGTAAAATATGGGTGATAGGTGTGGCAAAGCAAGGTAATATAAATCTGTAATAAAAATTGCAGCAAGCAAACATGTGACAAAAGGGAACTCAAACAGTGTAACAATGGTGGAAACAAGGCCTAGGCTTCATACTTTCACTAGTGGCAACTCTCAACAACATTAACATAGTCTAATCACATGATATTTCCACTAAAACATGCATTGGAGACGTACTCAGAGGTCATTCCTTTGTGGTCAAGAGAGGACGAGAATTATGCAGGGTTACAAAAACACACCTCAGAGTTCGTAGTTCTCAATCTATGGATTTCCCAATGTCAACGCGTCCATCCAAAGAGAGTACCACAATCACCACAACATATCTCAAGGATAGTCAAAGACAAGCACCAAGAGACTCTCAGTCTTCAATCAACACACAAAAGAGGAAATCACTCATGATAATATTCTTTTAACCCGTGTCCTATAGACCATTGTCACCATGGTCTCGGGGTATATACTAGATAAGATCAAGTGAGTACATCAATCCAATACATAGAGGAAGGGGAAATATCATGGGATCATCCTAGATTAACATAGTCTATGATCAAAATGAAGATCACATCATGGGAGAGAGAATTGACCATATAGCTACTGGTAGAAAACCTCATCCCCGAGGAGAACTACTCACACATAGACATGGTGAGAAAGAGAGAGATGGATAGGTGCGGCCCGGAGGAGGTGAAGGAGATTGCGGCGGTGGAGGCCACGACCCTTGGGAGCAGCGGCCCTTGGCCCCCTTCTTCTTCCTTAGAGATGTTGCTGGTTTGTATGTATCTCCCCCTCAAGACGGCTGCCAAGGGGGAGGAATTTTCGTGGTGCCCTTTGACCTAGGTTTCCTCTCTTTATATAGACTCTCGGATTCCCGTCATCCAGATTACATCTTCGGTATTTCGGGGCTCCAGGGAGCATCCCAACTCCGATTGGGCCTAATTGTATGTCTAATTCCGAGGCTATCTTTAAAACCTGTCTGGTGGGGACAGATTTCAGGAGAGTTAGAGTCCAACTCCTACAAGGCTTCTTTTTGTGATTTTTCCTGTATCCAAGTAATTCCTACACATAAAGTGCAAAAACAAGAACTTGTGCAGTCTTGCAACCATTAATAGGTTAGTTCCAAAATATTTTACAAAAATATATGAAAGTGTATCAAAATCATAACAATATCACACAAAACATGCATGTAGCAAGCAGAAATTATAGATACGTTTGGGACGTATCATCCCCAAGTTTAGCTTGGATGCAATCTTGGCGTGGGCTTCATTTTTTCTTTTCTTGTCCTTGGTGATGAGATTGTCATAGAAGAGAACGTTGGGTGTGCGTCCATGGTAAAGTTCTAGTATAATGAATAGTTAGGATAAAGACCGGGTCTGGAGGCCAAACCATTAGGCTGGCTTGCTCCACTGATTCATTTCAATGAACCTGATATGATTCAATTTTGAGCTCTTCCACGTTTGAGTTCAATGTTGCTTTTTGCTCTTCCGTGTCTTGTCAAAAGGACGCGGGAAAAATTTACGGGAAATTTTATGTCCATAGTACCTGTAGCCCCCAAGCTCCGAGTTTATCATCTCGTGATGACTTGGAAAAAATAGCCTTGTTGGTGTAGCCCCCAAGTGCCGGGTTGTCTTGCCTGCAGCAACCTGGGACTTGTACTTGTGAAATTTTCTTCGAAGCAGTGTAGCCCCCAAGTGTCGGGTTGTCTTCCTGGGGCAACCTGGGACTTACAATTTCTTGCATGTTTTCCGAAGTCGGCAAGTATTATATGCCAAAGCCGGCAATTTTTCTTGAAGTCGGCAAATGTTTGCTTGCTGATAAAAACCGATGAATGCGAATTTGCTGAGTCCGGTAGATATGATATGATGGGTTGTGTTCCCAACTCCCAAATAGAGTGGCCCTTCGAGTGACGGAATATGTGTAAGGCCCGATATGCGGTACTGTTCTAGATCTAGATGTTTCCATCCAGATTCGGGGACGAAGCGCATATCGGTCCCACCGCAACATATGACAATGCCATATGCCCCAGATTTCCAACATGATATCACAACATTATAGCTACAAGGATACAACATCTCATACAATCAACATACAATTGCCTTAAATACATTACATCAGCGGAAGATACATGTCTGAGTACAGACTACAATCAAATGCCTAGCGGTAAAGAGAAAAAGACATCGCTCCCATAACCACACGGGTCCAGGCCCTCCGTCGGGATCCGCCTAACTAGTCGTCGTCGAGTCTCCACGTGAAACGTCGATCACCATACCTATTGTCGATCAAGAACCCTGAAAATAGTTTGGGGGTACTATCATGAGTACAAAAGTACTCAGCATCCAACTGTAGTGGTCAACTGACCTAGCAAGGACTTCACCACTCGTCATTCTAGGATAACTAGTAGTTCACCGTAAGGATGGGGTAAGTGGTGAGGTTGCTGTCGCACTAGCATTTATGAAGTGGATAACGATCTAGAGAGTAAGATAAGAAGCCAAACATTCGATGAGGAATCGCCTCCAACAAGTCTTGCTATTAGCTATTTACGCAAACATAACACCTATCCTATCCTTGTCCTCCTCTTCACATCCCGACGAAGAAGAAGCAGTCAAGGCACACACACACATTGATCAATTTATTAAGATTATCTCAGTTGTTGTTGACTATGAACAAGGAGTAGGTCTCACGTCGTCCATAACCGTGGACACGGCTTCTCGAAAATATTTAACCCTGCAGGGGTGTACCAACTGCCCATTACAAGGCTCCGCACGCACGCCCATCTCTCTCAGTTGCTACCCATTATAGGTAACCATTTTATGATTTAGTTCCGAGAGATCTGAAACGACAGGTCCCTCTAACTAACAACACACAAATCCGGGTGGCCCCCGGTGAGTCGACATCCAACTCAAAAGCCGGCCGCGCTCTCGAATTGGCCTCTACCGTTTGGACGAGGTCGGGTTATCTACCCAAACCATGTGGGAAGACCCCTAGCTCCCTGGGTTTGACCAACAAGAGAAACCATGTCTCCGCTGGCCCAAGTTATTTTTAAGGATATCTTCTAGGAGCGACCCGAGAGACATATATGCATGGTTTTCAAATGGTAAATCAGCTTGGGCCACCACTAGAGACGTTTGAAGCTAGGCAGGTAAGAGAAGGGGACCCCATAAATCCCACACGCGGTTAGGCACACTCAGTCTTAAAACCAATACGCGGAACTCGGATCATAGGTGACTCGAATGGAACAAAGCGTCGGGGCGGGATAGCCTAGACCTTCCATCCTTTGTCGAATATAGTCAATATTATAATAATCATATCATTCACAATAATATAATAATGTGATAGACCAAACCAAGGAGTAGCAGGGTAACATTCGTAGCATCCTAAGCATGCATACTAAGCAGGGGCTGAGCAACGAGCAATAGTAACATAGCAGTACATGGTTTGCTGGGAGGGGGACATGGCTGTATCGGTTTGAGAGAGGCTGTAAACATGTGGTAGGATCAAACATCGATCCTAACCTACACTAGCATGCAAACCGCTGGTTATAATAGAATGGATCATAAGTAATGTATAGTCCTTGCCTATTGATAAGTCGTGTTCCGAACGTGTAGTCGATCGTAAGCTCGCATCGTCTCTGAGAGTACCCGCGGGAGCACACAGGAAGGAAACACTGGAAAGAAATCGACGTGCAAGCATCTATTACTACGAAGCAATCACGAGCAATCAACAACAAAAAAGCAACACGAGACAACACACTACGTTATCGCATCTATCATTGAGAGCGATTACTAGCAGGTTAAGTGGAGTACTCGTCACATACGACGATACCGCACGTTTACAAGGGTTCAAGTTGTTTAACTACACAAGATGACAAAAGGTTGTTAACATGGCATCTCACCCAAGCATGGCATATCACACAATCACGGAAAGAGGTGAATTATAGGATAAACTATCTATGCTAGTCATTTTAAGTGAGGCACCACCCTAAACATGGCATTCCACTAAGGGCCCCACAATAATTATTGCATTTGGTACTATTGTGCCTGAAACCATATTTTACGTTGGTTAACAACAGCAAACAATAGCACAAACACAATATACACACAATTCTAGTCAAGTTACATATAAATAACATTTTAATCGGAGCAACGGTTAAAAAGTTATGATAATTATAGTTAAAGTGGCATGCAGCGTAAATAACAGAAAAACAACATGTAAACAAAGTCAAACATGGAAAAAGAGCACATTTTATTAATCTACACGAAATTCTAAGAAATTTTCATGTTCAAAGCGTCGCGATCCGAGCTACCGTTAAAAAGATAATCGCATCGCAAAATTATAACTAAATCTGCCAAAATAATAACATAGAAATGGAAAAAAAAAGTCTAACGAGCCGAATCAGCAGCTAACGTGCCTAACCAGGGGGCGCTGGATAGCTAATTATCGCACAAGCGGGATCTATTACTGGGCCGAGCCCAACAGCAGCACAACAAATAAAAAAGGAAAAAAAGGGATGCGCCTCACCTTGGGCCGAGGCCCAGCTGGGGGAGGGCGCGAGATAGCACTCGGCTCGCATATGGGAGAAGGGCGCTAAAGGCCTTGGGAAAGCAGTTGGGCCGCCTAGGGCGAGCTAGCGCGGCCCATCACGGGCGCGAGTGGCTGGATCCTGATCCAGGGAGCGACCGACGGCGCAACCTGCTCCGGCGAGGTCGTCTAGGGCGGCGAGACAACGGGGAAGGGCGCAGGGGTCTCCGGGCTATCGGATTCGGGGCCTGGGCGGACACCGGCGGCTTCCAAGGGGTGGCGGCGCGAGGGGATGGGCTCGGTGGCGAAGAGCTCCAGGAGGGCCTCCCATGGAGGCGCTGGCAGGAGAGAAAGAGAGATTAGAGGGAGAGGAAAGGGGAAGAAGAAGGAGACGCGGGGCAAGGCCGACCTATGCGACAGCGGCTCGCCGGCCGGGCTCACGGCACCGCGGCGCACGGCCGGAACATGGCAGCGCTCGGGCACGGGCAGGAGCTCCATGGGCGTGGAGGCTCGGTTCGGATGGGATGCGGTTGCAGAACGGGGGATCCCTGTCGTTCTCGGTCGTTGGATCTGCCAATCCAACGGTCCAGATCCAAGGGGGCTACTGTACAGATCCGATGGAGAGGTGAGGGATTGGCTGGGCATGGAAATTGAGGTGGGGGTGGCGGCTGTGTTACGGGAAACCCTAATTTGGCTTAGGTTTGCTGCCTAAATTCGCTAGGAGGTGCTGCTATTCATAGCCAAGGGGTAGGTGGGATGGTAGATGATAAAAATACCCTTATTTTATCACCCGCGTCCCCCATTACACGTTTCTGACCGTCGTAACTCCGTGCGACCTCCAATTCGGACGAAATATCGAACCACGCGCTCAGCGCGGTGAGACGGTCACTTCTACCTCACCTCGATACCGTTCCGAGAACATTTTCTAACACCCAATAAAATAATCCGTTTATTAAATAAACGGGGTTTTCGGTCCGATGGCGATGGTTGGTCTTGTGGCGGTTACGACGGTGCTCGGGTGAAACCCGGTGTCGCAAAGGTCGTGTGCCGTGGTGGAAAAGGGTCGGTCTCGCATCCGATACGAGAAATAAGGGGAGAATATTCACCAATTAATAATTCGGCGAAGAAAACACTGTAAACAATACAGGCAATCATCACAACAACGCAATAAACAAATTTTTTAATTTGGGTGAAAATCCCGGGCTGTTACAATATGTTTCCTTCAGCAACCCGGAATAATGTGTGCCAACTCCAAGTCGGTATGAGAATCTGAATGTGGCGAGAGCCGGTGTGACGAAAGTCGACTTACATATTTTATATGGCGAGAGCCAGTGCGACAGAAGTCGACTTTAAATATAAGGCGAGAGCCATTGCGACCGAAGTCGACTTGATATTTATGGCGAGAGTCGGTGCGACCGAACTCGACTTTATATACATGGCGAGAGCCGTTGTGACCGAAGTCGACTTGATATTTATGGCGAGAGCCGGTGCGACCGAAGTCGACTTGATATTTATGGCGAGAGCCGCTGCGACCGAAGTCGACTTTATATATATGGCGAGAGACGTTGCGACCGAAGTCGACTTAAGAATGTAGAAGATGCAATGATGTTTGGATGCAGAATGTAATGCAGGCTAGTAGAAGTCAACTTTAAACCTCATCTTCTCGCGTTGAGAGATATTATTGGTTTGAAAAATTGAACATCTCTTTAGAGCCGGCTTTCCAGTAACTAGCGTACCCAGCTCTAGGACTAAATTCGATGGGTGGTTTTATGTAAACCTTGAAGTTTAGACCAACCGGTTGCGCGTTAGTCAACGAAGCTCTAAACTATACAAGCCGGGCGTGGTTAGCCAAATCATGTGTATGCCAGGGTTTTTTCGGCCGTAGAGTTGATGGGAACCATCGAACCCCCCTTTTGCCCCTTATCATAACGCACACATGTGAAGTTTTACATATATATGCCGAGTTACCTGGCGGGAGTCGATGAGTATCATCGGGCTCCCTGAGTCGTCTGACAAAGCAATATACATGCTCAGAGCGGGTAGAGGGTTGATCAAGCCCCAAGGTCTGTGAGAAAGATGCGATTTGTGATGCAATATGATGCAATATGATGCGGTATGATGCAATATGATGCAATATGTATGAAAGATTATGAAATATGAGTGTGGCGAGAGCCGGGTGCGATGAAGATTGAATTATGGATGCATAAAATGTAATGCATCATGATATGAAAAGGTGCAATGCATAATGATGCAATGCATAAGGTGACAAATTCTGGGTTCCAGAAGTGCCGAGTCTTACCGAGGTTTCTTGTGAAACCGGTAATTTTTAATGATCCTGGATCCGTAAAGGAGCCAGAATTTCCGATGAACCGGAACTCATAGAGTAGGGAGCTAGAATTTTTCCAATGAACTAGAATCTGAGCCGGGATTTTAGCGATGATCCGGAACTCAATTTAAGAGTCGGAATTTTTCTAATGAACCGGAATCTGAGCCGGAATTTTACCGATGATTCGGGACTCAATGAAAGAGCCAGATTTTTTTCAGTGAACCGGAATCTAAGCCGGGATTTTACCATCGAAATCAATGGACCAAATTTTGTGATTCTCAATTATGATCCGTCGTTGAAACTTAATATATCTCAATCTCCAATGGATCCTAGAGGAGGTGTAGCACCCGAGTCTTGAGTTGACTGGATGAGTTGTCTAGGGACTCCATGTATGTGGCTTGATAAATAAACAAGCATTGATCTGATGACGTAGAGAAAAACCCAGAGAACCATAGCAGGCAACCGTGGTGAGGTTGTGACTGATCTTCATAGGAGTTGGTGGTTGATAGTCCGACCAATATGTCGAACCGGTGATAGCGATGGCCAAGCGGTTGTAATCCGGCACATATGTATCTGATAATTTTTCTCAAACGGTAGTTGTTCCAATGTCCGGATTGCAAACCGGTGATAGGTTGAGCTAAATTTATGGTTGAATTTCGCCACCTTGCGTAGATCCAAAAACGCTTTTTAGTGCGGGAGTCGGTCACGGAGATCTACTTGTTGGAATGTTCCGAAATGTTTTGTGGTAGTAAAGGAGTATATCCCACAGCTTTCCACCGGAGGGATCTTCGAATTGATGTACGAGTCGACCTCGGGAATTTTTTTGCTGAAGTCGTGCGGAGTTCCGCTAGATTTGGATAGTGCTTCAGTGCAGGAGTCGGCCAAGAAGATCTAGCCGTCGGAATTTGCTGAAATTTTAATAACTTGTAACCAATAGAATTTCCAATCTTTCCACTGAAGGGATCTTCAATATGAGTTCAGAGTCGCCTCCTGGAGCGTCCGAAATACATACGTTTCTTTCTGTCCTGCGAGCTGCACGTGAGGGTCAATGTTGAAGTCGAGTTTCGAGTCGCATGCTTGAATTTTTCTTGTTTTCGCCATGAGCTTGATGTAGATCTTGATGTAGATGTTGTAGAAACCGAGGTTGCAATGCACCCGAGTCGTATCGAGTCCTGCCAGAGTCGGCGGATCGTCAACTTGTTGATTGTAGATTTGTTCGTGCCGGTTCTTCTTTGTCCGGCCGATCATGAGTTTCTCGATCCCTGTGAGGACTTTCTTCGAGATGACAACACCCTTGTGCGTAGGCATTTCGGTGGGCGCCAACTATCGTGGGAAAGTCATGACAGATGTCCATAGAGCCGTAGTTGATTACGGGGCCTTTGAAATGAGTGTACGAGGAAGAAGAACATCATAGAGAGAGAAAACGTGATTTTATACAGCTTCAAGCCCCGGGAAATAGCGTCTGGTAAAGACCCTACGTGTTCTTTGTGTGAAGGTCTTATTCCTTTTCTCACTGTGAGTCGCCGGCGTGTTGACGACTCTCTTACAATTTTATTCAGGCAAAAGCCTACTTTCATGGCGAAAGCCTACTCTTATGGCGAAATCCTACTCTCATGGCGAAAGCCCACTCTTATGGCAAAAGCCTACTCTCATGTCGAGAGCCTACTCTCATGGAGAAAGCCTACTCTCATGTCGAGAGCCTACTCTCATGGAGAAAGCCTGCTCTCATGTCGAGAGCCTACTCTCATGGAGAAAGCCTACTCTCATGTCGAGAGCCTACTTTGGCGGAAGCCTACTCTGGTGGCGAAAGCCTACTTTGGCGGAAGCCTACTCTTTCGGAAGCCTACCCTAGCGGAAGCCTACTCTTTCGGAAACCTACCCTGGCGAACTTGTCCTCTATGGGCGCCCTACCCCTCCTTATATAGGTGGAAGGGGGAGGCTTACATGTAGAGTCCTACTCTGATACAAACTAGTCTCGTCTTGTATTACAAGTCGTATATCAATCCAATTCCTACTCTAAGTCTTGTAATCTTCCAAGTTAAGTGGACTCTGAAGAGGAGAGTCTCCGTCAGGCCTACTCCTGTAAAGGAGAGTCACCTTGTCTGACCGACTCCTGTAGAGGAGAGTCACCTTCTCCATGGCCGACTCCTGTGGAGGAGAGTCACCTGGCTGCCTACTCCTGTTGAGGAGAGTCACCTGGCTGCCTACTCCTGTTGAGGAAAGTCACATGTCTACTGACTCATGGAGGTGACTCATGTCAGCCGACTCTAGTCTCCAGGACCTGTCTTCTGTGAGTAATCCCCCGACAGGCCCCACAGAGGGGGAGAAAACATAGTTATCAGAACGCTGTTGGAAAAAATTTCTGACCAGTCTGATATCAAAAGATTCACATTTTGTTTCCTGGAGGCATATAATAGAGCAACCAATTTCCTCAATTTTAACTCTCACATTATGCTGTCTTTCCTCAGAATTTAAACCACGTACATTCCAGCAGAGCACACGCCAATTACTATATATTATACTATTCATTAAAACTATATAGCAACTCAGTAACAACCACCTCCGCATAACAGAGAGGTAACAAACCAGCACACCCATGTTGTAGTAAGTAGACAAAAGACCGAAGATCCAGGTACATATAACAAAAGTACCCCTCCCTAACATGAAGAACTAAGATTGAACTAATCATGGGAACATTGGTGTGATGTTCAGTAGATGGCCCAACCATAAGCTTAGCCGTGGTGAGTTCTTCAGGCAATATGCCCAGGGAGGCGCCAAGATCTTGCATAACGCGAATTGCATTGGCGGAGGAATTTCAGCATCCTTGGAGGTTTTGTCATCAGGTTGGTCAGTTGCAGCATTCAGGAGGGGCTTCTTGGCCCGTGGTTGACGCAGCGAGGCAGGTTTTTGCGGGATAGCAGACACAAGTTTAAAACCTGATTTCTTGGCGCAGTTTCTGGTGACACGGCGTGTGGAGAAGTCCTCGTCATCACGCACAAGAGCAGAACGAGTCTGGTGATGGCGCTTTCTAGTCATTGGCTTGCTGTCTGCAGCAAACTCAACGAAATCGGGCAAATGTGCAGAAGAAGTCTCAGGGGAGGCAGGCAGCTCCAGTAGCAAAGGTGCAGGGTCCGAGTTTATTTCATCTTTTGTGGTCTTTTCAGTAGATGTAGACAGTGGTTCCATCAAATCTATCCAGTTCCCAGGGGAGGTATTGATGCCGGAAGGGGAAGAAGATCCAGTCCCCTGGGAATAGCTTATCTACAGAGTGCAGACATCAAATTAGCAAAGGATCTCTCCCAGATCATATGGGAGGTAAGACTGGTCTAAAAGCCACTGGGACAAAATCCATCTGGACAGGGTCCAGATCAATGACTGGTGGCTGATATAGAACAATTTCTAGAGCATCAACATAAGTAATAGGGGCCTGCATCTCAGGCTGTGCTTCCACCTGCCATTGGACTTGAATTTCAACCACATCAGAGTCAGATGAACTGCTGCTATCCATTGATGGATTTAGAACCATGGAGTTCTGATCTTGTGGAGGCATCACATCATGCATTCCCTCCTGCATTGCATCGTCATTGTCAGCACCCTCCTCCACATTCCAGGAAGGCCAACTAATACGGCCCAAATGTATCTATAATTTCGGCTTGCTCCATGCATGTTTTGTGTGATATTTCTATGATCTAGATACACTTTCATGAACTTATGATCATATTTGGACTAACTTATTAACTCAATGCACCATAGTGCCAGTTCCTGTTTTCTGCTGTTTTTCTATTTTAGGTTTCCCCCATATTAAAAGTGCTCCAAAAATTTGGGAAAAATAAGATAAAAAATCAGCGTACCAGAAGCTTCCAAAAACACCTAGGAGGGGCGGGGCCATAGGGGACCCACCAGGGCCCCAGGCGCCCTCCCGGCGCGCCCTAGGGTGGGGCCATGCCAGGGGGCGCGTGGACCCCTGGCTCCCCCTTTCACCTATATATTTTCCGTGAGGCGAAACCTCCGAAGAAAGAAACCCTTTTCGCGATCTCGCCTCTGTTCCGCCGCCGCCGCACTTCCCAGATCGGGAGTGCCAGCAGACCTCTTCCCGGCACCCTGCCGGAGGGAGGCTTGACCTCCGGGAGCCTCTCCTCCACCATGGACGCCTCCCGGATGATCCGTGAGTAGTCTCACTTGGACCATGGGTTCGTGATCAGTAGCTATGTGATGTTCTCGTCCCCTCTTTGTTCTTCATGGATTAGACCTCATGAGCTTCCCTACATGATCGAGGCACATATGTAATTTTCTGTTGTTGCTGTGCTGATTTTGCTGGGATCTATTGGATTATGAGACCATGTTCAGTTTGTGATTGAGTAATATATTTGGTTCTTATCTTTTATATATATGTTCTTGAGTAATTCTTGCATGTTCTCCGTTGTTGTTTATTGCTTTGGCCAAGTAGTAGGTAGTGACTCCAAGAGGGAACGTTATGCTCGATTGTGGGTTCATGCCCCCTGATGACTAGCCTAAGTGAATGAAACGTGAGTCTAGGGGATGTGATGTTTCCACAAGGGGGAAAACAATGGTGCTTGTAACCACGGTTGCAAGGATTTTTTACGTTACCCAAAGTTCTTTTAATGCAGTTGTTTGTTGCTTTGGGTGGGGCTCGCAACTTAATACCAGCGAGATGTTCTGGATAGATATCTCAAGGTGGATGATTAGTAGTAGATGCAGTTGGATTTCGGTCTACTTATTTTCGCATACCACCCATGCTTTTGAGCCTCGTCCTTTCTTTGTAGCATAGTTAGCATTGCGGTGCGTTTTTAATCATGTCAATTGCCCGGCTATGATTTGTTTACCTCGCATAACAGTTTTAACTACTTTCGGGAGAGAGACATCACTAGTGAACATCACGGGACCCTGGTTCATATTCTCATCACTGTTTACACGCTCAATTTATTTTCTTCTTTACTTTCTAGTTGCTATCACTATTATACTTTATCCCTTAAGTTTGACCCTTTGTAAACAACAAGGCCGGAGAGATTGACAACCTCTCTGAACTTCGTTGGGAGCAAAGTTATTTGTTGTGTGTGCAGGTCCAAGTCAACCATTAAATTCTAGCGCCGTTGTCACCTACTTATCATTTTCAGGAGTCCTACGGGGGACAAACCCTATCCTCTACATAGGGGAAATTTGCCGCTATCCTACATCTCACCTTCCACTTGGGGTAACCAAAGGAGGGAGAGAAGCCATTATCACTTCCACGCATCAAGCAAATTTCTGGCGCCGTTTCCGGGGACTCCGAGTGATAAGATAGGGGAGTTGCACACTATCTTTTACTTTTGCTTTTTAGTCTTGTTAGTTTACCTTTCAGTTTTTATCATAGTTTCTTTTATCAAAAATCACAAAAACATATCTGTCACACTTGCTGCCACTATGGGTTCCACTGAAAACACCAAGTTGTGTGACTTCACTAGTCACAACAACAATGATTTTATCTGCACTCCTATTGCCACACCTGCCACTTCAGCTACCTGTTATGAAATTAAACCTGCTTTGTTAAACCTTGTTATGAGAGATCAATTCTCTGGTGCTGGAGATGATGCTGCTTTACACTTAAATAATTTTGTTGAGTTATGTGATTGCAAAAGTATAAAGAAGTAGAAGGTGATGTTGTTAACCTTAAGATTTTTCCTTTCTCTTTAAGGGGAGAAGCTAAAATTTGGTTTCAATCTTTGCCTAGGAATAACATAGATTCTTGGGATAAGTGTAAAGATTCTTTTATTGGTAAGTACTAACCACCTGCTAAAATTATCCAATTGAGGAGTAACATTATGAATTTTAAGAAATTGGATAATGAACACGTTGCCCAAGCTTGGGTACGTATGAAATCTCTTGTTAATAAATGCCCTACACATGGTTTGACTACTTGGATGGTTATCCAGACTTTTTATGCAGGCTTGAACTTTACCTCGCGGAACCTGTTAGATTCGGCCGTGGGAGGAACCTTTATGTCAACAACACTTGGTGCTCCCACAAAACTTCTAGATGAGATGATGACCAACTATTCCCAATGGCACACCGAACGCGCTCCAACAGGTAGGAAGGTAAACTCTGTCGAGGAGATTACCTCCCTAAATGAAAAAGTTGACTTAATTATGTCTCTACTTACCAAGCAACCCTCTACTGATCCTCATGACGTTCCTTTAAATTCTTTGGTTGCTCAGGAACAAGTAGATGTGAACTTTATCTCTAGAAACAACTTCAACAATAATGCGTATAGGGGCAATTTTGCTAGCAACCCTAGACCGTTCCTATCCAACCATGGGAACAACAACACTTATCCTAGCAACAACTCCTATAATCCAACTTATAAGGAAAGAGATTTACCTAGCTATGAGAAACTGGTAGAAATATAGAAGGCTACTAAGAATTATATGCACACCCAGTTTGAACAAAACAAAGCCTTCTCTAGACAATTAGGTGAGCACACTTCCATTTTGCAAAACATTAGGAAGCAACTTGAGAGCCTGAATAGTGAGATCTCTAGTCTCCAAACTAGAATTACCGCCATTGAAACCTATGTTTCAAATATGTCTCACACCCAATCTACCTTGATAAATCAAATGATGGCCAAACTAGAAATTATCCCTATGGAAGAAGATAGAATTAAGAGCCTTCCTACACACCACACTGTTGCTACTATCCAAATTGTTGAGGACACCCAAACTATTAGCACCCAACACACTCCTAGTCCCATTGGACCTATTAATGGTGATGCTAATACCTCAACTAAAACTGGGCATTTCTCGGGCCGGGCCGGGTTTGGGCCGGGCTTGAGAAAGCCCGAGCCCGGCCCGGCCCGACCATCGGGCTGCAGAAATTAGGCCCGAGCCCGGCCCGAACATGGCAAAGCCCGACAAGCCCGACCTGATCCTTTGTTAATTTATGTTTCCTGTAAGCCCAATCCCGGCCCGATGAATTTATTTAGCCTGATTGTGAAGCCCGAGCCCGACCCGAATGACAAGCCCGACCCGGCCTGGCCCGGGTTTTTCGGGTCTGGCTCGGGTCGGGCTGCCCATGCCCGGGTCTAACCTCAACTATAGAAGAAGAAACCCCATGAACATTGAGGCTTTCAAACAAGTGAGCCTAGATGACACCACTACCACCTTTGATAGTAGTAATATTGATTTTGATAGTTGCACCCTCTCAAAAGTTATTAGCTTGCGACACAAAATGTCTAGAGACCCCCACACTAGCACACTAAATCTTGCCTTCATGGACCATATCACTAATTCTCTCATCAAAGATAGGGAGGAGAAGCTTAGAGTAGAAGCCTCCATACCTAGGAAGCTAGAGGATGGTTGGGATCCTATGATCAAATTTAAATTGAATAACTTCTCTTGCTATGCTTTATGTGATGTTGGAGCTAGTACCTCCGTTATTCCCAAAAGAATGTATGATATGTTTGAATTCAAATCTTTTGATCCTTGTTCTGTTGGTGTTCGTCTCGTTGATTCTTCGGTAAGTAAACCTTTGGGGAAGATCGACGATGTTCTTATCATTGTAAATGACAATTATGTTACCGTTGATTTTACTTTTATGGATATAGAGTGTGAACCTTTATGTCCAATTATTTTGGGACTTCCTTTTCTTCGCACCGTTGGTGTTGTTATTGACATGAAAGAGGGGAATATAAAATTTCAATTCCCTCTTAAAAAGGGGATGGAACACTTCCCTATGAAAAAGATTAGGTTGCCTTTTGAGTCCATTACGCGGGCTAGCTATTCTCTCTCTCTTGATAAAACTTGATCTTTTTTGCTTTATGCCTAGCTTAAAGGCGTAAAAGAAATAATTTGTTGGGAGGCAAGCCAAGATGTTTTTACTTATGTTTTTAGTGGTCTTAGTGATTGTTACTATTGTAGCAACATCATTGTATCTTTATTTTCAAGCTTTGTGCCCAGTTCTAGCCTCTTATGATAAGGGAAGCAAAAGTTGTGACATGTTGTCCAGAAAACAGATTATGTCCGCTTGAAGGAAAAAATCAAAACAAATCACCAGTTCATCTTTTTGAGATGAATTGTTTACACATCATGCTCTATACAATTATTAAACTTTCATATGTTCTGAGTTTTTTGATTTGAGATGCAGAAGTACCCCGAAAAAATTATTTACTACTTGATGTTCTGTTTTTCACAGATTCTGCCATGTTTGGCCTTTTCTTACTTTTCAAACCTTAAGCTTTCTTTTTCTTTGCAAAAACTTTTTGGAAATCCTGAGAATAGCTCTTCAAGAATATCTTTATTTCTAGTGGGGAAAAATATTTTTATTAAGGGTACTAACCCCTCTAATCAGCTTATGATGAGTTATGTATGAAGGGAGTTTTCAAGTGTGTGAGGGAAGATGATAAAAGAAGATCCGGGAGTGTCAAGCGCTCAAGCTTGGGGATTCCCCAATGCCTCCCCAATAAATATTCAAGGATACTCAAGCGTCTAAGCTTGGGGATGCCCCAGTGCATCCCCTTCTCCATCAACAATCATTAGTTCGTCCTTCGTCTCACTATATTTTTATGACTTCATGCGTTATGTGCTATGATTGGAGCGTCTCGCTCTTAGGTTTACTTTTTAGTTTTCTTTAGCTTTGCTTGCTGTTTACAATAAGTTAGACACCATCTTACTTTATGTGGGAGAGACACACGCTCCACTTTAAACTAGAACACATCTTAGGATTTTTCATGCTTATCTTTCTGTTGTTGTGTATTCTTTATCTTTCGTAGCTACTGCCTTGTTTAGTTTTACTTTGTCTTTTGCAAGAGCTTTAGATTTTGTATAATGTGTTGCTGGAACTCTCTTTAGTTTTCATGTTTATCTTGTTAAAAGAGTTGGTTGTTTCACTGAGTTGTGTCTTGTCTTGAAAGTAGGTAATTGATGTTGCTATTCAATTGTAGTAGTAACTTGTAATAGTTTTGAGGTATTGTTGTAAGTAATGTTTGAACTTTTGGTGTCAAGAGCTCTATCCTATTAGTTATAGGTGTCATATTTTGGGCAATCCGTGTTTATTTTCAAAATCTATAAAAACTAGTTGAGAACTCTAGCTACTAGATGGATCACTACTCTTTGGAGGGATCAGATATTAGAGTACACTCACGTACCATGAGTCGAGGATGCGCAAGGATAACCAAACCCACATACACTCCTTCTCGGGGTACTTGTCTCTTTGTGAACCTCCTTATTAGATTGAGAGTTACCGATAATAAGTGCATGCTTCTTCGGACTAATGTAAGTATTGAAACTTGACACTTCCACCTCCTCATATTTGCTAGCCTCCTCGGTACCGTGCATTGCCCTCTTCTCACTCAGAAAATTGGCGTCCACCTCGCCGGTGCGTACAAACCCTTGGTATGATACGCTCTGTCATCATAAACCACCTTATATCATTCCTCAAAAAAGCCACCATACCTACCTATCGAGGCATTTCCATAGCCTTTCCGAGATATATTTCCATGCAACATCCACCTTCTCATGACTTGATCTTCATGCCATACATGTTCTTTCTACACTGGCATAGGCATACATTTGCATACATCATGATAGCTACATCTTCTTTATGTTGAGTACCTTGTAAAGTGTGAAAGATCTTCTATACTTCTTGTAAAAAATAGAGTGTTGCCCTTAAGTGAGGAAAAGATCCCAAAGAGGACAAATTTAAAAAGATCCCAAAGAGGACAAATGAGAGTTAAATAGAAAGATCCATTGAGGCCACAAAAAAAGAGAAAAATAAAATAAAAAGAGAGAAGGTGGAAACAATACTATTCCTTTTGAAAGACCCACACTCGTACTCCCTCTATATCTTGTACTCCATAGAGATGATCATATATGAATATAGCTATGTGGGAACCTTCACACTTTAGAATTTGGCTTGTATATTCCAATGATGAGCCTCCTCAAATGAGCTCTAGGTCTTCCTGAGCGAGCAAGTTCGATGCACCCCCACTAGTTCCATTGGAGTGCTTTTCTTATCTCATATGTGCATCCGTTACATGGCAATCCCTACTCCTCCCATCGTATCTATCATTTGGCCTTCTCACCTATGATTGTCCTCATTGATGTGAGCCTTTCTCACCCTTTTTGTCTTCCTCCTCCACCATATTTCTCTCTTTGTCATCCTAAGTGTCAACTCTCGTGCTAATGCTCATCCATTGCATGAGTGCTCAAAATATCGAAAAGGAGTGGATCAAATTGACTTGTACCTGGATAGTGGTCTGGGGACGAGTCAATAAAAGATCCAAAGAAGACTAAGTGTGAAACTTTAGTAGATTGAGTTCTCAGCAAAAATACTTTTTTCTCGTATTCCCATCTCCCACTTCTTGCACGCAAACACCATCTGGAGACATTCGAGTCACGGACAGCGAGAGCTCTTGCAACTAATGTTCTTATGTTTCTTGTTTCAATGCTAGTATAGACTCTAGCCTGTTATGAGTTGAATTGAATTACATACCTTGATTTCTTTACTTTCGAAGTTCTTATATGGTTGTTAGCATGTCACCACAGAAATTATGCTTGTTATCATTTACCTACTCGAGGAATAGTAGGAATTAAGCCTGGGGATGTTGATACGTCCCAAACGTATCTATAATTTCTGCTTGCTCCATGCATGTTTTGTGTGATATTGCTATCATCTAGATACACTTTCATACACTTTTGATCATATTTGGACTAACTTATCCAATCAGTGCACCACAGTGCCAGTTCCTGTTTTCTGTTGTTTTTCTATTTCAGGTTTCCCCCATATTAAAAGTGCTCCAAAAATTCAGGAAAAATCAGATAAAAATCAGCGTACCTAGGAGGAGCCATAGGGGAGCCACCAGGGCCCCAGGCGCCCTCCCGGCGCGCCCTAGGGTGGGTCGCGTCTGGGGGCGCTTGGACCCTTGGTGGCCCCCCTGGCTCCCCCCCCTTCCCCCTATATATTCTCCGTGACACAAAACCTCCAAAGACTGAAACCCTTTTCGCGATCTCGCCTCTGTTCCGCCGTCGCCGCACTTCCAAGATCGGGAGCGCCAGCAGACCTCTTCCCGGCACCCTGCCTGAGGGAGGGTTGACCTCCAGGAGCCTCTCCTCCACCATGGACGCCTCCCAGATGATCCGTGAGTAGTCTCCCTTGGACCATGGGCCCGTGATCATTAGCTATGTGATGTTCTCCTCCCCTCTTTGCCTCCATAGGTAGGTATAGTAGAAGGTTAGATGTAGTCTAGCGGCAAATTTCCCTCGATGAAGATACCAAGGTTTTAAGATTGTCTCTCATAGGACTCTGATAATGATAAGTAGGTGTTTGGCAAGTGAGGCGACGAATCACTTGGTTCGCCTGGACCTGCACACGACACAAATTACTTTGCTTCCCAATGAATACAGAGAGGCAGTCAATCTCTCCGTCCTTGTTGTTCACAAAGGATCAACGCAACAGCTAAAAGATAATAATGATAACGGCTAGAAAGTAAAAGCAGGAAAATAAAAGAGCGTGTAAACAGTGATGAGAATATGGACCGGGGTCCCGTGATGTTCACTAGTGATGTCTCTCTCCCAAAAGACGATAAAACTGCTATGCCAGGTAATCAAATCACAACTGGGAAATTGAGAGGATTAAGAACGCACCGCAATGCTAACTATGCTACAAAGAAAGGACGAGGCTCAAAAGCATGGGCGGTACGCCAAAATAAGTAGACCGAAATCCAACTGCATCTACTACTAATCATCCACCTTGAGATATCTATCCAGAACATCTCGCTGGTATTAAGTTGCGAGACCCACAAAAACTGTAAACCCAAAGCAACAGGCAATTGCATTAAAAAGCACTTTTCTTAAAGTAAACAATCCTTGCAATCACGGTTACAAGCACCCTTGTTTTCCCCCTTGTGGCAACAGCACATCCCCTAGACTCATGTTTCTGTCACTCAAGCGTGTCATCAGGGGGCATGAACCCGCAATCGAGCATAACGTTCCCTCTTGGAGTCACTACCTACTACTTGGCCAAAGCAATAAAGAGCAACAGAGAACATGCAAGACCTAATTAGGAACAAAAATATAAAAGATAAGAACAAAATATATTACTCAATCACAAACTGAACATAGTCTCATAATCCATCAGATCCCAGCAAACTCAGCATAGCAAAAACAGAAAATTACATATGTGCCTCGATAATGTAGGGTGACTCCTGAGGTCTAAACCATGAAGAACAAAGAGGGGAGGAGAACATCACATAACTACTGATCACGGACCCATGGTCCAAGGGAAACTACTCACGGATCATCCGGGAAGCATCCATGTTGGAGGGAAGCTCCTGTAGGTCAATCCTCCTTCCGGCAGGGTGCCTGGAAGAGGTCTGCTGGCGCTTCCGATCTTGGAAGCGCGGCTGCGGAGGAACAGAGGCGAGATCGCGAAAAAGGGTTTTGTCCTCGAGGGTTTCGCGTCACGAAGAATATATCGGCGTAGGAGGGCAGACAGGGGGCCACCATGGTTCCAGGCGCCCCCCTGGCGCGGCCAAGCCCTAGGTCGCGCCAGGTGGCCGCCTGGGGCCCTGGTGGGTCCCCTCTAGTCCTCCTTCGGTACTCCGGAAGGTTCCGTTGCGCTGATTTTTTATCTGATTTCCCCGAATTTTTGGAGCACTTTTAATATGGGGGAAACCTGAAATAGAAAAACAGCAGAAAACAGGAACTGGCATTGTGGTGCATTGAGTTAATAAGTTAGTCCAAATATGATCAAAAGTGTATGAAAGTGTATCTAGATCATAGCAATGTCACACAAAACATGCATGAAGAAAGCAGAAATTATAGATACGTTTGGGACGTATCAATTAGTGAGTAGATGCAGTTGGATTTCGGTCTACTTGTCTTGGCGTACTGCCCATACTTTTGCGCCTCTAACTTTATTTGCAACATAATTAGCAATGCGGTGCATTTATATTTCTGTCAATTGCCCAGCGGTAATTTGTTTACCCAACTTAGCTATTTTATTGTCTTTTTGGAGAGACATCACTAGTGAACATCATGGGACCCCGGTACATATTTCCACCACTGTTTACACCTCCACTATTTACCGTTTTATTTCCTTTCAGTTGCAATCACAACTATCATTATTCCCCTTGTGTTTTGATCATTTGTAAATGACAAGGCCGGAGAGATTGACAACCTCTCTGTACTCGTTGGGAGAAAAGTTACTTGTGTTGTGTGAAGGTTCAGGTCAAGTGAGTAATTTTCTTGAAATGGCGCCTTGCTCGTTTGCCACCTACTTGTCGACCTTGGAGTCTGATACGTCCCAAACATATCTATAATTTTTTCTTGTTCCATGCACTTTTATGTGACATTGCTACATGTTTTGCTACACTTTCATATAATTTTACACATATTTGGACTAACCTACTAACTCAGTGCACCCAGTTCCAGTTTTTTGTCTGATGATGTCTTTTAGTTGCAATGATTTTCCCCAATTCAAAGTGCTCCAAAAATTCCAGAAAAAATAGAATAAAAATCAGCAAGACGGAAGCTTCTGGATCCCCGAAGGAGGGCCAGGGGGGCCCACCTGGCGCCTAGACAGCCAGGTGGCGCAGCTCCACCCTTGGTCGCGCCACCAGGGAAACTTAGAGTCCCAGGTGGCCCCTAGCTGCGCGCTTTGGCCTATATTATCTATTCGTTCCAGAAACCCTCGAGCCCGCATCATGAAAAACCTCTCTGTTTCGCCACCGGCGCGCTTCCATGATCGGGAGCACCAGAAGACCTCCTCCCGGCACCCTGCCGGAGGGAGGAGTGGTCTCCGGGAGATTCTCCACTAGCATGGACGCTTCCCGGATGTGTTGTGATTAGTTCCCCTTGGACCATGGGTCCATGACATGTAGCTATGTGATGTCTTCTCTCCAATATTGTTCTTCAATGTTTAGTCCTTGTGAGCTGCCCTACATGATCAAGGCACCTATGTAATTTTCCTGTTGTTGCAACGTTGTGTTTGCTGGGATCCTATGGATTATGAGATTATGTTTAGATCGTGATGAGTTATATATTTGGTTTACCTTTTATATTTAGTTCTTGAGTAACTCTTTCATGTTCTCCATTTATTTTTATTGCTTTGGCCAAGTAGTAGATAGTAACTCCAAGAGGGAGCGTTATGCATGATTGTGGGTTCATGCCCCCCAATGTTTAGCTTGAGTGACAGAAGCATGACACTAGGGGATGTGTTGTTGCCACCAGGGAGAAAACAACGGTTCTTGTAACTGCCGTTGCAAGGATTGTTTACCTTACGCATAGGCTATGAATGCAACTGTTTGTTGCTTTGATTTTACACTTTGGGTGGGGCTCGCAACTTAATACCAGTGAGATGTTCTGGATAGATAAATCAAGGTGGATGATTAGTGAGTAGATGCAGATGGATTTCGGTCTACATGTCTTGGAGTACTGCCCATACTTTTGAGCCTCTTATTTTCAAGTAGCATAATTAGCATCGCGATGCGTTTATAAATCGGTCAATTGCCCAGCTATAATTTGTTCACCCAGCTTAGCTGTTTTATGGTCTTTTGGGAGAGAGGCAATACTTGTGAACATCATGGGACCCCGGTTTATATTTCCACCACTTTTTACACCTCCACTTTATTTATCGCATTTACTTTCTGTTGCAATTATCACTGCTATCATTATCACTATCTACCCTTGCGTTTGATCCTTTGTAAACAAAAAGGCCGGAGAGATTAACAACCTCTTTGAACTTCGTTGGTAGCAAAGTTATTTGTTTCTGAGTGCAGGTCCACATCAATTTATGTGGCGCCGTTGACACCTACTTGTCGATCCTTGAAGTCCTCCTGGATTCGATAAAACTTACTGTCCTCGTGTAATGGAAATTTGCTGCTATCTACATCTCAACCTTCCACTTGGGGTAACCAACAAAGGGCGAGAAGCCGTTATCATCTCTCGCACATCAAGAAAATTTCTGGCGCCGTTGTCGGGGACTCCACTCTTCAAGATAGGGGAGTTGCACATTATCTTTTATCTTTGCTTTTTAGTCTTGTTAGTTTACCTTATCATTTCTATCTTAGTGTCCTTTATCAAAAACCACAAAAAAATTACCTTGTTCTTGCTTGCTGCTACCACTATGTGTTCCACTGAAAACACTAAGGTGTGTGACTTCACTAGTCACAACAACAATGACTTTATCTGCACTCCTATTATTCCACCTGTCACTTTAGCACCTTCCTATGAAATTAAACCTTCTTTGCTTAATCTTGTTATGAAAGATCAATTCTTCGGTGCTGGAGATGATGCTTCTTTCCACTTGAATAATTTTGTTGAGCTTTGTGATATGCAAAAGTATAAATAAGTAGATGGTGATATTGTTAAGCTTAAGCTTTTTCCTTTCTCCTTGAGAGGAGGAGCTAAAATTTGGTTTCAATCCTTGCCTAGGAATAGCATAGATTCTTGGGATAAGTGCAAGGATGCTTTTATTGGGAAGTACTAACCACCTGCTAAGGTTATCCAATTGAGGAGTAATATTATGAATTTTAAGCAATTGGATAATGAACATGTTGCCCAAGCTTGCGAGCGCATGAAATCTGTTGTTAAGAATTTCCCTACACATGGTTCGACTACTTGGATGGTCATCCAGACTTTTTATGCATGCTTGAACTTTACCTCGCGGAATTTGTTAGAGTCGGCCGCGGGAGGAACTTTTATGTCAACTACACTTGGTGCTGCCACAAAGCTATTGGATGAGATGATGGAAAAGTATTCTCAATGGCACACCGAAAGAGCTCCAACAGGTAGGAAGGCAAACTCTGTTGAGGAAATCTCCTCCCTAAATGAAAAAGTTGACTTGATGTAACAACCCCGATTTCACAAAAAATTAAAATTTTGTCTTCGGTGTGAATGGTTTGATTGTCTGATTTGTTTGCGGTGTTTGCATCCCTGATTTATCGAACGGCAATTATTTTCCCCCCTCTTATCTCGTACTGGACGGAGACTGGCCCTTGCCACCCTAACACTCGACCTTGCGACACCGGGTTTCACCTGATCACCGTCGCGAAAACCGCACGAGACCAGTCGTAGCCAACGGAACGAAAAACCCCGTTTAATAATTAAATAGATTATTTTTATAGAATGACGGAAAGTGTTCTCGGATCGTTTCCATCGTGAGGTGAACGCCGCCAGGTCGATGCGATCATCGCTCAGTTCGAAGTTTACTCGAATCAGAGGTCCTGCGGACCCCCGGCGGCCAGGAACGGAAACATCATGCGCGCGAGAGAAAAACCGGGGATGTTTTTGCAAACTGCCAGCCACCTGGGCTATATAAAGACCACCACTCTCCCACCCCTTTCTAGGGTTTCCCCTAATCCAAAATTGCAGCCACACCGTCCACTTTGCCCGAAAAATAGCCCCATTTTCGCAACCCTAGCCCATCAGATCTGAAAATTCACCCCCAAGCGCTCTGGACCGTCAGATCTCGCGATCCGACGGCCCAGAGGCCGCCACGTCAGCCCACCATCCACCTCTCTCTCTCCAGCCCCGCCGCCAGCCCGAGGGGCCTCCACGCTGCCGCCGCCCGTGTAGTCCGGCCGCCGCGCCGGCAGCAGCACCGGCGAGCAGCTGCCCCGCCAGGTCGCCTCTCCTCTTTCCCGCGGGATCCCTCTCCTCTCACCCCCTCTTCTTCCTTTGTCCAGGGCAACGCCGCAGCCTCCTGGGTTGGCCGGAGCCAAGCCGAGCTCCGAGCTCGGGCTAGCCATGCGCCACAGCCCCTCGACCTCCTCCGGCCGGATCTGGGCCGCCCTTCGACCCTACGCCGTCCCCGCCTCCCCTCCACCGCCGGCCTCTAGGCCAGATGGGCCAAGCCCATGGGTGAGGGCCCATGTCCCTTTTTTTGTTTTTTTATACCCTGCAAATTTTTCGAAGTCTGAAATATTGTGCTGCTGATTCATTTTTGCGCTGTAGTTTACGAGTAATCCGTAGCCCGCATCGCGTTCCTCCCAAAAGGAAAATTGTTTAGAATTGTTTGTACTTCAGTTCATATTTTGTGAGCATTTTGATTTGAGGCCATCTTGATGTTGTTAATCACTGTTGAATTGGTCACTAGACTGTTAACTGCTATATTTCCTATTAGTGTGTTGCTGCTGTTATTTTATTGCAAGTTTGATTGATGATTGTGACACATCCATGAGGCCTATTGCATTAATTCTTGTTGCATACTGTTAAGCATCATGTCTACTTCCATTATATGTATTGCATTGTCATGTTTGCATTCCTGGTCATAGTTATGTTTAGCTCCAAAGTTGATATCCTGCTGTTTTTGACAGCCACCTCTGTCTGTAACTATACGATGCCATGTTGCATGCTTAATATCTTTTGATCTGTGATGCCTATGACCATGATTCTTGTTTGTATCTAATCACCATCATGTCTACTCCATGCTCATATATTTCTTTGTCATGTTGCTGCACATTTACATATAGTTTTGCTACTGTTTATACAGCATGAAAATGATAGTTTCTGCCATGTTTTCCTGATTTTCACTAAGCCCTTGATCAGTAATGTTTTATAGCATTTTGTGTTGCTTATAACTAGTGAACCATGATGCCTTTTTGCATGATTCCTTTCGCCATACCTTCCCTGCCATGTCTACTTTAGTTGCATATCATTTGTGAGCATGTTTGCATTCATTATCCTGTTTATGCATTGCTCTAGAGTGTGCTTCCTGAGGTTGGCACATTGTGTTCCAAACTTGTTTTGCTTATATCTTTTTAGCTGTAACTCCGTTTGGAGTGTTCTTTACATGTAACTTGATTAGTTTTTTGTGTACTTTGTGTTTATTATATTTTTTGTTGTTGTTAACCAACCTAAAATATGGTTTAGGGCAGAACAGTACCAATTACTTAAATTGTCATGTTTAGGTTGTGCCTCACTTAAACTGACTAGCATAGATAGTTTACCTTATGCTTCACCTCTTTTCATGTTTGTGTGCTATGCCATACTTGAGTGAGATGCCATGTTAACAACCTTTGTTGCTCACATGTAGCTAAACAACTTGAATCATCGTAAATGTGCGGTATCGTCGTGTGTGACGAGTACTCCACTTAACCTGTTAGTAACCGCTCTCGACGATAGATGTGATGCCGTAGTGTGTTGTCTCGTGTTGCCTTTTTGTTATTGCTTGCTCTTTATTGCTTCGTAGTAATAGATGCTTGCTCGTCGATTGCCTTTTCCAGTGTTTCCTTCTTGTGTGCTTCCGCGGGTACCTCTCAGAGACGTTACGAGCTTGCGATCGACCACTCCTTCGGTTTCATCTTCTCATCAGGCAAGGGGGAGCATATATCATGCTTATAACTTTAATCTCACTCGCGCCTAGGTGTAGGATAGAACGATTTCTTGATCCTACCACTTTATATTCATGCCTCTCAAATAAACCCAAACAGCCATGTCCCTCCACCTCCCAGCAAACCTTGTTCGGTTATGTTACTATTGCTCGCTTCTCAACCACTGCTTAGTATGCATGCTAGGATGTTATCAACTGTCATCCTGTTACTCCTTGGATTGGGCTATCACCTTATTATATTGTTGTTGATGATATGATTATTATAATGTTGACTATATTCGACGAAGGATGGAAGGTCTAGGCTATCCCGCCCCGACGCTTTGTTCCATTCGAGTCACCTAGGATCCGAGTTCCAGGTATTGGTTCTAAGACTAAGCGTGCCTAACCGCGTGTGGGATTTTATGGGGTCCCCTTTTCTTACCTATCCAGCTTCAAACATTTCTAGAGGTGGCCCAAGCTGATTTACCATTTGAGAACATGCATATATATCTGTTGGGTCGCTCCTAGCAGATATCCTTTAAAACAACCTTGGCCAGCCGAGACATGGTTTCTCTGTTGGTCCACACTGGTGAGCTAGAGGCCTGCCCACATGTGAGGGGATCAGTTACCTCAACCTTGGCCAGACGGAAGAGTCCGATCCGAGAGCTTGGCCAGCTTTTGGATTGGGTGTCGACTCCCCGGGGGGCCACCCGGATTTGTTCGTTGTTAGCTAGAGGGACCTGTCGTTTCGGATCTCTCGGGACGAAATCATAAAATGGCTGCCTGTGATGGGTAGAAACTGAGAGAGATGGGCGTGCGTGCGGAGCCTTGTAATGGGCAGTTGGTACACCCCTACAGGGTTAAATCTTTTCGAGAAGTTGTGTCCACGGTTATGGACGACTTGAGACCTACTCCTTGTTCATAGACAACAACAACTGAGATAATCTTAATATAACTTGATCAACGTGTGTGTGCCTTGACTGCTTCTTCTTCGTCGGGATGCGAAGAGGAGGACAAGGATAGGATAGGTGTTATGCTTGCGTAAGTAGTTGATAGCAAGACTTGTTGGAGGCGATTCCTCATCGAATGCTTGGTTCTCATCTTACTCTAAAATACACCGTTAGCCACTCATATATTGCTAGTGCATCTGCAACCTCACCACTACCCCCATCTTACCCATGAGAAGTTAGTTACAAGACTTTGATATATTCTCACCCCTTTCTTTTCTTTTCCCTTTTTATGTTTTTCCTGATCGGCCGCTGCAGTTGATTACTATCTCGACTTTTCTTCTAGACGCCTTCGTGGAGACTCGGGACGACTAGTTAGGGGATCCCGGCGGAGAGCCTGGACCCGTGTGGTAACGGGAATGGTGTGTTTTACCTTTGCCACTAGGAATTTGAATGTAGACTGTACTCAGACATCTATCTTCCGCAAATGTATGTATTTAAGGCAGTTGTATGTCGATTTTATGACATGTTGTATCCATGTAGTTGTAATGTTGTGATATCATGTTGGAAATCCGGGGCATATGGCAGTGTCATATGTCGCGGTGGGACCGATATGTGCTTCGTCCTTGGATCTGGATGGAAACATCTAGATCTAAACAGTACCGCATATCGGGCCTTACACTTGATCATGGCTTTACTTACAAAGAAAGCTCATATTGATCCTCATGATATTCATTTGAAATATTTTGTTGCTCAAGAGCAAGTTGATGTTAATTTTATCTCTAGGAATTTTTCGAATAATAATGCTTATAGGAGTAATTTTGGTAGCAATCACAGACCGTTCCCATTCAATAATTATGGGAACAACAACACTTATCCTAGGACCAAAAACACCACTTCTGAAATAGAGAGCATTATTAACGACTTTATCACTTCTCAAAAAGCCTTCAATAAGAGTGTAGAAGAGAAATTAGAAAAACTAGATAGCCTCTCTTCGAAGGGTTACAATATAGCTCATGAGGTAGAATTTCTTAAAATTAGAACTTCTCCCCTAGAGGAGTGAAAAATCACACCCATGAATGTTATCCAAGTCCAAACTAATGAGAATATTAGAATGCTAGACAAACTTAAGGATAGATGGGCTAGAGAAAAGGAAGAGGACGTTAGAATTAAGAGCCTTCCTACACACACTACTGTCTCCACTATACAAGTTGTTGAGGATCTCAAAACTTTTAGCACCCAACACATCCCTAGTCCCACTGGACCTATTAATGGTGATGCTAATACCTCAACTTTAGGACATGAAGCTCCTATCATTCTAGAGACTACCAAACCAATGAGCTTAGATGACATCACCACCACTTTAATGCATGGTAGTGATCTTGATTTAGATAATTGTAGTCTCTCAGAAGATATCACCTTTTTGCAAAGAATGGATAAAGACCCCCACACTAGCACTTATAACATTGCCTTCACCGAGCATATTACCAATGCTCTTGTCAAAGCTAGGGAGGAGACGCTCAATCTTGAGACTTCCATCCTAAGGAAGCTAGAAGATGGTTGGGATCTCTAGTCAAAATTAAATTGAATAACTTCTCTTGCTATGCTTTATGTGATATTGGAGCTAGTGCCTCTCTTACGCCCAAAAGAATGTATGATATGCTTAATTTGAAACCTTTTGATACATGTTCTTTTCATGTTAATCTTGTTGATTCTTCCGTAAATATACCTTTAGGAAGGATTGATGATGTGCTTATTATTGTCAATGATAATTATGTTTCCATTGATTTTCATGTCTTGGATATTGAGTGTGATCCCTCATGTCCAATTATTTTGGGACGACCTTTTCTTCGCACCGTTGGTGCTATCATTGACATGAATGAGGGGACCATTAGATTTAAGTTCCGCCTTAAAAGGGAATGGAACACTTCCCTGAAAACAAGATCAAGTTACCTTATGAGTCCGTTACACGGGAAAGCTATTCATTTGATATTGATAAAACTTAATTTTCTTGTATCATACCTAGCTAAAAGGCATAAAAGAAAGCGCTTGTTGGGAGGCAACCCAAGATGTTTTTTACTTTTAATTTTAGTGGTCTTGATGCTCGTTACTACTGTAGCAACATCATTATATCCTTATTTTCAATCTTTGTGCCATATTTTAGCCTCCGATTGCAAGAAAGTTCAAAAGTTGTGACATGCTGTCCAGAAACAAATTTTGTCCCCTTGACGAAAAAATTGGCCATAAATCACCAGATCATCTTTTTGATCTGAATTGTTTTGACAGAATGCTCCATACAATTTTCTTTCGTGCATCTTTTCTGAGATTTTTTATTTGAGTTTCAGAAGTACCCCAAAAAAATTATTTACTACCTGCTGGTCTGTTTTTCACAGATTCTGCCATGTTTTGCGTCTTCATCGTTTTGCAAACCTTAACCTTGCTTTTTCTTTGCAAAAACTATTTGGAAATATTGATAAACAGTAGATCTTCAAGAATATTTTTATTTTCAGTAGATAAAAACATTATTATACCATGGGTACTAACCACTCTAATCAGCTTATGATGAGTTTCGCATGAAGGGAGTTTTCAAGTATGCGAAGGAAGATGATAAAAGAAGATTCAGGAGTGTCAAGCGCTCAAGCTTGGGGATGCCTCCATGCACCCCCAAGGAATATCCAAGGAGACTCAAGCATCTAAGCTTGGGGATGCCCCCGTGCATCCCCTTCTCCATCAACAATCATCAGTTCGTCCTTCTCCATACTATATTTTTATCGCTTCATATGTTATGTGCTAGACTTGGAGCGTCTCGCTCTTTAATTTTTAGTTTGTTTTAGTTTTGCTTTTTGTTCATAACAAGTTGGATCCTAGCCTTCGTTGTTTGGGAGAGAAACACGCTCCACTCCACCATAGAACACAACATAGGCTTGCATGCTTATCTTTCTTTTTGTGTGTTTTCTTTATTTGTTTCATATCTGCTGCCACGCTTAGCTCTTAGTTTTCATGCTTATATTTTTAACAGATTTTGTTTAGGTTGTTCCTGGAATTCTCTTGCGTTTTCAAGTTTATCTTATTTAGAGAGTTGGCTTGTTGCACTGAGTTGTGTGTCTTGCATGATTAGGTAATTAAGGTTCCTATTACAAGTGTAGTAGTAACATGCAATAGTTTTGAGGTATTGATTAGATTAATGTTTGGACATTAAGGTGCCAAGAGATTGAGCCTATTAGTGATAGGTGTCCTATTTTGGGCGACCCGTTCTTATTTTAAAAAACTAAAAAAATTAGTTGAGAACTGTAGCTACTAGATGGATCGCTAACCTCTGGAGGGGTTGGAATATATAGAGTACCCTCACGAACCATGGGTCGAGGATGCGCAAGGATAATCAAATCCCCATACACTCCTCCTCGGCGTACTCGTCTCTTTGTGAACCTCCCGATTAGATAGAGAGTTACCGATAATAAGTGCATGATTTCTTCGGACTAATGCGAGTATTCGATTTTTGGCACTTCCACCTTCCCATATTTTGCTAGCCTCTTTAGTATCGTGCATTGCCTTTTCTCATCTTGAGAGTTGGCGCATACTTCGCCGGTGCATCCAAAACCTTGGCACGATACGCTCTGTCATCATAAACCTCATTATATCTTCCTCAAAACAGCCACCATACCTACCTATCAAGGCATTTCCATAGCCTTTCCGAGATACATTGCCATGCAACATCCACCATCTCATGACTTGATCTTCATGTCATACATGCTTTTTCTTGATTGAGGAGTCGCATGATAGTTGGGCTTTTCCCTTATTATTGCTACATGACGCGCAAGTATCATTGCATATCCTACTACACTGGCCGAGGCTTACATTTGCATACATCATGATAGTTTTCATTCTTTGTTTATGTTGAGTACTTCTTGTAAAGTGTGAAGATCTTCTATATTCTTATAATATGTAGAGTGTTGCCCTTAAGTGAGGAAAATATCCCAAAAAGGACACATTAAAAGATCCCAAATAGGACAAATGAGAGATAAATATAAAGAGTCAAAGAGGCCACAAAAATACAAAAAAATAAAAAAAGAAATGAAAAGAGAGAAGGGGCAACACTACTATTCCTTTTGAAAGATCCACACTCGTACTCCGTTGCTATATTTGAACTCCATAGAGATAATCATTCATGCATAACTATGTGGGGACATGATACGACTCAAACGTATCTACTTTTCCAAAAACTTTTGCTATTGTTTTGCCCTCATTCTTGCATGATTTGAATTAAAACTAACCCGGACTGACGTTGTTTTCAGCAGAGCTGCCTGTATGGTCTTATTGTGTGCAGGAAAATGGATTTTTAGGTATCTCAGAAAATTCCCAGAAAATTCAGGAAAAATCCACGCACCCGAAGCTTCCACGGACTAGAAATGGGGCCAGAGGGGGCCCACAGGGGCTCCAAGCGCCCTGCTGGCTTGGCCCCACCCCTGGCCACGCCGGCTGGCCGCCTGGGGGGCCTCCCCCTCCTCTTGTGCCCTACCAATGCCCATATTTATTCCCGTGACGGGAAAACCCCAAAACAGAAGTTGTTTTTCCAGTTTCCGTCACGGAGCCGCCGCCACCCTCTGTTCTTCCTCGGGAGGGCTAATCTAGAGGATGATTTGGCCTCCGGAGAGGGGAGATCGTCGCCATCATCATCACCATCGCCTATCCATCCTCCCACCATGACTTCTCTTCACATGTGTGAGTAATTCCCTACTGTAGGTAAAGGGGATGGTAGGGATTGGATGAGTTTGATCATGTAATAGTTCGTCAGATTGTTGGGGGCATGTTTCCTATCATCTACTATGGTGTTTATCATCCTTGCTACAACTGGTTGCTCTTAATGCTTGTCACTTTGGGCCCGAGTGCCATGTTTTCAGATCTGAACCACTTGTGTTCTCATGAGTATATTGATGCTCTTGATTCTATCTATGAGTTGTATGCACCTATTATGGTCCGGAACCGGCGATCCCAAAGGTGAAAGCTTGGGACACCAAAGGGGATGGTCAATAATTTGAGGATTTCATGTATCCATTGAGTTTATTGCTTTGTTCCGGTGCTCTTTGAAAGGAGCACCTTAATCTCCATAAGTTCCCTTTGTCCCCGTTAGTAGCGGGATGGTAGGACAAAGATGTTGTGCAAGTTCTTATTGCAAGCACGCACAACTACCTACGAGATACATGCCTAATGTTTGATATTTTCCTAGATGATCCTTTCTTTTCTGTGTGCCTTGCCCCGTGTTAGAATTTATTACATGTTCACTCTTATCCAAGCAGCGCCCAACCATCCATCTCCCTAGCCTACAGTGTTTTAATTCTGCTGGTTACTACTAGTTTATTTTTGCTGTTTTACTTTCAATGTCACCACTGTCACTATCATATCACAGTTGCTATTAACATTTTGTTGCAAGCAAGTATATTTCAGGTGCGGTTTCATTGACAACTCAACTTTCAAAGCTTATAAATACTCTTTGGCATCCCTTGTGTCAAATCAATAAATTGGGTTAACTTACCTGCGAAAACGCTACAAACGATCCCCTATAGTTGAGGGTCATCAGGACCCTTACACTATAGAACTTGGCTTGCATATTCCAAGGATGAGCCTCCTCAAATGAGCTCTAGGTCTTCATGAGCAAGAAAGTTGGATGCACCCCACTAGTTCCATTGGAGAGCTTACCTTAGCTCATATGTGCATCCTTTGCATGGAAATCCCTACTCCTCACACCATATCTAATATTTGGCATTCTCTCGCCTATGATTTTCCACATTGATGTGAGCCTTTCACACCCTTTTTTTCTTCCTTCCCCATCATTTCTCTCTTTTCCATCCTAAGTGCCAAGATATCTTGCTCGCGCTCATCCATTGCATGAGTTCTCAAAGTCGAAAGAGAGAGGATCAATTTGACTTGTACCTGACTAGTGGTCTGGGGATGAGTCAAAATAAGATCCCTAAGGAGACCAAGTGTGAAACTTTAGTAGATTGAGTTCTCAATTGAACTATATTGTTATTATTATCTATCCCCATCTCCCATTGCTTGCACGCAAATACCATTTGGAGACATATGAGTCACGGACAGCGAGAGCTCTTGCACCTTTATGTTTATGCTTTGCTAGAATCAATACTAAGACTCTTTCTTGTTATTATCTTGACTTGAATTGCATATCTTACTTGCTTTACTTTGAAGTTCTTATATGTGTGTTAATGTGTCACCACAGAAATTGTCTGTGTTATCATTTACCTACTCGAGGACGAGCGGGAATTAAGCTTGGGGATGTTGATACGCCCCAAATATATCTATAATTTATGCTTGTTCCATGCACTTTTATGTGACATTGCAACATGTTTTGCTACACTTTCATATCATTTTACACATATTTGGACTAACCTACTAACTCAGTGCACCCAGTGCCAGTTTCTGTCTTCTCATGTCTTTTAGTTGTAGTGATTTTTTTCCCAATTAAAAGTGCTCCAAAAATTTCAGAAAAATCAGAATAAATATCAGCGAGACTGAAGCTTCTGGAACCCCAAAGGAGGGCCAGGGGCCCTACCTGGCGTCCAGGCGACCAGGTGGCGCAGCCCCACCCCTGGCGGCTCCACCAGGGTGCCTGGGAGCCCCAGATGGCACCTTGCTTCCCCCTTTGGCCTATATAATCTCTTCATTCCAGAAACCCTAGAGGAGAACCCCGCATCGGAAAATACCTCTCTGTTCCTGCGCCACCGCGCTTCCAAGATCGGGAGCACCAGAAGACCTCTTCCCGGCACCCTGCCGGAGGGAGGATTGACCTCCGGGAGCTTCTCCACCACCATGGACGCTTCCCGGATGTGCCGTGAGTAGTCCCCCTTGGACCATGGGTCCATGAACAGTAGCTATGTGATGACTTCTCTCCAATCTTGTTCTTCAATGTTTAGTCCTTGTGAGCTGCCCTACATGATCAAGGCACCTATGTAATTTTCCTGTTGTTGCTATGCTGTGTTTGCTTGCATCCGATGGATTATGAGATTATTGTTCATATCATGATGAGTTATATATTTGGTTTACCTTTTATATTTTGTTCTTGAGAAATTCTTGCATGTTATCCGTTGATTTTTATTGCTTTGTCCAAGTAGTAGATAGTAACTCCTAGAGGGAGCGGTATGCATGATTGTGGGTTCATGCCCCAGATGTCTAGCTTGAGTGATAGATATGAGATTAGGGGATGTTTTGTTGCCACCAAGGAGAAAACAAGGGTGCTTGTAACCGCGGTTGCAAGGATTGTTTACCTTACGCATAGCTTATTAATGTAATTGTCTGTTGCTTTGAGTTTAAACTTTGGGTGGGGCTCGCAACTTAATACCACCGAGATGTTCTGAATAGATATCTTAATGTGGATGATTATTGAGTAGATGTAGATATATTTCGGTCTACTTGTCTTGGCGTACTGCCCATACTTCTGGGCCTCTTACTTTCAAGTAGCATAATTAGCATTGTAGTGCGTTCATAATTTGTTGACACCGGGTTTTGGCACGACAATAAACCTATATAAGATGACCTCAAATTAAGAAGTGCTCTACATGAAAAAGTTGGGTATTGTCAATGTGAACAACTTTGTAGTTCGAGCCATTGTCATCCGATTCCATCTTAAGGGCCGAAACTACGTTCCGGGCAACAAGACTATGGCATTCAGTGCACTATTTGGCTAATTGCGTCCTCAAGATAGCTTCAAATAATAAGATTTATATATCCATTGGCTTCGTCTCGTCCAACCGGTCGATTTTGACACTTTAATCGCCCAAATCGGAGTTCATCTGAAGAAGTTAGAGCCAAATCTGTGTGACACAGCAGGGAGGACCGGTACTACCGGCCGGTAAGAGTGGTACTACCGGCCGAAACACAAAAACCTTCTGTTGAAGCCCGGAATCGGGGCCGATATCACCCCGGTTGTTCCGGTAAATAAATATATACCAGTACTACCGGTCTGGAGACCGGTACTACCGCCCGAGTACGCGAAAAACCTTCTGTTGAGGCCCGGAATCGAGCCGGTAACACCCCGGTTGTTCCCGTAAAAATTCATATACCAGTACTACCGGTCCACTACCGGTCGACCGGTACTACCGGTCCACTACCGGTCGACCGGTACTACCGGTCCACTACCGGCCGACCGGTACTACCGGTCTGAGAGAGCGGTACTACCGGTCTGTGCGTAGAGTCATGCAGATTTTGGAAAATCCGAGTTTGGCTATAGTTTTTGGCATTGTGACGGGAATCCAAGTCCGTGTCTTGCAAGGGAAGTCCAACCCCCTAATATATAGATGAGGTGACGGCCGATTGAAACAACACACAATTGCAAACACATCTAAACCCTAATTTCATCTACTTTTCCACGTATCTTCTATCTCGTTCTTCGTTTGTTCTTGTTCTTGCAAGGCAACGATCCGCGAGAGCTCTAGGGGCGATAAGGTCGACCTAGGGAAACCCATAGCCGCCGTACGCCCAGACGGCGTCCCTCCCGGGCGTGTGGGGTTTCGGGTGCTTAAAAGCGTCCGCTGGTTGTCTTGCGTATCGCGCTACCGGACGGATCTCCTTCGACGTGAGTTGCGGTGTATCACCCCCGGCGTCGAGGGTACACGTGACGTGTTCATGTGTCAACACACTTTTTGGCGACTCCACTGGGGACTTGATCTAAAAATTGGACATCAATGAACAATTCCAAGACCGACGCCGCCGGCATCAACACCGACAACATCATCAAGCCAACTTTCGAAGAGTTGTCGGAAGAGCAACGCCAAGGATTGGAGGCATGGAGGAAACAACGCAAGCAAGAGTTTGAGGCTTTGCAGCGGAAGAAGGATGAGGCATATGAGGAGTTATACCTAGCAAGTTTCAAGAAAGATCGGCAAGGAGTAATCGCGCCGATCAAAAATCTGGAATATGTGCCTCTAAACATTACATCAACCAACCTGCTGTAAGCAAAAGCCGTTTTTCTGACGAGCAGATAGCTGAAATTCAATATTATGTTTCGCAAGGTACTAACAATGTCTATGAGCTTATGAAGGAACAAGATAAGGCTAGAGAAAACACACCTCCAAGCCGGCGATCGTATACACAGCCGGTGAGCCACAATCAGCTTGTATCCTTAACACCGTGCCCAGCCCCTATTAGAAGTATGCCTTATTCCATGAGACCACCAAATCAGGCAGCTGGTGTAGGAAACATGTCAGCACCGAATCAAGATTCGGCGCCTTGGGTACAATCCGAGCCTATAGCTAATTCTTCAATTGTTCCAGCCCAATCGTCCACCATGGATGATATGGTATCCAAATTTAGGAAAGAATTAGACCAGATGCCTTATGATAGATTTGGGTTTATGCCAAAACCTAGGACTTACACCAAACCCTACCCTGACTATTTTGATTTACAGCCATATCCTCCCGGTTATCGAGTGCCTGAGTTTTCTAAATTCAATGGGGTGGATAATAAATCTACATGGGAACATATTAGTCAGTATTTGGCTTAGTTAGGTGAGGCTACTCATGAACATCATAAAGTGCGCTTGTTCTCATTATCTTTGACTGGTACTGCTTTTGCATGATTTTCAGCTTTAGCTCCTAATTCTATACATACTTGGTTTCACTTAGAGCAGAAATTCCATGAGCACTTTTTACTGGAGAAGTCGAGTTAAAACTATCTCACCTTACATCGGTTAAGAAAAAGCCTGATGAATCGGTATCCGATTACATCGAAAGGTTTAGAAACACGCGAAACCGATGTTTCAATTTAGTGATGACAGATCGTGATATGGCCGACTTAGTCCTCAATGGTTTAAGACCCCACTTGAAAGAGAAATTGGAGGGACACGAGTTCATAAGTGTCGGACAAGTTCAAGAGAGAGCTTTGGTTCAAGAGAGCTGCGGCAAAGAAAGCAAGGAAGTGCATAGATATAAGGTTGATCGTCCTAAAGTAAATATGATTGAATATGATAGTCATTGCTCGGATGATGAAGCTAATGTCTATACCGCTGAGTTTGTTTGGCCCTCCAAGGCCAAACCTTTTACTTGTCAAGATTTAAAGCTGATTCATAGGAATCGTGATGATGACATGAAATTCACTTTTAACATTGCTAAATGTGATAGGATTTTTGATGCTTTGCTACAAGCTAAAATTATCAAGATATCTTGTACTTTACCGCCGTTTGAGGAGCTAAAATAGCGTGCATATTGCAAGTATCATAATTCTTTTTCTCTTGCTACTAATGATTGCAATGTTTTTCAACGATAGATACAATCGTCCATTAATGACGGACGATTGAATTTTTCTGAGATGCAAGTTGATAAGCAGCCGTTCCCCATGAACACTATGGATTTGGAGGGGAGGAAGATGTTAATTCGGCCTGACATAGCCGAATCAGCTAACAAGGACAATGTTGTCATTGGTGAATCCAGGAAAAGCAAAGATGGCAGCAAGGTCTCGGAGAGGCAAGTGGTGCTTGACAAGCAACCCGGTGGTGGAGAGATTATTAAGATCACCATCAAGAATCCTACACCTGGGGGGCAACCACAAGGGCACGAGAATACTCGTGTCAGATTTGTTAGGCCCAAGAGTCCAGAAGTTGGCAGGTAGAACACAAATGAAGCTAAAGTGCTACGGAAGAAAAACAAGCCAACTTTTGATATGTTGTTGTCCAAGTATGCCAACCAAGCGGCCAGTTCTAGCTCTAACCGGTCATCACGTCTGAAACGTTCAAGGTCACCTCCCAAGCAGGAATTTCAGCATCAAATAAGGCCATACAGGTCATGGGCGCCAACTCCATGGATGGCGCCATCCCCTTATGCGCCACTGATGGCTTCTCGCCCCTCGTTGGTTACCCCAAGTGGAAGGTTTGAGATGCAGTGCAGTAGCAAGTTTCCCTCGGTGAAGATACCAAGGTTATCGAACTAGTAGGACTCAGGAGATACAACTAGGTGACAACGTTGCCAGAAATTGCTTCCTGACTAGGGTGTTGTCGTGGACCTGCACACAACAACAAATAACTTTGCTCCCAACGAGTACAGAGGAGTTGTCAATTCCTCCGGCCTTGTCGTTTACAAAGGATCAACGCAAGAGATAAAAGGTACAAAGGAAAGTAAAAGCTGAAAGTAAATTGAGGGTGTGAACAATAATGTGAAGATGGACCAGGGTCCCGTGATCTTCACTAGTGATGTCTCTCAACCAAAAGACGATAAAAGTGCTAGCGAGGTAAACAAATCACAGTTGGGAAATTGACAGGATTATGAAGGCACCGCAATGCTAACTATGCTGCAAAGAAAGGAAGGGCTCAAAAGCAATGGGCAGTACGCCAAGGTAAGTAGACCGAAATCCATCTGCATCTACTACGAATCATGCACCTTGAGATATCTATCCAGAACATCTCGCTGGTATTAAATTGCGAATTCCACCAAAAGTGTAAACTCAAAGCAACAGACAACTGCATTAAAAGAACTTTGTGTAAAGTAAACAATCCTTATACCCGCAAGTACAAGCACCGTTTTTTTATCCCTGGTGGCAAAAGCACATCCCCTAGTCTCATGTTTCTGTCACTCAAGCTAGACATCAAGGGGCTGAACCCACAATCGAGCATAACGCTCTCTCTTGGAGTTGCAAATAAAATACTTGGCCAAAGCAAATACCGCAACGGAGAACATGCAAGAATTTACTCAAGAAAAAAAATATAAAAAAGAAGAACCAAATATATTACTCATCACAATCTGAACATAATCTCATAATCCATCAGATCCCAACAAACTCAGCATAGCAACAGCAGAAAATTACATAGATGCCTCGATCATGTGAGGCAGCTCACGAGGACTCGAAAGTGGAAGCTACTCACGGTACATACGGGAGGCGTCCATGGCTATGGAGGGTCTCCCGGAGGGGGTAGCTTCTCACGACAGGGTGACGGAGCAGCTTCTCCAGGAAGCCCCGATCTTGAAACGGCGGCGGAAGAGGAACAGAGGCGAGACCGCGAAAAAGGAGTCCGTCTTAGGGGTTTCCACCCCGAGGGGTAAACATAGGCGAAGGGGGCGTCGAGAGGGGCCACAGGGCATTCAGGAGGGCAGGTGGCGCGGCCTAGGGCTGGGCCGCGCCAGGCACCCTCCTGGCTGCCTGGTGGTGGCCCTCCCTTCCTTCCTTGGTAATTCCGGAAGCTTCCAGGACGCTGATTTTTTATATAATTTTCCCAGAATTTTTGGAGCACTTTTAATAGCCGGAAAACCTGAAATACAAAAACAGCAGAAAGCAGAAACTTGCAACTGGGTGCACTGAGTTAATTGGTTAGTCCAAATAGGTTCAAAAGTGTATGAAAGTTCTAGCAAAACATGGCAAAGTCACACAAAACATGCATGGAGCAAGCAGAAATTATAGATATGTTTGGGACGTATCAACATCCCCATGCTTAATTCCTGCTCGTCCTCGAGTAGGTAAATTATAACAAGCATAATTTCTGTGGTGACATGCCACACAACAATAAAAGGAGTTTTAAGTAAAGCAGTCACAGCATGCAATTAAATTCAAGTCTTAACAAGCAAGAGTCTATATTAGCATTGACACAAGCAACAAAAGAAGAAAAGGTGCAAGAGCTCTCGCTGTCCGTGACTCGAATTTCTCCAGATGGTGTTTGCGTGCATGCAAGGGATAGGGAAATACGAGAGGAAAAATAAGGTTGTTGAGAACAACTATCTACTAAAATTTTCACACTTGGTCTCCTTTGGATTCTTATCTGGACTCATCCCTAGACCACTAGCCAGGTACAAGTCAAACTGATCCACTCCCTTTCGATATTTTGAGCACTCGTTATGGATGAGCGTGAGAAAGAAAGTTGACACCTAGAAGGCGAAACATAAAGAAGGTGGAGGAGGAAGACAAAAAGGCGTGAAAGGATCACATCAATGAGGACAATCATAGGCGAGAGAAGGCCATATGATAGATATGATGTGAGGAGTAGGGATTGCCATACAACGGATGCACATGTGAGCTAAAAGCTCTCCAAGGGAACTAGTGGGGGTGCATCTAAATTGCTTGCTCAAGAAGACCTAGAGCTCGTTTGAGGAGGCTCATCATTGGAATATACAAGCCAAGTTCTATAGTGTGAAGGGTCCCCACATAGCTATATGCATGATGATGATCTCTAGGGAGTACAAGGGATAGGAGATGAAGTACTAGTGTGGATCTCTCAAAAGGAATAGTAGTATGCCCCCTTCTCTCTTTTTATTTTTATTTTCTCTTTTTCTCTTTATTTTTATTTTTTTGGTGGCCTCAATGGCTCTTTCTATTTAACTCTCATTTGTCCTCTTTGGGATCTTTTGATTTTGTCCTCTTTGGGATCTTTTCCTCACTTTAGGGGCAATACTCTATATTTTACAAGAATATAGGAGATCTTTCACACTTTACAAAGGTGCTCACATAAAGAAAATGTAACTATCATGATGAAAATGTATGCTTCTGCCAGGATAGCAGGATATCCAATGATACTAGCGCGTCATGTAGCAATGATTAGGGCAAAGCCCAACTAGCATGCGGCTCATCGATCAAGCAAGTAGCATGTATGACATGAAGATCAAATCATGAGAAGGTAGATGTTGCATGGAAATGTATCTCGGAAAGGCTATGAAAATGCGTTGTAGGTAGGTATGGTGGCTGTTTTGAGGAAAGATATAAGGAGGCTTATGATGACAGAGCGTATCGTGCCAAGGGTTTGGATGCACCGGCGAAGTATGCGCCAAATCTCGAGGTGAGAAAGGGTAATGCACGGTACCGAAGAGGCTAGAAAAAGTATAGGTGGGTGGAAGTGTCAACTTTCTAATACTCACATTAGTCCGAAGAACTCATGCACTTATTATCGGTAACTCTCAATCTAATCAGGAGGTTCACAAAGAGACAGGTACCCCGAGGAGGAGTGTATGGGGGTTTGGTTATCCTTGCGCATCCTCGACTCATGGTCCGTAGTGTACTCTAATATTCTAACCCTCCAGAGGTTAGTGATCCATCTAGTAGCTAGAGTTCTCAAAAGGGGTTTTTGGTTTTCTAAAAACACACGGATTTCCCAAAATACGACATCTATCACTAATAGGCAAGAGCTCTTGACACCATAAGTTCAAACATTACTCTAGTCAATACCTCAAAACTATTGCAAGTTACTACTACAAAGAGAACAACAACTTTAACTACCTACTTTCAGTCAAGACACAGAAATCAGTGCAACAGGCAAACTCTCTAACAAGATAAAACATGAAACCTATAGAAAGTTCAACCTAAGACAAAAGAAAAGCTCTAGAAAAACTAAAGCACTACAACTAAACAGAACAGCAGCTAAGAAAATAAAAAGAACAGCTCACAGCTAAAAGAAGAAGCATGCAAATCCTATGAGGAGTTCTAGTTCAAGTGGAGCGTGAATCTCTTCCACACAAAAGAGTAAGTTTGGGTCTCACTTGTTACTAAAGCAAACAATGCAAAAGAAAACTAAAAACAAAACCTAAGAGCGAGACGCTCCAAGAATAGCACATAATGCAGGAAGTGATAAAAATATAGTGCAACGAGAGACAAACTGATAATTGTTGATGAAGAAGGGGATGCATCGGGGGAATCCGCAAGCTTAGACGCTTGAGTCTCCTTGAATATTTATTGGGGGTGCACATGGGCATCCCCAAGATTGAGCGTTTGACCCTCCTGAATCTTCTTTCATCATCCTCCATCGCGCACTTGAAAACTCCCTTCATACATAACTCATTGTAGGCTGATTAGAGAGGTTAGTACCCTAATAAAATATTTTTTATCTACTGCAAATAAAGATTTCCAGGAATATCTACTGTTTACCAAGATTGCCAAAATGTTTTTGCAAAGAAAAAGCAAGCTTAAGGTTTGCAAAGGTGAAGAGAGACAAAACGTGGCAGAATCTGTGAAAAACAGAACAGCAGATAGAAACGAATTTTTTAGGGGTACTTCTGCAACTCAAATCAAAAAATTCAGAACACACGGAAGTTTCGTAATTCTATAGAGCACTCTGTGTAAAAACTTCAGCTCAAAAAGATGAACTGGGATTTTTCTCAGATTTTTCTAGTCACTAGGACAGAATCTGTTTTCCGGACAGCATGTCACAACTTTTACTTCCCTTGCCGTATGAGGCTAAACTTGGCACAAAGATTGAAAAGTAAAGATACAATGATTTTGCTACAGTAGTAACAATCATCAAGACAACTAAGAACAGAACAAAAGCAAAAAGAAAAACCTCAATTCGTTGCGGGTTGCCTCCCAAAAGCGCTTCTTTAGAGCCATTAGCTAGGCTTAAAGCAGAAGATCAAAGTTCTCCAAAATCATCGGAAGGTTCACCAAGGATTTCAAAAGGGTTTTCAATAAGCTCATCCTTGTTCTTCCGAGGGAAGAGGTACATACCTTTTGCCTTACCACGCAAACGTATTTGTCCTTTACATATATCAATGAAGCCTTTCATGGCTCGGAGGAAGTCCCTTCCGAGCACTATATTTCCTTTGTTGGCCTTCATGATGGAAAAGTCAATCTCTACACTCCTTTTAAGAAACATGACCTGGACGTCTTTTAATCTTCCATGGATCTCAGAAATATCACCATTAGAATGTTAATGGAAAGATGGAAATTTGTCCATGCTTGCAAGGTTCAAAGAATCATAAATAAAGCTTGGCATTATAGAAACTGTAGATCCAATGTCACAAAAAGCAAGGAAGTTTTGATTAGAGATAACTACCCTAACAAAAGGCTCCCAGTCATTTTCTATTTCCAAAATCTCCTCTCTAGGGGGATTTAACTTCTCTACTTCTTTTAAGTCTAGAGTATCAAGTCTCTTTTCAATAGTAGCAATTCTGTCGACAACAGTGTTAAGACCATCATAAACAAAATAACCAGATAAACGATGTATAATTCCAAGAGCTCTAGCTTCATCACACTCTAAAAAGTCTCCTTCGGCTATAAGATCAAGAGAGTGCTTACACCACTTAAAAAGGCCAAAGTAAAATTTTCTACGCACAATTCTTATAGGTAACCAAGGCATATTTGCCTTATGTGCTTCAGAAATTCTGTCCCATGCCTTCTTCATATTCTCCCCGTTCCTTTGGTGGAAATCCAAGACTTCAGATTCCCTCATAGTACCAACTCCTAACATACTTAACCACACAACAAGGGTAACAGGTATTTTTGGTATTTTTGATTAAGGACACAAAAGTAAAAACTGAAAGGTAAACTAACAAGACTAACAAGAAAAGGTAAAAGATAGTGTGCAACTCCCCTATCCTTTAGACTTGGGTCGCCGGCAACTGTAAGGCCCGATATGCGGTACTTTTCCAGATCTAGATGTTTCCATCCAGATCCGTGGACGAAGCACATATCGGTCCCACCGCGACATATGACGAAGTCATATGTCCCGGATTTCCAACATGATATCAAAACATTACAGATACAAGGATACAACATCTCATACAAACGGCATACAACTGCCTCAAATACAATACAACAGCGGAAGATGTGACGCCCCCAAAATCAATCCGTGTACAGTAATCATACACGCAGGGTACACGGCTGAGATTAGGGTGCCACGGTGAGAATATCACAGCACAACACTAAACACAAAAGGATAAACCAATATGTTACAATAAAAGGGGGGTCACTCGGACCCGAATACATAAGTCATACAAACCATAATATCTGAGTACAGACATAGTTAGTCAAGTTTTGCCTTAAGAAGGCTAGCACAAATAACATCAGAGATACAGATCGAAAAGGCAAGGCCTCCTGCCTAGGAGCCTCCGAAACTACTCCTGGTCCTGGTTAGCGGGGATCTCGACGTAGTAGTATCCGCCTCCGGGGTACTCCTGCTCCTGGGCTCCAACGTCGACTGCAGCGGCCGATCAGGCAAAACAGTAAAGGAAATAAAGCAGGTGAGTATCTAGTATACCCGCGAGTCTTACGTCCGCTACTAAGCATTATGCATTGTATCAACGGAAAGAAGAGGCTGTATATAGTGGACTGCAAGATAGAAATCAGAATAAGGGTAAGAAGCTAGGCCTATCGAAGACTAGCATCTTCTGACGATGTCTTGCAGCATGAGGTAAGAATCGGCCAACAGTTTATATAAAGCAGTAAAGTAACAACGAGGCAGAAGTTGCTGCAACATTGTATAATATAAGTTGTAATGATTAACAATAATAATAATGCCTCCGAGTTCACCTCCTCGACATCCCCGCGAGGAAGAAAACCCGGAACCATACAGTTTAATAATAATAGTTTCTAGTGGTAAGATCCAGCTTCAGCATAAAGCGTCCTGTTACCGTGGACACGGCTATTCGAATAGATTAAACTCCCTGCAGGGGTGCACTACTGTTCAGCCTGCACGCTCGGATCTCCAGGGTGGCGTGAACCTTGTTAGGGAACGCCCCACCGAGGCTATCCGACACGACGCAGCCCATCCTAGGCTCAACAGAGAGGCCATCCGCCGGACTATATCCTATGCGCCAAGGGGTCTAGGTCCCTCACCCTTGCACGCTCCTGCACGGTGCGAGTCTGGCCGGTGAAGTAAAAGCAAATCCAAACACACCTGCTGCAGCAAAAAGACAAGACCACTTCCCGGCGATCAGGCCGCAGTACTGCTGACGTCTGAAGAGCTTTCGGACGAACTACGACGCGGAGGGCCCACACCGTAATCCCACGTGTAGGTAGTGCGTACAGACCAACGGGCCTCTCAAGTCATCCGCCGAACCATTTAGCATTTTAATTAACCTGCGTGACAACCGTTATCGTTGCCTCGACTTAACCGACCCGCGGTCAATGACAGCAGTCAGGACCACCAGTACATCGGTGCCTGCCCTGTCGTCCCACCAAGTCACTGCGGTTACCAACAAGGTGAACCGTCTCCTTACCTTGTCTCGCGTGTGCTCTTGGTAGAGCTCGACTTTCGTGGTTTGGTAACTCTCGCGAGATACGAGCAGGGGCCTAGCACGCCATCAACGTCGGTCGTACCCTCCCTGTCGTTCCCGACGATATACCTCTCGCGGGCACCGTTGGGTCGCCCGACTTCTTACCTTAAGGACAACCACTGTTCAGGACCCTATGGCGACAAGACAAAGCCAGCCTCGAGTGGAGTACAAGGATTACTCCTTGATAGCTCACACTTGAGGTGACTAGGCATAACCCAGATAGGGGCCTTTGGCGGTGTCTGCATTGTACCGTACCTGTGCAGTTGTATATATTGTATCCGTGTTCACTCCCATAGTGATCACGGCCCGCTAACTAATCCTAGCTAACAATGCGCAGGGCTCACTGCTGAATAATGCATAATTAATAATAGGCAGCATAGGATAAAGGAAGGTACATCAAGGGGCGACAAAATCAGGCTATGCAATTGAATAGGAGTATAACGTAGCAGTAGCAGTAACAATGCCTAGTGCAAGAAAGTACGGAAAGATAGGCGATATCTGGGGAAGAGAATGGCTCTGCTTGCCTGCAAGCTCGACGGTAGGGGTAGGGTCGTCGACGAAGTAGTCGTACCCGGCAGCGGTGTAGTCGGCGGTAGCAGCGGGGTCTACCGGAGATTAAGGGGGGGAGGAAACAGTAAATACACAGCAATAATATACAAACATATGCATGACATGACAGATGAAATGTTAACGGTGTTCTAACGCAGTATGAGGTATCAGGCTCGGAGCGGGAATTCATCCGGGGATGAACTACCGACTCCGGGTGATTATCGGACAGGGGTCCGGAGGGGGAAGGATCAAGCCGGAGGTGTCGTGGGTACCGGACAAACATAAGGGGGGTGTATCCGTGTTAGTTGAACCATTCCGGACAACTTTCGTGTTCGGAATAAATTCATCCGGGTACTTTTTATCGGTACCGGAAATTATCGACAGACAGCCCGGAGGGGGGGGGGAAATGTCGATGATCGGTGTGTTAGGGGGGTGTGGCAGACATACGGATAGCGTAACCGTATTCGTTATATTTTTCTGATCAACTTTCATGTATAAAGTTTTTCGATCCGATATACGGATTATTTTATATGAATTTTCAAAGTTTAAATCACTTTTAAATCAATTTATAATCATTTTTCATTTCTTTTATTTATTAAACAGAACATTATCCATAACACAGTTGACTGGTCAAGCTGACAGAGGGGACCCACTGGTCAGCCTCACATTTGATAAATCATTTTAGATTAATTAAAAAAAATGCCAGGGCCCACATGTCATACACTGATATTATTATAAATTCATTTCCTTTAACTACTTACAAGTGGGACCCATCTGTCATCCTAACAGGGACTAATTAACAGTTATATGGTTTAATTAAATGGGGTTTAAGGGGGGGTAGGCCCACTGTCAGTGTCTGGTTAGCCAACTAACAGGGGATTAGCGAGGCGGGGCCCCCGGGTCAGTGGCACCCAGGCCACTGCCAGCCCGTCGCGACCACGCCGGCGGCGAGGGGGTTCACCGGCGGCGACCTAGCGCCCGAGCCCGGCGACCAAAAGAAGCGTGGGAGGGCTCGTTCGAACGAGCCGAACGAGCCGCACCCATTCACGTAGCTTGCGCGGGCGGAGGAGGCGTGGCACGACGGCGGCGACACGGTCCGCGGCGGCCGGTGCAGGGGGCTCACGGGCACGACGCCCCGGGCGGCTAAACGAGGGGGGAAGAGGGGCGTTCGACTCAGTAGCTCACAGAGGTCGTGTAGAGGAGCAAAGCGGGCTCGGGGAAGGCTTGGGGAGGTCGAATCGTGCGTCGGCGCCGTGGTGACCGGAGCGGAAGAAGATGACCGTGGCGTCGGCTTGGAGGCGCCCCTGCCCGAATTGGAAGGGGGGTTCAACTGCGCGGAGCACGGCGAAGCTTCCGGGCTTGGTGGCGCGGGCTGAGGCGGCCGGTGGCCACGCCGGCGTCAACCGCGTGCCCACGGGCGGGCTCGGGCGGGGCGGGCGAGAAGAACAAGGGGCGAGGAGATGGGGAGGGCGGGTTCTAGGGTTAGGGTTGGGTCACGGGGCCTCCTTATCGTCGACGGCAACCAGGGGATGGGCGCCACGACGGCAGCCGGCCGGTGTGCAGCCAGGGGATGGCCTCCACGCCATGGCCATCCCACTGTAGCGGGAGGTAGGGGATAGATGGGGGTTGGGCCACTCAGGCCGGTTTCGGCGTGGGCTGGGGTTAGCTGGGCCGGGGTGGCCCAGTAGGAGGGGGGTTGGGTAGGCTAGGTTCCTTTTTCTTTTATTTTTGTTATATTCTTTTCTGTTTATTTCTTTTGTAATAATTTTATTCATCTAGGCATTTTGTAAAATATGGGATGTATCCCACATTTATTGTCACACTATATATTACTGCCACAAAAAGATTGGGCAATAATAAAAGTCATTTAATATTTGATTTAAATATTAAATGATTTAAATAGGGATTTTGGCCACTGTTTTGAATTGTTAAGAATTTTCCATAGCACTATAAATACCCAAACCCATATGGTTTTGGTCCAGTGATTATTTGAGAATTTATAAAAGTGGTTCCAAGATTTTTGGAAAATATTTATTCTCACCATAATTTTTAATATTCATCAAAGGGATTTTAGGGTTTGTTTGCATTTTAATTCAAATAGCTTGTACTTGTTTTGATCCCAAATGATCAAGGTCCATGATTCACTTTGCTTGCCACCATATCAAAGGGGAATTTGAATTTGAACTGAACCATTTGATTAAAGCAAAAATTTTGAACAGTACAGATGAACAGTAACAGTGATTACTGTTCACTGACAGTGAGGGTGTTACAAATCTCCCCCACTAAAAGAATTCTCGTCCCGAGAATTTAAGTGGTAGAGGTGAAAAGATCGGGGTATTCTTCACGAAGACGATCTTCGCGTTCCCAAGTGGCTTCGTCTTCAGAATGATTCGACCACTGAACTTTGAGGAACTTGACGGTCTTGTTGCGGGTTCGACGTTCAGACTGATCGAGAATGCGGCTCGGATGTTCTTGATAAGTCAAGTCCTGCTGCAGCTCAATCATATCATGTTCCACTTCGCGAATAGGGTCCTTGAAGCAGCGTCGGAATTGTGACACGTGGAATACATCGTGGACTTGAGAGAGGTTCGGCGGCAATTCCAAACGGTATGCCACTGGTCCACTTCTGGAAAGAATACGGAATGGGCCAATGTAGCGAGGAGCTAACTTGCCTTTGATCCCGAAGCGGTGAGTGCCTCGCATCGGGGTGACACGGAGGTATGCATATTCGCCAGGTTGATAGACCATTTCTTTGTGCTTGCGATCATAGTTGCTCTTCTGGCGAGACTGAGCAGCTTTCATGTGTTCACGAATAACGCGAACCTGATCTTCAGCGTGTTGTACGATGTCCGGACCAATGAGAGTTCGTTCCCCAGTTTCTGACCAATTCAGAGGGGTTCGACACTTACGTCCATAGAGAACTTCAAAGGGTGCCATCTTCAGACTAGCTTGATAGCTATTGTTGTACGAGAATTCGGCAAATGGAAGAGATTCCTCCCATTTCTTACCGAATGAAATGACACAAGCTCGAAGCATGTCTTCAAGCACTTGGTTGACTCGCTCGACTTGTCCTTGCGACTGGGGGTGATAAGAAGTACTGAAGCTTAGGTGAGTGCCCATAGCTTCTTGGAAACTATCCCAGAACTTCGAGGTGAAAATGCTGCCACGGTCTGAACTGATCTCCAACGGAATACCGTGGAGGGAAACAATTCTGGAAACATACAAGTCTGCCAACTGACTAGCAGAGATCGTCTCCTTGACTGGCAGAAAGTGGGCAACCTTGGAGAATCGGTCGATGACGACAAAGATGGCATCATGACCTTTCTGTGATCGGGGAAATCCGGTGACGAAGTCCATTTCAATCTTGTCCCATTTCCATTCAAGAATAGAGAGTGGTTGCAGAGTACCAGCAGGTCTTTGATGTTCGGCTTTCACGCGACGACAAACGTCACACTCATCAACATAACGAGCAATGTCTTGTTTCATGTTGGACCACCAGTACCGCTGACGAATGTCTTGGTACATCTTGGTACTACCAGGGTGAATCGACAAAGGTGTATCATGAGCTTCTTTCATGACATCAGAGGCGTAATTCAGGTTGGCCTTGGCTACCGGAACCACTAAACGACCCTTGAAGTACACCGCATTATCATCATTTGCATCAATAGTGAAGAATGAGGGCTCTCCGCTGGCGACACGACGCTTAATCTTCCAAATGTCAGAGTCATAATGTTGTACCGTCTTGATGCGGGTGTCGAGGTCTGGTTGGACCACCAGGGAGTTCACATATCCCTGCGGAACAATTTCGATGTTCAGCTTGCGGAGTTCTGCATACAGACGTGGTTGTTGCACCTGAACTTCAAGTTCACTACAATAGGCTTTGCGGCTTAAGGCATCGGCCACCACATTAGCTTTGCCGGGGGTGTAAGAAATTCCCATGTCGTAGTCGGCTATTGTCTCGAGCCATCTCTGTTGGCGGAGATTCAGGTCTGGTTGCGTAAACAGGTACTTCAGGCTTTGGTGGTCGGTGAAGATCTCGCAACGATTACCGACGAGGTAATGTCGCCACAGCTTCAATGCATAAATTACTGCTGCCAATTCGAGATCATGTGTTGGATAGTTTTCTTCGTGAGCACGCAACTGACGAGAGCCATAGGCAATCACTTTGCGCTCTTGCATTAGGACACAGCGTAATCCTTGACGATATGCGTCGCAATATATCACAAAGTCCTTCTGAGTATCAGGGGGAGCAAGCACTGGGGGAGAAGTGAGCTTGTCCTTCAGAGCTTGAAAACTTTCTTGACATTTATCAGCCCACTCAAACTTAACGCCTTTGTGAAGCAGGTTAGTCAGAGGCCTGGCAATCTTGGAGAAGTTCTCGACGAAACGGCGGCAATAGCTGGCAAGGCCGAGGAAACTTCTGACTTGCTTGACAGTCCTGGGCGGAGTCCAGTCAAGAATAGTCTGAATACGTTCGGGGTTGACGGCAACGCCATCCTTGGAAATCACATGACCAAGGTAGGTTACTTCGGGAAGCCAGAACTCACACTTGGAGTACTTAGCATACAGTTTGTGTTCTCGAAGCTTTTCAAGTATAAGGCGAAGATGTTCAGCATGTTCTGCATCGGTCTTGGAGTAAATCAATATATCATCCAGATAAACCACGACAAACTTGTCGAGGTATTCCATGAATATATAGTTCATCAATCTGGAGAAGGTGGTTGGTGCATTCGTCAAGCCAAAGGACATGACAGTGTACTCGTATGACCCATAGCGAGTAATGAATGCAGTCTTCGGGATGTCCTCATCACGGACCCGGATCTGATGGTAACCCAACCTTAAGTCGAGTTTTGAAAACACCGTGGATCCAGCAAGTTGATCATAAAGATCATTGATCCGAGGGAGGGGGTACTTGTTCTTTATCGTGGCCTGGTTGATAGGTCGGTAATCTTGGACCAAACGGTTCGTGCCATCACTCTTCTTGACAAAGAGCGAAGGTGCTCCCCAAGCAGAGGAACTTGGACGGATGAAGCCTTTCTCAAGGGCCGTGTCAATCTCCTTCTTCAATTCAAGGAGGTGGTGAGGTGGCATCTTATACGGGCGCTTGGCAATCGGGACGGTGCCAGGCTTCAAGTCGATGACGAATTCAACTTCCCTAATCGGGGGTATCCCCGAAAGTTCTTCTGGGAATACGTCGGTAAATTCACAAACGATTGGGACTTTCTCAATCCCTTCGAGAGGTGCGACATTCAAGGCATTCAGAGCATATATACGAGCTTCGGCATTCATCGACACAATGGCAGTGTGACTCAAAATCGCGCCAGAAGGATGAAAAAGTTGGATGACCTTGGTGCCACAATAAAGTGCGGCATTGTGGGTTTTCAGCCAATCCATGCCAAGGATAAGGTCGATGGTGGTGGTTTTCAGAATGTGCGGAGAAACCATGAACTCTAATCTCTCGATCTCAACAGTGAGGTTAGGTGCAACCATGTCGACACGACACTGGGTACCGGGAGTCCGGACTATTAAGGGGGTATGCATCTTTTCGTGGTAAATGCCATGCTTAGAAGCAAACGCTCCAGACATAAATGAATGCGATGCTCCTGTATCAAATAAAACAGTAGCAGGTAATGAGTTAACGAGGAGTGTACCCATCACAGTAGCGGGCTGTTCCTGAGCTGCCTCAACATCAATGTTGTAAGCATGACCACGAGCATGAGGATTTGACCCAGTATTATAGTTGAGGGTCCCATTGTTGCCACGGCCATTTCCGCGGCCAGCAGGGTGAACTACCAGTTGATTCTGTCGCTGAGGGAAGTCTCTGGAAATATGGCCTGGCTGACGGCACTTGAAACACAGGCCATCTTGCGGACGGAGAGTTGCAGTCTCAGTCTTCGGCTGTCTCGGCGGGGGCGGAGGCAGACGGGGTGCAACATACGACGGCCTTGCTGCCGGGGCAGTTGGACGAAACACACTGTGTGGAAGCCAAACGCGCTGCTTCTGTGCTGTGCCCGAAGATGAGCCAGCATCACGGGGGCGCTTGGGCAAACCACCGAACTTAAGCTGAGCGGTCTCCAGAGTGATAGTCTGATTCACCATGGTGGCGAAGTCGGGGAAGACGTGCAAAGCCAGTGCAAGCTGGAGATCTGGGTTGAGTCCATCACGGAACTTCTCTTGCCTACTTGCATCATTGGGTAGGTCACTTGCAGCATAGCGGGAGAGGCGGAGGAATTCCCTCTGGTAAGCCTCGACAGTTTTGTTGCCCTGAACGAGGTTGCGGAACTCGGCCTTCATACGGTTCATAATCGCCTGGGGGACATAACGAGCACGGAAGGCAGTCTTGAAGTCGTTCCAGGTGACGACAGTCCCTTCAGCTAGCGAGCCCTTGTAAGTGTCCCACCACTGAGCAGCGGGACCACGCAGGAAATAGGACGCGAAGGTGACATAATCAGCAATGCTCACATTAGCGAACTCCAGCTGAAGAGTGATGTCACGAAGCCAATCATCGGCATCCAGTGGCTGTTCCGGTTGGTGGAAGAGAGGGGGATTGAGACGCATGAAATCCCGCAGAGTGACCACAGGCGGTTGGTTCTGGTGCTGGTTCTGGTTCTGATTCTGGTTCTGGAGCTGATCTATGACTCCTTGCATGAACACCTGGTTCATCTGAAACTGCTGCATCATTGCGGCCATGTAGTCCGGCGGCGGAGGTGGATCGTTGGCTCCACGTCCACGACCACGACCACCACGACCAGCCATCCTGCTAGAATTTAACAGGGGTATTTCAGCGATGAACATTTTAACGAGATACCGGAAACGAGTAAGAGGTAAAGCGACAACAAAGAGGAGGCGTGGATATATAGGAGTAGTCATATAAGACATACACATCCACACATAGAATCAATCGAAAATCGGGCAGCGTAACGTCGTAGAAATTAAGGAAAAAGGACACACTAGGCGGCGCGCAGACTGCGGTTAGGATTACACGACGCGACATAGATTCCACTATGTCAATCACGCCGCAAGAAAACTGTTGGCCACAGGAATTGATGCCAGAGAACGCGCGGCCTGCCCAGAATGAGAATGGGATCCGCGGTCTGGGATCTGGCGTACGCCCCCAAAATCAATCCGTGTACAGTAATCATACACGCAGGGTACACGGCTGAGATTAGGGTGCCACGGTGAGAATATCACAGCACAACACTAAACACAAAAGGATAAACCAATATGTTACAATAAAAGGGGGGTCACTCGGACCCGAATACATAAGTCATACAAACCATAATATCTGAGTACAGACATAGTTAGTCAAGTTTTGCCTTAAGAAGGCTAGCACAAATAACATCAGAGATACAGATCGAAAAGGCAAGGCCTCCTGCCTAGGAGCCTCCGAAACTACTCCTGGTCCTGGTTAGCGGGGATCTCGACGTAGTAGTATCCGCCTCCGGGGTACTCCTGCTCCTGGGCTCCAACGTCGACTGCAGCGGCCGATCAGGCAAAACAGTAAAGGAAATAAAGCAGGTGAGTATCTAGTATACCCGCGAGTCTTACGTCCGCTACTAAGCATTATGCATTGTATCAACGGAAAGAAGAGGCTGTATATAGTGGACTGCAAGATAGAAATCAGAATAAGGGTAAGAAGCTAGGCCTATCGAAGACTAGCATCTTCTGACGATGTCTTGCAGCATGAGGTAAGAATCGGCCAACAGTTTATATAAAGCAGTAAAGTAACAACGAGGCAGAAGTTGCTGCAACATTGTATAATATAAGTTGTAATGATTAACAATAATAATAATGCCTCCGAGTTCACCTCCTCGACATCCCCGCGAGGAAGAAAACCCGGAACCATACAGTTTAATAATAATAGTTTCTAGTGGTAAGATCCAGCTTCAGCATAAAGCGTCCTGTTACCGTGGACACGGCTATTCGAATAGATTAAACTCCCTGCAGGGGTGCACTACTGTTCAGCCTGCACGCTCGGATCTCCAGGGTGGCGTGAACCTTGTTAGGGAACGCCCCACCGAGGCTATCCGACACGACGCAGCCCATCCTAGGCTCAACAGAGAGGCCATCCGCCGGACTATATCCTATGCGCCAAGGGGTCTAGGTCCCTCACCCTTGCACGCTCCTGCACGGTGCGAGTCTGGCCGGTGAAGTAAAAGCAAATCCAAACACACCTGCTGCAGCAAAAAGACAAGACCACTTCCCGGCGATCAGGCCGCAGTACTGCTGACGTCTGAAGAGCTTTCGGACGAACTACGACGCGGAGGGCCCACACCGTAATCCCACGTGTAGGTAGTGCGTACAGACCAACGGGCCTCTCAAGTCATCCGCCGAACCATTTAGCATTTTAATTAACCTGCGTGACAACCGTTATCGTTGCCTCGACTTAACCGACCCGCGGTCAACGACAGCAGTCAGGACCACCAGTACATCGGTGCATGCCCTGTCGTCCCACCAAGTCACTGCGGTTACCAACAAGGTGAACCGTCTCCTTACCTTGTCTCGCGTGTGCTCTTGGTAGAACTCGACTTTCGTGGTTTGGTAACTCTCGCGAGATACGAGCAGGGGCCTAGCACGCCATCAACGTCGGTCGTACCCTCCCTGTCGTTCCCGACGATATACCTCTCGCGGGCACCGTTGGGTCGCCCGACTTCTTACCTTAAGGACAACCACTGTTCAGGACCCTATGGCGGCAAGACAAAGCCAGCCTCGAGTGGAGTACAAGGATTACTCCTTGATATCTCACACTTGAGGTGACTAGGCATAACCCAGATAGGGGCCTTTGGCGGTGTCTGCATTGTACCGTACCTGTGCAGTTGTATATATTGTATCCGTGTTCACTCCCATAGTGATCACGGCCCGCTAACTAATCCTAGCTAACAATGCGCAGGGCTCACTGCTGAATAATGCATAATTAATAATAGGCAGCATAGGATAAAGGAAGGTACATCAAGGGGCGACAAAATCAGGCTATGCAATTGAATAGGAGTATAACGTAGCAGCAGCAGTAACAATGCCTAGTGCAAGAAAGTACGGAAAGATAGGCGATATCTGGGGAAGAGAATGGCTCTGCTTGCCTGCAAGCTCGACGGTAGGGGTAGGGTCGTCGACGAAGTAGTCGTACCCGGCAGCGGTGTAGTCGGCGGTAGCAGCGGGGTCTACCGGAGATTAAGGGGGGGAGGAAACAGTAAATACACAGCAATAATATACAAACATATGCATGACATGACAGATGAAATGTTAACGGTGTCCTAACGCAGTATGAGGTATCAGGCTCGGAGCGGGAATTCATCCGGGGATGAACTACCGACTCCGGGTGATTATCGGACAGGGGTCCGGAGGGGGAAGGATCAAGCCGGAGGTGTCGTGGGTACCGGACAAACATAAGGGGGGTGTATCCGTGTTAGTTGAACCATTCCGGACAACTTTCGTGTTCGGAATAAATTCATCCGGGTACTTTTTATCGGTACCGGAAATTATCGACAGACAGCCCGGAGGGGGGGGGGAAATGTCGATGATCGGTGTGTTAGGGGGGTGTGGCAGACATACGGATAGCGTAACCGTATTCGTTATATTTTTCTGATCAACTTTCATGTATAAAGTTTTTCGATCCGATATACGAATTATTTTATATGAATTTTCAAAGTTTAAATCACTTTTAAATCAATTTATAATCATTTTTCATTTCTTTTATTTATTAAACAGAACATTATCCATAACACAGTTGACTGGTCAAGCTGACAGAGGGGACCCACTGGTCAGCCTCACATGTGATAAATCATTTTAGATTAATTAAAAAAAATGCCAGGGCCCACATGTCATACACTGATATTATTATAAATTCATTTCCTTTAACTACTTACAAGTGGGACCCATCTGTCATCCTAACAGGGACTAATTAACAGTTATATGGTTTAATTAAATGGGGTTTAAGGGGGGGTAGGCCCACTGTCAGTGTCTGGTTAGCCAACTAACAGGGGATTAGCGAGGCGGGGCCCCCGGGTCAGTGGCACCCAGGCCACTGCCAGCCCGTCGCGACCACGCCGGCGGCGAGGGGGTTCACCGGCGGCGACCTAGCGCCCGAGCCCGGCGACCAAAAGAAGCGTGGGAGGGCTCGTTCGAACGAGCCGAACGAGCCGCACCCATTCACGTAGCTTGCGCGGGCGGAGGAGGCGTGGCACGACGGCGGCGACACGGTCCACGGCGGCCGGTGCAGGGGGCTCACGGGCACGACGCCCCGGGCGGCTAAACGAGGGGGGAAGAGGGGCGTTCGACTCAGTAGCTCACAGAGGTCGTGTAGAGGAGCAAAGCGGGCTCGGGGAAGGCTTGGGGAGGTCGAATCGTGCGTCGGCGCCGTGGTGACCGGAGCGGAAGAAGATGACCGTGGCGTCGGCTTGGAGGCGCCCCTGCCCGAATTGGAAGGGGGGTTCAACTGCGCGGAGCACGGCGAAGCTTCCGGGCTTGGTGGCGCGGGCTGAGGCGGCCGGTGGCCACGCCGGCGTCAACCGCGTGCCCACGGGCGGGCTCGGGCGGGGCGGGCGAGAAGAACAAGGGGCGAGGAGATGGGGAGGGCGGGTTCTAGGGTTAGGGTTGGGTCACGGGGCCTCCTTATCGTCGACGGCAACCAGGGGATGGGCGCCACGACGGCAGCCGGCCGGTGTGCAGCCAGGGGATGGCCTCCACGCCATGGCCATCCCACTGTAGCGGGAGGTAGGGGATAGATGGGGGTTGGGCCACTCAGGCCGGTTTCGGCGTGGGCTGGGGTTAGCTGGGCCGGGGTGGCCCAGTAGGAGGGGGGTTGGGTAGGCTAGGTTCCTTTTTCTTTTATTTTTGTTATATTCTTTTCTGTTTATTTCTTTTGTAATAATTTTATTCATCTAGGCATTTTGTAAAATATGGGATGTATCCCACATTTATTGTCACACTATATATTACTGCCACAAAAAGATTGGGCAATAATAAAAGTCATTTAATATTTGATTTAAATATTAAATGATTTAAATAGGGATTTTGGCCACTGTTTTGAATTGTTAAGAATTTTCCATAGCACTATAAATACCCAAACCCATATGGTTTTGGTCCAGTGATTATTTGAGAATTTATAAAAGTGGTTCCAAGATTTTTGGAAAATATTTATTGTCACCATAATTTTTAATATTCATCAAAGGGATTTTAGGGTTTGTTTGCATTTTAATTCAAATAGCTTGTACTTGTTTTGATCCCAAATGATCAAGGTCCATGATTCACTTTGCTTGCCACCATATCAAAGGGGAATTTGAATTTGAACTGAACCATTTGATTAAAGCAAAAATTTTGAACAGTACAGATGAACAGTAACAGTGATTACTGTTCACTGACAGTGAGGGTGTTACAAATCTCCCCCACTAAAAGAATTCTCGTCCCGAGAATTTAAGTGGTAGAGGTGAAAAGATCGGGGTATTCTTCACGAAGACGATCTTCGCGTTCCCAAGTGGCTTCGTCTTCAGAATGATTCGACCACTGAACTTTGAGGAACTTGACGGTCTTGTTGCGGGTTCGACGTTCAGACTGATCGAGAATGCGGCTCGGATGTTCTTGATAAGTCAAGTCCTGCTGCAGCTCAATCATATCATGTTCCACTTCGCGAATAGGGTCCTTGAAGCAGCGTCGGAATTGTGACACGTGGAATACATCGTGGACTTGAGAGAGGTTCGGCGGCAATTCCAAACGGTATGCCACTGGTCCACTTCTGGAAAGAATACGGAATGGGCCAATGTAGCGAGGAGCTAACTTGCCTTTGATCCCGAAGCGGTGAGTGCCTCGCATCGGGGTGACACGGAGGTATGCATATTCGCCAGGTTGATAGACCATTTCTTTGTGCTTGCGATCATAGTTGCTCTTCTGGCGAGACTGAGCAGCTTTCATGTGTTCACGAATAACGCGAACCTGATCTTCAGCGTGTTGTACGATGTCCGGACCAATGAGAGTTCGTTCCCCAGTTTCTGACCAATTCAGAGGGGTTCGACACTTACGTCCATAGAGAACTTCAAAGGGTGCCATCTTCAGACTAGCTTGATAGCTATTGTTGTACGAGAATTCGGCAAATGGAAGAGATTCCTCCCATTTCTTACCGAATGAAATGACACAAGCTCGAAGCATGTCTTCAAGCACTTGGTTGACTCGCTCGACTTGTCCTTGCGACTGGGGGTGATAAGAAGTACTGAAGCTTAGGTGAGTGCCCATAGCTTCTTGGAAACTATCCCAGAACTTCGAGGTGAAAATGCTGCCACGGTCTGAACTGATCTCCAACGGAATACCGTGGAGGGAAACAATTCTGGAAACATACAAGTCTGCCAACTGACTAGCAGAGATCGTCTCCTTGACTGGCAGAAAGTGGGCAACCTTGGAGAATCGGTCGATGACGACAAAGATGGCATCATGACCTTTCTGTGATCGGGGAAATCCGGTGACGAAGTCCATTTCAATCTTGTCCCATTTCCATTCAAGAATAGAGAGTGGTTGCAGAGTACCAGCAGGTCTTTGATGTTCGGCTTTCACGCGACGACAAACGTCACACTCATCAACATAACGAGCAATGTCTTGTTTCATGTTGGACCACCAGTACCGCTGACGAATGTCTTGGTACATCTTGGTACTACCAGGGTGAATCGACAAAGGTGTATCATGAGCTTCTTTCATGACATCAGAGGCGTAATTCAGGTTGGCCTTGGCTACCGGAACCACTAAACGACCCTTGAAGTACACCGCATTATCATCATTTGCATCAATAGTGAAGAATGAGGGCTCTCCGCTGGCGACACGACGCTTAATCTTCCAAATGTCAGAGTCATAATGTTGTACCGTCTTGATGCGGGTGTCGAGGTCTGGTTGGACCACCAGGGAGTTCACATATCCCTGCGGAACAATTTCGATGTTCAGCTTGCGGAGTTCTGCATACAGACGTGGTTGTTGCACCTGAACTTCAAGTTCACTACAATAGGCTTTGCGGCTTAAGGCATCGGCCACCACATTAGCTTTGCCGGGGGTGTAAGAAATTCCCATGTCGTAGTCGGCTATTGTCTCGAGCCATCTCTGTTGGCGGAGATTCAGGTCTGGTTGCGTAAACAGGTACTTCAGGCTTTGGTGGTCGGTGAAGATCTCGCAACGATTACCGACGAGGTAATGTCGCCACAGCTTCAATGCATAAATTACTGCTGCCAATTCGAGATCATGTGTTGGATAGTTTTCTTCGTGAGCACGCAACTGACGAGAGCCATAGGCAATCACTTTGCGCTCTTGCATTAGGACACAGCGTAATCCTTGACGAGATGCGTCGCAATATATCACAAAGTCCTTCTGAGTATCAGGGGGAGCAAGCACTGGGGGAGAAGTGAGCTTGTCCTTCAGAGCTTGAAAACTTTCTTGACATTTATCAGCCCACTCAAACTTAACGCCTTTGTGAAGCAGGTTAGTCAGAGGCCTGGCAATCTTGGAGAAGTTCTCGACGAAACGGCGGCAATAGCTGGCAAGGCCGAGGAAACTTCTGACTTGCTTGACAGTCCTGGGCGGAGTCCAGTCAAGAATAGTCTGAATACGTTCGGGGTTGACGGCAACGCCATCCTTGGAAATCACATGACCAAGGTAGGTTACTTCGGGAAGCCAGAACTCACACTTGGAGTACTTAGCATACAGTTTGTGTTCTCGAAGCTTTTCAAGTATAAGGCGAAGATGTTCAGCATGTTCTGCATCGGTCTTGGAGTAAATCAATATATCATCCAGATAAACCACGACAAACTTGTCGAGGTATTCCATGAATATATAGTTCATCAATCTGGAGAAGGTGGTTGGTGCATTCGTCAAGCCAAAGGACATGACAGTGTACTCGTATGACCCATAGCGAGTAATGAATGCAGTCTTCGGGATGTCCTCATCACGGACCCGGATCTGATGGTAACCCAACCTTAAGTCGAGTTTTGAAAACACCGTGGATCCAGCAAGTTGATCATAAAGATCATTGATCCGAGGGAGGGGGTACTTGTTCTTTATCGTGGCCTGGTTGATAGGTCGGTAATCTTGGACCAAACGGTTCGTGCCATCACTCTTCTTGACAAAGAGCGAAGGTGCTCCCCAAGCAGAGGAACTTGGACGGATGAAGCCTTTCTCAAGGGCCGTGTCAATCTCCTTCTTCAATTCAAGGAGGTGGTGAGGTGGCATCTTATACGGGCGCTTGGCAATCGGGACGGTGCCAGGCTTCAAGTCGATGACGAATTCAACTTCCCTAATCGGGGGTATCCCCGAAAGTTCTTCTGGGAATACGTCGGTAAATTCACAAACGATTGGGACTTTCTCAATCCCTTCGAGAGGTGCGACATTCAAGGCATTCAGAGCATATATACGAGCTTCGGCATTCATCGACACAATGGCAGTGTGACTCAAAATCGCGCCAGAAGGATGAAAAAGTTGGATGACCTTGGTGCCACAATAAAGTGCGGCATTGTGGGTTTTCAGCCAATCCATGCCAAGGATAAGGTCGATGGTGGTGGTTTTCAGAATGTGCGGAGAAACCATGAACTCTAATCTCTCGATCTCAACAGTGAGGTTAGGTGCAACCATGTCGACACGACACTGGGTACCGGGAGTCCGGACTATTAAGGGGGTATGCATATTTTCGTGGTAAATGCCATGCTTAGAAGCAAACGCTCCAGACATAAATGAATGCGATGCTCCTGTATCAAATAAAACAGTAGCAGGTAATGAGTTAACGAGGAGTGTACCCATCACAGTAGCGGGCTGTTCCTGAGCTGCCTCAACATCAATGTTGTAAGCATGACCACGAGCATGAGGATTTGACCCAGTATTATAGTTGAGGGTCCCATTGTTGCCACGGCCATTTCCGCGGCCAGCAGGGTGAACTACCAGTTGATTCTGTCGCTGAGGGCAGTCTCTGGAAATATGGCCTGGCTGACGGCACTTGAAACACAGGCCATCTTGCGGACGGAGAGTTGCAGTCTCAGTCTTCGGCTGTCTCGGCGGGGGCGGAGGCAGACGGGGTGCAACATACGACGGCCTTGCTGCCGGGGCAGTTGGACGAAACACACTGTGTGGAAGCCAAACGCGCTGCTTCTGTGCTGTGCCCGAAGATGAGCCAGCATCACGGGGGCGCTTGGGCAAACCACCGAACTTAAGCTGAGCGGTCTCCAGAGTGATAGTCTGATTCACCATGGTGGCGAAGTCGGGGAAGACGTGCAAAGCCAGTGCAAGCTGGAGATCTGGGTTGAGTCCATCACGGAACTTCTCTTGCCTACTTGCATCATTGGGTAGGTCACTTGCAGCATAGCGGGAGAGGCGGAGGAATTCCCTCTGGTAAGCCTCGACAGTTTTGTTGCCCTGAACGAGGTTGCGGAACTCGGCCTTCATACGGTTCATAATCGCCTGGGGGACATAACGAGCACGGAAGGCAGTCTTGAAGTCGTTCCAGGTGACGACAGTCCCTTCAGCTAGCGAGCCCTTGTAAGTGTCCCACCACTGAGCAGCGGGACCACGCAGGAAATAGGACGCGAAGGTGACATAATCAGCAATGCTCACATTAGCGAACTCCAGCTGAAGAGTGATGTCACGAAGCCAATCATCGGCATCCAGTGGCTGTTCCGGTTGGTGGAAGAGAGGGGGATTGAGACGCATGAAATCCCGCAGAGTGACCACAGGCGGTTGGTTCTGGTGCTGGTTCTGGTTCTGATTCTGGTTCTGGAGCTGATCTATGACTCCTTGCATGAACACCTGGTTCATCTGAAACTGCTGCATCATTGCGGCCATGTAGTCCGGCGGCGGAGGTGGATCGTTGGCTCCACGTCCACGACCACGACCACCACGACCAGCCATCCTGCTAGAATTTAACAGGGGTATTTCAGCGATGAACATTTTAACGAGATACCGGAAACGAGTAAGAGGTAAAGCGACAACAAAGAGGAGGCGTGGATATATAGGAGTAGTCATATAAGACATACACATCCACACATAGAATCAATCGAAAATCGGGCAGCGTAACGTCGTAGAAATTAAGGAAAAAGGACACACTAGGCGGCGCGCAGACCGCGGTTAGGATTACACGACGCGACATAGATTCCACTATGTCAATCACGCCGCAAGAAAACTGTTGGCCACAGGAATTGATGCCAGAGAACGCGCGGCCTGCCCAGAATGAGAATGGGATCCGCGGTCTGGGATCTGGCGTACGCCCCCAAAATCAATCCGTGTACAGTAATCATACACGCAGGGTACACGGCTGAGATTAGGGTGCCACGGTGAGAATATCACAGCACAACACTAAACACAAAAGGATAAACCAATATGTTACAATAAAAGGGGGGTCACTCGGACCCGAATACATAAGTCATACAAACCATAATATCTGAGTACAGACATAGTTAGTCAAGTTTTGCCTTAAGAAGGCTAGCACAAATAACATCAGAGATACAGATCGAAAAGGCAAGGCCTCCTGCCTAGGAGCCTCCGAAACTACTCCTGGTCCTGGTTAGCGGGGATCTCGACGTAGTAGTATCCGCCTCCGGGGTACTCCTGCTCCTGGGCTCCAACGTCGACTGCGGCGGCCGATCAGGCAAAACAGTAAAGGAAATAAAGCAGGTGAGTATCTAGTATACCCGCGAGTCTTACGTCCGCTACTAAGCATTATGCATTGTATCAACGGAAAGAAGAGGCTGTATATAGTGGACTGCAAGATAGAAATCAGAATAAGGGTAAGAAGCTAGGCCTATCGAAGACTAGCATCTTCTGACGATGTCTTGCAGCATGAGGTAAGAATCGGCCAACAGTTTATATAAAGCAGTAAAGTAACAACGAGGCAGAAGTTGCTGCAACATTGTATAATATAAGTTGTAATGATTAACAATAATAATAATGCCTCCGAGTTCACCTCCTCGACATCCCCGCGAGGAAGAAAACCCGGAACCATACAGTTTAATAATAATAGTTTCTAGTGGTAAGATCCAGCTTCAGCATAAAGCGTCCTGTTACCGTGGACACGGCTATTCGAATAGATTAAACTCCCTGCAGGGGTGCACTACTGTTCAGCCTGCACGCTCGGATCTCCAGGGTGGCGTGAACCTTGTTAGGGCACGCCCCACCGAGGCTATCCGACACGACGCAGCCCATCCTAGGCTCAACAGAGAGGCCATCCGCCGGACTATATCCTATGCGCCAAGGGGTCTAGGTCCCTCACCCTTGCACGCTCCTGCACGGTGCGAGTCTGGCCGGTGAAGTAAAAGCAAATCCAAACACACCTGCTGCAGCAAAAAGACAAGACCACTTCCCGGCGATCAGGCCGCAGTACTGCTGACGTCTGAAGAGCTTTCGGACGAACTACGACGCGGAGGGCCCACACCGTAATCCCACGTGTAGGTAGTGCGTACAGACCAACGGGCCTCTCAAGTCATCCGCCGAACCATTTAGCATTTTAATTAACCTGCGTGACAACCGTTATCGTTGCCTCGACTTAACCGACCCGCGGTCAACGACAGCAGTCAGGACCACCAGTACATCGGTGCATGCCCTGTCGTCCCACCAAGTCACTGCGGTTACCAACAAGGTGAACCGTCTCCTTACCTTGTCTCGCGTGTGCTCTTGGTAGAACTCGACTTTCGTGGTTTGGTAACTCTCGCGAGATACGAGCAGGGGCCTAGCACGCCATCAACGTCGGTCGTACCCTCCCTGTCGTTCCCGACGATATACCTCTCGCGGGCACCGTTGGGTCGCCCGACTTCTTACCTTAAGGACAACCACTGTTCAGGACCCTATGGCGGCAAGACAAAGCCAGCCTCGAGTGGAGTACAAGGATTACTCCTTGATAGCTCACACTTGAGGTGACTAGGCATAACCCAGATAGGGGCCTTTGGCGGTGTCTGCATTGTACCGTACCTGTGCAGTTGTATATATTGTATCCGTGTTCACTCCCATAGTGATCACGGCCCGCTAACTAATCCTAGCTAACAATGCGCAGGGCTCACTGCTGAATAATGCATAATTAATAATAGGCAGCATAGGATAAAGGAAGGTACATCAAGGGGCGACAAAATCAGGCTATGCAATTGAATAGGAGTATAACGTAGCAGCAGCAGTAACAATGCCTAGTGCAAGAAAGTACGGAAAGATAGGCGATATCTGGGGAAGAGAATGGCTCTGCTTGCCTGCAAGCTCGACGGTAGGGGTAGGGTCGTCGACGAAGTAGTCGTACCCGGCAGCGGTGTAGTCGGCGGTAGCAGCGGGGTCTACCGGAGATTAAGGGGGGGAGGAAACAGTAAATACACAGCAATAATATACAAACATATGCATGACATGACAGATGAAATGTTAACGGTGTTCTAACGCAGTATGAGGTATCAGGCTCGGAGCGGGAATTCATCCGGGGATGAACTACCGACTCCGGGTGATTATCGGACAGGGGTCCGGAGGGGGAAGGATCAAGCCGGAGGTGTCGTGGGTACCGGACAAACATAAGGGGGGTGTATCCGTGTTAGTTGAACCATTCCGGACAACTTTCGTGTTCGGAATAAATTCATCCGGGTACTTTTTATCGGTACCGGAAATTATCGACAGACAGCCCGGAGGGGGGGGGGAAATGTCGATGATCGGTGTGTTAGGGGGGTGTGGCAGACATACGGATAGCGTAACCGTATTCGTTATATTTTTCTGATCAACTTTCATGTATAAAGTTTTTCGATCCGATATACGGATTATTTTATATGAATTTTCAAAGTTTAAATCACTTTTAAATCAATTTATAATCATTTTTCATTTCTTTTATTTATTAAACAGAACATTATCCATAACACAGTTGACTGGTCAAGCTGACAGAGGGGACCCACTAGTCAGCCTCACATGTGATAAATCATTTTAGATTAATTAAAAAAAATGCCAGGGCCCACATGTCATACACTGATATTATTATAAATTCATTTCCTTTAACTACTTACAAGTGGGACCCATCTGTCATCCTAACAGGGACTAATTAACAGTTATATGGTTTAATTAAATGGGGTTTAAGGGGGGGTAGGCCCACTGTTAGTGTCTGGTTAGCCAACTAATAGGGGATTAGCGAGGCGGGGGCCCCGGGTCAGTGGCACCCAGGCCACTGCCAGCCCGTCGCGACCACGCCGGCGGCGAGGGGGTTCACCGGCGGCGACCTAGCGCCCGAGCCCGGCGACCAAAAGAAGCGTGGGAGGGCTCGTTCGAACGAGCCGAACGAGCCGCACCCATTCACGTAGCTTGCGCGGGCGGAGGAGGCGTGGCACGACGGCGGCGACACGGTCCGCGGCGGCCGGTGCAGGGGGCTCACGGGCACGACGCCCCGGGCGGCTAAACGAGGGGGGAAGAGGGGCGTTCGACTCAGTAGCTCACAGAGGTCGTGTAGAGGAGCAAAGCGGGCTCGGGGAAGGCTTGGGGAGGTCGAATCGTGCGTCGGCGCCGTGGTGACCGGAGCGGAAGAAGATGACCGTGGCGTCGGCTTGGAGGCGCCCCTGCCCGAATTGGAAGGGGGGTTCAACTGCGCGGAGCACGGCGAAGCTTCCGGGCTTGGTGGCGCGGGCTGAGGCGGCCGGTGGCCACGCCGGCGTCAACCGCGTGCCCACGGGCGGGCTCGGGCGGGGCGGGCGAGAAGAACAAGGGGCGAGGAGATGGGGAGGGCGGGTTCTAGAGTTAGGGTTGGGTCACGGGGCCTCCTTATCGTCGACGGCAACCAGGGGATGGGCGCCACGACGGCAGCCGGCCGGTGTGCAGCCAGGGGATGGCCTCCACGCCATGGCCATCCCACTGTAGCGGGAGGTAGGGGATAGATGGGGGTTGGGCCACTCAGGCCGGTTTCGGCGTGGGCTGGGGTTAGCTGGGCCGGGGTGGCCCAGTAGGAGGGGGGTTGGGTAGGCTAGGTTCCTTTTTCTTTTATTTTTGTTATATTCTTTTCTGTTTATTTCTTTTGTAATAATTTTATTCATCTAGGCATTTTGTAAAATATGGGATGTATCCCACATTTATTGTCACACTATATATTACTGCCACAAAAAGATTGGGCAATAATAAAAGTCATTTAATATTTGATTTAAATATTAAATGATTTAAATAGGGATTTTGGCCACTGTTTTGAATTGTTAAGAATTTTCCATAGCACTATAAATACCCAAACCCATATGGTTTTGGTCCAGTGATTATTTGAGAATTTATAAAAGTGGTTCCAAGATTTTTGGAAAATATTTATTGTCACCATAATTTTTAATATTCATCAAAGGGATTTTAGGGTTTGTTTGCATTTTAATTCAAATAGCTTGTACTTGTTTTGATCCCAAATGATCAAGGTCCATGATTCACTTTGCTTGCCACCATATCAAAGGGGAATTTGAATTTGAACTGAACCATTTGATTAAAGCAAAAATTTTGAACAGTACAGATGAACAGTAACAGTGATTACTGTTCACTAACAGTGAGGGTGTTACAGAAGATACATGTCTGGGTACAGACTACAATCAAATGCCTAGTGGCAAAGAGAAAATCATCGATCCCCATAACCACACGGGTCCAGGCCCTCCGCCGGGATCCGCCTAACTAGTCTTCGTCGAGTCTCCACGTGAAACGTCGATCACCGTACCTATTATCGATCGAGAACCCTGAAAAGAGTTTGGGGGTAGTATCATGAGTACAGAAGTACTCAGCATCCAACTGTAGTGGTCATCTGACCCAGCAAGGACTTCATCACTCGTCATTCTAGGACAACTAGTAGTTTACGATAAGGAAGGGGTAAGTGGTGAAGTTGCTGCCGCACTAGCATTTATGAAGTGGCTAACGATCTAGAGAGTAAGATAAGGAGCCAAGCATTCGATGAGGAATCGCCTCCAACAAGTCTTGCTATCAACTACTTACGCAAACATAACACCTATCCTATCCTTGTCCTCCTCTTCGCATCCCGACGAAGAAGAAGCAGTCAAGGCACACACACGTTGATCAAGTTATATTAAGATATCTCAGTTGTTGTTGTCTATGAACAAGGAGTAGGTCTCAAGTCGTCCATAACCGTGGACACGGCTTCTCGAAAAGATATAACCCTGCAGGGGTGTACCAACTGCCCATTACAAGGCTCCGCATGCACGTCCATCTCTCTCAGTTGCTACCCATTATAGGCAACCATTTTATGATTTAGTTCCAAGAGATCCGAAACAACAGGTCCCTCTAACTAACAACGAACAAATCCGGGTGGCCCCCGGTGAGTCGACATCCATCTCAGGACCCGGCCGCGCTCTCGATCTGGTCTCTACCGTCTGTCGCAGGTTTGGATAGCCGGTTAATCACACATGGGACACCGGGTCCTCAGCCGTACAAAGTGGGCCAGCAAGGGAACTAAGTCCTCACTAGTCCAGGTTGGTTTGTAAACAACTGGCGACCGACCAGCACACACACGGTTTCAAATGGTAAATCAGCTTGGGCCACCACTAGAAATGTTTGAAGCTAGGTAGGTAAGAAAAGGGGACCCCATAAAATCCCACACGCGGTTAGGCACGCTCAGTCTTAAAACCAATACCCGGAACTCGGATCCTAGGTGACTCGAATGGAACAAAGTGTCGAGGCGGGATAGCCTAGACCTTCCATCCTTCGTCGAATATAATCAACATTATAATAATCAATATCATCAACAACAATATAGTAATGTGATATGCCAACCCAAGGAGTAACAGAGTAACATCGTAGCATCCTAAGCATGCATACTAAGAAGGGGCTTAGCAACGAGCAATAGTAACATAGCAGAACAAGGTTTGCTGGGAGGGGACATGGCTGTATCGATTTGAAAGAGGCTGTAAACATGTGGTAGGATCAAACATCGAACCTAACCTAGACTAGCATGAAAACCGCTGGTTGAAATAGAATGGATCATAAGTAATGTATAGTCCTTGCCTGTTGATAAGTCGGGTTCCGAAGGTGTAGTTGATCGTAAGCTCGCATCGTCTCCGAGAGGTACCCGCGGAAGCACACAAGAAGGAAACACTGGAAAGCAATCAACGAGCAAGCATCTATTACTACGAGGCAAACACGAGCAAGCATCAACAAGAAGGAAACACGAGACATCGCACCTACCGTCGAGGGCGGTTACTAACAGTTTAAGTGGGGTATCGATCACAGACGACGAATAGCGCACGTTTACGGTGGTTCAAGTTGCTTAGCTACAGGTGATTAACAAAGTTGTTAACATGGCAAAGCACAGCAACATGGCATAGCACACAAAAATGGCAAGAGGTGAAGCATAAATAAACTACCTAAGCTAGTCAATTTAAGTGGGGTGAAATCCTAGACATTGCAAACTATTGCGGACCCCACGATAAAAAGGAATTTGGTACTGTTTTGTCCTAAACAATATTTTATATTTGTTATTAGCAAGCAACAGCAGCATAAACACAATCTACATGCAATTCTAGTCAAGTTACATATAAGAAACATTTTAATCAGAGCAACGGTTAAAAAGTTATTGCAATTACAGTTTACAGTGGCAGGCAATTGTAATTAGCAGTCAAACAGCATGTAAACAAAGTCAACCGTGGAAACAAGCAACATTTTATTAAACTACACGAAAAACTAAGAAACTTACATATTTAAATCGTCGCGATCCGAGCTACGAGCTAAAAGATACGGGCACCGCAATAAAACTATACAATCTGCAATTAATAAAAAAACCTAGCAGAAAAAAACTAAACGGGCCAAAATCTACTGGGCTCAACAGAAAAAGGAAAAAAAGAAAAGAAAAAAAAAGAAAAAAAAGGTGGGGCGCTCACCTCATGGGCTTTGGCCCAAGAGGCCTGGGCTGGCTGGAGAGGCCTGGGCCGCGCGGCTGCTGGGCCGGCTCGGGCTGGCTGGCCCACGCGACGATTGAGGTCGGCTCGTCCGCTCCCGTCGGAGGTCCTCGCGTCCATGGCGGTGCCGGCCACCAGCGGCAGCACGGCGAGGCGCGACGAGGGATCTGGAGGCCGCGGCTGCCGGGATCTGGCAGAGGGGAGTCGAGCGGCGCCGGACCCGGTGACTTCTCGGGCTGGGAGGCCATGGCGGCTCCGGCTGCGCACGGGAGGGCCGCCTGGATCTCGGCGGCTCGCCGACCATGGCACATGGCGGCGCGGCGGCTACCTACAGAGAAGGGTGAGGGGATGAGAGGAGGAGAGGGAGGCCTGTGGGGGCGCGGGGCTGGCGCGACGGCCGGAGTTGGCCGGTGGCGGGGTCGGAGGCGCAGGCGGCGGTGGTTCCATGGGATGAAGGAGAGAGGAGACTGGAGGTGGAAGGCAGGGCGCGATCTGGGCCGTTGGATCGCCAGATCTGATGGTCCAGATCGCCTGGGGCTAGGGTTTCGCGAATTTGGGGGTTTATTGGGCAGATCTAGGCAATTCTCAAGGGGTGGCTGCAATTTGTGGCTAGGGAAACCCTAGAAATGGGGTGGGAGTGTGGTGGTCTTTATATAGCCCAGGTGGCTGGCAGTTTGCAAAAACATCCCCTTTTTTTCTCTCGCGCGCGCGGTGTTTACGTTTCTGACCGCCGGGATCCGCAGTACCTCCGATTCGGGTAAAACTTTGAACTGCGCGATCAGCGCGTCGAGCCGACGACGTTCACCTAGCGCTGGAACCATTCCGAAAACAATTTCCGGTGCGCTATAAAAATATCCCGTTTACTTATTAAACGGGGTTTTTCGTTCCGTTGGCTGCGGCTGGTCTCGTGCCGGTTTTCGCGATGGTGATCTGGTGAAACCCGGTGTCGCAAAGGTCGAGTGTCAGGGTGGCAAGGATCGGTCTCCGTCCAGTACAAGATAAGAGGGGGGGGAATAATCGCCGATCGATAAATCAGGGATGAAAACACCGCAAACAAATCATACAATCAAACAATTCACACCGAAAACAAAATTTTTAGTTTTTGCAAAATCTGGGCTGTTACAATACAACACCACCAACAAGGGATCTCGTCCCGAGATCCAGGACGATCCGGGGGAGAGAGGGAAGAGAAAAGAGAGACGACGATCTTCAACACCACCAACAAGGGACTCGGCTCCATGTCGACGTCGAACTTCGATTGAGATAAATTTCCGCAGAGAGACGACATCTTCGGAAAAACGAAACCGTCGCTGTCAAGAGGAGGAACGACAGCGATAACCGGATCAAAGGGATAGTGATTTTCGACGCAAGTCGTAAAGCACCGGGCAAAAGGATGGATGGCAACGGATGACCCCGATGATAACCGAAATCGGAGAAGCTAAAGGTACTACAGGAATTCTCACCTCAGCTCGGAATCGAGACAATACGCTGCAAGCAAGGCATTGTAACGGTTCCGAAACTCCACACACTCGAGATCCTAGAGTTTGAAGGGGGATAAGATGAGAATAAAACACTTACGACAATTGTCCTGACCAGAGTAAAGGTAAGGAGTAAAAAGAACCTACTCTCCGATAACTAACTTAGTAACTACAAAATAGTTTTTGTCTAGACTCGAATTCGGCCAGAAAAGGGATCCTACGGTCGGTAAGGCTCTGATACCAAGTTGTAAGGCCCGATATGCGGTACTGTTCCAGATCTAGATGTTTCCATCCAGATCCGGGGACGAAGCACATATCGGTCCCACCGCGACATATGACGAAGTCATATGCCCCGGATTTCCAACATGATATCACAACATTACAGATACAAGGATACAACATCTCATACAAACGGCATACAACTGCCTCAAATACAATACAACAGCGGAAGATACATGTCTGGGTACAGACTATAATCAAATGCCTAGTGGCAAAGAGAAAATCATCGATCCCCATAACCACACGGGTCCAGGCCCTCCGCCGGATCCGCCTAACTAGTCGTCGTCGAGTCTCCACGTGAAACGTCGATCACCGTACCTTTTGTAGATCGAGAACCCTGAAAAGAGTTTGGGGGTAGTATCATGAGTACAGAAGTACTCAGCATCCAACTGTAGTGGTCATCTGACCCAGCAAGGACTTCATCACTCGTCATTCTAGGACAACTACTAGTTTACGGTAAGGAACGGGTAAGTGGTGAGGTTGCTGCCGCACTAGCATTTATGAAGTGGCTAACGATCTAGAGAGTAAGATAAGGAGCCAAGAATTCGATGAGGAATCGCCTCCAACAAGTCTTGCTATCAACTACTTACGCAAACATAACACCTATCCTATCCTTGTCCTCCTCTTCGCATCCCGACGAACAAGAAGCAGTCAAGGCACACACACACGTTGATTAAGTTATATTAAGATATCTCAGTTGTTTTTGTCTATGAACAAGGAGTTGGTCCCAAGTCGTCCATAACCGTGGACACGGCTTCTCGAAAAGATTTAACCCTGCAGGGGTGTACCAACTGCCCATTACAAGGCTCCGCACGCATGTCCATCTCTCACAGTTGCTACCCATTATAGGCAACCATTTTATGATTTAGTTCCAAGAGATCCGAAACGACAGGTCCCTCTAACTAACAACAAACAAATCCGGGTTGCCCTCGGTGAGTCGACATCCATCTCAGGAGCCGGCCGCGCTCTCGATCTGGACTCTACCGTCTGTCGCCGGTTTGGATAGCCGGTTAATAACACATGGGACACTGGGTCCTCAGCCGGACAAAGTGGGACAGCAAGGGAACTAAGTCCTCACTAGTCTAGGTTGGTTTGTAAACAACTGGCGGCCGACCAGCACACACACGGTTTAAAATGATAAATCAGCTTGGGACACCACTAGAAATGTTTGAAGCTAGGTTGGTAAGAAAAGGGGACCCCATAAAATCCCACACGCGGTTAGGCACGCTCAGTCTTAAAACCAATACCCGGAACTCGGATCCTAGGTGACTCGAAAGTAACAAAGCGTCGAGGCGGGATACCCTAGACCTTCCATCCTTCGTCGAATATAATCAACATTATAATAATCAATATCATCAACAACAATATAATAATGTGATATCCCAACCCAAGGAGTAACAGAGTAACATCGTAGCATCCTAAGCATGCATACTAAGCAGGGGTTGAGCAACGAGAAATAGTAACATAGCAGAACAAGGTTTGCTGGGAGGGGACATGATTGTATCGGTTTGAAAGAGGTTGTAAACATGTGGTAGGATCAAACATCAAACCTAACCTAGACTAGCATGAAAACCGCTGGTTGAAATAGAATGGATCATAAGTAATGTATAGTCCTTGCCTGTTGATAAGTTGGGTTCCGAAGGTGTAGTTGATCGCAAGCTCGCATCGTCTCCGAGAGGTACCCGCGGAAGCACACAAGAAGGAAACACTGGAAAGCAATCAACGAGCAAGCATCTATTACTACGAGGCAAACACGAGCAAGCATCAACAAGAAGGAAACACGAGACATCGCACCTACCGTCGAGGGCGGTTACTAACAGTTTAAGTGGGGTATCGATCACAGACGACGAATAGCGCACGTTTACGGTGGTTCAAGTTGCTTAGCTACAGGTGATCAACAAAGTTGTTAACATGGCAAAGCACAGCAGCATGGCAAAGCACACAAAAATGGCAAGAGGTGAAGCATAAATAAACTACCTAAGCTAGTCAATTTAAGTGGGGTGAAATCCTAGACATGGCAAACTATTGCGGACCCCACGATAAAAATATATTTGGTACTGTTTTGTCCTAAAAAATATTTTATATTTGTTATTAGCAAGCAACAACAGCATAAACACAATCTACATGCAATTCTAGTCAAGTTACATATAAGAAACATTTTAATCAGAGCAACGGTTAAAAGTTATTGTAGTTACAGTTTACAGTGGCAGGCGATTGTAATTAGCAGTCAAATAGCATGTAAACAAAGTCAAACATGGCAACAAGCAACATTTTATTAAACTACACAATATACTAAGCAACTTTCATATTTAAATCGTCGTGATCCGAGCTACGAGCTAAAAGATACGGGCACCGCAATAAAACTATACAATCTGCAATTAATCAAAAAACCTAGCAGAAATAAACTAAATGGGCCGAAATCTACTGGGCCCAACAGAAAAAGGAAAAAAAATAAAAGAAACAAAAGAAAAAAACAGTACCCGGTGACTTCTCGGGCTGGGAGGCCATGGCGGCTCCGGCTGCGCACGGGAGGGCCGCCTGGAGCTCGGCGGCTCGCCGGCCATGGCACATGGCGGCGCGGCGGCTACCTACAGAGAGGGGTGAGGGGATGAGAGGAGGAGAGGGAGGCCTGCGGGGCTCGGGGCTGGAGCGACGGCCGGAGTTGGCCGGTGGCGGGGTCGGAGGCGCAGGCGGCGGCGGTTCCATGGGATGGAGGAGAGAGGAGACTAGAGGTGGAAGGCAGGGCGCGATCTGGGCCGTTGGATCGCAAGATCTGACGGTCCAGATCGCCTGGGGCTAGGGTTTCGCGAATTTGGGGGTTTATTGGGCAGATCTGGGCAATTCTCAGGGGGTGGCTGCATTTTGTGGCTAGGGAAACCCTAGAAATGGGGTGGGAGTGTGGTGGTCTTTATATAGCCCAGGTGGATGGCAGTTTGCAAAAACATCCCCTGTTTTTCTCTCGCGCGCGCGGTGGTTACGTTTCTGACCGCCGGGGGTCTGGAGTACCTCCGATTCGGGTAAAACTTTGAACTGCGCGATCAGCGCGTCGAGCCGACGACGTTCACCTAGAGCTGGAACCATTCCGAAAACACTTTCCGGTGCACAATAAAAATATCCCGTTTACTTATTAAACGGGGTTTTTCGTTCCGTTGGCTGCGGCTGGTCTCATGCCGGTTTTCGCGACGGTGATTGGGTGAAACCCGGTGTCGCAAAGGTCGAGTGTCAGGGTGGAAAGGGTCGGTCTCCGTCCGGTACGAGATAGGGGGGGAATAATCGCCGATCGATAAATCGGGGATGCAAACACATCAAACAAATCAGACAATCAAACAATTCACGCCGAAAACAAAAATTTTAATTTTTGCAAAATCTGGGCTGTTCCAGCAACGGTGCCAGAAATTTGCTTGATGGCTTCTCGCCCCTCGTTGGTTACCCCAAGTGGAAGGTTTGAGATGTAGTGCAGCAGCAAGTTTCCCTCGATGAAGATACCAAGGTTATCGAACCAGTAGGACTCAGGAGATACAAGTAGGTGGCAACGTCGCCAGAAATTGCTTCCTGACTAGGCTGTTGTCGTGGACCTGCACACAGCAACAAATAACTTTTCTCCCAACGAGTACAGAGGAGTTGTCAATTCCTCCGGCCTTGTCGTTTACAAAGGATCAACGCAAGAGATAAAAGGTGCAAAGGAAAGTAAAAGCTGAAAGTAAATTGAGGGTGTGAACAATAATGTGAAGATGGACCAGGGTCCCGTGATTTTCACTAGTGATGTCTCTCTCCCAAAATACGATAAAAGTGCTAGTGAGGTAAACAAATCACAGTTGGGCAATTGACAGGATTATGAAGGCACCACAATGCTAACTATGCTGCAAAGAAAGGAAGGGCTCAAAAGCAATGGGCAGTACGCCAAGGTAAGTAGACCGAAATCCATCTGCATCTAATACGAATCATCCACCTTGAGATATCTATCCAGAACATCTCGCTGGTATTAAGTTGTGAATCCCACCCAAAGTGTAAACTCAAAGCAACAGACAACTATATTAAAAGAACTCTGCGTAAAGTAAACAATCCTTACACCCGCAAGTACAAGCACCGTTGTTTTATCCCTGGTGGCAACATCACATCCCCTAGTCTCATGTTTCTGTCACTCAAGTTAGACATTAAGGGGCTGAACCCACAATCGACCATAACGCTCTCTCTTGGAGTTGCAAATAAAATACTTGGCCAAAGCAAATACCGCAACAGAAAACATGCAAGAATTTACTCAAGAACAAAATATAAAAGAGAAGAACCAAATATATTACTCATGACAATCTGAACATAGTCTCATAATCCATCAGATCCCAACAAACTCAGCATAGCAACAACAGAAATTACATAGATGCCTCGATCATGTGAGGCAGCTCACGAGGACTCGAAAGTGGAAGCACAAAAGGAGGAGAGATAGATCACATAGCTACTGGTCATGGACCCATGGTCCAAGGGAAACTACTCACGGTACATACGGGAGGCGTCCATGGCTATGGAGGGTCTCCCGGAGGGGGTAGCTTCTCCCGGAAGGGTGCCGGAGCAGCTTCTGCAGGCAGCCCCGATCTTGAAACGGTGGCGGCGGCGGAACAGAGGCGAGATCGCGAAAAAGGAGTCCGTCTTAGGGGTTTCCACCCCGAGGGGTAAATATAGGCGAAGGGGAGCGTCCAGAGGGGGCACAGGGCAGTCAGGAGGGCAGGTGGCGCGGCCTAGGGCTGGGCCGCGCCAAGAACCCTCCTGGATGCCTGGTGGTGGCCCTCCCTTCCTTCCTTGGTGATTCCGGAAGCTTCCGGGACGCTGATTTTTTATATAATTTTCCTAGAATTTTTGGAGCACTTTTAATAGCCGGAAAACCTAAAATACAAAAACAGCAGAAAACAGAAACTTGCAACTAGGTGCACTGAGTTAATAGGTTAGTCCAAATAGGTTCAAAAGTGTATGAAAGTTCTAGCAAAACATGGCAAAGTCACACAAAACATGCATGGAGCAAGCAGAAATTATAGATACGTTTGGGACGTATCAACATCCCCAAGCTTAATTCCTGCTCGTCCTCGAGTAGGTAAATGATAAGAAGCATAATTTCTGTGGTGACATGCCACACAACCATAAAAGGACTTTTAAGTAAAGCAATCAAAGCATGCAATTAAATTCAAGTCTTAACAAGCAAGAGTCTATATTAGCATTGACACAAGCAACAAAAGAACAAAAGGTGCAAGAGCTCTCGCTATCCGTGACTCGAATGTCTCCAGATGGTGTTTGCGTGCAAGCAAGGGATAGGGAAATACGAGAGGAAAAATAAGGTTGTTGAGAACAACTATCTACTAAAGTTTCACACTTGGTCTCCTTTGGATTCTTATCTGGACTCGTCCCCAGACCACTAGCCAGGTACAAGTCAAACTGATCCACTCCCTTTCGATATTTTGAGCACTCATGCAATGGATGAGCGTGAGCAAGAAAGTTGACCCCTAAAAGGCGAAACAGAAAGAAGGTGGAGGAGGAAGACAAAAAGGTGTGAAAGGCTCACATCAATGAGGAAAATAATAGGCGAGAGAAGGCCATATTATAGATATGATGTGAGGAGTAGGGATTGCCATACAACGGATTCACATGTCAGCTAAAAGCTCTCCAAGGGAACTAGTGGGGGTGCATCTAACTTGCTTGTTGAAGAAGACCTAGAGCTCGTTTGAGGAGGCTCATCATTGTAATATACAAGCCAAGTTATATAGTGTGAAGGGTCCCCACATAGCTATATGCATGATGATGATCTCTAGGGAGTACAAGGGATAGGAGATGAAGTACTAGTGTGGATCTCTCAAAAGGAATAGTAGTATGCCCCCTTCTCTCTTTTTATTTTTATTTTCTCATTTTCTCTTTTTTTTTATTTTTTTGGTGGCCTCAATGGATCTTTCTATTTAACTCTCATTTGTCCTCTTTGGGATCTTTTGATTTTGTCCTCTTTTGGATCTTTTCCTCACTTTAGGGGCAATACTCTATATTTTACAAGAATATAGGAGATCTTTCACACTTTACAAAGGTACTCACATAAAGAAAATGTAACTATCATGATGCAAATGTATGCTTGTGCCAGGATAGCAGGATATCCAATGATACTAGCGCGTCATGTATAAATGATTAGGGCAAGGCCCAACTAGCATGCGGCTCATCGATCAAGCAAGTAGCATGTATGACATGAAGATCAAGTCTTGAGAAGGTGGATGTTGCATGGCAATGTATCTCGGAAAGGCTATGGAAATGCGTTGTAGGTAGGTATGGTGGCTGTTTTGAGGAAAGATATAAGGAGGCTTATGATGACAGAGCGTATCGTGCGAAGGGTTTGGATGCACCGGCGAAGTATGCGACAAATCTCGAGGTGAGAAAGGGCAATGCACGGTACCGAAGAGGCTAGAAAAAGTATAGGTGGGTGGAAGTGTCAACTTTCTAATACTCACATTAGTCTGAAGAACTCATGCACTTATTATCGGTAACTCTCAATCTAATTAGGAGGTTGACAAAGAGACAGGTACCCCGAGGAGGAGTGTATGGGGGTTTGGTTATCCTTGCGCATCCTCGACTCATGGTACGTGAGTGTACTCTAATATTCTAACCCTCCAGAGGTTAGTGATCCATCTAGTAGCTAGAGTTCTCAACAGGGGTTTTTGGTTTTCGGAAAACACACGGATTGCCCAAAATACGACATCTATCACTAATAGGCAAGAGCTCTTGACACCATAAGTTCAAACATTACTCTAGTCAATACCTCAAAACTATTGCAAGTTACTACTACAAAGAGAACAACAACTTGAACTACCTACTTTCAGTCAAGACACAGAACTCAGTGCAACAGGAAAACTCTCTAACAAGATAAAACATGCAACCTATAGAAAGTTCAACCTAAGACAAAATAAAATCTCTAGAAAACCTAAAGCACTACAACTAAACAGAACAACAGCTAAGAAAATAAAAAGAACAGCTCACAGCTAAAAGAATAAGCATGCAAATCCTATGAGGAGTTCTAGTTCAAGTGGAGCGTGAATCTCTCCCACACAAAAGAGTAAGTTTGGGTCTAACTTGTTACTAAAGCAAACAAAGCAAAATAAAACTAAAAACAAAACCTAAGAGCGAGACGCTCCAAGAATAGCACATAATGCAGGAAGTGATAAAAATATAGTGCAACGAGAGACAAACTGATAATTGTTGATGAAGAACGGGATGCATCGGGGGCATCCCCAAACTTAGACGCTTGAGTCTCATTGAATATTTATTGGGGGAGCACATGGGCATCCCCAAGATTGAGCGTTTGACCCTCCTGAATCTTCTTTCATCATCCTCCATCGCGCACTTGAAAACTCCCTTCATACATAACTCATTGTAGGCTGATTAGAGAGGTTAGTACCCTAATAAAATAATTTTTCTCTACTGCAAATAAAGATTTCCAGAAAGATCTACTATTTCCCAAGATTTCCAAAAGGTTTTTGCAAAGAAAAAGCAAGCTTAAGGTTTGCAAAAGTGAAGAGCGACAAAACGTGGCAGAATCTGTGAAAAACAGAACAGCAGATAGAAACGAATTTTTTAGGGGTACTTCTGCAACTCAAATCAAAAAACTCAGAACATAACGAAGTTTCTTAATTGTATAGCGCATGCTGTGTAAAAAATTCAGCTCATAAAGATGAACTGGGATTTTTCTCCGATTTTTCTAGTCACGAGGACAGAATCTGTTTTCTGGACAGCATGTCAGAACTTTTACTTCCCTTGCTGTATGAGGCTAAACTTGGCACAAAGCTTGAAAAGTAAAGATACAATGATGTTTCTACAGTAGTAACAATCATCAAGACCACTAAGAACAGAACAAAAGCAAAAAGAAAAACCTCAATTCGTTGCGGGCTGCCTCCCGAAAGCGCTTCTTTAGAGCCATTAGCTAGGCTTAAAGCAGAAGATCAAAGTTCTCCAATATCATCAGAAGGTTCACCAAGGATTTTAAAAGGGTTTTCAATAATCTCATCCTTGTTCTTCCAAGGGAAGAGGTACGTACCTTTTGCCTTACCACGCAAACATATTTGTCCTTTACCTATATCAATGAAGCCTTTCATGGCTCGGAGGAAGTCCCTTCCGAGCACTATATTTCCTTTGTTGACCTTCATGATGGAAAAGTCAATCTCTACACTCCTTTTAAGAAACATGACCTGGACGTCTTTTAATCTTCCCTGGATCTCAGAAATATCACCATTAGAATGTTCATGGAAAGATGGAAATTTGTCCATGCTTGCAAGGTACAAAGAATCATAAATAAAGCTTGGCATTATAGAAACTGTAGATCCAATGTCACAAAAAGCAAGGAAGTTTTGATTAGAGATAACAACCCTAACAAAAGGCTCCCAGTCATTTTCTATTTCCAAAATCTTCTCTCTAGGGTGATTTAACTTCTCTACTTCTTTTAAGTCTAGAGTATCAAGTCTCTTTTCTATAGTAGCAATTCTGTCCACAATAGTGTTAAGACCATCATAAACAAAATAACCAGATAAACGATGTATAATTTCAAGAGCTCTAGCTTCATCACACTCTAAAAAGTCTCCTTCAGCTATAAGATCAAGAGAGTGCTTACACCACTTAAAAAGGCCAAAGTAAAAAAATTCTAAGCACAATTCTTATAGGTAACCAAGGCATATTTGCCTTATGTGCTTCAGAAATTCTGTCCCATGCCTTCTTCATATTCTCCCCGTTCCTTCGATGGAAATCCAAGACTTCGGATTCCCTCATAGTACCAACTCCTAACATAATTAACCACACAACAAGGGTAACAGGTATTTTTGGTATTTTTGATTAAGGACACAAAAGTAAAAACTGAAAGGTAAACTAAAAAGACTAAAAGGCAAAGGTAAAAGATAGTGTGCAACTACCCTATCTTGTAGACTTGAGTCCCCGGCAACGGCGCCAGAAATTTTCTTGATGGCTTCTCGCCCCTCGTTGGTTACCCCAAGTGGAAAGTTTGAGATGCAGTGCAGTAGCAAGTTTCCCTCGGTGAAGATATCAAGGTTATCGAACCAGTAGGACTTAGGAGATACAAGTTGGTGGCAACGTCGCCAGAAATTTCTTCCTGACTAGGGTGTTGTCGTGGACCTTCACACAGCAACAAATAACTTTGCTCCCAACGAGTACAGAGGAGTTGTAAATTCCTCCGGCCTTGTCGTTTACAAAGGATCAACGCAAGAGATAAAAGGTACAAAGGAAAGTAAAAGCTGAAAGTAAATTGAGGGTGTGAACAATAATGTGAAGATGGACCAGGGTCCCGTGATTTTCACTAGTGATGTCTCTCTCCCAAAAGTCGATAAAAGTGCTAGCGAGGTAAAAAAATCACAGTTGGGCAATTGACAGGATTATGAAGGCACCGCAATGCTAACTATGTTGCAAAGAAAGGAAGGGCTCAAAAGCAATGGGCAGTACGCCAAGGTAAGTAGACCGAAATCCATCTGCGTCTACTACGAATCATCCACCTTGAGATATCTATCCAGAACATCTCGTTGGTATTAAGTTGCGAATCCCACCCAAAGTGTAAACTCAAAGCAACAGACAACTGCATTAAAAGAACTTTGCATAAAGTAAACAATCCTTGCACCCGCAAGTACAAGCACCGTTGTTTTATCCCTGGTGGCAACAACACATCCACTAGTCTCATGTTTCTGTCACTCAAGCTAGACATCAAGGGGCTGAAGCCACAATCGAGCATAACGCTCTCTCTTGGAGTTGCAAATAAAATACTTGGCCAAAGCAAATACCGCAACGGAGAACATGCAAGAATTTACTCAAGAACAAAATATGAAAGATAAGAACCAAATATATTACTCATCACAATCTGAACATAGTCTCATAATCCAGCAGATCCCAACAAACTCAGCATAGCAACAACAGAAATTACATAGATGCCTCGATCATGTGAGGCAGCTCACGAGGACTCGAAAGTGGAAGCACAAAAGGGGGAGAGATAGATCACATAGCTACTGGTCACGGACCCATGGTCCAAGGGAAACTACTCACGGTACATACGGGAGGCGTCCATGGCTATGGAGGGTCTCCCGGAGGGGTTAGCTTCTCCCGGCAGGGTGCCGGAGCAGCTTCTCCAGGCAGCCCCGATCTTGAAACGGCGGCGACGGCGGAATAGAGGCAAGATTGCGAAAAAGGAGTCCGACTTAGGGGTTTCCACCCCGAGGGGTAAATATAGGCGAAGGGGGCGTCGAGAGGGCCCATAGGGCAGTCAGGAGGGCAGGTGTCGCGGCCTAGGGCTGGGCCGCGCCAGGCACCCTCCTGGCTGCCTGGTGGTGGCCCTCCCTTCCTTCCTTGGTGATTCCGGAAGCTTCCGGGATGCTGATTTTTTATATAATTTTCTAGGAATTTTTGGAGCACTTTTAATGGCCAGAAAACCTGAAATACAAAAACAGCTGAAAACAGAAACTGGCAACTGGGTGCACTGAGTTAATAGGTTAGTCCAAATAGGTTCAAAAGTGTATGAATGTTCAAGCAAAACATGGAAAAGTCACACAAAACATGCATGGAGCAAAAAGAAATTATAGATACGTTTGGGACGTATCAGCCACCTCCTTATGTGCCATACTGTGGAGGAGGCTTTGATGGTAGATGGTAACAGTCCCCAATGGCTCCTTATTCTTTTCATCCGGGGTGGGCAACGCCTAGGAGATCCGTGCACGAAAGGATTTCTTACCCCATACAAGACCGTTTGAGTTATGGTGCCGATTGGTCAATGCAAAGTTATCCAAAGGAAGCTAGCAAGAAAATGTGGCATGCAAAGTCGCCAAGTGATATAATTCCAGATTCCGCTACACCGAAGTAAGATGAGCTTGGTGTCAAAACCGTTATGGTGGGCACCGAGGTGCTTAAACTTAAAGAGCCGATTGTTATTGATGATCCGGCTATTTCAAGTGATGGTGTGGTGGCTGTCCCGCAAGGTCCTATGGCTAATAATCATGAAGCTAGCACAAGCAACGCCAAGCCAAGGGATTCCAAGTATACACAACCTAGATGGTGTCCTCTCGGCATAACCAAGATGCAGAAAAGGAAGTTGCAACGCATGAGGAAGCGCGAGAAGGCGGAAAAAAAAGTGGAGGAACAAAGGGGCGAGTGGTTCAATGAGACGCGTCCCATGACAGTTGCAAATAAGATGTGGAGGCCGAAGCAGACAGAAGACATAGTGGTCTCTACATCTAAAACAACAACGCCTACACCACCAAAGGAGGACTATGCCAATGTTATTGCTTCGTCCACGACACCCATTGATTCCTCTTCACTCGGAGATGCAAAGGAGCTAGTGGAAACACTTGAAGATGAGGACAAGATGCTGGACTATGATCCTTCACCGGTTCATGAAGTTATGGATATCAACATGGTGATTTACTTACCTGCTAACTTCCGTGCTACAGATGAAGAAGGAGAAGTGGCTTTGTTAGACTTTGGTCCCAAGAATGCTATCTTCGAGAAGCCAAAGGAACCGGTGACGCACTTGAGGCCATTGTACCTCAAAGGCCATATTAATGGGGCGCCTCTTGCTCGGATGCTTGTTGATGGTGGAGTTGTTGTTAATCTCATGCCATATTTGGTCTTCAAGAAATTGGGTTTGGATGATAAAGATTTGATAAAGACGAATATGGTGCTCAATGGATTTGAAGGAAAAGAGAAAACTGAAGCCAAAGGTGTGTTATATGTGGAGCTTACCGTGGGAAGCAAGACTTTGGCTACTGCCTTCTTTGTTGCGGAGGTGCAAGGAAACTACAATGTGATACTAGGCCGTGATTGGGTTCATGCACCAATTTCTGATACAGTGGGTTGATGACGAGGTGGAGGTCATTCATGCTGACAACTCGGTCTGTGTCGCTATGGCTGAGTCATCGTTGGATTGGCAACACCCCAATGTTACTTGCTTAACGGGGCGCGACTTGACGGAGTTTGATTTTCTCAGCGCTACCAAGAATGGGTTCTTGCCCGTGGTGTTAAAGTTGATTGGTGATAATCGGTTCCAAGGAGTATGTTTAAATGGATTCTAACTCCGATTGGTTACAATGGGAATGATATGTTTGAATCTATAGAAGAGTTGGAAGACATGGATAAACTAGGACAAGGTTTCGCGTCGGCTGATCCATTAGAGGAGATAGACATAGGGGATGGTTCAATTCTGAGGCCGACATTTGTGAACAAAAATCTGGAAGCCGATTGTAAAGTTAAAATAATCGAGCTGTTGAAAGAATATATTTGTTGTTTTGCATGGGAGTATCATGAGATTTCGGGCTTAAACCGAGAGCTAGTTGAACATCGGTTGCCTATAAAGAATGGTTTTAGACCTTATAAGCAAACGACTAGAAAGTTTAATCCTAAAATATATGACCGCATCAAGGAAGAGATCGGTCGATTGCTTAAAGCTAATTTTATTAGACCTTGCAGGTATGTTGAATGGATTTCTAATATTGTGCCTGTGGAGAAGAAAGGGTCCAACAAGGTGAGGGCGTGTATTGATTTCAGAGATTTGAATAGAGCTACGCCCAAAGATGAGTATCCCATTCCAATAGCCGATATTCTTATTAATGAAGCTTCTAGACACAAAGTTATTAGCTTTCTGGATGGTAAGGCGGGATATAACCAGATTTTTATGGCCGAAGAGGATATCTACAAAACTGCTTTTCGGTGCCCAGGTTTCGTTGGCTTATTTGAATGGGTGGTAATGACTTTTGGTTTGAAGAATGCCGGTGCCACATATCAAAGGGCTATGAACTTAATGTTCCATGATTTGCTTGGTGTTATACTTGAGGTCTACATTGATGATATTGTTGTCAAATCGGATGCTTTTGAATCTCACTTAGCCAATTTGCGTTTAGCTTTTGAGAGGATGAAGAAATATGGACTAAAGATGAATCCTTTGAAGTGTGCTTTTAGTGTATCGGCTGGCAAGTTCTTGGGTTTCATTATTCATGAGGACCGTATAGAGATTGATCCCAAGAAAATAGAAGCTATACAAAATGTGGAAGCTCCGGTGTGCAAGAGAGATATGTAGAAATTCCTTGGCAAGGTTAATTAATTGAGGAGATTCATTGCTAATTTGTCAGGGAAGGTTGATGCATTTACTCCTATACTTCGGTTGAAGAATGACGTTGATTTTACTTTGGGGGCAAAACAGCAAGAAGCATTTGATATGATTAAGAAATACTTATGCACTCCTCTGGTATTGAAAGCTCCTAATCATGGAGAGCCCTTTAGGCTTTATATTCCGGCAGAGGAAGGTGTCATTGGTGTTGTTTTGACTCAAGAAACCGAAGGGAAGGAACACGCTGTTACTTATTTGAGCCGGCGTCTTTTGGATGCCGAAACAAGGTATACCTTCATTGAGAAAATATGCTTATGTTTATATTATGCTTGCACGAAATTGAGACATATTCTAGTGCGTAGCAATTGCATAGTAGCTTGTCAAACCGATGTCATTAAATACATGTTGCATAGGCCAATTCTTAGTGGTAGAATTGGCAAGTGGGCTTATGCTTTAATTGAGTATGATTTGGCTTATGAATCTTTGAAATCTATGAAAGGCCAAATTGTTGCTGATTTTATAGTAGAACATCGGATTGATAGTAAGCATGATATTGATATAAAACTTGTTTCGTTAGTACCATGGAGATTATATTTTGATGGTTCAGTTTGTAGCAATGGCCAGGGTGTTGGTATTGTTTATGTATCTCCTCATGGTGCTGTTTTTGAGGCCTCATGCCGATTAGAATAATTTTGCACCAATAATCAGGCCGAATATGAAGCATTGTTATTCGGCTTAAAGATGTTTCTTGATATAGGTGCTACACATATTGAGGCTTTTGGTTATTCATTATTGGTAGTTCAGCAAGTTTCTGGAGTGTTTAAGTGCTTTGATGAATCACTCAATGTTTATCTTGATAAATGTCAAGATGTAATTTCTACTTTAGATCATTTTAGCATTGCTCATATACTAGACATGACAATTGGAAGGCAAATGAATTGGCACAACAAGCATCTGGTTACCATGTTGATCGTGGCATGTCTCATATTTCTCAAGAACCGATGTCTTGTATTGCCGATATGGAAGAGGCCGAATTAGAACTTACTACTTCGGCCACTAATGGAAAATCTAGTGCAGGTGAGAATCAAGACTGGAGGAAGCCCATTATTCATTATTTGCGTGATCCTAGTAAAAGGGTGGATAGGACTGTTCGGCGTATAGCTTTTAAGAATGAATTGAGGGATGATGATCTTTATCGCTGAACGGTTGATGATGTTTCTTTAAAGTGCTTGGATGAAGATCAAGCGAGAGTTTCTATGGGAGAGGTGCATGAAGGAATTTCTGGTACTCATCAGTCGGCTCCGAAGATGAAGTGCTTATTGCGACGTGCTGGATTTTATTGGCCGACGATGCTTAATGATTGCTTCAAGTATTACAAAGGGTGCGAAGCTTGTCAAAAGTTTGGTGATATTCAATTAGCCCCTGCTGCTATGTTACATCCTATTATTAAGCCGTGGCCTTTTAGAGGATGGGGATTAGACTTCATTGGACAAATTCATCCTTCTTCTTCAAAGGGGCATCGATTTGTGTTGGTGGCAACTGATTATTTCACCAAATGGTCTGAAGCAGTACCTCTCAGGAATATGACACATGTGGAGGTAATTAAATTCATAACCGAGCATATCATTCATAGATTCGGTGTCCCTCAAACATTAACTATGGATCAAGGTTCGTCTTTCATGACACATCAAGTTAGAGAATTTGTCGAATCATATAATATAAAGTTGCTCAATTCCTCCCCATATTATGCCCAAGCTAATGGACAAGTTGAGTCTAGTAATAAGATATTAATCAAGCTCATCAAGAAGAAGATTGAATATAATCCAAGGAGATGGCATGAGCTATTGTCTGAAGCTTTGTGGGCACATAGGATTTCAAAGCATGGTGCTACAAAGGTAACTCCATATGGTCAAGAAGTTGTTTTACCTGTGGAAGTTAATTTGAATGCCTTGAGAATAGCCAAACAAAATGATTTATCGGCGGTGGACTTTTATAATTTGATGATGGATAATATTGATGAGGTCACCGATTAGCGTTTGGCTGCATTAAAGGCCATAGAAAAGGACAAGTTGAGAGTTGCAAGAGCTTACAATAAGAAAGTAAAGTTGAAGAAATTTCAGATTTGAGATCTTGTGCGGAAGGTGATTCTACCAATTGGTTCAAAGGATAGAAAATTCGGGAAGTGGTCACCAAGCTGGGAAGGTCCTTTCAAAATTATAAGAATAGTTCCTGGAAACTCGTATTTGGTGGAATCCATACAAGGAACGCTGGTGCCTAAAGCTCTCAATGGAAAGTATTTGAAGAAATACCACCCAAGTGTGTGGCAAGAAGCCTGAATAGACAATGGCCAATATGGGATTATCGCCCTAAGAACAAAACATGACCAATATATGTTTATCGCCCTAAGAATACACATGGCCGATGGAGTGTTGACATCGTCCTTAGACCTTATGTGATACAAATTATTATTCGGCACGCAAGTTTTGCCGAAAAACAGGGGGGCATGTGTTGACACCGGTTTTTGGCACGACAATAAACCTATATAAGATGACCTCAAATGAAGAAGTGCTCTACATGAAAAAGTTGGGTATTGTCGATGTGAACAACTTTGTAGTTCGAGCCAGTGTCATCCGATTCCATCTTAAGGGCCGAAACTACGTTCCGGGCAACAAGACTATGGCATTCAGTGCACTATTTGGCTAATTGCGTCCTCAAGATAACTTCAAATAATAATATTTATATATCCATTGGCTTCGTCTCCTCGAACCGGTCGATTTTGACACTTGAATCGCCCAAATCAGAATTCGTATGAAGAAGTTAGAGCCAAATCTGTGTGACTTAGCAGGGAGGACCGGTAGTACCAGCCGGTAAGAGCGGTACTACCGGCCGAAACACAAAAACCTTCTGTTGAAGCCCGGAATCGGGCCGGTATCACCTCGGTTGTTCCGGTAAATAAATATATACCGGTTCTACCGGTCTGGAGACCGGTACTACCGCCCGGGTACGCGAAAAACCTTCTGTTGAGGCCCGGAATCGAGTCAGTAGCACCCCGGTTGTTCCGGTAAAAATTCATATACCAGTACTACCGGTCCACTACCGGTCGACCGGTGCACTACCGGCCGACCGGTACTACCGGTCTGAGAGAGCGGTACTACCGGTCTGTGCGTAGATTCGTGCAGATTTTGGAAAATCCGAGTTTGGCTATAGTTTTTGGCATTGTGACGGGAATCCAAGTCCGTGTCTTGCAAGGGAAGTCCAACCCCCTCATATATAGATGAGGTGACGGCCGATTGAAACAACACACAATCGCAAACACATCTAAACCCAAATTTCATCTACTTTTCCACGTATCTTCTATCTCGTTCTTCGTTTGTTCTTGTTCTTGCAGGGAAACGATCCGCGAGAGCTCTAGGGGCGATAAGGTCGACCTAGGGCAACCCATAGCCGCCGTACGCCCAGACGGGGTCCCTCCGCCGGTTGTCTTGCGTATCGCGGTACCGGACGGATCTCCTTCGACGTGAGTTGCGGTGTATCACCCCCGGCGTCGGGGGTACACGTGACGTGTTCGTGTGTCAACACACTTTTTAATTAGCATTGCAGTGCGTTTATAATTCTCTCAATTGCCCAGCTTTAATTTGTCCCCCCAGCTTAGTTGTTTTATCTTCTTTTGGGACAGAGACATCATGGGACCCTGGTCCATATTTCCACCACTGTTTACACCTCCACTTTATTTATTGCATTTACTTTCCGTTGCAATTATCACTGCTATCATTATCATTATGTACCCTTGCGTTTGATCCTTTGTAAACAATAAGGCCAGAGAGATCGACAACCTCTCTGAACTTTGTTGGGAGAAAAGTTATTTGTTTCTGTGTGCAGGTCCACGTCAATTTATCTGGCGTCGTTGACACCTACTTGTTGATCCTTGGAGTCCTCATGTATTTGATAAACCTTACTTTCCTCGTTTAAGGGAAAGTTGTTGCTATCTACATCTCAACCTTCCACTTTGGGTAACCAACGAAGGGCGAGAAGCCGTTATCATCTCTCGCACATCAGAGTCCTCCTGGATTCCATAAACCTTACAGCCACAACGTAAGGGAAATTTTGTGCTATCTACGTCTCAACCTTCCACTTGGGGTAACCAACGAAGGGCGAGAAGTCGTTATCATCTCTCGTACCATCAAGCAAATTTCTGGCGCCGTTGCCGGGGACTCCAATCTTCAAGATAGGGGAGTTGCACACTATCTTTTATCTTTGCTTTTTAATCTTGTTAGTTTACTTCCTAGTTCTTTCGTTAGAGTCTTATATCAAAAACCAGAAAAAATTGTTTGCTTTGTTTTTGCTTGCTGCTGTTACTATGGGTTCCACTGAAAACACGAAGTTGTGTGACTTCACTAGTCACAACAACAATGAATTTATCAGCACTCCTATTGCTCCACCTTCCACTTTAACACCTTTTTTTTAAATTAAACCTGCTTTGCTGAATCTTGTTATGAAAGAACAATTCTCCGGTGCTGGAGATTATGTTGCTTTGCACTTAAATAATTTTTTTGAGCTTTGTGATATGCAAAAGTACAAAGAATTAGATGGAGATATTGTTACACTTAAGCTTTTTTTCTTTCTCCTTGAGAGGAGGAGCCAAAGTGTGGCTTCAATCCTTGCCTAGTAATAGCATAGATTATTGGGATAAGTGCAAGGATTATGTTATTGGGAAGTACTACCCACCTGCTAAGATTATCCAGTTGAGAAGTAACATTATGAATTTTAAACAATTGGATAATGAACACGTTGCGCAAGCTTGGGAACGCATGAAATCTCTTGTTAAGAATTGCCCTACACATGGTTTGACTACTTGGATGGTTTATCCAGAATTTCTATGCAGGATTGAACTTTACCTCGCGGAATCAGTTGGACTCGGCCGCGGGAGGAACCTTCATGTCAACTACATTTGGTGCTACCATGAAGCTATTGGACGAGATGATGACAAATTATTCTCAATGGCACATCGAAAGAGCTCCAACAGGTAGGAAGGTAAACTCTTTTGAGGAGATCTCCTCTTTAAATGAAAAAGTTGACTTGATTATGTCTCTACTTACTGATACGTCTCAAACGTATCGATAATTTCTGCTCGCTCCATGCATGTTTTGTGTGATATTGCTATGATCTAGATACACTTTCATACATTTTCTTATCATATTTTGACTAACCTACAAACTCAGTGCACCCTAGTGCCAGTTCCTGTTTTCTGCTGTTTTTCTATTTCAGTTTTCCCCCATATAAAAAGTGCTCCAAAAATCCGAGAAAATCAGATAAAAAATTAGCGTGTCGGTAGACTCCCGAAGCCCGAAGGAGGGCCAGGGGGCCACCACCAGGCACCCAGGCGGCCACCTGGCGCGGCCAGGGGGGCGCCTAGGCCCCTGGTGGCCCCCCCTGGCTGCCCCCCTTCGCCTATTTATTCTCCTTCACAGGAAACTTCCGAAGAAAGAACCCTATTTCGCAAATTCTCCTCCGTTCCTCCGCCGCCGCGCTTCCAAGATCAGGAGCACCGTCAGGACCCTTCCTGGCACCCTGCCGGAGGGAGGATCGACCTCCGGGAGTTTCCCCTCCACCATGGACGCTTCCGGGATGTGCCGTGAGTAGTCTACCTTGGACCATGGGTCCGTAACCAGTAGCTATCTGATGTTCTCCTCCCTTCTTTGTTCTTCATGGTTTAGACCTCGTGAGCTGCCCTACATGTTCGAGGCACTTATGTACTTCTTCTGCTATTGCTATGCTGAGTTTGATGGGATCTGATGGATTATGAGATTATGTTGAGATCGTGATAGAGTATATTTGGTTTTGATCTCTTATATTTTCGTTCCTAAGTAATTCTTGCATGTTCTCCGTTGTTGTTTATTGCTTTCGCCAAGTGGTAGGTAGTAACTCCAAGAGGGAACGTTATGCTCGATTGTGCGTACATGCCCCCTGATGACACACTTGAGTGACAGAAACATGAGTCTAGGGGATGTGTTGTGGCCACAAGGGGGAAAACAACGGTGCTTGTAACCGCGATTGCAAGGATTGTTTACTTTACGCAAAGTTCTTTTTAGTGAAGTTGTCTGTTGCTTTGGGTTTACACTTTAGGTGGGGCTCGCAACTTAATACCAGCGAGATGTTCTGGATAGATATCTCAAGGTGGATGATTAGTAGTAGATGCAGATGGATTTCAGTCTACATATTTGGCGTATTGCCCATGCTTATGAGCCTCTTCCTTTCTTTTGTACTCCCTCCGATCCATATTACTTGTCTTAAAATAATTGTATCTAGATGCATTTTAGTGATAGATACATCAATTTTAGGACAAGTAATATGGATCGGAGGAAGTAGCATAGTTAGCATTGCGGTGCGTTTATAATCCTGTCAATTGCCCATCTGTAATTTGTTTACCTTGCATAGCAGTTTTATCGTCTTTTGGGAGAGAGACATCACTAGTGAACATGACGGGACCCCGGTCCATATTCTCATCACTGTTTACAAGCTCATTTATTTTTAGCATTTACTTTCAGTTGCTACCATTATCATTATCATTATCCCTTTTGTGTTTGACCCTTTGTAAACAACAAGACCGGAGAGATTGACAACCTCTCTGAACTTCGTTGGGAGCAAAGTTAATTGTGTCGTGTGCAGGTCCAGGTCAAGGATGCAATGTTTGTCGTAAATGGTGCCATTGTTTTCTTGCCACCTACTTACCATCGCCGGAGTCCTACTGGTCGAACTCAACCTCGGTATGTTCACCGAGGGAAATTTGATGCTATCCTACATCTCACCTTCCACTTGGGGTAACCAACGAAGGGCGAGAAGCCATTACCACTTCCACGCCATCAAGCAAATTTCTGGCGCCGTTGCCGGGGACTCCGAGTGATAAGATAGGGGAGTTGCTCACTATCTTTTACCTTTACTTTTTAGTCTTGTTAGTTTACCTTTCTGTTTTTATCTTTGTGTGTTATATCAAAAATTATAAAAAAAAAATTATCTTGCTTTCGGTAGTCCTCCTTGTTTAGATGAACATGTTAGGACTTGGTGCTTTGCGGGAATCGGAAGTTATCGATTTCCGTCAAAGGGATGGAGAAAATATGAAGAAGGCATGGGACAGAATTTCTGAAGCACATAAAAGAATTATGCCTTGGATACCTATAAAAATTGTGCTTAGGAATTTTTACCATGGTCTTTTTAAGTGGTGTAAACACTCTCTTGATATTATAGCTGAAGGAGACTTTTTAGAGTGTGATGAAGCTAGAGCTCTTGATATTTTGCATAGTCTATCTAGTTATTTTGTTTATGATCGTAGTATTGATACTGTTATAGATAGACTTGCCACTATTGAAAAGAGGATGGATGCTCTAGATTTGAGGGAAGTAGAAAAACTTAAGTCCAACAAGAAAGAAAAGTTGGAAATAGATGATGATTGGGAGCCCTTTGTTAGGATTAGCATCTCTAACCAAGACTTCCTTGCTTTTTGTGACATTGGATCCATGGTTTCTACTATACCAAAATTAGTTTATGATTCTTTGAAACTAGATATTGATAAATTGTCATATTATCATGAACATGCTAATGGAGATATTTCAGAGGTTAAAGGAAATGTGAAAGAAGTCCAAGTTACATTCCTTTATAGGATTGCACCGATAGATTTCTTCGTCATGGAGCCAAACAAAAGAAACATTGTGCTTGGAAGGAACTTCCTCCGAGCCATGAAAGGCTTCAATGATATTAGTAATGGGTTCATACGCTTACACGGTAAGGCGAAAGGTAAGTACCTCTTTCCTAGGAAGAAGAAGAATGAGATTATTGAAAATCAATTTGAAGGTTTTTACGATTCTGACGATCTTGGAGACCTTTGATTCTTCTTTTGCCTTATGCCTAGCTTAAAGGCGTAAAAGAAAGCGCTTGTTGGGAGGCAACCCAAGATATTTTTACCTCTGTTTTTAGTGGTTTTGATGATTCTTACTACTGTAGCAACATCATTGTATCTTTATTTTCAAGCTTTGTGCCAAGGTATAGCCTCATATGACAAGGGAAGTGAAAGTTGTGACATGCTTTCCAGAAAACAGATTCTGTCCTCGTGACGGGAAAAATCAGATAAATTCACCAGTTCATCTTTTTGAGCTGAATTATTTACACAGCGTGCTCTATACAATCACGGAACTTTCGTATGTTCTGAGTTTTTTTATTTGAGTTGCGGAAGTGCACTTAAAAAATTCTTTACTACCTTCTGTTCTATTTTTCACAGATTCTGCCACGTTTTGTCTATCCTAACTTTTGCAAACCTTAAGCTTGCTTTTTCTTTGAAAAAAACTTTTTTAAATCTTGAGAAACAGTAGATCTTCAATAATATCTTTATATCCAGTGGGGGAAAATTATTTATTAAGGGTACTAACCTCTCTAATCAGCTTATGATGAGTTATGTATGAAAAGAGTTTTCAAGTGTGTGATGGAAGATGATGAAAGAAGATTCGGGAGTGTCAAGCGCTCAAACTTGGGGATGCCCCCACGCATCCCCAATAAATATTCAAGGAGACTCAAGCGTCTAAGCTTGGGGATGCCCCCGTGCATCCCCTTCTCCATCAACAATCATCAGTTCGTCCTTCGTCTCACTATATTTTTATCACTTCACGCGTTATGTGCTATGCTTGGAGCGTCTCGCTGTTAGGTTTTATTTTTAGTTTTCTTTAGCTTTGATTGCTGTTCATAACAAGTTAGACTCTGTATTACTTTGTGTGGGAGAGAAACACGCTCCACTTTAAAAATCTAGAACAAATCATAGGATTCTTCATGCCCATCTTTTTGTTGTTGTGTGTTCTTTATCTTTTCATAACTACTGCCATGTTTAGTTTTAGTCTTAGTTTGTCTCTAGCAAGAGCCTTGGCTTTTGTCTAGTTTATTGTTGTAACTCTCTTTAGTTTTCATGTTTATCTTGTTAAGAGAGTTGGTTGTTGCACTGAGTTATGTCTTGTCTTGAAAGTAGGTAATTGAGGTTGCTATTTAATTTTAGTAGTAACTTGCAATAGTTTTGAGGTATTTATGTGAGTAATGTTTGAACTTTTGGTGTCAAGAGCTCTAGCCTATTAGTGATAGGTGTCATATTTTGGGAAATCCGTGTTTATTTTCAAAAACCTAGAAAACTAGTTGAGAACTCTAGATACTAGATGGATCACTACTCTTCTTAGGGGTCGGATATTAGAGTCGAGGATGCGCAAGGATAACCAAACACACATACACTCCTCCTCGGGGTACTTGTCGCTTTTTGAACCTCATCATTAGATTGAGAGTTTCCGATAATAAGTGCATGCGTTCTTCGGACTAATAAAAGTATTGAAAGTTGACACTTCCACCTCCTCGTATTTGCTAGCCTCTCTTGTGTCGTGCATTGCCTTCTTCTCATTACGAGAGTTGGCGTCCACCTTCGCCGGTACATCCAAACCCTTGGCATGATACGCTCTGTCATCATAAACCTCCTTATATCCTTCCTCAAAACAGCCACCATACCTACCTATCAAGGCATTTCCATATCCATTCCGAGATATATTCACATGCAACATCCACCTCTTCATGACTTGATCTTCATGTCATACATGTTCCTGCTACACTGGCAGCGGCATACATTGCATACATCATGATAGCTACATCTTCTTTATGATTTGAGTACCTTGTAAAGTGCGAAAGATCTTCTATACCCTCTTGTAAATTAGAGTGTTGCCCTTAAGTGAGGAAAAGATCCCAAAGTGGACAAATTAAGAGATCCCAAAGAGGACAAATGAGAGTTAAATAGAAAGAGCCATTGAGGCCACCAAAAAATACAAAAAATAGAAAAAATAGAAAGATATATAAAAAGAGAGAAAGGTACAACACTACTATCCTGTTGAAATATCCACACTAGTACTCCCTCTTATCATTGTACTCCATAGAGATGATCATGCATATAGCTATGTGGGGACCTTCACACTATAGAACTTGGCTTGCATATTCCAAGGATGAGCCTCCTCAAAAGAGCTCTAGGTCTTCATGAGCGAGCAAGTTAGATGCACCCCCACTAGTTCCGTTGGAGAGCTTTTGAGCTCATATGTGCATCTCACATCATATCTATCATTTGGCCTTCTTGCCTACGATTGTCCTCATTGATGTGAGCCTTTCTCATTCTTTTTTTCTTCCTCCTCCACCATATTCTCTCTTTGCCATCCTAAGTGTCAACTCTCGTTGTTACGCTCATCCATTGCATGAGTACTAAAAATATCGAAAAGGAGTGGATCAAATTGACTTGTACCTGGCTAGTGGTCTGGGGACGAGTCAAGATAAGATTCCAAAGAAGACCAAGTGTGAAACTTTAGTAGATTAAGTTCTCAACACAAAAATACTTTTTCTTCTCGTATTCCCTATCCCCTTTCTTGCACGCAAACAACATTTGGAGACATTCGAGTCACGGACAGCGAAAGCTCTTGCACCTAATGTTCATTCGTTGCTTGTTTCAATGCTAATATAGACTCTTGCATGTTATGACTTGAATTGAATTACATACCTTGATTGCTTTACTTTTCAAAGTTCTTATATGGTTGCTAGCATGTCACCACAGAAATTATGCCTGTTATCATTTACCTACTCGAGGACGCGCAGGAATTAAGCTTGGGGATGTTGATACGTAACGTATCGATAATTTCTGCTCGATCCAAGCATGTTTTGTGTGATATTGCTATGATCTAGATACACTGTCATACATTTTTTATCATATTTGGACTAACCTACTAACTCAGTGCACCCCAGTGTCAGTTCCTGTTTTCTGCTGTTTTTCTATTTCAGTTTCCCCCCATATAAAAAGTGCTCCAAAAATCCGGGAAAAACAGATAAAAAATCAGCGTGTCGGAAGACTCCCGAAGCCCGGAGGAGGGCCAGGGGGCCACCACCAGGCACCCAGGCGGCCACCTGGAGCGGCCAGGGGCCTAGCCACGCCAAGGGGGCGCCTGGGCCCCTGGTGGCCCCCTGGCTGCCCCCCTTCTCCTATTTATTCTCCGTCACGGGAAACTTCCGAAGACAGAACCCTATTTCGCAAATTCTCCTCTGTTCCATGGCCGCCGCGCTTCCAAGATCGGGAGCACCGTTAGGATCCTACCCGACACCCTGCCGGAGGGAGGATCGACCTCCGGGAGCTTCCCCTCTACCATGGACGCTTCCCGGATGTGCCGTGAGTAGTCTACCTTGGACCATGGGTTCTTGATCAGTAGCTATGTGATGTTCTCCTCCCCTCTTTGTTCTTCATGGTTTAGACCTCGTGAGCTTCCCTACATGATCGAGGCACTTATGTAATTCTTATGTTGTTGCTATGCTGAGTTTGATGGGATCTGATGGATTATGAGATTATGTTCAGATCGTGATAGAGTAATATATTTGGTTTTGATCTCTTATATTTTTGTTCCTAAGTAATTATTGCATGTTCTCCGTTACTATTTATTGCTTTTTCCAAATGGTAGGTAGTAACTCCAAGAGGGAACGTTATGCTCGATTGTGGGTACATGCCCCCTGATGACACGCTTGAGTGACAGAAACATGAGTCTAGGGGATGTGTTGTGGCCATAAGGGGGAAAACAACGGTGCTTGTAACCGCGGTTGCAAGGATTGTTTACGTTACGCAAAGTTCTTTTTAATTAAGTTGTCTATTTCTTTGGGTTTACACTTTGGGTGGGGCTCGCAACTTAATACCAGCGAGATGTTCTGGATAGATATCTCAAGGTGGATGATTAGTAGTAGATGCAGATGGATTTCGGTCTACTTATTTTGGTGTACTTCCCATGCTTATGTGCCTCTTCCTTTCTTTTGTAGCATATTTAGCATTGCGGTGTGTTCATAATCCTGTCAATTGCCCATATGTAATTTGTTTACCTCGCATAGCAGTTTTATCATCTTTTGGAAGAGAGACATCACTAGTGAACATCATGGGACCCCGGTCCATATTCTCATCACTGTTTACAAGCTCATTTATTTTCAGCATTTACTTTTAGTTGCTACCATTATCATTATCTTTATCCCTTGTGTGTTTGACCCTTTGTACACAACAAGACCAGAGAGATTGACAACCTCTCTGAACTTCGTTGGGAGCAATGTTAACTGTGTCATGTGCAGGTCCAGGTTAAGGAAGCCATGTTTGTTGTAAACAATGCCATTGTTTTCTTGCCACCTACTTATCATCGTCAGATTCCTACTGGTCGAACTCAACCTCGGTATGTTCATCGAGGGAAATTTGCTGCTATCCTACATCTCACCTTCCACTTGGGGTAACCAACGAAGGGTGAGAAGCCATTACCACTTCCTCGCCTTCACTTACTAAGCAATCTCCTATTGATCCTCATGATGTTCCTTTGAATTCTTTGGTTGCTCAAGAAAGAGAGAAATTGATGTTAATTTTATTTCTAGGAATAACTTTAATAATAATTCTGATAGGATTAATTTTGGTAGCAATCCTAGACCGTTCCCATCCCAGAACTATGAGAACAACAACACTTATAGTAGCACCAAAAACTGTACTTCTGAATTAGAGAGCATGCTTAAGGACTTTATCACTTCTCAAAAGGCCTTCAATAAGAGTATATAAGAGAAACTAGAAAAACTAGATAACCTCTCCTTGAAGGTAGACAATATAGATCATGTTGTAGAGATTCTTAAAATTAGAACCTCTCATCTTGAGGAAAGGAAAACTACACACATGAATGCTATTCATGTGCAAATTAATGAGAACATTAGAATGCTAGCCAAACTTAAGGATAGATGGGCTAGAGAAAAAATAAGAGGAAGATAGGATTAAGAGCCTTCCTACTCACACTACCATTGCCACTATACAAGTTGTTGAGGATCTCAAAACTTTTAGCACCCAACACATCCCTAGTCCCGATGGACCTATTAATGGTGATGCTAATACATCAACTTTAGGACAAGAAGGTCCCATGAACTTAGAGACTACCAAGAGAATGAGCTTAGATGACATCACCACCACTTTAATTAATGGTAGTGATCTTGATTTTGATAATTGTAGTCTCTCTGAAGTTATCACCTTTTTTGCAAAGAATGGCTAAAGACCCCCACACTAGCACACTTAACATTGCCTTCACCGAGCATATTACTAATGCTCTTATCAAAGCTAGGGAGGAGGAGCTCAAGCTAGAGACTTCTATTTCTAAAAATCTAGAAGATGGTTGGGATCCTATGGTCAAAATTAAATTGAATAATTTATGTTTCTTTTCCTTATGTGATGTTGGATCTAGTGCCTCCGTCTTACCCAAAAGAATGTATGATATGCTTGATTTGAAACCTTTTGATCCATGTTCTTTTGGTGTTCGTGTTGTTGATTCTGCCGTAAAGAAAACTTTAGGGAGGATTTGATGATGTTCTTATTATTCTCAATGATAATTATTTTCCTGTTGATTTTCTTATCATGGATATTGAGTGTGATCCCTCATGTCCAATTATATTGGGACGTCCTTTTTTTCGCACCGTTGGTGCTATCATTGACATGAAAGAAGGGACCATTATATTCCAATTCCCCTCAAAAAGTTAATGGAACACTTCCCTCGAAAGAAGATTAAGTTACCTTATGAGTCCGTTACACGGGCAAGTTATTGTTTTGAAGTTGATAAAACTTGATCTTTTTGCTTCATGCCTAGCTAAAAGGCATAAAAGAAAGCCCTTATTGGTAGGCAAACCAAAATGTTTTTACTTTGAGTTTTAGTGGTCTTGATGCTGGTTACTGTTGTAGCAACATCATTGGATCTTTATTTTCAAGCTTTGTGCCAAGTTTTATCCTTTGATTGCAAGAAAGTTCAAAAGTTGTGACATGTTGTCTAGAAATAGATTCTGTCTGCTTGACGGAAAAATCACGATAAATCACCAGATCATATTTTTGATCTGAATTTCTTTTACAGTATGATCCATAAAATTAGCTTGCAGGCGTCTGTTATGATTTTTTTTATTTGAGTTGCAGAAATACCACAAAAAATTATTTACTACCTGCTGGTCTGTTTTTCACAGATTCTGCCACGTTTTGCGTTTTCATCATTTTTCAAATCTTAAGCTTTCCTTTTCTTTTCAAAAACCTTTTGGAAATCATGAGAAATAGTATCTCTTCATGAAAATCTTTATTTCCAGTGGAGAAAAAATTAATTTATTATGGGTACTAACCACTCTAATCAGCTTATGATGAGTTTCGTATGAAGGGAGTTTTCAAGTATGCGACAAAAGATGATGAAAGAAGATTCGGGAGTGTCAAACGCTCAGTCTTGGGAATGCCCCATGCACCCCCAAGAAATATCCAAGGAGACTCAAGCATCTAAGCTTGGGGATGCCCCCGTGCATCCCCTTCTCCTTCACTAATCATCAGTTCGTCCTTCTCCATGCTATATTTTTATCTCTTCATGTTTTATGTGCTAGACTTGGAGCGTCTAGATCTTTACTTTTTATTTTGTTTTCTTTTGCTTGTTGTTCATAAAATATTGGACCCTCGACTTTATTTCTTGGGAGAGAAACACGCTCCACTCCATCCTAGAACATAACATAGGTTTGCATGCTTATTCTTTTTGTGTGTTCTTTTTCTTTTCATAGATGTTGTCATGCTTAGCTCTTAGTTTCATGCTTATCTTTTTAAGAGCTTTTATTTAGGTTTCTTTTGGAACTCTCTTGAGTTTTCATGCTTATCTTGTTTAGAGAGCTGGCTTGTTGCACTGAGTTGTGTGTCTTGCATGAGTAGGTAATTGAGGTAGCTATTACAAGTGTAGTAGTAACTTGCAATAGTTTTAGGTATTGATTTGAGTAATGTTTGGACTTTTGGTGCCAAGATCTTGAGCCTATTAGTGATAGGTGCCATATTTTTGGCAATACATGCTTATTTTCGAAAACTACAAAAATTAGTTGAGAACTCTAGCTACTAGATGGATCGCTAGCCTCTGGAGGGGTTGGAATATATAGAGTACCCTCACGTAATATGGGTCGTGTATGCGCAAGGATAACCAAACCCCCATACACTCCTCCTTGGGGTACTTGTCTCTTTGTGAACCTCGTAGTTAGATTGAGAGCTACCGATAATAAGTGCATGAGTTCTTCGGACTAATGCGAGTATTCAATTGATGGCACTTCCACCTTCCATATTTTTCTAGCATCTTCGGTACCGTGCATTGCCCTTTCTCATCTTGAGAGTTGGTGCATACTTCGCCGGTGCATCCAAACCCTTGGCATGATACGCTCTGTCATCATAAAACTCACTATATCTTCCTCAAAACAGCCACCGTACCTACTTGTCAAGGCATTTCCATAGCCTTTCCGAGATACATTGCCATGCAACATCCACCATCTCATCACTTGATCATCATGTCATACATGATTTTGCTTGATCGAGGAGCCGCATGTTAGTTGGGCCTTGCCCTTATCATTGCTACATGACGTGCTAGTATCATTGCATATCTTGCTACACTAGAAGCGGCATACATTTGCATACATCATGATAGTTTTCATTTTTTTCTTTATGTTGAGTACTTGTAAAGTGTGAAGATCTTCCTCATATTCTTGTAAAATATAGAGTGTTGCCCTTAAATGAGGAAAAGATCCCAAAGAGGACAAATTAAAAGATCCCAAAGATGACAAATGAGAGATAAATAGAAAGAGCCAAAGAGGCCACAAAAATAAAAATAAATAAATAAAGGAGAAAAATGGAAATAAAAAAGAGAAAGGGGCAACACTACTATTATTTTTTAAAGATCCACACTCGTACTCCATAGTCATATTTGTACTCCACAGAGATATTAATATCATTCATGCATAACTATGTGGGGATCCTTAAACTATAGGACTTGGCTTGTATATTCCAATGATGAGCCTCCTCAAATGAGCTCTAGGTCTTAACGAGCAAGAAATTTGGATGCACCCCAACTAGTTCCATTGGAGAGCTTACCGTAGCTCATATGTGTATCCGTTGCATGGAAATCCATATTCCTCACATCATATCTATCATTTGGCTTTCTCTCGCCTATGATTGTCCTCATTGATGTGAGCCTTTCACACCTTTTTGTCTTCTTTCCCCATCATTTTTCTCTTTTGCATCCTAAGTGCCAACATATCTTGCTCGCGCTAATCCATTGCTTGAGTGCTCAAAGTTGAAAAGGAGAGGATCAGTTTGACTTGTGCCTGACTAGTGGTCTGGGGACGAGTCAAAATAAGATTCCGAAGGAGACCAAGTCTGACGTTTTAGTAGATTGAGTTCTCAATTAAATTATATAGTATTTTTATGGTCTAAAACCATCTCCTACTTCTTGCACGCAAACACCATTTGGAGACATTCGAGTCAGGGACAACGAGAGCTCTTGCACCTTTATGTTCATACTTGGCTAGTCTCAATACTAGATATAGACTCTTGCTTGTTATTGTCTTGACTTGAATTGCATATCTTACTTACTTTACTTTGAAGTTCTTATATGTGTGTTAGAATGTCACAACAAAAATTATATGTGTAATCATTTACCTACTCGAGGACGAGGAGGAGTTAAGCTTGGGGATGTTGATACGTCCCAAACGTATCTATAATTTCTGCTTGTTCCATGCTCTTTTAGGCGACTTTGCTATGTGTTTTGCTACACTTTCATATATTTTTACACGTATTTGGACTAACCTACTAACTCAGTGCACCCAGTGCCAGTTTCTGTCTGTTGACGTCTGTAAGTTGCAGGTTTTTACCCATATTTACAAAGCTCCAAAAATTCCAAAAATATCAGATAAAAAATCAGCAGGACGGAAGCTTCCGGATCACCGAAGGAGAGCCGGAGGGGGACCAGGTCCCACCCAGGAGGCCACCTAGCGCGGGCCCCCTCCTAGCCGCGCCACCAGGGCGCTTGGGAGCTGGGTCCACCCCTTGGTGCCCCCCCTTTGGCCTATATTTACCTCTCGCTCCGAAAACCCTCGGAGAGAGCCCCACATCGCAATTTTCCCATCTGTTCCGCCGCCGTCGCGCTTCCAAGATTGGGAGCACCAGAAGACCTCTTCCCGGCACCCTGCCGGAGGGAGGATTGACCTCCGGGAGCTTCTCCACCGCCATGAGCACTTCCCAGATGTGCCGTGAGTAGTCCCCCTTGGACCATGGGTCCATGACCAATATCTATGTGATATCTTCTCTCCAATCTTGTGCTTCAATTCTTAGCCCTTGTGAGCTTCCCTACATGATCAAGCATTTATGTAATTCTTTCTGCTGTTGCTATGTTGTGTTTGCTGGGATCCGTTGGATTATGAGTTATGTTCAGATTGTGATGAATTATATATTTGGTTCTCCTTTTATATTGTGTTCTTGAGTAATTATTGCATGTTCTCCATTGCTTTTTATTTCTTTGGCCAAGTAGTAGATAGTGACTCAAAGAGGGAGCGTTTATGCTTGATTGTGGGTTCATGCCTTCCGATGTCTAGCTTGAGTGACAGAAACATGAGACTAGAGGATGTGTTGTTGACACCGGGGAGAAAACAACGGTGCTTGTAACCGCGGTTGCAAGGATTGTTTACCTTACGCAAAGTTTGTTAATGCATTTGTTTGTTGCTTTGAGTTTACACTTTGGGTGGGTCTCGCAACTTAATACCAACGAGATGTTCCGGATAGATATCTCAAGGTGGATGATTAGTGAGTAGATGCGGTTGGATTTCGGTCTACTTGTATTGGCGTACTGCCCATACTTTTGAGCCTCTAACTTTCTTTGAAACATAATTAGCATTACGGTGCGTTTATAATTCTTTCAATTGCCCAGCTGTAAATTTTTAACCCAGCTTAGCTATTTTATCGTCTTTTGGGAGAGAGACATCACTAGTGAACATCATGGGACCCCGGTCTATATTTCCACCACTGTTTACACCTCCACTATTTATCGTTTTATTTCCTTTCAGTTGCAATCACCACTATCATTATTCCCTTGTGTTTTGATCCTTTGTAAATGACAAGGCCGGAGAGATTGACAACCTCTCTGTACTCGTTGGGAGCAAAGTTACATGTGTCGTGTGCAGGTCCAGTTCAAGTGAGTAATTATCTTCAAATGGCGCCTTGCTCGTTTTCCTTGGAGTCCTCCTGGATTCGATAAACCTTACAGCCACCGCATAAGGGAAATTTTCTGCTATCTAGATCTCAACCTTCCACTTGGGGTAAGCAACGAAGGGCGAGAAACCGTTATCATCTCTCGTACAATCATTCTGCAAGGGTCTTGTGTTCCTCGATTTCAAGATGTTGAACGGGGGGTCCAAGTCGTTGAACCCAGACAACACCTGATCCATCCTGACCCTCATCACGACATCATCCATTGGATTTGCTGCATCGTGCGGCTCGCCGATTGTAGGAGAACACACGTGGCAACAACCTTCAACTCTCCACCGACCATGTTATGTAGGAGTACGCAACCAGTGTCCTGAGTCAAACATGTGTTGGGCATCATGAGATGGAAGTCATCAAAGACATAAGGGAGATCACGCGGACTAACTAATTAGCTAGTTACCTTGGTATGGTGTTGAACTCCTCTAATGTCAATATACGGTCGGCCTCCTCTAATGTCGAGACACGGCCGATGCCGACAGACGGCGTATCAAACTCCCGCTCTGGTGCATTATGATGGAATGGAGTGTTGGCGGCGGCCGGTTGGTTGTCGGTCATGCTGAGCACTTGTATCGATCCACACTCCACCTACCGCATTCCAAGAAACTTGCCTGTAACGCCCCCAAAATCAAGCCGTGTACAATAATCATACACGCAAGGTACACGATCGAGATCAGGGACTCACGGTAAGATATCACAACACAACTCTACAATTAAAATAATACAAGCTGTTTAATACAAGCCAGGGGCCCTGGCGGCTTGAATACAATAGCTTGAGAGCACAAAGTTAGCAGAAGCAATAGTATCTGAGTAAAGACACAAGAATACAAGGTTGCCTTAAGAAGGCTAGCATAAATAACAACAGATCGAAAAGGCGAGGCCTCATGCCTAGGAACCTCCAAACTACTCCTGGTCAACGGGGAACTCGACGTCGTAGAAGGCATCGGGGATCTTCATGTTGCGGTGGTCGGCATCGGGGATCTCCTTCTCCTAGACCCCAACGCTCCAGCGTCGACTGCAGCGGCCGATCAGGCAAAACAAAAATGGGGAAACAAAGCAAGGGTGAGTATCTAGCATACCCGCGAGTCTTACGTCCGCTACTACGCATTTATGCATTTGTATCAAATGGAAAGGAGAGGTTGTATATAGTGGACTGCAAGGTAGAAATCAGAATAAGGGTAAGAACCTAGGCCTATCGAAGACTAGCATCTTCCGACGTGTCTTGCAGCACAAGAAGAGAACAGCCAATAGTTTATATAAAGCATAAAGTAATAATGCAGCAGAAGTTGCTGCAGCATTGTATGATAGTAAGTTGTAATAATTAACAATAATAAATGCCTCCAAGTTCCCCTCCTCGACTTCCCTGCGAGGGAGAAGACCCGGAACCATAAAGTTTAATACTAGTAGTTTGTAATGGTAAGATCCAGCTTCAGCATAAAGCGTCCTGTTACCGTGGACACAGCTATTCGAATAGATTAAACTCCCTGAGGGGGTGCACTACTGTTCAGCCTTCACGCTCGGATCTCCAGGGTGGCGGGCACATTGTTAGGGAACTCTCCACCAAAGCTATCCGACACGCCGCAACCCATCCTAGGCTCAACAGAGAGGGCATCCGCCGGACTATATCCTATGCGATCAGGGGTCTAGGAACCCTCACCCTTCACGCTCCTGCATGGTGCGTGGCTGGGCGGTGAAGCAAAAGTAAATCCAAATACACCGTCCGAACGAAGAAGACACCACTTCCCTGCGTAGATCGCGGTACTGCTGACGTCTGAAGAGCTTTCGGACAGACTACGACGCAGGGGAGCCCATAACTCCTTATCCCACGTGAAGGTAGTGTGTACAGACCAACGGGCCTCTCAAGTCATCCGCCGAACCATTTAGCATTTTAATATTATCTCACAGACAACTGTTATCGCTGTCTGACTAACAACACAACGGACAACGAACAGCAACAAGGACCACTAGTAACATCGGGGACTGTCCTGTCGTCCCGTCAAAGCACGCTGTGACCAACAAGGTGAACCGTCTCCTTTCCTTGTCTCGCGTGTGCTCTTGGTAGAGCTCGACTTTGCGTGGTTTGGTAACTCTCGTGAGATACGAGCAGGGGCCAAGCACGCCAGTAATGTCGGTCGTACCCTCCCTGTCGTTTCCGACGCAATACTGCTCGTGGGGACCGTTGGGTCGCCCGACTCTTACCTTTAAGGACAACCGTTACTCAGGTTCCTAGAGTGGCTATACGGAGTCAGTAACGAGTGGAGTACAAGGATTACTCCTCGATAGCTCACACTTGATGGTGGCTCGGCAGAGCCGAGCTAGGGGGCCTTAGGCGGTGTCTGCATTGTACCGTACCTGTTACAGTTAATATATTGTTCCGCATAACTCCCCTGAGTGATCACGGACCGCTATCTAATCCTAGTTGACTAACAAAGCGCAGGGCTCACTGCTGAATAATATAAATTTATAGGCAGCTTAGGATAAAGGAAGGTACATCAAGGGGCGACAAAAACAGGCAATGCAATTGAATAGGATGGTAATCATAGCAGCAACAGTAACAATGCCTAGTGCAAGAAATGTACGGAACAGATAGGCGATATCCGGGGAAGAGAATGGCTCTGCTTGCCTGGAAGCTCGCGGGAGGGGTACGGTCGTCGACGATGTAGTCGATCACACGGGCGTCGACAGCGGTCGTCGAGACTACCGGAAAATAAGAGAGGGGGAAGAAACATTTAATACACAATAATAATAGCAATACAAAGGTATGACATTGCATATACAAAGCAACGGGGCTCTAACGGAGTGTTCGGTGATTTTCTCGGAGCAAGAATTTATCCGGGGATGATTCATCGGTACCGGTTGATTACCGGAAAGATGATCCGGAGGGGGAAGGTTCCATGTCTGCAGTGTTAGAGACAACTGACAGACATGTGGATAGTGTATCCATGATCGTTGATCCATCTTGAACAGCTTTCGTATTCAGAACATTTTCATCCGGAAAGTTTTACCGGCTCCGGGTGATTACCGGCCGGATCCACCGGAGGGGAAATGTTTCATTTTCGGTAAGTTAGAGGGGGTGGTGGTATATGGATAGTGTATTCGTATTCAATATATTTTTCTGATCAATTTTCATGTATTAAGTTTTTCAATCCGAGTTACGGTTTAAAAGATATTAAATTTCTGAAGTTTAAATCATTTTTAAATAAATTTCAGAACTTCTTTTATTATGTAAAAGAAATTATCCAAAACAGTGATTTTGACTAGTCAATACTGACAAGTGGGACCTACTGACTAGTGGGTTCCACATGTCATAAGCAGTGATAATAAAAATGTTTAATTTACATCTAATTATCCAAATGAGCCAACATGTCATAGAGACTCTGACATTTTTAATTAAACTAATTTAATACAGGGTTAAGTTAAGGGCCTGGGCCCACTTGTCATAGGTCTAGGAGGTATTTCAATTTGTTTAGACATTATTAGGGGGTTAGTGTAACATAAAGGTGGGGTTAGCTGCTAACAGGGGGTTTAGCTGGGGACCGGACCACCTGTCAGTGGGATGACCCACGGGCTGAAGCCCATGGCGTGCTCGCCGGCGACGACCAGGGGGCTCGGCGGCGCTAGCCAAGACGGTGCTCCGGTGGGCAGTCTAAGCGGCGGAGGGCACAAGCCGGGCGAGGGTCGCGATGTGCGTCTATGGTTCGTACCAGCAGAATATGAGGGAGACGGGAACAATGGCCAAGACGAGCCAAGGCGGCGGCCGTAGCTCGGCCGGCGCATGGAGCGCACGTGGAGAGGCACAGGGGTGCGGCCGCGGCGCGCATGCGCAGGGCGTGGCCTCAGCCAGACTTGCGCATGCGCTGAGCGCGACCCGGTGCAGGGCAGGGCGCGCCTGGACGTGAGGCAAGCCGTGGCCATGGCGTGCTCCGGCCATGGCGGACTTCAGTGGAGCAAGGTCATACGGCGACCAAAACGAAGGGCGAGAGGGGGGATTCGCGGGAGGGGCTCACAGTGAGCGCCAAGGGGAAGGTAGAGGGCTCGGAGGGGCACCGGAGGGGGTGAATCGCGCGAGGCGGCGGTGGCCGGCGGCGGAGGGAGCCGGCTCGATTCTGGCAGTGCGGTGGCGTTGCGCTCCAACTTGTTGCGGGGGAAAGTGAAGGCGTCCACGGCAAGGCTCCCGGACATCATACCAGACGCCGTGGAGGTTGGTGGCCACGACAGCCATGGAGGCATGACCATGGCGGGCTCGGGCGAGCTCGAACAAAGGACAGGAGGCGCGAGGGGGGATGGCGAGCGGCTAGGGTTAGGCTTCACAATGGGTGCTGAGGTGGTCTCGTTATCCTCTAGGGGAGCCGGGGATGGCCGCCACGGCAAGCATGGCGCGGCCATGGCCGGCACGATGCCACACCTATGAACAGGGGAAGAAGATGGGGGCAGGCTGGACCAGGCCTTGTGGGGAGGGGGAGGGAGTTGCCCTAGGCGAGACATAGCCATTTTGCTATTTTTCTCACAGCCAGAAAAGTTGTGGTTCTGTATTAAATAATTTGGCTAGCAAAAGAATTTTGCTTGGGGTGAAAATTGTTGATTCACCTATGTTAAACTTTGAAGCAGTGACACAAAAAGTTTGGGAATTTTTTAAATCCATTTGGTATTTGTTTTTGGACTGCAACTTAATAAAAGGGGATTTTGGTTGCTGTAAATAACTTTTTGTATTGTTTTAAAGCTTAATAAATTCCCATGCACCTATTTACATAATCAACTTATTATTGTGCATTTTATAAAATTTGTTGCAAAATATTTGGGTGAACTTTATTTTCCACTAATTTTTCGAAATTCCATTTGGGTTTGAACACAATCTAGGCATGATCAAGATTGATTAAGGCTTGCTAATTAATTTTTATTACTCAAACAAAAATGATTATTGTTGAGTGACACCCGGGGTGTAACAAATCTCCACCACTACAAAGAATTCTCATCCCGAGAATTAAAAGTAGGGTAAGGGGTAAGGTTTAGGTTTCGTATTCTAACGAGTCTTCTTGGTATTGTTGCCCTTCTCGAAGCAATTAATCGTTCTCGTTGATATCTTCATTTCTCTACATCAGCGCATCTCGACGGGTTGTCATCCTTCCTTCGGGGCTTCATCGTACCTACAAATAGGTTAGGGGGAAAACTTGAGGGGGTCCGATCGGTACAAGCTTAATCAACCGAGATGGTCGAAGGGAATGGGCTACAACGTATCTCACGAGTTAAACTCAGGGAGATACATCGAGAGAAACAAAAGAAGGCATGAGAAGTTTTCAAGCGGATATGCAAGCATTCGACGATGATAACGGAGGATGAAAAGGGGTCCAGAGCATCAGGCATAAGCACTGAGTCTGATATTGAACTGAATATCACAAGGTAGAGGACTCGTGAATTGCATCCAAGGTCAAGCAAGAGGAATAACCTCGAGAACAGAAAGGTACAAGAGAGTCAGGTTTAGATCCCGTGTAACAGTGGGTTATGGCCCCACGTTGAATAAGAAGGGTCGTGCCAAACAATGCGATCAAGTTGCACGGTAAGTCAGAGAACAACTTGTTAGCTATGTCGGAAACAACGTCAGTACCAAGGGCGAGGGACGAAGAGAACCATTTTCCTGCTCGTTAAGACGAGGCGGACCAATTGACAAAGTTCTCGTCCATCGGTGGTTACAAAAATGTTATCAACAGTAGTAACAGGTTGTACGGACAAAGTAGTACACCGAAGTGTTTACACAAGCAGGGAATTATCACTGCTCAGAAGATTTATATTAAAAGAAAAGTAAAATGGACCAAGGGAAAGGAAAATGTGACGATACACAAGTATCAGGCGTAAATCTTTCCCAAGGGAAAGCAGAGCAAGGTATACATGGCCAAGTTTGTATTGGCCGGGAGTCAAACGATGTTGTCGATGATAACACAAAATCGTCGAGGGGAAAAGATGGTATTTATCACGATGCATCCAAGCAATACTTGGGAGAAGTCAAAATGTCGATGATGATCATGACACATGAAGTCAAAAGGTTTCAAGAAAATTACAATCGAACAACAGCGACATCGAGCAAAAGGAATGGTGAAGCAAAAGTATTTGGTGTTCCCGGTTGACGACAACCCAGAACCATGAAATTGCTATGACAGGGATAGGAATTGTTTCATCACAATTCATAAGATGTAGTGCAAAGGCATGATATCCTCGAGATACCAGGGGTAATACTCAAAGATAGAATGGTGGATCATAGGTGTACACTACTGGAATTCGCTCGTTTGCCATGTGTATTTTCTTTGCCGTCTTCATTTTGTCGGGGAGGACGGCAAAGAGGGTATTTGCCGTCAGCTGCGGACGGCATAGATTGGCAGACGACAAAGAGTACTTTGCCATCTGTTTTATTTTCACGAATTGCAAAGAGAGACTTTGCCGTCTGTTTTATTTTCACGCATGGCAAAGAGACTTTGCCGTCTATTTTAATTTCATGCATGGCAAGAAGGACTTTGCCATCTGCTTTTATATGGCAGACGGCAAAGACACCTCTTTGCCATGTGTTTTTTCTTTCGCTGATGGTAAAGATAGCTGTAGGCGAATATTTATACCATTTTTTAATATTTTTAGAGGTGCAAACAATATTTAAATGATATGAAATTTTGCATGGTGCTGGTTTATGGTTCCTAGAAGGTGTGAAAAAACTTCGAACTTTTTATGAAATTTTTATATTAGTTATTTCATCAAATTTCGTAGCACAAACAAGCACAAAATGCATACTGTTTTCCTATTCGCTGATCAGCTAGTCACATGGATCCATGACGTGGCACAAAGAACCATCCCACACTAACCGCACCGTACCTGCCCCATGGCCCTACCACGCACGTCGCTCTCTCTCTCCTCTCTATTTCTCTCCCTTATACTCTAGCTCCCGTCAATGCAACCACAGACGCATCGGTGGCCATGGCTCCGTTCTTCTTTCCCACCTCGCCGGTCTCGCCACCTCGCTGGCCTGCCTCACCAGTCGCGCCACTCCCCTCGCGGCCTCCCCACCTCGCCGGTCATGCCGCTTCGCCTGCCCCGCCTCGTGTGCCTCGCCTCACTGGCCCACAACGCCAGTCGCCCCGCCTCTCACCAAGAGCGTTGCGTCGCCGGCTGCTCTACCTCGGCGGCCCGCTTCCCCTGTCGTCCCGCGCGCCTCTCCCACAACGCTGACCACCCAGCCTCTCACCAGGACCCCGACGTCGCCGGATTCCCTACCTCGGCAGCCCGCGTCCCTCGCCTCCCCACCATCGTCCTCCCCCTCGACGGATGCGCCCAGCTGGTCTCGCCTTCACGCGGTCGCGCCTCGTCGGCCCCGCCTCCCAAGGATGCAGCGCCGGCCCCGCCTCCCAAGGATGCAGCGCCGGCCCCGCCTCCCGACGGCCGGCCACGCCTCGCCTCACCGGCCGCGCTTCGCTGGCCACGGCCCGCCTATCGCCGCCTCCCGTCAGCGGCTTCTCACCGACCGGATGACCTGTCTGTGGCTTCGTTGTCACCGTTGAACGCATGCCACTTCTCCCCGGTCAGCCCACCAAGCCCTCGTCGATGAGCGTGGGTTACCGCCGCCGCTGGTCGCCGGAACAGGAACGGGTGGCTGATACTAGAACAGAACAGAAACGGGATGGTCAGCTAGAACCGGAACCAAAACGGGGAACGAGCAATATTTTTTTAATAATTAAAAACCCTTTGCCGTGTGCTTAAAATTCATTGGGCCCACCTATGGACAAATGTGTGCAATATATACTTTGTCGTCTACCTGTGTAAAAATCCGAACGGCAAAGACCTTTGTCGTATGTTGATTATATGCAGACGGCAAAGCACCTCTTTGCCGGATAAATGGCTGATGAGTGCTTTGCCGTCCGCTGTTCTTATGTTTGCCGACTGCCATGACAGACGGCAAACTGCAGAATTCCAGTAGTGGTAGAAGAATTTACACCAAGGGGGTTAATTATCTTTACGAGAAGCGTTCATGATAAGTTCTACATAGTATCCATGGGCATGAACACAAAGGTTCAGGGTTGACTCCCACTTCTTCAATGCATAGACTTTCATACACTTCTCAACGTCGATGAATTCGTAGCATTCAAATATTTATCTAGCGTAACACCAGTAGAGTAAGACCCATAGAAGTTCATGGGTTCACACAGATGGATAAATCATAGATACAACCCATAGGGACATTTTACGAATCTATACGACAAACAACAGGAACAAGATATACAAGTTTGAAAGCAGAAAGTTGATGACACGGACCAGATGATACCGTTCGCCAAAGGCATTTCGTATCAGCGGAAACTCGTTAATGAGTTAGAACACAAGGGGACGACAAGTAGTAATCCACCAAAAAGGTCAGGCGGCGTACCAAGAGTCTGGTGCGAGTATCGGTACTCAACCATAAGGCGAAAGAATACAAAAGGCATCAGATGACAGAAGCAGCTGAATTTTTTGATGCTTAATTTCAAAGGAATTATGATTTCCGGAATGAAGGATCGGAAGCAGAAGCTCCGATCAAAAGATGAGTAAGTTGAATGGAATGAGTCGGACAATCAATCAAGGTTTGATTTACCGATATCCAGCTCATGTCCGAAATGACGTCTGAGCCAGAAGAATGGATTCATAGGGATCAACTGATGATTGCATGCACTAGCACACACGATGATTCAACAGATCAGAATGACAATGCCAAGGGAGGTCATCAAAGACTACAAGACAAACGGGATTAATCATAGTGCAAGCAGGTAAAAAGAATCTCCAAAGAAGTAAGCCATCGAGGATTGTCGCAAGATCGAACAGTATTTCAAAGTATTTTGGGAATCACGGGAACCACTTAGAATGAACGGATCCTCGATAAATGTGAGGAATTATCCGCATGGTGGAAAGAAGCTGCAAGGCAGTAGGCTCAAAGGATTCCTGAAACAACAGAAAGTATTTCGATGCATCTTGTGAACACAAGAGCAGCTGGGATTGAATGGATGAACGGATCGTGTATGTGGTTATACATACGGACTTATCGGTGGCAGGGAATTGTAAAGGTGATCGGCACATAGGGTCTCGACAATTCATCGGGGAGTATCTTCAGCATCTTCTGATGAATCAAGTTATCATCCGTGATGGGGGCTCTCCGGGAGGAAGCAGTCACGAGAACCTAGAGTTAGTGCTAGCAAATTCTTTAACCCGAAAGGATGAGAGGGTAGAGTCCTAGAGTAAAGGTGCGGAGAAAAAGATCCTATTACCACCCAGTATGTGACGTGGGCCGATAAGCCACACGACACTGTTAGTAAAGTAGTTTTGCAAAGACTAGACTCGACTTCGACCAAGGAGTTGGAAGGGGGTGTCCTACAGGCATTCGACTCTGATACCAACTTGTGACGCCCCAAAAATCAACTTGTGTACAGTAATCATACACGCAAGGTAAACGATCGAGATCAGGGACTCACGGTAAGATATCACAACACAACTCTTCAATTAAAATAATACAAGTTCTTTAATACAAGCCAGGGGCCACGAGGGCTCGAATACAACAGCTCGAGAGCACAAAGTTAGCGGAAGCAATAATATCTAAGTACAGACACAAGAATACAAGGTTTCCTTAAGAAGGCTAGCACAAATAACAACAGATCGAAAAGGCGAGGCCTTTTTCCTAGGAACCTCCAAACTACTTCTGGTAAACGGGGAACTCGACGTCGTAGAAGGCATTGGGGATCTTCATGTTGCGGTGGTCGGCATCGGGGATCTCCTGTTCCTGGACCCCAACGCTCCAACGTCGACTGCAGCGGCCGATCAGGCAAAACAAAAAGGGGGAAACAAAGCAAGGGTGAGTATCTAGCATACCCGCGAGTCTTACGTCCGCTACTAAGCATTTATGCATTTGTATCAAATGGAAAGGGGAAGTTGTATATACTGGACTGCAAGGTAGAAATCAGAATAAGGGTAAGAAGCTAGGCCTATCGATGACTAGCATCTTCCGACATGTATTGCAGCACAAGAAGAGAACAACCAATAGTTTATATAAAGCATAAAGTAACAATGCAACAGAAGTTGCTGAAGCATTGTATAATTGTATGTTGTAATAATTAACAATAATAAATGCCTCCGAGTTCCCCTCCTCGACTTCCCTGCGAGGAAGAAGACCCGGGACCATACAGTTTAATAGTAGTAGTTTGGAGTGGTAAGATCCAGCTTCAGCATAAAGTATCATGTTACCGTGGACATGGCTATTCGAATAGATTAAACTCCCTTTAGGGGTGCACTACTGTTCCGCCTGCACGCTCGGATCTCCAGGGTGGCGGGAACCTTGTTAGGGAACGCTCCACCGAAGCTATCCGACACGCCGCAGCCCATCCTAGGCTCAACAGAGGGGCCATCCGCCGGACTATATCCTATGCGATCAGGGGTCCAACTTGTGACGCCCCCAAAATCAAGCCGTGTACAGTAATCATACATGCACGGTACACGATCGAGATCAAGGACTCACGGTAAGATATCACAACACAACTGTACAATTAAATAATACAAGCTATTTAATACAAGCCAGGAGCCACGAGGGATCGAATACAACAGCTCGAGAGCACAAAGTTAGCGGAAGCAATAGTATCTGAGTACAGACACAAGAATACAAGGTTGCCTTAAGAAGGCTAGCAAAAATAACAACAGATCGAAAAGGCGAGGCCTCCTGCTTGGGACCTCCAAACTACTCCTGGTCAACGGGGAACTCGACGTCGTAGAAGGCATCGGGGATCTTCATGTCGCGATGGTCGGCATCGGGGATCTCCTGCTCCTGGACCCCAGCGCTCCAACATCGACTGCAGCGGCTGATCAGGAAAAACAAAAAGGGGGAAACAAAGCAAGGGTGAGTATCTAGCATACCCGCGAGTCTTACGTCCGCTACTAAGCATTTATGCATTTGTATCAAATGGAAAGGGGAGGCTGTATATAGTGGACTGCAAGGTAGAAATCAGAATAAGGGTAAGAACCTAGGCCTATCGAAGACTAGCATCTTCCGACGTGTCTTGTAGCACAAGAAGAGAACAACCAATAGTTTATATAAAGCATAAAGTAACAATGCAGCAGAAGTTGCTGCAGCGTTGTATAATAGTAAGTTGTAATAATTAACAATAATAAATGCCTCCGAGTTCCCCTCCTCGACTTCCCTGCGAGGAAGAAGACCCGGAACCATACAGTTTAATAGTAGTAGTTTGTAGTGGTAACATCCAGATTCAGCATAAAGCGTCTTGTTACCGTGGACACGGCTATTCAAATAGATTAAACTCCCTACAGGTGTGCACTATTGTTTAGCCTACACGCTCGGATCTCCAGGGTGGCGGGCACCTTGTTAGGGAACACTCCACAAAAGCTATCCGACATGTCGCAGCCCATCCTAAGTTCAACAGAGAGGCCATCCGCCGGACTATATCCTATGCGATCAGGAGTCTAGGAACCCTCACCCTTCACACTCCTGCACGGGGCATGGCCTTCCGGTGAAGAAAAAGCAAATCCAAATACACCGACCGGACGAAGAAGACACCACTTCTCGGCGCAGGTCGCGGTAGTTCTGACGTCTGAAGAACTTTCGGACAAACTACGACGCAGGGGAGCCCATAACTCCTTATCCCACGTGAAGGTAGTGCGTACAGACCAACGGGGCTATCAAGTCATCCGCCGAACCATTTAGCATTTAAATACTATCTCGCAGACAACTTTTATCGTTGTCTGACTAACAACACAATGGACAACGAACAGCAACAAGGACCACCAGTAACGTCGGGGCCTGCCCTGTCGTCCCTTCAAAGCACGCGGTTACCAACAAGGTGAACCGTCTCCTTACCTTGTCTCGCGTGTGCTCTTGGTAGAGCTCGACTTTGCGTGTTTTGGTAACTCTCGTGAGATACGAGAAGGGGCCAAGCACGTCAGTAACGTCGGTCGTACCCTCCCTGTCGTTCCCGACGCAATACCGCTAGCGGGCACCGTTGGGTCGCCCGACTCTTACCTTTAAGTACAACCGTTACTCAGGTTCCTAGAGCGGCTATACGGAGTCAGCAACGAGTGGAGTACAAGGATTACTCCTTGATAGCTCACACTTGATGATGGCTCGTCAAAGCCGAGCTAGGGGGCCTTAGGCGGTGTCTGCATTGTACCGTACCTGTTACAGTTAATATATTGTTCCGCGTCACCACCCTGAGTGATCACGGCCCGCAATCTAATCCTATTTTACTAACAAAGCGCAGGGCTCACTGCTGAATAATATAAATTTATAGGCAGCATAGGATAAAGGAAGGTACATCAAGGGGCGACAAAAACAGGCTATGCAATTGAATAGGATTGTAATCGTAGCAGCAGCAGTAACAATGCCTAGTGCAAGAAATGTACGGAAAAGATAGGCGATATCCGGGGAAGAGAATGGCCCTGCATGCCTGGAAGCTCGCGAGAGGGGTACGGTCATCGATGACGTATTCGATCACACAAGCGTCGACAGCGGTCGTCCGGACTACCGGACAATAAGAGAGGGGGAATAAACAATAAATACACAATAATAATAGCAATACAAAGGTATTACATAGCAGACACAAAGAAACGGGGCTCTAACGCAGTGTTCCGTGATTTGCTCGGAGCAGGAATTTATCCGGGGATGATTCATCAGTACCGGTTGATTACCGGATAGATTATCCGGAGGGGGAAGGTTCCATGTCTGCAGTGTTAGAGACAACTGACAGACATGTGGATAGTGTATCCATGCTCGTTGATCTATCCTGAACAGCTTTCGTATTCAGAACATTTTCATGCGGAAAGTTTTACCGGCTCCGGGTGATTACCGGTAGGATCCACCGGAGGGGAAATGTTTAATGTTCGATAAGTTAGAGGGGGATGGTTGGTATATGGATACCGTACTCGTATTCATTATATTTTTCTGATCAATTTTCATGTATATAGTTTTTCAATCCGAGTTACGGTTTACAAGATATTAAATTTCAAAAGTTTAAATCATTTTTAAATAAATTTTTGAATTTCTTATATTATTTAAATAGACATTATCCAAAACAGTGATTTTGGCTACTCAATACTGACAAGTGGGACCTATTGACCATTTTGGCTAGTCATAGGGCTAGGAGGTATTTCTATTTGTGTGGATATTATTAGGGGGTTAGTTTAACATAAAGGTGGGGTTAGCTGCTAACAAGGGGTTTAGCTGGGGGCTCGGCAGCGCTAGCCAAGACGGTGCTCCGGTGGGCAGTCTAAGCGGCGAAGGGCACAACCGGGCGAGGGCCGCGTTGTGCGTCTACGGTTTGTACCAGGGGAACACGAGGGAGACGGGAACAATGGCCATGACCATCCAAGGCGGCGGCCGGAGCTCGGCCGGCGCAAGGAGCGCACTCGGCGATGCACGGGGCTGCGGCCGTGGCGCGCACGCGCAGTGCGTGGCCTCAGGCAGACTTGTGCGCGTGCTGAGCGCGACCCCAGTGCAGGGAAGGGCGCGCTTGGACGTGAGGCAAGGTGTGGCTATGGCGTGCTCCGTCCATGGCGGACTTTGGTGGAGCAAGTTTCTACGGCAACCAAAACGAAGGGCGAGAGGGGGGATTCGTGGGAGGGGCTCACAGTGAGCACGAAGGGGATGGCAGCGAGTTCGGAGGGGCACCGGAGTGGGTGAATCGCGAGAGGCGGCGGTGGCCGGCGGCGGAGGGAGGCGGCTCTATTCGGGCAGTGCAGTGACGTTGCGCTCCAACTTGTTGCGGGGGAAGGTGAAGGCGTCCACGGCGAGGCTCCCGGACAGCATACCAGACGCCGGGGAGGTTGGTGGCCACGGCGGCCATGGAGGCGCGGCCATGGTGGGCTCAGGCGAGCTCGAACAGAGGAGAGGAGGCGCAAGGGGGGATGGCGAGCGGCTAGGGTTAGGCTTCACAATGGGGGCCGAGGTGGCCTGCTTATCCTCTAGTGGAGCCGGGGATGGCCGCCACGGCAAGCATGGCGTGGCCATGGCCGTTGGATGGCCGCCACGATGCCCCCTTGTGAACAGGGGAAGAACATGTGGGGGCGGGGTGGGTTGGGCCTTGTGGGGAGGGGTAGGGAGTTGCCCTAGGCGATACATAGCCATGTTGCTATTTTCTCACAGCCAGAAAAGTTGTGGTTCTGTATTAAATAATTTGGCTAGCAAAAGAATTTTTCTTGGGGTGAAATTTTTTTGGTGCACCTATGTTAAACTTTAAAGCAGTGACACAAAAAGTTTGAGCATTTTCTAAATCCATTTGGTAATTTTTTTTGGACTGCAACTTAATAAAAGGGGATTTTGGCTGATGTAAATAATTGTTTGGATTATTTTAAAGCTTAATAAATTCCCATGCACCTATTTACATAATCTACTGATTATTGTCCATTTTATAAAATTGGTTGCAAAATATTTGGGTGAACTTTATTTTCCACTAACTTTTGGAAATTCCATTTGGGTTTGAACACAATCTAGGCATGATCAAGGTTGATTAAGGCTTGCTAATTAATTTTTATAACTCAAACAAAAAGGATTACTGTTGAGTAACACCCGGGGTGTTACATAGCCCCTCCATCAACCCGGGGGAATGATCTCACGAATTCTCATCCACTTTTTCCACGACAAGCTACGAAAATGAATCCACATTGTTCTTCATCTCTTCAACCTCATCTTTTTCCTTAGCCGTCGACTGGGACTTTCTCTCCTTTATTTTCTTGATTTCATATTTGTAGTACTCTCCAAACTTCATGCTCATACCAAAGTCGGAGACACGGCTAGCTGACATCATCGAGGGCATCAACTTGTCCCTTTTCTTGTAAGAGTTCGTAGCCCCGTTTAAATATGTGTCCCACGGCCCCGTTGACGACTAGGAATCCGATGTGCTCGCTGGAGTAGCATTTATTTATTTCTTAAACTTGAGACCCATGGTAAATTCCTTACTAGCTCTTTCTCAAACTCCTGCACATCTGGATCGTCGGTAACGAATTCCATGGCTTCGGGGTCCCAATGGTAGCGGGACCGGACAAAGTTCATCAGATGTGGATCCGTGATTTTGTGCCACCTGTTCTCTAATCCCAGGCGTTTCAGCTCGGCGTCCTCCTTGTTCCAAATGTGTTGTTTTCCTCTATAACCTCCACTTCGACACTTATGGTTACCTATGTTTTGCTACCACATTTTCTTCCCCCATTCAGTCCATATTCTAGCCTCCTCGGAAGCTAGCCCCGCCTTGATGGTGTTCAACTCTTCTTCTTCGATCATCGGCTCTTGCCGACTTATCGTCTCCCAGCTTTGACCTTTAGCTATCTTGGCCTTCACCCAGGATTTCCAGCTGCTCAAGGCGTTGCTCGTCTTTGTGACGGCTAATTTGTTTACTGCGTTCCCACTTTCTAGGTTATCATACGGCGGTAGGAACTTGTATCGTTTGTGAAGGTTCTTAATGATGTTTTCGACCAAAGCCGAATTGGATCTGATGTGCTTCGTGTTGATAGACATGATTTCCTGGATGATGCACCCGAGTTGCATGTTGTACCCTCTTGCAACATCTACATGGTCCAGGGGTAGGCCACTTAGTGAGACTTCAGTGAACTCCTCCAGATGGGTGCGAGAACTTGCGGCGTTCGATCCTTCCTCTCCTTCTTCTTCTTCTTCTTCTTAGCGGATGGGTCGGAGCTACCAGCATCCGTGCAGGTGCCGTCATCGGTGTTGTCGCTGCCATCGGTGGTGGTGTCATCCTCGCCTACAACTGTTCTGTCGTCGTCGCCACCGCCGTCTTCCTCGTCGTTTCCCGCAATTAAAACATTATCCTTCTCCTCCTCCAACTGCTGGTAAAACCGCCAGAATGGCACGTTGGCGTCTATGGCTTGTTCTTCGACGGTCTTAGAAGTGCCAGCACCGTCGTTAGCCGACATGTTTGCACTTCATAAAAAGGAGGCAAAAACTTAGTACAAAAATAGACCAAAAAATCGGCATGACCTTTGCTAAATTTTTGACCTATGAGTGCCCATTTCTCAACCGAAACGGAATAAAAATTCGGCAAACATGTTGGCAACTCTCAACACAGCATAATCAAACACTATCAGAATACTATTGTATTCATACATTTCATATACACATGATGCCCAAGTGACCTGTGACTGTCCTCAATGCAGTTAACCAAGAACAGGAACAATACTTGAGCTTGAGAAATGTAAGTGGGCAACAAAGTAACACAAATCATGTTTCAATAATTACTAGTGGGCAAGCTTGATACAGAGAGTAATTGAGCTTGAGAAATGTTACCCTCAACAAGCAGTGCTTGAGAAATGTTACCCTCAACAAGCAGTACTTGACCTTCAACCTGAAACAAGCAAGTATATAAACAAATTAATTCAAACAATAGATAAGGGGTTGATGCATTCAGTCAGTCAGTCTAGAATAGGAAATGGAAGTATATTCCTTCTTAAGGCAAGTGAACCTGTGCCTAGTAAGCAAATATGCATTCACTCAGTCCAGAATAGGAAATAAAAATTTGATCCAATCAAGTAAGAAAATAAATCCAACCAACATAATGATACAAATATGTTGATTCCTTCATTCAGCATGGTGAAGCCATTACAAAGATTTTTTGAATTAAACTGTTGCATTACATGGTGCAGCAAAGCATCTAAATTCAGCTACTAAATTTGCACTAGAACAAAACAATATTATACAGGAGAACAAGATTAACAACTAGTTAGAAACTAGGAGTAAGAAACATGTATATTCTTTTTACTGTGCAGAATTCAAACCCAGAAGGGAATACCTAGTAAAAGATTTTCTCTTAAAGAGCGAGCAAAGAGATTGAACCAATTCAGAAAAACTGAAAATTACATTATTATGTTTAACACTAGTGATATCCTTTCTAGATTTCTTTAATCAACTAAATTACCATATACTAGAAATTCAGATGACCAAGATTGTTCACATAATATTTCAAACATATATACAACCATAATATGTAGGAAGTAGTCTAGTTGACACCCAAAATTCAGTCTACATTTGACTGAGAATGCCAGTAATCATTTGCACCTTTAATTCTTCAGAAAAAATTGGAAGTTCCCAAGTTAGCTACCTAGTATACCTTTTTGAATTCATCTAAAATTAGACAAATTTGGGAAGTTGATTCATCCATCAGAACAGAAACAACAACACATAGTAGAATTGGCTATAAAAGGGATGTGTTGGCTATAAACTTTGCTACATTTGTGACTATATTTCCACATTATTGTTTACAAATAAATTCTGTGTATAGGAGCACACATTGTGCCCAAATTATGTAAGCATAAGATGACCAACATTGTATGTGCCCCAGACTATTTCCATTGTTCAAATAATACTTAAATCATAAATACAAGCATAATATGTAGGCAGTAGGCTAGTTGACAACCAAAACTGAAGCTATATTTGACTGAGCATGCTCAAAAAACAAAAGTTCAGAAGCTCACAAGATAGCTTCTTAGTATCAAGGAAAGTGACTTATTATATCTACAACTGAAAGGATCGAGATAGACCTAGACGGGGGGGTGAATAGGTTCAATTACAAATTTAGCACTACTTAGCAATTTTAGGCAATAGTGCGGAAGATAAAGATGAGCCTAACAATTGCAAGGATGAACTAGATAGAGTAAATTAGACAACAAGCACAATATAAAGTAGCAAGTGAGGGATAAACAACAAGGTAACAATAAGGTAGTGCAAGTAAATGGAAAAGGGTAAGGATAACCGAATGACGCGAAGACGACGATGTATCCCGATGTTCACTTGCTTGGAGGGAAGCTGCTAATCCTTTGGAGAGAGTGGGTGTTACCACGAAGGCACACCAACGTCATGAAGGCTCACCCTATTCCGCTTGAGATATTACCACGAAGGCGATTCCCAACCACTACAGGTTGACCTTAAATGTGGTCACCAAACCCTCACAAACTCAACGGGGTAATCACAATGGTCGATTCCCCTCCGAAGAACTCCTACCCGTCTAGGAGTCTTCAACCTCCAATAGTAACTAGATCAATAGGGAATGCTCAATACTTTCTCAAAACTTGATTTGCTTTGGTTGAAATATGGGGAAGGGCTGGATCTATCACGGGGTGAAAGATCCGACAAGAACTCTCAAGAATCTCTCTGGAATCTAAGATTTGGTGTAAGAGAGAGTGAGAGGGAGCGCTTGTGTTCTTATGAGTGATTAGAGTCAAGTGGTCAACCCTCACAAGTGGGGGTGAGGGGGTATTTATAGTCCAATGGCCGAAGTGGCCGTTGGAGCTGTTCAGTTGTGTAAATGTCGGACGTCTGTTAGAAGTTGGACGTCGGAACTCCAATTGTTGGACATTCGAAATCTGTCGGAAGTCCGAAACCTATCGGACGTCCTAAATGTTCTTGTGGAACACATGTGTGGAATGCCAGGTCAATAGACAGTGAAGCAGGTACCGAACATCCGGCGGGGTTCGAAGGCTGTCAGAAGTCCGTCCAATTTGGAGAGACCTACTGACCTTGTGAGGCACTGAGTGTGGCGCAAAGTCGAACGGACGACATGTTTCGGACGTCCGATATGTAGGACATCTGAAACACCTTGGAAGTCTGATATTATTGGCAGGTCTACTGACCTTGCCAAACAATCTCTGCGAACTGGATGTCAGACGTCCAATATATGAAGGACGTCTGAAACTGTGAATTGTCGGACATCCAAAACACACAGGACATATCGAAAGTTAGGACAGAGACAAGTTTGCAAACCCAATTTGCGTGGTGTTGTTATAAGGTGATTTGACCAAATCTTAAACACAACCCCATGTATCCCCTCTTAATAGTGCGAGGATCCCTATACTCAAGAATAACCTGAAAAGCTTATGCTTCAACTTCGTTGGTTCCATATCTTGAGATATTGATACTATCAATGGTCCATGATCCACACAAACAACGATCCGAGAACTAATACCTGTAATATACTTGACAAACATTATTAGTCCCCTATATGTATATTGTCATCAACATCAAAATATGATTAAGGGCATGATTTCACTTTCAACAACCAACAGGACTTGTGACCAGAGTAAGACATGCTTAAGTTTTGAAGGGAAAGGGAGGAGGGCATGGCGCAGGGAGAGGGAGGAGGGAATGGCGGAGGGAGAGGGAGGAGGGCAGGTATAAGGCCCGATATGCGGTATTGTTCCAGATCCAGATGTTTCCATCCAGATCCAGGGACGAAGAACATATCAGTCCCACCGCGACATATTACAGTGCCACATGCCCCGGATTTTCAAGAAGATATCACAACATTACAGCTACAAGGATATAACATCTTATACAATCGGCATACAACTGCCTTAATATATTATATCAACGGAAGATATATATCTGAGTACAGACTACAATCAAATGCCTAGTGGCAAAGGTAAAACACACCATTCCCATGTCCACACGGGTCCAGGCTCTCCGCCGGGATCCACCTAACTAGTCGTCGTCGAGTCTCCGCGAAGGCGTCCAGAAGAAGGGTCATCGAGCTCCTTTGTAGTACAAGATCATTTGCATAATGTGTGTAAACGAGAGAAGAAAGGGGTGAGATATATCAACAAGTCTTGTAACTAACTTCTCATGGTAAGATGGGGGTAGTCGTTGAGGTTGCAGTCGCACTAGCATTATATAAGTGGTTAACGATCTATTTATAGTAAGGTGAGAACCAAACATTCGATGAGGGATCGCCTCCAACAAGTCTTGCTATGAACTACTTACGCAAACATAACACCTAACCTATCCTTGTCCTCCCCTTCGCATCTCGACGAAGAAGAAGCAGTCAAGGCACTCACACGTTGATCAAGTTATTAAGATTAACTCAGTTATTGTTGTCTATGAACAAGGAGTAGGTCTCAAATCGTCCATAACCGTGGACACGGCTTCTCGAAAAGATTTAACCCTGTAGGGGTGTACCAACTGCCCATTACAAGGCTCCGCACGCACGCCCATCTCTCTCAGTTTCTACCCATCACAGGCAGCCATGTTATGATGTAGTTCAGAGAGATCCGAAACGACAGGTCCCTCTAACTAACAACAAAAAAATTCGGGTGGCCCCCGGTGAGTCGACATCCAACTCAAAAGCCGGCCGCACTCTTGAATCGGTCTCTACCGTCTGGACGAGGTCGAGGTCGGGATAACCTACCCTCGCCCAGGCAGGCTCCCTAGCTTCCAGGTGTGGACCAACAGGATATACCATCCCACTGGCTCGGTTTGTTGGAAATCCACGAGGCTAGCAACTCGCACACACACAGTTTGCAAATGGTAAATCAGCTTGGGCCACCACTAGAAATGTTTGGAGCTAGGTAGGTTATAAGAGGGGAACCCATAGCATCCCACACGCGGTTAGGCATGGCTCGTCAAGAGACACAATACCCGGAACTCGGGACATAGGTGACTCGAATGGAACAAAGCGTCAGGGCAGGATAACCTAGACCTTCCATCCTTCGTCGAATATAGTCAACATTATAATAATCACATCTTCCACAATAATATAATAGTGTGATAGCCCAATCCAAGGAGTAACAGGGGAATAGTTGTAGCATCCTAAGCATGCATACTATGAAGATGTTAAGCAAGCAAGTTACATGTCCAAACAAAGGTTTGCTAGGATGTGGAGCAACATGGTTGTTTGGGTTTTAATAGGGAGGCATAAATGTGAGGTGGTAGGATCAAGCAATCGTTCTATCCTATACCTAGGCACAAGTGACCTGAAATTTATAAGCATGATATATGCTCCCCCTTACCTGTTGAGATATCGGCACCGAAGGTGTAGTCGATCGCAATCTCGCAACGTCTCTGAAGGTAACCGTGGGAGTACACAAGACGAAACACTGCAAAGGCAATTGATGAGCAAGAATCTATTACTAAGAAGCAATCACCAGCAATCAACAACAAGAAGGCAACACGAGACAACGCACTACGGTATCGCATCTATCGTCCAGAGCGGTTACTAACAGGTTAAGTGGAGTACTTGTCACACACGACGATACCGCATATTTATCATCGGTTCAAGTTGTTTAGCTACACAACATGAGAAAATTTTGTTAACATGGCATCTCACACAAGCATGGAAAGAGGAGAATAATAAAGTAAACTATCTATTCTAGTCAATTTAAGTGAGGCAAAATCCTAAACATGGTATATTACTAAGTATCCCACGACAATTAATAGTTTTACTACTGTTCTTCCCTAAACCATATTTTAGGTTGGTTAACAACAGCAAAAAATAGCACCATCACAAATACATGAAATTATATTCAAGTTACATGTAAAGAACACCCCAAATGGAGTTACAGTTAAAAAGATACAAGCCACGCAAGTTATGAACACAATCTGCGAACAGCAGGTAGCAAACTTGAGAGCAATGAACCAACATGCTACAGGTTGCAAACATGCACCAAAATGATGTGGATCAACATTAGACATGACAAACATGAAATGGCATCAAGGTTTCATGTATATGAGCATCAAGAAATAATAATTATAACCCAAGCAAAAAGCTAAATTATGCTACTGGTTTAGGACTTAATCAAATCAGGAAAACATGGCAAAAGGTTAATAACATGCTCTCTAAATAGCAGATAAAGAAATATCAAAACAGCTCCAAAACGAACATGAAATACATCTACAACAATCCTACATGATTCTCATGAGTTCATACATTGCACTTATGGTCAAGAGAATCATGGATAAACATGTAGCAAGCATGCAAAACAGGTAAAACATACTCCAGACTTAGTAGAATTTAGAGCAGTTGACAGCAAACAACAAGTATGCACTTTGGGAGCCCAACAACTATATGAACAGTAGAGATCTCATGGCATAGAAATACATGGAATCAAATTATACATGATAAGGAGCAATTAATTACATTGGAGCTAATGCATATAAGGCATGGATCAATAAATATAAGGCTATCAAGTAGGCAACTTTATACAAACAGCAGCAGAGATTATCAGGTACACTACTTTGGAACATGATATGAAATAGCTACAGCAGGTGATCATGGAAAATTAATGCATCTAGTTTAATTACACATGATGCTTAACAAGTACGAGAAAGAATCACTAGCATGGGCATCATGGATGTGACGCAAATATCGACCAAACTTTGCTAAAAATAACAGTGAACAACTGTTAACATTTTGGAGCGCACTTCAACTGAGATTTGCACCACCCAAATGACCTCAAATGAAATAACTCACTAAAGCAAAAAAGTTAGAGCACACGACAAGCAACAATTTTTCTTTTGGGCGCAAAGACATACGGGCTATGGGTCTTACGGGATCTACATCGCAAAGCAGTACAGAAATAACCAGATCTGAGGACTTAGCCAAAAACACAGAGGGAGGGGCACTCGGGCCGGATCTCACCTAATGGGCCAAGCCCATCGCGGCAGTGTGCGTAGGATAGGGAATCCACGCCCTGGGCGGAGGAAGGTCGGCTAGGTCGTGCGGGAAGGTGGGCCGGGGCGGCGCTGGCCCATGGCAGTTGGCGGCGAGCCCGTCCCGATCCCGATCAGGACAAGGCTGGCGATGGCGGCTGATACGTCCCAAACGTATCTATAATTTCTTCTTGCTCCATGCATGTTTTGTGTGACTTTGCCATGTTTTTCTTGAACTTTCATACACTTTTGAACCTATTTGGACTAACCTATTAACTCGGTGCACCCAGTTGCCAGTTTCTGTTTTCTGCTGTTTTTGTATTTCAGGTTTTCCGGCCATTTAAAGTGCTCCAAAAATTCCGGGAAAAATATATAAAAAATCTGCGCAACAGAAGCTTCCGAAATCACCAAGAGTTGGAAGGGGGGCCACCACCAGTCAGCCAGGAGGGCAGGTGGCGCGGCCCCACCCTGGGCCACGCCAGGGACCCTCCTGACTGCCTCGTGGGTCCCCTCGACGCCCCCCTTCGCCTATATTTACCCCTCGGGGTGGAAACCCCTAATACGGACTCCTTTTTCGCGATCTCGCCTCTGTTCCGCCGCCGCCGCCGTTTCAAGATCGGGGCTGCCTGGAGAAGCTGCTCCGACACCCTGCCGGGAGAAGCTAACCCCTCCGGGAGACCCTCCATAGCCATGGACGCCTCCCGTATGTACCGTGAGTAGTTTCCCTTGGACCATGGGTCCATGACCAGTAGCTATGTGATCTATCTCTCCCCCTTCTGTGCTTCCACTTTCGAGTCCTCGTGAGCTTCCTCACATGATCGAGGCATCTATGTAATTTCTGCCGTTGCTATGCTGAGTTTGTTGGGTTCTGATGGATTATGAGACTATGTTCACATTGTGATGAGTAATATATTTGGTTCTTCTCTTTTATATTTTGTTCTTGAGTAAATTCTTGCATGTTCTGTGTTGCGCTATTTGCTTTGGCCAAGTATTTTATTTGCAACTCCAAGAGAGAGCGTTATGCTCGATTGTGGGTTCAGCCCCTTGATGTCTAGCTTGAGTGACAGAAACATGAGACTAGGGGATGTGTTGTTTCCACCAGGGATAAAACAACGGTGCTTGTACCTGCGGGTGCAAGGATTGTTTACTTTACGCAAAGTTCTTTTAATGCAGTTGTCTGTTGCTTTGAGTTTACACTTTGGGTGGGATTCGCAACTTAATACCAGCGAGATGTTCTGGATAGATATCTCAAGGTGGATGATTCGTAGTAGATGCAGATGGATTTCAGTCTACTTACCTTGGCATACTGCCCATTGCTTTTGAGCCCTTCCTTTCTTTGCAGCATAGTTAGCATTGCGGTGCCTTCATAATCCTATCAATTGCCCAACTGCGATTTGTTTATCTCGCTAGCACTTTTATCGTCTTTTGGGAGAGAGACATCACTAGTGAAAATCACGGGACCCTGGTACATCTTCACATTATTGTTCACACCCTCAATTTACTTTCAGCTTTTACTTTCCTTTGCACCTTTTATTTCTTGCGTTGATCCTTTGTAAATGACAAGGCCGGAGGAATTGACAACTCCTCTGTACTCGTTGGGAGCAAAGTTATTTTTGTTGCTGTGTGAAGGTCGACGACAAAACCCTAGTCAGGAAGCAATTTCTGGCGACGTTGCCACCTACTTGTATCTCCTGAGTCCTACTGGTTCGATAACCTTGGTATCTTCACCGAGGGAAACTTGATGCTGCACTGCATCTCAAAGCTTAAACTTGGGGTAACCAACGGGGGGCGAGAAGCCATCAAGCAAATTTCTGGCACCGTTGCCGGGGACTCAAGTCTACAAGATAGGGGAGTTGCACACTATCTTTTACCTTTGCTTTTTAGTCTTGTTAGTTTACCTTTCAGTTTTTACTTTTGTGTCCTTAATCAAAAATACCAAAAATACCTGTTACCCTTGTTGTGTGGTTAAGTATGTTAGGAGTTGGTACTATGAGGGAATCCGAAGTCTTGGATTTCCATCAAAGGAACGGGGAGAATATGAAGAAGGCATGGGACAGAATTTCTGAAGCAGATAAGGCAAATATGCCTTGGTTACCTATAAGAATTGTGCTTAGAAATTTTTACTTTGGCCTTTTTAAGTGGTGTAAGCACTCTCTTGATCTTATAGCTGAAGGAGACTTTTTAGAGTGTGATGAAGCTAGAGCTCTTGAAATTATACATGGTTTATCTAGTTATTTTTTTATGATGGTCTTAACACTGTTGTGGACAGAATTGCTACTATTGAGAAGAGACTTGATACTCTAGACTTAAAAGAAGTAGAGAAGTTAAATCCCCCTAGAGAGGAGATTTTGGAAATAGAAAATGACTTGGAGCCTTTTGTTAGGGTTGTTATCTCTAATCAAAACTTCCTTGCTTTTTGTGACATTGGATCTACAGCTTCTATAATGCCAAGCTTTATTTATGATTCTTTGTACCTTGCAAGCATGGAAAAATTTCCATCTTTCCATGAACATTCTAATGGTGATATTTCTGAGATCCAGGGAAGATTAAAAGACGTCCAGGTCATGTTTCTTAAAAGGAGTGTAGAGATTGACTTTGCCATCATGAAGGCCAACAAAGGAAATATAGTGCTCGGAAGGGACTTCCTCCGAGCCATGAAAGGCTTCATTGATATAGGTAATGGACAAATACGTTTGCGTGGTAAGGAAAAAGGTACGTACCACTTCCCTCGTAAGAACAAGGATGAGCTTATTGAAAACCCTTTTGAAATCCTAGCTAATGGCTCTAAAGAAGCGATTTCGGGAGGCAGCCCGCAACGAATTTAGGTTTTTCTTTTTGCTTTTGTTCTGTTCTTAGTGGTCTTGATGATTGTTACTACTGTAGCAACATCATCGTATCTTTACTTTTCAAGCTTTGTGCCAAGTTTATCCTCATACGGCAAGGGAAGTAAAAGTTGTGACACGCTGTCCACAAAACAGATTCTGTCCTCGTTACTAGAAAAATCAGAGAAAAATCCCAGTTCATCTGTTTGAGCTGAATTTTTTACACAGCGTGATCTATACAATTACGAAACTTCCGTATGTTCTGAGTTTTTTTATTTGAGTTGCAGAAGTACCCCTAAAAAATTCTTTTCTATCTTCTTTTCTGTTTTTCACAGATTCTGCCACGTTTTGTCTCTCTTCACTTTTTCAAACCTTAAGCTTGATTTTTCTTTGCAAAAACCTTTTGGAAATCTTGGGAAACAGTAGCTCTTCCTGGAAATCTTTATTTGCAGTAGAGGAGAATTATTTTATTAGGGTACTAACCTCTCTAATCAGCCTACAATGAGTTATGTATGAAGGGAGTTTTCAAGTGCGCAATGGAGGATGATGAAAGAAGATTTAGAAGGGTCGAACGCTCAAGCTTGGGGATGCCCATGTGCACCCCCAATAAATATTCAAGGAGACTCAAGCGTCTAAGATTTGGGATGCCCCCGTGCATCCCCTTCTTCATCAACAATTATCAGTTCGTCTCTCGTTGCACTATATTTTTATCACTTCATGCATTATGTGCTATTCTTGGAGCGTCTCGCTCTTAGAATTTGTTTTTAGTTTTCTTTTGCTTTGTTTGTTGTAGTAACAAGTTAGACCCCAACTTACTCTTTTGTGTGGGAGAGATTCACGCTCCGCTTGAACTAGAAATCCTCATAGGATTTGCATGCCTATTCTTTTAGCTGTGAGCTGTTCTTTTTCTTTTCTTAGCTGCTATTCTGTTTAGTTGTAGTGCTTTAGTTTTTCTAGAGCTTTTCTTTTTGTCTTAGGTTTAACTTTCTATAGGTTGCATGTTTTATCTTGTTAGAGAGTTTGCCTGTTGCACTGACCTATGTATCTTGACTGAAAGTAGGTAGTTAAAGTTGTTGTTCTCTTTGTAGTAGTAACTTGCAATAGTTTTGAGGTATTGACTAGAGTAATGTTTGAACTTATGGTGTCAAGAGCTCTTGCCTATTAGTGATAGATGTTGTATTTTGGGCAATCCGTGTGTTTTTCGAAAACCAAAAACCCTTGTTGAGAACTCTAGCTACTAGATGGATCACTAACCTCTGGAGGGTTCGAATATTAGAGTACACTCACGTACCATGAGTCGAGGATGCGCAAGGATAATCAAACCCCCATACACTCCTCCTCGGGGTACCTGTCTCTTTGTGAACCTCCTGATTAGATTGAGAGTTACCGATAATAAGTGCATGAGTTCTTCGGACTAATGTGAGTATTCGAAAGTTGACACTTCCACCCACCTATACTTTTTCTAGCCTCTTCAGTGCCGTGCATTTCCCTTTCTCACCTCGAGAGTTGGCGCATACTTCGCCGGTGCATCCAAACCCTTGGCATGATACGCTCTTTCATCATAAGCCTCCTTATATCTTTCCTCAAAACAGCCACTGATAGGGCATGTTTTCCCTTGATTGGTTTTAGTGATTGATGACAATACATTTGCGGACTAACCGGGTGCAATGAGCATTTCAGATAACGACATTATTGGCACAAGACGGTTATTATCCCCTCGGTATACGAAACATGAAGACGGAGTTTTTCTTTCGATCTCCTTTTGTGTTAATTGAGTCGTAGGAAAACCGTACTATGAAGAGGGGATCCGCTTTGGAAATGGTGGGTGGAATCATCACACGGTCTCACTTTTTGCACCCACTTGTTTCAGTTGCGTCGTGGAGGTGTGGGGACTTTTGGATGTGGCTCCCTGGTTCTGCCAGGGCGGTAGTACCGCTCTAAGAGCGGTAGTACCACTCCACGGTAGTACCGTGGACCAGTACCGCATCCACTACCGGATTCCCACTGGACTCTGCGGTAGTGGAGGCGACACTGGGGCTCGGTAGTACCGTAGAGCGGTAGTACCGCCCCCAGAGCGGTTGTACCGCTCTGCGGTAGTACCGTGCACCAGTACCGCATCCACTACCGGATTCCTACTGGACTTTGCGGTAGTGGAGGCGGCACTGGGGCTCGGTAGTACCGTAGAGCGGTAGTACCGCCCCTAGAGCGGTAGTACCGCTCTGCGGTAGTACCGTGCACCAGTACCGCATCCACTACCGGATTCCCACTGGACTCTGCGGTAGTGGGGGCGGCACTGGGGCTCGGTAGTACTGTGGAGCGGTAGTACCGCTCCCGGTCTGGTAGTACCGCAGCATGGTAGTACCACTTCTGAAGCGGTACTACCGTGGTTGGTGGACAGCCAACGGCTGCATTTAAAGGCACCTATAAAAGGGGGTCTTCTTCTCCATTGAGACTTACCTCATTTATTGCTCTCACCTCCATTGACACCCAAGCTCCATTCTTGCCCGATCTCCCTCTCTAGCCATCAAAACTTGTTGATTCTCTAGGGTTTGGAAGAGGAGGCCTCGATCTACACTTCCACCAAAGGATATTTGATTCCCCCCACTAATCCCGTGTGGATCTTGTTACTCTTGGGTGCTTTGGTGCCCTAGACGGAAGAGGTCACCTCGAAGCCACATTCCATTGTGGTGAAGCTTCGTGGTTTCGTTGGGAGCCTCCAATTCAGTTGTGGAGTTTGCCCCAACCTTGTTTGTAAAGGTTTGGTTGCCACCTTCAAGGCCGCTTCGTAGTGGATCACGGCATCTTACATCGGTAAGAGCGTGAGGAGAAATAGGGTGGCCCTAGTTGGCTTTGTGTGAGCATTGTGCTCCTCACCCTCTCCAAACGGAGACGTACTTCTCAAAAGAGAAGGAACTTCAGAAACATATCCTTGTCTCCCGTGTTCCCCTTTACCTTTACTTTGCGCAAGTTACTTTCCTTGCTTATTTATTGCTTGCTTGTTATACTTTAGTTGTTGGAATATAGGTTGCTCACATAGTTGCATATCTAGGCAACCTATATTCCTTGTCGAGCTTAAATTGTTAAGAAAAGTTTAAAAAGTGTTAGTCGCCTATTCACCCCCCCCCTCTAGTCGACATTCCGATCCTTTCAGCCACCATACCTACCTACAAGGCATTTCCATAGCCTTTCCGAGATACATTTCCATGCAACATCCACCTTCTCATGACTTGATCTTCATGTCATACATGCTACTTGCTTGATCGATGAGTCGCATGCTAGTTGGGCCTTTCCCTAATCATTGCTACATGACGCGCTAGTATCATTGCATATCCTGTTATCCTGGCAGAAGCATACATTTGCATCATGATAGTTACATTTTCTTTATGTGAGTACCTTTGTAAAGTGTGAAAGATCTCCTATATTCTTGTAAAATATAGAGTATTGCCCCTAAAGTGAGGAAAAGATCCCAAAGAGGACAAAATCAAAAGATCCCAAAGAGGACAAATGAGAGTTAAATATAAAGAGCCATTGAGGCCACCAAAAAAAAGAGAAGGGGGCATACTACTATTCCTTTTGAGAGATCCACACTAGTACTTCATCTCCTATCCCTTGTACTCCATAGAGATCATCATCATGCATATAGCTATGTGGGGACCCTTCACACTATAGAACTTGGCTTGTATATTCCAATGATGAGCCTCCTCAAACGAGCTCTATGTCTTCTTGAGCAAGCAAGTTAGATGCACCCCCACTAGTTCCCTTGGAGAGATTTTAGCTCACATGTGCATCCGTTGTATGGAAATCCCTACTCCTCACATCATATCTATCATATGGCCTTCTCTCGCCTATGATGGTCCTCATTGATGTGAGCCTTTCACACCTTTTTGTCTTCCTCCTCCACCTTCTTTCTGTTTCGCCTTTTAGGTGTCAACTTTCTTTCTCACGCTCATCCATTGCAAGAATGCTCAAAATATCGAAAGGGAGTGGATCAGTTTGACTTGTACCTAGCTAGTGGTCTGGGGACGAGTCCAGATAAGAATCCAAAGGAGACCAAGTGTGAAACTTTAGTAGATAGTTGTTCTCAACAACCTTTATTTTTTCTCTCTTTCTTCCCAGTCCCTTGCTTGCACGCAAACACCATTTGGAGAAATTCGATTCACGGAAAGCGAGAGCTCTTGCACCTTTTGTTCTTTTGTTGCTTGTGTCAATGCTAATATAGACTCTTGCTTGTTAAGACTTGAATTGAATTGCATGCTTTGATTGCTTTACTTAAAAGTCCTTTTATGGTTGTGTGGCATGTCACCACAAAAATTATGCTTGTTATCATTTACCTACTCGAGGACGAGCAGGAATTAAGCTTGGGGATGTTGATACGTCCCAAACGTATCTATAATTTTTGCTTGCTCCATGCATGTTTTGTGTTACTTTGCCATGTTTTGCTTGAACTATCATACACTTTTGAACCTATTTGGACTAACCTATTAACTCAGTGCACCCAGTTGCCAGTTTCTGTTTTCTGCTGTTTTTGTATTTCACGTTTTCCGGCCATTAAAAGTGCTCCAAAAATTCTGAGAAAAATATAAAAAAAATCAGCACAACAGAAGATTCCGGAATCAGCAAGAGAGGGAAGGGGGGGCCACCACCAGGAAGCGAGGAGGGCAGGTGGCGCAGCCCCACCCTGGGCCGCGCCAGGGACCCTCCTGACTGCCTCGTGGGTCCCTTCGACGCCCCCCTTCGCCTATATTTACCCCTCGGGGTGGAAAACCCTAATACAGACTCCTTTTTTGCGATCTCGCCTCTGTTCCGCCGCCGCTGCCGTTTCAAGATCGGGGCTTCCTAGAGAAGCTGCTCCGGCACCCTGCCGGGAGAAGCTACCCCCTCCGGGAGACCCTCCATAGCCAGGGACGCCTCCCGTATGTACCGTGAGTAGTTTCCCTTGGACCTTGGGTCCGTGACCAGTAGCTATGTGATCTATATCTCCCCCTTTTGTGCTTCCACTTTCAAGTCCTCGTGAGCTGCCTCACATGATCGAGGCATCTATGTAATTTCTGTTGTTGCTATGCTGAGTTTGTTAGGATCTGATGGATTATGAGGCTATGTTCAGATTGTGATGAGTAATATATTTGGTTCTTCTCTTTTATATTTTTTTCTTGAGTAAATTCTTGCGTGTTCTCCGTTGCGGTATTTGCTTTGGCCAAGTATTTTATTTGCAACTCCAAGAGAGAGCGTTATGCTCGATTGTGGGTTCAGCCCCTTGATGTCTAGCTTGAGTGACAGAAACATGAGACTAGGGGATGTGCTGTTGCAACCAGGGATAAAACAACGGTGCTTGTACCTGCGGGTGCAAGGATTGTTTACTTTACGCAAAGTTCTTTTAATACAGTTGTTTGTTGCTTTGAGTTTACACTTTGGGTGGGATTCGCAACTTAATACCAACGAGATGTTCTGGATAGATATCTCAAGGTGGATGATTCGTAGTAGATGCAGATGGATTTCGGTCTACTTACCTTGGCGTACTGCCCATTGCTTTTGAGCCCTTCCTTTCTTTGCAGCATAGTTAGCATTGCGGTGCCTTCATAATCCTGTCAATTGCCCGAATGTGATTTGTTTAACTCGCTAGCACTTTTATCGTCTTTTGGGAGAGAGACATCACTAGTGAAAATCACGGGACCCTGGTCCATCTTCACATTATTGTTCACACCCTCAATTTACTTTCAGCTTTTACTTTCCTTTGCACCTTTTATCTCTTGCGTTGATCCTTTGTAAACGAGAAGGCCGGAGGAATTAACAACTCCTCTGTACTCGTTGGGAGAAAAGTTATTTGTTGCTGTGTGCAGGTCCACGACAACAGCCTAGTCAGGAAGCAATTTCTGGCGACGTTGCCACCTACTTGTATCTCGTGAGTCCTACTGGTTCGATAACCTTGGTACCTTCACCGACGGAAACTTGCTGCTGCACTGCATCTCAAACCTTCCACTTGGGGTAACCAACGAGGGGCAAGAAGCCATCAGCGGCTGGTCGGCCGGTTCCGGCGAGGTGGTGCAGGCGGCGCGACGGCGAGAGGAGGCCAGGGCGGTGCGGAGGAGGTGTATCTGGCGCGGGGTCTCGCTGGATCAGGTGGCCGGTGTCTCTCCGGCGGGGCTAGACGTGCGGCGGTGTGAGAACAAGGTGGGAGGAGGCCGGCGACTGCGGCCTCGTCGACGGCCATGGCGGGCGGCGCAGCGACCTGGTGAGGAAGAGGGAGAAGGGTGAGAGGTCGAGGGAGGTGAGGATAGAGGGGCGGCGGACCTGCGGGTACGGCGGCTCGCCGACGTCGAGCGTGGCATGGCGGCGGAGCTCGCCGGCGAGGACGGTCGTGCGGCTCGGGGGCCAGATGGGCCTGGGCGGGCCTGGCGGCGTTGGCTTGGCCCCGACGCGTCCCGCACGGCTGGGAGCTGCGGTTGGGGGAGGTGTGGCCAGATCTGGGCCGTCAGATCCCACATCTGACAGTCTGGATCAGAGGGGGCTAGGGTTTCGAATTTGGAGGGCTAGGTGGGTTGAATTTTGGGCATATCTGAGGGGGTGGCTGCAAAATGGCACTAGGGAAACCCTAGGACGGCTAGGAGAGAGTGGTGGTCTATTTATAGGCTGGGCTGGCTGCCAGGTTTACGCAAACGCCCTCGAATTCTCTCGCGCGCGTCCGATGATTACGTTTCTGACTGCCAGGAGTCCATACAACCTCCGATTTGGACGAAATATCGAACCACACGCTCAGCGCGTCGAGCCAGTTGACTCTACCTCACTTCCATAATGTTACGAGAACATTTTCCGGCACCTAATAAAATAATCCGTTTATTAAATAAACGGGGTTTTTGTTCCGATGGCGATGGTTGGTCTTGTGCCAGGACTTGCGACGGTGCTCGGGTGAAACCCGGTGTTGCAAAAGGTCTTGTGCCATGGTGGAAAGGTTCGGTCACACATCTAAGATGATAAAGAGGGGTGGAATATAATCACCTATTAATAAATCGACGGAACAAATACCGCAAAAAATTATTGCAATCAACAAAATAAAGCAACAAAAAAAATTAATTAGGGTGGAATTTCTGGGTTGTTATAGTAGGGAGCTGGTAGAGGGAGAAGGAGGAGGGCATGGTGGAAGGAGAGCGAGGAGGGCATGGCATTCTAGGGTTTGGAAGCGGCGCAAACGGGGTGACGGTAAATACCTTTCGACTATGAACCAGAGATGGGGCGGCGGACATGAACCGGTGGAGGAGATGGAAACTCGTCGTCGTCGTCGGGCGCCAGAGAGGAGAGAGGGGAGCATGGTACGTCGTCATTGCTAGAGAGGAGAGAGAGAAGAGAGGGGAATCGTGAGTTGAGAGGGAGGAGTCCAAACCGTGCGATATGACTAAGTTAAGGAATTCTATGGCGCATATGGGAGAGATGCGCCACAGAATTCTTACAATTTTGTGGCACATCCCTCCCATATGCGCCACATAGTTCCTTAACTTAGTACAAAAAGGGGAGTCTTTGAAGTATGAGACATAACACTCAATAGCCTAGTGGTATATATATGCTTGTCACATACATCAAGCATGATACATAGTTTTTGTCAAACTAAAAAAAGTAACGTCATCCCGATTGTGTGATGCCTCGGTTCTGAGCTAGCTAGCATCTCTTAATATTCTTTCCCTTCTTCGTCGTGGTTGAATACTTTAGCCCGGGCACCTTTGGATTTCTTATAGTGAACGGACAACCTTTAGTAGGTAGGGTGTACTTCCTTCTTACTTTAGTAGTGGTAGGCATGTCGAAGTACTTGTCAAATTCCTCTTCGATCTTCGTGTCACCGCTTTTGTCGAAGTCTTTCTCGTTGGCGGTTCCGTCCATTCAAATGATGCTCCTCTTGCCCCACCTCACAAAAACACGGCTGGGTTTTGACAGGTCAACTTGGCTAGTGAGTACCCATGGCTCTTTTTTGCGGAGGAGTTCTTTGATTTGGCATCGGGCTAAAACCATGGTGGTGAAATGTCGTCCTTCTTTTCCGACGTTCTTGGCCCATCTTACACGGAACATCGGCACCGTCTCCCCACAGTAGTCGAGCTCCCATATCTCCTCGATCCTTTCGTAGAATCTTACCTTGACAGTGGCCTCGTCATCGGTGAAGGATAGAAAAGTAACTCTTGAGTTTTGATATTCGGTATTCCTTTCCTTTTCCTCGGTGTAGAATCTCTAACCATTGATGTCGTACGACTGATATGTCCTTAGGTTGTGTGCGGGGCCGTGTGATAAGGAGAATATGAGTTTTTGATCTTCCATAGAAGCCATTTACGATGGATTGTCCAGTAGTTGTTTCTTGAAACAACCCGTGAAGCTAGAGTTGTGCTCTCTCCTTACGTCTCCCATTTTCCTCGGTCGGCCCAGATCGATGTACTTCTACTCGATTAAGCTTTGTGATCTTTGATCCAAGGGTCGACCAACTTGATGTGTTGTAGCGTGACTCGGTGTCCCCTGTCAAAGTCAGCGCATCGACCAGCGATGCCAACATAAAGTGAGCGGTAGCCATTGCGATGACCATATCCAGCGAGTCTATCGAGGTGATTCCTGGTGGGCATACCAACATCCTTGTTCTTGGTGCTTAGATGATTCTGGCAGAAGGAGATGCACTCATAGGTCAGAAAGCCCTTGTCTATGCTTCCATCTAGACGGGATCTGTTGCAAATGAATCCTTTAATGACATTGTTCGTCCTTTCGAATGACATCATGTTGTGCAGGAATGTCGGCCCGAGATGGATGATGTCCTCCACGACATGGACTAGAAGGTGCACCATGATGTCTAAGAATGCGTGTGGGAAGTAAATCACGAGCTCGCATAGTATCACCATGATCTCTTCATGTAGACTGTCGAGCTGCTTCACACCGATCGACTTCCTATAGATGACGTAAAAAATTTGCTGAGGCCAAACATCGTCTCACGGATGTGCTCGTCCATTATCCCTCTGATTGCAATGGGAAGTATCTTCCTCATCGGGACGTGATAGTCGTGAGACTTCATCCCGCTGAACCTCTTCTTTGCTACGTCCAGATATATGCTTATCTTTCCTGAGTAACCGTGAGGAACTTTGACTCCTAGGAGGCACCTGAAAAACTTCTCTAGCTCCTCCTCACTAAAAGTGAAGCAAGCAGCGCGAAGCACCACCTCATTCTTCTTAACCCTTTTGTCGTGACCTTGAGTCCCTTCCATATGATCATCATCATCATCACTATCGGGGAACCACATATATTTCTTGATGCCAAACAATTTCCAGTCGTGTCTTGCTTTCGGCCCATCCTTGGTCTTCTCCGGCATGTTGAGCTGAGTACCAAACAGACTCTCGGTGACGTTTTCATGATGTGCATGACTTCGAGGCTACGGGGCGTGTGGAGGATCTTTTAGTAGTTCAGGTCCCAGAAAACATACCTCTCTTTCCATACACCCAACATCGGCTCTTCCCTCGATTGCTTCTTTCCGAGCTTAGGGCACTCTTCCCAGTTTTGCAACAGCTCAATGATTTCTTGGCCTCTCCTCGGATGTGGTGATCTTTCGAGCTCGTATGTACCAAGGAATAGATCTCCACGTTTTTTCCACGGGTGATCCATGCGAAGCCACATTCGAGTCCCTTTGAACATGATTTTCAAAGACCTGGGATCCCTTGGTAGCTGGAGTTGCGGGGTCTTATCCATGAACTTGACACATGGCTTGTGTCTGTGGTTCACCTGGGCTGCTAAATATCCGTAACCAAGATAGTCCTGCACCTTTGTGAGCAACGCGACTCTCATAGGGAAATATTATTTACCGTATGCATCCCACGTACGGGTTGGCATATCCCACAACATGGCCAACTCCTCTTTCAACAGCCCAAGATACATATGCATGTCGATACCTGTTTGTTTCGGACCCTGAATAAGAATACTCAAGTGTATGTACCTTTTCTACGTGCACGGCCAAGGGGGGTGTTGTACGACCATACAAACATGGCCCAAGTTCTATGCGTGCTACTCTGGTTGCTAAATGGATTGAGTCAATCGGCACTCATACCCAGCCTGAGGTTCCTTGCATCAGCCCCAAAATCATCTTTGATGTCCAATGCATCCCACTGGCAAGCGTCTGAAGGGTGTGTCAGGATCTTGCCCTTCTCTGGATCATCCTCGGAGCTCACCATTTCCACATGCCATCGCATGAGCTGTGCTTCCTTAGGGTCTACGAAATACCGCTGCAGACGGGGAGTGATAGGAAAGTACCATACCACTTTTTGAGGAACTTTCTTCTTCCCTCTCTTGTATATTCCTTGGCCACACACCGGACATGCGGTGTTGTCTGCGTACTCATCCCCATAATGTGCAAAGTCATTGATGCAGGCGTGGTATTTAACGCGCGGTAGGTCGAGGGGGCACACAATTTTCTTGGACTCATTGATACTTCTAGGCAATATGTTCCCCTGTGGAAGACGATCGTGCCAGAATTCCATGTTAGAATTGAAGCTCATGTTGGTCCATTTGTGTCCCGCCTTCATCTCCAGACCCTTAAGCGTAATATTCAGGTGTGTGTCCTCCGGTCGGCACCTAGAATACAATGGATTCATCCCGTCTATCTCTATTTGCACTAGCTTGTCTTTATCTCTGGATGCATCTCTAACATTGCTCGTCTCCTTGAGGAGAAGTTCTTGAACATGAGGGTAACGCAAGGCCAAAGTTAGCAGCGTCTATGTGTTCGCGTCTTATCCACCACCATCTACTCCGGCATCATTCCTTCTTCATGATGATAATGTCCGTTGTCATATCCTTCCTCGTGATGATGATGTCCATTTTCATCTCCTTCTTCATGATGATGATGTCCGTCGGCATCTCCTTCTTCATGATGATCATGCCCGTCAGCATCTTCTTATTCATGATGATGATGTCCGCTGTCGTCTCCTTCTTCATGATGATCATGTCCGTCGGCATATGCTTCTTCACACATGAAACCGCACCTGAGCAGGTGCTCCTCCAATTTTCCAGAATCAGGGTCGATCCAAGGTCCGGAGTTTGCATTTTTTACATGGACATCTTATCTGGGTCATGTTGTTCAGAAACATGTTGGCCTTCGGGTCTATCTTGTATCTAGCCACTCGACCTTCACTCATCATGACAACCATGGTTTCCTGCGGGGTACACATAGAGCAAAAGAGAGTATTTTAGAACCACACCATGCACACACACACATACACATGCTCGCTGGAAATATTCGTATTGACCTTTCCTAAAAATAGGACATATAGGTAGTGAAAAAATTACCGAAACGGAAATGAATCAACATTTCGACAAACATCCATTCGGCCACACAAAAAATGCATATGCATGTCCTCCGACTACTCACCTAGTTGATTCGATACCGAGACGAGATCGCGGTAATAGAGAGTGGTGTTTGGAGATAAAATAGTGGAGAAAGAGAGATATGGAGGAGCAAAGTAAATGTTGGCCGGAGAGGCTTCCCCTTAAAAATATATCAACCCAAATAGGTTAAATAACTCAAATTGAAGGAAAGTATGGGAAAAATGGGGTGAGGGAGGAGGAATACGAGCTAGGGTGGAGGAGGTATTGAATGGGGTGGTGGTGGTGGTAGAGAGGGGTGAAGTTTAAATAGTATATCTGTTGGCCACTTTCTGTTGCGCATATGTCCTAATGCGCCACAGAAATGTAAGGTTTATTTGGCGCATGGGGACATATACGCCACAAAAAGTGGGCATCTGGTGGGCCGCGCGGACATTTCTATGGCGCATGTGTAGACATGGGCCACATAAAGTCGACCACCTTTGCATGTGGAAATTCAGTGGGCACCAGGCCATCGTGCGCCACAGAAATCCATCATTTCTGTGGAGCATGGCAATCCATGCGCAATAAAAATATTTCTGTGGAGCATGCACTTCTAGATGCGCCACGGAATGCCTTTCTATCTATAGCTAGTTTCCTAGAAGTGCAATAAATTACAACGGAGAACATGCATGACTACTCAAGAACACAATATAAAAGAGATCAAAATATATTACTTCCAAAAACTGAATATAATCTCATAATCCATCGGATCCTAGCAAACACAACATGTAAACTATAACAAATATGCCTTGATCATGATAGGAAGCTCACAAGGTATAAACAATGAAGCACAAGATTGGAGAGAAGACATCATTTAGCTTGCTGTCCTGGACCCTAGGTCCAAGGAGGGACTACTCACGAAGCATCTCGGAGGCAAGCATGGCGATGGAGGGTCCTCCGGAGATCAATCCTCCCTCCGGCAGGGTGCCTGTATAGGAACTTCTGCTGATGCCGATCTCAGGATCGCATCGGCGGCGGAACAGTGGTGTAGATGGTGAAAAAGAGTCTTGTCCAAGGGTTTTGGGAACGAGGTGTAAATATAGGCCAAAGGGGGACACAAGAGCTGGTCCCACCCGACCAGGCGGCCAGGTGGTGGCCCCCTTCTAGCTCATCTTTGGGCTTCTGGAGTCTTCTGGTAAAACATAATTTCTGGAATTTCCTTGGATTTTTCCGATGATATTGATTTTTCCACTTTTTCTGCAATGCGCGGACAAAAATAGACAGAAACTGGCACTGGGCACTAGGTTAATAGGTTAGTCCCAAATATGATGTAACTGATATGAAAGTGCATTGAAACATATAACATAGTCACCAAAGCAAGCATGGAACAAGCAAAAAATTAGATACATTTGGGACGTATCACATTCCTCCCCCCCCCCTAAAAACTCTCTTGTGACCATTCAAAAAATTGAGTCAAAGCCCTCACGAAGGAAGATCCACTCAAATCACCATTTCCTGCATCATCCAAAAGGTCCACTTCATTGTCAAGAACAATAACCAGATGGGGTGTCTCCTCCTTTGAGTTTGGATGGCCCGAGTTTGAAGGAACTCCTTCAGGCCAAGCACCAAACGAGGTGTGCGACAAAACAAGAGAAAAATATGTGTGTCATGTTTTAGGCATCGCACACAATAGGCCCTATTTGTGGAACCGAAAAACAAGCTTCCTAAGGAGCTAGGTGCCAAGGGAAGGTCCTCCCTCCCTTGAGGAAAACCCTAGTCTTTGTCGGAGACTCCCTCCTTCCCGTCACTCCCCTCCCTCCCATCTCTCCCGCGAGCGACAAAATGGAAAATCTAGTCGTAATTGAGGCCTCCCCCCTCCGCCATCCCCTACCCTCACCGCCACCAAAGGGCGTGATAGGGTGACACCAGACCGGCACCGATGCTGGAGAGGATCTACCATCCTCTCGCGTGGTGGGCTCGGTGCAGGTCGGGTATGTTGGGTCAAAGTGGAGCATCGATTGCACACGCCGAAGCAAGGTTGCGACATCGTCGAGCTAGGAGCGTCTCGGGTGACATAGGGTGGAGTATGCTCAAGGATCAGCGATAGAGGCTCACGGTGGATATATCTGTCTCGCGGGAGCATAATTGAGGATGGACGGCTATATCGTGGTTGCGGAGGTTGCTCGTCACGGTAGAGGTGACATGTCTCCATACCCAGCGTGGTCGTCTGGCGGCGCGGTGGTGGATGTCGGAGCATCAACCTCAGGTGACATTGGTGGTGGCCTTCTTGTCTTAGTGATGGGAGATCAAGTGTGACTGACTGTGGGGCAGTGCGTGAGGGATTCATGCCCTAGTGCCTGGATGAGACGGTCGCAATGGCATTTGCCATTGTGTGGGTGACGACAACGGGTGGCTGATACGTCCAAAATGCATCACTATTTTATATAGTAATTATTTCTTATTCATTGATATATTTCATGTTATGATGTTGTTCTTATGTTGTTTTGGCTTATTGTACACAGTTTGCAACTTTCCGGTGCCAAAGCAGCAGACGCAGGATTCAGCGGTAAAAAGTGGACGCTAAGTTGCTGAAGAGGAATACCTCCAAATTACCTGAAAATCGACGGAGGGCATTTTTTAGAAGATTAACGAAGACACGCCGGACAGGGGCCAGAGGGGGGCCAGAGGGTGCCCAGGCGGCCACCCGGCACGGCCCCACCCCTGGCCGCGCCGGGAGGGTGCCTGGAGCCCTGGGGCCACTCCCAGCTCCCCCCTTTGGCCTATATATCGCCCACGTATCAGAAACCCTAAGAGAGGGAGAGTTTTCGGAATTCCGTCGCCGCTCCGTGGCGGAAACCTACAGAGAAGAAAAGACATCTCCGGCGGGCAGATTACGCTAGGGAGAACACCTCCCGGAAGGGGAGATCATCGCCATCTTCATCACCATCGTCACGGGCATCATCGAGATCATCATGAACATCATCCCCACCATCAGCACCATCTCCACCACCATCCAATCTCACCTCACAAGTTGAACTTCTGTTGTAATCCGTACTATCTATCATCTCTACTCTACCTGTGTTGATTTCTACCTTGTGATGAATGCTATTGAGTTTTGTTGGATAATTACCATTGTGTCCAGATTGTTTATCATATATTTATCCGCACTGATCATGATCTCTTTTATGTCTTGTGAGTAATTACTTTAGTTCTTGAGGACATGGGAGAAGTCTAGTTGTTAGTAGTCATACGATGTTGAAGTAATATGTGTTGTTTGATATTTAAGTTGTGTTGTTATTTTCCTAGTGGTGTTGTGTGAGTCGAACACTCAACACTTCGCCTTATTAAGGACCTAGGGGAATACATTGTGTACAAAGAATGGTTACGGTGGGTTGCCGGAGTGACAGAAACCTGAACCCAAGTTCGCACTCTTTTGCACAAGGGAACAATAGATCATCGATCGTATTGCTATGGTTAGGATTTTTCCTTAATTACTATCTTGTATTTGCGGATGCTTGCAAGGTGTTTAATCATAAGAGTGCACTTATCTTAGTCTACAGGGTGCACTAGCATAGATCCGCCCACTCAACACTTATCAACACGGCACATAGTACCGATACGGAATATGGCGAAAGCACATGACTATTTCTCCCGTGTGTCCTCAAGAACGCTTTAGCCTTTATAAGCTCAGTTGATAGGCTTATCCTTTTCTCAAAAGGATCGGGCCACTTGTTACTCCTCAGTTCTCTTTACTTTTCTTTCTTTTATCCTTTGTGTTGCTTATACCGAAAACCCCTAAAAAGTTATCTTTCAGTTCCTGCAGCTATTTCTTTACCAAAGTCACTTACCAATACCTTCTGCTCCTCGTTGGGTTCGACACACTTATTTATCGAAAACGCTACAAACGATCCCCTATAGTTGAGGGTCATCAAGTACTGTTTTCTGGCGCTGTTGCCGGGGAGCGTAGCGCTATTAGTAAGTGAAGCTGGTAAGGAAGTTTTTTATATTTCTGTTTTTGTTTTGTTGTTGCTGCTTTTATCCTTATGGACACCTCTACTATTGGATCGTTGTTTATGGGGAACCTCCCCACAACTGTGGTGTCCACTCCTACCCCTACTGAAATTGTGCCTTACAAAATACCATCTGGTATTATCGATCATGTCTTAGCTAATCGTTATGCAGGAGATACACATCCAGGTGAACACTTGCTACATTTATCACAACTTTGTTCATTATTTAAGCTTGCAGGTGTGTCACTGGAGTTCTTCATGAAGAAATTATTCTCCGTATCACTTATAGGTAAAGCTTCAGATTGGTATAATCTCCTTGATAACTCACATCTACTTAATTTGGAAGAGCTTATGTCTCTCTTTTATACAAAGTTTTACCCTCTTCATGAAATTCATCAAGACAGGAACTACATCTACAACTTTTGGTCTCGCGATGGAGAGAGCATCGCTCAAGCTTGAGGGATACTTAAATCCCTAATGTTCAAATGTCCTATTCATGAACTTCCCTAAGAAATTATAATTACAAATTTTTATGCCAGGCTCTCTCGTCAGGATAAGGAGATGTTGGATGCCTCCTCTAGCGGGGTATTCCAAACAAAAAGAATTGAAGAAATGTGGGATCTCATCGAGAGGATCCAGAAGAACACTGAAGACTGGGAAATCGATAAAGGTATTGAACCCGTTATAAATCATGAACATGGTTACATTGAGAGCTATGTGAAAACTGATTACTTTAATACCTTTTGTTCTAAGATTGGTCTTGATTCCTAGCTTATGATTGATTTTTGCAAGAACTTTGCCTCTCACATTGAATCTTCGAAAGAAGAGAAGGCTCAATACCATAAGCCCTTTAAAGAATTACCTGTTGATATACATGTTGCTGACCCTATTCTGCCTGCAGTTTTCTGTGAAAAGCCCCTTTTCCTACAAGGATGAGGGAGCACTCTTTTGTGATAGGCATAATGAATAAGAATGAGAAAAGAACTGGCGAACCTAAGGACCTGATCAGGGTCGATCCTCAAGTTGTGATGGTTAAAGATTTAGTTACTAATGATATTTCAGATTCCAAGATAAATTTTTGTGCCGTTTCAACTAACATTGTCACAACCAAGAATACGAGTCCAATTTCAGGTACACCAGTTGTATCTGTCAAGATAGGAGATCACAACTATTACGGGCTCTGCGATCTAGGATCCAGTGCTAGCGCTATTCCTTATTCACTATATCGGGAGATCATGGGTGAGATTTCACCTTGTGAACTTGAAGAGATCGATGTTACCATTTATCTAGCAAACAAATAAAATATCTCTCCCATCGGAATCATGAGAGATGTTGAAGTCCTATGTGGAAAGTTAAAGTATCCTACCGACTTTCTCGTACTTGGTTCAGTGCAAGATAGTTTTTGCCCTATTATCTTTGGTAGACCTTTCCTCAACACTTGTGGTGTTGTTATAGATTGTAAAAAAGGTAAAGTCTCTGTTGAATTCAATGGTGAGCCATATGAATTTAACTTTTCTAAATTTTCCAAGCAACCTCGTGGTACTGATTTACTTAGTGATGATACAATTATTGAAAATATTGCTTCTATTTCTATTCCTCCTAATGATCCTTTGCAGCAATATATGGAAGACCACGAGAATGACATGCATATGCAGGAAAGTAATGAGTTGGATGAAATATTCACAATACAAACTGCTATCCTGAAGCACAACCTTCCAATTGAGCCTTTAGGAATCCTAGCACAGCCAAAAGAAGACCCGGTGTTTGACCTCAAACCACTTCCCGATACACTCAAGTATGCTTATTTAGATGAAAAGAAAATATATCTTGTCATTATCAATGCTAACCTTTCAGGATTCGAAGAAGAGAGATTATTGGAGACACTTCGCAGACACCGTGGTGCATTAGGCTATACCCTTAATGACCTTAAGGGTATTAGTCCATCGATTTGCCAACACACTATCAATCTCGAGCCCGATGCTAAGCCAGTTGTTGATCATCAACGACAGCTGAACCCAAAGATGAAGGACGTGGTTAGGACGGAGATTCTCAAGCTTCTAGCCGCAGGTATCATCTACCCTATAGCTGATAGTAGGTGGGAAAGTCTGGTTCATTGTGTTCCTAAGAAAGGAGATATGACTGTTGTTCCTAATGATAAAAATGAACTAATACCTCAAAGAGTTGTTATTGTATATAGAATGTGTATTGATTACAGGAAGTTGAACAAAGCGACCAGGAAGGACCACTACCCGCTGCCCTTTATTGATCAGATGCTAGAGAGGTTGTCTAAAAACACCCACTTTTGCTATCTTGATGGGTACTCTGGCTTCTCTCAAATTCATGTTAACACCGCCAATCAAGAGAAGACCACATTCACGTGTCCCTATAGTACATATGCTTACAGGCGCATGCCTTTTGGTTTATGCAATGCAACTGCTATTTTCAGAGATGTATGTCTGCAATTTTTCATGGTTTCTGTGAGGAGATTGTGGAAGTTTTCATGGACGATTTCTCCGTCTATGGAACTTCCTTTGACCACTGTCTCCACAATATTAATAAAGTTTTGCAGAGATGCGAGGATACAAACTTAGTTCTAAATTGGGAAAAATGTCACTTCATGGTTAACGAAGGGATCGTTCTTGGTCACAAGATTTCCGAGAGGGGAATTGAAGTGGACAAGGCGAAGATTGAAGCTATCGAGAGGATGCCCTATCCAAGGGACATTAAAGGTATTCGTAGTTTTCTCGGTCATGCTAGTTTCTATAGAAGATTTATCAAATACTTTTCTAAGACCTCGAGACCCCTTACTAATCTTCTCCAGAAGGATGTTCCTTTTGTATTTGATGAAGATTGTAAGGAGGATTTCGAAGTACTTAAGAAAGCTTTGATAACTGCTCCTATAGTACAACCACCTAACTGGAAATTGCCCTTTGAAATTATGTGTGATGCTAGTGATTTGCTGTTGGAGCTGTGTTAGGACAAAGGGTTGATAAGAAATTGAATGTTAGATTATGCTATAAATACCCTTGATAGTTCTCAAAAGAATTATGCTACTACTGAGAAGGATTCTTAGCAGCAGTGTTTGCTTGTGATAAGTTTAGACCTTATATTATTGATTCAAAAGTTATTATTCATACTGACCATGCTACTCTTAAGTACCTTATGGAGAAGAAGGATGCCAAATCAAGACTCATCAGGTGGGTACTCCTTCTTCAAGAATTTGACTTACAGATTGTTGATAGAAAAGGAGCAGACAATCCGGTGGCGGACAATCTTTCAAGGATGGAAGATATACCGCATGATCCCATCCCATTCAACGACAGTTTTCCAGACGAACAACTTGTCTTTGTAAAAGTACAATCTCTCTCCGATCCTTGGCTTGTCGATTATGCTAATTTTATCGTTGCAAAGTATTTGCCTCCAGGTTTAACATTTCAGCAAAGGAAGAAGTTCTTCCATGATTTGAGGCACTACTTCTGGGATGACCCTCATCTTTTCAAAGAAGGTCCTGACGGGATCGTGAGAAGATGCATACCGGAACATGAGCAGAAGGACATTCTCAAGAAATGTCACGATAGTCCCTATGGAGGACATCACTCCGGTGAGAGGACTGCACATAAGGTTCTCCAATCAGGTATTTGTTGGCCTACTCTCTTTAAAGATGCTAGAAATTATGTTTTATCTTGTGATAAGTGTCAGAGAGTTGGTAATATTAGTAAGAGGAATGAGATGCCTATGAATTACTCACTAGTGATTGAGCCTTTTGATTGCTGGGGTTTTGATTTTAGGGGTCCTTTTCCTCCCTCAAACAAGTACACTCACATTTTAGTAGTTATTGATTATGTGACCAAGTAGGTTGAAGCAATCCCCAGTGAGAATGATGATCACAAGACATCTTTGAAAATGATCAAAGATGTAATTTTCCCTAGGTTTGGTGTACCTAGGTACCTTATAACTGATGGAGGAACACACTTCACGCATGGAGCTTTCAGAAAAGCTCTAGCAAAGTACGATGTCAATCATAGAATTGCTTCACCGTACCATCCTCAAACTAGTGGGCAAGTTGAGCTCACCAATATAGAGATCAAGTTGATCTTGCAAAAGACAGTGAACAGTTCTAGAAAGGACTGGTCGAAGAAGTTAGGAGATGCTCTGTGCGCGTATAGAACTGCTTACAAAAACCCCATGGGCATGTCCCCGCATAAGATGGTCTATGGCAAGGCTTGTCATTTGCCATTAGAATTAGAGCATAAAGCTTTCTGGAATGTTAGAGAGCTTAATGCTGACCCGAAGTTAGCCGGTGAAAAGCGTCTCATGAACTTGACTTCTTTAGATGACTGGAGAAGTGAAGCTTATGAGAGCGCTAAAATGTTCAAGGAAAAGGTAAAGAAGTGGCATGATAGAAGGATTCTGAAACGTGAATTTAATGTTGGTGATAAAATTTTATTGTTTAGATCACGTTTCAGGTTTTCTCCAGGTAAATTACTTTCCAGATGGGAAGGTCCATTTCATATCGAAGAAGTCTACCGGTCAGGTGCAATTAAGATTAACAATTTTGATGGCACCAAACCTCAAGTTGTGAATGGGAAAAGACTCAAGCATTACATGGCGGGAGACCCTGTCAATGTTGATGTAAATATAATACACACAACAACTCATGAAGAACATGTTGCGGCCCTGTTTCAGATTCCAGCAGAAGCAGAATAAGAAAAGGTATGTACTACGGTAAGGAAACATCGCGAACCGCCATAAAAGTTCTAGATTACGCGTTTTTGCAAAATATAGAAAATTCAGAGTAGGATTGGAGCCGTAGAGGAGCTCCAGGCGCCCCCCTGGCGCAGCATACCTCCTGGCTGCGCCGGGAGGCCGCCTAGGCACCACGGAGCACGTCTCCGACTCCACTATGGCTTGTTTCCTTCCGTATGTTGCAGAAATTTTTGCTATATATTTGCCCGGATAGCCCCGGCAACGTATCTCTCGATTTCGCGTGTTTTCTTTTCGAGCTGTTTCTGCCAGGACTAAAAGTTGATTAGTAGAGATGTCTTCTTGTGGCTCGAGAGGAGAGGACTTCTAGGGATGGCGTCTACGTCAAGTCCAGAAGGATCTCAATCAAGGGAAGCACATTGATTGGGCTACCGAAGAAGAAATTGCCGCAAGACAAGCGAAGATGGAGTGCTCCGTGTGAGAGGAAGTCAAGACTATCACTGCCCAACAACAAGGAGGGCCCTCCACTTCACTTGAAGATCAGCGTACACTTTCCACCATCTCCGAGGCTTACCTCATCACCAACTAACTCTGTGAAGATTTCCGTGTACTAGAAGTACAAGTGGAAGTCTTGGAGTCATAAAACCGAACCCTTCGCCGTGTCATCAGGGATCTGAAGAAAAAAACACAACAAGAGGAGGAGTAAATCTCCTTGGGTAATGGCATCCCCTCAGCTTTTTCCAAGCTTGGGGGAGTGCCCGGTATCTTTATCTTTATCTTAGTATTTTAGAGTCAAGTAGGGTCGTATCATGTCTATGGAAGTTATTATATGAAATAGGTGTTTGCATTGAGGTCTATCACTCCTTCTATGGAGAGTTTGTATCCGTGAGTGTGGAGTCGTCTATATTGGAATATTAATGAGAAGTCTATTGGTTCCTTCGCTGCACTCGGTATTCTCTTCACGCAATCGACCTTATATGATGATTCTTATGGGGAGTATTGACCTTATATCAGTTATGGCTTTGAAAACTTTATTTAATTTTGGCAAACATAGATTTGGTCTTGACAGCATGCCTGTTTTCTCAAGTAGCTACATAGCCAAAACCTTTATGTTATTATGCTTGAAGTGTTATGTTGACAAGGAGGACAACTTGATGTGTTATGCTTACCTTAATGTTTATGCTTTATATGTTTTGCATCTAAGTTAGCATCAATTGTCTGTTCTCTCAAAGCCTTTGCTAGCCAAACTCTTTGCCTAGAAGATTTCTGCTTGTGCATCCATACCCTGAAACCAACATCTTCCATATGAATCCACCTACATTCCTATTCGTGGATTCCTCTACCACTCTTATAATTATAGAATTTATGTGTTATCCTTAAATGTTCAAAATCTTCTGTTTTGTGCCTCTTGTTTAGCTCATGAGGAAGTAGTAGGTAATTCATGATCTTCTTAAGTTGGACAAGTTTTACCCCGAGATTGCATGTCTAATCTGCAAACCCATAATTCGATGAGGAACTGGCATGAGTGCGCCCAGCTCGAAAGATAATATAACAAACAAACCCTCCTTCATGCTCGGTCTATGAGAAATCATAAACTTTGGCAGTGATAAACAAAGGAGGTTAAGGGGATGTGATCATCCCCACTTGGGAGCCGTTCCTCGAAACTTGTCCATCTTGAGAAGTAATTGAGCTATCTATTAGCATTCGTTGACAAACTATGCACCTCCCAAAAATTTATTTTTCATTCTGTTTGATTTAAGGATAGCACATGAGTTTTCCCTGCTTGCCTTTAACAAGGACTTTCCTTTACTTTTGTGGTGAGTCAGTTTTCCTACTTCATTCTTTTCCCAAAGAGAACAGACACTTGATGTTGATGAGGATTCATCCATATAATGATGCATTAAGTTTTCCCATGCCATATCATCGTTGACATTATCTTTTTGATAAGTAAGTTGTTTGCGAAAGCTTTTGCCGAGCAAACATCTTCCTTTGTGTTAGCATTTGCACTTCATGACTAATAACATGTTCTTTCAAAACCTTCAATTTTTTTTATCTTATTCAGAAAGAGAAAAAGGAAAAGTTATTAGTTGTCCTTTGACCAAGGATATGTTTGCCATAATTTGATGATTTTTCTCAGCCCTACTTTTGATTATAATTGTTATTACTTTCTCATAAGGCCCTTATGAGTTGAGGTTGCTGTTGAGGATGCTTGAGTTTGATGAAGAAACTTTGATGCTTCTTGTTTGTATTCTATTTATCGACACTTCACTCTCTAAACTTGTGGACAGGTTTACCGAGCTCAGCATTCGCTTGGGGACAAGCGAGGTCTAAGCTTGGGGGAGTTGATACGTCCAAAATGAATCACTATTTTATATAGTAATTCTTTTTTATTCATTGATATATTTCATGTTATGATGTTGTTCTTATGTTGTTTTGGCTTATTTTACATAGTTTGCAACTTTCCGATGCCGAAGCAGCAGACGCAGGATTCAACGGTAAAAAGTGGATGCTGAGTTGCTGAAGAAGAATACCTCCAAATTACCTGAAAATTGACGGAGGGCATTTTTCAGAAGATTAAGGCAGACACGCTTAAGAGGGGCCACAGGGTGCCCAGGCGGCCACCCGGCGCGGCCCCACCCCTGGTCGCGCCGGGAGGGCGCCTGGAGCCCTGGGGCCACTCCCGGCTCCCCCCTTTGGCCTATATATCGCCCATATATCGGAAACCCTAAGAGAGGGAGAGTTTTCGGTGTTCCGCCGCCGCTCCGTGGAGGAAACCTACAGAGAAGAAAAGACATCTCCGGCGGGCAGATTCCGCCAGGGAGAACACCTCCCGGAAGGGGAGATCGTCACCATCGTCATCACCATCATCACGGGAATCATCTAGATCATCATCAAAATCATTCCCAACATCAGCACCATCTCCACCACCATCCAATCTCACCTCACAAGTTCAACTTGTGTTGTAATCCGTACTTTATATCCTCTCTACTCTACCGGTGTTGATTGCTACCTTGTGATGAATGCTATTGAGTTTTTTTGGAGAATTACCATTGTGTCCAGATTTTTTATCATATATTTATCCCCACTGATCATGATCTCTTATATGTCTTGTGAGTAGTTACTTTAGTTCTTGAGGACATGGGAGAAGTCTAGTTGTTAGTAGTCATATGATGTTGAAATAATATGTGTTGTTTGATATTTAAGTTGTGTTGTTATTTTCCTAGGGGTGTTGTGTGAGTCGAACACTCAACACTTCGCCTTATTAAGGACCTAGGGGAATACATAGTGTACAAATAATTCTTACGGTGGGTTGCCGGAGTGACAGAAACCTGAACCCCAGTTCGCACTCTTTTGCACAAGGGAACAATGGATCATCGATCGTATTGCTATGGTTAGGATTTTTCCTTAATTACTATCTTGTGTTTGCGGATGCTTGCAAGGTGTTTAATCATAAGAGTGAACTTATATTAGTCTAGAGGGTGCACTAGCATAGATCCACCCACTCAACACTTATCAACACGGCACATAGTACTGATACGGAATATGGCGTAAGCACATGACTATTTCTCCCGTGTGTCCTCAAGAACGCTTTAGCCTTTATAAGCTCAGTTGCTAGGCTTATCCTTTTCTCAAAAGGATCGGGCCACTTGTTACTCCTCAGTGCTCTTTACTTTGCTTGCTTTTATCCTTTGTGTTTCTTATACCAAAAACCCCTAAAAAGTTATCTTTCAGTTCCTGCAGCTATTTCTTTACCAAAGTCACTTACCAATACCGTCTTCTTCTCGTTGGGTTCGACACTCTTATTTATCGAAAATGCTACAAACGATCCCCTACATTTGAGGGTCATCAGTGGCACGACGGTGGGTACTCTCTATAGCGTCCAGAATGGGGGCGACGACCCTTTTTCTTGACTGGTGTTGGAATCCGTGGTCGTTTGGGTGACTCAGAGTCTAGATCTCAAGATGGTGATGGATTTATGAGGCTTCGACAGTATGTGATGTCCGCTTAATCAAGAGATCGAGTTATATTCGGCTTGACAGATGACACATGCATATTTTCTGGAGACGTCGAGCAAAGCATGTAACCAGCATGTGAAGCCAATGATGGATGCACCACTTGTGGATTCTACGCACGACGTATCATGCGGAGGCATCAAGTCATGCTTGTTACCGGCAGGTGCTACATGGTGGCTCTTGTAGAGATGTCATGTTTAGCATGTTGTTGTTGGATCAAAGGTGATGCAATAGTGGTGGGAGACAGGCGGTATGCGACGTCTCTATCTTCTCGTGTCTTATCAATTGGTATCCGGTTATCGAGGTGTTGGTACCGGATAAGGGATGATGGTATAGACGGATTGCATGATGAGCTTATACACTCCGATGGAAATACAAAATCTCTAACAAGAATATGTCAACATGCGTCTGCGTCGTGTCCTTCCTGAAGGTGGTCGATCGAAGCTTGGCTTTGGGGATGTGAATCTGGAGTTCAACCTTGGGTTGGACTCGTCATCATCGGCGCACATGCGATGATTCTTTCTTAAATACATAGCCTAGGAGTGGTGTGTGTTTTTTTGTCTTATATCATAGGGTTAGTGGCTATCTAGTGGACTTACTATCGCGAGGCATGTTGCGTCAGGTTTATTACTGCTTTATTTCTGAGTCGGTGGTGTTCGACTGCTGGATTTTGCAATTTCAATAATATATGATCGTATGCATCGTTCAAGGCAGAGGTTGGGGGTTATCCTCCTACTCCGAAAAAGGTGCCAAGAGAAGGTGTCAGGATACCCTAGGAAAGCAGAGGGGGGGAAACCCGAAGGTTAGTCCATGCCAGAGCCTCCTCTTCCCGAATGTACGACGGAACAATGATTTTTAGTATTTGTTAATACGATGTTGAAGCTCGGCATACCCTTCGACCCACCCCACATCTTGTTTTTGACTAAACATACACTTCTTCTTGTATCGCTCGTTTATAGACATTTGGAAGTATTATGTATTACTATCTCCTACAATAATGAATTTTACTTTTGATCTTTCATACCATTTGATTTCTTCCTCTCATAGTAGATGTGTATTCTTCTGTTTGGATTGATTTTCAAATCAATCTCTTGTTGAGACAAGATGCGAGTCTTCACGATTTTATCGAGGTCATCGATAATGGTGGAGAGGTATTGGTATCATTTTTTTCTACATACCATTGTGTCTTTATCCCATCCAAACATAATTGTCTTCTGGCCTTATTTTAAAATTCCATCCCTAAATTGGTGAACTACCAATTGTTAGCTTTTCCCATACATTCTTAAAATAATTCTGTAAAGCCATTGATGTGCAACCAACCCAATTCAAATTTGAAAGGGCGACGAGAAGATGGCCTCGTAGAGTTGGAATTAACAATGATGTACGCATGGTCCAATAGTGTACCAATACACTCTAGCTAGGGCACACACAGTTACCTCATAGTTGCCAGTCAGTATCCGTAAGTCCCCTCTCAAATTTCTCACATGTCGGAACATGACGGTTACTGACCCAGGTGAACTATTACCCCGACATACTGACTTCCGTAAGATTCAAATTGTTGATCACAACATTGAATAGGGAAGGCTAGTGAGTACCAGAGCGATCATTTTTTTTCTGGTACCTAATAATATTGAAGTCCCCTCCCCCACTCCCACTGTAAGGCCCGATATGCGGTACTGTTCCAGATCTAGATGTTTCCATCCAGATCCGGGGACGAAGCACATATCGGTCCCACCACGACATAAGACAATGCCATATGCCCCGGATTTCCAACATGATATAACAACATTACAGATACAAGGGTACAACATCTCATACAATCGGCATACAACTGCCTTAATACAATACAACAGCGGAAGATACATGTCTGAGTAAAGACTACAAACAAATGCCTAGTGGAAAAGAGAAAAAGAAATCGCTCCCATAACCACACGGGTCCAGGCCCTCCGCCGGGATCCTCCTAACTAGTCGTCGTCGAGTCTCCACGCGAAACGTCGATCACCATACCTGTTGTCAATCGAGAACCCTGAAAAGAGTTTGGGGGTAGTATCATGAGTACAGAAGTACTCAGCATCCAACTGTAGTGGTCAACTGACCCAGCAAGGACTTCATCACTCGTCATTCTAGGACAACTAGTAGTTTATGATAAGGACGGGGTAAGTGGTGAGGTTGCTGCCGCACTAGCATTTATGAAGTGGCTAACGATCTAGAGAGTAAGATAAGAACCAAGCATTCGATGAGGAATCGCCTCCAACAAGTCTTGCTATCAGCTACTTACGCAAACATAACACCTATCCTATCCTTGTCCTCCTCTTCGCATCCCGATGAAGAAGAAGCAGTCAAGGCACACACACACTGATCAAATTATTAAGATTATCTCAGTTGTTGTTGTCTATGAATAAGTAGTAGGTCTCAAGTCGTCCATAACCGTGGACATGGCTTCTCGAAAATATTTAACCCTGCAGGGGTGTACCAACTGCCCATTACAAGGCTCCGCACGCACGCCCATCTCTCTCAGTTGCTACCCATCATAGGCAACCATTTTATGATTTAGTTCCAAGAGATCCGAAATGACAGGTCCCTCTAGCTAACGACGAACAAATCCGGGTGGCCCCCGGGGAGTCGACACCCAATCCAAAAGTTGGCCACGCTCTCGGGTCGGACTCTTCCGTCTCAACAGGATTTGGGTTACTGAGACGCCTCATGTGAGGCCTCGGGCCCTCACCGGTCAAAGGTGGACCAACAGGGAAACCATGTCTCCGCTGGTCCGGTGTGTTTTAAAGGATATCTGCTAGGAGCGACCCGACAAACATATATGCATGGTTTTCAAATGGTAAATCAGCTTGGGCCACCACTAGAAATGTTTGAAGCTAGGTAGGTAAGAAAAGGGGACCCCATAAAATCCCACACGCGGTTAGGCACGTTCAGTCTTAAAACCAATACCCGGAACTCGGATCCTAGGTGACTCGAATGGAACAAAGCGTCGGGGCAGGATAGCCTCGACCTTCCATCCTTCGTCGAATATAGTCAACATTATAATAATCATATCATCAACAACAATATAATAGTGTGATAGCCCAAAACCAAGGAGTAACAGGGGGTAACATCGTAGCATCCTAAGCATGCATACTAAGCAGGGGCTGAGCAACGAGCAATAGTAACATAGCAATACAAGGTTTTCTGGGAGGGGACATGGCTGTATCGGTTTGAAAGAGGTTGTAAACATGTGGTAGGATCAAACATCAAACCTATCATAGACTAGCATGCAAACCGCTGGTTGAAATAGAATGGATCATAAGTAATGTATAGTCCTTGCCTGTTGATAAGTCGAATCCCGAAGGTGTAGTTGATCGCAAACTCGCAACGTCTCCGAAGGTACCCGCGGAAGCACACAAGACGGTAAACACTGTAAAGCAATCAACGAGCAAGCATCTATTACTACGGAGCAAACATGAGTAAGAACTAAAAATAAGGCAACACGAGACATCGCACCTACCGTCGAGAGCGGTTACTAACAGGTTAAGTGGAGTACTCGTCACACACGACGATACTGCACATTTACGATGGTTCAAGTTGTTTAGCTAAAGTTGATCAAAAAAGGTTGTTAACATGGCATCTCACTCAAGCATGGCATAGCACACAAACATGTCAAGATGTGAAGCATAAGGTAAACTATCTATGCTGTCAACTTAAGTGAGGCACAACCTAAACATGGCATAACACTAAGTACCCCACGACAATTTAAAGCATTTGGTACTGTTCTTCCCTAAACCATATTTTATGTTGGTTAACAACAGTAAACAATAGCATAAACACAAAGTACATGAAATTATAATCAAGTTACATATAAAGAACACCCCAAACGGAGTTACGATTAAAAAGATACAAGCAAAACAAGTTTGGAACACAATCTGTCAAACATCAGGAAGCACACTTTAGAGAAATGCATAAACAGGATAATGAATGCAAACATGCTCACAAATGATATACAACTAAAGTAGACATGGCAGGGAAGGCATGGCAAAAGGAATCATGCAAATAGGCATCATGAACAATTAATTATAGCCCAAGCAAAATGCAATAAAACATTACTGGTCTAGGACTTAGTGAAAATCAAAGAAACATAGCAGAAAACTGTTATTTTCATGTTGTATAAACAGGAGCAAAACTATATGCAAAAGTGCAGCAACATGACATAGCAATATATGAGCATGAACTAGACATGATGGTGATCAGGTACAAACAAGAATCAAGGTCATAGGCATAACAGATCAAAAGATATTAAGCATGCAACATGGCATCGGAAGGTTACAGACTTAGTGAAAAACAGAGGTGGTTGTCAAAAACAGTGGCATAGAATCTTTGGAGCTCATTAACTATATGACCAGCAAGCATATCATGACAATGTAATACATATAATGAAAGTAGACATGATGCTTAACAGTATGCAAAAAGAATCAATGCAATAGGCCTCATGGATGTGTCACAATCATCATGCAAACTTGCAATAAAATAACAGCAGCAACACACTAGCAGAAAATAATAGCAGTTAACAGTCTGACGCCCACTTCAACAGTGATTAACAGCATCAAGATGGCCTCAAATCAAAATGCTCACAAAAGATGAATTGAAGTACACACAATTCTAATCAATTTTCCTTTTGGGCGCAACGTCATCCGAGCTACGGTTTACTCGCAAATAACAACGTAAAATTGAATCAGCAGCAAAAATAATCCAGACTTAGCCAAAAATAACAGGGGGCAGAGGGAAAAAATAAAGGCTTCACCTCATGGGCCTCATCCCATCTGCGGCTGGCGGCGGATAGAGGGACTCGCCCTGGGCGAGAGGCGGAGCAGGCTGGATGGTGGGCCGAGGCCGAACCGCAGGGGCCCAGCCGGCCCACAGCGGCGGCGGTTCTTGCCCGATCCAGATCGGATCGGCTCGTGGCGGGGCATCCGGCGGCTGGGGGCCTGTGACGGCGCTCGTCGGCGATGAGGCGCCACGGCGTGAAGGCAGCGGGGGTTGGTAAGGCGTTGGAGGTCGGAGGGGGCGCGTCGTCCTAATCCGGCGGCAGCGCGGCGAGCTACGGCGGCGCGGCGGCCGTCCATGGCGCGGCGGAGGACCTCGTCGGCCTACGGGAGAGAGAGGATAGAGAGGTGAGGAGAGAGGAGGAGGGCAGGGAGGCGTGACGGTGAAGACCTGCAGGGACAGCGGCCGGCAGCTCGCGGCGTCTCGCCACCGGCGGCTTGGTCATGGCGGCGCGGCCAGGGAGCTCGGCTGGGGCGGTTGCAGCCCGATTCGGCTCGGGGCGGGCCCGGCGGCGGTGGAGAGGGGCCCGGCGGGGCCCGATTTCGCGGTGGAGGAGCTGGCTGCCTCCTGGTGGCGACGTGGAGGCCTTCGGAGTCGTCGATCTCGCGATCCGACGGTTCTGGATGGTCAGGGGCTAGAGTTCGGCTGTGGAGGGGCCTTTGGACGAAAATTTGGAGCAGATCTGGGGGTGTGGCTGCAATTTTGGCTTAGGGGAAACCCTAGAAAGGGGTGGGAGAGTGGTGGTCTTTATATAGCCCAGGTGGCTGGCAGTTTGCAAAAACATTCCCGGTTTTTCTCTCGCGCACACGGTGTTTATGTTTCTGACCGCCGAGGGTTCGCAAGACCTCCGATTCGGGTAAAACTTCTAACAGCGCGTCGAGCCAGCGGCGTTCACCTCGCGCTGGAACCGTTCCGAGAACACTTTCCGGCGCGCTATAAAAATAACCCGTTTAATTATTAAACGGGGTTTTTCGTTCTATTGGCTGCGGCTGGTCTCGTGCGGTTTTCGCGACGATGATCGGGTGAAAACCCGGTGTCGCAAAGGTCGAGTGTCAGGGTGGCAAGAGTCGGTCTCCGTCCGGTACGAGATAAGAGGGGGAAAATAATCGCCGATCGATAAATCGGGGATGCAAACACCGCAAACAAATCAGACAATCAAACAATTCACACCGAAAACAAAAAAATTAATTTTTGTAAAATCTGGACTATTACAATACAACACCACCAACAAGGGATCTCGTCACGAGATCCTGGATGATCCGGGGGAGAGGAGGTAAGAGAAAAGAGAGATGAAGATCTTCAACACCACCAACAAGAGACTCTGCTCCATGTCGATGTCGAACTTCTGTCGAGAAACTTTCCGCAGATAGATGGCGACGTAGAGGAACGAAACCGTCAGGTGTCAAGAGGAAGAACGACAATTCAAAACGACGATCAAGGGAAGTATTCTCACTCAAATCGTGAGGATACTTGGCAAGAGGACTGAAGTCAACGGATAACCAAGATTTAAACCAGAGTTGCACAGACTAAAGATACCACAGGATTTCCCATACCTGAGATCGGAATCGAGACAATACGCTGCAAGCAAGGCATTGTAAATATTCCGAAACTCCACAAAATCGAGATCCTAGAGTTTGAAAGGGATAAGGCGGGAATTAAACACTTACGACACTTGTCCTGAACAGAGCAAGGGTAAGGAGTAAAAAGATTCCTACTCTCCGATAACTAACTTAGTAACTACAAAATAGTTTTTGTCTAGACTCGACTTCGGCCAGAAAAGGGATCCTATGGTCGGTGAGGCTCTGATACCAAGTTGTAAGGCCCGATATGCGGTATTGTTCCAGATCTAGATGTTTCCATCCAGATCCAGGGACGAAGCACATATTGGTCTCACCGCAACATATGAAAATGCCATAAGCCCCGGATTTCCAACATGATTTCACAACATTACAGATACAAGGGTACAACATCTCATACAATCGACATACAACCGCCTTAATACAATACAACAGCGGAAGATACATGTCTGAGTACAGACTACAAACAAATGCCTAGTGGCAAAGAGAAAATAACATCTCTCCCATAACCACACGGGTCCAGGCCCTCCGCCGGGATCCGCCTAACTAGTCGTCATCGAGTCTCCACGCGAAACGTTGATCACCATACCTGTTGTCGATCGAGAACCCTGAAAAGAGTTTGGGGGTGGTATCATGCGTACAGAAGTACTCCGCATCCAACTGTAGTGGTCAACTGACCCAGCAAGGACTTCATCACTCGTCATTCTAGGACAACTAGTAGTTTACGGTAAGGATGGGGTAAGTGGTGAGGTTGGTGTCGCACTAGCATTTATGAAGTGGCTAACGATCTAGAGAGTAAGATAAGAACCAAGCATTCGATGAGGAATCGCCTCCAACAAGTCTTGCTATCAGCTACTTAAGCAAACATAAGACCTATCATATCCTTGTCCTCCTCTTCGCATCCCGATGAAGAAGAAGCAGTCAAGGCACACACACATTGATCAAATTATTAAGATTATCTCAGTTGTTGTTGTCTATGAACAAGGAGTAGGTCTCAAGTCGTCCATAACCGTGGACACGGCTTCTCGAAAAGATTTAACCCTGCAGGGGTGTACCAACTGCCCATTACAAGGCTCCGCACGCACGCCCATCTGATGTCTACGCACGCTTCTATTCTTGTAGACTATGTTGGGCCTCCAAGCGCAGAGGTTTGTAGGACAGCAGCAATTTCCCTCAAGTGGATGACCTAAGGTTTATCGAACTCATGGAAGTAGAGGTTGAAGATGGTCTCTCTCAAGCAACCCTGCAATTAAGATACAAGAAGTCTCTTGTGTCCCCAACACACCTAATACAACTAGGAGTTGTATAGGTGCACTAGTTCGGCGAAGAGATGGTAAAATACGAGTGATATGTGTGGCAAAGCAAGGTAATATAAATCTGTAATAAAAAGTGCAGCAAGAAAACATGTGAAAAATTGAGTACAAACGGTGTAACAATGGTGGAAACAAGGCCTGGGCTTCATACTTTCACTAGTGGCAACTCTCAACAACATTAACATAGTCTAATCACATGATATTTCCCATAAAACATGCAATGGAGACGCACTCGGAGGTCATTCCTTTGCGGTCAAGAGAGGATGAGAATTATGTAGGGCTACAAAAGCACACCTCAAAGTTCGTAGTTCTCAATCTATGGATTTCCCAATGTCACCGCGGCCATCCAAAGAGAGTACCACAATCACCACAACATAGCTCAAGGATAGTCTAAGACAAGCACCAAGAGACTCTCAATCTTCAGTCAACACACAAAAGAGGAAATCACTCATGATAATATTCTTCTAACCCATGTCCAATAGACCACTGTCACCTTGGTCTCGGGGATTATACTAGATACGATCAATTGAGTACATCAATCCAATACATAGAGGAAGGGGAAATATCATGGGATCACCCTAGATTAACATAGCCTATGATCACAACGAAGATCACATCATGGGAGAGAGAGAAGAACACATAGCCACTGGTAGAAACCTCAGCCCCGAGGGAGAACTACTCCCGCTTCATGGAGGAGGGAAGCAACGTCGATGGAGATGAATCCGGGGGCACTTCCCCGTCCCGGCAGGGTGCCGGCACACGAATTATGTCCCCCCCAAAACTTTATGGAGATGGTGGAGGAGATCGGAATTGCTTCTGGAAAAAGTACTTCGATATTAGGGGTCCCCCCCCCGAGGGCTAAATATAGGCGGAGGGGGGTGTCGAGGGGACCCACCAGGCAGCCAAGAGGCCTCCTGGCGCGGGCTAGGGTGGGGCCGCGCCAGGGACCCTCCTGGTCTCCTGGTGGTGGCCCCCCTCCGCTACCTTGGTGATTCCGGAAGCTTCCGCGTCGCTGATTTTTTATCTGATTTTTCCGGATTTTTTGGAGCACTTTTAATGGCCGGAAACCCTGAAATACAAAAACAACAGAAAACATCAACTAGCAGCTGGGTGCACTGGGTTAATAGATTAGTCCAAATATGCTCAAAAGTGCATGAATGTTCAAGCAAATCATGGCAAAGTCACACAAAACTTGCATGGAGCAAGCAGAAATTATAGATACGTTTGGGACGTATCAACATCCCCAAGCTTAATTCCTGCTCGTCCTCGAGTAGGTAAATGATAACAAGCATTCTTTCTGTGGTGACATGCTACACAACCATATAAGGACTTTTAAGTAAAGCAATTAAAGCATGCAATTCAATTCAAGTCTTAACAAGCAAGAGTCTATATTAGCATTGACACAAGCAACAAAAGAACAAAAGGTGCAAGACCTCTCGCTGTCCGTGACTCGAATGTCTCCAGATTGTGTTTGCGTGCAAGCAGGGGACTGGGAAAAAGAGAGAAAAAAGGTTGTTGAGAACAACTATCTAGTAAAGTTTCACACTTAGTCTCCTTTGGATTCTTATCTTGACTCGTCCCCAGACCACTAGCCAGGTACAAGTCAAACTGATTCACTCCCTTTCGATATTTTGAGCACTCATGCAATGGATGAGAGTGAGCATGCAAGTTGACACCTAAAAGGCGAAACATAAACAAGGTGGAGGAGGAAGACAAAAAGGTGCGAAAGGCTCACATCAATGAGGACAATTATAGGCGAGAGAAGGCCATATGATAGATATGATGTGAGGAGTAGGGATTGCCATGCAACGGATGCACATGTGAGCTAAAAGCTCTCCAAGGGAACTAGTGGGGGTGCATCTAACTTGCTTACTCAAGAAGACCTAGATCTCGTTTGAGGAGGCTCATCATTGGAATATACAAGCCAAGTTCTATAGAGTGAAGGTCCCCACATAGATATATGCATGATGATGATCTCTATGGAGTACAAGGGATAGAGGATGAAGTACTAGTGTGGATCTCTCAAAAGGAATAGTAGTGGCCTCAATGGCTCTTTCTATTTAACTCTCATTTGTCCTCTTTGGGATCTTTTGATTTTGTCCTCTTTGGGATCTTTTCCTCACTTTAGGAGCAACACTCTATATTGTACAAGAATATAGGATATCTTTCACACTTTACAAAGGTACTCACATAAAGAAGATATAACTATCATGATGCAAATGTATGCCCCTGCCAGGATAGCAGGATATGCAATAATACTAGTGTGTCATGTAGAAATGATTAGGGCAAGGCCCAACTAGCATGCGGCTCATCGATCAAGCAAGTAGCATGTATGACATGAAGATCAAGTCATGAGAGGGTGGATGTTGCATGGCAATGTATCTCGGAAAGGCTATGGAAATTCCTTGTAGGTAGGTATGGTGGCTGTTTTGAGGAAATATATAAGGAGGCTTATGATGACAGAGCGTATCATGCCAAGGGTTTGGATGCACCGGCGAAGTATGCGCCAACTCTCAAGGTGAGAAAGGGCAATGCACGGTACCGAAGAGGCTAGAAAAAGTATAGGTGGGTGGAAGTGTCAACTTTCGAATACTCACATTAGTCCGAAGAACTCATGCACTTATTATCGGTAACTCTCAATCTAGTCAGGAGGTTCACAAAGAGACAAGTACCCCGAGGAGGAGTGTATGGGGGTTTGGTTATCCTTGCGCATCCTCGACTCATGGTACGTGAGTGTTTCTAATATTCGAACCCTCCAGAGGTTAGTGATCCATCTAGTAGCTAGAGTTCTCAACAGGAGTTTTTGTTTTTCGAAAAACACACGGATTGCCCAAAATACGACATCTATCACTAATTGGCTCGATCTCTTGACACCGAAAGTTCAAACATTACTCTAGTCAATACCTGAAAACTATTGCAAGTTACTACTATAAAGAGAATAGCAACTTCAACTACCTACTTTCTAGTCAAGACACAAAAATCAGTACAACAGGCAAACTCTCTAACAAGATAAAACATGCAACCTATAGAAAGTTCAACCTGAGACAAAAGAAAAGCTCTAGAAGAAAACTAAAGCACTACAACTAAACAGGGCAGGAGCTAAGAAAAGAAAAAGAACAACTCACAGCTAAGGAAATAATCATGCAAATCGTATGAGGAGTTCTAGTTCAAACGGAGCGTGTTTCTCTCCCACAAAAAGTAAGATGGGATCTAACTTGTTATGAACAGCAAGCAAAGCTAAAGAAAACTAAAAATAAAACCTAAGAGCGAGACGCTCCAAGCATAGCGCATAACGCATGAAGTGATAAAAATATAGTGAGACGAAGGACGAACTGATGATTGTTGATGGAGAAGGGGATGCACGGGGCATCCCCAAGCTTAGACGCTTGATTCTCCTTGAATATTTGTTGGGGATGCATGGGGGCATCCCCAAGCTTGAGCGCTTGATACTCCCGAATCTTCTTTCATGATCTTCCATCGCACACTTGAAAACTCCTTTCATACATAACTCATCATAAGCTGATTAGAGAAGTTAGTACCCTTAATAAATATTTTTTCCCACTAGATAGAAAGATATTCTTGAAGATATACTGTTTCTCAAGATTTCCAAAAAGTTTTTGCAAAGAAAAAAGCAAGCTTAAGGTTTGCAAAAGTTAGGAGAGAAAAAACGTGGCAGAATCTGTGAAAAAGAGAACATCATGTAGTAAAGAATTTTTTAGGGGAACTTCTGCAACTCAAATAAAAAAACTCAGAACATACGAAAGTTCCGTGATTGTATAGAGCACGCTGTGTAAAAAAATTCAGCTCAAAAATATGAACTTGTGATTTATTCTAATTTTTCCCGTCATGAGGACAGAATCTGTTTTCTGGACAGCATGTCACAACTTTCACTTCCCTTGTCATATGAGGCTATACTTGGCACAAATCTTGAAAAATAAAGATACAATGATGTTGCTACAGTAGTAACAATCATCAATACCACTAAAAACAGAAAGTAAAAACTCAAAGTAAAGATAACAAGGGTTGTCTCCCTAGAGCTCTTTCTTTATAGCCATAAAGATAGGCTTAAGATTTTCATGATGCTCTCGTAGGAATAATAGTTGAAGCACAAAAGAGAGCATAAAGAAGCAAATACCAAACACATTTAAGTCTAACATGCTTCCTATGCAAAGGGATCTTGTAGAGAAATAACTCATTGAAGCATAAAGATATTATCATAGGAAGGCAAAACAAGTGCAACTTCAAAACCTTCAACATAAAGAGAGGGAACTTGATATTATTGAAATATCTATAAGAATATGTTCCCTTCTCATAATAATTTCCAGTAGGATCATGAATAAACTCAACAATATAAGTATCACGTAAAGCATTGTTACCATGATCCACATGCAAAAGGGCACTCTTACTCTCCACATAAACATAATCTTTCTCATTGGTAATAGTGGGAGTAGGACTATCATAAACAACTTGAACACTATAGATTAATTGTGTATTAGGAAGATGGTGTTCAACAAGGGAGTAATTCCCTCCATGATTATGACAAGTTTCATAAGGATAATTTCTCCTTAGGTCATAGGTACCTTTATAATCACTACAGATAGGAGTTGTAACATCATCATAGTAGAGAAGAGCATTATCATTGCTAGCAAATATATTTGTAAACATGTTGTCTTTATTCTTACTAGCAAAAGAATTATCAATTACCACATCACTAATGGGTAAAGGACTTGCAATCCTATCATCCCCAAGCTTAGAGCTTTCGATATCATCACTCTCAGAGTTGGTACCAAAAAGATTTTCAAGATCATAAGTAGCATTATCATCATTTTCCCAATCACAAAAAGTAACATGCATATCACAATCAAAATCATCTTCAATAGTGCCTACGGACTTAACATCAGGATAATAATGAATGCAATCAAGCTCACCGTCCTCCAAAAATTTATGTCTGTTATGATAAAAATTGATGCGAGGGATATGCTCAGGCCAGGTTGATACCCATTCTTCTTCCTTCTTGCTCCTCTTGCTCCTCCTCTTCTTTTTATTCTTCTTCACCTTAGGAGGGAGTGGTTGGAGATGAAGTTTCTCCACATATCCTGGTTTATCATTAGAAACAATAGGGGAAACTTGGGAGAAACTCTCCTTTTTATTAGTACAGATATAAGAGACATTTTTATACTTTGGTAAAGTTCCCTCCTTTCTAATCTTACTTATGTAATCATTTTCATGGCAATTAACAACACAATAGAGATGGCAATTTTGCAAAGTGTTGCTAATTCCTAAGGCATTAACATCTAGCCAAGAAGTCTTTTCTGATAACTCTTCACACATCAAAAATAACATAAGTTCATCATAAAGATCAGAAGTGATCATGTTATCACACGACTGATTAACAGTTATGCTTTGAAAGTTCATGCATTGAAAATTAAAGTGACCCTCTATGCAGCAAAGTTCACAAGTAAAAGGATAAAGGTCACACAATCTCTAGCAATTTCATTTAAATCTTTGACCCAAGTGATTGTTCTTTCATGCTTATGTTGCTTACAATACTTCTCTTCTTCAATCATACGCCTTTCACAAGGTCTATCCACTCCACACAAATTAACATGCTTATATAAAACTTCATTTTCAGGAATTGGATCATGCATGTTGCAATCATCATGAACAATCTCATTTTCTTTGCAAATCTCTTTAAAAGGTTCATGATGCTTGATCCAATTCTCCTTAGGCATATTAAGATGTGAAGCAAAAGATTTGAGGAAATCAACAAGGAGTTGAGAATCAAGCCCAAACTTAGCACTAAACTTATTAAAACTTGCAGTTTCAACAAAGGACTTAATGCAATCATACTCATAATTTATACTTGACTCTTTACCTTTGTCGATCTCCCAATCTTCAGTATTGCGTTGAATTCTTTCAAGGAGTTCCCATTTAGCATCAATCTTTTTGTTTGTGAAAGAACCCATAGAGAAAGCATTGAGCAAGTCTTTATCCTGTCGAGAGAGCCTCGCATAAAAATTAGTAATAATTATATCTTTGGGGAGCCCATGGTCAGGACATTTTAGCAATAAAGTTTTCAGTCTCCCCCAAGCTTGAGATATGCTCTCGCCGTCATGAGGATAGAAATTATAAACATAATTCCTATTCTCATGAACTTCATGAAGAGGATAAAACTTGGAGTAAAAGAGAGACTGAATCTCTTCCCAATCCCGTAGGTGAGAATCATCTAGTAGCCTATACCATTCCAATGCTTTTACTTTCAGTGACAAGGAAAATAATTTCTTCATGACTTCACCTCTTGTCAAACCTGAAATCTTAAATAACTCACAAAGTTCTGTAAGTTTCAACAAATGAATACTAGGATTGATTGTCCCATCATAACAATCATTAATAATTATTTCAACTATCCCAAGTGGTATTTTGAACGGGATACATTCAGTAGGTGGAGGAGACTTCTCTACCATGGGCGTGGTAAAGCGGCCTTCCCCAAACAGCAAACTAAGAGTGCAGTTTTCCATAAGCATAACTAGTGAAAATAAAAACAAGAAACGTAAAGATTTAATTGCAAGATCTAAAGATATACCTTCAAACCTTACCTCCCCGGCAACGGCGCCAGAAATAGCTTGATGTCTACACACGCTTCTATTCTTGTAGACTATGTTGGGCCTCCAAGCGCAGAGATTTGTAGGGCAGCAGCAATTTCCCTCAAGTGGATGACCTAAGGTTTATCGAACTCATGGAAGTAGAGGTTGAAGATGGTCTCTCTCAAGCAACCCTGCAATTAAGATACAAGAAGTCTCTTGTGTCCCCAACACACCTAATACAACTAGGAGTTGTATAGGTGCACTAGTTCGGCGAAGGGATGGTAAAATACGAGTGATATGTGTGGCAAAGCAAGGTAATATAAATCTATAATAAAAAGTGCAGCAAGCAAACATGTGACAAAATTGAGTACAAACGGTGTAACAATGGTGGAAACAAGGCCTAGGCTTCATACTTTCACTAGTGGCAACTCTCAACAACATTAACATAGTCTAATCACATGATATTTCCCATAAAACATGCAATGGAGACACACTCAGAGGTCATTCCTTTGTGGTCAAGAGAGGATGAGAATTATGTAGGGCTACAAAAGCACACCTCAAAGTTCGTAGTTCTCAATCTATGGATTTCCCAATGTCACCGCGGCCATCCAAAGAGAGTACCACAATCACCACAACATATCTCAAGGATAGTCAAAGACAAGCACCAAGAGACTCTCAATCTTCAATCAACACACAAAAGAGGAAATCACTCATAAAAATATTCTTCTAACCCATTTACAATAGACCGCTGTCACCTTGGTCTCGGGGATTATACTAGATAAGATCAATTGAGTACATCAATCCAATACATAGAGGAAGGGGAAATATCATGGGATCACCCTATATTAACATATCCTATGATCACAACGAAGATCACATCATGGGAGAGAGAGAAGAACACATAGCTACTGGTAAAAACCTCAGCCCCGAGGGAGAAATACTCCCGCTTCATGGAGGAGGGAAGCAACGTCGATGGATATGAATCCAGGGGCACTTCCCCGTCCCGTCAGGGTGCCGGCACGGGAATTCTGTCCCCCCCCCCAAAACTTGATGGCGATGGCGGCGGAGATCGGAATTGCTTCTGTAAAAAGTACTTCGATATTAGGGGTTTCCACCCCGAGGGCTAAATATAGGTGGAGAGGGTGTCGAGGGGACCCACCAGGCAGCCAGGAGGCCTCCTGGCGCGGCCTAGGGTGGGCCGCGCCAGGGACCCTCCTGGTCTCCTGGTGGTGGCCTCCCTCCGCTACCTTGGTGATTCCGGAAGCTTCCGGGTCGCTGATTTTTTATCTGATTTTTCCGGGTTTTTTGGAGCACTTTTAATGGCCGGAAAACCTGAAATACAAAAACAGCAACTGGTAGCTGGGTGCACTGGGTTAATAGATTAGTCCAAATATGCTCAAAAGTGTATGAAAGTTCAAGCAAATCATGGAAAAGTCACACAAAACATGCATGGATCAAGTAGAAATTATAGATACGTTTGGGACGTGTCACCGTCTCTCTCAGTTTCTACCCATCACAGGCAACCATTTTATGATTTAGTTCCAAGAGATCTGAAACGCCAGGTCCCTCTAGCTAACAACGAACAAATCCGGGTGGCCCCCGGGGAGTCGACACCCAATCCAAAAGTTGGCCACGCTCTCGGATCGGACTCTTCCTTCTCAACAGAGTTTGGGTTACCGAGACACCTCACGTGAGGCCTCGGGCTCTCGCCGGTCAAAGGTGGACCAACGGGGAAACCATGTCTCCGCTGGTCCGGGTTGTTTTAAAGGATATTTGCTAGGAGCGACCCGACAGGCATATATGCATGGTTTTCAAATGGTAAATCAGCTTGGGCCACCACTAGAAATGTTTGAAGCTAGGTAGGTAAGAAAAGGGGACCCCATAAAATCCCACACGTGGTTAGGCACGCTCGGTCTTAAAACCAATACCCGGAACTCGGATCCTAGGTGACTCGAATGGAACAAAGCGTCGGGGCAGGATAACCTAGACCTTCCATCCTTCGTCGAATATAGTCAACATTATAATAATCATATCATCAACGACAATATAATAATGTGATAGCCCAAAACCAAGGAGTAACAGGGGGTAACACCGTAGCATCCTAAGCATGCATACTAAGCAGGGGCTAAGCAACGAGCAATAGTAACATAGCAGTACAAGGTTTGCTGGGAGGGGACATGGTTGTATCGGTTTGAAAGAGGTTGTAAACATGTGGTAGGATCAAACATCGAACCTATCCTAGACTAGCATGCAAACCGCTGGTTGAAATAGAATGGATCATAAGTAATGTATAGTCCTTTCCTGTTGATAAGTCGAATTCCTAAGGTGTAGTTGATCGCAAACTCGCAACGTCTCCGAAGGTACCCGCGGAAGCACACAAGACGGTAAACACTGTAAAGCAATCAACGAGCAAGCATCTATTACTACGGAGCAAACACGAGTAAGAACTAACAAGAAGGCAACACGAGACATCGCACCTACCATCGAGAGCGGTTACTAACAGGTTAAGTGGAGTACTCGTCACACACGACGATACCGCACATTTACGATGGTTCAAGTTGTTTAGCTAAAGTTGATCAAAAAAGGTTGTTAACATGGCATCTCACTCAAGCATGGCATAGCACACAAACATGTCAAGAGGTGAAGCATCAGGTAAACTATCTATGCCAGTCAATTTAAGTGAGGCACAACCTAAACATGGCATAACACTAAGTACCCCACGACAATTTAAAGCATTTGGTACTGTTCTGCCCTAAACCATATTTTAGGTTGGTTAACAACATCAAAAAATAGCATAAACACATAGTACATGAAATTCTAATCAAGTTACATATAAAGAACACCCCAAACGGAGTTACGGTTAAAAAGATACAAGCAAAACAAGTTTGGAACACAATCTGCCAAACATCAGGAAGCACACTTTAGAGCAATGCATAAATAGGATAATGAATGCAAACATGCTCACAAATGATAAGCAACTAAAGTAGACATGGCAGGGAAGGCATGGAAAAAGGAATCATGCAAATAGGCATCATGAACAATTAATTATAGCCCAAGCAAAATGCAATAAAACATTACTGGTCTAGGACTTAGTGAAAATCAAAGAAACATGGCAGAAAACTGTTATTTTCATGTTGTATAAACAGGAGCAAAACTATATGCAAAAGTGCACAACATGACATAGCAATATATGAGCATGAACTAGACATGATGGTGATCAGGTAAAAACAAGAATCAAGGTCATAGGCATAACAGATCAAAAGATATTAAGCATGCAACATGACATCGGAAAGTTACAGACTTAGTGAAAAACAGAGGTGGCTGTCAAAAACAGTGGCATAGCAACTTTGGAGCTCATTAACTATATTACCAGCAAGCATATCATGACAATGTAATACATATAATGAAAGTAGACATGATGTTTAACAGTATGCAAAAAAATCAATGCAATAGGCCTCATGGATGTGTCACAATCATCATGCAAACTTGCAATAAAATAACAGCAGCAGCACACTAGCAGAAAATAATAGCAGTTAACAGTCTGATGCCCACTTCAACAGTGATTAGCAACATCAAGATGGCCTCAAAACAAAATACTCACAAAAGATGAATTGCAGTACACACAATTCTAAACAATTTTCCTTTTGGGCACAACGTCATCCGAGCTATGGTTTACTCGCAAACAACAACGCAAAATTGAATCAGCAGCAAAAATATTCCAGACTTAGCCAAAAATAACAGGGGGCAGAGGGAAAAAATAAAGGCTTCACCTCGTGGGCCTCAGCCCATCTGCGGCTGGCGGAGGATAGAGGGACTCTCCCTGGGTGAGAAGCGGAGAAGGTCGGATGGTGGGCCGAGGCGGAACCGCAGGGGCCCAGCCGGCCCACAGCGGCGGCAGTTCTTGCCCGATCCAGATCGGATCGGGTCGGGGCGGGGCATCCGGCGGCTGGGGCCAGGTGACGGCGCTCGTCGGCGATGAGGTGCCGCGGCGTGAAGGCGGCGGGGGTTGGCGTGGTGCTGGAGGCCGGAGGGGGCGCGTCGTCCTAATCCGGCGGCAGCGCGGCTAGCTACGGCGGCGCGGCGGCCGTCCATGGCGCGGCGGAGCACCTCGTCGGCCTGCGGGAGAGAGAGGAAAGAGAGGTGAGGAGAGAGGAGGAGGGAAGGGAGGTGCGACGGTGAAGACCTGCAGGGACAGCGGCCGGCAGCTCGCGGCGTCTCGCCGCCGGCGGCTTGGTCATGGCGGCGCGGCCAGGGAGCTCCACTGTGGCGGCTGCGGCCCGGGGAGGGCCGGCAGCGGTGGAGAGGAGCCCGGCGGGGCCCGATTTTGCGGTGGAGGAGCTGGCTGCCTCCGGGTGGCGACGTGGAGGCCTCCGGAGTCGTCGATCTCGCGATCCGACGGTTCTGGATGGCCAGGGGCTAGGTTTCGGCTGTGGGGGGGCCTTTGGATGAAAATTTGGCGCAGATCTAGGGGTGTGGCTGCAATTTTGGCTTAGGGGAAACCCTAGAAAGGGGTGGGAGAGTGGTGGTCTTTACCCAGGTGGCTGCCAGTTTGCAAAAACATCCCCGGTTTTTCTCTCTCGCGCGCGGTGTTTATGTTTCTGACCGCCGAGGGTCCGCAGGACCTTCGATTCAGGTAAAACTTCGAACTGCGCGATCAGCGCGTCGAGCCGGCGGCGTTCACCTCGCGTTGGAACCGTTCCGAAAACACTTTCCGACGCGCTATAAAAATAACCCGTTTAATTATTAAACGGGGTTTTTCTTTCCGTTGGCTGCGGCTGGTCTCGTGCGGTTTTCGCGACGGTGATCGGATGAAAACCCGATGTCGCAAAGGTCGAGTGTCAGTGTGGCAAGAGTCGGTCTTTGTCCGGTACGAGATAAGAGGGGGAAATAATCGCCGATCGATAAATCGGGGATGCAACCACCGCAAACAAATTACACAATCAAACAATTCACACCGAGAATAAATTTTTTATTTTTTGTGAAATCTGGGCTGTTGCACCCACCTCCATAATATGCAATGGATGTGAGTTTTCATTGGACAGACTCACCAATTCTTTGAGGAAGGCTGGTTTATGTTCATCATGGCTATCCCCATACACCGTGATCATTCTTCATGTACAATTATCAGCTTTATTTTGAAGGTGCAACTTGATGTGAAATTCACCATTCAAAAAGCCAACTTTTCCATGATTGTGGTATGTATCCCAAATAAGGTACCTCCAAACCTTCCACGTGTTGGTGGAGAGTGCCATGTGTATCGAAGACGTGCGCATGGAAGTCACATTTACCATGCTCGAAAAGGATCATAAAATTCAACCCACGTTCTTTCACACAGTAGCCCACTTGTTTATGTTGAGAAGTTCAAAAGAGCTCTGCTATTTTAAAACATGCCCGTCTTTTGGAAACTTGGGTTGTGAATTTCTTCGCCTTTTGGGTGACTTTTTTTATAACAATGAGATTTAGACTTACGCGAAGACGATGTGAAGTCACAAAACATTGACGTAGGTCTTACTTCATTCAATCCAACCTCAATAACCTCTCCAACCAAGTAGAGCATCATATGTGACATCCGTCTCTTCCTGACAGACTTTTGGAAGAAATATTTGAATGGTCTAATTTGATATGTTTGAGCACCCCAACTGACAGACTTTCCCATAAAAACTTCTATATTTTTTAAGCTAGAAGAAATACAAGTATATGTAAAAATGAAAGAATTGATTGAGTAGATAAAGTATCTGGCGCGGAAGATGATACGTAGCGTTGCCAAACTAGGGAGGCGTGTAGCGTGCCAGGGCAAACTCATGTCCAGAAACCCGATAGGTGATCGTACACATGGAAGTCACATTTACCATCCTAAAATATGATCATAAAATTCAACCCATATTCTCTCACACATTCACCGACATGTTTTTGTTGCCAAGCCTGAAAGAGCTATGCTATTACAAAACATGTTGATCTTGTGGAAACTTGGGTTATGAATTTCTTCATCTTTTTGGTGACTTTATTTTTAGCAATAAGATGTAGACTTACGCAAAGATGATGTGAAGTCACAAAAAATTGACCAAGGTCATATGTCGTCCAATCCAACGTCGGTAACCTCTCCAACCAAGTAAAACTCTGTATGTTTGAGCACCTCAGCAAACAGACTCAACACTCTTTCCTACCAAAAAGTTCAATGTGTTTTAAGCCAGACGAAATACAAGTATGTGAAAAGGAAAGAACTGATAGAGTTGACGAAATACAAGTAGCGCTGCGAAACCAGGGAGGCGTGTAGCGTGCCAGGGCAACCCGTGTCCAGCAACTCAACTTGTGGGTAGGCTACCAAAATGAATGATGCATGATGCATTGCTCACCCACACATCTCTGAATCTCTCTGTTCCTTAATTCTGCCATGGTTCTAAGGGTACACAGCAGAAAGGAAGGGTCCTCCTTTCTATATGAGCATGACGTGATACTTCAAGGCCATGCTAACTTCAGGTCCACAAACTAGCTCACAGACGCCGATCTGATTTTTGTTTTGTTGCTCCATGATTGAAGAATATCCAGGACCATGGCATTGGCCCTGTTTGGATACTCTAACTCGGTTAGAGGTTAGAGTTAGATTCTAACTCTAGACTAACCTCAAACTAATTCTAACCAAAGAGGTGTTTGGATGGTGGGGTTAGATTGGCAACAAATGTACCATTCCAATCATTTGATTACTTTATTCAGGATTTTGTATGGTGGAGGTAGTAGAAAAAGTAACTTTTTGTGGACCTCATCTAACTCTAACCCAAATAAGCACCTCTTGGGTGGGTTAGATTTTTTGGATGGGTTAGATGCATCTAACCAACTCTAACCCTCCTGTTTGGATGTTTTGGGGTTAGTTTTGCTACAATCTAACCAACTCTAACTCTAACTCATGGATCCAAACAGGGCCATTGATGCACTACCTTGGCCCCACTCAGTGGCCTTTCTTTTTATTTGTCTCGGATAATAACTCTTATCAACATTTGAAACGAGTAGAAATTACATTAACCGTCACAAGTGGCTGGAGGCAAGGATACAAGCTTCATCGTTTGTTTCACCCGAAAGAGGCAAAAAAAATCATGGAGAAGGCACGGAAGCAAACCAAGCAGCTGGGTTGCATTTCCTGCAATGGATTTAGCAGGTCCAACAACCACGCCCTGACTGCCATCATCACCCCCTCAAACGTTCCAGCCTTAACTTTCTGCAATGGCTAAAGGGATCAGTGTCTTTCCAAGCTGACCTCCTCGCCAGTAGGACCTCAACCACACAACAGAACAAGAAGCAGTAGCAGGACTGCACGACGGTAGGCCTAGCTGCCTTTCTTTCTGTTGTGTGAAAAGGACCACTCATGGGCCCTTGGGACAAGAAAAGATAGGGGGATGCAGGAGATGAGTAGGAGAATTATTTTTTGGAATTTTTTTTGATTTTACTGTTTATCTCGAGCTGAGCTCGGGATCACTTGGATACTTTGTACGGACGCAGAGCAATTGATCATATGAGCTCGGGTGAACAGTAAAATCAAAAAAAAAATCTGAAATTTTTTGTGGCGAGCATTTGATAAAATTTTGATATGCTTGCAAAATTTCATCACAAAATAACATCCGCATGTTATTTTGTGATGAAATTTTGCAAGCATATCAAAAGAAATTCAAATGTTCGCCACAAAAAAATTCATATTTTTTTGACTTTTTTTTGAATTGTTTTTTATTTTATTGTTCATCCCTCGGGATCACTTGGTACTTCCCAGACGAGAGACCCATTAACTATCTCTCTGCTCAGTAATGAACGAACAGAGGGAGTATCAATCTATGGCAATCGCCAGAGGCAACACATATATTTGGTGTTTCTCTCTCTACTGATCTCAAGCCCTCCAAACATCAACTCCGTAAAGAGCAGCACCACCCATTTTAGTAAGACATGTTAAAAAGTAATGTTTTCCCTCAAGATTTGGCAGATAGCCCCACATTGGAAGTATGACTAGGAAGCATTTAAGAGAGATGGTACTACTGCTACTCCATGCCAATGCAAGTTGACAACTGTTGCTATATGTTCTATGCTATCATTTCTTCTTCTTCAGTCAACCCAATGACATAACAGTTTTTATGTTCATAGCATAGCAGCTAATGCCCAGCAAATTAACCAGTTTGAGCTAGCATGAACAAAAAGAAAAAGAAAAGAAAAAAGAACAAATAGCAAAAGCACTGGAGTGGGATTTGTTTGATGGGGACAGTGAGCTTGTGGAATGTGACACTGGGTCCAAGCTGACCATGCACAACACCATTGGCTAAGAAGCCGAGGAAGCTAAACCATCTCATATATGGAGGGAAAGCTGAAAACGATGTTAAAGTAAATCAATACATATCCACTAGATGCAAAGCAACAACATATGAGATTTGCACCATAAAAAGATAAGTTTAGACTGATGAAGGATGTATATCTCAATGAGTGCTGAAATAAGCAAGGTGATGTCCAATATAAACCGGTCAGCACCAAAGGTGAACCACTTTGGTGGTAACGTTTTTAGAATAGAACTAGCTGATACCCCGAGCGTTGATGCGGGAATTAGTTGCAATATATTTTGAATGATTGATTGCATCAAACATGAATAGTTGAATTAATAGTATATAAACTAAACTATAAAAATAAATTTTACATGTTGTATTTTATTATTGTGTAGTTAAAAATATTTATTAAATATAAGTAATGTAATATAATGAAAAACAAATCCATGCATGTTGAGTGAGTTGGCATGTGTCATTATATTCATGTATGCATGAGATCAACTAATAATGAAGAACTTGTTCTTATGCATATTGTGGTGAGTCTTTGATGATGTGACATGTATGCATGTTAAAAGTGATGTAATATAATAGAAAAAAAATCTATGCATGTTGAGGGAGGTTGCATGTGTCATTAAATGGATGTGTGCATGAAATGAACTAATAATGAAGAACTTGTTCTCATGCATATTGTGGTGGGCCTTTGATGAGGTGGCATGATTGCATGTTGAGATAAATAAGATAGTGGAGATGATCTATTATAGTATTACTAGAAGATTACCCCGCGCGTTGCAGCGGATATTTCCATAAGAACTCTTAAATGGATGATGTGGATAATTTTTGAATAGCTAAAAATAGATTATGTGTATATCTTGTATGTAGATTGTAGACATCGACTATTATATTAATAAATGTTGGTAGAGATGATATGAACAATTGCTTGGTTGATAGATAAAGTGATGTTCATACACCCGCGTGTTGCGGCATAAATCTTTTTAAGGATTTTATTGTTAAACAAAATGAGTTAAAGATGTATGAATATGAAGTTTTTGTTATAGACGCATGCAAGGTTCAGTTGATCAAAATAGTCTATATCTCTATAAGAACTTTGCAATGTAAATTGGAAAGCTATAAGATGCGTGTAAATAAAATTGGATGACATGGAAAAATGATTAGCTAAAATAGTGGGTGATGTGAATAAATTGCATGTTCATATAGATAACATAAATTCATCTTAGTATGACATGGACAAATGATTGGCTATAGTAGTGGATGATGTGGATAGCTTGCATGTTGAGATAGACACTTTAAATGCATCTTAGTGGGGTTTTATCTTATAAGAGATATAGATTAATAAATAAAAGACTTTGTGTTATTTATTTTTTAAGGTAAACATGCGTATGTTCGACCAAGTTTATACAAAAAAGTATAAATATATCTAGTTTTTTTTAAGTTAAACATGTGCATGTTCGATCAAGTTTATACAAGAAAATATAAATATCTACTTTATCAAATTTGTATCATTAGATCCACCACGAAGAGTATTTTTGTATTTTATTTATTTTCTATGTAGGTGTTGATATTTTTACTATATGATCTTGATCAATCATACATAAGTTTAACTTGCATAGAAAATAATACACCTTATATTCTGAAATGGGGGAGTATATTTTTTTTCTTTTCTGTAGTCCACTTGGTTGTATAATAAAGGACTGTAAAAAAAACCTTGAGGAGTGAAGAAAGTCTGGCATCTATGATGTCAACAACGATAGCTCATAAAAACATGACAAAAGAACATTAAAAATAACGATGAAACTAAACATTTAGGGCAATTTCAACTGGTTGATCTAGACGGATGCACAACCTAATGAGGCAATCCCATTTTATTCGTTTCGGTGGCCAAGCTACCGTTCATCCCATGTATGCATGCCTGACTCAACCCAACAGATCGACCCATTTTGTTTGTCCAGAACACATTTTGATTCAATTTGACTATTTTGGCAATATGCTACGCATTACAACCAAATTTAATTATTGAAAAATAATTGTCCATAGTTTACAATTGAATAAATAAAAATTACATAGTGTACTACAATCCACTGAATTCAAAATTGTAGCAAATAAAACTATTTGTTTCCTATGTGATTCCTTATGTGCTCAACCAATTACCTCCGACAGGACACCAATGGCAGGGCTTGTTTGATTCATAGGATAGAAAAATCACAGAAACAGGAAAAGCATAGAATTGCAATGGCATGCCCGCTTCAATCCTATAGGATTTTACTTACACCAAAATTTATTTAATTTCATCACAGGAATTGTACAAAGAGATTGGAGTGAATGTTATGATTCCTATAGAAAGTAGTACAAAATTTTCTATGAGAAAAATTCCTATAAGAACAATTTCTATGAATCATATGAGTAATGTAGAAAAAATCCTACTACCTTCGATCCATATTAATGGGCACACACTTAGTACAATTTTATACTCCCTCCGATCCATATTAATGTACTCAACTTTGTTTAGATTCGTATGTATCTAATTAAGTATTTAGACTAGATGCATGTATATCTAGACAAAGTTGAGTACATTAATATGAATCGAAGGTAATATTAGAGTTGTACTAAATGTATAAAATTATACTAAGTGTGTGTCCATTAATATAGGTAGGAGCAAGTACAAGAATCCTATGGATGTCCATGCATGAATCCCTATTTCTAAGCTCATCATCGCTCGAAATCTGGTTTCGCCGCCACCCAAGCTTTTACCCCCCTCAGCTTCCTCATAGCTTCCATCCACTGAAGCGTCGCGTCCTCGCTCTGGTACGACCAACTCTGGAATTTTTTATGGCTTTATATCATAGAAAGAAAATACAAATATTTTTAAAAATATTTTTTATGAATTATCTATTATCGGGATTCAGCTAAGGGGTAGTGGGCGATCGGGAAGGCTAGCGGGGAGTGCGGGTATTTCGAATTGATGCAGTAGCAATTAGTGATTAGGATATTTTGTTTTTCCTTCTCTCAGAATGGACCAAATTTAATCAGCTAAACCAACAAGCAAAATTACTCCTAAATACAGTAAGTAAGAACTAAGAAGTGGCAGTAACTAGACGTGATTAAGCTCGCTTTAGCTAGCGTGCAGAGGTCTGAATCGGGCGCCAGGCCGACGCGGTGAGCAGGGTGAGGTCCTTCCACCCAAGTTTGAGGGCGCCATTCTCCTCGACGAGCGTGTAGCCCTCGGAGGGGAACATGCCGAGGAGCAGCTCGGCCTGCGCAGCGGCGCTGCCGGCCAGCGACGCCGCGCCGAAGCCCGAGCGGGCGAGCCTGTCGCGCCAGCAGCCGAATTTGACGTCCCCGGTGCGCGACGGCCCGCCGACGGCGAGCACGTTGCGGATCTCACGCGACAGCAGCTGCTGCTCCACGACGTGCCGCTCCGGGCTGTCCTCGCCGTAGCTGGCGTCCAGGGAGTCGAAGAGGGCCGAGTAGTAGTGGATGGCCTCCACGAACCGCGCGAGGAAGGAGCCAGTGTGCCTTAGGTCTTGCTCCACCATTGTCACCACCTTGGGCGCCAACCTGATCGATAGATTCACCATTCAAGTTAGTAGAGAAATTCATGCATGCTAATTCCATTTGTCTTGTATAGATGCGAGCGATTTCAGTCAAATATAAAATCAGCATGAGTGGCGCTTGAAACAAGAAAGTCGGGACCTTTTTAGCTTGTCGAAAGGTATTCATGATGATGAGAACTTTTTAGTGATCCGCAAACCAAATGAAACGAAATCTTTTCAACTTGTGGGATCACGAAAGACCATGGGGTTTGCTATCGTGGAGGCAACAGAATGTTGCAAAACTTTTAGCCGGTCATAATGACAAAAACTTTTAGCTCCCCAAATACTACGTCCCCTAACCTTACACAAAATCAATTTTTTTTTACAGTACTAGTAGTACATCATTGATGCTTTAGGCCGGTCACAATGGGGAGTAACTGACTAGTAACATACACGGATTTCGAGTCTATGTTACTACGGTAGTAACATATATCTAGTGTCATATAAGACTTCATTTATTAGATTATAGACTAATATTGTTTTGATATGTGTGATGTTACTCAAAGAGCTAGTAACTAGCTAAGTTACTACAAACATCTTTCCTCATTAACTCATTGTCATATAAGCAAAATTGCTAAGTTGGACTCTATGTTATCGCTAAGGGCATGTACAATGGGGGCAGCACCTTGGTGTTGCCCCAGTCCATCCACGTCAGCCCAACAAGTTAAGGCTATAGCTTAATTTTACAGTATCCAACGCAGCCGTAGCTTCATGACGTGAGCGAATTCTGGAGTGGTCGCTGTCCTCCAGTGCTCCATCTCTCTCATTTTGCATGCGCTTCTACTTTTTCATTTTTGGAGAGACCGGCTCCTCTGCAGGATCCTGACACCTGCCGGGCATTAGCCGAAGCAACCACCGTGGCGTCCGAGCCTAGCTGGCCTGCGGGGCAGCTGGCTGGGGCGACCCATTGGCCATGCCCTAAGTTACTCCCCGTTAGGGTCAGCCTTATGTGTTGTACTCGTACTAGCTAGCAGCAGTACATATGTCACGATGTCACATTGGTAAGCAAACGCAGGCTGGAAAGTAGGCATGATTCCAAGGGAAGCTAGACTTGACAATGGAAGCAGCATGGCATACTGTACAGTGTACGTACCTCTTGATGAGACACAGCGTGTTGGAGTCGGAGCCGGCGACGTCGTAGAGGGAATGGTGCAGCCAGTGGACGGCGACGGCCTCGCGCCGCGTGACGCCCAGCTTCTCCGGGTCAAGATTCCCGGCCTTGTCCGCCACGGGGCAGAACTCGAACGGCAGCCCCAGCGTGTCCGCGAAATCCGACAGCCGCCTCCCGGTCGCCTCCAGGGCGTCCATGGACGCGCCCAGCCCGGTCAGCCTCACCCTCGGCGGGCCGCCGGGGCGGGACGCCAGGATGTGGAACAGGCCCGGCCATTGCAGCCCCTGCATGATGTCCAGGTCAATGATGTGGACGCGGTCTTCGCGCTCGAACGCCTCCTGGATGGCCTGGTTCGCCGTGAAGTGCGAGAACTTGACGAGGGGACTGATGCCGTTGAAGACCTGGAACGCGGCGGCGACGCGGCCGTTCACGAGGCGGCACGCGGCGGGGGAGGCGTGGGGGAGCGGCGCGTACAGGCCGAGGCAGGAGCTGACAAGGCGGGCCGACACGGCCTCGGCGAAGTAGGCGGCGACGCGCTGCGTGGAGGTGCCGAAGGGGGTTGCCAGCTCGGCGATCTCCAGCAGCGCCGACTGCGCCTCGTCGAGGTTGTCCGCGTTCACCGACTCCGCGCACTGCAGGAGCAGAGTCAGCAGGTGCAGCCCCTCCTCGTCGCGCTGCTTCCGCCGCTGCCCCTCTTTCCGCTCCTTCACCGCCGCCGCTGCGGCTGCGGCTGCGGCGGTCTCCTCCGCGGAAGGAGCCTTGGGCGACGGCGGCGGGTTGTTCGGCTCCCGCTCCTCCTCGCGGCGCCGCTTTTCCGGTGGCGGAGGGAGCGCCGCCATTGGCATTGGGGCGTTGGGCGCGGCGCTAGGGAGAAGAGCGGGCTGATGCGGCGGCGCGGGGTCGGATGCGAGGAGGGAACGGAGTCGGAGCTCGAGGAGCGATGCCAGCCCGGGGTTGCAGGGGTGTATGATCTCGCGGACGTTGTGGATAAGCTGAGCGACGGACACCCCGGCGCCGCTGCTGCCGATGATGTCCCGGATGATGCCGTCCACGAACGCCGTGGTGTTCCCCGCCTCGCCCCCCATGGACGGCGCGACGGCGGAGGCGACGTCCATATGGTTCACCTGCTGGTGCTGGAGATGGAAGGACGGGAGCAGCTGGGTGGGCAGGGCGGGCAGCTGCGCCGTGGCCGACGAGAGCACGGGCGGTCCGGCGGTGACGTCGGAGAGGTCCCCCGTGACGTGGCGCCGCGGCGGGGGCAGATCCATGTCGGTGGCTGGGCGCTTGCGAACCATGTCGGCGGCGGCGGATACTTGGTAGTCTAGGAGCTGGAGGTAGAGGAGCAAGTCGGGAGAAGATGAAGGGGGAAGGGAAGTGGCAGTGGGAATAAGAGGAGCGGGAGGCGGAGGAGGACGAGGGGAAGAGGAGGAGGGAGGAGGAGCCCATCTAATAGCGCCAAGGGGAAGCGGCCCGCGCGCGCATGGCGAGCGACCGGAGCGGGGCGGGGCGGGAGGGGTTGTGGATTGTACTGGGATTTTACTATGTGTTTTGGCGCCGCGCGTTCCACTGGCCTGGCTGGGGAGAGCCGGAGAGGAGTAAAGTGGAAGACGCCGACGAGAGGGGAACAAGAGCGTGAGCACAACTGGTTAGGGGAACATCGAGGATTCCACGGCCAATTTATGGCTCATCACTCGTCGTCCTCGTCGTCGTGGTGCCCCTGCTGCTAACATGAGACACATTTACGCTTGGGCTCTGTGTTTTTTAGGGTTTTTTTTATCTCTTCATTCATTCACTTTTCTCGTCGTGATTCGCTCGTAGCAATGGTTCACCCACTGGTAATGAATAATGATAGATACTGTCCCAACAGCATATGACAATGGTTGGGGTACAATGTGTTGTACGACTGGTACACATGCTTCACATTTTCATCGACATTTCTTTTTCTTTTAGAGCAAAAGTGATAGGTGTAAACCCGATGAACGAGTTCATGCCCGAAGGTGGCCCGATCTTCACGTCATAGGATCGAATCGGGTGGGATAACTAGCTTTATACCTGTCAAGGTTGGATGCAACACGTACGTTGGGGATGGCTGACCGAAGCTACAAGAACTTTAACCCGCTGTCCGAACAATCGCAGAACCACAAATCGGGTCTAACCCACACAAAACGGACGGAACCGTAGATCACAAATTAGGGGGAACGGGAGGCTCCTTCTCGCGAATCCGGATGAACTCACGAAAGCAAAGATAGCAATGATCTCTTGGATATCTCTAGCAGTCTTGTTGCATAAGCTTGTAGCTAAATGGTTTGACAAAAGGTCCCTAAAAAGATGGGGGAGATGGGTTTTACAGCAGGGACAACCCCCATAGCTAGGTGTGAAAAGGGTTGAAAATGGTGTAGAATTCGCATGCCTTTCTTGGGTGGAGAGTAGACAAGTTTTGGAGTTATTAAAGAGTTCTTCGAAAATTGGCCATGAAGCATTAACAGCCTGGACACCTTTCACGAGAATGGCTAGTACTTTTTACTCACAACTCCAAATGATGTGTGGTTTTTTGCGTTGGAAAGTAAATTTGATGTAGCTTCTGATGATATACCCCAAAGGGCCCCGTCTCTGCTCCCTATGGGTGTGGCTCGGGCAAAAATATGCAGAAAACATATTCACTCGAAACTTGTTTTCTTTAATTTTATTTATTCAACTTGTTTATTCATGAGCTCATATGTTGGATTCCTTCATTGTGTATCTGAGTTCAACCAACAACAGTGGAGATGAAAGCACAACCATTTCATCAAGTTAATAAGATAAACTTAAGTTAGAGTTCACCTGATCACATATAAGTTTGGCACGGCTTCGTGTTATAGGGCCATCTATGGTTGGTGTAGTGTTCTTGGTTGGGATGTCCTCATCATCCTCCCCCTCTTGAAAAGGAGTCATCCTCGACTCTGATGGTCCAAAGTATGGGGAGAGTTCTGAGACATTGAAAGTTGGACTAACGCCATAATCCATTGGAAGATCAATCTTGTAGGCATTGTCATTTATCTTCGCAAGGACCTTGAAAGGGCCATCTCCATGTGGCTGCAACTTGCATTTTTGCTGATCCGGGAAACGATCCTTCCTTAGGTCAATTCACATCAAGTCACCTTCCTCAAACAACATCTTCTTTCTTTATTTGTTTGCTCTTTTTGCGTACTGCTCGGTCATCCTCTCAATGTTTTCTTTGGTCTTCTCATGAATTTTCTTTACAAAATCAGCGCGCTTACTTGCATCAAGATTGGTTTGTTCCTGCAATGGCAAATGCAAAAGGTCTATGAGAGCAGCAGGTTTGAAACCATAAACTATTTCAAATGGGCACAATTTAGTGGTCAAATGTACCGCCCTGTTATATGCAAACTCTACATGGGGTAGACACTCTTCCCACATCTTCAAAACTGCTCTTAGCATCATGGATAGCGTGTGGTTGACAACTTCAGTTTGTCCATCCGTTTGTGGGTGGCATGTGGTTGAGAAGAGGAGCTTCGTTCCCATCTTTGTCCATAATGTTTTCCAATATAGCTGAAAAACTTCGTGTCACAATCTGAAACAATGGTTTGGGTATGCCATGTAGCCACACCACTTCCCTGAAAAACAAATCAGCAATGTGTGAAGCATCATCGCTCTTATGGCATGGAAAAAATGAGCCATCTTGCTAAATCTATCAACCACCACAAAAACTGAATCACTCCCTTTCTTAGTGCGTGGTAAACCAAGAACAAAATCCTTAGAAATGGTGCGGTTGTCAACTTATTTTTCAACTCTTGAAAGGCCTTCTCTATTGCATCACCCCACTTGAAGTGTACTTATTTCTTTGTGAGCTCGTTCATTCGGGGCAGCAATGGTGCTGAAATCCTTCACAGATCGTCGGTAGAAACCAGTAGGCCAAGAAAGCTTCGTACTTGGCTCACATTTTGTGGAGGCATCCACTCCCAAATGGATGCGACTTTCTCCTCATCCACCTCTACACCTTAACTTGAAACAAGAAAGCCAAGAAACACAACTTTGTCGGTGCAAAAGGTGCACTTTTCCTTGTTAGCATATAATTTCTCATCTCTTAGGACAACAAGCACACAACGGATATGTTCAATATGACCATCCAAGTTTTTGCTATAAATGAGGATATCATCAAAGTAAACAACCACAAACTTGCTAATGAAGTTTCTAAGCACATGATTCATCAATGTCATGAATGTACTTGGTGCATTTTTCAATCCAAAGGGCATGACTAACCACTCATACAAACCAGATTTTGTTTTGAAAGCAGTTTTCCACTTGTCACCCTCTCTCATTCTAATTTGGTGGTAGCCACTTCGCAAGTCAATTTTAGAAAAGATAGTGGAGCCACTAAGTTCATCAAGCATATCATCAAGTCTAGGTATGGGATGCCTATACCTCACGGTTATGTTGTTAATAGGCCTACAATCCATACACATTCGTGAAGCTCCTTCTTTCTTAGGCACTAAAAGATCCGGTACAACACAAGGAGAAAGACTTTCACTTACATGACCCTTGCTTAGGAGATCTTGAACTTGTCGTTGAATCTCCTTGGTCCTCTGGGTTTGTACGATATGGTGGACGGTTTGGCAAAGGAGCACCCGGGACCAAATCAATTTGGTGTTCATTGCCTATTTTTGGTTGCATCCCGGTGGTACCTCCTCGGGTAACACATCTTCATACCCTAGCAGAATTTTAGCAACAACACTAGGGGTAGCAGAGGGTAAGTCATTAGTAGAAAAATAAGTTTCCTTGTACAAAAGTACAAAGAAAACGGAGTTGGGTTCTCTCGGCTCCCTCATGTCCCTTTCCTAGCCATAATAACTAATCCCTTTTTTCCATGTAAGTTGTGCTGTTTTATTTGGGTTTGGATTCTCTCGCATGGATCTCACTCAAGTGTTTCTCACTCACTCTCTCTTTCCTTTTCATATCATCCATCACGGATGCTGATTTGCACATCATGATCAAACAACCAAGGTCTTCCTAGTAGCAATTCACATGCTTGCATTGGCACCCCATTGTTGGAAATATGCCCTAGAGGCAATAATAAAATGTTATTATATATATTTCCATGTTCGTAATTAATGTTTATATTTCTGTGCTATAATTGCAATGACCCTGACTATGAGATTCAGAAGAAAACTCACTTGCATGTGTGGAAATGTAAACACAAAGAGTTCCTGGTTTAGCCTCTAAGACCAGCTCATGTGCTAACGGATGATTACGTTTTCTTAATCATGGACATTGTTCTTGTAACAAGGGTGTCAGTAGCAATGGGAACATATTGTTAGCAGAACAATGATGTTGAACCGACCCCAGTATTGAATGATATACTTAGAGATCACATCGTAACAACGTTATAAGTCATATCATGAAATGTTATCATATACGTAATTCCTTAGACCATGAGAGTATCAAGTTGCTTCACACAGGAAGATGTGCTTTCGTTCTTAGATGAATCTTCCCGTTACTGGGAAGTAGTAAAATAAGTTCTGGGTACATTGGATAGTGTGTCTAGTAACTGTGATAGTTCAAAATTGGCATTTGCTCCTTCACGATGAAGAATATATTCACTTCGGGCCCACTCGGTATGACGGTATCCATTATAGTCTAGCCAGACGCATTGTGATTCAGTCACGGGGATACCGGAATACGATAACGAGAAAAGGGACAAACGAGCAAAGAGGATAACGAGTGGCTTGTGTTCAAAAAGTTGTTACACATGGGTGCCAAACTTCTCTCCTCTAACTTTGTCATATATCGCGAAGCAAAGGGAATGGTACATGACTAAACATAATGGTTCACTCGAAGTTTCTTCGTGTATGTGCGGGAGTCAACATGGGTGTCCATGGCTCCGCTGTTGATTATTGGCTATTGACAAAAGGCTGTTGACCTATGTCCGGAAGATGTTTTGAGTCATGTCCGCATTATACCGAACCTATTGGGTCACACACTTAACGAGCAGTAGTCTGTTAGAATACTAGTATGGTAGAAGGTTTGGTGGAAGCAAAGCATAATAGTTCATACGGGTACCGGAAGTAGTTTCGGAGATTTATGGAATAGTTCATAAGGGCACCAGAAGTAGTTCTGGGTATTTAAGGATATGTCCGGATCACTCTGGAGTAGTCCCAGGTGGTTCTGTAACATATGAGAATGGTACTGGGGAAGTCCTGGATCAACCGGAATAGTTTCCGGATAATTGCTGGGCGTCCCGACAACCTTCGCGGTCATCGGGTGGCTTAAACTGTAACTCGGATGGTCTTGGAAACTATCCGGATGGTTCCGGAACGTCCGAGAACGGTCCCGGAAGGTCCTGGAAGTGCTCCAGAAGGTTCCGGAATGTCCCGAAACGATCCCCGAAGGTCTCGGAAGGTCCTGGAAGCTTCTGGAAGGTTCCAGAAGTTTCCGGACAGTACCACCCACTACCCCACGCCCCTAGCCTTGGGGGGCAAGCCAACTAGGCTGCCCTGTCCGGCCAAGAAGGTGGGGGCGCACCAAGGGGAGGGAATCCTCCTCCATGTGGGAATACCAAAACCCAAATATGGCACGTTTCCGGTGGGAAGGTGTGGGAAGGTTTGGAAGGTTTGGGAGTCCAAGTTGGACTCCCCACCCCCCTTATTGCGCCCCAAGGGTCTCCTGGCCATCTATATAATGTGGGGGAAGGGTGGGGGGGCGCAACACAACTTGACCCCAAGGCCTATGCGCCACCCTCCCTCCTCTAAACCCCGTTGCTCCACAATTAGACCCCGGTTTAGACGCTTTTCTAGATCGGAATCCGTTAGGGTTTTCTCCCTCTAGTTTTCTCGGTGGCGTTCATCTCTGGACGGAGGAGCGCTGCTGGATTGCTGCTACGGGATGTGTGGATACTAATGGAGGGGTCTTACCTTCGACCCTTCTTCGAGGAGCTTGTTCATGGGACTTGTCCGTGGGACTAGATCGCGGGACGGTTCGAGGGATCGATATCCTCGCGGCTGGGAGGTCATTGAAATTCCTAGCTGCGGGGATCTGCACCGACAGTCTTCACCAACTCTACTTCCGCTACATCGGTTGGTGAGCCGTGACCTAAAACCTTGTATGCAATCTTCTTGGATGATCTTGGGTTCTCGATTCGTAGGCCGAATGTTTTTGTTTTCTACTACGTTTCCCAACAATGGTATCATGAGCGATCCTTGATTAGATGCATGTTTAGGTCTAGATCATATGTGTGATATGAGACATTGATTTTCTTGTTGCTTCCCTGTCATGTGATTTTTTCTATGCTTGATGGCAAGTTGAGGTTTTGCTACAAGGATTGAGTTTTCCATCGATCCCTCTATGCTGCTTTCAGTATGCTGGTTGCCTTGATCATGGTCTACATCAAACTCCTTGGATCCCATCTTAATCTCGCAATAGAAGATTTAACATGGAGGGGCTTGTGAATTTTATGAACTCAAATCCACACGGGGGTCACGCGTTGAACGAAGTTTGGCTTGTGGCATTAGTTGCTACACGCACCCCGAACGTTAAACTAGCAACATTGAAGTATCGTGTTTGGTTTGTATAGGGAACAACGTTTGCATGTAACCTGCTAATCAGCCACGATGAAATTTCCAACAACCCGTGTAGATAGCGATCTAACTTGTTTTTGCAGAGTATGCATGTGATGTGGTACAACCACAAAGGACAAATATTTTTTCAAGGTTTTATATTTGTTAAAATTTAAATCTTATATCACCTCAACAAGGTTAAAATTTATAACAAGACATTAGGATAATTTTGGTGAATTTATTAACATCAAGATTAAATAAAATAAACTTTAACTAAAAGCAATGTTTTTCACCCAAGTTAATCACTAACTCCTTTTTAAATTATTTTATTTTTATTAACTAAAAGCATATCAATTTTCTACTGACCAGAGGCAATTTTAATAATAATCTAAAAAATTAATATTACTAACATAAAAATTATGGGAATTAAACAAGCAATTAAATTAATAATAAAAGCCACAATTTTATTTTAGCAAAACAAAATTCTAAACATGCATAAACATAAATCATATTTTTATTAGTAGCACAAAATTTGTTTCATATTTTTCTGACTTAAGATTATTTTTCTAATATTATTTATGTTCTGCAGATATATATATATATATATATATATGTAAAAGAAAAGGAACTCAGCAGGCCGGCCCGAGATTATATGGCGCCCACGGGCAAATTTATCCAGTGGGCCGAACCCAGGCACTGAGGCGCGCTGTTTTTTTTAAGCGCGAAGGGGTACGGAACCTTAGGGGCCGTTGGATCGCAGCCGATCGGACGGCTCCGGGGTTTCTTCCCCGTGAGGCCGAGCCCGATCAGGCTCGGCAGCCATGGCGCACAAGGGGCGAGCAGGGCCTTACCGGTGGCGTTCCGGTGGCCGGAGAACGGCGGGGAAGGGCGGCGCTGGTGCGGGAGGGCCTCAGGGCTCCATTTTTGTGCTCGGGGGCGACTTCCAACGTCGGGAACGGCGGCAGCTTGGGGATGGCTCGGGGTAGACTTTGGCGGACGGCGGCGGCTTCTCCGGGTTCCTAGCCGGCGGCTCCTCACCGGCGGAGGCTCCGGCGTGGGGCGGAGTGGGGTAAGGCTCGCCGGCCTCACCGCTCCTTCCTTCTGGCTTCTCCTCCTTCCTCCTCCCAACTTCTTCTCTATTCCTCTCCGTCTCTCCTTCTCGGGGCTGCTAGGGCTGGGCAACGTGGTGTGTTATGCGTGGGACGCTGGAGTGGCTGGGGTGTGGAGGAATGGGGTGCCCTGAGCAACCCTTATATAGGCGTGGGGGAGGTGCTGCAAGGAGGGGAGGGGCAAGGCGTGCGCGGGATGGAGCGTGGCTGAGCGGGAGAACGGCGAGGTCACGGGTGCAACGGGCGGGAAGCCACGCTGGCGACCCGCGAGGTCGCACAAGGATGGCTAAGAGGGGCGGTGGGAAAGCTTGTGAGGGAGCTCCGGTGGGTAGTTTCCACCGTGGAGGCCTCCGGTCACATCACTGCCATGGGTTGGGGGTACGTTCGTGGTGCCAGGCCAACTCATCGATCCATGGCGTTGTCTTTGGTTGGGCAAGAGGGAGCTATGAGGCTGACAGGTGGGGAGGTTGAGAGAGAAGGGAGAATTACCAGGGAGAGGGTGAGAGAGATACGTGAGGGAGAGGGACGTTAGAGGTGAGAGAGATTAGGGGGTGGTTAGGGTAGTTAGGAAGTTTTTTTTATTATTAACTTGATTTAAAAAGAAAACCAAGTTAATACAAAAGAATAAGCACCTAATGTGTTTGTTAAAATGCTTACAAGAAATTTTCATTGGAAATTTTAATATTTGTGTTTATAAGATGATCTATGAAGATCATACAATAATTTTGTTGGGGTTTGCTTCATTTCAAATAAATTTTATTTGATCAAGTTTTTTTAATTATTTGCTAAGCACAAGTTTAAGGTTTTATGGTTTTTGTGATAGTTGAAAATATTATTACTATAGTTATACTACATAATATATACAAGGCTTTATAATCCTTACATAATTATTTAATATAAAAGAGCAAAATAAACTAAAAGCACAAACACAAGAAGCAAAAGAAGGCTAAATGCCTCTTGCTATTACTAAGTGGGGTTTTTGGGGTTGATCAAATGGTGTCATTCCATGCTCAAAACCAGATGATCTAGCCAAGTTGGTGGTGTAATGATCTACTTGCCAGAACAAGCTCATACATGATCTACCACTACATCAAGACATCACACCACTTCAAACATGGAGTCAAGAAACACAACACTTCATGCAAAGTTTTTTTGTTGGCCCTAATTTTTGGTTATCTAAATTTACTAGAGAGTAAAAGTTGGGATGTGACAGACCTTCCCCCCTTAAAAAGAATCTCGTCCCCAAGATTCACAAGCTAGTGAAGAGATGCGGGAACTCACGCTTGAGGTAGTCCTCCCGTTCCCAGGTGGCTTCCTTCTCCGTGTGGTTTGTCCACGGGACCTTGTGGAACTTGACCGCGCGCTTACGGGTGACTCGGGTGGCTTCTTCATGGATACGAAGGGGCGTATCGCGGTATGTGAGATCCTGGTTGATGTCCACCGTGCGGTGATCGATGTTCTTGAAAACATCGGGCTTGTCCGACACCTCCAGACATTTCCAAAGCTGCGACACGTGGAAGACATCGTGCACATCGGATAGCTCTGCTGGCAGTCTCAACTGATAGGAAGCTTGGCCTTGTCTGGCTATCACCTCAAATGGTCCGATGTATCGGGGTGCTAGATTTCCCTTCACATGGAATCGTTGCATTCCCTTCAATGGGGTGACTTGGAGATACACAAAATCTCCAACTGCAAAATTCACCTCTCGACGCTTGAGGTCGGCATAACTCTTCTGACGAGACTGAGCTGTCTTGAGACGCTCACGAATCAACTGGACTTGTTCCTCAGCTTCCTTCAAAATATCCGGTCCGAAAATCTTCCCTTCCCCGGTCTGGAGACCAGTTTAGGGGTGTGCGACACTTTCGTCCATACATGGCTTCAAATGGGGCCATCTGCAAACTCGACTGGTAGCTGTTGTTGTAGGAGAATTCTGCATAAGGCAAGCATTCCTCCCACTTGGAACCATAGGCTAGAGCACATGCGCGGAGCATATCCTCTAGTATCTGGTTTACTCGATCGGTTTGGCCTCCAGCCTACGGGTGATAGGCTGTGCTGAACGTAAGCTTCGTGCCTAGTGCCTCCTGAACTTGCTTCCAGAACATCGAGGTAAATTGGGTACCTCGGTCAGACACAATCTCCTTCGGGACTTCGTGCAGACAAATGATCCTCGACATGTACAAGTCTGCCAGCTGATCTCCTCTATAGGTGGTTCGCACTGGAATGAAGTGTGCTACCTTGGTGAGTCGGTCGACGATGACCCAGATAGATTCATGACCCTTGCTCGACCTCGGCAGTCCTGTGATGAAGTCCATGCCTATCTGTTCCCACTTCCATTCAGGAACTCGGAGTGGTTGCAGCAATCCTGCAGGTCTTTGGTGATCTGCTTTCACTCTCTGGCAGATGTCGCACTTCACAACATACAAGGCAATGTCACGCTTCATACCGTGCCACCAGAACAAGTCCTTCAGGTCTTGATACATCTTAGTCCCTCCGGGGGTGGATGGAGTAAGGTGTATCGCGAGTTTCCTTCAGGATAGTGAGCTTCAACTCCTTCACATCAGGCACACACAATCGGCCATCGAACCAAAGAACTCCTTTATCATCTGCCGAGAACTTTGGGGCCTTGCCGAGGGGCATCTTCTTCTTGATTCCCTCGATACTGTCGTGTCCCTTCTGTGCCTCCTTGATCTGATCAAACAGAGTCGGAGTCAGCTCGAGGTGAGCAAGATAACCGGGTGTAACAAGCTCCAAACCCAACTTCTCGAACTCCTCGTGCAGAGCTGGCTGCTTCTCTCTGATCATTGCATTAAGTGTGCAGGGCTTGCGGCTGAGGGTATATGCTACCACGTTGGCCTTACCAGGATGGTAGTGGATTTCGAGATCATAGTCTTTGATTAGCTCTATCCATCTCCTCTGCCTCATGTTCAACTCCTTCTGTGAGAAAATGTACTTTAGGCTCTTATGGTCGGTGTAGATGTCACAACGGTGAGCCATCAGGTAATGCCTCCATCTCTTGAGAGCAAGCACAAATGCGGCTAGCTCCAAGTCGTGGGTGGGGTAGTTCAACTCGTGCGGCTTCAAATGTCGTGACAGGTACTCAATCACCTTGCCCACTTGCATAAGAACACAACCCAAACCGACCTTCGATGCGTCGCAGTACACATCAAAGCTCTTGGTCAGGTCAGGCGTCGTCAACACTGGGGCGGATACCAATCTCCTCTTCAACTCCTGGAAACTGGCTTCACACTTCTCTGACCACACAAACTTCTGGTCCTTCTTCAACAGTTGAGTCATCGGGCGGGCAATGCTGGAGAAGCCTTCCACGAATTTGCGGTAATATCCCGCTAATCCGAGGAATCCTCTGACTTCGGTGGGAGTGGTCGGAGCTTTCCAGTCCATGATGGACTGAATCTTGGCGGGATCGGCGGATATTCCTCCCTCTGACAATACATGTCCCAAAAATCCGACTTCCTTGAGACAAAACTCGCACTTGCTGAACTTGGCGTATAGCTGGTGCTCTCGCAAAGTCTCGAGGACTAAGCGCAGATGCTCGGCATGCTCTTCCTCCGTCTTGGAATATATCAGGATATCATCAATGAACACCACTACAAACTTGTCAAGGTACTTCATGAAGATCTTGTTCATGAGGTTCATGAAATAGGCCGGGGCATTGGTAAGTCCGAAGGACATCACAGTGTACTCGAAGAAACCATAGCAAGTCATGAAGGCTGTCTTGGGGATGTCCGACTCACGGACCTTCAGCTGGTGATATCCGGTCCTCAGATCGATCTTGGAGAAGACTCGGGCTCCGTTCAACTGGTCGAACAGATCCTCGATCTTAGGGAGCGGATACTTGTTCTTGATGGTCACCTCATTCAGCTTACGGTAGTCCACACACATGCCTATGGTGCCGTCTCTCTTGTCCACAAAGAGAACTGGCGAACCCCAAGGTGAAGCACTGGGTCGAATCAGTCCCTTCTGGAGCATGTCCTTCAGCTGTTTCTTCAACTCAACCAGCTCTTCGGCATTCATCCGGTAGGGTCTCTGTGCAATTGGGGCTGTGCCAGGCACTAACTCAATGATAAACTCGATATCCCGATCAGGCGACATACCGGGTAACTCCTCCGAAAAGACATCCGGGAATTCACATACAACCTTCACCTCCTCAAGTGATGGCACCGAGACACTCTGATGACAGAAGGCTCGGGTAGTGTCTTCCTTGTCGGTGTACTCTATCTGAACTCCATCGGCACTCGTGAGGTTGACTGTCCTCTCTGTGCAATCTATCCGGCCTCGGTACCTGGACAACCAGTTCATGCCAAGTATCACGTCTATCCCTTTTGTTCCCAGCACAATCAATTCTGCCGGAAACGTGACTCCACAGATCTCTATAGGTATACCCAGACAGGTGCGGTGTGCAGTTACCCTAGATCCGGGAATTTGCACGCTCATGACTCGTGTCAAGAGCTCGACCTTCATCCCACTTCTATTCAAAAATGACTCCGTAACAAACGAGTGTGATGCACCCGAATCAAACAAAACTTGGGCAGGTACCGAATTAACTGGAAACGTACCCAAGATAACGTCTGCTGCCTCCTGGGCTTCCTTAGCTTGCACGTGATTCAGAAATACCTTGGCGGCGTGGGATGCACCGCGCTGGGCATTGTTGCGGCCGGGGTTTCCTCTGGCTGGTGCTGGAGAATTGGGGCGTGGAGCCGTATTCTTCTTGTTGGGACACTCTGTCGAATAGTGGCCCTTCTGATCACATCCGAAAAAGATCACTCCAGGGTTGCGGGGAACTCTGTCTGCTGGACGCGGAACTACAACAGGGCGGGCAGGAGCATTGGGGTGTGGCGCTGGGTAAGGGCTCCTCTGAGGCTGGGGTGCTGGCCTTGGCGGCTGTGTCGGACGCAGTCGGGGGTTGCTGGATCCACCCTGTTGCATCATGCGGCGCTTGCGGTTCTTAGAGGCCATCTTGAGCTTGCCCTCCATCATGATAGAAGCATCGGCAAGAGACTCAAGATCGGGGAACTGCATGGCCACCAGGACAACCTGCACCTCATCGTGCAGTCCATCCAAGAAACGGTCCTTCCGCTTCTCCTCGGTGTCCATCTCCTCCGGGGCATACCTCGAAAGCTGAGTGAAGCGGTCAAGATATCCAACCATATTCATGCCCCCTTGCTTGAGGTGGCGGAACTCATCCTTCATCCTCCTGATTAGTGCAGTCGGGATGTGCGCCTTCTTAAACTTCTCGGAGAACTCAGCCCAGGTGAGTACTTGCCCTTCAGGAAGACGGGCCCGCACTCCTTCCCACCAGCTCCTTGCGGTGCCGGTGAGGTAGTGGGTGGCATACAGGACCTTCTCGTTGTTGCCAACAGTGGCGACAACGAGATTGTTCTCCATGGTGCGGAGCCAATCCTCAGCATCCAAAGGCTCCTTCGTCTGCGAGAACACGGGCGGGTTGGTCTTCTGGAAATCTCGGAGCCGAGACCTAGGCTCCTCATTCCCACCAGCACCTCCGCCTCCTTGGTTGGCATTGGTGGCGGCCTGGACTAGTTGCTGGAGTGCAGCCATGTTCGCCTGGAGCTCGTCACGAGCGGCCTGACGCTCCTCCATCAGCAGTCGCAGAAGCTGCGCCATGTTCGGGTCGGGTTGTGCCACATCACTGGATCCACTTGGGTTTGCGCGGTTTCTTCCCGACATCCTGAGGTTGTCTCGCAAGGTAAGAGTGCACGTGTTAGTGTCATCCTAAGTGGGGGTAGGGTCACTCTAACAAAAGACTAAACCACACAAATCAAACAAGCATAAGATCACGAATTTGGGTAGGGGAGACTAAACCGAAATCTTCCACTAGTTCTCATCTGTTTCGGGACACCATTCCCTCTTAATCTTTGGTCTCGCTTGACTTAAAACATTTTGCATGGGGTAAGAGGTATAAGAGATTTTGTTTTATCAAAAATATTTCAAACTAACGGCCAAGCTAACTAGGTTGCTACAGTCTGAACAGAGGCTCTGATACCAAGTCTGTGGGCACCTCGGACTATATGTCCGAAGCGGCCAGTTGTGTCTACTGTCATGCTCCCATGATCAGTGTCGCATGACACACAACTCGACATGGATATCATACTCTCAATGTTCATACAATACCGAATACAAATTCATACAACATTAGAGTCTTACACGGCCTCATCGGGCTCAAATAGCAGCGGAATAAGAAAAAGCAGGATAGTAGTAGTGGCGCAATCCACAGGGTAGTCCAGAGCATAGCACGTCCTAGTAATCGTCAGTTGCTTCCTCGTCAAATACGTGCTCCTCCAAGACTGGCCGATTGAATAACCAGGGACAAAGTCGTGAGTACATACAAAGTACTCGCAAACCACCTAAAGAAAGAAACAAAGTTTTGCATACGAAAATAATGGGATGGCTATATGGTGGAGTTTTTCATAGGGATTTCTTATCTACTCAAGATTATTATTAAGTTGGCAAAGTTTTAAACTTGACAAATTTTATTTCCCACAATGAATTTGGATAAGTCAATTCCAACCTTTTTCCAACAATACCAACATCATCATCGCGAACCATAAACTCAGTACCAGGCTTTCTCATCTATTCCCCACAAAGTGTGGCCTCACTAGCTGTCCATGACCGTGGACTTCGGCTACTCGAATAGTTTTCACTCTGCAGAGGTTGTACACTTTACCCACCACATTCGATACATCCGCCGTGTGTCGTCACGGATCGTCATACCTCAGTATGCGGGTCTCGGATAATCGACCATATTCTTCCCCTTGCCTACCCTAGTACAGGTGATCTACCCGATGCCCACATCCTGAACTGTCCGCGTGCAAGGTCATGCTCCTCTTGGACACATGCCTTCACCGTAGTAGAGGTGCGGCAAAGTTCCGTGCCACCGCTGCCTCGGCAGCGACCTCACCTCCGACGCATCGGTAGGCTTACAGGCTTCTATGTATTATGTAGTTAGAAGATCCCCGTACTAAGATATGCAAGCTTCCAACTAGCCCTGTCCCATACCAGAGTATAGTGGTTGTACTTTAAGGCTAGGTTTTGGCGGCACTTATAGAGAGTCCCTCCAGACTTTGTCCATGTCCGACGATGTTCCACAATACCGGCCATACCACCTTCTTAGGTGTATGCCATACCATATAAGGTGAAGTATGACTATCCATGTTGTTATGTAATGCTAATTACCAGAGCCGAGTGATGGTCTCGACAGAGTGTCGATATCACCGGTGTTCTACTTTGCTTTCCCAAATAGGTAGGCTATGGGGTGTGTGGAGTTTTCCTACTATAACTAATATAGTCCCAACCATATAAACATACTAGCATTATACAATATAGATGATATAAAGGAAAATAAAAATGGGTAAAGCGAAGCTTGAGTTTTGACGGTGGCTTGCCTTCCTCGGTGATGTACCCTGGTCCGGCTTCTTCGATGGCTTGGAAGGAGTCTTCACCTGCAGCGTCAATCGTCTCGTCTACACGTTGCGAAACAAAATAAATTCATACCATCACAACACGGCAATAGCAAGCACAATATTTCCTCACTCAATTTTCACAAACAAAAACAAACAACAGAGGACAAATAATTTTTCAAGGTTTTATATTTGTTAAGATTTAAATCTTATATCACCTCAACAAGGTTAAAATTTATAACAAGACATTAGGATAATTTTGGTGAATTTATTAACATCAAGATTAAATAAAATAAACTTTAACTAAAAGCAATGTTTTTCACCCAAGTTAATCACTAACTCCTTTTTAAATTATTTTATTTTTATTAACTAAAAGCATATCAATTTTCTACTGACCAGAGGAAATTTTAAAAATAATCTAACAAATTAATATTACTGACATAAAAATTATGGGAATTAAACAAGCAATCAAATTAATAATAAAAGCCACAATTTTATTTTAGCAAAAAAAATTCTAAACATGCATAAACATAAATCATAATTTTATTAGCAGAACAAAATTTGTTTCATATTTTTCTGACTTACGATTATTTTTCTAATATTATTTATGTTCTGTGGATATATATATATATATATATATATATATATATATATATATATATATATATATATATAAAGAAAAGGAACTCAGCAGGCCGGCCCGAGATTATATGGCGCCCACGGGCAAATTTATCCAGTGGGCCGAACCCAGGCACTGAGGCGCGCTGTTTTTTTAAAGCGCGAAGGGGTACGGAACCTTAGGGGTCGTTGGATCGCAGCCGATCGGACGGCTCCGGGGTTTCTTCCCCGTGAGGCCGAGCCCGATCAGGCTGGGCAGCCATGGCGCACAGGGGGCGAGTAGGGGCCTTACCGGCGGCGTTCCGGTGGCCGGAGAACGGCGGGGAAGGGCGGCGCTGGTGCGGGAGGGCCTCAGGGCTCCATTTTTGTGCTCGGGGGCGACTTCCAACGTTGGGAATGGCGGCGGCTTGGGGATGGCTCAGGGTAGACTTGGGCGGACGGCGGCGGCTTCTCCTGGCTCCTAGCCGTCGGCTCCTCGCCGACGGAGGCTCCGGCGTGGGGCAGAGTGGGGTAAGGCTCGCCGGCCTCACCCCTCCTTCCTTCTGGCTTCTCCTCCTTCCGCCTCCCAACTTCTTCTCCGTCTCTCCTTCTCGGGGCTGCTAGGGCTGGGCATCATGGTGTGCTATGCGTGGGACGCTGGAGTGGCTGGGGTGTGGAGGAATGGGGTGCCCTAGGCAGCCCTTATATAGGCGTGGGGGAGGTGTTGCAAGGAAGGGAGGGGCAAGGCGTGCGCGAGATGGAGCGCGGCTGAGCGGGAGAATGGCGAGGTCACGGGTGCAACGGGCGGGAAGCCATGCTGGCAATCCGCAAGCTCGCACAGGGATGGCTGAGAGGGGCGGTGGGCAAGCTTGTGAGGGAGCTCTGGTGGGTCATTTCCACCGTGGAGGCCTCCGGTCACATCACGGCCATGGGTTGGGGGTACGTTCGTGGTGCCAGGCCAACTCATAGATCCATGGCGTTGTCTTTGGTTGGGCAAGAGGGAGCTATGAGGCTGACAGGAGGGAGAGAGAGATACATGAGGGAGAGGGAGGTTAGAGGTGAGAGAGATTAGGGGGTGGTTAGTGTTGGAAATATGCCCTAGAGGCAATAATAAAATGTTATTATATATATTACCACGTTCGTAATTAATGTTTATATTTCTGTGCTATAATTGCAATGACCCTGACTATGAGATTCAGAAGAAAACTCACTTGCATGTGTGGAAATGTAAACACCAAGAGTTCCTGGTTTAGCCTCTAAGACCAGCTCATGTGCTAACTGATGATTACGTTTTCTTAATCATGGACATTGTTCTTGTAACAAGGATGTCAGTAGCAATGGGAACATATTGTTAGCAGAACAATGATGTTGAACCGACCCCAGTATTGAATGATATACTTAGAGATCACATCGTAACTACGTTATAAGTCATATCATGAAATGTTATCATATACGTAATTCCTTAGACCATGAGAGTATCGAGTTGCTTCACACAGGAAGACATGCTTTGGTTCTTAGATGAATCCTCCCGTAAATGGGAAGTAGTAAAATAAGTTCTGGGTATGTCAGATGGTGTGGCTAGTGACTGTGATAGTTCAAGAATGGGATTTGCTCCTTCACGATGAAGAAGATATTCACTTCGGGCCCACTCGGTATGACGGTATCCATTATAGTCTGGCCAGACGCATTGTGATTCAGTCACGGGGATACCGGAATACGATAACGAGAAAATGGACAAACGAGCAAAGAGGATAACGAGTGGCTTGTGTTCAAGAAGTTGTTACACATGGGTGCCAAACATCTCTCCTCTAACTTTGTCATATATCACGAAGCAAAGGCAATGGTACATGAATAAACATAATGGTTCACTCGAAGTTTCTTCGTGTATGTGCGGGAGTCAACATGGGTGTCCATGGCTCCGCTGTTGATTATTGGCTATTGACAAAAGGCTGTTGACCTATGTCCGGAAGATGTTCTGAGTCATGTCCGCATTATACCGAACCTATTGGGTCACACACTTAACGAGCAGTAGTCTATTAGAATACTAGTATGGTAGAAGGTTTAGTGGAAGCAAAGCAGAATAGTTCATACGGGTACCAGAAGTAGTTCCGGAGATTTATGGAATTGTTCATAAGGGCACCAGAAGTAGTTCTGGGTATTTAAGGATATGTCCGGATCACTCTGGAGTAGTCCCAGGTGGTTCCGGAACATATGAGAATGGTACTAGGGAAGTCCTGGATCAACCGGAATAGTTTCCGGATAATCGCTGGGCGTCCCAACAACCTTCGCGGTCATCGGGTGGCTTAAACTGTAACTCGGATGGTCTTGGAAACTATCCGGATGGCTCCGGAACGTCCGAGAACGGTCTCGGAAGGTCCTGGAAGTGCTCCAGAAGTGTCCGGAATGTCACGAAACGGTCCCGGTATGTCCCGGAAGGTCCTGGAAGCTTCTAGAAGGTCATGGAAGGTTCCGGAAGGTTCCGGGCAGTACCACCCACTCCCCTGCGCCCCTAGCCTTGGGGGCAAGCCACCTAGGCTGCCCTGGCCGGCCAAGGAGGTGGGGGCGCACCAAGGGGAAGGAATCCCCTCCAGGTGGAAAGTCCAACTCTCCAATATGGCAGGTTTCCGGTGGGAAGGTTTGGGAGGGGTGGGGGGCGCAACACAACTTGTCCCCAAGGCCTATGCGCCACCCTCCCTCCTCTAAACCCCGTTACTCCACTTTTAGACCCCGATTTAGACGCTGTTCTAGATCGGAATCCGTTAGGGTTTTCTCCCTCTAGTTTTTCTCGGTGGCGTTCATCTCTGGACGGCGGAGCGCTGCTGGATTGCTGCTACGGGATGTGTGGATACTAATGGAGGGGTCGTACCTTCGACCCTTCTTCGAGGAGCTTGTTCGTGAGACTTGTCCGTGGGACTAGATCGCGGGACGGTTCGAGGGATCGATATCCTCGCGGTTGGGAGGTCATTGAAATTCCTAGCTGCGGGGATCTGCACCGACGGTCTTCACCAACTCTACTTCCGCTACATCGGTTGGTGAGCCATGACCTAAAACCTTGTATGCAATCTTCTTGGATGATCTTGGGTTCTTGATTCGTAGGCCGAAATTTTTTGTTTTCTACTACGTTTCCCAACAGTGGTATCAGAGCGATCCTTGATTAGATGCATGTTTAGGTCTAGATCATATGGTTGATATGAGGCATTGATTTTCTTGTTGCTTCCCTGTCATGTGATTTTTTCTATGCTTGATGGCAAGTTGAGGTTTTACTACAAGAATTGAGTTCTCCATCGATCCCTCTATGCTGCTTTCAGTATGCTGGTTGCCTTGATCATGGTCTACATCAAACTCCTTGGACCTCATCTTAATCTTGCAATAGAAGATTTAACATGGAGGGGCTTGTGGATTTTATGAACTCAAATCCACACGGGGGTCACGCGTTGAACGAAGTTTGGCTTGTGGCATTAGTTGCTACACGCACCCCGAACGTTAAACTAGCAACAATGAAGTATCGTGTTTGGTTTGTATAGGGAACAACGTTTGCCTGTAACCTGCTAATCAACCACGATAAAAGTTGCAACAACCCGTGTAGATGGCGATCTAACTTGTTTTTGCAGAGTATGCATGTGATGTGGTATAGCCTTCAAGATTTGCAATGTGTTTGTATGAGATTCTATATGTTATGTAATATTTATTCGCGACCTGCGTGTCGTGGTACGACATGATGACTGGAGTCATATGATTGTCACTTAATTATGGCCTGCGTGCCAGAACTGTTTATTAGCTCGAGGCAAAGCAATAGATAGATGCAAGGTGATGATCTACGATGCGGAGGTGGACCCCGACGCACATGCCGGAAGCCGTGGTGATGGTCCCGGCGCCAAGGACAAAGTTGGTGGACACGGTGACTTCAACCACGACGACGTGAAGACAACGAAGACTTCACGAAGCAAAGGGCTATACTATATCACATAATTTTATGAACTGCCTGTGATGTTTATCCCTTTGATGCACCCTTGTTTGATGCGCGGTAGTCGTATTTTATTAGGGTGATCTCTCGCAAAACAATATCAAGTTGATAGTGTTCTTCCAACTGTAGCACCGTCTATACTATGTTTCACACCGGAGCAGGTCATGTCACATGGGTGCACACGGTGTGACGCATAAAAGACGGGTGTGTTAAAAGAACACACAGCACATTACACTTGGTTATCTTGACGGTTTGGATAAAAGTTTGCTACCGGAACACGCCCATCGAAAGATGAACAAGAATCACCTTTGGCGTGATTGGCAAGTTGGCCTACCGGTCCAGTCTAAGTCATCAGTGATGTCACATCAATGGCGGACGATTGGGTTGGATCTTGAATCACTCCAGCATCAATTACGAGAGATATTGATCTGAGTGGGAGCGCACTTAGTAATTAAATTGATTAATCACAAGTGCAACTTAATTATGAACAAAGTCTTAGTATTTTCATTATCGTTGTAGAATAATGGCTCGCGTTACCACCTTCCCAATTGATTTTGATTAACTGTTTTATCTGGTAAAAACTTTACGATTGGTACCGTATTGTGAGGACTATCCTCAATAGTGTCGAGAAGGATCTTATCCTATCGCAAATTTTTGATGCTCTCCCGCTGATGCTATGGATGATGTGACTTATGTCCATAATCCAAAATGCTAGAATTCCACGACAGCTAAGTGCATTGTCTTCACCACCATGAAACCCGAACTTCGAAAAGTTTGGGATAGTTATGTTATATTCATGGAACTGAAAAATAAGTTTTCAGTAGTAAGACAATTAATGTTGGATATAAGATATCTAGTACAATGTATGATTTTAAGCATTAGTGAAAATGTTCATTGTGCTCTAAACAAAATTGATAAGTGTGGGATCCAGAAGAACAATGATCATATGATGATGAGGATTAAGGGAAAGGAAGTTCCATAGGGTGTTAGTAAGACTTACACGCCGGATAGTCCATGGCATGCGCCACCCTTGATCATATGTGATCTTCTGTGAGTAGGAGTGACATTGGAAATAGAACTATGATACGTATAAAGGCAAAACGAAAGAAGACTGGAATAACCAGCTCAGAAATGAAAGTCATACGAAGTTATAGATGAATTCATTGCTGGTCAAGAGATGTAATTCTTGGGAATCATGATTAAGCAGTTAATTGTGGATTCTGTATATTGTGATTAAACAGTTGATCACCGGAATATCACATCGATTGCATATTGTTGCAACTCGATACAAGAAATACTATGGCTTTTATGACTAGCTAATGATGAGTTTTGACACACTCAGGAACACGGTAAAAGGTTTACTATACCGTGTGTTGACTCTATGATTATCTTCATAATTCATTTTAGAGTTGAGTAAATTGTTACTACACTTTAGCCTTGTTGCAAAACATCATTTTTTGAATCATGTTTATTGCAAGAGAGTTGTTCAAAGCTATGAATAACATAAATGCCATACTTCTATTGTGAATAGGTTGTATGTTATGAATCTTGATGATAATGCTAAACATCCATAACACTGACACTAAACGTCGCAAGACTGACAGAAATACCACACAGATGTGGCACTGCCGTTTATCACAAGTGACATAAAATGCATGTAGAATTTCCATAAGTGATGCACTTTCGAGTCATATGATTATGAATCACTTGACGCTTGCGATCTTTGTCTCGAAGTAATGTGACTAAAACACCGTTGATAGGTCATACATGAACGGGCAACTAAACCATTGGTAATCATACATGATGATGTGTGTAGTCCAATAAGTAGAGTTGTGTGCAGTGGATTCCCTATCTTCACTCATGAGTTGAAGTAGATATGTGGATATCTGTTCAATAGAGACATACGTCTGAAATCTTTGAAATGTTCAAGGAATTTTAGAGTGAAATAGAAATTCATTGTAACGAGAAAAATAAAGCTTCTGCAAATTAGATTGTAGAAAGTAATATTTGAGTTACAAGTTTAGCGAACGTTTGATGAGTTGTGAAGAAGTATCATAACTTGCGTCTCCCGGAACACCACTATGAGTAAAGTGTTCGAGAGATGTAATCAAGCCATGTATGACACGGTAAGATCAAATATGACGTTTATCAAATTGCCATTATACTTATTAAAGTTATGCGTTAGTGACTACAAATTTTACACTGAAAAGAGCATCATCAAATCTGTTGAAATGACACCATATTAGATGTGGTATGGACTGTTAAAACCATGTTGTCTTTTCTTAAAATTTGGGTATATGAGGCATATGTTTGACATACTCAAAACACCAAATCAGATAAGTGCTACTTTGTGAAGGTTATTCCAAAAGGTTTGGTATTCCTCTATCACTACACAAAAGCAAAACTGTTTGCTGTTAAGAACAATGTGTTTTGAAGAAAATGGTTTCTTGCAAAATAGTGAGTGGGAGGACAGTGCAACTTGTTAAAGATTGTTGAATCTTCAAATAAGTGCGCAGCTGAACCACACAGGTTAGACAAAACTCGTACAAACATTCATGATATGTAAAACGAGATATTGTTGTTCAACAATGATAAACCTATGATATACAAAGAAGCGTTGATGGGCCCTGACTCCGGGATTTGGCTAAATGCCAAATAATCCGAGATAGTATCCATGGAAGTAAGTCAAGTTTTGAACTTGGTAGACCCTCCGAAAGACTAAGAGCCTGAAGAATATATAAATGGATCTATAACTGATTCGAATGAAATTGTTTTATCCATAAAGCTCAACTCGTTGGAAATATGTTTTCTAGCAAGTTCAAAAGTTGACTACGGCGAAGTAATGTCGACCGTAGAGATGCTTTAGTCAGTTCGGGTTATATTAGCAATTACTACATATCTCATTTATAGGATATGGTAGAATGAACGTCAAAACAACGTTCCTACACGGAAAAATAACAAAGGACGTATATGTGATACGACCGGAATGTTTTGTCGATTCAAAGGATGCTAAAATAGATGCAAGCCTTGGATGTCCAGTGATGGACTGAAGCTAGCAGAATGGAGTTGGAATCTTCGTTATGATGAAATTGCCAAAAGAGTTTGTTGTCATCAGGAATAACGAAGATGCTTGAATAGTCAAGAAAGTAAGTGGGAGCTGAATGATATTTCTAAAACCTTATGTAGATGACATATTGTTGATTAGAAATGATGTAAATTTCTTGACACGATTAAGGACTTCGTTGGAAATAGTTTTCAGTTGAAGAACTTGGGCTGATATAGCATTAGTATTGAGCACAGTGATCTATGAAGATAGTAAGTGCCTGATCATGCTAAAGCCGACACTACATATTGACATAATACTAAAGTAGTTTAGTATGAAATGCCAAGAAACATGTTCTTGCCGAAGTCGTGGTGAAAAGTTGTTTGCAGAAATCAGTGTTGATGAACACAGATAAGCAAAAACACGTGAATTGAATTCCACTCACCTGTGTGTTTGGATTAATCATGTACACCATAATATGTAAAACGACCAGATATGTCAAACGTTCCAAAAGGTTGTGAGCAAGATACCAAAGTGATCAATATGTTGATCATTGGACAAACAGTGAAAAGTTAAACTTATGATAGATAAGATTTGTTTCTCGGAAAATGGAGAGAATGAAGAGCTCGTTGTAATGAGTTACATCAGCTGAATTTTTGATGTAAATAGTTACACCAATTCAGTCTTCATACTTACTCCGACCGATTTTTGATTCTAATTGGGATTATGTGTTTCACACGTAAGGGTGGCGCAGTATGAAGGAACTTTGTCAAGTTCGATACTGTGGTGAATTCTATAACACTGGCTAAGTATATTGTTGCTTAAAGAAGTAACAAGGGAGGGTATTTTGATTCATTAGTTCATTTATGAACATGGTATGGTTTCCAAGATGCTTGAAGCTCATGGAACATTTATGAATGATTTCATGACTTATTCTAAAGGAACCAAGGTCCTGCCAAATGATTCAAACATATACAAAGCTAAACTGATAAAATTAGTGAATTTTATGATAGCGTGAAAACGCGAAGATATGCAAGATACAAACGGGTCTGAAACGTCAGATCCGATGATGAAGTATATACCACAAATGAAGCATGTTTTACACCGGTATGCCATAGGTGTAAAATGCTCAAGCACTGATAATATTATTGACTCTAGTGCAAGTGGGAGACTGTTGGAAATATGCCCTAGAGGCAATAATAAAATGTTATTATATATATTACCACGTTCGTAATTAATGTTTATATTTCTGTGCTATAATTGCAATGACCCTGACTATGAGATTCAGAAGAAAACTCACTTGCATGTGTGGAAATGTAAACACCAAGAGTTCCTGGTTTAGCCTCTAAGACCAGCTCATGTGCTAACTGATGATTACGTTTTCTTAATCATGGACATTGTTCTTGTAACAAGGATGTCAGTAGCAATGGGAACATATTGTTAGCAGAACAATGATGTTGAACCGACCCCAGTATTGAATGATATACTTAGAGATCACATCGTAACTACGTTATAAGTCATATCATGAAATGTTATCATATACGTAATTCCATAGACCATGAGAGTATCGAGTTGCTTCACACAGGAAGGCATGCTTTGGTTCTTAGATGAATCCTCCCGTAAATGGGAAGTAGTAAAATAAGTTCTGGGTATGTCAGATGGTGTGGCTAGTGACTGTGATAGTTCAAGAATGGGATTTGCTCCTTCACGATGAAGAAGATATTCACTTCGGGCCCACTCGGTATGACGGTATCCATTATAGTCTGGCCAGACGCATTGTGATTCAGTCACGGGGATACCGGAATACGATAACGAGAAAATGGACAAACGAGCAAAGAGGATAACGAGTGGCTTGTGTTCAAGAAGTTGTTACACATGGGTGCCAAACATCTCTCCTCTAACTTTGTCATATATCACGAAGCAAAGGCAATGGTACATGAATAAACATAATGGTTCACTCGAAGTTTCTTCGTGTATGTGCGGGAGTCAACATGGGTGTCCATGGCTCCGCTGTTGATTATTGGCTATTGACAAAAGGCTGTTGACCTATGTCCGGAAGATGTTCTGAGTCATGTCCGCATTATACCGAACCTATTGGGTCACACACTTAACGAGCAGTAGTCTGTTAGAATACTAGTATGGTAGAAGGTTTAGTGGAAGCAAAGCAGAATAGTTCATACGGGTACCAGAAGTAGTTCCGGAGATTTATGGAATTGTTCATAAGGGCACCAGAAGTAGTTCTGGGTATTTAAGGATATGTCCGGATCACTCTGGAGTAGTCCCAGGTGGTTCCGGAACATATGAGAATGGTACTAGGGAAGTCCTGGATCAACCGGAATAGTTTCCGGATAATCGCTGGGCGTCCCAACAACCTTCGCGGTCATCGGGTGGCTTAAACTGTAACTCGGATGGTCTTGGAAACTATCCGGATGGCTCCGGAACGTCCGAGAACGGTCTCGTAAGGTCCTGGAAGTGCTCCAGAAGTGTCCGGAATGTCACGAAACGGTCCCGGTATGTCCCGGAAGGTCCTGGAAGCTTCTAGAAGGTCATGGAAGGTTCCGGAAGGTTCCGGGCAGTACCACCCACTCCCCTGCGCCCCTAGCCTTGGGGGCAAGCCACCTAGGCTGCCCTGGCCGGCCAAGGAGGTGGGGGCGCACCAAGGGGAAGGAATCCCCTCCAGGTGGAAAGTCCAACTCTCCAATATGGCAGGTTTCCGGTGGGAAGGTTTGGGAGGGGTGGGGGGCGCAACACAACTTGTCCCCAAGGCCTATGCGCCACCCTCCCTCCTCTAAACCCCGTTGCTCCACTTTTAGACCCCGATTTAGACGCTGTTCTAGATCGGAATCCGTTAGGGTTTTCTCCCTCTAGTTTTTCTCGGTGGCGTTCATCTCTGGACGGCGGAGCGCTGCTGGATTGCTGCTACGGGATGTGTGGATACTAATGGAGGGTTCGTACCTTCGACCCTTCTTCGAGGAGCTTGTTCGTGAGACTTGTCCGTGGGACTAGATCGCGGGACGGTTCGAGGGATCGATATCCTCGCGGTTGGAAGGTCATTGAAATTCCTAGCTGCAGGGATCTGCACCGACGGTCTTCACCAACTCTACTTCCGCTACATCGGTTGGTGAGCCATGACCTAAAACCTTGTATGCAATCTTCTTGGATGATCTTGGGTTCTTGATTCGTAGGCCGAATTTTTTTGTTTTCTACTACGTTTCCCAACAGTTAGGGTAGTTAGGAAGTTTTTTATTATTATTAACTTGATTTAAAAAGAAAACCAAGTTAATACAAAAGAATAAGCACCTAAGGTGTTTGTTAAAATGCTTACAAGAAATTTTCATTGGAAATTTTAATATTTGTGTTTATAAGATGATCTATGAAGATCATACAATAATTTGTTGGGGTTTGCTTCATTTCAAATAAATTTTATTTGATCAAGTTTTTTTAATTATTTGCTAAGCACAAGTTTAAGGTTTTATGGTTTTTGTGATAGTTGAAAATATTATTACTATAGTTATACTACATAATATATATAAGGATTTATAATCCTTACATAATTATTTAATAAAAAAGAGCAAAAGAAACTAAAAGCACAAACACAAGAAGCAAAAGAAGGCTAAATGCCTCTTGCTATTACTAAGTGGGGTTTTTGGGGTTGATCAAATGGAGTCATTCCATGCTCAAAACCAGATGATCTAGCCAAGTTGGTGGTGTAATGATCTACTTGCCATAACAAGCTCATACATGATCTAGCACTACATCAAGACATCACAGCACTTCAAACATGGAGTCAAGCAACACAACACTTTCATGCAAAGTTTTTTTGTTGGCCCTAATTTTTGGCTATCTAAGTTTACTAGAGAGTAAAAGTTGGGATGTGACACAACCTCTCCACCAAATCTGAAATTGCAATATTATTGCAGCTGCCATTGTCAACAATAATGATGCAAACCTTGTTCTTGATGGTGCCACAAGTGTGAAAAATATTATGTTGATGACCTTCTCTTCTGTAGCTGCATTAATGCTAAGCACATGGCGGGAAACAAAGCAATCCCCCATGTGAGGCTGAATATCAAAAGAATTTGTCTCTCCTTGTCCATCTTCATGTTCACTCTCAGATTCCCATTCACCTTGTTCATTGATAAATAGAACTCTCTTGTTTCTACACTTAGAAGAAAGGTGACCATGCCCTTTGCACTTCCAACACTCAATATCTCAGCTTCGAGATGATGGTACAACTATGGAATTATTCGTACTTGCAGCAGCATTTACGACACGCTTGTCACTACTGCGAGGAGCCGGTGATGATGCCAAAGAAGCTGCTGGTCGCCGGGTGGCAGTAGGAGTTTGCTGAAACTGAGAACCGCCATGAGATGCACTTGGTTGCAACCTATGCCATGGTGCGGTGGTGCGGTTCTGAGACGTGCGTCCATGGCCACTCCGCCGCACCTTCCTCTCTGTGCGCTTTGCTTGATCCAAAATATCTTGTAGAGTGTTATAAGGAAACATCTCCACAAAATCAAAAATATCATTGTTGAGACCATGCAAAAATCTTGCCATCTTTGACTCTTCATCTTCATGAACACAAGAATGAACCAGAAGTGATTCCATCTCTTTATAATACTCATCCACCATGTGAGTACCTTGGGTGAGGCGTTGCAATATGTTTCGGAGATCTCTTTGATATTGTGAAGGAACAAACCACCTCCTCAATGGTTGCTTCATTTCTTCCCATGTTGCAATGTGTTCACGACCCAACACCAACTGTTTCTCTTGTAGTTGATTCCACCAAGTGAGTGCATAACCTAAAAACTCAACAGAAGCAAGGTTTTACCCTTTTTGGATCAGCAAGATTGTGGATGCAAAAATCTAATCACATTGCTCTTCCCAATCAAAGTATGCATATGGGTCTTCCTTTCCCGTGAACTTGGGGAACTGCAAATTTATTCTTGAAATATTGTCATGATCATCTTGATCACGACGGTCATGACGATGACCATCATCACCATATGCAGCAGCACGACGATATGGAATACCGTTATAGTCATCGAACTCATCACCGTGACCACGGGCAACTCACTCATGTGCGTCAAAGTAGCACCCATGAGGACCATGGCCTCGTCCCCTATCATTTCCTCCTCGCGGCACTCCACGTGCAGAAGCCCCATGACCTTGAGTAGCCGCACTCGCATATTCAACTTCCCAATGATCTCCATCATAGTTGTTGAACTAATCATTATGTCCCCTGCGGGCAGCACCTCCCACGGAGTTTTCACCGCTAGCTTCGCCGTGTGGGTCAATAGGGTCTTGTCAGTGTGGAACCCCATAGCCCCGTGCGGGATGACGCTCATTAAGCATCCTCTCCATGGTTTGCTGAAGTTGAAGGATGTCGTTCTACACCTGTTGAAGCTTCGCACGTGTGACTGGAACCTCATCTCCTCCTTGATTTTCTGCATGAACACTCGAACCAGATCCTGCCATGTTAGTAGGGCTAAAAGTTGGATAGGATTTTTTTGTGGAATCACACAATCTCACCTCTTACTCACCACAGTTCTTATGAGTTCACATCAGATTGTGCTTCTCCCGGATGTGTTAAAGTGATTGAAAGACAGGGGTCAAAGAACTAGCTTCGGTATTTGGTGGAGCTCGGTGGGGTAAACAAAAAGGGGCTTGTGCTGAAATCAAGTTGATGCAAACCAAGAAAATATGTCGATATATATGTTGCACCTTTACACCAAGATTGAAGATACCCAACACACTGTTAGAGTATATTGTAGTATCCCTATTAGCTAGAGGGTTTTCTGCATATTTGTCACCTATATATGTACTATATATTGTGGCTTTTTCCCCATGAAATACAAGTTGATTATTCCTAACATGGTATTAGAGCATTAGTCTTTTTTTGCACACGCAACTCGTTCTTATTTTCGATCCAATCCCACATTCGTGCGCGCCGGCCGCCGCCCGTCCAGACCCGTTTCTGGCCACGCCATCGCCGGTCACCTCGTCTGCAGCCGCCCCGTCGCCGGCCACCTCGTCCACGGCCGCCGGTGCCCCGTCCAGGACGCCGCCGCCAGCCGTTCCGTTGCCAGCCACCCCTTATTGTTGCGTCGGCCATCCCGTCACCGGCCATCTCATCGCAGCCGGCCTCCTGTGCTGTATCCATCCAGTCGTGCAAGCCGTCCTGGTCTCCCGATCCATCCAGCCCCCATACCAGCCTGGTCTCCCAATCCATCCAGTCCCGTGCTTTGCTGCGCTGCGTACGGTATATCTGAGATCGGTTTGATCCGATCTGGTTTCTTTGTAAAAAAAACAAAAAAAGCAAAAAAAGAAAAAAAGAAAAGAAAAAAGAAAAATAAAACTATTCTTCATCGAGTATGCATCCCTCTCGCTTCCCGTTGCCCGTTGACGGTGATTCCTCTATTAATCCCGTCTCACAACTGCGTCGTCTCTCGATGCTCGGTGCTCATTCGTCTGCGACATCGTTTCATCACGCGTCTTCGGTACATGGTGATTGTCGCTCTACACCGACTCCTCTCACGAATTTCATCGGTGATCGTCGCTCTACACCGACTCCTCTCGCGTTCATCGCCAGTGCTGGTGACTCTGGCACCATTGACGACGCCTCACACATGTGTCTTTCCTCAACATTTGATGCTGGTTTGTCTATGGCGTAGTATCCTCCCTCGACATCTGCTGAGGATGTTGGTCCTTCCATACTGCGTTCCCTACCGGCTTTCTCTGGTGCCGGTGGCCACTCCACTCTTGATGCTACTATGTCGACTCTGCCAGCCGTGTCCTTCACTGAGCAGGAGATTGTGCGACTACGTGACCTGCTGACTGCCTTTGAGTCTTCCTTGTGGGAGCTTCTCCACCACCATGGATGCTTCCCGGATGAACCGTGAGTAGTCCACCTTGGACCATGGGTCCATGATCAGTAGCTATGTGATGTTCTCCTCCCCTCTTTGTTCTTCATGGATTAGACCTCGTGAGATGCCCTACACGATTGAGGCACATATGTAATATTTCTGCTGTTGCTATGCTGAGTTTGCTGGGATCCGATAGATTATGAGATTATGTTCAGATTGTGTTTGAGTAATATATTTGATTCACCTCTTTTATATTTATGTTCTAGAGTAATTCTTGCATGTTCTCCGTTGCTGTTTATTGCTTTGGCCAAGTAGTAGGTAGTGACTCCAAGAGGAAGCGTTATGCATGATTGTGGGTTCATGCCCCCGATGACTAGCTTGAGTTACAGAAACATGAGCCTTGGGGATGTGTTGTTTCCACATGGAAGAAAACAACGGTGCTTGTACTTGCGGGTGCAAGGATTTTTTAGTTTACGCAAAGTTCTTTAATGCAGTTGTCCGTTGCTTTGAGTTTACACTTTGGGTGGGATTCACAACTTAATACCAGCGAGATGTTATGGATAGATATCTCAAGGTGGATGATTAGTAGGTAGACGCATATGGATTTCAGTCTACTTGATTTGGCGTACCGCCCAAGCTTTTGAGCCTCTTCCTTTCTTTGTAGCATAGTTAGCATTGGTTTGCGCACATAATCCTGTCAATTGCCCAGCTATAATTTGTTTACCTCGCATGGCTATTTTACCGTCTTTTGGGAGAGAGACATCACTAGTGAACATCATAGGACCCCGGTCCATATTTCCAATACTTTTTACACCCACTATCAATTTACTGCTTTATTTACTTTTCCGTTGCTATCACTATTATTATTACCCAGTGCGTCTGATCCTTTGTAAACAACAAGGCCGGAGGAATTGACAACTCCTCTGTACTCATTGGGAAGCAAAGTTATTTGCTGTGTGTGCAGGTCCAGGTCAAGGAAGCAACTTTTGTCTAAAACGGTGCCATTGTTTCCTTGCCACCTCCTTGTCGTCATTGGATTCCTACTGGTCGATCCTAAACCTTAGCATCTTCGCTAAGGGAAATTTGCCGCTACGCTACATCTCACCTTCCACTTTGGGTAAACCAACGAGGGGAGAGAAGTAAACTCTCGTAACATCACCCCCAGTCGGAAATCAAATGGCGTGCTCCAGGAAAGGAGACCCGGCCACAACCCCAGGAAGGCGAAGTGGTCGTCTTTGCTCATCACATAACCCGGGGATTCCGTCCTCCCGGGTCTAGGTTTTTCAGGGAATTCCTATATGCTTACGACTTACACCCCCAAGATCTGGCACCTAACTTCATCCTGAACATCTGTCACTTCCAAGTTTTTTGTGAAGTTTATTTGCAAACGAAGCCGACTCTAGAATTATTTGCCGAGTTCTTTCACGACAATAAACAAACTGAGTATAGTGGGGGTCCGCTCGTGGAGTGTGGAGGAGTTGCCATAAAAAAGCGTCGGATGAGTTTATTTCCATCCTTGAAGCTATCCACGCACGTGAAGGGGTGGCAGAAAGTCATTTTTCTATTGTACCGTGAAGATCCCAGAGGACGAGTATCCACTTCCTGGTTTCCATTATAGCCGACTTGTCAATAACGAGAGCCCGAATGCTTATCCAGACGACAAGCAAAGGGAAGAACTTTCTCCCCTGCTTTCTCGAATGAAAGCTTTACTTGCCCATGGACTCCTGGGCACCGATTTGGTCCGGTGCTGGGTCGACCGGGAGATCCAACCTCTCAGCGTGAGAGACCGGCTTTTGTGTGAATATTCGGGTATAGATGACCCTATGCGGTATGCGCGCACACCATCTGAGTCGGCTGCTCTTGTGTCAGCCTACAAGAAGTAACTTGCTGAGAGTAGTAGAGATATCGCAATAGTCGGTATCCCCCCTTTCTATGCTGGTAACTAGGCTCCAGACCAGAGGTATGTTGACTTAATAAATATAAAACCGACTTTTCATCGTTTGGTCATTTTGATGCTTTATTCTCTGCCATAACTTTTTAGGCCAAAGACCCATGGTGGTTTACCAACCAAGATCCTACCATTGTTGATGAAGAGATAGGCGCTCAAAGCCCGAGTCACATCGTAAGTAACAACTCATTTTAATCTTTGTGGAATGACTTTCTTATATGCCTTTATCCATTTAAGGATGACTCGGAGGAGGAGGATGATGACGATGATGAGGATGAAGATGAAGATGAAGATGAGGAGGCAGATCCTTCTGCAAGAACCGACTCCCCCAGGGCAGAGGAAAGCCGAGTTCCTGAGAAAAAGGTATCATTCACTAATCTTCCAAATTGTCTTTGTAATGACATTCGTCTCATATCTATATTGCTGTAGGAACAAGAGAGAAAAAGACGGACTCGTAGCTCTGAATCCACCACCCCCTTGATACCGGGATTCCTAATTCTCCGTGCCGACTTCGTCAAAAAGTTGGTGCCGAGTCAAATCCTATTAGGCAGCCTCGGTCTGTTAATGCTGACGAAACTGATCCCTCTTCTGGAGAGTCGTCTGTTCGTCTTCCTAGTAATATTCCCATCAACCGTGGGTAAGTGCTATAGGCCTTTATGATATACTTTGTATTTGTTTATCCTTGATAATATCATGTTGTTTCTTCTTTTAGGAAGCCAGCAAAGAGCAAGGCACAACCAGACTCCTTGCCAGTACAGGAGTTGGTTATCATAGAGAAGACATATGGAGTTTCCGAGGAAAAACAAATAGAAGGTGTGCCTCCTATTGAATCAAGCCCATCGGCTATGGACAAAGATGACTCCCTCAGGGATGAGACTGGGGAGCCGGCTGCTCACTCTAAGGAGACGGCCGACTCTCATGATCCAAATCCGACTCTTACAGTTTACAAAGCTGTAGTTGAGGAGGTTATTGTGACTGAGAGTCATGTTGCTGAGCCGGTCCCGACAGTGAAGGCGAAGAAAACAGATGAAGCAAAACAATCCACAGGTCAACCTTTTATGGCGAATCTTAAAGAAGCTTCCTTTGAAGATTTGTATTTGGAGTCGATGAGTCGTCTTGGTCAACATCATGACTTGATTGGTTGTATCAAGAAATGTTATGAGGTACGTGTATTGTCTTGTTATAAGGGATAGCTATATCAACGTAGCCCCCAAGTGCCGAGTTGTCATGCGTGTATCGACCCAGAACTTTATACAAATTATGTTTTGAAATAATGTAGCCCCAAGTGCCTGGTTATATACGTGTGATAACCAAGGTCTTTATTGTCGTATGTAGGCTATGACTTTGGAAGCCGTCCAAGCGACTCATCTTCCGGAAGAAAAACTGCAAGCTGAATCTGAGAAGCGGCAGCAGGCAGAAAAAGAGGTTAACCGGCTTCAGGATGAGCCTTTGAAAAAGGAAGAAGAACTAAAGATGGCCAAGTCTCATCATGCCGACATCCAAGTTACCATGAAGCAGTCTGCTGATGATGCTAAGTCCAAGTTACAAGAAATAGACAAAAGGTTAACTATTCTCAAAAAGAGTGTTCATCAATTCGCGATATCCATTTTTGGTAAGTCTATATCGTTAGTGTAAATTATTAGATTCGATTGTATGTACTTGCTAACTCGGTAGTTCCTGGTACAGGCAAGGAGCATCCAATTCTTTAGGAGTCTCTAGGCTAGAAATTGACCTCGCTGTATACACTAGTCAAACAGTTGTGCGAGGGGGATGTAAAATCCATTGTTTCAGCTCAGGGTAAGCCTGTTACTACGTCCAAGTTGACCGAGATGATGCAATCCTTCTCTACTATACCGGCTTGGTTGAATTTGGCAAAGCGCTCGGCATGTCATTTGGCAGTGATGCATGGCTTAGAACTTTCTAAATCTTATCATCCCGACATGAAGCCAGAGCTATTGGTAGATGGTTTTTCCTGAGCTCAAGGCCGATGGGTCGGATTTTACTGAGGTCGACTATGTCAACATTGTCAAAGAGACGCACATTTTTGCGACAAAAATCGTTGATGAAGTCGACCTGTCTAATTTTTAGCCCGTCTATGATGAGCGTAACAAGAGGTGACACAAGCCTATTGTTACCACAATTTGATGTAGTTGGCGTATCAGGGATGCCGACTCATCATATATTGTGTCCCCAGTGATTTCTCTAGCAAGCTTAATCATGTCCTATAACCGGAGTCAATGCATCTTTTGCTTGCTGAGGAATTTATCTGGCTTTATATATGCGTTCATGCTAAGTCAAAAGATGGAAGAAAAATCGAGTTACAACCCTCGTGAATCGTCATGATTAAATTACTCTCAAGTCGAGTGAAGGTAGCAGAAATCAGAGTGTAGCCCCCATGAGTCGGCATGATTAATTTACTCTCATGTCGAGTCAAGGTAGCAAAAATCAGAGTGTAGCCCCCATGAGTCAGCATGATTAATTTACTCTCATGTCGAGTCAAGGTAGAAAAATCATAGCATAGCCCCCAAGTACCAACTTTGTAGTTCATTTTATGATGTTCAATAAGGTCAATTTTTGATGAGTAAGACTACATAATATATGCTAAAAAGGAAAAGTACATTTATGAAATGCAAGAAAATGTAAAAGCTCATATAGAAGTCGGCCGTACATGTGACTGTCTCAGCATCCTTTGACCATACAAGATTAGTACAAAAACGACTCCTCAAATAGGAGGATTTTGTCTACCTTGTAGAAAAGAAATGTTGGCCACTTAACTGCGCTTGAGTCGAAACTTCTCTGTAAGAAGGCATCGATGACTGGTTCTAGCGTTCTCTGTTCCAGAATCAAAACTCCGTCGATACCTGATAGAGTCGGCTGGTGTTTGAACTAGAAAGGGTCATGTAGGTCATATAAGTATGAGTTTGCATCAACTTAGAGGCAAAATAAGCCATGGTAGTCTAAATTCATGTATATGCCGAGTCCCCGGTTGAAGATTTGAAGTTAAAAGACTTTCAAGCCCCCAGGGTCTCTGAATACAGCAATATACACGCCAGGTTCCAGGGAAGAGATGATCAGTCCTTCCATGTTCCATGGATTTAAATGAAACAATGTAATGCAATGCAAAGAATGGAAAAAAGTAAGATTCGACACATAATAATTGTTTTTTTATTTAACAAGTCGTCTGGGGATATTCCTGACTTATCTAGGTATAATAGTGAAGGAACTGTGCATTCCCCACGGCTCTTATAAGTATTGAGCTCGTGGTCGCCGTCTCTCGCCTATTTGACTAGATGACAGGCTACACGGGACAAAATTTATGCTTATTATAAGAGAAGTTTCGCTGTCTTATCAGTACCTTGACGACTGACCACCTAAGCCGACTCCATACAGTGTAAGTCCAAAATTTCTTTGATCTTGAGTCCTTTGGCCGTCGGGGGTGACTGTGTGTTCTTCGGGTGGGTTGAGTCGTTCGTTGTCTTTAGTCCTTTTTTGTTTGAGCGCAAGCATGTGGTAACATTGTCCCCAAGAATGGTTCGCAGGGCGACCCGGTCTGGAATGTTTTGGGCAGGGGTCTCGTAGAGCTTCCTTAGAGTTATTTGGCCGATTTTTCTTATCTGGCCACGCAAAACTTCTTGGTTTCCGTGAGTAAGATTTAGTGTATCCTTCTGGATCCTCAATACTCTTGCATTTTCCCATGTTGCTCTATTTTTGGTTTTGAATTCCTTCATGTTTTGCTTCATCAGAGTTGACATATTTGCTGACGGTGTCTACGAGTCCCTACAGATCTTCGCCTATTGCCTTCATGCGGCCTAGCACGGATCATAAGCCCGAGTCGGTCGTCTGTGCCTGTGAAGTTAGTTTTTGGCTGAGCCTCTCGTGACTGGGTCTCTCATGAAGGTCGGGAGTACTCGTGAAAGGATCACGTTCCTAGGATTTTCCCCTTTGAGACCAGGCGGCTTTTTGATGCTCAGTCATCTTCTCACGGTGTGCTTGCCGGCCTCCACTGACTGCGAGAGATGCTGATGACACGAATCATGTATCCCTGACTGTTTTTAAGCCGGTTTCATGTTTCTGAGAGTCCGGAAGCTAACTGGGGGACGGGTCTGGACTTTGGTTAATCAAGGTCTTGAGCTCAGGGGGATTCTCTGGAGTTTCTTCTTGTTGGGCTTCTCCCAAGGGACTTGTTATTCTTTTGTACTCAACATCTTCTTCGTCTGAAAAAGGGACTTTCTCTGGGAGCTGTGAAGTATGGTCCCTTTCCATGGTCTTCTGATAACAAGGGGAATCCGGGTCGTAATCTTTTGTCTCAGGCCTGAGCCGGTTTTCTCCAATTGAACGGATGGATTCATTATCGGGAAATTCCGTCGGATTGTCGCGGTCTAGGGTTTCGACCGAACGTTCCGATTTTTGAGATCCACTGACAACTCCAACGAAAACATGCCTGGAGTCAGCTCCTGTCCGACCCTCAGTTTCATCGGAATCTGATTTAGATTCATTCAGCCCTCTGATGAGGTGGCGGTTGAAACCGACCGGGATCTGACGAACCGACTCGATGGAATTGATCTACGGGTCCAGGTGGTATTGTAGATGAAAAACTTGTTGCGTTGGTTTTTGGTGATCCAGTTGACGGTGAAGTCGTCCATGCCTCGTTGGGCTTCCTCCAAGATTGCAACACCTGCATGCGCAGGCCCCATGGTAGGCACCAACTGTCGTGGGATACTCACGGCAGATGTCCTCATTTGAGAACTTAGTGTGGGACCTTTGTTGCGAGGTGGTTTCGAGGAGGTGAGTCGGCGAGAACACAAGACTCGAGATTTACCCAGGTTTCGGCCCCTCGTAAGGTAAAGACCTACTCCTTCTTTTCTATTATGGCGTGTTGACTTCTCGAATACAAACGTGCGAGATCGCTGCCTATGCCTCAAGAGGATCTAAGTTGAGTTGTCCTGTTTGGTCTGAGGAGGTTGTTACGTCCCAAACGTATCTATAATTTCTGCTTGCTGCATGCATGTTTTGGGTGATATTGCTATGCTTTTGATGCACTTTCATACGCTTCCGATCATATTTGGACTAACCTATTATCTTAGTGCACCAAAGTGCCACTTTCTGTTTTCTGCTGTTTTTATATTTCAGGTTTTCCCATTACTTAAATTGCCCAAAAAATTCCCGAAAATATATATAAAAAAATCAGCGAGACAGAACCTTCCAGATGCCCGAAGGGGAGGGGGGCAGGGGCACCACCAGGCGTCCAGGCGCCCTGGTGGCGCGGACGGTAACACTCTGAGTGTCAACCAACAGTAATTACCTTTGTTGTAACAGTGATCACCTGTTAATAATTCCAAGTCACCATGTTGGGAAAATCTTTATCACCCTTGATAAAAACTCAATTGAATTCAGACCCTGTTGGAATCCAAATTGAATTAAAAACAAAGTGGAACATAAATTTGATCCAAAAATAATGCAACCAATTTTATTAAATACCTAATAATCAGTAGGTCATAATAAACTAGCAAAGGTATTTTAGTACATTGTTTAAATATGGTAAACAAAACAAACAGTGCCTAAACCAGCCACTTTTAATACGTTTAAATAAAACAAATCCAAAAGATTTTACTAGTACCTCAAACTTTCTATAGCAGTGTGGTATGTTGCAATAGTAATAATGGAGCAAAGTCCCACATTTTATAAAAACCATTTGATGCCCAAACAAAATATAAACATAAAAGAAAAATAGAAAACAAATAGAAATAGAAATGAACAAAAAACTATCCTACGCCCTGGGCACAGGCCCACCCTGGGCCCAACCCCTCTCCCCCTCCCTTGATCCTCCCACCTGCCCCTCCCCCACCCTGTCGACGGCGACAGACCGCCATGGCCACTGCCAGGCCGCCCCCTCGTCTCTCCCTGCTCCCTTGTCGTGCTCGCGTTGAGGATAAGGCCCCGCACCCCCTTTGCCCTGGATCGAGATTCATTCCCCCCTCCTCCGGATCGTCCCGCTTGTCGTCGTCCGAGCCGCCGTGGGCGGAGCTCGCCGGAAAGCTCGCGACCACCTTTGTCCCCGAGGCACACAAGCTTGTCCAGGAGCTCGTCCCCGCTCCCCCAGCACCAAGACCCACCCCAGAGCGCCTACAACAAGCTCCTCGTCTTCGTTTTCCTTCTGCAGCCGACGAGATCGCGGGGGAATTCACGGCGCTACAAGCCTCCCCGAGCCCGCTACCACACCCTGCAATCCCACCGTGAGCCTCTCCCTTGAGTTCCCTTGTCCCCCCTTTGATTTGAGAAACCAAGGTCGCCATCCCCTTCTCGTTCCATGCTCGCCGTGGCCACCATGGCCGGAGCCCGCGCGGCTCTGCGCCCGCCGGCGTTCCTTCCCCGTGGCCATGTGCCGCTGCTGCCCTCCCCGTGCCACGCGTGCGGCCACGCCCCTCGCACCCCACCCCCGTCCGCCCCTGCCGTGCCTAGCCGCGGCTGCTGCTCCCGCCGGAGTCGCGCGCGCTCCCTCCGCAACCCGCTCGGCCTGCACGGACACACTCGCGCCGTGGCTCCCCTCGCCGCCGGTTTGGCCTCGCCGCCGTGTCCTCGCCGGCGGGCACAGCCGTGCAAGCCGTGGGATCACCTCCTCCCCCAGTTAAGTTAGAAGAACTAACCCCTCGGTTAAACACCCCCCTTTGAGCCTATGACCAGTGGACCCCCTCTTTAATTAAGACTGATTGAGATAACCCCTTGTTAGTACTATGTTTGTATTACATGTGTGTCCAGCCACTAAATAACCCCTTAATTAGATCTAATCAGATAATTAAATCACTGTGTCACTTACTGTTGGGCCCCACCTATAAGAAATTAAATAAAAATGATTTATATAAAATGTGTGGCTGATAGGTGGGACCCACTGGTCAGGTTACTAGTCAAAGGCCTCAGCCTATGACAGGGTGGCCCCACATGTCAGTGCACTGTTTTGGATAAGGTTTTGGATAATGTTGAATTATTAATTAAAAGAATTCCAGAAATTGATTTAAATGATTTAAAACTTTAGAAATTAATATCTTTTAAACCGTAACTCTGATGGAAAAACTTTATACATAAAAGTTGATCAAAAAAATATCACGAATTAGATTACGCTACCCGTACACCAACCACCCCCTCCAACATACTGAACACAGGACATTCCCCCTCCGATTGCACTGTCCGGTAATTGTCCGGAGCCGGTAAAATTGCTGGGTAAATTTCCCGTTTCGTCTGCAACGTGTAGCACCACATTAGTTCACCCCTAATACTGCGTTTGCCATGTCTTATATTTCTATTGCTATTATTGCTGTGTATTTATTGTTTCTTCCCCCTCTCTTATTGTACGGTAGTCCCGACGACCGCTGCCGATGCCCCTCTGAGTACGACTAATTCGTCGACGACCCTACCCCTACCGTCGAGCTTCTAGGCAAGCAGAGCCATTCTCTTCCCCAGATATCGCCTACCTTTTCGTACTTTCTTGCACTAGGCATTGTTACTGCTGCTGCTATGTAACAATCCTATTCAATTGCATAGCCTGTTTTTGTCGCCCCTTGATGTACCTTCCTTTATCCTATGGTGCCTATTATATATATTATATTCAGCAGTGAGCCCTGCGCATTGTTAGCTAGGATTAGATAGAGGGCCGTGATCACTCAGGGGAGTGAATGCGGATACGATGATTATAATTGCACAGGTATGGTACAATGCAGACACCACCTAAGGCCCCTACCTCGGCTCTGCCGAGCCACATCAAGTGGAGTTATCGAGGAGTAATCCTTGTACTTCACTCGTTGCTGACTCTGTATAGCCGCCCTAGGGACCTGAACACGGTTGTCCTTAAGGTAAGAAGTCGGGTGACCCAACGGTGCCCGCGAGTGGTATTGCGACGGGACGACAAGGAACAGGGTATGACCAGTGTACCGGTGTGCTTGGCCCCTGATCATTGGCCGCGAGAGTTACCAAACCACGAAAGTCGAGCTCCTCCAGGGGCACACGCGAGATAAGGTAAGGAGTCGGTTCACCTTGTTGGTAACCGCAGTGACTTGGTGGGACGACAGGGCAGGCACCGATGTACTGGTGGTCCTGACTGCTGTCGTTATCCGCGGGTCAGTTAAGTCGAGGCAACGATAACGGTTGTCCCGCAAGTTAATAAAATGACTAATGGTTCGGCGGATGACTTGAGTAGCCTTTTGGATTATACGTGCTGCCTACACGTGGGAATTACGAGTTATGGGATCCTCTGCTTCATAGTGTCGCTCGAGGACTCTTCAGACTTCAGCAGTACTGCGGGCTGATTGCCGGGAAGTGGTGTTGTCTTATTTTCTCGCACGGTGGTGTCTTATTTGGATTTGCTTTAACTTCACCGGCCAGCCACGCACCCTGCAAGAGTACGTTCGGGTTGGGGTCCAAGGCCCGGCGTACTTAGGATTTAGACCGGCGGATGGCCTCTCTGTTGAGTTTGAAAGATGGGGTGTGGAGTGTCGGATAGCCTCGGTGGAGCGTTCCCTAACAAGGTGCCCGCCACCCTGGAGATCCGTGCGTGTAGTGTAACACAAGTGCTCCCCTGCAGGGAAGATTAATCTATTCGAATAGCCGTGTCCACGGTAACAGGACGCTTTATGCGGAAGCTGGATCTTACCACTACAAACTATTATTATTAAACTGTATGGTTCCGGGTTTGCTTCCTCGCAGGGAAGTCGAGGAGGTGATCTCGGAGGCATTTCTAATTATTACAACTTACTATTATACAATGTTGCAGCAACTTCTGCTGCATTGTTACTTTATGCTTTATATAAACTGTTGTGTATTCTCTCCTCATGATGCAAGACTCGTTGGAAGATGCTAGTCTTCGATAGGCCTAGCTTCTTACCCTTATTCTGATTTCTATCTTGGAGTCCACTATATATAGCCTCCCCTTTCCATTTGATACAATGCATAAATGCTTATTAGCGGACGTAAGACTCGCAGGTATGCTAGATACTCACCTTGTTTTATTTCTCCCTTTTTGTTTTGCCTGATCGGCCACTGCAGTCGACGTTGGAGCCTTGGAGTCCAGGAGCAGGAGATCCCCGATGCCGACCACTGCCACGTGAAGATCCCCGATGCCCTCTACGACGTCGAGTTCCCCGTTGACCAGGAGTAGTTTGGAGGTTCCCAGGCAGGAGGCCTTGCCTTTTCGATCGAGTGTTGATTTTGTGCTATCCTTCTTAAGGCAACCTTGTACCCTTGTGTCTCTACTCAGATACTATTGCTTCCGCTAACTTTTTGCTTTCGAGCTGTTGTATTCGAGCCCTCGTGGCCCCTGGCTTCTATTAAACAGCTTGTATTATTTTATTTGAACAGTTGTGTTGTGATATCTCATCGTGAGTCCCTAATATCAGTCGTGTACCTTGCGTGTATGATTACTGTACACGGTCTGATTTTGGGGGCGTCACACGCCCCACCCTAGGCTGCGCTGGGGGGCCGCCTGGACTCCCTGGTCCACCCCTGGCTGCCCCCTTCGTCCTATATTTACCCTGTCTTACAAAAACCCCGAGGACAGAACCATTTTTCGCGACCTCCCCTCTGTTCCGCCGCCGCCGTGCTTCCAAGATCGGGGCTGCTAGGAGACTCTTTCCCGGCACCCTGCCGGAGGGAGGATTGACCTCCGGGAGCTTCTCGACCACCATGGACGCTTCCCGGATGAGCCGTGAGTAGTACACCTTGGACCATGGGTCCATGATCAGTAGCTATGTGATGTCTTCTCTCCATCTTTGTTCTTCAATGTTTAGACCTTGTGAGCTTCCCTACATGATCAAGGCACATATGTAATTTTCCTGGTGTTGCTATGTTGAGTTTGCTGGTATCTGATAGATTATGAGATTATGTTCAGATTGTGATGAGTAATATATTTGGTTCTTATCCTTTTATATTTATGTTCTTGAGTAATTCTTGCATGTTCTCCGTTGCTTTGTATTACTTTGTCCAAGTGATGGATCGTAACTCCAAGAGGGAGCGTTATGCATGATTGTGGGTTCATGCCCCCCAATGACTAGCTTGAGTGATAGAAACATGAGCCTAGGGGATGTGTTGTTGCCACAAGGGGGAAAACAACTGTGGCTGTACTTGCGGGTGCAAGGATTGTTTACTTTACGCAAAGTTCTTTTAATGCAGTTGTCTGTTGACTTTGGGTGGGGCTCGCAACTTAATACCAGCAAGATGTTCTGGATAGATATCAATGATTAGTGAGTAGATGCAGATGGATTTCGGTGTACTTGTCTTAGCGTACTGCCCATGCTTTTGAGCATCTTCCTTTCTTTTGTAGCATAGTTAGCATTGCGGTGTAATTTTAATCCTGTCAATTACTGAGCTATAATTTGTTCACCTCGCATAGTTGTTTATCGTCTTTTGGGAGAGAGACATCACTAGTGAACTTCATGGGACCCCAGTCCATATTTCCACCACAGTTTACACCCTCACTTTATTTTACTGCTTTTACTTTTAGTTGAAATTATCACTACCATTATCCCGTGCGTTTGATCCTTTGTAACCGGCAAGGCCGGAGAGATTTACAACCTCTCTGAACTCGTTGGGAGCAAAGTTATTTGTTGTGTGTGCAGGTCCAGGTAAATTAAGCAACCCTGAGTTGTGAACGGCACCATTGTTCACTTTACCACCTACTTGTCGTCGTTGGATTCCTACTGGTTCGATCTCAACCTTGGTATCTTTGCCAAGGGAAATTACTGCTATGCTACATCTCAACCTTCCACTTGGGGTAGCCAACGAGGAGCACTACTTCAGTGCCATCAAGAGTAATTTCTGGAGCCGGTGCCGGGGACTCCACTCTTCAAGATAGGGGAGTTGCACACTATCTTTTATCTTTGCTTTTTAGTCTTGTTAGTTTACCTTTCAATTTTTATCTTAGTGTCCTTTATCAAAAATCACAAAAAATTGCTTGTCTTGATTACTGTTGCTATTATGGGTAGCACTAAAAACACTAAGTTTTGCGACTTCACTAGTCACAACAACAATGACTTTATCTGCACTCCTATTGCTACACCTGCCACTTCGGCATCTTCTTTTGAAATTAAACCTGCTTTGCTTAATCTTGAATAATTTTGTTGAGCTTTGTGATATGCAAAAGTATAAAGAAGTAGAAGGTGATATTGTTAATCTTAAGCTTTTTCCTTTCTCCTTGAGAGGAGGAGCTAAAATTTAGTTTCAATCCTTGCCTAGGAATAGCATAGATTCTTGGGATAAGTGCAATGATGCTTTTATTGGGAAGTACCACCCACCTTCTAAGATTATCCAATTGAGGAGTAATATTATAAATTTTAAGGAATTGGATAATGAACACGTTGCCCAAGCTTGGGAACGTATGAAATCTCTTGTTAAGAATTGCCCTACGCATGGTTTGACTACTTGGATGGTTATCCAGACTTTTTATGCAGGCTTGAACTTTACCTCGCGGAACCTGTTAGATTTGGCCGCGGGAGGAACCTTTATGTCAAAAACACTTGGTGCTTCCACAAAACTACTAGATGAGATGATGACCAACTATTCCCAATGGCACACCAAAGAGCTCGAACAGGTAGGAAGGTAAACTCTGTCGAGGATATTTCATCCCTAAATGAAAAAGTTGACTTGACCATGTCTTTACTTACCAAGCAAGCTCCTATTGATCCTCATGATGTTCCTTTAAATTACTTGGTTGCTCAAGAACAAGTAGATGTGAATTTTATCTGTACAAACTACTTTAACAACAATGCTTATAGGAGTAACTTTGGTAGCAACCCTAGACCTTTCCCATCCAACAAATATGGGAACTACAATAACAACTCCTATGGTCAAACCTCGAGGGAAAGAGATTTACCCATCTATGAGAAACTGGTAGAGATAGATAAGGCCACTAAGAAGTATATGCACACATAGTTTGAACAAAACAAAGCCTTCTCCAGACAATTAGGTGAACATTCCTCTATTTTGCAAAACATAAGCAAGCAACTTGAGAGCCTGAACAGTGAGATTTTTAATTTCCAAACTAGACTCACCTCCACTGAGACTTATGTTTCAAACATGTCTCACACCCAAGGTACTTTGATAAACCAGATGGCAGCCAAACCTGAAGTTATCCCCATGGAAGAAGATAGAATTAAGAGTCTTCCTACACACCATACCATTGCTACTATCCAAGTTGTTGAGGATCTCAAAACTCTTAGCACCCATCACATCCCTAGTCCACCTAATGGACCAAACAATGGTGATGCTATTACCTCAACCGTAGAAGAAGAAACTCCTATGAAAATAGAGGCTTTCAAACAAGTAAGCCTAAATGACATCACTACAACCTTACTTGATAGTAGTGACCTTGATTTTGATAATTGTACACTTCCTGAAGTTATTGGTTTCCTACACAAAATGTCTAGAGACCCCCACACTAGCACACTACACCTTGCCTTCACAAAGCATATCACACATGCTCTAATTAAAGCTAGGGAGGAGAAGCTTATGTTAGAAGCCTCCGTCTATTGGTGAGTTCAACTTTCCCACTAGTTTGAGGATGGTACGGTGAAGCAATTCTATGATTGAAATCGTACTTGGCTAAAGCTTTCCTAAAAGCTCCATGTGTGTAGTGTGATCCTCCATCAGTCATGAGGTATCTTGGTACACCAAACCTAGGAAAAATTACATCCTTGAGCATTTTCAAAGATGTCTTGTGATCAACACTTTCAGTGGGGATTGCTTAAACCCACTTGGTTACATAATCAACAGCCACTAAAATGTGATTGTACTTGTGTGAGGGAGGAAAAGGACCCATAAAATCAAAACCCCAGCAATCAAAAGGCTCAATCACTAGAGAGTAATTCATAGGCATCTCATTTCTCCTACTAATATTACCAACTCTCTGACACTTATCACAAGATAAAACATAATTTCTAGCATCCTTAAACAGAGTAGGCCAATAAAATCCTGATTGTAGAACCTTATGTGCGGTCCTCTCACCGGCATGATGTCCTCCGTAGGGACTATCGTGACATTGTATGAGAATGTCCTTCTGCTCGTGTTTCGGTATGCATGTTCTCACGATCCCATCCGGACCTTCTCTAAAAAGATGTGGGCCATCCCAAAAGTAATGCCTCAAATCATGGATGAACTTCTTCCTTTGCTGAAATGTTAAACCTGGAGGCAAAAACTTTGCAACGATAAAGTTAGCATAATCTGCAAACCAAGGATCGGAGAGAGATTGTACTTTTACAACAACTAGTTGTTCATCTGGAAAACTGTTGTTGACTGGAATGGGATCATGCGGTATATATTCCATCCTTGAAATATTATCCGCCACCAGATTGTCTGCTCCTTTCCTATCAACAATCTGCAAATCAGATTCTTGAAGAAGGGGTACCCATCTGATGAGCCTTGGTTTGGCATCCTTCTTCTCCATAAGATACTCAATGGCAGCATGGTCAGTTTGAATAATAACTTTAGAATCAATAATATACTGCCTAAACTTATCACAAGCAAACACCACTCCTAAGAATTCCTTCTCAGTAGTAGAGTAATTATTTTGAGCACTATAAATTGTTTTCCTAGAATAATGTATAACATTCAACTTCTTATCCACCCTTTTTTCCTAAAACAGCTCCAACAGCAAAATCAGTAGTATCACACATAATTTCAAAGGGCAAACTCCAATCAGGTGGTTGCACTATAGGAGTAGTTATGAAAGCTTTCTTAAGAACTTCGAAGGATTCCTTGCAATGTTCATCAAATACAAAAGGAACATCCTTCTGGAGAAGATTAGTGAGGGGTCTCGAAGTCTTAGAAAAGTCTTTGATAAATCTTCTATAGAAACCAACATGACCGAGAATACTACGAATACCTTTGATGACCCTTGGATACGGCATCCTTTCAATAGCTTCAATCTTCTCCTTGTCCACTTCAATTCCCCTCTAGGAGATCTTGTGACCAAGAACTATCCCTTCATTAACCATAAAGTGGCACTTCTCCCAATTTAGCACCAAATTTGTTTCTTCGTATCTCTGCGAAACTTTATTAAGATTGTGGAGACAGTGGCCAAAGGAAGTTCCATAGGTGGAGAAATCGTCCATGAAGACCTCCACAATCTCCTCACAGAAACCATGAAAGATAGCAGACATACATCTCTAAAAATTAGCAGGGGCATTACATAAATCAAAAGGATGTGATCATAATCATCTGATCACATAAGTGTTTATCGATCATGCTTCTCATGGAAGAGGTTTCTTCTACGATCTGTATCCATTCAGATTCCTATGTTCCTTTGCAACTGCTATTAAGTCAACTTTCTTTGACATTCCACTCATTATCACATAATATTTGGATTATAAGTTTGGCGGGAGAGTGAGACTTTTATTTTATAGTATTCTCTAATGACGGATGGTTTAGTCCCAAGGACTTCCACAGTTATGTATACTGAAAAATACACTCAGGCAGAAGTCAATACTTCTTACGCTAAACTTTTATCCATATTTCTACTTCTTTAAGCAGATTTATATTTTGTAGAGGTTTTGAGTCGTGAAATTCTAGCTCACATTTCTTTCAATTCTTTGGTGACTTCTCTAATTTATATAGACTCATAATAAAGCTTGCAATCGTAATCCAATATTACATTCAAGTCCATTATCATTTCTATCATTTAGAATATTGTCCTCAGTTTCTCTCCAGATACTGAATGCATGGACTTGGTTCAGGTTCAGTGTTTTACCAACCAAACACATCGGAACCTGTTCTTCTTTCCAAGAACTTTTGAGTCATCCTATTGTTGGATTCAGAATTTGTTTTTATGGTAGAATCATATGTCCATGGTCATATAGGATCACATGTCTAAGGACATGGTGTATCCATATTCTTCCATTAAAACATTATTTGTGATATTAAGGTTTTCATCCTTTATATATAATTCCTAGCCACAAGACCCTCTTTCTTGTCTAGGAGATTATTCCAACATTTCAATGTTCATCAGACGTGTCTTAATCTATCATCATAGATTTTGGTGTGTAATGTATTCATATTTCGTTTATGGAAGATTCTCGTAATCTGTTATTTTATTTGTCTTATTCTCCATTTATATCAACGCATATATATATGAGATTGTCTCCAATATATCAATGTATATATATGAGATCGTGATTATGCTCCCACTCAAATATGTCCGATACATATATCTGTGAGTAAGCTTTCATCAAGTCACCATTCTAATTATGTCAAACATATAAATATTGCTCTCAAGGCTCCCGCTCAGAAAATGCCCTCTGCATTCCAAGTTTTAAGGAAGTTTTCAAGGCTCTCACTCAATTTCATGAAATTGCGGTCGTACTCAATATTTTGGTTACTTCAAAATCACTTGATCAAATCAAGGTTGAGAGTCCCTGCCTTGAGGTACTATATTCCACCTTTTCCGAAACATTCTTTTGTTATGCCAATTGCAATTTACTCTTAAAATTCCAAATTTGAATAAAATGCAATTTCAGGTTATGGCCCTATCATAGTGTTTGTCAATGAAATATCATATTGATCGAGCATTGCTACATTTCCGTAGTCAATCATTATTGCATTTAGCCATAACAATTTTTACGTGCCAAATGATGCCTTTATGTGTTACATCATTCTTAATAACTTCCTATTTATATGGAATGCGAAATAACTTCCTTATTTCATAGGATGTGAGCCATCCTATATGTAACTCAATATGATTTTATTTCTTCTCGTGTTTTAGCCAACAATCAATTCTTCGTAATTTACAAGCAATGTCATCTTCGGTTTCATTTAAGAAAACTCATGATTATTGTTCTGTACAGAACGTATTCATGATAACTTTATTATTTGTCACAAAAGGCTACTCATATACCATGATCATCATCAATAGCATAATTCCTCTTTTCATAGAGTCATTGTAGCGGAACATCTTTCCGTTGCGTTACTCTGATATTTGGAGGCAGGGTCAACTACCCTGGTTAAAGTTTCCACTTTCTCTCATTGGTTTATCCGTGAGAACTATCTTCTCGTTTACCAATTGAAGAAAAACCAGTTTTGCTATTCGGGAAGATGTTTCTTTTAACCCGCTCATAATCTTAATAAAAAGAAAGTTATATCCTATAAAACTTTTAGAAACTTTCTAATACCATCATTGTATGGAGTTATATTCTTCATTAGATTCTGGATGGTTCCTTATTCATGAATTGGGTGTTTTTAACTCAATAAATTATAACAATTTTGTTCCTCGATAATGTTAGCGCTAGGGGATTGTTTTTAGACCATACTACATTTTAGTATGAGTACGAATGGTTTTGGTGCTTGAGCACTTTAAACTTTCATCGTAATTTGTGGTATCTCTTCCACAAGTCTTCCATTTATGTCAATTGTAATACTTATCACTTTGATCATAGCATAGTGATTCATATTCTTATATCCTACTTCACACTGTGATTCCGGAATCTCAGATTTATGATCTCAATAGAATACCTTGTTCAATAAATCATATCAAGTAATTTTAATGATAATGCATGTGCTTGTTTAGCACATCATTTATGTATAATAATTAGCGCAAGTTCTACTTTGCTAGAACTCCGTCATTAGTCATATTCTTTGATAATGAATACATGTGTTAATACATCGAGTATCCAATGACTTCATCATTTATGAATTCATCTCATGCATTTAATCTAATTATGACTTTTGACTTTATTGTTATTCATAATAACTTAATCATTAAACATTGGATATCATTTGACAATTTTGGTACTTTATAAATGCTTCTATCATAACATAAATTCAATCGTAATCATATCATAAGCACACTTTATTCATTAAACTGGAACAACTGACTTGTCTCAAAAACATGAATAAATTGTCTCGCAAGATGCAAGACATACTAATAAGTGTTCATACTAAATATATTACAAAAGATTTATCTAATACTCTAAGTATAATCCTATGATAGATGTCTTGGTGAAATCTTGTTGGCCATCAACTGTCTTGGTTGTCATCAATCCTCGATTGCACCTCTTCCCGTCCATGCAATGGCAGGCCCTATTTTCATACAACAGAACAAGCATCAGATACTTATCAAACTGCAAGTGTTGTATAAGGGAATAAAAATTTATAACAAGTATATCAAATATATACCTTCTCCATCAACAATTTCTCCTTCAATTGGTGCAACCTTTGCATCTAGAAGATTAATCATGAAATTTCTGAGATACGTGTTACTCCTCTCCCTACATAGCCATGGACATAATCTCGATAACTCGGTGGAAGTGAATGTAGCACCGTGTTTATCGCAAACTCCTCTGTGGTAGATTCATTTGTTGTCCAATAGTCAAAGTCTTCCACAAGGCTTAGATACATCCCATGCATCCTGTCTAAGTGGGTTCTCAGGAAGGTGTGCTCTCCCATCTTTGTAGAAAGATATTGTTTTCCTAAATCAAATCTGGCCACTCTGAACTGATGCATAAACATTGACTTTAGTGTGTCTATCATGTCATAAGCACTAGTTTCCTTAAACTGATTGCTCAACTCACGTGACATGGCGTGTTCCATGAAATTCTTCACCACAGAGTACTTCTACTAACGAACATAGTAATCAAGCATTTCTTGTTCATATCCATTAATATTCGGAGTATCTCCCACATGCCTTTCTATTATGAACAATATGTTTGCTCTGTTGAGCGAATTCTTAAGGCATAGATACCATTTAGCGAAATTTGACCCATCTACTTTAACTTTATCACCACGTACGAAAGAGTAGAATTCACGATGTTCAATCATGTTCGTTTTCTAAGAAAATATTTGCAAGGAAAATCAATTAAGACTAGTTCATAATAATAATATTATAAATGATCTCACACTAAAACAATCATCCCTAAGAAGTTTTAATGATTACATGATCCAAATTCACTATCCGTCCTCAAACATCACACGGCTGACGGATTTGTTTCATAGGTAGACAACTAGTTTGTGCGATCACATCCTACTTGTGAATCGTGCTTGATCTTTCGATCTCAAGTATTCTGAGGCCATATATGCATATGCTAGGATCGCCAAATTGACCTTAGTGTTATAGCTTCTTAGACCATATCTACATATGCTAGGTTTTCCAAACCCAACCTCATGTGAACGCTTACGTATGTGTGACACCCGATCGTCACGGCGTGCCTATCATAAAGAGATCCTTCCAGGTGGTGCACACTGCAATAGAATACTTATGTTTAATTTTATAACGGAATCATCTTATTTCAAGCTACCGTCGTGTATCCTATACTAGCAAGTTTTAAGATGTATGATCATGGTGGCCCTAAGTCGACAGTGTGTCCATTTTAGTTTGTTTCATCTAACACATAGCAAGGCTATCACTACATCAAGATCAAACAAAACATTAGCCCCCTTTGCAATATAAAGTTAGACGCCTCTATTTTGTATATTGCATGTTTTACGTGGCTGCTAGGGATTTCATAGATGAATTGTTTCTAGTCTACGAACAATCAACCACAACGCTGATTAGACGATTGTCTCTATTACACCCCGTACGGGGCCCTCCGTTGCAAATGCCATATTCGCTAAAGTAAGAGAGACAGACAACCCCCAGTACCACTTTATACGGTACAAGCCATATGTCAAGCGTGGAACCCGTCTCGCTTAAGTGTACGCGTAAGGTCAGTCGGGGCCGCTTCATCAAACAGTGTCGCAGATATGAACAAGTACACGTGAGAGGGTAACAATCATAGAATCAACGCCCATATCCCAGATATGTTCTATCCGCACAGTAATACTAAGCATAAACCTGGCTCTGATACCATTGTTAGGTCTTGCAGCACAAAACAATAATTTTTCTAACTAGCGTCAGAATTCTTTTCTTATCTGTTAACCTTAGCGCACCCAAAATCTAAGCCAAAACCCCTTAAATCAAGCCCAAACTATCCATTTAGGCTTCCCCAATCATCTGCTATAAAGTGAAGACAACCCCTTGCAATTTGGGGCAACCCTAGCCTACCCTAAACCCTCACAAACCACTAGTCGCCGCCACCCCACCTCAGTTTCTGTACACAACCAACCCCCACCGTCGATCCAGATTCAGCGATCTGGATTGTCGAATCCGGATCAAACGAACCGTAGGCCGCCATGTCACTAGATGGAGAGCCCCAGCCAGCAGCCTCTCGAGTCGTCGCCCGAAGGTCTCCATGCCCGAGCCGTCCATGCCGTCGTGCTCCTTCCAGCGAGCTGCACCGGCGCCGCGCCCCAGGTCACGCCTCCGTGCGCCGCCCTTCCTCGTGCCTCCCTCCTCTCCCTCTCATCTCTCTTCTCATCTCCGCCCCGCAGGACCACAAGCTGCGCCGCCATGGACGACCCCTCGCGGCCTCGGAGCTCAGCCGAGCCACCCTTCGCCTCCAGCGCCCGGATCCGGCGACCGGCGGCCAGATCTACCATCCCCAGCTTCCCCGTCGCCCGTACTTCCTGCCACCTCGTCGGAGTGACGACCGGAGAACCCGTGCCGCCACCACCTTGAACTCCCCGATCGGGATGAGGCGAACGAGTTGCCTCTCTCGTGCGGGACGACGTGCAGCGCCCCCTGTGACGCCCCCAAAACCAATTCGTGTACATTAATCATACATGTATGGTACACGACCGAAATCAGGGTGCAACAGTGAGAATATCACAGCACAACACTAGACACAAATAAGATAAATCTGATATTACAAACCAGGGATCACGAGGATCCGAATACATAAGTTATACAAGCCATAATATCTGAGTACAGACATAGTTAGTCAAGTTTTTCCTTAAGAATGTTAGCACAAATGACATCAGAGATACAGATCGAAAAGGCGAGGCCTCCTGCCTGGGATCCACCGAACTACTCCTGGTCGACGGGGAACTTGACGTCGTAGTAGTCGCCTCCGGGGTTCTCCTGCTCCTGGGCTCCAACGTCGACTGCAGCGGCCGATCAGGCAAAACAAAAAAGGGGGGGATAAAGAAAGGGTGAGTATCTAGCATACCCGCGAGTCTTACGTCCGCTACTAAGCATTTATGCATTTGTATCAAATGGAAAGGGGAAGCTGTATATAGTGGACTGAAAGACAGAAAATTAAAATAAGGAAGAGAAGCTAGGCCTATCGAAGACTAGCAGCTTCTGACAAGTCTTGCAGCATGGGGAGAGAATAGCCAACAGTTGAATATAAAGCATAAAGTAACAATGCAGCAGAAGTTGCTGCAGCATTGTATAATAGTAAGTTGTAATAATTAGCAATGCCTCCGATTTCCCTCCCTCGACTTCCCTGCGAGGAAGAAGACCCGGAACCATACAGTTTAATAGTAGTAGTTTGTAGTGGTAAGATCCAGCTTCAACATATAGCGTCATGTTACCGTGGACACAGCTATTCGAATAGATTAATCTTCCCTGCAGGGGTGCACTTGTGTTACACTACACGCACGGATCTCCAGGGTGGCGGGCACCTTGTTAGGGAACGCTCCACCAAAGCTATCCGACACGTCGCAACCCATCCTAGGCTCAGCAGAGAGGCCATCCGCCGGACTAAATCCTATGCGATCAGGGGTCTAGGACCCTCACCCTTCACGCTCCTGCATGGTGCGAGGCTGGACGGGAAGCAAAATCAAACACCACTCGCGAGTAAAGAAGACACACAACTTCCTGGCAATCAAACCGCGGTACTGCTGACGTCTGAAAAGCTTTCGAATGAACTACGACGCATGAGAGCCCATAACTCCTTATCCTACGTGAAGGTAGTGCGTACAGACCAACGGGCCTCTCAAGTCATCCACCGAACCATTTAGCATTTTATTATTATCTCGCAGACAACCATTATCGATGTCTGACTAACAACACAACGGACAACGACACTACTTGAAAAAGGGCATTAATGGCGCACCTCATTTGCATGTTAGTGGGGCACATGTGGTGCGCCGTTGCTACCACGCCACTACTAGCACTTAGTAATGGCACACATTTGGTGCGCCATTACTAACCCAGACAGTAATGGCGCACCCGAAGTGCGCTATTACTAAGTCCCCAGGTGCGCCATTACTACGTATAATAGGTTCTTTTTTTTGCTTTTCTGTATTTGCATCACAGATATAAACAGCTCATAGATACAAAATACATCACACAGATATAAACAACATCATCAACATGACAACTATTACATAATGTAACATCCACATTAGAATTCAACCAACACCATTATTAACAAGAGCAAATCACAAAGTATAGCATGAGAGTACACAAATTCTTAACCAACATGTTATCAATTACACTACTTCACTCCTCGTCAGAAGATATGACGATGAGCTTGTTCTCTCTTTTGGCCTGAGCTACTTCCTGTAACACCCTCACTGTCATGAACAGTAATCACTTTGCTAATCAAGGGTTACTGTTGCTAATCACTTTTGATAATCACTGTTATTCAAACTGGCCTTGATCAAACTTTGCAACTTGTTATTTTTCTATTCATGGTGGTTGGCATTAAAGCAATGTGACCACGGACCTTGCTCATCATGGATCAAAACAAATCCAAGCCCCTTTGCATTTGAAATCAAAACATAGCTCAAATGCCTTTTGGTTGAATATTAAAAACAATGTGGAAATAAAACATTGTCCAAAAATTATGCAAACAATTTTGTTAAATGCCTAAAAGTAATAGAACCTTGTCAGGCTAACCTTGGGTATTTGTTGGTCCATAGAAAAATGCAAACAATCCAAAACAGTAGCTACAAGTCCACTTATATCCATGTGATAATTTAATACAATACTAAAGTAGTTTATAAAACCCCCAAACTTTTTGTGGGCCTCTGGTAATGTTTGTTACTGATTATGGGACACCTTTTATATTTTACAAAAATACAAAAGTATCTAAAATAATTAAAAACATAAAAGAAAAGAAAAATAAAAGAAACAAAAGAAAAGCTTATCCCCCGCCCTAGGCGAGGCCCACCTTCTTCCCGGCCCACCCCGGCCCAGCCACCCCCTCCCATGTTTCTTCTTCCTATCGCTACAGGGGAAGCCGACCGAGGCTTCCCGTCGCGCCATCTCGCTGCCCACGTCGCTACAGGAGCCCTGGGGAGGATAAGGAGGCCACCATGGCACCCCCCATAACCCTAGATCGAGTTTCCCCCCCAGCTTCGCTCCTATGTTCCCCCCCTTGAACCGAAGCCGCCGCCGGCCACCGACGCGCACACGCGCGGCCACCCTCTCCCCCAGTCCGCGTCGTGATGTCCACGTTGATCGCCATCGATGTCCACGTCTCCCTGCAGAAGGAGCTGTTCCCGGGAGCCTCCACAGCAGGCGAATCGCGCCGATCCCGTCGCCACGACCGTCGACGCACCTCGCCGGAATTGGCGCCGCCCCGGACACGTCCGGCCTCCCCGAGCACCTCCTCGCGCTCCCTGTGAGCTCCTCCTGCGAATCCCCCTCTCCCCTCCTTCGATTCATCGTTGTAGCACACTCCCCCGCCGAGTCCTGCCCCGCCGTGGCCACCATGGCCAGGGCGTGCGCTCGCCTGGTCCTGGCCGCGCCCCTCTCACTCGTTTGCCCCCCTTGGCCGCGCGCTCCCTCGCATACGCGCGACCGTTGCGGCGCCGCTCCTCTGCGCCGGCCCGCTACTCGCCCCGGTCACCTTGCTGGCTCCCGCCGTGGCCGCCAAGGCCGCAGCCCAAGCCGGCGTCGACCCTAGCTGCGCGTGTCCTCCCCTGGCCACGCCCCCTCTCGCCGCAGCCTCCCCTCACCTTGCCTCGCTGAGGCGAGCACACGGTCGCCGCCGGCAGCCTCTCTCGTCACCGGCGTGAACCTTTGCTGCTGACCGATGGGCCCAGCCTATTAGGGACTTAATTATCTTCTAATAACCCACTGATAGCGGGCCCCATCCCCCTTAATCATCTGCTTATAAGTTAAAAGAAATTAAAACCTAATTCTATTACATGTGGTCCCTGCCCAATTAAAATAACCACTGGATCAATTAGACTAGTTAATTAAAACATGTGCCTATGACATGTGGGTCCAGGGGGTTATTAAATAAATAAAATGAATTTATAACACATGTGAGGCTGACATGTGGGACCCCCATGTCAGGTTTGACTGGTCAACTTTACTGTTCTGGATAATTTTTGAATAAACAATTAAATAAATTCCAGAAATTCTTTTAAATTGAATAAAACTTTGAAATTCTACATCTTTTAAACCGTAGCTCCGATAGAAAAACTTTATACATCAAAGTTGCTCAGAAAAATGCAACCGTTCCGAATACGCTACCTGCATACCCACCGCACCCCTCTAACCTACCGAACCCGAGACTGTCCCCCTCCGGATCATTTGTCCGGTAATTATCCGGTACCGGTAAAACTTTCCGGATGGATTTGTTCTGAACATAAAAGTTGTTCGGAGTGCATCAATGATCACATATACACTGTCCACATGCCTGTCAGATATTCACGACACTATATACATGGAACCTTCCCCCCTCCTGTCCGTCTGTCGATAATCACCCGGAGCCGGTATTTCATCCCCGGATGAATTCCCGCTTCGAGTATAACACTGTGTAACGCGTTAGAACACCGTTAACGTTGTGTTTGACATATCTTGTATTTGTATTGCTATTATTGTTGTGTATTTGTTGTTTCTCCCCCCTTTCTTATTGTCCGGTAGTCCCGACGACCGCTGCCGATGCCCTTGTGATCGACTACGTCGTCGACGACCGTGAACCCCTACCGTCGAGCTTCCAGGCAAGCAGAGCCATTCTCTTCCCCAGATATCGCATATCTTTCCGTACTTTCTTGCACTAGGCATGGTTACTGCTGCTGCTACGATTACAATCCTATTCAACTGCATAGCCTGTTTTTGTCGCCCCTTGATGTACCTTCCTTTATCCTATGCAACCTTATAAATATATATTATATTCAGCAATGAGCCCTGCACATTGCTAGCTAGGATTAGATAGCAGGGCCGTGACCACTCAGGGGAGTGAACACGGATGCGATATATTAACTGTTACAGGTACGGTACAATGCAAACACCGCCTAAGGCCCCCTAGCTCGGCTCTGCCGAGCCACCATCAAGTGGAGCTATCGAGGAGTAATCCTCGTACTCCACTCGTTGCTGACTCTGTATAGCCGCTCTAGGTACCTGAGCAACGGTTTTCCTTAAAGGTAAGAAAGCCGGGTGACCCAACGGTGCCCGCGAGAGGTATTGCGTCGGGAACGACAGGGAGGGTACGGCCGACGTTACTGGCGTGCTTGGCCCCAGCTCGTATCTCGCGGGAGTTACTGAACCACGAAAGTCGAGATCTACCAAGATCACACGCGAGACAAGGTAAGGAGACGGTTCACCTTGTTGGTAACCGCAGAGACTTGGTGGGACGACAGGGCAGGCACCGATGTACTGGTGGTCCTGTCTGCTGTCGTTGTCCGCGGGTCTGTTAAGTCGAGGCAACGATAACGGTTGTCACGCAGGTTAATTAAAATGTTAAATGGTTCGGCGGATGTCTTGATTAGCCTTTTGGCTTGTACGCACTACCTACACGTGGGAAGAGGAGTGTGGGCTCCCCTGCATCGTAGTCTCGTTCGAGGGTCTTTAGACGTCAGCAGTATCGCGGGCTGATTGCCGGGAAGTGGTGTTGTCTTCTCTTGCTCGAGCGGTGTATTTGTATTTGCTCTTATTTTGCTTCACCGGCCAGTCACGCACCGTGCAGGAGTACGTTCGGGTTAGGGACCAAAGCCCGGCGTACATAGGATATAGTCCGGCGGATGACCTCTCTGTTGATTGCCGAAGGATGGGCTACTTTGTGTCGGATAGCTTCGGTGGGGTGTTCCCTAACAAGGTGTACGCCACCCTGGAGATCCGAGCGTCGTAGAGTCACGCCAGTGCACCCCTGCAGGGAAGATTGATCTATTCGAATAGCCGTGTCCACGGTAACAGGACGCTTTATGCTGAAGCTGGATCTTACCACTACAAACTACTACTATTAAACTGTATGGTTCCGAGTCTTCTTCCTCGCAGGGAGTCGAGGAAGGGAACTCGGAGGCATTATTATTATTAACTATTACAACTTACTATTATACAATGCTGCAGCAACTTCTGCTGCATTGTTATTACATTCATGTTATTGAACTTTTGGCTGTTTCTCTTCTCATGCTGCAAGACATCGTTGGAAGATGCTAGTCTTCGATAGGCCTAGCTTCTTACCCTTATTATGATTTCTACCTTGCAGTCCACTATATACAACCTCCCCTTTCCTTTGATACAAATGCATAATGGTTAGTAGCGGACGTAAGACTCGCGGGTATGCTAGATACTCACCTGCTTTTTTTCCTTTTTGTTTTGCCTGATCGGCCGCTGCAGTCGACGTTGGAGCCTTGGAGTCCAGGAGCAGGAGATCCCCGGTGCCGACCACCACAACGTGAAGATCCCCGATGCGTTCTACGACGTCGAGTTTCCCCGTTGACCAGGAGTAGTTTGGAGGTTCCCAGGCAGGAGGCCTCGCCTTTTCGATCTGTTGTTATTTGTGCTAGCCTTCTTAAGGCAACCTTGTATTCTTGTGTCTGTACTCAGATACTTTTGCATCCGCTAACTTTGTGCTCTTGAGATTATGTATTCGAGCCCTCGTGGCCCCTGGCTTGTATTAAATAGCTTGTATTATTTTATTTGTAGAGTTGTGTTGTGATATCTCACCGTGAGTCCCTGATCTCGATTGTGTACCTTGCGTGTATGATTACTATACACAGTCTGATTTTGGGGGCGTCACACTTCCCATACAACCGCTAGGCGCGCCAGGTCTCGTGGAGGGTCATCGAATACGCCCGGGTACCTGTGCTCCCAAACGGCATTGAACTCCGCCTCCCCTGCCGCATCCTCCTTTTCTATCTCCCGCCTATTTCGAGACAGCTCTGAAGCAGTGGGCTGAATGCCAGAGCTTGTCGTCGAAAAGTCAGAGACATGCGAGGACGCTGTTGATGCAGAGAGGTGCGAGCCCGTGCAGCAGCCCGACAAGGCGGGCGCGGGCACGGGTGCGGTCTCCGACTCAGGGGTGGGGTGGTATACGGATGCCGGTGGTGAGGCGACAGGTTTGACGAGAGCAAACCATTTCTGCAAGATAAGATGATCAGGAAGATAACTGACATGAGCAAAATCACAGCATCAATTAAAGTAGAGTACCAAAATCACCTAAATACTAGACCATGCAGAACAGAAGAGCTAGTAGTGCTTCACATTCAAAAGACTTTTAAAAACACCAACTTTAGTCACTGAAAACAACGATGCTTTGTTTAGCACTGAATCATCCAAGCATGCACATTCAAAATCTAAGATTCAATATTGTTTCATACAATGAAGGCATGTGAAATCAACCCATATGTTCTACAATGAAGCAGTGAACGCAAAAGTTAAATATAGATAAGGCTGATATTTCAACGGTCAGATGAAAACCGTTCCAGAAAAACAAAAATGAACATTGTACTGGAACTAAGTCAGCCAAACACATTACTTCAAGCAGTGACACAAAAATATATACATGAGGATCTGGTTGTGAAGAACCTAAGAAATACTGGTTGTGAAGAACCAATCATCAAAAACTGACTACTTTCAGAATTATTGTTACCAAAGTCAAGAAATGGTGCTGTCATATCAAATACTCCTCCATGCCACAGTTGTAATTAAGTGAAGTATATAGAATTGAAATAACCAAAAGATGGTATCAGTCTACTTACTTTCAGTATCCAACTCAATGGCCTTGAAGCTTGCTCCTAGCTGCGTGAACAACTTCTTCACTTGTACACAGAAAGGGCAGTAAGACTTGCTGCAGATAGCCCAAAAACTGAGATGAAACAGAGTTGAGTCAGGAGGGCATGTAGAATTGAGCATCAAACACAGAAAGTAGTTAAGTTCATCGTTGTCCATGGATGAAAATCTTGAGAGAACGCATAGTAGTAGAACTAGGAATCTTGAGAGCACATGGATGCAAATCTTGAGAGAACGCGTATTAATAGCCCTAGGAATCTTGAGAGCACAAGGATGCAAATCTTGAAAGCATGCGTAGTAGTAGCACTAGGAATCTTGAAAGTGCGCATGAATGGGAGAGATGAGTGGTAGGAATATCAAGGAAAGATCTTGTAGTGCCCTGGCCGAGCAGGCAACGGGGTCCCTCGCAGCCGGCACGCGCCCGCGAAGAGGATGCTTCGCCGGGTCTGCAGGGAGCATGGTGCTGGTCAGCAGTGCGGCGGCTCCACCACCGGACGCCTTGTCGAGGAGGCCATGCGGTCCCTTCACCACAACCAGCACGTGCCCGCGAACAGGATGCCTCGCTCGGTCCACCGGGAGCATGGCGCTCTCATTTGAACTACATTCAGAGCATCCACAGTGTAGTCTTTAGCCGCCTCTATCGTTGCCTCTATACCCTTTAGCATTGATGCTATACCCTTTGCCTCTCATGTCAGTCATCCACAGGGAAAGACCAGGGTGGGGGTTGGGGTGGTGGTTCGGGTGGCTGCTATCAGCAGGTCCCCATCCGCATGTGGTAGTGACGAGTATCACGCTGGATGGATGCACTCTCCTGTGAGCGTGCCAAGGCCAATGTCGATGCCATGCATGGCGTGGTTTCATTGGCCAATGCATTTCCTACCAAACTCCTTTCTTGGGGATTTTCTCCACATGCCCCCCTTTTGTCTCCTACACTACACGACTATGCATGACATGGAATGGATGCTTTGCTCCTCCAATGGCACCAAATTATTGGCCCCCAAATGCCAATGTGGTGCCCTTAGCCTGTAGGAACACACATGGGCTTGGCTGAGTAAGTTAGCAGCATAGGTCAAGGGCCATGACTAGCATTTAAGAAGCAGGGGCCAGTCAGGGAGAGGGCGAGAAGAAGAAGGCCAAGGTGATGCTAGAGATCTGGAAATGGAAGTGGGAGGACTCAACCATTGGCATGCTTCTGGTTCTGGGCCAACAAGATTCACCTAAGCTGGGAAGAAGGGGTGACCAAGTAAAAGGGTGGGTAGTGGGCGCTGGCTAGCAACTACCATGCCCCAGCATGCATAGCATGATTTTGGAATGACCAGATGCACTACACAGTGGCACTTGATCTGTTTCCCAACAATATAATTCAGCCTAGAAGACATCTAGTCATGATCCATCCAACATTAGTTAAACTCAATCCATGTTACGCTAAGAATGACATGAGAGCTCTCTATGTTGGTGCTCGAAGAATAAAATAATGAATCTCAAAAAGTGAAGACCGAGTAGAGGAAAAGACATCAAGGAACTAGAGGGACAAATCTCCTATCAGTAACAAGGCAAACTGAATATTTTAACTGACAACGATATCAAACTGTTGGCTAAATGTTTAAACTAAAAAAATTAGAGACACATGTAGTTACTCTTACTTCTCTGCATTTTTTTAATGAAGTTGTTGTTTGCACTGAAATAATAAACTAATGATGTTGGTTGCACTAAATCTGTTTAAACTGGAGATGTTGTTTGCAAGGAAACCTAAAGATGTTGTTTGAACTCACATTTTTCTTTCTCTTCTCTACCGTTGTTGCTTTGTTGCTATTGGTCTGATGATCCTGTTGCTCTTTTGCAAATAAATTCAGCTACATCACTGTCTTTGTCAGATTACTATCCTATATTCAAACAAAAGTGTTCAAGAAATTCATATTGATGTTAAACAAAATTGAATGCTCTAGTTGATAATGTAGTTATCACAAACATTTGATACTCTAGTTGTGATCTTGTTTCATGTTCTTAAAATGGTACTACTGGAGTATGACATTTAAATAAATAAGGAAATTGAAATTGAAGAAACTTGGATGTGCCTAATTTAGTTTCATATGTGTGTACAAAAAAGATGGTCTTTTACTCTAGTGACATGAATCTACAGAGACTAGCACATAAACAAACATCAGCAAGGATCATCCAAGTCGTACTATTGTCCTACATTTTTATTGCCGGACAATCAGTAAGGAATTTCATCGGTGGAGGAGGCGGAGAAGGGCGTCGGGATCCTGTCGAGCAGCGTGGTGGCGTCCATCCTGGCGGTCCGCTTGCCGGGCGCCATGGCGCAGTAGGCGAAGGCGAGCCGGAAGCAGCCGAGCAGCGCGTCCTCGCTGTTCCCGTCCACGGCCTCGCCGCGGAGCGTGGGGTCGGCCATAAGCAGCACGAGGCCGCACTGGTCCTCACTGGTGGCCACGGCGTCGGCGTGCCACTGGCAGAGCTCCACCTCCGAGTAGACGCGCCCCGAGAGCATCTCCAGGAGCACCATGCTCTTCGGACCACATGCGAACGGGGTTTGGGAAGAGGGCGGCCGCTTACCTTGCATCTCGACGACTTCGGGGAAAATGGGTGGCGGGCGTGGTGGGGCGGCGGAGGGGTGGCGGCGAAGGGGAATGACGGAGGGGGGGCACCCGGGCACGAGGGCGCGGGGGAGGTGGAGGGGGGCGGCGGCGAGATGTGATCGAGAGAGAGTGAGAGGAGTGAGATGGGATCGAGAGAGAATGAGATGAGTGAGATGGGGATACCCTAACTGGTTTCGGGTGGGGAGCTAGCCACCCAGGCCGTTGGGCCCAGGCCAGAGAGAGGACGGGTCCTAGGCCCAGAGACAAAGCAATGGCGCACCTCACAGAATTGCGCCATTAGCTTCCCTTGTTACTAATGGCGCACTTCTAAACAGTACGCCATTGATAAGTCATGGGAGGGGGGCTGGTCCAGAAGCGAATGGGCAGTGACGCATTTGCAGGCACATGCGCCATAACAAGGGCACTAATGGTGCACCATGTACTGGTGCGCCATTGCTGATTATTAAAAGTGCACTGCGCATGTGGTGCGCCATTAGTGTCCATATTATCTATAGCCATTTTTCCAATAGTGAACAGCAGCCAGGACCACTAGTACATCGGTGCCTGCTCTGTCGTCTCGTCAAAGCGCGCGGTTACCAACAAGGTGAATCGACTCCTTACCTTGTCTCGCGTGTGCTCCTGGAGGATCTCGACTTTCGTGGTTTGGTAACTCTCGCGACCAACGATCAGGGTCCAAGCGCACCTGTACACTGGCCGTACCCTCCCTGTCGTCCCCTCGCAATAGCACTTGCGGGAACTGTTGGGTCACCCGACTTCTTACCTTATGGACAACTGTGTCTCAGGACTCTAGGGCGGCTATACAGAGTCAGCAATGAGCGGAGTACGAGGATTACTGCTTGATGTCTCACACTTGATGGTGGCTCGGCAGAGCCGAGGTAGGGCCTCAGGTGGTGTCTGCATTGTACCGTACCTATGCAGTTATAATAAGTTATACCCGCGTTAACTCCCCTGAGTGATCACGGCCCGCTATCTAATCCTAGTTGACTAACAAAGCGCAGGGCTCAATGCTAAATATAATATTTATAATAGGCAGCATAGGATAAAGGAAGGTACATCAAGGGGCGACAAAAACAAGCTATGCAATTGAATAGGATTGTAACGTAGCAACAGCAGCAATGCCTAGCGCAAGAAAAGTACGGAAAGATAGGCGATATTTGGGAAAGAGAATGACTCTGCTTGCCTGGAAGCTCGACGGTAGGGGTAGGGTCGTCGACGAAGTAGTCATACCCAGCAGCGGTGTAGTCGACAACAGCGAGGTCTACCGGAGAATAAAAAGGGGGGGCGGGAGAAACAGTGAATACAAAGCAAGCATATACAAACAGATGCATGAAATTACCGATGAAATGTTAACGGTGCTCTAACGCAGTGCAATGCACGCTGCTCAGAGCGAGAATTCATCATGGGATGAAATTCCGGCTCCGGGTGATTATCGACAAACGACTCGGAGGGGGGGATGACGATGTTCGATGTTTTTATATAGGGATGTCGTTTGTATACGGATAGCGTATTCATATTCGTTATATTTTTCTGATCAGTTTTCATGTATAAAATTTTTCCATCTGATTTAAGGTTTAAAAGATATTGAATTTTAAAGTTTTAAATCAATTAAATCAATTTCTGAATTTCTTTTATTATTTTATTCAAACATTATCCATAATAGTACCACTGAAATGGGGGACCCCCATGTCAGTGGTAGATTTATTTAATTAGTGTATTAATTAGTCAGAGATAGGCCCCACATGTCATACACTGTTTATATAACCATTTCTTTTAAATCAAATCTTCAGTGGGACCCAGGCTGTCATAGGGTCATATTAACTTAAGGTTATTTAAATTTAACAGTAGATTAAGTGGGGCTGGCCCACATGTAAGTGGATCAAAGGTTATATTTTAATTGGTTTAACTAACACGTTAATTAGGGGACCGAGACCCACATGTAACTGTCAGTGGCAAGTTTAATTAGCGCTAACCACAACTGGAAGCTGGGATCCGCCGGTCAGCCACATGGGAGCTCGCCGGCAAGGCCAACTCCGAAGAGGTCATCAGAGAGCTCGCCGCAGCGCACGGGAGGGTGCGCGCGTGGGTGCGTTCGAACAAGGAGGCCGAGCCGCGTCGCTTGGTGGGCTCGGGGTGACCGGGGGCTCGCCGGAGCAACGACAATGACGAGCGCGGCGGCGGTGCTCTCGGTCGTCGACGGGAAAACGTAGCTCTGATCCAAAACGAGAACGCGTGCTAGACTGCACGGGAGTGAGCTCGCCGTCGTCATTGGCGGCGACGGGCTCGGCTTCCATGGCGCATCGTGCTACGGTGAATCATTGACCACAGGGACAAGTGGCGATGGTGCAAGAAGCTTACAGGGAGGGTGTAGGGGCTGGCAGCGGGCTCGACGGAGGCGCGAGGCGGCCGAAATTCAACGGCGACAACGGCGGATGCAGAAAAGGGTTGATGGCGATGCGCTCGGTTCCGACGACCCCGACTTGATTCCTTCCGGTGGGTGGTGAAGACGAGGACGGCTCAGCGCTAGGACACGTCGGCTGCGGTTGGGGACGACGATGGTCGCGTGTGGGCACGGCAATGGCGACGGTGGCGCGGGCGCATTTTTGACCGAGTGAGGGAGAGGCGAGGAGGGGGGACTAGGGTTAGGATTTCTACAGGGGGGTGTGCGTGGGGTACATAACGGTGTCGGCGGTGCTGTAGCATCGTAGTGGCACGCATCGGGTGGCTGCCGGCGTCGAGCACCATGGCGATGGCACCACGCATGCTCGGGATGAACATGGGAAGGGGATGACCAGGGTGGGCCGGGGGAGTGGGCTAGGCTGCACTGTGGACTTGATGCACCAGGGCGTTGGGCTTCTTCTTATTTCTTTTTATTTCTTTTCTGTTCCCTTTTCTTTTTTGTTTGTATTTATTTTGGCTAGCATTTGGTTTTTGTAACATGTTCCATAATTAGTATGGCACAACAATAGAGTGCCACAAAAAGTTTTGGCCTTTTATAAAATCTTTTGCATTTTTGTTTTATTAAAAAGGTATTAAATGCCACTTTTTTCTACTGTTTGAATTGTTTGATTTATTTTATAGCTTAAAAAATTCCCATATCTACATGGACATGGTCCACTGAATATTGGGCATTTTACAAAAGTGGTTGCAAAGTTTTTAGTTGAACTTTTATTTGCCACATTGTTTTTAATTTCAATCACAAGGAAATTTGAATTTGAATTGATCCAAAGATGATCAAGGAATGATTTGCAACAGTAAACATCATTAGCAAAACAGATTAATGTTCCCTTACACTGAGGGTGTTACAAATCTCCCCCACTACAAGAATTCTTGTCCCGAGAATTTTGTAAGTGCATCTAGTGCCCCCTTTGAGGTTTTGGAGTATTTGATGACAAAACGGTTAAGGGACTAATGTGTTTGTGAGTATACACAGGAAAAAAGTCCCTGAGGATGAGGTTAACCACCGTTGTCGACCCCCTAAAATGTTGAGGAACATGGGAGAAATCGGTGTGTTTCCTGAAGACTGAAGTTGTGCGAAATCCTGAAAAATCAGGATCCTGAAGCGTTCGGCTGAAGCTGAAGCTGTACCAGATACTGAGGACGATCCTGAGGACGTTCGCGCTGAAGACGAAGTTGAAGTATAGTCTTCTCTAAGACTTTTTATACTTCTTGAGTCGTAGGAAAACACCGCACTGTTGGAGGGGTTGAGGAAAATGAGTTCTGTATTTCTGAGGAAGTGCTCAATTAGAAATCCTGAAGAAAACCCTAAGAAATCTCCTGCAGTAGAAGTTCAATTCCTCAGGTGTCTGAGACGATGTTCTTTAGGACACTGAGGAGTTTTTCTTCAGTTGAGGAGTCAGGAAACTGCTAGTGCAGTTCGCCTGAAAAAAGAGAGAGTGAGATTCCGACCGTGCCACGTGTCACGTGGTGAGTGCTGGTACCGATCCAGCCAACGGTTCGAAGGGTGGGCATGGAAGTAATTTCATGCATGTGTATTTATGTCCTTTCACCTGGGGTTGCTCCGCGGCTATAAATAGCCACCCCCAGCCCCATTTGTGGGTTGGCTGGTCCGAGAGAAAAACTGACACTTGTCATTTGAGAGCAACCCACCTCTGAGGACACTGAAGAACTTAAGTGAGGAAAACCACCAGCCTGAGTAGTTGAGCATTTCTGAGGAAGTCGGTTCAAGTGATCCGAAGCTTTTTACTCTTGAAGACTGTGATCTTCCAGCCGGTGCAGAAGTCTTCAGTGACTGAGTGACTGAGTCTGTGAAGGTTTCGAGAGTCTACCTTGAAGACTCACCTGAGTTATTGGACGGAGTCTGAGGACTTTAGTTCAAGGATAATAAGGTGAAGACTATGTCTTTTGAGTTCAATCTCAGCCTCTCCAACCAGACGTAGAGTTGTCACAGCAACTCGAACTGATTCATCAAGTCTGCGTCTTCAGTGCCCTGGTGCTAGTTCTTCAACCTCAGTTATTACGTTTATGCACTGATGACTTATCCTGATGCTTTACTTTCTGATTTCACTCTGCACTGATTCCTCAGTTCGTGCTTCAATCTTACCTTAGCTGTGCAATAGGTTGTTTTCCATTCACGTCATTGCTTTTGTGCTTCATTTGTTCTTCCTCGGGTTTCAACTTCCTCAATTTCGTATTGCCTCAGTCCTGAGGAAATATAAATTCCTCGAGATATTTGAAAATCTCCCATTCACCCCCCTCTGGTCGATATATTGCACTTTCAATTGGTATCAGAGCAAGGTACTCCCTTATTCTGTGTGATTCGGTTTAACCACCTGGAGTTTTAGTTATGTCGACCTCAGGTACAATGAGCGTTACCTCAAACTGCCCCATATTCGACGGGAAAGACTACCCGTACTGGAAGACCAAGATGAGGATGCATCTTGAAGCCATTGACAAGGATCTGTGGGATATTGTTGATCAAGTCATTCCTGAAGCAACTCTGATGACTGCTCCTGAAGTTGTCAAGAAGAACTGGCAGCTTGATGCAAAAGCTCGAAGCATTATTGGTGGTCATCTCAACAAGGCTCAGTTCAACCGTATCAGTGGTCTGGATACTGCAAAGAACATATGGACAAGACTGTCAAAAGTTAATGAAGGAGTCTCTGCTCAACGAGACTCACGAGTTGATACACTTCGCAGTCTGTTCAACAGGTTCAAGAGGCTGGAGAACGAGCACGTGCAGCAAACCTTTGACAGACTCACTAACATATCCAATGAACTTCAAGAACTGGGTGCCGCTGATATCACAGATCATGAGGTGGTGAAGAAACTACTGAGGTCACTGGATGACTCGTTTGAGTTCCTATCGCCGATGATTCAAGAAAGGCCTGACTTCAAGACTCTGGATCCTGCTGACATTCTCGAGCGCCTCAATGCTCATGAACTGAAGCTCTCTGAAAAACGAGACTTGTACAGCTCCACGCCTAAAGTCCGCGCGCTAAAAGCTAGAGCACGAAGAGTGTCCTCTGATGAAGAGTCTGAGGCTGATACTGATGATCCTGAAACCCTCAGCCGGGAACTTGCTCTCCTCACCAGAAAGTTCCAAAGATTCACGAAGAAGAATCGCTTCGGACACTCCTCAAGATCCTCCTCAAGAAAAAGCAAAGATGATGACTCTGTTGAAACAAGAAAGAGAGTCTGCCACAAATGCAAGAAACCTGGGCATTACATCGCTGAGTGTCCTCTATGGGAAAAGGAAGCTAGACTGAAGAAGAAGAAGAAAGGGAAAGACGATAGTTCTGATGAAAAGACAAAGAAGAAATCCTCAAGATCCTCAAAGTCTGCTGGATACAGGAATAGCAACTCCCGTAAGGCTCGCGCATATCTCGGCAAAGAATTGGACTCTAAAGAATATGGTTCCGACCCTGATGCTGAGGAAGAAGAATCTGAAGAATCTGAGGGTGTGGCTGGTCTGGCCCTTTCCACGTCGCTTGTCTCCAAGTAAATCTTCAGCACTGAGGAATCTGATCCATCACATGTTTATCATGAAGCTGAAGACACAACCCCTGCCTTCTGCTTCATGGCCATGTCCTCCAAGGTATCTACTTACTCATCATCGGATGATCCCTCTGATGAAGAACCTGATGAAAACTATGCTAAACTTGCTAAACTTGCATCTAAGAAACAACGTGCACTTGAAAAGATTCATATCTCACTAAACAAGAGTGATGATATGTTGGTTGAGGAAATGACGAAGACTCAAAAATTGACTGATGAATCAAAAATTCTTCAGTCAAAGTTTGATGACTTGTTCAGTCTTCATGAGGCACTCCTCACCGATCATGAGAAGATGGCTCATGAGTTCCTCATGAGGAAGCAAGAACTTGAATGCGTGAGGATGTCTCATGACGATCTGAGTAAATAAAATGATTCACTCCTCTCCCAACAGATCATCATGCCACAAGAAGGATTTAATCCTCACTGCTTGAAATGCATTGAACATGACCGTATTACCTCTGTGCCTAGTTCTTCAATGTCTTTAGACTCTGTTATTTCTATTGCTTCTGTGGTATCTAAACCCTCATCTGAGGATACCATAGACATTATTGAAGAAAATGCTAGGTTGAAGAGTCTACTGGAAACCGACATATTCAAGAGTCTGAAAGGACATCAGATTCTTTGTGACATCCTCAAGAAACAGATTCTCAACAGGAACCCGAGGAAAGAAGGTGTCGCATTCACTCAGAAACAAAACCCTGATGGGTCTTACTGGAAACCTGAACAATATCCAGAGACCACTTGGGTTCGGACAAAGATGCCTCCTCCTGATCCCTACACTTTATCTGGTTATGATGTTGTTTCCTCAGATGTGGTGATTGAGTCTTTTGACTCAAACTATAAACTGTTTAAAGATGTTAATGGTGAATTATTCGCCAGATACATCGAAACTAACTGCATGAACGGTCCTCCAGTCAAGCAGATCTGGCTTCAGAAGGACCTCATCACTAACCTTCCTGTGAATGCAGATGCAAATGAGCTGAGGGTATCATCTGAGGACGATACCTCAAATGGAAATGGTTATCATCATGTATCAGCTAACCATTTTGTTCACAGGGAAGCCCCTCATAAGAATGCTTATTCATTTTTCTATCCTGATACCACCATGTCACGTCCCATTAGGTCTCATCGTTCTCATCAGTCCTCATATACCTCAAAACCACCCATTAAGATGTGGGTGGTAAAGAAGAACTGATCATCTTTGCAGGGACATGTCCTGAGGCGATCATAAATTCTGCACATCGTATGCCCAGGACAACATCATTTGAGTCAATTGAAGGACATTTATATTGTTTGGTTTCATAGAATCAATCCTGAGGAACGTCCCGAGGAATCAATTCTGAGGAACCATAAATTCTTCAAACTGAGACTGGCTCATAACTTGCTGTATGAGATACTAATTCCTTTGCAGGGAAAGACTGAATGGGTGATGGACAGTGGATGCACAAATCACATGACTGGTGACAGAAGCCTTCTTATGGAATCATCTCTGAGTCCTTCTTCAAAGAAAACCATCACCTTCGCCGATAAAGGTAAAAGTAAGGTATTCGGTCTCGGCAGAGTTGCTATCTCTCGAGATCAACACATTGACAAAGTCATGCTTGTTGAATCCCTTGGATACAACTTGATGTCTGTCTCTATGCTATGTGATCTTGATCTCGTTGTTCTCTTCGGAAAATATGGTTGTGTTGTCTATATGGTTAGCGATAACTCCATTGTCTTCAGTGGAGTTAGGAAAGGTGATCTGTATATTGTAGATTTCTCTGAAGGTCCTCAGGTTGCTACATGCCTCATGGCTCGAGCCTCGGAGTGCTGGCTGTGGCATCGAAGACTCGGCCATGCTAGAATGAGGAATCTCCAGAAGCTGGTGCTGAAGAAACATGTCCTCGGGATTGAGGAAATCATATTCCCAAAGGACCGGCTGTGTGATGCTTGCGAAACTGGAAAGATGACCAAGGCCAAGCATCCAGCGAAGACCATCATGACAACTACAAGACCGCTGGAGTTGCTTCACATGGATCTATTCGGCCCTCCAAAGTATTCAAGGTTTGGAGGTAGTATTTATGGTCTTGTTATTGTTGATGATTTCTCACGATACACTTGGGTGCACTTTCTTGTCTATAAGTCATAAACCCCAACAATCTTCAAGCGCTTCGCCCAGCGAGTCATGAACAACTACAACCTGAAGATCAAGCACATTCGAAGCGACAACGACACTGAGTTCAAGAACATCGGTGTGGAAGAATTCCTCGACGACTTGGGAATCACTCATGAATTCTCTGTGCCTTACACTCCTCAGCAAAATGGAGTTGTTGAGAGGAAGAACCGAACCCTCATCGAGATGGCTCGCACGATGCTGGCTGAGTACAATACTCCACTCATGTGGTGGGCTGAAGCAATCAACACTGCATGCCACATCGTCAATCGAGTGTATCTTCACAAGTTCTTCAACAAAACATCATATGAGCTAATGGTCGGTAAGAAAACCAATGTGAGTTACTTCAAAGTATTCGGTGCACCTTGCTGGATTCGTGATCCTCATCACCAGTCCAAATTTGCACCCAAAGCATGTGAGGGTTTCATGCTTGGTTATGGTATCAACTCGCACACCTACAGAGTATACAATATCAGTCATCATAAAATTGTTGAGACTGTAGATGTGCGGTTTGATGAATCTGATGGCTCGCAAAGAGAGCACCTGCCACCTGATCTAGATGAAGCCCCACCTGAAGAACAGATCAAGAAGATGGGTGCTGGTGATATCATTCCTGTGGATCATCCTGAAGAAACGCACATACCTCCTGCTCCTGAAGAACATCCAAATCCTGATGCAAATAATCCTGATGATGATCCTAATCCTGAGGCTCCTGATACCCCTGAAGCTCCTGAACCTCCTGAAGCACCTGAAGCAGATGCAAATGAATCCTCGTCTTCCTCGTGTGGCGAATGAAGTTCAAGTGGACAGAATCCTCACCGACGTCAATCTACCAGGTCCTCTCACTCGTGCAAGAGATAATCGTATAGCTAAATTTTGTGGGCATTTCTCGTTTGTATCAATTTCAGAGCCCACCAAAGTCACCGAGGAATTCCGAGAAGCGGAATGGATTCAGGGGATGTAAGCCTAACTTCTTCAGTTCAAACTGAATGATGTTTGGGAATTAGTCAAACGTCCTGATCCTCGAATTCACAATGTCATCGGCACGAAGTGGATCTACCGCAACAAACTCGATGAAGATGGACAAGTCATCAGAAACAAAGCTCGTCTCATAGCACAAGGATACACACAAGTCGAGGGGATCGGCTTCGGTGAAACCTTCGCTCCTGTTGCGAGACTTGAGTCCATATGTATTATGCTTGCATTCTCTAACCATCATAATATCAGGTTATATCAAATGGATGTGAAAAGTGCATTCCTTAATGGTAATATCGAGGAAGAAGTATATGTTGCTCAACCCCCAGGTTTTGAAGATGCAAAGAAACCTGATATGGTGTACAGATTGAAGAAAGCCCTATATGGACTGAAGCAAGCCCCTCGGGCTTGGTATGACACACTAAGGGATTTCCACATCAATAAGGGCTTCAAATCTGGTTCCCTCGATCCAACTCTTTTCACAAAATGATATGATGATGCATTATTCATATGTCAAATCTATGTTGATGACATTATATTTGGATGCACTAACAAGAAATACAGTGAAGAATTTGCATTCTTGATGAGTGAACAGTATCAGATGTCCATTATGGGCGAACTGAAGTTCTTCTTAGGGCTTCAAATTCGTCAACAACGCAACGGCATCTTCATCTCTCAGGAGATGTACCTCAAGGAGTGCCTGAATAAATTTGGGATGCAAGACTGGAAGGGTATCAAGACACCGATGCCTACAAATGGGCAACTTGGTCCTGATGAAAATGGCAAGGACTACGATCAAAAGGTATACCAATCCATGATAGGTTCTCTGCTATATCTATGTGCATCTAGGCCTAATATAATGTTGAGCGTTTGCATGTGTGCCCGATTCCAAGCGGCACCTAAGGAATCACATCACCAAGCGGTGAAACGAATTCTTCGATATTTGGCTCACACCCCGTCGCTAGGCTTATGGTATCCAAAAGGCACACAGCTGGATCTCGTTGGGTACTCAGACTCAGATTATGCTGGAGATCGAGTGGATCGGAAGTCTACCTCAGGAACATGTCATTTCCTCGGACGCTCTTTGGTGTGCTGGTCTTCGAAGAAGCAGAACTGTGTCTCCCTCTCCACTGCTGAAGCTGAATACATTGTTGCTGGTGCTAGCTGCTCACAGCTTCTTTGGATGAAGCAAACTCTGAAGGACTACGGCATCAATCTGAAGAAAGTACCACTACTATGTGACAATGAGAGCGCCATCAAGATCTCTCAGAACCCAGTACAGCACTCGAGGACGAAGCACATTGAGATTCGGTATCACTTTCTTCGGGATCATGTATTGAAGGAAGACATCGTCATCAGCCACGTGAAGACTGAAGACTAACTTGCTGATATATTCACTAAGCCTTTGGATGAGAAGCGATTTAACACTCTGAGGTGTGAGCTAAATATGTTAGATTCCTCAAACGTCCAGTGAATGGACACACATCCTAACGCTTAAAAAATATTGAAGAATCCTGATGTACAACACACGATACGTCGTACTCCTCAAATCATGAGGAACTACCTTGCTAAGTGTGAAGAAATTAACGTGGAATTGACTCAAGATCCATACGAAAATTGCATGGTATCAAGTGTCTCATTCCCTATAAGGTGGGTAGCGCCACCGCCCAAATTCCTCAGGATCTGTTGTTCTTCAGTTTCCTCAGTTGAAGTCTTCATCAATGATGATTGCCGTGTTTGTCCTCAACAGCGTTCACCTATAGTTATTGTTCCTTAGCATTTGCTTCTTCATCTAGGTGAACGTGATCGGACCCGTCCCTCTGTGCTCACTTATCCATTCTTTCTATCTCATATGCGTTCGTTTGGTAATCATGTATTCCTCAGCCCGAGACCATTTGTCTTCATCCTCAGCGTTTGTCCTCAGGTTCCCAAAATTGAGGATTATCAGTTACGATTTTCTTTATTCTGTTGCGATCTTACCGCACGTCGTGCTTATCCATCATTATGATAACCACTGAGGATCCCAACCGTCAGGGGCAATCCTGTCCACAAATATCGAAACCCCTCAGCTTTCACCCCTCTATAAATAGCCACCCACCCCACGGTCATTTCCCCCACCTCTCCTCTCCCTCTCGCGCCGCTGCTCTTGAGCTCCTTAAGCTCACGTGCTAACGTCGCCTGAGCTCGTCGTCACCGGGGAAGACTGACTCGTGGTTCCTCAGCATTTTCCTCAGTCTTGGTACGCTTATGCCTCAGTTGCTTATTCCTCAGTTCTGTTGTGTCTTCAAGAACCTTCCCGTTTCTTCACGCCACTGCATTCCTCAACAGTATTGCTAGCTTTCTGAGACCTATACCTTTGCTTCATTATTTTGATCTCCTCAGCCTATTCCTCATGAACGTATATAACCGTAGCCCACTTCCCTCGCAACTTAATTCTGTCACAGGTACATGTCTGCTAAGGAATCGTATGGTTCTCATAGTCTCACTTCATTTGCAGCTCAGCTCGAACGTACCATTCCTCAGTCTCCACCACTGAAGCAAATGGCTCCTCGGCGTAAGCTCACTGATACTGCGAAAGACCTGCCTCCTGAGCTCTATGAGAAGCTGAAGACTCCCGAACGTGAAACCGCGGGTGAACGAAAGAAAAGAGTTCAGAAAATCACGCGGGAATGGGCTAAACGATGGGCTTCATATGAATGGATCAATCCTGAGCATGAGGAATCGTTCGCAGTCAATCCACCACTGAAGACTTTGAGCATCAAGGCTCATCCTCCTCCTGCATCGGGTGTTATTACTCATCCTTCAACCCTGAGGACCCGTGGTGACTTCCCTGATGCTTATCAGCGTTATCTCAAGCGAACGACACATCTCGCTCGTGATCTGGCCCGTGACTTGGCTTCCTCAGTGCAGATACCACCTCAAGCACAGCCTCAACCTCGCCCACAACCACCGGCTCAGCATCGCAGAAAGGCACCTGGCATCAAGCCCTCAAAGAATTACTCAGCACACCCTCCTTCTCCGAGTTCTTCATGCCAACGCACGGACGGTGTTGCCCTGCCTCAAGAATCTGTACGGATGAATCTGGCAGTGCTCCTTTGGCCTCAACCACAATGCCTCAGCCTCAGCTGAAGACCAAAACGGTTCTTCAACGTGGCCCACGACCCTCACCCAAGAAAACAGCTATGCATGGCACCATTCATCATGATACACATAGTTCTGATGATGAAGATGAATTTGAAGATTTGGCCGGATTCGTTGCCACTGAAGAAGACAAGATTGAGTATGTGCGTGCTGCAGCCCGGCGCAAAGCTGAAGCAACTGGTTCTGAAATTCCACTTCTCCTTGATCCCAAGAAGATCTTGGAGTATATTGAAATTTGGTCTGTCAAGCCTGATACTCCTCTTGATGACTTGGACATACCTAAAGACATCAAGTTCTACGTTCAACAGTTCCTCATCAATGAGATACATCAACGTGATCTTTAGAAGCAACTGAAGGCTCAATTGAAGAAAGTCCTCAGTGACTTTAAAAAGAAACCTGTCACTGATGTTACTCCTTAGGAGTTCATAGAGCATCAATGTGAAGTTCAACGCCTCAACACTGAGTATGCCGCCAACCGTGCCTATATCGGCAAATCCAAGGAACGGATGTCTCAACAGATGGACAAATTGATGAAGCTTCGACAGCCCGCTGCCTCAGCAACCCCTACTGCCTCAGCCCCTACTGACACTGTACATGCGGATCCCACCAAAGGCCTCAAGCGCCTGCCCGAGGCCCAACCCTCAACTCCAACTGCTGCGAAGAAGCCCTCACTGGAGCCCACCGTTGAGGAACCAATTAATGCTACACCACTCTCCTCAGCTCCTCCGGCATCTAGGGCTGCTGATACCACAACTCACTCCACCGATAATCACTGAGATTGAAGACATGGATGTTGATATTATGGATCATGGTACTCCTCGTGTCCATGATGAGGAATTTGAGCTGGCAAACTCCCCCACTCATACAATCTTCTCCCCAGAGCATCACTCCCCCACTGTGACCGAGGTGCTTCCTGATACCTCTCTGCGGTCTGAAGAATCTGTTGGTGCATCGTCCTTAGCTTCTGATGCTGATGAACCTGAAGCCACAAGTGCACCCCCCAATTCTGTTGTTGATACTGATGCTGCGGCGACAACAACTGTTGAACCTGAGACTGATACCCCCGCAGCTGAAGCTGAAGTCGAGCACAACAGCAATGTTGACACTGAGGCTGCACCAGATCGCAGTGAGGATTGACAAGTTACATCTCCCTCAACACCTGCAACTTCACCAAAAATTGTTCCTGAGTCGCATGCTGAAGACCATGCCTCTCCACAGCCGCCACCCTCTTCTTCAGCCTCACCAGCTCATCAGGAGACTGCCTCAGCCATTTCTCTGTGCTCGAAGCAGAAGAAGCCATTCTATCGCAATCTTGAAGCTGATGCACGTCCAAACTTCAACACCGATGCATTCTTCAACGCTATGAGCTTCTTTCAGGCTGGGAACCAGAACCCGTATCATTCTCCTCCACCCAGCAAGCTCCTGAGGTTCTGGACAGATACACAGAAGAAATATTATGCCTCAGTCCTCTACATGGCACAAAAGGTGTCTCCTCATAAACATATTCCTCATTTGGATATGGAGGACATCCCTTGCTTCAACAATGTGCTGCAGGACTTGTATCATGCTAAGCTGCTTCAGTTCTGCTCCGAGTGCATCCATTGGAATGAAGAACTTGTGCTTCAATTTTATGCAACGCTATATGTCTCAGGGGACCCCAAAGACATCAACACTTGGGTGCTTGAATGGATGACTCAGCATCAGCACTACACTGCCTCAGTACCTGAGATTGTGGCGATTCTTCAGCTCCCTCCCTCTGATGCCTCTGTTCCCAGCACATACAGTGCTCCACTTCTTCGGGATGACCTGATGAATATGTTGATGAAGCCGCAAGCCCCTGAAGCTCCACCACGAACCAGGTTATTGGTCTCTGAGCTTCAGTATCTGCCCAGCACTTTGTACAGAATTTTGGCCATGTCCTTCTGCCCCATCAAGGGATATGAATCAACCGCTGAGGAAGTTGTGGGAATCATGAAGAGCATTCTGTATAGCCTCTGCATGTTGGATCCCATTGATGTCTCAGACTTCTTCTTCAGGACGTTCGTGGATGCTGCTCAGAATCCTCATATTCTGAAGCCATATGCTCCATGGATTATGAAGCTCATCTGCACCAAGACTGGCATCAACTTCAAGCCTGACCTGGATAATCCTCGCCCGTACGTTCCTCCGGTTGAAGTGCTTCAACACACTCTTGACGCTAATGCCAAGGGCAAAGCGCCTTTTTATGAAGCAGTACTTCCTCAGGACTCGCTCGGTGGAAATATTCGTCATCCTCAGTCTCGCACCACTCATGAGGAGCGCACCCATGCCTCGACTGAGGAAACAACTCAAGCTCGCCTGATGACTGATCGTGAGCTCCTCATCAGTCTGCATCAGAAGGTGGATCGGAATCATGACTGGACGAAGCATCAGATCGGAGACATCCTCAGCTATATGGCGCAGATGCACACAACTCAGAAAAAAGTTCATCAGTATGCTCATCATTCCTATCAGCGCCTTGATTCTCTTCTTACTGAAGTCATCACTCCTGAAGACCTCGCCAAGCTTGGCCTCAGACAGCCTCCACTTCCTGAGATTCGGCCTCCACGTCAGTTCACCAAAAGAAAGACACCACCTCTGGCGATGGACTCCTTTTCTTCAGCGCAAGAATTCTCACCTGAAGAAGTTGAAGACACTGCGGCTTGTCCCAACACTGCCACAGCGTTCCTCCGTCCTGATGCTCAACCCTGAGGCACTTCTTTGGGACGTTAGCAGTAGTCTCTCCTTTTTGTTCATTCAATGACAAAGGGGGAGAAATTTAGTTGTCTTCAAGCGGGTTCTTATGGGTTCCTCAGTTACAACTCTCGTTCTTCCGATCATTTTTTTTGTAATGAGTTGTACACTGATATTTTGTGTGGTTTCTGATACTCTTAAGTTACCTCATGACATTCTTCAAGTTTATCTATTACTCATGATATTCCTCAGCAACCACCGTACTCAGTGCTATGTTTGATTCCTCAAATTATTCCATATGATGCACTGTTTCAAACAATCCGGGAAATAGGGGGAGCTCCTCATGTTTTTCAAAAATTGTATCAAGACTTCAAAACATGCATATCCTCAGGGGGAGCATCTCTATATCCGGAAACAATGAATTGTTTTGTCTTCAAGTTTTTCCTCAAAATTATTTATTTTATCCCGTTGAAGCTTTAACCTGATTGTCATCAAATCACCAAAAAGGGGGAGATTGTGAGTGCATCTAGTTCCCCCTTTGAGGTTTTGGAGTATTTGATGACAAAACGGTTAAGGGACTGATGTGTTTGTGAGTATACACAGGAAAAAAGTCCTTGAGGATGAGGTTAACCACCATTGTCGACCCCCCAAAATGTTGAGGAACATGGGAGAAATCGGTGTGTTTCCTGAAGACGGAAGTTGTGCGAAATCCTGAGGAATCCGGATCCTGAAGCGTTCGGCTGAAGCTGAAGCTGTACCAGATCTTGCGGACGATCCTGAGGACGTTCGCGCTGAAGACGAAGTTGAAGCGTAGTCTTCGCTAAGACTTTTTATACTTCTTGAGTCGTAGGAAAACACCTCACTGTTGGAGGGGTTGAGGAAAATGAGTTCTGCATTTCTGAGGAAGTGCTCAATTAGAAATCCTGAAGAAAACCCTGAGAAATCTTCTGCAGTAGAAGTTCAATTCCTCGGGTGTCTGAGACAATGTTCTTCAGGACACTGAGGAGTTTGTCTTCAGTTGAGGAGTCAGGAAACTGCCAGTGCAGTTTGCCTGAAGTAAGAGAGAGTGAGATTCCGACCGAGCCACGTGTCACGTGGTGAGTGCTGGTACCGATCCAGCCAACGGTCCGAAGGGCTGGCATGGAAGTAATTTCATGCATGGGCATTTATGTCCTTTCACATGGGGTTGCTCCGCGGCTATAAATAGCCATCCCCAGCCCCATTTGTGGGTTGACTGCTCCGAGAGAAAAACTGACACTTGTCATTTGAGAGCAACCCACCTCTAAGGACACTGAAGAACTTAAGTGAGGAAAACCACCAGCCTGAGTAGTTGAGCATTTCTGAGGAAGTCGGTTCAAGTGATCCGAAGCTTTTTACTCTTGAAGACTGTGATCTTCCAGCTGGTGTAGAAGTCTTCCGTCTGAGGAAGTCAAGATGAAGTTGTGACTTCCCTGAGTGACTGAGTCTGTGAAGGTTTTGGGAGTCTACCTTGACGACTCACCTGAGTTATTGGACGGAGTCTGAGGACTTTAGTTCAAGGAGAATAAGGTGAAGACTATGTCTTCTAAGTTCAATCTCAGCCTCTCCAACCAGACGTAGAGTTGTCACAGCAACTCGAACTGGTTCATTAAGTCTTCGTCTTTAGTGCCCTGGTGCTATTTCTTCAACCTCAGTTATTACGTTTATGCACTGATGACTTATCCTGATGCTTTACTTTCTGAGTTCACTCTGCACTGATTCCTCAGTTCGTGCTTCAATCTTACCTTAGCTGTGCAATAGGTTGTTTTCCATTCACGTCATTGCTTTTGTAATTCATTTGTTCTTCCTCGGGTTTCAACTTCCTCAATTTCGTATTGCCTCAGTCTTGAGGAAATAGAAATTCCTCGAGATTTTTGAAAATCTTCCATTCACCCCCCCTCTGGTCGATATATTGCACTTTCAAATTTAAGCGGTAGAGGGGAAAAGATCGTGGTATTCTTCACGAAGGCGATCTTCGCGTTCCCAAGTGGTTCATCTTCAGAATGGTTCGACCACCGAACTTTGAGGAACTTGGTTGTCTTGTTGCGAGTTCTACGTTCAGAGTACTGATCAAGAATGCGGCTCGGATGTTCTTGCTAAGTCAAGTCTTGTTGCAGCTCAATCATATGATGATCCACCTCTCGAATCGGGTCCTTGAAGCAACGTCGGAGTTGCGACCCGTGGAAGACATCATGGACTTGAGAGAGGTTTGATGACAATTCCAAACGGTATGCCACTGGTCCACTTCTAGAGAGGACACAAAACGGGCCAATGTAGTGAGGAGCTAACTTGCCTTTGATCCCGAAACGATGAGTCCCTCTAATGGGAGTGACACGAAGGTAAGCTTGTTCGCCGGGTTGATAGACCATTCTTTGTGCTTGCGATCATAGTTACTCTTCTGACGGGACTGGGCAGCCTTCAAGTGTTCACGGATAAAGTGAACCTGATCTTCAGCATGCTATATAATGTCCGGACCAATGAGGGTCCGTTCTCCAGTTTCTGACCAATTCAGAGGTGTTCGACAGTTACGTCCATAAAGAACTTCAAAGGGTGCTGATGAACCTCAACGTAAAGGGATCTATTGTAGCGTTTTCGATAAGTAAGAGTGTCGAACCCAACGAGAAGCGAAAGGTATTGATAGGCGATAGTAGGCAAGGAATAACTGCAAACACTGAAAGGTAACTTTTTAGGGGGTTTCGATATAAGCAACGATAAGACAAAAGCAAGCAAAGTAAATAGCGCTGAGGAGCAGCAAGTGGCCCAATCTTTTCGTGCAAAGGATAAGCCTGGCAACTGAACTTATAAAGACTAAAGCGTTCTTGAGGACACATGGATAGGTAGTCACGTTCTTTCGCCATACTCCGTATCGATAACGAGTGTTGTGCTGATAAGTGTTGAGTGGGTGGATCTATGCTAGCACACATTCTAGACTAAGATAAGTGCACTCTTATGATTAAACATCTTGCAAGCGTCCGCAAATACAAGATAGAAATTAAGGCAAAGCCTAACCACAGCAATAAGATCAAGGATCCATTACTCCCTTGTGCAAAAGTGTGCAAACTGGGGTTCAGGTTTCTGTCACTCCGGTAACCCACCGTAAGCATTCTTAATACACAATGCATTCCCCTAGGTCCTTAAGAAGGCGAAGTGTTGAGTGTTCGACTCACACAACACCACTAGGAAAATAAAAACACAACTTAAATATCAAACAACACAAATTACTTCAACATCATATGACTACTAGCAACTAGACTTCTCCCATGTCCTCAAGAACTAACGTAACTACTCACAAGAGATAAAAGAGATCATGATCAGAGGTGATAAATATATAATAAAAAATCTGGACATAATGGTATTTCTCCAACAAAACTCAATAGCATTCACCACAAAGGAGTAATCAACACCGGTAGAGTAGAGAGGATAGATAGTACGGATTACAACACAAGATGAACTTGTGAGGTGAGATTGGATGGTGGTGGAGATGGTGCTGATGTTGCGGATGATGTTGATGATGATCTCGATGATGCCTGTGACGATGGTGACGACGATGGCGATGATCTCCCCTTCTGGGAGGTGATCTCCTCTGCGGTATCTTCACGCCGTAGAGCCCTTTTCTTCTCTGTAGGTTTCCGCCACGGAGTGATGGCAAGAGAGTGTTAATACTCTTCAAGCCTCGTTGGTTACCCCAAGTGCCGGGTGAGATATAGTGCAGCGGCAAGTTCTCCCTTGGCAAAGATACCAAGGTTTGTCTCCCATAGGACTCCGAAGGATACAAGAAGGTGGTAATGTGAACAATGGCGCCGAGGTTGCTAGCTTCACTTGGACCTGCACACAGATACAAATAACTTTGCTCCCAACGAGTACAGAGGAGTTATCAATTCCTCCGGCCTTGTTGTTTACAAAGGATAAACGCAAGAGATAAAAGTGGAACTGAAAGTAAAGACTGAAAGTAAGCTAAGGGTGTAACAATAATGTGAGGATGGACCGGGGTCCCGTGATTTTCACTAGTGATGTCTCTCTCCCAAAGATGATAAAAGTGCTAGCGAGGTAAACAAATCACAGCTGGGCAATTGACAGAATTATGAAGGCACCGCAATGCTAACTATGCTGCAAACAAAAGGAAGGGCTCAAAAGCAATGGGCAGTACGCCAAGGTAAGTAGACCGAAATCCAACTGAATCTACTACGAATCATCCATCTTGAGATATCTATCCAGAACATCTCGCTGGTATTAAGTTGTGAATCCCACCCAAAGTGTAAATTCAAAGCAACAGACAACTTCATTAAAAGAACTTTGCGTAAAGTAAACAATCCTTGCACCCGCGAGTACAAGCACCGTTGTTTTATCCCTGGTGGCAACAGCACATCCCCTAGTCTCATGTTTCTGTCACTCAAGCTAGACATCAAGGGGCTGAACCCACAATCAAGCATAACGCTCCCTCTTGGAGTTGCAACAAATCACTTGGCCAAAGTAAAATACGGCAACGGAGAACATGCAAGAATTTACTCAAGAACAAAATATAAAAGATAAGAACCAAATATATTACTCATCACAATCTGAACATAGTCTCATAATCCATCAGATCCCAGCAAACTCAACATAGCAACAACATAAAATGACAAAGGTGCCTCGATCATGTGAGGCAGCTCACGAGGTCTCGAAAGTGGAAGCACAAAGAGGGGAGAGCAACATCACATAGCTACTGGTCACGGACCCATGGTCCAAGGGGAACTACTCACGGTAAATACGGGACGCGTCCATGGCTATGGATGGTCTCCCGGAGGGGGTTCCTCCTCTCGGCAGGGTGACAGGGCAGCTTCTCCAGGTAGTCCCGATCTAGAAACGGCTGCGGCGGTGGTACAGAGGCGAGTTCGCAGAAAAGATATCCGTCCTAGGGGTTTCCACCCTGAGGGAAAAACATAGGCGAAGGGGGGCACCGAGAGGGGCCACAGGGCAGCCAGGAGGCTCCCTGGCGCGGCCTAGGGTGGGGCCACGCCAGGGACCATTCTGGAGTCCCTGTGGTGGCCCCCCTTCCCTCCTTTGGTGTTTCCGGAAGCTTCTGGGGCGCTGATTTTTTATCTAATTTTTTGATTTTTTGGAGCACTTTTAATGCCCGGAAAATCTGAAATACAAAAACAGCAGAAAACAACAACTGGCAGCTGGGTGCACTGGGTTAATAGATTAGTCCAAATATGCTCAAAAGTGTATGAAAGTTCAAGCAAAACATGGCAAAGTCACACAAAACATGCATGGAGCAAGAAGAAATTATAGATACATTTGGGACGTATCAACATCCCCAAGCTTAATTCCTGCTCGTCCTCGAGTAGGTAAAGGATAACAAGAATAATTTCTGTGGTGACAAGCCACACAACCATATAAGGACTTTTAATTAAAGCAATCAAAGCATGCAATTCAATTCAAGTCTTAACAAGCAAGAGTCTATATTAGCATTGACACAAGCAACAAAAGAACAAAAGGTGCAAGAGCTCTCGCTGTCTGTCACTCGAATGTCTCCAGATGGTGTTTGCTTGCAAGCAGGGGACTGGGAAAAAGAGAGAAAAAAGGTTGTTGAGCACAACTATCTACTAAAGTTTCACACTTAGTCTCCTTTGGATTCTTATCTTGACTCGTCCCCAGACCACTAGCCAGGTACAAGTCAAACTGATCCACTCCTTTTCGATATTTTGAGCACTCATGCAATGGATGAGCGTGAGCAAGAAAGTTGACACCTAAAAGGCGAAACAGAAAGAAGGTGGAGGAGGAAGACAAAAAGGTGTGAAAGGCTCACATCAATGAGGACAATCATAGGCGAGAGAAGGCCATATGATAGATATGATGTGAGGAGTAGGGATTTCCATGAAACGGATGCACATGTGAGCTAAAATCTCTCCAAGGGAACTAGTGGGGTGCATCTAACTTTCTTGCTCAAGAAGACCTAGAGCTCGTTTGAGGAGGCTCATCATTGGAATATACAAGCCAAGTTCTATAGTGTGAAGGTCCCCACATAACTATATGCATGATGATGATCTCTATGGAGTACAAGGGATAGAGGATGAAGTACTAGTGTGGATCTCTCAAAAGGAATAGTAGTGTGCCCCCTTCTCTCTTTTTATTTTTCTTTTTCTCTTTTTTCAATTTTTTTGTATTTTTTTGTGGCCTCGATGGCTCTTTCTATTTAACTCTCATTTGTTCTCTTTGGGATCTTTTGATTTTGTCCTCTTTGGGATATTTTCCTCACTTTAGGGGCAACACTCTATATTTTACAAGAATATAGGAGATAGTTCACACTTTACAAAGGTACTCACATAAAGAAGATATAACTATCATGATGCAAATGTATGCTTCTGCCAGGATAGCAGGATATGCAATGATACTAGCGCGTCATGTAGCAATGATTAGGGAAAGGCCCAACTAGCATGCGGCTCATCGATCAAGCAAGTAGCATGTATGACATGAAGATCAAGTCATGAGAAGGTGGATGTTGCATGGCAATGTATCTCGGAAAGGCTATGGAAATGCCATGTAGGTAGGTATGGTGGCTGTTTTGAGGAAAGATATAAGGAGGCTTATGATGACCGAGCATATCGTGCCAAGGGTTTGGATGCACCGGCGAAGTATGCGCCAACTCTCAAGGTGAGAAAGGGCAATGCACGGTACCGAAGAGGCTAGAAAAAGTATAGGTGGGTGGAAGTGTCAACTTTCGAATACTCACATTAGTTCGAAGAACTCATGCACTTATTATCGGTAAGTCTCAGTCTAATCAGGAGGTTCACAAAGAGACAAGTACCCCGAGGAGGAGTGTATGGGGGTTTGGTTAACCTGTTACGGCGAGCTCTTCTTCACATCCTCCATAGACAAGAACCAGATCCTTAGTTCTTCGTAGACAATCTAATCCAATGATCCATTCCAGGATTACTTTAGAAACAATTAGTCAGACTAACCGCCAGGGCCACATCTGGTCGAGTACACAGCATAGCATACATGATAGAACCTATGGCTGAGGCATAGGGCTTTGAGGACATTTCCTCCCTTTCTTTTGCTGTTGCTGGGCATTGAGTCACACTCAATTTACTTCCTTTCATAACGGGCAAGAGGCCTCTCTTGGCGTTATCCATATTGAACCTCTTCAATATCTTCTCAAGGTAAGTTCTCTGACTCAGTGCTAATAGGCGTCTTGATCTATCTCTATAGATTTTAATGCCTAATATGTATGCAGCTTCACCTAGGTCCTTCATGGAAAATTGTCCATTCAAATATTCCTTTACCCCCTCTAGAAATTTCACATCATTCCCTATCGATAATATGTCATCCACATATAGTACTAGGAATGCCATAGAGCTCCCACTCGCTTTCTTATAAACACAGAATTCTTCTTCATTTTGGACAAATCCAAAAGCTTTGATCACCTCATCAAAACGAAGATTCCAGCTCCGAGATTCTTGCTACAACCCATAAATGGACCGTTGAAGTTTGCATACCTTACCATCGTCCTTAGGATCAATAAAATCTTCCGGTTGTACCATATACAACTCTTCCTCAATGTTGCCATTTAGGAACACGGTTTTCACATCCATCTGCCATATTTCATAATCGTAATAGGCAGCAATTGCTAGCAATATCCGGATAGACTTTAGCATCTCTACGGGAGAGAAAGCTCTTCGTAGTCAACTCCTTGAATTTGTCGGAAACCTTTTGCGACAAGTCGAGCTTTATAGATTGATACGTTTCCGCCTGCGTCAGTCTTTTTCTTGAATATCCACTTATTCTCGACGGCCTTTCGGTCCTCGGAAATATCCACCAAAGTCCATACTTTGTTGGCATACATGGAGTCTATATTAGATTTCATGACTTCCAGCCATTTCTCGGACTCGGGTCCCTCCATTGCTTCTTTGTAGTTCGCAGGTTCGTCAGGTTCATTTAACATGACTGCATTGACAAGTTGCCCATAAAACTGAGTTTTACTCGGGCTCTTAATGACCTGCGGGGTACAATAGGATCCTCTTCATCTTGATCATGATCATCATGTATGTCACGATCGTTATGAATATCATGATGACCGTTCTCTTCAGCTCCCACTACGGAAGATGGTTCCGGAACAACTTCCATTTCCATTTCTTCCACTTGGAGTGATTGGTCAATCATCTCGCTGAGGTCTATTTTCCTCCCACTCAATTCTTTCGAAAGAAACTCTTTCTCAAGAAAGCATCCAGTCTTGGCAACAAACTTTTTTCCCTCAGACTCGATGTAGAAGGTGTATCCAACGGTTTCCCTTGGATATCCCACAAAGATGCACTTGTCCTCTTTTGATTCGAGTTTGTTAGGCTAAATTTTCCTAACATAAGCCTCACAACCCCAAATATTCAAGTGAGACAACTTTGGTTTCTTGCCATGCCATTCCTCAAATGATGTTGTCTTTACGGATTTGGACGGTGCCCTATTAAGAATGTAAGCGGCAGTTTCTAATGCATACCCCCAGAATGACACAGGTAAGTCGGTATGAGACATCATCAATCGTACGCTATCCAATAGAGTTCGATTACGTCGCTCAGAAACACCGTTACGCTAAGGTGTTCCTGCCGGCGTAAGTTGTGGTACGATGCCACAAGTCTTAAGATGATCGCCAAACTCGTGACTTAAATACTCGCCTCCTCGATCGGATCGAAGGTGCTTGATTTTCTTCCCGAGTTGATTCTCGACCTCACTCTGAAATTCCTTGAACCTTTTGAAAGGTTTCAGACTTATGTTTCATTAAGTAGATATACCCATATCTGCTTAAGTCATCTATGAAGGTCACGAAGTAACGAAGACCATTGCGTGTGGGGACGTTCATAGGTCCACATACATCTGAATGTATGATCCCTAACAAGTCTTCCGCACGCTAAATTGTTCCATTGAATGGAGTCCTTGTCATCTTTCCCATAAGGCATGGTTCACATGTGTCAAGGGTTCCAATATCCAATAACTCCAGAAGTCCATCATCATGAAGCTTCTTCATGCGCTTTTCACCAATATGACCAAGTCGACAATGCCACATCGTCATGTGTTCTTCGCCACTAGGTTTTAATCTTTTGGCCTCTACGTTATCAATATGAAGTATATCACAATCGAGATTAAGAATGAATAAGCCATTTTTCTCCGGTGCGTGAACATAAAACACATCATCCTTATAAATCGCACAACCAATTGTATCTAACATAAAAGAATAGTGGTCTCGCTTCAAGCAAGAACCACTAACGATGTTCACACTCAATGCGGGTACATAGTAGCACTTATTCAAAATCAAAACTAATCCCGAAGGGAGACTAAGATGCTTCGTGCCGACCGCCACCACTTCAATCCGGCAGCCGTTTCCCACACGCATCGTCACTTCATCTTTCATCAAATGTCGCCTATTCCGTAGCCCCTGAGAGGAGTTAGAAATATGAGAAACAGATCCTGTATCAAATATCCAGGATTTTTTCACGCTTGTTAAGAAAAGATCAATAACGTGTATATCAAATATACCTTTGTCTCTTCTGACAATCTTGCCAGCCTTCTTATCCTCTAGGTACTTGGGGCAGTTGCGTTTCCAGTGACCATCACCCTTGCAGTAGAAGCACTCAACCCCGGGCTTGGGTCCAGGTTTGGGTTCCTTACGAGGAGTGACAACTGGCTTTTCACCTTCTTCGGGCTTCCCTTCTTTCCCTTCTCCTTCTTGCCAGACTTCTTGAATTCAACGGTCTTGTTGACCATGAATACAGCATGCTCGTTTTGGATCTCAACCTCAGCAGTTTTCAGCATGGCGAACAACTCAGAAGGGTTCTTAGTCATCCCCTGCATGTTGTAGTTCAACACAAAGCCTTTGTAGCTAGGGGGCAACGACTTCAGCACCCTATCAACATCAAGTTCATCTGGAATCTGACATTCCAGAGCATTCAAGTGTTGAACGTAGCCAGACATCTTGACCACGTGCTCACTAACACTGCTATGTTCATCCATCTTTGCTGAGAAGAAAGCTTCAGAAGCCTCATAACATTCAGCCCTGTCTTGGGGTGCAAAGACGACCTTGAGGTCGGTGATTATCTCATATGCACCCATCCTCTCAAAGCGTTTCTGTAGATCAGCCTCCATGGAGTAAAGCATTCCACTCTGGACAAGGTTGTAATCATCCATCTTGGAGAGGTAGATATTCTTCTCATCCTGACTAGCGTCTGCTGGTGTTTCGTCACCTAACGCGGCCTCTAGTACGTATGCCATCTTGAGGGGAATGAGGAGAGTCCTCAGAGTGCGGAACCAGTTGGTGAAGTTTGACCCATCGGTTTTCAGTTTGTCTTTGTCTAGGAATGACCCTAAGTTGAATGAGGGGCGAGGTGCAGCCATCTACAATGGTTATTTGCAAAACACATATTTAGACTTTGTTCATAATTGGAGTTCAATTTTAATTAATTCTAAAACTCCCACTTAGTTAAACATCTCTCCAAATTTACTAAGTGATTAACATAATCCTAGTTTGAATGATCGTCCTCGAATATCACACGGCCGACGACACATCTCCATAGGTAGGCCATCATGCCAATCATATCCATTATATGACTCATGCTTAACCTTTCGGTCATCCGTATCCCAAGCTCATATCTACATATGTCAAGCCTGCCAGTCGAACCTTAGTGTATGGCTGTTTAGCAAGGCCATATCTGCATATGCTAGGCTTGCCAAACCCAAACTCATGCGATCGCTAATGTATGTATGACACCCGATCGTCACGGCCTGCCTATCATAAAGAGATCCTTCCAGGCGGTGCCCACTGAGGGAGAATACAATCATGGTATTGAGAGAGATTACCCTATCATGCTACCGTCGCATATCTAGCATATTAGCAAGACAGGAAGTAAAACTGTAAATCATACAAGCTATGATCCCCCCTTACATGCAATTAAAGTTAAAACGCCTTCTACTTTATCTTATGCAAGTTTTACGTGGCTGCTAAGGGGTTTCAAGAGAGAACCGCTTTCTATTCTGCGAAGACAAGCCACAACACCAATCCTGCAATCGTATCTATTACACCCCTGTCGGGGCCCTCCGTTGCAAACATCTTCGCGTAGCTAATGTTAGAGAGACAGACACCCCCCGGCCACTTATATGGTACAAGCCATATGTCAAGCGTGGAACCAGTCTCGCGTAAACGCGTAATGTCGGTCAGGGCCGCTTCATTAGGACATTGCCGCAACGCTAAACGAGTACACCTGGGAGGGTAACAATTGGAGAATTGATGCCCACATCCTAGATGTGTTCTACCCGTACAATACATGTACGCATAGCCTTGCTCATGATACCAATGTTGGGGATCGGCGCAGAAAACAAAAAATTTCCTACCTACGAGTCCCGAACCCAAGATCTATGCTATGCTGATGTATGTAACGGAAGGAATCGGTGTACATACCTTTGAAGACCGAAAGACGGAAACGTTCCTCGAACGTGGTTGGCGTAGACTCTGATCCTATGACGTCCCTGTCGTGTTGAAGAACCTCCGACGATGAAGTAGCACCACACGTGTAGTGCCTCGCGGGATTACACACGTACGGTGCAACCGACGTCCCTCCGAGCTCCGAACCAGAAGAGCAGCGGAAAGAAGATTGATCCGGATCCCGATTCCGGTAGCGCAACGGCGTCCGGATGATGGTGAAACCCCCAACCAGGTGCAAACTCCAAACCACGGGAGTCCGCTCTAGGTCGGAGAAAGAGAGAGAGAGAAACTCAATGTTCTTTGAAAAAGGAACCCCCACCCCTCCTTATATAGGCCAAGGAGGGGCTCCACCCCCTCCCCTTCCCCCATGTGGGACTAAACCCCCAAGGGGGGGAGTGGTGCGTCTAGGAGGGGGATGGGCCCCTCCCTTGGTGCCAAGCCCAAGGGGGGAGGCTCCCCTTTCCCCTTATGGGCCTTTTAAGGCCCAAATACCTTTTCACATTTTTAATTAATTATTTAAATCATTTTTAATATTTAATTCTGTCAATTAAATAATAAAACATATTTAAACATTAATATATATTATCTTGAACCTTTCAAAATATCCGGAACATCTTCCGGCACCTCCCGGTACATTTCCGGTGTTTTCTCTCTTTTCACCGATGATCCCGAATCAATCCTTAATGCATCGATTGCCCATAAGTGTGACACCCTATGTTCAGGGAAACAGTAGACATGATCGAGACACTCTCTGACCAATGACCATCATGTGGGATCTGGTTACAATCCTTGATGTGCCCCTACGCTTCCATCGAATAAACTTCATCGTTGTTGAACCGTTAACAATATGACTTGATCCCTTTGTGCTTCGGTACTATGTTTGTCCGAGGTATGATCGTCGGTATCCAATACCTAGTTCTTCCTCGTCTCCGACATAACATGTTTACTCGTCTGTGAATATTACATCTCTTGTGACCTAGTCACTTTCTTGCAAGCTATTGATGCAACACCACCGAGTGGGCCTAGAGTACCTATCCGTCACTCGGATTGAAAAATCCCGCTCTGATCTATTTCATACTCCTCAACATATCTACTTCGGAATACCCAAGATACACCTTTTCAGTTACCATGTTTCAGTGTAATGGTTAATGCACTCAAAGCATCCTAATAGATAGCAATTATGTATGATCATCACGGTCTAAGGATTCAGTCACTATGTTATTAAGATATCGCAATGCTGACCTTATGTGACTTGATCACACTGCAATGCTTAAGGTGGGTGTGTGTCCATCACATCATTCTCCTAATGATATGACCTCATTGTCAATAGACTATTATGTTCTCATGATCAGGAAACCTTGATCATCAATTGCCCAATGAGCTAGTATGCCTGAGTTTAACTAGGGACCAGGTTGTTATATAGCACACGTGTATTAATGTTTCCTCTTAATACAGTTCTAGCACAATATATAACGTATTATGAACAAACAGATATGTGACAAATATCTTTAATAATTTTCCTCTAGGGCACATATCCAACAACTACAACTAAACAGAGCAGCAGCTAAGAAAAGAAAAAGAACAACTCACAGCTAAAAGAAATAAGCATGCAAATCCTATGAGGAGTTCTAGTTCAAGCGGAGCGTGTAATTCTCCCACGCAAAAGAGTAAGCTGGGGTCTAACTTTTTACTACAGAAAACAAAGATAAAGAAAACTAAAAACAAAACCTAAGAGCGAGACGCTCCAAGCATAGAACATAACGCATGAAGTGATAAAAATATAGTGCAACGAGAGACGAACTGATAATTGTTGATGAAGAAGGGGATGCACGGGGGCATCCCCAAGCTTAGACGCTTGAGTCTCCTTGAATATTTATTGGGGGTGCACATGGGCATCCCCAAGCTTGAGTGTTTGACACTCCAAGATCTTCTTTCATCATCTTCCATCGCGCACTTGAAAACTCCCTTCATACATAACTCATTGTAGACTGATTAGAGAGGTTAGTACCCTATTAAAATTTTTTTTGCCTTACTGGAAATAAAGATATTCTTGAAGAGCTAGTGTTTCTCAAGATTTCCAAAAAGTTTTTGCAAAGAAAAAGCAAGCTTAAGGTTTGAAAAAGTAAAGAGAGACAAAACGTTGCAGAATCTGTAAAAAACAGAACAACAGGTAGTAAAGATTTTTTTAGGGATGCTTCTGCAACTCAAATAAAAAAACTCAGAACATAAGCAAGTTTCGTAATTGTATAGAGAACGCTGTGTAAGAAATTCAGCTCAAAAAGATGAACTGGGATTTTTTCATGATTTTTCTAGTCACGAGGACAGAATCTGTTTTCTGGACAGCATGTCACAACTTTCACTTCCCTTGTCGTATGAGGCTATAAAAGGCACAAAGCTTGAAAAGTAAAGATACAATGATGTTGCTACAGTAGTAAAAATCATCAATACCACTAAGAACAGAAGAAAAGCAAAAAGAAAAACCTAAATTCGTTGCGGGCTACCTCCCGAAAGCGCTTCTTTAAAGCCATTAGCTAGGCTTAAAGATTATAGAAGATGCTCTCACAAGAATAAGAATTTTGAAGAAAAAGAGAGCATCAAGAAGCAAATATGAAACACATTTAATCCTAACCCACTTCCTATGCATAGGCATATCGTAAGAAAATAAATCAACAAAGCACAAAGTGACATGCATAGGAAGGTGGAATAAGAACAACTTCGAAAGTTTCAGTTTAGAGAGAGGTGTTTTTGTCACATGGAAGTTTCTATAACCAAACTTTCCTCTCTCAAAGTAATTTTCAATAGTATCATGAACAACATCAATAATATAAATATCATATAAATCATATTGTTCGTGACCTACAAGCACACGTGTATTGTTTTCAACACGGTTTTTAGGATCATAAGATAAATGCAACCCATCACATTGAGCTTTGATAAGAGGAAAATTCTCCGGAGTTGGAGGTTTTAAAAGGATAATAGGACACTCAAGTGTGGGTGCGATAGCAAAAATTTCATGCTTAGCATGAGCAACTATATAAAGTTCATCTCCGTAAGCATCATCCATAGTGGCATCATGGCCATAAGCATAGAAGGCATCAACTTCATCAAAAAGGGATATTTCAAAAGAATCCATAGAATCATAACACTCATATAAGGTAAGATTCAAAGACTTACTCTCATTAGAAGGTAGACCTGGATGGCTCCATTCTTCCTCCTTTTGTTCGTCACTCTCCTCTTTTTCATCCAAGGAGCTTTCGGTTTCATCAATTTCTTCTTTCATAGAGTCCTGCAAAACATTAGTCTCTTCCTTTGGAGGAGAGATTCTCTCAAGATGATAAGTAATTTAATAATTTGCATCATAATTTTCCAAACAATAGTTGAGTATAGCAAGACTCTCAGATTTTTAAGGTGCATCATCAATATTTTTAAGAAGAGAAGTAATTTCATAGGCACCCTTATAAGCAACAAATTCTTCTCTTTGCTCTGCATCATCAAAATCATAATTTCTCTTAGCATAAGAAACTAAGGTTTCATCATCATTGTACTCACATTGGAAAGCAAGGTGTTTGTGCCTCATGAAGCAACAAGATTCATCCCTGCAGAAAGATATATTATATATTGAGCACAAGTTTCTAGCATACTCATACACTTGACGTATTTGTTTCCATAAATGTATCCCCTTTTGAGACAAGCGGTGTTCCTTGTACCACTTCTGTGGATCCTCGGTGAATCCTCCATGCCAATAAGATCTGGTTTCAAAGAAGTCAGACATTGATTGGCAAGTAAGGAACTAGACATACTATATTTTTTTTAGATTTTTTATAAAGGACACAAAAGTAAAAACTGAAAGGTAAACTAACAAGACTAAAAAGCAAAGATAAAAGATAGTGTGCAACTCCCCTATCTTGTAGACTGGAGTCCCCGGCAACGGCGCCAGAAAACTTGCTGATGGCAAGAGAGTGTTAATACTCTTCAAGCCTCGTTGGTTACCCCAAGTGCATGGTGAGATATAGTGCAGCGACAAGTTTTCCCTTGGCAAAGATACCAAGGTTTGTCTCCCGTAGGACTCCGAAGGATACAAGAAGGTGGTAAAGTGAACAATGGCGCCGAGGTTGCTAGCTTCACCTGGACCTGCACACAGTTACAAATAACTTTTCTCCCAACGACTACAGAGGAGTTTTCAATTCCTCCGGCCTTGTTGTTTACAAAGGATAAACACAAGAGATAAAAGTGGAACTGAAAGTAGAGACTGAATGTAAGATAAGGGTGTAACAATAATGTGAAGATGGACCGGGGTCCCGTGATATTCTCTAGTGATGTCTCTCTCCCAAAAGACGATAAAAGTGCTAGCGAGGTAAACAAATCACAGCTGGGCAATTGACAGAATTATGAAGGCACCGCAATGCTAACTATGCTGCAAAGAAAGGAAGGGCTCAAAAGCAATGGGCAGTACGCCAAGGTAAGTAGACCGAAATCCAACTGAATCTACTACGAATCATCCATCTTGAGATATCTATCCGGAACATCTCGCTGGTATTAAGTTGTGAATCCCACCCAAAGTGTAAATTCAAAGCAACAGACAACTTCATTAAAAGAACTTTGCGTAAAGTAAACAATCCTTGCACCCGCGAGTACAAGCACCGTTGTTTTATCCCTGGTGGCAACAACACATCCCCTAGTCTCATGTTTCTGTCACTCAAGCTAGACATCAAGGGGCTGAACCCACAATCAAGCATAACGCTCCCTCTTGGAGTTGCAACAAATCACTTGGCCAAAGTAAAATACGGCAATGGAGAACATGCAAGAATTTACTCAAGAACAAAATATAAAAGATAAGAACCAAATATATTACTCATCACAATCTGAACATAGTCTCATAATCCATCAGATCCCAGCAAACTCAACATAGCAACAGCAGAAAATTACAAAGGTGCCTCGATCATGTGAGGCAGCTCACAAGGTCTCGAAAGTGGAAGCACAAAGAGGGGAGAGGAACATCACATAGCTACTGGTCACGGACCCATGGTCCAAGGGGAACTACTCACGGTACATACTGGAGGCGTCCATGGCTATGGATGGTCTCCCGGAGGGGGTTCCTCCTCCCGGCAGGGTGCCGGGGCAGCTTCTCCAGGCAGTCCCGATCTAGAAACGGCTGCGGCGGCGGTACAGAGGCGAGTTCGCGGAAAAGAGATCCGTCCTAGGGGTTTCCACCCCGAGGGCTAAATATAGGCGAACGAGGGCACCGAGAGGGGCCACAGGGCAGCCAGGAGGCTCCCTGGCGCGGCCTAGGGTGGGGCCGCGCCAGGGACCCTTCTGGAGTCCCTGTGGTGGCCCCCTTCCCTCCTTTGGTGTTTCCGGAAGCTTCCAGGGCGCTGATTTTTTATCTGATTTTTCCGGAATTTTTGGAGCACTTTTAATGGCCGGAAAACCTGAAATACAAAAACAGCAGAAAACAACAACTGGCAGCTGGGTGCACTGGGTTAATAGATTAGTCCAAATATGCTCAAAAGTGTATGAAAGTTCAAGCAAAACATGGCAAAGTCACACAAAACATGCATGGAGCAAGCAGAAATTATAGATACGTTTGGGACGTATCACGGAGCGGCGGCGGAACTCCGTGATGGCCTCCTCTTTTAGGGTTTTCACGTAAGAAGGAGTATATAGGCCAGAGGGGGGAGCCGGGAGTGTCCCCAGGGCTCCAGACGCCCTCCCGGTGTGGACAGGGGTGGGTCCGCGCCAGGTGGCCGCCTGGGGCTCCTGTGGCCCCCCTCTGGCCCCTCTTCGACGAGTCTTCGTTATTCTTCTGGAAAATACCCCTCGTCGATTTTCAGGTTATTTTGAGGTATTCTTCTTTAGCAACTCAGCGTCCACTTTTTACCGCTGCATCCTGTGTCTGCTGCTTCGGCACCGGAAAGTTGCAAACTGTGTAAAAAAGCCAAAACAACATAAGAACATCATCGTAACAGGAAATATATCAATGAATAAGGATGAATTACGATATAAAATAGTGATGCATTTTGGACGTATCAACTCCCCCAAGCTTAGACCTCGCTTGTCCCCAAGCGAAAGCTGAGCTCGGTAAACCTGTCCACAAGTTTAGAGAGTGAAGTGTTGATAAATAAAATACGGACAAGAAGCATCATGATCTTTTCACCAAACTCAAACATCCTGAACAGCAATCTCCAACTCATAAAGCCCTTATGAAAGAGTAATAACAATTATAATCAAAAGTAGGGCTAAGGAAACTCATCAAACCATGGCAAACAAGTCCTTTGGTCAAGGGACAACTAAAAGTTTTCACCTTTGCTCTTTTTCTTTATATTTTGAAGTGATGAATTGGAACTTTTGAAAGAACAAGCTATTAGTCATGAAGTGCAAATATTAACACAAAGGAAGATGTTTGCTTGGCAAAGGCTTTTACAAACAACTTACTTATCAAGAGATAATGTCAACAATGATATGGCATGGCAAAACTTTTAATGCAACATTATAATGATGAATCTTCATCAGCATCAAGTGTCTGTTCTCTTTGGGAAAGGAGGAAGTAGGGAAAACTGACTCAACACAAAAGTAAAGGAACTAACAGCCTTGTTAAAGGCAAGCAGGGAAAACTCAAGTGCTATCCTTAGATCAAACGGAATGAAAACAAGTTTTGAGAGGTGCATGATTTGTCAACGAAAGCTAATAGATAACTCAATTGATTCTCAGGTTGGACAAGTTTCTAGGAACGACTACCAAACGGGGACGATCATATCCATGCAATCTCCTTTGTTTATCACTTCTGAAGTTTTCTGATTTATCGTGAACAAAGCGTGAAGGAGGGTTGTTGGTTGTGATTATCTTTTGTGAGCTGGGCGCACTCATGCCAGTTCCTCCTCGTATTAGGGGTTTGTAGATTAGACATGCGATCCCGGGGTAAAACTTGTCCAACTTAAAAATCTCATGAGTTAACTACTACTTCCTCATGAGCTAAAACAGGGGCACAAAACAGAAGATTTTGAACATCCAAGGATAACACAAAAATTCTATGCTTTAGGAGTGGTAGTGGAATACCACGAATAGGAACGTATAGTGGACTCATCTGGAAGGTACTGGTTTCAGGGTATGGATGTACAAGAAGAATTCCTCTTAGTACAGGGGTTTTGCTAGCAAAGGCTTTGAGAGAATAGACAATTGATGATGACTTGGATGCAAAACAATATAAAGCATAAACATTAAAACAAGCATAACATATCAAGTTGTCTTCCTTGTCAACATAACACCACAAGCATAATAACAAAAAGGGTTTTGGCTATGTCGCCACTTTGAGAAAAATAACATGCTTGTTGTTATGACCAAAGCTATGTTTGCCAAGATTAAATAAAGTTTTCAAAGCCATACCTGATATAAGGTCAATACTCCCCATAAGAATCATCACGAGGTCGATTACGTGAAGAGAATTCCGAGTGCAGCGAAGGGATCAATAGACTTCTCATTAATATTCCATCATAGACGACTCCACACTCACGGATACATAACTCTCCAAAAGGAGTGATAGACCTCAAAGCAAACACCTATTTTATAAGATAACTTCCCTAGACATGATATGACTCTACTTGACTCTAAAAGACATAGATAAAGATAAAGATACCGGGCACTCCCCCAAGCTTGGAACAAGCTAAGGGGATGCCATTACCCAAGGAGATTTACTCCTCATCCTGTTGTGGTTGCTTCTTCATATCCCTGATGACACGGCGAAGGTTTCGGTTCTCTGACTCCAAGACTTTCACCTGTACTTGTAGCACACGAAAGTCTTCACAGAGTTGGATGGTGATGCGGTAGGCCTCGGAGATGGTGGAAATCATACGTCGATCTTCAGGTGAGGTGGAGGGCCCTAAAAGGTTAGGAGAAAGACCATAATGAGGTTGGACAGATCCCACAATGATGGGATTGCTTGGGCTTCCTTGTTGTTGTGCGGTGATAGTCTTGACTTCCTCCCTCACGGCGCGCTCCATCTCCGCTTGTCTTGCGGCAGTTTATTCTTCGGTAGCCCAATCAACGTGCTTCCCTTGAATAAGATCCTTCTGGACTTGGCGTAGAAGCCACCCCAAGAAATCCTCTCCGCTCGAACCACAAGAAGACATCTCTACTACTCAACTTTTAGTCCTGGAAGAAACAGCTCGAAAAGAAAACACAAGAGATCGCGAGATACGTTGTTGGAACGATCCGGGCAAATATATAGCAAAAATTTCTGCACAGAAAGGAAGGTAACAGGTCAAAGCGGAGTCGGAGATGGGCTCTGGGGTGCCCAGGTGGCCTCCCGGCGCGGCCAGGGGTGGGGCCGCACCAGGGGGGCGCCTGGGCCCCTTGGAGCTGGTCTCCGGCTCCACTTAGGCCTCAAATTTTCTATATTTTGCAAAAACTCGTAATCTGGAACTTTCAAGACGGCTTCGCGACGTTTCCTTAACGTAATACATACCTTTCCTTATTCTGCTTCTGCTGGTGTCTGAAACGGTGCTGCTACATGTTATTCATGAGACTTTGTGTATACCAAATCCACATCAACATTGACAGGATCTCCTGCTATGTAATGCTTAAGTCTTTGCCCATTCACCACTTGAGGTTTGGTGCCTTCGAAATTGTTAATCTTGATCGCACCCGAGAGGTAGACTTCCTCAATATGAAATGGCCCTTCCCACCTGGAAAGTAATTTACCTGGAGAGAACCTGAAACGGGATCTAAACAACAAAACTTTATCACCAACATTAAATTCACATTTCAAAATCCTCCTATCATGCCACTTCTTTACCTTTTCCTTGAACATTTTAGCGCTCTCATAAGCTTCACTTCTCCACTCATCTAGAGAAGTCAAGTTCATGAGACGCTTTTCACCAGCTAATTTTGGGTTAGCATTAAGCTCTCTAATAGCCCAGAAAGCTTTGTGTTCTAATTCTAATGGCAAATGGCAAGACTTGCCCTAAACCATCTTATAGGGAGACATGCCCATGGGGTTTTTGTAAGCGGTTCTATACGCCCACAAAGCATCTCCTAACTTATTTGACCAATCCTTTCTATTTCTATTGACTGTCTTCTGTAAGATCAACTTGATATCTCTATTGGTGAGCTCAACTTGCCCACTAGTTTGCGGGTGGTACGGTGAAGCAATTCTATGATTGACCTCGTACTTGGCTAAAGCTTTTCTAAAAGCTCCATGTGTAAAGTGTGAACCCCCATCAGTCATGAGGTACCTGGGTACTCCAAACCTAGGAAAAATTACATCCTTGAGCATTTTCAAAGATGTCTTGTGATCAACACTTTCAGTGGGGATTTCTTCTACCCACTTGGTTACATAATCAACAACAACTAATATGTTAGTGTACTTGTGTGAGGAAGGAAAAGGACCCATAAAATCAAAACCCCAGCAATCAAAAGGGTCAATCACTAGAGAGTAATTCATAGGCATCTCATTCCTCCTACTAATATTACCAACTCTCTGACACTTATCATAGGATAAAACATAATTTCTAGCATCCTTAAAGAGAGTAGGCCAATAAAAACCTGATTGAAGAACCTTATGTGTGGTCCTCTCACCAGCATGATGTCCTCCATATGGACTATTGTGACATTGTTTGAGAATGTCCTTCTGTTCGTGTTCCGGTACGCATCTTCTCACGATCCCATCTGGACCTTCTTTGAAAAGATGTGGGTCATCCCAAAAGTAATGTCTCAAATCATGAAAGAACTTCTTCCTTTGCTGAAATGTTAAACCTGGAGGCAAAAACTTTGCAACAATAAAATTAGCATAATCTGCAAACCAAGGATCGGAGAGAAATTGTACTTTAACAACATCTAGCTGTTCGTCTGGGAAACTGTCGTTGACTGGAATGGGATCATGCGGTATATCTTCCATTCTTGAAAGATTATCCGCCACCGGATTGTCTACTCCTTTCCTATCGACAATCTGCAAATCAAATTCTTGAAGAAGGAGTACCCATCGTATAAGCCTTGGTTTTTCATCCTTCTTCTCCATGAGATATTTAATGGCAGCATGATCAGTATGAACAATAATATTAGAATCAACAATATACCGCCTAAACTTATCACAAGCAAACACTACTGCTAGGAATTCCTTCTCAGTAGTAGCATAATTCTTTTGAGCACTATCAAGGGTTTTGCTAGCATAAGATATAACATTCAACTTCTTATCAACCCTTTGTCCTAAAACATCTCCAACAGCAAAATCACTAGCATCACACATAATTTCAAAAGGTAAATTCCAATCAGGTGGTTGTACAGTTATCAAAGCTTTCTTAAGAACTTCGAAGGCTTCCTTACAATCTTCATCAAAAACAAAAGGAACGTCCTTCTGGAGAAGATTAGTGAGGGGTCTCGAAGTCTTAGAAAAGTCTTTAATAAACCTTCTATAGAAACTAGCATGACCGAGAAAACTACGAATACCTTTGATGTCCCGTGGATAGGGCATCCTTTCAATTGCTTTGATCTTGGCTCTGTCCACTTCAATTCCCCTCTCGGAAATCTTGTGGACAAGAACAATTCCATCTTTGACCATAAAGTGGCACTTCTCCTAGTTAAGCTCCAGATTTGTCTCCTCACATCTCTGCAAAACTTTATTAAGGTTGTGGAGACAATGGTCAAAAGAGGTTCCATAGACGAAGAAAATCGTCCATGAATACCTCCACAATTTCTTCACAAAAACCATGAAAGATAGCAGACATACACCTTTTAAAAGTAGCAGGGGCATTACATAAGCCAAAAGGCATACGTCTGTAAGCATAAGTACCATAGGGACAAGTAAAAGTGGTCTTCTATTGATCAGCAGTGTTAACATGAATTTGAGAGAAGCCGGAATAACCATCTAGATAGCAAAAGTGAGTGTTTTTGGATAACCTTTCAAGCATTTGGTCGATGAACGGCAACGGGTAGTGGTCCTTCCTGGTTGCCTTGTTCAGCTTCCTGTAATCAATACACATTCGATATCCAATAATAGTTCTCTGAGGTATTAGTTCATTCTTATCATTAGGAACTACAGTTGTTGCTCCTTTCTTTGGAACACAATGAACTGGGCTTACCCACTTACTATCAGCTATAGGATAGATAATACCTGCGGCTAGAAGCTTGAGAATCTCAGTCCTTACAACATCCATCATTTTCGAATTCAACCGTCGTTGATGATCAACAACTGGTTTGGCGTCAGGTTCAAGGTTGATGGTATGTTGAAAAATAGATGGACTAATCCCCTTAAGGTCATCAAGGGTATATCCAATTGCACCTCGATGTTTGCGAAGTACTTCCAATAAACGCACCTCTTCATATCCTGAAATGTTAGAATTGACGATAACAGGATATACTTTCTTTTCATCTAAATAAGCATACTTGAGCGTATCAGGAAGAGGTTTAAGATCAAACACTGGATCTTCTTTTGGTTGAGACAAAATTCCCAAAGGCTCAACTGGAAGGTTGTGCTTTAGGATAGCAGGTTGTCTTAGGAATATTTCGTCCATCTCATTTCTCTTCTGCATGTGCAAATCATTCTCGTGGTCCTCCATATATTGTTGCAAGGGATCGTTAGGAGGGATAGCAATGGAAGCAATATCTTCAATAATCTTATCATTACTAGGAAAATCAGTACCACGAGGCTGCTTAGAGAACTTATAAAAATTAAATTCATAAGGCTCACCATTGAATTCAACAGAAACTTTACCTTTCTTGCAATCTATTATAGCTCCACAAGTTCTGAGAAAAGGTCTACCGAAAATAATGGGACAAAAATTATCCCTTACCGAACCAAGTACTAGAAAGTCGGTAGGATACTTTACCTTTCCGCATAAGACTTCAACGTCTCTCACAATTCCGATGGAAGAGATAGTTGCTCTGTTTGCAAGATGAATAGTGACATCAACTTCTTCAAGTTTGCAAGGTGAAATTTCACCCATGATCTATTGATAAAGTGAGTACGGGATAGCACTGGCACTCGATCCCAAATCGCATAGCCCATAATAATTATGATCTCCTATTTTAACAGATACTACTGGAGTACCTGAAATTGGTCCCTTATTCTTGGCTGTGACAAGGTTAGTGGAAACAGCACAAAAATTTATATTGGAATCTAAAGCAACATTAGTAATAAGATCCTTAACCAATGCAACTCGAGGATCGACCTTGATCTGGTCCTCGGGTTCATCGATTCTTCTCTCACTCTTATTCATTATGCCTGTAACAAAAGAGTGGTCCCTTATTCTTACGGCAAAAGGGGGCTTTTCATATATAACTGCAGGCACAATAGGGTCAGCAACATGAATATCAATAGATGATTCCTTGAAAGGTTTATGATGCTGGCTCTTCTTCTTCTTCGAAGAGTAGATATGAGAGGCAAAGTTCTTATGAAAAATCAATCATTAGATGGGAATCAAGACCAATCTTAGAGCAAAAGGCAGTAAAAGAATCAGTTTTCACATAGCTCTCTATGTAATCATGCTCATAATTTATAGTAGGTTCAATACCGTTGTCTATTTACCAATCTTCGGTATTCCTCTGGATCCTTTCAAGGAGATCCCATCTTTCTTGAACGCTTTTCGTCTGAAATACCCCACTAGAGGAGGCATCCAACATCTCCTTATCCCGACGAGAAAGTCTGGCATAAAAGTTTGTAAGTATAGTTTCCTTGGGGAGCTCATGAATAGGACATTTGAGCATTAAAGATTTCAATCTCCCCCAAGCTTGAGCGATGCTTTCTCCGTCACGAGACCAAAAGTTAAAGATATAATTCCTGTCTCGATGAATTTCATGAAGAGGATAAAACTTGGTGTAAAAGAGAGACATAAGTTCATGCCAATCAAGCAAATGAGAGTTATCGAGAAGCTTATACCAATCTGAAGCTTTATCTATAAGCGATACGAAGAGCAATTTCTTCAGAAAAAACTCCTTTGATACACCTGCAAGCTTAAATAGCGAACATAGTTGTGATAAATATAGCAAGTGTTCACTGGGGTGTCTATCTCCTGCATAACGATTAGCCAAGACACAATCGATAATACCAGCTAGTATTTTATAAGGCACAATTTAAGTAGGGGGAGGTACAACCACCACAGATGTGGGGCGTTTCCCCATAAGCAACGATCCAATAGCTAGGTTGTCCATACGGACAAAGAACATCAACAGCAAAATAAAAGCAACGATATAAAAAATTCCTTACCAGCTTCACTTACCAATAGCGCTATGCTCCCCGGCAACGACGCCAGAAAACGTAGCTTGATGACCCTCAACGTAAAGGGATCTATTGTAGCGTTTTTGATAAGTAAGAGTGTCGAACCCAACGAGGAGCGAAAGGTATTGATAAGAGATAGTAGGCAAGGAATAACTGCAAACACTGAAAGGTAACTTTTTAGGGGTTTTCGATATAAGCAACGATAAGACAAAAGCAAGAAAAGTAAATAGCGCTGAGGAGCAGCAAGTGGCCCAATCCGTTCGTGCAAAGGATAAGCCTGGCAACTGAACTTATAAAGACTAAAGCGTTCTTGAGGACACATGGAGAGGTAGTCACGTGCTTTCGCCATACTCCGTATCGATAACGAGTGTTGTGCTGATAAGTGTTGAGTGGGTGGATCTATGCTAGCACACCTTCTAGAATAAGATAAGTGCACTCTTATGATTAAACATCGTGAAAGCGTCCGCAAATACAAGATAGAAATTAAGGCAAAGCCTAACCACAACAATAAGATCAAGGATCCATTACTCCCTTGTGCAAAAGTGTGCAAACTGGGGTTCAGGTTTCTGTCACTCCGGCAACCCACCGTAAGCATTCTTAATACACAATACATTCCCCTAGGTCCTTAAGAAGGCGAAGTGTTGAGTGGTTGACTCACACAACACCACTAGGAAAATAACAACACAACTTAAATATCAAACAACACAAATTACTTCAACATCATATGACTACTAGCAACTAGACTTCTCCCATGTCCTCAAGAACTAAAGTAACTACTCACAAGACATAAAAGAGATCATGATCAGAGGTGATAAATATATAATAAACAATCTGGACATAATGGTATTTCTCCAACAAAACTCAATAGCATTCACCACAAAGAAGTAATCAACACCGGTAGAGTAGAGAGGATAGATAGTACAGATTACAACACAAGATGAACTTGTGAGGTGAGATTGGATGGTGGTGGAGATGGTGCTGATGTTGGGGATGATGTTGATGATGATCTCGACGATGCCCGTGACGATGGTGACGACGATGGTGATGATCTCCTCGGCGGAATCTGCCCGCCGGAGAGCCCTTTTCTTCTCTGTAGGTTTCCTCCATGGAGCCGCGGCGGAACTCCGTGATGGCCTCCTCTTTTAGGGTTTTCACGTAACGAGGAGTATATAGGCCAGAGGGGGGAGCCGGGAGTGGACCCAGGGCTCCAGGCGCCCTCCCGGCGCGGCCAGGGGTGGGGCCGCGCCAGGTGGCCGCCTGGGTCTCCTGTGGCCCCCCTCTGGCCCCTCTTCGGTGAGTCTTCGTTATTCTTCTGGAAAATACCCCCCGTCGATTTTCAGGTAATTTGGACGTATTCTTCTTCAGCAACTCAGCGTCCACTTTTTACCGCTGAATCCTGCGTCTGCTGCTTCGGCACCGGAAAGTTGCAAACTGTGTAAAATAAGCCAAACCAACATAAGAACATCATCGTAACATGAAATATATCAATGAATAAGGATGAATTACGATATAAAATAGTGATGCATTTTGGATGTGTCAACTCCCCCAAGCTTAGACCTCGCTTGTCCCCAAGCGAAAGCTGAGCTCGGTAAACCTGTCCACAAGTTTAGAGAGTGAAGTGTCGATAAATAAAATACGGACAAGAAGCATCATGATCTTTTCACCAAACTCAAACATCCTGAACAGAAATCTCCAACTCATAAAGCCCTTATGAAAGAGTAATAACAATTATAATCAAAAGTAGGGCTAAGGAAACTCATCAAACCATGGAAAACAAGTCCTTTGGTCAAGGGACAACTAAAAGTTTTCACCTTTCCTCTTTTTCTTTATATTTTGAAGTGATGAATTGGAAGTTTTTAAAGAACAAGCTATTAGTCATGAAGTGCAAATGTTAACACAAAGGAAGATGTTTGCTTGGCAAAGGATTTTACAAACAACTTACTTATCAAGAGATAATGTCAACAATGATATGGCATGGAAAAACTTTTAATGCAGCGTTATAATGATGAATCTTCATCAGCATCAAGTGTCTGTTCTCTTTGGGAAAGGAGGAAGTAGGGAAAACTGAATCAACACAAAAGTAAAGGAACTAACAGCCTTGTTAAAGGCAAGCAGGGAAAACTCAAGTGCTATCCTTAGATCAAACGGAATGAAAACAAGTTTTGAGAGGTGCATGATTTGTCAACGAATGCTAATAGATAACTCAATTGATTCTCAGGTTGGACAAGTTTCGAGGAACGGCTCCCAAACGGGGACGATCACATCCCCGCAATCTCCTTTGTTTATCACTGCCGAAGTTTTCTGATTTCTCATGAACAAAGCGTGAAGGAGGGTTGTTGGTTGTGATTATCTTTCGTGAGCTGGGCACACTCATGCCAGTTCCTCCTCATATTAGGGGTATGCAGATTAGACATGCAATCCCGGGGTAAAACTTGTCCAACTTAAGAAGGTCATGAGTTAACTACTACTTCCTCATGAGCTAAAACAGGGGAACAAAACAGAAAATTTTGAACATCCAAGGATAACACAAAAATTCTATGCTTTAGGAGTGGTAGTGGAATACCACGAATAGGAACGTATAGTGGACTCATCTGGAAGGTACTGGTTTCAGGGTATGGATGTACAAGAAGAATTCCTCTTAGTACAGGGGTTTTGCTAGCAAAGGCTTTGAGAGAATAGACAATTGATGATGACTTGGATGCAAAACAATATAAAGCATAAACATTAAAACAAGCATAACATATCAAGTTGTCTTCCTTGTCAACATAACACCACAAGCATAATAACAAAAAGGGTTTTGGCTATGTCGCCACTTTGAGAAAAATAACATGCTTGTTGTTATGACCAAAGCTATGTTTGCCAAGATTAAATAAAGTTTTCAAAGCCATACCTGATATAAGGTCAATACTCCCCATAAGAATCATCACTAGGTCGATTACGTGAAGAGAATACCGAGTGCAGCGAAGGGATCAATAGACTTCTCATTAATATTCCATCATAGACGACTCCACACTCACGGATACATAACTCTCCAGAAAGGAGTGATAGACCTCAAAGCAAACACCTATTTTATAAGATAACTTCCCTAGACATGATATGACTCTACTTGACTCTAAAAGACATAGATAAAGATAAAGATACCGGGCACTCCCCAAAGCTTGGAACAAGCTAAGGGGATGCCATTACCCAAGGAGATTTACTCCTCATCCTGTGGTGGTTGCTTCTTCAGATCCCTGATGACACGGCGAAGGGTTCGGTTCTCTGACTCCAAGACTTTCACCTGTACTTGTAGCACACGGAAGTCTTCACAGAGTTGGTTGGTGATGCGGTAGGCCTCGGAGATGGTGGAAAGCATACGTTGATCTTCAGGTGAGGTGGAGGGCCCTGAAAGGTTAGGAGAAAGACCATAATGAGGTTGGAAAGATCCCACAATGATGGGATTGCTTGGGTCTCCTTGTTTTTGTGCGGTGATAGTCTTGACTTCCTCCCTCACGGCGCGCTCCATCTCCGCTTGTCTTGCGTTAGTTTCTTCTTCGGTAGCCCAATCAACGTTCTTCCCTTGATTAAGATCCTTTTGGACTTGGCGTAGACGCCACCCCAAGAAATCCTCTCCGCTCAAACCACAAGAGTACTACTCAACTTTTTGTCCTGGCAGAAACAACTCGAAAAGAAAACACAAGAGATCGCGAGATACACTGCCGGAACGATCCGGGCAAATATATAGCAAAAATTTCTGCACAGAAAGGAAGGTAACAGGTCAAAGCGGAGTCGGAGACGGGCTCTGGGGAGCCCAGGCGGCCTCCCGGCGCGGCCAGGGGTGGGGCCGCGCCAGGGGGGCGCCTGGGCCCCCTGGAGCTGGTCTCCGGCTCCACTTAGGCCTCAAATTTTCTATATTTTGCAAAAACTCGTAATCTGGAACTTTCAAGACGGCTTCGCGACGTTTCCTTACTGTAATACATACCTTTCCTTATTCTTCTTCTGCCGGTGTCTGATAACCCACAAGTGTAGGGGATCGCAACAGTCTTCGCGGGTAAGAGTAACCCAATTTATTGATTCGACACAAGGGGAGCCAAAGAATACTTATAAGCCTTAGCAGTTGAGTTGTCAATTCAACCACATCTGAAAAAGTACTAGACAAGATATGAGTAGCAATGGTGTGTTGATGGGTGTAGCCTTTAAGACTTCCCCAATCACCAACACCACAAAGTAGTAACAAAGTAGTAGGAGCAGCAAAGAAAGTAAAAGTAACAACGAAGGAAATGAAGGTGAAAGATGGATCGGGGTTCAAGGTTTCACTAGTGGTACCTCTCTAGGCAAAAGAACAAGGTGTTGGGTGAACAAATTACAGTTGGGAAATTGACAGAATTGCACCAACTCTAGCCAAAGAACAAACTAGAGCATCCTAGTCTAAGAACCAAACGTAGGCATGTGTTCCGTATGTAGTTGTACGTGCTTGCAATAAGAACTTTGCACAACATCTTTTATCCTACCATCCCGCTACGAACGGGGCCACTTAAGGAACTTATGGAGATTAAGGTGCTCCTGCGGAGGAGCACCGGAACAAAGCATTAACACTCTATGAACACATGTGATCCTCAAATTATAGCCCATCCCCTTTGGTGTCCCAAGCTGTCACCATTGGGATCCCCGGTTCCGGACTATAATAGGTGCATACAACCGTAGATAAGATCTAGAACAACAATTATAATCATACAACCATAACGTCCTCAGATCTGAGATCATGCTACTCGTGCACTAGTAACAAGCATTAAGAACAACAAATTGCAGCAACAATAATTCATAAACCTCTTAGGACTAAACAAGGTAACAGTTCATCGGATCCGAACAAACACAACACCAATTACATCATATGGATCTCAATCATGTAGGGCAGCTCATGAGAACATTGTATTGAAGATCTAGGGGGAGAGAATACCACATAGCTACTGCCAAGAACCCGTAGTCCAAGGAGGAACTACTCAAGAAGCATCATGGGGGAAGGAGAGTCGATGAAGATGGCCCCGGGGGCCAAGGCCCTCCCCGGCAGGGTGCCGGAGAAGGATCCTGGTGACCCCCGAAGCTAGTTTTCAATGGCGGCGGAGATCAGAATCTCTTCTGGAAAAAGTACTTCGATATTATGGGTATCCTCCTCAGGGGTAAAAATAGGGGCCAAAGGGGGCACCAAGAAGGGCCACCATGCAGCCAGGAGGGTGTATGCCGCGGCCTAGGGCGAGGCCGCGCCATGGACCATTCTGGAGTCCTGGTGGTGGCCGTCCCTTCCTTCCTTGGTGTTTCCGGAGGCTTCCGGGATGCTGATTTTTTATATAATTTTTCCGGAATTTTTGGAGCACTTTTAATGGCCGGAAAACCTGAAATACAAAAACAGCAGAAAACAGGAACTGGCAACTGTGTGCACTGAGTTAATAGGTTAGTCCAAATATGCTTCAAAGTTTATGAAAGTTCAAGCAAAACATGGCAAAGTCACACAAAACATGCATGGCACAGGCAGTAATTATAGATAAGTTTGGGACGTATCAACATCCCCAAGCTTAATTCCTGCTCGTCCTCGAGTAGGTAAATGATAACAAGCATAATTTCTGTGGTGGCATGCCACACAACCATATAAGGACTTTTAAGTAAAGCAATTAAAGCATGCAATTCAATTCAAGTCTTAACAAGCAAGAGTCTATATTAGCATTGACACAAGCAACAAAAGAACATAAGGTGCAAGAGCTCTCGCTATCCGTGACTCGAATGTCTCCAAATGGTGTTTGCGTGCAAGAAAGGGAATTTGGGAATACGAGAGAGAAAACTTTTTATTGTTGAGAACTATATCTACTAAAGTTTCACACTTAGTCTCCTTTGAAGTCTTATCTGGACTCGTCCCAGACCACTAGCCAGGTACAAGTCAAACTGATCCACTCCCTTTCGATATTTTGAGCACTCATGCAATGGATGAGCGTGAGCAAGAAAGTTGACACCTAAACGGTGAAATACAAAGATGGTGGAGGAAGAAGACAAAAAGGTGTGAAAGTCTCACATCAATGAGGACAATCATAGGCGAGAGAAAGCCATATGATAGATATGATGTGATGAGTAGGGATTTCCATGCAACATGCGGATGCACATAGAGCTATAAGTGTATGAAAGCCCTCCAATGGAACTAGTGGTGGTGCATCCAACTTGCTTGCTCATGAAGACCTAGAGCTCTTTTGAGGAGGCTCATCCTTGGAATATGCAGGCCAAGTACTATAGTGTAAGGATCCCCACTTAGTTATGCAAGTACAACATGAAAACTCTCTACAAACTGAAGTACAGGTGCTACTATGAAGCACAAGTGTGGAATAAAGGATAGTAGTGTTGCCCCCACTCTCTTTTTTTATTTTTTTTATTTTTCACCTTTTTTGTATATTTTTGATTTTGGGTGGCCTCCATGGCTCTTTATTTCTCTCTTTTTTTCGTCCTCTTTGGGATCTTTTTTTTCCTCACTGTAGGGGCAACACTCTAGAAGAACATCAACACACTTTTATTTACTTACAACTCTGAATCAAAAAGTAATGACTCTATATGAATGCCTCTTCCAGTTTAGCAGTATGTGCAATGATCAAGCGCAACATGCAGCAAAAATATGAATAGCGGGCAAAGCCCAACTACATGCAGGCTATGATATCATGCAAGGCAATATGAAAATGAAGGATAAGTCATATGAACATGAAGACCAATGGATGTTGCATGGCAATGTATCTCAGAAAGGCTATGGAAATGCCTTGTAGGTAGGTATGGTGGCTGTTTTGAGGAAAGATATAAGGAGGCTTATGATGACAGAGCGTATCGTGCCAAGGGTTTGGATGCACCGGCGAAGTATGCGCCAACTCTCGAGGTGAGAAAGGGCAATGCATGGTACCGAAGAGGCTAGAAAAAGTATAGGTGGGTGGAAGTCTCAACTTTCGAATACTCACATTAGTCCGAAGAACTCATGCACTTATTATCGGTAACTCTCAATCTAGTCAGGAGGTTCACAAAGAGACAAGTACCCCGAGGAAGAGTGTATGGGGGTTTGGTTATCCTTGCGCTTCATCGACTCACGGTACGTGAGTGTACTCTAATATTCGACCCCTCCAGAGATTAGTGATCCATCTAGTAGCTAGAGTTCTCAACAGGGTTTAGGTTTTAGAAAATCACACGGATTTCCCAAAATACGACATCTATCACTAATAGGCTAAAGCTCTTGACACCATAAGTTCAAACATTACCTAAGTCAATACCTCAAAACTATTGCAAGTTACTACTACAAGGAGAATAGCAACTTCAACTACCTACTTTCTAGTCAAGACACAAAAATCAGTGCAACACGCAAACTCTCTAAACAAGATAAGCATGCAAACTATAGAAATTTCAAGCCTGAACCAATTAAAATCTCTAGAAGAAAACTCTAAAGCACACAAACTAAACAGGGCAGCAGCTAAGAAAAGATAAAGAACAACTCACAACAAAGAACAAGCATGAAAATCCTATGAGGTGTTCTGTTTTAAGCAGAGCGTGTATCTCTCCCAATCAAGCATGTTAGGTTCCGACATTGTAATGACCAGCAAACAAAATAAAATAACTAAGATAAAGTAAAGAGCACGACGCTCCAAGCATAGCACATAACGCATGAAGTGATAAAAATATAGTGGAACGAGGGACGAAATGATGATTGTTGATGAAGAAGGGGGTGCATGGGGGCATCCACAAGCTTAGACGCTTCAGTCTCCTTGAATATTTCTTGGGGGTTCCGGGCGCATCCCCAAGCTTGAGCTTTTGACACTCCAGGGTCTTCTTTCATCATCTTCCATCGCACACTTGAAAACTCCCTTCATACATAACTCATCATAAGCTGATTAGAGAGGTTAGTACCCTATTAAAAATAATTTGCCTCTACTGCAAATAAAGATTTCCAGGAAGGGCTACTGTTTCTCTTGCCTGCCCAAAAGTTTTTGCAAAGAAAAAGCAAGCTTAAGGTTTGCAAAACTTCCAAAAGAAAAACAGGGACATAAGCTAAGAAAAACAGAACAACAGAGAGAAAAGAAATTTTTCTAGGCACTTCTGCAACTCAAATCAAAAAACTCAGAACGTACGAAAGTTTCGTAATTGTATAGAGCATGCTGTGTAAACAATTCAGCTCAAAAAGATGAACTGGGATTTTTCTCCGATTTTTCTAGTCACGAGGACCGAATCTGTTTTCTGGACAACATGTCACAACTTTCACTTCCCTTGTCATATGAGGCTAAACTTGGCACAAAGCTTGAAAAGTAAAGATACAATGATGTTGCTACAGTAGTAACAATCATCAAGACCACTATGAACAGAAGAAAAGCAAAAAAGAAAAACCTAAATTCGTTGCGGGTTTCCTACCGAAAGCGCTTCTTTAGAGCCATTAGCTAGGCATGAGTGTAACGATGCTCACAAGAGAATAAGAGTTGAAGCGCAAAAGAGAGCATCAAAGGAGCAAAGACAAACCACATTTAAGTCTAACATGCTTCCTATGCATGGGAAACTTGAAACAAAATAAATAAATAAATGAAGCACAAAGCAACAAGCATAGGAAGGTAAAACATGAGCACCTTCAAGATTTTCAACATGGAGAGGGGTGTTTTCCTAACATGAAAATTTCTATAACCATATTTCCCTCTCTCATAATAATTTTTAGTAGCATCATGAACAAACTCAACAATATAATTATCACACAAATCAGGCTTTTCATGATCTACTAGCACATAATCATGTAGACTTTCTAAGCAAACCTCGTCATCATTAAGAACATCCATAGTAGGCAAAAATAGAGGTTTATCATAAGATTTATCAAGATAGCAAGGTTTATCATAAATAAAAGTATCAAAATCATCCTTGCAAGTATCATTCATAGGGGCATCGTGGCCACAAGCATCAATTTCATCAAAAAGGGATATTTCAAAAGAATCCATAGGATCATAGCAATCAGTATAGCATTCATCCTCCTTTGGTAAGCATGGAGGGCAATCATATAAAGTAAGAGTCAAAGAGTTACTCTCATTAGTAGGTAGAGATGGGTAGCTACTCCATTCTTCCTCCTTTTGTTTGTCACTCTCCTCCTCTTTTTCATCCAAGGAGCATTCAGTTTCAGCAATTTCTTCTTCCGTAGAGTCCTGCAAAGCATTAGTCTCTTCCTCTTGTGGAGAGAACCTTTTGAGATGGTCAATAATATAATAATTGTCATTAAAATCCTCAAAGCAATAATTAAGTATTTCAAGACTATCGGATTTGTAAGGGGCATCATCAATATTTTCAACAAAGGAAGCAATTTCATAGGCACCCTTAAAGATAACAACTTCTTATATTTGTTCTGCTTCATAAAAATCATAGTTTCCCTTAGCGTAAGAAGCTAAGGTTTCATCATCATTGTACTCACATTGGAAAGCAAGGTGTTTGTGCCTCATAAAGCAACAAGATTCATCCCTGCAGAAAGATATATTATATATTGAGCACAAGTTTCTAGCATAGTCATACAACTCCTGTATTAGCCCCCATGAGTGTATCCCGTTTTGAGACAAGCGGTATTCCTTGTAATATTTTTGTTGATCCTCCGTGAATCCGGCTTGCCAATAAGATCTAGTCTCAAAGAAAGTAGCCATTAGTAGCAAACAGAGTAATAAGCAAAAGTGTACTTATAAGCCTTAGCAGTTGAGTTATCAATTCAACCACACCTGAAAAAGCACTAGACAAGATATGAGTAGCAATGGTGTGTTGATGGGTGTAGCCTTTAAGACTTCCCCAATCACCAACACCACAAAGTAGTAACAAAGTAGTAGGAGCAGCAAAGAAAGTAAAAGTAACAACGAAGGCAATGAAGGTGAAAGATGGACCGGGGTTCAAGGTTTCACTAGTGGTACCTCTCTAGGCAAAAGAACAAGGTGATGGGTGAACAAATTACAGTTGGGCAATTGACAGAATTGCACCAACTCTAGCCAAAGAACAAACTAGAGCATCCTAGTCTAAGAACCAAATGTAGGCATGTGTTCCGTATGTAGTTGTACGTGCTTGCAATAAGAACTTTGCGCAACATGTTTTATCCTACCATCCCGCTACGAACGGGGCCACTTAAGGAACTTATGGAGATTAAGGTGCTCCTGCGGCGGAGCACCGGAACAAAGCATTAACACTCTATGAACACATGTGATCCTCAAATTATAGCCCATCCCCTTTGGTGTCCCAAGTTGTCACCATTGGGATCGCCGGTTCCGGACTATAATAGGTGCATACAACCGTAGATAAGATCTAGAACAACAATTATAATCATACAACCATAACGTGTTCACATCTGAGATCATGCTACTTGTGCACTAGTAACAAGCATTAAGAACAAAAAATTGCAGCAACAATAATTCATAAACCTCTTAGGACTGAACAAGGTAACAATTCATCGGATCCCAACAAACACAACACCAATTAAATCATATGGATCTCAATCATGTAGGGCAGCTCATGAGAACATTGTATTGAAGATCTAGGGGGAGAGAATACCACATAGCTACTGCCAAGAACCCGTAGTCCAAGGAGGAACTACTCAAGAAGCATCATGGGGGAAGGAGAGTCGATGAAGATGGCCTCGGGGGCCAAGGCCCTCCCTGGCAGGGTGCCGGAGCAGGATCCTGGTGACCCCCGAAGCTAGTTTTCAATGGCGGCAGAGATCGGAATCGCTTCTGGAAAAAGTACTTCGATATTAGGGGTTTCCTCCTTGGGGGTAAAAATAGGGGCCAAAGGGGCACCGAGAGGGGACACTAGGCAGCCAATAGGGTGCCTGGCGCGGCCTAGGGCTGGGTCGCGCCATGGACCCTTTTGGAGTCCTGGTGCTGGCCCTCCCTTCCTTCCTTGGTGTTTCCGGAGGCTTCCGGGACGCTGATTTTTTATATAATTTTTCCGGAAATTTTGGAGCACTTTTAATGGTCGGAAAACCTGAAATACAAAAACAGTAGAAAACAGGAACTGGAAACTGTGTGCACTGAGTTAATAGGTTAGTCCAAATATGCTTATTAGTGTATGAAAGTTCAAGCAAAACATGGAAAAGTCACACAAAACATGCATGGCACAAGCAGAAATTATAGATACGTTTGGGACGTATCAGTGTCTGAAACAGGGCTGCTACATGTTCTTCATGAGACTTTGTGTATACCAAATCCACATCAACATTGACAGGATCTCCTGCTATGTAATGCTTAAGTCTTTGTCCATTCACCACTTGAGGTTTGGTGCCTTCGAAATTGTTAATCTTGATCGCACCCGAGCGGTAGACTTCCTCAATATGAAATGGCCCTTCCCACCTGGAAAGTAATTTACCTGGAGAGAACCTGAAACGGGATCTAAACAACAAAACTTTATCACCAACATTAAATTCACGTTTCAAAATCCTCCTATCATGCCACTTCTTTACCTTTTCCTTTAACATTTTAGCGCTCTCATAAGCTTCACTTCTCCACTCATCTAGAGAAGTCAAGTTCATGAGACTCTTTTCACCAGCTAATTTCGGGTCAGAATTAAGCTCTCTAATAGCCCAGAAAGCTTTGTGTTCTAATTATAATGGAAAATGGCAAGCCTTTCCATAAACAATCTTATAGGGAGACATGCCCATGGGGTTTTTGTAAGCAGTTCTATACGCCCACAAAGCATCTCCTAACTTATTTGACCAATCCTTTCTATTTCTATTGACGAGGTAATGTCGCCACAGGTTCAATGCATAAACTACCTCTGCCAATTCGAGATCATGTGTTGGATAGTTTTCTTCATGAGAATGCAACTGACGAGAGCCATAAGCAATCACTTTGCGCTCTTGCATTAGGACACAGCCTAATCCTTGACGAGATGCGTTGCAGTATATCACGAAGTCCTTCCGAGTATTAGGGGAGAAAGCACTGGGGGAGAGGTGAGCTTGTCCTTGAGAGCTTGAAAACTTTCCTGACATTTGTCTGTCCACTCAAACTTGAAACCTTTGTGAAGCATATTAGTCAGAGGTTTGGCAATCTTGGAGAAGTTCTCGACAAAATGGCGGCAATAGCTGGCGAGTCCAAGGAAAATTCAGACTTGCTTGACAGTCTTGAGGGGAGTCCAATCCAGGATAGCATGAATACGTTCCGGGTTGACGGCAATGCCATCCTTGTAAATCACATGACCAAGGTAGGTTACTTCGGGAAGCCAGAACTCACACTTAGAATACTTAGCATAGATTTTGTGTTCTCAATGCTTTTCCAGTATAAGACGAAGGTGTTTGATACGTCTCAAATGTATCGATAATTTCTGCTCGATGCCGTGAGTAGTCTACCTTGGTACTCTTTTGGTGTGCCATTGGGAATAGTTGGTCATCATCTCATTGAGCAGTTTTGTGGCAGCACAAGCGTTGTTCACATAAAGGTTCGTCCCGCGGCCGAATCTAGCAAGTTTCGCGAGGTAAAGTTCAAGCCTGCATAAAAAGTTTGGATAACCATCCAAGTAGTCAAACCATGCGTAGGGAAATTCTTAACAAGAGATTTCATGCGTTCCCAAGCTTGGGCAAAATGCTCATTATCTAATTGCTTAAAATTCATAATATTACTCCTCAATTGGATAATCTTAGCTGGGGGGTAGTACTTCCCAATAAAAGCATCCTTGCACTTATCCCAAGAATCTATGCTATTCCTAGGCAAGGTTTGAAACCCGATTTTAGCTCCTTCTCTCAAGGAGAAAGGAAAATCTTAAGCTTAACGATATCACCATCTACTTCTTTGCACTTTTGCATATCACAGAGCTCAACAAAATTATTTAAGTGCAAAGCAGCATCATCTCCAGCACCGGAGAATTGATCTTTCATAACAAGGTTCAACAAATCAGGTTTAATCTCATAAGAAGGTGCTGAAGTGGCAGGTGGATGTAAGGCCCGATATGCGGTACTGTTCCAGATCTAGATGTTTCCATCCAGATCCGGGGACGAAGCACATATCGGTCCCACCGCGACATATGACATAGCCATATGCCCCGGATTTCCAACATGATATCACAACATTACAGATACAGGACACAACATCTCATACAGTCGGCATACAGCTGCCTCAAATACAATACAACAGCGGAAGATACATGTCTGAGTACAGACTACAATCAAAAGCCTACTGGCAAAGAGAAAAACATTGATCCCATAACCACACGGGTCCAGGCCCTCCCTCGGGATCCGCCTAACTAGTCGTCGTCGAGTCTCCACGTGAAACGTCGATCACCATACCTGTTGTCGATCAAGAACCCTGAAAAGCGTTTGGGGGTAGTATCATGAGTACAGAGGTACTCAGCATCCAACTGTAGTGGTCATCTGACCCAGCAAGGACTTCATCACTCGTCATTCTAGGAAAACTAGTAGTTTACGGTAAGGAAGGGGTAAGTGGTGAGGCTGCTGCCGCACTAGCATTTATGAAGTGGCTAACGATCTAGAGAGGAAGATAAGAAGCCAAGCATTCGATGAGGAATCGCCTCCAACAAGTCTGCTATCCACCTACTACGCAAACATAACACCTATCCTATCCTTGTCCTCCTCTTCGCATCCCGACGAAGAACAAGCAGTTAAGGCACACACACGTTGATCAAGTTATAATAAGATTATCTCAGTTGTTGTTGTCTATGAACAAGGAGTAGGTCTCAAGTCGTCCATAACCGTGGACACGGCTTCTCGAAAAGATTTAACCCTGCAGGGGTGTACCAACTGTCCATTACGAGGCTCCGCACGCATGCCCATCACTCTCAGTTGCTACCCATCATAGGCAACCATTTTATGATTTAGTTCCGAGAGATCCGAAACGACAGGTCCCTCTAACTAACAACGAACAAATCCGGGTGGTCCCCGGGGAGTCGACACCCAATCCAAAAGCTAGCCACGCTCTCGGATCGGACTCTTCCGTATGACGTAGGTCGGATTGCCGGTAATCACACATGGGAAACCGGGTCCTAGCTGATCGGGTGGACCAACAGAGAAACAAAGTCTCCACTGGCCCAAGTTGTTTTAAAACAGCTGGGGGCCCAACCAAGCACACACACGTTTTCAAATGGTAAATCAGCTTGGGCCACCACTAGAAATGTTTGAAGCTAGATAGGTAAGAAAAGGGGACCCCATAAAATCCCACACGCGGTTAGGCACGCTCAGTCTTAAAACCAATACCCGGAACTCGGGTCCTAGGTGACTCGAATGGAACAAAGCGTCGGGGCGGGATAGCCTAGACCTTCCATCCTTCGTCGAATATAGTCAACATTATAATAATCAATATCATCAACAACAACAATAATAATGTGATATCCCAAACCAAGGAGTAACAGGGTAACATCGTAGCATCCTAAGCATGCATACTAAGCAGAGGCTGAGCAACGAGCAATAGTAACATAGCAGTACAAGGTTTGCTGGGAAGGGACATGGCTGTATTGGTTTGAAAGAGGCTCTAAACATGTGGTAGGATCAAACATCGAACCTAGCCTAGACTAGCATGCTACCCGCTGGTTGAAATAGAATGGATCATAAGTAATGTATAGTCCTTGCCTGTTGATAAGTCGGGTTCCGAAGGTGTAGTCGATCGCACGCTCGCATCGTCTCCGAGAGGTACCTGCGGAAGCACACAAGAAGGAAACACTGGAAAGCAATCAACGGTGCACCACTATTACTACGGAGCAAACACGAGCAAGCATCAACAAGAACCAACACGAGACATCGCACCTACCGCCGAGAGCGGTTACTAACAGGTTAAGTGGAGTACTCGTCACACACGACGATACCGCACATTTACGGTGGTTCAAGTTGTTTAGCTATAGGTGATCAACAAAGGTTGTTAACATGGCATCTCACTCAAGCATGGCATAGCACACAAACATGTCAAGAGTTGAAGCACAAAGTAAACTATCTATGCTAGTCAATTTAAGTGGGGCACGACCTAAACATGGCATAACACTAAGTGTCACACGGTGATTAAAACATTTGGTACTGTTCTGCCCTAAACCATATTTTAGGTTGGTTAACAGCAGCAAACAATATAATAAACACAAATTACACGAAAAACTAATCAAGTTACATATAAAGAACACCCCAAACGGAGTTACGATTAAAAAGATACAAGCAAAACAAGTTACGGGCACAAACTGCCAACATCACAAAGCACACTTTAGAGCATTGCATAAACAGGATAATCAGTGTAAACATGCTCACAAATGACTTGCAATTAAAGTAGACATGACATGGAAGGCATGGCAACAATAATCATGCAAAAAGACATCATAGATCAAAAGATATTAACAAACCAACATGGCATTGCAAAGTAACAGACTTAGAGAAAAACAGAGGTGACTGTCAAAAACAGCAGCATAGCAACTTTGGAGCTAAATAACTATATGACCAGCAAGAATATCATGGCAATGCAATACATGGGATGAAAGTAGACATGATGCTTAACAATATGCAATTGGAATCACTCAATTCCGATAAACAGTTGCGAAGCAATCGTCGTCCGAAGTTGCAACAAAATAACAGTTTCAGCAATAGCAGCACAATAACATCAGGATCACCACTTTGGAGCAAGATTTAATACAGCTAAAGTACCCAAACATGGCAAGTTAAAGCATGGAATTGAAGTACACATGATGCTTAACACATAGGAGAAAGAATCAATGCAATAGGCCTCATGGATTTGTTACAATCATCATGCAAAGTTGCAACAAAATAATAGCAGCAGCACATAACAGGAAAAGTAGCAGTTTAACGGCCTGATGCCCTGTTCAGCACACAATTACACAATCAAGATGAGCTCAAATGCAAGAACTTTCTACATACGAATTCTAGAGCACGCAAAACTGAGCAACTTTCGTTTTGGGGGCACGCTCATCCGGGCTACGGTTTTACCGCAAATCTACTCGCAAAAAGGAAACAGCAGCACATTACCAAGGACTTAGAATAAAAAGGCAGCAGGGTAAAAAGAAAGAAAAAAAGGAAAGAAAGAAAAAAAACGTGGTTCACCCCTAGTGGGCCAAGGCCCGCTGGCCTGGGAGATGGCTGGATCGGGCCGCGTGGATCTGGGCCGCGAGATCTGGGGCTGGCTGGGCTCACCGGCCCACGCTTGCGAGCGGCCATGGCGGCTGCGTCCTGCTCCTCTCGAGCGGAGCACCTCGTGGCCATGGCGGCGCTGGGGGAGGTCCGGCGAGGCGGCCAAAGGGCACGGGGACGAGAGGGACGGGCACGGGGCGGAGGAGGCGGAGCAGCACCGGATCCGGCCGGGTCCTGGCCGAGGCGACGCGGCGGCGGCCTGCGAGCTCTCCGGCTCGGTCTCCATGGCGCGGCAGTTCCTGCTGGAGCAGAGGGAGGAGCGTGAGGCGAGGGGAGAGGGAGAGGGGAGGAAGGACGGGCGCGGGAGGAGGAGCTCGCCAAGGCGGCTGCCGGCGGCGGGCGGCGCGCTCGCCGGAGCAAGGCGCGCGGCGGCTCCACGGTGCAGGCGGCTCGGGCAGGAGAGAGAGGAGGAGGCTGGTGGAGAGGAGACTCGATCTGGGCCGTCGGATCGTGAGATCTGACGGTCCAGATCGTAGGAGGCAGTTTTCCAGATCTGAGGCTAGGGTTTGCTGCGAAAAAACGATGTATTTTCCAGATCTGGGAGGCTAGGGGCTGCCTAGGTGCTTAGGGAAACCCTAAGTGGTGGGGTGGTCTATTTATAGCCCAGGTGGCTGGCAGTTTGCAAAAACGTCCCCAGTTTCTCTCTCGCGCATCCGGTGCTCACGTTTCTAACCGCCGGGGGTCCGCAGTACCTCCGATTCGGGTAAAACTTTGAACTGCGCGATCGGTGCGTCGAGCCGGAGGCGTTCACCTCACGCTGGAACCGTTCCGAAAACACTTTCCGGTGCGCTATAAAAATAACCCGTTTAATTATTAAACGGGGTTTTTCGTTCCGTTGGCTGCGGTTGGTCTCGTGCGGTTTTCGCGGCGGTGATCGGGTGAAACCCGGTGTCGCAAAGGTCGAGTGTCAGGGTGGCAAGGGTCGGTCTCCGTCCGATACGAGATAAGAGGGGGAAAATAATCGCCGATCGATAAATCGGGGATGCAAACACCGCAAACAAACCAGACAATCAAACAATTCACACCGAAAACAAATTTTTTAAATTTTGTGAAAACTGGGCTGTTACAATACAACACCACCAACAGAGGATCTCGTCCCGAGATCCAAGACGACCCGGGGGAGAGAAAAGAGTCGACGATCTTCAACACCACCAACAAGGGACTCTGCTCCATGTCCTCGTCGAACTTCCGTCAAGATAAATTTCCGTAGGGAGACGAAAACGTCGGAAAAACGAAACCGTCAGTGTCAAGAGGAGGAAGAACAAAGAAACCTGGTCAAAGGGGATAGTGCTTTTCGACGCAAGTCGTGAAAACACCGGCAAAAGGATGGATGGCAATGGATGACCCAGATGATATCCGAAACCGGAGAAGCTAAAGGTACTACAGGAATTCCCACCTGAGCTCGGAATCGAGACAATACGCTGTAAGCAAGGCATTGTAACTATTCCGATACTCCACACACTCGAGATTCTAAAGTTTGAAGGGGATAAGGCAAGAATAAAACACTTACGACACTTGTCCTGACCAGATCAAGGGTAAGGAGTAAAAAGATTCCTACTCTCCGATAACTAACTTAGTAACTACAAAATAATTTTTTTCTAGACTCGACTTCGGCCAGAGAGGGGATCCTACGGTCGGTAAGGCTCTGATACCAAGTTGTAAGGCCCGATATGCGGTACTGTTCCAGATCTAGATGTTTCCATCCAGATCCGGGGACGAAGCACATATCGGTCCCACCGCGACATATGACATAGCCATATGCCCCGGATTTCCAACATGATATCACAACATTACAGATACAGGACACAACATCTCATACAATCGGCATACAGGTGCCTCAAATACAATACAACAGCGGAAGATACATGTCTGAGTACAGACTACAATCAAAAGCCTACTGGCAAAGAGAAAAACATTGATCCCATAACCACACGGGTCCAGGCCCTCCGCCGGGATCCGCCTAACTAGTCGTCGTCGAGTCTCCACGTGAAACGTCGATCACCATACCTGTTGTCGATCAAGAACCTTGAAAAGAGTTTGGGGGTAGTATCATGAGTACAAAGGTACTCAGCATCCAACTGTAGTGGTCATCTGACCCAGCAAGGACTTCATCACTCGTCATTCTAGGACAACTAGTAGTTTACGGTAAGGAAGGGGTAAGTGGTGAGGCTGCTGCCGCACTAGCATTTATGAAGTGGCTAACGATCTAGAGAGGAAGATAAGAAGCCAAGCATTCGATGAGGAATCGCCTCCAACAAGTCTGCTATCCACCTACTACGCAAACATAACACCTATCCTATCCTTGTCCTCCTCTTCGCATCCCGACGAAGAAGAAGCAGTCAAGGCACACACACGTTGATCAAGTTATAATAAGATTATCTCAGTTGTTGTTGTCTATGAACAAGGAGTAGGTCTCAAGTCGTCCATAACCGTGGACACGGCTTCTCGAAAAGATTTAACCCTGCAGGGGTGTACCAACTGTCCATTACGAGGCTCCGCATGCACGCCCATCACTCTCAGTTGCTACCCATCATAGGCAACCATTTTATGATTTAGTTCCGAGAGATCCGAAACGACAGGTCCCTCTAACTAACAACGAACAAATCCGGGTGGGCCTCGGGGAGTCGACACCCAATCCAAAAGCTGGCCACGCTCTCGGATCGGACTCTTCCGTATGACGTAGGTCGGATTGCCGGTAATCACACATGGGAAACCGGGTCCTAGCTGATCAGGTGGACCAACAGAGAAACAAAGTCTCCACTGGCCCAAGTTGTTTTAAAACAGCTGGGGGCCCAACCAAGCACACACACGTTTTCAAATGGTAAATCAGCTTGGGCCACCACTAGAAATGTTTGAATCTAGATAGGTAAGAAAAGGGGACCCCATAAAATCCCACACGCGGTTAGGCACGCTCAGTCTTAAAACCAATACTCGGAACTCGGGTCCTAGGTGACTCGAATGGAACAAAGCGTCGGGGCGGGATAGCCTAGACCTTCCATCCTTCGTCGAATATAGTCAACATTATAATAATCAATATCATCAACAACAACAATAATAATGTGATATCCCAAACCAAGGAGTAACAGGGTAACATCGTAGCATCCTAAGCATGCATACTAAGCAGAGGCTGAGCAACGAGCAATAGTAACATAGCAGTACAAGGTTTGCTGGGAAGGGACATGGCTGTATTGGTTTGAAAGAGGCTGTAAACATGTGGTAGGATCAAACATCGAACCTAGCCTAGACTATCATGCAAACCGCTGGTTGAAATAGAATGGATCATAAGTAATGTATAGTCCTTGCCTGTTGATAAGTCGGGTTCCGAAGGTGTAGTCGATCGCACGCTCGCATCGTCTCCGAGAGGTACCTGCGGAAGCACACAAGAAGGAAACACTGGAAAGAAATCAACGGTGCACCACTATTACTACGGAGCAAACACGAGAAAGCATCAACAAGAAGCAACACGAGACATCGCACCTACCGTCGAGAGCGGTTACTAACAGGTTAAGTGGAGTACTCGTCACACACGACTATACCGCACATTTACGGTGGTTCAAGTTGTTTAGCTATAGGTGATCAACAAAGGTTGTTAACATGGAATCTCACTCAAGCATGGCATAGCACACAAACATGTCAAGAGGTGAAGCACAAAGTAAACTATCTATGGTAGTCAATTTAAGTGGGGCACGACCTAAACATGGCATAACACTAAGTGTCGCACGATGATTAAAACATTTGGTACTGTTCTGCCCTAAACCATATTTTAGGTTAGTTAACAGCAGAAAACAATATAATAAACACAAAGTACACGAAAAACTAATCAAGTTACATATAAAGAACACCCCAAACGGAGTTACGGTTAAAAAGATACAAGCAAAACAAGTTACAGGCACAAACTGCCAACATCACAAAGCACACTTTAGAGCATTGCATAAACAGGATAATCAGTGTAAACATGCTCACAAATGACTTGCAATTAAAGTAGACATGACATGGAAGGCATGGAAAAAAGAATCATGCAAAAAGGCATCATAGATCAAAAGATATTAAGCAACCAACATGGCATTGCAAAGTAACAGACTTAGAGAAAAACAGAGGTGACTGTCAAAAACAGCAGCATAGCAACTTTGGAGCTAAATAACTATATGACCAGCAAGCATATCATGGCAATGCAATACATGGGATGAAAGTAGACATGATGCTTAAAAATATGCAATTGGAATCACTCAATTCCGATAAACGGTTGCGAAGCAATCGTCGTCCGAAGTTGCAACAAAATAACAGTTTCAGTAATAGCAGCGCAATAACATCAGGATCACCACTTTGGAGCAAGATTTAATACAGCTAAAGTACCCAAACATGGCAAGTTAAAGCATGGAATTGAAGTACACATGATGCTTAACACATAGGAGAAAGAATTAATGCAATAGGCCTCATGGATTTGTTACAATCATCATGCAAAGTTGCAACAAAATAATAACAGCAGCACATAATAGGAAAAGTAGCAGTTTAACGGCCTGATGCCCTGTTCAGCACACAATTACACAATCAAGATGAGCTCAAATGCAAGAACTTTCTACATACTAATTCTAGAGCACGCAAAACTGAGCAACTTTCGTTTTGGGGGCACGTTCATCCGGGCTACGGTTTTACCGCAAATCTACTCGCAAAAAGGAAACAGCAGCACATTACCAGGGACTTAGAAAAAAAAGGCAGCAGGGTAAAAAGAAAGAAAAATAAAGGAAAGAAAGAAAAAAACGTGGCTCACCCCTAGTGGGCCGAGGCCCACTGGCCTGGGAGATGGCTGGATCGGGCCGCGCGGATTTGGGCCGCGAGATCTGGGGCTGGCTGGGCTCACCGGCCCACGCTTGCGAGCGGCCATGGCGGCTGCGTCCTGCTCCTCCCGAGCGGAGCACCTCGTGGCCATGGCAGCGCTGGGGGAGGTCCGGCGAGGCGGCCAAAGGGCACGGGGACGAGAGGGACGGGCACGGGGCGGAGGAGGCGGAGCAGCACCGGATCCGGCCGGGTCCTGGCCGAGGCGACGCGGCGGCGGCCTGCGAGCTCTCTGGCTCGGTCTCCATGGCGCGGCAGTTCCTGCTGGAGCAGAGGGAGGAGCGTGAGGCGAGGGGATAGGGAGAGGGGAGGAAGGACGGGCGCGGGAGGAGGAGCTCGCCAAGGCGGCTGCCGGCGGCGGGCGGCGCGCTCGCCGGAGCAAGGCGCGCGGCGGCTCCACGGTGCAGGCGGCTCGGTCAGGAGAGAGAGGAGGAGGCTGGTGGAGAGGAGACTCGATCTGGGCCGTCGGATCGTGAGATCTGACGGTCCAGATCGTAGGAGGCAGTTTTCCAGATCCGAGGCTAGGGTTTGCTGCGAAAAAATGGGGTATTATCCAGATCTGGGAGGCTAGGGGCTGCCTACGTGCTTAGGGAAACCCTAAGTGGTGGGGTGGTCTATTTATAGCCCAGGTGGCTGGCAGTTTGCAAAAACGTCCCCGGTTTCTCTCTCGCGCGTCCGGTGCTCACGTTTCTGACCGCCGGGGGTCCGCAGTACCTCCGATTCGGGTAAAACTTTGAACTGCGCGATCGATGCGTCGAGCCGGAGGCGTTCACCTCGCGCTGGAACCGTTCCGAAAACACTTTCCGGCGCGCTATAAAAATAACCCGTTTAATTATTAAACAGGGTTTTTCGTTCCGTTGGCTGCGGTTGGTCTCGTGCGGTTTTCGCGACGGTGATCGGGTGAAACCAGGTGTCGCAAAGGTCGAGTGTCAGGGTGGCAAGGGTCGGTCTCCGTCCGATACGAGATAAGAGGGGGAAAAATAATCGCCAATCGATAAATCGGGGATGCAAACACCGCAAACAAACCAGACAATCAAACAATTCACACCGAAAACAATTTTTTTAAATTTTGTGAAAACTGGGCTGTTACAGTGGAGCAATAGGAGTGCAGAGAAAGTCACTATTGTTATGACTAGTGAAGTCACACAACTTGGTGTTCTCGGTGGAACCCATAGCAGCAGCAAGAAAGGTAACTATTTTTTTGATTTCTTATAAGGGACACTAAAGCAAAAACTGAAAGGTAAACTAACAAGACTAAAAAGCAAAGATAAAATATAATGTGCAACTCCCCTATCTTGAAGAGTGGAGTCCCCAGCAACGGCGCCAGAAATTAGCTTTGATGGCTTCTCGCCCCTCGTTGGTTACCCAAAGTGGAAGGTTCAGATGTAGACAGCAGCAAATTTCCCTCGGTGAAGATACCAAGGTTTTTCTCTAGTAGGACTCCGACAACGACAGAAGGTGACAACGGCGCCAGCAATTAGGCGGTTGACGTGGACCTGCACACACAACAGATAACTTTGCTCCCAACGAGTATAGAGAGGTTGTCAATCCCTCCGGCCTTGTTGTTTACAAAGGATCAAACGCACGGGATAATAATGATAGCGATAGAAACAGAAAAGGAAATAAAGCAGAAAATAAATAGCGGGTGTAAACAGTGGTGGAATTATGCATCAATATCATATCAATATCACACAAAAGATGCATGGAGCAAGCAGAAATTATAGATACATTTTGGACGTATCAACATCCCCAAGCTTAATTCCTGCTCGTCCTCGAGTAGGTAAATGATAACAAGCATAATTTCTCTGGTGACATGCTACCAACCATATAAGAACTTTTAAGTAAAGCAATCAAGGCATGTAATTCAATTCAAGTCATAACAGGCAAGAGTCTATATTAGCATTGAAACAAGCAACATAAGAACATAGAGGTGCAAGAGCTCTCGCTGTCCATGACTCGAATGTCTCCAAATGGTGTTTGCGTGCAAGAAAGTGGATAGGGATATACGAGAGAGTAAAGCATAGTTTTTATTGTTGAGAACTTAATCTACTAAAGTTTCACACTTGGTCTTATTTGGAATCTTATCTTGACTCATCCCCAGACCACTAGCCAGGTACAAGTCAAAATTATCCACTCCCTTTCAATATTTTGAGCACTCATGCAATGGATGAGCGTAAGCAAGAAAGTTGACACTTAGGATGGACAAGAGAGAAAAATGATGGTGGAGGAAGACAAAAAAGGTGTGAAAGGCTCACATCAATGAGGACAATCATAGGAGAGAGAAAGCCAAATGATAGATATGATGTGAGGAGTAGGGATTGCCATGCAACGGATGCAGATATGAGCTAAGGTAAGCTCTCCAATGTAACTAGTGGGGGTGCATCCAACTTGCTTGCTCAAGAAGACCTAGAGCTCATTTGTGGAGGCTCATCATTGGAATATACAAGCCAATTTCTATAGTGTGAAGGTCCCCACATATTTATATGCATGAATGATAATCTCTATGGAGTACAAGATATAAGATGGAGTACGAGTGTGGATCTCTCAAAAGGAATAGTAGTGTGCCCCCTTCTCTCTTTTTATTTCTTTTTCTCTTTTTTCTATTTTTTGTATTTCTTTGGTGGCCTCAATGGCTCTTTCTATTTAACTCTCATTTGTCCTCTTTGGGATCTTTTGATTTTGTCCTCTTTGGGATCTTTTCCTCACTTTAGGGGCAACACTCTATATATTACAAGAAGTATAGAAGATCTTTCACGCTTTACAAAAGTACTCAACATAAAGAACATGAAACTATCATGAAGTATGAAAATGTATGTCTTTGCCAGTGTAGCAGGATATGCAATGATACTAGGGCGTCATGTAACAATGATTAGGGCAAGGCCCAACTAGCATTAGGCTCATCGATCAAGCAACAACATGTATGACATGAAGATCAAGTCATGAGAAGGTGGATGTTGCATGGCAATGTATCTCGGAAAGGCTATGGAAATGCCTTGATAGGTAGGTATGGTGGCTGTTTTGAGGAAGGATATAATGAGGCTTATGATGACAGAGTGTATCGTGCCAAGGATTTGGATGCACCGGCGAGGTATGCGCCAACTCTCGAGGTGAGAAAGGGCAATGCACGGTACCGAAGAGGCTAGAAACATATGGCTAGGTGGAAGTGTCAACTTTCGAATACTCACATTAGTCCGAAGAACTCATGCACTTATTATCGGTAACTCTCAATCTAATTAGGAGGTTCATAAACAGACAAGTACCCCTAGGAGGAGTGTATGGCGGTTTGGTTATCCTTGCGCATCTTCGACTCATGGTACGTGAGTGTGCTCTAATATTCGATCCCTCCAAAGATTAGTGATCCATCTAGTTGCTAAAGTTCTCAACTAATTTTGTAGGTTTTTCTAAAATAAACATGGATTGCCCAAAATACGAAATCTATCACTAATAGGCTAAAGCGCTTGACACCAAAAGTTCAAACATTACTCATGGCAATACCTCAAAACTATTGCAAGTTACTACTACAATTGAATAGCAACCTCAATTACCTACTTCAAGTCAAGACACACAACTCAGTGCAACAGGCAAACTCTCTAAACAAGATAAACATGAAAACTCAAGAGAGTTCCAGAAACAAACTAAACAAAATCTCTTAAAAAGATAAGCATGAAAACTAAGAGGTAAACATGACAGCAGCTACGAAAAAAGATAAAGAACACACACAACAAAGATAAGCATGAAAATCCTATGTTGTGTTCTAGGGTGAAGTGGAGCGTGTTTCTCTCCCACACAAATAAAGTTGGGTTATAACTTGTTACGAACAGCAAGCAAAGCTAAAGAAAACTAAAAAGGAAATAAAGAGCAAGACGCTCCAAGCATAGCACATAACTCATGAAGTGATAAAAATATAGTGGAACGAAATACGAACTGATAATTGTTGATGGAGAAGGGGATGCATGGGGGCATCCCCAGGCTTAGATGCTTGAGTCTTCTTGAATATTTCTTGGGGGTGCACGGGGGCATCCCCAAGCTTGAGCGTTTGACCCTCCTGAATCTTCTTTTATCATCTTCCCTAGCACACTTGAAAACTCCCTTCATACATAACTCATCATAATCTGATTAGCGAGGTTAGTACCCAAAATAAAATAATTTTTCTCTACTGGAAATAAGGATATTCTTGAAGAGGTACTGTTTCTCAAGATCACCAAAAAGTTTTTGCAAAGAAAAAGCAAGCTTAAGGTTTGCAAAACGAAGAAAAAGCAAAACGGGACATAATCTGTGAAAAACAGACCAGCAGGTAGTAAATAATTTTTTTGGGGCACTTCTGCAACTCAAATCAAAAAACTGAGAACAGACGATCGAAATTCAATTATATAGAGCATGCTGTCAAAAAATTCAGATCAAAAAGATGATCTGGTGATTTTATTCGAATTTTTCTGTCCAAGGACAGAATCTGTTTTCTGGATAGCACGTACAACTTTTGAACTTTCTTGCAATCGGAGGCTAAACTTGGCACAAAGCTGAAAAGTAAAGATACAATGATGTTGCTACTGTAGTAACAAACATCAAGACACACAAAAGAAAAATAAACCTAATTCGTTGTGGGCTGCCTCCCAAAAGCGCTTTCTTTTATGCCTTTAAGCTAGGCATGATGCAAAAAGAGAAAATCAAGTTTTATCAAGAGTAAGAGAATAGCTAGCCTGTGTAACGGACTCAAAAGGTAACTTAATCTTCTTTCTAGGGAAGTGTTCCATCCCTTTCTTGAGAGGGAATTGGAATTTTATATTCCCTTCTTTCATATCAATGACAGCACCAACGGTGCGAAGAAAAGGGCGTCCCTAAATAATTGGACATGATGGTTCACATTCAATGTCCATAATAGTAAAATCAACGGGAACAAAGTTGTCATTGACAATGATAAGAACATCATCGATCTTCCCCAAAGGTTTCTTTATGGAAGAGTCAACAAGACGAACACCAAAAGAACAAGGATCAAAAGGTTTTAATTCAAACATATCATACATTCTTTTGGGCATAACGGAGGTACTAGCTCCAACATCACATAAAGCATAGCAAGAGAAGTTATTCAACTTAATTTTAATCATAGGATCCCAACTATCTTCTAGCTTTCTAGGTATGGAGGCTTCTACCCTAAGCTTCTCCTCCCTAGCTTTAATGAGAGCATAAGTGATATGCTCCGTGAAGGCAAGATTAAGTGTGCTAGTGTGGGGATCTCTAGACATCTTGTGAAGGAAACCAATAACTTCAGGAAGGGTGCAATTATCAAAATCAAGGTCACTACTATCAAGTAAAGTGGTAGTGGTGTCCTTTAGGCTCACTTGTTTGGTAGCTTCTATAGTCATAGGAGTTTCTTCTTCTACGGTTGAGGTCATAGCATCACCATTAATAGGTCCTATGGGACTAGGGGTGCATTGGGTGCTAAGAGTTTGGATATCCTCAACAACTTGGATAGTAGCAACGGTATGGTGTGTAGGAAGGCTCTTAATTCTATCTTCTTCCTCCTTTTCTCTAGCCCATCTCTCTTTAAGTTTAGCCATCATCCTAATGTTTTCATTAATTTGCACTTGAATAGCGTTCATAGGAGTGACCTTCCTCTCCTCAAGAGGAGAAGTTCTAATTTTAAGCAATTATACTTCATGGGCTAAGTTGTCTACCTTCGACGAGAGATTATCTAATTTGTCTAGTTTTTCCTCTACGCTCTTGTTGAAGGCTTTTTGGGTAGTGATGAAGTCTTTAAGCATACTCTCTAGTTCAGAAGTGGAGTTCTTGGTGCTAGGATAAGTGTTGTTGTTCCCATAGTTGTTGGAGGGGAACGGTCTCAGATTTCTACCAAAATTACTCCTATAAGCATTGTTATTGAAGTTGTTTCTAGATATAAAGTTCACATCTACTTTATCTTGAGAAATCAAAGAATTTAAAGGAACATCATGAGGATCAATAAGAGATTGCTTGGTAAGTAGAGACATAATCAAGTCAACTTTTTCATTTAGGGAGGAGATCTCCTCGACAGAGTTTACCTTCCTACCTCTTGGAGCTCTTTCGGTGTGCCATTGGGAATAGTTGGTCATCATCTCATCGAGCAATTTTGTGGCAGCACCAAGCGTTGTTGACATAAAGGTTCCACCCGCGGCCAAATCTAGCAAGTTTCACGAGGTAAAGTTCAAGCATGCATAAAAAGTTTGGATAACCATCCAAGTAGTCAAACCATGCGTAGGGAAATTCTTAACAAGAGATTTCATGCGTTCCCAAGCTTGGGAAACATGATCATTATCCAATTGCTTAAAATTCATAATATTACTCCTCAATTGGATAATCTTAGCTGGGGGTAGTACTTCCCAATAAAAGCATCCTTGCACTTATCCCATGAATCTTTGCTATTCCTAGGCAAGGATTGAAACCAGATTTTAGCTCCTCCTCTCAAGGAGAAAAGAAAAGGCTTAATCTTAACGATATCACCATCTACTTCTTTGCACTTTTGCATATCACAGAGCTCAACAAAATTATTTAAGTACAAAAGCAACATCATCTCCAGCACTGGAGAATTGATCTTTCATAACAAGGTTCAGCAAAGCAGGTTTAATCTCATAAGAAGGTGCTGAAGTGGCAGGTGGAGCAATAGGAGTGCAGATAAAGTCACTGTTGATATGACTAGTGAAGCCACACAACTTGGTGTTCTCAGTGGAACCCATAGCAGCAGCAAGAAAGGTAACTATTTTTTTGATTTTTGATAAGGCACACTAAAGCAAAAACTAAAAGGTAAACTAACAAGACTAAAAAGCAAAGATAAAAGATAGTGTGCAACTCCCCTATCTGGAAGAGTGGAGTCCCCGGCAACGGCGCCAGAAATTAGCTTTGATGGTTTCTCGCCCCTCATTGGTTACCCAAAGTGGAAGGTTGAGATGTAGACAGCAGAAAATTTCCCTCGGTGAAGATACCAAGGTTTGTCTCCAGTAGGACTCCGACAACGACAGGAAGGTGACAACGGCGCCAGCAATTAGGCGGTTGCCGCGGACCTGCACACACTTTGCTCCCAACGAGTACAGAGAGGTTGTCAATCCCTTCGGCCTTGTTGTTTACAAAGGATCAAACGCACGGGATAATAATGATAGAGATAACAACAGAAAAGGAAATAAAGCAGAAAATAAATAGCGGGTGTAAACAGTGGTGGAAGTATGGACCGGGGTCCCATGATGTTCACTAGTGATGTCTCTCTCCCAAAAGACGATAAAATAGCCATGCAAGGTAAACAAATTACAGTTGGGCAATTGACAGGATTATGTGCGCAAACCAATGCTAACTATGCTACAAAGAAAGGAAGAGGCTCAAAAGCTTGGGCGGTACGCCAAGACAAGTAGACTGAAATCCGTCTACATCTACCTACTAATCATCCACCTTGAGATATCTATCCAGAACATCTCGTTGGTATTAAGTTGTCATGCACACTCAAAGTGTAAAGTCAAAGCAACAGACAACTGCATTAAAGAACTTTGCGTAAAGTAAACAATCCTTGCACCCGCAAGTACAAGCATCGTTGTTTTCTCCCTTGTGGCAACAGCACATCCCCTAGACTCATGTTTCTGTCACTCAAGCTAGTCATCATGGGGCATGAACCCACAATCATGCATAACGCTCCCTCTTGGAGTTACTACCTACTACTTGGCCAAAGCAATAAACAGCAACGGAGAACATGCAAGAATTACTCAAGAACATAAATATAAAAGAGGAGAATCAAATATATTACTCAAACACAATCTGAACATAGTCTCATAATCCATCAGATCCCAGCAAACTCAGCATAGCAACAGCAGAAAGATTACATATGTGCCTCGATCATGTAGGGAAGCTCACGAGGTCTAAACCGTGAAGAACAAAGAGGGGAGGAGAACATCACATAGCTACTGATCATGGACCCATGGTCCAAGGTGGACTACTCACGGTTCATCCGGGAAGCATCCATGGTGGTGGAGAAGCTCCCCGAGGTGGTTCCTCCCTCCGGCAGGGTACCGGGAAGAGGGATCCTGGTGCTCCCGATCTTGGAAGCGCTGCGGCGGCGGAACAGAGGAGATATCACGAAAAAGGGTTATGTCCTCGAGGGTTTCGGGACGAGAGAGATATATAGGCGAAGGGGGAAGCCAGAGGTGGACCAGGGGCCCCAGGCGCCCCCCTGGCGCGGCCTAGGGGGTGGCCGCGCCAGGTGGCAGCCTAGGCCACCCCTGGCTCCCCTCTAGCCCCACTTGGGCTCTTCCTGAAGCTTCCTGTACGCTGATTTTTCCTATATTTTTCCCGAAATTTTTCTGGCACTTTAAGTAATGGGAAAACCTAAAATACAAAAACAGCAGAAAACAGGAACTGGCACTGGGGTGCACTGAGTTAATAGGTTAGTCCAAATATGATCAAAAGTGTATGGAAGTGCATCAATATCATAGCAATATCACACAAAAGATGCATGGAGCAAGCAGAAATTATAGATACGTTTTGGACGTATCAGTGCGCCGCTGACACCTACTTATCATCGTCGGAGTCCTACTGGTCGATACTCAACCTCGATATCTTCACCGAGGGAAACTTGCTGCTACGCTACATCTTACCTTCCACTTGGGGTAACCAAGAAAGGGCGAGAAGCAATCCTCTCTCGCGTATCAAGCAAATTTTTGGCGCCGTTGCCGGGGACTCCGAGTGAAAAGATAGGGGAGTTGCCCACTAACTTTTACCTTAACTTTTTAGTCTTGTTAGTTTACCTTTCTGTTTTTATCTTTGTGTCTTATATCAAAAATTACAAAAAAAACTGCCACACCTGCTGCTACTATGGGTTCCTCTGAAAACACAAAGTTGTGTGACTTCACCATTCACAACAACAAAGACTTTATCTACACTCCTATTGCCACACCTGCCACTTCAGCTACCTCGTATGAAATTAAACCTGCTTTACTAAACCTTGTTATGAGAGATCAATTCTCGGGTGCTGGAGATGTTGCTGCTTTACACTTGAATAATTTTGTTGAATTATGTGATATGCAAAAGTATAAAGAAGTAGAAGGTGATGTTGTTAAGCTCAAGATTTTTTCCTTTCCCTTTGAGAGGAGAAGCTAAAATCTGTTTCAATCTTTGCCTAGGAATAGCATAGATTCTTGGGATAAGTGCAAAGATGCTTTTATTGGGAAGTACTACCCACCTGCTAAAATTATCCAATTGAGGAGTAACATTATGAATTTGAGGCAATTGGATAATGAACACGTTGCCTAAGCTTGGGAACGTATGAAATCTCTTGTTAAGAAATTCCCTACACATGGTATGACTACCTGGATGGTTATCCAGACTTTTTATGCAGGCTTGAACTTTACCTCGCGGAACCTGTTAGATTCGGCCGCTGGAGGAACCTTTATGTCAACTACACTTGGTGCTGCCACAAAACTTCTCGATGAGATGATGAACAACTATTCCCAATGGCACACCGAACGCGCTCCAACAGGTAGGAAGGTAAATTCTGTAGAGGAAATTACCTCCCTCAATGATAAAGTTGATTTAATTATGTCTCTACTTACCAAGAAACCCTCTATTGATCCTCATGATGTTCCTTTAAATTCTTTGGTTGCTCAGGAACAAGTAGATGTGAACTTCATTGCTAGAAACAACTTTAACAATAATTGTTATAGGGGTAACTTTGCTAGTAATCCTAGACCGTTTCCATCCGCTTATGGGAACAACAACACCTACCCTAGCAACAAGAACCCCACTTCCGAACTAGAAAATATGCTTAGAGACTTTATCACTACCCAAAAAGCCTTCAACAAGAATGTGGAAGAAAAACTAGCTAAATTAGATAATCTTTGTTTGAAGATAGACAGCTTAGCCCTTGATGTTGAGATGTTAAAAATTAGAACCTCTCCCCTTGAGGAGAGTAAAGCCACTCCTATTAATGCTATCCAGTTACAAATCAATGAAAATATTAGAATGATGGCTAAACTTAAAGAAAGATGGGCTAGAGAAAAAGAGGAAGAGGATATAATTAAGAGCCTTCCTACACACCACACTGCTGGCACTATCCAAATTGTTGAGGACACTAGCACCCAATGCACTCCTGGTCCCATTGGACCTATTAATGGTGATGCTAATACCTCAACCGTAGAAGAAGAAACTCCTATGAACATAGAGGGTTTCAAACAAGTGAGCTTAGATGACACTACTACCACCTTTGATAGTAGTGATATTGATTTTGATAGTTGCACCCTCTCAGAAGTTATCAGCTTATTACACAAAATGTCTAGAGACCCCCACACTAGCACACTTAATCTTGCCTTCACAAAGCATATCACAAATTCTCTTATCAAAGCTAGGGAGGAGAAGCTTAGGATAGAAGCCTCCATACCTAGGAAGCTAGATGATGGTTGGGACCCCATGATAAAAATTAAATTAAATAACTTCTCTTGCTATGCTTTATGTGACGTTGGAGCTAGTACCTCTGTCGTGCCCAAAAGAATGTATGATGTGTTTGAATTGAAACCTTTTGATTCATGTTCTTTTGGTGTTCGCCTTGTCGATTCTTTCGTAAAGAAACCTTTGGGGAAGATCGACGATGTTCTTATCATTGTCAATGACAACTATGTTCCCGTTGATTTTATCATTATGGATATAGAGTGTGAACCTTTATGTTCAATTATTTTGGGACGTCCTTTTCTTCGCACCGTTGGTGCTGTTATTGACATGAAAGAGGGGAATATAAAATTGAAATTCCCTCTCAAAAAGGGGATGGAACACTTACCTAGAAAGAAAGTCAAGTTACCTATTGATTCCGTTACACGGGCAAGCTATTCTCTTTCTCTTGACAAAACTTGATTCTTCTTTTGCCTTATGCCTAGCTTAAAGGCATAAAAGAAAGCGCTTGTTGGGAGGCAACCTAAGATGTTTTTACTTCTATTTTTAGTGGTCTTGATGATTGTTACTACTGTAGCAACATCATTGTATCTTTACTTTCAAGCTTTGTGCCAAGTTATAGCCTCATATGACAAAAGAAGTGAAAGTTGTGACATGATGTCCAGAAAACAGATTCTGTCCTCGTGAAGGGAAAAATCAGAATAAATAACCAGTTCATTTTGAGCTAAATTTTTTACACAGCGTGCTCTATACAATCACGAAACTTTCGTATGTTCTGAGTTTTTTGATTTGAGTTGCATAAGTGCCCCTAAAAAAATTTTACTACCTGCTCTTATGCTTTTCACAAATTCTGCCGTTTTGTCTCTCCTAACTTTTGCAAACCTTAAGTTTGATTTTTCTTTGAAAAAACCTTATGGCAATCTTGAGAAACAGTAGCTCTTCAAGAATATCTTTATATCCAGTGAGGAAAAATTATTTATTAAGGGTACTAACCTCTCTAATCAGCTTGTGATGAGTTGTGTATGAAGGGAGTTTTCAAGTGTGCGATGGAAGATGATGAAAGAAGATTCGGGAGTGTCAAGCGCTCATGCTTGGGTATGCCCCCATGCATTCCCAATAAATATTCAAGGAGACTCAAGCGTCTAAGCTTGGGGATGCCCCCGTGCATCCCCTTCTCCATCAACAATCATCAGTTCGTCCTTCGTCTCGCTATATTTTTATCACTTCATGCGTTATGTGCTATGCTTGGAGCGTCTCGCTCTTAGGTTTTGTTTTTAGTTTTCTTTAGCTTTGCTTGCTGTTCATAACAAGTTAGATCCCGTCTTACTTTGTGTGGGAGAGAAACTCACTCCACTTTCAAAATCTAGAACACATCATAGGATTCTTCGTGCCTATCTTTTTGCTGTTGTGTGTTCTTTATCTTCTCGTAGCTACTGCCATGTTTAGTTTTAGTTTTAGTTTGTCTTTCGCAAGAGCCTTGACTTTTGTTTAGTTTGTTTCTCGAACTCTCTTTAGTTTTCATGTTTATCTTGTTAAGAGAATTGGTTGTTGCACTGAGTTGTGTCTTGTCTTGAAAGTAGGTAATTGAGGTTGCTATTTAATTTTAGTAGTAACTTGCAATAGTTTTGAGGTATTGATGTGAGTAATGTTTGAACTTTTTGTGACAAGAGCTCTAGCCTATTAGTGATAGGTGTAGTATTTTGGGCAATCCGTGTTTATTTTCAAAAACCTACAAAACTAGTTGAGAACTCTAGCTACTAGATGGATCACTACACTTCTGAGGGGTCGGATATTAGAGTACACTCACGTACCATGAGTCGAGGATGCGCAAGGATAACCAAACCCCCATACACTCCTCCTCGGCGTACTTATCTCTTTGTGAACCTCCTCATTAGATTGAGAGTTACCGATAATAACTGCATGAGTTCTTCGGACTAATGTAAGTATTGAAAGTTGACACTTCCACCTCCTCATATTTGCTATCCTCTCATGTGTCATGCATTGCCTCCTTCTCACTCCGAGATTTGGCGTCCACCTTCGCCGGTACATCCAAACCCTTGGCATGATACGCTCTATCATCATAAACCTCCTTATATCTTTCCTCAAAACAGCCACCATACCTACCTATCAAGGCGTTTCCATAGCCTTTCCGAGATATATTGCCATGCAACATCCACCTCTTCATGACTTGATGTTCATGCCATACATGTTCCTGCTACACTGGCAGCAGCATACATTGCATACATCATGATAGCTACATCTTCTTTATGATTTGAGTACCTTGTAAAGTGTGAAAGATCTTCTATACCCTCTTGTAATTAAGAGTGTTGCCTTAAGTGAGGAAAAGATCCCAAAGTGGACAAAACAAAAGATCCCAAGGAGGAAAAATGAGAGTTAAATAGAAAGAGCCATTGAGGCTACCAAAAAATACAAAAAATAGAAAAAAGAGAAAAATAAAAAAAAGAGAGAAAGGGGAAACACTACTATCCTTTTGAAAGATCCACACTAGTACTCCCTCTTATCCTTGTACTCCATAGAGATGATCATGCATATAGCTATGTGGGGACCTTCACACTATAGAACTTGGCTTGCATATTCCAAGGATGAGCCTCCTCAAAAGAGCTCTAGGTCTTCATGAGCGAGCAAGTTAGATGCACCCCCACTAGTTCCATTGGATAGCTTTTCAGCTCATATGTGCATCCGTTGCATGGCAATCCCTACTCCTCACATCATATCTATCATTTGGCTTTCTCGCCTATGATTGTCCTCATTGATGAGAGCCTTTCTCACCTTTTTGACTTCCTCCTCCACCATATTCTCTCTTTGCCATCCTAAGTGTCAACTCTCGTGCTTACGCTCATCCATTGCATGAGTGCTCAAAATATCGAAAGGGAGTGGATCAAATTGACTTGTACCTGGCTAGTGGTCTGGGGACGAGTCAAGATAAGATTCCAAAGAAGACCAAGTGTGAAACTTTAGTAGATTGAGTTCTTAACAAAAATACGCTTTTCTCGTATTCCCTATCCCTCTTCTTGCACGCAAACACCATTTGGAGACATTCGAGTCACAGCAAGAGCTCTTGCACCTAATGTTCTTTCGTTGCTTGTTTCAATGCTAATGTAGACTCTTGCATGTTATGACTTGAATTGAATTACATACCTTGATTGCTTTACTTTTCAAATGCCTTATATGGTTGCTAGCATGTCACCACAGAAATTATGCATGTTAGCATGTACCTACTCGAGGACGAGCAGGAATTAAGCTTGGGGATGTTGATACGTCTCAAACGTATCGATAATTTCTTCTTGCTCCATGCATGTTTTGTGTGATATTGCTATGATCTAGATACACTTTCATACACTTTTGATCATATTTTGACTAACCTACTAACTCAATGCACCCCAGTGCCAGTTCCTGTTTTCTGCTGTTTTTCTATTTCAGTTTTTTCCCATATAAAAAATGCTCCAAAAATCTGGGAAAATCAGATAAAAAATCAGCGTGTCGGAAGACTCCAGAAGCCCGAAGGAGGGCCAGGGGGCCACAAACAGGCACCCAGACGGACACCTGGTGCGGCCAGGAGCCTGGGCCCCTGGTGGCCACCTTGGCTGCCCCCCTTCGCCTATTTATTCTCCGTCACGGGGAAACTCCGAAGACAGAACCCTATTTCGCAAATTCTCCTCTGTTCCGCCGCCGTCGCGCTTCCAAGATCGGGAGCACCGTCAGGACCCTTCCCGGCACCCTGCCGGAGGAAGGATCGACCTCCGGGAGCTTCTCCTCCACCATGTACGCTTCCCGGATGTGCCGAGAGTAGTCTACCTTGGACCATGGGTCCGTGATCAGTAGATATGTGATGTTATCCTCCCCTCTTTGTTCTTCATGGTTTAGACCTCGTGAGCTGCCCTACATGATCGAGGGACATATGTAATTCTTTATGCTTTTGCTATGCTGAGTTTGATGGGATCTGATGGATTATGAGATTATGTTCAGATTGTGATAGAGTAATATAATTGGTTCTTATCTTTTGTATTTTTGTTCCGAAGTAATTCTTGCATGTTCTCCGTTGCTATTTATTTCTTTTGCCAAGTGGTAGGTAGTGACTCCAAGAGGGAACGTTATGCTCGATTGTGGGTACATGCCCCCTGATGACACGCTTGAGTGACATAAACATGAGTCTAGGGTATGTGTTGTGGCCACTAGGGGGAAAACAACGGTGCTTGTAACCGCGGTTACAAGGAATGTTTACTTTACGCAAAGTTATTTTTAATGCAGTTGTCTGTTTCTTAGGGTTTACACTTTGGGTGGGGCTCGCAACTTAATACCAGCGGGATGTTCTGGATAGATATCTCAAGGTGGATGATTAGTAGTAGATGCAGATGGATTTCGGTCTACTTATTTTGGCGTAGTGCCCATGCTTTTGAGCCTCTTCCTTTCTTTTGTAGCATAGTTAGCATTGCGGTGCGTTTATAATCCTGTCAATTTCCCTTCTGTAATTTGTTTACCTCGCATAGCAGTCTTATCGTCTTTTGGGAGAGAGACATCACTAGTGAACATCACGGGACACCGGTCCATATTCTCATCATTGCTTACACGCTCATTTACTTTCTTGCTTTTTACTTTCAGTTGCTATCATTATCATTATCCTGTGTTTTTTATCCTTTGTAAACAACAAGACCGGAGAGACTGACAACCTCTCTGGACTTCGTTTGGAGCAAAGTTAATTGTGTTGTGTGCAGGTCCGCGTCAGGTGCGCCGCTGACACCTACTTATCATCGTCAGAGTCCTACTGGTCGATACTCAACCTCGGTATCTTCACCGAGGGAAACTTGCTGCTATGCTGCATCTTACCTTCCACTTGGGGTAACCAACGAAGGGCGAGAAGCAATCCTCTCTCGTGTATCAGTCTTCAGCATGTTCTTCATCATTCTTGGAGTATACCAAGATATCATCCAGATGAACCACGAAAAACTTGTCGAGGTATTCCATGAATATATAGTTCATCAATCGGTAAAAGGTGGCTGGGGCATTCGTCAAGCCAAAGGAAATGACGGTGTACTCATATGAACCATAGCGAGTAATGAAGGCGGTCTTCGTAACATCCTCTTCTCGGACCCGGATCTGATGTTAACCCAACCTCAAGTCAAGTTTCGAGAACACCGTATATCCAGCAAGTTGATCATACAGATCATGGATCCGAGGAAGCGGATACTTGTTCTGTATCGTTGCCTAGTTGATAGGTCGGTAATCTTGCACTAAACGGTTCGTTCCATCGCTCTTCTTGACAAAGAGTGAAGGTGCTCCCCAAGCAGAGGAACAGGGGCGAACGAATCCTTTCTGAAGTGCCTTGTCGATTTCCTCCTTAAGTTCAAGGAGTTCCTGTGGCGGCATATTGTAAGGACGCTTGGCTATAGGAACAGTGCCTGGCTTCAAGTCGATGACGAATTCAACCTCTCTGGTCAGGGGTATTCCTGGCAGTTCTTCTGGGAAGACGTCGGGAAATTCGCGTACGACTGGAACGTTCTCAATTCCTTCAAGTGGAGAAGCTTTAAATGCATTCAGAGCATATATATGAGCTTAGGCATTCAACGACACTATGGCAGTATGGTTCACAACCTCGCCGGAGGGGTGAAAGAGTTAGACGACTTTGTTGCCACAATAAAGTGCAGCATCATGAGCTTTCAGCCAATCCATTCCCAAGATAAGGTCTATAGTGGAGGTCTTCAGAATATGTGGGGAGACAAGGAACTCAAACCTTTCGATCTCGACGGTGATGTTGGGAGCCATCATGTCAACGTGACACTTGCCACCGAGAGTACTAACGGCTAAGGGAGTGCGCGTCTTTTCGTGGTGTATGCCATGCTTAAATGCAAATGCCCCGGACATAAATGAATGCGATGCTCCTGAATCAAATAAAACAGTAGCATATATTATGTTAACAAGGAGATTACCCATCACTGTAGCGGGTTGTGCCTGAGTTTCTTCAAGATCAATGTTGTAGGCATGCCCATGAGCATGAGCAGCAGACCCAGTATTATAGTTGGGGGTCCTGTTGTTACCACGACCATTACCGCGGCCAGCGGGGTGAACACCAGTTGCTTATGTTTCTGGGGGCACTCCCTGGAGAATGTCCAGGTTGGTGACATGTGAAGCCTAATCCATCCTGAGGACGAAGGTGTGCAACATTGGGTGGTGGAGGTAGACCTCTTGGCATCTGCGGTGGCGGAGGCAGACGGGGTGCAGCATATGACGGCCTTGGAGTAGGGGCAGTTGAATGGGTCACACTATGAGGGATCCAGATGCGAGGCTTCTGTGTTGTGCTCGAAGATGAGCCAACGTCACGATAGCGTTTCTGCGTGTCCTTGAACTCCATCTGGGCAGTCTCGACGGTGATAGCCTTGTTCACCATGGTGGCTAAGTTGGAAAAATCATGAACGGCAAGAGCGAGCCTAAGGTCGGCATTGAGTCCACGGCGGAACTTCTGCTGCTTGCGCGCATCAGTGGTGATCTCTTCTTCCGCATAGCAAGAGAGGTTGAGGAACTCGCGCTGATAGGCTTCAACAGTCATGTTGCCCTGAGTGAGGTTGCGGAATTCTTCCCGCTTGCGATCCATGATCCCCTGAGGAATGTAGCGGGCGTGGAAGGCGGACTGAAATTCATCCCAGGTGATGACTTCTCCAACTGGCAGTGAACGCTTGTGGGTGCTCCACCACTGAGCAGTGGCGCCTTTCAAGTGATAGGACGCAAAGTTCACATAGTCGACTGGATCGACATTAGCAGACTCCAGCTCATGAGTGATGTCACGAAGCCAGTCATCAGCATCCAACGGCTGAACAGAGTTGCGAAACATAGTGGGGTTGAGGCGGGTGAAGTCGTGCAGAGTCACTGCGGCATGCTGATGGTGGTGCCCGTGTTGGTTCTGCTAGGGGAACTGAGCCATGATATTCTGCATGAACTGACGGTTCAGCTCGAACTTCTACATCATCGCGGCCATGTAATCTGGCGGCGGAGGTGGGTCGTTTGCAGCACGACCACGACCACGACAACGACGACCAACCATCCTCCTATAATTTAACAGGGGTATTTCAGCGATGAAAATTTAACGAGATACCGGAAGCAAGCATGAGGTAAAGCGACAACGAAGAGGAGGTGCGGATATATAGGAGTAGTCATATAAGACATACACATCCACACACGGAGTCAATAAAAAATCGGGCAGCATAACGTCGTAGAAATTAAGTGAAAAGGACACACTAGGCGGCGCCAGACCACGGTAAGGAATACACGACGCGACATAGATTCCGCTAAGTCAATCACGCCGCAAGAAAACTGTTGGCCACAGGAGTTTTCTCCAGAGAACACGCAACCTGCCATGAATGAGAAAGGGGATCCAAGGTCCAGGACCTGGGTCAGAACTCCTGCGACATGACTCAATAGGGGGGTAAGCACCAGAACGCCGGGTGGAATCAAGAGAACATGATCCTAATGTCAGAGTTAGTAAAACTTACCAGCAAGGATAAGAGAGCAAAGTCCCAGAGCATAGGTACGGAGAAAAGGATCCTAATACCATAGATATCACGACGGGGTGATATCGATGTGGGCCCGTAAGCCAAACATTAAGTTAGAAAAATAGTTTTTCAAAGACTAGACTCAACTTCGACCAAGTAGTGGTTGGGTGGCTTCCTACAGGCAGTCGGCTCTGATACCAACTTGTGACGCCCCCAAAACCAAGTCGTGTACAGTAATCATACACGTAGGGTACACGACCGAAATTAGGGTGCCACGGTGAGAATATCACAGCACAACACTAGACACAAATAAGATAAATATGATATTACAAACCAGGGATCACGAGGATCCGAATACTTAAGTTATACAAGCCATATTATCTGAGTACAGACATAGTTAGTCAAGTTTTTCTTAAGAAGGCTAGCACAAATGACATCAGAGATACAGATCGAAAAGGCGAGGCCTCCTGCCTGGGATCCACCGAACTACTCCTGGTCGACGGGGAACTCGACGTCGTTGTAGTCGCCTCCGGGGTAATCCTGCTCCTGGGCTCCAACGTCGACTGCAGCAACCGATCAGGCAAAACAAAAAGGGGGAAATAAAGCAAGGGTGAGTATCTAGCATACCTGCGAGTCTTACGTCCGCTACTAAGCATTTATGAATTTGTATCAAATGGAAAGGGGAGGCTGTATATAGTGGACTGAAAGACAGAAAATCAGAATAAGGAATAGAAGCTAGGCCTATCGAAGACTAGCATCTTCCAACGAGTCTTGCAGCATGAGGAGAGAATAGCCAACAGTTCAATATAAAGCATAAAGTAAAAATGCAGCAGAAGTTGATGCATCATTGTATAATAGTAAGTTGTAATAATTAGCAATGCCTCCGAGTTTCCTCCCTCGACTTCCCTGCGAGGAAGAAGACCCGGAACCATATAGTTTAATAGTAGTAGTTTGTAGTGGTAAGATCCAGCTTCAGCATAAAGCGTCCTGTTACCTGGACACGGCTATTCGATTAGATTAAACTCCCTTCAGGGGTTCAATATTGTTCAGTCTACACGCTCGGATCTCCAGGGTGGCAGGCACCTTGTTAGGGAACACTCCACCAAAGCTATCCGACACGCCGCAGCCCATCCTAGGCTCAGCAGAGAGGCCATCCGCCGGACTAAATCCTATGCGATCGGCGGTCTAGGACCCTCACGCTTCACGCTCATGCACGGTGCGAGGCTGGCCGGGAAGAAAAAGCAAACACCACTCGCGAGTAAAGAAGACACACAACTTCCTGGCAATCAGACCGCAGTACTGCTGACGTATGAAGAGCTTTCGAATAAACTACGACGCAGGGGAGCCCATAACTCCTTATCCCACGTGAAGGTAGTGCGTACAGACCAACGGGCCTCTCAAGTCATCCACCGAACCATTTAGCATTTTATTATTATCTCGCAGACAACCCTTATCGATGTCTGACTAACAACACAACGGACAACGAACAACAGCCAGGACCACCAGTACATCGGTGCCTGCTCTGTCATTCCATCAAAGAGTGCGATTACCAACAAGGTGAACCGGCTCCTTACCTTGTCTCGTGTGTGCTCCTGGAGGAGTTCGACTTTCGTGGGTTCGTAACTCTCGCGGAGAACGATCTGGGTCCAAGCACACTTGTACACTGGTCAAACCCTCCCCGTCGTCCCGTCGCAATACCACTCGCGTGCACCGTTGGGTCACCCGACTTCTTACCTTAAGTACAACCGTGTCTCAGGACCCTAGGGCGGCTATACAAAGTCATAAACGAGCGGAGTACGAGGATTACTCCTCGATGGCTCACACTTGACGGTGGCTTGGCAGAGCCGAGGTAGGGGCCTCATGCGGTGTCTGCATTGTACCGTATCTGTGCAGTTATAATAATTTGTACCCGCATTCACTCCCCCGAGTGATCATGGCCCACTATCTAATCCTAGTTGACTAACAAAGCGCAGGGCTCACTAATGAATATAATATTTATAATAGGAAGCATAGGATAAAGGAAGGTACATCAAGGGGCGACAAAAACAGGCTATGCAATTGAATAGGATTGTAACGTAGCAACATCAGCAATGCCTAGTGGAAGAAAAGTACGGAAAGATAGGCGATATCTGGGGAAGAGAATGGCTCTGCTTGCCTGGAAGCTCGACGGTAGGGGTAGGGTCGTCGACGAAGTACTCGTCCCCAGTAGCAGTGTAGTCGACAGCAGCGGGGTCTACCATAGAATAAAAAAGGGGGAGAAACGGTGAATACAAAGAAAGAAAATACAAACAGATGCATGACATGACAGATGAAATGTTAACGGTGCTCTAACGCAGTGCAATGCACGTTGCTCGGAGCGAGAATTCATCCAGGGATGCAATTCTTGCTCCGGGTGATTATCGACAGACGGCCCGGAGGGGGATGTCGATGTTCGTCGTGTTAGAGGGGTGTGGTTGGTATACGAATAGTGTATTTGTATTTGTTATATTTTTCTGATCAATTTTCATGTATAAAGTTTTTCCATGTGATTTACGCTTTAAAAGATATTGAATTTTCAAATTTTAAATCAATTAAATCAATTTATGAATTTCTTTTATTATTTTATTCAAACATTATCCATAATAGTACCACTGACATGAGGGACCCACATGTCAGTGGTAGATTTACTAAATTAGTTATTAATTTAATTAAACAGGGATTAATCAGAGGTAGGCCCCACATGTCATACATTGTTTATATAACCATTTCTTTTAAACCAAATCTGCAATGGGACCCAGCTTCCATAGGGTCATATTAACTTAAGGTTATTTAAATTGAACAGTAGATTAAGTGGGGCTGGCCCACATGTAAGTGGCTCAAAGGTTATATTTTAATTGTTTTAACTAACATGTTAATTAGGGGACCGGGCCCCACATGTAAGTGTCAGTGGAAAGTTTAATTAGCACCAACCAAACTGGCAGCTGGGACCCGCCGGTCAGCCGCACGGGAGCTCGCCGGCGAGGCCAACTCCGGCGAGGTCATTGGAGAGCTCGCCGCAGCGCACGGGAGGGCGCGCGCGTGGGTGCACTCGAACGAGGAGGCCGAGCCGCGTCGCTTGGTGGGCTCGGGGTGGCCGGGGGCTCGCCGGAGCAACGGCAACGACGAGCGCGGCAGAGGTGCTCTCGGTCGTTGATACGTCCAAAACGTATCTATAATTTCTGCTTGCTCCATGCATGTTTTGTGTGATATTGCTATGATCTAGATACACTTTCATACACATTTGATCATATTTGGACTAACCTATTAACTCAGTGCACCCTAGTGCCAGTTCCTGTTTTCTGCTGTTTTTCTATTTCAGTTTTCCCCCATATAAAAAGTGCCAGAAAAATTCGGGAAAATTCAGATAAAAAATCAGCGTGACGGAAGCTTCGAGAAGAGCCCGGGAGGGGTCAGAGGGGAGCCAGGGGGCCCAGGAGGCCACCCGGCGCGGCCCCACCCCTGGCCGCGCCAGGGGGGCGCCTAGGGCCCCTGTGTAACACCCTCAGATCTAGTACAGTAATCACTACAGTGATTCCACTGTTTAAGGCTCATTACTGTTGATGATCAAGCCATGATCACCTTTGATCATAGCTCTGTCACTTTCCAACCCAGATAAAATTTTCCAATTGGGTAAATTATAAATTCTCTCCAAGACTTGTGAATTCCTGTCCATCATTTGATCATGGTTAAACCAAAATCACCCTAGTCATTTGCATAATCTCAAGTCAATGATAATCATGAAACCCATTAGGTTGGATTATCCAAATTGCCCTAAACTTTAAAATGGAAATGAAAATCTTTGTCAAACCAAAATTTGTGGAACATATTAAATAAAATGCCTAGCAATCTTAGGCCATGATAATGTAGTAATGGATATTTTATTAAAGTGATTTAGTAATACGAAATAAAAATAAATGCTTGGGAATTATTGAATTGCCATGGTAATTATAATAAACAAGTGGATATAATAATTTAACTAAAAATTATGCAATCATTTTTATTAAATGCCTAATAATCATTAGGCCATAATAAAAGTGAATTAGGGTTTTTATTGTAATGTTTTAATAATGTAGATAAATAAAAACAGTAGCAAAATAATAGCTTTTACCTCATATTAAATAATTTAAAGGTCTAAAGGATTTTATTTTTGCCCCAATCTTTTTGTGGTATTGCTATACTTTGCAATGCTAATTATGGAACATGTTACACATTTTACAAAATATAAAAAAAACTAATAAAATAATTACAACAGAAAAGAAAAAAAAAGAAATAAGAAAAAACCTAACCTACGCCTGGGGCAAAGGCCCACCCCAGGCCCAACCCCCTCTCTCCTTCCCCTATCCCTTCCCCCACCTGCCCCCACCCCACGACGCCATGGCCATGGCCATGCCGTGGCCACGCCATGGCCCCCCTCCACCTGCTCCCTCTCCCCCATCTCACCTGCCCCCCCCCCATGCCCCGTGGATAAGGCCCGCGCCCCCTGCCCCTCCACCATTCCCCTCTCCCTCCCCTCTCCTCACGCCATATCTCGTCGGCCCCGAGCTCCCCGTCGCCGCGAGGTCGCCATCGTCGCGGCCATCAACCCCCTCGTGCAGCTCCAACGTGTCCAGGTGCTCCACCGAGGTACTCTACGACCACTCCGCGTATCAATTTGGGTCCGGACGCGCTACCTTGCCAGAATCGAAGCCCCTTCCCCGCCACGGCCGCCACGCATCGACAACGAATTCGTCGCGGACCGGCCGCCTCGCTCATCCAAACCACCTCGACGAGATCCTCTGTGAGCTCCCTGTTCCGCTCGACCCTTTTTCCCTTCGTTCCGTGCCCCAGACGATGTTCCCGTCGCTGCGAGCTCCGGCCGCCGCGGTTGCTCACCGTAGCCGCCGCCGCGGAACTCCCTTGTGTCCTCCGCGAGCACCATTGGATGGGCGACGTCGCCCCCATTTGATTCCTCCGCCCGCCACATCGCGCCACTGCCCTGCGCGCCACACCTGCCACTGCTCGCCGTTCCCGTGCTCGCCATGGCCACGGCCGGAGCCATCGTTCTCGCCACGGGCTTGGTCGCTCCTATGCGCTCCTCTGTGTGCGTGTGCCGCGCCTGCCCTCACCCCCTCTCCCACGCTTCGCTGCAACCCTCCCCCCTCGTCGGAACTTCGCCGCCGTGCCGGAGCCGCACCGCCGGCGTGCTCTCTGGGAAGCCGTGGACTAACCCCCCAATAGCGCTAATAATCCCCCCAGGCCACTGACGAATGGGCCCCATGCCCCTAATTTTAATTCTAGCTAAATTAAGCAATGTTTAATAGAATGGAAATAACCCTTTGAGTGGCTTACATGTGGGTCCCAGCCCCACTTAAACCTCTGTTGATTTAAATAACTGTTAAACTGCATATGTGCCACTTACAACTGGGCCCCAGCCCTTAAGCTAATCCCTCTGGTTAAGTTAAATTACTATTAGCATATGAGTCACTGACACCAAGGGCCCACCCCTCTGTTAAGTTAATTTAAATTGATTAGTATGCCTTTGTCCCTGTGACATCTGGACCCCACCACTGGATTAATAATATTATGAATTTGTTTATATTAATAGCCTATGACATGTGGGTCCTCTGATATTTTTGATTTAAATAAAAAGAGTTAAATGCCTCTGTGTATGACATGTGGGTCCACCCTGTCAGCACTGTTGTGGATAAGGTTCTGGATAAGGTTGGATTTTATTAATAAAAGAAAATCAGAAAATCCTTTTTAAATGATTTAAAAGCTTTGAAAAATCATATAAAATAAACCGTAACTCAGATTCAAAAACTTTATACATGAAAATTGATTAGAAAAATATAACGAATACGGATACGCTACCGTATGTCTACCACCCCCCTCTGACGTACCGAACATCGACATTCCCCCCTTCGGGTCGTCTGTCGATAATTCCCGGTACCGATATACGTTGCCCGGATGTAAAACTTTTGTATACGAAAGTTGCTCAGAACGGATCACCGAGTTTGGATACGTTACTCATACTCCCACCACACCCCTCTAACATGCCGAACATCGAACCGTCCCCCTCCGGACCGACTGTCCGATAAATTGTCCGGTACTGTTAAAGTACCCGGATGAATTTATTCTGAACATGAAAGTTGTTCGGAATAGATCAACTAACCCGGATACACCACCCACACGTGTGTCGGATGTCCACGACACCTCCGGCATGATATCTCCCCCCCTCCGGACACCTTGTCCGATAATCACCCGGAGCCGGTATTTCATCCCCGGATGAATTCCCGCTCCTAGCAACGTGCATCGTACTGCGTTAGAACCCCGTTTACAATACATCTGTTATGTCTTCCATTTGTATTGCTATTATTGTTGTGTATTTATTGTTTCTCCCCCCCCCCTTAATCTCCGGTAGACCCCGCTGCAGCCGTCGACTACACCGCTGCTGAGTACGACTACTTCGTCGACGACCCTACTACTACCGTCGAGCTTCCAGGCAAGCAGAGCCATTCTCTTCCCCAGATATCTCCTATCTTTCCGTACATTTCTTGCACTAGGCATTGTTACTGCTGCTGCTATGTTACAATCCTATTCAATTGCATAGCCTGTTTCTTTGTCGCCCCTTGATGTGCCTTCCTTATCCTATGCTGCCTATAATATATATATATATGATATTCAGCAGTGAGCCCTGCGCATTATTAGCTAGGATTAGATAGAGGGCCGTGATCACTCAGGGGAGTGAACGCGGATACAAATATTACAACCGCACAGGTACGGTACAATGCAGACACCGTCTAAGGCCCCTATCTGGGTTATGCCTAGCCACCTCAAGTGTGAGCTATCAAGGAGTAATCCTTGTACTCCACTCGAGGCTGACTTTGTCTTACCGCCACAGGGTCCTGAACGGCGGTTGTCCTTCAGGTAAGAAGTCGGGCGACCCAACAGTTCCCGCGAGAGGTATTGCGACGGGACGACAGGGAGGGCACGACCAGTGTGCCGGTGTGCTTGGCCCCTGATCGTTGGCCGCGAGAGTTACCAACCCACGAAAGTCGAGCTCCTCCAGGAGCACACGCGAGACAAGGTAAGGAGACGGTTCACCTTGTTGGTAACCGCAGTGACTTGGTGGGACGACGGGGCAGGCACCGATGTACTGGTGGTCCTGGCTGTTGTCGTTGTCCGCGGGTCAGTTAAGTCGAGGCAACGATAACGGTTGTCACGCAGGTTAATTAAAATGCTAAATGGTTCAGTGAATGTCTTGAGTTGGCTATATGCCATGTACGCACTACCTATCCGTGGGAATTACGAGTTATGGGCTCCTCTGCTTCGTAGTGTCATCCGAGGACTCTTCAGACGTCAGCAGTACCGCGGCCTGCGCCGGGAAGTGGTGTTGTCTTATTTGCCGCGGCAGTGTGATTTGTATTTGCTTTGATTTAACTTCACCGGCCAGCCTCGCACCGTGCAGGAGTACGTCGGGGTTAGGGTCCAAAGCCCCGCGTACATAGGATATAGTCCTGCGGATGACCTCTCTGTTGAGTTTGAAAGATGGGCTATGAAGTGTCGGATAGCCTCGGTGGAGCGTTCCCTAACAAGGTTCCCGCCACCCTGGAGATCCGTGTGTGTAGCGTAACAAGTGCACCCATGCAGGGAAGATTGATCTATTCGAATAGCCGTGTCCACGGTAACAGGACGCTTTATGCTGAAGCTGGATCTTACCACTAGAAACTATTATTATTCAACTGTATGGTTCTGGGTTTTCTTCCTCGCGGGGATGTCGAGGAGGTGAACTCGGAGGCATTGTTAATTATTACAACTTATTATTATACAATGCTGCAGCAACTTCTGCTGCATTGTTACTTTATGCTTTATATAAACTGTTGGCTGATTCTTACCTCATGCTGCAAGACATCATCGGAAGATGCTAGTCTTCGATAGGCCTAGTTTCTTACCCTTGCTCTGGATTTCTATCTTTCAGTCCACTATATACAGCCTCTTCTTTCCGTTGATACAATGCATAATGCTTAGTAGCGGACGTAAGACTCGCGGGTATACTAGATACTCACATGCTTTATTTCCTTTACTGTTTTGCTTGATCGGCCGCTGCAGTCGACGTTGGAGTCCAGGAACAGGAGATCCCCCGATGCCGACCACCGCAACATGAAGATCCCCGATGCCTTATACGACGTCAAGTTCCCCGTTGACCAGGAGTAGCTTGGAGATTCCCAGGCAGGAGGCCTCGCCTTTTCGATCTGTTGTTATTTGTGCTAGCCTTCTTAAGGCAACCTTGTATCCTTGTGTCTGTACTCAGATACTATTGCTTCCGCTGACTTTGTGCTCTCGAGCTGTTGTATTCGAGCCCTCGTGGCCCCTGGCTTGTATTAAACAGCTTGTATTATTTTATTTGTATAGTTGTGTTGTGATATCTCACCGTGAGTCCCTGATCTCGATCGTGTACCTTGCGTGTATGATTACTGTACACGGTTTGATTTTGGGGGCGTCACACCCTGGCCCACCTCTGGCTGCCCCCTTTCGCCTATTTATCCCCCGTCACGGGAAAACCCCAGAGAGAGAACCCTATTCCGCGAACTCGCCTCCGTTCCGCCGCCGCCGCGCTTCCGAAGATCGGGAGCACCAGAAGACCTCTTCCCGGCACCCTGCCGGAGGGAGGATTGACCTCCGGGAGTCTCCTCTCCATCATGGATGCTCCCCGGATGTCCCATGAGTAGTTTTCCTTGGACCATGGGTCCGTGATCAGTAGCTATGTGATGTTCTCCTCCCCTCTTTGATCTTCATTGTTTAGACCTCGTGAGCTGCCCAACATGATTGAGGCACCTTTGTAATATTTCTGCCATTGCTATGTTGAGTTTGATAGGATATGATGGATTATGAGATTATGTTCAGATTGTGATAGAGTAATATATTTGGTTTTTATCTCTTATATTTTTGTTCCTAAGTAATTCTTGCATGTTCTCCGTTGCTGTTTATTGCTTTGGCCAAGTAGTAGGTAGTGACTCCAAGAGGGAGCGTTGTGCTAGATTGTGGGTTCATGCCCCCCCCCCGATGACATGCTTGAGTGACAGAAACATGAGTCTAGGGGATGTGTTGTTGCCACAAGGGGGAAAACAACGGTTCTTGTAACCGCGGTTACAAGGATTGTTTACTTTACGCAGAGTTCTTTTTAATGCAGTTGTCTGTTGCTTTGGGTTTACACTTTGGGTGGGGCTCGCAACTTAATACCAGCGAGATGTTCTGGATAGATATCTCAAGGTGGATGATTAGTATTAGATGCAGATGGATTTCGGTCTACTTACCTTGGCGTACTGCCTGTACTTTTGAACCTCTTCCTTTCTTTTGTAGCATAGTTAGCATTGCGGTGCGTTCATAATCCTGTCAATTTCCTTTCTGTACTTTGTTTACCTCGCATAGCAATTTTATCATCTTTTGGGAGAGAGACATCACTAGCAAACATCACGTATCCCAGTCCATATCCTTATCATTGTTTCCACGCTATATTTACTTTTCTTCATTTACTTTCAAGTTGCTATTATTATCCCTTGCGTTTTATCCTTTGTAAACAACAAGACCGGAGAGATTGACAACCTCTCTGAACTTCGTTGGGAACAAAGTTATCTGTGTCTGTGTGCAGGTCCGCGTCAGTTGCGCCGCTGACACCTACTTATCATCTTTGGATTCCTACTGGAGACAAACCTTGGTATCTTTACCGAGGGAAATTTGCTGATGTGCTGCATCACGCCTTCCACTTGGGGCTCACCAACGAAGGGCGAGAAGACTACACCCGTCAACCCTCGCGCCATCAAGCAACTTTCTGGCGCCGTTGCCGGGGACTCCAAGTGCTAAGATAGGGGAGTTGCACACTACCCTTTACCTTTGTTTTTTAGTCTTGTTAGTTTATCTTTCAGTTTTTATCTTTGTGTCTTTTATCAAAAACTACAAAAAAAAATATTTATCATGTTGTTAGTAGTCCTCCTTGTTTAGATGAACATGTTAGGGCTAGGTTCTTTGCGGGAATTGGAAGTTCTCGATTTCCGTCAAAGGGATGGAGAAAATATGAATAAGGCATGGGACAGAATTTCTGAAGCACATAAAAGAATCATGCCTTGGATATCTATAAAGATTGTGCTTAGGAATTTTTACCATGGTCTTTTTAAGTGGTGTAAACACTCTCTTGACATTATAGCTGAAGGAGATTTTCTAGAGTGTGAGGAAGATAGGGCTCTTGATATTTTGCATAGTCTATCTAGTTATTTTTTTTATGATCGTAGTATTGATACTGTCATAGATAGACTTGCCACTATTGAAAAAAGAGTAGATGCTCTAGATTTGGGGAAAGTAGAGGAACTTAAGTCCAACAAGAAAGAAATGTTGGAGATAGATGATGATTGGGAGCCCTTTCTTAGGATTAGCATCTCTAACCAAAGCTTCCTTGCTTTTTGTGATATTGGATCCACAGTTTCTACTATGCCAAAAATAGTTTATGATTCTTTGAAACTGGATATGGATATATTATCATCTTATCATGAACATTCTAATGGAGATATTTCAGAAATTAAAGGAAAGGTAAAAGAAGTCCAAGTTGCATTCCTTCATAGGACTGCACCAATGGATTTCTTCATCATGGAGCCAAACCAAAGTAACGTTGTGCTCGGAAGAGACTTCCTCCGTACTATGAAAGGCTTCATTGATATTGGTAATAGGCACATACGCTTATGCGGTGTGGAGAAAGGTAAGTATATCTTTCCTAGTAAGAAGAAGAAGGATCTTATTGAAAATCAATTTGAGGGTTTTATGATTCTGATCTTGGATACCCTTGATTCTTCTTTTTGCATTATGCCTAGCTAATGGCTTTAAAGAAGCGCTTTCGGGAGGCAGCCCGCAACGAATTTAAGTTTTTATTTTTGCTTTTGTTGTGTCTTGATGTTTGTTACTTCTGTAGAAACATCATTGTATCTTTATTTTTCAGCTTTGTGCCAAGTTATAGCCTCTTACGGCAAGGGAAGTAAAAGTTGTGACATACTGTCCAGAAAACAGATTCTGTCCTCATGACCAGAAAAATCCCAGTTCATCTTTTTGAGCTAAAATTTTTACACAGTATTCTCTATACAATTACGAAACTTCCGTATGTTCTGAGTTTTTTATTTGAGTTGCAGAAGTGCCCCTAAAAAATTATTTACTACCTGTTGTTCTGTTTTTCACAGATTCTGCCACGTTTTGTCTCTCCTAACTTTTGCAAACCTTAAGCTGCTTTTTCTTTGCAAAAACTTTTTGGCAATCTTGAGAAACATTAGCTCTTCAAGAATATCTTTATATCCAGTGGATAAAAATTATTTTATTAAGGGTACTAACCTCTCTAATCAGCTTATGATGAGTTATGTATGAAGGGAGTTTTCAAGTGTGCGATGGAAGATGATGAAAGAAGATCCAGGAGTGTCAAGCGCTCAAGCTTGGGGATGCCCCCATGCATCCCCAATAAATATTCAAGGAGAGTCAAGCGTCTAAGCTTGGGGATGCCCCCGTGCATCCCCTTCTCCATCAACAATCATCAGTTTGTCCTTCGTCTCGCTATATTTTTATCACTTCATGCGTTATGTGCTATGCTTGGAGCGTCTCGCTCTTAGGTTTTATTTTTAGTTTTCTTTAGCTTTGCTTGCTTTTCATAACAAGTTAGTCCTTTCTTACTTTGTGTGGGAGAGAAACACGCTCCACTTTCAAAATTTAGAACACATCATAGGATTTTTCCTGCCTATCTTCTTGCTGTTGTGTGTTCTTTATCTTTTCATAGCTACTGCCATGTTTAGTCTTAGTTTTAGTTTGTCTTTAGCAAGAGCCTTGGCTTTGTTTTAGTTTGTTGCTGGAACTCTCTTTAGTTTTCATGTTTATCTTGTTAAGAGAGTTGGTTGTTGCACTGAGTTGTGTCTTGTCTTGAAAGTCGGTAATTGAGGTTGCTATTTAATTTTAGTAGTAGCTTGCAATAGTTTTGAGGCATTGATGTGAGTAATGTTTGAACTTTTGGTGTCAAGAGCTCTTGCCTATTAGTGATAGGTGTCGTATTTTGGGCAATCCGTGTTTATTTTCAAAACCTACAAAACTAGTTGAGAACTCTAGCTACTAGATGGATCACTACTCTTCATAGGAGTTGAATATTAGAGAACACTCATGTACCATGAGTCGAGGATGCGCAAGGATAACCAAACCCCCATACACTCCTCCTCGGGGTACTTGTCTCTTTGTGAACCTCCTCAATAGATTGAGAGTTACCTATAATAAGTGCATGAGTTCTTCGGACTAATATAAGTATTGAGAGTTGACACTTCCACCTTCCCATATTTTGCTAGCCTTTCCCGTGCCGTGCATTGCCTTCTTCTCACTCCGAGAGTTGGTGTCCACCTTTGCTGGTACTTCCAAACCTTTGGCATGATACGCTCTGCCATCATAAGCCTCCTTATATCTTCCCTCAAAACAGCCACCATACCTACCTATCAAGGCATTTCCATAGCCTTTCCGAGTTACATTGCCATGCAACATCCACCTTTTCATGACTTGATCTTCATGTCATGCATGTTCCTGCTACACTGGCAGCGGCATACATTGCATACATCATGATAGTTACATCTTCTTTATGATTTTGAGTACCTTGTAAAGTGTGAAAGATCTCCTTTACCTTCTTGTAAAATAGAGTGTTGCCCTTAAGTGAGAAAAAGATCCCAAAAGTGGACACAATAAAAGATCCCAAAGAGGACAAATGAGAGTTGCATAGAAAGAGCCATTGAGGCCACATAAAAATACAAAAAAATTGAAAAAAGAGAAAAAGAAATAAAAAGAGAGAAAGGGGCAACAGTACTATCCTTTTGAGAGATCCACACTAGTACTCCCTTTATATCCTTGTACTCCATAGAGATGATCTTCATGCATATAGCTATGTGGGGACCTTCACACTACAGAACTTGGCTTGCATATTCCAAGGATGAGCCTCCTCAAACGAGCTCTAGGTCTTCATGAGCGAGCAAGTTAGATGCACCCCCACTAGTTCCATTGGAGAGCTTCTTAGCTCGTATGTGCATCCGTTGCATGGAAATCCCTACTCCTCACATCATATTTATCATTTAGCATCTCTTGCCTATGATTGTCCTCATTGATGTGAGCCTTTCTCATCCTTTTTGTCTTCCTCCTCCACCATATGTCTCTCTTTGCCATCCTAAGTGTCAACTCTCGTGCTTACGCTCATCCATTGCATGAGTGCTCGAAATATCAAAAAGGAGTGGATCAAATTCACTTGTACCTGGCTAGTGGACTAGGGACGAGTCAAGATAAGACCAAGTGTGAAACATTAGTAGATTGAGTTCTCAACACAAAAATACTTTTTTCTCGTATTCCCTATCCCCTTTCTTGCACGCAAACACCATTTGGAGACATTCGAGTCACAGACAGCGAGAGCTCTTGCACCTTTTGTTCTTTTGTTACTTGTTTCAATGTTAATATAGACTCTTGCATGTTATGACTTGAATTGAATCTCTAACCTTGATTGCTCTACTTTTCAAAGTTCTTTTATGGTTGCTAGCATGTCACCACAAAAATTATGTTGTTATCATTTACCTACTCGAGGACGAGCAGGAATTAAGCTTGGGGATGTTGATACGTCCAAAATGTATCTATAATTTCTGCTTGCTCCATGCGTGTTTTGTGTGATATTGCTATGATCTAGATACACTTTCATACACTTTTGATCATATTTGGACTAACCTATTAACTCAGTGCACCCCAGTGCCAGTTCCTGTTTTCTGCTGTTTTTCTATTTCAGTTTTCCCCCATATAAAAAGTGCCAGAAAAATTCGGGAAAATTCAGATAAAAAATCAGCGTGACGGAAGCTTTGATAAGAGCCCGGGAGGGGCCATAGGGGAGCCAGGGAGGGCCCAGGCAGCCACCCAGCGTGGCCCCACCCCTGGCCGCGCCAAGGGGGGCGCCTGGGGCCCCTGTCCCACCTCTGTTTGCCCCCTTTCGCCTATTTATCCCCCGTCACGGGAAAACCCCAGAGAGAGAACCCTATTCCGCGAACTCGCCTCTGTTCTGCCGCCGCCGCGCTTCCGAAGATCGGGAACACCAGAAGACCTCTTCCCGGCACCCTGCCGGAGGGAGGATTGACCTCCGGGAGTCTCCTCTCCACCATGGATGCTCCCCGGATGTCTCGTGAGTAGTTTTCCTTGGACCATGGGTCTGTGATCAGTAGCTATGTGATGTTCTCCTCCCCTCTTTGATCTTCATTGTTTAGACCTCGTGAGCTGCCCAACATGATCGAGGCACCTTTGTAATATTTCTGACATTACTATGTTGAGTTTGATAGGATCTGATGGATTATGAGATTATGTTCAGATTGTGATAGAGTAATATATTTGGTTTTTATCTCTTATATTTTTGTTCCTAAGTAATTCTTGCATGTTCTCCGTTGCTGTTTATTGCTTTAGCCAAGTAGTAGGTAGTGACTCCAAGAGGGAGCGTTGTGCTAGATTGTGGGTTCATGCCCCCCCTCCCCCCCCCCCCCCGATGACATGCTTGAGTGACAGAAACATGAGTCTAGGGGATGTGTTGTTGCCACAAGGGGGAAAACAACAGTGCTTGTAACCGCGGTTACAAGGATTGTTTACTTTACACAGAGTTCTTTTTAATGCAGTTGTCTGTTGCTTTGGGTTTACACTTTGGGTGGGGCTCGCAACTTAATACCAGCGAGATGTTCTGGATAGATATCTCAAAGTGGATGATTAGTAGTAGATGCAGATGGAGTTCGGTCTACTTACCTTGGCGTACTGTCTGTGCTTTTGAACCTCTTCCTTTCTTTTGTAGCATAGTTAGCATTGCGGTGCGTTCATAATCCTATCAATTGCCTTTCTGTAATTTGTTTACCTCGCATAGAAATTTTATCGTCTTTTGGGAGAGAGACATCACTAGCGAACATCACGTATCCCGGTCCATATCCTTATCATTGTTTCCACGCTATATTTACTTTTCTGCATTTACTTTCAAGTTGCTATTATTATTCCTTGCGTTTTATCCTTTGTAAACAACAAGACCGGAGAGATTGACAACCTCTCTGAACTTCGTTGGGAACAAAGTTATCTGTGTCTGTGTGCAGGTCCGCGTCAGTTGCGCCGCTGACACCTACTTATCATCTTTGGAGTCCTACTGGAGACAAACCTTGGTATCTTTACCGAGGGAAATTTGCTGTTGTGCTGCATCACGCCTTCCACTTGGGGCTCACCAACGAAGGGCGAAGAGACTACACCCGTCAACCCTCGCGCCATCATTCGTCGACGGGAAAACGTAGCTCCGATCCAAAACGAGAACATGTGCTAGCGGGATGGAACCTACAGTGCATCAGACGCATGTCCGTGCCACTGGCGCGCGCTGTGCTGCACAGGAGCGAGCTCGTCGTCGTGAATGGCGGCGACGGGCTCGGCTTCCATGGCGCATCGTGCTACGGTGAAGCATTGACCACCGGGACAAGTGGCGACGACGCAGAAGCTTACGGGGAGGGATAAGGGGCTGGCAGCGGGCTCGACGGAGGCGCGAGGCGGCCGGAATTCAACGGCGACGACGACGGATGCAGAAAAGGGGGCGACAGCGATGCGCTCGATTCCGACGACCCCGGCTCGATTCCTTCTGGTGGGTGGTGAATACGAGGAAGGCTCAGCACTGGGACACGTCGACTGCGGTTGGGGACGACGATGGCCGTGTGTGGGCACGGCAATGGCGACGGTGGCACGGGCATGTTTTTGCCCGAGTGAGGGAGAGGCGAGGAGGGGGGGCTAGGGTTACGGTTTCGCCAGGGGGAGTGCGGAGGGTACATAACGGCGCCGGTGGCGTTGTAGCATCGCGGTGGCACGCATCGGGTGCCTTCCGGCATCGAGCACCATGGCGATGGCGCCACGCATGCTCGGGGTGAACAGGGGAAGGGGATGACCGGGGTGGGCTGGGCCGCACTGTGGACTTGATGCACCAGGGGGTTGGGCTTCTTTCGATTTCTTTTTATTTCTTTTCTGTTCCCTTTTCTTTTCTGTTTGTATTTATTTTGGCTAGCATTTGGTTTTTATAAAATAGGTAGCATGTTCCATAATTAGTATGGCACAACAATAGAGTGCCAGAAAAAAATTTGGCCTTTTATAAAATCTTTTGCATTTTTTTATTAAAAGGGTATTAAATGCCACAGTTTTTCTACTATTTGAATTGTTTGATTTATTTTATAGCTTAACAAATTCCCATATCCACATGGACATGGTCCACTGAATATTGGGCATTTTACAAAAGTGGTTGCAAAGTTTTTGGTTGAACTTTTATTTGCCACATTGTTTTTAATTTTAATCACAAAGAAATTTGAATTTGAATTGATCCAAAGATGATAAATGAATGATTTGCAACAGTAAACATCATTAGCAAAAGAGATTACTGTTCCCTGACACTGAGGGTGTTACACCCCCTCACGACCGCGACCTAGTCCGCCTCCCGGACGCGCGTGGGCCGACCTCCACAACCGCGGCCCAAATTTCACCTCGGCCTCGCCTCTGGCGTGCGCCAGATCCTCGCCCAGGGCGAGCCACCGCTAGCTGTCGCCCACCCCTGCAGATGGGCTCGGCCCAAGGTGAGGACGCCTCTTCCTCTCTTTTCTTTTTCTAGTTCAGCTGTTGGGCCGACCCGTTAGTTTATCTCACCCGTGCGTAGTATAGTTAGGTTGCACTCATTTGTTTGGGCCTGATTGATGCAGTTTCGGCCTAGGAGCACGTTTAGCCCTTTTCTATATATATAATTTTGGCATATTGTAATAGATTCTTGCGATGGTGATATCTTTTCACCGGTAGCTCGGATGGAGACACTTTCTACATGAAAGTTTCCCATTTTTCGTGTAGATTACTAAAATGTTGTTGTTTGCCATGTTTGAACTTGTCTACATGCCGTTTACTTGCTAATTACACTGTAAATTATTGATTTAATAACTTTTTAAGCGTTGCTCCAAATAAAATGTTTCTTATATGTAACTTGACTAGAATTTCGTGTAGATTGTGAATATGCTGCTCTTGTTTGCTAATAAAAATAATAAAATATTGTTTATGGAAAAATAGTACCAAATGTTATAATTTCGTGTGGTAAATAGTGATATGCATGTTTAGGAGTTTGCCCCGCTTAAACTGACTAGTTTAGATAGCTTACTTATGCTTCACCTCTTCCATGATTGTGTGACATGCCACGCTTGTGTGAGATGCCATGTTAACAACCTTTGCTTATATTGTGTAGCTAAACAACTTGAACTATGATAAATGTGCGGTATCTTCGTGTGTGACCGATACTTCACTTAACCTATTAGTAACCGCTCTCGACGATAGATGTGATATCGTAGCGCGCTGTCGCATGTTGCCTTCTTGTTCCTTGCCTTCTTGTGATTGCTTCGTAGTAATAGACGCATCTTCGTTGATTGCCTTTCCAATGTTTACTTCTTGTGTGCTCCCGCGGGTACTCTCGGAGACGTTGCGAGTTTGCAATCGACTACACCTTTGGAATCGTCTTCTCACAGGTAAGGGGGAGCATATATCATGCTTATAACTTTCAGCTCAGTGTGCCTAGGTATAGGATAGAACGATTGCTTGATCCTACCACCTCATATTTATGCCTATCAAATAAACCCAAACAACCATGTCCTTCACATCCCAGAAACCTTTGTTTGGCCATGTACCTTACTTGCTTAACCACTGCTTAGTATGCATGCTTAGAATGTTACAATTGTTCCCCTGTTACTCCTTGACTTGTGCTATCACACTATTATATTATTGTGGATGATGTGATTATTATAATGTTGACTATATTCGACGAAGGATGAAAGGTCCAGGATATCCCGCCTCGATGCTTTGTTCCATTCAAGTCACCTAGGTCCTGAGTTCCAGGTATTGTGTCTCTTGATGAGCGTGCCTAACCGCGTGTGAGATTCTATGTGACCCCCTCTTCTTACCTACCTAGCTCCAAACATTTCTAGTGGTGGCCCAAGATGATTTACCATTTGCAAACGTGTGTGCGCGAGTTGACCGGCCTCGCAGTTTTCAAAACAAACTGGGCCAGTGGGGAAAGTGATTCCTATTGGTCCAAACTTGTCCGGCTGAGGATGCGGGCTCAGTTGAGCAGATACGGATAATCCAAACTCAAGGAAGACGGTAGAGACCAGATCGAGACCGCGGCAGGCTCCTAAACTGGATGTCGACTCACCGGGGGCCACCTGGAATTGTGCATTATTAGTTAGATGGATTATGACGTCTGGACTCTCGGAACAACTCTTCAATGAGTGTCTTTAACGGGCCCGACTGGGAGAACCAGCGTACATGCGGAGCTTATAATGGGCAGTTGGTACACCCCTGCAGGGTTAAATCTTTTCGAGAAGCCGTGTCCATGGTTATGGACGACTTGCGACCTATTCCTTGTTCATAGACAACAACAATTGAGATAATCTTAATAACTTGATCAATGTATGTGTGTTCCTTGACTGCTTCTTCTTCGTCGGGACATGAAGAGGAGGACAAGGATAGGTTAGGTGTTATATTTGCGTAAGTAGATGATAGCAAGACCTGCTGGAGGCGATTCCTCATCGAATGCTTGGTTCTCATCTTACTCTAAATAGATCGTTAGCCACTTATATAATGCTAGTGCGGCTGCAACCTCAACCACTATCCACATCTTACCGTGAGAAGTTAGTTACAAGACTTGTTGATATAGCTCACCCCCTTCTTCTCTCTTTTATGTACGTTATGCAAATGATCTTGGACTACAGAGGAGCTCGACGACCCTTCTTCTGGACGCCATCGCGGAGACTCGACGACGACTAGTTAGGTGGATCCCCGCGGAGATCCTGGACCCGTGTGGTTACGGGAATGGTGTGTTTTACCTTTGCCAGTAGGCATTTGATTGTAGTTTGTATTCAGACATGTATCTTCCGTTGATGTATTGTATTAAGGTAGTTGTATGCCGATTGTATGATATATTTTATCCTTGTAGATGTAATGTTGTGATATCAAGTTGGAAATCCGGGGCATATGTCATTGTCATATGTCGCGGTGGGACCGATATGTGCTTTGTCCCCGGAACAGTACCGCATATCGGGCCTTACACGGGGCCTTTGTCATGTGATACTAGATAAGTCCGAGATTCGATCATCGGCATCCAATGCTTAGTTCAATCTCGTTATTGAAAAATCTGCTTTACTATTCCCATGATATTCCATCCCCGTGACCTAGTCACACGATGCGCGGCTTTATGGATGTAATCTCACCGAGTGGGCCCTGAGTATTTATCCATCATGTCGATTGAAAAATCCCGCTCTTGATCCAACAATCCTCAACATATCCCATTGGATTACCCAAGATACACATTTATGGCCACCATATTTCAGTGTGACGGTTCATGTACTCAAATCATTCTCCGAATATAGCAATTATATGTGATCTCACGGTCTAAGGAACAGGCTACCACATTCTCTAATTACAACACAGAACTTATTATGATCGTGTTGCAATGCTTACATCGTTCATCCAATGAGGTGGCCTCGTTGTCAATTGACTTGATTGTCCATGATCGTGAAACCACAATCATCAGTTGACGATGAACTAGTTATCATGAGAGGCTAACTAGGAACTCTGGTTGTTTCTATACCACATATGTATCATTGTTTCACTAATACAGTTCTAGCACAATATGAAGCTGGTTAAGAACTTATTTAGATATATAGAAATAATCGTTTATTATTTGCCTCTAGAGCATATATCCAACACAACAGTCCATCAACATGGCCATATCATCATCAGCAAACACCTATTATATCTATTCACTACAGCGAGAGAAAATTTTGAATGCCTAAATTCCACACTCACTAGGACGTAGCATTAACCGCGGCATGTAACAAATACTGCCCGGAGAGAAACCCATGGCAGATCGACAAAACAATGCATCAAATGCGCTAATGTGCTCATTCAGTGGATGCCATTCTTGAGCTAACTCAATAGCCAAGGCTCCCTTCTTTCAGTCAAAAAAATAGAGAGAATTTCTTATTTGGCCCATTTTTAAATTGCATTTCCCTTTTTGACCCAAAATTTTCGTTTCTTCCCTTTTTAATGCTCAAATTTCATTTTGTTCCACATGTGGCACTTTTGTCGGTATTGGTTTATAACGGTGAATAATCTCGTCACATAATGCACTAGGGATAAAATGGTATTTTTATGTCACACTTAACACCGTTCCTAGCAAAAACTAAAGTGTCACATAGGGAATAAAATGAAGTTTGAGTGTCAAAAAGGGAGAAAAAAGGTTTTGGGGGCCAAAAAGTGAAGCAAATTTGAAGGAATGACTAAATAAGAAATTCTCTCCAAAAATTACCAATCTCGCGCACGAACAAGTTTCATCATTGTGTGAGCTAGACATAAAGGAGCAACACCTCGCTCACCAACCGACCGGTCGACACACTTCTTTTGTTGCATCCTATCAACTCTTCTTCTTGCCGACAACCCCTCAATGCAATTACTTGTCTGCTCGCAGTAGGTATGTGCGCCGCCCCAACTCATGCACCGGGTACACCAATGGTAGATGAGATGTTGGATGAGAATTGTAGGGAGAAGATCTATCTATGAGCTAGGTTGTTGGTACATTTACTAAGTAGACCATAGAGTGTAGTCGAATCGTATAAATCACACTTCTAGGGCCAGTCGTGTTCTCCCTTTGCCCTCTCTTTTACTGTTGAACCAAAAAACTACGGTCAGATTTTTTTCCCTGGTGCCTATCTCAATCTATGTCTCCTATACGAGGCGCGCTTTGGTAGACGCTCATCACTAAACGTATAAAGGATAATATGGATCTTTCACTAGTTGTACGAATGCCTACAAGTATACGCCGTACCTTGACGCAATCAACAAGGTGACCCTAACATCGTACTGAAATAATGAAAGATCGCAAAAATACTGCGTGTGGCAGTACTCGAACATAGGACCTCCTAAGTTCAGGTAAACGAGACAAACAACAAGACTGGTCGAGCTTTCCTGACAATTTAGCAGCGCAAAATGTTAAGAACTACCCAAAGCAACATATTGGGAAAAAATTTGAAAATTTGTATGCAGTTTCTTATAAACGCGAACATTTTCCAAATTGTGAAAAAATTAAAAAAATGCAAACATTTTTTATAAAACAAGAAAGCTTTAAAAAATGGAACACATTTTGAAATTACTCCCTTTATACCGAATTATAAGTAGATGAAGTGATCTGCCTAGTATATATATAACAACCTATATTTCGTAAAGAGGGAGTATTAAAAAAATTTGGAAAACAAGAAAAAAAGTTGGAATTACGAATATTTAAACACGAACAAACTTGACACTCTAAAGTTTTTTTATTGCAAATAAGTTTTCAAAGTTGTTAACAAAATTTTGAAAATGTAAAGATTTTTTCAAAAACACAAACAATCCTTGAAAAAATAAACATATTAAAATGGTTCGACCAATGTTCACTCGTATCGATTAGGTATGTGTGAAACAGTGACTGTTTGAGGATACGTTCTCATGTAGAGAACATATCCTATGCAACGCCCCAACTCATGCAACACGTTCACCAATGATAGATGAGTCGTTGGATGAGAATTGTAGGGACAATATCTCTTTATGAGCGGGGTTACTACTACATTTACAATGTAGACCTCAGAGTGCCGATGAATCATACAAATCGCGCTTTCAGGACCAATCGTGTTCTCCCTTTGCCCCTCTTTTACTGCTTAACCAGAAAACTTGGGTCAGAAAAAAATTGCCCCGTCGTCTATCTCAATCTCTATCTCCTCTATGAGGCCCTCTTCGGTACACCCCCTCATTAAACATGTAAAGGGTAATATGTATCTTACACTAATTGTATGAATGCCTAAATGTATATGTCGTACCTTGATCCAATCAACTAGGCCAGCCCAGCAGCGTACTGAAACAATGGATAATCGCAAAAAACATCGCCTATGGCAGTACTCGAACACAAGACCTCCTAGGTTCAGGCAAACGAGACAAACAAGTAAACAAGTAGTGCAGAATGTTAAGAACTACGCAAAGTGAAATATTTGATATTTTTTCAAAATTTGAGTTTAGTTATTTTTAAAATGTGGACATTTTCCAAAATTGTAACAAAATTCTTAAAACAAGAACATATTTTCAAAAAATAAAAAAACATTTTTTTAATTATTAACCAATTTTCGAAAAATGAGAAAAAGTTGGAATTATGAATAATTTTTATGAACAAATTTTGAAACTCTATTTTTTTTGAAATTACAAACATTTTTTCAAAAAAATAACTAAATTTTGAAGATGCGGACAATTTTTGAAAACACGAAAAACCTTTAAAAAAATAAACATATTAAAATGTGTCGACCCATATTCATTTGTATCGATCAAGTATATGTGGAACATGTTTGACGCAATAAGTATCAAACACGATACATTCTCGCTCAGAGAAGTATCCTATGCTACGCCCCAACTCATGCACCAGGTCCACCAATGATAGATGAGTCGTTGGATGAGAATTGTAGAAACAAGATCTACTTATGAGCCTGACTGCCGGTGCATTTACAAAGTAGACCTCAGAGTGTAGTTGAATCTTATAAATCACACTTTTAAGGCGAGTTGTGTTCTCCTTTTGCCCTCTCTTTTACTGCTTAACCAAAAAACTATCGTTAGAGAAAATTGCCCCATCGCCTATCTCCATCTCCATCACCTGTATGAGGCACTTTTCGGTACACCCCTTCACTAAATGTATAAAGGCTAATATGAATGTTTCAGTAGTTGTACAAATTTCTAAATGTATATGCCGTACCATGATGCAGTCAACTGAATTGGTCCAACAGTGTACTGAAACGGTGAAAAATCACAAAAACAAAAACTGCCCGTGGTAGTACTCGAACACAGGACCTCCTAGGTTCACGCAAACGAGACACACAACTAGACTGAGCAGGCTTTCCCACAAAATTGTAAGAACTACACAAAACGACATATTTGAAAGTTTCTTTGGAAACTTGAACAAAGTTTTTTTTAATGCAAACATTTTCCAAAATTGTGACAAAGTTTTCAAAATGCAAACATTTTTTTTAAATGAAAAAACTTTAAAATGGAACACATTTTGTAACTATTAACCAATTTGAAAAATGAGAACAAAAGTTGGAATTATGAGCGTTATTTTAAAATGAAAAAAAAATGAAACTCTAAACTTTTTTGAAATTGCAAAATGCGAACAATTGTCGGAAATATGAACAATCTTTAAAAAACAAAAATATTAAAATGGGTCAGCCATGTTCACTCGTATCGATTAGCTCTGTGCAAAACAAGAAAAATGCACCAAGAACATCCCATCATCCACATTGGCAGTAACCGAGGTCAAACAAAAACCTTGATCGCTGCACAACGTACATATGGTACTATTCTTATGTATATGCGATTTAGCAATTTCGTAAGAAAAAAAGAAGTGGTATATGCACCCGAAGTTTTCGAATTTGCATGATGTTCAGTTTGGTATAAGATATTAAAAATACTGAATTGTAGTCATCAAACTTGTACAGATATGCAAATACAGTCACATCTATAGCACGTGTACGTATTTATTGCCTGTGTGATATTGGATGGTCCGACCTATCGTTAATTATAGTTTTTTATTTAACAGCACCTGGTTCCGCTTGTCAAATAAACAATACTAAGAAATCGTAGCAAACCGAACTCGCGGCATACAACTCAACGTGTATGAAACCAACCATTCGAACTACAACGCTTTAGTGTCTCAACATTCTGATTCAATTTTTGTTATTATTTCTTGACTCTTTGATCCATTTTGCTACTCCCTTCGTCTAATAATTCTTATCATCGTTTTAGTTCGAATTTCAACTAAAGACATGAAACCATGAATTTTTTTTGGAATGGAGGTAGTATTTTAATGAACAAAACAGGCTGTCAGATAAATATGTTTTCAAATAATACAACATTTTATAAAATAACAAAAAAAATTGTGTTTCAAATAAATATGCTCATGAGTATATATAATAATTAAATGAGTATGCTTTCAAATAATACATGATTATTATAACTATTTTTAAATCATAAAATGGAATTAAAGTTTGAATTTTTTTATTTTTCAAATATTATAAGAATACCATGAAACTTTTATATATTATAAATTAAATATAGTTAAATAATTAAACAAACAACTTTTTAAATAACATATGATTCTTCCAATTGCTTTTAATAATCTTAAATAAAATTAAGTTAGTATAAGAATTTTTGTTGTTATAAATATTATAAGAATACCATGGCTTTTAATATATCCTTAAATAAATAAATAGAATTAAAGTTAGTATATTCTTTTTATTAAATATACTTAAATAGTTATATAAATACATTTTTAAATAAGATATGATTCTTCCAATTACTTTTAATATTAATAAGTAAAATTAAGTTACTATTAATAATTTATTGTTACAAATATTATAAGGAAACCATGAATTTTTAATATATTGTTAAATAAATAAATGAAATTAAAGTTAGTATATTCTTTTTATTAATAATATTGTTTTTATATTTTAAGAAGAATGATATATTATTTGTTTAAATTTATATTTTTATTATTTATCACATCCAATTATAATTTATTTAACCATAATGAATTTAAAGAAATGCAAAATGTACCACACTGGACAGGAGCATGTTGTATCTATTTAGAACAAAAAAATGACTCGAAGCGTGGTGAAAAGATATCTTGCCATCAAATCCCTATTTGACAACTGCGCGTACTAGTTCAATTGGTATGGTTCGCCCTTCTTAAGTTGTGGGTCGTGAGTTTGATTCTCTTTCGGGTTGAATTTTTGTTGCAAACTTACGGATACAAGAATTGTGATTGTGTTTGCACGGTCGTGCAAGTTTGTTGACTACAATCACATATTTTATAAGGCTTTCTTTGGTATGTAGGAATTTCAAAGGATAGGATTTGTATAGGAAAAATAATTTAGAGCCCCTTGGTTTGTAGGAATAGAATCCTATTTCTATGGAGAAATTTTTCCTATTCTCCACATTTCATAGGAAAATAAACTTAGCCTAGACTCAATGAAAAAAAAATCATATGATATGAACCAAAGGGCATCTCTTTGCCTATTTATATTCATAAGATTTAAGATACATGTCATCTCATTTCCTATAACTTTCTTATTCCTATGATTTTTTTACCTTATGAACCAAAGAAGACCTAAATGTATGTACCAAAGTGGATGTCCCGTACAAGTTCTATAACTACTAGTGCATATACCTCAAAAAAGAAGCATGCTTATTTTATTTCTATGTAAGCAAGAAAATGTGTGGAAAAGATAAGAACGGGCGAGGAATGGAGCTGGCAAAATCTCCCAAACACGCCACGCACAATCCTTTCCAGCTTTTGCTTTTGCAGATCGATTCCTTCCCCTGCCGTCAAGCCATCACCACGTCGCAAAGACAAAATCACAAGACATGGTCAGTGGAAAAGTTCGGAAATCCGACAGCTAGAAGAAGCTCGAAATCGTGGGAGCATCACGGCTTCTTCCACATTTGAATGCACTCCACCCAATTCACACGCAGGGCAGGCCTCGACCCGCCACCATGTGGCGCGCAGCCGCCTCCCGCCTCGGCGCGCATTGCCCGCCCGGGTCACCCCACGCGCTACGCCGTCTCTTCTCGCCGCCGCCGACGCGGGTGGACCCGCCCGTCACGGCGTCAGAGGCGCGGCGGCTGGTGCGGCTCGTGGGGGTCGAGGCGCTGAAGCGGCGGTTGCGGGACAGGGCCGGCGAGGCGATCGGGTATGGGGAGCTGCTTGACGCGTGCGTGGAGGCCGGGGCGGCGCGCACGCGCGATGAGGCGGAGGGGCTCGCGCGGGCCATGGACGACGCCGGCGTCCTGCTGCTCTTCAGAGACAAGGCCTACCTCCACCCCGAGAAGGTTACATTTTGTTTCTTCTTTCAAAAACCCTCAAATCTTCTACTGTACTAGTTTATGCCGGGGTTAAATGACGAGCGCTGAAGCCATCTACGAGGTTTTAGCAAATAACAATACTTGTTGGGGCTTTTTTTGCGCAAAACCACACAATCCTGAATTTTTTGTGGAGAACACCACTATTTGGGATAATTATTTGCAGAGAACACATAAAACACTATTAGCTCATTTGATCCCAAATTAACAAACTGGACCCACCAATCAAGACCTTAAATTTTGTTTGTTCAAATTTGTGGGCTACTTTCAGCAACTATTTTATGTTTATATTTCATGATGTATTGATTTGAAAAATAATCAAACCGTGCAATGAAAACCTACACAAGACATAGCTGTCTAAACTATACCATACAAAGATATATCATGAACTGAAAATACAAAATAGTTTTATGAAGTACCCCACAAAATCTGAACAAACAAATTTTGAAGTTCTAATGGATGGGTCCAGCCGAAAATGTCTTGTGTAGCCTTAGCTATAGTAGCTCGTTTTTTTTGTAAAAGAAAAAAAGAATATTAAAACAGTTCAAAAAAATTGATTTTTTTATGGATATACATACACATGTATAGGATATTTGTGCAAATTTTTAGACCATTATACTTTAATGCGTCGCGGGATTTATTTTTTTGAAAAATATTTGATTTTAACTGGGCTTTTTTTCTTGGATTTGGGACAAAAATTTGTTATTTTTATGCAGACTGCATATTACAATATTTTCAAACGAAATTTTACACGTTCGTGCAAAATTCATATAGCTTTCCACGAATCTTTTTTGATTTTTTCAAATTATCAGGGCACATATAGCCCGAGCTACACTAGTTCCAGCTTGCTAATTTAGGATCAAACGAGTTAATAACATGTTATGTGTTTTCTGTAAGTAATTACCCCAAATAGTGGTGTTCTCTGCAAAAAAGTTCAAGAGTTGTGGTTCTGCGCAAAACAAGCCCCAACAAGTGGTGCTATCTTCTAAAACCTCGCCATCTACAGATCGGTTGTGGCTGACATGTGGGCCTGAGCATCAGCCTTTTCTCACACTTGTGTACCTCAAACGAATCGTTGGTTGTAGCCCTGTGAAGTGTCGATGTTGTGCCGTGAGTTGTTTGACTCGGTTTGGGAGCACTTTCAACCTCCAAATGATTACACCAAATTATATGTCCAGAAGGCCAGACTCCACCAACTGCCACGCAAGCTGTGCCACCGCCCCTGTTGCTTTTTTTTTGCAAGATATTAGCATTCCTTTTAAACTCTCAAGGTCTTCTCATGTCTTAAAAAATAGTTACCCTAGTTTTTTTTTATCAATGGCGTTCAAATGGTAGTCAAAATCACTTATTTTTGCGAAATGATATTTGATATTTTCATTATTGTGATGTGCTTCCTTTCATGATTTCCATTTTCCATTGTTACTTTATGTTTTTTGAGTTTCATATGAAATAGAAAAATAACAAATTAGCTACAATGTTTTTTTTAAAAGCTACTTTTTTTTTGAACAAACTCAACAATATTTTTTTAGTTTCTCATCTATTGATGATGTATAGCTTATTTGGCTCACCTTTTTTACTTTAGTTTCTTTGTACATTTTCACGTCGTCTAGGGTTTCAACTATATGTGTGGTCAAGTCCGTCTAAGGATTTCTTCTCTTAACACATTATATAGGTGGTATAAAAATTTAACAGACAACTAGCTCAATGATTAATGATTTAAACTTAATGATTTAAAAATGATGCATATATGTGAGGGGTCCAATTTTTTTACTATATGCACGCACATAGGTTAAATGCTAACTAAACTACAACTTTTAACTTCTACTCCGTATATCATATCTCCAAAACACATATGAACCATACTAAAAAGAATTGTATGGAAAGAGACTAAAAATCAGACTCGGAGAACGCGCATATAGCCTGGTGCAGCGGAGCGCGCCCGTTCCATCTAGTTCTCTTCAGACTGCGCACAAACTAATCACTCGCTAAAACGAAATGAGCTGCATTGGCTGCCGTTTATAATTGGAATTTTCCTCCACACTTTCGTAAACAAACTAATGTTTAACTTTGAGATGTACCAAAAGTAAGCTAAAGCAACGTAAAATCAAGATGTTTTTCACAATGCATCAAACTAAAATGTGGTAGAAATAAGAGGTTTCTTCTCTCCAGCCTAAACAATAAAGATCTTTAGTCTTCAGGTTCCCTGGTCACTTGTCACAACTAATACCATGAGATGCTCTAATCCCAAGAGAGTGGATTACATTGAATCAGCTAAGCAATAAGCAACGACCTGACATGGACTTTATTACTCCCTCTGTTTACTTTTATAAGAGGTTTTAGACAGCGCCCAAAACAGTTCAAGGCCAACTGTCTAAAACTTCTTATAAAAAAAGAACGGAGGGAGTACTTTATTCTTTTTGCCGATAAAGAGTGCTTTATTCTTTTAGTTGTGAGTGAAGCCTTTTGGAGCTCGGGCTCCATGGATCCTGATTTTTTGAAAAATTCAAAATTTTAATTTCCTGATTACAAAAAAAAATTGAAAACAAATATGCAAGTATGTAATGTACATGTGTGTAAAAATTCACAATGAAATACCTTGAATTAAGGTCTGTACAAAAAAGAAAAATTCATTTCCTAGGAGGATAAATAGTATCAAGTGTTAACAAGCCCTAGATTTATCTTTTTTGCACAACCCTTATTTTAACGTATTTCGTCCTAAAAATTTACACATTTGTGTGTTATGCCTTCATGTATATCTGTATATTTTTCAGATTTTTTTTGAAATGTAGAAATATGAATTTTGATGAATTTTTAAGTTTGAATTTGGAGGGTTCCACGGAGCTCGAGCTCCAAAGAGCATTTCTGTTTTTTTTGCGGTCACCGGGGGAGGAGGGGAGATTCCCCACCTGAATGTATTGCACCTTTCAAACGAGTTTGAGGAGGCCAAGCCTCAATTACATCAAGCCAAAGCTTGCAATCTAGAATTAAGATACATGAACCAGGCACTATCACTATCACTAGCCCAGAATAAGGCACACCTAGCTAGCAAACTAAGAGACGAACACCTTGAGAAGCACTAGTAGAAACTAGTGGATGATGCGCGCCTTGGCGCGCTCCGTTGTGAGATGTTACAAAATAGTGATGCAAAGATGCAATGACCACATCTGGTACAAATGCTAAACACATGCTAAATAGATATGTATGTTTTTCGTAGTGATACAAACAATCCTTCATATTAGTATCATATTACTAAGCAAACCTGAGCACAATTGTTGGATGAGACCATCTACACTTTTGTTCCTTGAATGACACACTGCATGCTTATTATTTGATTTAAGAAACACGGTATCAAGTTCAAACATAAAGACAAACATAGCAAACATTTCAAATTAGGCATATGCCCCGTTAGCAAAATAATCAAGGGACACATCATTAAGCATACTTGTTTAGCATATGTCTCTAGGATAGCATAATTATACATAAAAGTGTCCAAAATGTAAGTCTCGGTAATGGCCTCCGTCGAGGGTATTTCCTGGTGGACGCGCAGGGTGCTGATAGGCAAGGGAGTTTGTTTTTTCTAGATATAATATTACATAGTAGCTACGTAAAGAGTTCACAGACAAATCATCCATAAGACGGTAGTAGGCGAACAGCAGCAGTCCTGCTGCTGCCAACTAAAGCACGCATACATGAGGAATCACTTCATGGCCTTCTTCGGGGCATAGGCTTTTTTTGGAAGAACATCCTTGCTAGCTAAGGTGACATCATCCTTTTCAATGGCCTGTGAGAGAGGCATAAATGATTTAAAGCCCTTGGTAGAAAAATAAAATTCCTAGTTACCATGATATCCAACATACATATTCGAGGTGTATGAGAACCAAAAAATGTGGCCCGGAATCAGTATGTACACTGAGGTATCTAAGGTATGGATAGTACCTCCGAGTCCGAAGAACTATCTGTGAAGAGTCTCTTTCTGATAGAGGAAACCGGCACAACCTCTGTCTTCACTCTGAGTATGCAAGTGTTTCAGAATACAAATAGTATATGCCAGGGACATGAAAAAGGGCAGGGCAAACATACGATTGGTTGGACTTTGTGGCTGCCAATGGTGTGAACTCATCAACGGGTGGTGGCGTGTGCTCATCATCTTCTGGACCATCTTCATGTGTTGCTGGAGCTTCCTGTGTTGTTATACTTGGTTAAATCTTCCTCTCTTGGTGGAAATTGAAAGCGTCTAATCTGATAGAAACAAACCTTTGCGGTGGTTGGAGTCAGATCTTGTGCCTTGGATGTCTGCCCAATGTCTTTGCCGGATGGAGTTGCTGGAAGGATGGCAAGAGGCATAGTGGAGGTAGCTGCCTGGGGGTTGAGCTTTGGAATGACAGTTTGTCGTCCAAAACATACATCAATGCTATCAACCTGGAAACTTTTCTTTTTCCTGTAGAAGCTTTTCTCTGTTAGGCTCACGTTCCAGGTGAATTTTTTGGCTACGACAGCAGCTATGTCTAGTGGGAATTCCACGCCTTGCTTCTCAGTGCGAAGTATAGCTCCCACTTGGTTGCCAACTACTTGTTCGCCAATATCTCCAAAGAGCATAAACTCTCCTTCAGCGGTGCCATCAGTGCAAACTGTGCATACCTTGAACCTAGTGAATTGGAGTACAACGAAAAGATTCAGAGAATGTACGCCAGTTATAACTGCATGCCAAAAATGGGCAGATCAACACACCTGAATTTTTTTCCTATACAGGCACAGGAGGTGCAGCGGTATCCATCGCCATGTGGCAAGGATTTTTTTACCGCATCTATTGCAAGCAGCAAACCACCGTGTCTCTCCAGGATGCAGATTTTTTATGACTGTGGTGCATTTGAAACCTTCAGGCTGTAGAAGATGGAATAAAAGCACCTTGTCAGACCAAGAACCGAAAACACAAGTAAAGAGGAGGGACATGGAGGGGGTAATTAACTTACTGGAAATTGGTAAGGGCTCAATGCATCCAGCTGAGCAAGTGTTTTGTGCTCGATCTGGTTTGTAGCGATACGTGGCTTTGATGGTTCAGTAGTACCCTCGATTAGGGCAAGTGGCTCGAACCGATCAGCAAAGCTTGAAGGTAGAAAACTAATTAGTTAATCAAATCAATGAATAAAGAAGAAGGGACCTCGCGTCTGCAAAGATAGGTGGCAGGTGTGTGAACTTACCTAATGAGAAGGTTGCTAGCACGTGGGTCATTGGGACTTATGTACCACCTACAGGCTGAGTTTCCACTAAGGAAATCCTCACCTTCAAAATCCATGGACTTCAAGGTTGAATCAGTGCATGAGTGATGTACATGAGCTACATATAATCATAACAGGGATATTCAGTACTCACCAAGGAATGAGCGCATAAGCATCCCAACAAATATTGCCGGTACAGGGTGGTGCTGGCCCTCGGCTATGACAAGCTGGGCAAGGAAATCCGCGGCTCGATGACCCCAGAGTGTTATTTTCATCTCATAGTTTCTGGTGAACGGAACATTAGTGAATGAGCTATGTGTATGGTATTTTTCAATCAAAAATAAAAAATAAACTCTGCAGGGAAAACCATACTTGTCGTCTCTCATGACCACAGCGCGCTTGGTGGTCGGAGCTGGCTGACGTGCGATACGAATGGTTGTAGCATCGGAGACACTAACTATAACGCCAATGATATCTGCATTGAGATGGAAGTGAAAAAATACTCAAAGCAAAGGGTTTTACCACATGAGAAAAGTGAAAATTAAACTGAAACTACCAAGCAAATTATATGCTTACCTATGAAGCGTTTGTTCTCTCCAACGTAGGATGGCAGATCAGAGAACGGGATAGGGTCACACACAAATTCTGGGAATCCATCAGGGGCATCGTCTATTTGGTCCACGATGGTGTGGCAAGTGAAGTTTATCATGTACATCCCCTGGACTGCCCTGTAGGTTCTCTTAGCAAGTGAGACCATGAATCTGTCAAAGGTGTACACATTGCCTTCAGTAAGCAGCGAGGCCTTTTCCTGTAGGTCATCCTTTCCTATCTCAGCATACATGGCATTTCCCTGCACAAAGAGAGAATATGATCAGGATGAACCAACTGGGTATATCAATGTGCATCTGAGATGTACCTGGTTATCAACCAAAACCATGTCTACATGTTGCACTGCACCATTGACCGTGCCACCGCGGTACTCCCACAGGCGGGAGACACGAACACAGATAGTCCAGTGCTTAGGTCCTGGCTTGAGGTCTGTCAAGGCATTGAAGGCCATCTAAAAAGGGATATGTAAATTTGAGTAAAATAAATAGGCTGGCAAGTCTGCAGAAAAGATTACCAAGTATGGAATGTAAATGCATAGGAAGAAGGAAAGTAATATAATAAGGCTAAACAATAAGTACAAAAGGGTAAAAAAAATATTGGGGCAAGAGTACTTTGATAACACAAAAGTATTTACAGAGGCTGCACAACAGCCTACGCCACGCTTGCAAATATATCTTGATATACGATGTTTCTTGTGGATGAACCACAAGACCCATCTTCGTCTTCGATTAGAATTTTCAGCCCATTTGGAGATGTAACACGAGAAACTGCTACGTACAACTGACCATGAGTAAAGACGGGTTCCTTTAGATATATGCCAACAGATTCAAGGGTCTGTCCCTGGCTCTTATTAATTGTCATAGCAAAGCAGAGTTTAATAGGGAACTGACGCCGCCTTAAGATGAAAGGGTACTTTGATTTACCAAGCATGAGAGATATACGGGGTATGTAGACAATGTCGTCTATGGCAGACCCAGTCATGACTCTAGCCTCTATAATAAGATCGGCTAGGTTTGTGACAATTAATCTTGTGCCATTGCATAGACCACATGATTGGTTAATGTTTCTTAGCAACATGATAGGTGACCCTACTTTCAGCACCAACCTATGATCCGGGAAGTTGTTATCTTTTATAGTGTTAAGGTATTCTAAAGGGTAAATCACACTGGCATCAGCAACCTGATCATCTATGTTTGAAATGTTAGAACTGTGCCATGTGCCCATAGAGGAGAATTTGTGATAGCGGCACCTATTATCTGTGGCTTTGTGCCTCCTTCAATAACGGGTAAAATTTTCCTAAGGTCACCGCCTAGGACAATAACTAAGCCGCCGAAGGGTATGTCGCTGGCTACGGGATTGGAAACGACAAGGATGTCTCGAAGTGACCTATCAAGTGTCTCAAAACATTTTCTATGGGTCATAAGTGCCTCATCCCATATGACCAGAGAGGATTGATTTATTAGGTCCGCAAGCATGCTGCCTCTCTTGATATCACAAGCGGTAGTCTCATCAATATCTATAGGGATTTTGAACCGGGAGTGTGCCGTGCGGCCTCCTGGAAGTAGAAGAGCTGCGACTCCAGATGATGCCACGGTCAGCACAATTTTACCCAAGGACCGAAGGTGTGAAACTACATCATTCCATAGGAAAGTTTTCCCTGTCCCACAAAAACCTGACACAAAGTAAAAGGCTGCCCTCTTATCTAGCACAGCGGCAACAATTGGCTCGTAGGCAGCCAGCTGATCACTGTTAAGTTTAGTAAATAATGTGTTAGCTAGACATGACAACTCTGTTTTATCATAGGCTAGTTCATCTGCTACCATCCTGTTTTCTTGGAATAGGGTTGATCGGTTGTTTTTTGCAGGCAAATTATAATCTACCATCCTCGCCCCACTCCGAGAGAAGAGGACTTCAAGCTCGTCCAGCAGCATGTCTTTGAGCTCATCAGGGGGAACAACATACGCTGGGTTATTGAGAGCCTGTCTGAATCTATATTGTATATCATCTGCCAACTCAACCCAAACTTTATTAAAAAGAGTAAGCTCATCTTTTACACCACAATGAAGGAGCATTACCACAAATAGATGCCTAAGTTGGAACCCTGTAGCCCACACAGCTGCTTCGGTGAAAGCTGCATACCACTCAGTATCATCGCCTAGTAATCCACGAGCACTGCACGCTTCTTTGAAGCTTGCATACAATATTCCCTGGACTGTACGAAGGTCTTCATAGCTGCGTGCTCCTTTAACTATCATAAGAAGCACTCTAAGAAAATATCTTTCGCGTGCAGCAGGATGCACATGGTACAAACGACCTATTTTAAAACCACCGCCTCTGGGTTGCCATGATCTATCGTCTGAATGCCACGTCCATGCCTTTGGGAAATCACAGTATGTCAAACACCTAGCTTCTGGATACTCTTGGTTAGCGACAAACCATTCTGTGAGCATAGTTTTTTTTAAGAAATTAGCAGTATCAATTTGTTCAAGAGTAGCATTAGGGTCAAAAGAAATGTTGTTCATATTAGGAAGGTGCACAGGTAAGCGCTCAACAGATGGCTGGTGATTATGTATCTCGAATCCAAAGACTCTCCAAACAGAGTCCTGTTCGCATAAGAAACGTGTATCTAAATATTCTTGCACCTCGTCTATGTTACCAGTATGCTTGTTAGCTGGTGCATCCTGGCCCTTTTTCACTCTTTCTAGGTAGGCTTTTGCGCAGTCTGCCCCTTTAGTGACATACTTGAATAAGTACTTCACAACCTTTGTTTTATTACACCATTCTATATTTATATGACACTGGAATTTTTTAAGCAAGAACATGTTATATGGCACCACCCACCGGTTGTCTAACTTAACATTTCCTTTCATGACAAACCTACCATTGTCTGGCCTTTTGTACAATGCGAACCCATCTTTATCTATGGATGTCTCTTGCTGGAATGGTTTGGGATAACTTTTTGAGCAATTATCCTTTTTCATGCAGGGGCATTTTTCATTTAAAACACCGCATGGACCATGCATCATATGTTCTGCCACTAATGCATATCCTAGAGGGTCAGTCACTTGGTCCGGTATCTCAGCGCTGATTAACGAATCTATCAATTCTGGTGTTGGGTTTGAGGTATCTATAGACAACCATAACAAGGCATGGACATGTGGAAGACCACGTTTCTGAAATTCAACCGTATACAAAATGGCAGCACATGGGCCAAAAGGAACACCGGTTTTGAAATCCTGCAAAAGCTCAGTCATTTTCATGTGGTACACTCGGACGATTATGTCTGCTCTATCTGTGTGTCTTTGGCCTGGCTCAGAGGCTAGATCTTCACGGATCTCAGGCCATTTAGGGTTGCAGGTGCAGGTTATGAACAAATCAGGGGAGCTGAAGACCCTACATATCGCAAGCGCATCATAATAGTTCTGGAGCATATATCTCCTGCCTCCTGTATGGCTAGCAGGCAAGATCATGCGCTTTCCAACCTCCTCACCGTCTGTACGCCCAGCTGCTATAGCATCAGATATTCCCTGCGCAGTCTCAACCCTAAGTTTTGATTGGTTCTCGATTATAAATTTTATCCTAGACTCGTCTATGGAAGCTCGGCAATCAACCTTTGCCTGGGCACACAGTCGGCCATAACATGTGTATGGGTTTGGCTGGTTTTTCCTATAGTGAAAACAATACTTATAGTAGTCCTGCATGGTTATTTTTTTCACTTTCTGCCATGGTCCCCTTGGACTCGAGTATAAGGCACACCAACCTGGAAGCCTCGTTTGCCGTAAGGGAATAGGAGAGGATACTGGAGGGCCATGTAGGCAGGGTGAAGAGGAGAAATTGGCGTCAACTTTCCAGAATGAGATTGTATCATAATATCTCGTTTGTAAGTTTCTAAGGAGAACTCGCCTACAAGCAACATTGCGAGCTCATCAGATGTGGGGAGGTTATACTGGATAGGATCACCTTCTCTAGCGCCAACAATACGAATGGCCCCAACCTCGTCTCCACATTCTTTGAGGCGTGCCTTGAATTGCCTAAGCTCATGTACAAAATGGTTATGTGCATCTAACATCGCGAGTAGGCTTTCTGCTACCTGAGGGTCGATATCACAAGTTGTTTTCTCGTGTGTATGGAGTGCTTTCAGTCTGTCATCGATTTCATTTTCGGTATCATAGACATATAGCTCAATAAACTTAGGCGAGTTAACATCCACAGGAAGCAGAGAACCAATGCGATGGCATACCTGGCCGTTGACTTTGAAAACATAGGGACCCTTAGAATTATTGATGCTCTTATCGATGGTAGCCCCCATAGAAGTGAAAGCAAATAAACAGTTGTATTGTCTATTTCTTTTCAAAAACTTTTTTGATTGTGGAGGGCCATCAAATCTAAGTAGGTTAGCTAGAATAGGAGGGGGTTCCTTGAAAGGAGGTATCTTAACTCTACCACCCTTGCAGCAACCATTGTACACAATCCTTTTCTTTTTAACAGAAGAATCATGTTTACACCTTTCCTCGAACCAAAACATGGCAGAACAGTGAGAGCACTCGGACCCCGGCGCTCCATAGTAGGAGCGGCCTCTGTGTGAGGCTGTGATGGGGCCACAGCGAAGAGGAAACTGTCAGGCCGAGGAGGAAGAAAGGAACAAATAAAAGACACATGAGGCAACATCCAAACCTTTCAGGTTGTCAATGTGATCTTGCGAGAAACGTAAGTGTTCCGGAGTAATCATCAAGTCGACATTGGGCCTAGAACCTGTGAACATGAGCCGTTTCTGAGCACGCACGCTAACCCGCGCCGCTCGGCGCCGTCCCTTGGCCTCAGGTGACTCATCCGACACATACAAAGCAGGCACGTACGCTAGGCGGCCTAGGGTCGGTGTCACATTTGAGGAGGACGCTTGTACAGAGACAGGAATAGTCAAGGCTGAGGAAGCGGAAGGCGCAATAAAATCAGAATAAATAAGCGCAAGTAGTAAATAAAAAAGGGAACCGCAGGGGGGGAAACTCACGGCTAGTTGGGCTAGGGTCGGTACGCGGCCTTTTAGGATGAAGTGCAGGAGCTGTGCTAACTGTAGGCCTCTCCATATTCCCTAAGAATGCCCTAAATTCTGTCACCTCACCTGGAGGTGTATTACCACTCTATTCTCATACAATGCACATATCTTTCCAGACAACTTCACTTGGCAGTCACACACCCATAAAAGTGTAAAGGTAGTCATGCAAGCTTACATTGAGGAGAGGTTCAGATAGCAGTGCAGAGATGGGCAGCGAAGCAAATGGAACACGGATCGATAGCTGTAGAACACAACAATGTGACATGTATCAGTTGCACTGGCCAATAGTAATAAACATGCTTGCATTATCTTACATGTTTGTTCTGCACTGTATCAAACATGCATGTACAATTCCCTACTACGCACTAATTATATTCCTATGAGTGATTCTAGTTCCCAAGACATTCCAGAAGGACCAGATTCTTGGAACTATAGTTGACTTTGCTATCTTGTGAGGTCTGAACCTTTCACATAGATGATTTCTCAGCTTAGATTTCAGTTTGTCTTAAGCTACCAAGCAAGAATGCAAGTTAGGCTTAATGCAGTAGTAAACTATGAGGGAAACAAATACCACGACAGATGCAGCAACAAAGAACCATTGCTGGGCAAGGGCCATAAATTTACCTCAACCAAACGACTCCATGGATGACGCAGACGAACCTTGGTGAGAGCCAAGCAAAGAAAACTGCAGCAAACAAGGAAGCAACAAATTTAGACCAATAAGGAAAAGTGCAACAAGAACATAAGTACAGAAGAGCTGAAAGGATGAAAGTGAGAACCAGAAGAGAAAGATGGGAAGAAGAAGAGAACACGCGCAGAAATTAGAGAATCCAACCATGAACAAAAAAGGAGGAAAACGACCAATACACAGAAATTTCAAAGATGAATTGTAGTATAAAGGGGAAAGGGAAGTTCGACAGCAAACACGCAGATTGGCGGGGCGCCTACCTCCAGAGCCTTGACGAGGCCCAAGAGCAAGTGAGCAAGAGTGTGGACGGTGAGGCAAAATTAGTGTGGGAAGTTGAATGGCATGGAAAAGAGGGAGAGAGCAGGAAGTAGGAGAGGGAGAAGGTAAGGGAGGATGACCTGGTGCTCTGTGTCTGTCCATCACCGCACGTCGCACAGTGCAAGATCGTACATGACGACAGGCACAGTGCAGCAAGAACGTGACGGCAGGCACAGGACACCGACTGGAGCGATGCGGCCTCTCCTCCTCTCCCTGCAATTACAAAGCGAAAATTTCTTATTTTTTCAGCCATCTACATAAAGCGATTCAAAAACTGGGCATCGATGCATCGGCAGTAGATTGATGATAATTTCCACCAATTACACAAACGAGCTAATTTAATCTTCAAACCGAAGTCAAAAGCACAACAGATTCAGTGTATAGTTATTTTAGAAAGCAAAGCACTAACTATTGGAACGGAGATGCAAATAAACTAATTAGGTTAAGATGCATTATCAAGTATACATTTGACCACACAGGGATGCGAAATAGAGGCTTAGCATCAAGCAAAGTATACTGAAGAAAAAGGAAAATCGCATCTGAGAGAGAGGCGCGAGGCAGAGGTAAGGTGGCTAGGGGCCGGCGGCAACAGACTGGACACGGCGATGTCTCACGTGAGTACCGCGGCGGCAACGACGTCTCACGCGAGGGAGAGGTGAGGTAGAGAGGGCCGGCGGCTACGGACCGGAGGCAATGGCGGCTCGCGCGAGGACCGGAGGCGGCGGAGTCTCGATACCGTGGCGGCTCACGCGAGGGAGAGGTGAGGTAGAGAGGACCGGCGGCTACGGACCGGAGGCGGGGGCGGCTCGCGCGAGGCCTGTAGCGTGTCGGCGGCGACGGACTGGAGGCGACAGAGTCTAGCGCGAGGGAGAGATGAGCTGTAGAGGGCAAGAGGAACGCGTAGGCGGCATCGACCGGTCATTGAGTCGCTGCAGACCTAACCAAAGAATCTAACGTTTCAAACAATACTACCTGACGTGGATAGGCTACCTGACCAGAAGCCTGCGCGGAAGTTCTCTTGGCGGATGGTATGTTGTCGATGGAACATAATACCAACACTTAACAACTATCCTAATGCACCACACTAGCGTGCGTACTAATCCTTTGGCGCAACACAGGAGCAATCACAATCAACGAGTGATAATTCATGAATCTTGATTGAAAACTCCGCCACAATCAACCAGGACGATTAGCAAGGTGAGGAGGAATCGTTGCATCGTCGTTGAACAAAGATGAACCGAAAACAACACCAAGAGCGCGAAGCTCGCCACAATACACGACAACCAAGGAGGGGTCTTAGGCAAGCAGACTAAAGTACTAACAATCACACATTGGGCAAGAGGCGGATAAAATTTTAGTTGTGAGTGGGATATAAAATTTTAAAATTAATCCATAAGGACGATGGCATCAGTTTGAGATTGTTTCTGTTGCTTTCAAATGTGGAGAACCAACATATTTGGACCCTTTTCAGGACCAATTTGCCATGAGCAGAAGATTTTCCTTGAAAAAAATTATGCACAAGATGCAGAAAAGTCCTGGTTTCTGTATATAGAAATCAGGGAAAATCTTTTGCTTGAGGAGAAAAAAAACACAAGAACATTATGTAGATTTTGTCAAAAGCTGATGCTTTGTAGTACTGATGGACCACTGATAGAGATGTAAACCGGGCCCCGTTTAATCCCATTTATGATCTAGTAGTTCAATATAGTTTTGTTTTCAGAAAAAATAACTATGGAGCAAGATAAAACTAAGTAAGCGGGACTTGCGGTTGCCGTTTAGTTGCCATTTACTACATCCCTAACCGCTGACCATACTGTAGGTGGTGGATCTGGTTAGAAGAGCCGTGCCACTTGTGCTGGAGGTAGAGGACGACCCAAGGAAAGAAGAGTTGAGGCAGCTTGAGAAAAGGAAGGATGATATCGACAAGCTAGCGCACAAGCAAGTCCGGTGCATCCTTTGGTCCGGCTTAGGGTTCCTCATGTCCCAAATTGGCCTCTTCTTCCGCCTCACCTTCTGGGAGCTCTCGTGGGATGTCATGGAGCCCATCGCCTTCTTCACCACCGCATCTGGGTTGCTTGTCAGCTACACCTATTTCCTCGTCACTTCCAGGGACCCCACGTACCAGGACTTCATGGAGAGGCTCTTCTTGTCCAGGAGGAGAAAGCTCTGCGCCAAGCAAAGCTTTGACATGGAGAGGTACCTCGAGTTGCACAAGCATTGCAAGTGTCCGCTGGAAGCTCACTATTCTCATGCTCCTAAGCTTCACAACTTGTAACACCAAAACTGGAATTTCCTAGCTGGCCTCTCTGGACTGTGCAATGTTATACTATATATCTTCATCTTATACAGAAAGAAAAAGATAAAGAAATCAGATTACCAGCTTCCAAACTGCTCTCTAATCTTTACAAATGTCGAGCCTTATTAAAGACTAATATCAGTGATGTGCCACTGTTCATTGTGCCCTTATGCTTCCCTTTGTTTGGAAGTTAAAAGAATATCAGATTTATGATAAACGATCAGGTACAACCTTTCCAAGGAACAACCATGTGAGTTCTTAAATTTCCTAAAAAACAGAATAGGAATTGCACAACAAACAAGATGAAGAAAAAAAAACTTAAATAGAATGCTGTCATCAACGGAGATCAACAATCTACAATGAGGCATTTGTTCTCTGATACACGCCGTGTATAGGACTGAACATGGGCCCTCAGCGCAGCTCTTGCACAATGGGCAAAGTCAGATAGATTGATTTGCCGTGAATCTCACCACGGGCTTTGTCTTGTATTTATATATGGGCAACCTTGGGTGCCAAGAATACAACAGATTACATGGGATCCTAAGGATCAATCTATACAAGCATATAGGAAAGAATCCTAATCAAATCAATCAGCCATTACTACATGATATGACATGTATACGTGTTTAGCATTTCCCCACAATCTCAGCCTGTGCAAAGGTTGAGATTGGAACGCAACCGTGCTAGCATCACTTTCGTGAGAGGCTTAGTGAACGCGTCTGCAACTTGATCGGCTGATGAGACGAAGCGGACGTCGAGAGCTCCCATGGCAACCTTCTCTCTCACAAAGTGAAAATCCACCTCGATGTGTTTGGTGCGAGCATGGAACACTGGATTGGCTATGAGGTACGTCGCGCCGAGGTTGTCACACCACAGAATTGGCGCTCGAGGTTGAGGAACTCGCAACTCCTTCAACAGCGACTGAACCCATGTTGCTTCAGCTGTACCATTCGCCAGTGCCTTGTACTCCGCTTCCGTGGATGATCGCGAGACCGTTGGTTGTTTCCGTGCACTCCATGAAATGAGATTGGGCCCGAAGAACACCGCGAACCCGCCTGTCGAGCGTCTGTCATCACCGCAGCCGGCCCAGTCAGCGTCTGTGAATACACTTAGTAGAGTGGACGGTGAACGACGGATGGTCAAACCAGTGGTGACCGTTCCTTTGACGAATCGAAGGATGCGCTTAACAGCTTCCCAGTGAAGATCAGTAGGACATGAAAGATATTGGCAGACCTTGTTTACTGCAAACGAAAGGTCCGGCCGTGTCAATGTCAAGTACTGAAGAGCTCCCACCGTGCTTCTGTACTTGAAAGCTTCATCCTCATTCAAACTATGTCCGCCATCACGAGTGAGCTTCTCATGAGTGCACATGGGTGTTGAAACTGCTTTGCAATTCGCCATATCCGTACGCTGCAGCAAATCAAGGGCGTACTTTTTCTGAGTAAGAGTCATGCCCTCGGAATTGTGAAGCACTTCAATACCAAGAAAATAATGAAGAGAGCCAAGGTCTTTGACAGGAACGTAGCCGAGAGTCGCTGAAGCAGATTCTGCAAGGCGGGGGCTGATGAGCTCACGATGACAATATCATCCACATACACAAGCATGTAGACAGTGACACCTCTATCAACAAGGATGAACAGGGAGGTATCGGCTGTAGACGGATGAAAACCAAGTTGTTGAAGACGCTCACTGAGACGAGCATACCACGCACGAGGTGACTGTTTGAGGCCATACAACGCCTTGTGAAGCTTGCAAACATAATCCGGCCGCGACTTATCCTGAAACCCCGGGGGTTGCTGCATGTAAGCTTCTTCAGTGAGAATACCATGAAGAAAAGCATTGCTAATGTCCACTTGACGAAAGTGCCAGCCACGAGAAACAGCGAGGGAGAGCACGAGGCGCACAGTGGCAGGTTTGACTACTGGAGAAAATGTATCCGAGTAATCGAGCCCATACTGCTGAGTGAAGCCACGCGCGACGAGCCGCGCCTTGAACTTGTCGAGGGAGCCATCTGCCTTGTGCTTCACTTTGAAGACCCATTTGCAGCCGATAACATTTTTGCCTGGAGGTCGAGGCACCAATGACCACGTCTTGTTTTCCTGGAGAGCATCGAACTCAGACTCCATCGCGGGCCGCCATTGATCATCAGTAAGGGCGTCACGATATGAGCGAGGCTCAGCGTGGAACGCACGACGGCGAGGGTCGTAGCGTATGGTGCCATCGCTCGGCACCAGCGGCTTGATGATGTTATGGCGAAGGCGAGTCGTCATCGGATGCAGGCCGCTAGACAGATAAACGTCAGTACCGGCAGCAGCGACGGGCGGCGTAGGAGCCGGCGGGGTCGAAGCCGGCGACGACGTGGACGGCACCGGCTCTGAAGGGGAGGCTGGCTCAACGTCAGCCTGGCCGGGCGTCAAATCCAGCCGACGCACAGGCGAAGCCGGGCTGCATGATTCAGGGGACGTTGCACCAACGGGTGGTGTCCGGGCTGGTCCGTCTACCGTGCTCCCATCTGCATGGTCACCAGCTGCAGGACTGCGACGTGTCGCACATGGCGACGTGAACTCCTGGCTTGAACCTGTAGGACAAAGAGGCGAGCTGGAACCGGGATTAGTGAGCAGAGAAACGTCATATTTCCGCATGCGATCATCCACTAGAGTTGGCTCGGTGAGAGGAAACATGGAAGTGGGGGTTTCTAGCAGCGGCGATGGAGTAATTGGCTGGGAGTTTTGTTCGAAGGGAAACACAAGCTCATCAAATACAACATCACGCGAGATGTAAATACGTCCTGTGGATCGATCCAAGCACTTGTAACCTTTATGCATAGAACTGTAACCCAAGAAAACGCATTGGCGTGACCGAAACACAAGTTTTCGGTTATTGTATGGTCGGAGGTTGGGCCAACATGCGCAGCCGAAGGCGCGAAGAAAGGTGTAGTCGGGTTTTTCATTGCGAAGGCAAGTGACTGGCGTGGAGTTTTGAAGAACTCTGGTGGGCATGCGGTTAATGAGATAACAAGCTGTAAGAAATGCCTCGTCCCAAAAACGAACCGGAAGAGATGAATGAGCAAGTAAAGCGATGCCCGTTTCAACTATATGGCGGTGCTTGCGCTCGGCGATGCCATTTTGTTGACTCGTGTGAGGGCAGGAAACGCGATGAGTGATACCTTCCTTATGAACAAATCGATTGAGACGACGGTACTCCCCACCCCAATCGGATTGAACGGTTTTGATCTTGGTGTTTAACATGCGTTCAACATGTTTCTGAAAGGTATAAAATGCTTGCTCAACATTGGATTTTCGTTTAAGGAGATAGATCCACGTAAAACGGCTAAAATCATCCAAAAAACTCACATAATATTTGAAACCATCCACTGAAGTAATGGCAGGGCCCCATACATCGGAATGAATAAGTTCAAGTGGTTCATGAGAAATATGAGTGGAATCACGAAAAGGTAATTGATGAACTTTTGCTCGTTGACAAGCATCACAAATACTAGACTCAAGAGAGGGTGCACAAGCGAATTTATTTGACCTAAGAACGGACTCAACGACACCTTTCGAAGGATGACCTAATCTTCGATGCCATAGCTCTGGAGAGAGCTTGACAGCGGAGAAAACTCGATGACCAGGGACGACGGGCGATTTATTGAAGCTTGGCACCGGGTAGAGACCATTGCGACATCTACCGCGAAGAAGAACCGTCTTCGTTGCTCGGTCCTTAAGATAAAACAAATTAGGGTGAAATTCAGCAAAGGCGTCATTGTCAGAAACAAGTTTGTGCACGGAAAGGAGATGCTTGTTGACATGTGGGACATGCAAAATATTGCGAAGATGAAGAGGCTTAGATGAGCCAGGAATAGTGGAGTGACCAACATGAGAAATAGACATACCTGCCCCATTGGCGACGTGCACCTTGTCCTTGCCGCCATAGCGCTCGTGGATGCCGAGGCGGTCGAGGTCACTGGTCAGGTGGTCCGTCGCGCCGGTATCAGCATACCAGTCCATGTCCACGGTGTAGCCTGCGGAGCCGGTGTTGGCCGAGCGTTCACGTTGATCCTCAGGCTGGAAGGCGTGGTTGAAGCGGTTGCGGCAGTGAAGAGCGTCGTGGCCGAATTTGTTGCAGACTTGGCACTTCAGATTGGAGCGGACATTGCCACGGCCACGCCCGCCGCGTCCACGGGCTTGGCCGCCCTGTCCACCCTGGCCACCTTGCCCGCCTTGTCCTCCACGGTGACCACCAGAGCCGCGAGCTGCAGCATTGGCGGAGTGATGAATTTCGCCTACTGAAGACTGCTGCTCAAGGCGGAGCTCCGCACTCAAGAGATAGGCGTAGAAGCTGCTGAGACTAACTGGGTCATCACGCGCTGTAATCGACGCGACCAGGGGCTCAAATTCAGACCCGAGCCCGGCGAGCATGTACCCGAGCACTTCATCATCAGAGAGAGGCTTGCCGATTGACGCCATAGCATCAGCGAACCCCCTCATCTTGCGATAATATTCAGAGGCAGTAAGATCTTTCTTCTTGAGGTTAGAAAGTTGATACCTGAGTTGCATCACACGTGCACGGTTTTGTGAAGCAAACATATCATGCAGTGTAGTCCACACATCAGCGGACGTGGTCAGCTGGGTCATCTGACCAAGAATGTCCTCCGTCATGGACCCAAGGAGGGCAATCATGACGAGTTGGTCCTGCTGGTACCAGCGCAGGAACGCCGGGTTTGCCACCTCCACGGCGGCGTCACCTGAGCCTTCAGTGATGGTGTGCGGAGGAGCCGCCTCGGTGCCGGCGACATAGCCGAACAGTCCGTTGGAGGCGAGCGCGGGGACGGCTTGAGTCTTCCATAGCAGGAAGTTATCCCGCGTGAGGCGCAGCGTGATGAGGTTTCCGATCGAAGCGACAGAGGGCAAGGCTGAGGAGCTGGAGGCGATGGTGAGGGTGCCGACGTTGCTGTTGGAGAGAGCACCAGCGGTGCCGGAAGAGTTGCCGGAGGTAGTGCCGGTCATGGTGGGAGAGGGAGATGGGATCTTTTTGCTCTGTATACCAAGTCAGATAGATTGATTTGCCGTGAATCTCACCACGGGCTTTGTCTTGTATTTATATATGGGCAACCTCGGGTGCCAAGAATACAACAGATTACATGGGATCCTAAGGATCAATCTATACAAGCATATAGGAAAGAATCCTAATCAAATCAATCAGCCATTACTACATGATATGACATGTATACGTGTTTAACAGGCAAAAAGAATAGAACGTAAGAATTTATATTATACAAAATATGATCAGCAAAGAACTGCACTTTTGCAGTTCCAAGCTACAAATGAAAAGACTCATCTGGCTCTATAATAAACAGGTTTCTGGCTTGTGTGCTCCTGGCTTCCTAGCTGTAGTGTCTTGGCATGAAGCGCTTTAGCTTATTTTCCTTCTTGGAATTGATGCGGTGCCGCCATGGTCCCTGGAGGTGCACTTGATACATCATAAATACTCCATCCAGTTTCTCTGAAAAATATCCATTTGTTGAAGCAAGTTCATGTTGTTTGCTACCTCAAATTCCCACAAATTCAGACCATGTAACGCTTTTAATGTATATTGCATTCTGCCATGAACCTCTCCCCATTTGTCATATACTTTCTCCAATAGCTCTTATAGCTGTGTATTCCCAAATCAAGCCAAGGTTTCATGACGCCATTGTAGTGCAGAGCAGCCGCCTTTTCTATATCAATACGGCTAATTCCGTAGTCGTATCCAAGACCTGATTGAACCCATGAACCTTTCAAAGGATATATCAGGCCTTGAAAGGCAAGTAAACCTCTAGGAAGTGCCTTGAGTCTATGTGATACCGAGCTGTCCTGTTGGAACAACAAAAGAGAAGGTAATACATCAGATAAGTTATGTTTTCTACAAATAATTATGACAAAGGATATGAAAGGAAAAGGATAGTGCTAGCCTTCTAGCATTACCAGAAAAAACTTGAACTACCAAGTTTTTTCATATGGCAACAAATTATACATTTTCTTTCGATAGGATTGTAAGAGGAATGACAAGTTCACTGACCTTTTGAAGCAATTGACCATGCAACCTGGTAATGCCAAGATCCCTCCATTTCTCCAATTCAATTACATTCAGACCAGAGAACCACACACATGAATCCACGTCGAAATTGTTTTCCGCTATGTAAGCTTTCAACTGACCTAATCTAACTCCACAGAACTGTACAGCACCTATCACTTTATCTCCCATATTGAGGTTCCAAAGGGATGACAAGTCTTTCTGGACAATCAAATCATCATCTAGAATAACTACTCTATTCAGGCTAGTAAGAAGATCAGGCAAGAGGAAATGTGAATGGCCAAAAACAGATATGTACTCAGTTTTCATCCGCCTCTGGCCAGGTTGAGAATGATTCCGAAATGTAACATGAAATTCCTCTGTAGGCCGTAATTTTAGCTTTTTAGTAGATTCGACATCTTTAGAGAGCTTGTTGTGATCCTCAATGTTAGTCACGTGAACATAGGCTTCCAAATATGAGTTTCTATTGAACCAATGCTTCATTGCATAAAAATTCTGAGTGTCAGTGAATAGATGAAAAACAATGCTGCCAGAATCCTGAACATGTCATAGGGCATATGTTAGCACTGAGACAAATTACTCATAAGATTTTCAGATATCTGGAAAGGACACCATACCTTGGAGTTCATGGCTGTTGAATTGATAGTAGTCGAAGCTGCAAGTACATTCCTGGAAAACATTACATAGTGGTAGAAGGCAGGGTTTTCAAGTTTCTGTTTATTTAATAACTCCCTGTGAAGAGATGCGGATTTGAAATACTCTACTGTCAATCTCATGTTCAAGCAATGGTGAGTTTTTGGCATAGTCTGGACCCCGAGATGATACAGAAATGCACTCTGCCTTGTATGGAAATAAGCTTCATCTTCAGTTTGATCGAGTAGCTGCCTAAGTTTCCGTTCAACACTGGAGCAGCCTACTTCACAAGAATTGATTTTCTCAATTGTGCCTTCCATTTTCTCTAGCTTCTTTGCGAAACTGAAAACAGTAAGTAGCCATTATCTTCACAAATAATCAACAGAAAAGTAAACAAAAGTAATATCATATATGCCATCATTTTCTATGTTGTATACTCCATTGCTTAATACAATGAAATTTTGACATGGCACAGGACATGATAGTTACTACCCCTTAGAGACATTCTAAGTGATGTGTATACAAGAAAACATATAATCATTACAGGGAGAAAACATGATATCCACATGTAGAGATGTGTTCAGTAAAATTAGCAGCTTAATGCCTCCATACAAATTCCATATGTCCATATACAATAGGTCATATTTCTGCGGGGTACCAGTCTGATTAGCATTAGGGTCAGAAAATATGTAGTACAACATATAACAAATAAGAAAGCAGCCTTGAAATTGCCAATGCTCATTTTACTCATTATGCAGTGTAATATTTATTATAATCAATTAAACAGATAATACTTTGTGCATCTCCTTATCTAGAGGCCGGGTGTGAACTCTTTGTGGTCGTATCACCTCGATGCGATGATTGTGTCAATTAATATCCCTCTATCAAAAATAAAAGATATTATTTAAACACCAAGATAAGACTCACAATGGTGGGAGATCAGCATCTGCAATGGTGTCACTGAGCATGCGTTCGTGTTCTTGGATATTTTGCTTCAGCTCACGTGTAAATATTTCCTGGTGCTTCAGTTTTGCAATACTAGGATAATGGGCTCTGGCCATAAAAAGTTGATCTTTAAGCCTCTTCACAATAGCATCTTTCATCTCCTCCTTATGCTCAACAGACCAGAGGCAGTAGCTTCCATGTTCCAGTTCACAGGACTTGGGATTCTCCTCTTGTGCTACTTCCTGACCTTGGTTCTCCTTCCCTTCAACAGTAGTATCCTGTCACAAAACAAATTCAGTGCTTTATGGAAGAAAATTAGAACAGTTCCAAAGGGTCCACTGGTACAAACATACTGGACATTCAAGCAAAGATGAAAACATGTTGTGCCCTTATCTATTTAGAATTCATATTTCAGTCTTTATTGTACCAGATCATTGCCTTGTGCGCCTGATTTCCTGCTCGATAACTATTAGGGGTGCAGAGCGGCGCCCGATCCGCCCCGCTCCATAATCAAAACAGATTCTGCTAGTTATAACCCCCATCTCAGATTTAGTTAAATTTGAACTAATCCTTTACTTGTGCGGGATGCCCGCTTGCACCCCTAATAACAACGGCCATTGCATATGTGAAGATATCTAAAGCACAATAATGAAACTGAAAATCTGATGTACAAGTTCTCTACAGTAGATATGAAGTTCTTCGGTAAAAAATTTATTGTAGGACAAATCTTAGTAAAAAAATATTTTTAAATATAAAATCTTAGTAAAGGTGAAAAATGGAAATCATCCACCAGATTCCAGAGGGAGAACCGTTGTGCATTGCAATGCAGACTATAACAAGACATGTGTATATATTGCCACCTAACTGAAAATTATTATTGATGCCACACTGAGATGCAACAAAAGTTCCTACACAAATATTTAGCATGTTCTCTTCCAGTATTGTTAGAAAATGAGTGAAATGCAGACGACCTAAACAATTTGGCAACACAAGACAGAAGATAAACTGTCTCTTACCACTGATCTCCTTGAAAAGTCCTTTAGTTGATATCTTCTCTGTGTTTGAGATCCTGAAACGCCATTGCATAGAGTAAGAAGGATGATGTGAGCGTGTACTAACCCAAGCTCAACAAAGACATGTCTAGCTTAGAAAAAACAAAGACCTCTGTCTTTTGATGTGTAATTATTTAGCTCAACAAAGGAGAAAGCATCCTTGATCTTTGATTTAGATTTGGCGGCAAGACTCCTGGACTTTGATCTAGTAGATTTCCCGCTGGAAATCCCATTCGACCCGGAAGCTATGATTTTGGAAACATCCTGCTTACACACAGAAAAGGATATTAGTCAAATGGTTAAATGGAAATTTGACATGAGACCCTTATGTCATAATGGTTACTAAAGCCAAGCCAACAAAACGTCAGCTTAATAAGAAGTGTAAAAGAAAGATTAAGATGTGAGCATTCGTACTCCAAACAAGATTTGATGCTTGTGATTTGCACAGTACTGTGAGTGCCACCCCTGAGTGAGAGCACCACACGTCATGTGATCCCACAAGAGAGAGGTGACAGAAAATGCAACGGAGCAAATGGTGTGATGCCACGCACCAGAATAGCAACTGGCCCCTCTCCTCCTCACGAACGAAGCAGGCAGGTAGGTGGTGAAGCCGTCACCGTCAGCAAGCGAAGCAGCCCACGTCCACGGAAACACACACGCGCATCGCATGATTGAACTCCCAAATTACGAGTGTAAATGTTTTTTTTGTTGAAGAAACCACTAACCAGCGGGAAGAATCATCGCAAAATTGGCTCAATTTTCAGAAAAAAAAACATTTATTTTTGTTACGAAGGCTTAGTTTAGGACATTGTACTCATTAGTACCTTGAGCAGCTTGTGCTTCATTGCCTCGTCGAGATGCTTGTGCTTCCCCAGTCCCACTTCCTAAAGGCAGCAACACAAGACAGGAAATCCGTTAGAAAAATTCCTAAACTCTGGCAGCAAAAATTATAAAATGCAGCAAGCGGATGAGGAAGAACAGAAAGCTCAAAACAAAACTTGGTGCGGGGAATTCTCACGGTGCTGATGACGACGGCCGCGCGTTCCTCCGATCCGTACCCTGACGCACAGGCAGTTTATCATCAGCACAGATCCGAGAAGGCAACTCAGGCAAGTGGAGGTGGAGGTGGTGGTGGAGGTGGTTTATTACTGACCGGTGCGGTGGAGGCCGAAAAGGAAGGCGAGGGGGAGGAGGACGGAGCAGAGCACCAGCGCCGGGACGGCTGCCGCCATGCCGGTGCATCGGCGCTTGGCCGCCGGCGACGGCGAAAGCGACGTCAAGTGGTGGTGGCCCTTCATACGTACCTCGTCGGGTTGTCGCTGCGTCTGTTCTCTGCTGGCGATTAGTTTATGCTTAGTTGTGCATTAAGCAGGCGGGGAGGCAGAGGCAGAGGCAGAGGCGGTTTTCTTGGAGAGTGCTACGCGTAACTGATTGGCCACACAAGACTTGAGACTTGAGAGTGGACTGGAGACTGGAGACTGTGGAGTGAGCAGCCGACCACTCCCTCTTCTTTCTTTCTCTCTCACTGCTCGCAGACTATATATCTTTTGCTTTAGCTTTGGACGCCTCTCCTCTTTCTCTTTCTCTCTGTGTCCAATCCACCCGGGCCGTGGGTCAGTCGCTGTCCGGTAGATTTATTTATTGGGAGGAGTCTTTTTCAACCCAGAGTAAATAAACTACTGTACGAGAAAGGGTGTGAACATGGGTGGGATTGAGCTGTTTCTTTTCACGCCATCATAATCATTACCTAGTCAAAGAACACACACGCTAGTGCAACATGCATTTTTGTACGTAGTATGTTTGATCGACATAGTAAATTAGGGCTTTAGAGTATTTCCGTGTTGTATTTATAAAAATAACTAACTTATACAATACTTGGGGCTAAAAACAGTGCTCCAACAGGTGTTGTAGATGTAAAAAAAATTACAACACCAATTCCAAGTGTTGTATATTTTTGACCTTGCCGTTGCAAATATACAACGGTTAGGTGTTGTAAAACCAGCATCGGCGCGCCAATTCTCAACTGCTATTTCGTTTTCTTTCGCCCGCTCGCCAGCCGCTGCCCGAACTCGCCGTCGACCAAATCCGCCGCCTCCCGACCACGCCGACCACCGCCCGACCATCGTCGAGCCCGCCGCGACTTGGCCGACCCGTTCCCGGTCGCGTTTCTCGCCGGCGCGTCGTCGCGAGTTGCCCGATTTGGTCTCGGGCGCCTGCCAAATTCACGGCGACCTAAGCTTTTCCAGCGGTTGCGGCTGGCCGAGGTGTAACACCCTCAGATCCAGTATAGTAATCACTACAGTGATTCCACTGTTTATGATCATCACTGTTGCAAATCAAGCCATGATCACCTTTGATCATAGTTCTGTCAGATTTCCACCCTGATAAAATTTTCAAATATTTGTGGCTTATAATATTGCCCCCAAGTAATTGTGGGTGATCATTACTCTACTTGCAATACCTAACCATTTTAACCTTAGTCATTAGAGTAATAACAATTCAATGATGGATATGAAACCAATGATGTTGGGTTATCAATTGCCAAGTGAAAATAAAATGAAACTGAAATGAATTTGCACCAGACATTATGGATCCACCTTTGAAAAATGCCTAGTAGTCATTAAGTCATTGGGTATATGATTTGGGGTTATTATTATTAAAGTGATTTAGGAGTGTTATGAAATAAAAAAAGAATACCCTGAAGGTTATTAAAACTGCCATAATAATTATAATAAACATGTGGTAATTTTAAATGCACTAAAAATTGTTGAACCAGTTTTTTAAAAAGCCTAATAATTAGTAAGCCATAATACAAGTGAATTTGGGTTTTATTAAAATGTTTTAATATTATAAATAATTAAAAGCAATAGCAAAACAGTGATTTTTTATACCTTTTAAATAAAGCAAAATATCAAATGATTTTTATAAATCATAAAAACTATTAGTAATAATTCTTTAATATATAACACTAATTTTGGGGCCATTCCAATGTTTTACTAAATCGTTTATTGGTTGGAATAAATTAAAAATAATAATAAGGAAAAACAAAAAAAAGAAATAACAAAAAAAAGGAAACACAAAAAAAACGCCGGGGGCGAGGCCCACCCTGGGCCCAGCCCCCCCTCTCTCTCTCCTCCCACCAACCCCCACCTGCTCCCTCCCTCCTCTGCTTCACCACGTCGCCATGGACAGGGGAGGGCCACGCCGCCGGCCCCTCCTACCTGCTCGCCTACCTGCCCCCCCCCATCTCCTCTGGTTAAGGATCAAGCCACCCCCCTGGAGCTCCCCGGCGCCTCCCCCCCCTCACCCATGAGCTCCCTCTATCTTCTCCCTCCGGTCCGCGCCGCCAGTGGCCGCGCCGCCGCGGACCACGTGGCCAGCGGCACCCTCCCGTCGGGATAAGATGTCTGGCGGCCTCGCCGCGCCCGCTCTCATCACCTGGAGCTGGGAATCAGCCCGAGCCGCGCCCTGGAGGTCGTCCGCGTCTCCTTCCTCTGCCTCGCCGTCGTCCTCCGCCTTGCCGATTCGCAGACGACGCTGCACCCCCCCGGCTTCCTCGAGCTTCCCTCCCGCTCCACTGTGAGCGCCCTCGTTTTTCCCCTCTCCCTCCCTTGCGCATCCGCCACCGTAGCCCCTCCGCCCCACACCAGTCGCCGCCGTGGGTGCCATGGCCATGGCGCACGCTCACCGCACCCGTGGCCACGCCACGACCTGCGATGGACACGCCCGAGCCTTGCCCTGCTCGTCTACTTCGCGCGCGCTGCACCTCCACGCCCCCTGCTCTGGGCCGCCGCCGTGAACCCCCTCGCCGGCGGGCACGAGTGGGATTAGCCCACGGCTAATCCCCTGTTAAGACTAGGCCCTCCTAGCTATCACTGACAGATGGGCCCCCCTTTAGTGTTTAGATAAATTAGGTAGTTAAATTGAATCTGTGGGGTATGACAAGTGGGCCAAGCCCTTGTTAAATTAACTAAATTAAATTTATTGTACTAGCCAATGACATGTGGGACCCCACTGGTTAATTAGATTTTTTTATTTATTGAATTGTTAAAATGTGTGGCTGACATGTGGAGCCCACATGTCAGCACTGTTGTGGATAAGGTTGGTTTTATTAATAAAAGAAACTCCAGAAATTGTTTAAAAATGATTTAAACTTTGAAATTCAATAACTTTAAAACCGTAACTCAGATTCAAAAACTTTATACATGAAAATTGATCAGAAAAATATAACGAATACGAATACGTTATCCGTATGTCTATCACACCCCTCTAACACCACGAACATCGAACCGTCCCCCTCCGGACCGGCTGTCCGATAAATTGTCCGGTAATGCTAAAGTACCCGGATGAATTTATTTCGAACACGAAAGTTGTTCGGAATAGGTCAACTAACCCGGATACACCACCCACACATGTGTCGGATGTCCACGACACCTCCGGCATGATATCTCCCCCCCTCCGGACACCCTGTCCGGTAATCACCCGGAGCCGGTAGTTCATCCTCAGATGAATTTCCGTTCCGAGCAACGTGCATTGCACTGCGTTAGAACACCGTTAACATTTCATCTGTCATGACATGCATCTGTTTGTATATGCTTGCTTTGTATTTACTGTTTCTTTCCCCCCTTTAATCTTCGGTAGACCCCGCTGCTGAGTACGACTACTTCGTCGACGACCGTACCGCTACTGTCGATCTTCCAGGCAAGCAGAGCCATTCTCTTCCCCAGATATCGCCTACCTTTCCGTACATTTCTTGCACTAGGCATTGTTACTGCTGCTGCTACGATTACAATCCTATTCAATTGCATAGCATGTTTTTGTCGCCCCTTGATGTACCTTCCTTTAATCCTATGCTGCCTATTATTACTTATGCATTATTCAGCAGTAAACCCTGCGCATTGTTAGCTAGGTTTAGAATAGAGGGTCATGATCACTTTGGGAGTGATCGCGGGAACGATATATTACAGCTGCAACAGGTACGGATCAATGCAGACGCCCTAGGGGACCTACAACGGCGAGACTCTGCCGAGTCGCTTCGAGTTTGGCTTACGAGTGGAATGGACTCGTATTTCACTCTCGTCGGCTCAGTAGCGTAGCATCACCGGGATGATATGAGGTTTACCTCTTTAGTTCATTCCGCTGATGTCTCTGTCAAACCTCTTTAAGTGTTCCATCGAGGGTGATACCTCCTGGTTTCACTTAATGGTAGGAACTCGAACAACCTGGTGTCCTCAAAGGTAAGAAGTCGGGCGACCCAACGGTGCCCGCGAGAGGTATTGCGACGGGACGACAGGGAGGGTACGACTAGTGTACCGGTGTGCTTGGCCCCTGATCGTTGGCCGCGAGAGTTACCAAACTACGAAAGTCGAGCTCCCCCAGGAGCACACGCAAGACAAGGTAAGGAGACGGTTCGCCTTGTTGGTAACCGCAGTGACTTGGTGGGACGACAGGGCAGGCACCGATGTACTGGTGGTCCTGGCTGCTGTCGTTGTCCGCGGGTCAGTTAAGTCGAGGCAACGATAACGGTTGTCACGCAGGTTAATTAAAATGCTAAATGGTTCGGCGGATGTCTTGAGTTGGCTATATGCCATGTACGCACTACCTACCCGTGGGAATTACGAGTTATGGGCTCCCCTGCTTCATAGTGTCGTCCAAGGACTCTTCAGACGTCAGCAGTACTGCGGGCTGATTGCCGGGAAGTGGTGTTGTCTTATTTTCTCGCGCGGTGGTGTCTTATTTGGATTTGCTTTAACTTCACCGGCCAGCCACGCACCGTGCAGGAGTACGTCAGGGTTGGGGTCGAAGGCCCTGTGTACTTAGGATTTAGACCGACGGATGGCCTCTCTGTTGAGTTTGAAAGATGGGCTATGAAGTGTCGGATAGCCTCGGTGGAGCGTTCCCTAACAAGGTTCCCGCCACCTTGGAGATCCGTGCGTGTAGTGTAACACAAGTGCACCCCTGCAGGGAAGATTAATCTATTCGAATAGCCGTGTCCACGGTAACAGGACGCTTTATGCTGAAGCTGGATCTTACCACTACAAACTATTATTATTAAACTGTATGGTCCCGGGTTTTCTTCCTCGCTGGGATGTCGAGGAGGTGAACTCGGAGGCATTGCTAATTATTACAACTTACTATTATACAATGCTGCAACAACTTTTGCTGCATTGTTAGTTTATGCTTTATATAAACTGTTGGCTGATTCTTACCTCATGCTGCAAGACATCGTCGGAAGTTGCTAGTCTTCGATAGGCCTAGCTTCTTACCCTTATTCTGATTTCTATCTTGCAGTCCACTTTATACAGCCTCTTCTTTCCGTTGATACAATGCATAATGCTTAGTAGCGGACGTAAGACTCGCGGGTATGCTAGATACTCACCTACTTTATTTCCCCCCTTTTTGTTTTTCCTGATCGGCCGCTGCAGTCGACGTTGGAGCCCAGGAGCAGGAGATCCCCGATGCCGACCACCGCAACATGAAGATCCCCGATGCCTTCTACGACGTCGAGTTCCCCTTTGACCAGGAGTAGTTTGGAGGTTCCCAGGAAGGAGGCCTCGCCTTTTCGATCTGTTATTTTTGTGCTAGCCTTCTTAAGGCAGATCATGTATACCTTGTGTCTGTACTCAGATACTTTTGCTTCCGCTGACTTTATGCTCTCGAGCTGTTGTATTCGAGCCCTCGTGGGCCCTGGCTTGTATTAAACAGCTTGTATTATTTTATTTGTAGAGTTGTGTTGTGATATCTCACCGTGAGTCCCTGATCTCGATCGTGTACCTTGCGTGTATGATTACTGTACACGGCTTGATTTTGGGGGCGTCACACGAGGCGATGGGCTAGGCTTCCGCTGTGGCCGTGAAGTCATCGTCGCCCAACGTCCCGCGACGCAGGTGTCGTTGCCGCCCGCCAACCGACGACTTCCCCTCCTCGGTAAAGTGGCTGTCGTCGGCCTGCTGATCGCTCCTCTCTGTCGCCCGCCTGATCCGCTCCGCTCCGTTGCCGGCTGACTGCTGAAAGCTCCGCCGCCCGGCTACTGACCGCACCGCCGACCGATTTCTTCCACCTCGCAAGCAAGGTGTTCGACAAAATTGCCGAAGGTAAAAATAGATGAACTTGAGCCCGTGTAGATGATTTTGTTGGATGCAAAGTAGTTTACCGTTGATTTTTTGCATTGTAGATGAGTTCGTATGGCTCCTCTTACGTGGACAATTACTCATCTTCATCGGATGATGAATTTGATTTGAACGAAGAAGAAGACATTGTAATGCTTGTGGCAATGCACAAGGGGAAGAAGCGAGTGCACGATGGATCCGTCTATGGCCGTTCTTTCATTCGGAGAGAACGGGTGGAAGCGCACAAAAGGTTGATGCACAACTACTTCGGTCCACAACCCTTCCGGATAAATATTTTCGACGTCGGTTCATAATGTCCAAAGACTTGTTCATCCATATTTGCAATTCTGTGAAGCAACATGATCGAAGCTTCGAGCAAAGGAGGAATTGTGTAGGGTTGCTTGGACATAGCACCGAACAGAAGGTCACTGCCGCATTGCGCATGATGGCCTACGGTGTTCCTGCGGACTACATTGATGACAACTTGGCAATGGCAGAGAGCACTTCTATCTTTTATGTCAAACAATTTTCCAAGGCTATTGTAGAAGTGTTTCGTGCATAATACTTGAGAGCTTCCAATGCTCAGGACACACAGAGGCTGTTGGAGATGAACACAACTCGTGGATTTCCATGTATGCTAGGTTTTATCGATTGCATGCACTGGAAGTGGAAAAATTGCCCAAGAGCATGGCATGGACAGTTCAAGGGTCGGGGGAAGGATGCCACAATCATTCTTGAGGCCGTTGATGATCAAGAAACATGTATTTGGCATGCATACTTTGGCATGCCTAGATCTTGCAATGACATCAATGTGCTTCACCGGTCACCTCTTTTTGCCAAGTTAGCAAATGGAGAAGGACCACCGGTGACCTTTGAAGCAAATGGTTGCACATACAACTACGGGTACTATCTTGCGGATGACATCTACCCAAGGTGGAGTACATTTGTCAAGACAATTTCCAAACCCCAAGGTAAGAAAGAACTCATCTTTCACAATGCACAAGCAGCGGCTAGGAAAGATGTTGAGAGGGCTTTTGGGATTTTGCAATCCCAATTTTGTATTGTGCGAGGGCCATCTAGATTTTTGGATCAACAACAACTTTGGTACATCATGACTGCTTGCGTGATCATGCATAGAATGATCATTGAGAATGAGCGGGCACAAAATTTAGATTACAACTTCTATCAGTTGATGGGCATACGCGTTATGCCCATGCGGAGAGAGGAGTGAATCAAGCACTTCATGAAGGTGTACAATGAGATTAAAGACTCCGATTCGCACGATCAACTTCAGAAGGATTTGATGGAGGATTATTGGAAATTCCATGGCGAGTGAGCCGCCTAGTTTCATTTATTGTGCAAAACTATGTTGTTTGTGTATTGTGCAAAACTACGTTGTATGTGGCATGCATTTGATGTTGTGGATTTAATGAACTATGTAATAATTTAATATTGTGGACATGTATATTTTCTTTATTTCACTTTTGGTTGTTTTAAAATTATGCAAATGTGGCCGGCAGCCAACAACAGTGGTTGTGCAGCCGAACAACAGCAGCTTGGCAGCCGGCCGATTTTTACAACCCGGTTACAACATTTATTGGAGTTGGAGATTTACAACACGAATATACAACATCTGTTCGAGTTCGCCGTTTTTTTATGTTGTAAAACACAATTTTTGATGTTGTAAATTATACAACACCTAATTTACAACATCAAAATATACAACATCTATTGGAGATGCTCTTAGTTCTTCCTCTTTTGTAGCAAGTAAATCATTGTGGTCTCCATTAGTGAACGTTGTCACTTGCTTAACCTCAAGTAATAAGTAGTAGTAGGTTAATAGAATTGTTTCCCTAATTGATACGAGTAGGAATTAATCCTTCCGTTCAAAATTAGTTTTTTTTAATAAAAATATAGAATAATTGTTCTGCAATATTATATTAATAAAAATAATATGTATAAAGTGTAAAAATATTCCAATCATTCAACCCCAATTCTAAGGAACATCATATCAATCATATTAACTTAAGTAATCTGATATCCAACTTCGCAACATATCTTTGTGCTTGACTTTAATCCTGTGCATCACTAGCAGATCATTTCTTAGGCATCTCCTCCAATTTGATATGGATGGAACTTCGTTGTGGAAAATTTTGTTGTTTCTTTGCATCTAGATATTCCAGGTTCCATTGTAGTGACTTCCATAGCAATTTATTTGGGAATTGCATGTTGATTGAGTAGAACTTCATAAACTGGGATGCACCATTTTCGCGGTCCGCATATCCCGTTTATGGGCGGCCCACAAACGGATTTGCGGTACCGCGAGGTGCCCGCCGAAAAAGATACGGCATCTCGTATCGTAAATTCTTTTTGCGGTACGAGATGCGGTATCTGTTCCGCGCCAAATGCCACGCGGTACCGCATCTCGTACCGCAAATGCAAATATTGCACAGAATTCATAAAAACTGAACATGGAGGAGTAGCATATGTGATGATAAAGCATTGCAGAACATGGCATAAATAGAGTTAAAAATACACCAAATGGCAACAAATTCCACAGACGAATGCAAGTAAAATAAATCATGATCATCAAGACTCAACATGGTCATTGTTCAGACGAGCAGCAACATCCCGAATGTGTGAAGCTTAAAAAACACCATCACCATGCCTATCCTCACGAGTAGAAGTAGCACCACCATCACCCTCTTGTGCAGCACCATCAGAAGTAGCAGTAGCATCACCAGCAGTAGCACCAACACCAAGAGCAACATCCTCACCTTCTCGGAAAGCACCACTGTTCCTCATCATACCATTTTCAAGGTTCATTATTCGGCGGCGCATAATCTCCAGCCCTTTCAACTCCAAAAATTCTCTTCCGCGGGGATCAATGATGTTAGGATCTGTTATCCTTTCTCTTCTGCTCCTCTAGAGCAATCTTTCTCTTCTCATAGGCACATTTTCTTTCCCACTTTTCTCCTTGTACTTCTCATCCTTCTCGAGCATCTCAATCTTTGTTGTCAAATTTTTGGACAATGTACTTTCTTTGATCTTCACCATTTCATTGATTTGATGTCTAATTGTGATAGCCTCGGCTGACCTCCTCACCATATCTTTCTCCTTCTTATTTCCAGGGACTTTCCCTTGTTTCTTGCCCCCTTTGGTGCATCATCACTATTCATCATCCTTCAAGTTTACAAGGGAGCCTTTCTTAGGAGGAGATTCATTGACCCTCAACCTCCATATCTCACTATCCTTGAGAAAACGCCAACAATGGCCAAGGGTGAATGACTTTCCCATGAAACCCGAGATTTGTTTGAACAACTCATTGGCAATCCGATCCTACATGGAGCATGAAAGGGTGAGCACAGCTGGTGAATCAATTGGCAAACACATAAATGGGTGAAACTTACATAATCGCGAATTGTGGACCCACTTGGAGGGGCATTTCTCACTTGGGATAACCATCCACTCTATCGGCTACAAGTTTTCTTGATTATGATCCATTTACCTTGAAGTGATTTCAAAGAACGGGTTGATGGAGTTGGGCTAAGCTTGTGGTGCTTCTCTTCAATCCTTTGCCAATATTTTCTATCATTTTGATTTCCTCTCGTGATCGCGTCGAGAGATACATTCTCCACTTATGTATAGTTTTCAGTCCTCTTCGCAAAATGGCCTGGAGTACCATCAACCTATTTTTCATCTACTTCTTCCACTTCATCGTAGTCGCTGTCATCCCTGACCTAAATCTTCAGATTTACGGTCCGTGTGAGATCAATCTCATAATCGTCAAGAGGCGCACTCAGATCCACCACGTTTGCATCCAACATATCAAAATATGATTGCGTGCTACAACAACGTATTCAACATCATAAAAACAAGTACAAAGAGGTGTAGGAATTCAAACTTTACCTTTGGGACATTTGGCCGAACACATCGCGGTCATCTGTCAATTCTTATGTTTTGGAGGAACGAAGCAACTACGACGGCGGTGCCCTGACCGAAGTCTTGTTGACCTTCCCCGTCGGACATCTGTTGACAATTGGATGACACGGCTGCCCTGCCGCTTTCGTTTCGCGCCAACGGCGGCAAAAGGTGTTAAAATATTTGTGTCGAATATTAGGTGTACGAGTTGTGCTACAGTTGGACTTGTAATAAGCGGTGAATTAGGTGTTTGAGTCGGACACGTGTAACCCGGGCCTCTTATATAAAGGCACAGCCGGTCTAGCAAAATAGACTAGACACAACTTGATAGGCTAGACAAAGATCACGAGAGGGATGGTCCGACGCCCGTGGCAGGGGCGGCCGGACCGGCCGTGGCGAGGTGGTCGGAGCGCTGTCGGATAGTCGTGGTGGACTTGTCGTCGAGTGTATCATGTGATTTGGTACATGAGGAGGAGCGCCCGTAGTCATGCCTCGGGGATTAGCCATGTTGGTGAACCTCGTTAACAAATCTAGTCCTCGTGTTTGTGCTTGTGGTGATTGCTTGGTTCTCGATAGATCGATATGCGACCTCGGATTATTCTAACAATTGGTATCACGAGCATAGCAAGGTTTCGAAGAGGCTGCGGAACGGAAAATCGATTGAAAAATCGCGGCGGCCGACGTCTTGCATCAGGCGAGAAGCTAGCGTGAGAAGGAGCTCGGCGGAGAGTTTCTCGATGAAAAGTGCAGCAAATCGATCTAGTAATCTGCGGCGCCCGTGTTAGGTCAGGACTTCAGATCGGTGCTACATGTATCCGACTCGTACGGAAGGCCGATCAGCGGATGCCGGATTGGGCTTGGCTGAATCGTGGGGTTGGCTGGTGCTGGTGCGCAGCGTGGCCTGGACCGGCCTAGGCGTAGTAACAAGGCAGCAGACAATGCGAGTCATGCAACTGGTGTGGTTGGTGCTACGGCGTGCGTGAGGTTGTTCAAGGACGCCAGGAGCACAAGATTGAAGACCGATATGAAAGGCTGCAGAAAAGAGCTGGTGCTGCATGCAGAGAGATTTGTTGGATAAAGAAAAGATTTGTTGCAGGGTCATGCGTGTGCACATGAGTACGTTTGGATGGATCAAACTTCGATCTGTTTTTGGTACGGTGCACGGAGAAGACACAATGAAGCATCGACAGGAGAATCAATTTTCAGTGTATGCAGATTAATTCTAGGCTGGTTTGCTCAGAGGGTTTGGAACGCATGAACAAGGCGACGAGGATGGCGACGTGCGTATAAAGCTCGGAGGAGTTTGAAGCGCGTTGTGACATGATCATGCAAACGCAGGGCGTCAAAGCAAGCACGGAGATGTGCGGAACGGACACGACGCAAGGTGGAGCATGGTTGCAGTCGAATATTCTTCGGCTGGGTCGGACTGGATAGTCTGATGGATCGACGTGGATGTTGGTCAAAGTAGAAGACGGCGGTGTTTTAGCGACGAAGACATAGGAGCGTGATGCTGATGGTGGCTGACTTCTGGGGCGTGGAAACACGTGGTGCAGGCCTGAGGGCTTGTGCGGTTCGACGTGACAATGGCGTAGGGTTGATTCAAGGCATTGTACACAGGAGAGCTTGAAGTCGATAGGGCGCGGGGGTGGCACGTACAACCACCATGGAGTCATGTTGAAGGTGGAGCTGAAGTCTGGTGGAAGACTTCACTCGATGCTGATGGAGGGGCTATGGTGTAAGTTAACGGAGAATCAAAGCCTATTTCAGCGGGAAAAGCGAGGGACATGTTGTTCGAGCTGTGGCCAAGGGTTCGAGGGATACGTGAAACTCGACATCGGTCGCGGATGATCGGTGTTTCTCTGCAGTGGGGGTTGAGGTGGTGTGGGTCTGCGGCCTTGGAGACTCGACCAGGACAGCAGAGGCTCGACGCGGTGATAGCGGCGAGGCGTGTAACAAGCACGGGACACAACGACAGGCCAGGGCACATGAGGTCAGATATGTGGTCGAATGAGGTGTGCAAGGGATGCTGAAGCAGTGTTGACGAGTACCGGATTTAAGTTGGTGATTGGGTCTATGAAGATTGACGTCAGTGTCAGCCATAAGTAATCTGAGAAAGTGGCGGAAAGTCTGGAATTGTCAAGAACCGAAAGAGTACATGGCCGTATATTCTGTGGTGTTTAGTACACATGGTAAAATATAGATGACGAGTACAGAAGGAGGCGGAGTGCTATAGCGGTGGGACATGTCAGAGACTATCCGGAAAAAGGGATGAGACAACTGCGAATTTGACTCAGGGTGACACAGGGCAACGGTGAAATTTCTTCAAATCTCAGATATCAGTCAAGAAAGAGCTAGGATGTTGAGTTCGAGTAACTCTTATATGCGGCGACCAATATGTGAGTTGTTCACTTTTACGCAGATAGTGATCGGTGTGTGATGGTGTTGAACGGATACTCCGGAAGTTGGAAGCACAAAGTAGAGTAAAGGGTAACTTAATTTTTCTCGTGTGTTGACTGTGGAGAAGACAAGAAGGGACTACACTTGCAGGTGGAGTCACATGGAGTCTGGGAGTAGCAGTGGTGCTCATGGTTCAAGTCCAAGGTACACGAAGGTTCGCACATGGAGGCTTCAAGACGGCGAGGATATATTCGTCAAGGTGGAGTCTTAAAATATGTGTGCCGAATATTAGGTGTACGAGTTGTGCTACAGTTGAACTTGTAATAGCGGAGGGTTAGGTGTTTGAGTCGGACACGTGTAACCCGGACCTCTTATATAAAGGCACCGCGGGGTAGCAAAATGGACTAGCCACAAGTCGATAGGCTAGACAGAGAGCACGAGAGCGATGGTCCGGCGCCCGTGGCAGGGGCGGCCCGACCGGCCGTGGCAAGGTGGTCGGAGTGTTGTCGGATGGCCGTGGTGGACTTGTCGTCGACTGTATCATGTGATTTGGTACATGGGGAGGAGCGCCGTTGTAACAGCCCAGTATTCACAAAAATTAAAAATTTTGTTTTCGGTGTGAAATGTTTGATTGTTTGATTTGTTTGCGGTGTTTGCATCCCCGATTTATTGATCGGCGATTATTTTCCCCCCTCTTATCTCGTATCGGACGGAGACCGCCCCTTGCCACCACGACACTCGACCTTTGCGACACCGGGTTTCACCCGATCACCGTCGCGAAACCGCACGAGACCAGCCGCAACCAACGGAACGAAAAACCCCGTTTAATAATTAAACGGGTTATTTTTATAGCGCGCCGGAAAGTGTTCTCGGAACGGTTCCAGCGCTAGGTGAACGCCTCCGGCTCGACGCGCTGATCGCGCAGTTCGAAGTTTTACCCGAATCGGTGGTACTGCGGACCCCCGGCGGTCAGAAACGTGAGCACCGCGCGCGCGAGAGAAAAACCGGAGATGTTTTTGCAAACTGCCAGCCACCGGGGCTATATAAAGACCACCACACTCCCACCCCTTTCTAGGGTTTCCCAAGCACAATTTTGCAGCCACACCGCCAATTTTGCTCAACTTTTCCCAATGAGTTCTGGACCATCAGTTCCGGAGATCCGACGGCCCGGATCGCGTCTAGCCAGCATCCTCGTCTCTCTCCTCGCAGCACATCAGCCATGGAGGACCCAAGCGCTGCCCGGCCATGGAGGCCATCGGACCTCACCGCCGGCGCCCCATCTCTCCCCGCCTCCCTCTCTCCCTTCTCTTCCTTCCCTCGCCTCACCTCCTCCTCTTTCCGTCGACTGTAGGTCACGGGTCCGGCCGCCGCGCCATGGACAAGCTCAAGGAGCCGCGCCACCCCGGTGCTTCGCCCTCGCGCCGCCAGGGATCCCCGCCGACGAGCCTCGTTGGATCTGCAGCCGGGGCCGCCCCCGCACCCATTCCAACCCCACCGCCATGCCATGGCCTCCCTCACCGGCGAGCGTGGCCACCGGGCACGGGCACGGGAGGAGCCGCCCCAACCGTCCAGGCCAGTGGGCCCAGCGCCAGCCAGGCCAGGCGGCCCAGCTCGCCCCAGCCCAGGCCGGCCACCTCTCCAGGCCACTTTGGGCCGTGGCCCATGGGGTGAGCGCCCAACCCTTTTTTTTTTATTAGATCTGTTTTTTTTCCTGTTGGGCCTAAATAGCCTAGTTTCGGCCCGTATAGTTTTTTTTGCTAGGTTTTATTTGTTTATTTAGGCAGATTGTATTGTTTTATTGTGTTGCCCGTAACTTTTCACCGGTAGCTCCGATGGAGACGCTTTCTACATGAAAGTTGCTCCGTTTTGCGCGTAGTTTATTAAATTGTTGCTTGTTGCCATGTTTGAGCTTGTTTACATGCTGTTTACCTGCTAATTACACTGTCTGCCATTGTAAACTGTAACTGCAATAACTTTTTAACCGTTGCTCTGTTTAAATTGTTCTTTATATGTAACTTGACTAGAATTGCATGTAGATTGTGTTTATGCTGCTCTTGCTTGCTAATAAAAATAATAAAATATTGTTTAGGGCAAAACAGTACCAAATACAATAAATATCGTGGGGTCAGCAATAGTTTGTCATGTATAGGTTTTACCCCCACTTAAATTGACTAGATCAGGTAGTTTATTTTTCTACACCTCTTGCCATGCTTGTGTGACATGCCATGCTTGAGTGAGATGCCATGTTAACAACCTTTGTTGATCACCTGTAGCTAAACAACTTGAACCACCGTAAATGTGCGGTATCGTCGTGTGTGACGAGTACTCCACTTAAATTGTTAGTAACCGCTCTCAACGGTAGGTGCGATGTCTCGTGTTGCCTTCTTGTTGATGCTTGCTTCGTAGTAATAGATGCTTGCTCGTTGGTTGCTTTCCAATGTTTATCGTCTTGTGTGCTTCCGCGGGTACCTCTCGGAGACGTTGCGAGCTTTCGATCAGCTACACCTTCGGAACCCGACTTATCAACAGGCAAGGACTATACATTACTTATGATCCATTCTATTTCAACCAGCGGTTTGCATGCTAGTCTAGGTTAGCTTCGATGTTTGATCCTACCACATGTTTACAGCCTCTTTCAAACCAATACAGCCATGTACCTTCCCAGCAAACCATGTACTGCTATGTTACTATTGCTCGTTGCTCAGCCCCTGCTTAGTATGCATGCTTAGGATGCTACGATGTTACCCTGTTACTCTTTGGTTTGGGATATCACATTATTATATTGTTGTTGATGATTTGATTATTATTATAATGTTGACTATATTCGACGAAGGATGGAAGGTCTAGGCTATCCCGCCCCGACGCTTTGTTCCATTCGAGTCACCTAGGATCCGAGTTCCGGGTATTGGTTTTAAGACTGAGCATGCCTAACCGCGTGTGGGATTTTATGGGGTCCCCTTTTCTTACCTACCTAGCTTCAAACATTTCTAGTGGTGGCCCAAGCTGATTTACCATTTGAAACCGTGTGTGTGCTGGTCGGCCGCTAGTTGTTTACAAACCAACCTGGACCAGTGAGGACTTAGTTCCCTTGCTGGCCCACCTTGTCCGGCTGAGGACCCGGTGTCCCATGTGTGATTAACCGGCTATCCAAACCTGCGAAAGACGGTTGAGACCAGATCGAGAGCGCGGCCGGCTCCTGAGATGGATGTCGACTCACCTGGGGCCACCCGGATTTTTTCGTTGTTAGTTAGAGGGACCTGTCGTTTCGGATCTCTTGGAACTAAATCATAAAATGGTTGCCTGTGATGGGTAGCGACTGAGAGAGATGGACGTGCGTGCGGAGCCTCGTAATGGGTAGTTGGTACACCCCTTCAGGGTTAAATCTTTTCGAGAAGCCGTGTCCACGGTTATGGACGACTTGAGACCTACTCCTTGTTTATAGACAACAAAAACTGAGATAATCTTAATATAATTTGATCAACGTGTGTGTGTGTGCCTTGATTGCTTCTTCTTCGTCGGGATGCGAAGAGGAGGACAAGGATATGATAGGTGTTATGTTTGCGTAAGTAGTTCATAGCAAGACTTGTTGGAGGCGATTCCTCATCGAATGCTTGGCTTCTTATCTTACTCTCTAGATCGTTAGCCACTTCATAAATGCTAGTGCGGCAGCAACCTCACCACTTACCCCTTCCTTACCGTAAACTACTAGTTGTCCTAGAATGACGAGTGATGAAGTCCTTGCTGGGTCAGATGACCACTACAGTTGGATGCTGAGTACCTCTGTACTCATGATACTACCCCCAAACTCTTTTCAGGGTTCTGATCGACAACAGGTATGGTGATCGACGTTTCACGTGGAGACTCGACGACGACTAGTTAGGCGGATCCCGGCGGAGGGCCTGGACCCGTGTGGTTATGGGGATCGATGTTTTTCTTTTTGCCAGTGGGCATTTGCTTGTAGTCTGTACTCAGACATGTATCTTCCGCTGTTGTATTGTATTTAAGGCAGTTGTATGCCGACTGTATGAGATGTTGTAACCTTGTATCTGTAATGTTGTGATATCATGTTGGAAATCCGGGGCATATGGCTTTGTCATATGTCGCGGTGGGACCGATATGTGCTTCGTCCCCGGATCTGGGTGGAAACACCTAGATCTGGAATAGTACCGCATATCGGGCCTTACAACTTGGTATCAGAGCCTTACCGACCGTAGGATCCCTTCTCTGGCCGAAGTCGAGTCTAGAAAAAAAAACTATTTTGTAGTTACTAAGTTAGTTATCGGAGAGTAGGATTCTTTTTACTCCTTACCTTTGCTCTGGTCAGGACAAGTGTCGTAAGTGTTTTACCCTCGCCTTATCCCCCTCAAAACTCTAGGATCTTGAGTGTGTGGAGTATCGGAACCGTTACAATTCCTTGCTTGCAGCGTATTGTCTCGATTCCGAGCTTAGGTGGGAAATCCTGTAGTACCTTTAGCTTCTCCGGTTTCGGATATCATCTGGGTCATCCATTGACATCCATCCTGTTGCTGGTGTTTCACGACTTGCGTAGAAAACACTATCCTTTGATCCGGTTATCGTTGTCGTTCTTCCTCTTGACACTGACGGTTTCGTTCTTCCGACGATGTCGTCTCTCTGCGGAAATTTATCTCGACCGAAGTTCGACGTCGACATGGAGCAGAGTCCCTTGTTGGTGGTGTTGAAGATCGTCGTCTCTCTTTTCTCTTCCCCCTCTCCCCCGGATCGTCCAGGATCTCGGGACGAGATCCCTTGTTGGTGGTGTTGTATTGTAACAACCCAGTTTTCACAAAAATTAAAAATTTTGTTTTCGGTGTGAATTGTTTGATTGTCTGATTTGTTTGCGGTGTTTGCATCCCCGATTTATTGATCAACGGTTATTTTTCCCCCTCTTATCTCGTATCGGACGGAGACCGCCCCTTGCCACCTCGACACTCGACCTTTGCGACACCGGGTTTCACCCGATCACCGTCGCGAAACCGCACGAGACCAGCCGCAACCAAGGGAACGAAAAACCCCGTTTAATAATTAAACGGGTTATTTTTATAGCGCGCCGAAAAGTATTCTCGGAACGGTTCCAGCGCTAGGTGAACGCCTCCGGCTCGACGCGCTGATCGCGCAGTTCGAAGTTTTACCCGAATCGGTGGTACTGCGGACCCCCGGCGGTCAGAAACGTGAGCACCGCGCGCGCGAGAGAAAACCCAGAGATGTTTTTGCAAACTGCCAGCCACCGGGGCTATATAAAGACCACCACACTCCCACCCCTTTCTAGGGTTTCCCTAGCACAATTTTGCAGCCACACCCCCAATTTTGCTCAATTTTGCCCAGTGAGTTCTGGACCGTCAGATCCGGAGATTCGACGGCCCGGATCGCGTCGAGCCAGCATCCTCGTCTCTCTCCTCGCAGCACATCAGCCATGGAGGACCCGAGCGCTGCCCGGCCATGGAGGCCACCGGAGCTCACCGCCGGCGCCCCATCTCTCCCCGCCTCCCTCTCTCCCTTCTCTTCCTTCCCTCGCCTCACCTCCTCCTCTTTCCGTCGCCTGTAGGTCACGGGTCCGGCCGCCGCGCCATGGACACGCTCAAGGAGCCGCGCCACCCCGGTGCTTCGCCCTCGCGCCGCCAGGGATCCCCGCCGACGAGCCTCGTTGGATCTGCAGCAGGGGCCGCCCCCGCACCCATTCCAGCCCCACCGCCATGCCATGGCCTCCCTCACCGGCGAGCGTGGCCACCGGAGCGCCGTCGGCTGTTGCAGCATGGCCGCCGGGCACGGGCACGGGAGGAGCCGCCCCAACCGTCCAGGCCAGTGGGCCCAGCGCCAGCCAGGCCAGGCGGCCCAGCTCGCCCCAGCCCAGGACGACCACCTCTCCAGGCCACTTTGGGCCGTGGCCCATGGGGTGAGCGCCCAACCCCTTTTTTATTTTTTTATTAGATCTGTTTTTTTCCTGTTGGGCCCAAATAGCCTAGTTTCGGCCCGTATAGTTTTTTTTGCTAGGTTTTGTTTGTTTATTTAGGCAGATTGTATTGTTTTATTGTGGTGCCCGTAACTTTTCACCGGTAGCTCCGATGGAGACGCTTTCTACATGAAAGTTGCTCCGTTTTGCGCGTAGTTTACTAAAATGTTGCTTGTTGCCATGTTTGAGCTTGTTTACATGCTGTTTACCTGCTAATTACACTGTCTGCCATTGTAAACTGTAACTGCAATAACTTTTTAACCGTTGCTCTGTTTAAATTGTTCTTTATATGTAACTTGACTAGAATTGCATGTAGATTGTGTTTATGCTGCTCTTGCTTGCTAATAAAAATAATAAAATATTGTTTAGGGAAAAACAGTACCAAATGCAATAAATATCGTGGGGTCAGCAATAGTTTGTCATGTATAGGTTTTACCCCCACTTAAATTGACTAGATCAGGTAGTTTATTTTGCTACACCTCTTGCCATGCTTGTGTGACATGCCATGCTTGAGTGAGATTCCATGTTAACAACCTTTGTTGATCACCTGTAGCTAAACAACTTGAACCACCGTAAATGTGCGGTATCGTCGTGTGTGACGAGTACTCCACTTAAATTGTTAGTAACCGCTCTCAACGGTAGGTGCGATGTCTCGTGTTGCCTTCTTGTTGATGCTTGCTTCGTAGTAATAGATGCTTGCTCGTTGGTTGCTTTCCAGTGTTTATCGTCTTGTGTGCTTCCGCGGGTACCTCTCGAAGACGTTGCGAGCTTTCGATCAGCTACACCTTCGGAACCCGACTTATCAACAGGCAATGACTATACATTACTTATGATCCATTCTATTTTAACCAGCGGTTTGCATGCTAGTCTAGGTTAGCTTCGATGTTTGATCCTACCACATGTTTACAGCCTCTTTCAAACCAATACAGCCATGTACCTTCCCAGCAAACCATGTACTGCTATGTTACTATTGCTCGTTGCTCAGCCCCTGCTTAGTATGCATGCTTAGGATGCTACGATGTTACCCTGTTACTCTTTGGTTTGGGATATCACATTATTATATTGTTGTTGATGATTTGATTATTATTATAATGTTGACTATATTCGACGAAGGATGGAAGGTCTAGGCTATCCCGCCCCGACGCTTTGTTCCATTCGAGTCACCTAGGATCCGAGTTCCGGGTATTGGTTTTAAGACTGAGCGTGCCTAACCGCGTGTGGGATTTTATGGGGTCCCCTTTTCTTACCTACCTAGCTTCAAACATTTCTAGTGGTGGCCCAAGCTGATTTACCATTTGAAACCGTGTGTGTGCTGGTCGGCCGCAAGTTGTTTACAAACCAACCTGGACCAATGAGGACTTAGTTCCCTTGCTGTCCCACCTTGTCCGGCTGAGGACCCGGTGTCCCATGTGTGATTAACCGGCTATCCAAACCTGCGACAGACGGTTGAGACCATATCGAGAGCGCGGCCGGCTCCTGAGATGGATGTCGACTCACAGGGGGCCATCCGAATTTGTTCGTTGTTAGTTAGAGGGACCTGTCGTTTCGGATCTCTTGGAACTAAATCATAAAATGGTTGCCTGTGATGGGTAGCGACTGAGAGAGATGGACGTGCGTGCGGAGCCTCGTAATGGGCGGTTGGTACACCCCTGCAGGGTTAAATCTTTTCGAGAAGCCGTGTCCACGGTTATGGACGACTTGAGACCTACTCCTTGTTCATAGACAACAACAACTGAGATAATCTTAATATAATTTGATCAACGTGTGTGTGTGTGCCTTGATTGCTTCTTCTTCGTCGGGATGCGAAGAGGAGGACAAGGATAGGATAGGTGTTATGTTTGCGTAAGTAGTTGATAGCAAGACTTGTTGGAGGCGATTCCTCATCGAATGCTTGGCTTCTTATCTTACTCTCTAGATCGTTAGCCACTTCATAAATGCTAGTGCGGCAGCAACCTCACCACTTACCCCTTCCTTACCGTAAACTACTAGTTGTCCTAGAATGACGAGTGATGAAGTCCTTGCTGGGTCAGATGACCACTACAGTTGGATGCTGAGTACCTCTGTACTCATGATACTACCCCCAAACTCTTTTCAGGGTTCTGATCGACAACATGTATGGTGATCGACGTTTCAAGTGGAGACTCGACGACGACTAGTTAGGCGGATCCCGGCGGAGGGCCTGGACCCGTGTGGTTATGGGGATCGATGTTTTTCTTTTTGCCAGTAGGCATTTGCTTGTAGTCTGTACTTAGACATGTATCTTCCGCAGTTGTATTGTATTTAAGGCAGTTGTATGCCGACTGTATGAGATGTTGTAACCTTGTATCTGTAATGTTGTGATATCATGTTGGAAATCCGGGCCATATGGCTTTGTCATATGTCGCGGTGGGAACGATATGTGCTTCGTCCCCGGATCTGGGTGGAAACACCTAGATCTGGAATAGTACCACATATCGGGCCTTACAGCCGTAGTCATGCCCCGGGGATTATCCATGTTGGTGAACCTCGTTAACAAATCTCGGTGCCGTGCTTGTTCTTATGGTGATTGCTTGGTCCTCAGTAGATCGATATGCGACCTCGGATTATTCTAACAGAAGGAACAGACCCGGCGGCCGTGGGAACCAGGTGGGACGGGGATTTGCCGGTTGAGCTATTGCCTCAAGTCTAGGATCTATACCGACGGTTGCGCACACCGGAAAGACGACAAACAATAGAGTGCACGGTGGGGGACGGGAGGGGTGGAAATGGTGAAGTTTCACTCCCGTCAAGTCTCTCAAACATATATGGTGAGTGGCAACATGGGTAGGAAAAACGATAGATATGGTGCTCGCGAGGCGCTTTTTACCGCTCCCCGCATTTTTTTGGCGTACCGACCAATATGCGGTATTTGTTCGGATCATTTTTGTTCGATACCGCATATCGATGATTATTTTGCGGGCCGAACGCTTTTGACGGATTTGCTAGAGTTGCTTTAATGAAGTCCCAACATCCCAAAACAAATATTGTGCTGTTTTGGAATTAGTTGCTTCTAAAATGAACATATCCGGCATTGAATTATATCTAGATACATCTGTATCAACATCATCTAATTCTGAACGGAGCCAACAAATGAAATGCTCCCCACGCCCGCTATCTACCACCTCTTGTTCATGCTAAGCCTAGGCATGAGGGGGCGTTGGTTGGTGCGTGTTGTCTAATTCCTATCTCCATTTCCTGGCTCGCAGCTTCAACATCAAGTTAAGTTAGCTGACAAGAATCCAATGGGCATTTGCAATTGAGTTTCCTAAAAAGACAAGGTGCGTACAAAGTAGGTTGCGATCCCGGTCGCTTTCTTTGCAGATCTCCGCTTGTTCTTGCTTCCCTGCACCCCGCCGCATCTGACCCTCCTCTTTTCTCTCCCTTCACTGATGGACTCACGCTGGATGACGGGCCCTCGCCAGGTTAAAGACAGTGAGTCGCTGCTAGCTTTGATTTGCCCCGTAGGTTAGATGGATTTGAATTAATTCCATCATCAAATCACTATCCCGTGGACCGCTCCGGCCCCAACGTCCACGTCGTGGCCAGCACAGATCGGCATTGCTGTCGTCCTCCTCTTAGGCTTTGTTTGGTTCAGGTTTGCTAATTAGATTTCAAAAATCCACAGCCGAACCAAACAAAATTCTACCAAAGCAAACAATTTTTGTTGTCAAATTTCACCAAAGCTTAGCCGGAAAATACACGTATGAGCAAACCAAAGAGCGAACCTTCGAACGATTTTCGAAAATCTGCTGCGGAAAATCGAAATCTGCCCGGAAGGTGCTTTCGATTTTCCACAACAGATTTTCTGCAGCAGATTTTCAGAAATTCGCAGCCGAACAGGGCCTTAGTAGTACTCCCTCTATTCCAAAATGTAGTGCGTCTTCGGTTTACGCGCTTCAAGTTTGACCATAAATTTAACCAACGAGACCAATTGCGACGGGAGCAAAAATTATACCAATGAATTCGTGTTCGAATAAAGTTTTCAATTGTATAGTTTTTACTCCCGCCGCAATCGGTCTTGTTGATTAAATTTATGGTCAAAGTTGAAACTTGAGAAGCGCGAACGCACTACATTTTGAAATGAAGAGAGTACGTGATACGTTCAGCACCGTCGTCGCCTCGATTTACTTACTACTCTACTACGTTGTTGTCTTCATCTGCTCTTCTTTCAATCCTCCTCCCATGGAGGAGATGGAGGTGAAGGCTAGAGTCCATCCCCGCATTTCCTCCTCCCATCTGCCACGGATCTCTTCACTAACTATGGCTGATTCCTTTTTTCACACACCCTTACAGTTGCAGATACTTCATCTGCTCATTATCTTCCGTGTCTACACAACGCAACCAAACCTTTGACTCCACCTGAAATGCTGCTATTGCACACACACATATCTGAATTTAGACAAGAGCGCTGCTACACAGCCGACACATTCTGGACGATTTTCACACGACACAGCGTATCAAGCCGTCCATGCGTACAACAAAAATAAACATCGCCGTTCAACCCTACCATCGTCCAAAGTTCGTCCAGCAAGTGCCGTCCATACAGCAATTCCGTTTAGACAACCACCAACTCCACCTCCTGTATTCGCACAAGATCGGCTCACATGTTCAGATCAGGTCAGATCAGAATGCACTACTACTATAGTAGTAGATATAAACCCAAACCTGCATGCATGCACGCACATCTTCTCTTCTTTACTCTAGTAGTAGTATCTATTGTTGATTGCTGTCAGTCGACTGTTGTTTTTTCGAAACGGTGGCAAAAGTTTTGCCACATCTATTTAATAAGAGAGAAGAGAGTTGCCCAGTTAATCAGTCGACTGTTGTTATAACCTGCCAAGCCCAACATCTTGCCAAATTTTTGCTAGCTCTTCACGCACGTGCACACCACACATGACCACTTCTACAACTCTTCCACTTATCTGTTTGTTTCTCCTTTCTGCTGCTAGCCAGTCCGTGTGTATAAATAAATACTCCCTCCGATCCATAATAAGTGTCGCTCATTTTGTATTAAACTATTATAAACTTTGTACTAGAGGAGCGACACTTATTATGGATCGGAGGGAGTATATCTTAATTGTGTGTGTGTGTATAATCTGTTGCGATGAAAAGTTTAACTCGAGAATGTTGGCCACTGCCAGTGCCTGCCTCTTTCTTATAACTCGAGAATGAAGATCGCACAACACCAAAATATGCCTCTGAAACCCAAAAGACATCGCACAAAATTAAAGTTGCCTCACATCTTGTGGCTGTGGGGGTGGGAGTACTTCTGGAGCAGCCACATTCTTACATAGCATGATGCATTGCTTCCTTTCTTTTTCTCCTCTTCTCCTGGATCGCCCTAGAGTGTTTATTTCCCTTCCTACGGAACAATAGCAATGAGGTTTTCTGTAGAAGAAGCAAGATAGTGGTAAATAACTAAAAACGCCGTTTGATTGGGCGCATACAACCTAACCAGTCCCCCGCGAGCAGTTTTCAGTGTGCTTGATAGGTTGGATTGCATCTAGATTTTACACTGCACGAACTTCAAAGCGGTCGCAAGTCAGGCCCGCTGAAAACGCAACGAAGGGCAGTTTATAGCGAGCCAGGCGCGCGAGAGCCACACCCGGCGCTTCGCTGCACGCCTCGGGAAGCGCGGGAAATGCGGATGTGACAGCTCATAACTCCCGTCCCCGCTCATGTCACCCCCATTTCCCCATTCACACCGCCTCACTCTTAGTCTTCCCATTGTTCTCACCGCCCATTCCTCTCCGCGGACTCGACGTCTCGCCAGCCGTCGCGCCGCCCACTGACCCCCATCGTCGGCAACCCCATAACCCCATCCACTCGCGGTGGGCGAACGACATCGCGAACAGGGGCAACTTGAGGGCGGCGCTCCTCGCCCCTCCCCCATCTGCACCAGCCCCCCCATCTGGCCAATGCACCAGAGCGGGGGCCATCGACGACGCTGGAGGGGCCATGGACCGCAGGTGGGGTTATTATTTGTTGGATTTTATCTATTTGCTTGAGTGGGCTTTTGGCCCAAAGCACTTTCTAAAATCTGAAATTCTCTTGGCCCATTCATGCATAACAAGTGGTGGGAAGTTTAGTACCACCTCGCTAGTGAAGGGAGAGCTACACCTCTTTATAAGGTGAGCTCCACTAGCACTTGTAAGAGCTTGAGAAGAGAAGTGTTACACGCGCGCTCCTCCTCGTCGCTCGCCTCGCCTCGCCTCGTCTCGTCACGACGCACACGCGCGCGCGCGCCGGGTTTCGGGAATGAGCCGAGCCGAGAACAAAGCTATGCGTACGCTTATATTTTTGCAGCTCGGGAAAAATTAAATGAGACATTAATTGGTTTTCGTGGGCTCTACTCCCACGTCGGCCCGTCCCGCTGCGTCTATATAAACAGCGCAAACCCTACCTTGGCCGTACCGCCATATGGTTCCTCCTCCTCGTTCCAGATCGTTGCGCCGCCGCTCAAGTCTTCTCCATCCCTTCTTCCGGCGTGCACCGCAAGAAGGGATAGCAGGCCTCCGAAACTCCGCCTCTCGAGATCCTGTACGGGAGAGGGGCGATCAGGTTTTTGGGGAGCGCACTCGCGCGACTGCTGACAGCGACGACTACTTCTCCGACGACTTCTTCCCGGACGTCGGCAGCCTCTCCATCAACGACATGGGCGACACCAACACCAACACCAGCGGCTCCACACCCGCTGCACTGTACGTGATCTGTTCTTCCGTGTTTGAGATCATGTTGCATGTCGTGTTCCTAGTAATCGCTTTAGATGTGATCTCGTTGTCTACTGTTTTAGTAGATCGCATGGCTAGTTTGATCTGTTTCATTATTGCCATGGATTGTTTGTCTATTTCGTGGATTAAATCATATGCTAAATTGCTAATATATTCAACAATCCAAAAACCTGATTATAGGCAATTTACTGCATCTGGCTTACTTGCGTCTATGAAGCCGCCGCCTTTAAAGGGGGTGCACTATAAGAGGTGGCGCACGAGAGCAGTGTACTGGCTTCAGTCCATGCAATGCTATGACGCCACCAAGGGCAAGCCCGAGGGCGATCTTAATCCTGCACAGCAGGAGGCTTATGAGAAGATCGATACTCTCTTTAAGGGTGCCCTCCTTGGTATTCTTGATGATTCCATTGTGGATTCATATATGTCGTTTGATAACGGCAAGGACACGTGGGATGCGCTCGAGGCCAAGTTTGGGGCCTCGGACGCTGGCAGCGAGTTGTATGTCATGGAACAATATTATGACTACAAGATGACTGATGAGCGCTCTGTTGTTCAACAAGCGCATGAGATACAATCGCGTGCCAAAGAACTTGAGCACTTCAAGTGTGTGTTGCCGGACAAGTTTGTGTCCGGAGGCATTATTGCCAAACTTCCACATTCGTGGAACAACTTTGCTACTTCTTTAAAACACAAGAGGCAAGAGTTTTGCGTTGCGAATCTCATTGGGACTCTTGATGTTGAAGAGAAGGCAAGAGCAAAGGATACACACGCTCGAGTTCCTGAGGGTGGTTCAAGTGCCCATATGGTACATAAAAAGAACTACCAGCCCAACAAGTTCAACTTCAAGAATAAATCTGGTGGAAAAGGCAAGTTCGATAAAAAGAACAAGCCGTCACAGCCTACCAACTTCAAGAAGAATCCTAATAAGAAGAAGGGAGTGTGCCATGTTTGCGGCAGTGAAAAGCATTGGGCCTCCAGCTGCCCTAATCTCTATGAGGAGCGCGGACCTGAGAATGGCGGCAAGACCGCCAATGTTGTCATTGACACGGAGATGAAAGACTCTGGGTACGTCCCTACAATTCTTTCATTATGTTAGTCTCCTGATTGGTTGATTGATACTGGTGCCAATGTTCATGTCTGTGCTGACGCCTCTATGTTTTCTTATTATCAGGTCACAGGGACTTCCCCCGTGCTGATGGGGAACGGGTCATATGCTACTGTTCGTGGGGTCGGTACGGTGGATCTGAAGTTTACTTCGGGGAAGATCGTGCGACTGAAGAACGTTCATCATGTGCCCTCCATCAATAAAAATCTCGTTAGCGGTTCACGTTTGTGTCGAGATGGTTTTAAGTTGGTTTTCGAGTCCAATAAAGTTGTAATTTCCAAGTATGGACAATTCATTGGGAAAGGCTATGAATGCGGAGGCTTGTTCCGCCTATCTTTGTCAGATATTTGCACCAAAGTTGTTAATCACATTTGTTATGATAATGAGTCCAATGTTTGGCATTCTCGACTTTGTCACATTAACTTTGGTAGCATGACGCGGTTAGCTAATATGAGTTTAATTCCGAAGTTTCCTACTATCAAGGGTTCCAAGTGCCAAGTATGCGTTCAAGCTAAGCAACCTCGCAAGTCCCATAAGACTGCAGAGGCAAGAGACTTGGCGCCACTAGAACTTATACATTCAGACCTCTGTGAGATGAATGGTGTGATGACAAAAGGTGGAAAGAAATATTTCATGACGTTGATTGATGACTCTACTAGATATTGTTATGTGTATCTTCTGAAATCTAAAGATGAGGCTTTAACTTACTTCAAAAACTATAAAGCTGAAGCAGAGAACCAACTTGATCGAAAGATTAAACGGCTTAGGTCTGATCGTGGTGGAGAATACTTTTCCAATGAATTTGATTTGTTTTGTGCGGAACATGATATAATACATGAGAGGACGCCTCCCTATTCACCTCAGTCAAATGGGGTGGCCGAAAGAAAGAACCGAACTCTAACTGATTTGGTTAACGCCATGTTAGATACTTCGGGTCTCTCCAAGGCATGGTGGGGGGAGGCGCTAATGACTGCATGTCATGTCCTAAACCGAGTTCCCACAAAGACAAAAACTGTTACCCCATTTGAGGAATGGGAAAGGAAAAGGCTGAAACTCTCTTACTTACGTACTTGGGGCTGTTTGGCAAAGGTCAATATACCGATCCCCAAGAAGCGCAAGCTTGGACCAAAAACCATAGATTGTGTTCTGTTGGGTTATGCTTTTCATAGCATTGGCTATAGATTTTCGATAGTAAAATCTGAGGTATCCGACATGCGTGTTGGTACAATTATGGAGTCGAATGATGCGACTTTCTTTGAGGATATATTTCCTATGAAGGATATGCCTACCTCATCAAACCAGGAGATTCCTACTTTATCTGGTCAGGATTTAACTGAGATTCCTGAGACCACCATTTCGATAGAACACGTTGAGAATCCTGAGGAGGATGAAAATGAAACTCCTGCAAGGAGCAAGAGACAGAGGACTGCAAAGTCCTTTGGTGATGATTTCATTGTGTACCTCGTGGATGACACACCCAGTACTATTTCAGAAGCCTATGCATCTCTTGATGCTGACTACTGGAAGGAAGCTGTTCGTTGCGAGATGGATTCCATCTTGGCTAACGGAACCTGGGAAATTACTGAACGTCCTTATGGGTGCAAACCTGTAGGATGTAAGTGGGTGCTCAAGAAAAAGCTTAGGCCTGATGGTACTATTGAGAAGTACAAAGCAAGGCTTGTGGCCAAGGGCTATACTCAAAAGGAAGGTGAAGACTTCTTCGATACTTACTCACCAGTGGCCAGATTGACCACTATACGGGTGCTACTTTCATTGGCTGCCTCGCACGGTCTTCTCGTTCATCAAATAGACGTTAAGACAACTTTCCTCAATGGAGAGTTGGACGAGGAAATTTACATGGAGCAGCCAGATGGTTTTTTAGTACCTGGTCAAGAGGGCAAGGTGTGTAAGTTATTGAAGTCGTTGTATGGCCTTAAGCAAGCTCCTAAGCAGTGGCACGAAAAGTTTGAAAGGACTTTAACTGCTAAAGGCTTTGTTGTAAACGAGGCCGACAAGTGTGTGTACTATCACCATGGTGGGGGCGAGGGAGTCATTCTTTGTCTATATGTCGAGGACATATTGATTTTTGGGACCAACCTCGATTTAATCAAGGAGGTCAAGGATTTCTTATCTCGCTGTTTTGAGATGAAAGATCTGGGGGTAGCTGATGTTATCTTGAACATCAAGCTACTAAGAGATGATGATGGTGGGATTACTCTGCTTCAGTCTCACTATGTGGAAAAGGTCTTAAGTCGTTTTGGGTATAGCGACTGTAAGCCCTCTCCAACACCATATGATCCTAGCGTGCTACTTCGTAAGAATAAACAGATTGCTAGAGATCAACTGAGATACTCTCAGATTATTGGCTTGCTTATGTACTTGGCAAGTGCCACGAGGCCTGACATCTCGTTTGCTGTTAGCAAACTGAGCCGATTTGTGTCAAATCCGGGAGATGATCATTGGCATGCGCTTGAGAGAGTTATGCGGTATTTGAAAGGCACTGCGAGCTATGGGATTCACTATACTGGGTATCCTAGGGTACTTGAGGGTTATAGTGATTCCAACTGGATATCTGATGCTGATGAGATTAAGGCCACAAGTGGGTATTTGTTTACACTTGGTGGTGGCGCTGTTTCCTGGAAGTCTTGCAAGCAGACCATCTTAACGACGTCAACTATGGAAGCAGAACTCACAACATTAGACACAACCACTGTTGAAGCAGAGTGGCTTCGTGAGCTCTTGATGGACTTACCTGTGGTTGAAAAACCAATACCCGCTATCCTGATGAACTTTGATAATCAAACTGTGATCATCAAAATAAACATTTCTAAGGATAATATGAAGTCATCAAGACATGTGAAGAGGAGACTGAAATCTGTCAGAAAATTGAAGAACTCCAGAGTTATTACATTGGATTATATCCAAACGTCTAAAAATTTGGCAGATCCCTTCACAAAGGGTCTATCACGTAATGTGATAGATAATGCATCGAGGGAGATGGGTTTGAGACCCACCGTTTGAGTTGTCCACAGTGGTAACCTACTCTATGTGATCGGAGATCCCGTGAAGTAGAAGTAGGAGACAAGCTGTTGGTCAGCTGAGAGGAGAGTATCCTTATATTGGTTACCCCACTCCGTTATGATGCAATACTCTCCTGATCTGCATGGAAGGTTGATATTTATCTTAATGTGTTCCAAGTGGCTTATGTATATAAGCAAAGATGTCGTCCTGCAGAGCATCTTTTGAGGAATACACCTATATGAGCTTGGCTGTTAAACGTCGCAGTCCGTGAGAGTTGGGTGCTCTCTAATAAACTCATGAAAGGCTTTGGAGTATGACGTATAAGCTCCACCCACGGGGAAGCCTTGCGGCAGCCCAGTATCGATCAAGGGTTTGTGTGAAACTAGATTTACAGAAAGCTTGTAGTTCAAGGCATAGTCCACTATTCAAGTTGTGAACTAGTGCAGCATGAATTATACGTGGAAGTTCAACTTAACAGTGTCCACTGAAACATCGGTATATAAACAATGGTTTGGAACAAAATGATGAGATGAGCCAATGAGACTTTGTGGGGGATTGTTGGATTTTATCTATTTGCTTGAGTGGGCTTTTGGACCAAAGCACTTTCTAAAATCTGAAATTCTCTTGGCCCATTCATGCATAGCAAGTGGTGGGAAGTTTAGTACCACCTCGCTAGTGGAGGGAGAGCTACACCTCTTTATAAGGTGAGCTCCACTAGCACTTGTAAGAGCTTGAGAAGAGAAGTGTTACACGCGCGCTCCTCCTCCCCGCTCGCCTCGCCACGCCTCGCCTCGTCTCGTCACGACGCGCGCGCGCGCGCGTCGGGTTTCGGGAATGAGCCGAGCCGAGAACAAAGCTATGCGTACGCTTATATTTTTGCAGCTCGGAAAAAAATTAAATGAGGCATTAATTGTAATTAACGGATGCGTTAATTACGCTTAATTGGTGCGCCGTTTTCGTGGGCTCTACTCCCACGTCGGCCCGTCCCGCTGCGTCTATATAAACAACGCAAACCCTACCTTGGTCGTACCTCCATATGGTTCCTCCTCCTCGTTCCAGATCGTTGCGCCGCCGCTCAAGTCTTCTCCATCCCTTCTTCCGGCGTGCACCGCAAGAAGGGATAACAGGCCTCAGAAACTCCGCCTCTCGAGATCCTGTACGGGAGAGGGGCGATCAGGTTTTTGGGGAGCGCACTCGCACGACTGCTGACAGCGACGACTACTTCTCCGACGACGACTTCTTCCCGGACGTCGGTAGCCTCTCCATCAACGACATGGGCGACACCAACACCAAAACCAGCGGCTCCACACCCGCTGCACCGTACATGATCTGTTCTTCCGTGTTTGAGATCATGTTGCATGTCGTGTTCCTAGTAATTGCTTTAGATGTGATCTCGTTGTCTACTGTTTTAGTAGATCGCATGGCTTGGGTAGTCGTCGCTGTCAACACCGTAACAGGATAACCATAAAGGTGCGTCTTGGGTATTCTGAAGTGTATACGTTGAGGAGTATGGATCGATCAGAACGGGATTTGTCCTTCCGAGTGACAGATAGGTACTCTGGGCCCACTCGGTGATATTACATCAATGGCTTGCAAGCATGTGACTAGGTCACGGATATGTAATAGGCACAAACGAGTAAACTTGTTTGTCGGAGACGAGGATGAACTAGGTATAGGATATCGACGATCAAACCTCGAACAAACAAAGTACCACAGAAAAAAGGATCAAGTCTTATTATCGTTAACAGTTCAACAGTTATGAAGTTAATTCGATGGAAGCACAGGGGCCATCAAGAATTGTAACCAGATCCTGCATGATGGTCATTGGTCAGAGAGTGTCACGATCATGTATATTGTTGTCCCGAACCGTAGGGTGCTTAAGGGTAGTAGATGCATTAAGGATAGATTTGGGATCATCGGTGAAATAAGAGAGAACACCGAAATTGTTTCGGGAGGTGCCGAATGTTGTTCTGGATATTTTGAAAGGTTCAAAATAATGTTTTATGATTTAATTAGCATAATTAAATATTAAAATGTAATTAAAATAAATAAAAATAAGGAAAAAGGCATATGGGCCAAAAGAGGCCCATTCGGGGGAAGGAGGGGGTTCCCCCGCTTGGACCACGCGCCAAGGGAGGGGCCCACTATAACAGAACGGGATTTCCACCCTAATTAAAAATTTTGTTTGTTGCTTTAATTTGTTGATTGCTAGCATTGGTTGTAGTATTTGTTTCACCAATTTATTAATTGGTGAATATATTTCCCCCTCCTTCTCGTACCGGCAAGTGTGACTGAACCTTTCCACCATGGCAGACGACCTGTTGCGGCACCGAGTTTCACCCGAGCACCGTCGCAACTTCTGGCACAAGTCCAACCATCGCCATCGGAATGAAAAACCCCATTTCATAATTAAATGGATTATTTGTATTGGTGGCCGGAAAATGTTCTCGGAACGTTATCGAAGTGAGGTTGAATTGATGGGCTCGCCGCGCTGAGCGCGTGGTTCGAGATTTCGCCCAAATCGAAATTCATATGGACTCCCGACGGTAAAAAACGTGGAGTACCGGACGTGCGAGAGAGAAACCGGGGACGTTTGTGTAAACTGCCATCCAGGCCAGCCTATAAATAGAACACCACCTCCCCTACCATTTCTAGGGTTTACCCCTTGTAAAAATTGTAGCCACCCCACTCCAATTTCCCAAATCTGCCCCAAACTACCCCAGATCCATGAAACCGTAGCCCCCAGGCCCTCCGGAGCCGTCGGATCTGTGATCCGACGCTCCAGATGCATCCCCGTTGCCGCAGCCTCCTCCCACAAAGATCCGAGCCCCATCGAGCCCTGGATGCCGCCGCCGGGCCTGCCAAGCCCATCTGGGTGCCATCCTGAGCACCGAGCCGCCGCCTTGGCCGCGCCTCCTCTCGCCGGAGACGCCGCCCGCCACCACAGCCTGCTCCGGTGAGCGCCTCCAACCCTGCGCCGCCTCTCCTCTCCTTCCCCTCTCTCTCCCCTTCTCTCCCTCCCTAACCTCCTCTATCTCCCTCTCTGTGTGTTCGCGAGGAGACGCCATGGATGGCCTTCGAAGCTCGCGCCGCCCTGGAGCTCTCACAACCGCCTAGGATCAACGCCGGAGACGGGATCCCATCCGATCCAGTACTCTCACACCCATTTACACACCTCGGGACCTCCTCCTCGTCCTGTAGCGCCGCCGCGCCGGAGAGCCGTTGGCCGGCCGCCGCCGTCACGATCCAGGCGGGATCGGGACGAGCGAACCGCCACCGCGCCGCTGTGGCCCGGCTTTCCCCCGCGTGGCCTTCGGCCCGCAACCTCCCCTTCGCCCAGGGCGCACGACGCCTATCTGCCGCCCACCTCAAGTTGGGCTCGACCCACTAAGGTGAGGCCCATCCCTTTTGTTTTTCTTGCTGCTGCTGCACTGCTGGGCTCGGCCCATTATCATGTTTCTTTTATATAGAGCTCGTGAGCGCAACTTAGTAGCGCTTGCCCCCTGTATAGGCCCGTTAGACCAGATTCATTCCGTGGAGTCTTATTTATTTTTCCGGGCTTATTATTTTTGGCAGATTATAATAGCTTTTGGCGGGCCTGTATCTTTTTAACGGTAGCCCGGATCGCGACGTGTTCTACATGAATGTTGATCCGTTTTGCGTGTAGATTAATAATGTGTGCTCCTTTTCCATGTTTGCACTTGTCTACATGTTGTTTCACTGCTATTTACATTGCTTGCCACCGTAAATGTAATAGGCGATAACTTTTCAACCATTGCTCCAATTAAAATGTTCTTTATATGTTACTTGACTAGAATTTCATGTAGATTGTCATTGTGCTATTGTTTGCTGTCATTAACCCACCTAAAATATGGTTTAGGGCAAAACAGTATCAAATGCTTAAATTGTCGTGGGGTACTTAGTGATATGTCATGTTTAGGAATTTATCCCACTTAACTTGACTAGCATAGATAGTTTACTTGGTGCTTCACCTTTTTGCCATGATTGTGTGATAAGCCATGCTTGAGTGAGGTGCCATGTTAACGACCTTTTCTCATGTTGTGTAGCTAAACAACTTGAACCCTCGATGATAAATGTGCGGTATCGTCGTGTGTGATGAATACTCCACTTAATCTGTTAGTAACCGCTCTGGACGATAGATGCGATATCGTATTGCGTTGCCTCGTGTTACCTTCTTGTTGTTTCTTGCTCGTGATTGCTTCGTAGTAATAGATGCTTGTTCGTCGATTGTATTTCCAGTGTTTCCTTCTTGTGTGCTTCCGCAGTTACTCTCGGAGACAATGCGAGCTTACATCGACTACACCTTCGGCTCCGTCTTCTAAACAGGTAAGGGGGAGCATATATCATGCTTATAACTTTCATCTCACTTGTGCCTAGGTTTAGGATAGAACGACTGCTTGATCCTACCACTTCAAGTTTATGCCTCTCAAATAAAGTCAAACAACCATGTCCCCCACATCCTAGCAAACCATTGTTTGGCCATGTACCTTGCTTGCTTAACCACTGCTTAGTATGCATGCTTAGGATGCTATCAAATGTTCCCTGTTACTCCTTGGATTGGGCTATCACACTATTATATTATTGTGGATGATGTGATTATTATAATGTTGACTATATTCGACGAAGGATGGAAGGCCAAGGCTATCCCGCCCCGACGCTTTGTTCCATTCGAGTCACCTAGGACCCGAGTTCCGGGTATTGTGTCTCTTGAGGAGCGTGCCTAACTGCGTGTGGGATGCTATGGGATCCCCTCTTCTTACCTACCTAGCTTCAAACATTTCTAGTGGTGGCCCAAGCTGATTTACCATTTGAAAACCATGTGTGTGTCTGTCGGGTCGCTCCTAGCAGATGTTCTTTAAAACAACTTGGGCTAGCGGAAACATGGTTTCTCTTGATTGGTCCACCCTAGGGAGCTAGGGGGCTGCCCACATGGTTTGGGTAGCTAACCCGACCTCGTCCAGACGGTAGAGGCCAATTCGAGAGTGCGGCCATCTTTTGAGTTGGATGTCGACTCACCGGGGGCCACCCGGATTTGTTCGTTGTTAGCTAGAGGGACCTGTCGTTTCAGATCTCTCGGAACTAAATCATAAAATGGTTGCCTTTGATGGGTAGCAACCGAGAGAGATGGGCGTGCGTGCGAGCCTTGTAATGGGCAATTGGTACACCCCTGCAGGATTAAATCTTTTCGAGAAGCCGTGTCCACAGTTATGGACGACTTGAAACCTACTCCTTGTTCATAGACAACAACAACTGTGATAATCTTAATAATTTGATCAATGTGTGAGTGCCTTGACTGCTTCTTCTTCTTCGGGATGCGAAGGGGAGGACAAGGATAGGATTGGTGTTATGTTTGCGTAAGTAGCTAATAGCTAGACTTGTTGGAGGCGATTCCTCATCGAATGATTGGTTCTAATCTTACTCTAAATAGATCGTTAGCCACTTTTATAATGCTAGTGCGTATGCAACCTCAACCATTACCCCCATCTTACCATGAGAAGTTAGTTACAAGACTTGTTGATATAGCTCACCCATTCTTTTCTCTTTTACGCACGTTATGCAAACGAAGTAGGACTACAGAGGAGCTCGACGACCCTTCTTCTGGACGCCTTCGCGGAGACTCGACGACGACTAGTTAGGTGGATCCTGGCGGAGAGCCTGGACCCATGTGGTTGCGGGAATGGTGTGTTTTACCTTTTCCACTAGGCATTTGATTGTAGTGTGTACTCAGGCATGTATCTTTCGTTGATGTATTGTATTAAGGCAGTTGTATGCCGGATGTATGAGATGTTGTATCCTTGTAGCTGTAATGTTGTGATATCATGTTGGAAACCCAGAGCATATGGCATTGTCATATGTCATGGTGGGACCAATATGAGCTTCGTCCTCGGATCTGGATGGAAACATCTAGATCTGGAACAGTACCGCATATCGGGCCTTACAACTTGGTATCAGAGCCTTACCGACCGTAGGATCCATTTTCTGGCCGAAGTCGAGTCTAGACAAGAACTATTTTTTAGTTACTAAGTTAGTTATTGGAGAGTAGAAATCTTTTTACTCCTTACCCTTTCTCAGGTCAGGACAAGTGTCATAAGTGTTTTATTCTCGCCTTATCCCCTTCAAACTATAGGATCTCGACTAAGTTGAGTATCGAAATTGTTATAATGCCTTGCTTGCAGCGTATTGTCTCGATTCCGATCTCAGGTTTGGGAAATCCGGTAGTACCTTTAGTTTCTCCGACTCCGGATAACATCTTGATCGTCCGTTGATTTCAATCCTCTTGCTTAGTATCCTCACGATTTCATTGAGATTGCTTCCCTTGATTGTCGCTTTCAATTATAGTTCTTCCTCTTGATCTCCCGATGGTTTCGTTCTTCGACGTCGCCATCTCTCTGCCGGAAGTTTTCTCAACGGAAGTTCGTGTCGACATGGAGCAAAGTCCCTTGTTGGTGATGTTGAAAACCGTTGACTCTCTTTTCTCTCCCCTCCTCTCCCCCGGATCGTCCAGGATCTCGAGACGAGATCCCTTGTTGGTGGTGTTGTATTGTAACAACCCGGGATTTCCACCCAAATTAAAAAATTGTTTGTTGCTTTAATTTGTTGATTGCTAGCATTGGTTGTAGTATTTGTTTCGCCAATTTATTAATTGGTGAATATATTTCCCCCTCCTTCTCGTACCGGAAAGCGTGCTCTAACCTTTCCACCATGTCACACAACCTATTGAGGCACCGGGTTTCACCCGAGCACCATCACAATTCCTGGCACAAGTCCAACCATCGCCATCGGAACGAAATACTCCATTTAATAATTAAATGGATTATTTTTTTTGGGAGCCGGAAAATGTTCTCGGAGCGTTATTGAAGTGAGGTTGAAATGACGGGCTCGCCGCGCTGAGCGCGTGGTTCGAGATTTCGCCCGAATCGGAGGTCGTATGGACTCCTGGCGGTCAGAAACGTGGAGTACCGGACGCGTGAGAGAGAAACCGGGGACGTTTGTGTGAACTGCCATCCAGGCCAGCCTATAAATAGATCACCACCTCCCTACTATTTCTAGGGTTTCCCCCTTGTAAAAATTGCAGCCACCCCCTCCAATTTCTCAAATCTGCCCCAAACAACCCCAGATCCACGAAACCCTAGCCGCCGGGCCCTCCGGAGCCGTTGGATTTGAGATCCGACGCTCCAGATGCATCCACGTCGCCCCAACCCCCTCCCACACATATCCGGGTCCCGCCGAGCCCGCCAAGCCCATCTAGGCGCCGTCCTGAGCACCGAGCCTCCGCCTTGGCCGCGCCTCCTCTCACCGGAGACGCCGACCGCCACCACAGCCTGCTCCGGTGAGCGCCTCTAGCCCTGCGCCGCCTCCCCTCTCCTTCCACTATCTCTCCCTCCCTAACCTCCTCTCTCTCTCTATGTGTTCGCGAGGAGACGCCATGGATGGCCTTCGAAGCTCGCGCCGCCCTGGAGCTCTCACAGCCGCCTGGGATCAACGCCGACGACCGGATCCCGTCAAATCCGGTACTCCCGCACCCGTTTCCCCGCCTCGGGACCTCCTCCTCGCCCTGTAGCCTCGCTGTAACACCCTCGGTGTCCAGCTACAGTGATCACCTATTGTTAAGGATTAATCATGGTGATTAATATTGCCTTGATCATATTTAAAATCAAATAATATTAAAATCCCTTTTGATGGAATTAATAACAAAGTGGAAATAAAAGTGAAACCAAAAATGTTGCAAACAATTTTATAAAATGTCAAAAAAATCATTAGGCCATATTAAAATACAGATGGTATTTTATTACAATGTTTAAATATTTTAAATAAATCAAAATAGTAGCAAAACAACCACCTTTGTTCCATTTTAACTAAATGCAAATAAATTTATTTTTGCAACCAAACTATTTGTGGTGTTGTTATAATGTATGAGAGCAATATTGGAACAAGTGCCACATTTTACAAAAATCAGTAGCTAGCAACTAAAAAGAAAACAAAGGAAAGAAAATGATAGAATGAAGAAAAAGAGAAATGCTAAAAGTCGCCCCTGGGCAACTCCCCACCAGGCCAGCTTGGCCCAGCCCACTCTCCCTCTCCCCTGTACTTCTCCTCCCTGTTCCTCTTGCGCGGTCGCCATGGCCACTGATGCCAGAACGTCGCAGCCGGACCCTCTCCCTCGCGCCGCTACAGTGCTGGCCAGGAGGAGATAAGGCCCCCGAGACCCCGAGCCCCTCACATGGAAACCCTAGGCGCGCCAGATACCCCCCTTTCTCCCCCTACCTCCCTCTGTTCTCGCTTGAAGGACTCGACGAGCTCGTCGTCGCTGCGCCGAAGTCTCCTACATGGCCAACGACCACATCGAGCCGTGCCGGTTTGTCCAGCGGTTTCACCACCCTCGACCTCGTCTCCTCACGCCTCCAATCGAGCCCGGGGTGCACCGGAGGCCTGGAATCAAGCCATTCCTCTCCGCCAGCCGCGGTGCACGTCGTCGACGGTTGCCTCGCCTACACGCCGCCTCGCGACTCCGATTCACGCCAGCGAGCTCCCCGGTGAGCTGCTGCTCAGATTCCCATCTTCCCCGGCTCGATACGCCGTAGTAGGCCGCTCCCTCTCGACGCCATGGCCACGGCCGCCATGGACGAGAGCCCGGGCTCCCGTGGTGCTCGACGCCGTTGCTGTCGTGCGGCTTGGCTGGGCCGCGGCCCCGTGTACCTTTCACCGCCCATGCGCGCCTACTCGCCGTGCGCTACACCCCTCCCACCGCGCCTCCCCCCTCTCGTCGGAGTGGCCGTCCTCGCCGTGCTTTGCCTCGCCGGCGTGCACGGCTGGGTAGCCAGTGGGGTGACCCACTTACATGTGGGGTCCCCGCAGTTTTAGTTAGCCTAATCCCCTAATTAAGTTAACCCCTCCCTATGTGACACTTACAAGTGGGTCCAAGGCCATTAGTAATAAGCTAATATGAAATAACTGTTAGATTATAACCCTGTTAGACTGACTAGTGGGCCCCTGGCCTTTTAAATAAATTAAAACTGTTAATTATGTCTCTGTTACTATGACATGTGGGCCCTGGCCCTATTTAAGTTGATTAAATGTTTTTATTATCACTGTGAGGCTGACCAGTGGGTCCCTCTGGTCAGGTTTGACCAGTCAACCCTCTGTGGATAATGTTAGGATTTATTAATAAAAAAAAATCCAGAAATTGATTTAAATTTATTTAAATTTGGAAATTCAATATTGGAAATTCAACATCTTTTCAACCGTATGTCTGATTCAAAAACTTTATACATGAAAATTGATCAGAAAAATATACCGAATATGAATACGCTATCCGGATACCCTCCACACCCCTCTAACACAGCGAACATCGACATTCCCCCCTCCGGGCAGTCTGTCCTATAATTGCCCAATACCGTAAAACTCTCCGGATGAATTTTTTCTGAACACGAAAGTTTTTCAGAATGGATCAACTAACTCGGTTACACCATCCACACGTTTTTCGGATGTCCACGACACCTCCGGCACGAACCCTTTCCCCTCCGGACACCCTGTCCGGTAATTACCCCGGAGCCGGTATTTCATCCACGGATGAATTCCCCCTCTGAGCAAAAACACGTTGCGCTGCGTTAGAACCCCGTTAACATTGCGTTTGCCATGTCTTGTATTTTTATTTCTATTATTGCCGTGTATTTATTGTCCGATAGACCCGACGACCGTTATCGACGCCCGTGTGATCGACTACGTCGTCGACGATCGTACCCCTACCGTCGAACTTCCAGGCAAGCAGAGCCATTCTCTTCCCCAGATATCGCCTATCTTTCCGTACATTTCTTGCACTAGGCATTTTTACTACTGCTGCTACGATTACAATCCTATTCAACTGCATAGCATGTTTTTGTCGCCCCTTGATGTACCTTTCCTTTATCCTATGCTGCCTATTATTACTTATGCATTATTCAGCAGTGAGCCCTGCGCATTGTTAGCTAGGATTATCTAGCGGGCTGTGACCACTCAGCGGAGTGAACACGGACACAATATATACAACTGCACAGGTACGGTACAATGCAGACACCGCCTAAGGCCCCCTAGCTCGGCTCTGCCGAGCCACCTTCAAGTTTTAGCTATCAAGGAGTAATCCTTGTACCCCACTCGTTGATGACTCTGTATAGCCGCTCTAGGTACCTGATCACGGTTGTCCTAGAGGTAAGAAGGTCGTGCGACCCAACGGTGCCCGCGAGAGGTATATTTTCGGGAACGACAGGGAGGGTACGACCGACGTTACTGGCGTTCTTGGCCCCTGCTCGTATCTCGCGAGAGTTACCAAACTACGAAAAGTCAAGCTCTACCAAGAGCACACGCGAGAAAAGGTAAGGAGACGGTTCACCTTGTCGGTAACCGCAGAGACTTGGTGGGACGAGAGGGCCGGCACCGATGTACTGGTGGTCCTGACTGCTGTTGTTGACCGCGGGTCGGTTAAGTCGAGGCAACGATAACGGTTGTCACGCAGGTTAATTAAAATGCTAAATGGTTCGGCGGATGTCTTGAGTAGCCTTTTGGCTTGTACGCACTACCTACACGTGGGATGAGGAGTGTGGGCTCCCCTGCATCGTAGTCTCGTTCGAGGGTCTTCAGACGTCAGCAGTATCGCAGGCTGATTGCCGGGAAGTGGTGTTGTCTTCTCTTTCTCGAGCGGTGTATTTGTATTTGCTTTGATTTTTCTTCACCGGTCAGTCACGCACTATGCAGGAGTACGTTCGGGTTAGGGTCCAAAGCCCGGCGTACATAGGATATAGTCCGGCGGATGACCTCTCTGTTGATTGCCGAAGGATGGGCTACTTTGTGTCGGATAGCTTTGGTGGAGCGTTCCCTAACAAGGTTCCCGCCACCCTGGAGATCCGAGCGTCGTAGAGTCACGCAAGTAAACCCCTGCAGGGAAGATTAATCTATTCGAATAGCCGTGTGCACGTTAACGGGACGCTTTATGCTGAAGCTGGATCTTACCACTAGAAACTACTACTATTAAACTGTATGGTTCCGTGTCTTCTTCCTCGCAGGGAGTCGAGGAAGGGAACTCGGAGGCATTATTATTATTAATCATTACAACTTACTATTATACAATGTTGCAGCAACTTCTGCTTCATTGTACAATGTTGCAGCAACTTCTGCTGCATTGTTATTACATTTCTGCTATTGAACTGTTGGCTATTTCTCTTCTCATGCTGCAAGACATCGTCGGAAGATGCTAGTCTTCGATAGGCCTAGCTTCTTATCCTTATTCTGATTTCTATCTTGCAGTCCACTATATACAGCCTCCCCTTTCCATTTGATACAATGCATAATGCTTAGTAGCGGACGTAAGACTCGCGGGTATGCTAGATACTCACCTTTGTTTTATTTCCCCCTTTATATTTTGCCTAATCGGCCGCTGCAGTCGACGTTTGAGCCCAGGAGCAGGAGTACCCCGGAGGCGGATACTACTACGTCGAGACCCCCGCTGACCAGGACCAGGAGTAGTTTCGGAGGCTCCCAGGGAGGAGGCCTTGCCTTTTCGATCTGTATCTCTGATGTTATTTATGCTAGCCTTCTTAAGGCAAAACTTGACTAACTATGTCTGTACTCAGGTATTATGGCTTGTATAACTTATGTATTCGGGTCCGCGTGACCCCCCCTTTATTGTAACATATTGCTTTATCCTTTTGTGTTTAGTGTTGTGCTGTGATATTCTCACCGTGGCACCCTAATCTCAGCCGTGTACCCTGCGTGTATGATTACTGTACACGGATTGATTTTGGGGGCGTCACAAGTTGGTATCAGAGCCGACTGCCTGTAGGAAGCCCCTAACCACTCCTCGGTGGAAGTCGAGTCTAGTCCTTGCAAAACTAGTTTACTAACAGTGTCGTGTGGCTTATTGGCCCACGTCGCAAACTGGGTGGTATTAGGATCTTTTACTCCGTACCTTTTGTGACGCCCTCGAAATCAGACCGTGTACAGTAATCATACACGCAAGGTACACGATCGAGATCAGGGACTCACGGTAAGATATCACAACACAACTCTACAAATAAAATAATACAAGCTGTTTAATACAAGCCAGGGGCCACGAGGGCTCGAATACAACAGCTCGAGAGCACAAAGTTAGCGGAAGCAATAGTATCTGAGTACAGACACAAGGATACAAGGTTGCCTTAAGAAGGCTAGCACAAAATAACAACAGATCGAAAAGGCGAGGCCTCCTGCCTGGGAACCTCCCAACTACTCCTGGTCAATGGGGGACTCGACGTCGTAGAAGGCATCGGGGATCTTCACGTAGCGGTGGTAAGCATCGGGGATCTCCTGCTCCTGGACTCCAAGGCTCCAACGTCGACTGCAGCGGCCGATCAGGCAAAACATAAAGGGGGAAATAAAGCAAAGGTGAGTATCTAGCATACCCGCGAGTCTTACGTCCGCTACTAAGCATTATGCATTTGTATCAACGGAAAAGGGAGGATATATATAGTGGACTGCAAGATAGAAATCAGAATAAGGATAAGAAGCTAGGCCTATCGAAGACTAGCATCTTCCGACGATGTCTTGCAGCATGACGTAAGAATCAGCCAACAGTTTATATAAAACAATAAAGTAACAATGAAGCAGAAGTTGCTGCAACATTGTATAATAGTAAGTTGTAATGATTAATAATAATAATGCCTCCGAGTTCCCTTCCTCGACTCCCTGCAAGGAAGAAGACCCGGAACCATACAGTTTAATAGTAATAGTTTCTAGTGGTAAGATCCAGCTTCAGCATAAAGCGTCCTGTTACCGTGGACACGACTATTCGAATAGATTAATCTTCCCTGCAGGGGTGCACTGGCGTGACACTACGACGCTCGGATCTCCAGGGTGGCGGGAACCTTGTTAGGGAACGCTCCACCAAAGCTATCCGACACAAAGTAGCCCATCCTTCGGCAATCAACAAAGAGGTCATCCGCCGGACTATATCCTATGTACGTCGGGCTTTGGACCCTAACCCGAACGTACTCCTGCACGGTGCGTGACTGACCGGTCAAGCAAAATCAAAGCAAACACAAATACACCGCTCGAGCAAGAGAAGACAACACCACTTCCCGGCAATCAGCCCGCGGTACTGCTGACGTCTGAAGACCCTCGAACGAGACTACGATGCAGGGGAGACCACACTCCTCGTCCCACGTGTAGGTAGTGCGTACCAGCCAAAAGGCTACTCAAGATATCTGCCGAACCATTTAGCATTTTAATTAACCTGCGTGACAACCGTTATCGTTGCCTCGACTTAACCGACCCGCGGTCAACGACAGCAGTCAGGACCACCAGTACATCGGTGCCTGCCCTGTCGTCCCACCAAGTCACTGCGGTTACCAACAAGGTGAACCGTCTCCTTACCTTGTCTCGCGTGTGCTCTTGGTAGAGCTCGACTTTCGTGGTTTGGTAACTCTCGCGAGATACGAGCAGGGGCCAAGCACGCCAGTAACGTCGGTCGTACCCTCCTTGTCGTTCCCGACGATATACCGCTCGCGGGCACCGTTGGGTCGCCCGACTTCTTACCTTTAAGGACAACCGCTGTCCAGGACCCTATGGCGGCAAGACAAAGTCAGCCTCGAGTGGAGTACAAGGATTACTCCTGGATAGCTCACACTTGAGGTGACTAGGCATAACCCAGATAGGGGCCTTTGGCGGTGTCTGCTATGTTCCGTACCTGCAACAGTTATATATTGTATCCGTGTACACTCCCCTGAGTGATCACGTCCCTCTATCTAGTCCTAGCTCACCATGCGCAGGGCTCACTGCTGAATATATGCATAATTATAACAGGCAGCATAGCATAAAGGAAGGTACATCAAGGGGCGACAAAAGCAGGCTATGCAATTGAATATGATTGTAATCGTAGCAGCAGCAGTAACAATGCCTAGTGCAAGAAGGTACGGAAAGGTAGGCGATATCTGGGGAAGAGAATGGCTCTGCTTGCCTGGAAGCTCGGCGGTAGGCGTACGGTCGTCGACGAAGTAGTCGTACCCGGCAGCGGTGTAGTCGGCGGTAGCAGTGGGGTCTACCGGAGGATAAAGGGGGGAGAAACAGTAAATATAAAGTAATCATATACAAACAGATGCATGTCATGACAGATGCAATGTTAACGGTGTTCTAACGCAGTGCAATGCACGTAGCTCAGAGCGGGAATTCATCCGGGGATGAAATACCAGCTCCGGGTGATTACCGACAGACGGCCCGAAGGGGGAAGGTTCCATGTATGTAGTGTTAGAAACATCTAACAGACATGCGGATAGTGTATCCATGATCGTTGATGCATTCCGAACAACTTTTATGTTCAGAACATTTCCATCCGGAAAGTTTTACCGGTACCGGGTAATTACCGGACAGACGATCCGGAGGGGGAAAGTCTCGTGTTCGGTATGTTAAAGGGGTGTGGTGGGGGTTTGGGTGGTGTAATGTTATTCGTTATATTTTTCTGATCAACTTTCATGTATAAAATTTTTCTATCTAAGCTACAATTTAAAAGATATTAATTTCTAAAGTTTTAAATAATTTCAAAGATTTTTTTGAATTAATTTGATCATTTAACATTAACATTATATAAAACAGTAGGGTTGACTGGTCAACTTACAGATAGGGCCCAGTCAACAGGGTTGAATGGTCAATCTTACTAATGGGTCCTACATGTCATGACTCCCCTGAGTTTTTCTGAAATTTGCTAAGTCTGAGAATATTAACGTGTTTAGCAGTTTTCAAATTATTACAACTAGGGATTTATAAGTCCTATGAATTAGTTTCCTATATCAAAGTTGATTAGTTTTAGGTGGTCTCTAATGTGATACCAGTTTTAACCCTAAAAAATTCCATTTACTTCATTAAAACACCTCCTAAATAGTGCTACAAATTATTAATTACAGATTACTCTTATTTTATTCAGTTTTTGCAAGTTAATATCTATTGGTTTATAGCTCAAATTGAGGTACTTCATATGGATTATTTGCAATATAAAAGTTATACTATCATGCCATGGGTTCAATTTGCATAAAACATTGCTGTAACTTAGTTATTAATAACTCCAAAATAGCTACCAGAATAAACTGTTTTCTGTCATATGTGCAATTTAACAAAAGTTGCAACTTACGATTTTTGTAGGATTAAATCCATACATTTTTCAAAAACTTGTTAAATGTAAGAAAATGAACTTAGTTATGTCTATTATCTGCACATATTGATTTTATCCATTTTAAAGCTTAATTGCTAGCTATTCTTATGGCTCATTTGGGGCTATTTTGGCTGCTGCCTTGTGGCGAGCAAGCAGCAAGCAGATAGCTGCACGCAACACCTTAAGCAGCAGCAGCGGCCTGAGCTAGCCGCCGGCCGGCCGGCCAGGCTGGGCACACCACGCGCAGGAAACGGCCGGCCAGGACCAGCAGCAGTCTCAGCAGTGCAGTACTGCGGCGAGCGGGAGCAGCAGAAGGTGCGCAACCACGAGCGGGAGAAGCAATAAAGGAGCAGCGGGCACAAGTGTACACGGACATGGAGGCCGACGGCTTGTACCGGTGAATACGGCGACGGTTCAAGGCGGGAAAGGGGAAATCGGGGGAGAAGCTCACTGTGAGCTCGGGGGCGTGGTCGGGGAGGCCGGGGATGGACCGAAGCAGCGGCAAACGGCGGCAGACGCCGGCGATGTACGCGAGGAACACAAGCTCGATGGAGAGCGTGCGAGCCGTTTCGTCTTGAGCTAATGGTTGTAGGTGAAGTAGGGGAGACAGGCGGAGCTCCTTGCGAAAGATCAGTCGATGAAGACGACGGTGGCGACGGGATCGACGACGAGAAGGTCATCCACGGGCATGGCCATGGCTGCCATGGCTATGTGTGTGCAGTGTGCTGCGTGAGTGTGTGAGTGATGGGTGTGTGCCCGTGGTGTGGTGTGAGTGTGTGTGTGTGGGCGTGTGGCTGTCTAGGCCACTGCCTAGTGGGGCCGACCCTATTAGTGTAGGTATTGTCTAATTTTTCTTTTCTATTTTATCTTATGTTTTTTTATTCAGGGCATTAAATGAATTTAGTTTTGATCCGAACTTCCTACACAATTCACGTACAGTAGTTTTAGATCACCCAAACATTCTCATATTAGCTGGACAAGTATAATTATTGACCTGTATTCAAATGTTCCAATTAAAGGCTATTGGTCCACTAATTTTTTTTTATTAATGCACTTATTGATTTCAGTTGCTTGTGAGACTAGGCTCAAAATTATAATGCAATGATATGATGTTGCATACAACGTTCCAAAATATTTTGAAGAGTTTGAATTTTGCCTTGAATTTAATTAGCTACAAAAATTGTTGTTGGCCCATAGTCTAGTTTTCCAAGGGCATATAAGGAATTTTAATGATGTTGTTTCTCTTAAAAAAATAGTTAGGGAGTATTCGCATCAACATGAACATTTTAGTTTAACTATTCAAAGAATTTTTATTTTTCCCCGCTAGTTGAATTTGGGTTGGATGGATTCTATATCTCAATGACTAATACTAAGTTAATGATGATGACTTGGCATAATTTTTTTTATAGCTTGATTACTGGGGCGTTACACCTTTACTCTGGGAATCTGATCTCTCTTCTCTTTCGGGTTAAAGATTTTGCTAACTCTGACTTTAGGTTCTTGTGACTACTTCCTTCCGGAGAGCCCCTCATTACAGATGATCGCTTGCTTCACGAGAAGATTCCGAAGATTACTCTCCGATGAAATTCCCGAGACCATATGTGTTGATCACCTTTAAAATTCCCTACCACCGATAGGGTCGTATGTATAACCACGTACACGTTCTGTTCATCCATTCAATCCCAGTTGCTCTTGTGTTCACAAGATGCATCGTAATGCTTTCCGTTGTTTCGGGAATCCTTTGAGCCTACTGCCTTGCAACTTCTTTTCACCCTGCGGTTAACTCCTCACATTTATCGAGGATCCGTTCATCCTAAGTGGTTCCTGTGATTCCCAAAATACTTTGAAATACTATTCGATCTCGCGAGAATCCTCGGCAGCCTACTGCTTTGGAGATTCTTCTTACCTCTTTGCACTATGATTAATCCCGTTTGTCTTGTAGACTTTGATGACCTCCCTTGGCATTGCCATTCCGATCTGTTGAATCATCGTGTGCGCGAATGCACGCAGTCATCGATTAATCCTATGAATTCATTCTTTCGGCGCAGACGTCATTCCGGACATGAGCTGGATCTTGGTGAGTCAAAACTTCCTTGATTGTCCGTCTTTTGGACATCATAATTCCTTTGTACTCCAACGTCGAACTATTCAGATGCTTCCATCTCCGAGGTCTTTGCATTATTTTTTTTATGGTTGAGTACCGATACTCACACCAGACTCTCTGTACCCCCACCTGACCTTTTGTTGGATTACTACCTACCGTCCCCTTGTGCCCTAAGTCATTGATGAATCTTCCCGGATATCAGATGCCTCCGGCGAATGATATCATCTAATCGGTGTCGCCAGCCTTCTGCTTTCGAACTTGTATCCCTTGCTTATGATATTTGTTATATGGGTTTCAAATTGCCCCGATGGGTTAACCCTATGCTTCCCCTAATCTGATGAACCCAAATTTTATGCGGGTTATACTCTACTGGCCTTCCGTTAGATGAGCTTGCAATCCTACAACCTTCATGTGTGCGAGAAGTGATTGAAATGTTATGCATTAAAGAAGTGGGAGTCGACCTTGAACTTGTGTTCATGCCCATGGATATGATGTGGAACTGATCATGAAAGCTTCTCGTAAAGATAAGTATCTCCATGGTATAAATTCTTCTATACCTATGATCCACCATTCTACCTTCGAGTATTATCCCTGGTATCTCAAGGATATCATACCTTCGCACTACATCTTATGAATTGTGAGGAAACAATACCTTTCCTTGTCGTAACCACTCCATGGGTTCTGGGTTGTCGTCAACCGAGAACACCGCTTACCTTTTGCTCCACCACCCCTTTTTGTTTCGTGATGTTGCTATCTGACTGCATTCTCTTGAAACCTCTCGACATAAAGTGTCGTGGTCATCATCAACATTTTGCCTTCTTCCAAGTGTTAATTGAATATATGGTGAAAAATACCATCCTTGCCCCTCGATGATTTATGTTATCCTCGACAACATCCTTTGACTCCCTGCCAATACAAACTTGGTCCTTTATATCATGCTCTACCTTATCTTGGGAAGGATATGCACCTAACCTTGGTGTATAATCACATTTTCCTCTTCGTTGGTCTATTTAATCTTTCTTGTGATATAACTTATCCGAGCAGTGATAATTACCTGCTGATGTAAACACTTCGGCGTGCTGCTCTGTCCGTACAACCTATTACTACTGTTGATAACATTCCGGTAACCACCGATGGACGAGAACTTTGCCTATTGGTCCGCCTCGTCTTAACGAGCAGGAAAATGGTTCTCTTCGTCCCTCGCCCTTGGCACCGACGTTGTTGCCGACATAGCTAACAAGATGTTCTCTGACTTACCTTGCAACTTGGTCGCATTGTTTGTCACCACCCTTCTTATTCAATGTGGGCCCATAACCCACAGTTCCACAGGATCGAAACCTGACTCTCTTGTACCTTTCTGTTCTCGAGGTTATTCCTCTTTCTTGACCTCGTATGAAATTCACGAGTCCTCTACCTTGTGATATTCAGTTCGATATCAGACTCCGTGCTTATGCCTGATGCTATGGACCCCTTTTCATCCTCCGTTATCATCGAGGAATGCTTGCATATCCGCTGGAAAACTTCTTGTGCCTTCTTTTGTTTCTCTCGATGTATCTCCCTGAGTTTAACTCGTGGTATACTCTGTACCTTATTCCCTCAGAATGCCTCAGTTGATTAACCTTGTGTCGATTCGACCCCCTAAGTGCCCCCTAACCTATTCGTAGGTACGATGCGACCCTGAATGAAGGATGACAACACGTCGAGATGCACTGATGCAGAGAAGTGAAGTTGTCAACGAGAAGGATAAGATACTTCGAGAAGGACAACAAGAACAAGAAGATCCGTTAGAATGCCAAACCAAAACTTTAACCCTTACACTACCTTTAATTCTCGGGTTGAGAGTTCTTGTTAGTGGGGGAGATTTTTAACACCCTCGGTGTCCAGCTACAGTGATCACCTATTGTTAATGATTAATCACGATGATTAATATTGCCTTGATCATATTTAAAATCAAATAATATTAAAATCCCTTTGGATGGAATTAATAACAAAGTGGAAATAAAAGTGAAACCAAAAATCTTGCAAACAATTTTATAAAATGTCAAAAAAATCATTAGGCCATATTAAAATACAGATGGTATTTTATTACAATGTTTAAGTATTTTAAATAAATCAAAATAGTAGCAAAACAACCACCTTTGTTCCATTTTAACTAAATGCAAATGAATTTATTTTTGCAACCAAACTATTTGTGGTGTTGTTATAATGTATGAGAGCAATATTGGAACAAGTGCCACATTTTACAAAAATCAGTAGCTAGCAACTAAAAAGAAAACAAAGGACAGAAAATGATAGAATGAAGAAAAAGAGAAATGCTAAAAGTTCCCCCTGGGCAACTCCCCACCAGGCCAGCTTGGCCCAGCACACTCCCCCTCTCCCCTGTACTTCTCCTCCCTGTTCCTCTCGCGCGGTCGCCATGGCCACTGATGCCAGAACGTCGCAGCCGGACCCTCTCCCTCGCGCCGCTACAGTGTTGTCCAGGAGGAGATAAGGCCCCCGAGACCCCGAGCCCCTCACATGGAAACCCTAGGCGCGCCAGATACCCCCCTTTCTCCCCCTCCCTCCCTCTGTTCTCGCTTGAAGGACTCGACGGGCTCGTCGTCGCTGCGCCGGAGTCTCCTACATGGCCAACGACCACATCGAGCCGCGCCGGTTTGTCCAGCGGTTTCACCACCCTTGACCTCGTCTCCTCACGCCTCCAATCGAGCCCGGGGTGCACCGGAGGCCGCGAATCAAGCCATTCCTCTCCGCCAGCCGCGGCGCACGTCGTCGACGGTTGCCTCGCCTACACGCCGCCTCGCGACTCCGATTCACGCCAGCGAGCTCCCCAGTGAGCTGCTCCTAATATTCCCATCTTCCCCGGCTCAATATGCCGTAGTAGGCCGCTCCCTCTAGACGCCATGGCCACGGCCGACATGGACGAGAGCACGGGCTCCCGTGGTGCTCGACGCCGTTGCTGTCGTGCGGCTTGGCTGGGCCGCGGCCCCGTGTACCTTTCACTGCCCATGCGCGCCCACTTGCCGTGCGCTACACCCCCTCCCACCTCGCCTCCCCCCTCTCGTCGGAGTGGCCGTCCTCGCCGTGCTTTGCCTCGCCGGCGTGCACGGCTGGGTAGCCAGTGGGGTGACCCACTTACATGTGGGGTCCCCGCAGTTTTAGTTAGCCTAATCCCCTAATTAAGTTAACCCCTCCCCATGTGACACTTACAAGTGGGCCCAAGGCCATTAGTAATAAGCTAATATAAAATAACTGTTAGATTATAACCCTGTTAGACTGACTAGTGGGACCCTGGCCTTTTAAATAAATTAAAACTGTTAATTATGTGTCTGTTACTATGACATGTGGGCCCTGGCCCTATTTAAATTGATTAAATGTTTTATTACCACTGTGAGGCTGACCAGTGGGTCCCTCTGTGGATAATGTTAGGATTTATTAATAAAAGAAAGTCCACAAATTGATTTAAATTTATTTAAATTTGGAAATTCAATATCTTTTAAACCGTAGGTCTGATTCAAAAACTTTATACATGAAAATTGATCAGAAAAATATAACGAATATGAATACGCTATCCGAATACCTGCCACACCCCTCTAACACAGCGAACATCGACATTCCCCCCTCCGGGCAGTCTATCCGATAATTGCCCAATACCGTAAAACTCTCCGGATGAATTTATTCTGAACACGAAAGTTGTTCAGAATGGATCAACTAACTCGGTTACACCATCCACACGTTTATCGGATGTCCACGACACCTCCGGCATGAACCCTTCCCCCTCCGGACACCCTGTCCGGTAATTACCCCGGAGCCGGTATTTCATCCACGGATGAATTCCCGCTCCGAGCAAAAACACGTTGCGCTGCGTTAGAACCCCGTTAACATTGCGTTTGCGATGTCTTGTATTTGTATTGCTATTATTGCCGTGTATTTATTGTTTCTCTCCCCCTCTTATTGTCCGATAGACCCGATGACCGCTGTCGACGCCCGTGTGATCGACTACATCGTCGACGATCGTACCCCTACCGTCGAACTTCCAGGCAAGCAGAGCCATTCTCTTCCCCAGATATCGCCTATCTTTCCGTACATTTCTTGCACTAGGCATTGTTACTGCTGCTGCTACGATTACAATCCTATTCAACTGCATAGCATGTTTTTGTCGCCCCTTGATGTACCTTTCCTTTATCCTATGCTACCTATTATTACTTATGCATTATTCAGCAGTGAGCCCTGTGCATTGTTAGCTAGGATTATCTAGCGGGCTGTGACCACTCAGGGGAGTGAACACAGACACAATATATACAACTGCACAGGTACGGTACAATGCAGACACCGCCAAAGGCCCCCTAGCTCGGCTCTGCCGAGCCACCTTCAAGTGTGAGCTATCAAGGAGTAATCCTTGTACCCCACTCGTTGATGACTCTGTATAGCCGCTCTAGGTACCTGAGCACGGTTGTCCTTGAGGTAAGAAGGTCGGGCGACCCAACGGTGCCCGAGAGAGGTATATTATCGGGAACGACATGGAGGGTACGACCGACGTTAGTGGCGTGCTTGGCCCCTGCTCGTATCTTGCGACAGTTACCAAACTACGAAAATTCGAGCTCTACCAAGAGCACACGCGAGACAAGGTAAGGAGATGGTTCACCTTGTCGGTAACCGCAAAGACTTGGTGGGACGACAGGGCAGGCACCGATGTACTGGTGGTCCTGACTGCTGTCGGTGACCGCGGGTCGGGTAAGTCGAGGCAACGATAACGGTTGTCACGCAGGTTAATTAAAATGCTAAATGGTTCGGCGGATGTCTTGAGTAGCCTTTTGGCTTGTACGCACTACCTACACGTGGGATGAGGAGTGTGGGCTCCCCTGCATCGTAGTCTCGTTCGAGGGTCTCAGACGTTAGCAGTATCGCGGGCTGATTGCCGGGAAGTGGTGTTGTCTTCTTTTTATCGAGCGGTGTATTTGTATTTTCTTTGATTTTGCTTCACCGGCCAGTCACGCACCGTGCAGTAGTACGTTCGGGTTAGGGTCCAAAGCCCGACGTACATAGGATACAGTCCGACGGATGACCTCTCTGTTGATTGCCGAAGGATGGGCTAATTTGTGTCGGATAGCTTTGGTGGAGCGTTCCCTAACAAGGTTCCCGCCACCCTGGAGATCCGAGCGTCGTAGAGTCACGCCGGTGCACCCCTGCAGGGAAGATTAATCTATTCGTATAGCTGTGTCCACGGTAACATGACCCTTTATGCTGAAGCTGGATCTTACCACTAGAAACTACTACTATTAAACTGTATGGTTCCGGGTCTTCTTCCTCGCAGGGAGTCGAGGAAGGGAACTCGGAGGCATTATTATTATTAATTATTACAACTTACTATTATACAATGCTGCAGGAACTTCTGTTGCATTGTTATTACATTTCTGCTATTGAACTGTTGGCTGTTTCTCTTCTCATGCTACAAGACATCGCCAGAAGATGCTAGTCTTCGATAGGCCTAGCTTCTTATCCTTATTCTGATTTCTATCTTGCAGTTCACAATATACAGCCTCCCTTTCCATTTGATACAATGCATAATGCTTAGTAGCGGACGTAAGACTCGCGGGTATGCTAGATACTCACCTTTTCTTTATTTCGCCCTTTATATTTTGCCTGATCGGCCGCTGTAGTCGGCGTTGGAGCCTAGGAGTAGGAGTACCCCGGAGGCGGATACTACTACGTCGAGACCCCCGCTGACCAGGACCAGGAGTAGTTTCGGAGGCTCCCAGGCAGGAGGCCTTGCCGTTTCGATCTGTATCACTGATGTTATTTGTGCTAGCCTTCTCAAGGCAAAACTTGACTAACTATGTCTGTACTGAGATATTATGGCTTGTATAACTTATGTATTCGGGCCCGCGTGACCCCCCCTTTATTGTAACATATTGGTTTATCCTTTTGTGTTTAGTGTTGTGCTGTGATATTCTCACCGTGGCACCCTAATCTCAGCCGTGTACCCTGCGTGTATGATTACTGTACATGGATTGATTTTGGGGGCGTCACAGTCGCCACGCTGGAGAGCCACCGGCCTTCCGCCGCCATCGCGATCCAGGCGGGATCGGGCCACCGCGCCGTTGTGGGCCGGCCTTCCCCCGCACGGCCCTTGGCCCAGCGCCCTGACCCAGCACGCCTCGGCCCGCAACCTCCCCTTTGCCCTGGGTGCATGAGGCCTATCCGCCGCCCACCTCAAGTTGGGCTGGGCCCACTAAGGTGAGGCGCCCTTCCCTTTTGTTTTTCTTGCTACTGCTGCACTGCTGGGCTCGGCCCATTAGCATGTTTCTGTTATATAGCGTTCGTGAGCATAACTTAGTAGCGCTCGCCCCCTGTATAGGCCCGGGTTTTCTCCCTCGCGTCCGACACTCCACGTTTTTGACCGCCGGGAGTTCATACAACCTCCGATTCGGACGAAATCTCGAACTACGCGCTCAGCGCGGCGAGCCCGTCGATTCTACCTCACTTTGATACTGTTTGGAGAATTTTTTTGGCACCCAATAAAATAACCCATTTAAATATAAATGGGGGTTTTCATTCCGATGGCGATGGCTGGTCTCGTGCCGGACGTTGCAACGGTACTCGGGTGAACCCGGTGTCGCAAAGGTCGTGTGCCGTTGGGAAAAAGGTTCGCTTCCGCATCCGATACGAGAAAGAGAGGGGGAAATATAATCACCAATTAATAAATTTGCGAAGAAAATACTACAAACAATTCTAGCATGCAACAAAATAAAGCAACAAACAATTTTTTTAATTTGGGTGAAAATCCTGGGTTGTTACAATGGTCAACATGATGATCGTTGTTTCGCGATCATGGACAATTAAGTCAAATGACTGTGAGGTCACCTCATTGGATGAATGCCGTGATTAACATTACGCAGCGTAAGCATCACAACATGATCAAACTTATAAAGGTTCAGTGTTGTAATTACAGAACGTAGTAGACCGTTCCTTAGACCGTGAGTAGTTGCATAGTTGCTATCTTTTCAGATGCTTTGACCTACAATCCACCGCCTAACTGAAATATGCTGGCCATGACGGTGTCCCTTGGGAATTCCTTTGAGATATGTTGAGGAGTATTTTTACAAGAGAGGGATTTGTCAACCCATGTGATGGAAAGATACTTAGGGCCCACTTGGTGAGATTACATCCATAAAGTTGCGCAGCGTTTGACTAGGTCACGGGGATGAATATCACGGAACGAGTGAATAAGGATTTGTCGGTAACGAGGTTGAACCAGACATAGGATGTCATTGATCGAATCTTGGACTAATCCGGGATCGATGACAAAGGGAATGCTATACGACGTAAGGTCCAATGGGTTTTGATATCTGGAATGCAGAGGGGTCATTATGGGCATCCAGGTCCCGCTGATGATCATTGACCATAGCCTCATCTCAGTCATGACTGGAGTGTTCTTGGACCGTAGGGTAACGCACTTAAGGGCCCGATGTTATCGGAGACCTTTTTGGAACTATCGGAGTTACCAGAGAATAAAGGAAGCAGCACCGGAAAAGTTCCGTGTTGACCCGAAGGAGTTTCGGAGTGAGCCGGAAGGTGTTCTGGATCACCGGAAGATGAAATAATATGTTTAAGTTATTAATTAAGTGAATTAAAAATTAATTTTTTATTTATAATTAAAAAGTGCAACGGGCCTTATTTGTGAAAAAGGACCATTAGGGGAATAAAGGGAAAATAAATAAAGAAAAAAAGGAAAGGGGGGGGGGGAGGCGCCATGGGCCCTAGGTCACATGAGGGGTGCGCCCCCTCCCCCTTGGACGGCCACCCCCTTAGCAAAGGGACTTTAGTCCCACATTGCTAAGGGTGGGGGGTTGACTCCCTCTCCTCCCCCTATATAAAGTCATGTATGATGGACTTTTTTGAGATACAGAAATTCGTGAGAAAATAAATATAACTCCGAATTGAGATCAGATTTCTCCCTTCTTCTTCCCTTCCTCGTCTCTTCCACGGTGGGCTCCCCTTGTCTGGAGCCTGTAGTGGGATTGAGGTATCTCTGCTACACGGAGGCCGACGTGCGGTCGAAACTCCGGTTCCGGAGGTCTACTTCCACCACCTTCGCTGGATCGAAGAACGGAGGTCGTCATCGAGTCTCATACGTGTGCGAGTACTACGAGGTGCTACACATGTGGCACTCCACCCATCCGGGTGCTAACACAACCAGGGGGCTGTGAACTTCGTTCGGCTACATCAACCACGTTTGCGGGAACGTTTCCCACGCAATGAACTACACCCCGAGGTATGTTATTTCGCAACCCTCTCCGTCAAAGTAATACGGCTAGCTAGATCTCGGGTTATGAGAAACACTAGTTAGGAAAATTTTGTGTTTTCTACTACGAACCCCAATAGTGGTATCAGATCCAAGTTTATGCTTAGTATTACTGTACAGATAGAACACATCGGGGATGTGGGCGTTGATTGTATGATTGATACCCTCCCACGTGTACTTGTTCACATATGCTGCATCGTTTGATGAAGCGGGCCCTGACCGACCTTACACGTACACTCAAGCGAGACTGGTTCCACGCTTGACATACGTCTTGTACCGTATAAAGTGGCTCTGGGGGTGTATGTCTCTCTACTTTAGCGGATGTGGCATTTGCAACGGAGGGCCCCGTACGGGATGTAATAGAGACAATCGTATAGTCAGCGTTGTGGTTTACTCGTAGGTTAAACCTGTTTAACTATGAAAGCCCTAGCAGCCACGTAAAAACATGCAATATACAATTAGAGGCGTCTAAAATTTGTATTGCTAAGTGGGGGCTATCGTTCGTTTGATTGTGATGTAGTGATAGCTTTGCTATGTGTTACTAGAAAGTAGTAAACATTCATCATGATAAAGCAAACTCAAATGGAGTCACTTAAGACTTAGTGCCAACATGGACAAACATCTTAAAACTTGCTAGTATAGGATACACGACGGTAGCATGTGATAAGATGATCCCTTAACAAATAACAAACACAAGTATTCTACCAAAGTGTGCACCACCTGGAAGGATCTCCCATATGGCCGACATACCATACATTGGGTGTCACATATATTAAACGACGTTCGCATGAGGTTGGGTTCGGCAAGCCTAGCATATGCAGATATGGCCTTGCTGAGCAGCATATAACACTGAGGCCAATTTGGCGAGCCTAGCATATGCAGATATGGCCTCGGAATACTAGAGATCGAAAGATCGAGCATGAGTAGCATACCCAATGTGATCACACAAGTTGTTGTCTACCTTTGAAACTGATCCGTCGACCGTGTGATATTCGAGGGAGGACAGTGAATCTGGATCATGTAATCACTAAAACTTCTTTGGGATGATTGTTTTAGTGTGAGATCATTTATAATGTGATTATATGAACTCATTCTTGTGAACTAGTCTTAATTGCGTTCCTTGCAATTATGTTTGTAGAAAATGAATGAAATAGAGCAACGTGAATTATCATTCCTCATGGAGGGTGAGAGACTTAGAATAAATGGGTCAAACTTTGCTGACTGGTACTCACGCCTTAGGAGTTCTCTCAAGAGAGCAAACATCTTGTTTACACTAGAAATGCATATGTAAGAACATACGGATAACGATGTTGGCGACCAAGAGATACTTGATCACTATGCTCGTCGACAAAAGTGCTCCGTGGTCAAGAATGTCATGATTTTTAGCATGTCAGAGGATTTGAGCATTCAGTTTCAGGACATTGACTCTTATGACATGATGGACACGCTAAAGACAATGTTCATATGTGAGTTCAGAGTGGCCAGATTTGAGTTAGAAAGCAAGTTTCTATCTACAAAGATGGAAGAACGCACAAGCCTGGGTGATCACTTAGACATGATGCATGAGATGTACCTGACCCTGGTGGAGGATTATGAATATCGGACAATGAACGAATCTACCACATAAGAGTTTGCGATAAACATGTTATTGCACTCACTTCCACCGAGTTATGGAGATTATGTTCATAACTATGTCGGGATATGAGCTAATATGAGTCTCCAGAATTTCATGACTGATCTCTTGGCTGCAGACAGTGCACCTATTGAGGATGCAGAAGTTGTGGATGGAGATGGTATATACTGGATATACTTTATAAATGTTTGTTCCCTTTATATAACACTTGCAGTTAATGAGTATCTGATACTTATTCTGTTTTATGAAAACAGGACCTGCAGTTGCATGGACGGGAAGAGGTGAAATCGAGGATTGATGGCAACCAAAACAGTCGATGGCCAGCATGGATTCCACCGAGACATCTATCATAGGAAATACTTTTAGTATTAGATAAATCTTATGTAATCATTATAGTATGAACACTTAGTTGAGTGTCTTGCATCTCGCGAGACAAAGTTATTCATGTAATGAGACAAGTCAGTTGTTCTGATTAAATGAATAAAGTGTGCTTATACTTTGATTACGTCTTGATTTATATTATGATAGAAATCATTTATAATACTACTATTATTGTCAAGTGATATTCAATGTTTAATGATAAAGTTGTCTTGAATACAACAAGTCAAAAGTCATGATTAGATTTAATTGCATAAGGTGATTTCATAATTGATGAAGTCATTAAATATATGATCTAATGAATTATGCATTTATTATCGGATGAAATTCATAACTTGATTGCATGAGATGGATTAGATACACGATCTATAAACCTCTGCATTAAATATGACCATGACAAAGTTCTAGCAAGTAGAACTTGTGCCAATCATTATACATAAATGATGTACTAAATGGGCATGTGTGTTATCATTAAATACTTCATATGATTAGTTGAACATTGTATTCAATTGAGATCATAAAACTGAGATTCAAGAATCACAGTGTGAAGTAGAATACATGAATACAAATCACTACGCTATGTTCTAAGTGATAAGTATTAAAATTGACATAACGGGAGACTTGTGGAAGTTATACCACATATTACGATGGAAATTTAAAGTACTAGACTACTTAAACCATTCGTAGTCATTCTAAATTGTAGTATGGTCTAAATGTTCTTTCCCCTTGCACTAAAATTATTATCGAACGAGGTTGTTTAAATTCATTAAGTTAAAACACCCACTTCATGAATTAGGAAACCATCCCGAATCTAATGAGACAAGATAGCTCCATATGATGATGGTGTTATAAAGTTTCTAAAGAAAGAATTTCTTTGGCTTAAAATTGCATGCAATTGAAATTACACGTTTTCCCGGATACAAAACTTGTATTGCTTGATTGGTAATGCGAGAAGAAAGTTCTCGACATGGACCCAGTGGGAGATAGTGGAAACTTTGACCAGGGTACTAGACCTTACCTTCATAATATCAGAATATTGCAACAGAAGCATGTTCCGTTGTAAAAACACTGTAAAAGGAGGGAATATGCCATAGATGATGATCATGGTATGTGAGTTGAAGCCTTTGTTTAATTCAGAAGGTTATCATGAATATGTTCTGTATAGAACAATAATCATGAGTCTTCTTAATGAAACAAAAGGAGTAAAATTTGTTGAAATGCAAAGGAATGATGGTAGCCTAGAACACGAGGAGAAATGAAATAATATTGAGTTGCATATAGGATGGCTGACGTCCTGTGAAATAAAATCGGTTATTTCATATTCCCGATAAACTAGAAAGTTATTGAGAATAATGTAACGGGCATAAGGCATTATTTGGATCATAAAACTGTTATGACCAAAGTTCAATATTGATCGGCTTGAGAAACGTAGGAATGCTTTAATCAATAAAATATTTCATTTACACTAAAATTAGGCCATAGCCTAGAATTGCGTCTCATTCAAATTTAGGATTTGAAAGTGAATTGCAATAGGCATGCCGAAAGTTTAATTCGTTAACCAGGATGGACTATAGTACCTCAAGACAGAGCCCTCAACCTTGATTTGATCAAGTGATTTTGGAATGACCAAAATATTGAGTGGGCCTGCAGTTTCATGAAACTGAGTGGGATCTATGAAGACTTCCAAGAAACTTGTAGTGCAGAAGGCATTTTCTAAGTGGGAGCTTTGAGAGAATTATTGTTATGTAAGACATAAGAATAAGACATTAACTTGATGAAAGATGAACCACAAATATATGGGTATATGATGGATATATTTGAGTGGGAGCATGATCATTGTCTCAAACATATATGCATTGATATGTGTGAAGAATGCTCTCGTATATATATATATATATATATATATATATATAAACATGCATTGATTTGTGTATATAGAGAATCGTCTCATATACATGTGTGCATTATGATATATATGGAGCATAAGGAAGATGAAATGCAAGATTAAAAGAATTTTATTTTATGTGAAGTACTAACACATTACACGTTGAAATCTATAATGATAGATTAAGATACGTATGATGAACCGAAGAAAAGGTTGGAATAATCTTCTAGACAAGAGGCAAGTTCTTATAGCTAGAAATTATATAACGGATGAATATCCAAATATCACAAGCAATGTCTTGATGAAAGAATAGAGATGCACCATGTACTTGGACATGTGATCTTATATGCTCTTTAGCATATGATTCTACCATAAAACATGTGCTGTGAATCCAACAACAGAATGACTCAAAAGTTCTTGAAAGAAGAACAGATTCCGATGTGCTTTATGAGTAAAACACAAAATCTGAATAAGGTCCATGCATTGAGTATATGAGGAATACTGAGGACAATGCTCTAAATTATAGGAAGGACAATAGACTTGAATGTAATGCAAGATTACAATTGCAAGCCATATTATGGGTCTATATGAATTAGAGATATCACTCAAGATATGGAACAAATGGGAGCCAAATTCACGATTCAAAACACTACAAACATAATACTCCCTCCGTTCCTTGAAGTAAGGTGTATAGTTTTCTTGCACGAATATTAACGCAGGGGTTTGAAGAGCATATTTGGCTGTGGTTGGACTAAAAATGCCATAGAAGGATCCGTGGGAGTAGAGAGGAAAAAAGGAAGGTGAGAAAATCCCTCATTCCAGATCAGTTATTGAGCCTCATTAATCTCCTTCGAAATAAACTTGCCAATTACTCATGGTTTTCATTCAGAGCCAGTGCATGCAACGCTCTAAGTCATATGAATACAAGGCAATAAATCTGCGGGATTGAAGTTGTTAGCCCATGATCATTCCTTTCCTTTTCTTCAGCTCACGTTTGGCAACTAATTATAAGAAAAAAACATATGGTGGAGGGGTAGTATTGGAAACAAAATCCCTCACACCCTATATTATGAAATTTATTTTAAAAAACTATACACCTTACATCAAGGAATGGAGGGAGTACTACTTAAGAAAGTAGACGTATGGATAAAGTTTAGCGTAAGAAGTTTCGACTTCTGGCTGAGTGTATTTCCCAGTATATATGACCATGGATAAGTCTTCTGAGGACTGAACCAAAAGATCACTAGAGGATATTGTAAAATAATAGTGTCACTCTCCCGCGAACCTTATATCCAACCATTATATGATGATGAGTGCTATGTCAAACTAGTTGATCAATACCAACTTCAAAGGAAACATACGAATCTGAATTAGTGCAGATCGTAGAAGAAACCTCTTCCATGAGCAAGCATGATCAATGAACACTTATGTGATAAGATGATTATGATCAGGAAAATGCGGCTAGTTATTAGCACTTTAATGCAAGTGGGAGACTGTCGGATATATGCTCTAGAGGCAAATAATATATGATTATTCCAATATATCTAAGCAAGTTCATAACCAGTTTCATACTGTGCTAGAACTGTATTAGTGAAACAATGATACATGTGTGGTATAGAAACAACCAACCTTCCTAGTTAGCCTCTATATCAATAAATAGTTCATGGTCAACATGATGATCGTTGTTTCGCGATCATGAACAATTAAGTCAATTGATTGTGAGGTCACCTCATTGGATGAATGACGTGATGAACATTACCCAACGTAAGCATTGCAACATGATCAAACTTATAAAGGTTCAGTGTTGTAATTACAGAACGTAGTAGACCGTTCCTTAAACCGCGAGTACTTGCATAATTGCTATCTTCTCGGATGCTTTGACCTACAACCCACCGCCTGACTAAAATATGTTGGCCATAACGGTGTATCTTGGGTATTCCGTTGAGATATGTTGAGGAGTATTGTTACAAGAGCGGGATTTGTCAATCCATGTGATGGAAAGATACTAAGGGCCCACTCGATGAGATTCCATCCATAAGCTGCGTAGCGTGTGACTAGTTCACAGGGATGAATATCACGGAACGAGTGAATAAGGATTTGTCGGTAACGAGGTTGAACCAGATATAGGATGTCATTGATCGAATCTCGGACTAATCCGGTATCGATGACAAGGTAATGCTATATGACGTAAGGTCCAATCGGTTTAGATCTCCGGAATGCACATGGGTCATTATGAGCATCCAGGTCTCGCTGATGATCATTGACCATAGCCTCATCTCGGTCATGACTGGATTGTTCTCGGACCATAGGGTAACACACTTAAGGGCTCGATGTTATCGGAGACCTTTTCGGAACTATCGGAGTTACCGGAGAATAAAGGAATTACCACCGGAAAAGTTACATGTTGACCCGAAGGAGTTTCGGAGTGAGCCAGAAGGTGTTTCAGATCACTGGGAGATGAAATAATATGTTTTAGTTATTAATTAATTGAATTAATAATTAAAAACATTTTATTTATAAGTAAAAAGTGCAATGGTCCTTATTTGTAAAAAAGGCCCATTAGGGGAATAAAGGGAAAATAAATAAAGAAAAAGAAAAAGGAAAAGCGGGGGAGGCGCGATGGTCCCTAGGGCCCATGAGGGGTGTGATGACCCTCAACTGTAGGGGATTGTTTGTAGTGTTTTCGAGAAATAAGAGTGTCGAACCCAACGAGGAGCAGAAGGTATTGGTAAGTGACTTTGGTAAAGAAATAGCTGCAGGAACTGAAAGATAACTTTTTAGGGGTTTTCAGTATAAGCAACAAAAAGATAAAACCAAGCAAAGTAAAGAGCACTGAGGAGTAACAAGTGGCCCGATCCTTTTGTCAGAAGGATAGGCCTAGCAACTGAACTTATAAAGGCTAAAGCGTTCTTGAGGACACACGGGAGAAATTGTCATGTGCTTTGGCCATATTCCGTATCGGTTCTATGTGCTGTGCTGATAAGTGTTGAGTGGGTGGATCGATGCTAGCGCACCCTCTAGACTAAGATAAGTACACTCTTATGATTTAAACACCTTGCAAGTATCCGCAAATACAAGGTAGTAATTAAGGCAAAAGCCTAACCATAGCAATACGATCGATGATCCATTGTTCCCTTGTGCAAAAGAGTACAAACTGGGGTTCAGGTTTCTGTCACTCCGGCAACCCACCGTAAGCATCCTTTGTACACAATTTATTCCCCTAGATCCTTAATAAGGCGAAGTGTTGAGTGTTCGACTCACACAACACCACTAGGAAAATTAAAACACAACTTAAATATCAAACAACACATATTACTTCAACATCATATGACTACTAACACCTAGACTTCTCCCATGTCCTCAAGAACTAAAGTAACTACTCACAAGAAATAAAAGAGATCATGATCAGTGGGGATAAATAGATGATAAACAATCTAGAGACAATGATATTTCTCCAACAAAACTCAATAGCATTCATCACACGGTAGTAATCAACACCGGTAGAGTAGAGAGGATAGATAGTACGAATTACAACACAAGATAAAATTGTGAGGTGAGATTGGATGGTGGTGGAGATGGTGCTGATGTTGGGGATGATGTTGATGACGATCTCGATGATTCTCGTGACGATGGTGATGACGATGGCGACGATCTCCCCTGCCGGGAGGTGTTCTCCCCGGCGGAATCTTCCCGCCGGAGATGTCTTTTCTTCTTTGTAGGTTTCCGCCACGGAGCAGCGGCGGAACTCTGGAAACTCTCCCTCTTTTAGGGTTTCTGATATATGACGGATATATATACCAAAGGGGCGGAGCCGGGAGTGGTCCCAGGGCCCTATGCGCTCTCCTGGCGCGGCCAGGGGTGGGGCTGCGTCGGGTGGCCGCCTGGGCACCCTGTGGCCCCCCTCTGGCCCCTCTTCGGCGCATCTTCCTTAATCTTCTGAAAAATGCACTTCGTCGATTTTTAGGTAATTTGGAGGTATTCTTCTTCAGCAACTCAGCGTCCACTTTTTACCGCTGAATCCTGCGTCTGCTGCTTCGGCATCGGAAATTTTCAAACTGTGTAAAATCAGCCAAAACAACATAAGAACAACATCATAACATGAAATATGTCAATGAATAAGAAAGAATTAAAATATAAAATAGTGATGCATTTTGGACGTATCAACTCCCCCAAGCTTAGACCTCGCTTGTTGCCAAGCGAATGCTGAGCTCGGTATACCTGTCCACGAGTTTAGAGAGTGAAGTGACGATAAATAAAATACGGACAAGAAGCATCAAGGTTTCTCCATCAAACTCAAGCATCCTCAACAACAACCTCAACTCATAAGGTCCTTATGAGAAAGTAATAACAATTATAATCAAAAGTAGGGCTGAGAAAACTCATCAAATTATGGCAAACATATCCTTGGTCAAGGGACAACTAATAACTTTTATTTTTTCTCTTTGTGAATAAGATGAAACAAATTGAAGGTTTTGAAAGAACATGTTATTAGTCATGAAGTGCGAATGCCAACACAAAGGAAGATGTTTGCTTGGCAAAAGCTTTCGCAAACAACTTACTTATCAAAAGATAATGTCAACGATGATATGGATGGCAAAATTTAATGCTGCATTATATGGATGAATCCTCATCATCATCAAGCGTCTGTTCTCTTTGGGAAAGGAAAGAAGTAGGAAAACTGACTCAACATAAAAGTAAAGGAAGGGCCTTGTTAAAGGAAAGCAGAGAGAACTCATGTGCTATCTTTAATCAAACAGAATGAAAATAAATTTTGGGAGGTGCATAGTTTGTCAAAAAATGCTAATAGATATCTCAATTACTTCTCAAGATGGACAAGTTTCGAGGAATGACTCCCAAGCGGGGAAGATCACATACCCTTAGTCTCCTTTGTTTATCACTTCCAAAGTTTCTGATTTCTCATAAACCGAGCGTGAAGGAGGGTTTGTTTGTTATATTATCTTTCGAGCTGGGCGCACTCATGCCAGTTCCTTATCGAGTTATGGGTTTGCACATTAGACATGCAATCCCGAGGTAAAACTTTTCCAACTTAAGAAGATCATGAATTACCTACTACTTCCTCATGAGCTAAACAAGAGGCACAAAACAGAAGATTTTGAACATTTGAGGATAACACATAAATTCTATACTTATGAGAGTGGTAGGGGAATACCACGAATAGGAAGGTATGGTGGACTCATATGGAAGGTAATGGTTTCAGGGTATGGATGCACAAGCAGAAATCTGCTAGGCAAAGAGTTTGGCCAGCAAAGGCTTTGAGAGAACAGACAATTGATGCTAACTTAGATGAAAAACATATAAAGCATAAACATTAAGGTAAGCATAACACATCAAGTTGTCTTCCTTGTCAACATAACACTTCAAGATAATAACATAAAGGTTTTGGCTTTGTCGCTACTTGGGAAAACATGCATGTTGTCAAGACCAAAGCTATGTTTGCCAAAATTAAATAAATTTTTCAAAGACATACCTGATATAAGGTCAAACTCCCCATAAGAATCATCATATAAGGTTGATTGCGTGAAGAGAATACCGAGTGCAGCGAAGGAACCAATATACTTCTCATTAATATTCCAATATAGATGACTCCACACTCACAGATACAAACTCTCCATAGAAGGAGTGATAGACCTCAATGCAAACACCTATTTCATATAATAACTTCCCTAGACATGATACGACTCTACTTGACTATAAAAGACTAAGATAAAGATAAAGATACCGGGCACTCCCCCAAGCTTGGAACAAGCTGAGGGGATGCCATTACCCAAGGAGATTTACTCCTCATTCTTGTTGTGGTTGTTGTTGATGTAGTCGTGGATGAAGCGCTTCCATGGTAGAGGTTCTCCGGTCCCATGAGAGGTTTCGGTCTCCAAGATCCTCCTTCCAGCACCTAAACCCATGCGCATAAACTTTAGTTCATAATCACAGTTCTGGTTGTGCAGATCATAGATCTGCCGTTGGAGATCATCAATTCTTTCTTCTACAGCGGTGATGCTTGACCAAATCCCCCTCATCTCCTTCTTGTAGAACGTCTTCTGCTCGTTGATGATGTCGAAGTTGGCTTCAATGCCCCGCTCAACCATCTTCTTGTACTTGAAGACTTCGTGCTCCATCTCTTCTAGCCTGGTCTCGATGCTCCCCTCCTTGACAGGTTCCTTCAGATCCTCTTGGTGAAGGTCACCATCCTCCAACTAGACGGTTCGAGGATGGTTCTTCACCTGAGTGAGGTAAGGGTTGATGACGTTGACGACGAACTTGTCCTTGGGGGAACTTGGGGAAGCCATGGCACCTAGGTCTAGCTAAAAGATTTCCTGGCAGAAACAGATCAAGAAGAAAACACATGAAATCGAGAGATACGGTGCCGGGACTATCCGCGCAAATATATAGCAAAAATTTCTGCAACATATGGAAGGAAACGAGCCAAAGTGGAGTCGGAGACGGGCTCCGGGGTGCCTAGGAGGCCTCCCGGCGCGGCCAGGAGGTAGGCCACGCCTGGGGGGGGCCTGGGGGGGGGGGCGCCTGGGCCCCCCTGGAGCTCCTCTCCGGCTCCAATCCGGCTCTGAATATTCTATATTTTGCAAAAACGCATAATATGGAACTTTTATGGCGGTTCGCGATGTTTCCTGACCGTAATACATACCTTTTCTTATTCTGCTTCTGCTGGAATCTGAAACGGGGCTGCAACATGTTCTTCATGAGTAGTTGTGTGTATTATATTTACATCAACATTGACGGGATCCCCCTCCATGTAATGCTTGAGTCTTTTCCCATTCACAACTTGAGGTTTGGTGCCATCAAAATTGTTAATCTTGATCGCACCTGATGGTAAACTTCTTCGATATGAAATAGTCCTTCCCATCTGGAAAGTAATTTACCAGGAGAAAATCTGAAATGGTTTCTAAACAATAAAACTTTATCACCAACATTAAATTCGAATCCTTCTATCATGCCACTTCTTTACCTTTTCCTTGAACATTTTAACGCTCTCGTAAGCTTCACTTATCCACTCATCTAGAGAAGTCAAGTTCATGAGACGCTTTTCACCGGCTAACTTCGGGTCAACATTAAGATCTCTAAGAGCCCAGAAAGCTTTATGTTCTAATTCCAATGGCAAATGGAAAGCCTTGCCATAGACCATCTTATACGGGGACATGCCCATGGTTTTTTTAAGCAGTTCTATACGCCCACAGAGCATCTCCTAACTTCTTTGACCAGTCCTTTCTAGAACTGTTGACTGTCTTTTGCAAGATCAACTTGATCTCTCTATTGATGAGCTCAACTTGCTCACTAATTTGAGGATGGTATGGTGAAGCAATCCTATGATTGACATCGTACTTTGCTAGAGCTTTTCTAAAAGCTCCGTGTGTCAAGTGTGATCCTCCATCAGTCATAAGATACCTAGGTGTAACAGCCCAGATTTCAAAAATTAAATTTTTTGTTTTCGGTGTGAATTGTTCGATTGTCTGATTTGTTGGCGGTGTTTGCATCCCCGATTTATCAATCGGCGATTATTTCCCCCCCTCTTATGTCGTACCGGACGGAGACCGACCATTGCCACCCTGACACTCGACCTTTGCGACATCGGGTTTCGCCCGATCATCGTCGCGAAAACCGCACGAGACCAGCCGCATCCAACGGAATTAAAACCCCCGTTTAATAATTAAACGAGATATTTTTATAGCGCGCCAGAAAGTGTTCTCAGAACGGTTCGAGCGTGAGGTGAACGCCACCGGCTTGAAGCGCTGATCGCGCAGTTCGAAGTTTTACCCGAATCAGAGGTCCTGCGGACCCCCGGCGGTCAGAAACGTGAACACCGCGCGCGCGAGAGAAAAACCGGGGATGTTTTTGCAAACTGCCAGCCACCTGGGCTATATAAAGATCACCACACTTCCACCCCTTTCTAGGGTTTCCCTAGCCCAAAATTGCAGCCACCCCCTCCAAATAGCCCCAAAATTACCCCCAAATACCCCATTTCTCTTCAAACCCTAGCTCATGGGCGCTCTCGGCCTTCGATCCGCGAGATGGACGGCTCCAGGACGTGCCACGTTGCCCCAAACTCTCCTCTCTCTCTCCTGGCCGCAGTGCCCAACCCGTGGAGGCCGCCGCCGCTCCCTCCGGCCGCCGGAGCAGCCGCCTGTCGCCGCCACACCTCCTCTTCCCTCTCCTCCCTCTTCTCTCCATCCTCCCGTGCCCCTGACCTTCTCCCTCTCCTTCCTTACAGCGATGCCACGGCAGCCGGCCGCTGGAGCCACCGCCATCGCCATGTCCAGTCGGCCAGGAGCTCGGCCGCGACGCCCCGCGCGCCCCCATGACCTCGTCGGCGGGATCCAGCGCCCCGCGCCTCCGATTCGCCGTTCGAGACCCGTCCCGAGCCCTGCACCGCCCCCTCGCCGGACCTGCAGCGCCGCCGGCGTCGCGGTTCGCTCTGGCAGCCGATCCAGCGGCAGCCGAGCCGCTCGCCTCCAGCATGGGTGGGCCGGCCTGCAACCCCCATGGCGCACCTCCAGCGCGGCCCGAAGCCTCCCAGGCGCCTGGCCAGTTGGGCCGAAGCCCATGGTGAGCTCGGCCCCTTTTTCCTTTTTTATTTTTTTTGTGGCTGCTGCTATATGACGCCATGTGCGATATTTAGCTATCTAGCGCCCCTGGTTAGGCCCGTTAGCTCCTAATTCGGCCCAGTAGACTTTTTTTTTCTGTTAGATTTAATTGGTAGATTGTATTGTTTTTTTTGCGACGCACGTATCTTTTTAACGGTAGCTCGGATCGCGACGCTTTAAATATGAAACTTGCTTAGAATTTTTTGTAGTTTAATAAAATGCGCTCTTTTTCCATGTTTGACCTTGTTTACATGTTGTTTTCCTGCTAATTACAACTGCTTGCCATTGAAAACTGTAATTGCCATATCTTTTTAACCGTTGCTCTGTTTAAAATGTTTCTTATATGTAACTTGACTAGAATTGCATGTAGATTGTGTTTATGATGCTCTTGCTTGCTAATAAAAATAATAAAATATGTTTAGGGGCAAAACAGTACCAAATTCCATTTTTATCGTGGGGTCCGCAATAGTTTGCCATGTATAGGTTTTACCCCCACTTAAAGTGACTAGATTAGATAGTTTATTTACGCTTCACCTCTTGACATGTTTGTGTGACATGCCATGCTTGAGTGAGATGCCATGTTAATAACCTTTGATCACCTTGTGTAGTTAAACAACGTGAACCGTTATAAATGTGCGGTATCATCGTGTGTGACGAGTACTCCACTTAACCTGTTAGTAACCGCTCTCGACGGTAGGTGCGATGTCTTGTGTTGCCTTCTTGTTGATGCTTGCTCGTGTTGCCTCATAGTAATAGAGTGCTTTCTCGTTGATTGCTTTCCAGTGTTTACCCTCTTGTGTGCTTCCACGGGTACCTCTCGGAGACGATGCGAGCTTGCGATCAACTACGCCTTCGGAACCCGACTTATCAACAGGCAAGGACTATACATTACTTATGATCCATTCTATTTCAACCAGCGGTTTTCATGCTAGTCTAGGTTAGGTTCGATGTTTGATCCTACCACATGTTTACAACCTCTTTTAAACCGACACAACCATGTCCCCTCCCAGCAAACCATGTACTGCTATGTTACTATTGCTCAGCCCCTGCTTAGTATGCATGCTTAGGATGCTACGATGTTACCTCCTGTTATTCCTTGGTTTGGGATATCACTTTATTATATTGTTATGGATGATATGTTTATTATAAATGTTGACTATATTCGACGAAGGATGGAAGGTCTAGGCTATCCCGCCCTGACGCTTTGTTCCATTCGAGTCACCTAGGATCCGAGTTCCGGGTATTTGTTTTAAGACTGAGGGTGCCTAACCGCGTGTGGGATTTTATGGGGTCCCCTCTTCTTACCTACCTAGCTTCAAACATTTCTAGTGGTGTCCCAAGCTGATTTACCATTTGAAACGTGTGTGTGACTGGTCCGCGGCCGGTAGATTTTAAACAACTTGGGCCAGCGGAGACATGGTTTCTCTTGTTGGTCCACCCCAGGGAGCTAGGGTGTTGTCCACATCTGTTTGGGCAACTAACCCGACCTCGTCCAGATGGTAGAGGCCAATTCGAGAGCTCGGCCGGCTTTTGAGTAGGATGTCGACTCACCGGGGGCCACCCGGATTTGTTCGTTGTTAGCTAGAGGGACCTGTCGTTCCGTATCTCTTGGGACTAAATCATAAAATGGTTGCCTATCATGGGTAGCAACTAAGAGAGATGGGCGTGCGTGCGGAGCCTTGTAATGGGCAGTTGGTACACCCCTGCATGGTTAAATCTTTTCGAGAAGCCGTGTCCACGGTTATGGACGACTTGAGACATACTCCTTGTTCATAGACAACAACAACTGAGATAATCTTATTATAACTTGATCAACGTGTGTGTGTGCCTTGACTGCTTCTTCTTCGTCGGGATGCGAAGAGGAGGACAAGGATAGGATAGGTGTTATGTTTGCGTAGTAGATGATAGCAAGACTTGTTGGAGGCGATTCCTCATCGAATGCTTGGCTTCTTATCTTACTCTCTAGATCGTTAGCCACTTCATAAATGCTAGTGCGGCAGCAACCTCACCACTTACCCCATCCTTACCGTAAACTACTAGTTGTCCTAGAATGACGAGTGATGAAGTCCTTGCTAGGTCAGATGACCACTACAGTTGGATGCTGAGTACTTCTGTACTCATGATACTACCTCCAAACTCTTTTCAGGGTTCTTGATCGACAACAGGTATGGTGATCGACGTTTGACTTGGAGACTTGACGATGACTAGTTAGGCGGATCCCGACGGAGGGTCTGGACCCGTGTGGTTATGGGAATCGATGTTTTTCTCTTTGCCACTAGGCATTTGAATGTAGTCTGTACTCAGACATATATCTTCCGCTATTGTATTGTATTTGAGGCAGTTGTATGCCGACTGTATGAGATGTAGTGTCCTGTATCTGTAATGTTGTGATATCATGTTGGAAATCCGGAGCATATGACGAAGTCATATGTCGTGGTGGGACCGATATGTGCTTCGTCCACGGATCTGGATCGAATCATCTAGATCTGGAACAGTACCGCATATCGGGCCTTACACTAGGTACACCGAACCTAGGGAAAATTACATCTTTGAGCATTTTCAAAGATGTCTTGTGATCATCACTCTCAGTGGGGATTGCTTCAACCCACTTGGTCACATAATCAACAGCTACTAAAATGTGAGTGTACTTGTTTGAGGGAGGAAAAGGACCCATAAAATCAAAACCCCAGCAATCAAAAGGCTTAATCACTAGTGAGTAATTCATAGGCATCTCATTCCTCCTACTAATATTACCAACTCTCTCACACTTATCACAAGATAAAACATAATTTCTAGCATCTTTAAAGAGAGTAGGCCAATAAAAACCTGATTGGAGAACCTTATGTGCGATCCTCTCACCGGGGTGATGTCCTCCATAGGGACTATCATGACATTGCTTGAGAATTTCCTTCTGCTCATGTTCCGTTATGCATGTTCTCACGATCTCGTTGGGACCTTCTTTGAAAAGATGAGGGTCATCCCAAAAGTAGTGCCTCAAATCATGGAAGAACTTCTTCCTTTGCTGAAATGTTAAACCTGGAGGCAAATACTTTGCAACGATAAAATTAGCATAATCTGCAAACCAAGGATCGGAGAGAGATTGTACTTTTACAACGGCAAGTAGTTCGTCTGGAAAACTGTCGTTGACTGGGATGGGGTCATGCGTTATATCTTCCATCCTTGAAAGATTGTCCGCCACCGGATTGTCTGCTCCTTTTCTATCAATAACCTGTAAGTCAAATTCTTGGAGAAGGCGTAACCACCTAATGAGTCTTGGTTTGGCAACCTTCTTTGCCATAAGGTACTTAAGAGCGGCATGGTCAGTATGAATAATAACTTTAGAATCAACAATATAAGGTCTAAACTTATCACAAGCAAATACTACTGCTAAGAATTCCTTCTCAGTAGTAGCATAATTCTTTTGAGCACTATCAAGGGTCTTGCTAGCATAATGTGTAACATTCAATTTCTTATCAACCCTTTGTCCTAACACAGCTCCAACAGAAAAATCACTAGCATCACACATAATTTCAAAGGGCAATTTCCAGTCAGGTGGTTGTACTATAGGAGCGGTTATCAAAGCTTTCTTAAGAACTTCGAAAGCCTCCTTACAATCTTCACCAAATACAAAAGGAACATCCTTCTGGAGAAGATTGGTGAGGGGTCTCGAGGTCTTAGAAAAGTCTTTGATAAATCTTCTATAGAAACCAGCATGACCGAGAAAACTACGAATACCTTTAATGTCCCTTGGATATGGCATCCTTTCAATAGCTTCAATATTCTCCTTGTCCACTTCAATTCCCCTCTCAGAAATCTTGTGACCAAGAACGATCCCTTCGTTAACCATGAAGTGACATTTTTCCCAATTTCGAACTAAGTTTGTATCCTCGCATCTCTGCAAAAATTTATTAAGATTGTTGAGACAGTGGTCAAAGGAAGTTCCATAGACGGAGAAATCGTCCATGAAGACTTCCACAATCTCCTCACAGGAACCATGAAAAATTGCAGACATACATCTCCGAAAAGTAGCAGACGCATTGCATAAACCAAAAGGCATACGCCTGTAAGCATAAGTACCGTAGGGAAACGTGAAGGTGGTCTTCTTTTGATCGGCGGTGTTAACATGAATTTGAGAGAAGCCAGAGTACCCATCAAGATAGAAAAAGTGGGTGTTTTTAGACAACCTATCTAGCATCTGATCAATAAAGGGCAACGGGTAGTGGTCCTTCCTGGTCGCTTTGTTCAACTTCCTGTAATCGATACACATTCTATATCCAATAACAACTCTTTGAGGTATTAGTTCATTTTTATCATTGGGAACAACAGTCATACCTCCTTTCTTAGGAACACAATGAACTAGACTTACCCACCTAATATCAACTATAGGATAGATGATACCTGCGGCCAGAAGCTTGAGAATATCCGTTCTACCCACGTCCTTCATCTTTGGGTTCAGCGGTCATTGATGATCTACAACTGGCTTAGCATCGGGCTCGAGATTGATAGTGTGTTAGAAAATCGATGGACTAATCCCCTTAAGGTCATCAAGGGTATAGCCCAAGGCACCACGGTGTCTGCGAAGTGTCTCCAATAATCTCTCTTCTTCGAATCCTGAAAGGTTAGCATTGATAGTGATAGGATATATTTTGTTTTCATCTAAATAGGCATACTTGAGCGTATCGGGCAGTGGTTTGAGGTCAAACACCGGGTCTTCTTTTGGTTGTGCTAGGATTTCTAAAGGCTCAACTGGAAGGTTGTGCTTCAGGATAGCAGTTTATCTTGTGAATATTTCTTCCAACTTATTTCTTTCCTGCATATGCATATCATTCTCGTGGTCTTCCATATATTGCTGCAAAGGATCATTAGGAGGAATAACAATAGAAGCAATATTTTCAATAATTTTATCATCACTAAGTAAATCAGTACCACGAGGTTGCTTGGAAAATTTAGAAAAGTTAAATTCATATGGCTCACCATTGAATTCAACAGAGAGTTTACCTTTTTTACAATCTATAACAGCACGGCAATTGTTGAGGAAAGGTCTACCAAAGATAATAGGGCAAAAACTATCTTGCACTAAACCAAGTATAAGAAAGTTGGTAGGATACCTTACCTTCCCACATAGGACTTCAACATCTCTCACTATTCTGATGGGAGAGATAGTTTATGTAACATCCCAAAATTTTCTAAATTTTGGAATGTTAATAAATTAATTATAATAATGATTGTTTGCTTGATTGTTTGCTTGATTGTTTGATTTTCACTGGGATCTGAAACTTTTAGAGTTTTACTAAATATTAAAATGAGAGGAATAAAAGGACTTTCTCCTAATATTCATTTTTGGTGTTGCCGAATTTAATATTTAAAACAAATCCAATAAATTAAAAATGAGAGAAGGTAATATGACTCCTTCATTATAAAAGAAAATTGGAAATGTTTTAATGTGATTTTATTTTAATTGGAGTATATTTACATAATTTTCCATTCAAAAATAATAATAAATTGAGAGAAGATAAAATGACTTCTTCAGAAAAAAATGGAGTGGAAATTATTTAAATAATTATTTGAGGTTTTTGTTGATTTTTGAAATATTTTATAAGTAAATAAAGTCATTGGAAAAATTTCATTATTTTTATTTATTATTTTGGATAATATGTTCATTGCATAATTTTCTTTAGATTATTTGATGAATTTAGAAATTCATTTCATATTTTTCCGATGAGTACTTATTTTTGTAATATTGTTTGAAGTTTCTGATTTAAAGAAAAAGAAAACCCGTACCCAGCCGACCCAATAGCCTTTTTCCGCCCACGAGAACAATTAGAGCCCGAGTCGGTTAGTTTGTTTTTTTTTCTTTTTTCTTTTGTACCTATTTATAGAATTCCAGAAATTCTTTTTTCCTCTTTTTTCTCTGGAAAACCCTAGCAGCGGGACCCGCGGGCCGCCGCCGCCGCCGGGCCTCGCTTCGCCGGAACCGCGCCGCCGCCTTCGCGCCGGCCACGCCGCCGCCGGCTGCACACCGCGCCGCCGCCGGCTGTGCCACCATCGTCGGAGGCCGACCACCTCCGCCGACCTGAGGTGAGCTCACCGCCGCCGGCCACCTCGCCCCACCACCTCGCCGCCTTGGGCCACGCTCGCAACCGCCGCCACGCGCGCCGACCGCATCCCCGTAGGGCCGCGCCGCCACTGCCCGCTCGCCGGCCGCCCGAGCCGGCAGCCGCGCCATGCTGGCCAGCACACGGCCCGACGCTGTCGTACCTCCCCGCACCTCGCCTGAGCCGCAACCCACCTCGCCGGAGCTGAGCCGCCTCGCCGGAGCTGAGCCGCCTCGCCGGAGTCAACTCTGGCCAGAGCCGCCGCCAGGGACCCGATTGCTTTTTCGGGGAAATCTTTATTCGTGAACAAGTCCTTTTGGCAGAAAACCCCCTAATCTCGCGTTCGCAATATCGCCGCAACCGTAAGTCGGGTCGCGGTGAAACTTTTTCCTACATGCTTGTGTTGTTCTGTACTTTAGCATGGAGTCAACTTTGCACACTTTGCACACTTTGGAATTTGAATTTATGTCAAATTCAAATTCAAATTCCGGAGGCCGTATCTTTTAAACCATTGATCCAAATCGAGTGATTCTTTTTGCGTTGGATCACTCGTGTCATGTAATTTCCATTTATATCTTATGTACACAAATATTCAAAGGTTTCTTGATCTGTTCAAATTCAAATTCAATTCAAATTTGAAACCGCTATGACCTGTGTTGTAGTATTCCGTTCCACGTGATTATTTTTTCATATTGGATCATATGAGACGTCCTATCGGCAATATCCAGACACCATTCATATTGCTATGATCTTTACCTTGATTTCATAATGCCTTGGTCATAATCTTGTATCATCAATTCTTTATCCGTTGACTCTCTCGAGTTTACCTTCCACCTATCACCTTCGAGCACATCGACACTTGTACCTTATCGAGCGTAGCTAATTTTGTTGAAAAAACCTTTGTGTTTGATTTGTTAATATTTGGTTCCTTTATGCGTGATTTCTTATGTGGTATCTTTCTGTTATGATAGATTGCTCGGAGTGTGACGAGTAGAGTTATCTGGATCGTGAGAGCGAAGAACTTCATTGAATGTATAAGGCAAGTCATACTTTGACCGTTTCACGACCTATATTTTTACTTATGCATGTAGCAAATATCACCCTATGCATGTGTGGAAGTTTTATATTATTATTGCTGCAAACCTGGTAGGATAGCCATATGATCTGATCCTGTATTTTTTGTCGCCCTAGTTCGTGCTTGTTTTATATATTGCTACGCTTGTAGACGGGGATTGGTTCGAGATTTCATTGAGTGGTGTAAGGATTTTAATGACTTGACTAGCAAACCTTAAATAGAATACACCTCTGGACGGGAAGGGAGTGCTTCCTGGGGGTTCGTACCTTATCTAAGGCGAGACCAGGTTGTACCCCTAATGGTTGTGAATGGTTTGGAGGGAAGGCATCGTGGGGTCGTGCACCTTATCTAAGGCAATTCTCCCATGAGAGTGCACCATAAGTGGGCGCCGTCCAGGCTCAAAAAGATTGGACAGACTTAGTGACTAGTAGCTTCCATGTACAACCACTGGCTATATGGGCTCTGGCTTAGTTGAGTACGTTGTGGGGAGCCTGGCCCTGGTAGCTAGCAGATGTAGATATGATAGGTGTACTGGCTACCAAAGGGTGGAGGTGACCTCTTCTGAAAGACTTTGTCTCGATCTTTGGGTTGAGTCCAGTGGGGAAAGTGTACAAACCTCTGCAGAGCATACAAACTGATCATGATTAGCCGTGTCCCCGGTTATGGACAACTTTGAGCAACTAGGCATTACTGTTGTTGGATGGTCTTGACAGATGAAACACTTTAATAAAAATTGAGTGGGAAAGATTTAATGAAGGGTGTGGATTAGAACTGGTGTGCCCAGTTCAATCTTAAGTAGTAAGTTAAACTAAAATTTTGACTAGGTAGATTGGGAAAAATCAGCTTTCTGCAAAATAAAACCGTAAGACTTTCCTTTGACTTATCCTTGCATGTAGATGTAGGTCTGTTATATCCTTTTTCGTGTGACTTGCCGTACAAATCAGATGTACTGACCCGTTGTCGGGATGTAACCTTCGGTGTTGCAGGATTGTATACGACGAGTAAGTGATGCGATGTAGGGTTACGATGTCTATACTCAACTATGCCGGTGGAGTTGATGGACGCCACGAAGCTTTTATTGTTTTTACGTTGTATTTTATTTGAAAGCTATCCTTGAGCTATGCAGGTACGCTTTATTGTAATACTGGATCTTCGATGTAATATTTATGACATGTGGTTTATTCTTGATATTACATCATGTACTGTGTGTGCTAGCTATTGATCCAGGGACTAGCACAGAATGCACAGAGACTTGGATTCTTAGTGAATAGGGTCGTTACAGTTTCTTTGTTTGCTAGATAAATAGTGGCATCGATCTCTTCAAGTTCACATGGGGGAATCTCACCCATGATCTCCTGATAGAGTGAATAAGGAATAGCGCTAGCACTGGATCCCAAATCGCAGAGCCCGTAATAGTTGTGATCTCCTATCTTGACATATACAACTGGTGTACCTGAAATTGGAATCTTATTCTTTGTTGTGACAATGTTAGTTGAAACGACACACAAATTTATCTTGGAATCTGAAATATCATTAGTGACTAAATCTTTAATCACCGCAACTTGAGGATCGACCTTGATCAGGTCCTCAGGTTCGTCAGTTTTTCTCTCACTCTTATTTATTATGCCTGTCACAAAGGTTTCTCCCTCATCCTTGTAGGAAAAGGGGGCTTTTCATAGAAAACTGCAGGCATAATAGGGTCAGCAACATTTATATCAACAGGTAATTCTTCAAAAGGTTTATGATACTGAGCTTTCTCTTCTTTCGAAGAGTGAATATGAGAGGCAAACTTCTTGCAAAAATCAATCATAAGCTAGGAATCAAGACCAATCTTAGAACAAAAGGTATTAAAGTAATCCGTTTTCACATAACTCTCAATGTAATCATGCTCATAATTTATAATGGGTTCAATAACTTTATCGATTTCCCAGTCTTCAGTATTCTTCTGGATCCTCTCGATGAGACCCCACTTTTCTTCAAGGGACAATTACATTTCTACCCCTAGTTATGTCCCACTCGTCTGCTTTGCCCCTAGTTTCAAAAACACACCTGTTCTGTCCAAGCCACTTTGCGAATCTTATGCTTTTGCCCTTTGACCTTTTGACCGTAACTTTGAAAACTTCAGAGCAGATTCATACTAACTCGAAAAAATGAAAATAAGATATCAAAATGTTCAGAAAAACATCACCTATATCTGCGTGTCATTTGCAATCATGAAAAAAGTTTTGGAAATTACCCATCTGAGTTCGAGCTCATATGATCTTAGTATGAATAAAAAAATCTCAAAAAATTCAAAAAAAATCAAAAAATTCTGAATTATTTATCCTATAAACATTGACAAATGTTTTAAGTTCTTGCAAAGTTTCATCATGAAATAACATTCATGAAAGTCATGGAAAAAAAGACAAATTCAACTTGACTAGAATTTTTCTATAGATTGTGTTTATGCTGTTCTTGCTTGCTAATAAAAATAATAAAATATTGTTTAGGGAAAAATAGTACCAAATTCAGTAATTATCGTGGGGTCCGTAATAGTTGCCATGTATAAGATTTACCCCCACTTAAATTGACTAGATTAGATATTTATTTATGCTTCACCCCTTGCCATGATTGTGTGATATGCCATGCTTGAGTGAGATGCCATGTTAATAACCTTTGCTCACCTTGTGTAGCTAAACAACTTGAACCTTTCTAAATGTGCGGTATCGTCGTGCGTGGCAAGTACTCCACTTAACCTGTTAGTAATCACTCTCGACGGTAGGTGCGATGTCTCGCATTGCCTTCTTGTTGATGCTTGCTCATGTTTTCTTCGTAGTAATAGAGTGCTTGCTCGTTGATTGCTTTCCAGTGTTTACCGTCTTGTGTGCTGCCGCAGGTACCGCCCGAAGAGGATGCGAGCCTGCGATCAACTACACCTTCGGAACCCGACTTATCAACTAGCAAGGACTATACATTACTTATGATACATTCTATTTCAACCAGCGGTTTGCATGCTAGACTAGGTTAGGTTCGATGTTTGATCCTACCACATGTTTACAACCTCTTTTAAACCGATACGACCATGTCCCCTCCCAGAAAAACTTGTACTGCTATGTTACTATTGCTCGTTGCTCAACCCCTACTTAGTATGCATGCTTAGGATGCTACGATGTTACCCTGTTACTCCTTGGTTTGGGCCATCACATTATTATATTCTTGTTGATGATATGATTATTATAAATGTTGACTATATTCGACGAAGGATGGAAGGTCTAGGCTATCCCGCCCTGACGCTTTGTTCCATTCGAGTCACCTAGGATCCGAGTTCCGGGTATTGGTTTTAAGACTGAGCGTGCCTAACCGCGTGTGGGATTTTATGGGGTCCCCTTTTCTTACCTACCTAGCTTCAACATTTCTAGAGGTGGCCTAAGCTGATTTACCATTTGAAAACCATGCATATATGCCTGTCGGGTAGCTCCTGGCAGAAATCCTTTAAAACAACCCGGACCAGTGGATACATGGTTTCCCTGTTGGTCCACCTTTGACCGGCGAGGGCCCGAGGCCTCACGTGAGGCGTCTCGGTAAACCAAACCCTGTTGAGACGGAAGAGTCCGATCCGAGAGCGTGGCCAGCTTTTGGAATGGGTGTCGACTCCCCGGGGGCCACCTGGATTTGTTCGTTGTTAGTTAGAGGGACCTGTCGTTTCGGATCTCTCGGAACTAAATCATAAAATGGTTGCCTATCATGGGTAGCAACTGAGAGTGATGGGCGTGCGTGCGGAGCCTTGTAATGAGTAGTTGGTACACCCCTGCAGGGTTAAATCTTTTCGAGAAGCCGTGTCCACGGTTATGGACGACTTGAGACCTACTCCTTGTTCATAGACAACACCAACTGCGATAATCTTAATATAACTTGATCAACGTGTGTGTGCCTTGACCGGTTCTTATTCGTCGGGATGCGAAGAGGAGGACAAGGACATGATAGGTGTTATTCTTGCGTAAGTAGGTGGATAGCAGACTTGTTGGAGGCGATTCCTCATCGAATGCATGGCTTCTTATCTTACTCTCTAGATCGTTAGCCACTTCATAAATGCTAGTGCAGCATCAACTTCACCACTTACCCCATCCTTACCGTAAACTACTAGTTGTCCTAGAATTATGAGTGATGAAGTCCTTGTTGGGTCAGTTGACCACTACAGTTGGTTGCTGAGTACTTCTGTACTCATGACACTACCCCCAAACTCTTTTTAGGGTTCTTGATCAACAACAAGTATGGTGATCGACGTTTCACGTGGAGACTCGACGAAGACTAGTTAAGAGGATCCTGGCGGAGAGCCTAGACCCGTGTGGTTATGGGAATCGATGTTTTTCTCTTTGCCACTAGGCATTTGATTGTAGTCTGTACTCAGACATGTATCTTCCGCTGTTGTATTGTATTAAGGCAGTTGTATGCCGATTGTATGAGATGTTATATCCTTGTATCTGTAATGTTGTGATATCATGTTGGAAATCCGGGGCATATGGCTTCGTCATATGTCGCGGTGGGATCGATATGTGCTTCGTCCCCGGATCTGGGTGGAAATATCTAGATCTAGAACAGTACCGCATATCGGGCCTTACAACTTGGTATCAGAGCCTTACCGACCGTAGGATCCCTTCTCTGGCCGAAGTCGAGTCTAGACAAAACTATTTTGTACTTACTAAGTTAGTTATCAGAGAGTAGGAATCTTTTTACTCCTTACCCTTGCTCTGGTCAGGACAAGTGTCGTAAGTGTTTTATTCTCGCCTTATCCCCTTCAAACTCTAGGATATCGAGTGTGTGGAGTATCGAAATCGTCTCAATGCCTTGCTCGCAGCGTATTGTCTCGGTTCCGATCTCAGGTTTGGGAAATCCTATTGTACCTTTAGTTTTCTACGACTCCGGATAACATCTTGGTCATTCCTTGCCCCCATCCCTTTGCCTAGTGTCTTCATGATCTTGAGTGGGAACACTATCCTTTTGATCCAGTTCTCGTTGTTGTTCGTCCTCTTGACACCTGATGGTTTCGTTCTTCGACGTCGCCATCTCTCTGCGGAAATTTATCTCGATGGAAGTTTGATGTCGACATGGAGCAGAGCCCCTTGTTGCTGGTGTTGAAGATTGTCGACCTCTCTTTTCTCCACTCCTCTCCCTCGGATCGTCCTGGATATCGGGACGAGATCCCTTGTTGGTGTTGTTGTATTGTAACAGCCCAAATTTCAAAAAAAAATTAAAAAAATTGTTTTCGATGTGAATTGTTGATTGTCTGATTTGATTGCGGTGTCTGCATCCCCGATTTATTGATTGGTGATTAATTTTCCCCCTCTTATCTCGTACCGGACAGAGACCGACCCTTGCCACCCTGAGACTCGACCTTTGCGACACCGGGTTACGCCCGATCACCGTCGCGAAAACCGCATGAGACTAGCCGTAGCCAACGGAACGAAAAACCCCGTTTAATAATTAAACGGGTTATTTTTATAGCGCCTCGGAAAGTGTTCGCGGAACGGTTCCAGCGCGAGGTGAACGCCGCCGGCTCGACGCGCTGATTGCGCAGTTCAAAGTTTTACCCGAATCGGAGGTCCTGCGGACCCCCGACGGTCAGAAACGTAAGCACCGCGCGCGCGAGAGAAAAACCGGCGATGTTTTTGCAAACTGCCAGCCACCTGGGCTATATAAAGACCACCGCTCTCCCACCCCTTTCTAGGGTTTCCCTAGCCACAAAATTGCAGCCACACCCCCAGACCTGCCCCAATTTTCGCATTTTGCCTAATATTCGTCCAAACCCTAGCCAGATTCGTCCTGGACCGTCAGATCTCGCGATCCGACGGCCCAGGGAGCTCCCACCAACCGCACCAACCTCTCTCCTCAAGCACCACGCCACAGCACCCCGCCGCCTCCGTGGGAAGCCACCGTCGGCCGCAACTCCGGCAGCCGCAGCGCCCCTGCAGGTTCTCCTCCCCCGCGCCTCTTCCCTCTCATCCTCCCTCACGAACGCCCCCTGTCCTCCCTTGCAGGCCGCCGGCGACCCCGCATCGAAGTCGCGCCATGGACAGGGGCCTCGAGCTCGAGCGTCGCCTGTGACCGAAGTCGCGCGCCGCCTCCTCGGCCAGGTCCGGCGACGCCGTCGCCCCCGCTCGCCTGCGCCCCTCCTGCGTCCTCCTCACCCCGCCGCGTGCCTCCTCGCCGGCCGCCACCGGCGACGGACGCCGCCGCCGCGCTCGGGAACGAGGCCGGCGCCTCTAGCGCCCCCCGTACCGGCTACCGCGTGAGCCGTCTCCCAAGCGCCCCAGCGCGGCCCAGCCTCCTACGCCTCCAGCGGCCCAAGTCCCGCCTCGGCCCGGCGCGCCTCCTTGGCCCAGGGTTAGTGCCTTTTTTTTATTTGTTGCTGTTAGCTGGACTCGGCCCATATGATGTAGAGCGCCCTATGCGCAGTAACTATTTTGCGCCCGCCACTGTTAAGGCCCAGTGGCACAAATTCGGCCCGTGATGTTTTTTGTTTGTTTTCCTGGGCTTATTTAAATTTCAGATTGTATTATAATTTTGCGAGGCTCGTATCTTTTAAACGGTAGCTCGGATCGCGACGCTTTAAATATGAAACTTGCTTAGAATTGTGTCTTGTGTAATAAAATGTGCTCTTTTTCCATGTTTGACTTTGTTTACATGTTGTTTACCTGCTAATTACAACCCTTGCTACTTTAATTGTTTATTTAATAACTTTGTAACCGTTGTTCCGTTTAAAATGTTCTTCATATGTAACTTGACTAGAATTTTTCTATAGATTGTGTTTATGCTGTTCTTGCTTGCTAATAAAAATAATAAAATTTTGTTTAGGGCAAAACAGTACCAAATGCAATAATTATCGTGGGGTCCGTAATAGTTGCCATGTATAGGATTTACCCCCACTTAAATTGACTAGATTAGATAGTTTATTTATGCTTCACCCCTTGCCATGATTGTGTGATATGCCATGCTTGAGTGAGATGCCATATTAATAACCTTAGCTCACCTTGTGTAGCTAAACAACTTGAACCTTTCTAAATGTGCGGTATCGTCGTGTGTGACGAGTACTCCACTTAACCTGTTAGTAATCGCTCTCGACGGTAGGTGCGATGTCTCGCGTTGCCTTCTTGTTGATGCTTGCTCGTGTTTTCTTCGTAGTAATAGAGTTCTTGATCGTTGATTGCTTTCCAGTGTTTACCATCTTGTGTGCTTCCGCGGGTACCGCTCGGAGACGACGCGAGCTTGCGATCAACTACACCTTCGGAACCCGACTTATCAATAGGCAAGGACTATACATTACTTATGATCCATTCTATTTCAACCAGCGGTTTGCATGCTAGACTAGGTTAGGTTCGATGTTTGATCCTACCACATGTTTACAGCCTCTTTTAAACCAATACAGCCATGTCCCCTCCCAGAAAACCTTGTACTACTATGTTACTATTGCTCGTTGCTCAGCCCTTGCTTAGTATGCATGCTTAGGATGCTACGATGTTACCCTGTTACTCCTTGGTTTTGGCCATCACATTATTATATTGTTGTTGATGATATGATTATTATAAATGTTGACTATATTCGACGAAGGATGGAAGGTCTAGGCTATCCCGCCCCGACGCTTTGTTCCATTCGAGTCACCTAGGATCCGAGTTCTGGGTATTGGTTTTAAGACTAAGCGTGCCTAACCGCGTGTGGGATTTTATGGGGTCCCCTTTTCTTACCTACCTAGCTTCAACATTTCTAGAGGTGGCCCAAGCTGATTTACCATTTGAAAACCATTCATATATGCCTGTCGGGTAGCTCCTGGAAGACATCCTTTAAAACAACCCGGACCAGCGGAGACATGGTTTCCTTGTTGGTCCACCTTTGACCGACGAGGGCCCGAGGCCTCACATGAGGCGTCTCGGTAACCCAAACCCTGTTGAGACGGAAGAGTCCGATCCGAGAGCGTGGCCAGCTTTTGTATTGGGTGTCGACTCCCCGGGGGCCACCTGGATTTGTTCGTTGTTAGTTAGAGGGACCTGTCGTTTCGGATCTCTCGGAACTAAATCATAAAATGGTTTCCTATCATGGGTAGCAACTGAGAGTGATGGGCGTGCGTGCAGAGCCTTGTAATGGGCAGTTGGTACACCCCTGCAGGGTTAAATCTTTTCGAGAAGCCGTGTCCATGCTTATGGACGACTTGAGACCTACTCCTTGTTCATAGACAACAACAACTGAGATAATCTTAATATAACTTGATCTACATATGTGTGCCTTGACTGCTTCTTCTTCGTCGGGATGCAAAGAGGAGGACAAGGACAGGATAGGTGTTATTCTTGCGTAAGTAGGTGGATAGCAGACTTGTTGGAGGAGATTCCTCATCGAATGCTTGGCTTCTTATCTTACTCTCTACATCGTTAGCCACTTCATAAATGCTAGTGCAGTATCAACCTCACCACTTACCCCCATCCTTACCATAACGTACTAGTTGTCCTAGAATGATGAGTGATGAAGTCCTTGCTGGTCAGTTGACCACTACAGTTGGATTCTAGGTACTTCTGTACTCATGATACTACCCCCAAACTCTTTTCAGGGTTCTTGATCGACAACAGGTATGGTGATCGACGTTACACGTGGAGACTCAACGACGACTAGTTAGGCGGATCCCGGCGGAGGGCCTAGACCCGTGTGGTTATGGGAATCGATGTATTTCTCTTTGCCACTAGGCATTTGATTGTAGTCTGTACTCAGACATGTATCTTCTGCTGTTGTATTTTATTAAGGCAGTTGTATGCCGATTGTATGAGATGTTGTATCCTTGTATCTGTAATGTTGTGATATCATGTTGGAAATTCGGGGCATATGGCTTCGTCATATGTCGCGGTGGGATCAATATGTGCTTCGTCCACGGATCTGGGTGGAAACATCTAGATCTGGAACAGTACCGCATATCGGGCCTTACACTTGGTATCAGAGCAGGACTGTCTGTAGGATTATCATCCTTGGTTGAAGTCGAGTCTAGCCTTCTATAGTTATATAGTTACTTGTTATAAGGGAACAACGTAAGACTTCTTTTTCTCCTTATCCTCATCGATCTGAGTTCTGGGTGACCCTCATCTTTTCTACGGGAAGATAGGACTAGGGTCATCTATGTCTTATTAGGACATCTCGTTGATTGCTTCCTTCTAGCTATAGCAAAGTTGAGTTCGGTCGTCTAGAGTCGTCCTGCTTCCTATCTTGAGATTTCCTATGTATGTGATATTGTTATGTGAAGGCTCAAGAATGATCAGAGGGGGAGGGGGTGAATGATCTCTTCTAAAAATTATAAGGAACTTAGAAGGAATTCATGCAAACTGCGAAGGACTACAGGCATGTCGAAGAAAATATAGTATCGAAAGACATGGATGAGTCGAAAGGATTGGGAGCGAAGGAAAACATCAAAGGAAAACAGGCGACGAGTAAATAATGAATGTAAATACGAGAAGGAAAACGAGCCTGACACGACGATGTTTGGTAAACCAGTTCACACTCTGCAAAGTGCTTGTCTAGTTGGAGGGACTGGTGATTGAACACATGGAGCAAAACTCTCTCCGTCCTATTATCCACTGCAGCAAACTCCTCAAGCTTGTCCAGTTTTCACTCGTGGTAGATGATTCAGGACATCTCCGAGACCTTTACAAATTTCCTTTAGCAGAGACAATTTCTCTTCGACTGCTTGACAGGCGACGCCTAACCGTCTAGAAGACTTGGAGTTCTCCAAGATAAAAAGATCGGCTAATCTCCACCTAAGTCTCTGTGAATTTCTCAACTCAGTTAAGACTTGGGTTTTGGTTTTGTCTCGATGAATTTCTCTTGGGATGCTCACAGTACTTCTGTCTTAGAATCTTCAGTGGAGCAACCAACCCGAAATGGCGGGTAGGTGCGGGGTATTTATAGGTGGCGATCCCGATGGCTAAAATGACTGAAGTGACCCCGATGGAACCGCTTAACGCGTGTCCACAACGGTCGGATTTCAATCACCGCGCAACTTTACTTGCGGAGCAAGCAAGCTGACTTACCGAACGAGTTCTCTCTCGAAGGCACGAAGTGCGATGAATTTGCCTTCGAGCTATTCATTCGACTCAGTAAGATTTCTCTCGGTAGGCTTTTGTGGGTTTAGGTTGAGCAGAGCAAATTCACTTCGACAAAGATCTCAACTAGCAAACCCCTCTTCATAGTACGGTTTATCCTTTGACTCAAGAAAACAAAGAGAAACTAGTAAAAATACTAAGTCTTCGACCAACTTCAGCTTTCTCCTCATTGCGCTTTTACTTGAGCACATCTTCTTTCTCGACGACATTTTTTGGGGTCGTCTTCCTTCAAAGGTTTCGGTAGTAGATTGCAACTTTTCTACAGTGAGTTGTCCTTTCACCTTCTACTTGCAAACTCCATTCTTTCGGGACCTAAGTATCTGTTTATACTCGAAAACAATATTAGTTCCAATACTGCATTGTCCAACAATCTCCAAAACCTTCGGGGGGCAAAACTTGCTCTTACAATCTCCCCTTTTTGGACGATTGTTGACAAAACATGCGTCGATAAATGATTAGAAAGTTTTGAGTTTTCGATGATAAACCAGTGCTAAGATCGATGAAGTACTCCCCCTTGATGTGTGCACGGAAGATATAAATTTCCAGTGAAGTGCACATTTGACAAGAACTAAGTCGAGGGAAAAATATCGTAATCTTAGCGAGCAAGATTGCAGTCCAATTAATATTCAGTGAGAAATATGCAATCTCCTCGAATAACCTATGAACTTATATGAAAGATAACTTCCTGCAAAAGGTTAAGTAACGCAAGCATAGCAGATAGATATCTTACGATAAAATAGCAGTTCACAGACCTACTTAGAGTTAGTTACAACCAGATCGAATATGAATCAAAGTTTTGTTGAAACTACTCAGAAACTCAAAGTTGAATAGTTCAACGAACGAAAAGCAAAGCCCTTAACCCTGATGTCAAACTAATTTCTTCGATGCCACTACATCTCCCCCTTTTTGCCACAACGTACAAAAATTCGAGAAAATAGGGTTGAAAGAAATCCCTACTCGCGGGAGAGGCGACGACGACGTCGAGAAGATTCGGCGTGCGTTGAAGGACGTCGGATGGGGCGACCGCCTGGTGGAGTAATCTTCGTCCGGAAAGAATGCTGATCTCCAGAAGATTCCAGTTGCGATTCCCGTGGAAGTGGAGAGTAAACTCTCGCTTGGCGTCGAGGAGCGTCATCTTTGTCGGAGTCGGAGGAATAGGTATTCACCGTGATGTGATAGAAATCATCGACACTTATCACATCCCTGTTCTTCGGCAACAATGGTATGTTGGAATCTGGTCGATGGACACGGTCATCATTAGTCCATTGCCTGTTCAGATGCGGAGGATATTCTTCGAACCCGCAGCGCTGAAGTTGACCGAGGGAATTGAACTTGTGCAACCCTTTCCAATCGCGGCGAAGGCATTCACGCAACATCTGATTATTGTTCAGTGCAATGTTGCAAAGATGGTTGATTTCATCCATCATCTTTTGTTTCTGAAGGAAATCTTGGTCGATATGATGTTGAAGCATCTATTGAGACCGAAGATATACCTCCATGTGATGCACTGGCTTAATAAATTTTGAGCGAATATTGCGCTCGGTCATATGGGCGCGGATGCCAGTGTGCTCTGCAAACTGATCGTTGGGTCGATCAATAATCTGCAACACTTCCCTGACAGGTGGAGTGAATATCTTGGGGTAAATTGATACGGGGAATGGCACGTCCCGAGAGTAATTTCAGATTGCCATCAGCCAGGGTGCATATGGCTTGTGAGAATGGTGATCATCAGCACAAGAAACCATCGTGTGAATGAAGTAGTCTTCAAAATCGAAGGGATGACCATGGACTAACTTCAACAGAGCAAGTTGCACATCGTGGGGAATGGGAAAATCATCGTGCACATCGAGCATTGGCATCAAAGTCTTCGATAGAATATAAAACCATGACTTTGCTTCAAAGACTAGGTGCATTGGCTTCGGCTCATCTGGGTAGTGATCTCCTACGACATCTGGATTCATCAGTGTAGAAAATTCAGCTGGAGTTGGGGTAGGCAGATCATGAAGCTTGTGTGGTAATCCTTCGAAACGAGGAAGATTGATGATGGCCAGAAATTCATCGACAGTCATGTGGAATACTTGGCCTTGAATCATGTAATTAAATTTCCAAGTCTTCGAATTTTCAGGATCCACAGTGACATAAAGAGTGGCGTAAAATTGCTTGATGATCTCGGGATTGTAGCCACAATCGAGAGCAAACATCTTATGAGCATGCAGACCATCAATTGTTTCGGCAACATGCTCGAAACATGATGTGGCGTACATCGAAGGAATATCAAGGTACTAATGTTGGAAAACTCTAGCCTTGCTGTAAAGTACACGAGTGTAATAGATGGATTGCTCCTAGGTCCAAAACCGAAGAGAATATGCATTCCTTGGATTCTCGTAGGGATTGGTCCCGAAGAAAAATGGCTTGTGTTCCTGCCGCTTGAAGATAGGGCCTCCTGGAGGAACATCGGGGCGAAACAAAGGAAGAATTTATCTCGGATGCGCAGAGTGCAGCAGCTCATCAAATGGAAATACTTCAGCTGCATTTTCTGGCAATTGAAGAAATGGCTCAGTAGGACGAGGAAGTGAAGATTGAACACTTACGATGTCCTGAGCTGGGATAGCTGCAGGAGCATTTTCCTCGGGCAACGCATCGACGACATCTCCTTCGTCGGCATTGGCAGTTTGCGCAGCCTCCTCTCTCTCCATAGCATCAAGATCGTCATTAAGTTGCGCAAAGGCATCAATCATTTCTTCGTTCAAAGAGTTTGAAGAGGAGGAGGAAATTTCACTTGAACTAGCATCTCCAGAGCTTTCTCCTTCGGCAACATCTTGACGAGAAGAAACATTTGTTATGTCGACATCGGCTTCTTCTCCTTCGTTCAGAGTTTGGGTAGAGGAATAATCCTTCTGCACTGATGGAATTGGGGCAGGAGGTTTCTACTCGACCTGTGCAGGCTGCTCGGTCTCATTTTCGCCTGGGGCTCGACAACTGGGGTGGACGAGGGAATGACTTGTTGATGTGAAGGTGGGTTGGGTGGTGGCGACGAAGCTTTTGGTGGAGAAGGTTGACGTGGAGATGAAGTTTGTTGGCGAGGTGGAGGAGTGGTTTGTCGGGGTGGTGGAGTTTTTGTACGGGGTGGAGTGGGTTGTTTGGTGGGGATTGATGAAGTTTCTTGTCGTTCTGTTGCAACAACGACCTCGGCAGACTTGTGCTTCTTAGAAATTTTCTCGATCTCTGGCGTCCACGCGCAGAGGATGGGGCATCGGACTTTCTCTTTCGAAATTGTCTCTCAGTGAGGGCTTCATTGTGCTCCTTGCACATATCGCTCACTATCTTTCGAACCTTTTCGTTCACAACAGTGATATTTTATTTCTGAGCTCTTCTGGAATCAGCAAGAGTAGCAAGCTTGGATTTGAAAAATTGTCGAGACTGAAGGTCTTCAGTTTCTTCACGAAGCTGCTTTGAATAAAATTTCTCTTGCTCTTTGTCCTTGCGATCCTGGGTGAGATATCCTTCCCATCGAATCATGTAGCAAGTTACTCGTTCTTGGATCTCTGGAGGAACATCATCCTTGACAGTCACTTTGCTCGGTGTGGTGGCCATATGCCAAAGAACGTTGGAAATCTGAACTACATCCCATGTAGCATTGGCAGAAGAATCTCCTTCGTTGGATCTTTCTTCATCGGCACGAGGGCCTAACACAGCAGGTGCAGCAGGGACAACGGGTGTCGGAGCAGCACGAGGGATTGGAGCTTCTTGGGTTTGCTGGCGAGTTTCCCTAGCTTTCCTTTAGCCCTCCTTGGTTTCCTTGGCAGCATCAACCGGTTTTGTTACGTGTAACACCCCCTGATCCAGTAACAGTAATCACTACAGCAATCCCCTTGTTAATGATCGTTTCTCTTGTTGATCATTCCATGATCAACTTTGATCATAGCTTTGTCAGATTCCCACCCTGATAAAATTTTCAAATTTGTGTGGACTATAGAATTGCTCCAAGTAATTGTGGGTGATTATTAATCACTTGAAAATAATTAAACCCAGTCACCCTTAGTCATTATAAGGATCACAAGTCAATGATGATTATGAAACCAATGATGTTGGGCTATCAAATTTTTTCATGGAAATTAAAATGAAAATGGAAATCTTAGATAAACCACAATGATGAAACCTATTAATGGAATGCCTAGCAATCATTAGGCCATGTTACTATGGTACTTGTTATTTTAATTAAAGTGGTTTAGTAATAATATGCATTAAAACGATAGCTTGGATATTATTTAAGTTGCAATGGAATAATAATAAACAAGTGGGAATTAAAGTCTATTTAAAAATTATGACTTTTTTTAATTAAATGGATAAATGTCATTATCTTATGATAATATAGTAATGGGGATTTATTAAGGTATTCTAATAGTATAAACAAATTAAACCAGGGCCTAAACCAACCACATTCCCATTTAAGTTAAGTCATAAATTCAAATGGATTTTATTAACATCCCAAACTTTTAATAGTATTAGGATATTATGTAATAGTAATATTGGGGTAACTTGCATATTTTTCAAAATTCAAATCTTAGGTAGATAAAATAAAAACAGTAAAGTAAAAGAAAAGAATAAAATCAAGGGAAAAGAAGTTTGGCCCAGGCCAACTGGGCCTAGTGCCCAGCCAACCCAGGCCGGCCCAGCCAGCCACCTAACCCTGGCGGCGTAGACAACTGTCAGCCCGACCCTCCCCCTTCCTCGATCCCCTCCCTCGCCCGAGCCCCCTCCCCCCCTGCTCGATCTGGATCCCGGCGAACCACCCCCTCCCTCCGACCGCCGCCGGCCCTGGCCAGCTCCGGCGAGCCCAGGCCGCCTCGTCCTCCAAGCTGCACCACCATGGCCACCCCCCGCGACGCCGCACCCCTCCACCCCACCGTCTCGCCGCCCGCTCCACCGAGCCGCCGCCAACTCCCTCGAGCTCGCCCCCACCCCTACCTCCGGCGACCCCTCGCCGGCCCCCAAGACTCTCCACTGCCCCCCTTGTGAGCCGCCTCCTCCCACCCCTACCGTCTTTCGCCATGTCCCTAATATCCCGCCGTGGTGCCCCTGCCTGGCCGCTGTTGTCCTCGTTGTGGCTGCGGTAACCATGACCTTGCCGCGCGCCCAGGCCACGCCCTGGCCCCCCTTAGCCCCCTGGGTGTCGCCACTGCTGCGCGCCGCACCCCCCTCCCCCTGCTTCTTGCTGCTGGGCCTGGCCGCACCCTGGCGTGCGCGCCCCTCGCCGTGGTGGCCGCACCTCGCCGAGGCCGCCTCTGCCGCCCCCTACTGCGGCCCCGCGCACGGCCTCCTCCATCCATGCCCTACCCGCCCACCGCGGCTCCCCTCGCCGCTCCGGTCGGCGCTGACGTTCCTGGTCTTCGTCGAGCACCCACGGGGTTAATCCCCCTCCCATTTGATTAACCAGTGGGGTTATCCCATTGACAATGGGTCAGCCCGGTTTAGATTAGGTGTTAATCAGTAATTAAGAGTTAACCCCCTGTTAAAATTATGTTAGCAAAGAACCCCCCCCCCCCCTGTCTATGTCAACTAGGCCCAAGGCCATTAGTTGCTTTACTGATTAATTAAGCTGCTAATTAAAACCTAAGCCTATGACACATGGGCCCCCCCTTGATATTAATTTAAATAATAAGAGGTTATAAAACAATAGCCCAATGACATGTGGGACCCCACTACGAGTTGACCAGTCAACCCCGCTATTCTGGATAAGGTTTTGGATAATGTTGCATTTAAAATAATAAAAGAAATTCCAGAAATTCTTTTAAATTGAATAAAACTTTGAAAATCAATATCTTTTAATCCGTAACTCCGATGAAAATAATTTATATATCAAACTTGATCAGAAAATACATAGAATAATAATAAGCTATCCGTATGTCTACCACCCCCCTCTAACACAACGAACATCGACATTCCCCCCCTCCGGGCCGTCTGTCCGATAATTGCTCGATACCGTAAAACTCACCGGATGAATTTATTCTGAACACGAAAGTTGTTCAGAATGGATCAACTGACACAGATGCACTACCCACATGTCTGATAGATGTCTCTAACACTGCAGACATGGAACCTTCCCCTCCGGATCATCTGTCCGGTAATCAACTGGTACTGATGAGTCATCCCCGGATAAATTCCTGCTCCGATCAAATCACCGAACACTGCGTTAGAGCCCCATTGCTTTATATCTGCTATGTCATACAAGTGTATTGCTATTATTGTTGTGTATTTATTGTTTCTCCCCCCTTTATTCTCCGATAGACCTCGTTGCTTCCGCCGACTGCATCGTTGCCGAGTCCGACTACTTCGTCGACGCCCGTACCCCTGTTACCGAGCTTCCAGGCAAGCAGAGCCATTCTCTTCCCTAGATATCACCTATCTTTCCGTACATTTCTTGCACTAGGCATGGTTACTGCTGCTGCTATGTTACAATCCTATTCAATTGCATAGCCTGTTTTTTTCGCCCCTTGATGTACCTTCCTTTATCCTATGCTTCCTTATAAATATATATAATATATTCAGCAGTGAACCCTGCGCATTGTTAGCTAGGTTTAGAATAGCGGGCCGTGATCACTCTGGTGAGTGAACGCGGATTACAAAATATTACAATTGCAACAGGTACGGATCAATGCAGACGCCATAGGGAACCTACAACGACGAGACTCTGCCGAGTCGCTTCGAGTTTGACTTACGAGTGGACGGACTCATATTTCACTCTTGTCGGCTCAGTAGCGTAGCATCACTGGGATGATACGAGGGTATTCCTCTTTAGTTCATTCCGCTGGTGTCTCGGCACCACCGGGGTGATACGAGAATATTCCTCTTTAGTTCATTCCACTGATGTCTCTGTCGAACCTCTTCAAGTGTACCATCGAGGGTGATTCCTCCTGGTTTCACTTGATGGTAGGCACTCGAATCAACCGGTGTCCTTACAGGTAAGGAGTCGGGTGACCCAATGGTGCCCGCACAGGGTATCTTAGCGGAATGACAGGTCATGTGTATTCCACCGGTTTGCGGCGGGCCTGGTATTGTTCGTGGCCGACAGGTATCCTGTTGTACGAAAGTCGAGCTCTTCAAAGAGCAAACACGAGACAATGTAAGGAGACGGTTCACCTTGTTGGTAACCGCACGAGTTGGTGGGACGCCAGGGCAGGCACCGATGTTACTGTGGTCCTGACTGTTGTCGTTGTCCGCGACTCATTCAATAAGGGGCAATGATAACGGTTGTCTCGACAGAAAATTAATAAAATGCTTAACGGGTTTGGCGGATGACTTGAGTAGCCTTTTGGCTTGTAAGCACTACCTATACGTGAGAATTACGAGTTATGGGCTCCTCCGTGACGTAGCCTCATTCGAAAGCTCTGAAAGACGTCCAGTTCAGCATTGCGGCAGGGACGGATCGCGCTGCAGCGTTGGAATTCACCCTCCTCGCAACGACCCGTAGAGCGAGGGGTGATAGTCCCATGAACCCCTTGCACTTAGGGCTATAGACCGGCGGGGACCTCTCTGATGAGTCGTAGGATGGACTGCGCTGTGTTGGATAGCCTCGGTGGGGCATTCCCTAACAAGGTGTACGCCACCCTGGAGATTCGAGCGTGTAGGGTAACACTAGTGCAACCCCTGCAGGGAAGATTGATCTATTCGAATAGCCGTGTCCACGGTAACAGGACGCTTTATGCTGAAGCCAGATCCTACCACTACAAACTACTACTATTAAACTGTTGGTTCCGGCTTTTCTCCCTCGCGGGGATGTCGAGGGAGGGAACTCGGAGGCATTGTTAATTATGATTACAATTTATTACTCCCTCCGATCCGTAATAAGTGTCGCTCATCTATTGCAAAGTTTGTACTAGCTTAGTACAAATTGAGCGACACTTTTTATGGATCAGAGGGAGTATTATACAATGCTTCAGCAACTTCTGCTGCATTGTTACTTTCATTACTGTTATATTAAACTGTTGGCTGATTCTTTCCTCATGCTGCAAGACTCGTCGGAAGATGCTAGTCTTCGATAGGCCTAGCTTCTTATCCTTATTCTGAATTTCTACCTTGCAGTCCACTATATACAGCCTCCCCTTTCCATTTGATACAAAGGCATAATTGCTTTGTAGCGGACGTAAGACTCGCGGGTATGCTAGATACTCACCCTTGCTTTATTTCCCCCTTTTTGTTTTGCCTGATCGGCCGCTGCAGTCGACGTTGGAGCCCTGGAGCAGGAGACCCCCGATGCCGACCACCGCAATGTGAAGATCCCCGATGCCTTCTACGACGTCGAGTTCCCCTTTGACCAGGAGTAGTTTGGAGGTTCCCAGGCAGGAGGCCTCGCCTTTTCGATCGTTGTTGATATTTGTGCTCGCCTACTTAAAGCAACCTTGTATCTTGTGTCTGTAGTCAGATACTTTTCCTTCCGCTAACTTTGTGCTTTCGAGCTGTTGTATTCGAGCCCTCGTGGCCCCTGGCTTGTATTAAACAGCTTGTATTTATTTTATTTGTAGAGTTGTGTTGTGATATCTCACCGTGAGTCCCTGATATCGATCGTGTACCTTGCGTGTATGATTACTATACACGGTCTGATTTTGGGGGCGTCACATTACGGCACTGGGGGCCGCAGCTTTCTCCTTCGAGGCACTAGGGGCCTCAGCAATTTTCTTCGCAGCACTAGCGGTTGCATCTTTCTTCTTCGTGACTGTGGGAGTCATCACTTTCTCGGTGGCATTTGGGGCCACAACCTTTTCTTTTGGGGCACTGGGTGCAGAAATGCCTTTGATCTGACGTCTGTACCTCTCATGAACTAGATGTAACATGCCCAACTGATGAGCAACCTTTTCCTTCTTGTCCTCGGGCTGACTGTGGAAGTTGAGAAGCTTGGACTTAATCAAATCTTGCGCTTCAAGTTCCTTTTGCTTAGCCAGTCTTTCCTTTCGTTGGATAAGGGTCTCATCATCTTCGATCACTCTGGCTTGCTTTCCCTTCGATCTAGCCGAGGGTTTTTCTCCACGAGATGGCACTGGGGGAGCAGAGGAAATCGGAGGATCAGTGACCAAATTGGTCATGTCAATAGTTGCTCGAGGAGCCTTAGCAGCTGGCTCCTGGATCCTAATGCCATTCTTACTCGGTTTCTTCTTCAAAGCAATGTCCTCAACATCTGCCTTTGTACTAGGGTCTTGTCCATCGAAATTGGCTTCTTCTTCGTCAGAAGTTTCCTCTGGTGGAGAAACAATAACTTCCTTTTTCTTTCGCTTGGCTGATTTCCTGCCAGCCTTCGACTTGGAGCTTGGACTAACATCCTCGGCAACTCCTTCGGTGCCCTCAGCAGCAGCAGCAGCCTTCCTGGCCTTAGCTTCCTTTCGCTTTTTCGCTCGTTCATCTCAAGCAGCAACAAACTCTTTAAAATCTTCAGGTGTTTTGAGAGAGGCTGGGTGAGCATTGGGAAGAGGAGGTGGTCTATTTGCCTTCGTCCACTTGGGCCTCAATGACTTGACATCAGACCAGGGATTTTTCAGTGCAAACAACGTCTCCCAGCGAGGGATAAGTGACCTGTATTCATACCATCGAAGCGCTTGAAGCCTTTGAATCTATTGCAGTTTGTTTTCTCTCGTACGATCATCTTCAACTGATCCTTCTGGAATTCTCAACTTCTTCTCAATAATCAGATCCTCAGACAGACCTTCAGAATTGTTGGTGATTCTTATACGACCTCCAACACGCTTGGGCTCTCTGAAATTTCCTTCGTTCTCAGACATTTCCTGCGAAAAAGATAGGTACGAGGGAAATATAGGAAAGTTGTGAACATGTACCAAAAGCTTTCGAGGGAAATCATTTTGAATGCAGTAAACATATCGAGGAATTCGTCTTGAAGGAATTTTTCATGGAAGTGCTAGGCCAGATTTTCATCGGGTGCAAATCTAACGAAGAACTCGTATGAAAGAATTGCACAAGAGTAAATCTATCGATATGCATCTGTGGGATTTGCCTAAGTGAGAAATTACGAGAGATTTCTTACCTGGATCAGATGGGAAATCGACAGAGAACTCAAGAAACAGATTTCCCAAGGTTCAACGATACGAACGGACCAAACAAACCTAAGAAAAGTAAAACAAAATCAAGAACAAATCTGGACAGCGAAGAACATATCAAGGGGAAATTGGGTCCAGAGCCTCACATACCCTAACTTGGTGATGTGGGGCGGCTACGATGGCGCGGATGAAGATCCTCGTCGACGGGAAGGTCTCCGGCGACTTCCTTCCGGCAGCGAAGCGGCGAGGGAATCGACGGCGACGAACATCACGGCGGCGCACGAGAGCTCGGGAGCGGAGAGATGAAGTCGAGGGAAATCGAGGTCTGTGCCGGTGGGGTGGATCGTTATTTATAGAGGTGGGGTTTGACGTAACCGTCAAATCCGATCCAACGGCGCAGATTTCGCGTCTCTCCGAATTCAACGGACGAATTTTGTGGCGGTAATCGCAGGAAAATCCCAACGAACCGAAAGAAAGTTTCTCCACGTCCGAGACCAAACTCATCGAACATCGAGTATAAAAGTAGATAAAAGTTCGATAGATATTCCTTCGGAAGCAATGACATTCGAAGGGAATCTTAATCGAGTACAAATATACATGTTCACGAGAGAAAAGCAAAGATGGGGTAGGGATAGAATAGAGGGAAAACAGGGTCCGATACTTAATCAATTCGAGAGAAAACAAACGATAAGAGACCTCGGAGTGGTAAGTGTATAGGACAACACCAAACGAACAAAAACAAAAAGAAAAAGAAACACAACTGAAAACCAACGAGAGTAAACTACTTCTAGAAACAGAACGTATAACAGAAAGTACCAATAGTTATGATCTTACTGCACATTGCGTGAGTCCAATATGTTCAACTCACACCTTAGTGCACAAAACCTTTTCTCATCGAGGGGCTCCGTAAATATATCAGCCAATTGATCTTCGGTGCGAACATGGCTGATAACAATATCTTCCCGCTGAACGTGATCTCGAAGAAAATGATGACGAATATCAATATGCTTCATTCGAGAGTGTTGCACTGGATTATGGACAATTTTGATAGCACTCTCGTTATCACATAGCAATGGAATTTTCTTCACAAGAATACCATAATCCTTCAGCGTTTGCTTGAGCCACAGAATTTGAGTGCAGCATGAACCGACAACAATATACTCGGCTTCAGCCGTAGAAATAGATACACAATTCTGTTTCTTCGAAGCCCAATAGACAAGAGATCTACCGAGAAAATGTCATGTGCCTGAGGTAGATTTCCTGTCGCCTCGATCACCAGCCCAGTTAGAATCATAATATCCAACGAGATCAAACTAGGCACCAATGTCCAAAAGTAGGTGTATGAGCTAGATATCGAAGAATTCGCTTGACAGCAATATGATGTGATTCTTTCGGATTTGCCCGAAAACGAGCACACATACAAACTGATAGCATAATGTCAGGTCTAGATGCACAAAGGTAAAGAAGCGAACCGATCATCGAACGATATTTCTTCTGATCGAAAGGTTTTCCCTTCTCATCTGCATCTAGGTGAACATTCGTAGGCATTGGAGTCTTGATAGTTTTGCAATTGACAAGATCAAACTTCTTCAGGCAATCCCTGAGATACTACTCTTGAGAGATAAATGTCACATTCTTCTGTTGACGGATTTGAAGTCCGAGAAAGAACTTCAATTCACCCATCATAGAAATTTCATATTTCTGCGACATCATACGAGCAAATTCTTCGCTGATATCAGGGTTAGTACATCAAAATATAATATCATCGACATAAATTTGACAAAAAAAATCATTTTTGTATGCACGAGTAAAAAGAGTCGGGTCATTTGTTCCTGGTTTGAAGCCCTTCTTCAGAAGGAAATCCTTCAGTGTCTCATACCAAGCACGAGGTGCTTGCTTTAACCCATATAGGGCCTTGTGCAACCTGTACACCTTATCAGGATTCTTCGTGTCTTCAAAACATGGTGGCTGCATAACATATACTTCTTCTTTGATTTCACCGATAAGAAATGCACTTTTGACATCCATTTGATATAGCAATATACCATTGTAATTGGCAAAAGAAAGCATGACACGAATGGATTCAAGTCGAGCAACTGGAGCATAAGTCTCACCGAAATCAATACCTTCGATTTGGGTGTACCCTTGTGCAACCAGTCGAGCTTTATTCCTTATAACAATACCATCTTCATCTTACTTGTTGCAAAAAATCCACTTCGTACCAATGATATTATGCTTCTTGGGATCAGGTCTATCGACAAGGGACCAGACTTTATTTCTCTCGAACAAATTAAGTTCTTCGAGCATTGCAGTCATCCAGTCTGAGTCCTTCATGGCTTCATCGAATTTTGACGGTTCTAGCATGGATACAAACGAAAAATTTCCACAGAAGTTAGCTAAACGAGTGCGAGAGCGAGTGGTAGGACGAACTGGTAGACAAATCTCTTCGAGTATTGAGTCGACGTCCACTCTCCTTTGAACACGAGATAAAGCTCCTTCGACAGCTTGAGGATCCGGTTGTTCTTCGGGATCAGCTTAACCTTCAGGTTCAGCTTGTCCTTCGGGATCATTTCCTTCGGGTTCAGCTTGGCCTTTAGGTTGATCATTTTCTTCGTTTATGCGTTCTCCTTCGACCTGTACATCATTAGCTTCAGGATGTTGATCTCCAGCGCCCCGGGCTATGTGTGGGTACATTGGACCATCATCATCCTTGTTGACTTGATGTGCATTTCCTTCGACAGGCCGAATATCTCCAATAGCCATGTACCGGATAACTTCATCCAAAGGTGGTTCATCAAGGTTAAGAGGTAATTGCTCTTTTTGAGAGCCGTTAGTTTCATCAAATCGAACATTTACAGTTTCTACAACTTTGCAAGACGAGAGTTGTAAACTCTATAAGTGTGAGAATTCGAACCATAACCTAGGAGAAAACCTTCGTGTGCCTTTGGGGCAAACTTGGAGCTGTGATTCATATCTCTGATATAACATGGAGCACCAAAAACCCTGAGATATGAAAATTTTGGCTTTTTACCAGTGATAAGCTCATGTGAAGTTTTCTTCAGAAATTTATGCAGATAAACCTTGTTGATGATATGACACGCAGTGTTAATAGATTCAGCCCAGAACCTGATAGGAGTCTTGTATTCTGCAAGCATTGTTCTGGCCATTTCAATAAGAGTTCGATTCTTTCTCTCGACCACACCATTCTGTTGCGGTGTATAAGAATCGGAGAATTCATGAGTAAATCCATATTCATCAAGAAATTCTTCGATATGAGTGTTTTTGAATTCTGTACCATTATCACTTCTGATATGCTTGAGAGATAATTCATATTCAGTCTGTGCTCTCTTGGCGAAGGTTTTGAAAATTTCAACAACCTTGGTCTTGTCATCTAGAAAGAAAACCCAAGTATATCGAGAGAAAGCATCAATAATAACCAGACCATACTTGTTACCTCCAAGGCTAGCATAATTTTGAGGACCGAATAAATCCATATGAAGAAATTCAAGAGGACGAGTAGTAGTCATGATAGTCTTTGCTGAGTGATGTTTCTTGTCAATCTTTCCTACTTCACAGGCACTGCATAGAAGATCTTTATCGAATTTCACATTGTCAATACCAACGATATTCTTCTTCGAGATAAGAGTTTGAAGATTTTTCATTCCTGCATGAACAAGTCTTCGATGCCATAACCAACCAGATGTGGCTTTAGCCGTTAAGCATGTGGACACTGCAGGTCCCGAAGAGAAATCGAAAATGTAAAGATCACCTTTACGATATCCTTTGAACACGAAGGAATAATCATCCTGTGAAAAGACAACACAACGAGAAGCAGAAAACAGTACAAGCATACCCATATCACAAAGTTTTGAGATAGACATGAGATTATATCTTAGAGATTGAACAAGCATAACTTTGTCAATATGCTTATCCTTCGATATAGCAACCTTACCCAAACCAAGTAATTTTCCTTTGCTGTTGTCACCGAAGGTAATATATCTCTGAGAAGATTCAGTAAGTTTATCTTCGGTGAACAAATCTTTGTCTCCGGTCATATGATTTGTACAACCACTATCCATGACCCATTCGGATCCACCGGAGACATAGACCTGCAGAAGAATTAGTTCTTCTTAACCACCCACAAACGAGCAGGTGAATGAGAAGGCATGGAAGTGCTAGATGAAGCAGCGGTATTATAGCGAACATGATCATATTGGCGAGGGGGACCATCAAGCACACCATAAATGTAATTCCTTGATGACGGGTTAGAATACTGGTAGGTAAAAGAAATTTTGTCGTTATTGTCACGATGACGATAAACATTTCTATCAACTCGATAGTATTCCTTTTGGGGAACATTTGAAGCAGGCACCAAGGGTTCATTTCTATCCTCGAAAGAATAGTAGTGTTTCGGTGGTACCGAAGATTTTCCCTGCATAGAATGGTTAGGGCGCAGTTTTTCTATGAGAGATTTGCGAACCCAAATCTGTCGCTTATAGAAACCATTCTTCAGAGGAGTACCAACGAATTCCACAAACACCTTTCCTTCCTGATCTTTGACAAGCTTGTAGTCAGAATCTAGTGATTCATCAACAATAGCCTTATCAATTTTGCAGTTGATACCTGGAAGGTTAGCAATATCAATGGGTTTTTCTTTCGCCAGAACCTAGACAGTCTTAGGAAACTGCTCGGGTCCCCAATAGGTGCCATCAGGGTTGAGTTTCCTTTCGAAACCAACACCTTCCTTTCGAGGAGTCCTATGAAGAAGAGCCTTATTTAGGATGTCACATAGATATTGGTGTCCCTGAACATTTTTGAACATGCCTATTTCAAATAAATCTTTCAACCTGAGGAGTTCCTCGGTAATAGTTTCCTCGTTCGAGGGGTTAGAATCATCAATGACGATAGGTTGCTTTCCTTTCGATTTCTCAGAAATAGACTCAATTTTACTTCGTTCCAAACAAGTCAGGCAAGGTGAAGTAGATTCATTTTTAGCTTCTAAGCCCTGTTGAGCGATGAGCGTGAGATTGACATTCCCTAACTCTTCATGAGCCTCTCTCAGTTTCTCGAGAGCCATTTCCCTTTGAAGGAATTCATAGGTTAGCTTCTCGTAGTCCACTAAGAGAAGATCATGCCGAGACGAAAGTTCATCATACTTTTCCTTCAGAGTAGCATGCTCATTCATCAAAGTTTGACCTTTCTCAATCTCATCGATCAAGAAAGTCTCAGATTTTTGAATAGTTTCATTTAGAGAATCTAGTTCATCTTGTTGGATAGAAGCAATTTTAGCAAGTTTGGCATAGCTTATCCTAGAGTAACTTTCATAAGCAGATCAATCAGAAGTATCGTAGGAATTCTTAGAAGAAGATACCTTAGCCTTGTCCATGAAGCAGTAAGCTGGAGATTCATCTTGACTGCTTTGGTAGGTGAAGAATGAACTTGAAGTCTTGTTCGAAGCAAATGCTAGACGAGCAACACCATCAGATTCAGAACCAGAACCAGAACTCGAGTTTGAATCAGCTTCGGAACCAGATGCTTCATCTTTAGAGTTCATATCTTTACCCAGATAGGCTTTGGCACGGTGAGAATTATTACGTCGAGAGGAATGTGATTTCGAGGAAGAACTCTCTCGATGCTTGTGATACTTCTTCGTCTTGTCATCATCAGAACCATCCTTCTTGTCTTTTCTGGACTTTGAATCATATATCTTCGACTCATAGTTTTTTTATCGATCTTTGTGATTTGCTCGAAGAGTTGCTGTGAGAATGCTTTGATCTATGCTCAATTTCCCAGAGGAGAAAATCAGCAATGAAGTGACCAGGCTTCTTGCACTTGTAACATCAGTTATCTTTCGCTGAAGAGTTTCTAGATGGTGATCGATGCTGTGATGAATTTCTCGAATGTCTGGAGGAGTAGTTTTTCATCGGTGAAGAGGAATTCCTTCTCTGGAAGCGGTTGAATATTTTCATTATCAGTGCCAGATCTTTTCCAATATTCTCGGGGACATCTGAGGCACCTCCAGATTCAGAACTGGCTTCAGGAGAGGAATGATGTGAAGCTTTGGCCTTGAGTGCATGAGATTTTCTTCGAGTTCCGTTGACATCTCGTTTTTCTTCTTCTTCCATCTCGAAGGTGTTGAGTCTCTCGAGAATATCAGCGGCAACAAGGTCCTTGAAATCAGTCCTTTCCTTGATCATCAGCACAATGTGATCGAAGGAATCATCAAGGGAACGGAGCAAAGTTCTGACAACAATCTGACTGGTAATGTCTTCGACACCGAGGGAAATCAGTTCATTTGACAGGGTAGTGAGTCTGCTGTATATGGAGTTAACTTTCTCTCCCTCGTGCCTCTTGAATCGATAGAATCTGCTTCGAAGGGTGTCAATACGAGCATCTTTCTGAGTAGAGACACCTTCACCAATCTTCTCGAGATAGTCCCAGACACCTTTGGCCGTAGAGATATTCTTGACCTCATGATATTTTTCTGGAGTTAGATGGTTTGTGATGAACACCCAGACTTCAGAACTGAGTGACATTCTCTTATCTTCTTCAGGTGTTATGCCACTTTTGTCTTTGACAGCATCTCCATTCTCGACAACTTCCCAAGCTGCAGAGTTGATGGCCATGATGTTCCTCTTCATTTTGTCGTTCCAATAAGGATAGTCCTTCCCATAGTAGATAGGAATCGGTTCGCCCGAGCGAACAGCTGCAAACGACATTCTTGACAACACTCCAGGTGGTTAGACCAAAATACGCAGAGCGTTGGGAGTGCCTAGCTCTGATACCAATTGAAAGCTCAAGAATGATCAAAGGGGGAGGGGGTAAATGATCACTTCTAAAAATTCTAAGGAACTTAGAAGGAATTCTTGCAAACTGCGAAGGACAACAGGAATCTCGAAGAAAATACAGTATCGAAAGACATGCATGAGTCGAAAGGGTTGGGAGCGAAGGAAAACATTGAAGGAAAACAGGCGACGAGTAAATACTGAATGTAAATACGAGAAGGAAAACGATCCTAACACGACGATGTTTGGTAAACAAGTTCACACTCTGCAAAGTGCTACGTCTGGTTGGAGGGACTGGTGATTGAGCACCTGGAGCAAAACTCTCTCCGTCCTATTCTCCACTGCAACAAACTCCTTGAGCTTGTCCAGTTTTCACTCATGGTAGATGATTCAGGACATCTCCAAGACCTTTACAAACTTCCTTCAGCTGCGACAATTTATCTTCGACTGCTTGACAGGCGACGCCTAACCGTCTAGGAGACTTGCAGTTCTCCAAGATAAAAAGATCGGCTAATCTCGACCTAAGTCTCTGTGAATTGCTCAACTCAGTTAAGACTTGGGTTTTGGTTTTCTCTCGATGAATCTCTCTTGCGATGCTCACAATACTTCTGTCTTAGAATCTTCAGTGGAGCAGCCAACCCGAAATGGAGGGTAGGTGCGGGGTATTTATAGGTGGCAATCCCAATGGGTAAAATGACTGAAGTGACCCGATGCAACCGCTTGACGTGTTTCCACAACGGTCCGATTTCAATCACTGCACAACTTTACTTGGGGAGCAAGCAAGCTGACTTACCGAATGAGTTTTCTCTCGAAGGCACAAAGTGCGATGACTTTGCCTTCGAGCTATTCACTCGACTCAGTAAGATTTCTCTCGGTAGGCTTTTGTGGGTTTAGGTTGAGCAGAGCAAATTCACTTCGACAAAGATCTCAACTAGCAAACCCCTCTTGATAGTACGGTTTTTCCTATGACTCAAGAAAACAAAGATAAACTAGTAAAAAGACTAAGTCTTTGACCAGCTTCAGCTTTCTCCTCGTTGCGCTTTTACTCGAGAGCATCTTCTTTCTCGACGATATTTGGGGGTCGTCTTCCTTCGAAGGTTTCGGTAGTAGAATGCAGCTTTGCAGCAGTGAGTTGTCCTTCGACCTTCTACTTGAAAACTCCATTCTTTCGGAACCTAAGTATCTATTTATACTCGAAAACAATATTAGTTCCACTACTGCTTTGTCCAACAATCTCCAAAACCTTCGGGGGAATAACTTGCTCTTACATTATGTTGTAAGAATTTTCACTTCTCTTACAATTATAGCCGTTATGCTGTCCGAGTCACTCCATGTTTTTCATAATCTGATGCATTTTCAAAATCCTTCTATCCATTTTGGTTTCCTTTCTAGAAGAATTGCTAGGTGGCATGACTGACAGTTCCATTGAGTTTGTTGTAGGTTTTATTCTAGAAACCTATATTCATGAATTTGCATTTCTTCCTCCCACTTTAGATGTCTTTTAGCCAGAATAACCAGACTAACCATCGTGTTGGGGTACTTTTCTACTCTGACATATCTATTGTAGCCCCTAGTAAGCCATGGTCATCCTCAAGAAAATGAAGTAATCCAACCCCTTAAACCTAGTCACCCGATAGATGTGTAGATTTCATAGTTGATCTTATGCCAGGCACTGCCCCAATTTCCAGACACTCATATAGAATGGCCCCACATGAGTTAGCTGAGCTAAAAATCCAACTCGAAGCTTTGTTGGCAAAAGGCTTCATCCGCCCTAGCTCATCGCCATGGGGTTGCCCCGTTCTGTTCGTAACGAAGAAAGATGGAACAGAAAGGATGTGCGTAGAAATACGCCCGCTTAATCTAGCGACGATAAAGAACACGTACCCACTTCCCAGGATCAATGATCTTTATGATCAACTTGGTGGATCCTCTGTCTTCTCCAAAATGGATTTGAGATTAGGATATCATCAAATCAAGATCCGAAATGAAGACGTTCCCAAGACGGCTTTAACTACTCGATATGGTCTTTACGAATTCACCTTCATGTCCTTCGGTTTAACCAATGCCCCCGCCACTTTCTCGCGCTTGATGAATTCGATCTTCATGGAGTACTTGGATAAATTTGTTGTAGTTTATCTTGATGACATTCTCATCTACTCGAAAAACGAAGAAGAGCACGCATAACATCTTAGGCTGGTGTTGATGAAACTTCGAGAGCATCGCCTTTATGCCAAGTTCACTAAGTGCGAATTTTGGCAACCAGAAGTGACCTACTTAGGCTACGTGATTTCTGCGGAAGGCATTGCTGTCAATCCCAAGAGAGTTCATGCCGTCCTTGATTGGACTCCACCTGAATCGGTTGAGCAAGTTAGGAGTTTTCTTGGCTTAGCACGCTATTGCCGCCGCTTCGTTGAGAACTTCTCCACAGTTGCAAAGCCTCTAACTGAACTCCTCAAGAAAGATAAGAAATTCGAATGGACCCCCAAGTGCGAGGAAAGCGTTCAAGAGCTAAAAATAAGATTGACTTCTACACCTGTACTTGCGCCTCCAGACACCAAGAGGGATTTCGAGATCTATTGTGATGCTTCACGGCAAGGGTTAGGGTGCATACTTATGCAAGATCGACATGTGGTAGCATACGCTTCATGTCAGTTGCGTCCACATGAAGAGAACTACCCTACCCATGATCTTGAAATCGCTGCCGTAGTTCATGCCTTGAAGACTTGGCGACATTACGTCCTTGGTAATTGTTGTGAGATCTATTCTGATCACCAAAGCCTGAAATACATATTCACCCAGCCAGATCTTAATCTCAGGCAAAGACGCTGGATAGAGTTGATAAAAGATTACGACGTAGGAATCTCTTACACCCCAGGAAAGGCCAGTTTCTTGGCTGATGCACTAAGTCGTAAGTCGTATTGTAACAACCCCATGTTACAACAGTATCAACCACTTCTTCATGAGGATTCGGAAAGCTCAATCTTGAGATTGTTCCTCATGGCTTCCTTTCCACCTTGGTGGCGAAACCAACCCTTGAGGATCAAATCATAGCCGCCCAGAAACGTGATAGTGGTATTCGAGGGATCAAGAAGAACATTGCTAGCAGAGATGCTAAATGTTTCTCTGTAGATGGTCAAGGAACAGTATCCTTTGAGAACCGTTTAGTAGTCCCTGAGAATCAAGACCTAAGGCAGATGATCCTTAAGGAAGCTCATGACACTCCCCTCTCAATTCACCCCGGTAGCACAAAAATGTACCGAGATCTACACCAGAGATTTTTTTGGACTAGGATGAAGAGAGACATTTCTCAATTTGTTGCTGAATGTGATGTTTGTCGTCGCATTAAGGCAAAACATCAAAGACCTGCTGGTACTCTTCAACCATTGTCTATTCCCGAGTGGAAATGGGATAAAGTCAGTATGGACTTCATCACTGGCTTTCCAAAAATCCAGAAACGAAATGATGCCATATTCGTTGTCATGGATCGACTTTCCAAAGTTTCTCACTTTCTTCCAGTTCGCGAGTCTATAACTGCAAGTTAGTTAGCGGACTTGTATGTCTCTGGATTTGTGACTCTGCATGGCATTCCTTTGGAAATCAATTCTGATTGTGGTAGCCTTTTCACCTCTAGATTCTGGGATAGCTTTCAGAATGCTATGGGAACTCATCTCTCCTTTAGTACAACTTTCCATCCTCAGTCTAGCGGTCAAGTGGAAAGGGTTAACCAAATTCTCGAAGACATGCTCAGAGCTTGTGTTATCTCTTTCGGAAATAATTGGGAGAAATCTCTTCCATTCGCCGAATTTTCTTATAACAATAGTTTCCAATCTAGTCTGAACATGGATCCTTTTGATTTCCTCTATGGACGAAGATGTCGAACACCCCTAAACTGGTCAGAAACCGTTGAAAGACAATTCTTTGGACCGGATATGATCAAGGAAGCAGAAGAGAAAGTTTGCATTGTTCGTGATCATTTGAGAACCGTCCAATCTCGTCAGAAAAGCTACTATGATCGTCATCATAGGGAAGAGAGCTACAATATTGATGAGAAGGCTTACCTTCGGGTTACTCATCTGAAGGGAACCCAACGATTCGGTATCAAAGGCAAGTTGTCCCCACGTTACATTGGACCTTTCCGCATTCTTTCTAAACGTGGAGAAGTTTCCTACCAACTTGAACTACCCCCGCACCTTTCCCGAGTACATGATCTATTCCATGTGTCACAAATCAGGCGTTGCTTCAAGGACCCCATCCGCGAAGTCGACCATGAAAAGCTTGATCTCCAAGATGACCTTTCTTATCGAGAATACCCTGTTCGTATTCTTGATTCCGTAGAGCGTGTCACCCGTCGTCAGAAGATCAAGTTTCTGAAAGTGCAATGGTCACACCACTCCGTGAAGGAAGCCACGTGGGAAAGAGAAGATCGCCTCCATGCCGAGTACCCCACCTTCCTCCCGACAACTTCTTAATCTCAGGACGAGATTCTTTTGAGTTGGGGCGAGTTCTCACAACCCTCTTTTAGGTATGTGCTAGGGTTAGCAAGTAACTTTGCATCATGCAAAAATTTTCAAAAGTAATCCAAATGGGGAAAAGAAAATCCCTAATTGAATCTAATTCAAATACCCAGACAAAAAACCTACTTCCAAAAATTCCTATGCAATTTTTGAAAAGTCTTATAAATATGCATGATCACATATAAAGTGAAGTGGATCCCACTGCATGCTCCAAGATTTTTCAAAAATTCAGAAAAGGGCTTGGAAATTAAATAATACCCCTATTTGAATTGAAATTCAAATAGTTTGAAATTCAAAAATTCTCAAAACTTGGGAGTGGCTAGCCCTATGTCACCTAAGTCCAAGATAAAGTTTTGGGGATTTTATAAAATGCTATGGTATTTATTTACTAGAGGAAACAAATTACTGAAAGTTTAAAAAGAGAAATAACAGAAAGGGGGAAAACATGCCCAACTCGTCCCCCCAGCCCACCTAGCCTGGCCCATCCCGCCATCCCCGTTGTTGTCTTCCCCAAGCTGCTCGGTGGCGAGCCGAGAGCGCGCGGCGACGCCACCGCGACGACGAGGCGCTTCCAGGCCCTCCCCTTCCGCCTCAGAGCGCCACGAGGACGCCCCAGATCCCCCGCACTCTTTCCACCTCTCGCTGCTCGCTGCTCTCTCTCCCCCTCTCCCTCTCGCGAATCCCGCGCGGCCCGAGAACTCGCCGGAGTGCACCGCTGTGACCGTCGCGGCCACAGGACTCCTCCCGCCGAACCAACATGTCCAGGAGGACCGCCGGGGTCTTCTTCATTGTCTCCAGCAAGTAATCGACCTGTGGACACCCGTAGCCGACACCTTCTTCGTCGCGTCGCCACCGGCCGCCGTGGAGTTCGTGGTTGATTGCGTCGCTGTCCAGTCGTCTCCGACCCCTCCGTCCTCTCTGTCCGCTCCGGGATGAGGTCCTCTCTCGTTTTCCCCACTCCGTGCTCGTTCCCATGGCTGATTTCATCAATCCCCTCCCAGCAGTGCTCCGGCAGCCGCGTTCCTCAAAGCCGATGAGGCTTCGGCCACCCCTAGCCTTCCCCGTGTGCACGGCTCGATGCGGACATGCACGAGGAGAACTCCAGTGCTATCAACGTGCCAAGACGTGGCCAAATTGGCATCTCCGGCGAGCCCACCGCCGCGTATAGTGGTCGCCGGTGATGTCTCCCCGGCGAGCCATTTGATTAAACCCTAATCATCCACTAACCCCCCTCCAGTGACACAGACAGGTGGGCCCTGCCCCTAAACAAAACCCCCTCTGTTTAATTTAAACAGAGATTAACCCCACTCTCTATGGTAGCCCTGGCCCACATGTCATCCCCCTTGCGTCAGCATGACACCAACATGAGGCCATAATCCTTTTTCTAATTAAAAGAAATCCAGAGAAATTACAGAAAATTGTTTAAACTTTGGAAATTCATAATTAATTAACCATAACTCCAAATTGGACAAATAATATATGTAAAATTATCAGAAAAATGCAAGGATTATGAATATGCAATTTGTTTTCATGTTTCACCATTTTAAAATGGGGAAACAGTAGAAAATGTGTATATGACATAATTTGAATTCAAATTTGGAGTTTGAAATTGCAAAACTTTTGCAATACACTTCAATTAAATGGAATTTGCCACAAACCAGTACCATATACATCATGTCACAACTTATCATGTGCTTGAGCATTTTACTTTCGATGTTGTCCTCCTTCGTTGATGATTGCTTTCGGTAACAACATTTCCGAGATGGAGGTCATCCCCTGAAGCAGAAGATCGATAACCCGTGTATCGTCAGCAAGCCAAGCGAACCCCATTGATCATGTCTATAAAAACACAATTTCCTCTCATTCTCGCTTATGCATGTTTAGGAGTTCACCATGATACGTTCTACCGCTAGTTGAACCCATTCCTTTGCATGACATATCATTTCTGCCACAGTATTAAGCAAACTTCAACCTAGCAGATCTAGGAATTGCTTGTGATCATCATGTGGCCATTCATCCATGTTATGCTTATGCTATGCTTAGAGTTGTGGAAGCATTGGTCCATCTTGGGTGATGGATTGATGTTGGCAGCAGTCATGTTCATGTTACTTGTGATGAAAAGGGTGTGGTGAATTTGACCTAAAAAAGGTGAACGATGAGAGGCTTTGTAGGAGTACATAGTGGGTTGTCTCATTGAACACTGCCCTAGGCCCCGAGTTCTTGTGTTGTGATCCAAGACAAAGATTACTACCACATTTAAGGTTTTATGGGAACCCCGTTTGGCCTCTTAACTCACCCCCGATCAAGTCCAGGAGTCACAATAGTTTGGGCTTTCCATTTGGCATATGCATAGAAAAATTATGAATTAAAGTTGCATCATATAGATATGTGGGTGGACCTGTGAGGCAGTGAAACCATCTACTAAAGGTGGCGTCTCGGTCTCCTGCACTGTCTGAGACAGTTTTGTTGAACCGACTGGACTCTCGAGCGGTAGCAACTCAGATAGTCGACTCCTTGATTAGAGAAGGTGATGTGAGGGTAGTGCCTTGGTGTTTATCCACGCCTGACACCCGCTTGAAGGGTGACGAATTCTAGGCGATAAGTGATGACACACGTGTGAAGAAGTACACCCCTGCAGTGTAATGAACTATTCGAATAGCCGTGTCCGCGGTTATGGACTACTTGGAGACCTTTACTTGATTATTAGACAACTTCAACGGTTACTCTAAAATTGCCAAGATAAGTGTGAGTGCTATGGTGTGCTTACTCGTGGAGAAGTCGAGGAAGTATCCATAGTAGTGTATTGGTTGGAGACTTGGTAGTGGACTCGAGTACGCTTCTTACCTCATTCTGGGATTCGTAGTACATGCCTAGCCAAGTCAAAGCTGGCACTTCTGCATTGAAACCCCACCTCCCTTTACCTTGAAACTTCAGCATGAGTAGTATAGTTCTGATGTAAGTCTTGCTGAGTACAACTTTGTACTCACGTTTGCTTATTTTATGTTTTATATGAGAACCCAGACCCCGATGGAGTCACCTTCTTGAATCTGGTCCCTTGTGGAGGGCTATGTATGTTTGAACAAGGCTTATCTAAGCCATTTGTTAAAATTTTCTGTACTCAGACCTATGTTTCTTCCCTTGCTTGTATGAATGATGGATCACAATGATGTGATCTCTTTGTGTACTCTATGTAAGTCAATAAAGATATACTTTGTAGAGTTCATGTGATGGGTACCTGCTGTTTACACTAGACATGTATGCTGTGTGTATGTTTATAACATGCATGTCTTAGTGTGGGGTTTGATAGCTTGGTTGTGATCTTGCCGGCGGTCTTTCATACACCAAGTGGCCCTTAGATGTGCGCACCTTGGGGTATCGCGATGCGATTGCTCGCGACTCTGTCACATGGCACACTTTGTTGTATGATTGAGCCCGCCCAAGACCCCGACTAAGTGATCGGGCTGTAGTCTGTTTATGTAAGTGTTATAATTCAATCAATAATAGTATGGGATTTTACCACCCACAATCATTTAGACTTGTGAGCGGACGATGAGGATCAACTCAGTTGATCATCCGTCCTGGATGGGATGCCCCTCACGTTCGAGCTTTCCGAGAGCGTTCTGTGCTTCGCCTTGTCTGCTTAGACAAGTGGGTACGGCTCTCGGCTCTTCATATGCTTGAGTTGTAGAAGGAATTACATATGCAAACCCCGGGTTCCGACAAGTGCGAAGCAGTTCGGATCTGCAATTGGCAGGATGGCCCAACCTCTTGTGCTTTGGAAAGATCCAACTCTTGAGACGGGTTCATAATGTCAACTTGTTCATCGGCTGCAGGGGAAGCAATTGCTTGGGCAGAATGAGATTCGGAAGCAGAACGTGCAGGGGAATAATCATGGGTCCTTTACACTTCGGCAGCAGGGGTGAGTTCTGGAGAGCATCACCTTCGGGGGCAGCATCTGATACGTCCAAAACGTATCTATAATTTCTTCTTGCTCCATGCATGTTTTGTGTGATATTGCTATGATATAGATACACTTTCATACACTTTTGATCATATTTGAACTAACCTATTAACTCAGTGCACCCCAGTGCCAGTTCCTGTTTTCTGCTGTTTTTCTATTTCAGTTTTCCCCCATATAAAAATTGCCAGAAAAATTCGGGAAAATTCAGATAAAAATTCAGCGTGACGGAAGCTTCGAGAAGAGCCCGGGAGGGTCCAGAGGGGAGCCAGGGGGGGCCCAGGCGGCCACCCGACGCGGCCCCACCCCTGGCCGCGCCAGGGGGCGCCTGGGGCCCCTGGCCCACCTCTGGCTGCCCCCTTTCGCCTATTTATCCCCAGTCACGGGAAAACCCCTGAGACAGAACCCTATTCTGCGAACTCGCCTCTGTTCCGCCGCCACCGCCCTTCCGAAGATCGGGAGCACCAGAAGACCTCTTCCCGGCACCCTGCCGGAGGGAGGATTGACCTCCGGGAGTCTCCTCTCCACCATGGATGCTCCCCGGATGTCTCATGAGTAGTTTTCCTTGGACCATGGGTCCGTGATCAGTAGCTACGTGATGTTCTCCTCCCCTCTTTGATCTTCATTGTTTAGACCTCGTGAGCTGCCCAACATGATCGAGGAACCTTTGTAATATTTCTGCCATTGCTATGTTGAGTTTGATAGGATCTGATGGATTATGAGATTATGTTCAGATTGTGATAGAGTAGTATATTTGGTTTTTATCTCTTATATTTTTGTTCCTAAGTAATTCTTGCATGTTCTCCGTTGCTGTTTATTGCTTTGGCCAAGTAGTAGTAGTGACTCCAAGAGGGAGCGTTGCGCCAGATTGTGGGTTCATGCCCCCCCGATGACATGCTTGAGTGACAGAAACATGAGTCTAGGGGATGTGTTGTTGCCACAAGGGGGAAAACAATGGTGCTTGTAACCGCGGTTACAAGGATTGTTTACTTTACGCAAAGTTCTTTTTAATGCAGTTGTCTGTTGCTTTGGGCTTACACTTTGGGTGGGGCTCGCAACTTAATACCAGCGAGATGTTCTGGATAGATATCTCAAGGTGGATGATTAGTAGTAGATGCAGATGGATTTCGGTCTACTTACCTTGGCGTACTGCCTGTGCTTTTGAACCTCTTCCTTTATTTTGTAGCATAGTTAGCATTGCGGTGCGTTCATAATCCTGTCAATTGCCTTTCTGTAATTTGTTTACCTCGCATAGAAATTTTATCGTCTTTTGGGAGAGAGACATCACTAGCGAACATCACGTATCCCGGTCCATATCCTTATCATTGTTTCCACGCTATATTTACTTTTCTGCATTTACTTTCAAGTTGCTATTATTATCCCTTGCGTTTTATCCTTTCTAAACAACGAGACCGGAGAGATTGACAACCTCTCTGAACTTCGTTGGGAACAAATTTATCTGTGTCTGTGTGCAGGTCCGCGTCAGTTGCGCCGCTGACACCTACTTATCTTCTCCGGAGTCCTACTGGAGACAAACCTTGGTATCTTTACCGAGGGAAATTTTTTGCTGTGCTGCATCACGCCTTCCACTTGGGGCTCACCAACGAAGGGCGAGAAGACTACACCCGTCAACCCTCGCGCCATCAAGCAAATTTCTGGTGCCGTTGCCGGGGACTCCAAGTGCTCAGATAGGGGAGTTGCACACTACCCTTTACCTTTGTTTTTTAGTCTTGTTAGTTTATCTTTCAGTTTTTATCTTTGTGTCTTTGATCAAAAACTACAAAAAAATCTGCCACACTTGCTGCTACTATGGGTTCCACTGAAAACACCAAGTTGTGTGACTTCACTAGTCACAAAAACCAAGACTTTATTTTCACTCCCATTGCCACACCTGCCACTTCAGCTACCTCTTATGAAATTAAACCATCTTTGCTAAACCTTGTTATGAGAGATCAATTCTCTGGTGCTGGAGATGATGCTGCTTTACACTTGAATAATTTTGTTGAATTATGTGATATGCAAAAGTATAAAGAAGTAGAAGGTGATGTTGTTAAGCTCAAGCTCTTTCCTTTCTCTTTAAGGGGAGATGCTAAAATCTGGTTTCAATCTTTGCCTAGAAATAGCATAGATTCCTGGGATAAGTGCAAAGATGATTTTATAGGGAAGTACTACCCTCCTGCTAAGATTATCCAATTGAGGAGTAATATTATGAATTTTAAGCAATTGGATAATGAACACGTTTCCCAAGCTTGGGAACGGATGAAATATCTTGTTAAGAAATTCCCTACACATGGTTTGACTACCTGGATGGTTATCCAGACTTTCTATGCAAGCTTGAACTTTACCTCGTGGAACCTGTTAGATTCGGCCGCGGGAGGAACCTTTATGTCAACTACACTTGGTGCTACCACAAAGCTTCTCGATGAAATGATGACCAATTATTCTCAATGGCACACCGAACGCGCTCCAACAGGTAGGAAGGTAAATTCTGTCGAGGAAATTACCTCCCTCAATGAAAAAGTTGACTTAATTATGTCTCTACTTACCAAGCAACCCTCTATTGATCCTCATGTTGTTCCTTTAAATTCTTTGGTTGCTCAAGAACAAGTAGATGTGAACTTTATTGCTAGAAACAACTTCAACAACAATGCTTATAGGGGAAATTTTGCTAGCAATCCTAGACCGTTTCCATCCAACTATGGGAACAACAACACCTATCCTAGCAACAAGAACCCCTCTTCTGAATTAGAAAGCATGCTTAGAGACTTTATCACTACCCAAAAAGCCTTCAACAAAAATGTAGAAGAGAAATTATCTAAAATAGATAATCTCTCTTTGAAGGTAGAAAGCTTAGCCCTTGATATTGAGATGCTCAAAATTAGAACTTCCCCCCTTGAGGAGAATAGGCCACTCCTATTAATGCTATCCAGTTACAAATCAATGAAAACATTAGGATGATGGCTAAACTTAAAGAAAGATGGGCTAGAGAAAAAGAGGAAGATGATATAATTAAGAGCCTTCCTACACACCACACAGTTGCCACTATCCAAATTGTTGAGGACACTCAAACTATTAGCACCCAATGCACTCCTAGTCCCGTTGGACCTATTAATGGTGATGCTAATACCTCAACCATAGAAGAAGAAACTCCTATGAACATAGATGGTTTCAAACAAGTGAGCCTAGATGACACTAGTACCACCTTTGATAGTAGTGATATTGATTTTGATAGTTGTACCCTCTCAGAAGTTATCAGTTTGCTACATGAAATGTCTAGAGACCCCCACACTAGCACACTTAATCTTGCCTTCACGGAGCATATCACAAATGCTCTCATCAAAGCTAGGGAGGAGAAGCTTAGAGTAGAAGCCTCCATACCTAGGAAGCTAGAGGATGGTTGGGACCCTATGATCAAAATTAAATTAAATAACTTCTCTTGCTATGCTTTATGTGATGTTGGAGCTAGTACCTCTGTTATGCCCAAAAGAATATTTGATATGTTTGAGTTGAAACCTTTTGAGCCTTGTTCTTTTGGTGTTCGTCTTGTTGATTCTTCCGTAAAGGAACCTTTAGGGAAGATCGACGATGTTCTTATCATTGTCAATGACAAATATCTTCCCATTGATTTTATTGTTATGGATATAGAGTGGGAACCTTTATGTCCAATTATTTTGGGACGTCCTTTTCTTCGCACTGTTGGTGCGATTATTGACATGAAAGAGGGGAATATAAAATTCCAATTCCCATTCAAAAAGGGGATGGAACACTTCCCTATAAAGAAAATCAAGTTACCTTTTGAGTCCGTTACTCGGGCTAGTTATTCTCTTTCTCTTGATAAAACTTGACTCTTCTTTTTGCATTCTGCCTAGCTAATGGCTTTAAAGAAGCGCTTTCGGGAGGCAGCCCGCAACGAATTTAGGTTTTTCTTTTTGCTTTTGTTGTGTCTTGATGTTTGTTACTTCTGTAGCAACATCATTGTATCTTTATTTTTCAGCTTTGTGCCAAGTTATAGCCTCTTACGGCAAGGGAAGTAAAAGTTGTGACATGCTGTCCAGAAAACAGATTCTGTCCTCGTGACCAGAAAAATTCCAGAAAAATCCCAGTTCATATTTTTGAGCTGAAATTTTTACACAGTATGTTCTATACAATTACGAAACTTCCGTATGTTCTGAGTTTTTTTATTTGAGTTGCAGAAGTGCCCCTAAAAAATTATTTACTACCTGCTGTTCTGTTTTTCATAGATTCTTCCACGTTTTGTCTCTCCTAACTTTTGCAAATCTTACGCTTGCTTTTTCTTTGCAAAAACTTTTTGGCAATCTTGAGAAACAGTATCTATTCAAGAATATCTTTATATCCAGTGGGTAAAAATTATTTTATTAAGGGTACTAACCTCGCTAATCAGCTTATGATGAGTTATGTATGAAGGGAGTTTTCAAGTGTGCGATGGAAGATGATGAAAGAAGATCCAGGAGTGTCAAGCGCTCAAGCTTGGGGATGCCCCCATGCATCCCGAATAAATATTCAAGGAGACTCAAGCGTCTAAGCTTGGGGATGCCCCCGTGCATCCCCTTCTCCATCAACAATCATCAGTTCGTCCTTCGTATCACTATATTTTTATCACTTCATGCGTTATGTGCTATGCTTGGAGCGTCTCGCTCTTAGGTTTTGTTTTTAGTTTTATTTAGCTTTGCTTGATGTTCATAACAAGTTATATCCTTTCTTACTTTGTGTGGGAGAGAAACATGCTCCACTTTCAAAATTTAGAACACATCATAGGATTTTTCCTGCCTATCTTCTTGCTGTTGTGTGTTCTTTATCTTTTCATAGCTACTGCCATGTTTAGTCTTAGTTTTAGTTTGTCTTTAGCAAGAGCATTGGCTTTTGTTTTAGTTTGTTGCTGGAACTCTCTTTAGTTTTCATGTTTATCTTGTTAAGAGAGTTGGTTGTTGCACTGAGTTGTGTCTTGTCTTGAAAGTAGGTAATTGAGGTTGTTATTTGATTTTAGTAGTAGCTTGCAATAGTTTTGAGGCATTGATGTGAGTAATGTTTGAACTTTTGGTGTCAAGAGCTCTTGCCTATTAGTGATATGTGTCGTATTTTGGGCAATCCGTGTTTATTTTCAAAACCTACAAAACTAGTTGAGAACTCTAGCTACTAGATGGATCACTACTCTTCTGAGGAGTCGAATATTAGAGAACACTCACGTACCATGAGTTGAGGATGCGCAAGGATAACCAAACCCCCATACACTCCTCCTCTGGGTACTTGTCTCTTTGTGAACCTCCTCATTATATTGAGAGTTACCGATAATAAGTGCATGAGTTCTTCAGACTAATGTAAGTATTGAGAGTTGACACTTCCACCTTCCCATATTTTGCTAGCCTTTCCCGTGCCGTGCATTGCCTTCTTCTCACTCCGAGAGTTGGTGTCCACCTTCGCCGGTACTTCAAAACCATTGGCATGATACGCTCTGTCATCATAAGCCTCCTTATATCTTCCCTCAAAACAGCCACCATACCTACCTATCAAGGCATTTCCATATCCTTTCCGAGTTATACTGCCATGCAACATCCACCTTTTCATGACTTGATCTTCATGTCATACATGTTCCTGCTACACTGGCAGCGGCATACATTGCATACATCATGATAGTTACATCTTCTTTATGATTTTGAGTACCTTGTAAAGTGTGAAAGATCTCCTTTACCTTCTTGTAAAATAGAGTGTTGCCCTTAAGTGAGGAAAAGATCCCAAAGTGAACACAATAAAAGATCCCAAAGAGGACAAATGAGAGTTAAATAGAAAGATCCATTGAGGCCACAAAAATACAAAAAAAGAAAAAAAAGAGAAAAAGAAACAAAAAGAGAGAAAGGGGCAACACTACTATCCTTTTGAGAGATCCACACTAGTACTCCCTTTATATCCTTGTACTCCATAGAGATGATCTTCATGCATATAGCTATGTGGGGACCTTCACACTACAGAACTTGACTTGCATATTCCAAGGATGAGCCTCCTCAAACGAGCTCTAGGTCTTCATGAGCGAGCAAGTTAGATGCACCCCCACTAGTTCCTTTGGAGAGCTTCTTAGCTCGTATGTGCATCCGTTGCATGGAAATCCCTACCCCTCACATCATATCTATCATTTGGCATCTCTTGCCAATGATTGTCCTCATTGCTGTGAGCCTTTCTCAACCTTTTTGTCTTCCTCCTCCACCATATGTCTCTCTTTTCCATCCTAAGTGTCAACTCTCGTGCTTACGCTCATCCATTGCATGAGTGCTCGAAATATCGAAAAGGATTGGATCAAATTGACTTGTACCTGGCTAGTGGTCTGGGGACGAGTCAAAATAAGATTCCAAAGAAGACCAAGTGTGAAACTTTAGTAGATTGAGTTCTCAACACAAAAATACTTTTTTCTCGTATTCCCTATCCCCTTTCTTGCACGCAAACACCATTTGGAGACATTCGAGTCACGGACAGCGAGAGCTCTTGCACCTTTTGTTCCTTTGTTACTTGTTTCAATGTTAATATAGACTCTTGCATGTTATGACTTGAATTGAATCTCTAACCTTGATTGCTCTACTTTTCAAAGTTCTTTTATGGTTGCTAGCATGTCACCACATAAATTATGTAGTTATCATTTACCTACTCGAGGACGAGAAGGAATTAAGCTTGGGGATGTTGATACGTCCAAAACGTATCTATAATTTCTGCTTGCTCCATGCATGTTTTGTGTGATATTGCTATGATCTAGATACACTTTCATACACTTTTGATCATATTTGGACTAACCTATTAACTCAGTGCACCCCAGTGCCAGTTCCTATTTTCTGCTGTTTTTCTATTTCAGTTTTCCCCCATATAAAAAGTGCTAGAAAAATTCGGGAAAATTCAGATAAAAAATCAGCGTGACGGAAGCTTCAAGAAGATCCCGGGAGGGGCCAGAGGGGAGCCAAGGGGGCCCCAGGCGGCCACCCATCGCGGCCCCACCCCTGGCCGCGCCAGGGGGCGTCTGGGGCCCCTAGCCCACCTCAGGCTGGGCCCTTTCGCCTATTTATCCCCCGTCACGGGAAAACCCCTGAGAGAGAACCCTATTCCGCGAACTCGCCTCTGTTCCGCCGCCGCCGCGCTTCCGAAGATCGGGAGCACCAGAAGACCTCTTCCCGGCACCCTGCCGGAGGGATGATTGACCTCCGGGAGTCTCCTCTCCACCATGGATGCTCCCCGGATGTCTCGTGAGTAGTTTTCCTTGGACCATGGGTCCGTGATCAGTAGCTATGTGATGTTCTCCTCCCGTCTTTGATCTTCATTGTTTAGACCTCGTGAGCTACCCAACATGATCGAGGCACCTTTGTAATATTTCTCATTGCTATGTTGAGTTTGATAGGATCTGATGGATTATGAGATTATGTTCAGATTGTGATAGAGTAATATATTTGGTTTTTATCTCTTATATTTTTGTTCCTAAGTAATTCTTGCATGTTCTCCGTTGCTGTTTATTGCTTTGGCCAAGTAGTAGTAGTGACTCCAAGAGGGAGCGTTGTGCCAGATTTTGGGTTCATGCCCCCCCGATGACATGCTTGAGTGATAGAAACATGAGTCTAGGGGATGTGCTGTTGCCACAAGGGGGAAAACAACGGTGCTTGTAACCGCGGTTACAAGGATTGTTTACTTTACGCAGAGTTCTTTTTAATGCAGTTGTCTATTTCTTTGGGTTTACACTTTGGGTGGGGCTCGCAACTTAATACCAGCGAGATGTTCTGGATAGATATCTCAAGGTGGATGATTAGTAGTAGATGCAGATGGATTTCGGTCTACTTACCTTGGCGTACTACCTGTGCTTTTGAACCTCTTCCTTTCTTTTGTAGCATAGTTAGCATTGCGGTGCGTTCATAATCCTGTCAATTGCCTTTCTGTAATTTGTTTACCTCGCATAGCAATTTTATCGTCTTTTGGGAGAGAGACATCACTAGAGAACATCACGTATCCCGGTCCATATCCTTATCATTGTTTTCACGCTATATTTACTTTTCTGCATTTACTTTCAAGTTGCTATTATTATCCCTTGCGTTTTATCCTTTGTAAACAACAAGACCGGAGAGATTGACAACCTCTCTGAACTTCGTTGGGAACAAAGTTATCTGTGTCTGTGTGCAGGTCCGCGTCAGTTGCGCCGCTGACACCTACTTATCATCTCTGGAGTCCTACTGGAGACAAACCTTGGTATCTTTACCGAGGGAAATTTGCTGCCGTGCTGCATCACGCCTTCCCCTTGGGGCTCACCAACGAAGGGCGAGAAGACTACACCCGTCAACCCTCGCGCCATCAGCATCTTGTTGCTATACTTGGGGTGGAGTTGGAGCACAAGGCGGTGTGGGAGCACTGGGTGGAACTTCTTCTTTGTTGGTTGGTGGTGGTGAAGGGATTGGACTTGGTGGATTAGGAATTATTTGTGGGGTTGGAGTTGAGGGAGGAGGAGTTGGTGTTTTTGCGGGAGGAGTGGGTGCTTTTGGTGGAGTGGGTGTTGTGATTCCGGTAGGGTGGGGGTTTTGGTGTGAGATTTGGGAGGCGCTAGGGCCTTGGTTGGAGCAGGCTTAGGGCCAGTCTTGGAGGCATGTGCATGAAGCACAGGTGAAGGTGATTCGCCTTCGTCTTCCATATCAGCCGCATCAGCCAGAGTGATGATGCGGGCCTTCTTCTTGTCCTGAGTCTTCTTTGAAGAAGGATCGGCATTGGCCTTGCACTTCCTGAAATCATCAGCCAGGATTGCATCGTTGTGGCTGCGGCAAAGATCTTCAAAAGCTTTCTTGATCTTTCCCTTGTAATTCTCCACTTCCTCCTTGGTGGCAGAATTCTTGTCAGTTACTTGTTGAAGGAGAGACGTAATAAATACCTTGATTTCCTCATCGTCTTTAGTCTATGCCTTCCTCTGAAATTTGTGAATCTTTGCAGAATCAACTTTGCTTTGAGCAAATAATTCTTTCAGCTTCGACATCAGGTTGGCAATGCTTTCTTCGATAGTTGGGGGCACATACACTGTGTTGGGAACAACGTCTTCGTCATATTTGCTCTTTTTCAAAAGAGCTTCGGTGATGCCTAAAGAATCCGACAATTCAGCTTCCCTTGGGTATGGTAACTGGTGCTGACTGTGGCAGACCATGTCATCTTGAGACTTTGGCTCTTCAACAATGTTCTTCTGGACTGTGGATACCACAACTTATTTTTGAGCCTCTCGGGCTCGCTTCTTTGCAGTATTTGTAGCTATCTTTTCAAGAGCCTCTTTTACTCTTAATTTCAAAAGCCTTAAGCTGTTGAGCTTCGGCGGGAGCTTTCTTCTCATTTTATTTTGCTTCGGCTAGCTTGCGCTTCGCGTCAGCTTCAGCTGCGGCCTTGTTGGCAGCATCTAGTTTATGCCTTTCCTTTGCAGCTTTCTCCTTTTCTGCACATTCTCTTGCCAACTCGAGGTGACGATCAACTTATTCTAAGTCCCTCTTCTTGAGTTCAGCTTCCGAGGGCCTCTTGGAAACGTGGGCCACGGAAGGAGTTGGCTTGGCAACCGTTCCCTTTGGCTTAGGAGCGGCAACAGGCTTCTCAGCAGTTTTCTTCTTCGAAGGGTTGTGCTTTTTCTTCCACCTTTTCTTTGTCTAAACAACTTGGGTAGGGGCTTGGAAGCTGATGGTTTCTTGACAACCAAATGAGTAGTGTCGATGCCCATGTCGATCGTGTCTCAGATCTGAATCTCTTTTGTAACTGGTTTGTCACCAGGATTTTTCTTCAGAGGAACACAAATCCTCTCTCTTGGTGGGGGAGAAACTGGAGCTTTTTCATACTCATCATGAGCCTGACTCGCGGGGTCATCTTCTTCTTCGCAGGAGTCATGAAGTGCTTCAGCAAGGAGATTTTCTTGCTCTCGTCATCGGTGAAGGCAAGGGGAGGTGATGTGGACTTCTTTCTTAACTTCCGAGACTTTTTCTTCGGAGTGCTGGTTTTTCTCCAGCAGGTTCACCAACGCGCCTCTTGGCGGCTTCCTTCTCCTTCTTCTTGCGAAGCTTTTTAGCCAAAATGGCCAATCGCTCATTTTCCTTCGGTTAGTCTTCACGAGTTCTGAGTCAGGTAGGATGTGGTTGTTTTGGAGGTACTGGGTAGTATAGGTGGCGGTTATCAGGGTTGTACTTGCTGGCACCCTCTTGTATTTGTACCATCGGATTGCCCAGTACCAACGAATCCCTTGCAGTGTGATTTTTCTCTCGTGGAGTGTTTCTTCATCAGGTGTATCAAAGCCAAACTTGTCTCTTACTGCCTGTGGGATGCCGCGAGCATTGTTCAGCTCTTTTGTTCTGCCTGCTTTCTTCTTTGGAGGATCCACTTCTGCTGCAGGTTCATCTTGCAGCATTGGGGACTCATTCCCATATTCCAAATCAGCATACATCCTATGAAGAAGAAATGGAAACGAAGGAAAATAGATATGGGCATGATCAAGCACCAGTAAAAGTTTCAAAAAAGTTTTTTACAAGAGATTCGGCAAGAGTAGTTTTGATTCACGTTCACATATGTTCTGAGCTAGAGCAGTTTTTACAAAGTGACATAGCACAGAACAGACTGATCGATAGACCAATCCAAAAATCTAACCTGGATCGGAGTGGTAACTTAGATGCTACAAACAAGTTTTCCACAAAGAGAGGTATCCACGAGATTTGGAAAATCCTAGAAATCCAGCAAGAAAATCCTAAGAACATTGATTCCAATATCATAGAAGATTACAAGATGAGGATAGATTGGATCGAGTCCGACGTACCCTAGCTTGGTGACGGCGGACGGCTACGACGACGGGAGAAGAGAGGATGGAGCCCTCGTCGGCGATGAAGTCCACGCGATGGCTGTCCGGAAGCTAAGCGGCGCAGTCATCAACGGGGAGGAAGTGCACGGCGACACGCAAGGTAGCAAAGGAATCACAAGACAGATGAAGTGGGGTGTTAGGTTTTGCTGGGGGGGGTGGGGGGTTGGCCTGATATAGTGGCCGATCTGACAGATCTATCAACTCGCATCGGACGGCTCCCAGCGATTGTCTCTCCGAATTCTATGGCGAGGATCTTGTGGGGGATCGCGAGAAAATCTCAACGGCCCAAAATTGACGGATCTCTACGACCGAATCAAAATACTCGACCTTGAGTAAAAAATTTGATAAAATTTGATAGCATTTGATTCGGAACTCAATGATGTTCGAAGAAAAATGCATATCGTTTCAAATGGGCTTGACTATTTTACACTAGACAGAATGGAAACTAAAAAGAATAGCAGGGGTAGGGTCCAAAACTTATCACCTGAAAACCAAACAGCGAAACAAAGCTAAAGGTGATAAGCATAGGGGACAAAAGTCAAAGCGAATCAAAAGACAGAACATAAGACCAAAGCAGACAAACGGAGCTAAACACTCAAGCAAAATGAAATGTATATATACAAGGGAGTGAGTTTTAGCCTTACTGAATGTTGTGTGAGTATAAGATACCCAACTCACATCTCAACGGACATAAACTCTTCCCATCCAATGGTTTTGTGAATATATCTGCCAGTTGATCTTCAGCTCTGACATGGCTAATCAAAATATCTTCACGCTGAACATGATCACGAAAGAAATGATGACGAATGTCAATATGCTTCGTGCGAGAGTGTTGCACTGGATTGTGAGCAATTTTGATAGCACTCTCATTTGTCACATAGAAGGGGAATTTTCTTCACATGAATTCCATAATCTTTTGTCGTCTGCTTGAGCTAGAGAATCTGAGTGCAGCATGAGCCATCAATAATGTATTCGGCTTCAGCAATAGATATTGATACTCAGTTTTGCTTCTTCAAAGCCCAACACACAAGAGATCTACCGAGAAAATGACAAGTGCCCGAGGTAGATTTCCGATCAACTCGATCTCCAGCCTAGTATGAATCAGAATACCCAATAAGATCAAACTGATCACCTTTGGGATACCACAAGACCAAAGAGGGTGCGTGAGCTAGATAACAAAGGATTTGCTTAACAACAATGTGATGTGATTCTTTTGGATTCGCCTAAAATCGATCACAAATACATACTGAAAGCATAACATAGGGTCTAGATGCACATAGATATAAGAGTGAACCAATCATAGACTGACATTTCTTCTGATCGAAGGGTTTGCCCTTCTCATCTGCATCAAGAAACCTAGTGGTTGGCATAGGAGTCTTGATAGTTTTGCATCCAGTGAGGCCAAACTTCTTTAGGCAATCCTTAAGATATTTATCCAGAGATATGAATGTCCTATTCTTTTGTTGACGAATCTGAAGTCCGAGAAACAACTTCAATTCTCCCATCATAGACATTTCCTATTTGTTCGACATCATTTTGGCAAATTCTTCGCTGATATCAGGTTTAGTACAACCAAAGATAATATCATCTACATATATCTGACACACAAATAGATCACCATTATAGGAGCGAGTGAAAAGATTTGGGTCAGTTGTTCCTGGTTTGAAGCCCTTCTTGAGAAGAAAATCCTTAAGAGTTTCATACCAAGCACAAGGTGCTTGCTTCAACCCATAAAGAGCTTTGTGCAACCTGTACACCGTGTCAGGATTCTTCGGGTCTTCAAAACCTTGTGGCTGCATAACATATACTTCTTCCTAAATTTCACCGTTAAGAAAAGCACTTTTGACATCAATTCGATATAGTAGAATACCATTGAAATTTGCAAAGGCAAGCATAACATGAATGGATTCGAGACGAGCTACTGGAGCATAAGTTTCACCGAAATCAATACGTTTGATTTGGGTGTAACCTTGTGCAACCAGTCGTGCTTTGTTGCTTACCACGATACCATCTTCATCTTGCTTGTTGCGAAAAATCCACTTTGTACCAATGATATTATGCTTCGTGGGATCAGGTCTCTCAACTAAGGACCAGACTTTGTTTCTTTCGAACTGATGAAGTTCTTCAATCATAGCTATTAACCAGTCTGAGTCCTTCATGGCTTACTCAAACTTTGGGTGTTATAGCATGGAGACAAACGAGAAATTTCCACGAAAGTTAGCTAAACGAGTACGAGATCGAGTAGTGGGACGATCTGGTTGACGAATGTCTTCGAGGATCGAGTCAACATCAACTCTTCTCCGGACTTGCAATAAAGTGCTTTAATAGCTTGTGGCTCAGGTTCTCCTTCGGGATCTGCTTGACCTTCAGGATCAACTTGTCCTTCAGGTTCAGCTTGTCCATCGGGATTTGTATTTTCTTTGTTCATTGGTTCTTCTTCGTCCTGTTCATCATGTTCTTCAGGATTTGTGTGGGAACATTGGATCATCATCATCCCTGTTGACTTGATGATGATTTCCTTCGACGGGGCGAATATCTTCAATAGCCATGGACCCGATCACTTCATCTAGTGGAGGTTCATCTAGATCATGAGGCAAATGCTCCTTTTGAGAGCCATTAGTTTCATCAAACCTCACATTTACAGTTTCCATAACTTTCCCAAAGTGAGAGTTATACACTTTGTAAGTATGAAATTTGAGCCATAACCTAGAAGAAACCCTTCATGTGCCTCAGGGGAAGATTTAGAGCTATGATTCATATCTCTAATATAACATGGAGCACCAAACACCCTAAGGTACAAAACATTAGGCTTGTTACCAGTGATAATCTCACGTGAAGTTTTCTTCAGAAACTTATTAAGGTAAACCTTGTTGATGATATGGCATGCAGTGTTAATTGCTTCGGCCTAGAACCTGATAGGAGTCTTGTATTCAACAAGCATAGTTTTGGCCATCTCAATAAGAGTCCAATTCTATCTCTTGGCTACACCATTCTGTTGAGGTGTGTATGCAGCTGAGAATTCATGAGTAATACCATAATCATCAAGTAAATCTTCAATATGAGTATTCTTGAATTCAGTTCCATTATCGCTTCGAATGTGCTTCACTTTCAATTCATATTCATTTTGAGCTCTCTTTGCGAATGACATGAAAATATCAGCAACTTTGCTCTTGTCATCTAGAAAGAAAACCCACGTGAAGCGAGAGAAATCATCAACAATAATGAGACCATACTTGTTACCTCCTAAACTAGCATAGTTTTGGGGTCCAAATAGATCCATATGAAGCAAGTCAAGAGGACGAGTAGTAGTCATGTTTGTCTTCGCTGGGTGATGTTTCTTTGTAAGCTTCTCTGCTTCACAGACACCATAGAGATGATTCTTGTTGAATTTTAATTCACTGAGTCCAATGACATGGTTCTTCTTCATTAGATTTCGAAGATTTCTCATCCCTGCATGACCAAGTCTTCTATGCCATAACCATCATGAAGAATCTTTTTCCATTAAGAAGGTGGAGACGGAAGGTCCCGAAGCCAAATCCACAATGTATAAATCTCCTTTTCGGTAGCCCTCGAAGACAAATGTATAGTCATCCTGCGAAAACACAACACATCGCCAAGCAAAAAAGAGTACAAGCATACCCTTATCACATAGCTTTGATACTGACATGAGATTATATCCAAGAGATTGGACTAGCTTAACTTTGTCAATATGCTTATCTTTTGATATAGCAACCTTACCCAAACCAATACCTTTACCCTTGTTTTTTTCACCTAAGGTAATGTAGCTTTGAGAGGATTGAGTTAGTTTTTCTTTGGTGAGCATCTCTTTATCTCCGTTCATATGATTAGTGCAACCACTGTCCATGACCCATTCGGATCTATCGGAGACATAGACCTACAGAAGAATTAGTTCTTCTTAACCACCCACAAACGAGCAGGTGACTGAGAAGGAGTAGGTCTACTAGTAGATGCAGCGGAATAAAAGCGAGTAGGATTGTATCTACAGGGAGGACCATCAAGCACACCATAAATGTAATTTCTCTGTGAAGGGTTAGAGTAAGTATGAGCATAGGCAATCTTATCATTGTTATCACGATGGCGATAAACATTGCGATCAACAAGATAGTATTCCTTCTGAGGAACATTTGGTTCCGGAACCAAAGGATCATTTCTCTCTTCAAGAGAATAGAAATGTTTCGGTGGTACCGAAGATTTTCCCTGCATAGAATGGTTAGCAGGCAATTTCTCAACGAGTTACTTGCACACCTAGATTTGTCTCTAATAAAAAACCATTCTTTGGTGGAGTACCATTGTATTCGGCCGAAAAGTTTCCTTCCTGATCTTTGATAAGTTCGTAGTCAGATTCAAGTGACTTGTCAACAATGGCCTTCTCAATTTTGAAGTTGAAACCTGAAAGGATAGCAATATTAATGGGCTTTTACTTCGCTAAAACCCATACAGTCTTTGGATACTGCTCAGGTTCCCAGTAAGTGCCATTAGGGTTTAGCTTCCTTTCGAAACCAACACCTTCCTTTCTAAGATTCCTGTGAAGGAGAGCCTTCTTCAAGATATCACAGAGGTACTGGTGTCCCTACACTTTTGAACATACCTGTTTCAAACAGATCTTTCAATCTGAGGAGTTCCTCTGTAACAGTACAATTTTCCTCACCCGAGGTATTAGTATCATCAATAACAATTGGCTCCTTGCCTTTGTTCAGTTTAGAGGTATACTCAATTTTACTTCGTGATACGTCCCAAACGTATCTATAATTTCTTCTTGTTCCATGCACTTTTATGTGACGTTGCTACATGTTTTGCTACACTTTTATATCATTTTACACATATTTGGGCTAACCTACTAACTCAGTGCACCCAGTGCCAGTTTCTGTCTGCTGATGTCTTTAGTTGCAGTGATTTTCCCCAATTTAAATTGCTCCAAAAATTCCAGAAAAATCAGAATAAAAATCAGCGTGACGGAAGCTTCCAGAACCCCGAAGGAGGTTCAGGGGGCCCCACCAGGCGCCCAAGCGTCCAGGTGCCGCGGCCCCACCCCTGGACGCGCCACCAGGGCGCCTGGGTGGCCCCTACCCCCCCCCTTTGGACTATATTACCTCTTCGTCTAAGAAACCCTCGAGGAGGACCCCACATCACGAAATACCTCTCTATTCTTCTGCCGCCTCGCTTCCAAGATCGGGAGCACCAGAAGACTTCTTCCCGGCACCCTTCCAGAGGGAGGTTGACCTTTGGGAGCTTCTCCACCACCATGGACGCTTCCCGGATATGTCGTGAGTAGTCCCCCTTGGACCATGGGTCCATGAACAGTAGCTATGTGATGTCTTCTGTCCAATCTTGTTCTTCAATGTTTAGACCTTGTGAGCTTCCCTACATGATCAAGGCACCTATGTAATTTTCCTGCTGTTGCTATGCTGTGTTTACTGGGATCAAATGGATTATGAGATTATGTTCAGATCGTGATGAGTTATATATTTGGTTTACCTTTTATATTTTGTTCTTGGTAATTCTTGCATGTTCTCTATTGCTTTTTATTGCTTTGGCCAAGTAGTAGAACTCCAAGAGGGAGCGTTATGCATGATTGTGGTTCATGCCCCCCGATGTCTAGCTTGAGTGACAGAAACATGAGACTAGGGGATGTGCTGTTGCCAGCAGGGAGAAAACAACGATTCTTGTAACCGCGATTGCAAGGATTGTTTACCTTACGCATAGATTGTTAATGCAATTGTCTGTTGTTTTGAGTTTACACTTTGGGTGGGTATCGCGACTTAATACCATCGAGATGTTCTCGATAGATATCTCAAGGTGGATGATTGGTGAGTAGACGCAGATGGATTTAGGTCTAGTTGTCTTGGCGTACTGCCCATACTTTTGAGCCTATTACTTTCAAGTAGTATAATTAGCATTGCGGTGCGTTTATAATTCTTTCAATTGCCCAACTGTAATTTGTTCACCCAGCTTAGTTGTTTTATCGTCTTTTGGTAGAGAGACATCACTAGTGAACATCATGGGACCCCGGTCCATATTTCCACCAATGTTACACCTCCACTTTATTTACTGCTTTATATTTCATTGTAATTGTTACTACTATCTACCCTTGCGTTTAATCCTTTGTAAACAACAAGGCCAGAGAGATTGACAACCTCTCTGTAATTGTTGGGAGAAAAGATATCTGTTGTGTGTGCAGGTCCACGTCAACTTGTCTCACTCGACAACTTAATATCTGGCGCCGTTAACACCTACATGCATAATTCGGTGTCCGCCGGAGACATAAACCTTGGTATCTTCACCGAGGGAAACTTGCTGTTGTACTACATCTCAACCTTCCACTTGGGGTAACCATCCAGGGGCGAGAAGCCATCAAGAAAATTTCTGGCGCCATTGCCGGGGACTCCAATCTTCAAGATAGGGGAGTTGCACACTATCTTTTTAGCTTTGCTTTTTAGTCTTGTTAGTTTACCTTTTAGTTTTTATCCTAGTGTCCTTTATCAAAAACCACAAAAAACAGTTACCTTACCTTGTTTAGTCAGTATGTCTAAGTCCTTTACCTTTGGTGTTGCACCTGAAGGAGAGATTCTCACCTTCAAACAAAGGGGAGGAGAAAGTCTGATAGTACCTTCAGCACAACACATAGTACCGATACGGAATATGGCGAAAGCACATGACTATTTCTTCCGTGTGTCCTCAAGAACGCTATAGCCTTTATAAGTTCAGTTGCTAGGCCTATCCTTTGCTCAAAAGGATCAGGCCACCTGTTACTCCTCAGTGCTTTTTGATTTTCTTGCTTTTACCTTTTTTGTTGCTTACACCGAAAACCCCTAGAAAGTTATCTTTTAGTTCCTGCAGCTATTTCTTTACCAAATTCACTTGCCAATACCTTCTGCTCCTCGTTGGGTTCGACACTCTTATTTATCGAAAATGCTACAAACGATCCCCTACAGTTGTGGGTCATCAAGTACTGTTTTCTGGCGCCGTTGCCGGAGAGCGTAGCGCTATTAGTAAGGGAAGCTGGTAAGGAAGTTTTTATATTTCTGTTTTTATTTTTCCGATGTTGCTTTTGTCCTTATGAATACCTCTACTCTTGGATCATTGTTTATGGGGAAACGCCCCACAACTGTGGTGGTCACTCCTACCCTACTGAAATTGTGCCTTACAAAATACCATCTGGTATTATCAATTATGTCTTATCTAATCGTTATGCAGGAGATAGACATCCAGGTGAACACTTGCTATATTTATCACAACTATGTTCATTATTTAAGCTTGCAGGTGTGTCACTGTATTTCATCATGAAGAAATTATTCTCCATATCACTCATAGGTAAAGCTTCAGATTGGTATAAGCTCCTCGATAACTCACATCTACTTACTTGGGAAGAGCTTATGTCTCTCTTTTATACAAAGTTTTATCCTCTTCATGAAATTCATCGAGACAGGAATTACATCTCCAACTTTTGGTCTCGCGACGGAGAGAGCATTGCTCAAGCTTGGGGGAGACTTAAATCCCTAATGTTCAAATGTCCTATCCATGAACTCCCCAAAAATATTATACTTACAAATTTTTATGCTAGGCTTTCTCGTCAGGATAAGGAGATGTTGGATGCCTCCTCTAGTGGGGTATTCCAAAAAAGAAGTGTCGAAGAAAAGTGGGATCTCATCGAGAGGATCTAGAAGAACACCGAAGATTGGGAAATCGATAAAGGTATTGAACCTCCTATAAATTATGAGCATGATTACATTGAGAGCTATGTGAAAACTGATTATTTTAATACCTTTTGAAAACTGATTATTTCTATAAGAACTTAGCCTCTCACATTGACTCTTTGAAAGAAGAGAAGGCTCAATACCATAAGCCCTTTAAAGAATTACCTGTTGATATTCATGTTGATGACCCTATTCTGCCTGCAGTTTTTTATGAAAAGCCCCCTTTTCCTACAAGGATGAGGGAGCACTCTTTTGTGACAGGCATAATAAATAAAAGTGGGAGAAGAACTGACGAACCTGAGGACCTGATCAAGGTCGATCCTCAAGTTGCGATGGTTAAAGATTTAGTTACTAATGATGTTTCAGATTCCAATATAATTTTTTGTGTTGTTTCAACTAACATTTTCACAACCAAGAATAAGAGCCCAATTTCAGGTAAACCAGTTGTATCTGTCAAAATAGGAGATCACAACTATTACGGGCTTTGCGATTTGGGGTCCAGTGCTAGCGCTATTACTTATTCACTCTATCAGAAGATCATGGGTGAGATTTCACCCTGTGAACTTCAAGAGATCGATGTTACTATTTATTTACCAAATAAAGAAACTATCTCTCCCATTGGAATTGTGAGAGATGTTTTTCATACTTGGTTCAGTGCAAGATAGTTTTTGCCCTATTATCTTTGGTAGACCTTTCCTCAGCACTTGTGGTGCTATTATAGATTGTAAAAAAGGTAAAGTCTTTGTTGAATTCAATGGTGAGCCATATGAATTTAACTTTTCTAAATTTTCCAAGCAAACTCGTGGTACTGATTTACTTAGTGATGATAAAATTATTGAAAATATTGCTTCTATTTCTATTCCTCCTAATGATCCTTTGCAGCAATATATGGAAGACCACGAGAATGATATGCATATGCAGGAAAGAAATGAGTTAGATGAAATATTCACAAGACAAACTGCTATCCTGAAGCACAACCTTCCGGTTGAACCTTTAGGAATCCTAGCACAACCAAAAGAAGATCCGGTGTTTGACCTCAAACCACTGCCCGATACGCTCAAGTATGCCTATTTAGATGAAAAGAAAATATATCATGTCATAATCAATGCTAACCTTTTAGGATTTGAAGAAGAGCGATTATTGGACACACTTCGCAGACACCATGGTGCCTTGGGCTATACCCTTGATGACCTTAAGGGGATTAGTCCATCGATTTGCCAACACACTATCAATCTCGAGCCCGATGCTAAGCTAGTTGTTGATCATCAACGACGGCTGAACCCAAGGATGAAGGACGTGGTTAGGACGGAGATTCTCAAGCTTCTAGCACAGGTATCATCTATCCTATAGCTGATAGTAGGTGGGTAAGTCCAGTTCATTGTGTTCCTAAGAAAGGAGGTATGACTGTTGTTCCTAACGATAAAAATGAATTAATAGCTCAAAGAGTTGTTATTGTATATAGAATGTGTATTGATTACAGAAAGTTGAACAAGGAAACTAGGAAGGATCACTACCCGTTGCCCTTTATTGATCAGATGCTAGAGAGGTTGACTAAAAACACCCACTTTTGCTATCTTGATGGGTACTCTGGCTTCTCTCAAATTCATGTCAACACTGCCGATCAAGAGAAGACCACTTTCATGTGTCCTTATGGTACTTATGCTTACAGCCGTATGCCTCTTGGTTTGTGCAATGCACCTGCTACTCTTCAGAGATGTATGTCTGCTATTTTTCATGGTTTCTGTGAGGAGATTGTGGAAGTCTTCATGGACGATTTCTCCGTCTATGGAACTTCCTTTGACCATTGTCTCCACAATCTTAATAGAGTTTTGCAGAGATGCGAGGATACAAACTTAGTTTTAAACTGGGAAATTTTTCACTTCTTGGTTAACGAAGGGATCGTGCTTGGTCACAAGATTTACGAGAGGGGAATTGAAGTGGACAAGGCGAAGATTGAAGATATTGAAAGGATGCCTTATCCAAGGGACATTAAAGGTATTCGTAGTTTTCTCGGTCATGCTAGTTTCTATAGAAGATTTATTAAAGACTTTTCTAAGACCTCGAGACCCCTCACTAATCTTCTCCAAAAGGATGTTACTTTTGTATTTGATGAATATTGTAAGGAGGCTTTCGAAGTTCTTAAGAAAGCTTTAATAACCGCTCCTATAGTACAACCACCTGACTGGAAATTGCCCTTTGAAATTATGTGTGATGCTAGTGATTTTGCTGTTGGAGCTGTTTTAGGACAAAGGGTTGATAAGAAATTGAATGTTATACATTATGCTAGCAAAACCCTTGATAGTGCTCAAAAGGATTATGCTACTACTGAGAAGGAATTCTTAGCAGTAGTATTTTCTTGTGATAAATTTAGGCCTTATATTGTTGATTCTAAAGTTATTATTCATACTGACCATGCTGCTCTTAAGTACCTTATGGCAAAGAAGGATGCCAAACCAAGACTCATCAGGTGGGTACTCCTCCTTCAGGATTTTTTTTACGGATTGTTGATAGGAAAGGAGCAGACAACCCGGTGGCGGACAATCTTTCTAGGATGGAAGATATACCGCATGATCCCATCCCAGTCAACAATACTTCTCCAGACGAACAACTTTTCGTTGTAAAAGTACAATCTCTTTCCGATCCTTGGTTTGCAGATTATGCTAATTTTATCGTTGCAAAGTATTTGCCTCAAGGTTTAACATTTCAATAAAGGAAGAAATTCTTCCATGATTTGAGGCACTACTTTTGGGATGACCCTCATCTTTTCAAAGAAGGTCCTGACGGGATCGTGAGAAGATTCATACCGGAACACGAGCAGAAATACATCCTCAAGAAATGTCACGACAGTCCCTATGGGGGACATCAAGCCGGTGAGAGGACCGCACATAAGGTTCTCCAATCAGGTTTTTATTGGCCTACTCTCTTTAAAGATGCTAGAAATTATGTTTTATCTTGTGATAAGTGTCATAGAGTTGGTAATATTAGTAGGAGGAATGAGATGCCTACAAATTACTCACTAATGATTGAGCCTTTTGATTGCTGGGGTTTTAATTTTATGGGTCCTTTTCGTCCTTCTAACAAGTACACTGTAGCAGCCTAGATTTCACAAAAATTAAAATTTGTGTTTTCGTTGTGAATTGTTTGATTGTCTAATTTGTTTGCGGTGTTTGCATCCACGATTTATCGATCGGCGATTATTTCCCCCCCTCTTATATCGTACCGGACGGAGACCGACCCTTGCCACCCTGACACTCGACCTTTGCGACACCGGGTTTCACCCGATCACCGTCGCGAAAACCCGCGCAAGACCAGCCGCGGCCAACGGAACGAAAAACCCCGTTTAATAATTAATTGAGTTATTTTTATAGAGCGCCGGAAAGTGTTCTCGGAACGGTTCCAACACGAGGTGAACGCCGCAAGCTTGACGCGGTGATCGCGCAGTTCGAAGTTTTACCCGAATCGGAGGTCCTGTGGACCCTCGGCGGTCAGAAACGTAAACACCACGCGCGAGAGAGAAAACCGGGGATTTTTTGCAAACTGCCAGCCACCTGGGCTATATAAAGACCACCACTCCCCCTAGCCTTTCTAGGGTTTCCCCTAGTCCAAAATTGCAGCCACCCCCTCAAATCTGCCTCCAAAAGCCCCTAGCCCTCCAAACCCGAAACCTAGCCCAGATCCGTTTGGAGCCGTTCGATCGCGAAATCGGATGCACGTGCCACGTCACCCCTGTTCTCTTTCCTCCCTCTCTCTCCAGCCCGCCGATGCACCCGAGCCCTCCACGACCGCGCCGCCGCTGCCGCGAGCGCCGCTCCTGCCAGGTCTCCCGCGCCCCCTTCTCTCCTCCGGTTCCCTTCCTCACCTCCTCCTCGCCTGCAGGCCACAGCCGCCGGCGACCCCAGCGCCGTCGCGCCATGGAGAAAGGAGATCTCGGCGACCCGAGCTCGGAGCAGCCACCGCAAGGACGCCACCGCGCCGCCCCGAGGGTCATCCACCGCACCGGAACCGGCCGGATCCGCTCCTCCCTCATCCCCCGCGTGTGTGTGCGCCGCCAGGCACACCCTGCAGGCCGGGGAGCTTCCGTGAGCCATCGTCGCCCCGATTTAGATAGAGATCGGGCGCGACCGGACGCCGCCACCGCTACCAGTGGGCTGGCCCAGCGCCGCCTCCCGCACGACCCAGTCGGGACCGCCCCAGCCGGCCCACTCCACCCGCGGCCCAGTAGCCAGGCCGCCAGCCCAGCGCCACCCCCTCTTCTTGGGCCGAGCCCAAGATGGGTGAGCCCCTTTTTCTTTTTTATTTTATTTTTTCCTCAGATTGAACCCTGCTGTAATTTTTCTAAGTATGGAATTATTGTGATGTTGATTCGTTTTTGCGAGTAGATTTGCGAGTAAACCGTAGCCCGGATTACGTTGCGCCCAAAAGGAAAATTGTTTAGTTTTGTGTGTACTTATATCCATCTTTTGTGAGAATTTTTATTTGGAGCCAGCTTGATGTTGTGAATCTCTGTTGAAGTGGGCATCAAACTGTTAACTGCTATTTTTTCCTGTTAGTCTGCTGCTGCTGTTACTTTTATTGCAAGTTTGCTTGATGATTGTGACACATCCATGAGGCCTATTGCATTGATTCTTGTTGCATACTGTTAAGCATCATGTCTACTTCAATCCTATGCATTCACATGTCATGTTTCCCTGCTATAGCTATATTATTTATTGCTCCAAGGTGGTGACCCTGATGATATGTGTTGTTGTTTATATAAAGTTGCTACTTTGCTGCCCTATATCTTTTTAACCGTGCATCCTATTGAGCATTGCAATATGTCATTTTGATCTATGCCATGTCTACTTCAATTATATGTATTGCATTGTCATGTTTACATTCCTGGTCATATTTATTTTCAGCTCACAAGTTGCTATCCTTCTGTTGTTGACAGCCACCTCTGTTTTTCACTAATCTGTAACTTTCCGATGCCATGTTGCACGCTTAATCTCTTTTGATCTGTTATGCCTACGACCTTGATTATTATTCTTACCTGATCACCAACATGTCAAGTTCATGCTAATATATTGCTATGTCATGTTGCTGCACTTTTACATATAGTTTTGCTCCTATTTATACAGCATGAAAATAACAGTTTGTGCCCTGTTTTCCTAATTTTCACCAAGTCCTAGACCAGTAATGTTTTATTGCATTTTGCTTGGGCTATAAATAGTTGTTCATAATTCCTTTTGCATGATTCCTTTTTACATGCCTTCCCTGCCATGTCTAATTTAGTTGTGTATCATTTTTGTGCATCTTTATAACCTTTTGCTTTTTTATGCATTGCTCTAAAGTGTGCTCCCCGATGTTAACAACATGTGTGCATAACTTGTTTTGCTTATATCTTTTAACCGTAACTCCGTTTGTGGTGTTCTTTATATGTAACTTGATTAGTTTTTTGTGTACTATGTGTTTATGCTATTGTTTTCTGTTCTTAACCAACCTAAAATATGGTTTAGGGAAGAACAGTACCAAATGTTTTAATTGTTGTGCGACACTTAGTGGAATGCCATGTTTAGGATTGTGCCTCACTTAACTCGACTAGTATAGATAGATTACTTCGATCTTCACCTTTTCTTAGTTGTGTGACTTACCATGCTTCTGTGCTTTGCCATGTTAACAACTTTGTTGATCACCTGTAGCTAAACAACTTGAACCACCGTAACGTGTGGTACCGTCGTTTGTGACGAGTACTCCACTTAACCTGTTCTCGATGATAGATGTGATACCGTCGTACATTGTCTCGTGTTGCCTTATTGTTGATGCTTGCTCATGATTGCTTCCTAGTAATAGATGCTTGCTCGTTGATTGCTTTCCAGTGTTTACCGTCTTGTGTGCTTCTACGGGTACCTCTCAGAGACAATGCGAGCTTGCGATCGACTTCACCTTCGGTTTCATCTTCTCATCAAGTAAGGGGGGGGGATATATCATGCTTATAACTTTCAGCTCACTCGCGCCTAGGTGTAGGATAGAACGATTGCTTGATCCTACCGAATCCCATCAAACCTTGTTCGGCCATGTTACTATTTCTCGCTGCTCAGCCACTGCTTAGTATGCATGCTAGGATGTTATCAACTGTTAGCTCCTGTTACTCCTTGGTTTGGGCTATCACATTATTATATTGTTTTGGATGATATGATTATTATAATGTTGACTATATTTGACGAAGGATGGAAGGTCTAGGCTATACTGCCCCGACGCTTTGTTCCATTCGAGTCACCTAGGATCCGAGTCCCGGGTATTGGTTCTAAGACTGAGCGTGCCTAACCGCGTGTGGGATTTTATGGGGTCCCCTTTTCTTACCTACCTAGCTTCAAACATTTCTAGTGGTGCCCCAAGTTGATTTACCATTTGAAAACCGTGTGTGTGTGTCTGTCGGGTCGCTCCTAGCAGATATTCTTCAAAAAAACTCGGGCCAACGGAGACAGAGTTCCTTCGTTGGTCCAGACCTGGAAGCTAGGGGGCTGCCCACATAGTTTGGGTAGCTAACCCGACCTCGTCCATACGGTAGAGGCCAATTTGGGAGCACGGCCGGCTTTTGAGTTGGATGTCGACTCGCCGGGGGCCACCCGGATTTGTTCGTTGTTAACTAGAGGGACCAGTCGTTTCGGATCTCTCGGGACTAAATCAAAAAAGGCTGCCTGTGATGGGTAGAAACTGAGAGAGATGGGCGTGCGTGCAGAGCCTTGTAATGGGCAGTTGGTACACCCCTGAAGAGTTAAATCTTTTCGAGAAGCCGTGTCCACGGTTATGGACAACTTGGAACCTACGTCTTCTTCATAGATAACATCAACTGAATCATAACTATAACTTGATCAATGTGTGTGTGCCTTGACTGCTTCTTCTTCCTCGGGATGCAAAGAGGAGGACAAGGATAGGATAGGTGTTATGTTTGCGTAAATAGTTGATAGCAAGACTTGTTGGAGGCGATTCCTCATCGAATGCTTGGTTCTTATCTTACTATAATTAGACCGTTAGCCACTCTTATATTGCTAGTGCGTCTGCAACCTCACCACTACCCCCTTCTTACCCGTGAGAAGTTAGTTACAAGACTTTTGATATATTCTCACCCCTTTCTTTTCTTTTCCCTTTTATGTTTTGCCTGATCGGCCGCTGCAGCTGTTGACTACCTCGACTCTTCTTCTGGACACCTTCGTGAAGACTCGACGACGACTAGTTAGGCGGATACCGGCGGAGAGCCTTGACCCGTGTGGTTACGGGAATGGTGTGATTTACCTTTGCCACTAGGCATTTGAATGTAGTCTGTAATTAGACATGTATCTTCCGCTGATGTATTGTACTAATGCAGTTGTATGCCGATTGTATGAGATGTTGTATCCATGTAGCTGTAATGTTGTGATATCATGTTGGAAATCCGGGGCATATGACTTTTTCATATGTTGCGGTGGGACCGATATGTGCTTCGTCCCCAAATCTGGATGGAAACATCTAGATCTGGAACAGTACCGCATATCGAGCCTTACAACTTGGTATCAGAGCCTTACTGACCGTAGGAGTTCTTTTCTATCCGAAGTTGAGTCTAGACAAAAAATTATTTTGTAGTTACTAAGTTAGTTATCGGAGAGTCGGATTCTTTTTACTCCTTACCCTTGCTCTGGTCAGGACAAGTGTCGTAAGTGTTTTAACTCTCGTCTTATCCCCTTCAAAACTCTAGGACCTCGAGAGTGTGGAGTTTCGGAACCGTTACAATGCCTTGCTTGCAGCGTATTGTCTCGATTCCGATCTCAGGTTGGGGAAATCCTGTAGTACCTTTAGTACTTCCGACTCTGGGTAAATGCCGTGGTCATCCGTTGACTTCAGTCCTCTTTCCTAGTATCCTCATGATTTGAGTGAGAATGCTTCTGTTGATCGTCGCTTTGGACTGTTGTTCTTCCTCTTGATCTCCCGATGGTTTAGTTCTCTGACGTTGCCATCTCTCTGCGGAAATTTTATCACGACAGAAGTTCGACGTCGACATGGAGCGGAGTCCCTTGTTGGTGGTGTTAAAGATCGTCGACACTTTTCTCCCCCCACCCTCTCCCCCGGATCGTCCAGGATCTCGGGACGAGATCCCTTGTTGGTGGTGTTGTATTGTAACATCCCAGATTTCACAAAAATTAAAATTTTTGTTTTCGGTGTGAATTGTTTGATTGTCTGATTTGTTTGCGGTGTTTGCATCCCCGATTTATCGATCGGCGATTATTTCCCACCCTCTTATCTCGTACCGGACGGAGACCAACCCTTGCCACCCTGACACTCGACCTTTGTGACACCGGGTTTCACCCGATCACCGTCGCGAAAACCCGCGCAAGACCAGCCGCGGCCAACGGAACGAAAAACCCCGTTTAATAATTAGACGAGTTATTTTTATAGCGCGCCGGAAAGTGTTCTCGGAAAGGTTCCAGCGCGAGGAGAACGCCGCCGGCTCGACACGCTGATCGCGCAGTTCTAAGTTTTATCCGAATAGGAGGTCCTACGGACCCCCGGCGGTCAGAAACGTAAACACCGCGCGCGAGAGAGAAAAATCGGGGATGTTTTTGCAAACTGCCAACCACCTGGGCTATATAAAGACCACCACTCCCCCTAGCCTTTCTAGGGTTTCCCCTAGTCCAAACTTTCAGTCACCCCCTCAAATCTGCCTCCAAAATTTCCCCTAGCCCTCCAAACCCGAAACCTAGCCCAGATTCGTTTGGACCCGTTCGATCGCGAGATCGGAGGGTTGTGGACGTGCCACGTCACCCTTGTTCTCTCTCGTCTCTCTCTCCAGTCCGCCGATGCACCCGAGCCCTCCACGACCGCACCACCGCCGCCGCGAGCGTCGCTCCTACCAGGTCTCCCGCGCCCCCATCTCTCCTCCGGTTCCCTTCCTCACCTCCTCCTCGCCTGCAGGCCACAGCCGCCGGCGACCCCAGCGCCGTCGCGCCATGGAGCAAGGAGACATCGGCGACCCGAGCTCGGAGCAGCCACCGCAAGGACGCCGTCGTGCCGCCCCGAGGGCCATCCACCGCACCGGAACCGGCCGGATCCGCTCCTCCCTCATCCCTCGCGTGTGCGTGCGCTGCCAGACACTCGCCGGAGGCCGACCAGAGCTGCCGCGAGCCGTCTTCGCCCCGATATGGATCGGGATCGTGCGCGATTGGCCGCTGCCGCCGCCACTTCCAGTGGGCCGGCCCAGCGCCGCCTCCCCCACGACCCTGTCGGGACCGCCCCAGCCGGCCCACTCCACCCGCGGCACTGCAGCCAGGCCTCCAGCCCAGCGCCGCCCCCCTCCTCTTGGGCCGAGCCCAAGATGGGTGAGCCCCTTCTTTTTTTTTCCTTTTTTGTTTTTTTCCTCAGATTGAACCCTGCTGTAATTTTTCTAAGTCTGGAATTATTGTGATGCTGATTCGTTTTTGCGAGTAGATTTGCGAGTAAACCGTAGCCCGGATGACGTTGAGCCCAAAAGGAAAATTGTTTAGTTTTGTCTGTACTTCAATCAATCTGTTGTGAGCATTTTGATTTGAAGCCATCTTGATGTTTTTAATCTCTGTTGAAGTGGGCATCAGACTGTTAACTGCTAATTTTCCTATTAGTGTGCTGCTGCTGCTATTTTATTGCAAGTTTGCTTGATGATTGTGACACATCCATGAGGCATATTGCATTGATTCTTGTTGTATATTGTTAAGTATCATGTCTACTTTAGTCCTATGCATTCACATGTCATGTTTGCCTGCTGTAGCTATATAATTTATTGCTCCAAAGTGGTGACCCTGATGATATGTGCTTCGGTTTATATAAAGTTGCTATTGTGCTTCCCTATATCTTTTTAACCGTGCATCCTATTGATCATTGCAATATGTCATTTTGATCTATGCCATGTATACTTCAATTATATGTATTGCATTGTCATGTTTACATTCTTGGTAATATTTATTTTCAGCTCCAAAGTTGCTATCCTGCTGTTGTTGACAACCACCTCTGTTTTTCACTGAGTCTGTAACTTTCCGATGCCATGTGGCACGCTTAATATCTTTTGATCTGTTATGCCCATGAACTTGATTCTTGTTTGTACCTGATCTCCATCATTTCTAGTTCATTCTCATATATTGCTATGTCATGTTGCTGCACTTTTACATATAGTTTTGCTCCTGTTTATACAGCATGAAAATAACAGTTTCTGCCCTGTTTTCCTAATTTTCACTAAGTCCTAGACCAGTAATGTTTTATTGCATTTTTCTTGGGTTATAAATAGTTGTTCATGATGACTTTTTTCATGATTCCTTTTGCCATGCCTTCCCTTCCATGTATACTTTAGTTGCATATCAGTTTTGTGCATGTTTATAACCTTTTGCTTGTTTATGCATTGCTCTAAAGTGTGCTCCCTGATGTTAACAACATGTGTGCATAATTTGTTTTGCTTATATCTTTTTAACCGTAACTCTGTTTGGGGTGTTCTTTATATGTAACTTGATTAGTTTTTCGTGTACTTTTTGTTTATGCAATTGTTTTCTGGTGTTAACCAACCTAAAATATGGTTTAGGGCAGAACAGTAACAAATGTTTTAATTGTCGTGCGGCACTTAGTGGAATGGCATGTTTAGGATTGTGCCTCACTTAACTTGACTAGTATAGATAGATTATTTCGAGCTTCACCTTTTCTTGGTTGTGTGACTTACCATGCTTCTGTGCTTTTCCATGTTAACAACTTTGTTGATCACCTGTAGCTAAACAACTTGAACCACCGTAAACGTGCGGTATCGTCGTTTGTGACGAGTACTCCACTTAACCTGTTAGTAACCGCTCTCGATGATAGATGTGATACCGTTGTACGTTGTCTCGTGTTGCCTTATTGTTGATGCTTACTCGTGGTTGCTTCGTAGTAATAGATTCTTGCTTGTTGATTGCTTTCCAGTGTTTACCGTCTTGTGTGCTTCCGCGGGTACCTCTCGAAGACGGTGCGGGCTTGCGATTGACTTCACCTTCGGTTTCGTCTTCTCATCAAGTAAGGGGGAGCATATATCATGCTTATAACTTTCAGCTCACTCGCGCCTAGGTGTAGGATAGAACGATTGCTTGATCCTACCACTTTATATTCATGCCTCTCAAATAAACCCAAACAGCCATGTCCTCCACATCCCAGCAAACCTTGTTCGGCTATGTTACTATTGCTCGCTGCTCAGCCACTGCTTAGTATGCATGCTAGGATGTTATCAACTGTTACCTCCTATTACTCCTTGGTTTGGGCTATCAGATTATTATATGTTTGTGGATGATATGATTATTATAATGTTGACTATATTCGACGAAGGATGGAAGGTCTAGGCTATCCCGCCCCGAAGCTTTGTTCCATTTGAGTCACCTAGGATCGAGTTCCAGGTATTGGTTCTAAGACTGAGCGTTCCTAACCGCGTGTGGGATTTTATGGCATCCCCATTTCTTACCTACCTAACTTCAAACATTTCTAGTGGTGGCCCAAGCTGATATACCATTTGAAACCGTGTGTTTGTCTGTCGGGTCGCTCCTAGCAGACATTCTTTAAAACAACTCGGGCCAGTGGAGACAAAGTTCCTTCGTTGGTCCACACCTGGAAGCTAGGGGGTTGCCCACATAGTTTGGGTAGCTAACCCGACCTCGTCTAGACGGTAGAGGACAATTCGAGAGCGCGGCCGGCTTTTGAGTTGGATGTCGACTCACCGCGGGCCACCCGGATTTGTTCGTTGTTAGCTAGAGGGACCAGTCGTTTCAGATCTCTCGGGACTAAATCAAAAAATGGCTGCCTGTGATGGGTAGAAACTGAGAGAGATGGGCGTGCGTGCAGAGCCTTGTAATGGGAAGTTGGTACACCCCTGCAGAGTTAAATCTTTTCGAGAAGCCGTGTCCACAGTTATGGACAACTTGGAACCTACGTCTTCTTCATAGATAACATCAACTGAATCATAACTATAACTTGATCAATGTGTGTGTGCCTTGACTGCTTCTTCCTCGTCGGGATGCGAAGAGGAGGACAAGGATAGGATAGGTGTTATGCTTGCGTAAGTAGTTGATAGAAAGACTTGTTGGAGGCGATTCCTCATCGAATGCTTGGTTCTCATCTTACTCTAAATTAGACCGTTAGCCACTCTTATATTGCTAGTGCGTCTGCAACCTCACCACTACCCCCTTCTTACCCGTGAGAAGTTAGTTACAAGATTTTTGATATATTCTCACCCCTTTATTTTCTTTTCCCTTTTATGTTTTGCCTGATCGGCCGCTGCAGTTGTTTACTACCTCGACTCTTCTGACTCTTCTTCTGGACGTCTTCGTGAAGACACAACGACGACTAGTTAGGCGGATCCCGACCGAGAGCCTGGACCCGTGTGGTTACGGGAATTTTATGATTTACCTTTGCCACTAGGCATTTGAATGTAGTCTGTACTCAGACATGTATCTTCCGCTGATGTATTGTACTAAGGCAGTTGTATGCCGATTGTATGAGATGTTGTATCCATGTAGCTGTAATGTTGTGTCAGAACCCTCTGTTAGGTATGTGCTAGGGTTAGCTAGTGCCTTTGCATCATGTCAAAATTTCAAAAAGAAATCTTGGAAATCAAATTCAAAATCAAAATGGGAGAAGGAACACCCCCCAGATGAATTAATTCAAAAGGCCAGATAAAAATATTTTCCAAAAATTCATGTTAGAGTTTTGAAAAGTCTTATAAATGAGTGTGATCACATATCAAGTGATGTGGGACCCACCCCATGCTCATAGATTTTTCAAATATTCCAACAGTACCTTGGAATTAAAGAAATACTCCTTTTTGATTTAAAATTCAAATCATTTGAATTTTAAAAATGTTGAAAGTTTATGAGTGGCTAGTTTATCTTATTATGAGGCCACATAAAAGTTTTCAGCATTTAATAAAATGATTTGGTATTTTTACCAAAGTCAAAACAAATATACAGAAAAACAGAAAGGAAAGATTAAACAGAAAAGGGAAAAGAACTTACCTCTCGCCTAGGCGAAGTCAGCCCACCCCAGCCCAGCCGGCCCAAAGGGGCACGGGGGTCTTCTTCCCCGCCCCGCGCCTCCAAGCTGCTCGGTGGAATGCCACCGAGCTAGCTGGGCACGTCGCCGCCTCTCCCGACGACACCTGCCCTCCCGCGCCTTCTAGCGACGCCACGGAGACGCTGGAGACGCCGTGAGCCCATTCCCCCCCTCCAGAGCTTCCTCCTCCTCCTCCCGTGCTCGTTTCCGTCGCCACCCGAGAACTCGCCGGAGCGCACCGCCGTGGAAGACGTGGCCACCGTGCCTTAGAGCTCAAGCTGCGGTGTCCCTCGTACTCGCCGTCGTCGACTTCCTCTTCCCGAAGCAGGCAGAGCCGTGATTTGGAATCAAGCCTCCGCAATCGTCCTCGAGCCCTCGCCGGATCCGCGACTCGTCGTCGTCAAATACTCCGGCCACGTTCCCTCCTCGACTTCATCGACTGCACCGTTGCACTCCCTGCGTCTCGGTGAGATTTTCCCCTCAAGCCACGACACCTCTCGCCTCCTCTAGCTCTTTCCGCCATGGACGCCGGAGCACAGAGCCGCCATGCTCGTCGTCGACGAGCCTACGCAAAGCTTTCGACCCTGTCACCCTGTCCGTTGTCACCGCAGAGCTCCTCTGGTTCGATCCAGCCTAAAACCGCCCCAAATGGTGCCCCGTAGCCGAGTTCACCTCGAGCCAGCAGCTCCGCCGCCGCTAGGGCTCGTCGTCGCCGTCAAACCAGTGCCTCCCAGGTCCCCCACTCGGTTCCATTCGATGCGCAGCACCAAGAGCGAAGTCTCGGTGGTTGCGGCGCTCGATTTGGACCACGAGAGCCCCATCCCCGTGCAGCGCCGCCGCACTGGTGGCCACCGGCGGCTAGCCGCCGGTGAGGCCACTGTCATTAGGGGTTAACCCCCCTGCTAATTGACCCCAGGTCAATGACAGGTGGGGCCCCCAGGCACTTAACCCCCTGGTTAAGTTTAAACCGTTTCAATTAAACCCATGTGACACTAACACCCCTGGACCACCAGTCAGACCCCCCCACGTCAGCATGACCACATGCTGATGCAATAATTGATTTAAATGAATTTCCAGAAAAGCAAAGTGAATTAAAAGAATTCCAAAAATTCCAGAAAATACCCCAAACTTTGGAAATTCATAGAAAATTCATATTAACTCCAAATTGGACAAATAATATATGAAAAATGATCAGGAGAAAATTATCTTTCCAAATATGAAACTTTCAACTATGTTTGAGTTGAATTTAAAATGGGACCAGTAGCATATGTCATTTGGTTTATTTGAATTTAATTCAAATTCAAATCAATTGATCTTGCAACTTGGACCATGGAATTAAGCTACAATTTAACCACACTTCAGAGGCATATCATACACATTTGAAAATACTTCAAGATGATCAAACTTTATCACATACAACTTGGCTAAGTTGAATTCAAATGTGGAGTTTGAATTTGCATTTCAAATGCAATATACTCCACTTAAATGGAATTGCCTCACACATCAAAACTTATACTTCAAGTTTCAACATTCATTCATGTGATTGTGCATTGTACATTATGTTGATCCTATGATTGTCATGTTGCTGATAGACGTGGAGCCGGAGCCCGAGGTCACCCCCTTCGTTGAAGACCCCGAACCCGAACCTCGTCAGCAAGGCAAGCAAACCCCCATTGATCATATTGATAAAATCCCACTTCCCTCTCATGTCTCGCTTATGCATTGTATAGGATGATAACCATGTTACGATTCTACCGCATAGATGAACCCATTCCTTTGCATGACCTATCATTTTGTCACAGTAGTAAGCAAACCACAATCCTAGCAAACGTAGGAGTTGTTTGATATCATGTGGCCCCTGCGATGTTACTGCTTATTGCATGCTTAGTATGATACCATGTTGTTACTGTGATGTGAGTCGGGATGGGAATGATCATGTTGATGATGGTAGAAAAGTGTTGGTGAATCGACCCTAATACAAGGTGAACGATGAGAGGCTGTGTAGGAGTACACAGTGGGTTGTCTCGTTGAACACCGCCCTAGTACGAGTTCTTGTGTGGTGATCCAAGATGAAGAGTACAACCACACATTGGGCTCACTGACCCCTCTCAACCTATTAACTCATCCCTTTCGATGTCCAGATGTCGCAGTAGTTCGGAGTTCTGGTAGGCTTGTGGCCTGGATGCTAAGTGAGAGAACGGCTCACCCGAGACCGGCTTATGCACCACGCACACATCGCTTGGGTCCACTTCGGTAAAACGGCCGGGTTCACGATTGTGGTAACCAACCCAAGTAGGCGGCTTTCTTGGACTAGATAGGCTATGAGGTAACAGTTGTGGTGAGCATCCTCGCTGGCACCCCTTGAATGGTGTCGAGTACAAAGGTGGTAAATGATGGTCATGTGTGTGTAGCGGTACACCCTTGCAAGGTTAACAAAACTATTCGAATAGCCGCGTCCGCGGTTATGGACTGCTTGGAAAGCTTAGCTTGATTATTAGATAACTTGAACCGGATACTTCTAAAACACACCAAGATAAGTGTGAGTACTATGGCGTGCTTTCTCGTGGGGAAGTCGAGGAAGGCACCATAGTGGTGTATTGGTTGGAGAAAGTAGTGGACTCGTGTACGCTTCTTACCTCAAAGTCTGGTACTCGTAGTTCAGGATTAGCCAAGTCAAAGCTGGCATTTCTGCAAGTGAACCCCACCTCCCTTTACCTTGATACATGTGCATGAGTAGTATAGCTCCTATGTAAGTCTTGCTGAGTACGCCTTTGTACTCATGTTTTCTTAATCTATGTTTTAGATGACGCCACTGACCCCGAAGGTGGCTTCTTCATCGAGCTGGACGACTGAAGTTAAGCTAGTCTAGTCCCAGTCAGCAGACTGGTTCCCTCGTGGAGGGCTTTGTGTTTGAATAAGGCTTCTTAAGCCATTTGTTAAACTTGTCTGTACTCAGACATAATTTGCTTCCGCTCTGTGTTGTAATGTTGGATCACATGTATGTGATCTCTGTGTGTACTCTATAAGAGTTATAAATAAAATGTACACTTTGTAGAGAATTGCAATGGTACCTGCTGTTCATACAAGGCATGTGTGCTGCGTGTATGTTTATAACATGCATGTCTTCGTATGGGTTTTTGAGACCTTAGTTGTGTTCTGGCTGGCGGTCTTTCATACACCAAGTGGCCCTTAGATGTGCGCAGCTTGGGGCATCGCGATGCGATTGCTCGAGACTCCGTCTCGTGCACACTTTGTGGTATGATCGAGCCCGCACTAGACCCCGACTAAGTGATCGGGCTGGAGTAAGTCTATGTAAGAGTTTTGAGATAGTCGGTAGTATGGTTGAGGCGACTTGTCTTTGAATATGGGAGTTCACCACCCATATCATTTGACTTGTGTGCGGACGATGAGGACCCATCTCAGTTGATCATCCGGCCTGGATGGGATGCCCCTCACGTACGATGCTTTCCGAGAATGTTCAGTGCTTGGCCTTGTCTGCTCAGACAAGTGGGTGCGGTTCTCGGCTCTCCATATGACTATGTCTTAACTGTACTTGCATACGCTAACCCTGGGTCCCGACATGTTGTGATATCATGTTGGAAATCCGGGGCATATGACTTTGTCATATGTCGCGGTGGGACTGATATGTGCTTCGTCCCCGGATCTGGATGGAAACATCTAGATCTGGAACAATACAGCATATCGGGCCTTACATACACTGACATTTAGTAGCTGTTGATTATGTGACCAAGTGAGTTGAATCAATCCCTACTCAGAGTGCTGATCACAAGACATCTTTGAAAATGCTCAAAGATGTAATTTTCCCTAGGTTTGGTGTACCTAGGTATCTTATGACTGATGGAGGATCACACTTCACGCATGGAGCTTTTAGAAAAGCTTTAGCCAAGTACGATGTCAATCATAGAATTGCTTCACCGTACCATCCTCAAACTAGTGGGCAAGTTGAGCTCACCAATAGAGAGATCAAGCTGATCTTGCAAAAGACAGTCAACAGTTCTAGGAAGGACTGGTCAAAGAAGTTAGGCGATGCTTTGTAAGCGTATAGAACTGCTTACAAAAACCCCATGGGCATGTCCCCGTATAAGATGGTCTATGGCAAGGCTTGTGATTTTCCATTAGAATTAGAACATAAAGCTTTCTGGGCTGTTAGAGAGCTTAATGCTCACCCAAAGTTAGCCAGTGAAAAGTGTCTCATGAACTTGACTTCTCTAGATGAGTGGAGAAGTGAAGTTTACGAGAGTGCTAAAATGTTCAAGGAAAAGGTAAAGAAGTGGCATGATAGAAGGATTTTGACACGAGAATTTAATTTTGGTGATAAAGTTTTATTGTTTAGATCCCGTTTCATGTTTTCTGCAGGTAAATTACTTTCCAGATGGGAAGGGCCATTTCATATCGAAGAAGTCTACCGGTTAGGTGCAATCAAGATTAACAATTTTGATGGCACCAAACCTCAAGTTGTGAATGGACAAAGACTCAAGCATTACATGGCGGGACATCCCGTCAATGTTGGTGTAAATATAATACACACAACAACTCACGAGTATTATGTTGCAGCCCCGTTTCAGACACCAGCAGATGCAGAATAAGAAAAGGGATCTGAAGAAACAACCACAACAAGAATGAGGAGTAAATCTCCTTGTGTAATGACATCCCCTCAGCTTGTTCCAGTAGAGTCGTATCATGTCTAGGGAAGTTATTATATGAAATAGGTGTTTGCATTGAGGTCTATCACTCCTTCTGAGGGGAATTTGTATCCGTGAGTGTGGAGTCGTCTATGATGGAATATTAATGAGAAGTCTATTGGTTCCTTCGCTGCACTCGGTATTCTCTTCATGCAATCGACCTTATATGTTGATCCTTATGGGGAGCATTGACCTTATATCAGGTATCGCTTTGAAAACTTTATTTAATTTTGGCAAACATAGCTTTGGTCTTGACAACATGCATGTTTTCTCAAGTAGCGACATAGCCAAAACCTTTATGTTATTATGCTTGAATTGTTATGTTGACAAGGAAGACAACTTGATGTGTTATGATTACCTTAATGGTTATGCTTTATATGTTTTGCATCTAAGTTAGGATCAATTGTCTGTTGATAACCCACAACTTCAGGGGATCGAGATAGTCTTCGCGGGTAAGAATAACCCAATTTAAGATTTGACTCAAGGGGAGCCAAAGAATATCCACAAGCTTTAACAGTGGAGTTGTCAATTCCACCGCACCTGAGATACACTTACTTGCAACAAGATATTAATAGTAACTGTGATATGGAAGTGATGATGACAACGGAAATAGTGGTGGTGAAACCGTAATAGTAAAACAGCGAAAGTGAACAACTAGTAACCAGCAAAATTAAAAACACTGTAGGGTAGGGAGATGGATGGTTAGGCGCTGCATGGATAAGTCACATCATGTATTTAACTTGGGGCAAGGCACACAGAAAAGCAATGATCATCTAGACATAAATCAAACAATAGACATGTACCCAGAAGATTTAAAAACACTGTAGGCTAGGGAGATGGATGGTTGGGCGCTTCATGGATAAGTCACATCATGTATTTAACTTGGGGCAAGGCACACAGAAAAGTAATGATCATCTAGGCATAAATCAAACATCAGGCATGTACCCCATAGCTAGTTGTACGTGCTTGCAATAAGAACTTGCACAACATCTTTTGTCCTACCATCCCGCTACGAACGGGGCCAAAAGGAACTTATGGAGATTAAGGTGCTCCTATGAAAGAGAACTGGAACAAAGCATTTACAATCAATGGATACATGGAATCCTCAAATTATAGTCCATCCCATTTGGTGTCCCAAGTTGTAACCTTTGGGATCGCCGGTTCCGGACTATAACAGGTGCATACAACTCATAGATATGATCAAGAACACAAATATATTCATGAAAACACATAGGGTTCAGATCTGAAATCATGGCACTCGGTCCCAAAGTGACAAGCATTAAGAGCAACAAGTTGAAGCAGAGATGATAAACAACAATCTAGATGATAGGCAACATGCCCCCAACAATCTGATAAACTATTACATGATCTAACTCATCCAATCCCTACCATCCCCTTTGCCTACAGCAGGGAATTACACACACATGGATGGAGAAGTCATGGAGGGAGGATAGAGTGGTGGTGATGATGATGATGGCGATGATCTCCCCTCACCGGAGGCCAAAACAGCCTCCAGATTAGCCCTCCCGGAGAAGAACAGAGGGTGGCGGCGGATCCGCGACGTGAATTGGGAAAACGACTTCTGTTTCGGGGTTTCTCCGTCACGGGAATAAACAGGAGCCTCGTTAGGGCACAAGAGGAGGGGGAGTCCCCCAGGCGGCCAGGGGGCGCGGCCCCACCCCTGGCCGCGCCAGGGGGGCGCTTGGGGCCCCCTTGGCTGCCCTCTGGTTCCACTTCTGGCACAATGGCCCCTCGGGTGCGTGGATTTTCTGTGTTTTTTCTGGGAATTTTCTGAGAGTTCCAAAAATCCATTTTCCTGCGCACAATAAAACCATACAGGCAGCTCTGCTGAAATAAGCGTTAGTCCGGGTTAGTTTCATCCAAATCATGCAAGAATGAGGGCAAAACAATAGAAAAAGTGTTTGGAAAAGTTGATACGTTTGAGACGTATCAACTCCCCCAATCTTAGCATATTGCTTGTCCTCAAGCAATTCAGTACAACGAACTGAACGCGACAAAGAAAACTTTGACAATCTATTTTGCTTCAATAGATGTATATAAGCATGCACTATGAAAAGAATTTAGCAAGTATTAAAAAAATGCTATGAGGACAATGCACGAAGCAATCCTTCTTTCAAGTGATGAATCACAAACAACTAAAAGTAAATAATATGCTACTGAAAATCAAGACAGGATTACAATGTACAAAGCTTGAACATACTAGAGTGGTATTTTGATAGCCTCCATGAGTGAAGCAAAACATAAATGCAGAAACTCCTCCGGAGTTTTAAAGGAGACTAGAAATAAGAACTTCAGAATAAGTAATACCACAATCATGCAAAAGACAATGTAGTACTTTGGGAAAATGCACATTACACTCAGAATGACAATTATGCTCTCCTAGTTGGTGCTTTGAAGAAAGAAGGTGGAGACTCTCGAACCGTGGAGTTTGATGGAAAGGTTGAAAACCCGTGAATGGAAGCAAAAACTAAACTTGTACCAAAGCTCTTTGTTTTGAAAACATAGAGAAAAAATGTTTTGTGAGGTGCATGCTTCGTCCACGAATGCTAGTAGGCAACTCAATCACCTCTTACGCCAGACATGTTTGGAGGAACGACTCCAGAGATGGAGACGATCACATCCCCTTAATCTCCTTTGTTTATCACTGCCAAAGTTTTCTGATTTCTCATAGACAAAGCGTGAAGGAGGGTTTGTTGGTTGTGATTATCTTTTGTGAGCTGGGCGTACTCATGCCAGTCCCTCCTCGTATTAGGGGTTTGCAGATTAGACATGCAATCCCGGAATAAAACATGTCTAACATAAGACGGTAATGAATTAACTACTACTTCCTCATGAGCTAAAACAGAGGCACAACACATGAGTGCTTTTGAATAATTTCGAGATGGTACAAGAAAGCCATCGTTAGGAAGGCCGGTAATTACCACATAGGAAGGTATGGTGGAATCATATGGAAAAACTGGTTTCAAGGATTTTGGATGAACAAGCAGAAATCCGCTTAGTGCGAGCGAAGGCTAGCAAAAGACTGGGAAGCGACCAACTAGAGAGCAATAACAGTCATAATCATGCAGAGCGACAAAGTAACATTGAATTGGGCATGAAAATGATATAAATATTCTGAAATTCACAGATCATCAAGGCATAGTAGACTTTTCAGTCATAAACATGTGTAAGCATGTGCCAAGTATATCCTAGAATTCTCCAAAGGGAAATACCACTGCAGTATGCCAAACCATGAACAATGCAGTGCATGTAAATCATTTCAGCAACACATTATGTACTCTAGCTATTTGGGATTAGCCACAAGGAAAACATGAACGCTAGGAAAGCATTGTAAACATAGCACTATATCACTATAAGAGGGTCTCTAAATCATAAGTACAAGCATATGTACAAAAGTAGAAACATCTAGAGTTCATACCGGTTTTCCTTGTTGCCTCCCTTTCGTCGATCTTCGTCATCACTGCCTCGTCGCTTGCACGATTGGACGTAGGAAAATATAATCAAGTGCAGATGCCATCACGGACTCGAGATGAACTCTGCAACAAAGCAAACTAAAGAGAGAAAAGAAAATAATTTTATATTTTTGAAAGATTTAACGAAAGAAAAGAGAAATATTTTTGTTGTTTTTGCAAAATAAAAGAACAAAGAAGAACGGGCAAAAACTTCGAAAAGATAAAAGCGAACAAAATGAAAACGGATAATACAATGGAAAGGTGAGAAAGGCACGTACTCCCCCAAGCTTAGGCTTTTGGCCTAAGTTGGTAGAAGCTACTGCCCCCCAGAGCCTCCTGCTCCGGGGTGATGGGAAGTCCAGGAGTCGTATGAGCCCTCCGGTGCGTACACCGAAGTCCTCGGATCCTCCCATGAGGAAGGCCCTGCACTCCAAGCAGAAGAAGATCCCTTGCCATGCTCGGTGAAGGTCTCTCCCTGGAAAGGTGGGAACTCACCATGCTCCTCCTCATCGGGCACAACCCCCTCCATGGGGTTATGCGGCTGGTAATTAGCCATGAACTCATTGAACTGAATCTCGTTGAAGGACCATCCGTTCCTGCAAGTGTTATCAAACAAAAGTGGTGCAGGTAGACGGATCTCACGAGTAATGGTCCTTTCAAACCTCAAAATATAATCAAGGTTACCAAACTGAGAAGTCATGGTAACAAACTTATGCCTCTTCATAGCCGCAAGATCAAGACTCGCGTATGAAAATGGAACATCATCAGGATGCGGGGTGCACTCAAGAGACTCAAGGATAAGTGTGGCATAAACGCCACCATATAAATCGCCCACATTATACTCATTCTTATGAGAGAGGGCGTTCGCATAAATAGCGAAATCTGGTGCAGAACCATTGCTCGTGTTGTCACGAGCTAACACCCCTCTAGCAACAAAATATGCAAAATACCTGAGGTGTGGAAACAGAATGCTGGAAATCTCCGTACGCCAAATGTCGGTCTCCTCCTGGCAGCAAAGGGAGTTGAAGAGGGTCCTCAACCCGGAAGGCTGCATGGTCATCTTAGTTTTCTGACCAACGTTCGACACACCTATTATATAACAAAACTGTGCTAAAGACATAGTTATGAGATCATTATAAAGTTTGAACTCAACGGTTCCAGCATCATGGTTATAACAAAAACTATGAACAAAGCAGGAGGTAAGCTTTTTGTATTGTACCACACGGCATAAAGCTAGCCGTGTCAAACCTGCATTGGCACAAAGGCCATAAAATTCCTCCTTAATTCTTGCAGCTGTAAGAAAATCATCGCACGGATACATCATTGCGCATGTTGTATTTGTGTCTTCCAACAACTCAAGGGGCACATGATCTTCATTGTAGCTCACCCTAACTGCTGAGGGTGAAGCTGCAGCTCTAGTTACTCGATCGGAGCGCTCGGGCTTCTTCTTCCCAAGCACCCCTTTGATTTTCCAAAGAAACTCATTTCTGAAATTTTTGACAATTCACAAAAACAAGGATTTAAACAAAATGAGTTGAGGCAAACTACTCTACTCACTTACCTAAGGCATAAACTTGCATGAAAACTTTGAAAATAAAATTCTACAGAAGCATGCAAGCTCATATGAACAACACCAAGAGTTACTAAATACTCAAAAATGAGGCCACCAATCAAAAATCTAATTGGAGGGGTGAAGGAGTTACATACCAGGGATTATTTGCTCAAAATCTCAGCTCGAACTGTGGGCTGTAGAGAGAGATCGAAAATTGCCTCCAAGAACAGCAAGAACGCAAGAACTAGAGCAGAACTCGTGTTTTTGGAGAGAGAGGAAAGAGGAGGAAGAAGAAATACCTGGAGGTGGGTCCTGTGGGCCCTAGACACCCTGTGGGCGCGGCCAGGGGCCGGGCCGCGCTAGCTGGCCGCCTGGGCCACTGGTGGCCCTCCCTGGTCAGCCCCAGGTGCCTCTGAGTCACCCCCGGCAGGGAAATTTTTAATATAATTCTTCTGGAATTTTTCTGGCAACTTCACTGTTTAAATTTTTTTGAAGTTCAAAAAGCTACGAAACTTTCTGAAAACTTGGAGCAGTGATTAGAGTTGTGAAGTTTCAAAAACATATAAACTTGGTACAACAAGCAGAATAAAAGCTAAAATAAATGCAAACATAACAACCTCTACTTTTTACTCATATAAAACTCATTTAATAGCAAGGTTGATCAAGTCCTACTACCAAACTAGCAATACATAAAGTAAAAAGTTTCACTTACTATGAAGCATTCATGGTACCTTTACTTTAATGGATATTTTCCCCACCAAAATGGTATTGTATTTGTGGTGCACATGTAGAGGAAAATCCCAATCACCAATCTTCACGGTCTCGATATTCTCTATAGAGTTGAGGCCATGCCTTTTGTCAATCTTCTTCAGAAAATACACCGTGTGTTCTTTATTATTCACATTAAAAGTAACCTTTCCTTTATTGCAATCAATAATAGCACCTACGGTGTTAAGAAAAGGTCTACCAAGAATAATAGACATGCTCCCATCCTTTGGCATGTCAAGCACAACAAAATCGGTAAGGATTAAAAAATTAGCAACTTCAACGGGAACATCCTCACAAATACCTATGGGAACAGCTATTGACTTGTCAGCCATCTGAAGAGAGATATCTGTATGGATTAGTTTTTCTAAAAATAATCTCTTGTAAAGAGAAAAGGGCATAACACTCAATCCTGCTCCAAGATCACATAAAGCAGTCCTGACATAATTATTCTTTATGGAGCAAGGAATGGTGGGTATATCTGGATCACCAAGCTTCTCACGAATCTTGCCACTAGAAGAGTAGTTAGCAAGCATAGTATATATTGCTTCATTAGGAACTTTTCTCTTATTAGTAACAATATCTTTCATATATTTCGAATAAGGAGGTAACTTAATAGCATCAGTCAAAGGAATTTGAAGAAAAAGAGGTTTCATCCACTCACAAAACTTATTGTAATGCTCCTCTTCTTTAGTTTTGAGAGACTTACCTGGAAAGGGCATGGGTTTCAGTAACCATGGTTCTCGTTCCTTCCCATGTCTTCTTGCGATAAAATCTTCTCTAGTGTATTTCTTGCTTTTGTCGGGTGCTTCTTCTTCTCGAACTTCGGGTGGATCATTCTAATCACCATCCTTTTCAGGCTTAGCACCGTCTTCAGTCTCAGCATCGGAGGTAGATATACTATTTGGATCATTGGAATTGTCAGCTTCTTTGTGCTTCTTCTTCTTCTTCGGAGAGCTAACAATTTCTTCCTCCTGTATTTGAGAATCTTGCTCGATCCTCTTAGGATGCCCCTCCGGATAGAGAGGATCTTGAGTGCTAGGTCCTCCTCGGGTTTTAATCTCGAAGGCCTGTATATCCTTCTTGGCATTATTAGAAAGCAAATCTTTTTCCACATTAGAAATATGATCAAGCTGAGTTTGAACCATATGAAAATTCTTCACAAGACATTAAACATCATTAACTGTTCTTCCTAGAACATCAAGCAAATTTTTGATAGCAAGGTAATTATCATGCAACTGACTTTGTATCCTCTCATTGAAGTGATTTTGCTTCATAATAAAATTATCAAGCTCATCTAAACATTGATCAGGAGGCTTACCATGACGAATGTCACTTGCATTGAAATCTAAAAGAGAGTGTACCTCTACCACTGGAGGGTGAGTGGTCGGCTCACACAACTTCTCAATGGGGGTAGATTCTTCACGTCTTCAGTTTTGATACCCTTATCTTTAATAGACTTCTTTGCTTCTTGAATATCTTTGGGGATTAGGACAAGCATGCCCATTTTCTTTGGTTGTGGAGGTGGTTCAGGGACGGACCAATCTTCGTGGTTCTTGGCAATCTTTCCCATTAATTCTTCTGCATCGTCCGACGTTCTTTTCCTGAAAACACACCCAACACAACCGTCCAAATAGGATCTAGATTCATCAGTTAGACCAACATAAAATATATCAATTAATTCATTCTTAGGGACTCCATGTCCCGGTCTAGCCTGGATCAGACTGCAATACCTCCCCCAAGCTTTAGGGAGGTTCTCATCCTACAACTGTTTAAAGTTATAATTTCTTGGTAAAGCAGCATGTTGCATATGAGCAGGAAAGTACTTATCAACAAAAGAGTGAGCTAAGTCTTGAGGACTCCTAATGGAACCACATGGTAGTGCATCGTACCACGCTTTAGCACCTTCCTTTAAAGAGAAAGGAAAAAGCTTAGTAACATAAAAAATTTGTATCTTCTCATCTGTAGTAAACAAGCCACCTAACTCAGTGAGTTTGGCCAGGTGTGCAATAGCATCATCATTTTGTCTGCCATAAAAGGGGTCAGATTCAATCATAGATATAAGTGAAAGATCAACAAAGTAATTATAATCAGGATCATTGATGCATATAGGAGACGTAGAAAATTTAGGATCCAGAACGGTCTTGTTCTTCAGGGAATGTTTTTCGAGAAGCTTGTTAATAGCATCAGGGTCAGAGTCGACAAACTCTGTTAGCTCCCTGCATAAATCATCATCAAGTATAATATAATCATCATAACGGAGTCTCTCCTTGAGTTTACTCAAATCGGTATAAGTGTAAGTTCCATCAAAAGGATAGCAAGTATCAGGAATTTCAATTCCAGACTTTTTTGCAGCAAGAGCGATTTGTTTCTCAAGAGCGTGACTAAGTTAACCAATACCATCAAGAGTAGTAGAAGCATCATCGAAAGTATCAGACATAGTATCAGATTCAGTGGAGGCATCATGTGGTGAAGGTGAAGGAAACTTACTCATAACTGAAGGTGAATGTAAGGCCCGATATGCGGTACTGTTCCAGATCTAGATGTTTCCACCCAGATCTAGGGACGAAGCACATATCGGTCCCACCGTGACATATGACATAGCCATATGCCCCGGATTTCCAACATGATATCACAACATTATAGATACAAGGATACAACATCTCATACAATCGGCATACAACTGCCTTAATACAATACAACAGCGGAAGATATATGTCTGAGTACAGACTACAATCAAATGCCTAGTGGCAAAGAGAAAAACATCGATCCCATAACCACACGGGTCCAGGCCCTCCGCCGGGATCCGCCTAACTAGTCGTCGTCGAGTCTCCACGTGAAACGTCGATCACCGTACCTGTTTTCAATCAAGAACCCTGAAAAGAGTTTGGGGGTAGTATCATGAGTACAGAAGTACTCAGCATCCAACTGTAGTGGTCATCTGACCCAGCAAGGACTTCATCACTCGTCATTCTAGGACAACTAGTAGTTTACGGTAAGGATGGGGTAAGTGGTGAGGTTGCTGCCGCACTAGCATTTATGAAGTGGCTAACGATCTAGAGAGTAAGTTAAGAAGCCAAGCATTCGATGAGGAATCGCCTCCAACAAGTCTTTCTATCAACTACTACGCAAACATAACACCTATCCTATCCTTGTCCTCCTCTTCGCATCCCGACGAAGAAGAAGCAGTCAAGGCACACACACACGTTGATCAAGTTATATTAAGATTATCTCAGTTGCTGTTGTCTATGAACAAGGAGTATGTCTCAAGTCATCCATAACCGTGGACACGGCTTCTCGAAAATATTTAACCCTGTAGGGGTGTACCAACTGCCCATTACAAGGCTCCGCACGCACGTCCATCACTCTCAGTTGCTACCCATTATAGGAAACCATTTTATAATTTAGTTCCGAGAGATCCGAAACGACAAGTCCCTCTAACTAACAACGAACAAATCCGGGTGGCCCCCAGGGAGTCGACACCCAATCCAAAAGCCGGCCACGCTCTCGGATCGGACTCTTCCGTATGACGCAGGTCGGATAGCCGGTTAATCACACATGGGAAACCGGGTCCTAGCTGATCGGGTGGACCAACAGAGAAACCATGTCTCCACTGGCCCAAGTTGTTTTAAAACAGCTGGGGGCCCAACCAAGCACACACATGGTTTTCAAATGGTAAATCAGCTTGGGCCACCACTAGAAATGTTTGAAGCTAGGTAGGTAAGAAAAGGGGACCCCATAAAATCCCACACGCGGTTAGGCACGCTCAGTCTTAAAACCAATACCCGAAACTCGGGTCCTAGGTGACTCGAATGGAACAAAACGTCGGGGCGGGATAGCCTAGACCTTCCATCCTTCGTCGAATATAGTCAACATTATAATAATCAATATCATCAACAACAATATAATAATGTGATATCCCAAACCAAGGAGTAATAGGGTAACATTGTAGCATTCTAAGCATACATACTAAGCAGGGGCTGAGCAACGAGCAATAGTAACATAGCAGTACATGGTTTGCTAGGAGGGGACATGGCTGTATCGGTTTGAAAGAGGTTGTAAACATGTGGTAGGATCAAACATCGAACCTATCCTAGACTAGCATGCTAACCGCTGGTTGAAATAGAATGGATCATAAGTAATGTATAGTCCTTGCCTGTTGATAAGTCGGGTTCCGAAGGTGTAGTTTATCGCAAGCTCGCATCGTCTCCGAAAGGTACCCGCGGAAGCACACAAGACGATAAACACTGGAAAGCAATCAACGAGCAAGCACTATATTACTACGGGGCAACACAAGATCAAGAAGACATCACACGACACGGCAACATGATACAGATCTAACATCGAGAACGGTTACTAACAATTTAAGTGGGGTATCGGTCACACACGACGAATACCGCACGTTTAGAAAGGTTCAAGTTGTTTAGCTACAGGTGATCAACAAAGTTTTTAACATGGAAAATCACAGAAGCATGGCATATCACACAAACATGGCAAGAGGTGAAGCATAAATAAACTACCTAAGCTAGTCAATTTAAGTGGGGTGAAATCCTAGACATGGCAAACTAGTGCGGACCCCACGATAAAAATGGAATTTGGTACTGTTTTTCCCTAAACAATATTTTATTATTTTTATTAGCAAGAAAGAGCAGCATAAACACAATCTACATGCAATTCTAGTCAAGTTACATAGAAAGAACATTTTAAACAGAGCAACGGTTAAAAAGTTATAGCAGTTACAGTTTACAGTGATAGACAGTGTAATTAGCAGGTAAACAACATGTAAACAAACTCAAACATGGCAACAAGCAACATTTTATTAATCTACGCGCAAAACGGAGCAACTTTCATGTAGAAAGCGTCTCCATCGGAGCTACCGGTGAAAAGTTATAGATACCGCAAAATTATAACAATAATCTACAAAATTCTCTGCTCAGGAAAAAAAAAGTAGAGCAACGGGCCATATTTGACCCTACCGGTCCAAGCCCATCCGGCGCAGCATAAAAAAACAAATAAAAAAAAGGAGCGGGCTCACCATGGGCCTGGCCCATGAGGCAGAGGAGGCCCGGTGGCTGGGCCGGGGCGCCTGCTGTGCTGGTCTGCAGATCTGGGCCGGCTCATTTAGGATGTCCACGCAGGGGACGAGCGAGCGGGCGGTGGGACTGCTCGATCCCGAGCTCGACTCCACGGTGGCGGCGCCGTTGACGCCGGCGGCTCGCCGGAGGCGGCCGAGGACGAGAGGGTGGCCAGGAGGGGCTGCTGCGAGCCTGTCGCGGCGGCGAAATGAGCTCGCGGGCTCGTCCCGTCCATGGCGCGGAAGCTCTCCAGGGCGCCCGGCGACGCGAACCTGCAGAGGAGAGGGAGAAGGGAGCCGTGAGGAGGAGGAGAGGGAGGAAGCAGAGCGCGGGAGGAGAGGAGAGGTGGTGCGGCGGCTCCGGTGGCCGGTGGCGGCTCCACGGGCAGGAGGCGGCGGCGGCGTGGTGGAAGGTTGGAGGAGAGAGGAGAGAGAAGGCCAGGGCGCATCTGGGCCGTTGGATCGCCAGATCTGACGGTCCAGATAGCCTGGAGCTAGGGTTTCGCAAAAATGGGGGTTTATTGGCAGATCTGGGCAATTCTCACGGGGGTGGCTGCAATTTTGGCTCAGGGACCCTAGAAAGGGGTGGGAGTGTGGTGGTCTTTATATAGCCCAGGTGGCTGGCAGTTTGCAAAAACATCTCCGGTTTTTCTGTCTCGCGCGCGGTGCTCACGTTTCTGACCGCCGGGGGTCCGCAGTACCTCCGATTCGGGTAAAACTTCGAACTGCGCGATCAGCGTGTCGAGCCGGCGGCGTTCACCTCACGCAGGAATCGTTCCGAGAACACTTTCCGACGCGCTATAAAAATAACCCGTTTAATTATTTAACGGGGTTTTTTGTTCCGTTGGCTACGGCTGGTCTCGTGCGGTTTTCGCGACAGTGATCGGGTGAAACCCGGTGTCGCAAAGGTCGAGTGTCAGGGTGGCAAGGGTCGGTCTCCGTCCGATACGAGATAAGAGGGGGAAAAATAATCGCCGATCGATAAATCGGGGATGCAAACACCGCAAACAAATCAGTCAATCAATCAATTCACACCGAAAACAAAATTTTTATTTTTGTGAAAACTGGGCTGTTACAGTGAATCAAATGTAGCACTAGTGTTCAGAACAGTACCTTTTCTTGTACGGGATGGTATGATCGGGACCTTGGTGTCTTCTTTCTTACCCATAGCGGATAAATTGCAGCAGGTAAAATACTTCAAGTAGACTTGTGCATAAATCATACATCAGGCATGTACCCAGCAGAATTAAAAACACTGTAGGCTAGGGAGATGGATGGTTGGGCGCTGCATGGATAAGTCACATCATGTGTTTAACTTGGGGCAAGGCACACAGAAAAGCAATGATCATCTAGGAATAAATCAAACATCAGGCATGTACCCCCCATAGGTAGTTGTACGTGCTTGCAATAAGAACTTGCACAACATCTTTTCTCCTACCATCCCGCTACGAACGGGGCCAAAAGGGACTTATGGAGATTAAGGTGCTCCTGTCAAAGAGCACCCGAACAAAGCATTAACAATCAATGGATACATGGAATCCTCAAATTATAGTCCATGCCCTTTGGTGTCCCAAGATGTCACCTTTGGGATCGCCGGTTCCGGACTATAACAGGTGCATACAACTCATAGATATGATCAAGAACACAAATATATTCATGAAAACACATAGGGTTCAGATCTGAAATCATGGCACTCGGGCCCAAAGTGACAAGCATTAAGAGCAACAAGTTGAAGCAGAGATGATAAACAACAATCTAGATGATAGGCAACATGCCCCCAACAATGTGATAAACTATTACATGATCTAACTCATCCCCTTTGCCTACAGCAGGGAATTACTCAAACATGGATGGAGAAGTCATGGAGGGAGGATAGAGTGGTGATGATGATGACGATGGCGATGATCTCCCCTCACCCGAGGCCAAAACAGCCTCCAGATTAGCCCTCCCGGAGAAGAACAGAGGGTGGCGGCGGATCCGCGACGTGAATTGGGAAAACGACTTCTGTTTCGGGGTTTCTCCGTCACGGAATAAATAGGAGCCTCGGTAGGGAACCAGAGGAGGGGGAGGCCCCCAGGTGGCTAGAGGGCGCGGCCCCACCCCTGGCCGCGCCCAGGGGACGCCTGGGTCCCCCTTGGCTGCCCTTTGGTCCCACTTCTGGCAAAATGGCCCCTCGGGTGCGTGGATTTTCTGTGTTTTTTCTGGGAATTTTCTGAGAGTTCCAAAAATCCATTTTCCTGCGCACAATAAAACCATACAGGCAGCTCTGCTGAAAACAACGTTAGTCAGGGTTAGTTTCATCCAAATCATGCAAGAATGAGGGAAAAACAATTAAAAAAGTGTTTGGAAAAGTAGATACGTTTGAGACGTATCATCTGTTCTCTCAAAGCCTTTGCTAGCCGAACTCTTTGCCTAGCAGATTTCTGCTTGTGCACCCATACCCTGAAGACAATATCTTCGATATGAGTCCACCATACCTTCCTATTCGTGGTATTTCCCTATCACTCTTAGAGTTATAGAATTTATGTATTATCCTTAAATGTTCAAAATCTCCTGTGGTGTGCCTCTTGTTTAGCTCATGAGGAAGTAGAAGGAAATTCATGATCTTCTCAAGTTGGACAATTTTTAACCCGGGATTGCATGTCTAATCTGCAAACCCATAATACGAGGAGGAACTGGCATTAGTGCGCCCAGCTCGAAAGATAATATAACAAACCCTCCTTAATGCTTGGTCTATGAGAAATCAGAAACTTTGGCAGTGATAAACAAAGGAGACTGAGGGGATGTGATCGTCCCCACTTGGGAGCCATTCCTCGAAACTTGTCCATGTTGAGAAGTAATTGAGCTATCTATTAGCATTCGTTGACAAACTATGCATCTCCCAAAATTTATTTTCATTCTGTTTGATTTAAGGATAGCACATAAGTTTTCCCTGCTTGCCTGTAACAAGGCTTTTCTTTTACTTTTATGTTGAGTCAGTTTTCCCACTTCCTTCATTTCCCAAAGAGAACATACACTTGATGTTGATGAGGATTCATCCATATAATGCTGCATTAAGTTTTCCATGCCATATCATTGTTGACATTAAAAATGATACTACATTATGGGACGGAGGGAGTAAGTTGTTTGCGAAAGCTTTTGCCAATCAAACATCTTCCTTTGTGTTAGCATTTGCACTTCATGACTAATAACATGTTCTTTCAAATCTTCAATTTGTTTCATTATAATTAGAAAGAGCAAAAGTAAAAGTTATTAGTTGTCCTTTGACCAAGGATATATTTGCCATAATTTGATGGGTTTTCTCAGCCCTACTTTTGATTATAATTGTTATTACTTTATCATAAGGACCTTATGAGTTGAGGTTGCTGTTGAGGATGTTTGAATTTGATGAAGAAACCTTGATGCTTCTTGTCCGTATTCTATTTATCGACACTTCACTCACTAAACTTGTGGATAGGTTTACCGAGCTCAGTATTCGCTTGGGGACAAGCGAGGTCTAAGCTTGGGGGAGTTGATACGTCCAAAATACATCACTATTTTATATAGTAATTCTTTCTTATTCATTTATATATTTCATGTTATGATGCTGTTCTTATGTTGTTTTGGCTTATTTTACACACTTTTCAACTTTCCAGTGCCGAAGCAGCACACGCAGGATTCAACGGTAAAAAGTGGACCCTGAGTTGCTGAAGAAGAATACCTCCAAATTACCTGAAAATTGACGGAGGGCATTTTTCAGAAGAATAACGAAGAGACGTCAAAGAGGGCCAGAGAGGGGCCACAGGGTGCTCAGGCGGCCACCTGGCGCGGCCCCCACCCTGGCCGCGCCGGGAGGGCGCCTGGACCCTGGGGCCGCTCCCGGCTCCCCCCTTTGGCCTATATATCGCACATATTCCAAAAACCCTAAAAGAGATTTTTCGGAGTTCCGCCGCCGCTCCGTGGCGGAAACCTACAGAGGAGAAAAGACATCTCCAGCGGGAAGATTCCTCCCGGGAGAACACCTCCCGGAAGGGGAGATCCTCGCCATCATCATCACCATCGTCACGGGAATCATCGAGATCATCATCAACATCATCCCCAACATTAGCACCATCTTCACCACCATCCAATCTCACCTCAGAAGTTTATCTTGTGTTGTAATCCGTACTATCTATCCTCTCTACTCTACCGGTGTTGATTACTACCGTGTTATGAATGCTATTGAGTTTTGTTGGAGAAATATTATTGTGTCCATATTGTTTATCATCTATTTATCCCCACTGATCATGATCTCTTTTATGTCTTGTGAGTAGTTACTTTAGTTCTTGAGGACACGGGAGAAGTCTAGTTTTTAGTAGTCATATGATGCTGAAGTAATATGTCTTGTTTGATATTTCAGTTGTGTTGTTATTTTCCTAGTGGTATTTTGTGAGTCGAACACTCAACACTTCGCCTTATTAAGGACCTAGGGGAATGCATTGTGTACAAAGAGTGTTTACGGTGGGTTTCCGGAGTGACGGAAACCTGAACCCCAGTTCGCACTCTTTTGCACAAGGGAACAATGGATCATCGATCGTACTGCTATGGTTAGGATTTTGCCTTAATTACTATCTTGTATTTGCGGATTCTTGCAAGATGTTTAATCATAAGAGTGCACTTATATTAGTCTAGAAGGTGCACTAGCATAGATCCACCCACTCAACACTTATCAGCACAGCACATAGTACCGATACGGAATATGGAGAAAGCACATGACTATTTCTCCCGTGTGTCCTCAAGAACGCTTTAGCCTTTATAAGTTCAGTTGCTAGGCCTATACTTTTCTCAAAAGGATCGGGCCACTTGTTACTCCTCAGTGCTTTTTTGCTTTGCTCGCTTTTACCTATTTTGTTGCTTACACCGAAAACCCATAAAAAGTGATCTTTCAGTTCCTGCAACTATTTCTTTACCAAAGTCACTTGCCAATACCTTCTGCTCCTCATTGGTTTAGACACTCTTATTTATCGAAAATGCTACAAACGATCCCCTACAGTTGAGGGTCATCAGCGGCCAGCCGCAAATGACGGCGGGCAGCGTATTTATTGGTGGTGATCGCAAGGTGCGAAATGACTGATCTAACCCGAAGTGACAGATTGACGCGTGTCCACAACGGTCGGATTTGTCAGCAATGCGCAACTATACTTGCAAAACAAGTAAAGTTGACTCACAGTCGTAGTTTTGATTCAGAGGCATAAAGTATGAAGTCTTTGCCATCGAAGCTTAACTCAGCACTCATGAGATCTCCTCTGAGGCTTCTCATTGCATTTTGATTCGAACTGTGCATTTTCACAACAATATCGGCTTTGACTTACTAACCCCTCTTGATAGTACGGTTTTTCCTATGACTCGAAGAATAGAAAAAGAACTACAAAAATCCTACTAAGTCTTGTGCCGTCTCCTTCATTTCCTTTTGTGAGTTATGCTTCAGGACGCCATACATTTTTAGGAGTCACCCATCATGATTAAGCTTCACTCCAAGGAATAAGCTTCGACATATTGTCCATCTTCCTTGAAGATATACTACTTGACTTGTTCAGTAACATAAGAAATTGTTTATACTCACAAACATTGTTAGTTCCTCTACTATCTTGCCCAACAATATCCAAAATACATGGGGGCAAAACTTTGCTTTTACAATACCTGATGTAAACTTGTGTAATTTGTACTCTAGTGCAAGTGGGAGACTATTGGATATGTGCCCTAGAGATAAATTAATAAAGATATTTGTCACATATTTGTTTGTTCATAATATTTTTGTATACTATGCTAGAACTTTATTGAGCGGAAACATTAATACACGTGTAGTATAAATAACCATGTCCCTAGTTAACTCATGTACACTAGCTCATTAGGCAATTGATGATCAAGGTTTCCTGTTCATGGAGACATTTACGTCTGTTGACAATGAGGTCATGTCATTAGGAGAATGATATGATGTACACACACTCACCTAAAGTGTTGCAATGTGATCCAGCCACATAGTTCAGCATTGCAATAACTTAATAACATAATGAATCAATCCTTAGACCGTAATGATCATACATAATTTCTATCTATCAGGATGCTTTTGAGTGTATCAACCGATACACCATAACAGGTTAACCATAAAGGTTCATCTTGGATATACTGAAGTGGATATGTTGAGGAGTATGGATCGATCAGAACGGGATTTTTCCATTCGAGTAACGGATAGGTACTCTGGGCCCATTTGATGATATTGCATCAATGGCTTGTAAGCATGTGACTAGGTCACAGAGATGTGATAGGAACAACCAAGTAAACGGGTTTGTCGGAGACGAGGATGAGATAGATATAGCATACCGATGATCAAACCTCGGACAAACAAAGTACCACAGAACAAAGGGATCAAGTATTATCGTTAACGGTTCAACAGTGATGAAGTTAATTCGATGGAAGCACATGGGCCATCAAGGATTGTAACTAGATCCCGCATAATGGTCATTGGTCAGAGAGTGTCTCGATCATGTCTGTTGTTGTCCCAAACCATAGGGTGTCACACTTAAGGGTAGTCGATGCATTAAGGATAGATTCGGGATCATCGGTGAAATAAGAGAGAACACCGAAATTGTTCTGGGAGGTGCCGGAAGTTGTTCTAGATATTTTGAAAGGTTCAAAATAATGTTTAATAATATTTTAGTATTATTTAATTAGGGGGGAGGAGGGGTTCCCCCTTGGGCCATGCGCCAAGGGAGGGACCCACCCCCCTTGGCCGGCGCACCCCCTTCCTAGGGGCTTAGTCCAACATGGGCAAGGGGAGGAGGTGAGCACCCCTCCTTGGCCTATATAAGGAGGGTAGGGTGCCCTTTTTCCATCATCCCATTGAGTTATATCTCTCTCTCTTTCTCCTACCTTTTGCGGGTTCCCCTTGTTTGGAGCCTACACTTGGTTTTGATGTTTCTCCACCATACGCACGTCATCGCGCTACTAGACTCGGGGTCCGAATCCTTCTTCTTTCCACTGCTCTCCTGGTTCGGAGCCCGGAGGGAACATCAGCTACGTCGTAAGCGTGTAAACCCATGAGGTGATGCACATGTGGTAGTACTTCATCTTCGGGGGTCTTATGCACGACAGGGATGTCGTAGGATTAGAGTCCATGCCAACCACGTTCGTACAACGTTTCCCTCTTTCGGTCTCCAAAGGTATGAACACTGATTCCCTCCATTACATACATCAACATAGCATAGGTCCTCGGGTTCGGGAGTCGTAGGTAGGAAAAAAATATTTATTTCTGTACCAAAGCCCCAACACCATGTTGATCTCCATCGGAGCAATCCCACACATGTAGGAGTAGGGACGTACACCACAATGGTGGCCTGAACCTGGGTAGCTCCTTGCGTTCCCTTGGCATGCTTTCTTGACTTGTTCGCATATCTGATCATCGTCCCCGTCGTTGTCTTAGAGATTACGAAGCTAAACCCACCGTGTTCGAACTAAGGTTTTGGGGGATTTCCTTCACATAAATCTCTCCGCTGGATACCACTAGCCTCGGGGGTTGGCGGTCATCCTCGGCAGGGCCCTCACACCTCCATCCAATCGACGGATCAAGCAGTTGGCTCGTGAGGGCAATGCCGACCTCCCGAGGATTGAGGGGTCCCAACCCCTGAGGTAGTCTCAGTACCCAATCTCCTTAGACTCCAGCGACCACCCCAAGACCACGAAGACCGTGGGCACCATCCCTCTAGTGTGCACCCCCACCATCAACAACATCCCCATCACCAAGATACTCATCGACGAGGGAGCCTGCCTCAACGTGCTCTCTATGGAAGCATTCGAGAAGCTCCAGCTGCCCTAGATGCTCCTGAAGCCGACAAGGCCTTTCTCGGGAATGATAAAAGGCATGATGGTACGAATTAACGCCCCCTCGTTGGTTACCCAAAGTGGAAGGTTGATATGTAGATAATAGCAATTTCCCTTAGCAAAGATGCTAAGGTTGAGTATCGATCCATTAGGACTCCAAGATCGACAAGTAGGTGGTTCGGCAAGTGATGCGCCTTTTTGATAATCACTTGCTTCTCCTAGACCTGCACACACAACAAATAACTTTGCTTCCCAATGAGTTCAGAGGATTTGTCAATTCCTCCGGCCTTGTTGTTTACAAAGGATAAAATGCACGGGATAATAATGATAGTGATAGCAATGGAAAAGTAAATACTGAAAGTAAATTGATAGCGTAAACAGTGTTGGAAATATGGACTGGGGTCCTATGATGTTCACTAGTGATGTGTCTCTCCCAAAAGACGATAAAATAGCCATGCGAGGTAAACAAATTACAGCTAGACAATTGACAGGATTATTTGCGCAAACCAATGCTAATTATGTTATAAAGAAAGGAAGAGGCTCAAAAGCATGGGCGGTACGCCAAGGCAATTAGACCGAAATCCATCTGCATCTACCTACTAATCATCCACCTTGAGATATCTATCCAGAACATCTCGCTGGTATTAAGTTGCGAATCCCACCCAAAGTGTAAACTCAAAGCAACGGACAACTGCATTATAGAACTTTTCGTAAAGTAAACAATCCTTGCACCCGCAAGTACAAGCACCGTTGTTTTCCTCCTTGTGGAAACAACACATCCCATAGACTCATGTTTCTATCACTCAAGCTAGTCATCGGGGGGCATGAACCCACAATCATGCATAACGCTCCCTCTTGGAGTCACTACCTACTACTTGGCGAAAGCAATAAATAGCAATGGAGAACATGCAATAATTACTCAAGAACATAAATATAAAAGAGGAGAATCAAATATATTACTCAAACACAATCTGAACATAATCTCATAATCCATCAGATCCCAGCAATCTCAGCATAGCAACAACAGAAATATTACATAAGTGCCTCGATCATGTAGGGCAGCTCACGAGGTCTAATCCATGAAGAACAAAGAGGGGAGGAGAACATCACATATCTACTGATCACAGACCCATGGTCCAAGGTGGACTACTCACGGTTCTTCCAGGAAGCATACATGGTGGTGGAGAAGCTCCCGGAGGTGGTTCCTCCCTCCGGCAGGGTGCCGGGAAGAGGTATTCTGGTGCTCCCGATCTTGGAAGCGCGGCGGCGGCGGAACAGAGGAGAGATCGCGAAAAAGGTTTCCCGTCACAGAGGTTTCTCGTCACGAGGAATATATAGGAGAAGGGGGGCAGCCATGGGGTCCACCAGGGGTCCAGGCGGCCCCCTGGCGCGGTCCCACCCAAGGGCGCGCCGGGAGGGCGCCTAGGGCCCTGGTGGGTCCCCTCTGGCCCTCGCTCAGTGATTCCCGAAGCTTCTTCTATGCTGATTTTTATTGGATTTTTCCCGAATTTTTGGAGCACTTTTAATATGGAGGAAACCTGAAATAGAAAAACAGCAGAAAACAGGAACTGGCACTGGGGTGCACTGAGTTAATAGGTTAGTCCAAATATGATCAAAAGTGTATGGAAGTTCATCAATATCACACAAAATATGCATGGAGCAAGCAGAAATTATAGATACGTTTTGGACGTATCAGGGCACCACCCTACCCCTCGGGCAGATCACCCTCTCCGTCACTTTTGGGGCCCGTGAGAACTACCGCATCGAGTAGGTCATCTTAGACGTGGCGCCCATTGGCCTGCCCTACAATGCCATCCTTGACTATCCCACCCTCGCCAAGTTTATGGTCATGACTCATCACGCTTACAACACCGTCAAGCTCCCCGACTGTAGCGGCACAATCACCATCTGTTGCGTCGAGAAGGACATCATGTGTTTCCTGGAAGACGCGTACAAGGTCACCGATACCGCCTACCCTGATGACGAGTACGCCGCAAAAACACGTGATCCTCGCCCCTCAAGAAGAAGCCACTGCCCTCTGGGACTCGCGCCAAGGGAAAAGAGAAGATGCCAGCCAGCGCCCCTCCGGAGGGCATCATGGCCCCTGTCGATGGGTGCACCTCCCTCAGTAGGAGGCAGCGCTCTGCATCGCACGCCCTCGGCACGTCCCTACCCGGCAGAGGACCCACCACAGCGACACGACGCCTAATTCGTGGATTACCTACGGAAAGCCCCCCAGCCCCATGATGGAACAACATGGACAGTACCTTCTATTTACTAGCTATTTCCTAAAGAACCCCCCCCCACGGGGTGATGGAAAACATGGGCAATCCATGAGCTATGTACACTCATAGTCTCTCTATATAGCGAACCCCTAGTGGTACCAAGAGCTCCTTTAACATCTCAAGTGGAAGCCTCATGCTCTGACATGACGAATTTTAACTTGGGGGTGCCAACGGGCCAACTCATCATCAAGGTATTCTGTGCATCGCGCCGGCATCAATTTTTGTGTCCTTCTTTGGATTTTCTGAATGTAACAAACATCTTTCAACAACCTTCAATAGTAAACACTTTGTGTGTCTGATGGCGTGGAAGTGATAATTGCTTCTCGACCTTCGTTGGTTACCCCAAGTGGAAGGTGAGATGTAGGATAGCAGCAAATTTCCCCTATGTAGAGGATAGGGTTTGTCTCCCGTAGGACTCCAGCGATGATAAGTAGGTGGTGAAGTGAGCAACGCGCCGTTTGAGATATTGCTCTCTTAACCTGGACCTGCACACGATACAATTAACTTTGCTCCCAACGAAGTTTAGAGAGATTGTCAATCTCTCCGGTCTTGTTGTTTACAAAGGATCAAACACAAGAGATAATGATAATGATAGCTACTGAAAGTAAATATTGAAAAGTAAATGAGCTTGTAAACACTGATGAGAATGTGGACCGGGGTCCCGTGATGTTCACTAGTGATGTCTCTCTCCCAAAATACGATAAGACTGCTATGCGAGGTAAACAAATTACAGATGGGCAATTGACAAGATTATAAACGCACCGCAATGCTAACTATGCTACAAAATAAAGGAAGAGGCTCATAAGCATGGGCAGTACGACAAAATAAGTAGACTGAAATCCATCTGCATCTACTACTAATCATCCACCTTGAGATATCTATCTAGAACATCTCGCTGGTATTAAGTTGCGAGCCCCATCCAAAGTGTAAACCCAAAGCAATAGACAATTGCATTAAAAAGAACTTTGCGTAAAGTAAACAATCCTTGCAACCGCAGTTACAAGCACCGTTGTTTTCCCCTTTGTGGCCACAGCGCGTCCACTAGACTCATGTTTCTGTCACTCAAGCGTGTCATCATGGGACATGTACCCACAATCGAGCAAAACGTTCCCTCTTGGAGTTACTACCTACCAGTTGGCCAAAGCAATAAACATCAACGGAGAACATGCAAGAATTACTTAGGAACAAAAATATAACAGATAAAAACCAAATATATTACTCTATCATGATCTGAACATTACCTCATAATCCATCAGATCCCATCAAACTCAGCATAACAACAGCAGAAGAATTACATATGTGCCTCGATCATGTAGGGAAGGAGAACATAACATAGCTACTGATCACGGACCCATGGTCCAAGGTATACTACTAACGCTACATCCGGGAAGCGTCCATGGTGGAGGAGAAGCTCCCGGAGGTCGATCCTCCCTCCGACAGGGTGCCGGGAAGGGTCCCGTGGCGGAGAATAAATAGACGAAGGGGGGCAGCCAGGGGGGTGTCACACCCCAACTTTTATGCTAAATTTTAGGGTAAACAAAAACATTGCTTTGTTTGATTGCTATGCCCTGTCTTTTCATGCCTGATAATTCTTTACCTTATGTTGTTGCCTTGCCTTGGATAAAAAGGAAAAAAAAATCAACCTAAGTGGTAGTATACACTCACAACACCAATTTTTTTTCAAACAACCACATTTAGTCACCCATAATAATTGGTGTCAATAAAATGGCTCCCAAATAAATATTTGTCTATATAGAAATTCATTATTTAAATAAATAGAATACCTCTATAGCAGAAAGTATTTAATTAAAATATTTAAAAAGTACTAAATAATTATTTTGCTATTAATACAATAGTAATAATATTATTAACCCAATTAAAAATTCCCTAAAACTTCTAAATAAACTAGGATAATACCCCTGGAAATTTTAAAGTATTTCAGCGGTTTGAGTTTGAAATTTTGTTTCAAATTTAAACCAAACCAGAGGTATAACTTTTGCAAAACCAGTATAATTTCGTTAAAAAAGAGAAACTAGCCAATCTGGGACGCAACCCATCTCTCTCTCTCTCTCCCAGCCCTCTTACAGCCTGACCCCTCCCGTCAGTCACTCACCCCATCCCCTACGTCATTAGGAGAGCCCCTGCTGACGCACGCCCGGTGACGCCAGCCCTCGCCACCGCCCTCGTCGGCCAGTAGGCGAGGAGGCCATCCGCTCCCGGACATCTCCCCGCTCCGCCTCCCGCTCCCGCACCCTCCCTTGCCTTGCTATAAAAGGGGAGCACCCCAGCCTCCCTAGCCCCTCACAGCCACTCCACCTCGCCCCGCCAGAGAAACAAAGAGAAGAAACGCAGAGAAGGAAGGAGAAAGGAAGGGAGGTGAGGAGGAGAAGAAGGAGCCAGAGGAGGGAGGAGGCTGGCCGGCGCGCCGCTCCTCTCCCTCGCCGGAGTTGCGCCGGCGAGCTCCCTGCGCCCCGTCGCCACTTTTGCCCCGAGCCGTCACCGTTCGTCTACCCTGACCCGTGCCTCCACTCGTCGTCCGCGACTTCCATTAGAGACAACAATGGAACCGGTGCGCCGCCCCGAAGCTCCGCCACCCTTCCCCGCTGTCCGCTGCCCACCGGAGCGCCGCCGGTGATCCCCTGGCCCTCCCCCGTCCGCCCTGGCCATGGCAGGCTGAGCCGCTGTAGCTCCCCGGGGAAGACGACCAAGGGTCGTCCGATCCCCCTGGATCCAACGGCCCAAGTCGCCCCATACCTCTTCGTTTAAAACAAAAACACACACACACACCCGCACCGGACTGCGCTCGGGCTCAGCCCACAACAAGAAAAAGCGCATGGGCGCGGGATAGCCCGGTCCGGCCTGATGAGACTTTTTCTTTTATTTATTTTATTTGCAGAACTTAAGTAATATTAGAAAAATAACCGTGGCTCAGAAAAATATGAAATAAATTTTGTGATGTTCTTTATTTTTCTGCATGCGTAGAATATTGTTTTGCTTAGATAAAATGGTGACCCTTTTATTATTATTGTTGTTGCTAGTTTAATTTATATATAATTTATGTTAGTAGTATTAATTTATTAGATTATTATTAAATTAGCTTCTGGTCAGTAGAAGTTTTGTTATGCACTTAGTTAATAAAATAAAATAAATTTAAAAGTTGTTAGTGATTAAAATGGGTTAAAAACATTGCTTTTAGTTAAAGTCGTTTTATTTAATATTGATGTTAATAAATCCACCAAAATTATCCTATTGCCTTGTTATAAATTTTAACCTTGTTGAGGTGGTATAAAATTTAAATCTTAATGAATATAAAACCTTGGAAATTGTTTTGTCCTTTGTTGCTTGTGTCTTTGTTTGAAAAATTGAGTGATGTTGTGCTTGCTATTGCCCCGTTGTAATATTGTGAATTTCCTTGTTTCGCAACGTGTAGACGAGACGATTGACCCTGCAGGACAAGACTACCTCCAAACTTCCCCCGAGACTGACCAGGAGACCATTGCCGACGAAGGCAAGCCACCGTCAAACCTCAAAACCCCGCATTACCCCTTTTAACTTTTCTTGTATCACTTATATTGTATCATGCTAGTATTATATTCATCTGGTTTGGGGTTGTATTATTTGTATTAGGAAAACTCCACACCACCCCATAGCCTACCTATTTGGGAAAAGAAAGTAGAACCCCGGTGATCCCGACACTCCGTCGAGACCATCACTCAGCTCTAGCATTATCATTACATAACAACTTGGAAAGTCATACTTCACTGGATATGGCACGGCATACACCTAAGAAGGTGGTATGGCCGGGTTTGTGGAACATCGTCGGACATGGACAAAGTCTGGAGGGACTCTTTATAAGTGCAGCCAAAAATCTAGCCTTACAGTACAACCACTATACTTTGGTATGGGACAGGGCTAGTTGGAAGCTTTTTTGTCTTAGTACAGGGGTCTTATAACTACACATGGATGGGTGATTCCACAAATCCGATAGCCCTCGAAGTCGATGGGTGAAATTCGCTAGGCTTAGTGTCGGAAGGAACCTTGGTGCTCTTCGACTACGGTGCAGGCTTGGGTCCAAGAGGAGCATTTCCTGACACACGGACAGTCCATGCAGTATGCAAGGGGTAGATTCACCTGTACTAGGACAGACAAGGGGAAGACTATTGTCGATTATCCGAGACCCGCATACTAAAGTATGACGATCCGTGGGGACACACGGTGGATGTATCGAATGTGGTGGGTAAAGTGTACAACCTATGCAGAGTGTAAATCTATTCGAGTAGCCGGAGTCCACGGTCATGGATAACTAGTGAGGCCACACTTTGTGGGTAATAGATGAGAAAGCCCGGTACCGAGTTTATGGTTCGCGATGATGATGTTGATATTGTTGGAAAAAGGTTGGACTTGACTTATCCAAATTCATTGTGGGAAATAAAATTTGCCAAGTTTAAAACTTTGCCAACTTAATAATAATCTTGAGTAGATAGGAAATCCCTATGAAAAACTCCACCATATAGCCATCCCATTATTTTCGTATGCAAAATTTTCTTTCTTTCTTTAGGTGGTTTGCGAGTACTTTGTATGTACTAACGACTTTGTCCATGGTTATTTCATCGGCCAGGATTGGAGGAGCAGGTATACGACGATGATACTACCGGCGATTACTAGGACGTGATATGCTCTGATCTACCCTGTGGATTGTGTCGCCACTACCTTTTGATGTTGTTGCTTATTCCGCTACTATTTGAGCCCGATGAGACCTTGTAAGACTATGTTATTATGAGATTTGTATTCGGTAATGTATGAACATTGAGACTGTGATTTCCATGTCGAGTTGTGTGTCATGCGAACTGATCATGGGAGCATGACCGTATACACAGCTGGTCGCTTCGGGAATATAGTCCGGGGTGCCCACAGACTTGGCATCAGAGCCTCTGTTCAGACCATAGCAGCCTAGTTAGGATGGACGTTAGTTACAATTATTTGTGATAAAAATAAAGTCTCTCATACCTCTTACCCTATTCAATTTTTTTAAGTCAAGCGAGACCGAAGATTAAGAGGGAATGGTGTTCCGAAACAGATGAGAACTAGTGGAAGATTTTGCTTTAGTCCCCTACCCGAATTCATGATCTTATGCTTGTTTGAATTGTATGGTTTAGTATTTTGTTAGAGTGACCCTACCCCCACTTAGGATGACACTAACCCGAGCACTCTTGCACAACAACCTCAGGATGTTGGGAAGAAACCGCGCCAACCCATGTGGATCCGATGATGTGCCACCACCCGACCCGAACATAGCACAACTTTTGCGACTGCTAATGGAGGAGCGTCAGGCCGCTCGTGACGAGCGCCAGGCGAACATGGCTGCACTCCAGCAGCTAGTCTAGGCCTCCAACAATGCCAACCAAGGAGGAGGAGGAGCTGGTGGGAATGAGGAGCTCAGGTCTCGGCTCCGAGATTTCCAGAACACCAACCCGCCCGTGTTCTCACAGACGAAGGAGCCTTTGTATGCTGAGGATTGGCTCCGCACCATGGAGAACAATCTCGCTGTCGCCACTGTTGGAAACAACGAGAAGGTCCTGTATGCCACCCACTACCTCACCGGCACTGCAAGGAGCTGGTGGGAAGGAGTGTGTGCCCGTCTTCCTGAAGGGCAAGTACTCACCTGGGCCGAGTTCTCCGAGAAGTTCAAGAAGGCGCACATCCCTACTGCACTGATCAGGAGGATGAAGGACGAGTTCCGCCACCTCAATCAAGGGGCATGACTTTGGTTGGATATCTTGACCGCTTCACTCAGCTGTCGAGGTATGCCCCGGAGGAGGTGGACATCGAGGAGAAGCGGAAGGACCGTTTCCTGGATGGACTACAAGATGAGCTGCAGGTTGTCCTGGTGGCCATGCAGTTCCCTGATCTTGAGTCTCTTGCCGATGCTGCTATCATGATGGAGGGCAAGATCAAGATGGATTCTGAGAACCGCAAGCGCCGCATGATGCATCAGGGTCGGTCTAGCAACCCCCGACTGCGTCCGACACAGCCGCCAAGGCCAGCACCCTAGCCTCAGAGGAGCCCTTACCCAGCGCCACGCCCCAGTGCTCCTCTCGCCCTGTTGGAGTTCCGCGCCCAGCAAGCGGAGTTCCCCGCGACCCTGCATCAGAAATGATCTGCTTCAAGTGTGGCCAGAAGGGTCACTATGCCATTACCTGCACAAATAAGGCGAATGCTGCTCCACGCCCCAATGCTCCAGCACCAGCCAGAGGGAACCCCGGACGCAACAATGCCCAGCGCGGTGCGCCTAACGCCGCCAAGGGACGTCTGAACCATGTGCAAGCCGAGGAAGCCCTAGAGGCAGCAGACGTTATCTTGGGTATGTTTCCAGTTAATTCAGTACATGCTCAAGTATTATTTGATTCTGGTGCATCACACTCGTTTGTTACGAAGACATTTTTGGATAGAAGTAAGTTGTCACCTAGTGAAATGAGGAGGCCCATGATAGTCCAAATACCCGGATCCAAAACCCGAGCCAGTTTAGCTTGTTCCGGAGTTCCCATAGAGATTCATGGAGTTGAGTTCCCAGCTGACCTGATCGTGTTAGGGACAGAAGGTATAGATGTGGTACTTGTCATGAATTGGTTATCCAGGTACCGAGGCCGGATAGATTGCATAGAGAGGAAAGTCAACCGCACGAGTGCCGATGGAGTTTGGATATAGTACACCGACAAGGAAGACACTGCCCGAGCCTTCTGTGATCAGAGTGTCTCGGTGCCATCACTTGAGAAAGTGAATGCTGTATGTGAATTCCCGAATGTCTTTCCAGAGGAGTTACCTGGTATGCCGCCTGATCGGGATATCGAGTTCATCATCGAGTTAGTGCCTGGCACGGCCCCAATTGCATAGAGACCCTACCGGATGAATACCGAAGAGCTGTTTCATTTAAAGAAGCAGCTAAATGACATGCTCCATAAGGGAATTATTCGACCCAGTGCTTCTCCCCGGGGTTCGCCAGTTCTCTTTGTGGACAAGCGAGACGACAGCATACGCATGTGTGTTGACTACCGTAAGCTGAATGAGGTGACCATCAAGAACAAGTATCCGCTCCCTAAGATCGAGGATCTGTTCGACCAGTTGAACGGAGCCCGAGTCTTCTCCAAGATTGATCTAAGGACCAGATATAACCATTTGAAGGTCCGCGAGTCGGACATCCCCAAGACAGCTTTCACAACCCGCTATGGTTTGTTCGAGTACACAGTGATGTCCTTCGGACTTACCAATGCCACGGCCTATTTCATGAACCTCATGAACAAGATCTTCATGAAGTACCTCGACAAGTTTGTGGTGGTGTTCATTGACAATATCCTGATATATTACAAGACCGAAGAAGAGCATGCCGAGCATCTGCGCTTAGTCATCGAGACTTTGCGAGAGCACCAGCTGTACGCCAAGTTCAGCAAGTGTGAATTCTGGCTCAAGGAAATCGGATTTATGGGACATGTATTGTCAGAAGGAGGGATATCTGTCGACCCAGCCAAGATTCAGTCCACCATAGACTCGACAGCCCCGACCACGCAGACTGAAGTTAGAGGATTCCTCGGACTAGCGGGATACTACCGCAAGTTCGTGGAAGGCTTCTCCAGCATTGCCCGACCCAAGACCCAACTGCTAAAGAAGGACCAGAAGTTTGTGTGGCCAGAGAAGTGTGAAGCCAGTTTCCAGGAGTTGAAGAGGAGATTGGTATCTTCCCCATTTTTGACTATGCCTGACCTGACCAAGAGCTTTGATGTGTACTGTGACGCAGCGAAGATTGGTTTGGGTTGTGTTATTATGCAAGTGGGCAAGGTGATTGAGTACCTGTCATGACAATTGAAGCCACACGAGTTGAAATACCCCACACACGACTTGGAGCTAGCCGCTGTTGTGCTTGCTCTCAAGAGATGGAGGCATTACCTGATGGGTCACCGTTGTGACATCTACATAGACCACAAGAGCCTGAAGTACATTTTATCGAAGAAGGAGTTGAACATGAGGCCGAGGAGATGGATCGAGCTGATCAAAGACTACGATATGGAAATCCGCTACCACCCTGGCAAGGCCAATGTAGTAGCAGATGCCCTCAGCCGCAAGCCCTGCACACTTAATGCGATGATCAGAGAGACGCAGCCAGCTCTGCACAGAAGTTCGAGAAGCTGGGTTTGGAACTTGTTACACCCGGTTTTCTGGCTCACCTCGAGATGAATCCAACTCTGTTTGATCAGATCAAGGAGGCACAGAAGGGACACGATAGTATCAAGGGAATCAAGAAGAAGATGCCCCTCGGCAAGGCCCCGAAGTTGCCGATAGATGATGCAGAAGTTCTTTGGTTCGATGGCCGATTGTGTGTGCCCGATGTAGAGGAGTTGAAGCTCATTATCCTGAAGGAAGCTCACGATACGCCTTACTCCATCCACCCTGGAGGGACTAAGATGTATCAAGACCTGAAAGACTTGTTCTTGTGGCACGGTATGAAGCGTGAAATTGCCTTGTATGTCGCCAAGTGCGACATCTGCCAGAGAGTAAAAGCAGAGCACCAAAGACCTGCAGGATTATTGCAGCCACTCCGAGTTCCTGAATGGAAGTGGGAACAAATAGGCATGGACTTCATCACAGGATTACCGAGGTCGAGCAAGGTTCATGACTCTATCTGGGTTCTCGTGGACAGACTCACCAAGGTAGCGCACTTCATTCCGGTGCGAACCACCTATCGAGGTGATCAACTTGCACACTTGTACATGTCAAGGATCGTATGCCTGCACGGAGTTCCGAAGGAGATTGTGTGTGACCGAGGTACCCAGTTTACCTCAAGGTATTGGAAGCAAGTCCAGGAGGCACTAGGCACCAAGCTTACATTCAGCACAGTCTATCACCCACAGACTGGAGGCCAGACTGAGCAAGTGAACCAGATACTAGAGGATATTCTCCGCGCATGTGCTCTAGCCTATGGTTCCAAGTGGGAGGACTGCTTGCCCTATGCAGAATTCTCCTACAACAACAGCTACCAGTCGAGTTTGCAGATGGCTCCATTTGAAGCTTTGTATGGGAGGAAGTGTCGCACGGCCCTGAACTGGTCTCAGACCTGAGAAGGGAAAAATTTCGGACTCGATGTTCTAAAGGAGACCGAAGAGCAGGTCCAGTTGATTCGTGAGCGTCACAAGACCGCTCAGTCTCGTTAGAAGAGTTATGCCGACCCCAAGCGTTGAGAGGTGACTTTTGCAGTTGGAGATTTTGTGTATCTCCGAGTCACCCCATTGAAGGCAATGCAGCAATTCCATGTGAAGGGAAAGCTAGCACCCCAATACATCGGACCATTTGAGATGATAGCCAGACAACGCCAAGCTGCCTATCAATTGAGACTGCCAGCAGAGCTATCCTATGTGCACGATGTCTTCAACGTATCGCAACTCTGGAAGTGTCTGGAGGTGCCGAACAAGCCTGATGTTTTCAAGAACATCGATCACCGCACGGTGGGCATCAACCAGGATCACACATACCGTGAGACACCCCTTCGTATCCTGGAAGAAGCCACCCGAGTCAACCGTAAGCGCGCGATCAAGTTCCACAAGGTCCAGTGGACAAACCACACAGAGGAAGAGGCCACCTGGGAACAGGAGGATTAACTCAAGCGTGAGTTCCCGCATCTCTTCACTAGCTTGTGAATCTCGGGGACGAGATTCTTTTAAGGGGGGAAGGTCTGTCACACCCCAACTTTTATGCTAAATTTTAGGGTAAAAAAAAACTTTGTTTTGTTTGATTACTATGCCCTGTCTTTTCCTGCTTGATAATTCTTTACCTTATGTTGTTGTCTTGCCTTGGCTCAAAAGGAAAAAAAATCAACCTAAGTGGTAGTACACACTCACAACACCAATTTTTTTTTCAAACAACCACATTTAGTCACCCATAATAATTGGTGTCAATAAAATGGCTCCCAAACAAATATTTTTCTATATAGAAATTCATTATTTAAATAACTAAAAATACCTCTATAGCAGAAAGTATTAAATTAAAATATTTAAAAAGTACTAAATAATTATTTTGCTATTAATACAATAGTAATAATATTATTAACCCAATTAAAAATTCCCTAAAAATTCTAAATAAACTAGGATAATACCCCTGGAAATTTTAAAGTATTTCAGAGGTTTGAGTTTGAAATTTTGTTTCAAATTTAAACCAAACCAGAGGTATAACTTTTGCAAAACCAGTATAATTTCGTTAAAAAAAGAGAAACTAGCCAATCTGGGCCGCAATCCATCTCTCTCTCTCTCTCCCCAGCCTTCTTACAGCCCGACCCCACCCGTCAATCACTCTCCCCATCCCCTACGTCATCAGGAGAGCCCCCTGCTGACACACGCCCGGTGATGCCAGCCCTCGCCACCGCCCTCGTCGGCCAGTAGGCGAGGAGGCCGCCCGCTCCCGCACCTCTCCTCGCTCCACCTCCCGCTCCCTCACCCTCCCTTGCCTCGCTATAAAAGGGGAGTACCCCAGCCTCCCCATCCCCTCACAGCCACTCCACCTCGCCCCGCCACAGAAACACAGAGAAGGAAGGAGAAAGGAAGGGAGGTGAGGAGGAGAAGAAGGAGCCAGAGGAGAGAGGAGGCTGGCCGGCGCACCGCTCCTCTCCCTACCCGGAGTTGCGCCGGCGATCGAGCTCCCTTCGCCCCGTTGCCGCTTTCTGCCCCGAGCTGTCGCCGTTTGTCGACCCTGACCCGTGCCTCCACTCGTCGTCCGCGACCTCAATTAGCGCCAAAAATGAAACCGGTGCGCCGCCCCGAAGCTCCGCCGCCCTTCTCCGCTGTCCGCCGTCCACCGGAGCGCCGCCGGTGAGCCCCTGGCCCTCCCCCGTCCGCCCTGGCCATGGCAGGCCGAGCCGCTGCAGCTCCCCGGGGAAGACGACCAAGGGCCGTCCGATCCCCCTGGATCCAACGGCCCAAGGCGCCCCATACCTCTTCGTTTTTTTAAGAAAAAAAACACACACCCCCACCGGACTGCGCTCGGGCTCGGCCCACAACAAGAAAAAACGCATGGGCGCGGGATAGCCCGGGCCGGCCTGCTGAGGCTTTTTCTTTTATTTATTTTATTTGCAAAACTTAAATAATATTAGAAAAATAACCGTGGCTCAGAAAAATATGTAATAAATTTTGTGATGTTCATAGAATTATGCTTTATTTTTCTGCATGTGTAGAATATTGTTTTTCTTAGATAAAATAGTGACCCTTTTATTATAATTTCTATTTCTAGTTTAATTTCTATAGAATTTATGTTAGTAGTATTAATTTATTAGATTATTATTAAATTAGCTTCTCGTCACTAGCAATTTTGTTATGCACTTAGTTAATAAATATAAAATAAATTTAAAAGTTGTTAGTGATTAAAATGGGTTAAAAACATTGCTTTTAGTTAAAGTTGTTTTATTTAATATTGATGTTAATAAATCCACCAAAATTATCCTATTGCCTTGTTATAAATTTTAACCTTGTTGAGGTGGTATAAAATTTAAATCTTAATAAATAGAAAACCTTGGAAATTGTTTTGTCCTTTGTTGGTTGTGTCTTTGTTTGAAAAATTGAGTGATTTTGTGCTTGATACTGCCCCGTTGTAATATTGTGAATTTCCTTTTTTCGCAACGTGTAGACGAGACGATTGACCCTGCAGGACAAGACTACCTCCAAGCTGTCCCCGAGACTGGCCAGGAGACCACTGCCGACGAAGGCAAGTCACCGTCAAAACTCAAAACCCTGCATTTCCCCTTTTTACTTTTCTTGTATTACTTATATTGTATCATGCTAGTATTATATTCATCTGGTTTGGGGTTGTATTATTTGTATTAGGAAAACTCCACACCACCCCATAGCCTACCTATTTGGGAAAAGAAAGTAGAACCCTGGTGATCCCGACACTCCGTCGAGACCATCACTCAGCTCTAGCATTATCATTACATAACAACTTGGAAAGTCATACTTCACCGGATATGGTACGGCATACACCTAAGAAGGTGGTATGGCCGGGTTTGTGGAACATCGTCGGACATGGAAAAAGTCTGAAGGGACTCTCTATAAGTGCTGCAAAAAATCTAGCCTTACAGTACAAGCACTATACTCTGGTATGAGACAGGGCTAGTTGGAAGCTTATAACTACACATGGATGGGTGATTCCATGAATCCGATAGCCCTCAAAGTAGATGGGTGAAATTCGCTAGGCTTAGTGTCGGAAGGAACCTTGGTGCTCTTCGACTATGGTGCAGGCTTGGGTCCAAGAGGAGCATGTCCTGACACACGGACATTCCATGCAGTATGCAAGTGGTAGATTCACCTGTACTAGGACAGACAAGGGGAAGACTATGGTCGATTATCCGAGACCCGCATACTGAAGTATGACGATCCATGGGGACACACGGTGGATGTGTCGAATGTGGTGGGTAAAGTGTACAACCTCTACAGAGTGTAAATCTATTTGAGTAGCCGGAGTCCATGGTCATGGACAACTAGTGAGGCCACACTTTGTGGGGAATAGATGAGAAAGCCTGGTACCGAGTTTATGGTTCGCGATGATGATGTTGATATTGTTGGAAAAAGGTTGGACTTGACTTATCCAAATTCATTGTGGGAAATAAAATTTGACAAGTTTAAAACTTTGCCAACTTAATAATAATCTTGAGTAGATAGGAAATCCCTATGAAAAACTCCACCATATAGCCATCCCATTATTTCTGTATGCAAAACTTTGTTTCTTTCTTTAGGTGGTTTGCGAGTACTTTGTATGTACTCACGACTTTGTCCCTAGTTATTCCATCGGCCAGGCTTGGAGGAGCAGGTATATGACGATGATGCTACCGGCGATTACTAGGACGAGCTATGCTCTGATCTACCATGTGGATTGTGTCGCCACTGCCTTTTGATGCTTTTTTCTTATTCCGCTGCTATTTGAGGCCGATGAGGCCTTGTAAGACTATGTTATTATGAGATTTGTATTCGGTAATGTATGAACATTGAGACTATGATTTCCATGCCGAGTTGTGTGTCATGCGAACTGATCATGGGAGCATGACCGTATACATAGCTGGTCGCTTCGGGCATATAGACCGGGGTGCCCACAGGGGGCCACCAGGGGTCCAGGCGCCCCGCCTGGCGCGGCCAGGCCCCTGGATTGAGTTCATAGGTTAGTCCAAATATGATAAAAAATTGTATGAAAGTGTATCTAGATCATAGAAATATCACACAAACACATGCATGGAGCGAGCAGAAATTATCGATACGTTTGAGACGTATCAACATCCCCAAGCTTAATTCCTGCTCGTCCTCGAGTAGGTAAATGATAATAAACATAATTTATGTGGTGACATGCTAGCAACCATATAAGAACTTTGAAAAGTAAAGAAATCAAGGAATGTGATTCAATTCAAGTCATAACATGCAAGAGTCTATATTAGCATTGAAACAAGCAACGAAAGAACATTAGGGTCAAGAGCTCTCGCTGTCCGTGACTCGAATATCTCCAAATGGTGTTTGCGTGCAAGAAGGGGGATAGGGAATACGAGAAGAAAAAGTATTTTTGTTGAGAACTCAATCTACTAAAGTTTCACACTTGGTCTTCTTTGGAATCTTATCTTGACTCGTCCCCAGACCACTAGCCAGGTACAAGTCAATTTGATCCAATCCTTTTCGATATTTTGAGCACTCACGCAATGGATGAACGTCAGCACGAAAGTCGACACTTAGGATGGAAAAGAGGGAATATGGTGGAGGAGGAAGAAAAAACGGATGATAAAGGCTCACATCAATGAGCACAATCATAGGCGAGAAGGCCAAATGATAGACATGATGTGAGGAGTAGGGATTGCCATGCAACAGATGCACATACGAGCTAAAAAGCTCTCCACGGGAACTAGTGGGGGTGCATCTAACTTGATCTCTCATGAAGACCTAGAGCTCTTTTGAGGAGGCTCATCCTTGGAATATGCAAGCCAAGTTCTATAGTGTGCAGGTCCCCACATAGCTATATGCATGAATGACCATCTCTATGGAGTACTAGTGTGGATCTTTCAAAAGGATAGTAGTGTTGCCCCTTTCTCTCTTTTATTTCTTTTTTTTTCTCTTTTTTCTATTTTTTGTATTCTTTTGGTGGACTCAATGGCTCTTTCTATTTAACTCTCATTTGTCCTCTTTGGGATCTTTTATTTTGTCCACTTTGGGATCTTTTAATCACTTAAGGGAAACACTCTAATTTACAAGAGGGTATAGAAGGTCTTTCACACTTTACAAGGTACTCAAATCATAAAGAAGATGTAGCTATCATGATGTATGCAATGTTTTCCACTTCCAGTGTAGCTGGAACATGTATGAAATGAAGATCAAGTCATGAAGAGGTGGATGTTGCATGGCAATATATCTCGGAAAGGCTATGGAAATGTCTTGATAGGTAGGTATGGTGGATGTTTTGAGGAAGGATATAAGGTGGTTTATGATGACAGAGCGTATCATGCCAAGGGTTTGGATGTACCGGCGAAGGTCGACGGCAACTCTCGGAGTGAGAAGGAGGCAATGCACGGCACAAGAGAGGCTAGCAAATATGAGGAGGTGGAAGTGTCAACTTTCAATACTTACATTAGTCCGAAGAACTCATGCACTTATTATCGGTAATTCTCAATCTAATAAGGAGGTTCACAAAGAGATAAGTACCCCGAGGAGGAGTGTATGGGGGTTTGGTTATCCTTGCACATCCTCGACTCATGGTACGTGAGTATACTCTAATATTCGACCCCTCCAAAGATTAGCGATCCATCTAGTAGCTACAGTTCTAAACTAGTTTTCTAGGTGTTGAAAATGAACACGGATTGCCCAAAATACGACACCTATCACTAATAGTCTAGAGCTCTTGACACCAAAAGTTCAAACATTACTCACATCAATACCTCAAAACTATTGCAAGGTACTACTAAAATTAAATAGCAACCTCAATTACCTACTCTCAAAACAAGACACAACTCAGTGCAACAACCAACTCTCTTAACAAGATAAACATGAAAACTAAAGAGAGTTCCAGCAACAAACTAAAAAAAAGCCAAGGCTCTTGCTAAAGACAAACTAAGACTAAAACTAAAACATGGCAGTAGCTACGAAAAGATAAAGAACACACAACAGCAAAAAGATAGGCATGAAGAATCCTATGATGTGTTCTAGATTTTGAAAGTGGAGCGTATTTCTCTCCCACACAAAGTAAGACGGGGTCTAACTTTTTATGAACATCAAGCAAAGCTAAAGAAAACTAAAAATTAAACCTAAGAGCGAGACGCTCCAAGCATAGCACATAACACATGAAGTGATAAAAATATAGTGAGACGAAGGACGAACTGACGATTGTTGATGGAGAAGGGGATGCACGGGGGAATCCCCAAGCTTAGACGCTTGAGTCTCCTTGAATATTTATTGGGGATGCATGGGGGCATCCCCAAGCTTGAGCGCTTGACACTCCCGAATCTTCTTTCATCATCTTCCATCGCACACTTTAAAACTCCCTTCATACATAACTCATCTTAAGCTGATTAGAGAGGTTAGTACCCTTAATAAATAGTTTTCCCCACTGGATATAAAGATATTCTTGAATACCTACTGTTTCTCAAGATTTCCAAAAGGTTTTTGCAAAGAAAAAGCAAGCTTAAGGTTTGCAAAAGTTAGGAGAGACAAAACGTGGCAGAATCTGTGAAAAACAGAACAGCTTGTAGTAAAGAATTTTTTAGGGTTACTTCTGCAACTCAAATCAAACAACTGAGAAAATACGAAAGTTCCTTGATTGTATAGAGCACGCTGTGTAAAAAATTCAGCTCAAAAAGAAGAACTGGTGATTTGATCAGATTTTTCCCGTCACGAAGACAGAATCTGCTTTCTGGACAGCATGTCACAACTTTCACTTCACTTGTCATATGAGGCTATAACTTGGCACAAAGCTTGACAATAAAGATACAATGATGTTGCTACAGTAGTAAAAATCATCAAGACCACTGAAAACAGAAGTAAAAACATCTTGGGTTGCCTCCCAACAAGCGCTTTCCTTCACGCCTTTAAGCTAGGCATAAAGATTATAGAAGATGCTCACATAAGAATAAGAATTTGGAGCAAAAGAGAGCATCAAGAAGCAAATATGAGACACATTTAAGCCTAACCCACTTCCTATGCATAGGAATCTTGTAAGAAAATAAATCAAACAAGCACAAAGTAACCAACATAGGAAGCTGGAACAAGAACATCTTCAAAACTTTCAACATAAAGAGAGGAGTTTTAGTAATATGGAAATTTCTACAGCCAAAGTTCCCACACTCAAAATAATTTTCAGTAGTATCACGAACAACATCAAGAATATAAATATCACATAAATCATGTTATTCATGACGTACAAGCACACGTGTATAGTTTTCAACACGGTCTTTAGTATTATAAGATAAATGCAACCCATCACATTGAGCCTTGATAAGAGCACAATTCTCCGGAATATGAGTTGGAGATTTCAAAAGGATAATAGGACAATCAAGTGTGGGTGCAATAGAAAAAATCTCATGCTTAACATGAGGAACTATAGCAAGTTCATCTCCGTAAGCATCATCCATAGTGCCATCATGGCCATAAGCATAGAAGGCATCAACTTCATCAAAAAGGGATATTTCAAAAGAATCCATGGGATCATAACACTCATATAAGGTAGGAGTCAAAGAGTTGCTCTCATTAGAAGGTAGACATGGATGGCTCCATTCTTCCTCCTTTTGTTCGTCACTCTCCTCCTCTTTTTCATCGAAGGAGCTTTCAGGTTCAGCAATTTCTTCTTCCATAGAGTCCTGCAAATCATTAGTCTCTTCCTTTGGGGGAGAGATTCTCTCAAGATGATCAGTAATATAATAATTTGCATCTTAATTTTCCAAACAATATTTAAGTATAGCAAGACTCTCAGATTTGTAAGGGGCATCATCAATATTTTTAAGAAGAAAAGTAATTTCATAGGCACCCTTATAAGCAACAAATTCTTCTATTTCCTCTGCATCATAAAAATCATAGTTTCTCTTAGCATAAGAAGCTAAGGTTTCATCATCATTGTACTCATATTGGAAAGCAAGGTGTTTGTGCCTCATAAAGCAACAAGATTCATCCCCGCAAAAAGATATATTATATATTGAGCACAAGTTTCTTGCATACTCATACAACTGATGTATTCGTTTCCATAAGTGTATCCCCTTTTGAGACAAGCGGTGTTCCTTGTACCACTTTTTTTGATCCTCGGTGAATCCTCCATGCCAATAAGATCAGGTTTCAATGAAGTCAGACATTGATTGACAAGTAAGGAACTGGACATACTATTTTTTTTGGATTTTTGATATAAGACACAAAGATAAAAATAGAAAGGTAAACTAACAATACTAAAAAGTAAAGGTAAAAGCTAGTGGGCAACTCCCCTATCTTATCACTCGGGCTCCCCGGCAACGGCGCCAGAAATTTGCTTGATGGTGTGGAAGTGATAATGGCTTCTCGCCCTTCGTTGGTTACCCCAAGTGGAAGGTGAGATGTAGGATAGCAGCAAATTTCCCCTATGTAGAGGATAGGGTTTGTCTCCCGTGGGACTCCGGCGATGATAAGTTGGTGGTGAAGCGAGCAACGCGCCGTTTGAGATATTGCTCTCTTAACCTGGACTTGCACACGATACAATTAACTTTGCTCCCAACGAAGTTCAGAGATGTTGTCAATCTCTCTGGTCTTGTTGTTTACAAAGGATCAAACACAAGAGATAATTATAATGATAGCAACTGAAAGTAAATACTGAAAAGTAAATGGGCTTGTAAACAATGATGAGAATATGGACCGGGGTCCCGTGATGTTCACTAGTGATGTCTCTCTCCCAAAAGACGATAAGACTGCTATGCGAGGTAAACAAATTATAGATGGGCAATTGACAGGCTAATAAATGCACCGCAATACTAACTATGCTACAAAAGAAAGGAAGAGGCTCATAAGCATGGGCAGTACGCCAAAATAAGTAGACCAAAATCCATCTGCATCTACTACTAATAATCCACCTTGAGATATCTATCCAGAACATCTCGCTGGTATTAAGTTGCGAGCCCCACCCAACGTGTAAACCCAAAGCAACAAACAACTGCATTAAAAAGAACTTTGCGTAAAGTAAACAATCCTTGCAACCACGGTTACAAGCACCGTTGTTTTCCCCCTTGTGGCCACAGCACATCCCCTAGACTCATGTTACTGTCACTCAAGCGTGTCATCAGGGGGCATGTACCCACAATCGAGCAAAACGTTCCCTCTTGGAGTTACTGCCTACCACTTGGCCAAGGAAATAAATAGCAACGGAGAACATGCAAGAATTACTTAGGAACAAAAATATACGAGGTAAAAACCAAATATATTACTCTATCACGATCTGAACATAATCTCATAATCCATCTGATCCCATCAAACTCAGCATAGCAACAGCAGAAGAATTACATATGTGCCTCGATCATGTAGGGTAGCTCACGAGGTCTAAAAAATGAAGAACAAAGAGGGGAGGAGAACATCACATAGCTAGTATTCACGGACCCATGGTCCAAGGTAGACTACTCATGGCACATCCGGGAAGCGTCCATGGTGGAGGAGAAGCTCCCGGAGGTCGATCCTCCCTCCGACAGGGTACCGGGAAGGGTCCTGACAATGCTCCCGATCTTGGAAGAGCGGGGCGACGGAACAGAGGCGAGATTGCAAAATAGGGTTCTGTCTTTGGAAGTTTCCCGTGGCGGAGAATAAATAGGCGAAGGGGGCAGCCACGGGGGCACCAGGGGTCCAGGCGTCCCCCTGGCACGGCCAGGCCCCTGGCCGCGCCAGGTGGCCGCCTGGGCACCTAGTGGTGGCCCCCTGGCCCTCCTTCGAGGTTCTGGAGGCTTCCAACACGGTGATTTTTTATCTGTTTTTCCCCGGATTTTTGGAGCACTTTTTATATGGGGAAAAACTGAAATAGAAAAACAGCAGAAAACAGGAACTGGCACTGGGGTGCACTGAGTTAGTAGATTAGTCCAAATATGATAAAAAAATGAATGAAAGTGTATCTAGATCATAGCAATATCACACGAAACATGCATGGTGCGAGCAGAAATTATCGATACGTTTGAGACGTATCAGTGTCTGGCCAGACTCGTTTTTAAATGTCATCTTTTCTTCTTGAGCGTCACTTTTTGCTTCGCGAGCCATTCGTTCTCGCATTTTCTCCCCCGTGCACCGCACGAGCGGGGGATGGATAAGTATGCATGTGGTCGTGGTCAGTTCCAGGAGCTTCGCAAAACCCAAGTGATCGAGCTCTTTCTCACAGGCCTGCGCATGTGCACGTCACCGCACCAAGGTCTTTGGTATTCGATCTCCTTGTGAAACCCACGCGGGAGAATCTATGAGCGTGTGTCGTTGTCGCATAATGAACTACTCATGAGCACGCCCACCCTCCAGGAGCCAGACATGGGAGCCTCACGAGCGTCACTCCACGATATTGCTTCAAGAGCACTGCCTCCCGAGGCCTCACAAGCGCTTCTCATGCTTGAGGGATAATACCTGCACCGAGAAAAATCTACACCGAACAACAAGCAGAAGCGGAGCTAGCATAAGATTATGCCTAGGGCTAAACTAGCTTGAGCGATGCATTTTAGTAGTTTAGAAAATATTTTACATCAAGAAATTATAAAGAATCATGTCACTAAGCCTAGGGCTATAGCCCCATTTTCCCTAGGCTTATCTCCGCCTCTAACAACAGGTACTTGATAATAACATCAAACATATGTTCTTACATCCCCATAGAGCCATATGTCCATGCTACAGATACAAGGGATGCATTCATCCCATGCGATACGATGTCGCTAGCACCGCTATTTTAGGCCTTCCCGCCAGAATCGGCATGTACTCCTTCACCTCCTGAGCCAATGTCTCTGAGGCCTCTAGGGGTACAACAGTGATCAGCGCACAAAGGTCAACGATAGAGTCCACGCTATAGACATTGGAGAAAGACACATGTGCTGTTGTGGTCAGGAGTGAGCGGTTTCCATCCTCGACGATGCCTTCCATCTCCTTTGGCATGGTCTCCAACACCCCGACCATTTCCTGGAAGACCTGCAAGCAGCGGGTGTCATCTGTCTCCTCACCCAACGTAGGGACCTCATCCTCGAGCTCTACAAGGACGACGCACAACGCTTGTGATGGTCGAGCCGACGAGCGGATGCCTCATGATCCAGGCTCTCCTGGCGTTGACGCTTGGCTTGCAAGGCGACGGTCTCCTATTGAATCCCCTTCTTTCGGGCCTGGAGGCCCGCCTCGCGCTCGGAGATTCCGCTTTCTCGAGATGAAATTGCGTGCCCCCAGAAAGCTAGATCCTTTTCCAACAAGGAGACTGATGCCTCGAGACGTCCTCGCGCATCCTCCCTTGCTTTAAGGTCCTGCTCCTGAGAGTCCACCTTCTCGCGCAAGACTACTTCATGATTCGCTGCCTCCGCCATCTTCTTACCCACTTTGGTCGCGGAGGACGTGGCACTGGTCGATAGCGTTATGAACTTCTTTCGGAGTTATATGTGTCACACATGAAGATCTTCCTCCGCTGTCCAGCTCGCCTCCTCGGCAGCATCAAACTAATGCCGAGCCTCCCTTAGGAAGGTGAGTTATTCCATGCGCGAGCATCGTTGACGCCATTGGCCTCCCTGGCGACATTGTCCCCCTTTTGAGGGGGCGTCTCTTTCAAGAGCTCCACGACCTGAGACACCCCTTCTACGCCGGTGAAGGGCGTTGTGGTCGGGATATCTGTTCGGGGGATAATTCACAGACCCGTCAGGACTAGTGAGAAGGCTTTATCACTCAAGACGGAGGGAGTTGGCCTATGGGCCGGCTTGTTGAATAGAAGGCCCACAAGAAGACTCTGCATGTGAATCAGTCGTGTTACAAGATGAAGACCGACACAGAAGGGAAGGAGCTGAACCTCCTTGGAGGATAAGATAGCCGCCAAGGAGATAGACTAGGACTACACCTTTTGTCGTAGTTGGACTCAATGTAAAACCCTAGGACCCAACGTGTATATGTGCCGAGGCCCTGGGACGTCCAAGGGGCAAATCATCTTAGACTAGTTCTCGAGGCACCAACGTCATACATCACCCTTGTAATCGGGATCTCCTATAACACAAGAAAGGCAGGAAGTAGGTCTTTACCTCATCGAGGGGCCGAACCTGAGTAAATCCCTGTGTCTCTCTTGTGCCGGCTCTCCCACGCGATCGACTCTTTCTCCTCGTATCCACTCGTAGCAATGGTCCCACTTTAAGTTCTTGTATGAGGACATCTGGCGTGTTTTTCCCACGACAATATCTGCGATCGGTGACGCCCCATGCATGTTGCCCTCCCGACCCTCAGACCCAGGAGGTGCTCGGGGGCTGGGCGGTGGAGTTTATGCCTCCTTGCAGGGCTCAAGAGGCGCCACGGAGTAGTTTAGGTGGCGCACTTCCGGGTGGTGCCTTCAGTCGCGTCCTCTTTCTTGACAAGAGACGCCCGAGCTCTCTCTGAGTAATTTTTCCCCTCCGAGCTGGGATACGGGATCTTGTCCCATCATCGAGTCCTTTTTGATCTTACTGCAGGTCCTCTTCCCCAATGAACAAAGCGAGGGAGGGGTCTCAGCGGGATCCCGCCTAGACGCTCCGGTGGGGCGTCCGCCTTCGCTCTGGGGGACTTGGTGACAGCCTCGACGCCTTGACCCTCACTTGCGTCTCGGTCGTCGAGCACCTCCTTCACATAGTCGTCCTCCCTCGTGCCCTCATTCTTGGAGGATGCGCGGCAAGGTCACTCTGCTCCTCCCCATCGCCATCATCATCATCACCGTCATCTTCGTCGGTGTGATCCCCGCCGCGAAGGTCGCTGCCGCCAGAGGACATTTCCCCGGCCTGATCATCATGCATGCGTCGCCGCCCGACCCCTCGAAGGGTGGAGATCCCGTCGAATATCGTCACTCCCTCGTTTCTTGCCGCTCAGTGTCGAGGTGGCTGGCGCAAGGTCTCTCGCGTCCAACCAGGACCGGCCCCCGTTTGTTGAATAGGGGCATCTCCGTGATAATCTCCTCCCCGTTGGGGTAGAAAAACAAGGGGCAAGCATTCTCTGAAGGCGTCAGAACCTGGTTGATGAGGGTGTGACCGCACGACTCCTACATATGAGGGTACCTGGTGCGTAGCAAGCTAGAAGGGCCACAGAAAGCCTCGACCATCCCACATATGGCCCACTCGAGGCAACCTCCATAAGGAGTCCTCGAAGATCATGGGAACCGCGACTTGACGTCCAAGATTAAAGATAGATTAGGAAACTCTCTCTATAAACCTAGACGAACTCCTTGCGACCCAGCCTAGTATATAAAGGCTGGGAAATGGGACGTCTAGGGCATCAAATCTTATAGCTACTCCACCAGTCCCGAGCGATCTCGCTTGGACCCCCACTGTAATTTCCTCCATTATAATACAATCGAGCAGGAAGTGCTTTCTCCTGTTAGCCGACGAGTATCGCCAACCTGCACATCTCCTCTACGATCTAACCCAGGGTTCCCAACCATGGGATTTGCCGAGGTCAATCCTCTTCAATTGGCACCAACCGTGGGGACTACGCAGGTTGGAATCATTATCACGGCAGCACCGTCACCAGCAACGAACGACCCGACGACTGCTCCGGCACTCGACAACTTCGCGACTCGATCAGAATCAGATATGCTCAAGTCCCTTGGCTTCATTGCGCCTAATCCCATCACGCGATCGGTCTTCACTGACCTTCCCGCACACATGGATCTGACCTTCGCAGTACTCAAGATCCACACCAACCACTGGGGCACCCTCCGCCTCACGGACGACACTCGAGCACCCGAATCACCTACAACATCCAAGGCCATCTCGATCAAGAAGGCAACCACCGCCCCACCCGATTGCTCCACGGGTCCTTCGAGCAGGCCACCCGACGAGCCCGCCCCACATTTGTGCAACCCGCACAGAAACTTCATGAGTCCTTTGAGCAACTCATCTCTGCCCGATCCACGACTTCACTCGCGGACGCGCAAGCTTAGCATCCGTGAAGCAAGAAAAGATGAAGGAAAAAACCAAGCTGGCGACAGAGATGTCGTTCCAAGTATTCATGGCAGATACCCACGAGCCAACCACAAATGACAAGGACAGAGAGGACGACCCGAGCAGTCATAGGAAAGCTCACGCAAACAACAGAAACGGTGACCCTGACGGCGCTGGCTACCTTACAGTCACCCTCGGCGCTCCAGGGACCATACCAAGAAAAGAACCCAGAAGACGAGACGGCTGCGGCTCGAGTTGGAAAACCAAAGAAAAACCAGAAATGACTCGCGGACCACCCGCAAGACATCTCCCGAGCACTTGAGCGATCTCTCCGATCACAGATCGCCCTCTCGGCACAAATCCAGATTCAGCAACCTACGGCATACAGACAAGAAGAAAGTCGCACGCAAACTAGATGACGATTTCCGACTTGAATACGACGACGAAGAAGAAAAACAGCTCATGCCAGCAGAAGCCTTAATCACAGCCCAAGCATACCTCCATCGTGCTAGAAGCGGCGAAAATGAAAACGCATATCGCAATAGTAAGAGAGCACTAAAGGTAATGGGCGACGCCATCGCAGCCTCGGCACTCAAAAAGTCGAGCACAAAGCAAGAAACCCGCAAGAAGACTCCCGACATGGACCCAAGCTCAACCGACGACGATGATAGCAGCATCAACGACCGACGCAGGCGACACGACAAGAACAGAGACCGAGACAGGGACGACCGCTGAAATCGCCGCTGCGGCGATGGACGACGGGACACACGTGATGACATCATGTAGAACAGAATCGATAGAGAAAGGCGCAGACGTGCAGTTCGCAGGGAGCATTCAGACGAGCAAGCATCAAACGAAGACCTCTAACCTTGCGGTGCCCTATGTTTTGCACGAGACATACGCGAGACACCCATTCCTAAAGGTTTCAAACTAAACTCCACAACCCACAAGTACGATGGGATGGAAGAACCAGAAGCATGGCTCGACGACTACCTCACAGCCGTCAAATTCCAATGAGGAACCAGGACCTCAACAATGCAGTACGTACAACTCATGCTCGAGGGCTCAGCACGGCACTGGCTAAAGAACCTACATCAGGGCTCCATCAGCTCCTGGAAGAAGTTCCACAGCGCTTTCATCGAGAACTTCAAGTTAACCTACAAGCGGCCGGCCTCACTCGAGGAGCTAAGAGCATGTAGGCAAGGAACCAGAGAATCCTTAAGGGTGTACATCCAACGATGGACCATACTCAAAAACTCAGCCGAAGACATATCAGACGAAAGTGAAATCGACGCGTTCAGAAGAGGCTTACAACACCTAAACTTCAAAGAACAACTCGGGAAGCTTAAAGTCTAAACACTCGTGCAGTTGCTAGAACATGCTAACAACTGGGCCGACGGAGAGGATTCCGTGCGCAATGAATGAAACGTCCCGATGACCCACACAGATCGCGACTATGACGGGGACAGAGGTTTTGACAGGAGAAGAAAAAGCCGCCGACGAAACTTCTACGATGATAGAGGACCCGACATGGTCGTGGCCGATTTCCCAGGAGACCGAGACACCATACAGCACGACGACAACAGAACGCAGTGAAGAGACAACCAAGAAGATCCACCACACGCCCAAAAGAGGGATTGGAGATCCAGGCGGCCGCGAGACGACGCCTGAACCACCCGTTGGGCCAAGGACCAGCTAGATGGACCATGCACAATACACAGTTTCAGGAATGAACGCGGAGAATTAAGATCAAGCCACACACTCAGAAACTGCAGGCGCTTCACCGAGCTCTCAGAGGAATAGAGTTGATTCACGTCCCCAACACTACAACCTCTAGCAAGTGTAGCAGTCGGACCAATCGCCCACAACGCACCACCCCCACCCGCAGTACCAGCAAGACAGGTAGCAGCCATCCTGGAATGGCGCGCATCGCCTGATGCAAAATAAGAATACCCAAAGGCGCACGGTCGCATCTACATGATCCAAGGGGTAAGACCATCAAACATGCATGCAGCAGAAGCAAGTCAGTAGACAGTTTTCCTCGCAGTATCCTCTCACCCAGCCGTACCAGAGTACCTCCGCGGGTCCGAGATCGACATCACCTTCTCCAGAGAGGACCACCCGCTAGCCATACTACGCCGAGGACACACAACACTAGTGCTTGAAGCAAGAATCAGAAATTATGACATGTCATGAGTCTTCATTGATGGTGGCAGTGGAATCAATATCATATTCACCAAGACCCTGGAAGAGATGTTCATCCAAAATTCAGCACTCAAAACCTCAGGCACAACTTTACACGGAATTGTGCCAGGAAAAGCAGTCTACCCTCTTGGAAAATAAGCTTGGAGGTGGTCTTTGGCAGTGCAAGCAACTTCAGGAAGGAGACGCTAGATTTCGAAGTGGTCGACTGGAAATCACATTATCATGCCATCCTCGGCCGACCAGCCTTCGCACGCTTCATGGCGGTGCCACACTACGTGTATCTAAAGTTAAAAATGCCAGGCCCAAGAGGAGTCATCACCATCAACGGCAGTTTCGTAAGATCAGATCGCTGTGACAGAGAATTCCACAAAGATATCAGAAACCTTTGGAGCGCATCCCACTCGCGTACTCGCGGTAGACGAAGAGACACCCCCATAAGAGCCAATGCACCAGCAGAAGACTCGCCAAAGAGACGCCTCGCGTCAAGACTTCAAACAATCCCAGCAACAATCTTTACGTTCCTAGGGCCACTAAAGCCATTGACCCAAATAAAGGGCGCTTTTTACAGCACCCTCGTGTAAGCACGGCGGGAAAGGATTCTAAATATTTTTCCAAAAGCATTGTTACGCAAAATTACACTTGGCACTCGGGGATTCACTCGCGGCAGCCACCCCTCGAGGCGTTCCTCGCTTACACGACCTTACACTTGGCACTAGGGGGCTCGCTCGCGGCAGCCACCCCTCGACGCATTCCTCGCTTACGCGACCTTTACACTTGGCACTCGGGGGCTCGCTCGTAGAAGCCACCCCTCGAGGTGTTCCTCGCTTACGCGACCTTACAGCTGGCACTCGGGGGCTCGCTCGCAGCAACCACCCCTCGAGGCGTTCCTCGCTTACGCGACCTTTAAAGTTGGCAGTCGGGGACCGTCTCGCAGCAGCCATCCTTCGATGCATTCCTCGCTTACGCGACCTTACACCTGGCACTCGGGGGCTCGCTCGCAGCAGCCACCCCTCGAGGCATTCCTCGCTTACGCGACCTTACACTTGGCACTCGGGGGCTCGCTCGCAGCAGCCACCCCTCGAGGCGTTCCTCGCGTACGCGACCTTTACACTTGGCACTCGGGGGCTCGCTCATAGCAGCCACCCCTCGAGGCGTTCCTCGCTTACGCGACCTTACACCTGGCACCCGGGGGCTTGCTCGCAGCAGCCACCCCTCGAGGCGTTCCTCGCTTACGCGACCTTACACTTGGCACTCGGGGGCTCGCTCGCGGCAGCCACCCCTCGAGGTGTTCCTCGCTTACGCAAGCTTTACACTTGGCACTTAGGGGCTCGTTCGCGGCAGCCACCCCTCGAGGTGTTCCTCGCTTACGGGACCTTACTCCTGGCACTCGGGGGCTCGCTCGCCGCAGCCACCCCTCGTGGCGTTCCTCGCTTACGCGTCCTTACACCTGGCACTCGAGGGCTCGCTCGCCGCAGCCACCCCTCGAGGCGTTCCTCGCTTATGCGACCTTACACCTGGCACTCGGGGGGCTCGCTCGCAGCAGCGACCCCTTGAGGCGTTGCCCTCTTACACGACCTTTACATTTAGAGGCCCGCCTTCTCGACTACAAACTAGGCTCTCAAAGGTTTGGTTAGAACAACTATTTCCCCCAAGGCAATTACCCAAATTCACCTCTGCACCCGACAGCGGAAAGCTACAAAGGCTTACGGCAGCAGAATATATTACATCACGAAAGGAAGAATCTACAAGGACTTCGAAAATCTACACCTCAGGATCCGACTTCACTTTACACAAGGAACCCAAGAGGCGATCATTGTCCTCGCACACCTTCTTCACAACCAGACCCGCAGCCTCGTCCACCGCCGCATAGTTCTCGCCCATTGGTTCGTCTCGACCACGGGGAGGACCTCGAGCCGCCAGCATGACATCCACTCCCGGCCAATGACTATGAACTAAGGCGAAAGCACACCGAGCTCCCGCTCGAATTTGGTGATTTACAACTCCACGAACACTCGCAGGCTGGGAGAACACTCAACACAGTTTCTCAAGACTACTTGGGATAGGATCCAAGAGATAGAACTCCGAGAAGATACCTCCAAACACCTTGTAGCAGTACTCAAGAGCCTGGGGCACCCGACCAACCCGCCGTCGAAGCACGGCAAATAATTGCGCTCGGGCCCTGTCCCTCCAAAAAGGATTTTCAGCCTGCACAGCTGGGTCATCCAAGCGCGACAACTCCGACTGCATAGCCGTTTCCTCCTCACGCGATCGACCCGCCAATACTTTGCAAAGAAGAGCAAAAATTAGCAATAATCTCAAGACAAAGGCAATCAAGCAGCAACAACAGAAGGCCTCACCCTTCAACGGATCAGACAATTTCCCCATCCAGACGGCAAAGTCATTCAAGGAAGCCTCAGCAAGCTCACGTTTGGTACGATGGACCGCAATAGCACCCATGAGGCGACTAATCTCACGCTCCGCATCCTTAAGCCTCAAGCAGAAGGACTCGTAAGCCCTCTCGCGATCACCTACCTTCAGCAAATTCCAAGCCCGAGAGACGCCCGGGGTGGCCTACCGCACAAGGATAAAAGAAGACAATCCAAGATAAAAAAGCAGTACAATAGAAGAAGCCAAAACAATTCACTAATCAATTCAAGATTCAGCATCTCCAGCTCCAAGCACAGCTCATTACAAAAAAGAGATCATCCCAGCACACAGATAAGCAAAAGTCTCCTATTCCGCGCCCTGAGGCGCCCGGCCATCAGGCTCTACAACAAGTTGAAACTGGCGAGCAAGTCAAGTGGCTCACGCACTTTGCTAATCCGTATAACCAGGAAGGAAATCCACCATCGCATCCTCAATGGGAACGCCATGCCCCAGAAGAACAACGAAGGACGTTGCGAGCCCACTCACCACTGTCTCGCGCACTAAACCCTCCAGCTCGTCTCCGTTTGGCCCAAACGCAGCAACCTGAAGGTCCAAGCCCTCGGGACGATCCTTCTCATACGAATACATGTGCTCATGAAGAAGTTTCAGAAGAGTCGATGCACGATCATAGACATCCTTCACGACACCTACCGCACCCGACACGGCATCCACAGCGCTGCAAAGAGCGTTCGATTCCCCAGAAGCAACCGCTGCTACCTCAACACCCACAGAGCCTGCACCAACAAGAAGCTACAATGATCGACGACCCAAGAGAAAACCACACGAGAAAAAGAAGCACCAGAGCATCCCACTCACCCGCCAAGGCACCTGCCAGGCCGCAAAGCCAACTGCACTCGACAGTTTCCACCTACCGGAATTTCTCTTCAGCCTTTCGCAGCCGCTCGAGCTCACCACGCTGCACCTGCAAGTCCATCTCCTTCGCCTCCAAGGCTCCCTGAAGAGAAGCAAGTTTTTCTTCCGCAGCAACACCACGTTTTTCAGGAGCGTTTTTTGCAACCTACAACACAAGGATCACTCAAGCAAGCAAGCAAACAAAGATACCACAATAAACAGGGAAGGAAAAACCACTTAAGACGCATGGTAGTCAGACTATTCTGGGTCGCATCATGAGAACTCCGGGCACGATCAGCATCAGTCAACACTTGCTCACACATACAGAAAAGCGGCTGGAAAAGCAAAGAATGCAAAAATCATAAACTCAACAAGGGATAATCAAATTTTAAGACTGCGACCAACCGCAAGGGGTCGCTCGCAGCCTCGGGGGCTACTCCCATCGGCAGCGGTGTCGCGCCCTCAATCGCAAACAAAAGCACGTAGAAACAGACATTGAAGCTTAAAGACTGCGACCAACCACAAGTGGTTACTCGTAGCCTTGGGGGCTACTCCCATCGGGAGCGCTGTCGCACCCCTGATACAAGTCAGATGGAAAAGAAAATGGCGCAACTGCTGAGCCATACGATCAAATAATTTTTCTTTCTCTTCAACTCGGAGGTTTTTCTTCTCCAGAATATACCCCTTAGCAAACACAAGTTTCGTCTCCGGAGGTGATTCTCCCTCAGTAGCAGCCGCAGACCCACCAGACGGAGCAGTCGTGGGCTTCACACCCATACCAGAAGCCACAGAGTAGCGACCGGTACCGGCTGATCAGCCGCGGCACCAGAGTTAGTGGATTGAAGGTCAACAGCAGCTGTGCTCGTGGAAGATGTGGCTCGAGCAGGAGTGGTACTACAACCCGCCAATCGTCAGAATCAGAAGAAAAATAAGTGGCATAACAAACCAGGAAAAAGAAAACGTGGCCAACATGTGCGGTGCCCACGCGAAGCAACATCCCCAGCCTACGTTTCTTCGTGGCGACTGGAGGAGGACATGCAACAACAATAGGAGTAACAGGTGGTAGTTAATCACCAACAACCTCCCCAACCCGTCCACTAAAGGTCGACGAGCGGATGCGTTTAAAGCGCAGCGGCTCTGAACCCTCACCCTCAAAAGCCGCCGCATGGTCACCAGCCCTCGCACCCGCCGACTCACTATTATCAGCATGAGAAGCATCGCCACCACCCGCTGGCGCGAGATCCCCCACGGTCGCGTCAGGTTCGTTAAGAATATCCGCGTCCTTGGGCTGGGGTGGATTGAACAGCAAGGAAACATGGCCCTACAGACAAATTATCACAAAACAAAGCATCAGACGCCACTCAAAACTTCAGGAAAACTGGCAAAGTCTCAGATGGGTTACCTCAGGCAAAGGAATAGTGGCGTCATAAGGACGAATGGAGCTCGCTACACCAGTACTGGTGCACTTGGTGATCTGCTGGATCCGGAAGAGAAGGTCATCACTCGAAATGTCCACCGGAGAGCACCTCCTCGAGTCCTCGAGCCCAGTATATCTCCACATGGGATTCGCACGATGCTGAAGCGGCTGGACACGTCTCTTCATAAAAACAGCGATAATTTGGCCCCCGGTTATCTCACCCTTTAGCACAACAACATTTCGCACTACTGGCTTTACAACAGCAACCTCCCCAGCAGTCAGAGAATGCAACCAAGATGACCGTTTAGCTACTCGCACAACCAGATTGAAGGGGGCAAGACCAAACTACTGACCCTCAACGTGCTGATCTTTCAGATAGAACCAGCTTCTCCGCCACGTATAGACGGAATCCAACTTCCCCAGATCAAAGTAGGCACTTTTTTCCTTGATGGAAATCCCAACCCCCCAACAACATATTCAGAGTTCTTCTCTTAACACTAAAGAGACGCTTCCAGAGACCCCAAGGAGAATAAATCCCCAAGAAACTCTCACAAAGCGTAATAAAACACGCAATGTGCAGTATCCCGTTAGGGGTCAAATCGTGCAACTGCAGTTGATACGCAAAAAGCAGCCCACGGACAAATGGATGAATAGGAAGAGAAAATCCGCGAGGAAAGAAGCTCTGGAAGCATACCCGTTCATCAGAGTGAGGAGCAGGCACCTCCTCTTCCCCAGGAATCCGAGCAGCACCCTCCACCACAAGCCCATCGGCCACCAGCATATCCAGATCTGCAACAGAGAAAATGGAACGCTCCCACCCTCCAGTAATCCTAGCCGCCTCTTGTGTTGCGTTTCGAGGACGTTTGGACATAGATCTAGCTGCGCAGCCAAAAAGAAGAACAAGGCGAGCGGCGCGAAGAAGAAGATGACAGGAGGAGGCAAAGGAAGAAGAAGATAACCAAGGCAAGCGCAGGGTAAAAACCTAAATTTACCCAGCCTTTTGGTATTTAACCCACCACCCAAGGGCCATCTACTCATTGTTGACCTCGGAGGCCCACAAACGTGGCACAATCCCATCACAATCGTGCGGCATGGAAAATTCAACCGACACAGTAAACACATTGCCCACTCTGCGGAAAGAAGAGGACCATCATCATGCGGAGCGAAATGACCGCAGGACATCGCGTCATTTCAAGCCCATTGTGCATGGCAGCCCAACTTGTCAGACATCCTTGCAAAAATCAGTTCTCAATAAGGCGTGCCGAGTACACATCCCTGTGGCCCATCAAAGGTTTGTTTTCACTAAACCTTTTATCTTAAAATTCAAAAAAATTACTCCCATCGGGAGCGCCCCATATTTACAGAAAGAGCAAGAGGATGCGAGTTGTTTCTCCCCTCCATCAAAGAATAAAGCATGTCTACAGAGTTCGGGTGCTCCCTCACCCCACGGGCCACAACATGCTCGAGTGCTCATTCGCCCCGCCAAGGTCTAATACATCTATAGAATTCGGGTGCTCCCTCACCCAGAAGTTTATAGAATACTCGAGTAGTTACTCGCAAAAGAAGGCAAGACCCGATCAAAACATCCAAGAGAACAAATCCACCCGAGCACTTGAGGTGCCGCACGGGTGTCTACGTAATCAGCCCGCTTGACGACCATCCGCGTGGCTACGACTCCTATCGATTCCTCGCCTAATGTAAGGCCCCCGATGCGGTGCTAACTCGAGTTAGTCGCTTTCGCGTCTCGCTCAAGTTAGTAGCGCATAAGGAGCCACCGACTCACGACACTCGCACTCGTGTCGCTGCCGGATTCTCAACTACAAGGATAAGAATGAAGAACTTTAACTAAGACATAAAATATAGAGTCCAGAGCATACATCGCCACTGAATAGTTATTACATCATCTCAGAGGTCCGTGGACCCAACAGTACATCATGCGACAAGCGGAAGACAAACACGACCGAGTACGGTCAAAAGCCAAATTGCCCTAGAGAGGGCTGCACATAAAGAGTCCACCCACGAATCGTCGAATCCCAACTGTAGGATCTACTGAACGAGGTCGATCTCATCGTCATCCTCCGGGGGCACCTCTACGAAGTATCGTCCAGAGCTCGGGTCAAGGAAGTACTCCACTGCAGCGGCCGATCAGGCAAAACAGTAAAAGCACAAAAGGAAAACAGGGGTGAGATTATATCATTACAGCATAACTAACTTCCCACGGTAAGAAAAAGTAAGGGTAAAGGTTGCAGCCGCACTAGCATATATGGTGGCTATCGTTCTATTAGAGTAGGGGTAAGATCCAAGAAATACACGTGACATCGTGTCATAAGTCTGCTATCCACCTACTTACGCCAAGCATAACACAACCTGGATCTTCTCTCGGTCCCCCTGGACGAAGAAAAGCAACCAAGGCACTCACACGGTAGGCAAGTTTTAATTATGATTCAAATTGATGTTATACTATGAACAAGGAGTAGGTCTCAAGTCGTCCATAACCGCGGACACGGATTTTCGAAAGGATTTAACCCTGCAGGGGTGTACCAACTTCCCATCATAGGCTTCGCATGTACGCCCGGTTTCCACTTGGCTAGGTAATCGCCTGAAACTCCGGAACGTCAGAGTCCCTCTAACTAACAACGCACAACTCTGGGTGGCCCCCTGTGAGTCGACCCCCAACTCAAAAGCTGGCCACGCTCTCGAATCGGTCTCTACCGTATGACTCGGGTTTGGATAGCCGGTTAAATCCTCATATGAGACCGGGTCCTCAGCCGGTCAGGGTGGGCCAGCCAAGGCACAAGTCCTCCTGGCCCAAGGTGGCTATAAACAACTGGGGTACCACCAGCACACAAACATTGAAAATAGTAAATCAGCTCGGGACACCACTAGAATTGTATGAAGCTAGGTAGGTAAGACAAGGGGACCCCATAGAATCCCACACACGATTAGGCACGCTCGTCAAGAAACACAATACCCGGAACTCGGGACCTAGGTGACTCGAATGGAACAAAACACCTGGAGGGAACATCCTGGTCTCCCATCTTTCATCAAGTATAAGTTAACATCATAAAATATAAAAAATATCAACCAACTTCTTTAAATAACATGATATCCCGAACCATAGCATAAGGTAAGAAGCAAGTTTTCCTACTCATAATAAGCAATGGCTGAGCAGCGGTAACTTAGCAATACAATGTTTTGATGGGATGTGGGGATCATGGCTGTTTGGGTTTTGAAAGTGGCATACTCAAGTGGATAGGATCAAACAAACGTTCTAGGCTACAGCTAGGTAGGTAGGCAGAAAGGTATCAAGTAATGGTATGAATCTTCCCCTTGCCTGGGTAATCGGTCGTCGAAGCAAACGCGGCAGGGTCCTCGGGCTCGTTGTCGGAAATCTCCACGTAAGTCTCCTCGGCGGTCTCAGGTGCTAACGTAAGGTACCGGCAAGGAAAGGCACACAAGTAAGTAACGGGTACAATGCACAGGCAAGGATGGTATGATCAAGTTTAACTTTCATGATGTGACCATATCTAGTCAGATTTAAATGAAGGTGGTGACGACACGTCAACAACTTCATATGCAATTTATTTACGTGGAGATGGCTTTGGTCTTAGCCTTATTTTAGGTGTAAGTAGCATATCAACATGGCATGATCAACAATGCATATAAAATAAATAAAACAACGTGAAAAGTAATCATCGATTCCGGAGACAGAGTACTGTCGGTGAATTTGACACAAGGAAGGTGAAACAATAGTTGGAAACCAGCCACATTGCATATGAAAATATGTTAGGGGCTGACTTTGAGGAAAGATGATTTGAAGATGACATGAAAAAAACTTGAAAATGACTGATGATCATCATCTCAAAATGCACTGAAGATTAAATGATGCAATCAGGGAAAGATAGATTGGTCCCGGTTGAGGTGGTCACACCTTGTCCAACTGGGTTGCACAAAACATCATGAGGACATCACCATTGCAAACCTTGCAGAAAGCTACCCCAAAACCATATATATTATGGTAGCATTTGAATTTTGCACACATAGTTGCAAATTCAACTGGAGTTCAAGGGGCTGAGTGCAAGAATTACACTACATGCATTTGGAAAAAGGCTCAAATGATTAAATCATTATCACCATGCAACTCCTTGGATGAAACTACCCAAAATCCATATATGGCATGGCCAATTTTGAATTTGGATAAAACTTGATCAAAACAAAAGAAAAGGAGGGGTTATATTGCAAAATTACCACACCTCAATTATTAGAGGGGAAAAGTGCAAAATAGACCTCACCATTAAGATCAGTAGCTCAAGCTACCCCAAAGTCATATATGGGATGCCCCTGGATGGAGTTGCAGTTCAAATCAGATTTGAATTTGAATTCAAATTCAATTTTGAATTAAATCAGAAAAGAAAACAAAAGAAAAAGAAAAGAAAAAGGGCTCAGACCACATGGGCTGGCCTCAGCGCACTGGGCCAGGTTCAAAGCCCACCAGTGGACTCAGCCCACTCCACTCGGGAAGCCTCGCTGACACGAGGGGCCCGCCTGTCAGCCTCTACTTAAATTCAAAAAAAAAAGGAGGCAAAGCCTCGCGAGGGGGGGGGAGTCGAACCCACGACCCGCTGAACTGTTGCGGCTTCTTGCTACCACTGCGCCACTGCGTGCTTTCTGAACCGAAACAGGTACGAAAACAAATGACGTTGCAACCCCCAAACTGAGCTTCAGAAAACCGGCGACGCCGACGATTTGCGGCGAACCTCGCCTCGCCGTTTCAACGCCGGCAGCCCCGCGGTCACTGGGGAACGGAAGCTGGAACATCCAGCTATGGATTGCGACACTCCAAGCCCGCGGGGACGCAGTACTCCACTCGCTACTCTCCTATGAACATGGCGGCGGCAACTACTGCAACTGAAGAAAAAGACAGGCCTTTGCCTGCAAACTCGACGCGCGCTCGAACTCCGACGAGGCTCCCCTCGCGCTCCGGTCACCTCCAGCCACGCCGTCACAGCCAAACGCGAGAGGGCACATCCCTCTACGCGCGGGACTACTCCAAGGCTAGGCTCCACACATCTCCTCGCCGGGAACCTGCCGGCAACAGCACGGCGACGACCCTCCTCTGCAATATTCAGACGCACGGTGGCGCAACCATCTTCAGAGGATGCGGGCGTCGAGCACACCCCGTCTCCGGCCACGGCACTGGCAGCAAACAAAAGGGGGCAGTCCAACGATCATGTGGGTGCCCTAGTTCCGACCTGGATCTCACCGGAGGGGACGCCAGGCTCGCCTGAAACCACGGCGGCTCTGACGAAACAAACACCGCCCGTAGCTTCAGACACGCGCACCTTCTTCTCCTTGCGCACACACGATTCTACGGGCCAAAGATGCTCCCTGGACGTGCTCTGGACATGCGTGGACACGCCCCTGCGATGCACTGGACACGGCGACTCCAAAAACCTCATCGGCGGAGAGTCGAGCGGCAGAAGTCCTACAGCTACGCGAACGGGAACACTACGCTCATCTTTGGGAGGAGGACGTCGAAGTGCTCACCTAGTGGGTCACGCACCGTGTCCCAACCTCGCCGTAGAGGAAGAAGAGGAAGGAGTCGTCGTCGGGGAAGAAGGAACCTCCGCGGAGGAGCTCGTCGTCGCGGAGTCGATGCAGCCTTCCCGCGAGGACCTGCACGGCGAAAAGGAGAAACTTGAGGTCCCGCAGAGCTCCACGCGAGTGCACGGCCAAGAATTGACACGAGGTTCGTCGGAATCGCTCATCGGAGCTCCTCTGCGGGACGGAACAGGGGAAGGCAGGCGGCGAGCAGGCGCCGCGGTGGGATATGGACGAGGGGGGAACGAAGCTAGGGTTCCTCCCGGAGGCGCTGGCTATATAGGGGGTTCCTCCCCGGCCACGTCGACGCCGAGCTGCCCTCGTGTCCGCCGTCTGTGAGAGAGCTCGCCGAGGTACCCTCCGGCCACGGTGGAAAGGTGGATTTTCCGAGCCGTTGGATCAATCCAACGGTGGGAGGTGGCTCCCTGCGTACCGGTTCGGCCTGGGCTGCAGCCCGAGAAGAGGCAGGCCAGCTGGGCTGGGCCTGGCTGGTCTATCTCAGGAAAAAAAGGGAAAGGAAAGGAAAACCTTTTCCATTTAAAAAAAATAGAAACCTCATAGGAGTTCTTGTGAGAAAAACATGAGGGAGAAAAACATACAAAAATATGTTTTGGAAAGTTTGGAATATTCTCCATTTTCTAAAATTGGTTTGACCAATTTTGGAGCAACTAAAGATGTGAGGCATTTTGAAAATTCAAATCACTTTGAACTGTGGCCCAAATTTTTAGAGTTGCAAAAAATGGAGCAGGACTTTTAAAAAGCTTAGGAGGGGCAAGGAATTGGCTATGCCAAGTTTGGGGTCAAGGAGAGCATGCATGCAACAATTAAAATTCCTCAAACACCCTTCTTGAACCATTTTGGATGCAAAGTCAAACAAACCAAATGGGCTCCAATCCCAGTGAAAATTTAAATCACCACATGAAATTATAATGTTTAGCATCATCCCAAGTTACAGAGTCAACAGACAAATTACAATCTCATGGTGATTCTTATTTATTGCACATGGGCTGTTACAACACTCCCCCACCAACACAGGATCTCGTCCCGAGATCTAAGCCTGAAACAACTCAGGATACTCAGAACGGAGATGATCTTCACGCTCCCACGTTGCTTCCTTCTCCGAATGATGTGCCCAGTGAACTTTCATGAACTTGACGGTCTTGTTGCGCGTCTTGCGCTCGGACGTCTCAAGGACACGGACTGGACGCTCTGAGTAGGAAAGGTCCGCACTCAGCTATATCTCGCCCAAGTCAATAGCCTGCTCTGGCTTCTTGAAGCACTGCTTTAGCTGGGACACATGGAACAGGTCATGCACCATGGACAGACTCTCTGGAAGCTCGAGCCGAAAGGCAAGAGGTCCTCTAGTCTCAAGGATGCGGAAAGGTCCGACAAATCTTGGAGCGAGCTTTCCTTTGATGCCAAAGCGGTGAGTTCCCCTCAACGGAGACACTCTCAGGTACGCCCAATCACCAACCTGAAACGCTACTCCACGGTGCCTTTTGTCATAATAGGCCTTCTGCCTAGACTGTGTTGCCTTTAGGTGGTCCCGGACAATCTTAACTCTGTCCTCTGCCTCCTGGATCACATCTGGACCGAACAGCTGCCTCTCACCTTTCTCGGACCAGTTCAAAGGTGTCCTGCACTTGCGGCCATACAAGACTTCAAACGACGCTGCTTGCAGACTTGCCTGATACCTGTTGTTGTAAGAGAACTCAGCATACGACAAGCACTCTTCCCACTTCATGCCAAACGAGATGACACATACCCGAAGCATGTCCTCGAGGATTTGGTTCACGCGCTAGACTTGCCCACTTGTCTGAGGGTGATAAGCGGTACTGAACAACACTGTCATACCAATCGCCTTTTGAAAGGCCTGCCAGAACTTAGAGGTGAAAAGGCTGCCTCTATCAGAACTGATCTTCTTGGGAATGCCATGCAAGGATACAACTCTTGCGGTGTACAATTCCGCCAACTAAGCTGCTGAAATGGAGTCCTTCACTGGAAAGAAGTGGGCAACTTTGGAAAGATTGTCAATGACAACAAAGATGGCATTGTTCTTCTTCTGCGACAAGGGGAAGCCTGTGATGAAATCCATCTCTATATGATCCCATTTCCACTCCGGAAACTCAAGTGGCTGAAGCAACCCTGCTGGCCTCTGGTGCTGTGCCTTCACTCTCCTGCATACGTCACATTGAGACACGTAACAGGCAACATACCGCTTCATACGAGTCCACCAAAAGATTTGCTTGAGATCTTGATACATTTTTGTACTGCCAGGGTGAATCAATAGCTTGGAATCATGGGCTTCCTTCATGATGACCTCTCTGAGATCTCCCTCCTTGGGAACAACAACTCGCTCTTCGAACAAGATGGTGCCATCATTATGCACTGAAAAGCAACCGTACTTAGGAAGTGAGGCGGCAATACCCTGTTTGATCTTCTGTATCATTGAGCTGCCAGACTGAGCTTCACGAATCTTCTCATGGATAGTGGGCTCTACCACAAGGTTGGCAAGATAGCCTGCTGGAACTAGCTCGAGGTTGAGCCTTCGAAAGGACTCACACAAGTCAGGGTGGATCTTCTGCACCCGGATATTATTGCAATCGCCCTTGCGGCTCAGCGCATCAGCTATGACATTCGCCTTCCCAGGCGTGTACTGAATATCAACTGTGTACTCAGTAACTGTCTCAAGCCATCTTCTTTGCCTCAAGTTCAGATTTGGCTGAGTGAACAAGTACTTCAGTCTCTTGTGGTCCGTGAACACATCCACCTTCCTCCCTAAGAGGAGGTGTCGCTAAGTGACCAAAGCATGCACAACTGCTGCAATCTCCAAGTCGTGCGTGGGATAATTTCTCTCACTTGTCTTCAACTACCGTGAGGTATAAGCCACAATATTCCTGCCTTGCATCAAAACTCCGCCCAGACCTTGCAAAGAGGCATCACAAAACACCTGAAAAGGCTGTGACTCATCTGGCGGCGTGAGAATTGGAGCTGTGGTCAGCTTCTCTTTCAACTCCTCAAAGGCTGACTGGCAAGCTGGTGACCAAGTGTACCGCTTGTCCTTGCACAACAATTTAGTCATTGGCTTCGCTATTTTGGAGAAATTCTGCACAAACCTCCTGCAATAACTGGCGAAGCCGAGAAAACTCCTTAGCTGCTTCACATTTTTCGGCGGAGCCCACTCTTGAATAGTGAGGACTCGCTCTGGGTCGACCGCAATTCCCTCAGCGGAGATGACATGGCCCAGAAAATTAACCTTGTCCAGCCAAAACTCACACTTGGAGAACTTGGTGTAATACCGGTGCTCTCTTAACTTCTGCAGCACCAAGCGCAAATGTTCCTCATGCTTAGCCTCTGACTTGGAATAGACAAGAATGTCGTCGAGGTAGAGGATCACAAACACATCAAGCCATTCTTGGAACAAATAGTTCATAGCTCTCATGAATGTCGGAGGGGCATTTCTGAATCCAAAAGTCATGACTGTGAACTCGTACAACCCATAACGTGTGCTGAACGCGGTCTTGGGAATATCCTCTTCACAAACACGGATTTGATGATACCCCATCCTCAAGTCAAGCTTCGAAAACACATTAGCCCCATTTAACTGCTCGAACAGATCATTGATGCGGTGTAAAGGGTACTTGTTCTTGATGGTCTTCTTGTTGATACCGCAATAGTCCTGGACTAAGCGGCTAGTCCCATCCTTCTTCTGGACAAACAAAGCTGGTGCACCCCAAGGGGAAGTGCTCGTGCGGATAAAACCGCCTGCTTCCAACTCTGTCAACTGTTTCTTGAGTTCAATCAACTCCTTCGAACACATCTTGTACGGATGCCGAGAAATCGGCTGGGTACCAGGCTCTAGCTCAATAACGAACTCAATAGCTCGAACTGGGGGAATTCCTAGCAACTCCTCTGGAAAGACGTCTGGAAAATCACAGACAACTCTGACCTCTTCGAGCAAAGGCGCAACTCCTGCGTTCAACGCGTACAACTGTGCTGGTCCTGTCATAGAGCCACAAGTGTACAAGGCTTCTGCACCTGAATCATGTGTCAACTTCACTGATCTGGTCGGACAATCAATATTGGCCTTGTGCTGCACAAGCCAATCCATGCCCAAAATGACATCAATGTCGGAACGAGGCAAGACAACCAGGGATGCTGAAAAGATAACACCCTGAATACAAATCTCCACATCTGGGATACTGCCTGAGGACTGCATCCTCGATCCTGGAGAAGCAATTGCTAGAGGTGTAGGCAACCTATCTCTTGGAAGATCAAGGGACTTAGCAAAGGCGTCGGACATGAAGGAATGGGAGGCTCCGGAATCGAACAAAACAGTCGCTGGAACTGAACACACAAGCAACCTACCAAGAACGATCTCTGAAGACTGCTGAGCATCTGTGAGCATCACGTTGATCACTCGGACTGCACACGGCTGTGCCTTCACCATCGTGGTGCTCGGAGTAGAGCGAGGTGGAGGCGGTGGAAGCCGAGAAAAGTGCGGATCAGTGCAGTTGGGAGACGTGTGCCCTGGCTCTCTGCACTTGTAGCAAATCACGCCCGGCCTGGGCTGCTGCTGCGGCTTGGGTGGCCTCGCGTGTGGTGGTGTAGAGCGAGGCCCCTGCTAAACTGGGACGGGAGGGCGGGAAAAAGTTCGGACAACTGCCCCCCTCTGCTGGTACTGCTGCCTCTGTGGTGGTGCCTCTGCAACCCAAGGCTTTTCCTTCTTGTGGATCATCACTGCGGAACTGTGCTCACGCTGGCGCTTCCTGTCTGCATCCCACTCTGCTCTAGCTGACTCCTGTCGGATAGCCTGATCCACGAACTGTGAGAACAGCGTGGGACTGCACTGAGTGAGCGCGTACTTGATCTCTGTGCTGAGACCTCCACGGAATCTCGCAATCTTCTTAGCCTCTGTGCTGACCTCCTCTGGAGCGTACCTGGCGAGCCTGACGAAGGCCAGGTTGTACTCCTAAACTGTCCTGTCCCCCTGTCTCAGAGCCAAGAACTCCTCACGCTTCCTGTCCATCAGGCCACTCGGAATATGCGCTGCTCTGAAGTCTGCGACGAAATCTGCCCACGTGATGATAGCATCGCCCTTGTTGGCCTTGTAGGTATCGTACCAGCTGGCCGCTGCACCCTGAAGCTGGAAGGAGGCGAAGGTGACGTAGTCGACAGGTCTGACGGTGTTTGCATTGAAGTGCTTGTTGATTTCTGTGATCCAGTCATCCGCCTCCAGCGGGTCTCGAGCCTCGGAGAACCTGGGGGGGTTGATAGCAAGGAATTGCTGCAGTGTGGTGTACTGTGGTCGATCATTCCTCTGGGCAGTCTGGTTCTGCAGCATCTGTAAGATCGCAGCTGTGCCCTGAGCCACTGCGGTCACAGCCTCCCCAAGGAGAGGGTTCTATGGCGACGGCATGTTCGCTCTTGGCATCCTGTATACAGGAACACTTATGAGAACATGATGGAAAACATTGACGAAACCAGAAGGTAAAGCAATATTGACAACAAAACTTCCTCACGAGGTATGAGAAAGCCGAAGGCTGAAATTCCACCAAGGTTAACCCGGAAGTCGAAAGCTAGGTGCTACTGGAATCCCCAAACCAAGATCATCCGAATCCAAGAGAATAGTCTGCTAGCGAGCACACAACAATATATATACGAGTGGTTGGAAACCTGAACAATGAGACATCTGCCCTGAGCGGCCCACCATCACGGTCGTCCATAGGGGAAAAGACACCACATCCATATTACCATAGGATGCCCGCCAATCCTGTATGGACGTTTCCCCTAGGGTACGCCGTAAGCGAGGTAGAGAAGTCAACCCCAAGTGGCGGCTCAGTGGTCTCAAAGACGCCAACACATCTCATCGCTAGCAAAAAATTATAGAGGAATCGGAGCCTCATGTAAATGAGAACCTAGATTTGTTTTTGAAAGGGGATAAGTTGAAGAGAGAAAAACAACGTTTCACTTCCTCACGGAAAAAGGGGTGGGAGGGTGGAGTAAGAAGAAAAAGAAAGAGTTCCTACTCTCCGATTTTTCCTTAGTAACTACAAAATAGTTTCTAGACTCAACTTCGGCCAGTAAGGGGTTCTACAGTCAGTCCTGCTCTGATACCAAGTTGTAAGGCCCCCGATGCGGTGCTAACTCGAGTTAGTCGCTTTGGCGTCTCGCTCAAGTTAGTAGCGCATAAGGAGCCACCGACTCACGACACTCGCACTCGTGTCGCTGCCGGATTCTCAACAACAAGTATAAGAATGAAGAACTTTAACTAAGACATAAAATATAGAGTCCAGAGCATACATCGCCACTGAATAATTATTACATCATCTCAGAGGTCCGTGGACCCAACAGTACATCATGCGACAAGCGGAAGACAAACACGACCGAGTACGGTCAAAAGCCAAATTGCCCTAGAGAGGGCTGCACATAAAGAGTCCACCCACGAATCGTCGAATCCCAACTGTAGGATCTACTGAACGAGGTCGATCTCATCGTCATCCTCCGGGGACACCTCCACGAAGTATCGTCCAGAGCTCAGGTCAAGGAAGTACTCCACTGCAGCGGCCGATCAGGCAAAACAGTAAAAGCACAAAAGGAAAACAGGGGTGAGATTATATCATTACAGCATAACTAACTTCCCACGGTAAGACAAAGTAAGGGTAAAGGTTGCAGCCGCATCAGCATATATGGTGGCTATCGTTCTATTAGAGTAGGGGTAAGATCCAAGAAATACACGTGACATCGTGTCATAAGTCTGCTATCCACCTACTTACGCCAAGCATAACACAACCTGGATCTTCTCTCGGTCCCCCTGGACGAAGAAAAGCAACCAAGGCACTCACACGGTAGGCAAGTTTTAATTATGATTCAAATTGATGTTATACTATGAACAAGGAGTAGGTCTCAAGTCGTCCATAACCGCGGACACGGCTTTTCGAAAGGATTTAGCCCTGCAGGGGTGTACCAACTTCCCATCATAGGCTTCGCATGTACGCCCGGTTTCCACTTGGCTAGGTAATCGCCTGAAACTCCGGAACGTCAGAGTCCCTCTAACTAACAACGCACAACTCCGGGTGGCCCCCTGTGAGTCGACCCCCAACTCAAAAGCTGGCCACGCTCTCGAATCGGTCTCTACCGTATGACTCGGGTTTGGATAGCCGGTTAAATCCTCATATGAGACCGGGTCCTCAGCCAGTCAGGGTGGGCCAGCCAAGGCACAAGTCCTCCTGGCCCAAGGTGGTTATAAACAACTGGGGTACCACCAGCACACAAACATTGAAAATAGTAAATCAGCTCGGGACACCACTAGAATTGTATGAAGCTAGGTAGGTAAGACAAGGGGACCCCATAGAATCCCACACACGATTAGGCACGCTCGTCAAGAAACACAATACCCGGAACTCGGGACCTAGGTGACTCGAATGGAACAAAACACCTGGAGGGAACATCCTGGTCTCCCATCTTTCATCAAGTATAAGTTAACATCATCAAATATAAAAAATATCAACCAACTTCTTTAAATAACATGATATCCCGAACCATAGCATAAGGTAAGCAGCAAGTTTTCCTACTCATAATAAGCAATGGCTGAGCAGCGGTAACTTAGCAATACAATGTTTTGATGGGATGTGGGGATCATGGCTGTTTGGGTTTTGAAAGTGGCATACTCAAGTGGATAGGATCAAACAAACGTTCTAGGCTACTGCTAGGTAGGTAGGCAGAAAGGTATCAAGTAATGGTATGAATCTTCCCCTTGCCTGGGTAATCGGTCGTCGAAGCAGACGCAGCAGGGTCCTCGGGCTCGTTGTCGGAAATCTCCACGTAAGTCTCCTCGGCGGTCTCAGGTGCTAACGTAAGGTACCGGCAAGGAAAGGCACACAAGTAAGTAACGGGTACAATGCACAGGCAAGGATGGTATGATCAAGTTTAACTTTCATGATGTGACCATATCTAGTCAGATTTAAATGAAGGTGGTGACGACACGTCAACAACTTCATATGCAATTTATTTACGTGGAGATGGCTTTGGTCTTAGCCTTATTTTAGGTGTAAGTAGCATGTCAACATGGCATGATCAACAATGCATATAACATAAATAAAACAACGTGAAAAGTAATCATCGATTCCGGAGACAGAGTACTGTCGGTGAATTTGACACAAGGAAGGTGAAACAATAGTTGGAAACCAGCCACATTGCATATGACAATATGTTAGGGGCTGACTTTGAGGAAAGATGATTTGAAGATGACATGAAAAAAACTTGAAAATGACTGATGATCATCATCTCAAAATGCACTGAAGATTAAATGATGCAATCAGGGAAAGATAGATTGGTCCCGGTTGAGGTGGTCACACCTTGTCCAACTGGGTTGCACAAAACATCATGAGGACATCACCATTGCAAACCTTGCAGAAAGCTACCCCAAAACCATATATATTATGGTAGCATTTGAATTTTGCACACATAGTTGCAAATTCAACTGGAGTTCAAGGGGCTGAGTGCAAGAATTACACTACATGCATTTGGAAAAAGGCTCAAATGATTAAATCATTATCACCATGCAACTCCTTGGATGAAACTACCCAAAATCCATATATGGCATGGCCAATTTTGAATTTGGATAAAACTTGATCAAAACAAAAGAAAAGGAGGGGTTATATTGCAAAATTACCACACCTCAATTATTAGAGGGGAAAAGTGCAAAATAGACCTCACCATTAAGATCAGTAGCTCAAGCTACCCCAAAGTCATATATGGGATGCCCCTGGATGGAGTTGCAGTTCAAATCAGATTTGAATTTGAATTCAAATTCAAATTTGAATTAAATCAGAAAAGAAAACAAAAGAAAAAGAAAAGAAAAAGGGCTCAGACCACATGGGCTGGCCTCAGCGCACTTGGCCAGGTTCAAAGCCCACCATTGGACTCAGCCCACTCCACTCGGGCAGCCTCGCTGACACGAGGGGCCCGCCTGTCAGCCTCTACTTAAATTCAAAAAAAGGAGGCAAAGCCTCGCGGGGGGGAGTCGAACCCACGACCCGCTGAACTGTTGCGGCTGCTTGCTACCACTGCGCCACTGCGTGCTTTCTGATCCGAAACAGGTACGAAAACAAATGAGGTTGCAATCCCCAAACTGAGCTTCAGAAAACCAGCGACGCCGACGATTTGCGGCGAACCTCGCCTCGCCGTTTCAACGCCGGCAGCCCCGCAGTCACTGGGAAATGGAAGCTTGCACATCCAGCTATGGATTGCGACACTCCAAGCCCGCGGGGACACACTGCTCCACTCGCTACTCTCCTCTGAACATGGCGGCGGCAACTACTACAACTGAAGAAATAGACAGGCCTTTGCCTGCAAACTCGACGCGCGCTCGACCTCCGTCGAGGCTCCCCTCGCGCTCCGGTTACCTCCAGCCACGCTGTCATAGCCAAACGTGAGAGGGAACATCCCTCTACGCGCGGGACTACTCCAAGGCTAGGATCCACACATCTCCTCGCCGGGAACCTGCCGGGAACAGCACGGCGACGACCCTCCTCTGCAATCTTCGGACGCACGGCGGCGCAACCATCTTCAGAGGACGCGGGCGTCGAGCACACCCCGTCTCCGGCCATGGCACCGGCAGCAAACGAAAGGGGGAAGTACCACGATCACGTGGGTGCCCTAGTTCCGACCTAGATCTCACGGGAGGGGAGGCCAGGCTCGCCTGAAACCACGGCGGCTCTGACGAAACAAACACCGCATGTAGCTTCAGACACGCGCACCTTCTTCTCCTTGCGCACACACGATTCTACGGGCCAAAGACGCGCCCTGGACGCGCTCTGGACACGCCTGGACACGCCCCTGCGATGCACTGGACAAGGCGACTCCGAAAACCTCATCGGCGGCGAGTCGAGCGGTAGAAGTCCTACAGCTACGCGAACGGGAACACTACGCTCATCTACGGGAGGAGGACATCGAGGTGCCGTCGTAGAGGAAGAAGAGGAAGGAGCCGTCGTCGGGGAAGAAGGAACCTCAGCGGCGGAGCTCGTCGTCGCGGAGTCGATGCAGCCTTCCCGCGAGGACCTGCACGGCGGAAAGGAGAAACTTGAGGTCCCGCAGAGCTCCACGCGAGTGCATGGCCAAGAATTGACACGAGGTTCGCCGGAATCGCTCACCGGAGCTCCTCTGCGGGGCGGAACAGGGGAAGGCAGGCGGCGAGCAGGCGCCGCTGCGGGATATGGACGAGGGGGGAACGAAGCTAGGGTTCCTCCCGGAGGCGCTGGCTATATAGGGGGCTCCTCCCCGGCCACGTCGACGCCGAGCTTCCCTCGTGGCCGCCGTCTGTGAGAGAGCTCGCCGAGGTCCCCTCCGGCCACGGTGGAAAGGTGGCTTTTCTGAGCCGTTGGATCAATCCAACGGTGGGAGGTGGCTCCCTGCGTACCGGTTCGGCCTGGGGTGCAGCCCGAGAAGAGGCAGGCCATCTAGGCTGGGCCTGGCTGGTCTGTCTCAGGAAAAAAAGGGAAAGGAAAGGAAAAGCTTTTCCATTTTAAAAAACAGAAACCTCATAGGAGTTCTTCTGAGCAAAACATGAGGGAGAAAAACATACAAGAATATGTTTGGAAAGTTTGGAATATTCTCCATTTTCTAAAATTGGTTTGACCAATTTTGGAGCAACTAAAAATGTGAGGCATTTTCAAAATTCAAATCACATTGAACTGTGGCCCAAATTTTTAGAGTTGCAAAAAATGGAGCAAGACTTTTAAAAATCTTAGGAGGGGCAAGGAATTGGCTATGCCAAGTTTGGGGTCAAGGAGAGCATGCATGCAACAATTAAAATTCCTCAAACACCCTTCTTGAACCATTTTGGATGCAAAGTCAAAAAAACCAAATGGGCTCCAATCCCAATGCAAATTTAAATCACCACATGAAATTATAATGTTTAGCATCATGCCAAGTTACAGAGTCAACAAAAAATTACAATCTCATGGTGATTCTTATTTATTGCACATGGGCTGTTACACCTAATATCATCAGTGCTCTGCGAGCAACCACTATTTGTCCACTTGATTTTTTTTCCAAGTGGATTCCTGTCCAAATTAGGCTCAGCGCCTCAGAAAAATGATGCCTAGGTGGCGATACACTGCACCCCAGATGCCGCGCAAGCTTAGCACGTAGGTAAGACCCCGCTGCATAGACGGCCGGGCTAGGACTTGCCACAACTGCGACTTCACTCCCGATGTGTTTCCTGTGCAGCGTATGGAGAAGTAGAGCCAAGGGCGGATGCGCCAAGGCTATTTTCTGAGACCGGCGTCATTGATCCTATAAGACTTGCAGCGGCATGGAATTGCTAGGCACCGGTTGTTTCCCAAGTTTGTGTCGAGGGAAGCGGCTTGATTTCGGGATTTTGAGGTGTTTGCACAAATTCAATAGGGCTCGACTAGTCGACTACCTTGGGCCTCTCTAGCTTAGTATCCCTCGAATAAAATATCTTTTATAGCTAAACAGCCGATGACTCGCAGTTGTGATGCACGTTTGAAGACAATTATGGATTCGAGTCCCTGCTCGACTCTTTGAGTCCCCCAGGCACTCGGGGCTACTGACGAGGGGGTGATCCCATGACTCCTACAGATGAGGGTACCTGGTGCGTATCAAGTAGAAGGGCCGCAGAAAGCCTCGACCAGCCAACATATGGCGCACTCGAGGAAACCGCCATAAGGAGTCCTCGAAGATCATGGGAACCGCGACTTGACATCCAAGATTAAAGATAGATTAGGAAACCCTCTTTGTAAACCTAGACGAACTCCTTGCGACCCAGCCTAGTATATAAAGGCTGGGAGATGGGACGTCTAGGGCATCGAATATTATAGCTAATCCACCAGTCCCGAGCGATCTCGCTTGGACCCCCACTGTAATTTCCTCCATTATAATACAATCGAGAAGGAAGTGCTTTCTCCTGTTAGACGACGAGTATTGCTAACCTGCACATCTCCTCTATGATCTAACCCAGGGTTCCCAACCATGGGATTTTCCAAGGTCAATCCTCATCACTGGTGCCCCCCGAAGATTATCGCTATCACCTTCCCGACAGTTCCGGAGGAGAGGGACTCCTGAGCCACCCTCAATAGTTCCTCGCGCCCTGAATAGTGCCGCATTTTCTCCTTGTTCTCTTGAAGGGGACAAATTAACCGCCCAACAAAATCACTAGTAACCATGGCAGCGAACAAATTTCCCTCTCGAAGAGAATGCAACCACTTCAAGACTGAATCCATTTCGGGGACCATTAGTTGCGCATGCCCCTAGCCATACTTCTTCGTCGCATGGGCTCCCGTAGCCATGAAGCGTGGGTGAGCGTGACACGTGTCCATGAGGACCTAGCGGGCCCGGAATCCGCCGTCCACCCTCTTAGGTATCGTCTTGGAGATGATCTTACTCGCGACCCCATAGAAGATGCGAAAGACATGCATCTGGAGCATTGATCCTGTGCGGAAAACCTCAAGCTGTATAAGTGCCTGAAGAGCGCCACCGACGGTTTCATGCCCAAGTATGCCTCGCGTAGAAGATAGTGTGGAATTCGGCTGGATTTGGAGCACCTGGATCTATTCGTGCTCTAAAATTGCACATAAAAAGGAAGAGAAGGGCAACACCACGCCGCAGAAGATAGTGTGGAAGAAGAAGGGGAAGAGTGTTGATGTGGCCTTGCCCTTCGAAGAGCCGCATGGGAGATCCTGGTAGCTCCCCACTCCTCGTGATCTGTGGCCACCATTGGTAGCGCGACCGAGACATCCTTGTCAGAGGTCATCTTGGACTCCAACAATGGCCCCACTGCTATTTTCTTGGCCTTCCAGTCCTTCTTCGGCGCTTTCTGGCTGACCATGGCTTAGTGGCGGAAGGGGATCGCGAGGAAGGAGAACTGTGCTACGTCCCAAACGTATCTATAATTTCTGCTTGTTCCATGCTTATATGGGTGATATTGCTATATGTTTTGCTACACTTTCATACCTTTTACAACACATTTGGACTAACCTACTAACTCAGAGCACCCAGTGACAGTTTCTGTCTGCTGATGTCTGTGAATTGCAGGTTTATACCCATATTTGCATTGCCCGAAAATTTCCATAAAAATATATATTAAAAAACCAGCGTTTCAGAAGACTCCAGACGCCCGAAGGAGAGCTGGAGGGGGTCCACCCCCTCCTAGGTGGCCTTCCCGCGCGAACAAGGGGGAGACTGCACCAAGAGGCCGCCTGGACGGGTGGGACCTCCCCTGGTGCCCCCTTTGGCCATATTTTTACCCCCGTGGAGGAATTCCTAATTCCGCAACTCCTTTTTCCAGAAGTTATTCCGATCTCCTCCGCCATCGCCAACAAGCTTCGGCGGAGTAGAATTCCAGTAACGGCACCCTGTCGGGACGGGGAAGTGCCCCCAGATTCATCTCCATCCATGTTGCTTACTCCCTCCATGAATGGGAGTAGTTCCTCCTTGTGTCTGAGGTTTCTATAGTAGGTATGTGGTTAATTCTATCTCCCATGATGTGATCTTGATTGTGATCATATGCTATGTTAATCTAGGATGATCCCGTGATTTTTCCCCTTCTTATATGTATTGGATTGATGTACTCACTTGATCTTGTCTAGTATAATCTCTGAGACCATGGTGACAGCGGTCTATTGGACATAGATTAGAAGAATATTTTCATGAGTAATTTCCTCTTTTGTGAATTGATTGAAGATTGAGAGTCTCTTGGTGCTTGTATTTGACTATCCTTGAGATATGTTGTGGTGATTGTGGTACTCTCTTCGGATGGTCGCGGTGACATTGGGAAATCCATAGATGAGAACTACAAACTCTGAGGTGCGCTTTTGCAGCCCTACATAATTATCGTCCTCTCTTGATCACAAAGGAATGACCTCCGGGTACGTCTCCATTGCATGTTTTAGTGGAAATGTCATGTGATTAGACTATGTTAATGCTGTTGGGAGTTGCCACTAGTGAAAGTATGAAGCCTAGCCTTGTTTCTCACCATTGTGACACCGTTTGTGCTCACTTTTGTCACTTGCTACCTTCTTGTAATTTTTATTAGAGATTTATATTACTTTGCTTTGCCACCCATATCACCCATATTTTATCATCTCTTCGCCGAACTAGTGCACCTATACAATTTGACATTCTATTAGGTGTGTTGGGGACACAAGACACTTCTTGTTTCTTAATTGCAGGGTTGCTAGAGAAAGACCATCTTCAACCTCTACTTCCCTGAGTTCGATAAACCTTAGGTCACCCACTTGAGGGAAATTGCCGCTGTCCTACAAACCACTGTTCTTGGAGGCCCAACGTAGTCTACAAGAATAGAAGCGTGCGTAGACATCAAGCTATTTTTGGCGCCGTTGTCGGGAAAGTAAGGTAAGAGGCACACACACGCACCCTCAAGGAATCTAGTTCTTGTGGGGAGTGAGTTCTTGAAGGTATATCTTTAGATCTTGCAATTAATTCTTTTCGTTTCTTGTTTTCATTTTCACTAGTTAGGATTATGGAAAACATCAAAAAATGAGAGAGCTTTATGAGCTCTATCTTGAGTTAGGACATGAAGTGTTTGAAGAGAAAATCAAAAAGCCTATGGAACTTTATTTGCTTACTCTTCATGATTGCAATGTTACTAGTATGTATTCTTTGAATACCTTTGATGGTAATGATATGCAAACTTATAAGCTTGGGGATGCTGTGTTTGATGAAGATGATCTTTTTAGCCCGCCAAGTTTTGATGAGGAAATTTATTTTGATGATACTTTGCCTCCTATATCTATGATGATTATTGTCATGACACTTATGCTATAAAGAATTAATTCCAAGATCGGGAGCACAATCAGGACCCTTCCCGGCACCCTGCCGGAGGGAGGATCGACCTCCGGGAGCTTCTTCTCCACCATGGACGCTTCCCGGATGTGCCATGAGTAGTCTACCTTGGACCATGGGCCTGTGATCAGTAGCAATGTGATGTTCTCCTACCCTCTGTGTTCTTCATGGTTTAGACCTCGTGAGCTGCCCTACATGATCGAGGCACATATGTAATTCTTCTGCTGTTGCTATGCTGAGTTTGATGGGATCAGATAGATTATGAGATTATGTTCAGATCGTGATAGAGTAATATATTTGGTTTTTATCTCTTATATTTTTGTTCCTAAGAAATTCTTGCATGTTCTCCGTTGCTATTTATTGCCTTGGCCAAGTGGTAGGTAGTAACTCCAAGAGGGAACGTTTTGCTCGATTGTGGGTACATGCCCCCTGATGACACGCTTGAGTGACAGAAACATGAGTCTAGGGGATGTGTTGTTGCCACAAGGGGGAAAACAACGGTGCTTGTAACCGCGGTTGCAAGGATTGTTTACTTTACGCAAAGTTCTTTTAATGTAGTTGTCTGTTGCTTTGGGTTTACACTTTGGGTGGGACTCGCAACTTAATACCAGCGAGATGTTATGGACAGATATCTCAAGGTGGATGATTAGTAGTAGATGTAGATGGATTTCAGACTACTTATTTTGGCATACTGCCCATGCTTTTGAGCCTCTTCCTTTTGTTTGTAACATAGTTAGCATTGCGGTGCGTTTATAATCCTGTCAATTGCCCATCTGTAATTTGTTTACCTCGCATAGCAGTTTTATCGTCTTTTGGGAGAGAGACATCACTAGTGAACATCACGGGACCCCGGTCCATATCCTCATCACTGTTTACAAGCCTATTTACCTTTTCAGTATTTACTTTCAGTTGCTATCGTTATCATTATAATTATCCCTTGTGTGTTTGACCCTTTGTAAACAACAAGACCAGAGAGATTGACAACCTCTCTGAACTTTGTTGGGAGCAAAGTTAATTGTATTGTGTGCATGTCCAGGTGAAGTAAGCAACCCAGAGGTTGTGAGCGGTGCCATTGTTCACTTCACCACCTACTTATCATTTCCGGAGTCCTACTGGTCGATCTCAACCTCGGTATCTTCACCGAGGGAAATTTGCCGCTACACTGCATCTCACCTTCCACTTGGGGTAACCAACGAAGGGCGAGAAGCCATTATCACTTCTACGCCATCAGGCACCCCTTGTTATCTTTACTTTGAGTTTTTTACTCTCAGTTTTAGTGGTCTTGATGTTTTTTTACTACTGTAGCAACATCATTATATCTTTATTTTCAAGCTTTGTGACAAGTTTAGCCTCCGATTGCAAAAGTTGTGACATGCTGTCCAGAAAACAGGTTTTGTCTGCTTGACGGAAAAATTCGGCTAAAATCACAAGATCATCTTTTTGATCTCAATGTTTTTGACAGTATGATCTACACAATTGGCGTTCACACATCTGTTGCGAGTTTTTTTATTTGAATTGCAGAAGTGCCCCTAAAAAATTATCTACTACCTACTGGTCTGTTTTTCCCAGATTCTGCCCTGTTTTGCGTTTTCACCATTTTGCAAATCTTAAGCTTGCTTTTTCTTTGCAAAAACTTTTTGGCAATCTTGAGAAACAGAAGCTCTTCCTGAAAATCTTTATTTCTAGTACAGGAAAATTATTTTCATTATGGGTACTAACCACTCTAATCAGCTTATGATGACTTTTGTATGAAGGGAGTTTTCAAGTGTGCGAACGAAGATGATGAAAGAAGATCCGGGAGTGTCAAAATATCAAGCTTGGGGATGACCCCATGCACCCCCAAGAAATATTCAAGGAGAATCAAGCGTCTAAGCTTGGGGATGCTCCCATGCATCCCCTTCTCCATCAACAACCATCAGTTCATCCTTCTCCACACTATATTTTTATCACTTCATGTGTTATGTGCTATGCTTGGAGCGTCTCTCTCTTTAATTTTTATTTTGTTTTGCTCTTCATAATAGGTTGGACTCTATCTTACATTGTTTGGGAGAGAAAAACGCTCCACTCCACCCTAGAACACAACATAGGTTTCATGCTTATCTTTAATTGTGTGTTCTTTATCTTTTATAGCTATTGTCATGCTTAGCTCTTAGTTTTCATGCTTATTCTTTTGAAGAGCTTTTATATAGGTTGTTGCTTTTGAACTCTCTTGAGTCATCATGCTTATCTTGTTTAGAGAGTGGGTATGTTGCACTTAGTTGTGTGTCTTGACATAAGTAGGTAATTGAGGTTGCTATTATAAGTATAGTAGTAACTTGCAATAGTTTTGAGGTATTCATTTCAGTAATGTTTGGACTTCTGGTGCCAAGAGCTATAGAATATTAGTGATAGGTGTCGTATTTTGGGAAATCCTTGTTTATTTTCAAAAACTACAAAAATTAGTTGAGAACTATATCTACTAGATGGATCGCTAACCTCTGGAGGGGTTGGAATATATAGACTACCCTCACGTACCATGGGTCGAGGATGCGCAAGGATAAACAAACCCCCATACACTCCTCCTCGGCGTACTTTTCTCTTTGTGAAACTCCTGATTAGATAGAGAGTTAGCGATAATAAGTGCATCTGTTCGTTTGACTAATGCGATTATTCAATTGTTGGCACTTCCACCTTCCATATTTTTCTAACCTCTTTGTTACCGTGCATTGCCCTTTCTCATCTTGAGAGTTCGTGAAAACTTCGCGTGTGCATCCAAACCCTTGGCATGATACGCTTGTCATCACAAACCTCATTATATCCCTCCTCAAAACAGCCACCGTACCTCCTATCAAGGCATTTCCATAGCCTTTCCGAGATACATTGCCATGCAACATGCATCATCTCATGACTTGATATTCATGTCATACATGCTTTTTCTTGATCATAGAGTCGCATGCTAGTTGGGCTTCGCCCTTATGATTGCTACATGACGTGCTAGTATCATTGCATATCATGCTACACTAGCAGAGACATACATTTGCATACATCATGATAATTTTCAATTTTCTTTATGTTGATTACTTCTTGTAAAGTGTTAGATCTTCTATACTCTTGTAAAATATAGAGTTTTGCCCTTAAGTGAGAAAAAGATCCCAAAGAGGACAAAATAAAAGATCCCAAAAGAGGACAAACTAAAATATTCCAAAGAGGACAAATGAGAGATAAATAGAAAGAACCAGTGAGGCCACAAAAATAGAAAAAAATAGAAAAAAGAAAGAAAAAAGAAATAAAAAGAGAGAAGGGGGCAACACTACTATTCCTTTTGAAAGATCCACATTCGTGCTCCATATAGTATTTGTACTCCCTAGAGATTTGCATATTATTGATGCATAACTATGTGGGGATCCTTACACTATAGAACTTGGCTTGCATATGCCAGGGATGAGCCTCCTCAAATGAGCTCTAGGTCTTCGTGAGCAAGCAAGTTGGATGCACCCCCCACTAGTTCCATTGAGAGCTTCCATAGCTCATATGTGCATCCGTTGCATGGCGATCCCTACTCCTCACATCATATCTATAATTTGGCTTTCTCTCACCTATGATTGTCCTCATTGATGTGATCCTTTCACACCTTTTTTTGTCTTCCTTCCCCATCATTATTCTCTTTGCCATCCAAAGTGCCAACATATCTTGATTGCGCTCATCTATTGCATGAGTGCTGAAAGTCAAAAGAGAGAAGATCAGTTTGACTTGTGCCTGACTAGTGGTCTGTGGACGAGTCAAATTAAGATTCCGAAGGAGACCATGTGTGAAGTTTTAGTAGATTGAGTTCTCAATTAACTAAATAGTATTTTTATGCTCTAAACCCATCTTCCACTTCTTGCACGCAAACACCATTTGGAGACATTCGAGTCACGGACAGTGAAAGCTCTTGCACCTTTATGTTCTTATGTTGCTAGTTTCAATACTAGATATAGACTCCTTCTTGTTATTGTCTTGACTTGAATTTCATATTTTACTTGCTTTACTTTGAAGTTCATATGTGTTGGTAGCATGTCACCACATAAATTATCTGTGTTATCATTTGCCTACTCGAGGACGAGCATGAATTAAGCTTGGGGATGTTGATACATCCCAAACGTATCTATAATTTCTTCTTGTTCCATCCTTATATGGGTGATATTGCTATATGTTTTGGTACACTTTCATACCTTTTTCAACACATTTGGACTAACGTACTAACTCAATGCAACCAGTGCTAGTTTATGTCTGCTGATGTCGGTGAATTGCATGTATTGTATGTTTATACCCATATTTACAGTGCCTAAAAAAAGTCATAAAAATATGTAAAAAATCAGCGTTCCAGAAGACTCCAGACACCCGATGGAGAGCCCGAGGGGGGACACCCCCTCCCCGGAGGCCTGCTCGCGCGACCAAGGGGGAGGCCGCGCCAAGATGCCGCATGGACGAGTGGTACCTCCCCTGAAGCCCCCCTTTGGCCCTATTTTTACCCCTGTGGAGGAAACCCTGATTCTGCAACTCCTTTTTCCAGAAGCGATTCTGATCTCCGCCGCCATCGCCCACGAGCTTCGGGGGACCAAAATTCCTGTGCCGGCACCCTGCCGGGATGGAGATGTGCCTCCGGATTCATCTCCATCGACGTTGCTTCCTCCCTCCATGAAGCGGGAGTAGTTCCTCCTCGGGGCTGAAGTTTCTATAGTAGCTATGTGGTTAATTATCCCTCCCATGATGTGATCTTGATTGTGATCATAGGCTATGTTAATCTAGGGTGATCCCATGATGTTTCCCCTTCTTCTATGTATTGGATTGATGTACTCACTTGATCTTGTGTAGTATAATCTCCGAGACCATGGTGACAGCGGTCTATTGGACATAGCACTACTAGGAAACTGGTCATCTGTGACGCACCCATTTTGCCTTTCAGTGGCGCATATGTGGGTGCACCACAGAAAGACCGCCACTAAAATATTATTTTTGTGGCGCATGTAGAGGTGCGCCACAAAATGGCAACATTCTGTGGCGCACTGGGGCCCATGCGCCACAGAAATATCATGTTTCTGTGGCACACCTGGATCTTATGTGCCACAGAACAGGGTGCGCTACAAAAAAATGCTCGTGCGCCACAAAATATATATTTACATGCGCCACAAAAATATATTTCATTTTGAAAAAAAATATGTCACCAGCACCAAACAGATTGATCATTACAAATACAAATAGCAGATTATAACAAATAGATTGATCATCATAAGTTTTCAAAACAGTTTAATCATCACATGCTAGTCATCAAACAGATTGATCATAACAACTACTCCAAATCCATCACAAGTTATCCAAATCAATCACAAGTTACACAAGACATCACAAGTCATCACATTACAAGTTATCACAAGTCATCATTGTTCAGCGGATCATGTAGAGCACAAGCGCGATAAGGGTGACCAAGATCAGCGGGAGCACTGTGACAACCCCAAGTTAGGTATGTGCTAGGATAAAGAGCAACCTTGCATCATGTCAAAAATTTCAAATGAAGTTGAAATGGGAGAAGTAACAGCCCCCAAATGAATGAATTCAAATGGCCACTTTAAAATTTTCTCCAAAAATTCCTCTGGTATTTTTGAAAAGTCCTATAAATGACTGTGATCACATATCAAGTGATGTGGATTCAAACCCTTGCTCATAGATTTTTCAAAAATTCTACAAGGGGTTTGGAATTAATTAAATACCCCTATTTGAATTTGAATTAAAATATTATGAATTTCAAAAATTCCCAAACTTGGGAGTGGCTAGTAACATGCCATGTAAGTCCATATAAAAGTTTGTGGAATTTTATAAAATGCCTAGCTATTTATTTAGCTAAGAAAAACAAAAAGACTGAAAATTTAAACAAAAGGAAATAAAGAAAGGAGGCTTGCCTGGTTTTTGGCCCAACTTAACGCCAGCCGGCCCAATCCCACCTCCATTCTTGGCATCTTCCTCCCCACGGCCCGAAGCTGCTCGATGTAATGCATGCACTCGCCGCCGCCGCCGCCTTGCCACCTCCTGCTTGCCGTGGACGCCCCTGAGCCCTCTAATCACGCCACGGCGACGCCTTGGAGTGCCCCGCATCCATTCCTCCTCTCCCCTGCTACTTTCCCCCTCGTCCCGGCCGTTTCTTCCATCGCCCGAGCGCCACTACAGATCACCGTCGTGCACGGCCACGACTAACAACCGAGGTAGCCGCCACTGTGGTGTCCAACACGCTCCTCGACGTCTACTACCTCTCCGTGATGAAGCAATCGAACCGGGGAGCTCCACATGCTCCGTCCCCTTCTTCTTCCTCCTTACTGGCCGCCGTGCGTCGCAGCCAAAATTCTCCGCGGTCGAGCCCTCCCCGCCTCCGTTGAATACGGCATAGAGTTTCTTGAATCACAGTGAACATTTCCCTCTGCTTCTGTGCTCCCTCTCGTCCTCTATCCCCTTCCTCCATGGGATCCGAGCAAGGTTGCCGCCGAGGTTGACCATACGCTCGCTCCCGTGTGTCTCCGTCTTCCCCAGCGTGTCCGTGGTACTCCTGGAGTCCCCAGAAGTCCAACACACCTACGCACACGACACTTCGTGCTCGATTTGCAGGTGCCGCCAACCACCATGACTCCGGTCGTCGCCGTTGTTGAAGCTTGCGATGTACGCAGCCTCCCCGGCAACGCACGCGTAGTGCAGGTGATGCGACTCTTCAAGGGCTTCTTGCACGTGCACTTGGCGCTGCAAATGGTGCTCGAGAAGCCCCCTCCAGCGACCCTCCTCCACCTCTGTTGTCGCCAGCGACAAGCCCCCGACGAGCTGACGTGGCCCCGGTCATTAGGGCCTAACCCACCCCCTGATCCCCTCTTAGAGACACTGACATGCGGGCCCATGCCACTAATTAACCTCTGGTTAATTTAATTAAATCGGGAAACTTAACTAACCCACTGACAAGCCGACCCCACTGGTTAGAGCCCCCCACCACGTCATGCTGACGTCACAGTGACGCAATAAAAGGGTTTTCTATTTTAAAGAATAATTAGAAATTCTAGAAAATTAATTAAACTTTGAAATTCAATAACTAATTCATTTGAACTCCAAATTGGACATATAATATATGTAAAATTATCAGAAAAATGAAAGGATTCTGAATATGTACTTTGTTTTCATTTTTGACCATTTAAAAATGGGGGAAGAGTGGCATATGTGCATATGGATCCTTTTGAATTCTAATTTGGAGTGAATTTGCAAAACCCTTTGCAGTGCACTTCTTTTAAATGGAATGATCAACACATCAGCACCATGTACATCATATTATACCACTTGATCATGTGATTGTGCATTGTACATTCTATCGATTGCTTTGTTTGTGTTGTTTTCTATCGCATAGAGGTGGAGTCGGAACCCGGGATCACCCCCTCCGTTGAAGATACCTCGTACGACCCTTGCCAGAAAGGCAAGAAAACCCCATTGATCATGTCGATAAAATCCCACTTCCCTCTCAGTCTCGCTTATGAATTGTTTAGGATGATTACCATGATACGTTTGCATGACCTATCATTTTTTCACAGTAATAAGTAAAACCACAATCCTAGCAGATGTAGGAGTTGATTGATATCATGTGCCCCCTGCAACTGTTACTGCTTATTGCATGCTTAGAGTGATACAATGTTGATACTGTTGTGTGAGTCGGGATGGTAGTGATCATGATGATGATGGTGGAAATGTGTTGGTGAACTTGACCTAGACAACGTGAACGATGAGAGGTTGTGTAGCAGTACGCAGTGGGTTGTATCGTTGAACACTAGCCTAAGTCTTAGTTCTTGTGTGGTGATCCAAGACAATGAGTACAACCACACATTGGGATCACTGGCCCCTCTCAACCTATTAACTCATCCCGTGTCGATGTCCATATGTCGCAGTAGTTCGGAGTTCTGGTAGGTTTGTGGCATGGCTTCTAAGTGAGAGAATGGCTCAACCGAGACCGGCTTTTGCACCACACACACACGTCTGGGTCCACTTCGGTAAACCTGACGGGCTCACGATAGTGGAAACCAACCCAGGTAGGTGGATTTCATGGACTAGATCGGCTATGAGGTAACAGTTGTGGTGAGGATCCTTGTCGGCACCCCTTGAATAGGGACGAGACCTGGCGGTAACTGATGGTCATGTGTGTGGAGAGGTACACCCCTGCAGGGTTAACAAAACTATTCGAATAGCCGCGTCCGTGGTTATGGACGACTTGGTTATCTGTGCTTGATTATTAGATAACTTCAATGGATACTTTAAAACTGCCAAGATAAGCATGAGTGTTGTCGTGGTAAAGTCACGGTAGATGTCCGAAGAGTCGAACTTAACATGGGACCTTTGCTGCGAGGCGATTTCGTGGAGAGAGTCGACATGAACACGAGACTCGGCGATTAACCCAGGTTTCAGCCCCTCTTTGTCTAGAGGTAAAAGCCTACTACTACTTCCTCTTATTATGGGTTCCGAATCTCGAAAGAAGAGTCGGTTTGATTGATTACAAGAGATCCGGTAGTAAACTTAGTCTCGAGGAGATCTAGGTTACGCCGACAAGTGTCTTGTCCTATCTTAGGCTAAGATTGTTCTCTGACCCTGGATCCCATGGACCTCAGCTTATAAAGATGCCGGGTCCCGGGTTTCCTGTGAGTACGACTCCGACACGAGGGGGAGTCCTATTCTATTTTACAAATATTCTATGTGCTATACAAGGCAACTTGAAATCTTTCTACGGCTTCGATCTTCTTTCCTTGTGGCAACTTACCTTGAGCCGGGTCTTCTCTCGTGGGCCTTCCGTAGGTGAGTCGGCCCACGGTCCTAATGTCGGGTCATGGGCTTAGTTCATCCCCCCGACATTAGCCTCCAGGATTGCTGTGATGCTTTAGTATTCACGACAATCTTCTTGCCTTCATCTTGGTGGCCGACTCTCTGATTCAGATAGACCGACTCTCACCTCTTTTTGAGTTCTATAGTGAGTCGGTATCTATCTTCTCTTTATCTCTTCGTTTCATCTTCTAATTTTTAAAATTTCTTTTGACTTTTTCAGTAAAAGATCCTTTTATGGTATTTATGGTCACACTGTCCGAAACGCTGGTTGGAGGTATTGATGTTGTAGTGGGAATTGAGGAGTCTTTCCATAAATGTTATTTACCGTGGGTAGTTGGTATTGATTGATCTTCTCCTCGGATCTACCATAAATAATCATCAAGTAGCTTTATCCTTCAAATACCCGCACCTGCTTCTTCCTCTTCTCCCTCTACTAGCTTTCCCCATGGCACCCAAGCTATAAGCTCATGATCCTTTGGCAGCCAACGAGCCCAGCTCCAGTGCAGGTGCTCGTGGTTGAGGCTACGGCCGTGGTCGGGGTCGTGGGCGAGGTCGTGGCCGTGGTAGAGGTAGGGGAAGAGGTGTTTGTGCTGCCTCTCCATCTGTGTCTTCCCCTTCTTCTCCTGAGAGGGGTGAGTTCTTGATTCATATCCGAAGGATTCATCGTTGGATCAAGATTCCTGAGTCCTTCGCTCAACTTGTGATTGACTCCAGGCCTTCGTGTCATTGGCTCTGCTCTGAGGGATGTCCCATGGGCCTATCTTGGCGGCCGCTAGATTTTCTAGCCATGACGCTATGTTTTTTGAGAAAGGTTGGAAAACTTTTCTTCGCTCAAGAGGAGACACCATTTTCTTCAGATTTGATGGTGAAGACACCTTGTGGACTAGGATCTTTGACTCGGATGGTCACCGAGCCTATTGCTGCATGGAGAGTTCCAGCAGTAGTGATGAAGATTTTTACAACAATGCAAGAGAGGCCCAAGTCACCTCATCTGAAGACGAAGCCGGCTCTGAGGATGACGAATGAAGCTGTAGTTTTCTTCTTAGTAGTATTTTTCCGGCTATGGCTTTAACTTTCTGTAATGTCCTTCGTTTTGATGTAAGACTCGGCTATTTCTGATGAATGAAATTTATGAATTTCCATTGAGTCCTTAAGTCGGTTTTATTCCTGGCTTTGAATGAATGTTTTTTGCATAACGCATGGGAACCAATATGTTTTGATAGTGTCTGTATCTGTAGCCCCCTGAGTCGATTAAGAATAGCTGTGTATTGGTAATCGACTCATAGGATAGATCGACTTGTAGCCCCCATGAGTTGGTGTGGTCACTTTTGCGTGTCGTACCACGTCATATTATTGTTTAAGTCATACTCCCAAAGAGTTGGTATGTTTATCATGGCATCGAGTCATATTTTGAAATGTTATTACCCCAAGAGTCGGTGTATGCATCTGGGTGATGTACCGAGTCTTCGCTTGGAGAAGAAAACTTTCGAAGTGTAGTTCCCAAGAGCTGGTATGAACATTATTATGTCATGTCGGGTCTTTGAGAGAGGTTTTTCGAAGTGTAGTCCCCATGAGTCGGTATATACACCTGAGTGTTTTTGCCGAGTCACATAGGTCTAACTTGTATCTGTAAAAAAGTTTTATGATTATGCATGATGTTTATGAATGCAAGTGATGGAAAGGCTAGTAGAAGTCGACTTATACCTCATCTTCTCGCGTTGAGAGAGATTATTGGTTAAGAAGTCGAAACATCTCTGTAAATCCGGCTTTCCGGTAACTATCGTGCCCGGCTCTTAGGACTAAATTCGATAGATGGTTTATGTAAACCTCGAAGTTTAGACCAACCGATTGCGCATTAGTCAACGAAGCTCTAAATTGTACACGCCGGGTGGCGTGGCCAAGTAATGTGTATGCCAGGATATCTTCGGTATGTAAGGAATGATGGGAGCCATCGAACCCCCTTTTATCCCTTATCAAAACAAACACAAGTTTTTACATGTATATGCCGGCTTTTTCCTGTAAGAGTCGATGAGTATCATCAGGCTCTCCCTCTTTCACCTTGGTAAAGCAATATACATGCCAAAAGCCGATAGAGGGTTGATCAAGCCCCCAGGTCTCTGAGAATTTTTAGTGATGCAGTATGCAATGTAATATGATGCAATGTGATGCAATATGTATGAAAGACTATGAAAAATTATTTTATGCATAATTGTAGCGAGAGCCGGTGCGACGAAGTCGACTTTATGGCGTTATCCTGTTTGCGACCAAAGTCGACTTTAATTATGGCGATGGCCGAACTGCGATTTAAAATCGACTTTATTAATTTGACTGAGAGTCAGTTGCAATGAAAATCGACTTTCTTATGCGGCGGTGCCGGTTGCGTCAAATGTCGACTTATATACATATATGGCGAAAGCCGGTGCGACAAATGTCGACTTTGTAAAATAGTTTCCTACTCGACTTAGGTGAAGTAAGGACGGAGTTGTGCGATGTTCCACGTCCTGGGAGTCTCCTCCATCGAGGTAACATGACTTTTCCTTCTCGCGTATATCAACCAAATAGTAGGATCCATTGTATAGGTTCTTGCTGACCACAAACGGTCCTTCCCATGGAGAAGACAACTTGTGCATTCCATCCTTCTTCTGGATGAGGCGGAGCACCAAGTCACCTTCCTGGAAAGTCTGACTTTTGACGCGACGGCTATGATATCACCGCAAATCTTGTTGCTAAATAGCCGATTGAGCTGAGGATATTTCGCGCTTCTCATCGAGGACGGCTAAGGCATCCTTCCTGGCTTTCTCATTATCGGCTACCACATAAGAGGTGACTCGTGGAGACTCATGACGGATGTCACTTGGGAGAACGGCTTCGGCTCCATAGACCAGGAAGAAGGTTGTATAGCTTGTTGACCTGTTAGGAGTCGTCCTGATGCTCCACAATACTGAGGTAATTCTTCCTCCCAGCAACCCGGCGTCCTCTCGAAAGGAACGAAGAGTTGGGGTTTGATGCCCCGAAGCAACTCTTGGTTGGCTCTCTCGGCTTGTCCATTGTTTTGTGGGTGAGCCACTGACGCAAGGTCAAGTCGGATGTGCTCTCTTTGGCAGAATCGCTGCATAACCCCTTCTGATAGGTTAGACCCGTTATCAGTGATGATGCTATGGGGGTAGCCAAATCTGTATATTATCTTTTTCAGGAACTTTAGTGTCATATCTGCATCGCACTTTCTAACCAGCTCTGCCTCAACCCACTTGGTGAATTTGTCGACTTCCACCAGCCAATGTGTATTCTTGTTGGGCGACCTTTTGAAAGGTCCCACCATATCAAGCCCCCACACCGCAAAGGTCCAGGTGATTGGGATCATCCTGAGTTCTTGAGCCGGCACGTGTTCTTGTTTTGCGTAGCGTTGGCATCCATCACACTTCCTGACTATATCCTCTGCGTATGTATGAGTTGCGGAACAGTAGAATCTATGTCTATAAGCTTTAGCTACCAGCGAACGAGAGCCGACGTGGCGCCCGCAGTCTCCAGAGTGTATTTCTTTGAGGATTTCTTAACCTTCTTCTGACGACACACATCTCTGAAAAACGTATGCGGGATTTCGCCGATGTAGCTCACCGTTGAGGATCACAAAATATTTGCTTCTCCAGACGATTTTCCTAGCTTCTACCTCATCAGCCGGTAGGATTCCCCGGGTCTTGTAGTCCAGGTACGGTACCACCCATGAGGGGGTAGAATGTATTGCAGCCACCAGAGCATGTTCTGGATCCGTCTCTGCTATGTCTTGCGTTGTTGGTATTTGTACGGATGGCTTTGTTAGGACGTAGAGGAAAACATTTGGTGGGACCGGCTTTCACTGAGAGCCGATCTGGGACAGAGCATCTTCAGCCTCGTTCCACTTGCGTTCCACGTGGTCTACTTGGTACCCAACAAAGAAACCAGCTTGTTTTTCCACCTCACGCCGATAGGCTGCCTGGTAGCATCTTTGGAGTTCCACCTTCCCGACACTTGTTGAGAAACAAGGTCGGAATCGCCATAGCATTGAATCCGGCATATGTTCATCTCGCGGGCCAACCGCAGTCCATGGAGTAGAGCCTCATATTCTGTCGCGTTGTTGGTGCAAGTGAACTGTAGCTGCAGGACATAGCAGAATTGTTCCCCCTTGGGGGAGGTAAGGACCACACAGGCTCCTGATCCTTGGAGCTGCCGACTCCCATGGAAGTGCATCGTCCAGTACTTGGTTATCGTCTTCTCTGGAGGTGCTTGGATTTCTGTCCAATCGTTGATGAAGTCGACTATTTCTTGGGACTTGATGGTTGTGTGTGGTTCATACTTTATGTGGTAAGCCCCCAACTCTATAGCCCACTTTGAAATTCTTCTCATGGCCTCACGGTTTTGGATGATATCTGCGAGCGGTCCTCAGCTGATTACAGTTATGGGATGCTCCTGGAAATAATGCTTGAGCTTCCGGATTTCCATGAACACGCCAAGAACCAGCTTCTGCCAATGAGGGTACCGTTGCTTTGATGAAATCAAGACCTCACTAACGTAATATACTGGTCTTTGCAAAGGGTGGTCTTTGTCGGCTTCCATACGTTCAACCATAACTACGGCACTGACTGCACGGTTGTTGGATGAAATATAGAGTATCAGCGGATCCTTTGGCTTGGGAGCCGCCAGACTCGGGGCCTGGGACAGTTTCTTCTTCAGCACTTCCAGGTCTTGATCGGCTTCATCGTCCCAGACGAGTTTTTCCGACTTTCGCAAGAGTCGGTTTAAGGGGATTGCTTTTTCCCCAAGCCGGCTGATAAACCGACATAGGGCAGCCACACATCCTGTGAGTCGTTGAACTCCCTTCATGGAGGCCGGCTTCTGAAGAGCCATAATGGCATTGATTTTTTCCGGGTTTGCCTCAATGCCTCTTTCTGATACTATGTACCCGAGGAGCTTTCCTGCATGGACCCCAAAGGTGCACTTGGCCGGGTTTAATTTCCTCTGGTACTTGCGTAGATTCTCGAAGGTCTCCTGGAGGTCACTGATGAGTGAGTCGGTGACCTGAGACTTGATGACTATGTCATCCACGTAAGCGTGCACATTGCGCCCAATTTTCTCCTTGAGGCAGTTCTGTATTGTTCGCTGATATGTGGATCATGCGTTCTTCAAGCTGAAAGGCATAGAAGTATAGCAGTATATCCCAAAGGGAGTGATGCAAGATGTTTTCTCCTGGTCTTCTAGAGCCATTTTGATCTGATGATAACCAGAGTAGGCATCGAGAAAACACAGGAGCTCACATCCTGCAGTAGAGTCGATAATTTGATCGATGCGAGGTAGTGCGAAGGGATCCTTTGGGAAGGCCTTGTTTAAGTCGGTGTAGTCAATGCACATATGCCAGGTCTCGTTCTTTTTCAAAACGAGGACCGGGTTCGCAAGCCACTCTGGATAAAAAACTTCCATGATGAAACCGGCAGCAAGGAGTCGGGCTATCTCTTCCCCAATGGTGTTCCTCCTTTCGTTGTTGAAGCGATGAAGGAATTGTTTGACCGGCTTTAGTTTTGGATCAATGTTTAGGTGGTGCTAGGCGAGTTCCCTCGGGACACCTGTCATGTCAGAGGGTTTCCATGCAAAGATATCCTGATTATCATGGAGGAACTCGATGAGCGCGCTTTTCCTATTTGTCAGATAGCTCTGTCCCAATGATGAACTGCTTGGAAGTGTCACCTGGGACAAAGTCGACCTTCTTCATGTCCTGAGCTGGTTGGAACTTGGGGTTGTTGTCAGAAGTCGGTTTCTTCAGAATGGTGGTATCTGCTGGGTCTACCTTTTCCTGGAATTCTGATAGATCCTCTTTGGAGCAGGCCGACTGTGCGAACTTCACGTGTTGCTCGTCGCACTCTGTGGCTCTGGACCAGCTCCCATCCACTGTGATAGGGCTGTAAGGACCCAACATTTTCAATTTCAGGTAAACATAGCATGGCCGAGCCATGAACCTGGCATAAGCCAGTCTGCCTAAGATGGCGTGATATGGATTCTCGAGTTTAACCACCTCATAAGGTATGATTTCAGAGCAAAAGTTTTCAGGAGTTCCAATGGCTGTCTCCAGGTAGATTTTGCCTATCGGACGGGCCGAATTCCCTGGGAATATTCCATGGAACACGGTGTTGGAGGTTTGCAGCTCTTTGTGGGTCAGTCCCATCCTACGAAAGGTCTCGTAGTAAAGGGTGTTGATTTTGCTTCCTCCATCCATGAGTACTTTGTCCAATATGTAGCATCCAATTTGTGGAGAAACTTCTAAGGCCAAAGAACCCGGTTTTTCTACCACAGGGGGGTGGTCGTCCCTTGTCCAGGTGATCGGCTGCTCGGACCAGTTAAGCCACCTGGGAAAAGCTGGCTCTGTGGCTCTTTGTTGTATCTTTTTGTCCCTTCGACAGCTCCTGCTGGTAAAGACATGATAAGACGAGTGGTCTTGGAGCTGCTTTGGGTTTGATTGGTATCCAGCACGCCCTGATTGGTTTTGCTGTCCGCCTCCCTGAGATCCCTGGTACTGTGGTGCTGCGCCGGCTCCTTGCTGACCAAAATTGTTTTGGTTGTTACTGTTTTGAACGGCTCCACCAGCTGACCCAGGGGGGCCCTGACCTCCTCGCCTTTGGTACTCCTTCATGAAGTTGCATTGTTCCCAAGTTTGGGCGGCCGGACGGCCGGGTTTGCTGTGCAATGGGCAAGGTCTTTTCACAGCTTCTTCAAAGGTAGCTGGGGGTTGGAAATTTCTTTCCTCCTTGTCGCGGTAGTCGTTGCCCCCCTGCTTCTGTCTTTGGGAGCTGACAGTTGTGTTGGCTACCAAGTCGGAAGTATTCTGATCGAGCCATCTTTTGCCCAGTTGATTCTGGTTCTGAGCCCCCTTGTCGTTGCTCTTTTTGCCCTGGGTGGCTTTATCTTCTTCAAGATCGGCATCCTTGGTTTTGTCCGACTTGGCATGTTTGTAAATATTAAAATAATAATGGGCATTTATTACAAGGTTTAAATATTGTAAACAAATCAAAACAATAGCAAAGCAGTAGCATTTGACCCCTTTTAAATAAATAAAAAATGTAGTTGAATTTATATTAGCCACAAAACTATTTGTAACCTCACAATAATATGCAACACTATTATTGGGGATAGTTTCACCTCTTATAAAAATCAATTGTTAACTAAAAAATACAAAACAGAAAGAAAAATGAATAGAGAAAAGAAACAAAAAAACAAAAAAAATCCTAATCTACGCCTAGGGCAAGGCCAGCCCATCGGCCCAACACACCCCACCTCTTTCTCCCTCCTCGCGCTACAGCGTACTGGGGACATGGCGACCGAGGCTCCGCCCTTCCCACCGCGCAGTTCGTCGCCTCGGTCGCTACAGGACCTCGTTGGTGGAGATAAGATCACCCCGAGCCCCTCCCTCCCTCCTTCTGCCTGTTCGAGCCCGGCCATAGAGGAGCCGTGGCTGCGCCGCCGCGCACCATCGTGGCCAACAGCAACGCCTCGTCGGGCCTGCGTGTCCGGGGGGATCCTCTTGGTCGTCTTCACCACCGCTGTAAGTGCATCTATTTCCTCCTTTGAGGTTTTGGAGTATTTGATGACAAACCGGTTAAGGGACTGATGTGCTCGTGAGTATACACAGGAAAACAATCCCTAAGGATGAGGTTAACCACCGTTGTCGACCCCCCCAAAATGTTGAGGAACATGGAAGAAATCGGTGTGTTTCCTGAAGACTAAAGTTGTGTGAAATCCAGAGGAATCAGGATCCTGAAGCATTCGGCTGAAGCTGAAGCTGTACAAGATCCTGAAGACGTTTGCGCTGAAGAAGAAGTTGAAGCGTAGTCTTCGCTAAGATTATTTTATACTTCTTGAGTCATAGGAAAACACCGCACTGTTGGAGGGGTTGAGGAAAATGAGTCCTGTATTTCTGAGGAAGTGCTCAATTAGAAATCCTGAAGAAAACCCAGAGAAATCTCCTGCAGTAGAAGTTCAATTCCTCAGGTGTCTGAGACGATGTTCTTCCGGAAACTGAGGAATTTGTCTTCGGTTGAGGAGTCAGGAAACTACCAGTGCAGTTCGCCTGAAGAAAGAGAGAGAGTGTTCTGACCATGCCACGTGTCACGTGGAGAGTGCTAGTGCCGTTCCAGCCAACGGTTCAAAGTGTGGGCATGGAGGTAATTTCATGCATGGGAATTTATGTCCTTTCACCTGGGGTTGCTCCCCGGCTATAAATAGCCGCCCCCAGCCCCATTTGTGGGTTGGCTGCTCCGAGAGAAAAACTGACACTTTTCATTTGAGAGCAACCCACCACTAAACAAACTAAAGAACCTAAGTGAGGAAAACCACCAGCCTGAGTAGTTGACCATTTCTGAGGAAGTCGGTTCGAGTGATCCTGTAAGGCCAGATATGCGGTACTGTTCCAGATCTAGATGTTTCCATCCAGATCCGGGGACGAAGCACATATCGGTCCCACCGCGACATATGATAATGTCATATGCCCCGGATTTCCAACATGATATCACAACATTACAGATACAAGGATACAACATCTCATACAATCGGCATACAACTGCCTTAAATACAATACAACAGCGGAAGATACATGTATGAGTATAGACTACAATCAAATGCCTACTGGCAAAGAGAAAAACATCGATCCCCATAACCACACAGGTCCAGGACCTCCGCCGGGATCCTCCTAACTAGTCGTCGTCGAGTCTCCACGTGAAACGTCGATCACCATACCTGTTGTCGATCAAGAACCCTGAAAAGAGTTTGGGGTAGTATCATGAGTACAGAGGTACTCTGCATCCAACTGTAGTGGTCAACTGACCCAGCAAGGACTTCATCACTCGTCATTCTAGGACAACTAGTAGTTTACGGTAAGGAAGGGGTAAGTGGTGAGGTTGCTGCCGCACTAGCATTTATGAAGTGGCTAACGATCTAGAGAGCAAGGTAAGAAGCCAAGCATTCGATGAGTAATCGCCTACAACAAGTCTTGCTATCAACTACTTACGCAAGCATAACACCTATCCTATCCTTGTCCTCCTCTTCGCATCCCGACGAAGAAGAAGAAGTCAAGGCACACACACGTTGATCAAGTTATATTAAGATTATCACAGTTGTTGTTGTCTATGAACAAGGAGTAGGTCTCAAGTCGTCCATAACCATGGACACGGCCTCTCGAAAATATTTAACCCTGCAGGGGTGTACCAACTTCCCATTAAAAGGCTCTACACGCACGCCCATCACTCTTAGTTGCTACCCATTATAGGCAACCATTTTATGATTTAGTTCCAAGAGATCCGAAACGACAGGTCCCTCTAGCTAACAACGAAAAAATCCGGGTGGCCCCCGGGGAGTCGACACCCAATCCAAAAGCCGGCCACGCTCTCGAATCGGACTCTTTCGTATGACGAAGGTCAGATATCCGGTTAATCACACATGGGAAACCGGGTCCTAGCTGATCGGGTGGACCAACAGACAAACCATGTCTCCACTGGCCCAAGTTATTTTAAAATAGCTGGGGGCCCAACCAAGCACACACACAGTTTTCAAATGGTAAATCAGCTTGGGCCACCAATAGAAATGTTTGAAGCTAGGTAGGTAAGAAAAGGGGACCCCATAAAATCCCACACGCGGTTAGGCACGCTCAGTCTTAAAACCAATACCCGGAACTCGGATCCTAGGTGACTCGAATGGAACAAAGCGTCGGGGCGGGATAGCCTAGACCTTCCATCCTTTGTCGAATATAGTCAACATTTATAATAATCATATCATCAACAACAATATAATAATGTGATATCCCAAACCAAGGAGTAACAGGGTAACATCGTAGCATCCTAAGCATGCATACTAAGCAGGGGCTGAGCAACGAGCAATAGTAACATAGCAGTACAAGGTTTGCTGGGAGGGGACATGGCTGTATCGATTTGAAAGAGGCTGTAAACATGTGGTAGGATCAAACATCAAACCTATCCTATACTAGCATGCAAACTGCTGGTTGAAATAGAATGGATCATAAGTAATGAATAGTCCTTGCCTGTTGATTAGTCGGGTTCCGAAGGTGTAGTTGATCGCAAGCTCGCAACGTCTCCGAGAGGTACCCGCGGAAGCACACAAGAGGTAAACACTGGAAAAGGCAATCAACGAGAAAGCAGCTATTACTACGGAGCAAACACGAGAAAGCATCAACAAGAAGGAAACACGAGACATCGCACCTACCGTCGAGAGCGGTTACTAACAGGTTAAGTGGAGTACTCGTCACACACGACGATACCGCACATTTACGATGGTTCAAGTTGTTTAGCTACAGGTGATCAACAAAGGTTGTTAACATGTCATATCACTCAAGCATGGCATGTCACACAAACATTACAAGAGGTGAAGCATAAATAAACTACCTAAGCTAGTCAATTTAAGTGGGGTGAAATCCTAGACATGGCAAACTATTGCGGACCCCACGATAAAAATGGAATTTGGTACTGTTTTTCCCTAAACATAATTTTATTATTTTTATTAGCAAGCAAGAGCAGCATAAACACAATCTACATGCAATTCTAGCCAAGTTACATATAAAGAACATTTTAATCGGAGCAACAGTTAAAAAGTTTTTAAAGAAACAGTTTACAGTGGCAAGCAGTGTAATTAGCAGTCAAACAACATGTAAACAAATTCAAACATGCCAAAGTAACACACTTATTAATGTACACAAAATTCTAAGCAAGTTTCATGTTTAAAGCGTCGTAATCTGAGCTACCGTTAAAGATACGGGCACCGCAAAATTAATACAATCTGCAATTTTATTAAACCAGAAAAAAAACGTCTAACGGGCGGAAAGCTACTGGTACCAACGGAAAATAGAAAAAAAAGAAGAAAAAAAGGGCACCTCACCAAATGGGCCGAGGCCCACTAGAGGCGGCTGGACTGGCTTCGGGCCGTGAGGAGGTGGGCCTGCCGGGGCGCAGCGCTGGGAGGCCGGCCCACGCGACGGTTGTGGTCGGCTCGGCCGCTCCCGTCGGAGCACCTCGCGTCCATGGCGGTGTCGGCCACCAGCGGCAGCACAGCGAGGCGCGGAGAGGGCTCTGGAGGCCGCGGCTGTCGGGATCTGTTCAAGGCGGCGGCCACCGGTGAGGTTGGTGCGGGGCTCGAGGCGGCGCCGGGCTCCGAGCTCGAGGAGGCGTGAGCTCCTCCTGGCCTTCCATGGTGCGGCTCGACGACGGCGGCCTCCTTGCGCGGCGGCAGCCTGGGGACAGAGGAGAAACGAGGTGAGGGGAAGGGGCAGAGGAGAGGAGCGGGCAGGGCGGCAACCTGGGTGCGGCGGCGGGCGCGGAACTCGCCGGAGTAGGGGCGGCGGCGCGAGGTGCTGCGGGCTGGTGGAGAGAGCAGGTGCGGTTGGTGGGGGAGCTAGGTGAGATCTGGGCCGTCGGATCTCCGGATCTGACGGTCCATATCAGAGGGGTCTAGGTTTGGACGAAAATAGGGGTCTATCGGGCAGATTTTGGGCAAAAACAGGGGGGTGGATGCAATTTTGTGGCTAGGGAAACCCTAGAAAGGGGTGGGAGTGTGGTAGTCTTTATATAGCCCAGGTGGTTGGCAGTTTGAAAAAACATCCCCGGTTTTTCTCTCGCGCACGCGGTGTTTACGTTTCTGACCGCCGGGGGTCCGCAAGACCTCCGATTCGGGTAAAACTTCGAACTGCGCGATCAGCGCGTCGAGCCGGAGGCGTTCACCTCGCGCTGAAACCGTTCCGAGAACACTTTCCGGCGCGCTACAAAAATATTCCGTTTACTTATTAAACGGGGTTTTTCGTTCCGTTGGCTGCGGCTGGTCTCGTGCGATTTTCGCGACGGTGATCGGGCGAAACCCGGTGTCGCAAATGTCGAGTGTCAGGGTGGCAAGGGTTGTTATCCGTCCGATACGAGATAAGAGGGGGGGAAATAATCACCGAGCGATAAATCGGGGATGCAAACACCGCAAACAAATAAGAAAATCAAACAATTCACACCGAAAACAAAAATTTTATTTTTTGTGAAATCTGGGCTATTACAATACAACACCACCAACAAGGGATCTCGTCCCGAGATCCAGGAAGATCCGGGGGAGAGGGGGGAGAGAAAATAAAGACGACGATCTTCAACACCACCAACAAGGGACTCTGCTCCATGTCGAACGACGAACTCCGTCGAGAAAACTTTCCGCAGAGAGATGGAGAGATGGCGACGTCGAAAACGAAACCATAGTTGAAAGGGACGATCAAGAGAAGTCACATCACTATAATCGTGAGGATACTGGGCAAGAAGGGTGAAGTAAACGGACGACCAAGATGTTTACCAGAGTCGGATAGACTAAAGGTACTACAGGATTTCCCAACCTGAGATCAGAATCGAGACAATACGCTGCAAGCAAGGCATTGTAACGGTTCCGATACTCCACACACTCGAGATCCTAGAATTTGAAAGGGGATAAGTCAAGATTAAAACACTTACAACACTTGTCCTGACCAGAGCAAGGGTAAGGAGTAAAAAGAATCCTACTCTCCGATAACTAACTTAGTAACTACAAAAAAGTTTTTGTCTAGACTCGACTTCGGCCAGAAAAAGGATCCAACGGTCGGTCAGGCTCTGATACCAAGTTGTAAGGCCCGATATGCGGTACTGTTCCAGATCTAGATGTTTCCATCCAGATACGGGGACGAAGCACATATCGGTCCCACCGCGACATATGACAATGTCATATGCCCCGGATTTCCTACATGATATCACAACATTACAGATACAAGGATACAACATCTCTTACAATCGGCATACAACTGCCTTAAATACAATACAACAGCGGAAGATACATGTGTGAGTACAGACTACAATCAAATGCCTACTGGCAAAGAGGAAAACATCGATCCCCGTAACCACACGGGTCCAGGCCCTCCGCCGGGATCCGCCTAACTAGTCGTCGTGGAGTCTCCACGTGAAACGTCGATCACCATACCTGTTGTCGATCAAGAACCCTGAAAAGAGTTTGGGGGTAGTATCATGAGTACAGAGGTACTCAGCATCCAACTGTAGTGGTCAACTGACCCAGGAAGGACTTCATCACTCGTCATTCTCGGACAACTAGTAGTTTACGGTAAGGAAGGGGTAAGTTGTGAGGTTGCTGCCACACTAGCATTTATGAAGTAGCTAACGATCTAGAGAGCAAGGTAAGAAGCCAAGCATTCGATGAGGAATCGCCTCCAACAAGTCTTGCTATCAACTACTTACGCAAGCATAACACCTATCCTATCCTTTTCCTCCTCTTCGCATCCCGACGAAGAAGAAGCAGTCAAGGCACACACACGTTGATCAAGTTATATTAAGATTATCACAGTCGTTGTTGTCTATGAACAAGGAGTAGGTCTCAAGTCGTCCATAACCGTGTACACGGCATCTCGAAAAGATTTACCCTGCAGGGTTGTACCAACTTCCCATTACAAGGCTCCGCACGCACGGCCATCACTCTCAGTTGCTACCAATTACATGCAACCATTTTATGATTTAGTTCCGAGAGATCCGAAACGACAGGTCCCTGTAGCTAACAACGAACAAATCCGGGTGGCCCCCGAGGAGTCGACACCCAATCCAAAATCCGGCCACGCTCTCGGATCGGACTCTTCCGTATGACGCAGGTCGGATAGCTGGTTAATCACACATGGGAAACCGGGTCCTAGCTGATCGGGTGGACCAACAGAGAAACCATGTCTCCACTGGCCCAAGTTATTTTAAAACAGCTGGGGGCCCAACCAAGCAGACACACGGTTTACAAATGGTAAATCAGCTTGGGCCACCACTAGAAATATTTGAAGCTAGGTAGGGAAGAAAAGGGGACCCCATAAAATCCCACACGCGGTTAGGCACGCTCAGTCTTAAAACCAATACCCGAAACTCAGATCCTAGGTGACTCGAATGGAACAAAGCGTCGGGGCGGGATAGCCTAGAGCTTCCATCCTTCGTCGAATATAGTCAACATTTATAATAATCATATCATCAACAACAATATAATAATGTGATATCCCAAACCAAGGAGTAACAGGGTAACATCGTAGCATCCTAAGAATGCATACTAAGCAAGGGCTGAGCAACGAGCAATAGTAACATAGCAGTACAAGGTTTGCTGGGAGGGGACATGGCTGTATCGGTTTGAAAGAGGCTGTAAACATGTGGTAGGATCAAACATCGTACCTATCCTATACTAGCATGCAAACCGCTGGTTGAAATAGAATGGATCATAAGTAATGTATACTCCTTGCTTGTTGATAAGTCGGGTTCCAAAGGTGTAGTTGATCGCAAGCTGGTGGCAAGAAGAGTGAAGTAAACGGACGACCAAGATGTTTACCAGAGTCGGATAGACTAAAGGTACTACAGGATTTCCCAACCTGAGATCAGAATCGAGACAATACGCTGCAAGGTCCGTTTACTTCACTGGGAGGCCGGCCCACGCGGCGGTTGTGGTCGGCTCGGCCGCTCCAGTCGGAGCACCTCGCGTCCATGGCGGCGTCGGCCACCAGCGGCAGCACGGCGAGGCGCGGCGAGGGCTCTAGAGGCCGCGGCTGTCGGGATCTGTTCAAGGCGGCGGCCGCCGGTGAGGTTCGTGCGGGGCTCGAGGGGGCGTCGGGCTCCGAGATCGAGGAGGCGCGAGCTCCTCATGGCCGTCCATGCCGCGGCTCGCCGACGGCGGCTTCCTTGCGCGGCGGCGGCCTGGGGACAGAGGAGAAACGAGGTGAGGGGAAGGGGCAGAGGAGAGGCGCGGGCAGGGCGGCAACCTGGGTACGGCGACGGGCGCGGAACTCGCCGGAGTAGGGGCGGCGGCGCGAGGTGCTGCGGGCTGGTGGAGAGAGGAGGTGCGGTTGGTGTGGGAGCTAGGTGAGATCTGGGCCGTCGGATCTCCGGATCTGACGGTCCAGATCAGAGGGGTCTAGGTTTGGACAAAAATGAGGGTCTATTAGGCAGATTTTGGGCAAAAACAGGGGGGTGGCTGCAATTTTGTGGCTTGGGAAACCCTAGAAAGGGGTGGGAGTGTGGTGGTATTTATATAGCCCAGGTGGTTGGCAGTTTGCAAAAACATCCCCGGTTTCTCTCTCGCGCGCGCGGTGTTTACATTTCTGACCGCCGGGGGTCCGCAGGACCTCCGATTAGGGTAAAACTTCGAACTGCGCGATCAGCGCGTCGAGCCGGAGGCGTTCAACTCGTGCTGGAACCGTTCCGAGAACACTTTTCGGCGCGCTATAAAAATATCCCGTTTACTTATTAATCGGGATTTTTCGTTCCGTTGGCTGCGGCTGGTCTCGTGCGGTTTTCACGACGGTGATCGGGCTAAGCCCGGTGTCGCAAATGTCGAGTGTCAGGGTGGAAAAGGTCGGTCTCCGTCCGATACAAGATAAGAGGGGTGAAAATAATCGCCGATCGATAAATCGGGGATGCAAACACCGCAAACAAATCAGACAATCAAACAAGTCACACCAAAAAAAGAATTTTTATTTTTGTGAAATCTGGGCTGTTACAGATCCGAAGCTTTTTACTCTTGAAGACTGTGATCTTCCAACCGATGTAGACGTCATCAGTCGGAGGAAGTCAAGATGCAATTGTGACTTCCCTGAGTGAACTAAGTCTGTGAAGGTTTCGGGAGTCTACCTTGAAGACTCACCTGAGTTATTGGACGGAGTCTGAGGACTTTAGTTCAAGGATAATAAGGTGAAGACTATGTCTTCTGAGTTCAATATCAGCCTCTCCAACCAGATGTAGAGTTGTCACAACAACTCGAACTGGTTCATCAAGTCTATTTCTTAAGTGCCCTGGTGCTATTTCTTCAACCTCACCTTTTATGTTTATGCACTGATGACTTATCCTGGTGCCTCCCTTTCTGAGTTTACTCTGGGCTGATTCCTCAGTTCTTGCATCGGTCTTACTTTCGCTATGCAATAGGTTGATTTACATTCATGCCTACATTTTAGTATCGCATATGCTCTTCCTCGACTTTAAGTTTCCTCAATTTCGTATTGCCTCAGCCCTGAGGAAATCGAAATTCCTCAAGATATTTGAAAATCTCCCATTCACCCCCCTCTAGTCGATATACTGCACTTTCAATTGGTATTAGAGCAAGGTACTCCCTTGTTCTGTGTGATTCGGTTTAACCATCTGGAGTTTTAGTTATGTCGACCTCAGGTACAATGAGCGTTGCCTCAAACTGCCCCATCTTCGACGGGACAGACTATCCGTAATGGAAGAACAAGATGAGAATGCATCTTGAAGCCATTGACAAGGACCTATGGGATATTGTTGATCAAGGCATTCCTGAAGCTACTCTGATGACTGCTGATGAAGTTGTCAAGAAGAACTGGCAGCTTGACGCAAAAGATCGAAGCATTATTGGCAGCCACCTCAATAAGTGGTTTGGATACTACAAAGAAGATATGGACAAGACTGTCAAAAGTTAATGAAGGAGTCTCTGCTCAACGAGACTCTCGATTTGATACACTTCGCAGTCTCTTCAACAGGTTCAAGAGGCTAGACAACGAGCATGTGCAGCAAACATTTGACAGACTCACTGACATATCCAATGAACTTCAAGCTCTGGGTGCTGCTGATATCACACATCATGAGGTGGTGAAGAAACTACTGAGGTCTCTGGATGACTCGTTTGAGTTCTATCGCTGATGATTCAAGAAAGGCCTGATTTCAAGACTCTAGATCCTGCTGACATTCTCGAGCTCCTCAATGCTCATGAACTGAAGCTCTATGAAAAACGAGACTTGTACAGCTCCAGGCCAAAAGTCCGCGCGCTAAAAGCTAAGGCACGAAAAATGTTCTCTGATGAAGAGTCTGAGGCTGATTCTGATGATCCTGAAACCCTCAGCTAGGAACTTGCTCTCCTCACCAGAAAGTTCCAAAGATTCACGAAAAAGAATCGCTTCAGAAATTCCTCAAGATCTTCCTCAAGAAAAAGAAAAGATGATGACTCTGTTGAGACAAGAAAGAGAGTCTGCCACAAATGCAAGAAACCTGGTCATTACATCACAGAGTGTCCTCTCTGGGAAAAAGGAAGCAAAAATAAAGAAGAAGAAGAAGAAGAAGAAGAAAGGGAAAGATGAAAGTTCTGATGAAAAGACAAAGAAGACATCCTGAAGATTGTCAAAGTCTGCTGTTTAGAGGAACAGCAACTCCCGTAAGGCTCGCGCATATCTCGGCAAAGAATTGGACTCTGAAGAATCTGGTTCCGATCCTGATGCTGAGGAAGATGAATCTGAAGAATCTGAGGGTGTGGCTGGTCTGGCTCTTGCAACGTCGCTTGTCTGCAACTCAATCTTCAGCACTGAGGATTCTGATCCATCACATGTTGATGATGAAGCTGAAGACACCACCCCTTCCTTCTACTTCATGTCTAAGTCCTCCAAGGTATCTACTTCTCATCATCTGATGATCCCTCTGATGAAGAACCTGATGAAAACTATGCTAAACTTGCATCTAAGCAACAACGTGCACTTGAAAAGATTCAGACCTCACTAAACAAGAGTGATGATATGTTGGTTGAGGAAATGACGAAGACTCAAAAATTGACTGATGGATCAAAAATTCTTCAGTCAAAGTTTGATGACTTAATCAGTCGTCATGAGGCACTCCTGACCGATCATGACAAGATGGCTCATGAGTTTCTCATGATAAAGCAAGAACGTGAGCGTGTGAGAATGCCTCATGACGATCTGAGGAAAGAAAATGATTCACTCCTCTCCCAACAGATCATCATGCCACAAGAAGGATTTAATCCTCCCTGTTTGAAATGCATTGAACATGACCGTATCACATCTGTGCCTAGTTCTTCAATGTCTTCAGACTCTGTTATTTCAATTGCTTCTGTGGTATCTAACACCTCATCTGAGGATACCATAGACATTGCTGAAGAAAATGATAGGTTGAAGAGTATACTGGAAACCTGTATGTTCAAGAGTCTGAAAGGGCATCAGATTCTTTGTGACATCCTCAAGAAACAGATCCTCAACAGGAATCCGAGGAAAGAAGGTGTCGGGTTCAATCGAAACCTCAACACTGATGGGTCTTACTGGAAACCTGAACAATATCCAAAGACCACTTGGGTTTTGGCAAAGATGTCAATGGTCAGGTATTCGCCAGATACATAGGAACTAACTGCAGGAACGGTCCTCTAGTCAGGCAGATCTGGGTTCAGAAGGACCTCATCACTAACCTCCCTGTGAATGCAGATGCAAATGAGCTGAGGGTATCATCTGAGGACGATACCTCAAATGATTATCATTATGTCTCAGCTAACCATTTTTTCCACAGGGTAGCTCCTCATAAGAAATCTTACTCATTTGTTTATGCTGATACCACCATCTCACGTCCCATTAGGTCTCATCATTCTCTTCAGTCCTCGTATACTTAAAAACCGCCCATTAAGATATGGGTGGTTAAGAAGAACTGATCATGTTTACAGGGACGTGTCCTGTGGCAATCATAAATCTTGCAGATCATATGCCCAGGACAATATCATTTGAGTCAGTTGAAGGAGATTTATATCTTTTGGTTTCATAGAATCAATCCTAAGGAACATCCTGAGGAATTAATTCTGAGGAACCATAAATTCTTCAAACTCAGACTGGCTCATAACTTTTTGTATGAGATACTAATTCCTTTGCAGGGAAAGACTGAATGGGTGATGGAAAGTGGATGCACAAATCACATGACTGGTGACAGAAGCCTTCTCATGGAATCATCTCTGAGTCATTCTTCTAAGAAAACCATCACCTTCGCTGATAAAGGTAAAAGTAAGGTATTGGGTCTCGGCAGAGTTGCTATCTCTCGAGACCAACACATTGACAAAGTCATGCTTTTTGAATCCCTCATGTACAACCTGATGTATGTCTCTATGCTCTGTGATCTTGACCTCGTTGTTCTCTTCGGAAAATATGGTTGTGTAGTTTATATGGTTAGCGATAACTCCATTATCTTCAGTGGAGTTAGGAAAGGTGATCTGTATATTGTAGATTTTTCTGAAGGTCCTCATGTTGCCACGTGTCTTATGGCTCGAGCCTCAGAGTGCTGGCTATGGAATCGAAGACTCGGCCACGCCGGAATGAGGGACCTCCAGAAACTGGTTCTGAAGAAACATGTCTTCGGGATTGAGGAAATCAGATTATCAAAGGACCGGCTATGTGGCGCGTGTGAAGCTGGAAAGATGACTAAGGCCAAGCATCCAGCGAAGACCATCATGACGACTACAAGACCTCTGGAATTACTTCACATCGATCTATTCGGTCCTCCAAAGTATTCAAGCTTTGGAGGTAGTATGTATGGTCTTGTTATTGTTGATGACTTCTCACGATACACTTGGGTGAATTTTCTTCTCTATAAATCAGAAACCCCAGCTATCTTCAAGAGCTTTGCCCAGCGAGTCATGAACAACTACAACCTGAATATCAAGCACATTCGAAGCGACAACGGCACTGAGTTCAAGAACATCGGTGTGGAAGAATTCCTCGACGACTTGGGAATCACTCATGAGTTCTCAGCGCCTTACACTCCTCGGCCAAATGGATTTGTTGAGAGGAAGAATCGAACCCTCATCGGGATGGCTCGAACGATGCAGGCTGAGTACAACACACCACTCATTTGGTGGGCTGAAGCAATCAACACTGCATGCCACATCGTCAATCGAGTGTATCTTCACAAGTTCTTCAAGAAAAAATCATATGAGCTAATGGTCGGTAAGAAACCCAATGTGAGTTACTTCAAAGTATTCGGTGCACCATGTTGGATTCTTGATCCTCATCACCAGTCCAAATTTGCGCCCAAAGCATGTGAGGGTTTCATGCTTGGTTATGGTATCAACTCGCACACCTACAGAGTCTACAATATTAGTCATCATAAAATTGTTGAGACTATAGATGTGCGGTTTGATGAATCTGACGGCTCGCAAAGAGAGCACCTGCCACCTGATCTAGGTGAAGCTCCACCTGAAGAACAGATCAAGAAGATGGGTGTTGGTGATATCATACCAGTGGATCATCCTGAAGAAATGCACATACTGCCTGCTCGTGAAGAACATCCAAATCCTGATGCAAATGATCCTGATGACGATCCTGATCTGGAGGCTCCTGAGACCCCTGAAGCTCCTGAAGCACCTGAAGCAGATGCTAATGACTTTGATAACAGTGACGACGATGCGCCTCAAGATCATCTACCTCGTCTTTCTCGCGTGGCGAATGAAGTTCAAGTGGACAGAATCCTCGCCGACGTCAATCTACCAGGTCCTCTCACTCGTGCAAGAGCTAATCGTATATCTAACTTTTGTGGGAATTTCTCGTTTGTATCAATTTCAGAGCCCACCAAAGTCACTGAGGCATTCCAAGAAGAGGAATGGATTCAGGCGATACAAGACGAACTTCTTCAGTTCAAACTGAATGATGTTTGCGAACTAGTCAAATGGCCTGATCCTCGAGTTCACAATGTCATCGGCACGAAGTGGATCTACCGCAACAAACTCAATGAAGATGGACAAGTCATCAGAAACAAAGCTCGTCTCGTAGCACAAGGATACACACAAGTCGAGGGGATCGACTTCGGTGAAACCTTCGCTCCTGTTGTTAGACTTGAGTCCATTCGTATTATGCTTGCATTTGCTAACCATCATAATATCAAGTTATATCAAATGGATGCGAAAAATGCATTCCTCAATGGTAATATCGAGGAAAAAGTATATGTTGCTCAACCCCCGGATTTTGAAGACTCGAAGAAACCTGATATGGTGTACAGATTGAAGAAAGCCCTATATGGACTGAAGCAAGCCCCTCGGGCTTGGTATGACACACTAAGGGACTTCCTCATCAGCAAAGGCTTCAAATCTGGTTCCCTCGATCCAACTCTTTTCACTAAACGATATGATGATGCATTATTCATATGTCAAATCTATGTGAATGACATTATATTTGGATGCACTAACAAGAAATACAGGAAGAATTTGCATTCTTGATGAGTGAACAGTATCAGATGTCCATGATGGGCTAACTGAAGTTCTTCTTAGGGCTTCAAATTCGTCAACAAAGCAATGGCATCTTCATCTCTCAGGAGAATTACCTCAAGGAGTGCCTGAATAAATTCGGGATGCAAGACTGCAAGGGTATCAAGACACCGATGCCTACAAATGGGCAACTCGGCCCTGATGAAAATGGCAAGGACTACGATCAAAAGGTATACCGCTCCATGATAGGTTCTCTTCTATATCTATGTGCATCTAGGCCTGATATAATGTTTAGCGTTTTCATGTGTGCCCGATTCCAAGCGGCACCTAAGGAATCGCATCACCAAGCGGTGAAAGGAATTCTTCGATATTTGGCTCACACCCCGTCGCTAGGCTTATGGTATCCAAAAGGCACACAGCTGGATCTCGTTGGGTACTCAGACTCAGATTATGCTGGAGATCGAGTGGATCGGAAGTCTACCTCAGGAACATGTCATTTCCTCGGACGCTCTCTGGTGTGCTGGTCATCGAAGAAGCAGAACTGCGTCTCCCTCTCCACTGCTGAAGCTGAATACATGGCTGCTGGTGCAAGCTGCTCACAACTTCTTTGGATGAATCAAACTCTGAAGGACTACGACATCAACCTGAAGAAAGTACCACTGCTATGTGACAACGAGAGCGCCATCAAGATCTCTCAGAATCCAGTAAAGCACTCGAGGACGAAGCACATTGAGATTCGGTATCACTTTCTTCGAGATCAAATATTGAAGGAAGACATCATCATCAGCCACGTGAAGACTGAAGACCAACTTGCTGATATATTCACTAAGACTTTGGATGAGAAGCGTTTTAGCACTCTGAGGTGTGAGCTAAATATCTTAGATTCCTCAAACGTCCAGTGAATGGACACACATCATAATGCTTAAATAATATTGAAGAATCCTGATGTACAACACACGATGCGTCGTACTCCTCAACTCATGAGGAACTACCTTGATAAGTGTGAAGAAATTAACCTGGAATTGACTCAAGATCCATACGAAAATTTTATGGCATCAAGTGTCTCATTCCCTATAAGGTGGGTAGCGCCACCGCCCAAATTACTCAGGATTTGTTGATCCTCAGTTTCCTCATTTGAAGTCTTCATCCTGATGATTACCGTTTATGTCCTCAACAACGTTCACCTATAGTTCTTGTTCCTCAGCATTTGCTTCTTCATCTAGGTGAACATGATCGGACCCGTCCCTCTGTGCTCACTTATCCATTCTTTCTATCTCATATGTGTTCTTGGGAACTCGTGTATTCCTCAGCCTGAGACCTTTGTCTTCATCCTCAAAAATTTAATGTCCTCAGTTTCCTAGAATTTATGATTATCCGTTACGATATTTTCACTTAATGGTTGCGATTTTACCGCACGTCGTGCTTATCCATCATTATGATAACCACTGAGAATCCGAACCGTCGGGGGCAATCTTGTCCACAAAAATCTCAACCCCTCAGGTTTCACCCCTCTATAAATAGCCAACCACCCCACGGTCATTTTCCCCCACATCTCCTCTCCCTCTCGCGCCGTCGCCCTTGAGCTCCTCAAGATCTCATGCTATCGTTGCCAGAGTTCACCGTCTCCGGGGAAGACTGACTCATGGTTCCTCAGCATTCGCCTCAGTCCTGGTACTCTTATGACTCAGTTGCTTGTTCCTCAGTAATGTTGTGTCTTCAAGAATCTTCCCGTTTCTTCATGACACTACAGTCCTCAATAGTATTGCTAGCTTTCTGAGACCTATACCTATGCCTCATTACTTTCATTTCCTTAGCCTATTCCTCATGAACGCATATAATTGTACCCGACTTCCCTCGCAACTAATTCTGTCACAGGTACATGGCTGCTGAGGAATCGTATGGTTCTCATAGTCTCACTTCATTTCCAGCTCAGCTCGAGCGAACCATTCCTCGGTCTCCACCGTTGAAGAAAATGGATCCTCGTCGCAAGCACACTGATACCGCAAAAGATTTGCCTACAGAGCTCTATGCCAAATTGAAGACTCCCGAGCGAGAAAACGCTGGTGAACGTAAGCTTCGGGTTCAAAAGATCACGAGGGAATGGGCCAAGCGATGGGCTACATATCAATGGATCAATCCTCAGCATGAAGAAATGTTTGCATGCAATCCGCCCTTGAAGACATTGGGCATCAAGGCTCATCCTCCTCCTGAACCAGGGGTCACTCCTGATCCTATAACTTTGAAGACCCCTGATGACTTTCCTGAAGCTTATCAGCAATACCTCAAGAGAATTGCCAGTCGTGCAAAGAGTCTGGCCCATGACTTGGCTGCCTCAGTACAACTTCCACCTCAGGCTGATGCTCCGCCTCAGGCGCAACCTCAGTCTCGGCAGCCTCGCAGAAGAGCTCCTGGTATCAAACCTTCCAAGAAGTCCTCAACAAAGCCAGATGCTCTAGGCTCCTCATGCCAACGAATAGACGGTGCTGCCCCTGCCTCACGAATTCTCACTTATGACTCTGGGAGTTCTCCTGAGGCGTCAACCACAATGCCTCAGCCTCAGCTGAAGACCAAAACTGTCCTTCAACGCGGCACACGGCCCTCACGGAAGAAAACAGCCATGTGTGGTTCCATTCATCAGACTAACTTCAGCTCTGATGATGAAGATGAGTTTGAAGATTTGGCCGGTTTTGTGGCCTCTGAAGAATAAAAGATTGAGTTTGTGCGTGTTGCAGTCAGACGCAAAGCTGAGGCCACGGGTTCTGAAATCCCACTTCTCCTTGATCCCAAGAAGGTCTTGGAATACATTGACATTTGGTCCGTCAAGCCTGATACTCCTCTTGATGATTTTGACATACCTAAAGACATCAAGTTCTACATTCAACAGTTCCTCATCAATGAGATCCATCAACGTGATCTTCACAAACAGTTAAAGGCTCAACTGAAGAAAGTCCACAGTGACTTTAAAAAGAAACCTATCACGGATGTTACTCCTCAGGAGTTCATTGAGTATCAATGTGAGGTTCATTGCCTCAACACTGAATATGCCGCAAAATGTACCTACATAGGAAAATCCAAGGAACGGATGTCTCGGCAGATGCAAAATTTGATGAAGCTTCGGCAGCTTGCCTCTTCAGTATCTCCTGCTGCCTCAGCTCACGCTGATGTCATGCCTGAGGATACCACCCAAGGCCTCAAGCGCATGCCCGACGCCCCACCCTCAACTCCACCAGCTGCGAAGAAGCCCACACTGGAACCCACAGTTGAGAAGCCAATTGATGCTACACCACTCTCCTCTGCTCCTCCGGCATCAAGGGTCGCTGATACCACAATTCACTCCACTGCTTCTTCCACTCCACCAACAAATACTCAGCGCAGCATCATCGTCTTCACCCCACCATCAAAGGAACTTGCCTGAGTCGCTTCTATACCCATTGTTCCAACACCTCAGTGTCCACCTCCATCGATCATCACTGAAATTGAAGACATGGATGTTGATATTGATGATCATGGAACTCCTCGTGTTATAGATGAGGAATATGAGCTGGCAAACTCCCCCACTAATACTATCTTTTCACTCGAGCCTCACTTCCCCACTGTGACCGAAGTGCTTCCTGATACCTCTCAGCACTTTGTAGACTCTGTTGGTGAATCGTCCTCAGATTTTGATGCTGATGAAACTGAAGCCACCAGTGCGCCTCTGAATGCTCCTGATGACACTGATACTGCCGCTACTCCAACTGCTGAACCTGAGACTGCTCCCCCTGCAGCTGAGACTGAAGCCGAGCACAACACTAATGCTGACACTGAAGCTGCACCAGACTGCACTACAGATCCTCAAGTTACATCTCCATCAGCTCCACCTACATCACCAAAACCTGGCCCTGATACTATGGCTGAAGCCCATGCTCCTCAAGCACCGCCTACCTCTGCTTCAGCCTCACTGGCTCGTCAAGAGACTGCATCAGCTCTTTCTCTCTGTCCGCAGCAGAAGAAGCCATTCTATCGCAATCTTGAAGCTGATGCTCGTCCCAACTTCAACACTGATGCATTCTTCAATTCCATGAGCTTCCTTCAGGCTGGGATCCAGAATCCTTACCATTATCCTCCGCCCAGCAAGCTCCTGAGGTTCTATACGGCTACTCAAAAGAACTACTATGTCTCAGTTCTGTACATGGCACAAAAGGTTTTTCCTCATAAACACATTCCTCATCTGGATATGGAGGACATCCCTTGCTTCAACAACGTGCTGCAGGACTTGTTTCATGCCAAGCTGCTTCAGTTCTGCTCTGAGTGTATTCATTGGAATGAAGAACTCGTCCTCCAGTTTTATGCAACGCTCTATGTCTCAGGGGACCCCAAAGACATCAACACTTGGGTGCTCGAATGGATGACTCGGCATCAGCACTACACTGCCTATGTACCTGAGATTATTGCAATTCTTCAGCTTCGTCCCTCTGACGCTTCAGTTCCCAGCACGTATGGTGCTCCACTTCTCAGGGATGATCTGATGAATATGCTGATAAAGCCGCAAGCCCCTGAAGCTCCGCCCCGGACCAAGTTCCTCGTCTCAGAGCTTCAGTATCTGCCCAGCACAATCTACAGAATATTGGCCAAGTATTTCTGCCCCATCAAGGGATATGAATCAACTGCTGAGGAAGTTATGGGCATCCTGAAGAACATTCTTTAAAGCCTCTGCATGTCGGCTCCCATTAATTTCTCAGACTTTTTCTTCAGGACTTTGGTGGATGCTGCTCAGAATCCTCATATTCTGAAGCCATACGCTCCATGGATCATGAAGCTCATCTGCACCAAGACTGGCGTCAACTTCATGCCTGATCAGGCTAATAATCTCCCTTATGTTCCTCCAGTTGAAGTGCTTCAACACACACTTGACTCCAATGCCAAGGGCAAAGCGCCCTTCTATGAAGAAGTACTTCCTCAGGATTCTCATGGTGGAAATATTCGCCAGCTTCAGTCTCGCACCACCCATGAGGAACGCACCCATGCCTCAACTGAGGAAAATACTCAAGCTCGCCTCATGACTGATCGTGAGCTCCACATTAGTCTCCATCAGAAAGTGGATCGCAATCATGACTGGATGAAGCGCCAGATTGGCGACATTCTCAGCTACATGGCGCAGATGCATACTACCAAGAAGAAAATTCATCAGTATGCTCATCATACATATCATCGACTTGATTCTCTTTTGACTGAAGTTATTATCCTGAAGATCTCGCCAAGCTTGGACTCCGACAACCCCAGTTTCCTGAGATTCAGCCTCCTCGTCAATTCACCAAGAGCAAGACCCCACCTCTGGCGGTGGACTCCTTTTCTTCAGCTCAAGAATTCTCCCCTGATGAAGTTGAAGACACTGCGGCTTGTCCTCACACTGCAACGGTGTGCCTTCGACCTGATCCTTCTTAGCCCTGTAGGCACTTCTTTTGGGACGTTAGCTATACTCTCATTTTTTTTCATTTAATGACAAAGGGGGAGAAATTTGGTAGTCTTCAAGCGGGTTTTATTGGGGTTCCTCAGTTACAACTCTCGTTCTTCAGATCATTTTTGTAATGAGTTGTATACTTATATTTTGTGTGGTTTCTGATACTTTTAAGTTACCTCATGATATTCCTCAAGTTTATCTATTACTCATGATATTCCTCAGCAACCACTTTACTCGGTGCTATTATTGATTTCTCTGTTATTTCATATGATGCACCGGTTCAAATAATCCGGGATATGGGTGGAGCTCCTCATGTTTGTAAAAACTATTCTACCAAGTCTTCAAAACGTGCATATCCTCAGGGGGAGAATCTCTATATCCGGAAACAATGAATTGTTTTCTTCAAAGTTTTTTAATTCCTCAAAAATTCTTATTTTATCCCGTTGAAGCTTTAACCTGATTGTCATCAAATCACCAAAAAGGGGGGGATTGTAAGTGCATCTAGTGCCCCCTTTGAGGTTTTGGAGTATTTGTTGACAAAACGGTTAAGGGACTGATGTGTTCGTGAGTATACACAGGAAAACAGTCCCTGAGGATGAAGTTAACCACCGTTGTCGACCCCCCAAAATGTTGAGAAACATGGAAGAAATCCGTGTGTTTCCTGAAGACTGAAGTTGTGCGAAATCCTGAGGAATTAGGATCCTGAAGCATTCAGCTGAAGCTGTACAAGATCTTGACGATGTTCGCGCTGAAGACGAAGTTGAAGCATAGTCTTCGCTAAGATTTTTTATACTTCTTGAGTCGTAGGAAAACACCGCACTGTTGGAGGGGTTGAGGAAAATGAGTTATGTATTTCTGAGGAAGTGCTCAATTAGAAATCCTGAAGAAAACCAAAGAAATCTCCTGCAGTAGAAGTTCAATTCCTCGGGTGTCTGAGACGATGTTCTTCAGGACACTTAGGAATTTGTCTTTGGTTGAGGAGTCAGGAAACTGCCAGTGCAGTTCGCCTGAAGAAAGAGAGAGAGTGTTCCGACCGTGCCACGTGTCACGTGACAAGTGTTGGTACCGTTCCAGCCAACGGTCCGAAGGGTGGGCATGCAAGTAATTTCATGCATGGGCATTTATGTCCTTTCACCTGGGGTTGCTCCCGGGCTATAAATAGCCGCCCCCAGCCCCATTTGTGGGTTGGATGCTCCGAGAGAAAAACTGACACTTGTCATTTCAGAGCAACCCACCACTGAAGAACCTAAGTGAGGAAAAACACCAGCCTGAGTAGTTGAGAATTTCTAAGGAAGTCGGTTCGAGTGATCCGAAGCTTTTTAATCTTGAAGAATGTGATCTTCCAGCCGGTGTAGAAGTCATCAATCTGAGGAAGTCAAGATGGAATTGTGACTTCCCTGAGTGAACTGAGTCTATGAAGGTTTCGGGAGTCTACCTTGAAGACTCACATGAGTTATGGGACGGAGTCTGAGGACTTTAGTTCAAGGAGAATACGGCGAAGACTATGTCTTCTGAGTACAATCTCAGCCTCTCCAACCAGATGTAAAGTTGTCACAGCAACTCGAACTGGTTCATCAAGTCTATGTCTTCAGTGCCTTGGTGTTATTTCTTCAACATCAGCTTTTATGTTTATGCACTGATGACTTATCCTGATGCCTCCCTTTCTGAGTTTACTCTAGGCTGATTCCTCAGTTCTTGCATCAGTCTTACTTTCACTATGCAATAGGTTGATTCACATTCATGCCTACGTTTTAGTATCGCATCTGCTCTTCCTCGAGTTTTAGTTTCCTCAATTTCGTATTGCCTCAGTCCTTAGGAAATCGAAATTCCTCAAGATATTTGAAATCTCCCATTCACCCCCCCTCTGGTCGATATACTGCACTTTCAACCGCTGGGGGGGAATCGAACCGGGAAGCACCACGGCCGACGCCCCCTCTTCTCCCTCGTTGTCGATCGCCGGTGACCGCGCCATGATTCACGCCGCTCAGTGCTTTCCCGGCTACCCCGAGCCCCCATCGAGCACTCACTGTGAGCCGCCACCTCCATCCCCTTTGCTTTTGACCGTCCCTGGCGCCATTGCCGCGAAAACGTGGCTCCAGTGGCCGCCGCACGTCGCCGTGGTCTTCGTGCCACCGCGCCCGCGTTCGCCGTGCTCTGGTCGCGCACTGCGCGCGCAAGTCCGCCAGAGGCCACACCCCCTGCTGCACCTTGCTGCGGGGCTGCTAGTCACCTCTACCCCGCGTGCTCGTCATGCCATGGCTCCAGTCGCCGTTGTGCCTCCATGGTCGCGCAGCGCGCGCCCTGGGTCCGTGGCCTCTCCCATGAGCGCCTTCTCGCGGCCGCGACCTTGCCGCACCAGCGCCCCCTCGCCGGAGCAGACATAGCCGGCGTGCCCCTGCTCGCTGGTGGGCACGACCCCCCCCCCCCTCCTCGATTTTGGTTACGGGGCTAATCCCCAGTTAAAATAACCCCCTGCTAATTAAACATATAAGATAACACCCCCTAAGTCACTTACAAGTGGGCCTAGGGCCATTGATTAAATTATTACTCCCTCCGTTCCTTAATATAATGTGCCTAAGGTTTTTGCACGGATATTAACGCGTACATGTAATGCTATAATCGAACTGATATTTTTCTAGAAAAAATAGGGAGAAAATAATTTGAATCAGCCAATAATAGAAAAGAGACTCTTTGTTCTATCTCGTTCCGTAGGTATATTTATCTAGACGGGTGTTATAATACCAATATGCCATGCATTTTGGAATTTTTTTGAAAACCTTAGGCACCTTATATCAAGGAACGGAGGGAGTAGCTATTAATAAATGTCCCTGTGACTTATATGTGGCCCCACCCATTTAATTAACTATTTAAACAGTTATTTAAAGAGATGTTAGAATGACATGTGGGCCACCCCTCCCGTTTATTATTTAAAAGGTAGTTAAAATGTTTTTATTTTTAAAAGTGAGGCTGACATGTGGGACCCACTAGTCAGTAGATCCCACTTGTCAGGTCTGACCAGTCAACTACTTGTGGATAATGTTGCTATTTTATTAATAAAAGAAATCCAGGAAATGATTTAAAATCTATTTAAACTTCTAAAATTAATATTTTTTAAACCGTAAATGAGATGGAAAAACTATATACATGAAACTTGATCAGAAAAATATAACGGTTAAGAATACGCTACTCGTATGTCCACCAGCCCCTCTAGCATACCGAAATCGAGACTTTCCCCCTCCGGATCGTCTGTCCGGTAATCGCCCGGGAGCTGGTAAAATTGCCGGTTAAATTCCCGTTTCGTCTGCAACGTGTAGCACCGTGTTAGTTCACCTCTAGCTTAATGTTTGCCATGTATTGCATTTGTATTGCTATTATTGCCATGTATTTATTGTTTCTTCCCCCTCTCTTATTCTCCGGTAGTCTCGACGTTCGTTGCGATGCCCCTGTGATCGACTACTTCGTCGACGACCATACCTCTACCGTCGAGCTTCCAGGCAAGCAGGGCCTTTCTCTTCGCCAGATATCGCCTATCATTTCCGTACAATTCTTGCACTAGGCATTGTTACAGCTGCTGCTACGTTGCTTACCTATTCAATTGCATAGCCTGTCTTTGTCGCCCCTTGAGGTACCTTCCTTTGTCCTATGCTGCCCATTATAATTATATATTATATTCAGTAGTGAGCCCTGCGCATTGTTAGCTAGGATTAGATAGCGGGTCGTGATCACTCTGGTGAGTGAACACGGATACAATATTATAATTGCAACAGGTACGGTAAAATGCAGACACCGCCTAAGGCCCCCTAGCTCGGCTCTGCCGAGCCACCATCAAGTGGAGCTACCGAGGATTAATCCTCGTACTCCACTCGTTGCTGACTCTGTATAGCCGCTCTAGGTACTTGAGCAACGGTTGTACCTAATGTAAGAGTCAGGCGACCCAACGGTGCCCGCGAGCGGTATTGCGTCGGGAACGACAGGGAGGGTACGACCGACGTTACTGGCATGCTTGGCCCCTGCTCGTGTCTCGCGAGAGTTACCAAACCATGAAAAGTCGAGCTCTACCAAGAGCACACGCGAGACAAGGTAAGGAGACGGTTCACCTTGTTGGTAACCGCGTGCTTTGACAGGACGACAGGGCAGGCCCCGACGTTACTGGTGGACCTTGTTGTTGTTTGTTGTCCGTTGTGTTGTTAGTCAGACAGCAATAACGGTTGTCTGTGAGATAATAATAAAATGCTAAATGGTTCGGTGGATGACTTGAGACCCGTTGGTCTGTACGCAATGCCTACACGTGAGATTTCGGTGTGGGCCCTCCGCGTCGTAGTTTCATCCGAAAGCTCTTCAGACGTCAACAGTACCACGGGTTGATTGCCGGGAAGTGGTGTTGTCTTCTTTGCTGCAGCAGGTGTATTTGGATTTTATATTGCTTCACCGGCCAGTCTCGCACCGTGCAGGAGCGTGGAAGGGTGAGGGACCTAGACCCCTGAGCGCATAGGACATAGTCCGGCGGATGGCCTCTCTGCTGAGCCTAGGATGGGCTGCGATGTGTCGGATAGCCTCGGTGGAGCGTTCCCTAACAAGGTTCCCGCCACCCTGGAGATTCGAGCATGCAGGCTGAACAGTAGTGCACCCCTGCAGGGAGTTTAATCTATTCGAATAGCTGTGTCCACGTTAACAGGACGCTTTATGCTGAAGCTGGACCTTACCACTACAAACTACTACTATGAAACTGTATGGTTCCGGTTTTTCTTCCTCACCGGGAAGTCGAGGAGGGGAACTCGGAGGCATCTATTATTGTTAATTATTACAACTTACTATTATACAATGTTGCAGCAACTTCTGCTTCATTGTTACTTTATGATTTATATGAAATGTTGGTTGTTCTCTTCTTCTGCTGCAAGACATCGTCAGAAGATGCTAGTTTTCGATAGGCCAAGCTTCTTATCCTTATTCTGATTTCTACCTTGCAGTCCACTATATACAGCCTCCCCTTTCCATTTGTTATAAATGCATATATGCTTAATATCGGACGTAAGACTCGCGGGTATGCTAGATACTCACCCTTGCGTTATTTCCCCCTTTATGTTTTGCCTGATCGGCCGTTGCAGTCGACGTTGGAGTCTTGGAGTCCAGGAGCAGGAGATCCCCGATGTCGACCACCGCAACGTGAAGATCCCCAATGCCTTCTACGACGTCGCGTTCCCCATTGACCAGGAGTAGTTTGGAGGTTCCCAGGCAGGAGGCCTCGCCTTTTTGATCTGTTGTTATTTGTGCTAGCCTTCTTAAGGCAACCTTGTATCCTTGTGTCTGTACTCAGATACTATTGCTTCCGCTAACCTTGTGCTCTCGAGCTGTTGTATTCGAGCCCTCGTGGCCCCTGGCTTGTATTAAACAACTTGTATTATTTTATTTGTAGAGTTGTGTTTGGATATCTTACCATGAGTCCCTGATCTCGATTGTGTACCTTGCGTGTATGATTACTGTACACGATCTGATTTTAGGGGCGTCACAAGTTGGTATCAGAGCCTACTGCCTGTAGGTAACCCCCTTCCAACTCCTTGGTCGAAGTTGAGTCTAGACAAACAAAAACTAGTTTACTAACAGTGTCGTGTGGCTTATCTTCCCACGTCGCAAACTGGGATGGTATTAGGCTCCTTTTCTCCGCACCCTTACTCTGGAACTCTGATCTCTCTTCTCTTTCGGGTTAAAGATTTTTGCTAACACGGACTCTAGGTTCTCGTGATCACATCCTCCCAGAGAGCCCCTCATTACAGATGATCGCTTGCTTCACGAGAAGATACCGAAGATTACTCTCTAATAAAACTCCCGAGACCATAGGTGCCGATCACCTTTACAATTCCCTGCCACCGATAAGTCTGTATGTATAACCACATACACCTTTCGTTCATCCAATTCAATCCCAGTGGCTCTTGTATTCACAAGATGCATCGAATACTTTCCGTTGTTTTTGGAATCCTTTGAGCCTACTGCCTTGCAACTTCTTTTCACCCCGCGGATAATTCCTCACATTTATCGAGGATCCGTTCATCCTAAGTGGTTCCTGTGATTCCCAAAAATACTTTGAAATACTATTCGATCTCACGACAATCCTCGGTAGCCTACTGCTTTGGAGACTCTTCTTACCTGCTTGCACTATGATTAATTCCGTTTGTCTTGTGGTCTTTGATGACCTCCCTTGGCATTGCCATTCTGAACTGTTGAATAGTCGTGTGTGCTAGCGCACGCAATCATTTTTTGATCTCTATGATTTCATTCTTCCGGCTCGGACGTCATTCTGAACATGAGATGGATATCGGTAAATCAAACCTTGATTGATTGTCCGTCTAATTCCATTCAACTTACTCGTCTTTTGATCGTAGCGTCTGCTTCCGATCCTTCTTTCTGGAAATCATAATTCCTTTGAATTCGAACATCGAAATATTCAGTTGCTTCTGTCATCTGATGCCCTTGTATTCTTTCTCCTTATGGTTGAGTACCGTTACTCACACCAGACTCTCTGTACCCCCACCTGACCTTTTGGTGGATTACTACCTACCGTCACCCTTGTGCCCTAAGTCATTGATGAATTTCCCCTGATGCAAAAGGCCTCCAGCGAATGGTATCATCTACTTAGTGTCGTTAGCCTTCTGCTTTCGAGCTAGTATCCCCTACTTCTGTTGTTTGTTTTATAGATTCGTAAAATGTCTAGATAGGTTATATCTATGTTTCGGCCATCTGTGTGAACCCAAACTTTATGCGAGTCATACTCTACTGGTATTACTCCAGATAAGATTCCAACACGGCAATTCCTCGAAATCAAGAAGTAAATGAAAGCTTATGCATTGAAGAAGTGGGAGTCCACCCTGAACCTTTGTGTTCATACCCATGGATACTATGTAGAACTTATCATGAAATCTTCTGGTAAAAGTAATTGTCCCCTTGGTGGAAATTCTTCTACACCTATGATCCACCATTCTACCTCCGAGTATTACCCCTGGTATCTCGAGGATATCATGCCTTTGAACTACACCTTATGAATTTTTATGAATCCATGCCTCCCCTGCCATAACCACTCCATGGGTTCTGGGTTGATGTGAACCGAGAACACCGAATACCTTTTGCTTCGCCATTCCTTTCGCTTGATGTCCTCGCTATTCGATTGCATCCTCTTGAAACCCCTCGGCATAATGTGTCGTGCTCATAATCAACATTTTGACTTCTCCCATGTGTCTATTGAATTCATGAAGAGAAATACTATCTTTGCCCCTTGATGATTTGTGTTATCATCGACAACATCCTTTGACTCCCTGCCAATAAAACTTGGTCATGAATATCTTTCTCTGCTTTCCCTTGGGAATGATATACCCCTAATGCTTGTGTATAACCACAATTTCTTTCCCATTGGTTTGTTTAATCAGATAATCACATTTTCCCTTCCATTGGTCTGTTTGATCTGATGATCACCTCTTACTTTCCATTGGTCTGTTTAATCTTTTTTTTCTGAGGTAACTCATCTGAGCAGTGATAATTCCCTGCTTATGTAAACACTTCGGTGTACTAATTTGTTCGTACAACCTGTTACTATTGTTGATGAATTTTCAGTGACCACCGATGGACGAGAACTTTGCCTATTGGTCCGCCTCGTCTTAACGAGCGGGAAAATGGTTCTCTTCGTCCCTCGCCCTTGGTACCGACGTTATAGCCGACATAGCTAACAAGTTGTTCTCTGACTTACCTTGCAACCTGATCGCATTGTTTGTCACCACCCTTCTTATTCAATGTGGGCCCATAACCCACAGTTCCACATGATCGAAACCTGACTCTCTTGTACCATGCCGTTCTCGAGGTTATTCCTCTTGCTTGACCTGGTATGCAATTCACGAGCCACCTACCTTGTGATATTCAGCCCTATATCGGACATAATGCTTATGTATGATGCTCCGGAACCCCCTTTTTCATCTTTTGTCATTGACATCGAATGCATGTCTATCCTCTTGAAACTTCACATACCTCCTTTTGTTTTCTCGATGTATTTCCCTGAGTTTAAACTCGGGAGATACTTTGTACCCCATTCCCTTAGACAACCTCGGTTGATTAACCTTGTATCGATCTGACCCTTAAGTTTTTCCTCCTACCCTATTCGTAAGTACGATGAAGACCCTGATGGAAGGATGACAACTCATCGAGAGGCACCGAGAAGGATAAGCTTCTCCGAGAAGGACAACAAGAACCAGAAGATTCGTTAGAATACGAAACCAAAGCTTTACCCCTTCCACTACCTTTTAATTTTCGGGACGATAATTCTTTGTAGTGGGGGAGATTCGTAACACCCTCGGTGTCAGGATACAGTGATCACTTTTCATTAATGACTAAGCTCAGTGATTAACCATGACTTGATCACCATTAAATCTAATCATTTTCAAACCCCTTTGGATGCAATCAAAATAAAGTGGAAATAAAAGTGAAACCGAAAATGTTGCAAACAATTTTATTAAATGAATAATAATCATTAGGTCATATTAAAATAATAGTGGGAATTTATTACAAGGTTTAAATATTGTAAACAAATCAAAACAATAGAAAAACAGTAGCATTTGACCCATTTTAAATAAAGAAAAAATGCAGTTGAATTTATATGAGCCACAAAACTATTTGTAACCTCACAATAATATGCAACACTATTATTGGGGATAGTTTCACCTCTTATAAAAATCAATTGTTAACTAAACAAAATACAAAATAGAAACAAAAATGAATAGAGAAAAGAAACAAAAAAAAACAAAACAAAACCTACTCTACGCCTAGGGCAAGGCCAGCCCATCGGCCCAACCCACCCCACCTATTTCTCCCTCCTCGCGTTACAGCGTACACGGGACATGGCGACCGAGGCTCTGTCGTTCCCACCGCGCCAGTTCGTCGCCTCGGTCGCTATAGGGCCTTGTTGGTGGAGATAAGATCGCCCCAGCCCCTCCCTCCCTCCGAAACCCTAGCCGTCGCCAATTTTTCCCCTCCCTCTGCCTGTTCGAGCCCGGCCATGGAGGAGCCGTGGCTGTGCCGCCGCGCACCGTCGTGGCCAACGGCCACGCCTCGCCGGGCCTACGTGTCCGGGGGGGGTCCTCGTGGTCGTCTTCACCACCGCTGGGAGGGGGAATCGAACCAGGAAGCACCACAGGCGACGCCCCCCAATTCTCCCTCGTCGTCGATCGCCGGTGACCACGCCACGATTCGCGCCGCTCAGTTCTTCCTCGGCTACCCCGAGCCCCCATCGAGCACTCACTGTGAGTCGCCACCTCCCTCCCCTTTGCTTTCGACCATCCATGGCGCCATTTCCGCGAGACCATGGCTCCAGCGGCCGCCGCACGTCGTCGTGGTCTTTGTGCCACCGCGCTCGCGTTCGCCACGCTCTTGCCGCACACTTCGCGCAAGTCCGCCCGAGGCCACACCCCCTGTTGCATGTTGCTACGGGGTTTCTCGTCACCTCTACCCCGCGTGCTCGTCGTGCCGTGGCTCCGGTCGCCGACGTGCCTCCGTGGTCGCGCGCCGTGCGCCCTGGGTCCGTGGACGCTCCCATGCGAGCCTGCTCACGGCCGCGACCTTGTCGCACCAGCGCCCCCTCGTCATGCCCCACCCCCTCGCCGGAGCAGACATAGCCGGCGTGCCCCCTGCTCGCCGGTGGGCACGACTCCCCCCCCCCTCGATTTTGGTTACGGGGCTAATCCCCAGTTAAAATAACCCCCTGCTAATTAAACATATAAGATAACCCCCCCTCCTAAGTCACTTACAAGTGGGCCTAGGGCCAGTGATTAAATTATTAGCTGTTAATAAATGTCCCTGTGACTTACATGTGGCCCCAACCAGTTAATTAACTATTTAAACAGTTATTTAAAGAGATGTTAGTATGACATGTGGGCCACCCCTCCTGTTTATTATTTAAAAGGTAGTTAAAATGTTTTTATTTTTAAATGTGAGGCTGACATGTGGGACCCACTGGTTAGTAGGTCCCACTGGTTAGGTTTGACCAGTCAACCACTTGTGGATAATGTTGCTATTTTATTAATAAATGAAATCCAGGAAGTGATTTAAAATCTATTTAAACTTCAAAAATTAATATCTTTTAAACCGTAAATCAGATGGAAAAACTTTATACATGAAACCTGATCAAAAAACTGTAACAGTTAATAATACGCTAGCCGTATGTCCACCAGCCCCCTCTAGCATACCGAACCCGAGATTTTCCCCCTCCGGATCGTCTTTCCGGTAATCGCCCGGGAGCCGGTAAAATTGCTGGTTAAATTCCCGTTTCGTCTGCAACGTGCAGCATCGCGTTAGTTCACCTCTAGCTTAACGTTTGCCATGTATTGCATTTGTATTGCTATTATTGCGTGTATTTATTGTTTCTTCCCCCTCCCTTATTGTCCGGTAGTCTCGACGTCCACTGCCGATGCTCTTGTGATCGACTACTTCGTCGACGACCGTACCTCTACCATCGAGCTTCCAGGAAATCAGAGCCATTCTCTTCCCCAGATATCGCCTATCTTTTCCGTATAATTCTTGCACTAGGAAATGTTACAGCTGCTGCTACGTTGCTTACCTATTCAATTGCATAGCTTGTCTTTGTCGCCCCTTGAGGTACCTTCCTTTGTCCTATGCTGCCCATTATAATTATATATTACCAGGTATCCTCACACGCAGGAGTCGTGGGGTCACCCCCTCGTCAATGGGTTACTTGCCTCCATCGTGGAGATGGGAGTGACACGCGACGTACTCCAAAAGGGAGTTGAAGCGCCCCGCTGTAAGTTTTGGGTTGATCGTACAGTTCATCTATTCTACAACCTCTTCAACAACGGTTTGGCTGTCCAATCTGATTTAAATAGCTCTGGGTGCACATCCTTGTCCACTGGATCGTCAATCATGGATTTTAGTGTAGTTGGGACATGAAATTTGAGATTGAATGGACGTCCTCCTTAGATGCATTAGCCAACATAGATTTGTAGCGTGGTTGGGACAAAGGGGATTTAATGGTTGGAGACTAAGAGGATAAGGGAGAGGCTGGTTGGATATTTTTGAGATGGATTGCAATGTGGATGTTTGGAAAACGTGGAAACTGCAGAAGGGGCATATCGGGAGGAAGATGAGGAGAAGTGGTGTTGGCGTTAGGGAGGCGCTGGATCGGCGGTGAGCAAGGAGTTTTGTGGGCAGCTCGTGCATGCGTTTTTTTTCTCAAAAGCATGTCAATCGTTCGATAATAAGATGTTCACGTGGGATATGCTTCAAAAAAAGATGTTCGCGTGGGATAGATCACCGGGACTCTTGAGGAACTTGATTGTACGGTTGTCAAGAGCTACTATGGAGATCGTACGGATGATATGTTTATTTCTTGAGAATCAACGTGGTGCCTTCATTGGTGCTTCCAATTAGTAAATATAAGATATTCAGCAGTGAGCCATTCGCATTGTTAGCTAGGATTAGATAGAGGGCGTGATCACTCTGGTGAGTGAACGTGGATACAATATTATAACTGCAACAGGTACGGTACAATGCAGAAACCGCCTAACGCCCCCGAGCTCGACTCTTCTGATCCACCATCAAGTGGAGCTACCGAGGAGTAATCCTCGTACTTTACTCATTGCTGACTCTGTATAGCCGCTCTAGGTACCTGAGCAACAGTTGTCCTTAAGGTAAGAGTCGGGGGGACCCAACGGTGCCTCCGAGCGGTATTGCGTCGGGAACGACAGGGAGGGTACGACCGACGTTACTGGCGTGGTTGGCCCCTGCTCTTATCTTGAGAGAGTTACCAAACCACGAAAAGTCGAACTCTACCAAGGGCACACAAGAGACAAGGTAAGGAGACGGTTCACCTTATTGGTAACCGCGTGCTTTGACGGGACGACAGGGCAGGCCCCGACGTTACTGGTGGACCTTGTTGATGTTCGTTGTCCGTTGTGTTGTTAGTCAGACAGCGATAACGGTTGTCTGCGGGATAATAATAAAATGCTAAATGATTTGGTGGATGACTTGAGAGACCCGTTGGTCTGTACGCACTACCTACATGTGGTATTACGGTGTGGGCCCTCCGCGTCGAAGTTTCGTCCGAAAGCTCTTCAGACGTCAGAAGTACCAGGGGCTGATTGCCGGGAAGCGGTGTTGTCTTCTTTGCTGCAGCAGGTGTATTTGGATCTCATTTTGCTTCACCGGCCAGTCTCGTACCGTGCAGGAGCATGGAAGGGTGAGGGACCTAGACCCTTGAGCGCATAGGATATAGTCCGGCGGATGGCCTCTCTGCTTAGCCTAGGATGGGTTGCGATGTGTCGGATAGCCTCGGTGGAGCGTTCCCTAACAAGGTTCCTGCCACCCTGGAGATCCGAGCGTGCAGGCTGAACAGTAGTGCACCCCTGCAGGGAGTTTAATGTATTCGAATAGCCGTGTCCACGATAACAGGACGCTTTATGCTGAAGTTGGACCTTACCACTACAAACTACTACTATTAAACTGTATGGTTCCGGGTTTTCTTCCTTGCCGGGAAGTCGAGGAGGGGAACTCGGAGGCATCTATTATTGTTAATTATTAAAACTTAATATTATACAATGTTGCAGCAACTTCTGCTTCATTGTTACTTTATGCTTTATATGAAGTGTTGGTTGTTCTCTTCTTGTGCTGCAAGACATCGTCGGAAGATGCTAGTCTTCGATAGGCCTATCTTTTTATCCTTATTCTGATTTCTACCTTGCAATCCACTATATACAGCCTCCCCTTTCCATTTGTTACAAATGAATAAATGCTTAGTAGCGGAATGACCCGCGGGTATGCTAGAAACTCACCCTTGCTTTATTTCCCCCTTTATGTTTTGCATGATCGGCCGTTGAAGTCGACGTTGGAGTCTTGGAGTCCAGGAGCAAGAGATCCACGATGCCGACTACCGCAACGTGAAGATCCCTGATTCCTTCTACGACGTCACGTTCCCCGTTGACCAGGAGTAGTTTGGAGGTTCCCAGGAAGGAGGCCTCGCCTTTTCAATATGTTGTTATTTGTTCAAACCTTCTTAAGTCAACCTTGTATCCTTGTGTCTGTACTCAGATACTATTGCTTCCGCTAACCTTGTGCTCTTGAGCTATTGTATTCGAGCCCTCGTGGCCCCTGGCTTGTATTAAACAGCTTGTATTATTTTATTTGTAGAGTTGTGTTGTGATATCTTACCGTGAGTCCCTGATCTCGATCGTGTACCTTGCGTGTATGATTACTGTACACTATCTGATTTTGGGGGCGTCACAACTTGGTCGGGTTTAATTTCATCTGGTACGTGCGTAAATTCTTGAAGGTCTCCTGGAGGTCACTGATGAGTGAGTCGGTGACCTGAGACTTGATGACTATGTCATCCACGTAAGCGTGCACGTTGCGCCCAATTTTCTCCTTGAGGAAGTTCTGTACTGTTCGCTGATATGTGGATCCTGCGTTCTTCAACCCGAAAGGAATAGAAGTATAGCAGTATATCCGAAAGGTAGTGATGAAAGTTGTTTTCTTCTGGTCTTCTAGAGCCATTTTGATCTGAAGATAACCAGAGTAGGCATCGAGAAAACACAGGAGCTCGCATCCTGCAGTAGAGTCGATAATTTGATCGATGCGAGGTAGTGCGAAGGGATCCTTTAGGTAGGACTTGTTTAAGCGGGTGTAGTCAATGAACATATGCCAGGTCCCGTTCTTTTTCAAAACGAGGACCGGGTTCGCAAGCCAATCTGGATAGAAAATTTCCTTGATGAACCCGGCGGCAAGGAGCCGGGCTATCTCTTCCCCAATGGCGTTCCTCCTTTCTTCGTTGAAGCGACGAAGGAATTGTTTGACCGGCCTTAGTTTGGATCAATGTTTAGGTGGTGCTCAGAGAGTTCCCTCGGGACACCTGGCATGTCAGAGGGTTTCCATGCAAAGATATCCCGATTCTCATGGAGGAACTCGATGAGCGCGCTTTCCTATTTGTCAGATAGCTCTGTCCCAATGATGAACTGCTTGGAAGTGTCACCTGGGACAGAGTCGACCTTCTTAGTTTCCTAAGCCGGTTGGAACTTGGGGTTGTTGTCAGGAGTCAGTTTCTTCAGAATGGTGGTATCTGCCGGGTCTACCTTTTCCTGGAATTCTGGTAGATCCTCTTTGGAGCAGGCCGACTGTGCGAACTTGAGGTGCTGCTCGTCGCACTTTGTGGCTCTGGACCGGATCCCATCCACTGCGACAGGGCCGTAAGGACCCGGCATTTTCAGTTTCAGGTAAACATAGCATGGCCGAGCCATGAACCTGGCATAAGCCGATCTGCCTAAGATGGCGTGCTATGGATTCTCGAGTTTCACCACCTCATAAGGTATGATTTAGGAGCGAATTTTTTCATGAGTTCCAAAGGTTGTCTCTAGGTAGATTTTTCCTATCGCACGTGCCAACATCCCTGGGACTATTCCATGGAACACGGTGTTGGAGGTTTGTAGCTGTTTATGGGTCAGTCCCATCCTACAAAAGGTCTCGTAGTAAAGGATGTTGATTTTGCTTCCTCCATCCATGAATACTTTGTCCAATGTGTAGCATCCAATTTGTGGAGAAACTGCTAAGGCCAAAGAACCCGGGTTTTCTACCAAAGGGGGGTGGTCGTCCCTTGTCCAGGTGATCGGCTGCTCAGACCAGTTAAGCCACCTAGGACATAGCGCCTCTATGCTGCAGCTTTCTGTCCCTTCGGCAGCTGGTGGTGGTAAAGACATGATAAGCCGAGTGGTCTTGGAGCTTCTTTGGGTTTGTTTGGTATCCAGCACGCCCTGATTGGTTTTGTTGTCCGCCTCCTTGAGATCCCTGGTACTGTGGTGCTGCGCCGGCTCCTTGCTGACCAAAATTGTTTTGGTTGTTATTGTTTTGACCGGCTTCAGCACCTGACCCAGGGGGCCCTGACCTCCTCGACTTTGGTGCTCCTTCATGAAGTTGCATTGTTCCCAAGTGCGGGCGGCCAGACGGCCGAGTTTGTTGTGCAACAGGGAAGGTCTTTTCACAGCTTCTTCAAAGGTAGCTGGGGGTCGGAAATTTCTTTCCTTCTTGTCGCGGTAGTCGTTGCCCTCTTGCTTCTGTCTTTGGGAGCCGACAGTTGTGTTGGCTACCAAGTCAGAAGTATTCTGATCGAGTCGTCTTTTTCCTGGTTGATTTGGGTTCTGAGCCCCCTTTCTGTTGCTCTTTTTGCCCTGGGTGGCTTTATCTTCTTCAAGATCGGCATCCTTGGTTTTTTCCGACTCGGCATATTTGATGACTGTGTTCATGAGCTCTCCTATGTTGCTGACCGTCCTCTTGAGCCGGCCGAGCTTGTGTACTAGAGGCTCAAACTTGCAGTTTCTTTCCAGAACTATTACAGCTGTTTGTGCAGTGATGGTATCCGAGAAATGGATTATATCCGCAACTCGTCGTGCCCAGTTCAGGGCCGACTCCCCTTACTTCTGGACGCAGTGCTCTAAGTTGACTATTATCGTGGTTCGCCGGCAGGTCCCTTGGAAATTCTTGATGAACTTCTCCCTGAGATCTGTCCAAGAGGTGATGGAATTCTCTGGGAGATTCTTAAACCATGTGCGAGCCGGCCCTTCCAACATCATCGTGAAGTATCAGGCACATACCTCTTCGCCAAAGTGAAGCATGTCCATGGCGAGGTCGTAGGTTTCGATACAAGCTGTTTGGGATCTTACGCGGCCCCTTGAAGTCCGGGGGCAAGCGTGTGTTCCTCAAAGCCGGCACTAGGTATCGATTGCCGACTTACCTGCTGAAGAACTCGGTGTTCGGTTCCGGTGGTGGAATTGGGGTTGCCGGCTCTATACGGTTATTGGAGTTGCGAGCCGGTAGGTCCATGATCCTCAGTCCTCCCGGAGGGGTTAGGGGTACTCTATGGTGGCGCTGGCTTCCTGAGGCCGCTGGAGCCGGTGACTCCGCTTGCCGGCTTATGCTTCGGTATGGGGTTCCATGTATGTATGGGACTCCTTCTGAGTACTGGCCCCGCTGTGTGATTGTCGTCTTGAGGAAGTCGACAGCTGCACGGGCGGCACGATCTGCTGGGGTGTTGATGACCCTCAACTGTAGGGGATCGTTTGTAGCGTTTTCGATAAATAAGAGTGTCGAACCCAACGAGGAGTAGAAGTTATTGGTAAGTGACTTTGGTAAAGTAATAACTGAAGGAACTGAAAGATAACTTTGTAGGGGTTTTCGGTATAAGCAACTAAAAGGTAAAAGCGAATAAAAGTAAAGAACACTGAGGAGTAACAAGTGTCCCAATCCTTTCAAGCAAAGGATAGTCCTAGCAACTGAACTTATAGGGGCTAAAGCGTTCTTGAGGACACACGGGAGAAATAGTCACGTGCTTTCGGCATATTCCGTGTTGGTACTATGTGCCGTGTTGATAAGTGTTGAGTGGGTGAATCTATGCTAGTGCACCCTCTAGACTAAGATAAGTGCACTCTTATGATTAAACACCTTGCAAGAATCCGCAAATACAAGATATTAATTAAGGAAAAAGCCTAACCATAGCAATACGATCGATGATCCATTGTTCCCTTGTGCAAAAGCGTGCGAACTGGGGTTCAGGTTTCTATCACTCCGGCAACCCACCGTAAGAATTATTTATATACAATGCATTCCCCTATGTCCTTAATAAGGCGAAGTGTTGAGTGTTCGACTCACATAACACCACTAGAAAAATAACAACAGAACTTAAATATCAAACAACACATATTACTTCAACATCATATGACTACTAACAACTAGACTTCTCCCATGTCCTCAAGAACTAAAGTAACTACTCACAAGACATAAAATAGATCATGATCAGTGGGGATAAATAGATGATAAAAAATCTTGACACAATGGTATTTCTCCCACTAAACTCAATAGCATTCATCACACAACGGTAATCAACACGGGTAGAGTAGAGAGGATAGATAGTACGGATTACAACACAAGTTGAACTTGTGAGGTTACATTGGATGAAGGTGAAGATGGTGCTGATGTTGGCGATGATGTTGATGATGATATCGATGATTCCCGTGACGATGGTGATGACGATGGCGACGATCTCCCCTTCCGGGAAGTGTTCTCCCCGGTGGAATCTGCCCGTCGGAGATGGCTTTTCTTCTCTGTAGGTTTACGCCACGGAGCGGCGGCGGAACTCGTGAAAACTCTCTCCTTGTAGGGTTTTTGGGTAACGAGTAATATATAGACCAGAGGGGAGATCCTAGAGTGGCCCCAGGGGTCCAAGCGCCCTCCCGGCGCGGCCAGGGTGGGGGCCGCGCCAGGTGGCCGCCTGGGCACTCTGTGGCCCCCTCTGCCCCCTCTTTTGCGTTTCTTCGTTATCCTTCTAGAAAATGGCCTCCGTAGATTTTCAGGTAATTTGGAGGTCTTCTTCTTCAGCAACTCAGCGTCCACTTTTTACCGCTGAATCCTGCGTCTGCTGCTTCGGCATTGGAAAGTTGCAATCTGTGTAAAATAGGCCAAATCAACATAAGAATAGCATCATAACATGAAATATATCAATGAATAGGAAAGAATTACTATATAAAATATTGATGAATTTTTAACGTATCAACTCCCCCAAGCTTAGGCCTCGCTTGTCCCCAAGTGAATACTGAGCTCGGTAAACCTGTCCACAAGTTTAGAGAGTGAAGTGTCGATAAATAGAATACAGACAAGAAGCATCATGATTTCTTCACCAGACTCAAGCATCCTCAATAGAAACCTCAACTCATAAGGCCCTTATGATAAATTAATAACAATTATAATCAAAAGTAGGGCCGAGAAAACTCATCAAATTATGGCAGACATATCCTTGGTCAAAGAACAACTAATAACTTTTACTTTTGCTCTTTCACTTTTTAATGGAACAATTTGAAGGTTTTGAAAGAACGTGTTATTAGTCATGAAGTGCAAATGCTAACACAAAGGAAGATGTTTGCTTGGCAAAAGCTTTCGCAAACAACTTACTTATCAAAAGATAATGTCAACAATGATGTGGCATGGCAAAACTTAATGCAGCATTATATGAATGAATCCTCATCAACATCAAGTGTCTGTTCTCTTTGGGGAAGGAAGGAAGTAGGAAAACTGACTCAACATAAAAGTAAAAGAAAGGCCTTGTTATAGGCAAGCAGGTAAAACTCACGTGCTATCCTTGAATCAAACATAATGAAAAATAAATTTTGGGAGGTGCATAGTTTGTCAACGAATGCTAATAGATAGCTCAATTACTTCTCAAGATGGACAAGTTTCGAGGAACGGTTCCCAAGTGGGGACGATCACATCCCCTTACTCTCCTATGTTTATCACTGCCAAAGTTTCTGATTTCTCATAGACCAAGCGTGAAGGAGGTTTTGTTTGTTGTATTATCTTTCGAGCTGGGCGCACTCATGCCAGTTCCTCCTCGTATTATGGGTTTGCAGATTAGACATGAAATACCGGGGTAAAACTTGTCCAACTTAACAAGATCATGAATTACGTACTACTTCCTCATTAGCTAAACAAGAGGCACAAAACAGAAGATTTTGAACATTTAAGTATAACACATAAATTCTATACTTTTAGGAGTGGTAGGGAAATACCACAAATAGGAATGTATGGTGGAATAAAAGTGAGGATTGGTTTCAGGGTATGGATGCACAAGCAGAAATCTACTTGGAAAAGAGTTTTGACTAGCAAAGGCTTTGAGAGACCAGACAACTGATGCCAACTTATATGCAAAACATATAAAGCATAAACATTAAGGTAAGCATAACACATCAAGTTGTCTTCCTTGTCAACACAACACCTCAAGCATAATAACATAAAGGTTTTGGCTATGTCGCTACTTGAGAAAACATGCATGTTGTCAAGACCAAAGCTATGTTTTCCAAAATTTAAATAAAGTTTTCAAAGCCATACCTGACATAAGGTCAATACTCCCCATAAGAATCATCATATAAGGTTGATTGCGTGAAGATAATACCGAGTGCAGCGAAGGGATCAATAGGCTTCTTATTAATATTCCATCATAGACGAATCCACACTCACGGATACAAACTCTCCACAGAAGGAGTGATAGACCTCAATGCACACACCTATTTCATATAATAGCTTCCCTAGACATGATACGACTCTACTTGACTCTAAAAGACTAAGATAAAGACAAAGATACCGGACACTCCCCCAGGCTTGGAACAAACTGAGGGGGTGCCATTACCCAAGGAGATTTACTCCTCCTTATTGGTCATGTTGATCACATAATCCTCGGCGAAGTGCTTCCATGGAAGAGGTTCTCCAGTCTCATAAGAGAAGTCGGTCTCCGGAATCCTGCATGCATCACACATACCCATGCGCATAAACCTTAGTTCATACTCACAGTTCTGGTGATGCAGATCATAAATTTTCCCTTGGAGCTCATCAATTCTTTCTTCTACTGCGGTGATACTTCACCACATCCCCCTCATATGCTTCTTGTAGAACGTCTTCAGTTCTTTGATGAGGTCGAAGTTGGCTTCAACACCTCGCTCAACCATCTTCTTGTACTTGAAGACTTCTTGCTCCATCTCTTCTAGCCTGGCCTTAATGCTCCCCTCCTTGGCAGGTTCCTTTAGATCTTCTTGGTGAAGGACACCATCCTCCAATTGGACGGTGCGAGGATGGTTCTTCACCTGAGCGAGGTAAGGGTTGATGACGTTGACGATGAACTTGTCCTTGGGGGAACTTGGGGAAGCCATGGCACCTAGGTCTAGCTAAAAGATCTCCTGGAAGAAACAACTCGAGAAGAAAACAAACGAAATCGCGAGATACGGTGCCGGGACTATCCGGGCAAATATATAGCAAAAATTCTTGCGACAATAGGAAGGTAACAAACCAAAGTGGAGTCGGAGACGGGCTCGAGGGTGCCCAGGGGCCACCCGGCGCGTCCAGGAGGTAGGCCGCGCCAGGGGGGTGCCTGGGCCCCCTGGAGCTCCTCTCCGGCTCCAATTAGGCTCTGAATTTTCTATATTTTGCAAAAACTCGTAATCTGGAACTTTTATGGCGGTTCGCGATGTTTCCTTACCGTAATACATACATTTTATTATTATGTTCCTGCTGGTGTCTGAAACGGGGCTGCAACATATTCTTCATGGGTTGTTGTGTGTATTATTTTACATCAACGTTGACGGGGTCTCGTGCCATGTAATGCTTGAGTCTTTGCCCATTCACAACTTGAGGTTTGGTGCCATCAAAATTGTTAATCTTGATTTCACCTGACCGGTAGACTTCGTCGATATGAAATGGCCCTTCCCATCTGGAAAGTAATTTACATGGAGAAAACCTGAAACGGGATCTAAACAATAAAACTTTATCACCAACATTAAATTCACGTTTCAGAATCCTTCTATCATGCCACTTCTTTACCTTTTCCGTGAACATTTTAGCACTCTCGTAAGCTTCACTTCTCCACTCATCTAGAGAATTCAAGTTCTTGAGGCGCTTTTCACCAGCCAACTTTGGGTCAGCATTAAGCTCTCTAACAGCCTAGAAAGCTTTATGCTATAATTCTAATAGCAAATGGCAATCCTTGCCATAGACCATCTTATTCGAGGACATGCCCATGGGGTTTTTGTAAGCAGTTCTATACGCCCACAAAGCATCTCCTAACTTCTTTGACCAGTCCTTCCTAGAACTGTTAACTGTATTTTTCAAGATCAACTTGATCTCTCTATTGGTGAGCTCAACTTGCCCACTAGTTTGAGAATGGTACGGTGAAGCAATTCTATGATTGACATCGTACTTGGCTTGAGCTTTTCTAAAAGCTCCATGGGTCAAGTGTGATCCTCCATCAGTCATAAGATACCTTGGTACACAAAACCTAGGAAAAATTACATCTTTGAGCATTTTTCAAAGATGTCTTGTGACCAGCACTGTCAGTGGGGATTGCTTCAACCCACTTGGTTACATAATCGACAGCTACTAAAATGTGAGTGTACTTGTGTGAAGGAGGAAAAGGACTCATAAAATCAAAACCCCAGCAATCAAAAGGCTCAATCACAAGTGAATAATCCATAGGAATCTCATTCCTCCTACTAATATTACCAACTCTCTGACACTTATCACAAGATAAAACATAATTTCTAGCATCTTTAAAGAGAGTAGGCCAATAAAAACCTGATTGGAGAACCTTATGTGCGGTCCTCTCACCAGCGTGATGTCCACCATAGGAACTGTCGTGACATTGCTTGTGAATGTCCTTCTGCTCATGTTCCGGTATGCATCTTCTCACGATCCCGTCTGGACCTTCTTTGAAAAGATGAGGGTCATCCCAAAAGTAGTGCCTCAAATCATGGAAGAACTTCTTCCTTTGCTGAAATGTTAAACCTGGAGGCAAATACTTTGCAACGATAAAATTAGCATAATCTGCAGACCAAGGATCGGAAAGAGATTGCACTTTTACAACGGCAAGTTGTTCATCTGGAAAATTGTCGTTGACTGGGATGGGGTCATGCGGTATATCTTCCATCCTTGAAAGATTGTCCGCCACCGGATTGTCTGCTCCTTTTCTATCAACAATCTGTAATCAAATTCTTGAAGAAGGAGTACCCACCTAATAAGTCTCGGTTTGGCATCCTTCTTCGCCATAAGGTACTTAAGAGAAGCATGGTCAGTATGAATAATAACTTTTGAATCAACAATATAAGGTCTAAACTTATCACAAGCAAACACTACTGCTAAGAATTCCTTCTCAATAGTAGCATAATTATTTTGAGCACTATCAAGGGTTTTGCTGGCATAATGTATAACATTCAATTTCTTATCAACCCTTTTTCCTAAAACAGCTCCAACAGCAAAATCACTAGCATCACACATAATTTCAAAGGGTAAATTCCAGTCAGGTGGTTGTACTATAGGAGCGGTTATTAAAGCTTTCTTAAGAACTTCGAAAGCCTCCTTACAATCTTAATCGAGTACAAAAGGAACATCCTTCTAGAGAAGATTAGTGAGGGGTCTCGAGGTCTTAGAAAAGTCTTTAATAAATCTTCTATAGAAACCAGCATGACCGAGAAAACTACGAATACCTTTAATGTCCCTTGGATAGGGCATTCTTTCAATAGCTTCAATCTTCGCCTTGTCCACTTCAATTCCCCTCTCGAAAATCTTGTGACCAAGCACTATCCCTTCGTTAACCATGAAGTGGCATTTTTCCAATTTAGAACTAAGTTTGTATCCTCGCATCTCTGCAAAACCTTATTAAGATTATGGAGACACTGGTCAAAGGAAGTTCCATTGACGGAGAAATCGTCCATGAAAAATTCCACAATCTGCTCACAGAAACCATGAAAAATAGCAGACATGCATCTTTGAAAAGTAGAAGGGGCATTGCATAAACCAAAAGGCATACGCATATAAGCATAAGTACCGTAGGGACACGTGAAAGTGGTCTTCTCTTGATCGGCAGTGTTAACATGAATTTGAGAGAAGCCAGAGTACCCATCAAGATAGCAAAATTGGGTGTTTTTAGACAAACTCTCAAGCATCTGATCGATGAAGGGAAGTGGGTAGTGGTCCTTCCTGGTAGCTTTGTTTAACTTCCTGTAATCAATAAACATTCTATATCCAATAACAACTCTCTGAGGTATTAGTTCATTTTTATCATTAGGAACAACAATCATACCTCCTTTCTTAGGAACACAATGAATTGGACTTACCCACCTACTATCAGCTATAGGATAGATGATACATGCGGCTAGAAGCTTGAGAATTTCCGTCCTAACCACGTCCTTCTTCCTTGGGTTCAGCCGCCGTTGATGATCAACAACAGGCTTAGCATCGGGCTCGAGATTGATAGTGTGTTGGCAAATCGATGGACTGATCCCCTTAAGGTCATCAAGGGTATAGCCCAAGGCACCACGGTGTCTGCGAAGTGTCTCCAATAACCGCTCTTCTTTGAATCCTGAAAGGTTAGCATTGATAATGACAGGATATATTTTCTTTTCATCTAAATAGGCATACTTGAGCGTATCGTGAAGTGGTTTGAGCTCAAACACCGGGTCTTCTTTTGGTTGTGCTAGGATTCCTAAAGGTTCAACCGGAAGGTTGTGCTTCAGGATAGCAGTTTGTCTTTCGAATATTTCTTCTAACTCATTTCTCTCTTGCATATGCATATCATTCTCGTGGTCTTCCATATATTGCTGGAAAGGATCATTAGGAGGAATAGAAATAGAAGCAATATTTTCAATAATTTTATCATCACTAGGTAAATCAGTACCATGAGGTTTCTTGGAAAATTTAGAAAAGTTAAATTCATATGGCTCACCATTGAATTCAACAGAAACTTTACCTTTTTTGCAATCTATAATAGCACCGCAAGTGCTGAGGAAAGGTCTACCAGAGATAATAGGGAAAAAACTATCTTGCAATGAACCAAGTACGAGAAAGTCGGTAGGATACTTTACCTTTCCACATAGGACTTCAACATCTCTCACAATTCCAATGGGAGAGATAGTTTCTTTGTTTGCTAGATAAATAGTAACATCGATCTCTTCAAGTTCACAGGGTGAAATCTCACCCATGATCTCCTGATAGAGTGAATAAGGAATAGCGCTAGCACTGGACCCCAGATCGCAAAGCCCGTAATAGTTGTGATCTCCTATTTTGACAGATACAACTGGTGTACCTGAAATTGGGCTCTTATTCTTGGTTGTGACAATGTTAGTTGAAACAACACAAATATTTATCTTGGAATCTGAAACATCATTAGTAACTAAATCTTTAACCATCGCACCTTTAGGATCGACCTAGATCAGGTCCTCAGGTTCGTCAGTTCTTCTCCCACTTTTATTTATTATGCTTGTCACAAGAGAGTGCTCCCTTATCCTTGAGGGAAAAGGGGGTTTTTATAGAAAACTGCAGGCAGAATAGGGTCAGCAACATGAATATCAACAGGTAATTCTTTAAAGGGTTTATGATACTGATCCTTCTCTTCCTTAGAAGAGTCAATGTGAGAGGCAAAGTTCTTACAAAAATCAATCATAAGCTGGGAATCAAGACCAATCTTAGAACAAAAGGTATTAAAATAATGAGTTTTCACATAGCTCTCAATGTAATCATGCCCATAATTTATAGGGGGTTCAATACCTTTATCGATTTCCCAGTCTTCAGTATTCTTCTGGATCCTCTCGATGAGATCCCATTTTTCTTCAATGCTTCTTGTTTGGAATACCCCACTAGCGGAGGCATCCAACATCTCCCTATCCTGACGAGAAAGCCTGGCATAATAATTTGTAATTATAATATCTTTGGGGAGTTCATGAATAGGACATTTGAACATTAGGAATTTAAGTCTCCCCCAAGCTTGAGCGATGGTCTCTCCATCACGAGACCCAAAGTTATAGATGTAATTCCTGTCTCGATGAATTTCATGAAGAGGGTAAAACTTTGTATAAAAGAGAGACATAAGCTCATCCCAATTAAGTAGATGTGAGTTATCGACGAGCTTATACCAATCTGAAGCTTTGTCTATAAGTGATATGGAGAATAATTTCTTCATGACGAACTCCAATGACACACCTGCAAGCTTAAATAATGAACATAGTTATGATAAATAAATCAAGTGTTCACCAGGATGTCTATATCCTGCATAACTAGCTAAGACATAATTGATAATACCAGATGGTATTTTATAAGGCACAATTTCAGTAGGGTTGGAGTGACCACCACAGTTGTTAGGAGTGACCACCACAGTGGTGGGGCGTTTCCCCATAAACAACGATCGAGGATTAGAGGTGTCCATAGGGAAAAAATTAGCAACAGAAATATAAAAACTTCCTTACCAGATTCACTTACTAATAGTACTATGCTGCCCGGCAATGGCGCCAGAAAACAGTACTTGATGTCGGGACCCAGGATTAGCGTATGCAAGCCTCGCTACAACACAATCATATGGAGAGCCGAGAACCATACCCACTTGTCTAAGAAGACAAGGCCAAGCACAGAACGTTCTCGGAAAGCATCGAACGTGAGGGGCATCCCATCCAGGCCGGATGATCAACTGAAATGGGTCCTCATCGTCCGCACACAAGTCTAAATGATATGGGTGGTGAACTCCCATACTCATAGACAAGTCGCCTCAACCATACTATCGATTGTATTATAACCCTTACATAGACTTACTCCAGCCCGATCACTTAGTCGGGGTCTAGGGCGGGCTCGATCATACATCAAAGTGTGCACGAGACGGAGTCTCGAGCAATCGCATCGCGATGCCCCAAGCTGCGCACATCTAAGGGCCACTTGGTGTATAAAAGACCGCCAGCCAGATCACAACTAAGGTCTCGAAAACCCATACAAAGACATGCATGTTATAAACATACACGGAACACACATGACAAGTATGAACAGTAGGTATCATTGCAATTCTCTACAAAATATACAACTTTATTGATAACTCTTACAGAGTGCACACAGAGATCACAAGCATGTGATCCAACATTACAACAGACAAGCGGAAGCAAAGTAGGTCTGAGTACAGACAAGTTTAACAAATGGCTTAGAGAAGCCTTATCTAAAAACAAGCCCTCCACGAGGGAACCAGTCGTCTGACTGGGACTACACTAGCTTGGTCTTGGTCTGAGTCTTCATTCTTCGAACTTCGGGTAGAAGTCACCATCGGGGTCGGTGGGTTCATCTAAAACATAGATTAAGAAAATGTGAGTACAAAATCGTACTCAGCAAGACTTACATAGGAGCTATACTACTCATGCATATGTATCAAGGTAAAGGGAGGTGGGGTTTCACTTGCAGAAGTGCCAGCTTTGACTTGGCTAGTCCTGAACTACGAGTACCAGACTTGAGGTAAGAAGCGTACACGAGTCCAGTACATCTCTTCAACCAATTACACCACTATGGTTACTTCCTCGACTTCCCCACGAGAAGCACACCATAGCACTCACACTTATCTTGGTGTATTTTAGGAGTATCCAGTTCAAGTTATCTAATAATCGAGCACAGCTCTCCAAGTAGTCCCTTACCGCGGACGCGGCTATTCGAATAGTTTATTAACCCTGCAGGGGTGTACTGCTACACACATGAAACTATCAGTTACCGCCTTTGTACTCGACACCGTTCAAGAGGTGTCGGCGAGGATAATTTCCACAACTTTTACCTCACAGCCAACTCAAATTCAATGGAGACGCCTATCTGGGCTGGAATCCACATCGTGAACCCGGCCGGTTTACCGATGTGGTCCCAGAAGATGTGTGCAGGGTCCCAAGCCGGTCTGAATAGCCGTTCTTCCACTTCGCAGACCGTGCCACAGACCTACCAGAACTCCGAACTAATGTGACTCATTGAACTGAGAAGGGGTGAGTTAGTAGGTTGAGCGGGGGTCCATGTGCCCAACATGTGGTAGTAATCTTCGTCTTGGATCACCTCACAAGAACTCGGGCTTAGGGCGGTGTTCAACGAGACAACCCACTATGTACTCCTACACAGCCTCTCATCGTTCACCTTGTATTAGGGTAGATTCACCAACACATTTCACTTTCATCAACACCATGTTTACCATCATCCCGACTCACATCATAAGCAACCTCATTGTACCACTAAGCATGCAATAAGCAGTAACAGTTGCAGTGGCCACATGATATCAACCAACTCCTACATCTGCTAGGATTGTGGTTTGCTTACTACTGTGACAAGATGATAGGTCATGCAAAGGATATGGGTTCAACTATGCGGTAGAAACAATATCATGGTGATCATCCTAAACAATGCATAAGCGAGACATGAGAGGGAAGTGGGATTTTATAGACATGATCAATGGGGTTTTGCTTGCCTTGCTGACGGGGTTCAGTCACGGGGTCTTCAACGAAGGGGGCAGCCTCCTGTTCCGGTTCCACCTCTACTCGACAAACAACAAACAAGGAAGCAATATAAATACGATGCACAAACACATGGTTGAAGGTTGAAACTTGATGTATATGTTTCTGATGTGTTTGGGCAATTCCATTTAAATTGAGTATATTGCAAATTGAATTGCAAATTCAAACTCCAATTTGAATTCAATTTAGTCAAGTTGCATATGACATTATTTGATCAAGTTAAACCATTTTGAAATGGTTATGATATGCCTCTTAGGTGTGTTTGAAATGTAGTATGTTGATATGGTTCAAAATGCAAAAGCATTTGAAAAGAATTTGAATTAAATCCATTTAAATCAAATAGCAAATGCTACTGATCACATTTTAAATTCAACTCAAACAAAGTTGAAAGTTGTATATTTGGATAGGTTATTTTCTCCTGATCATTTTTCATATATTATTTGTCTAATTTGGAGTTGATATGAATTTTCTATGAATTTCCAAAGTTTCGGCTAAATTCTGGATTTTCTGGAATTCTTTAATTCATTTCAATTTCTGGAAAAGATTTACTGCGTCAGCATGACCTCATGCTGGCGTCAGGGGGGGCTGACATGTGGGAAAACCTTGTCAGTGGGTCTGGGGTTAATCCCCGTTTGATTTAAACTAACAAGGGGGTTAAGGGGGCCAGGGCCCCACCTGTCATCGACTGTGGGGGTCATTAGGAGGGTGATTAGACGGGGCTTAGCCTGACAGGCCGGCGGCTAGCCGCCGGTGGCCACCAGACGCGGCGGCGCTGCACGGGTGAGGTGCTCCCGGCCACCAAAATGCTCGCCGAGACCACCAGAGGGCAGCCCTCGAACTCGCGCTTCACCTAGGCGAGTCGGGCGACCACAGGGAGGCCTGACGTGACGACGGCGACTTGAACGACGGCGGTCCGAGGCACGGCTTGGAACGGGATCGAGCTAGGGGGCCCTTCATGGCGCTGGGCTAGTCGGGATCGAACCAGAAAATCTCGGCGAAGACGATGGAGAGGTCCTCGAGTTCGTTTGCTTCACGGGTGCTTGCTGGCGAGCACACCGGCGACGAGGAGCCACGGCTCTCATGGAGGAATGAGCTAGAGGAGGCGAGCGGGGTCGTGGCTTGAGGGGAAATGCTCACCGAGATGCGGGGAGCGCAACGGTGCAGTCGATGGAGGCTGCAAGGGCGCGTCGACGACGAATCGACGGTGGCGAGCTTGCGGGTCCGGCGAGGTCGCGATGGCGATTCCGGCGTCTACGTGGGCTCCGGGCTCGATTCCTTTGGCCTGATGACGAAGACGAAGACGGCAAGGCTCTTGGACAAGGTTGCAAAGGTCGAGGGGCTCGATGGTCGCGTGTGCGCACGGCCGTGCTCCGGCGTTCTTCTCGGGCGTCGCTGTTCTTTGCGGGGAGGACGAACCAGAGGGCGAGGAGGGGGAAAGTGGGATGTGGGGCGTCTCCTGGCGTGCGTGGCGTCGAGAAGGAGGCAGGGGCGCGGCTGGGAGGCTGCCACCGCGACGGCTGTGGCATGCCGGGCACGCAGCTGTCTGCTCGTGCCCAGGGAAGACGACAGGGGCGCTCCAGGTGGGCTGGGCCGGCCAGGTGGGCTGCGGGGGAGCTAGTCGGGCTTCTTTGCCCAGGTAAGCCTCTGGTTTTCTTTTCTGTTTTTCTTTTCTGCATTTTTGTTTTGCTATGCTAAATAAATAGCTAGGCATTTTATTAAATGCAGACTAGCCACTTATAAAGTTTCAACATTTTTAAAATTCAAATAATTTGAATCTTAACTCAAATAGGGTTTTTTAATTAATTCCAAGGCACTGTTTGAATATTTGAAAAATCTAGGAGCATGGGGTGGGTCCCACATCACTTGAAATGTGATCACACTCATTTATAAGACTTTTCAAAAATCTAACATGAATTTTTGGAGAAGATTTTTATCTGGCCTTTTGAATTAATTCATCTGGGGGGGTTTCTTCTCCCATTTTGCTTTTGATTTTGATTTCAAACATTTCTTTTGAAATTTTAACATGATGCAAGAGACTTACTAACCCTAGCACATACCTAACTTGGGGTTGTGACAACTCGCCCCCACTCAAAAGAATCTCGTCCCGAGATTCAGAAGTCTGCGGGAGGAAGGAGGGATACTCGGCACTGAGACGGTCTTCTCTTTCCCCCGTAGCTTCTCTCTCAGAGTGGTGTGACCATTGCGCTTTCAGAAACCTAATCTTCTGACGACGAGTGACACGCTCTGCGGAATCAAGAATACGAACGGGGTATTCTCGATAAGAAAGGTCATCTTGGAGATCAAGCGTTTCGTGGTCGACTTCGCGGATGGGTTCCTTGAAGCAACGCCTGAGTTGGGACGCATGGAATACATCGTGTACTCGGGAAAGGTGCGGGGGTAGTTCAAGTTGGTAGGCAACTTCTCCATGTTTAGCAAGAATGCGGAAAGGTCCGATGTAACGTGGGGCCAATTTGCCTTTGATACCGAAACGTTGGGTTCCCTTCAGAGGAGTAACCCGGAGGTAAGCCTTCTCATCCAGATTGTAGCTCTCTTGCCTATGATGACGATCATAGTAGCTTTTCTGACGAGACTGGGCTGCTTTCAACTGATCACAAACAATGCGAACTTGCTCTTCTTCTTCCTTGATCATGTCCGGTCCAAAGAATTGTCTTTCACCGGTTTCTGACTAGTTTAGTGGTGTTCGACATCGTCGTCCATAAAGGAGTTCAAAAGGAGCCATGTTCAGACTAGATTGAAAACTATTGTTATAAGAAAATTTGGCGAATGGAAGAGACTTCTCCCAATTCTTTCCGAATGAGATAACACAAGCTCTGAGCATGTCTTCAAGAATTTGGTTAACCCTTTCGACTTGACTGCTAGACTGAGGATGGAAAGCCGTACTAAAGGAGAGATGAGTTCCCATAGCATGTTGGAAGCTTCCCCAAAATCTAGAGGTGAAAAGGCTACCACGATCAGAATTGATTTCCAAAGGAACACCGTGAAGGGATACAATTCTAGAGACGTGCAAGTCCGCTAACTGGCTAGCAGTTATAGACTCGCGAACTGGAAGGAAGTGAGCAACTTTGGAAAGCCTATCTATGACAACGAAGATGGCATCGTTTCCTTTCTGGGTTTTTGGAAAGCCGGTGATGAAGTCCGTACCGACTTTGTCCCATTTCCACTCAGGGATAGGCAATGGTTGAAGAGTGCCAGCAGGTCTTTGATGTTCGGCCTTAATGCGACGACAAACATCACATTCGGCAATGAACTTAGCAATTTCTCTCTTCATCCTAGTCCACCAAAATCTTTGGCGTAGGTCTCGGTACATCTTTGTGCTACCAGGATGAATTGAGAGGGGAGTGTCATGAGCTTCTTTGAGGATTAGCCTCCTAAGATTGTGTTTTCGTGATACAACCAATCGAGTGCCAAAGAAAACAACACCTTGATCATTTATGGAGAAACATTTAGCAACTCCGCTAGCAATGTTCTTCTTGATCTCTCGAATACCACTATCACGTTTCTGGGCGGCTATGATTTTATCCTCAAGGGTTGGTTTCGCCACCAAGGTAGAAAGATAGCCATGAGGAACAATCTCGAGATTGAGCTTTCGAACTTCCTCATGAAGAAGTGGTTGATACTGTTGTAACATGAGGTTGTTACAATACGACTTACGACTTAGTGCATCAGCCATGACATTGGCTTTGCCTGGGATGTAAGAAATTCCTAAGTCATAATCTTTTATCAACTCAATTCAGCGTCTTTGCCTGAGATTAAGATCTGGCTGGGTGAAAATGTATTTGAGGCTTTGGTGGTCGGAATAGATCTCACAACGATTACCAAGGAGGTAATGTCGCCAAGTTGTTAGGGCATGAACTACGACAGCGAGTTCAAGATCGTGGGTAGGATAGTTCTCTTCATGTGGCCGCAACTGGCGTGAAGCATAAGCTACCACATGTCTATCTTGCATAAGTATGCATCCTAACCCTTGACGTGAGGCGTCACAATAGATCTCGAAATCCTTTTTGGTGTCTGGAGGTGAAAGTACGGGTGCAGAAGTCAATCTTCTTTTTAGCTCTTGAAAGCTTTCCTCGCACTTGGAAGTCCATAGGAATTTATTATCTTTCTTGAGGAGTTCAGTCAGAGGCTTTTCAACTTTAGAAAAGTTCTCGACGAAGCGACGGCAATAGCTGACTAGGCCAAGAAAACTCCTAACTTGCTTAACCGATTCAGGTGGAGTCCAGTCAAGGACGGCCTGAACTCTCTCGGGATTCACAACAATGCCTTTTGCAGAAATCACGTGGCCTAAGTAGGTCACTTCTGGTAGCCAAAATTCACACTTGGAGAATTTAGCATATAGGCGATGCTCTATAAGTTTCATCAATACCAGCCTTAGGTGTTCGGCATGTTCTTCTTCGTTCTTCGAGTATATAAGGATGTCATCGAGGTAAACCATGACGAACTGGTCCAAATACTCCATGAAGATCGAGTTCATCATGCGTGAAAAAGTGGCGGGGGCATTGGTTAGACCGAAGGACATGACAGTGAACTCGTAAAGACCATAACGAGTAGTAAAAGCTGTTTTTGGGATGTCCTCGTTTCGGATCTTGATTTGATGATAACCTAATCTCAAATCCATCTTGGAGAAGACAGAGGATCCTGCAAGTTGATCATAAAGATCATTGATCCTGGGCAGTGGGTACTTGTTCTTTATCGTCGCTAGATTTAGCGGACGATAGTCTACGCACATCCTTTCTGTTCCATCTTTCTTCGTTACGAACAGAACGGGGCAACCCCATGGCGATGAGCTAGGGCGGATGAAGCCTTTTTCCAACAAAGCTTCCAGTTGGGTTTTAAGCTCAGCTAACTCACGTGGGGCCATTTTGTATGGGCGTCTAGAAATTGGTGCGGTTCCTGGGGCAAGATCCACTATGAAATCTACACATCTGTCGGGTGGCATGCCTGGCAGCTCTTCAGGAAAGACATCCGGGAAGTCACGAACCACCGGAACATCTTCGAGGTCGGGAAGGGGAAGCACATTCAAAGAATTCACCTGGGTTCTTGTTCTTGGTGAGGAGTAAACTATTGTCTGGCCTGAAGGATGTGTAAGTCTAATTGACTTGGCTTTACAATCAAGAAAAGCATGTTGTCTTGATAACCAATCCATACCAAGGATGACATCAATGTCTGAAGACTTGAGGGCTATAAGAGAAGCAAGTTATACTAAACCCTCAATTGCAATTTGATTACCACGGCTTAATCTATTAGTTTGCCATTTGGAACCAGGAGTTTGAATGATCATTGGGGTGAACATTTCATCAAAGGATATCTCATGCCGAAGTGCATAACTCTCCGACATGAATGAGTGAGATGCTCCTGGGTCGAAAAGAACAGAAGTGGGAACAAAATTGACTGGGAGCGTACCAAGAATGATGCCAGAAGTACTATCAGTCTCCTCAACAGAGATTTGGTTCACACGTCCAAGATTTGTAGAAGTGAAAGGCTTGGTGGTGGGAACCTTCGGGGGTGGTTTGGCACGAACAGTGGGGTTTCCTTTGGCATGGGGTGGAGCATTCTGACTGACACGGCACTCACGAGAATAGTGACCAGGCTGGCCACATCTAAAGCATGCTCCAAAGATAGTGCGGGGAGCTGGGTTATTTGGTGGAGCTGGTGGACGAGGCGGCACAAGGGATGACCTTGGTGGGTTGTTTTGGGGAAACAAACTGTTAGGAATCCAGATCATACGCTTCTGAGGGCGTGAACTGGAAGAAGGGGTAAGCTCAAGAGCATGTTTGCGAGACTTCTCGAAAACTACATTGCCATGCTCAGCTCTGAAGGATCTGTTGACTAAATCCTCAAAGGTGGCAAACTCAAGGAGGTTGAGATCATGACAAAGGATGAGGCTAAGTCCCTTACGGAACCTTGCCTGCTTTCTGGCATCGGTGGTGATCTCATCTTGGGCATAACGAGCAAGACGGTTGAATTCCCTCACGTACTCATGAATGGACATCTCTCCTTGATTCAGATTGCAGAACTCTTCCTTCTTGCGCTCCATTAACTCATCCAGAATGTGGTACCCTCGAAAGGCAACACAGAACTCTTGCCAAGTCACTACGTGACCATCTGGCTGCATTGCAACATAGTTCTCCCACCACTGAAGAGCAGCACCTTCCAAGAAGTATACCGCGAGAACAACTCGGTCATCGGGAGAAACATGTGCAGTATCAAGCTTACGCTCGATGGAACGGAGCCAATCATCAGCTTCAAGGGGCTCAGAAGAACATCGGAATACCGGTGGCTTGAGGAGGATGAAGTCCTGAATGCTGACCACCACATTACGATGGTGGGCGGTATTCTGCTCAATGAGCTCCAGAAGGCGTGTTTGATCACATCTATTCCGCTCGGCTTCCATCATGATTTCCGCCGCAGAAGGCGGTGGTGGAGGTTCATCATCATTTCGATTCCGATCACGGTCTCGATTCCGAAGAACAACACTACGAGTTCCACCTGACATCCTGTGTGATAAAAATCAACAATCAGAACAGGTTGTACGATGGAGGCAAGGATAAAAGGATATGATTTCAGAAGGAGAAGACTATAATGCAAAGGCAATGATTCAAAGAAACATGGGATAATTCCGGCAGCATAACGGCTACACCGGGATGGAAAACAAGACAACCTCGAGGAGATTGGACAGAAATTCCTCAAGGAACTCAAAACACGAATACTCTGGACATCCACGACAATCCTACGGCTATAAGGAGGCAATCAACGAGATGTTCTAGTAAGACATAGATGAGCCTAGTCCTATCTTCCCTTAGAATAAGATGAGGGTGACTCAGAACTCAGAACGATGAGGGTAAGGAGAAAAAGAAGCCTTACGTTGTTCCCTTATATACCTAGTAACTATATAACTATAGAAGGCTAGACTCGACTTTGGCCAAGGCTGATAATCCTACAGTCAGTCCTGCTCTGATACCAAGTCTGTCGGGACCCGGGGTTAGCGTATGCAAGCCTCGCTACAACACAATCATATGGAGAGCCGAGAACCGTACCCACTTGTCTAAGCAGACAAGGCCATGCACAGAACGTTCTCGGAAAGCATCGAACGTGAGGGGCATCCCATCCAGGCCGGATGATCAACTGAAATGGGTCATCATCGTCCGCACACAAGTCTAAATGATATGGGTGGTGAACTCCCATACTCATAGACAAGTCGCCTCAACCATACTATCGATTGTATTATAACCCTTACATAGACTTACTCCAGCCCGATCACTTAGTCGGGGTCTAGGGCGGGCTCGATCATACATCAAAGTGTGCACGAGACGGAGTCTCGAGCAATCGCATCGCAATTCCCCAAGCTGCGCACATCTAAGGGCCACTTGGTGTATAAAAGACCGCCAGCCAGATCACAACTAAGGTCTCGAAAACCCATACAAAGACATGCATGTTATAAACATACATGCAGCACACATGTCTAGTATGAACAGCAGGTATCATTGCAATTCTCTACAAAATATACAACTTTATTGATAACTCTTACAGAGTGCACACAGAGGTCACAAGCATGTGATCCAACATTACAACAGACAAGCGGAAGCAAAGTAGGTCTGAGTACAGACAAGTTTAACAAATGGCTTAGAGGAGCCTTATCTAAAAACAAGCCCTCCACGAGGGAACCAGTCGTCTGACTGGGACTACACTAGCTTGGTCTTGGTCTGAGTCTTCATTCTTCGAGCTTCGGGTAGAAGTCACCATCGGGGTCGGTGGGTTCATCTAAAACATAGATTAAGCAAACGTGAGTACAAAATCGTACTCAGCAAGACTTACATAGGAGCTATACTACTCATGCATATGTATCAAGGTAAAGGGAGGTGGGGTTTCACTTGCAGAAGTGACAGCTTTGACTTGGCTAGTCCTGAACTACGAGTACCAGAACTGAGGTAAGAAGCGTACACGAGTCCACTACATCTCTTCAACCAATTACACCACTATGGTTACTTCCTCGACTTCCCCACGAGAAGCACACCATAGCACTCACACTTATCTTGGTGTATTTTAGGAGTATCCGGTTCAAGTTATCTAATAATCGAGCACAGCTCTCCAAGTAGTCCCTTACCGCGGACGCGGCTATACGAATAGTGTATTAACCCTGCAGGGGTGTACTGCTACACACATGAAACTATCAGTTACCGCCTTTGTACTCGACACCGTTCAAGAGGTGCTGGCGAGGATAATTTCCACAACTTTTACCTCACAGCCAACTCAAATTCAATGGAGACGCCTATCTGGGTTGGAATCCACATCGTGAACCCGGCCGGTTTACCGATGTGGTCCCAGAAGATGTGTGCAGGGTCCCAAGCCGGTCTGAATAGCCGTTCTTCCACTTCGCAGGCCGTGCCACAGACCTACCAGAACTCCGAACTAATGCGACTCATAGAACTGAGAAGGGGTGAGTTAGTAGGTTGAGCGGGGGTCCATGTGCCCAACATGTGGTAGTACTCTTCGTCTTGGATCACCACACAAGAACTCGGGCTTAGGGCGGTGTTCAACGAGACAACCCACTATGTACTCCTACACAGCCTCTCATCGTTCACCTTGTATTAGGGTAGATTCACCAACACATTTCACTTTCATCAACACCATGTTTACCATCATCCCGACTCACATCATAAGCAACCTCATTGTACCACTAAGCATGCAATAAGCAGTAACAGTTGCAGTGGCCACATGATATCAACCAACTCCTACATCTGCTAGGATTGTGGTTTGCTTACTACTGTGACAAGATGATAGGTCATGCAAAGGATATGGGTTCAACTATGCGGTAGAAACGTTATCATGGTGATCATCCTACACAATGCATAAGCGAGACATGAGAGGGAAGTGGGATTTTATAGACATGATCAATGGGGGTTTGCTTGCCTTGCTGACAGGGTTCAGTCACGGGGTCTTCAACGAAGGGGGCAGCCTCCTGTTCCGGTTCCACCTCTAGTCGACAAACAACAAACAAGGAAGCAATATAAATACGATGCACAAACACATGGTTGAAGGTTGAAACTTGATGTATATGTTTCTGATGTGTTTGGGCAATTCCATTTAAATGGAGTATATTGCAAATTCAATTGCAAATTCAAACTCCAATTTGAATTCAATTTAGTCAAGTTGCATATGACATTATTTGATCAAGTTAAACCATTTTGAAATGGTTATGATATGCCTCTGAGGTGTGTTTGAAATGTAGTATGTTGATATGGTTCAAAATGCAAAAGCATTTGAAAAGAATTTGAATTAAATCCATTTAAATCAAATAGCAAATGCTACTGATCACATTTTAAATTCAACTCAAACAAAGTTGAAAGTTGGATATTTGGATAGGTTATTTTCCCCTGATCATTTTTCATATATTATTTGTCCAATTTGGAGTTGATATGAATTTTCTATGAATTTCCAAAGTTTGGGCTAAATTCAGGATTTTCTGGAATTCTTTAATTCATTTCAATTTCTGGAAAAGATTTACTGCGTCAGGATGACCTCATGCTGGCGTCAGGGGGGGGCTGACATGTGGGCCAACCTTGTCAGTGGGTCTGGGGTTAATCCCCGTTTGATTTAAACTAACAGGGGGGTTAAGGGGGCCAGGGCCCCACCTGTCATCGACTGTGGGGGTCATTAGGAGGGTGATTAGCCGGGGCTTAGCCTGACAGGCCGGCGGCTAGCCGCCGGTGGCCACCAAACGCAGCGGCGCTGCACGGGGGAGGTGCTCCCGGCCACCAAAATGCTCGCCGAGACCACCAAAGGGCAGCCCTCGAACTCGCGCTTCACCTAGGCGAGTCGGGCGACCACGGGGAGGCCTGACGTGACGACGACGACTTGAACGACGGCGGTCCGAGGCACGGCTTGGAACGGGATCGAGCTAGGGGGCCCTTCATGGCGTTGGGCTAGTCGGGATCGAACCAGAAGAGCTCGGCAAAGACGATGGACAGGTCCTCGAGTTCATTTGCTTCACGGGTGCTCGCTGGCGAGCACACCGGCGACAAGGAGCCACTGCTCTCATGGCGGAATGAGCTAGAGGAGGCGAGCGGGGTCGTGGCTTGAGGGGAAATGCTCACCGAGATGCGGGGAGCGCAACGGTGCAGTCGATGGAGGCTGCAAGGGCGCGACGACGACGAATCGACGGTGGCGAGCTTGCGGGTCCGGCGAGGTCGCGATGGCGATTCCGGCGTCTACGTGGGCTCCGGGCTCGATTCCTTTGGCCTGATGACGAAGACGAAGACGGCAAGGCTCTTGGACAAGGTTGCAAGGGTCGAGGGGCTCGATGGTCGCGTGTGCGCACGCCCGTGCTCCGGCGTTCTTCTCGGGCGTCGCTGTTCTTTGCGGGGAGGACGAACCAGAGGGCGAGGAGGGGGAAAGTGGGACGTGGGGCGTCTCTTGGCGTGCGTGGCGTCGAGAAGGAGGCAGGGGCGCGGCTGGGAGGCTGCCACCGCGACGGCTGTGGCATGCCGGGCACGCAGCTGTGTGCTCGTGCCCGGGGAAGATGACAGGGGCGCTCCAGGTGGGCTGGGCCGGCCAGGTGGGCTGCGGGGGAGCTAGTCGGGCTTCTTTGCCCAGGTAAGCCTCTGGTTTTCTTTTCTGTTTTTCTTTTCGGCCTTTTTGTTTTGCTGTGCTAAATAAATAGCTAGGCATTTTATTAAATGCTGAAAAATTTTATATGGCCTCATAATAATATAGACTAGCCACTTATAAAGTTTCAACATTTTTAAAATTCAAATAATTTGAATCTTAACTCAAATAGGTTTTTTTAATTAATTCCAAGGCACTGTTTGAATATTTGAAAAATCTAGGAGCATGGGGTGGGTCCCACATCACTTGAAATGTGATCACACTCATTTATAAGACTTTCCAAAAATCTAACATGAATTTTTGGAGAAGATTTTTATCTGGCCTTTTGAATTAATTCATCTGGGGGGTTTCTTCTCCCATTTTGCTTTTGATTTTGATTTCAAAGATTTCTTTTGAAATTTTAACATGATGCAAGAGACTTACTAACCCTAGCACATACCTAACTTGGGGTTGTGACACTTGATGACCCTCAACTGTAGGGGATCGTTTGTAGCGTTTTTGATAAATAAGAGTGTCGAACCCAACGAGGAGCAGAAGGTATTGGTAAGTGACTTTGGTAAAGAAATAGCTGCAGGAACTGAAAGATAACTTTTTAGGGGTTTTCGGTATAAGCAACTAAAAGGTAAAAGCGAACAAAGTAAAGAACACTAAGGAGTAACAAGTGTCCCAATCCTTTCGAGCAAAGGATAGTCCTAGCAAATGAACTTATAGGGGCTAAAGCATTCTTGAGGACACACGGGAGAAATAGTCATGTGCTTTCGCCATTTTCCGTGTCGGTACTATGTGCCGTGTTGATAAGTGTTGAGTGGGTGGATCTATGCTAGTGCACCCGCTAGAATAAGATAAGTGCACTCTTATGATTAAACACCTTGCAAGCATCCGCAAATACAAGATAGTAATAAAGGCAAAAGCCTAACCATAGCAATACGATCGATGATCCATTGTTCCCTAGTGCAAAAGCATGCGAACTGGGGTTTAGGTTTCTGTCACTCCGGCAACCCACCGTAAGCATTCTTTATACACAATGCCTTCCCCTAGGTCCTTAATAAGGTGAAGTGTTGAGTGTTCGACTCACACAACACCACTAGAAAAATAACAACACAACTTAAATATCAAACAACACATATTACTTCAACATCATATGACTACTAACAACTAGACTTCTCCCATGTCCTCAAAAACTAAAGAACTACTCACAAGACATAAAAGAGATCATGATCAGTGGGGATAAATAGATGATAAACAATCTGGACACAATGGTTTTCTCCCACAAAACTCAATAGCATTCATCACACGACGGTAATCAACACGAGTAGAGTAGAGAGGATAGATAGTACGGATTACAACACAAGTTGAACTTGTGAGGTGAGATTGGATGAAGGTGAAGATAGTGCTGATGTTGGGGATGATGTTGATGATGATCTCGATGATGCCCATGACGATGGTGATGATGACGGCGACGATCTCCCATTCCGGGAAGTGTTCTCCCCGGCGGAATCTGCCCGCCGGAGATGGATTTTCTTCTCTGTAGGTTTCCGCCATGGAGCGGCTGCGGAACTCGCGAAAACACTCTCCTTTTAGGGTTTCGGATAACGAGTAATATATAGGCCAGAGGGGGTGTGGGAGTGGCCCCAGGGGTCCAGGCGCCCTCCCGGCGTGGCCAGGGTGGGGGGCGCGCCAGGTGGCCGCTTAGGTACCTTGTGGCCCCACCCTGGCCCATCCTATGCGTGTCTTCGTTATCCTTCTGGAAAATGGCCTCCGTGGATTTTCGGGTAATTTGGGGGTCTTCTTGTTCAGAAACTCAGCGTCCACTTTTTACCGTTGAATCCTGCGTCTGGTGCTTCGGCATCGTAAAGTTGCAATCTGTGTAAAATAGGCCAAAACAACATAAGAATAGCATCATAACTTGAAATATATCAACGAATAGGAAAGAATTACTATATAAAATAGTGATGCATTTTGGACGTATCAGGTGTCTCCCTGGATCGGTGCGTTGGCGAGGTACTGAGTTGGCGCCATGACATTGGCCATGGGGTTATTGAAGTGGTGGGGAGGTGTATGAAAGCGATCTTGACGTGGCGGAGGAGCCGGCTGCCTGGGAGGTGTGAATCCTAGGGGAGTCGATTGGTTTGGGTTGTTGAATAGCGTTTTCCCTTGGTAGTTGACGGGGAACCGACTCGTGTATCTCTGCGGGTGTGTGTACGCGAGGCTCAGCCACTGATTTTCTATCAGATCTGACTTTCCCCGGAGGCGTGTAGCTTCCTGGGGGAGTTGGTCTTCTTTTTCCATCTTCTGTTCTTTTTCGACGTTGGCCTATGCTCGCAAGTTTTCTATCCGACCCCTGAGCTCGTTCACCCTTGTCTTCCAAGCCTCCTGGTTCTCAAGCGTCATCGGTACTTCCAAGGCTTCATCGAGGGAGGTTAGGGCGTCCGCGAGGGCTTGAGCTCTAGTAGGGAATTGTACTGATGGACGGGCCACCGGGTCTCTATCCGCACTAGCTGCCCCAGCAGCTTCCGCCTCTATGCCTTGGTTGCGAGCCGGATGGCAGCCGGATCCTCCAGTGTTGGCAATGAACACCATGGCGCAATATGAAGGTCCAAAGTAGGGATAATCTGGGTCGTACTCTGGTATGCCGGTGTCGAGTCTGGAGTTCCCCACGGACCGGATGGATCCTGTATCTAAGAAGCTTTCCTCACCTGGATGCGAGTCGGCATCGGTCAGTTCCTCCGAAGGGTTTTGCATTGTGGACTCGACAGAGCGCTCTGACTTTGGAGACTCATCAATGAATCCGAAAAAAGTGCGTTTGGAGCCGGCATGTCGCCGACTCGAAGTTTCGACATGTACTTCAGGATCCGGATTTGGCTCAGATCCTTCTGTCTTGCCGATGAAGACGTGGATGGATCCAATCGGGACCCAATATCCTGATTCGAAAGAATCGGCTTCAGGACCCCAAGTGGAGTCCTCGATGCAGAGCTTCCCGCGTCGGCTTCTGGTGATCCTCCCAGCGACGAATCCTTCCATGCCTTGCTGAGCTCCCTCCAAAATCTCAACCCCTGCGAGCGCAGGCCCCACGGTGGGCGCCAACAGTCGTGGGAAAGTCACGGCAAATGTCCGAAGAGTCGAACTTAAAATGGGACCTTTGCTTCGAGGCGATTTCGTGGAGAGAGTCGACATGAACACGAGACTTGTCGATTTACCCAGGTTTCAGCCCCTGTTTGTCTCGAGGTAAAAGCCTACTTGTTGGGGGGATGGACCAAGCCCATAACCCGGCATTAGATCGCAACTCTCTGGACTGGCTTATACGTGAAGGCCCACGAAGACAAGACCCGGCCCAGAGGGAGACGCGCCAAGGAGACAAGCTTGAAGCCCAAGAAGGAATTTGACTTACCTTGTATAGCGCGTAGCGTATTTTCAAAGTAGACATAGAATAGGATTCCTCCTCAAGTAGGAATCGGATCCGTGGACTCTTGGACCAGGCACCTTTATAAGCCGAGGGTTCGGGGCGCCAGGGTAAACTCTCAATTCAACACACAACGCATGAATCATAACCTAGATCTCCCCGAGACGCAAGTTATGAGCCGGCAAACCCTTGTAATCCAAAAGCCGGCTAGTCCTTTCGACAAGACGGAAACCCCTCAATAATAAGAAGCAGGAGTAGATCTTTACCTCGAGAAAAAAGAGGGGCCGAAACCTGGGTAAATCGCCGAGTATCATATCTATGTCGACTCTCTCCTCGATACCACCTCGCAGCAAATGCCTCACTAAAAGTTTGATGACTCGAACATCTGCCGTGTTAACCCCACGATAGTTGGCGCCCACCGTGGGGCATGCGCATGCAGGAATTGAGATTTTTGGAGGAGCTCGTCAAGGCATGGAGGGATTCGTCGCCGGCTGGATCACCAGAAGTCGGCGCGGGATGCTTTACATTGATGACTCGTACTGGGGCCCCGAAGCCGATTCTCTAAAATCTGGGTATCGGGTCCCGATCGGGTCGATCCAAATCTTCATCGCCAAGACCAATAGATCTGAGCTCAAGCCGGATCTGGAAGTCCACGTGGAAACCTCAAGCCTGCAGCAAGCCGGCTTCAACCACAACTTTGTTGGATTCGTCACCGGTCTCCAAATCCGGTGTGTTCTGTTGAGTCCCTGACCAGCGACACCTCAGAGGAAACGTTTGATGCAACCTCACGCCCAGTGATGGAAGCTCACGTATTCCAAATCGATTCGGTCTGTTGGGAGTGGAAGGCTCGGAACTGGCTCGATGGAGTATGACGAGGGGGTGACCCCACGACTCCTACGGATGAGCCCACCTGGTGTCCATGAAAGCAGAAGGCCCATGAAGATACGGCCCCAGCCCACTAGATGGCACCGACGTAGAAGTCCTCGACTCATAGGGAAGGTGCGAAGACCTGCCGTAAGGAGCAAGCTAGGGTTAGGAAAGTTTACTTGTACACGTAGATGAATTCCCCGAGACCTAGCCCCGTATATAAGGGCTAGGAGGGGCGACGCCAAAGATATCCAATCTCACATGTAACCCTAGCCCTGAGCGCTCCACCCTCGGCTTCCTCTGTAATCGCATCTCCCTAATCAATAATATCGAGCAGGAGCAAGCCTCCCTGTTTGCTGACGAGCTATCGTCCAACCTGCGCCTCTCATGACTAACCCAGGGTCCCTGGCCATGGGATTTTCCGGGGTTGATCCCCGTCAATTGGCGCCGTCTGTGGGGACCACGCAGGTTGGGATCACGATCTCGGCGGTCCCATCTTCAGCAAGCTACAACTCAAGGGCAAGACCCATACTTATCCCACTCGAAGGATTCAGGATCACGGCGGACATCTCCGCCGCCCCATCAAGACCACTCGAGCTACAGTCATGCCAGGACCAATATTACGATGACAACCAAGCACAGCGCCAGCGCCGTAGGAGTCGACGACCCAAAAGAACAGCGACGGGCCTCTACGAAGAGATCCCACTCGACGAACTGCAACACGCAGCGGAGGACTCGCAAATCTTCCGACAACCCACCACCGCCCGAGCACCCGCCGCCCATCAAGACAATGACTACGAGATCGAACCCAGCGATCAGCAGAATCACCGCCAAGGCAGAAGGAATCGACGACCCAAAAGGAGCGCATGGGATAACTACGGTAGAGCCCCAATGAACGAGCCACATCGCGCAGTCGCGCAACCGACGACCACTCGACGACATACCGCCGCACGAGCATTTGCCGTCAACCAAGACAGCGACTCCGAGACACCTGTTGGCGAGTACTACGACCCAGATCAAAGGCCGGATGAATTCGCCAACCTCACCAGGAACGAAGACATGAGTCGAGGAATCGAAATCGATCCCCGCTTCCACGTGCACCCGGAAGATCACGAGCAGATCTTCAGAATCTCAAGAAGGAAGAGGCATGCCGGATCCAGCAAACTCACGGCCAGAGAGCAGCTAGCAGGACCCTGCACGATCCACAGCTTCGAGGATGACTGGGTGCGCGTCAGGTTAGGGCACACTTTGAGAGACTGCCGCCTGTTCAACGAGCTAGCCGACGACCTCAAGAAGGAGAAGCAGAAAGACGACAGACGCAACCAACGACCCGAGCAATCACCGACCTCAAACCCGGAAGGACGTCACAGCCCGTCGCAAGCACAGGTGCGCATGATCCAAGAAGGAAGAGTACCACAAGCACAACGCGACGCCCAAACCATGCAGGCCAGAGCAGCAGAGAGCATAAACATAGTCGAAGTCTACCAATTGCATGACACAGAGACCAGCATCACGTTCTCACAGGACGACCATCCACTCGCAGTCCCAAGACCGGTGCATGCACCCCTAGTGCTCGATGCACAAATCGGAGGATACGACATGGACCGGGTCTTCATGGACGGAGGCAGCAGCATGAACATCATCTTCGCCAGCACCCTGCAAAAGATGCTGATCCCACGATCAGTGTGGAGAAAATCAAGCACCGAGTTGCACGGGGTAGTCCCAGGAGAAGCAGCCACATCCCTCGGAGTCGTCGAACTCGAAGTCGTCTTTGGCAACTGGCGTAACTTCACAAAGCACGTCCTCGAGTTCGAGGTACTCGACTGGCAATCGTAGTATCACGCCATACTGGGACGACCAGCATTCGCGCAATTCATGGCGGTCCCACACTACGCCTACCTCAAGCTCAAGATGCCAGGATCATCAGGAGTCCTCACGATCAACGGAAGTTTCATCAAATCAGATCAATGTGATCGTGACTTCCACAGAATCTCCGACACATTCGGAGCCAAACAAGAACTCAGAGAAATAGCCATGGTGACGGACAAGAGTACCTTCCCATTGACGAACCGAAGCGAATCCAGGGAGTACGAACGCGACTTCAGCATCGACGGTGACACAGTCACTCACCAAGTACACCAGACGGACCCAGACAAAACAGTCCGCGCGTACGCCCACCTACCAGAGGAGCAGGCAGCGGCTCTCATCGCTTTCCTTTGAGACGAATGGGAAATATTCGCCTAGTGCCCAGCCGACATGCCTGGGATACCACACGAATTCGCGGAACACGCCCTACGCATCAAGCCAAACACGAGGCCAGTGAAGCAAGCGCTGAGACGATTCTCGGAGCCCAAGCGCAGAGCAATCGGAGAGGAAGTCAACCGGTTACTCGACACCCAGTTCATCCGAGAAACGAAGAAAGCCACCTGGATAGCCAACCCAGTGCTGGTGCCCAAGAAAGACACGACCGTACTACGCATGTGTGTCGACTATGGACCAGTCAACAAACATTGCCCGAAAGACCACTTCCCCTGCCTAGAATCGATCAGATAATCGACTCAACAGCAGGGTGCGATCTACTCTCCTTTCTTGACGCTTACTCAGGATACAACCAGATCAGAATGAAGGAAGAAGAAGAAGAACACACATCGTTCATCACCCCCTACGGAGTATTCTGCTACAAGACCATGCCCTTCGGGCTCAAAAACGCAGGCGCCACTTACCAACGAATGATGCAGGCCTACCTGAAGGAGAAAATCGGAAGAAATGTACAAGTCTACGTAGACGACATCGTCATCAAGACCTATAAAGCAGCAACACTACTCGACGACCTGCGCGAAACCTTCGCGGCACTCAACAAATACAGAATCAAACTCATCCCAAATAAGTGTGCATTCGGCGTACCGGCAGGAAAGTTGCTCGGCTACATGGTCTCTGCCTGCGGGATCGAAGCAAACCCCGAGAAAATCCAAGCCATCACCCGCATGAAAGAACCAACCGACGTCAAAGGAGTACAGCAGCTCACTGGAAACTCGCAGCCCTAAGCCGCTTCATCAGCAGGCTGGGAGAACGCACGCTTCCTTTCTACCAGCTGCTCAGGAAAGGAGAGAAATTCGAGTGGACGGAGGAAGCCCGCCAAGCATTCGTGGACCTGAAAAAGACGCTTTCGACCCCACCAATCCTGGCGGTACCCAAGGAGCGAGAGAAGCTATACCTCTACGTGGCAGCACGCAGCAGTGTGGTAAGCACAGCGCTCGTTGTCGAACGCGTAGAAGAAGGCAAAGTTCAGAGCATCCAGAGACCAATCTACTACCTCAGCACGCTCCTGACCAAATCCCAGCAGCGGTACCCGCACTATCAGAAGCTACTACTAGCCATCATCAGGACCTCAAGAAAGGTGTCCCAATACTTCGATGAGCACCCTATCACAATCGTGAGCAGCGCACCACTCGCCGACATACTCAATAACCCTGGAGCAACCGGGCGAGTCTCCGAGTGGAACATCGAGCTCAGCCCACGGGACCTGCAGTTCAAGCACCCAACAGCCACCAAAGCCCAAGTACTCCCAGATTTCCTGGTCGAGTGGACGGAGGTTCAAACACCAGGACCCCCAGACCTATCAAGCTCATGGTCAATGTTCTTCGATGGGTCCAAGAGACAATAAGGAGCTGGGGCAGGAGTTGTACTCATCTCCCCCAAAGGAACAAAGTTGAAATACGTCCTCCAGATCAACTTCAGTCACGCCTCCAACAACGAAGCAGAATACGAGGCACTCCTCCATGGTATGCGCATGGCCAAAACGTCTGGAGCCACTCGCCTCATAATTTACGGGGACTGCAACCTCGTCGTCCAGCAGACGATGGGAAACTGCAACGCAATAGCCGGCAACATGGCGGCATACCAAAAGCTCTACAATGAACTCGAAGGAAATTTCGACGGTTGCGAGCTCAACTACATCACCAGGGACAACAACTCAGAAGCCGACGAGCTCGCGAACATCGGTTCGACCAGGGCGCCCGTACCACCAGGCGTTTTTCTCGAAAGCATCAACCGGAGGTCCATCAAGGTGCAGGAAGCAACATCTGAAGCAGTCGCGGACGGCGAAGATGCAACAGAAATAGCGCAGGTGGCAGCAGCAACCCTATCAGAAGGCACAGGCACCAGCACATCCGACAGCACAGCCCCGACAGAGTTCGAAGGACCCGTTTGGACAAAACTGTTCCTCCGATTCTTAATCGAAGGCACACTACCACTAGACGTGGCCGAAGCACGACGCATCAGCCGACGATCCAAGGCATTCACGGTGATAAACAGACAACTATATAAGCGCAGCATCACCCAGATACTCCAAAAGTGCATTGACGAAGAGGACGGCAAAGCCCTTTTGCTCGAAATCCACGAAGGCACCTGCGGACACCACGCGAGCAGTCGAGTGCTCGTGTCCAAAGCATTTCGAGCTGGGTTCTACTGGCCCAAAGCAATGAAAAACACAGAGGAAATCGTGAGACGTTGCGTCGCCTGCCAAAAATTCGCCAACAGGCCACACGCTCCCACATCAGAACTCAAGACCATACCACTATCCTGGTCGTTCGCCACCTGGGGACTCGACATGGTAGGCCCACTAAAAAAATCATCAAAGGGCGGAAGGACACACTTGCTCGTCGCAGTCGACAAGTTCACAAAGTGGATCGAAGCAGTGCCCATCACCAGCTCCACAGCTCTCACGGCTGTCAACTTCATCAAGTCGATTATCTTCAGATTCGGAGTACCACACAACATCATCATGGACAACGGCACGAACTTCACGTCCGCAGAATTTCAGAACTTCTGCGAAGAACTGGGCATCAAAATCAATTACGCATCAGTCGCGCACCCACAGTCCAACGGCCAGGTGGAAAAAGCAAACGGCCTTGTCTGTGGAGGAATCAAGAAACGACTCCTCACACCACTCGAGCAAGCCGCCGGTAACTGGATAGAAGAACTCCATGCGGTCCTGTGGAGCTTACGAACCACGCCAAACACTGCAACCCAATACACACCCTTCTTCATGGTGTAAGGAGCAGAGGCAGTCCTGCCACATGACCTCAAGTTTGGAGCACCCCGGGTCACCGGATACGAGGAAGAAGAAGCAGAAGAAGCATTACAAGACGACAAAGATACGGCTAACGAAGCAAGAGACACAGCCCTAACAAAATCAGAAGGGTACCAAGACAAACTGCGTACCTACCAAAGCAGTCGACTGCGCACTAGAACCTTCAACAAAGGTGATCTAGTCCTACGACTAATACAAGAGAAGGTCCACAAACTTGCCCCCCAATGGGAAGGACCATTCATAATCTCCGAAGTCATCGGAGGTAGCGCCTACAGGCTGAAGAACCCAAAGACAGACGAGGACGTCGGCAACCCATGGAACGTAGCAAACTTGCGACTATTCTACCCATAGCCCCTATCGGTCGGACATGACTGGCAACTCATGTAAATCGCTTGACCGCAATAAAATAAATTTCACCCCAATACTGCCATCTCAAAGCACTCGGGGGCTGAAGAGGAAACTCCCCCCCCCCCCACGAGCAAATCTATCGCCTACGCGATCTCAACCGAAGTACTCGGGGGCTTAAGAGAAAAAACTCCCCCCCCCCCGAGCAACTCTATCGCCTACGCGATCTCAACCGAAGTACTCGGGGGCTTAAGAGAAAAAACTCCCCCCCCCCCCGAGCAACTCTATCGCCTACGCGATCTCAACCGAAGTACTCGGGGGCTTAAGAGAAAAAACTCCCCCCCGAGCAACTCTATCGCCTACGCGATCTCAACCGAAGTACTCGGGGGCTTAAGAGAAAAAAAATCCCCCCATAGCAACTCTATCGCCTACGCGATCTCAACCGAAGTACTCGGGGGCTTAAGAGAAAAAACTCCCCCCGATCAACTCTATCGCCTACGCGATCTCAACCGAAGTACTCGAGGGCTTAAGAGAAAAAACCCCCCCCCCCCGAGCAACTCTATCGCCTACGCGATCTCAACCGAAGTACTCGTGGGCTTAAGAGGAAATTGCCCCCCCCCCGAGAGCAAACTTCTATCGCACATGTGATCTTAATCGAAGCACTCGGGGGCTTGAGAAGCAAACCCCCCCCCCCCCGAGAAACTCTACCGCTTACGCGATCTTCTTCATGAAGCACTCGGGGTCTCGAGCACAAACCCTACCAAGAGACGACCATTAACACTCCCATGACATCCAGGGACTTTTGAAAACACTTCGGAGGAAGCACAAGCTCATCTAGTCTTCACCTGATCGCCAACAATCACCTAAAGACTTGGGGGCTACTCCCATCGGGAGCGCTGCCGCGCACCCGATAAAAAGACAACAAAGGAAACAAAATTTTAGCCTACGCCTGACCCTTCGACTCAAGCGTAGCCTCGGGGGCTACTCCCATCGGGAGCGCTATCGCACACCCGATAGAACCAACAGTACCAAGTATAGGATGGACTCGAAGACACTCCCCAGCAGTAAAAGACTCTCAGTTACAAAAGGATTCGAAGATAGCTCCTGATCGTCAAGACACAGTTTTCGGTGGCATAAAAGGCTCAAGTATAAATTCCACTACAAAGGATAAAACACAGTTTCCATCATAGATATCATCTTCAGTACGAAAAGACTCAACTACATTTGGATAGAAGGCAGCTCCTGTTACAAGAGAAAATCACCCAAGGAATTATGACTTCTACATGTGTGCCCATGAGGGGTAACCTACTCTAGTACAAGAGCATCATCACAGACAAAGTAGGGGTGGAAGCATGTAAGGCCCGATATGCGGTACTGTTCCAGATCTAGGTGTTTCCACCCAGAGCCGGGGACGAAGCACATATCGGTCCCACCGCGACATATGACAAAGCCATATGCCCCAGATTTCCAACATGATATCACAACATTACAGATACAGGATAAAACATCTCATACAATCGGCACGTAACTGCCTCAAATACAATACAACAGCGGAAGGTTCATGTCTGAGTACAGACTACAATCAACTGCCTACTGGCAAAGAGAAAAACATCGATCCCATAACCACACGGGTCCAGGCCCTCCGCCGGGATCCGCCTAACTGTTCGTCGTCGAGTCTCCACATGAAACGTCGGTCACCATACCTGTTGTTGATCAAGAACCTTGAAAAGAGTTTGGGGGTAGTATCATGAGTACAGAGGTACTCAGCATCCAACTGTAGTGGTCATCTGACCCAGCAAGGACTTCATCACTCATCATTCTAGGACAACTAGTAGTTTACGGTAAGGAAGGGGTAAGTGGTGAGGTTGCTGCCGCACTAGCATTTATGAAGTGTCTAACGATCTAGAGAGTAAGGTAAGAAGCCAAGCATTCGATGAGGAATCGCCTCCAACAAGTCTTGCTATCAACTACATACGCAAACATAACACCTATCCTATCCTTGTCCTCCTCTTCGCATCCCGACGAAGAAGAAGCAGTCAAGGCACACGCACACGTTGATCAAGTTATATTTAAGATTATCTCAGCTGTTGTTGTCTATTAACAAGGAGTAGGTCTCAAGTCGTCCATAACCATGGACAAGGCTTCTCGAAAAGATTTAACCCTGCAGGGGTGTACCAACTTCCCATTACGAGGCGTCTCATGCTCGCCCATCTCTCTCAGTTGCTACCCATTATAGGCAACCATTTTATGATTTAGTTCCAAGAGATCCGAAACGACAGGTCCCTCTAACTAACAACGAACAAATCCGGGTGGCCCCCGGGGAGTCGACACCCAATCCAAAAGTTGACCGCGCTCTCGGATCGGACTCTTCCGTAAGGCTAAGGTCGGGGTTAGTCTCGCCTATATAACAGGGGACTTCCCTAGCTCACCAACTGTGGACCAACAGAGGAACTAAGTCTCCACTGGACTGAGTTTGTTTGAAAACTACTGGCGGCTGACCAGTTATGCATGCAGTTTCAAATGGTAAATCAGCTTGGGCCACCTCTAGAAATGTTTGAAGCTAGGTAGGTAAGAAGAGGGGACCCCATAAAATCCCACACGCGATTAGGCACGCTCAGTCTTAAAACCAATACCCGGAACTCAGATCCTAGGTGACTCGAATGGAACAAAGCGTCGGGGCGGGATAGCCTAGACCTTCCATCCTTCGTCGAATATAGTCAACATTATAATAATCATATCATCAACAACAATATAATAATGTGATATCCCAAACCAAGGAGTAACAGGGTAACATCGTAGCTTCCTAAGCATGCATACTAAGCAGGGGCTGAGCAACGAGCAATAGTAACATAGCAGTACAAGGTTTGCTGGGAAGGGACATGGCTGTATCGGTTTGAAAGAGGTTGTAAACATGTGGTAGGATCAAACATCGAACCTAACCTATACTAGCATGCAAACCGCTGGTTGAAATAGAATGGATCATAAGTAATGTATAGTCCTTGCCTGTTGATAGGTCGGGTTCCGAAGGTGTAATCGATCGCAAGCTCGCATCGTCTCCGAGAGGTACCCGCGGAAGCACACAAGAAGTAAACACTGGAAAGCAATCAACGGTGCACCACTTTTACTACGGAGCAATACAAGATCAAAGAAACAACACAAGGCACGGCAACGCGATACGGATCTATCGTCGAGAACGGTTACTAACAGTTTAAGTGGGGTATCGGTCACACACGACGAATACCGCACGCTTACGGTGGTTCAAGTTGTTTAGCTACAGGTGATCAAACAACGGTTGTTAACATGGCAACTCAAGCAAGCATGGCATAACACACAGACAGGTCAAGAGGTGAAGCACAAAGTAAGCTATCTATGCTAGTCAATTTAAGTGAGGCACAACCTAAACATGGCATACACTAAGTGCCACACGACAATTAAAGGATTTGGTACTGTTCTTCCCTAAACCATATTTTATGTTGGTTAACAACAGCAAAAAATAGCATAAACACAAGGTACACGAAAAACTAATCAAGTTACATATAAGGCACACTCCAAACGGAGTTACGGTTAAAAAGATATAAGCAAAACAAGTTACGGGCACAAACTGCCAACATCACGAAGCACACTTTAGAGCAATGCATAAATAGGATAATCGATGCAAACATGCTCACAAATGACTTGCAATTAAATTAGACATGACATGGAAGGCATGCCAAAATGAATCATGAAAAAATACATCATAGATCAAAAGATATTAAGCAAACAGCATGGCATCACAAAGTAACAGACTTAAGAGAAAAACAGAGGTGGCTGTCAAAAACAGCAGCATAGCAACTTTGGAGCTAAATAACTATATGACCAGCAAGCATATCATGGCAATGCAATACATGGGATGAAAGTAGACATGATGCTTAACAATATGCAATTGGAATCACTCAATTCCGATAAACGGTCGCGACACACTCGTCGACCGAAGTTGCAACAAAATAACAGTTTCAGCAACAACAACACAATAACATCAGGATAGCTACTTTGGAGCAAGATATAAACATGATGCAGAAAGAAAATATGGCATGTGAACGCATGAAACTGAAGTAGAAACATTGCTTAACGCGACGCAAAAGGAATCAATGTAATAGGCCTCATGGATTTGTTACAATCATCATGCAAAGTTGCAACAAAATAATAACAGCAGCACTTAACAGGAAAAGTAGCAGTTTAACGGCCTGATGCCCTGTTCAGCACACAATTACACAATCAACATGACCTCAAATGAAAAAACTTTCTACATACGAATGCTAGATCACGCAAAATTGAGCAACTTTCGTTTTGGGGGCACGTTCATCGGAGCTACGGTTTGCTTGCTATATTCAACGCGGAATCGAATCAGCAGCAAAAATACACAGGACTTAGTGAAAAAAAAACAGCAGCTGAACAAATAAAATAAAATAAAGGGGGGCCTCACCTAGTGGGCTTTCGGCCCAACTGGCCGCTGGGGTGGATCTGGCGCGGCTGGGCCGCTCGGGCAGGCTGGTGGCCTCGCGGGCCCAGGCACGGAGGCCCACGTGGCCGGTGGCGGCCTGGCCTGGGTCGACCGGTTCGTCCCGCCTGGACGAGGAGCGACCAGGGGCGGCGCCGGCGACTGGCGCGCTCCGGCGATGGGACTAGGCGGCGCGGGGGCTAGAGGGGCTCGGGTCGGGGGCCACGGTGCCGGAGGGAGGCGGAGGAAGCGCGGTCCAGGCGGCGGAGCGAGGCGTGCTCGGGCACGTGAGCCGCTTCCGGTGGCGAGGTGAGCTCGGGCCGGCTCCCATGGCGGCCGGTGGCGCGGGCGTCCCTACAGGGAGGAGATCAAGGAGGTTCGTGAGGGAGAGGAGAGGGAGAGGCGCCGCGCGAGCTGGAGGTGCTCACTGGCGTGGCGAGGCACGGCGGACGGCCAGCCGGCGAGGTCGCCGGAGGCAGAGGCGGCGGAGACGGCTTCCAAGCCCAGATCGGGCCCGAGCGGCGCCCTGGCGGGCTGGGGGGACCCTGCGGGGCCCGGAGCACCTGGGAGCTGCGGTTGGGAGGTTGGAGGGTCACGTGGCTGCCCTGGAGCCCTCGGATCTCAGATCCGACGGCTCCGGAGGTGGATGGGATTAGGGTTTTCAGATCTGGGGAGTTGGGGCGAAAATTGGGGCAAAATTGAGGGGGGTGGCTGCAAATTTCACTTAGGGAAACCCTAATTGGGTGTGGGAGGCTGGTGGTCTTTATATAGGGCAGGTTGGGTGGCCAAGTTACGCAAATACCCTCGGTACCCCTCTCTCGCGTCCGGTGATCGCGTTCGTGACCGCCGAGACCCCGTACGGACTTCGATTCCGACGAAATCTCGAACCACGCGTTCAGCGCCTCGAGCCCGTCAATTGTACCTCACTGCGGTGACATTCCGACAACATTTTTCGGCGCCCCAATAAAATAATCCGTTTATTAAATAAACGGGGTTTTTCGTTCTGGTTGCGATGGCTGGTCCTGTGCCGGTTGCGACGGTGCTCGGGTGAAATCCCGGTGCCGCAGAGTCGTGTGCCGTTGGGGAAAAGGGTCGGTCACGCATCCGATACGAGAATAAGGGGGAGAAATATTCACCGATTATTATTTCGGTGAAGCAAACACCGCAAACAATACAGGCAATCAAAGAATTCACGCCGAAAACAAAAAATTTTAATTTTTGAATTTTTGAAAAAACTGGGCTGTTACAAAGCAGCAGGCTCATGATGTCAATGACATAACAAAAGGTGAAGCTCGACTTATTTGGGGAGCCATTGGGGACGCTGCTCCACCAGCTTCTTCTCCTGCTCCTCTAGCTTCTTCTCCAGCTCCGCCCAAACTGCCGGCGAAGATGACGCCGCCACCTCCAGTTCTACAAGGTCGTCTGCCGCGCTCGTTTAACCGGTGGCTTGACATCAAGATCTTCTTCAGAGGCAGAGGAGGAAGCAGTCGAAGACGGATCACCACCAACACCAGAAGAGTCCCCGGAGGACGAAGCAGTCGAAGACGCAGGCGAATGACTCCTCGACTTTATGGAGTTGTCGCTGCTCGACTCCTGCCCATACGGATCCATGCTATTACCACTCGGATCGAATGCTCGGACAGCAACAGTGCTCTCACCATGAAAACGTCAGCTGAGCATATCACCATCCCGAAAATTCAACCGCCGAGCAAATAAACTCCAACCAGAGCCAAGAAAAATCAAGCGAGAGCTAGCAACCTCCAAATCAACATAAGAAGGAGATCGACAGCTCCCTTGAAGGTGAAGAAGCAAACCATCCAAGCCACGTTCAGAGACAATGGCAGAAAAAGTAGAGGGAAGAAGGATGTGATTGGCACTTTGGCCACGAACACGCAAAATAAAATCGTAGCGCCAGAATCCCTCCTCCAAGGGAGAGAAGGAAGGCACTGGCACCGCACCACGGCGACCACCACGGCATGAACGTGGTGTGCGGCCACCACGGCTATGACGACCACAGCCACGGCCAACACCTCGCCCAGGAACCATGAGCGGAAGAAGAGACGGAGAAAGAGGCGAAGCAGCGAGTTGGATAGAAGCGTGGAAGAGAAAGGCCTATTTATAGAACAAACTACCATCAAGGCACAGAGAAGCCAAAACGACAGTAGAAATTAATTCAAAGACCAATCGTCTCAGTCGTCTCGAACTCCAAGACGAAGATGCTCTCTCACGGGATGCACTGTACGTAAGACGCGTCAATTCTCGCGCGTTTCCAAACGCGCGCCTGGGAAACCCAGCGGCGCCTGCCGCATGCCATAGCGGCCATCATTATGACCGGTCCTGAAGATGTGATGGTTCAATGGCAGAGCATCACTGCCAGCCATCAAACAGAGGCATCATTGCCCCTCACAAACAGCAAAGGAAAAACCAAAAATACATCAAGGCCAACAGATTCCATCTTTCAGATCTTTTCCCCCAAGGAAGAAAAACATCTTACTCCCATCGGGAGCGTACATCATAAGAGTCCCGGGTGCTCCCTCACCTAAAGGTTATCCACGTGCTCGAGTGAACACTCGCACGTATAAGAGTCTCGGGTGCTCCCTCAACTCGACGAAAGACAAACAAACGTTCGCCAAGACCATACGGCGCTAAGAGTCCCGGGTGCTCCCTCACCCGAAGAGCCGAAAAACGGCATTCGAGTGACTACTCGCGAAAAACCCCCCGACTAAGCACTCGAAAACAAAGCTCCTCGGGTGAATGAGTGAACAGCTCGCTTGATGTTTTGTTCCAAGCGGGTGCAATGCTATAAGGCTCCGCACCTCAAAAACACACTTTCCTGGAACACGATACACTGTGCCCAGATGCCACGCAAGATTAGCGTGTAGGTAAGACCCCGCTGCGAAGTACGGCCGGGCTGGGACTTGCCGAAGAGCGATTTCACTCCCAACCTTTCCCATCCGCAGAGCATGATAGATAATCCGGGCGGACGCGCCTTAGGCTACACACATTACTGGCGGCAAATGAACACCATAAGACCTGAAGCGGCCGGACTTTTTCTCGACACCAGTGTTCCAAGATCACGTCGAGGGACGTGGGTTTGATTGGGCTACTATGGTATTTTCCCTAGTGCAATTCACCAAGGCTCGATCCGTCGACTCCTTGGGCCCTTTCAGCTTAGCATCCCTCGAAACAGGTTTTGTCATGGCCACCAAACTGCCAGCGACCCACGGATGAGCCGTGCATATCAATGAACGACATATAAATGTACTCGAGTCCCTGCGCGACTCTTCGAGTCCCCCAGGCACTCGGGGGCTACTGACGAGGGGGTGACCCCACGACTCCTACGGATGAGCCCACCTGGTGTCCATGAAGGCAGATGGCCCATGAAGATACGGCCCCGGCCCACTAGATGGCACCGACGTAGAAGTCCTCGACTCACAGGGAAGGTGCGAAGACCTGCCGTAAGGAGCAAGCTAGGGTTAGGAAAGTTTACCTGTACACGTATATGAATTCCCCGAGACCTAGCCCGGTATATAAGGGCTAGGAGGGGCAACGCCAAAGATATCCAATCTCACCTGTAACCCTAGCCCTGAGCGCTCCAGCCTCGGCTTCCTCTGTAACCGCATCTCCCTAATCAATAATATCGAGCAGGAGCGAGCCTCCCTGTTTGCCGATGAGCTATCGTCCAACCTACGCCTCTCATGACTAACCCAGGGTCCCTGACCATGGGATTTGCCTGGGTTGATCCCCGTCAGAGTACAACCCGGATTTCCCTTACTTTGAGCCTTCGTATTGTGTCTCCGAATTCATGGAGAATTCAGGGGACGGAGTACAGGGAGACAAGGGAGAGCAACGCGCGCCTCCTAACCCAGATGCGGGCCAGTCGGCTAGCTCAGAAGCACAGGGTCTCACCGGGGCAGAGGCCCTTAGCCAAGGCGTGGCCACTTTCGAAGAAGCACTACTCGTCCCGGTAACACCAGAAAACCAGGAGGAGTGGAAAACCAGGGTTGATCAAGTTAGACATCAGGTGATCAACATACGCAAAGAAATCAATGCCGAGGCGGCCGGGCTAGCAGAAAAGGAAGCCGGCTTGCTCAGGAAGCCGCACGCCTACGGCAAGAGTCGGAAATAATAGAAGATCAGAAGCTAAGTCTCGCACGCGTTGACAAACATACGAGCCGGATTACAACTGATATGCCAAGGCGGAACCTGTTCCAAAGCCCGCAGCAATCAACCCCTCCGAGGTTAAACATACCTAATCAGCCAACTCCTCCCTCTCGGCCTGATCGGTTCCATACACCTCATAATCCCTACAACAAGCCTACAACAAACGTGATGGCAGCCACCCGGCTCCTCACCGTTGTACCAATCTATGGAGATACCCCGGCGGATCAAGTTGCTCGGCAGGTGGCAGAGCTACTAAAGACGGCAATGACTCAGCAAGCCAATTACTCACGAGGACACTCACACCTACATGAGACACCTTACAGAAGTATGAGCCAGCAAGCTGAATCACTGGATCCTGAAGCATCCGGGAGCCATCGACAACACGAAGTGCCTCAGAAAACGTTGGGAGTTGCAGGCCAGCCGGCTTTTCAGCCTTCACCATCCGAAAACATCGAGTCTATTGGGAGATCAACAGTTAACCGATGCCTTGTACCGGCTCTCAGAAATGCATCTGTGCCAGCCGACTTCAAGGCACCGCGTAAACTGGCAAACTATACGGCTGACATAGACCCGGCAGTATGGATGGAGAGTTATGAGCTTGCCATGGATCTCTTGAGAGCATCAGATGGGGTTTGCGCTCGCTACTTCACAATGATGTTGGAGGGCCGGCTCGCATCTGGTTCAAGAATCTTCCTGAGAATTCTGTCACCTCATGGACGGATCTTAAAGAGAAATTCATCAAAAAATTCAAGGCACCTGCAAGAGGGCAAATACGATCATCGACTTGGAGCACTGCGTCCAGAAAGAAGGTGAATCAACCCTCAGCTGGGCACGGCGAGCATCAGATATAATGCAGTCCTCAGACACTATCACAGCCCAAACTGTAGTAATCGTCTTAGAGAGGAATTGTAAGTTTGAGCCCTTAGTGCACAAACTCGGCCGGCTCAAGAGAACTGTCAAAGACATGGGTGAACTCATGAACGCAGTAATCAAATATGCCGAGTCTGATAAAAACCAAAGATGTCGATTCTGACGAGGAAAAAGCCGGCCAAAACAAAAAGAACGGCGGTGAAGGATCCCAGAGTCAGCCAAACAAGCATCGTCATGACCAAAATGCTTCTGACATAGTAGCTAATACCAACACCGGCTACCAGCGACAGAATCAAGGGGGCAGCAACTACCGCAAGACGGAAGGAGGAGGCTTTCGCCCAAAAAGTTTTGAAGCAACTATGCAGGGGCCCTGCCCAACGCATAGCAAACCTGGACGTCCAGCTAATCACACTTGGGAACAGTGCAACTTCATGAAGGAATTTACGATGAGAAAACCAGGGACCTCCTGGGTCTGCTGGTGGAGCCGGCCAGGGCAACCATAACCAAAATTCAGGTCATCAGGGAGCCGACACAACACACCAACAGCAGGGACCCGGAGGAGGAGGACAGCAAGGGCAATCAGGATCTACCGGGTTTCAAGCAAATCCCAAGCAACTTTAGAATCGCTCGGACTTTCACGTCTTCACCACTAGCAGCTGTCAAAGACACAAAAAGCTATAGCAGAGGGCTGCTATGGCCGTGGCTACAGAGCCGGCTTGTCCCAGGTGACTCAACTAGTCAGAACAACCAATCACCTAGACAAGAGATGATCATCCCCTTATGCTAGATAACCCGGGGTCACTGGCTCTGGTAGTCTCTCCACAAGTCGGAGGATATACACTTGACAAAGTGCTCATGGATGGAGGCAGCAGCATTAACATTCTATACTATGAGACCTTTCTCAGGATGGGGATAATTCAGAAACATCTGCAACAATCCCACGCTGTCTTCCATGCAATCGTCTCGGGCAAGTCGGCAAGACCGATAGGCAAAATCTACCTGGAGACGGCCTTTGGAAGCGCTGAAAACTTTCACTCTGAGATCATACCCTTTGAAGTAGTCGATCTTGAGAGCCCCTAACACGCCATCTTAGGCCGACCGGCTTATGCTAGGTTCATGGCTCGAACGTGTTATGTCTACCTAAATCTCAAAATGTCGGGTCCTTATGGCCCAATCACTGTGGAAGGAAGCCGGTCCAGGGCAACAGAGTGCGACCAGCAGCACGTCAAGATTGCCGACTCAACATGTGCCAAAGAAGATCTAACATCATATAAAGAGAAAGTAGACCCGGCAGGCACCACAATATTGAAGAAACCAATTCCTGATAACAATCCCAAGTTCCAACCGTCTGAAGATACAAATAAAGTTGACTTTGTCCCTGGTGATGCTACGCAGCAGCTCATTATCGGGGCTGGGTTGTCTGACAAATAGGAAAGCGCGCTCATCGAGTTCCTCCATGAGAATTGAGACATCTTTGCATGGAAACCTTCTGACATGTCGGGTGTCCCGAGGGAACTCGCTGAGCACCACCTAAACACAGACCCAAGGCTCAAGCCGGTCAAACAATTCCTTCGTCGATTCAACGATGAAAGGAGGAACGCCATTGGGGAAGAGATAGCTCGCCTCCTAGCTGCCAGGTTTATCATGGAAGTATTCTATCCGGAGTGGCTTGAAAACCCGGTCCTCGTCTTGAAAAAGAACGGGACTTTGCGTATGTGCATCGACTACACCGACTTAAACAAGGCATGCCCAAAGGATACCTTTGCGCTACCTCGCATCGGTCAGATTATAGACTCAACTACAGGATGTGAGCTTTTGTGCTTCCTTGACGCGTACTCCGGCTACCATCAAATCAAGATGGCCCTTGAGTACCAAGAGAAGACAGCTTTCAGCACACCCTTTGGCATTTTATGCTATACCTCTATGCCTTTCGGCTTGAAGAATGCAGGAGCCACCCATCAACGAACGGTGCAAAGTTGCCTCAAGGAGAAGATTGGACGCAACGTACATGCTTATGTGGATGACATTGTGATTAAATCACAGTTAGTCGGCTCACTCATCAACGACTTGTAGGAGACTTTCAAGAACCTGCGCAAGTACAATATGAAGTTGAACCCGGCCAAGTGCACCTTTGGGGTCCCCGCCGGCAAGCTCCTGGGATACATAGTTTCAGAGAGAGGCATAGAGGCAAACCCGGAAAAGATCAAAGCTATCATGACCCTACAGAAGCCGGCGTCAATCAAAGGAGTTCAGCGGATCACAGGATACGTAGCCGCCCTGAGCCGGTTCATCAGCTGACTCGGCAAAACGGCCATACCCCTGTATCGGCTCTTGCGAAAGTCGGACAACTTCGTTTGGGACAATGAAGCTGATCAGGCTCTGGAATCACTCAAGAAACAGCTAACCCAAGCCCCAATCATGGCGGCTCCCAAGCCAAAGGAACCTATTCTACTCTATATCTCGGCTAACAACCGTGTTGTCAGCGCCTTAGTTTTGGTAGATAATATGGAAGCCAACAAGGAATATCCCCTGCAAAGGCCGGTTTGTTACGTCAGTGAGGTGCTAACTTTATCAAAGCAACGCTACCCTCATTGGAAGAAGCTGGTCCTTGGTGTATTCATGGCAAGCCGGAAGCTCAAGCATTACTTCCAAGAGCACCCCATAACCGTGGTCAGCTCAGCACCACTTGCAGATATCATCCAAAACCGGGAGGCCACGGGAAGGATTTCAAAGTGGGTTATAGAGTTGGGGGCTTATCATATCAAATATGAGTCGCGTACCGCTATCAAGTCTCAAGCGCTGGCCGACTTCATCAATGACTGGACAGAAATCCAAGAACCCCAAGATAAGTCGGTGACCAAGTATTGGACGATGCACTTTGATGGAAGTAAACAGTTGCAAGTGTCAGGAGTAGGCGTGGTTCTCACCTCCCCCACAGGAGAAAAATTATGCTATGTTCTGCAGTTACAATTCATCTACACCAACAATGCAGCGGAATAGGAAGGCCTACTCCATGGGCTACGGCTAGCCCGCGAGATGGGAATCAGCCGAATCCAATGTTACGACGACTCGGATCTCGTGTCCCAACAGGTGTCAGGTACATGGGACTCAAAGGACCCCATGATGGCGGCTTATCGCCGAGGGGTAGACAAACAGGCCGGCTTTCTTGTTGATTATCAAGTCAACCATGTGGACCACAGGCAAAACGAAGCAGCTGACGCCTTATCCAGACTCGGCTCTCAGCGCAAGCCGGTTCCTCGAAACGTGTTCCTTGATATCTTGACAAAGTCGTCTGTACAAATACCCACAGAGCAAGATATAGCAGAACTAGACCCAGAGCCAGCTCTGGTTGAAGCAATTCACGCCAACCCAGATTGGGCGGTACCATATATGGACTTCATGACCCGGGGAGTACTACCGGCTGATGAAATCATGGCCCGGCAAATCATCAGAAGGAGCAAATCCTTCTCCATCATCAATGGCGAGTTACATAGGAGGAGTCCCACGGATGTATTTCAGAGATGTGTGTCACCAGAAGAAGGAAGAGCCATCCTCAACGAAATAAACTCTGGTGATTGTGGACACCATACCGGCTCTCGTTCACTTGTCGCCAAAGCCTATAGACACGGCTTCTACTGGCTCACTGCACATGCGGATGCAGAGGAAATCGTCAAGAAGTGTGATTGGTGGCAGCGCTATGCAAAGCAAGATCACGTGCCGGCTCAATAACTCAGGATGATTCCTATCACTTGGCCTTTTGTAGTATGGGGGCTTGATATGGTGGGACCCTTCAAAAGATCCCCCAACAAGAACACCCACCTCCTTGTGGCAGTTGACAGGTTTACCAAGTGGATAGAAGCAGAGCCGGTCAGCAAGTGTGATGCTGAGACGGCACTGAAATTCCTGAAAAAGATAATATACAGATTCGGATACCCCCATAGCATCATCACTGATGATGGGACTAACCTGTCAAAGGGGGTTATGCAACGATTCTGACAGAGAGAGCACATCCGACTCGATCTTACATCAGTCGCTCATCCACAGTCCAACGGACAAGCCGAGATAGCCAACCAAGAGTTGATTCGTGGCATCAAACCCCGGCTTTGCGTTCCCCTAGAGAGAACACCATGCAGCTGCAAGGAGGAACTACCCGCAGTCCTATGGAGCATACGGACGACTCCTAACAGGTCAACCGGCTACACGCCTTTCTTCCTGGTTTACGGAGCAGAATCTGTTCTCCCAAGTGACGTACGTCACGACTCACCTAGGGTGACAGCATATGTAGAAGCCGACAATGAGAAAGCAAGGCAAGACGCACTAGATGCTCTCGATGAAGAACGAGAGCTAGCAGCATCCAAATCGGCAATCTACCAGCAAGACCTACGACGCTACCATGGCCGTAGAATCAAGACCCGGACTTTCCAGGAAGGCGACTTGGTGCTCCGAATCATAAAAGAGAAAGACGTAATGCACAAGTTATCCTCCCCATGGGAAGGACCCTTTGTAGTCAGCAAGAACCTTTACAATGGATCCTACTACCTAGTTGATATGCGAGAGAAGGAGAAAACACACACCTGTATGGAAGAGACCCTCAAGCCGTGGAACATCACACAATTTCGTTCGTATTATACTTAGGTTGGAAAGGGATGCCATTGTACTCAAGGTTGTAAGACGACTCATGTCGCACCGGCTTTCGCCAAATGAAATATATAAAGGTCGATCATAATCGTACCGGCTTCTTTGCCATATAAACTTTTCTGAGTCGATTTTCATCGCACCGGCTCCGGCCACACACAAGTCGATTTTCATCGCACCTGCTCCGGCCACAAACAAGTCGATTTTCATCGCACCGGCTCCGGCCACAGACAAGTCGATTCTCATCGCACCGGCTCCGGCCACACACAAGTCGATTCTCATCGCACCGGCTCTCGCCATTAAAAGTCGACTTTTCGTCGCAACTGGCTACAATGCCACACAACAAAACTAGCTTTAATCATAACAAATATTTTTTAATTCAACATCATCATAAGCATTGCATGCATTTATTTTTCTACTTTGCATCATATATGTCATATCTTTCATTTATAAAATTCTCAGAAACCTGGGGGCTTGATCAACCTCCAATTGGTAATCTAGGCACTTATGTGTTTCATTCAGAGAAAGTTCAACAGAGCTTGATGAAAACTCTTCAACCTCTAACTGACAAATCTCGGCACATTTGTGAGAATTGCATGTACAAATCTCGAATTCAGAGAAATCTTGGGGGCTCGACTATACCCATCGAGTCTTCACCCAAGAAACCTCGGATTTTACATGTGGCACTCCACGCCTCCTACACTACCTGTATGTTCGATGCTCATACGATCTAAATGCGTGAAATCCAGCTAGAAAATTCCCAAAAGGAAATTTTTGACGCAAACGGAGAAACGCTGATCAATGTGAGACGGCATACAGAGAAGTCTCGAATCAAGGATAACCCAAAGTCTTCTCAAACAAGAGAAGATGAGGACCAGATGAATCCAGAGTCGGCTTCTTCAAGCATTTCATGAATTACCCTTTTTGTATACATAATCATAAACATATTTTTTCTTTGCATATACACAAAATTCTTGCAGGATATAGAGTTAAAACCTATGTGACTCGGTAATGTGTCAATACACACATACCAACTCATGGGGACTACAACTTGAAAATTTTCTCTATGTGATGCAGCAGTGTGTCAAGACACACTTGCCTACTCATGATAACTACAATTCAAAGAACATCTTTATGTGACTCGGTCATACGTCAAGACACGCATGTCGACTCATAGGGACCACAACTCAATCAAGTTCCTATGCAACTCGGTACTGTGTCAATTCACACAGACCGACTCATGGGGACTACAGCTCGAAAAAGTCTTTATGTGACTCGGTAATGTGTCAATACACACATGCCGACTCATGGGGACTACAACTCGAAAAAAATTATCCATGGGATGCGGCTATGTGTCAAGACACGCGTACCGACTCATTGAGATTATAATTTCAAAATGTCTTTGTGTGACTCGGTCATGCGTCAAAACACGCGTACCGACTCATGGGGACTATAAATCGAAAAAAATTGGAAATAATCATAAATTCGGCATGACATGACAAGAATTCATACCGACTCATGGGGGACTATACCTCAAGTTCTCTCTATAAACTTGACATATATTACCACCGAGTTTTGGGGAGCAACATACGCAATTCATTTTATGAGTCGGCACAACATTCTGTTTCAACCGACTCAGGGGGATACACCTCTTATCCAAAAAGTGAGTCTCATACACAAGTCAAACGAAACAAATTTTGACTTAGAAGGTTCATTAAGGAAAAAAAATATTTCATTCATCTCGGGTTACAAACTTCTTACATCAGAAGAAAAACTAAATACAAAGGTCGGTAAAAGTTATGCCGGCTTACTAGCCTAGATTACAAGGGCTTTAGTCGTCTTCATTACATCAAAAAGGACTACAGATAGAAATCATCCAAGGAATTACAATTTCTACATATACCCTTATTTGAAAAGCAAAAAAGAGCATCATCATAGACAAATGGAGGAGTCATTATCAAAGCGACCAGCTCATGATGTCAACGACATAACAAAAGGTGAAGCTCGACTTATTTGCGGAGCACCAAAGCGAATGCTCCGTCAGCTTTCTCTCCAGCTCCGCCAGCTTCTTCTCCAGCTCCGCCAGCTTCTTCTCCAGCTCCGCCAGCTTCTTCTTGAACTCCAGAAGAACAAATACCGTTAGTCGGTGACTCGCTTGCACCCTCAACAGCAAATTCTTCGAGAGAAGAAGAAAGAGAAGCTTCACCACCATTCATGATGAGCGCAAAGGTGCCCTCCAAAGAAGGCTGGAGGTGGTCTCCCTCGGCACTAGAACCACGCACGCAGAGGATTTTGTCACCGTCAAAACTGCAGCAGAGAGTATCCCCTCCGTGAAGATCAAACTCACGAGAAAATTCCTGCCAACTGGAAGCCAAAAACGCTAAACCGGAGGAATCAACTCGAAGTTCCACCAGAATAAGAGGACGATAACTGGCCTGGAACTCCAGCCAGAGAGCATCCATCCCAAGTTCGGAAACAGCATGAGAAAACATGGGCGGAAGAAAAACCCGAGCCGCAAGAGGACTAGGGATGTTCAAAACAAAATCCCAACTAAGATGACCCTCGCCTGCAGACATAACAACGCAGCGCCGCATGCCATAAGAGGCACGGCCGCGAAAACTGCAAGTCGCAATTCTGCCGCAGAAACGGCGCCGGGGAACAATGAGGAAGATGGAGAGAAGAAGAAGAGGGTGTGAAAGAATCACCCCCCTGAGACTTCTATTTATATAGATAAAAAGAAGGTGGCCAATCAATGCCATAGAAACCTGGGTAGGTTTCCCACGGTAGGTGACATTTATAATGACCCCTCGATTTTCATCGTGCATTTACTGGCGACGCTTCGGGAAGAACAGCAATAAATACAGCGACAAATAACTTTTTTGACTCAAAAGTCAAATTAAAAGACTTAGGGGGAAAATCAAAAAGTGATACACAAGTCGGCATCAGCATAAGCCGGCGTCACGCCTCGAAGCACAAGTCGGCGTCATCTCCTCGAAGCACAAGCCGGTGTCAGAACCTTGAAGACACAGAGACGTGACTCGGTTTACTCATAAGAGTCATCTCTATGAAGATCAATCAAGCAACTGAAGATTGCCATGAAGACTAAAGCATCATACCAATCCCGGGGGATAATGTCGGGGGGATGGACCAAGCCCATAACCTGGCATTAGATCGCAACTCTCTAGTCTGTCTTATATGTGAAGGCCCACGAAGTCAAGACCCGACCAAGAGGGAGACGAGCCAAGGAGACAAGCTTGAAGCCCAAGAAGGAATTCGACTTACCTTGTATAGCGCGTAGCGTATTTTTAAAGTAGACATAGAATAGGATTCCACCTCAAGTAGGAATCGGATCCGTGGACTCTTGGACCCGGCACCTTTATAAGCCGAGGGTTCGGGGCGCCAGGGTAAACTATCAATTCAACACACAACGCACGACTTGTAACCTAGATCTCCCCGAGACGCAAGTTACTAGCCGGAAAACCCTTGTAATCCAAAAGCCGGCTAGTCCTTCGACAAGCCGGAAACCCCTAAATAATAAGAAGCAGGAGTAGGTCTTTACCTTGAGAACAAAGAGGGGCCGAAACCTGGGTAAATCGCCGAGTACCGTGTCTATGTCGACTCTATCCTCGATACCACCTCGCAACAAAGGCCTCACTAAAAGTTCGATGACTCGGACATATGTCGTGTTAACCCCACGACACTACTCATGCTTCCTCTTATTTTGGATTTCGACTCTCGCAAGAAGAATTGGTTTGATTGATTACAAGAGAGCCGGTCGTAAACTTAGTCTCGAGGAGATCTAGGTTACGCCGACAAGTTTCTAGAATAATCTTAGATCTCCTTGAGACTAAGCTTACGACCGGATCTCTTGTAATCAATCAAACCGACTCTTCTTTCGAGAGTTGGAACCCATAATAAGAGGAAACAGGAGTATGATTTTACCTCGAGATAAAGAGGGGCTGAAACCTTGGTAAATCGCCGAGTCTCGTGTTCATGTCGAGTCTCTCCACAAAATCGCCTCGCAGCAAAGGTCCCATGTTAAGTTCAACTCTTCGGACATCTTCCGTGACTTTCCCACGACAAGTGTTATGGTTTTATTTCTCGTGGGAAGTCGAGGAAGGATCCATAGTGGTGTAATTGTTTGGGATAGTTGGATAGATGGACTCAAGTATGCTTCTTACCTCATTCTGGTATTTGTAGTACAGGACTAGCCAAGTCAAAGCTGGCACTTCCGCATTTAAACCCCACCTCCCTTTACCTTGAAACTGGAGCATGGGTAGCATAGTTCCTACGTAAGTCTTGCTGAGTACGACTTTGTACTCACGTTTGCTTATTTATGTTTTTAGATGAACCCACTGACCCCGAAGGTGGTTTCTTCCTGGAGCTCGATGACTGATCAAGCTAGTGTAGTCCTAGATAGAGGTCTGGTCCCTCGTGGAAGGGCTTGTTTATAAATAAGGCTTCTCTAAGCCATTTGTTAAACTTGTTTGTACTCAGACCTAAGTTGCTTCCGTTTGAATGATGTAATGTTGGATCACGGTCTTGTGATCTCTGTGTGTACTCTATATATAAGTCAATAAAGTTGTAAACTTTGTAGAGTTCATGCAATGTGTACATGCTGTTTACACTTGACATGTATGATGCGTGTATGATTATAACACGCATGTCTTAGTGTGGGGTTCGATAGCTTAGTTGTGTTCTTGCCGGCGGTATTTCATACACCAAGTGGCCCTTAGATGTGCGCAGCTTGGGGCATCGCGATGCGATTGCTTGTGACTCTGTCACGTGGCACACTTTGTTGTATGATTGAGCCCGCCCGAGATCCCGAATAGGTGATCGGGCTGGAGTCTGTTTATGTAAGTGTTATAATTCAATCGATAATATGGTTGAGGCGACTTGTCTATGAGTATGGATTTCACCACCCAATCATTTAGACTTGTGAGCGGAAAATGAGGACCCATCTCAGTTGATCATCTGGCCTGGATGGGATGCCCCTCACGTTCGAGATTTCCGAGGGTGTTTTGTGCTTGGCCTTGTCTTCTTAGACAAGTGGGTACGACTCTCGTCTCTCCATATGATTGAGTTGTGACAGGAATTACATATGCATACCCCTGTGTTGGCGGGGCCGTAGGCGGCTGCGGTTGTAATTCAATGGGGCCCTTGTCGTGGGTCGCTACACACGCTCCCAACAGCTGTTGGTGGCGATTGGTTGTCGCGATGACCGGTGGCGGTGCCCGCGTCCGTGGCCGAGAGGTGGTGCCGCCGGTGGTGTGCCCTATCGCGCCAAGACGAATCTTGGTCTTCGACCATGTCAAGGGCCATCCAAAGAAATCGGAAGGGTCCTATGCTCCTCGGCTCCCTGAGGTTGGATGGGGGTCCAAGTCGTTGAACCCAGTCAACACTCGCGCCAACCTGACCCTCATCACAGCATCATCTAGTGGAATGTTGTGCATCATGCGGTGCCCCGGTTGTAGGAGAACGCCCGTGGCAACATACAGGAGTACGCAAGCAGTGTCCTGAGTCAAAACATGCATGTGTTTGTCGTCATCAGATGGCATTCACCAAATTGAGGCGTAAAGGAGATGGCGCGAACAAACTAATTAGCTTGTTACCTTGGTGATGGCGTTCAGCTCCTCTAACGTCGAGACAGGGTCGGCCGCCTCTAATGTCACGACACCGCTGATGACAGCGGGCGGCGTCACAAAGTCCCACTCGGGTGCATTATTAAGTAATTTGGTGTTGGCGGCGGTCGGCTGGGTCCCCACGTCCGGTGATACGTTGACTGCGGCCGAGTTGCTGCCGATCATGCTTGGCAACTGTATTGGTCCCATTCGACCTGTCGCATTCCAAGCAGCTAGCCCCTCCATCAACCCGGCGGGGATGATATCGTGAATCCTCTCCTCCACTTTTTGCCGGCGATGTCCAGAATTGACTCCACCTTCTTCTTCAGTTGTTCAACCTCCTCTTTTTACTTTGCCGAGGATGCGGACTTCCTCTCCTTCCTTTTCTTGATATCATCCTTGTATTACTTGCCAAACTTCATGCTCGTACCAAAGCTGGACACACGGCCGGCTGATGTCGGGGGCAACAACTTGCCCCTCTTCTTGTAAGTGTTGACAGCCTTGTTGAAAGCTGTGTCCCACGACCCCGCCAATGAATGGGAATCCGACGTGCACGCTGGCGAAGGAGTACCATTTAATTCCTTCTCCTAAACAAGAAAGGTGAACCCATTTAGTAAGTTGACTTCATTATTTAATTAGAATACAATTAAATTCCTTACCAGCTCTAGCTCAAACGCCTTCACGTCTGGATCGTCGGTAATGAATTCTTGGTCTTCGGCGTCCCAATAGTAGCGGGCCCGAACAAAGTTCCTCAGCTGCGGATCCGTGATTTTGATCCACCTGTTCTCTATTCCTATGTGTTCCATCTCGGCGTCCTCCTTGGCCCAAATGGGTTGTTTTCCTCTGTAACCGCCGCTTCCACACTTATGGTTACCAATGTTCATGTCCCGCATCTTCTTCCCCCATGCAGTCCATACTTTAGCCTCATGGGATGCTAACCCCGCCTTGAAGGTGTTGAACTCTTCTTCGTCGATCATTAGCTCTTTCAGACTTATCGCCTCCTAGCTTTGACCTTTAGCTTTCTTGCCCTTCACCCGGGTTTTCCAGCTGCTCAAGGCGTTGCTCATCTTCGTGACGGCTAATCTGTTTACCGCATTCGTCCCTACATCTAGGTTATCATACTGCGCTGGGAACTTGTATCGTTTTTGAAGCTTCCTAATGAGGTTGTCGAGCAAAGCCGCATTGGATTTGATGTGCTTGGTGTTGATAGAGGTGCTTTCCCGGGACGATGCACCCGAGTTGCATGTTGTACCCTCTTGCAATATGTGTGTGACGCCCCCAAAATCAATCCGTGTACAGTAATCATACACGCAGGGTACACGGCTGAGATTAGGGTGCCACGGTGAGAATATCACAGCACAACACTAAACACAAAAGGATAAACCAATATGTTACAATAAAGGGGGTCACTCGGACCTGAATACATAAGTCATACAAACCATAATATCTGAGTACAGACATAGTTAGTCAAGTTTTGCCTTAAGAAGGCTAGCACAAATAACATCAGAGATACAGATCGAAAAGGCAAGGCCTCCTGCCTGGGAGCCTCCGAAACTACTCCTGGTCCTGGCCAACTAGGGTCTCGACGTAGTAGTATCCGCCTCCGGGGGACTCCTGCTCCTGGGCTCCAACGTCGACTGCAGCGGCCGATCAGGCAAAACAGTAAAGGAAATAAAGCAGGTGAGTATCTAGTATACCCGCGAGTCTTACGTCCGCTACTAAGCATTATGCATTGTATCAACGGAAATAAGAGGCTGTATATAGTGGACTGCAAGATAGAAATCAGAATAAGGGTAAGAAGCTAGGCCTATCGAAGACTAGCAACTTCCGACGATGTCTTGCAGCATGAGAAGAGAAACAGCCAACAGTTCATATAAAGCAATAAAGTAACAATGAAGCAGAAGTTGCTGCAACAATGTATAACATAAGTTGTAATGATTAATAATAACAATGCCTCCGAGTTCACCTCCTCGACATCCCCGCGAGGAAGAAAACCCAGAACCATACAGTTTAATAATAATAGTTTCTAGTGGTAAGATCCAGCTTCAGCATAAAGCGTCCTGTTACCGTGGACACGGCTATCGATAGATTAATCTTCCCTGCAGGGGTGCACTGGCGTGACTCTACGACGCTCGGATCTCCAGGGTGGCGGGAACCTTGTCAGGGAACGCTCCACCAAAGCTATCCGACACAAAGTAGCCCATCCTTCGGCAATCAACAGAGAGGTCATCCGCCGGACTATATCCTATGTACGCCGGGCTTTGGACCCTAACCCGAACGTACTCCTGCACGGTGCGTGACTGGCCGGTGAAGCAAAATCAAAGCAAATACAAACACACCTGCTGCAGCAAAGAGAAGACAACACCACTTCCCGGCAATCAGCCCGAGGTACTGCTGACGTCTGAAGACCCTCGAACGAGACTACGATGCAGGGGAGCCCACACTCCTTATCCCACGTGTAGGTAGTGCGTACAAGCCAAAAGGCTACTCAAGACATCCGCCGAACCATTTAGCATTTTAATTAACCTGCGGGACAACCGTTATCGTTGCCTCGACTTAACCGACCCGCGGTCAACGACAGTAGTCAGGTCCACCAGTACATCGGTGCCTGCCCTGTCGTCCCACCAAGTCACTGCGGTTACCAACAAGGTGAACCGTCTCCTTACCTTGTCTCGCGTTTGCTCTTGGTAGAGCTTGATTTTCGTGGTTTGGTAACTCTCGCGAGATACGAGCAGGGGCCAAGCACGCCAGTAACGTCGGTCGTACCCTCCCTGTCGTTCCCGACGATATACCTCTCGCGGACACCGTTGGGTCGCCCGACTTTATTACCTTTAAGGACAACCGCTGTTCAGGACCCTATGGCGGCAAGACAAAGTCAGCCTCGAGTGGAGTACAAGGATTACTCCTTGATAGCTCACACTTGAGGGTGACTAGGCATAACCCAGATAGGGGCCTTTGGCGGTGTCTGCTTTGTACCGTACCTGTGCAGTTGTATATATTGTATCCGTGTTCACCCCCATAGTGGTCACGGCCCGCTATCTAATCCTAGCTAACAATGCGCAGGGCTCACTGCTGAATAATGCATAAGTAATAATAATAGGAAGCATAGGATAAAAGAGGTACATCAAGGGGCGACAAAAACAGGCTATGCAATTGAATAGGATTGTAATCGTAGTAGCAGCAGTAACAATGCCAAGTGCAAGAAAATACGGAAAGGTAGGCGATATCTGGGGAAGAGAATGGCTCTGCTTGCCTGCAAGCTCGACGGTAGGGGTCGGGTCGTCGATGAAGTAGTCGTACCCGGCAGTAGTGTAGTCGGCGGTAGCAGCGGGGTCTACCGGAGATTAAGGGGGGAGGAAACAGTAAATACACAGCAATAATATACAAACATATGCATGACATGACAGATGAAATGTTAACGGTGTTCTAACGCAGTGCAATGCACGTTGCTCGGAGCGGGAATTCATCTGAGGATGTACTACCGGCTCCGGGTGATTACCGGACAGGGTGACCGGAGGGGGAAGGATCAAGCCAGAGGTGTCGTGGGTACCGTAAAAACATAAGGGCGGTGTATCCGTGCTAGTTGATCTATTCCGAACAACTTTCGTGTTCGGAATAAATTCATCCGGGTACTTTTTATCGGTACCGGAAATTATCGACAGACAGCCCGGAGGGGGGGAATGTCGATGATCGGTGTGTTAGGGGGGTGGGGTAGACATACGGATAGCGTATTCGTATTCGTTATATTTTTCTGATTAACTTTGATGTATAAAGTTTTTTGATCTGAGCTACGGTTTAAAAGATATTGAATTTTAAAGTTTTAATCAATTTAAATCAATTTTCATGATTTATTTTATTAATAAATTACAACATTATCCACAGAGGGTTGACTGGTCAAACCTGACCAGTGGGACCCACTGGTCAGCCTCACATGCTAATAAAACATTTAATTAAATTCAAATATCAGTGGGGTCCCACATGTAAGTCTAACAGGGTTAAATTAAATCAATTAATTAATCAACTTACAGGTGGGACCCATGTGTCATTGACACAGTGGTTAATTAAACATTTTAATTAGATTAAAGGGGCAAGGGCCCACATGTCATACTCACAGAGGGGTTAATCTCTAACATTTTTTTATTAGCTCTAATTTAAATGGCCTTGGGCCCACTGTCAGTCACCCAAGGGGGGGGGGGGTTATCTGTTAACTGGGGGGTTAGGGGGTGGTGGGTCCCTCTAGTCAGAGGGGTTAGCCCCCGGTTAGCCGTGCCCGTGCCTGCGCCCGTGCCCGTGCCGGGGCAGAGCACGGCGAGGCCACGGCGTGGCGAGGCGCACGCACAGGGGGGGGTTCCAGGCGGGGCGTGCTGGACCGTACGGGACGCACGCGAGGAGCCGCACCCGTTCCGGCCATTTGTGTGAGCTGAGCCGGACCAGAACGGCGGCCACGTCGAGCCGGGCGGCGCCGGAGCTCGCAGTGCGCGGGAACAGCGGCTAGCAACGAAAGGGATGGGGGAAAACGGGCCCGGCAGGACGGGAATCTCACCGCGATGCTCGGGGTTGCCGTGGGGGAGCTGGAGGGGCCGGAGCGGCGCGGATCGAGCGGCGGGGTCATGTCGGCCGCAGTATGGGAAGACGACCGGGGCGGCGTCCGCGCGGTGTTTAGGGCCGATTCCTTCACGGGGGTGGAGGAGACGAGCACTAGGCGGCCAACAGACACCAAGGAACGCCGAGGCGATGCCGTTGGCCGCGCGTGCGGCGGCGGCGTGTCCACGGCGGGAGCTCGATCGCTACGGAGAGCACGGAGAGCACGGAGGAGGAGCGAGGGGAAGAATGGGGGGGGGGCGATCCACAATTCACGGGGGGGGGGGCAGATATTTCTCCAGCGGGGGGGGGGGGGCACTGTCGCGACCCATCTCGAGCTGGTGCCGCCCGGCCATGGCGCCATGCCCCGTGCCAGAGGAACAGGAAGGGGAGGTGGGGGAAAAGAAGAGAAAGGTCGCGGTTGGGCCGGGGTGGGCTGGCCCAAGGGGGGAAGGAGGGAGTGGGCCGGGGGTATTCGCACTAGGCGAGAATTAAGTGTTTCGCAATTTCCAGTATTTACAAGTTGTGCTGCTGTACTATTTGATTTAATCAAACAAGCAAATGAGTTTTTTAAATTAAGTTGCTTGTTGCATAATTAGTATAACCCCATATTGAGATGCCACAAAAAGTTTGATGCCAAAATAAAATCAATTGTATTTTTGTTTTATTAAAAAGGTATTAAATCCCCCTGGTTTGGCTAATGTTTGGATTGTTGGATTTATTTTATTGCTTAATAAATCCCCAAAACCATATGGATGTGATCCACTGATTTTTAGGCAATTTAAAAAATTGATTCCACAATTTTTGAACAAGGTTTAATTTCCATTTATTTTTAGTATTCCTCAAAAGGCATTTTTAGATTTGAATTGATTTTTAATTCAAATGGCTTGGACTTTGTTTTCATCCATGATGATCAAGGTCCATGGTTCACATTGCTTGCCACAATATCAAAGGAAAATTTGAATTTGAACTGAACCAGTTGACCAAACAAAAGTTTTGAACAGTACAGATGAACAGTAACAGTGATTACTGTTCACTGACAGTGAGGGTGTTACAAATCCCCCCCACTACAAGAATTCTCGTCTCGAGAATTTAAGTGGTAGCGGGAAAAAGATCAGGGTATTCTTCACGAAGACGATCTTCGCGTTCCCAAGTGGCTTCATCTTCAGAATGATTCGACCACTGAACTTTGAGAAACTTCGTTGTCTTGTTGCGGGTCTTGCGTTCAGACTGATCAAGAATATGGCTCGGGTGCTCTTGATAAGTCAAGTCCTGTTGCAATTCAATCATATCATGCTCCACTTCGCGAATAGGGTCCTTGAAGCAGCGTCGGAGTTGCGACACGTGGAAGACATCGTGGACTTGAGAGAGGTTGGGCGGCAATTCCAATCGGTATGCCACTGGTCCACTCCTGGAAAGGATACGGAACGGGCCAATGTAGCGAGGAGCTAACTTGCCTTTGATTCCGAAGTGGTGAGTGCCTCGCATCGGGGTGACACGAAGGTAAGCATATTCGCCAGGTTGATAGACCATTTCCTTGTGCTTGCGGTCATAGTTGCTCTTCTGACGAGACTGAGCAACTTTCAGATGTTCACGGATAACGCGAACCTGATCTTCGGCATGCTGTATAATGTCCGGACCAATGAGAGTTCGTTCTCCAGTCTCTGACCAATTCAGAGGGGTTCGACACTTACGTCCATAGAGAACTTCAAAGGGTGCCATCTTCAGATTAGCTTGATAGCTATTGTTGTACGAGAATTCAGCAAATGGAAGAGATTCCTCCCATTTCTTACCGAATGAAATGACACAAGCTCGCAGCATATCTTCAAGCACTTGGTTAACTCGTTCAACTTGTCCTTGCGATTGGGGGTGATAAGCGGTGCTGAAATTTAGGTGAGTGCCCATAGCTTCTTGGAAACTATCCCAGAACTTCGAGGTGAAAATGCTGCCACGGTCTGAACTAATCTCCAACGGAATACCGTGGAGCGACACGATTCTGGAAACATACAAGTCTTCTAACTGACTAGCAGAGATCGTCTCCTTGACTGGCAGAAAGTGGGCAACCTTGGAGAAGCGGTCGATGACGACAAAGATAGCATCGTGGCCTTTCTGCGATCTGGGAAAACCAGTGACGAAATCCATCTCGATCTTGTCCCACTTCCATTCAGGAATAGAGAGTGGTTGTAGAGTTCCAGCAGGTCTTTGATGTTCTGCCTTGACGCGACGGCAAACGTCACATTCAGAAACATATCGGGCAATGTCTTGCTTCATGTTAGGCCACCAGAATTGCTGACGAATTTCTTGGTACATCTTGGTGCTTCCAGGATGAATGGACAACGGGGTATCGTGAGCCGCTTTCATGACCTTCGGGGTCATATCCAGGTTCTCATGTCTGCCCTTGCTGTGAGTAACCACTAAACGGTTCTGGTAGAACGTCGCACCTTTGCTATCAATGGTGAAAGGTGAGGGTCTCCCATTGGCGATATCGCGCTTCATCTTGTGTACGAAATCATCATAAAACTGTATACCCTTGATGGATTTGACGAGATCCGGTTTGATAACCAGGTTATTTGCATAACCTTGAGGAACAATCTCGAGGTTTAACTTTTGAAAGTCTTCATACAGAAGTGGTTGTTGTACTTGAACTTCAAGTTCACTACAATAGGCTTTGCGGCTTAAGGCATCGGCCACCACATTAGCTTTGCCAGGGGTGTAAGAAATTCCCATGTTGTAGTCGGCTATTGTCTCGAGCCATCTCTGCTGGCGGAGATTCAGGTCGGGTTGAGTAAACAAGTACTTCAGGCTTTGGTGGTCGGTGTAGATCTCGCAACGATTACCGACGAGGTAATGCCGCCACAGCTTCAATGCATAAATTACTGCTGCCAATTCAAGATCATGTGTTGGATACTTATCTTCGTGAGCACGCAATTGACGAGATCCATAAGCAATCACTTTGCGCTCTTGCATTAGGACACAGCCTAATCCTTGACGAGACGCGTCGCAATAAATCACGAAGTCCTTCTGGGTATCAGGCGGAGCAAGCACTGGGGGTGAAGTGAGCTTGTCCTTCAGAGGTTGAAAACTTTCTTGACATTTATCAGTCCACTCAAACTTGACCCCTTTGTGAAGCAGATTAGTCAGAGGCCTGGCAATCTTGGAAAAGTTCTCGACGAAACGGCGGCAATAGCTGGCGAGTCCGAGGAAACTCCTGACTTGCTTGACAGTCTTGGGAGGAGTCCAGTCAAGAATAGCCTGGATACGTTCTTGGTTGACGGCAATGCCATCCTTGGAAATCACGTGACCAAGGTAGGTCACTTCAGGAAGCCAGAACTCACACTTAGAGTACTTAGCGTAGAGTTTGTGTTCTCGAAGCTTTTCCAGTATAAGGCGAAGATGTTCAGCATGCTCCTCTTTATTCTTGGAGTATATTAAGATATCATCCAGGTAAACCACGACAAACTTGTCGAGGTATTCCATGAATATATAGTTCATCAATCGGGAGAAAGTGGCTGGAGCATTCGTCAAGCCAAAGGACATGACAGTGTACTCGTATGGACCATAGAGAGTAATGAAAGCGGTCTTCGGAATGTCCTCTTCACGGACTCGGATCTGATGGTAACCCAACCTCAAGTCGAGTTTCGAAAACACCGTGGATCCAGCAAGTTGATCATACAGATCGTTGATCCGGGGAAGCGGATATTTGTTCTGGATCGTGGCCTGGTTGATGGGTCGGTAATCTTGGACCAAACGATTTGTTCCATCGCTCTTCTTGACAAAGAGCGAAGGTGCTCCCCAAGAAGAGGAACTTGGGCGAATGAATCCTTTGTGAAGTGCTTCGTCAATCTCCTTCTTCAGTTCAAGGAGGTGGTGAGGTGGCATCTTATAGGGACGCTTGGCAATAGGGACGGTCCCAGGCTTCAGGTCGATGACAAATTCAACCTCTCGGATCGGGGGTATTCCCGGGAGTTCTTCTGGGAAGACGTCGGGAAAATCACGAACGACTGGAACGTTCTCGATCCCGTCAAGAGGTGAGACATTCAGAGAATTCATCATATAGATATGCGTTTCAGCATCACGGGTAATCCGGGTGGTGTGGTTAACAATCTCGCCGGAGGGGTGAAAAAGTTGGACAGACTGGTGCCACAATAAAGTGCGGCATCGTGGACTTTCAACCAATCCATGCCCAGAATGAGGTCTATAGTGGAAGACTTCAGGAGGATGGGGGAAGCAAGGAACTCAATTCCTTCAATTTCGACGATGGTTTTGGGCACTATCTTGGAGGTGTGGCAATGACCTATCGGAGTGCGGAAAACCATCGGTGGATCCATCTTTTCTACCATGAAGTTATGCGACAATGCAAATGCTTCCGACATGAATGAATGCGATGCTCCTGTATCAAATAAAACAGTAGCAGGTACTGAATTAACAAGAAGGGTACCCATCACGGTAGCAGGTTGCTCCTGAGCTTCTTCGACATTAATGTTGTAAGCATTTCCGCGAGTGTGAGAAGAAGACCCAGTGTTATAGTTGGGGGTCCTGTTGTTTCCACGGCCATTTCCACGGCCAGCAGGGTGAACTACCAGTTGATTCTGTCGCTGAGGGCAGTCTCTGGAAAAGTGACCTGGCTGATGGCACTTGAAGCACAGGCCATCCTGAGGACGGAGGGGTGCAGTCTCAGTCTTCGGCTGTCTCGGCGGGGGCGGAGGCAGACGAGGTGCAACATACGACGGCCTTGGTACAGGGGCATTTGGACGATAAACACTGTGTGGAAGCCAAACGCGTTGCTTCTGTGCTATGCCCGAAGATGAGCCAGCATCACGGGGGCGCTTCGCCGAACCACCGAACTTAAGCTGAGCGGTCTCAAGGGTGATAGTCTGATTCACCATGGTGGCGAAGTCGGGGAAGACGTGCAAAGCCAGTGCAAGCTGGAGATCTGCGTTGAGTCCATCACGGAACTTCTCTTGCCTACTTGCATCATTGGGGAGGTCACTTTCAGCATAGCGGGAGAGGCGGAGGAATTCCCTCTGATATTCCTCGACAGTTTTGTTGCCCTGAACGAGGTTGCGGAACTCGGCCTTCATACGGTTCATAATCGCCAGGGGGACATAACGAGCACGGAAGGTAGCCTTGAAGTCATTCCAGGTGACGACAGTCCCTTCAACTAGCGAGCCCTTGTGAGTGTCCCACCACTGGGCAGCAGGGCCACGCAGGAAATAGGACGCAAAGTTGACGTAATCAGCAGCGCTCACATTAGCGAACTCCAGCTGTCGAGTGATGTCACGAAGCCAATCATCAGCATCGAGCGGCTGTTCAGGCTGGTGGAAGAGAGGGGGATTGAGACGCATGAAATCCCGCAGAGTAACCACAGGCGGCTGATGCTGGTGCTGGTTCTGGTTCTGGTTCTGATTCTGGAGCTGATCTATGACTCCTTGCATAAAAACTTGGTTCATCTGAAACTGCTGCATCATCGCGGCCATGTAGTCCGGCGGCGGAGCTGGATCGTTGGCACCACGACCACGACCACCACGACCAGCCATCCTGCTAGAATTTAACAGGGGCATTTCAGCGATGAACATTTTAACGAGATGCCGGAAACGAGTAAGAGGTAAAACGACAACAAAGAGGAGGCACGGATATATAGGAGTAGTCATATAAGACATACACATCCACACATAGAATCGATCGGAAATCGGGCAGCGTAACGTCGTAGAAATTAAGGAAAAAGGACACACTAGGCGGCGCGCAGACCACGGTAAGGATTACACGACGCGACATAGATTCCACTATGTCAATCACGCCGCAAGAAAACTGTTGGCCACAGGAGTTGATGCCAGAGAACGCGCGGCCTGCCCAGAATGAGAAAGGGGATCCGCGGTCTGGGATCTGGCGTACGACGCCTGCGACACGACTCAATCAATGGGGGAATCACCAAAAACGCCGGGTGGAATCAAGAGAACGTGATCCTAATGTCAGCTTTTGTAAAACTTACCAGCAAGGATAAGAGAGCAGATTCCCAGAGCATAGGTAAGGAGAAAAAGATCCTAATACCATAGATATCACACGTAGTGACATCGATGTGGGCCCGTAAGCCAAATATTAAGTTAGCAAAGTAGTTTTTTAAATTCTAGACTCAACTTCGACCAGGTAGTGGTGGGGTGGCTTCCTACAGGCAGTCGGCTCTGATACCAACTTGTGACGCCCCCAAAATCAATCCGTGTACAGTAATCATACACGCAGGGTACACGGCTGAGATTAGGGTGCCACGGTGAGAATATCACAGCACAACACTAAACACAAAAGGATAAACCAATATGTTACAATAAAGGGGGTCACTCGGACCCGAATACATAAGTCATACAAACCATAATATCTGAGTACAGACATAGTTAGTCAAGTTTTGCCTTAAGAAGGCTAGCACAAATAACATCAGAGATACAGATCGAAAAGGCAAGGCCTCCTTCCTAGGAGCCTCCGAAACTACTCCTGGTCCTGGCCAACGGGGGTCTCAACGTAGTAGTATCCGCCTCCGGGGGACTCCTGCTCCTGGGCTCCAACGTCGACTGCAACGGCCGATCAGGCAAAACAGTAAAGGAAATAAAGCAGGTGAGTATCTAGTATACCCGCGAGTCTTACGTCCGCTACTAAGCATTATGCATTGTATCAACGGAAATAAGAGGCTGTATATAGTGGACTGCAAGATAGAAATCAGAATAAGGGTAAGAAGCTAGGCCTATCGAAGACTAGCAACTTCCGACGATGTCTTGCAGCATGAGAAGAGAAACAGCCAACAGTTCATATAAAGCAATAAAGTAACAATGAAGCAGAAGTTGCTGCAACAATGTATAACATAAGTTGTAATGATTAATAATAACAATGCCTCCGAGTTCACCTCCTCGACATCCCCGCGAGGAAGAAAACCCAGAACCATACAGTTTAATAATAATAGTTTCTAGTGGTAAGATCCAGCTTCAGCATAAAGCGTCCTGTTACCGTGGACACGGCTATCGATAGATTAATCTTCCCTGCAGGGGTGCACTGGCGTGACTCTACGACGCTCGGATCTCCAGGGTGGCGGGAACCTTGTCAGGGAACGCTCCACCAAAGCTATCCGACACAAAGTAGCCCATCCTTCGGCAATCAACAGAGAGGTCATCCGCCGGACTATATCCTATGTACGCCGGGCTTTGGACCCTAACCCGAACGTACTCCTGCATGGTGCGTGACTGGACGGTGAAGCAAAATCAAAGCAAATACAAACACACCTGCTGCAGCAAAGAGAAGACAACAACACTTCCCGGCAATCAGCCCGCGGTACTGCTGACGTCTGAAGACCCTCGAACGAGACTACGATGCAGGGGATCCCACACTCCTTATCCCACGTGTAGATAGTGCGTACAAGCCAAAAGGCTACTCAAGACATCCGCCGAACCATTTAGCATTTTAATTAACCTGCGGGACAACCGTTATCGTTGCCTCGACTTAACCGACCGGCGGTCAACGACAGCAGTCAGGTCAACCAGTACATCGGTGCCTGCCCTGTCGTCCCTCCAAGTCACTGCGGTTACCAACAAGGTGAACCGTCTCCTTACCTTGTCTCGCGTTTGCTCTTGGTAGAGCTCGACTTTCGTGGTTTGGTAACTCTCGCGAGATACGAGCAGGGGCCAAGCACGCCAGTAACGTCGGTCGTACCCTCCCTGTCGTTCCCGACGATATACCTCTCGCGGACACCGTTGGGTCGCCCAACTTTCTTACCTTTAAGGACTACCGCTGTTCAGGACCCTATGGCGGAAAGACAAAGTCAGCCTCGAGTGGAGTACAAGGATTACTCCTTGATAGCTCACACTTGAGGGTGACTAGGCATAACCCAGATAGGGGCCTTTGGCGGTGTCTGCTTTGTACCGTACCTGTGCAGTTGTATATATTGTATCCGTGTTCACCCCCATAGTGGTCACGGCCCGCTATCTAATCCTAGCTAACAATGCACAGGGCTCACTGCTGAATAATGCATAAGTAATAATAATAGGCAGCATAGGATAAAAGAGGTACATCAAGAGGCGACAAAAACAGGCTATGCAATTGAATAGGATTGTAATCGTAGCAGCAGCAGTAAGAATGCCTAGTGCAAGAAAATACGGAAAGGTAGGCGATATCTGGGGAAGAGAATGGCTCTGCTTGCCTGCAAGCTCGACGGTAGGGGTCGGGTCGTCGACGAAGTAGTCGTACCCGGCAGCAGTGTAGTCGGCGGTAGCAGCGGGGTCTACCGGAGATTAAGGGGGGAGGAAACAGTAAATACACAGCAATAATATACAAACATATGCATGACATGATAGATGAAATGTTAACGGTGTTCTAACGCAGTGCAATGCACGTTGCTCGGAGCGGGAATTCATCTGAGGATGTACTACCGGCTCTGGGTGATTACCGGACAGGGTGACCGGAGGGGGAAGGATCAAGCCGGAGGTGTCGTGGGTACCGGAAAAACATAAGGGGGGTGTATCCGTGCTAGTTGATCTATTCCGAACAACTTTCATGTTCGGAATAAATTCATCCGGGTACTTTTTATCGGTACCGGAAATTATCGACAGACAGCCCGGAGGGGGGGAATGTCGATGATCGGTGTGTTAGGGGGGTGGGGTAGACATACGGATAGCGTATTCGTATTCGTTATATTTTTCTGATTAACTTTGATGTATAAAGTTTTTTGATCTGAGCTACGGTTTAAAAGATATTGAATTTTAAAGTTTTAATCAATTTAAATCAATTTTCTGGATTTATTTTATTAATAAATTACATTATCCACAGAGGGTTGACTGGTCAAACCTGACCAGTGGGACCCACTGGTCAGCCTCACATGCTAATAAAACATTTAATTAAATTGAAATATCAGTGGGGTCCCACATGTAAGTCTAACAGGGTTAAATTAAATCAGTTAATTAATCAACTTACAGGTGGGACCCATGTGTCATTGACACAGTGGTTAATTAAACATTTTAATTAGATTAAAGGGGCAAGGGCCCACATGTCATACTCACAGAGGGGTTAATCTCTAACATTTTTTATTAGCTCTAATTTAAATGGCCTTGGGCCCACTGTCAGTCACCCAAGGGGGGGTGTTATCTGTTAACTAGGGGGTTAGGGGGTGGTGGGGCCCTCTAGTCAGAGGGGTTAGCCCCCGGTTAGCCGTGCCCGTGCCTGCGCCCGTGCCCGTGCCGGGGCAGAGCACGGCGAGTCCACGGCGTGGCGAGGCGCACGCACAGGGGGGGGTTCCAGGCGGGGCGTGCTGGACCGTACGGGACGCACGCGAGGAGCCGCACCCGTTCCGGCCATTTGTGTGAGCTGAGCCGGACCAGAACGGCGGCCACGTCGAGCCGGGCGGCGCCGGAGCTTGCAGTGCGCGGGAATAGCGGCTAGCAACGAAAGGGATGGGGGAAAACGGGCCCCGCAGGACGGGAATCTCACCGCGATGCCCGGGGTTGCCGTGGGGGAGCTGGAGGGGCCGGAGCGGCGCGGATCGAGCGGCGGGGTCACGTCGGCCGCAGTCGGGGAAGACGACCGGGGCGGCGTCCACTCGGTGTTTAGGGCCGATTCCTTCATGGGGGTGGAGGAGACGAGCACTAGGCGGCCAACAGACACGAAGGAACGCCGAGGCGATGCCGTTGGCCGCGCGTGCGGCGGCGGCGTGTCCACGGTGGGAGCTCGATTGCTACGGAGAGCACGGAGAGCACGGAGGAGGAGCGAGGGGAAGAATGGGGGGGCGATCCACAATTCAGGGGTGGGGGGCAGATATTTCTCCAGCGGGGGGGGGGGGGCACTGTCGCGACCCATCTCGAGCTGGTGCCGCCCGGCCATGGCGCCATGCCCCGTGCCAGAGGAACAGGAAGGGGAGGTGGGGGAAAAGAAGAGAAAGGCCGCGGTTGGGCCGGGGTGGGTTGGCCCAAGGGGGGAATGAGGGAGTGGGCCGGGGGTATTCGCACTAGGCGAGAATTAAGTGTTTCGCAATTTCCAGTATTTACAAGTTGTGCTGCTGTACTGTTTGATTTAATCAAACAAGCAAATGAGTTTTGTAAATTAAGTTGCTTGTTGCATAACTAGTATAACCCCATATTGAGATGCCACAAAAAGTTTGATGCCAAAATAAAATCAATTGTATTTTTTTTTTATTAAAAAGGTATTAAATCCCCCTGGTTTGGCTACTGTTTGGATTGTTGGATTTATTTTATTGCTTAATAAATCCCCAAAACCATATGGATGTGATCCACTGATTTTTAGGCAATTTACAAAATTGATTCCACAATTTTTGAACAAGGTTTAATTTCCATTTATTTTTAGTATTCCTCAAAAGGCATTTTTAGATTTGAATTGATTTTTAATTCAAATGGCTTGGACTTTGTTTTCATCCATGATGATCAAGGTCCATGGTTCACATTGCTTGCCACAATATCAAAGGAGAATTTGAATTTGAACTGAACCAGTTGACCAAACAAAAGTTTTGAACAGTACAGATGAACAGTAACAGTGATTACTGTTCACTGACAGTGAGGGTGTTACAATGTGCAAGCTTAATAGGTAGGCCGATCCTTCATGTCCTTATTTTTATTCTTAGTGGACGGGTCACCGCCATCGGTGCGGTCACCGCCAGAGGTGGTGGTGTCATCCTCGCCTACATCGGTATCGCCGCCGCCTTGCTCGTCATCACCGCCGCCGTCATGCTCATCATCACCTCCACCGCCTTGCTTATAATTATCCTCATCCGACATTTGCTGGGACAACTTCCAGAATGGCACCTCGTCTACGGCTTGTTCTTCGCCACTATTAGAAGGGTCAGGACCGTTGTTGGCGCACGACATGTTTGCACTTCATAAAAAGAGAGGCAAAAACTTAATACAAAAGTTCACAAAAAAATTCAGCATGACCTTTGCTAAGTTTTGGACCTATGAGTGCCCATTTCTCAACCGAAGCGGAAGTGAATCAACACTTCGGGAGAAATGGGAAACTCTCAACATAGCCTAACAGGAACATATAATAGTAGTCATATATAACAATAAGAAAACATGTAGCATAGGATATCTGAGAGAAACTTAAATAGGGTAGCTCTCCACATACATAAGCAAAACATAAGTAGAACATAAGCAAAAGGATAGCTTAAATGTGGCATCTAACACTTTAGATAACCTAGATGACCAGGGAAATGATCTCATAACAGTAGCAGCATAATCAGACAGTATACATGAACATAAAATTGCAAAAACTTTAATAAACGAACATTATAAAACCTACACTGCTAGAAAATTCGGATGCAGTAATAATCAAATGCCCAAGGCATACATAGAGCACTCTTATGAACATATATATGTGAGAAAATATAGTAGCATGAAAAAATTGGGCAAGTTGTGCTGCTACCTAACTGAAAAAATTGGAACAAGAATTCCAAGGATGCAACACTCCAGTGACCCCCAAATAGGCGGCACCATGAATCAAATACATAGCACGCACACAGAGACTAACGAATTGAGTAGGCAGGAGCGAGGCAGGGAGGGAGGTACTGACCGAGGTCGCCGAGGGTCGTCGATGAGGAGGTCATCGATGAGGACGTAGCGGCGGGGAACGGCGAGGACATAGCGGCAGGGAACGGCAAGGACGTCGTGGCAGGGAACGGGCTTCACGATGAGACGGCGTGGAGAGGCAGGAAGGAGGCCGCCCTGGAGTACCGCGGTGAAGGGCGCCGCCTCCGGCACTCTGAACCTGCGAGGACGACGGCATCGATCTTCTGCTAGCTAGGGTTCGTCGCCGAAGAGGAGAGAGGCGAGAGAGGGGAATCGCAAGTGGGTATGGAGAGAAGGGGGCGGGCCGAACCGTTATTTGGCTAAGTCACAAATTTCTATGGCGCATGGGGTGCAGCGTGCACCATAGAAAGTTAAATATCTATGGCACACTGGGCGCTGCGTGGGCCACAGAAATGTGGGACTTAGTCTAAAACTTTTGATTCTCTATTCTTTGACAAGGAACACTTACTAGCCTAGTGGTAAAAGAGTTGTTGAAAGTGCAGTATATCGACCAGAGGGGGGCGAATGGGAGATTTCAAATATCTTGAGGAATTTCGATTTCCTCAGGACTGAGGCAATACGAAATTGAGGAAACTAAAACTCGAGGAAGAACAGAGGTGATACTAAAACGTAGGCATGAATGTAAATCAACCTATTGCATAGCTAAAGTAAGATCGATGCGGGAACTAAGGAATCAGCCCAGTGTAAACTTAGAAAGAGGGGCATCAGGATAAGTCATCAGTGCATAAACATATAAGCTGAAGTTGAAGAAATAGCACCAGGGCACTGAAGACATAGACTTGATGAACCAGTTCGCGTTGCTGTGACAACTCTATGTCTGGTTGGAGAGGTTGAGATTGAACTAAAGTCCTCAGACTCCGTCCAATAACTCAGTTGAGTCTTCAAGGTCGACTCCCGAAACCTTCACAGACTCAGTTCACTCAGGGAAGTCACAATTGCATCTTGACTTCCTCAGACTGATGACTTCTACACCGGCTGGAAGATCACAGTCTTCAAGAGTAAAAAGCTTCGGATCACTCGAACCGACTTCCTCAAAAATGCTCAACTACTCAGGCTGGTGGTTTTCCTCACTTAGGTTCTTCAGTTTCTTCAAGGGGTGGGTTTCTCTCAGATGACAAGTGTCAGTTTTTCTCTTGGATCATCCAACCCACAAATGGGGCTGGGGCAGCTATTTATAGCCGGGGAGCAACCCCAATGCCAATGCATGAAATTACTTCCATACCCACCCTTCGAACCATTTGTTGGATCGGTACCAGCACTCTCCACGTGACACGTGCCACGGTCGGAACACTCACTCTCTTTCTTTAGGCGAACTGCACTGGCAGTTTCCTGACTCCTGAACTGAAGAAAAATTCCTCTCTGTCCCGAAGAACATCGTCTCAGACAACTGAGGACTTGAACTTCTACTGCAGGAGATTTCTTAGGGTTTTCATCAGTATTTCTATTTGAGCACTTCCTCAGAAATACAGAACTCATTTTCCTCAACCCCTCCAACAGTGCGGTGTTTTCCTATGACTCAAGAAGTATAAAAAGTCTTAGCGAAGACTACGCGCCAACTTCGTCTTCAGCGCGAACGTCCTCAAGATCTTGTACTGCTTCAGCTTCAGACGAATGCTTCAGGATCCTGATTCCTCAGGTTTTCGCACAACTTCAGTCTTCAGGAAACACACCGATTTCTTCAATGTTCCTCAACATTTTGGGGGGTCGACAACGGTGGTTAACCTCAATCTTAGGTTCTGTTTTCCTATGTATACTCATGAACACATCAGTCCCTTAACCGTTTTGTCATCAAATACTCCAAAACCTCAAAGGGGGCACTAGATGCGCTTACAATCTCCCCCTTTTTGGTGATTTGATGACAATCAGGTTAAAGCTTCAACGGGATAGAATAAGTAATTTTGAAGAATTAAAAACGTTGAAGAAGACAATTCATTGTTTCCGGATATAGAGATGCTCCCCCTGAGGATATGCATGTTTTGAAGACTTGGTTGAATATTTTTTTAAACATGAGGAGCTCCCCCTATATCCCGGATTATTTGAAACAGTGCATCATATGAAATAACTGACAAGTCAATAATAGCATCGAGTAAAGTGGTTGCTGAGGAATATCATGAGTAATAGATAAACTTGAGGAATATCATGAGGTAACTTAAAAGTATCAGAAACCACACAAAATATCAGTATAAAACTCATTACAAAAATGATCTGAAGAAAGAGAGTTGTAACTGAGGAACCCCATGAAAACCCGTTTCAAGACTACCAAATTTCTCCCCCTTTGTCATTAAATGAACAAAAAGGAGAGACTAGAGCTAACGTCCCAAAAGTAATGCCTCAGGGCTGAGTAGGATCAGGTCGAAGGCACGCCGTTGCAGTGTGAGGACAAGCCGCAGTGTCTTCAACTTCTTCAGGGGAGAATTCTTGAGCTGAAGAAAAGGAGTCCATCAATAGAGGTGGGGTCTTGTTCTTGGTGAACTAACGAGGAGGCCGAATCTCAGGTACTTGGGGTTGTCTGAGGCCAAGATTGGCGAGATCTTCAGGAGTAATGACTTCAGTCAAAAGAGCATCAAGTCGCTGATATGCATGATGAGCATACTGATGAACTTTCTTCTGAGTAGTATGCATCTACGCCATATAGCTGAGAATGTCTCCAATCTGTCGCTTCGTCCAGTCATGATTGCAATCCACTTTCTGATGTAAGATGATGAGGAGCTCGCGGTCAGTCATGAGGCGAGCTTGAGTAGTTTCCTCAGTTGAGGCATGTGTGCGTTCCTCATGAGTGGTGCGAGACTGAGGTTGGCGAATATTTCCACCAAGTGAATCCTAAGGAAGTACTTCTTCATAGAAGGGCGCTTTGCCCTTGGCATTAGAGTCAAGTGTGTGTTGAAGCACTTCAACTGGAGGAACATAAGGGCGATGATTAGCCTGATCAGGCTTGAAGTTGATGTCAGTCTTGGTGCAGATAAGCTTCATGATCCATGGAGAGTATGGCTTCAGGATGTGAGGATTTTGAGCAGCATCCACCAAAGTCTTGAAGAAGAAATCTGAGACATTGATGGGAGCAGACATGCAGAGGCTGTAAAGAATGTTCTTCATGATGCCCACAACTTCTTCAGCAGTTGATTCGTAACCTTTGATGGGGCAGAAGGACTTGGCCAAAATTATGTACAGTGTGTTGGGAAGATACTGAAGCTCAGAGAAGAGGAACTTGGTCCGGGGCGGAGCTTCAGGAGCTTGCGGCTTCATCAACATATTCATCAGATCATCCCTAAGAAGTGGAGCATCGTATGTGCTGGGGGCTGAAGCGTCAGAGGGAGGAAGCTGAAGAATTGCAATAATCTCAGGTACAGAGGCAGTGTAGTGTTGATGTTGAGTCATCCATTCGAGCACCCAGGTGTTGATGTATTTGGGGTCCCCTGAGACATAGAGTGTTGCATAAAACTGGAGGACGAGTTCTTCATTGCAATGAATACACTCAGAGCAGAACTGAAGCATCTTGGCATGAAACAAGTCCTATAGCACGTTGTTTGAAGCAAGGGATGTCCTCCATATCCAGATGAGGAATGTGTTTATGAGGAAAAACCTTTTGTGCCATGTATAGAACTGAGGCATAGTAGTTCTTTTGAGTAGCCGTCCAGAACCTGAAGAGCTTGCTGGGAGGAGGAGAATGATAAGTATTCTGGATCCCAGCCTGAAAGAATCTCATGGCATTTAATAATGCATCAATGTTGAAGTTGGGTCGAGCATCAGCTTCAAGATTGCGATAGAATGGCTTCTTCTGCTTCGGACAGAGAGAAGGAGCTGAGGCGTTCTCTTGACGAGCCGGTGAGGCTGAAGCAGAGGTAGGCGGTGCTTGAGGAGCTTGGGCTTCAGTCGTAGTACCAGGGCCAGGTTTCGGTGATGTAGGTGGAGCTGATGGAGATGTAACTTGAGGATCCGCAGAGCAGTCCGGTGCAGCTTCAGTGTCAGCATTAGTGATGTGCTCGGCTTCAGTTTCAGATGCGGGGGGAGCAGTCTCAGGTTCAGTAGTTGTAGTTGTTGCAGTATCAGTGTCATCAACAGCATTTGTAGGTACACTCGTGGCTTCAGGTTCATCATCATCAGAATCTGAGGATGATGCACCAACAGAGTCTTCAGAGTGCTGAGAGGTATCAGGAAGCACCTCGGTCACAGTGGGGGAGTGAGGCTCGAGCGAGAAGATAATATGAGTGGGGGAGTTTGCCAGCTCGTATTCCTCATCCATAACACGAGGAGTTCCATGATCATCAATATCAACATCCATGTCTTCAATTTCAGTGATGATCGGTGGAGGTGGACACTGAGGTGTTGGAACAATGGGTATAGCAGCAGCCGAGGAAATTTCCTTGGATTGTGGGGTGAAGACGATGATGCTGCGCTAAGTATTGGTAGGTTTAATTGAAGCAGCAGTTTAGTGAATTGTGGTATTATCTTCCCTTGATGCCGGAGGAGCAGAGGAGAGTGGTGTAGCATCAATTGGCTCCTCAATTGTGGGTTCCAGTGTGGGCCACTTCGCAGCTGGTGGAGTTGAGGGCGGGGCGGGCATGCACTTGAGGCCTTGGGTGGTATCCTCAGGCTCTGCATCAGCGTGAGCTGAGGCAGCAGGAGGTACTGAAGAGGCGGGCTGTCAAAGCTTCATCAAATTTTGCATCTGCCAAGACATCCGTTCCTTGGATTTGCCTATGTAGGCACATTTGGCGGCATATTCAGTGTTGAGGCGATGAACCTCACATTGATACTCAATGAACTCCTGAGGAGTAACATCCGTGACAGGTTTCTTTTTAAAGTCACTGTGGACTTTCTTCAGTTGAGCCTTCAATTGTTTCTGAAGATCACGTTGATGGATCTCATTGATGAGGAACTGTTGAATGTAGAACTTGATGTCTTTAGGTATGTCCAAATCATCAAGAGGAGTATCAGGATTGACGGACCAAATGTAAATATATTCCAAGACCTTGTTGGGATCAAGGAGAAGTAGGATTTTAGAACCCGTGGCCTCAGCTTTGCGTCTGGCTGCAGCACGCACATACTCAATCTTGTGTTCTTCAGCGGCCACAAAACTGGCCAAATCTTCAAACTCATCTTCATCATCAGAGCTGAAGTTAGTCTGATGAATGGCACCACGCATGGATGTTTTCTTCGGTGAGGGCCGTGTGCTGCATTGAAGGACAGTTTTGTTCTTCAGCTGAGGCTGAGGCATTGTGGTTGACGCCTCAGGAGCACTCCCAGATTCATCAGTGCGAATTCGTGAGGCAGGGGTAGCACCGTCTGTTCGTTGGCATGAGGAGCCTGGAGCATCAGGCTTTGATGAGGGCTTCTTGGAAGGTTTGATACCAGGATCTTTTCTGCAAGGCTGCCGAGACTGAGGTTGCGGCTGAGGCGGAGCATCATCCTGAGGTGGAAGTTGTACTGATGCAGCCAAGTCATGGGACAAACTCTTTCCACGAATGGCAATTCTCTTAAGGTATTGTTGATAAGCTTCAGGAAAGTCATCAGGAGTCTTCAAAGTTGTGGGATCAGGAGTGACCCCGGGTTCAGGAGGAGGTTGAGCCTTGATACCCAAAGTCATCATAGGCGGATTGACAGCAAACATTTCCTCATGTTGAGGATTAATCCATTGATATGCAGCCCATCGCTTGGCCCATTCCCTCGTGATCTTCTGAACCCATAGCTTGCGTTCACCAGCGTTTTCACGCTCGGGAGTCTTCAGGTTGGCATAGAGCGCTGGAGGCAGATCTTTAGCGGTATCAGTGTGCTTGCGACGAGGAGCCATTTTCTTCAGCAGTGGAGACTGGGGAATGGTTCGTTCGAGCTGAGCTGCAAATGAAGTGAGACTATGAGAACCATACGATTCCTCAACAGACATGTACCAGTGACAGAATTAGTTGCAAGGGAAGTGGGGTACGGTTATATGCGTTCATGAGGAATAGGTTGAGGAAATGAAAGTAATGAGGCATAGGTATAGGTCTCAGAAAGCATGCAAGACTTGTTGAGGAATTAAGTGGCATGAAGAAACGGGAAGATGCTTGAAGACACAACATTACTGAGGAACAAGTAACTGAGACATAAGCGTACCAGAACTGAGGCGAATGCTGAGGAACCCCGAGTCAGTCTTCCCCGGTGACGGTAGCACGAGAGCTTGAGGAGCTCAAGGGCAGCGGCGCGCGAGAGAGAGAATAGGTGGGGGAAAATGACCGCGGGTGGGTGTCTATTTATAGAGGGGTAAACGCTGAGGGGTTGAGATTTTTGTGGACGGGATTACCCCTGACGGTTCGGATTCTCAGTGGTTATCATAATGATGGATAAGCATGACGTGCGGTAAAATCGCAACCATGAAGTGAAAAATCGTAACAGATAATCCTCAATTCTGGGAAACTGAGGACAGTAAAAATGTTGAGGATGAAGACAAAAGTCTCAGGCTGAGGAATACACGAGTCCCAAATGAACGCATATGAGATAGAGAGAATGTATAAGTGAGTAGAGAGGGACGGGTCCGATCACGTTCACCTAGATAAAGAAGCAAATGCTGAAGAACGAGAACGATAGGTGAACGTTGTTGAGGACAAAAACGGTAATCATCAGGATGAAGACTTCAAATGAGGAAACTGAGGATTAACAATTCCTGAGGAATTTGGGCGGTGGTGCTACCCACCTTATAGGGAATGAGACACTTGACGCCATACAATTGTTGTATGGATCTTGAGTCAATTCCACGTTAATTTTTTCACACTTAGCAAGGTAGTTCCTCATGAGTTGAGGAGTACGACGCATAGTGTGTTGTACATCAGGATTCTTCAACATTGTTTAAGCGTTAGTGAGGTCTGAATCTTTTCAAGTGCACGTTGTTGCTTAGATGCAAGTTTAGCAAGCTTAGCATAGTTTTCATCAGGTTCTTCATCAGAGGGATCGTCAGATGATAAGTAAGTAGATACCTTGGAGGACTTAGCCATGAAGCAGAAGGCAGGGGTGGTGTCTTCAGCTTCATCATCAACATGTGATCGATCAGATTCCTCAGTGCTAAAGATTTACTTGCAGACAAGCGACGTGGCAAGAGCCAGACCAGCCACACCCTCAGATTCTTCAGATTCTTCTTCCTCAGCATCAGGATCGGAACCAGATTCTTCAAAGTCCAATTCTTTTCCGAGATATGCGCGAGCCTTACGGGAGTTGTTGTTCCTGTAACCAGCAGACTTTGAGGATCTTGAGGATTTCTTCTTTGTCTTTTCATCAGAACTGTCATCTTTCCTTTCTTCTTCTTCTTCAGTTTAGCTTCCTTTTCCCAGAGAGGACACTCAGCGATGTAATGCCCAGGTTTCTTGCATTTGTGGAAGACTCTCTTTCTTGTCTCAACGGAGTCATCATCTTTGCTTTTTCTTGAGGAGGATCTTGAGGAATTTCCGAAGTGATTCTTCTTCGTGAATCTTTGGAAATTTCTGGTGAGGAGAGCAAGTTCCCGGCTGAGGGTTTCAGGATCATCAGAATCAGCCTCAGACTATTCATCAGATAACACTTTTTGTGCCTTAGCTTTTAGCGCGGAGACTTTTGGCGTGGAGTTGTACAAGTCTCGTTTTCCAGAGAGCTTCAGTTCATGAGCATTGAGGCGCTCGAGAATGTCAGCAGGATCCAGAGTCTTGAAATCAGGCCTTTCTTGAATCATCAGCGATAGGAACTCAAACGAGTCATCCAGAGACCTCAGTAGTTTCTTCACCACCTCATAATCTGTGATATCAGCGGCACCCAGTGCTTGAAGTTCATTGGATATGCCAGTGAGTCTGTCAAAGGTTTGCTACACATGCTCGTTGTCTAGCCTCTTGAACCTGCTGAAGAGACCGCGAAGTGTATCAACTTGAGAGTCTCGTTGAGCAGAGACTCCTTCATTAACATTTGACAGTCTTGTCCATATCTTCTTTGCAGTATCCAGACCACTGATACGGTTGAACTGAGCCTTATTGAGGTGGCCGCCAATAATGCTTCGAGCTTTTGCATCAAGCTGCCAGTTCTTCTTGACAACTTCAGGAGCAGTCATCAGATTAGCTTCAGGAATGCCTTGATCAACAATATCCCACAGGTCCTTGTCAATGGCTTCAAGATGCATCCTCATCTTGTTCTTCCAGTACGGGTAGTCTGTCCCGTCGAAGATGGGGTCGTTTGAGGTCGGGGGGTGAATGGGACATTTTCAAATATCTTGAGGAATTTCGATTTCCTCCGGACTGAGGCAATACGAAATTGAGGAAACTAAAACTCGAGGAAGAACAGAGGTGATACTAAAACGTAGGCATGAATATAAATCAAACTATTACATAGCTAAAGTAAGATCGATGCAAGAACTGATGAATCAGCCCAGTGTAAACTCAGAAAGAGGGGCATCAGGATAAGTCATTGGTGCATAAACATATAAGCTGAGGTTGAAGAAATAGCACCAGGGAACTGAAGACATAGACTTGATGAACCAGTTCGAGTTGCTGTGACAACTCTATGTCTGGTTGGAGAGGCTGAGATTGAACTCAGAAGACATAGTCTTCACCTTATTCTCCTTGAAATAAAGTCCTCAGACTCCGTCCAATAACTCAGGTGAGTCTTCAAGGTAGACTCCCGAAACCTTCACAGACTCAGTTCACTCAGGGAAGTCACAATTGCATCTTGACTTCCTCAGACTGATGACTTCCACACCGGCTGGAAGATCACAGTCTTCAAGAGTAAAAAGCTTCGGATCACTCGAACCGACTTCCTCAAAAATGCTCAACTACTCAGACTGGTGGTTTTCCTCACTTAGGTTCTTCAGTTTCTTCAAGGGGTGGGTTGCTCTTAGATGACAAGGGTCGGTTTTTTTCTTGGAGCAGACAACCCACAAATGGGGCTGGGGGCGGCTATTTATAGCCGGGGAGCAACCCCAGGTGAAAGGACATAAATTCCCATGCATGAAATTACTTCCATACCCACCCTTCGGACCGTTAGCTGGATCGGTACCAGCACTCTCCACCTGACACATGGCACGGTCGGAACACTCACTCTCTTTCTTCAGGCGAACTGCACTGGCAGTTTCCTGATTCCTGAACTGAAGACAAATTCCTCAGTGTCCTGAAGAACATCGTCTCAGACAACTGAGGAATTGAACTTCTACTGCAGGAGATTTCTTTGGGTTTTCGTCAGGATTTCTAATTGAGCACTTCCTCAGAAATACAGAACTCATTTTCCTCAACCCCTCCAACAGTGCGGTGTTTTCCTACGACTCAAGAAGTATAAAAAGTCTTAGAAAAGACTACGCTTGAACTTCGTCTTCAGCGCGAACATCCTCATGATCTTGTACTGCTTCAGCTTCAGCCGAATGCTTCAAGATCCTGATTCCCCGGGATTTCGCACAACTTTAGTCTTCAGGAAACACACTGATTTCTTCCATGTTCCTCAACATTTTGGGGGGTCGACAACGGTGGTTAACCTCATCCTCAGGGACTGTTTTCCTGTGTATGTTCACGAACACATCAGTCCCTTAACCGTTTTGTCATCAAATACTCCAAAACCTCAAAGGGTGCACTAGATGCACTTAAAGTTGTACGTTGTATCCAAAATATGGGGCAGCCAGGTTAGAGTCCTGGATCTTGTCGGGGGGATGGACCAAGCCCATAACCCGTCATTTGGATCCTATGGGCCGACTAACCTACGGAAGGCCCACGAAAGAAGACCCGGCCACGGGCCGGTTGCGCCAAGCAAGGAGATCGAAGCCATAGAAGGAATTCGACTTACCTTGTATAGGACGTAGCGTGTTTGTAAAGTTGAATAGGACTCCACCTCATGTCGGAGTCGGACTCACGGAATCCAGGGACCCGGTGCCTTTATAAGCCGAGGTCCACGGGATCCAGGGTCAAGAACGATCTCAATCCGCAATAGGCCTATACACTTTTCGGCGTGACCTAGATCTCCTTGAGACTAAGGTTACGATCCGGCTCACCTGTAATTGATCCAATCGCTCTTCTATTCAGAGAGTCGGAACCCATAATAAGAAGAAGCAGGAGTAGGCTTTTACCTCGAGACAAATAGGGGTTGAAACCTGGGTAAATCGTCGTGTCTCTTGACCATGTCGACTCTCTCCTCGTATCCGCCTCGCAGCAAAGGTCCCATGTTAAGTTCGACTCTTCGGACATATACCGTCACTTTACCACGACAGTTGGCGCCCACCGTGGGGCCTGCGCTTGCAGGTGTTGAGATTCTGGAGGGACCTCTGCAATGCATGGAGGGATTCGTTGCTGGAAGGATTACCAGAAGCCGGCGTGGGAAGCTCTGCATCGACGACTCAACTTTTGGCCCTGAAGACGATTCTGTTGAATCAAAATATCGGGTCCCGATCGGGTCTGTCCACATCTTCATCGGCAGGACGGACAGATCTGAGCCAGAGGCAGATCCTGAAGTTCCCATTGAAACTTCAAGTCGGCGTTATGCCGGCTCCAAAAACACTTTGTCAGATTCATTGACGAGTCTCCAGAGCCGGAGCGCTCTGTCGAGACCCCAATGTACGACGCCTCAGAAGAACTAACTGACACCGAATCGTACCCCAACGAGGGAAGTTTCTCAGGTGAGGGGTCCATCCGATCCGTGGGGAGCAACAGACTCGGCGCCGGTGTGCCAGAATATAACCCGGATTATCCTCACTTTGAACCTCCATATTGTGCCTCGGTGTTCATGGCTGACATTGGGGGACTGGAGAGTCAGGCAACCCAAAATCAAGTCGCAGAGCCGGCGGACAGTGCGGCTCCTAATGCGGACAGGGACCCGGCAGCCCGCTCGTCAAAACAAGTCCCCACTGGAGCCGAATCCCTCACAGACGCCCTAAACTCCCTTGATGAGGCCTTGGCCATAACAGTAACAACGGAGAATCAAGAGGCCTGGGGGACAAGGGTCAACGGACTCAAGGCATGGGTAGCAATCTTACGGAGGGAAATCAACACTGAAAAGAAACAGATGGTCATGAGAGAAGCCCGGCTCATTCAGAAAGCCGCACGCCTCCGAGGAGAGTCGGATCTGATAGAGGCTCAGTGATTAAGCCTTGCCCATACGCGCCCACAGGGATACGTGAGTCGGCTCCCTCCTGGTTACCAAGGACGAACGTTGTTTCACAGCCCTGACCAGCATTCCCAAGGATTCACGCCTCCTAGGCAGTCGGCTCCTTCGCCACGCCAAGATCGCTTCCATACACCTCCCCATCACTTCGACAACCCCATGGCTAATGTCATGGCGGCGACTCGTTTCCTCACCCAGGCGCCAATTCAGGGCGACACTCCAGCAGATCGTGCTGCCCGAGAGGCCGTCGATTTCCTCAAGACTGCGATCACACAGCAAGCTCAATATTTGCAAGGGGTCCCGTACATACATGGGACTCCATACCAAAGTGTGAGTCGGAAAGCAGAGTCACCGGCTCCTGCGGCCTCGTGCAATCATCGCCAACGTGAAGTACCGTCGCCTCTGAACCCTCAGGGGGCCCTGATGATTATGGACTTACCGGCTCCCAATACCAACCACCGCGTAGAGCCAACGGCCCAACCTCCCCCACAGGGGCGAAACAACGAGTTCATCAGCAGATCCGTGGGTAACCGCTGCTCGGTGTCGGCTCTGAGGAACACACGCTTGCCCCCATATTTCAAAGGACCACGTAAGATTCCAAACTATACAGCCGACATGGACCCGGCGGCTTGGATCGAAAGCTACGACCTCGCCATGGATATGCTGCAAGCCAATGAAGAAATCTGCGCACGTTACTTCACAATGATGTTTGAAGGGCTGGCTCATACATGGTTCAAGAATCTCCCAGATAATTCCATCACCTCTTGGGCGGACCTCAGAGAGAAGTTTATCAAGAATTTCCAAGGCACCTGTCGGAAAGCCAGTACGATCATTGACTTGGAGCACTGTGTCCAGAAGGAAGGAGATTCGTCCCTGAGCTGGGCACGACGAGTCGCGGACATAGTCCATTCCTCAGACACTATTACTGCTCAGACAGCAGTGATCGTCTTGGAAATAAACTGCAAGTTTGAGCCCCTAGTACACAAGCTTGGACGGCTCAAGAGGACGGTCAGTAACATGGGAGAGCTCATGAATGCGTTCATCAAGTATGCCGAGTCTAACAAGACCAAGGAAGCTGATGCAGAAGAGGACAAAGCTACCCAAAATAAAAACAATAACGGCAAGGGATCACAGAGCCAGAATCAACAGACCAAGCGTCGACTCGATCATAATTCTTCCGACTTGGTAGCCAACACAAATGTCGGCTTCCAAAGGCTGAAGCAGGGGGGCAACAACTACCGCAAGTCGTAAGGAGGTTTCCGACCCCCAAACAACTTTGAAGAAGCTTTGAAAAGACATTTCCCAACACATAGCAAACCCAGTCGTCCATCCAGTCACACTTGGGAAGTTTGCAACTTCATGAAAGAGTTCGCACGGCGTGGAGGCCAGGGACCCCCTGGGTCAAGTGGCGGAGCCGGTCAAAACAACAATAACCAAGATTTTGGACATCAGGGAGCCGGCGCAGCACCTCAACACCAAAAGTTCAAACATTACTCACATCAATACCTCAACTATTGCAAGTTACTACTAAAATTAAATAGCAACCTCAATTACCTACTTTCAAGACAAGACACAACTCAGTGCAACAACCAACTCTCTTAACAAGATAAACATGAAAACTAAAGAGAGTTCCAGCAACAAACTAAACAAAAGTCAAGGCTCTTGCTAAAGACAAACTAAAACTAAAACTAAACATGGCAGTAGCTACGAAAAGATAAAGAACACACAACAGTAAAAAGATAGGCAACAAAATTCCTATGATGTGTTCTAGATTGAAGTGGAGCGTGTTTATCTCCCACACAAAGTAAGACGGGATCTAACTTGTTATGAACAGCAAGCAAAGCTAAAGAAAACTAAAAATAAACCTAAGAGCAAGACGCTCCAAGCATAGAACATAACGCATGAAGTGATAAAAATATAGTGAGACGAAGGACGAACTGATGATTGTTGATGGAGAAGGGGATGCACGGGGGCATCCCCAAGCTTAGACGCTTGAGTCTCCTTGAATATTTGTTGGGGATGCATGGGGGCATCCCCAAGCTTGAGCGCTTGACACTCCCGAATCTTCTTTCATCATCTTCCATCGCACACTTGAAAACTCCCTTCATACATAACTCATCATAAGCTGATTCGAGAGGTTAGTACCATTAATAAATAATTTTTCCCCACTGGATATAAAGATATTCTTGAAGAGCTACTGTTTCTCAAGATTTCCAAAAGGTTTATGCAAAGAAAAAGCAAGCTTAAGGTTTGCAAAAGTTAGGAGAGACAAAACGTGGAAGAATCTGTGAAAAACAGAACAGCAGGTAGTAAAGAATTTTTTAGGGGTACTTCTGAAACTCGAATCAAAAAACTCAGAACAGACGCTCAAAAGCCAATTGTATGGAGCACGCTTTCAAAAAATCAGATCAAAAATATGATCTGGTGATTTTAGGCTAATTTTTCCGTCCAATGACAGAATCTGTTTTCTGGACAGCATGTCACAACTTTTGAACTTTCTTGCAATCGGAGGCTAGACTTGGCACAAAGCTTGAAAATAAATATACAATGATGTTGCTACAGTAGTAACAATCATCAAGACCACTAAAAACTTAAAGTAAAAACTCAAAGTAAAGATAACAAGGGTTGTCTTCCTAGAGCTCTTTCTTTATAGCCATAAAGATAGGCTTAAGATTTTAGTGATGCTCTTGTAGGAATAAGAGTTGAAGAACAAAAGAGAGCATCAAGAAGCAAATATCAAACACATTTAGGTCTAACATGCTTCCTACGCAAAGGGATCTTGTAGAGAAATAACTCATTGAAGCATAAAGATATTAGCATAGGAAGCCAAAATAAGTGCAACTTCAAAACCTTCAACATAAAGAGAGGGAACTTGATATTATTGAAATATCTATAAGCATATGTTCCCCTCTCATAATAATTTTCAGTGGCATGATGAATAAAATCAAAAATATAAGTATAAAATAAAAAATTATTATCATGATCCATAAGCATAGAAAATTTATTACTCCCCACATAAGAAAAATCATCAATAGTAGTGGGAGCAAACTCAAGAAAATAGTTATGACATGAATCATTCTTATCATGATACACTTGTAGACAATTATTCTTTATAGCATAAGTGTCATCACAATAATCATCATAGATAGGAGGCAAAGTATCATAAAAATAAATTTCCTCATCAAAACTTGGGGGCTAAAAAGATCATCTTCATAAAACGTAGTATCCCCAACCTTATAACTTTGCATATCATTAGCATGAAAGGTATTCAAAGAAGACATACTAATAACATTGCTACTATCATGAGTGTTGTGCAAATAGTAAAGCTCCATAGGATTTTTGATTTTCTCTTCAAACACTTCATGTCCCAACTCAAGGTAGAGCTCATAAAGCTCTCTCATAATATTTTTGTTGTTTTCCATAAGCCTAACTAGTAAAAATAAAAAAATAAACGAAAAGATTTAATTGCCAGATATAAAGATATACCTTCAAACCTTACGTCCCCGACCACAGCACCAGAAATAGCTTGATGTCTACGCACGCTTCTATTCTTGTAGACTATGTTGGGCCTCCAAGCGCAGAGGTTTGTAGGACAGCAGCAATTTCCCTCAAGTGGATGACCTAAGGTTTATCGAACTCAGGGAAGTAGAGGTTGAAGATGGTCTCTCTCAAGCCACCCAGCAATTAAGATACAAGAAGTCTCTTGTGTCCCCAACACATCTAATACAACTAGGAGTTGTATAGGTGCACTAGTTTGGCGAAGAGATGGTAAAATATGGGTTATAGGTGTGGCAAAATAAAGCAATATAAATCTGTAATAAAAAGTGCAGCAAGCAAACATGTGACAACAGTGAGCACAAACGGTGTAACAATGGTGGAAACAAGTCCTAGGATTCATACTTTCACTAGTGGAAACTCCCAACAACATTAACATAGCCTAATCACACGATATTTCCCATAAAACATGCAATGGAGACGCACTCCGAGGTCATTCCTTTGTGGTCAAGAGAGGACGAGAATTATGTAGGGCTACAAAAGCACACCTCAAAGTTCGTAGTTCTCAATCTATGGATTTCCCAATGTCACCGCGGCCATCCAAAGAGAGTACCCCAATAACCACAACATATCTCAAGGATAGTCAAAGACAAGCACCAAGAGACTCTCAATCTTAAATCAACCCACAAAAGAGGAAATCACTCATGAAAATATTCTTCTAACCCATGTCCAATAGACCGCTATCACCATGGTCTCGGGGATTATACTAGATAAGATCAAGTGAGTACATCAAATCCAATACATAGAAGTAGGGGAAATATCATGGGATCGCCCTAGATTAACATAGCCTATGATCACAACGAAGATCACGTCATGGGAGAGAGAGAAGAACACATAGCTACTGGTAGAAACCTCAGCCCCGAGGAGGGACTACTCTCGCATCATGGAGGGAGGAAGCAACGTCGATGGAGATGAATCCGGGGGCACTTCCCTGTCCCGGCAGGGTGCCGGCCCAGGAATTCTAGTCCCCTGAAGCTTGTCGGCGATGGCGGCGGAGATCGGAATCACTTCTCGAAAAAGTACTTCGATATTAGGGATTTCCTCCGCGGGGGCTAAATATAGGCCAAAGGAGGGGGCCAGGGGGGCCACACAGGGCAGCCAGGAGGGCAGGTGGCGCGGCCTAGGGGGGACCCGCGCCTGGCACCCTCTTGGGCCCCTGGTGGTGGCCCTCCTGTCATGTCTTGGTTATTCCGGAAGCTTCCGGGACACTGATTTTTTATATAATTTTTCCGGAATTTTTGGAGCACTTTTAATGGCGGGAAAACCTGAAATATAAAAACAGCAGAAAACAGGAACTGGCAACTGGGTGCACTAAGTTAATAGGTTAGTCCAGATCAAAAGTGTATGAAAGTTCAAGCAAAACATGGCAAAGTCACGCAAATCATGCATGGAGCAAGCAGAAATTATAGATACGTTTGGGACGTATCACTGGTCGACTTCATCAATGACTGGACAAAGATCCAAGCGCCCCCAGAAAAGCAGGTTACAAAATACTGGACATTGCACTTTGATGGGAGTCGACAGCTCCAAGGGTTAGGAGCTGGCATGGTCCTTAATTCTCCCAAAGGAGAGAAATTTTGCTATGTCTTGCAACTACAGTTCACTTGCACCAATAATGCAGCAGAATATGAGGCCCTACTTCATGGGCTGCGACTGGCTCGTGAGATGAACATAAGCCGGATCCAATGCTACGGTGATTCCGACCTTGTTTCCCAATAGGTGTCGGGAAAATGGAACTCCAAAGATGCCACCATGGCAGCTTATCGGAGAGAGGTGGAAAGACAAGACGGTTTCTTTGTTGGGTACCAAGTGGACTATGTGGAGCGCAAGCTAAATGAAGTCGCAAACGCTCTATCTCGTCTCGGTCCTAGCGAAAGTCGGTTCCGCCAAGTGTTCCTGGACGTCCTAACAAAGTCGTCCGTTCAAATACCAACGGAGCAAGACATAGCAGAGACGGATCCATAGTCTATCGCCATATCTAACTTAAAGTCGATTTTCATCGCAATAGTCTATCGCCATATCTAACTTAAAGTCGATTTTCATCGTACCAGGCTATCGCCATAATTCATCAAGTCGATTTTCATCGCACTAGGCTTTCGCCACAATCCATAAAGTCAATTTTCATCGCACTAGGCTTTCGCCACACCTAAAGTCGACTCTCGTCGCACCGGCTCTCGCCACACTTATGCATAAAAATCGACTCTCATATTGTATATACTTTCATATAATGTAATGCATTGCATCTTACATATTGCATATTGCATCATATTACATCATACATTACATATTTTTACACCTTTTCTCACAGACCTGGGGGCTTGATCAACTCTTTATCGGCTCTGAGCATGTATATTGCTTAGTTAGGCGAATCGGGGAGCTCGATGATACTCATCGGCTCTTGACTGAGAAGTCGGCATATATATGTAAAACTCCACATGTGTATGACTTAGTCAGGGGAAGTAGGGGAGTTCGATGGCACCCATCGACTCTTAACTGAATAAATCCCGGCATATACATGAATTGTCCACCCACGCCGTTTGGCCTGTATAGCTCAAGTTCATGTGACTAACGCAAACTTGGTTAGTCTAAAACTTTGGGGGCTTACATAAAACGTCCATCGAGTTTAATCCCAAGAGCCAGACACGCTAGTCATATAACCCAGGTTTTACAGAGAATTTTCGACTCTTGAACCAATAATCTCTCTCAATGTGAGAAGATGAGGTCTAAGTCGGCTTTTACTAGCCTTTGCGTTTCCATTTTGCATTCAAACATCATCCTGCATCATTAGTTATTTCTAACAAATTTTTCTTACAAGTTAGACCTATGTGACTTGGTACAGCACCCATATGCATACACCGACTCATGGGGACTACACTTCAAAGTTTCTTCTCAAGACAAAGACTCGGTACAGCACCCAGATGTATACACCGACTCTTGGGGAGTATCACTTCAAATTTTCTTCTTAAAAACCCGGCACGACGCAATGATGTTCGTACTGACTCTTGGGGAGTATCACTTCAAAATATATATGACCTGGTTCGGCACACAAGATGACCATACCAACTCATGGGGGCTACAAGTCGATCTATCCTATGAGTCGACCAATGTCAGATGGCTATTTTGAATCGACTCAGGGGACTACAGATATGGATATTATCGGCTATCATGCGTTATACAAAGCATTCAAAGTCAGGAATAAAACCGACTTACATATCTGATGGGAAATTAAAATTTTCATTCCTCAGTGACCAAGTCTTACAGCAAGAGAAAGTGCCTTACATCAAAAGAAAACAAGAACAAAGTCGGCGAATACTACTAAGTAAAAAATACAGCTTCAGAGTCGTCTTCAGGAGTCGTTTCCCTCATCATATGAGGTGACTTGAGCCTCTCTTGCATTGTTGTATCAGTCTTCATCACTGCTGCTGGAACTCTCCATACAGTAGCCGGCTCGATGACCATCCGATTCAAAAAAAAACCACCCACAGGGTCTCTTCAACATCATATCTGAAAATGATAGTATCTCCTTTCTGAATGTTCCTGGAGCGAAGAAAAGTTTTCCAACCTTTCTGCAAGAACATGGAGTCCTCACCAGAGAAGCTAGTGGCCACCCAGATAGGTCCATGAGGGAACCCCTCAGAGCGAAGCCACAAACCTGGAGGCTTAGAATCCATCATAAGATGAGCAAAAGACTCAGGAAGATTGACCCAACGACGGATCATTTGCACCTTTACCACGAACTCGCTCCTCTCAGGAGAAGAAGGAGGAGATTCAAGATCTGGCGAGGGTGGAATAGTGCGTGTGCTTCTTCCTCTACCACGGCCACGACCTCGTCCATGGCCACGACCTCGACCACCACAAGAGCCTGCGCTGGATCCTGGTGCATCAACATCTAGAGGAATGCGGGTGCTAAGCTTGGGAGCCATGGAGAAAAGAGGAAGAGGAAGAAGAGGAAGAGGAAGATAATAGCACTTAGAAAATAAACTACCCGATGGATACTTATAGCAGTTACGAGGAGAGGATCTATCAATACCATAATAACGTGGATGAACTACCCATGGTAGGTGGCATTTATGGAAAGACTCCTCGATTCTCACCACGATATCAATGCCTTCAAATGTGGCGCTTCGGGAAGTGCAAGTCATAAAGGCAGAAATGGATCTTTGACTAAATAAAGTCAAAGGAAATTCTTTGATTGGAAGACGAAACGAAAAGACCAAAACGATCAGTACCGACTCCTTATAAACCTCAAAAGGTATGAAGAGTCGGTTTGACCAATTACAGAGTCCGCAACCACGATGATGTTAAGAAGATTGATGCGACGACTGAAGCATCACACCAATCCTGGGGGCTAATGTCGAGGGGATGAACCAAGCCCATAACCCGGCATTATGATCCTATGGGCCGACTCACCTACGGAAGGCCAACGAAAAAGACCCGGCCACGGGGCGGTTGCGCCAAGCAAGGAGATCGAAGCCATAGAAGGATTCGACTTACCTTGTATAGCCCGTAGCGTGTTTGTAATGTAGAATAGGACTCCACCTCGTGTAGGAGTTGGACTCGCAGAATCCCGAGAACCGGTGCCTTTATAAGCCGAGGTCCACGGGATCCAGGGTCAAGAACGATCCGCAATAGGCCTAGACACTTTTCGGCGTGATCAAGATCTCCTTGAGACTAAGGTCACGATCCGGCTCACCTGTAATTGATCCAACCGACTCTTCTATTCAGAGAGTCGTAACCCATAATAATAAGAAGCTGGAGTAGGCTTTTACCCCGAGACAAAGAGCGGCTGAAACCTGGGTAAATCGCCGAGTCTCTTGTCCATGTCGACTCTCTCCTCGTATCCACCTCGCAGCAAAGGTCCCATGTTAAGTTCGACTCTTAGGACATCTGCCGTGACTTTCCCACGACAGATCCCCCGATCTTTTTTCCTTTTTTTGTAATTATTTGACGGATATATTTAAAGCAAGAATCTACACATTTGTTAGTAGACAATTAATTTAGTCAAAATAAAAATCATAAATATTGTAGATGTTGATATAATTTAATATTCCCTCCGATTCATAATAAATGTCATTCATGTAGTACAAAGTTTGTCACACACATATGATTGGCACACACATCAATACATGTCATCTTGATCACACATGTGCATACACAAATAAAAGTCACGTCATCTCGATCGAGTGATACCTCGATCGATTCCAAGCTAGCTAGCCTCTCTTAATCTTCTTGCCTTTATTCTTCGCGATTGAACACTTTAGCCCAGGCACCTTGGGATTTCTTCTAGTGAACGGACAACCTTTAGTAGGTAGGGTGGTCTTCCTTCTTACTTTACTAGTGGTAGGCATGTCGAAGTACTTGTTGAATTCCTCTTCAATCTTTGGATCGCCATTTTTGTCGAAGTCTTGCTCGTTGGCGTCTCCGTCCATTCCGATGATGCTCCTCTTGCCGCTCCTGATGACAACACGGCTGGGCTTTTCCGGGTCAGTTATGAAGAAGCATTGGTTAACTTGGCTAGCGAGTACCCATGGCTCATTTTTCGCGGAGACGTTCTTTGATTTTTCCTTAGGTATAACCATGGTGGTGAAATACCGGCCTTCTTTTTCGACGTTCTTGGCCCATCTGACACGGAACATCGGCACCGTCTCCCCACAGTAGTCGAGCTCCCATATCTCCTCAATCCTTCCAAAGAATCTTTCCATGACAGTGGCCTCGTCATCGGCGAAGGATAGCATAGGAACTCCTGATTTTTGATATTCAGAACTCTTGTCCTTTTCCTCGGTGAATAATTTGTAACCATTGATGTTGTACGACTGATAGGTCCTTAGGTTGTGCGCGGAGCCCTGTTATAAGGAGAATATGAGTTTTTGATCTTCGGTAAAAGGTTCCTGCGGTGGATTGTCCAGTAGCCGTTTCTTGAACCAACCCGTGAAGCTGGAGTTGTGCTCTCTGATTACGTCTCCCATCTTCCTCGGTCGGCCCAGATCGATGTACTTCTTCTCGATTAAGATTTTGTGCTCTTCCATCCAAGGGTCTACCAATTCGATGTGTTGTAGCGCGACTCGGTGTGCCATGTCAAAGTCGGTGCATCGATCGGCGATGCCGACATGAAGTGTGCGGTAGCCCTCGTGGTGACCATATCCAGCGAGCCTACCGAGGTGCTTCTTGGTGGGCAGACCAACATTCTCTTCCTCTGTTAGACAATTCTGGCATAAGGAGATGCACTTGTTGGTCAGAAATCCTTTGTCTATGCTTCCATCTAGACGGGACCTGTTGCGAATGAATCCTTTAATGACAACTTTCACACTTTCGAACGACATCATGTTGTGCTGGAACGTCGGCCCGAGATGGATGATGTCATCCATGACATGGACTATCAGGTGCACCATGATGTCGAAGAATGCGGGCGGAAAATAAATCTCGAGCTCGCATAATATTACCATGATCTCTTCCTGAAGCATTTCGAGCTACTTCACACCGATCGACTTCCTAGAGATGACGTCAAAAAAGTTGCAGAGGCCAAACAACGTCTCACGGACGTGCTCGTCCATTATCCCTCGGATCTCAACGGGAAGTATCTGCGTCATTAGCACGTGGCAGTCGTGAGACTTCATCCCGCTGAACCGCTTCTTCGCTAAGTATAGATATCTTCTTATCTTCCCTGAGTAACCGTGAGGAACTTTCACTCCTAGGAGGCACCTGAAAAGCTGCAGCACCTCCTCCTCACTCAAAGTGAAGCAAGCAGCGTGAAGCAGCACATCATTCTTCTTACACCTTTTGCGGTGACCTTGAGTCCCTTCCTTGGTATTCTCATCATCGTCGCCGTCACCATCACTATCGGGATACCACAGATCTTTCTTGATGCCAAGCAATTTCAAGTCGTGTCTTGCTTTCGTTCCATCTTTGGTCTTCTCCGGCATGTTGGGAAGATGCCGAACAGACTCTCGGTGATGTTTTTCGTGATGTGCATGACATCGAGGCTACGGGGCGTGTGGAGGATCTTCCAATACTTCAGGTCCCAGAAAACAGACTTCGCTTTCCATACTCCCAATAGCGGGTCTACCCTCGGTCGCTTCTTTCTCGGCTTGGGGCACTCTTCTCAGTTTTCCAATAGCTCCTGGATTTGTTCTCCGCTCCTCGAACGTAGTGCTCTTTCGAGCTTGTCTTTACCGTTGAACAAATCTTCATGTTTTCTCCACGGGTGATCCTTGCAAAGCCACTTCCGAGTCCCTTGGAACATGGTTTTCTAAGACCCGGGATCCTTTGGTAGCTAGAGATGCGGGGTCTTATCCATGCACTTCATACATGCCTTGTGTCCGTGGTTGACTTGGGCCGCTAAATATCCTAAACCAAGATAGTCCTGCACAGTTGTGAACACCGCGGCTCTCATAGGGAAATATTCTTTACCGTGAGCGTCCCACGTAAGGGGTGGACTATCCTACAACGTGGCCAACTCCTCTTTCAACGGTGCGAGATACAGATGCATGTCGATACCTGGTTGTTTCGGTCCCTAAATAAGAATACTCAAGTGTATGTGCCTTTGCTTCGTGCATAACCAAGGGGGGAAGTTCTACGGCCATACAAACACGGGCCATGTGTTATGTGTTCTACTCTGGTTGCTAAACGGATTGAGTCCATCGGAGCTAATACCCAGCTTGAGGTTCCTTGGATCATTCCCGAAACCATCTTCGATGTCCAATGCATCCCACTGGGAAGCGTTTGAAGGGTGTGTCAGGATCTTTCCCTTCTCCGGATCATCCTCGGGCCTCACCCTATCTGCATGCCATCGCATGAGCTTTTCTTCCTTACGGTCTACGAAATAGCGCTCCAGACGGGGAGTGATAGGAAAGTACCATACTACTTTTACTTTTCGAGGAACTTTCTTGTTCCCTCTCTTGTATCGTCCTTGGCTGCACACCGGGCATGCGGTGTAATCCTTGTACTCGTCCCGATAAAGTACGCATTCATTGATTCAGGCGTGGTACTTAACGTGTGGTACGTCGAGGGGGCACACGATCTTCTTGGCCTCATCGATACTTCTTGGCAAGGTGTTCCCCTATGGAAGAAGATCATCGTGCAAGAATTCCATCAAAGCGTTGAAGCTCACATTGGTCCATTTGTGTTCCACCTTCATCTCTAGAACCTTAAGTGTTACATTCAGGCGTGTATCCTCGGGCCGACATCCAGGATACAATGGAGTCCTCCCGTCTATATCCATTTGCGCCAGCTTAGCTTTCTCTCTGGCTGCATCTTTAGCGTTGCTCGTCTCCTTCATGAACAGTTCTTGAACATGAGGGTCCCACAAGGACGAAGTTAGCAGCGACTCCGTGTTCACGTCCTCTCCACCACCATCTACTCCGGCATAATCTCCTTCTTCATGATGATCCTCATGTCCGTCGACATCTCCTTCTTCATGATAAATATGGACATCAGCATCTGCTTCTTCTTGATGATGTCCGCCGGGATCTCCTTGTTCATGATGACGATGTCCGCTGGCATCTCCTTGTTGATGATGATGATGTCCCCTGGAATCTCCTTGTTCATGCATGAAACCGCACCTGAGCAGGTGCTCCTCCAATAGTCCGGAATCAGGGTCCACCCAGGTCAGGAGTTTGCATCTTTGGCATGGACATCTTATCTGGATCCGGTTATTCAGAATCATGTCGGCTTTCGCCTCTTCCTTGTATCTACCCACTCAACCTCCGATCATCTTGATGACCATGGTTTCCCTACGCGGAAAAATTAGAGTGTTTTAATTACAACCACACAATTAATGTGCATGCACATGGTCGCCAGAAAAATTTGGCATGACTTTCCTACAAATAGGACATATGGGTAGTGCAAAAATTTGCCGAAACGGAAATGAATCAACATTTCGGCAAACATCCATGCACCACGCCGACGTAAGCTAAGTGACAAAAAAACTTCTTCCCATGCAAACATATATTCTTTCATCACCCACACACAAGATTCACATATGTACAAAACATCTCATATACACACGACGCACACCGCCGGCCACACAAAACATACATATCCATGTCCTCCAACTACTCACCTGTAGTAGATTCGATCGGATACGACACCACGGTGAGAGAAAGTGGTGTTTGGATAGGATAGTGAAGAAAAGGAGATATGGAGAAGGAAAAAAAGTGTTGGAGAGGCTTCCCTTACAAATATATCAACCCAAATAGGTTAAACAACTAAAATTTAATGAAATTATGGGCAAAATGGGGTGGTGTGAGGAGGAGCACGACCTAGGGGGAGCAATAAATGAACTTGGGGTGGTGGTGGTGGAGAGGGACGGGCTTTAAATGCTGGATCCGGAGGCCACTTTCTGTGGCGCAGGTGCCTCTCTGCGCCACAGAATGTGTACTTTCTGTGGTGCATGTGACAGGGTGCGCCACAGAAACTAGACATTCTGTGGCGTATGGTTGCAGGTGCGCCACAGAAAGTGGCTTCTAGATCCACGTGGTGGTCCCCACCAAAATTTCAGTGGCACACCTCAGCACATGCGCCACAGAAATGTGCACTTTAGTGGCGCACATAGCTCCCATGCGCCACAGAAATATCTATGTTTCTGTGGCGCACGGCGTCACATGCGCCACAAAAATAATTCTGTGGAGCACGCCCTTTTAGGTGCGCCACAGAAACCATGTCTATCTATAAGCAGTTTCCTAGTAGTGTAGATTAGAAGAATTTCTTCATGAGTGATTTCCTCTTTTGTGAATTGATTGAAGATTGAGAGTCTCTTGGTGCTTGTCTTTGACTATCTTTGAGATATGTTGTGGTGATTATGGTACTCTCTTTGGATGGCCGCGGTGACATTGGGAAATCCATAGATGAGAACTACGAACTCTGAGGTGTGCTCTTGTAGCCCTACATAATTCTCGTCCTCTCTTGATCACAAAGGAATGACCTCCGAGTACGTCTCCATTGCATGTTTTAGTGGAAATATCATGTGATTAGACTATGTTAATGTTGTTGGGAGTTTCCACTAGTGAAAGTATGAAGCCTAGGCCTGGTTTCTCAACATTTTTACACCATTTGTGCTCACTTTTGTCACTTGCTACCTTGTTGTAATTTTTATTACATATTTATATTACTTTGCTTTGCCACCCATATCACCCATATTTTACCATCTCTTCGCCGAACTAGTGCACCTATACAATTTTCCACTGTATTAGGTGTGTTGGGGACACTGAAGGGTTCGTTGCATAGAAAACAAAAAATTTCCTACGATTGCAACTGCCAAGATCACATCTAGGAGATAACTTGTAACGGTTTGAGAAGGACTCACCCTCGAAGACCAAAAAGCTTTAACGAGAACGATTCTCGTGGGTGATGTAGTCGATCACTTGCCGACCTCAAGGTCGTGATGAAGATGGGCGCCACAAACGGGCAGCGCCTCCGTAATCGGTCACACGTACGGATCAGCGACGACCTCCGCCCCTTGCTCCAGTTGGGCAGCGGAAGTAGTGGATCCTCGGGAACTCCAGCAGCACTACAACATAGTGGTGGTGGTGGTAGAGAAGATCTTGAGCAGGGCTTCGCCTAAGCACCGTACTCGTGAAACTGGATCAGCTAGCAAGGGGAGGAAGATGCCAACCAAAGGGCATATGAGAGATGGAGGAATGAGTGACTAGAGGGGTCTCCACCTCCTCCTTTTATAGGAGAGGGGGGCAGCACCCAAGGCGCCCCAAGAGGTGCCCCCACCTCTCCCCTCTTGATTGCTAGTGGAGTCTCCACTCACACATAATCAAGTGGCACTTTCTCCCATTTAACCTCCACTCAAAAACCAAAGGTCTTCCAATTAAAACTCCTTTTAATTCACTTGTTTAATGTCACTCAAATTAATGAACACTTCATTTAATGAGTACTTCATTGATGAACACTTCATTCAATGAACACATTAACAATTATCCCCTTGCACTATTTTGATATACCGAAACTATTCCAGCAGTTTTATCAAAAAACAGTCCATGTGTTGTCCAGTATATTCTCCGGCGTTCCGTATCCACTCAAACGCGTCAACGAATCCTTAAGTGTGTCACCCTACGGTTCGTGAATAAAATGGACATGACAGAGACTCTTCTCCGATCAATAATCATCAGAGGGATCTGGAGATCCATGATGACTCCCACTTACTCAATGATGAACTAGTGATCGTGTGAACCATTACTCCATAACCAAATCCTTTTGTCTCGCGATATTTTACTTGTCCGAGATCCGATCATTTGGTATCATCCATACCTAGTTCGATCTCGTTACTGACAAGTACTCTTTACTCGTTCCGTGATATAACATCCTCGTGAGCCAGTCACGTGCTTGCAAGCGATGTCAATGTGATATCACCGAGAGGGCCCAGAGTATATCTCTCCGTCATCTGGATGGACAAATCCCACTCTTGATCCACGAGCCTCAACTAACACTTTCCAAGTACCCAACGACACCTTTATAATCACCCTATTACGGTGTGACGTTTGATGGAATCAAAGCACTCTTCCGGTGTCAGTGATTGACGTGATCTCATGGTCTAAGGATTAGGGTTACTTCGTGAAAGTTTGATACAGCAATAGAAACTTTGATGACATGATCGTATTGCTATAACTACTGTGGGTGTATGTTCATCACATCATTCTCCAATGATATGACCTTGTTATTAACGACATCCAATGTCAATGATCAGGAAACCTTGATCATCCGTTAATCAACAAGCTAGTATAAAGAGAGACATTACTAGGAACCTTTTCTTTGTTTATTAAACACACATGTATTAACGTTTCCGGTTAACACAATTATAGCATGAAAATAAACATTTATCATAAACATGGAATAAGATAATAACCACTTTATTATTGCCTCTCGGGCATATTCCCTTCAGTCTCCCACTTGCACTAGAGTCAATAATCTAGTTTGGTACTTGCGCATCCAACACCTATGGCATTCAGCTGTTATCCATACGCATTGCTAGTGGTAAACCTAATCTCCAGATCTAACACTTCAGGTCCGTGTGTATTTGCATTTCTTTGCGTCTCTACGCATCACTCATTCACTAATGAGATGGCATTGCATAAATTTGGTCCTCTGGTGAGACCTTAGTCCCTTGAGCTCAAAACATGTTGAATCTATTGTCGTACAATAGATCTTCATAGTATTAGCTCGCTTGGAACTACACCTAGTTTGTCAAACAAACTTCTTGACACAAATGCCCTCCTTTGCTGCTGCTAGAGCAGTCATATACTTAGCCTTTCCTTGTAGTATTCGTTATAATGTCTTAACTTTAGAACTCATCCAAATCCATTTGGAACTATTCCAAATCTATCATGGAACTTTCTTCCATTACATTTTGCCACCTTAACATACCGCCAAAATTGAGATAAATTTAGATTGTATCTTGCGACAAAACTAGTATCAATGTAACACTTTACAATGAACTATTGTCCAACATACATAATATATATTCTTAGTCCTTCCAAAGCACGTAAGGATATCTTTACTATTGTCCAATGATCATCTTATGAATCATTCTGGTATATGCTCATAACATTTAGAGCATAGGACATTCTGGAATTGTACATATCATGGTGTACATGATTGATCAAATCATTCATGTGATTTTACTCACCAAGTGTCAAAACACTTGAATCTCGCTTCAACCTTTTTCCATGCGGCAAGAACCTTTCTCGTCGTTTCCATATTGAACTTATTCAATATTTCATATATGTACTTCGGCCCAACCATATTAGCACCTCAATCTATCTATATAGACCATATTAGCCCAATATACTGGTTTTGCCCAAATCTTCCATTAAAATCAAATTTTCAATGAAACTTCACCCGTGTCAATAAAAGATACATCATTTCCAATCAACAATATGTCTTCTACATAATGTATTAGAAATATGTCTCAGCGCTCCCACTTAATTTCTTGCAAAAGCAAGCATCTTCACCGTCTCTGATGAAACTAAACGTTTTAACAATTTCATCATGATGAAGATTCCAACTCCGCGAATGCTTATTTCAACCATTGAAATTTGCATGCTATTTTAGCATCCTTTGAATTAACAGAACCCTTTGGACCGTGTCCTGTACACGTCCTAGGTAACCATTCTATTAGAAGAACGTTGTTCCGTTTGTTCAACTACCATATACAAAAACTAGCATATGTAGTGATTGCTACAATAATCCGTCCAGACTAAATATCGTTATGAAAGATCAAATCTTGTCATAGCCAACTCTTTGAACATAATCGTAAACCATTTTAACGATATGTAGAATATTTCATAGATGTGAGAACATCCACGTCTGTTTCTTTATAGATCCAAACACGGTATCTAGAGGGTCTTCCAAGTTCAGAAACTTGGTTTCTCGTGTATGGAACTATCACGGATTTTATAGCTTCTAGCCATTTTGACGGAGTCAGGGCCCATCATTGCTTCTTTGCATGTAGTCGGTCCATTATTATCAAATAACAATGATTCAATCTCAAATCTTACTATTTGATCGATTATCCGAACTACGCAGTTCAATAGGAACTTAGATCGCCGTGACCACAACCTTTGGGACACGGGAGCCAAGAGCATTGCGGCCGCTTCCGGGACACTTTCCGGCGCTGCGCCACTTAGCACATAAAGCTTAGGTTCAACAACCTAATCGAAGTTCTACTGTCCTCCCACTTTACTTTTTGCAAAAATTCCTTCTCAAGAAACTTGATGCTCTTAGCCACAAAAAAAAACTTTTGTCTTTAGTGTTCTGGAGGAATACCCAACGGTTACTTTGGGATAACCTACAAAGACGTACTTTATCCGACTTTGGTTGTAAACATTTTACATATGCCTTGCATAGCAAAATTTAAGAAACGACAAATTGGGTTTTATCCCATTCCATAACTTATATGGTGTCATTTCAACGGATCTCGATGGCGCTCTTTTCAGTGAAAAGCGGTAGTCTCTAAAGCTTAATCCTTAAAATATAATGGCAATTTTATAAATAACACCTTTGATCCTTACCATGTCAAACAAGGTTTGATTACATCTCTCGAACACTCCATACTCCTATGGTGTTTCGGGAAATGCAAGTTTTGGAACGATTCCTAAACTCTCAGGCATTTGCTAAACTTTTAACTCAAAAATCTTCTTTTATGATCCAATCATAAACTCTTATTTTCTCGTTACAATGATTTTCACTTCATCTTGAAATTTATTTGAACATTTTCAAACATTTCATACTTCTTCCTTATCAAGTAAATATACACATATATTCACTCAAATCCTCGGTTAAAGTATATGAAGTTATAAGACCCACCACACACGGCTACACATAATGAACTATACACATCAACATGTATAATGTCCAATAAGTTAGTCGTCCGTCCTTCTTTGGCCTATGAACGGAGTTTCAATCATTTCTAGGAAATTCTTACAAGCGTCAGTTGATTCAAAATCAAAAGACTCCAAAATTCCACCAACATGGAGTTTCTTCATGTTATCGTTCCAATATGATTTAAACGGTGTTTCAATCATCTCTAGAAATTTCTCACAACCGTCAATTGATTCAAAATCAAAAGACTCCAAAATTCCATCACCATGGAGTTTCTTCATGTGTTTCTTTCCAATATGATTCAAACGGTGGTGTCACTCATAAGTGATCTTCTAATCATTTGTCTTGCGACATGTTTAGCATCAGTTATTATGGATGTGATTTCTCCAACAAGATTTATAGAGTTCATCCATCTTCTATGAATATGGTGATAATTTGAACAACTATTGTTCGTATAACACCAGAACAGAATAACAATTATTCAAATAAATCTTGAAGGCTAGGTTTAATTCCAACGATAAACACAATAACACTTTATTTTGTTCTTGATGAGAATCATCCCATATTCATTTGCTAGTTACTCAGGCCATTGCAACTCTTGTATTGCGTTGTTCCGTATGACACTTCATACCAACCAATCAGTATCCAATACTCAAGAATCACACTGTTTAACAAGCAATGAATATACCCATAACATGTATATCATCTATATACCCGAGCTGGACATTTCCAGTCTTTTCCTTTTTCTTTTCGCCAAAATATTTTTCAGATCCTCTTTCAGCAATTCCTTTCCTTTTTAGAAAAATTTATCAACATCACTTGTGGCACCATTCATATGACACATAATCCAAAGTGTGTTAGTCAAATACTAACACCCTTTGATTCTCACTTTGATGTAGATCACCGTCATCAAATGTTTGGTGTTCTTCCAAATTCCATTCTTTAGTAATCTTATAGTGTAGTAAACATTTTACCTACATCTTCCATTCATCCTATCATGACAACTTTCATGACAAAACTACCATAGCTCATAGGGACAAACTGTGAGTACAATATTAGTTCCCAAAACCTTTTTGGGAGATTAGGACACATAGTGTCTCCAACCTTCACAAATTCTCATACAATATGAGAACATGTTTCTCACTAAATTTTACTCTATCACATTGCAACTAAAATTGTTTCAGATATCGCTATATCTTCCACACATGATAGTTTCTGAAACAATCCTTTCAGCTCCTAGATAACCTTGATAATAACAAACAACATTTGAATATCAAGGATCATGGAGGCAAGTGTCATACTTAGACACTAACACTGGAATTGTTACTCTCGATTTAATACGCATTATTAAACTTCATGGAGCAAGCAAGGTTTGTTAAAGTTTGCAATAAGACTTTAAACTTTAGATTGACACTCAAACAATACGGTACCAGTCCGTAAAGTTAAATATCCAGAATTCTATAGTTCTATTATCTCAATTATAGCTAAGCGCAAGGTAGTAAACAAATGCCAATGACTACAACGAACTATGCAAATTCACTTTGATTTAGTTCATGATAAAATGAGTTCATCTAACTCCCACTCAAAAACAACATCCCTCGAGTCGTCTTTGGTGATTACACGAACCAAATTCACTACACCACGACCGATCATCACGTGAGGCAGTGTGGCTGCAATGGCGAGCATCTCAATATGGTTCATCATATCATCCATATGACTCGTGCTTAACCTTTCGGTCCATGTTCCGAGGCCATGTCTGTACATGCTAGGCTCGCCAAGTAGAACCTTAGTATTTGCATGTGTTTCAAGGCCATGTCTGTACATGCTAGGCTTGAAAACACCCGTTGTATGCGAACGTAGAGTCTATCACACCCGATCATCACGTGGTGTCTCAAAACGACGAACTTTCTTAACGGTGCATACTAAGGAAGAACATATAATTATCTTGATATTAAGTGAGAGGGATCATCTTATAATGCTACCGAAGCGATCATGATCGTAACTAAGCAAAATAAGATGCATAAAAGGATAAACATCACATGCATGGATAATGTGATATGATATGGTCCTTCTCGCATTAGATCTCCATCTTGTGCGTCTTGGTATGATCTCCATCATGCCACCGGCGCGGCACCAAGGTCCATGGCGCCACCACCATGGTCGTCCTTCTCCATTACAATATATCTCATGGATATATCTACAGCACGCAGGCCTTAAAAAGGAAAAACACAACCATATGGCTCCTGCCGGTTGTTTACAATAAATCTCATTTCATACAACAATTTTGTAACAATGACCATATCACATCACATGCCCTGCAAAAACAAGTTAGACGCTTCTAAATTATCTTTGCAAATTTTACGTGGTTTTGGGCTTCCTAGGAAATAACCGATCTTACCTACGGACAAGAACCACAACGTTGATTCGCTAGTTGTTTCTTTTCATCCCTTTCCAGGGCCCTCCGTTGCAAATGCCATATCACTAATGCTAGAGAAACTGACACCCCCAAAGCCACTTTATACGGTACAAGCCGCATGTCAAGCGTGACACGCAATTTGCGCTTAGGGCCGCTTCAATCCACCATTGCCGCAATATGAACAAGTGCACAAAAGAGGGTAACAACTAGAAGATCAACGCCCACATCTCTATGTGTTCTAACCATACAAATCATCTACGCATAGACGAGGCTCTGATACCACTGAAGGGTTCGTTGCATAGAAAACAAAATTTTTCCTACGATTGCAACTGCCAAGATCACATCTAGGAGATAACTTGTAACGGTTTGAGAAGGACTCACCCTCGAAGACCAAAAAGCTTTAACGAGAACGATTCTCGTGGGTGATGTAGTCGATCACTTGCCGACCTCAAGGTCGTGATGAAGATGGGCGCCACAAACGGGCAGCGCCTCCGTAATCGGTCACACGTACGGATCAGCGACGACCTCCGCCCCTTGCTCCAGTTGGGCAGCGGAAGTAGTGGATCCTCGGGAACTCCAGCAGCACTACAACATAGTGGTGGTGGTGGTAGAGAAGATCTTGAGCAGGGCTTCGCCTAAGCACCGTACTCGTGAAACTGGATCAGCTAGCAAGGGGAGGAAGATGCCAACCAAAGGGCATATGAGAGATGGAGGAATGAGTGACTAGAGGGGTCTCCACCTCCTCCTTTTATAGGAGAGGGGGCAGCACCCAAGGCGCCCCAAGAGGTGCCCCCACCTCTCCCCTCTTGATTGCTAGTGGAGTCTCCACTCACACATAATCAAGTGGCACTTTCTCCCATTTAACCTCCACTCAAAAACCAAAGGTCTTCCAATTAAAACTCCTTTTAATTCACTTGTTTAATGTCACTCAAATTAATGAACACTTCATTTAATGAGTACTTCATTGATGAACACTTCATTCAATGAACACATTAACAATTATCCCCTTGCACTATTTTGATATACCGAAACTATTCCAGCAGTTTTATCAAAAAACAGTCCATGTGTTGTCCAGTATATTCTCCGGCGTTCCGTATCCACTCAAACGCGTCAACGAATCCTTAAGTGTGTCACCCTACGGTTCGTGAATAAAATGGACATGACAGAGACTCTTCTCCGATCAATAATCATCAGAGGGATCTGGAGATCCATGATGACTCCCACTTACTCAATGATGAACTAGTGATCGTGTGAACCATTACTCCGTAACCAAATCCTTTTGTCTCGCGATATTTTACTTGTCCGAGATCCGATCATTTGGTATCATCCATACCTAGTTCGATCTCGTTACCGACAAGTACTCTTTACTCGTTCCGTGATATAACATCCTCGTGAGCCAGTCACGTGCTTGCAAGCGATGTCAATGTGATATCACCGAGAGGGCCCAGAGTATATCTCTCCGTCATCTGGATGGACAAATCCCACTCTTGATCCACGAGCCTCAACTAACACTTTCCAAGTACCCAACGACACCTTTATAATCACCCTGTTACGGTGTGACGTTTGATGGAATCAAAGCACTCTTCCGGTGTCAGTGATTGACGTGATCTCATGGTCTAAGGATTAGGGTTACCTCGTGAAAGTTTGATACAGCAATAGAAACTTTGATGACATGATCGTATTGCTATAACTACTGTGGGTGTATGTTCATCACATCATTCTCCAATGATATGACCTTGTTATTAACGACATCCAATGTCAATGATCAAGAAACCTTGATCATCCGTTAATCAACAAGCTAGTATAAAGAGAGACATTACTAGGAACCTTTTCTTTGTTTATTAAACACACATGTATTAACGTTTCCGGTTAACACAATTATAGCATGAAAATAAACATTTATCATAAACATGGAATAAGATAATAACCACTTTATTATTGCCTCTCGGGCATATTCCCTTCAGACACAAGAGACATCTTGTTTCTTAATTGCAGGGTTGCTTGAGAGAGATCATCTTCAACCTCTACTTCCCTGAGTTCGATAAACCTTAGGTCATCCACTTGAAGGAAATTGTTGCTTTCCTACAAACCTCTGCGCTTGGAGGCCAACGTAGTCTACAAGAATAGAAGCGTGCATGGACGTCAAACTGTCGGCGAGAGGTCGAGATGTGAAATACTGGGGAGTAAGGCGTATGGTGGAAGAAATAGGTGACTGTCGCACCTCGCACAAACACGTTTTATGGAAGGCAGAATAGTTTTCAAGACGTCACAGGCGTAGTGGGGTTACGACCGTCTTCTGCCGCGCCATGTGTCGCTCATCTTGGGCCGAGCGACCGGATCCACGCGCCATGGTCCAGGGGGCTTATATCGATCAAGTGCGAACTAGGGTGCCTTGGGTCGTGCCTGGAGTCCAGGGTGCGCCTCGACAAAGCAAGACACAAGTTCAACCTTCCTTGGGGGTTTCTCGTTGGAAGCCCTCTTCCTCTAAGATGCTCCCTCACAATGTGAACCCCTTTGGGGGGAAGGTCGCCATCCCGAGGAACTTCATATCAAGACCCCTCTAGGAGCCTTACCCTCGTGAGGGTCCTGCCTCCGGAGGTAGCATGGATAAGGCCCCCCGAGGCCAACTTCCCCTCATGAGGATCACCCCAATGATTTCAAAGTGTGAAGACCTCCATCAGGAGGAGAAGCGCACACAACCTATCTCTGCGTCCAAGCTATGCCAAGCTGTGTGGACCACTTTGGTACAAGACCTTCAAGATGGAGCCAAGTCGGGGCCAACCTATACCAAGGCCATTTTTTCTTTAGCAGGAGTAGCTAACTTTATTCAGGATAAGAGCAGGGCATGCCCCTGATGGGTGCATATAACACCTCCTCATTGGTTACCCCAAGTGGAAGCTTATGATGCAGGTAGCGGTAATTTCCCTCTCACATGAGAGCGTAATGTTTGTCTCCAGTAGGATTCCGAAGACAACAAGTAGGTGGAAACAGCGTCAGAAATTGCTTTGGGACAAGTTGACGGGTTGGCCTGGACCTGCACACAAGAAGATTTGCTCCCAACAAGTACAGAGAGGTTGTCAGTCTCTTTGGCCTTGCTGTTTAAAAAGGTTAAACGCAACGGGGAAATAGTAATGCAACGAAAGGAAAAATAAAGTAGTAAGTAGTGGTGGTGTGAACTTATGATGAGAATATGGATTGGGGTACCATGGTTCTCACTAGTGATGTGTCTCTCCTAAAAGACAGTAAATAGTTATGCTAGGTGAACAAATTATAGCTGGCCAATTGACAGAATTATAAACGCACCGCAATACTAATTATGCTACAGAAAGTAAAAGGCTCAATCATATGGGCATTACACCAAGACAAGTATGTATTCATCATCATCTACTTACTAATTATCCACCTGGAGATATCTATCCAGAATATCTCGCTGGTATTAAGTTGCGAGCCACAACTAATCTTGCAAACTCAAAGCAACGGATAATTGCCTTAACTCTCTATGCATAATGTAAGCAGTCCTTATGACACGCAGTCATAAGCACCGCTTTTTTTCCCCTAATTGCAACAACACATTCCCTAGTCCCATGTTTCTGCCACTCAAGCTAGACATCAGGAGGCATGAACCCATTATCTAGCATAATGCTCCCTCTTGGAGTTACAACTTACTACTTCGCCAAAGCAACAAATTGATACGGAGAACTGATGACCCTCAACTGTAGGGGATCTATTGTAGCGTTTTCGATAAGTAAGAGTGTCAAACCCAACGAGGAGCAGAAGGTATTGGTAAGTGACTTTGGTAAAGGAATAGCTGCAAGCACTGAAAGATAACTTTTTAGGGGTTTTCGTTATGAGAAACGAGAAGATAAAAGCAAGCAAAGTAAAAGGCACTAAGGAGTAACAATTGGCCCAATCCTTTTGAGCAAAGGATAAGCCTAGCAACTGAACTTATAAAGGCTAAAGCGTTCTTGAGGACACATGGGAGAGGTAGTCACGTGCTTTCACCATACTTTGTATCGGTACTATGTTTAGTGTTGATAAGTGTTGAGTGGGTGGATCTATGCTAGTGCACCTTCTAGAATAAGAAAAGTGCACTCTTATTATTAAACACCTTGCAAGCATCCGCAAATACAAGTTAGAAATTAAGGCAAAAGCCTAACCACAGCAATACGATCAAGGATCCATTATTCCCTTGTGAAAAAGTGTGCAAACTGGGGTTCAGGTTTCTGTCACTCCGGCAACCCACCGTAAGCATTCATTATACACAATGCATTCCCCTAGCTCCTTAAGAAGGCGAAGTGTTGAGTGTTCGACTCACACAACACCACTAGGAAAATAACAACACAACTTAAATATCAAACAACACATATTACTTCAACATCATATGACTACTAACAACTAGACTTCTCCCATGTCCTCAAGAACTAAAGTAAATACTCACAAGACATAAAAGAGATCATGATCAGTGGTGATAAATAGATGATAAAACATCTGGACATAACAATATTTCTCCAACAAAACTCAATAACATTCACCACATAGGAGTCATCAACACCGATAGAGTAGAGAGGATAGATAGTACGGTTATAACACAAGTTGTAGTGGTGAGATGAGACGGGGATGAAGATGGAGATGGTGCTGATGTTGGGGATGATGTTGACGATGATCTCGATGATTCCCGTGACGATGGTTATGACGATGGCGATGATCTCCCCTTCTGGGAGGTGTTCTCCCCGGCGGAATCTGCCCGCCGGAGATATCTTTTCTTCTCTGTAGGTTTCCACCACGGAGCGGCGGCAGAACTCGCGAAATGCCTCTCTTTTTAGGGTTTTTAGATAACGGGGGATATATAGGCCAACGGGAGGATCCGGGAGTGGCCCCAGGGGTCCAGGCAGCCTCCCGGCGCCCCCTGGTGGAGACCGCGCCAGGGGGGCGCCTGGGCACCTGGTGGCCCCCCTCTGGCCCCTTTCCGCCGAAGCTTCGTTAATCTTCTGGAAAATATCCTTTGTTGATTTTCAGCGCATTTGGAGATGTTCTGTTTCAGCAACTCAATGTCCACTTTTATCCTCTGAATCCTGCGTCTGCTGCTTCGGCATCGGAAAGTTGCAAACTGTGTAGAACAAGCCGAAACAACATAAGAATAGCATCATAACATGAGATATATCAATGAAAGGGCTGAATTACGATATAAAATAGTGATGCATTTTGGACGTATCAACCCCCCCCCCAAGCTTAGAGCTCGCTTGTCCCCAAGCGAATACTGAGGTCGGTAAACCTGTCCACAAGTTTAGAGAGTGAAGTGTCGATAAACAGAATACGGACAAGAAGCATCATGATTTCTTCAACAAACTCAAGCATCCTCAACAGCAACCTCAACTCATAAGGCCCTTATGGAAAAGTAATGACAATTATAATCAAAAGTAGGGCTAAGGAAACTCAACAAATCATGGCAAACATATCCTTGGTCAAAGGACAACTAATAACTCTTACTTTTGCTCTTTCACTTTATAATGAGACAATTTGCATATTTTGACAGAACATGTTATTAGCGAGGAAGTGCAAATGCTAACACAAAGGAAGATGTTTGCTTGGCGTAAGCTTTTGGAAACAACTTACTTATCAAATGATAATGTCAACAAAGATGTGGCATGACAAAACTTAATGTAGCATTATATGAATGAATCCTTGTCAACATAAAATATCTGTTCTATTTTTAAGAAAAGAAGGAAGTAGGAAAAACTGACTCAACATAAAAGTAAAGGACAGGACCTGTTACAGGGAAGTAGGGAAAACCCATGTGCTATCCTTAAATCAAACAGAATGAAAACAAGTTTTGGGAGGTGCAAAGTTGGTCAACGAATGCTAATAGATAGATCAATTACTTCTCAAGCTAGACAAGTTTCGAGGAACGTCTCCCAAGTGGGGAGGATCACATCCCCTTAATCTCCTTTGTTTATCACTGCCAAAGTTTCTGATTTCTCATAGACCAAGCATGAAGGAGAGTTTGTTCGTTGTATTATCTAACGAACTGGGCGCACTCATGCCAGTTCCTCCTCGTATTAGGGGTTTGTAGATTAGACATGCAATCCCGGGGTAAAACTTGTCCAACTTAAGAAGATCATGAATTACCTACTACTTCCTCATGAGCTAAATCAGAGGCACAAAACAGAAGATTTTTAACATTTAAGGATAACACATCAATTCTATACTTTTAGGAGTGGTAGTGGAATACCACGAATAGGAAGGTATGGTGGACTCATATGGAAGATATTGGTTTCAGGGTATGGATGCATAAGCAGAAATCTGCTTAGCACAGAGTTTGGCTAGCAAAGGCTTTGAGAGAACAGACAATTGATGATGACTTGGATGCAAAGCATATAAAGCAGAAACATTAAGGTAACCATAACACATCAAGTTGTATTCCTTGTCAACATAACACTTCAAGCATAATAACATAAAGGTTTTGGCTATGTCGCTACTTGATAAAAACATGCATGTTGTTATGACCAAAGCTATATTTTCCCAAGATTAAATAAAGTTTTCAGAGCCATACCTGATATAAAGTCAATAATCCCCATAAGAATCATCATATAAGGTTGATTGTGTGAAGAGAATACCGAGTGCAGCGAAGGAACCAATAGACTTCTCATTAATATTCCATCATAGACGACTCCACACTCACGGATACAAGACTCTCCACAAAGGAGTGACAGACCTCAATGCAAACACCTATTTCATAAGATAACTTCCCTAGACATGATACGATTCTACTTGACTCTCAAAGACTAAGATAAAGATAAAGATGTCGGGCAGTCCCCCAATCTTGGAACAAGCTAAGGGGATGCCATTACCCAAGGAGATTTCACTCCCCATTCCTGTTCCTGTTGATCAAGTAGTCCTTGGCGAAGCGGTTCCCTGGAAGGGGTTCTCCGGTCTCCGGGATCCTGCACTCAACACCCAAACCCATGCGCAGAAACTTTAGTTCATACTCACGGTTCTGGTTATGCAGATCATAAATCTGCACTTGAAGCTCAATCACTCTTTCTATCGATGTGGTGATGCTTCACCACATCTCCTTCACAGTAATTAGTAGCAGCTTAACGGCCTGATGCCCTGTTCAGCACACAATTACACAATCAAGACGACTTCAAACGGAAAAACTTTCTACATACGAAAGCTAGAGCACGCAAAACTGAGAAACTTTCATTCTGGGGGCACGTTCATCGGAGCTACGGTTCGCACGTTAAACTAAGCGCAAAACTGATTACAGCAGCAAAACAGCACATGACTTAGCAGAAATTCTAGTCACCAGGAAAATAAATAAAAAATAAAAAAACTGGCGAGGACGGGCCCTCACCCATGGGATTCGGCCCAACAGTGTCCTAGGAGGCCTGGCGGCTTGGGCCTGGAGTGGGCGCTGGGCTCGCCGGCTGGTTGGGCCATTGGAGCCAGGCCCACCAGCAGCCAACAGCGACGGCTGGCTCGGGCTGCTCCCGAGCGGAACCGGCTGTGGCGGCGGCGGCCGTGGCCACGCCGGCCAGCCGTGGCGAGGTGCAGGGCGACGGCTAGAGGTGCAGACGACGGAGAACGGGCGCAGTGCGACGGAGCCGGGCGCGGTCCAGGTCGGAGCAGAGGCGCGGAGGCTCGGGCTCCATGGCCGGCCGGCCTCGGCCTCCCATGGCGGCGCGACTGGCTTCCTCCGGCTGCCTGCGACGAGGGGGGAAGGGAGGTGAGAGGGAGGAGAAAGAGATGGAGGAGAGGGAGCGCGGGAAGAGGAGAGGTGGCTGGCGGCGCCCTTGACGCCGGCGAGCTAGCCGGAGGCGACGGCGGCTTGGTGCTTCCCACGGGCTGGAGGAGGTTGGAGGAGAGAAACGAGGTGGAGAGTCTAGATCCGATCTGGGCCGTTGGATCCGCAGATCCGACGGCCCAGATTGAGAGGGGCTAGGGTTTGCTAAAATTTGGGGCTAAATTGTGCGAAAATGGGGTAAAATATCTCAGATCTGGGGGCTGGTGGCTGCCTAGGTGCTTAGGGGAAACCCTAAGTGGTGGGGTGGTCTACTTATAGCCCAGGTGGCTAGCAGTTTGCAAAAACATCCCCGGTTTTTCTCTCGCACGCGCGGTGTTTACGTTTCTGACCGCTGGGGGTCCGCAGTACCTCTGATTCGGGTAAAACATCAAACAGTGCGATCAGCGCGTCGAGCCGGAGGCGTTCACCTCGCGCTGGAACCATTCCGAGAACACTTTCCGGCGCGCTATAAAAATATCCCGTTTAATTATTAAACGGGGTTTCTCGTTCCGTTGGCTGCAGCTGGTCTCGTGCGGGTTTCGCGACGGTGATCGGGTGAAACCCGGTGTCGCAAAGGTCGAGTGTTAGGGTGGCAAGGGTCGGTCTCCGTCCGATACGAGATAAGAGGGGGAAAAATAATCGCCGATCGATAAATCGGGGATGCAAACACCGCAAACAAATCAGACAATCAAACAATTCACACCGAAAACAAATTTTTTTAATTTTTGTGAAAACTGGGTTGTTACAATACAACACCACCAACAAGGGATCTCGTCCCGAGATCCTGGACGATCCGGGGGAGAGGGGAAGGGGGAAAGAAGAGAGTCGATGATCTTCAACACCACCAACAAGGGACTCTTCTCCATGTCGACGTCGAACTTCGGTCGAGAAACTTTCCGCAGAGAGACGACATCGTCGAAAGACGAAACCGTCAGTGACAAGAGGAGGAATGACGACGATAACCGGATCAAAGGATAGTGTCTTCGATGCAATTCGTGAAAACACCGGGCAAAAGGAGGAAGGGCAATGGACGACCAAGATGATTTCCGAAACCGGAGAAGCTAAAGGTACGACAGGAATTCCCAAACCTGAGATCGGAATCGAGACAATACGCTGCAAGCAAGGCATTGTAACTATTCCGAAACTCCACACCTCGAGATCCTAAAGTTTGAAAGGGGATAAGTCGAGAATTAAAACTCTTACGACACTTGTCCTGACCAGAGCAAGGGTAAGGAGTAAAAAGAACCCTACTCTCCGATAACTAACTTAGTAACTACAAAATAGTTTTTATCTAGACTCGACTTCGGCCAGAGAAGGGATCCTACGGTCGGTAAGGCTCTGATACCAAGTTGTAAGGCCCGATATGCGGTACTGTTCCAGATCTAGGTGTTTCCACCCAGATCCGGGGACGAAGCACACATCGGTCCCACCGCGACATATGACAAAGCCATATGCCCCGGATTTCCAACATGATATCACAGCATTACAGATACAGGATACAACATCTCATACAATCGGCACACAACTGCCTCAAATACAATACAACAGCGGAAGATACATGTCTGAGTACAGACTACAATCAAAAGCCTACTGGCAAAGAGAAAAACATCGATCCCATAACCACACGGGTCCAGGCCCTCCGCCGGGATCCGCCTAACTAGTCATCGTCGAGTCTCCCCGTGAAACGTCGATCACCATACCTGTTGTCGATCAAGAACCCTGAAAAGAGTTTGGGGGTAGTATCATTAGTACAGAAGTACTCAGCATCCAACTGTAGTGGTCATCTGACCCAGCAAGGACTTCATCACTCGTCATTCTAGGACAACTAGTAGTTTACGGTAAGGAAGAGGTACGTGGTGAGCTTGATGCGCACTAGCATTTATGAAGTGGCTAACGATCTAGAGAGTAAGATAAGAAGCCAAGCATTCGATGAGGAATCGCCTCCAACAAGTCTGCTATCCACCTACATACGCAATCATAACACCTATCCTATCCTTGTCCTCCTCTTCGCATCCCGACGAAGAAGAAGCAGTCAAGGCACACACACACACGTTGATCAAGTTGTATTAAGATTATCTCAGTTGTTGTTGTCTATGAACAAGGAGTAGGTCTCAAGTCGTCCATAACCGTGGACACGGCTTCTCAAAAAGATTTAACTCTGCAGGGGTGTACCAACTTCCCATTACAAGGCTCCGCACGCACGTCCATCTCTCTCAGTTGCTACCCATCATAGGCAACCATTTTATGATTTAGTTCCAAGAGATCCGAAACGACAGGTCCTTCTAACTAACAACGAACAAATCCGGGTGGCCCCCGGTGAGTCGACATCCATCTCAGGAGCCGGCCGCTCTCTCGATTTGGTCTCTACCTTCTGTCTCGGGTTTGGATAGCCGGCTAATCACACATGGGAAACCGGGTCCTCAGCCGAAGAAGGTGGGCCAGCAAGGGAACTATGTCCTCACTGGTCCAGGTTGGTTTGAAAACAACTGGCAGCTGACCAGCACACACACGGTTTCAAATGGTAAATCAGCTTGGGCCACCAATAGAAATGTTTGAAGCTAGGTAGGTAAGAAAAGGGGACCCCATAAAATCCCACACGCGGTTAGGCACGCTCAGTCTTAAAACCAATACCCGGAACTCGGATCCTAGGTGACTCGAATGGAACAAAGCGTCGGGGCGGGATAGCCTAGACCTTCCATCCTTCGTCGAATATAGTCAACATTATAATAATCATATCATCAACAATAATATAATAATGTGATATCCCAAACCAAGGAGCAACAGGGTAACATCGTAGCATCCTAAGCATGCATACTAAGCAGGGGCTAAGCAACGAGCAATAGTAACATAGAAGTACAAGGTTTGCTGGGAGGGGACATGGCTGTATCGGTTTGAAAGAGGTTGTAAACATGTGGTAGGATCAAGCATCGCACCTAACCTATACTAGCATGCAAACCGCTGTTTGAAATAGAATGGATCATAAGTAATGTATAGTCCTTGCCTGTTTATAAGTCGGATTCCGAAGGTGTAGCCGATCGCAAGCTCGCATCGTCTCCGAGAGGTACCCGCGGAAGCACACAAGACGATAAACACTGGAAAGCAATCAACGAGCAAGCATCGATTACTACAAGGCAACACAAGATCAAGAAGACATCACACGACACGGCAACGCGATACGGATCTATCGTCGGGAACTGTTACTAACAGTTTAAGTGGGGTATCGGTCACACACGACGAATACCGCACGTTTACGGTGGTTCAAGTTGCTTAGTTACAGGTGATCAACCAACGGTTATTAACATGGCAACTCAAGCAAGCATGGCATAGCACACAAACATGGCAAGAGGTGAAGCACAAAGGAAACTATCTATGCTAGTCAATTTAAGTGAGGCACAACCTAAACATGGCATAACACTAAGTGCCGCACGATGATTAAAAGATTTGGTACTGTTCTGTCATAAACCATATTTTAGCTTGTTTAACAACAGCAAACAATAGCATAAACACAAAGTACACGAAAAACTAATCAAGTTACATATAAAGAACACCCCAAACGGAGTTACGCTTAAAAAGATATAAGCAAAACAAGTTACGGGCACAATCTACCAACATCACGAAGCACACTTTAGAGCAATGCACAAACAGGATAATCAATGCAAACATGCTCACAAATGATATGAAATTAAAGTAGACATGACAGGGAAGGCATGGCAAAAGGAATCATGCAAATAGGCATCATAGATCAAAAGATATTAAGCAAACAACATGGCATCGTAAAGTAACAGACTTAGAGAAAAACAGAAGTGGCTGTCAAAAACAGCGGGATAGCAACTTTGGAGCTAAACAACTATATAACCAGCAAGCATATCATGGAAATGCAATACATGTAATGAAAGTAGACATGATGCTTAACAATATGCAATTGGAATCACTCAATTCCGATAAACGGTCGCGACACACTCGTCGACCGAAGTTGCAACAAAATAACAGTTTCAACAACAACAGCACATTCACAGTACTTAGTAGCAGTTTAATGGACGGATGCCCTGTTCAGCACACAATTACACAATCAATACGACCTCAAACAGAAAAACTTTCTACATACGAAAGCTAGAGAACGCAAAACTGAGCAACTTTCATTTTGGGGGCACGTTCATCGGAGCTACGGTTCGCACGTTAAACTAAGCGCAAAACTGATTACAGCAGCAAAACAGCACATGACTTAGCAGAAATTCTAGTCACCAGGAAAATAAAAATAAAATAAAAACTAGCGAGGACGGGCCCTCACCCATGGGCTTCGGCCCAACAGTGGCCTCGGAGGCCTAGCGGCTTGGGCCTGGAGTGGGCGCTGGGCTCGCCGGCTGGCTGGGCCGCTGGAGCCAAGCCCACCAGCAGCCAACAGCGACGGCTGGCTCGGGCTGCTCCCGAGCGGAACCGGCTGCGGCGGCGGCGGCCGTGGCAACGCCGGCCAGCCGTGGCGAGGCGCAGGGCGCCGGCTGGAGGTGCAGACGACGGAGAACGTGCGCGGGGCGACGGAGCCGGGCGCGGTCCAGGTCGGAGCAGAGGCGCGGAGGCTCGGGCTCCATGGCCGGCCGGCCTCGGCCTCCCATGGCGGCGCGACTGGCTTCCTCCGGCTGCCTGCGACGAGGGGGAAAGGGAGGTGAGAGGGAGGAGAAAGAGATGGAGGAGAGGGAGCACGGGGAGAGGAGAGGTGGCCGGCGGCGCCCTTGACGCCGGCGAGCTAGCCGGAAGCGGCGGCGGCTTGGTGTTGCCCACGTGCTGGAGGAGGTTGGAGGAGAGAAACGAGGTGGAGAGGCTAGATCCGATCTGGGCCGTTGGATCCGCAGATCTGACGGTCCAGATCGAGAGGGGCTAGGGTTTGCTAAAATTTGGGGCTAAATTGTGCGAAAATGGGGTAAAATATCTCAGATCTGGGGGCTGGTGGCTGCCTAGGTGCTTAGGGGAAATCCTAAGTGGTGGGGTGGTCTACTTATAGCCCAGGTGGAAACTTTGCAAAAACATCCCCGGTTTTTCTCTCGCGCGCGCGGTGTTTACATTTCTGACCGCCGGGGGTCCGTAGTACCTCCGATTCGGGTAAAACTTCAAACTGCGGATCAGCGCGTCGAGCCGGAGGCGTTCACCTCGCGCTGGAACCATTACGAGAACACTTTCCGGCGCGCTATAAAAATATCCCGTTTAATTATTAAACGGGGTTTCTCGTTCCGTTGGCTGCAGCTGGTCTCGTGCGGGTTTCGCGACGGTGATCGGGTGAAACCCGGTGTCGCAAAGGTCGAGTGTCAGGGTGGCAAGGGTCGGTCTCCGTCCGATACGAGATAAGAGGGGGAAAAATAATCGCCGATCGATAAATCGGGGATGCAAACACCGCAAACAAATCAGACAATCAAACAATTCACACCGAAAACATTTTTTTTTATTTTTGTGAAAACTGGGCTGTTACATCTAGTTGAAAGAACTCCTGGCAGAAACAGCTCGAACAGAAAACACACGAAATCGCGAGATACGGTACCGGGATGATCTGGGAAAATATATAGCAAAAAAAATTTGCAACAAAAGGAAAGTCGAGCCAAAGTGGGGTCAGAGACGGACTCCGGGGCGCCCAGGCGGCCTCCCGGCGCGGCCAAGAGGTAGGTCGCGCCAGGGGGCGCCTGGTGCCCCTTGAGCTCCTCTCGGGCTCCGTTTAGGCTTGGAATTTTCCTAATTTTGCAAAAACCCGTTGGAACTTTTATGGCGGTCCGCGATGTTTCCTTACCGTAATTGATATGTCCCAAACGTATCTATAATTTCTGCTTGCTCCATGCATGTTTTGTGTGATATTGCTATGATTTAGATACAATTTCATACATTTTTTATCATATTTGGACTAACTTATTAACTCAATGCACCACAGTGCCAGTTCTTGTTTTCTACTATTTTTCTATTCAGGTTTCCCCCATATTAAAAGTGCTCCAAAAATTCGGCAAAATCAGATAAAAAATCAGTGCAACGGAAGCTTCCAGAGCCCCGAAGGGGGCCGGAGGGGACCCACCAGGGCCCCAGGTACCCTCCCAGTGCGGCCAGGAGTGGGGCCGTGCCAGGGGGCCACCTGGACTCCTGGTGGGCCCCCTGGTTGCCCGCCTTCGCCTATATTTACCTCTCGTCCGGAAACCCTCGAGGACAGAACCCTTTTTCGCGATCTCGCCGTTGTTCCGCCGCCGCCGCGCTTCCCAGATCGGGAGCGCCAGCAGAACTCTTCCCGGCACCTTGCCGGAGGTAGGATTGACCTCCGGGAGCTTCTCCTCCACCATGGACGCTTCCCAGATGATCCGTGAGTAGTCTACCTTGGACCATGGGTCCGTGATCAGTTGTTATGTGATGTTCTCCTCCCCTCTTTGTTCTTCATGGATTAGACCTCGTGAGCTGCCCTACATGATCGAGGCACATATGTAATTTTCTGTTGTTGCTATGCTGAGTTTGCTAGGATCTGATGGATTATGAGACTATGTTCAGTTTGTGATTGAGTAATATATTTGGTTCTTATCTTTTATATTTATGTTCTTGAGTAATTCTTACATGTTCTCCATTTATGTTTATTGCTTTGGCCAAGTAGTAGGTAGTGACTCCAAGAGGGAACATTGTGCTCGATTGTGGGTTCATGCCCCCTGATGACACGCTTGAGTGACAGGAACATGAGTCTAGGGGATGTGTTGTTGCCACAAGGGGAAAACAACGATGCTTGTAACCGTGATTGCAAGGATTGTTTAGTTTATGCAAAGTTCTTTTAATGCAGTTGTCTATTGCTTTGGGTTTACACTTTGGGTGGGGCTCGCAACTTAATACCAGCGAGATGTTCTGGATAGGCATCTCAAGGTGGATGATTAGTAGTAGATGCAGTTGTATTTCGGTCTACTTATTTTGGCGTACCGCCCATGCTTTTGAGCCTCGTCCTTTCTTTGTAGTAAAGTTAGCATGGCGATGCGTTTTTAATCCTGTCAATTGCCCAGTTGTGATTTGTTTACCTCGCATAGCAGTTTTATCGTCTTTTGGGAGAGAGACATTACTAGTGAACATCATGGGACCCCGATCCATATTCTCATCACTGTTTACACGCTTATTTATTTCCTGCTTTTACTTTTTAGCTATTATTACCATTATCATTATCTGTTGCGTTTGACCATTTGTAAACAACAAGACCGGAGAGATTGACAACCTCTATGTACTTCGTTGGGAGCAAAGTTATTTGTATCTGTGTGCAGGTTCGCGTCAATTGTGCCGTTGACACCTACTTGTAGCTTTCGGAGGCCTATGGGAGACAATCTAAACCTTGGCATCTTTGCCAAGGGAAACTTGCTGCTACGCTACATCTCACCTTCCACTTGGGGTAACCAACGAAGGGCGAGAAGCCATTATCATCTCTCGCGTATCAAGCAAATTTCTGGCGCCGTTGTCGGGGACTCCAATCTACAAGATAGGGGAGTTGCACACTATCTTTTACCTTTTCTTTTTAGTCTTGTTAGTTTACCTTTCAGTTTTTATCCTAGTGTCCTTTATCAAAAATCACACAAAAAAATTACCTTGTTTTTAGTAGTCCTTCTTGTTTGGATGAACATGTTAGGACTTGGTGCTTTGAGGGAATCAGAAGTTCTATATTTCTGTCAAATGGATGGAGAGAATATGAAGAAGGCATGGGACAGAATTTCTGAGGCACATAAAAGAATTATGCCTTGGATACCTATAAAAATTGTGCTTAGAAATTTTTACCATGGTCTTTTTAAGTGGTGTAAACACTCTCTTGATATTATAACTGAAGGAGACTTTTTAGAGTGTGATGAAGCTAGAGCTCTAGATATTTTGCATGGTCTATCTAGTTATTTTGTTTATGATTGTAGCATTGACACTTTTGTAGATCGACTTGCCACTATTGAAAAGAGGATGGATGCTCTAGACTTGAGGAAGGTAGAGGAACTTAAGTCCAACAAGACAGAAATGTTGGATATAGATGATGATTGGGAGCCTTTTGTTAGGATTAGCATCTCTAACCAAGACTTCCTTGCTTTTTGTGATATTGGATCCAGGGTTTCTACAATGCCAAAAATAGTTTATGATTCTTTGAAACTAAACATGGATAAATTTTCATCTTATCATGATCATGCTAATAGAGATATTTCAGAGGTTAAAGGAAAAGTAAAAGAAGTCCAAGTCGCATTCCTTAATAGGATTGCAACGATGGAGTTCTTCGTCATGGAGCCAAACCAAAGTAACATTGTGCTTGGAAGGGACTTCCTCCGAGCTATGAAAGGCTTCATTGATATTGGTAAGGGGCACATATGCTTATGTGGAAAAGCGAAAGGTAAGTACCTCTTCCCTAGGAAAAAGAAGAATGAGCTTGTTGAAAATCAATTTGAAGGTTTTTATGACTTCGATGATCTCGGGGACCTTTGATTCTTCTTTTTGCTTTATGCCTAGCTTAAAGGCGTAAGAGAAAGCGCTTGTTGGGAGGCAACCCAAGATGTTTTTACTTCTGTTTTTAGTGGTCTTGATGATTGTTACTACTGTAGCAACATCATTGTATCTTTATTTTCAAGCTTTATGCCAAGTTCTAGCCTCTTATGATAAGGGAAGCAAAAGTTGTGACATGCTGTCCAGAAAACAGATTTTGTCTGCTTGACAGAAAAATCGAAACAAATCACCAATTCATCTTTTTGAGATAAAATTTTTACACAGTAATTGTGAAACTTTCATATGTTCTGAGTGTTTTGATTTGAGTTGTAGAAGTACCCCGAAAAAATTATTTACTACCTGTTGTTCTGTTTTTCACAGATTCTGCCACGTTTTTCCTTTCCTTACTATTTCAAAACTTAAGCTTTATTTTTCTTTGCAAAATCTTTTTGGAAATCTTGAGAAACAGTAGCTCTTCAATAATATATTTATTTCAAGTGGGGGAAATTTATTTTATTAAGGGTACTAACCTCTCTAATCAGCTTATGATGAGTTATGTATGAAGGGAGTTTTCAAGTGTGCGAGGGAAGATGATGAAAGAAGATCTGGGAGTGTCAAATGCTCAAGCTTGGGGATGCCCCCATGCATCCCCAATAAATATTCAAGGAGGCTCAAGCGTCTAAGCTTGGGGATGCCCCCATGCATCCCCTTCTCCATCAACAATCATCAGTTCGTCCTCCGTCTCACTATATTTTTATCACTTCATGCATTATGTGCTATGCTCGGAGCGTCTCGCTCTTATGTTTCCTCTTTAGTTTTCTTTCGCTTTGCTTGATGTTCATAACAAGTTAGACCCCAGCTTACTTTGTGTGGGAGAGAAACACACTCCACTTTCAACTAGAACACATCATAGGGTTCTTCATGCTTATCTTTCTTCTGTTGTGTGTTCTTTATCTTTTCATAGTTGATGCCATGCTTAGCTCTTAGTTTTCATGTTTAGTCTTTTTCAAGAGATTTAGTTTTAGTTTAGTTAGGTTTGTTGCTGGAACTCTCTTTAGTTTTCATGTTTATCTTGTTAAGAGAGTTGGTTGTTACACTGAGTTGTGTCTTGTCTTGAAGTAGGTGATTGAGGTTGCTATTCAATTGTAGTAGTAACTTGCAATAGTTTTGAGGTATTGTTGTGAGTAATGTTTGAACTTTTGGTGTCAAGATCTCTAGCCTATTAGTGATAGGTGTCGTATTTTGGGCAATCCATGTTTATTTTCAAAACCTACAAAAACTAGTTGAGAACTCTAGCTACTAGATGGATCACTAATCTTTGGAGGGATCGGATATTAGAGTACACTCACGTACCATGAGTCGAGGATGCGCAAGGATAACCAAACCCCCATACACTCCTCCTCGGGGTACTTGTCTCTTTGTGGACCTCCTTATTAGATTGAGAGTTACCGATAATAAGTGCATGAGTTTTTCGGACTAATGTAAGTATTGAAAGTTGACACTTCCACCTCCTCATATTTGCTGGCCTCTTCGGTACCGCGCATTGCCCTCTTCTCACTCTCAGGGTTAGCGTCCACCTCGCCGGTGCATCCAAACCCTTGGCATGATACGCTCTGTCATCATAAACCTCCCTATATCTTTCCTCCAAACAGCCGCCATACCTTCCTATCAAGGCATTTCCATAGCCTTTACGAGATATATTGACATGCAACATCCACCTTCTCATGACTTGATCTTCATGTCATACATGTTCCTGCTACACTGGCAGAGGCATACATTTGCATACATCATGATAGCTACATCTTCTTTATGTTGAGTACCTTGTAAAGTGTGAAAGATCTTCTATACCTTCTTGTAAAATAGAGTGTTGCCCTTATGTGAGGAAAAGATCCCAAAGTGGACAAAATTAAAAGATCCCAAAGAGGACAAATGAGAGTTAAATATAAAGAGCCATTGAGGCCACCAAAAAATAGAAAAAATAGAAAAAAGAGAAAAAAAGAGAAAAATAAATAAAAAGAGAGAAAGGGGCAACACTACTATTCCTTTTGAAATATCCACACTCGTACTCCCTCTTATCCTTGTGCTCCATAGAGATGATCATTATGCATATGGCTATGTGGGGACCTTCACACTATAGACTTGGCTTGCATATTCCAAGGATGAGCCTCCTCAAACGAGCTCTAGGTCTTCATGAGCGAGCAATTTGTAGCACCCCCACTAGTTCCTTTGGAGAGATTTTATTATCTCATATGTGCATCTGTTGCATGGCAATCCCTACTCCTCACATCATATCTATCATTTGGCCTTTATCGCCCTTTTTGTCTTCCTCCTCCACCATATTTCTCTCTTTGTCATCCTAAGTGTCAACTCTCGTGCTTACGCTCATCCATTGCATGAGTGCTAAAAATATCGAAAAGGAGTAGATCAAATTGACTTGTACCTGGCTAGTGGTCTAGGGACGAGTCAAGATAAGATTCCAAAGAAGACCAAGTGTGAAACTTTAGTAGATTGAGTTCTCAACAATTATATATTTTTCTCCCGTATTCCCATCCCCCACTTCTTGCACACAAACACCATCTGGAGACATTCGAGTCACGGACAGCAAGAGCTCTTGCACCTAAATGTTCTTATGATTCTTGATTCAATGCTAATATAGACTCTTGCCAGTTATGACTTTAATTGAATTACATATCTTAATTGCTTTACTTTCAAAGTTCTTATATGGTTGCTAGCATGTCACCACAGAAATTGTGCTTGTTATCATTTATCTACTCGAGGACGAGCAGGAATTAAGCTTGGGATGTTGTTACGTCCCAAACGTATCTACAATTTCTGCTTGCTCCATGCATGTTTCGTGTTATATTGCTATGATCTAGATACACTTTCATACACTTTTGATCATATTTGGACTAACTTATTAACTCAGTGCACCACAGTGCTAGGTCCTGTTTTCTGCTATTTTTCTATTTTAGGTTTCCCCCATATTAAAAGTGCTCCAAAAATTTGGGGAAAATCAGATAAAAAATCAGCGCAACGGATGCTTCCAGAGTCCCGAAGGGGGGGCGGAGGGGACCCACCAGGGCCCCAGGCGCCCTCCCGACGCGGCCAGGAGTGGGTCTGCGCCAGGGGGCCGCCTGGACTCCTGGTGGCCCCCTGGCTGCCCCCCTTCGCCTATATTTACCTCTCGTCCCGAAACCCTCGACGACAGAACCCTTTTTCGCGATATCGCCTCTGTTCTTCCGCCGCCGCGCTTCCAAGATCAGGAGCGCGAGCAGACCTCTTCCCGGCACCCTACCGGAGGGAGGATTAACCTCCGACAGCTTCTCCTCCACCATGGACGCTTCCCGGATGATCCTTGAGTAGTCTACCTTGGACAATGGGTTCGTGATCAGTATCTATGTGATGTTCTCCTCCCCTGTTTGTTCTTCATGGATTAGATCTCGTGAGCTGCCCTACATGATCGAGGCACATATGTAATTCTGTGTTGTTGCTGTTCTGAGTTTGCTGGGATCTGATGCATTATGAGACTATGTTCAGTTTGTGATTGAGTAATATATTTGGTTCTTATCTTTTATATTTATGTTGTTGAGTAATTCTTGCATGTTCTTCGTTGTTGTTTATTGCTTTGGCCAAGTAGTAGGTAGTGACTCCAAGAGGGAACATTATGCTTGATTGTGGGTTCATGCCCCCGGATGACACGCCTGAGTGACAGAAACATGAGTCTAGGGGATGTGATATTGCCACAAGGGGGAAAACAACGGAGCTTGTAACCGCGGTTGCAAGGATTGTTTACTTTACGCAAAGTTATTTTAATTCAGTTGTCTATTGCTTTGGGTTTACACTTTGGGTGGGGCTCGCAACTTAATACCAGCAAGATGTTCTGGGTAGGCATCTCAAGGTGGATGATTAGTAGTAGATGCAGTTGGATTTCGGTCTACTTATTTTGGCGTACCGCCCATGCTTTTGAGCCTCATCCTTTCTTTGTAGCATAGTTAGCATGGTGGTGTGTTTTTAATCCTGTCAATTTCCCAGATGTGATTTGTTTACCTCGCATAGCAGTTTTATCGTCTTTTGGGAGAGAGACACCACTAGTGAACATCACGGGACCCCGGTCCATATTCTCATCACTGTTTACACGCTTATTTATTTCCTGCTTTTACTTTTTAGCTGCTATTACCATTATCATTACTGTTGCGTTTGACCATTTGTAAACAACAAGACCGGAGAGATTGACAACCTCTCTGTACTTCGTTGGGAGCAAATTTATTTGTATCTGTGTGCAGGTTCGCGTCAATTGCGTCGTTGACACCTACTTGTAGCTTTCGAAGTCCTACGGGAGACACTCTAAACCTTGGCATCTTTGCCAAGGGAAACTTGCTGCTACGCTACATCTCACCTTCCACTTGGGGTAACCAACGAAGGGCGAGAAGCCATTATCATCTCTCGTGTATCAGTAATACATACTTTTTCTTATTCTGCTTCTGTTGGTGTCTGAAAGAGGGCTGCAACATATTCTTCATGAGTTGTTGTGTGTATCAAATTTACATCAACATTGACAGGGTCTCCTGCCATGCAATTCTTGAGTCTTTGCCCATTCACAACTTGAGGTTTGGTATCGTCAAAGTTGTTACTCCCTCCGATCCATATTAATTGACGCACACTTAGTACAACTCTAATGCAAAATTGTACTAAGTGTGTGTCAATTAATTTGGATTGGAGGGAGTAATATTAATTGCACCAGAGAGGTAGACTTCTTAAATATGAAATGGCCCTTCCCTCCTGGAAAGTAGTTTACCTGGAAAAAACCTGAAACGAGATCTAAACAACAAAACTTTATCACCAACATTAAATTCACGTTTCAGAATCCTTCTATCGTGCCACTTCTTTTCCTTTTCCTTGAAGATTTTATCACTCTCGTAAGCTTCACTTCTCCACTCGTCTAGAGAAATCAAGTTCATGAGACGCTTTTCATCGGCTAACTTTGGGTCAGCATTAAGCTCTCTAACAGCCCAGAAAGCTTTATGTTCTAATTCTAATGGCAAATGACAAGCCTTGCCATAGACCATCTTATACCGGGACAGGCCCATGGGGTTTTTGTAAGCAGTTCTATACGCCTACAAAGCATCTCCTAACTTCTTCGTCCAGTCCTTTCTAGAACTGTTGACTGTCTTTTGCAAGATCAGCTTGATCTCTCCATTGGTGAGCTCAACTTGCCCACTAGTTTGAGGATGGTACGGTGAAGAAATTCTATGATTGACATCGTACTTTGCTAGAGCTTTTCTAAAAGCTCCATGCGTGAAGTGTGATCCTCCATTAGTCATAAGATACCTAGGTACACCAAACCTAGGGAAAATTACATCCTTGAGCATTTTCAAAGATGTCTTGTGATCAGCACTCTCAGTGGGGATTGCTTCAACCCACTTGGTTACATAATCAACAGCTGCTAAAATGTGAGTGTACTTGTGTGAAGAAGGAAAAGGACCCATAAAATTAAAAACCCAGCAATCAAAAGGTTCAATCACTAGAGAGTAATTCGTAGGTATCTCATTCCTCCTACTAATATTACCAACTCTCTGACACTTATCACAAGATAAAACATAATTTCTAGCATCATTAAAGAGAGTAGGCCACTAAAAACCTGACTTGCGAATCTTATGTGCGGTCCTCTCACCGGCGTGATGTCCTCCGTAGGGACCACCGTGACATTGTCTGAGAATGTCCTTCTGCTCGTGTCCCGGTATGCAACTTCTCACGATCCCGTCCGGACCTTCTTTGAAAAGATGTGGGTCATCCCAAAAGTAATACCTCAAATCGTGAAAGAACTTCTTCCTTTGCTGAAATGTTAAACCTGGAGGAAAAAACTTTGCAACGATATAATTAGCATAATCTGCAAACCAAGGGTCGGAAAGAGATTATACTTTTACAACGGCTAGTTGTTCGTCTGGAAAACTGTCGTTGACTGGAATGGGATCATGCGGTGTATCTTCCATCCTTGAAAGATTGTCCGCCACCGGGTTGTCTGCTCCTCTCCTATCAACAATCTGCAAGTCAAATTCTTGAAGAAGGAGTACCCACCTGATGAGCCTTGGTTTGGCATCCTTCTTTTCCATAAGATACTTAAGAGCAGCATGGTCAATATAGATAATAACTTTAGAATCAACAATGTAAGGTCTAAACTTATCACAAGCAAACACTACTGCTAAGAATTCCTTCTTAGTGGTAGCATAATTCTTTTGAGCACTATCAAGGGTTTTGCTAGCATAGTGTATAACATTCAACTTCTTATCAACCCTTTGTCCTAAAACAACTCCAACAGCAAAATCACTAGCATCACACATAATTTCAAAGGGCTATTTCCAATCAAGTGGTTGTACTATAGGAGCGGTTATTAAAGCTTTCTTGAGAACATCGAAGGCTTCCTTACAATCTTCATAAAATACAAAAGGAACATCCTTCTGGAGAAGATTAGTGAGGGGCTCTAAGTCTTAGAAAATTCTTTAATAAATCTTCTATAGAAACCAGCATGACCGAGAAAACTACGAATACCTTTGATGTCCCTTGGATAGGGCATCCTTTCAATAGCTTCAATCTTCACCTTGTCCACTTCAATTCCCCTTTCGGAAATATTGTGACCAAGAACGATCCCTTCATTAACCATGAAGTGGCACTTTTCCCAATTTAGAACTAAATTTGTATCCTCGCATCTCTGCAAAACTTTATTAGGATTGTGGAGACAGTGGTCAAAGGAAGTTCCATAGACGGAGAAATCGTCCATGAAGACTTCCACAATCTCCTCACAGAAACCATGAAAAATAGCATGCATGATCTCTGAAATGTAGCAGGTGCATTGCATAAACCAAAAGGCATGTGCCTATAAGCATAAGTATCGTAAGGACATGTGAAAGTGGTCTTCTCTTGATCGGCAGTATTGACATGAATCTGAGAGAATCCAGAGTACCCGTCGAGATTTAAAAAGTGGGTGTTTTTGACAACCTCTCTAGCATTTGCTCAATGAAGGGCAGTGGGTAATGGTCCTTCCTGGTTGCCTTGTTCAATTTCCTGTAATCAATACACATTCTGTATCCAATAACAACTCTTTGAGGTATTAGTTCATTTTTATCATTAGGAACAACAGCCATGCCTCATTTCTTAGGAACACAATGAACTGGACTTACCCACTTACTATCAGCTATAGGGTAGATGATAAATTTCGGTCCTAACCACGTCTGTCATCCTTGGGTTCAACCGTCTTGATGATCAACAACTGGTTTAGCATCAGATCGAGATTGATAGTATGTTGGAAAATCGATGGACTAATCCCCTTAAGGTCATCAAGGGTATAGCCAATTGCACCATGGTGTCTGCGAAGTGTCTCCAATAATCGCTCTTCTTCAAATCTTGAAAGGTTAGCATTGATAATAACATGATATATTTTCTTTTCATCTAAATAAGTGTACTTGAGCGTATCGAGAAGTGGTTTGAGATCAAACATCGGGTCTTCTTTGGGTTGTGCAAGGATTCCTAAAGGTTCAACCTGAAGGTTGTGCTTCAGGATAGTAGTTTGCCTTGAGAATATTTGATCTAACTCATTTCTTTCTAGCATATGCATATCATTCTCGTGGTTCCATATATTGTTGCAAAGGATCATTAGGAGGAATAGCAATGGAAGCAATATCTTTAATAATTTTATCATTACTAGGTAAATCAGTACCACGAGGCTGCTTAGAGAACTTAGAAAAGTTAAATTCATATGGCTCACCATTGAATTCAATAGAAACTTTACCTTTCCTGCAATCATTATAGCTCCATAGGTGCTGAGGAAAGGCCTACCAAAGATAATAGGGAAAACTATCTTGTACTGAACCAAGTACTAGAAAGTCGGTAGGATACTTTACCTTTCCACATAGAATTTCAACATCTCTCACAATTCCAATGGGAGAGATAGTTTCTTTATTTGCTACATAAATAGTGACATTAACCTCTTAAAGTTCACAGGGTGAAATATCACCCATGATCTCCTGATAGAGGAATAAGGAATGGCGCTAGCACTCGATCCCAAATCACATAGCCCGTCATAATTATGATCTCCTATTTTAACATATGCAACTGGTGTACCTGAAATTGGGCCTTTATTCTTGGTTGTAACAATGTTAGTGGAAACAACACAAAAATTTATGTTGGAATCTAAAACATCAGTAGTAACTAGATCTTTCACCACCGCAACTTGAGGATCGACCTTGATCTGGTCCTCGGGCTTGTCAGTTCTTCTCTCACTTTTATGTATTATGACTGTCACAAAGGTGTACTCCTTATCCTTGCGGGAAAAGGGGTTTTTTCATACATAACTAAAGGCAAAATAGGGTCAGCAACATTAATAGCTACAGTCTTTAGTGTTCGCTTGAATTCTCTCAATGAGATCCCATTTCTCTTCAACGCTTCTCGTTTGAAATACCCCACTAGAGGAGGCATCCAACCTCTCCTTATCCTGACAAGAAAGTCTGGCATAAAAATTTGTAAGTTAATATCCTTGGGGAGCTCATGAATAGGAAATTTTAGCATTAGGGACTTCAGTCTCCCCCAAGCTTGAGCGATGCTTTCTCCGTCACTAGACCAAAAGTTTTCGATGTAATTCATGTCTTGATGAATTTCATGAAGAGGATAAAACTTTGTATAAAAGAGAGACATAATCTCTTGCCAATTAATCAAGTGTGAATTATCGAGGAGCTTATACCAATCTAAAGTTTTATCTGTAAGTGATACGAAGAATAGTTTCCTCAGGACAAAATCCGTTGACACGCCTGCAAGCTTAAATAATGAACATAGTGGTGACAAATATAGCAAGTGTTGGTATTTTATAAGGCACAAATTCAGTAGGTGTGGGAGCAACCACCATAGTAGCGGGGCGTGTCCCCAAAAGCAACAAACCAAGAGTAGAGTTGTCCATAAGGAAAAAGAGTAGCAACAACAAAATGAAAACAGAAATATAAAGGTTTCCTTACTAGCTTCACTTACTAATAGCGCTACGCTCCCCGGCAACGGCGCCAGAAAACAGTACTTGATGACCCTCAATTGTAGGGGATCTATTGTAGAGTTTTCGATAAGTAAGAGTGTCGAACCCAACGAGGAGCAGAAGGTATTGGTAAGTGACTTTGGTAAAGGAATAGCTGCAAGCACTGAAAGATAACTTTTTAGGGGTTTTCGGTATGAGCAACGAGAAGATAAAAGCAAGAAAAGTAAAAGACACTGAGGAGTAACAAGTGGCCCAATCCTTTTGAGAAAAGGATAAGCCTAGAACCTGAGCTTATAAAAGCTAAAGCGTTCTTGAGGACACATGGGAGAGGTAGTCACGTGCTTTCTCCATACTCCGTATCGGTACTATGTTTTGTGTTGATAAGTGTTGAGTGGGTGCATCTATGCTAGTGCACCTTCTAAACTAAGATAAGTGCACTCTTATGATTAAACACCTTGCAAGCATCCGCAAATACAAGGTAGAAATTAAGGCAAATGCCTAACCACAGCAATACGATCAAGGATCCATTATTCCCTTGTGAAAAAGTGTGCAAACTGGGGTTCAGGTTTTTTTCACTCCAGCAACCCACCGTAAGCATTCTTTATACACAATGCATTCCCCTAGGTCCTTAAGAAGGCGAAGTGTTGAGTGTACGACTCACACAACACAACTAGGAAAATAACAACACAAATTAAATATCAAACAAAACATATTACTTCAACATCATATGACTACTAACAACTATACTTATCCCATGTCCTCAAGAACTAAAGTAACTACTCACAAGACATAAAAGAGATCATGATCAGTGGTGATAAATAGATGATAGACAATCTGGACATAACAATATTTCTCCAACAAAACTCAATAGCATTCACCACATAGGAGTAATCAACATTGGTAGAGTAGAGAGGATAGATAGTACGGTTATAACACAAGTTGTAGTGGTGAGATGAGATGGGGATGACGATGGAGATGGTGCTGATGTTGGGGATGATGTTGATGATGATCTCGATGATGCCTGTGACGATGGTGATGACGATGGCGATGATCTCCCCTTCCGGAAGGTGTTCTCCCCGGCGGAATCTGCCTGCCGGAGATGTCTTTTCTTCTCTGTAGGTTTCCGCCACGGAGCGGCGGCGGAACTCGCAAAACTCCTCTCTTTTTAGGGTTTTTGCATAACGGGGGGTATATATAGGCCAAATGGGGGAGCTGGGAGTGGCCCCAGGGGTCCAGGCGGCCTCCCGGCGCGCCCCTGGTGGGGGCCGCGCCAGGGGGCGCATGGGCACCTGGTGGCCCCCCTCTGGCCCCTTTTCGGCGAAGCTTCGATAATCTTCTAGAAAATATCCTTCGTCGGTTTTCAGCGCATTTGGAGATGTTCTGTTTCAGCAACTCAATGTCCACTTTTCTCCGTTGAATCCTGTGTCTGCTGCTTCGGCATCGGAAAGTTGAAAGTTGTGTAAAACAAACCAAAACAACATAATAATAGCATCATAACATGAAATATATCAATGAATAGGGGTGAATTACGATATAAAATAGTGATGCATTTTGGACTTATCAAGAACATGCATGGCTACTCAAGAACATAAATATTAAAGAGATCTAAATATATTACTTCCACAAACTAAACATTTTCTAATAATCCATCGGATCCGAGCAAACACAACATAACAACATAGCAACTATAACAAATATGCCTTGATCATGAGGTACCTCACAAGGTCAAAACAATGAAGCACAAGATTGGAGAAAAGAACTATTAGCTTGCTGCCATGGATCCATGGTCCAAGGAGGGACTACTCATGGAGCATCCCAGAGGAAATCATGGTGATGGAGGGCTCTCTAGAGATTAATCCTCCATTCGGCAGGGTGCCGGGACAGGAACTTCTGCTAATCCCGATTTTGGAATCGCGGCGGCGGTGAAACAGTGACATAGATTTCAAAAAGAACTCCTCCTCGAGGGTTTTCGAAATGGGGTGTAAATATATGACAAAGGGGGGCTCTAGGGGGTGGCCCACCTGGCCAGGCGACCAGGTGGCGCGGCCAGGCGCTGGTTGCGCCCGGTGGCCGCCTGGCCAGGGGGTGGCCCCCTTTGGCTGGCCTTCGGGCTTCTCGAGTCTTCCGGTGAAATAGAATTTTTGGAATTTCTCTATATTTTCCGGCAATATTAATTTTTCAGCTATTTTCTGCAATGCACGGACAAAAACAGACACAAACTGGCATTAGACACTACGGTAATAGGCTAGTCCCAAATATGTTGTGAATGATATGAAAGTGCATCAAAACATGTAACAATGTCACCAAAAGAAGCATGGAACAAGCAAAAATTATAGATACGTTTGGGACGTATCAACATCCCAAGGCTTAATTGTTGCTCGTCCTCGAGTAGGTAAATGACAAAAAATATAATTTTTGTGGTGACATGCTACCAACATAAGTAGAACTTTAAAGTGCAACAAGAAAGATATGTAAATCGAGACAAGATAATAACAAGCAAGAGTCTATATCTTGTATTCAAACTATTAAAGTAAGAACATAAAGGTGTAAGAGCTCTCACTGTCCGTGACTCGAATGTCTCCAATCGGTGTTCCCGTGTAGAAATGGGAGATGGGTTTAGAGCATAAAAATACTTATTAGTTGTTGAGAACTGAATCTACTAATTTTCACATATGGTCTCTTTGCAATCTTATTATGCCTCATCCCCAGACCGCCGGCGAGGTACAAATCAGTTTGATCCTTGCCTTTTAGACTTTGAGCAATCATGCAATGAATGATCGTAAGCAAGATTAATTGGCACTTAGGATAGCGAATAAAATAAATGATGGGGGTATGAAATCAAAAAGTGAGAAAGGCTCACATCAATGAGGACAATCATATGCGAGAGAATCCAACTGATAGATATGATGTGAGGAGTAGGGATTGCCATGCAACAGATGCACATAGAGCTATCACTAGTGCTGTTAGGGTCTATCCAAATGGTTTTTTACCCCTATTGCTTACGGGAATTGGAACCGTCGCCTTGCTCTCGATTGCGATAGGGGTGCCTTTTCCACATGAGAGATATAAACCGTTTGCTATGTGGCGATGTCAAGCAGACGCTTCCGTTTAAAAAATTGTGTCCGATGTACGACGATATCCCACACGGTCATTGCCAGAATGACCGTGTGGACATAACATAAGTATCACATGCAGTTCACTCGACACGATCATTTGCAATGCGACCAAGAACACAAACAAGCAATAGAAAATCACCGTCTGTGACACTACATAGATCCCACACAGTTTCGTTATGGTACCGGGTTTGGGTTTACACTATTGGGTTTTGGGTTTTGGGTTGTAACCCTTCATGTATGACTGACGATTTTCTACAACTTTTTGTGTGCGACCATACTATTATCCGCCACGATTACTAAATTTTAAATGTGTGCACGGTCTATATGTTCCAAACGGTTTAATTTCAGTACACGTGTGCCAATTTAAAGAGATCATAAAAGTTTGTATTTCGCAACTCGTGTGTGCTATTACGATTGATCACACACATTTCATGTTTCCATATTGTGTGGGATGATATTCAAAATCGCGGACAGTTTTTGTAATCAAAACGTGCGGTCTGTTGTGGATACTGGCTGACGGTTTTTATACGCAGAACGTGTATGATGCATGATCTAATCGACACAGTTTTCGGAGGGACAATCTTTGTGTTGTTGAGCTCTATGCAAATGATTGGTCCCAAGTAACCGTGTGCAGCTTAATCTATAGAACAACAATTATTTCACCTTAATTTATTACCAGCAATTACAATAATCATGTATTTGAAATTATAAATTGAATTTAATAATAGGTGAAACTCAGAATTATATACATCCAATTTACAAAGGTTCAACAATCAAAGAATAATTCAAATCACAACAACTAATGGTCTACCCTCAAAAAAACTAATGCTGAAGAATTACAGAAACAGCATAATCACAACAATGAACCAGATGAGTATTAAAGGCGGTATAGAGAGAGCCAAAAGTCATTTTCGCTGTCAGGGCAGTTGTAGAAGCGGAATGCTCATATTGTGCCCTCCTTCATGCGGAAGGCGCACACAACTTTGGTCCAACCTCTTGTGATGATCGCCCGTCCATCCTTCACAGACTTCAAGAAGATGTGTAGACCGTATTCATGATAGTCTGGATGATAGACTTTGATTTTGGTTGCCTCCGCACCAAGCATGGAGTTTGCTAGGTAATCTTGAGTAAACTGCTTTGGGAACCACTGAAAATTATAACATTCAGATACTGGTGAGTGATGACTAACAACTCAATATGAGCATGAAAAAGAAAGGTTGTGTAGTTCTTACCATCCTAAAGTTCACAGTTGTCTTGGATAAAGATAAGACAAAAAGTTTAATTGCCATCTCCCGTCTCTTTCTCCTAACAATCTTTTTTAGTTTCCTCACTTGGCGATCGGTCATGAATATGTCATTACCCCATACGCAAAAAGGGTCGAAGTGTTGATCTGAACCCCTGATGTATGTACCTATGGAAGCAACAACTAAACCATTAAAACATATTATGTATTTGGGGAATGAGGAAATAAAGGCCATGGGATGAAACTAACCATGATGTTGAACAACGGCATCTCCCATTGTTTTTCCTGCATAAGTACATATTGGGATATAAATCATCAGACTGTGAAATATATCTTGATTGTTAAGTTTTAAGATGCTGGTAAAGGAAGGGGTAAAACTGAACCATTGTTTTGGTGGATAAACACAGAATGAGATAAATCAAAATTAATCACAGTATGTATTGTTCAAATGTGAGCATTTAACATGATGGTAAAGCAACGGAATGAAAACAGAAAAGCATGTTAACTGGAACATGATTGACAACAACCAACTATGGTGATTACAAGTGGTATTGGTGAAATTTAAATGAGTATTTATTAATACTTAAATATCACATTGTGAATAAGAAAGAAACATAACATAGTTCATGGCAGACCATGGCAGTAAAAAGATAGATTGATTGTGTAGATTAATATCCAAGGGGAAGCAACATAGAGAAAAGTAGGGGGTTGTGTTAACTAGATGGGGATTGGCAAGAGACAAATATAGACATTAAAAAGGTATTGGTGGAATCGAAGTGACTAGTTGATACCTAAATATCAGTATGCATAACAAAGGCCAACAGATCAAAGTTTAACATATCATGGCATCAGTGTGAATGAATAAGTAGATCATAGTAGCACCAATTAGAAACTTGGTTACAAAGAGATATGTACATGATTGTCATCCTCAAAAATGCTTACCCAAGAACAAAGTTTTTTATCTGTGTATAATGGTACCCATCTCTAGTAAGGACCTTGTATAACACACCTGAGAGATATTGTATGTGGATTCACTTGATCCTTCTAGATATATGGTGGAGGCTAACTAATCCTGTAATGTGGCACCATTTGCCATGGTGACCGAGAGCAGTCAAAAGAGCATTAAAGGTTCTCACAAGAGAAGAGTACCATTATGCACGGATCAGACTTGATTTAGTGGTAACTATTTTGGGTAAGAGAGATAGATGCAAATGACAGTAAGAAACAAGTCACCGTTCGACGTCCATGTTTATCTCTTTGCAAATCATGACAGAAAGAAAGATAGTTTGATTTTGAAGATTAATATGATAGTAAAGCAACTGAAAGAAAAATGTAAATCGTGTTAACTAGACCATGAGTGATGACAACCAAATATAGCCGTTCTAACAAGTATTTGTTAGTAGTTAAATAGTAGTAGAGCAAGCATTACATAGCCAAACACAACATAGTTGAACATGTCATTGCATCATCAGACCAACAGAAGGAGCATAGCAGACTGGTTGATACCTAAATATAGACATTAAATGGTATAGGTGGAATCAAATTGACTAGTTGATACATAAATATCAGTGTGCATAACACAGAAAAACACATCATAGTTTAACATATCATGGCATCAATATCAGTGAATATGTAGATCATATTAGCACCATTTAGAAACTTAGAATGAGTTTTTTTTAAGAGCTCTACAGTAATTTATTGCATGGGAGAACCAAAGGTTCTCAAAGAATGGTACAAGTAAATAATAGAGCAGAACAAGAAAGTAAAGGAAGAAAAACTAATCCTACCTATACTATTGCAGTGAATTGATCCATGAAATCAATCTGTTTTTAGGATCACCCTACAATCTATGTGAAAGCAAGGTGATATCATGCACAAAGTGCCTTCTCCAGGAATGAAAAGAAGGTCTCTCATTCCTGAAGGCCTTCCCATTTCTGACTATCCAAATACACCAGGAGGCAGTAAGCATGACTTCCATGAAGAAAGACTGACCAAATGAATCTTTGGCCTGTTGTAAACAGGAATGCAAGGATCCATTGGCTCCCCATGTAATTTGTAGATAGTTCCAAACTCTAAAACTAAAGTTGCAAGAGAAAAACAAATGCAGTCTGTCTTCAAGATCATGTGAGTGACACAACACACAAGAATTATCCTCAGTGGGTGGTCTCCAGTGTCTCCTAACAAGTAGATCTTTAGTGTTTAATCTGTCAAGCATCAGGAGCCAGCCAAAAACTTTTATCTTCATGGTGCACTTACTCCTCCATATCCAGGCACAAGATTGATCAGTTGACATGTGAGAATGCATAAGATTGTAGAACCCTTTGGCAGTATAACCATATTTACCAGGCTAGTGCCAAGAATCAGCAGCTTGAGGATCTCTCTGAAGATTATAAATCCAGTCCTTAAGACAGAAGTATTCAGCAGCAGCTTGTTGTGTGAGTGGCAAGTGAAACAAAATCTCTTCATCCTCCAAGCTCAAAAAATCATTAACAGATAGCTTGTCATCTCTCACAAAAGAGAAAAGATGAGGCAATCTATCTCGCAGAGGTCTACATGAGCCATTGATGCGCCACCCATCTGACCAAAAAAGTGCAGAATCCCCAGCATTGATCATGACAGAGGTCACTGGTCTATATAGGTCACTTAGCTTAAGGATATCCTTCCACCAAAAGGATCCACAAAGCATTGTTGCATGTGGGACATTGCCATTATAATAAGTGTTCCAAATAAGGGAAACCCAAGGAACATTCTCCTTATTATAAAACTTATGCAAGTGCTTCAAAAGAAGAGCTTTGTTCTGTATTTGCAGGTTGACAATGCCCAGACCACCTTTCTTTTTAGGCCTGTAAACAAGCTCCCAAGCAGCAAGGGATTGTCTTGGGGTATCAGAGTTCCCTCTCCAGAGGCATTGTCTCTGAATTCTCTCTAGTTGTTTGAAGATGCCCTGAGGGATAGCAAGACTACAAATGTGATAAATGGGCATGGAGGAAATAACTGAATTGAGCAACTGAAGCCTTGCCCCTTGATTCAGCATAGCAGAACTAGCAGAGAGTCTTCTTTCCAACCTATCTACAAAAGGCATCAAATCCTAAATTTTAGGCCTGGTAGTACCGAGTGGTAAACCAAGGTAAGTGAAAGGCATTTGTCCTATGGAGCATTCAAACACTTCAGCAAGATGAGCAGTCATAGCCTCATCAACATTCAGGGGGATTAAAGAGGATTTATTGAAGTTCACTTTGAGACCAGTGGAAGCATGGAACCTGATAAGCATCTCCTTGATAGCCAACAACTGGGATTCATCAGCATGAACTACCATTATAGTGTCATCAGCATACTGAATGATAGGGTAATATGGATCATGAGAATCAATTGGCAGTGTCAGGATTTGATCATGGAGCATTTTATTGACTACTGATTGTAACAGATCAACAGCCAATACAAACAACAGGGGAGACAGAGGATCTCCTTGTCTAACCCCTCTCTTGCAATAGAACTGTTTACCAGGCACTCCATTCAACAGGATGGATGAAGATCCAGAGCCTAAAATCTCTCTAATCCAACTGATCCATTTCTGAAAAAACCCCTTGTGTTCCAAAATCTGAAGAACAGCTTCATGTTCAATAGTGTCAAAAGCTTTTGCAAAGTCTAACTTCAGAATAAGAAGGGGATTTTTAGACTGTTTGCATTGGTGGATATACTCAAAAGCCCATGCTAAGCAATCCTGAATAGATCTAGACTGAAGAAAGCCATATTGATTCAAGTGAATGCACTGTAGAATAACCTTCTGAAGTCTATTAGCAAGCAACTTTGTGAGGAATTTCAGGTAGGTGTTAGTCAGAGATATAGGCCTAAAATCATTAGGACAAACAGGAGCTAGCATTTTTGGAATCAAGGTGATTAAAGAACCATTTAGACATTCCAACTTGAGAGAGCCATCAACAAACTGAGAAATCGGATTCATAAAATCAGATTGAATGACGGGCCAACATTTCTTAAGGAATAAACCATTGAAACCATCTGGCCCAGGAGCTCTGTCTACAGGGAGATCTTTGAGAACCTCATTAATCTCAGCCTGAGAGAAGGGAGTGGTCAAATCCTATAAACCCTCCACTGGGTGAATTAAATCAGGGAGATTGAACTCCATCTGGATACCTTGGGAAACCCCCATTCTGTCTCTGTAAGAGCTCCACAACAAGTTGGCCATCTGTTCATGATCAGAGAGAACAGCCCCATCAGGAGCATGTAAAGAGGAGATGGAGTTCTTCCTCATTCTTTCAGAAGCCATAGCATGAAAGAATTTTGAATTCTCCTCTCCTACTTTAATATCCTCGATAGTACACCTCTGTCTCCAATATAAATATTGAAATCTGAGAAGATGTTCATGGTGAGTTTTCACAATTTGCCTGAAATTAAACTCAGGTCTAGTTAGGGGTCTTAATTCTTCCAAAGAATCAAAGGCTAACACCACCTGAGAGCACTTGAGAATGACTTTCTTGAGAGATGCCATATTGAAAGACCACTTCTTGAGAGCATATCTGAGCCTTTTAAATTTCTTAGACAGAATGGAAGCAGCAGAATCAGCATCAATAGGAGCATTCCAAGAATTCTGCACACAATCCAGAAAACCTGGTAACTCAGCCCAATAGTTTTCAAACCTGAAACGATTACTCTTTGGGATATCTGTGTCTATGGACACAATACAAGGCACATGATCAGATGAGGTCTTGGCCATGGGAAGGACAATTGTGTTTGGGTAAACAGTGATCCAAGAACTGGAAGTAAAAAACCAATCCAATTGTTCCAGCAATGGCTCATCCTGCATGTTAGACCAGGTAAAAGCTCTACCTTTAAGTGGCAACTCAAGAATCCCAAGGTGGCCAATAATCATTGAACAGGAGGATGTCATTGAGATCACCAACAGGCCTGTTTTTGTTCTCGAAAGATCTCATGAAATTGAAATCACCTAACAATAACCAGTTGTCACCATCAGGAATGTTAAGATCATATAACCATTGCACAAATTCATCCCTCATAGGACCCTGGCAAGGTCCATAGACAGAGACCAAAGTCCAAGCTTCAGCATTATGAACCGAGGTGAAGGTGATGGTAATACCAAAACGATTAGACTCCACCAGTGTTCCATGGAACATGGATGAACACCAGACCACAATAAGGCCACCTGAAGCTCCCACAGAAGGGGAAAAAGCAAAATTATCAAATCTACGAGGACAAAACTTTCTGACCAGACGAAGATCAAAATTTTCACATTTGGTTTCTTGCAGACAAAGAATGGAACAGCCACTTTCATTAATCTTCGCTCGCACATCACGTTGTCTTTCAGCAGAGTTCAGACCGCGCACATTCCAGCACATAGCACGCCAATTACGATAATGAGAACTATTCATACTGAACAAAGTTGGGTAAAACAGAACTCATGTTTGCATAACAGACATGATAAAATCCAGTGCAGTCGTACCAAAAGACCGAAGCATAGAAACCATAGTTCAATCTAAACAAAAGACCACAATTACTACAGTCCACACTCCTATAGAAGATAAAAGTTGTATCAATCATGATTAAACTTCAGGAGATGCTGGAGCAGACGGTCCCGCCATAAGCTTGGACGTAGTAAGGTCTTTAGGAGCGATGCCCAGAGCGATGCCCAGAGCGATGCCCAGAGCGATGCCCATGTCCTGCATTGCACGGATTGGGGTGGGCGGAGGGATATGAAGATCATCTTCAGTATGTGCAGCCGGAGGAGCTTGAAGTCTTGGCTTTTTTGCACGTGGCTTCCTCAAAGGACTAGGCTTCATCTGAACAGCAGAGGTAGGCTTGAAACCAGACTTCTTAGCACAGCTTCTGGTAATTCGTCGTGTGGAGAAGTCCACATCATCACGCACCAGAGGTGGCCGATTACGACGCTTCTTACCAACGGTAGGTTCCATAGCAGCAAGTACAGCAAGCACTGAAGAAGCGTCCACAGGGGGAGGTTCAATTCTCAGAGGTTCAGCAACCAACACTGGGTCCTCATCAGCTTGAAGAAGAAGGGACCAGTCTCCAGATGGAGGAAGTGTTGAGGGCAGGATATTGATACTCTTAGGGATGATCCGAGCAGAGATGGCTGGAAATAACTCCCTCATTGTTCGATCCAGGATCATCTCAGGAGGGAGAACTGGGCCAAACTGAACACGATGGATTTCCTCAATTGGATCCAGAACAATGACATGAGGCTGGTATGGCACAATGGCCCAATCCTGCACATTATAGACGGGCTCAGGATCCTCCACAATTGGCGCCTGGACTTCAATCACCTCAGAGTCAGAAGAGGAACTGGAACCCGCAGAAGAGTTGTTCTCTATGGAAATCTGGTCCTGTGGGGGCATAACATCAACCGGCTCATTCTCAGCTGCAACCTCTGCCTCCCAAGCAGGCCATCCAGCGTCATCTTCAGGTGCAGCATCATTGTTCCCTTGTTCATGCTGAGGTTGATGTTGCAGTGCAGCTTCATTCCAAACCAATGCAGGGTACGGTGGGGCCCCAGGCAGGAAAAGGGGTGGAATATGACCTGGCATGGGATGGGGATTTCCATCCAGTGGCATAAAGTCCTCATCTGCAGGTAGGACAGCATCCGCAAAGTTGGCAGTGAGAATATCGATTGCTGCAGTCCAAGAAACCACCGTGCCCCCCCATTGAGCAAATTCCCTGAAGACCACATCTCTCGGCACAAGAGCATTTTCAGGGAAGGTGGCATGAACCAGCGAGCGGACCATGCGCCTGTCAGTGCGATCCCACTCGATGAACTGCCCAAAAGTGCCAATCACCTCAGAGAGATAGCGGGTATTCCTATAATCTAGAGGCACCCCAATAAGCATGAGCCATCCAGTGCGGTGACCATGAATAGCCCGGAACCCTTCTCCTTCATTGTGAGGAATGGATCTAACAAAAAACTCATCTCCTTCTTCATCAAAGCCCAGCGCAAAAGGTGCATGCCCAACAAAAGATGCTCGAACCACAGGATTCTCAACTTCAAACAAACCTACCCCTTGGAACCAGGTCTGGGCGGAGGGAACAATCACCTGAAGCTCCTGGGTGAGGAAGTGCAACACTTGCTCACGTCGGACACCAACCAAGTGCGCCGGCGGTGGTGGCTCCACAATCGCCACCATGTAGTGCTCATGCATCCGTGGCGGAGGTTGCGATGCAGAGTAGAAAGTCCGGGGAAATCTCTCTGGACCGCCATCCACAATGTCATGACCCGCGGGGAGGAAACGACGAGGATCTAGCTTGAAGTTAGCCATGGGTGCAGAAGAGTTCTGCGGCGACGCAAGCGGTGGAGCACCGTGGGGGGAGCAAAGCGGCGATGAGGATGAAGCAGGGGAGCCGCCGCTGCTAGGATTGGGGTTTTTTTTGGGAGAGCTCGTGCGTATCAGAGGTGAAACCGAATCGTCAAGAGAGGACAAAGCTGAGGCTCGACTCCCAAAAGTTTTAGATGGGACTTTAGGCACCCAGATAGGAGCTGCATTAATGAGCCTGGGCATTCTTTTTTAACGTGACCAGACCGGAAGCACAGTCTACAACGCACCCGGTTAGTACACGTGTTTGTTGCATGGCCCATGCTGATGCAGTTTTGGCAATCCCAGAAACTAGCAGCCATCTCCTCAATCATCTCGTCAAAACTTTGTAATTGTTGAACTGCCTCTTTAGGTGACGGGATCTTAATCGGAGAATCGCGATCAGAATCATAATCTACCAACCTAGGCAAGATAGGATTCCCGCTCTCCTCCGAAAAAATCTCAGTAGAACCAACCCTAACGTCCCGATCCGCATTGGACGGAGATTCAAACGAATTTTGCATGGAAGGTGATCCCGACTGAGCCGGGCTAGGAGCAACAACTTCCAAACCGATTGGGACGGTAGAAAAACTACCAAATTGAATCACCGGTCGTTCGGAAGTCGCCGGAGACGTGGATGGCGATGGAGGGCGATCATGAACAGCAGTATTGACGTGGAGATGGGAAATTTCATGACGCGAAAAGGAGTAACCAGCTTCAAGAACAAGTTGTGTGTCCCTACCAGTAGGGAGAAAACGATAACCCTTACAAGCTTCATAGTTCATAAACGTCGCAAATTTAACCTTTTTGTTCTTGGAAATCGAGGACTTGAACGCCGACTGTTGCAAAGAGATATGTTTATGATTTTCATCCCCAGAAATGCTTACCCAAGAACCATGATTTTTAGCAGATCATGCATTACATAGCCAAACACGGTATAGTTGAACATGTCAGTGCATCATCAAACCAACAGAAGGAGCATAGCAGACTAGTTGATACCTAAATATAGAAATTAAATGGTATTGGTGGAATCAAACTGACTAGTTGATACCTAAATATCTAGCACGGACAAACACATCATAGTTTAACATATCATGGCATCAGTATCAGTGAATAGGTAGATCATATTAGCAACATTTAGAAACTTGGAATGAGTTGCAAAGAGATATGTTTATGATTTTCATCCCCAGAAATGATTGCCCAAGAACCAAGTTGTTAGCAGATCATGCATTACATAGCCAAACACAACATAGTTGAACATGTCATTCCATCATCAACCCAACAGAAGGAGAATAACAGACTAGTTGATACCTACATATGGACATTAAAATGGCATTGGTGCAAAGAGATATGTTTACGATTTTCATCCCCAGAAATGCTTACCCAAGAACCAACTTTTTTAGCTATTTTGATAAAGATAGTAATTTAAACAGCTTCTTCCCCTGTAACACCCTCACTGTCATGAACAGTAATCACTATGCTAATGGCAATTACTATTCCTAAATCTTGCTCTGCTCTTCTTTGAATCAAATCAAAATTCAAAACACCTTTGAATTTATTATAAAAACAAAGGGAAAAATAAAGTTAAACCAAAAATTGGGCAATCAATTTTACAAAATGCCTACAAGTCAGTAGATCACTATACCATGTTAAGAATGATTATTACTACATCCAAATATTTTAAACAATTCATAACAGTAGAAAAACAGTGGCATTTAATACCTTTTTAGATAAGACAAAATATAAATGAATTTATTAATGGCACAGTCTTCTTTTGGCACTCTTATATAACGCAACCCTAATTGTGGTGCATGTTCCACATTTTACAAAAATACAAAAGCATCTAAAAGAATTACAAACAGAAAAAGAGAAGAGAAAGAAACAAAGAAAATGGAAATAGCACTATCTTGCGCCCGGGGCAATATCCCTTCGGCCCAGGGCAACTTGCCCCCCCCCCCACCAGGCCCACCCCGGCCCACCTCCCTCTCTTCTTCCCCCGCACTGTTCCTCCCTCGGTCGCCATGGCCGAGCTGGTTAGGCCGCGCCCGCTCGCTCCTCCTCATCTCCTGCGTCGACAAAGCGACGCTATAGTCGCCGTGGACGACTACTAGAGCCCCCGCACCCCGTAGAAACCCTAGGTCAAGTTTTCCCCCTCGCCCCCGTCGTCTTCCACCTCCCGCCCGAACGCCATGGACGCGAAGTTGTGAACCGGCGTGGCCACTGCGCCTCCCAGCCCCAACCGACATGTCATGTTGTCTTCTCGTCGTCGTCTTCGTTACCACCCAGAGGGAATCGAGCCCGCGCCGCCTGCAACGAGATCCTCGCCACCGTCTTCAACCTCGAGCCGCCGTGGATCGCAGAAGAATTGCAGCCGCCCCAGCCCCTCCCCGAGCTCACTGCCACCACCGTCGCGCTCCTGGTGAGCACCGCATCCGCCCCCAACTGGTCTCGAGCGCCCGATAGGCACCGTGCATTTTCCTCTCTTTCACACGCTTCGGCCGCCGCCATGGTCAGCCGAGCTCGGGCTCCCGTACATCGCAGCGCGCGCATTTGGCACCCGCGTGCTCACCGTGATGGGCTGGACCCATCCCAACCGTTCGCGCGCGTTAGCTCTCCGGTCATCTCCGGTCATCTCCGTCCACGGGATGACCTCCAATAGACGCGCGGCGAGCTCCTCTGTCGTATGCGCCCAGCCACGCCCCCTCCCGTGGACTACGGCGAGCTCTTGACGTGCCCCCCCCCAGTGTCACTGGCCGGTGGGCCCTGCTGTTAAGGAGATTTGATTAGCTGCTAATGACCCTCCAGGAGTCACTTACATGTGGGCCTGGCTCTTGCTAATTAACATGCTGTTAAAACAAATAGAAATACCCCTCTTTGTCACTTACAGGTGGGCCCTAGCTATTAGTTAGATAAAATAACTGTTAGTTTTTCTCTGTTACAATGACACCTGGGCCCACCTGTAAGTATTTAAATAAAATTAATTTATTATAATAACAGTGTATGACATGTGGGCCTAGTGTCTATTTAAATTATTTAAAATGTTTTTATTATACTGTGAGGCTGACAGGTGGGTCCCCTCTGTCAGTTCACTAGTCAACCAATACTGTTCTGGATAATGCTATTTAATTAATAATAGAAATCCAGCAATTCTTTTAATTGATTTAAACTTTGAAAAATAATATCTTTTAAACTGTAAGTCGGATTGAAAAACTTTATACATGAAACTTGATCAGAAAAATGCGACGATTATGAATACGCTATCGTATGTCAACCACACCTCTCTAACACAACGAACACGAGACATTCCCCCTCCGAACCGTGTGTCGATAATCACCCGCACTACACCACGGGCAGAACCTAAGGGTGCCCCAACTGCCGGGACAAGCCACTATAGACGGCAATTGGACTGCCAGCAACGATTTTTTGCCTGCCGGAATACCCCTTTCTTTCCCGACAGTTCTATTGCCCTGTTTTTCGTATCATTCCCGGCAAGCAATGGCCTGCCTGGATAACCTATGCCGGCAGTTTCTCTGACGTGTGTGTAGGACACGAACAACAACACCTTCACTTTTTGAAGCTTCCTTCCAATAGTTAGACAACAAGTTTTTTCCATTTCAAAATTTAAAATTCAAACTTGCAGAAATAACATCATTCCGATAGCATCACACAGATAACATCATTCCAATAGCATCACACAGATACTTCATTACATAAATCCATAATTTGTTCATACATATAAGTTCATCATGAGATGACTTCATCCAACACGGTCATCAGATGACTTCACCAAGTGCAAGAAAATGACCAGAAAATTGCGTAAGTATGTTACATTGTAGTTGCTCTTGTGCTCCCGCTATTGCTCGGCACTGCTCAAGCTCCGACTTCTCCTGTTGGTCACCTGCTAGACCTGCTGCATGTGTTGTTGTTGCTCGTTCCTCCGCCTTTTCCTTTGATGCTGCCTGAGCTTTCATGTAATTCATCCAACAAGAGAAGTTATGACGAAAGCGTCGTTTTGGTGCCTAGTCTCACCTGCAACCGATATCTCGTGTGTTTGTTAGCAGTTCGCGATTCGTATTGGGTGGTTTTTTTTTTGCATGGTAATACGATTCTCATTGATAAATAAAAGACTGGATACAAAGTACGTATACACCGATCTTACAGATCTGGAAAGATAGGGTAAACCTATGTGACAAACCAACGCCTATCCATCTTCTTCGGCACCACCGTAGCATCCACCAAGGAAAAAATAGACAGATCACCTCTTCACCCGAGCTCGACGCGGCTCCATCGCTGATCATCAGCTTTTCGGACCTCCAATGTAGTTTGCCATAGAACAGACCATTGCCGTTGAAAGAATCAGACCAGGGCAGCATGTCCCCGGACACGCCATCGAACTTCAGCACTGGCACCCACGCACGACGATGTCGGAATAGGGAACCAGAACCATCAGCCTTCAACCGCGAACCCACCACAAGGTAAACCATCTTCCAGTTGTCACCAGTGCAGACCACCGTCCGCACGTACTCCTGGACGAATCCTCTCTGCTCCACCTTGGCGCCGAAGACAACGCCGCAGCAACGGGGACAGAGGAGAAGGAAAAAACCATCTGATGGAGTCGTCGCCACCGCCTCACCGACACCATCCATAAACCCTAAGGCCACCGATCTAAAAGATCGGCAAGCACACAGTGCCACCAACTCCGAGACGCCGCCATGAAGGACAACGCCGGTGTGGGAGAAGAGTTGAGGCAGATTTATTTGCCCGGACGCCGCTCCCACCACCTCAACGGCGCGCCATGCCAGAGAATTCCTAGCCCTAAGAACCATGCAAAAAACGGGGTCCCTCTCCCTCCTACCGCCGGAGCGGCAAGCGGAAGGAGAGGGGCCCAGCACAAACGCCGGAGATTGGAGCAGGAAAAAAGCTTTGGTTGGGACAGGTCTGACACGAACATAGTATTTCTCGTATATGGCACACACAGTGGAGTAACAGGGCTATACGGTGGGGCCGTGTCGTATGTACGCATGACGGAAGTGATGTCTCCGGCACGGTTCTGTCACTCGTTGGCGGGACAGGTGTTAGTGGAGTAATCTGCCCCTGGGGACAGATTAACCAGAGGACGTTACAAATAATCTGTACCATCAGGTACTCCGTCATATGGGCAGTAAATGCATGTGTGCCGGTGGCCGCTGCGTCACATTTATCTTTTGGGGGGTCTTCTTTTTCCATGGTGAGCGGCGGCGTGGGCATTTGCGCTACGAACTGCATCGTCCACGAAGGAAGGCCGGAGTACCTACGCCGCCGGCATGGAAAGCAACGGGATGGAGTTCCTCATCGACGTTGTAGACAGGTAAGCACAGATTCCGTTTGCCTTGTAGAGTACCTGATCCGGCTCACACTGGCCTGTAGATTCGTTTGATTCGCACTGGTTTTCGATTTGTCGGTGGCCCATCCGCCATGAATCTTGCCTACGCAGGTTTCCACTGCGGGAGGAGATGGCGGAAAACGTGGTCGATACAGATCGACAACTATGGCGATTAAAGAACTAAGGGCTGCTAGCCAAACGGAACACTCGAACGCGGCATCCGAATGCGCGCAGCTTTTTGGGTGTGGAACAAGCTGTAACGAGGTCCAGGACAAGAAGCGGAGGCGTGCTGATTCCCCAACAATGTCAGCTCAGTCCACGGGGAAAGTAAATCCTGAAGCTCCTGGATGGACGAGAAGGTAAAATGTTTTTGGTGTATCTACTTTTAGGGAATTTTTGATTCGCATGGTGCCTATGTAGTTCTGTAGCCTGTTGTTCCAGACAGATAAACTGTAATGTAAAAGTGTAGCAATTGATATTGACAGGATTAGAATTGGAAACGCCCCTCCCGATAGAGCACCATGTGCTTCCAGAATTAGTGCACTAGAGCAGACAGTCCGAAATTATGCTACAAGCCAACAGATGTTGTGATTAAACCGGAGATCGGACTCACGTTCGTACGACTTTTACAATCTATATTCCTGGGAGGTTGGGTTCGGCGTTCGATATGGACCAAGCCGAATGAATGCAGAAAGAACAAAGTCGATGCAAGAAATTGTTTGTGGGTGCGCGGTACGTTTGTGATAATATAAATATCACCTTCATTTTGATAGTGCAGGATTGCATACTAACTTTAGCCTAAATTCCAGGGGAAGCCGGATGCGGAGAATAGTCGTTCTTGCCGGTGTGAATGTCCAGCTCTCATTAGGCTTCTAAGGACTGCGGACAACGGATGGTACATTACAGAGCATAGAGGTAACCACAACCACTCTATGTCATTGACTATGGGGCAGAAGGCACATTGGCCATCTCACAGGCATATAGACGTATACACTAAAGATTTGATAAAGCAGCTGAGAGCTAATAACATTAATCTGGGGAAGGTGTACAACATTGTTGGTAGTTTCTTTGGGTCGGTTGAGAAAGTTCCATTTACGAAGCGAACCTTGCGGAACATTTGCAGCAAAATTAGCAAGGAACGGGCTGACGACGATGTGAGGAAAACTTTAGAGGTTTTTTCAGACATCAAAGCCAGTGATCAGGACTTCACTTATCGAGTGCTTGCTGATAGTGAGACTAGGATTAAGAATCTGATGTGGACAAATGGTAGTAGTCGTATGCAGTACAAATATTTCGGCGTAATCACTTTCGACACCACTTATAGGACAAATCTGTATAACATGCCTTTCGAACTATTTGTTGGGGTGAACAATCATTTTCAGAGTGTCATTTTGGCTGGAGTGCTTATGCGAGACGAGCAAGTTGAAAGCTTCGAATGGGTTTTCGCAGAATTTGTTAGGATGATGGGAGGCCCTGCTCCAAAGACCATCCTGGCAGGTACGTCTAATATGTCCATTCAAATTAATTTCTCGTGCGTGCGTGACATATTTGGATGCTCATCGGTTCTGCCTGAGACTTTCTATAACAACATTGCTGACATGCTGTCATTTGTGCAGACCAGTGCAGGGCGATGGAGCTTGCAATAAGTAAGATTTATCCGGAGAGCATGCATAGATGGTGCAAATGGCACGTCTTAAAGAAAGCTAAGGAATGTTTAGGTTCTTTGTACACAAAGAAGAGCAAATTTCGGTCGGAATTTCATAGAATCATCAATCATATGCGGACCGTTGACGAATTTGAGTCAGCGTGGGACGAGCTACTAGAGAAATACAAGCTGCGGAAGCACCCGTACTTGACTCAAGTGTACGAGATAAGGAAAAAGTGGGCGAGCCCGTATTGCAAAGGTGTTTTTTTTTTGAGAACTAGAGTAAAAACGTTACACTAGGGTGCTACATTCGGACTGCATTACACTTTTCAGATTTTCAGGAACATTTGCAATAATAAGCCAGTCTCCCTTATGTCTAGCTTCGGAGGCCATTCCATGCGCCAGAGAATTGCATGTTCTGCTCGTGTGTTTCACAGAATACTTTGTAAAGGCGTGCAGAGCCAGGTTGATGTCCACTATCAGACCATAACACCTTGAGCTGGTCAGAACAGCAGAGTTCAGTTCATCGACAAGGTTTTTACAGTCTGATTCCACCACAATTGGTCCAGTGTACCTCTTTGCTAGTTCCAGTAGTCCAGCTAGAACAGCTTTTCCCTCAGCTTCTTCAGTGGTATAGGACGGGGGCAATTTCCTCCCTGCTGAGAAAAAGACCAGGCCACGGTAATCTCTGGCTACTATGCCGGTCCAGCACTCACCAGTATCAGCTAGAAAGGAAGCATCAGTGTTGATTTTCACCCAACCTCTTTCAGGTTTGCTCCAAACAACCGATATAGTGCTTGTGGTTTTGGGGGCAACAGTAGGAAAGGCGCTCCCAGTACTCTCACACACGGTCTGGGGGCTTATCGCCACATCTTTGAGTTCATTTTCATATCTTGTCAGGAACAGAACAGAGCTTTGGATCGACTCGTTGCCACTTCCGTGAGTGCAGTCGTCATGAAGGTGCCAACACCTCCATAATAAGAGAAGGACACGGACTCTTTCCTCTTCCAGGATAGTGGACAGCAGGATCTGGAGCCAATCCGGCCCGGTATATCTGAAGTTTGCCTCACTGGGTAAAGACCAAACCTTCCTCATCTCATATCTGAGAGCCATACTTTTAGTGCAAGTAACAACTGCATGGTGCTCATCCTCTTCACCATTACCACAAATTATGCAGGAGCCATCTGTGATAATTGACCTTCTGCATTTGTTTTTCCGAGTTGCAAGGGTGTTAGTAGCAACTCTCCAACCGAAAATTTTGATTTTTGGGGGGCCTTTGTTTTCCAAATTAGGTCCCAAATGCTCCTGTCATTTGACTCACTAGATGCGCTCGACGGGATTTTGTCAGCTTGATCTTTAATCCGCGCAGCAAGTTTATAAGCACTTCTCACAGAGAAGAGGCCGTTCTTCTCATGGTGCCAGGCCACCCGATCTTCCACGTCAGATTGAGGGATGTGTATTTTGCAAATTTCATCCGCATCAAAGGGGTGAAAAATCTGTCTGATAAGATCCTCATTCCACACTTTGCGGTCCTGGTACATGAGTTGGTTAACCCACCTTATTCTTGATCTTCTGATAAAAGAGGCTGTCATGAGGCCTTCCTTTCTAGGTACCCATTGGTCCCGCTGAATCTGAATCTTGTTCCCATTTCCTACTCTCCAAATGATTCCTTTCTTCAAAAGTTCCAGTCCAGCTTCTATGCCTCGCCAAACCGGGGAAGCATCCGGGGAGAAAACAGTGTCCAAAATATTTCCGTGGGGGTAATACTTGGACTTGAGGACTCTGGCACACAGGCCTTGAGGGTTTTTAACAAGTCTCCATGCTTGTTTGGCAAGGAGGGCGAGGTTGAACAGATGCATATCTCTGAACCCGATGCCCCCTGCTCTCTTAGCTTTAGTCATGCGTTCCCATGACATCCAATGGACCTTACGCTTCTCCTTCTCGTCTCCCCACCAAAAATCACGGATCATCTTCTCATATTTCTCACAGAAACCTTTTGAGAGGAGGAAAATCCCCATAGTATAACAAGGAAGTGCTTGTACCACTGATTTGACATGAATTTCTTTAGCTGCATAAGACATAAACTTTTCAGACCAATCGTTACAACGTTTGCCCAGCTTCTCCATAATAGGCTGGAAATTATCATCCTTCATCCTGCCCTCCGGAGTGGGCAAACCCAGATATTTGTGTTCAAAACCCGTAGACACTACCCCCAGAGTGGTTTTGATTTCCTCCCTTGTCTCTTCCGGGCATAGCTCACTGAATAACAGTGAGCATTTGCTCTCGCTTAACAGTTGGCCCATGCCTTTCTGGAAAGTGGACAACACCTTTTTAATAGTCACAGCTTGGTCCTTTGTGGCTTTGAAAAAGAGCAAGCTATCATCCGCGAACAAAAGGCTTGAGATCCCCGGACTATTTCTGGCAACTTTTAAAGAGGATAGGTTGCCCGCCTCAATCTCCTTGCACATGAGATTGATCAAACCATCAGCAACAAATAAGAAAAGGTACGGACTTAAAGGATCCCCTTGACGGAGGCCCCTCGAAGGACAAAAGGGTTCGAAGAGAGACCCATTGCACTTTACAGTGTATCTAACAGAACGGACACAGCGCATTATCCAATCAGTCCACCTTTTGCAGAAACCCAGCTTGGTCATAACACCTTCAAGATAGTTCCAGTCCACTCTGTCATATGCTTTGGCGAGGTCCAGCTTATACGCGCAATGATTGTTTTGTTCGCTGTGGCTGTGTTGGATTTTATGAAAACACTCAAAAGCAATAGTAGCATTGTCCGTGATCAATCTCCCGGGAATGAAGGCACTTTGGGCTTCAGAAATAATTCCATCAAGAAGTGGGCGAAGCCGGTTAACAAGACACTTTGATATCACTTTGTATATGACATTGCAAAGGCTAATGGGCCGGAAGTCTTTAAGTGATTGCGGGTCCTTGCATTTAGGGATAAGCACGATCACCGTATCGTTAATGCCTTGAGGGGGATCACCATTCTCGAAAAAACTCAAAACCCCCTGGATCACATCCGATCTGAGGAGCTCCCAGTTTCTCTGAAAGAAGCGAGTCGGTAGACCATCCGGTCCAGGGGCCTTTAGAGGTCCGATCTGAAAGAGGGCGTCGCTCACTTCAGCGGGCGAAAAAGGTTTTGATAGGGAGCTATTCATATCTTCAGTCACTAGTGTACGGGTGAGGGAAAGCATCTCCTCTGGCACAACTTCCTCATCTTCCTTAAACAAGTCCTGAAAATATCTCCTAGTCATTTCTTGTATCTCTTTGTTATCCTCTATCCACACGCCGGAGCTGTTTTTTAGTCTGGATATATCATTCTTCTTTTTTCTCCAAGTAGCTTTCCTCTGGAACCATTTAGTGTTGCGGTCCCCTTCTCTCAAATATGTCGCCCTTGACCTTTGTCTCCACATAAGTTCCTCCCTCAGCAAGAGCTCATCCAGTTCCTGTGACCGATACTTGATGTCTTCCATTCTCTCAGTTGTCAAGGGCAAACTCCAGAGCTTTTTCAGTTTGTTACGTAACAGTGCAGTTTGTTTTAAGACTGACCCAAAATCACTGTGAGCCCATCTCCTCAACTCTGTTTGCAAGGAGTTTATTTTGTTTTTTACATCCAACAAGCTACTCGCTGTGCCACTTCTAGTCCAGACTTTTTCTACCAAGGGGCTGAGGTGGGCTGAGCGCTTTCACATCTGCTCATACTTGAAATTATGAAGGTTACTTTTGTTTGCAGGCCTCCATTCTTTTCTCTGACCGCAACGGATCAGCAGAGGAAGGTGGTCAGACCTGGACGAACAAATGTGCTCAACTGATGCTTTTCTGAAGAATTCTGTCCATTCAGGATTTGCCACACCACGATCCAAACGAGCACGCACATTCTTCCTTCCTTCTTGTTTGTTATTAAAAGTCCAGGGAGGGCCTTTGAAACCCAAGTCGAACAAGTTGCAATCAGATAGGACATCACGAAAATTCTGCATTTGTGTTTCCGACCTTCTCGCAGCAGAGAAATGCTCGGTTTGTTTCAGAGTTTCATTAAAATCTCCCACCATCAACCATGGGGCATTTGAGTTTCCTTTAATCCTTCTCAATAGTTCCCACATGAGATGTCTGTCTTGTGTTTTTGGTTCACCGTATATGAAAGTGCCACGCCATTGTAAGCTATTGTTGGTAAGGCGAATCAAAACATCAATATACCTCGGGCCAACGGCAAGCTTTATTACTTCGATACTCTCATCATAAAAGAGCGCAATGCCAGCACTTTTTCCAATGCCGGGTTGCGTGATACAGTGTTTGAGGCCAAGCCTCCACTTCAACTTGTTGACGTACGTGTTGCTTTGCCGAGTTTCAGAGAGGAACACAAGCTTAGGCTTGTAGGTGTGTACAAGACACACTAGTTCCTGAACTGTCCGGGGTTGCCCAAGTCCCCGGCAGTTCCAACTGAGGATCGTCATGGCTGCTGACGGGCACCGCCATTAGCGCCCGTCAGAGTACCGGCAGCCCCAGGGCCGGTTGCTTCCGATCCACCAAACTCTCCTGTGTCGCCCTTGCCCTTCAGAGCCTCCCCTTTTTTCTTCTTCTTCTGATCAGACCCCTCCTCATCGCTAGTGTTATCTCCCACCACAGTGCCAGATCCTCGGTCAAACCTCTTGCCCAGAATTGTACTCTTGCTAGCTTCATCAGCCACTTGGACACCCGTGTTCACCCATTCATCTGAGGCTCCTAGCTGACCCGCAGCAGGTGGATTCAGAGCACCAGCAAAGGTACCAGGCTCCACACCTGCCACCGCCTCCTTGCAGAAAAGGGGAACAGGACCATAGCCTGGAGGGTAAGCAGGTTCCAAAGCCACCGAGACCATAGGTTTATCCCCCTCATCAGCAGCTTTTCCTGTGGACTTCAACGTACTGTTCACTTGGCCTTCAGTAGTGTCATTGGGAGGTTTTGGAGCAGCCACTTGAGCCAACTGTATCAGCTGCGGGCAATCCGTGTCACTGACTTTGATAGCACTCACCGCTGCAATGGCGGCCTGGACCATGGGGTCGGCCAGGACGCACTCCGGGATTCCCTCCAAACAAGCCACAGACCTTCTCGTAGTAGTTCTTCTAACCCCAAACACCTCCTGACCAAAGTTGAGGAGGCGTCGTGCACTGCAAGCCTGGGGGGCGACATAGCCACCCTTGTTGGAGCTCTTTTTGAAAGAGGAGGCGCGCATCGCTGCCGAAAACCTCATCTTTTGGAGGTCAACCGGCAGCTTACAATCGCGCTGACCGTGTCCTAGGTAGCCGCAAAAGCCACAGAACCTAGGGACAAGTACCTTTCAAAGGTGTGTTCTGTGCAAAGATGACAAGTACCCAGAGAAGTGAGAGCGCCAATCACATGCTAAAGACGTACGTGCCTCCAGTTTGATAGAGAACGAGATGAGAGTTACAAGGAGAAATGCACAATGATGGTGAGTTGTGCACGCATGGTCCACATTATTCGTTGATGCTTTAGTTCCATTATTATTATTATTTGGATATATACTGAAACATGACTGCCTGTTTATGATTTTTCAGAGTGGATTCGTTCATAGGACGAAGTTAGAAATTGAAAGGCACGCTAGCAAGGTTTACACAAGGATAATGTTTGAAAATTTTGGTGAGCTTCTAATAGAATCAACGTCGTTTCGTGTATCTAGGATTGAGAAGGGCAAGAAATACCTCACGACACACAATAGAGCAGAGAAGAGGGAGAAGTGGTGCCGTGTCCGGTACGAGGTTTCTGTCGAAGATGGAGGCTCAAAAATTTTGTGCGAGTGCGGTCAATTCGAACACATGGGAATGATGTGCAGCCACATATTGCGAGTATGGTTGCCGAAATTATTACTCGCATTTCCTTGACCTAGTGTAGACATAATTGCTGAGAGGTATTAACTTTTTTTGTTTGCGCTCCGCAGGTGATGGATGTTCTTAATGTGCTTCAGATACCTGAGTACCACATCAAGAAAAGATGGACGAAGGATGCCCGAGATATTCTGCCATATCACCTTTCACAGTACCAGAAGGATCGTGCAGTGAACCAATCATTCACATGCAGACACTCAACTCTCTATGTGCAGGCGATGGAGCTGGTACGCTTAGGCGACACCTCGACTGAAGCTTACGAGCATATGTCAAGCGCGATGAAGATTCTTGCAGCTAGTTGTGCTCATTTTGCGGAAAAGAAAGATGGGCTTGGTTTTGAGGAAAGGCAACTAGTGGTAGCATCACAAATAGTGCACCACAGTAACGGCCATGGTGGTGCTGGACATGATTTGGACAGTATGAGTGCGGGGAGCGTGAATGCATTGCAGGGATTAGCTGCTCCGGATAAGAGTCGAGGACTAGGAAGGCCAACGACGAGCAGGGAGAAGGCGCCCTACGAGGGACTGAGCAAAAGAACAAGGTTCTACAGTATATGCCGAAACACAGGGTCATAAAAAAACAACATGTCCTGATCGTGGTGATTTTCCTAAAGCTCCAAGGAAACCAGCTAGATGCAAAAACTATGGTATGGAAGGGCATCGAAAGAACAATTGCAGCAGGCCTCTGGAGGGTAATGGGTTTCCATGAATAATCAGTTTTTGCTGTAATCGGATTAGTTAAATGTGTTGCACTGATATGTACAATATTGGGAGCTTGCCTGTGTAGTGCAGATGTGTATCTTAACGAATTGTTAGTTTTCTTGTGAGATGAACTGTGATTTTATGAGCTATGAGGACAACTAGAAGTGTTCTACATTGTGATGATTAGTGAATGATAACCATGGATGTATCTCTGATTACGTATCATCATTTCAATTGTCTAGGAATATGGTTTTGGTGTTATTGCTGCATGCCGAAATGATTTCTTGTGTGATGGAGATATATATCTCAATCATTTCTTAACTTTCCTGTGAATTGAACTGTGGATTTAGGAAGTATGAGGAAAACTAAGACGAATCATTCACTGTGATGATTGGTGACTGATAACCATGGATGTATCTGTAATTACCTATCCTCATTTCAGTTGGCTAGAAATATGGTTTTGTTGCACCTGGATGTTTTTTTTTTTGCTTTGAACCAAGATGAATGTGCATATAGTACACCGGAACCCAAAGCACTGACATTGTAATGCCATGTGTCACCGAACACACTCGTGTGATACATGCGATGCGTGTACACGTACAGACATTCAAAAATTCAAAGAACTAGCAGGCTCGCAATTAATGCGCATTGGGAGGGCAGATTGAGTGCTATGGTTAGTTCGTCCGTCCGTCGATGTATTTAATAAGGGGCGTCAGTAAAACGGCACAACTAGTCATCCACAGTACCTGCCCCGGCTCATCAGCGTCTGTCCCGTCCAAATTGGACGTTAGAACGCGCATTTATTAATGTCCCTTCCATCACAAATAAAGTAATGTTTGGAACAGAATACGGAGAAGAAATACATGCCTCGATGCAGATCTCTATGTGATTCAACGGTACTGATAATATGTGCAGGTGAGACTAGGCACAGATACGAATTTTCGAGTTATGACATGATTTAATGCATGCAAATAAAATGCAACCTTCACTTCCTTAACACCTTTTGAGAAGTTAGAATGCAAGAAAACTTGGCGTTTGTTTATTCGGTTATAACTACATAATAACTAGCAAAAGGTGCATAAGACTTTATATACAATGCAGTAATGCAAGTAGAGACTCACAAATAAGTAGCATGCACTAAATATTATCCAGTTCACCCCTTCTTATTAGCCTTTATAGACAACATGTACATACATAACAAGGGAACTTTGATTCCTTGAAAACTCCTTTTCTCCCAAATGCAAAATTAGAAGTATAGCTAGTTAGTTCATGCTGAAATCAGTTTCCACAAGTACTGCATGTACCAAGGAAGAGCCATCTCAGAGAATTACAATGCTTAAACCATGAAGTACGAATTTTGGAGACATTTCTATACTAACCTTGTTGATGAGGCCATCGTCGATGACAGTGCCGCTGATGCTCTTGAAGAGCTAGAACAGGGCCTCCACCTCGCTCAGGCTGACTGCAAGAAGAGGAACAGAAAAAAAAAAGTTACAATATTATAAGTTAATAGTTAGAAGAAATGAAAAAATGCACACTATTATTTAACCAGTTCTGCCATTTAGCCGCATTTGCAAGTTCATAACTATAAATCCTAACATTATAGTAACTAGCTGAATTGATACCCATATTTGTACACTAATATATTTTTGAAAACTTAGCTCAGTTACAAGCTGTTTTGGATTTAAATTTACTTCAATTTTAAACTAAGCAGTGCACTTTAATAGTAAAAATTCTATCCATTTTCAGAGTACTTAAACCAGTTAACTCTCTGAAGTCTGAAAACGAGAGATTTTTATTTCTCTTGACATGGAACTGACTATCTTATGCATGTCTATGTATTTGGATGTAGAACCTGCAGCAGTATATCACCTATGAAGATCCACAAATATGAGGTATTTTTTCTCTGCATCTAACTCAATCAGGGGTGAATGCCAATACTCACATCTAAGTAGCAGACTTGAATGTCAATACTCGCATCTAAGTAACAGACTTGTGTATAACATTAGTCGGTGACATGCAGTCAACGGTTTGAGATCACTCATGCATCTAATTAAGTAACAGACTTGTGTATAACATTAATGGGCTAATGGCATCCATCAATGGGGCTCACGGACGTCCCTTGACAGGGTGGATGGGTTACATTTGTGCTAAGAATGATAGATCCACCACTCCATAAGTAATTGTGTAAAGTACTCTAGTACTGATTAAGGAAAAGGTTTCATTTAATTTCAAGTGCAAAAAGATTTAATTTAGATTTCATTAATGAAAAAGCTTTTTAAGTTTTAATTAAAGGGAAAGTTTCAATTAATTAAAATTATTTGAAAAGGTTTCATTTAGTTTTAATTAACAGAAAAGGGTGTGTGTGCTCAGACAAGAAGAAAGCAAACAAGAGTTAAAAGGAGAAAGTAAGCAGTTAACTAGAGCAGGCAAATTACTCCAAAAAATCCAGTTAATTTTGATAGAGTATTTGACAATGTACAATAGCATCAAGTTAACTTTGCAGCTGAAGTTAACAGCAGCAAGACCCTATAACTTTGCTTCTACTCCAAGAGCCATAATATTTACACAAGCGGGCATGAAGAGCAGGCAGAGAAGAGAAAGTGCTCCTTCTTTTGCGGGTAGAAGAGAAAGTACTCTAGACACGCATTACTGCAATATTTACACAAAGTGACTGAAAATGGAGAAGAGAGACGAGAGGGCCATATTAGGCGCACGGAGATGTGGCACCATGACGTTGCGTTGATCTCCAGTCCTTATGTAAGCACAACTCCACATAGGATAAATTTACATGAAAGTTCTACTTCTGCACTACACTTGAGTCATTCTGTAAGCCTACTGCTGCTGCACTACACTCCACTCCTTATGTAAGCATCAGGAATTTTATTTTGAATAGAGGATAACCCCAGCCTCTACATCATGTGATGCACACAGACAATCACACACTTAGTTGGATTGAACAAAATGCTTTTGCAAAAAAACTACCTTTAACTGATAAAACAAAATAAGTGGTTGCCAATACCCATGCGCAAATCCCATGCCAATGCTAAGCTTCCCATTGAACGAATGAAGGTGTTCATAATTGCAGGGTAAGAAGAGATAAACACAGACAATATATGAAATGAAATGCTTTGTCAACAACAAAGCCAAGCACAAACAACAGTACACCACAGCAAGCAGTCACCATGGCCACAAGCCAGATCACCACACCAGCTAGAACAGAACAAAGATAAGGAGAAGAGAAGCTCACCGGAGGAGGTTGTAGCCGAGGCGGTACACAGAGGGTGTCAAGGTTGCGACATACGCCATCCCGCCGGTGTACTGCCTAACACCTCGCCAGAAGTAGAAAACATGAGAGGAGATGATTAAAATTGCAAAATAGATAAAATACTATGTACTGTTGGGAGGCTGAATATATCAAAGTGAAAGTTAGCCAATTTCTCAGAACTGAAGGACATCTAGGGCTAATACATCTTTGTTTTTCATGTATAAAGATTTCTCTTTCAGAAATAGCCAATTTCTCTATCCCAGTTTCATATGATTGCAGCATATAAATATCTAATAAGAATGATAAGAATTATAGCACAGTTCAGATATTCATTAAAACACTCTGAATTCAAACATCAAAACTGTGTCAAATAGATCAACAAAGTTACCTGAATTAAATGAGAGCAGAATGATTATGGTGCATTTGCCAAAAATAAAACAGTACCGCTGCTATTTTCAAAGGATTCATTGCATATTTTGTGAAGATAATGCATACATATCTAGAGAAGTGCATTCAGCTATCATGACATCGTAGATGCATAACAAACCTTCCAGCGCATGAACAAGTGCATTCATACAACTTTGACATGACATCGTATAAGCATTAAGATTGCAAATATCATCCAGATTTGGGGGCAAAGTAGGGAGAGGGGAGAAGCTCACTGCTCACAACACTAGGAGGGGAGGACGAAGCTTTCGGTGTACTAGTCCACGTACTGGAGGATATGAGGCAGGTGCTGGACTTGCTGCTCCACCTCATCCTACAAACAGCAAAGAGAGCTCGTTGGTGACGGGCGCATCAAGGACGAGCACCGGCGTTAGCCGCCACCGTCGTCGAGCAGGAAAAGGCCGTCGTGCCCGCCCTCGTCCCGTACCGGCGGCTGCAGCGTGAGGTGGATCCGGCGGGAGGATGTCCTCCGCATCGCCTTGCTCGAGAAGGACCATCAGGAAGCGATGGCGCGCGTGGGGGCTCTGTAGACGACGGAGAAGATCCGCCGGAGATGCGCCGACGACGAAGACGATGACGGAGGCCAAAACCCTAGCACGATTGTGGGTTTTGGGAAAACTGTGGAGGCCGGAGGGGATCTTACCGCAGGGGGGATGGACACGAGCGAGGAGAGCACGGTGGTGTGCACCACGCCGGCGATAGCCTCCGAAATCGCCGGAATCAGGAGCGGGGAGGGAGGAGAGGAGATGGGGCGGCGGGAGGAAGGGATTGGGAATTAGAAGAGATGGGAAAGCGGCGGAAGATTGGGTATATTTCCTCCCCCGATGCTTTTTTCCCTCTGTTCCGCGCGCTAATTTTCGGGTCGAGCGCCAAATATATGTCCCGGCAATCAACTGCCGGCATGATCGAATCTATACCGGCAGTTAGATTGTCACCATCATCTTATAATGACTCGTGGTATACATCTCCCGACAGGTAATATTTAACGACACCTTGACTGCCGACATAGGTCCATCTTTGCCGGCAGTCCTCTACCGTTAGATCCTGCCCGTGGTGTAGTGTCGGAACCGGTATTTCATCCTTGGATGAATTCCCGCTCCGAGCAAAACACATTGCACTGCGATAGAACGTCGTTAACATTGCATCTGTCATGTCATGCATTTGTTTGTATATTCTTGTTTTGTATTCACTGTTTCTCCCCCCCCTTTATTCTCCGGTAGACCCCGCTGCTGTTGTCGACTACACCGCTGCTGAGTACGACTACTTCGTCGACGACCCTGCCCCTACCGTCGAGCTTTCAGGCAAAGGAAGTCATTCTCTTCCCCAGATATCGCCTTATTTCCGTACATTTCTTGCACTAGGCATTGTTATTTGTAACAGCCCAGATTTCACAAAAATTAAAATTTTTGTTTTCGGTGTGAATTGTTTGATTGTCTGATTTATTTGCGGTGTTTGCATCCCCGATTTATCGATCGACGATTATTTTTCCCCTCTTATCTCGTATCGGACGGAGACCGACCCTTGCCACCCTGACACTCGACCTTTACGACACCGGGTTTCACCCGATCACGTCGTGAAAACAGCACGAGACCAGCCGCGGCCAACGTAACGAAAAACCACGTTTAATAATTAAACGGCTTATTTTTATAGCGCGCCGAAAAGTGTTCTCGGAACGGTTCCAACGTGAGTCGAACGCCGCCGGCTCGACGCGCTGATTGCGCAGTTCGAAGTTTTACCCGAATCGGAGGTCCTGCGGACCCCCGGCGGTCAAAAACGTAAACACCACGCGCGCGAGAGAAAAACCGGATATGTTTTTGCAAACTGCCAGCCACCTGGGCTATATAAAGACCACCACTCTCCCACCCTTTTCTAGGGTTTCCCTGGCCACAAAATTGCAGCCACCCCCCTCCACTTGCCCAAATCTGCCCCAAATTAGCCCCAGAAAAAGTGCCCCTCCAGGCCGTCTGGACCGTCAGATCTCGCGATCCGACGGCCCAGGGCGTGCCACGTCAGCACCCCAGCCTTCTCCTCTCTCCTCCAGCCCGGCGCCTCACCGAGCCGCCGCCCGAGACCTCCACCGCCACCTCCGCGCCCCTCCGGCCAGCCGAGCCGCCGCCAGCGTCCCTCCTCTCTCCCGCGCCCCTCCTTCCCTCTCCTCTCCTTCTCCCTCTCTCACCCTCTGCCTCCTCTCCCTTGCGCAGGAGCCGCGCCATGGCCGGAGCCGAGAGGAGCTCGGCCCACGCCGCCATGGAGGCCGGAGCTCCACCAGCCGTCGGATCCGGCCGCCGTCCTCCCGTTCCGCCCCTCCGCCGCTCCTCTGCACCGGCCCGGACCCCGCGCCGCTCGCCGCCGGTCGGCCAGGCCGCTCGCCGTCGTCTGCCTCCCGAGCGGGATCGGGGAGTGCCTGATCCAGTCGGCAGCTCCCTGGGCCGGCCTCCTCCCCAGCGGCCCACGGCCCAAGCCGCCAGCCCATCGCGACCTCGGCCCAGCAGCTCCCAGGCCGCCAGCCACCGCCAGTTGGGCCTGGCCCGTTTGGGTGAGGGCTTGTTCCTTTTTTTTCTTGTTCTGATTTTTTTTCTTTTTCCTAGCTCTGTGTAATTTCGACTAAGTCCTGTAAAAATTGTGCTGATGATCCTGTTTTACAAATCGATTTCCCGTTGACTCGTAGCTCCGAATGAAGTGATTCTTTTTTTGTTTGGTTGTGCTTTGTGTGCTCTAGAGTTCCTCTTTAGGAAGTTATTTATTTTGAGGTCATATTGATGGTGCAAATCTGTGTTGAAGTGGGCATCAGACTGTTAATTACTGTTAAATTCTGTCAAGTGCTGCTGATGTTAATTTTGTTGCAACTTCGGGTGACGGTTGCGTCGCAACCATTTATCGGAATTGAGTGATTCCAATTGTATATTGTTAAGCATCATGTCTACTTCCATTATATGTATTGCATTGTCATGATATGCTTGCTGGTCATCTAGTTATTCTTCTCCAAAGTTGTTATGCCACTGTTTTGACAGCCACCTCTGTTTTTCTCTAAGTCTGTAACGTTCCGATGCCATGTTGCATGCTTAATCTCTTTAGATCTATGATGCCTTTTTGCATGATTCTTTTTGCAATGCCTTCCTTGTCATGTCTAATTTAATTGCATAAAATTTGTGAGCATGTTTGCATTGATTATCCTATTTATGCATTACTCTAAAGTGTACTTCGTGATGTTGGCAGATTGTGCCCGTAACTTGTTTTGCTTGTATCTTTATAACCGTAACTCCGTTTGGGTGTTCTTTATATGTAACTTGATTAGTTTTTCGTGTTCTTTGTGTTTATTCTTTTGTTTGCTGCTGTTAACCAACCTAAAATATGGTTTAGTGCAGAACAATACCAAATACTTAAATTGTCGTGGGGCACTTAGAGTATGCCATGTTTAGGTTGTGCCTCACTTAACTTGACTAGCATAGATAGTTTACTTTGTGCATCACCTCTTGACATGTTTGTCTGATATGCCATGCTTGAGTGAGATGCCATGTTAACAACCTTTGTTGATAACCTGTAGCTAAACAACTTGAACCCCTATAATCGTGCGGTATCGTCGTGTGTGACTAGTAATCCACTTAACCTGTTAGTAACCGCTCTCGACGCTAGGTGCGATGTCTCGTGTTGCCTTATTGTTGATGCTTGCTCGTGTTTGCCTCCTAGTAATAGATGCTTGCTCGTTGATTGATTTCCAGTGTTTACCCTCTTGTGTGCTCTCGCGGATACTCTCGCAGACGATGCGAGCTTGCGATCAACTACACCTTCGGAACCCGACTTATCAACAGGCAAGGACTATACATTACTTATGATCCATTCTATGTCAACCAACGGTTTGCATGCTAGTCTAGGATAGGTTCGATGTTTGATCCTACCACATGTTTACAGCCTCTTTCAAACCGATACAGCCATGTCCCCTCCCAGCAAACCATGTACTGCTATGTTACTATTGCTCGTTGCTCAGCCCCTGCTTAGTAGGCATGCTTAGGATGCTACGATGTTACCTCCTGTTACTCCTTGGTTTGGGATATCACATTATTATTATTGTTATGGATTATATGATTATTATAAATGTTGACTATATTCGACGAAGGATGGAAGGTCTAGGCTATCCCGCCCCGACGCTTTGTTCCATTCAAGTCACCTAGGATCCGAGTTCCGAGTATTGGTTTTAAGACTGAGCGTGCCTAACCGCGTGTGGGATTTTATGGGGTCCCCTCTGCTTACCTATCTAGCTTCAAACATTTCTAGTGGTGGCCCAAGCTGGTTTTACCTTTTGCAAAACGTGTGTGTGCGAGTGTCGACCTCGCAGATTTTCAAACAACTCGGGCCAGCGGAGACATAGTTTCTTTGTTGGTCCACACCTGGAAGCTAGGGGGCTGCCCACATCTATTTGGGTAGCTAACCCGACCTCGTCCAGACGGTAGAGGCCGATTCGAGAGCGCGACCGACTTTTGAGTTGGATGTCGACTCACCGGGGGCCACCCGGATTTGTGCGTTGTTAGTTAGAGGGACCTGTCGTTCCGGATCTCTTAGGACTAAATCATAAAATGGTTGCCTATCATGGGTAGCAACTGAGAGAGATGGGCGTGCGTGCGGAGCCTTGTAATGGGCAGTTGGTACACCCCTGCAGGGTTAAATCTTTTCGAGAAGCCGTGTCCACGGTTATGGACGACTTGAAACCTACTCCTTGTTCATAGACAACAACAACTGAGATAATCTTAATAAACTTGATCAACGTGTGTGTGCCTTGACTGCTTCTTCTTCGTCGGGATGCGAAGAGGAGGACAAGGATAGGATAGGTGTTATGTTTGCGTAAGTAGTTGATAGCAAGACTTGTTGGAGGCGATTCCTCATCGAATGCTTGGCTTCCTACCTTACTCTCTAGATCCTTAGCCACTTCATAAATGCTAGTGCGGCAACAACCTCACCACTTACCCCATCCTTACCGTAAACTACTAGTTGTCATAGAATGACGAGTGATGAAGTCCTTGCTGGGTCAGATGATGTAACAACCCATGTTCAATAATTAGAAAACACCATGAAATGGTACTTTGTCTGTTGACTTTGTAACTTGGTATGATGCTAAACATTATGATTTCATGTGGTGATTTAAATTTGCATTGGGATTGGAGCCCATTTGGTTTGCTTGTTTTTGCATCCAAGATGGTTCAAAAAGGGTGTTTGAAGATTTATCAATGTTGCATACATGCTCTTCTTGACCCCAAACTTGGCATAGCTAATTCCTTGCCCCTCCTAATCTTTTTAAAAGCCTTGCTCCATTTTTTGCAACTCTAAAAATTTGGGGCACAGTTCAATGTGATTTGATTTTTTTTTAAATGGCCCCACATTTTTGTTGCTCCAAAAATGCTCAAACCAATTTTATAAATTGGGGAATAATGCAAGGTTTCCAAAACATATTTTTGTATGTTTTTCCCCTCTGTTTTCTGCTCTAGAGAATAGTTAGGACATCTAGGTATTTTTTTTTGGAAATGCCTGGGTTCCTTCTTTTTTTCTGAGGAAAGGCAATTCAGCCCAGCCCACTGGGGCCTGTCCACACAGGCTCCAGCCCAGCTGGCGAAGGGGTACGCGGGGGCGACGAGGTCCGCTCGATCTGGATCCAGTGGACGCGATAGATCCCACGTGTCCTGTAGCAATCCCCTCCTCCCTCACGCGCGACGCGCCAGCGTCCAAACTCTGGCTCACGTCGACGTGGACGGCTCGGGGACCTCTCCTTTTCCCCTATAAAGCCACCAGGGCTCCTCCTGGAACCCTAGCTTGCCCATTCCCCTCTCCAATTCGTTCCGCCGCCGTCTCCTGCGAGCTCCTCGACCTCCCCTGTTCCGCCTTCAGCCATGACTCCGGTGAGCAGCTCCAGCACTGCCTCGCCATGCCGGCAAGCGTGCGCTCGCACCCGCCATACAGGAGCTCACCCGCATCTTTTGCCCCACGCAGATGACGACGTGAAGGCCCCTGGTTCCTGCCCGACGTCGTCCTCCGTCTCCGCGTCGTCTTCTCACCCGACGTCGGCAACGGTGTCGTCTCCCTCCGCCTCGGCTCCTTCCTCGTCTCCGACGACCTCGTGGTAAGGAGATGCTCCCCTTCCTCCTCCCCATGCCGCGTAGAGCCGCGTAGTCCCTGTAGGTTTTTCTGTCTCCGCCGTAGGTCGTCGCCGCCGTGCACTCCGAGGGTGCCGTGCCCGTGGCGCTTCTCGAGCGTGTCCGTGCAGGTCGTAGCCGCGTCGAGAGCACGCGCCCGGCCACAAAAGGGGCCGCCTTGGCCGCCTACGTAGCCGCGCGGCGTTTCTGCAGTGGATGCAGCACGGTTCAGCCGTGCGCCGCCGCCTTTTCCATCGAACATAGGCTCGTCTCCGCGCAGATCCAAGGTGGCCAGCGGCCGCCATCGTGATCTCGGTTGTCCAGGGAGCAAGTTGCAGCGATCCGTCGTCGATTAGGTGCACCGTACGCGATGCCAGCGTCGCCGCTTTCCCTGTCGCCGTTGTGCGCGTTATCTGTCTGCATTCAGAGCAGTGAAGCGCCGCCGACTTCAGGTGAGGGTAGCGTCGCCGCCACACCGTCCCGGCTCGAGCCCGCCGGCCTGCGTGGACCTGGATGTCCCAGCTCCACAGTCGGGCACCCAGCCGCGTCGCCAGAGACATGTGCTTAGGGGCCGCCATCGTCTGAACCTCATCGGGCGCAGGTGTCATTTTCTCGTCAGGATTCAGAGGGGGAGTCTGTTTATGTCTCCATGTTTTCCTTTTCTTTTTCATGGTATAGAGATGCGTCGAGGGTTCGAGCCCCCCCGAGCGCATGCCCCCCTTTTTCTTTTTCATGAGGCTGGCGAACGGGCCCCTCACGTCAGTGAGGTGCCGCCCGAATGGACAGTGGGCTGAGGCCACTGCTTATTTCTGGAGTGGGCCATTTTCGCCCGAGACCAGCCCAAGTGGCTGAGTCTTTTTTTATTATTTTTTCCTGCTTTCTTTTCTTTTCGTTTTTCTTTTCTGTTTAAAATTTTCCAAATTAGTTTGAATTCAAATTCAATATGAATTTGGGATTTGAGCAGATCCACCCCAAACATATCTTGCCATATATCATTTTGGGGTAGAATTGTCCACTGATCTCAATGGTGAGGTCTATTTTGCACCTTGCCCCCTCTAATAATTGAGGTGTGGTAATTTTGCAATATAACCCTCCTTTTCTTTGTCTTGATCAAGTTTTTATCCAACTTCAAGATTGGCCATGCCATATATGAATCTTGGGTAGTTTTTCACCAGGAGTTGCATGCTGATAATGGTTTATCCATGTGAACCTTTTTCAAATGCATGTACTGTAACTTTTATACTCAGCCCCCTAAACCCCAGCTGAAACTGCAACCGTGTTTGCAAACTCAACTGGTACCATATTATATATGGGTTTGGGGTATTTTTCTGCAAGGAATGCAATGGTGATGTTCCCATGAAGTTTTGTGCAACTCATGTGAACAAGGTGTGACCACATGATCCAGAAGCAACCTGTCCTTTCTGCTTGCAGCATTTTAATTTCGGTGCATTTTGAAATGTTGGTCATCTGTTCTTTTCAAGTTTGTTTCATTGTCAGCTTCAATCATCTTTCTTCAAATTCAGCCCCTAACATATTGTCATATGCAAGTGGCTGGGTTCCAACGATTGTTGCACCTTCCTTGTGTCAAATTCACCGACACTACTTCGTCCTCCGGAATCGATGATTACTTTTCACGTTGTTTTATTCATGTTATCTGCATTGTTGTTCATGCCATGTTGACATGTTACTTACACCTAAATTAAGGCTTAGACCAAAGCCATTATGATGTAAATAAATGCATATGAAGTTGGTGACGTGTCGTCATCACCTTCATTTAAATTTGACTAGACAGGGTCATGTCATACCAAATAAACTTGAACATGTCATCCTTGCCTGTGCATTGTACCCGTTACTTACTTGTGTGCCTTTCCTTGCCGGTACCTTACGTTAGCACCTGAGACCGCCGAGGAGACTTACGTGGAGGTTTCCGACACCGAGCCCGAGGATCCTGCTGTGTCTGCTTCGACGACCGATTACCCAGGCAAGGGGAAGATTTATACCATTACTTGATACCTTTCTGCCTACCTGCTTAGCTGTAGCCTAGAACGTTTGTTTGATCCTATCCACTTTGAGTATGCCACCTTCAAAAACCAAAACAGCCATGATCCCCACGTCCCAGCAAAACCTTGTATTGCTAAGTTACCGCTGCTCAGCCATTGCTTAGCATGAATAGGAAAACTTGCTGCTTACCCTATTGCTATGGTTTGGGATATCATGTTATTTACAGAAGTTGGTTGATATTTATTATAATTATGATGTTAATTTTTATACTTGACAAAAGATGGGAGACCAGGCTGTTCCCGCCAGGTGCTTTGTTCCATTTGAGTCACCTAGGTCCCGAGTTCCGGGTATTGTGTTTCTTGACGAGCGTGCCTAATCGTGTGTGGGATTCTATGGGGTCCCCTTGTATTACCTGCCTAGCTTTCTAGTGGTGGCCCGAGCTGATTTACTTTTGCAGCGTGTGTGTGCTGGTGGTACCCCAGTTGTTTATAAATACCTTGGGCCAGGAGGACTTGTGCCTTGGCTGGCCCACCTTGTCCGGCTGAGGACCCGGTGTCCCATGTGTGATTAACCGGGTATCCAAACCTGCGACAGACGGTAGAGGCCGATTCGAGAGCACGGCCGGCTTTTGAGTTGGGTGTCGACTCACCGGGGGCCACCCGGAGTTGTGCTTTGTTAGTTAGAGGGACTCTGACGTTCCGGAGTTTCAGGCGCTTACTTAGCCAGGTGGAAACCGGGCGTACATGCGAAGCCTATGATGGGCAGTTGGTACACCCCTGCAGGGTTAAATCTTTTCGAAAAGCCGTGTCCGCGGTTATGGACGACTTGATACCTACTCCTTGTTCATAGAATAACATCAATCTGAATCATAATTAAAACTTGCCCACCGTGTGAGTGCCTTGGTTGCTTTTCTTCGTCCAGGGGGACCGAGAGAAGATCCAGGTTGTGTTATGATTGACGTAAGTAGGTGGATAGCAGACTTATGACACGATGTCACGTGCTATTCTTGGATCTTACCCCTACTCTAATAGAACGATAGCCACCATAAAATGCTAGTGCGGCTGCAACCTTTACCTGTACTTTGTCTTACCGTAGGAAGTCAGTTATCCAGTAATGATATAATCTCACCCCGTTTTACTTTTGTGCTTTTACTGTTTTGCCTGATGGGCCGCTGCAGTGGAGTACTTTCTTGACCCGAGCTCTGGACGATACTTCGTGGAGGTGCCCCCGGAGGATGACGATGAGTTCGACCTCGTTCAGTAGATCCTACAGTTGGGCTTCGACGATCCGTGGGTGGACCTTTATGTGCAGCCCTCTCTAGGGCAATTTGGCTTTTGACTGTACTCGGTCGTGTTTGTCTTCCGCTTGTCGCATGATGTACTGTTGGGTCCACGGACCTCTGAGATGATGTAATAATTATCCAATGGCGATGTATGCCTTGGACTTTATATTTATGTCTTAGTTAAAGTTCTTGTTCTTATACTTGTTGTTGAGAATCCGGCAGCGACACGAATGCTAGTGTCGTGAGTCGGTGGCTCTTTATGCGCTACTAACTTGAGCGGGACACGAAAGCGACTAGCTCGAGTTAGCACCGCATCGGGGACCTTACAGATGACCACTACAGTTGGATGCTGAGTACCTCTGTACTCATGATACTACCCCAAACTCTTTTCAGGGTTTTTGATCGACAACAGGTATGGTGACCGACGTTTCACGTGGAGACACGACGACGACTAGTTAGGCGGATCCCGGCGGAGGGCCTGGACCCGTGTGGTTATGGGATCGATGTTTTTCTCTTTGCCAGTAGGCTTTTGATTGTAGTCTGTACTCAGACATATACCTTCCGTTGATGTATTATATTTAAGGCAGTTGTATGCCGATTTTATGAGATGTTGTATCCTTGTATCTGTAATGTTGTGATATCACGTTGGAAATCGGGGGCATATGGCTATGTCATATGTCGCGGTGGGACCGATATGTGCAGCCTTACAGACCGTAGGATCCCTTTTCTGGCCGAAGTCGAGTCTAGACAAAAACTATTTTGTAGTTACTAAGTTAGTTATCGGAGAGTAGGAATCTCTTTACTCCTTACCCTTACTCTGGTCAGGACAAGTGTCGTAAGTGTTTTACTCTCGACTTATCCCCCTTCAAACTGTAGGATCTCGAGTGTGTGGAGTTCGGAACTGTTACAATGCCTTGCTTGCAGCGTATTGTCTCGATTCCGAGCTTAGGTGGGAATTCCTGTAGTACCTTTAGCTTCTCCGGTTTCGGATATCATCTGGGTCATCCTTTGCCCTCCCTCCTTTTGCCCGGCGTTTTCACGACTTGCGTCGAAAAGCACTATCCCTTTGACCAGGTTTTAGCTGTCGTTCTTCCTCTTGACACTGACGGTTTCGTTTTTCCGACGATGTCGTCTCTGTGCGGAAAGAATCTCGACGGAAGTTCGACGTCGACATGGAGCAGAGTCCCTTGTTGGTGGTGTTGAAGATCGTCGACTCCCTTTTCTTTTCCCCCTCTCCCCCGGATCGTCCAGGATCTCGGGACGAGATCCCTTGTTTGTGGTGTTGTATTGTAACAACCCAGATTTCACAAAAAATAAAAATTTTGTTTTCGGTGTGAATTGTTTGATTATCTGGTTTGTTTGCGGTGTTTGCATCCTCGATTTATCGATCGGCGATTATTTTCCCCCCTCTTATCTCGTATCGGACGGAGACCGACCCTTGCCACCCTGACACTCGACCTTTGCGACACCGGGTTTCACCCGATCATGTCGTGAAAACCGCACGAGACCAGCCGCGGCCAACGGAACGAAAAACCACGTTTAATAATTAAACGGGTTATTTTATAGCGCGCCGGAAAGTGTTCTTGGAACGGTTCCAACGTGAGTCGAACGCTGACGTCTCGACGCGCTGATTGCGCAGTTCGAAGTTTTACCCGAATCGGAGGTCCTGCGGACCCCCGGCAGTCAGAAACGTAAACACCGCGCGCGCGAGAGAAAAACCGGGGATGTTTTTGCAAACTGCCAGCAACCTGGGCTATATAAAGACCACCACTCTCCCACCCTTTTCTAGGGTTTCCCTAGCCACAAAATTGCAGCCACCCCCCTCCACTTGCCCAAATCTGCCCCAAATTAGCCCCATATCTGAAAAGTGCCCCTCTAGGCCGTCTGGACCGTCAGATCTCGCGATCCGACAGCCCAGGGCATGCCACGTCAGCACCCCAGCCTTCTCCTCTCTCCTCCAACCCGACGCCTCACCGAGCCGCCGCCCGAGACCTCCACCGCCGCCTACGCGCCCCTCCGGCCAGACGAGCCGCCGCCGGCGTCCCTCCTCTCTCCCGCGCCCCTCCTTCCCTCTCCTCTCCTTCTCCCTCTCTCACCCTCTGCCTCCTCTCCCTTGCGCAGGAGCCGCTCCATGGCCGGAGCCGAGAGGAGCTCGGCCCGCGCCGCCTGACCCCGCCGCCATGGAGGCCGGAGCTCCACGAGCCGCCGGATCCGGCCGCCGTCCTCCCGTTCCGCCCCTCCGCCGCTCCTCTGCACCGGCCCGGACCCCGCGCCGCTCGCCGTCGTCTGCCTCCCGAGCGGGATCGGGGAGTGCCTGATCCAGTCGGCAGCTCCCTGGGCCGGCCTCCTCCCCAGCGGCCCACGGCCCAAGCCGCCAGCCCATCGCGACCTCGGCCCAGCAGCTCCCAGGCCGCCAGCCACCGCCAGTTGGGACTGGCCCGTTTGGGTGAGGGCTTGTTCCTTTTTTTTTCTTGTTCTGTTTTTTTTCTTTTTCCTAGCTCTGTGTAATTTCGACTAAGTCCTGTAAAAATTGTGCTGCTGATCCTGTTTTACAAATCGATTTCTCGTTGACTCGTAGCTCCGAATGAAGTGATTCTTTTTTTTTGTTTGGTTGTGCTTTGTGTGCTCTAGAGTTCCTCTTTAGGAAGTTATTTATTTTGAGGTCATATTGATGGTGCAAATCTGTGTTGAAGTGGGCATCAGACTGTTAATTACTGTTAAATTCTGTCAAGTGCTGCTGATGTTAATTTTGTTGCAACTTCGGGTGACGGTTGCGTCGCAACCGTTTATCGGAATTGATTGATTCCAATTGTATATTGTTATGCATCATGTCTACTTCCATTATATGTATTGCATTTTCATGATATGCTTGCTGGTCATCTAGTTATTCTTCTCCAAAGTTGATATGCCACTGTTTTGACAGCCACCTTTGTTTTTCTCTAAGTCTGTAACGTTCCGATGCCATGTTGCATGCTTAATATCTTTAGATCTATGATGCCTTTTTGCATGATTATTTTTGCCATGCCTTCCTTGTCATGTCTAATTTTATTGCATAAAATTTGTGAGCATGTTTGCATTGATTATCCTGTTTATGCATTGCTCTAAAGTGTACTTCGTGATGTTGGCAGATTGTGCCCGTAACTTGTTTTGCTTGTATCTTTTTAACCGTAACTCCGTTTGGGGTGTTCTTTATATGTAACTTGATTAGTTTTTCGTGTTCTTTGTGTTTATGCTTTTGTTTGCTGCTGTTAACCAACCTAAAATATGGTTTAGTGCAGAACTGTACCAAATACTTAAATTGTCGTGGGGCACTTAGAGTATGCCATGTTTAGGTTGTGCCTCACTTAACTTGACTAGCATAGATATTTTACTTTGTGCATCACCTCTTGAAATGTTTGTCTGATATGCCATGCTTGAGCGAGATGTTAACAACTTTGTTGATAACCTGTAGCTAAACAACTTGAACCCCTATAATCGTGCGGTATCGTCGTGTGTGACGAGTACTCCACTTAACCTGTTAGTAACCTCTCTCGACTTTAGGTGTGATGTCTCGTGTTGCCTTCTTGTTGATGCTTGCTTGTGTTTGCCTCCTAGTAATAGATGCTTGCTCGTTGATTGATTTCCAGTGTTTAACCTCTTGTGTGCTCTCACGGATACTCTCGGAGACGATGCGAGCTTGCGATCAACTACACATTCGGAACCCGACTTATCAACAGGCAAGGACTATACATTACTTATGATCCATTATATTTCAACCAGCGGTTTGCATGCTAGTCTAGGATAGGTTCGATGTTTGATCCTACCACATGTTTACAACCTCTTTCAAACTGATACAGCCATGTCCCCTCCCAGCAAACCATGTACTACTATGTTACTATTGCTCGTTGCTCAGCCCCTGCTTAGTATGCATGCTTGGGATGCTACGATGTAACCTCCTGTTACTCCTTGGTTTGGGATATCACATTATTATTATTGTTATGGATTATATGATTATTATAAATGTTGACTATATTCGACGAAGGATGGAAGGTCTAGGCTATCCCGCCCCGACGCTTTGTTCCATTCGAGTCACTTAGGATCCGAGTTCTGGGTATTGGTTTTAAGACTGAGGGTGCCTAACCGCATGTGGGATTTTATGGGTTCCCCTCTTCTTACCTATCTAGCTTCAAACATTTCTAGTGGTGGCCCAAGCTGGTTTTACCTTTTGCAAAACGTGTGTGTGCGAGTGTCGACCTCGCAGATTTTCAAACAACTCGGGCTAGCGGAGACATAGTTTCTTTGTTGGTCCACACCTGGAAGCTAGGGGGCTGCCCACATCTGTTTGGGTAGCTAACCCGACCTTGTCTAGACGGTAGAGGCCGATTCGAGAGCGCGACCGACTTTTGAGTTGGATGTCGACTCACCGGGGGCCACCCGGATTTGTGCGTTGTTAGTTAGAGGGACCTGTCGTTCCGGATCTCTTGGGACTAAATCATAAAATGGTTGCCTATCATGGGTAGAAACTGAGAGAGATGGGCGTGCATGCGGAGCCTTGTAATGGGCAGTTGGTACACCCCTGCAGGGTTAAATCTTTTCGAGAAGCCGTGTCCACGGTTATGGACGACTTGAGACCTACTCCTTGTTCATAGACAACAACAACTGAGATAATCTTAATAAACTTCATCAACGTGTGTGTGCCTTGACTGCTTCTTCTTCGTCGGGATGCGAAGAGGAGGACAAGGATAGGATAGGTGTTATGTTTGCGTAATTAGTTGATAGCAAGACTTGTTGGAGGTGATTCCTCATCGAATGCTTGGCTTCTTACCTTACTCTCTAGATCGTTAGCCACTTCATAAATGCTAGTGCGGCAACAACCTCACCACTTACCCCATCCTTACCGTAAACTACTAGTTGTCCTAGAATGACGAGTGATGAAGTCCTTGCTGGTTCAGATGACCACTACAGTTGGATGCTGAGTACCTATGTACTCATGATACTACCCCCAAACTCTTTTCAGGGTTCTTGATCGACAACAGGTATGGTGACCGACGTTTCACTTGGAGACTCGACGACGACTAGTTAGGCGGATCCCGGCGGAGGGCCTGGACTCGTGTGGTTATGGGATCGATATTTTTCTCTTTGCCAGTAGGCTTTTGATTGTAGTCTGTACTCAGACATATACCTTCCGCTGATGTATTGTATTTAAGGCAGTTGTATGCAGATTGTTTGAGATGTTGTATCCTTGTATCTGTAATGTTGTGATATCACGTTGGAAATCGGGGGCATATGGCTATGTCATATGTCGCGGTGGGACCGATATGCGCTTCGTCCCCGGATCTGGATGGAAACATCTAGATCTGGAACAGTACCGCATATCGGGCCTTACATTACTGTTGCTGCTACGTTACAATCCTATTCAGTTGCATAGCATGTCATTGTCGCCCCTTGATATACCTTCCTTTATCCTATGCTTCCTATAAATATATATATATATATTATTCTGAAGTGATCCCTGCGCTTTGTTAGTCAACTAGGATTAAATAGCGGGCCATGAACACTCTGGGAGTGAACGCGGATACAATGATTATAACTGCACAGGTACGGTACAATGCATACACCGCCCCGGGCCACTACCTCGGCTCTGCCGAGCCAAATCAAGTCTGAGCTATCGAGTAGTAAGCCTCGTACTCCACTCATTGCTGACTCTGTATAGCCGCCCTAGGGTCCTGAACAACGGTTGTCCTTAAAGGTAAGAAGTCGGGTGACCCAACGGTGCCCGCGAGTGGTATTGCGACGGGACGACGGGGAGGGTACGACCGATGTACAGGTGTGCTTGGACCCTGATCGTTGTCCGCGAGAGTTACCAAACCACGAAAGTCGAGCTCCTCCAGGAGCACACGCGAGACAAGGTAAGGAGAAAGTTCACCTTATTGGTAACCGCGCGCTTTGACGGGACGACAGAGCAGGCACCGATGTACTGGTGGTCCTGGATGTTGTTCGTTGTCCGTTGTGTTAATTAGTCGGGCAACAATAACGGTTGTCCGCGAGATAATAAAATGACTAAGGGTTCGGCGGATGACTTGAGTAGCCTTTTGGCTTATACGCGCTGCCTACACGTGAGATAATGAGTTATGGGCTCCTCTGCTTCATAGTCTCGTTCGACTCTTTAGACGTCAGCAGTACCGCGGCATGCGCCGGGAAGTGGTGTTGTCTTCTTTGCTCGAGCAGTGTGATTTGTATTTGCTTTTTATTCACAGGCCAGCCTCGCACCGTGCAGGAATACGTCAGGGTTAGGGTCCAAAGCCCTGCCTACATAGGATTTAGTCCAGCGAATGACCTCTTTGTTGAGTTTGAAGGATGGACTAAGGAGTGTCGGATAGCCTCGGTGGGGCATGCCCTAACAAGGTGTACGCCACCCTTGAGATCCGTGCGTTGTAGTGTAAAAGAAGTGCACCCCTGCAGGGAAGATTAATCTATTCGAATAGTCGCATCCACGATAACAGGACGCTTTATGCCGAAGCCAGATCCTACTACTACAAACTACTACTACTAAACTGATTGGTTCCGGGTTTTCTTCGTCGCAGGGAAGTCGAGGAAAGGATCTCGGAGGCTTTGCTAATTATTACAACTTACTATTATACAATGCTACAGCAACTTCTGCTTCATTGCTACTTTATGCTTTATATGAGCTGCTGGTTATTCTCTCCTCATGCTGCAAGACTCGTCGAAAGATGCTAGTCTTTGATAGGCCTGGCTTCTCTTCCTTATTCTTATTTTCTGACTTTCAGTTCACTATATATAGCCTCCCCTTTCCATTTCATACAAAGGCATAAATGCTTAGTAGCGGACATAAGACTCGCGGGTATGCTAGATACTCACCCTTGCTTTATTTCCCCCCTTTGTTTTATATACCCGACTGGTTGCTGCCATCAGACGTTGGAACCCAGGAGCAGGAGATTCCAGGAGGAGACTACTAAAACGTCGAGTTCCCCGTCGACCAGGAGTAGTTCGGTGGATCCCAAGCAGGAGGCCTCGCCTTTTCGATCTGTACCTCTGATGTTTTTTGTGCTAGCATTCTTAAGGAAAAACTTGAATAACTATGTCTGTACTCAGATATTATGATTGTATAACTTATGTATTCGGATCCTCGTGATCCCTGGTTTGTAATAACAGTGTCGGGGGAATGACCCCCGGGTAGGGTCACCCAAGGGAAACAATTCATCAAGGCGAAGATCACCGACCTGATGGTCACCGATCTAATCAAGGCTGAACTGATCAAGATTAAGCAAGAAGTGGGCCGAGATGTTCAGGTCGGAGGCCGATTGCCCCAAAGAGAGTGCAATCGGCCTCACCAGGAAGCACTCGGCCGAAGTAAACAGAGCAACCTCCAAGCAGGATCCTAGGTCGGACACCTGGTACAAGTGCATTCAATGCGCAATCCCTGAAGATCGGGACTGTCAGAGGTGTGCGGTCTACTCCAGCGCCGATCACGCGGACAGGCCGACAGGCCTAAGTCTCTAGCTTCACTGTTCATTAGCAAGGTCGACAGAGTAGCGGCATGGTGAGCCGCAAGTATACACCGGGTCATCCGGGAGAACACGATGTGAGGACCCTAGCTTGCCTGAGGCTGACAGCAGGACCCTCCCCTTTGTACATTTACCTTTGTACCCCGGGCTCGGCCTATAAGAGCCCCGGGTACCCCTTCTGCGTGAGGGACGACGGAGCACTTGTTGGAACTTCACCCACCATAGAGAGAGAGCAAGGAGAGAGAAGAGCTTAGATCCTTCTTCTCCTTCATCTCAAACAGCTCAAGGAGCATTCATTGTAGCCAGAGTTATTGCATATAGCTAGCTCGGCAGTACTAGGGGTGTTATCTCCACGGAGAGCCCCAAACCTGGGTACATCGTGGTGTCTCACCATGTGTTCCCATTCTCGATTACGGTACCAGCGACACTAACCTCGGTTTGTCCCCCTCTTTAGCCATCCCCATGGCATCTGTCGTTACATATCGACGACAGTTGGCGCCCATCGTGGGGCAGGCCGAGGCGCTGACTGGAGTTCTGATCCGGACGGTACCATCATCTGCATCGCGTGTGCGCTTCGCCTCCGGCCTGATCATGAGGAGCGGAGCGTGGGATTACGTCATCGACAACGCCTCGCGGTTTGGGGCAGGAATGCCTCTGTCGCGCGACGTCATCATCCCTTTCAGCGGTCATCGCGTCTTTGTCACGGCACTTCCTGAGGTTTTTTCCAGGAAGGTACGGGTGTTTTCTGAGCTCAGGATCCGTTGCCAGAAGGGCCGGGTGCCGTGGGAGCAGAGGGCACGACTGTGCACATCCGTGCGGAGGTTATGATGGCGGGAGCATCTAGTCGCAACAACTCTACTTCAGCGACCCGAGCCGCGAGGGCAGCAACCACAGCACCAGCAGGCCCAAGCAACCCCCCGGATATGCTCAGCACTCCTATGGGTGTTCACACCGATCCAGTTGTGGCTCATGTCGAGCTGGAGAAGGTGCGTCAGGCTCTGAAGAAGTAGTCAGATCGGATCGACGCTAAAAAGCGCCGTATGGAAGCAACAGTTCGGGAGTACAATGCAGCGCACGGTATCAGGCAGCGTGTTATACCACCCCCAGTGATTGAGGAGCTGCGAGCAGCAGGCCGAGAGGTCGGCAGAGAGCTAGGAGGGGCCCAACAACCAGCTGCATCCACCATAGCCGCTCCGCAGATCTCATATAGTTCTCTTGTGAAGAACATGAGGGTTGCCGAGCATATCGCCACCAAGCTGGAACACCTGGAAGGATAGGAGTTGCGGGAAAGGACGCGTCGAATGCGTGACCTCATAACAACAACAAACCAGCTGCAGAAGGCGGTCACTTAGCAGCAAAGGCCAGTGGCATCAAAATCAGTTCGAGCGACCGCGGGGGCCAACCAGTCGAATGCGCCATCTCAGCAGCAGAGGCAGGCATCTTCACCGCATGACAGTTTGCACCGTAGTAAGAGGAATCAAGGGGCTGCGGGAGGCAGTCGGAAAGATGAGCCAACAGTCAACAGCAGGCGCAATGAGCAACCGGCGGCGTCAGTCCAGCCGGCAATGAGTCAGCGTCTAGGTCTGTAACATCCCAATTTTCTAAATTTTGATGTTAATAGATCATCATATGCATCTCATGCTGTTTCCGCATTTTTCTGGAGTTTTAATAATATTTTAAACATTTTTCAACACATGGTGGTTCGCTGGAGAGGATATAAAATGACTTATCCCATTTTTAAATTGTTGGAAAATAGTTTAAAATATTTTTGGAGGCATTTTAAATTTACTTTGGGGTTATAAATAATTTCTAAATTTATTTTGGGAATTTATTTATGCTCCCAGGAATTTAAAAAACCTTTTTTTGGAGTTTTTCAGTATTTTTAAATTGCCGGAAAAGTATTTAAAAGTATTTTAAAATAAGTTGCAAAGTTTTTATTTTTATTGAATATTTTGGTAATACCAAAAATTCAATTTTATTATTTTAAAAGTTTTTGTGAAAACGGAAATTAAAAATAATTATCCGTTATTTTTCTAAAATTGTTTTGGGCCTGCTGGGACCTGTCCTGTTTTTATTTTTATTTTGCGCCCAGCCGTATTCGAATCGGTTTAAAAAAAAGAGAGGAGGGGGCTGTTAAATAGCTCCGTTAGGGTTAGCTTATTTATTTTTCGAGATTAAGTTAACCCCTAACACTAAGCAAATCCGTCGGGACCCGCCCGACGTCATCGCGGGAAAACTCACCGGACCGTCGCCGGAGTTAAGCCGCCGCCACCGCCTCCCCCGCGCCACCCCGCCGCCGCCGCCCGTTGCGAGCAACCGCCTAGCGCCGCCGCCGCAGCTGCCTAGGCCGGCCGCCGCGCTCGCCAGCAGGCATCGCCGGAGCCAGCCTAGCCCCAACCGCGGTTGTGCGAGGCCATGACCGCCGGCCTCGTTCGTGAAGAGATAGGAAAAAAACGCGTTGAAAAAAAAGTTCAGATCTGGTCAACCGTCGACCAGGGACCCGATCGCGTTTTTCATAGATTTTTATTTACGAATAGGTCCTTTTTGCAAATTGGACCCCAGTGCCACCCCGGTACTGTTTTCGCGGTTACTTTTTAACCGTAGCTCCGAATTAGTTGTTTCCAGTTGCGTTGCGACCATGTAGAAAAGTTCTAGCCAGTAGACTAGGTTTTGCAGAAGTTTGAAGATTTCAAATTTGAATCACAAGCAGATTCAAATTTGAACTTCCGGTAGCCGTATCTTTTTAACGGTGCGCCTGTTTGTGCCGTTTCTTTTTGCGTTAGTTTTCTTTTGTCGAGTACTTTAAGTTTAGCTTCTGTTAGGAAAGTTTTGCTACTGTTCTTTGTATGTTTACTACTGTTTGTGTATATTTGTGTTGAATATTTGTTGATTGGTGCTATGTTTGCTCGTATAGATTGTCCGGAGTGTGCTGCATCGTTTTGTGAGGATTGTGATCGTCTGGAACAGGAAGAAGGAAAGTGATGCTTTGATCATACTCACACCTATAATTTTCCTATATGCATTATGTTAAGAATAACACCCTATTGCATGATAGGTAGTTTACTTTACTGTTGCTGCAAAACCAGTTAGGATAGCCATATGTCTTGACTTGTATTTGTAGATCAACCTAGAACGTGTTATTACTTTATTTCTATGCTTTGTAGACGTGGTTTGGGTTGTGAGAATTCATGGAGGGCATGTGAGCTATTTAATAATTTGTGTAGCAACTTTATAATAAATAGAAATCACTTCTGGACGGGCGGGTTGCATCCTGGTGGCTGTTCCTTGTCTAAGGATAGTGCCGGGGTTAAATGCACCCAATGGTTGTTTTGGTGGTGAACCGGGTGCGTCATGGTGTCTACCATCTGAACGCAGTGGGCGCCGTCCAGGCTCAAAAAGATCAGACATGCAATATTACTAGTAGCTTCCGTGTACAGCCACTGGCTATATGGGCTCTGGCTTAGCATGAGTACGTTGTGGGGAACCTGGCCCTGGTAGCTAGCTGATGTAGATGTGTGTTAGGTGTACCGGCTACCAAAGGGTGGAGGCAACCTCTTCGGAAAGTCTTCGTCTCAATCTTCGGGTTGAGTCCAGTGGGGAACGTGTACAACCTCTGCAGAGCATATAAACTGATCATGATTAGCCGTGTCCACGGTTACGGACGAACTTTGAGCAACTAGTCAATACTGTTGATGAATGATCTTGACAGATGAACACTTAATAATAATTTGGTGGGAGAGATTAGCATGGGTTGTTGTGTGTTTCAGGTAGAATTCAACTTAAAATTTTGACTAGTTTAGTTCAAGAGAAAATTGGCTTTCTGCAAAACAAAACCATAAGCCTTTCCTTTGACTCACCTTGCATATAGTTGTAGGTCCTTTATATATACCTCTTCCGTGTCACTTGCCGTACAAATTAGATGTACTGACCCGTTGTCGGGCTGTAACCTTCGGTGTTGCAGGTTTTTCAGATGACCAGTAAGGTGCGTTTAGGGTTGCGGGTCTACACTCAGCATGTTCGCTTGTGGATGTTGATGGGACTCCTCGTTATTTTCTTTTGCTTCCGCTATATTTATGTTGAATAAGCTAGCCTTGAGCTATGCAACTTGTTATTTGTTTTATTCTGGATCATACGTTGTAATAATGATGCACTTGTACTTTGATATACATCTATGATACTGTGTGTGCCAGCGAGTTCGATCCAGGGACTGGCACTTGATCACAGAGACTTCAATTCTATGTGAATTGGGTCGTTACAGATGGTATCAGAGCCGTGTGTTGACTGTAGGACGTGACCCTAGAAAATGGATTAGAAAAGCCATAGGAATGAAAATATTACTTTACATCACTCTGTCTTGTACTTACTTACCTTCTCTATCTCGTATTCATACCTGTTCTAATCTTGCCTTTCCTCTCTTTGATTATAGATGACCACTTTGTCTTACCGCTCCATGGCGTTTGGACCTGAGCTCAGGGGGATTTGCCATTACCTAAACATCTACGCGCCAGTCTTTCAGCCGGACATAGTGGAGACAAGGGGAGCTGATGACTACTAGCAAGTGAGACATTTCTCCTAGGAAGCATGACGGAAGAAAGGGTGATCACGGAGTCATTCGAGGTGCATGCCCCGGAGAAGGAGCAGTGTGTGCGCATAGCCGCTCACATGGCTCTTGGACGCATCGTTGAGCGGTATGCCGGCCAGCTAAAGGTTACGGTGTACGAGAAGATGACCAGGATCCTACCATCGGGGAACATATGGCCAAAGAAGTTCAAGTATGTGCCTGGGACCATTTGGCCAGGTACAGCTACCTACTTCATCCAGAGCCTGGAGAAGCACATCCACAACCTGGAGAAGAGCACCCAGTCGGATCTCTACACCATCACTGAGTTGCAGTAGAAGAACACCAAACTCAAGAGGGACACCAACAAGCTGAAGAAGGAGAGGATGGAGATGCAAGTGGAGATCAAGAGGCCGAAGGATAATATGAAGGCCAATGGAGTTGAAGAACAAGAAGAGGAACCATAAGTGGAGACCTCGGCAGAAGAAGATGAACCGAGTCCCAAGAGGTGCAACCGCATTAGTGGGCCCGAATACCGCATGTTGTTTAGCAAAGACAGCGTTCGGAGTTACTTCACTGGCAATTAGTTTACTATCGTTATCGTGTTAGCGTATTGACCATGTCGACTTATTCGGTATGGCAATACTAGGTTGCTTGATATACTCTTATTCGTGGTTGTGTTGAGGATCTTATATTATTCGTGGTTGTGTTGAGGATCTTATATCAGTTATGCAATATATTTTGAGACTATATAGTGTGATTGTATTTGCTTATTGGTATGAGTGCTTTTGCTTGATGATATTGATGATTGGTGATTGATGATAATTGTATGATGATTGTGTGGTGTGATATGATGTATATGTATATGTTGTCTTGATCATAATAAGCATATGGGGTAGGATATATTTCCCTAGCTACTTGATGTCTACAACTTACCTATTCTTACCCAACAGATGCCGTCGAGACGTGATCCCACGGGAAATGGGAACAACAACAATGAAGTGCCAACTTACATGCAATAGTTACTTCAAGGACAAGCTCAGTTGATCCAGTTGCTCACTCAGAACATGGGCAACAACAACAATGCGCCACCACCACCACCTGTGGACACGCTTGCGAGGTTCCTGAGGCTGAATCCTCAGAGGTTCTCTAGAACTCCTGAACCCATAGTGGCGGATGACTGGCTTCGTTCAGTGAGCCGGAACATGGAGACAGTTGGTTGTACTGAGGCAGAGAGAGTGAGGTTTTCCTCACATTTGCTGGAGGGTCCTGCCGCTGCATGGTGGGACAACTACTTGGTGACCTATCCCATCGACACCATCACTTGGGCGCAGTTTCAGTCTGCTTTTCGTGCCGCACATGTTTCAGCAGGTGCCATGAGCTTGAAGAAGAAGGAGTTCCGCAGCTTGCGTCGGGGAGGCCGTTTAGTGGCCGAGTATGTTGAGGAGTTCAACAAGCTTGCAAGATATGCTCCAGATGATGTCAGGAATGATGCATCAAGGCAGGAGAAGTTCTTGGAGGGGCTGAATGATGAGTTGGGAGTCCAGTTGACAGTGGCTACCTTTGCTAACTGCTAGGGGCTCATAGACAAAGCTATTGTGTTGGAAGGCAAGCAGCAGGCCATTGAGAACCGCAAGAGGAAGTACAACAACAACAATGGTGGCAAGTATAACTCTGGACCGCATCAGAAGCCACGCAATTCTTATGTTGGCAATGGAGGACATAACCATGGACATAACCACAATGGTGGGAATGGCCATGTTCAGAGTGGAGGACACAACCATCATGGTGGGAATGGTCACAACCATAATGGTCACAACCATAATGGCCACAACCACCACAATGGTAACAGGAATGGCAATGGCAATGGCAATGGAAGGAACAATGGGAATGGGAGAAGCAGTGGAGCCAATGGAGGCAATGGAAACAACCGTCAGAATGGCCAGGCACCAAAGGACTTGAGTCACATCCAGTGTTTCAAGTGCAAGAACATGGGACACTATGCCACAGACTGCCCAGAGTCGAAGCCCAATGGGAATGGAGTCGTCAAGCCCAATCCTTTCAACAAGGGGCATGTGAACCATGTCAACATGGAGGAGATTTATGATGAGCCTGATGCTGTGATTGGTAAGTTACTTATCAATTCAGTACCCGCACTTGTTCTTTTTGATTCTGGTGCATCACATTCTTTCATATCGAGGGTATTTGTGGATAAGCATGAGTTACCTACCATAGTTCTTAAGTCATCTATGCTCATAAGTTCACCGGGAGCGGAGATGTCAGCTAGTTTGGGATGCTATCAGATAAGCCTAGCCATAGGGAAGCTTGTTTTTCCTACAGATTTGATTATATTGAAGTCACAAGGCCTGGATGTCATTTTGGGTATGGATTGGTCAGCCAAGTACCAAGGTGTTATTGATTGTGCCAGTCGGTCCATCACTCTCCGTACACCGAATGGGCAGAAGATTAGATATGCGTCCAAGTATAAACATCAGCACGCTCAGGTGAATTCTCTTAAGGGGGGTAGCCTGGATGATGTGCGTGTTGTGAGGGATTATCTAGATGTGTTTCCAGAAGAGTTGCCCGGAATGCCACCGGATAGGGAGATTGAGTTCCTTATTGATTTAATACCAGGCACTGGGCCTATTGCTAAGAGACCGTATAGGATGCCCGCTAATGAACTTGCAGAGTTGAAGGAACAGATTAGAGAGTTGCAGGCAAAGGGATTCATTCGCCCAAGCTCGTCACCTTGGGGATCTCCAGTGTTGTTTGTTGAGAAGAAGGATGGAACCCAGAGGATGTGTGTGGATTACCGTTCTCTGAATGATGTTACTATCAAGAACAAGTATCCTCTACCTGTGATTAATGATCTATTTGACCAGTTGGAGGGAGCTTGTGTATTTTCTAATATTGATCTTCGTTCTGGTTATCATCAAGTGAAGATTCGGCAGAAGGATGTTCCGAAGACTGCTTTTACTACAAGGTATGGGTTGTATGAGTATACTGTTATGTCATTTGGATTGACTAATGCTCCTGCATACTTCATGAATATGATGAACAAGGTGTTTATGGAGTTCTTGGATAAATTCGTTGTGGTGTTCATTGATGATATATTGGTGTATTCCAAGAATGAGCAAGAGCATGAGGCACATCTGCGTTTGGTGTTGGAGAAGCTCAGGGAGCACAAATTGTATGCTAAATTCAGCAAGTGTGAGTTTTGGCTGAAGGAGGTAGGATTCCTTGGACATGTTGTGTCAGGAGATGGAGTAGCTGTGGACCCATCCAAGGTTTCAACAGTTACAGAGTGGGAGACACCCACGACAGTTGGAGACATTCGCAGTTTCTTGGGTCTTGCAGGATATTATAGGAGGTTCATTGAGAATTTCTCCAAGCTTGCAAAACCAATGACTGAGCTGTTGAAGAAAGAGAATAAGTTTGATTGGAGCGAGGAATGTGAAACCATCTTTCAGGAGTTGAAGAAACGGTTAGTAACTGCACCTGTTTTATGTTTGCCTGATATACATAAGGATTTCCAAGTATAATGTGATGCATCTCGTCGAGGACTTGGTTGTGTTTTGATGCAAGGGGGTAGAGTTGTTACTTATGCTTCACGTCAGCTTAAGAACCATGAGCAGAACTATCCTACCCATGATTTGGAGTTAGCTGCAGTTGTTCATGCATTGAAAACATGGAGGCAATATCTTGTTGGTAATCATTGTGATGTTTTTACTGATCATAAGAGTTTGAAGTATATCTTTACTCAGAAGGAGTTGAATCTCAGGCAGAGTAGATGGCTGGAGCTTATTAAGGATTATGATTTGAATGTGCAGTATCATCCTGGTAAAGCGAATGTGGTTGCTGATGCATTGAGCCGTAAGAGTCATATCAATGTTGCTAATGTTGTGGGTATGCCACTTGAGTTATGTGAGCAGTTCAAGAATCTCAGGTTGGAGATAGTCCCTAAGGGATATGTGGAAACATTGGAGGTGAAGCCAAATTTGTTGGAAAGAATCAGAGAAGCTCAGAAGGGTGATGCAGAAATTGATGAGATAAAGGAGAATATGACCAAAGGGAAAGCAGAGGGTTTCCGTGAGGATGAGCATGGATCCATCTGGTTTGAGAAGCGCATTTGTGTACCGCAAGATGCAGAGATCAGGAAGTTGATTCTTTAGGAGGCACATGATTCACCTTATTCTATTCATCTCGGTAATACCAAGATGTATTTGGACTTGAGGGAGAGATTTTGGTGGCCTAGCCTGAAGCGAGAGATACCCCAGTATATTGCATTGTGTGATATTTGCCAGAGAGTGAAAGCTAAGCATCAGAAGCCAGCAGGATTGTTGCAGCCTTTTCTTATACCAGATTGGAAGTGGGATCAGATAGGTATGGACTTTATTACTGGTTTACCCAGGACTCGGTCAGGGTATGATTCTATTTGGGTGATTGTTGATCGCTTGACCAAGGTTGCTCACTTCATTCCAGTAAAGACAACTTATACAAGTGCTAAGCTAGCCAAGATTTATATGACTAGGATCGTTTGTCTGCATGGAGTTCCGAGCAAGGTAGTGTCTGATAGAGGTACTCAGTTTACTTCGAAGTTTTGGCGTCAGTTGCATGAGAATTTGGGCACTAGGCTGGAGTTCAGTACATCGTTCCATCCTCAGACAGATGGGCAGACCAAGAGAGTCAATCAGATCTTGGAGGATATGTTGAGAGCTTGTGCGTTGGATTATGGTTCGAGTTGGGATGACAACTTACCATATGCCGAGTTCTCATACAACAACAATTACCAGGCTAGTCTTCAGATGGCACCATTCGAGTTACTGTATGGCAGGAAGTGCAGGACTCCGTTGATGTGGGATGCGGTAGGATAGTGTCAGTTGTTTGGACCAGACCTGATCAGAGATGCTGAGGAGAAAGTCAAGTTGATCCGTGATAGACTGAAGATAGCACAGTCCAGGCAGAAGAGTTAAGCAGATGCTAAGCGCAAGGATGTAACCTATGAAGTTGGAGACCGCGCATATCTCAGAGTTTCACCAATTCGTGGAATCAAGAGGTTTGGAATCAAGGGTAAGTTAGCACCACGTTTTGTGGGGCCTTACAAGATCTTGGAACACAGAGGAGAGGTAGCTTATCAGTTGGAGTTGCCAGAAGCCTTGTCAGGAGTTCATGATGTGTTTCACGTATCCCAGCTGAAGAAGTGTCATGTAGAGATGGCAGATATTCCTTTGAGAGATACAATGCCACTTGAGGCAATTCAGTTGGAGAGTGACCTAACTTATGAGGAGAAACCTGTGAAGATTTTGGAGATTGCAGAAAGAGTTACCCGCACCAAGACGATCAGGCTATGCAAGGTTCAGTGGGATCATCACACTGAGGAAGGAGCCACTTGGGAGCGAGAAGAAGATTTGAAGCAAGACCACCCGCATCTCTTTGCTAGCCAGCCCGAATCTCGAGGACGAGATTCATCTTAAGGGGGGTAGGTTTGTAACATCCCAATTTTCTAAATTTGGATGTTAATTGATCATTATATGCATCTCATGCTGTTTCCGCATTTTTCTGGAGTTTTAAAAATATTTTAAACATTTTTCAACACATGGCGGTTCGCTGGAGAGGATATAAAATGACTTATCCCCATTTTTAAATTGTTGGAAATAGTTTAAAATATTTTTGGAGGCATTTTAAATTTACTTTGGGGTTATAAATAATTTCTAAATTTATTTTGGGAATTTATTTATGCTCCGGGGAATTTTAAAATCCTTTTTGGAGTTTTTCGGTATTTTTAAATTGTCGGAAAAGTATTTAAAAGTATTTTAAAATAAGTTGCAAAGTTTTTATTTTTATTGAATATTTTGGTAATGCCAAAAATTCAATTTTATTATTTTAAAAGTTTTGGTGAAACCGTAAATTAAAAATAATTATCCGTTATTTTTCTAAAATTGTTTTGGGCCTGCTGGGCCCTGTCCTGTTTTTATTTTTATTTTGCGCCCAACCGTATTCGAATCGATTAAAAAAAACAAAGAGGAGGGGGCTGTTAAATAGCTCCGTTAGGGTTAGCTTATTTCTTTTTCGAGATTAAGTTAGCCCCCAACCCTAAACAAAGCCGCCGGGACCCGCCCGACGTCATTGCCGCCGACGCCGACGTCATCGCCGGAAAACTCGCCGGACTCACCGGAATCGCCGCCGCCGGAGGTGAGCCGACGCCCCCGCCTCCCCCGCGCCACCGCGCCACCCCGCCGCCGCACGCCGGCAGCCCCGCCGCCGCCGCCCGCTGCGAGAAGTCGCCGCAGCCGCCTAGGCCGGCCGCCGCGCCCGCCGGCAGGCATCGCCGGAGCCAGCCCAGCCCCAGCCGCGAATGTGCGAGGCCATGGCCGCCGGCCTCGTTCGTGAAGAGATAGGGAAAAACGCGTTGAAAAAAAGTCCAGATCTGGTCAACCGTCGACCAGGGACCCGATCGCGTTTTTCGTAGATTTTTTTCTACGAATAGGTCATTTTTGCAGATTGGACCCCGGTGCCACCCCGATACCGTTTCGCGGTTACTTTTTAACCGTAGCTCCGAATTAGGTGTTTCCAATTGCGTTGCGACGGTGTAGAAAAGTTCTGGCCAGTAGACTAGGTTTTGCAGAAGTTTGAAGATTTCAAATTTGAATCACAAGCAGATTCAAATTTGAACTTCCGGTAGCCGTATCTTTTTAACGGTGCGCCCGTTTGTGCCGTTTCTTTTTGCGTTAGTTTTCTTTTGTCGAGTACTTTAAGTTTAGCTTCTGTTAGGCAAGTTTTGCTACTGTTCTTTGTATGTTTACTACTGTTTGTGTATATTTGTGTTGAATATTTGTTGATTGGTGCTATGTTTGCTCGTATAGATTGTCCGGAGTGTGCTGCATCATTTTGTGAGGATTGTGATCGTCTGGAACAGGAAGAAGGCAAGTGATGCTTTGATCATACTCACACCTATAATTTTCCTATATGCATTATTTTAAGAATATCACCCTATTGCATGATAGGTAGTTTACTTTACTGTTGTTGCAAAACCAGTTAGGATAGCCATATGTCTTGACTTGTATTTGTAGATCAACCTAGCACGTGTTATTACTTTATTGCTATGCTTTGTAGATGTGGTTTGGGTTGTGAGAATTCATGGAGTGCATGTGAGCTATTTAATAATTTGTGTAGCAACTTTATAATAAATAGAAATCACTTCTGGACGGGCGGGTTGCATCCTGGTGGCTGTGCCTTGTCTAAGGACAGTGCCGGGGTTAAATGCACCCAATGGTTGTTTTGGTGGTGAACCGGGTGCGTCATGGTGTCTACCCTCTGAACGCAGTGGGCGCCATCCAGGCTCAAAAAGATCAGACAGGCAATATTACTAGTAGCTTCCGTGTACAACCACTGGCTATATGGGCTCTAGCTTAGCATGAGTACGTTGTGGGGAACCTGGCCCTGGTAGCTAGCTGATGTAGATGTGTGTTAGGTGTACCGGCTACCAAAGGGTGGAGGCAACCTCTTCGGAAAGTCTTCGTCTCAATCTTCGGGTTGAGTCCAGTGGGGAACGCGTACAACCTCTGCAGAGCGTATAAACTGATCATGATTAGCCGTGTCCACGGTTACGGACGAACTTTGAGCAACTAGTCAGTACTGTTGATGAATAATCTTGACAGATGAACACTTAATAATAATTTGGTGGGAGAGATGAGCATGGGTTGCTGTGTGTTTCAGGTAGAATTCAACTTAAAATTTTGACTAGTTTAGTTCAGGAGAAAATTGCTTTCTGCAAAACAAAACCATAAGCCTTTCCTTTGACTCACCTTGCATATAGTTGTAGGTCCTTTATATATACCTCTTCCGTGTCACTTGCCGTACAAATCAGATGTACTGACCCGTTGTCGGGTTGTAACCTTCGGTGTTGCAGGTTTTTCAGACGACCAGTAAGGTGCGTTTAGGGTTGCGGGTCTACACTCAACATGTTCGCTTGTGGATGTTGATGGGACTCCTCGTTATTTGATTTTGCTTCCGCTATATTTATGTTGAATAAGCTAGCCTTGAGCTATGCAACTTGTTATTTTTTTTTATTCTGGATCATACGTTGTAATAATGATGCACTTGTACTTTGATATACATCTATGATACTGTGTGTGCCAGTGAGTTCGATCCACGGACTGGCACTTGATCACAGAGACTTCAATTCTATGTGAATTGGCTCGTTACAAGGTCCCCGAGCAATCACAGACAATGATGCAAGACACCGAATCGAGCAGTTGCAGCAGGATAAGCAACCAGAAGACGATGTGCCAGCGGGTCCAGCATGCTTTGGCCCGCGCATTCGGCAAGAGCAGTTCCCCAAAGGCTTCACATTGCCCAGGGACACCCCCAAGTACAATGGATCATTCAAGCCAGAAGATTGGCTGGTCGATTATATGACTGCAGTCGGCATCACAGGAGGTGGTCGGCGCGTAGTTGTACGCTATGCACCGCTCATTCTTCAAGGTTCAGCTCGGTCCTGGTTGAAAAGTTTGCCCAGGAATAACATCAATTGCTGGAAGGATTTTGAGGATGCGTTTGTTCGCAATTTCACGGGTACGTATTGTGACGCCCCCAAAATCAATCTGTGTACAGTAATCATACACGCAGGGTACACGGCTGAGATTAGGGTGCCACGGTGAGAATATCACAGCACAACACTAAACACAAAAGGATAAACCAATATGTTACAATAAAAGGGGTCGCGCGGACCCGAATACATAAGTTATACAAGCCATAATATCTGAGTACAGACATAGTTAGTCAAGTTTAGCATTAAGAAGTCTAGCACAAATAACATCAGAGATACATATCGAAAAGGCAAGGCCTCCTGCGTGGGAGCCTCCGAAACTACTCCTGGTCCTGGTCAGCGGGGGATCTCGACGTAGTAGTAGGCGCCTCCGGGGTACTCCTGCTCTTGGGCTCCAACGTCGACTGCAGCGGCCGATCAGGCAAAACATAAAGGGGGAAATAAAGCAAAGGTAAGTATCTAGCATACCCGCGAGTCTTACGTCCGCTACTAAGCATTATGCATTGTATCAAATGGAAAGGGGAGGCTGTATATAGTGGACTGCAAGATAGAAATCAGAATAAGGATAAGAAGCTAGGCCTATCGAAGACTAGCATCTTCTGACGTGTCTTGCAGCATGAGAAGAGAAACAACCAACAGTTCAATAGCATGAATGTAATAACAATGGAGCAGAAGTTGCTCCAACATTGTATAATAATAAGCTGTAATGATTAATAATAATAATGCCTCCGAGTTCCCTTCCTCGACTCCCTGCGAGGAAGAAGACCCGGAACCATACAGTTTAATAGTAGTAGTTTGTAGTGGTAAGATCCAGCTTCAGCATAAAGCGTCCTGTTACCGTGGACACGGCTATTCGAATAGATTAAACTCCCTGCAGGGGTGCACTACTGTTCAGCCTGCACGCTCGGATCTCCAGGGTGGCGGGAACCTTTTTAGGGAACGCCCCACCGAGGCTATCCGACACGACGCAGCCCATCCTAGGCTCAACAGAGAGGCCATCCACCGGACTATATCCTATGCGCCAAGGGGTCCTAGGTCTAGGACCCTCACCCTTGCACGCTCCTGCACGGTGCGTGGCTGGCCAGTGAAGCAAAAGCAAATCCAAATACACACCGCTCGAGCGAAGAAGACACAACTTCCCGGCGCAGGCCGCGGTACTGCTGACGTATGAAGAGCTTTCAGACAAAGTACGACGCAGGGGAGCCCATAACTCCTTATCCCACGTGAAGGTAGTGCGTACAGGCCTTTGCGGCCTCTCAAGTCATCCGCCGAACCATTTAGCATTTTAATTAACCTGCGTGACAACCGCTATCGTTGCCTCGACTTAACTGACCCGCGGTCAACGACAGTAGTCAGGACCACCAGTACATTGGTGCCTGCCCTGTCGTCCCACCAAGTCTCTGCGGTTACCAACAAGATGAACCGACTCCTTACCTTGTCTCGCGTGTGCTCTGGGAAGAGCTCGACTTTCGTGGTTTTGGTAACTCTCGCGAGATACGAGCAGGGGCCAAGCACGCCAGTAACGTCGGTCGTACCCTCCCTGTCGTTCCCGACGCAATACCGCTAGCGGGCATCGTTGGGTCGCCCGACTTCTTACCTTAAGGACAACCGTTGCTCAGGTACCTAGAGAGGCTATACAGAGTCAACAACGAGTGAAGGTACGAGGATTACTCCTCGGTAGCTCCACTTGAATGTGGGTCGGTAGAGCCGAGCTAGGGGGCCTTAGGCAGTGTCTGCATTGTACCGTACCTGTGCAGTTTATAATTATCGTATCCGCGTTCACTCCCGAGAGTGTTCACGGTCCGCTATCTAATCCTAGTAGACTAACAAAGCGCAGGGCTCACTGCTGAATAATGCATAAATATAATAGGCAGCATAGGATAAAGAAGGTACATCAAGGGGCGACAAAAACATGCTATGCAATTGAATAGGATTGTAATCGTAGCAGCAGTAGTAACCATGCCTAGTGCAAGAAAAGTACGGAAAGATATGCGATATCTGGGGAAGGAAAATGGCTCTCCTTGCCTGGAAGCTCGACGGTAGGGGTACGGTCGTCGACGAAGTAGTCGAACTCAGCAGCGGTGTAGTCGGCGGTAGCAGCGGGGTCTACCAAAGAATAAAGGGGGGGGGAGAAACAGTAAATATAAAGCAAGCATAGCAAACAAATGAATGAGATGACAGATGAAATGCTAACGGGGGTTCTAACGCAGTGCAATGCACCTTGCTCGGAGCGGGAATTCATCCGGGGATGAAATACCGACTCCGGGTGATTACCGAACAGGGTGTCCGGAGGGGGACGGGATCATGCCGGAGGTGTCGTGGACAACCGACAAACGTGTGGATGGTGTAACCGTGCTAGTTGAAACATTCTGAACAACTTTCATGTTCAGAATAAATCCATCCGGATACTTTGACAGTACCGGACAAATCATCGGACAGACGGTCCGGAGGGGGATGGTTCGGTGTTCGGTGTGTTAGAGGGGTGTGGTTGGTATACGGATAGCGTATGCGTATTCTTTATATTTTTCCGATCAATTTTCATGTATAAAGTTTTTGAATCCGACTTACGGTTTAAAAGATATTCAAATTCAATGTTTAAATCATTTTAAATCAATTTCTGGATTTTATTTTATTAATAAAATGCAACATTATCCACAGAGGGTTGACTGGTCAAACCTTACCAGTGGGTCCCATTGGTCAGCCTCACAGCTAATAAAACCATTTTATTAAATCTAAATAACAGTGGGGTCCCACATGTCATACACTCATTTTATTAATTGCATTTTAATTAAACTAGTAATCCAATAGGGCCCATGTGTAAGTGGCCCAGAGCTAACTAATCAATTTTTATTTAATTAAGGGCCTGGGGCCCATCTGTCAGTGGCACAATGTTTAAGTTTTTATTTAACTAACCAGAGAGGATTAATCAGGGGGGTGGCCCACATGGAATAGACACAGGGGTTTTCCATTTATAATTTTACAGAGGATAATTAGGGGGACGGGGCCACATGTAATGGACACAAGGGGGTGGTTAACACTAATTAACCCCCTGACAGATGTGGCCTGCATGGCAGTGGCCCTAAATCGACGCCGGCGAGGACAGTGGTGCCGGCGGTGGCCGTGTGCTGCAACGGTGAGCTACTTGGCGCGCGGTTGGGGGGGGGGGAATCGAACGCGGCGTCCTCTGCGCGTCGATTGGGAGGGGTTGCAGGGGCTGGGGTGGACGGTTCAACGACGGCGAGGAGTTGGGCGGCGGCCGGAGCGCGGTGCTACGGGGAACGGCGACTAATGCCCGGAACGAAGGGGGGAAATGGGGCAAACAATGCAGCTGCTCACCAGGAAGGCACACGTAGGCCCGTTGAGTGCTTAGAAGCAGCAGACGGCGACAATTTAACGGCGAGGTCCGGTGAGGCAGAGGAGGAAGATGGCTCCGATTCGCCAAATGTCGGGGCTCCGAGCTTGCGCCAGCACTTCCAGTCAACAAAGGAGAGGAAGGCGGTGCGGGGGCACACGGTCTCACGCGCCGAGGAGGACGGTGGCCACGACGGCGCGCGAGTCCACGGTGACGGCTGCGTCGGGGAACGAACCGGGAGTGAGGCAATGGGGGAGTGCTCTGCGAGGGGGCGTTTAGGGTTAGGGTTTCTGGGATGCGCCGTGGTCTTGTACATGTCGGGGGCTCATCGGATGGTCTCCACGGGGATGGCCGCGGCCGTGGCCGCCCGGATGTGCGCCACGCCCCTCCCTGTACGGTAGGAAAAAGAAGGGGGTGGGGTGGGCTGAGGTGGGCCTCGCCCTGGGCGAGGCATAGGCCTTTTCTATTTTATTTTCGTTTTTGTTTTCTGTCTTCTTCTTTTTTGCAATTGTTTTATTAGGTTTTACCTTTTTGCAAAATGTGGTGCCGGTCCTAATATTATTGTTGCATATTACTGAGGTGCCACAAAAAGTTTTGTGCCCAAATAAATTCATTTAGCATTTGTTTTAATTATGCCATTATTAAAAATGGACTTTATGCTACTGTTTTTATTTGTTGGATTTATTTTATAATTCAACAAACTCCCAATGTTGGAGTATCATGGCCTAATGATTATTTGCTATTTAATAAAATTGATTGCACAATTTTTGGTTAAGGTTTATTTTCCACTTTGTTATTAATTCCATCCAAAGGGAAATTTGAATTGTGATTTGAATCAAGGTGATCAATGCACGGTTAATCACATGGACTTGGTAGTAATCAAAAGTGATTATTGTAGTGTGACACCCGGGGTGTTACAATTTCCCCCACTGCAAGGAATTCTCGCCCCGAGAATTAAAAGGTAGTGGAAGGGGTAAAGCTTTGGTTTCGTATTCTAATGAATCTTCTGGGTCTTGTTGTCCTTCTCAAAGTAGTTGATCCTTTTGGTTGGTGTCTTCATTTCTCTTCATCAGTGCATCTCGATAGGTTGTCATCCTTCCTTCAGGGTCTTCATCGTACTTACGAATAGGCTAGGAATAAAAACTTAAGGGGGGTCGGATCGGTACTCGGTTAATCAACCGAGGTTGTCCAAGGTAATGGGATACCAAGTATCTCACGAGTTAAACTCAGGGAGATACATCGAGAGAAACAAAAGAAGGCATGAGAAGTTTTCAAGCGGATAAGCAAGCATTCGAGGATGACAACGGAGGATGAAAAGGGGTCCAGAGCATCAGGCATAGGCACCGAGTTTGATATCGAACTGAAGATCACAAGGTAAATGACTCATGAATTGTACACGAGGACAAGCATGAGGGATAACCTCGAGAACGGAAAGGTACAAGAGAGTCAGGTTTCGATCCTGTGGAACTGTGGGTTATGGGGTGACATTGAATAAGAAGGGTGGTGACAAACAATGCGATCAAGTTGCAAGGTAAGTCAGAGGTCAGCTTGTTAGCTATGTCGGCAACAACATCGGTACCAAGGGCGAGGGACAAAGAGAACCATTTTCCTGCTCGTTAAGACGAGGCGGACCAATAGGCAAAGTTCTCGTCCATCGGTGGTTACCGAAATATTATCAACAGTAGTAACAGGTTGTACGGACAAAGTAGTACACCAAAGTGTTTACATCAGCAGGGAATTATCACTGCTCGGATAATTTATATTCAAAGAAAGGGTAAACAAACCAATGGAAAGGAAAATGTGATGATACACGAGTATCAGGTGTATATCTTTCCCAAGGGAAAGCGGAGCAAGATATATACATGACCAAGTTTGTTTTGGAAGGGAGTCAAAGAAGGTTGTCGATGATATCACAAATCATCGGGGGCAAGGATAATATTTCACACGATGAATCTAATTGGCACATGGAAGAAGCAAAAATGCTGATGGCGACCACGACACTTTATGTCGAGAGGTTTCAAGAGAAAGCAATCGAATAGCAACATCACCAAACAAAAGGGGTGGTGGAGCAAAAGGTAAATAGTGTTCTCGGTTGACAACAACCCAGAACCCATGGAGGGGTTACGACAGGGAAAGGTATTGTTCCATCAAATTCATTAGATGTAGTGCAAAGGTATGATATCCTCGAGGTACAGGGGTAATACTCGAAGGTAGAATGGTGGATCATAGGTGCAGAGGAATTTATACCAAGGAGATACTTATCTTTACGAGAAGCTTTCATGATCAGTTCTACATCCTATCCATGGGCATGAACACAAGTTCAAGGTCGACTCCCACTTCTTCAATGCATAACATTTCAATCACTTCTCGCTTTCGATGAAGTTGTAGAGTAGGAAATTTATCTGGCGTAACATCAGTAGAGTATGATCCGCAGAATTTTCCGGGGTTCACACAGATGGTTGAAACATAGATACAACCCATAGGGAAATCTTACGAATCTATACGACAAACAACAAAAATAAGAGATACCAGTTTGATAGCAGGAGGCTGATGACACAGAGCAGATGATACCGTTCACCAAGGGCATTTCGTATCAGGGGAAGCTCGTCAATGATTTAGGACACAAGGGGACGATAGGTAGTAATCCACCAAAAAGGTCAGGCGGCGTACAGAGAGTCTGGTGCGAGTATCGGTACTCAACCATAAAAATAAAGAATGCCAAAGCATTGGAGATAGAAGCATCGGAATAATTCGATGCTTAGGTACAAGGGAATTATGACTTCCATATCGGTGTATCAGATTCAGATACATCGATCAAACATGAATTAGTTGAATAGGGGCTTGACGGTTGATCGATTAAGCTTTGATTTACCGAGAACCAGCTCATGTCCGGAATGACGTCTGAGCCAGAAGAATGGATTCATAGTGATCAACTGATGATTGCGTGCACTAGCACACACGATGATTCGACAGATCAGAATGGCAATGCCAAGGGAGGTCATCAAAGACTACAAGACAAACGGGATTAATCATAGTGCAAGCAGGTAAGAAGAATCTCCAAAGCAGTAGGCTACCGAGGATTGTCGCGAGATCGAATAGTATTTCAAAGTATTTTGGGAATCAAAGGAACCACTAGGGATGAACGGATCCTCGATAAATGTGAGGAATTATCCGCAAGGAAATAGAAGCTCCAAGGCAGTAGGCTCAAACGATTCCCGGATCAATGGAAAGTATTACGATGCATCTTGTGAACACAAGAGCAACTGGGATTGGATGTATCAACGAAAGGTGTATGTGGTTATACATACGGACTTATCGGTGGCAGGAAATTGTAAAGATATCGGCACATATGGTCTTGAGAATTTATCGGCAAGTATCTTTGGGATCTTCTCATGAAGCAAGCGGTCATGTGGAATGAGGGGTCTCCGGGAGGAAGTAGTCACGAGAACCTAATGTCAGAGTTAGCAAAATCTTTTACCCTAATGAGAAGAGAGATCAGAGTCCCAGAGTAAGGGTACGGAGAAAAGATCCTAAAACCACCCACTTTGCGACGTGGGCCGATAAGCCACACGACACTGTTAGTAAAGTAGTTTTGCCAAGACTAGACTCGACTTCGACCAAGGAGTTGGAAGGGGGTTTCCTACAGGCAGTCGGCTCTGATACCAACTTGTGACGCCCCCAAAATCAATCCGTGTATAGTAATCATACACGCAGGGTACACGACTGAGATTAGGGTGCCACGGTGAGAATATCACAGCACAACACTAAACACAAAAGGATAAACCAATATGTTACAATAAAAGGGGTCGCGCGGACCCGAATACATAAGTTATACAAGCCATAATATCTGAGTACAGACATAGTTAGTCAAGTTTTTCCTTAAGAAGGCTAGCACAAATAAAATCAGAGATACAGATCGAAAAGGCAAGGCCTCTTGTCTGGGAGCCTCCGAAACTACTCCTGGTCCTGGTCAGCGGGGGGTCTCGACATAGTAGTAGGCGCCTCCGGGGTACTCCTGCTCCTGGGCTCCAACGTCGACTGCAGCGGCCGATCAGGCAAAACATAAAGGGGGAAATAAAGCAAAGGTAAGTATCTAGCATACCCGTGAGTCTTACGTCCGCTACTAAGCATTATGCATTGTATCAAATGGAAAGGGGAGGCTGTATATAGTGAAATGCAAGATAGAAATCAGAATAAGGATAAGAAGCTAGGCCTATCGAAAACTAGCATCTTGTGACGTGTCTTGCAGCATGAGAAGAGAAACAACCAACAGTTCAATAGCATGAATGTAATAACAATGGAGCAGAAGTTGCTGCAGCATTGTATAATAATAAGTTGTAATGATTAATAATAATAATGCCTCCGAGTTCCCTTCCTCGACTCCCTGCGAGGAAGAAGACCCGGAACCATACAGTTTAATAGTAGTAGTTTGTAGTGGTAAGATCCAGCTTCAGCATAAAGCGTCCTGTTACCGTGGACACGGCTATTCGAATAGATTAAACTCCCTGCAGGGGTGCACTACTGTTCAGCCTGCACGCTCGGATCTCCAGGGTGGCGGGAACCTTGTTAGGGAACGCCCCACCGAGGCTATCCGACACGATGCATCCCATCCTAGGCTCAACAGAGAGGCCATCCGCCGGACTATATCCTATGCGCCAAGGGGTCTAGGACCCTCACCCTTGCACGCACCTGCACGGTGCGTGGCTGGCCGGTGAAACAAAAGCAAATACAAATACACACCCCTCGAGCGAAGAAGACACAACTTCCCGGCGCAGGCCGCGGTACTGCTGACGTCTGAAGAGCTTTCGGACAAACTACGACGCAGGGGAGCCCATAACTCCTTATCCCATGTGAATGTAGTGCGTACAGGCCTTTGCAGCCTCTCAAGTCATCCGCCGAACCATTTAGCATTTTAATTAACCTGCGTGACAACCGTTATCATTGCCTCGACTTAACTGACCCGCGGTCAACGACAGCAGTCAGGACCACCAGTACATCGGTGCCTGCCCTGTCGTCCCACCAAGTCTCTGCGGTTAGCAACAAGGTGAACCGACTCCTTACCTTGTCTCGCGTGTGCTCTGGGAAGAGCTCGACTTTCGTGGTTTTGGTAACTCTCGCGAGATACGAGCAGGGGCCAAGCACGCCAGTAATGTCGGTCGTACCCTCCCTGTCGTTCCCGACGCAATACCGCTCGCGGGCACCGTTGGGTCGCCCGACTTCTTACCTTAAGGACAACCGTTGCTCAGGTACCTAGAGCGGCTATACAAAGTCAACAACGAGTGAAGGTACGAGGATTACTCCTCGGTATCTCCACTTGAAGGTGGCTCGGCAGAGCCGAGCTAGGGGGCCTTAGGCGGTGTCTGCATTGTACCGTACCTATCTAGTTTATAAATATCGTATCCGCGTTCACTCCCCAGAGTGTTCACGGCCCGCTATCTAATCCTAGTAGACTAACAAAGCGCAGAGCTCACTGCTGAATAATGCATAAATATAATAGGCAGCATAGGATAAAGAAGGTACATCAAGGGGCGACAAAAACAGGCTATGCAATTGAATAGGATTGTAATCGTAGCAGCAGCAGTAACCATGCCTAGTGCAAGAAAAGTACGGAAAGATAGGCGATATCTGGGGAAGGAAAATGGCTCTGCTTGCCTGGAAGCTCGATGGTAGGGGTACGGTCGTCGACGAAGTAGTCGAACTCAGCAGCGGTGTAGTCGGCGGTAGCAGCGGGGTCTACCGAAGAATAAATGGCGGGGGGGGGGGGAGAAACAGTAAATATAAATCAAGCATAGCAAACAGATGAATGAGATGACAGATGATATGCTAACGGGGGTTCTAACGCAGTGCAATGCACGTTGCTCGGAGCGGGAATTCATCCGGGGATGAAATACCGACTCCGGGTGATTACCGGACAGGGTGTCCGGAGGGGGAAGGGATCATGCCGGAGGTGTCGTGGACATCCGACAAACGTGTGGATGGTGTAACCGTGCTAGTTGAAACATTCCAACAGACGGTCCAGAGGGGTATGGGTCGACGTTCGGTGTGTTAGAGGGGTGTGGTTGGTATACGTATAGCGTATCCGTATTCGTTATATTTTTCTGATCAATTTTCATGTATAAAGTTTTTGAATCCGACTTACGGTTTAAAAGATATTCAAATTCAAAGTTTAAATCATTTTAAATCAATTTCTGGATTTTATTTTATTAATAAAATGCAACATTATCCACAGAGGGTTGACTGGTCAAACCTGACCAGTGGGTCCCACTGGTCAGCCTCACAACTAATAAAACCATTTTATTAAATCTAAATAACAGTGGGGTCCCACATGTCATACACTCATTTTATTAATTGCATTTTAATTAAACTAGTAATCCAATAGGGCCCATGTGTAAGTGGCCCAGAGCTAACTAATCAGTTTTTATTTATTTAAGGGCCTGGGCCCATCTATCAGTGGCACAATGTTTAAGTTTTTATTTAACTAACCAGAGAGGATTAATCAGGGGGGTGGCCCACATGGAATAGACACAGGGGTTTCCATTTATAATTTTACAAAGGATAATTAGGGGGAGGGGGGCCACATGTAATGGACATAGGGGGGTGGTTAACACTAATTAACCCTCTGACAGACGTGGCCCGCATGGCAGTGGCCCTAAATCGACGCCGACGAGGACAGTGGTACCGGCGGTGGCCGTGTGCTGCCACAGCGAGCTACTTGGCGCGCGGTTGGGGGGGGGGAATCGAACGCGGCGTCCTCTGCGCGTCGATTGGGAGGGGTTGCAGGGGCTTGGGTGGACGGGGTCAACGACGGCGAGGAGTTGGGCAGCGGCCGGAGCGCGGTGCTACGGGGAACGGCGACTAATGCCCGGAACGAAGGGGGGAAATGGGGCAAACAACGCAGCTGCTCACCGGGAAGGCACACGTAGGCCCGTTGAGTGCTTAGAAGCAGCAGACGGCGGAAATTTAACGGCGAGGTCCGGCGAGGCAGAGGAGGAAGATGGCTCCGATTCGCCAAATGTCGGGGCTCCGAGCTTGCGCCAGCACTTGCAGTCAACGAAGGAGAGGAAGGCGGTGCGGGGGGACACGGTCTCACGCGCCGAGGAGGACGGTGGTCACGGCGGCGCGCGAGTCCACGGCGACAGCTGCGTCGGGAACGAACCGGGAGTGAGGCAATGGGGGAGTGCTCTGCGAGGGGGCGTTTAGGGTTAGGGTTTCGGGGATGCGCCGTGGTCTTGTACACGTCGGGGGCTCGTCGGATGGTCTCCACGGGGATGGCCGCGGCCGTGGCCGCCCGGATGTGCGCCACGCCCCTCCCTATACGGTAGGAAGAAGAAGGGGGCGGGGTGGGCTGAGGTGGGCCTCGCCCTGGGCGAGGCATAGGCCTTTTCTATTTTATTTTCGTTTTTGTTTTCTGTCTTCTTCTTTTTTGCAATTGTTTTATTAGGTTTTACCTTTTTGCAAAATGTGGTGCTGGTCCTAATATTATTGTTGCATATTACTGAGGTGCCACAAAAAGTTTTGTGCCCAAATAAATTCATTTAGCATTTGTTTTAATTATGCCATTATTAAAAATGGACTTTATGCTACTGTTTTTATTTGTTGGATTTATTTTATAATTCAACAAACTCCCAATGTTGGAATATCATGGCCTAATGATTATTTGCTATTTAATAAAATTGATTGCACAATTTTTGGTTAAGGTTTATTTTCCACTTTGTTATTAATTCCATCCAAAGGGAAATTTGAATTGTGATTTGAATCAAGGTGATCAATGCACGGTTAATCACATGGACTTGGTAGTAATCAAAAGTGATTACTGTAGTGTGACACCCGGGGTGTTACACGTATGAGCGCCCAGGTCTGCCTCGGCATCTGGAACTCTGTGTACAAGGAAAGGACGAGCCCCTTGGCGATTACCTTCAGTGGTGGATCAAACTCAGAAACACTTGCGAGGGAGTTCATGAAATCCAAGCCATCCAGTACTTTACTGACGGCTCCTTGGACGGGGCTTTTTTAAAGCACAAGCTCCTGCGCAAGGAGATAACATCTTTGGCCGATCTTATGAGAATAGCCAATTCATTCGCTGCATCTGATGCTGCAATGCACCCGATCACGTTGAGTCCCAGTGGTTTCATCCAAGGGCAACGATCCGGCCAGCAGCAACAGTCGGCAGAAGCAAATGGGTCGAATGGTCCCAATCGGCGCGAAATGCGCGAGATCCAGTGGAACAACAACTTTGACAACAACAGCAACAACCCCAATTTCAGCAACACCCCCAACAACAACAACAACAACAACACATGCTTCAACAAGAGGAAGGACGAGCAGCCAGATGCCCAATATGGCAATCGGCAGGTAGCAGTAGTGCAGTAGCAAGAGGAACAAGGGGCTGCGGGAGGCAGTCGGAGGCAGAAACCTGCAGAAAGGCCGTAAGGTCAGATCAATCCCCCATACACCTTTGAGGACATGATGAACCAGCCCTGCAAAATGCATAGTGGAGTCGGCAAGCCCGCATCTCACACCACTCGAGAGTGCATCTGGGTTGATCGTCTGGCAAAGGGAGGAGCAGGAAACCTTCCCCCACCACCAGGCCCACCAGCAGCAAATGATCGGCAGCAGTTCCCGCGTCAGGACGCGGCATACATGATCTTCACCAGCGAATCAGATGACAAGGGCAGTCGGAGAGCCCATGAGTAGGCAGTCAATGCCCCTATGTCGGCAGTCTCTCAGAGGATGAACTGGTCGGACAATGTCATAGTATGGGCCCCAGAAGACCACTCGAGCGTAATGCCCAACCCGGGAAATTATGCGCTCGTGGTGGACGCAATTGTGGTAGCACCTTTGTACTCATGCAAATTCACCAGGACTCTCATTGATGTTGGCAACGCCATCAACATTCTGTACCGAGATACAATGATCAAGCTCGGCATTAGTGAGAGTGAGTTGGAACCCAGCATGACCATCTTTCATGGGATAGTGCCCGGCCTTTCATGTACTCCATTAGGCCGCATTCGGCTGGAGGTAGTGTTTGGTTCGGAGGAAAATTTCCACCGAGAGCTGATCTGGTTTGAGGTGGCCGATCTAAGCAGCCCATACCATCTTCTGCTCGGATCGCATGCGATAGCCAAGTTCATGTTCAACATAATGTAGCCCTACCTGAAGATGAAGCTCCCAGGGCCGAATGGTCCAATCACTCTGGCTCTAGGCTGGCCGATTCTCTGGTCATCGATGCAGAACGGCGCCAGCTCGACAAGGTCGTAGCAATGGCCCAAGCATAGATGCAGGAACCTACGCCGAGCACGAAGGCCAAGAGATTGGATGATGAGACTGTGTTTCAAGCAGCCAAGGACAGCAACAGGATTGCCCTGGATTCCTCCGACCTGAGCAAGTGCGTCATCATTGGGGCCGGGCTCAGCAGCAAATAGGAAGGCGAGATCGTCGAGTTCCTCCGTGAGAACCGAGACATCTTCGCATGGTCCCCACATGACATGCCTGGTGTACCAAGGGAACTTGCCGAGCACAAGCTTCACATCCGACCTGGATCTAAGCCGATCAAGAAACCACTTCGGCGTTTTTCAGAAGAGAAGAGGAGAGCAATCGGCGACGAGATAGCCAAGTTGCTCGCAACATGATTTATCAAAGAAGTGTTCTACCCAGACTGGTTGGCAAATCCAGTTCTGGTTCCGAAGAAGAATGGAACTTGGCGCATGTGTATAGATTACACCTGCCTGAATAAGGCCTGCCCCAAGGATCCTTTTGCATTGCCCCGTATCGATCAAGTGATTGATTCTACGGCTGGCTGTCAGCTCTTGTGCTTTCTGGATGCCACAGCAGGCTATCACCAAATTAAGCTTGATGTAAACGATCAAATAAAGACAACATTTATGATGTCACGAGAGTTTACTTCTCTCCCCTCGTTGGTTACCCAAAGTGGAAGGTTGAAATGTAGACAACAGCAAATTTCCCTCGGTGAAGATACCAAGGTTTGTCTCCAGTAGGACTCTGATAATGACAAGAAGGTGACAACGGCGCCAGAGATTAGCGGTTGTTGTGGACCTGCACACACACCAGATAGCTTCGCTCCCAACGAGTACAAAGGGGTTTTCAATCCCTCTGGCCTTGTTGTTTACAAAGGGTAAAACACACGGGATAATAATGATAGCGATAGCAACGGAAAAATAATAAAGCAGTAAATTGATAGAGGGTGTAAACAGTATTGGAAATATGGACCGGGGTCCTATGATGTTCACTAGTGACGTCTCTCTCCCAAAAGACGATAAAATAGCCATGCGAGGTAAACAAATTACAGTTGGGCAATTGACAGGATTATGTGCGCAAACCAATTCTAATTATGCTATAGAGAAAGGCAGAGGCTCAAAAGCATGGGCGGTACGCCAACACAAGTAGACCGAAATCCATCTGCATCTACCTACTAATCATCCACCTTGAGATATCTATCCAGAACATCTCGCTGGTATTAAGTTGTGAATCCGACCCAAAGTGTAAACTCAAAGCAACAGACAACTGCATTAAAGAACTTAAAGTAAACAATCCTTGCACCCGCAAGTACAAGCACCGTTGTTTTTCCCCCTTGTGGCAACAACACATCCCTAGACTCATGTTTCTGTCACTCAAGCTAGTCATCGGGGGGCATGAACCCACAATCATGCATAACGCTCCCTCTTGGAGTCACTACCTACTACTTGGCCAAAGTCATAAACAGCAACAGAGAACATGCAAGAATTACTCAAGAACATAAATATAAAAGAGGAGAATCAAATATATAACTCAAACACAATCTGAACATAATCTCATAATCCATCGGATCCCAGCAAACTCAGCATAGCAACAACAGAAAGATTACATAAGTGCCTCGATCATGTAGGGAAGATCACGAGGTCTAATCCATATATAACAAAGAGGGGAGGAGAACATCACATAGCTACTGATCATAGACACATGGTCCAAGGTGGTGGAGAAACATCCATGGTGGTGGAGAAGCTCCCGGCGGTGATTCCTCCCTCCGGCAGGGTGCCGGGAAGAGGTCTTCTGGTGCTCTCGATCTTGGAAGCGCAGCGGCGGCGGAACAGAGGATAGATCGCGAATAAGGGTTCCCGTCTCGGGGTTTTTGCGTCACGGGGAATAAATAGGCGAAGGGGGGCAGCCAGGGGTCCACCAGGGGTCCAGGCGGGCCCCTGGCGCGGCCCCAACCTAGGGCGCGTCAGGAGGGCATCTAGGTCCCTGGTGGGTCCCCTCTGCCCCCCCTCGATGATTCCGGAAGCTTCCTGGTCGCTGATTTTTTATTGGATTTTCCCAAACTTTTGGAGCACTTTTAATATGGGGTAAACCTGAAATAGAAAAACAGCAGAAAACAGGAACTGGAACTAGGGTGCACTGAGTTAATAGGTTTGTCCAAATATGATCAAAAGTGTATGGAAGTTCATCAATATCATAGCAATACCGCACAAAAGAGGCGTGGAGCAACCAGAAATTATAGATACATTTTGGACGTATCAATTTATCACCCCGTTCAGGGCTTATTGCTACATCACCATGCCCTTTGGCTTGAAAAATGGCGGCGCGACTTACCAGCGTACTATGAAGCGATGCGTCCGACCTCAGCTAGGTCGGAACATTCATGTGTATGTAGATGACCTGGCGGTCAAGTTGGTGCTAGGCTCAACCCTGTTGGACGATCTCAGAGAAACATCCGCAAACTTACGAGCGAACAAGATCAAGCTCAACCCAGAGAAGTGTGTGTTCGGCGTGCCAGCCGGCAAGCTGCTCGGATTTTTGGTATCTGAGAGAGGAATAAAGTGCAACCTAGAGAATATTGCAGCAATCGAGAGGATGGGCAAGCCCAGAAATCTCAAATATGTGCATAAGTTCACCGGATGTCTGGCATCGCTCAGCCGATTCCTCAGTCGGCTAGCAGAGAAAGCAATTCCGTTGTATCAACTGATGAACAAAACGAACAAGTTCACTTGGACCCCGCAAGCAGACGAAGCATTCAAGAAGCTCAAGCGCATGATGTCCACTGCTCCAGTGCTGGCAGCTCCGATTGAGAAAGATCCAATGATGTTATATATCGCAGCAACCACTAAAGGACAAGGCACAATCGGTCCAGAGGCCAGTGTACTATGTCAGTGAAGTGCTCTCAACCTCCAAATAAAACTACCCCCATTACCAGAAGATGTGCTACGGTGTGTACATGGCGGCAAAGAAGTTGAAGCCTTACTTCCAGGCGCATCCGATCACAGTCATCAGTTCGGCACCACTGGCAGAATCATCGGCAATCGGGACGCATCTGGTTGAGTGGCAAAATGGGCTATTGAAATTGCAACACATGGGATCAAGTATGAGCCTCGAAATGCAGTCAAGTCTCAAGGTTTGGTGGATTTTTTGGTTGATTGGGCAGAAACTCAGTATACGCTCCCAGGTCCGGACTCTCAGTTCTGGCAAATGCACTTTGATGGCTCCAAGATGATGACCGTACTAGGGGCTGGCGTTGTTCTTACTTCTCCAAAAGGTGACAAGCTCGAGTATGTGCTGCAGATTCACTTTGCAGCATCGAACAATGTAGCTGAATACGAAGCATTGGTACACGGTGTCTGATTGCCCAATGAGATCAACATTCGGAGGATTTTGTGTTAGGGCGATTCCGATCTGGTGGTGCAGCAATGCACTGACACTTGGGATGCAAAATATGAAAATATGGCAAGGTACAGATTCCTCGTGCAGCAGTTATCTGGTTTCTTTGAAGGATGTGAATTCTATCATGTCCCCCGAGCTAAAAATGAAGCAGCAGATGCACTGTCCAAGTTGGGGTCCACCAGAAAGGAAATTCCACCAGGAGTCTCTCTAGAAAACATCCACAAGCCATCCATCAAGCCTTCCCCAGAATCAGAGTCAATCTTTATTCCGTCCGACCTGAAGATGGCAGAGCTCGAGGCAAAGAAGTTGGTCAAGAAGCAAAAGTTGGAGGAGCAGTCGGCCGCACCAGGGGCTGCCGATTGCGAACCAGGGATTTCTGTCGTCAGCTCGGGGACTGAGGTGGTCATATAAGATGCAATCGACTCCTCCTCCTCCGAACTGCCAGTAGCAGAAGATGAACATCCAGAACCAGAAGCAGTTGCTGCAATGGTAATCGTTGTTGCACCATCATGGGCAGAGTCGATCAGAAACTTTTTGGTGGACGGCACACTCCCACAAGATGAAGTAGAAGCTCGGCAAATCCAGCGCCGATATGGAGCATACACTATCATCAACAACGAGCTGGTACACCGCAACACAACGGGAGTCCTTCAGCGTTGTGTGGAAGAGTACAAGGGGCTGGAATTGCTCCGAGACATCCACCATGGCGAATGTTGCCACCATGCGTCAGCTATAGCAATAGTTTGCAAGGATTTTCGGCACGGTTTTTATTGGCCGACTGCGAAGGCAGCGGCAGAAGAGTTAGTCAAGCATTGCAATGAGTGTCAAAGATTCAAAGCAAAGAGTCACTTACCAGCTTCAGCACTCAAAACTATTCCGATCACATGGCCATTTGCAGTTTGGGGTCTGGACATGGTGGGACCATTCAAAACAGCAAAAGGAGGCATGAATGACTTATTGGTGGTAGTAGACAAGTTCACCAAGTGGATCGAGGCAAGGCCGATCAAGAAGCTAGATGGACCGACTGCGGTCAGATTTATTGTGGACATCACAGTCAGATATGGAGTGCCGAACAACAACATCACTGACAATGGAACAAACTTTGCAAAAGGGGCGCTAGCTCGGTATGCTTCCTAGTAGGGCATTCGGCTAGATGTAGCATCTGTAGCTTACCCCCAGTCAAATGGTCAAGCAGAGCGGGAAAATGGTCTCATATTGTCCGAAATCAAGCCAAGATTGGTGGAGCCACTAGAGAGAGAACCTGGCGCATGGCTCGATGAGCTGCCAACAGTGCTTTGGAGTCTGCGTACCACGCCGAACCGTTCAACTGGATTCACTCCCTTCTTCGTAGTATATGGTGCAGAGGCAATTCTTCCCTGTGATATTGAGTTCGACTCACCTCGTCACGCCATGTACACGGAGGCAGAAGCCAAGGAAGATTGCGAGGACGGTGTTGATCTGAGAGAAGAAGCATGTCTCCTGGCTTTGTCCAGGTCGGCAATATACCAGCAGAAGATGCATCACTACCACAACAAGAAGATCTGTCCCCTAGCTTTTCGTGAGGATGACTTGGTGTTGCGCCGAATCCAGAAATCGGATAGCCAGCACAATTTATCCTCTCCTTGGGAAGGTCCATTCATCGTCAGTCGGGAGCTCAAGAACAATGCATACTACCTTATTGATATCAGAAAGCCGACCCGATATGTGGACACTTCGGGGCAAGAAATGGAGCGTCCCTGGAACGCCGAGCTGTTATGTCCGTTTTACAGTTGAGCGGTACTGTTGTATCCCCTCCCTTTGTGAAAATATTATCAATGAGAATAGCCATGTATCCATGGGATGGCATTCGGCAGGAGTTACAAAAACTTGTGTTTTTTCTTTTTTCCCATTATTAAGGTCAGCGAAAGCTAACCCGGGGATTGGTCTGTTGCCCCGAAATGGGTTTACATAGGAGGAAGATCAAAGCGAGCAACGGCTTTGTGAAAGCTAGTCCGAACCGAATGCAGACCGCAGGTCGGCTGTAATGTCGGGTGGATGTGGCCGAGCAGAACTGTCAATCAAAAAATTCATACTCCAAAAGTATATCTAATTCGAAGTTAGCCGGTAGCAGACCCATCGATTGTGACCAGACCGGCTGGCCAACAGTCGGTAGGTTGCAATTGGCCCATCTGCGCAGCCCTACCTTTACGAGAAAAACTGAGAGCCTAGAAGTACTTGTCAAAATTTCCTTCGAGCTCCATTCTCTGATCCGACCATAGACCACAGGTCGGCTGTATGGTTGGCAGGAATATCGACCAAGAAAGAAAAGAGGCAAAGAAAAAGGCAACCGGTTGAAAAACGCAAAGGCAGAGTACCATATATAACAAAGGAAAAGTAAGTCCATAAGCAAGTAGGGCCGATTGGCCGAATGATGTTCATTACATGAAAGTGGCCCTCGGCGGGCGCACTTGGAATTTAACTAGTGTTTTTCAAGCAAAAGCAGGTAAATAAAAGCATGCCGAGCTTAAGCATTAGACGCGTTCGGAGCAGCTGGAGCAGTCGGAGCTGAAGTAGTTGGGGTCGTGCTGGTGGCACCTCCCGGAGCGGAAGAAGTAGTAGCCTTGGTCTGAGTGTGCGACGGGTCGTGGGAAGCACTCGTTGAGTTCCCATCGGAGGAGCCTTCACCCTCTTCATCGGCATCATCATAAGAATAGTCCAAGGAGTGGGAGGCGTCGCTTCTGGTCCGCCGAGCAGGTCGGGACTGGGGTGCATCTTCACTAGTAGTATACATAAGGTCGCTGAGGGAGGCAAATCCAGTTGGCTGACCATCCTCATCGAGATAAGGAGTAACTTCCAGGAGATCCATGCCATCTGCGAGCTCTTGGGCAATATGGAAGATCTGGTCCAGAGTTCACCAACGTACTCTTCCGATCCGGTCTGTAGAGAAGTCATCAGCTCCAGATCAACGTCAGGATACCAGCTCTTCACGATAGAGAGAGCAGCTTGCACCCCAGATCGAAAGGCAGAATCAAGCATGTTTTCCACCTAGCGAGGCACGACCTTGCGATTCCGAGCAACATCCTCATTGGTCTCAAAGGCAATCGGCTTCAGCCTGCCCTTGAAAAGCTTGTCGTTCAACTTCTGGATACCAGTCTTGTAGGTGCACATGGCACCTTTCACATGGGGCACTCGGGCATCCAGAGCAACAACCAAGTCCTCGACATCCCAGTCGGCATCAGCAGGAACTACCACACCTCGCACTCGGCGAGCTTCAGCAACGGCCTCATCGGCAGCAGTGGTGGAGTTAGGCCAGGCATCTGGCAGGAACAATCGGAGAAAAAAAAAGTTATTTCGGAGAGCAGTAGGATCAGGTCGGAATATAAGAACAAGCAAGTGTAGAGAAGTACCAGCAAGAGCAAGATCTACTCGGTGGAGGCAGGCGAGGGCAAGGTCAACATTGGCCTGGGCTCCTTGGATTTCTTTCTGGTGTCAGACATCCATGTCTTCGGCGCTTTTGACAGCCGCGTACCTTTCTTTCATGAGCTGACCCTCAACCTCGGCCCGAGCATCTAACAACCTCTACATATCGGTATCATGAGCAACCTTGACGGCGGAGAAGTCGGTGGTCACCTTTGGAACTTCAGCTTGCAGTTCGGCCTCAACGCCAGCCAGTCGAGCACGTTCCTTCTCAGCATTTCCGAGCTGGGCACTCTTTTCACCGAGCTGATTCTCCAGTTCGGCGATCTTCTTCTGGGCGGCCTCCAGCTCGGAGGAATGGGTGGCAGAAACTGCAATTCAAAAAAGCACGTAAGGAAACAGCACCAATCAGAAACAAGAAAAGAGCATGCAGGAGAATACTTGTTAATTCTTGGATCTTTGTAGCTTGAGCTTCGGCATTCCTCTCCAAAGCAGTAATGGAATTTTGGCCCGCTGAGTAAGAGGCCAAAAGCTCATCAAACACATCTTGGCGTCTGTCGCAAATAGCCTGAAAAATGGGTCGGTCAGATCTGAACAGGGCACAAAAGTTAAAAGAAAGTAAGATCCGAGCAGATTGCAAGCAATCGGCCCGAATCTCGTGGACTACACCCAGTGGGTGCGCTAGGCGCGCCCCCACTGAAAGGAAAACTTACAGAAGCAGAATGCTCGGAGGCGAGGATTTGGCCCAGAGCTCCATCAACAAAACGTCTAATGTGGGTGGCAAGTCCACCTAGTCGGTTCAAAAGATGGGTCGGGGTTTGGTCCTCGGACCCAAGAGGCGGAGGAGTGGCAGAATCAGCAAGAGGTCGGACCGGTGAGACATCAAGGGTGCCAGTATATGCTTGGCGGAACCGGTCGGCTCGCGAAAGCTGGCGGCTTGTGGTCGGCGGTTGGCGCACAATGGCACTGGAGGACGGCAGTGTGGCAATGCTAGATCCAGCAGGAATGTGAGTAGCAAGCCGAAAACTGACCTGAGGATCAGCGGGTGGAGAAGCAGTCGGGTTGAGGGGGGCGGCAGCAGCGCTCTCCGATCCGGCTGCAGGAGATGGATTCACAGGAATAGTGGCCTGGGCTGAAGAAGCCTCAGGCTGAGAAGCATCAGTAGTAGGCCGATCCAGCATTGGCACATCAAGGTGTACAACACCAGATGGGTCCATCAGGATCGGAGTGGGAGCAGCGGGAGTTGTTGCAAGAGTGGACGACTGCACGCCGGCAGTTGGATTGGTGGCAGAGGTCGGCGGAGGAGCAGTCGGTTGCGCCTGCTTGGCGGCTGCGACAGTTTTCTGTTTCTTGGCCTGCTCAGCCTTGGTGGTGTTAGCCGCAGCTCTCTTGCGAGAAGGTGCAAGAGGAATGTTGGAAGTAGCGGAGGCCGCGGGGGTCGCGCTCGGAGGAACTTCAGATGTGGTAGCGGGGGGCAATCGGAGCCACTCCAGGCACCACAGGAGCGACAGATCGGGCAGCCCTGCAAAGCAAAGAGCAAATTGAGAAAAGCAGTCGAACAAGATTGAAAGGAGCAAAAAATGCAAAGGAACATACCCAGGAGCTCAGGATAGCTGGGCAGCGAACTTCGACATGGAGAAGCTCGGACGAGCAATGTTCAGAGGGGTGGGAGAGAGCACAGGGCCACTCAGTTTGGGGGTAGTCGGACCTGGAGCACGGCGCCGTACTTGCCTTTCTTCTTGGCAACCTTGGAAGTACCGGGGGCGTCGGCGGTTCGGGTGCGTTTTCTCTCGGCCACTGTCTGCTCGGCCGGCTCGGAGTCTGCACCGAAGTCACCATGGGAATCAACGTCACTGCTCCATTCGGCCATGAAGCGTTTGATGGAGGAATCAGACTCACCCTGCTGGTTGAGGCCGAGCTCAAAGGAGGCAGTCCGAGCTTCGGTTTCAGAGTCCGTTTCCTCTTCGAGCTCCAAGTCCTCGGTGTCCTCTTCGGTGCGGTCGGGGTGGTAGCTCGAGGCAGCTTGTCCATCTTGCATGGCCTTGGAGCCAAGGAATTCTTGGAGAAGAGCACCCGATCAGAATCAACAAGAAGGAAAAAAGAGCTAATATGGAAGTAAGACTAGAAGTATACCACGAGGCAGGGCCGGATGCGATCGTGCGCCCTCTTTCCGAACTTGAAGGGGGGAATGATTTTGAGTTCGGCAAGCAAGTTCATTCGGCGGATCAGTTCGGCTTCACCCATGTTGAACGTAGAGATCCTAGTGGGGTCCAGGAGTCGGCTCATATCGCAGATGCGATGGCATCGGCGCTGTAGGGGGAGCACTCGGCGGCATAGCCAAGTGGCAAGCAGATCGGCAGGTTGTAGTTCGTCGGCCATGAGCACCTGGATGTGGGACATCTGGCGGTTCAGTTCGGTGTCCCCATCTCTAGGCTTCTCGGACCAGTTATGCTTGGCAGTCGGAGGCGGCAGATAGAACTCAGGCAAGTTAAGCAGGTCTTTGTTCTTCGGAGAGGAAACATAAAAGAACCCCATCTGCCAGTTCTTGATGGATTGCGGTGGCTGGGGATGAGGGTAAAGTCCAGCTTTCCGAACATAGATGGTGGCAGCACCGCACACGGCCATCACTTTCACCTCCTCTTTCTTCTGCGTCTTGGTTCAATAGCAAACACCCCAGTGCCTACTCGGAAACTGCGAAAGTGGAAGATTCGGCTCCAGAGGCCAATGGTGGGCCGAACACCGAGGTAGCCTTCGCACAGTGTCACAAAAGAGGAGAGCAACATGATAGCATTTGCCCCGAGGTGGTGTGGTTGCAAGCGGTAGAAGCCGAGGAACTCATGGAAGAAGTAGATCACTGGGAGCCCGAAGCTGCGCTGAAAGTGCGTGAGGAAGACGACACGCTCGCCGGCCTGGGGCACGGGCGAAAGCTCGGGGCCGGGAACGCAACAGTCGAGGTCCGCCGTGATCTTGCACGACCGGCGGAGGAGAGCGATGTGCATCTCATTAACAATGGACCCCTTCCACGAGCCCTTCTGAGAAGCGACGGCGCCGGCGTCGTCCCCCATGGAGGCGTCGGATTCCGTGGTGGGCAAGGAGGAGCAAGACGAAGACGAAGACGGCGGCGGCGGCGGAAGCCTAGATCCGCGTCCACCTATGGCGGAGGAGGAGAAGCGGTAGCGGCGGGGGAGGAGTGCGGTTGGGAGGTTCTCGGCGGAGCAGCCCTGAGCTCCGGCGGTGGCAGCAGCGGCACGGAGAGGCGCACGATGCGGCGGCGGCAGAAACAGAGGAGGAGAGCGCGAGGAGGAAGATGGAGTGGGGGTGCGTGGCGCATCTCTCACCCCACGGACTATTTAAAGACCCGACGAGATGCTAGTGGGACCCGCTGTGCCCATCAGGCAGGCGGTGTGGCCGCGTGTATCTATAGAGCATCACCAGTTCGGAGCACAAAAGATCCGGCGGATGGGACGGGACGTGCGCGCGTGGGTCGAGGCAGCGGTTATGGCATGTCAAATCGTAGCACGTCGTCTCGTATTCCCCGGCGAATTCGAAGCGGCAAGTTCGGTCAACATTCCAGTCAAACTAACCGTTGGGCAGATCGGTCGAAAAGTTCAAGAGCAATCGGCAGATAACAAGCAATCGGCACATTGAGAGCAATCGGTCAGAAATGAAGATTCAACATTCCAGAAGCATAGAAGGAACCTGTGCAGGCCTCGCCGTCTCTGAGTTCGGCGGGACCTCCGCAGCTTCAGGGGCTACTGTCGGGGGAATGACCCCCGGGTAGGGTCACCCAGGGGAAACAATTCATCAAGACGAACATCACCGACCTGATGGTCACCGATCTAACCAAGGCCGAACTGATCAAGATTAAGCAAGAAGTGGGCTGAGTTGTTCAGGTCGGAGGCCGATTTCCCCAAAGAGAGTGCAATCGGCCTCACCAGGAAGCACTCGGCCGGAGTAAACAGAGCAACCTCCAAGTAGGATCCCAGGTCGGACACCTGGTACAAGTGCATTCAATGCGCAATCTCTGAAGATCGGGACTATCAGAGGCGTGCGGTCTCCTCCAGCGCCGATCACGCGGACAGGCCGACATGCCTAAGTCTCTAGCTTTAATGTTCATTAGCAAGGTATACAGAGTAGCGGCATGGTGAGCCGCAAGTCTACACCGGGTCATCCGGAAGAACGCGATGTGAGGACCCTAGCTTGCCTGAGGCTGACAGCGGGGCCCTCCCCTTTGTACATTTACCTTTGTACCCTGGGCTCGGCCTATAAGAGCCCCGGGTACCCCTCCTGCGTGAGGTACGACGGAGCACTTATTGCAACTTCACCCACCATAGAGAGAGAGCAAGGAGAGAGTAGAGCTTAGAGCCTTCTTCTCCTTCATCTCAAACAACTCAAGGAGCATTCATTGTAGCCAGAGTTATTGCATATAGCTAGCTCGGCAGGACTAGGGGTGTTATCTCTACGGAGAGCCCCGAACTTGGGTACATCGTGGTGTATCACTGTGTGTTCCCATTCTCGATTCCGGTACCAACGACACTAATCTCGGTTTGTCCCCCTCTTTAGCCATCCCCATGGCATCTATCGTTACATATCGACGACAAACATGTTTATCTTATTTGTGTCTAGTGTTGTGCTGTGATATTCTCACCGTGGCACCCTAATTTCAGTCGTGTACCCTGCGTGTATGATTATTGTACATGACTTGACTTTGGGGGCATCACAAGTTGATATCAAAGCCGACTTCCTGTCGGAAGCCACCCACCCACTACTTGGTCGCAGTTGAGTCTAGTCTTTGAAAAACTATTTTGCTAACTTAATGTTTGGCTTACGGGCTCACATCGATATCACCCCGTCGTGATATCTAGGGTATTAGGATCCTTTTTCTCCGTACCTATGCTCTGGGACTCTGCTTTCTTATCCTTGCGGGTAAGTTTTACTAACTCTGACATTAGGATCACGAGCTTGTTGATTCCACCCGCCGTTCTGCTTCTTAACCCTCTATTGAGTCGTGTCGCAGGAGTTCTGACCCAGGTCCCGGACTGCGGATTCCCTTTCTCATTCGGGGTAGGCCGCGCGTTCTCTGGCACAAATTCCCGTGGCCAACAGTTTTCTTGCAACGTGATTGACATAGCGTTAGCTATGTCGCGTCATGTATTCCTTACCGCGGTCTGCGCGCCGCCTAGTGTGTCCTTTTTCCTTAATTTCTATGACGTTATGATCCCGATTTTTTATTGACTCCGTGTGTGGATGTGTATGTCTTATATGACTACTCCTATATATCTGCGCCTCCTCTTCGTTGTCGCTTTACCTCATGCTTGTTTCCGTTATCTCGTTAAATTTTCATCGCTGAAATACCCTTGTTAAATTATAGCAGGATGGCTGGTCGTGGTGGTCGCGGTCGTGGTCGAGCTGCCAATGACCCACCTCCTCCGTCGGATTACATGGCCGCGATGATGCTGCAGTTCGAGCTGAACCATCAGTTCATGCATAATATCATGGCTCGGTTCCCACAGTAGAACCAACATGGGCACCACCATCAGCATGCCGAAGTGACTCTGCACGACTTCACCCGCCTCAACCCCACTATATTTTGCAACTCTGTTCAGCCGTTGGATGCTGATGACTGGCTTCGCGACATCACTCATGAGCTGGAGTCTGCTAATGTCGATCCAGCCAACTATATGAACTTTGCGTCCTATCACTTGAAAGGCTCCGCTGCTCAGTGGTGGAGCACCCACAAGCGTTCACTGCCAGTTGGAGAAGTCATCACCTGGGATGAATTTCAGTCCGCCTTCCGCGCCCGCTACATTACTCAGGGAATCATGGATCGCAAGCGGGAACAATTCCGCAACCTCACTCAGGGCAACATGACTGTTGAAGCCTACCAGCGTGAGTTCGTCAACCTCTCTCGCTATGCGAAAGAATAAATCACCACTGATGCCCGTAAACAGCAGAAGTTCCGCCGTGGACTCAATGCAGACCTCGGGCTCGCTCTTTCCGTTCATGATTTTTCCAACTTCGCCACCATGGTGAACAAGGCTATCACCGTCGAGACTGCCCAGATGGAGCTCAAGGAATCGCAGAAACACTATCATGACGTTGGCTCATCTTCGGGTGCAACATAGAAGCGTCGCATCTGGCTCCCTAACGGTGTGACCCAGTCACCTGCCCCTGCTCCAAGGCCTTCTTATGTTGCACCACGTCTGCCTCCGCCACCGACGATGCCGAGAGATCTAACTCCACCACCCAATGTTGCACCCCTTCGTCCTCAGGATGGAGTATGCTTCACGTGCCGCCAACCTGGACACTTTTCCAGAGAATGCCCCCAGAAACGGAATCAACTAGTAGTTCACCCTGCTGGCCGCAGAAATGGTCGTGGCAACAACAGGACCCCCAACCTGCTGCTCATGCTCGTGGACATGCTTACAACATTGATGTTGAAGAATCTCAGGAACAACCCGCTACCGTGATGGGTACCCTTCTCGTTAATTTAGTATCTGCTACTGTTTTATTTGATTCAGGAGCATCACATTCATTCATGTCGGAAGCATTTGCATTTTCTCATAACTTCAAGTATGAAATGATGAACCCACCGATGGTTGTTCGCACCCCGATAGGCCAATGCCGAACCACCATGTTAGTGCCAAACACAACCATTGAAATCGAAGGAATTGAATTCTTTGCTTCCCCCATCCTCCTGAATTCTTCCACCATAGACCTTATTCTAGGAATGGATTGGTTGAAAGTACATGATGTCGCACTGTATTGTGGCACCAAGTCTGTCCACTTTTCACCCCTCCGGTGAGATTGTTAACCACACCACCCGAATTACCTGTGATGCTGAAACACATATCTTTATGATGAATGCGTTGAATATCTCACCTCTGGAAGGAATTGAGAACGTTCTAGTCGTTATGCGATTTTCCCGACGTCTTCCCAGAAGAACTGCCGGGAATACCCCCGACTAGAGAGGTGGAATTCGTCATCGACTTGAAGCCAGGCACTGTTCCTATTGCCAAGTTGATACGTCCAAAATGAATCACTATTTTATATAGTAATTCTTTCTTATTCATTGATATATTTAATATTATGATGATGTTCTTATGTTGTTTTGGCTTATTTTACACAGTTTGCAACTTTCCGGTGTCGAAGCAGCAGACGCAGGATTCAGCGGTAAAAAGTGGACGCTGAGTTGCTGAATAAGAATACCTCCAAATTACGTGAAAATCGACGGAGGGCATTTTTCAGAAGAATAACGAAGACACGTCGAAGAGGGGCCAGAGGGGGGCCACAGGGTACCCAGGCGGCCACCTGGCGTGGCGCCCTCCCTGTCCCCACCATGGTCGCGCAGGGAGGGCGCCTGGACCCCTGGGGCCACTCCCGGCTCCCCCCTTTGGCCTATATATCGCACATATTCGAAAAACCCTAAAAGAGAGAGAGTTTTTGGAGTTCCGCCGCTGCTCTGTGGCGGAAACCTACAGAGGAGAAAAGACATCTCCGGCGGGCAGATTCTGTCGTGGGAAAGTCACGGCAGATGTCCGTAGAGTCGGACTTATCATGGGACCTTTGCTGCGAGGCGAATTCGAGGAGAGAGTCGACATAGGAACAAGACTCGGCAAGTTACCCAGGTTCGGCCCCGACGGTGCGGTAAAGACCTACTCCTGCTTTTTGACTATAGGGGAATCGACTCTTCAATAGGAAGAGTCGATCGTATCGATTACACTGATGATGTTTCGCAACCTTAGTCTCGTGGAGATCTAGGCTATGGCGTGAGTTGTCTAGTCCTGACTTGAGGTTAGTTCTCCCTCTGGTTCCCGTGGACCTCAGCTTATAAAGGCGCCGGGTCCCGGGATTCCTAGAGTCCGACTCCTATACGATGTGGAGTTCTATTCTACTTTACAAGTTTTCTACGTGCTATACAAGGTAAGTCAAATTCCTTCTAGGTCTTCAATCTTCACGCTTGGCACGTCAGACTCCTGGTCGGGTCTTCTTTGAGGGCCTTCATATGTAAGTCGGCCCGAAGGTTCCTAATGCCGGGTCTATGGGCCTGATCCATCCCCCCGACATTAGCCTCCAGGATTGTTGTGATGCTTTAGTCTTCACATCAATCTTCTTTTATCTTCTTCATTGCCGCCAGCTCTTCATGGATCAAGGGCCGACTTTATGCTTGACGTTGATTGGGAGTCGGAGTCGTCTCTCTTCAATTCCTTGATCTTCATGAAGTCGGCTTTTCGTTGAATCAGCTATCATCTGATGCTTTACTAGAAGTCGACGCCCAACTCTTTTTAGCTTCTCGTTTCCTTTTACTTGAAGATTTCTCCTTTGACTTTTAGTCAAAGATCCGGTTTAGTTTTTATGATCACACTGCCCGAAACACCGGTTAGAGGCATTGATTTTTGTAGTGGGAATCGAGGAGTCTTTCCATAAATGCTATCTACCATGGGTAGTTATCCCGTATTATTTATGGCATTAATGGATCCTCCCCATGAATCTGCTATAAATATCCCTTGGATAGCTTGATCTTTCAAGCACATCCATCTCCTTCTTCCTCTTTCTGTTTTTCTTCATGGCACCTAAGATAGAGGCCTCTTCTCCTTTGGCATCCAACGAGCTCGATCCTCGTGCAAGTACTCGAGGTCGCGACCGTGGTCGTGGTCGTGGCCGTGGTAGAGGTCGTGGCAGAGGTAGAGGAAGAAGTAATCGTGTCGCCTCTCCTTCTGAATCTCCCCCTTCTTCTCTTGTGATTGACTCAACGCCTTGGGGTCTTTGGCTCCGATCTGATGGATGTCCTCATGGGCCTGTCTGGGTGAAGGTTAGTTTTTCTAACCATGGCACCATGTTTTTTGATAAAAGGTTGGAAAAAATTTCTTCGCTCCAGGAATATTTCTCGAGGAGACACCATTGTCCTCAAATTTAATGGTGAAGACACCTTGTCAGCTAGGATCTTTGACTCGGGTGGAGACCGAGCCTGTTGTTGTGTGGAGAGCTCCAGTGATGAAGAACTCCTTAGTGAAGAAGAAGCTTCAATAGAGGATGAAGCCGACTCTGAAGAAGATGTCTGAAGCTGTGGGTTTTTCTTTTTAGTAGTAGTTTGCCGAGTTTGGCTTTTGCTTGTAAGGTTGCCTCCTTTGATGTAAGACCCAGTTGGATGAATGAAATCTATGAACTTTTGTTGAGTCCATGAGTTTATGAGTCGACTTTTATTCCTAACTTGAAATGTTTTCTAGGAGTGTATAAGAGCCGACCACTTATGATTGTGTATGTATCTGTAGCCCCCTGAGTCGATTCAGAATAGTTTAGTATCTGTTAATCGACTCATAGGACAGATCGACTTGTAGCCCCCATGAGATGCTATGGTCATGTTTACATGCCGTACCGGGTCATCAAAGAAGAATTTGTGTTTATGAAACTTGCTTCGAAGTAGTGTAGCCCCAAGTGTCGGGTTGTCTTTCCTGCAACAACCTAGGACTTACAATTCTTGCATATTTTCTAAAGAATATTTTGAAGTGTTACTCCCCGAGAGTCGGTATACTTAGCTGGGTGATGTACCGAGTCTTCTTTTGAGAAGAAACCTTGAAGTGTAGTCCCCAGGAGTCGGTGTGTGCATCTGTGTGCAGTTCCGAGTCACATAGGTCTATCTTTGAATCTGCCAAGTCACATAGATATGACACGATGGGTTTCATTCCCAGCTTCCAAATAAGTCGGCAAGGGCCGGTTCGACAAATGTCGATATTCATATGTATGGCGAGAGCCATCGCGAACGAGGTCGACTTTATATGTGCAGAAGATGCAATGAAAAAGGTGTATTCCCCATGAGTCGGTATGAGCATCTTTTGTGTTATACCGAGTCATAGAGAATTTTTTGAACTATAGTCCCCATACACTACTAGGGAATACCCTTATGGGGCGCCCTTTTTTTGTGTATAGTGGCGCATTAGGGATGCGCCACTAACTACAAGCCACTAATAAGGGCTTAGAGGTGGCGCATTCTGGACGCGCCACCCCTAAGGCCCTTAGGCGTGGCGCATCTCAGAATGCGCCACCCCTAAGCTCTTAGGGGTGGCGCATTCTGATATGCGCCACGCCTAAGGTTCCTTAGGGGTGGCGCATTCACAGTGCGCCACTAAATCCAGACAAAATGCGCCACTAAAGAATTACAGAAAACAAAAAAAAGAATTACAGAAAAGAATAAAAAAATTAAAGATATTTTTATTATATTACAGAAATGCAAAATACAATATAACAATGAGGCCAACAATTATTGATACAAAAGAATTGCATTATAATTCTTATTACAAAGATTTACAAAGGTTTAGAGGCCAACCAGATTCACAAGATTACATCCATCACAAAATTACAATGAGTCCAACAATTATTGAAAACCGAAAGCTACTTTCGTCATGATATCTTGTTTGCTCTTCAACCTGCACAAAACAAAGCTTTAGAGGTCACATCCATATGAATTCATACCAAAGGAGAACAAGGCAATCTAGCATCTATTCTTATCAACAACTTAAAGCAAGTCGATCAATGGCGAGAAGCATGCACATATGCATAAAAATGCATATGCAGTGACCTTTATACAAAAAGAGCACCAAGAGTATTTGACACTACCATCTACTACACAAAGAGTACATCCAAATTACATGTAGGGCATATATAACATAAATTGTTCAATTGTTCTGACTCGGCTCGGGGAATGGGCGGCATCCTTCTTTCGTCATGAAAGGCCTTGTGTCACGCAGGGCCTTTAGGCGGACTTCTATCTCCCCATTGGATGGTGCAATGTTCGAGTGGAAGATCGACCCCCTCATTTGTACTTCATGACGGATGATAGTCACCATCTGCGCTTGGATGTGAAAGAACTCCTCCTTCAGATTTGCATCGGCGATTTTCGCCTTCCTTTCGGCCCACGCTCTGAGATGACTTGGCAACGTAAGGTTGCGTTGTTCCTGTACAATCGCCCTCATGTGATGAAGGGCGTAGTACGCATCCCTCACACTGCCAGCCGGCTGCTTGACGCACGGGAACTGCGTTACGTGGTTGAACACGTTCACGCCAGGCTGATTTTTCCTGAACTTGTGCTTCATGATCTTGCCTCCGGCTTTTATGTAGCCGACGAGAGCATCATCAGAAACTCTCATGATATACTTGTAATCTTTCTTCTTCACACTCCCCGAGTATAAATACACGGCATGCGAGTGTTGCGGTGAAAAGCAGATGAGCATGCAGTCTTGATCCTCACTGCATAATTAATACAATCCAAAAGGAATGTTGGAAGAGGACAATGGAAAGCTAAGAAAGCATATATGCTACGGAGGCGAGCGAATGACTTACTTGGGAGAGTAGGTCATACGAAATGAATCCTTGTCGGCGTTCTGTAGCATGAAGTCTGTGATGTACCCCGGCGCGAGAGCCGCGTCCCCGTCGTCCATCAAGATGCTTTCACGCATGTAGAAGGGGTCCAATATCGCGACGCTCGGGGTCTTATCTCTCCTGATACTCATAGAAAGGCTGAGCGAGAACAGACGGATAAGGCTATGGTCCAGCCGCTTGAGATGGTACAAATTGAAGATCTCCGAAAATCGCAGGATTATCATATCCGCGGGGATAGTGTTGCTGAAGCCCATGTTGAGTGGCACCTTGGCCATGAAAACCGGGTACGAGGGATTCTCTTCTCGAAGAAGAATCTTCTCTAATGCCATAATACTATGATGCACACTCTGCATATCCGAAGTTGCAAGGTCTAGCATGTCCTTAGGTAGCATCGCCCTACCAGCCACATGGATTTCAAACGAGAGATCCTTGGGTCTTGGTGGCCCGTCCTGAGCCCGGATCGACATCGAAGGTTGGCTACTCGAAGTGATGCTCTTCTTTCTTTTCCGTCCCTTCTTATTTTCTGATTTTGAGCAGTCACTGGCCTTTATCTGCTCAGTGGCCGCCTTATGGAGTGTGGACGGGTTGAGAATAGATCTCCTTGTGGCATCTGCTTGAGGTTCGGTGAAGGCGCAAGCTGCCGGAGACATGTCCTGAGAAGCAACGAAGAGACGCGTGGAGCAAGCAGGCTTCGCCGCAGGATCAGCTGGACCGCGAGCTTCCTCGTCATGCTGATAGGCTCCTTCAGCAGGAGGCATGAATAAGTCATCAGCATCATACAAAGTATTGATGAACTGGTCGGCGCTGATATCATCATAAAGATCATCGTCTTCTTGTTGTGCGCCAATGGGATCATGTGGCGCCGACACGATGACTAGCGGTGTTGTCCTAGGTGTGGTGCCCCTTTCCCCCGTCATTAAACGCATTTGGCTCTTCGACCATACGCATATTTGGTTGAAACAGTCACTGAGGACTGCCGGCTCGTCCTCATCGTATCCGGGGGGTTGAATGGGAGGTTCAACTCTCTCGTAGCCCGAAATCACGAGAGAGATTTGAACCCTATGCATCTCCGGTGCCATCGGCATATTGTGCATGATTCGATTTTCTGGTTGAATGATTTTAGCTTTGGCAACATCCTTCAACTCGCCGTCCACGACTTGTAATAGAATGCATGGAGTGTCCTCCTGCGAAAGACATACATATATGCATGCACGGCATCAGAGAGATTCCACTAAAAAAGGCAAGGAGATGAAGTCCTCGTTTGAGTTGCAGACGCTTATAGTTACCTTGAGGGCGTCGAGGTCGGCTAGTGAAGAGACCCCGCCGATGACGGCGGGCATGCCAGAGACGGAGGGCGCGCTGCCTCCCGTGGCGTCGGTCGCCCTATTTGCGCTGCCGCCGGGTGCATTATTGTTATGCCCCGGTTGCTCGATCGTGGCTGGAGGAGTTACCATCACGTCTGGCGTCGCCGCCGCGGTGTTGGCGGCCGGAGTCACCAATACGTCGGGAGTATGTGCGGGAGACACCACTACGGCGGGAGTCGGGACTGCAGGCGCCGCGGTGCCCGAGTTGCTGCCGACCATGCTGGGGACTGGTATGGGCCCTTGTCCACCACGCGCTTGCCAATTCGCGAGCGACTACATCATATCTGGAAGGAGAGCGTTCATCGTCTTCGCCACTTCTTCCTGGACAAGCTACGGAAGCATGTTCACCTTCTCCTCCAATCCACGAACATAAGCGGCATCTTCTTCGGTCCTTCTCGCCTTGCGCCCCCTCGAACCGGACTGCTCCGCCGGTTTTCCATAATATTCGGACCAATTTAGGTCCGCACCAAAGCCGACCACATGGCCGGCTGACGATGGCTTCGCCGTCACGTCGTCAACCTTCTTAGACTTGTTCAACGCCCTGTTAAAGGTGTTGTCCCACGGGCCGGCCGGCTTAACCGACGACTCCTGCGATGAGGCGATTTTCATTTCCACTTGCTGCAAAAAGAATGTGAAACGTTAAGAAATTGTGAACTTCACTCGAGAATTCAATCGACAAGGTCGTGTGGTAAACTACTTACCACGGCAGTCGTAAACTCCTGAATCTTTGGATCGATAATTATTTTCGAGGTTGCTTTGTCCTTATAGCTCCGGGCCCTCACAAAGAATTCGGTCTGCAGATCATCTTTGTATTGCTGGAAGGGGTTAGGTATGCCCGCAGCGGCGTACTCGGCATCCTCCTTGTCCCATTTAGGTTGGAACTTTTGTAACCACCGGCTCCGAGACGGTGGTTACCTATGACCTGCGACCGCATGGCCTTGCCCTTTGCACTCACGGCCTTGAATTTCTTGGACTCACACCTAGCCTTGAAAAGGTTGTAGGTAGCTTCGTCGATCAACGGCTCTTTCTCCTTGAGCTCCTCCCAGATTTTGTTCTTTTCAAAAATTGCCCTCTTCACCCGGGTTTTCCAACTGGACAAGGCCTTGCTCATCTTCCTGAGGGCCCATGTGTTTACTTTGTTCCCTCTGAGTTCGGTGTTATCGTACGGTTCCGGAAACTTGTATCGTTCGTGTAGCTTGTTGATAAGAAGCTGACAATAATGAATATTCTCACGACTCCTGAGGTTAATCGTGGTGATCGGCACGGTGTTGCGGAGGATCGCCGCGACTTGACGGCCGTACCCTTCCGAAAAACGTTCGGGCTCTTTAGGAATCCCGACGGCGGTCACAACAGTAAACTCTTGCCTGATGACGCCGACCTTGGTCGGTTTCCGATTCCTCTTCTTCGACTGGGTACCATCTGTGTTGGAGCCACCGGTCCCATCATCCTCGCCGATGTTCCTCTCGCCGTCTGTCGTACCGGCCTCCTCCTCCAAGTCATCATCCGATGAGTCGGACTCCGACTCTATCTCCTCCTCATACTCCTCCTCGCCCGGAGGTACTTCCTCTTCTCTCTGCTCCTCGACCTCCTCCTGGGAGTATTCCCAAAATTGCTTCCTTTTTTCTCCCGGCTGAGAAGAAGGACCGGCGTCGGCTCCGGTCGACATGTTTGCACTAGTACAATATTAAGAAATGCAACTACTTAATTAATTAGCACAATAAATAAATGCAAATACTCTCATGTTAAGAAAAATAGCAAAGGTCATGCAGGAATTCACGGAAAAATTCGGCATGACCTTTGCTCTTTTTTCTTAACATGAGAGTGCCCCATTCTCAACCAAAACGGAAGTTAATCAACATTTCGGGAGAAAGGGGATAATAATTTGTACCTGCACAAAACAAATGCCTACATGTAGGCACAACAATGCACAAAAATAGATATTCAAACAGTAGATATTCAAGAAACATATACTTGCAAATGGATAAAAAATGAGCTTGACTAAAACAGCGGACAAACATGATGAAATAAACATGATGAGATCATGTAACAATGGCACATCAAAATATAAAACTATCGAAGAACAGATTCATCGTTATGTTCATAAGAACAAATGCTTACCTACTGGTTTTTTATAAGAACAACTGATATAGCTACTTCATCACTGTCCTAAAATTCTAGTAAAACTAGTACATAACCCATGTGTTGCATTTTTTTAAAGAGAACCAAGGAATGACCAAAGCTACAAAAATTCCCTAGCTACTTTAGCAAATTCCCTAGCTACAGGACACACACACACACACACACCTCTCTCTCTCTCTCTCTCACACACACACACACACACACACACACACACACACACACAGAGGACACACACACACACACACACACACACACACACACACACAGAGGACACACACACAGAGGACACACACACACAGGACACACACACACACACACCTCACACACACACACACACAGATCCTATAATGATCCCAATAGCATGTGTGTTCTGCATTTAGCAATTTTGTGCACTAAGCAATAATCTTGGCAGTAAGCAATAATCCTAGCTATTTAGATTGAATGTACAGTAGCAAAATTAATATTGGAGCACATAACCAAGCAATTTTTCACTACTATGCCACACAAACTACAATGATCCCAACAGCTAGCTTTCAAGTGCAGAAATTCTATTCCATTGCTACCACACAAAACAAAAAAAACTTGTGTTCCATTAATAAGAACATATGCTATGCATCAAATTCAGAATTGCGTGAACACCTAACTGAATTTTGTGTGCAAAACAACCATGACAAGGTACTAACTGAATTTTCTTGTACTAACTCTAATCCCTCTTCCCCCTAACACTAATCCCTCTTCCCCCTAACACTAACAGCAACATCTAACCCATCCCCCCAAAGGATTTATGAGCAGCAGGGGGAGTGGAGGTTGGGGGCGGCGCCATGGCCACCACGGTCGTCGTCGGAAGCCAGCAAGGGGAGGGAGGGGGTACCTGGCGGTGGAGGGGCGTCGCCTAGGTCGCCGTGGAGGGGTTGGGGCGGCTCCGGTGAATTGAGGGGCGGGGGCGGGGGCGGCTCCGGTGGAGGCAGTCGGCGAGGAGAGGTGGGACTCCGGTGGCGCGAGGTGGCTCCGGTGGCGTGAGGCGGCTCCGGTGCGGCGGCTGGGGCTCCGGTGCGGTGGCTAGGGCTCCGGTGCGGCGAGGGCTCCGGTGCGGCGCGCTAGGGCTCGAATGGGTACTGTGCACGAGCAAGGGGAGGGCCCCGTGGAGGTTAAGGCTTAGGGGTGGCGCATTTTGCCAGAATGCGCCACCAACAGGTTTCTTATGCGTGGCGCATCTCGGCAAAATGCGCCACACATAAGAAACCTGTTGGTGGCGCATTCTGGCAAAATGCGCCACCCCTAAGAGCACTTAGTGGCGCATTTCAACAATATGCGCCACCCCTAAGTTTTTTTTATTTTTTAATTAAAGTTTAAACAATTATTTATTTTTTAATTAAAGTGAAACCATTTAAAAATAATAATTATGGAGTACATTTTTTAATTAAAGTGAAACCATTTAAAAAAGTGGTCAAACTTTATTAAGATTGACTTTGACCAAATCTTATATGCGGAGTAAAAAGAAACGGAGGGAGTACTTGCTCTAACCGACCTTTTGAGAATGGTGCTTCGATTGTGTATCGTCGATGTTCATACACTTCAAACTATGATCCAAACATAATAATGTGATCATATCGATCCACGTACCATGCCTTAACCGTGTCGTCGCCGAACCAAGATCCACAAACACAAGGTGTAGCGGCATTTGGAAACATAAGATTGTGATCATCAATTACAAAGTGCATATTAAATCCATGCATCCACAAAGTGATCATGAATTACAAAATATTTTTCTTAAATTTGGAGCTAGCTATCTAGCTATCGTTTCCTCACGATCTTCTTCTTGCCCTTCTTTGTCGTGGTTGAATAATTTAGGCCCGGGACGCCTTCACTTTTCCTCTTGAACGGGAGGAGACCTTTCTTCGGTAGGGTTGTGGTGTATGTATCCTGAGCGGCGTAGTCATCCTCCATCTTTGGGTCGCCGTACTTGTCAAAGTCTTGCTCGTTGGCGACTCCATCCATTCCGATGATGTTTCTTTTGCCTCTCCTCACTACAACGCGGCTCGGCTTTGATGGGTCGGTAATGAAGAAGCATTGGTCCACTTGGCTAGCCAGTACCCATGGCTCATTTTTCGTGGTGACGTTTGCGTCCGCAGACTTGGATTTGACTTCGGGTATAACCATGGTGGTGAAGTACCAGTCTTCTTTTACGACGCTCTTGGCCCATCTCACACGGAACATCGGCACCTTCTCTCCACAGTAGTCGAGCTCCCATATGTCCTCGATCCTTCCATAGAATCTTTCCTTGACGTCATCGGTGTAGAATATCCCCGTTACCCCTGAGTTCTGGTAATCGCAGTTATTGTCCTTTTCCTCCGTGTAAAATGTGTAGCCGTTGATATCATACACTTGATAGGTCATCAGGTTGCGTGCGGCACCCTGTGACAAGGTGAATATCATATTTTCGTCCTCGGAAGCGTTCCTTCGCGGGGGATTAGCACGAAGCTCGTCCCTGAACCAAGTCATGAAACCGGAGTTGTGCTCTTTGATTAGCCGTGGATCTCGGTCTGTTATCTGCAGACCCTGGTCACTTTACTTCTTCCTGATTAAATCCTTGTGCTTTACTATCCAAGGATCGACCAGCTGGATGTGTTGTAGCGCGACTAGGCTTGCTCTTTCAAAGTCGATGTCTCGACCGTCAAAGTTGACATGCATTGCGCGGCTTCCCTCGTGGTGACCACACCCATCGGTCCTGCCAAAGTGCTTGTTGACGGCCAGACCAACAGGGTTCTCGGTGTTGAGATAATTCGTGCAAAAAGAGATGCACTCTTCGGTTAGAAAGCCCTTCGCTATGCTTGCATCTGGACGGGACCTGTTACGAACGTATTTTTTGATGTGTCCATTCATCCTTTCGAACGGCATCATGTTGCGTAGAAACCAGGCCCGAGTTGGATGATATCCTCCACGACGTGGATCAGCAGATGCACCATAATGTCGAAGAACACGGGCAGGAAATAGATCTCAAGCTCGCATAGTATGAGCACGATCTCCTCCTGTAGCCTTTTGAGTTGCTTAGCGCAAATCGACTTCCGGGAGATGACGTCAAAAAAGTTGCAAAGGCCAAACAACGTTTTACGGACGTGCTCGTCCATTATCCCTCGCATCGCAACCGGGAGAATCTCCGTCATCAGCACGACACAGTCGTGAGATTTCATCCCGCTGAAACGCTGCTTCGCCTCGTCTAGGTATCTGCTTATCTTCCCCGCGTAGCCGTTCAGAAATTTTACTCCTATGAGGCAGTGGATAAACCGCTTGATCTCCTCCTCGCACAGAGTGAAGCATGCCGGGGGGCAGTGATCAATATGGCCGGTCTTCTTCTTGGTCGTCCTTTTTCGTTTGCGAGAGTTTTGCATTTCCGTATACTCTTCCTCCTCCGGCTCATCATCGTCGTCACTAGGGGGGTGAAGTTCCCTCCTGATGCCCATAAATTTCAAGTCATTCCTTGCTTTTGGCCCGTCCTTGGTCTTCTCCGGCATGTTGAGCAGCGTGCCAAACAAGCTCTCGCACACGTTCTTTGTGATATGCATTAGATCAAGGCTATGAGGACTGCGGAGTAGATCAACGGCTGAGTCTTCTTTTTTTTCTTTCCCGGCGCGGGGCACTCTTTCCAAGTTTTCAGCAAGTTGTCGATTTCTTTGCCGCTCCTTCGAGCTGGGGGTGCTTGGAGCTCCTCGCTTCCATCGAACAGATGTCCCTGTTTTCTCCACGCGTGTTTCTTGGGAATCCACCTCTAAGACACCCGGAACACGGTTTTTGAAGATCCGAGATCTTTTGGTACCTGGCGGTACGTTGTATTATCCATGCACCTAACACATGCACAGAATCCTTGGACCACCTGCCCTGAGAAATATCCGTATCCGAGATAGTCGTGCACCGTCGTGATCACCGCGGCTTTCATTGGGAAATATTCTTTTGCCGCGGCGTCCCACGTATTGACTCCGTCTTTCCATAACGTTTCTAGCTCCTATTTCAACAGCTGCAGATATAGATTGAGGTCCGTACCTGGTTGTTTCGGCCCTTGAACTAGCATACACATTGTTATGTACTTTTTCTTCATGCACTTCCAGGGGGGAAGGTTGTATATGCATACAAACACGGGCCAGGTACTGTGTGTGCTGCTCTGGCCGCCAAACGGATTGACTCCATCGGCGCTCACAGCAATCCTGAGGTTCCTTGGTTCTTTCCCGAAATCTGGGTATTCGAGGTCCAACGCAGTCGATTGGCTACCATCTGAAGGGTTCCTCGGCATGTCCTCCTTTTCCGGATCCGGGTTCGGGTCATCCTCTTTTAGCTTCTTTCTATCCGCGTGCCAGGTCATGAGCTTTGCTTCCTCGGGATCTACGAAATACCTCTGCAGACGAGGAGTGATCGGAAAGTACCATACCACTTTTCTAGGAACTTTCTTCCCTCTCTTGTATCGACTAACACCGCACACCGAACATGTGGTTTTATCTTCGTCCTCACCCCGATAGATCATGCAATCATTTATGCAGACGTGGTATTTAACGTGCGGAAGATCGAGAGGGCAAAGGACTTTCTTGGCCTCAGCGATACTAGTTGGGAACGTGTTGCCCTTCGGAAGACGATCGTGCCAGAATGCCATGTTATCATCGAAGCTTTCGTCGGTCCATTTGTGTTTTGCCTTCATCTCCATAGCCCCAAGTGTTACATTCAAGCGGGTATCCCCGTCGTTGCATTCTTCGTACAACTTCGTAATCGCGTCTTTCTCGAGTTGCGCCATCTTGGCTTTCTCTCTAGCTGCACCTCTTGCGTTCAACGCCTCTTTGACAAGCAGCTCTTGAACATGAGGGTCCCGCACCCAGCTTGAATCCTCATCATGTCCGACATCTTGATCTTCATGTCCGACATCTTGATCTACATGATCCGCTTTGGCATCTTCTTCATGATCATGTACGGGATGCTCTTCGTCTTCTCGCCCGCCGCTGTTTTCTGGTTGCCCTTCCTCATTTACTGGCGCCCCACCATTGACGTCCTCCTCCTCACCAGCTTCATCACTTATCCATCGTGTGTAGCCATCCATCAAACCATTACGCTTCAGGTGTCTTTGCAATATTCCGGAATTAGGCTCGGTCACGCACTGCAGTTTGCATCTCCGACACGGACATCTTATATCCGACCTATTATTCCTTAGCATGTCGTTTGTCGCACATTGCATCTACCTAGCCACGGTGATATCGCTCAGCATCTCGCGGACCATGGTCGATCACCTGCGTGCACGGAGAGAGCAACAAAATTATATATCACAGTCGTCGCCGGAAAAATTCGGCATGACCTTCCCTAATAATGCATGGGAGCATGTGGAGAGTGCGCCAGAAATTTGCCGAAACGGAAATGAATCGACATTTCGGCAAAACATTGGCCACAAGATACACATATACATCAAACCACCATAAGCTTCACATATACATCAAACCACCACAAGCTTCACATATACATCAAACCCAAGCTTCACATATACAACAAACCCCAAGCTAATAAAGGCAAGTATATGGGTCATAAATGGAACAAAAGAGTTTGGGAGGAGGTCCACTTACTTCAATATGAAACAAAATAGATGTAATGCCAAGTATCGATGGATAAATGGAAGAAATGAGGTGGGGAGGAGGAGAAAACCGAATAGATCTAGGGTTTGAAGAGTGGATCTAGTTTGAGAATTGTGTGGAGTGAATGAGAGGTGGTAGGTGGGGTGGAGTAGATAAGGGCAGCTCTAGGCATTTAGTGGCGCATATAGAAAGTCAGTGGTGGCGCATTGGTGAAATGCGCCACTCCTAAGCTCTTATGGGTGGCGCATTAGACAAATGTGCCACCCCTAAGGACCTTATGGGTGGCGCATTTATAGAATGCGCCACCCTTAAGCTCTTAGGGGTGGCGCATTCATTCTGTAAATGCGCCACCCATAGGGTCCTTAGGGGTGGCGCATATTGCTAGATGCGCCACGTATAAGATCATCCAGGCTGGCCCACTCTTAGGGGTGGCGCACTGGAAAATAATGCGCCACCCATATGGGTGGCGCACTGGAAAATAATGCGCCACCCATATGGGTGGCGCATTATTTTCCAGTGCGCCACCCCTAACAGATGGTGGCGCATGGCCTTCTATATGCACCACTAATAAGCTTTCCATGTATAGCTATTTCCCTAGTAGTGCATGAGTCAGTATGAGCATCTTTTGTGCCATACCGAGTCACACGGGTTAATGCTCAAGATATATCTTTTGGATAAAAAATGAAAATAATATGTGATGATGCTAATGTATGATGAAAGAAAATATAAAGGCTCATATAGAAGTCAACTCTGGATTCATCTTTTCCTCATCTTCTCTTTGTTGAGAAGAATTTTGGGTTATCCATGAGTCGGAACTCCTCTCTATGTCGTCTCACATTGATCAGCGTTTTTCCGTTTGCTTTAAAAATTCTTCTTGAGAGTTTTTAGCCGGTTTTCGCGTATTTAGATCGTATGAGCATAGGCTATACAGGCCAAGGCTTGTTTTGCCAGTTCATCGATATGCTGGGATTTCTTCGGATAAGAGTCGATGAGTGACATTGAGCCCCCCTACTTCCCCTGAATAAGCTTATACACTATTATTTTTACATATATATGCCGGGTTTTCGGATAAAGAGTCAATGATTGTCATCGAACTCCCCGATTCCCCTGAATAAGCAATATACATGCTCAACACCAATAGAGGGGTAGATCAAGCCCCTAGGTCTCTGAGATATAATAATGCAATGTATGCAAATGTATGATGCAAAAAATAAATGACATGAAATAAAAAGTAAAGTGGAGTCGATATGGCGAGAGCCGTTGCGACGGAAGTCGACTTAGTTATATGTGGCGAGAGCCAGCGCGACAGAAGTCGACTTATGTATGTTTTGATGGCGAAAACCGGCACGACCAACGTCGGCTTATATATATATATATATATATATATATATATATATATATATAGAGAGAGAGAGAGAGAGAGAGAGAGAATGGATTCGGTATGTTGTAACTCTGTAGTCCTTTAAATCGGAACCGTCCATCTGCTTTGAGATCAGCACCTTTATTAGAGAAAGGTTCCTATTTATCCTTTTATAGAATTTCACACTTTATAAGAGGAATGAGTAGCTCTCACTTTCTATCTAGGCATGGACATTTCCGGCAACTGAAAGAGGGATGTGCAACTCTTCCTTTCGATCTGAGCATGGACAATTAAGGCAACTATTGTCCTGGAGTAGGCTTTTTTTGGGAGGTGTGAGAACATATGAGCACTTTTTTACATCTATAATTTTTGCAGCAATTTCCAGTAAGTTGTGGCGCTATTTCAAAGGTGCGTGGACTGAAACTAAAAGGTGCGGGATTCATACTCCAACGGTGCTTCTAAAAATCTAAAAAGGAGGGAGACCGGTGGGGAAAATATGCACAGATCAGTGCCAAACATTAATATAAGAAATAATTCCAAAGTGCCAAACATGCGGTGCCACACTTATAATCATCTGGTGCCAAACATGATTCATATTAATCACACCAACAAAATTCGGTGCCACACTTATAATCATCTAGTGCCAAACATGATTCATATTAATCACACCAACAAAATTCGGTGCCACACTTATAATCATCCGGTGCAAAACACGATTCATATTACTCACACCAACAAAATTCCGTGCCACACTTATAATCATCCGGTACAAAACATGCATACACGACTCCCACATATAATCATTCGATGTTGCACGCATAATCTTTCGGTGCCGACAAGCAGTACCCACATGAAGCATTCAAAATCGACAAAAAAGGATTGATACCAAGCAACCTCACCGTCCTACCAATACCACGAACATCTACTGCAGCAACCAACCTCACCAGGGTCGACAACATAGAAGGAAGAAGGGAAGGAGGGAGGGCCGGATCTGGCATGGTTGGTGTCGCTGCCGGTACCAGATCCGCGAGCCCTCGCCGGTCGTCATGGTCGCCACCTCACCTCTTTCTCTCTGGCGAGGAGGAAGCTGCAGCCGGGGCCAGGTTGTCCATGGACGCCGGATCTGCACCCTCTATGGGCCTCCCTCGGACGGATCCGGCAGCACGAGCAAGCCATGGATTCGACCAAGCTGCACCCTCTACGGGCCTCCCTCTTCCATCACCTCCACATAAGATGCAGATCAAGAAGGGAGTCCCGCGGAGGAGGATTTGTGGGGGAGGGTGTGGATATCACCTCACCCGTTCGAGGCAGAGGTGGACGACGCAGGGGGATCTGGTAGTTGCTCGTCCTGCGACTCAAGGACGACCGCGGGTGACGGCAGCCTCCCCGCTTTGGATTGAGCTCCACCACCAGAGGAGAGAAGGTTGGGGACGACGAGGACATCCCTCCTCCACCACCTCCCCGCCGGCCTTGGGGGAGAGGAGATTCGCCGCCATTCGCTCCCTCGACAGGGATCACGAGAGCCGGGAGGAGATGGGTGTAGGTGTGCCAAGGTCGGCCGGTCCCGTTCCTCCTCCATCGTGGCTAGCATAGGTGATTCGATCTCTTCTTGGATCTGGATCTGGAAGAGAAAGAAAGATTAAAGTGGGAAGGGGAGAACCGGGAGGAGGCGACACCGAGGACATGGTTGGGCGTGGGTGGCGTCTACTGAAGGTGGGATGGGAACTGGGTGGTGGGGAGGGAGGAGATAAAGGAGAGAGACAACGAGGGGGCGGTGTCCGTGAGTGACCAGGGCGGTAGGGATGGTCTGCTCTGGTGATCTGTTGCTCGTTTGGCACGATCTGGTCTGCTTGCTGGTATTAGCGTGGGGTAGAGTAGCTGCCAGGCTAGTGAGGCTAGGTACAACTAAATGAGGAAATAAGTTGGGACGCTGGAAAATTAGGAAAAGGAAAAGTGGAAACCTTTTTTCCATCCATAGCTCGCATCCCTATGTGTAATGTGTTGTTGTGATTGTTGCTGCCATAGAGTCACCCACATACACAAGCTTTTGTCTATATATATATATATTGTGGCGAAAGCTAGTGCGAAGTATGTCGACTTTAGTGAAGCGTACAATAATGTTCCTGTTTCTACTCAAGTGTAATATGGACGGAGTTGTGCGATGTTCCACGGCCTGAGAGTCTCCTCCATGCTTGTGCGCGTGTCCGCTTTCTCGCGTATATCCACTAGGTTGTAGGATCCGTTGTACAGGTTCTTGCTGACCACGAACGGTCCTTCCCAAGGAGAGGGTAACTTGTGCATTCCATCTCTTTTCTGTATGATTCGGAGCACCAAATCACCTTCCTGGAAAGTCCGACTTTTGATGCGACGGCTATGGTAGCATCGTAGATCTTGTTGGTAGATAGCCGACTGAGTAGCAGAAAAATCTCGTTTTTCATCGAGAATATCCAAGGCGTCTTGTCTTGCTTTATCATTTTCGGCTTCTACATAAGCAGTGACTCGAGGTGAGTCGTGACGTATGTCACTTGGGAGGACGACTTCCGCTCCATAGACTAGGAAGAAGGGCGTATAGCCTGTCGACCTGTTGGGAGTCGTCCTGATGCTCCATAATACTGAGGGTAACTCCTCCTCCCAGCAACCCGGCGTCCTTTTCAAAGGGACAATGATTCGGGGTTTGATGCCTCAGAGCAACTCTTGGTTGGCTCTCTTGGCTTGTCAGTTGGACTGTGGATATGCCACTGATGCAAGGTCGAGTCGGATGTGCTCGTTCTGGAAGAATCGCTGCATAACCCCTTCTGATAGGTTAGAACCATTATCAGTGATGATGCTGTGGGGGTAGCCGAATCTGTATATAATCTTTTTCAAGAATTTTAATGATGTCACGGCGTCACATTTGCTGACCGGCTCTGCTTCGACCCATTTGGTGAATTTATCCACTGCCACCAATATGTGAGTATTCTTGTTGGCCGACCTTTTGAAAGGTCCCACCATATCAAGTCCCCGTACTGCAAAGGTCTAGGTAATAGGTATCATCCTGAGTTCTTGAGCCGGCACGTGAGCTTGTTTTGCATAGCGCCGACATCCATCAAATTTCTTGACTATGTCCTCTGCATCCGCATGAGCTGTGAGCCAGTAGAAGCCGTGTCGAAAGGCTTTAGCTAAAAGAGAACGAGAGCCGGCATGGTGTCCGCAATCTCCAGAGTGTATTTCTTTGAGGATGGCTCTACCTTCTTCTGGTGAGACACATGTCTGAAAAACATCCGCGACACTTCGCCGATGTAACTCACCATTGATGAGTACAAATTGGCTTCTCTTGACGATTCGTCTGGCCAATATCTCATCTTGAGGAAGTATTCCTCGAGACTTGTAATCCAAGTAAGGTACGACCCATGAGGGTGTAGCATGAATTACAACAACCAAAGCCGGCTCAGGGTCCGGCTATGATATGTCTTGCTCTGTTGGTGGTTGTACAGACGGCTTTGTTAGGACATCCATGAATACGTTTGGAGGGACCGGCTTTCGCTGAGAGCCGAGTCGGGAGAGGGAATCTGCTGCTTTGTTTTCCCTGCGGTCCACGTGATCCACTTGGTATCCAACAAAAAATCCGGCTTGTCTTTGCACTTCTCGTCTATAAGCTGCCATTATGGGATTTTTGGAATCCCATTTTCCTTAAACTTGTTGAGAAACGAGATCAGAGTCGCCATAGCATTGGATCCAACTTATGTTCATCTCACGAGCTAGCCATAGTCCATGAAGCAAGGCTTCATATTCTGCTGCATTGTTGGTACAAGTGAACTACAACTGTAGAACATAGCAGAATTTCTCCCCTTTAGGTGAGGTAAGAACCACGCCGGCTCCTGACCCTTGGAGCTGACGGCTTCCATCGAAGTGCATCGTCCAATATTTGGTGACTTGCTTCTCTGGCGATGCTTGGATCTCTGTCCAGTCATTGATGAAGTCGGCTAGCGCCTGGGACTTGATGGTCGTTCGTGGCTTGTATTTGATGTGATAAGCCCCCAACTCTATGGACCACTTTGCAATCCTTCTCGTTGCTTCCCGGTTTTGGATGATATCTGCAAGTGGTGCTGAGCTAGCCACAATTATGGGGTGCTCCTGGAAGTAGTGTTTAAGTTTTCCGACTTGCCATGAATACACCAAGAACCAATTTCTACCAGTGAGGGTAGCGTTGCTTTGATAAAGTCAGAACCTCACTGACGTAATAAACTGGTCTTTGCAAAGGGTGCTCCTTGCCGGCTTCCATATGCTCAACAACAACTACAGCGCTGACCGCTCGATTGTTGGCTGCTATAAAAAGTAACATAGGTTCTTTAGGCTTGGGATCCGCCAATATTGGAGCTTGGGATAATTGCTTCTTCAGTGACTCTAGGGCCTGATCGGCTTCGTCATCCCAGACAAATGTTTCTGATTTCCTCAGGAGCCGATACAGGGGGATTGCCTTTTCACCAAGTCGGCTTATGAACTGGCTCAGAGCGGCTACACATCATGTGAGTCATTGAACTCTCTTTACCGAGTCCGGCTTCTGAAGTGTCATGACAGCATTGATTTTTTCTGGGTTTGCCTCGATACCTCTCTCTGATACTATGTATCCAAGGAGTTTACCTGCAGGTACCCCAAAGGGGCATTGGGCCGGGTTTAGCTTCATCTGGTACTTGCGCAGATTTTTGAAGGTTTCCGTCAAGTCACGGATGAGCGAGTCGGCCAATTGGGACTTGATCACTATATCATCCACGTAAGCATGCACGTTGCGCCCAATCTGCTCTTTGAGGCAACTCTGTACTGTTCGCTGATATGTGGCTCCCGCATTCTTAAGGCCAAAAGGCATAGAAGTGTAACAGTAGATCCCGAAGGGGGTGATGAAAGCCGTTTTCTCTTGATCTTCTAGGGCCATCTTGATCTGGTGATAACAAGAGTAGGCGTCAAGGAAACATAGGAGCTCGCATCCCGCAGTCGAGTCTATGATCTAGTCAATACGAGGCAGCGCGAAGGGATCCTTCGGGCAGGCCTTGTTTAAGTCCATGTAGTCAATGTACATGTGCCAAGTCCCGTTCTTTTTCAAAACGAGGACCGGGTTTGCGAGCCATTCTGGATAGAAGACTTCTATGATGAACCCGGCGCAAGGAGCCGGGCTATCTCTTCCCCGATAGCGTTTCTCCTCTCGTCATTGAAACGACGAAGGAATTGTTTGACCGGCTTTAGCTTTAGATCTATATTTAGGTGGTGCTCAGCGAGTTCCCTCGGGACACCTGGCATATCGGAGGGTTTCCAGGAGAAGATGTCCCGATTCTCACGGAGGAACTCGATGAGCGTGCTTTCCTATTTGTCAGATAAATCCGTCCCAATGGTGAACTGCTGAGAAGAGTCTCCAGGGACAAAGTCGACTTTCTTCGTATACTGAGCCGGTTGGAACTTGGGGTTGTTTTCGGGAGTCGGTTTCTTCAGGATCGTGGGATCTGCCGGGTCTACCTTTTCTTGGTATGCCGACAAGTCCTCTTTGGCGCGTGTCGACTCGGCAAACTTGACGTGTTGTTCGTCACATTCCACTGCCCTGGACCGACTTCCATCGACGGTGATTGGGCCATTAGGACCCGACATCTTTAGTTTCAGGTAGACATAACATGGCCGAGCCATGAATTTGGCATAAGCCGGTCTGCCCAAAATGGCGTGATATGGGCTCTCGAGTTTTACCACTTCAAAGGGTATGAGTTCGGAGCGGAAATTCTCAGTGTTTCCAAAAGCCGTCTCCAGGTGAATTTTGCCTATCGGGCGTTCGACTTGCCTGGGACTATTCCGTGGAAAACGGTGTTGGAGGGTTGCAGCTGTTTTTGGGTCAGTCTCATCCTGCGAAAGGTTTCGTAGTAGAGGATGTTGATGCTGCTTCCTCCATCCATGAGCACTTTGTCAAGTGTATATCCTCCGATTTGTGGAGAGACTACTAGAGCCAGGGCCTCCGGGTTATCCACGACCCGGGGGTGGTCATCCCTTGTCCAAGTGATTGGCTGTTCTGACCAATTAAGACACCTGGGCCAAGCCGGCTCTGTAGTCACAGCCATGGCGGCTCTCCGTTGTAGCTTCCTATCCCTCCTGCAAGTGCTGGTGGTGAAAACGTGATATGCTGCACGGTCATGGAGTTGTTTCGGGTTTGCTTGGAATCCAGCAAGCCCGGACTGATTTTGATGAGTTCCTCCTCCGGGTCCTTGGTGTTGAAGCATTGTGCCGGCTTCTTGGTAGCCAGGATTCTGGTTGTTGCCGTTCTGGCTGGATCCTCCACCTGACCCGGGAGGTCCCTGGTTCCCACGTCGTGCAAACTCTTTCATGAAATAGCAATCTTCCCAGGTGTGATTGGCTGGGTGATCGGGTTTACTATGGGTCGGGAAATGACACTTCATAGCTGCTTCAAAGTTGTTCGGGCGAAAATTTCCTTTCGGCTTGCGGTAGTTGTTGCCCCCTGCTTCTGTCTTTGGGAGCCAACATTTGTGTTGGCTACCAAGTCAGAAGTAGTCTGATCAAGCCGCCGCTTGGTTTGCTTACTCTGATTCTGGGACGTTTTGCCACCATTCTTGTTCTGGCCGGCTTTATCCCGTTGAGGTTCAGTATCTTTGGCTTCGTCAGACTCGGCATATTTGATGACTGCGTTCATGAGTTCTCCTATGTCCTTGACCGTTCTCTTGAGTCGGCCAAGTTTGTGGACTAGGAGCTCGAACTTGCAGTTCCTTTCCAAGACGATGACGACTGTTTGGGCTATAATAGTGTCCGAAGAGTGGATTATTTCCGCAATCCGTCGTGCCCAGCTCAGGGTCGACTCTCCTTACTTCTGGACACAATGCTCCAAGTCGACGATTGTGGTAGCTCGCCGACATGTGCCTTGGAAGTTCTGGATGAATTTTTCCTTGAGATCCGTCCAAGAGGTGACTTAGTCTCTGAGCTTCTATCAATTCCGACTTGTGGGTCCTGTGGGGCGTGCGTTGGCGAGACTTAGTCTCTGAGCTTCTATCAATTCCGACTCGTGTCACAAGCGCCTGGTTTCTTGGGCGAGTTGCGTTTCTCTTTCCACCATCTGGGCGTTCTGAGAGTTAATTTCCCTTCGTACGCTCATCACCTAGGCCTTGAGTCCATTGACCCTGGTTCTCTAGGTTTATTGGTTTTTAGCTGTCATTGGCGCAGCTAAGGCTTCATCCAAGGCGTTTAGGGCGTCTGAGAGGACTTCTGCTCCTGCAAGAACTTCTGGCTGTTCCCTATCCGGATTAGGAGCCGTGTTGTGAGTCGTTTCCACATTCCGGTTTTGCGCTGCACCTTGAGCCGGTTGGCTTCCCTGCTCTTCGGTGCCTGCCAAGAACGCTGTCACGCAATATGGAGGCTCGTACTGTGGAAAGTCGGGGTTGTATTCAACTACTCCCGTGCCGAGTCTGCTGCTCCCGGCGGATCGGATGGAGCCAGTATCTGAGAGGCTTGTCTCACTGGGGTGTGAGTTAGCGTCAGACATTTCTCCCGTGGAGTCAGGAGTCAGCGACTCGACGGAGCGCGCCGACTCTGGGGATCCAGCGATGAACCCGACAAAGGTGTGCTTTGAGCCATCATGTCGCCCACTCGAGGTCTCCAAGGGAACTTCAGGATCTGGCTCTGGCTCGGATCCGTCTGTCTTTGCAATGAAGATGTGAATAGATCCAATCGGGACCCGATAGCCGGATTTGATGGAATCGGCGTCAGGACCCCAAGTTGAGTCGTCGATGCAGAGCTTTCCGCGTCGGATCCTGGTGATTCTCCCGGTCACGAATCCTTCCATGCCTTGCAGAGCTCCCCTTAGAATCTCAACACCTGCGAGCGCAGGCCCCACGGTGGGCGCCAACTGTCATGGGAAAGTCACGGCAGATGTCCGTAGAGTCAGACTTATCATGGGACCTTTGCTGCGAGGCGAATTCGAGGAGAGAGTCGACATAGGAACAAGACTCGGTGAGTTACCCAGGTTCGGCCCCGACGGTGCGGTAAAGACCTACTCCTGCTTTTTGACTATAGGGGAATCGACTCTTCAATAGGAAGAGTCGATCGTATCGATTACAGTGATGATGTTTCGCAACCTTAGTCTCGTGGAGATCTAGGCTATGGCACGAGTTGTCTAATCCTGACTTGAGGTTAGTTCTCCCTCTGGTTCCCGTGGACCTCGGCTTATAAAGGAGTCGGGTCCCGGGATTCCTAGAGTCCGACTCCTATACGATGTGGAGTTCTATTCTACTTTACAAGTTTTCTACGTGCTATACAAGGTAAGTCGAATTCCTTCTAGGTCTTCAATCTTCACGCTTGGCACGTCAGACTCCTGGTCGGGTCTTCTTTGTGGGCCTTCATATGTAAGTCGGCCCGGAGGTTCGTAATGCCGAGTCTATGGGCCTGATCCATCCCCCCGACAGATTCCGTCGGGGAGAACACCTCTCGGAAGGGGAGATCCTCGCCATCGTCATCACCATCGTCACGGGCATCATCGAGATCATCATCAACATCATCCCCAACATCACCACCATCTTCACCACCATCCAATCTAACCTCACAAGTTTATCTTGTGTTGTAATCCGTACTATCTATCCTCTCTACTCTACCGGTGTTGATTACTACCGTGTGATGAATGCTATTGAGTTTTGTTGGAGAAATATCATTGTGTCCAGATTTTTTATCATCTATTTATCCCCACTGATCATGATCTCTTTTATGTCTTGTGAGTAGTTACTTTAGTTCTTGAGGACATGGGAGAAGTCTAGTTGTTAGTAGTCATATGATGTTGAAGTAATATGTGTTGTTTGATATTTAAGTTGTGTTGTTATTTTCCTAGTGGTGTTGTGTGAGTCTAACACTCAACACTTCGCCTTATTAAGGACCTAGGGGAATGCATTGTGCACAAAGATTGCTTACGGTGGGTTGCCGGAGTGACAGAAACCTGAACCCCAGTTCACACTCTTTTGCACAAGGGAACAATGGATCATCGATCGTACTGCTATGGTTAGGCTTTTGCTTTAATTACTATCTTGTATTTGCGGATGCTTGCAAGATGTTTAATCATAAGAGTGCACTTATCTTAGTCTAGAGGGTGCACTAGCATAGATCCACCCACTCAACACTTATCATCACAACACATAGTACCGATACGGAATATGGCGAAAGGACATGACTATTTCTCCCGTGTGTCCTCAAGAACGCTTATCCTTTATAAGTTCAGTTGCTAGGCCTATCCTTTGCTCAAAAGGATCGGGCCACTTGTTACTCCTCAGTGCTCTTTACTTTGCTTGCTTTTACCTTCTTGTTGCTTATAATGAAAACCCCCTACAAAGTCACTCCCTCCGATCCATAATAAGTGTCGCTCATTTTGTACTAAACTAGTACAAACTTTATACTAGATGAGCGACACTTATTATGGATCGGAGGGAGTATCTTTCAGTTCATGCAGCTATTTCTTTACCAAATTAACTTGCCAATACCTTCTGCTCCTCGTTGGGTTCAACACTCTTATTTATCGAACACGCTAGAAACGATCCCCTACAGTTGAGGGTCATCAAGTACTGTTTTCTGGCGCCGTTGCCGGGGAGCGTAGCGCTATTAGTAAGTGAAGCTGGTAAGGAAGTTTTTATATTTCTGTATTTATTTTTCTGTTGTTGCTTTTGTACTTATGGATACCTCTACTCTTGGATCATTGTTTATGGGGAAACGCCCCACAACTGTGGTGGTCACTCCTACCCCTAATAAAATTGTGCCTTACAAAATACCATCTGGTATTATCAATTACGTCTTATCTAATAGTTATGCAGGAGATAGACATCTAGGTGAACATTTGCTATATTTATCACAACTATGTTCATTATTTAAGCTTGCAGGTGTGTCACTGGATTTCATCATGAAGAAATTATTCTCCGTATCACTTATAGGTAAAGCTTCAGATTGGTATAAGCTCCTCGATAACTCACATCTACTTACTTGGGAAGATCTTATGTCTCTCTTTTATACAAAGTTTTACACTCTTCATGAAATTCATCGAGACAGGAACTACATCTACAACTTTTGGTCTCGCGACGGAGAGAGCATCGTTCAAGCTTGGGGGAGACTTAAATCCCTAATGTTCAAATTTCCTATCCATGAACTCCCCAAAAATATTATACTTACACATTTTTATGCCAGGCTTTCTCGTCAGGATAAGCAGATGTTGGATGCCTCCTCTAGCGGGGTATTCCAAACAAGAAGTGTCGAAGAAAAGTGGGATCTCATCGAGAGGATCCAGAAGAATACCAAGACTGGGAAATCGATAAAGGTATTGAACCTCCTATAAATTATGAGCATGATTACATTGAGAGCTATGTGAAAACTGATTATTTTAATACCTTTTGTTCTAAGATTGGTCTTGATTCCTAGCTTATGATTGATTTATGTAAGAACTTTTCCTCTCACATTGACTCTTCGAAAGAAGAGAAGGCTCCGTACCATAAGCCCTTTAAAGAATTACCTATTGATATTCATGTTGCTGACCCTATTCTGCCTGCAGTTTTTTCATGAAAATCCCCCTTTTCCTACAAGGATGAGGGAGCACTCTTTTGTGACAGGCATAATAAATAAAAGTGGGAGAAGAACTGAGGACCTGATCAAGGTCGATCCTCAAGTTGCGATGGTTAAAGATTTAGTTACTAATGATGTTTCAGATTCCAAGATAAATTTTTGTGTTGTTTCAACTAACATTGTCACAGCCAAGAATAAGAGTCCAATTTTAGGTACACCAGTTGTATCTGTCAAGATAGGAGATCCCAACTATTACGGGCTTTGTGATCTGGGGTCCAGTGCTAGCGCTATTCCTTATTCACTCTATCAGGAGATCATGGGTGAGATTTCACCCTGTGAACTTGAAGAGATCGATGTTACTATTTATTTAGCAAATAAAGAAACTATCTCTTCCATTGGAATTGTGAGAGATGTTGAAGTTCTATGTGGAAAGGTAAAGTATCCTACCGACTTTCTCGTACTTGGTTTAGTGCAAGATAGTTTTTGCCCTATTATCTTTGGTAGACCTTTCCTCAGCACTTGTGGTGCTATTATAGATTGTAAAAAAGGTAAAGTCTCTGTTGAATTCATTGGTGAGCCATATGAATTTAACTTTTCTAAAATTTCCAAGAAAACTCGTGGTACTGATTTACTTAGTGATGATAAAATTATTGAAAATATTACTTCTATTGTTATTCCTCCTAATGATCCTTTGCAGCAATATATGGAAGACCACGAGAATGATATGCATATGCAGGAAAGAAATGAGTTAGATGAAATATTCACAAGACAAACTGCTATCCTGAAGCACAAACTCCCAGTTGAGCCTTTAGGAATCCTAGCACAACCAAAAGAAGACCCGGTGTTTGACCTCAAACCACTGCCCGATACGCTCAAGTATGCCTATTTAGATGAAAGGAAAATATACCATGTCATTATCAAAGCTAACCTTTCAGGATTTGAAGAAGAGCGATTATTGGAGACACTTCGCATACACCATGGTGCCTTGGGATATACCCTTGATGACCTTAAGGGGATTAGTCCATCGATTTTCCAACACACTATCAATCTCGAGCCCGATGCTAAGCGAGTTGTTGATCATCAACGACGGCTGAACCCAAGGATGAAGGACGTGGTTAGGACGGAGATTCTCAAGCTTCTAGCCGCAGGTATCATCTATCCTATAGCTGATAGTAGGTGGGTAAGTCCAGTTCATTGTGTTCCTAAGAAAGGAGGTATGACTGTTGTTCCTAACGATAAAAATGAATTAATACCTCAAAGAGTTGTTATTGGATATAGAATGTGTATTGATTACAGGAAGTTGAACAAGGCAACTAGGAAGGATCACTACTCGTTGCCCTTTATTGATCAGATGCTAGAGAGGTTGTCTAAAAACACCCACTTTTGCTATCTTGATGGGTACTCTGGCTTCTCTCAAATTCATGTCAACACTGCCGATGAAGAGAAGACCACTTTCACGTGTCCTTACGGTACTTATTCTTACAGGCGTATGCCTTTTGGTTTATGCAATGCACCTGCTAATTTTCAGAGATGTATGTCTGCTATTTTTTGTGGTTTCTGTGAGGATATTGTGGATGTCTTCATGGACGATTTCTCCGTCTATGGAATTTCCTTTGACCACTGTCTCCACAATCTTAATAAAGTTTTGCAGAGATGCGAGGACACAAACTTAGATTTAAACTGGGAAAAATGTCACTTCATGGTTAACGAAGGGATCGTTCTTGGTCACAAAATTTCCGAGAGGGGAATTGAAGTGGACAAGGCGAATATTGAAGCTATTGAAAGGATGCCCTATCCAAGAGACATTAAAGGTATTCGTTGTTTTCTCGGTCATGCTGGTTTCTATAGAAGATTTATCAAAGACTTTTCTAAGACCTCGAGACCCCTCACTAATCTTCTCCAGAAGGATGTTCCTTTTGTATTTGATGAAGATTGTAAGGAGGCTTTCGAAGTTCTTAAGAAAGCTTTGATAACCGCTCCTATAGTACAACCACCTGACTGGAAATTTCCCTTTGAAATTATGTGTGATGCTAGTGATTTTGCTGTTGGAGCTGTTTTAGGACAAAGGGTTGATAAGAAATTGAATGCTATACATTAAGCTAGCAAAACCCTTGACAATGCTCAAAAGAATTATGCTACTACTGAGAAGGAATTATTAGCAGTAGTATTTGCTTGTGATAAATTTAGGCCTTATATTGTTGATTCTAAAGTTATTATTCATACTGACCATCCTGCTCTTAAGTAACTTATGGAAAATAAGGATGCCAAAACAAGACTCATCAGGTGGGTACTCCTTCAAGAATTTCATTTACAGATTGTTGATAGAAAAGGAGCAGACAATCCGGTGGTGGACAATCTTTCAAGGATGGAAGATATACCGCATGATCCCATCCTAGTCAACGACAGTTTTCCTGACGAACAAATCGCCGTTGTAAAAGTACAATCTCTCTCCGATTCCCTGTTTGCAGATTATGCTAATTTTATCGTTGCAAAGTATTTGCCTCCAGGTTTAACATTTCAGCAAAGGAAGAAGTTCTTCCATGATTTGAGGCACTACTTTTGGGATAACCCTCATCTTTTCAAAGAAGGTCCTGACGGGATCGTGAGAAGATGCATACCGGAACACGAGAAGAAAGACATCCTCAAGCAATTTCACGACAGTCCCTATGGAGGACATCACGCTGGTGAGAGTACCGCACATAAGGTTTTCCAATCAGGTTTTTATTGGCCTACTCTCTTTAAAGATGCTAGAAATTATGTTTTATCTTGTGATAAGTGTCAGAGAGTTGGTAATATTAGTAGGAGGAATGAGATGCCTATGAATTACTCACTAGTGATCGAGCCTTTTGATTGATGGGGTTTTGATTTTATGGGTCCTTTTCCTCCTTCTAACAAGTACACACACATTTTAGTAGCTGTTGATTATGTGACCAAGTGGGTTGAAGCAATCCCCACTGAGAGTGCTGATCACAAGACATCTTTGAAAATGCTCAAGGATGTAATTTTCCCTAGGTTTGGTGTACCTAGGTATCTTATGACTGATGGAGGATCACACTTCACGCATGGAGCTTTTGGAAAAGCTCTAGCAAAGTACGATGTCAATCATAGAATTGCTTCACCGTACCATCCTCAAACTAGTGGGAAAGTTGAGCTCACCAATGGAGAGATCAATCTGATCTTGCAAAAGACAGTCAACAGTTCTAGAAAGGACTGGTCGAAGAAGTTAGGAGATGCTTTGCAGGCGTATAGAACTGCTTACAAAACCCCCATGGGCATGTCCCGGTATAAGATGGTCTATGGAAAGGCTTGTCATTTGCCATTAGAATTAGAACATAAAGCTTTCTGGGCTGTTAGAGAGCTTAATGCTGCCCAAAGTTAGCCGATGAAAAGCGTCTCATGAACTTGATTTCTCTAGATAAGTGGAGAAGTGAAGCTTACGAGAGTGATAAAATCTTCAAAGAAAAGGTAAAGAAGTGGCATGATAGAAAGATTCTGAAACGTGAATTTAATGTTGGTGATAAAGTTTTATTGTTTAAACCCCGTTTCAGGTTTTCTCCACGTAAATTACTTTCCAGAGGGGAAGGGCCATTTCATATCGAAGAAGTCTACCGGTCAGGTGCAATCAAGATTAACAATTTTGATGGCACCAAACCTCAAGTTGTGAATGGGCAAAGACTCAAGCATTACATGGCGGGAGATCCCATCAACGTTGATGTAAATATAATACACACAACCACTCACGAGGATTATGTTGCAGCCCCGTTTCAGACACCAGCAGAAGCAGAATAAGAAAAGGGATCTGAAGAAACAACCACAACAAGAATGTGGAGTAAATCTCCTTGGGTAATGGAATCCCCTCAGCTTGTTCCAAGCTTGGGGGAGTGCCCGGTATCTTTATCTTTATCTTAGTCTTTTAGAGTCAAGTAGAGTCGTATCATGTCTAGGGAAGTTATTATATGAAATAGGTGTTTGCATTGAGGTCTCTCACTCCTTCTGAGGAGCATTTGTATCCGTGAGTGTGGAGTCGTCAATGATGGAATATTAATGAGAAGTCTATTGGTTCCTTCGCTGCACTCGGTATTCTCTTCACGCAATCGACCTTATAGCCAAAACCTTTATGTTATTATGCTTGAAGTGTTATGTTGACAAGGAAGACAATTTGATGTGTTATGTGTAAGGCCCGATATGCGGTACTGTTCTAGATCTAGACGTTTCCATACAAATCCGGGGACGAAGCACATAATGGTCCCACCGCGACATATGACAATGCCATATGCCCCGGATATCCAACATGATATCACAATATTACAGCTACAAGGATACAACATCTCATACAATCGGCATACAACTGCCTTAAATACAATACATCAGCGGAAGATACATGTCTGAGTACAGATTTCAATCAAATGCCTAGCGATAAAGAGAAAAATACATCGCTCCCATAACCACACGAGTCCAGGCCCTCCGCCGGGATCCGCCTAACTAGTCGTCGTCGAGTCTCCACGTGAAACGTCGATCACCATACCTGTTGTCGATCAAGAACCCTGAAAAGAGTTTGGGGTAGTATCATGAGTACAGAAGTACTCAGCATCCAACTGTAGTGGTCAACTGACCCAGCAAGGACTTCATCACTCGTCATTCTAGGATAACTAGTAGTTTACGTTAAGGATGGGGTAAGTGGTGAGGTTTCTTCCGCACTAGCATTCATGAAGTGGCTAAAGATCTAGAGAGTAAGATGAGAAGCCAAGCATTCGATGAGGAATCGCCTCCAACAAGTCTTTCTATCGGCTACTTACGCAAACATAACACCTATCCTATCCTTGTCCTCCTCTTCGCATCCCGATGAAGAAGAATCAGTCAAGGCACACTGTAACAGCCCAGATTTCACAAAAACTAAAATTTTTGTTTTCGGTGTGAATTGTTTGATTGTCTGATTTGTTTGCGGTGTTTGCATCCCCGATTTATCGATCGACGATTATTTTACCCCATCTTATCTCGTATCGGGTGGAGACCGACCCTTGCCACCCTGACACTCGACCTTTGCGACACCGGGTTTCACCCGATCACCGTCGCGAAAACCGCACGAGACCAGCCGCAGCCAACGGAACAAAAACCCCGTTTAATAATTAAACGGGTTATTTTTATAGCGCGCCAGAAAGTGTTCTCGGAATGGTTCCAGCGCAAGGTGAACGCTTCCGGCTCGACGCGCTGATCGCGCAGTTCGAAGTTTTACCCGAATCGGAGGTACCGCGGACCCCCGACGGTCAGAAACGTGAGCACCGCGCGCGGGAGAGAAAAACGGGGATGTTTTTGCAAACTGCCAGCCACCTGGGCTATATAAAGACCACCACACTCCCACCTCATTTCTAGGGTTTCCCTAGCCACAAAACTGCAGCCACCCCCCTCACAATAGCCCCAATTTTTGCAATTTAGCCAATTTTTGCCAAAATTCCAGCCTTCCTGCGATCTGGACCGTTGGATCGGCCGATCCAACGGCCTAGGGAACTCCCCACCTACCTCTCTCCTCTCTCTCCTCCCATCTCCATCCAGGCCGCCTCCATGGAGCCGGGTCGCCGCCGCCTGTCTCCGGGGAGCCGCCGGCCGCCCTTCTCCTCTCCTCCCCCATTCCTCCTCTCCTCTGGTTCCTCTCCTCCCTCGCCTCCTCACCTCCCCCTGTCTCCTCTCGCAGGTCACCGGCGGGAGCCCACGGCAGCCGCCGCGCCATGGCTGGCCTGCCTCCCGAGCCGAGGTCGGGCCGCCACCCCTTGCGGCCTCGCCGGCTTGTGCCGCCGCCGCCATGGATCCTGCGAGATCTGGCCGCCCCCATCACCTAGCCCAGCCTCGCGCCGCCAACTGCCGCCGGCCGACGAGCAGGGGGCCGCCGGCGTCGACTGCTCTTGGAGGAGCCCGACCGGCCAGTCGGCCGCCCCACCCCGTGAGCCTTCCAGGCCTCCAAGGCCGCCAGCCTCTCCAGCCGCCGCAGTTGGGCCTCGGCCCATGGTGAGGCCCGGGCCACTTCTTTTTTTTCCCAGTGGTTATCTTTTCCAATTTTGCTAAGTCTTTATTTTTTTGCTGCTGATTCAATTTTGCACGGTAATTTGCGAGTAATCCGTAGCTCCGACGAACGTGCCCCCAAAACGAATATTGCTTAGAATTGTGTGCACTTCAATTCATCTTTTGTGAGCATTTGCATTTGAGGTCATCTTGATTGTGTAATTGCTGGTCAAACAGGGCATCAGATCGTTAATTGCAACTGCTGTTGTTAAACTTGTTGAAAATGTTATTTTATTGCAACTTCGGGCGACGATTGCTTCGCAACCGTACGTCGGAATTGAGTGATTCCTTTTGCGTTGCGTTAAGCATTGTTTCTACTTCAGTTTCATGCATTCACATGCCATAATTGCTTGCTGCATCATGATTGTATCTTGCTCCAAAGTAGCTACCCTGCTGTTAGTGTGCTGCTGTTTATATTTTGTTGCAACTTCGGTCGACGAGTGTGTCGCGACCGTTATCGGAATTGAGTGATTCCAATTGCATATTGTTAAGCATCATGTCTACTTCCATTACATGTATTGCATTGTCATATTATGTTTGCTGGTCATATAGTTGTTTAGCTCCAAAGTTGCTATGCTGCCGTTGTTGATAGCCACCTCTGTTTTTCTCTAAGTCTGTAACGTTCCGATGCCATGTTGCATGCTTAATATCTTTTGATCTATGATGGCTATTTGCATGATTCTTTTTGCCATGCCTTCCCTGTCATTTCTACTTTAGTTCCATATCATTTGAGAGCATGTTTGCATTGATTATCCTATTTATGTATTGCTCTAAAGTGTGCTTCGTGATGTTGGTAAATTGTGCCCGTAACTTGTTTTGCTTGTATCTTTTTAACCGTAACTCCGTTTGGAGTGTGCCTTATATGTAACTTGATTAGTTTTTCGTGTACTTTGTGTTTATGCTATTGTTTTCTGCTGTTAACCAACCTAAAATATCGTTTTGGGCAGAACAGTACCAAATGTTTTAATCATCTTGTGGCACTTAGTATTATGCCATGTTTAGGTTGTGCCTCACTTAAATTGACTAGCATAGATAGTTTATCTTATGCTTTACCTCTTTCCATGTTTGTGTGCTATGCCATGCTTGCTTGAGTTGCCATGTTAACAACCGTTGGTTGATCACCTGTAGCTAAGCAACTTGAACCACCGTAAACGTGCGGTATTCGTCGTGTGTGACCGATACCCCACTTAAACTGTTAGTAACCGTTCTCGACGATAGATCCGCATCGCGTTGCCGTGTCGTGTGATGTCTTATTGATCTTTTGTTGCCCCGTAGTAATAGAGTGCTTGCTCGTTGATTGCTTTCCAGTGTTTATCGTCTTGTGTGCTTCCGCGGGTACCTTCGAAGACGATGCGAGCGTGCGATCGACTACACCTTCGGAACCCGACTTATCAACAGGCAAGGACTATATATTACTTATGATCCATTCTATTTCAACCAGCGGTTTGCATGCTAGTCTAGGATAGGTTCGATGTTTGATCCTACCACATGCTTACAGCCTCTTTCAAACCGATACAGCCATGCCCCCTCCCAGCAAACCTTGTACTGCTATGTTACTATTGCTCGTTGCTCAGCCCCTGCTTAGTATGCATGCTTAGGATGCTACGATGTTACCCTGTTACTCCTTGGTTTGGGATATCACATTATTATATTGTTGTTGATGATATGATTATTATAATGTTGACTATATTCGACGAAGGATGGAAGATCTAGGCTATCCCGCCCCGACGCTTTGTTCCTTTCGAGTCACCTAGGATCCGAGTTCTGGGTATTGGTTTTAAGACTGAGCGTGCCTAACCACGTGTGGGCTTTTATGGGGTCCCCTTTTCTTACCTATCTAGCTTCAAACATTTCTAGTGGTGGCCCAAGCTGATTTACCATTTGAAACCGTGTGTGTGCTGGTCAGCTGCCAGTAGTTTTCAAACCAACCTGGACGAGTGAGGACATAGTTCCCTTGCTGGCCCACCTTGTTCGGCTGAGGACCCGGTTTCCCATGTGTGATTAACCGGCTATCCAAACCTGCGACAGACGGTAGAGACCGATTCGAGAGCGCGGCCGGCTTTTGAGTTGGGTGTCGACTCACCAGGGGCCACCCGGATTTGTTCGTTGTTAGTTAGAGGGACCTGCCGTTTCGGATCTCTTGGAACTAAATCATAAAATGGTTGCCTGTGATGGGTAGCAACTGAGAGTGATGGGTGTGCGTGCGGAGCCTTGTAATGGGCAGTTGGTACACCCCTGCAGGGTTAAATCTTTTCGAGAAGCCGTCTCCACGGTTATGGACGACTTGAGACCTACTCCTTGTTCATAGACAACAACAACTGAGATAATCTTAATATAACTTGATCAACGTGTGTGTGTGCCTTGACTGCTTCTTCTTCGTTGGAATGCGAAGAGGAGGACAAGGATATGATAGGTGTTATGTTTGCGTAAGTAGTTGATAGAAAGACTTGTTGGAGGCAATTCCTCATCGAATGCTTGGCTTCTTATCTTACTCTCTAGATCGTTAGCCACTTCATAAATGCTAGTGCGGCAGCGTCCTCACCGCTTACCCCTTCCTTACCGTAAACTACTAGTTGTCCTAGAATGACGAGTGATGAAGTCCTTGCTGGGTCAGATGAACAGTACAGTTGGATGTTGAGTACCTCTGTACTCATGATACTATCCCCCAAACTCTTTTCAGGGTTCTTGATCGACAACAGGTATGGTGATTGACGTTTCACGTGGAGACTCGACGACGACTAGTTAGGCGGATCCCGGCGGAGGGCCTGGACCCGTGTGGTTATGGGGATCGATGTTTTTCTCTTTGCCACTAGGCATTTGATTGTAGTCTGTACTCAGACATGTTCCTTCTGCTGTTGTATTGTATTTGAGGCAGTTGTATGCCGATTGTATGAGATGTTGTATCCTTGTATCTGTAATGTTGTGATATCATGTTGGAAATCCGGGGCATATGGCTATGTCATATGTCGCGGTGGGACCGATATGTGCTTCGTCCCCGGATCTGTATGGAAACATCTAGATCTGGAACAGTACCGCATATCGGGCCTTACACACACACACGTTGATCAAGTTATTAAGATAATCTCAGCTGTTGTTGTTGTTGTTGTCTATGAACAAGGAGTACATCTCAAGTCGTTCATAACCGTGGACACGGCTTCTCGAAAAGATTTAACCCTGCAGGGGTGTACCTACTGCCCATTACAAGGCTCCGCACGCACGCCCATCTCTCTCAGTTGCTACCCATCATAGGCAACCATTTTACGGTTTAGTTCCGAGAGATTCGAAACGACAGGTCCCTCTAACTAACAACGAACAAATACGGGTGGCCCCCGGGGAGTCGACACCCAATCCCAGAGTCGTCCGCACTCTCGGATCGGACTCTTCCGGTGGACGCAGGTCGGATTATCGGGTCACCTCACATGGGGTCGGGTCCTAGCTGATCGGGTGGACCAACAGAGAAACCATGTCTCCACTGGCCCAAGTTGTTTTAAAAGATATCTGCTAGGAGCGACCCGACTGACATATATGTATGGTTTGCAAATGGTAAATCGGCTTGGGCCACCTCTAGAAATGTTTGAAGCTAGATAGGTAACAAAAGGGGACCCCATCGTATCCCACACGCCGTTAGGCACGCTCAGTCTTAGAACCAATACCCGGAACTCGGGTCCTAGGTGACTCGAATGGAACAAAGCGTCGGGGCGGGATAGCCTAGGCCTTCCATCCTTCGTCGAATATAGTCAACATTATAATAATCATATCATTCACATCAATATAATAATGGTGATAGCCCAAACCAAGGAGTAAAAGGGTAACATCGTAGCATCCTAAGCATGCATACTAAGCAGGGGCTGAGCAACGAGCAATAGTAACATACCAGTACATGGTTTGCTGGGAGGGGACATGGTTGTATCGGTTTAAGAGAGGATGTAAGCATGTGGTAGGATCAAACATAGAACCTAACCTAGACTAACATGCAAACCGCTGGTTATAATAGAATGGATCATAAGTAATGTATAGTCCTTGCCTGTTGATAAGTCGGGTTCCGAAGGTGTAGGCGATCGCGAGCTCGCACCATCTCCGAGAGTAACCGCGGGAGCACACAGGAAGGAAACACTGAAAAGCAATCAACGAGCAAGCATCTATTACTATGAAGCAATCACAAGCAATCAACAACAAGAAAGCAACACGAGAGAACACACTACGGTATCGCATCTATCGTTGAGAGCGGTTACTAACAGGTTAAGTGGGGTACTCATCACACACGATGATACCGCACGTTTACACGGGTTCAAGTTGTTTAGCTACACAACATGAGCAAAGGTTGTTAACATGACATCTTACTCAAACATGGAATGTCACACAAACATGGCAAGAAGTAAATCATAAATAAACTATCTAATCTAGTCACTTTAAGTGGGGGGGTAAAACCTATACATGACAGCTATTACGGACCCCACGATAAGTATTGCGTTTGGTACTGTTTTTCCCTAAACCATACTTTATTACTTTGATTAGCAAGCAAGAGCAGCATATCAACAATCTACACGCAATTCTAGTCAAGTTACATATAAGGAACATTTTTATCGGAGCAACGGTTAAAAAGTTACAGCCTATTACATTTACGGTGCCAAGGGTTGTAATTAGCAGTAAAACAACATGTAAACAAAGTCAAACATGGCAAAGGAGCAAATTTTATTAAACTACGCGAAATTCTAAGCAAGTTACATGTTTAAAGCGCCGCGATCCGAGCTACCGTTAAAAAGATACGGGCATCGCAAAATTACAACACAATCTGCCATTTTATTAATAAACCAGAGAAGAAGAAAAAAGTCTGCTGGGCCGAAAGCTAGTGGTACTGGGCTAAACAGGGGCGAGCGCTACTTAACTAAAAAGCGCACGGGCGAGAAAATAGCACTGGGCCGAGCCCATCTCGCATCAGAGGAAAAAAGAAAAAAAAGAGCAAGGGACGCTCACCAGTCGGGCCGAAGCCCAGCTCACAGTGAGCGCGGGATAAGGGGCGCTCTCCCAGGGCGCAGAGGAGCGGTGCAGGCCATGGAGTTGCTGGGCCACAAGTGCATGCTGGATCTGGGCTGAGGGGCGCTTGCGCGGCCCACCACGGTACGGACGCAACGAGCGGGCAAGGGAGCTCATGGTCGTCCTCTCCAGGACGCGGCCGGCAGCGCACCTGGTTGCCGGAGCTCCGGCGAGGGGAGGTAGTGCGGGGGGTCCGGCTAAGGGCGGCAGCACGGATCCCGGCACGGCCTCCTTTGATCCGGGGACAGGGAGGTTGGCGGCAAGCTTTTGGAGGCATTCATGGCAGGCGACGGGCGCTCTCCTGGGTGCCATGGCGGTCGCGACTTCTGCGGGAGAGAAAGGAAGGTGAGGAGATGGAGGAAGGGCGAGGGAGAGGAAGGATAGGGGGAAGGCCGGCCTGCGGGCGTGGCGGCGCGGCTGCCAGAGCTGTGGGGCTCGCCGGCCAGAGGGATGAGGCGGCGAGGACGGGAGGAGAGGCTCGGGGACGGGGCTCCTCCAGGACAGGGGTTGGATCCGGTGACGTGGCATCCTCTGGGCCATCCATTCCGAATCGAACGGTCCAGATCCTCTGATCTGGGTCTGGAGGAGGTTGGTGGCTGGCTGGCTGGTGCTCCATGTGGCCGCGGTGGAGAGGCTTGCACGGAAATGGAGGGGAGGTTGGCTAGGGTTTGCTAGATTAGGTATGGGGGTTGTCTATTTATGGAAGGAGGTTAGGGGAGGCTACATGGGCTAAAAAAATGGACTGGTTAGAGGGGTTTTTTGGGCCTGGTTTTTGGTCTAGGCTAGATTCCGAAGATAAGAGGAGAAACTGGGAGGTTAACTATTAGCGTGCGCGATAGTTTATAAATACGGCACCGGAATTACACCGGCTACTATGCCTGGCACATCCAAACGTTCACCGATGAAACGAAGTCGGAACCGCACGAAAATAAAAATACAGTGTCACCACACAGTGGCCACCTCGTCTACAACATTTCACGCCCAACCAAGAACAACGAAAGCGCCCGTTAAAATAACCCATTTAAATATAAATGGGGGTTTTCGCGCCCATGGTGATGGCTGGTCCTGTGCCGGGAGTTGCGACGGTGATCAGGTGACTTTCCCGGTGCCGCAACGAGGTCGTGTGCCGTTGGGAAAAAGGTCCGGTCCCGCATCCGATACGAGAAAGAGGGGGAAAATATTCACCGATTAATAAATTGATGAAACAAATAGTGCAAACAATACATGCAATCATCACAGCAACGCAACAAACAATTTTTTTAATTTGGATGGAATTCCTGGGCTGTTACAATACAACACAACCAACAAGGGATCTCGTTCCGAGATCCTGGACGATCCGGGGGAGAGGAGGCGAGAGAAAAGAGCGACGACGTTCCTCAACACCACCAACAAGGGGCTCTGCTCCATGTCGAACGACGAACCTCCGTCGAGAAACTTTCCGCACAGAGATGGCGACGTCGGGGAACGAAACCATCGGGAGATCAAGAGGAAGAACGATATCTCAAAGCGGCGATCAAGAGAAGCATTCCCACTCAAACCGTGAGGATACTAGGAAAAAGGACTGAATTCAACGGACGACCAAGATGTTATCCGGAGTCGGAGAAGCTAAAGGTACTACATAAATTCCCAAACCTGAGATCGGAATCGAGACAATACGTTGAAGGCAAGGCATTGTAACGATTCTGAAACTCCACTTACTCGAGATCTTAGAGTTTGAAGGGGATAAGTCGAGAATTAAAACACTTACGACACTTGTCCTGACCAGAGCAAAGGTAAGGAGTAAAAAGAATACTACCCTCCGATAACTAACTTAGTAACTACAAAATAGTTTTTGTATAGACTCGACTTCGGCCAGAAAAGGGATCCTACGGTCGGTAAGACTCTGATACCAAGTTGTAAGGCCCGATATGTTGTACTGTTCCAGATCTAGACGTTTCCATCCAGATCCAAGGACGAAGCACATATTGGTCCCACCGCGGCATATGAGAATGCCATATGCCCCGGATTTCCAACATGATATAACAATATTACAGCTACAAGGATACAACAACTCATACAATCGTCATACAACTGCCTTAAATACAATACATCAGCGGAAGATACATGTTTGAGTACAGACTTCAATCAAATGCCTAGTGGCAAAGAGAAAAAGACATCGCTCCCATAACCACACGAGTCCAGGCCCTCTGCCGGGATCCGCTTAACTAGTCGTCGTCGAGTCTCGACGTGAAATGTCGATCACCATACCTGTTGTCGATCAAGAACCTTGAAAAGAGTTTGGGGGTAGTATCATGAGTACATAAGTACTCAACATCCAACTGTAGTGGTCAATTGACCCAGCAAGGACTTCATCACTCGTCATTCTAGTATAACTAGTAGTTTACGGTAAGGATGGGGTAAGTGGTGAGGTTGCTGTCGCACTAGCATTTATGAAGTGGCTAAAGATCTAGAGAGTAAGATGAGAAGCCAAGCATTCGATGAGGAATCGCCTCCAACAAGTCTTGCTATCAGCTACTTACGCAAACATAACACCTATCCTATCCTTTTCCTCCTCTTCGCATCCCGACGAAGAAGAAGCAGTCAAGGCACACACACGTTGATCAAGTTATTAAGATTATCTCAGTTGTTGTTGTCTATGAACAAGGAGTAGGTATCAAGTCGTCCATAACCGTGGACATGGCTATTCGAAAAGATTTAATCCTGCATGGGTGTAACAACTTCCCACTATAAGGCTCCGCATGTACGCCCATCTCTCTCAGTTGCTACCCATCATAGGCAATCATTTTATGATTTAGTTCCGAGAGATCCGAAATGACAGGTCCCTCTAACTAACAACGAACAAATCCAGGTGGCCCCCGGGGAGTCGACACCCAATCCCAAAGTCGTCCGCACTCTCGGATCGGAGTCTTCCGGCTGACGCAGGTCGGATTACCGGGTCACCTCACATGGGACCGGGTCCTAGAAGATCAGGTGGACCTACAGAGAAACCATGTCTCCACTGGCCCAAGTTGTTTTAAAACATATCTGCTAGAAGCGACCCGACAGACATATATGCATGGTTTGCAAATGGTAAATCGGCTTGGGACACCTCTATATTTGTTTGAAGCTAGATAGGTAACAAAAGGGGACCCCATAGTATCTCACACGCGGTTAGGCACGCTCAGTCTTAAAACCAATACCCGGAACTCGGGTCCTAGGTGACTCGAATGGAACAAAGCGTCGGGGCGGGATAGCCTAGACCTTCCATCCTTCGTCGAATATAGTCAACATTATAATAATCATATCATTCACTTCAATATAATAATGGTGATAGCCCAAACCAAGGAGTAACAGGGTAACATCGTAGCATCCTAAGCATGCATACTAAGCAGGGGCTGAGCAACGAGCAATAGTAACATAGCAGTACATGGTTTGCTGGGAGGGGACATGGCTGTATCGGTTTAAGAGAGGCCGTAAGCATGTGGTAGGATCAAACATCGAACCTAACCTAGACTAGCATGCAAACCGCTGGTTATAATAGAATGGATCATAAGTAATGGATAGTCCTTGCCTGTTGATAAGTCGGGTTCCGAAGGTGTAGGCAATCGCGAGCTCGCACCGTCTCCGAGAGTAACCGCGGGAGCACATAGGAAGGAAACACTGAAAAGCAATCGACGAGAAAGCATCTATTACTACGAAGCAATCACAAGCAATCAACAACAAGAAAGCAACACGAGACAACACACTACGGTATCGCATCTATCTTTGAGAGCGCTTACTAACAGGTTAAGTGGGGTACTCACCACACACGACGATACCGCAAGTTTACATGGGTTCAAGTTGTTTAGCTACACAACATGAGCAAAGGTTTTTAACATGACATCTCACTCAAACATGGCATGTCACACAAACATGGCAAGAAGTAAAGTATAAATAAACTATCTAATCTAGTCACTTTAAGTGGGAGGTAAAACCTATACATGACAACTATTACGGACCCCACGATAATTATTGCATTTGGTACTATTTTGCCCTAAACCATATTTTATTATTTTTATTAGCAAGAAAGAGCAGCATATCAACAATCTACATGCAATTCTAGTCAAGTTACATATAAGGAACATTTTTATCGGAGCAACGATTAAAAAGTTAGGGCCTATTACATTTACGGTGGAAAGGGTTGTAATTAGCAGTAAAACAACATGTAAACAAAGTCAAACATGGAAAAGCAGCACATGTTATTAAACTACGCGAAATTCTAAGCAAGTTACATGTTTAAAGCGTCGCGATCCGAGCTAGCGTTAAAAAGATACGAGCATCGCAAAATTACAACACAATCTGCCATTTTATTAATAAACTAGAGAAGAAAAAAAGTCTGCTGGGACGAAAGCTAGTGGTACTAGGCTAAACAGGGGCGAGCGCTACTTAACTAAAAAGCGCACGGGCGAGAAAATAGCACTAGGCCGAGCCCATCTCGCATCAGAGGAAATAAAAGAGCAAGGGAGGCTCACCAGTCGGGCCGAGGCCCAGGTCACGGTGAGCGCGGGATAAGGGGCGCTCGCCCAGGGCGCAGAGGAGCGGTGTGGGCCATGGCTCTGCTGGGCCACAAGCGCGTGCTGGATATGGGCCGAGGGGCGCCTGCGCGGCCCACCACGATTACGGACGCAACGAACGAGCAAGGGAGCTCGTGGTCGTCCTCTCCAGGATGCGGCCGGCGGTGCACCTGTTTGCCGGAGCTCCGGCGAGGGGAGGTGGTGTGGGGGGTCCGGCTAGGGGCGGCGGCACAGATCTCGACGCGGCCTCCTTGTATCCAGGGACATGGAGGTCGGTGGCAAGATTTTGGAGGCGTTCATGGCGGGCGACGGGCGCTCTCCTGGGTGCCATGACGGCCGCAACTCCTGCAGGAGAGAAAGGAAGGTGAGGAGAGGGAGGAAGGGCGAGGGAGAGGAAGGAAAGGGGGAAGGCCGGCCTGCGGGCTCGCCGGCCGGAGGGATGAGGCGGCGAGGACAGGAGGAGAGGCTCGGGGACGGGGCTCCTCCCGGACAGGGGTTGGATTCGGTGACGTGGCAACCTCTGGGCCATCCATTCTGAATCGAACGGTCCAGAACCTCTGATCTGGGTCTGGAGGAGGTTGGTGGCTGGCTGGCTGGTGCTCCATGTGGCGGTGGTGGAGAGGCTTGCATGGAAATGGAGGGGAGGTTGGCTAGGGTTTGCTAGATTAGGTATGGGGGCTTGTCTATTTATGGAAGGAGGTTAGGGGAGGCTACATGGGCTACAAAAATGGACTAGTTAGAGTGGTTTTTTGGGCCTGGTTTTTGGGCTAGGCTAGATTCCAAAGATAAGAGGAGAAACTGGGAGGTTAACTATTAGCGTGCGCGATAGTTTATAAATACGGCACTAGAATTACACCGGCTACTATGCCTGGCACATCCAAACGTTCACCTACGAAACAAAGTCGGAACCGCACGAAAATAAGAATACAGTGTCACCAAAGAGTGGCCACCTCTTCTACAAAGTTTCACGCCCAACCAAGAACAACGAAATCTCCCGTTAAAATAACCCATTTAAATATAAATGGGGGTTTTCGCGCCGATGGTGATGGCTGGTCCTGTGCCGGGAGTTGCGACGGTGATCGGGTGACTTTCCCGGTGCCGCAACGAGGTCGTGTGCCATTGGGAAAAAGGTTCGGTCCCGCATCCGATACGAGAAAGAGGGGGAAATATTCACCGATTAATAAATCGATGAAACAAATACTGCAAACAATACAGGCAATCATCACAGCAACGCAACAATTTTTTTTAATTTGGATGGAATTCCCGGGCTGTTACATTATGCTTACCTTCATGTTTATGCCTTATATGTTTTGCATCTAAATTAGCATCAATTTTCAGTTCTCTCAAAGCCTTTGCTAGCCAAAATCTTTGCCTAGCAGATTTCTGCTTGTGCATCCATACCCTGAAACCAATATCTTCCATATGAGTCCACCATACCTTCCTATTCGTAGTATTTCCCTACCACTCTTACAAGTATAGAATTTATGTGTTATCCTTAAATGTTAAAAATCTCCTGTTTTGTGCCTCTTCTTTAGCTCATGAGGAAGAAGTAGGTAATTCATGATCTTCTTAAGTTGGACAAATTTTACCCCGGGATTGCATGTCTAATCTGCAAACCCATAATACGAGGAGGAACTGGCATGAGTGCGCCCAGCTCGAAAGATAATATAACAAACAAACCCTCCTTCACGCTTGGTCTATGAGAAATCAGAAACTTTGGCAGTGATAAACAAAGGAGACTAAGGGGATGTGATCGTCCCTACTTGGGAGCCGTTCCTCAAAACTTGTCCATCTTGAGAAGTAATTGAGCTATCTATTAGCATTCGTTGACAAACTATGCATCTCCCAAAATTTATTTTCATTCTGTTTGATTTAAGGATAGCACATAAGTTTTCCCTGCTTGCCTGTAACAAGGTTTTTCTTTTACTTTTATGCTGAGTCATTTTTCCCACTTCCTTCTTTTCCCAAAGAGAAGAGACACTTGATGTTGATGAGGATTCATCCATATAATGATGCATTATGTTTTTCCATGCCATATCATTGTTGACATTATCTTTTGATAAGTAAGTTGTTTGCGAAAGCTTTTTCCAAGCAAACATCTTCCTTTGTGTTAGCATTTTCACTTCATGACTAATAACATGTTCTTTCAAATCTTCACTTTGTTTCATTATAATTAGAAAGAGGAAAAGTAAAAGTTATTAGTTGTCCTTTGACCAAGGATATGTTTGCCATAATTTGATGAGTTTTCTCAGCCTTACTTTTGATTATAATTGTTATTACTTTCTCATAAGGACCTTATGAGTTGAGGTTGCTATTGAGGATGCTTGAGTTTGATGGAGAAACCTTCATGCTTCTTGTCCGTATTTTATTTATCGACACTTCACTCTCTAAACTTGTGGACAGATTTACCGAGCTCAGTATTCTCTTGGGGACAAGCGAGGTCTAATTTTGGGGGAGTTGATACGTCCAAAATGCATCACTATTTTATATAGTAATTCTTTCTTATTCATTGATATATTTCATGTTATGATGCCGTTCTTATGTTGTTTTGGCTTATTTTACACAGTTTGCAACTTTCCAGTGCCGAAGCAGCAAACGCAAGATTCGGCGGTAAAAAGTGGACGCTAAGTTGCTGAAGAAGAATACCTCCAAATTACCTGAAAATCGACGGAGGACATTTTTCAGAAGAATAACGAATAAACGTCGAAGAGGGGCCAGAGGGGGCCACAGGGTGCCCAGGGGGCCACCTGGCGCGGCCCCCACCCTGGCCGCGTCGGGAGGGCGCCTGGACCCCTGGGGCCACTCCCGGCTCCCCCCTTTGGACTATATATCACACATATTCCAAAAACCCTAAAAGAGAGAGAGAGAGAGAGATTTTTTGGAGTTTCGCCGCGGCTCCATGGAGGAAACCTACAGAGGAGAAAAGACATCTCCGGCGGGCAGATTCCGCCGGGGATAACACCTCCCGGAAGGGGAGATCATCGCCATCATCACGGGCATAATCGAGATCATCATCAACATCATCCCCAACATCAGCACCATCTTCACCACCATCCAATCTCACCTCACAAGTTTATCTTGTGTTGTAATCCGTACTATCTATCCTCTCTACTCTACCGGTGTTGATTACTACCGTGTGATGAATGCTATTGAGTTTTGTTTGAGAAATATCATTGTGTCCAGATTGTTTATCATCTATTTATCCCAACTGATCATGATCTCTTTTACGTCTTGTGAGTAGTTACTTTAGTTCTTGAGGACATGGGATAAGTCTAGTTGTTAGTAGTCATATGATGTTGAAGTAATATGTGTTGTTTGATATTTAAGTTGTGTTGTTATTTTCCTAGTGGTGTTGTGTGAGTAGAACACTCAACACTTTGCCTTATTAAGTACCTAGGGGAATGCATTGTGCACAAAGCTTGCTTATGGTGGGTTGCCGGAGTGACAGAAACCTGAACCCCAGTTCACACTCTTTTGCACAAGGGAACAATGGATCATCGATCGTACTGCTATGGTTAGGATTTGGCCTTAATTACTATCTTTTATTTGCGGATGCTTGCAAGATGTTTAATCATAAGAGTGCACTTATCTTAGTCTAGAGGGTGCACTAGCATAGATCCACCCACTCAACACATCACATAGTACCGATACGGAATATGGCGAAAGCACATGACTATTTCTCCCGTGTGTCCTCAAGAACGCTTTAGCCTTTATAAGTTCAGTTGCTAGGCCTTCCTTTGATCAAAATGATCGGGCCACTTGTTACTCCTCAATGCTCTTTACTTTTCTTGCTTTTACCTTCTTGTTGCTTATACCGGATCTTATGGCGAAAGTTCAGTTGCTAGGCCTTCCTTTGATCAAAATGATCGGGCCAGTTAAAGGAGTTCCTGCAGCTATTTCTTTACCAAAGTCACTTGCCAATACCTTCTGCTCCTCGTTGGGTTCGACACTCTTATTTATCGAAAACGCTACAAACGACCCCCTACATTTGAGGGTCATCACAACCGTCCTTACAAGATGCCTCCACGTGAACTCCTTTAACTTAAGGAAGAAATCGACAAGGCACTTCAGAAAGGATTCATTCGCCCAGTTCCTCTGCTTGGGGAGCACCTTCGCTCTTTGTCAAGAAAAGCGATGGCACGAACAATTTAGTACAAGATTACCGACCTATCAACCAGGCGACAATACAGAAAAAGTATCCGCTTCCTCGGATCAACGATATGTATGATCAACTTGCTGGATCTACGGTGTTCTCAAAACTTGACTTCAGGTTGGGTAACCATCAGATCCGGGTCCGTAAAGAGGACATTCCGAAGACCGCCTTCATTACTCGCTATGGTTCATACGAGTACACTGTCATGTCCTTTGGCCTGACCAATGCTCCAGCCACTTTCTCCCGATTGATGAACTTTATATTCGTGGAATATCTCGACAAGTTTGTCGTGGTTTATCTGGATGATATCTTGGTATACTCCAAGAATAAGGAAGAACATGCTGAACACCTTCGTCTTATACTGGAAAAGCTTCGAGAACACAAACTCTATGCTAAGTATTCTAAGTGTGAGTTCTAGCTTCCCGAAGTAGCCTACCTTGGTCATGTGATTTCCAAGGATGGCATTGTCGTCAACCCAGAGCGTATTCAGGCTATTCTTGACTGGACTCCTCCCAAGACTGTCAAGCAAGTCAGAAGTTTCCTTGGACTCGCCAGCTATTACCGCCGTTTCGTCGAGAACTTCTCCAAGATTGCCAAGCCTCTGACTAATCTGCTTCACAAATGTGTCAAGTTCGATCGGACAGACAAATGTCAGGAAAGTTTTCAAGCTCTCAAGGACAAGCTCACTTCTCCCCCAGTGCTTGCTCCCCCTGATACTCGGAAGGACTTCGTCATATACTGCGACGCGTCTCGTCAAGGATTAGGTTGTGTCTTAATTCAAGAGCGCAAAGTGATTGCTTATGGCTCGCGTCAGTTGCGTTCTCATGAAGATAACTATCCAACACATGATCTCGCATTGGCAGCAGTGATTTATGCATTGAAGCTGTGGTGACATTACCTCGTCGGTAATCGTTGCGAGATCTACACCGACCACCAAAGCCTGAAGTACTTGTTTACTCAGCAAGACTTGAATCTCCGCCAACAAAGATGGCTCGAGACAATGGCCGATTTCAACATGGATATTCATTACACCCCTGGCAAAGCTAATGTGATGGTCGATGCCTTGAGCCGCAAAGCCTACTATAGTGAACTTTAAGTTCAAGTATAGCAGCCACTTCTGTATGAAGAGCTACGCAAGCTAAACCTCGAGATTGTTCCTCAGGGATATGTGAATAACCTGGTTGTTGAACCGGACCTCGACGGCACCATCAAGTGGATACAAACATGTGACTCTGACGTCGAGAAGATTACGAAGTATATTGATAGAGGAAAGCCCTCATTCTTCATTCTTGCTGATGATGGTATGTTGTACTTCAAGAATCATTTAGTGGTCCCTAGAAGTAAGCCCAATCTAAACTTGACCCTGCGCGTCATGAAAGAAGCTCACGATACCCCTCTGTCGATTCACCCTGGTAGTACCAAGATGTACCAAGACCTTCGTCAGCGGTACTGGTGGTCTAACATGAAGCAAGACATCGCTCGATATGTTGACGAGTGTGACGTTTGCTGTTGCGTCAAAGCAGAACATCAAAGACCTACTAGAACTCTGCAATGACTTTCTATTCCTGAATGGAAGTGGGACAAGATCGAGATGGACTTCGTCACTGGTTTTCCCAGATCGCAGAAAGGCCACGATGCTATCTTTGTCGTCATCAACCGATTCTCCCAGGTTGCCCACTTGCTGCCAGTCAAGGAGATGATATCTGCTAGTCAGTTAGTAGACTTGTATGTTTCCAGAATTGTGTCCCTCCACGGTATTCCGTTGGAGATCAGTTCAGCCGTGGCAGCATTTTCACCTCCAGATTTTGGGATAGTTTCCAAGAAGCCCTGGGCACTCACCTAAACTTCAGCACCGCTTATCACCCCCAGTCGCAAGGACAGGTTAAACGAGTCAATCAAGTGCTTGAAGACATGCTTCGGGCTTGTGTCATTTCATTCCGTAAGAAATGGGAGGAATCTCTTCCGTTTGCTGAATTCTCGTACAAAAATAGCTATCAAGCTAGTCTGCAGATGGCACCCTTTGAAGTTCTTTATGGACGTAAGTGTCGAACCCCTCTGAATTGGTCGGAAACTGGGGAACGAACACTCATTGGTCCGGATATTATCCAACATGCTAAAGATCAAGTTCACGTTATCCGTGAACATTTGAAGGTTGCTTAGTCCCGCCATAAAATCAACTATGACCGCAAGCACAAGGAAATGGTCTATCAACCCGGCGAACAAGCTTACCTTCGTGTCACTCCCATGAGAGGCACTCATCATTTCAAGATCAAAGGCAAGTTGGATCCTCGCTATATTGGCCCGTTCCATATCCTTTCCAGGAGTGGACCAGTGGCATACCGATTGGAATTGCCACCGAACCTCTCCCAAGTCCACGATGTCTTTCACATGTCACAACTCCGTCGCTGCTTCAAGGACCCTATTCGTGAAGTGGAACATGATTTGATTGAGCTGCAACAGGACTTGACTTATCAAGAATATCCAAGCCGCATTCTTGATCAGTCTGAACGTCAAACCCGCAACAAGGCAATCAAGTTCCTCAAAGTTCATTGGTCGAATCATTCTGAAGATGAAGCCACTTGGGAGCGCGAAGATCGCCTTCGTGAAGAATACCCCGATCTTTTCCTCGCTACCACTTAAATTCTCAGGACGAGAATTCTTGTAGTGGGGGAGATTTTTAACACCCTCACTGTCATAAACAGTAATCACTATGCAAATGGCAATTACTATTCCTAAATCTTGCTCTGTTCTTCTTTGAATCAAATCAAAATTCAAAACACCTTTGAATTGATTATAAAAACAAAGTGCAAAATAAAGTTAAACCAAAAATTTTGCAATCACTATACCATGTTAAGAATGATTATTACTACATCCAAATATTTTAAACAATTCATAACAGTAGCAAAACAGAAGCATTTAATACCTTTTTAGAAAAAATAAAATATAAATGAATTTATTAATGGACCAATCTTTTTTTGGCACTGTTATATAATGCAACCCTAATTGTGGCGCATTTTCCACATTTTACAAAAATACAAAAGCATCTAATGGAATTACAAACAGAAAGAGAGAAGAGAAAGAAAGAAAGAAAGAAAGAAAGAAAGAAAATGGATATAGCACTATCTTGCTCCCGGGGCAATATCCCTTCGGCCCAGGGCAACTTGCCCCCCCCCCCCCACCGGGCCCACCCCGGCCCACCTCCCTCTCTTCTTCCCCCGCACTTTCCTCCCTCGGTGGCCATGGCCGAGCTGGTCAGGCCGCGCCCGCTCGCTCCTCCTCCTCTCCCGCGTCGACAACGCGACAGTTGCCCTGGACGACTACTAGAGCCCCCACACCCCGTAGAAACCCTAGATTGAGTTTACCCCTTCGCCCCCGTCGTCCTCCACCTATCACCCGAACGCCATGGACGCGCCGTCATGAACCGGCATGGCCACTGCGCCTCCCAGCCCCAACCGACATGCCATGTTGTCTTCTCATCGTCATCTTCGTCACCACCCCGAGGGAATCGAGCCCGCGCCTCCTGCAACGAGCTCCTTGCCACCGTCTTCAACCTCGAGCCGTCGTGGATCGCAGAAGAATTGCAGCCGCCCCAGCCCCTCCCCGAGCTCACTGCCACCACAATCGAGCTCCTGGTGAGCACCGCATCTGCCCTCAACTAGTCTCGAGCGCCCGATAGGCACCGTGCATTTCCCCTCTTTCACACGCCCTGGCCTCCGCCATGGCCAGCCGAGCTCGGGCTCCCGTACATCGCAGGGCGCGCATTTGGCACCCGCGTGCTCACCGTGATGGGCTGGACCCATCCCAACCGTTCGCGCGTGTTAGCTTGCGCCGAAACCGCGAAACCGCCGTCAACGCTTTACTGACCTCCGCCGTCGTCGACCGTGGCGTCGTCTCCGGTCATCTCCGGCCACGGGACGACCTCCAGTAGACGCGCGACGAGCTCCTCTGTCGAATGGGCCCGGCCACGCCCCCTCCCGTGGACTACGACAAGCTCACAACCAACCTCGCCGGAGTCCAGCCGCCGACGTGCCCCCCCAGTGTCACTGGCCGATGGGCCCTACTGGTCAGGAGATTTGATTAGCTGCTAATGACCCTCCAGGAGTCACTTACATGTGGGCATGGCTCTTGCTAATTAACATGTTGTTAAAACAAATATAAATACCCCTCTATGTCACTTACAGGCGGGCCCTAGCTATTAGTTAGATAAAATAACTGTTAGTTTATCTCTGTTATAATGACACCTAGGCCCCACCTGTAAGTATTTAAATAAAATGAATTTATAATAATAACAGTGTATGACATGTGGGCCTAGTGTCTATTTAAATTAATTAAAATGTTTTTATTATATTGTGAGGCTGACAGGTGGGTCCCCTCTGTCAGTTGACTAGTCAACCAATATTGTTTTTCATAATGCTATTTAATTAATAAAAGAAATCAAGAAATTCTTTTAAATTGATTTAAACTTTGAAAAATAAAATCTTTTAAACTGTAAGCCGGATTGAAAATCTTTATACATGAAACTTGATCAGAAAAATGTGATGATTACGAATACGTTATCCGTATGTCAACCACACCCATCTAACACAATTAACACGACAGATTTCCCCTCCGGGCCGTGTGTCGATAATCACCCGGAGCCGGTATTTCATCCTCGGATGAATTCCCGCTCCGAGCAACAAACACGTTGCACTGCGTTAGAACGTCGTTAACATTGCATCTGTCATGTCATGCATCTGTTTGTATATGCTTGCTTTGTATTCACTGTTTCTCTCCCCCCCTATATTCTCTGGTAGACCCCGCTGCTGTTGTCGACTACACCGCTACTGAGTACGACTACTTCGTCGACGACCCTGCCCCTACCGTCGAGCTTCCAGGCAAGCAGAGCCATTCTCTTCCCCAGATATCGCCTATCTTTCCGTACATTTCTTGCACTAGGCATTGTTACTGTTGCTGCTACGTTACAATCCTATTCAATTGCATACCATGTTATTGTCGCCCCTTGATATACCTTCCTATATCCTATGCTGCATATAAATATAAATATATATATTATTCAGCAGTGAGCCCTGCGCTTTGTTAGTCAACTAGGATTAGATAGCGGGTTGTGAACACTCTGGGAGTGAACGCAGATACAATGATTATAACCGCACAGGTACGGTACAATGCAGACATCGCCTCGGGCCCCTACCTCAGCTCTGCCCAGCCACATCAAGTGTCGAGGAGTAAGCCTCGTACTCCACTCGGTTTTGACTCTGTATTACCGCCCTAGGGTCCTGAATAACGGTTGTCCTTAAAGGTAAGAAGTCGGGTGAGCCAATGGTGCCCGCGAGTGGATTGCGATGGGAGGACAGGGAGGGTACGACCGGTGTACAGGTGTGCATGGCCCCTGATCGTTGTCCGCGAGAGTTACCAAACCACAAAAATCGAGCTCCTCCAGGATCACAAACGACACAAGGTAAGGAGACGGTTCACCTTGTTGGTAACCGCGCGCTTTGACGGGATGACAGAGCAGGCACCGATGTACTGGTGGTCCTGGCTGATGTTCGTTGTCCGTTGTGTTAATTAGTCGGGCAATGATAATAGTTGTCCGCGAGATAATAAAATGACTAAGGGTTTAGCGAATGACTTTAGTAGCCTTTTGGCTTATACGCGTTGTCTACACGTGGGATAATGAGTTATGGGCTCCCTCTGCTTCATAGTCTCGTTCGAGGACTCTTCAAACGTCAGCAGTACCACGCCCTGCGCCGGGATGTGGTGTTGTCTTCTTTGCTCGAGCAGTGTGATTTTTATTTGCTTTTGCTTCACCGGCTAGCCTCGCACCGTGTAGGAGTACGTCAGGGTTAGGGTCTAAAGCCCTGCGTACATAGGATTTAGTCCGGCGGATGACCTCTCTGTTGAGTTTGAACGATGGTCTAAGGAGTTTCTGATAGCCTCGGTGGGGCATTCCCTAACAAGGTGTACGCCACCCTGGAGATTCGTGCGTTGTAGTGTAACAGAAGTGCACCCCTGTAGGGAAGATTAATCTATTCGAATAGCCGTGTCCACGATAACAGGACGCTTTATGCTGAAGCCAGATCCTACTACTACAAAATACTACTACTAAACTGATTGGTTCCAGGTTTTCTTCTTCGCAGGGAAGTCGAGGAAGGGATCTCGGAGGCTTTGCTAATTATTACAACTTACTATTATACAATGCTGCATCAACTCCTGCTGCATTGCTACTTTATGCTTTATATGAGCTACTGGCTATTCTCTCCTCATGTTGTAAGACTCGTCGAAAGATGCTAGTCTTCGATAGGCCTAGCTTCTCTTCCTTATTCTGATTTTCTGACTTTCAGTCCACTATATATAGCCTCCCCTTTCCATTTCATACAAATGAATAAATGCTTAGTAGTGGACGTAAGACTCGCTGGTATGCTAGATACTCACCCTTGCTTTATTTCTCCCCTTTGTTTTATATACCCGACTGGTTGCTGCCATCAGATGTTGGAGCCTAGGAGCGGGAGATTCCAGGAGGAGACTACTACGGCGTCGAGTTCCACGTTGACCAGGAGTAGTTCGGTGGATCCCAGGCAGGAGGCCTCGCCTTTTCGATTTGTACCTCTGATGTTATTTGTGCTAGACTTCTTAAGGCAAAACTTGACTAAATATGTCTGTACTCAGATATTATGATTGTATAAGTTATGTATTCGGATCCTCGTGATCCCTGGTTTGTAATATCAGGTTTATCTTATTTCTGTCTAGTGTTGTGTTGTGATATTCTCACCGTGGCACCCTAATTTTGGTCGTGTACCCTGCGTGTATGATTAATGTACACGACTTAATTTTGGGGGTGTCACATCCCCTTGGGAGAGGACACGTCGTGGGTGCCATCCTCGTGGTTGTAGTTGTCGAACATATCTGACTTGGCGGCTGGTGATGTCGAGCGACCAGTTCTTCAAGCGGCTTTCATAAACAGCAAAAGGGGCTCCCAGGGGTACATGCATCGCATGTCCTTCACTGAGCGCTCGACGAGATCAGAGGGGGGGCATCAAAGAGATCAAAGTTGGGAGACTTCATCTGCGTCATAGCCCTTGTCAAGCCGTCGCTGTTGACGAGCTCGATGTCGAGAACAGCACGCAACAGATGAAGAAAGACACACGCACGCTGGTTTATACACTCCAACCTGGCAAAGTAAGCACCCCACTCGTCCGCAACTGCGGTGAGGTGTTCGTCTGGGAGTACAAGGGAGGAATGCACCGGGATTTGATGTGCCGAGCCAGCTAGTGCGGCTGGGAGATGACTATCGGCGACCACATCTACCTCCTCGAGCTCACGGTGATATGTGGAAATTCTTAGGAGGCGATTCTTTGGGGTTCGGTGTGGGGATATGGATGGAAGAGGGTATTTCGCCGGATCCATGTACGCAGATGGTACGAGGAACGAATGCAGCTCGGTGGTTTACCTGATAAGAACGAGAGGAGCGTGACAGCTCGGAGAAGATGGTGGAGGCGGCCGAGGATGGGGGCTATGAGTGGGTTGGGGGATGGGGTGGGGGGAATAAGGCTGGAATACACACATAAGGCGCGGATACAGAAAATTTTTCTTGGAAACTGAAAACTTGAGCGGGGGAAACATACATTGCACACAGTTCCTTTCGATAAATGTGTGCCATACAGGGGAAACTATCCATATATGGAACCCCTCATCTCTGAAATTTTGAGCCACCTCTCTTTAAGTTCCAAACACTCAGGGTAGGTGTGGTGATAGAGATCGCACATGGAAAGGTTGTTCCGGGCGTCCGTAATAGGGTGACTATCCCACACGGATTTGTGAGAATAATCATGTGTGAAAATATAACCCATGGACCACACGGTGTGAGGTCCGGGCGCGCCATACGAAGCGACACCGATGGGACTACACGCACGTCTCGGGGAAGTAAGTGCACCATTACTTACCATGTAGTAGACTTGACTGCATGCAGTTGAGTCTAAAAAGAAATTGCATGCAGTTGAGAAGGAGGAATGCGTAGTGGGGAAAACCGCTGATTCGTCCATCCCCTCTATGATAACCGGGTCCCTCAGCCCTCACATGCATCATTCGCCTCCCAATTAACCATCGTCTTCCTCCTCCTGCGCTCGCATGCATCACGCCCCTTCGATCCCCGCCGCCGCCGACCACTACACCACCACCCTGCAGTTGCAAAAAAGCACCACGCCGATGGCAGAGTGTCGGAACATCAAACATGATCACACAATCGATGCCCACCTTGGGACGAAACTCTCCCTCTGGTACGCCAACGAACCCTGCAAGGCCACCATATGCATCGAGGATCTTGAGGAAGACCTGGCGAAGATGCGCTACAAGGTTGTCGACCTTGACATCGAGTACACCAAGGATCACAGCAGGGCCGCCACCGTGCAGTTCTGCGTTAGGCAGAAAGTCTTCCTCTACCACATCAGTAGGGTTGTCGGCCGCTGCCAGAGGCTCGAGGAGTTCCTCTTTAGCGAGAAGTACACCTTCGCCACCATCGACACCGCAAACGACAAGAAGGTGCTCAGAAAATCTGGTTTGCGGGTAACCAACCTCATCGACCTACAGAAGCAGTACAGGATGGCGGGCGGCCTCAAGAAGGAAGGTGAACGGGATTCCCTTGAAGACCTCGCCGTTTCCATCATTTTCCCTTCTTACAAAGGAAAGAAGAGCGGTATGGACAAAGCTACGAAGAAAAGGCTGCACTCGTCATGGGAGAGCGGGATCACTCGGCCTCACGTCGACTACGCGGCGTTGGACGCCTTTGTCAATTATGACTTGTACAGACGCATCTCAGTAATGCGGGAGTGCCTCATCCTGGAAGAAATCCTTGATGATCCTGCGGATGACCCGGTGGCGAGCAGCAGAAGGAAGAAGAACAAGCGCGGTGGGAGCAGTCGACGACGACGATGAAGCGCACACGGAACAACGATCGAACTGAAAGTGCATGCATTTAACATAGTTATGGCAGTAAAACACTTATTAGTATGTTTTAATTAATCGGTAGGGTTATGCATGTAGTTATATATGTACTTACTATTGGAGTATAATTCAGAAACTTGATTACTTGTGAATTGTATGTATAGGATCACAAATTGTGCAGGGCATAGGTTAAGCAAAACGGTTGTAATATATAAAGAGTTAAATACAATATCTACCGGAACTGCAGCAGCATGGTGTTGGTTCATTGGCGACCGTTCGATCCGTGCGCACTGGATGGTACAGGGCGTGCGATCCATGGTGCTGCGTTCTGGCCAATCAGAACGCACGAGTGAATTTCGTAGGGTATAGGTTAAGAAAACGGTTGTACTACACGAACCATGTGCTTTACCGTATCACCCAAATATTGTCATCTAATGGGACGTGTTTGATACATGTAAGTCATTAAGTGTAGATTAGACAGTTCCTATGGGTTTATTTACACTTGAGCTATGATTTTTTTGTCATTTTCATCTTCCGTTTGATATATGGCGCTAAGTCAGTTTCATGTGCACTCGATATGAATTTATTTGCATTTGAACTACGAGTGCAACGAAATTTGACCAAATGTGTGCTGAAATATCATGTATATGCTCTCGTGTTAACGTGCAGCACACAACATAGAATTAAAATGAACTTGCCGCACCTCGGTCACATCTTTCGACCATGAAACATTGAGTTAGGTGGTTTTCAAATTACAAAATTTTCAAAAAAAAATAGAGAATAGCTCGAAAATACACGAGACTTTGCGTGGCGTCGAGAGAAGGTAATATTGTCATGTGGTAAATTTTTCAGGCATTTGAGAAAGGCTATCATGCGATCGCCTTGCAAACGGGGCATCTCTCACGAAGGACTGTGGTTTCGATATGTATGGAATGAGTCATGAAATGTTCGGATTACAAGTATATTATATTTTTACTTCGTCGATTGTGGTTGATTTTCTTTCACATCTGCCACGCGTCTATACGTATACGTCTTCGAATTTGGACGCATTCCTTGTTATTTTGGTATTTTTAAACTTTTTTTGCACTTACAAACCGGGAAAAAAGAGTTAAATACAATATTCACCGGAACTGCAGCTGCATGATGTTGGTTCATTGGCAACCGTTCGATCCATGCGCATTTGACGGTGCAGGGCGTGCAATCCGTGGTGCTGTGTTCTGGCCAATTAGAACGCATGGGCGAATTTCGCAGAGTATAGATTAAGCAAACGGTTGTCGTACACGAACCGTGTGCTTTACCGTGTAACCAAAATTTTGCCATCTAACGGGACGTGTTTGATACATGTAAGTCATTAAGTGTAGATTAGATAGTTCCTATGGGTTTATTTACACTTGAGCTACGATTTTTTTTGTCATTTTCATCTTCCGTTCGATATATGGCGCTAAGTCAGTTTCATGTGCACCCGATATGAATTTATTTGCATTTGAACTACGAGTGCAACGAAATTTGACCAAATGTGTGCTGAAATATCATGTACATGCTCTCGTGTTAACGTGCAGGACACAACGTGGAATTGAAATGAACTTGCTGCATGTCGGTCACGTCATTCGACCATGAAACATTGAGTTCGGTGGTTTTTAAATTACAATAAAAAAATTTGAGAATCACTCGGAAATATACGAGACATTGCGTGGCGTGGTGAGAATGTAATATTGTGATGTGGTAAAATTTTCAGGCATTTCGAGAAAGGGTATCATGCGATCGCCTTGCAAATCGGGGCATCTCTGATGAAGGATCGTGGTTTCGATATGTATGGAATGAGTCGTGAAATATTCGGGTTACAAGTAGATTATATTGTTACTTCGTCGATTATGGTCGATTATTTTTTTCACAACTGACATGCGTTTATACGTGATATGTCTTCGAATTTGGACGCATTCCTTGTTATTTTGAAATTTTTAAACTTTTTTTGCACTTAAAAACCGGAAAAAAGAGGTAAATACAATATCCACCGGAACTGCAGCAACATGATGTTGGTTCATTGACGACCGTTCGATCCGTGCGCATTGGACGGTGCAGGGTGTGCGATCCGTGGTGTTGCGTTCTGGACAATCAGAACGCACGGGAGAATTTCGCAGGTTATAGGTTAAGCAAACGTTTGTCGTACTCGAACCGTGTGCTTTACCGTGTCACCGAAATTTTTCCATCTAACGGGACATGTTTGATGCATGTAAGTCATTAAGTGTAGATTAGACAGTTCCCATGGGTTTATTTATACTTGAGCTGTGATTTTTTTGTCATTTTCATCTTCCGTTTGATATATGGCGCTAAGTCAGTTTCATGTGCACTTGATATGAATTTATTTTCATTTGAACTACGAATGAAACGAAATTTGACCAAATGTGTGCTGAAATGTCATGTATGCGCTCTCGGGTTAACGTGCAGCACACAACGTGAAACTGAAATGAACTTGTCACACCTCGGTCACGTCTTTCGACCATGAAACATTGAGTTCGGTAGTTTTTAAATTACAACAAGTAAAAAAAATTGAGAATCGCTCGGAAATACACGAGACTTTGCGTGGCGTCGTGAGAAGGTAATACTGTGATGTGGTAAATTTCCAGGCATTTTGAGAAAGGTTATCACGCGATAGCCTTGCAAACGGGGGCATCTCTCATGAAGGACCATGGTTTCGTTATGTATGGAATGAGTCGTGAAATATTCAGGTTACAATTATATTGTATTGTTACTTCGTCGATTGTGGTTAAAAAAAGTTCACAACTCTCACGCGTCTATACGTGATATGTCCTCGAATTTGGACGCATTCCTTGTTATTTTGGTATTTGTAAACTTTTTTTTGCAGTTACAAACCGAGAAAAAAAAAGTTAAATACAATACCCACCGGAACTACAGCAACATGATGTTGGTTCATTGGTGACCATTCGATCCATGCGCATTGGACGGTGCAGGGCGTGTGATCCGTGGTGCTGCGTTCTGGCCAATCAGAACGCACGGGCGAATTTCGCAGGTTATAGGTTAAGCAAACGGTTGTCGTACACGAACCGTGTGATTTACCTTGTCATCGAAATTTTTCTATCTAATGGGACGTGATTGATACATGTAACTCATTAAGTGTAGATTAGACAGTTCCTATGGGTTTATTTACACTTGAGCTATGTTTTTTTTGTCATTTTCATCTTCGTTTGATATATGGCGCTAAGTCAGTTTCATGTGCACTCGATATGAATTTATTTGCATTTGAACAATGAATGCAACGAAATTGACCTAATGTGTGCTGAAATATCATGTATGTGCTCTCGGGTTAACGTGCAGCACACAACGTCGAATTGAAATGAACTTGCCGCGCCTCGGTCACGTCTTTCGACCATGAAACATTGAGTTCGGTGATTTTTAAATCACAAAAAATTCAAAAAAAATTGATAATCGCTCCGAAATGCACGAGAATTTGCGTGGAGTCGTGAGAATGTAATACTGTGATGTGGTAAAAATTTCAGGCATTTTGAGAAAGGCTATCACGCGATCGCCTTGCAAACGAGGACATCTCTCACGAAGGACCATGGTTTCGTTATGTATGAAATGAGTCATGAAATGTTCGGGTTACAAGTAGATTGTATTGTTACTTCGTCGATTGTGGTTGATTTTTTTTCACAGCTGCCACGCGTCTATACGTGATATGTCTTCGAATTTGGACACATACCTTGTTATTTTGGTATTTTTAAACTTTTTTTTGCACTTACAAACCGGAAAAAAGTGAAATACAATATCCATCAGAACTGCAGCAGCATGATGTTGGTTCATTGGGGACTGATCGATCCGTGCGCATTGGACGGTGCAGGGCGTGCAATCCGTGGTGCTGCGTTCTGGCCAATCAGAACGCACGGGCGAATTTTGCAGCTTATAGGTTAAGCAAACGGTTGTCGTACACGAACCCTGTGCTTTACCGTGTCACCGAAATTTTGCCATCTAACGGGACATGTTTGATACATGTAAGTCATTAAGTGTAGATTAGACAGTCCTATGGGTTTATTTACACTTGAGCTATAATTTTTTTGTCATTTTCATCTTCCATTTGATATATAGCGCTAAGTCAGTTTCATGTGCACTCGATATGAATTTATTTGCATTTGAACTACAAGTGCAACGAAATTTTACCAAATGTGTTTTGAAATATCATGTATGTGCTCTTGGGTTAACGTGCATCACACAACGTGGAATTGAAATGAACTTGCCGCACCTCGGTCACGTCTTTCGACCATGAAACATTGAGTTCAGTGGTTTTTAAATTACAAAAAAATCAGAAAAAATGAGAATCGCTCGGAAATACAGGAGACTTTGTGTGGCGTCGTGAGAAGGTAATATTGTGATGTGGTAAAATATTCAGGCATTTGAGAAAGGCTATCATGCGATCGTCTTGCAAACGGGGGCATCTCTCACGAAGGACCATGGTTTCATTATAAGGAATGAGTCGTGGAATGTTTGGGTTACAAGTAGATTGTATTGTTACTTCGTCGATATTGTTTACTTTTGTTTTCACAGCTGCCACGCGTCTATACGTGATATGTCTTCGAATTTGGACGCATTTTTGTTATTTTGGTATTTTTAAACTTTTTTTGCACTTACAAACCGGGACAAAAAAGTTAAATACAACATCCACCAGAACTGCAATAACATGATGTTGGTTCATTGGCGATCGTTCGATCCATGCGCATTGGACGATATAGGGCGTGTGATCCGTGTTGATGCGTTCTGGCCAATCAAAACGCAGGGGAGAATTTCGCAGGGTATAGGTTAAGCAAACGGTTCTAGTACACGAATCGTGTGCTTTACCTTATCACCAAAATTTTGTCATCTAACGGGACGTGTTTGGTACATGTAAATCATTAAGTGTAGATTAGACAGTTCCTATGGGTTTATTTACACTTGAGCTATGATTTTTTTTGTCATTTTCATCTTTCGTTTGATATATGGCGCTAAGTCAGTTTCTCGTGCACTTGATATGAATTTATTTGCATTTGAACTATGAGTGCAACGAAATTTGACCAAATGTGTGCTGAAATATCATGTATGTGCTCTCATGTGCAAGAAAGTACACACATAGAAAGATGAGGCTTCTGGTCGGAATCAACACAAATTTTACTCTGCTCTCCTATTTTTGGGTTGTACCAAGGGTCTCCACAACATAAGCTAGATGACATGTGGGCCGGGGCCAACTCCATATTAAATGTATCGGCATGTTGAGAAACCCCTACCCCTTTCTTCCTCGCTCGTACTTTGCTCCTACAATCCTCTGCTCGTTCGTAACCCTCCTCAAATACCAGATTTCGCGGACTGGCGTCGTTGTAGATTGGGGCCGCCAGCAAGCAGAACCGCATTTCGACACCGCCCCTTGAGTCGCCGTCTATCGCACCTGTTGTCGACGATGTTTTTATCGAACTCACCCACCCCGGCCAGATTGGGGTTTTTCTACTGGACATGAAGGTTAGTGGAATATCGCCCCGCATCTTGTACCTCGAATTCAAATTCTGTTCGTAGCTATTAATCCATGTAAACGCAATGTACGTGGATCTGTTTTTCTTCAGTCTTACTCGAGGTTTCCATTTCAGTGCCCAAAGTGTAATGACAAGGGAGGATTGTGCGTCCTCGACCGCACACAAGAGTTGTTCAACACCACCGTGCAAGATGATTTCTTGAAGCCCACAGTATGTTCTTGTACACCCTCTTACCCAGATGTAATCCAGACAAGGTTCTCACTGCTAACAAAATTTATGAAACGGAATTTTCAAAATCTTGAGTTCTACTGATGTGAATTTTTTTGTCGAGTACTGCATATCTGTACTGAAGCCAATTTGTGAGCCATACAACATTCGTTAAATTATTGTTGTGCAATCATTTATGTTAAGCTCATATTTGCATGAGTACATAAAAATACACAAATAGTTGCTTGTAACACCCCGGGTGTCACGCTACAGTGATCACCTTATCTAATGCCAAGTCAGCATGATTATGCTAATAATTATCATCCTTGATCATGGCTTCTTTAAATTCAACCCAGATAAAAATTCCAAATCTATGTGGAAATAAAACTTGGACCAAATATTGGGCAACCATTTTTGTAAATTGTCTAAAAGTCACTTGACCAGGTTAAACTAATAATGGGAATTTATTGAGTTATTAAACCATTCAAACAAATCATAGCAGTGTTATAACAACACCATTTACCCATTGCATATTCAAAAGAATTACTAAATGATTTTAGTTGGGGCCCAAACTTTTAGTAACACTACTATATTGTTTAGCACTAATATTGGAGCTAGCTGCACATTTTACAAAAATCCAAAAGCTAAATAAATAAAATACAAACAAAAAATAATAAAGAAAAGAAAAAACAAAGTGAAACTCCTACCTACCGCACAGGACAAGGCCCAGCAACCGGCCCGGACCAGCCCCTCCCCTTTCTCCTTCCCTTGTTCACAGGCCGGCCGTGGCGTGCATCCATGCCGACCAGGCCGGCCATGCAGCCGTGGCGGCCATCCCGCGGCTCGCTGGCGGGATAAGGCCACGAGCCCCCCGATCCCATCCCCGAACCCTAACGCCCTCTGCTCCTCTTTACTCGCGCCGCTGTCCTCCCTCCCCTCTGCTGCCCCTCCCCGTGATCGCCCGAGCCCTCCATTGACGTTGTCGTGCACCGCCGTGGCCACTGGCCACCCTAGGCCGAGCCGACTTGTCCAGAACCTGCGCCGACGACGTGCACGCCGCCTGACGCGAAGACATCGAGCTATGGAGTGCTACAAGCTGCGGATCGAGCCGCCCCTTCCTCCGGCAGCGGATTACCTCGTCGTCGATTACAACCACCCCGCGCCCTCTCCGGCCTCGCCGCACCCTCCATCGCACCCTTCGTGAGCATGCGCTCCTTCCCCAACCCCCAGCTCTCCTTTTTCGTGCCCGTGTCGCCGTTCGTCATGGAGCTATGCTCCGATCGTCGCCGGAGCTGCCATTGTCGCGCCCCTGTGCCCCCTCCGCCGCGCGTGCCTCGTCGCGCACCCCCACCGCAGCCTACCGTCCCTGCAGAACCTCCCTTGTCAGGCCGCAACTCCGCCATGCCCCCCTCGCCGGAGCGCTGTCTCGTTCGACGCCGCCGTGCCCCTGGTCACTGGCAGACATGTCCTAGCTAAGCCAGTGAGCTTGTCCCACTGACTGGTGGGCCAGCCCGAGGGAATTAGCCCCTAATCCGTGATTAACAAAAAAAATAAACCCCCCTGTTAAATAATATGTGCCATTGACATGTGGGCCTAAGGCCATTAGATTATTTAAAATAACTGTTAAATTATCTTTGTTAGGCTAACAGTTGGACCCCACTGGATATTTGTTTAAATAAATGAATTAGTTATATAACTAGTCCATGACATGTGGGCCCTAGAGATATTTAATATATAAAATGATTTAATTATGTCTCTGTGTATGACAGAGGGCCCCCACTTGTCAGTTGACCAGTCAACCTTATAGGTTGGCCCCACCTATTAGTTGACCAGTCAACCCCCCCTCTGTTTTGGATAATGCTATTTAAATAATTAAAAGAAATCCAGAAATTGCTAGAAAATGATATAAACTTCAAATATTAATATCTTTTAATCTGTATATCAGATGAAAAAACTTAATACATGAAAATTAATCAGAAAAATGTAACGAATAAAAATACGCTCCCGTATATCCACCACCCCCTCTAACACAACGAACACGAGACTTTGCCCCTCCGGATCGTCTGCCGATAATCACCCGGAGCTGGCAGTTCATCCTCGGATGAATTCGTGCTCCGAGCAAAACACATTGTACTGCGTTTGCCATGTCTTGCATTTGTATTTCTATTATTGTTGTCTATTTATTGTTTCTCCCCCCTTTATTATTTGGTAGGACCCCGTTGCTGCCGCCGACGACACTGTTGCCAAGTACGACTACTACGTCGATGATCGTATGCCTACTATCGATCTTCCAGGCAAGCAGAGCCATTTTCCTTTCCCAGATATCGCCTATCTTTTTCGTACATTTCTTGCGCTAGCCATTTGCTGCTGCTCCTACGTTACATTCGTATTCATTGCACAGCCTATCATTGTCGCCTCTTGATGTACCTTCCTTTATCCTATGCTGCCTATTATTACTTATGCAATATTCAACAGTGAGCTCTGCGCCATGTTAGTAAACTAGGATTAGATAGCGAGCTGTGATCGCTCTGGGGAGTGAACGCGGGAATGAACTATTATAACTGCAACAGGTAAGATACAGAGCAGACGCCCAAGGGAATCTACAACGGCGAGACTCTCTGAGTGGCTTCAAGTTTAACTTACGAGTGGATGGACTAGTATTTCACTCTCGTCGCCGGCTCGGTAGCGTAGCACCACCGGGATGATACGAGGATATTCCTCTTTAGTTCATAACGTTGATGTCTCAGTCGAACCTCTTCAAGTGTACCGTCGAGGGTGATTCCTCCTGGTTTCCCTTGATGGGAGGCACTCGAATCAACTGGTGTCCTTACAGGTAAGGAGTCGGGTGACCCAACGGTGCCCGCGCAGTGTATTGTATCGGGACGACACTACAGGTGTATTCCTCCTATGTGCGGCAGGCCTGGACTGGTGCATTGGCCGTGAGATACCCTGTTATCTACAAAAGTCAAGCTCCTCCAGGAGCACACACGAGATAAGGTAAGGAGACGGTTCACCTTGTCGGTAACCGCAAGAATTGGTGGGACGACAGGGCAGGCGCCGATGCACTGGTGGACCTCGCTGCTGACGTTGTCCGCGATTCACCCATTAGGGGCAACGATAACGGTTGCCCCGCCAGATAATAATGAAACGACTAATGGCTCAGGTGGATGACTTGATAGGCCGCAAAGGCCTGTACGCACTACCTTCACGTGGGATTATGGTGTGGGCCCTCCCCGTTGTGATCTCATTCGAAAGCTCTGAAAGACGTCCAGTTCAGCATTGTGGCAGGGACGAATCGCGCTGCGGTGTTGGAATTCACCCTCCTCGCACCGACCCGGAAAGCGAGGGGCGACGACCCAAGACCCCCTTGCGCTTAAGACTTTAGACCGGCGGGGACCTCTCTGATGAGTCGTAGGATGGGCCCCGGCGTGTCGGATAGCCTCGGTGGGGCATTCCCTAACAAGGTGTACGCCACCCTGGAGATCCGAGCGTGCAGGCTGAACAGTAGTGCACACCTGCAGGGAAGATGATCTATTCGAATAGTCATGTCCACGGTAACAGGATGCTTTATGCTAAAGCCAGAGCCTACTACTACAAACTATTACTATTAAACTGTTGGTTCCAGTTTCTCTTCCTCGTAGGGAGTCGAGGAAGGGAACTCGTAGGCATTTATAATTGTTAATTATTACAACTTACTATTATACAATGTTGCAGCAACTTCTGCTGCATTGTTACTTTATGCTTTATATGAACTGTTTGTTGTTCTCTTCTTGTGAAGCAAGACTCGTCGGAAGATGCTAGTCTTCGATAGGCCTAGCTTCTCATCCTTATTCTGAATTTCTACCATTCATTCCACTATATATAGCCTCTCCTTTCCATTTGATACAAATGCATAAATGCTTAGTAGCGGACGTAAGACTTGTGGGTATGCTAGATACTCACCCTTGATTTTCCCACCCTTTGTTTTATATACCCGGATTGCTGCAATCAGACGCTAGGCGTCCAGGAGCAGGAGATCCCCAATGCCGACCACCGCAACGTGAAGATCGCCGATGCCTTCTACGACATGGAGATCCCCGTCGACCAGGAGTAGTTCGGAGGTTCCCAGGCAGGAGGCCTTGCCTTTTCGATCATTGTTGTTTTTGTGCTAGCTTTCTTAAGGCAAATCATGTGTACCTTGTGTCTGTACTCAGATACTATTGCTTCTGCTAACTTTGTGCTCTCGAGCTGTTGTTCAAGCCCTCATGGCCCCTGGCTTGTATTATACAGCTTGTATTGTTTTATTTGTAGAGTTGTGTTGTGATATCTCACCATGAGTCCCTGATCTCGATCGTGTACCTTGCGTATATGATTACTGTACACGTCTTGATTTTGGGGGCGTCACATTGCTCATCCCTACTATATATTTCCCGCGGTGCATTCCTTTCTTCGCAACAACACCTCTGATACATAAGTTTTCGTTGTACCTGAATGAAGACTCAACTAAAGTTATAGTACAGACGAACCATGGATACAAGTTCAAAGTTTGGCTTGATACAGATGTTGAAGGTCGCTGCTATTTTTAGAAAGACGTATGGAGAAAGTTAGCTAAACGTTATGTGCTAAAAGCTTCCACGAAAGTGTTAGTGGATACAAGACAACCTGGTGATATCATACATATAAAGTTACCAAAGCACATTCGTCCATGGACTAACAATCAAAGTCAGTATTCTTTCAAGTCTTGCATGTGTCTGTCCTGGCTTACTAATTAACTAATTATTCAAGAAAAAAATATAAATACTGACAAGCATTATTATATTCATGCAGACTTTGTTGAAAGTGTACTTCAAGTTATGAAAAAGACTCCTCAATCCACATTTCACCGGCAAGAATTGGAGCTTCTCTTATATATTGGTGGAAGAATTAAATCGCTTATTGAGCGTTTCCATGTAGGAGGCAGGATGGCATTATGTGTGCCAATCGTGCATACCTTGAACAGAATGAATTGTATCGATAGAAAAATCATGGTACATAATCTTTTATGTTATATATCCTTTCGTAATATATACATTTATCCAGTGTTACAATTGTTCTATCGGTCTTGCAACCGGTACCGCCGCCTTCAGTTCTTCCTGAATTGATCCCCTCTGTTGGTCCAATAACACTAGCAATTGGTCAGAATAAGAAGGTGATGTCAACGTACATCCTTTGCCCTAAAAATGGATCAATTATCATTCATAAGTGGTACTATGTGATGGAAATTCGTCACAAGTTGAAAACGGGAGACAACATTTTGATCTATCTGTACGAAGGAACTCAAGGCCTTTTCCTGTTCATTCAAGATGTCCTGTAACGCAGATCCTAGGCAATATTTTCCTCAAATCCTTGTTGTTGAGTACTGTATTATTTGTACAACTGTATGTTATGTACATGTGAACTCAAATGTTGTTAAGTAATCCTTGCTATGTATTATCTTAATTAGATGTCCTTCTCAGAAATAGTAGTTTCTTGAATCGATGGCCAAGTGGAGCACCAATAATTGATGAAGTAAGTAGTTCTTGTTGTCGGTCAATTTTATAACTAACATGTTTCTGTTTCACTACATCATTGCACACAATTTTGTATTTCCGAACGTCTGCAAGATAAGCTAGCCTTCTTTTAGAAAACAAAGAAAATAAAAAGAAGACGTCGTGCATCACCAACCCTTAGATTTTCAATAACGTTTCTGATATGTTTTACTACCCACACCATGTTTTAATTCAGAACGTTTGCTTTACTAAGGTAGCGATTCATTTTTTAGAACCATAGGTGTTCTAAGGGGTTATCACAAACACTTGATTTTAGGAACTATGTGCCGTGCATAACCAACACTAAGATTTACAGAAACGTGCGTGATAGATTACACATCCCGCACGTTTCAGTAAATACAAATGATTGTCAAGATGGACTAGCGGTTCATTCTTTGCAACCGTGGGTGTTTTGGCTGGTCATGCGGACGGTTGTTTGAACGAATCGTCAGTCCTTGTTTCACACACGAAAGGATTTTCAGAAGTGTGCCTGATAGATTAGGCATTCAAACATTTGAGTTACTATGAACGATTGCGTATACAGGCTGGTGGTCCTTTATATGCAACCGTGGGTTTTCGCCCTAAACATCCCAGACCGATTTTCAAAGACCCGTCAGCCCTACATCACACACGCAATAATTTTTAGAATTGTGGCCGTTTGGGTATGTTTCCCGGATGATTCAGTTTTTCCCAAACGGTTTTTTATTTCTACCATTTTCGTTGATAGCATCGCAAACAGTTTCGTACAATGAACGGGGAAAGGAGTATCATGTTAGCCCCTCTTTCCACTAGTGTATGAGTATATCAAATCTCTCCAATGGAACTAGTGGGGGTGCATCCAACTTGCTTGCTCAAGAAGACCTAGAGGTGTTTGAGGAGGCTCATCATTGGAATATACAAGCCAAGTTCTTTAGTGTAAAAGTCCACACATAGTTATGCATGAATGATATGCAAACTCTCTATGAAGTACAAATGCTACTTTGAGAACAAGTGTGGATTTTTTAAAGAAGAATAGTAGTGTTTCCCCTTCTCTCTTTTTATTTTATTTTTGTCTATTTTTAAAAAAAATTCTGGTCTCAATGACTCTTTCTATTAAATCTCTCATTAGTCCTCTTTGGGATCTTTTCATGTGTCCTCTTTTGGGATTTTTTAGTTTTGTCCTCTTTGGGATCTTTTCCTCACATTAAGGGCCACACTTTATATATACAAAGATGGACTTGATCAACACACTTTTACAAGGTACTCATAATCAAACTAAAACAATATCATAATGTATGCAAGGTATGTCTCTACCACTCTAGCAGGATATGCGATGATACTAGCGCTTTATGTAGCAAAAAGATTTAAGGTAAAGGCCCAACTATCACGCGGCTCTATGATCAAGCAAAAGCATGTATGACGATGAACAATAGCATCAAGTCATGAGAAAGATGGATATTGCATGACAATGTATCTCGGAATGGCTATGGAAATGCCATGATAGGTAGGTATGGTGTCTATTTTGAGGAAGATATAATTAGGCTTATGTATGACAGAGCATATCATGCCAAGGATTCAGATGCACCGGCGAAGTTTGCACCAACTCTCGAGATGATAAAGGGAAATGCACGGCACCGAAGAGGCTAGAAGGAACTCATTCACTTATTATTGATAACTCTCTATCTAGTCAGGAGATTCATAAAGAGTCAAGACTCCTAAGATGAGTGTTTAGGGTTTTGGTTATCCTTGCGCATCCTTGACCCATGATATGTCAGGGTACTCTTTTACAATCCAGCAAAGATTAGTGATCTTATTAGTTGTTAGAGTTCTCAACTATTTTTTGTAGTTTAAAAAATAAGCATGTTAAGCCAATATATGACACCTATCACTAATAGGCTTGAGCTCTTAACACACATAAGTTCAAACATTACTTTTATCAACACCTCAAAACTATTGCAAGTTACTACCTAACTCAACTGAGCAACCTTGATTACCTACTCAAAGTATGATACACACCAAGTGCAACAAGGCCAACTCTCTAAACAAGATAAGAATGCAACTCAAGAGAGTTCTAGAAATCCTAATTATCATCTCTTAGAAATAAATAAACTTGAAAAACAAGAGCTAACCATGGCAACAACTAGAAATAAATACACTCAAAAAAATATAAAAGTGAAAACTACGAGCATTCTAGGAAAAAGTGGAGCGTGTTTCTCTCCCAAAAAAAGCATGCTAGGGTCCAACTTGTTATGACCAACAAACAAAACTAAACAAAACTAAACAAAGCTAAAAAGTAAAGAGCAAGACGCTGCAAGCAAAGCACATAACATATGAAGCAATAAACATATAGTGCTAAGAAGGACAAACTGGTAATTGTTTATGAAGAAGGGATGCACGGGGGGATCCCCAAGCTTAGACGCTTGAGTCTTCTTGGATATTTCTTCGGGTTCCAGGGGATTCCCTAAGATTAAGATTTTGGCACTTCTGAATCTCTTTTCATCACCTCCCTTCGTAACAATTGAAAACTTCCTTGACACGAAACTTCTCATAAAATGATTAGAGTAGTTGGTGCCAGTAAATAATAAAGTTTCACTTGGGTACTGTTGGAACACAATGGCACATTTGATTTAAACATTAGCTATTGTTCCCAAAATTTGTTTAAGGTTCTTGCAAGGAAATCCATGAACAAAGTGCTAAAATATGAAAAGCCAAAACAAGAAAGAAATCTGGAAAATAGACCAGCATGTGAAACTATATTTTTTTCGAGCCTTTTCTATCGCTCAAATCAAAATACTCAAAACTAATGAGAGTTTGACAATTATATAGAGAATGTTGTGTAAAAAATTCATATCAAAAATATGATCTTGTGATTTTTGTAGATTTTTGCAATGAAGCAAATAAAATCTGTTTTCTGGATAGCATGTCACAACTATTGATTTCCCCATCATTAGAGGCTAAAATTTGGCACAAGACTTGAAAATAAAGATACAATGGTCTTGCGACAGTAGTAACAACCATAAAGACACACTAAAATTGAAAGTAAAAACATTTTGGGTTGCCTCCCAATAAGCGCTTTCTTTTATGCCTTTTAGCTAGGCAAGAAGCAAAAGATCAAGTTTTATCAATTGAACAATCATCGAGATCATAAAAAAGTTCTTCAATAGTACAACTAGACATGTTAGGAGATATCTTAAATAAAGCCCTAGTACTAACACTTCTAGGTATAAAAGAGAAGGTAGTAAAACCACTGGGAGATTCGTTCATAAAATTATTCAAAATAGGTACTTCTTCCATGGTTTTCACAGTTTCATTCTCCTTAGCAATAGGTGTATAAAATTTAGGTTGAGGGATCTTAGGTACATAAATAAACATATGTCCCTTCTTCACCGGGGTCTCTACCTTTTTGGTTTTGATTGATGATAAAGTTGTTCCTAGAGCATCAATTACTTCCTCAATCTTATCAAACCTAGAAGGATCATCTTCCTTGGATTTAAGGGTCTACAAAATTTTGTTAACTTTATCTATGGAGCTATCAAGACTATTCAAAGTCCCTTGAATCTTACGATTTACTTCTTCTATCTTAACCATGCTTGGCATATCTCTCTCTATATTTTCAAGTTTACTGATACGTCCCAAACGTATCTATAATTTCTGCTTGCTCCATGCTTCTTTTGGTGATATTGTTATATGTTTTGATGCACTTTCATATTATTTACAACATATTTTGTAGTAACCTACTAATTCAGTGCCTAGTGCCAGTTTCTGTCTGTTATTGTCCGTGCATTGTAGAAAAAGGACAAATATAAAAGTGCTCGGAAAATTCTAGAAAAAATACCAAAAAATACCCATGAAGGAAGACTCCAGAAGCCCGAAGGGGCCACCCCCTGGCCAGGCGCCTCCCTAGCGCGGCCAGGGGGCACCCCTTAGGCTCCCCTTTGGCATATATTTAGCCCTCGACCCGAAAACCTACAAAGAGCCCCCCATCATGCAATTTCATCTACTGTTCCACCGCCATGGCGATTCCGATCTCGGGATCGCCAGAAGAACATGTCCCGACACACTGCCGGAGGGAGATTGACCTCCGGAGGCTTCTCCATCACCATGATTGCCTCCGGGATGCGCCTTGAGTAGTCCCACTTGGACCATGGGTCTATGATCAGTACTTAGATGATTTATTCTCTCCAATCTTGTGCTTCAATGTTTAGCCCTTGTGAGCTGCCTATCGTGATCAAGGCACATATGTATTAATTCATGCTTTGCTATGCTGTGTTTGCTGGGATCCGATGGATTATGAGATTATGTTCAGTTTGTGTTGAGTAATATATTTGCTTTACCTTTATATTTTAGTTCTTGAGTGCTCTTGCATGTTCCCCGTTGCGTTTGTTGCTTTGGCCAAGTAGTAGATTGCAACTCCAAAAGGGAGCATTATGCTAGATTGTGGGTTCATGCCCCCCCCCCCCCGATATCTAGCTTGAGTGACAAAAAAATGATACTAGGGGATGTTTTGTTGCCACCAGGGGTAAAACAGTGGTGCTTGTGACCGCGTGTTGAAAGAATTGCTTACATTACGCATAGAGTGTTAAGGCAGTTTTCCGTTACTTTGAGCCTGCAGTTTGGTTGGGGTTCGCAACTTAATACCAGCGAGATGTTCTAGATAGATATCTCAGGGTGGATGATTAGTGCGTAGATGCTAATGAATAAATGGTCTACATGTCTTGGTGTAATTCCCATATGATTGAGCCTCTTTACTTTCTAGTAGCATAATTAGCATTGCAATGCGTTTATAATTCTGTCAATTGCCCAGCTGTAATTTGTTCACCCAACATAGTTGTTTACTGTATTTTGGGGGAGAGACATCACTAGTGAAAGTCATGACACCCCGATCCATATTTCCATCATAGTTTACACATCTCTCATTTACTTCTTTTACTTTCCTTTCATCCACACAATTATTTATTTCCCCATGTGTTTTGATCCTTTGTGAACAACAAGGCCGGAGAGATTGACAACCTCTCTGAACTCGTTGGGAGCAAAGTTATTTGTGTTCTTGTGTGCAGGTCCACATCAACTCCACGCCCGCAGCGAATTTCTGGCGCCGTTGTCACCCACTTGTTGCTCTTGGAATCCTACTGGACTGATAACCTTGGTATCTTCACCGAGGGAAATGTGCTGCTATCTACATCATAACCTTCCACTTGGGGTAACCAACGAGGAGGTGTTATCTGCACCCATCAAGAGAATTTATGGCGTCGTTGCCGGCGATTCCAGTCTTCAAGATAGGGGATTTGCACGCTACCTTTTATCTTTGCTTTTTATTCTTGTTAATTTGCTTTCCAGTTTTTGTCTTTGCTTGTGAGTCTTATACCAAAAACACCAAAAAACTAGTTACTTTGTTCTTTCTTGTTGCTGTTACTATGGGTTCCACTAGCATTGAAACTTGTCCAAGGCACGAAACTCCTAGTTGGGACACTTCTAATGATCTCAAGCTTTGCAATTATGTTTGTCATCACGATAGTTATTACATCTGCACTCCAATTAGTACACCTACCCTTAGGTATGATTTAAGAGAACAATTTTCGGAGAGGGGAGAAGATGCTCTCTCTCACTTGGGAAATTATGAGAGGGTGTGTGATGGACAAAAACCTCATGGGATGGGTAGTGACCAATTCAAAATTAGATTCTTTGAATACTCGCTTTGTAGGAAAGCAAAGAAGTGGTTCCTTTTCTTACCACTTTATAAGAAAGACACTTGGGATAATTACAAGAATTCCTTCTTGGTAGAGTTTTTCTTTAGAGAACTTGACTTTGACAATTGTAGCCTCTCTGAACTTATTAATTTTTTGCAAAGGATGGCCAAATACCCCCACACTAGTTCAGTTAACATTGCCTTCACCGAGCATATCACTAATGCTCTCATAAAATCTAGGGAGGAAAAACTTAAACTAGAAGATGGTTGGGATCCTATGGTCAAAATCAAATTGAATAACTTTTCTTGCTTTTCTTTATGTGATGTTGGAGCTAGTGCCTCTATTTTACCCAAAAGAATGTATGATATGCTTGATTAAAAACCTTTTGATCCTTGTTCTTTTGGTGTTTGTCTTGTTGATTCTTCCATAAAGAAACCTTTAGGAAGAATAGATGATGTGCTTATCATTGTCAATGATAAATATGTTCCCATGGATTTTCTTGTCATGGATATTGAGTGTGATCTCTCATGTCCTATTATTTTGGGAAGACCATTTCTTCGCACCGTTGGTGCTATCATTGGCATGAAAGAAGGCCCTAATAATATTCCAATTTCCCCTCAAGAAGGTCATGGAAAATTTCCCTAGAAAGAAGATGAAGTTACCTTTTGAATCAGTTATACAGGCAAGTTACTCTTTGATATTGATAAAACTTGATCTTTTTGCTTCATGCCTAACTCAAATACATAAAAGAAAGCTCTTATTGGGAGGCAACCCAAAATGTTTTTTACTTTCAGTTTTAGTGGTCTTGATGCTTTGTTACTACTGTAGTAACATCATTGTATCTTTATTTTCAAGCTTTGTGCTAAGCTCTAGCCTTTGGTGACAAGTTAATCAAAAGTTGTGACATCCTGTCCAGAAAAGAGATTATGTCTGACCCACGAAAAAATTAGCGTGAAATCACCAGAGATCTTTTTGATCTGAATGTTTTTGACAGTATGCTCTATACAATTATGAAACTGTCACCTGTTCTAAGTTTTTCTAGTTGAGTTAGAAAAAATTATTTACTACCTGCTGCTCTGTTTTTTCCCAATTCTGCCCTGTTTTGTGCTTCCTCAATTTTTCAAATCTTGCGCAAGATTTTTCTTTGCAAAACCTTTTGGAAATATTGAGAAACAGTATACCTTCCTGAAAATCTTTGTTTTCAACAAAGGCTAAGTGTAATTAATTAATTTAAACCACTAATCGGTCTAATTAGTTTATGATGAGTTTCGTATGAAGGTAGTTTTCAAGTGTGCAAAGGGAGATGATGAAAGAAGATTCGAAAGTGCCAAAAGATCAAGCTTGGGGATGCCCCCGTCACCCTCAATATATTCAATGAGACTCAAGCGTCTAAGCTTGGGGATTCCTCCGTTGATACGCGAGAGATGATAATTACTTCTCGCCCTTCGTTGGTTACCCCAAGTGGAATGTGAGATGCAGCGTAGCGACAAGTTTCCCTTGGTGAAGATACCGAGGTTGAGTATCGACCAGTAGGACTCCGGAGATGATAAGTAGGTGGTGAAGCGAGCAACGCTCCGTTTGAGATATTTGCTCTCTAAACCTGGACCAGCACACAAACACAAATAAATTTTCTCCCAACGAAGTTTAGAGAGGTGGTCAATCTCTCCGGTCTTGTTGTTTACAAAGGATAAAAACACAAGGGATAATGATAATGATAGCAACTCAAAGTAAAAGCAAAAAAGTAAATAATCTTGTGAACAATGATGAGAATATGTACCTGGGTCCCGTGATGTTCACTAGTGATGTCTCTCTCCCAAAAGACGATAAAACTGCTATGTGAGGTAAAAAAAATTACAGATGGGCAATTGACAGGATTATAAACGCACCGCAATGCTAACTATGCTACAAAGAAAGGAAGAGGCTCAAAAGCATGGGCAGTACGCCAAAATAAGTATACCGAAATCCAACTGCATCTACTACTAATCATCCACCTTGAGATATCTATCCAGAACATCTCGCTGGTATTAAGTTGCGAGTCCCACCCAAAGTGTAAACCCAAAGCAACAGACAACTGCATTAAAAAGCACTTTGTGTAAAGTAAACAATCCTTGCAACCGCAGTTACAAGCACCGTTGTTTTCCCCTTGTGGCCACAGCACATCCCCTAGACTCATGTTTCTGTCACTCAAGCCTGTCATCAGGGGGCATGAACCCACAATCGAGCATAACGTTCCCTCTTGGAGTTACTACCTACTACTTGGCCAAAGCAATAAACAACAACAGAGAACGTGCAAGAATTACTTTGGAACAAAAATACAAAAGATAAGAACCAATTATATTACTCTATCACAATCTAAACATAATCTCATAATCCATCAGATCCCATCAAACTCAGCATAGCAATAGCAGAAAGATTGCATATGTGCCTCGATCATGTAGGGCAGCTCACGAGGTCTAAACCATGAAGAACAAAGAGGGGAGGAGAACATCACATAGCTACTAATCACAGACCCATGGTCCAAGTAGACTACTCACAACACATCCGGGAAGCGTCCATGGTGGAGGAGAAGCTCCCGGAGGTCGACCCTCCCTCCGACAGGGTGCCGGGAACGGTCCTGACGATGCTCTCGATCTTGGAAGCGCGGCGGCGGCGGAACAGAGGCGAGATTGCTAAATAGGGTTCTCTCTTCGGAAGCTTCTAGTGGCGTAGAATAAATAGGCGAAGGGGGCAACCAGGTGGGCCACCAGGGGTCCAGGCGCCCCCCCTGGCGCGGCCAGGCCCCGACCGCGCCAGGTGGCCGCCTGGGCACCTGGTGGTGGCCCCCTGGCCCTCCTTCGGGGTTCTGAAGGCTTACGACACGCTGATGTTTTATCCGATTTTTCCCGGATTTTTGGAGCACTTTTTATATGGGAAAAATCTGAAATAGAAAAACAACAGAAAACAGGAATTGGCACTGGGGTGCACTGAGTTAGTAGGTTAGTCCAAATATGATAAAAATGTATGAAAGTGTATCTAGATAATAGCAACATCACACAAAACATGCATGGAGCGAGCAGAAATTATCGATACGTTTGAGACGTATCAATCACGGACCCATGGTCCAAAAGAAACTACTCACGGCACATCCGGGAAGCGTCCATGGTGGAGGGAAAGCTCCCGAAGGTCGATCCTCCCTCGGGCAGGGTGCCGGGTAGGGTCCTGCTGACGCTCTCGATCTTGTAAGCATGGCGACGGCGGAACAGAGGCGAGATCATGAAAAAGGGTTTTGTCCTCGGGGGTTTCCCATGACGGAGAATAAATAGGCGAAGGGGGCAGCCAGGGGGCCCACCAGGGGTCCAGGCGCTCCCCTGGCGCGGCCAGACCCTAGGCCGCACCAGGTGGCCGCCTGGGTCCTTGGTGGTGGCCCCCGGGCCCTCCTTCGGGACTCTGGAAGCTTCCGGTACGCTGATTTTTTATCTGATTTTTCCCGGATTTTTTGAGCACTTTTAATATTGGGGAAAACTGAAATAGAAAAACAGCAGAAAACAGAAACTGGCACTGGGGTGCACTGAGTTAATAGGTTAGTCCAAATATGATGAAAAGTGTATGAAAGTGTATCTAGATCATAGCAATATCACACAAAACATGCATGGAGCAAGCAGAAGTTATAGGTGTGTTTGGGACATCTCAACATCCCCAAGCTTAATTCCTGCTCGTCCTCGAGTAGGTAAATGATAAAAAGCATAATTTCTGTGGTGACATGCTAGCAACCATATAAGAACTTTGAAAAGTAAAGCAATCAAGGTATGTGATTCAATTCAAGTCATAACGTGCAAGAGTCTATATTAGCATTGAAACAAGCAACGAAAGAACATTAGGTGCAAGAGCTCTCGTTGTCCGTGACTCGAATGTCTCCAAATGTTGTTTGCTTGCAAGAAGGGGATAGGGAATACGAGAGAAAAAAGTATTTTTATTGAGAACTCTATCTACTAAAGTTTCACACTTGGTCTTCTTTGGAATCGTATCTTGACTCGTCCCCAGACCACTAGCCAGGTACAAGTCAATTTGATCCACTCCTTTTCAATATATTGAGCACTCATGCAATGGATGAGTGTAAGCACGAGAGTTGACACTTAGGATGGAAAATAAAGAAATATGGTGGAGGAGGAAGACAAAAAGGCGAGAAAGGCTCAAATCAATGAGGACAATCATAGGCGAGAAGGCCAAATGATAGATATGATGTGAGGAGTAGGGATTGCCATGCAACGGATGCACATATGAGCTAGAAAGCTCTCCAATGGAACTAGTGGGGGTGCATCTAACTTGCTCGCTCATGAATACCTAGAGCTCTTTTGAGGATGCTCATCCTTGGAATATGCAAGCCAAGTTCTATAGTATGAAGGTACCCACATAGCTATATGCACGAGTGATCATCTCTATGGAGTACAAGGATAAGAGGGAGTACTAGTGTGGATCTTTCAAAAGGATAGTAGTGTTGCCCCTTTCTCTCTTTTTATTTTTCTTTTTCCCTTTTTTCTATTTTTTGTATTTTTTCGTGGCCTCAATGGCTCTTTCTATTTAACTCTCATTTGTCCTCTTTGGGATCTTTTATTTTGTCCACTTTGAGATCTTTTCCTCACTTAAGGGCAACACTCTAATTTACAAGAGGGTATAGAAGATCTTTCACGCTTTACAAGGTACTCAAAACATAAAGAAGATGTAGCTATCATGATGTATGCATTGTATGCCTCTGCCAGTGTAGCAGGAACATGTATGACATGAAGATCAAGTCATGAAGAGGTGGATGTTGCATGGCAATATATCTCGGAAAGGCTATGGAAATGCCTTGATAGGTAGGTACTGTGGCTGTTTTGAGGAAAGATATAAGGAGGTTTATGATGACAGAGCGTATCATGCCAAGGGTTTGGATGTACCGGCGAAGGTGGACGCCAACTCTCGGAGTGAGAAGAGGGCAATGCATGGCACGAAAGAGACTAGCAAATATGAGGAGGTGGAAGCGTCAACTTTCAATACTTACATTAGTCCGAAGAACTCATGCACTTATTATCGGTAACTCTCAATCTAATAAGGAGGTTCACAAAGAGACAAGTACCCCGAGGAGGAGTGTATGGGGGTTTGGTTATCCTTGCGCATCCTTGACTCATGGTACATGAGTGTACTCTAATATCCGATCCCTCCAAAGATTAGGGATCCATCTAGTAGCTAGAGTTCTCAACTAGTTTTGTAGGTTTTGAAAATAAACACTGATTGCCAAAAATACGACACCTATCACTAATAGGATAGAGCTCTTGACACCAAAAGTTCAAACATTACTCACATCAATACCTCAAAACTATTGCAAGTTACTACTAAAATTAAATAGCAACCTCAATTACCTACTTTCAAGACAAGACACAACTCAGTACAACAACCAACTCTCTTGACAAGATAAACATGAAAACTAAAGAGAGTTCCAGCAACAAACTAGACAAAAGCCAAGGCTCTTGCTAAAGACAAACTAAAACTAAAACTAAACATGGCAGTAGCTACGAAAAGATAAAGAACACACAACAGTAAAAGGATAGGCATGAAAAAAAATCCTATGATCTGATCTAGATTTTGAAAGTGGAGCATGTTTCTCTCCCACACAAAGTAAGATGGGGTCTAACTTGTTATGAACAGCAAGCAAAGCTAAAGAAAACTAAAAATAAAACCTAAGAGCGAGACGCTCCAAGCATAGCACATAACACATGATGTGATAAAAATATAGTGAGACGAAGGACGAGCTGATGATTGTTGATGGAGAAGGGGATGCACGGGGGCATCCCCAAGCTTAGATGCTTGAGTCTCCTTGAATATTTATTGGGGATGCATGGGGGCATTCCCAAGCTTGAGCGCTTGACACTCCCGGATCTTCTTTCATCAACTTCCATCGCACACTTGAAAACTCCCTTCATACATAACTCGTCATAAGATGATTAGAGAGGTTAGTACCATTAATAAAATAATGTTTACCCACTGGATATAAAGATATTATTGAAGAGATACTGTTTCTCAAGATTGCCAAAAGGTTTTTGCGAAGAAAAAGCAAGCTTAAGGTTTGCAAAATTAAGGAGAGGAAAAACGTGGCAGAATCTGTGAAAAACAGGACAGCAGGTAGTAGAGAATTTTTTTGGGGCACTTCTGCAACTCAAATCAAAAAGATCAGAACATACGAAAGTTCCGAAATTGTATAGATCACGCTGTGTAAAAAATTCAGCTCAAAAAGATGAACTGGTGATTTGTTACGATTTTTTCCTTCAAGTAGAAAGAATCTGTTTTCTGGACAGCACGTCACAACTTTTGCTTCCCTTGTCATAAGAGGCTATAACTTGACACAAAGCTTTAAAATAAAGATATAATGATGTTGCTAAAGTAGTAAAAATCATCAAGACCACTAAAAACAGAAGTAAAAACATCTTGGTTTTCCTACCACAAGCGATTGCTTTTACGCCTTTAAGCTAGGCATAAGGCAAAAGAAGAATCAAGTTTTATCAAGAGAAAGAGAATAGCTAGCCCGTGTAACGGAATCAAAAGGTAACTTGATTTTCTTTATAGGGAAGTGTTCCATCCTCTTTTTGAGAGGGAATTGGAATTTTATATTCCCCTCTTTCATGTCAATAACGGCACCAACGGTGCGAAGAAAAGGCAGTCCTAAAAAATTGGACAGAAAGGTTCACACTCTATATCCATAATAATAAAATCAACGGGGACGTAGTTGTCATTGACAATGATAAGAACATCGTCGACCTTCCCCAAAGGTTTCTTTACGGAAGAATCAACAAGACGAACACCAAAATAACAAGAATCAAAAGGTTTTAATTCAAACATATCATACATTCTTTTGGGCATGACGGAGGTACTAGCTCCAATGTCACATAAAGCATAACAAGAAAAGTTATTTAATTTAATTTTTATCATAGGGTCCCAACCATCATCTAGCTTCCTAGGTATGGAGGCTTCTATCCTAAGCTTCTCCTCCCTAGATTTGATGAGAGCATTTGTGATATGCTCTGTGAAGGCAAGATTAAGTGTGCTAGTGTGGGGGTCTCTAGACATTTTGTGTAGCAAGCTAATAACTTCTGAGAGAGTGCAACTATCAAAATCAATATCACTAATATCAAAGGTGGTAGTAGTGTCATCTAGGCTCACTTGTTTGAAACCCTCTATGTTCATAGGAGTTTCTTCTTCTACGGTTGAGGTATTCGCATCAACATTAATAGGTCCGATGGGACCAGGAGTGCATTGGGTGCTAATAGTTTCGGTGTCCTCAACAATTTGGATAGTGGCAACTGTGTGGTGTGTAGGAAGGCTCTTAATTCTATCATCTTCCATAGGGACAACTTCTGGTTTGGCAGTCATTTGATTTATCAAAGTAGATTGGGTATGGGACATGTTTGAAACATAGGTTTCAGTGGTTGTAAGTCTAGTTTGGAGACTAGAAATATCATTGTTCAGGCTCTCAAGTTGCTTACTAATGTTTTGCAGAATGGCAGTGTGCTCACCTATTTGCTTAGAGAAGGCTTTGTTTTGTTCAAACTTGGTGTGCATATAGTTCTTAGTACCCTTCTCTATTTCTACCAACTTCTCATAGCTAGGTAGGTCTCTTTCCTTGTAAGTAGGGTTGTAGGAATTGTTGCCAGGATAGGTGTTGTTGTTCCCATAATTGGATGGAAACGGTCTAGGATTACTAGCAAAGTTGCCCCTTCAAACAAATATTTTCATTAATATTTTCATTAATAATTTCATTAATATTTTCATTAATTTGTAACTGGACAACATTAATAGGAGTGGCCTTCCTCTCTTCAAGGGGAGAGGTTCTAATTTTTAACATCTCAACATCAAGGGCTAAGTTGTCTACCTTTGAACAAAGATTATCTAATTTAGCTAGCTTTTCTTCCACATTCTTGTTGAAGGCTTTTTGGGTAGTGATAAAGTCTCTAAGCATGTTTTCTAGTTCAGAAGTGGGGTTCTTGTTTCTATGGTAAGTGTTGTTGTTCCCATAAGTGGATGGAAACGGTCTAGGATTGCTAGCAAAGTTGCCCCTATAAGCATTATTATTAAAGTTGTTTCTAGAAATGAAGTTCACATCTACTTGTTCCTGAGCAACCAAAGAATTTAAAGTAACATCATGAGGATCAATAGAGGGTTTCTTGGTAAGTAGATACATAATTAAATCAACTTTATCATTTAGGGAGGTAATTTCCTCGATAGAATTTACCTTCCTACCTGTTGGAGCGCGTTCGGTGTGCCATTGGGAATAGTTGGTGATCATCTCATCGAGAAGTTTTGTGGCAGCACCGAGTGTAGTTGACATAAAGGTTCCTCCCGCGGCCGAATCTAACAGGTTCCGCGAGGTAAAGTTCAAGCCTGCATACAAAGTCTGGATAACCATCCAGGTAATCAAACCATGTGTAGGGCATTTCTTAACAAGAGATTTCATACGTTCCCAATCTTTGGCAACGTGTTCGTTGTCCAATTGCCTAAAATTCATAATGTTACTCCTCAATTGGATAATTTTGGCAGGTGGGTAATACTTCCCAATAAAAGCATCTTTGCACTTATCCCAAGAATCTATGATATTCCCAGGCAAATATTGAAACCAGATTTTAGCTCCGTCCCTCAAAGAGAAAGGGAAAAGCTTGAGCTTAACAACATCACCTTCTACTTCTTTATACTTTGCATATCACATAACTCAACAAAATTATTTAAGTGTAAAGCAGCATCATCTCCAGCACCAGAGAATTGATCTCTCATAACAAGGTTTAACAAAGCAGGTTTAATTTCATAAGAGGTAGCTGAAGTGGCAGGTGTGGCAATAGGAGTGCAGATAAAGTCTTTGTTGTTGTGACTGGTGAAGTCACACAACTTGGTGTTTTCAGTGGAACCCATAGTAGCAGCAAGTGTGGCAGATTTTTTTTTAATTTTTGATATAAGACACAAAGATAAAAACATAAAGGTAAACTAACGAGACTAAAAAGTAAAGGTAAAAGGTAGTGGGAAACTCCCCTATCTTAGCACTCGGAGTCCCCGGCAACGGCGCCAGAAATTTGCTTGATATGCGAGAGATGATAATTGCTTCTCACCCTTCATTGGTTACCCCAAGTGGAAGGTGAGATGCAGCATAGCGGGAAGTTTCCCTCGGTGAAGATACCGAGGCTGAGTATCGACCAATAGGACTCCGGAGATGATAAGTAGGTGGTGAAGCGAGCAACGTGTCGTTTGAGATATTTGCTCTCTTAACCTGGACCTGCACACAGACACAAATAACTTTGCTCCCAACGAAGTTCAGAGAGGTTGTCAATCTCTCCGGTCTTGTTGTTTGCAAAGGATAAAAAACACAAGGGATAATGAGAATGATAGAAACTGAAAGTAAAAGAAGAAAAGTAAATAAGCTTGTAAACAATGATGAGAAAATGGATCGGGGTCCCATGATGTTCACTAGTGATGTCTCCCTCCCAAAAGATGATAAAACTGCTATGCGAGGTAAAAAAATTACAGATGGGCAATTGACAGGATTATAAACGCACCGCAATGCTAACTATGCTACAAAGAAAGGAAGAGGCTCAAAAGCCTGGGCAGTACGCCAAAATAAGTAGACCGAAATCCAACTGCATCTACTACTAATCATCCACCTTGATATAGCTATCCAGAACATCTCACTGGTATTAAGTTGCGAGTCCCACCCAAAGTGTAAACCCAAAGCAACAGACAACTACATTAAAAAGCACTTTGCGTAAAGTAAGCAATCCTTGCAACCGCGGTTACAAGCACCGTTGTTTTCCCCCTTGTGGCCCCAACACATCCCCTAGACTCATGTTTCTGTCACTCAAGCGTGACATCAGGGGGCATGAACCCACAATCGAGCATAACGTGCTCTCTTGGAGTTACTACCTACTACTTGGCCAAAGCAATAAACAACAACGGAGAACATGCAAGAATTACTTCGGAACAAAAATACAAAAGATAAGAACACATTATATTACTATATCACAATCTGAACATAATCTCATAATCCATCAGATCCCATCAAACTCAGCATAGCAACAGCAGAAAGATTACATATGTGCCTCGATCATGTAGGGCAGCTCACGAGGTCTAAACCATGAAGAACAAAGAGGAGAGGAGAACATCACATAGCTACTGATCACGGACCCATGGTCCGAAGGAAACTACTCACGGCACATCCGGGAAGCGTCCATGGTGGAGGGGAAGCTCCCGGAGGTCGATCCTCCCTCCGGCAGGGTGCCGGGAAGGGTCCCGCTGACGCTCCCGATCTTGGAAGTGCGACGGCAGTGGAACAGAGGCGAGATCGCGAAAAAGGGTTCTATCCTCAGGGGTTTCCCGTGACGGAGAATAAATAGGCGAGGGGGGGCAGCCTGGGGGCCCACCAGGGGTCCAGGCGCCCCCCCTGGCGCGGCCAGACCCTAGGCCGCGCCAGGTGGCCGCCTGGGTCCCTGGTGGTGGATTCCCGGCCCTCCTTCGGGACTCTGGAAGCTTCCGGTAAGCTGATTTTTTATCCGTTTTTTTCCTGTATTTTTGGAGCACTTTTAATATTGGGGAAAACTGAAATAGAAAAACAACACAAAACAGAAACTGGCACTAGGGTGCACTGAGTTAATAGGTTAGTCCATATATGATCAAAAGTGTATGAAAGTGTATATAGATCATAGCAATATCACACAAAACATGCATGGAGCAAGCAGAAATTATAGATACATTTGGAACGTATCACCCGTGCATCCCCTTCTTCATCAACAATCATCAGTTTGTCCTTCTCCACACTATATTTTTATCACTTCATGTGTTATGTGCTATGCTTGGAGCGTCTTACATTTAATTTTTAGTTTTCTTTGTTTAGTTTAGTTTTTGTTTGCTGGTCATAACAAGTTGGACCCTAGCATGCCTTGTTTGGGAGAGAAACACGCTCCCCTTTTGCCTAGAGTGCTCATAGTTTTCATTCCAATCTTTTGTTGAGTGCTTGTTCTTATTTCTAGCTGCTATCATGTTTAGCTCTTGTTATTCATGTTTATCTTTAAGAGATGTGATTTAGGATATTGTTTTTAGTACTCTCTTGAGTTTCATGTTTATCTTGTTTAGAGAATTAGCTTGTTGCACTGAATGTGTGTCTTACTTTGAGTAGGTAATCAAGGTTGCTATGTTAGTTTAGTAGTAACTTGCAATAGTTTTGAGGTGTTGTTTCAAGTAATGTTTGGAGTTCCGTGTGTCAAGAGCTCAAGCCTATTAGTGATAGGTGTCGTATTTTGGTTCATCGTGCTTATTTTTTTAAACTACAAAAATTAGTTGAGAACTCTAGCTGCTAGATGGATCACTAACCTCTAGAGGGGTTGTAATAGAGTACCCTCACCTTATCATGGGTCGAGGATGTGCAAGGACAACCAAGCCCCCATACAATCCACTTAGGGCGCTTGTCTCTTTGTGAATCTCCTGACTAGATAGAGAGTAACCGATAATAAGTGGATGAGGTCCTTTGACTAATGCGAGTATTCGATTCTTGGCACTTCCAATAGCCATATTTTGCTAGCCTCTTCGGTACCGTGCATTTCCCTTTCTCACATTGAGAGTCGGTGCAACTTCGCCGGTGCATCCAAATCCTTGGCATGATACACGCTTTCATCATAAGCCTCATTATATCTTCCTCAAAACAGCCACCATACCTACCTATCAAGGCATTTCCATAGCCTTTCCGAGATACATTGCCATGCAACATCCATCTTCTCATGACTTGATCTTTCATTGTCATACATGCTTTTGCTTGATGGTAGAGCCATATGCTGATACATCTCAAACATAGCGACTTTTCCAAACACCGGGAGGAACCCACTGTCAGAAGGGGGGCAGAGGGGCTGCCCCTGGCCCAGGCGGCCAGGCCCGTGGCCGTGCCAGGGGGGGCGCTTGGGTGGGTCCCACACCCTCTGGTGCCCTACTAGGACTCCTATTTTTACCCTCGACGAGGAAACCCCAGAAAAGAAGTCGCTTTTCCAATTCTAGTCGCGGAGCCGCCGTCACCCTCTGTTCTTCTCCGGGAGAGCTAATCTGGAGGCTGTTTTGGCCTCCGATGAGGAGGAATCATCGCCATCGTCATCACCCTCACCACTCCATCATCCCTCCATGAATTCTCCTTTTGATGTGTGAGTGATGACCCACAAGTGTAGGGGATCTGTCGTAGTTTTTTCCGATAAGTAAGAGTGTCGAACCCAACGAGGAGCATGAGGTATTGACAAGTGAACTTGAGATAGGAATAACTACAAGTACTGAAAGGTAACTTTTTATGGGTTTTTTGGTATAAGCAACAAGAAGATAAAAGAAAATAAGGTAAATTGTGATAAAGTGCAGCAAGGTGGCCCGGTCCTTTTGTGCAAAGGATAAGCCAAAGGATTTAAACTTATAAAGGCTAAAACGTCCTTGAGGACACACGGGAGACATAGTCACGTGCCTTTGCCATATTCCGTATCGGTACTATGTTTTGTGTTGATAACTGTTGTGTGGGTGGACCCATGCTAGTGCACTTTCTAGACTAAGATAAGCACACTCTTATGATTAAACCTCTTGCAAGAATCTGCAAATACAAGAGATAAATTAAGGCAAAATCCTAACCACATCAATAAACTTTGGGGCCCAACAATCCCTCGTGCAAAAGTGTGCGAACTGGGGTTCAGGTTTCTGTCACTCCGGCAACCCACCATAAGCATACTTTATACACAATGCATTCCCCTAGGTCCTTAAAAGGCAAAGTGACGAGGATCAACCCCGAAAAATCCCATGGTCAGGGACCCTGGGTTAGTCATAGAGATGGCACAGGTTGGACGATACTCGTCGGCTAACAGGAGAAGCACTTCCTGCTCGATATTATTACGTGAGGGGGTGATTACAGTGGAGGCCAAGGCGAGTTCTCGCAAGGCTAGGATGAGTAGATGCGTATTGAGATGAGTTAGACATCTCCCCTCCCAGCCTTTATATACTAGGCTAGGTCTCGGGGAGTCCGTGCTAGGTTACATAGGTAGTTTCCTAATCCTAGTCCTGCCTTGTACGCCAAGTTGCTACTTCCATGTTAGTCGCGGACTCCTACGTCGGTGCTTGGTTGGGCCAATCGTGGTCTTGTCGTAGCTTCCCAGTGGGCCTTCTGTCTTCATACGCACCAGGTAGCCTCACACGTAGGAGTCGTGGGGTCACCCCCTCGTCAGTAGCCCCCGAGTGCCTGGGGGACTCGAAGAGTCGCGCAGGGACTCGAATTCATCTGCGCCTTATTGTTTGTAAGCGTGGTATCGCTACGGCTCGCTGACAGTTTTGAGCCATGACAATATCTGTTTCGAGGGACTGCTATGCTGAAAGGGCCCATGGAGTCGACTGGTCGAGCCTTGGTGAATTGTGCTAGTGACAAATACCACAGTAGCCCAATCAAGCCCACGTCCCTCGACGTGAACTTGGAACACTAGTGTCAAGCAAAGTCATGCCGCTGCAGGTATTATAGGATCAATTGCTTCCAGTCTAATCACATATCCTGAGCGCGTCCGCTCGGCTCTTTCTATCATGCGAGCGCATGGAAAAGGTCGGGAGTGAAATCGCTCTGCGGCAAGTCCCGACCAATTCTTCGCAGCGGGGTCTTACCGTTCTTCGCAGCGGGGTCTTACCTACACGCTAAGCTTGCGTGGCATCTGGGTACAGTGTGTCGTAGTCCAGGCATAATTTGTTTTTGTTGAGGCACGAAGCCTTATTAGCAATGCACCCACTTGGAATAAACAATCAAGTGAGTTGTTTTAGTCGTCACTCACGGAGCTTATAGTGAACTCAGGCGAGGAAAATAAGAAGGCACCCACTCGGAATGTCGTCGAGTGCGCGAGTAAGTCATGTTTGCTGAATGGCTGAGTCTTTTCGCGAGTAGTCACTCGAATGCTTTTCTGCCTTTGGGGTGAGGGAGCACCCGAACTCTGAGAGTATTTTGTGTCTGTTGGTGCGAGTGATCACTCGAGCACATCCTTGCCTTCTGGGTGAGGGAGCACCCGAACTCGAAAGGGTACTCCCGATGGGAGTAAGAGTTTTTTAGCGTCAGAAAATTTGGACATATAGCTTGTTTGGTTTTTCCCAACTGCTTTTACCTTGATCCGTTCCCTTTGGGATACCTTGCTGATATTCCTTGTCATGCTGTTTGATGACGTATGATGATGCTTGATTTTTGTTTGATCCGTCACGTCCTTTGTACTGTCATAATGATGATTTGGGCGTCGCGCTGCCTTTTGCCTGTTGGATTTCCAAGGCTTTGTATGGGAAACAGGCGAGATTTGACGTGTGCTGTAAATAATGCTGACCGTGTGAAGGCATCTTCGTCTTGGATTTCGTAACGCTTGGCCCGTTTGGTCTTTGATGCAATGATGGCGCCACCTGGGATTCTGTGTGTTTTTCCTTATTTGCCCTTGGATTGATCTATGAATGCTTCCTTTGGTTGCCCATCCTTGGCATCCATTCTTCACATATTTTCCTTCTTCTTCTTCTTCATATGGCACCCAAGCGTGGTAGAGGTGTGGTTGGGCGAGGACGTGGCCGGCGTGGTCATGGTGGCCGCACGCCTCGTTCCTCACGTGGTGGGCGTCATGGAACTGCGTTGGTGCCTTCTTCCTCTTCCTCTATGGAGGAGGGATTTTGGCGCTATGACTTTCTTTTGCGTGTTCTTAGCCGGGATGCCGCCTGGATTCCTCTTCCCTTTTCGTTTGCCTCCATTGCTTCTGAGTGTAACTTGAGGGGTTTCTGGCTCCGTAATCACGGGAGCTCTCGTTCTTCTTCTTGGGTGGAGCTGGAAATTGATACTTCGTCCTTGATCTTTCTTGGTTCTGGCTAGAGGACGTTTTCTCGTCGGCTGAATCTGCACGACGAAGACAGTCTTTGTTGTCGCTTTAACAGCGAAGTTACTGTTATTATCCGCGCATTTGATGCTGGGGGCAACCGTCTGGATCCATACTGTGAGGATACGAGCAGCGATTCTGATAGCTCGAGTGGTCATTCGCATGCTTCTCCCGTTTCTTCATCTTCAGCTGATCCCTCAGACGATGGTGTTTGCTCTTCTAGTTCTAGGGAAGAACTGGATGTCAAACCAGTCGTCAAGCGGCTGCGTCAGCCGGTCGGGGCACCTTGCAGAACTGGAAGGCGGCGACCTTGTAGAACTGGAGGACGGCGAGCTTCTTCTTCACCGGCTGAGTTGCTACTTTGTCTGTGGTGATGCCTGTCAGGCGGTGGCACGAAAGTGCCAATTATCTCAGCATGAGCACACATGTAGAAGCTGTATGTAGCCCGTCTTGCATTTCCACAGGTCCTTCTGTAGAGACAAACTGTCGTTTTGACTTCTTTGTAATGAGAAAGTCTTCAACTCCTTTGTAATGAGAAGTGTCTTCGACTCCTTTGTAATGAGAACGTCTTCGACTCCTTTGTAATGAGAAGTGTCTTCTTGGGTGCGCGCCAACGCTCCCGATGGGAGTAGCCCCCGAGGCTGCGTTTGATTTGCATAATCAAGCGCAGACTTTACATATTTTTGTCTCACTGGTTTGTAGCTGTCTTTGAATTTTTCCAAGCTTTAGATCGGGTGCGCGTCAGCGCTCCCGATGGGAGTAGCCCCCGAGTCTTTAGGCGATCGCTTGAGATCGGGTGAAGGCTAAAGATGTGACTTTCCCTTGTTTGCTATATTGTTCGGCGACAGTCGCGTTTTTTATTGAAGGTAACGTCCTTCGGGGGAAGTTTTATGCTTGAGCCCCTGAGTCTTTTTAAGCAAAAGTCGCGTTTGCGAAAAAAGCGTCTCTCGGGGGGAGTTTTAGGCTCGAGCCCCCGAGTGCTTGTAAGTAAAAGTCGCGTTCGCGAAGATAGCGTATCTCGGGGGGAGTTCTAGGCTCGAGCCCCCGAGTGCTTGTAAGTGAAAGTCGCATTCGCGAAGATAGCGTCTCTCGAGGGGAGTTCTAGGCTCGAGCCCCCGCGTGCTTGTAAATGAAAGTCGCGTTCGCGAAGATAGCGTCTCCCGGGGAGAATTCTAGGCTCGAGCCCCCGATTGCTTGTAAATGGATGTCGCTTTCGCGAAGATAGCGTCTCTCTGGGGGAGTTCTAGGCTCGAGCCCCCGAGTGCTTGTAAATGAAAGTCGCGTTCGCGAAGATAGCGTCTCTCGGGGGGAGTTCTAGGCTCAAGCCCCCGAGTGCTTGTAAATGAAAGTCATGTTCGCGAAGATAGCGTCTCTCGGGGGGAGTTCTAGGCTCGAGCTGTCGGGACCCGGAATATGCGTATGTAATTCCAATCACGATACAATCACATGGAGAGCCGAGAGCCGTACCCACTTGTCTAAGCAGACAAGGCCAAGCACAGAACACTCTCAGAAAGCATCGAACAAGAGGGGCATCCCATCCAGGCCGGATGATCAACTGAGATGGGTCCTCATCGTCCGCTCACAAGTCTAGATTCTTATGGGTGGTGAATCGCATACTCATAGACAAGTCGCCTCAACCATGTTATCGATTGAATCTTAACTCTTACATAGACTTACTCCAGCCCGATCACTTAGTCGGGGTCTAGGGCGGGCTCAATCATACAACAAAGTGTGCACGTGACAGAGTCACGAACAATCGCATCGCGATGCCCCAAGTTGCGCACATCTAAGGTCCACTTGGTGTATAAAAGACCGCCAGCCAGATCACAACTAAGGTTTCGAAAACCCATACCAAGACATGCATGTTATAAACATACACGCAGCACACATGTCTAGTATGAACAACAGGTATCATCACATAACTCTACAAAGTACTTCTTTATTGACTTACACATAGAGTATACAAAGATCACATGTTTGTGATCAACATTACATCATACAACGGAAGCAAATTAGGTCTGAGTACAGACAAGTTTAACAAATGGCTTAGAGAAGCCTTGTAAACATACATGCCCTTCCACGAGGGACCAGACTGCTGTCTGGAACTATACTAGCTTAGTCAACGTCGAGCTTCACGAAGGTGACTCCATCGGGGTCCGGTTCTCATCTAAAACATAGATTAAGCAAACGTGAGTACAAACTCGTACTCAGCAAGACTTACATCACATCTATACTACTCATGCTCAAGTTTCAAGGTAAAGGAGGTGGGGTTCATCATGTAGAAGTGCCAGCTTTGACTTGGATAGTCCTGAACTATGAGTACCAGACTTGAGGTAAGAAGCTTACACGAGTCCACTACCAAGTCTCCAACCAATAAACCACTATGGATACTTCCTCGACTTCCCCACGAGGAAGCCCACCATAGCACTCACGCTTATCTTGCGAGTTTTATAAGTATCCATTCAAGTTGTCTATGATCAAGTAAAGGTCTCCAAGTAGTCCATAACCGCGGACACGGCTATTCGAATAGTTCATTAACCCTGCAGGGGTGTACATCTTCACACGTGTGTCATCACTTATCGCCTCATTCTTGTCACCCTTCAAGCGGGTGTCGAACGTGGATGAAACCAAGGCACTACCCTCACATCACCTTCTCTAATCCGGGAGTCGACTACCTGAGTTTGTCACCGCTCGAGAGTCCGGTCGGTTCCACGAAACGGACTCAGATAATGCAAGGGACCGAGACGCCACCTTTGACAGATGGTTTCACTGCCTCACAGGTCCTCCCACATATCTATAGTTAGGTCAAATGGAAAGCCCGAATCTAGTGTGACTCCTGGACCGGATCGGGTATGTAAAGAGGCCAAACGGGGCTCCCATAAACCCTACATGTGGTCATACTCTTTGTCTTGGATCACAAAACAGGAACTCGGGGCCTAGGGAAGTGTTCAACGAGACAACCCACTGTGTACTCCTACACAGCCTCTCATCGTTCACCTTTGTTTAGGGTGGATTCACCAACACGTTTATCATCAGCATCACTGTGTTCATTCCATCCCGACTCACAATCATAACATCCTCATTGTATCACTAAGCAGCAATAAGCAGTAACAGTTGCAGGGGCCACATGCTCAACATTCAACTCCTAAATCTGCTAGGATTGTGGTTTGCTTAATACGGTGAAAAAATGATAGGTCATGCATCGTAATGGGTTCAACTATGCGAAAGAACGTCTCTCGGTGATCTCCTAAACATGCATAAGCGAGACTGAGAGGAAGTAGGTTTTTATAGACATGATCAATGGGGTTTGCTTGCCTTGCTGTCGATACACGGGTCTTAACGGTGGTCTTCTTCTTCAGGGGTGATCACCGTCTCGGAACGTCTGTCATCGGAGGCAATCATCAACAAGGGGGGACAACTTCGGAAGTAAAAATGCACAAGCACATGATAAGGTTGTCCATGATGTGAAGGGTACTGGTTTGTGGCAATTTCAATTTAATTGAAGTGTATTGCAATGGATTTCCAAATTCAAACTCCAAATTCAAATTCAAATTAAGCCATATACACATTAGCTTCTGTTCATCCATTTTAAAATGGTCAAACATAATATTTTTTCGCATATTCTTAATCCTTGCATTTTTCTGATAATTTTCCATATATTATATGTCCAATTTGGAGTTCATATGAATTTTCTATGATTTTTGGAAGTTTATACTATTTTCTAGAATTTCTGAATTCTTTTAATTCTTTTAATCCAATTACTGTGTCAGCACTGCATCAGCATGGCATCAGCAAGGGGCTGACCAGTGGGGTCATGCTGTCAGTGGTTTTGGGATTAATCCCGTGGTTTAAATTAAACTGTGTTTAATTAGAGGGGGCTGGGGCCCACTGTCATAGACTCCAGGGGGATTAGCACGTGATTAAGGCTCCTAATGGCCTGGGCTGCCGGCGGCTCAATGCCGGCGTCACTGGACGCGGCGGCGCCTCGCCGGAGTGGCGATTCCGGCCACTGGAGAGCTCGCCGAGGCCACCAGAGGGATGCCCGAGGTCACCCGCGTCACCCAGTGCCCACGGGGAGGCTCGGGGGTGGCCGGAGCCTCGCCGGCGTCAACATGGCGCGGCGGCCGTGGCACTTCTACGACGGTGATGGCGAAAACGTGCGCGGGAGAGGGGGATTTTGGGTGCGGCGGAACCAGTGAGCGGTGGCGGAAACTTTGGGCACATCCGCGTGACCAATTGGTCACCGGAGTGTTGCCGTTGACGACTCGCGCGGCGGCGGCCGGAGTTGAGCTCGACGGGCGCGGTGATTTCGTCCACGGGGAGGAGCACTGCAAGGGGCAAAAGAAGGGGAAGCTCACCCAGTGCTAACAGAGAAGACGGCGGGGTCACAGGAGCTCCGGAGGCGACGAATTCCTCGCCGGCGTGCGGCGGCCGTAGCGGAGGGAGCTGGTCCGATTCGCAGGCTTCAGAGCGCTCCAGCTCGCAGGCGTCTGCGCGGTGATGAAGTCGACGACGGGGAACGCGATGGACACGTCATCTTGCCTCCTCGACGTCGTTGGGCACGAGCACGCAGCGGCGGCGCTCCGGCGTGGCTTCGGGTGTGCGCAGAAATGAGAGAGGGAGAGGGGGAGAGCGAGCGGAGAGAGGGGAGGAATGGAGGAGGCTTCCAGGGCCTTCTCCAAGAGAGGAGATGAGGAGGGGAGGGCCTCTGCGCTGTCCAAGCAGGAGGTCGCCATGGCCACGGGCATGCCGGGCACGCAGCTGCCTGGCTGCTTGGAGAAGAAGACAAGGGCGCCGGGGTGGGCCTGGGCCGGCTTCTTCTAGTTGGGCCCAAGCCAGGTAGGCCTCTTTTCTGTTTTTCTTCTTTTCTTTTTATTTCTGTTATTTGTTTTGCCTTGGTAAAAAAATACCATAGCATTTTATAAAAATGCCCAAATATTTTTATAAATCCTAGGTGACCAGTAGCAAGTCACTTGTAGAATTTGAGCATTTTTGAAATTCAAAACATTTGAATTTCAATTCAAATAGGGGTCAAATTTAATTTCCAGGGCACATTTTGAATTTTTGAATATTCCATGGGCACGAGAAAATACCCAAACCACTTTTAAAATGGTCACCATCATTTATAGGAATTTTTCAAATGTTCAAAAGATTTTTGGAAAAAGATTTTTATCTGGCCATTTGAAATAATTTCTCAGGGCTTTTCTTTTCCCCATTTTGAATTTCATTTGAATTTTTGCATGATGCAAAGGGATCAAACAAACCCTAGCACTTACCCTAGTTGGGGTTCTGACAACTCGCCCCCACTCAAAAGAATCTCGTCCCGAGATTCAGAAGTCGTCGGGAGGAAGGTGGGGTACTCATCACGGAGGCGGTTTTCTCTTTCCCAGGTTGCTTCTTTCTCGGAGTGATGTGACCATTGCACTTTGAGGAACTTGATCTTCTGACGACGAGTGACACGCTCTGCGGAATCAAGAATACGAACAGGGTACTCTCGATAAGAAAGGTCATCTTGGAGATCAAGCGATTCATGGTCGACTTCGCGGATGGGGTCCTTGAAGCAACGCCTGAGTTGTGACACATGGAATACATCATGTACTTGGGAAAGGTGCGGACGTAGTTCAAGTTGGTAGGCAACTTCTCCACGTTTAGCGAGCATGCGGAAAGATCCGATGTAACGTGGGGCCAACTTGCCTTTGATACCGAATCTTTGGGTTCCCTTCAGAGGAGTAACCCGAAGGTAAGCCTTCTCATCAATATTGTAGCTCTCCTCTATATGATGACGATCATAGTAGCTCTTTTGACGAGACTGAGCGGCTTTCAAACGATCACGAACAATGCGAACTTGCTCTTATGCTTCCTTGATCATATCCGGTCCAAAGAGTTGCCTTTCACCGGTTTCTGACCAGTTTAGGGTGTTCGACATCGTCGTCCATAGAGGAATTCAAAGGGAGCCATGTTCAGACTAGATTGATAGCTATTGTTATAAGCAAATTCGGCGAAGGGAAGAGATTTCTCCCAATTCTTTCCGAATGAGATAACACAAGCTCTGAGCATGTCTTCCAAGATTTGATTAACCCTTTCAACTTGACCGCTAGACTGAGGGTGGAAGGCTGTACTAAATGAGAGATGAGTTCCCATAGCATTTTGAAAACTTTCCCAGAATCTAGAGGTGAAAAGGCTACCACGATCAGAATTGATTTCCAAAGGAACACCGTGAAGAGACACAATTATAGAGACATACAAGTCCACTAACTGACTAGCAGTTATAGACTCGCGAACTGGAAGAAAGTGAGCAACTTTGGAAATCCTATCAATGACAACGAAGATGGCATCATTTCCTTTCTGGGTTTTTGGAAAGCCGGTGATGAAGTCCATACCGACCTTGTCCCATTTCCACTCGGGAATAGACAATGGTTGAAGAGTACCAGCAGGTCTTTGGTGTTCTGCCTTAATGCGACGACAAACATCACATTCAGCAACAAATTGAGCAATGTCTCTCTTCATCCGGGTCCACCAAAATCTCTGGCGTAGATCTCGGTACATTTTTGTGCTACCGGGATGAATGGAGAGGGGAGTGTCATGAGCTTCCTTAAGGATCAGCTGCTTTAGGTCTTCATTTTCAGGAACTACTAAACGGTTTTCAAAGAATATCGTTCCTTGATCATTTGCAGAGAAACATTTAGCAACTCCGCTAACAATGTTCTGCTTGATCTCTTGAATACTACTATCTTGTTTCTGGGCGGCTATGATTTGATCCTCAAGGGTTTGTTTCGCCACCAAGGTAGAAAGAAATCCATGAGGAACTATCTCAAGATTGAGCTTGCGAAATTCCTCATGAAGAAGTGGTTGATACTATTGTAACATGAGGTTGTTACAATACGACTTACGACTTAGTGCATCAGCCATGACATTGGCCTTGCCTGGGGTGTAAGAAATTCCTAAGTCATAATCTTTTATCAACTCTATCCAGCGTCTTTGCCTGAGATTAAGATCTGGCTGGGTGAATATGTATTTGAGGCTTTGGTGATCAGAATAGATCTCACAACGATTACCAAGGAGGTAATGTCGCCAAGTCTTTAGGGCATGAACTACGGCAGCGAGTTCAAGATCGTGGGTAGGATAGTTCTCTTCATGTGGACGCAACTGGCGTGAAGCATAAGCTACCACATGTCGATCTTGCATAAGTATGCATCCTAACCCTTGCCGTGAAGCATCACAATAGATCTCGAAATACCTTTTGGTGTCTGGAGGTGCAAGTACGGGTGCAGAAGTCAATCTTCTTTTTAGCTCTTGAAAGCTTTCCTCGCACTTGGGGGTCCATTGGAATTTCTTATCTTTCTTGAGGAGTTCAGTTAGAGGCTTTGCAACTTTGGAGAAGTTCTCAACGAAGCGGCGACAATAGCTTTCTAAGCCAAGAAAACTTCTAACTTGCTTAACCGATTCAGGTGGAGTCCAGTCAAGGACGGCCTGAACTCTCTCGGGATTGACTGCAACACCTTTCGCATAAATCACGTGGCCTAAGTAGGTCACTTCTGGTAGCCAAAATTCACACTTGGAGAACTTGGCATAAAGGCGATGCTCTCGAAGTTTCATCAATACCAACCTAAGATGTTCTGCGTGCTCTTCTTCGTTCTTCGAGTAGATGAGAATGTCATCAAGATAAACTACAACAAATTTATCTAGGTACTCCATGAAGATCGAATTCATCAAGCGCGAGAATGTGGCGGGGGCATTGGTTAACCCGAAGGACATGACGGTGTACTCGTAAAGACCATAACGAGTAGTGAAAGCCGTCTTGGGGATGTCCTCGTTTCGGATTTTGATTTGATGATAACCTAATCTCAAATCCATCTTGGAAAAGACAGAGGATCCTGCAAGTTGATCGTAAAGATCATTGATCCTTGGAAGTGGGTACTTGTTCTTTATCGTCGCTAGATTTAGCGGGCGATAGTCTACGCACATCCTTTCTGTTCCATCTTTCTTCGTTACGAACAGAACGGGGCAACCCCATGGCGATGAGCTAGGGCGGATGAAGCCTTTTGCCAACGAAGCATCAAGTTGGATTTTTAGCTCAGCTAACTCATGTGGGGCCATTCTATATGGGCGTCTGGAAATTGGGGTTGTGCCTGGTATAAGATCTACTATGAACTCTACACAACTGTCGGGTGGCATTCCCGGCAGCTCTTCAGGAAAGACATCCGGGAAGTCACGAACCACCGGAATATCTTCAAGGTCGGGAAGGGGAAGAACATTCAAAGTATGCATCTGGATTCTAGAGCTGGGTGATGTGTAGTCAATGGTCTGGCCTGAAGGATGGGTGAGTTTAACTGACTTGGCTTTACAATCAAGGACAACATTCTGCCTTGATAACCAATCCATGCCTACATGCCTAGGATGACATCAATGTCCGAAGACTTGAGGGCTATAAGATAAGCAAGGAATACTAAACCCTCAATTGCAATTTGATTGCCATGGCTTACTCTATTAGTTGGCCACTTTGAACCAGGAGTTTGAATGATCATTGGAGAAAACATTTATTCAAAAGAAAATCCATGCCGAAGTGCATAACTCTCCGACATGAATGAATGAGAAGCTCCTGGATCGAAAAGAACGGAGGCAGGAACATGATTGACTGGGAGTGTACCAAGGATGACGTCAGAAGTAGCAATGGTTTCCTCTACTGAGATTTGGTTCACATATCCACTACCTGTGACTGAAAGCTTTGCTGGAATGGTTTTGGTGGTGGATTTCTTTGGAGGCTTATGACTAGGTCGACGTGGTGCCACCAACACTGTAGGGCATTGTCGGAAGTAATGGCCTGTCAGACCACACGTGAAACACATCCTGCCTGAATTGCTGGGAGCAGGATTACTTGATTGCACACTATCATTCCTGGGAGGAAAATTGTGTTGAGGTGGATGGCATATATTGGATGGTGGTCTCTGAAGAAAGTTTTGAGGTATGGCACCAGTTGGAATCCATATTATGCGTTTCTGAGGGGCTGAACTAGAAGAAGGAGCAAGCTCAAGGGCATGCTTGCGGGACTCTTCGAACACTTCATTGCCATGCTCAGCTCTAAAGGATCTGTTGACTAAATCCTCAAAGGTGGCAAATTCAATGAGGTTGAGATCATGGCGAAGGATGGGGCTAAGTCCCTTACGGAACCTTGCTTGCTTTCTGGCATCGGTGGTGATCTCATCTTGGGCATAACGAGCAAGACGGTTGAACTCCGTCACATACTCATAAATGGACATCTCTCCTTGAGTCAAATTGCAGAACTCTTCCTTCTTGCGCTCCATTAACTCATCTAGAAGGTGGTACCCTCGAAAGGCATCACGGAATTCCTGCCAAGTCACTAGGTGACCATCAGACTGCATTGCAACATAGTTCTCCCACCATTCAGCAGCAGCACCTTCCAGAAAGTATGCCGCGAATATAACTCGGTCATCGGGAGCAACATGTGCAGTCTCAAGCTTACGCTCGATAGAACGGAGCCAATCATCAGCTTCAAGGGGCTCAGAAGAACATCGGAATACCGGTGGCTTGAGGAGGATGAAGTCCTGAATGCTCACAACCACATTGCAATGACGTGAGGTATTCTGCTCGATGAGCTCTAGAAGGCGTGTTTGATCACGTCGATTCTTCTCAGCTTCCATCATGATTTCCTCCGCAGAAGGCGGTGGTGGAGGTTCATCATTACTTCGATTCCGATCACGGTCTCGATTCCGACGAACAGCACTACGAGTTCCACCTGACATCCTGTGTGATAAAGATCAACAATCAGAACAGGTTGTATGGTGGAATCAAAGACAAGAAGGACATGATGAAGACGGAAAAGATTATAATGCGAAGGCAATGACTCAAAGAAACACGGAACAAATCCGGCAGATGGCTACACCGGAATGGAAAACAAGACAACCTCGAGGAGATTGGACAGAACTTCCTCAAGGAACTCAAAACACGGAGACTCTGGACGACCACAACAATCCTACAGCTACAAGGAAGCACTCAACGAGATGTTCTAGTAAGACATAGATGAGCCTAGTCCTATCATCCCATAGAAAAGATAAGGGTGACTCAGAACTCAGATCGATGAGGGTGAGGAAAAAAAGAAGCCTTACGTTGTTCCCTTATACCCAGAGTAACTATATAACTATAGAATGCTAGACTCGACTGCAACCAAGGGTTGAATAATCCTACAGACAGTCCTGCTCTGATACCAAGTCTGTCGGGACCCGGAATATGCATATGTGATTCCAATCACGATACAATCACATGGAGAGCCGAGAGCCGTACCCACTTGTCTAAGCAGACAAGGCCAAGCACAGAACACTCTCGGAAAGCATCGAACATGAGGGGCATCCCATCCAGGCCGGATGATCAACTGAGATGGGTCCTCATCGTCCGCTCACAAGTCTAGATGCTTATGGGTGGTGAATCCCATACTCATAGACAAGTCGCCTCAACCATGTTATCGATTGAATCTTAACTCTTACATAGACTTACTCCAGCCCGATCACTTAGTCGGGGTCTAGGGCGGGCTCAATCATACAACAAAGTGTGCACGTGACAGAGTCACGAACAATCACATCGTGATGCCCCAAGCTGCGCACATCTAAGGGCCACTTGGTGTATAAAAGACCGCCAGCCAGATCACAACTAAGGTCTCGAAAACCCATACCAAGACATGCATGTTATAAACATACACGCAGCACACATGTCTAGTATGAACAACAGGTATCATCACATAACTCTACAAAGTACTTCTTTATTGACTTACACATAGAGTATACAAAGATCACATGTCTGTGATCAACATTACATCATACAACGGAAGCAAATTAGGTCTGAGTACAGACAAGTTTAACAAATGGCTTAGAGAAGCCTTGTAAACATACATGCCCTTCCACGAGGGACCAGACTGCTGTCTGGAACTATACTAGCTTAGTCAACGTCGAGCTTCACGAAGGTGACTCCATCGGGGTTCGGTTCTCATCTAAAACATAGAATAAGCAAACGTGAGTACAAAGTCGTACTCAGCAAGACTTACATCAGATCTATACTACTCATGCTCAAGTTTCAAGGTAAAGGAGGTGGGGTTCATCATGTAGAAGTGCCGGGACTTGGCTAGTCCTGAACTACGAGTACCAGACTTGAGGTAAGAAGCGTACACGAGTCCACTACCAAGTCTCCAACCAATACACCACTATGGATACTTCCTCGACTTCCCCACGAGGAAGCCCACCATAGCACTCACGCTTATCTTGGAAGTTTTATAAGTATCCATTCAAGTTGTCTATGATCAAGTAAAGGTCTCCAAGTAGTCCATAACCGCGGACACGGCTATTCGAATAGTTCATTAACCCTGCAGGGGTGTACATCTTCACACGCGTGTCATCACTTATCGCCTCATTCTTGTCACCCTTCAAGCGGGTGTCGAACATGGATGAAACCAAGGAACTACCGTCACATCACCTTCTCTAATCCAGGAGTCGACTACCTGAGTTTGTCACCGCTCGAGAGTCCGGCCGGTTCAACGAAACGGACTCAGATAATGCAAGGGACCGAGACGCCACCTTTGACAGATGGTTTCACTGCCTCACAGGTCCTCCCACATATCTATAGTTAGGTCAAATGGAAAGCCCGAATCTAGTGTGACTCCTGGACCGGATCGGGTACGTAAAGAGGCCAAACGGGGCTCGCATAAACCCTACATGTGGTCATACTCTTTGTCTTGGATCACAAAACAGGAACTCGGGGCCTAGGGAAGTGTTCAACGAGACAACCCACTGTGTACTCCTACACAGCCTCTCATCGTTCACCTTTGTTTAGGGTGGATTCACCAACACGTTTATCATCAGCATCACTGTGTTCATTCCATCCCGACTCACAATCATAACATCCTCATTGTATCACTAAGCAGCAATAAGCAGTAACAGTTGCAGGGGCCACATGCTCAACATTCAACTCCTAAATCTGCTAGGATTGTGGTTTGCTTAATACGGTGACAAAATGATAGGTCATGCATCGGAATGGGTTCAACTATGCGAAAGAACGTGTCTCGGTGATCTCCTAAACATGCATCAGTGAGACTGAGAGGGAAGTAGGATTTTATATACATGATCAATGGGGTTTGCTTGCCTTGCTGTCGATACACGGGTCTTAACGATGGTCTTCTTCTTCGATTATGATCACCGTCTCAGAACGTCTGTCAACGGAGGCAATCATCAACAAGGGGGGACAACTTCGGAAGTAAAAATGCACAAGCACATGATAAGGTTGTCCATGATGTGAAGGGTACTGGTTTGTGGCAATTTCAATTTAATTGAAGTGTATTGCAATGGATTTGCAAATTCAAACTCCAAATTCAAATTCAAATTAAGCCATATACACATTAGCTTCTGTTCACCCATTTTAAAATGGTCAAACATAATATTTTTTCGCATATTCTCAATCCTTGCATTTTTCTGATAATTTTCCATATATTATATGTCCAATTTGGAGTTCATATGATTTTTGGAAGTTTATACTATTTTCTAGAATTTCTGAATTCTTTTAATTCTTTTAATCCAATTACTGTGTCAGCACTGCATCAGCATGGCATCAGCAAGGGGCTGACCAGTGGGGTCATGCTGTCAGTGGCTTTGGGATTAATCCCGTGGTTTAAATTAAACTGTGTTTAATTAGAGGGGGCTGGGGCCCACTTTCATAGACTCCAGGGGGATTAGCACGTGATTAAGGCCCCTAATGGCCTGGGCTGCCGGCGGCTCAACGCCGGCGTCACTGGACGCGGCGGCGCCTCGCCGGAGTGGCGATTCCGGCCACTGGAGAGCTCGCCGAGGCCACCAGAGGGATGCCCGAGGTCACCCGCGTCACCCAGTGCCCACGGGGAGGCTCGGGGGTGGCCGGAGCCTCGCCGGCGTCAACATGGTGCGGCGGCCGTGGCACTGCTGCGACGGGGATGGAGAAAACGTGTGCGGGAGAGGGGGATTTTGGGTGCAGCGGAACCAGTGAGCGGTGGCGGAAACTTTGGGCACATCCGCATGACCAATTGGTCACTGGAGTGTTGCCGGCGACGACTCGCGTGGCGGCGGCCGGAGTTGAGCTCAACGGGTGCGGTGATTTCGTCCACGGGGAGGAGCGCTGCAAGGGGCAAAAGAAGGGGAAGCTCACCCAAGTGCTAACAGAGAAGACGGCGGGGTCGCAGGAGCTCCGGAGGCGACGAATTCCTCGCCAGCGTGCGGCGGCCGTAGCGGAGGGAGCTGGTCCGATTCGCAGGATTCAGAGCGCTCTAGCTCGCGGGCGTCTGCGCGGTGACGAAGTCGACGACGGGGAACGCGATGGACACGGCAGCTTGCCTCCTCGACGTCGTTGGCCATGAGCACGTAGCGGCGGCGCTCCGGCGTGGCTTCGGGTGTGCGCAGAAACGAGAGAGGGAGAGGGGGAGAGCGAGCGGAGAGAGGGGAGGAATGAAGGAGGCTTCCAGGGCCTTATCCAGGCGAGGAGATGAGGAGGGGAGGGCCTCTGCGTTGTCCATGCAGGAGGTGGCCATGGCCACGGGCATGCCGGGCACGCAGCTGCCTGGCTGCCTGGAGAAGAAGACAAGGGCGCCGGGGTGGGCCTGGGACGGATTCTACTAGTTGGTCCCAAGCCAGGTAGGCCTCTTTTCTGTTTTTCTTCTTTTCTTTTTATTTCTGTTATTTGTTTTTCCTTGGTAAAAAAATACCATAGCATTTTATAAAAATGCCCAAATATTTTTATAAATCCTAGGTGACCAGTAGCAATTCACTTGTAGAATTTGAGCATTTTTGAAATTCAAAACATTTGAATTTCAATTCAAATAGGGGTCAAATTTAATTTCCTGCGCAAATTTTGAATTTTTGAATATTCCATGGGCATGGGAAAATACCCAAACCACTTTTAAAATGATCACCATCATTTATAGGAATTTTTCAAATGTTCAAAAGATTTTTGGAAAAAGATTTTTATCTGGCCATTTGAAATAATTTCTCAGGGCTTTTCTTTTCCCCATTTTGAATTTCATTTGAATTTTTGCATGATGCAAAGGGATCAAACAAACCCTAGCATTTACCCTAGTTGGGGTTCTGACACGAGCCCCCAAGTGCTTGTAAGTGAAAGTCGCGTTCGCGAAGATAGCGTCTCTCGGGGGGAGTTCTAGGCTCGAGCCCCCGAGTTCTTATACGTAAGACGTTTTGGGCAACATTATTTTATTCCTTCGAATTTTACACGTGCTGCCAAGCGGTGTTGCTGCCGATGTTTCTGATGATGCCTGGAGGACTATGGGTAGAACACGCGTAGGCTCGCTACGTTCCATGGATTTCCCACGTCCTCATTGGTCTTCGGATTCTTCAATCTGTATGCTCCTCCTCCTATTACTTCCGGGATGATGAACGGCCCTTCCCATTGAGGGGCAAGTTTGTACACTTTTTCCTGTATTAGTTGTAGCACAAGATCTCCTTCATTGAATGATCTGGTCCGTAGGCGACTGCTTTGATAGGTGTGTAGCTTGTCGTGGTATCCTTTAGATTTTGTGAGGGTTGTGTCTCACGCTTCGTCTGCCAAGTCTTTGTCATTCTGCAGCGCTTCTTCTGCCTCTTCCTCTTCGTACCCTGAGATTCTGGGTGCTCCGAATTTTAGGTCGTGCGGTAGCACTGCTTCTGCCCCATATACCAAGAAGAAAGGCGTATACTGGGTTGAGCTATTTGGGGTGGTGCGTAGGCTCCATAGGACTGCGGGGAGCTCCTCTATCCAATTGCCTGCAGCCTGTTCGAGTGGTGCTAGGAGTCGCTTCTTTAATCCTCCGCGTACTAAGCCGTTTGCTTTTTCCACTTGTCCATTAGACTGCGGGTGTGCGACTGATGCGTAGTTGATTTTGATGCCCAACTCTTGACAGAAGTTTTTGAACTCTGCTGCCGTGAAGTTGGTACCATTGTCTGTGATGATGTTGTGTGGCACTCCGAATCTGAAGATGATTGATTTGATGAAGTTGACTGCCGTGAGGGCTATTGAGCTGGTGATTGGTACTGCCTCGGTCCATTTGGTGAATTTTTTGACTGCGACCAGTAGGTGTGTTCTTCCTCCTTTTGAGGATTTCTTGAGTGGGCCTACCATGTCGAGTCCCCATGTGGAGAATGGCCATGATAACGGTATGGTTTTGAGTTCCGATGCTGGGGCGTGTGGCCTTCTGGCGAATTTTTGGCAGGCGATGCAACGTCGTACGATATCCTCTGCATTTCTCATGGAGGTCGGCCAGTAGAATCCTGCCCTAAAGGCTTTTGCCACGAGTGCTCGACTCCTGGCATGATGTCCGCAGGTGCCTTCGTGGCTCTCTAGTAGTAGGGCTTTGCTGCCTTCCTCGTCTATGCACTTTTGTAAAACCTGGGAGATGCTGCGCTTGTAGAGCTTCCTGTTGATTACTGTGAATGCTTTGGATCTTTGACTGATGCGCTGTTCTTCTGCGGCGTCCTGTGGCAGGGTGCCCTGTGTTAGGAATCTGAGGAGCGGTTCTCTCCAAGCCGGGTCTTCGGGTGCGGCTTGCTCTGCCTCCTCGACTGCGTTGTTTTCTTCTTTTTTAGCGGTTGGGCCTACTGCTGCTTCTTGCGTTTGTTCATTTGTATTGCCGTCCTCTGTATCTGCATCTGGTCCGAGTTCTTTGATTATGATGATGATCTCGTGTACGTGGGTCTAGACGTTTCCGCCCATCTGGTTTCTTATGCATGCTTGTGTCATTCGCTGGTATACTTCTCCTGCGTTATTGAGACCGAAGGGCATTTTTGGCGGCGGGATGTGCCGCAGGGGGTGGTGGGCGAGGTGTGCTCTTCGTCTTCTTCCTTCCTCCTGATTTGATTGTATCCTGAGTATGCGTCGAGGAAAGATAGGAGGTCGCATCCTGCTATGGAGTCGATTGTTTGATCGATTCTTGGCAGGGGGAAGTGGTCTTTTGGGCAGTGCTTGTTGATAGGCCCATAGTCGACACACATCCTCGGTACCTCGGTGTCTTTTTTAGGGACTAGGACTGGGTTTGCTATACATGTTGCTTTCTTTGTCTCTCTGATGAACTGTGCGTCGAGTAGTCGATTGACTTCTTCTCCGATTGCTCTGCGTTTGGGTTCTGAGAACCGTCGCAGCGCCTGTTTTACTGGCTTCGTGTTTGGCTTGATGTGGAGCCTGTTTTCCGCGAATTCTCGTGGTATCCCTGGCATGTCGGCTGGGCACCAGGCAAAAAATTTCCATTCTTCACGAAGGAAAGTTATGAGGGCGGTTGCTTGCTCTTCTGGAAAGTGGGCATATACGCGAACTGTCTTCTCTGGGTGTGTCGGGTGTACTTGGTGTGTGATCGTGACGCTGTAGACGCTGAAGTCGCGACCAAATTCCTTTGTCTCGCTTCTGTTTGCTAGTGGAAATATCCTTTTGTCCGTCACCATGGCTATTTCTTGGAGCTATTGCTGGGCTCCGAATGTGTCGGAGACTTTGTGGAAGTCGCGGTCGCACTGGTCCGATTTGATGAAGCTTCCCTTGACTGTTATGATTCCTGCAGTTCCTGGCATCTTGAGCTTGAGATATGCATAGTGTGGAACCACCATGAACTGTGCGAACGCCAGTCGCCCGAGTATGGCGTGATACTGCGACTGCCAGTCGAGCACTTCGAACTCGAGTGCTTGCTTTGCGAAGTTGCGCTTGCTGCCGAAGATCACATCAAGTTGTATTGCTCCGATGGAGGTGGCTGCTTCGCCTGGGACTACACCGTATATTGTGGTTCCTGACTTCTTCCACATTGATCATGGGATGAACATCTTGCGTAGAGTGCTGGCGAAGAATATGTTTAGACTGCTGCCTCCGTCCATGAAGATTCTGTCCATGTCGTATCCTCCGATCTGGGCTTCGAGGACCAGGGGTGCGTGCCCAGGTCTCGGTACTGCACGTGGATGGTCGCTCTGTGAGAAGGTGATGCTAGTCTCAGCGCTACTCAGTTGGTAGGTTTCAGTTATCTTTAGGCCTTCGGCTGCTTCGGCTTGCAGGGTGTAGGCGTCTTGCTTTGCTTTCGAGGGTCTTCCTTCTTGGATCATGCAGATTCGTCCCTGGGACGCGGGATATTGCTCCTCTACACTTGGTGCGGGTTACTGCGTGCTTCTTCGAGTGCGTTTGGCTTCACGCTGCTTCTCCTCCTTGAGGCTGCCGGAGAGTTCGGCGAATAGGCGGCAATCTCCCAGGGTGTGGCTTGCTCTAAGATGTCCTCGGCTGTCTTCAAAACAGTGGATCGCGCAGGGTCCTTCCAGTTGCTCTTTAGTTGTGAGTTTGCTGGAGCCGGCGTGCCTTCTTCTCCTTGAGACTTGGAAGGTATGCGAGTGGTCTTCTGCTTGGCTGTGGAATCTTGGGTCGAGTTATATCCCGTCGCTGAGTGATTGATTGCGGATGAAGTTGGCGAATTCGTCTGGCCTTCGATCCGGGTCGTAGTAGTCTCCGGACTGGGTCTCGGAGTCGCTGTCTTGGCTTGTGGTGGGAGTCCGGGTGGCGGCGGGTCGTCGACTGATGGGTGAGTGAAAGTTCAAGTATGTGATCATAGGGGGAGGGGGTGAATGATCACTTCAAAATTTTCTACTGAAACTATTGAAATGAAGCATAAATAGTGCGGAATAGCGAAGTATAACTGCAAGCGAAACTAAATGCAGTGAATCAAAACCTATTGAAGCATAACAGTGAAGCAAATGCAATACTGAAGGTAAATGCTTGAAGTAAAACGAACTGGGACTCGGTGATGTTTGTTCGACCAGTTCACGCTCTGCAAAGCGCTACGTCTGGTTGGAGGGACTGGTGATTGAACACCTGGAGCAAATCTCTCTCCGTCCGTTGCTCCACTGCACCAAACTCCTTGAGATTGGTCAGTTCTTCACTCGTGGTTGATTATTGAGGAAATCACCGAAACCTTTGACAAACTGGACTTCGAGGCGACAATTACTCTTCGCTCTCTGAAGAACAACACTCTAACCGTCTAGGATAATTGCAGTTCTCCAAGATAAAAAGGCTAGTAAGCTTTCACCTAAGTCATCTCGAATCTACTCAGATCAATGGGACTTAGGCTTCAGTATTCTGGGTCTTGGGTTTTGCTTCGGTGGCGTTTTTGGGGTTGCTCTCTACAGTCTCTCTTGGAATGATCTCAGAGCAGCCACCCGCAAATGGAGGAGGGGGCGGCGTATTTATAGTTGGCGATCCCGAGGTGCGCAATGACCAAACTGACCTGAGGTGACAGCTTGACACGTGTCCACAACGGTCGGATTTGTCATCAATGCGCAACTTTACTTGAGGAACAAGTAAAGCTGACTCACGGACTTAGTTCTGCTTCAGAAGCCAAGGAACGAAGTCTTTTCTACCGAAGCTTAACTTAGTGCACACGAGTTTTCTTCACTCGGGCTTCTCATTTGGTTTGGATTTGATCTGAGCATTTCTCAATGACTTCGATGTCCACAAATTAAATACCCCTCTTGATAGTACGGTTTGTCCTACGACTCAAAGAACCGAAAAAGAACTACACAAAAACATCTAAGTCTTGCGCCGTCCTCTTTATTTCCTTCAATGAGTAGAGCTTCAGGACACCTTCATTTTTGGGGGTCATCCTTCGTGATTAAGCTTCGCTCCGAGGGTAATGCTTCGATAACTTGAAGACCTTCACTGAAGCTTTATCACCTAGCTTGTCCTTGAGGAACCTATACAACTGTTTACACTAGAAAACACTGTTAGTTCCTCTCCTGTCTTGTCCAACAATATCCAAAACACACGGGGGCAAAACTTTGCTCTTACAATCTCCCCCTTTTTGGACTATTGTTGACAAAAAGGCATCGATAAAAGATATTGAAGTTTTTGTGAAGTGATGGGACAAACTCTAAGATATGAAGTTTTTGGCTCCCCCTGAATACAAGCATCGAAGATTTATATAATCGAAGTTAATGCTTGAGATAATTTTCTTCGGTGGAGAGCAAAACAAAATATCTTAGCGAATACAATTGCATTGAAGATATATATCCAGGAATGTATGCAATTGCTTCCAATGACCTGTGACTAAGAAAATAATAACCACCTGCAAGATAGAAGATACGAAGCAATACTTGCAAGCAAAGGGGTTATTAAAACTTGAGTGTAGAACATGAGTAGCATGACTGAAGTAAAACTTAAGTTACAACCCAATCGAAAGGAATGGAGTGTTTGTCGTAACTTAACCAAACGAAGCAAAAGCAGATAGCAAGAACCCTTTCCCCGATGCAAAACTAACTCATCGATGCCCTCATTCTCCCCCTTTTTGTCAATGATTGGACAAAAGGTTGAGAAGAGGTTCGAGAAATCTATTACGCAGCATCAGCACCCTGAGAACCCGACGAAGCAGTGCTTGACGAAGACTCATCCGACGAAGACTGATCGCCAGAGGATTCTTCTTCGGAAGATGATGTTGGAATAGCTTCGTGGCGCGACTGAGTGATGAGGTTGATGTCGAGGTCGCTGTCATCAAGGCCGTCGTCGTCCTTCGAAGTGATGGAGTCATTCTCGGAGAAGGTATCAGGTCGGATGGGTTCAGGCTCGTTGACGAAGAAAACTTCATCAATCTTGTGCAGGGGAGGGATCTTCTGATTCGGGCGGTCCACAGAGTCATCTCGGGAAAAGTTTCGCTGGAGGTGCTCATACTCTTTGTGGATGCGATCTTTACGAAGGCCTTTGACAGAGTTGAACTTCCTGAGCCCCTTCCAGGAATGACGCTTGAGCACACGCAAGTATTGATTGTTGTTGAGAGCTATATTGCCAACTCGGTTGATCTCATCAGCAAGAAACTGCATCTGGCGCTGATTTGCTTTAATGAAGTTGTCAAGCATTTGCTGCGTGCGAAGATTAACTTCAAAATGATGGCAGTCTTTCTGGAACGTCTTGGATAAGTTTCGCTCATTGACTTCATGGCGCACACCAACATATGTGGCAAATGGATCATTGGGTTTCCTTAGCAGTTCCAAGGAGTCGCGCACTAGTGGGAGGAAAAGCTTCGGATGATGGAGGGCCACAAAGTCTTCGTTCCAGCCATAGTTACATACAACTTGCAGCCAGGGAGCATAGGGTTTCAGTGTGAAAGGTAGCTCTGCTGCATGAACCAAATTCCTAATGAAGCAATCCTCAAAGTCGAAGAGAAGGCCATGAGTGAGTTTCATAATAGCATGCCTTGTCTCAGGATAAAGATTCGATTCTTCCGAAGCTGTACTCAAAGGAATCAATGAGTTTGACAGGATGAAGAACCAAGTTCTTGAAATGAAATTCAAATGCTTCGGGCGAATGTTTTGAGGAATGTAGTTATCAGTGGCTTCAGGATCCAACAGAGTTGCAAATTCTTGTTCAGTCAGTTCTAGCTCAATATGAATCTTTTCTTGGACTCCAGAATGCCGTGGAATATTGACAATTTCCATGAATTCAACAGAGGACATCCTGAAGACTTTGCCTTGAATCATCCATTCTAGAGTCCATGATCTGGGTTCATTGGCATCACCAGACACATAAAGGGTTGCATAGAATTGCTTGATGAGATCTGAGTTGAAAGGAGTGCTTAATGCAAACAACCTAGTCAAGTTCTGATTTTCAATAGTTTCAAGGACGTTCTGAAAGCAGGATGCAGTGGAAAGACTTCGCATGTCCAGAAACTTGTGCCTAAACAGAACTCCTTGCTGGCAGAAGACTTTGGTGTATAAGACTTGTTGTTCAGCAGTCCAAAAACGAAGATCATCTGCTGTGCGATCAGAAGCATAAGGACTAACACCAAAGAATCGATGGCGCTTCCGATGTTGTTCCAGGTCGAATTCCGGGCCATGCCTTGAAGAATAACCAGCACCCTTGAAAATAGGAAAAGTTTCACGAGGGTAATTGGAGTCAAGCTGGGTATCTTGGCAGGGGCGCGAACGCTCGCGAATTCTTTGCAGAGGAGCAATTTGATTGGCTCTTGAAGGGCCAGCAGATTGAGCGACTACAAGCGCTTGCTCTTGCGACAGATTCAGAATTTGTACTTGTTCGTCTTCGTCGTCATGTGCTTCGGTATCGGGCACATGTGCTTCAGAATCTTGAACTGTTCTGGCGGGGGAAAAGTCTCGGGATACATGGGTTCTGGAGTGGGTTGGTGATGGAGCATTGGCTTCACGGGGAGGTGATGGAGGTGGTGCGGGAGCAACTGGTGGAGTGGGAATCCTTTGTGGTTCGGGGGTTGGAGCACGGATGGGTGTGGGAACACGGGGTGGAATGGGTGTGGGGTTTCATGCAGGCGTTGGTGTAGGTGTAGGATCTCTTTGTGGTGGAGTTGGTTTGGGGGTGGTTCTTGTAGGAGGAGGTGTGGGAGTCTTGGTGGGAGGAGCTGAAGGCTTTGGTGTGGGTTTGGAAGGTTTTGGCTTCGGTGCAGGAGTGGGAACTGCTTCAGGAGATTCCTGTGGCTGTTCATCACTTGTATCCATGTCTGCGGCAGAGGCCAAAGTAACCTTGCGCTTCATGGTAGTTCTCTTCTTGGGTGAGGGTCCAGTTGCCTTTGATGCAGGCTTGGGAGACGGTGGTGCAACAACTTGTTCAGCTATGGGCAAAGCCTTGCGTTTCCTTGAATCTCTTTCCATAATGGAAGCATTATGGGTCTTCACCATGTCATCTATAGCGGCCTTGACTTTGCCTTTGAAGATTTTGATATTGTCCTTGGTGGTGGAATTGACTTATGTCACTTGTTGAAGCAGCTTCAGGGCGTGCTGTTTGAATTCTTCATTAGGTTCTGTTTCATCTCGCTTCTGATAGTTGTGAATCTTTTTCATTTCAGCCCTATCTCTTGAATGCAAATCCTTCAGCTGAATGATCATGGTGGAGATCATAGCTTCGATAGACCTGGAGATGTAAACTTCTCCAAAGTCAACAGTATCATGATCTTCAGCAGCACACTTCTCCCAAAGGGCTTCAGTGATGCCCAACTGATCCCAGAGTTCGCCTTCACGTGAGTCAGGGACTGGATGGTCACTCTGATGATCAGCTTCAGCTTGAGCTTCAGGCAAAGATATGCCTTTCTGCTTCGATGGAATAGCTGAGGGAGTCATATCAACTACGGGCTTCTTCTGACTTGCCCTAGCAGCTTTCTCAGCTTTCTTCGTCCTGAGGCCTTCTAAAGAGGCCTTGCGCTTTGCTTCATGTTCAGCAAGCTTTTTAGCTTCAGCAGCAGCTTTCTCTTCGTTCTTTGCGGCTTCGGCGAGCTTGCGCTTCGTCTCAACTTTCTCTGCAGCCATCTTGGCTGAGTCCAACTCCTTTTTCTGTCTGGCAGCATCCTCATCTGCCTTCTTCTTCTCAGCTGCGCTTCTGGCAAGGATGTTGCGCTCAAGTGCCTCTTCGAGGTCTTTTTGTCTCAGCACTTCTTCAGTGAGCTTGTGCTTCGCTGAAGTATTTGTTGCAGCAGACTGCTTGGGCTTCGTTGATGCTGAAGCCTTTGCAGGTTGTCTCTTGGAGGGGTCGTGCTTCTGCTTTGATCGCCTCTCCTTGTCGGGGGCATCAGCCGGTGGCTTGGAGGCCAAGGGCTTCGTGACAACCAAGTTGGAGAGATCAATGGTAGGACGAGCAGAAGGCTTGACCTTAGCATCAGGTTTCTCTCCTGGCTTTTTCTTCAGTGGGATCTGAAGTTTTTGCTTCTTGGGGGGAGCAGGATCATCCGATTCGTCATCTACTTCGAATTCTGATTCGTCGTCAGCAGCATTTGATTCGTCCATAATTGAATCTTCCAGAGCAGCTTGCTCTAATCTGGCATGTTCTTCATCTTCTGTTGTAGCATGGGGTGGAGAAGCAGACTTCTTCTTCAGCTTCTTCTTCTTCTTTGAGCTTGGCCCAGCACCTTGGGCTTCTGCTTCAGCCAACTTGGTTGCCTTCTTCTCTTCTTTCAGCCTCTTGGCTTCAGCAGCGAGTCTCAATCGTTCTTGTTCTTCTGGATAATCATCAGGAGTCTTGAGAGTGTTGGGGTGAGGAAGCTTCGGTGGAACTGGGTAGTACAGGTGACTGCACATGGCTGAAGTATACTGATAGGGTGGACTGAAGGCAAATTGCATAGTCCATTTCCATGTGGGAATGCTCTTGTATTTGTACCATCGTACAACCCAGTACCGGCGAATGTTTTGCAAGCGGTTCTTGCGCTGCTCCTTGGTCTCTTCAGGAGGTGTGTCATAACCCAGAGCAATGCGAATTGATTCGGGGATGCCTCTGGCGTTGTTGGTTTCCTTCGTTCTGCCTCCTTTCTTCTTCGGAGCAGACCGTTCTGCTCCGTTGATGTGATCAAGATTGGGTGACTCATTTCCGAAGCCTAACTCAGCAGACATCCTGTGAAAAAGCATAAGGGTTGCGAGGGAAAAGGAAAGTATGGAATGAGCACCAGCAAAAGTTTCGGTCCAAAAACAAGTGTTTTGACAAGAGATTCAGTGAAGAATTTGGGTAGGGATTCTGGTCTGTTCTGAGCTAGACTTAATCTCACACAAGATGAGCTGAAACCCTAACACAGAACAGATGGATTCTAACCCCTAATTTCTAACCTGAATCGAGATGGAAACCTTTGGCTAGCAGAAACAGATTTCCCAACAGTGCAACGATCCAACGAATCAAAGAAACCTAAAGAAATCATCCAAAAAGACTAAGAACACGGATCCAATCTGGAAAAGGAAGAACAGATGAGATGGAGATTGGATCGTGGCTCAGCGTACCCTAACTCGGTGACGTCGAGCAGCTACGACGGCGAAGAGCGGAGAGGATGTGCTCGTCGACGGCGTGAAGTCCACGGCGGCGCTCTTCCGGCAGTGAAGCGGCGAGAGCGGCGACGGAGACGTAGAGCTCAGCGGCGCTCGGGAGATAGGGTTCCGGGGAGATGCGAATGAGGAGGTGGGATGGCTTCGCTGAGGTGGGATGCCTTATATAGGCCGGTCTGGCAGGAGCTGTCAGATCAGATCGAACGGCCACCAGCGTCTGTCTCTCCGGATTCTACGGCGAGGATTTCGTGGCGAATCGCGAGAAAATCTCAACGACCCGGATTTGACGGGATCTCAACGACCGAAGAATAAGTCCTCGACTTGAGTAAAACTTCGATGAGAATTGGAAGCATTTGATTCGGAACTCAATGATGTTCGAAGCAAAATACTTTCCGTTTCAATTGTGCTCACCCAATATGGACAGATAGAGTTAGAAAGAAAAAGAAACAGAAGGGGTAGGGTCCGAAACTTATCACCTCGAAGAAAAACCAAATGAAGCAAAAGGTGATAAGCATAGAGGACTAAATCCAAACGAGATAAAATAAAGAAAACGAAACAAAATCAAACAACGAAACAAAATAGGTAAGCGACGAAGTAAATGAATATATACAGAAGACTAAAGGTTCGATCTTACAGTACATGTCGTGAGTCCAATATATTGAGCTCACACCTTAACGTACAGAACCTTTTCTCATCCAATGGTTTCGTGAATATGTCTGCCAGTTGATCTTCAGTTCTGACATGACTAATAACAATATCTTCACGCTGAACATGATCACGAAGAAAATGATGGCGAATGTCAATATGCTTCGTGCGAGAGTGTTGTACAGGATTGTGGGAAATTTTGATTGCACTCTCATTATCACATAGGAGTGGAATTTTCTTCACATGAATACCATAGTCCTTCAGCGTTTGCTTCAGCCATAGAATCTGAGTACAGCATGACCCAGCAGCAATGTATTCGGCTTCAGCAGTAGATATTGAAACACAGTTTTGATTCTTTGAAGCCCAACACACAAGTGATCTTCCAAGGAAATGACAAGTCCCTGAAGTTGATTTCCTATCCACACGATCACCAGCCCAGTCTGAATCAGAATAGCTAATAAGATCAAATTGTGCTCCCTTGGGATACCACAACCCCAAGGTAGGTGTGTGAGCCAGATAACGAAGAATTCGCTTTACAGCAGTATGATGTGATTCCTTTGGATTTGCCTGAAAACGAGCACAAATACATACTGAAAGCATAATGTCAGGTCTAGATGCACAAAGATATAAAAGGGATCCAATCATAGACCGATATTTCTTCTGGTCGAAGGCTTTGCCCTTCTCATCTGCATCTAAGAAGCCATTGGTAGGCATAGGCGTCTTAATAGTTTTGCATTCAGAAAGACCAAACTTCTTCAGGCAATCCTTGAGATATTTTTCTTGAGAAATAAAGGTGCCATTCTTCTGTTGACGGATTTGAAGTACAAGGAAGAACTTCAATTCACCCATCATAGACATCTCATATTTCTTCGACATCATCTTGGCAAATTCTTCGCTGATTTCAGTGTTAGTGCATCCAAAAATGATATCATCTACATAGATTTGACATACAAACAAATCACCATTATAAGATCGAGTGAAAAGTGTTGGGTCAGTGGTTCCTGGTTTGAAGCCTTTCTTCAGAAGGAAATCCTTCAATGTGTCGTACCAAGCACGAGGTGCTTGCTTCAACCCATAGAGGGCCTTGTGTAACCTGTACACCATGTCGGGTTTCTTTGGGTCTTCAAAACCTGGAGGCTGCATAACATACACTTCTTCCTCGATTTCTCCGTTAAGAAAAGCACTTTTCACATCCATTTGATAAAGCAGAATACCATTGAAATTTGCAAAAGCAAGCATAGCACGAATGGATTCGAGACGAGCAACTGGAGCATAAGTTTCGCCGAAATCGATACCTTCGATTTGGGTGTAACCTTGTGCTACCAGACGTGCTTTGTTTCTTACCACTATACCATCTTCATCTTGCTTGTTGCGAAAAATCCACTTTGTACCAATGATGTTGTGCTTCGTGGGATCAGGTCTATCAACTAAGGACCAGACTTTGTTTCGCTCGAACTGGTTAAGTTCTTCGAGCATGGCAGTTAACCAATCTGGATCCTTCATGGCTTCATAAAACTTCGATGGTTCTAACATGGAGACAAAAGAAAAGTTTCCACAGAAGTTAGCCAAACGAGTGCGAGAGCGAGTTGTAGGACGACCTGGTTGATGAATTTCTTCAAGGATTGTATCAACATCAACTCTTCTTCGGACTCGTGATAAGGTCGAATCATTAGCTTCAGGCTCAGCTTCTGCTTCAGGATCTGCTTGACCTTCAGGATCTGCTTCACCTTCAGCTTCAGCATTTCCTTCGGGATTAGCATTTCCTTCGTTCCTTTGTTCTTCTTCGTCCTGTTCATCATTAGCTTCAGGATGTTGATCTCCAGCGCCCCGGGCTATGTGTGGGAACATTGGACCATCATCATCCCTATTTGCTTGACGATTATTGGCTTCGACAGGCCGAATCTCTCCAATAGCCATGGACCTGATTACTTCATCAAGAGGAGGTTCATCTAGATCATGAGGCAAATGCTCTTTTTGAGAGCCATTAGTTTCATCAAACCTCACATTCACAGTTTCCATAACTTTCCCAAAGTGAGAGTTATAGGCTCTGTAGGTGTGAGAGTTTGAGCCATAACCTAAAAGAAAACCTTCATGTGCCTTAGGGGAAAATTTGGAGCTATGATTCATATCTCTAATAAAGCAAGGAGCACCAAATACCCTAAGATACGAAACATTTGGTTTGTTACCAGTGATAAGCTCATGTGAAGTTTTCTTCTTGAATTTGTGAAGGTAAACCTTGTTGATGATATGACATGCTGTGTTAATTGCTTCGGCCCAGAACCTAATAGGAGTCTTGTATTCAGCAAGCATAGTTCTGGCCATCTCAATGAGAGTTCTATTCTTCCTTTCAACAACACCATTCTGTTGAGGTGTATAAGCAGCAGAGAACTCATGAGTAAAACCATGATCATCAAGAAAATCTTCAATATGAGTGTTTTTGAATTCAGTTCCATTATCACTTCGGATATGCTTCAGAGATAATTCATATTCTGTTTGAGCTCTCTTAGCGAATGACTTGAAGATTTCAATAACTTTGCTCTTGTCATCCAAAAAGAAAACCCAAGTAAAACGAGAGAAGTCATCAACAATAACTAGACCATATTTATTTCCTCCCAGGCTTGCATAATTTTGAGGACCAAAAAGATCCATATGAAGAAATTCAAGAGGACGAGTGGTAGTCATGATAGTCTTCGCTGAATGATGTTTCTTCGTAATTTTACCAGCTTCACAAGCACTGCAGAGACGATCCTTGTCGAATTTAACTTCGCTAAGGCCAATAACATGATTCTTCTTCACTAAGTTATGAAGATTTCTCATCCCTGCATGACCAAGTCTTCGATGCCATAACCACCCAGATGAAGCTTTTGCCATTAAGCATGTGGATACAGCAGGGCCCGAAGAAAAATCAACAATGTATAAGTCTCCTTTTCGGTAACCCTCGAAGACAAACGCATAGTCATCCTGTGAAAAGACAACACAACACGAAGCAGAAAACAGAACAAGCATACCCATATCGCATAACTTCGAAATAGACATAAGATTATATCCAAGTGATTGGACTAGCATAACCTTGTCAATGTGCTTATCTTTCGATATGGCAACCTTACCCAAACCTAAAACTTTACCCTTGTTGTTATCACCGAAGGTAATGTACTTCTGAGAAGAGTGAGATAATTTTTCTTCGGTGAATAACTCCCTGTCTCCGGTCCTATGATTTGTGCAACCACTATCCATGACCCATTCGGATCCACCGGAGACATAGCCCTGCAGAAGAATTAGTTCTTCTTAACCACCCACAAACGAGCAGGTGACTGAGAAGATGTTGAAGCACTGGTTGAAGCAATATTAAATCAAACAGGAGTGTATTGCTTCGGTGTACCATCAAGCACACCATAAATGTAAGTCCTCTATGAATGGTTAGCATAAGAATGAGCATATGCAATCTTAGAATGATTATTATGAGGACGATAAGTATGACGACCAGTACGATAGTATTGCTTCTGCGGAACATTTGATTCGGGCACCAAAGGATCATTTCTCGTTTCAAGAGAATAGAAATGATTCGGTGGTACCGAAGACTTTCCCTGCATAGTATGGTTAGCAGGCAGTTTTTCCACAAGTGCTTTCTGCACCCATATCTGCCTCTTATAGAAGCCATTCTTAGGAGGAGTACCAACATACTCAGTTGTAACCTTTCCCTGCTCATCTTTGATGAGCTTGTAGTCAGAATCAAGTGATTCGTCTACAATAGCTTTGTTCATCTTGCAATCAAAACCTGAAAGGTTAGCTATATCAATGGGGTTCCCCTTCGCAAGGACCCAAACAGTTTTAGGATACTGCTCAGGTTCCCAATAGGTGCCATCAGGGTTTATCTTTCTCTCGAAACCAACACCTTCATTCCTGGGATTCCTGTGAAGGAGAGCCTTCCTCAGGATATCACAAAGATACTGGTGACCTTGCACACTTTTGAACATCCCTGTTTCAAATAAGTTTTTCAACCTGAGGAGTTCCTCGGTAACAGCAGGATTTTCCTCATCAGAGGCATTAGTATCATCAATAACAATAGGAGCTTTGCCTTTGGAATCAATTTTGCTTCGTTCCAAACAATCCAAACAAGGTGATTCAGTGTTATGATTTGCTTCAGAACCTTGTTGAGCCATGAGAGAGAGATTGACATTTTCCAACTCTTCATGAGCCTCTTTCAGTTTTTCGAGAGCCATTTTCCTTTGAAGAAATTCATAGGTAAGCTTCTCATAATCAACTGAAAGAAGATCATGCCGAGAGGATAACTCTTCAAACTTTTATTTCAGAGCTTCATGCTCATTAGTTAAAGTTTGACCTTTCTTTATCTCATCGATCAACAGAGTTTCTGATTTCTTAATGGTTTTGCTTAGTGAATCAAGTTCATCTTGTTGGATTGAGGCAATTTTAGCAAGTTTAGCATAGCTTATCTTAGAATCACTGTCATATGAGGAACAATCAGAAGTATCATAGTTAGATTTTGATGAAGATACCTTCGCCTTGGCCATGAAGCAATATGCAGGAGATTCATCTTCACTACTGTTGTTGGTGAAGAATGAGCTCGAAGCTTTTGCCGAAGCATCTGCTGAAGCGAATGCCAAACCAGCAACACCATCTGATTCAGACCCAGACCCAGACCTTGAGCCTGAATGAGCTTCGAAACCTAGAGGCTTCGTCTTCGGAGTTCATCTCCTTTCCCAGACAGGCCTTGGCTCGGTGAGAGCTGCTTCGACGAGACGAGTGAGTCTTCGATGAAGAACCCTCACGCTTCTTGTGATACTTCTTCCTCTTGTCATCATCAGAATCTTTCTTCTTATCTCTTCTCGAACTCGAATCATGTCTCTTGGATTCATAGCTTCTGGAGGATCTGTGGGACTTGGATGAGGAGTCTCTGAGCGAATGCTTTGCTTTGTTCTCAGCTTCCCACAGAGGGCAATCAGCAATGTAGTGACCTGGTTTCTTGCATTTGTAGCAACCATTGTCTTTTGATGGAGAGCTTCTTGAGGATGAACGGTGAGATGAGTGAGTGGAGCTTCTTGAAGAATAACTCTTTCTCGGTGAAGAAAAACCTTTTCTTTGGAAGCGATTGAAGCGTCTCATGATCAATGCCAAATCCTTCCCAATACTTGCAGGATCATCTGATTCGACACCTGAAGCAGAACTGACTTCGGGTGAAGAATGACGTGAAGCTTTTGCTTTCAAAGCATGAGTTTTTCTTCGTGAACTATTTATGTCACGTTTCTCATCTTCTTCCATTTCAAAGGTAGTGAGTCTCTCAAGAATATCAGCAGCAACAAGACGTCTGAAATCAGTCCTTTCCTTGATCATCAGCACAATGTGATCAAACGAGTCATCCAATGAGCGAAGCAAAGTTCTCACAACAGAGTGAGGAGTAATGTCATCAGCACCAAGGTAAATCAACTCATTAGCAAGAGCTGTGAGTCTGCTGTAAATGGAGCTGACTTTTTCACCCTCGTTTCTCTTGAAGCGATAGAATTTGCTTCGGAGTGTGTCAATTCTGGCATCTTTCTTGGTAGAAACACCTTCACCAATTTTTTCAAGATAGTCCCAGACACCTTTGGCAGTTGGAATATTCTTCACTTCATGATACTTTTTAGGTGTCAAGTGATTGGTGATGAAAACCCAAACAACAGAATCAAGATCATCAGTTTTGCTTCTTCAGGGGTGATGGCCTTCTCATCGGCAACAGTGACTCCATACAAGACAACTTGCCAGGCAGTTGAGTTGATAGCCATGATATTTCTTTTCATCTTGTCCTTCCAGTACGGGTAGTCCTTCCCATTGAAAATAGGAATAGGTTCGCCAGAGCGAATAGCTGCGAAAGACATACTTGAAGACACTCCAGGAGGTTAATCCAAAACACACAGAGTGTAGGGAGTGACTAGCTCTGATACCAATTGAAAGTCCAAGTATGTGATCAGAGGGGGAGGGGGTGAATGATCACTTCAAAATTTTCTACTGAAACTATTGAAATGAAGCATAAATAGTGCGGAATAGCGAAGTATAACTGCAAGCGAAACTAAATGCAGTGAATCAAAACCCATTGAAGCATAACAGTGAAGCAAATGCAATACTGAAGGTAAATGCTTGAAGTAAAACGAACTGGGACTCGGCGATGTTTGTTCGACCAGTTCACGCTCTGCAAAGCGCTACGTCTGGTTGGAGGGACTGGTGATTGAACACCTGGAGCAAATCTCTCTCCGTCCGTTGCTCCACTGCACCAAACTCCTTGAGATTGGTCAGTTCTTCACTCGTGGTTGATTATTGAGGAAATCACCGAAACCTTTGACAAACTGGACTTCGAGGCGACAATTACTCTTCGCTCTCTGAAGAACAACACTCTAACCGTCTAGGATAATTGCAGTTCTCCAAGATAAAAAGGCTAGTAAGCTTTCACCTAAGTCATCTCGAATCTACTCAGATCAATGGGACTTAGGCTTCAGTATTCTGGGTCTTGGGTTTTGCTTCGGTGGCGTTTTTGGGGTTGCTCTCTACAGTCTCTCTTGGAATGATCTTAGAGCAGCCACCCGCAAATGGAGGAGGGGGCGGCGTATTTATAGTTGGCGATCCCGAGGTGCGGAATGACCAAACTGACCTGAGGTGACAGCTTGACACGTGTCCACAACGGTTGGATTTGTCATCAATGCGCAACTTTACTTGAGGAACAAGTAAAGCTGACTCACGGACTTAGTTCTGCTTCATAAGCCAAGGAACGAAGTCTTTGCTACCGAAGCTTAACTTAGTGCACATGAGTTTTCTTCACTCAGGCTTCTCATTTGGTTTGGATTTGATCTGAGCATTTCTCAATGACTTCGATGTCCACAAACTAAATACCCCTCTTGATAGTACGGTTTGTCCTGACTCAAAGAACCGAAAAAGAACTACACAAAAACATCTAAGTCTTGCGCCGTCCTCTTTATTTCCTTCAATGAGTAGAGCTTCAGGACACCTTCATTTTTGGGGGTCATCCTTCGTGATTAAGCTTCGCTCCGAGGGTAATGCTTCGATAACTTGAAGACCTTCACTGAAGCTTTATCACCCAGCTTGTCCTTCAGGAACCTATAAAACTGTTTACACTAGAAAACATTGTTAGTTCCTCTACTGTCTTGTCCAACAATATCCAAAACACACGGGGGCAAAACTTTGCTCTTACAGTGAGCCATCGGCCACGCGCCGCGACTCCTCGAGTGGGATTCTTGAGTAGCCTCCCTGTGCTTGTCTTCTGGTTCGTCGAGTTCTCTTCCGTCGTCGATGGATCTGACAGTCGTCGAGGTGCTGGACTTGGCTAGGCCGCAGGCTGGATGATCTTGATGAGGTGATGAAGATGCTTGTGGTGATCTTGAGTTCCTCGAGTGGACTAGATCTGGTTCTAGTCCTCGAGTCTTCGTCTGCTGAGGTCGGGACCGCCGAGATCGTGATTCCAACCTGTGTAGTTCCCACAGACGGTGCCAATTGACGGGGATCAACCCCGGCAAATCCCATGGTCAGGGACCCTGGGTTAGTCATAGAGATGGCACAGGTTGGACGATACTCGTCGGCTAACAGGAGAAGCACTTCCTGCTCGATATTATTACGTGAGGTGGCGATTACAATGGAGGCCAAGGCGAGTTCTCGCAAGGCTAGGATGAGTATATGCGTATTGAGATGAGTTAGACATCTCCCCTCCCAGCCTTTATATACTAGGCTAGGTCTCGGGGAGTCCGTGCTAGGTTACATAGGTAGTTTCCTAATCCTAGTCCTGCCTTGTACGCCAAGTTGCTCCTTCCATGTTAGTTGCGGACTCCTACGTCGGTGCTTGGTTGGGCCAATCGTGGGCTTGTCGTAGCTTCACAGTGGGCCTTATGTCTTCATACGCACCAGGTAGCCTCACACGTAGGAGTCGTGGGGTCACCCCCTCGTCACGAAGTGTTGTATAGTCGACGTTTGTAATGCCCGATATGCGGTACTGTTCCAGATCTAGATGTTTCCATCCAGATCCGGGGACGAAGCACATATCGGTCCCACCGCGACATATGACAAAGCCATATGCCCCGGATTTCCAACATGATATCACAACATTACAGATACAAGGATACAACATCTCATACAATCGGCATACAACTGGCCTCAAATACAATACAACAGCGGAAGATACATGTCTGGGTACAGACTACAAGCAAATGCCTAGTGGAAAAGAGAAAAACATCGATCCCATAACCACACGGGTCCAGGCCCTCCGCCGGGATCCGCCTAACTAGTCGTCGTCGGGTCTCCACGTGAAACGTCGGTCACCATACCTGTTGTCGATCAAGAACCCTGAAAAGAGTTTGGGGGTAGTATCATGAGTACAGAGGTACTCAGCATCCAACTGTAGTGGTCATCTGACCCAGCAAGGACTTCATCACTCGTCATTCTAGGACAACTAGTAGTTTACGGTAAGGATGGAGTAAGTGGTGAGGTTGCTGCCGCACTAGCATTTATGAAGTGGCTAACGATCTAGAGAGTAAGATAAGAAGCCAAGCATTCGATGAGGAATCGCCTCCAGCAAGTCTTGCTATCAACTACTTACGCAAACATAACACCTATCCTATCCTTGTCCTCCTCTTCGCATCCCGACGAATAAGAAGCAGTCAAGGCACACACACACGTTGATCAAGTTATATTAAGATTATATCAGTTGTCGTTGTCTATGAACAAGGAGTAGGTCTCAAGTCGTCCATAACCGTGGACACGGCTTCTCGAAAAGATTTAACCCTGCAGGGGTGTACCAACTGCCCATTACGAGGCGTCGCATGCTCGCCCATCTCTCTTAGTTGCTACCCATTATAGTCAACCATTTTATGATTTAGTTCCAAGAGATCCGAAACGACAGGTCCCTCTAACTAACAACGAACAAATCCGGGTGGCCCCCGGGGAGTCGACACCAAATCCAAAAGCTGGCCACGCTCTCGGATCGGACTCTTCCGTATGGCCATGGTCGGGTTTAGTCTCACCTATATAACAGGGGACTTCCCTAGGTCACCAGTGTGGACCAACAAAGGAACTATGTCTCCGCTGGCCCGAGTTGTTTTAAAACCACTGGCTGCAGACCAGTACGCACACGGTTTCAAATGGTAAATCAGCTTGGGCCACCTCTAGAAATGTTTGAAGCTAGGTAGGTAAGAAAAGGGGGCCCCATAAAATCCCACACGCGATTAGGCACGCTCAGTCTTAAAACCAATACCCGAAACTCGGATCCTAGGTGACTCGAATGGAACAAAGCGTCAGGGCGGGATAGCCTAGACCTTCCATCCTTCGTCGAATATAATCAACATTTATAATAATCATATCATCAACAACAATATAATAATGTGATATCCCAAACCCAGGGGTAACATCGTAGCATCCTAAGCATGCATACTAAGCAGGGGCTGAGCAACGAGCAATAGTAACATAGAAGTACAAGGTTTTCTGGGAGGGGACATGGCTGTATCGGTTTAAAAGAGGTTGTAAACATGTGGTAGGATCAAACATCGAACCTAGCCTAGACTAGCATGCAAACCGCTGGTTGAAATAGAATGGATCATAAGTAATGTATAGTCCTTGCCTGTTGATAAGTCGGGTTCCGAAGGTGTAGTTGATCGCAAGCTCGCATCGTCTCCGAGAGGTACCCGCGGAAGCACACAAGACGACAAACACTGGAAATCAATCAACGGTGCACCACTATTACTACGGAGCAATACAAGATCAAAGAGACAACACAAGACACGGTAACGCGATGCGGATCTATCGTCGAGAACGGTTACTAACAATTTAAGTGGAGTACTCGTCACACACGACGATACCGCACATTTACGGTGGTTCAAGTTGCTTAGCTACAGGTGATCAACCAACGGTTATTAACACGGCAACTCAAGCAAGCATAGCACACAAACATGGAAAAAGGTGAAGCATAAATAAACTACCTAAGGTAGTCAATTTAAGTGGGGGGGGGGGGTAAAACCTATACATGCCGACTATTACGGACCCCACGATATTTATTGCATTTGGTACTGTTTTTACCTAAACAATATTTTATTATTTTTATTAGCAAGTAAGAGCAGCATAAACACAATCTACATGCAATTCTAGTCAAGTTACATATAAAGAACACCCCAAACGGAGTTACGGTTAAAAAGATATAAGCAAAACAAGTTACGGGCACAAACTGCCAACATCAGGAAGCACACTTTAGAGCAATGCATAAACAGGTTAATGAATGCAAACATGCTCGCAAATGACATGGAAATAAAGTAGACATGACAAGGAAGGCATGGCAAAAAGAATAATGCAAATAGGCATCATAGATCAAAAGATATTAACCAAACAACATGGCATCGCAAAGTAACAGACTTAGTGAAAATCAGAGGTGGCTGTCAAAAACAGCAGCATAGCAACTTTGGAGCTAAATAACTATATGAACAGCAAGCATATCATGGCAATGCAATACATGGGATGAAAGTAGACATGATGCTTAACATTATGCAATAGGAATCACTCAATTCCGATAAACGGTCGCGACACACTCGTCGACCGAAGTTGCAACAAAATAACAGTTTCAGCAACAGCAGCACATTAACATCAGGATAGCTACTTTGGAGCAAGATTTAATATAGCTAAAGCACCCAAACATGGCAAGTTAAAGCATGGAATTGAAGTACACATGATGCTTAACACAATGGAAAAAGAATCAATGCAATAGGCCTCATGGATGAGTCACAATCATCATGCAAAGTTGCAACAAAATAATAACAGCAGCACATAACAGGAAAAGTAGCAATTTAATGGCCTGATGCCCACTTCAGCACACAATTACACAATCAAGATGAGCTCAAATGCAAATGCTTTCTACATAGGAACACTAGAGCACGCAAAACTGAGCAACTTTCGTTTTGGGGGCACGTTCATCGGAGCTACGGTTTAACGGGAAATCGCATCGCAAAATTGAATCAGCAAGCAGTTTTACAGGACTTAGAAAAAAAACAGCAGGAAAAATAATAATAAAAAAGGGCGGCCTGGCCTCACCCATGGGCTTGGCCCATCTCGGCCTGGGAGGCCTGGCGCTGGGGCCTGCTGGATGGGCTTGGGGCGCCTGCTGCTGGGCCCGGGGCGTGGCCCACCTGGCAGGTCAACGGGGAGCCTGGCCGGCTCGGGCTCCTCCCGAGCACGACCAGGGGCTGGCGGCGGCGGCTGTCCGGTGGCGCGCCGGCCAGCGGCGACGAGGGCAGTGGGGCGGTGCTAGAGGACGCGGATCCAGGGGCGCGGGAGGCGCGACTGCCGGCGGTGAGGGCTGCGGGCGGAGGAGGTCGGCTCGGCTGCAGCGAGGCGAGGTCCTCCTGGAGGTCTCCAATGGCGGGCGGCGGCTCGTTGAATCCCGCCGGCGGCGGCGCGGTTCCTTGAGGGGGAGAAGGAAGAGGATGAGAGGAGGAAGGAAGGGAGGACGCTGCGGGAAGGGCTCACCGGGGTGCGCGCGCGACGAGGCGGCGCGGCTGCCGGCGAGGTCGCCGGAGTGCAGCGACGTGCCCACGGAGGCGGTTGGTGGCGACTGCCCGGATGGGCTCGGCGAGGCCCGGCGGCGGCCCTGCGGGGCCCGGGCGCCCTGGCTGCAGTGGTGGGAGGCTGGAGCTACGTGGCTCAGATCTGGGCCATTGGTGCCCAGATCTGACGGTGGAGATCAGATCAGGCTAGGGTTTCGGGATGGAGGTTTTTTTTTTGCAGATCTGGAGGTTTGTGAGGGGGGTGGCTGCAAATTTCCAGAGGGGAAACCCTAATTGGCTGGTTTGGGAGGTGGGGTCATTATATAGGCAGGCTAGGTGGCCAGTTTACGCAAATGCCCTCGGTACCCCTCTCTCGCGTCCGGTGATCGCGTTCGTGACCGCCGAGACTCCGTACGGACTCCGATTCCGACGAAATCTCGAACCACGCGCTCAGCGCGTCGAGCCCGTTGATCGTACCTCACTGCGGTGACATTCTGACAACATTTTTCGGCGCCCCTGAAAATAATCTGTTTATTAAATAAACGGGGTTTTCGATCCGGTGGCGATGGCTGGACTTGTGCCGGTGGCGACGGTGCTCGGGTGAAATCCCGGTGTCGCAAGGTCGTGTGCCGTGGTGGAAAAGGGGTCGGTCACGCATCCGATATGAGAATAAGGGGGAGAAATATTCACCGATTATTATTTCGGTGAAGCAAACACGTCAAACAACTCAGACAAACAAAAAATTCACACCGAAAACAAAATTTTATTTTTTTGTAAAAACTGGGCTGTTACAACGTTCACACAACACCCCTATAAGAATAACACCACAACTTAAATATCAAACAACACATATTACTTCAACATCATATGACTACTAACAACTAGACTTTTCCCATGTCCTCAAGAACTAAAAGAACTACTCAAAAGACATAAAAAATCATGACCAGTGGTGATAAATATATGATAAACAATCTGGTCATAACAATAATTCTCCAAGAAAACTCAACAGCATTCACCACAAAGAGTAATCAACACCGGTAGAGTAGAGGGGATGAACAGTAGGGTTACATCTTGGATTGCAATGGTGAGATGAGATGGGATGAAGATGGAGATGGTGCTGATGGTGAGGATGATGTTGATGATGATCTCGATGATGCCCGTGATGATGGTGATGACGATGAGGATGATCTCCCCCTTCGGGAGAAGTTCTCCCCGGCGGAATCTTCCCGCCGGAAAAGTCTTTTATTCTTTGTAGGTTTCCGCCACGGAGCGGTGGCGAAACTTCGGAAACTCTTCTCCTTCTAGGGTTTTTAGGGTAGGAGGAAGATATAGGCCAAACGGGGGGTCCCGGGAGTGGGGCCCACCTCCCAAGCATTGTGTGATGGACCGGAACTGACGAAGGAGCTGAAATTTTTCAATGAACTCAACCAACCGGAACTCGAATAATAGAGCCAGAATTTTAAATGAACCGGAATCTGAGACGGGATTTTTCAACAAACTGGAATCTGAGCCGGGTTTTTTTAACGAACTGGAATCTGAGCCGGGATTTTTCAACAAACCAGAATTTGAGCCGGGATTTTACCAATAAACTAGAATTTGAGACGAAACTCATGAAGGGAGCCCGAATTTTACCAATGGACCAAAAAAATCCAATGAACTGAAATTTTTCCAAGGAGTGTGAAGGATGGATTGATTTGTCCAGAATTTCCTACAAACCAGCCCCAATGCGTGTCGGTCAATTATAATCCGCCGTTTGAAATATAATATATCAATATCAATCTCCGATGGATCCTAGAGGAGGTATAGCCCCCGTGTCATGAGTCGACTCGAGGATTCGACTGGAGACTCCTTGTACCTGGCTTAATAAAGAAACAAGCATCGAATATATCGTTAAGGAAGTCAGATACCCATGCTTAGACTGTGCAACGTGGCAACTAGTCTTTTGGGGCATCCGTATAGCTTAAATGCATGTAAGATAGCCTCGAGTTTTATTAGAGGTGCAACATAGAAAATTGATTGGAATGAAATATATGAGATATGAATGCGACTTAGCTGATCTGATGACGCAGAATAAACCCAAATCATCGTGGAAGTCGACCGTGATGAGGTTTTAGTCGATCTCGTTGGAGTCGAAAATTGATGACCTAAACGACATATCTAGCCGGTGGTGGAAACCGGCGCAGACGGGAGCGTCGAGCACGTCACTAGAAGCCAATGACGGTTCAACCTTCGTATCCGAGGTGTGATGTCCCTTTCATAGTGATTAATTTTCCTGCATAAAAATACTTCTAGCTAGACAGAATAATATTTTTCATAGAAAATAATATACAAAAATAAATAGGATGGATGACACATGATTTATTTTCTAATCGCGTGTAGTTGCGTTGTAAGTCCGCTTCTGCGGGAGCCCGACAAACCGGAGCGGCGCTGGAGTCGGCGCGCGGGAGACTTGGCGGCGTGGCCGTGCTGGCGGCCATGATCGGTGAAGCCGGCGGGGTAAAGATGGCGTGGACGTGAGCATCAGGCGCGACATTGTACGCCAATGCAGATGTGGGCGTCGAGCGCGGCACCGTAAGCTGGCGCGATGATGTAGACATTGTGCGCGGCATTGCAGGGCGACGTAAATGTTGATGTTGAGCATGGCGCTGTAAGCCGACGTAAATGTTGACGTCGAGCGTGGCGTTGTGAGACGGCGTGAAACGAGGCAAGCCGGCGTGGACACAGAATATAATACTCCATATATGGCCTGAATAGATAAATCCACGTACACAAAAATCGTGCAAACGGATAATAAAATTCTTAATATAATAAAATTGTAGAGCAATGGTGTAGGAGAAATATACCTGATAACTTGCTCAAACGGTAGTTGTCCCAATGTTCGGAGTGCAGACCGGTGATAAGTTGAGCCAAATTCGCGATTGGAATTCGCTATCTCGCATAGATTAGAAAACGCGTTGTAGTGCGGGAGTCGGCAACTGAGATCTAACCGTTGGAATTTGCTGAATTTTGTTCTGGTAGTAGGGGATTGTATCACGTATAATTTCACCAAAGGATCTTCAAATTGATGTCCGAGTCGGCCTCATGAATTATTTTTCCGAAGTCGCGCGGAGTTTTGTCAGATTTCGATAGTGCTTCAGTGCGGGAGCTGGATAGGGAGATCTAACCGTCATAATTGTCTGAAATTCTATCAGCTTCTAGCCAATTGAATTTCGAATCTTTTCACCGAAGGGATATTCAATATGAGTTTCGAGTCACCATAGGGAGCGTCCACAGTGCAGACGTTTTTGTCCTATTGGCTGCGCGTGAGGGTCGTTGTTGAAGTTGAGTTTTGAGTCGCGTGGTCGAATTTTCTCATGTTTTCTTCATGAGCTTGATGTAGATCTTGACTTAGATGTTAAAGAAATCAAAATTGCGATGAAACCGAGTTGAATCGAGTCCCGCCAGAGTCGATAGATCATCGAATTGTCGATGTAGATTTGTTCGTGTCGGTTCTTCGTCCGGACGATCGCGAGCCTCTCGATCCCTATGAGGATCTCCTCCAAGATGATAACACCTTTGTGCGTAGGCCCACGGTGGGCACTCACTGTCGTGGGAAAGCACGTCAGATGTCCTTATGAGAGAACTTGATTGCGGGACCTTTGCTATGAGTGGATACGAGGAGGAAAATCACATATATATAGAGAGAGACGCGATTTATACAACTTCGGGCCCCGGGAAACATCATCCGGTAAAAACCCTACATGACGTTTGTGGCTGGGTCTTATTCCTTCTACTCACGGGGAGTCGTCGGCGTGTCGTCGGCTCTCCTATAGATGTTGTCTAATCGCCTGAGGTCTAGATGACCTGGGCGCGTAATATCTAATCTAGAGCTTCTAACTTCTGAATCTCTAAAGTCTCTCCATCTTCTTTCTCCCCTTTCTTTGGGGCGCCCTATCCCTCCTTATATAGGTGGAAGGAGAAGGCTTACATGTAGAGTCATGCCCTAATACAAACTAGTCTCATCTTGTATTATACGTGAAATAATTATCGGAGTCCTACTCTAAAGCTTGTAGTCTTTCGTGCCTTCCAAGTTAGGTGGACTCCTTTCGAGATTGGGGCTTCCTTCCTATAACGTATCCTGTTTTTACTGTAGCATACCCCCTACGGATATTGTAGCAGACCGGGTCCTATAGAAGACCCCCTGTGGGCACTGTAGCAGGCCGGGTCTTATGGGATGTTGGGTCTTAGCCGTGAATAATCCTCCCGACAGGTGTGGCGACATGATGCTCACTAAGCATCACAATGATCACCTGATCTCTTTACCCCCTCGCACAATGCAAGGTGCAATGAATCCATTAATGGTGCTTTTGAAGGTGGCATACGAGGAATTTATAAACAAGGAAGAGACATCTCGACAACCGAATTGGAGGCTCCTAACACAATCACGAAGCTTCACCATAATGCAATGTGGCTCCGAGGTCATCTTTTTCAGTTTTTTTTTCGGGGCATATCTTCCATTTAGGGCTTGTTTGGTTGAACCAAAAATTATTTTCAAGGCAGCAAATCTCACCGGGGTAGGTTGAGAGATAAGGAAAAATTTCCTGATGGCCCTTAGGGTGCTCAAACACTCAAGGGTAATAAAATGAATAGGAAGAATCAAATTTCTTTGGTCAATATGTAGATGGCGCTCCCCTTAAATCCTAAAAAAATCAATAACTTTGGTTAACTAAAAAAAATGTCAAACAATAACAAACTCAACATCCATTACTCACCTAACAGGCTAACACACCTGCATTCATTACTGCGTCGAGTGAGGTATCGGCTACTCTTCCAGCGAGTTTCAAATACGCCATCTCGAGGAAAAGAACACGCCATCTTATTTTTATTTATTAAAAAAAAAACGCCGTCTCGATCCGGGTATATGCCCCGTTCGTCGTGATCTCTTCAGAGCTTCATCAGTTAACTAAAAGATGAAATACTAGGAAAAAACCTCGCTTCATCCGCCGCTCTGCTTCTGGCCATGGCCGCCTCGCCGTCGCCCTCGCGATTTCGGCCGCCGCTCCTCCTCCTCCTCCTCGTCGGTTACTTCACCGCCTCGGCATCAGCGGCGACGGGGCAGAGCCAGGTGGCGGGGAGGGAGATGGACGGGCCCTACTTCGAGCCGTTCAATGTGAGCTACGACCATCGCGCGGTGCGCATCGGCGGGCAGCGGAGGATGCTCGTCTCAGCGGGAGTACACTACCCCCGCGCCACACCCGAGGTGAGGATGCCGTCTGCAGCTTGTACATGGGTAGCGTCTGGCACCACCGAAAAAAGAAAATACAGTAGAAATATGGCAGCGTCTGGCGCAGAGTCGGGTGGAACCGGCTGGGTTTTCCCCCCTTTTATCGCAACGAGTTCATTCCGTTTCCTCGGTGCCGCAATATCGTAGGCCACCCCACCAAAGTCAAAGAGCTTACATACGCTTGCTCAGGTTGGAGTTGGTGCGGCGGATATGTGTGATTTGTGTGGCCTAATCCGTGGTTGTTGGGGCTACTGCAATTGAGCAGGGACGAACATAATTAGTGTTCTCTCATAAAAAATAAGTTAAACTACTAGGTTAGACTGAAAACCTGATTATTATTTTCTTCATAGCACCGTGGATAACCATGGCTAGCTCCTCCATGAACTTCCTTCAAAGCTAGTTTGCGGTTAGTGAGTGGGATGGAACTGGAGTTGCTACTGGTGTGTGTGAGCCTGACCGTGTGAGACTGAGTTTCTTTATCTCTTTGAGCATTGACATCAGACTTTGGTAGTTTTTTAGTGCTTCAAATAGCTGGGTGCTGCATGAAATGACATCTTCTCTGATGTAATTAATCGCTGAGCGATTTGGATTACAGAAATAACGATATTGCACCAGAATTGTTGTTTGTTTGCCCAGGAATTCGGTGTTTGTGTTCCTTCTCGATCGAACTAAACTCTTGCAAATTGTGCCAGATGTGGCCTAGTATAATTGCAAAGTGCAAGGAAGGTGGTGCAGATGTAATTGAGACATATGTCTTTTGGAATGGGCATGAGCCAGCCAAAGGTCAGGTAATGTAGTTGCCCATTTATTCACCTGACTTGTACATGTTTTGTCCTAGAATATGAACTTATGGATCTTCCATTTTTCCCAGTATTACTTCGAAGAAAGATTTGATCTTGTGAGATTTGTGAAGCTGGTTGCTGCTGAAGGCCTATTTTTTTTCCTTCGTATCGGCCCATATGCTTGTGCTGAATGGAATTTTGGGTCTGTTTATATCTTAACAATTCACTTCTGAAATATCTTGATCACATATGTACTACTCCGTAATTACTAGAGTTATCAGTTGTGTTAAAAAAAATCTTGCTCTATTTTTCAATTCTAGGTACATGCACATGTGTTTGTTGTGTTCATGCACATACACATCCTTTTACAACTAACATAATCCTTTCTAGCCTGTCCATATAGGCTTAAGTCAATCACTATGTTTGAGAATGTTTACCATAAATACCTCAGTAACCATTGGATCTTAATGGGCCAAATACATATGATTTCCATAGCATGTGGATGACACTTCGCATGTCCTAGACTTTAGGTGGATGACATATTTTCCCCTCCTTCATTAGAAAAGGGAAGCCGGTGAAGCTCTGGAAATGTAGAAGAACAGCCTTTTGGGAACAAAAATGTAGTTCTACCATCACAAGGGAAAGTTGGTGTACGTCAAAAGTTGATTGAACAAATAGTTTGTTTGTACTAATATAACCGTGGCTCAGGAAAAGGCTAGTTATAGGAGGTGCTCTATAATTGGTATACCTTCTTATTTTTCTCTCAAAGCTGCCAGTTATCAAGCAATCAAACTTTACAGTTGCACTCATAAATGCAGTTAATTTAAACACATTATGTACTTTTAGAGTCCCCAGTTATTATAATTCAGAGTTACAAATTTTCTTCCTCGTGCAATTAAGCTTTTGATGGTAGATTGGCGTTTGAGTCTTCTCTCCCTCTACATTAAATATAACGTCAGTAGTTTCCTAATAATAAACATAATCTTAGTAATTTCATGCTTACAGCTTTGCACAATTCATTTTATTACATTTATCCTATTCAGCAGCTCTCCTGCGTGTTTGAGAAAAAAATACTTAGTATTATTCTTGGTGTTTATTAAGCCTTTTTGTCCTGCATTTGTGCAGTGGTTTCCCAGTTTGGTTACGTGATATCCCTGCCATAGAATTTCGTACTGACAATGAGCCATACAAGGTAAAAATACATTTCACTGTTTGATCCATGGCCTTCTTCAGATCATAGATTTTCCATCTTATAAGAGTTGTATTTTGCATGAAGTCACATGATTCCTGCACTTACATGTGTAGAAATGATGTACAGTTTTAGAACACTAATTTTAGTGGGAGGAACTTCCTCAAGCACTCCTTGTAACCACTAAGCCGTATTGATGTTTCAACAGGCTGAAATGCAAACTTTCGTGACAAAAATTGTAGACATGATGAAAGCCGAGAAGCTTTATTCTTGGCAAGGTGGTCCCATTATATTGCAGCAGGTATGAACCGATTCTTAAATTTCACTTATTGAATATTGTTTTTAGTTCAAGTGGGAGGGAGAGAGAGAGAGAGTTCAACGCTTCTTTTCTTTTCCCATCTTTCCTCGGGAAAGCATTGCAAGGACAAGGGTATAGAGGATGGTGGGCACAAGGGCGGCATAACAAGGAACAAATTGATGCCGAAGATGCCCACATTCTTTTTGTCCTGCCTTTTTACTTCCCTTGCTAACTATTCTTAGGCTCAACGACAGAGATCCCCGTACGTGCGCGATGGCCCTGTGTAATCGTGAGACCCACTTCATCATCGCAGGAGATAGTTCATAGACCATGGCCTTGATGTCTGGCAGCGGGAACCATTGAAGTGCTCCTGCTAACGCATACAATCACAACTATTTCCAGGTGTAATGATTTAGCTACCGTTCTATAGGTAGATTCACGAAGACCCCCCTAAGCACTTGCACATCTATTTCACCATGGCTTGATACCACAAAGGTCAAAACCTCACTCAGGGTTGATCTTCACAAAAAGGACGATCACCGGGCCTTGTACAAACTCTTGATTCCTTCACACCTTGAAGGCCCTCAAGAGATTACTAACCTTCTAGGAGGCGCACACCTTCCAAGAGTAACAAGCAAATCAAACTCGCTTGGATGAACTCCTCAAAAGATCTTCAATGAACTCCCTGAAGAACCCATACGATCTCTTTTCTCACTTAGAATCAAAGGATAAAACCATAGGCACTATGAATTCTGCTCCTAATTGTTCGCCACATGGCGTCTGCATCAGCATCAAACCATGCAAGACAGAATCAAGGTTATAAATTAAATTATTTTGATTGTTGAAGTTCTAAAGTAATGGTTTAGGAGTTGAAGATTGTAACATGAATTTACTTAAAGGTTAAGGATGAAAGTGAACTTATTTCTATGGAAAACCAACACCACATAAAAAGATTCCCCCTAGAGTAGTTGTGGTGATAAATTGCTTATTGAGTATTGCTTTCATATGGCGGGAGTCATTGGCTCAAATCCAATAGTAGGTAAGTAGGTAGAAAAATCACTAGATAGCATTGGATTTACTTCGCTTTGCTATCTAATACCCTCTTTTGCCCCTCCTCCTCCCTTTTTCTTTGTTTCAACTATAAACCATTGGTTTCTCTTCATTAAGGGAGCGTGGGAAAGATTTCTCTATGTTAATTCAAAACAAAACTAATGGACGGCTGAATCCTATAAATGAATTTCTTTTGACAAGAGCTTGCGCTTATGCAAGACTAGGCTCTCACCTATGTAGAATGGATGCTTCTACTTGGTCATCATAGACCAACAAATGCATTTGAGAGCTCCTTTCATTTGATGATAATGTCCTTAACGCTCACCATCTCTACTGAGCTTTGTTAGAGTTATATTATGTCTCCATGTAGCCTATACAGTTACCCGTTGTATAAGTTTTTTTTGTCTATCTACGACGCCAACGAACGGATCGATCAAAGCCAACGCCAGATTGAGCACAACTTGCACCAGATTGAGCGACTCTAGCCCGCTCGTCTTCTTCAACTCACTCACGGCATACCAGGCATGCCAGTGCCTTTTTCCCTCACCTGCTCTCAGCCGCCAGAGATCGATTCACGACGCCGTCGGCCAATTCCTGTTGCTGTCGGTCGATTCCCGCTGCCGCCGGACGATTTCCATTGCAGGAACGTTCTCCATCGCTGGCCGCTAATCCCCGCCGCTGGACGGCCTTCACTATCACCCGTGGTTGTTCTTTGCCGTAGATCCTTGCTGCCGGTAGTGATCTCCGTTGTTGGCCGCTGCTCCAGTTGCCATTGCCGTCGGGCCTGTATCCACATCGATCCGTTGCCTACTCCCTGTCTTTTGGCCTGCGCTCCCGTGGAGAGGTCATGTGCTGGGTCTGTGTGTTTGACAAAAAAAAGGGTAAAAAAAACAAGTTCAATGTGTTCTACATCGAGTTTGTTGCCTTTTTTCACATTCACATGTGTGGCATTCATCTCTGGGCGTTCTTTTCGGCGAGGCCCCTTGTTCGCCACGCCCGATCCCTATCCTGGCTCCTATCCCACCGACGACACCGACTCTCGCTGCAGATGCTTCTCATCGTGATAAGGATGCAACTAAAATTGCTAATGATGCTGCGATCCGTGCTTATGAGCAGTAGGTTATAGTTTATGAGGAGGCTCTATCTGCTTACCACGATGCTTTGTCTGCTTACAGTTAGTGGCCTTATGATGATGCTCTTGTCGCGTCTGTTCTCACTTCCAGTGTGTTACCACAATTTGCCTAGTTCTTGGGTCTTTCTAATGTCTTCGAGATGTGGACCTACCTTTGCCAGCGCTATCATCCCTCTGGTGCTGCATGATACTTGTTTGTGGTTCGTCGGGAGCATGCTCTTCAGCAGGGTGACTGTACTGTCAATGATTTCTACACACAGAGTTCTGCTATCTGGTCCAGCTTGATTCTCTTTGCACTGTTGGTTGTCGTAGTTGCCAGTGTTACCAGGTTGCACGGTCAGACTTGGAGTTCCATCGTGTCTGCGAGTTCTTGTCTCAGCTTCGCAAGGAGATTGAGCCTCGCCGTGCTTAGTTGTTTGCTTGTGGCCGTATTTCCTTTAGAGGCCCTCTCTGAGATTCATGTCGAGGAGACTAGCCTACGTGGCGTTGGTTTACTTGAGGTCCCTCCGTGCTTGCTGCTCGAGTCCCTGCTATGCCGCTTGCTGCATCGATCTTTCCCGCTCCAGTGCACCGCTGCTCTTGCCCACTCCTACTGGTGGTGAGAGCCGCTCTCATACTCATTGCGGCTGCTGCAGCAAGGATGGTCATCCTGAGTCATGCTCACTAAGAAGCGACGTATGCTCAACAAGGCGTGCACATCATCTTTTGGGACTCGTTCTTCTACTCCGACACCTTCAGCTACTGTCTTGACTAAGCAGGATATTCTATGACTTAAGTGTCTGCTTGTTGCCTCAGGTTCGTCGGGTACTACAGGATCTGTGACCGATGCTTCTGGCACTGAGAGACCACCCTCTACACAGTTAGGTACATCCCCATGGGTTATGGATTTTGGAGCTTCTTTTCATATGTCTTTTGTTTCTTCCTCTTTGTCCTCTCTTCGATCTCTTGATTTTCCTGTTCATGCTCTCACTGCTGATGGTACTCTTTCTGTTGCTAGTCGAGGCACTCTTAAAACTCCTTATTCTATTCCTGATGTTGCTCATGTTCCTCAACTTACCATGAATATGTTTTCTGCTCGTCAGCTTACTGACTCTGGTTGTCATGTCATCCTTGACGTTGACTCTTGTTCTATTTAGGATCGTCGCACACACTGTGGTTTGGGCTGTCCCTCGCCACCATAACTCTTAAGGGTCTTTGGGAGTTAGACTGGCTTCACGTTCCTTCCGCTGCCACCATCTCGCCAGTCCGTTCGCTTCCGTCGCTGCCGCAACCGGCTCCTTCCAGGTGTGACATCATCGACTTGGTCATCTTTGTGGTTCTTGTTTGTCTTCATTAGTCCGTCGAGGTCTTCTAGGGTCTATCTCAAGAGATGTGTCTTTAGAGTGTCAGGGTTGTAGGCTAGGCAAACAGATTCAATTACCTTATCCTACTAATGAGTTAGTGTCTCAACGTCCTTTTGATTTAATTCATTCTAATGCCTGGGGTCCACCCCCCTTTGCTTTAATAGGAGGGTAGTGATACTATATTATTTTTATTGATGATTTTTCTCGCTACACTTGGCTTGACTTCTCGTAGTGAGGTTTTGTCTATATATCAACGATTTGCTGCCATGGTCGGTGTCGTCGATATGTGACGGCAGATGCCATGGGGATGGCTAAAGGTGGGGGAACAACGCGCAGACGCCGGCGCTCCGGACGGGTCTAGGTACAAAGCACACGGCGAGGTACCCAGGTTCGGGGCTCTCCGTAGAGATAAAACCCCTACTCCTGCCTGTCTGGACTATAGGCATATATCTGTACAGTGGTGCTCCTTGAGCTGTATCTACTAAGCTATTTGGCTCATGGCCGAGCTGCGCTGCTACCAGCCGAGCTACTACTTGAAGGGATGAATGAATGGAGTGAGCTCCTTGCTCCCTCCTCTTCACCGTGGGCACCCTTGCCCTTTATATAGTAGTGGCAAGGGGACAAGGGGGTGAGGGAGAGAGGGGACAAGGAGACAAAGGGGGGACAAGAAGTACAAGTGAAGTGACACCATGATGTGATGTAATGTGACATCTAACCACTACACTATTCCTGACATGACTAGATATGTCACTCAGTTGTCTTGTCTGCTTGTCTTGTCAGCTCGATGTAGATGTCTCGGTTGACCTCTTGGACAGCCGAGTGCGCGAACAGTCGGCCGAGTGCACGGACGACCGACTGCGGGCAATCGACCGGCATCCGAGCTGGCACGCAATCGGCATGGAGCAGTCGGCGGGGGGCCGAGCCGGAGCGCAGTCGGCGAAGGCGTGCAGTCGGCGTTGCGTCGAATCGGTGACTTTGGTATACCCGGGGGTATTTCCTCCGACAGTCGGCACTTGTTTTTCTTCACTTATTTGTGTGTTTCGTGCTGACTCAGTTGGCGTGTTAGTCCCTTGAACCTTACTCTCATGCTAGGAAGAGGATGACACTGGAGTTGGGGCAATTTTCTGGTTATTTCTCACACAATGCCATACCAACCTGAGGGGTTGGGGTTACATATTTATAGGGGCCGCTAGCCAGCCAAGCATATGCTAGATGCTAGTCTAAGATGCTAACTGAAAGTCTAAGATGCTAGTCTAAGATGCTATCCTAACAGCCACAAGGACACAAAGGACCATGTGTTGTGCAGAGAATCCTAACAGCCTAACAGCCACAAGGACACAAGGACCATGTGCTGCAGCCCCACAAAGATTGGAGTACAAAGACTTATCCATCATTCTCCCCCTAAGTCTTGTGCGCTGTCTTGTGGGAAAGTTGAACCATTCCGATCCTGGAGCAAAGTTCGAGGAACTTGATCCTCCCAAGAGGCTTGGTGAGCAGATCTGCGAGCTGATCCGCGGTGTTGATATAACTCGCCTTGATGCTTCCTTCTTCCAAGCAGCCCCCGATGAAGTGGTACCTCACCCGGATATGCTTGTTCCGTTCGTGGAAAACGGGGTTCTTTGCCAGAGCCAGAGCGGACTTGCTGTCCACCCCGAGCTGCACCGCCCCGGTGTCTCGGCCGAGGAGATCACCAAGCAGTCGAGCGAGCCAGAGCGCCTGAGTGCATGCGGTGGAGGCCGCCATGTACTCAGCCTCGCAGCTGGACATGGCCACCACCTGTTGCTTGACCGACTGCCAGCTCACAAGACACTTGCCGAGAAAGAAGAGAATCCCGCTTGTGCTCTTGCTGGTGTCGATGTCGCCGGCATGGTCGCTGTACCCGATGAAGTGTGTCGCCCCAGGACACCTCGGGTAGTATAGGCCGTGGTCGAGAGTCCCTGCGACGTAGCGGATGATCCTCTTCACAGCCTGCTGATGCTCCGTCGTCGGTCGCTGCATGAACCGGCTAACGTAGCCGACGGAGAACGCCAAGTCCGGCCGTGTGTGGGCGAGGTAGCGAAGGCTCCCCACGAGACGCCGGTACTGTGTAGCATCCACCTCCTCCGTCGTGCTGTGGCGGCTCAGTTTCAGCCGCTCCTCCATTGGGCTGAGAGCTGGGTGGCAGTCGGTGAGCCCTGCGAGCTCAACAACACGCTTGGCGTAGGCGGTCTGTCGAAGCGTGATCCCGGAGGCATCCTGGTGCACCTCGATGCCCAGGTAGAACGAGAGGAGCCCCAGATCACTCATTTGGAAGGCAACCTTCATCTCCTCCTTGAACGCCGCCACCTCCGCATCCTTGGTGCCGGTGATCACCAAGTCGTCAACATAGACGCCCACCAGCAGGGCAGTTCCTCCACTGCCCCGTCGGTAGACGGCCGCCTCGTGTGGGCTTAACTCGAAGCCCATCCCCTTAAGCGTGGAGTCCAACTTGGCATTCCACGCCCTTGGTGCCTGCCGTAGACCATAGAGGGCCTTGCGCAGGTGGAGTACCTTGCCTTCCTTGCCGGGGATCACAAATCCCGGCGGCTGGTGCACGTAGACCTCCTCCTTCAAGTCGCCGTTGAGAAAGGCCGACTTGACATCCATGTGATGGACACGCCAGCCCTCCTTGGCAGCTAGCGCAAGGAGGAGTCGCACGAACTCCATCCGTGCCACGGGAGCGAAGGCGTCGTCGAAGTCGACTCCCTCCTGCTGCAAGAAACCTCATGCCACCAAGCGAGCCTTGTGCTTGACGATGGTGCCGGCTTCATCCCTCTTGAGCTTGAACACCCACTTAAGGGTAATCGCGCGATGACCGTGAGGGAGGTCGGCAAGTTCCCAGGTACGGTTCGTCTCGACCGCATCCATCTCCAACTGCATCGCGGCACGCCAAGCCGCGTCTCCCTCGGCCTCCGCAAAAGACCGAGGCTCGCCGTCTTCACACACCAGTTGCAGCTGTGCCTCCAGATCGCGGGACGCCAATCCCGGCGTTGGCTGGTCGCCAAGGAGGTCCTCCATCGTACGGTACCGCAGCGGCTCGCCGTCATGATACACGTCGATGCGCTCTTCGTCGTGAGAGAGCGGGGAAGCAAACTCCACCGGGCTGGGAGCTAGCACTGGAGTAGACGTGCCTGGAGGAGTGGCTATCGGTGCTGGAGTACGTGGCGTCGCCGGCTGTGGTGGAGCCGGTGAAGGACTCGGCGCAGCTGAAGTCGTGGTCAGAGAGCGTGGTGCCGGTGGAGTAGACGCCAGGGTCGATGGAGACTTGGGAACTGAGGTAGGCGTGCCTGATGAAGAGCTGCTGCCTACTCCCCCAGCCTCCTCGAAATGAACATACTCGACGGTGAAGTCGTCATACCTCGGAGTCGAGCCGTCGTTCACCGCCTTGTCCCACGCCCATCCTCGCCCTTCGTTGAACACAACGTCGCGCGCCGTGTGCACACGCTGTGTCTTTGGGTCGAGGATGCGGTAGGCCTTCGAGCCCTCTGCGTAGCCGATGAACACTCCCGGAGTGCTCCTGTCGTCGAGCTTGCCGATATGGCCAAGCTCCTTGGCGAAAGCGAGGCAGCCGAAGACCCGCAAGTGGGAGACCGCCGGTTTTCGCCCGTGCCAGGCCTCGTACGGCGTCCTGCCGTCGAGAGCCTTGGTAGGTGAGCGGTTGAGGATGTAGACGGCCGTCGCCACCTCCTCTCCCCAGTAAACAGCCGACATCCCTCTCTGCTTGAGAAGGGCCCGAGCCATCCCCACAACCGTCTGGTTGCGTCGCTCGACGACGCTGTTCTGCTGTGGGCTGTACGGCGCGGAGTAATGGCGTTGGATGCCTTCATTCGTGCAGTACGACGCGAATTCAGCTGCCGTGAATTCGCCGCTGTTGTCGGTGCGTAGTACAAGCAGTTTGTGGCCGCACTCCGCCTTCGCAGCCACCTGCGCGCGCCTGATGGTGTCCGCCGCCTCTCCCTTGCTGCCAAGGACCAGCACCCACATGTAGCGGGAGAGGTCATCGACGAGCAGCAGGAAGTAGCGTCGTCCTCCCGGTGTGGCCGGCGTCACCGGGCCGCACAAGTCCCCGTGTACGAGCTCGAGCCTCTCCTTGGCTCGGAAACTCGTCCGCTGGGGAAAGGGGAGTCGCCTCTGCTTCGTCATCACGCAGATGTCGCAGAATTGCTCCACATGGTCGAGGCACGGCAGGCCTCGCACCATCTCCGTGGCACCGAGCCGCTTCAGGGCCTCGAAGTGAAGATGCCCAAAGCGCTCATGCCATTGCCACGCCTCATCTTCCCGACGAGCTGCGAGACAAAGAGGTTGTGCTACCTGCACATCAAGGACGTAGAGTCGGTTTGCACCTCTGGTTACCTTGGCGAGAAGGCGTCGGTGGCGATCCCAGATGCGTAGGATCCCATGCTCGATCAGCACGCGCGAGCCGTTCTCATCCAGCTGTCCCAGGCTGATGATGGAGTTCCTCAGCGCGAGAATGTAGTAGACGCCAGTGAGCAGCCGATGCTCTCCGGTCTTGGCGGCGAAGATGACGGAGCCGACACCCTTGATCTCCACGGCGGAGGCATCCTCGAACTTGACGGAGCCTCGTACGGTGGAGTCAAGCTCGGCGAAGAACTCCCGTCGACCGGTCATGTGATGGGTGGCACCGGTGTCGAGGCACCACTCGCTGGTCTTGTCCTTGCCGGAGCCATCACCAAGAAGGGCATGAGCTTTTGGCTCGTCGAGGTGGAGGAGAGCCGCTGCGGCCGGGGCCGCTGGAGCTAGCTCGATGCTCGGATGTGCCATGAACAGAGCCGACTCCTCCGCCTGTGCGACATGGGCCTGACCGTGGCGTGACTGCTGACAGTCCTTGGCCCAATGGCTAGTCCGGACACACTTGTGGCAGGTATTTTCTGGCGCCGGCTGGAATCTGCCGGCGGCGCCTCCCCGGGTGCCTTCGCGGGGATCACCTCCGGCACGTCCTCGCGCACCGGCCTGAGCGTCGTTGCGCGCCCTGCGTGGCTTGCCGCGCTTGCGGCCGCCTCTCATGGAAGAGGGCTCCCCCCTCCTCCTGTCACCATGGCGGGAATCCCACTTCTCCCGAGTGAGGAGGAGCTTTCCGCCAGTGGTGATGGGCCCCGATAGGGGTTGTGGCTCGTCGGTGTCGATGACCTTGAGGCGACCCATCGCCTCCTCGATCGTCATCGTGGAGAGGTCTAGCAGCGACTCGATCGAGCGAGCCATCTGCTTGTACTTCTCGGGGACGCAGCGAAGGAGCTTCTCGACAGCTCTCTCCTCGTCGTAGGTGTCATCGCCGAACTGCACCATCTTCTGTAGGAGAGTATTGAGACGGAGAGCAAATTCATCGACGTCCTCACCTGGCTTGAAGGCCAGGTTCTCCCACTCCTTGCGAAGGGCCTGCAGAGTGGACTTGCGGGCGCGGTCGCTGCCTATGCGGGCTGCAGCGACGGCGTCCCAAGCCTCCTTGGCAGTCCGCTTGTTGGAAAGCGAGAACTGCATCTCGGGCGGGACTGCGGCGATGAGGGCGTCCAGCGCCCGTCGATCCTCATGGTAGTCGACGTTGCCATGCTGGACCGCCTCCCACATGTTTCGCACCTGGAGCCTGATCCTCATGACCGCGGCCCACTTGACATAGTTGGTTTTGGTGAGGGTAGGCCACCTAGCACCGGGACCAACTTCCTTGACCACAGTCCGGACCCCGTAGAGGCCGCGGTCTTGGTCGTCCCAGCCGCCGCCGCGGTGCACGCCTCCTCCGGGAGGGCCTCCACCGTGCGCGCCTCCGTGCTCAGCTGCCCACTGCGCCGTCCGCTCTTGTGCTGCACCATCTCACTCCGCATTGGCGCAGTCTTCAGCAGCGACGGAGCTGTTGGTGCTGTCACGCAGCACCTTGACCTCCGCCGCCGCCTCACGTGCGGCGTCCGCTGCCGCTGCTGCTTCTGCCTCCGCTTTGGCCGCTGCCAGCTCCTTCGCTGCCAGCCTTGACGCCCTTGCTGCTGCCGCAGCGTTTGTTGTAGCCGCTCGCTCACGCTCCTCTGCCGCGGCGAGCTCGGCCTCCTGCCGACGCCTCGTACTCGAGGTAGCCGTGTGCTGAGAATGGCCTGCAGACATGGCTCGCTGCTGGGGGGCTGCTGCGCGAAGGGCGGGTGGCTGCAGACGAGCTGCTTCTCGGCCGCGTGGAGGGAGAAAGGTGACCAGGGGCAATCGGTGCCGTTATTGCTCTCTTGGCAGCTGGCGCTGCTGCTGCTTTGGGCTGGGGCCGCTCCTTCCCAAGGGATATGGGTGAGCAGGAGATGCTCACGCTGCAGGATAACGAGGCTCTGATACCACTTGTTAGTCCCTTGAACCTTACTCTCATGCTAGGAAGAGGATGACACTGGAGTTGGGGCACTTTTCTGGTTATTTCTCACACAATGCCATACCAACCTGAGGGGTTGGGGTTACATATTTATAGGGGCCGCTAGCCAGCCAAGCATATGCTAGATGCTAGTCTAAGATGCTAACTGAAAGTCTAAGATGCTAGTCTAAGATGCTATCCTAACAGCCACAAGGACACGAAGGACCATGTGTTGTGCAGAGAATCCTAACAGCCTAACAGCCACAAGGACACAAGGACCATGTGCTGCAACCCCACAAAGACTGGAGTAGAAAGAATTATCCATCATGGCGAGTATATTTCTAAGATGTGGTGATCTTTCTGAGCAGGGTACTCTTGCTCAGTTTTCTTGTCCTGGTACTCATGCTCATGATCTGAATGGTGTGGCCGAGCGCAAGCATCGTCATTTTCTTGAGGCGGCTCGTGCGTTGAAGATTGCCACTCTTCCACCTCACTTTTGGGCTGAGATTGTCTCCACTTCTACATGTCTCATCAACCTTCAGCCATCTGCTCCTCTGCAGGGCAGCATTCATTTCAAGCGTCTTCTTATCGTCCACCTGATTACTCGGCGCTTTGTTTGTTTGGCTGTGTTTGCTATGTTCTTCTTGCCCCTTGTGAACGCACCAAACTGACCTCTGAGTCTGTTGAGTGTGTCTTCTTAGGCTATAGTGATGAGCATAAGGTCTATCACTGTCGGGATCCTGTTGGTCGTTGGATGCGTATTTCTCGCGATGTGACTTTTGATGAGTCTCATCCCTACTACCCGCGTCCATCTTCCTCTACCTTTTCAGTGGAGGACATATCTTTCCTCACTTTTCCCGACGCACCTATCTCCTATTCAGCCTGTGTCCGTTTGTCCCACTGGCCTTGGTTCTCCGACTGATGCAAATCCGCCGTCACCATCTCCCATGGTTTCCTCACCTCATTTGTCACAGGATTCTGCATGTTCCTCTCCGGTGTCTTCTCCATCCCCTTTGCCTATCCCGGTGATTCCTCCTCACATTCTTCCCTCTTTCCTCGGTATTATACTCGTCGTCCGCATGGTGTGGATGCATCTGCTAATGTGCCATCTTCCTCGTCTCAGCCTACTTATGGCTTGTGTCCTCTTCCACTTTCGCCTGTTGACCGCCTTGGTTTTTTGAGCGCTGGCGCTGCTGTTGTTGAGCCGACTTCTTATCGTGATGTTGTTCATCCTAAATGGCTGCTTGCGAATGCAAAGGAGATTGCCGCTCTTGAGCACACTGGCATGTGGGATCTTGTTTCTCTTCCTCCCCATGTTCGTCTCTACAAGGTTAAGACCCGTTCTGATGGTTCTCTTGAGCGCTATAAAGCTCATCTTGTAGCTTGTGGTTTTCAGCACGAGCATGGTTGTGATTATAATGAGACTTTTGCATCTGGGGCCATATGACCACTTTTCGCGACTTCTTGTTGTGGCCTTTGTACGCTGCGGGTTCGTGTCTCAACTTGATGTTGAGAATGCCTTTCTTAATAGTGAGCTTCGTGAGAAGGTTTACATGAAGCCACCACCTAGGTATTCTATTCCTGACAACATGGTTTGTCGTCTTTGTCACTCTCTCTATGGCCTTAAGCAAGCCCCTTGCCACCGTATTTGAGCATTTTGCCTCTGTGGTGACTGCAGCTGGGTTTTCAGCAAGTGCTCGTGATCCTGCGCTGTTTGTCCACCTTTCTGCTCGAGTTTGGACTCTTCTTCTATATGTTGATGACATGATCATCGCCGGTGACGACCTTGAGTATATTTCCTTCGTGAAGGCACGACTTAATGATCAGTTTCTTAAGTTCAATCTTGGCCCTCTTTGCTACTTTCTTGGGATTGAGGTCTCTTCTACCTCTGATGGATTTTGTATATCTCAGGGAAAGTATATTATTCAGCATTTCTTACTCTTGCTACTCTTACTGATGAGCGCACTGTTGAGACTCCCATGGAGCTCAATGTTCACCTTCGTGCGACAGATGGTGACCCCTTGTCTGATCCGACGCGTTATCGTCATCTTGTGAATCTTATCTATCTTGTTGTGACTCATTCAAATATCTTCTATCCTGTCCATATTTTGAGTTAGTTTGTTTTTGCTCCCACTTCGGTTCACTACAGTAATCTCCTTCGTGTTCTCCATTATCTTCGTGGCACGACCTCTCGCCGTCTGTTCTTTCCACGCTCTAGTTCCGTACAGCTTCGGGCTTATTCAGATGCTACGTAGGCTAATGATCCCTCTAATTGTCGTTCACTTTCTGCTTACTGTGTTTTTCTTGGTGGTTCTCATTGCCTGGAAGACGAAGAAACATATTACAGTATCCCGCTCGAGTGGAGAGGCTGACTTGCGAGCTATGGCTCTTTGACGACAAAGGTGACTTGGTTACGATGCTTACTTCAGGAGTTTGGTGTTTCACTACACCTACTCTCCTATTGTCTGACAGTACATTTCGTCGATATGTAACGGCAGATGCCATGGGGATGGCTAAAGAGGGGGACAAACCGAGGTTAGTGTCGCTGGTACCGGAATCGAGAATGGGAACACACAGTGAGACACCACGATGTACCCAGGTTCGGGGCTCTCCGTAGAGATAACACCCCTAGTCCTGCCGAGCTAGCTATATGCAATAACTCTGGCTACAATGAATGCTCCGAGCTGTTTGAGATGAAGGAGAAGAAGGCTCTAAGCTCTGCTCTCTCCTTGCTCCTCTCTCTATGGTGGGTGAAGTTGCAATAAGTGCTCCGTCGTCCCTCACGCAGGAGGGGTACCCGGGGCTCTTATAGGCCGAGCCCGGGGTACAAAGGTAAATGTACAAAGGGGAGGGCCCCGCTGTCAGCCTCAGGCAAGCTAGGGTCCTCACATCGTGTTCTCCCGGATGACCCGGTGTAGACTTGCGGCTCACCATGCCGCTACTCTGTAGACCTTGCTAATGAACAGTGAAGCTAGAGACTTAGGCCTGTCGTCTTGTCCGCGTGATCGGCGCTGGAGGAGACCGCATGCCTCTGACAGTCCCGATCTTCAGGGATTGCGCATTGAATGCACTTGTACCAGGTGTCTGACCTGGGATCCTGCTTGGAGGTTGCTCTGTTTACTCCGGCCGAGTGCTTCCCGGTGAGGCCGATTTCACTCTCTTTGGGGCAATCGGCCTTCGACCTGAACAGCTCGGCCCACTTCTTGCTTAATCTTGATCAGTTCGGCCTTGATTAGATCGGTGACCATCAGGTCGGTGATCTTCGTCTTGATGAATTGTTTCCCCTGGGTGACCCTACCCGGGGGTCATTCCCCCGACAGTACATGTGTTATTACTCTCTAGTATGTGCCTTCCGAGTTACAGTTGGCGGATTTCTTTACAAAGGCCCAGACTAGAGCGCATCATGGATTTTGCCTCTCCAAACTCAGTGTTGTGGATCCACCCTCAGTTTTGAGGGGGGGGGGGGGTTAAGAGTTATATTATGTCTCCATGTGTACAGTTACCCCGTAGTATAAATGGTTTTCTGCATATTTACCATCACCTGTACTGGCAAGTTGCTTATTCCTAACAATCTTAACAAGATAATCCACGCCAACAACCAAAGCCAACAAGGCTTCTCTCAGAAGCTCTTTCTTCACCTAAGCTTTTAGTAACATGATCTGTCATCAAGGTGCTATAACAACACTTCCGTATGTGGACATGGAGTTTCTGCACTTGGGTGCATATGCACCCGGGTGAACAGTAAAATCAGAGATATCTGAATCTGTTTTGAGAAAAATATTGTTGATTGTTTTATCAACATGCAAATTTCATAGTGAAAAAATATTTGTGGAGGTCTGGACAAAAATACAATAAATCGATGTTCCTAAAAGGGCAATTTTTCAAAGCACTTTGTTTTTTTGTCCAGACCTCCATGGATGTTTTTCTATCACCAAACTTTGCATGTAAGTAAAACATTCAACAATGTTTATTTTCTTTTTTAAATTTTTTTACTATTCATCCCGGGTGCATATGCACCAAGGAGCAGAACAACATTCCATATGTTAGTTGTGTTACATGCTTTAGAAGCAAGCATGATTACATGAATTTTCTTCTTATTGTGTATCCTCTGGAGATTGTTATATAGATTGAAAATGAATATGGGAATATTCAAGGCAAGTATGGTCAAGCAGGCAAGAGATATATGCAATGGTCAGCTCAAATGGCACTTGGGCTTGATACTGGCATTCCTTGGGTGATGTGCCGACAAACTGATGCTCCAGAACAAATTGTAGGTGATCTCACAACCTTGTGATATTTTCCACTAGTTTTGTTTACTATATGTAGTAGAGTTCTGACTCAATATCTTTTTGATAGCTTGATACTTGCAATGCATTTTACTGCGATGGGTTTAAGCCAAATTCTTACAATAAGCCAAAGATATGGACTGAGGATTGGGATGGATGGTATGTGGTTCGTTCCTGGTTTCCTTGAACCATTATTACCAAATTTTTATTGGTATAATCAAGTGCTTTGTTGTGTGAACTGTGATAGTTGGGGGTATGGACCCATGTGTTTAATCTACCGACGTTGAACATGCCTTTAACACAACAGGGTTTCCTTTCGATATTATTAGTGGGCAGGAGAATATCATATTTTCCTCCTTTAGATGTGGTGGTTAGGCAGATCTACTAGTGTTCAGACATCAACATCAACGAGGGTATGTTTGACTTCACCACAACCTTACCGTACAAATATTTGGCTAGGGTTTATCTTTTGCCTGCTCATGAGCTGGTACTGCTAGAAAAATAAACTAGAGTTGGCAAAGAGGTATTGGCATGCGAAAAAAAACTGGAAAACCATCCATACAACAACCAAATTTTTGGCCATGAACAAAAAATTGCTAGGTCCAATTTTCTCCATCATCCAAACACATGACAAATCACATGAACGTTTGTAAGTTTGAACTGCACCTTATTTTCGGCGCTATGGTTGAAATTTGTTTCAGACTTGCTGTGCCAGATATCTGCGAATAAAATTCTTTTTTTGCAAGTATGTGTAAAATGTTTAAATATCATAAACACGATTGTTTGATGATGACTAACAATTTAACATTGCCATTTTTCACATTATTCGATGCTCGTGAATTTCTTGTTGCTCCATGCACTATTACACCTTACATTTTGTATGCATGGAGTATACTGCATTAGTGCAGCAATATGTTTATGATTTTGCATTACCTAGCAATCTTTATATCACAGGAATTTTCCAGCCACACGTTTTTGGGAGCGAAATCATTAAACATATTGCTGCACTAATGCAATATACTTCTTCCATGCAAAACATAAGCTGTAATTTGATTCGCTAAGGCAAAACCATCGCAGGAATTTTCCAGCCACACCTTCTTGGGAGCAAAATCATAAAACATATTGCTGCACTAATGCAGTATACTCCCTCCATGCAGAATGTAAGGTGTAATTTGATTTGCTAAGGCAAGGCTTTGACCAACACTTGATTAACATGTGGTACTAGCAGTCGTAAGTACTTCCAATTACGAATCTAGTGGTATCAAATTTATGTCGCATAAATGGATTTTTCCCTCGGACATGCACTTGGGTGCATGTCATTTTGTATTTTAAGGAAACATCAAGATGCCGACAAATGTACATGTCCAACTGCAAACAGAAAACCGAACTACGGAAACAAATAAACAAAAGGCAAGAGAGATCTGTGGAGCACTCTTTTAAGAAAAACAACTATGGAACACTGAAGATAGGTAAGCACAGTTGCAGGGCTAAACTGTACAGGTGTGCTGCTGTTCAAGCATGCCTGGTCAGGCAGTCTCGTTTGTGTTAGGGAAATAGCAACTTGTACTCCCAGGTGGCCATAGGACAGTATATATACACCTACAAGTGTGGTACAGTATGCAGAAAGCCCTTTTCACAACGGAGAAAATACAAAGGCTACACGACTATGTACATATAAGTCTTAACAGTGTGCACACAAACTACCTATTAAAATAGAAATTGTCGGTGAAAGCTTTGTCTTAACAAATCAAAACACAGCTTACATTTTGGGACAGGAGGGAGTATTTGCTTTCCTGTATGCCTGCGCATGATCGATCTTTTTCCTCCATGTATTTGTTTAGCTTTAAAGCCAAAAAAGTTAAAAGTCTGCTGAGTTCTTTGGTTTTCTGTAGTAGCAGACCAAACGTGTAACCATATGCACATGGATAAATAATATTCTATGTGTGTCCAAATGAATGATGTATCTATACCAAATATGACTACCCTTCGGTTATATTTCTTCAAGAATTACTAATTGAACTACCTTCTAGTTTCCATGTACTATTTGAAGATATATTCTTGTTCTCTTGACTAATGCAACCTGATGTATTGTGCAGGTATGCCAACTGGGGTGGACCATTGCCTCATAGGCCTGCCCAAGACAGTGCTTTTGCTGTTGCTCGTTTCTACCAACGTGGTGGAAGTTTTCAGAATTATTATATGGTAAGATGTTCCTCCATAAGAGAAATAAGAAAGGGAGATTCAAAAAAATATCATTATATAGGATGGTTCTCCAACAGTGAATTTAAACATCTACTTTATATGCACTTCGAGATGACCGGGTATCTCAATATGTTTGCGCCCGACGCTCTTAGTCTGACCCATATCACTGACATATGCATATGATTCCAAGATTCGTTTGAACAGAGCCATAGCCTCCCTCCTTCGAGCTGTCACATGTTGCATATATTAGTCATGTGTATATACTATATACCCCATTGTATAAAGGGTTTCTTGCTTATTTCCCTACTCGTATCTCTATATATACATGTCCTTAGCCTTGGAGTGATTCAAGTTGTTATTCTCCTAACATGGTATCAAAGCCCCAGGTTTAAGGTTTTTCTCTCTACACCACACGTGCAACCCGTGGTCTCACCACACACACATTGGTTTTCTCTTATCTTGGTACCATCTCTACTTCGATTTTCTATCGATCTCCTAATCGAATTTGTGCCCTAGTTCCCCCGTCGCACATCCCAATCTTAGTTTTATCATCTATTCCACCTGCACTTGGTTGATTTCCATTATCCATCGCAACATGTCCACTAGTGTCCACCTTGACACGCTATCTCACCCCTGCAGGCCACCCTCATTGTACTAAACCACGCAGGTTGTCCCCGCTCCTTGTTCTCGCTTGACCATTTCATTCTTTGTTCTTCTCGAGCCGCTTCTTACTATGATGTTATTGTTCATTTGGATTGACAACATGCAATAGTAGAGGAGCTTGCTGATCTTGAGCGCACTAGTGTGGGATCTTGCCACGCTTGCTTCCGTTCCTCCATATGTTCATCCCATCATTTGTAAGTGGGTCTTGTTATAGCTATGTAGTCTTTTGTATTTAACCCATTGTATAAGGGGTTTTCTACATATTTCCTGTACCTGGTACATGTATATACTGGCCTATGGCCCCATTGGAATACAAGTTGCATATTCCTAAACTGGCATTAGAGCCTAGGAGTTTTTTTTCCGCACGTGCAACTCGGGTTGTTGATCCACTATTTTGCGTCGCCGTTCTCTCTTTGATCAACGTTGATCTCTATCCTGCCGCCGCCAGGTTTCTCCCGGTAGTTGCAGCCTTTGATCTCAATTGTCTAATCCAGATCTGCTCATATCCCCGTAGGTCAATGCTGTCGCTCCCGATGCGGCCGCATGTCCATCTGCTTGGTCCGCCCGCCCGAGACCATCCTGCTGTGGTGCGTCTCCCTTTGTCTAGATTGAAATGGCCTGGCCTTTGGACCCCGAGCCGCCTGTGTCCCCTTCACAGTCGAGGATGACACCGCTGGAACGGGCTTCACCACGACGTCTCGTCTCCATCGTCCATGACCCTCCTTCTGCACCTCCTCTTCAACGACCCGTTGCCTCCAACCGCCTGCGGCTGCCCCTCCAACCAACCGGGCCGCCACCGCGTCCAGATCCCTTCCTATGGGTAGCTACCGCCGTCTCCAACCGGCGGTCGTCGCCTCGTCTCCCGCGCGCCGGGCTGTGCACTGATCGTGAGCCGGCATTGCGTGTGACGCTCGTTAGTTGGCCTCCGACGTGATGCCTTTTCCTCCCATCTGACCAGAAAAACCGCCAGTGCCTCTCGATCCAGTGCGGCTCTTCTCGTCCATGACTACCAATCGTGCTGCTCGGCTTGGCCTGCTTCGCTTAGTTGTTGACTTGTTCCTTTGATTCCAAAAAAATAAAAGTTAAATAAATAGAAGAGTATGGTGTTTTTGTTGAGTACATATCTTCGTCGCTGCCAGTTGACTATTGACGGTGTTCCTTACATTGATCCCGTCTCACACATGTGCCTTCCCTCGATGCTCAGTACTTGTTCGCCTGTGATAACGTCCTCTCCGACGTCCACAGGTTGTGCTGGTCGCTGTATATCGACTTCTACAGACGGTTGTGGTGGTCGCTCTTTTGCGACTCCTCTCTTGACTCTCGCACATGGTGATTGTCGCTCTACATCGACTCCTCTCGAGACTTTCATCCATGATTATCGCTCTATAGTGACTCCTCTCGTGGCTTTCATCGGCAATGCTGGTGCATGTGGCTCCATCGACTACGCCTCGCATACACGTCTTCCCTTGGTGCTTGGTTACAACTTCGTCTCCTTCACCGGCCTTTGCGAACGCTACTGTTCACGCTACACCGCCACTTCTAGCGGCTTCCATAGGTGGTGGTGGCTGTTCCTCTCCAGGTGCCGCTACATTGACTACTTTCGATGGCCACTGTTCACATACTTCTTGCCGTGGCCTCTCAGCTTGATGTTAAGAATGTTTTTCTTAATGGTGAGCTGAGTGAGGAGGTTTACATGCAGCCACCACCCGGGTATTCTGTTCCCGACATCATAATTTGTTGTCGTCTCTCTCTGGCCTTAAGCAAGCCCCCCACCCCCCACCCCCCGCGCGCGCTTGGTTTGATCATTTTGCCTCTATGGTGACTACTGCTAGTTTTCCAGCGAGTGCTCATGACCCCGCGTTGTTTGTCCACCTTTCTGCTAGAGGTCGGACTCTGCTTATATATGTTAATTACATGATCATCACTGGCGACGACCCTGAGTATATGGCCTTTGTGAAGGAACGACTTAGTGAGCAGTCTCTTATGTCTGATCTTGGCTCTCTTTGCTACTTTGTTAGGATTGAGGCCTCTTCTACCCCTGATGCGTTTATATCCCAAGAAAAGTATATCCAAGGTCTTGCTCGTGCCACTCTTACTTATGAGTGCACTTATGAGCCCCCCATGGAGCTCAATGTTTACCTTCGTGCGACTGATGGTGACCCGTCGTCTGATCCGACGCTTATCGTCATCTTGTTGGGAGTCTTGTCTATCTAGTTGTCACTTGTCCGCATATCTCCTATCCTGTCCATATTCGGGTCAGTTTGTTTTTGCTCCCACTTTGGTTCACTACAGTCACCTCCTTCGTGTTCTTCAATATCTTTGCGGCACGAGCTCTCACCGTATGTTCTTTCCCCGCTTCATTTCATTACAATTTCATTCCTATTTGGATGCTACGTGGGTTAGTGATCCTTCGGATTTCCGTTCACTTTCTGCTTATTGTGTTTTTTTGGTGTTTCTCTCATTGCCAAGACGAATAAACATATTGCAGTTTTCCGTTTGAGTGCAGAGGCTGAGTTGCGAGATATGGCTCTTTTGGCAGAAAATGTGACTTGGTTACGATGGTTACTTGAGAGCTCGATGTTTCTATTAGTACGCGGGTTAGTGATCCTTCGGATCTCCGTTCACTTTCTGCTTATTGTGTTTTTTTGGTGTTTCTCTCATTGCCTGGAAGACGAATAAACATATTGCAGTTTTCCGTTTGAGTGCAGAGGCTGAGTTGCGAGCTATGGCTCTTTTGGCGGCAAATGTGACTTGGTTACGATGGTTACTTGAGAGCTCGATGTTTCTATTAGTACGCCTACTTTGCTCTTTTCTGACAGTACATGTGCTATTAGCATTGCGCGCGGACCTGTTAAGCATGAGCTCACCAAACGTATTAATGTTGATGCTTCTTTTGTGCGTGCTAGTGTGCAGAATCAGATTATTGCTCGTCAGTTTGTGCCTTTCAAGTTACAATTGGCGGATTTCTTTACGAAGGCCTAGACTAGAGAGTAACATGACATATATCTCTCCAACGGAGACCATCAAACCTCCCACAAACGTCCAGATGTGTTTCGCCATACAACGTGAATCTGTATCCATCCGTGGACCCGTCCACTTGACCATTTTCCCGCAAATCTGACGCAAAACCAGGGGAGGGGGCTTTGCGGGCGTCCAAACCGCAACCACGTTCGTGCTCGACATCCAGGCCCCACCCAAATCCCTTTGTGGTAAAAAAATATTTTCGTGCGCTAAGCGGTGGCCGCGCATTCATGCCGGTCAGCTCGCTCCAGAGCAGACGCGATTGTTCATTGGAGCCGTCATTGATGCTAGCCCAGAATGACGCGACAAGCGGCGTGCCGATCGAGAGCTTCGGTCGTCACGCTTGTTCAATGTCGGAGAGAAGCAACATGATGGTTATTTGCCAAATTCAAACCAGTTGTGCGTTTATCCGTCCGTCAGCACTGAACATTCGCGATGACCGAGAAACCCACTCCAGTGCCCTGCATTCAAACTAACATTCGACCGATCGCCTACCCTCGCCCTCTATTTGAAGGTGGTCGCGCAATGCACTATCCGCACTACACGCCTCCCATTCCTCCTCTGTGCTACACATCCACCATGATGATGAGTTCTAGAACCTTGTGGGAGAGCCTATCGACGGAGCAGAAGCACAAGTTGGTCGGTGTCGCCGACAACTGGCAGGCCCGCCATGCACGACAGATAGAGGCCGTCTTGTCGCCGAGCTCACTGGGGTTGAGAGAGGACGAGAAGACAATGGAGGAGCCGTCCGATGCTGAGCCGGAGCCCTTGCCCGCACCGATCCTTGATGGCATCACCATGGAGCTGGCGCGAGCGCACTTCGATGCGCTCATGGTGCAGGAGCAGTTCGCTGCCGTTGGTTTTGGCTTTCGGCAGGCGTAGGAGGACCAACAGCACAACATGCACCTCCTTGAGCAACACCGGCTGACGGAGAGCCAATTCAATGGCGACATTGCGAGAGCGAAGGCCTTGTTGGCCATGTCAGCGCAAAACCCAAACTTCATCGAGCAACAACAGGTGCTCTAGGAGGTTGTGTGTCGCGCTCACGCCGACTACAACGAGACCACGACGAAGGACGCAAAGGCAGCACTGGCTATCGCGGGCGGCAACGTAGGCAGCTCGGTCTTGTGCACGCCGCCCGCGTCAGGCAACTACGATGCCGACAAGTGCAAGTTGATCGTGGACCTCACCTCCACCGGCGAGTCTGGAGTTGGTATGTGAGGACAGTCTGGATCCCAAGCGCCCACGAGTGAGGACAAAGTGTGCAGAAAATACTAGTGTTGGTATGTGAGGACAGTCTGGATCCCAGGCGCACCGACCATGGAATCGGCAGTTAACCGGTGGGTTTGGTCGGGACGTTACACTTGTCTAGTGTTGTTCCTCTTGACTACTTTCTTAGGATTGAGGTTTCTTCTACCCAGATGGCTTCTATATATCCCAAGAAGTAAATTTAGGATCTTATTGCACGTGCTGCTCTTAATAATGAGCATACTATTGAGACTCACAGGGAGCTCAATGTTTACCTTCAAGGTTTTGATGGTGATCCTCTTTCTATTTGGGCGCGCAATCGCCATCTTGCTGTGAGTTGTATATCTAGCTTTCGCTTGTCCAGAGATCTCTTATCGATTCATGTTCAGAGTTAGTTTGCCTCTGCTCCCTCTCAGGTTCATTGGAGTCACTTCCTTCGAGTTCTGTGGTATCCTCGTGGAACTATGTCTCACTGTCTTTCTTTCCGTGCTGCAGTTCCTACTGCTTTAGGCATATTCTCATGCTACTTGGGCTAGTGATCGTTTGGATTGCCGGTGGATTTCCTCTTATTGTGGCTTTCTTGGTGGTTCTCTCATTGCCTAGAAGACGAAGAAATAAATCACAGAGTGCAGTGGCTGAGTCAAGCTACAACTCTTTTGATCCAAGAGATGACTTGTTTAAAGTGGTTATTCGAAGATTTTGGTGTTTCTGTCACTACGACGACTCCTCTTTTTGCTGACAGTACATGTGCTATCAACATTGCTCGAGATGAGGTGAAGCATGGGCTCACCAAACATATTTTGGATGCTTCTTATACGAGGTTGCAAGTAATGATCTGGTTTTTGCACTTAAGTATGTGCCTTTGGAGCTTCAGTTGGCTGACTTGAGGCGTCGACTCTTGTTCAGCACAACCTTTATATTTGAATTGCACGCTTGTGCAGTACAATGAGCTCTGTACATTATAACGTATAGGTCTCATTTTTCTCAAGTTTCATCGAAGCGAATTAAGTTTTGAGAATATTTCAAGTTTCACATGTTTCAAGCAATATAATGTTTCTTGGTTCACATTCCCTTAGATGTTTGACAAATACTTATTCTAGCTTGATATCATAAGTTACATTGCATAGCCTTTTATTGGCTTGACTTATACTTGTAGTAAAATGTCAGCCAATTGTTCATTTGTAGTGTGAAAATGTTTACCATGAGTATGATGGTTCTAAATATTTTGTTTGCAGTATTTTGGTGGAACAAATTTTGCCCGAACAGCTGGTGGTCCACTTCAGATAACAAGTTATGATTATGATGCTCCAGTTAACGAGTATGGTATGTTAATTTCTTTGTAAGCGTGAGACTTCAGAACTATAAAGATTTAATGTGTTTTTTGTTTTAACATATAAGAGGACTAGGACTTGTGTGTGTAATTTGGCAGGTAACACGCATTTTGCCCTTGAAATAGTAGCATGTAACGCCCATCTTGTTGAAATCACGATTTACGCTGTTTGTGCTAGCGACTGTCACTGATACCCTGAACTAGCTCTTAATGTCTTAGGCTTCATGACCTGTTGGCTAGTGTTTTGCTGTATGCGGACGACTTTGTCATCTTTTGCCACCCTGATAGGACAGAGTTGCTTGTTTTCTGGAACTTGCTCGCGTAATCCGTGCACACATTAGGGTTGTATACATCTTCATGAAGTGCTTGGTGTTTCCTATCACTATTCCGAGGGAGGGGGGCTGTTGAGGCAGCTGTTGGCATACACGGTAGGCTACACTAGCACTTTTTTATAATCTGTTGCGAACGTCCAGGAACATGATGTAGTTAGAGATCATGGGTTACCAGTTACCACTAGACGAGCAGTCCCGTTTGCGGAAGTCGCAGAATGCCAAAAAAAAATGCATGCCGGTTTGTTGCTTTCAACATGTTTTCTAATAAAGTAAAGCCCCTTCTGGATGTCCACTGAGTTGGTGCAACACCTCAATGTATAGTAGTCGTGTTACCATCTCCTCACGGTCCCCTCGAACGATCCGTCCAAGCGTTGTAGCTGAAACACCTCCAAGATATGCACATGTGTGGGATTGGCAGTCGGCTGGGCGTCTGGGCAGAGATGTGCTAGCAACTCCGAACAACGTTTAAGGCGGTGGAGGTGCCCTAGGGGTTCTGAAACTCTAGGAAAAGTGGAGGAGGTGGGTGATGTGGGAGTAGCAGCCGTCAGGGTCAAATCCATCCTCGACCCCCTCTAGGGTTCGAAGCACCCTCCCTAATGGGCTCATGGCCCAATCAACTAGGAAGTGAGCATCGGGATAACTCTTTACTACTCATGGTAGTCTTCAAACCTTCATGAACGACGGTTAATCCACACTACTGACTTCTCTGGCGGTTCTCATGGTCTCACCCCCTTGCCCCGACTCCATGAATGTGCCCAAGTTCTTGTGGAGTGAAGCTGTTATCACAGACACATGCCTGATCAACCGGACACCTTCGAGGATAGTAGGAATGCAATCTCCATGTTGAGTTGTTGTTTGGAGAAAAAAAAGGTTCGTTGTTCCTCCAAAATTGTTTGGCAGCACATGTTTGTTTGTGATCACCGACCTTCTGTTGGTAAGCTTGATCCGCGGCCCGTGAAATGTGTCTTTCTGGGCTATCCTTCTGGTCAGCAGGGGTACAAATGGTGGTGTCCCTCTAAGAAACACAAGTTTGTAAGCATGGATGTCACCTTCAGGGAGTCTGAGCCATTCTATGGCGAGCTGACACACCGTGTGTTGTTTGAAGAGCTTGACCACTTACACACTATGAAAGGTGGTCAAGAGGGGGAGAAGGTTGTGTCTCATACTTGGGATGATCTTGTCGGCACTAACAATGTTGATGTGCAGGTTCAGGTCCAGCCAATAGTGGATACAATTCCAGTTGGTACTCCCATTGATGGCGAGGTGCAAGCTCAGGTTCTGCCAACAATGGATAGAATTCAGATTGGCTCTCTTCAGGTTCTTGTTCGGGATAGTTGGCAGCATGATCCCTTGGTGTACTCACGATAGCAGCCACAAGTGCAGGGGGAACAGCAAGGTAGTGAGCCACAAGTGCAGGGGGAGCAGCAAGGCAGTGATGCAAGCTCATCTGACATAGTGGAACTGCCTATTGTGTTGCGAAAGGAGACACATAAAGCGGCAAGGAAGGGTGAAATAGCAAGGAAGGCTCTACTTCCTATTGCGTGAAAGGGGGCACGTGAAGCGGCAAGGAAGGCTCTACAAACTGGTTTTGATGACCATGACACTGACAATTTTGTGCCTTATGAGGCTTTTGTCTCCTTTGTATAGAGCATTTGTTGCCTTTTTGCAAACAGTGTCCAAAGGATTGGAAGGCTGCAAAGCAAGATCCAAAGTGGTGTGAGGCGTTGATAGAGGAGTTGGAAGCACTAAAGAAAAAACAAAACGTGGGTGCTAACCACATTGTCGGCAGAAAAGAAAGCAGTGAGTTGTAAGTGGATCTATATCGTGAAGCAGAATCCTGAGGGTAAGGTGGAACGCCTAAGGCCAGATTGCCGTTGGATACAATCAAATTTATGGGATTGACTATGATGAGACATTTGGCCCAGTGGCAAAGATGAACACAGTAAGGATATTAGTTTCATGTGCTGCAAACTTTGGGTGGAAGTTGCATCAATTAGATGTGGGATGCCTTCTTGCACGGTGACCTGCATGAAGTGTACAGGGAGATACCACCAGGCTTTGGTACCTCACAGAGCACAGGGAAGGTATGCAGACTGAAGAAATCCTTGTATGGACTGAAACAATCGCCGAGGGCTTGGTTTGATAGGTTCAAACATGTTGTTTGTGGTATGGGTTATGAGCAATGTAATAGTGATTACACGTGTTCTACAAACACTTTGATCGGAAGATTACCATTCTTGCAGTTTATGTGGATGACATTGTCATCACCGGAGATGATGATGAGGAAATAACGAGACTAAAAGGGTGTCTGAGCAAGGAGTTTGAGGTAAAGGATTTGGGCAAAACCTAAAATACTTCCTTGGCATTGAAGTGGCTCGAACGGAGAAGGGAATATCTTTGTGCCAACGGAAATACACCTTGGATCTCTTGAGTGACATGGGCATGATGAGATGTCGTGTAGCTCCTACTCCAATTGAACAAAATCATCAAGTGGCAGCTCAATCTGGAGAGCTAGTGAACACGGAAGATTATCAAAAACTGGTTGGGAGGTTATTGTACTTGTGTCATACCGGTCCTGGCATTTCATACGCCGTGGGTGTGGTGAGTAGACACATGCATGAATCAAGCAGTGGGCATCTTGATATTGTGCACAGAATCCTGAGATACTTGAAGGGCACTTCGGGTAAAGGGTGGTGGTTTGGGAAGAGTGGACATCTTGAGGAGGATGGCTATAGTGACTCTGATTGAGCCAGTTGTCAAGATGATAGGTCAACTTCTGGCTACTGTGTATTTGTGAGAGGACATTTTGTGTCATGGAGAAGCAAGAAACTGTAAGGCCCGATATGCGGTACTGTTCCAGATCTAGATGTTTCCATCCAGATCCGGGGACGAAGCACATATCGGTCCCACCGCGACACATGACGAAGTCATATGCCTCGAATTTCCAACATGATATCACAACATTATAGATACAAGGATACATCATCTCATACAATCGGCATACAACTGCCTTAAATACAATACAACAAAGGAACATACATGTCTGAGTACAGACTACAATCAAATGCCTAGTGGCAAAGAAAAAACATCGATTCCCATAACCACACGGGTCCAGGCCCTTCGCCGGGATCCGCCTAACTAGTCGTCGTCGAGTCTCCACGTGAAACGTTGATCACCATACCTGTTGTCGATCAAGAACCCTGAAAAGAGTTTGAGGGTAGTATCATGAGTACAGAAGTACTCAGCATCCAACTGTAGTGGTCATCTGACCTAGCAAGGACTTCATCACTCGTCATTCTAGGACAACTAGTAGTTTACGGTAAGGATGGGGTAAGTGGTGAGGTTGCTGCCGCACTAGCATTTATGAAGTGGCTAACGATCTAAAGAGTAAGATAAGAAGCCAAGAATTCGATGAGGAATCGCCTCCAACAAGTCTTTCTATCAACTACTTACGCAAACATAACACCTATCCTATCCTTTTCCTCCTCTTCGCATCCCGACGAAGAAGAAGCAGTCAAGGCACGCACACATTGATCAAGTTATATTAAGATTATCTCAGTTGTTGTTGTCTATGAACAAGGAGTAGGTCTCAAGTCGTCCATAACCGTGAACACGGCTTCTCAAAAAGATTTAACCCTGCAGGGTGTACCAACTACCCATTACAAGGCTCCGCACGCACGCCCATCTCTCTCAGTTGCTACCCATGATAGGCAACCATTTTATGATTTAGTCCCAAGAGATCCGGAACGACAGGTCCCTCTAGCTAACAACGAACAAATCCGGGTGGCCCCCGGTGAGTCGACATTCAACTCAAAAGACGGCCGCGCTCTCGAATCGGCCTCTACCGTCTGGATGAGGTCGGGTTAATTGCCCAAACAGATGTGGACAACCCCCTAGCTCCCTGGGGTGGACGAACAAGAGAAACCATGTCTCCGCTGGCCCAAGTTGTTTGAAATCTGCCGGCCGCGGACCAGTCACACACACGTTTCAAATGGTAAATCAGCTTGGGCCACCACTAGAAATGTTTGAAGCTAGATAGGTAAGAAGAGGGGACCCCATAGCATCCCACACGCGGTTAGGCACGCTCAGTCTTAAAACCAATACCCGGAACTCGGATCCTAGGTGACTCGAATGGAACAAAGCGTCGGGGCGGGATAGCCTAGACCTTCCATCCTTCGTCGAATATAGTCAACATTTATAATAATCATATCATCCATAACAATATAATAATGTGATATCCCAAACCAAGGAGTAACAGGAGGTAACATCGTAGCATCCTAAGCATGCATACTAAGCAGGGGCTGAGCAAAGAGCAATAGTAACATAGCAGTACAAGGTTTGCTGGGAGGGGACATGGCTATATCGGTTTAAGAAAGGCTGTAAACATGTGGTAGGATCAAACATCGAACCTATCATAGACTAGCATGCAAACCGCTGGTTGAAATAGAATGGATCATGAGTAATGTATAGTCCTTGCCTGTTGATAAGTCGGGTTCCGAAGGTGTAGTTGATCGCAAGCTCGCATCGTCTCCGAGAGGTACCCGCGGAAGCACACAAGACGATAAACACTGGAAAGCAATCAACGAGCAAGCATCTATTACTACGAAGTAAACACGAGCAAGCATCAACAAGAAGGCAACATGAGACATCGCACCTACCGTCGAGAGCGGTTACTAACAAATTAAGTGGAGTACTCGTCACACACGACGATACAACACATTTAGAAGGGTTCAAGTTGTTTAGCTACAGGTGATCAACAAAGGTTGTTAACATGGCAAAGCACAGAAGCATGACATAGCACACAAACATGTCAAGAGGTGAAGCACAAAGGAAACTATCTATACTAGTGAATTTAAGTGAGGAACAATCTAAACATGGCATAACACTAAGTGCCCCACGACAATTAAATGATTTAGTACTATTCTGTCCTAAACTATATTTTAGGTTGGTTAACAACAGCAAACAATAGCATAAACACAAAGTACACGAAAAACTAAACAAGTTACATATAAAAAACACCCCAAACGGAGTTACGGTTAAAAAGATACAAACAAAACAAGTTTGGAACACAATCTGCCAACATCAGGAAGCACACTTTAGAGCATTGCATAAACAACATAATGAATGCAAACATGCTCACAAATGATATACAATTAAAGTAGACATGACAGGTAAGGCATGACAAAAAGAATCATGCAAAGAAGCATCATAGATCAAAAGATATTAAGCATGCAACATGGCATTGGAACGTTACAGACTTAGAGAAAAACAGAGGTGACTGTCAAAAACAGCGGGATAGCAACTTTGGAGCTCAATAACTATATTACCAGCAAGCATATCATGACAATGCAATACATATAATGGAAGTAGACATGATGCTTAACAGTATGCAATGTTAGTTTCTTGAACTTACTCTCATCTAGGAAGAGGATGACACCGGGGAGTTGGGGCAATTTTCAGGTTTTTCTCACTCAATGTCATGCCAACCTGAGGGGTTGGGGATACATATTTATAGTAGGCTGCTAGCCAGCCAAGCATATGCTAGATGCTAGTCTAAGATGCTAGTCTGACAGCCACAAGGACCATGTGCTGCAGCCAAAGATGCTAACTGCCTAAAAGCTGTGCTGCAGCCCCACAAGGATGCTAACTGCCTAAAAGCTGTGCTGCAGCCCCACAAAGATGCTAACTGACTAATAGCTGTGCTGCAGCCCCACAAAGACTGGAGTACAAGGACTTATCCATCATTCTCCCTCTAAGTCTTGTGCGTCGTCTTGTGGGACAGTTGGACCATCCCGATCCTGGAGCAGAGTTCGAGGAACTTGATCCTCCCAAGGGGCTTGGTGAGCAGATCCGCGAGCTGGTCTGCGGTGTTGATGTAGCTCGCCTTGATGCTTCCTTCTTCCAAGCAGCCTCGGATGAAGTGGTACCTCACCCGGATATGCTTGCTCCGTTCGTGAAAAATGGGGTTCTTTGCCAGAGCCAGAGCAGACTTGCTGTCCACCTTGAGCTGCACCGCTCCGGTGTCTCGACCGAGGAGATCACCAAGCAGTCGAGCGAGCCAGAGCGCTTGAGTGCATGCGGTGGAGGCCGCCATGTACTCAGCCTCGCAGCTGGACATGGCCACCACCTGCTGCTTGACCGACTGCCAGCTCACAAGGCACTTGCCGAGAAAGAAGAGAATCCCGCTTGTGCTCTTGCTGGTGTCGATGTCGCCGGCGTGGTCGCTGTCGCTGTACCCTATGAAGTGTGTCGCACCAGGACACCGAGGGTAGTGTAGGCCGTGGTCGAGAGTCCCCGCAACGTAGCGGATGATCCTCTTCACAGCCTGCTGATGCTCGGACGCTGCATGAACCGGCTAACGTAGCCGACGGAGAACGCCAAGTCCGGCCGTGTGTGGGCGAGGTAGCGAAGGCTCCCCACAAGACGCCGGTACTGTGTAGCATCCACCTCCTCCGTCGTGCTGTTGCGGCTCAGTTTCAGCCGCTCCTCCATCGGAGTGAGAGCTGGGTGGCAGTCGGTGAGCCCTGTGAGCTCAACAACGCGCTTGGCGTAGGCGGTCTGTCGAAGCGTGATCCCGGAGGCATCCTGGTGCACCTCGATGCCCAGATAGAAAGGGAGGAGCCCCAGATCACTCATCTGGAAGGCGGCCTTCATCTCCTCCTTGAACGCCGCCACCTCCGCATCCTTGGTGCCGGTGATCACCAAGTCGTCGACATAGACGCCCACCAACAGGGCAGTTCCTCCACTGCCCCGTCGGTAGACGGCCGCCTCGTGTGGGCTTAGCTCAAAACCCATCCCCTTGAGCGTGGAGTCCAACTTGGCATTCCACGCCCTTGGTGCCTGCCGCAGGCCGTAGAGGGCCTTGCGCAGGCGGAGTACCTTGCCTTCCTTGCCGGGGATCACAAATCCCGGCGGTTGATGCACGTAGACCTCCTCCTTCAAATCGCCGTTGAGAAATGCTGACTTGACATCCATGTGATGGACACGCCAGCCCTCCTGGGCAGCTAGCGCAAGGAGTCCCACGGACTCCATTCGTGCCATGGGAGCGAAGGCGTCGTCGAAGTCGACTACCTCCTGCTGCAAGAAACCTCGTGCCACCAGGCGAGCCTTGTGCTTGACGATGACGCCGGCTTCATCCCTCTTGAGCTTGAACACCCACTTAAGGGTGATCGCGCGATGACCCCGAGGGAAGTCTGCAAGCTCCCAGGTGCGGTTCGTCTTGACCGCATCCATCTCCAACTACATCGCGGCGCGCCAAGCCGCGTCTCCCTCGGCCTCCACAAAAGACCGAGGCTCGCCGTCTTCACACACCAATTGCAGCTGCGCCTCCAGATCACGGGACGCCAGTCCCGGCGTTGGCTGGTCGCCAAGGAGGTCCTCCATCGTACGGTACCCCAGCGGCTCGCCGTCATGATACGCGTCGATGCGCTCCTCGTCGTGAGAGAGCGGGGAAGCAAACTCCACCGGGCTGGGAGCTGGTGCTGGAGTAGACGGGCCCAGAGGAGTGGCTATCGGTGCTGGAGTACGTGGCGTCGCCGGCTGTGGTGGAGCCGGTGAAGGGCTCGGTGCCGCTGAAGTCGTGGTCGGAGAGCGTGGTGCTGCCGGTGGAGTAGACGCCGGGGTCGAGGGAGACTTGGGAGCTGGGGTAGGCATGAAGAACTGCTGCCTACTCCCCCAGCCTCCTCGAAGTGGACATACTCGACGTTGAAATCGTCATACCTCGAAGTCGAGCCGTCGTCCACCGCCTTGTCCCAAGCCCAACCTCGCCCTTCATTAAACACAACGTCGCGCGCCGTGCGCACACGTTGTGTCTTTGGGTCGAGGATGCGGTAGGCCTTCGAGCCCTCCGCGTAGCCGATGAACACTCCCGGAGTGCTCCTGTCGTCGAGCTTGTCGATGTGGCCAAGCTCCTTGGCGAAAGCGAGGCAGCCGAAGACCCGCAAGTGGGAGACCGTCGGTTTTCGCCCGTGCCAGGCCTCGTATGGCGTCCTGCCGTCGAGAGCCTTGGTAGGCGAGCGGTTGAGGATGTAGACGGCCGTCGCCACCGCCTCTCCCCAGTAAATAGCCGGCATCCCTCCCTGTTTGAGAAGGGCCCGAGCCATCCCCACAACCGTCTGGTTGCGTCGCTCGACGACGCCGTTTTGCTGCGGGCTGTACGGCGCGGAGTAGTGGCGTTGGATGCCTTCATCAGCGCAGTACGACGCGAATTCAGCTCCCATGAATTCGCCGCCGTTGTCGGTGCGTAGTACGCGCAGTTTGTGGCCGCACTCCGCCTCCGCTGCCACCTGCGCGCGCCTGATGGCGTCCGCCGCCTCTCCCTTGCTGCCAAGGACCAGCACCCACATGTAGCGGGAGAGGTCATCAACGAGCAGCAGGAAGTAGCGTCGTCCTCCCGGTGTGGCCGGCGTCACCGGGCCGCACAAGTCCCCGTGTACGAGCTCGAGCCTCTCCTTGGCTCGAAAACTCGTCCGCTGGGGAAAGGGGAGTCGCCTCTGTTTTGTCATCACGCAGATGCCGCAGAATTGCTCCAGATGGTCGAGGCACGGCAGGCCTCGCACCATCTCCGTGGCACCGAGCCGCTTCAGGGCCTGGAAGTGAAGATGCCCAAAGCGCTCATGCCACTGCCACGCCTCGTCGTCCCGACGAGCTGCGAGACAGAGAGGTTGTGCCACCTGCACGTCAAGGACGTAGAGTCGGTTTGCACCTCTGGTTACCTTGGCGAGAAGGCGTCGGTGGCGATCCCAGATGCGTAGGATCCCATGCTCGATCAGCACGCGCGAGCCGTTCTCATCTAGCTGTCCTAGGCTGATGATGGAGTTCCTCAGTGCGGGGATGTAGTAAACGCCAGTGAGCAGCCGATGCTCTCCGGTCTTGTCGGCGAAGATGACGGAGCCGACACCCTTGATCTCCACGGCGGAGGCATCCCCGAACTTGACGGAGCCTCGCACGGTGGAGTCAAGCTCGGCGAAGAATTCCCGTCGACCGGTCATGTGATGGGTGGCGCCGGTGTCGAGGCACCACCCGCTGGTCTTGTCCTTGCCGGAGCCATCGCCAAGAAGGGCATGAGCTTTTGGCTCGTCAAGGTGGAGGAGAGCTGCTGCGGCCGGGGCCGCTGGAGCTAGCTCGATGCTCGCATGTGCCATGAACAGAGCCGGCTCCTCCTCCGCCTGTGCGACATGGGCCTGACCGTGGCGTGGTTGCCGACAGTCCTTGGCCCAATGGCCAGTCCGGCCACACTTGTGGCAGGTATCTTCTGGCGCCGGCTGGAATCTGCCGGCGGCGCCTCCCCGAGTGCCTTCGCGGGGATCACCTCCGGCACGTCCTCGCGCACCGGCCTGAGCGTCGTTGCGCGCCCTGCGTGGCTTGCCGCGCTTGCGGCCGCCTCTCATGGAAGAGGGCTCCCCCCTCCTCCTGTCACCATGGCGGGAATCCCACTTCTCCCGAGTGAGGAGGAGCTTTCCGCCAGTGGTGATGGGCCCCGATAGGGGTTGTGGCTCGTCGGTGTCGATGACCTTGAGGCGACCCATCGCCTCCTCGATCGTCATCGTGGAGAGGTCTAGCAGCGACTCGATCGAGCGAGCCATCTGCTTGTACTTCTCGGGGACGCAGCGAAGGAGCTTCTCGACAGCTCTCTCCTCGTCGTAGGTGTCATCGCCGAACTGCACCAGCTTCTGTAGGAGAGTATTGAGACGGAGAGCAAAGTCATCAACGTCCTCACCTGGCTTGAAGGCCAGGTTCTCCCACTCCTTGCGAAGGGCCTGCAGAGTGGACTTGCGGGCGCGGTCGCTGCCTATGCGGGCTGCAGCGACGGCGTCCCAAGCCTCCTTGGCAGTCCGCTTGTTGGAAAGCGAGAACTGCATCTCGGGCGGGACTGCGGCGATGAGGGCGTCCAGCGCCCGTCGATCCTCATGGTAGTCGACGTTGCCATGCTGGACTGCCTCCCACATGTGCCGCACTTGGAGCCTGATCCTCATGACCGCGGCCCACTCGACGTAGTTGGTTTTGGTGAGGGTAGGCCACCCAGCACCGGGACCAACTTCCCTGACCACAGTCCGGACCCCGTAGAGGCCGCGGTCTTGGTCGTCCCAGCCGCCGCCGCCGCGGTGCACGCCTCCTCCGGGAGGGCCTCCACCGTGCGCGCCTCCGTGCTCAGCTGCCCACTGCGCCGTCCTCTCTTGTGCTGCACCATCGCACTCCGCGTTGGCGCAGTCTTCAGCAGCGACGGAGCTGTTGGTGCTGTCACGCAGCACCTTGACCTCCGCCGCCGCCTCACGTGCGGCGTCCGCTGCTGCTTCTGCCTCCGCTCTGGCCGCTGCCAGCTCCGCCGCTGCCAGCCTTGACGCCCTTGCTGCCGCCGCAGCGTTTGCTGCAGCCGCTCGCTCACGCTTCTCTGCCGCGGCGAGCTCGGCCTCCTGCCGACGCCGCGTACTCGAGGTAGCCGTGTGCTGAGAGTGTCCTGCAGACACGGCTCGCTGCTGGGGGGCTGCTGCACGAAGGGCGGGAAGCTGCAGACGAGCCGCTGCTCGGCCGCGTGGAGGGAGAAAGGTGACCAGGGGTAGCCGGTGCCGCTGCTGCTCTCTTGGCAGCTGGCGCTGCTGCTGCTTTGGGCTGGGGCTGCTTCTTCCCAAGGGAAATGGGTGAGCAGGAGATGCTCACGCTGCAGGATAAAGAGGCTCTGATACCACTTGTTAGTCTCTTGAACTTTACTCTCATCTAGGAAGAGGATGACACCGGGGAGTTGGGGCAATTTTCAGGTTTTTCTCACTCAATGTCATGCCAACCTGAGGGGTTGGGGATACATATTTATAGTAGGCTGCTAGCCAGCCAAGCATATGTTAGATGCTAGTCTAAGATGCTAGTCAAAGATGCTATCCTAACAGCCATAAGGACCATGTGCTGCAGCCAAATATGGTAACTGCCTAAAAGCTGTGCTGCAGCCCCACAAAGATGCTAACTGCCTAAAAGCTGTGCTGCAGCCCCACAAAGATGCTAACTGACTAATAGCTGTGCTGCAGCCCCACAAAGACTGGAGTACAAGGACTTATCCATCATGCAATTCGAATCAATCAATTCCGATATACGGTTGCGACACAACGTCACACGAAGTTGCAACAAATTAACAGTTTCAACAACAGCAACACATTAACATCAGGGTCACCACTTTGGAGCAAGATTTAATATAGCTAAAGCACCCAAACATGACAAGTTAAAGCATGGGAATGAAGTACACATGATGCTTAACACATAGGAAAAAGAATCAATGCAATAAGCCTCATGGATTTGACACAAGCATCACCCAAAGTTTGAACAAAATAACAACAACAGTAGTTAATAGCAGATTTAGCAACTTAACGATCTGGTGACCTGTTCAACACACAATTACATATTCAAGATGATCTCAAATGCAAATGCTCACAAAAGGTGGATGCTAGAGCACATAGAGCGCAAACATAGAAAAAAAGAACACTTCATTCGGAGCTACGAGTCAACGGGAAATCGATTTGCAAAACGGGATCAGCAGCAACAGGACTTAGTGAAAATTCGCAGGTTTTGGAAAAAAAAACTGGATCGGGCCGAAACTCACCCAAGTGGGATTTCGGCCCACCTGGCCGCTGGTGGCCTGGCGCTGGCGACTGGGCCGCATGGCGCTTCCGGCCCGAGGGGCGTGGCGAGCTGGGCCACAGGGAGGCCATGTTAGTCTCTTGAACCTTACTCTCATGCTAGGAAGAGGATGACACTGGAGTTGGGGCAATTTTCTGGTTATTTCTCACACAATGCCATACCAACCTGAGGGGTTGGGGATACATATTTATAGGAGGCTGCTAGCCAGCCAAGCATATGCTAGATGCTAGTCTAAGATGCTAGTCTAAGATGCTATCCTAACAGCCACAAGGACCATGTGCTGCAGACAAAGATGCTAACTGCCTAAAAGCTGTGTTGCAACCCCACAAAGATGCTAACTGCCTAAAAGCTGTGCTGCAGCCCCACAAAGATGCTAACTGCCTAATAGCTGTGCTGCAGCCCCACAAAGACTGGAGTACAAGGACTTATCCATCATTCTCCCCCTAAGTCTTGTGCGTCGTCTTGTGGGAGAGTTGGACCATCCCGATCCTGGAGCAGAGTTCAAGGAACTTGATCCTCCCAAGGGGCTTGGTGAGCAGATCCGCGAGCTGGTCTGCGGTGTTGATGTAGCTCGCCTTGATGCTTCCTTCTTCCAAGCAGCCTCGGATGAAGTGGTACCTCACCCGGATATGCTTGCTCCGTTCGTGAAAAACGGGGTTCTTTGCCAGAGCCAGAGCGGACTTGCTGTCCATCTTGAGCTGCACCGCTCCGGTGTCTTGACCGAGGAGATCACCAAGCAGTCGAGCGAGCCAGAGCGCTTGAGTGCATGCGGTGGAGGCCGCCATGTACTCAGCCTCGCAGCTGGACATGGCCACCACCTGCTGCTTGACTGACTGCCAGCTCACAAGGCACTTGCCGAGAAAGAAGAGAATCCCGCTTGTGCTCTTGCTGGTGTCGACGTCGCCGGCGTGGTCGCTGTCGCTGTACCCGATGAAGTGTGTCGCACCAGGACACCGAGGGTAGTGTAGGCCGTGGTCGAGAGTCCCCGCAACGTAGCGGATGATCCTCTTCACAGCCTGCTGATGCTCGGACGCTGCATGAACCGGCTAACGTAGCCGACGGAGAACGCCAAGTCCGGCAGTGTGTGGGCGAGGTAGCGAAGGCTCCCCACAAGACGCCGGTACTTTGTAGCATCCACCTCCTCCGTCGTGCTGTTGCGGCTCAGTTTCAGCCGCTCCTCCATCGAAGTGAGAGCTGGGTGGCAGTCGGTAAGCCCTGCGAGCTCAACAACGCGCTTGGCGTAGGCGGTCTGTCGAAGCGTGATCCCGGAGGCATCCTGGTGCACCTCGATGCCCAGATAGAAAGAGATGAGCCCTAGATCACTCATCTGGAAGGCGGCCTTCATCTCCTCCTCGAATGCCGCCACCTCCGCATCCTTGGTGCCGGTGATCACCAAGTCGTCGACATAGACGCCCACCAGCAGGGCAGTTCCTCCACTGCCCCGTCGGTAGACGGCCACCTCGTGTGGGCTCAGCTCAAAGCCCATCCCCTTGAGCGTGGAGTCCTACTTGGCATTCCACGCCCTTGGTGCCTGCCGCAGGCCGTAGAGGTCCTTGCGCAGGCGGAGTACCTTGCCTTCCTTGCCAGGGATCACAAATCCCGGCGGTTGATGCACGTAGACCTCCTCCTTCAAATCGCCGTTGTTGAGAAATGCAGACTTGACATCCATGTGATGGACACGCCAGCCCTCCTGGGCAGCTAGCGCAAGGAGTCGCACGGACTCCATTCGTGCCACGGGAGCGAAGGCGTCGTCGAAGTCGACTCCATCCTGCTGCAAGAAACCTCGTGCCACCAGGCGAGCCTTGTGCTTGACGATGACGCCGGCTTCATCCTTCTTGAGCTTGAACACCCACTTAAGGGTGATCGCGCGATGACCCTGAGGGAGGTCTGCAAGCTCCCAGGTGCGGTTCGTCTTGACCCCATCCATCTCCAACTGCATCGCGGCGCGCCAAGCCGTGTCTCCCTCGGCCTCCGCAATAAACCGAGGCTCGCTGTCTTCAGACACCAATTGCAGCTGCGCCTCCAGATCGCGGGACGCCAGTCCCGGCGTTGGCTGGTCGCCAAGGAGGTCCTCCATCGTACGATACCGCAGCGGCTCGCCGTCATGATACGCGTCGATGCGCTCCTCGTCGTGAGAGAGCGGGGAAGCAAACTCCACCGGGCTGGGAGCTGGTGCTGGAGTAGACGTGCCCGGAGGAGTGGCTATCGGTGCTGGAGTACGTGGCGTCGCCGGCGGTGGTGGAGCCGGTGAAGGGCTCGGTGCCGCTGAAGTCGTGGTCGGAGAGCGTGGTGCTGCCGGTGGAGTAAACGCCGGGGTCGAGGGAGACTTGGGAGCTGGGGTAGGCATGCCCAATGAAGAGCTGCTACCTACTCCCCCAGCATCCTCGAAGTGGACATACTCGACGGTGAAATCGTCATACCTCGGAGTCGAGCCGTCGTCCACCGCCTTGTCCCAAGCCCATCCTCGCCCTTCATTAAACACAACGTCGCGCGCCGTGCGCACACGTTGTGTCTTTGGGTCGAGGATGCGGTAGGCCTTCGAGCCCTCCGCGTAGCCGATGAACACTCCCGGAGTGCTACTGTCGTCGAGCTTGCCGATGTGGCCAAGCTCCTTGGCAAAAGCGAGGCAGCCGAAGACCCGCAAGTGGGAGACCGTCGGTTTTCGCCCGTACCATGCCTCGTATGGCGTCCTGCCGTCGAGAGCCTTGGTAGGCGAGCGGTTGAGGATGTAGACGGCCGTCGCCACCGCCTCTCCCCAGTAAATAGCCGGCATCCCTCTCTGGTTGAGAAGGGCCCGAGCCATCCCCACAACCGTTTGGTTGCGTCGCTCGACGACGCCGTTTTGCTGCGGGCTGTACGACGCGGAGTAGTGGCGTTGGATGCCTTCATCAGCGCAGTACGACGCGAATTCAGCTGCCGTGAATTCGCCGCCGTTGTCGGTGCGTAGTACGCGCAGTTTGTGGCCGCACTCCGCCTCCGCAGCCACCTGCGCGCGCCTGATGGCGTCCGCCGCCTCTACCTTGCTGCCAAGGACCAGCACCCACATGTAGCGGGAGAGGTCATCAACGAGCAGCAGGAAGTAGCGTCGTCCTCCCGGTGTGGCCGGCGTCACCGGGCCGCACAAGTCCCCGTGTACGAGCTCGAGCCTCTCCTTGGCTCGGAAACTCGTCCGCTGGGGAAAGGGGAGTCGCCTCTGTTTCGTCATCACGCAGATGCCGCAGAATTGCTCCACATGGTCGAGGCACGGCAGGCCTCGCACCATCTCCGTGGCACCGAGCCGCTTCAGGGCCTCGAAGTGAAGATGCCCAAAGCGCTGATGCCACTGCCACGCCTCGTCGTCCCGACGAGCTGCGAGACAGAGAGGTTGTGCCACCTGCACGTCAAGGACGTAGAGTCGGTTTGCACCTCTGGTTACCTTGGCGAGAAGGCGTCGGTGGCGATCCCAGATGCGTAGGATCCCATGCTCGATCAGCACGCGCGAGCCGTTCTCATCTAGCTGTCCTAGGCTGATGATGGAGTTCCTCAGCGCGGGGATGTAGTAAACGCCAGTGAGCAGCCGATGCTCTCCGGTCTTGGCGGCGAAGATGACGGAGCCGACACCCTTGATCTCCACGGCGGAGGCATCCCCGAACTTGACGGAGCCTCGCACGGTGGAGTCAAGCTCGGCGAAGAACTCCCGTCGACCGGTCATGTGATGGGTGGCGCCGGTGTCGAGGCACCACCCACTGGTCTTGTCCTTGCCGGAGCCATCGCCAAGAAGGGCATGAGCTTTTGGCTCATCAAGGTGGAGGAGAGCCGCTGCGGCCGGGGCCGTTGGAGCTAGCTCGATGCTCGCATGTGCCATGAACAGAGCCGGCTCCTCCTCCGCCTGTGCGACATGGGCCTGACCGTGGCGTGGCTGCCGACAGTCCTTGGCCCAATGGCCAGTGCGGCCACACTTGTGGCAGGTATCTTCTGGGGCCGGCTGGAATCTGCCGGCGGCGCCTCCCCGGGTGCCTTCGCGGGGATCACCTCCAGCACGTCCTCGCGCACCGGCCTGAGCGTCGTTGCGCGCCTTGCGTGGCTTGCCGTGCTTGCGGTCGCCTCTCATGGAAGAGGGCTCCCCCCTCCTCCTGTCACCATGGCGGGAATCCCACTGCTCCCGAGTGAGGAGGAGCTTTCCGCCAGTGGTGATGGGCCCCGATAGGGGTTGTGGCTCGTCGGTGTCGATGACCTTGAGGCAACCCATCGCCTCCTCGATCGTTATCGTGGAGAGGTCTAGCAGCGACTCGATCGAGCGAGCCATCTGCTTGTACTTCTCGGGGACGCAGTGAAGGAGCTTCTCGACAGCTCTCTCCTCGTTGTAGGTGTCATCGCCGAACTGCACCAGCTTCTGTAGGAGAGTATTGAGACGGAGAGCAAAGTCATCAACGTCCTCACCTGGCTTGAAGGCCAGGTTCTCCCACTCCTTGCAAAGGGCTTGCAGAGTGGACTTGCGGGCGCGGTCGCTGCCTATGCGGGCTGCAGCGACGACGTCCCAAGCCTCCTTGGCAGTCTGCTTGTCTGAAAGCAAGAACTGCATATCGTGCGGGACTGCGGCGATGAGGGCGTCCAGCGCCCGTCGATCCTCATGGTAGTCGACGTTGCCATGCTGGACCGCCTCCCACATGTGCCGCACCTGGAGCCTAATCCTCATCACCGCGGCCCACTCGACGTAGTTGGTTTTGGTGAGGGTAGGCCACCCAGCACCGGGACCAACTTCCTTGACCACAGTCCGGGCCCCGTAGAGGCCGCGGTCTTGGTCGTCCCAGCCGCCGCCGCCGCCGCGGTGCACGCCTCCTCCGGGAGGGCCTCCACCGTGCGCGCCTCCGTGCTCAGCGGCCCACTTCGCCGTCCGCTCTTGTGCTGCACCATCGCACTCCGCGTTGGCGCAGTCTTTAGCAGCGACGGAGCTGTTGGTGCTATCACGCAGCACCTTGACCTCCGCCGCCGCCTCACGTGCGGCGTCCGCTGCCGCTGCTGCTTCTGCCTCCGCTCTGGCCGCTGCCAGCCTTGACGCCCTTGCTGCCGCCGCAGCGTTTGCTGCAGCCGCTCGCTCATGCTCCTCTGCCGCGGCGAGCTCGGCCTCTTGCCGACGCCGCGTACTCGAGGTAGCCGTGTGCTGAGAGTGGCCTGCAGACATGGCTCGCTGCTGGGGGGCCGCTGCGCGAAGGGCGGGAAGCTGCAGACGAGCTGCTTCTCGACCGCGTGGAGGGAGAAAGGTGACCAGGGACAGCCGGTGCCGCTGCTGCTCTCTTGGTAGCTGGCGCTGCTGCTGCTTTGGGCTGGGGCTGCTCCTTCCCAAGGGAAATGGGTGAGCAGGAGATGCTCACGCTGCAGGATAACGAGGCTCTGATACCACTTGTTAGTCGCTTGAACCTTACTCTCATGCTAGGAAGAGGATGACACTGGAGTTGGGGCAATTTTCTGGTTATTTCTCACACAATGCCATACCAACCTGAGGGGTTGGGGATACATATTTATAGGAGGCCGCTAGCCAGCCAAGCATATGCTAGATGCTAGTTTAAGATGCTAGTCTAAGATGCTATCCTAACAACCACAAGGATCATGTGCTGCAGCCAAAGATGCTAACTGCCTAAAAGCTGTGCTGCAGCCCCACAAAGATGCTAACTGCCTAATAGCTGTGCTGCAACCCCACAAAGACTGGAGTACAAGGACTTATCCATCAGGCCGGCCCACCTGGCGGCTCGGGCGAGCGCCTGGATCGGATCGGGACGTCGCCCGATCTGGATCGACGAGGCCGACGGCGGCCGGCGACCGCGGCGGCGCACGCTGGCAAGGGAGGGCGGTGGCGCACGGGCTTGGAGACGGAGGCGGCTGGAGGCTCGCAGATCCGGTGGCGGGGTGGTGGCCGGCGTCGTGGTCCCGTGGGGCGGCGGCCTTGAGCTCCGGCTCGGGCCGGCCGTTGGCAATGGCGCGGTGGCGCTCCGACGCCTGCGAGGGAGAGGAGAGAGGCATCGAGCAGAGGACAGAGGAGAGAAGGGGAAGGGGCGAGGAGAGGGGTCGTGGCGGCGCGCTGCTCGCCGAAGGGCGCTGCGGTGCCGGTGGCGGCGGAGCCACGGCGTGGAGGCGGCTTCCAGGAGAGAGAGGAAAGGTAGGTGGGAGGTGAGCAGCGATCTGGGCCGTTGGATCGGCCGATCCGACGGTCCAGATCGCAGGGAGGCTAGAATTTCGAGATGTTGGCATAAATTGGGCAGATCTGAGCAAACTCAAGGGGGTGGCTGCAATTTTGTGGCTAGGGAAACCCTAGAAAGAGGTGGGAGTGTGGTGGTCTTTATATAGCCCAGGTGGCTGGCAGTTTGCAAAAACATCCCCGGTTTTTCTCTTGCGCGTGCGATGCTCACGTTTCTGACCGCCGGGGGTCCGCAGGACCTCCGATTCGGGTAAAACTTCAAACTGCGCGATCAGCGCGTCGAGCCGGCGGCGTTCACCTCGCGTTGGAACCGTTCCGAGAACACTTCCCGGCGCGCTATAAAAATATCCCGTTTACTTATTAAAAGGGGTTTTTCGTTCCGTTGGCTGCGGCTGGTCTCGTGCGGTTTTCACGACATGATCGGGTGAAACCCGGTGTCGCAAAGGTCGAGTGTCAGGGTGGCAAGGGTCGGTCTCCGTCCGGTACGAGATAAGAGGGGGAAAAATAATTGCCGATTGATAAATCGGGGATGCAAACACCGCAAACAAACTAGACAATCAAACAATTCACACCGAAAACAAAATTTTTAATTTTTGTGAAATCTGGGCTGTTACATAAACATACAGTGGTGTCTAGATTTTTTGAAACGAGGCAAAAGCTTTGCCTTTCATTGATACAGAAGAAAAGATCTGGCCCGTTTATGAGGAAAACTGGTCGAAAACCGTTACAACCCAACACCACACGCCAGCCCCAAGGCTGTGCTCCACACAGGCCGACGACCAACCAGGCCGACACCACACCCCAACGCAATAGGCGGAGACGAAAGACCGGAGCCTCTCCAACTACCACGCCGCCCCCCAGGGCCGCGCCCCGCCTGGCCGAAGACGAACACGCCTCCGCCAAAACCACCCAAGCACTCCACAGGGCCCGCAGCATCACCATCGCGTCCCAAACAACGCCGATTCCTCCGGAGTCAAAAGCAGCTCCAATAGAAACTTCCTCGCCAACGCAACATCCACCCAGGAAGCAGGGGGTAGATGACGGAACTTGGTCGATCCCAAGAAGAGCTTCGTCTTGGACTCATCAATGATGTCGTACAGAAAGCTCCAGCCGACGCCGCCGACAGGAAGAACCCCATCGGCCTCCTGAGCCACTTGCCCCTCTGGGTGGATCGATCTCCAAACGATGCCCTCAAGAGAGAATGCGGCGCCAAGCAAAGCTAGACAACCACCATCATCCGAACCGGTAAACCGGATCTAGGGTTTCCCCCGGAGCAAGTCAGTGAGGGAGACGAAGACTACTACATCGAAGCCTTCAAGAAGGAGAATGACGCCTGAAACGCCAACATCGACAACGCCGGTCAACACCGAAGTGCGGCTTTCACCGGCAGCCCCTCCTCCCAACACCGAGATCCAGCTAGACCCCCCGTCGAACCACTGCCGTGAGCAGCCAAGATCGGCCCCGCCCGAGCGCGCCTCGCGCCCACCACACGCACACGAGATCGCGCGCAGCGTCCATCAACCGGTCTCCGCGCCCACCGGCCGTCGCCCGCACACATCTCCGCCCTGAGGTCTAGATTAACAACAGAAGCTGAATATAGAGCCTTATCTCAAGGGTTGAGTGTGATGCTCTGGATGAAGCACGTACTGAGCAAGTTGAAACTTCTGAGGAAGGGACCCTTGAGGGTGTGGTGTGACAATCAGTCAGCTATTAACATTGCCAATAACCCTGTTCAACATTATAGGACAAAACATGTGGAGATTGTCCGCTTCTTTATCAATGAGAAACTTGATGCTGGGATCATCAGCCTTACCCATGTCAGCTCTGGGCAGCGGTTTGCAGATTGCTTGACAAAGGGATTGGGAACCAAGGATTGTAACTTGGCATGTGACAAGATAGGGATGATAGATATCTACCACCCATCTTGAGGGGGAGTGTTGAACCGGTATGGGCCTTGCTGCCCAGCACCACTTAAGCCCATGTGGCCCAACCCATGTACATGACCTAGAAGAGGAGTTGCGGCCAGCCAGTGGATCACTACACACACACACAGACAATGCACAGCCGCAGGGACAAGAAGTGAGAACCCAAGTTCAACACCCTTCTTTGGGCTTGCACATACTGTCTTTTTCTATCAATGCATCATTTTTTTTGAGAAAACGCAAAGGACCTTTGCGTTTCATTGCATTGAAAAGATAGAGTTGGGCTACAATCCTCCTAGGAGGCGGAGCTTATGCAGGAAAGTAAACTGATGAACATCCCAGGTGGGCGGCAGGATGACAGCAAGGCCATGCGCGCCAGCTCGCGCCCAATTCTTGGCTTCGTCCTTGATATTGGAGACCAAGTCACGAACCAAAGGCTGGGCACCATCGAAGATGCACTCGTTGCGCTGCTTCCAGATCATCCACGGCGTCAGTAGGGCAATAGGCCCTTGCGCACCTGCTTGGGGGTCCTGCTTGGCTCGCAACCACCAGTCCACGAGGGAGCTCTCCTGATTGGGGGTAGGGGCGGTCATCCTGAGCCAAGCAAGGATCTCGTGCCATGTTTGTCTCGCGAAGGAGCATTCCAGGAGGAGGTGTCGCATTGTCTCGGGGGCTTGGTCGCAGAGCGAGCAGCGAGGTTGGTGTTGAGGGCCACGACGAGCGAGGCAGTCTGCCGTCCAACATCTGTCGAGGTTGGCCAGCCAATGGAAAAATTTGACTCACGGCGGCGCCCAGGTTTTCCAAATGAGCTTCCATGAGAAGCAAGCGGTGGACCCCTGGAAGGTGGCAAGGTAGCAGGAGCGAGCAGAGTACAGACCATTGGCAGTCCATTTCCAGATCAGCTGGTCTGGGACGTCCAGGAGCAAGATATGCTCGGTTGCGATCCAAACCTGCAGGTATTGCCCAATCTCATGGATGCCCAGGGTTCCTTGAATGTCGCTTGCCCATTGGTGGTTCTGCAAACCTTCAGCAACAGTTCTGGCCTTGCATCGACGCTTGGGGATGCACTTGTAGAGGGAGGGGGCGATCTCACTGATGGACTTCCCGTTGATCCATCGGTCCTCCCAGAATCGTGCGTCCTTGCCATTTCCAATTATCGTGCATCCTTCCCATTGATCTCACTGTCTTTCTCTATCAATGCATCATGACACTGAACTTTTTGCGTTTTGTTGAAAAGAAGCATGATTATGGTGAACTTTACAATTTTAGCATTTCTTCATTCGAACTGTATCATGTGGTAGCATGTGGGTGCCTTATTGTAGCATCTGAGTTATATCTTAGTCTTTGCGTGTATAAGAGATCAGAGCCACTATTCAGAATCCATGGTATTCTTATTTTCAGGATTCTTGAGGCAGCCTAAGTGGGGACATCTGAAAGATCTACACACAGCTATCAAACTTTGTGAACCAGCTCTCGTTGCAGTGGATGGCTCACCTCAATATGTAAAGTTAGGATCAATGCAAGAGGTTTGTTGTCAGTTTCTTGGTTTTTATTTTATAAACTATGTAGTGCTGAAGTATATGTGTTTTGCCCAACCTTCTCCACGAGTTCGGACTTTTGGTTCTACTGGTTGGTCTAAACCTTTTATTATATGGTTATGGGAACATGTAACATGTTGTCCCTCTACTTTCATGTGGGGCATCACCTACAGGTGCAGGTCAACATAAGAAGCAATAATGCCACCAGATGCATGTAGTAGTCGCTAAATGAAAATATTAGTTGTATCCTCTTAGTTTGGCAGGATTTTATCCCTAGTAGTTTGTTTACATGTATAGTTAGTAATATTCCAAGGTCATGTGGATTATGCCTTAGGTCTAAGTCCTGTAACGTGGGCTATATAATGCTTACGGCTAGTCTTTGATCAGTCGAGCAATAAACCAATCTACTATCCCCCCATGATATCCTCTTCCCCGTCCTATGATGTGCAACAACCCCTCTCTAGCCCAAGTGTTCGCGCGCACCAAGTTCATCTATCTCCAGTTAAATTGCCTCTTAATACTTTGCTTACACTCTTGTTTAATTCAGGCACATGTATATTCCAATGGAAAAGTTCATAGAAACAGAAGCATGGCAGGAAATGGACTGATTTGCTCGGCTTTTCTTGCCAATATTGATGAGCATAAACATGTATCAGTCTGGATCTTTGGTAAATCTTATAATCTGCCACCATGGTCTGTGAGCATACTACCAGATTGTGAGAATGTGGCTTTCAATACTGCTCGCGTGAGTAATCTCTAACTGCATATATTACTTCTTTCCTATGTTGGTATGAGCACAATGTTTGCTTTATTTAGTTGCATCTGAACGCATGTCATATTGTATTAGAAGACTGCCAAAATAGTGGAAACATTTACAAAATGTACAGGACGCCAGAACAAAGGCTAAAAGAGAAAAACAGGAGCCAAAAACTAAGAAACAGGAAACTCAAACAAGCCACTACAACTGCAGCTTAGGCAGGATGAGCAGGCATGGCTGCCAGCCTGCCACGGTAGGTGTCCATGCGAGCAGAGGCATCTCTAGAAGTGCCTTCAACAACAACAACAACAACAACAACAAAGCCTGTCAGTCTCAAACAAGTTGGCGGTAGGCTAGAGCTGAAACCCAAAAGATATCGTAACCAAATCACGGTTCTGGCACGTGGATAGCTAACTTTCACGGCCCCCTGTCCAGAGCTAGATCTTTGTTGATAGCCCAGTCCTTCAGGTCTCTCTTCACAGACTCCTCCCAAGTCAAGTTTGGCCTCCCCTGGCCTCTCTTGACATTATCAGCACGCCTTAACCGCCCGATATGCACATGCGCTTCGGAAGGCCTACGCTGGAATCCAGCGGCTGGATATGCCCAAACCATCTCAGACGATGTTGGACAAGCTTCTCTTCAATTGGTGCCACCCCAACTCTCTCCCGTATAACATCATTCCGGATACGATCCTTCCTTGTGTGGCCACATGCCCATCTCAACATGCGCATCTCTGCCACACCTAGTTGTTGGACATGTCGCCTTTTAGTTGGCCAACATTCAGCACCATACAACATCGCAGGTCGAATCGCCGTTCTATAGAACTTGCCTTTTAGCTTTTGTGGCACTCTCTTATCACAGAGAACACCAGAAGCTTGGCGCCACTTTAGCCATCCAACTTTGATTCGATGGCTAACGTCTTCATCAATATCACCATCCTTCTGCAGCATTGACCCCAAATATCGAAAGGTGTCCTTCTGAGGCACCACTTGCCCCTCAAGGCTAACTTCCTCCTCTTCCCCATGGTTAGTAGTACTAAAACCGCACCTCTTGTACTCAGTTTTAGTTCTACTAAGCGTAAAACCTTTTGATTCCAAAGTCTGTCTCCACAGCTCCAGCTTCCTATTAACCCCCGCCCGACTATCGTCGACTAGCACCACATCGTCTGCAAAGAGCATACACCATGAGATGTCCCCTTGTATATCCCGTGTGACCTCATCCATCACCAATGCGAAAAGATAAGGGCTCAAGCTGACCCCTGGTGCAGTCCTATTTTAATTGGAAAGTCATCAGTGTTGCCATCGCTTGTTCGCACACTTGTCACAACATTGTCGTACATATCCTTGATGAGGGTAATGTACTTTGTCGGGACTTTGTGTTTTTTCATCGCCCACCACATGACATTCCGCGGTACCTTATCGTAGGCCTTCTCCAAGTCAATGAAAACCATATGCAGGTCCTTCTTTTGCTCCTTGTATCTCTCCATAAGTTGTCGTACCAAGAAAATGGCTTCCATGGTCGACCTCCTAGGCATGAAACCAAATTGATTTTTGGTCACGCGTGTCATTCCTCTTACACGGTGCTCAATGACTCTCCCATAGCTTCATTGTATAGCTCATTAGCTTAATCCCGCGGTAATTAGTACAACTCTGAACATCCCCTTTGTTCTTGAAGATTGGTACTAATATACTCCGCCTTCATTCTTCAGGCATCTTGTTTGACCGAAAAATGAGGTTGAAAATCTTGGTTAGCCATACTATTGCTTTGTCTCCAAGGCCTCTCCACACCTCGATGGGGATACAGTCAGGGCCCATCGCCTTGCCTCCTTTCATCCTTTTTAAAGCCTCCTTGACCTCGGCCTCCTGGATTCGCCGCACAAAACGTCTGTTCATCTCATGAAAGGAGTCATCCAACTCAATGGTAGAGCTCCCATTCTCCTCATTGAACAACTTGTCGAAGTATTGCCTCCATCTATGCCTGATCTCTTCGTCCTTCGCCAGAAGTTGATCTGCTTCGTCCTTGATGCATCTCACCTGATTGACATCCCTCGTCTTCCTCTCTCGGATCTTGGCCATCTTATAGATGTCCCTTTCACCTTCCTTCGTGTTTAAACGCTGGTAGAGGTCCTCATACACCCACCCCCTAGCTTCGCTCACAGCTCGCTTCGCTGTCTTCTTCGCCACCTTGTACTTCTCTATGTTGTCCGCACTCTTATCCAGGTATAGGCATCGGAAACATACTTTCTTCTCCTTAATAGCCTTCTGGACATCCTCGTTTCACCACCAGGTATCTTTAGCTTCGACTTTACTACCCCTGGTTACCCCAAACTCCTCTGAAGCTATCCTCTGGACGCAGGTCGCCATCTTCATCGACATATTGTTTGCATCACCTCCTTCCTCCCAAGGGCCCTCCTTCATGACCCTCCCCTTGAAAGCCTGAGCCGCCTCCCCCTTGAGCTTCCACCACTTCGTTCTAGCGACTTTGGTGCGCTTATCCCGCTGGACACGAATGTGAAAGCGGAAGTCAACCACCACAAGCTTATGTTGAGCGACAACACTCTCTCCAGGTATCACCTTACAATCTAGGCAAGCACGCCTATCTTCTCTTCTTGAGAGGATGAAGTCAATCTGGCTAGAGTGTTGTCCGCTACTAAAAGTCACTAGATGAGATTCTCTCTTTTTAAAGAGGGTGTTAGCTACGATCATGTCGTAGGCTAAAGCGAAGCTTAAGACATCCTCTCCCTCTTGATTCCTGCAACCATATTCAAAGCCCCCATGCACCCCTTCAAAACCCGTGTTAGATGTGCCCACATGGCCATTAAGGTCTCCTATGAAGAGCCGCTCGCCAATAGGAACACTCCTAACCAAGTCCTCCAGGCCTTCCCAGAACTCCAACTTGATGCTCTCACTGTGGCCTACTTGTGGGGCATAGGCGCTGATAACATTGAGAACTAGGTCCCCAACGACCAGCTTGACCAGGATAATCCGATCACCTTGCCTCTTGACGTCTACCACTCCATCCTTGAGGCTCTTGTTGATCAAGATACCCACTCCGTTTCTGTTCGCAGTGGTCCCCGTGTACCACAGCTTGAAACCGGTCTCCTCTACCTCCTTCGCCTTTTGTCCCTTACACTTGGTTTCTTGGATGCATAGGATATCAACACCTCTTCTCACTGCTGCATCCACTAACTCCCGCAACTACCTATGCGGATCCTCCTAGGCTCGGCTAGCTTCCTTACCCTTCGCACTCGTCGAGTCAAATGCGAAGACCCTTGCTTATTTTTCACTACACCCGGGCGACGATGTAGCGCGCCACTAAGGATGCAACGACCCGATCCTTGCTCACTTGTCACCGTATCCAGATCAAGATACGGCGCGCCACCAGGGGGGCGACGGCCCGGCCCTTGCTCATTTGTCACCACACCCGGGTTCCGATATGGCGCGTCGCTAAGAGGGTTACGCCCCAACGATGTTCTTTTGGGTTTCATATCCATAAGAGTGGCTGGGTTTTCACGTTGGCTCGCCAAGCCTAACACAACCCTCCTCCTTTACCCGGGCTTGGGACCGGCTACGTCTAAAAAAACATAGGCGGAGTTATCTCTAGAAGTGCCTTCGCCAAAAAAAAATTGCGTTCAGCTGGAGGTTGTTCCTCGTCCATGACAAAACATGCCAAATTAATAATTGGGTAATCATTCTCAGGATTACTTTGGAATCTCATTTATACGCACAAAGGATAACCCCGCAATCTCATCTATCCTCAGGACAACAAAGATAACAAGTTGTTGTTAAACAAGAGAGATCCTAGGTTCAAACTTCTAATAGCATAAAAATATTAGTCATCAGCAACAATGTTTTCAGAGGTTTAGAAACTACTTTGGTGAACTTATTTTTGTTATCAGAACCTCTAACCTTGTATCAGACTTACTTTATTTGATGATTCGTGCATTTCCAAGTTTATGATCATGTTAGAAACTATGGATGGCTGTAATTGTTTGGATCTGAATTAAATGTCCTACATCAATATGCTGGGTAGATCTCACTGAATTGTTTTCTTGACATTTGTGATGCTTTTTAACTGTTTATTCTTTATCTTTCAGGTTGGTGCACAAACTTCGGTTTTTACGTTTGAATCTGGGTCCCCTAGTCATTCAAGTAGACGTAAGCCTAGTATTTTATTACCTGGGGTTGTGGGGTCCTATTTATCGAGTACTTGGTGGACATCTAAAGAGATTATTGGTACATGGGGTGGTGAAAGCTTTGCTACTCCGGGAATATTAGAGCACTTAAATGTAACAAAGGACACATCTGATTACCTGTGGTATACTACCAGGTGAACGTTGAGCATATATATTTGTGTGTGTGCTTAGATTCTGTCGGGAAAAAACTACCTATATTCTCTTCTCTAGTTAGCCGATGACTGATTGGGCTGATTTCTCTCCTTGGAGGCTGATTGAATTGAGAAATACCTTAATATACTTTTTTCTGGAAATTTACATATTTGTAGATTTTCAAAAATGATATGGTTTGCTTGATCATCTGCATCAGCTATTCGGTTGCAATAGATCTGTTGTATCTTCAGAATGTTTGATCATATGCAGTTTGATTGTCATATACTTCACATTCTGATTCTGTTGATAATGCACTCATTGTATTGAGAGGATCTAATATATATACATTTTTGGATTTAACAGTGTAAACATTTCGGATGAGGATGTTGAATTTTGGAGTTCAAAAGGGGTTCTTCCTGCACTAGCAATAGACCAAATTCGTGATGTAGCTCGTGTATTTGTGAATGGAGAGCTTGCAGGTATTTATTTGGGATTATTAATCTACATAACAAAAATTATTGTGCATTTTTTACTGACATCCTGTTTATGTGGAGAAAATGTATCCTGCACTAGATCATAGTCGTCAGTTCCTTGGTGGTAATGGTCTTAAATTATTCAATGCCTAATTGTGGTGGTAATGGACCACCTATTTCAAGTAAACAAGTTTATGAATTCAAATTGTGATATCTATTTTTGTTTAATTTTGCTTACCCCGATATAAGAACCGTGTAACTCGGTGCAGTTCAACATTAGTTATTACCTGTTATATGCCTTAAGTTGTTGAACCTCCTGTTTCAAGCTTTCATTCCATAAATATATTTGTGTGGTACAACACAGATTATCGCTGAACTTTGGTCTTGGTTAGCTACAACCAAGTAACTGGTCTCATTTTTTTTTGGAACATAGTATGACATGCTCTGGTGTTAAGGTTTTTTGGCCAATGCATAGATGAAAGATTCACTTGTTCATAATTGAATCTTTCAATATGAAGGTAGTGAAGTTGGTCACTGGGTGTCGCTGAAGCAACCGGTTCAGTTTGTTCAAGGCCTTAATAAGCTGACATTGTTGTCAGAAATTGTTGGCTTGCAGGTATTTCATAATTTTATGATGCCTTTCTTAGCTAAATAATACTACCTCTGATCCTAAAAAAGTGTCGCAAGTTGTACTATGAGTTATAACTATCTTAGTTGTTTTTCCAAGACACTTTTTTAGGATCGGAGGGAGTAGTTTTTATAGCATTTAAGAGGTTAGGCGTACATAGCTATGGCCTCAAAACATCTGTGCATTCACCTGTAATGAATAATTAGCAACCATGATACTTAGTCCAGCAGTTAGGTTTATGCTTTCTTTGTTAAGTTTGTGGTGTGTTCTTCCTGACTAGGTTCAAATCCTATTTCCTATTAGAAGCGGATTCTGGTTTCTCATAGTCGTTTCTACCTTAATGACAAATCCATGGGCTTCTCTACTGTTGGACTTATTTTTGTCTTCATACTATACCCATGTTGAAACTGTGGGGTAGTAGATATTTTTTCAACAAAGGGCGCTTTATTACTTAAAAGGATTAAGCATTACACCCTGCCTCTGCATATAAAAAATGCACACAGCCAAGCCAACTTTGAGCACAAAAGATAAAAAAGGTCCAATTACATATGCTAGTAAGGACTGTAAAAAGCCTAAGCCGGAGGAGGGCCAATCCTGAGATCATGCTGCCATCCACGTTTGGAAAAAGTATCCCTCGCCATGTGCTCCAACCGTGTACACAAACGGAGTGTACTGGTACACCTGTAAATAACCTGCAAAAGAGAAGTTCTCTTATCGTTAAAAACCTTATCATTTCTAGATAGCCATAGCGATCAAATAACGGCTAGCGCTCCCACCCTAAGAAGAATTCTAGACCTGTGATCAATCCCATGTAATCAGTTGCCAAAAATGTTTGCATCACTACGTGTGAGATTAATCCTTGCTTAGGAATTAAGTCAGTAGGTTCTAGAATGTACTGGTAGTGCTGTAGGTAAAACTGATAGAATGTACTAGTAGTACTGTATGTAAATCTTAGGCTAGGATAGCAGTAGCAAACTCTGGTTAGCTGTAGGAAGCTCCAGAAAGCTGGCTGTAGTAAGTTGTTCATAGAAAGCTCTAGAAAGCTGGCTGTAGAAATCTGTGAGGTCCAAACCAACCCTGTACCCCTATATATACCCATTATGTAATACAAGCTGAAGTAGCTTGAGCAGCATACAGAAAACACCTCCCCACATAGCTGAGTCTAACACTACATGGAGGATACAGGTCAGAAGCTACTTGGATTACTGACCATATAGAATGAGCTAATTTACATTGGAAGAACAAGTGTTTTATTGTTTCATCGTGATGACAGAAAACACATTGCGCATAGATAGAACGAGTTAATTTACATTGGAAGAACAAGTGTTTTATTGTTTCATCGTGATGACAGAAAACACATGCGCACTTCCATGCCAATTCCTCTTAATAAGGTTATCTTTAGTAAGAATGACTCCTTGACGGAGGTACCACGCAAAGATTTTATTCTTAAGTGGTATCTTCACCCGTCAAATCTTTTTGTTATTATCAACTAGCACGTCTGGTTGGACTAGAGCTCTATACATAGAATCCACCGAGAATTTACCACTCTCGTGTGGGTTCCAACGAAATACATTGGCTCCTTGTGACAAAAGTATCATGGATAGGCGTTATACCAATGTGTTCCACGATTCTCGTCTGGGGCCAAGTAAATCTCTTCTGAACGTCACATTGGGTGGAGTAACAGCCCAAAGTGTGAATCCCCAGGCTTCCATTATATTTGGGACAAAGTGGGGTTGTACATATGATATTGATGGGTGAAAGAAAATTTTCAATTACATTGAAGTGATCTAATTGTTTGCTACGCATGCATGTGATGCTATCGTCTTCATTTGGCTGGTTGTATGTTTTTCTTCTCTTATATCTGCACTTATGATCATCACATGCAAAACGTGATACATTATTTGATGTCTCATATTGTCTTGGACAATCGCAAAGAATTATGGTGCTTTCTTGGAGAAGGATGGAGCTGGATTTAGAGGTCAAGTGAAACTCACTGGATTGTCAAATGGGGACCTTGACCTGACTCATTCCATTTGGACATATCAGGTAAAGCATTGGAATTTTCAGCCACACTTACTTCCACCTTGTTTACACTTTGATGAAGGCGTGCAGACTTTACATTGACTATCATATGTCCTCAAAACTATTTCCATGGTCTCCCTTAGGTGTTGGAACTTGAAAATCATCGTCTAGATCCCGGAAGTGCAATTACATGCTAGCATGAGTCACTAATTGCACTTCCAGGACCCAGATGCCGATCTTTAAAGTTCCAGGGCCTCGTGAGACTCCGGAAATAGTTGACCTACAATGCACTTCACTCTTTTACATTAGATATTTAAAGATACTAGAATAATGTACTAGTATTCTTATGACACAGATGACAAGTAGTCCAAAACCATCCATGTCGTTAGGCCGAATTTATTGGCTAACTACCGAAAATATGACCAAAAGATTACAGCTTAGTCTGTAGTGAAACTGCTACAGTTCTTCCATGTTTTGTTCTCCATCAAAGGAAATGTTACATACAGTATCTCGCACCATGTGTTCTTCACCTAGTATTCATCCAGGCAGGCTTCTGGAGTTTCCATGGACTTGAAATATTTTGCCCTGATTTGAGCATATCATGCACATGTAAGATGTATATTCAAAATGCAGGTGGGGCTGAAAGGTGAGTTTTCTATGATGTATGCTCCTGAGAAGCAGGCATGTGCTGAGTGGAGTGGCATGCAGATTGACAATATACTGTCACCCTTTACATGGTATAAGGTAAGTTGGCTTTCACCTCCATAAACTTGCCATTCTATACGGCTGATGGTATTGTATTAGTTCCTTAGTGCTTTCCATCATTTTTAGCGCTTGCATGGCCATATCTTTCATATAACTTTTACATACTCGGCTCAAGCCGATCTTTATCTAATCCATCAATTTATTTTCAAAATTTACGGCAAGATCATGCAATCTTCACCTTGGTTGTCTCTTAACTACCATTTTCTATACGCAGACTATGTTTGATGCCCCTAAAGGCACCGACCCTGTCGCCATCGATCTTGGGAGCATGGGGAAGGGCCAGGCTTGGGTGAATGGGCATCTAATTGGGCGCTACTGGTCACTAGTAGCGCCAGAATCTGGGTGCCCATCTTCGTGCAACTATCCAGGAGCGTACAGTGAGAGCAAGTGCCAATCAAACTGTGGAATGCCTACACAAAGCTGGTATTAAGATATATACCTTTTAGTATAAGTCATTACATTGCTGGTCGGGGTTCTCTTTTATATTCGTCTATTCTTTATATCTATATTTATCATATACGTAGTGTACGCATTGCATGCAGATAAGCCACAAATTGGAACTTTAAAACAATGATACAAATATACAATGTTGACAGACATAGGAGTAGTCAAGGAATTTCATAATCTTTTTAATTACATAAAATATACTCCCTCCATCCCTATTTACATGGTGTGCATGTATTCCGAGGTTTGACGTTGACCATCAATTTGACCAAGAAAACATGGGTTATGTATCACAAAGGTTAGACCATTCAATTCGTGTTGAAATGCAATTCCCTTGGACACTCGGGCCGGTGCAGCGGGGCACATGACTCAGGAGCCTTTAGACACTTGCTCACCGACAAATACTGTCCCAGCAACGGTTTCTGTACACGGCAGGACTGCCCGAGGGTGTTTGCGTTGATGTCATGCTTCAACGACCGTCCGACCTCCATGCCACCATCTCCTTTCCCAGTGGCAAGGCCTGTCACCAGAGGCATTTCCCTCCATCGACATCACCACACTAGCCTTTTGGGCCTATGGGACCCTTATGCCCCTCCAATCCTCCTGCAGCTTGGCGCCATGGCAAGTTCAGCACCTTACACCAGCTGAGTTGGCAGAACATCGTCTTCAGGGCCTTTGCTTCAACTGTGATGAGATTTGTGTCCTGGGTCGAGCGTGGCTCTTCTTTATCGAGGCTGACGACTTCGACCAGGATAGCTCCGCAACTGGTAGCACCCAAGGCCCCCTGGGAGTCAGCTGAAGAGTTACAGCTCCACAAGCTGTTTTTTGAGAAGGGGAGAGATGTTTTGTGGGCCGCATCTATCCATTAACTATGAGTCCTAGTTGACCGCACAACTTTGTTAGGAATCAGTACAGTCAGTCTAGAGATCATATTAGAGTTTAAATAGACTTAACGGCTTGTCGAATAAGTCTTGTCTACTACATAATGGGGTGATCCTCTCAACAGAGAAGGACACTTTGTTTAATATATCTGCTTACAATGATTAGGGTTATGTCATTCGTAGATCCTTCCATAGCGATGGAATGTGATTAGTCTACTCTAAACGCTTACGATTGCATTCATTTGATATGATTAACATGTACTAGATCATTTCAGTGTGGTTTATTAGTTTTGGAAAACCAGCCTTTTACTGTTACATGCCCATTTTTTATATTCTCAAACCTTGTTATTTCCAATCAGGTACCACATACCACGAGAATGGCTGCACGAGTCAAACAATCTTCTGGTATTGTTTGAAGAAACAGGGGGTGACCCTTCAAAGATATCACTGGAGGTTCATTACACCAAAACAATTTGCTCAAGGATATCAGAAAGTTATTATCCTCCCCTTTCTGCTTGGTCACGCTTTACCAGTGGTCGTGTCTTGGTTGATACAATTGCCCCAGAACTGCGCTTCCAGTGCGACGATGGGCACTTTATCACTAAGATTACATTTGCGAGCTATGGAACTCCGTCAGGTGGTTGCCAGAACTTCTCCGAAGGAAAGTGCCATGCTTCAAGTACTCTTGCCTTGGTGTCAGAGGTAAGTGGACAAATCACAACTGCTAAACCTAGTAAATCATGAATGCTGGAGCACCTTTTCAATTTCCCCCACTCATGTGCATCAACCAAAAAAGTGTACAAAATTCTATGGGGTGAATGCCAAAACACCTTTACCATTTTAGTTTCGCATACTCACGTGCATCAATCTGTGTTTGCAATGAAAGATTTGGAGAGGTTAATTTACCGTGGTTTTTAAACACCACAAGGCTGAATTTGACCCCAAAAATGAGAGAAAACACTCCGAGCAAAAAATGATCCTTAATAAATTTGCCAGCACATTCACATTTTTATATGTTTCTTAAGAAGATAAATCTTGGACAGACATGATCATGGTGGTAGGCAGTTACACTATATTTTTATTTTAAATTTATTCAGACCCTTAGGTAAGGAACAGATGGATGAACTGTGTTCACTTACTCGGAGCAGATCTAAATATCTACCAGATGTCACAATATTATCTTTTTGCCTCGTTTACAGGCGTGTGTGGGCAACGGAAAATGCACAATCAGTGTTTCGAACGATGTATTTGGTGATCCATGCCGAGGAGTCCTCAAGGATTTAGCAGTCGAGGCTGAGTGCTCGTCGTCATCAGCCACCACCACCAAAGAACCTCTAGGTGTGATATGATGTGGAATTCTCGCGACAAACTGGTGTATGGAAGCTCAAGGCATGGCTGTGCATGGTGCTGGTGCATTGCCACGCTTGTTTGTTGGTTTGTTCCTCTACATCCAAGTGTAAAGACAATCCTACAACTGAAGAAAAAAGGATAGAAAAAACCGCATACAACCACATTGTACCACTCTGTCTTGATAGAACCGGGCCTCGCCCCTTTCTATTTTAAATAAAACGGAAATACATCACAACAGTTTCACAAGTCTGGAAAAACGGGAGAGGGGGAGACGGGTCCAGGTAGCACCAGGAAACCCGATGTTCTCACCTGATATCGAAACAAGAACTACAGGCCGAAAACATGGAAAATCCTTCTCCTAAAAAAGGATACCACGTCAACATTCAGTGCTTGTTGGATAGTGCAATTCTGAAAATTGCAAATATCGAACAATTCTGCATAAACAGTAGACAAAGGAGGCCGATCTTTGACAAAATCATGCCATAATAAAGCCACATCACCAGAGTTAACATTGATTTTCCTGCCCAACAAGTAAATATCTCTTATTTTAAGCAAAGACTTCCAACATGGGGAATCAGCAAATCTTGCTTTAACAGTAACCACACTAGAGTTACTGAGATATCTAGCATGAACCAGGGTTTGCCAGATTCTAGATTGCGTTTGGAGTTTTCACCACTATTTCACCATAAGACTGATGTTTTGATTTCCCCCAAACCCCTTTTATCCTTGGATCTGCATATCCTAGACCACTTGACCATGTGATATCGTCTCTTATTACTGGATCCTTGCCCGAAGAACCGTCTGCAGTGTTTGTCTATTTTCTCAATAAAAGTTTTATTCATAAGCCACATAGACATGTGGTTTGAGTCAGGACAACATTAAGCAAGGTGTGTTTGCCACCACATGAGGCTGCATTCCCACCCCAAGCATTTAGTCTCTATATTCTAGATGATGCCAGCGCGTTGTTGCGGAAGCTTCGCTAAAAAATGCATAAAAGTTGTTACAAACATCTATACATATCGAAAGCAAATATAATCTAAAAACTACAAAGGACATACAAAAAAATGATAAAAAATCATTTCTATTTTTTGAATGGTTTACATAGATATGTTGCAACCACTAAACACATATATTGTCAACATAAAATGTATTGCGAAAAATAATGTATGACTTACATGTATGAATTAATGATGTGACAGTGCAACTTGACGAGATTATCGAATCTTCGGTTCCAAGGGTTGAAGCTCCGAAATATGTTGCGAAGGTAATTCCTATAAATAAACCAGAAGTTTTTTTATGAGATAAAGGAACTCTGGTCAAGTTTGGCACTGGTCATAGTAGAAATCATATTGAACGAGGGTGGTTTCATAATGAAGTCTTCATCATGAAAGATGATGAATCTACAAACTATAAAGAAACAATGACGGGCACTAGCTCCACCATATGGCTTAAGGCCATGAAATCCAAGATGGAATCCGTATACCAGAATCAAGTTTAGAACTTGGTAAGCCCTCCTAGAGTTCTGTAACCAATAGAGTGTAAATGGATTTCCATAAGGAAGGTGGACAAAAAAGATAGCTTCATCGTTCATAAAGATCACTTGTCTTGAAAAAGGGTTTTCAACAAGTTCAAGGAGTTCTACAATGAGACTATGTAGTGATGCTTAAGTCCATGCAGATATTATCAACAGTCGCTGCATACTTTTGAAGTATGGTAGATGGATGTAAAAACATATTTCCTTCATGGAAATCTGACTAAGGATGTATACATGATACAACCTGAAGGAATTTTCAATTTAGAACATGCTGGTAAGGTGTGCGTGCTTGAAAGAATAGTCCATGGTTGAAGTAAATATCATGAAGCTGGAATATACGTTTTGATGAAGTCGTCAAGAGTTTTCAATTCATCAAGAACGAGGAAGAATCTTATGAGATAATAAAGTAAATGGGAAAACAGTTCTAGTCATATATGTAGATGACATATGAGTGATTATAAATGATAAGAATTTTTCTTATAAGAATAAAAGAATCCCTGAAGGCTATGGTGTCCTAAGTGAATGCAGCAAGCACCAATGAGATCCATGAGTGAATCATTGGTTAATAGTTAAAAATCTCTTGAGTACTTCAAAGAACAAAAGAAGTGTCCTTAGTATAGAGAGGAAATGAAGAGCTCCTGGTAAAGAGTTATATGGAGTAAAAGTTTCATGACTATTTATGATAGTTTCCAAATGATTTTAGTTTATAGTTAATTAGCAATATAATAAGCTGAAAATGTTTTAAGCAAGTGATGGCTTCTCGCCCCTTGTTGGTTACCCCAAGTGAAAGGTTGAGATGTAGATAGTAGAAAATTTCCCTTGGTGAATATACCAAGGTTATCGTACCAGGAGGACTCCAAGGATCGACATGTAGGTGGCAAGAAAACAATGGTGCCGTTTACAACCTCGAGGTTGCTTACTTGACCTGGACCTGCACACGACACAAATAACTTTGCTCCCAACGAGTTCAGAGAGGTTGTCAATCTCTCCGGCCTTGTTGTTTACAAAGGATCAAACGCAAGGAGAAAATAGTAGTGATGATTGCTACGAAAGGAAATAAAGAAGTAAATAAAGTGAGGTATAAACAATGGTGAAAATAAGGACCGGGGTCCCATGATGCTCACTAGTGATGTCTCTCTCCAAAAAGACGATAAAATAGCTAAGCTGGGTGAAAACATTACAGTTGGGCAACTAACATAATTATAAACGCACCGCAATGCTAATTATGTTGCAAATAAAGTTAGAGCCTCAAAAGTATGGGCAGTACGCCAAGAAAAGTAGACCGAAATCCAACTGCATCTACTCACTAATCATCCACCTTGAGATATCTATCCAGAACATATCGCTGATATTAACTTGCGAGCCCCACCCAAAGTGTAAACTCAAAGCAACAGACAACTGCATTAACAAACTTTGCGTAAGGTAAACAATCCTTGCAACCGCGGTTATAAGCACCGTTGTTTTCTCCCTGGTAGCAACGGCACATCCCCTAGTCTCATGTTTCTGTCACTCAAGATAGACATCGGGGGGCATGAACCCACAATCAAGCATAACGCTCCCTCTTGGAGTTACTATCTACTACTTGGCCAAAGGAATAAAAATCAACGGAGAACATGCAAGAATTACTCAAGAACAAAATATAAAAGGAGAACCAAATATATAACTCATCACAATCTGAACATAATCTCATAATCCATTAGATCCCAGCAAACACAGCATAGCAACAGAAGAAAGAATTACATAGATGCCTTGATCATGTAGGGAAGCTCACAAAGGCTAAGAATTTAAGCACAAGATTGAAGAGAAGACATCACATAGCTACTGGTCATGGACCCATGGTCCAAGGGGGACTACTCACGACACATCCGAGAAGCGCTCATGGTGGTGGAGAAGCTCCCGGGGGTCAATCCTCCCTCCGGCAGGGTGCCGGGAAGAGGTCTTCTGGTGCTCCCGATCTTGGAAGCGCGGCGGCGGCGGAACAGAGGTGAAAATCGTGACGCGGGGCTCTCCCCGAGGGTTTTTGGAGCGAGGAGTAAAGATAGGCCGAAGGGGGGCACCAGGGGGTGGCCCCTCCCCCCAGGCGCCTTGGTGGCGCGGCCAGGAGGGGGGGCGCGCTAGGTGGCCGCCTGGGTGGGCCCTGGCTCCCCTCCGGCTCTCCTTCTGTGATCCGGAAGCTTCTGTCTTGCTGATTTTTTATCTGATTTTTGTGGAATTTTGGAGCTCTGTAAATATGGGTAAAAACGTGCAACTTACAGACATCAGTAGACAGAAACTGGCACTGGGTGCACTGAGTTAGTATGTTAGTCCAAATATGTGTAAAAAGGTACGAAAGTGTAGCAAAACACATAGAAATGTCACCTAAAAGAGCATGGAACAAGCAGAAATTATAGATACGTTTGGGACGTATCAACATCCCCAAGCTTAATTCCTGCTCATCCTCAAGTAGGTAAATGATAACACAGATAATTTATGTGGTGACATGGTAACACACATATAAGAACTTCAAAGTAAAACAAGTAAGATATGCAATTCAAGTCAAGATAATAACAAGCAAGAGTCTATATCTAGTATTGAAACTAGCAAAGCATGAACATAAAGGTGCAAGAGCTCTCGCTGTCCGTGACTCGAATGTCTCCAAATGGTGTTTGCGTGCAAGAAGTGAGAGATGGGTTTAGAGCATAAAAATACTATATAGTTTAATTGAGAACTCAATCTACTAAAACTTCACACTTGGTCTCCTTCGGAATCTTATTTTGACTCATCCCCAGACCACTAGTCATGCACAAGTCAAACTGATCCTCTCCCTTTCGACTTTGAGCACTCATGCAATGGATGAGCGCGAGCAAGATATTTTGGCACTTAGGATGGCAAAGAGAAAAATGATGGGGGAAGGAAGACAAAATGGTGTGAAAGGCTCACATCAATGAGGACAATCATAGACGAGAGAAGCCAAATGATAGATATGATGTGAGGAGTAGGGATTGCCATGCAACAGAGGCACATATGAGCTAAGGTAAGCTCTACAATGGAACTAGTGGGGTGCATCCAACTTGCTTGCTCATGAATACCTAGAGCTCATTTGAGGAGGCTCATCCTTGGAATATGCAAGCCAAGTTCTATAGTGTAAGGATCCCCCACATAGTTATCCATGAATGATAATCGCTATGGAGTACAAATATGACAATGGAGTACGAGTGCGGATCTTTCAAAAGGAATAGTAGTGTTGCCCCCTTCTCTCTTTTTATTTCTTTTTTTATAATTTCTTTTTTCTATTTTTTGTATTTTTGTGGCCTCATTGGCTCTTTCTATTTATCTCTCATTTTTCCTCTTTGGGATCTTTTATTTGTCCACTTTTGGGATCTTTTATTTTGTCCTCTTTGGGATCTTTTCCTCACTTAAGGGCAACACTGTTACAAGAATACAAATAAGATCTTCACACTTTACAAGAAGTACTCAACATAAAGAAAAATGAAAACTATCATGATGTATGCAAATGTATGCCTTTACCAGTGTAGTAGGATATGCAATGATACTAGCGCGTTATGTAGCAATAATTAGGGAAAATCCCAACTAGCATGCGGCTCCTCGATCAAGAAAAAGCATGTATAACATGAAGATCAAGTCATGAGATGGTGTATGTTGCATGGCAATGTATCTCAGAAAAGCTATGGAAATGCCTTGATAGGTAGGTATGGTGGCTGTTTTGAGAAAGATATAAGGAGGTTTATGATGACAGAGCGTATCATGCCAAGGGTTTGGATGCACCGGCGAAGTATGCACCAACTCTCAAGATAAGAAAGGGCAATGCACGGTAGCGAAGAGGCTAGCAAAATATGGAAGGTGGAAGTGCCAACAATCGAATACTCGCATTAGTCCGAAGAACTCATGCACTTATTATCGGTAACTCTCTATCCAATCAGGAGGTTCACAAAGAGACAAGTGCCCCTAGGAGGAGTGTATGGGGGTTTGGTTATCCTTGCGCATCCTCGACTCATGGTACGTGATGGTACTCTATATATTCCAACTCCTTCAGAGGTTAGCGATCCATCTAGTAGCTAGAGTTCTCAACTATTTTTTTTGTAGTTTTAGAAAATAAGCACGGATTTCCCAAAATACGACACCTATCACAAATAGGCTCAAGCTCTTGGCACCAAAAGCCCAAACATTACTCAAATTAATACCTCTAAACTATTGCAAGTTACTACTACACTTATAATAGCAACCTTAATTACCTAATCATGCAAGACACATAACTCAGTGCAACATGCCAACTCTCTAAACAAGATAAGCATGATAACTCAAGAGAGTTCCTAAAGCAACCTAAATAAAAGCTCTTAAAAATATAAGCATGAAAACTAAGAGCTAAGCATGAAAACAGCTATGAAGAGATAAAGAACACACACAAAAGAAAGATAAGCATGCAAGCCTATGTTGTGTTCTAGGGTGGAGTGGAGCGTGTTTATCTCCCAAACAATGAAGGCTAGGGTCCAACTTGTTATGAACAAGAAGCAAAACAAAAACAAACTAAAAATTAAAGAGTAAGACGCTCCAAGTTTAGCACATAACACATGAAGAGATAAAAATATAGCATGGAGAAGGACGAACTGATGATTGTTGATGGAGAAGGGGATGCAAGGGGGCATCCCCAAGCTTAGACGCTTGAGTCTCCTTGTATATTTCTTGGGGGTGCATGGGGGAATCCCCAAGCTTGATGTAACACCCTCAGTGTCATGCTACAGTGATCACCTCTTGTTAATGACAATCACTATGCTTGATCCTATCTTGATCATCAACGGTTCTAATCACATCCAAAATCTCGTTCTTTATGAATTAGAAAAAAAAGTGAAAATTCAAATTTAACCATAAATGGTGCAACCACTTTTATTAAATGTCTAAAAATCAGAAGGCCATGAAAATATAGAAATAGGTATTTATTAAAATGTTTAATAAACTTGAACAAATAAAAACAGTAGCAAAAGGTGGTACTTAATCCATTTTCCAAAAAATACAAAATACAAATGAATTTATTTCTCCCACAAACTTTTTGTAGCAGTGCATAAATATTTAATATGATTATTAGGATCACTTACACATTTTACAAAAATTAATTGATGGCCAAACAAAAATAAAACAGGAGATATAAGCACTTCAGGAAAGAAATAGAAAAGATTTATTCTTCGCACAGGGCATCAGCAACTGGGCCCAGCCCACTCCTCCTCCCCTGTCTTCTTCTTCCCCCTATTCACCAGTGCGTGGCGGCCATTGACGGGGATCAACCCCGGAAAATCCCATGGTCAGGGACCCTAGGTTAGTCGTAGAGATGGCACAGGTTGGACGATACTCGTCGGCTAACAGGAGAAGCACTTCCTGCTCGATATTATTATGTGAGGGGGCGATTACAGTGGAGGCCAAGGCGAGTTCTCGCGAGGCAAGGATGAGTAGATGCGTATTGAGTTGTCCTGAACGTCTCCCCTCTTAGCCTTTATATACTAGGCTAAGTCTCGAGGAGTCCGTGCTAGGCTACATAGGTAGTTTCCTAATTCTAGTCCTGCCTTGTACGCCAAGTTGCACCTTCCATGTTAATCGCGGACTCCTATGTCGGTGCTTGGTTGGGCTAATCGCGGGCCTGCCGTAGTTTCCCAGCGGGCCTTCTGTCTTCATACACACCAGGTAGCCTCACATGTAGGAGTCACGGGGTCACCCCCTCATCAGTAGCCCCCGAGTGCCTGGGGGACTCGAAGAGTCACGCAGGGACTCGAATTCATCTGCGCCTTATTGTTTGTAAGCGTGGTATCGCCGCGGGTCGCTGGCAGTTTTGATCCATGACAATATCTGTTTCGAGGGATTGCTAAGCTGAAAGGGCCCAAGGAGTCGACTGGTCGAGCCTTGGTGAATTGCTCTAGTGAAAAATACCACAGTAGCCCAATCAAGCCCACGTCCCTCGACATGAACTTGGAACACTGGTGTCAAGCAAAGTCATGCCGCTGCAGGTCTTATAGGATCAATTGCTGCCAGTCTAAGCACATAGCCTGAGCGCGTCCGCTCGGCTCTTTCTATCATGCGAGCGCATGGAAAAGGTCGGGAGTGAAATCGCTCTGTGGCAAGTCCCGGCCCGGCCGTTCTGCGCAGCGGGGTCTTACCTACACGCTAAGCTTGCGTGGCATCTGGGTACAGTGTGTCGTAGCCCAGGCATAATTGTTTTTGTTTGAGGCACGGGGCCTAATTTAGCGATGCACCCACTTGGAATAAACAATCAAGTGAGATGTTTTAGTCGTCACTCGCGGAGTTTGTAGCGAACTCAGGCGAGGAAAATAAGATGGCACCCACTCGAAATGTCGTCGAGTGCGCGAGTAAGTCATGTTTGCTGAATGGCTGAATCTTTTGGGAGAGTGGTCACTCGAATGCTTTTCTGCTCTTGGGGTGAGGGAGCACCTGAACTCTGAGAGTATGTTGTTTCTGCTGGTGCGAGTGATCACTCGAGCACATCTTTGCCTTCTGGGTGAGGGAGCACCCGAACTCGAATAAAGGTACTCCCAATGGGAGTAAGAATTTTTCTTTGAAATAATATGAAAAAAGCTGGTAAAGAGCTGGATGCTGACCGAAGATACGTGTTTGAGACGCGTTGCTGAGGTGTGACGTTTTCTGGTTCGCCTGACAGGTTGGGTCGCCATGTCAAGGAATGGAGTGACTTGACATCTGTTGCCCGAAAATTTCGCACTTCGTGATGATGGCCCTCGTTTTTCGCGCGCGGTGGGCGGTATGGTTAGTGCGCCGGTTGAGTTTTCCATGTTCCTCAGCTATCGTGGGATCGTGCCACGTCTCCTGGATTCCAAGATGAGCAGTGACGATTTGTTTGCTCGGACTATTGGTTAAATACCGGGGGTCTGCTGTGTTTTATGTTTTTACCCAGCCATTGCCTTCTCCTGACTTCCTTTCTTCTTCCTTCGTTGTTATTTGCCGTCCGCCTGTCTTTTCGTGCGGCTTGCTAGTTGAGATCCATGTCCAAGCGTCCCCGTAGTGCAGCGCAGGAGTCGGCGAGGATGACCGGTAGATGGGAGCGCTCTGTTTTTGGAGCTGCAGATCTGGATGAACTGGTGGCCGACGATGTGGTGGCGCACGATGCCGCCCGGATTCCTGGTGATGAGGAGGTTCCTGCGCCCCGTCCAGATGAGCGGGTATGCTTTCAGAGTTTCTTCCCCCATGGTTTTGCACTTCCCATTCACCCTTTCCTCCGGGGGTTGCTTTGCGCCTATCAGTTGCAGCTGCATGATTTAACCCCCAATGGGATTCTGCACATTGCCTGTTTCATTACGCTCTGTGAGGGTTTTTTGGGAATTTATCCCCATTGGGGCCTCTGGAAACGTCTCTTCAATGTGAAGAGGACAAATTCTGAATATGCCATTGGGGGCGTGGGGATCTCCATTAAGGAGAAATCTGCTTTTTTTGATCTAGAGAAGTTGGACTTCGTCTTTTCGTGGCGGAGAAGATGGTTTTATCTGAAGGACCAGTGCGTTGAGGGCCAGCGGTTTTGTCTGCCCCCTTTTGATTCTGCTGCGCGGGCGGTTAAGAGATCTTCATGGTCCCATCCTTTGTCTGCTCGCGGGTCGTCTCTCGTGGAACCGTTTGTGAAAAGGATTACTGCTCTGAAGGATGAGTTAACTGGTGGTCAGCTTATCTCCGTGTTTGTCAAGAGGCGTGTACAGCCGCTTCAGCATCGGGTGCGTCCCATGTGGAAATATACTGGGCCTGATGACTTGACTATGTGTTCACCTGAGGAGTTTTCTGATGACGACCTGCTGGCCCGGGTTCAGCAAGTTACAAAGTGCACGAGTATTGGGGAGTAGAGTCTTGTTCGTCCTTACTCTGCTGACTTGCCACCTCCGCAGGTGCTTGTTTTTTATTTATTTTCGTACTGGTGACTACTTTCTGTTGGCTGCTGATGTTGGTTTGATCTGTAGGGTCACGTCCCTTTGTTGAACAATCCGCCGCAGCCTGAAGATGCAGATATACTCGATGAACCTAGGGAAGTTGATCCTGTGCCTGCGAGTGGTGGGGGTGCTTCGGGTGATGTTACTGTCGAGTCCGCTGCGCCACCGTCAGTTGTTGATGACTCTGGGGATTCAAGTCCTCTTCGTGTCAAGAGCACTCGCCCTGCGAGTGGTCGTGACGAGGCGGGTGGTGGTGACGACTTGCCAGCGGTCGTGCAGCCTGCTGCATCGCGTCCTCGTCCCGCTGCCTCGAAGAAACGCAGGTTCGGGATATTGCTGCGTCCAGGCGCTGCGCCTGCTGGGTTAGTTTACATTTTCGTTTTGTCGTCCCTTATTATCATTGCTTTGGCTGGTGTTCTGAGGGTAAACTGTTTTGTAGTACTTCTCCTGCTCCGGCTGCTTCCTCTGTGAGTGTTGGTGCTGTCGCTGCTCCTTCGACTGATTCTGGTACGGCGTCTGATCGACTGGCTGGTTCCGCTGCTCCGGTGGCTTAGGGTGCGGGGACGATCCCTGCGACTATAGGTGTGGAGGGGACTTCTGCCACTGCTCCGTCTGGGGGGTCTGCTTCGGCTGCTTCTGCTCTTGAGGGTGACTTTCCTCCGAATGTCAAACTTGTGATCCCTGAGGAGCACTTTATGGAGAGGAGGGATCTCTCTGCTAAGGATAAAGCGAAGTTCTTTGATCGCATGGCGGAGCAGGTATGCGATTTCTTTGTCTTTCTGTGCTTTGCATGATTTTGGTCTTCCTTCTGTTGGTCTGATACATATTAGGAGCACAGCAGTGCTCCCAATGGGAGTAGCCCCCGAGGCTGCAAGCAATCATTTGTGATTGGTTGTAGTCTTTGGTTTTCTTCTTTCCTATGCTTTTTGACTTGGTGTATCTGCTTGGGTGCAGCCTTTATTCCGGATGTGCGAGCGTGTGCTGACTGAGACTGATCGGTGGCGACGTGCTCATGACTTGGTCCAGGGGAGCTTAACTGCTATGACACGTGAGATCCTGGTTCTTGGTCTTTGTTTCTTTGCTGATTGGTTCTGACTGGTGTTTGTTCCATAGGTCGCAAGAAGGGTGTCGACAGGCGGGCGGAGGCTACGAAGAAGGAACTTGCTGAGCTTCGGGCTGCTCTGGAGTCCTAGGAAAAGGAACTGCAGGCGCAACAAGGCGAGCTCGAGCGGTTGCAGCGGTTGGAGGAGCAGTTTCTCCAGGTCGAGAGGGTTGAGTGCGAGCGCCTGCAGGAATTGGCGAGCTCGCTAACTGGTTAGTGGGGTCTTCCTATCATCCGTTTTTTGCTGTTTGTTTTCCTCTCCGATTGCTGGGATTTTAATCTGTGACCTTCTTCCAGGTTCTGCTGGTGTTGGAGCGGTTCATGTTGCTGCTGCCGGTTCAGGTGTTCTCCGTGGCTCTGTAGATGTTGTCTCGGGCGCTGCTGTAGCTGTTGGGGATGTCTGCAACCAGGCTACCACTCTCCTGAAGCTTCTCCGTGAGCACATGTTCCCAGATGCGGAGAAGCGTCCTGAGGGTCTTGATTCTCTAGTTGCTGCCTTCGGTCCGGATGGAGATCAGCTGGAGGGCTTGGTTCGTGAGAACGTGGTGAGTGGGCTTGCCACGTCTATTGTTGTTCTTCTGGACCATGGTCTCCCTACTGAGGATTCCATGGTGGATACTTTGCCTGCTTACACGGACGAGCAGACTGCTCGCGCTACTCGGCTGGCCCGCCAGCTGCAGCTGGTCGTAGGGGCAAACAATTCTGCAGCCAAGGAGTAGTGTGGTCCTGTTTGTGTTTTGAAAACTTTCAGTTGTAATGTGCCTCCTGCGGGACGACGGATCTAATTCATGGACCTGCTTTGCTTTCTTGTGCTGCTTGTTGTCTTTTTTCTTTTGACTTGTTTCTCTTTGCGGTAGGCCATCCCGAGCGTTTCTCGGGCTTGCATTTGCTGAAGGAGGATGCTCGCGAGGGTGCTTACGAGTCCGTTTGCTTGAGGCTGAAAGAGGCCGATCGTGAGATCGTTCGACTGAAAGGTGCTCTTGCGGTCCATCGCTCGAAACGCGAGAGTGCTGAGGCTGTCTTGGATGGCTTGGTGATGGCTTCTCGCCCATTGTTGGTTACCCCAAGTGGAAGGTTTGAGATGTAGCGCAGCAGCAAGTTTCCCTCGGTGAAGATACCAAGGTTTGTCTCCCGTAGGACTCCGGATATGATAAGTAGGTGTCAGCGGCGCAACTGACGTGGACCTGCACACAGACACAGATAACTTTGTTCCCAATGAAGTTCAGAGAGGTTGTCAATCTCTCTGGTCTTGTTGTTCACAAAGGGTAAAACACAAGGGATAATGATAGCAATTGAAAGTAAAAGCAGAAAAGTAAAGATAGCGTGGAAACAGTAATAAGGATATGGACCGGGATACGTGATGTTCGCTAGTGATGTCTCTCTCCCAAAAGACGATAAAACTGCTATGCGAGGTAAACAAATTACAGAAGGGCAATTGATAGGATTATGAACGCACCGCAATGCTAACTATGCTAAAAAAGAAAGGAAGAGGCTCAAAAGCACGGGCAGTACGCCAAAATAAGTAGACCGAAATCCAACTGCATCTACTACTAATCATCCACCTTGAGATATCTATCCAGAACATCTCGCTGGTATTAAGTTGCGAGCCCCACCCAAAGTGTAAACCCAAAGCAACAGACAACTGCATTAAAAAGCACTTTGCGTAAAGTAAACAATCCTTGCAACCGCGGTTACAAGCATCGTTGTTTTCCCCCTTGTGGCAACAACACATCCCCTAGTGTAAGGCCCGATATGCGGTACTGTTCCAGATCTAGGTGTTTCCACCCAGATCCGGGGACGAAGCACATATCGGTCCCACCGCGACATATGACAAAGCCATATGCCCCGGATTTCCAACATGATATCACAACATTACAGATACAAGGATACAACGTCTCATACAATCGGCATACAACTGCCTCAAATACAATACAACATCGGAAGGTACATGTCTGAGTACAGACTACAAGCGAATGCCTAGTGGCAAAGAGAAAAACATCGATTCCCATAACCACACGGGTCCAGGCCCTCCGCCGGGATCCGCCTAACTATTCGTCGTCGAGTATCCACGTGAAACGTCGGTCACCATACCTGTTGTCGATCAAGAACCCTGAAAAAAGTTTGGGGGTAGTATCATGAGTACAGAGGTACTCAGCATCCAACTGTAGTGGTCATCTGACCCAACAAGGACTTCATCACTCGTCATTCTAGGACAACTAGTAGTTTACGGCAAGGAAGGGGTAAGTGGTGAGGTTGTTGCCGCACTAGCATTTATAAAGTGGCTAACGATCTAGAGAGTAAGATAAGAAGCCAAGCATTCGATGAGGAATCGCCTCCAACAAGTCTTGCTATCAACTACTACGCAAACATAACACCTATCCTATCCTTGTCCTCCTCTTCGCATCCCGACGAAGAAGAAGCAGTCAAGGCACACACACACGTTGATCAAGTTGTTAAGATTATCTCAGTTGTTGTTGTCTATGAACAAGGAGTAGGTCTCAAGTCGTCCATAACCGTGGACACAGCTTCTCGAAAAGATTTAACTCTGCAGGGGTGTACCAACTGCCCATTACGAGGCTCCGCACGCACGCCCATCTCTCTCAGTTGCTACCCATCACAGGCAACCATTTTATGATTTAGTTCCAAGAGATCCGAAACGACAGGTCCCTCTAACTAACAACGAACAAATCCGGGTGGCCCCCGGTGAGTCGACATCCAGCTCAGGAGCCGACCGCGCTCTCGATCTGGTCTCTACCGTCTGTCTCGTGTTTGGATAGCCGGTTGACCACACATGGGAAACCGGGTCCTCAGCCGAACAAGGTGGGCCAGCAAGGGAACTATGTCCTCGCTGGTCCAGGTTGGTTTGAAAACTACTGGCAGCTGACCAGCACACACACGGTTTCAAATGGTAAATCAGCTTGGGCCACCACTAGAAATGCTTGAAGCTAGGTAGGTAAGAAAAGGGGACCCCATAAAATCCCACACGCGGTTAGGCACGCTCAGTCTTAAAACCAATACCCGGAACTCGGATCCTAGGTGACTCGAATGGAACAAAGCGTCGGGGCGGGGTAGCCTAGACCTTCCATCCTTCGTCGAATATAGTCAACATTATAATAATCAAATCATCAACAACGATATAATAATGTGATATCCCAAACCAGGAGTAACAGGGTAACATCGTAGCATCCTAAGCATGCATACTAAGCAGGGGCTGAGCAACGAGCAATAGTAACATAGCAGTACAAGGTTTGCTGGGAAAGGACATGGCTGTATCGGTTTGAAAGAGGCTGTAAACATGTGGTAGGATCAAACATCGAACCTAACCTAGACTAGCATGCAAACCGCTGGTTGAAATAGAATGGATCATAAGTAATGTATAGTCCTTGCGTGTTGATAAGTCGGGTTCCGAAGGTGTAGTTGATTGCAAGCTCGCATCGTCTCCGAAGGTACCCGCGGAAGCACACAAGACGATAAACACTGGAAAGCAATCAACGACCAAGCACTCTATTACTACGGGGCAACACAAGATCAAGAAGACATCACACGACACGGCAACGCAATACGGATCTATCGTTGAGAACGGTTACTAACAGTTTAAGTGGGGTATCGGTCACACACGACGAATACCGCACGTTTACGGTGGTTCAAGTTGTTTAGCTACAGGTGATCAACAAAGGTTGTTAACATGGCAACTCAAGCAAGCATGGAATAGCACACAAACATGTCAAGAGGTGAAGCACAAAGTAAACTATCTATGCTAGTCAATTTAAGTGAGGCACAACCTAAACATGGCATAACACTATGTGCCGCACGATGATTAAAAGATTTGGTACTGTTCTGTCCTAAACCATATTTTAGGTTGGTTAACAGCAGAAAAAATAGCATAAATACAAAGAACATGAAAAACTAATCAAGTTACATATAAGGCACACTCCAAACGGAGTTACGGTTAAAAAGATATAAGCAAAACAAGTTACGGGCACAATCTGCCAACATCGGGAAGCACACTTTAGAACAATGCATAAACATGACAATGAATGCAAACATGCTCACAAATGATGTGGAACTAAAGTAGACATGACAGGTAAGGCATGGCAAAAAGAATCATGCAAATAGGCATCATAGATCAAAAGATATTAAACATGCAATTAAACATGCAACATGGCATCGGAACGTTACAGACTTAGAGAAAAACATATGTGGCTGTCAAAAACAGCGGGATAGCAACTTTGGAGCTCAATAACTATATGACCAGCAAGCATATCATGACAATGCAATACATGTAATGAAAGTAGACATGATGCTTAACAATATGCAATTGGAATCACTCAATTCCGATAAACGGTCGCGAGACACTCGTCGACCGAAGTTGCAACAAAATATAAACAGCATCACACTAACAGCAGGGTGGCTACTTTGGAGCAAGATACAATAATGATGCAGCAAGCAATTATGGCATGTGAATGCATGAAACTGAAGTAGAAACAATGCTTAACGCAACGCAAAAGGAATCAATCAATTCCGACGCACGGTTGCGAAGCAATCGTCGCCCGAAGTTTCAATCAAGCAACAGTTTTCAGACAATTTAACAACTGCAGTTGCAATTAACGATCTGATGCCCTGTTTAGAACACAATTACACAATCAAGATGACCTCAAATGCAAAAGCTCACAAAAGATGAAATGAAGTGCACACAATTCTGAGCAACTTTCGTTTTGGGGGCACGTTCATCGGAGCTACGGTTTACTCGCAAATTACCGATCAAAATTGAAACAACAGTAAAAATCCCGGGACTTAGAAAAATCGCAGGGGTGCTATGAAAAAAAACAACCTCATGGGCTGAGGCCCAACAGGCAAGGAGGCGGCTCGGGCCACTGGATGGATCTGGGCCTGGTTCACCCTGGTGGGCCGCTGGAGGGAGGCCGGCCCACCCGGCGGCTGGCTTGCCTGGCCGGCTCAGGCTGCTCCCGTCGGAGCACCTCGCGTCCATGGCGGCAGCGGCCACCAGCGGCAGCACGGCGAGGCGCGGCGAGGGCTCTGGAGGCCGAGGCTGCCGGGATCTGTTCAAGGCGGCGGCGGCCGGTGAGGTTGGTGCGGGGCTCGAGGCGGCGCCGGGCTCCGAGCTTGAGGAGGCGCAAGCTCCTCCTGGCCGTCCATGGCGCGGCTCGCCGACGGCGGCCTCCTTGCGCGGCGGCGGCCTGGGGACAGAGGAGAAACTAGGTGAGGGGGAGGGGCAGAGGAGAGCCGCGGGCAGGGGAGAAGGAGTCGCCGGTGGCTCCCTGGCCGGAGTGGAGGCGGCGGCGTGGCTCCACGGTGCAGGCGGCGGCTTGGTTGGAGGAGGAAGAGAGAGGAGGTTGGTGGGGGAGCCAATCTGGGCCGTTGGATCGGCCGATCCGACGGTCCAGATCCGCAAGGGCTAGGGTTTGACTGAAATTGGGCTAAAAATGCGAAAATGGGGGGATTTTCCAGATCTGGGAGGCTAGGGGCTGCCTAGGTGCTTAGGGAAAACCCTAAGTGGTGGGGTGATCTTTATATAGCCCAGGTGGCTGGCGGTTTGCAAAAACATCCCCGGTTTTTCTCTCGCGCGCGCGGTGCTCACGTTTCTGACCGCCGGGGGTCCGCAGTACCTCCGATTCGGGTAAAACTTCGAACTGCGCGATCAGCGCGTCGAGCCGGAGGCGTTCACCTCACGCTGGAAACGTTCTGAGAACACTTTCCGGTGCGCTATAAAAATATCCCGTTTAATTATTAAACGGGGTTTTTCGTTCCGTTGGCTGCGGCTGGTCTCGTGCGGGTTTCGCGACGGTGATCGGGTGAAACCCGGTGTCGCAAAGGTCGAGTGTCAAGGTGGCAAGGGTCGGTCTTCGTCTGGTACGAGATAAGAGGGGGAGAAATAATCACCGATCGATAAATCGGGGATGCAAACACCGCAAACAAATCAGACAATCAAACAATTCACGCCAAAAACAAAATTTTTAATTTTTGTGAAAACTGGGCTGTTACACCTAGACTCATGTTTCTGTCACTAAGCGTGTCATCGGGGGGCATGAACCCACAATCGAGCATATCGTTCCCTCTTGGAGTCACTACCTACTACTTGGCCAAAGCAATAAACAGCAATGGAGAACATGCAAGAATTACTTAGGAACAAAAATATAAGAGATAAAAACCAAATATATTACTCTATCACAATCTGAACATAATCTCATAATCCATCAGATCCCATCAAACTCAGCATAGCAATAGCAGAAAGATTACAAAAGTGCCTCGATCATGTAGGGCAGCTCACGAGGTCTAAACCATGAAGAACAAAGAGGGGAGGAGAACATCACATAGCTACTGATCACGGACCCATGGTCCAAGGAAAACTACTCACGAGACATCCGGGGAGCATCCATGGTGGAGAGGAGACTTCCGGAGGTCGGCCCTCCCTCCGGTAGGGTGCCGGGAGGAGGTCTTCTGGTGCTCCCGATCTCGGAAGCGCGGTGGCGGTGGAACAGAGGAGAGATCGCGAAAAAGGGTTCTGTCTTCAGAGTTTCCCCGTGAAGGAGAATAAATAGGCGAAGGGGGGCAGCCAGAGGTGGACCAGGGGCCCCAGGCGCCCCCTGGCGCGGCCAGGGGTGGGGCCGCGCCGGGTATCCGCCTGGGCCCCCCTGGCTCCCCTCTGGCCCCACTCGGGCTCTTCGCGAAGCTTCCTGTACGCTGATTTTTCCTATATTTTTCCCGGAATTTTTCTGGCACTTTTATATGGGGGAAAACTGAAATAGAAAAACAACAGAAAACAGGAACTGGCACTGGGGTGCACTGAGTTAATAGGTTAGTCCAAATATGATCAAAAGTGTATGAAAGTGTATCTAGATCATAGCAATATCACAAAAAACATGCATGGAGCAAGCAGAAATTATAGATACGCTTTGGACGTATCAACATCCCCAAGCTTAATTCCTGCTCGTCCTCGAGTAGGTAAATGATAACAGCATAATTTCCGTGGTGACATGCTAGCAACCATAAAAGAACTTTGAAAAGTAAAGCAATCAAGGTTAGAGATTCAATTCAAGTCATAACATGCAAGATTCTATATTAGCATTGAAACAAGTAACAAAAGAACATTAGGTGCAAGAGCTCTCGCTGTCCGTGACTCGAATGTCTCCAAATGGTGTTTGCGTGCAAGAAGGGGGATAGGGAATACGAGAAAAAAGTATTTTTGTGTTGAGAACTCAATCTACTAAAGTTTCACACTTGGTCCTCTTTGGAATCTTATCTTGACTCATCCCCAGACCACTAGCCAGGTACAAGTCAATTTGATCCAGTCCTTTTCGATATTTTGAGCACTCATGCAATGGATGAGCGTAAGCACGAGAGTTGACACTTAGGATGGCAAAGAGAGAAGTACGGAGGAGGAAGACAAAAAAAGATGAGAAAGGCTCACATTAATGAGGACAATCATAGGCAAGAGATGCCAAATGATAGATATGATGTGAGGACTAGGGATTGCCATGCAACGGATGCACATACGAGCTAAGAAGCTCTCCAAAGGAACTAGTGGGGGTGCATCTAACTTGCTCGCTCATGAAGACCTAGAGCTCGTTTGAGGAGGCTCATCCTTGGAATATGCAAGCCAAGTTCTATAGTGTGAAGGTCCCCACATAGCTATATGCATAATGATCATCTCTATGTAGTACAAGGATATAAAGGGAGTACTAGTATGGATCTCTCAAAAGGATAGTAGTATGGATCTCTCAAAGGGAGTACTAGTACAAGGATATAAAGGGAGTACTAGTATGGATCATCTCTATGTAGTACAAGGATTTTTTTGTGGCCTCAATGGCTCTTTCTATTTAACTCTCATTTGTCCTCTTTGGGATCTTTTATTGTGTCCACTTTGGGATCTTTTCCTCACTTAAGGCAACACTCTATTTTACAAGAAGGTAAAGGAAATCTTTCACACTTTACAAGGTACTCAAAATCATAAAGAAGATGTAACTAACATGATGTATGCAATGTATGTCGCTGCCAGTGTAGCAGGAACATGTATGACATGAAGATCAAGTCATGAAGAGGTGGATGTTGCATGGCAATATATCTCGGAAAGGCTATGGAAATGCCTTGATAGGTAGGTATGGTGGCTGTTTTGAGGAAAGATATAAGGAGGGTTATGATGACAGAGCGTATCATGCCAAGGGTTTGGATGTACCGGCGAAGGTGGACACCAACTCTCGGAATGAGAAGAAGGCAATGCACGGCACGGGAGAGGCTAGCAAAATATGGGAAGGTGGAAGTGTCAACTTTCAATACTTACATTAGTCCGAAGAACTCATGCACTTATTATCGGTAACTCTCAATCTAATAAGGAGGTTCACAAAGAGACAAGCACCCCGAGGAGGAGTGTATGGGGGTTTGGTTACCCTTGCGCATCCTCGACTCATGGTACGTGAGTGTACTCTAATATTCGATCCCTCCAAAGATTAGTGATCCATCTAGTAGCTAGAGTTCTCAACTGGTTTTGTAGGTTTTGAAAATAAACACGGATTGCCCAAAATACGACACCTATCACTAATAGGCTAGAGCTCTTGACACCAAAAGTTCAAACATTACTCACAACAATACCTCAAAACTATTGCAGACTACTACTAGAATTAAATAGCAACCTCAATTACCTACTTTCAAGACAAGACACAACTCCGTGCAACAACCAACTCTCTTTAACAAGATAAACATGAATACTAAAAAGATTTCCAGCAATAGACTAAACAAAAGCCAAGGCTCTTGCTAAAGACAAACTAAGACTAAAACTAAACATGGCAGTAGCTATGAAAAGGTAAAGAACACACAACAGCAAAAAGATAAACAGGAAAAATCCTATGATGTGTTTTAAATTTTGAAAGTGGAGCGTGTTTCTCTCCCACACAAAGTAATACGGGAACTAACTTGTTATGAACATAAAGCAAAGCTAAAGAAAACTAAAAATAAAACCTAAGAGCGAGACGCTCCAAGCATAGCACATAACGCATGAAGTGATAAAAATATAGTGAGACGAAGGACGAACTGATGATTGTTGATGGAGAAGGGGATGCACGGGGGCATCCCCAAGCTTAGACGCTTGAGTCTCCTTGAATATTTGTTGGGGATGCATGGGGGCATCCCCAAGCTTGAGCGCTTGACACTCCTGGATCTTCTTTCATCATCTTCCATCGCACACTTGAAAACTCCCTTCATAAATAACTCATCATAAGCTGATTAGAGAGGTTAGTACCCTTAATAAAATAAATTTTCCCCACTGGATATAAAGATATTATTGAAAAGCTACTGTTTCTCAAGAGTGCCAAAAAGTTTTTTGCAAAGAAAAAGCAAGCTTAAGGTTTGCAGAAGTTAGGAGAGACAAAACGTGGCAGAATCTGTGAGAAACAGAACAGCACGTAGTAAAGAATTTTTTAGGGGAACTTATGCAACTCAAATCAAAAAACTCAGAAGATACGGAATTTTCGTAATTGTATAGAGCATGCTGTGTAAAAATTTCAGCTCAAAAAGATAAACTGGGATTTTTCTGGAATGTTTCTGGTCACGAGGACAGAATCTGTTTTCTGGACAGCATGTCACAACTTTTACTCCCCTTGCCGTAAGAGGCTATAACTTGGCACAAAGCTGAAAAATAAAGATACAATGATGTTTCTACAGTAGTAACAATCATCAAGACACAACAAAAGCAAAAAGAAAAACCTAAATTCATTGCGGGCTGCCTCCCGAAAGCGCTTTCTTTTATGCCTTTAAGCTAGGCATGATACAAAAGATCAAGTTGTAGCAATCGAATCATTATCAAGATCATCAAAAAGCTCTTCAATTGTACAACTAGTCTTAAGAGGTCTTTCAAATAAAGGCCTAATGAAGATACTTCTAGGGAGAAAACCAAAAGGCGGAAAATCAATGGAAGATTCATTTATAAAATTATCAAAGAGAGGTATTTCTTCCAAAGTTTCACGGTTTCAACTTCTTTAGCAATGGGTGGTTTATTTTTAGGTCGGGGAACCCTAGGGACATAATTGAACTTAGGTTCCCTTCTTGCTGAAGTCTCTACCTTTTTTGGTTTGATTGAGGAAAAATTAGTTCCTAGAGTATTAATGATTTCCTCAACCTTATCAATCCTAGAAAGATCCGTATCACGGGATTTGATGACCTCCAAAGTTTTAATAATTTTAAGCATGGAGCTATCAAGCCTATTCAAATTCCCTTGAATCTTGCGATCCAACTCATTTATCCTAGTTATACTTGGTATTTCTAACTCTATCTTTTCAAGTTTCTTCATAATGTGAGCTAGAGTTATATCTTATTGTATGCTAGCAATAGGGAGATTTCCAACAAGATTTTCAATAACATTAAGAGACTCCCAAGTCGGGGCTTCTAGAAAATTCCCGTTGATAGCAGTATCTAATATGAACCTATTCCAAGGATTAATCCCGACATAAAATTTTCTAAGCAGGATAGTAGTGGATTGCTTCTTGGTGGCTCTTTTTTGAGAATCATTAATTCTATACCAAGCATCTTTTAAACTTTCTCCACCTTTTTGTTTAAAGGTGAGAACCTCTGTCTCAACAAAGGCAAAAGGGCCAGACATAATGACAACTAGAAAGATAAATATATTTTTTTGTAAATTTTGATAAAAGACACAAAGATAAAAACTGAAAGATAAACTAACAAGACTAAAAAAACAAAGGTAAAGGGTAGTGTGCAACTCCCCTATCTTAGCACTCGGAGTTCCCCTGCAACGGCGCCAGAAATTCGCTTGATGGCTTCTCGCCCGTCGTTGGTTACCCCAAGTGGAAGGTTTGAGATGTAGCGCAGCAGCAAGTTTCCCTCGGTGAAGATACCAAGGTTTGTCTCCCGTAGGACTCCGGATATGATAAGTAGGTGTCAGCGGCGCAACTGACGTGGACCTGCACACAGACACAGATAACTTTGTTCCCAACGAAGTTCAGAGAGGTTGTTAATCTCTCCGGTCTTGTTGTTCACAAAGGGTAAAACAAAAGGGATAATGATAGCAATTGAAAGTAAAAGCAGAAAAGTAAAGATAGCGTGGAAACAGTAATAAGGATATGGACCGGGATACGTGATGTTCTCTAGTGATGTCTCTCTCCCAAAAGACGATAAAACTGCTATGCGAGGTAAACAAATTACAGAAGGGCAATTGACAGGATTATGAACGCACCGCAATGCTAACTATGCTAAAAAAGAAAGGAAGAGGCTCAAAAGCACGGGCAGTACGCCAAAATAAGTAGACCGAAATCCAACTGCATCTACTACTAATCATCCACCTTGAGATATCTATCCAGAACATCTCGCTGGTATTAAGTTGCGAGCCCCACCCAAAGTGTAAACCCAAAGCAACGGACAACTGCATTAAAAAGCACTTTGCGTAAAGTAAACAATCCTTGCAACCGCGGTTACAAGCACCGTTGTTTTCCCCCTTGTGGCAACAACACATCTCCAAGACTCATGTTTCTGTCACTCAAGCGTGTCATCGGGGGGCATGAACCCACAATCAAGCATAACGTTCCCTCTTGGAGTCACTACCTACTACTTGGCCAAAGCAATAAACAGCAACGGAGAACATGCAAGAATTACTTAGGAACAAAAATATAAGAGATAAAAACCAAATATATTACTCTATCACAATCTGAACATAATCTCATAATCCATCAGATCCCATCAAACTCAGCATAGCAATAGCAGAAAGATTACAAAAGTGCCTCGATCATGTAGGGAAGCTCACGAGGTCTAAACCATGAAGAACAAAGAGGGGAGGAGAACATCACATAGCTACTGATCACGGACCCATGGTCCAAGGAAAACTACTCACGAGACATCCGGGGAGCATCCATGGTGGAGAGGAGACTTCCGGAGGTCGGCCCTCCCTCCGGCAGGGTGCCGGGAGGAGATCTTCTGGTGCTCCTGATCTCGAAAGCGCGGCGGCGGCGGAACAGAGGAGAGATCGCGTAAAAGGGTTCTGTCTTCGGAGTTTCCCCGTGACGGAGAATAAATAGGCGAAGGGGGGCAGCCAGAGGTGGACCAGGGGCCCCAGGCGCCCCCCTGGCGCGGCCAGGGGTGGGGCCGCGCTGGGTGGCCGCCTGGGCCCCCCTGGCTCCCCTCTGGCCCCACTCGGGCTCTTCGCGAAGCTTCCTGTACGCTGATTTTTCCTGTATTTTTTCCGGAATTTTTCTGGAACTTTTTATATGGGAGAAAACTGAAATAGAAAAACAACAAAAAACAGGAACTGGCACTGGGGTGCACTGAGTTAATAGGTTAGTCCAAATATGATCAAAAGTGTATGAAAGTGTATCTAGATCATAGCAATATCACACAAAACATGCATGGAGCAAGCAGAAATTATAGTACTGCCGCGGAGTGTTTGGCAGGATTTTTGCTGAGTTTTACCCTTTGGATCCTGTCCCTTCATCCCTTGAGAAGCTTTGTCGGATGTTCTCCCAGCCTGCGGATCTTCGGCGCGTAGTTAATCACAAGATTTATGCAGGTGCTCGCTGTGCTTTTGCCTTTGTCCATAGTCATTGGCCGGGGGTTGATATTGCGTTGGCGGCTCGAGGTCCTCCTGGTGGTCGAGCTCAGCCGATGGACGACCATTACGCCGTGGCGGACGAGCCTGCAGGTGAAGTTGTGAAGTGGGTGGTCGAGGATAATGACCGTCGGTTGGGTGCTTGGTGTTGATTCCTTTGCTGAGGAACGTTTGTTGCTGCTCTTTTTGCATTACTTTGTTCATCTGTTGTAAACCAAATTTGTGTGGTATAGGTTTGTCTTGTCGGCTGCAGAATTTTTGGGTGAGGGGTCCCCTTCTTCTCTTTTTAGAGTCTCAAATAGGCGAAAAGTGTCTCGGGGGGGGGGGGGGGCTGCGGCAAGCCCCCGAGTGTTAATTTTTTTAGAGTCGCTTTTGCGAAGAACGCCTCGGGGGGGGGGGGGGGGGTGGCAGCTTCGGCGAGCCCCCGAGTGCCAGTTTTTTAGAGTCGCGTTTGCGAAGAACGCCTCGAGGGGTGGCTGCTTCGGCGAGCCCCCGAGTGCCAATTTTTTAGAGTCGCGTTTGCGAAGAACGCCTCGGGGGTGGCTGCTTCGGCGAGCCCCCGAGTGCCAATTTTTTAGGGTCGCATTTGCGAAGAACGCCTCGGGGGGTGGCCACTTCGGCGAGCCCCCGAGTGCCAATTTTTTAGAGTCGCGTTTGCGAAGAACGCCTCGGGGGGTGGCTGCTTCGGCGAGTCCCCGAGTGCCAATTTTTTAGAGTCGCGTTTGTGAAGAACGCCTCGGGGGATGGCTGCTTTGGAAAGCCCCCCGAGTGCCAATTTTTTAGAGTCGCGTTTGCAAAGAACGCCTCGGGGGGTGGCTGCTTCGGCGAGCCCCCGAGTGCCAATTTTTTAGAGTCGCGTTTGCGAAGAACGCCTCGGGGGGTGGCCGCTTCGGCGAGCCCCCGAGTGCCAATTTTTTAGAGTCGCCTTTGCGAAGAACGCCTCGGGGGGTGGCTGCTTCGGCGAGTCCCCGAGTGCCAATTTTTTAGAGTCGCGTTTGCGAAGAACGCCTCGGGGGGTGGATGCTTCGGCGAGCCCCCCGAGTGCCAATTTTTTAGAGTCGCGTTTGCGAAGAACGCCTCGAGGGGGGGGGGTGGCCGCTTCGGCGAGCCCCCGAGTGCCAATTTTTTAGAGTCGCGTTTGCGAAGAACGCCTCGGGGGGTGGCTGCTTCGGCGAGTCCCCGAGTGCCAATGTTTAGAGTCGCGTTTGCGAAGAACACCTCGGGGGGTGGCTGCTTCGGCGAGCCCCCGAGTGCCAATTTTTTAGAGTCGCGTTTGCGAAGAACGCCTCGGGGGGTGTTTGCTTCGGTGAGACCCCGAGTGCCAATGTGCAGAAATAATTTTTGGGAGAATATTTTCAATATTTCCCCTTTTGTTTCTTACACGAGGGGGGGGCTGCTGTTTTAAGGCAGCCCCTTTATTTGGATCGATGGCTTGATAGCCCTAAGTATGGTAAATTGCTGTAAATCCCTTTTGCTTCTACGGTGGGTTCTCTTCCTCTGATGCTGAGGCTTCGCTGGCTTGGTGTGCTCCGAAGGTTTCTGATATTTTATGGAACTCTTTGTCGCAACGGTCGGACCTGACGAAGCTGCCGCTGACTGTGATCACTCCTCGCGGGCCTGGCATTTTCATCTTGAGGTAGGCGTAGTGTGGCACTGCCACGAAGCGCGCAAAGGCCGGGCGCCCTAGGATGGCGTGGTATTGTGATTTCTAGTTGACCACCTCAAAGTCCAACGTTTCTTTACAGAAGTTGCTCGTGCTGCCAAAAACCACCTCGAGGCTTATCTTTCTGAGGGGGTATACTGCTTTCCCTGGCACGATTCCATGAAACGGTGTGCCTGAGGTTTTCAGTGCTGAGTTTTGGATGAGCATTTCTTCCAGGGTTCTGGTGAATATGATGTTGATTCCGCTGTCGCCGTCCATGAAGACGCGTGACATGTCATAATTTCCGATTCTTGCTTCGAGTACTAGTGCGGTGTGCCCTGGGCGCGGGATGGCTGGCGGGTGGTCTTCTCGGGAGAAGGTGATTTCAGTCTCGGACCCGCGCAGGTATTCTGGGACGGCAGGGTGTGAGGAGACTGCAAAGAAAACTTGTCTGGTGACCTGCTTCTGTTGCCTGTTTGATGGTCTCCCTTCTTGTATCATGTAGATCCGGTCGTGCGCTTCTAGGTATTTTTCTTCCTCGGGCGTCGTGCTCCGTTCCTGGATTACTGCTACTTGCCTTGTTGGTATTGCAGGTGCTGGCGGTGCATTGTCGGCGATGGTTCCGACTGCTACACTTGCGAGAGGCTTTGCTGCTGTTGTGGTAGATCGGCTTTTCTCTTCTGAGAGCTCGATGAATCGCCTGCAGTTCCTGAGGGTGTGCCCTGATCTGAGCTCTCCACGTTCATTTCTTAACCCGTGTATTGTGCACGGTTTGTCGAGCTGATCTTTGGACGAGCGATATGCTCGGGCGTCGTCCCGTGGCTGCCTTGTTCTCCAATCCCGTTTTTGAACTTGCGGTGCTTCTTCTTGGTTGTCTCTGTGCTGTATTCTCCTGTCGTCGCGATTCCTGCCTTCTCTGTCATCCGTGGAACCGACCGCGACCATATCAGGTCCTCTGTCGTCATAGAAGTTGCGCCTCGGGCGTTTTCTTCTTCTGTCGAATCCTCTATCGCTGGTGTGGTAGTCGTAGTCGCGTTCTGAGCGCGCTGTCTGGATCTCTGATTCGTTTCGTACGGAGTCTTATCCATCTGCCTAGTTGTTGGCTTGCTCGAGCAGTCGTGCGAGTGTTCGGACTTTCATCTGCTCGAGCTGCTCCTTGAAGTCGATGCGTTGCAAGCCCCTCCTGAATGTGTCGATAGCGCTTTCGTCTGATATGTCCTCGACTGAGTTTTTGAATATTGTCCACCGCTGGATGTATGCTTGCAGGGATTCTCTGGATCCTTGTTTGCAGGCTCTCAGCTCCTCGAGTGATGCCGGTCGTTTGTAGGTGGAATTGAAGTTCTCGATGAAGGCACTGCGGAACTGCCTCCAGGAGTCGATTGATCCTCGTGGTAGGTTCTTCAGCCAGTGTCGTGCTGAACTCTCGAGCATGAGTTGTATATACTGCATTCCTGTGACATTGGTTCCGCGCTGGAATTTTACGGCCGTTAAGTAGTCATCGAGCCATGCTTCTGGTTCTTCCAGCCCGTCGTACTTGTGTGTTGTGGAGTTTAGCTTGAAACCTTTCGGCATCCTTGTTTTCCGTATGGACCGTGCGAAGCACAGTGCTCCGCATGGTTCTACGTTCTCGTCGGAATCTTGCTCATCCGAGTACTCTTCGCGGGCTGCTCTCCTTCGTCTTCCATGGTTGACTTTTCTTTGTGTTATATCATCGCGTGCGTCTTGTCGATTGTTGTTGCGTCTGCTGCTGTTGTCGTCACTGTCGTGGTTCTTGTTTTTGTTTGGGCGCTTGCGCCAGTCGTCGCTGTTGTCGTCGTCGGGTGAACTGGGGTCCCTGTCCGGGGTCTGCTCGCGGGGAGCCCGTCTTGCGCCTGCTCTTTTGGGGGCTGAGATGGCGTCTTTCATTATTTTGAGTGCCATCATCGTGTTGCGATCTAAGCTGCCTTTCTTGCTTCTCTGAGCATGGGATAGGTACTCTTTGGGCAGTGAAAAGGGCTTCGGCTGGCGTGAGTTGTTCTTCCTCGTCGTCGTCCTCTTCTAGCTTTAAGTCGTCATCTAGCTTGCGGGCCACCTTCTTCTTTTCCGTGCGTTTCAGATTGCTGAATCTGGATCTGGCTCGGATAGGGGAGTCGCAGTCGGAGGAGTCGCTTCTGGGAGGTGATCTGCGGTTGTTCCTTGAGTCGATGGCAGTCTTTCCTTGCTTCTCTAGTTCTAGGCGTTGTTGTCTTGCTCTCTTGGTTGCGTCACTCGCCAGCTTGTTGTATGCAATGAGCTCGTCTCGTGTTGCGTTCTCCGGGAGTAGTTTGCCGCGCTTCACTGCGTCTCTTATTCTGGCGATTGCTTCCTTGGACGGGTGGATCTTTTTTACGTGATGATCCTCTTTCGCCATGCCCGGGGTCTCATGCTTGCTGCTTTCTGGCTCGTCGCTCCTGCGATTGCTATGCTCCACTATTTGGTATATTTTCTTTAGTATGGTTCCTGGTTCTCCAAGCGTGACGGTGATCTGGCCGGTGTTGTCAGGATCACTGTCTTTGCTATTCGAGTGGTTTTCCCGGCGACTGCTCGGGTCATCATCTTGGTTTTTTCCATCTGTGGTTGGCTCGTGGATGTCTTCCATGAACACTTGGCACAACATCTTGACTGTCGTCTTGCTTGTGCGCATGTTGCACTTCTTCCATGGACCACTCGAGTAGTCGGGCTGGGGGTCGTGGCTGACTCGCGGAGTCGTCACGCGGGCGGGTGCTGCTTCGATTGTTGATGTAGGATCTGTCGTCGCGGGTGCTCGAGCGCGGTCCGTGAGACGGAGGGCTCCACAGTGGTTGATGTAGATTTGATATGCTCCGAAAATCAGGTTGACTCCAGTGCGCAGGTCGGCGAAAGCCGGTCGAAAGGCCGTGAGGTGAGCCATGAAACCGAGGGATCCGAATAGATCGGAGTTTGCTCGGATCATAGAGTCGATGAGTGCTGAAGATGAGGCCGCTGAGATCGCGATTCCATCCTGCGAAGTTCCCACAGATGGTGCCAATTGACGGGGATCAACCCCGGCAAATCCCATGGTCAGGGACCCTGGGTTAGTCATAGAGATGGCACAGGTTGGACGATACTCGTCGGCTAATAGGAGAAGCACTTCCTGCTCGATATTATTACGTGAGGGGGCGATTACAGTGGAGGACAAGGCGAGTTCTCGTGAGGCTAGGATGAGTAGATGTGTATTGAGTTGTCCTAAACGTCTCCCCTCCTAGCCTTTATATACTAGGCTAAGTCTCGGGGAGTCCGTGCTAGGTTACATAGGCAGTTTCCTAATTATAGTCCTGCCTTGTACGCCAAGTTGCACCTTCCATGTTAGTCGCGGACTCCTACGTCGGTGCTTGGTTGGGCCAATCCCGGGCCTGTCATAGTTTCCAAGCGGGCCTTCTGTCTTCATACGCACCAGGTAGCCTCACATGTAGGAGTCGTGGGGTCACCCCCTCGTCAGCCATCCACGCCACCCAAGCCGCCGTTGTCGCCGTGTCGAGTATCCGATGACCGCCGGGATGGATAAGGACCACCCCGAGCCCTCCCACAAACCCTAGCCCCCTCCCATTCTTCCTCGCGACGCCGCTTTCCCTCCCTGCCTCGCTCATCGACCGCGTTCGTGGGCACGCCGCCGTCGTGCACACGGCCATCAGCCACCCCGGTGCGCGCCGCCGTGTCGAGGCGCCTCGGCATGGACGTCCACGTCGTCACATGCGGCCAGCCGTGGACGGGATGCCGCACACGCCATCATTCAGGCCTCCTCCGTCCGCCGGCCGCCACAGCCATCCCCTCGATTCTCCGCCTCCGGTCTACCCCGGCCCCGTACGAGCTCGCCACCGGCCTCCTGCACAAATTAGTCGCCGTAGCCCCTCCATCGTCGACGTCGTAGCCGCCGTCCGCCATGGCCGAGAGCTTGAGCTCACGGGCCGCTCGTCGCTCGCCGCTGCTACTTGCCCGAAACCCGTGGCTTTGGACACCCCTGACCACGCCCAGGCTCCCCGTGTGTGCCTCCTTGGCAGCCTTCGCCCGTTGGCCGCGCTCGGCCGTGGCCGGCTGCCCTTGGGTCACGCTCGTGGCCTCCCCATGCTTCCCCCGTCGATGCTATGTCCATCCTCCGCGCTCGTATTGAGTTTCTTCAGAGTTTGGACACTGAAGATTTCTTCAGTTTCGTTAGATTCAGAGTAGCGCCATACATCTTGTTTATATAGTTTTAGTGACGTAGAATGTCAAGATCCTTTAGAGCGTTGCAGTGGCTTGTGCTCGTGGTTTTCATCTGTGAGATGCTGGGTTTGAGTCCCTCATGGGACATTAAATCCACCCATTTTTTGTATTTTGCATCGCAGGGCTGCTGTCTGCATGTTTTTGCTCCCTTCACAGTCTCAAAAGCCACATAAAATGAAGATTAGAATGAGTAAAAATTAAAGATCCCAAAGCTAGACATGTCAAGGATGATTTCATTTCATTAAACCAACTCCAAATTATGAATGGAATGCTCACGATAAATTTTGCAAAAAGCTATCTCCTGTTAAAACAAAGATCACCCAGACTTAGCAAAATTCTGCCAAGTCAGAAACATAATCTTAACCACTTCCTCAGCCCACAACTTTGTGTTATTGAACTTTATTAATAATGCAATAGACATGGGCAAGTTGTACACATAACAAACTCCATTTTACCCCACTGGACCAACTTCATTTCCTGCATGAATTAATTCCTATTAAAATCAGAAAGTGCTATGTTCTGTTAACTTTTAACAATTTCTGTAATTATCAACAAATGGCACTTTTCAAGCAGAGTTTTAATTAAGTTAATGAACTCTAATAAATTTTCTGTCTGTACCAGATTGTAGATTACATAAAAATTCCCAGTTTTTATATAAGGCACTAATTCATTGTATGAGCAGAACCATAAACCCTAGCCTATCAAAAACAGCTAAATGATGTTAAAGACAGAAATTCCTCAGACTTAGAAAACTTCAGAGAATTCCTAAAGGGGTCTATGACATGTGGGACCCACTAGTCAGTTGGCCAGTCAAAGGCCCCATCCTTGACATGTGGGTCCCGTTTGTCAGTGTTGACCAGGTCAACATTACTGTTTTGGATAATTATTATTTAATAATAAAAATACATAAATTCTTTTAAATGATTTAAAAATTTAACATTAAATATCTTTTAAACCGTAACTCCAATGGAAAAAACTTTATAAATGAAAATTGATCAGAAAAATGCAACGAATAAGAAGATGCTACCCGTATATCCACCCCCCCTCTAACACAACGAACACATGACTTCCCCCCTCCGGGTCGTCTGTCGATAATCGCTCGGAGCTGGTAGTTCATCCCCGGATGAATTCCTGCTCCGAGCATAACACTTTGCACTGCATTAGAGCATCATTAATATTGCATCTGTCATGCGAGCATCTGTGTTGCATATTGTTTGCTTTATATTTATTGTTTCTTCCCCCTTCTTCTTTGGTAGACCCCACTGCTGAGTACGACTACGTCGTCGACGACCGTACCCCTACCGTCGAGCTTCCAGGCAAGCAGAGCCATTCTCTTCCCCAGATATCGCCTATCTTTCCGTACATTTCTTGCACTAGGCATTGTTATTGCTGCTGCTACGTTACAATCCTATTCTATTGCATAGCCTATTTTTGTCGCCCCTTGATGTACCTTTATTTATCCTATGCTGCCTATTATAATTATGCAATATTCAGCAGTGAGCCCTGCGCATTGTTAGTAAACTATGATTAGATAGCGAATCATGATCACTCTGGGGAGTGAACGCGGGTACAATAATTATAACTACACAGGTACGGTGCACCGCAGACACCGCCTAAGGCCCCTACCTCGGCTCTGCCGAGCCACCCAAAGTGTGAGCTATCGAGGAGTAATCCTCGTACTCCACTCGTTGCTGACTCTTTATATCCGCCCTAGGGTCCTGATAAACGGTTGTCCTTAAAGGTAAGAAGTCGGGTGACCCAACGGTGCCCGCGAGTGATATTGCGACGGGACGACAGGGAGGGTACGACCGATGTACATGTGTGCTTGGACCCTGATCGTTGTCCGCGAGAGTTACCAAACCACGAAAGTCGAGCTCCTCCAGGAGCACACACGAGATAATGTAAGGAGCCGGTTCACCTTGTTGGTAACCGCGTGCTTTGAAGGGACGACACGGCAGGCACCGATGTATTGGTGGTCCTGGCTGCTGTTCGTTGTTCGTTGTGTTAACTAGTCGGGCAACGATAACGGTTGTCCGCGAGGTAATAAAATGACTAAGTGTTCGGTGGATGAATTGAGTGGATTTATGCTTATACGTGCTGCCTACACGTGGGCAAGGAGTTATAGGCTCCCCTGCTTCGTAGTCTCGTTCGAAGACTCTTCAGACGTCAGCAGTGCAGCGGGAAGATTGCCGGGAAGTGATGTTGTCTTCTTTGCTCGCGCGGTGATGTCTTATTTGGTTTGATTTTGCTTCACCGACCAGTCTCGCACCGTGCAGGAGTACTTCAGGGTTTGGGTCCAAAGCCCGGCGTACTTAGGACTTAGACCGGCGGATGGCCTCTTTGTTGAGTTTGAAGGATGGGCTATGGAGTGTCGTATAGCCTCGGTGGGGCATTCCCTAATAAGGTGTACGCCACCCTGGAGATCCGTGCGTTGTAGTGTAACAGAAGTGCACCCCTACAGGTAAGATTAATCTATTCGAATAGCCGTGTCCACGGTAACAGGACGCTTTATGCTGAAGCTAGATCCTACTACTACAAACTACTACTATATAAACTGTTGGTTCCGGGTTTTTCTTCCTCGCAGGGAGTCGAGAAGTGATCTCGGAGGCATTGCTAATTATTACAACTTACTATTATACAATGCTACAACAACCTCTTCCGCATTGTTACTTTATGCTTTATATAAATTGTTGGCTATTCTCTCCTCATGCTACAAGACTCGTCGGAAGATGCTAGCCTTAGATAGGCCTAGCTTATGTTCCTTATTCTGGTTTTCTGCCCTTCAGTCCACTATATATAGCCTCCCCTTTCCATTTGATACAAATGCATAAATGCTTAGTAGCGGACGTAAGACTCGCGGGTATGCTAGATACTCACCCTTGCTTTATTTCCCCCCTTTGTTTTATATACCCGGTTGCTGCAATCAGACGCGAGGCGTCCAGGAGAAGGAGATCCCCGATGCCGACCACCGCAACGTGAAGATCCTCGATGCCTTCTATGACATGGAGATCCCCGACGACCAGGAGTAGTTTGGAGGTTCCCAGGCAGGAGGCCTCGCCTTTTCGATCTGATGTTATTTGTGCTAGCCTTCTTAAGGAAACCATGTTATTCGTTTCTGTACCCAGATACTATTGCTTCCGCTAACTTTGTGCTCTCGAGCTGTTGTATTCGAGCCCTCGTGGCCCCTGGCTTGTATTATACAACTTGTATTATTTTATTTGTAGAGTTGTGTTGTGATATCTCGCCGCGAGTCCCTGATCTCGATCGTGTACCTTGCCTGTATGATTACTGTACACGGTCTGATTTTGGGGGAGTCACACTTGAGCGCTTGACACTCCCGGATCTTCTTTCATCATATTCCGTTGCATATTTGAAAACTCCCTTCATACGAAACTCGTCATAAACTGATTAGAGTGGTTAGTACCCATAAATAATTAATTTTTATACACTAGAAATAAATATTTTCACGAAGAGCTACTGTTTCTCATGATTGCCAAAAAGTTTTTGCAAAGAAAAAGCAAGCTTAAGATTTGCAAAACAATGAAAACGCAAAACGTGGTAGAATTTGTGAAAAAAACAGACCAACAGGTAGTAAATAATTTTTTTGGGGTACTTATGCAACTCAAATAAAAAAACTCAGGTCAGACGCCAGAAAGCTAATTGTATATAGCATATTGTCAAAAAAATTCAGATAAAAAAGATGATCTGGTGATTTATCGTGAATATTTTCGTCAATCAGACAGAATCTGTTTCTTGACAGCATGTCACAACTTTTGAACTTTCTTGCAATCGGAGGCTAAAACTTGGCACAAAGCTTGAAAATAAAGATACAATAATGTTGATACAGTAGTAACAAGCATCAAGACCACTAAAAATGAAAGTAAAAAACATTTTGGGTTGCCTCCCAATAAGCACTCTCTTTTATGCCTTTTAGCTAGGCATGATGCAAAAAGATCAAGTTTTATCAACTTCAAAAGAATAACTTGCCCGTGTAACGGACTCATAAGGTAACTTAATCTTATCTCAAGGGAAGTGTTCCATTCGCTTTTTAGGGGGGAATTGGAATCTAATAGTCCCTTCTTTCATGTCAATGATAGCATCAATGGTGCGAAGAAAAGAACGTCCCAAAATAATTGGACATGAGGGATCGCACTCAATGTCCATGATAAGAAAATCAACGGGAACATAATTATCATTGACAACAATAAGAACATCATCAATCCTCCCTAAAGGTTTATTAACGGAATAATCAACAAGACGAACACCAAAAGAACATGGATCAAAAGGTTTCAAATCAAGCATATCATTCATTCTTTTGTGCATAACGGAGGCACTAGCTCCAACATCACATAAGGCAAAGCAAGATAAATTATTCAATTTAATTTTTACCATAGGATCCCAACCATATTCTAGCTTTCTATGAATATAAGTCTCTAACTTGAGCTTCTCATCCCTAGCTTTGATGAGAGCATTGGTAATATGCTCGATGAAGGCAATGTTAAGTGTACTAGTGTGGGGGTCTTTAGCCATTCTTTGCAAAAAATGATAACTTCAGAAATACTGCAATTATCAAAATCAAGATCACTACCATTAATTAAAGTGGTGGTGATGTCATCTAATCTCATTCTCTTGGTAGTCTCTAAGTTCATGGGACATTCTTGTCCTAAAGTTGAGGTATTAGCATCACCATTAATAGGTCCATTGGGACTAGGAATGTGTTGGGTGCTAAATTTTTTGAGATCCTCAACGTGTATAGTGCAATAGTAGTGTGTGTAGGAAGGCTCTTAATCCTATCGTCCTCTTCTAGAGACGAAACCACTTCAGGTTTGGCTGCCATTTGATTTATCAAAGTATCCTGTGTGTGAGACATAATGAAAACTTGGGTTTTCGTAGTGGTGAGCCTAGTATGGAGATTAGAAATCTCAATGTTGAGGCCCAAGTTGTCTTCCAATGTTTTGCAAAATAGAAGAATGCTCATATAATTGTCTAGAGAAGGCCTTATTTTGCTCATATTCAGTATGCATGTAATACTTCGTGGCCTTCTCTATTTCTAAAAGTTTCTCATAATTAGGCATTCCTCTATCCCTAGGAGTGTGATTATAAGGGTTATTGTTCCCATAGTTGTTGGATGGGAACGGTCTAGGATTGTTGCTACCAAAATTACTCCTATAAGCATTATTATTAAAGTTGTTCCTGGAAATAAAATTAACATCAACTTGCTCTATTTCTTGAGAAACCAAAGAATTCAAAGGAACGTCATGAGGATCTATAGGAGCTTGCTTGGTAAGTAAAGACATGATCATGTCAACCTTTTCATTTAAAGAGGAGATCTCCTCAACAGAGTTTACCTTCCTACCTGTTGGAGCTCTCTCGGTGTGCCATTGAGAATAGTTTGTCATCATCTCATCCAATAGCTTCGTGGCGGCACCAAGTGTGGTTGACATGAAGGTTCCTCCCGCGACCGAGTCCAACAGATTCCGCGAGGTAAAGTTCAATCCTGCATAGAAATTTTGGATAACCATCCAAGTAGTCAAACCGTGTGTAGGGAAATTCTTAACAAGAGATTTCATGTGTTCCCAAGCTTGGGCAACGCGTTCATTATCCAGTTGTTTAAAATTCATAATGTTACTTCTCAACTGGATAATCTTAGCAGGTGGGTAGTACTTCCCAATAAAAGCATCCTTGAACTTGTCCCAGGAATCTATGCTATTGCTAGGAAAGGATTGAAGCGACACTTTAGCTCCTCCTCTCAAGGAGAAATGAAAAAGCTTAAGTTTAACAGTATCACCATCTACTTCTTTGTACTTTTTCATATCACAAAGATTGAGAAAATTATTTAAGTGCAAAGCAACAACATCTCCAACACCGGAGAATTGTTCTTTCATAACAAGATTCAGCAAAGCAGGTTTGATTTCATATGAAGGTGTTGAAGTGGCAGGTGGAGCAATAGGAGTGCTGATAATGTCATTGTTGTTGTGACTAGTGAAGTCACGCAACTTGGTGTTTTCAGTGGAACCCATAGTAACAGCAGCAAACAAGAACAAAGCACCTATTTTTTTGTGATTTTTGATAAAAGACCCAAAGACAAAAACTAGAAAGTAAACTAACTAAGATAAAAGATAGTCTGCAACTCCCATATCTTGAATATTGGAGTCCCCGGCAACGGCGCCATAAATTAGCTTGATGGCTTCTCGCCCCTCATTGGTTACCCCAAGTGGAAGGTTGAGATGTAGATAGTAGAAAATTTCCCTTGGTGAAGATACCAAGGTTATCGTACCAGGAGGACTCCAAGGATCGACAAGTAGGTGGCAAGAAAACAATGGCGTCATTTACAACATTGAGGTTGCTTACTTGACCTGGACCTACACACGTGATGACCCACAACCGTAAGGGATCTATTGCAGCATTTTCGATAAGTAAGAGTGTCGAACCCAATGAGGAGAGAAAGGTATTGATAAGTGATTTTGGACAAGGAATAACTGCAAGTACTGAAAGATAACTTTTTCGGGGTTTTCGGTATAAGAAACAATAAGACAAAAGCAAGCAAAGTAAATGGTGTTGAGGAGAAGCAGGTGGCCCAATCCTTTTGAGCAAAGGATAAGCCTTGCAACTGAACTTATAAAGACTAAAGCGTTCTTGAGGACACATGGAGAGGTAGTCATGCGCTTTCCCCATTTTCCGCATTGATAACATGTTTTGTGTTGATAAGTGTTGAGTGGGTGGATCATTGCTAGCACACCTTCTAGACTAAGAAAAGTGCACTCTTATGATTAAACAACTTGCAAGCATCCGAAAATACAAGGTAGAAATTAAGGCAAAGCCTACCCACATCAATACGATCAAGGATCCATTATTCTCTTGTGCAAAAGTGTGCAAATTGGGGTTTAGGTTTCTGTCACTCCGGCAACCCACCGTAAGCATTCTTTATACACAATGTATTCCCCTAGGTCCTTAATAAGGCGAAGTATTGAGTGTTCGACTCACACAACACCACTAGGAAAATAACAACACAACTTAAATATCAAACAACACATATTACTTCAACATCATATGACTACTAACAACAAGACTTCTCCCATGTCCTCAAGATATAAAGTAACTACTCACAAGACATAAAAGAGATCATGATCATAGGTGATAAATAGGTGGTAAACAATCTGGTCATAATGTTATTTCTCCAACATAACTCAATAGCATTCACCACAAAGTAGTAATCAACACCGGTAGAGTAGAGAGGATAGATAATACGAGTTACAACGCAAGTTGCAATTGTGAGATGAGATTGGAAGAATATGAAGATGGTGCTGATGTTGGGGATGATGTGGATGATGATCTCGATGATGCACGTTACGATGGTGATGACGATGGCGATGATCTCCCCTTCTGGGAGGTGATCTCCTCGGCGGAATCTGCCCGCCGGAGAGCCTTTTCTTCTCTGTAAGTTTCCTCCACGGAGCGGCGGTGGAACTCCGTAAAAACTCCTCTTTTTAGGGTTTCCGGATGATGAAGAGTATATAGGCCAGAGGGGGAGCCTGGGGTGGTCCCAGGGCTCCAGGCGCCCTCCCGGCGCAACCAGGGTGGGGGCCGCGCCAGGTGGCCGCTTGGGTACCCTGTGGCCCCCCTCTGGTCCCTCTTTTGCGTGTCTTCGTCAATCCTCTCAAAAACACCCTCCGTAGATTTTCAGGTAATTTGGAGGTGTTCTTCTTAAGCAACCCAGTGTCCACTTTTTACCGTTGAATCCTGCGCCTGCCGCTTCGGCACCGGAAAGTTGCAAACTGTGTAAAACAAGCCAAAACAACATAAGAACATCATCGTAATGTGAAATATATCAATGAATAAGGACAAATTATGATATAAAATAGTGATTCATTTTGGACGTATCAACTCCCCCAAGCTTAGACCTCGCTTGTCCCCAAGGGAAAACTGAGCTCGGTAAACCTGTCCACAAGTTTAGAGAGTGAAGTGTCGATAAATAGAATACGGACAAGAAGCATCATGATTTCTTCACCAAACTCAAACATCCTCAACATCAATATTCAACTCATAGGGCCCTTATGAAAGAGTAATAACAATTATAATCAAGAGTAGGGCTAAGAAAACTCATCAAATCATGGGAAACATGTCCTTTGGTCAAAGAACAACTAATAGCTTTTACTTTTGCTCTTTCTTTTTATATTTTGATGAGATCAATTAAAGCTTTTGAAAGAACATGTTGTTAGGCACGAAGTGAAAATGTTAACACAAATGAAGATGTTTGCTTCAGCCAGGCTTAACAAACAACTTACTTATCAAATGATAATGTCAACAAGGATGCGGTACGACAGATCTTAATGCAGCTTTATATGAATGAATCCTTGTCACATCAAGTTTCTGCTCTCTTTAAGAATAGAAAGAAGTAGGAATGACTGACTCAACCTAAAACTAAAAGATAGGCCCTTCTCTAGGGAAGTAGGGAAAACTCATGTGCTATCCTTAAATCAAACAGAATGAAAACAAGTTTTGAGAGGTGCATGATTTGTCAATGAATGCTAATAGATAACTCAATTACTTCTCAAATTGGACAAGTTTCGAGGAACGGCTCCCACACGGGGACGATCACATCCCCGCAATCTCCTTTGTTTATCACTGCCAAAGTTTTCTGATTTCTCACGAACAAAGCGTGAAGGAGGGTTTGTTTGTTGTATTATCTTTATGAGCTGGGCGCACTCATGCCAATTCCTCCTCGTATTAGGGGTTTGCAGATAGACATGCAATCCCGGGATAAAACTTGTCCAACTTAAGAAGATCATGAATTAACTACTACTTCCTCATGAGATAAAATAGGGGCACAAAATAGAAGATTTTGAACATTTAATGATAACACATAAATTCTATACTTTTAGGAGTGGTAGTGGAATACCAAGAATAGGAAGGTACGGTGGACACATATGGAAAATATTGGTTTCAGGGTATGGATGCAGAAGCAGAATTCCGCTTAGTACAGAGGTTTGGCTAGCAAAGGCTTTGAGAGAACAGACAATTGATGATGACTTAGATGCAAAGCAATATAAATCATAAACATTAAAATAAGCATAGCACATCAAGTTGTCTTCCTTGTCAACATAACACTTCAAGAATAATAACATAAAGGTTTTGGCTATGTCGCTACTTTGAGAAAATCATGCTTGGTGTTATGACCAAAGCTATGTTTGCCAAGATTAAATAAAGTTTTCAAAGCCATACCTGATATAAGGTCAATACTCCCCATAAGAATCATCATAAGGTCGATTGCGTGAAGAGAATACCGAGTGTAGCGAAGGAATCAATAGACTTCTCATTAATATTCCATCTTATACGACTCCACACTCATGGATACATAACTCTCCAAAAAGGAGTGATAGACCTCAATGCAAACACCTATTTTATATGATAACTTCCCTAGACATGATACGACTCTACTTGACTCTAAAATACAAAGATAAAGATAAAGATAGCGGGCACTCCCCCAAGATTGGGACAAGCTAAGGGGATGCCATTACCCAAGGAGATTTCACTCCTCATTCTTGTTCATGTTGGTCATGTAGTCCTTGGCAAAGCGCTTCCATGGCAGCGGTTCTCTAGTCTCATATGAAGCTTCAGTCTCCAAGATCCTGCACTCAGCACCCAAACCCATGCGCAAAAACTTTAGTTCATACTCAAAGTTCTGGTTCTGCAAATCATAGATCTGCCCTTGAATCTCGAACACTTTTTCTTCCAGCTCGTTGATGCTTGACAACATCTCCTTCATCTCCTTCTTGAAATGTTCCTTCAACTCGTTGATGATGTCAAAGTTAGTTTCAACACCACGCTCGACCATCATCTTATACTTGAAGACTTCTTGCTCCCCTTCTTCTATCCTGGCCTAGACGCTCCCATCCTTGATAGGTCCCTTCAGATCTTCTTGATGGAGGACACCGTTGTAACAACCCAGATTTAACAAAAAATAAAATTTTTGTTTTCGGTGTGAATTGTTTGATTGTCTGATTTGTTTGCGGTGTTTGCATCCCCGATTTATCGATCGGAGATTATTTTTCCCCTTCTTATCTCGTACCGGACGGAGACCGACCCTTGCCACCCTAACACTCGACCTTTGCGACACTGGGTTTCACCCGATCACCGTCGCGAAAACCGCACGAGACCAGCCGAAGCCAATGGAACGAAAACCCCGTTTAATAATTAAACGGGTTATTTTTATAGCGCGCCGGAAAGTGTTCTCGGAACGGTTCCAACGCGAGGTGAACTCCGCCGGCTCGACGCGCTGATCGCGCAGTTCGAAGTTTTACCCGAATCGGAGGTCCTGCGGACCCCCGGCGGTCAGAAACGTAAACACAGCGCGCGCGAGAGAAAAATCGGGGATGTTTTTGCAAACTGCCAGCCACCTGGGCTATATAAAGACCACCACACTCCCACCCCTTTCCAGGGTTTCCGTAGCTACAAAATTTCAGCCACACCCCCACATCTGGTCCAAATTTTCGTCCAAAAGCCCCAATTTGTGAAATCCCTAGCCAGATCAATCCTGGACTGTCAGATCTCGCGATCCGACGGACCAGGAAGCTCCTCCCTCCACCCCTCTCTCCTCCCACCTCTCCACCGCGGGCAGGCCACCGCCTCCGCACCTTCACCCGGCCGCCGCGGCACGCACTCCGACGAGCAACGACGGCGAGCCTCCACGCCCCAGCCTCTCGCGCAGACCCCTCTCCCTATCCTCTCACCCCTCTGTCTCTTCCCCCCCTGCAGGACGCGCCATGAGAACGGAGCAAGCTCGCCCGAGCCCGCCGCGACGACGCCAGCACCGCCCCTGCCGGATCTAGCACCTCCGCCCCTCCTGCGTTCCACCTTGCCCTCGCCGGAGTCTATCCACCGTGTTGCGCGCCGGAGTGCCGCGACCGCCGCCGCCAGCGACCTGGGCAGCACGGGATCGGGAGGAGCCCGCCGCAGGCCAGCCCGACTGCAACCACCACCACGTGGGCCGCAACCTCACACCTCGGCCCGCGGCTCCCCTACGCCTGTGGGCGACGCCGCACTATCCAGCGCCTACCGCCGACCTGGGCCAGGCCCAGCAAGGTGAGGCCCCAGCCCTTCTTTTTTTTCCTTTTTTTTGTTGCGACTTGGGTTCGGCCCAGTATCTAGGTAGCGCCCTAAGCGCTGTTTATTATTCTGCGCTCAGCCCTGTTAGGCCTGTTAAGGAAGATTCGGCCCAGGAGACGTTAGTTTTTTTTGTTTATAAAATTGGCAGATTGTATTATTTTCTTGCGGTGCCCATATCTTTTTATCCGTAGCTCCGATCGTGACGTGTAAAACATGAAACTTGCTTAGAATCTCGTGTAGATTAATAAAATGTGCTCCTTTTCCATGTTTGAATTTGTTTACATGTTGTTTACCTGCTAATTACAACTTCTTGCCACTATAAACTGCAATTGCCATAATTTTTTAACCGTTGCTCTGATTAAAATGTTTCTTATATGTAACTTGACTAGAATTGCATATAGATTGTGTTTATGCTGCTTTTGCTTGCTAATAAAAATAATAAAATATTGTTTAGGGCAAAACAGTACCAAATTCCATTTTTATCGTGGGGTCCGCAATAGTTTGCCATGTCTAGGATTTCACCCCACTTAAATTGAGTAGCTTAGGTAGTTTATTTATGCTTCACCTCTTGCCGTGTTAGTGTGATATGCCATGCTTGAGTGAGATGCCATGTTAACAACCTTTTTTGATCACCTGTAGCTAAACAACTTGAACCATTCTAAATGTGCGGTATCATCGTGTGTGACGAGTACTCCACTTAACCTGTTAATAACCGCTTTCGACGGTAGGTGCGATGTCTCGTGTTGCCTTCTTGTTGATGCTTGCTCGTGTTTGCTTCGTAGTAATAGATGCTCGCTCGTTGATTTCCTTTTCCAGTGTTTACCTCTTGTGTGCTCCCGCGGATACTCTCGGAGACGTTGCGAGCTTGTCATCAACTACACCTTCGGAACCCGAATTATCAACAAGCAAGGACTATGCATTACTTATGATCCATTCTATTTCAACTAGCGGTTTGCATGCTAGTCTAGGTTAGGTTCGATGTTTGATCCTACCACATGTTTACAGCCTCTTTCAAACCGATACAGCCATGTCCCCTCCCAGCAAACCTTGTACTGCTATGTTACTATTGCTCGTTGCTCAGCCCCTGCTTAGTATGCATGCTTAGGATGCTACGATGTTACCCTGTTACTCCTTGGTTTGGGCTATCACATTATTATATTGTTGTTGATGATATTGATTATTATAATGTTGACTATATTCGACGAAGGATGGAAGGTCTAGGCTATCCCGCCCCGACGCTTTGTTCCATTCGAGTCACCAAGGATCCGAGTTCCGGGTATTAGTTTTAAGACTGAGCGTGCCTAACCGCGTGTGGGATTTTATGGAGTCCCCTTTTCTTACCTACCTAGCTTCAAACATTTCTAGTGGTGGCCCAAGCTGATTTACCATTTGAAACCGTGTGTGTGCTGGTCGGCCGCCAGTAGTTTTCAAACCAACTTGGACCAGTGAGGACATAGTCCCCTTGCTGGCCCACCTTGTCCGGCTGAGGACCCGGTTTCCCATGTGTGATTAACCGGCTATCCAAACCTGCGACAGACGGTAGAGACCGATTCGAGAGCACGGCCGACTTTTGAGTTGGGTGTCGACTCACCGGGGGCCACCCGAATTTGTTCGTTGTTAGTTAGAGGGACCTGTAGTTTCGGATCTCTCGGAACTAAATCATAAAATGGTTGCCTATAATGGGTAGCAACTGAGAGAGATGGGTGTGTGTGCGGAGCCTTGTAATGGGCAGTTGGTACACCCCTGCAGGGTTAAATCTTTTCGAGAAGCCGTGTCCACGGTTATGAACGACTTGAGACCTACTCCTTGTTCATAGACAACAACAACGGAGATAATCTTAATATAACTTGATCAACGTGTGTGTGTGTGTGTTCCTTGACTGCTTCTTCTTGGTCGGGATGCGAAGAGGAGGACAAGGATAGGATAGGTGTTATGCTTGCGTAAGTAGTTGATAGCAAGACTTGTTGGAGGCGATTCCTCATTGAATGCTTGGCTTCTTATCTTACTCTCTAGATCGTTAGCCACTTCATAAATGCTAGTGCGGCAGCAACCTCACCACTTACCCCATCCTTACCGTAAACTACTAGTTGTCCTAGAATGACGAGTGATGAAGTCCTTGCTGGGTCAGTTGACCACTACAGTTGAATGATGAGTATTTCTGTACTCATGATACTACCCCCAAACTCTTTTCAGGGTTTTTGATCGACAACAGGTACGGTGATCGACGTTTCACGCGGAGACTCGACGACGACTAGTTAGGCAGATCCCGGCGGAAGTCCTGGACCCATGTGGTTACGGGGATCGATGTTTTTCTCTTTGCCAGTAGGCATTTGATTGTAGTCTGTACTCAGACATATATCTTCCGTTGTTGTATTGTATTAAGGAAGTTGTATGCCGATTGTATGAGATGTTGTATCCTTGTATCTGTAATGTTGTGATATCATGTTGGAAATCCGGGGCATATGGCATTGTCATATGTCGCGGTGGGACCGATATGTGCTTCGTCCTGGACCTGGATGGAAACATCTAGATCTGGAACAGTACCGCATATCGGGCCTTACAACCGTTGACGAGGGGGTGACCCCACGACTCCTGCATGAAAGGCTACCTGGTGCGTATGAAGACAGAAGGCCCGCTGGGAAGCTACGACAAGCCAACGATTGGCCCAACTAGGCACCGACGTAGGAGTCCGTGACTAACATGGAAGGTGCAACTTGGCGTACAAGGCAAAGACTAGAAATAGGAAACCCTCTATGTAACCTAGTACGGACTCCATGCGACCTAGCCTAATATATAAAAGGCTGGGAGGGGAGACGTCGAGGACAACTCAATACGCATCTACTCATCTAGCCTTGCGAGAACTCGCCTTGGCCTCCATTGTAATCGCCCCCTCAAGCAATAATATCGAGTAGGAAGTGCTTCTCCTGTTAGCCGACGAATATCGTCCAACCTGTGTCTATCTCTATGACTAACCCAGGGTCCCTGACCATGGGATTTGCCGGGGTTGATCCCCGTCAATTGGCGCCGTCTGTGGGAACTTCGCAGGTTGGAATCGCGATCTCGGCGGCCTCATCATCGGCACTCGTCAAGGTAGCGACTCCATCAGCACTCATCGACTCCACGATCCGGGAAGACTCCGATCTATTCAGATCTCTCGGTTTCATGGCTCACCTCCCGGCCTTTAGACCGGCCTTCGCCGACCTGCGCACCGGCATCAACCTGATCTTCGGAGCATACCAAATCTACATCAACCATTGGGGAGTCCTCCGTCTCACGGATCGCGCTCGAGCACCCGCAACGGAAGATCCTACATCAGCAATCGAAGTCTCACCCGCCCGCATGACGACTCCGCGAGTCATCCACGACTCCCAGCCTGACTACTCGAGTGGTCCATGGAAGAAGCGCAACATACGTGCAAGCAAGACGACAGCCAAGGCACCTTCCCAAGTGTTCATGGCAGACGTCCACGAGCCAACCACAGATGACAAAAACCAAGACGACGACCCGAGCAATCGCCAAGACACTCGCTCGAATAGAAAAAACAGCAATCCAGACAACACCGGCCAGGTCAATCTCACACTTGGAGAACCAGTAACCATACCAAATAAAATATACAAAGAAGCGGAGCATAGCAATCGCAGGAGCGACGAGCTAGAAAGCAGCAAGCATCAGACCCCAGACATGGCGAAAGAGAACAATCACGTAGAAAAGATCTACCTGTCCAAGGAAGCAATCGCTAGAATAAGGGACGCAGTCAAACGCGGCAAACTACTCCCGGAGAACGCAACACGAGACGAGCTCAGAGCATACAACAAGCTGGCGAGTGACGCCACCAAGAGAGCAAGACAGCAACGCTTAGAACTAGAGAAGAAAGGAAAGGCTGCCATCGACCCAAGGAAGAACCGCAGGCCATCTCCCAGAAGCGACTCCTCCGACTAAGACTCCCCCATCCGAGCCAGATCCAGATTCAGCAATCTGAAACGCACGGACAAGAAGAAGGTGGACCGCAAGCTAGATGGCGAATTCAAGCTAGAAGAGGACGACGAGGAGGAAGAACAACTCACGCCAGCCGAAGCCCTTTCCACTGCCCAAGAGTACCTATCTCGTGCTCAGAAAGGCAAGAAAGGCAGCTTAGATCACAACACGACGATGGCACTCAAAATAATGAAAGACGCCATCTCAGCCCCAAAAAGAGAAGGCGCAAGACGGGCTCCCCGCGAGCAGACCCCGGACAGGGACCCCAGTTCACCAAACGACGACAACAGCGACGACTGGTGCAAGCGCCCAAACAAAAACAAAAACTACGACAGCGACGACAACAGCAGCAGACGTAACAGCAATCGGCAAGACGCACGCGACGACATAACACAAAGCAAAGTCAACCGTGGAAGACGAAGGAGAGCAGCCCGTGAAGAGTACTCGGACGAGCAAGCTTCCGACGAGAACGTAGAACCATGCGGACCACTATGCTTCACACAGTCCATACGGAAAACAAGGATGCCGAAAGGTTTCAAGATAAACTCCACAACGCACAAGTACGACGGGCTGGAAGAACCAGAAGCATGCCTCGACGACTACCCAACGGCCGTAAAATTCTAGCGCGGAACCAATATCACAGCAATGCAGTACATACAACTCATGCTCGAGAGCTCAGCACGACACTGGCTGAAGAACCTACCACGAGGATCAATTGACTCCTGGAGGCAGTTTCGCAGTGCCTTCATCTAGAACTTCAAGTCCACTTACAAACGACTGGCATCACTCGAGGAGCTGAGGGCCTGCAAACAAGGATCCAGAGAATCCTTGCGAGCATACATCTAGCGATGGACCATACTCAACAACTCAGCCGAGGACATATCAGACGAAAGCGCAATCGACGCATTCAGGAGGGGCTTGCAACGCATGAACTTCAAGGAGCAGCTCGGGAAGATGAAAGTCCGAACACTCGCACGACTGCTCAAGCAAGCCAACAACTGGGCAGATGGAGAAGACTCCGTACGGAATGAATCGGAGATCCAGACAGCACGCTCAGAACGCGACTACGACTACCACACCAGCGACAGAGGATTCGACAGAAGAAGAAAACGACCGAGGCGCAACTTCTATGACGACAGAGGACTCGATATGGTCGCGGCCGGTTTCCCAGATGACAGAGAAGGCAGACATCACGACGACAGGAGAATACAGCACAGGGACAACCAAGAAGAAGCAACCCAAATTCAAAAACGGGACTGGAGAACAAGGCAGCCACGAAACGACACCCGAGCATATCGTTCGGCTAAAGAGCAGCTCGACGGACCGTGCACAATACACGGGTTTAGAAACGAGCGCAGAGAGCTCAGATCAGGGCACACCCTCAGGAACTGCAGGCGATTCATCAAGCTCTCAGAAGAGAAAAGCCGATCTACAACAACAGCAGCACAGCCTCTCGCAAGCGTAGCAGTCGGAACCATCGCCCACAACGCACCGCCAGCGCATGCAATACCAACAAGGCAAGTAGCAGTAATCCAAGAACGGAGCACGACACCCGAGGAAGAAAAATACCCAGAAGCGCACACCCGGAATCAACATCATATTCACCAGAACCCTGGAAGAAATTCTCATCCAAAACTCAGCACTGAAAACTTCAGGCAAAATGTTTCATGGAATCGTGCCAGGGAAAGCAGTATACCCCCTCGGAAAAATAAGTCTCGAGGTGGTTTTTGGAAGCACGAACAACTTCCGCAAAGAGACATTGTACTTCGAAGTGGTCAACTGGAAATCACAATACCACACCATCGTAGGACGACAAGCCTTCACGCGTTTCATGGCAGTGCCACACTACACCTACCTCAAGACGAAAATGCCAGGCCCGCGAGGAGTGATCACAGTCAGCGGCAGCTTCGTCAGATCCGACCGCTGCGACAAAGAATTCCATAAAATATCAGAAACCTTCGGAGCACACCAAGCCAGCGGAGCCACAGCATCAGAGGAAGAGGCCCTACCATAGAAGCAAAAGGGAGCACATCAATCTACCGTCCTTAGGGCTACTAAGCCATCGATCCAAATAAAGGGGTTGTCTTCAAGCAACAGCCCCCCCTCGTGTAAGAAACAAAGGAGAAATATTGAAAATATTTTTCCAAAAGTTCTTTTTATCGGCACTCGGGGGCTCGCCGAAGCAGCCACCCCCCGAGGCGTTCTTCGCAAACGCGTCTCTACAAAATTGGCACTTGGGGGCTCGCCGAAGCAGCCACCCCCCGAGACGTTCTTCTCAAACGCGACTCTAAAAATTTGGCACTCGGGGACTCGCCGAAGCAGCCACCCCCCGAGGCGTTCCTCGCAAACGCAACTCTAAAAAATTGGCACTCGGGGGCTCGCCGAAGAAGCCACCCCCCGAGGCGTTCTTCGCAAACGCGACTCTAAAAAATTGGCACTCGGGGGCTCACCAAAGCAGCCACCCCCCGAGGCGTTCTTCGCAAACGCGACTCTAAAAAATTGGCACTCGGGGGCTCGCCGAAGAAGCCACCCCCGAGGCGTTCTTTGCAAACGCGACTCTAAAAAATTGGCACTCGGGGGCTCGCCAAAGAAGCCACCCCCCGAGGAGTTCTTCGCAAACGCGACTCTAAAAAATTGGCACTCGGGGGCTCGCCGAAACAGCCACCCCCCGAGGCGTTCTTCGCAAACGCGACTCTAAAAAATTGGCACTCGGGGGCTCGCCGAAGCAGCCACCCCCCGAGGCGTTCTTCGCAAACGCCACTCTAAAAAAATTGGCACTCTGGGGCTCGCCGAAGCAGCCACCCCCAGAGGCGTTCTTCGTATACGCGACTCTAAAAATCAGCGAGAAGAGACCCCTCGCCCTAAAACTCAGCAGCCGACAAGACAAACCTATACCACGCAAGTTTTATTTATAGCAGACGAACAAAGTAAAGAAAAATAGAACAACAACAAAACATTGCTCAGCAAAGGAACGAACGCCAAGCAAAGGCTAATCCCCAGGCTCTGACTTTACTTTACACAGAGCACCCAACCGACGGTCATTATCCTCGACCACCCACTTCACAACTTCATTTGCAGGCTCATCTGCCACGGCGTAATGGTCGTCCATCGGTTGAGCTCGACCACCAGGAGGACCTTGAGCTTCCAACATAATATCAACCCCCGTCCAATGACTATGGACAAAGGCAAAAGCACAGCGAGCACCTGCATAAATCTGGTGATTAACTACGCGCCGAAGATCCGCAGGCTGGGAGAACATCCAACAAAGCTTCTCAAGAGATGAAGGGACATGATCCAAAGGGTAAAACTCAGCAAAAATCCTGCCAAAAACTCCGCGGCAGTACTCAAGATCCCGCGGTACCCTCTAAACCCACATTCGCAAAACGACGAACACCCGAGAACGCGCCCTATCCATCCAGAAAGGATTGTTCGCCTGAACAACCGGGTCCTCCAGCTGCAGCAATTCAGACTGTACTGCCTCCTCTTCCTCGCGAGAACGCCCAGCAAGCACTTCGCAACGAAGAACAAAGGTCAGCCATAGAGCACAAAGGAAAGAACCCGCGCAGCCAAGCGGTCAAAGAAAAAAGAAAACTCACCCTTCAGAAGGTCAGACAGCTTCACCATCCAAGCCGCCAAGCCATCCAAGACAGCCTCAGCACGCTCGCGTTTCGAGCGATGGACCGCAAGAACACCTTTCAGTCGAACGATCTCACGTTCGGCCTCTTTAATCCACAAACAAACGGACTCGTAAGGACCTTCGCGATCATATCCTCCCTCAGCAAATTCCAAGCCCGAGAAACGCCCGGGATGGCCTACCGCAAAGAGAAACAAGTCAAAATAAACAAGGCAACAAGCAACACAAGAAAGTAAAGCAGGTCCATGAATTAGATCCGCCGTCCCGCAGGAGGCACATTACAACTGAAAGTTTTCAAAACAAAAACAAGGTCACCCTACTCCTCGGCTGCAGATTTGTTCGCCTCTACGACCAGTTGCAGCTGGCGGGCCAGCCGAGTAGCCCGAGCACTCTGCTCCGTGTAATCAGGCAAAGTATCCACCATGGAATCCTCAATAGGGAGACCATGGCCCAGAAGAACAACAATAGACGTGGCAAGCCCACTCACCACGTTCTCACGAACCAAGCCCTCTAGCTGATCACCATCCGGACCGAAGGCAGCTACCAGAGAATCAAGAACCTCAGGACGCTCCGCCGCATCTGGGAACATATGCTCATGGAGAAGCTTCAGGAAAACTGAAGCCCGAGCACAGACATCCCCAACAGCCACAACAGCGCCCGAGACAGCATCTACAGAGCCATGGAGAACACCCAAACCTGCAACAACAACCTCCACCGCTCCAATACCCGCAGAACCTGGAAAAAGGAAAAAGCTTAAAATTCCAACAATCTCAAATACAAACAAACCCCATTAAACGGACGACAGGAAGAGCCCTGTAAGAGCAAAGTTTTGCCCCCGTGTGTTTTGGATATTGTTGGACAAGACAGTAGAGGAACTAACAATGTTTTCTAGTGTAAACAGTTGAATATGTTCCTGAAGGACAAGCTAGGTGATAAAGCTTCAGGGAAGGTTTTTCAAGTTATCGAAGCATTACCCCTTGAGCGAAGCTTAATCACGAAGGATGACCCCCAAAAATGAAGGTGTCCTGAAGCTCAACTCATTGAAGGAAATGAAGAAGACGGTGCAAGACTTAGATGTTTTTGTGTAGTTCTTTTTCTGTTCTTTGAGTCATAGGACAAATCGTACTATCAAGAGGGGTCTTTAGTTTGTGGACACCGAAACTATTGAGAAAATGCTCAGATCAAATCCAAACCAATTGAGAAGCTAGAGTGAAGAAATCTCATGTGCACTGACTTAAGCTTCAGTAGAAAAGACTTCGTTCCTTGGCTTATGAAGCATAACTAAGTCCGTGAGTCAGCTTTACTTGTTCCGCAAGTAAAGTTGCGCAGTAATGACAAATCCGACCGTTGTGGACACGTGTCAAGCTGTCATTTCGGGTCAATTTGGTCATTTCGCACCTCGGGATCACCAACTATAAATACGCCGCCCCGTCCTCCATTTGCGGGTGGTTTCTCTGTGAATATTCCTGAGAGAGACTGAAGAGAGCACCCCAAGAACACCAACGAAGCAAAACCCAAAACCGAGAATACTGAAGCCTAAGTCCCATTGATCTGTGTAGACTCGAGATGACTTAGGTGAAAGATTACTAGCCTTTTTATCTTGGAGAACTGCAATTCTCCTAGAGGGTTAGAGTGTCGACTTCAGAGAGCGAAGAGTAATTGTTGCCTCGAAGATCAAGTTTGTCAAAGGTTTCGGTGATTTCCTCAATAATCAACCACGAGTGAAGAACTGACCAAGCTCAAGGAGTTTGGTGCAGTGGAGCAACGGACGGAGAGAGATTTGCTCCAGGTGTTCAATCACCAATCCCTCCAACCAGACGTAGCGCTTTGCAGAGCGTGAACTGGTCGAACAAACATCGCCGAGTCACAGTTCATTTTACTTCAAGCATTTACCTTCCGTATTGCATTTGCTTCGCAGTTATGCTTCAATGTGTTTTGATTCACTGCACTTAGTTTCACTCCCAGTTTTACTTCGCTGTTCCGCTTTACTTATGCTTCACTTCATAGTTTCAGTCGAAAATTTTGAAGTGATCATTCACCCCCTCCCCCTTTGATCACATACTTGGACTTTCAAGCCCACTCACCAGTCAGAGAGCCCGCCAAATCCTGCAGGCGCTCGCACTCAACCTTCTCGGCCAGGAGAAAGTGTTGCTCCACCCGCCGCAACCGCTCGAGTTCGCCATGCTGCGCCTGCAACTCCTTTTCCTTGGATTCCAGATCAGCCTGAAGCTCGGCAAGCTCCTTCTTTGCAGCCTCCACCCGCTTGTCAGCACCCTTCTTACGGCCTACGGAACAAAACATCAGTCAGGCAAAATCAATGAGCAAAAGAAACAAAGACGAAGAATCATGATCTCACGTCTCATAGCAGTCAAGCTCCCCTGGACCGAGTCGTGAGTGCGTCGCCACCGATCAGTTTCAGACAGCACACGTTCGCACATCCGTAACAAAGGCTGCACCCAAGCAAATACCTCAAGACAAGAGCAAAGGAAAGAACAAAATCAAAGACTACAACCAATCACAAATGATTGCTTACAGCCTCGGGGGCTACTCCCATTGGGAGCACTGGCATGCTCCCAATATGTGTAAGCGAAGACCAAAATCGCAGACCACAACCACTCACAAGTGACTGCTTGTAGCCTCGGGGGCTACTATAGCAAAGCACAGAAGTGCAAAAAAATCACATACCTGCTCCGCCATACGATCAAAGAACTTCGCTTTATCCTCGGCAGAAAGATCCCGCTTCGTCAAGAAGTGCTCCTCAGGGATCACAGGCATAACGTCCGGTGGAAAGTCCACTTCAGGAGCCGCAACAGCCGCGGCGGACCCCCAGACGGAGCAGTCGCAGAAGTACCCTCCGCGCATGCAATCATAGGAGTCGTCCCAGCACCCGAAGCCGCAGGAGTGGCGGAACCAGCCAGCCGATCAGACGCAGCACCAGAATCATTCGAAGGAGCAGCGACAGCACCAACACTCGCAGAAGAAGCAGCCGGAGCAGGAGCAGTACTACAAAACAGTTTATCTTCAGAACTCCAGCCAAAGCAATGAAAATCAGAGATGACAAAGCGGAAATGTATACTAACCCAACAGGCGCAGCGCCTGGACTGTAAGGCCCGATATGCGGTACTGTTCCAGATCTAGATGTTTCCATCCAGATCCGGGGACGAAGCACATATCGGTCCAACCGCGACATATGACATAGCCATATGCCCCGGATTTCCAACATGATATCACAACATTACAGATACAAGGATACAACATCTCATACAATCGGCATACAACTGCCTTAATACAATACAACAACGGAAGATACATGTCTGGGTACAGACTACAAGCAAATGCCTACTAGCAAAGAGAAAAAACATTGATCCCATAACCACATGGGTCCAGGCCCTCCGCCGGGATCCGCCTAACTAGTCGTCGTTGAGTCTCCACGTGAAACGTCGATCACCATACCTGTTGTCGACCAAGAACCCTGAAAAGAGTTTGTGGGTAGTATCATAAGTACAGAAGTACTCAGCATCCAACTGTAGTGGTCATCTGACCCAGCAAGGACTTCATCACTCGTCATTCTAGGACAACTAGTAGTTTACGATAAGGAAGGGGTAAGTGGTGAGGTTGCTGCCGCACTAGCATTTATGAAGTGGCTAACGATCTAGAGAGTAAGATAAGAAGCCAAGCATTCGATGAGGAATCGCCTCCTACAACTCTGATATCCACCTACTACGCAAACATAACACCTATCCTATCCTTGTCCTCCTCTTCGCATCCCGACGAAGAAGAAGCAGTCAAGGCACACACACATGTTGATCAAGTTATATTATGATTATCTCAGTTGTTGTTGTCTATGAACAAGGAGTATGTCTCAAGTCGTCCATTACCGTGGACACGGCTTCTCGAAAAGATTTAACCCTGCAGGGGTGTACCAACTGCCCATTACAAGGCTCCGCACGCACGCCCATCTCTCTCAGTTGCTACCCATTATAGGCAACCATTTTATGATTTAGTTCTGAGAGATCCGAAACGACAGGTCCCTCTAACTAACAACGAACAAATCCGGGTGGCCCCCGGTGAGTCGACACCCAACTCAAAAGCCGGCCGCGCTCTTGAATCGGTCTCTACCGTCTGTCGCAGGTTTGGATAGCCGGTTAATCACACATGGGAAACCGGGTCCTTAGCCGGACAAGGTGGGCCAGCAAGGGAACTATGTCCTCACTGGTCTAGGGTGGTTTGTAAACAACTGGCGGGCGGCCAGCACACACACGGTTTGAAATGGTAAATCAGCTTGGGCCACCACTAGAAATGTTTGAAGCTAGGTAGGTAAGAAAAGGGGACCCCATAAAATCCCACACGCGGTTAGGCACGCTCAGTCTTAGAACCAATACCCAGAACTCGGATCCTAGGTGACTCGAATGGAACAAAGCGTCGGGGCGGGATAGCCTAGACCTTCCATCCTTCGTAGAATATAGTCAACATTTATAATAATCAATATCATCAACAATAATATAATAATGTGATAGCCCAAACCAAGGAGTAACAGGGTATCATCGTAGCATCCTAAGCATGCATACTAAGCAGGGCCTGAGCAACGAGCAATAGTAACATAGCAGTACATGGTTTGCTGGGAGGGGACATGGCTGTATCGGTTTGAAAGAGGCTGTAAACATGTGGTAGGATCAAACATCGAACCTAACCTAGACTAACATGCAAACCGCTGGTTGAAATAGAATGGGTCATAAGTAATGCATAGTCCTTGCCTGTTGATAAGTCGGGTTCCGAAGGTGTAGTTGATCGCAAGCTCGCATCGTCTCCGAGAGGTACCCGCGGAAGCACACAAGAGGTAAACACTGGAAAGCAATCAACGAGCAAGCATCTATTACTATGAAGCAAACACGAGCAAGCATCATCAAGAAGGCAATACGAGACATCGTACCTACCGTCGAGAGCGGTTACTAAGAGGTTAAGTGGAGTACTCGTCACACACGATGATACCGCACATTTAGAAAGATTCAAGTTGTTTAGCTACTCAAGGTGAGCAAGGTTCTTAACATGGCATCTCACTCAAGCATGGCATATCACACAAACATGGCAAGAGGTGAAGCACAAAGTAAACTACCTAAGCTAGTCAATTTAAGTGGGGGTAAAACCTATACATGGCAGCTATTACGGACCTCACGATAATTATTGCATTTGGTACTGTTTTGCCCTAAACCATATTTTAGGTTGATTAACAACAGCAAACAATAGCATAAACACAAATTACATGAAAAACTAATTAAGTTACATATAAAGAACACCCCAAATGGAGTTACGGTTAAAAAGATATAAGCAAAACAAGTTACGGGCACAATCTGCCCACATCGGGAAGCACAATTTAGAGCAATGCATAAACAGGACAATGAATGCAAACATGCTCACAGATGATATGAAACTAAAGTAGACATGGCAGGGAAGGCATGGCAAAAAGAATCATGCAAAAAGGCATCATGAACAACTAGTTATAGCCCAAGCAAAATGCAATAAAACATTACTGGTCTAGGAAACATGGCAGAAACTGTTATTTTTATGCTGTATAAATAGGGGTAAAACTATATGCAAAAGTGCATAAACATGACATAGCAATACATGGGCATGAAGTAGACATGATGATGATCAGGTACAAAAAAGAATCAAGGTCATAGGCATAACAGGTCAAAAGATATTAAGCAAACAACATGGCATCGGGATGTTACAGACTTAGAGAAAAACAGGTGTGGCTGTCAACAACAGCGGCATAGCAACTTTGGAGCTCAATAACTATATGACCAGCAAGCATATCATGACAATGCAATACATGTAATGCAAGTAAACATGATGCTTAACAATATTCAAAAAGAATCAATACAATAGGCCTCATGGATGTGTCACAATCATCAATCAAAGTTGCAACAAAATAACATCAGCAGCACTTGACAGAAAATAATAGCAGTTAACAGCCTGATGCCCACTTCAACACAGATTATCAAGATCAAGATGGCCTCAAATAAAAATGCTCACAAAAGATGAATTGAAGTACACACAATTCTAAGCAATTTTCCTTTTGGGCGCAGCGTCATCCGAGCTACGGTTTGATCACAATCTACATCGCAAAATTGAAACAGCACACAGTTTTCTCAGACTTAGCAGAAATCAGAGACAAGAAGAAAAAAAGCTGACGAAAAAAAAAAGGGCGCTGGGCTGGCTCACCACGGGCCAAGCCCATCTGGCCGGGAGGCTGGACTGGGCCACTAGGGTTGCTGGGCCGCGGCGGTTGGGGTGCTGGGTGGGCCACTAGAGCGCGCTGGCCCACCTGGCCGCCTGCGGTGGTTGGGGCATCGGGCTCCTCCCGAGCGCACCCGAGCGGCGGTGGCGGCTGCCTCCCGCCGGCGAGCGGCGGCTGGCCTTGCCGGCAAGGGGAGGCGCGAGGAGGCTGGAAAAGGGGCCGGTGGAGGTGCGGGTTCCAAATCCGGCGAGGTCCTCCTCGTGGCGGCGCGCACAGCGCGAGGAGTGGCCGAGCTCTCGCTCGAGGCGGCCATGGCGCCTCCAGTCCATGGTGCGCGGCGCGGTTCCTGCAGGGAAGAAAAGAGGAGGATGAGAGGAGAAGAGGGAGGAGAGGAAAGGGGAGGAGGAGAGGAGGGGCGCGGCTTGCCGGCGACGGCCGGAGGCAAGCGTGGTGGCGCTCACCTCAAGCTGGAACCGTTCCGAGAAAACTTTCCGGCGCGCTATAAAAATAAACCGTTTAATTATTAAACGGGGTTTTCGTTCCGTTGGCTGCGGCTGGTCTCGTGCGGTTTTCGCGACGGTGACCGGGTGAAACCCGGTGTCACAAAGGTCGAGTGTCAGGGTGGCAAGGGTCGGTCTCCGTCCGGTACGAGATAAGAGGGGGGGGGAATAATCACCGATCGATAAATCGGCAATGCAAACACCGCAAAAAAATCAGGCAATCAAACAATTCACATCGAAAACAATTTTTTTAATTTTTTGTGAAATCTGGGTTGTTACATGGACGCAGCAATATCCCGAACCTGCGTTTCTTCGAGGCAGCGGGAGGAGGACACGGCACAGCAGGCTGCTTGACCGCTGGCAAGTCATCACCGTCACCCTCCGCATTATGACCACTCGCAGGGCGAGTGCGCTTGACACGAAGAGGACTTGAATCCCCAAAGTCATCAGCAACTGACAGTGGGGCACCCGCAGACTCGACAGCAACAGCACCCGAAGCGCCAGAAGCAGCCCCACCACCCGCAGGCACAGGATCAACATCAACTTCACCCGGTTCATCAAGTATATCCACATCTTCAGGTTGCGGCGGATTGTTCAACAAAGGGATGTGACCCTACAGACCAAACTAACATCCGCAGTCAACAGAAACGAGTCACCAGTACAAAAAATAAATCAAAGACAAGTACCTAAGGAAGCGGCAAGTCGGCAGAGTAAGGACGAACAAGACTCTGCTCCCCAGTGCTCGTGCACTTTGTGACTTGCTGAACCCGGGCCAAAAGGTCGTCATTGGAAAACTCCTAGGGTGAACACCTGGTCGAGTCATCAGGCCCAGTGTATTGCCACATGGGACGCACCCGATGCTGAAGCGGCTGCACACGTCTCTTGACAAACAAGGAGATAAGCTGGCCACCAGTCAATTCATCCTTCAAAGCAGTAATCCTCTGCACAAACGGTTCCACGAGAGACAATTCACGAGAAGACAAAGGATGCACCCATGAAGATCGCATAACCGCCTGCGCAGCAGAATCGAAAGGGGGCAGACCAAGTCGCTGGCCCTCAACGCATCGGTCCTTCAGATAAAACCAGCTCCTCCGCCACGAAAAGACGGAGTCCAGCTTCTCCAGATCAAAATAGGCAGATTTCTCCTTAATGTAAATACCCACGCCACCAATGGCATATTCAGAATTTGTCCTCTTCACATTGAAGAGACGTTTCCAGAGGCCCCAATGGGGATAGATCCCCAAAAAACCCTCACAAAGCGTAATGAAACAGGCAATGTGCAGAATCCCATTGGGGGTCAAATCATGCAGTTGCAACTGATAAGTGCAAAGCAACCCCCGGAGGAAAGGATGAATGGGAAGTGCAAAACCATGGGGGAAGAAACTCTGAAAGTATACCAGCTCATCTGGACGGGGTGCAGGAACCTCCTCATCCCCAGGAATCCGGGCGGCATCACGCGCCACCACGCCGTCGGCCACCAGCTCATCCAGATCTGCAGCTCCAAAAGCAGAGCGCTTCCATATGCCGGTCATCCTCGCCGACTCCTGCGCTGCACTACGGGGACGTTTGGACATGGATCTTAAACTAGCAAGCCGCACGAAAAGGCAGGCGGAAGGCAAAGAACAATGAAGGAAGAAGAAAGAGAGGCAGGAGAAGGCAATGGCTGGGTAAAAACCTAAACACACCAGACCCCCCGGTATTTAACCAATAGCTGGAGCAAGCAAATCGTCACCACTCATTGTGGAATCCAGCAGACGTGGCACGATCCCACAATAGCCGAGAAACATGGATAACTCAACCGACGCACTAACCATACCGCCCACCGCGCGCGAAAAATGAGGGCTATCATCACGAAGTGCGAAATTTTCGGGCAAAAGATGTCAATTCACTTCATTTTCACTTAACATGGCGACCCAACCTGTCAGGCGAACCAGCAAACGTCACACCTTAGGAACGCGTCTCAAGCACGCATATTCGGTCAGCATCCAACTCTTTGCAAACTTTTTCATGTTATTTCAAAAATCTTTTACTCCCATTGGGAGTACCTTTATTCGAGTTCGGGTGCTCCCTCACCCCGAAGGAAAAATGTGCTCGAGTGATCACTCGCACCAGCAGAAAAAAAACATACTCTCAGAGTTCGGGTGCTCCCTCACCCCGAAAGCAGTAAAGCATTCGAGTGACTACTCGCAAAAGAGACTCAGCAATTCAACAAAAATGAAATACTCCCGCACTCGACGAAATTCCGAGTGGGTGCTTTATTATTTTCCTCGCCTGAGTTCATTAAAACACTCCGCGAGTGACTGCTAAAACAGCTCACTTGATTGTTTATTCCAATTGGGTGCATCGCTAACCGGGCTCCGTGCCTCTACAAAAACAACTATGCCTGGGCTACGACACACTGTACCCAGATGCCAAGCAAGCTTAGCATGTAGGTAATACCCCGCTGCGCAGAACGGCCGGGCCGGGACTTGCCGCAGAGCGATTTCACTCCCGACCTTTTCCATGCGCTCGCATGATAGAAAGAGCCGAGCGTATGAGCTCAGGCTATGTTCTTAGACTGGCAGCAATTGATCCTATAAGACCTGCAGAGGCATGACTTTGCTTGACACCGGTCGTTCCAAGTTCATGTCGAGGGACGTGAGCTTGATTGGGCTACTGTGGTATTTGTCACTAGCACAATTCACCAAGGCTCGACCAGTCGACTCCTTGGGCCCTTTCAGCTTAGCAATCCCTCGAAACAGATATTGTCATGGCTCAAAACTGCCAGCGACCCGTGGCGATGTCACGCTTGCAAACAATAAAGCACAGATGAATTCGAGTCCCTGGGCGACTCTTCTAGTCCCCCAGGCACTCGGGGGCTACTGAAGAGGGGGTGACCCCATGACTCCTGCATGAAAGGCTACCTGGTGCGTATGAAGACAGAAGGCCCTCTAGGAAGCTACGACAAGCCCACGATTGGCCCAACCAGGCACCGACGTAGGAGTCCGTGACTAACATGGAAGGTGCAACTTGGCGTACAAGGCAAAGACTAGAACTAGGAAACCATTTCTGTAACCTAGTACGGAGTCACTGCGACCTAGCCTAATATATAAAGGCTGGGAGGGGAGACGTCGAGGAAAACTCAATACGCATCTACTCATCTAGCCTTGCGAGAACTCGCCTTGGCCTCCATTGTAATCACCCCCTCAAGCAATAATATCGAGCAGGAAGTGCTTCTCCTGTCAGCCGACGAGTATCGTCCAACCTGTGTCTATCTCAATGACTAACCCAGGGTCCCTGACCATGGGATTTTCCGGGGTTGATCCCCGTCAACCGTCCTCCATCCGAACAACCTGAGGGTGCTTCTTCACCTCAGCGAGGTAAGGGTTGATGACGTTGACGACGAACTTGTCCTTGGGGGAACTTGGGGAAGCCATGGCACCTAGGTCTAGCTGAAAGATTTTCTGGCAGAAACAGATCGAAAAAAAAAACACGAAATCGCGAGATACGTTGCCGAAACAATCCGGGCAAATATATAGCAAAAATTTCTGCACAAAAAGGAAGGTAACGAGCTAAAGTGGGGTCGGAGACGGACTCCTGGGTGCCGAGGCAGCCTCTCGGGGGTAGGCCGCGCCAGGGGGCGCCTGGGCCCCCTGGAGCTTCTCTCCGGCTCCACTTAGGCCTCAAATTTTCCTAATTTTACAAAAACTCATCATATGGGATTTTTATGGCGGTTCACGATGTTTCCTTACCGTAATACATACCTTTCCTTATTCTGCTTCTCCTGGTGTCTGAAACAGGGCTGCAACATGTTCTTCATGAGTTGTTGTGTATACCAAATCCACATCAACAATGACAGGGTCTCCTGCTATGTAATTCTTAAGTCTTTGCCCATTCACAACTTGAGGTTTGGTGCCTTCGAAATTGTTAATCTTGATTGCACCCGAGCGGTAGACTTCTTCAATATGAAATGGCCCTTCCCACCTGGAAAGTAGTTTACCTGGAGAAAACCTGAAACGGGATCTAAACAACAAAACTATATCACCAACATTAAATTCACGTTTCAGAATCCTCCTATCGTGCCACTAATACGTCCAAAACGTATCTATAATTTCCGCTTGCTCCATGTCTCTTTTGTGTGATATTGCTATGATATTGATGAACTTCCATACACTTTTGATCATATTTGGACTAACCTATTAACTCAGTGCACCCCAGTGCCAGTTCCTGTTTTCTGCTGTTTTACTATTTCAGGTTTCCCCCTTATTAAAAGTACCAGAAAAATTCCGCGAAAAATATAGGAAAAATTAGCGTACGGGAAGCTTCGCGAAGATCCCGAGAGGGGCCAGGGGGAGCGAGGGGGGCCCCAGGCGGCAAGAGGGCGTGGCCCCACCCCTGGCCGCGCCAGGGGGGCGCCTGGAGCCCCTGGCCCACCTCTGGCTGCCCCCTTTCGCCTATTTATTCCCCGTGACGAGAAACCCTCAGGGACGGAACCCTTTTTCGCGATCACTCCTCTATTTCGTCGCCATCGCGCTTCCAAGATCGGGAGCACCAGAAGACCTCTTCCCGTCACCCTACCGGAGGGAGGAATCACCTCCGGGAGCTTCTCCACCACCATGGATGCTTCCCGGATTAACCATGATTAGTCCACCTTGTACCATGGGACTATGATTAGTAGCTATGTGATGTTCTCCTCCCCTCTTTGTTCTTCATGGATTAGACCTCGTGAGCTGCCCTACATGATCGAGGAACTTATGTAATCTTTCTGTTGTTGCTATGCTGAGTTTGCTGGGATCTGATGGATTATGAGATTATGTTCAGATTGTGATTGAGTTATATATTTGATTCTCTTCTTTTATATTTATGTTCTTGAGTAATTCTTGCATGTTCTCCGTTGCTGTTTATTGCTGTGGCCAAGTAGTAGGTGGTGACTCCAAGAGGGAGCGGTATGCATGATTGTGGGTTCATGCCCCCCGATGACTAGCTTGAGTGACAGAAACATGAGTCTAGGGGATGTGTTGTTGCCACAAGGGGTAAAACAACGGTGCTTGTACTTGTGGGTGCAAGGATTGTTTACTTTACGAAAAGTTCTTTAATGCAGTTGTCTGTTGATTTGAGTTTACACTTAGGGTGGCATTCGCAACATAATACCAGCGAGATGTTCTGGATAGATATCTCAAGGTGGATGATTAGTAGGTAGATGCAGATGGATTTCGGTCTACTTGTCTTGGCGTACTGCCCATGCTTTTGAGCCTCTTCCTTTCTGTTTAGCATAATTAGCATTGGTTTGCGCACATAATCCTGTCAATTGCCCAGCTATAATTTGTTTACCTCGCATGGCTATTTTATCGTCTTTTGGGAGAGAGACATCACTAGTGAACATCATAGGACCCCGGTCCATATTTCCAGCACTGTTTACACCTTCAATTTACTTTCAGTATTTACTTTTCCGTAGCTATCACTACCATTATTATCCCGTGTGTTTTATGCTTTGTAAACAACAAGGCCAGAGGAATCGACAACTCCTCTGTACTCGTTGGGAGCAAAGCTATCTGTTGTGTGTGCAGGTCCAGGTGAAGTTAGCAACCTAGGTTGTAAACGGCGCCATTGTTCACTTCACCACCTACTTGTCGATCTTGGAGTCCTACGGGAGACGATCTTTTCAACCTTGGTATCTTCACCAAGGGAAATTTTCCTCTACGCTACATCTCACCTTCTACTTGGGGTAACCAACGAGGGGCGAGTATTATCTCGTGTATCAAGCAAATTTCTGGCGCCGTTGCCGGGGACTCCACTCGTCAAGATAGGGGAGTTGCACACTATCTTTTATCTTTGCTTTTTAGTCTTGTTAGTTTACCTTTCAGTTTTTTGCTTTAGTGTCTTTTATCAAAAATCAAAAAAATAGTTATCTTGCTTGCTGCTACTATGGGTTCCTCTGAGAACACCAAGTTGTGTGACTTCACTAGTCACAACAAAAGTGACTTTATTTGCACTCCTATTGCTACACCTGCTACTTCAGCACCTTCTTATGAGATTAAACCTTCTTTGCTGAACCTTGTTATGAAAGATCAATTCTCTGGTGCTAGAGATGATGTTGCTTTGCACTTAAATAATTTTATTGAGCTTTGTGATATGCAAAAGTACAAAGAAGTAGATGGTGATATTGTTAAGCTTAAGATTTTTTCCTTTCTCTTTGAGGGATGAAGCTAATATCTGGTTTCAATTCTTGCCTAAGAACAGCATAGATTCTTGGGATAAGTGCAAGGATGCCTTTATCGGGAAGTACTATCCCCCTGCTAAGATTATCCAGTTGAGGAGCTTTATTATGAATTTTAAGCAATTGGATAATGAACACGTTGCCCAAGCTTATGAAATCTCTTGTTAAGAATTGCCCTATGCATGGTTTGACTACTTGGATGGTTATCCAGACTTTTTATGCAGGCTTGAACTTTACCTCGCGGAACTTGCTAGATTCGGTCGTGGGAGGAACCTTTATGTCAACTACACTTGGTGCTGCCACAAAACTTCTCGATGAGATGATGACCAACTATTCCCAATGGCACACCGAAAGAGCTCCAACAGGTAGGTAGGTAAACTCTGTCGAGGAGATCTCCTCCCTAAATGAAAAAGTTGACTAAATTATGTCTCTACTTACCAAGCAATCTCCTATGGATCCTCAAAATGTTCCTTTAAATTCTTTGATTGCTCAGGATCAAGTAGATGTGAACTTTATCTCTAGAAACAACTTCAACAACAATGCTTATAGGAGTAACTTTGGTAGCAATCCTAGACCGTTCCCCTCCAACAACTATGGGAACAACAACACTTATCCTAGCACCAAAAATTCCACTTCTGAATTAGAGAGTATGCTTAAAGACTTTATCACTACCCAAAAAGCCTTCAACAAGAGTGTAGAGGAAAAACTAGACAAACTAGATACCCTCTCGTCGAAGGTAGACAATTTAGCCCACGAAGTAGAGTTGCTTAAAATTAGAACTTCTCCCCTTGAGGAGACGAAGGTCACTCCTATGAATTCTATCCAATTGCAAATTAATGAAAACATTAGGATGATGGCTAAACTTAAAGAGAGATGGGATAGAGAAAAGGAGGAAGAGGATAGAATTAAGAGCCTTCCTACACACCATACTGTTGCTACTATCCAAGTGGTTGAGTATATCCAAACTCTTAGCACCCAATCACCCCTAGTCCCATAGGACCTATTAATGGTGATGATATGACCTCAACCGTAGAAGAAGAAATTCCTATGACTATAGAAGCTACCAAACAAGTGATCCTAAAGGACACCACTACTACTCTACTTGATAGTAGTGACCTTGATTTTGATAATTGCACCCTTTCTGAAGTTATTCGTTTCCTTCACAAGATGTCTAGAGACCCCCACACTAGCACACTTAATCTTGCCTTCACGGAGCATATCACTAATGCTCTCATCAAAGCTAGAGAGGATAAGGTTAGGGTAGAAGCCTCCATACCTACAAAGCTAGAAGATGGTTGGGATCTTATGATTAAAATTAAGTTGAATAACTTTTCTTGCTATGCTTTATGTGATGTTGGAGCTAGTACCTCCGTTATGCCCAAAAGAATGTATGATATATTTGAATTGAAACCTTTTGATGCTTGTTCTTTTGGTGTTCGCCTCGTCGATTCTTTCGTAAAGAAACCTTTGGGGAAGATAGATGATGTTCTCATCATTGTCAATGACAATTATGTTCCCGTTGATTTTACTATTATGGACATTGAATGTGAACCTTCTTGTCCAATTATTTTGGGACGTCCTTTTCCTCGCACCGTGGGTGCTGTTATTGATATGAAAGAAGGGATTATAAAATTCCAATTCCCTATCAAGAAAGGGATGGAACACTTCCCTAGGAAAAAGATTAAGTTTCCTTTTGAGTCCGTCACACGGGCTAGTTATTTTCTTGAAAAGACTTGATCTATTTTGCATTAAGCCTAGCTAATCGATTTAAAGAAGCGCTTCCGGGAGGCAGCCCGCAACGAATTTAGGTTTTCCTTTTTGTTTTTATTCTGTTTTTAGTGGTCTTGATGATTGCTACTACTGTAGCAACATCATTGTATCTTTAATTTTCAAGCTTTGTGCCTTTTATAGCCTTATACCACAAGGGAAGTGAAAGTTGTGACATGCTGTCCAGAAAACAGATTCTGTCCTCGTGACTAGAAAAATCAGAGAAAAATCCCAGTTCATCTTTTTTAGCTGAAGTTTTTACACAGCGTGCTCTATAAAATTACGAAACTTTCATATGTTCTGAGTTTTTAGATTTGAGTTGCAGAAGTATCCCTAAAAAATTCTTTACTACCTGCTGGTCTGTTTTTCACAGATCCTGTCCTGTTTTTCCTTTTCTTCGTTTTGCAAACCTTAAGCTTGATTTTTCTTTGAAAAAACATTTTGGCAATCTTGAGAAATAGTAGCTCTTCAAGATTATCTTTATTTCCAGTAGAGAAAAATTATTTTATTATGGGTACTAACCTCGCTAATCAGATTATGATGAGTTATGTATGAAGGGAGTTTTTAAGTGTGCGAGGGAAGATGATGAAAGAAGATTAAGAAGTGTCAAGCGTTCAAGCTTGGAGATGCCCCCATGAACCCCCAAGAAATATTCAAGGAGACTCAAGCGTCTAAGCTTGGGGATGCCCCCGTGCATCCCCTTCTCCATCGACTATTATCAGTTCGTCTCTCGTTTCACTATATTTTTATCACTTCATGCGTTATGTGCTATGCTTGGAGCATCTCGCTCTTAGGTTTTATTTTTAGTTTTCTTTAGATTTGCTTGATGTTCATAACAAGTTAGAACCATTTCTTTGTGTGGGAGAGAAACACACTCCACTTCAAAAATTTAGAACACAACATAGGACTTTTGCATGCTTATCTTTGCTGTGTGTGCTCTTTATCTTTTCGTAGCTGCTGTCATGTTTTGCTCTTAGCTTTCATGCTTATATTTTTAAATAGCTTTTGTTTAATTTGTTGCTGGAACTCTCTTTAGTTTTCATGTTTATCTTGTTTAGAGAGTTTGCCTGTTGCACTGAGTTTTGTGTCTTGACTTGAAGTAGGTAATTGAGGTTGCTATTCTTTTGTAGTAGTAACTTGCAATAGTTTTGAGGTGTTGTTTTGAGTAATGTTTGGAACTTTGGTGTCAAGAGCTTTAGATTATTAGTGATAGATGTCGTATTTTGGGAAATCCGTGTTTATTTTCAAAACCTACAAATTAGTTGAGAACTCTAGCTACTAGATGGATCACTACTCTTCTGAGGGGTCGAATATTAGAGTACACTCACGTACCATGAGTCGAGGATGCGCAAGGATAACCAAACCCCCATACACTCCTCCTCGGGGTACTTGTCTCTTTGTGAACCTCCTTATTAGATTGAGAGTTACCGATAATAAGTGCATGAGTTCTTCGGACTAATGTGAGTATTCGAAAGTTGTCACTTCCACCTTCCCATATTTTTCTAGCCTTTCCTGTGCCGTGCATTGCTTTCTTCTCACTCCGAGAGTTGGCGTCCACCTTCTCCGGTACATCCAAACCCTTGGCCCGATACGCTTTGTCATCATAAACCTCCTTATATCCTTCCTCAAAACAGCCACCATACCTACCTATCAAGGCATTTCCATAGCCTTTCCGAGATACATTGCCATGCGACATCCATCTTCTCATGACTTGATCTTCATGTCATACATGCTACTTGCTTGATCGATGAGCCGCATGCTAGTTGGGCCTTGCCCTAATCATTGCTACATGACGCGCTAGTATCATTGCATATCCTGCTACACTGGCAGAGGCATACATTTGCATACATCATGATAGTTACATCTTGTTTATGATTTGAGTACTTTGTAAAGTGTGAAAGATCTTCTATACTTTTCGTAATATATAGAGTGTTGCCCCTAAAGTGAGGAAAAGATCCCAGAGTGGACAAATTAAAACATCCCAAAGAGGACAAATGAGAGAAATAGAAGGAGCCATTGAGGCCACCAAAAAATACAAAAAAATAGAAAAAAGAGAAAAAAGAAAATAAAAAGAGAGAAGGGGGCACACTACTATTCCTTTTGAGAGATCCACACTCGTACTCCCACTTATATCTTGTACTCCATAGAGATTATCATTCATGCATATAGCTATGTGGGGACCTTTACACTATAGAACTTGGCTTGTATATTCCAATGATGAGCCTCCTCAAATGAGCTCTAGGTCTTCTTGAGCAAGCAAGTTGGATGCAACCCCACTAGTTCCTTTGGAGAGATTTTAGCTCATATGTGCATCCATTGCATGGCAATCCCTACTCCTCACATCATATCTATCATTTGGCTTTCTCTCACCTATGGTTGTCCTCATTGATGTGAGCCTTTCACACCTTTTTTGTCTTCCTCCTCCACCATATTCTCTCTTTGCCAACCTAAGTGTCAACTTTCTTGCTTATGCTCATCCATTGCATGAGTGCTCAAAATGTCGAAAAGGAGTGGATCATTTTGACTTGTACTTGGCTAGTGGTCTGGGGATGAGTCAAGATAAGATTCCAAAGAAGACCAAGTGTGAAATTTTAGTAGATCGAGTTCTCAACATAAAAATACTTTTTCTCGTATATCCCTATCCCATTTCTTGCACGCAACCACCATTTGGAGACATTCGAGTCACGGACAGCGAGAGCTCTTGCACCTTTATGTTCTTATGTTCCTTGTTTCAATGCCAAATATAGACTCTTGCCTGTTATGACTTGAATTGAACTACATGCCTTGATTGCTTTACTTACAAAGTTCTTGTATGGTTGTTAGCTTGTCACCACATAAATTATGCTTGTTATCATTTACCTACTCGAGGACGAGTAGGAATTAAGATTGGGGATGTTGATACGTCCAAAACGTATCTATAATTTATGCTTGCTCCATGCCTCTTTTGTGTGATATTGCTATGATATTGATGAAATTCCATACACTTTTGATCATATTTGGACTAACGTATTAACTCAGTGCACCCTAGTGCCAGTTCCTGTTTTCTGTTGTTTTTCTATTTCAGGTTTCCCCCTTATTAAAAGTACCAGAAAAATTCCGGGAAAACTATAGGAAAAAACAGCGTACCGTAAGCTTCGCGAAGAGCCCGAGAGGGGCCAAAGGGGAGCCAGGGGTCCCCAAGCAGCCAGAGGGCGCGGGCCCACCCGTGGCCGCGCCAGGGGGGCGCCTGGAGCCCCTGGCCCACCTCTGGCTGCCCCCTTTCGCCTATTTATTCCCCGTGACGATAAACCCTCGGGGACGGAACCCTTTTTCGCGATCTCTCCTATGTTCCGCCGCCGTCGCGCTTCCAAGATCGGGAGCACCAGAAGACCTCTTCCCGGCACCCTGCCGGAGGGAGGAATCACCTCCGGGAGCTTCTCCACCACCATGAATGCTTCCTGGATTAACCGTGAGTAGTCCACCTTGGACCATGGGTCTATGATCAGTAGCTATGTGATGTTCTCCTCCCCTCTTTGTTCTTCATGGATTAGACCTCGTGAGTTGCCCTACATGATTGAGGCACTTATGTAATCTTTCTGCTGTTGCTATGCTGAGTTTGCTGGGATCTGATGGATTATGAGATTATGTTCAGATTGTGATTGAGTTATATATTTGATTATCTTATTTTATATTTATGTTCTTGAGTAATTCTTGCATGTTCTCCGTTGCTGTTTATTGCTTTGGCCAAGTAGTAGGTGGTGACTCCAAGAGGGAGCGTTATGCATGATTGTGGGTTCATGCCCCCTGATGACTAGCTTGAGTGACAGAAACATGAGTCTAGGGGATGTGTTGTTGCCACAAGGGGGAAAACAACGGTGCATGTACTTGCGGGTGCAAGGATTGTTTACTTTACGCAAAGTTCTTTAATGCAGTTGTCTGTTGCTTTGAGTTTACACTTTGGGTGGGATTCGTAACTTAATACCAGCGAGATGTTCTGGATAGATATCTCAAGGTGGATGATTAGTAGGTAGATGCAGATGGATTTCGGTCTACTTGTCTTGGCGTACTGCCCATGCTTTTGAGCCTCTTACTTTCTGTTCAGCATAATTAGCATTGGTTTGCGCACATAATCATGTCAATTGCCCAGCTGTAATTTGTTACCTCGCATGGCTATTTTATCGTCTTTTGGGAGAGAGACATCACTAGTGAACATCATAGTACACAGGTCCATATTTCCAACACTGTTTACACCTTCAATTTACTTTCAGTATTTACTTTTCCGTAGCTATCACTATCATTATTATCCCGTGCGTTTTATTCTTTGTAAACAACAAGGCCGGAGGAATTGACTAGTTGGGAGCAAAGATATCTGTTGTGTGTGCAGGTCCAGGTGAAGTTAGCAACCTAGGTTGTAAACGGGGCCATTGTTCACTTCACCACCTACTTGTCGATCTTGGAGTCCTACGGGAGACGATCTTTTCAACCTTGGTATCTTCACCAAGGGGAATTTGCCGCTACGCTACATCTCACCTTCCACTTGGGGTAACCAACGAGGGGCGAGTATTATCTCGTGTATCAGCCACTTCTTTACCTTTTCCTTGAACATTTTAGCGCTCTCGTAAGCTTCATTTCTCCACTCATCTAGAGAAGTCAAGTTCATGAGGTTCTTTTCACCAGCTAATTTCGGGTCAGCATTAAGCTCTCTAATAGCCCAGAAAGCTTTGTGTTCTAATTTTAATGGCAGATGGCAAGCCTTGCCATAGACCATCTTATAGGGAGACATGCCCATGCGGTTTCTGTAAGCAGTTCTATACGCCCACAAAGCATCTCCTAACTTATTTGACCAATCTTTTCTATTTCTATTAATTGTCTTATGTATTGGTGAGCTCAACTTGCCCACTAGTTTGAGTGTGGTACGGTGAAGCAATTCTATGATTGACATCGTACTTGGCTAAAGCTTTTCTAAAAGCTCCATGCGTAAAGTGTGAACCCCTGTCAGTCATGAGGTACCTTGGTACTCCAAACCTAGGAAAAATTACATCCTTGAGCATTTTCAAAGATGTCTTGTGATCAGCACTTTCAGTGGGGATTGCCTCTACCCACTTGGTTACATAATCAACAATAACTAAAATGTGAGTGTACTTGTGCGAGGGAGGAAAAGGACCCATAAAATCAAAACCCCAGCAATCAAAAGGCTCAATCACTAGAGAGTAATTCATAGGCATATCATTCCTTCTACTAATATTACCAACTCTCTGACACTTATCACAGGATAAGACATAATTTCTAGCATCCTTAAAGAGAGTAGGCCAATAAAAACCTGATTGAAGAACCTTATGTGCGGTCCTCTCACCGGCATGATGTCCTCCATATGGACTATCGTGACATTGTCTGAGAATGTCCTTCTGCTCGTTTTCCGGTATGCATCTCCTCACGATCCCATCTGGACCTTCTTTGAAAAGATGTGGGTCATCCCAAAAGTAATGCCTCAAATCGTGGAAGAACTTCTTCCTTTGCTGAAATGTTCAACCTGGAGGAAAAAACTTTGCAACGATAAAGTTAGCATAATCTGCAAACCAAGGATCGGAGAGAGATTGTACTTTTACAACAGCTAGTTGTTCATCTGGAAAACTGTCGTTGACTGGAATGGGATCATGCGGTATATCTTCCATCCTTGAAAGATTATCTGCCACCAGATTGTCTGCTCCTTTCCTATCGACAATCTGCAAATCAAATTCTTGAAGGAGTACCCATCGGATGATTCTTGGTTTTGCATCCTTCTTCTCCATAAGATACTTAATGGCAGCATGGTCAGTATCAATAATAACCTTAGAACTAAAGTAACTACTCACAAGACGTAAAGGAGATCATGATCAGAGGTGATAAATAGGTGGTAAACAATCTGGTCATAATGATATTTCTCCAACAAAACTCAATAGTATTCACCACAAAGTAGTAATCAACACCGGTAGAATAGAGAGGATAGATAGTACGAGTTACAACGCAAGTTGCAATTGTGAGATGAGATTGGATGAAGATGAAGATGGTGCTGATGTTGGGGATGATGTTGATGATGATCTCGATGATGCCCGTGACGATGGTGATGACGATGGCGATGATATCCCCTTCCGGAAGGTGATCTCATCGACGGAATCTGACCGCCGGAGAGTCCTTTTCTTCTCTGTAAGTTTCCGCCACGGAGCGGCGGCGGAACTCCGTAAAAACTCCTCTTTTTAGGGTTTCCGGATGACGAAGAGTATATAGTCCAGAGGGGGGAGCCTGGGGTGGTACCAGGGCTCCAGGCGCCCTCTCGGCGCGGCCAGGGTGGGGGCCGCACCAGGTGGCCGCCTGGGCACCCTATGGCCCCCCTCTGGTCCCTCTTTTGCGTGTTGTGATGCCCCCAAAATCGGACCATGTACAGTAATCATACACGCAAGGTACACGATCGAGATCAGAGACTCACGGTGAGATATCACAACACAACTCTACAAATAAAATAAATACAAGTTGTTTAATACAAGCCAGGGGCCATGAGGGCTCGAATACAACAGCCCGAGAACACAAAGTTAGCGGAAGCAATAGTATATGAGTACATACACAAGGTACACATGATCTGCCTTAAGAAGGCTAGCACAAAAACAACAACGATCAAACAGGCGAGGCCTCCTGCCTGGGAACCTCCAAACTACTCCTGGTCAACGGGGAACTCGACGTCGTAGAAGGCATCAGGGATCTTCATGTTGCGGTGGTCGGCATTGGGGATCTCCTGCTCCTGGACTCCAACGTCGACTGCAGCGGCCGATCAGGCAAAACAAAAAGGGGGAAATAAAGAAAGGGTGAGTATCTAGCATACCCGCGAGTCTTACGTCCGCTACTAAGCATTTATGCATTTGTATCAAATGGAAAGGGGAGGCTGTATATAGTGGACTGCAAGGTAGAAATCAGAATAAGGATAAGAAGCTAGGTCTATCGAAGACTAGCATCTTCCGACGAGTCTTGAAGCATGAGGTAAGGATCAGCCAATAGTTCAATATAACAGTAATGAAAGTAACAATGCAGCAGAAGTTGCTGCAGCATTGTATAATAATAAGTTGTAATTATTAATAATATCAATGCCTCTGAGATTCCCTGCGAGGAAGAGAAACCGGAACCAACAATTTAATAGTAGTGGTTTTTAGTAGTAGGCTCTGGCTTCAACATAAAGCGTCCCGTTACCGTGGACACGGCTATTCGAATAGATCAAACTCCCTGAGGGGTGCACTACTGTTCAGCCTGCACGCTCGGATCTCCAGGGTGGCGTGCACCTTGTTAGGGAATGCCCCAGCGAGGCTATCCGACACGCCGAGGCCCATCCTACGGCTCATCAGAGAGGTTCCCGTCGGTCTACAGCCCTAAGGGCAAGGGGGTCATGGGCCTATCACCCCTCGCTCTCCGGGTCATTGTGAGGAGGGTGAATTCCAGCGCCGCAGCGCGATCCGTCCCTGCCACAATGTTGAACTGGACGTCTTTCAGAGCTTTCAAACGAGACCACAACGTGGAGGGCCAACACCGTAGTCCCACGTGAAGGTAGTGCGTACAATCCAAAAGGCTACTCAAGTCATCCACCTGAACCGTTAAGCATTTTATTATTATCTGTCGGGACAACCGTTATCGTTGCCCCTTATCTGGGTGAGTCGCGGACAACGACAGCAGCCAGGACCACCAGTACATCGGTGCCTGCCCTGTCGTCCCACCAACTCTTGCGGTTACCAACAAGGTGAACCGTCTCCTTACCTTGTCTCGCGTTTGCTCTTTGAAGAGCTCGACTTTCATACAACAGGATACCTCTCGATCACGAACAGTACCAGGACCGCCGCACACCGGTGGAATACACCTGACCTGTCGTTCCGCTAAGACACCCTGCGCGGGCACCGTTAGGTCACCCGACTCCTTACCTGTAAGGACACCAGTTGATTCGAGTGCCTACCATCAAGTAAAACCAGGAGGAATCACCGTCGATGGTACACTTGAAGAGGTTCGACAGAGACATCAGCGGAATGAACTAAAGAGGTAAACGTCGTATCATCCCGGTGATGCTACGCTACCGATCCGACGAGAGTGAAATACGAGTCCATTCCACTCGTAAGTCAAACTCGAAGCGACTCGGCAGAGTCTCGCCGTTGTAGGTTCCCTAGGGCGTCTGCATTGATCCGTACCTGTTGAAGTTATAATATTTTGTAATCCGCGTTCACTCACCAGAGTGATCACGGCCCGCTATTCTAAACCTAGCTAACAATGCGCAGGGTTTACTGCTGAATATTATATATATATATTTATAAGGCAGCATAGGATAAAGGAAGGTACATCAAGGAGCGACAAAAATAGGCTATGCAATTGAATAGGTAAGCAACGTAGCAGCAACAACAATGCCTAGTGCAAGAAATGTACGGAAATATAGGCGATATCTAGGGAAGGAAAATGGCTCTGCTTGCCTCAAAGCTCGACAATAGAGGTACGGTCGTCGACGAAGTAGTCGTACTCGGCAACGGTGTCGTCGGCGGCAGCAACGAGGTCTACCGGAGAATAAGGGGGGAGAAACAATAAATACACAACAATAATAGCAATACAAATGTATGACATAAAAAATACAAAGCAACGGGGCTCTAACGCATTCTTCGGTGATTTGCCTGGAGCAGGAATTTATCCGGGGATGACTCATCAGTACCGATTGATTACCGGACAGATGATCCGGAGGGGAAGGTTCCATGTCTGCATGGTTAGAGACATCTGACAGACATGTGGATAGTGTCTCCGTGCTCGTTGATCCATTCTGAACAACTTTCATGTTCAGAACATTTTCATCCGGAAACTTTACCGGCTCCGGGTGATTACCGGACAGTGCAATCGGAATGGGAATGTCCCGTGTGCGGTATGTTGGAGGGATGTGTTGGGGGTATGGGTAGCGTACCCATATTCGTTATATTTTTTTTGATCAACTTTGATATATAAAGTTTTTCTATTGGAGCTACGGTTTAAAAGATATTAATTTCTAAAGTTTTAAATCAATTTAAAGGATTATGGAAATTTCTTTTATTAATTAAACATGACATTATCCAGAACAGCAAAGTTGATTGGTCAACTGACAGGTGGGACCCAACTGTCAGCAGGTTGACTAGTCAAACCTGACATGTGGGCCTAGTGGGGTCAAGTCAACAAGGTCAAAGTGGGACCCATATGTCATTGACCCACTTTGGGTTTTTCTGAATATTAACGTGTTTAGCAGTTTTCAAATTATTATAACTAGTGGTTTATAAGCCCGATGAATCCGTCCCCTATATCAAGGTTGATCAGTTTCAGGTGGTCTTTAATGTGATACAAGTTTCAGCCTTATAACATTTCATTTACTTGATTAAAACACCTCCTAAATAGTGCTACAAAATATTAATTACAGATTAGTGTTATATTATTCAGTCTTTGCAAGTTAATATCTATTCATCTATAGCTCAAATTGGGGTACTTCATATGGATGATTTGCAATATAAAAGTTATACTAGCATGCCATGGGTTCAATTTTCATAAAACATTGCTGTAAATTAGCTATTAATATCTCCAAAGTAGCTACCAGAATAAATTGTTTTCTGCCATATGAGAAAATTGCTAAGTCTAGGTGATCTTTGTCTTAACAGCAAATAGCCTTTTGCAATATTTATTGTGATCAGTCTATGCCTCTTTTGACTTAATTTCAATGGAACAAAATGAAGCTTGATACTTATACTCTATGTTCATATCATTTTTAACCACTTTAGAATTTGTTTTGATGCTACTTTGTTAATGCCAAAACTGGTACCGTAGCAGATAAGTGACAGCAGTAGCAAAATTCAGCATTTCAGCAGCAGCAACAGGGTAACAGCAGCGCAGCAGCCAGCGGCTGGCGGGCAGGCGCGCGCGCTAGGCGCTACCGGTGGCGGTGGCCGGACCAGCCGGCGGCACAGCCAGCCGTGGCCCGTGGCTGTGCACACCACACTGGCACACACGCACAAACACGCACATACCACGCACGCACGCACACCACACATCACACTTCATACACGCACACACACTGGAAACGTACAGGCTTGGCCATGGCCGTTGCCATGGACCAGAGGCGGACACGGTGAGGTCGGCCACTCCGGCGCCAGCAGCAAACACGCGGGTGGGCGCGCACACGTGCAAGGCGCAGTACGTAGGAAGATACGCAGCGGGCGCGTTCTCCGGCCATGGTGGCCGGCCACGGGGACGATGACGGCGGCGGCCTACGGCGAACGAACGACAGTGGGGCGAGGGGAAGTAGAGGAGGAGCTCACGGTGGCTCGGTAGGGGAGGGCAGTGGGCTCGAGGAGGCCGGAGCAGCGCAAATCCCGGCGAGGAAGACGGCGGCCGGCGACGGGGAAGAAGATGGGGGCGGCGCGATTCGGCCGAGGCAGTGGCCTCCGGCTTGATCTCGCGGGCGAGGGCGACCAAGAGGAGCGCGGCGGACCTCCCGGACAGACTGGCGCGGCTTGAGGAAGCCTCCGGCCGCGTCGACGGTTTCCGCGGGCGAACGCCTTGTGAAATCGGCAGAGAGAGACGGCTCGAGGGAGGAAAGTGGTAGGGGCGCAGCTAGGGTTTGCGGAGAGGGTGGTGGCTCCGAGGACTTATCCTCGCCGGTGAACCGGAGGATGGCCGCCACGCCGGCCACAGTGGCCATGGCGGTCGTGGATGACCGCCACGCCCTGTACGGTGAACAGGGGAGGGGGATGAGGGAGTGGGCTCGGAAGAAGGTGGGCTTGGCCCAGTGGGAGGGATTTCCATGGGCGTAGAATAGGGCCTTTCCATTTTTGTAGCTCTTTTCTGTTTTCTTTTGTAATTCTTTTCTGTTTATGTTTTTTTGGATATCGAAAGATTTTTGTAATATATGAGACTTGCTCCATGATTTCATTTGCAATTTAATATACTGCTACAAAAAGGTTGGGATTCACATAAAATCATTTGTATTTTTTTTTATTTAAAATGGATTAATTGTGCTTGTTTTCCATAATTTTGATTTGTTTAAATTATTTAAACATGGTAATAAATTCCTATAGCTAGTTATCATGACCTAATGATTATTTTCTAGTTAACAAAATTGGTTGCTCAATTTTTTTATTGAGCTATAGTTTCTACTTTTGTTTAATAAAAATCCAGTGCAACTTAATATTCCAAATTGGGCTTTGTTGTTTTATTATGGACTTGGGATTATTCACAATATTGTGAACATTCATGTTAACTATATGAAGAAGTTTTATCTTAACTGGCATTGTTTTTTTTTAATAAAGTTGAGTTATCACTTTTGTTTTCAAATCCATCCGAGGGGGATTTGAATGTGATTGGAATCAATGATGATTAAGGCATGATTAAGCACCGTCATTTCAATTTAACAAAAGGATTACTTTATCATGACACTGGGGGTGTTACACGTGTCTTCGTCAATCCTCTCAAAAAAAACCTCCGTAGATTTTCAGGTAATTTGGAGGTGTTCTTCTTCAGCAACTCAGCGTCCACTTTTAACCGATGAATCCTGTGTCTGCTGCTTCGGCACCGGAAAGTTGCAAACTGTGTAAAACAAGCCAAAACAACATTAGAACATCATCGTAATGTGAAATATATCAATGAATAAGGACAGATTATGATATAAAATGGTGATGCATTTTGGACGTATCAACACGACACAAATAAATTTGCTCCCAACGAGTTCAGAGAGGTTTTCAATCTCTCCGGCCTTATTGTTTACAAAGGATCAAACACAAGGGGGAAAATAGTAGTGATGATTGCTACGAAAGGAAATAAAATAGTAAATAAAGTGAGGTGTAAACAGTGGTGGAAATATGGACCGGGGTCCCATGATGTTCACTAGTGATGTCTCTCTCCCAAAAGACGATAAAATTGCTAAGATGGGTGAACAAATTACAGCTGGAAAATTGAAAGAATTATAAACGCATCGCAATGCTAATTATGCTGCAAAGAAAGTTAGAGGCTCAAAAGTATGGGCAGTACGCCAAGACAAGTAGACCGAAATCCAACTGCATCTACTTACTAATTATCCACCTTGAGATATCTATCCAGAACATATCCCTGGTATTAAGTTGCGAGCCCCACCCAAAGTGTAAACTCCAAGCAACATACAACTGTATTAACGAACTTTGCGTAAGGTAAACAATCCTTGCAACCGCGGTTACAAGCACCGTTGTTTTCTCCCTGGTGGAAACAACACATCCCCTGGTCTCATGTTTCTGTCACTCGAGCTAGACATCGGGGGGCATGAACCCACAATCAAGCATAACGCTCCCTCTTGGAGTTACTATCTACTACTTGGCCAAAGCAATAAAAAGCAACGGAGAACATGCAAGAATTACTCAATAACAAAATATAAAACGAGAAACAAATATATACCTCATCACAATCTGAACATAATCTCATAATCCATCGGATCCAAGCAAACATAGCATAGCAACAGCAGAAAGAATTACATAGATGCCTTGATCATGTAGGGCAGCTCACAAGGGCTAAGAATTGAATCACAAGATTGGAGATAAGACATCACATAGCTACTGGTCATGGACTGTAACACCCTCAGTTCCTGTAACAGTAATCCTCATCACTGTTGATCATTTCTGTTGGATTATCACTGTTTGATCTCCCTTGTACCTGATAAAACTTTGTGATGCTCATGATCAAACCTTGCTGTGGTTGATCAACACCCCATGCACCATGTACTTGAGCCCTTGGGATCAAATCCCAAAGCCAAATGCACCTTGCTCATCTAACAAACCAAACCCTAGTTGAAACTACTTTAAATGGAAAATAAAACAAAAGTGCTCAGATAAAGTTGTTCCAAAAATCATGGAACTATTTTTGTAAATTGCCTAAAATCATTACAATCATTTTGGACCAACTTTGGTAATTTTTGGAGTTGCAGAAAATTGTAAACAATTCAAACAGTGGGTTAAAACCCCTACTTTGGGCATTTAATATTTAAAATAAATATCCAATGAATTTATTTTGCTGCAAAACTTTTTGTGGCACCTCAGTAATATATAAACCTAATTTACAATCACCAATAATATTTTACAAAATACTAGAGCTAATAAATCAATTACAAAAAAGAAGGTGAGAAAACAGAAAAGAAAACAAAATGAAACAAAGGCTAAAACCCGCCCAGGGCGAGGCCCACCGCAGCCCAGCCCAAACCCCCCCTTGTCTTCTTCCTCCTCCAACCAACCCCACCTGCCCCGTACGGCGGCCGTCGTGGGCACGCCGCTGCCAGCCGGCCCCTCCCTCCACCTGCTCCCTGCCGCCGCGGACGCGATAAGCACACCCCGCCCGACCCCCTGGACACCCCCGCACCTCCGTTCCCCTCCTCCTCTGCTCTCGCGCCTCGGGGAAAAACCAGCCGAGGGTCGTCGTCGCCATTGCCATGGCCAACCGTGGCCACTAGCCAAACCAGCCCGCTCCACCTTGCCCACTGGACTCACCATCGACGACTACACCGAGCTGCTGGAGGAATCGAGCCGTGGTGCCTCTCCGCGACGACTACGACTCCTTCTTCTTCTTCGGCTCCGGCGGGATCCGCGACGAATTCCGGCCACCACCAGCCCGCATCGAGCCCGCTGCCACCTCCGTCGTGCTCCTGGTGAGCTTCCTGTTCGTCGCCAACTGCCCGTTGAGTCCCGCTAGGCCCGTGGCCTTTTTCCCCCTTTGAGCTGCTCCGGCCGCCGTGGGTCGTCGTCGTAGCCGTGCTTCCAAGCCGTTCCAGAGCACGATTTTGGCACTCACGCGTTCGTAGTGTTCCGTAGGTTCACTTCCGCCCCGTGGCTCGCTCGATTTCGTCTCGGAACGCAAGACGCCATGAACGCCCGAGCTCGGCCTCCCGCCATTGTTGACCCCGTGCTCGGATGCGTCCACCAAGACCCCCTCCCCCACCATAGATCGAAGCGGCACGTTCCCCTGAACCCACAGCAACAAGCAGCGCCTCGTTTGGTGCTCGGAATCGAGCGCTAGCCCGAGTTCGCCGGAGTCTGCTCGCCGGCGAGCCGCCGGCGGGTCGCCTGTGCCACTGACGTGTGGCCCCAAATGTCAGATGGGTCATTAGCAATCTGGTTAGGACTTAATCAGTCACTGACATGCGGGCCACCCCCGGGAAATCTTTGTTAGGTAAATAAAATGGATTAAATGGATATGTTAGTATGACAGGTGGGCCTAGCCCCCTTAACCCACTGTTAGTTTAAGCTAATGGTTAAATTAAACCCTGAGACACTTACACCTGGGCCCCCCTTGTCAGGTTTTTATTTATTAAAAGATTTTATTAAATTGAGTCACTGACATGTGGGTCCAGAGGCATTTTCTAATTTAGACAAATGATTTATAAATAACAGAGGCTGACATGCGGGTCCCACATGTCAGCACTGTTCTGGATAATGTTGTGGATAATGTTTCGGATAATGTTTAAATAAATAATAAAAGAAAATCCAGAAAATCATTTAAATTGATTTAAAACTTTGAAATTCAATAACTTTTAAACCGTAACTCGGATTCAAAAACTTTATACATGAAAGTTGATCAGAAAAATACAACGAATACGAATACGCTATCCGTATGTCTACCACACCCCTCTGACACCACGAACATCGAACATTCCCCCCCTCCGGACCGTCTGTCCGATAAATTGTCCGGTACTGTTAGAGTGCCCGGATGAATTTATCCCGAACACGAAAGTTTTCCAGAATGGTTCGACTAGCACGGATACACCCCCCTTATGTTGTTCCGGTAACCACGACACCTCCGGCTTGATCTTTCCCCCTCCGGACACCCTGTCCGGTAATCACCCGGAGCCGGTAGTTCATCCTCAGATGAATTTCCGCTTCGAGCAATGTGCATTACACTGCGTTAGAATACCGTTCACATTTCATCTGTCATGTCATGCATATGTTTGTATATTATTGTTGTGTATTTACTGTTTTCCTCCCCCCCTTAATCTTCGGTAGACCCCGCTGCTGCCGTCGACTACACCGCTGCTGAGTACGACTACGTCGTCGACGACCCTACTACTACCGTCGAGCTTGCAGGCAAGCAGAGCCATTCTCTTCCCCAGATATCGCCTATCTTTCCGTACATTTCTTGCACTAGGCATTGTTACTGCTGCTGCTACGTTACAATCCTATTCAATTGCATAGTCTGTTTTTTTTTGTCGCCCCTTGATGTACCTCTTTTATCCTATGCTGCCTATTATTATTATTATGCATTATTCAGCAGTGGGCCCTGCGCATTGTTAGCTAGGATTAGATAGAGGGTCGTGATCACTCAGGGGAGTGGACGCGGATACTTATATTATAACTGCACAGGTACGGTACAATGCAGACACCGTCAAAGGCCCCTATCTGGGTTATGCCTAGTCACCTCAAGTGTGAGCTATCAAGGAGTAATCTTTGTACTCCACTCGAGGCTGGCTTTGTCTTGCCGCCATAGGGTCCTATAAACGGTTGTCCTTCAGGTAAGAAGTCGGGCGACCCAACGGTGCCCGCGAGAGGTATTGCGACGGGACGACAGGGAGGGTACGACCAGTGTACCGGTGTGCTTGGCCCCTGATCGTTGGTCGCGAGAGTTACCAAACCACAAAAGTCGAGCTCCTCCAGGAGCACACTCGAGACAAGGTAAGGAGACGGTTCACCTTGTTGGTAACCGCAGTGACTTGGTGGGACGACGGGGCAGGCACCGATGTACTGGTGGTCCCGGCTGCTGTTGTTGTCCGCGGGTCAGTTAAGTCGAGGCAACGATAACGGTTGTCACGCAGGTTAATTAAAATGCTAAATGGTTCAGTGAATGTCTTGAGTTGGCTATATGCCATGTACGCACTACCTACCCGTGGGAACTACGAGTTATGGGCTCCTCCGCTTCTTAGTGTCGTCCGAGGACTTTTTAGACGTCAGCAGTACCGCGGCCTGCGCCAGGAAGTGGTGTTGTCTTACTTGCTCGAGCGGTGTGTCTTATTTGGATTTTCTTCAACTTCACCGGCCAGCCTCGCACCGTGCAGGAGTACGTCGGGGTTAGGGTCCAAAGCCCCGCGTACATAGGGTATAGTCCGGCGGATGACCTCTCTGTTGAGTTTGAAAGATGGGCTATGAAGTGTCGGATAGCCTCGGTGGAGCGTTCCCTAACAAGGTTCCCGCCACCCTGGAGATCCGTGCGTGTAGCGTAACACAAGTGCACCCCTGCAGGGAAGATTGATCTATCGATAGCCGAGTCCACGGTAACAGGACGCTTTATGCTGAAGCTGGATCCTACCACTAGAAACTATTATTAAACTGTATGGTTCCGGGTTCCCTTCCTCGCGGGGATGTCGAGGAGGTGAATTCGGAGGCATTGTTAATTATTACAACTTATTATTATTCAATGTTGCAGCAACTTCTGCTTCATTGTTACTTTACTGCTTTATATCAACTGTTGGCTGATTCTTACCTCGTGCTGCAAGACATCATCGGAAGATGCTAGTCTTCGTTAGGCCTAGCTTCTTACCCTTGCTCTAAAATTCTGTCTTCAGTCCACTATATACAGCCTCTTCATTCCGTTGATAAAATGCATAATGCTTAGTAGCGGACGTAAGACTCGCGGGTATACTAGATACTCACCTGCTTTATTTCCTTTACTGTTTTGCCTGATCGGCCGCTGCAGCCGACGTTGGAGCTCAGGAGCAGGAGTACCCCGGAGGCGCCTACTACGACGTCGAGTTCCCCGTTGACCAGGAGTAGTACTGTGGATCCCAGGCAGGAGGCCTCGCCTTTTCGTTCTGTATCTCTGATGTGATTTGTGCTAGCCTTCTTAAGGCAAAACTTGACTAACTATGTCTGTACTCAGATATTATGGTTTGTATGACTTATATATTCGGGTCCGCGTGACCCCCTCTATTGTAATATATTTGTTTATCCTTTAGTGTTTAGTGTTGTGCTGTGATATTATCATCGTGGCACCCTAATCTCAGTCGTGTACCCTGTGTGTATGATTACTGTACACGGTCTGATTTTGGGGGGCGTCACATGGACCCATGGTCCAAGGGGGACTACTCATGGCACATCCGGAAAGCGCTCATGGTGGTGGAGAAGCTCCCGGAGGTCAATCCTCCCTCCGGCAGGGTGTCGGGAAGAGGTCTTCTGGTGCTCCCGATCTTGGTAGCGCGGCTGCGAATGAACAGAGGTGAAAATCGCGATGCGGGGCTCTCCCCGAGGGTTTTTGAAGCGAGGAGTAAATATAGGCCGAAGGGAAGGGGGGCAGGGGGTGGCCCCTCCCCCAGGCGCCCTGGTGGCGCGGCCAGGAGGGGGCGAGCCAGGGGGCGCCTGGGTGGGCCCTCGCTCCCCTCCTGCTCTCCTTCGATGATCCGGAATCTTCCGTCCTGCTGATTTTTTATCTGATTTTTTTGGAATTTTTGGAGCTCTGTAAATATGGGTAAAAACGTGCAACTTACATACATCAGCAGACACAAACTGGCACTGGGTGCACTGAGTTAGTAGGTTAGTCCAAATATGTGTAAAAATGTATGAAAGTGTAGCAAAACACATAGCAATGTCACCTAATAGAGCATGGAACAAGAAGAAATTATAGATATGTTTGGGACGTTTCAGCAAGGCGCATAGCGGATTCTACAATGTAAGTATGATACATTGTAGCTTTACAAGCTTAATAGGAGGGTGTTTGAATTAGGAGTGCCATCATCGTACTTGGTGTGGCTCTGAAAACGCGGGATCCACGAAACCATATTTTGATATGAGCATCGTGATTCAAGCGAGGGAGCTAAGAGCTCGCTAAAGGACCAATCATGTTGAACGATAATACCTTATTAATTGTTTCATACTTCATAGATGAATGGTACATAAAGATACGCAAGATTGAGACGAGTCTGAAAGTGTCAGACTCACTGAAGAAGTCTATATCACAAGCAAGCATGAGGACACCATAGTGCCACTAGTGTTAAGGAACTCATTCAACTAGATTATTGTCTCAAGTGCAAGTGGGAGACTGTTAGAAATATACTCTAGAGGCAGTTATATTTCTAGGTTCATTATTAATGTTTATGTTTATGTGTTATAATTGCTATGGCTTTATGGATTTGCATATAAACAATTTTCGGAGGAAAACCTGTATGCATGTGTGGAGATATAAACTCAAAGTTGTTCCTAGTCACGCCTCTAAGACTAGCATGTATGTTACATATGGTGATATTTTCCTGATCAGGGGTATTCGATATACCGATAACATATAGGAATACATTGTTATCGGTACAAGGATGTTGGACCGAACCTATTGTATGATTTACTTTGAGATTGCATTGTCATTGTGTTATGAGTAATATCGTTAGAGAAGTTGTCATATGCATGTATCCAGAAGCCATGAGAATATTGAGTACCTTTATGAAAGAAGGTGGGCTTTGAAGCTGTCTAACGTTATCCGTAAATGGTGGTAATAACGGCAGTTCTTAGGTGCATTGGAAAAGTATGTCTAGGGCACAATAGTTTGAGATGGGAATTTTCTCCTCCGACGATGGAGAGTTACGCTTTGGTCCCTCTTGGTATTACGGTATGCATGATCGTCTAGACAGACCCCTTGTGAATTGACCAACATGATATCGGAATACTAGAACGATAAAAAGAGAACAAATCCGGTAACAGGATAATTTTGTATAGTGACTCAAACGTTGATCACACGAATACCTAGATAATCTCACCTCGGGTTTTGTAAAGTACCATGAAGCAAAGGTATTGGCATGTTGACTAAAGTTTCAATTGAATATTCATTCGTGTAGGTGCGGGAACCATTATGTGTGTCGAAGGATCCGCTATTGGTTATTGTTCCGAGAAATGTTGTTTTTGGTTCATGTCTGCATTCTACCGAACCTATGGGGTCACACACTTCAGGGTAGTTGATTATTTGAGTACTAGAGTGATAGGAGCTAATGTATGTTGTACCGAAAAAGTTCCGGAAAGATTAGAATAGCATCGGAGAGAAATTCGGAAGTGTTTCAGGGAGAACCGGATAAGTTCCCACAAGGTTTTGAGAAAATCGGGAAAGCCGAAAGACAGGAAAAAGTTCTGGAGTGGTCCAAATTCATTGTAAATATGTTTATAACGAATTTAAAGAGTTTTCCAAAATATATAAAAGGGCTAAGCACTATTGGACTGCTCCTCACTTGTACCACCCATGTGGGGGAGCAACCACTTGGGCCAAGGGAGCCCATAGGGGGGCGCCTCCACCAAGAGGGACAAGGCCCCTTAGGGTTGCGCCCCCACCTAAGGGGAAACCCTAGGATGCCTCCAGAGGAGAGAAACCCTAGGGCACCCCCTTCCCCAAGAGAAGCCCTCCTCTCCCATCTTATATCTACAACTTCTCCCTCCCGAAGGGCTGCCCCTTCCTCCTCTTGTTCTCCGGTAGATCTGAGGCTCTGGACGAAGAAGCTCTGCCGGATCAACTGCATCATTTGTGTGGACTAGCTGTGGAGGGACCGTATGTTCGATATTTATTCGAGGGCCTTCACTTGGATCTTGTTCAAGGGACTGGGATTGGATCTTGTTTGAGGGACTCCGCTTCCTCACGCTTCACCAACTCTCCCTCATATGCGTTCCGCTGCGTGGGATTGTTTGTGAAGGTAACTAGATTGCTAACTTTACTACATCTACATAGAGATCTTGGGACGAGGTTTTTGTAGATCCGGTTTTTTTTGTTTTATCCTGCGAATCCCAACACCTCCCACCACTATTGCACCACCTTCGATACAGCAGCAAAAGGCTAAACATGACACCTTCACTAGAGCCATCATGCAGCACCTACAGATAACATGAATGACTTGACGCATCCGCATGAGGCATCATCCATCGCATCCTCCAATGGCTTCACATGTCGGCGACATGCATTGATCGACGCTCCAGAAGAGACCCATATGTTATTAAGAGAGCAAAATCCAGCATCCAACAAACATCGACTCGGAAATAAATAAGAATAAACCCAGGGGCGCATTCTCGTGATAGTAAGTCCACCAGATAGCCACTAACTCTATGATACAAGAAAATCAAAAATAAAAATACACAACTCCTAGGCTACACCTTTAAAAAGGAATCATCACATGTGTGCCGATGATGATGAGTCCAACCCAAGATTGAACTCTGGATTCTCATCCCCAAATCCAAGCTTCAATCCACTATCTTCAGCAAGGACACGACGAAGACGCACGTTGAGATAGCCTGATCAGAGATCTTGTGTTTCCATCAAATTTTATAAGCTCATCATTTTTAGACATCTATACCACCATCCCTTATCCGACTACCGTCTCCTTGATAACCTGATACCTCTGGAGAAGACACCGAAAAACAAAGACATTTCATATCGCCTGCATTTCACCACTATTGCACCACCTTTGATCCAGCAGCAACAGGCTAAATATAACACCTCCGCCAAAGCCACCGTACAACACCTACATAACAGACACGAGTTGACGCATCTGCATGAGATATCATGTGTAGCATCCTCCTACAGCGCATCTGTCGATGGATTCACCTGACGGCAACATGCATTGCTCGACGTCTGCAAAAGAGACACATGTGTCATTTGTCCAGGTGCATCGAAATCGATCTGTTGATGGAGGGGACACTCCATGCCGCCGCCAGCCTCATAAAAGCCATCACCGTCTCGAGATACAGCCTCCGAGTCGCCCACATAACCACAAAGTCCATTGCCATCAAAGAAGGGTGGTCGTATCCTCGATTTCGGGTGCTATAGGGAGAATTCATCGCCGCGCCAACCGCTATCATCGTCCATACAACGGCAACCACCGTCGGGACTGTACTGCCGCATCCTTCCATCACTAGGACGAGAAGGCATACACCACCAACGCCACTCGAGGCCGTCACGTGCCGCTGCATCGGTGAAAGGCCACACTGGGCAGGAAGACATGTCGCCGCCGCCACGAGGGGCAGCTTCCGCAGCAACAATGTAGCTGGTCGTCCGCAGCCTACGCCGCTCACGGGTTATAGATCTAACCGCCACGAAGTTGTTGTCGCTGATCCTCGAACACACACCACCCTATGTCGACAGACGTGCACCCACCACATCGTCGTCGTTTTCTTGCTCCAGCGTGCTGTCAGCGCCGCACTCCAGCCCAGCAATCCCGACCTGCGATGAGTCCATGACACGAGAGGATGACCGATCAACACCGCCGGCATCGCTTCACCCCATCGCGCCTTTGGTGACGACGAGGGGGGAGGATGGCGGAGAAGGGAAGGCTCCGGCATCAATTAGGCTTTACCTCCTGTCGTTCGTGGGAGCGATGGGAGGCAGAGTATCTTGAAAGCATCGGGTGGTTAGCAACTTAATACGTATCTGAAATTGAATGACGGATCCTTCCTTCCTGTAAACCATCGGATCTTTCATTTCCAAACTGTTGTTGACCATGAAAATGCAAGAAGCATTCACGTTTTCTCGTCGAATGAGTGGGACGAGGCCTTTCCAACGAGTTTTCTATCTGCCATGGGGACGGCGGTCTCGGATCACTGCCCGCTTATGCTGGACATGAATGTGGGGGTCATGATGGGAAAGCGCTTAAAATTTGAGGCCTTTTGGGTGAAGGCGGATGGGTTCATGGATGTGGTGCAGATGGCATGGCAATCGACGCCAGCGGAGTCAAACGACTATCTCACCCTGCACGCCAAGCTCCGGGCCACCGCGTAGCCATTGCAGAGCGATCATTGGGTGCGGAATGTGAAAATGCAAATTGCGATCGCCCTTGAGGTCATTCTGCGGATGGATGTCGCCATGGAGTCAAGGCCCTTATCTCAGGCGGAGAGTGATTTGCGGAAGTGTCTCAAGCGAAAGCTATTGGGCCTATGCTCCCTTGAGAGATCCATCGCGCGGCAACGGGCACGCCTTTTACACCTGAGGGATGGGGACGGGAGCACACACCTATTTTATCAGCAGGCCAGCCATAGACAGCGGAAGAATGTTTTGCGCTCTGTCCGCCATAATGGGAAAATGTACTCTGGCTAGGAGGAGGTAGCTTCTGCGGTGGACGCATACTTTGGGGTGGCCTTTGGCAGTTGCGCGGAGAGGGAGTTCACCCTGAACTTGGATGAGCTGGGCTTGCCGAGGCTAGAGCTATCACACCTGGAGGACCCGTTTTCGTGTGAAGAAGTGGAGGTGGTCATCAAGTCTATGCCCATGGATAAGGCGCCAGGGCCGGATGGGTTCACATGCCGTTTCTATGCGACGTGCTGGGGTGTCATCAGGGGGGACTTCATGCGGGCCTTCTCTTGTTTCCACAAGGGTGATGTCCGTGGTATGGCGTCCATCAATAAATCCCTAGTAACCTTATTGCTAAAGAAGGAAGGTGCGGTGGAGGTGGGGGATTTCCTCCCCATCAATCTCGTGCACGGAGCCATAAAGATCTTCGAAAAAGTGCTAGCTACACGTCTTGCGGGTGATCTACCGAGGCTTGTGGGAAACCACCAGAGCGCCTTTGTCAAAGGACGGTCACTACATGACAACTTCATGCTCGTCCAATGTATGGCGAGAAGGTTGCACTTGTTGAGGACCCCCACGGTGCTGTTGAAGCTTGATATTTCGAAAGCCTTTGACTCGGTGCAATGGTCGTTCTTGGTGGAGGTGATGCGGCAGCTTGGCTTTGGGTCCTGATGGCGCGAGTGGGTCTGTGGGATCTTGGCCACCTCCACGACCAAGATCATGGTCAACGGTGTCCCGGGCGATACGATCTACAACTGCAGGGGTCTTCGGCAGGGAGACCCCTTGTCTCCAATGTTGTTTATCTTGGTTATGGAGCCCTTACAAAGATTGTTTGCCCTGGTGGAGTAACGCAGTCTGATGGAGCCCTTGACACGGGTAGGCATGAAACACCGGCTCTCAATCTTTGTCGATGATGTGGCATTGTTTGTCAAGCCAAGAATGTTGGATCTAGTGGCCTGTCAGCATGTGCTGGAGATGTTTGGCATGGCCTCGGGGCTGCGTATCAACATGGCAAAGTCGGAGGCCATGCCCATTAGGTGTGTCGAAGAGGACATGGGCATGACACATAACCTGCTCGGTTGCAAGGTGGGCACCTTCCCTTTGCGATACCTTGGCCTGCCGCTCACCCTACGCAAGCACTCAGCCGCCCAACTGCAATACCTGGTGGACGCGCTTGCGAGTAGGCTGCCCAAGTGGAAGGCGGCACTCATGCCCAAGAGCGAAAGGCTCACACTGATCAACTCTGTCCTGTGCGCTATGCCCATCCATGCGATGATGGCATTGGACCTGCATAAGAAGACTGTTGCCGCACTCAATAAGATATGTCGGGGGTTCGTATGGTGTGGAAGATCGAATGCACGAGGTGGCAATTGTGCCGTTGCGTGGGAGGCGGTATGCGCACCCAAATGGGATGGAGGCCTTGACATCCTGAACTTGGGGTGGTTAAACATTGCGATGAGTAGTCGGTGGTTGTGTGTAACACCCTCAGATCCAGTACAGTAATCACTACAGTAATTCCACCGTTAGTGATAATTACTGTTGATGATCAAGCCATGATCACCTTTGATCAAAGCTCTGTCAAATTCCAACCCGGATAAAATTTTCAAATTGGGTCGATTATAAATCTTCCTCCAAGAATTTTGGGAGATTATTAATCACCTTGCAAATAAATAGACCAAGTCATACCTAGCCTTTAGAATAATCCCAAGTCAATGATAATTATGAAACCAATAGTGGTGGGTTATTAAATTGCCCCTAGGAATTAAAATAAAAGTGGAACTTAAAGTTAAACTAAAAATTGTGCAACAATTTTATTAAATATCTAAAAGTCAGAGGTCATGATAAAATAGAAATGGTATTTTGTTACCTTGTTTAAATATATTAAACAATTCAAACAGTAGCCATTTCAGTCCTTATAAATCATTTATTATTTAAATAAAATTCAAATGATTTTACTAGGCCACCAGACTTTTTGTAGCATTGCTACAGAGGGCAATACAAATAATGGAGCATGTCTCATGATTTAAAAAAATCTAAATGTGGCTAAACAAATAGAAAACATAAAAGAAAATAGAAAGGAAAAAACAGAAACAAACAAATAAATAAAAACCAGTATCTTGCGCCAAGGGCGAAGCCCACCCCAAGCCCAGCCCCAGGCCCACCTTCTTCCCCTTCCTCTTGTTCCCCTGTTCCTCTGGCAGGACGCCGTGGCCCCGACCGGGCACTGTCGCGACCGAGCCGCTCATCCCTGCTGCTACAGCGCCGCATCGCGTGGATAAGGAGGCCTCCGCGATTTCTGGATCGGGGCCATCCCCTTTTTTCTTCCTCACGCTCACCCCTTCTTCCTCCCGCACGGCTCGAGCACGCCCGTGGCCACGGCTCCGCCGCCGGCGTGGCCACCGGCCGCCGTTCGCCACTCCATGGCGCCCTGGAGGTCTGCCATCATCGCCTACTTCGATTCCGAGGACCAGATCAGGACGAGGTGCATTCCAGCGCCGGAATTTGGGAGCGCCCATCGCCACGGACGCTGGCCCTGCAGCTTCAATTCGCGCCACGCCGACCCCCTCCGGCCTCCATGAACCCTCCCCGAGCTCTCTGGTGAGGCCGCGCCGCTTATCCCCCTCTTTCCCCTTCGTTTTGGTAACCGTAGGGTCGTGCTCCGCCCGGGCCGCCATTGACGGATCTCAAGCTCCCGTGGTGCTCGCCTCCGTTGCTTCTTTGCGGCCTGGGCTTGGCCGCGGCCTCGCGTTCCTCTGGCCGCCCATGCGCGCCCGCTCGCCGCGCGTTGCGTCCCGCCGCCGTGCCCCGCCCCCCTGACCGGACTTCCTCGTCGTCGTCCAGTACGTCTCCGGCGAGCGCGGTTGGGATAAACGTGGGGTTAATCCCCGTTTCAATAACCCCCCCCCAAAAAAAAATTAATTAAAACAACCCCCCCCCCTCTCCCTTACAAGTGGGCCCCGGGCCCTATTTAAGTTGTTGCTAAATTAAAACAGCTAACCCCCCTGTTAATTTAATTAAATGGATTTTGCTCTCTGTATCTATGACTGGTGGGCCCTAGTTAATTGATAAATTAAAATAACTGTTAATTAAGACCTTTGTGACTTACAGCTGGGTCCCACTTGTATGTAAATGAATAAAATTGGCTTAGTATTATTCCAGTGTATGACAGGTGGACCCCACTGACTTTTTAATAAATTAGATTGATTTAAATTACTTCTCTGAATGACATGTGGGCCCACCCTGTCAGCACTTTTTTGGATAAGGTTTTGGATAATGTTGCATTTTAAAAATAAAGAAAATCCAGTAAATTCTTTAAAAAGCATTTAAATATTGGAAAATCAATATCTTTTAAACCGTAACTCCGATGAAAATATTTTATATATCAAACTTGATCAGGAAAAATGCAACGAGTTCGGATACGATACCCATACCCCCACCACACCCCTCTAACATACCGAACACGGGACATTCCCCCTCCGATTGCACTGTCCGGTAATCACCCGGAGCCGGTAAAACTTTCCGGATGAATTTATTCTGAACACGAAAGTTGTTCAGAATGGATCAACTAGTACGGATACACCTTTCACATGTTTGTCGGATGTCCATGACACCTCCGGCATGATACCTTCCCCCTCCGGACACCTTGTCCGATAATCACCCGGAGCTGGCAGTTCATCCCCGGATGAATTCCCGCCCCGAGCATAATACATTGCACTGCGTTAGAACACCGACAACACTACGTTTGCCATGTCTTGAATTTGTATTGCTGTTATTGCCGTGTATTTATTGTTTCTTCCCGTCTCTCTTATTGTTCGATAGTCTCGACGTCCGCTGCCGATGCCCCTATGATCGACTACTTCGTCGACAACCGTACCGCTAACGTCGAGCTTCCAGGCAAGCAGAGCCATTTTTCTTCCCCAGATATCTCCTATCTTTCCGTATATTTCTTGCACTAGGCATGGTTACTGCTGCTGCTACGTTGCTTACCTATTCAATTGCATAGCCTGTCATTTTCGCCCCTTGATGTACCTTTCTGTATCCTATGCTGCCTACAAATATATATATTCTATTCAGCAGTGAACCCTGCGCATTGTTAGCTAGGATTAGATAGCGGGTTGTGATCACTCTGGGAGTGATCACGGAAACGATATATTACAACTGCAACAGGTATGGAACAATGCAGACGCCCTAGGGAACCTACAACGGCGAGACTCTGCCGAGCCGCTTCGAGTTTGACTTACAAGTGGACGGACTCGTATTTCACTCTCGTCGGCTCAGTAGCGTAGCATCACTGGGATGATACGAGAATATTCCTCTTTAGTTCATTCCGCTGATGTCTCTGTCGAACCTCTTCAAGTGTACCATCGAGGGTGATTCCTCCTGGTTTCAATTGATGGCAGGCACTCGAATCAACTGGTGTCCTTACAGGTAAGGAGTCGGGTGACCCAACGGGGCCCGCGCAGGGTATCTTAGCGGAACGACAGGTCAGGTGTATTCCACCGGTGTGCGGCGGGCCTGGTACTGTTCGTGGCCGACAGGTATCCTGTTGTACGAAAGTCGAGCTCTTCGGAGCAAACGCGAGACAAGGTAAGGAGACGGTTCACCTTGTTGGTAACCGCACGAATTGGTGGGACGTCAGGGCAGGCACCGATGTTACTGGTGGTCCTGACTGTTGTCGTTGTCCGCGACTCATTCAATAAGGGGCAACGATAACAGTTGTCTCGACAGAAAATTAATAAAATGCTTAATTGGTTCGGTGGATGACTTGAGTAGCCTTTTGGCTTGTACGCACTACCTATACGTGGGATTACGGTGTGGGCCCTCCGCGTTATGGTCTCGTTCGAAAGCTCTGAAAGACGTCCAGTTCAGCATTGTGGCGCGGTCGGATCCGCATCCATGATAGAGTTGCGTGGTATCCACCGTCCTCACAACGACCCGGAGAGCGAGGGGTGATAGGCCCATGACCCCCTTGCACTTAGGGTTGTAGACCGGCGGGGACCTCTCTGATAAGCCATAGGATGAGCCTCGGCGTGTCGGATAGCCTCGGTGGGGTGTTCCCTAACAAGGTGTATGCCACCCCTGGAGATCCGAGCGTGTAGTATGACACCAGTGCACCCCTGCAGGGAAGATAATCTATTCGAATAGCCGTGTCCATGGTAACAGGACGCTTTATGCTGAAGCCAGATCCTACCACTACAAACTACTACTATTAAACTGTTGGTTCCGGGTTTTCTCCCTCGCGGGGATGTCGAGGGAGGGAACTCGGAGGCATTGTTAATTATGATTACAACTTATTATTATACAATGCTGCAGCAACTTCTGCTGCATTGTTACTTCCATTACTATTATATTAACTGTTGGCTGATTCTTACCTCATGCTGCAAGACTCGTCGGAAGATGCTAGTCTTCGATAGGCCTAGCTTCTTATCCTTGCTCTGACTTCTATCTTGCAGTCCACTATATATAGCCTCCCCTTTCCATTTGATACAATGCATAAATGCTTAGTAGCGGACGTAAGACTTGCGGGTATGCTAGATACTCACCTGCTTTGTTTTCCCCTTTTTATTGTTTTGACTGATCGGCCGCTGCAGTCGACGTTGAAGTCCAGGAGCAGGAGTTCCCCGATGCCGACCACCTCAACGTGAAGATCCTCGATGCCTTCTACAACGTCGAGTTCCCCTTTAACCAGGAGTAGTTTGGAGTTTCCCAGGCAAGAGGCCTCGCCTTTTCGATCGAGTGTTGTTTTTGTGCTAGCCTTCTTAAGGAAACCTTGTATACTTGTGTCTGTACTCAGATACTATTGCTTCCGCTAACTTTGTGCTTTCGAGCTGTTGTATTCGAGCCCTCGTGGCCTCTGGCTTGTATTAAACAGTTTGTATTATTTTATTTGTAGAGTTGTGTTGTGATATCTCACCGTGAGTCCCTGATCTCGATCGTGTACCTTGCGTGTATGATTATTGTACACGGTCCAATTTTGGGGGCGTCACATTGTGGTTGCAACGCACTGATCAAGCCAAACCGTGGAAAGATTTTCAGATAGTACTACCGGCGGATTCGGCCATGTTGTACCGGGCGGCCATGAGGGTCATGGTGGAAAATGATGGCTCCGCGCTGTTCTGGGAGGATCGATGGATAGACGACACGTGCGTGCAGGAGATGGCGCCCTCCATTTATGCACGTGTACCTAGGAAGGCTCGGGCTACCCGAACGGTGCAAGAGGTCGGGATGAACGGCTCGTGGGCCTTGGATATTGGCCCCAAACTGAGCAACGATATGCTGCATGAATTCCTCCTACTCTAGGAGAGGGTAGGTGTAAGGCCCGATATGAGGTACTGTTCCAGATCTAGGTGTTTCCACCCAGATCCGGGGACGAAGCACATATCGGTCCCACCGCGACATATGACAAAGCCATATGCCCCGGATTTCCAACATGATATCACAACATTACAGATACAAGGATACAACATCTCATACAATCGGCATACAATTGCCTAAAATACAATACAACAGCGGAAGATACATGTCTGAGTACAGACTACAACCAAATGCCTACTGGCAAAGAGAAAAACATCGACCCCATAAACACACGGGTCCAGGCCCTCCGCCGGGATCCGCCTAACTAGTCGTCGTCGAGTCTCCACGTGAAACGTCGATCACCATACCTGTTGTCGATCAGAACCCTGAAAAGAGTTTGGGGGTAGTATCATGAGTACAGAGGTACTCAGCATCCAACTGTAGTGGTCATCTGACCCAGCAAGGACTTCATCACTCGTCATTCTAGGACAACTAGTAGTTTACGGTAAGGAAGGGGTAAGTGGTGAGGTTGCTGCCGCACTAGCATTTATGAAGTGGCTAACGATCTAGAGAGTAAGGTAAGAAGCCAAGCATTCGATGAGGAATCGCCTCCAACAAGTCTGCTATCCACCTACTACGCAAACATAACACCTATCCTATCCTTGTCCTCCTCTTCGCATTCCGACGAAAAAGAAGCAATCAAGGAACACACACACGTTGATCAAGTTATATTAAGATTATCTCAGTTGTTGTTGTCTATGAACAAGGAGTAGGTCTCAAGTCGTCCATAACCGTGGACACGGCTTCTCGAAAAGATTTAACCCTGCAGGGGTGGACCAACTGCCCATTACAAGGCTCCGCATGCACGCCCATCTCTCTCAGTTGCTACCCATCACAGGCAACCATTTTATGATTTAGTTCCAAGAGATCCGAAACGACAGGTCCCTCTAACTAACAACGAACAAATCCGGGTGGCCCCCGGTGAGTCGACATCCAGCTCAGGAGCCGGCCGCGCTCTCGATCTGGTCTCTACCGTCTATCTCGGGTTTGGATAGCCGGTTAATCACACATGGGAAACCGGGTCCTCATCCGAACAAGGTGGGCCAGCAAGGGAACTATGTCCTCACTGGTCCAGGTTAGTTTGAAAACTACTGGCAGCTGACCAGCACACACACGGTTTCAAATGGTAAATATCATCAACAACAATATAATAATGTGATATCCCAAACCAAGGAGTAACGGGGTAACATCGTAGCATCCTAAGCATGCATACTAAGCAGGGGCTGAGCAACGAGCAATAGTAACATAGCAGTATAAGGTTTGCTGGGAAGGGACATGGTTGTATCGGTTTGAAAGAGGCTGTAAACATGTGGTAGGATCAAACATCGAACCTAACCTAGACTAGCATGCAAACCGCTGGTTGAAATAGAATGGATCATAAGTAATGTATAGTCCTTGCCTGTTGATAAGTCGGATTCCGAAGGTGTAGTTGATCGCAAGCTCGCATCGTCTCCGAAGGTACCCGCGGAAGCACACAGGACGATAAACACTGGAAAGCAATCAACGAGCAAGCATCTATTACTACGGGGCAACACAAGATCAAGAAGACATCACACGACACGGCAACGCGATACGGATCTATCGTCGAGAACGGTTACTAACAGTTTAAGTGGGGTATCGGTGACACACGACGAATACCGCACGTTTACGGTGGTTCAAGTTGTTTAGCTACAGGTGATCAACCAACAGTTGTTAACATGGCAACTCAAGCAAGCATGGCATAGCACAAAACATTTCAAGAGGTGAAGCATAAAATAAACTATCTATGCTAGTCAATTTAAGTGAGGCACAACCTAAAAATGGCATAACACTAAGTGACGCACGATGATTAAAAGATTTGGTACTGTTCTGTCCTAAACCATATTTTAGGTTGGTTAACAACAGAAAACAATAGAATAAACACAAAGTACACGAAAAACTAATCAAGTTACATATAAAGAACACCCCAAACGGAGTTACGGTTAAAAAGATACGAGCAAAACAAGTTACGGGCACAATCTGCCAACATCACGAAACACACTTTAGAGCAATGCATAAACAGGATAATCAATGCAAACATGCTCACAATTGATATGAAATTAAACTAGACATGACGGGGAAGGCATGGCAAAAATAATCATACAAAAAGGCATCATAGATCAAAAGATATTAAGCAAACAACATGGCATCGCAAAGTAACAGACTTAGCGAAAAACTGAGGTGGCTGTCAAAAACAGCAGCATAGAACTTTGGAGCCAAACAACTATATGACCAGCAAGCATATCATGGCAATGCAATACATGGGATAAAAGTAGACATGATGCTTAACAATATGCAATTGGAATGACTCAATTCCGATAAACGGTCGCGACACACTCGTCGACCGAAGTTGAAACAAAATAACAGTTTTCAGCACAGCAGCACATTAACATCAGGATAGATACTTTGGAGCAAGATTTAATATAGCTAAAGCACCCAAATATGACAAGTTAAATCATGAAAATGAAGTACACATGATGCTTAACACATAGGAAAAAGAATCAATGCAATAGGCCTCATGGATGAGTCACAATCATCATGCAAAGTTGCAATAAAATAATAACAACAGCACATAATAGCAATTTGTAGCAGATTAACGGCCTGATGCCCACTTCAACACACAATTACACAATCAAGATGAGCTCAAACGGAAAAACTTGCTACATACGAATGCTAGAGCACGCAAAACTGAGCAACTTTCGTTTTGGGGGCACGTTCATCGGAGCTACGGATTAATCGCTATTCGCAGCACAAAAATGAATCAGCACACAGTTTTCTGGGACTTAGAAAAAAACAGCAACAAAAAAATAGAAACAAAATAAAAAAAAGGGGGCGCTCGGGCCTCACCCTAGTGGGCTCGGCCCACTTGAGGCAGCCTGGATCGGCTGGGCTGGGGTGGAGCCAACGGGCTGCGCCGTTGCTGGGCCAGGGCAGGCCAGGCGCTGGAGGCGGCCCAGGGCGGCGGCTGGCCGGCTGCCCGTCCTCGTCCCGATCGGGACCTCTAGCGGCGGTGCCGTCGGCCGACCTGCCGCAGCGAGGAGGCAGCTAGGAGGCTGGGACGGCCTGGAGGGCGTGCGGCGGCGCGGGGATCCCGCCGGATCTCGCCAGGGCAGGGCATCGGGTGGCCGCAGGATGAGGAGCTCGGCTCGGGCCCGAGTTCATGGCGCGGCGGCGCTCGGAGCTCCGGTCGTGGCTGTCGGCGGCGCGGGCGGCCTGTAGAGAGAGGGAGGCGGCGGGGTGAGAGAGAGCAGGGGAGAGGGAGGCGCAGGGAGGAGGGAAACCGGCGGCGGCAAGGTGCGGCGGCCGGCCAGCGACCGGAAGCACGGGCGGCGCTAGGTTTCCTCGGCCCGGAACGGGCCCGAAGCGGGCTGACGGCGGCTCCAAGGGCCCTGCGGGGCCCGGAACGGGGTGGAGGTTGGTGGGAGGCTACGTGGGGGTGTTGGGAACCCTCCGATCTGGATCTAACGGTCCAGATCAAGGGCTGAGGCTAGGGTTTCGGGGAGAGAGGGATTTGGGGGCAAATTTTGAGCAAAGTGGAGGGGGATGGCTGCAAAAAGTCTTATGGAAACCCTAATTGGCCGGTTTGGGAGGTGGGGGTCATTATATAGGCAGGTTGGCTGGCCTGTTTACGCAAATGCCCTCAGTACCCCTCTCGCGCGTCCGGTGATCGCGTTCGTGACCGTCGAGACTCCGTACGGACTCCGATTCGGACGATACTTCGACCTACGCGCTCAGCGCGTCGAGCCCGTCGATCGTACCTCACTGCGGTGACATTCCGACAACATTTTTCGGCGCCCCAATAAAATAATCCGCTTATTAAATAAACGGGGTTTTCTTTCCGGTGGCGATGGCTGGTCTCGTGCGATTTTCGCGACGGTGATCGGGTGAAATCCCGGTGTCGCAAAGGTCGAGTGTCAGGGTGGCAAGGGTCGGTCTCCGTCCGATACGAGATAAGAGGGGGAAAATAATCGTCGATCGATAAATCGGGGATGCAAACACCGCAAACAAATCAGACAATCATACAATTCACACCGAAAACAATTTTTTCGATTTTTATGAAAACTGGGTTGTTACAGTAGGCGACTGGGAGCCAGGGCTGGACGCGGACTCCATTGTGTGGTCTTGGGAGGAGCATGGTAAGTTCTCGGTCAGATCTGCGTACGCGGCCAAATTCGGTGGAAGGGTTGTCGTACCCATGGCAGACATGGCGTGGACCTCGCGGGCGCCGACGCGGTGCCGTTTTTTGGTGTGGATGGCTCTCAAGGACAGTTGCTGGACGTCTGATAGGCTGGAACGGCGTGGTCTTCCCCCACCAGACAGCCTGCCCCCTCTGTGACCAGGAGCCGGAAACTATCAGCCACTTACTTGTCACGTGTGTGTTTGCCAGAACAGTATGGACAGTGGTCTGCCATGCTCTAGGGAAGCCGGTTTGGGCCCCTAATGTGCAAGATGGCTCGTTGGAACGGTGGCTAGGGAGGCTAGAGGAACCGGGCCGCAAGGAGAGGAAGGAGTGGCATACGGTGGCGCACTTGGTGGTCTGGGAAATCTGGAAACACCGGAATGCGATTGTTTTCGATGGAGCATCGCCCTCGACTAGACATGTAATAGGGTGAGTTTGCGAGGAGGGCCGGCTATGGGCGATGGCTGGACTTTTGCGTGGGGAGGTAGATCGGTTCTTTGGTAGGCTCTCTAGGTGGGTTGGACGTGAGGTGTAGACTTAGGCTTAGTTCTTCGGTGGAGTTGGAGTTGGATTGAATCCTTGTAATATGGTGGAGGCCTTCGTGCCTTTCTTCTCCTTTTATATATGATATGCACGCTCGTGCATATTCGAGAAAAATGTTCAGCCTGGGGTTGAGGATCAGATGTACGTACCTCGGTGTGTTGCCTCCAACTCCAACTTCCAACTTCAAGGAGTAAGAGCAATTTCGACGAGGCGAACTATTTGTCCGTTTTTTGTTCGCCGGCCGCTGTTTGGATCGCTGCCGATAAAAAAACTCGGCCCAACAAGGCGACATAAATGGATCAGTGTTCATTTTTTGGTCCGCCGCGACTCAATTCATGCCCAAATCTACGTCTAATTTGAGGTCTGCGCGGACACGCAGCGAACGCGTGCTATGTCCTCTCCTTGTCTGTCTGGCCCGCATGTGTGTGTCCCACTCTTTCCGCCATTCAAGTCCTAAATTTTTTCAATGCTCTCGCCACTAGTACAGAAAGGTTCATCTATGGCGTGCCAAAGAAACGCTTTGCTGACGTAGGCACCCGACGACAGCAATATTGCGTGAGTGATAACCTGTTTTTAATGGAGTGTCATCCATCCACGCTAGCATCAGGTCTCTCCCAATGCATTGTATCTTAGCACAGTATCATAGGAGCAATAAAAACTTAAGATACAACCATCATAATGCATTATTTCTTAGAGGTTGTATCTTATTTAATGATTTTGGTCTCATGCATACATGTGATTGGTTTAACAATGCTTTTTGCATATGGCCACGTGCAAGGGTTGTATCTTAGCTAAGATACAACCTCCCTCTCTTTCTTCATTACGTGTTATGCCACATAAGCGAAATGTCTATGATATCGTGCTAAGATACTAGCATGGGAGTGCCCTTAATATAAATAGAAATGGTGTGCTACTTTTCTACACGTCATACATAAACCAAAATAATAATGTCATTCAATGCTTCTCGCACGCCAGCATTAATAAAAGGACACCTCTAGGCATCAGACTACAGATAGTTTGTACTTAGCAGACCAGTGGAAGGTCGTCCGATCAGAAGCACCACGTACGTCCGATTTTCTAATTTTCAACCCAGCCAGGGATTAATTGCTTCTGATCGCTAATTTATGGCTGCTTGGTAATTGCTTCCGTAATGCACGTCACGCACTCTCACGTCTCTCTCCAGCCCATCCAAAAACGTTGCTTCCACTAATTTGTTTCCTAACAAATACTTTTACAAATCAGCCATAAGTACGTCCCTAAATAACGTGAGTCTCCATTCTTGGATTTTATGTCAGCCTATTTGCTTCTTTATGAAGTAGATCTTGATTTCCTTATGCTTCCTAACAAAGGAGATCTTGATTCCATTATTTTAAAATTTTGCTTCCATGAATTTTGGATGGATTTGCTTCGATATCTCATATGCAATTTTCATTATACTGGAGAGTTAAGCTTGCTTCTGCTTATCAATGAATTTGCTTCCATGCTGAATTAGACTTACCACTGGTTAATAAACACAATGTTTTCTACCTAATGGTTTTTTTATCATGAGTACACACAACACATGCTTCAAGCATATTAGGGATTTTATTCCAAGCAATACAAATGTGTTCAATTTGCTTTTATCATATAAAAATCATGCTTCCAACACTACAAACCTTGCTTCATAATACAATCATTTTTCTCTCCAACCGGTATCATGTGGTGTGCCTCCTTTAGTTGCTCTATACATAGAATGTACACTTCATCCCTACGATGCACACTACCTCATCACAGTCCCACCCTGCTCTGCTCCATCCACTGCATCCAACCAAGCCTATGTTACCTCCTTTTGTTTCACAAATCTGCAGGTATCGACATCACGAGTCACAAGAGTCCGATGAGGAGGAGAGAGGGGATGACACCTTTGACCTTGACAACCGAGTGTGTCTTGATAGTTTGCTTGCAAAACAATGACAAAACATTCGGCGGTCATGTCGACGCCATGCCTTCCATCGATGACAGTGTCGTGCTCACAGTCGGTAAAGCATGATCTTACGCTCAAAGTTAACCCTTCAGAAATTTAGGAAGTATGCATGAGTAGTTTTATTTGGATATAAACTATTTCTTTTTTGTAAGAAATAGTATGAAGCATGGAAATATGAACCAAATGTAGAAGCACAACTGTGAAGTATAGGAAACAAACCGCACACAGTGAAGAAGCATAACTATCTTGTGTACGAAGCAACTGTGTATTGTGAAGAAGCACATACAAATGAATCGTGAAAACTGGATACATCAGATTCATGCAATGCCAACAAAACTTTTACATATTGGAAGCACGTTTTATGATGGATATAAAAAAGATATCTGCATAGTCATTTGAATTAAGACAAGGAAGGGGGTGACATGCATCTTGTCCATAATATATGTGAAATTTAGGAAGCATGATTTAGTTGTCGATTAAGTCAAAAATATGAAGCCGATAAGCATATACGAGTCATAGGACAAAGCAAACCTAAACACGATGTAGAAGCAAAAGTTTTATATGTATGAAGCAAACTGGACTCATCGTAGAAGCACCTGCATCATTTTTTGCTGGAAATCTGTAGAATATAAACACATATAGAAAATAAAGAAACATGGATGTGGTGCTACAAGACATCTATACCTCAAAAGTACGTATGAGAAACCAAGGTACCTTAGGTTAGTGTAAGAAATAATTTTATGCTATCTGAATATATTTGAGACGCGCAGGTAACCATACAAAATTGATAAGAAGCACGGAAATAATAGTTTGGTAATATATTTAAACTTTGTTGGAAGCATGGAAATTATAACTAATGTTGAAAAGTAATATTACACCATCAAGATTGGAACCATATTACTGTGTGATCGATATAAGAAATTCACCAAAATTGATGGAGCATGAAAAGGTGTACATAATACATCAGATTTGTTTCTTGGATGCATAAAGTGCTTGCACTAAAAGTATGAAGCATGAAAATGTGTACTGGGTGCATCAATAATATTACTTGGAAGCATGGGAATTTGAAATTGAAATGAAAGAATTAGTACTAGGCAGATTACGCATTACATACCACCTTGCAAAAATTCACAATAAAAGACATCGATTTGGGAGTATGTTGAATCAGGCGCTGATGCACACACTGCGGTAAAGGGGTGGATATATTCTCGCAAGACAATACCTTGGATTCCGAGCAGAGTAACTTCGAATATGGGGAAAACTTCTGGTTGGTCGTCGGGGTGGGGAAGATGGAGTGGTTACACCTTCAGTCGATGCTCTCTTCGAGATGGAGATGGCAGGGTCGGACCCCCTAAGGCCGGGAAAAGGCACTTCAAATGGCACCCAAAGGCCGCATCGGAGAAGAGGAAGATTGGGCAAAAGCACTGTCGCGCAACTGGGCAATGAGTTGGGGAGGAACTGCGGTCGGATCTGCTTTAGCTGGTGGCGGCGCAACTAGATATGAAGGGAGTGGTGCGTTCGGCAGCAAGTTAAATTGTGGTGCGTACGGAGAAACAGAAAAGAGGAGATGACGAGGAAGTTATTAAAGGAGCAATTAGTGTTGTAGATAAGAAAGGTTATTAAAGAAGAAAACGAGAAAGCAGGACTACTCTCACGCGTCAGATTTGAAATAGATCGACGACGTGGGGATGGTCTGACGCTGGAAGTTTGCCAGGCTACAGATACAAAGAGTTTCCCTTAATAAAATCAGGAAATAAAAAAATAGTCGTCGACGAGCGGCGTTCGACGAGCAGTGTCCGGCGTCCTGCAAGCGGTGTTCGAACAGCAGCGAACGACGAACAGCGAACGGTGAGCGGCATTCGCGAGCGGCGAGCAGCCGTTCAACGCTCGCTGAACGTTGATCGTCGGACGCCGGACGCTGCTAGCCGCTCGAAGTTCGCCGCTTGCCGGACACCATTCCACGCCCGGGGATGCCGCTGCGCGTGGTCTGCAGCAAGAACGGCTAGCTCGTTGGTGCTAGTGCTAGTGTTGATTGGCTGGTTCGTGCAAGTGCTAGCTACCTTGTGCTAGTGATGGGCTTTTATTAACAATGAATGACTTTTATTAACAACGGCGTAGAGATATGATATTGTTGATGGCCTGTATATATAAACACACGTCATTAATATCTAGTTAATTTTCTTTATTTTTAAATTTTCTTTTCAATAACTAATGACGTGTCATTTAGTTCGCACACCATAGATATGTATGATATTGTTGGCGTGGCACAACTTCAGCATTAATTTGCGCCTGGCCAGATTATTGGACCCCACATGCTAGTGACGTGTATTTTATATGGCACGTCAGTACAAAAAAGTGAGACGCCAACACTATTTGAAAAAAAGGGTTTTATCAGTTTTGCCATCGATTGTATTCCCTTCGTTCCAAAATAACTGTCGCAGCATTAATACAAATTTGTACTAGAGCTAGTATAAAGTTGAGACAGTTATTTTGGAACGGAGGGAGTACTATACTACTCAGTTTTGCCATTAAAAAATTTCACTGCTCAAAATTGCCACTATTCCGTTAGATATATACTCGAAAAAGCCATTTTCTGCCGTTAGCGTTAGACCAAAACGCATTGACGATTTGCAAAGAAATCATGCAAAAAAAAGGGCACCGTGGGGGTTCAAACCCAAGACCAATTGTTCCACACCTACACGTAATAACCACACTACCTAAGCATGTCTATTGACAAAATAGAGATACATATTCTATATATCCTGTAGGAACAATAATACTCGGACATAGCAGTGTGCCATCCTGCTAATCCCTGCTCATTTGTGTTCCCTTCTTTGGTGAGTCATGTTCTTCCTATGAAGCACGAGGCTGCATCTATTTCAGATCAAACCATGTCAATGAAAGCAGTACGCACGTCATGTACTTGCTCTCAAGCTATATAAGCAAGCTAGCAGGCTGCTCCATGTGTACAGCTAGCAAGTTAAATAGTGCGAAATAAAACAGTCAATCCACACACACTAGCTCATTGGTAGCAACAACACATATGACAATAACAACACTTGATTGGTAGCAATATCCAGTTGTTGGTATTTCAACACATATAAATCAGGTTCACAAACATCCACTTCATGGTTCGAAATATAAAGGTCGAAATTCTCAAACATGCATAAGGTTCAAACGAAACATGCCCAGGTTGACAGGCATAAGGTCACAATCACACAAACTTCACATGTGCAGCCTCCTTTTGCTTCTTGTGTTTTGGGCAGGACTGTCTGGTGGTTCAGCATTTGCAACTCGGATCTGCATTGGAGTTGAAACAGATCCACTTGTGAATCCTTCGGTTGTGGTACAAATTTCATTATGCATGCCCTTCCTTTTCCTGGTGCTTTTCTGTATTTTCTGCACACTTCTCTTGAGCTGTACACAAGTTAGTCACCCCCAAAAAACGGACGAAAATAGATGTTCAAAATACATATAGAAATCACATGTTACCTAACAGAACTTGCAACCATGGACACCTCAGGGTCGCCTTCTCCTGCCACAAAAGGAGCTTCCCTAGCTTGGAGGTCAGCCTCATCTTCTCCAAATGCTGGGTCAATTGGATTTTTGCATATTCTAGCTATGTGCCCGAAGCCTCCGCATCGCTTGCACTTCCTTTTCCTAGCGCCAACGCCAGCACCTTCAGTACTAGATATGATTCTAATTTTGCAATGGAGTAGAACTCATGTACATAAGGCTCAATTTCTGATACTGGACCTCGAAGTGAAGTAATGAAGTATAGAGCATGGATACATGGCAAACCCTTGACCTGCCATTGCCTACAGCTACATGTTTCCTTTGCAATGTCAACAGGGTACCTTCATTCCCTATTCTCTTTGTCCACTGCAGTAATTTCTGCCTCAACATCACTACATCTAACAACCTTCATCTTCAGCCCTATAAAGAACACAAAACATTAAATATTGAATTTAGTTGGTTATGGCATTAATCAATTAAAAGAACGCAAGATATTTACCTTTGGATTTGGCATGCAGTGCCTTTATCACACTTGGTATTATGAGATGGCCAAGCCATTTTTCTAATGCTATCCTCATCCTCAGATCAAACTTCTCCATTATCATTTGCCTAATCTTGTCCAACATATCAACAATAAGAAGACCCTTAACTTTCCTCACTTTGCTATTAAATGACTCTGCGAGGTTATTATTGACATAGTCAACCTTGCAGATTTCATTAAACTTGCTTCTATACCATATCTTTGTGTGGTGTTCAGCCATATACTTTTGAACACTCTTCTTAGCAAGGATCTGCTTCATATGCCAATTGTGCTTTCTAGAACTAAAAGTCAAGCTTGCAGGCCAAAGATTATCATCATAGACTTTTCCCTTGAATTTTTTTCCAAAATTTGCAACAAGATGTCTCATACACTCCCTATGCTCCACTCCAGGCCACACTTGTTCTACTGTTGTCTCTAAACCTTTGCAAGCGTCAGTGTGTACAACCAGTCCTTCAGGATGCCCAATAAGCCTACACAAATTTTGAAGAAACCAAGCCCAACTATCTGATGATTCTGTCTCTATCACCCCATAGGCAACTGGATAAAGCCAGTTATGTCCATCAATGGCACAAGCAGAATCTAGTTGCCCTTTGAATCTCCCATTTAGTGCAGTTGAGTCCACGGCCAAGTATGGTCGACACCCATCTAAAAAACCTTGCCAACATGCCTTGAATGAAACGAACACCCTCCTAAAGCATTCCTTCTCCCTGACTTTTCCTTTGATCTTGTATTGCACGGTCTCTTTGTCTATTTCCACTACACTACCAGGAGAACACTTCTCCACCTCAGCCTTGAAACTATAAAGAAGATGGAAGCTATCTTCCCATTTCCCACTAATCATATCCATTGCTTTCTCCTTACCACGAGATACACGCATGTACGGCACCGTGAAATGGTACTTCTCGTGGATCTTCTCTTGAAGAGCAGTAGGACCAATATTTGGGTTCTTTCTAACCCAATCTAGCACAACATCAGCAACCCACCTGCTCTTAGCCGGCTTGAAGTTCTCACTTCTCAGCTTAGTTGGACATGTATGAGAGAAAGGGCATACCTTGATCTGCATTTAAGAAACAACAAAACAAGTCCAAACAAGTTAGTATGTTGCTAGTACGTTAAACTTGCCACATTTATAAAGCTACCAGTTCCACATAAAATAGCCACAACAAACAAATCAATTAGATGATAGCAATTTATACCTGAAATGTGGTGCTATTCCTCATATAAAATCCATGAAGCCTCCACTTACACCTCTTATATGCACAACATGCTCTCAGCCTCTTAGGATCACTCTTTTGGACCGTATAGTCAAATTCACGTTTAATTGCAAAAGTAGAAAGTGCATTCTTGCAATCCAGCAAAGAGGGAAATACTGAGCCTTCTACAAATGATGGATTTTCCTTATCATATACTACAATAGGTATTTCTTCCTCCTCCTCCTCTTCCTCTACATTAACTAAACCCATGTCTCTATTCTCTTCTTCCTCTTCGGTGTCAGTAGATTCATATGCTGGAGGATCATTTTTCTCTTCTATATCTTCTAAACCATCTTCTTTAGTAGATTTCTTGACTAAGTCAGGATATTGCCTCTCATCATCATTATCCGAGAGAATAGCATCATCGGGTATAGCATCATCAGTTATGTCTCCATTAGCATCATCGATACTAGTAGACCTGACTCCCTGTATGTTGACTCTATCAACATCAACTGCCTGACTCCCTGTATGTTGAAGAACCTCAATTAACATAGATATTTTTTTTGAATCTTGATATTTTCCAAACATCAAAGCTGCATCATCATCACATGAAACATCAACCCATTTATTTTGCTCCTTGTCATAGTACTTAACCTCGACAGAATCACGCCATCCCCATGGATAGCTATCACACAATTTTTGCAGCAATGTTTTTTGTGTGATACTAGATTCTACAAACAGAGGAAAATCAAAGCCGCCAACATATTTCTTGCATCCATCGATACTCAAACGGCTTGTTTCCATCCTAACAGTCAGCATAAAAGCAGTATCCGCATCCCTCCTAACCATCATAAACACATGTATAAAAAAGAACTGGGTTATCAAAAGGCAACGATCAGGTACTACAAATTCTACAAAACAAATTGAACTCTACAAGCTACTACGAACTTGCACTAATCATCCTAACAATTAGCATACTCACCCTGCTGGAATTTCAGAGGATATGACATCTGCACTTAGGGGCATCCGGTGGCCGACGCAACCCTCCGATTCGGGCATCACGGGAGGTGACGGAGCTGGACTCACGAAGAGCTGTGGAGGCAGGCAGGAGAAGAGCCCGAGCTGCCTGTTCCGAATGGTGGTGTTGGGCGGGAGGCTGCGCCGAAGTTGCGGCGGTGGCGGTGCTGGGCGGGCTGCGCGTCGGCACTGAGAGTTAGGCGCCGCAGCTGCGGCGACACTGGGTAGGAGGAGCGGCTTCTGCGGCGAGTGAAGGCGCGCCGGAGCTGGCGCTCCGCGCGGTGACCGGCGGTGCCAACCGAGGAGCAGGCGGCGGTTAGGGATAGTGGCCGCGGCGGATACTCTGTTAGCGGGGCTGGGGAACGACTAGGATAAGGTTAATCAGTTTAGCTCCGCTATATGTTACTATATGCAGGTCATCTCTATTGCCAAACATATGAATACGTTGGCTGTAATGGTTATTCCACGCCCTTGACAAGGCTACAAGGAAGGGTTCGAACCCCACGGTGCCCCCTTTTTTTTATCTGATTTCGGGCTACACGGAAGGGCTATTATAGCGGGTGAATGAATTTTGATCTGACGCGGGCTACACGGAAAGGCTATTATAGCGGGTCAATGAATTTTGATCTGACGTTAACGGCAGAAAATGGCTTTTTTTGAGTATGCATCTAACGGAATAGTGGTAATTTTGAGCAGTGAAAAAATTTAATGGTAAAATTGATAAAAACCCTTGAAAAAAATGGCACTGACGTGAATTAAATTTGGCGCGACGGCAATTAAAGTTGGGGATAAGCTTTTTTCTACTAGTGTGTCATGGCCGACGCGCAGCCCGCCGCCGCCCAGATGAGCCCCGCCCCCGTCCCGTTGCGACCGGCGCCGACAAGCCGAAGGAGGAGCGCACCACCCAGAGTTGGGTACCCCTGCCGAAGGAGACTTCAAAGCGGAACGTGTGGAGAAAGACCGCCAGGGCGATCAAGGCCAAGGAGAAGAAGCAGGCGGCCAACGAGGCCGCCGCTACACCCACCACCACCGCCGTTCATGGCCCAAGGACGCCATCATCATGATGTCAGCATCACATGGCTTGGACGCTGTCCCAGGGTTCGCCCATGTCCTTGCGGCGACCGGCGTCGGCGCCGTGCGCTGTAAGCTCGGTGGTCTCACACTATCACGGGCCACCGAGACCGAATGTTTCGCATTCCATCTACGGGCAGCCACATAGCGACCCACCCACTCCTCATTTCCCTGGTTCCCCCCACGACAACTTGTCGGAGGTCATCACCTCGACGCCGTCAGTTCCTAGGGAGCGACCCATCGACCTCAACGATTTCCCCATGGTGGTCACGTCACCGAACATGCAACGAAGGGGTGACAAGACGTCGTTCGGGGGCGCACCACCAGGCGGCCGCCAATTGTTCGGCCAAATGCTGACGCCGACGCACGAAGAGGCGTCCTACTACTCCTATCCCACTGATATCATGGTGGCACTGATCGCTGGCGGTTCCACCTACATCCATGTTGAGGACGACGGCGAAGAAAGCCCCACTGATAACAATGATGGCGATGTTGACGACTATGATGACAATTTAAGCCCTCCTCGTCCCGAGGACATTGCCCAAGACACGCATGGGCCACAAATGGATCCCCAATGGACATTGCCGGCGAGCCATTGTTCGAAGATGAGCTCATTGAACAAGCGAGCAAGCAAAGTAAGAAGGTAAGTCGAAGGACCGCATCTTTCACAAAGCTTGAGGACGTGATGATTGTGAGGGCCATGGAGATCATGACGATGGACATGAGCACTTTGACGCCAAAGACGAAAAAAATGGTTCGAGAGGAAGAAGGCGGCTACTCGACGAGTGATGGTCCACAAGGCCGAGCGACTCTTTTGGCACAACTGTGCAGCCTGGGTGCGTCCCGGCCTTCATTTTGTTGTGAACTGTGTGGCTTGGTCGCGTCTCGGCCTCTATTTTTTGGCGTGAGCTGTGCGACCAGGGTGTGTCCTGACCACTGTTTTTCGTCCTATTCGCGAACTGGGGCGTGTCTCGACCTACAACTGTGTGCCCTGGGTGTGCCTGTGTCACTATTGTGCAACAATTGTGCGGCCTGGGGCGTGTCTCGACCGGTGAACTTATTTAAACTGGGTTGGCATGCCATGACAAGTTGGCATGAACTATGGCATGTTGTCTGTAGCTGCCCAAATGTGTCATGCCTCAACCGTTGGGCGAAGCGACCTGGGGGGGAGGACCGACATGGGCCGGACAATGATTCGTTTGGCAGCCTAAACAGACAAAATACGAATAAAATCGTGGTTCGTTGGGTCGCGCCGTTGGAGTTTCTTTAACATACTTCCATGATTATAAAATTAGGACGTGAATTTGGAGCTGCCAGTTGGGCTGGTGTCCAGCAGAGCGAACGTTTTTTTTTTCTAAAATCGTCTGAAATCATTCGCGCTGAATTAACAAGCGCGTGAACACCTATTAATTACAACAAATGGTACTAGTCTAGTTGTTGCGTTCATTTGCTTCATGGTGAAGGACCTGAGTTCAAATCAGAGCCTCCTTATTTTTTGACGGTTTTACTGATATAGCGAAAATATGTACAATAAATTTCTTAATAATAATAATTTTAGATGCATGCCAATTTACAATGAATACTTCTTTTCCTTTTTTTTAATCTAATGGTAGATCTGTTGAATGATCTACCCCTTGCCATGCTTAGTATGACAATTGCCATGTGGCCAAAAAAATAAAATGATATGCTCCATGGTCAATACTTGCCATGTTCAAACAAAAACATTTGTCGTGCTATATAAACTGGAATTGCCATGTCTAAAAAAATCATTTGCCATGTTGCATAAAAGTAGAATTGCCATGTTAAAAAGCAAATTTGACATGCTACATAAACTGGAATTGCCATGCCGCATAAAGTAGAATTATCATGTCTAAAAAAACCATTTTCCATGCTGCATAAAGTAGATTAGTCATGCTACATAAACCAAAATTGCCATGTCTAACAAAAAACATTTACCATGCTACATAAACTAAAATTGCCATGTCTAACAAAAAAATTATTTGTCATGCTTAGCATGGCAAATGCCATGTGATAAAAAAAAGAAAATGTCATGCTCCATGACCAACAATTGCTATAATTTAAAAACAAAACAAAACTATCAAATGTCATTCATGGTCTACGCCTTGCTATGTTTATTATGGCAAATTGACAATTGCCATGTGGCAGAAAAAAGGAAAAATGTTATGCTTCATGACTAACAATTGTCATATTCAAAAAATTACATTTGCCATGCTACATAAGGTTGAATTTCCATATTTAAAAAATCATTTGCCATGCTATATGTACTACAAATGCTATGTCCAAAAACTATATTTGCTATGCTACATAACTAAGAATTGCCATGATATATATACTACAATTGCCATGTTCAGAAACTACAATTGTCATGCGATATATACTACAAATGTTATGTCAAAAGAAACGGTTGCCATGGTACAAAACTAAAATTGCCATGCTAAGTATACAAAAGAACTTACAATATACTATAAATGTCTATCCAAAAATTTACATTTACCATGCTACATATTTTTATTGTAAAAACTTGCCATGTATTTTTGCCACTAAGAGAACCTAAAAAAATTATTTAAAAATATTGCCATGTATTTTCTGGATTATTTTGCCATCAGGAAAAATAAAATAAAAGGATTACAAAAAAGAGAGGCAACAGAATTCGAACCAGCTCCAAATGCTTTTCAAGCCACAGAGCGAATTAATACAGCGCGACAGAGTTAAAAATCTGATCTGACTTTACTGTTGCTCTGCGATCCGTGCAAGTGCAACCGAATCTGACGGTTGCTGACGGGTTCGCACGAGAAGACATCAGCGTTGGTGTTCGCTCCATATCATCATTAGGGTTAAATTATTATTGCATGCGCGCAATGAAGTTTACTACTCGTCCTAACAGTAGAAAATAATTGGTTTAATACTCGTCCTAACAGTAAAAAACAATTGCGGACACTGTGTCCAACTGACGAGACATGTCGCCGATACCGATAGCTGTTTTCCACTCATAGGTAATCGAGTATTATTCTTTAACTAAATCAACCACAAGTATTGTTAAACCAAGGGAGTAGTTCATAAAGAAAAAGGAAAAGATTAGATGTCACCTACTGCAAATGTTATCGTTGCTATTCCAGAACCAAATGTTTTCTATTGCTTCCGTGGTGTTCACTATCAGAACATTATCTTGGTTCGATCCCGGGTGCTACAGGTTTAGACTTACCCTTATGATGAACATACGTTCATATTATGATTTAGACAAATAGTACCAACTGATTTCAACGAAATGGGTACACGCAAGCTTTTTCATTCCTTTGTTTGGTTTCCTTTCCACAAGAACGATGGAAATGAGAGGGGCAAAAGATAAGTTGCAGTTGCAGATTGAGGTATACTGCACCTGCATGCATGACCTTGTCCATTTTGACAAGGGCATGGGCAAAAGGACACTGGTCTATGCTGACGTGATTCCACTATGATTCTCTGCGCCCGTGACTTGAGTGCGTGCCCTGGTCCCACCCGTCACTTTCCCCTCTCTTTCTCTGTTCGCTTTTGATATCTGTACATGCGGTCACTTCACCACAACTGGATACTAGGACTAGTTCATTTTACTACTCCACTACTACTGTATCATTGTGAGATGAGATCCATAAAAATTACAAAGGAGCACATCATACAAAATGATGTATCAACATGGATAGTCTTTCTTCTTTTCTTGATAAGAGACTACTAGGAGTATTATTTATATAACTAGTACTATCATCATCATATACTACTAAATTAAGGCTGGCTAGAGCTAAAACAACTTAGGTTTTCTTTCCTTTCTTTGTTGTTGTTGCTGCTTGTGCTTGCTTCCCTCTCACATTACACCTAGTATTTTGTTAGAGCTTTACTTTGTTTGCATCCACTTCATGACTCCACCTACATATTATAATCGTCAGGAGTCTATGTTTTCATCATAATCGTTATGGCACTGCCAGAATACAGGGCTTGATTGGTGATTCTTACTTGTCTTAAAGAGGAGGAGAGGAATCCTGCTTAATATTCACAGCCCAAGAGCTCCATGGCCAGGAGAGAACCTGAAGCAAGCAACACACATCAAACACAATCTTTGCTGTTACATACTTACAATATACTTCAAAAAAAATGGAAATATTCATTCATAATGTGACAAGGTAGGCATGCAAGGTGAAAGCAAAAGAAACTCTTGTGAGGTTGTTTCTTTTACCTGGGCACTTGGAAGAAGCAGGATTTGTAAGGGTGCACCTCAAGGGCGGATGTAGGAGGGAACAGAGGTGAGGCCACCACATGAGGGCCACTGTGAGCTGCTTCAGCACAAGTAGCAGCATCAATGGTTGTGGGAGATGCAAACGGGCTATCAGGCAGGTTGTGCTCCTCCACGCCACTGCAGCCCAAACAAACACAATCCTCAAAAAACAAGCCACGACTTGCACAAGAAACTGAAATCATTCTTTTTTCACCCTAGGCTTCTTTGCCTTTGCATTTCTTTTCCCCTTTGTTGGTACCAATCAGGGACAACCTATGATCAGCTTAACAGTCTATACCCTAACCTCCTTTTGCAAATTAGCTTTTGGGTGTTCATTTTGTTGGTCAATGAGAATAATATACTACGTAAAAGAGAAAGAAAACTAAAAGCAAGCAAAAGCAAGAACAAACAAGCTTGCTTTGTTTACTTTCCCCTATGTGTGTCCTTTATTTCCTTTCCCCCAAAAGAGAACACCTCCATTTGGTAATTGTTTGCTGCAAATCCTACCTTTCTTGGAATCCATTAGCACTGGCAGCTGCCGCTGCTGCTGCACCCCCAGGAGGACCGGATTCCCTCTTCTCATCTTCCCTGGAGTTGACTCCTTGGTTGGCACTGCCGTCGCCCTCCTCCTCCTCTTCCTGCTTGCGCTTGCCTTCTGGGGCAATGGCAGAAATAGCGGCTGCTGCGCATGTCATCATGGCGCTGCTCATCTTGTGATCTACCACAACCACAAGTCACAACCATTGATGAGCTTTCATTTCATCCAAGTAAAGAAATAACAAACATTGATCTGGCATGTAAAAAAGAAGAGGGTAACATGCAAGATGAGGAGGTTAAACCTTGGATTGCAGCTTCCTCCAAATGAATGGCATTGCCGTTGCCATCAGTCTTCCGGACAGCCACCGGTGAGACGATGGGAGAGCCGAGATGGTGGTGATTTCTGCTCTTCAGGTCGAGAAGCTGCAGCCCCATGAAGCGGCGGCTCTGCAGCTCCGCCGCCTGCTGCTGCTCCTCCAGCTTCCTCAGCAGGAACGCCTCATGGTTGCCAATGTTACCGTACATCATCCTCGGACCTAACAAATTGAAGCACCCGTCAATTCGTGATTTAGTGACTCCACATTATCGTAAAGTAAGCTGCAAATATGTGACTGGGAATGCAGCAAGAATGCCTGCAAATTTGTATTGCTCACCGATCTGCGGCGACTGAAGGTCGAAGGGGTCCCTGGAATCGAGCAAGCCGGTGGGCGTGGTGCATCCTGCGAAGTCGCCATGGTGTGGAGACTGGAACTTCCTGCAATCCAAGCAAATCACAAGTAAGATATAAGCGGAAAGTATATGGAAAAAAGGAAGGAAATGTATGCCGGCGATGGCGGAACGTGCCTGAACCTGTCGGGGACCTTGCCCTTCTCCTTGTAGGGCTTGACGAGGACGCGCGCGTCGCAGACGAAATGCGGGTTCCCCTTGGCGAGGATGAGCCTCACCGTCTCCGCGTACACGAACGTCACGAAGCCGAACATGCGCTTCTGCTGGTACGGGATGCGCACGTCCTGCACCGGCCCGAAGTAACTGCCCCCAAACATCCATTCCTCTCGGGTTAATTAGGCTTTGCTGCTTCAACAAACAATGGAAATGGGCAGCAGTGGCAGCGGCTGCGCTGTTTGAGAGGGTACCTGAAGTAGGAGGACACGTCTTCCTCGCTGAAGGTAGAGTCGGCCGGGAATGTCAGGTAGATCTGCCGCGCAGCGGGGTTGGAGGCCAGGTCGCCGCCGCGGTCCATCCGAGGCGACCGCACTGCAAACTTGTGCATGTCATCCCCGCCGCCGAGCAGCATGGTCGCCGCCGCCGCCCTGGAACAGCAAGATTAGCACTGCAGGAAGCACCTAAAAATGCAATCTTTGGGGTCGAATCAGTGATCGTGTCACCTCACCTCTGCGAGTCGCCCTGCTGCTGCTGTTGCTGGAGCAGCAAGTTGAGTCCTCTGGGAGACGGCGAGAAGGGGAAGGCGGACGCCATGAGCTCCGACCGCATGGCCGCCGTCCAGACCTCGATATCTTGCTCGCTGAGGTTGTCGGGCAGGCCGTGGACAAACCGGCAGGAGGAGCCGTTCTTGCAGAACCCGCGGGCGAAGTACATGCACGGTTTCCACCCGCCCGCCGCCGCCTCGGCGTCGCTCAGCGAGAAGCTCCGGCGGTGCTGTCCGCCGCTCGCCGGGGACCAGCACCCGTACTCCTCCGGCGGGTAAAACCCTTCCCCGCCGTCGTGCCTCGCATGGTCGACGCCGACGAATGGCGCGTCCTCCGCTGACAGCCCAGTGCCCCACGGCGCCGCAGGCGGAGAAGATGGCTTGCTGTGGTGGGCGGCGGCGAGGACTTGGGCGCGCGCCCTGGCGACGAAGGCGTGGAGCAGGTGCTCGGGGCCGAAGGCGAGGCGGATCATGTCCTCCTCGCTCTTGTCCTGGATGAGGAGCATGCCCATGATCTTGGAGGCCAGGTCCGGGTCGAGCGCCTGCACCCGGGCGAACACCACCTTGGTGGCCTCGTAGGCGTCCATGGATGGGCTCTTCGGAGCGCAGTCCCCGGTGCGGTTTTGATGGGGAGAGGAGGGAGGGAGATGGGAAGGGTGAAAGACGAAGTTACAGAGGAGGAGGAAGGGAGCGGAGCGGAGGGAGTAAGTTGCACGGTGAATTAAATAGCGCGGTTGGGGCGTGGTCTCGGGGAGAGCGAAAGTTGGATGTTTTGTTTTCTTTTCCTCATTTTGTGTTTCCCTCGTTTCAAATTTTAGGCTTGGTTTTTTGGGGGCCATGATTTTTATTGGAAAATCTATGATTTTGTTGTACGGCAAGGGTGAAGTCTACACCTCAAAGTTGGAATGAGGTGGAAATTATGATGTTTAAATTTCGATTTCGAGGGCTTGGCTTCGTCATTCTAATGTTAATCCGCTAACCACATTCAATTTATGGAGCTTCCTCTTCTACTCAAGGGAAACAATTTTAATGACATGAAGCAAAATATTTTAACGATATTACTTAGATTAATCCGTAGCTATTTTTTTTCATAAGCATAAGATCTTACGTGATGATAAATGGCGTTATGTTTATGTGGAATAATAGTGGTAATTTATCCTAAATAACAATGATAGTTGTCAAATTTTTCTTATACTATTTTCTTTATAGTGCGTTGATAGAGTGCAGTAGTCATGTCTGATGTAAATAACGACAACTAATATGCTATGATTATACATTATCATTTATACATTAACATGGTGTAGTAATATTTTCACCATATATAATATTGACAACTGGTGCACGATAGTAAACTTTGTCATGTATACGTTTACTCATAAATGACAGTTGGTGCCTACTATGCAAAAGTACAATTCTCAGCTCGAACTCAGATGTACTCTTTATCCCGCTCGCCAGTTCTCTCTAAGATGCCCACTGGTTAACGTACAAGACAGTGTATAGCCAGATGTATTTGACATTTTTTCAAGACTATGGCCCATATAGGTTAGCTAATAAATGTGACGTTGTCCTTCAGTCGATGATCGAACCTAAAGTTACCTAACCATATGGGTTGACTAAATCACGTTCGTGGACTAGCGATTGACGGAAAATGGCGCGGAGGGGCTTGAAGCCAAGGTGTAAGTTGCACGGTGAATTAAATAGCGCTGTTGGGGCGTGGTCTCGGGGAAAGGGAAAGTTGGATGTTTTGTCTTCTTTCCCCCATTTTGTGTTCCCGTCGTTTCAAATTTTGGGCTTGGTTTTTTGGAGGGGCCATGGTTTTTATTGGGAAATCTATGATTTTGTTGTGCAGCAAGGGCAAAGTCTACACCTCAAAGTTGGAATGAGGTGGAAATTATGATGTTTAAATTTTTATTTCGAGGGGTTGGTTTCGTCATTCTAATGTTAATCTGCTAACCACATTCAATTTATGGAGCTTCCTCTTCTACTCAAGGGGAACAATTTTAATGACATGAAGCAAAATATTTTAACGACATTACTTAGATTAATTCGTAGCTATTTTTTTCATAAGCATAAGATCTTACGTGATGATAAATGGCGTTATGTTTATGTGGAATAATAGTGGTAATTTATCCTAAATAACAATGATAGTTGTCAAATTTGGCTTATACTATTTTTTTATAGTGCGTTGATAGAGTGCAGTAGTCATGTCTGATGTAAATAACGACAATTGATATGCTATGATTATACATTATCATTTATACATTAACATGGTGTAGTAATATTTTCACCATATATAATATTGACAACTGGTGCACGACAGTAAACTTTGTCATGTATACGTTTACTCATAAATGACAGTTGGTGCCTACTATGCAAAAGTACAATTCTCAGCTCGAACTGAGATGTACTCTTTATCCCGCTCGCCAGTTCTCTCTAAGATGCCCACTGGTTAACGTACAAGACAGTGTATAGCCAGATGTATTTGACATTTTTTCAAGACTATGGCCCATATAGGTTAGCTAATAAATGTGACGTTGTCCTTCAATCGATGATCGAACCTAAAGTTACCTAATCATATGGGTTGACTAAATCACGTTCGTGGACTAGCGATTGACGGAACATAGCATAGCGATGACATATCGGACGATGCGTTGTTCCGTTTCTGTAAAGAAGATCAGCACAAGTGCAGGTTCATTCTGCTCAATACACAGCCCCACAGCTCGGTCCTTTATATACACTAGATATAGAGCATGATCTCAATTTACATTCAAAGTAATTTGAATTTCTATGTGCTACTTTTATAGATGTAAGCTCTAGATACGATTTAGTTGCACATAGAAATCTTTAGTCAAAAAGTGAAGGGGCATTGTATGCTGAGAAAGATAACTAAAGTAGTTCAAATAATTTGGATTAGCCTCTCTCTTTTCCCCTCCCCACCTCTCTTCCTCTTGTCCTCCTTCCTACTTGCGCTTTCGGTAGATCTGGTTTTTGACCCTCTCCCTCATGTCTCCTACATCGATGTCGGAGACCAAAGTGGGATAGGAAGGAGGTTGTGTTCGCTGCAGATAGGTTTAGTTTTAGTCCTATTTCCTCTTTCTTCAGCTCGTTCCTAGCGTTCACGAGCGGCACTGCAACAGGAAGGATTCGATATGCTTCCAAATGTCCATGGCAGATGGAGGAGGAGGTGACTTTTACCAGGGCTACCTCAATAAGCTCGCCTTTTGGTGTGGTGCTGATTTTCTGCGAGATGCTCTCCTCACACTCCTTTCTAGCCATTTGGGGATGGGAGGAGGGGCTGAAGTGGATACAGTTCAAGGTAGATCTGCTCGACGAGAAAGACTAGTTGTTGCACCTTTAAGGAGAATACTCTCGGTAATATTTCAGTGACGACCTAGGGTTGCCTCGCCATCGAATTTTCTGGCCGAAAGGCGGCCACTTTGTGCCACGACATTCGCACGACACCACTGCTCAAACCACCATGTTGATATGCCAAAAGGGAGGCCCTATAGCTCGAAAAGCTCGATGTTCTTCGAGGCTCTCATCCCAAGTGGTATTGTCATGACGATGACGGTGTTGGCCGTGACTGGAGGAACCGATGCGACATCGATGGTCAGGGACCTTTTTTCCTTTCTAAAAGTAGTTTTAGGGTCCTCGTTGTGCTTTACAAACTCCTGGTTGTTATTTCTTTCTTTCAATGGGGCCTTTTATGTTATTTGTACCATCGCAATGAATTAATGCAGCTCTGGGTCTTTGAGACCCTTCCCTGTTAAAAAAAAGTAGTTCAAATTATTTGATTTATATGCATATCAATTCTAGTTTACATCGAACATTGTGAATCAAATTCTTGCAAACACATATTAATCACACGAATGGCATAACCTAGTTATATCTGATGTCAACTTTAAGTACTCTATCATATTTGCTTGGCTACAGGACATGATTTTCTCTAGCCTACGGAGGAAAGTCTTCATGTTACTTTCTTGATTTTGTTATGTTTATGATATCATCTTTGTTGGGGATCGGCGCAGAAAACAAAAATTTTCCTACCTACGAGTCCCGAACCCAAGATCTATGCTATGCTGATGTATGTAACGGAAGGAATCGGTGTTCATACCTTTGAAGACCGAAAGAGGGAAACGTTCCTCGAACGTGGTTGGCGTAGACTCTGATCCTACAACCTCCCTGTCGTGTTGAAGAACCTCCGACGATGAAGTAGCACCACACGTGTAGTGCCTCGCGGGATTACACACGTACGGTGCAACCGACGTCCCTCCGGGCTCCGAACCAGAAGAGCGGCAGAAAGAAGATTGATCCGGATCCCGATTCCGGCAACGCGACGGCGTCCGGATGATGGTGAAACCTCCAACCAGGTGCACACTCCAAACCAGGGGAGTCCGCTCTAGGTCGGAGAAAGAGAGAGAGAGAGAAACTCAATGTTCTGTTGAAAAAGGCACCCCACCCCTCCTTATATAGGCCAAGGAGGGGCTCCACCCCCTCCCCTTCCCCCATGTGGGACTAAACCCCCAAGGGGGGGAGTGGTGCGGCTAGGAAGAGGGGATGGGCCCCTCCCTTGGCGCCAAGCCCAAGGGGGGAGGCTCCCCCTTCCCCTCATGGGCCTTTTAAGGCCCAAATACCTTTTCACCTTTTTAATTAATTATTTAAATCATTTTTAATATTTAATTATGTCAATTAAATAATAAAACATATTTAAACATTAATATATATTATTTTGAACCTTTCAAAATATCCGGAACAGCTTCCGGCACCTCCCGGTACATTTTCGGTGTTTTCTCTCTTTTCACCGATGATCCCGAATCAATCCTTAATGCATCGATTGCCCTTAAGTGTGACACCCTATGGTCCGGGAAACAGTAGACATGATCGAGACACTCCCTGACCAATGACCATCATGTGGGATCTGGTTACAATCCTTGATGTGCCCCTACGCTTCCATCGAATAAACTTCATCGTTGTTGAACCGTTAACAATATGACTTGATCCCTTTGTGCTTCAGTACTATGTTTGTCCGAGGTATGATCGTCTATATCCAATACCTAGTTCTTCCTCGTCTCCGACATAACATGTTTACTCGTCTGTGAATATTACATCTCTTGTGACCTAGTCACTTGCTTGCAAGCTATTGATGTAACACCACCGAGTGGGCCCAGAGTACCTATCCGTCACTCGGATTGACAAATCCCGCTCTGATCTATTTCATACTCCTCAACATATCTACTTCGGAATACCCAAGATACACCTTTTCAGTTATCATGTTCCAGTGTAACGGTTAATGCACTCAAAGCATTCTAATAGATAGCAATTATGTATGATCATCACGGTCTAAGGATTCAGTCACTATGTTATTAAGTCATCGCAATGCTGAACTTATGTGTCTTGATCACACTGCAATGCTTAAGGTGTGTGTGTGTCCATCACATCATTCTCCTAATGATATGACCTCATTGTCAATAGACTATTATGTTCTCATGATCAGGAAACCTTGATCATCAATTGCCCAATGAGCTAGTATGCCTGAGTTTAACTAGGGACCAGGTTGTTATATATCACACGTGTATTAATGTTTCCGCTTAATACAGTTCCAGCACAATATATAACGTATTATGAACAAACAGATATGTGACAAATATCTTTATTAATTTTCCTCTAGGGCACATATCCAACAATCTTATGGCCTCTTGGGCTAATGAGCAGTAAAGACATGTAGAGTTTTGTATTTCTTCATAAAAAGATCTTATGTGCCTCACTAAAATGACCCAACCCTTGGCGGGCTTGATTTTTGCTCCCATTCACTTTTTTGAGCAAGTGCATGAGCTTCTTATTCTAGTTCTGGTTATGGAGGCGCTTCGTGTGGTTTTAATTCTAGTGTCTAATCTTTGTTGGTTCCGTTTTCCAAGCGCCTTTAGCTTCAATAGCAGTAGTGTCCTCTATTACATCATCATTTATGGAAAGGATGCACAGGTAGACTCGGTATCATGGAGTAGCATAGGAGCGCGAAAAACAATGATGTAGACCTTACTATCGCCATATTTTTTTTGAAGATACTCAACCTTTGGTAATCCTAAATTTGTTAGCATGATATCAAGTATCATACTTTAAGGGATCCTCACTACAACTGGAGCATCCTGCAATTTTCAATAGCATATACAATGGTATTAGGGGAATACCTATAACTCGAAGCTTAGCCTGTTTATCATGAATCAAAGGAATAAAGAACATTGAGTATTAATTAAATCAAAGACACATGGTGTAGTGGACGAATGATCGAACCAAGAAATAATGGTTACACAAAGATAGCTAACCTGCGTAGGTGTTTGAGGCTGGTTATTAGTCGATGATGGAGGTCCTTGGGACTCTTGGTCATATGTTTCACTAGTGTTCGTAACCCCTTTCCATGAGAACAAACTCCAAGCCGCAAGAAAAGCATCAACCAAATTAATAATCAATAAAAGTAAAATGTATCATACTATGTATGCTATATATCTCTGCATGCTCAATTGGATTTTTATGATGTCCATGGAACATAAAATGATAAAAATATTCTTATTGACCCTTAAATATATTTTTTTCAAATCAAGGACTCTAGTAGCTTCTATGAAACTCTCTAAGGATCAAGCACATGCTAAGGCATGAAGCCCCCAACAAGTTGTGGCGGGAATTATTACCGAAACTTTTATTATTTTTATTGACTAGATATAAGAGAGCATCTGATTAAAGGAAAATTAATCTTAAGTCTTAACAGAAGTATAACAGTTCATGATGCTCACCTAGAATGCTGAAAACAGAGATTGTCCATGTTCTTCACTACCTAATAGGTTATCAATTTTATTTTACTTGCTTGGAAAATGTAATGAGGTTAAAAATGATTGGTTAGGTATGTTATGTCAGCAAATTAACATGTAAAATGTAGTACAACACTCATTTCAACTTTCCACAATATTAGCAAATATCATTTGTAGCTTTAGGGTTATCAGTCACCATATTGTAGTGCTTAATGGCACTCTGTATGCTTAATGCCAAATGAGAAATCACTCTGTAGTTTTGACCCCCCCCTTGAAAATTCGCTTAAGCAGCTTCAAAGCTTTCTGCGTCGCTGGAGGTTCCTTACCGTGATCGTCATCCTTGCCATCCCCTTTTTTCCATGAGTGTCAAACATGTAGCATTCTTGGACCGAGGTTGCCTACCACAGTCGACGGGGCACCATGGCTGGCGTGTGAGTGTTAGCTAATTCACTCATACCTTCCTTGATCTCTTTGAGCTCCTTAATTTGATGTGAATATTCGTTAGGTATTCAATGTTGGACACAAGGTGGGTGGTGGGTGGGTTGACAAAGACCAATCTACTGCTCTTGGATGCGATAAGATGCCAAACCTTGGAGAATAATCTTGTCGCGGGAGTCCACGATGTTGATTGTCGAACTGAAGAATCCGACTTGAAGACTAGGTTTAGACTTGGCTGAGTTGGCCATTTGAATTAGCATTGTAGAACATGGCACATAAAATGAATATTTAACCTGACGTGTAGGTTATGTTGGAGTTGGAAAGAGATCCTATTTGATACATTATTTCACGAAGAAGACCTGCATGGTCCAACCCTATCGATATGATTCTGAAGGACCGCTCGATAAGGTATCTCAGCTAGGTGAGTAGATCAGAGGTGAAACATGAGATAGGTTTACTCAACTTTAGGCCCTCGAGATGTGGTAAAACCCTACCTCCTTCTCATGTTATATTATTTTGATATAATGTATAGATTACATGGCATAATCGAGGGATGTGTACTTATATGAATATCTGCTAGCTCGACCCCGGCTTATAAAGGATGTCAAAGGCCTAGGGTTACAAGAGACTTAGTCATCTAAGGTGACAAAGGGGATCTTGAAAAAATACAGACTCCTTGTCTTGACCGATAAGGCTCCTAGAATCATCCATCGCTACATCCCATGGGCCGACATGAGGGCCCAGGGCGGATATTGACCCAGTGATCCGTAGGCCATCTTACTAGGATGATAACCCATAGGACGAGGTACCCCTAGGACCTCACTACTAGGAAAAAGCTTATAGGTAGAGGAGTATCGGTAGCGCCCACAAGTAATAGGCGCTACTGCCGTCCAAGAGGCTCGCTACCACTAGAACCTTAGCAGTAGCGCCTCTTGTCTAGGCCCGCTACTGGTACAGGTGGTCCCCACCAAACCCAGCTGACAGGATGTAGTAGTAGCGCCGCCGTCGAAAGCCCGCTACTGCTATTGAGTTTGCAGTAGCGCCTCTGCGGGCCACGCGCTGCTGCAACTGTGGTCCCAAAACAGCCCAGAGGCCCGCAAATAGCAGCAGCGCCATTCCGTACGGGGTGCTACTGCTAACTAGGTAGCAATAGCACCATTGCGGTACATGCGCTACTGCTAAGGCGCAACCAACTTTACCCACCCACCCCTCCTACCTCTCCTCTCTCTCTCCCTCACTTGCTTCTTCCTCATTCCTTCTCCTACCTCTTTTCCATCTCCATTAATGCACTACACAACCTCCTTTAATGCACTACACACCATCTCCATTAATGCAATATCTCTCTCTTTACTTCTTCTTTGCTTTCTCCTCCACCACCACCATGCATATGCACTATCTCTCTCATCCTCATCTAACTTGCTTCCCACCATAAATGGATCTAGCTATCTCTCTTTCACACCTTTGTCTCCTTCCTATCACTAGCTAGTGCAAAGGTTCTCCAAAGGTTTCATATTTTAACAAAAGGTATATATACTTTTTCTCTCTAGGTGGAAGAATGCATGAGATGTGTGTAAAAAAATGTGCTTTGCATCAATGAAAATATTTGTGCTTGTGTATGGTGTGTGATATGAGAGTTTGCCTATGTTTTGCCGAAATGTCGATTTATTTTCGTTTCGGCGAATTTCGGGCAAACTCTATATGTCCAATTTTAGGAAAGTTCATGCCGAATTTTTGTATGACTTTGATATGCATATGCATGTGTCGTTATAGTCTTTTGTTTTTATAACCCGCAGGCCACCATGAAGGTATGTGGAAGGATGGTGGATAGATACTTGCGAGCCGTAGTGGACGACTTGAATGAAAAAGCGAAAAGGAGATTTTATGTCCGTGTCGAAAATGCAAAGAAGGCGTCTGGCTGGACCCCTTTTTTGGTGGACATTTGAAGGTGCACCTGCTTAGGTATGGTTTCATGGATGGCTATACTCGATGGATAACTGAAGATGATGATGACGATATCGACGGTGCAACCAATAACCCCATGGCAGCGGATGAAGAGATGATTGATGGATCCAAAGACGAAGAGGCCGCACATGGTAATGGCGGTGAAGAACAGGATGGACAAGGTAATGACGAACAAGAGGCCGCACATGGTAATGTCGGAGAAGATGCGGACATGACGAACCCTTCGTCGCTACTAAATTCAATCGTGCGGGACCCTCATGTTCGAGACCTGCCTCGTGATGGCTTCTCGCCCCTCGTTGGCTACCCAAAGTGGAAGGTTGAGACTTAGACAACAACAAATTTCCCTCGGTGAAGATACCAAGGTTTGGCTCCAGTAGGACTCCGACAACGACATGAAGGTGACAACGGCGCCAGCAATTAGGCGGTTGGCGTGGACCTGCACACACACAACAGATAACTTTTCTCCCAACGAGTTCAAAGAGGTTGTCAATCCCTCTGGCCTTGTTGTTTACAAAGGATCAAACGTACGGGATAATAATGATAGTGATAGAAACAGAAAAGTAAATAAAGCAGAAAATAAATAGTGGGCATAAACAGTATTGGAAATATGGACCGGGGTGGCATGATGTTCACTAGTGATGTCTCTCTCCCAAAAGACGATAAAATAGCCATGCGAGGTAAACAAATTACAGCTGGGCAATTGACAGGATTATGTGCACAAACCAATGCTAACTATGCTATAAAGAAAGGAAGAGGCTCAAAAGCATGGGCGGTACGACAAGACAAGTAGACCGAAATCCATCTGCATCTACCTACTAATCATCCACCTTGAGATATCTATCCAAAACATCTCGCTGGTATTAAGTTGCGAATCCCACCCAAAGTGTAAAATCAAAGCAACAGACAACTGCATTAAAGAACTTTGCGTAAAGTAAACAATCCTTGCACCCGCAAGTACAAGCACCGTTGTTTTCTCCCTTGTGGCAACAACACATCCCCTAGACTCATGTTTTTGTCACTCAAGCTAGTCATCAGGGGGCATGAACCCACAATCATGCATAACGCTCCCTCTTGGAGTCACTACCTACTACTTGGACAAAGCAATAAACATCAACGGAGAACATGCAAGAATTACTCAAGAACATAAATATAAAAGATGAGAATCAAATATATTACTCAATCACAATATGAACATAGTCTCATAATCCATCGGATCCCAGCAAACTCAACATAGCAACAACAGAAAGATTACATATGTGCCTCGATCATGTAGGGCAGCTCACGAGGTCTAAACCATGAAGAACAAAAAGTGGGGAGGAGAACATCACATAGCTACTGATCATAGACCCACGGTCCAAGGTGGACTACTCACAGTTCATCCGAGAAGCATCCATGGTGGTGGAGAAGCTCCCGGAGGTGGTTCCTCCCTCTGGTAGGGTGCCGTGAAGAGGGCTTCTGGTGCTCCTGATCTTGGAAGCTCGGCGGCGGAGAAACAGAGGAGATATCGCGAAAAGGGTTCTGTCCTCGGGGGTTTCGCGTCACGGAGATTAAATAGGCAAAGGGGGCAGCCAGAGGTGGACCAGGGGCCCTAGGCCCCCCCCTGGCGCGGCCTAATGGGTGGCCGCGCCAGGTGGCCGCCTGGGCCACCCCTGGCTCCCCTCTGGCCCCTCTCGGGATCTTCGCGAAGCTTCCTGTACGCTGATTTGTACCTATATTTTTCCCAGAATTTTTCTGGCACTTTAAATAATGGGAAAACCTGAAATACAATAACAACAGAAAACAGGAACTGGCACTGGGGTGCACTAAGTTAATAGGTTAGTCCAAATATGATCAAAAGTGTATGGAAGTGCATCAGTATCATAGCAATATCACACAAAAGAAGCATGGAGCAAGCAGAAATTATAGATATGTTTTGGACGTATCAACATCCCCAAGCTTAATTCCTGCTCGTCCTCGAGTAGGTAAATGATAAAAAACATAATTACTGTGGTGACATGCTACCAAACATATAAGAACTTTTAAGTAAAGCAATCAAGGCATGTAATCCAATTCAAGTCATAACAGGCAAGAGTCTATATTAGCATTGAAACAAGCAACATAAGAACATAAAGGTGCAAGAGCTCTTGCTGTCCGTGACTCGAATGTCTCCAAATGGTGTTTGCGTGTAAGAAAGGGGATAGGGATATACGAGAGAGTAAAACATAGTTTTTATTGTTGAGAACTTAATCTACTAAAGTTTCACACTTGGTATTCTTTGGAATCTTATCTTGACTCATCCCCAGACCACTAGCCAGGTACAAGTCAAAATGATCCACTCCTTTTCGATATTTTGAGCACTCATGCAGTGGATGAGCGTAAGCAATAAAGTGGACACTTAGGATGGCAAAGAGAGAAAAATGATGGGGGAGGAAGACAAAAAAGGTGTGAAAGGCTCACATCAATGAGGACAATCATAGGCGAGAGAAAGCCAAATGATAGATATGATGTGAGGAGTAGGGATTGCCATGCAACGGATGCACAAATGAGCTAAGGTAAGCTCTCCAATGGAACTAGTGGGGGTGCATCCAACTTGCTTGCTCAAGAAGACCTAGAGCTCATTTGAGGAGGCTCATCATTGGAATATACAAGCCAAGTTCTATAGTGTGAAGGTCCCCACATAGCTATATGCATGAATGATAATATCTATGGAGTACAAGATATAAGGTGGAGTACGAGTGTGGATCTCTCAAAAGGAATAGTAGTGTGCCCCCTTCTCTCTTTTTATTTCTTTTTCTCTTTTTTCTCTTTTTTTGTATTTTTTTGGTGGCCTCAATGGCTCTTTCTATTTCTCTCATTTGTCCCCTTTGGGATCTTTTGATTTTGTCCTCTTTGGGATCTTTTGATTTTGTCCTCTTTGGGATCTTTTCCTCACTTTAGGGGCAACACTCTATATATTACAAGAAGTATAGAAGATCTTTCACACATTACAAAAGTACTCAAATAATTAAGAAGATGTAACTATCATGAAGTATGCAAATGTATGCCTCTGCCAAGGTAGCAGGATATGCAATGATACTAGCGCGTCATGTAGCAATGATTAGGGCAAGGCCCAACTAGCATGCGGCTCATCGATCAAGCAAGTAACATGGATGACATGAAGATCAAGTCATGAGAAGGTGGATGTTGCATGTCAATGTATCTCGGAAAGGCTATGTAAATTCCTTGATAGGTAGGTATGGTGGCTGTTTTGAGGAAGGATATAACGAGGCTTATGATGACAGAGCGTATCGTGCCAAGGGTTTGGATGTACCGGCGAAGGTGGACGCCAACTCTCGGAGTGAGAAGGAGGCAATGCATGGCACAGGAGTGGCTAGCAAATATGGGAAGGTGGAAGTGTCAACCTTTGAATACTCACATTAGTCCAAAGAACTCATGCACTTATTATCGGTAACTCTCAATCTAATAAGGAGGTTTTCAAATAGACAAGTACCCCGAGGAGGAGTGTATGGGGTTTTGGTTATCCTTGCGCATCCACGACTCATGGTACGTGAGTGTACTCTAATATTCGACCCCTCCAAAGATTAGTGATCCATCTAGTAGCTAGAGTTCTCAACTAGTTTTTGTAGGTTTTGAAAATAAACACGGATTTCCCAAAATACGACACCTATCACTAATAGGCTAGATCTCTTGACACGAAAAGTTCAAACATTACTCACATGAATACCTCAAAACTATTGCAAGTTACTCCAAAAATTAAATAGCAAGCTCAATTACCTACTTTCAAGACAAGACACAACTCAGTGCAACAACCAACTCTCTTAACAAGATAAACATGAAAACTAAAGAGAGTTCCACCAACAAACTAAACAAAAGCTCTTAAAAAGATAAGCATGAAAACTAAGAGCTAAACATGACAGCAGCTATGAAAAAGATAAAGAACACACACAGCAAAGATAAGCATGAAAATCCTATGTTGTGTTCTAGGGTGAAGTGGAGCGTGTTTCTCTCCCACACAAATAAATATGGATTCTAACTTGTTATTAACAGAAAGCAAAGCTAAAGAAAACTAAAAAGGAACTAAAGAGAAAGACGCTCCAAGCATAGCACATAACACATGAAGTGATAAAAATATAGTGGAACGAAAGACGAACTGATAATTGTTGATGGAGAAAGGGATGCATGGGGGCATCCCCAAGCTTAGACGCTTGAGTCTCCTTGAACATTTCTTGGGGGGTGCACGGGGGCATCCCCAAGCTTGATCGTTTGACACTCCCGAATCTTCTTTTATCATCTTCCCTCGCACACTTGAAAACCCCTTCATACATAACTCATCATAATCTGATTAGCGAAGTTAGTACCCATAATAAAATAATTTTTTCTCTACTGAAAATAAGGATATTGTTGAAGAGCTACTGTTTCTCAAGATTTCCAAAAAGTTTTCGCAAAGAAAAATCAAGCTTAAGGTTTGCAAAACAAAGAAAAGGAAAAACAGGACAGAATCTGTGAAAAACAGACCAGCAGGTAGTAAAGAATTTCTTAGGGATACTTCTGCAACTCAAATAAAAAAACTCAGAACATACGAAAGTTCCGTGATTGTATAGAGCACACTGTGTAAAAAAATCAGCTCAAAAAGATGAACTGGGAGTTTTCTATGATTTTCCCGTCACGAGGACAAAATCTTTTTTCTGGACAGCATGTCACAACTTTCACTTCCCTTGTCATATGAGGCTATAAATGGCACAAAGCTGAAAAGTAAAGATACAATGATGTTGCTACAGTAGTAAAAATCATCAAGAACACTAAAAACAGAAGAAAAACAAAAAGGAAAACCTAAATTTGTGGGCTGCCTCCCGAAAGCGCTTCTTTAAAGCCATTACCTAGGCTTAAAGATTATAGAAGATGCTGTCACAAGAATAAGAATTTTGAAGCAAAAGAGAGCATCAAGAAGCAAATATGAAACACATTTAAGCCTAACCCATTTTCCATGCATAGGCATCTTGTAAGAAAATAAATCAAAGAATCACAAAGTGACATGCATAGGAAGCTCGAAAAAGAACAACTTCAAAACTTTCAACATGAAGAGAGGTGTTTTAGTAATATGGAAGTTTCTACACCAAACTTCCCTCTCTAGAAATAATTTTAAGTGGTATCATGAACAACATCAAGAATATAACTATCACATAAATCATGTTGTTCATGACCTACAAGCACACGTGTATAGTTTTCAACACGGTCTTTAGGATTATAAGATAAATGCAACCCATCACATTGAGCCTTGATAAGGGAAAAATTCTCCGGAGTTGGAGGTTTCAAAAGGATAATATGGCAATCAAGTGTGGGTGCAATAGCAACAATTTCATGCTTAACATAAGGAACTATAGCAAGTTCATCTTCGTAAGCGTCATCCATAGTGGCATCATGGCCATCAACAAAGCAAGTATCAAAATCATCAGAAAGGGATGTATCAAGTGATTCCTCGGAATCATAGGATTCCTCTTCATAGCAATCATTAGCCTATTCTCGGGCAACAAGCATTCTATTTTAAAAATCCTCAATATAAGCATTGGAAGTATAATTCTTGAAGCAATAAGCAAGAACTGCAAAGTTTTCAGACTTGTGAATAGTATCATAGTAGTTTTCAATCAAAGAAGCAATCTCATAAGCACCCTTAAAAGCAACAAACTCTTCAATCTTTTCAACATAAAAGTAGTCACAAACACCTTTTGCATAAGAAGATAGGATCTCATTGTCATTAAACTGACATTGGAAAGGAAGGTGTTTACGATCTATATTAGAGCAGCAAGTAAAATCATAAATTTGGCATAAACACTCAGCATAGCAATAAGAAGTTTGTATTTGGTTCCATAAGTGTTTCCCTTTCTGAGATAGTCGGTGCCGCGTATAATGAGCATGCTCATCCAATGATTTTCCCTCAACCAAGTCGGTTGGGTTTTTAGTGCGAGCACAAATTGATCGAAGACGATTGATACGTCCAAAACGTATCTATAATTTCTGCTTGCTCCATGCCTCTTTTGTGTGATATTGCTATGATATTGATGAACTTCCATACACTTTTGATCATATTTGGACTAACCTATTAACTCAGTGCACCCCAATGCCAGTTCCTGTTTTCTGTTGTTTTTCTATTTCAGGTTTCCCCCTTATTAAAAGTACCAGAAAAATTCCGGGAAAAATATAGGAAAAACCAGCGTACCGGAAGCTTCGCGAAAAGCCCAGGAGGGGCCAGAGGGGAGCCAGGGGGGCCCAGGCGGCCATGCCCCTGGCCGCGCCAAGGGGGCGCCTGGAGCCCCTGGCCCACCTCTGGCTGCCCCGTTTCGCCTATTTATTCCCCGTGACGAGAAACCCTCGGGGACAGAACCCTTTTTCGCGATCTCTCCTCTGTTCCGCCGCCGCGCTTCCAAGATCGGGAGCACCAGAAGACCTCTTCCCGGCACCCTGTCGGAGGGAGGAATCACCTTCGGGAGCTTCTCCACCACCATGGAGGCTTCCCGGATGAACCGTGAGTAGTCCACCTTGGACCATGGGTCCATGATCAGTAGCTATGTGATGTTCTCCTCCCCTCTTTGTTCTTCATGGATTAGACCTCGTGAGCTGCCCTACATGATCGAGGCACATATGTAATCTTTCTGCTGTTGCTATGCTGAGTTTGCTGGGATCCGATGGATTATGAGATTATGTTCAGATTGTGATTGAGTTATATATTTGATTCTCTTCTTTTATATTTATGTTCTTGAGTAACTCTTGCATGTTCTCCGTTGCTTTTTATTGCTTTGGCCAATGTAACGCCCTCAGATCTTGTAACAGTAATCACTGTTGGTGAAATAGTAATCACCTTGTTTTAATTGGATTATTGTGTTTGAACATCTCCTTGATCATCTTTGAATTCCTAAGTCAGTTTCAAATGCTCCTTTGATTGAAATTAAAACCAATGTGCTATCTATGCCTTGATCACCATGGTTCGGATGAAAATCCAGAATTCCTTTTTCTTGATATTAAATACAATGGGCAAAATAAACCTTGTCCAAAAATCTTGCAACCACTTTTATAAAATGGATAATAATTTGTAGTTCATGGGATTATGTGCTTGGAAAATTATTGGACCCCCAAAATAATTCAAACAATAAAAACCAAAGCCTAGATGGTCCAATTTGGTAGTTTAATATTTAAATAAAATATTAAATGAGTTTATTATAACCGAAAACATTTTGTGGCTTTAATACCAAGTGAAGCACTAATATATAAAACATTAGTACATTTTATAAAAAGGTTTAAGCAATTAAAATAAATACTAAAAGGAAAATACGAAAAAATGGAGGCTATCTATCGCCTACGGGGGCAAACCCCCTCTCCTCCCACCCAGCCCAAAGTTCCCCCCACGGGGTCAACTACCCCCACCCCCACTCTCCTCTCTCTCCCCACGACAGAGCACCCCGCCCCCCTCGATCCGATCTGGAGCGCCCCCCCTGACCGATGCTGCCGCCAGTGGCTGCTCCGGCCGTTGCCGAGCCGCCCTGCCCGGCTGCCTCCCCCGGCCTCGGCCTCCTCTCCTTGAGCCAGGAACCGGCGCCGACCCGCGTCGCCCCCCCACTCCGCCTCGGCCTCATCAGCGGTCGGCGCCCCGCACAGTCTCACCGCGCCACGGCCTCGTCGTTGTTCCGCACCACCGGCCGCGACGACCCCTCCTCCCTGTGAGCCGGCCGTGAGCGCCTCCCCCCTCTGCCCGCCGTGGCCATGGCTTCGACCACCCCCCCCCCCCCCCGCGACCCCGTTCTCCGGCGTGCGCCGCCGCCCCAAACCCCTGGCGCGCGAGCCCCCCCAGTCCCATGCCACCCCCACGCTAGCCTCCGCAGCCTGCACCCCCTGTACACCCAAGCCCCCGCCGTACAGCCTCCCCGGCCGGCTATCCATGGCGCAGAGGGATGGCCTCCTCTGTAGACAGTGGGGATTAACCACTGACATGGGGCCCCCACCCCCTTAATCATCTGTAAACAGAAAAAGAGGGGTTAAATAGATATGTTAAACATTATTATACTAGATAAGACACTTACAGGTGGGCCCTCTGGTCATTTAGTTAATTAAAATGGTTTAATTAGCCTAGTGTGTATGACAAGTGGGTCCGGCCCCTGTTTTAATTAATTGATTTAAATTGTAATAACTTGGTGAATATGACATGTGGGCCACCCTTCTGTTTTTATTAAATAAAATGAATTATAACTAAATAGAGGCTGACATGTGGGACCCCAATGTCAGTTTGACCAGTCAACTGGTTGTGGATAATTTTGGGATTTTAGTAATAAAAATAATTCAGAAAAAGGTTTTAAAATTGATTAAACTTATAAAATCAATATCTTTTAATCCGTATATCGGATCGAAAAACTTTATACATCAAAATTGATCAGAAAAATATAACGAATATGAATGCGCTATCCGTATGTCTACCACACCCCTCTAACACAACAAACATCGAACCATCCCCCTCCGGACCGTCTGTCCGATGATTGTCCGGTACTGTTAAAGTATCCGGATGAATTTATTCTGAACACGAAAGTTGTTCGGAATAGATCAAATAGAACGGATACACCCCCATTATGTTTTTCCGGTACCCATGACACCTCCGGATTGATCCTTCCCCCTCCGGACACCCTGTCCGGTAATCATCCGGAGCCGGTAGTTCATCCTCAGATGAATTTCCGTTCCGAGCAATGTGCACTGCACTGCGTTAGAATACCGTTAACATTTCATCTGTCATGTCATGCATCTGTTTGTATATGTTTGCTGTGTGTTTACTGTTTTCTCCCCCCCCTTAATCTCTGGTAGACCCCGCTGCTGCCGTCGACTACACCGCTGCTGAGTACGACTACTTCGTCGACGACCCTACTACTACTACCGTCGAGCTTCCAGGCAAGCAGAGCCATTCTCTTCCCCAGATATCGCCTATCTTTCCGTACATTTCTTGCACTAGGCATTGTTACTGCTGCTACTACGTTACAATCCTATTCAATTGCATAGCCTATTTTTGTTGCCCCTTGATGTACCTTCCTTATCCTATGCTGCCTGCTATATCTGTATATTGTATTCAGCAGTGAGCCCTGCGCATTTTTAGGTAGGATTAGATAGAGGGCCGTGATCACTCAGGGGAGTGAACGCGGATACAAATATTATAACTGCCCAGGTACGGTACAATGCAGACACCGTCCTAGGCCCCTATCTGGGTTATGCCTAGTCACCTCAAGTGTGAGCTATCAAGGAGTAATCCTTGTACTCCACTCGATGCTGACTTTGTCTTGCCGCCATATGGTCCTGAGCAACGGTTGTCCTTCAGGTAAGAAGTCGGGTGACCCAACGGTGCCCGCGAGAGGTATTGCGACGGGATGACAGGGAGGGTACGTCCAGTGTACCGGTGTGCTTGGCCCCTGATCGTTGGTCGCGAGAGTTACCAACCCCCGAAAGTCGAGCTCCTCCAGGAGCACACGCGAGACAAGGTAAGGAGACGGTTCACCTTGTTGGGAACCGCAGTGACTTGGTGGGACGACAGGGCAGGCACCGATGTACTGGTGGTCCTGGCTGCTGTCGTTGTCCGCGGGTCCGTTAAGTCGAGGAAACGATAACGGTTTTCACGCAGGTTAATTAAAATGCTAAATGGTTCAGTGAATGTCTTGAGTTGGCTATATGCCATGTACGCACTACCTACCCGTGGGAATTACGAGTTATGGGCTCCTCTGCTTCGTAGTGTCGTCCGAGGACTCTTCAGACGTCAGCAGTACCGCGGCCTACGCCGGGAAGTCGTGTTATCTTATTTGCCGCGGCAGTGTGATTTGTATTTGCTTTGATTTAACTTCACCGGCCAGCCTCGCACTGTGCAGGAGTACGTCGGGGTTAGGGTCCAAAGCCCCGCGTACATAGGATATAGTCCGGCGGATGACCTCTCTGTTGAGTTTGAAAGATGGGCTATGAAGTGTCAGATAGCCTCGGTGGAGCGTTCCCTAACTAGGTTCCCGCCACCCTGGAGATCCGTGCGTGTAGCATAACACAAGTGCACCCCTGCAGGGAAGATTAATCTATTCGAATAGCCGTGTCCACGGTAACAGGACGCTTTATGCTGAAGCTGGATCTTACCACTAGAAACTATTATTATTAAACTGTATGGTTCCGGGTTTTCTTCCTCGCGGGGATGTCGAGGAGGTGAACTCGGAGGCATTGTTAATTATTACAACTTATTATTATACAATGCTGCAGCAACTTCTGCTGCATTGTTACTTTATACTTTATATAAACTGTTGGCTGATTCTTACCTCATGCTGCAAGACATCGTCGGAAGATGCTAGTCTTCGTTAGGCCTAGCTTCTTACCCTTGCTCTGGATTTCTGTCTTTCAGTCCACTATATACAGCCTCTTCTTTCCGTTGATACAATACATAATGCTTAGTAGCAGACGTAAGACTCGCGGGTATACTAGATACTCACCTGCTTTATTTCCTTTACTGTTTTGCCTGATCGGCCGCTGCAGCCGACGTTGGAGCCCAGGAGAAGGAGTACCCCGGAGGCGCCTACTACGACGTCGAGTTCCCCGTTGACCAGGAGTAGTTCGGTGGATCCCAGGCAGGAGGCCTCGCCTTTTCGATCTGTATCTCTGATGTGATTTGTGCTAGCCTTCTTAAGGCAAAACTTGACTAACTATGTCTGTACTCAGATATTATGGCTTGTATGACTTATGTATTCGGGTCCGCGTGACCCCCTCTATTGTAACATATTTGTTTATCCTTTTGTGTTTAGTGTTGTGCTGTGATATTATCACCGTGGCACCCTAATCTTAGTCGTGTACCCTGTGTGTATGATTACTGTACACGGTCTGATTTTGGGGGCATCACAAGTTGGTATCAGAGCCGACTGCCTGTAGGAAGCCACCCCACCACTACTTGGTCGATGTTGAGTCTAGACTTTGAAAAACTATTTTGCTAACTTAGTATTTGGCTTACGGGCCCACATCGATGTCACTGCGTGTGATATCTATGGTATTAGGATCCTTTTCTCCTTACCTATGCTCTGGGAATCTGCTCTCTTATCCTTGCTGGTAAGTTTTACAAAATCTGACATTAGGGTCACGTTCTCTTGATTCCACCCGGCGTTTTTGGTGCTTCCCCCATTGATTGAGTCGTGTCGCAAGAGTCGTACCCCAGGTCCCGGACCGCGGATCCCATTCTCATTCTGGGCAGGCCGCGCGTTCTCTGGCATCAACTCCTGTGGCCAACAGTTTTCTTGCGGCGTGATTGACATAGTGGAATCTATGTCGCATCGTGTAATCCTTACCGCGGTCTGCGCGCCGCCTAGTGAGTCCTTTTTCCTTAATTTCTACGATGTTACGCTGCCCGATTTTCGATTGACTCTGTGTGTGAATGTGTAAGTCTTATATGACTACTCCTAAATATATCTGCGCCTCCTTTTCGTTGTCGTTTTACTTCAGACTTGATTCCGGTATCTCGTTAAACTTTCATCGCTGAAATACCCCTGTTAAATTCTAGCAGGATGGTTGGTCGTGGTCGTGCTGCCAACGACCCACCTCCGCCGCCGGATTACATGGCCGCGATGATGCAGCAGTTCGAGATGAACCGTCAGTTCATGCAGAATATCATGGCTCAGTTCCCCCAGCCGAATCAGAATGGGCACCACCATCAGCATGCCACCGTGACTCTGCACGACTTCACCCGCCTCAACCCCACTATGTTCCGCAACACTGTTCAGCCGTTGGATGCTGATGACTGGCTTCGCGACATCACTCACGAGCTGGAGTCTGCTAATGTCGATCCAGCCGACTATGTGAACTTTGCGTCTTATCATCTGAAAGGCGCCGCTGCTCAGTGGTGGAGCACCCACAAGCGTTCCCTGCCAGTTGAAGAATTCATCACTTGGGATGAATTTCAGTCTGCCTTCCGCGCCCGCTACATTCCTCAGGGGATCATGGATCGTAAGGCGTAAGAATTCCGTAACCTCACTCAGGGCGACATGACTGTCGAAGCCTATCAGCGCGAGTTCCTCAACCTCTCTCGCTATGCGGAAGGAGAGATCACCACTGATGCTCGCAGGCAGCAGAAGTTCCGTCGTGGCCTCAACCCAGACCTCAGGCTCGCTCTTGCCGTTCATGATTTCGCCAACTTCTCCACCATGGTGAACAAGGCTATCACCGTCGAGACTGCCCAGATGGAGCACAAGAACTCTCTGAAGCGTTATCGTGACGTTGGCTCATCTTCGGGCGCAACGCAGAAGCGTCGTATCTGGCTCCCTACCAGTGTGATCCATTCAGCTGTCCCTGCTCCAAGGCCGTCTTATGCTGCACCCCGTCTGCCTCCGCCACCGCAGATGCCAAGAGCTCTGCCTGCACCACCCAATGCTACACCCCTCCGTCCTCAGGATGGATTATGATTCACGTGCCGCCAACCGGGGCATTTTTCCAGAGAGTGCCCCCAGAAACAGAACCAACTGGTAGTTCACCCCGCTGGCCATGGAAATGGTCGTGGCAACAACAAGACCCCAACTATAATACTGGGTCTGCTGCTTATGCTCGTGGACATGCTAACAACGTCAATGTTGAAGAAGCTCAGCAACAACCCGCTACCGTGATGGGTACCCTTCTCGTTAATTCCGTACCTGCTACTGTTTTATTTGATACAGGAGCATCGCATTCATTCATGTCGGAAGCATTTGCATTTTCGCATAACTTCAAGTACGAAATGATGAAACCACCGATGGTTGTTCGCACTCCGATAGGCCAATGCCGAACCACCATGCTTGTGCCAAACACCACCATTGAAATCGAAGGAGGTGAATTCTTTGCCTCGCCCATCCTCCTGAAGTCTTCCACCATAGACCTCATTCTGGGAATGGATTGGTTGAAATTTCACGATGCCGCACTCTATTGTGGCACCAAGTCTGTCCAACTTTTTCACCCCTCCGGCGAGATTGTTAACCACACCCCCCGAGTTACCCGTAATGCAGAAACACAGATCTTTATGATGAATGCTTTGAATATCTCACCTCTGGAAGGAATTGAGAACGTTCCGGTCGTCCGCGACTTTCCCGACGTCTTCCCCGAAGAACTGCCGGGAATACCCCCGATCAGAGAAGTTGAATTCGTCATCGACTTGAAGCCAGGTACTGTTCCTATTGCCAAGCGTCCTTACAAGATGCCGCCACATGAACTCCTTGAACTTAAGGAGGAAATCGACAAGGCACTTCAGAAAGGATTCATTCGCCCCAGTTCCTCAGCTTGGGGAGCACCTTCGCTTTTTGTCAAGAAGAGCGATGGGATAAACCGATTGGTCCAAGATCATCGGCCCATTAACCAAGCCACCATCCAGAACAAATACCCACTTCCCCGGATCAACGATCTGTATGATCAACTTGCAGGATCCAAGGTGTTTTCTAAACTCGACTTGAGGTTGGGTTATCACGAAATCCGAGTCCGTGATGAGGACATTCTGAAGACTGCCTTCATTACTCGCTATGGTTCATACGAGTACACTGTCATGTCCTTTGGCTTAACCAATGCTCCAGCCACCTTCTCCAGATTGATGAATTATATCTTCATGGAGTACCTCGACCAGTTTGTCGTGGTTTATTTGGATGATATATTGATATATTCCAAGAATGAAGAAGAACATGCTGAACATCTTTGTCTTATACTGGAAAAGCTTCGAGAACACAAAATCTACGCTAAGTATTCTAAGTGTGAGTTCTGGCTTCCCGAAGTAACCTACCTTGGGCATGTGATTTCCAAGGATGGCATTGCCGTCACCCCAGAACGTATCCAGGCTATTCTTGACTGGACTCCTCCCAAGACCGTCAAGCAAGTCCGCAGTTTTCTCGGGCTCGCTAGCTATTGCCGTCGTTTCGTCGAGAATTTCTCCAAGATTGCCAGGCCTCTGACTAATCTGCTTCACAAAGGCGTCAAGTTTGAGTGGACAGATAAATGTAAAGAAAGTTTTCAAGCACTCAAGGACAAGCTAACTTCTCCCCCGGTGCTCGCTCCCCCTGATACTCAGAAGGACTTCGTGATATATTGCGACGCGTCTCGTCAAGGATTAGGCTGTGTCCTATTGCAAGAGCGCAAGGTGATTGCTTATGGCTCTCGTCAGTTGCGTGCTCACGAAGACAAATACCCAACACATGATCTCGAATTGGCAGCGGTAATTTATGCACTGAAGCTGTGGTGACATTACCTCGTCGGTAATCGTTGCGAGGTCTAGACCGACCACCAAAGTCTGAAGTACCTGTTTACTCAGCCAGACCTGAATCTTTGTCAACAACGATGGCTCGAGACAATAGCCGACTTCAACATGGATATTTCGTATACCCCTGGCAAGGCTAATGTGATGGCCGATGCCTTGAGCCGCAAAGCTTACTGTTCTGAACTTGAGGTTCAGGTGCAACAACAAATTCTGTATGAAGAGTTTCGCAAGTTGAACCTCGAGATTGTTCCTCAAGGTTACGTCAACAACCTGGTTCTCGAGTCAAAGCTCGACGCCCTCATCAAGAGTAGCCAATCTCTGGCCCCTGACATTGTGAAGATCAAGCAGGACATCGCAGAAGGAAAGCCCTCCTCTTTCACCATTGATGCCCATGATGGTGATACTGTGTACTTCAAGGGCCGCTTGGTAGTTCCTGTGAGCCCGGCCATCATTTACTGTGGTCCGGATATCATGGAAGAAGCCCATAATTCTCCCTTGTCAATCCACCCTGGCAGTACCAAGATGTATAAAGACCTTCGTCAACGGTACTGGTGGCCTTACATGAAGCAAGATATCGGTCGCTTTGTTTCCAAATGTGACGTTTGCAGTCGCGTCAAGGCCGGACATCAGAAACCTGGTGGTTGGTTGCAACCACTCCCTCCTCCTGATTGGAAGTGGGACAAAGTCGAGATGGACTTCGTCACCGGTTTTCCTAAGTCACAGAAAGGTAACGATGCCATCTTTGTCGTCATCGACCGATTCTCCAAGATTGCTCACTTCCTGCCGGTCAAGGAAACGATCACTGCTAGTCAGCTAGCAGCCTTGTATATCTCCCGAATTGTGTCACTCCATGGTATTCCGCTGGAGATCAGTTCAGACCGTGGCAGCATTTTCACCTCACGATACTGGACGAGTTTCATGGAAGCCTTCGGGACTCGTCTGAATCTCAGCTCCGCTTATCATCCCCAGTCTCAAGGCCAAGTTGAACGAGTTAATCAAGTGCTGGAAGACATGCTTCGCGCTTGTGTCCTTTCTTTCGGCATGAAATGGGAGGATGCCCTCCCGTACGCGGAATTCTCGTACAACAATAGCTATCAGGCTAGCTTGAAGATGGCCCCCTTCGAAGTTCTATATGGACGTAAATGTCGAACCCCCCCTGAATTGGTCAGGAACTGGGGAACGACCCTACTTCGGACCGGATCTTGTCCAAGAAGCTGAAGAACAAGTTCGCATTGTGCAAGAAATCTCAAGGCCGCACAGTCTCGTCAGAAGAGCAACTATGAACGCAAACACCGTGAAATGGAGTATCAGCCTGGTGAATACGGATACCTCCGTGTCACTCCCATGAGGGGCACTCATCGCTTCGGTATCAAGGGCAAGTTGGCTCCTCGCTACATTGGCCCGTTCCGTATCCTTTCCAGGAGTGGACCAGTGGCATACCGATTGGAATTGCCGCCGAACCTCTCTCAAGTCCACGATGTTTTCCACGTGTCGCAACTCCGACGCTGCTTCAAGGACCCTATTCGCGAAGTCGAACATGATATGATTGAGCTGCAGCAGGACTTGACTTATCAAGAACATCCGAGCCGCATTCTCGATCAGTCTGAACGTCGAACCCGCAACAAGACCGTCAAATTCCTCAAAGTCCAGTGGTCGAATCATTCTGAAGATGAAGCCACCTGGGAACGCGAAGATCGTCTTCGTGAAGAATACCCCGATCTTTTTCCCGCTACCACTTAAATTCTCGGGACGAGAATTCTTGTAGTGGGGGAGATTTGTAACGCCCTCAGATCTTGTAACAGTAATCACTGTTGGTGAAACAGTAATCACCTTGTTTTAATTGGATTACTGTGTTTGAACATCACCTTGATCATCTTTGAATTCCTAAGTCAGTTTCAAATGCTCCTTTGATTGAAATTAAAACCAATGTGCTATCTATGCCTTGATCATCATGGTTCGGATGAAAATCCAGAATTCCTTTTTCTTGATATTAAATACAATGGGAAAAATAAACCTTGTCCAAAAATCTTGCAACCACTTTTATAAAATGGATAATAATTTGTAGTTCATGGGATTATGTGCTTGGAAAATTATTGGACCCCCAAAATAATTCAAACAATAAAAACCAAAGCCTAGATGGTCCAATTTAGTAGTTTAATATTTAAATAAAATATTAAATGAGTTTATTATAACCCAAAACATTTTGTGGCTCTAATACCAAGTGAAGCACTAATATATAAAACATTAGTACATTTTATAAAAAGGTTTAAGCAATTAAAATAAATACTAAAAGGAAAATACGAAAAAATGGAGGCTATCTATCGCCTACGGGGGCAAACCCCCCCCCCTCCTCCCACCCAGCCCAAAGTTCCCCCCACGGGGTCAACTACCCCCACCCCCACTCTCCTCTCTCTCCCCATGACAGAGCACCCCGCCCCCCTCGATCCGATCTGGAGCGCCCCCCCTGACCGCTGCTACCGCCGGTGGCTGCTCCGGCCGTCGCCGAGCCGCCCTGCCCGACTGCCTCCCCCGGCCTCGGCCTCCTCTCCTTGAGCCCGGAACCGGCGCCGACCCGCGTCGCCCCCACTCCGCCTCGGCCTCATCAGCGGCCGGCGCCCTGCACAGCCTCGCCGCGCCACGGCCTTGTCGTCGTTCCACACCACCGGCCGCGACGACCACTCCTCCCTGTGAGCCGGCCGTGAGCGCCTCCCCCCTCTGCCCCCCGTTCCCTTGCACCTCTGCCCGCCGTGGCCATGGCTTCGGCCACCCTCCCCCCCCCCCCCCGCGACCCCGTTCTCCGGCGTGCGCCGCCGCCCCAAACCCCTGGCGCGCGAGCCCCCCCAGTCCCATGCCACCCCCACGCTAGCCTCCGCAGCCTGCACCCCCTGTACACCCAAGCCCCCGCCGTGCAGCCTCGCCGGCCGGCTATCCATGGCGCAGAGGGATGGCCTCCTCTGTAGACAGTGGGGATTAACCACTGACATGGGGCCCCCACCCCCTTAATCATCTGTAAAAAGAAAAAGAGGGGTTAAATAGATATGTTAAACATTATTATACTAGATAAGACACTTACAGGTGGGCCCTCTGGTCATTTAGTTAAATAAAATGGTTTAATTAGCCTAGTGTGTATGAAAAGTGGGTCCGGCCCCTGTTTTAATTAATTGATTTAAATTGTAATAACTTGGTGAATATGACATGTGGGCCACCCTTCTGTTTTTATTAAATAAAATGAATTATAACTAAATAGAGGCTGACATGTGGGACCCCAATGTCAGTTTGACCAGTCAACTGGTTGTGGATAATGTTGGGATTTTAGTAATAAAAATAATTCAGAAAAAGGTTTTAAAATTGATTAAACTTATAAAATCAATATCTTTTAATCCGTATATCGGATCGAAAAACTTTATACATCAAAATTGATCAGAAAAATATAACGAATACGAATACGCTATCCGTATGTCTACCACACCCCTCTAACACAACAAACATCGAACCATCCCCCTCCGGACCGTCTGTCCGATGATTGTCCGGTACTGTTAAAGTATCCGGATGAATTTATTCTGAACACGAAAGTTGTTCGGAATAGATCAAATAGCACGGATACACCCCCCTTATGTTTTTCCGGTACCCACGACACCTCCGGCTTGATCCTTCCCCCTCCGGACACCCTGTCCGGTAATCATCCGGAGCCGGTAGTTCATCCTCAGATGAATTTCTGTTCCGAGCAATGTGCATTGCACTGCGTTAGAATACCGTTAACATTTCATCTGTCATGTCATGCATCTGTTTGTATATGCTTGATGTGTGTTTACTGTTTTCTTTCCCCCCCTTAATCTCCGGTAGACCCCGCTGCTGCCGTCGACTACACCGCTGCTGAGTACGACTACTTCGTCGACGACCCTACTACTACCGTCGAGCTTCCAGGCAAGCAGAGCCATTCTCTTCCCCAGATATCGCCTATCTTTCCGTACATTTCTTGCACTAGGCATTGTTACTGCTGCTACTACGTTACAATCCTATTCAATTGCATAGCCTATTTTTGGTTCCCCTTGATGTACCTTCCTTATCCTATGCTGCCTGCTATATCTGTATATTGTATTCAGCAGTGAGCCCTGCGCATTGTTAGGTAGGATTAGATAGAGGGCCGTGATCACTCAGGGGAGTGAACGCGGATACAAATATTATAACTGCCCAGGTACGGTACAATGCAGACACCGTCCTAGGCCCCTATCTGGGTTATGCCTAGTCACCTCAAGTGTGAGCTATCAAGGAGTAATCCTTGTACTCCACTCGATGCTGACTTTGTCTTGCCACCATAGGGTCCTGAGCAACGGTTGTCCTTCAGGTAAGAAGTCAGGCGACCTAACGGTGCCCGCGAGAGGTATTGCGACGGGACGACAGGGAGGGTACGACCAGTGTACCGGTCTGCTTGGCCCCTGATTGTTGGCCGCGAGAGTTACCAACCCACGAAATTCGAGCTCCTCCAGGAGCACACGCGAGACAAGGTAAGGAGACGGTTCACCTTGTTGGGAACCGCAGTGACTTGGTGGGACGACAGGGCAGGCACCGATGTACTGGTGGTCCTGGCTGCTGTCGTTGTCCGCGGGTCCGTTAAGTCGAGGCAACGATAACGGTTGTCACGCAGGTTAATTAAAATGCTAAATGGTTCAGTGAATGTCTTGAGTTGGCTATATGCCATGTACGCACTACCTACCCGTGGGAATTACGAGTTATGGGCTCCTCTGCTTCGTAGTGTCGTCCGAGGACTCTTCAGACGTCAGCAGTACCGCGGCCTGCGCCGGGAAGTGGTGTTGTCTTATTTGCCGCGGCAGTGTGATTTGTATTTGCTTTGATTTAACTTCACCGGCCAGCCTCGCACCGTGCAGGAGTACGTCGGGGTTAGGGTCCAAAGCCCCGCGTACATAGGATATAGTCCGGCGGATGACCTCTCTGTTGAGTTTGAAAGATGGGCTATGAAGTGTCAGATAGCCTCGGTGGAGCGTTCCCTAACTAGGTTCCCGCCACCCTGGAGATCCGTGCGTGTAGCGTAACACAAGTGCACCCCTGCAGGGAAGATTAATCTATTCGAATAGTCGTGTCCACGGTAACAGGACGCTTTATGCTGAAGCTGGATCTTACCACTAGAAACTATTATTATTAAACTGTATGGTTCCGGGTTTTCTTCCTCGCGGGGATGTCGAGGAGGTGAACTCGGAGGCATTGTTAATTATTACAACTTATTATTATACAATGCTGCAGCAACTTCTGCTGCATTGTTACTTTATACTTTATATAAACTGTTAGCTGATTCTTACCTCATGCTGCAAGACATCGTCGGAAGATGCTAGTCTTCGTTAGGCCTAGCTTCTTACCCTTGCTCTGTATTTCTGTCTTTCAGACCACTATATACAACCTCTTCTTTCCGTTGATACAATACATAATGCTTAGTAGCGGACGTAAGACTCGCGGGTATACTAGATACTCACCTGCTTTATTTCCTTTACTGTTTTGCCTGATCGGCCGCTGCATCCGACGTTGGAGCCCAGGAGCAGGAGTACCCCGGAGGCGCCTACTACGACGTCGAGTTCTCCATTGACCAGGAGTAGTTCGGTGGATCCCAGGCAGGAGGCCTCGCCTTTTCGATCTGTATCTCTGATGTGATTTGTGCTAGCCTTCTTAAGGAAAAACTTGACTAACTATGTCTGTACTCAGATATTATGGCTTGTATGACTTATGTATTCGGGTCCGCGTGACCCCCTCTATTGTAACATATTTGTTTATCCTTTTGTGTTTAGTGTTGTGCTGTGATATTATCACCATGGCACCCTAATCTCAGTCGTGTACCCTGTGTGTATGATTACTATACACGGTCTGATTTTGGGGGCGTCACAGCCAAGTAGTAGGTAGTGACTCCAAGAGGGAGCGTTATGCATGATTGTGGGTTCATGCCCCCCGATGACTAGCTTGAGTGATAGAAACATGAGTCTAGGGGATGTGTTGTTGCCACAAGGGGGAAAACAACGGTGCTTGTACTTGCGGGTGCAAGGATTGTTTACTTTACGCAAAGTTCTTCAATGCAGTTGTCCGTTGCTTTGAGTTTACACTTTGGGTGGGATTCGCAATACCAGCGAGATGTTCTGGATAGATATCTCAAGGTGGATGATTAGTGGTTAGATGCAGATGGATTTCGGTCTACCTGTCTTGGCGTACCGCCCGTGCTTTTGAGCCTCTTCCTTTCTGTTTTGCATAATTAGTATTGGTTTGCGCACATAATCCTGTCAATTGCCCAGCTGTAATTTGTTTACCTCGCATGGCTGTTTTATCGTCTTTTGGGAGAGAGACATCACTAGTGAACATCATGAGATCCTGGTCCATACCTCCACCACTGTTTACACTATCAATTTACTTTCAGTATTTACTTTTCAGTTGCTATCACTATCATTAATATCCCGTGCGTTTTATCCTTTGTAAACAACAAGGCCGGAGGAATTGACAACTCCTCTGAACTCATTGGGAGCAAATTTATCTGTGTGTGTGCAGATCCAGGAGAAGCAAGTGATTGTCTTCAAACGACGCCTCGCTTGCCGAACCACCTACTTGTCGACCCAGGAGTCCTACGGGTTCGATACTTTAAACCTTAGCATCTTCGCTAAGGGAAACTTGTTGCTATGCTACATCTCACCTTCCATTTGGGGTAACCAACGAGGGATGAGAATTTATCTCGTGTATTAAGCAAATTTCTGGCGCCGTTGCCGGGGACTCCACTCTTCAAGATAGGGGAGTTGCACACTATCTTTGATTTTTAGTCTTGTTAGTTTACCTTTAAGTTTTTGCTTTAGTGTCTTTTATCAAAAATCAAAAAAATAGTTATCTTGCCTGCTGCTACTATGGGTTCCTCTGAAAACACCAACTTGTGTGACTTCACTAGTCACAACAACAGTGACTTTATCTGCACTCCTATTGCTACACCTGCTACTTCAGCACCTTCTTATGAGATTAAACCTGCTTTGCTGAACCTTGTTATGAAAGATCAATTCTCTGGTGCTAGAGATGCTGCTGCTTTGCATTTAAATAATTTTATTGAGCTTTGTGATATGAAAAAGTACAAAGAAGTAGATGGTGATATTGTTAAGCTTAAGCTTTTTCCTTTCTCTTTGAGGGATGAAGCTAAAATCTGGTTTCAATCCTTGCCTAAGAATAGCATAGATTCTTGGGATAAGTGCAAGGATGCTTTTATTGAGAAGTACTACCCCCCTGCTAAGATTATCTAGTTGATGAGCTTTATTATGAATTTTAAACAATTGGATAATGAACACGTTGCCCAAGCTTGGGAACGCATGAAATCTCTTGTTAAGAATTTCCCTACGCATGGTTTGAGTACTTGGATGGTTATCTAGATTTTTTATGCAGGCTTGAACTTTACCTCGCAGAACTTGTTAGATTCGGCCGTGGGAGGAACCTTTATGTCAACTACACTTGGTGCTGCTACAAAACTTCTCGATGAGATGATGACCAACTATTCCCAATGGCACACCGAAAGAGCTCCAACAGGTAGGAAGGTAAACTCTGTCGAGGAAATCTCCTCCTTAAATGAAGAAGTTGACTTGATCATGTATCTACTTACCAAGCAATCCCCTATTGATCCTCAAAATGTTCCTTTAAATTCTTTGATTGCTCTGGATCAAGTAGATGTGAACTTTATCTCTAGAAACAACTTCAACAACAATGCTTATAGGAGTAACTTTGGTAGCAATCCTAGACCGTTCCCCTCCAACAACTATGGGAACAACAACATTTATCCTAGCACCAAAAACTCCACTTCTGAATTAGAGAGTATGCTTAAAGACTTTATCACTACCCAAAAAGCCCTCAACAAGAATGTAGAGGAAAAACTAGATACCCTCTCGTCGAAGGTAGACAATTTAGCCCATGAAGTAGAATTGCTTAAAATTAGAACTTCTCCCCTTGAGGAGAGGAAGGTCACTCCTATGAATGCTATCCAATTGCAAATTAATGAAAACATTAGGATGATGGCTAAACTCAAAGAGAGATGGGCTAGAGAAAAGGATGAAGAAGATAGAATTAAGAGCCTTCCTACACACCATATTGTTTCTACTATCCAAGTGGTTGAGGATATCCAAACTCTTAGCACCCAATGCACCCCTAGTCGCATAGGACCTATTAATGGTGATGCTATGACCTCAACCGTAGAAGAAGAAATTCCTATGACTATAGAAGCTACCAAACAAGTGAGCCTAGAGGACACCACTACTACTCTACTTGATAGTAGTGACCTTGATTTTGATAATTGCACTCTTTGTGAAGTTATTCGTTTCCTTCACAAGATGTCTAGAGACCCCCACACTAGCACACTTAATCTTGCTTTCATGGAGCATATTACTAATGCTCTCATCAAAGCTAGGGAGGAGAAGCTTAGGTTAGAAGCCTCCATACCTAGAAAGCTAGAAGATGGTTGGGATCCTATGATTAAAATTAAGTTGAATAACTTTTCTTGCTATGCTTTATGTGATCTTGGAGCTAGTACCTCTGTTATGTCCAAAAGAATGTATGATATATTTGAATTGAAACCTGTTGATGCTTGTTCTTTTGGTGTTCGTCTCGTCGATTCTTTCGTAAAGAAACCTTTGGGGAATATAGATGATGTTCTTATCATTGTCAATGACAACTATGTTCCCGTTGATTTTACTATTATGGACATTGAATGTGAACCTTCTTGTCCAATTATTTTGGGACGTCCTTTTCTTCGCACCGTAGGTGCTGTTATTGATATGAAAGAAGGGATTATAAAATTCCAATTCCCTCTCAAGAAAGGGATGGAACACTTCCCTAGGAAAAATATTAAGTTGCCTTTTGAGTCCGTCACACGGGCTAGTTATTTTCTTGAAAAGACTTGATCTATTTGCATTAAGCCTAGCTAATGGCTTTAAAGAAGCGCTTTCGGGAGGCAGTCCGCAACGAATTTAGGTTTTCCTTTTTGTTTTTCTTCTGTTTTTAGTGGTCTTGATGATTGTTACTACTGTAGCAACATTATTGTATCTTTACTTTTCAAGCTTTGTGCCTTTTATAGCCTCATACGACAAGGGGAGTGAAAGTTGTGACATGCTGTCCAGAAAACAGATTCTGTCCTCGTGACTAGAAAAATCAGAGAAAAATACCAGTTCATCTTTTTAGCTGAATTTTTTACACAGCGTGCTCTATACAATTACGAAACTTTCGTATGTTCTGAGTTTTTCTATTTGAGTTGCAGAAATACCCCAAAAAAATTCGTTTTTACCTGCTGGTCTGTTTTCACAGATTCTGTCCTGTTTTGCCTTTTCTTCGTTTTGCAAACCTTAAGCTTTCTTTTTCTTTACAAAAACTTTTTTGAAATCTTGAGAAACAGTAGATCTTCAAGAATATCCTTATTTCCAGTAGAGAAAAATATATTTTATTATGGGTACTAACCTCGCTAATCAGCTTATGATGAGTTATGTATGAAGGGAGTTTTCAAGTGTGCGAGGGAAGATGATAAAAGAAGATATAGGAGTGTCAAACGCTCAAGCTTGGGGGTGCAGTCTAAGCTTGGGGATGCCCCCATGCATCCCCTTCTCCATCAACAATTATTAGTTCGTCTTTCGTTCCACTATATTTTTATCACTTCATGCGTTATGTGCTATGCTTGGAGCGTCTCGCTCTTAGGTTTTATTTTTAGTTTTCTTTAGCTTTTCTTGCTGTTCATAACAATTTAGAACCCAGCTTTCTTTGTGTGGGAGAGAAACACGCTCCACTTTCAAAATCTAGAACACAACATAGGATTCTTCATTGCTTATTTTTGCTGTGTGTGTTCTTTATCCTTTTCATAGCTACAGCCATGTTTAGCTCTTAGTTTTCATGCTTATCTTTTTAAGAGCTTTTGTTTAGTTTGCTGCTAGAACTCTCTTGAGTTTTCATGTTTACCTTGTGTAAGGCCCGATATGCGGTACTGTTCCAGATCTAGATGTTTCCATCTAGATCCGGGGACGAAGCACATATCGGTCCCACCGCGACATATGACATAGCCATATGCCCCGGATTTCCAACATGATATCACAACATTACAGATACAAGGATACAACATCTCATACAATCGGCATACAACTGCCTTAATACAATACATCCGCGGAAGATACATGTCTGAGTATAGACTACAATCAAATGCCTACTGACAAAGAGAAAAACATCGATTCCCATAACCACATGGGTCCAGGCCCTCCGCCGGGATCCGCCTAACTAGTCGTCATCGAGTCTCCACGTGAAACGTCAATCGCCATACCTGTTGTCGATCAAAAACCCTAAAAAGAGTTTGGGGGTAGTATCATGAGTACAGAGGTACTCAGCATCCAACTGTAGTGGTCATCTGACCCAGCAAGGACTTCATCACTCGTCATTCTAGGACAACTAGTAGTTTACGGTAAGGATGGGGTAAGTGGTGAGGTTGCTGCCGCACTAGCATTTATGAAGTGGCTAACGATCTAGAGAGTAAGATAAGAAGCCAAGCATTCGATGAGGAATCGCCTCCAACAAGTCTTGCTATCAACTACTTACGCAAACATAACACCTATCCTATCCTTGTCCTCCTCTTCGCATCCCGACGAAGAAGCAGCAGTCAAGGCACACACACGTTGATCAAGTTATATTAATATTATCTCAGTTGTTGTTGTCTATGAACAAGGAGTAGGTCTCAAGTCGTCCATAACCGTGGACACAACTTCTCGAAAAGATTTAACCCTGCAGAGGTGTACCAACTGCCCATTACAAGGCTCCGCATGCACGCCCATCTCTCTCAGTTGATACCCATCACAGGCAACCATTTTATGATTTAGTTCCGAGAGATACAAAACGACAGGTCCCTCTAACTAACTACCTTACAAATCCGGGTGGCCCCCGGGGAGTCGACACCCAATCCAAAGGCCGGCCGCGCTATCGGATCGGACTCTTCCGGCTGGACGAGGTCGGGTTAGCTACCCAAACAGATGTGGGAAGCCCCCTAGCTTCCAGGTGTGGACCAACAAATAAACCATGTCTCCGCTGGCCCGAGTTGTTTGAAAATCTGCTGGGAGCTCACCAGTCACACACACGGTTTTCAAATGCTAAAACCAGCTTGGGCCACCTCTAGAAATGTTTGAAGCTAGGTAGGTAAGAAAAGGGGACCCCATAAAATCCCACATGCGGTTAGGCACGCTCAGTCTTAAAACCAATACCCGGAACTCGGATCCTAGGTGACTCGAATGGAACAAAGCGTCGAGGCGGGATAGCCTAGATCTTCCATCCTTCGTCGAATATAGTCAACATTTATAATAATCATATCATCCATAACAATACAATAATGTGATATCCCAAACCAAGGAGTAACAGGGTAACATCGTAGCATCCTAAGCATGCATAATAAGAAGGGGCTGAGCAACGAGCAATAGTAACATAGCAGTACAAGGTTTGCTGGGAGGGGACATGGCTGTATCGGTTTGAAAGAGGCTGTAAACATGTGGTAGGATCAAACATCGAACCTAACCTAGTCTAGCATGCAAACCGCTGGTTGAAATAGAATGGATCATAATTAATGTATAGTCCTTGCCTGTTGATAAGTCGGGTTCCGAAGGTGTAGTTGATCGCAAGCTTGCATCGTCTCCGAGAGGTACCCGCGGAAGCACACAAGACGATAAACACTGGAAAGCAATCAACGAGCAAGCATCTATTACTACAAGGCAAACACGAGCAAGCATCAACAAGAAGGAAACACGAGACATCGCACCTACCGTCGAGAGCGGTTACTAACAGGTTAAGTGGAGTACTCGTCACACACGACGATGCCGCACGTTTAGAAAGGTTCAAGTTGTTTAGCTACAGGTGATCAACAAAGGTTGTTAACATGGCTACTCAAGCAAGCATGGCATAGAACACAAACATGGCAAGAGGTGAAGCACAAAGTAAACTATCTATGCTAGTCAATTTAAGTGAGGCACAACCTAAACATGGCATAACACTAAGTGCCGCACGACAATTAAAGGATTTGGTACTGTTCTGTCCTAAACCATATTTTAGGTTGGTTAACAACAGAAAACAATAGCATAAACACAAAGTACACGAAAAACTAATCAAGTTACATACAAAGAACACCCCAAACGGAGTTACGGTTAAAAAGATATAAGCAAAACAAGTTACGGGCACAATCTGCCAACATCAGGAAGCACACTTTAGAGAAATGCATAAACAGGATAACCAATGCACACATGATCACAAATGATATGAAATTAAAGTAGGCATGAAAAGGAAGGCATGTCAAAAATAATCATGCAAATAGGCATGATAGATTAAAAGATATTAAGCATGCAACATGGCATCGGAACGTTACAGACTTAGAGAAAAACAGAGGTGGCTGTCAAAAACAGCAGCATAGCAACTTTGGAGCTCAATAACTATATGACCAGGAAGCATATCATGACAACGCAATACATGTAATGGAATTAGACATGATGCTTAACAATATGCAATTGGAATCACTCAATTCCGATAAACGGTTGCGACGCAACCGTCACCCGAAGTTGCAACAAATTAACAGTTTTCAGCACAGCAGCACATTAACATCAGGGTCACCACTTTGGAGCAAGATTTAATATAGCTAAAGCACCCAAACATGACAAGTTAAAGCATGGAAATGAAGTACACATGATGCTTAACACATAGGAAAAAGAATCAATGCAATAGGCCTCATGGATGAGTCACAATCATCATGCAAACTTGTGATAAAATAATAACAACAACACTTAACAGGAAATAATAGCAATTAACGGCCTGATGCCCACTTCAACAGAGATTAACAACATCAAGATGGCCTCAAATCAAAATGCTCACAAAAGATGGATTGAAGTACACACAATTCTAAGCAATTTTCCTTTTGGGCGCAACACGATCCGGGCTACGGTTCACTCGCAAATTACATCGCAAAAAAGTAACAGCAGCAATATTTCTCCAGACTTAGCAAAATAAATAAAAAGGAAAAATAGTGCTCAGGGAAAAAAAAGGGGACGACCTCACTTGGGCAGGCCCATCAGGCGGCTGCGCTGGAGCAGCTGGGCCGTGGGGTCCTCGGGCCGCTTGGGGGCGCTTCTGGGCCAGGAGGGACAGACCGGCCCACCCCAGCGCGTCGGTTGGAGGCGGCATGCCCCGTGGTCGTCCCGAGGGGCGGCAACGCGGCCGGCGACCGGCGCTGGGTGAGGGGAACGGGGCGCGGTGGAGGCGCATCGGCCGGATCCGAAGACGGGCGGCCACGACAAGGTCCTGGCGGCGGTGGGGCAGCTCGTGGCCGAGATCCCTGGCTGAGGCGGCCATGGCGCGGCGGCGCGGACGTCCTGCAGCAGAGGGGCAAGGGGGGGTGGGGGCGGTGAGACCAGGAGGAGAGGGAGGAGGTGCGCGCGGACTCACCAGGGAGGCGCGGCGCGGCGGCCGTGGCCTGGCCGGAGCGCAACGGCGGCTGCCGGCGGCGAGAACCTCCACGGCGCGGGCGGCGGAGCACCCAGATGGGCTTGGCGGGCCCGCGGCGGCGGCAGCTCAGCCCTGCGGGGCCCGGTTGCGGCTGGGGCTGGCTATGGAGCGGTTGGAGGCGACGTGGCGCACTCTAGAGCGTTGGATCTCAGATCCGACGACTCTGGGGGGGGCAGGGGCTAGGGTTGCGAAAATGGGGCAATTTTGGGGCAAAAACAGGGGGTGGCTGCAATTTTGTGGCTAGGGAAGCCCTACAAATGGGTGGGAGTGTGGTGGTCTTTATATAGCCCAGGTGGCTGGCAGTTTGCAAAAACATCCCCGGTTTTTCTCTCGCGCGCGCGGTGTTTACGTTTCTGACCGCCGGGGGTCCGCAGGACCTCCGATTCGGGTAAAACTTCGAACTACGCGATCAGTGCGTCGAGCCGGCGGTAAGGATGGCAATTTTACCCATGAGTATAGGTACCCGCGGATACCCTACCCGCATGGGTAGGGTATGGGTACATTCTTATACCCATGGGTAGTACCCATACCCTACCCATCAAGTCGTGGGTAGGGCACGGGTATAGCTTTGTACCCATGGGTATACCTATACCCTACCCATGTATATCGATGTACTATTTGACCAATCCAATGTGTATATATACCATATACTATTTCATCTACTAAGTGGGTATATATGTCTTATATAGATAATTTTCATGTATTCATCTACCTGCTATTGAATTGACATTATTTTTTTGCTAATGCGCTACAAATGAATGTAAAAAGATGAAAAATAATGTACTATTTTATCTACCCAATGGGTACCCGATGGGTACGAGTATCCACCGGGTATGGGTGTGGGTACAAGTTCATACCCACGGGTAAGGGTACGCGTAGAATTTTGTACCCATGAACTATATGGGTATGGGTTTGGTATTGCTCTACCCTACCCATACCCTACCCATTGCCATCCTTAGCCGGCGGCGTTCACCTCGCGCTGGAACCATTCCGAGAACTTTTTCCGGCGCGCTATAAAAATATCCTGTTTAACTATTAAACGGGGTTTTTCGTTCCGTTGGCTGCGGTTGGTCTCGTGCGGTTTTCGCGACGGTGATCGGGTGAAACCCGGTGTCGCAAAGGTTGAGTGTCAAGGCGGCAAGGGGCGGTCTCCGTCCGGTACGAGATAAGAGGGGGAAAAATAATAGCCGATCGATAAATCGGGCATGCAAACACCGCAAACAAATCAGGCAATCAATCAATTCACACCGAAAACAAAATTTTTAATTTTTGTGAAATCTGGGCTGTTACAATACAACACCACCAACAAGGGATCTCGTCCCGAGATCTAGGACGATCCGGGGGAGAGGGGAAGGGGGGAAAAGAGAGTCGACGATCTTCAACACCACCAACAAGGGACTCTGCTCCATGTCGATGTCGAGCTTCCGTCGAGAAACATTCTGCAGAGAGACGACATCGTCGGAAAAACGAAATCGTCAGTGACAAGAGGAAGAACGATCGCGAAAACCAGATGAAGGGATAGTGATTTTCGACGCAAGTCGTAAAAACACCGGTAAAAGGAGGGGTGGCAATGGATGACCCAGATGATACCCAAAATCGGAGAAGCTAAAGGTACTACATGAATTCCCACCTGAGCTCGGAATAGAGACAATACGCTGCAAGCAAGGCATTGTAACGGTTCCAAAACTCCACACTCTCGAGATCCTAATGTTTGAAGGGGGTAAGGCGATAATTAAAACTCTTACGTCACTTGTCCTGACCAGAGTAAGGGTAAGGAGTAAAAAGAATCCTACTCTCCGATAACTAACTTAGTAACTACAAAATAATTTTGTCTAGACTCAACTTCGTCCAGAGAGGGGATCCTACGGTCGGTAAGGCTCTGATACCAAGTTGTAAGGCCCGATATGCGGTACTGTTCCAGATCTAGATGTTTCCATCTAGATCTGGGGACGAAGCACATATCGGTCCCACCACGACATATGACATAGCCATATGCCCCGGATTTACAACATGATATCACAACATTATAGATACAAGGATACAAAATCTCATACAATCGGCATACAACTGCCTTAATTCAATACATCAGCGGAAGATACATGTCCGAGTACAGACTACAATCAAATGCCTACTGGCAAAGAGAAAAACATCGATTCCCATAACCACACGGGTCCAGGCCCTCCGCCGGGATCCGCCTAACTAGTCTTCGTCGAGTCTCCACGTGAAGCGTCGATCGCCATACCTGTTGTCAATCAAAAACCCTGAAAAGAGTTTGGGGGTAGTATCATGAGTACAGAGGTACTCAGCATCCAACTGTAGTGGTCATATGACCCAGCAAGGAATTCATCACTCATCATTCTAGGACAAATAGTAGTTTACGGTAAGGATGGGATAAGTGGTGAGGTTGCTGCCGCACTAGCATTTATGAAGTGGCTAACGATCTAGAGAGTAAGATAAGAAGCCAAGCATTCGATGAGGAATCGCCTCCAACAAGTCTTGCTATCAACTACTTACGCAAACATAACACCTATCCTATCCTTGTCCTCCTCTTCGCATCCCGACGAAGAAGAAGCAGTCAAGGCACACACACGTTGATCAAGTTATATTAAGATTATCTCAGTTGTTGTTGTCTATGAACAAGAAGTAGGTCTTAAGTCGTCCATAACCATGGACACGGCTTCTCAAAAAGATTTAACCCTGCAGGGGTGTACCAACTGCCCATTACAAGGCTCCGCACGCACGCCCATCTCTCTCAGTTGCTACCCATCACAGGCAATCATTTTATGATTTAGTTCCGAGAGATCCGAAACGAAAGGTCCCTCTAACTAACTACGAACAAATCCGGGTGGCCCCCGGGGAGTCGACACCCAATCCAAAGGACGGCCGCGCTATCGGATCGGACTCTTCCGGCTGGACGAGGTCGGGTTAGCTACCCAAACAGATGTGGGCATCCCCCTAGCTTCCAGGTGTGGACCAACAAAGAAACCATGTCTCCGCTGGCCCGAGTTGTTTGAAAATCTGCTGGGAGCTCACCAGTCACACACACGGTTTTCAAATTCTAAAACCAGCTTGGGCCACCTCTAGAAATGTTTGAAGCTAGGTAGGTAAGAAAAGGGGACCCCATAAAATCCCACACGCGGTTAGGCACGCTCAGTCTTAAAACCAATACTCGAAACTCGGATCCTAGGTGACTCGAATGGAACAAAGCGTCGAGGCGGGATAGCCTAGACCTTCCATCCTTCGTCGAATATAGTCAACATTTATAATAATCATATCATCCATTACAATATAATAATGTGATATCCCAAACCAAGGAGTAATAGGGTAACATCGTAGCATCCTAAGCATGCATACTAAGCAGGGGCTGACCAACGAGCAATAGTAACATAGCAGTACAAGGTTTGTTGGGAGGGGACATAGCTGTATCGGTTTGAAAGAGGCTGTAAACATGTGGTAGGATCAAACATCGAACCTAACCTAGTCTAGCATGCAAACCTCTGGTTGAAATAGAATGGATCATAAGTAATGTATAGTCCTTGCCTGTTGATAAGTCGGGTTTCGAAGGTGTAGTTGATCGCAAGCTCGCATCGTCTGCGAGAGGTACCCGCGGAAGCACACAAGACGATAAACACTGGAAAGAAATCAACGAGCAAGAATCTATTGTACGAGGCAAACACGAGCAAGCATCAACAAGAAGGCAACACGAGACATCACACCTACCGTCGAGAGCGGTTACTAACAGGTTAAGTGGAGTACTCGACACACACGACGATACCGCACGTTTAGAAAGGTTCAAGTTGTTTAGCTACAGGTGATCAACAAAGGTTGTTAACATGGCAACTCAAGAAAGCATGGCATAGCGCACAAACATGGCAAGAAGGGAAGCACAAAGTAAACTATCTATGCTAGTCAATTTAAGCGAGGCACAACCTAAACATGGCATAACACTAAGTGGCGCACGACAATTAAAGGATTTGGTACTGTTCTATCCTCAACCATATTTTAGGTTGGTTAACAACAGCAAACAATAGCATAAACGCAAAGTACACGAAAAACTAATCAAGTTACATATAAAGAACACCCCAAACGGAGTTACGGTTAAAAAGATATAAGCAAAACAAGTTACGGGCACAATCTGCCAACATCAGGAAGCACACTTTAGAGAAATGCATAAACAGGATAACCAATGCACACATGATCACAAATGATATGAAATTAAAGTAGGCATGAAAAGGAAGGCATGTCAAAAATAATCATGCAAATAGGCATGATAGATTAAAAGATATTAAGCATGCAACATGGCATCGGAACGTTACAGACTTAGAGAAAAACAGAGGTGGCTGTCAAAAACAGCAGCATAGCAACTTTGGAGCTCAATAACTATATGACCAGGAAGCATATCATGACAACGCAATACATGTAATGGAATTAGACATGATGCTTAACAATATGCAATTGGAATCACTCAATTCCGATAAACGGTTGCGACGCAACCGTCACCCGAAGTTGCAACAAATTAACAGTTTTCAGCACAGCAACACATTGACATCAGGGTCACCACTTTGGAGCAAGATTTAATATAGCTAAAGCACCCAAGCATGACAAGTTAAAGCATGGAAATGAAGTACACATTATGCTTACCACATAGGAAAACGAATCAATGCAATAGGCCTCATGGATGAGTCACAATCATCATGCAAACTTGTGATAAAATAATAACAACAACACTTAACAGGAAATAATAGCAATTAACGGCCTGATGCCCACTTCAATAGAGATTAACAACATCAAGATGGCCTCAAATCAAAATGCTCACAAAAGATGGATTGAAGTACACACAATTCTAAGCAATTTTCCTTTTGGGCGCAACACGATCCGGGCTACGGTTCACTCGCAAATTACATCGCAAAAACGTAACAGCAGCAATATTTCTCCAGACTTAGCAAAATAAATAAAAAGTTAAAATAGTGCTCAGGGAAAAAAAGGGGATGAACTCACTTGGGCCGGCCCATCAGGCGGCTGCACTGGAGCAGCTGGGCCGTGGGGGTCCTCGGGCCGCTTGAGGGCGCTTCTGGGCCAGGGGGCAGACCGGCCCACCCCAGCGCGTCGGTTGGAGGCGGTTGGCCCCGTGCTCGTCCCGAGCGGCGGCAACGCGGCCGGCGACCGGCGACGCTCAATGCCAGGGAGAAGCGGGCGGCGCTGGGCGGCCGGATCCGAAGACGGGCAGCCACAGCAAGGTCCTGGCGGCGGTGGCGCAGCTCGTGGCCGAGCTCCCTGGCTGTGGCGGCCATGGCGCAGCGGTGCGGACGTCCTGCAGCAGAGGGGCAAGGGGGGGGCGGTGAGACCAGGAGGAGAGGGAGGAGGTGCGCGCGGACTCACCAGGGAGGCGCGGCGCGGCGGCCGTGGCCTGGCCGGAGCGCAACGGCGGCTGCCGGCGGCGGGAACCTCCACGGCGGGGGCGGCGGAGCACCCAGATGGGCTTGGCGGACCCGCGGGAGCGGCAGCTCGGCCCTGCGGGGCCCGGTTTTGGCTGGGGCTGGCTGTGGAGCGGTTGGAGGTGACTTGGCACACTCTAGAGCGTCGGATCTCAGATCCGACGGCTCTGGGGGGCCAGGGGCTAGGGTTGCGAAAATGGGGCAATTTTGGGGCAAAAACAGGGGGGTGGCTGCAATTTTGTGGCTAGGGAAACCCTAGAAATGGATGCTGGGTAAAACTTCAAACTACGCGATCAGTGCATCGAGCCGGCGGCGTTCACCTCGCGCTGGAACCGTTCCGAGAACACTTTCCGGCGCGCTATAAAAATATCTCGTTTAACTATTAAACGGGGTTTTTCGTTCCGTTGGCTACGGCTGGTCTCGTGCGGTTTTCACGACGGTGATCGGGTGAAACTCGGTGTCGCAAAGGTCGAGTGTCGATGCGGCAAGGGGCGCTCTCCGTCTGGTACGAGATAAGATGGGAAAAAATAATCGCCGATCGATAAATCGGGGATGCAAACACCGCAAACAAATCAGGCAATCAATCAATTCACACCGAAAACAAAAATTTTAAGTTTTGTGAAATCTGGGCTGTTACACCTTGTTTAGAGAGTTTGCCTGTTGCACTGAGTTTTGTGTCTTGACTTGATGTAGGTAATTGAGGTTGCTTTTCTTTCGTAGTAGTAACTTGCAATAGTTTTGAGGTATTGCTTTGAGTAATGTTTGGACTTTGGGTGTCAAGAGCTTTAGCCTATTAGTGATAGATGTCGTATTTTGGGCAATCCATGTTATTTTCAAAACCTACAAAACTATTTGAGAACTCTAGCTACTAGATGGATCACTAATATTTGGAGGGATCGAATATTAGAGTACACTCACGTGCCATGAGTCGAGGATGCGCAAGGATAACCAAACCCCCATACACTCCTCCTTGGGGTACTTGTCTCTTTGTGAACCTCCTTATTAGATTGAGAGTTACCATTAATAAGTGCATGAGTTCTTCAGACTAATGTGAGTATTCGAAAGTTGACACTTCCACCTTCCTATATTTTTCTAGCCTCTCCTGTGCCGTTCATTTCTTTCTTCTCACTTCGAGAGTTGGCGTCCACCTTCGCCGGTACATCCAAACCCTTGGCATGATACGCTCTGTCATCATAAACCTCCTTATATCCTTCCTCAAAACTGCCACCATACCTACCTATCAAGGCATTTCCATAGCCTTTCCGAGATACATTGCCATACAACATCCATCTTCTCATGACTTGATCTTCATATCATACATGCTACTTGCTTGATCGATGAGCCGCATGCTAGTTGGGCCTTGCCCTAATCATTGCTACATGACGCGCTAGTATCATTGCATATCCTGCTACACTGGCAGAGGCATACATTTGCATACTTCATGATAGTTACATCTTCTTTATGATTTGAGTACTTTTGTAAAGTGTCAAAGATCTTCTATACTTCTTGTAATATATAGAGTGTTGCCCCTAAAGTGAGGAAAAGATCCCAAATAGGACAAAATCAAAAGATCCCAAAGAGGACAAATGAGAGAAATAGAAAGAGCCATTGAGGCCACCAAAAAAATAAAAAAAATAGAAAAAAGAGAAAAAGAAATAAAAAGAGAGAAGGGGGCACACTACTATTCCTTTTGAGAGATCCACACTCGTACTCCATCTTATATCTTGTACTCCATAGAGATTATCATTCATGCATGCAGCTATGTGGGGACCTTCACACTATAGAACTTGGCTTGTATATTTTAATGATGAGCCTCCTCAAATGAGCTCTAGGTCTTCTTGAGCAAGAAAGTTGGATGCACCCCCACTAGCTCCATTGGAGAGCTTACCTTAGCTCATATGTGCATCCGTTGCATGGCAATCCCTACTCTTCACATCATATCTATCATTTGGCTTTCTCTTGCCTATGATTGTCCTCATTGATGTGAGCCCTTCTCACCTTTTTGACTTCCTCCTCCACCATATTCTCTCTTTGCCATCCTAAGTGTCAACTTTCTTGCTTACGCTCATCCATTGCATGAGTGCTCAAAATATCGAAAAGGAGTGGATCATTTTGACTTGCACCTGGCTAGTGGTCTGGGGATGAGTCAAGATAAGAATCCAAAGAATACCAAGTGTGAAACTTTAGTAGATTGAGTTTTCAACACAAAAATATTTTTTTTCGTATATCCCTATCCCCTTTCTTGCACGCAAACACCCTTTGGAGACATTCGAGTCACGGACAACGAGAGCTCTTGCACCTTTATGTTCTTATGTTGCTTGTTTCAATGCTAAATATAGACTCTTGCCTTATATGACTTGAATTGAATCACATGCCTTGATTGCTTTACTTAAAAGTTCTTATATGGTTGTTAGCATGTCACCACAGAAATTATGCTTTTATCATTTACCTACTCGAGGACGAGCAGGAATTAAGCTTGGGGATGTTGATACGTCCAAAACGTATCTATAATTTCTGCTTGCTCCATACATGTTTTGTGTGATATTGCTATGTTCTTGATACACTTTCGTACACTTTTGATCATATTTGGACTAACCTATTAACTCAGTGCACCCCAGTGCCAGTTTCTGTTTTCTGCTGTTTTTGTATTTCAGGTTTTCCCATTATTAAAAGTGCTCAGAAAACTCCGGGAAAATATATAAAAAATCAGCGTTCCAGAAGCTTCCTTACGCCCGAAGGGGGGCAGAGGGGCCCCACCTGGTTCCTAGGCGGCCAGTGGGCGCGACCTAGGGGGTGGCCGCGCCGAGAGGCCGCCTAAACTCCTGGTGCCCCCTTGGCTGCCCCCCTTGGCCCTTAATTTTACTCGCGACGCGAAAACCCTGATCCCGGAGCCCTTTTCTCCAGAAGCAATTCCGATCTCCGCCGCCATCGCCAACAAGCTTCGGGGGACCAGAATTCCTGTGTTGGCACCCTGCCGGGACGGGGAAGTTCCCCCGGATTCATCTCCATCGACGTTGATTCCTCCCTTCATGATGTGGGAGTAGTTCCTCCTCGGGGCTGAGGTTTATACCAGTAGCTATGTGGTCTTCTCTCTCTCCCTAGATGTGATCTTGATTGTGATCATAGGCTATGTTAATCTAGGATGATCTAATGATGTTTCCCCTTCTTCTATGTATTGGATTGATGTACTCACTTGATCTTATCTAGTATAATCCCCGAGACCATGGTGATAGCGGTCTATTGGACATGGGTTAGAAGAATATTTTCATGAGTGATTTCCTCTTTTGTGTGTGGATTGAAGATTGAGAGTCTCTTCGTGCTTTTCTTTGACTATCCTTTAGATATGTTGTGGTGATTGTGGTACTCTCTTTGGATGGCCGCGGTGACATTGGGAAATCCATAGATGAGAACTATGAACTCTGAGGTGTGCTTTTGTAGCCCTACACAATTCTCGTCCTCTCTTGACCACAAAGGAATGACCTCCGAGTACGTCTCCATTGCATGTTTTATGGGGAATATCATGTGATTAGACTATGTTAATGTTGTTGGGAGTTGCCACTAGTGAAAGTATGAAGCCTAGGCCTTGTTTCCACCATTGCAATACCGTTTGCGCTCACGTTTACCACTTGTTTTCTTGCTGCACTTTTTATTACAGATTTATATTACCTTGCTTTGCTACACCTTTCACCCATATTTTACCATCTCTTCGCCAAACTAGTGCACCTATAAAACTCCTAGTTGTATTAGGTGTGTTGGGGACACAAGAGACTTCTTGTATCTTAATTGCAGGGTTGCTTGAGAGAGACCATCTTCAACCTCTACTTCCCTGAGTTCGATAAACCTTAGGTCATCCACTTAAGGGAAATTGCTGCTGTCCTACAAACCTCTGCGCTTGGAGGCCCAACATAGTCTACAAGAATAGAAGCGTGCGTAGACATCAACCACCCCTGGATCCCCTCTGGCCCCTCTCGGGCTCTTCGCGAAGCTTCCTGTACGCTGAATTTTCCTATATTTTTCCCGTATTTTTTCTGGCACTTTAAATAATGGGAAAACCTGAAATACAAAAACAGCAGAAAACAGGAACTGACACTGGGGTGCACCGAGTTAATAGGTTAGTCCAAATATGATCGAAAGTGTATGGAAGTGCATCAATATCATAGCAATATCACACAAAAGAAGCATGTAGCAAGCAGAAATTATAGATACGTTTTGGACGTATCACTTCGCAAGAAGACGACTAGAGATAGAGCTGCTTCTAGAGAGGAGGCCAAGTTGGAGCAACTGGAGGTAGACTCGAAGACTCCATTGTATGATGGTTGCGCTCCTGAGGTGACCCGCTTGAGTTTCACGCTCGAACTTCTAAAGACGAAGGCTAAAAACAAATGGAGCGACAAAAGCCTCGATGATCATCTCAAGTATTTGCACAAGTCAGTTCTTCCCCTGGGGAACCTTTTTCCTAATAGTGTCGATGAGGCCAAGAAAATTGTGTGCCCTCTTGATCTGCCGCACATTAGATACCATGCATGCATCAACTATTGTATCATTTATCGAAACGAGAACGCAGAAAAAACCAGTTGTCCGGTGTGCCATGCTGATAGATACAAGAAGGACGAAAATAAATCTCCTCAGAAAGTTGTATGGTACTTTTCGATCATTCCCCGCCTGCAGCGTTATTTCGTAGATCCTAAGGAAGCAGAGCTCATGCGGTGGCACGCGGACAGGGAGGTGCCCGATGATGGAGATGATCCGAAGATGGGACACCCTGTGGATGGAAGCCAGTGGAGAGCATTGAACGCCGAATATGGATTTCATCTTGATCCAAGGAACGTCATGCTTTGCGTGAGTTCAGATGGCATGAATCCGTTTGGCAACCAGAGCACCAACCACAACACATGGCCCGTGTTTGTAGGGATTTACAACATTCCCCCGTGGAAGTGCATGAAGACAAGGTACATACACATGAGCATTATGATTCAAGGGCTGAAACAGCCGGGAAATAATATTAATCTATATCCTGAGCTATTGAAAGAGGAGCTGGAAATGTTATGGAAAACACCAGTCAAGACATGGGACGCTTTCGGAAAAGAATATTTATATATGAAAGGCGCGGTGCTGACGACGGTGCACGATTATCTCGGTTACGGATATGTATCAGCCATGGTGTGCCATGGATATTGCGGATGCACGAGGTGCATGGATGATACAACGTCTCAGCAACTATCGAAATATGGTGGGTCTTCGAAAATCGTGTACATGGGGCATCAAAGATGGCTCGAGAAGAATGACCCATGGAGAAACCGTGGAGATCTATTCAATGGTGAGACTGAGCATCGAGGACCTCCACGTAAGAGGAGCGGCACCAAAATTGATGAGTTGTTGAAAAATTGGAAAGAGTGCCCCCCGCCTGGAAAGAAGAAAAAACCAGAGTCGTTGCTGAAGGTATGGAAAACAAGGTCTGTTTTCTGGGACTTGGAGTACTGACCCAAACTCGATACACCTCATTGTCTTGATCAAATACATATCACGAAGAATGTTCTCGAGAGTTTTCTTGGCGCACTGATGAACATGCCGGAGAATACCAAGGATGGGCCGAAGGAAAGAAGAGACTTGGAAGATTTGTAAATAAGGGAAGATCTCCACATACCCCGTAAAACGCCCGAGACAGAGACGGAGACGGAGACGGAGGCGGGGGACAGCAGGCGGGGGAAAAAGAAAGAAGAAAGAGAAATATTTCCCCCCTTCTTGCTTCACATTCAATACGAAGGAGATCGATCAATTTTTCAAGTGTCTTACCGGAATAAAAGTTAGTTCCGGTTACTGTGGGAAGATAAGTAGGTATCTAGACATGCAGAAAAAAAGGTTCAGTGGGATGAAGTATCATGACTGTCACGTGATGATGACGCAGATACTACCGGTTGCCCTTAGAGGGATAATGGACAAACACATCCGTGACACGCTTACTGGTTTCTGTAATTTTTTCAATGTTATCTCTCGAAAGTCGGTCAGTTCGAAGCAACTGACAAGGCTAAAGGAAGAGATCGTTGTCATACTATGTGAGCTCGAGATGTACTTCCCGCCCACGTTCTTTGACGTCATGGTGCATCTGTGTGTCCACATTGTGGACGACAACATAGACCTCGGCCCGTCATACCTGCACAACATGATGTCGTTCGAGAGGATGAATGGGGTCATCAAAGGATACGTTCGTAACATGTCCCGACCAGATAGAAGCATCGTACAAGGCTATCTGACACAAGAGTGCATCTCTTTCTGCGAGAATTATCTATGCAACGGAGACGACGACGTCCCTGTTGTTGGTTTTCCCGTTAACAAACACCATGGGAGGCTCGGAGGAGAAGGTCAAACCAACGGACGGAGGGAACTGCATGTCGACCACTCGGATCGACGCAATGACTTTGACAGGGCAAACTTAGTAGTGCTACAACATCTTGCGTGGTAGACCCTTTCGTGACACTGCACAAAGAGACCAGGGCCTACGCAAGACGGACGACGAAGTTACTAGAGAGCACAACTCCACTTTCTTGCCTTGGTTCAAAGAGAATGTTCTTGCTAGTCCCCCGGAAGAGGGGTCTACAGACGCATTGCTCATATACGCCTTAGCACATGGCCCCGCTGTCAACTTGCTCACCTATCAGGCATACGATATAAACGGATACACATTCTATACTGAGGCCAAAGATATGAAAAGTGATTTCCAGAACTCGGGGGTGACGATACAATGCATGAATAACGACAACGGCTCAACCGAAAGGTATTACGGAAGGGTTGAAGAGATATGGGAGCTTAACTACTCTGGACTACACAATGCGACGATGTTCCATGTCAGATGGGATACGAATGTCGAAGGAGAAAACAAGTATTTCACTACTATGTCTATACCCGATGCCAAGAGCGCTACCGTGAACATCATCGCCAAAAATCAGCCATGGGTACATGCTAAGCACGTGACACAATGTTTCTACATAACCGACCCGTGCAATCCCAGCCGTGTTGTCGTAAGGAAAGGAAAAAAGAAACATTGTCAGAATGGATGGAGTCGCCGACATAGAAGACTACGACCAGTACGGCAACCCGATGAGGGAAGATGACGATGACAACAAAGCTGTTGGATATATGCTCTAAAGGCAAATAATATATGATTATTCCAATATATCTAAGCAAGTTCATAACCAGTTTCATACCTGCTAGAACTGTGTCAGTGAAACAATGATGCAGGTGTGGTATAGAAACCCCCAGAGTTCCTAGTTAGCCTCTACATCTATAACTAGTTCATGGTCAACATGATGGTCGTGGTTTCGCGATCATGGACAATTAAGTCTCTTGACTATGAGATCACCTCACTGGTTAAGTGACGCGATGAACATTACCCAAAGTAAGCATTACAGCATGATCAAATCTTGTGAAGGTTCAGTGTTGTAATTATAGAACGTGGTAGACCGTTCCTTTGACCGTGAGTACGTGCATAATTTCTATCTTCCCGGATGCTTTGACCTACATCCCACCACCTGACTGAAATATGCGGGTCATAACGGTTGTATCTTGGGTATTCCGTGGAGATATGTTGAGGAGTATTGTTACAAGAGCGGGAATTGTCAATCCATATAATGGATAAATACTCGGGGCCCACTCGGTGAGATTCCATCCATAAAGCTGCAGCGTGTGACTAGGTCACGGGGATGAATATCACGGGAACGAGTGAATGAGGATTAGTTCAGAACGAGGTTGAACCAAACATAGGATGTCATTGATCGAATCTCGGAACAATCCAGTATCGCTGACAAAGGGAATGCTATACGGCGTAAGGTCCAATCGGTGTTTGATATCCGGAATGCACAGGGGTCATTATGGGCATCCAGGTCCCGCTGATGATCATAGACCGTAGCCTCATCTCGGTCATGACTGGAGTGTTCTCGGACCGTAGGGTAACACACTTAAGGGCTCGATGAAATCGGAGACCTTTTCGGAACCATCGGAGTAACCAGAGAATAAAGGAAACACCATCGGAGAAGTACCGTGTTGAACCGAACAAGTTCGGAGTGAACCTGAAGGTGTTCCGGAGCACCGGGAGATGGAATATTATGTTTTAGTTATTAATTATTTGAATTAATAATTAAAATCATTTTATTTCTAATAAATATGTGCAATGGGCCTTAGTGGAGAAAAATGCCCATTAGGGGAAGAAAAAAAAGGGAAAAAGAAAAAGAAAAAAAAGGGAGTGGGGGGGAGGCGCCATGGGCCCTAGGGCCCATGAGGGTGGCGCCCCCTCTCCCCCCTTGGCCGGCGCCCCCCCTAGCATGTGGGATAGTCCCACATTTCTAAGGGAGGGGGGTTGACTCCCTCCCCTACCCCTATATAAAGAGGGCCATGGTGCACATATTCAATTAAGCTAAATACACAATAAATCGGATTAAATTAGTATTTACTCCGAATTGAGATCGGTTTTCTTCGGTCTTCTCCCCTCCCTTGTCTCTTTCACGGTGGGCTCCCTAGTGTGAGCCTATAGTGGAATTGAGGCTTCTCTGCTAGAATTGGAGGCCGTCGTGCTGCCGAAGCTCCGTCCGGAGGTCTGCTTCCGTCACCTTCGCTGGATTGGAGAACGGAGGTCGTCATCGAGTCTCGTACGTGTGCGAGTACTACGAGGTGCTACGTGTGTGGCACTACACCCATACGGGTGCTCAACACAGCCAGGGGGCTGTGAAACTTGATCGGCTACATCAACCACGTTTGCGGGAATGTTTCCCACGCAACGGACTACACCCCGAGGTATGTTATTTCCGCACTCCTTTCCGTTACGGTAATACGGCTAGCTAGATCTTGGGTTATGGGAACGCTAGTTAAAAAAATTTGTGTTTTCTGCTGCGAACTCCAACAGAAGCATATGTCAAAAGAAGAATGAAGACTACATTACCAATGAAAAATCGCACTCCATGGAAAAGGATAAGTCACAATGAGGGCCTAAATTATTCGGAAACGAACAAAAAAGTAAACAACTAATCACTAAGAAATTTCATCGATGCTGAGAAACTAAATGTTGTAATATATATATTTATCTATTTTGTGTAATATATATATTTATCTATTTTGTTGTACTTGCACTAAATGTCGGTCAAATTATAATTTGTCGATGTTAATTACATATACATTATATAAATTGTATATGTAGCGCGTGTATATAAATTGCACTAAGGGTCAAATCATAAATTATATAAAAAGTAAACAACTACTTGCACTAAGGGATAAATTATAAATTGTATACATATTGAAAATAAATTAAAAAGGAAATGAAAAGAAAAAATGCCAGAAATATCAGTAGCGCGCGTCCTAGACACGCGCTATAGCTACTTTAGCAGTAGCGGGCGCCAGGTCATCGCGCGCTACTGCTAAAGTAGCTGTAGCGCGTGTCCAGGATGCATGCTACTGCTACTTTTCACTTAAACGAGAGGCGTGCGGTTTCTTCTTCGTTCACTCTCTGCCACTTCTCTCTCGCTCGCTCGCTCGCTCGCTGTCGTCATCGCCACTCCTCTCCACCGTCGTCGTCGCGCCTCCGCGGCCTCGCGCCCTCGTCGCCGCTGCCCCGCGGCCTCTCCGCCCTCGTCGCCGCTGCCCCACGGCCTCTCCGCCATCGTCGCCGTTGCCTCCCTCTCCCCCAACGCCGTCGCCACCAACACCGTCGCCGTTGTACTCCTCCCTCCATATACCCTTCTCCTCTCCCCTCCTCCTCTCCCCTCCGCCCTCCCTCTCCCCTCCTCCCCTCCCCTCCCACACCTTTAATTTTGCTTGCACGGTAGGTGTTTGTTAAAATGCCTATGCCATTTTTGTTGTGTACAATTTTGTTGTTGTTTAGGAGCATTGTTTAGGATCTTAGCACAATACTTATTTGTTGTTTAGGAACATTAGAAATTGAAAATGAAATTGAAATGATATTGTATTTAGGAGTTTGTATGAAGTTTTGGAGTTGAAAATTGCAAATGAAATGAAATTTTGTATGCACTTTTCCATATGCAGGGATCCAAGGAGCCTATGTTTTGCCAGAATGTTGATTTATTTCCATTCCGGCAAATTTTAGGTTCCCGATATGTCCACTTTTTAGCAAACGTCATGTCGAAATTTACCGTGAATTTCGACATGACTTGTCTTACAAAGTATGAAATATCGAGTGCCCGGTATTTGGTAGCATAGTATTTGGTCCTTTTTTGTAGTTATAGAATTAACCTTGGAGACTAAATATATCGTAGGAAACATGTTGAGCAACAACGTAGACGGGGAAGATTTTGACTACCATGAGCAAGAACACGCCTTCCTGGACCATATGTGTTCTCAACAACGAGACAAAGGTCCAAATGCCGCTAGTGCGACGTATGGCACTGACACCGGTACCGATGGCACTCATGATGGAACCGATGGCACTGACACCGGCACCGTTGAAGCCGCTAATGAATCAGCTGCAAATAAGAAGGAGAGGATACGAAAACCAAACAAGCTCGGCACTGAGAAACTGCTAGTGACAGAGGTGCATCCTACCAAATTCGAGCCAATAGCGCCGGCGGAAGCTCGCAAGTGCTACGACAACCAAGTCGGATGCATCCTATGGGAATCCGCGAGCATCAACGCCTATGACTTGAGGAGTATACCAAATATGGAGCATTTACTCCTTACGAAGCTGCACATCAGATTCAAGTTCCCGAATCGGGATGAGAGCAAAGAACCGTGAGTGGATGATGCCATGACCGACATAAACGCCGCCTCCATGGTCAAGTTCAACAATGCATTGTCTGCCTGGAAAGTGAGGGTGAAATGATTGATTGAGAAGAATAAACGTATGTCCAAGATTTTAGCCTCGAATCCATCACTTACGGAAGATGAGTTCTTAAAATTCAAGGACACTTGCGCTACCGATGTAGCCAAGCTTAGATCCGAGAAATTCAAGGGGATTAAAAAATTGAAAACGGGGAAACACAGCCTCAGAAGTCGTGGTTACGTTGGAAAAAGTCCCATATGAGTAAAGGAGGATGCGGAACTTGAAGCCGCGGGGATCCCAGATCCGTTGGCGGAGTTCACTGACCCGCAAGAGTATGACTTCATCAAGGCCCGCTACAAGTGGGACTCGAAGAAAAATGTTTTCTCCACAGACGAGCCCACGAGGGAATTGATGAGATTACTGGTAATAATTATTTTTTCCACCTTATATATATTACCTTCTCATCAAGTCAAAATACACGTTGTAGTAACATTTGTAAATGGTCCACGTTTCTTTCGCAGAAAGAGCAACACAAGCCTGATGCCGAAAGCGACTCATCGTCTCTGTCGACGATGAGGCCCAAGTGGGACACCCATCTCAACCGGGCCTTGAACGTACTGAAGGGCCTCCCTTTGGACACTCGGACGCAGACTGTACGTGTGCACGGCGTCGGAGACGGTGCCCAGTGGAAGAACTACCACCATGAGGACCCTGAGGCCAAAAGTCAAAGAAGGAAGTTTAGTCAGGTCAACATTGACGAGAAGGTGAAGCTTGCGGTTGAGAAAAAAGCAGCTGAGATCGAACAAGCGACTAAAGAAGAGATGATCAAGTCGGCAGTCAATGCAGCTTTAGCTGCATGTAGAGATGATTTCGTAGCGTCGGTTTCATCCTTGATCCCGGCTGTTACCGAGTGGACAAAGCAAAATCCAGACAAAACGACAACGAATTTTCCCCGTCCTAGCTTCATCGGGAGCAACTCGGTGAACCTCGCACCAGCGGCGCCTGGTCTCGCATCCGGACATGCTCCAATAGGGAGCATGTGGACGAGGAGATGGATATTCTGACGGAGCAGGAGCATCCTAGGTATGAGTGCAAAAAGTCTCTCTTTGTGCAAACCTTGCAGGACACGCCTCCAGATGTCGCATCAAGCCAGCATGGACAAGGCGACGGTCAACGTGAGAAGGTGCTCATCATCCCGTCAACACTTGGGGTGGCGATCAAGGGCGCTATGAAAGGCTCATCACAACCTCTTCCCAGAAGAAGGCGAAGAAGAGACCGGGTAAGGCTGCCAAAAAGGCTGCCAATGCTTCTAGCAGCAAGTCGGTTCCGCCAACAGGTTTTGCAGACCGTCTACAGATGAAAGGTACGGCGTTGATCCATGTCTCGGGCGAGCCGATCCTACCGCCGAAACCGTTGGAGAACATATCAGGGGATCTCAGGCGACTGCACGACCATGTACTATCGACGGAGAAAAGCCTCCTCGCCTCGAAGGATCCAGGATATCCACTTTATGCGGTGCGTGTGCCTACGGGCAAGGGCTACGTCGACACGATGCCCGCGGAAGTGTTCTTCCTGCGGCTTGATCACATCTTTGAGATGTTCCTCAGTAGGCGGCTGGATTTTACGATCGTCCTCCTTTTTGCTCTCCATATGAGCCTTTTCATCAACAGAGAGAAAATCTCGCAAATCGCGGTGGCAGATCCATACTACATGCATGAGTCCTTCTTGTCGCTAGGTGACTATGAACTTAAAACTGCTAGGGATGCTGACGAATAAGGACAAGGAAATGGTTCTCGTGCCTTATCATCCAATGTAAGTCATCGCCCGATTGGCTTTACATTTCAATCATTCCTTTGCTCATATGGAGGCTAGATAATTTGAGGTGCATTTATTTTGCGTAGCGAGGGGCACACCGTCCTTATTTTTCTTTACCCGCGAGTCTCCCATGCCGTGTATTTCGACTCGTCTACGAACTTCAAAAAGAAGGACTACACCAAAGTAAAGAGTCTTCTGGATTTCGCTCTCCAGGGCTTTGGCATGAGGGGTGGCCACATCGAAAAACATGCACGAAGGAAGGGTGTGCCGTGTTTCGGGCATAAAACCAACTTCTGCAGTATCCATCAACCGGAAGGAAGTACAAACGATGGATACTATGTCATCCATATCATGATGGAGTTCAGAAAGGATCAACAACTTCTTCGCATGGCAAGCAAAGATGGCGGTCATATAATGAAATGGGCAGAGAACTTAGCCGAACCAGATTATAAAGTAAGAGATGACTTCTTTCGCATCCTGAAGGATATTGCAACCATCATCATGAAAGAAGTCGTCGACGAGAAGGGGATGTTCTACCACGGCCGAATATCGCGACCTGATGTTATAGCTAGCGTAGGAATGCAACTTTTGGACATTACGCTGTTCAAGAAGCTAGGGTGCGTCCTCCCAGATATGGATGGATGGAAGTTCTAGTGTATTGACTATGCCGATGATGATGTCTCGGTTGAATTTGTACTTTTGGAAGCGATATGAAAACTTTGTGATGTAATTTAACGGTCCTGTTGAACTACTTGCGTAACACTAGCTAGCTAGTGAATTAGTGTTGGGGTACGATGAACTACGTGTGTATATTATATTATGTATGTTACTTTATGTTGCATCTATTCACTAACTTTTTCTCTTCATGTTGCTCAAGTATATTATACTGTGTACTATTGTTGAATTCCCATGATAATATGCATCTCTAACAGGTACATATATCATCGATGGTGAAGAAGTGCTATGTCGTGTACATAGGAAAGGTCCCAGGAGTGTACGATCAGTGGCCAGAGTGTCAGGCCTAAGTGCACCGGTTCCCAGGCGGCGGCCAAAGAGGGTTTAATACCAGAGAGGAAGCGGAAGCTAGTTACTTGAGGTTTACGATAGCACGAGAGGAGCGAGAGGAAGATCAGAGGCGGCGCTTCATGAGCTACTACATAATTCCATTCTTCCTTATAGTGACCGATCTTCTATTCTATATCATAGTTTAGATGGATGATGAAACTTGCTTGTAGTTGCATGTATTTAAGATATTGTGAAAACTTTTATCGCTATTTTAGAGATGACATGACGAGAGATATCATTTATGTTGGATATGAGATCATGATGATATATATATATATGATCATCAAATTATTGTATGTGTATGATATGATGAGATTTGTACTATGTAAAAAACCTGTGTATGTGTATGAGACTATATTGTATAATACCTGTACAAATACAACGAAAATACGCTGGAAAAAAAACAGAAAATGAAAAATAAATACCAGTAGCGCCTATTACATATAGCAGTAGCGCCTGGTACAGGGGGCGTTGCTGCCAATATTAGTAGTAGCGGTCTCTACGGGGGGCGCTACTGCTAACCATACGTAATAGTAGTGGGTGCACGTGCGCGCTGCTGCTACAAGTTAGCTGTAGCGTTCTATCAGTAGCACGCCGGGGGGCGTTACTGATGAGCCAAAAGGGAGTGCTACTACTAGCCTTTCTCCTAGTAATGCCTGATACCATCACTTAAATTTCACAATCTTGGTGGAAGTAAGAAACAAAAGCATTGATGTTGCAATGAACTAGACCCCTACGACGGATCAACACCCATGAGCATACAAAACAAATGTCAAATCTCCTTGCAAAATAAAACATTTTAGAAGTAAATGCAAATAAAAGAGAACAAGGCAACCAACTCGACCGGTACAAATCGACCATGGGCGAGCCCCAATTTGTTGAATCGATATGACTTAGCAAAATAGAATGACATGGGCATGATGCAACATCGACAACAATGGTGAATAAAAGAATGAGAGTGCTACGTGAAGAATAAGATGAGAGGCGTCTCATCGGCTCCTATCTTTCGTTTGCCAGTGCATGCACGAGTCTTCTCACCGTGCAAAGTCATCGATGAGTACCACCTTGGAAAGTGATAGCATAGGCTTTGGAGGTCGAGACCATCTCCACATTGAACCATTGTAAGTAAAACCATATGGTGGTGTACATGTTTCTCACTGCATGTCGAGGTTGCTCATGCATCGCGAGAGCGCCGTGTTCAAGAAATGGCACGAACTGCTCGCCGACATATTCATACATGCCAATAATTACAATGGTAACTGATACGTAGCAAATGATTACACAAGAAACTCCTAAATGATTTCCAAATGTCATATATGGAAACAAGTCACACCATGGAGGTTTTGAGTGAAATGGATATGATCAAAATCTAGTTGATTCAAGAATATGTCTAGGATCTCAAATTTGATACAAGTGAGATGAGATGCAAGGATATATAGCCAAGACATAGTGATATGCCCAAATACATGGTGACACGACGATGAGACGAAGAGAAATCCTCCAAGACGGTGAAGGCGGCCACCCGAGAAGTGAAGCCCGAGGTTTGCGGTCCAACAGGAGAAGGAGTCCTGTGACGGTTGTGGAAGCAATGGGAGTGACTCCCGATGACAACAACGGCATCGACCGAGAAGGAGTGGTGATGACAGTTGGGACATGAATGGGATGGGGAGAGGCCATGATAATGCCTAACACCCCCCCCCCCCTCCATCTTCCCGGCCCGGTCCAAACTATATTGAGCTAGCCCAACACACCTTGAAAGTTTTGAAATTACATTTTGGAAAGCCTAGATAGAGCGGTGATGGTTGAATGCGATGAACTGAATGTAAAAGTAATAGTTCACATACATGTGTAATTACCAAGTAGATGGACCGTCATGTATTCAGCGTGAATATGAGCAACCTTTCAATCATGTGTGTTATGAATGCATGAGGAATATTTAAACATATATAGTAAAAACATGGTTTCGGTGGATCCGGGGTGTCGAAGACCGATATGGCGAACGTTCGAACTCTTTCAAATTTTCTTCCGTTTGATATGCGATTTGTGAAATTTCAAAAATTCAGTCCAATTTACATATTCTGTGATCCATATTTTGATTAGAATATTTGCGTCTCAATAGGTGATCGACCGGTGCTGCAGTTGCCTTGAAGAAGTGAGTTGAGGCAGTTGCCGTGAGGATCGATGAAGAGCGCACGCGGCGCTAGCTTTCGTTTCCGTGCTGTCGTGCAAGGATACAAAAGTGGCTTGGCCCCCGCCGCGGCCCCGGAGCTGGAGCTGCATCCATCCATGGCAGCACCCTCGCGTGCGTCCAAGTTTCTCGTGGGTCGCGAGCTGCCCTCGGAACGGCGTCTCGACCGATGCGCCCATCCATGCCCGTAAAAGCTTGTGCGGACGCTTGCAGACCACACCAACAATCTACCCCTACCCGGCCGCATGCATTGAACCAACAAGAAAAAAACACCATCCACCACCACCAGCATGCATTGAAATTGAATCGCCAAAACGCCGGCTGGCTGCTGCGCGACGCGACAAGAAACTGAAGCAGAAGAAATGGCGGAGAACGATCGAGCGGCCATCAGGAGCAGGAGGTGGTTGTTGGCTCTTCACTGCTCTCTTGCTAATAAAAGTTTGTTTTAGTACTACAACTACAATTATTCTACTACTCAGTGTATATGCACATTCTAGAACAAAGAACAAATAAGTTTAACCGGCCAGAGGAGTGAATTCTCATTTACTGAGATGACCTGCATTGGCCCCGTGCACGCGGCGTACACGAGCCGCCTGATCAAGTGACATATTTTGGCCATGAGGCTGCCCGTAATGGGTAGTACCATAAAGTAGTATCATGTACTGTATATGATACAAACTAGGACAATGCCCGTGCGTTGCAACGGGATATAAATGCGAGAAGAGATCCTTTCATCGAATTGATATGCATGTATGTGTCCATCGCCTCCGTGGCTATCGGATGGTCTCGTGATCCAACGGTGATTGTGAACCACTCTCAACTCAAACCAAATGACATTTTTTTAGAACGAAGACGCAAGAAGCGTCCTACTTGAAATTAATAAAGCCCACGGCACACAGAGTAACAAGGAACAATTCACACAAATAGGTTCAGCAGAGGCAACCCACCTCGCACACGGGACGCAGCCCGACAACTACAGAACTAGAGAACAGCTAGAGGCATCCCACCTCGATCACGGGTCGCAGCCCGAACTAAGACAGACACGCGTAAAGCAAAAGCTAACTAGGGCGAGGCGGCATGGAGACCCGAGTAGCAAGCTGAATGGTACGGATCTTCTCCATAGCATCGGACGCGGCCTCCTCTTCACTAGGCTTGCCCAGGGGCTTCCACTGCTGCATGAAAAGAAGACATTTGAAAAGAACGTCAGCTGGTTGCGCAGGGAAGGTTGACTTGATAGTGAATTTGTTACGCGTCGTCCACAGGGCCCAAAGGAGCGCGCTAGCCGTACGCCACGCCACCCTGCGTTGAGACCCACGAAGGGTGCCTAACGTAGCGACCAATTGACTGCCAGTAGACGGGTTCCAGGAAACCCCAAACGCCTCTCTAACGGCACTCCAAGCAAAACAGGCAAGGGGGCACTGGAATAGGATGTGGTTAGCGTCTTCCGGCGTGTTGCAAAGCGAGCAGCGTCCAGAGGACGGCCCGTTCCTCTTCTCCACGTTGAGGGCGCTAGGAAGCCGATCCTGGAGCGCCTGCTAGAGAAAGAACTTGATTTTCAAAGGAACGACGACCTTCCACAGCCCCCTAGCTGTGTCTAAGGTGAAGGACGAGGCAAGGCGCTCGTACAGAGACTTCACAGTAAACTTGTGGGAGGCGGTGAGGTCCCACGAGACCTGGTCCTCCTCGGGTGTGCTCTGGGAACGCTGGAGGATGGATTGGAGCTCGAGCCACAACTCCTCCGCACCATCCAGCGGCCGGCGAAAGGCCACCGCGCCGGGCGAGGCCTTCGCCGCCGCAGCCGTTATGTCAGGGTGAACCGCGAGGCGGAAGAGAGGTTTGAATTGTTCCCAAAGGGGGCCCCTACCCTCCCAGGTGTCCAACCACAGCCTGGTTGATTTGCCGTTGCGAACCGCGAAGCGAGCGCCCAGCCCGAACGCCGGTCGAACCGCCTGGAGCCCATTCCAGAAAGCCGAGCCAGAGGACTTGGCTTCGAAGACAGTGCCGTTTGGGAAATATTTAGCCCGCAGAATGTCGGCCCAAAGGCCTTTTGCGTTGTGATCAAGCCTCCAAAACCACTTGGCCAGCATATCCACGTTGTGGTGTTTGGAGTTCTTAATCCCTAAGCCCCCTGGCTTTTTAGGCCTGCAAAGCAAGGCCCATTTAACCATGTGGTACTTGCGTTTGGCCTCGGCTCCTTCCCAGAGGAAGCGAGACCGAGGAGTATCAAGTTTGACGTGGACCCCATCAGGAAGGAGGTACATGCCCATGGTGTAGGACGGAAGCGCCGAGAGGCACGCGTTGACCAAGATCAGCCGCGCCCCAGAGGAGAGGAATTTTCCCCTCCAGGTGCTGACCCGGTTGGCCACTTTGGCACAGAGAGGCTCCCATCCGGCAATGGAAATGCACTTGTCTGAGATGGGGAGGCCAAGGAACCTGATTGGAAACCTGCCCCGGTTGCAATTGAGCAGGTTCGCAATTCTAGTGCTATCGGTCTCATCCACCCCCATGGTGATAACCTCGCACTTGTGGAAATTGATCTTCATGCCCGACATAAGTTCGAAGCAAATGAGGATAAGTTTGACCGTAGCAATGCTGTGGTCATCGGGCTCGAACATGAGCATTGTGTCATCCGCGTACTGGAGTTGCGAGACCCCCCTGGGATCAAGTGCGACACCACTCCTCGGATGTGGCCGGCCTCCCTGGCCCTGTCCAGCATGTCACAACCCCAAGTTAGGTATGTGCTAGGTTAGCAAGTAACTTTGCATCATGTTAAAAATTTCAAAAAGAAATCAAAATGGGAGAGAGAACACCCCCCCAGATGAATTAATTCAAATGGCCAGAAATAAAGTTGCTCCAAAAATTCCTTTTGCATTTTTGAAAAGTCCCATAAATGAGTGGAATCACATATCAAGTGTTGTGGGACCAACCCCATGCTCATGGATTTTTCAAATATTCAAACAGGAGCATGGATTTAAATTTAAACCCCTATTTGAATTAAAGTTCAAATAATTTGAATTTAAAAAAAATGCCAAACTTTATAAGTGGCCAGTCCAATATATTATGAGGCCATATAAAAAGTTCTAACATTTTAGAAAATGGTTTGATATTTAATTAGCAGTGCCAAAACATAATGCAGAAAAGAAACAGAAAAGAAATAAGAAAAAGGGAGCAAACCTGGAAAGCAGCCCAACTTATCCCCCCAGGCCCATCTAGTCGGCCCAGCCCAGCCACCCCGTTTGTCTCTTCCTCACCGCGCCCACAAGCTGCTCGGTGAATGCATGCAGCACTCCACTCACGCCGCCGACGAGCAGCAGCCACGCAGCAGCTCCCCGCCGCCACCTCTTTGCACCTGGAGGCTTCTGGACGTCCCCCGCACCTTTTCCCCCACGAGCGCAGTTCTTCCTCCCTCTCTCTCGCCCAATTTCGACGCCGACGACGACCAACCGAAGCTTGCGCCGGAGCGGCTGATGGCGCGAGGGTTGACGGGTGTAGTCTTCTCGCCCTTCGTTGGTGAGCCCCAAGTGGAAGGCGTGATGCAGCACAACAGCAAATTTCCCTCTGTAAAGGTACCAAGGTTTGTCTCCAGTAGGACTCCAGAGATGATAAGTAGGTGTCAGCGGCGCAACTGACGCGGACCTGCACACAGACACAGATAACTTTGTTCCCAACGAAGTTCAGAGAGGTTGTCAATCTCTCCGGTCTTGTTGTTTACAAAGGATAAAACGCAAGGGATAATAATAGCAACTTGAAAGCAAATGCAGAAAAGTAAATATAGCGTGGAAACAATGATAAGGATATGGACCGGGATACGTGATGTTCGCTAGTGATGTCTCTCTCCCAAAAGACGATAAAATTGCTATGCGAGGTAAACAAATTACAGAAAGGCAATTGATAGGATTATGAACGCACCGCAATGCTAACTATGCTACAAAAGAAAGGAAGAGGCTCAAAAGCACGGGCAGTACGCCAAGGTAAGTAGACCGAAATCCATCTGCATCTACTACTAATCATCCACCTTGAGATATCTATCCAGAACATCTCGCTGGTATTAAGTTGCGAGCCCCACCCAAAGTGTAAACCCAAAGCAACAGACAACTGCATTTAAAAGAACTCTGCGTAAAGTAAACAATCCTTGTAACCGCGGTTACAAGCACCGTTGTTTCCCCCCTTGTGGCAACAACACATCCCCTAGACTCATGTTTTTGTCACTCAAGCATGTCATCGGGGGGGGGCATGAACCCACAATCTAGCACAATGCTCCCTCTTGGAGTCACTACCTACTACTTGGCCAAAGCAATAAACAGCAACGGAGAACATGCAGGAATTACTTAGGAACAAAAATATAAGAGATAAAAACCAAATATATTACTCTATCACAATCTGAACATAATCTCATAATCCATCAGATCCTATCAAACTCAACATAGCAATGGCAGAAATATTACAAAGGTGCCTCGATCATGTTGGGCAGCTCACGAGGTCTAAACAATGAAGATCAAAGAGGGGAGGAGAACATCACATAGCTACTGATCACGGACCCATGGTCCAAGGAAAACTACTCACGAGACATCCGGGGAGCATCCATGGTGGAGAGGAGACTCCCGGAGGTCAATCCTCCCTCCGGCAGGGTGCCGGGAAGAGGTCTTCTGGTGCTCCCGATCTTCGGAAGCGCGGCGGCGGCGGAACAGAGGCGAGTTCGCGGAATAGGGTTCTCTTTTTGGGGGTTTCCCATGACGGGGGATAAATAGGGGAAAGGGGGCAGCCAGAGGTGGGCCAAGGGCCCCAGGCGCCCCCCTGGTGCGGCCATGGGTGGGGCCGCGCCGGGTGGCCGCCTGGGCCCCCCTGGCTCCCCATTGGCCCCTCCCGGGATCTTCTCGAAGCTTCCGTCACGCTGATTTTTTATCTGAATTTTCCTGAATTTTTCTGGCACTTTTTATATGGGGGAAAACTGAAAAAGAAAAACAGCAGAAAACAGGAACTGGCACTGGGGTGCACTGAGTTAATAGGTTAGTCCAAATATGATCAAAACTGTATGAAAGTGTATCTAGATCATAGCAATATCACACAAAACATGCATGGAGCAAGCAGAAATTATAGATACGTTTTAGACGTATCAACGGCCGCCGCACCCGCGTGGCCACCGTGCTCCCCGCGACGCCTCGAGCTGTCCAGAGGAATCGCAGCCATCGTCTTCGTCTCCCCGTGCAGTGAATCGAGCCCGGGAGCCCTCGAGACTCCGCCATCGTCACCAAGTCGCCGCCGGCCACCGTGAAGATCCTCGCCGAATTTCGTCGCCGTTGAGCCCACCCCGCCTCCAACCTTTGCACCATCGCACTCCCCGCATCTTGGTGAGCTTTACCCCTCATCCAGCTATCCCCCTCTCGCCCTATGTCCTGCACCACCATGGGAGCCGAGCTCCGTCGCTGCCATGGCCGACGGTGAGGTCGCTCCCGTGACCCTTCTCCCTTGTGGTGGAGTCCATTGAGTTCCCGGAGCCACCAGGAGCGCAACACACTACTTCGTGCCCCCAACTTTGCACCGTAGCACCACCCGCGTCGCCGCCGTGCTTCGGTTGCCGCCGGTGAGGTCCCCGCCGTCGCCTCCGTCACCCCCTGGCCGCGCCGTGGCTTCCACGCGACGCGCGAGTGCACGGGCTGCACTCCAGTGCCTCTGGCGCTGCGAATCATTCCCCGCACCGCCGTCCCGAGGAGCTACGCCGTGCTGGGTGGTCGCCGGTGTTGAGCCGCCGGCGAGGTGACATGGATGGGCGTTTAACGCTAATTAACCACCCCAGTGTCACTTACAGGTGGGCCCAGGCCCCCCTCTAATCTCTCCGTTAATTTAATTAACAAGGATTTAACCCAGAGAGGCTGACAGGGTGACCCCACAGGTAAGTTTGACCAGAGTCAAGCCCCTGATGTCATGCTGATGTAGTGGTGACGCAATAAACCCTTTTCCATTTAATCCACAAAAGGCAGAAAATAACCCAAACTTTGGAAATTAATAATTAATTCATATTAACTCCAAATTGGACAAATAATATGTCTACAATTATCTGAAAAATCCAAGGAATGTGAATATGGACTTTGTTTCTATGTTTGACCAATTTAAATTGGGTGAACAGTGGCAAACATCCATATGCATTTAATTTGAATTCAAATTTGGGGTGATTTTGCAAATGACTATGCAGCACACTTCTTTTAAATAGTTTCATCCACACATCAGAGACATTACCTCACCTTTACAACATCACTTCATGATCAACCTTTTCAAATGAACATTCATGGATTCAAATGCATTTGAAATTCATCGATGAATCATATGGAGTTTGAATTTGCAACTCAAATGAAATACACTCCATTTAAATGGAATTGACAACACATTAGCACCCCTTACACCATGTTATAACATTTGATCATGTGCTTGAGCATTGCATTCATATTGATTTCTACTTCATGCTTTGTTTGTCCGGATAGAAGTGGAGCCAGAACCGGAGACCACCCCCTTCGTTGAAGACACCGTGTGTGAACCCCGTTAGCAAGGCAAGCAACTCCCATTGATCATGTCGATAAAATCCCAATTCCCTCTCAGTCTCGCTTATGCATTGTTTAGGATGATCACCATGATAACGTTTCTATCGCATAGTTGAACCCAATCCTTTGCATGACCTATCATTTTGTCACAGTAGTAAGCAAACCACAATCCTAGCAAATGTAGGAGTTGGTTGATACCATGTGGCCCCTTCAACTGTTACTGCTTATTGCATGCTTAGAGTGATACAATGTTGGTACTGTGATGTGAGTCGGGATGGTAGCAATCATGTTGATGATGGTGGAAATGTGTTGGTGAATCTACCCTAATACAAGGTGAACAATGAGAGGCTGTGTAGGAGTACGCAGTGGGTTGTCTCGTTGAACACCGCCTTAAGTCCGAGTTCTTGTGTGGTGATCCAAGAAGAAGAGTGCAACCACAAATTGGGCTCACTGACCCCTCTCATCCTAGTACCTCACCCCGTTCGAACCCCAGAAGTCGCAGTAGTTCGGAGTTCTGGTAGGGCTGTGGCACGGTCTGCGAAGTGGATGAACGACTTTTCAAGACCGGCTTGGGACCCTGCACACATCGTTTGAGGCTGTACTGGAACCTCGGATGGACTTCCATACGGATCCCCCTCAGATAGGCGAATCTCTGGACTAGAACGGAGTTGTGGGCGAAGTGTTGTGGTGGCATCCTCGCTGTCACCTCTTGAACGGTGACACGCAAAAGGCGGTAAGTGATGACACGTGTGTGTAGTAGTACACCCCTGCAGGGTTAACAAAACTATTCGAATAGCCGCGTCCGCGGTTAAGGACTGCTTGGAAAGCTTAGCTTGATTATTAGACAACTTGAACTGGATATACTTATAAAACTTGCCAAGATAAGCGTGAGTGCTATTGCGTGCTTTCTCATGGGTAAGTCAAGGAAGGCACCATAGTGGTGTAATTGGTTGGAGATGTAGTGGAATCGTGTACGCTACTTACCTCAAGTCTGGTACTCTTAGTTCAGGACTAGCCAAGTCAAAGCTGGCACTTCTGCATTGAACCCCACCTCCCTTTACCTTGATACATGTGCATGAGTAGTATAGCTCCTACGTAAGTCTTGCTGAGTACGACTTTGTACTCACGTTTTCTTATTCTATGTTTTAGATGAATCCACTGACCCCGAAGGTGGATTCTTCCTGGAGCTCGACGACTGATCAAGCTAGTGTAGTCCCAGTCAGACGACTGGTCCCTCGTGGAAGGGCTTGTTTATAGATAAGGCTTCTCTAAGCCATTTGTTAAACTTGTCTGTACTCAGACCTACTTTGCTTCTGCATGTTTGATGTAATGTTGGATCACAGTCTTGTGATCTCTGTGTGCACTCTGTAAGAGTTATCAATAAAGTTGTATACTTTGTAGAGAATTGCAATGATACCTGCTGTTCATACTAGACATGTGTGCTGCGTGTATGATTATATCATGCATGTCTTAGTATGGGTTTTCGAGACCTTAGTCGTGATCTGGCTGGCGGTCTTTTATACACCAAGTGGCCCTTAGATGTGCGCAGCTTGGGGCATTGCGATGCGATTGTTCGTGACTCCGTCACGTGCACACTTTGATGTATGATCGAGCCCGCCCTAGACCCCGACTAAGTGATCGGGCTGGAGTAAGTCTATGTAAGGGTTATAATACAATCGATAGTATGGTTGAGGCGACTTGTCTATGAGTATGGGAGTTCACCACCCATATCATTTAGACTTGTGTGCGGACTATGAGGACCCATCTCAGTTGATCATCCGGCCAGGATGAGATACCCTCACGTTTGATGCTTTCCGAGAACGTTCCGTGCTTGGCCTTGTCTGCTTAGACAAGTGGGTACGGTTCTCGGCTCTCCGTATGATTGTGTTGTAGCGAGTCTTGCATACGCTAACCCCGGGTCCCGACAGACTTGGTATCAGAGCAGGACTGACTGTAGGATTATCAGCCTTGGCCGAAGTCGAGTCTAGCTTTCTATAGTTATATAGTTACTCTGGGTATATAAGGGAACAACGTAAGGCTTCTTTTTTCTCCTTACCCCCTTCGTTCTGAATTCTGAGTCACCCTGACCTCTTCTACGGGAAGATAGGACTAGGCTCACCTCTGTCTGATTAGAACATCTCGTTGTTTGCTTCATTGTAGCCGTAGGAAAGTTTTGTTCGGTTTACTAGAGTTGTTGTGCTTCCTAATTTCTTACATCGTATGTAAGTGATGTTTCTACATTGCAAGAAAAGGCATTTCTTACAATTACAGCCGTTATGCTGTCCGAGTCATTCCAGGTTTCTTCATAATCTGATGCGTTTGCAAAATCTTTCCCTCTATTTCGGTTGTCCTTCCAGAAGATTTTCTAGGTGGCATGCCTAACAGTTCCATAGAGTTTGATGTAGGTTTTCTTCTAGAAACCTATAGTGATTCATTTGCAGCTCTTCCTCCCCCTTTGGATGTCTTCCAGCCAGAATAGCCACACTAAACATTGTGTTGGGGTACTTTGCTACTCTGACATATCGGTTCTAGCCCCTAGTAAACCTTGGTCATCCTCAGGAAAACCATCCAGTAACCCAACCCCTTAAATCTATCCACCCGACAGATGTGTAGAATTCATAGTGGATCTTATACCAGGCACAACCCAAATTTCCAGACGCCCATATAAAATGGCCCCACGTGAGTTAGCTGAGCTTAAAATCCAACTTGAAGCTTTGTTGGAAAAAGGCTTCATCCATCCTAGCTCATCGCCATGGGGTTGCCCCATTCTGTTCGTAATGAAGAAAGATGGAACAGAAAGGATGTGCGTAGACTATCGGCCGCTAAATCTAGCGACGATAAAGAACAAGTACCCACTGCCCATGATCAATGATCTTTATGATCAACTTGCTGGATCCTCTGTCTTCTCCAAGATGGATTTGAGATTAGGCTATCATCAAATCAAAATCCGAAACGAGGACATTCCCAAGACGGCTTTCACTACTCGGTATGGTCTTTACGAGTACACCGTCATGTCCTTCGGATTAACCAATGCCCCCGCCACATTCTCGCGCTTGATGAATTCAATCTTCATGGAGTACCTAGATAAATTTGTTGTAGTTTATCTTGATGACGTTCTCATCTACTCGAAGAATGAAGAAGAGCACGCAGAACATCTTAGGTTGGTATTGATGAAACTTCGAGAGCATCGCCTTTATGCCAAGTTCTCCAAGTGCGAATTTTGGCTACCAGAAGTGACCTACTTAGGCCACGTGATTTCTGCAAAAGGCATTGCTGTGAATCCCGAGAGAGTTCACGCCGTCCTTGACTGGACTCCACCTGAATCGGTTAAGCAAGTTAGAAGTTTTCTTGGCTTAGCAAGCTATTGCCGCCGCTTCGTCGAGAACTTCTCCAAAGTTGCAAAGCCTCTAACTGAACTCCTCAAGAAAGATAAGAAATTCCAATGGACCCCCAAGTGCGAGGAAAGCTTTCAAGAGCTAAAAATAAGATTGACTTATGCACCCGTACTTGCGCCTCCAGACACCAAAAGGGATTTCGAGATCTATTGTGACGCTTCACGGCAAGGGTTAGGATGCATACTTATGCAAGATCGACATGTGTTAGCATACGCTTCACGCGAGTTGCGTTCACATGAAGAGAACTATCCTACCCATGATCTTGAACTCGCTGCCTTAGTTCATGCCCTGAAGACATGGCGACAATACCTCCTTGGTAATCACTGCCAGATCTATTCTGATCACCAAAGCCTCAAATACATATTCACCCAGCCATATCTTAATCTCAGGCAAAGACGTTGGATAGAGTTGATAATAGATTATGACTTAGGAATTTCTTACACCCCAGGCAAAGCCAATGTCATGGCTGATGCACTAAGTCGTAAGTTGTATTGTAACAACTTCATGTTACAACAGTATCAACCACTTCTTCATGAGGAATTTCGAAAGCTCAATCTCGAGATTGTTCCTCGTGGATCTCTTTTCAACTTGGTGGCGACACCAACACTTGAGGATCAAATCATAGTTGCCCAAAGGCGTGCACGAGGTGTTCGCCGGATCAAGGAGAACATTGCTAGCGGAGTTGCTAAATGTTTATCCATAGATAACAAAGGAACAGTATTCTTTGAAAATCGTTTGGTAGTACCTAAGAATAGAGATCTAAGGCAACTAATCCTCAAAGAATCCCATGACACACCCCTCTCGATTCATCCCGGTAGCACAAAAATGTACCGAGATCTATGGCAGAGATTTTGGTGGACTAGGATGAAGAGAAACATTGCTCGATTTGTTGCCGAATGTGATGTTTGTCGTCGCATTAAGGCAGAACACCAAAGACCTACTGGTACACTTCAACCTTTGCCTATTCCAGAGTGGAAATGGGACAAAGTCAGTATGGATTTCATCAGTGGCTTTCCAAGAACCCAGAAAGGAAATGATGCCATCTTCGTTGTGGTGGATAGACTTTCCAAAGTTGCTCACTTCCTGCCCGTTCGCGAGTCTATAACTTCTAGCCAGTTAGCGGACTTGTATGTCTCTAGAATTGTGTCTCTTCATGGTGTTCCTTTGGAAATCAATTCTGATCGTGGTAGCCTTTTCACCTCTAGATTTTGGGGAAGCTTTCAGAATGCTATGGGAACTCATCTCTCCTTTAGTACAACTTTCCATCCTCCGTCTAGTGGTCAAGTCGAAAGGGTTAACCAAATTCTTGAAGACATGCTCAGAGCTTGTGTTATCTCATTTGGAAAGAATTGGGAGAAGTCTCTTCCACTCGCCGAATTTGCTTATAACAATAGTTTCCAATCTAGTCTGAACATGGCTCCTTTTGAACTCCTATATGGACGACGATGTCGAACACCCCTAAACTGGTCAGAAATCGGTGAAAGACAATTCTTTGGACCGGATATGATCATGGAAGCAGAAGAGAAAGTTCGCATTGTTCGTGATCAATTGAAAGCAGCACAGTCTCGTCAGAAAAGCTACTATGATCTTCATCATAGGCAAGAAAGCTACAATCTGGATGAGAAGGCTTACCTTCGGTTACTCCTCTGAAGGGAACCCAACGTTTCGGTATCAAAGGCAAGTTGGTCCCACGTTACATCGGATCTTTCCGCATTCTTGCTAAACGTGGAGAAGTTGCCTACCAACTTGAACTACCCCCGCACCTTTCCCGAGTACATGATGTATTCCATGTGTTACAACTCAGGCGTTGCTTCAAGGACCCCATCCGCGAAGTCGACCATGAAACGCTTGATCTCCAAGATGACCTTTCTTATCGAGAGTACCCCGTTCGTATTCTTGATTCAGCAGAGCGTGTCACTCGTCGTCAGAAGATTAAGTTTCTGAAAGTGCAATGGTCACACCACTCTGAGAAAGAAGCCACGTGGGAAAGAGAAGACCGTCTCAGTGCCGAGTACCCCTCCTTCCTCCCGTTGACTTATGAATCTTGGGACGAGATTCTTTTGAGTGGGGGCGAGTTGTCACAACCCCAAGTTAGGTATGTTCTAGGTTAGCAAGTAACTTTGCATCATGTTAAAAAATTTAAAAAGAAATCAAAATGGGAGAGAGAACACCCCCAGATGAATTAATTCAAATGGCCACAAATAAAGTTGCTCCAAAAATTCCTTTTGCATTTTTGAAAAGTCCCATAAATGAGCGGAATCACATATCAAGTGATGTGGGACCAACCCCATGCTCATGGATTTTTCAAATATTCAAACAGGAGCATGGATTTAAATTTAAACCCCTATTTGAATTAAAGTTCAAATAATTTGAATTTAAAAAAATGCCAAACTTTATAAGTGGCTAGTCCAATATATTATGAGGCCATATAAAAAGTTCCAGCATTTTAGAAAATGGTTTGCTATTTAATTAGCAGTGCCAAAACATAATGCAGAAAAGAAACAAGAAAAAGGGAGCAAACTTGGAAAGCAACCCAACTTATCCCCCCAGGCCCATCTAGCCGGCCCAGCCCAGCCACCCCGTTTGTCTCTTCCTCACCACGCCCGCAAGCTGCTCGGTGGAATGCATGCAGCACTCCACTGACGCCGCCAACGAGCAGCAGCAACGCAGCAGGTCCCCGCCGCCACCTCTTCGCACCTGGAGGCTTCTGGACGTCCCCCGCACCTTTTCCCCCACGAGCGCAGTTCTTCCTCCCTCTCTCTCGCTCGATTTCGACGCCGACGACGACCACCCGAAGCTTGCGCCGGAGCGGCCGCCGCACCCGCGTGGCCATCGTGCTCCCCGCGACGCCTCGAGTTGTCCAGAGGAACCGTAGCCATCGTCTTCGTCTCCCCGTGCAGTGAATCGAGCCCGGGAGCCCTGGAGACTCCGCCATCGTCACCAAGTCGACGTCGGCCACCGTGAAAATCCTTGCCGAATTCCGTCGCCGTTGAGCCCGCCCCGCCTGCAACCTTTGCACCATCACACTCCCCACATCTCGGTGAGCTTTTCCCCTCATCCAGATATCCCCCTCTCGCCCTCTGTCCTGCGCCACCATGGGAGCCGAGCTCCGTCGCCACCATGGCTGACGGTGAGGTCGCTCCCGTGACCCTTCTCCCTCGTGGTGGTGTTCATTGAGTTCCCGGAGCCACCAGGAGCGCAACGCACTACTTCGTGCCCCCTCCTTTGCACCGTAGCACCACCCGCATCGCCGCCGTGCTTCGGTTGCCGCCGGTGAGGTCCCCGCCGTCGCCTCCGTCACCCCCTGGCCGCGCCCTGGCTTCCACGGGACGCGCGAGTGCACAGGCTGCACTCCAGTGCCTCTGGCGCTGCGAATCATGCCCCGCACCGCCGTCCCGAGGAGCTCCGCCGTGCTGGGTGGTCGCCGGCGTTGAGCCACCGGCGAGGTGACGTGGATGGGCGTTTAACGCTAATTAACCACCCCAATGTCACTTACAGGTGGGCCCAGGGCCCCCTCTAATCTCTCTGTTAATTTAATTAACTGGGATTTAACCCAGAGAGGCTGACAGGGTGACCCCACAGGTAAGTTTGACCAGAGTCAAGCCCCTGATGTCATGCTGATGTAGTGGTGACGCAATAAACCCTTTTCCATTTAATCCAGAAAAGGCAGAAAATAACCCACACTTTGGAAATTCTTAATTAATTCATATTATCTCCAAATTGGACAAATAATATATCTACAATTATCAGAAAAATACAAGGAATGTGAATATGGACTTTTTTTCTATGTTTGACCAATTTAAATTGGGTGAATAGTGGAAAACATCCATATGCATTTAATTTGAATTCAAATTTGAGGTGATTTTGCAAATGACTTTGCAACACACTTCTTTTAAATAGTTTCATCCACACATCAGAGAATTTACCTCACCTTTACAACATCACTTCATGATCAACATTTTCAAATGAACATTCATGGATTCAAATGCATTTGAAAATCATCAATGAATCATATGGAGTTTGAATTTGCAACTCAAATGAAATACACTCCATTTAAATGGAATTGACAACACATCAGCACCCCTTACACCATGTTATAACATTTGATCATGTGCTTGAGCATTGCATTCATATTGATTGCTACTTCATGCTTTGTTTGTCCGGATAGAAGTGGAGCCAGAACCGGAGACCACCCCCTTCGTTGAAGACACCGTGTGTGAACCCCGTTAGCAAGGCAAGCAACCCCCCATTGATCATGTCGATAAAATCCCAATTCCCTCTCAGTCTCGCTTATGCATTGTTTATGATGATCACCATGATAACGTTTCTATCGCATAGTTGAACCCAATCCTTTGCATGACCTATCATTTTGTCACAGTAGTAAGCAAACCACAATCCTAGCAAATGTAGGAGTTGGTTGATATCATGTGGCCCCTTCAACTGTTACTGCTTATTGCATTCTTAGAGTGATACAATGTTGGTACTGTGATGTGAGTCGGGATGGTAGCAATCATGTTGACGATGGTGGAAATGTGTTGGTGAATCTACCCTAATACAAGGTGAACGATGAGAGGCTGTGTAGGAGTACGCAGTGGGTTGTTTCGTTGAACACCTCCTTAAGTCCGAGTTCTTGTGTGGTGATCCAAGAAGAAGAGTGCAACCATACATTGGGCTTACTGACCCCTCTCATCCTATTACCTCACCCCGTTCGAACCCCAGAAGTCGCAGTAGTTCGGAGTTCTGGTAGGGATGTGGCACGGTCTGCGAAGTGGATGAACGACTTTTCAAGACCGGCTTGGGACCCTGCACACATCGTTTGAGGCTGTACTGGAACCTCGGCCGGACTTCCATACGGATCCCCCTCAGATAGGCGACTCTCTGGACTAGAACGGAGCTGTGGGTGAAGTGTTGTGGTGGCATCCTCGCTGTCACCTCTTGAACGGTGACACGCAAAAGGCGGTAAGTGATGACACGTGTGTGTAGTAGTACACCCCTGCAGGGTTAACAAAACTATTCGAATAGCCGCGTCCGCGGTTAAGGACTGCTTGGAAAGCTTAGCTTGATTATTAGACAACTTGAACTGGATACTTATAAAACTTGCCAAGATAAGCATGAGTGATATGGCGTGCTTTCTCGTGGGGAAGTCGAGGAAGGCACCATAGTGGTGGAATTGGTTGGAGATGTAGTTGACTCGTGTACGCTTCTTACCTCAAGTCTGGTACTCGTAGTTCAGGACTAGCCAAGTCAAAGATGGCACTTCTGCATTGAACCCCACCTCCCTTTTCCTTGATACATGTGCATGAGTAGTATAGCTTCTACCTAAGTCTTGCTGAGTACGACTTTGTACTCACGTTTTCTTATTCTATGTTTTAGATGAACCCACTGACCCCGAAGGTGGATTCTTCCTGGGGCTCGATGACTGATCAAGCTAGTGTAGTCCCAGTCAGACGACTGGTCCCTCGTGGAAGGGCTTGTTTATAGATAAGGCTTCTCTAAGCCATTTGTTAAACTTGTCTGTACTCAGACCTACTTTGCTTCCGCATGTTTGATGTAATGTTGGATCACAGTCTTGTGATCTCTGTGTGCACTCTGTAAGAGTTATCAATAAAGTTGTATACTTTGTAGAGAATTGCAATGATACCTGCTGTTCATACTAGACATGTGTGCTGCGTGTATGATTATATCATGCATGTCTTAGTATGGGGTTTCGAGACCTTAGTCGTGATCTGGCTGGCGGTCTTTTATACACCGAGTGGCCCTTAGATGTGCGCTGCTTGGGGCATCGTGATGCGATTGTTCGTGACTCCATCACGTGCACACGTTGATGTATGATCGAGCCCTCCCTAGACCCCGACTAAGTGATCGGGCTGGAGTAAGTCTATGTAAGGGTTATAATACAATCGATAGTATGGTTGAGGCGACTTGTCTATGAGTATGGGAGTTCACCACCCATATCATTTAGACTTGTGTGCGGATGATGAGGACCCATCTCAGTTGATCATCCGGCCTGGATGGGATGCCCTCACGTTCGATGCTTTCCGAGAACGTTTTGTGCTTGGCCTTGTCTGCTTAGACAAGTGGGTATGGTTCTCGACTCTCCGTATGATTGTGTTGTAGCGAGTCTTGCATACGCTAACCCTGGGTCCCGACACAGCATGGCGGAGAGAGCATCTTCAACGAAGTTGAAGAGCAGCGGTGAAATTGGGTCTCCCTGCCGGAGGCCACGCTTATTGCACAAGTACGGCCCAATGTCGTCGTTCACCGCAACTGCAGTCTTGCCCCCCGAGACAAGCTGCAGAATCAGGTGCACCCAGCTCGGATCAAAGCCTTTTGTGAGGAGGACCTCGCGGAGAAACTCCCAGTTCACCCGGTCGTAGGCCTTCTCAAAATCGAGCTTAAGAAGCAGAGCAGGTAGCCGTTTGACCTTTAGCTCGTGGAAAATCTCACCAAGCGCCACCGGGCCTTCCAAAATGTGCCACCCCTTAATAAAGGCCGATTGGCTTGGGTTGATAACACGGTGCGCAATCGGGGAGAGGCGAGTGGCATAGACTTTGGCACACATTTTAAACAGGACGTTTATAACCGCGATCGATCGGAATTGCCGAATGCTATCAGCCCCTTTTTCTTTGGGGATGAGCGAGATGATACCGTAATTGAGGCGCGCAATATCTACCGCCCCCTCGAAAACCCGTGAATCGTTTGAACAAGCGTCTTCCGAAGACAAGGCCAGTATCGTCTGAAGAACGCAACCGGCCACCCGTCAGGCCCCGGGGCCGTGTCCACCTTCATAGATTTGAGAGCTTAATCCACCTCCTCGTGGGAAATGGATAACGAGTGCTCGAGGTTTTCGGCCTCCGACACCCTAGCCGCAGGCCTCAAAAGATCACGGCGCAACCCCACCCGCTTCGGCTCCGCGGAGCCCATCAGCCCGATGTTGCAGTCATAGACATGTTTCACGATGCTGGCTTGCCTCAGAAGGATCCCCTGCTCCGAGTGAAGGCGAGGAAGAGAGCACTTGCATTTTCTTCCATTAGCGTACGCGTGGAAATAAGCCGTAATGGCGTCGCCCTTTGTGATCCAAGACACTCCGGAGCACTTACGCCAGTACTCCTCCTCCGCCCTGAGGATGCTCAAAATACGGCCCTCCAGGGCGCACCGATGAGCCCACTCATCTTCCGAGAGCGGGCGGGTATCGTCCTGAACGTCGATCGCTGCGATCTCCGCCGTGAGACGCAACCGTTCAGCCTTGGCGTCCCGCCCCCGGTTGGCCCCCCAGCCACGCTGGAAGGCTCGAAGCTTGGCCGCCGCGGCCACCCAGACGTAGGGGCCCCCGCAAAGGGCCAAGCTCCCTGGTAGCCTTGTCCCATTGCGCGTGCACCAGGGCATCAAAGCCTTCCACTTCGAACCAGGCCATTTCGAAGAAGAACCTGGGGCTGCGCCTTAGCTTCTCCTCCCCTGAGGAGAGGATGAGGGGGGACGTGGTATGAACCTATCCTCGTTTCCGCCAGGAGCGCAGCCATCGGGTAGAGCACCTCCCAGTCTGTGGTCATGAACACCCTGTCCAAGACGCTCCGAATAGGCTGGAGTTGCTTGTTAGTCCAGGTATAACAAGCCCCGGCTTGATATACTTCACGCAACGCCATGGCCGCAATGGCGTGGTTAAACATATGCACACGTGGCCAGTCGATATTGGAGTCGGACTTGTCCGCACCCGACCGAATGAGGTTGAAATCCCCCCCAAGAGTGCGGGGAGGGCGGCAACCTCACATCGATGAACGAGGGCCTGGAGTTCCCCAAAGAACTCAGGCGCCCGCGAGTGATCCATCGGGCCGTAGACCGCAACCACCACCCAGGTAGCCCGGGACACGCGATGGCAAACCATGGCCGCGACGAAGAAGGTGCCCACCTCCCAGTTGGTCACCTCCAATGCGTCGGAGCAGCATCCGAGAAGAATTCCCCCAGAGTGGCCCTGAGCCGCAAGCCAGCGCCAAGCAAAGCGTTGGAGCGGGTCGATGCGGAGAAGGTCGCGATGGGAGAAGTCAGCCTTGATGGTTTCCTGAAACGCTACAATGTCTAGACTTTCTTTGAAGATATAATCCTTGAGCAGCGCCCTCCTTCCAGCGTGGCCGAAGCCGCGCATTTTCCAGAAAAGGAAATGCATCAAATGATGCAATTTCTAAGGCGAACCCCCTGGAGCTCACCGGTTTGGCCACCTTCCTGGTCTTCTTTGAACGGCCAGGGGGTGCAGAGGTGCTTGGCTGGAGCCTGTCATCTTCTGCCCCTTCGGGCGCCAGGGTCACAATAGCTTCCGCCACCACTCCCTGCGCGGGAGCCGCCCCCATGGGCTCCCCAGCCACTGCATCCCCTGCTGCATCCGCGCGCTTGCGCTCCTCTGCCTCGGCCAGAGCCGCTTGCGCCACTTCCCTAGCCCTAACTAAGGACACGGCGACCTCTCTCGTCTCCGGGAAGCTCACACCCAGGTCGACCATAACCTCTGCCAAATGATCGTCGGAGAAAGCACTGAGAATAGAGAAGCGCGGATTCGGGTTACCTAAAGTGTCGAGGTTCTTGTCCGTCGTGCGCAGCTGGGACCTCTGCAGCGACGTGAGGTCCGCGAGCGCACTTTTGAGGCGGGCGCTGGACCCGCGAGTGGCCACCGGCGCGGCCTTGGAGCGCTTGCCCTTGGCGCTAGCCGACGCCAGGGCCGCCCTCAGCTCGCCGCCCACGTCTGGCGGGGAAGGAGATGCGAGCATGGAGATGTCCCCCGAGGTAGCGGATGGCCCCGCAGGTGGGGTGCGTTTCGTCGTCTTCTTGATGTGCCTCCTTCCACTCTCCGAGTCGACTGAGGTGGGGGTGGAGAACAAGCTCCCCACGCCCGCCTCGCCTGCAACTGCCTCCGTCGCCACCGGGATTATCGCCAGGTTAGATCCATACTGATCGAAAGTACCTGATAGGGTGCGGGCAACGCGAGGGGTGGAAATGGCCGTGTCCATCGTAGCCGACGTGACTTTGAGGTTCTGCAAGCCTTTATCCAGATCCGCCGCGTTTTTAGTAGCTGCCCCCGCATCGCTAGCTTGGCCCAACCTTTCCCAGGTCTCAGTGTCCACCGACGTGTCGTGCATGCTTTCGTCGGGGTCCTCAGCCTGCCCGCCTCCCTGGCCGACACCTTGGCCTTTGCCCAGGCCGCCCGCGCCCCCGCCCTGGGAGGCCATCGAGCCCTTGCCTTGGCCGCTGCCCTGACCTCCTTCCTTAGAGCCGCCACAACCTCCTTTGGGGGGCCTTATGGAGCGGAGGGAGGCGGGGGTGGTGGAGCAGTCCCTCCGGACCGCTTGGACGGCAGCTCGGGTTCCACCCGGATGAAATAGCCCTCGTCGTTGAAGAAAACTTGCGTCTTCCCTTTCACCTTGGCCGGGGACTTGCAGGCAAGCTTCATGCGCACCGGGCCCTGAAGGATCAGAGAAAGTTCATCCACCACAATGGGCTTGCCAAGAATTTCGAAGGCCACCATGAGGCTCTCCACCTTGCGGTGCTTCTTGGGGATGCCGTGAAGCTTCACCCACACCTCTGGCAGGATGATGGGCGGGATGTGCTCCCACACCGAGCCCCGAATGGAGGTCGTGATGTTGCGCAGGGATAGGAAAAGCTTACCGCTCCTAGTAGCCATGCGCAGCATCTCCATGGACGGGAACTCGACCGCGAACTCCCTGTTCGACAGTTGCAAGACCTTCCAGTCCCACTGGCCCTCAACCAGGTGGGAGAGCTCCTCCGAGAGGAAAGTGTTAGTGAGATGCCCCGGCTCGACCGTGATCATCGCGCTGTTGTCAAGCAGCTCAACTTGCGCCTCCTTCCCCTCCGCCTCCGCAAATTGCACGCGGAAGAAACCCTCCCCCGGGATTCCTTTCCCAAATGTGCGCAATTGGATCTGCACACCCCGAGTAGGGCAGTGGTGTAACACCCCCAGATCCAGTAACAGTAATCACTACACTGATCCCTTTGTTAATGACCATCACTGCTGCTAATCAAGCCATGATCAAGTTGATCGTAGCTCTGTCAGATTCCCACCCTGATAAAATGTCGAATAAATGTGGATTGTGAATCTTGCTCCAAGGATTGTGGATGCATGTCAATCAACTTGATCATGGTTAAACTAAAACCACCTTAGTCATTTGCATAATCCCAAGTCAATGATAATCATGAAACCCATAAGGTTGGATTATCAACATTGTCATGAAAATAAAATGAAAATAAAAACAATGTGGAAAATAAACCTTGTCCAAAAATTATGAAACCAATTTTATTAAATGCATAATAATCCCTGAAGAATGATACCATGGTGTTGGATATTTTATAAAGCATATAAATATATAAATAATTAAAAACAGTAGCAAATCAATAACATTTAATACATTTTTAAATAAAACAAAATGCAAATGAATTTATAAATGACCCAAACATTTTGTATCACTGATAGGGGGTATAACTTTAATTTACCAACACCTAACACATTTTATAAAAATACAGAAACAATTAAAACAATTGCACAAAGTAAAGAACATAAAGAAAACAAAACAGAAATAAAAACCTATCTCCCTCCCCTCCCCCTCATCTTGCCCTCTCTCGCACCGTGCACAAGCTCGCCCATGGCGGGGCCAGGGCTGCGCCGTCGAGCCAGCGCGCCAACGTGCTCGCCCCACCTCGCCTTCTTGTCCACTGTGTTGCTCGTTGTCGTCCACTCCCTCCTGCGCAAGGAATCGAGCGGGGACACCCCCACACCGCCGTCATCGTCGCGTTCTTCCGCCACGGCCGCCGGCGAATACAACTTCGATTCGTTGTCACGGACGTTCCCCGAGCACACTGCCACTCCGTCTACGCTCACGGTGAGCTGCATCCCCGATTGCCCCCTACGCCCTTCGATTTGGCCCCTCCATCGTGGGTTACCGCGTGCTCGAGCTTTGGCCATCGCCGTGGCCTCTATGGCTGCGCGCGCACGCGCTCGCTATGCCGCTGCCCTGCGCCCGACACGCTCGGGACGCCCTAGCTACTCCCTAACGACGCCCCTCACGCCCCGGACGCGACCTGGCCGCGCCACCACCGCACGCCCTCACCCGCAACCTCCCGTGGTCGCGCCCAGAGCTCCCGGTTGCCTGCTGTCTGATCCCCCTCACGTGCGCGCCCACTTGGCCACGCCCGCACGTGCCTTGCTCCGCCGCTCGCCCCCTGTTCCGGCCGCTTGCCCCGCTCGTCGCCGTGGTTGGCCTCGCCGGCGAGGACGCCACTGGCCTGGGCCATTAAACGCTTAAGCAAACCACCCCCGATTGTGGTGCTAATCCTCATTAGGAGATAATCCCCAGTCTATTACAGATGGCCCCCACCCAAAATAACTCTCTGTTAATTCGAATAGAAAACAATTAAGTTAATATATGTCAATGACATGTGGGCCCAGTAGGTTATTAGATGTTTAAATCAAATAGTTAAAACTTTGAGTATATGACATATGGATCCCACTTGCTAGTTTAGTTAAATTAAATGTTTTAATGGCTGATGTGTATCACAGTGGGGTCCCACTGGTCAGTTGACCAGTCAACCTTACAGGTTGGCCCCACTTGTCAGTGTTGACCTAGTCAACTACACTGTTCTGGATAATGTTTAATAAACAATTAAATAAATTCAGAAATTGGTTTAAATTGATTAAAACTTTGAAATTGAATATCTTTTAAACTGTAACTCCGATGAAAATATTTTATACATCAAAATTGATCAAAAAAATATAACGAATAAGAATACATCACCCGTATAGCCACCACACCCCTCTAATATACCGAACCCGAGACTTTCCCCCCTCCGGATCGTTTGTCCGGTGAATATCCGGAACCGATAAAACTTTTCGGATTAATTTATTCTGAACACGAAAGTTGTTCAGAATGGATCAACTAGCACAGATACACCTTTCACATGTTTGTTGGATGTCCACGACACCTCCGACATGATACCTTCCCCCTCTGGGCCGTCTATCGATACTCACCCCGAGCCGGTAGTTCATCCCCGGATAATTTCCCGCTCCGAGCAATACACATTGCACTGCGTTAGAGCCTCGTTGCTTTGTATATGCTATGTCATACATTTGTATTGCTATTATTGTTGTGTATTTACTGTTTCTCCCCCCTTATTCTCCGGTAGACCCCGTTGCTGCCGCTGACGACACCGTTGCCGAGTACGACTACTTCGTCGACGACTGTACCCCTACCGTCGAGCTTCCAGGCAAGCATGGCCATTCTCTTCCCCAGATATCGCCTATCTTACCGTACATTTCGTGCACTAGGCATTGTTACTGTTGCTGCTACGTTACAATCCTATTCAATTGCATAGCTTGTTTTTGTCGCCCCTTGATTTACCTCCCTTTATCCTATGCTGCCTATAAATATATATATATATAATATTCAGTAGTGAGCCCTACGCATTGTTAGCTAGGATTAGATAGCGGGCCGTGGCCACTCAGGGGAGTGACACGGATAAAAAATATATACAACTTCAACAGGTACGGATCAATGCAGACGCCCTAGGGAACCTCCAATGGCGAGACTCTGCCGAGTCGCTTCGAGTTTGACTTACGAGTGGACGAACTCGTATTTCATTCTCGTCGGCTCAGTAGCATAGCATCACCAGGATGATACGAGGTTTACCTCTTTAGTTCATTCCGCTGATGTCTCTGTCAAACCTCTTTAAGTGTGCCATCGAGGGTAAGGAGTTCACTTAATGGTAGGAACTCGAATCAACTGGTGTCCTTACAGGTAAGGAGTCGGGTGACCCAACGGTGCCCGCGCATGGTATCTTAGCGGAACGACAGGTCAGGTGTATTCCACCGGTGTGCGGCGGGCCTGGTACTGTTCGTGGCCGACAGGTATCCTGTTGTACGAAAGTCGAGCTCTTCGGAGCAAACGCGAGACAAGGTAAGGAGACGGTTCACCTTGTTGGTAACCGCACGAGTTGGTGGGACGTCAGGGCAGTCACCTATGTTATTGGTGGACCTGACTGCTGTCGTTGTGCGCGACTCACCTAAATAAGGACAACGATAACGGTTGTTCCGACAGAAAATAAATAAATTGCTAAATGGTTCGGTGGATGTCTTGAGTTGGCTATATGCCATGTACGCACTACCTACCCGTGGGAATTATGAGTTATGGGATCCCCTTCTTCATAGTGTCGTCGGAGGACTCTTCAGACGTCAGCAGTACCACGGCCTGCGCCGGGAAGTGGTGTTGTCTTATTTTCTCGCGCGGTGGTGTCTTATTTGGATTTGCTTTAACTTCACCGGCCAGCCTCGCACCGTGCAGGAGTACGTCGGAGTTAGGGTCCAAAGCCTCGCGTACATAGGATATAGTCCGGTGGAAGGCCTCTCTGTTGAGTTTGAAAGATGGGGTACAGAGTGTCGGATAGACTTGGTGGAGCATTCCCTAACAAGGTGCCCGCCACCCTGGAGATCCGTGCGTGTAGTGTAACACAAGTGCACCCCTGCAGGGAAGATTAATCTATTCGAATAGCCGTGTCCACGGTAACAGGACGCTTTATGCTGAAGCTGGATCTTACCACTACAAACTATTATTATTAAACTGTATGGTTCCGGGTTTTCTTCCTCGCTGGGATGTCGAGGAGGTGAACTCGGAGACATTGCTAATTATTACAACTTATTATTATACAATGATGTAGCAACTTCTGCTGCATTGTTACTTTATGCTTTATATAAACTGTTGGCTATTCTCTCCTCATGCTGCAAGACTCGTTGGAAGATGATAGTCTTCGATAGGCCTAGCTTCTTACCCTTATTCTAATTTCTATCTTGCAGACCACTATATATAGCCTCCCCTCTCCATTTGATACAATGCATAATTTCTTAGTAGCGAACGTAAGACTCGCGGGTATGCTAGATACTCACCTGCTTTATTTTCCCCTTTTATTGTTTTGCCTGATCGACCGCTGCAGTCGACGTTGGAGCCTTGGAGTCTAGGAGCAGGAGATCCCCGATGCCGACCACCGCAACATGAAGATCCCCGATGCCTTCTACGACGTCGAGTTCCCCTTTGACCAAGAGTAGTTTGGAGGTTCCCAGGCAGGAGGCCTCGCCTTTTCGATCGTTGTTGTTTTTGTGCTAGCCTTCTTAAGGCAACCTTGTATTCTTATGTCTGTACTCCGATACTATTGCTTCCGCTAACTTTGTGCTTTTGAGCTGTTGTATTCGAGCCCTCGTGGCCCCTGGCTTGTATTATACAGCTTGTATTATTTTATTTGTAGAGTTGTGTTGTGATATCTTACCGTGAGTCCCTGATCTCGATCGTGTACCTTGCGTGTATGATTACTGTACACAGTCTGATTTTGGGGGTGTCACAAGTTGGTATCAGAGCCGACTGCCTGTAGGACACCCCCATCCAACTCCTTGGTCGAAGTCGAGTCTAGTATTGGAAAAACTACTTTACTAACAGTGTCGTGTGGCTTACCGGCCCACGTCGCAAACTGGGTGGTATTAGGATCTTTTACTCCATACCTTTACTCTGGGAATCTGCTCTCTCTTCCTTTCGGGTAAAGATTTTTCTAACTCTAACTCTAGGTTCTCGTGACTGCTTTCTCCCGGAGATCCCTCATCACAGATGATGACCTGATTCAACAGAAGATGCCGAAGATACTCTCCGATAAATTCCCGAGACCCTGTGTGCCAATCACCCTTGCTATTCCCTGCCACTGATAAGTCCGTATGTATAACCACATACACCTTCCATTCATCCATTCAATTCCAGTTGCTCTTGTGTTCACAAGATGCATCGAAATACTTTCCGTTGTTTCGGGAATCCTTTGAGCATACTTCCTTGCAACTTCTTTTCACCCTGCGGATAATTCCTCACTTTTATCGAGGATCCGTTCATCCTAGGTGGTCCCTGTGATTCCCAAAATACTTTGAAATACTATTATGATCTCGCGACAATCCTCGGCAGCCTACTTCTTTGGAGTTTCTTCTTACCTGCTTGCACTATGGTTTATCCTGTTTGTCTTGTAGTCTTTGTTGACCTCCCTTGACATTTCCATTCTGATCTGTTGAATAGTCGTGTGTGCCAGTGCACGCAGTCATCAGTTGATCCGTATGAATCAATTCTTTTGGCTTAGACGTCATTCCGGACATGAGTTGGTTCTCGGTAAATCAAACCTTAATTGATTAACCGTCAAGCTTCTATTCAACTTATTCATCTTTGATTGATGTATCGGGGTCTGATACACCGATACGAAAGTCATAATTCCTTTGTCCCTAAGCATCGAAATATTCAGATGCTTCTATCATTCGATGCCTTTGTATTCTTTCTTCTTATGGGTGAGTACCAATACTCGCACCAGACTCTCGGTACGCCGCCTGAAATTTTGGTAGATTACTACCCGTCGCCCCCTTGTGTCTTAAGTCATTGATGAATTTCCCCTGATACGAAATTCCTTCGGCGAACGGTATCATCTGCTCCGTGTCATCATCCTTCTGCTTTCAAACTGGTCCCCTTATCCTTGTTTGTTGTATAGATTCGTAAAATGTCCCTATGGGTTGTATCTATGCTTCAGCCGTTTGTGTGAACCCATCAACTTCTACGGGTCATACTTTACTGGTGTTACGCCAGATAAATTTCCTACTCTACAAATTCATCGATAGCGAGAAGTGAATGGAAGCTATGCATTGAAGAAGTGGGAGTCGACCCTGAACCTTTGTGTTCATGCCCATGGATACGATGTAGAACTTATCATGAAAGCTTCTCGTAAAGATAATTACCCCCTTGGTATAAATCCTTCTGCACCTATGATCCTCCTTTCTACTTTTGAGTATTACCCCTGGTATCTCGAGGACATCATGCCTTTGCACTACAACTTATGAATTGTGATGAAATAATGCCTATCCCTGTCGTAACCACTCCATGGGTTCTGGGTTGTTGTCAACCGAGAACACCGCTTACCTTTTGCTCCACCACCCCTTTTGTTTGGTGATGCTGCTATTCGATTGCATTCTCTTGAAACATCTCGACATAAAGTGTCGTGGTCATCATCAGCATTTTTGCTTCTTCCATGTGTCTATTGAATTCATTGTGGGAAATACCATTCTTGCCCCTCGATGATTTGTGTCACCATTGACAACCCCCTTTGACTCCCTGCCAATACAAACTTGGCCATGTATATCATGCTCTGCTTTCCCTTGGGAATAATATACCCCTAATGCTTGTGTATAATCACATTTTCCTTTCCATTGGTCTGTTTAATCTTTCTTTTAATATAAATTATCTGGGCAGTGATAATTCCCTGCTAATGTAAACACTTCGGTGTACTACTTTGTCCGTACAACCTGTTACGATTGTTGTTGACTTTTCGGTGACCACCGATGGACAAGAACTTTGCCAATTGGTCCGCCTCGTCTTAACGAGCAGGAAAATGGTTCTCTTTGTCCCTCGCCCTTGGTACCAATGATTGTTGCCGACATAGCTAACAAGCTATTCTAGGACTTACCTTGCAACTTGATCTCATTTTTTTTCACCACCCTTCTTATTCAATGTGGGTCCATAACCCACAATTCCACAGGATCGAAACCTGAATCTGTTGTACCTTTTTGTTCTCGAGGTTATTCCTCTAGTTTGACCTCGTGTGCCACTCACGGGTCCTCTACCTTGTGATATTCAGTTCGATATCATATTCAGTGCTTATGCCTGACGCTCTGGACCCCTTTTCATCCTCCATTATCATCGTCGGATGCTTGCATATCCGCTTGAAACTTCTCATACCTGCTTTGGTTTCTCTCGATGTATCTCCCTGAGTTAAAACTCGAGAGATACTTTGCACCCCTTTTTTTTCCTTGGAAAACCTCGGTTGATTTACCTTTTTCGATCTGACCCCCTTAAGTTTTCCCCTCGTACCCTATTCGTAAGTACGATGAGACCCCGAAGAAAGTATGAAAACTCATCGAGATGCACCGATACAGAGCAGTGAAGACATCAACGTGAAGGATTAATTTCTTTGAGTTAAACAACAAGAACCAGAAGGATTGCTGGAGAATACGAAACCGAAACTCTACCCCTACCACTACCTTTTAATTCTCGAGACGAGAATTCCTGTATTAGGGGAGTGGTGTAACACCCCCAGATCCAGTAACAGTAATCACTACAGTGATCCCTTTGTTAATGACCATCACTCCTGCTAATCAAGCCATGATCAAGTTGATCGTAGCTTTGTCAGATTCCCACCCTGATAAAATTTTCGAATAAATGTGGATTGTAAATCTTGCTCCAAGGATTGTGGATGCATGTCAATCAACTTGATCATGGTTAAACTAAATCCACCTTAGTCATTTGCATAATCCCAAGTCAATGATAATCATGAAACCCATAAGGTTGGATTATCAACATTGTCATGGAAATAAAATGAAAATAAAAACAATGTGGAAAATAAACCTTGTCCAAAAATTATGAAACCAATTTTATTAAATGCACAATAATCCCTGAAGAATTATACCATGGTGTTGGATATTTTATAAAGCATATAAATATCTAAATAAGTAAAAACAGTAGAAAATCAATGACATTTAATACCTTTTTAAATAAAACAAAATGGAAATGAATTTATAAATGACCCAAACATTTTGTATCACTGATATGGGGTATAACTTTAATTTACAAACACCTAACACATTTTATAAAAATACAGAAGCAATTAAAACAATTGCACAAAGTAAAGAACATAAAGAAAACAAAACAGAAATAAAAACCTAACTAAACCCCGCCCTGGGCAAAAGGCCCAGCCGGCCTACCCTCCCTCCCCTCTCTCCTCTCACCTACCCCCTCCCTCTGTTCACCTCACCCCGTGCCATGGCAGAGGGCACGCACGCCATGCCCCCACCTCACCTGCTCCCTTCCCCTCTCACCTGCCCCCGTAGACGATAAGGATGCCCAGCTGCCCCCCTGTCCTCACTGCCTCCCCTCCCCCTCATCTCGCCCTCTCTCGCGCTGTGCACAAGCTCGGCCATGGCGGGGCCGGGGCTGCGCCGTCGAGCCAGCGCGGCCAACGTGCTCGCCCCACCTCGCCTTCTTGTCCACGGTGTTGCTCTTCGTCGGCCACTCCCTCCTGCGCAAGGAATCGAGCGGGGACACCCACACACCGCCGTCATCGTCGTTTTCTTCCGCCACGGCCGCCGGCGAATACAACCTCGATTCGTTGTCACCGGACCTTCCCCGAGCACACTGCCACTCCGTCCACGCTCATGGTGAGCTTCAGCCCCCGATTTCCCCCTACGCCCTTCGATTTGGCCGCCTCCATCGCGGGTTATCGCGTGCTCGAGCTTTGGCCATCGCCGTGGCCTCCATGGTTGCGCGCGCATGCGCTCGCTGCGCCACTGCCCTGGGCCCGACACGCTCGGGACGCCCTAGCCACTCCCTGACGACGCCCCTCACGCCCTGGACGCGACCTGGCCGCGCCACCACCGCACGCCCTCGCCCGCAACCTCTCGTGGTCGCGCCCAGAGCTCCCGGCTGCCTGCTGTCTAATCCCCCTCGTGTGCGCGCCCACTTGGCCACGCCCGCACGTGCCTTGCTCCGCTGCTTGCCCCTTGTTCCGGCCGCTTGCACCGCTCGTCGCCGTGGTTGGCCTCGCCGGCGAAGACGCCACTGGCCTGGGCCATTAAACGCTTAAGCAAACCACTCCCGATTGTGGTGCTAATCCTCATTAGGAGATAACCCCGAGTCTATTACAGATGGCCCCCACCCATAATAAATCTGTGTTAATTCGAATAGAAAACAATTAAGTTAATATATGTCAGTGACATGTGGGCCCAGTAGGTTATTAGATGTTTAAATCAAATAGTTAAAACTTTGAGTATATGACATATGGACCCCACTTGCTAGTTTAGTTAAATTACATGTTTTAATGGCTGATGTGTATGACAATGGGGTCCCACTGGTCAGTTGACCAGTCAACCTTACAGGTTGGCCCCACTTGTCAGTGTTGACCTAGTCAACTACACTGTTCTGGATAATGTTTAATAAACAATTAAATAAATTCAGAAATTGGTTTAAATTGATTAAAACTTTGAAATTGAATATCTTTTAAACCGTAACTCCGATGAAAATATTTTATACATCAAAATTGATCAAAAAATATAACGAATAAGAATAAATCACCCGTATAGCCACCACACCCCTCTAACATACCGAACCCGAGACTTTCCCCACTCCGGATCATTTGTCCGATAAATACCCGGAACCGGTAAAACTATCCGGATGAATTTATTCTGAACACGAAAGTTGTTCAGAATGGATCAACTAGCACAGATACACCTTTCACATGTTTGCCGGATGTCCACGAAACCTCCGACATGGTACCTTCCCCCTCTGGGCCGTCTATCTATACTCACCCGGAGCCGGTAGTTCATCCCCGGATAAACTCCCGCTCCGAGCAATACACATTGCACTACGTTAGAGCCTCGTTGCTTTGTATCTGCTATGTCATACATTTGTATTGCTATTATTGTTGTGTATTTACTGTTTCCCCCCTTATTCTCCGGTAGACCCCGTTGCTGCCATCGACGACACCGTTACCGAGTACGACTACTTCGTCGACGACCGTACCCCTACAGTCGAGCTTCCAGGCAAGAAGAGCCATTCTCTTCCCCAGATATCGCCTATCTTTCCGTACATTTCTTGCACTAGGCATTGTTACTGCTGCTGCTACGTTACAATCCTATTCAATTGCATAGCTTGTTTTTGTCGCCCCTTGATGTACCTTCCTTTATCCTATGCTGCCTATAAATATATATATATATATATATATAATATTCAGGGGTGAGCTCTACGCATTGTTAGCTAGGATTAGATAGCGGGCCGTGGCCACTCAGGGGAGTGACACGGATACAAAATATATAAAACTGCAACATGTACGGATCAATGCAGACGCCCTAGGGAACCTACAACGGCGAGACTCTGCCGAGTCGCTTCGAGTTTGACTTACGAGTGGACGAACTCGTATTTCACTCTCGTCGGCTCAGTAGCGTAGCACACCGGGATGATACGAGGTTTACCTCTTTAGTTCATTCCGCTGATGTCTTTGTCAAACCTCTTTAAGTGTGCCATCGAGGGTGATACCGCCTGCTTTCACTTAATGGTAGGAACTCGAATCAACTGGTGTCCTTACAGGTAATGAGTCGAGTGACCCAACGGTGCCCGCGCAGGGTATCTTAGGGAACGACAGGTCAGGTGTATTCCACCGGTGTGCGGCGGGCCTGGTACTGTTCGTGGCCGACAGGTATCCTGTTGTAGGAAAGTCGAGCTCTTCGGAGCAAACACGAGACAAGGTAAGGAGACGGTTCACCTTGTTGGTAACCGCACGAGTTGGTGGGACGTCAGGGCAGGCACCGATGTTACTGGTGGACCTAACTGCTGTCGTTGTCCGCGACTCACCTAAATAAGGACAACGATAACGGTTGTTCCGACAGAAAATAAATAAATTTCTAAATGGTTCGGTGGATGTCTTGAGTTGGCTATATGCCATGTACGCACTACCTACCCGTGGGAATTACGAGTTATGGGCTCCCCTGCTTCATAGTGTCGTCCGAGGACTCTTCAGATGTCAGCAGTACCGCGGCCTGCGCTGGGAAGTGGTGTTGTCTTATTTGCTCGCGCGGTGGTGTCTTATTTGGATTTTCTTTAACTTCACCGGCCAGCCTCGCACCGTGCAGTAGTACGTCGGGGTTAGGGTCCAAAGCCTCGCGTACATAGGATATAGTCCGGCGGATGACCTCTCTGTTGAGTTTGAAAGATGGGCTACGGAGTGTCGGATAGACTTGGTGGAGCGTTCCCTAACAAGGTGCCCGCCACCCTGGAGATCCGTGCGTGTAGTGTAACACAAGTGCACCCCTGTAGGGAAGATTAATCTATTCGAATAGCCGTGTCCACGGTAACAGGACGCTTTATGCTGAAGCTGGATCTTACCACTACAAACTATTATTATTAAACCGTATGGTTCCGGGTTTTCTTCATTGCTGGGATGTCGAGGAGGTGAACTCGGAGGCATTGCTAATTATTACAACTTATTATTATACAATGCTGCAGCAACTTCTTCTGCATTGTTACTTTATGCTTTATATAAACTGTTGGCTATTCTCCTCATGCTGCAAGACTCGTTGGAAGATGCTAGTCTTTGATAGGCCTAGCTTCTTACCCTTATTCTGATTTCTATCTTGCAGTCCACTATATATAGCCTCCCCTCTCCATTTGATACAATGCATAATTGCTTAGTAGCGGACGTAAGACTCGCGGGTATGCTAGATACCCACTTGCTTTATTTTCCCCCTTTTATTGTTTTGCCTGATCGGCCTCTGTAGTCGAAGTTGGAGCCTTGGAGTCTAGGAGCAGGAGATCCCCGATGCCGACCACCGCAACATGAAGATCCCCGATGCCTTCTACGACGTCGAGTTCCCCTTTGACCAGGAGTAATTTGGAGGTTACCAGGCAGGAGGCCTCGCCTTTTCGATCGTTGTTGTTTTTGTGATAGCCTTCTTAAGGCAACCTTGTATTTTTGTGTCTGTACTCAGATACTATTGCTTCCGCTAACTTTGTGCTTTCGAGCTGTTGTATTCGAGCCCTCGTGGCCCCTGGCTTGTATTATATAGATTGTATTATTTTATTTGTAGAGTTTTGTTGTGATATCTTACCGTGAGTCCCTGATCTCGACCGTGTACCTTGCGTGTATGATTACTGTACACGATTTTATTTTGGGGGCGTCACAAGTGGGCGGAGGCGTTCCCGTCGCCCTTGCAGAGCACGCAAAGGGGATCGAACTCGCACTGGGCCTGGAAGTGGCCGTGCTGCCGCATTTGAAGTACTTCGCCCCCCACGTCCTCAACGGGGATGAGAGCCGAAGCCGAGCCGGTGATGCGAGGGACGCCATCCCCAGACGTGTCTGCCCGCCCGACAAACTTCATCTTCTTCGCCTTGTGTCCTCCGCCCTTGTCGTGTCGAGCCTCGCCTTTCTCCTTGGAGCTCCCGCGACCCCCCTTGCTGGACGCCGCGCCGTGCCCCTCCTTCCTCTTGCGCCGCTCTTGCTGCGCTTTCCAGGGAGGCAGGGAGCCCCTGTCGCCGCCGCGCCGCTCTTGCTTCTTCTTTTTCATCTCGGCCAACACCCGCGCACGAATCCGCCGCTCCATCTCGAGATCCTCCTCCGTAGGACCCGCCTCCATGGTCCGCTTGCCTTGTTAGCGCTCCTCTCGAGAACCCATGGCCATCGCGTCCGCGAAGGAGCGCAACAGCGGAGGTGGGGGAAGGGGAGGGGAGAGGCGTAGAGCTAGATGCGAGAAGCGCCACCTCTCAGATCTGGTGGCTGGTAACCTTAATGAGAGTTCCTGACAGCCCTTGCGCCCCCATATGAAGGCCCCCGCCCTGGGATGGACCAACGCACGAGTTGGAGCAGAGGCCTTGGGCTTGTCCTGCAACGGCAACTGGGCCGCGCCTAGAGGCCCAGCCTCACCCGCCAGAGGGGCCCACTCCACATCCTCCACCACGCCCACCAGTGGAGGGAAGATGTCGAGGGTGGGCTGGGCCTCCATAGGTTGAGCATCCGGCCCATCACCCAGGGAGCCCACCAGCTGGCCCACCGGCCCAGCAGTGACCGCGGACTCGCGAGGGGTCAGGCTCCCAGCCCTAGGCCTAGCCGCCGCCTCCCTCCCTGGAACCAGCAGCGCCGGCGAGCCCAACGGCAGCAGCGCTTCCTTCCCAACGCCATCCTCCGCTTACGCCGACACGGTGAGGCCCCTGGTGCTCACCGGAGCCAGGACCGCGCTCGCCAGGGGAGTTGGCCTTCTGAGCCCGCGAGTAGCCGCCCGGGCCGAAGCCCCGCCGGCGACGTTCCCCAGCACGCTCATGCCGCTGCGCCACCTGGAGGAAGTCCCCCAGGGTCGCCGCGCCTCGAGGCCCCGACCTCTGAGGTCCGGAAAGGCTCGCAGCCATGGCATCGCCCACGCAGGTCTCTTCCTCCTCGTCGCTGTCAGATCCAGATCCGGGGCCGCCCAGCGCCCAGAACTTGTTCGGCTGCGCCTCCGGCGAGGGAGAGCAGCTGACCTCCGAGCGCCGCCCCCGTGCGCATGCGCCGCCCGCCGGCCGCCCACACGGAGCCATCCCAGCTCGCCGTCGAGGGCCGGAAGCGCCGAGCCGACCCCGTCGCCAACGCAATCGCCTCCCTGGTCGCCCCAGCTCCCAGACCGTACACGTACCGCTTCGCCCATCTCACCGATATCTTCCCCAACCAAACAGTATGTGACAAATGACATATTTTGCAATAGATTCTTTGTTGCAAAGCATCTTTGTTGATTCTTATTACAAGGCGACACAACACTGCCTTACAAATGGCCAGAGAGATAAAAGACATTGATTTGATGTAATAAAGAAATGATTAAAGGCTTTGCAGCAGAACTCCTATTGCAATGATCGAACCGTAACAAAAGCGTATATTCTAAAGGATGGTTATCTTGCGGGTTCGAGCGATCGAGCGGCTCTACCTATCTCCATAGAACGATTATGATATCAGTGAAAAATTTAAATGCTACGAACGAATGACATGTAGCGTCGCTCTATAAATATTATAATATGTCAGCCTCTGACTTATTTACCCATAAAATATTTATCAAATGATGCACGCGATTTATCTTATGTTAGGTTAAAAGTTTTATAAGTAAATTGAAGTAAAATTTGTTGAGAAGATACGTAAATTAAGATCGTTGCTTCATATGTGAAAGTGAATGAAAGATGGAATCGTAGATTTTTTAAGTAAAAAAATAGAGTAGATAAAGTCAATATATCATAACAAAAAAGAAAAATTACCGTGTACTAAAATTAAGAAGAAGTTTATGTCTACAAACAAACACATGGCCGTTCTAAAAAAACCCAGGACCATATGCTTTACTGGAAACAAAGATTAAGTACTTTCAGCGCTATTTTTAGTTATTTCATTTTAATTATCTATTAATTGTATAATTAGGTATAGAATAGTAGCATTAATAACAGATTAATATAATTCAATTAGATAATTAGATAATTAACTAAAATTAATCTAAGCAGAAATAATTTAACACTAATAATGATATGACTATTTTTTAATTCTTTCAACAGTAATTATAATTGATCTAATTTTTTTGTTATTTAGTTATTTATATAAAATTTTATTTACGCTAAAATTACTTACATAAAAGTACCATTAATAATAAATTTAATCTAATTCAATCATATATCATCATATAATTAATAAAAATTAATCTAGGCATGAATAATTTACAATAAATTATCATATGGTAATTTTTTTATTTTTCAAAGAGTAATTCTGATTGATCCAAAATATTAAGCTATAATTTAGGAGCGCAAAAGTACTTTATATTTTTAGGATATGTAAACTATTTTTATTTTATTTATTTACTATACTGCGATTTAATAAAAAGTAAAAAGAGCTAACGGGCGGGCCAGCAACTATCAATGGAAAAAATGGTGCGAAGCAGACCCTTGGCCTACCAAGCAGGCCGGCCCAAGAAGCTAAACCTAATGAAAAAATCGTTTTTTTTTTGTTTCGGATTATCTGGATTGCGGGTTGATTACCTGAAAAGGGAGGGTTTTTTTTGCAAATATGTAAAACGGACTAAGAAATCCACCTCTCTTTATTATTAGGTATAAATGTATGATACTACCTTCGTAATGCATAATATTATATAGTAGTATCATAAATAACATTATTTATTGTCTTGGGTCGCCCAGCCGCTCCCGCGAGCGACGACGGCGCCCAACCCTAGCCGTCCCAACCTCCCCCTCCCTCCCTTCCCATCCCCTCGCCGCCGTCGGGCAAAGCCCGGTTGGCGTTGTCGGCGACGGGGCTCTTCGTTCCTCTCGTGCGGGGGTCGTCGCGGGACGATTCATCTAAGGCGGCAGTGTCGTGCGCACGGGGGGCGCGGCAACTACGGCTGGTGGCGGTGGCCATAGTCGCACGCGTCGCGCGTAAGGCTCTGAGAAGGTGGTCGTCGCCGAGCGGTTCCGGCGGTCTAGATCTGGCCTGCTGGTCTCGCTTCAGGAGGACGACGATAGTGGAGGTCTCCTCCTTCGCTGGAGGGGTTCGGCTTGCTTCCGGCGGCGCGGCGTGACGGAGATGGTGGGACGCCACCGGTCACCTTCACCTCTCCTACACTGCCCTTCCTGTTGGAAGTGGTCTCGCGGCGTCGGGGCCTGGCGGTGGTCCTAGGGTTACTCTGACGCCAAGACGAAGAACTACCGCGCGTCTGTCCTATTTGATTTGGCCAGAGTGTCGGGTTTCAGAAGGCTCCGCCGGCGATCTCCCACTGGCGTTCATGCGTAGAGATTGCTGGATCGGGTGGTATTTGGCCCTGCCGGAAAAATCGGCGCGAAGCTCTACTCTGTTGCCATCATGGGAAAATCCATGGTGAAGTCAGAGGGAGAATGTCATGGAATCTGTGATCGGAGGACTGGCAATGGTGTTCGGGGCCTTTGTGTTGATGAGGAACTGGCTCGGAGTTTCAGGAATCGTGGAAGCAGTATGTAAGCGGGGGCGACAACACATGTGAAGTTCAAAGTCCTACCTTTCAGGGTGAAAATCTAAGGTCTGGCCTTAATTGGTTGTGCCTGGCAATGGTCTTGCTGAAGACATTGTTTTGAGAGCGGGGACTATCTTCAGGGTGAAAACCCAAGGTTTGACCTTAATTGGTTGTGCCTGACACTGACCTTCTTGAAGGCGTTTCTTTTGAAGAATTGGACATTAGATGTTGGCTTAGTGGTGGTTGTGTTGCGGCTGCAAGGATTGTAACTCTGTAGCGAGACTATTCTTTTTTATTTCTTCTCTTTTTTTTTGATTGGCTGAGTGCATCCTTGGGCATTATGTAGTTGCAAAGGCCGGGTGCAATTGGTATCTCTTCGATATTAATATATTTCCTTTCCAAAAAAAATTATTGTCTTGCAAGACACATACTAGTACCACATTTAACATGATACAGTACCATAATGTATGATACTACCTCCTCTTTTTCCTCATTAAATTGCATGCCACCTCATCAAAATTTCCTAGTTGGCATGCATGATACTACCTATGATACTCTCATTACGGGCAGCCTGATACTGACCATCCGCATCGAAATTAAACTACTAATACTATGCTTATGAGTTTTCATTTGGATGTATATGTGCATAAGGTTGTGGTCCACTCTAGTCTCCCTCAACTTCACAGAATAGTAGAGATGGAGTACGTTGTACAAGTAAAAGCATCTCCAAGAGAATATGTATATTACAAAAACTACACCCATGAATGCTATTTAAGTGCAAATTAATGAGAATATTAGAATGCTAGCCAAACTTAAGGATAGATGGGCTAGAGAGAAAGAAGAGGAAGATAGAATTAAGAGCCTTCCTACACAAACTACTATTGCTACTATACAAGTTGTTGAGGATCTCAAACATTTAGCACCCAACGCATCCCTAATCCACCTAATGGACCTATCAATGGTGATGCAAATACCTCAACTTTAGGACAAGAAGGTCCTATGAACTTAGAGACTACCAAGAGAATGAGCTTAGATTACATCACCACCACTTTAATTAATGGTACTTCCTCTGTCCAGGTGCATTAGGAACCTAAGAGAATCTCAAAAATCCTAAAGTGTTAGCCGCGTTATAATTATTTGGCCTCGCTTACCTCAAACGCCTGGCGCATCCGCCTCCCTCTCTATCATTTTTTTCTCGTTTGCCCTTAGGAAAACTGTTCGCCTCCAATTCTTTTCCTCTCCCTGTATGAAATAATCAGGCATTCATCTATTCCCAATGCAAGTGAAGACAATAGCCAGTGCATGCAGCGTACATGTGCGTTGATTGGATGAGCTAGTGCAACCAAGTGGGCCATGTGAAACATGGACATCAGAGTTTTCCATTTGCATCAGAGTTGAAATGGCTCAACAGTAATGGCGCAATTTAATCTTAATTTTGTTTTGTTTTCAAGGCAAAACATCGCAGGCGCTCATCCAATCTACTTTCGCCTAAGTCGCAGAGATTTTCTTAGGTGCCTAATGCACCTGGACGGAGGGAGTAGTGAACTTGATTTTGATAATTGTAGTCTTTCTGAAGTGATCACTTTTTTTGCAAAGAATGGCCAAAGACCCCCACACTAGTTCTCTCAACATTGCCTTCACCGAGCATATTACTAATGCTCTTATCAAAGCTAGGGAGGAGAAAATTAAGTTAAAGGTTTCTATTCCTAGAAAACTAGAAGATGGTTGGGATCCTATGGTAAAAATCAAAATGAATAATTTTTCTTGCTTTGCTTTATGTGATGTTGGACCTATTGCCTCCGTTTTACCCAAAAGAATGTATGATATGCTTGAATTGAAACCTTTTGATCCATGTTCTTTTGGTGTTCGTCTTGTTGATTCTTCTGTAAAGAAACCTTTAGGGTGGATTGATGATGTTCTTATAGTTGTCAATGATAATTATGTTCCCGTTGATTTTCTTGTCATGGACATTGAGTGTGATCCATCACGTCCAATTATTTTGGGACGTCCTTTTCTCCGCACCGTTGGTTCTATCATTGATATGAAAGAAGGGAATATTAGATTCCAATTCCCCCTCAAAAAGGTCATGGAACATTTCCCTAGAAAGAAGATGAAGTTACCTTATGAGTCTGTTAAACGGGTAAGCTATTCATTTTAAGTTGATAAAACTTGATCTTTTTGCATGATGCCTAACTAAAAGGCATAAAAGAAAGCGCTTATTGGGAGGCAACCCAAAATGTTTTTACTTTCAGTTTTAGTGGTCTTGATGCTTGTTACTGCTGTAGCAACATCATTGTATCTTTATTTTTAAGCTTTGTGCCAAGTTTAGCCTCTGATTGCAAGAAATATCAAAAGTTGTGACATGCTGTCCAGAAAATATATTCTGTCTGCTTGACGGAAAAATTTGCCTAAAATCACTAGATCAGCTTTCTGATCTGAAATTGTTTGACAGTATGCTCTATACAATTGACTTTCGGTGGTCTGTTATGAGTTTTTTTTATTTGAGTTGCAGAAGTGCCGCTAATTTTTTTTATTACCTGTTGGTATTTTTTCCACAGATTCAGCCATGTTTTGTGTTTTCACGGTTTTGCAAATCTTAAGCTTGCTTTTTCTTTGCAAAACCTTTTTGGAAATCTTGATAAAGAGTAGCTTTTCATGAAAATCTTTATTTGCAGCAGAGGAAAATTATTTATTTATGGGTACTAACCACTCTAGTCAGCTTATAATGAGTTTCGTATGAAGGGAATTTTCAAGTGTGGGAAGGAAGATGATGAAAGAAGATCCGGGAGTGTCAAAAGCTCAAGCTTGGGGATGCCCCCATGCACCCCCAATAAATATCCAAGTATATTCAAGCGTCTAAGCTTGGGGATGCCTCCGTGCATCCCCTCCTCCATCAACAATCATCAGTTCATCCTTCTCCATGCTATATTTTTATCACTTCATGTGTTATGTGCTATGCTTGGAGCGTCTCGCTCTTTACTTTTATTTTGTTTTAGTTATGCTTGTTGTTCATAACAAGTTCGACCCTAGCCTACATTGTTTGGGAGATAAACACACTCCAATCCACCCTAGAACACAACATAGTTTTCATGCTTATCTTTGATTGTGTGTTCTTTACCTTTTATTAACTGCTATCAGGCTTAGCTCTTAGTTTTCATGCTTATCTGTTTAAGAGCTTTTATTTAGGTTGTGGTCTTTGGAACTCTCTTGAGTTATCATGCTTATCTTGTTCAGAGAGTTGGTCTGTTGCACTGAGTTGTGTGTCTTGACATGAGTAGGTAATTGAGGTTGCTATTATAAGTATAGTAGTAACTTGAAATGGTTTTGAGGTATTGATTTGAGTAATGTTTGGACTTTTGGTGCCAAGAGCTTCAGCCTATTAGTGATAGGTGTCGTACTTTGGGCAATCCTTTTTTTATTTTCGAAAACTATAAAAAATATTAGTTGAGAACTCTAGCTAATAGATGTATCGCTAACCTCTGGAGGGGTTGGAATACATAGAGTACCCTCACGTACCATGGGTCGAGGATGCGCGAGGATAACCAAACCCCCATACACTCCTCCTCGGGGTACTTGTCTCTTCGTGAACGTCCTGATTAGATAGAGAGTTATCGATAATAAGTGCATGAGTTCCTTTGACTAATGCGAGTATTCGATTGTTGGCACTTTGATGACCCAAAAGTGTATGGGATCGCGATAGTCTTCGCGGGTAAGATAACCCAATTTATTGACTCGACACAAGGGGAGCCAAAGATTATTTATAAGATTTGTCATTTGAGTTGTCAATTCAACTGCACCTGAAAGATACTTTCTTGGAAACGAGATATAAGTGGTAACGGTGGTATGGAGGTGATAATGGTAACGAAAATAGTGGTGGTAAAGCAACGAAAGTAAAAACGGTAAAGGTAAAGTAACTTGTAACCAGCAGAATTAAAAACACTTAGGCTAGGGGGACGAATGGTTGGGCGTTGCATGGATGAGAGACATCATGTATTTTACTTGGGGCAAGGCACACAAAAAAGTACTGATCATCTAGGCATATATTAAACATTAGGCATGTATCTCGAATGTAGTTGTACGTGCTTGCAATAATAACTTGCACAACATCTTTTGTCCTACCATCCCGCTACAAACGGGGCCAAAAGGAACTTATGGAGATTAAGGTGCTCCTGGCAAAGAGCATCAGAACAAAGCATTAACAATCAATGGATACATGCCATCATCAAATTATAGTCCATCCCCTTTGGTGTCCCAAGTTGTTACCATTGGGATCGCCGGTTCTGGACTATTATAGGTGCATACAAATCATAGATACGATCAAGAACACAAATACATTCATGCAAACACATAGGGTTCAGATCTGAAATCGTGGCACTAGGGCCCAAGGCGACAAGCAATAAGAACAACAAGTTGTAGCAAAGATGATAAACACCATAGTAGATGATAGGCAACATGCCCCAACAATCTAATAAACAATTACATGATCTAACTCATCCAATCCCTACCATCCCCTTTGCCTACAACAAGGAATTACTCACACATGAGAAGAGAAGTCATGTAGGGATGATGGAGTGGCGATGGTGATGACGATGGCGATGATTACCCCTCACCGGAGGCCAAAAAAGCCTCCAGATTAGCTCTCCCAGAGAAGAACGGAGGGTGGCGGCGGCTCCGCGACGAGAATTGGTAAAGCGACTTCTGTTTTGGGATTTTCTCGCCGAGCATAAAAATAGGAGTCCAGGTAGGGCACCCGAGGGGGTGGGACCCACCCAGGTGCCCCCCCTGGTGCGGCCAGGGACAACCCCCCTCTGGCCCCCCTTTTAACAGTCGGTTCCTCCCGGTGCGTGGATTTTCTATATTTTTTGTGGGAATTTTCTGGGACATATAAAAATCCATTTTCCTGCACACCAGAAAACCATACAGGCAACTCTGCTGAAAACAACGTTAGTCCGGGTTAGTTTCATTCAAATCATGCAATAATGAGGCCAAAACAATAGAAAAAGTGTTTGGAAAAGTCGATACGTTTGAGACGTATCAACTACCCCAAGCGTAGCATATGGCTTGTCCTCGAGTAACTCAGTTCAACGAACTGGATGCGACAAAGAAAACTTTGACAAACTACTTTTGCTTCATTAGATGTATATAAGCATGTACTTCGAACAAGACTGGCAAGTGTTGGCACAATGCTACAAAGACAATGCACGAAACAATCCTTCTTTCATGTAAAAAGTTTCAAACAACTACGAATGAATAATATGCTACAGAAAATCAAAACAGGATCACAGTGCACATGACTTGAACATACTAGAGTGGTACCACGCTAGTCTCCATGAGTGAAGCAAAACATAAATGCAGAAGCTCCTTCGGAGTTTTTGAGGAGACTAGAACTAAATATTTTAGAATATGTTATATCACAAGCCTGCAGAAGACAATGTGGTACTTTGGGACAATGCACATTACACTCAGAATGACAATTATGCTCTCAATAGTTGGTTCTTTGAAGAAGTAAGTGGAGACTCTCGAACCATGGCTTTTGAAGGCAAGGTTGAAAATCCGTGGCTGGAAGAAAAGACTAAACAAGTACCAGAGCTCGTGGTTTTGAAAACGGAGATAAAACAATTTTGAGAATGTAACTTTCTAGTCAACGGTAACGGTAAAGGTTCTCAATATCTTCCATACCAACCATATCAATGGCGGTTCCCATGATTTTATATTATGCCTTTCCATCTATCATAAATGGTCCACGAACAACAATTGTGTAGTGCCGTTTATCTTGCCTCAAGTATGGAAAAGAAGATTGTGAGTCTCCTTCCACGTATCATTAGCAGTCAGTGGCCAACATTTAATTCCATTTCATTCCATCATCAAGTATGGAGGGCAAGTGCAAGCTTTTATAAAAATGTAAGATAAGTGAGAACCGGGCATTCTCCAAACCGTCCTATGCCTCTTAATTTGACTAGAATAAACTTTGTCAAGGAGTAAAACATTTTTAGCATGGAATATAATGATTCCCTCTAGCGCTCCATGAGCTTGTACGGATACAAAAAGAGAAGTGCATTTGAATGATTTTGAGATGGTACAAGAAAATCTTCGTTAGGATGGCTGTTTGATACCATATATAGGAAGGCATGGTGGACTCATATGGCGCAACTGATTTCAAGGATTTCTGATGCACAAGCAGAATTCCGCTTAGTACGGGCGAAGGCTAGCAAAAGATGGGGAAGCGACCAACTAGAGAGCAATAACGGTCATAATCGTGCAGAGCGACAAAGCAACAGTGAATCGAGCATGAAACTGATATAACTATTATGAAACAAAAAGATCATCAAGGCTTGATAGACTTTTAGTCATAAACATGTGTAAGCATGTGCCAAGTCAATCCAAAAATTCTCCGAAGGGAAATACCCCTTCAATATTCCAAGTCATGACCAATGCAATGCATGTAGATCATTGATAACACTGAAGTAGTGCCCTTGTTCGCTACCCCAAGTGAAAGGTTGAGATGTAGATAGTGGCTAATTTCCCTTGGCAAAGATACCAAGGTTGAGATCGAACCAGCAGGACTCCAACGACGACAATAAGATGGTTCGGCAAGTGATGCGCCGTTTTATGATAATCACTTGCTTTGCCTGGACCTGCACACAAATACAAATAAGTTTGCTCCCAACGAGTATAGAGGGGATGTCAATCTCTCCGGCCTTGTTGTTTACAAAGGGTCAAACGAAAGGGTAGATAGTAGTGATAAATGCAAAGTAAAGTAAAAGCAGAAAATAAATTGAGGGTGTAAATAGTGGTGGAAATATGGACCGGGGTCCCATGAAGTTCACTAGTGATGTATCTCTCCCAAAAGACGATAAACAACTATGTGAGGTGAACAAATTAGAGTTGGGTAATTGACAGGATTAAAAACACACCGCAATGCTAACTATGCTACAAAAGAAAGGAAGAGGCTCAAAAGCATGGGTAGTACGCCAAGACAAGTAGACCGAAATCCATCTGCATCTACTCACTAATCATCCACCTTGAGATATCTATCCAGAACATCTCGTTAGTATTAAGTTGCGAGCCCCACCCAAAGTGTAAACCCAAGGCAACAAACAACTGCATTAAGAGAACTTTGCGTAAAGTAAAAAAATCCTTGCACCCGCAAGTACAAAAACCGTTGTTTTCCCCCTTGTGGCAACAACACATCCCCTAGACTCATGTTTCTATCACTCAAGCTAGTCATCGGGGGCATGAACCCACAATCATGCATAACTCTCCCTCTGGGAGTTACTACCTACTACTTGGCCAAAGCAATAAACAACAACGTAGAACATGCAAGAATTACTCAAGAACATAAATATAAAAGGAGAAGAACCAAAAATATTGCTCATCACAATCTGAAAAATAATCCCATAATCCATCAGATCCCATCAAACTCAATATAGAAACAACATAAGAATTACATATGTGCCTTGATCATGTAGGGAATCTCACAAGGTCTAATAAATAAAGAGCAAAGGTGGAGAGAAGACATCACATAGCTACTGATCATGGACCCATGGTCCAACGTGGACTACTCACGGCTCATCCGGGAAGCGTCCATGGTGGTAGAGAAGCTCCCGGAGGTCAATCCTCCCTCCGGAAGGGCGTTCCGGGACAGGGTCTCCTGGCAGCCCCGATCTTGGAAGCGCGGCGGTGGCGGAGCAGAGGGGAGATCGCGAAAAAGGGTTCTGTCCTCGAGGGTTTCGGGATGAGAGGTAAATATAGGCGAAGGGGGCAGCCAAGGGCCACCAAGAAGTGTAGGATGCCTCCCGGTGCGGCCCCACCATAGGCCGCGCCCCTGGACGCCTAGGCACCAAGTGGCCCCCCTGGCCCCCCTTCGGGCGTCTGGAAGCTTCCGGGTCGCCGATTTTTTATATATTTTCCCGGAATTTTCCAGGCACTTGAAGTAATGGAAAAACCTAAAATAAAAAGACAGCAGAAAACAGAAACTGACACTTGGGTGCACTGACTCAATAGGTTAGTCCAAATATGATCAAAAGTGTAGCAAAAGCATAGCAATATCACCCAAAACATGCATGGAGCAAGCAGAAATTATAGATACGTTTGGGACATATCAATCATTTCAATAACACATTACACACTCCAGCTATTTGAAACTAGTCACAAGAAAGCATGAACTACTGGGAAAGCATTGTAAACATAGCTCTATGTCGCTACAAGCCGGTCTCTAGATCATAAGTACATGCATATGTACAAAAGTAGAAACAAAAAGAGTTCATACCGACTTTACTTGTTGTATCCCTTCCATCGATCTTCGTCATTATTGCCTCGTCGCTTGCACAATCGAACGTGGAAAAGATATAATCAAGTGCAAATGCAACCATGGACGTGACCTGAACACTGCAAACAAAGCAACTAAAGAGAGAAAGGAATTCTTTTTGTATTTTTCAAAGGTTAATCAAAAGCAAAAGAAAATAGAAATCTTTTTGTCGTTTTTGCAAATCAAGAATAATGAAAGAAGAACGGGCAAAACTTTGAAAATATAATTGCGAACATAAATGGATAATAAAGTGGAAGGGGAGAAGGCACGTACTCTCCCAAGCTTAGGCTTTTGGCCTAAGTCGGGCTCGGCTACTGCGGGCCCTAGGAGCATCCACCGGCTCTGGGGTAGTACTGGTACATCCATCCCTCATATGGGGTCTCGGGTGCGTAGACGGACGTCCTGCCGTCCTCCCAAGAAGAAGGATCCCCACCCCAATAAGAAGGTCCCTCGCCCCACTAGGCAACAGGCTCCTCCTGAGGGTGTGGAATCTCCTCCTGAGAAACCCCCTCCATGGGGTTGTGGAACTGCTGTTGGACAACGAACTCATCCAGCTCGACTGCGGTGAAAGACCATCTGTTCCTGCTAGTATAACCAAACAAAAGTGGTGCAGGTAGACGGATCTCGCGAGTGATAATCTCACCAAATCTCATAACATAAACAAGGTTACCAAACACAGAAGTCCTGGTAACAAAATCATGCTTCTTCATAGAAACAAGGTCAAAGCGTAAAAATGGAAAAAGACGCATCATCAGCACGTGCAGTGGGCTCGAGCCGCTCAAGAATAAGTGTGGCATAAATGCCACCAAAGTGAGGTCCTTTGTCGCTGTTAGCGACAAGGCGATGAGCACTCAAAGCACCAATATTATACTGGTTGTCTCCTGAAAGGGCGGCTGCCAAGATGGCAATATATGGCCCCAAAATGTTGCTCGTGTTTTCATGAGCTAACGCCCCACGAGAAATATAGTACACGAAGTACCTGATGTGAGGAAACAAAATGCTGGAAATCTTCCTTTGTGTAAGGCCCGATATGCGGTATTGTTCCAGATCTAGATGTTTCCATCCAGATCCGGGGACGAAGCACATATTGGTCCCACCGCGACATATGACGAATTCATATGCCCCAGATTTCCAACATGATATCACAACATTACAGATACAGGATACAACATCTCATACAATCGGCATACAACTGCCTTAATACAATACAACAACGGAAGGTACATGTCTGAGTACAGACTACAATCAAATGCCTACTGGCAAAGAGAAAAACATCGATCCCCATAACCACACGGGTTCAGGCCCTCCGCCGGGATCCGCCTAACTAGTCGTCGTCGAGTCTCCACGTGAAACGTCGATCGCCATACCTGTTGTCGATCAAGAACCCTGAAAAGAGTTTGGGGGTAGTATCATGAGTACAGAGGTACTCAGCATCCAACTGTAGTGGTCATCTGACCCAGCAAGGACTTCATCACTCGTCATTCTAGGACAACTAGTAGTTTATGGTAAGGATGGGGTAAGTGGTGAGGTTGCTGCCGCACTAGCTTTTATGAAGTGGCTAACGATCTAGAGAGTAAGATAAGAATACAAGCATTCGATGAGGAATCGCCTCCAACAAGTCTTGCTATCAACTAATTATGCAAACATAGCACCTATCCTATCCTTGTCCTCCTCTTCGCATCCCGACGAAGAAGAAGCAGTCAAGGCACACACACACATTGATCAAGTTATATTAAGATTATCTCAGTTGTTGTTGTCTATGAACAAGGAGTAGGTCTCAAGTCGTCCATAACCGTGGACACGGCTTCTCGAAAAGATTTAACCCTGCAGGGGTGTACCAACTTCCCATTACAAGGCTCCGCACGCACGCCCATCTCTCTCAGTAGCTACCCACGATAGGCAACCATTTTATGATTTAGTCCCAAGAGATCCAGAACGACAGGTCCCTCTAACTACCAACGGGCAAATCCGGGTGGCCCCCGCTGAGTCGACATCCAACTCAAAAGCCGGTCGCGCTCTCGAATCGGCCTCTACCGTCTGGACGAGGTCGGATAGGTTACCCAAACAGATGTGGACAACCCCCTAGCTCCCTGGGGTGGACCAACAAGAGAAACCATGTCTCCGCTGGCCCAAGTTGTTTCAAAGAATATCTGCCAGGAGCTACCCGACAGACACACACATGGTTTTCAAATGGTAAATCAGCTTGGGCCACCACTAGAAATGCTTGAAGCTACATAGGTAAGAAAAGGAGACCCCATAAAATCCCACACGCGGTTAGGCACGCTCAGTCTTAAAACCAATAACCGGAACTCGGTTCCTAAGTGACTCGAATGGAACAAAGCTTCGGGGCGGGATAGCCTAAACCTTCCATCCTTCGTCGAATATAGTCAACATTTATAATAATCATATCATCAACAATAATATAATAATGTGATATCCCGAACCAAGGAGTAACTAGGTAACATCGTAGCATCCTAAGCATGCATACTAAGCAGGGGCTGAGAAATGAGCAATAGTAACATAGAAGTACAAGGTTTGCTGGGAGGGGACATGGCTGTATCGGTTTGAAAGAGGCTGTAAACATGTGGTAGGATCAAACATCGAACCTAACCTAGACTAGCATGAAAACCGCTGGTTGAAATAGAATGGATCATAAGTAATGTATAGTCCTTGCCTGTTGATAAGTCGGGTTCCGAAGGTGTAGTGGATCGCAAGCTCGCATCGTCTTCGAAGGTACCCGCGGAAGCACACAAGACGATAAACACTGGAAAGCAATAAACGAGCAAGCATCTATTAATACGAAGCAAACACGAGCAAGCATCAACAAGAAGCCAACACGAGACATCGCACCTACCGTCGAGAGCGGTTACTAACAGGTTAAGTGGAGTACTCGTCACACACGACGATACCACACATTTAGAAGGGTTCAAGTTGTTTAGCTATAGGTGATCAACAAAGGTTGTTAACATGGCAACTCAAGCAAGCATGGCATAGCACACAAACATGGCAGGAGGTGAAGCACAACGTAAACCATATAATCTAATCATTTTAAGTGGGGGTAAAACCTACACATGGCAACTATTACGGACCCCACGATATTTATAATATTTGATACTGTTTTTCACTAAACAATATTTTATTATTTTTATTAGCAAGCAAGAGCGGCATAAACACAATCTACATGCAATTCTAGTCAAGTTAAATATAAGAAACATTTTAAACAGAGCAACGGTTAAAAAGTTATTAAAGAAACAATTTACAGTGGCATGCGGTGTAATTAGCAGGTAAACAACATGTAAACAAGCTCAAACATGGCAACAAGCAATATTTTAATAATCTACACAAAAAACTAGGAAATTTACATGTTTAAAGCGTCGCGATCCGAGCTACGAGCAAAAAGATATAGCTACCGCAAGAAAATAACAATAATCTGCCAATTAAATTAATAAAAACCTAGCAAAAAAACTAAACGGGCCGAAACAGACTACTGGGCCGACCCAACTACCGCAACAGAGAAAAAAAAGAAAAAAACAAGAAAATAAATAAAAGAAGGGGCGGCTCACCACTTGGGCCGAGGCCCAACATCATAGGGGGCGGGGGAGTTGGGCCGCTGGGCGCGCCGACCCAGCTGGCAGCGGTCCATGCGAGCAGGCACGAGGTCGCTCGTCCTGGGAATCCCGAGCGGCGGCGCCGTCGTCTTCGCATCTTCGGCGAGGAGGCAGGTGCGGCAGGCCAGGACGGGGCGCTCGGGAGGCGGTTCCAGGGGGCGCGGTGAGGATCCAGCTGGATCCAGGTCCGGGCGGCGGCGGGCAGTGCTTCGGCGGGCACATCGGGCGGCCGGCTCGAGCTCGCTTGCGAGCTTCCATGGCGTGAGGCGGCTCTGCAAGGGAAGAAGGAAGATGAGGAGATGAGAGGGAGAGGAAGAGAAGGGAAAGGAGAGAGGCGCGGGGAGGAGAGGTCATGGCGCGGCGGCCGAAAGCGGGGATGGCTGGCTCGGGCGAGCTCCATGGGAGGCTGCGGCTTCCCGAGCCCAGATCGGGCCCGGCGGCGGCGGAGGCGGGCCCGCGCGGCCCGGGTGCGGCTGTGCTGCGGTGGAGGCGACGTGGAGCTCATCTGGGCCATCAGATCTCAGATCTGATGGTCAAGATTTGAGGTAGGGCTAGGGTTTCGGGATAGAGGGGGTTTTGGACGAAAATTTGACCCAGACCTGGGGGTGTGGCTGCAATTTTCACTTAGGGAAACCCTAATTGGGTGTGGGATGCTGGTGGTCTTTATATAGGGTAGGTTGGCTGGCCAATTTACACAAATGCCCTCGTTACCCCTCTCGCGTGTCCGATGATCGCGTTCGTGACCGCCGAGACTCCGTACGGACTCCGATTCCGACGAAATCTCGAACCACGCACTCAGCGCGTCGAGCCCGTAGATCGTACCTCACTGCGGTGACATTCCGACAACATTTTTCGGCACCCCATAAAATAATCCGTTTATTAAATAAACGGGGTTTTCGACCGGTGGCGATGGCTGGTCCTGTGCCGGTAGCGACGGTGCTCGGGTGAAATCCCGGTGTCGCAAAGTCGTGTGCCGTGGTGGAAAGGGGTCGGTCACGCATCCGATACGAGAATAGGGGGAGAAAAATAATCGCCGATTGATAAATCGGGGATGCAAACACCGCAAACAAATCAGACAATCAAACAATTCACGCAGAAAACAAAATTTTAATTTTTGTGAAAACTGGGTTGTTACACTTTGGATCCTTGCTGCAAAGGGAAGTGAAGAGGGCCTTCAACTCAATGGGGTCAGTAGGTATCTTGGTCTTCCTAGCATTCCGCACACCTAAAATATCACAAAACTCTGCCAACCGCATGATAATGATTTTCTCATAAATTCTAAATTCAACCATAGCAATTTTCTCATTATACTTAAACCAATTGACAAAATAATCAGTGAGTTTTGAGTACTGGGGCACCTGATGTGTCACAAGGTATGTCAAACCTGCAACTGCACAAAGGTTATGAATTCATTCTTAATACCTGCAGCCATAAGATAGTCCGAACACAGGTACGTCGGCACATGCCGTGTCCGTCTCGTAGAGCAACTCCAGTGGCACTATATCATCATTGTAGCTCATCCTCGCAAAAGAGGATGAGGTTGCATCTCTAGTTACTCTATCCGTAGGCTCGAGACTCTTATTCCCAAGCCATCCCTTAGCCTTTCCAAATAAACTCATTTCTAATTTTTTTTACAAGTTACAAAAACGAATATTTAAGATAAATGAGTTGAGGCAAACTACTCTACTTACTTCCCCAAGGCATAAACTAGCATCAAACCTTCAAAAATAAATTTGTAAACCTGCATGCAAGATCATATGAAAAACACCAAAAACTTCTAAATACTCATAAATGTGACTACCATTAAAAATTCTAATTGGAGGGGAGGAGGAGTCACATACCAGGGAGCAAATTCTCAAAATATCAACTCAAATTATGGGCTGAATAGAGAGATCGAAATTTGGCTCCAAGAATAGCAAGAACTCGGGTTCCAATAGCAAAACTCAAGTTTTTGGGGTGAGAGAGAGATAGATAGATAGATAGATAGATAGAGAGAGAGAGAGAGAGAGAGGAAGAAGACACACCTGAAAAGGGGGCCTGATGGGCCCAGACGCCCTGGTGGCACGGCTAGTGGCCAGGCCGCGCCACCTGGCCGCATGGACCAGGGGTGCCCCACTGTTCATCCCCATGTGCCCCCGTTCTTCTTATTTTGGGGAAAAATTAATGTAATTTTTCTGGAATTTTTCTGACAACTTCATTTTTGAAAAATTTCCGAGGTAACGAAAGCTGCAAAAACTTCCGGAGGGCTCGAAACAGTGGTTAAACACATTAAGTTTCAAAATCATAAACTTGGGTACAACAAGATAGAAGAAATCTAAAAGAAATGCAAGTATAATAAGATCCCCTTTTTACTCATATAAAACTTGTTTATTAGCAGGTTGATCAAGTCTTACTACTAAAGAAGTGATATATCGGGCAAAAAAATTCACTTCTTATAAAGCATTCAAGGTACCTTTATTTGGAGGGAAAATGTCCCTACCATGATTGTTTTATATTTGTGGTGCACATGTAGAGGAAAATCCTAATCACCAATCTTCACAGTCTCAATAATCTCAATAGAGTTATGGCCATGCCTTTTATCGATCTTCTTCGGAAAATGAACCGTGTGTTCTTTGTCATTAACATTGAAAGTGACCTTTCCTTTATTGCAATCAATAATAGCACCTTTGGTGTTAAGAAAATGTCTACCAAGAATAATAGACATGCTCCCATCCTCGGGCATGTCAAGCACAACGAAATCAGTAAGAATCAAACAATTAGCAACTTCAACCGATACATCATCACAAATACCAATGGGAATGGCTGTTGACTTGTCAGCCATTTGAAGAGAGATATCTGTGGGGATTAGTTTATCTAAGAAAAGTATTTGGTAAAGATAGAAAGGCATAACACTTAGTGCCGCACCTAGATCACATAAAGAAGTTCTGACATAATTATTCTTTATGGAGGAAGGAATGGTGCGTATACCTAGATCACCGAGCTTCCCAGGAATCTTGCCACTAAAAGAGTAGTTAGCAAGCATAGTAGGTATTTCTTCATTAGGAACTTTTATTTTATTAGTCACAATATCTTTCATATACCTCGAATACGGAGGCAACATAATAGCATCAGTCAAATGAATTTGCAGAAAAAGAGGCTTCATAAAATTTTATTGTAGTGCTCTTCTTCTTTTGTTTTGAGACTCTTACCTGGAAAGGGCATTGGTTTTTGTACCCAGGGTTCTCGTTCCTTCCCATGCTTCCTTGCAATGAAGTATTCTCTAATATATCTCTTGCGTTTATCTGGTGCTTCTTGTTCTCGCACTTCAGGAGGATCATTCTTCTCTTTATCTTCATCAGGTTGAGCACCGTCTTCAATTTCAGCATCGGAAGTAGATATACTATTTGGATCAAAAGTGGGCTCTTCATGAAGTATGGGATCATTTGAAATGTCAGATTCTTTGTGTTTCTTATTCTTCTTCTTCGTCTTCTTCTTCTTCTTAGGGGAGCTGACAATGTCTTCATCCTACATTTGAGAATCTTGCTCGATCCTCTTAGGATGTCCCTCTGGATAAAGAGTATCTTGAGTGTGAGTGCCACCGAGTTTTAATCCCGTAGGCCTACATATCTTGTTTGTCATTGTTAGCAAGAAAATATTTTTTCACATTAGAAATTTTTTCAAGATGAGTTTGAACCATACGAAAACGCTTAACAAGACCTTTAACATCATTGACGGTTCTACCTAAAACATCTAGCAAACTTTTGATAGCAAGGGTATTATCATGCAACTGACTTTGAATCCTCTCATTAAAGTGATTTTGCTTCATAATAAAATTATCAAGCTCATGTAAACATTGATTAGGTGGCTTACCATGAGGGATGTCACTTGCATTGAAATCTAAAAGAGAGTGTACCTCTACCATAGGAGGGTGAGTGGTAGGCTCACAAAGTTTTTCAATAGGAGGTAGATTCTTCACATCTTCAGCTTTAATACCTCTCTCTTTGATAGACTTCTTGGCTTCTTGCATATATTCGGGGTTCAAGACGAGCAATTTGGTGGTGGCAGTGGTTCAGGGATGAACCAATCTTCATGATTTTTGGCTATCTTTCCCATTAGTTCTTCATCATCGTCCGGTGTTCTTTCCCTGAAAACACAACCAGCACAACTATCTAGATAAGTTCTAGATTCATTGGTTAGACCAACATAAAATAGATCAAGGAATTCATTCTTAGGGACTCCATGTCACGGCCTATCCTTGAGCAAAGTGCAATACCTCCCCCAAGCTTTAGGGAGGTGCTCATCCTGCAACTACTTAAAATTATAAATTCTTTGCAAAGCAGCATGTTGCATATGAGCAGGAAAATATTTAGCAACAAAAGATTGAGCTAATTCTTGAGGACTGTTAATAGAACCATAAGATAGTGCGTCATACCATGCTCTAACACCCTCCTTCAAAGAAAAAGGAAAAGCTTAGTAATATAATAATTTCTCTTCTTGTCCACTGTAGCAAATAAGCCGCACAACTCGGTGAGTTTGGTAAGGTGTGCTATAGTGTCATCATTTTCTCTGCAATAAAAGGGGCCAGCTTCAACTGTATATATAAGTGAAAGATCAACAGAGAAATTAAAATCAACATCTTCAATGCAAATAGGAGATGAAGCAAATTTAGGATCGGGAGTAAACTTGTTCTTCATAGAATGCTTTTCAAGAAGCTTCCTAACAGCACCAGGGTCAGAGTTAGCACACTCTGTAAGTTCCCTGCATAAATCATCATCAAGCTCAATGTAATCATCATCAAGGATTCTTTCCTTGAGTTCACTCAAGTCTGGGTAACCAAAGGATCTGCAAGTGGGATAACGTGTAGCAGGAGTCTCAATTCCGGACGTTTTTGCAGTCTTAGCAATTTGAGATTCAAGATAGGGACCAAGAAAACCAATATCATCAAGAGTAGTGGAAGCATCATCAAAAGTATCAGACATAGTAATGGACTCAGTAGAAGCATCATGTGGTGGTGGAGAAACAAACTTACTCATAACAGAAGGTGAATCAAGTGTAGCACTAGTGCTAAGAGCGGTACCTTTTCTTGTAGTGGATGGTAAATTCGGAACCTTGGGGGTCTCCTTTCTTACCCATATCGGATAAATCGCAGCAAACAAAATAAATTCAAGTAGACTTGTAAATAGAGCTATGCTCCCCGGCAATGGCGCCAGAAAACAGTCTTGATGACCCACAAGTGTAGGGGATCGCGATAGTCTTCACGAGTAAGATAACCCAATTTATTGATTTGACACAAGGGGATCCAAAGAATATTGATAAGCTTTGACAGTTGAGTTGTCAATTCAACCGCACCTGAAAGATACTTGCTTGGCAATGAGATATAAGTGGTAACGGTGGTATGGAAGTGATAATGGTAACGGAAATAGTGGTGGTAAAGCAACGAAAGTAAAAACAGTAAAGGTAAAGTAACTTGTAACCAGCAGAATTAAAAACACTGTAGGCTAGGGGGAAAAATGGTTGGGCGCTGCATGGATGAGGGACATCATGTATTTTACTTGGGGCAAGGCACACAGAAAAGTAATGATCATCTAGGCATATATCAAACATTAGGCATGTATCCCGAAGGTAGTTGTACGTTCTTGCAATAAGAACTTGCACACCACCTTTTTTCCTACCATCCCGCTACTAACGGGGCCAAAAGGAACTTATGGAGATTAAGGTGCTCCTGTCAAAGAGCACCGGAACAAAGAATTAACGATCAATGGATACATGGAATCCTCAAATTAGTCCATCCCCTTTGGTGTCCCAAGCTGTCACCATTGGGATCGCCGGTTCCGGACTATAACAGGTGCATACAACTCATAAATACGATCAAGAACACAAATATATTCATGCAAACACATAGGGTTTAGATCTGAAATCATGGCACTCGGGCCCAATGTGACAAGAAATAAGAACAACATGTTGTACCAAAGATGAGAAACACCATAGTAGATGATAGGCAACATGACCCCAATAATCTGATCAATAATTACATGAACTAACTCATCCAATCCCTACCATCCCCTTTGCCTACAGCAGGGAATTACTCACACATGAAAGGACAAGTCATGGAGGGATGATGGAGTGGCGATGATGATGACAATGGCGATGATTCCCCCTCATAGGAGGCCAAGACAACCTCCAGATTAGCTCTCTCGGAGAAGAAAAGAGCGTGGCAGCGACTCAATGACGAGAATTGGAAAAGCGACTTCTGTTATGGGATTTTCTCGCCGAGGGTAAAAATAGGAGTCCAGGTAGGGCACCGGAGGGGGTGGGACCCACCTAGGGCCCCCTGTCCACCTGGGCCAGGGGAAGCCCCCCTCCGGGCCCCCTTTTGACAGTGGGTTCCTCCCAGTCCGTGGATTTTCTGTATTTTTATGGGAATTTTCTGGGACACCTAAAAATCCATTTTTCTGCACACAAGAAAACCATATGGGCGACTCTGCTGAAAATGACGACAGTCCGGGTTAGTTTCATTCAAAGCATGCAAGAATGAGGCCAAAACAATAGAAAGAGTGTTTGGAAAAGTCGATACATTTGAGACGTATCACACTTCCACCATCCATATCTTGCTAGCCTCTTCGGTACCGTGCATTGCCCTTTCTCATCTCGAGAGTTGGTGCAAACTTCGCCGGTGCATCCAAACCCTTGGCATGATACACTCTTTCATCCTAAACCTCCTTATATCCTTCCTCAGACCAACCGCCATACCTTCCTATCAAGGCATTTCCATAGCCTTTCCGAGATACATTGCCATGCAACATCCATCATCTCATGACTTGATCTTCATGTCATAAATGATTTTGCTTGATCGTAGAGCCGCATGCTAGTTGGGCCTTGGCCTTATAATTGCTATATGACGCGCTAGTATCATTGCATATCCTGCTACACTAGCAGAGACATACATCATGATAGTTTTCAGTCTTCTTTATGTTGAGTACTTCTTGTAAAGTGTGAGATCTTCTATACTCTTGTAAAATATAGAGTGTTGCCCTTAAAGTGAGGAAAATATCCCAAAAATGACAAAATAAAAGATCCCAAAAGAGGACGAATTAAAAGATCCCAAAGAGGACAAATGAGAGATAAATAGAAAGAGCCAATGATGCCACACAAATACAAAATAAATAGAAAAAACGGAAGCAAAAAATAAATAAAAAGAGAGAAGGGGCAACACTACTATACCTTTTGAAAGATCCACATCCGTACTCCAACGTAATATTTGTACTCCATAGAGATTTTCGCATCATTCATGCATAACTATGTCGGGATCCTTACACTATAGAACTTGGCTTGTATATTACCAGGTTAAGGCTCCTCAAATGAGCTCTAGGTCTTCGTGAGCAAGCAAGTTGGATGCACCCCCACTAGTTCCTTTGGAGATCTTTCCATAGCTCACATGTGCATCCATTGCATTGCTATCCCTACTCCTGACATCATATCTATAATTTGGCTTTCTCTCGCCTATGTTCACCTTCTAGTCCACAGGTGACCACGATGCTTGCGGGGAGATCTTGTGGGACTCGGGGGCTAGCTTGGATCCTGGGAGGAGCTCAGTCCCCCGTGTCAACACGCCACCTCAAGCCGTCAACTCGCGGCGCGTGCTCTACCCTTCCAAGGGTTGCGGACGCGAGGCCCCTTGGCTGGTCTGAACACCCAATCTCATTCGACTACAATGAGAAATCCAGATCCACGAGGGCCGTGGGAACCCTCCCTCTGGTATGCACTCCCGTCATCAACGGTGTTCTGGTCCCAAAGATGCTCATCAACGGGTCACCAAAGGTGTTCGAGAAGCTTCGCCTTCCTCGTGCGCGGTTGCTGCCTTCACGGCCGTTCTCGGGTGTGACCGGTGAGACCGCTTTTCCCCTCGGGCAGGTGCTCTCCCTGTCACCTTCTAAACCCGCGGGACTTCCACACCAAGAGCATCACCTTCGATGTCGTGCCCATCAATCTACCCTACTACGCCATTCGGGGTTTCCCCGCACTCGCCAAGTTCATGGGCGTTGTTCACCACGCCTATAATATCGTCAAGCTTCCTGGCAGTGTATGCACAATTATTGTCTGTGGTGACGAAAAATAGGCTTTCGACTACCTCATGAATGCGTGCAAGATCGCTGCCCCCGCTCAGCCCGCTCCTGAAGGCAGCATCCAACAGCCAATCCTGCCCTCACCAAGGAAGAGGCCGGTGCTCTCCCAGACGCGCGCGAAAACGAAGAAGGTTCCACCGAGCGAGGGCGACACTGCGCCCACCATCACTATCGGCATGGGTCTATCCCCCGAGATGGACTGCACTCTCATCGCCTTCCTCTGGAGGAACCAAGACAAGTTTGCCTGGTACATGGCAGACATGGTTGGGGTACCTCGAAAAATGATTGAACATCACTTGCTATGGTACTAAAGTAGTGCCCCTCGTTGGTTACCCCAAGTGGAAGGTTAGGATGTAGCAGCAGCAAATTTCCCTTACACGAGGACTGTAAGGTTTATCGAACTAGGAGGACTTTGCGGATCAACAAGAAGGTGTCTGCTGCTCTGGCGCGGAGAGAAGATGTGGACCTACACAAAGAAGCTAATAACTTTGCTCCCAACGAGTCAGAGAGGTTTTCAATCTCTCCGGTCTGGTTGTTTACAAAGGATCAAAACACAAGCGGGAAATAGTAGTGGTGATTGCAACGAAAAAGGAAATAAAGCAGTAAAAGAGTTGAGGTGTAAACAATGGTGGAAATATGGACCGGAGTCCCATGATGTTCACTAGTGTTGTCTCTCTCCCAAAAGACGATAAAACAGCTAAGCTGGGTGAACAAATTACAACTGGGCAATTGATAGAATTATGAATGCACCGCAATGCTAATTATGCTGCAAGAATGTTAGAGGCTCAAGCGTATGGGCAGTAGCCAAGACAAGTAGACCGTTTATTCATCAGCATCTACTCACAAATCATCCACCTTGAGATATCTATCCAGAACATCCCGCTGGTATTAAGTTGCGAGCCCCACCCAAAGTTTAAACCCAAAGCAACAAACAACTACATTAACAAACTTTGCGTCAGGTAAACAATCTTTGCAACCTCGGTTACAAGAACCGTTGTTTTCTTCTGGGTGGCAACAACACATCCCCTAGTCTGATGTTTCTGTCACTCAAGCTAGACATCGGGGGCATGAACCCACAATCAAGCATAACGCTCCCTCTTGGAGTTACTATCTACTACTTGGCCAAAGCAATAAAAAGCAACGGAAAACATGCAAGAATTACTCAAGAAAAAAATATAAAAGGAGAACCAAATTTATAACTCATCACGATCTGAATATAATCTCATAGTCCATCAGATCCCAGGAAACACATCATAGCAACTGCATAAATATTACATAGGATCCTTGATCATGTAGGGCCGCTCACAAGGACTAAGAATTGAAGCACAAGATTGGAAAGAAGACATCACATAGCTACTGGTCATGGACACACGGTCCAAGGGGGACTACTCACGACACATCCGGGAAGCGCTTATGGTGGTGGAGAAGCTCCCGGAGATCAATCCTCCCCCCGGTAGGGTGTCGGTACAAGGTCTTCTGGTGATCCCGATCTTGGGATCGTGTTGGTGGCGGAATAGATGTGAATTTCGCGATGCGGGGTCTCTTTTCAGGGTTTCTATACCGAGGGGTAAATATAGGCCGAAGGGGGGCACTAGAGGAGGTAACCTCCTCCCAAGCGGCCTCCTGACGCGGCCAGGAGTGGGTCCGCACCCACTGTTCACCTGGGAGGGGTGTGGACCCTCCGGCTCTCCTTCGGGTCTTCAGAGTCTACTGGAACGCTGCTTTTTTATATATTTTTCTTGGAATTTTTGTGGAACTGGAAATATTGGTAAATACCTGCAATGCACAGACATCGTGAGACAGAAACAAGCACTAGGTGCACTGATTTAGTAGGTTAGTCCAAATATGTGTAAAAAGGTATGAAAGTGTAGCAAAACACATAGCAATGTCACCCAAATAAGTATGGAACAAGAAGAAATTATAGATACGTTTGGGACGTATCAACATCCCCAAGCTTAATTCCTGCTCGTCCTCGAGTAGATAAATAATAACACATATAATTTCTGTGGTGACATGCTATCACACATATAAGAACTTAAAAGTAAAGCAAGTAAGATATGCAATTCAGGTCAAGACAATAACAGGCAAGAGTCTATATCTTGTATTGATACTAGCAAAGTAAGAACATAAAGGTGCAAGAGCTCTCGTTGTCTGTGACTCGAATGTCTCCAAATGGTGTTTGCGTGCAAGAAGTGGGAGATGGGTTTAAAGCATAAAAATACTATATAGTTTAATTGAGAACTCAATCTACTAAAACTTCACACTTTGCCTCCTTCGGAATCTTACTTTTACTCGTCCCCATACCTATAGTCAGGCACAAGTAAAACTGATCCTCTCCCTTTTGACTTTGAGCACTCATGCAATGGATGAGCGCAAGCAAAGTATGTTGGCACTTAGGATGGAAAATAGAAAAATGATGGGGAAGGAAGATAAAAAAGCTGTGAAAGGCTCACATCAATGAGGATAATCATAGGCAAGAGAAAGCCAAATGATAGATATGATGTGAGGAGTAGGGATTGCCATGCAACGGATGCACAGATGAGCTAAGGTAAGCTCTACAATGGAACTAGTGGGGGTGCATCCAACTTGTTTGCTCATGAAGACCTAGAGATCTTTTGAGGAGGCTCATCCTTGGAATATGCAAGCCAAGTTCTATAGTGTAAGGATCCTCACATAGTTATGCATGGATGATATGAAAATCTCTATGGAGTACAAATATAACTATGGAGTACGATTTTGGATCTTCAAAAGGAATAGTAGTGTTGCCCCTTCTCTCTATTTTATTTATTTTTTCTCTTTATCTACTTTTTTATTTTTGTGGCCTCATTGGCTCTTTCTATTTATCTCTCATCTGTCCTCTTTGGGATCTTTTAATTTGTCGTCTTTCGGGATCTTTTATTTTGTCCTCTTTGTGATATTTTCCTCACTTAAGGGCAACACTCTATATTTTACAAGAGTATAGAAGATCTCACACTTTACAAGAAGTAATCAACATAAAAAAAACTGAAGACTATGATGATGTATGCACACGTATGCCTCTGCCAGTGTAGTAGCATATGCAATGATACTAGCGCGTCATGTAGCAATGATAAGGGTAAGACCCAATTAGCATGCGGCTGTACGATCAAGAAAAAGCATGTATGACATGAAGATCAAGTCATGAGATGATGGATGTTGCATCTCGGAAAGGCTATCGAAATGCCTTGATAGGTAGGCATGGTGTCTGTTTTGAAGAAAGATATAAGGAGGTTTATGATGACAAAGCGTATCATGACAAGGGTTTGGATGCACCGACGAGGTTTGCACCAACTCTCAAGATGAGAAAGGGCAATGCATGGTACCGAAGAGGCTAGCAAAATATGAAAGGTGGAAGTGCCAACAATCGAATACTCGCATTAGTCCGAAGAACTCATGCACTTATTATCGGAAACTCTCTATCTAATTAGGAGGTTCACAAAGAGACAATTACCCCGAGGAGGAGTGTATGGGGGTTTGGTTTTCCTTGTGGATCCTCGATACATGGTACGTGAGGGTACTCTATATATTCCAACCCCTCTAGAGGTTAGCGATCCATCCAGTAGCTAGAGTTCTCAACTAAGTTTTTTTAGTTTTCGAAAATAAACACGGATTGTGAAAAATATGACACCTATCACTAATAGGATCAAGCTCTTGGTACCAAAATTCCAAAAATTACTTAAATCAATTACCTCAAAACTATTGCAAGTTACTACTGCACTTATAAACCAACCTCAGTTACCTACTCATGCAAGACACACAACTCAGTGGAGCGTGTTTCTCTTCCATACAATGAAGGCTAGGGTCCAACTGTTTATGAACAACAAGCAAAACTAAAACAAACTAAGAAGTAAAGAGCGAGATGCTCCAAGTATAGCACATAACACATGAAGTGATAAAAATATAGGATGGAGAAGGAGGAACTGATGATTGTTGATGGAGAAGGGGCTGCATGGGGCATCCCCAAGCTTAGACGCTTGAGTCTCCTTGGATATTTCTTGGGGGTAAATGGGGGCTTGAGCTTTTGACACTCCCGAATCTTCTTTCATCATCTTCCTTCGCATAATTTAAGACTCCAGGGGAGGTCCCACCCTCGGGGCGGCCTAGGGTGGGGTCGCTCCACCTGGCCGCCTGGAGGGACCCCCTCTGGCCTCCCTTCGGGTGTCTAGAGTCTTCTGGAATGCTGATTTTTTATAAATTTTTATGGAATTTTCTGAGCACTGTACATATGGGTATAAACCTGCAATGCATGAACATCAACAGACAGAAACTGGCACTGGGTGCACTGAGTTAGTAGGTTAGTCCAAATATGTTGAAAAAGGCATGAAAGTGTAGCAAAACACATAGCAATATCACCCATAAAATCATGGAACAAGCAGCAATTATAGATACGTTTGGGACGTATCAACATCCCCAAGCTTAATTCCTACTCGTCCTCGAGCAGGTAAATGATAACACAGATAATTTATGTGGTGACATGCTACCAACACATATGAACTTCATAGTAAAGCAAGTAAGATATGCAATTCACGTCAAGACAATAACAAGCAAAAGTCTATATCTAGTATTGAAACTAGCAAAGTAAGAACATAAAGGTGCAAGAGATCTCGCTGTCCGTGATTCGAATGTCTCCAAATGGTGTTTTCGTGCAAGAAGTGGGGAATGGGTCTAGACCATATAAATACTATATAGTTTAATTGATAACTCAATCTACTAAAACTTCACACTTGGTCTCCTTTGGAATCTTATTTTGACTCGTCCCCAGACCACTAGTCAGGAACAAGTCAAACTGATCCTCTCCCTTTCGACTTTGAGCACTCATGCAATGGATGAGCGCAAGCAAGATATGTTGGCACTTAGGATGTCAAAGAGAATAATAATGGGGAAGGAAGACTAAAAAGGTGTGAAAGGCTCACATCAATGAGGACAATCATAGGCGAGAGAAAGCCAAATGATAGATATGATGTGAGGAGTAGGGATTACCATGCAACGGATGCACATGTGAGCTATGGAAAGCTCTCCAATGGAACTAGTGGGGGTGCATCCAACTTGCTTGCTCACGAAGACCTAGAGCTCATTTGAGGAGGCTCATCCTTGGAATATACAAGCCAAGTTCTATAGTGTAAGGATCCCGACATAGTTATGAATGAATGATATGTAAATCTCTATGGAGTACAAATATTACTTTGCAATAACAATGTAGATCTTTCAAAAGGAATAGTAGTGTTGCCCCCTTGTCTCTTTTTATTTATTTTTTCCTTCCATTTTTTTGTATTTTGTGGCCTCATTGGATCTTTCTATTTATCTCTCATTTGTCCTCTTTGGGATATTTTAATTTGTCCTCTTTTGGGATCTTTTATTTTATCCTCTTTGGGATCTTTTCCTTACTTTAAGTGAAGCACTCTATATTTTACACGAGTATAGAAGATCTCACACTTTACAAGAAGTACTCAACATAAAGAAAACTGAAAACTATCATGATGTATGAACATGTATGCCTCTTCTAGTGTAGAAGGATGTGAAGTGATACTAGCGCGTCATGTAGCAATTATAACGGCAAGGCCCAACTAGCATGCGTCTCTAAGATCAAGCAAAAGCATGTATGACATGAAGATCAAGTCATGAGACGATGAATGTTGCATGGCAATGTATCTCGGAAAGGCTATGGCAATGCCTTGATAGGTTGGTATGGTGGTTGTTTTGAGGAAGGATATAAGGAGGTTTATGATGAAAGAGTGTATCATGCCAAGGGTTTGGATGCACCGGTGAAGTTTGCACCTACTCTCGAGATGAGAAAGGGCAATGCACGGTACCGAAGAGGCTAGCAAACTATGGATGGTGGAAGTGCCAACAATCGAATACTCGCATTAGTCAAAGGAACTCATGCACTTATTATCGATAACTCTCTATCTAATCAGGACGTTCACGAAGAGACAAGTACCCCGAGGAGGAGTGTATGGGGGTTTGGTTATCCTCGCGCATCCTCGACCCATGGTACGTGAGGGTACTCTACATATTCCAACCCCTCCAGAGGTTAGCGATCCATCTAGTAGCTAGAGTTCTCAACTAATATTTTTTATAGTTTTCGAAAATAAAAAAAGGATTGCCCAAAGTACGACACCTATCACTAATAGGCTGAAGCTCTTGGCACCAAAAGTCCAAACATTACTCAAGTCAATACCTCAAAACTATTGCAAGCTACTACTATACTTATAATGGCAACCTCAATTACCTACTCATGTCAAGACACACAACTCAGTGCAACAGACCAACTCTCTGAACATGATAAGCATGATAACTCAAAAGAGTTCCAAATGCAACAACCTAAATAAAAGCTCTGAAAATATAAACATGAAAACTAAGAGCTAAGCATGATAGCAGCTATAAAAAGATAAAGAACACACAATCAAAGATAAGCATGAAACCTATGTTGTGTTCTAGGGTGGAGTGGAGCGTGTTTCTCTCCAAACAATGTAGTCTAGGGTCCAACTTGTTATGAAAAGCAAGCAAAACTAAAACATACTAAAAGTAAAGAGAGAGACGCTCCAAGCATAGCACATACCACATGAAGTGATAAAAATATAGCATGGAGTAGGACGAACTGATGATTGTCGATGGAGAAGGGGGTGCACGGGGGCATCCCCAAGCTTAGACGCTTGAGTCTCCTTGGATATTTCTGGTGGGTGCATGGTGGCATCCCCAATCTTGAGCTTTTGACACTCCCGAATCTTCTTTCATCATCTTCCTTCGCACACGTGAAAACTCCCTTCATACGAAACTCATCATAAGCTGGTTAGAGTGGTTAGTAACCATAACTAAATAATTTTCCTCTATTGTAAATAAAGATTTTCATGAAGAGATATTGTTTCTCAAGATTTCCAAAAAGTTTTTGCAAATAAAAAGCAAGCTTAAGATTTGCAAAACGTAGAAAATGCAAAACGTGGCAGAATTTGTGAAAAACAGACCAGCAGGTAGTAAATAATTTTTTCAGGGCACTTCTGCAATTCAAATCAAAAATATCAGAACAGACGCTAGAACGCCAATTGTATATAGCATACTGTCAAAAAAAATTCAGATCCAAAATATGATCTGGTGACTTTTGGTGATTTTTTCCGTCAAGCAGAGAAAATCTGTTTCTGGACAACATGTCACAACTTCTGATCTTTCTTGCAACCGGAGGCTAAAGCTTGCCACAAAGCTCGAAAATAAAGATACAATGATGTTGCTAAAGTAGTAACAAACATCAAAACCACTAAAATTGAAAGTAAAAACATTTTGGATTGCCTCCCAATAAGCGTTTTCTTTTATGCCTTTTAGCTAGGCATGTTGCAAAAAGATCAAGTTTTATCAACTCCAAAAGAATAGCTTGCCCGTGTAACGGACTCATAAGGCAACTTAATCTTCTTCCGAGGGAAGTGTTCCATTCCCGTTTTGAGGGGGGATTGGAATCTAATAGTCCCTTCTTTCATATCAATGATATCACCAACGGTCCGGAGGAAAGGACGTCCCAAAATAATTGGACATGAGGGATCACACTCAATGTCCATGACAAGAAAATCATCGAGAACATAATTATAATTGACAACAATAATCACGTCATCAATCCTCCCTAATGGTTTCTTTATAGAAGAATAAACAAGACGAACACCAAAAGAACAAGGATCAAAAGGTTATAATTCAAGCATTTCATACATTCTTTTGGGTAAAACGGAGGCACTAGCTCCAACATCACATAAAGCAAAGCTAGAAAAATATATTCAATTTGATTTTGATCATAGGATCCCAACCATCTTCTAGTTTTCTAGGAATAGAAACCTCTAACTTAAGTTTATCATCCCTAGCTTTTATAAGAGCATTGGTAATATGCTCGGTGAAGGTAATGTTCAGTGAACTAGTGTGAGGGTCTTTGGCCATTCTTTTCAAAAAAGTGATAACATCGGGAAGAGTGCAATTATCAAAATAAAGATCACTACCATTAATTAAAGTGGTGGTGATGTCATCTAAGCTCATTCTCTTGGTAGTCTCTAAATTCATGGGACCTTCTTGTCCTAAAGTTAAGGTATTAACATCACCATTGATAGGTCATTAGGTGGACTAGGGATGTCTTGGGTGCTAAAGGTATTGCGATCCTCAACAATTCGTATAGTAGCAATGGTAGCGTGTGTAGGAAGGCTCTTAATCCTATCTTCCTCTTCTAGAGATGAAACCACTTCGGGTTTGGCTGCCATTTGATTTATCAAAGTAGCCTGGTTGTGAGACATATTGGAAACTTGGGTTTTCGTGTTGGTGAGTCTAGTCTGGAGATTAGAAATATCACTGTTCAGGATCTCAAGTTGTCTTCCAATGTTTTGCAAAATAGAAGAATGCTCCTCTAATTGTCTAAAGCAGGCTTTATTTTGTTCATATTGAGTGTGCATGTAATTCTTTGTAGCTTTCTCTATTTCTACAAGTTTCTCATAACTAGGCATTCTTCTATCATTAGGAGTGTAATTATAAGAGTTGTTGTTCCCATAATTGTTGGATGGGAACGGTCTAGGATTGTTGGTACCAAAGTTACTACTATATGCATTATTATTGAAGTTGTTCCTAGAAATAAAATTAACATCTACTAGCTCTCTTTCTTGATCAACCAAAGAATTTAAAGGAACATCATGAGGATCAATAGGAGCTTGCTTACTAAGTCAAGACATGATCAAGTCAACCTTTTCATTTAAGGAGGAGATCTCCTCAACAGAGTTTACCTTCCTACTTGTTGGAGATCTTTCGTTGTCTCATTGAGAATAATTTCTCATCATCTCGTCCAATAGCTTCGTGGCAGCACCAAGTGTAGTTGACATGAAGGTTCCTCCTGATACGTCCCAAATGTATCTATAATTTCTTCTTGTTCCATTCACTTTTATGTGACATTGCTACATGTTTTGCTACACTTTCATATCATTTTATACTTATTTGGACTAACCTACTAACTCAGTGCACCCAGTGCCAGTTTCTGTCTGCTGATGTCTTTAGATGAAGTGATTTCCCCCAATTTAAAACGCTCCAAAAATTCCAGAAAAATAGAAATAAAAATAAAAATCAGCGTAGCGGAAGCTTCCGGAATCACCGAAGAAGTACCAAGGGGGTCCAGGGCTCACCCAGGCGGCCAGGTGGCGCGGCCCCCCTCTCTGGCGCGCCACCAGGGCGACTGGGAGGTGGGTCCACCCCCTGGTGCACCCTTTGGCGTATTTTTCCCCCTCGTCCAGGAAATCCTCGAGGAGAACCCGACATCTCGAAATACCACTTTGTTCCGCGCCGCGCTTCCAGGATCGGGAGCACTAGAAGACCTCTTCCCGGCACCATGCTGGAGGGAGGATTGACCTCCGGGAGCTTCTTCACCACCATGGATGCTTCCCGGATGTGCCGTGAGTAGTCCCCCTTGGACCATGGGTCCATGACCAGTAGCTATGTGATGTGTTCTCTCCAATCTTGTTCTTCAATGTTTAGTTCTTGTGAGATGCTCTACATGATCAAGGAACCTCTGTAATTTTCCTGCTGTTGCTATGCTGTGTTTGCTGGGATCCGATGGATTATGAGATTATGTTCAGATTGTGATGAGTTATATATTTGTTTTACCTTTTATATTTTGTTCTTGAGTAATTCTTGCGTGTTCTCCGTTGATTTTTTTAGATTTGGCCAAGTAGTAGATAGTAACTCCAAGAGGGAGTGTTATGCTTGATTGTGGGTTCATGGCCCCCAATGTATAGCTTGAGTGACATAAACACGAGACTAGGAGATGTGCTGTTGCCACCAGGGAGATAACAACGGTTCTTGTAATCGCGGTTGCAAGGATTTTTTACCTTACACATAGATTGTTAATGCAATTGTCTGTTGCTTTGAGTTTACACTTTGGGTGGGGCTCGTAACTTAATACCAGTGAGTATTATGGATAGATATCTCAAGGTGGATGATTAGTAAGTAGATGCAGATGGATTTTGGTCTACTTGTCTTGGCGTACTTCCCATACTTTTGAGCCTCTTACTTTCAAGTAGCATAATTAGCATTGATGTGCGTTTATAATTCTGTCAATTTCCCAGCTGTATTTTGTTCACCCAGCTTAGCTTTTTATCGTCTTTTGGGAGAGAGACATCACTAGTGAACATCATGGGACCCCGATCCATATTTCCACCACTGTTTACACCTCCATTTTATTTACTGCTTTTACTTTCGTTGCAATTATCACTACTATCTACCCTTGTGTTTAATCCTTTGTAAACAACAAGGCCGGAGAGATTGACAACCTCTTTGTACTCGTTGGGAGAAAAGTTATTTTTTTCTGTGTGCAGGTCCACGACAACTACCTAGCTAGAAGTAAGTTCTGGCACCGTTGTCACCTACTTGTCGACCTCGGAGTCCTACTGTATTGATAACCTTGGTATCTTCACCGAGGGAAATTTGCTGCTACGCTAAATCTCAACCTTCCACTTTGGGTAACCAACGAGGGGCGAGAAGCCATCACCTCCCGCGGCCGAGTCCAACAGATTCCGCGAGGTAGAGTTCAATCCTGCATAGAAAGTTTGGATAACCATCCAAGTAGTCAAACCATGTGTAGGGAAATTCTTAATAAGAGATTTCATATGTTCCCATGCTTGGGCAACGTGTTCATTATCCCGTTGTCTAAAATTCATAATGTTACTTCTCAACTGAATAATTTTAGCAAGTGGGCAGTACTTCCCAATAAAAGCATCCTTGCACTTATACCAAGAATCTATGCTATTCCTAGGAAAGGATTGGAGCCACTCCTTATCTCTTCCTCTCAAAGAGAAAGGAAAAAATCTTCAGTTTAATAATGTCACTATCTACTTCTTTGTACTTTTGCATATCACAAAGCTCAACAAAATTATTTAAGTGCAAAGCAGCATCATCTCTAGCACCGGAGAATTGTTCTTTCGTAACAAGATTCAGCAAAGCAGGTTTCATTTCATATGAAGGTGCTGAAGTGGCAGGTGGAGCAATAGGAGTGCTAATAAATTCATTGTTTTTGTGACTAGTGAAGTCACACAACTTGGTGTTTTCAGTGGAACCCATAGTAGCAGGCTGGAGCAAAGTAACTAATTTTTTTGTGGTTTTTTGTATAGTACTCTAAAGCAAAAACTAGAAATTAAACTAACGAGACTAAAAAGCAAAGGTAAAAGATAGTGTGAAACTCCCCTATCTTGAAGATTGGAGTCCCCGACAACGGCGCCAGAAATTATGCTTGATGGCACTGAAGTAGTGCTCCTTGTTGGTTACCCCAAGTGGAAGGTTAGGATTTAGTAGCAGCAAATTTACCTTACACGAGGACTGTAAGGTTTATCGAACCAAGATGACTCGGAGGATCAACAAGAAGGTGTCTACTGCTCTAGCTCTGAGAGAAGACGTGTACCTGCACACAAAAGCAAATAACTTTTCTCCCAACGAGTCAGAGAGGTTGTTAATCTCTTCGATCTTGTTGTTTACAAAGGATCAACACACAAGCGAGAAATAGTAGTGGTGATTGCAACGAAACAGTAAATAAATCAGTAAAAGAGTTGAGGTGTAAAAAATGGTGGAAATATGGACAGGGGTCCCATGATGTTCACCAGTGATGTCTCTCTCCCAAAAGATGATGAAACCGCTAAGCTGGGTGAACAAATTACAGCTAGGCAATTGACATAATGATAAACGCACCGCAATGATAATTACGCTTCAAGAAAGTTAGAGGCTCAATCGTACCGTTTATTTATCAGCATCTACTCACTAATCATCCACCTTGAGATATCTATCCAGAACATCTCGCTGGAATTAAGTTGCGAGCCCCGCCCAAAGTGTAAACCCAAAGCAACAAACAACTGCATTAACAAACTTTGCGTAAGGTAAACAATCCTTGCAACCGCGATGACAAGCACCGTAGTTTTATCCCTGGTGGCTACATCACATCCCCTAGTCTCATGTTTCTGTCACTCAAGCTAGACATCGGGGGGCATGAACCCACAATCAAGCATAACGCTCCCTCTTAGAGTTACTATCTAATACTTGGCCAAAGCAATAAAAAAAACGGATAACATGCAAGAATTACTCAAGAACCAAATATAAAAGGAGAACCAAATTTATAACTCATCACGATTTTGAACATAATCTCATTATCCATCGGATCCCAGCAAACACAACATAGCAACAACAGAAAGATTACATAGTGGCCTTGATCATGTAGGGTATCTCACAAGGATGAAGAATTGAGGAACAAGATTGGAGAGAATACATCACATAGCTACAACCCATGGTCCAAGGGGGACTACTCACGACACATCCGGGAAGCACTCATGGTGGTGGAGAAGCTACCGGAGATCAATCCTCCCTCCAGCAGGGTGCCGAGGCGAGGTCTTCTGTCGATCCCGATCTCGGGATCACGGTGGCGGCGGAACAGAGGTGAATTTCACAATGCGGGGTCTCTTTCAGGGTTTCTGTAATGAGGTGTAAATATAGGCCGATGGGGGGCACCAGGTGTTGGGGTTCCGCGGTAGAAAAAAATAAATTTACTAACTAGCGTTTCCCATTGCCCAAGATCTATCTTTCTATATTACCGTAAAGGAGAGACTTGCGGATAACATACCTCAGGGTGTACTATGTTGCACGGGAAACGATCCCGCAAACGTGGTCGATGTAGTCGAACGAAGTTCAAAACCCCCTGGCTGTGTTAGCACCCTATCTGGTAGAAGTGCCACACAGTTAGCACCAAGTAGACCTCCGGAACCAGAGTTTCGGTAGCACGACGGCGTCCGTGTGGCAGAGAAGCCTCAATACCACTACATGATCCAAATAAGGGGAGCCCGCCGTGGAAGAGGCGGGGAAGGGGAGAAGACCAGAGAAAACCAATCTCGATTCGGGATTATATTTATTTCTCCACGAATTAAATATTTTTAAATAAGTCCACCCACCACATCTATATATAGGGGGAGGGGAGGGAGTCAACCCCCCTCCCTTAGCAATGTGGGATTGAAGTCCCTTGCCAAGGGGGGTGACCGGCCAAGGGGGAAGGGGGACACACCCTACATGGGCCCTAGGGCCCATGGCGCCTCCTCTCTCCCGTTTTCTTTTTTCTTTTCTTCTTCCCTTTTATTTCCCCTAATGGGATTCTTTCACAAATAAGGCCCATTGCACTTTTTAGTTATAAATAAAATGATTTTAATTATTAATTCATTTACATAATAAACAAAACATATTATTTATCTCCCGATGATCCGGAACACCTTCCGGCTCACTCCGAACGTCCTTCGGACGAACACGGAACATTTCCGGTATGTCTTCCCTTATTCTTAGGTAACTCCTATAGTTCCGAGAAGGTATACGATAACATTGATCCATTAAGTGTACGGTTCGAGAATACTCCAGTCATGACCGAGATGAGGTTGCGGTCAATGATCATCAGCGGGACCTGGATGCCCATAATGACCCCTGTGCATTCCGGATATTAAACCGATTGAACCGTCACGCGTCGTATTCCACTCCTTTTGCCATCAATACTAGATTAGTTTGAGATTTGATCAATGACATCCTATGTCTGATTCAACCTCGTTACCGACAAATCTTATTTCACTCGTTCCGTGATATTCATCCCCGTGACCTAGTCACTCGCTACGCATCTTTATGGATGCAATCTCACCGAGTGGACCCTGAGTATCTTTCCATTACATGGATTAGAAAATGCTGATCTTGAATCAAAACTCCTCAACGTATCTCAACGGAATACCTAAGATACACCTTTATGACCAGCATATTTCAGTCAGGCGGTGGGTGTAGGTTAAAGCATCCGAGAAGATAGTGATTATGCATGATCTCACGGTCTAAGGAACGGTCTACTACGTTCTTTAATTACAACACTGAACCTTCATAAATTTGATCATGTTGCAATGCTTACGTTGGGTAATGTTCATCACGTCATTCATCTAATGAAGTGAACTCATAGTCAATTGAATTGATTGTCCATGATCGCGAAACCATGATCATCAGTTGAACATGAACTAGTTATTGAGAAAGAGGCTAACTAGGCATGTTGGTTGTTTCTCTACCACACCTGTATAATTGTTTCACTGATACAGTTCTAGCACAGTATGAAACTGGTTATGAACTTGCTTAGATATATTGGAATAATCACATATTATTTGGCTCTTGAGCATATATCCAACAGTCTCCCACTTGCACTAGAGTGCAAATAATCTAGTTGCATTTTACCGATCATAATCATCTTATCATATAAGTGTTTATTGATCATGCTTTCTCATGGAAGAGGTTTCGTCAACGATCTTTAATAATTTAGATTCGTATGTTTCCTTTGCAAATGGTATAGATCAACTAGTTTGATATACCACACATTATGATATAATGTTTGGATATAAATTTTTCGGGAGAGTAGGACTATTATTTCATAGTATTCTCTAATGACATTTGATTCAGTCTTCAGAATAATATTCATAGTCATGTATACTGGGAAATACACTCTGCCAAAATTCTAAAATTCTTACGCTAAATTTTATCCATACATCTACTTCCTTAAGTAGTTTTATGTTTTGTAGTGTTCTGATTCGTGAATTCCTGGCTCACATTTCTTTCAATTCTTTGGTGATGTCACTAATTTATGTAGATCTATAATAAGTCTATTATCCTTTCTATAATTTAGAGTATCGTCCTCAGTATTCCTCATATACTGAATGCATGGATTTTATTCAGATTCTCTGTTTTACTTATAAAGCACATCGGCACCTGTACTTCTTTGAAGAACTTTTGAGTCATTTTATTTGTTGGATTCATAACACATGTTTTATGGTGGAATCATATGTCATAGGTCATATGATATCACATCTCTAAGGACATTGTGTATCTCTATTCTTCCATTAAAACATTGCTTGTGATATTTGGATTTTCATGCATTATATAATTCCTATCCACAAGAACTTGTTTCTTGTCTAGAAGATTATTCCAACTCTACTTCGGTTCATCAGACGTATCTTAATCTATCATTATTGATTTCAACGTGTAATGCATTCGTACTTCATATAATAGAATATTCTTGTAATCTTGTGTTTTATCTGCCTTATTCTCTCTATATATAATAATGCATACATATATATGAGATGGTTCTCCATATACACATATCAAAGAATGTTCATATATATATAGGGAATCATTCTCCACGCATATCAATGCACATATGTTTGAGATAGTGATTATGCTCCCACTCAAATGTATCCATCATATATATATATATATATATTTGTGGTTCAACTTTCATTAAGCTACTATTTTATTTTTATGTCTTACATAACAATGTTGCTCTTCATGCTCCCACTCAGAAAATGCCCTCTGCATTCCAAGTTTCTAGGAAATCTTCAAAGCTCCCACTCAGTTTCATGAAACTGCAGCTCTACTCAATATTTTGATCATTCCAAAATCAGTTGATCAAATCAAGGTTGAGAGTTCTTGTCTTGAGGTACTATAATCCATGATTTCGACAAAATATTCTTTCATTATGCCTATTGCATTTCACTTTTCATATCCTAAGTTTGAAGGAGATGCAATTTCAGGCTTATGGCCTTGTTATAGTATAAATGAAATATTTTATTGATTAAAGCATTCCTAAGCTTCCGTAGTCAATCATTATTGAATTTTGGTCATAACAATTTTATGAGCCAATAATGCTTTTTGTCCGTTACACCATTCTCGATAGTGTTTTCTATTTATGGGGAATATGAAATAACTGATTTATCCCACAGGACGTGAGCCATCCTTTATGTAACTCAATATAATTTCATTTCTCCTCGTGTTTTAGGCTACCATCATTCCTTTGCATTTTTCAAGCAGTTTTATCCCTTTTGTTTTATTAAGAAGACTCATGATTGTTGTTCTGTATAGAATGTATTCATGATAACCTTCTAAATTTAACAAAGGCTTTAACTCATATGCCACGATCATCATCTGTGGTATACTTCCTCCTTTTACAGTGTTGTCACAACGAAACATGTTTCCGTTGCATCACTCTGATAATATGAAGGAAAAGTCTAGTACCGCGGTCAAAGTTTCCACTATCTCCCATTGATTTATGTGTCGAGAACCTTCTTCTCGTATTACCAATCCAACAATACAAGTTTTTCTATTCTGGAGAATGTGTTATTTTAGTTGCTTGCAGTTTTAATACAAAGAAATTCTTTCTTTAGACACTTTCTAACACCATCATCGTATGGATTCATCTGTCTCACTAGGATCCGGATGGTTTCCTTATGCATGAAGTGGGTGTTTTTAACTTAATTAATTAACCAATCTTGTTCGATAATAATATTAGTGCAAGGGGAAAAAAATTTAGACCATACCGCACTTAAGTATGACTACGAATGGTTTTAGTGTCTAAGCACTTTAAACTTCCCTCGTAATTTGTTGCATCTTTTCCACAAGTCTCCCATCATGTCAACTTTCATACTCATCACTTAGACCATAGCATAGTGATTTGTATTTTTATATTCTACTTCATGCTGTGATTCCTGAATCTCAGTTTTATGATCTCAATTGAATACAATGTTCAATTAATCATATGAAGTATTTAATGATAATTCATGTGCTTAATTAATACATCATTTTTGTATAATGATTAGCACAAGTTCTACTTTGCTAGAACCTTGTCATTGGTCATCTTAAATGCACAAGTTAATAGATCACGTACCTAATGACTTCATCAATGATGAATTCATCTCATGCAATTTGAATCTAATCATTACTTTTGACTTGTTTCCATTCATGACAACTTTATCATTAAACATTGAATATCACTTGACAATATTGGTGTTTTATAAATTCTTCTATCATGCCATAAATCAAGATGTAATCAATGTATAAGCACACTTTATTCATTAAACTTGAACAACTAAATTGTCTCATACATGAATAACTTTCTCTCGGGAGATGCAAGATGTACTACTAAGTGTTCATACCAGAAAGATTACATATGATTTATCTAATACTCTAAGTATACTCCTATGATAGATGTCTTGGTGAAATCTTGCTAGCCATCAACTCTCTTGGTCGCCATCAATCCTCGATCTCACCTTTTCCTGTCCATGCAACAACTGGTCCTGTTTTTATAAAACAGAATAAGTATCAGATACTCATTTACTTTAAGTGTTGTATAAAGGGAACAAAATTTTTATAACAAGTATATCAAGTATATACCTTCTCCATCAACAACTTCTCCTTCAATGGGTTCAACCTCCAGATATTGAAGCTTGTCCATGAAATCAGAGAATTCGAGGCTTTCTCCTCTTCCGACATAGCCATGGACACAGTCAATATACCTTGGTGGAAGCGAGTGTAACACCGTGTATATCGCAGACTCATCTGTGGTCTATTAGTCAAATTCTTCTACGAGGCTCAGATGTATCTCATTCATCTTGGCGACGTGTATTTTCAGGAAGGAGTTCTCTTCCATCTTTGTAGAAAGAAACTCACGTTCTAACTCAAATCTGGCTACTCTGAACTGATGTCTAAACAATGACTTCAGCATTTCAATTGTGTCAAACGTGTCCATATCCTCATACTAATCACGTAAATGTTCGGGAATGCAAACTTCTATGAAACTTTTAGCTATGGCGTAAGTCCTTCGACGATTTTGGTAATCAATCATTACTTGCTCATCCATCTTGTTTACTAGAGGATTTACCACTGGCTCTTTTGTTACGAACAAGAGGTTTGCGCTATTGAGCACAGTTCTAAGGCGTAGGTACCAACTAACAAAATTAGACCCGTCCTCTTTAATTATTTCACCACGTAGGAAAGAAACCAATTCATGATACTGTGTCATTTTCATTTTCTACAAACATAATTGCAAGGAAAGAACAATTAAGACTAGTTCACAACAATGAGTTTATAATAATCATGTTATAAATTAGCTCACACTAAAATAATCATCCCTAAGAAGTTTTAGTTATTACATGATCCAGATTCACTATCCGCCCTCGAATATCACACGACCGACGAATTAGTTTCAAAGGTAGACAACTACTTGTGCAATCACATTATGCATGTGACTCATGCTCGATCTTTCGATCTCTAGTATTCCGAGGCCATGTCTGCATATGCTAGGCTCGCCAAATTGACCTTCGTGTTATTGCTGCTTAGCAAGGCCATATCTGTATATGCTAGTATTGCCAAACCCAACCTCATGCGAACTCCATTTATTATGTGTGACACCCGATGTTCGGTGTGTCGGCCATAAGGGAGACCCTTATAGGTGGTGCACACTTTGGTAGAATACTTGTATTCGGTATTTGTTAAGGGATCATCTTATATCATGCTACCGTCGTGTATCCTATACTAGCAAGTTTTAAGATACTTGATCATGGTGGCACTAAGTGTATAATGTCTCCATTTGAGTTTGTTTTATCACGATGAACGTTTACTACTTTCTAGTAACACATAGAAAAGCTATCACTACATCAGGATCAAACAAACAATAGCCCCCAATAGCAATTTAAAGTTGTACGCCTCTATTTTTTATATTGCATGTTTTACATGGCTGGTAGGGTTTTCATAGATAAACTGATTTTAGCCTACGAGTCAACCACAACACTGATTAGATGATTGTGTCGATTACACCCCATACGGGGCCCTCCGTTGCAAATGCCATATCCGCTAAAGTAAGAGAGAGAAAGACGCACCCAGATCCACTTTATACGGTGCAAGCCGTATGTAAAGCGTGGAACCAGTCTCGCGTAAGTGTACGCGTAAGGTCGGTCGGGGCCGCTTCATCAAACAATGTCACAGATATGAACAAGTGCACGTGAGAGGGTAACAATCAAATAATCAACACCCACATCCCCGATGTGTTCTATCCGTACAGTAATATTAAGCATAGACCTAGCTCATGATACCACTATTGGGATGTAGCGGCAGAAAACACCAATTTTTCTAACTAGCTTTTCCCATTGAACAAGATCTATCTATCTATCTGTATTACCGAAACGGAGAGACTTGCGGATAACATACCTCAGGGTGTAGTCCGTTGCGCGGGAAACGTTCCCGCAAACGTGTTCGATGTAGTCGAACGAACGAAATTTTAAATTGGAAGATGAAACGAAGAGATGAAGAGAAGACAAATACCGACTCTCTATAAAATTCAAAAGAGATATGAGTCGCTCTATCTGAATCATAGAGTCGGCCACCAAGATGAAGGAAAGAAGATTGACGTGCAGACTAAAGCATCACACCAATCCTGGGGGCTAATGTCGGGGGGGGGGGGTGGACAAAAGCCCAGACCCAGCATTAAGTCTATGAGCCGACTCGCCTACTGAAGGCCCACGAGAGAAGACCCGGCCCAAGGCCAGTTGCGCCAAGGAAAGAAGATCAAAGCCGTAGAAGGAATTCGACTTGCCTTGTATAGCGCATAACATATTTGTAAAGTAGAATAGAACTCCACCTCGTGTCGGAGTCGGACCCGCGGAATCTTGGGACCCGACGCCTTTATAAGCTGAAGCCCATGGATTCCAGGGTCACGAACAATATTAGATTAACATAGGACTAGACACTTGTCGGCGAGACCTAGATCTCATCGAGACTAAGAATTCGATCGACTCTCTTGTAATCAGCCAAACCGACTCTTCTTTCGAGAGTCGGAACTCATAATAAGAGGAAGCAGGAATAGGATTTTACCTCGAGATAAAGAGTGGATGAAGCCTGGGTAAATCACCGAGTCTCTTGTCAATGTCAACTCTCTCCATGAAATCGCCTCGCAGCAAAGGTCCCATGTTAAGTTCGACTCTTCGGACATCTGCCGTGACTTTCCCACGACAGTTGACGCCCACCGTGGGGACTGCGCTTGCAGGTGTTGAGATTTTGGAGAGAGCTCTATAAGGCATGGAAGGATACGTTGCTGCACGGATCACCAGAAGCCGGCGCGGGAAGCTCTGCATAAACGACTCCACTTGGGGCCCTAAAGCCGATTCCGTCGAATCAGGATACCGAGTCCCGATCGTATCCATCCACATCTTCATCGGCAAGACAGATGGATCTGAGCCAGAGCATGATCTCGAAGTACCTGTCAAAGTTTCGAGTCGGCGACACGTCGGATCCAAGCGCGCTTTCGTCGGATTCATTGAGGAGTCTCCAGAGCCGGAGCGTTCTGTCGAGTCCCCAACATACGACGCCTCAGAAGAAATGACTGATGCCGACTCACGCCCCAGCGAGGAAAACTTCTCAGATGAGGGGTCTATTCGGTCTGTTGGAAACTGCAGACTCGGTACCGGCACACCAACATGCAACCCCGTTTTTCCCTACTTCAAACCTCCATACTGTGCCACGGACTTCATGGCCGACACTGGAGGATCAGGAGCCCAGCCGGCTCTCAACCAAGGAATCAAATCAGCGGCTGCGACGGCCCCTAGTGCAAATAAGGACTCGATAGCTCGTCCATCGGTACAAGTTCCTACTGGTGCCCAGACCCTTGCTGACACCTTGAATTCTATCGACGAGGCACTAGCAGTACCGATGACGCTCGAAAACCAGGAATCTTGGAAGACAAGGGTAAACAAGCTCAAGAATCGGGTAGCAAACCTGCAAGCAGAGGCCAATGTCGGGAAGGAACAGACGAAGGAAAAAGAAGCCCGGCTCCTTCAAGAATCCACACATCTCTGGGAAGAGTCAGACCTCATAGACGCTCAGCGGCTGAGTGTCTCCTATACACGTCCGCAGAGATACGCGAGCCGTTTCCCCCTTGATTACCAAGGGCGGACACTATTCAACAGTCCCGACCAATCGACTCCCCCGGGATTCACGCCTCCCAGGCTGCCGGCTCCTCCACCACGTCAAGATCGTTTCCAGACGCTCCCTCACCACTTCAGTAACCCGGTAGCCAACGTCATGGCGGCGACTCAGTTCCTCGCCAATGCACCGATCCAGGGAGATACCCCAGCAGATCGTGCCGCCCGGGCAGCAGTTGACTTCCTCAAGACATCGATCACACAACAAGGTTAGTATTCAGAAGGAGTCCCATACTTACATGGAACCCCGTATAGAAGTGTAAGCCGGCAAGCAGAATCGCCGACTCCAGTGGCCTCCGGCAGCTAGCGCCACCAAAGAGTGCCTATGGACCCTCCTGGAGGATTGAGGATCGCGGATATACCGGCTCCCAAAGCGACTCGACGCACCGAGCCGGCAGCTCAACTTCCTACACAGGAACCAAATATCGAGTTTGTCAGCAGATCCGTGGGCAATCGGTGTCTAATACCAGCTCTGAGGAACACACGCCTACCCCCAGACTTCAAAGTACCGCGCAAAATACTGAACTACACGACTGACATGGACCCGACAGCTTGGATCGAAACATATGACCTTGCCATGGACATGTTACAAACCGGCGAAGATGTATGCGCCCGATACTTCACAATGATGCTGGAAGGACCAACTCGCACATGGTTCAAGAACCTCCTGGAAAATTCCATTACTTCCTGGACAGATCTTAGAGATAAGTTCATCAAGAATTTCAAGGGACTTGCTGGTGAGCTACGACAATAATCGACTTGGAGCACTGTGTTCAGAAAGATGGATAGTCGGCCCTGAACTGGGCACGACGAGTTACAGACATAATCCATTCTTCGAATACCATCACTGCACAGACAACAGTAATAGTTTTGGAAAGAAACTGCAAGTTTGAGACTCTAGTCCACAAGCTTGGCCGGCTCAAGAGGAAGGTCATAAATATAGGAGAGCTCATGAACGCAGTCATCAAGTACGCCGAGTCGGAAAAAACCAAGGATGCCGATCTAGAAGAAGATAAAGCCACTCAGGGCAAAAATAACAATGGCAAGGGGTTGAGAACCAGAACCAACCAGGCAAAATACGACTCGATCAAAATACTTCTGACTTGGTAGCCAACACAACTGTTGGATCCCAAAGACAGAAGCAGGGGGGCAACGACTACCGTGGCAAGTAGGAAAGAAATTTCCAACCACCAACTACCTTTGAAGAAGTTGTGAAAAGACCATGCCCGTTCCACAGTAAACCCGGCCGTCCGGCCGTCCACACTTGGGAACAATGCAACTTCATGAGTAATACCAAAGGCAAGGAGGCCAGGGACCTCCTAGGTTAGGTGGTGGATCTGGGCAAAACAATAATAACCAAAACAACTTTGGTCAGCAGGGAGCCATCGCAGCACCATAATATTAGGGATCCCAAGGAGGTGGACAACAAAACCAATCAGGCCGTGCTGGATACCAATCAAACCCAAAAAACTCCAAGAACACTCGAGTTATCATGTATTTACTACCAGCAGCTGCGGAAGAGACAGGAAGCTACAACAGAGAGCCGCTATGTCCGTGGCCACAGAGCCGGCTTACCCTAGGTGGCTTAACTGGTCAGAGCAGTCGATCACATGGATAAGGGACGACGACCCCCTGTGGTAGAAAACCCGGGTTCTTTGGCTTTAGTGGTTTCTCCACAAATTGGATGCTACACATTGGACAAGGTACTCATGGATGGAGGAAGCAACATCAACATCCTTTACTACAAAACCTTTCGTAGGATGGGACTGACCCACAAACAGTTGCAAACTTCCAACACCGTGTTCCATGGAATAGTCCCAGGGAAGTCGGCATTTCTGATAGGCAAGATCTACCTGGAGACGGCTTTCTGAACTCCTTAGAACTTTCGATCCGAAATCATACCCTATGAGGTGGTGAAACTTGAGAGCCCATACCATGCCATCCTGGGCAGACCGGCTTACGAAAGGTTCAGGGCTCGATCGTGCTATGTTTACTTGAACTAAAAATGTCGGGTCCCTTTGGCCCAATCACAGTAAATGGGAGCCGGTCTAGAGCCACGGAGTGTGACGAGCAACACGTCAAGTTTGCTGAGTCGGCTTGCACCAAAGAGGACTTGTTAGAATTCCAGGAGAAGGTAGACCTGGCAGACACCACCATCCTGAAGAAACCGACTCCTGACAAAAACCCCAAGTTCCAACCGGCTTAGGACACGAAGAAAGTGGACTTTGTCCCAGGTGACACTTCCAAACAGTTCATCATTGGGACAGAGGTATTTGACAAATAGGAAAGCGCGCTCATCGAGTTCCTCTGTGAGAATCGGGATATCTTTACATGGAAACCCTCTGACATGCCAGGTGTCCCAAGGGAACTCGCTGAGCACCAACTAAATATTTATCCAAAACTGAAGTCGGTCAAACAAATCCTTTGTCACTTCAATGACGAAAGAAGAAACACCATTGGGGAAGAGATAGCGCGGCTCCTTGCCGCCGGGTTCATCATGGAAGTTTTCTATCCGGAGTGGCTTGCAAAACCGGTCCTCATTTTGAAAAAGAACGGGACCTGGCGTATGTGCATTGACTACACTAACTGAAACAAAGCCTACCCAAAGGATCCCTTCTCACTACCTCACATCGATCAAATTATCGACTCTACCACAGGATGCGAGCTCCTGTGTTTTCTCGATGCCTACTCAGGTTATCACCAAATCAAGATGGCCCTCGAGGACTAGGAGAAAACGACTTTCATTACTCCCTTTGGGATATACTGGTATACTTCTATGCCTTTCGGCTTGAAGAACGCAGGATCCACATATCAGCGAACAATACAGAACTGTCTCAAGTAGCAAATTGGGCGCAACATGCACGCCTATGTGGATGATATAGTCATCAAGTCTCAAGTTGCCGACTCGCTCATCGGTGACCTCCAAGAGACCTTCAAAAATATGCGCAAGTACCAAATGAAGCTAAACCCGGCTAAATGCACCTTTGGGGTCCCTGCAGGAAAACTTCTCGGGTATATACTGTCAGAAAGAGGCATTGAGGTGTACCCGGAGAAGCTCAACGCCATCATGGCTCTCCAGAAGCCAGCCTCCATGAAAGGAGTCCAATGACTCACAGGATGCGTGGCTGCCCTAAGTCGGTTTATCAGCCGGCTTGGGGAAAAAGCAATCCCCTTATACCTACTCCTGCGAAAGTCAGAAAAATTCGTTTGGGATGATGAAGCCAATCAAGCCCAGGAAGCATTGAAGAAGAAACTGTCCTAGGCCCCGATCCTGGCGCTCCCGAGCCAAAGGAACCGATGCTGCTCTATATCTCATCCAATAATCGAGCAGTCAGTGCCATAGTTGTGGTTGAGCGTATGGAAGCCGACAAGGAACACCCTTTGTAAAGACCAGTGTACTACGTTAGTGAGGTCTTAACTTCATCGAAACAACGCTACCCTCATTGGCAAAAGCTAGTTCTTGGCGTGTTCATGGCAAGCTGGAAGCTTAAGCACTACTTCCAAGAGCACCCCATCACTGTAGTTAGCTCAACACCGCTTGCAGATATCATCCAAATCCCGGAGGCCACAGGAAGGATTGAAAAGTGGGCCATAGAGTTGGGGTCTTATCACATCAAGTATGAACCACGCACGACCATCAAGTCCCAAGCACTAGTCGACTTCATCAATGACTGGACAGAAATCCATGCACCTCCAGAGAAGCTGATCACCAAGTATTGGGCGATGCACTTCGATGGAAGCCGGTAGCTGCAAGGGTCAGGAGCCGGCGTGGTCCTTACTTCTCCAAAAGGACAAAAATTCTGCTATGTTTTACAACTGCAGTTCACTTGCACCAACAACGCGACAGAATACGAGGCTCCACTCCTTGGACTGCAGTTGGCCCGTGAGATGAATATAAGCCGAATTCATTGTTATGGCGATTCCGACCTTGTTTCTCAACAAGTGTCGGGAAGTTGGAACTCCAAGGATGGCACCATGGCAGCCTATCAGTGTGAGGTGAAAAAACAAGCCGGTTTCTTTGTTGGGAACCAAGTAGACCATGTGGAGCACAAGTTAAACGAGGCTGCCGATGCCCTATCCCGGCTTGGCTCTCGACGAAAGACGGTCCCTCCAAACGTCTTCCTCGATGTCCTAACGAAGCCATCTGTACAAATACCAACAGAGCATGACATAGAAGAGTCGGATCCAGAGCCGGCTCTGGTAGCTGCAATACATGCTACCCCCTCATGGGTTGTACCATATCTGGACTACAAGACCTGGGGAGTCCTACCAACTGATGAGGTAGAAGCCAGAGAGATCATCAGAAGAAGCAAATATTTTGTAATCCTCAACGGTGAGTTGCATCGGCGAAGCCCTGCAGACATCTTTCAGAGATGCGTATCACCAGAAGAAGGTAGAGAAATCCTCAATGATATACACTCTGGAGACTGCGGACACCATACTGGCTCTCGATCGTTGGTGGCTAAAGCCTATAGACACGGATTCTACTGGCCAACAGCTCACGCAGACGCAGAGGACATAGTCAGGAAGTGTGATGGATGCCAACGTTATCCAAATCAAGCACACGTGCCAGCTCAAGAACTCCGGATGATCCCAATCACCTGGCCCTTTGCGGTGTGGGGGCTTGATATGGTGGGACCTTTCAAAAGGTCACCTAACAAGAATACACATTTGCTGGTGGCAGTCGACAAATTCACCAAGTGGGTCGAAGCAGAGCCGGTTAGTAAGTGCGATGCAGAGATGACACTAAAGTTCTTGAAAAAGATAATATAAAGATTCGTCTACCCCCACAACATCATCACTGATAACGACTCTAACCTATCAGAGGGGGTTATGCAGCGATTCTGCCAAAGAGAGCACATCTGACTCGACCTTGCGTCAGTGGCTCACCCGCAGACCAACGGACAAGCTGAGAGAGCCAACCAAGAGTTTCTTTGAGGCGTAAAACCCCGAACGTTCGTTCCTTTAGAAAGAACGCTGGGTTGCTGGGAGGAAGAACTACCCTCAGTATTGTGGAGCATCAGGACGACTCCTAACAGGTCAACATGCTATACGCCCTTCTTCCTGGTCTATGGAGCTGAAACCGTTCTCCCAAGTGACATCCGACACGACTCACCATGAGTCACCGCTTATGTAGAATCCAATAATGAGAAATCCAGTCAGGATGACTTAGACGTCCTCGATGAGAAGCGCGAACTAGCTGCAGCTCAGTCGGATATTTACCAAAAAGATTTGCGGCGATACCACAGTCGTCGCATCAAAATCCGGACTTTCCAGGAAGGAGACTTGGTGCTCCGACTTATCCAAAAAAAGGATGGAATGCATAAGTTATCTTCTCCGTGGGAAGGACCGTTTGTGGTCAGCAAGAACCTATACAATGAATCCTACTACTTGGTTGATATACGCGAGAAGGCAAAATCACGCACCTCAATGGAGGAGACTCCAAGGCCGTGGAAAATCGCACAACTTCGTCCATATTACACTTAAGTAGGGTAGGAAATTAATTTAACAAGTCGACACTCGTCGCACCGGCTCTTGCCATATATGTATATAAGTCGACGCTTGTCGCAATCTGTATCGCCGCATAATAAAGTCGATCTTCATTGCAACTGACTTCCAGTCAAAATGATTAAATTCGATATTAAAATCGTATCTTCAGCTATCTCCATATATTAAATTCGACTTTGATCGCAAAAATAGGCTAAAATGCCATAAAGTCGACTTTGATCGCAAAAAACAGGCTGAAAACGCCATATAGTCGACTTCGTCGCACCGGCTCTTGCCACTACTATGAATACAATAAATTTTTTCATACTCTTTCATACATATTACATCACATTACATCGCATTACATATTGCATCATATTGCATTACAAAAATTATCAGAGACCTGGGGGCTTGATCAACCCTCTACCGGCTCTGGGCATGTATATTTCTTTCTCAAGATGAAAGAGGGGGAGCTGATGACAATCATCGACTCCGACCGGAAAAAGCCTGCATATACATGTAAAAACTTGTGTTTGTTTACCTAAAGATAAAGGGGGGTGGGTTTGATGGATCCCATCAACCCTTACATCCCGACAATATCTTGGCATACACATGACTTGGCCATGCCACCCGGCCTGTACAGTATAGAGTTTCCTTAACTAACGCGAAACCGGTTGGTCTGAACTTCGAGGTTTACATAAACCATCTATTGAAATTAGTCCTACATGCCGGGCACGATAGTTACGGGAAAGCCGACTCTATAGAGAAGTTTCGACTTTCCTAACCAATAATATCTCTCAATGCGAGAAGATGAGGTTAAAGCCGACTTCTACTAGCCTTTACATTACAATCCTGCATTTCATAGAATCATGCATATTTACAATTTTTTCTTTCAAAATAAAAGTTAGACCTATGTGACCCGGCACACGCACTCAGGGTCACATACCGACTCATGTGGACTACACTTTAAAAAATCTTTTCTCAAAGACCCGATATGACACAATGATGTTCATACCGGCTCTTGGGGACTACACTTCGAAAGCTTTCTTCTCAAGCTAAGACTATGAACATCACCCAGATGCATACACCGACTCTTGGGGAGTAACACTTCGAAAATTTCTTCTTCAAAGATTCGGCTCACGCCATGATAATCATACTAACTCTTGTGGAGTAACACTTCAAAACATATTTGTGACCCGCTAGGGCACGCAAGTGTGACCACAAAAACTCATGGGGGCTACAAATCGATCTATCCTATGAGTCGATTACCGATATACAACTATTCTGAATCGACTCAGGGGGCTACAGATACAGAAATTATCAAAACATATCGGCTCTCTTACATTATGCAAAGACATTCAAAGTGAGGAATAAAACCGACTTATGGACTCAATGGAAATTCATAATTTTCATTCATCAAACCAGCCAAGTCTTACATCAAAGGAGGCAACCTTACAAGCAAAAGCAAAATTCGGCAAAATACTACTAAGAAGACAAATGTACGGCTTCAGGCATCGTCTTCAGAGTCGGCTTCATCTTCTGTTGAAGAATTATGAGCTTCTTCTTCACTAAGGAGTTCTTCATCGCTGGAGCTCTCCACACAGCAGCAGGCTCGGTCTCCATCCGAGTCAAAAATCCTAGCCCACAAGGTATCTTCACAATCAAATCTAAAGAAAATGGTGTCTCCTCTTGAGATGTTCCGAGAGCGAAGAAATTTTTTCCAACCTTTCTCAAAGAACATAGTGCCATGGCTAGAAAATCTAGCGGTCACCCAGACAGGTCCATGAGGACATCCATCGGATTGGATCCAAAGACCCGAAGGAAATGAATCAATCACAAGTTGAGTGAAAGACTAAGGGAGTTTGATCCAGCGACGAATCGTCCGGATATGAACCAAGAACTCACCCCTCTCAGGAGAAGAAGGGGGAGATTCGGAAGGAGAAGCAGCACAAGTACTTCTTCCCCTACCTCGACCACGACCACGACCTTGACCACGAGCACTGGAGCCGGGCTCGTTGGCTTACAAAGGAGTAGGAGCTTCTAGCTTAGGAGCCATGGGGAAAACTGGTGGAGGGAGAAGAGGAAGAAGATGCGGGAGATTGAAGGATAAAACTACCCGAGGAATATTTATAGCAGATTCGAGGAGAGGATCTATTAAAACCATAAATGATACGGGATAACTACCTGTGGTAGATAACATTTATGGAAAGACTCCCCGATTCCCACTATAACATCAATGCCTTCAACCGGTGTTTCAGGCAGTGTGATCATAAAAACCAAACTGCATATTTGACTAGAAAAGTCAAAAGAAATTTTAAATTGGAAGATGAAACGAAGAGATGAAGATAAGACATATACTGACTCTCTATAAAATTCAAAAGAGGTAAGAGTCGGTTTATCTGAATTATAGAGTCGGCCACCAAGATGAAGGCAAGAAGATTGACGGGAAGACTAAAGAATCACACCAATCCTGGGAGCTAATGTCGGGGGGATGGACTAAAGCCCAGACCTGGCATTAAGTCTATGAGCCGACTCGCCTACTGAAGGCCCACGAGAGAAGACCCGGCCCAAGGCCGGTTGCGCCAAGGAAAGAAGATCAAAGCCGTAGAAGGAATCCGACTTGCCTTGTATAGCGCATAACATATTTGTAATGTAGAATAGAACTCCACCTCGTGTCGGAGTCAGACCCGTGGAATCCTGGGACCCGGCGCCTTTATAAGCTGAAGCCCATGGATTCAAGGATCACGAACAATCTTAGCTTAAGATAGGACTAGACACTTGTCGGCGAGACCTAGATCTCATCGAGACTAAGTTTTCGATCGACTCTCTTGTAATCAGCCAAACCGACTCTTCTTTCGAGAGTCCGAACTCATAATAAGAGGAAGCAGGAGTAGGCTTTTACCTCGAGACAAAGAGGGGCTGAAACCTGGGTAAATCACCGAGTCTCTTGTCAATGTCAACTCTCTCCACGAAATTGCCTCACAACAAAGGTCCCATGTTAAGTTCGACTCTTCGGACATCTGCCGTGACTTTCCCACGACAAAAGTCTCCGATAAGATCGAGCCCTTAAGTGTGTTACCCTACGGCCCGAGAATACTCCAGTAATGAATGAGATGAGCCTGCGGTCAATAATCATCAGCGGGACCTGGATTGCCATAATGACCCTTGTGCATTCCGGATATTAAACTGATTGAACCGTCACGTCGTATTCCATTCCATTTGCCATCGATACTTGATTAGTACGAGATTCGATCAATGACACCCTATGTCCGGTTCAACCTCGTTACTGACAAAATCTTATTTCACTCGTTCCGTGATATTCATCCCCGTGACCTAGTCACACACTTCACATCTTTATGGATGCAATCTCACCGAGTGGGCCCTGATTATCTTTCCATTACATGGATTGACAAATCTCGCTCTTGAATCAAAATTTCTCAACGTATCTTAACGGAATACCTAAGATACACCTTTTTGACCAGCATATTTCAGTCAGGCAGTGGGTGTAGGTTAAAGCTCCGAGAAGATAATGATTATGCATGATCTCACGATCTAAGGAACGGTATACTACGCTATTTAATAACAACACTGAACCTTCATGAATTGGATCATGTTGCAATGCTTACGTTGTGTAATGTTCATCAGGTCATTCATTTAATGAGGTGACATCATAGTCAATTGACTTGATTTTCCATGATTACGAAACGACGATCATCAGTTGACCATGAACTAGTTATTGAGAAAGAGGCTAACTAGGAACGTTGGTTGTTTCTATACCACACCTGTATCATTGTTTCATTGATATAGTTCTAGCACAGTATTAAACTGGTTATGAACTTGCTTAGATATATTGGAATAATCACATATTATTTACCTCTTGAGCATATATACAACACCAGGGGAGGTGCCCTCCTCCCAAGAGGCCTCCTGGCGCGGCCAAGTGTGGGGCCGTGTCTTCGTATTGTGACGGTAGATGCCATGGGGATGGCTAAGAGAGGGGGAAAGATCCGAGGCGAGTGTCGATGGTGCCGGAATCGGGGTTGGGCACAAGCACGGTGAGACACCACGATGTACCCAGGTTCGGGGCTCACCATAGAGATAACACCCCTACCCCTACTAATTCCCCCGATAGTAGCCCCTAAAGCTATAGAGGTCCCACGATCTACCGATTGCGGGGCATTTCCAGGTTTTTACCTCGGAGTTCTTGCCTTATCTTGTCTTGCTTGTCCTACTTAAGTCTCATCAAGTGCCTCATGCCGAGCCGATTTCATAGTCTCGCCGAGTATGCTTGGCCAACCTAGCAATGAGTTGCTCCAGATGCCACGTGCCGAGTTGACCACTAGCTCGGCCGAGTGTGCCTGATTTTTTCAGATTTCTCTCTATCCGGATGGTTCGTGCCGTGCTGCCCATCGGCCTCGCTGTATGTATTCCAACAGTTAGCTCTGACTAAATCTTGAGCATCGCACGTCGCTCCGATTATGCTGCGAGCAGTTAATTGATGACCCACGAGTGTAGGGGATCTATCGTAGTCTTTTCGATAAGTAAGAGTGCCGAACCCAACGAGGAGCAGAAGGTATTGACAAGTGATCTTGAGATAGGAATAACTACAAATTCTGAAAGGTAGCTTTTTATGGGTTTTCTGGTATAAGCAACCAGGACATAAATGCAAGGAAGGTAAACTATGCTAAGGTGCAGCAAGTGGCCCAATACTTTTGAACACAAAGGATAAGACAAAGGATCAAACTTATAAAATCTAAAACGTTATTGAGGACACACGGGAGAGATAGTCATGTGCTTTTGCCATATTCCGTCTAGTACTATGTTTTGTGTTGATAAGTGGTGTGTGGGTGAACCTATGCTAGTGCACTTTCTAGACTAAGATAAGTACAATCTTATGATTAAACCCCTTGCAAGCATCCGCAAATACAAGAGAGAAATTAAGGAAAATCCTAACCATAGCAATAGACTTTCGGATCCAATACTCCCTCGTGCAAAAGTGTGCGAACTGGGGTTCAGGTTTCTGTCACACCGGTAACCCACCATGAGCACACTTTATACACAATGTATTCCCCTAGGTCCTTAAAGAGGCGAAGTGTTATGTCGTCGATGTTCACATAGCACCACTAGAAGAATAACACCACAACTTAAATATCAAACAACACATATTACTTCAACATCATATGACTATTAACAGCTAGACTTCTCCCATGTCCTCAAGAACTAAAGGTGCTACTCACAAGACATAAAAGAGATCATGATCAGAGGTGATAAATATATGATAAACAATCTGGTCATCAAAATATTTCTCCAACAAAACTCAATATCATTCACCACAAAAGGGTAATCAACACCGGTAGAGTAGAGGGGATGAATAGTGCAAGTTACAACTCGGATTGCAATGGTGAGATGAGATGGGACGTTGATGGAGATGGTGCTGATGATGAGGATGATGGTGATGATGATCTCGATGATGCCCGTGACAATGGTGATGACGATGAGGACGATATCCCCCTCTGGGAGCAGTTCTCCCCGACGGAATTTGCCCGCTGGAAAGGTATTTGCTTCTCTATAGGTTTCCTCCACGGAGCGGCAGTGGAACTCCGCAAACTCTCCCTGTTCTGGATTTTTTAGGTCATGAGGGAGATATAGGCGAAAGGGGGGCTCCGAGAGTGGGTCCCACCCCCAGGCGGCCAGGTGGCGCGGCCTAAGGGGGGCCGCGCCACCAGGGCGCCTGGAGCCCTGGTGGCCCCCTTTCGGGTGCCTTTCGGCCAGTCTTCGTTATATCTTCTGAAACTTCTTCCCCGTGATTTTAATGATATTTGGAGATGTGCTGATATGGCCACTCTACGTGCACTTTTCCCGGCTGATTCCCGCCTCTGATGTTTCAGCACCGGAAAGTTGTAAACTGTGTAAAACAATCCAAAACACTATAAGAACACAATCATAATATGAAAAATATCAATGAATAGAGGTAAATTATGATGTAAAATTGTGATTCATTTTGAACGTATCATTAATGCACCAGGCCCCATGACCCACACGTGACGGGACATTACCGCAGTCCTCGGGCCACGCGTGCACGCCTCGACTCCTCCGCTAGATCTTCTGCGCCCGTTGCCGCCATGGCAAAGCCTGATACACTCCGCGATCGATGGCCACACGGGGCTACAAAGTGCACACCCGATCCCACTCGCCCTCCGTCGCCCATGAGTAGGAGGGGAAGAGGATCAGGCTGGCCTCCGCGCCCCATTCTCTTCTTCTTCCTCGCTCTCTCGCTCTAGCTTCCGCCGCCACCGCTGCAACATGGTGCTCCGACCGCCGTCGCTGCCCGTGCGATCTCGAGCTTGCCTCCGCTTAGGTCACACCCATCGTCTCCACGCGCTCGCCACCACTGCTATCTGAGTTTTTCTCGCTCTGTGGTGAAGGACATGGAAATCCATCAGCTCATCCGTGCCCGCAAGATGCCGAGGGACATCGAGTGGCGCGTTCCTGGCCCCGACTCGCGTCGGAACCGTAGGCCGAAGAGCGCGTCATCTTCCTCGCCCACTTCGAGAGCGGGTTCGGGCTGCCAGTGAGCACCTTTCTCCGCGAGTTCTTGGATTTCCACCAATTGCAACCGCACCGCCTCACCGCCAACTGAATGATGACTCTGTCTAGCTTCGTGACGCCGTGCGAGGCCTACCTGGGCGTGAGGCCGAGCTTAGGCTTGTGGAAAAGGCTCTTCCACCTCCGATCTCACATGGTTGGAAAACAGGGTCATGATCCTGAATCTGAAAGCTTCCGAGACGCCCTTCGTCAAGGACAAGGTGATGACCGACTGTGTTGATTGCATCATCTATCCCAACCGGACTCCCTATCCAACTCCCAAGCCACTACAATCATGCAAGGAGTGGCAAACTACCTTTTTCTACGCCAGGTCGCCGTAGAATGGGCCCGACTGCCACAATCAACCCAAGTTCGTGCTCTCCCCGCCGACTGCCAAATACCAGTGGAAGACCAAACCCGGCGACGGCGACACCGACCTGGACGATCAAGTCAAGCAGATGACCGGGCTGGTCCAAGAAGGACTGCGCGCTGCTGACCTGGTTGCCGCGTGGATCACCCTCTGAGTGCTCCCGCTTCAACGTTGGTTCCATCGGATGTGCGACATGGGCACCCACAAGGACCCGACTCAGATCACCACCCTGCAGGTGAGCCACCAGGAGGTGCACACTCGAGTGGTCGAGCTGACCGACTCCCCATGCCCCGATCTGTTTGAGTTCTGGATGAAGTGCTACAACCGGAAGAGACCCCCGCCAGTGGTATTTTTCGACTCCTGATATTCTTTTCATTTTTTTCTTGCTCCAACTGCAAATTTAGATCGGCTACTTCTGCAGAGATTTATTGACTCCGAGACTAAGGCCAGGACGGCTTCTCACGACGCCGGTTGAAAAAACAAAGGGGGTACGTTCGATTCCTCACTTGAACGCTTCCTAGACGAATGGAGTGACGATGATAGCGTCTCAAAACCTGGTGACCCTGATGCAGACGCGCATCTGGAGGCCCAAAAAGTGAAAAGGGGAAATATTCCCGAGATGACGCTTCCTCTTCCACATCCTCCACTGCCAAGGATGCTCCGACTGCAGCGGGACCTTCAAAGGGGTAACCCTCCAAAGGCGCCCGCAAAAAGCCACTGACTAGAATGGCTCTTGCTAGGAAGCAACCGGCCGCTCCCGTTCCGAAGGGAGTGGCATTGGACGTTCTTTCTCTACGCTATCGGATGCCAAATCTTGCCCTGCAAGTGGACGGGTGAGGACTCCCTCTTTATCTTTTCTTGTTTTCTTCTCTTTCTTTGTGGCTTACATTTTCCTTGCTTTCTGATTCCGCAGTGAGGAGCTTGACGCCGAGGTCGCTGGTCCCGTGGCCCCTCCGACTGCTCGCCCTGTTGCTTTCGCCGTGTCCAAACAGACCGGGGTCAGCACCAAGAGAGCTTCGGCCGTCGCGGTGACAGGCAACACCGAACGGCGAGCTAAGAGACCCCCCGTTGCCACTACCTCTTCTCAGCAGCACGATCCTTCCCACACACGTCCTTTTGCCTCTGCCCAGAGAACGTTGGATCTGACCACTTCCGCAACTTTCTCTTTGACTTCTACCCGAGGCCCGACTGCTCCCCTGTAGCCGGATGCAACAGTCATTCCAATTTCTTCTCGGGCGGCCAACTTGAATCCGGGTGCCCCCGAAGCCAGCTCGGGTGGATGCGACGCCGTTGATGCCGAGATGGTCACCCCTCCACATGCGGAGGGTGTGATCCCTCCCGTGCACCCAGCTTCGACTAACTCCGCCTCCATCGACCCGGTCTCTTCCTTGGTGGTCCAGCCCAATGCTTCAGATCGGCCCCTCCCTTCAGCGGAGAAATTTTAGCTGTTCTATCAGAGTGCCAGGCTCTCCGACTCCTCCCTTGCTGGCTCCCGCGCTGCTGATCGGATTTCGGCCGCAACCCATGGCCATATGACCTTGGTGTGCAACCGGATCCACGACCTTCCTGCCAGCCTCCTCCCAGAGATCGATGATGTCGAGGATTCTTTTTCTGTAAGTTTCTCTTTCCTGTGGGGGCGCGCCAGCGCACCGACTAGTTCTAGTCCCCGAGATTCGGGTCGGCTGCGTGGAGTCAGCTTGGATCTTCTTTTCCTCTTTTTTTACTATACGCTCTTCTTTCAGATCGGTGGATCTGTCTCTGTAACCCTAGATCGACTCCTTGCGACCCAGCCTAATATATAAAGGCTGGGAGAGGGGGCGTCTAGGTCATCTAATCTAATAGAAACACCCCCGGTCCCGAGAAAACTCACCCGGGCCTGCACTGTAATCGCCTCCATCATAATACAATCGAGCAGGAAGTAGGGGTTTCACCGATCGAGGGCGCTGAACCTGGGTAAATCCCTGTCTCCTGTTAGCCGAGAGTATCACCAACCTGCACATCTCCTCTACCATCTAACACTGGTTCTTAACCATGGGATTTGCCGAGGTCAATCCTCGTCAATTGGCACCGACCATGGGGAACACGCAGGTTGGAATCACGATCTCGGTGGTCCCTTCATCAGCAAGCCGCAACTCGACGAATCGAGCAAGATCCAACCCACTCGAAGAACTTAAGTTCATCGCAAGCCTCTCTGTCGCTCCACCAAGTTTGCTCGGCCCGCAACTATGCCAAGATCAACCTTTCGGCGACTACCAAATTCGCACCCGGTGAAAAAGAACTTGACGACTTAGAAGGCGAACACAAGCCACAACCACGAAGCCAGCCACGGCACCAGAGCAAGTACAAGAAGTCCACATTCACTAGTGCAGAAGGTAGCTATCACGATACTCCTTTCCCGATCCCTTGACCAAAACTTTTTGCGATGCAATCAACGCAAACGGTAGAAATAAAAAACCGTCCGCCCGAAAATGAACCGTCTGGGAAACATGTGCCATCGGCCGCCATTCTGAAAATTATTGCGTGGGTGAAGTGAGGCTGGCGGCACTTTGAAAACCCGTCTGTCATATGTAGAGTGAAGCCCACGGTTGCAAACAATGGACCGCCACCCGCTTTATCGCAATCGTTAATAGTACCTCAAATGTGTGGGATACCTAATAATTCGGGCATGGTTTTGAAAATACTTTCGTTGGCGGGAACAAAGCTGGAAATTCAATCAAGCAACCATACGCATATATATTGAGAAAACCCACGGTCAAAAACAATGAACAGCTAGCCCTTGTTACCAATCGGTTGTGGTTACTGAAATGTGTGGGATATGTGCTTTATCAGAAACTCTTCTAAAAATCTAAGTGTTGTTGTTGGACAACACAAGGTTCATACAATCAACTGTGCATGATGACAAAAAATAACACTGACAGCTGCTTCAAATGAACCACTAGCTTCTTCTATGTATTTTCTATTTATTTAAATTTTTGCTAGTTTCTCTTAGCAGACGTTCTGAAGTACAAAATTGTGTGTGATGATATGGTGTAACAAAAACAACTACGTTTTCGAAAATGTCTGTTTTGTAGGCACACTTCAACTAAACGATTATAATTCTAGACTTTACAAACACCACGTGTGTGATACCTTGTGCAATTTTTAAAGAAATTGAAGGAAAGAGTAACGAGAACCTTGCGATACAGATCGCCACGCGTCAGCCGCTCGTTCGTCTTCCTCGTTTCGGCTTGTACCCGTCGACGACCTCTAGTCAAATAGATCGAACACCGCTTGCTCGTTTTCGATGGCCACGCGTACTCTTGGGATGCAACTGGAGCAGGCGCTAGGTCACGCGCGCAACCACGCAACCTCCCGTGGGCAACCGCGCAACCTTCCCGCCCATAGACAAATTTTTTCCAATGCGGGCCATAAAGAGGGGACACAGGAGCCGCATTCACATCCCCTTCTTTTTCCCTCTCTTCCCAGAGATCAACAATGGGCTCGGACCGCCGTACCCCAGCCAACTTGACCCCAGCAGCTGATGGTGAGGTAGTGACTCCGCCGGCAACTCCACCGGCAGTGTTGGACAACTCCTTGCTAGTTCCAATGGTACCGCGGGCGACCCGCACTGCCCGACGGTATGAAGGCATGAACGCTTGCTCCTGCAACGCCGGCCGCACAGCGCTCGCCGAGCGCAATGCGCGCTCCCGCCGCGTTTCCATGCATGCGCAGACCCTCCAGGCCCAGACGCGCGCAATGGAGGCGGAGGCGCGCACCATCCGGGCGATGGCTCGCGACAGGCAGGAGGAGGGGACCATGAAGGAGGAGGGCAGCAATGTTTGGGCACATGGCACGACATGCAGGCGCCGGTGAGCACCATGCAAGCGCCGACGAGCTCATCCAGGCGTCTGTCAGCACATTTAGGCGCCCACGAGCACATTTAGGCGCCAGCGAGCACCATGCTGGCGTCGGCGAGCACCATCCTGGCGCCGGAGAGCGCCACCGAGCGTCCCCCGGGCTCCGGCGATGACAACGGCGACACCCTCAAGCGCTACAATGCCTTCCTCCCGCGGGAGGAGGAAAACGAGATGGCTATGGCACTGGCAGCTTCCCTGCGTGAAGAGGAAGATCGTCGGCATGATCTGGCGAGGTACGAGGAAAATGAGCGCTTCACGGTAGGGAATCGGGAGCGGATGGATGAGGATGCTCGTAGACAGAGAAGTTTCTCCTCCGGTGGCTCCAACTGATCTGCACGCGCGGCAGGGAGGTTTTAGCTGGTAGTAAATATTTTGGGTTCATCAGTATATCGTCGATGGACTGCTAGCGTAGTTTAAATGAGCTAGATACGAGGGTAAAAGTTATTTCAGTACGTACTTGACGCTAGTTTAGGGTTTATTTTGGGTTAGTTCTTTTAGTTGAACTAATTGGAGAAAAGGAACCATTCTGCTTTATGCAATGGAGATCTATGTTATGCAATGAAATTCTGTTGTCAGTGAATCCTATGCGTGCATTCCTCTTATTTGATTGATTGCCAGATGCAAACCCTTGTTCAGATACAGGTGAGGAAAAACACACGGGTCATTAAAATAGACTGTTGGCAATGCGCGACCGCTCGTGCGAGGATTTTCATTGCAGATTTTTCTCCCCATTTTGCGAGTAGGAATAGTAGTTGCCTTATGGTAGAAGGCTTGGAGGAGTTGGCCTACTCGAGATGCTTTTGACCAGAGACCTACACATTCGATTAAAACAAGCATTTCTTTGGCCCGACCGACCGGTGAGATAGAACTACTAGTCCCGGTGAGGTGAGGTGGTGCGTGCTCCTGGCACGCGGCCATCTTATCAACTCTGAGCACACGCCACGCCTCTCCCGTCTCATCATCCCAGAGCTAGCGAGCCTAGCTTGGAAAATAATTGCACTTGTTCATGTGGCTTCGAGCTTGCGATGTGCAAGAAGGAAGAACATGTAGTAGTATTTGGGAGCGGTGAGGAGGGGAGGAGGTGTTTAACATCAAATGCCATGTCTCACGGTGAGCTAGCACTAGTCCCGGTGACGAGCGCTGGTGCGCGCGTGCTCCCGCGACACTGCCGTCTAGCCAAACCTGTTCGCACGCCATGCCTCTCCCGTCTAATCACCGTACTGTGCGTGTGGACAGTCCCAAGGCTAGATGCTAGTAGCTAGACGCGGAGTAGTAATATTTTACGGTGAAGTCTGCATTGGCTGAGAACAAATGATGAGAACAATGCAAGAGATTTATTACAGGTTCCCCGCTACATAGTTCATCGTCGCGATACACTGGAGTTCTTCCTCGACTAAAACCATAAAAACTTAAAACTTCAAACTTAAACTAGATAGGACTGGCGCCTGGAGGCGATGATCAACGGCGGCTCACGAATACGGCGGTTAAAGAAGACTCAAGGTTTGCATGCTGCGGGGAAGGACAAGCTCGCCGCCTTGTAGAGGGTGTAGGCGAGCCGGTACTCGTGTGGTGCCTTGTTGAAACGATCAGCGACGACGCCCTCCAAAACGGCCAACAACTCTTCCTTTGCGGTGTCCAGCTCGATCTGAGCCTTGTACAACATCTTGTATGACAGATAAATGTGTTCTTCGAGGAAGCAGGTCACCCAGCCCTTGCCGTCAGCTTCAATATAGCGCGGCCTCTTCACACGGCGCGACGGCTCCACGACATGCAGAGGGATCGAGCTGCCGTCGCCTCCGCCGTATCCTCCACCTCCTAGAAGGCTCGACGGCTCGTCGACAGGACGAGGTATTTGGCTGTCATCGATGTTGTCCTCTATGTATCTGCCCCGTCCTCCACCTCCCACAGGGCTCGACGGCTTGTCGACTAGTGGAGGGACGTTTTGGCTGCAATCTTCCTCTATGCCTCCGTCGCATCCTCCACCTCCCACGAGGCTCAATGACTCATCGAAGGGCGGAGGAATCGAGCTACCTTTATCCGCTTTGCCCCCGCCGCATCATCCACTGACCGCAAGGAGCAACGGCTCAACGAAGAGCGGAGGGGTCGAAATGACGTTGTCGATTTTTCCTACACCGCATCCTCCACCTCCCCCTTCTCCCTACATGGATGTAGTCTTTAGAGGACTAGGTAATACGGCAGGAATCTATGGCTGGAGGACGAATGGGAGATGTGACAGGAACCGTAAAAGGCCACACCCAATGTTCATGTAGGGCTGGCGGGCTGTGGGATAGTGTTCACTAGCACACGTATCAAAATTTCTCACCGTTTTTCTTTGCAGTACAGATGGAGAAGCATACACATACATGAATATAATCATTTGTGTTGTACGAGATGGTGGGTAGATATAAACCCTAAAGGAATTTGAAATTGAAAACAAGTCAAATGATGACTAATCAGTATGATACTTTGCATGTTGTCATCGTTTCACCAGACCAGAATGTTGTGTCAATTTGAGATTATCGTGATAAAAAATAGGGGGTATTTCGTATACAAAATGGGACATTCCTATCGAAATATCAGGGTTTCTATGCGAGACAACCACGTTATAAAGACAACTTGTTACTAAAATCCTTTAAACCCCCAGTTTTTATGTGTTAAGCAATGGGCACTCACACTGGGTTCGCAAAATTTCAAACATCTTTGACTTCATTTGACATATATGATGTACCAGGTGAATCATTTTCGAGCAAAAAAACCCTGCAAATGAAAATCAATTCAAATGGTCTCTAAATTGGATGAAACTTTGTGTGTTGTCATCATTTCACCAACAATGTATGTGGTTAAATTTAAAGGTGGTTATGATAAAAACAAATGCTACTCCGTGTGCGAAGTTGTACCATTCACTTCGATGCATCGGTGTTTCTACCGGAAACACCTGCATTACAAGTACAACATATTATTTATAAGTGATTTGAACCCCAAACTTTTTATGTGTTCATGAGGGCGCGAGGGTTGACGGGTGTAGTCTTCTCGCCCTTCGTTGGTGAGCCCCAAGTGGAAGGCGTGATGCAGCACAACAACAAATTTCCCTCGGTAAAGATACCAAGGTTTGTCTCCAGTAGGACTCCAGAGATGATAAGTAGGTGTCAGTGGTGCAACTGACGCGGACCTGCACACAGACACAGATAACTTTGTTCCCAACAAAGTTCAGAGAGGTTGTCAATCTCTCCCGTCTTGTTGTTTACAAAGGATAAAACGCAAGGGATAATAATAGCAACTTGAAAGTAAATGCAGAAAAGTAAATATAGCATGGAAACAATGATAAGGATATGGACCGGGATACGTGATGTTCTCTAGTGATGTATCTCTCCCAAAAGACGATAAAATTTCTATGCGAGGTGAACAAGTTACAGAAAGGCAATTGACAGGATTATGAACGCACCGCAATGCTAACTATGCTACAAAAGAAAGGAAGAGGTTCAAAAGCACAGGCAGTACGCCAAGGTAAGTAGACCGAAATCCATCTGCATCTACTACTAATCATCCACCTTGAGATATCTATCCGGAACATCTCGCTGGTATTAAGTTGCGAGCCCCACCCAAAGTGTAAACCCAAAGCAATAGACAACTGCATTAAAAAGAACTCTGCGTAAAGTAAACAATCCTTGTAACCGTGGTCACAAGCATCGTTGTTTTCCCCCTTGTGGAAACAGCACATCCCCTAGACTCATGTTTCTGTCACTCAAGCATGTCATCGGGGGGGCATGAACCCAATATCTAGCACAACGCTCCCTCTTGGAGTCACTACATACTACTTGGCCAAAGCAATAAACAGCAACGGAGAACATGCAAGAATTACTTAGGAACAAAAATATCAGAGATAAAAACCAAACATATTACTCTATCACAATCTGAACATAATCTCATAATCCATCAGATCCTGTCAAACTCAACATAGCAATGGCAGAAATATTACAAAGGTGCCTCGATCATGTTGGGCAGCTCACGAGGTCTAAACAATGAAGATCAAAGAGGGGAGGAGAACATCACATAGCTACTGATCACGGACCCATGGTCCAAGGAAAACTACTCACGAGACATACAGGGAGCATCCATGGTGGAGAGGAGACTCCCGGAGGTCAATCCTCCCTCCGACAGGGTGCCGGGAAGAGGTCTTCTGGTGCTCCCGATCTTCGGAAGTGCGGCGGCGGCGGAACAGAGGCGAGTTCACGGAATAGGGTTCTCTTTCTGGGGTTTTCCCATGACAGGGGATAAATAGGAGAAAGGGGGCAGCCAGAGGTGGGCCAGGGGACCCAGGCGCCCCCCTGGCGCGGCCAGGGGTGGGGCCGCGCCGGGTGGCCGCCTGGGCCCCCCTGGCTCCCCTCTGGCCCCTCCCGGGCTCTTCTCGAAGCTTCCGTCACGCTGATTTTTTATCTGAATTTTCCCGATTTTTTCTGGCACTTTTTATATGGGGGAAAACTGAAATAGAAGAACAGCAGAAAACAGGAACTGGCACTGGGTGCACTGAGTTAATAGGTTAGTCCAAATATGATCAAAAGTGTATGAAAGTGTATCTTGATCATAGCAATATCACACAAAACATGCATGGAGCAAGCAGAAATTATAGATACGTTTTGGACGTATCAACATCCCCAAGCTTAATTCCTGCTCGTCCTCGAGTAGGTAAATGATAACAACATAATTTCTGTGGTGACATGCTAGCAACCATAAAAGAACTTTGAAAAGTAGAGCAATCAAGGTTAGAGATTCAATTCAAGTCATAACATGCAAGAGTCTATATTAACATTGAAACAAGTAACAAAAGAACAAAAGGTGCAAGAGCTCTCGCTGTCTGTGACTCGAATGTCTCCAAATGGTGTTTGCGTGCAAGAAAGGGGATAGGGAATACGAGAAAAAAGTATTTTTGTTTTGAGAACTCAATCTACTAAAGTTTCACACTTGGTCTTCTTTGGAATCTTATCTTGACTCGTCCCCAAACCACTAGCCAGGTACACGTCAATTTGATCCACTCCTTTTTGATATTTCAATCACTCATGGAATGGATGAGCGTATGCACGAGAGTTGACACTTAGGATGGCAAAGAGAGACATATGGTGGAGGAGCAAGACAAAAAGGATGAGAAAGGCTCACATCAATGAGGACAATCATAGGCAAGAGATGCCAAATGATAGATATGATGTGAGGAGTAGGGATTGCCATGCAACGAATGCACATACGAGCTAAGAAGCTCTCCAATGGAACTAGTGGGGGTGCATCTAACTTGCTCGCTCATGAAGACCTAGAGCTCGTTTGAGGAGGCTCATCCTCGGAATATGCAAGCCAAGTTCTGTAGTGTGAAGGTCCCCACATAGCTATATGCATAATGATCATCTCTATGGAGTACAAGGATATAAAGGGAGTACTAGTGTGGATCTCTCAAAAGGATAGTAGTGTTGCCCCTTTCTCTCTTTTTATTTCTTTTTCTCTTTTTTCTATTTTTTAGTATTTTTTGTGGCCTCAATGGCTCTTTCTATTTAACTCTCATTTGTCCTCTTTGGGATCTTTTATTGTGTCCACTTTGGGATCTTTTCCTCACTTAAGGGAAACACTCTATTTTACAAGAAGTTAAAGGAGATCTTTCACACTTTACAAGGTACTCAAAATCATAAGGAAGATGTAACTATCATGATGTATGCAATGTATGCCGCTGCCAGTGTAGAAGGAACATGTATGACATGAAGATCAAGTCATGAAAAGGTGGATGTTGCATGGCAATGTAACTCGGAAAGGCTATGGAAATGCCTTGATAGGTAGGTATGGTGGCTGTTTTGAGGGAAGATATAAGGAGGCTTATGATGACAGAGCGTATCATGCCAAGGGTTTGGAAGTACCGGCGAAGGTGGACACCAACTCTCGGAGTGAGAAGAAGGCAATGCACGGCATGGGAAAGGCTAGCAAAATATGGGAAGGTGGAAGTGTCAACTCTCAATACTTACATTATTCCGAAGAACTCATGCACTTATTATCGGTAACTATCAATCTAATGAGGAGGTTCACAAAGAGACAAGTACCCCGAGGAGGAGTGTATGGGGGTTTGGTTATCGTTGCGCATCCTCGACTCATGGTACGTGAGTGTTCTCTAATATTCGACTCCTTAGAAGAGTAGTGATCCATCTAGTAGCTAGAGTTCTCACCTAGTTTTGTAGGTTTTGAAAATAAACACGGATTGCCCAAAATACGAGACCTATCACTAATAGGCAAGATCTCTTGACACCAAAAGTTCAAACATTACTCACATCAATTCCTCAAAACTATTGCAAGCTACTACTAAAATTAAATAGCAACCTCAATTACCTACTTTCAAGACAAGACACAACTCAGTGCAACAACCAACTCTCTTAACAAGATAAACATGAAAACTAAAGAGAGTTACAGAAACAAACTAAAACAAAATCCAAGGCTCTTGCTAAAGACAAACTAAAACTAAGACTAAACATGGCAGTAGCTATAAAAAGATAAAGAACACACAACATCAAGAAGATAGGCAGGAAAAATCCTATGATGTGTTCTAAATTTTGAAAGTGGAGCATGTTTCTCTCCCACACAAAGTAAGAAAGGATCTAACTTGTTATGAAAACCAAGCAAAGCTAAAGAAAACTAAAAACAAAACCTAAGAGCGAGACGCTCCAAGCATAGCACATAACGCATGAAGTGAGAAAAATATAGTGAGACGAAGGACGGACTGATGATTGTTGATGGAGAAGGGGATGCACGGGGGCATCCCCAAGCTTAGACGCCCGAGTCTCCTTGAATATTTATTGGGGATGCATGGGGGCATCCCCAAGCTTGAGCGCTTGACACTCCTGGATCTTCTTTCATCATCTTCCATCGCACACTTGAAAACTCCCTTCATACATAACTCATCATAAGCTGATTAGAGAGGTTAGTACCCTTAATAAAATAATTTTTAACCACTGGATATAAAGATATTCTTGAAGAGCTACTGTTTCTCAAGATTGCCAAAAAGTTTTTGCAAAGAAAAAGAAAGCTTAAGGTTTGCAAAAGTTAGGAGAGACAAAACGTGGAAGAATCTGTGAAAAACAGAACAGCAGGTAGTAAATAATTTTTTAGGGGCACTTCTGCAATTCAAATAAAAAAACTCAGAAGAAAAGGAAGTTTTGTAATTTTATAGAGAATACTGTGTAAAAATTTCAGCTCACAAAGATGAACTGGGATTTTTCTGGAATTTTTCTTGTCACGAGGACAAAATCTGTCTTCTGGACAGCATGTCACAACTTTTACTTCCCTTGCCGTAAGAGGCTATAACTTGGCACAAAGCTGAAAAATAAAGACACAACGATGTTTCTACAGAAGTAAAAAACATCAAGACACAACAAAAGCAACAAGAAAAACCTAAATTCGTTGCGGGCTGCCTCCCGAAAGCGCTTCTTTAAAGCCATTAGCTAGGCATAATGCAAAAGATCAAGTTGTAGCAATCAAATCATTATCAAGATCATCAAAAAGCTCTTCAATTGTACAACTAGTCTTTAGAGGTCTTTCAAATAAAGGCCTAATGAAGATACTTCTAGGGAGAAAAACAAAACGCGTTAAATCAATGGAAGATTCATTTATAAAATTATCAAAGAGAGGTATTTCTTCCAAAGTGTTCACGGTTTCAACTTCTTTGGCAATAAGTGGTTTATTTTTTGGTCGGGGAACCTTAGGGACATAATTGAACTTAGGTTCCCTTCTTGCCGAAGTCTTTACCTTTTTTGGTTTAATTGAGGAGAAAGTAGTTCCTAGAGTATTAATGATTTGCTCAATCTTATCTATCCTAGAAGGATCCGTATCACGGGATTTGATGTCCTCCAAGGTTTTAATAATTTTAAGCATGGAGCTATCAAGCCTATTCAAATTCCCTTGAATCTTGCGATCCAACTCATTCATCCTAGTTATACTTGGTATTTCTAACTCTATCTTTTCAAGTTTCTTCATAATATGAGATAGAGTTATATCTTCTTGTACACTAGCAACAGGGAGATTTCCAACAAGATTTTCAATAACATTAAGAGACTCCCAAGTCGGGGCTTCTAGAAAATTCCCATTGATAGCAGTATCTAAGATGAACCTATTCCAATCCCGACATAAAAATTTCTAAGCAGGATAGTAGTGGATTGCTTCTTGGTGGCTTTTCTATGAGAATCATTAATTCTATACCAAGCATCTTTTAAACTTTCTCCACCTTTTTGTTTAAAGGTAAGAACCTCTGTCTCAACAAAGGCAGAAGGGCCAGACATAATGACAACTAGCAAGAAAAATATTTTTTTTTTGTAAATTTTGATAAAAGACACAAAGATAAAAACTGAAAGATAAACTAACAAGACTAAAAAACAAAGGTAAAGGGTAGTGTGCAACTCCCCTATCTTAGCACTAGGAGTCCCCGGCAACGGCGCCAGAAATTTGCTTGATGGAGCGAGGGTTGACGGGTGTAGTCTTCTCGCCCTTCGTTGGTGAGCCCCAAGTGGAAGGCGTGATGCAGCACATCAGCAAATTTCCCTCGGTAAAGATACCAAGGTTTGTCTCCAGTAGGATTCCAGAGATGATAAGTAGGTGTCAACGGCGCAACTGACGAGGACCTGCACACAGACACAGATAACTTTGTTCCCAACGAAGTTCAGAGAGGTTGTCAATCTCTCCGGTCTTATTGTTTACAAAGGATAAAACGCAAGGGATAATAATAGCAACTTGAAAGTAAATGCAGAAAAGTAAATATAGCGTGGAAACAATGATAAGGATATGGACCGGGATACGTGATGTTCCCTAGTGATGTCTCTCTTCGAAAAGACAATAAAAATATTATGCGAGGTGAACAAATTACAGAAAGGCAATTGACAGGATTATGAACGCACCGCAATGCTAACTATGCTACAAAATAAAGGAAGAGGTTCAAAAGCTCAGGCAGTACGCCAAGGTAAGTAGACCGAAATCCATCTGCATCTACTACTAATCATCCACCTTGAGATATCTATCCAGAACATCTCGCTGGTATTAAGTTGCGAGCCCCACCCAAAGTGTAAACCCAAAGCAACAGATAACTGCATTAAAAATAACTCTGCGTAAAGTAAACAATCCTTGTAACTGTGGTTACAAGCACCGTTGTTTTCCCCCTTGTGGTAACAGCACATCCCCTAGACTCATGTTTCTGTCACTCAAGCATGTCATCGGGGGGGCATGAACCCAGAATCTAGCACAACGCTCCCTCTTGGAGTCACTACCTACTAATTGGCCAAAGCAATAAACAGCAACGGAGAACATGCAAGAATTACTTAGGAACAAAAATATAAGAGATAAAAACCAAACATATTACTCTATCACAATCTGAACATCATCTCATAATCCATCAGATCCTATCATACTCAACATAGCAATGGAAGAAATATTACAAAGGTGCCTCGATCATGTTGGGTAGCTCGTGAGGTCTAAACAATGAAGATCAAAGAGGGGAGGAGAACATCACATGGCTACAGGTCACGGACCCATGGTCCAAGGAAAACTACTCACGAGACATCCGGGGAGCATCCATGGTGGAGAGAAGACTCCCGGAGGTCAATTCTCCCTCCGGCAGGGTGCCGGGAAGAGGTCTTCTGGTGCTCCTGATCTTCGGAAGCGCGGCGGCGGCGGAACAGAGGCGAGTTCACGGAATAGGGTTCTCTTTCTGGGGTTTTCCCGTGACGGGGGATAAATAGGCGAAAGGGGGAAGCCAGAGGTGGGCCAGGGGCCCCAGGCGCCCCCTTGGCGCGGCCAGGGGTGGGGCCGCGCCGGGTGGCCGCCTGGGCCCCCCTGGCTCCCCTCTGGCCCCTCCCGGGCTCTTCTCGAAGCTTCCATCACGCTGATTTTTATCTGAATTTTCCCTAATTTTTCTGGCACTTTTTATATGGGGGAAAACTGAAATAGAAAAACAGCAGAAAACAGGAACTGGCACTAGGGTGCACTGAGTTAATAGGTTAGTCCAAATATGATCACAAGTGTATGAAAGTGTATCTAGATCATAGCAATATCACACAAAACATGCATGGAGCAAGCAGAAATTATAGATACGTTTTGGACGTATCAGTTCAACACCAAGCATTTTGGACCTTGTTTGATAAATATTTTTGAGCAACACGCCCATGAAAACTGAAAGTCGATTAAAATGGCCTCAGAGTAGGATGAGATGAGACACATTGTCATCATTTCGCGAACATGATACGTGGTACAAAATTGAGGGGATTATGATGAAAACTGATGGGACTTAGTGTACAAAATTGGGCCATTCCCATCGAAATGTCAGGGTTTCGACGTGAAACAACAACATCACAAAGACAACATGTCGTTCTAAAATACTTTAACCTCCATTTGTTGTGTTTGTTCAGCATTAATCACTCCCACCGGCATCCGAAAATTTCAAACATATTTGAATACATTTTAAATATCAAATTTACCAGGTGAATCACTTTCGAGCAAAACAACCTTGCAACTGAAAATCAATTCAAATAGTCTCTAAATTAGATGAAACTTGGCGTGTTGTCATCATTTGACCAACAATGTATTGGTTAAATTTAAAGGTGGTTATGATAAAAAAACAAATGGTACTTCGTGTACGAAGTTGTACCATCCACTTCGAAACATCGGTGTTTCTACCGGAAACATCCGCATTACAAGTGCAACATATTATTTTTAAGTGTTTTGAACCCAAACTTTTTATGTGTTCACCGTCAAGCATTCACACTAACATCCTAGAATTCCAAGAACTTTGGACCTCGTTTGATAAATATTGTGCACTCACTGATATATTTTTAGTAAAATGCCCATGAAATTGAAAGTCGATTAAAATGACCTCTAAACGGGATGTGATTTGGTTTGACGTCACCATTTGACGGACATGGTACGTGTTAAAATTTGAGAGGATTATGACAAAAACTTGTGGCACTTAGTGTACAAACTACATTAGTTGAATGTTGGTCAAACACTAAAAAATCCCGTTGACCGTCTCAAAACCATCCGGAAAAAATCTAGTAACCATAGCGCACAACAGTGTCCGTTGTATGTAACATTAGCGCCGATTGGTAGCGTTGGATCTCAGAGCGATCCACGAGGAGTTGGTCCTGCAACCTGATTGGTTGGCTTTTATCCGCGAGGAGCTCATAGGGTCGGCTTTGCCGCCTACCCGGTGCCTGCCGGAGGCGGTGGTTCCGACGATGCTGCCCTGAGCGCGGTCTTGCACGGGTTTGGAGAGAGGTATCGTTTGGTGACCGATTCCTTCATTAGCCCGGCCGCTCCGAGCATCACCGATTTCCCAGCAATTTCCATCTTGGTGGCCGATCATGCTCGATTGGCGAACCCTTTTTACTGCAGGACCCAGGCCGTCTCCGTCTTGTCCATCACGACCGCATCCGTCCAACGCGCAACTACGAAAGCGGCCAGGGCGATGGAAGACGCTAAGAGGGCGGCTTACATCGCCATCTTGGCGGCGGTAGCCTTCAGAAGAAAGACGGAAGCCGCCAACAGGTGATGTCACGAGAGTTTACTTCTCGCCCCTCGTTGGTTACCCAAAGTGGAAGGTTGAGATGTAGACAGCAACAAATTTCCCTCGGCGAAGATACCAAGGTTTGTCTCCAGTAGGACTCCGATAACGACAAGAAGGTGACAACGGCGCCAGATATTGGCGGTGTCGTGGACCTGCACACATAACGAGTACAAAGGGGTTGTCAATCCCTCCGGCCTTGTTGTTTACAAAGGATAAACGCACGGAATAATAATGATAGTGATAGCAACGGAAAAGTAAATAAAGCAGTAAATTGATAGTGTAAATAGTGTAGGAAATATGGACCGGGGTCCTATGATGTTCACTAGTGATGTCTCTCCCCCAAAAGATGATAAAACAACAATGCGAGGTAAACAAATTACAGCTAGGCAATTGACTGGATTATGTGCGCAAACCAATGGTAATTATGCTATAAAGAAAGGAAGAGGCTCAAAAGCACGGGCGGTACGCCAAGACAAGTAGACCGAAATCCATCTGCATCTACCTACTAATCATCCACCTTGAGATATCTATCCAGAACATCTCGCTGATATTAAGTTGCGAATCCCACCCAAAGTGTAAACTCAAAGCACCGGACAACTGCATTAAAGAACTTTGCGTAAAGTAAACAATCCTTGCACCTGCAAGTACAAGCATCGTTGTTTTCCCCCTTGTGGCAACATCACATCCCCTAGACTCATGTTTCTGTCACTCAAGCTAGTCATGAGGGGGCATGAACCCACAATCATGCATAACGCTCCCTCTTGGAGTCACTACCTACTACTTGGCCAAAGCAATAAACAGCAACGGAGAACATGCAAGAATTACTCAAGAACATAAATATAAAAGAGGAGAATCAAAGATATAACTCAAACACAATCTACATAATCTTATAATCCATCGGATCCCAGCAAACTCAACATAGCAACAGCAGAAATATTACATAAGTGCCTCGATCATGTAGTGCACCTCACGAGGTCTAATCCATGAAGAACAAAGAGGGGAGGAGAACATCACATAGCTACTGATCATAGACCCATGGTCCAAGGTGGACTACTCACGGTTCATACGGGAAGCATCCATGGTGGTCGAGAAGCTCCCGGAGTTGTTTCCTCCCTCTGGCAGGGTGCCGAGAAGAGGTCTTCTGGTGCTCCCGATCTTGGAAGCGCGGCGGCGGTGGAACATAGGAGAGATCGCGAAAAAGGGTTCACGGCTCGGGGTTGTCACGTCACGGGGAATAAATACGCGAACGGGGGCAGCCAGGAGGGCCACCAGGGGTCCAGGCGCCCCCCTTGCGCGGCCCCACCCTGGGGCCCTGGTGGGTCCCCTCTGGCCCCCCCTCGGTGATTCCGGAAGCTTCCTGATCGCTGATTTTTTATTATATTTTTCCGGAATTTTTGGAGCACTTTTAATATGGGGGAAACCTGAAATAGAAAAACAGCAGAAAACAGGAACTGGCACTGGGGTGCACTGAGTTAATAGGTTAGTCCAAATATGATCAAAAGTTTATGGAAGTTCATCAATATCATAGCAATATCACACAAAAGAGGCATGGATCAAGCAGAAATTATAGATACGTTTTGGACGTATCAACAGGGCGGCGGCATACGCTGATGCCGCGAAGGCCTCTCTGCACCAGCTCATCGATGTTCGGGAAGGCAATAGGGCAGCGGCATAAGACGATGCCGCGGTGGCCTCTCTGGACCGACAACTCATCGACGTTCAGCAGGGCGGCGGCTGACGAGGGGTTGACCCCACGACTCCTCTACGTGAGGGTACCTGGTGCGTGTCATGGCTGGCGGCCCACCAGGGGGACCACTCGTGGACACCGACATGATGGAGTAAGACAAAGACTTGAGGCGCAAGACAAGGACACCTACTTGTAGTCGACTAGGACCCATGTAAACCCCCTACCTGGCTATCTATATAAAGCGAGGCAGGGGCACCTCTCTAGAAATCACCTGAACCCCCACGCATAGGACTAGACAGATCTCTCTCCACCAAAGCCCTCGCGGCACATCTGTACATCATCATCAATACAAGATCAGACAAGCAGCATGTAGGGTTTTCCCTCTGGGGGCCTGAATCTGGGTAAATCGTTCCCCATGTATCGCTTGTCCTCCGTCCGAGGAATCCAATACACATCTACTCACCTGGTCTTTCGAGAACTCGCCTTGGCCTCCACTGTAATCGCTCCCTTACGCAATAATATCGAGCAGGAAGTGCTTCTCCTGTTAGCCGACGAGCATCATCCAACCTGTGCCTTCTCTATGACTAACCCAGGGTCCCTGGCCATGGGATTTTCTGGGGCTGATCCCCGTCAATTGGCGCCGTCTGTGGGAACTACACAGGTTGGAATCACGATCTCGGCGGTCCCGTCTCCAGGAAGTCACAACTCAAGGGCTTCTTCAACAACTACATCAAGACCTACATCAAGCTCACGGAGAAAACAAGAAAATTTTCGAGCTCGCTACTCGAAGATCGACATCAACCAAAGCGCTCACACGCAGCCCAAAGGACAAAAAAACCAAAATCCAACGGATGGATCTCCCTCGGCGACCCGCGCACTGAAGCACTCTCGGAATATGACGAAACTCCGCGAGACTCCAGCACAAAAATTCCTGACATTGGATCGGACATTCAATCCCTCATCAACACAAAAAATTTCAGAAAATGCCAACGGTTAGATCTCCGTCAGAGGCTCTCGCACTGCAACGCGTTTTTGGATCTACGCAAGATCACGAATTTCCAATCGCGAATTCGGGTTCAATCTTGACCAACAAGGCTTCTACTCCAACTCGACATACCATAAATGACTTGCCAAGATTTCTACATCGACTCGCGCCGCTACAACGACATCACAAAATGAACAATCGAAGAATCCCGCCCGGCGCGTCGAGTCTTTCTCGGTCACTCGCCGCACCGTCGACTCCAAACACACGAATCATCCTGCGCCGAGCTCCTTTGTATGCGCTCTCCCGTACCGAGCTCCATCGCGCAGGAATCGCCACTTCGAGTCCTCTCGTCGCTCGCCAAACAAATTCATCATGATGACTTCACTGCACAACTCCGCCGCCTCAACACTCGGGGGCTCGCAGACTCGGGGGCTCGTGGACTCGCGGGCTGAAACGTCGCAGTCGCCATCACATCGACTCTGACCTCTACACCGACACCGCCCGCCGCATCAAGTCCGTCCGCTGCATCGACTCCGTCTCGCCTCGTCGACTGCTCATCATCGAATGGTCTTCTTCGACTCCCTCCGCCGTATTGATCATACAACTAAGTTTCTTTACACTCTTATATACTATGATTCCAAAACATATATGCATTCTCGATCAGTCGCCAAAGACGACTACGCAGTCGTGCAAAAATATCTAAGGGCTAAAAAATCATCTTGCCGACTACGCAGTCGTGCAGAAACATCTGAGGGCTAAAAAATCATCTTGTCGGCGACGTAGTCGTGCAGAAACATCTGAGGGCTACAAAATCATCCTGCCGACTACGTAGTCGTGCAGAACCATCTAGAGGGCTACAAAATCATTCTTTGGATCATGCTCAGTTTTATATGCGAGTTATTAGCGTATATCAAAGTAGTGAGGCTGGGTACCAAAAGGCCGCTCTTGTCACCGGGCCCAAAAAGTCTGGCATCGCGTCCCTGTTGCCCGGAAAGAGTATGCTGCCAGAGGGCCTACTCATGAAAAGACACGCATAAACTTTATATGCTGCTACATCATCCACTCGACAAAAGTGAAACGTCTGCAAATCATGCACCTTACAATTGTTTTGTATATCTCGCAAGTACACCTTAATACAGTTGCACCTTTTTTTTCTCCTTCTTAGCAGGTTCTCGGGGGTTGGGCGCCGTCGTGACGCGACGATGCCAACCTCCTCATCCACGACTGATCCCTACAACAACTCACGCTTACGATGCGAGACCCGAGTCTAGGACTTCCTCGGATGAAAATTACTCGACGACAAAGAAGTCTTGAGTCTATGTTCGACTCCAAGCAGTCGAACATAGCCTCGGGGGCTACTCCCATCGGGAGCGCTGATGCGCACCCAACGAGCACTACTCGCGCATCCGACAAGAAGGAAGGGGTTAGCTTAAAAAAACTTGAGTCTATGCGCGACTCTACGAGTCCCATATAGCCTCAGGGGCTACTCCCATCGGGAGCGCTGACGCGCACCCGACGACCGCTCGACTGGGAAACTTCTCTCCACCCGACGATGAACTACGAAGACGAACCAGACTGTAATTTCAATGATTCATCCAAATACTCCCATCGGGAGCGTACTCACGACATCTTCGACTGCTCATCTGCAAATGATCGACACGCACTACGGCAGCAACTGCAGATTTGAGTCCCTGCGCGACTCTTCGAGTCCCCCAGGCACTCTAGGGCTACTGACGAGGGGGTGACCCCACGACTCCTCTACGTGAGGGTACCTGGTGCGTGTCATGGCCGGCGTCCCACCAGGGGCCCACTCGTGGACACCGACATGATGGAGTAAGACGTGAAGACAAAGACTTGAGGTGCAAGACAAGGACTCCTACTTGTAGTCGACTAGGACTCATGTAAGCCCCTACCTGGATATCTATATAAAGCGAGGCAGGGGAACCTCTCTAGACATCACTTGAACCCCCACGCATAGGACTAGACAAATCTCTCTCCACCAAAGCCCTCGCGGCACCCTTATACATCATCATCAATACAAGATCAGACAAGCAGCATGTAGGGTTTTCCCTCTGGGGGCCTAAAGCTGGGTAAATCGTTCCCCATGTGTCGCTTGTCCGCTGTCCGAGGAATCCAATACACATCCACTCACCTGGTCTTGCGAGAACTCGCCTTGGCCTCCACTGTAATCGCTCCCTTACGCAATAATATCGAGCAGGAAGTGCTTCTCCTGTTAGCCGACGAGTATCGTCCAACCTGTTCCTTCTCTATGACTAACCCAGGGTCCCTGACCATGGGATTTGGCGAGGCCAATCCCCGTCAGCGGCATACATCGATGCCGCGGCGGCCTCTCTGGACCAACAGCTCAGCGACGTTCAGCGGGCCAACAGGGCAGTGGCATACGCTGATGCCGCGACGGCTTCTCTGGACCCGCAGCTCAATGACGTTCAACGGGCCAACAGGGCGGCGACATACGCCGATGCCTCGGAATCCTCTCTCGACCAGCTGGGCTAGTAGTATTTGTTTAATTAGGCGCATCTCCTTTGTTATTCCAGTAGATCTTGAGTAAGAGCTATGTTAAGTCCAGTACCTTGTTTAACTATTGAGCTGGTTCGATTTAGCAAGTGTGAGATTTGCTGATGACTCAGTTGTTTTCTCAAATTAACAACTGCTCTTAATATATTCAATGCAATGGATGATGTTCGCTCTAATCAGGATAATTCGCACAAAATTTCGAAGGTTCCCATATGGATTTATTTTTAGTTTCGTCTGCGATACCACTTCTCCTGCCTATATTCTCCATACCTACCCAAAAATTCGCCAGCCGCGGGAATATCTAAGCCCCCCTCCTTCCTTCCACCACCCCTTCTTGTTCAAACCCTCCCCTGCTCCTCCTAGAGCTGCGGCCTAGACGACGCAGGCAACTCCAGCGAAGTGCTACATGGCGCAGCCCCGCCCCTGTTCCGCATACCGGGCGCGGCGGCCTACACGGCGCAATCCTCCGTTCTGTATACCGCGCGCGGAGGCCTAGATTGTGTACGCTGGCCGGCCCCCTCCCTGCTAGCCGCGCCGCTCGCCCTGTTCCGGTAAGATCCCGGCCGCCCTCCTCATGTGCATGCTCTTACTCCTCCATCGATCCTGTATGGCTCGACCACCAAATCATGGAGGATACACTTGCTGTGGAAGCAACCCTCACCGCACTCGCGCGCCATCGTGTGCTTTCCTTGAATCTAGGGCCGACAGTTGTCTGCTACGACGGTGTGGAGTGCAGCCACGACGATGAAACTTCGCTTCCTTCCTTCTAATGGGAAGGATCCCATTGCCCTCTCCATTGGCGACGAGTAGGTCGTTCTTAGCTTCCTAGATACATATGTTTAGTTATTCCACAGAGTTAAATTATATTCAGATCACACTTTCCACATGCGTTGCTCATGCCTTGCATCTATTTTGTTCTCTTTCGATTGCATCTGGAAATTATTATTTTGTTTGGATTGCATCTACAACTTCAAGAAATTGAAACCATACTCTGTATAATGTTATCATGCAATGTGATACCCAAGTTAATTAGCGATCATTAACACATGAAAACCAATTCATTTCCTATATTTGTTAGGCATGTTGTAGTTACTTAACTGGACTTTCCATGTCTTGAATATGGTGGATTCTATGTTGTATTATGTATGCACATACCTGCTATCATTGAATGCATGCCACTTCCTACATTACCTAATTTATTCAATTTCAGGGTAGTAATGGGTGACTCTGAGATTTAAAACGGAGGTATGCACATGGTCTACATGGCTTATATCCCATTAGTGTACAAATGAAGGAGAAATGACACTGCTCGTGTTCTAATATTTATATTTTGCTTATAGCTCCCTTTGTCAGAGTACTAGATCCATTGTTCGACCCATTTTGCATCTGGGGAATTGAGGTGACCATGACTATCAATCAAGTCAAGAAACTTAGAAAAATTGTAAGGATAAAGAAACTGGCCACGAAATAAAACAAACTCTTTGTCAGCATAATGAAGAAGCCTTCAGTCTCCTATAGGATGGTACTAATTTGTATTCCAACCATATTTCCCCCTACGCACACAATTTCCATACTGAAAATTATATTTATGCATATCTTTGTATTCAATATTTTTCGAAGCAGTTCACCGATGATTATCTATCAAACCACCCATATGGTCAAGAGGCAAGAAATGTTTTTGTACAAAACCTGCGCTATAATATTGAAGCCTTCCTGAAGAGGGCAAAAGATGGGCCGACAATCATCCACAGGCGCTGGACTAAAGTTGCAAAGGCCTATAACATTCTCGAAGGCTCAATTTTCGTATTCCGCTTCGAAAGTTTCCCAGATGAGATTCATCTGTCTATCTACCGACTATGATGTTGTACTTTTCAAAGGTTGTTTCTGTATTGCGGCCTGGTGTACTATCTGCTGGTTGTTACCATAGATTTCGTGTTTATGTAATGCGGCCAACTGTACTAGCTGCTGGATGTACTGTGATTTCAGTAATTATGAAAATCCTTGTGACCATTACAAGCATATGAAAGATACTGTGTTATATATATATGAATATGCTTATATCAACAATTAAAAAATATCCTAAAACATTCAAGACAAATACAATGCTAATTAAACTGCGAGCGATTGGATCATTGCACACGGTTCTGCATATAAGTTCGTCACTAATAGCTATGTACATTGCACACATTCGATAAGAAATGAGCGTTGGGGATTTAATTATAATTGCACACCATATTTTGTGCACAACCGTTTGTAATGTTCAGCGTACAGCACACACGGTTTGGACAAAAGGAACGTTTGGGATTTAATTCTGAAACCACACGAGCATTTCTGCACAAACGTTTGTGTAGGTGTCAACGGCACAAATGTGTACTATATTCAAACTGTATGGAGTATCTTTGGGTATCCCACGCAGTTCCTGACACACAAATGTTTGGGATAGTATAACTCAACACAAACGTAGTTTCTGTATTTAACGTATGCCACAGGATAATAATCTCATAGGAACATTCGTGGATAAGTGTTTGCGATAAAAATGTCATCTCAAACGTTCGAGTTATCTTATGCGTCTGCGCGGACTATCCATAGGCAATGGTTTCTGGCTATCGTGTGGAATAGCCCCCCCTATCGCAATCGAAGGCAAGGCGATGGTTCCGATTCACGTAGGCGATAGGGGTCAAAACCGTTTGGATAGCTATCGCGCGCACTAGTGATTGAAGTCTCGCTTTAGGAACCTCCGCATGCCGCAACGACTCCGACCGCCACTGGAACACCCGCCGCCACCCCGCGCACCCACCGCATTATGCGACGAAGACTCTGAAACTCAATCCGGTGAATACTACGACCCTGACCAAAGACCAGACGAGTTCGCCAAGATGATCCGGAACTACTCGATCAATGACGGAATCGAACTTGACCCAAGGTTCCACTCCCGTACAGAAGACCACTTGCAGTCGTTCCACTTCGCAAGAATAAGAAGGCACGACGGCTCCAGCAAACTCATAGCCAAAGAGCAGCTGGATGGACCCTGCACAATCCACTGTTTTGAAGAAGATTGAGGATGTCTTAGAGCATGCCATAACCTAAGGAGATGTCGCTTGTTCACCGAACTCTCCGATAGGCTCAAGGAAGAGATGCAACGCAAAGCCAAGCGGGCCCGAGGAGCAGCGCAGACGCCAGCGCCTAACATAGAAGAGCAATACCCTCCTTCTCACGGACGAGTCTGCATGATCCAATAAGGATGACCATCAAAGGCAAAGCAGGAGGCGCACACTCTGCAAGCTCGAGCAGCCGAAGACTTATTGACAGAAGAAATCTATCAGTTATATCCCCCCATGATTCCAAGACTAGGGCATGATTCGTTGGTCCTCGAAGCCCAGATCGGAGGATAAGACATGGACCGAGTATTCATGTATGGGGGCAGCAGCCTGAATATCATCTTCATTGACACCATGCGCAAGATGCTAATCCCACGACCAGTCTGGAAAAACTCAGGCGTCATGCTCTACGACATAGTACCAGGCGAAGCAACCTCCTCCCTGGGATCAATCGAGCTCGACGTCATTTTTGGCAGCAAGGGCAACTTCGCAAGAAAAATCCTTGAATTCGAAGTACTCGACTGGTCGTCTACATACCACGCCATACTAGGCCGTTCGGCATTCGCGCAATTCATGGCGGTCCCGCACTACGCATACCTCAACCTCAAGATGCCAGGGCCCTCAGGGGTCATCACGGTCAACGGAAGCTTCACCAAATCATACCAGTGCGACCGAGATTTTCATCAAGTCTCTGACACATTTGGAGCACAAACTCAGCTCGAAGAGATAGCCATGGTGGTAGACAAAAACGTCTTTCCACTAGCAAGCAGAAGCGAAACAAAGGAATTCACTCGCGACTTCATCGTGGACAGCGACACAATCACCCATCAGGTGCACCCAACGGACCCGGACAAGATGGTACGAATCTACGCCCACCTACCAGACGAACAAGAAACTGTTGGTTTTCCTCCGCGAGGAGTGGAATTTGTTTGCTTGGTGCCCGGCCAACATGCCCGGAATACCACGGGAGTTTGCAGAGCACGCACTGCAAATCTACCCAAACACCAAACCAGTGAAGCAGGCGCTGCGCAGATTCTCTAAACCCAAGTGCAGAGCCATCAGAGAAGAAGTCAACCGACTACTCGATGCACAATTCATCTGGGAGACGAAGAAAGCCACCTGGGTCGCAAACCCAGTTTTAGTACCTAAAAAGGATATAGACGTACTACGCATGTGCGTCGACTATGGGCCCATCAACAAGCACTGCCCAAAGGACCACTTCCCTCTCCCGAAGATAGACCAGATAATCGACTCTACCGCAGGATGCGACCTCCTGTCCTTCCTCGGCGCCTACTCAGGGTAAAATCAAATCAGGATGAAGGAAGAAGACGAGGTGCACACCTCATTCATCAGATTGAAAAACGCTGGAGCCACGTACCAGCGGACGATGCAAGTATGTCTAAGGGACCAAATCGGCAGAAACGTCCAAGTCTACGCCGACGACATCTTTGTCAAAACATACAATGCAGGCACACTACTCGATGACCTTCGAGAGACCTTCGCAGCACTCAACAGATATAGAATCAATCTCAACCCCAAAAAGTGCATGTTCGGCGTCCCAGCCGGAAAGCTGCTCGGGTACATGGTCTCTGCCCACGGATTCGAAGCCAACCAAGTAAAATTCCAAGCACTCCCAAGGATGCAGGAACCGGTCGACATCAAGGGCGTCCAACACCTCACCAGAAGGCTCACATCACTGAGCCGTTTATCAGCAGGCTAGGAGAAAGGACTCTGCCATTCTACCAACTTCTCAGAAAAGGAGGAAAATTCGAGTGGACTGAAGAGGCCCGAAGTGCATTCACGGACCTAAAAAAGACCTCTCGACCCCAGCAATCCTGGCAGTACCAAAGGAGCGAGAACTTCTCTACCTCTACATAGCGGCACACAGCAGCGTGGTTAGCACCGCGCTCGTCGTCGAGCGCGGGAAAGAGGGTAAAGTCCAAAGCATACAAAGGCCAATCTATTTACCTCAGCGTGGTCCTCACAAAATCTTAGCAGCGGTACCCGCATTACCAGAAGCTCGTGTATGCCGTCGTCATGACATCACGGAAAGTAACACACTACTTCGAGGAGCATCTAATCACGGTTGTGAGAAGCGCACCACTCGCCGACATCCTCAACAACCCAGGAGGAACGAGCCAAGTCACTAAGTGGAACATCGAGCTTAGCCCTCGCGACCTGCAATTCAGGCACCCAACGGCGATCAAAGCCCAAGTACTCCCAGATTTTTTGGTCGAGTGGATGGAAGTACAAACACCCGGTCCTCTAGACCTCTCCAATTCATGGAAGATGTTCTTCGACGGGTCAAAAAGACATCAAGGCGCTGGAGAAGGCGTCGTGCTAATCGCACCCAAAGGGGATAAGCTCAGATAAGTGCTCAAGACCAACTTCAGCAAGGCGTCAAACAACGAAGCAGAATATGCGCATGGAAAAGGCTTGCGGCGCCACCCGCCTCGTAATCTACGATGAATCCAACGTTGTCGTTCAACAAGCAATGAAGGACTGTGAAGTAGTCGCAGACAACATGTTAGCATACCAGAAGCTCTACAACACCGTAGAAGGAGAGTTTGACGGCTGCAAGCTCAACTACATCGCCAGAGAAAATTACACAGAAGCAGACGAGCTCGCAAACATCACATCAACTCGAGGACTAGTTCATCCAGGAGTCTTCCTCGAGAGTATCAGCCAAAGATCAATAAAAACCAAGACACCAGCGCCAGGAACAGTCATAGAAGCCGGAAACATAAGTGAACAATCACAGGTAGCGGCAGCGAACCCGGCTGCTGAGGAAGAGGGCAACGATGCAGTCGCGGAGGCAGAACCAGCGGCACACGAAGGCCCAACCTAGACAAGAACTTTCCTCAGATTTCTGATACAAGGCACCTTGCCACAAGATGTCGCGGAAGCCAGACGCATCAGTCGACGATCCAAGGATTCACCATAATCAACGGACAACTCTACAAGCGCAGCATCTCTCAAGTACTCCAAAAGTGCATTGAGGAGGAAGACGGCAAGGTTCTACTACTCGAGATCCACGAAGGCACTTGCGGAAACCACACGAGCAGTCGTGCTCTAGTAGCCAAGGATTTTCGAGCAGGATTTTACTGGCCAACTGCAATGCGAAACGCGGAAGACATTGTGTGGCGCTGCATCAAGAACAACAAAAAAGCATGTCAGTCCCAAACAAGGGGGGGTAGGCTAGAGCTGAAACCCAAAAGATATTGTAACCAAATCATGGTTCTGGCACGTGGATAGCTAACTTCCACGAACCCCTGTCCAAGGCTAGATCTTTGTTGATAGCCCAGTCCTTCAGATCTCTCTTCACGGACTTCTCCCAAGTCAAGTTTGGCCTCCCGCGACCTCTCTTGACATTATCAGCACGCCATAACCGCCCGATATGCACAGGCGCTTCAGAAGGCCTACGCTGGATATGCCCAAACCATCTTAGATGATTTTGGATAAGCTTCTCTTCAATTGGTTCCACCCCAACTCTCTCCCGTATAACATCATTCCAGATCCGATCCTTCCTTGTGTGGCCACATGCCCACCTCAACATGCGCATCTCTGCCACACCTAGTTGTTGGACATGTCGCCTTTTAGTTGGCAACATTCATCACCATAAAACATCACATGTCAAGTGGACATTCTACAGAACTTGCCTTTTAACTTTTGTGGCACTCTCTTATCACAGGAAACGCCAGAAGCTTTGTCGTTGGAAAGTCACGGAAGATGTCCGCAGAGTCAAACTTAACATGGGACCTTTGCAGCCAGGTGATTTCGTGGAGAGAGTCGACATTGACAAGAGACTGGGCGATTTACCCAGGTATCAGCCCCTCTTTGTTTCGAGGTAAAAGCCTACTCCTGCTTCCTCTTATTATGAGTTCCGACTCTCGAAAGAAGAGTCGGTTTGGTCGATTACAAGAGAGTCGATCGAAACCTTAGTCTCGATGAGATCTAGGTTTGGCCGACAAGTGTCTAGTCCTATCTTACGTTAAGATTGTACGTGACCCTGGAATCCATGGGCCTCAACTTATAATGGCGTCGGGTCCCTGGATTCCGTGAGTCCGACTCCGACACGAGGTGGAGTTCTATTCTACTTTACAAATATGTTATGCGCTATACAAGGTAAGTCGAATTCATTCTACGGCTTCGATCTTCTTTCCTTGGCGCAACCGACCTTGGGCCGTGTCTTCTCTCATGGGCCTTCAGTAGGCGAGTCGGCCCATAGACTTAATGCCGGGCCTCGGCCATAGTCCATCCCCCCGACATTAGCCCCCAGGATTGGTGTGATGCTTTAGTCTTCACGTCAATATTTTTATTACCGTTGTGGTTGCCGACTCCCTAGCTTGAGCAAGCCGACTCCCATCCTATTTGAGATTCTTTGGAGAGTCGGGGCTTATCTTCCTGGTCTTCAAGGAATCAATCTTCGTCGAGCCGGCTCTTGCGACCATAACGACCCAAACTTTCAGGGGTTTCAAACTCGGCTCTATCTTTCAACAATAGATCCGATTCTCTTGTTTATTTTGGAATCTTTTGAACGGTCGTTATCCCGATTCTGGCGGCACAATCAATGCCCACTAGATTTGTTCGCAGAAATCGAGGGATTTCCTGCCGTTGGACGTCTTCATGCGACGGCTCGGGTTCTCGGACGACTTCCTTTATAAATAAGTCTCGGTTCCCACCTTCCTTTTCCATCACATACATATCCTTTCTCTATCATCTTCTTCCTCGCGCACCGTAGGTTCGAGCTTCATCATCTCCGTGGTACCAGGCTTCCTTGCCTTTGGCAATCCGTGAAGAGCGGTCGGGGGCCATGCAACTCTCGCGTGTCAACCGAGTAAGTTCTTCATCGCCTACCTATTGTTTCCCAGTCGGCTTCCTCATTTCCATTGTTGCGGCTCTTCGAGCTTTTACTATTTAGGGAACTTGAAGTGGTTCCTTAACGATGGATCTTGACGCGTATCGTGGGTGCGTAGTTTTTAGTGATAGATCTAGATGCGCACGTGGTCGTGTAGTTCTGGGAACCCAACATGCCACCTTATATCTACTACTTATCTGAATAAATACGTTAGATCTGTAGATCTATTGATTGTTTAAGGCTTCCTGTAGGTTGGCAACCCGTTCATATTTTTCTTTGATTTTTTCTGAGCTTCGTAGATCTATCTGTTTCACCATGATCTTGCGAAACCTGTTTGTGTAACCATCGTAGAGTCGATTCCTACCCAACTTCTTGGATCTGAACCATGTAGCCGCCATAGAGTCGATTTCTGCTCAACTTTTTAGATCGGAATCGTATAATCGCCATAGAGTCGACTTGATTCCGACTTTTTTGATTTGGATAAGATCATCTATTGCTTGTTTCAGTTGGCTCAGTATATATCATCTTTTGTGCTTTTAGATCCAACCCTTGCAATATGGGCAAAAAAGTTTGCTACCCAGAAGAAGACAGCGGGTAAAAAGACACCAAAGCCGTCGACTCAAAGGACAATGGTAGAGGCGAATTGGGCCAAAATTCACGTGACTTTAGAGCAACTGGATAAAATGGTGGCAGACGGAATCGTTCAACCCTAGGACGAGATCAAGTGGCGAGTCCCAGGGGAGGAGACCCGGCCAGAGCCCAAGGAGAGTGAAATTATCATATTTGGTGATCATGTGACCCGGGGATTTTGTCCTCCCGGATCAAAGTTCTTCAGGAGCGTGCTACACTGCTACAAGCTGCATCTTCAAGATTTGAGTGCCAAGTCGGTGCTCAATATATGTCACTTTCAGGTGTTTTGTGAAGCCTACTTACAGATCAAGCCGACTCTCAATTTGTTTGCTGAGTTTTACTATTATAACAAGCAAACCGAGTATAGTGGAGGGCCAGCTTTGGAATGTGGTGGAGTCACTATCCAGAAGCGGGCCAAGTCGATCTTCGCCGCTTCCCGTCTTATTAGCAAGGTGAAGGACTGGCAGAAGTCCTATCTTTATTGTGCTTCGAAGGAGATCCCTGGTGAGCATTCTTTGCCCGTCTTTCGTGAGAGCCGGCTAGTGTTTGACGATAGTTTGAATCTTTTCCCCAAGGAGAATCACCAAAGGAGGAACGAGCAGATAATTGCTCGGATGAAGGATTTGTTTGCCCACGGTCTTACAGGCAGGGATTTTACTCGGTGCTGGGTTGGTTGGAAGATCTAACCTCTCAGCCAAAGAGATCATCTTATGTGCGAATACACTAGAAAAGATGACTCCATGTGTTTTGCTCATAATGAGCTTTCTGCTGATGAGATAGAGAGAGCTTGCAAGAAGTTTCTTCAGGAGAAGCTTGATGATCTTAAGAGAGTCGGCCTAGCTACGTTCTGTGTAGCCAATCCCGCCCCAAAGGTATGTTTTTACCATATGCTTTGTTCTGCTGCTTACCTAAAGTGTTTTCTGAATTTCTGACTCTCCTTTCTTCAAGGATGACGACCCTTGGTGGACTGCAGGACAAGATTTTTCTGGTGGTGCTAAGAGTTCGAGTCATACGGTGAGGGTTGATCGTTTCTTATTTTCTGAAATGCACTTTTTCTTGACCCTTTTCGTCTCTCCTAGGGTGACTCGGGTGATAATAAGGATGAAGAAGAGGAAGAGGAGGTGGAACAAGATGAAGTTCCTCCCGTCGAAGCCGACTCACAAGGAGAGTCAGAATGTAGGTCCACCAGTATGTATCTTGTCATCTCTTCTTAGTTTGTAGGATTTTTATATCCTAATGTTTGTATCTTGTTCAATAGGCACAAAGCTCAAATAGACGGACCCGTAGTACTGACTCGGAGGACCCTCTTTTGATTTTGGAGATTGAGCCTCGACGTGTTCGAAGCAAGATTGTTGATGCGCCGACTCCTGCTCTTGAGTCGAGAGATCTTAGGGATGAGCCGCCACAAGCCGGCAATTCTTCCTCCGAGGGCTTATCCGCTCAAGCACCCATCCCTATCAATCGTGGGTGAGTACCTTTATTGTTATGCAATTTTTGTCTGCTTGTGTATACCTTTTTGACGGGTAGTGTGTTTTCCTTTGGACAACGCTCGGATTGATCTGGCGGACTCTGAAGTCATAAAGGAGTCGGCAGATTTTCCAGAGAGTGAGAACTTGAAGAAGGCCGGCTTAGATGAATCAAGTCATTCCGGACCCTACAAGGATACTTCTCCTGCTGATGTTACCAAGAATCCGGAGGCTCAGATTGTTGAGGGGCCCCAAGTCCTACTCCGGCTCCTTTGTAGAAGGTGATCGATGAAGAAGTGACGATTACAGGGACTCACCAGGGCATCCCACCTGCGAAGATAGTGTTGGAAAAAATTGTGGATAGTAAAGAGCAGGTGAAGAGTCGGCCGCGTGAGCTAATTCCTGAGATACCTTCTCTTGAGGAGTTATATAAGCGGTCACTGGCTTGTACTACAGAGTAGCATGACATAGTTGTCCAGCTCCACCAGCACTATGAGGTATCTTTCTATGTTGTTTGTGTGATATAGTATTTGTAGCCCCCATAAGCCGACATGGTTTGTTAAAAGAACCATGGTGGGTTATGCTTCTGATTTATTAGCGTCGTAAGTCGATAGAACTCCCAGAGTCAAAAGTATTTTTTGATCTGTAGCCCCCATGAGTCGGTGAGGTATGATTAAACCTCATTGGGTTAAATTTTTTGTTTTTGAAAGTGTAGCCCCCAAGTAGCTGGTTGGGCAATGTGTCTAAGTAGATACTTAGCTATTTCTTGTTTTTGTCAGGCCTTGTCTTTGAAACTCAGAAATGACGCTTGTCAAGTGGAAGAGAGATATAGAGCTGAGGTGGCCAAGCGTGAGCAGACCGAAAAGCAAGTCGATCAGCTGCTGGATGAGCTGAAGAGAAAGGAGGATGAACTAAGTCAGGAGAAAGTCGACTCTGTTGAGATTCAAAATGCTTTTTCAAAGGCATCTGATGATATGAAGGCTTAGAGTGACGCGACCGAGAAGAAGCTAGATTCGGTTGAAAAGAAGATGGAGACGCTCAAAGGCAGCATCAACCGACTCGTGTCAGCAATATTCGGTGAGTCGGAAAAGCTTTTGGTAATTTGTGTTGCTCCGACTTTCTGTGCTATTTTGCTGATTTTGTTATATATGCCTATCTCTTTGCAGGAAAAGAGCATGAAATTGTGAAAGAATAGCCTGCGATGAAGTTGACTTGCACTTTCACCATTGTGAAGCAGCTATTTGAAGGTGCCTGCAAGGCTATAGGAGCAACACAGCCGAACCTCCAAGCATGAAGAGGATTACCGACATGATGGGACCTGTCTCAGTTGTGCCTGAATGGGTGAAGCTCGGTAAGCGCTCAGCTTGCTGGATGGGTGTGATGCGTGGCCTAGAGCTTGACAAGGCCTACCATCCCAGCTTAAAGCCGGAATTATTGGTTGCCAGCTTCCCTGAGTTCAAGGCCAACAATTCGAAGTTCTCCAAAGATGATCATACCAAAATTTGTAGAGAGACTCGTTCTGTTGAAACCAAGATAGCTGATGAGATGGAGCTATCTTACTTAGAAGGTGGTTATGATGATACCAATAAGAGGCTCCGAGTCGATCTGCCGGTTCTAACCGAGTTTGCTCTTCTTCCATCTCCGAAGAAGGTCCCAGAGCCGGCTGGTTCTATCGAGCCGACTTCAGGTGTGGAAGTAGATGAGATGAAGATGGATGACATATCTGATGCAAACTTGGTTGATATGTGTAATGCCCTCATATTATCTGCAGGTGCTGCGGGGTCGTCTTCACAAAGCAAAGCCGGTGACCAAGTGTAGGCCTTTTATTGATCGACTCAGAAAAACTTCATTATACTTTTAATACTGCCGTAGTGCCGGGTTTTGTAATATTGGGAAACTCGTCCCATGGTTTGTGACCAGTGTATTGGTCAAGTAATTTTTATGCTACCATGGCTTGGATTTTGCCTTGTGGCACCTGAATGTTGATCTATTCATGGAGCAAGTCTATCTTCAGCTTTTGGTTCCTTTGTGCTCTGTCGACTTTATGATAATATTTTTGCTTTGAGAGAATTTGTTATCAATTGAGCCGGTTTCTATACCTGACCTTGCTACGATTGTAGCCAAATTTTTTTTAGGCAAAAGAGTCGGCGTATGTGCCATAATGGTGAGACCTTGTGATAAGGAATTAATGCAATGTTGCCTCACAAGAGTCGGTGCTTGCATCAGTGTGTGGTGACGAGTCTTTGCTTGAGAAGAAATTTTAAAGTGTAGTCCCCATGAGTCGGTATATGCACCTGAGTGTTTGTGCCGAGTCACATAGGTCTAAATTGTATATGTAAATTTTTATGTTTATGCATGATGCTACGAATGAAAGTGTTGTAAAGGCTAGTAGAAGTCGGCTTTAACCTCATCTTCTCGCGTTGAGAGAGATTATTGGTTAGAAAAGTCGAAACATCTCTGTAGAGCCGGCTTTCCAGTAACTAGCGTTCCCGACTCGTTGGAGTAAATTCGATAGATGGTTTATGTAAACCTCGAAGTTTAGACCAACCGGTTGCGCATTAGTCAAGGAAGCTCTATACTGTACAGGCCGGGTGGCGTGGCCAAGTCATGTGTATGCCAAGATATTTTTGGTATGTAAGGGTTGATGGGAGTCATCTAACCCCCCCTTTTATCTTTAGTTAAACAAACACAAGTTTTTACATGTATATGCCGGATTTTTCCAGTAGAAGTCCATGGGTATCATTAGGCTCCCCCTCTTTCACCTTGATAAATAAATATACATGCTTAGAGCCGGTAGAGGGTTGATCAATCCCCCACGTCTCTGATGATTTTAGTGATGAAATATGCAATGTAATATGATGCAATATGTAATGCGATGAGATGTGATGCAATATGTATGAAAGATTATGAAAGATTGTTTTGTGCATAAATGTGGCGAGATCCGGTGCGACCAAGATTATGAAAGATAGCCTAGTTGCGATGTAAATCGACTTTGAGATGTGGCGATTGCCGAGAGCGATGAAAATTGACTTTGAGATGTGGCGATAGCCGAGTTGCGATGAAAATCGACTTTGAGATGTGGCGATAGCCGAGTTGCGATGAAAATCGACTTTGAGATGTGGCGATAGCCGAGTTGCGATGAAAATCGACTTTGAGATGTGGCGATATCCTGGTGCGATTCTGGGATCGACTTTATTTGTGGCGAAAGCCGGTTGTGATTCGAGGATCGTCTTTATTTATGGCGAAAGAAGGTTGCGATTCGAGATCGTCTTTATTTATGGAGAAAACCGGTTGCGATTCGAGGATCGTCTTTATTTATGGAGAAAGCCGGTTGCGATTCGAGGATCATATTTATTTATTTAAATGTGGCGGTGGCCTTTAATGCGATGTGGATCGGCTTATACCAAGAACAAGAAATGAAAATACGGCTTTTATTGTGGGAGGGTCCATGTTCTTGATCTCCTGTAGCAGCACGAGCCGGCAGGGGCTTTGTCGTATCGATATGCCTTTTGGATGCTTTCCTCAATTTGGCATTTGTATTCTTGCATGAAGTTGCACTGTTCCCAAGTGTGTTTGGCACGATGACCAGGTTTGGAATGCTTAGGGCATGCTCTTGGATGGCTTGTGTGCAGTCCTGGTACCTTTGTTCCTGCTGGGATGGTTGGGCGTGGCTCTGGGGATTGTTGCCGAGGCGTTTACGCTTCTTATTGTGCATCCGGATTTGGTTTGGAACTATCCCATACTTTGCTTCGTTGGACTCGGCGTAGCTGACGACAGTGTTTACGAGCCCTCTCAGGTCTTCGGCTACCTCTTTTATACGTTTCAGCGCGTTGGTTATAGGTGTGAGGCGGTCGCTTATCGACTCCTGGGGGTTATAGTGTTGTAATTGCTGTGAGAGCCGGTCCTGAGCTTCTGCGAGATTTCGACGCTCCCAACCTATCTCCTTCTGCAACTTTGTGGTTTTTTTGTGATATTCCTCCAACTCCTGATCAGGATCGACTTTGTTTCGGATCAATCGTTTCCATATGTTGGTGGTTTGTGTGTCTGAGTCGTCTGATAGATTCTGGACGTTGTCGGCTTTAGGAGCCGGGCTCCTTTCTTCTGAAGAGTGTCGTCGTCTTCGATTGTCTGTTGAAAAAACGGCTTCTTCCCGAGGGGACTTGAAGTATGGAGAATCTGGGTTGTATTCTTCTGGATCAGATCCGAGTCCCCCTTTTTTGACGGATCGTATTGACCCGGTTTATTCATGTTGGTCCTTTTCTTGGTATGAACCGGCATCCGAGAGATTCTCTAGGTCTTCGTAAATCGGGATACCGACCGTGTGTTCCGACTCCGGGGATCCACCAATGAATCATATAAAGGCATGGTGGGGGATGGTGTTTGGCCGGTTCATACCTGTAGGGGTGCTTGTTAGCTGATGGGTAGCCGATGCATTTTTCAGGCCATAAGGCATAACAGAGGGCCGACTCAGGGTTTCCGCGGAGTCTTCTGGGCCTGACTCTGGTTCAGATATGTCTGTCTTGCTGATGAAGATGTGTATGGATCCAATCGGGACCCAATATCCTGATTCGCCCGAATTGTCTTCGGGTCCCCAAGTGGAGTCGTCGATGGAGAGCTTCCCGCGCCGGCTTCTGGTGATCTATCCAGCAATGAATCCCTCCATGCCTTGTAGAGATCCCTCCAGAATCTCAACACCTGCGAGCGCAGGCCCCACGATGGGCGCCAACTATCGTGGGAAAGTCATGGCAGATTTCCGAAGAGTCGAACTTAACATGGGATCTTTGCTGTGAGGCGATTTCATGGAGAGAGTCCACATTGACAAGGGACTCGACGATTTACCCAGGTTTCAGCCCCTCTTTCTCTCGAGGTAAAAGCCTACTCCCGCTTCCTCTTATTATGAGTTCGGACTCTCAAAATAAGAGTCAGTTTGGTCGATTACAAGAGAGTCGTTCGAAACCTTAGTCTCGATGAGATCTAGGTTTCGCCGACAAGTGTCTAGTCCTATCTTAGGTTAAGATTGTACGTGACCCTTGAATCCATTGGCCTCAGCTTATAAAGGAGTCGGGTCCCTGGATTCCGTGAGTCCGACTTCGACACGAGGTGGAGTTCTATTCTACTATACAAATATGTTATGCGCTATACAAGGTAAGTCGAAGTCCTTTTACGTCTTCGATCTTCTTTCCTTGGCGCAACCGACCTTGGGCCGGGTCTTCTCTCATGGGCCTTCAGTAGGCCAGTCGGCCCATAGACGTAATTCCGGGTCTGGGCCTTAGTCCACCCCCCGTCAAGCTTGGTGCCACTTTAGCCATCCAGCTTTGATTCGATGGCTAACGTCTTCATCAGTATCACCATCCTTCTGTAACATTGACCCCAAATATCGAAAGGTGTCTTTCTGAGGTACCAATTTCCCCTCAAGGCTAACTTCCTCCTCTTCTCCATGGTTAGTAGTACTCAAACCGCACCTCATGTACTCAGTTTTAGTTCTACTAAGACTAAAACCTTTTGATTCCAAAGTCTGTCTCCACAGCTCCAGCTTCCTATTAACCCCCGCCCGACTATCGTCGACTAGCACCACATCGTCTGCAAAGAGCATACACCATGGGATGTCCCCTTGTATATCCCGTGTGACCTCATCCATCACTAATGCGAAAAGATAAGGGCTCAAAGCTGACCCCTGGTGCCGTCCTATTTTGATTGGGAAGTCATCAGTGTCGCCATCGCTTGTTTGCACACTTGTCACAACATTGTCGTACATATCCCTGATGAGGGTAATGTAGTTTGTCGGGACTTTGTGTCTTTCCAATGCCCACCAGATGACATTCCGCGGTACCTTATCGTAGGCCTTCTCCAACTCAATGAACACCATATGCAGGTCCTTCTTTTGCTCCTTGTATCTCTCCATAAGTTGTCGTACCAAGAAAATGGCTTCCATGGTCGACCTCCCAGGCATGAAACCAAATTGATTTTTGGTCATGGGTATCATTCCTCTTACACGGTGCTCAATGAATCTCTCCCATAGCTTCATTGTATGGCTCATTAGCTTAATCCCGCGGTAATTAGTACAACTCTGAACATCCCCTTTGTTCTTGAAGATTGGTGCTGATATACTCCGCCTCCATTCTTCAGGCATCTTGTTTGACCGAAAAATGAGGTTGAAAATCTTGGTTAGCCATACTATCGCTTTGTCTCCAAGGCCTCTCCACACCTCGATGGGAATACATTCAGGGCCCATCGCCTTGCCTCCTTTCATCCTTTTTAAAGCCTCCTTGACCTCGGCCTACTGGATTCGCCGCACAATTTTTTTTCATCCCATCAAAGTAGTCATCCAGCTCAATGGTAGAGCTCCCATTCTCATCATGGAACAACTTGTCGAAGTATTGCCTCCATCTATGTCTGATCTCCTCGTCTTTTACCAGAAGTTCATCTTCTTCATCCTTGATGCATCTCACCTGATTACATCCCTCGTCTTCCTCTCTCGGATCTTGGCCATCTTATAGATGTCCCTTTCACCTTCCTTCGTGTTTAAATGCTGGTAGAGGTCCTCATATGCCCGCCCCCTAGCTTCGCTCATAGATCGCTTCGCATTCTTCTTCGCCACCTTGTACTTCTCTATGTTCTCCGCACTCCTATCCATGTATAGGCGTCGGAAACATAATTTCTTCTCCTGAATAGCCTTCTAGACATCCTCGTTCCACCACCAGGTATATTTAGCTTCGACTCTACTACCCCTGGTTACCCCAAACTCCTCTGATGCTATCCTCCGAACGCAGGTCGCCATCTTCATCCACATATTGTTTGCATCACCTCCTTCCTCCCAAGGGCCCTCCTTCATGACCCTCTCCTTGAAAGCCTGAACCGCCTCCACCTTGATCTTCCACCACTTCGTTCTAGCGATTTGGTGCGCTTATCCTGACGCTACATCGCCTATCAAATTTTTTCTAGCAGGCCCCACACGTCAGCGTCAGAACTCAAAACTATACCGCTATCATGGCCCTTCGCCACATGGGGACTCGACATGGTGGTTCCACTCAACAAATCCTCAAAAGGAGGCTGAGCACATCTCCTAGTAGCAGTCGACAAGTTCACCAAGTGGATTGAGGCAGTACCAATCACTAGATCGATAGCCCTCATGCCAGTCAACTTCATTAAATCCATCATCTTTCGATTCGGAGTACCGCAAAACATCATCACAGATAATGGTACAAACTTCATAGAAGCCGAATTCCAAAACTTTTTCCAAGAGCTGGGTATCAAGATATACTATGCTTCAGTCGTACATCCGCAGTCCAATGGCCAAGTGGTGAAAGCAAACGGCCTAGTGTGTGGTGGAATAGAAAATCGGCTCCTCGCACCACTTGAGCAAGCAGCAGGCAACTGGATAAAAGAACTTCCTGCAGTCCTATGGAGTTTGCGAACCTCCCCCAACGCTTCAACCCAATACACGCCATTCTTCATGGTGTATGGGGAGGAAGCTGTGCTGCCACATGACCTCAAGTTCGGAGCTCCCCGAATCACGGGATACGAGGAGGAAGAGGCAGAAGACGCACTTAAAGACGACAAAGACGTCGCAGATGAGTCAAGGGACACAACTCTAGAAAGGTCAGAAGGATACCAAGAAAAGCTACGCACATACCAAAGATGCCGCCTACGGACAAGAACCTTCCGCGAAGGATATCTCGTCCTGCGACTAATACAAGAAAAAGTCCACAAGCTTGCCCCGCAGTGGGAAGGACCATTTATAGTCTCGGAGGTCATATGAGGATGAGCATACAGACTAAAGAACCGGAAGACCAACGAAGACGTGGGTAACTCGTGGAACGTGGAAAACTTGCGCCTCTTTTACCCATAGACTACTCATCGGCACTTTCGCGTAGCAACACAATATCGGCAACAACACCGATTTTCAACACATGTAAAAACTTGAAGCAATAGATGACGTGTTGCCCAAATAAAACTACTTAAGCACTCGGGGGCTCGAGCGAAGACTCCCCCCCGAGAGACGCTTTTCGCTTACGCGACAATACTACTTAAGCACACGGGGGCTCGAGCGCAGACTCCCCCCGAGAGACGGTTTTCTCTTACGCGACGATACTACTTAAGCACTCAGGGGCTCGAGCATAGACTCCCCCCAAGAGAACCTTTTCTCTTACGCGATGATACTACTTAAATACTCGGGGGCTCGAGCGCAGACTCCCCTTGAGAGACGCTTTTCTCTTATGCGACAATATTGATCTGGCACTCGGGGGCTCGAGCGTTGACCCTCCCCCCCCCCCCGAGGTGTTCTTCGCTTACGCGACAATACTACCACAACACCCAGGGGCTCAAGTGCAGACTTTCCCCCCCAAGGCGCTCTATGTTTACGCGACACTGCTACTTTAGCATCCCCAAAGCTTCTTCGTCATGATGACCAAACCGTTTTTTACACTTGGATATTTGAGCACAAGCTCGCATCGCTCTATGAAGAAACTCCCATTCAAGTTTGACACTAGCATGGTCTATGCCTAAAAGATAAGGGTAAAGAAGCTACTAGGAAGAATAGTCTATAAATCTTCACCGGATCACAAGTGATCACCTAAAGACTCACGGGCTACTCCCATCGGGAGTGCTGCCGCGCACCCGATGAATCTTATAATCGCGATATAAACACAAGATATACTAGCATGGAAAGATATTTTGAGCCTATGTCCGACTCTACAAATTGAACATAGCCTCGGGGGCTACTCCCATCGGGAGCGCTGCCGCGCACCCGATATTATTGAAAGAAAACAAAATACAATTTTATTACATCTCAAGGTCAAGCACTCGAAGTCAGTTTTATTACATAGCAAGGTCAAGCACTCGAGGGCAGTTTTATTACATATCAAGGTCAAGCACTCGAAGATTGTTTCCATTACAAGCACTCGAAGACAGTTCCCATTACATATCAGAGAGATACAAGGTTCAGTTCCCGAAGACAAATTCTTTGCTATACATTAGGGATTACAAGACCATGCACTCGAGCAGCTACCACATATCAAAGGACTACAAGACCAATCATATCAAGGAATTATGACTTATACATGTTTGCACATCCTGAGATAATTGGCACTTTCATCCACATGTTGACGAGCATCATCACAGACAAAGTAAACCTAAGTCTACAAGGAACAACCCGCAATTTCTTCCTGAGCCTAGTGATCTTCCCTATCGGCGCACCCGCTTGGTTGGAGGCTTGACGTCTGAGTCCTCCCCACAACTAGAAGAGAAAGCACCTCCAGTCGAAGAATCGGCAGAAGATGAAGCCACAGTAAAAGAAGCCGACATACCCCTTGATCCGCCAGAGCTGTCACTGCTCGAGTCCTCCCAATACGGGTCCAGACGATTGCCCCCGGCATCAAAAGCACGAATGGTGAGAGTATCCTCACCATCAAACCGACAACTAAGGCTATCTACATCGCGCAAATTCAGCCGGCGAGAAAATGACCTCCAACTAGACCCCAAGAAAATCAAGAACGGGCTATCAACCTCAAGCTCTATCCATAAGTGGGACCGAGAACATCCTTGGAGCCGAAGCCAGGGACCCCTCAAATTGAGGTCAGAAACAATGGAAGAAAAATAAAGAGGAAGTGGGATTTGGGTAGCAGTTCGTCTAAGAACACGCAGAAGAAAGTTGTAGCACCAGACAACCTCCTCCACAGAAGACGGGGGAGGTGCCATTGCAGCCCCACCACGTCCACGACGGGAAGAGCGGGGTGTGCGACCACCACGACCACGCCATCCTCGAACTTGAACAGCCATGCCACGAGAAGAACCAGCGCATGCTATAGCCCCACTATGCTTTGGTGCCATGTCAAGCGAAACAAGGAGAAGAAAACAGAAGAAGAACAGATGCCGAACACTAGCAAGAAGCAACGGGTATTTATAGTATAGGCCAAGGGAAAGCAAGGAGAACATCAAGAAATCCAAACGGCGCAACCATTAAATCAAGAATAGAACATGTGGAGATACGAAGTCCAAGACAAGATGCCTCTTCGCATTCAACAAATATTTAATAAAGGTGAAATTAAATCTCGCATGTTTTCCATACACATATCGGAAACCCAACAGGCAGCAGCAATGCAGAATGTCATCATGGCTGAACAGAAGATGCGACGTTTCGTAAAACTAGCCACCGTCATCACGCACGTCACCAAGAGCATCATTACGACTCATGCGTTCATGACAGCTCAGACATGATTGATGCAAGACAATTCACTACAAAAATCAAACAGTAGAAAGATTCTCCGTCTTTCCGGCTTTCTTCTCCAAGCTTTTGACCATATTTCAAAATTTTACTCCCATCGTGAGCGACCTGTCTTTGCTAAAAATAGAGCAACGACAAAGCTTCGAGGACGCGAGTGGCTACTCCCCTCCATCAAGAACAAACTCATCTACATAATTAGGGTGCTCCCTCACCTAGCAGATCATGATGTGCTCGAGTGATCACTCGCACCAGCAAGGACTAATGCATCTACAGAGTTCGAGTGCTCCCTCACCCAGAAGATGAGAAGGTGCTCGAATGGCTACTCACACCAAACAGAAGGACATTATCAACATCTAGGAGGACAATACGCCCAGGCACTCGAGTGCTCCATGGGTGCCTGCACGACTAGCTCACTCGACGACTATCCAAGTGGGTGCATCTCTTATCAACTCCTCGCCCGAGCTCACAAATGCTCTGCGAGTGACTACTATTAGTCCACTTGATTTGTTTATCCAAGTGGGTGCATTCTCTAATTAGGCTCCGCTCCTCTATAAAAAATCATGCCTGGGTAGCGACACGCTGCACCCCAAATGCCGTGCAAGCTAGCGCGTAGGTAAGACCTTGGTACGCAGTCGTCCGGGCCAGGACTTGCCACAACGCGACTTCACTCCCGATGTTTTCCATGCGCGTGCATGAAGAGAGTTGAACCAATGATGGACGCGTTAAGGCTATTTGTTGAGACCGGCGGCATTGATCCTGTAAGACCTGCAGTGTCATGGACTTTGCTAGACACCGGTTGTTTCCATGTTTGTGTCGAGTAACATGGGCTTGATTGGGCTACTGAGGTGTTTGCTGCTAGCGCAATTCACCAAGGCTCGACCAGTCGACTACCTTGGTCCAATTCAACTTATCATCCCTCGAATAAACTATATTTTGTGGCTAACAACCGACGATTCGCAACAACACGACAAGCATAAAGACCGGCGATTATGGATTCGAGTCCCCTAGGCACTGGGGGGACTACTGATGAGGGGGTGACCCCATGACTCCTACAGATGAGGGTGCATGGTGCGTATCAAGACAGAAGGCCCGCTGGAAGCCTCGACCGGCCCATGACTGGACCACTCGAGGAACCGACGTAGGAGTCCTCGCCGACTATGGAAGCTACAACTTGGCGTCCAAGACTAAAACTAGATTAGGCAGCTGTCTCTATAACCCTAGATGGACTCCTTGTGACCCAGCCTAGTATATAAAGGCTGGGAGAGGGGCCGCCTAGGGCATCTATTCTCATAGAAACACCCCCGGTCCCGAGAGAACTCGCCTGGACCTCCACTGTAATCGCCTCCATCATAATACAATCGAGCAGGAAGTAGGGGTTTCACCGATCGAGGGCCCCGAACCTAGGTAAATTCCTGTCTCCTGTTAGCCGACGAGTATCGCCAACCTGCACATCTCCTCTACGATCTAACCCAGGGTTCCTAACCATGGGATTTGCCGAGTTCAATCCTCGTCAAACACGCTGAAGACTCGGGTGTCCGAGCTCGAGAACCAGATCGGCACCGCGACCCAAGAGGTCGAGCGATTTTGCGCTATCGAGACCGATTTGAACAATAGCTCGGAACGGTCGCAGGGGGGGGAGCTAGCGAGCTTGAGGGCTGCTCACAAGGAACAAATGGAGAAGGTGGTCGCCGCCCAGGCCGTCACAGAGGATGCCCTGCGCAGAGAACGAGATGCGACAGTAGGCCAGCTTGCGGCCGCAATCAAACACCACCAGGAGGAGCTATCTATTGCCAGTCGGAAAACCGCTGCAGTGCTGGACGGGATGCGCGAGAAGGATGACCTGCTTGCTGGTAAGAAGCTTTGCCTTTTCTGATTGTTCCTTGACTACCTACTGCTTTCTTCATTCTTGCTGTCGATATTTGAAAGGGCATGTTCCCTCATGTTTGGTTTTGGTAATTGATGAAAATATTTATGGACTAATAGTTTCCTTGAGTTATACTTTAAGGTTTGTCCATAGGCAACTCTTGAAGATCATATGATGGATTCAAAGTTGTAAGATGAAGATTACGTGTTGACCAAGGTGTTCTTCATGGAGCTATCCAAAGATTAGTCAATTTGATGTGTGCAATTTCAAGAGGAGCATCACGAAGACATCATATGCTTGGAGCTTGTCGACCATTTGGTGATAATGGTCTTGTAAAGATGCGCCTAAAAGAGGCTCACCCATAACGGAGTATCTATCTATGAGTCTTCATCGAGCCGGCGGAATCAAGGAAGATGTTCCATCTTGTGGCAAGCATGATCGTAATCATCAAGATCAAGTAGATTATGCACAAGACAAATGTATGTCATAGATAGGTGTCTAGTTTACCGGTCTCTTGGTGGTAGTTAGGAGACCGGGTTATAGGCTAGGCCGAATCGTTCATGGAGAGCTCAAACCTTTGCATCCTTGGCCTCATCTTTATTTGTTCTTGTTTGGATTTTCTCTTTGTGAGTTTTGGAGCTGGTGGTCTTCTTCATGACAAGCTCGTGTTCATCGAAAACAGATTTCATATGCATCTTCTCTTGTGTTTTTTTCTGATGAGGGAGATTTGCCGGTTATTTTTGGTTAGAGGTTTCACATCTATATTTGCTTGGAATTTCTCTCTTGCCACTTTTAAATATTTCATTTGTTCATTAGCTTTCCATCAACCTTGAGTTTGCCTTAATCGGAGTTCATTTGCAGAAGTTGTGTCAGTTCAGCGTTTGCCTGTTTCATTTGGAGTTCATCTGTTATGTGGCATGGGCTCTCTGGCTTTGTCAGGGCGATAGTATCACACCACGGTAGTACCGCGGCCTAGTACCGTACTCACTACCGTAATTCTACTGGACTCGCGGTAGTGGGGCACGGTACTAAGCCTCGGTAGTACCGTGGGGCGGTAGTACCGCTCCCAGTGCGGTTGTACTGCTTCACGGTAGTACCGCGGTCTAGTACCACACTCACTACCGTAAATGCTCTGGAATCACGATTGTGTGGCATGGCACTGAGCCTCGGTACTACCGTGGGGCGGTAGTACCACTCCCGGTGCGGTAGTACCGCTCGCAGAGCGGTCCTACCGTGGTTGGTGGTATGCCAACGATTGGATTCGTGGGGACCTATAAAAGGGGGTCTTCTTCTTCCTTTGTTCCCACCGGTTGCTTGCAAGTTCTTCCCCCCATTGTTGACCTCTTTTGCTTGCTTTCTCTCTATCCCTCCCATCATTCTTGCTCCTTTTTGAGAGAAAAGAGAGAGGAGATCTAGATCTACTTTCTCCACCAAGTCGTCTCTCCTCTAAGTGAGGGGAACCTCGTGGATCTAGATCTTGGATTTCTCTGGTGTTCTCCTTGTTCTTACTCTCATATTCCTCAATAGCTTCCGTTGCTTTTGTAGGATTTGAGAGTGGGGGAATTGAGCACTTCATGTGCTATTTCCATTGTATTTGGTGAATCGGTTTGAGTTCTCTCCGAGGATTCGTGGTAGTAAGTGAAGTTGAGAAGATTGTTACTCTTGAGTGCATTGGAACTCTTGAGCTTATACTCTTGAGTGCATTGGCACTCTTGAGCTTGTACTCTTGAGTGCATGGGCACTCTAGATCTTGTTCCTCTTGGGTGCTTTGGCCCCTAGAGGCTTGTTGTTGCGGAGCTCAATCATTGTGGTGTAAAGCTTCGGGACGCTACGGGAGCCTCCAATTCGGTTGTGGAGATAGCCCCGAGCATTTGTACGGGCTCGGTGACTGCCCGAAAGGGTCGCAATTTGTATGGGTTCGGTGACCGCCCTGAAGTGTCCTATAGTGGAATCACGACATCTTGCATTGGTGAGAGCGTGAGGAGAAATAGGGTGGCCATCGTTGGCTTCGTGTGAGCATTGTGTTCCACACCCTCTCCAAACGGAGATGTACTTTCGCAAGAGAAGGAACTTCGGTAAAAAATGCTTGTCTCCATCGGCTCCACTTGCGGTTATTTCTACCCTTACTTTGAGCAAGCTTATTACCTTGTTTATCTTGCGCTCGCTCATATTATTGTTGCATTGCTTGTCCCATAGGTTTTTCATCAAGTCAACCTATTTACTTGTGCAACTACTTTGTGATAGCCATAGTGATCTTGTTATATGTCTTGCTATCACATAGTTGTTTATCTTGCTTAGCATAAGTTGTTGGTGCACATAGTTGATCCTAGCTTATTTAGGTTTCTTGCTTGGAAAATTAAACGTTAAGTTTTATTCCGCATTTGTTCAAGCCTAAACCGTAGTTATTTTAAGCGCCTATTCACCCCCCTCTAGGCGACATCCACGTCCTATCAATCTTGACTTATTCTTTTCCTTCAGAGGGCTTGCCCGCTTCCCAGGCTCCTGCTGAAGAGGCTATCATGGATGAACGGAAAAATCGCCAGGAGGAGGGCACAGTGCTTGATGATACTGCCCCTTGGAGTCCCTTCGAGCTCATCCTGGCCATCGAGACTCGCATTCCAATCATCAAGGGTGGTGCCTTTGCTTTCAAGATGGGCGTGAAAAAACTAACCGAGCTGATTTGGTCCCCCGCCGAGCTAAAAGTTGTGTTTGCCTTCCAGCCCGATGAAGAACAGGCCTCCGACCCGCCAGCGGAAACTAAAGAAGGGGACGCCGAAATGGGGTCAGATCATGGTGAAGCTCCCAACGCCACCAATGAACAAGTGTTGCTGCCGCTCAAAGCTGCCCCTTGGCGTGTCAGGGCTTTGCTGGACTATGCTGCATGGGCTGGTACGGATACTGCCCTTCAGACTGCCCTGAGATGGTATCCTCGATTGAATCTAGATGCATTCGGCGTGATGCGCAAGGGAGCTAACGAGGCGCTCGAGACTGCGTATATGAAGATAAATCACGTCGCTGCTGAGATGGACGGCTGTTTCAATCACACTGAATATTGCCCCTATGTGGATGACGAGGGCATGCCGATTCCTCCAGTGTCGGTGGTTTCCCTGGCCAGCAGTAGCTCGGACGCCACGCGGTCAGCTCTATCCAACCGGCCAGCACCAGCTTCCAGCTCGCCGCTATACCAACGAACCAGTGATGGCGAGTCATTCTGGAGCAGCTCTCAATCATCGAAGGAGTTTCCGGTTCACCACGCCACCACCGGTGCTTCGCAGACAGATCCAACCGCCACCCAGACGCCTTCTACTGCGCCCGAGCAAGCTACAACAGCTCCTCCACTAGAGGCAGGCATGCCACCTTCTAGTGAAGAGACGATGCCGACTGCTCCGAGAGCCTGATCGGGTCCTTCTGCCTTTCGTTTGCTGCAAACTTTGTATTTTTTTTTATTAAATCACAAGTGCACCCACTGGGGGTGGTTTATCTGTAAAGAACCTATTCGGCCTTTGACCCCGTACTTTGTATGACGTATTTTCTTTTGCATGCAACTTCCACTAGTGCTGTTAGGGTCTATCCAAACGGTTTTTGACCCCTATCGCCTATGATGTTGCTACAGTAGTAACAAACATCAAGACACAACAAAAGTAAAAAGAAAAACCTAAATTCGTTGCGGGCTGCCTCCAGAAAGCGCTTCTTTAGAGCCATTAGCTAGGCATAAAGATTTTAAAAGGTGCTCTCATAAGAATAAGGATTTGAAGCAAAAGAGAGCATCAAGAAGCAAATATGAAACACATTTAAGCCGAAACCACTTCCTATGCATAGGCATCTTGTAATAAAATAAATCAAAGAAGCACAAAGAAACCAACATAGGAAGGTCGAACAAGAACATCTTCAAAACTTTCAACATAAAGAGAGTAGTTTTAGTAATATGGAAGTTTCTACAACCAAACTTTCCTCTCTCAAAATAATTTTCAGTAGTATCATGAACAACATCAAGAATATAAGTATCACATAAATCATATTGTTCATGACCTACGAGCACACGTGTATTATTTTCAACATGGTTTTTAGGATCATAAGATAAATGCAACCCAACATATTGAGATTTGATAAGAGGAAAATTCTCCTGAGTTGGAGATTTCAAAAGGCTAATAGGACAATCAAGTGTGGGTGCAATAGCAACAATTTCATGCTTAACATAAGGAACTATAGAGAGTTCATTTTTGTTAGCATCATCCATAGTGGCATCTTGGCCATCAACAAAGCAAATATCAAAATTTTCAGAAAGGGATATTTCAAGTGAGTCCTCGGAATCATGGGATTCCTCCTCAAAGAAATCATTGGCCTCTTCTTGGGTAGCAAACATTTTATTTTTAAAATCCTCAATATAAGAATTGGAAGTATAATTCTCGAAGCAATAAGCAAGAACTGCAAAGTTTTCAGACTCGAAAATAGTATCGTGATACTTTTCAATCAAGGAAGCAATCTCATAGGCACCTTTAAAAGGAACAAACTCTTCAATCTTTTCAACATCAAAGTAATCATAAACACCTTTAGCATAAGAAGATAAGATCTCATTTTCATTAAACTCACATTGGAAAGGGAGGTGTTTATGATCTATATTAGAACAACAAGTAAAATCATGAATGTGGCACAAAAGTTTAGCATGACAATAAGAAACATGTATTTGATCCCATAAGTGTTTCCCTTTCTGAGATAGGAGGTGCCTCGTATAACGAGCATGCTCATCCAATGATTTTCCCTCAACAAAGTCGGTCGGGTTTTTAGCGCGAGCACAAATTGATCGAAGACGATCCAAGTGAAACATGTCCATCCTACCATATTTGGGTGGTTCATCTCCCATGGTGAGGATAGCATAAATAGGCAAAGCAAGACAAAGGCAACAGGTAGCAACTATTTTTGTGGTTTTTCATAAAGGACACTGAGATAAAAACTGAAAGGTAAACTAACAAGACTAAAAAAACAAAGGTAAAGGGAAGTGTTCAACTCCCCTATCTTAGCACTCGGAGTCCCCGGCAACGGCGCCATAAAACTTGCTTGATGGCTTCTTGCCCCTTCGTTGGTTACCCCAAGTGGAAGGTTGAGATGTAGTGCAGCAGCAGTTTTACCTCAATGAAGATACCAAGGTTTTTATCCACCAGGACTCCTGAGATGATAAGTAGTTTTCAGCGGCGCAACTGACGCGGACCTGCACACAGACACAGATAACTTTGTTCCCAACGAAGTTCAGAGAGGTTGTCAATCTCTCTGGTCTTGTTGTTCACAAGGATAAAATGCAAGGGATAATGATAGCAAGTAAAAGCAGGAAAGTAAATATAGCGTGGAAACAATAATGAGGATATGGACCGGGATACGTGATGTTCGCCAGTGATGTCTCTCTCCCAAAATACGATAAAATTGCTATGCGAGGTAAACAAATTACAGAAAGGCAATTGACAGGATTATGAACGCACTGCAATGCTAACTATGCTACAAAACAAAGGACGAGGTTCAAAAGCACAGGCAGTACGCCAAGATAAGTAGACCGAAATCCATCTGCATCTACTACTAATCATCCACCTTGAGATATCTATCCAGAACATCTCGCTGGTATTAAGTTGCGAGCCCCACCCAAAGTGTAAACCCAAAGCAACAAACAACTGCATTAAAAGGAACTCTGCGTAAAGTAAACAATCCTTGTGACCGCGGTCACAAGCACCGTTGTTTTCCCCCTTTTGGCAACAGCACATCCCCTAGACTCATGGTTCTGTCACTCAAGTGTGTCATCGGGGGGCATGAACCCACAATCTAGCACAACGTTCCCTCTTGAAGTCACTACCTACTACTTGGCCAAAGCAATAAACAACAACGGAGAACATGCAAGAATTACTTAGGAACAAAAATGTAAGAGATAAAAACCAAATATATTACTCTATCACAATCTGAACATAATCTCATAATCCATCAGATCCTATCAAACTCAACATAGCAATAGCAGAAATATTACAAAGATACCTCGATCATGTAGGGCAGCTCACGAGGTCTAAACAATGAAGATCAAAGAGGGGAGGAGAACATCACATAGCTACTGATCACGGACCCATGGTCCAAGGAAAACTACTCACGAGACATCCGGGGAGCATCCATGGTGGAGAGGAGACTCCCGGAGGTCAATCCTCCCTCCGGCAGGGTGCCGGGAAGAGGTCTTCTGGTACTCCCAATCTTCGGAAGCGCGGCGGCAGCGGAACAGAGGCGAGTTCACGGAATAGGGTTCCTCCTCTGGAGTTTTCCCGTGACGGAGAATAAATAGGCGAAGGGGGGCAGCCAGAGGTGGACCAGGGGCCCCAGGCGCCCCCCCTGGCGTGGCCAGGGGTGGGGCCGCGCCAGGTGGCTGCCTGGGCCCCCCTGGATCCCCTCTGGCCCCTCCTGGGCTCTTCGCGAAGCTTCCTCCTTGCTGATTTTTTATCTGAATTTTCCTGAATTTTTCTGGCACTTTATATATGGGGGAAAACTGAAATAGAAAAACAGCAGAAAAAAGGAACTGGCACTGGGGTGCACTGAGTTAATAGGTTAGTCCAAATATGATAAAAAATGTATGAAAGTGTATCTAGAACATAGCAATATCACACAAAACATGCATGGAGCAAGCAGAAATTATAGATACGTTTTGGACGTATCAGGTTATAAAAGAAGAGAATACGCTTTCCGTTAAGGAAAGCGCACTCCCTGAAAAGTGCCTCCACTCAACCGCGCTGGGCCCAGCGGTCAGCCGGGCTAGGCTGCTTACACGCGGGGCCCACCCGTCGGATCTCCTCTCTCCTCCTCTGTCTCTCTCCTTCCTCTTCTCTTCACCACGGGGCAGGGCACGGGGCCGGTGAGCGTCGGCGAGGGAGGGTAGAGGGGCGAGCCCTCCGGTGGCCGGGCGGCCGTGGCGTGCCGGGGCACATCTCACGGCGGTCGAGGGGCCGCGCACGGTGCCCTGCTGCCGCACGGGGCACATTGGCCGTGGGCGGGCCGGTGGTCACGGCGAGGCACGGGGGAAGGAGCGGCTACGGCTAGGGTCTGGACGGCGGCGAGGCCACGGTGTGGCTAGGGAGGAGTTCTGGTGCAGACAGAGGGAGAGTAGGAGGCTCCGACCATGCGAATTTGGGGAGAGGTCCGGCGGCGGCTACGACAACCGTGGGGTGCAATGGCGGCCTCTGGCGCCAAATTGGGAGAGGAGGACGGGCTAGGAGGAAGCTAGGAGGTGGGGAGAGCTACTGGGTGTGCTTGGAAGGTCTCGGGGGCGCTCAGTTTAAATAGGGGGGCTGATTGCGAGCTCGGGCCACGACAACAGGACGACGACCATGGCGTGCGTTGAGATGGCAAGCTCGAGGGGATTCCAGAGGAGTGCACGTGGAGCACGCGGCTGCACAAATCCGTGCGGCGCGGCTTGACAAGAAGAATATGACGAGGCCACACTGTGGCAGGACGTGGACGCGTCGGGCACCCGTGGAGCGCGGCCGGAGCACGCCAGGTGCTGCCAAGAGCATGGCCACAAAATGTACTGGTGCACACAGTGAATTTCTTCGTGGCCAAGGATGTCCATTAGCTAGTCCTTCGAGTGTTGATCACATGGGTACAACTGGATAGTCTACAGGGGCTCTGGATTGATCTTTATCTCAATGCTAAGTTTGATGCAGCAAACTGTGAGAAGAAGCAAAGCTCACCTGGGGTAGATTTGGATAGGACCAAGATGTCTTCTGGGCTAGGGGTACAAGGGACAAGGATTCTGTGTAGTTTGGGGTCAAACAAAACAATGTAAATGGTACATCCTTTGTAAATGGCACAATGCTGTGGAAGGTGTTTGTACTGGGTTGTGGCTTGTACATAGCTCCCCTAAGCATGATATTTTTCAGAGCTCAATCATACATTAGGATGAGTATGTATGCCAAGTTTCACATCACTTGGAGCAATATTTTTGGTACTTCCTTTGTAAAGCACCAAATGGGTCAGAATGGTGTTGGTGAGGCTAGCATCACATAGGGTTATTGGAATTGGCTGCAAATTGGTGTAGCTTGGTTATTTGGCATGGTTCCGATGTGTATAAAATTTCATAGTCATTGGACACCCATAGCTAGCACTTGCTTCACAATGTGGCCCACTGACCAGAAATTTAAACATGACAATGCACTCACATGGGTAATGAGATTTGGCTCAAATCTGGTTTGGTGGCTTTATTTGGTGGTAGGATAATGCTCAAAAAGTTTCAAGGGAAATGGGACCCCCTATCATGCACTTGCTTCACAATGCCCCCTTGTTGCATCCAAACTTTGGGAATTTATTGTGGGAGTTTGGCTAAGCAAATGGTGGTGTAATTTGGTGGAGATCAATCATATGATCATATGAGATTGCATAAAAAGTTTCACCAGCAATGGATCAATAGAAGTAGCACTCCCTTCACAAAGCTCCATTCTGCCCCCACAGACAAATGCATTTCTCTAGAGGAAAAATCCACTAGGGCAATGAAATGTTTTTGGAGAATTTGTTAAGATATGACATAAATGACATGTGGGAATTATTTGGGGATTTATGGAGCAATATAAATAGGGGTTGCTTCACAAACCTAAAATAATAGGAATATCCCTTTTATTGGAAAAGGGATATATGGCTTGCATAAAATGGTGGATTGGATGAGGTGGGTCCATGGAATGGCATTGGAAAGGCTTGGATTCAAGGGCCACTTGAGCATGGAAAGAAAATATGCTCAAGTTTCAAGTCCAACGAGGTGATCAAAATCAAATCCAATAGCAAATCCAGAAATGATTCTGAAAAGTTTTTGGAAAAAGAAAGTTCCAAAATCCAGGGTGTCACACAAGGCCTTTTCCAGACAGTTAGATGAGCACTCCTCTATCCTGCAAAACATTAGCAAACAACTTGAGAGCCTGAATAGTGACATTTCTAGGCTCCAAACTAGACTCACTGCCATTGAGACTTATGTTTCAAACATGTCTCACACCCAATCTACCTTGATAAACCAGATGGCAGCCAAACTAGAAGTCATTACAAAGGAAGAAGAGTGAGTTAAGAGCCTTCCTACCTACCACACAGTAGCTACTATCCAAGTAGTTGAGGATGTCCAAACAATTAGCACCCATCACACCCCTAGTCCCACCGGACCTATCAATGGTGATGCTACCACCTCAACCATAGATGAAGAAACCTCTATGAACATAGAGGATTTCAAACAAGTGAGCCTAAATGATATCACTACCTCCTTGATAGATAGTAGTGACCTAGACTTTGACAACTGCACTTTACCTGAAGTTATTGGTTTCCTACACAAGATGTCTAGAGACCCCCACACTAGTACACTTAATCTTGCCTTCACAGAGCATATCACCAATGATATGCTTGAACTGAAACCTTTTGATCTCTGTTCTTTTGGTGTTCGTCTTGTTAATTCTTCCGTAAAGAAGCCTTTGGGGAAGATCGACGATGTTCTTATCATTGTCAATGACAATTATGTTCCCGTTGATTTCACTATTATGGACATTGAGTATGAGCCCTCTTGTCCAATTATTTTGGGACGTCCTTTTCTTCGCACAGTTGGTGCTGTTATTGACATGAAAGAGGGGAATATCAAATTACAATTCCCTCTCAAGAAAGGGATGGAAAATTTCCCTAGGAAAAAGATTAAGTTACGTTTTGAGTCCGTCACACGGGCTAGTTATTCTCTTGAAAAGACTTTATCTTGTGCTTTTAAGCCTAGCTAATGGCTCTAAAGAAGCGCTTTCGGGAGGCAGCCCACAACGAATTTAGGTTTTTATTTTTGCTTTTCTTCTGTTCTTAGTGGTATTGATGATTGTTACTACTGTAGCAACATCCTTGTATCTTTACTTTTCAAGCTTTGTGCCTTTTATAGCCTCATACAACAAGGGAAGTGAAAGTTGTGACATGCTGTGCAGAAAACAGATTCTGTCCTCGTGATTAGAAAAATCAGAGAAAAATCCCAGTTCATCTTTTTGAGCTGAATGTTTTACACAACATGCTCTATACAATTACGAAACTTTCGTATGTTCTGAGTTTTTTATTTGATTTGCAGAAGTACCCCTAAAAAATTCGTTTTCACCTGCTGGCCTGTTTTTCACAGATTCTGTCCTGTTTTGCCTTTTCTTCGTTTTGCAAACCTTAAGCTTGCGTTTTCTTTGCAAAAACTTGTTGGCAATCTTGGGAAACAGTAGTTCTTCAAGGTTATCTTTATTTCCAGTAGAGAATTTTTTTATTTTATTATGGGTACTAACCTCGATAATCAGATTATGATGAGTTATGTATGAAGGGAGTTTTCAAGTGTGCGAGGGAAGATGATGGAAGAAGATTAAGAAATGTCAAGCGTTCAAACTTGGGGATGCCCCCATGCACCCCCAATAAATATTCAAGGAGACTCAAGCGTCTAAGCTTGGGGATGCCCCTGTGCATCCCCTTGTCCATCGACAATTATCAGTTCGTCCCCCGTTGCACTATATTTTTATCACTTCATGCATTGTGTGCTATGCTTGGAGCGTCTCGCTCTTTACTTTTCTAGTTTTGTTTTTGCTTTGTTTTCTGTAGTAACAAGTTAGACCCCAGCTTACTCTTTTGTGTGGGAGAGTTACACGCTCCGTTTGAACTAGAAGTCCTCATAGGATTTGCATGCTTATTCTTTTAGCTGTGAGTTGTTCTTTTTCTTTTCTTAGCTGCTGCCCTGTTTAGCTGTAGTGCTTTAGTTTTTCTAGAGTTTTTCTTTTGTTTTAGGTTGAACTTTCTATAGGTTGCATGTTTATCTTGTTAGAGAGTTTGCCTATTGCACTGAGTTTTGTGTCTTGACTAGAAGTAGGTAGTTGAAGTTGCTTTTCTCTTTGTAATAGTAACTTGCAATAGTTTTGAGGTATTGACTAGACTAATGTTTGAACTTTTGGTGTCAAGAGCTCGAGCCTATTAGTGATAGATGTCGTATTTTGGGCAATCCGTGTGTTTTTCGAAAACCAAAAACCCCTATTGAGAACTCTAGCTACTAGATGGATCACTAACCTCTGGAGGGTTCGAATATTAGAGTACACTCACGTACCATGAGTCGAGCATGCGCAAGGATAACCAAACCCCCATACACTCCTCCTCGGGGTACTTGTCTCTTTGTGAACCTCCTGATTAGATTGAGAGTTACCGATAATAAGTGCATAATTTCTTCGTACTAATGTGAGTATTCGAAAGTTGACACTTCCACCCACCTATACTTTTTCTAGCCTCTTCGGTACCGTGCATTGCCCTTTCTCACCTTGAGAGTTGGCGCATACTTCGCCGGTGCATCCAAACCCTTGGCACGATACGCTCTGTCATCTTAAGCCTCCTTATATCTTTCCTCAAAACAGCCACCATACCTACCTACAAAGAATTTCCATAGCCTTTACGAGATACATTGCCATGCAACATCCACCTTCTCATGACTTGATCCTCATGTCATACATGCTACTTGCTTGATCGATGAGCCGCATGCTAGTTGGGCCTTTCCCTAATCATTGCTACATGACGCGCTAGTATCATTGCATATCCTGCTATCTTGGCAGAGGCATACATTTGCATCATGATAATTATATTTTCTTTATGTGAGTACCTTTGTAAAGTGTGAAAGATCTCCTATATTCTTGTAAAACATAGAGTGTGGCCCCTAAAGCGAGGAAAAGATCCCAAAGAGGACAAAATCAAAAGATGCCAAAGAGGACAAATGAGAGTTAAATAGAAAGAGCCATTGAGGCCACCAAAAAAAATACAAAAAATAGAAAAAAGAGAAAAAGAAAAATAAAAAGAGAGAAGGGGGCACACTACTATACCTTTTGAGAGATCCACACTAGTACTTCATCCTCTATCCCTTGTACTCCATAGAGGTCATCATCATGCATATAGCTATGTGGGGATCTTCACACTATAGAACTTGGCTTGTATATTCCAATGATGAGCCTCCTCAAACGAGCTCTAGGTCTTCTTGAGCAAGCAAGTTAGATGCACCCCCACTAGTTTCCTTGGAGAGCTTTTAGCTCACATGTGCATCCGTTGCATGGCAATCCATACTCCTCACAGCATATCTATCATATGGCCTTCTCTCGCCTATGATTGTCCTCATTGATGTGAGCCTTTCACACCTTTTTGTCTTCCTCCTCCACCTTCTTTCTGTCTCGCCTTTTAGGTGTCAACTTTCTTGCTCACGCTCATCCATTGCATGAGTGCTCAAAATATCAAAAGGGAGTGGATCAGTTTGACTTGTACCTGGCTAGTGGTCTGGGGACGAGTCAAGATAAGAATCCAAAGGAGACTAAGTGTGAAACTTTAGTAGATAGTTGTTCTCAACAACCTTTTTTCTCTCTTTTTCCCAGTCCCCTGCTTGCACGCAAACACCATATGGAGACATTCGAGTCACGGACAGCGAGAGATCTTGCACCTTTTGTTCTTTTGTTGCTTGTGTCAATGCTAATATAGACTCTTGCTTGTTAAGACTTGAAAGTAATTGCATGCTTTAATTGCTTTACTTAAAAGTCCTTATATGGTTGTGTGGCATGTCACCTCATAAATTATGCTTGTTATCGTTTACCTACTCGAGGACGAGCAGGAATTAAGCTTGGGGATGTTGATACGTCCCAAACGTATCTATAATTTCTGCTTGCTCCATGCATGTTTTGTCTGACTTTGCCATGTTTTGCTTGAATTTTCATACACTTTTGGGCATATTTGGACTAATCTATTAACCCAGTGCACCCAGCTGACAGTTGCTATTTTCTGCTGTTTTTCTATTTCAGGTTTTCCGGCAGCGGAGGGGGGCAAGTGCACCCAGCTGACAAGTGCTCCAAAAAATCCAGAAAAATCAGATAAAAAAATCAGCGACCCGGAAGCTTCTGGAATCACCAAGGCAGCGGAGGGGGGCCACCACAGGGACTCCAGAAGGGTCCCTGGCACGGCCCCACCCTAGGCCGCGCCAGGGGGCCTCCTGGCTGCCCTGTGGGTCCCCTCGACACCCCCTCCGCCTATATTTATCCCTCTTGGTGGAAACCCCTAATATCGATCTCTTTTCCATGAACTCGCCTCTTTACCGCCGCCGCCGCCGTTTCAAGATCGGGGCTGCCTGGAGAAGCTGCGCCGGCACCCTTCCGGGAGGAGGAACCCCCTCCGGGAGACCATCCATAGCCATGGACACCTCCCGTATGTACCGTGAGTAGTCCCCCTTGGACCATGGGTCCGTGATCAGTAGGTATGTGATGTTCCTCTCCCCTCTTTGTGCTTCCACTTTCGAGACCTCGTGAGCTGCCTCACATGATCGAGGCTCTATTGTAATTTCTGCTGTTGCTATGCTGAGTTTGCTGGGATCTGATGGATTATGAGATTATGTTCAGATTGTGATGAGTAATATATTTGGTTCTTCTCTTTTATATTTTGTTCTTGAGTAAACTCTTGCATGTTCTCCGTTGCAGTATTTTGCTTTGGCCAAGTAGTTTGTTGCAATTCCAAGAGGGAGTGTTATGCTTGATTGTGGGTTCATCCCCCTGATGTCTAGCTTGAGTGACAGAAACATGAGACTAGGGGATGTGCTGTTGCCACCAACGATAAAACAATGGTGCTTGTACCCGCGGGTGCAAGGATTGTTTACTTTACGCAAAGTTCTTTTAATGCAGTTGTCTGTTGCTTTGAGTTATACTTTGGGTGGGATTCACAACTTAATACCAGCGAGATGTTCTGGATAGATATCTCAAGGTGGATGATTTGTAGTAGATGCAGTTGGTTTTCAGTCTACTTACGTTGGCATACTGCCCATTGCTTTTGAGCCCTTCCTTTCTTTGCACCATAGTTAGCATTGCGGTGCCTTCATAATTCTGTCAATTTCCCAGCTGTGATTTGTTTACCTCGCTAGCAGTTTTATCGTCTTTTGGGAGAGAGACATCACTAGTGAAAATCACAGGACCCCGGTCCATCTTCACATTATTGTTTACACCCTTAGTTTACTTCCAGTCTTTACTTTCAGTTGCCACTATTATTATCTCTTGCGTTGATCCTTTGTAAACAGCAAGGCCAGAGGAATTGACAACTCCTCTCTACTCGTTGGGAGCAAGGTTATTTGTTTCTGTGTGCAGGTCCTGTCAACTCCCTAGTCAGAAGCCAATTTCTGGCGCTTTTGGCACCTTCTTGTATTTCTGAGAGTCCTACTGCAGACAAACCTTGGTATCTTCACCGAGGGAAATTTTTTGTACGCTACATCTCACCTTCCACTTGGGGTAACCAACGAGGAGTGAGAGAACTATCCTCACCGTATCAGCTGCCCTACATGATCGAGGCACATATGTAATTTTCTGCTGTTGCTATGATGAGTTTGCTAGTGATACGTCCAAAACATATCTATAATTTCTGCTTGCTTCATGCATGTTTTGTGTGATATTGCTATGTTCTAGATACACTTTCATACATTTTTGATCATATTTGGACTAACCTATTAACTCAGTGCACCCAAGTGCCAGTTCCTGTTTTCTGCTGTTTTTCTATTTCAGTTTTCCCCCATATAAAAAGTGCCAGAAAAATTCGGGAAAATTAAAATAAAAAATCAGCGTGGAGGAAGCTTCGCGAAGAGCCTGGGAGGGCCCAGGCGGCCACCCGGCGCGGCCCCACCCTTGGCCGCGCCAGGGGGGCGCCTGGGGCCCCTGGTCCACCTCTGGCTGCCCCCTTCGCCTATTTATTCTCCGTCACGGGAAAACTCCAGGGTGGAAACCAATTCCGCGAACTCCCCTCTGTTCCGCCGCCGCCGCGCTTCCAAAGATCGGGAGCACCAGAAGACCTCTTCCCGGCACCCTGCCGGAGGGAGAATTGACCTCCGGGAGTCTCCTCTCCACCATGGATGCTCCCCAGATGTCTCGTGAGTAGTTTTCCTTGGACCATGGGTCCGTGATCAGTAGCTATGTGATGTTCTCCTCCCCTCTTTTATCTTCATTGTTTAGACCTCGTGAGATGCCCTACATGATCGAGGCATATTTGTAATATTTCTGCTATTGCTATGTTGAGTTTGATAGGATCTGATGGATTATGAGATTATGTTCAGATTGTGATAGAGTAATATATTTGGTTTTATCTCTTATATTTTTGTTCCTAAGTAATTCTTGCATGTTGTCCGTTGCTGTTTATTGCTTTGGCCAAGTAGTAGTTAGTGACTTCAAGAGGGAACGTTGTGCTAGATTGTGGGTTCATGCCCCCCGATGACACGCTTGAGTGACAGAAACATGAGTTTAGGGGATGTGTTGTTGCCACAAGGGGGAAAACAACGGTGCTTGTGACCGCGGTCACAAGTATTGTTTACTTTACGTAGAGTTCTTTTTAATGCAGTTGTCTGTTGCTTTGGGTTTACACTTTGGGTGGGGCTCGCAACTTAATACCAGCGAGATGTTCTGGATATATATCTCAAGGTGGACGATTAGTAGTAGATGCAGATGGATTTCGGTCTACTTATCTTGGCGTACTGCCTGTGCTTTTGAACCTCGTCCTTTCTTTTGTAGCATAGTTAGCATTGCGGTGCGTTCATAATCCTGTCAATTGCCTTTCTGTAATTTGTTTACCTCGCATAGCAATTTTATCGTATTTTGGGAGAGAGGCATCACTAGCGAACATCACGTATCCCGGTCCATATCCTCATTATTGTTTCCACGCTATATTTACTTTACTACTTTTACTTGCTATCATTATACCTTGCACTTTATCCTTGTGAACAACAAGACCGGAGAGATTGACAACCTCTCTGAACTTCGTTGGGAACAAAGTTATCTGTGTCTGTGTGCACGTCCGTGTCACTTGCGCCGCTGACACCTACTTATCATCTCTGGAGTACTGCTGGAGACAAACGTTGGTATCTTCATCGAGGGAAAACTGCTGCTGCACTACATCTCAACCTTCCACTTGGGGTAACCAACGAAGGGGCGAGAAGCCATCAAGCAAGTTTTCTGGCGCCGTTGCCGGGGACTCCGAGTGCTAAGATAGGGGAGTTGCACACTACCCTTTACCTTTGTTTTTTTAGTCTTGTTAGTTTACCTTTCAGTTTTTATCTCAGTGTCCTTTATGAAAAACCACAAAATAGTTGCTACCTTTTGCCTTTGTCTTGCTTTGCCTACTTATGCTATCCTCACCATGGGTGATGAACCACCCAAATATGGTAGGATGGACATGTTTCACTTGGATCGTCTTCAATCAATTTGTGCTCGCGCTAAAAACCCGACCGACTTTGTTGAGGGAAAATCATTGGATGAGCATGCTCATTATACGAGGCCTCGCCTATCTCAGAAAGGGAAACACTTATGGGATCAAATACATGTTTCTTATTGCCATGCTAAAATTTTGTGCCAAATTTATGATTTTACTTGTTGTTCTAATATAGATCACAAAAACCTCCCTTTCCAATGTGAGTTTAATGAAAATGAGATCTTATCTTCTTATGCTAAAGGTGTTTATGATTACTTTGATGTTGAAAAGATTGAAGAGTTTGTTGCTTTTAAAGGTGCCTATGAGATTGCTTCCTTGATTGAAAAGTATCACGATACTATTTTCGAGTCTGAAAACTTTGCAGTTCTTGATTATTGCTTTGAGAATTATACTTCCAATTCTTATATTGAGGATTTTAAAAATAAAATGTTTGCTGCCCAAGAAGAGGCCAATGATTGCTTTGAGGAGGAATCCCATGATTCCGAGGATTCACTTGAAATATCCCTTTTCTGAAAATTTTGATATTTGCTTTGTTGATGGCCAAGATGCCACTATGGATGATGCTGACAAAAATGAACTCTCTATAGTTCCTTATGTTAAGCATGAAATTGTTGCTATTGCACCCACACTTGATTGTCCTATTATCCTTTTGAAATCTCCAACTCCGGAGAATTTTCCTCTTATCAAATCTCAATATGTTGGGTTGCATTTATCTTATGATCCTAAAAACCGTGTTGAAAATAATACACGTGTGCTCGTAGGTCATGAACAATATGATTTATGTGATATTTATATTCTTGATGTTGTTCATGATACTACTAAAAATTATTTTGAGAGAGGAAAGTTTGGTTGTAGAAACTTCCATATTACTAAAACTACTCTCTTTATGTTGAAAGTTTTGAAGATGTTCTTGTTCCACCTTCCTATGTTGGTTTCTTTGTGCTTCTTTGATTTATTTTATTACAATATGTCTATGCATAGGAAGTGGGTTCGGCTTAAATGTGTTTCATATTTGCTTCTTGATTCTCTTTTTTGCTTCAAATCCTTATTCTTATGAGAGCACTTTTTAAAATCTTTATTCCTAGCTAATGGCTCTAAAGAAGCGCTTTCGGGAGGCAGCCCGCAACGAATTTAGGTTTTTCTTTTTACTTTTGTTGTGTCTTGATGTTTTTACTACTGTAGCAACATCATTGATCTTTATTTTTCAGCTTTGTGCCAAGTTATAGCCTCTTACGGCAAGGGAAGTAAAAGTTGTGACATGCTGTCCAGAAAACAGATTCTGTCCTCGTGACCAGACAAATTCCAGAAAAATCCCAGTTCATCTTTTTGAGCTGAAATTTTTACCCAGTATGCTCTATACAATTACGAAACTTCCGTATGTTCTGAGTTTTTTGAGTTGAGTTGCAGAAGTTCCCCTAAAAATACTTTACTATCTTCTGTTCTGTTTTTCACAGATTCTGCCACGTTTTGTCTCTCCTTACTTTTGCAAACCTTAAGCTTGCTTTTTATTTGCAAAAACCTTTTGGCACTCTTGAGAAACAGTAGCACTTTAAGATTATCTTTATATCCAGTGGGGAAAAATTATTTATTAAGGGTACTAACCTCTCTAATCAGCTTATGATGAGTTATGTATGAAGGGAGTTTTCAAGTGTGCGATGGAAGATGATGAAAGAAGATCCAGGAGTGTCAAGCGCTCAAGATTGGGGATGCCCCCATGCATCCCCAATAAATATTCAAGGAGACTCAAGCGTCTAAGCTTGGGGATGCCCCCGTGCATCCCCTTCTCCATCCACAATCATCAGTTCGTCCTTCGTCTCACTATATTTTTATCACTTCATGCGTTATGTGCTATACTTGGAGCGTCTCGCTCTTAGGTTTTGTTTTTGGTTTTCTTTAGCTTTGCTTGCTGTTCATAACAATTTATATCCTTTCTTACTTTTTGTGGGAGAGAAACACACTCCACTTTCAAAATTTAGAACACATCATAGGATTTTTCCTGCCTATCTTTTTGCTGTTGTGTGTTCTTTATCTTTTCATAGCTACTGCCTTGTTTAGTTTTAATTTTAGTTTGTCTTTAGCAAGAGCCTTGGCTTTTCTTTAGTTTGTTGCTGCAACTCTTTTTAGTTTTCATGTTTATCTTGTTAAGAGAGTTGGTTGTTGCACTGAGTTGTGTCTTGTCTTGAAAGTAGGTAATTGAGGTTGCTATATAATTTTAGTAGTAGCTTGCAATAGTTTTGAGGTATTGATGTGAGTAATGTTTGAACTTTTGGTGTCAAGAGCTCTAGCCTATTCGTGATAGGTTTCGTATTTTGGGCAATCCATGTGTATTTTCAAAACCTACAAAACTAGTTGAGAACTCTAGCTACTCGATGGATCACTACTCTTCTGAGGGGTCGAATATCAGAGAACACTCACGTACCATGAGTCGAGGATGCGCAAGGATAACCAAACCCCCATACACTCCTCCTCGGGGTACTTGTCTCTTTTTGAACCTCCTCATTAGATTGAGAGTTACCGATAATAAGTGCATGAGTTCTTCGGACTAATGTAAGTATTGAAAGTTTACACTTCCACCTTCCCATATTTTGCTAGCCTCTCCTGTGCCGTGCATTGCCTTCTTCTCACTCCGAGAGTTGGTGTCCACCTTCGCCAGTACATCCAAACCCTTGGCATGATAAGCTCTGTCATCGTAAGCCTCCTTATATCTTTCCTCAAAACAGCCACCATACCTACCTATCAAGGCATTTCCATAGCCTTTCTGAGTTAAATTGCCATGCAACTACCACCTCTTCATGACTTGATCTTCATGTCATACATGTTCCTGCTACACTGGCAGCGACATACATTGCATACATCATGTAGTTACTTTTTCTCTATGATTTTGAGTACCTTGTAAAGTGTGAAAGATTTCCTTTACCTTCTTGTAAAATAGAGTGTTGCCCTTAAGTGAGGAAAAGATCCCAAAGTGGACACAATAAAAGATCCCAAAGAGGACAAATGAGAGTTAAATAGAAAGAGCAATCGAAGCCACCAAAAAAATACAAAAAATAGAAAAAAGAGAAAAAATAAATAAAAAGAGAGAAAGGGGCAACACTACTATCCTTTTGAGAGATCCACACTAGTACTCCCTTTATATCCTTTTACTCCATAGAGATGATCTTTTTGCATATAGTTCCATTGGAGAGCTTCCTAGCTCATATGTGCATTCGTTGCATGGCTATCCCTACTCCTCACATCATATCTATCATTTGGCATCTCTTTCCTATGATTGTCCTCATTGATATGAGCCTTTCTCTTCCTTTTTGTCTTCCTCCTCCACCATATTTCTCTCTTTGCCATCCTAAGTGTCAACTCTCGTGCTTACGCTCATCCATTGCATGAGTGCTCAAAATATTGAAAAAGGAGTGGATAATATTGACTTGTACCTGGCTAGTGGTCTGGGGACGAGTCAAGATAAGATTCCAAAGAGGACCAAGTGTGAAACTTTAGTAGATTGAGTTCTCAACACAAAAATACTTTTTTCTCGTATTCCCTATCCCCCTTCTTGCACGCAAACACCATTTGGAGACATTCGAGTCACGGACAGCGAGAGCTCTTGCACCTAATGTTCTTTTGTTACTTGTTTCAATGCTAATACAGACTCTTGCATGTTATGACTTGAATTGAATCTCTAACCTTGATTGCTTTACTTTTCAAAGTTCTTTTATGGTTTCTAGCATGTCACCACAGAAATTACGCTGTTATCATTTACCTACTCGAGGACGAGAAGGAATTAAGATTGGGGATGTTGATACGTCAAAAACGTATCTATAATTTCTGCTTGCTCCATGCATGTTTTGTGTGATATTGCTATGTTCTAGATACACTTTCATACATTTTTGATCATATTTGGACTAACCTATTAACTCACTGCACCCTAGTGCCAGTTCCTGTTTTCTGCTGTTTTTTCTATGTCAGTTTCCCCCCATATAAAAAGTGCCAGAAAAATTCGGGAAAATTCAGATAAAAAATCAGCATCGAGGAAGCTTCGCGAAGATCCCGGGAGGGGCAGAGGGGAGCCAGGGGGCCCAGGCGGCCACCCGGCGCGGCCCCACCCCTGGCCGCGCCAGGGGGGCGCCTGGGGCCCCTGGTCCACCTCTGGCTGCCCCCCTTCGCCTATTTATTCTCCGTCACAGGAAAAATCCAGGGAGGAACCCTATTCCGCGAACTCGCCTCTGTTCCGCCGCCGCCGCGCTTTCGAAGATCGGGAGCACCAGAAGACCTCTTCCTGGCACCCTGCCGGAGGGAGGATTGACCTCCGGGAGTCTCCTCTCCACCATGGATGCTCCCCGATGTCTCGTGAGTAGTTTTCCTTGGACCATGGGTCCGTGATCAGTAGCTATGTGATGTTCTCCTCCCCTCTTTGATCTTGATTGTTTAGACCTCATGAGCTTCCCTACATGATCGAGGCATCTTTTTAATATTTCTGCTATTGCTATGTTGAGTTTGATAGGATCTGATGGATTATGAGATTATGTTCAGATTGTGATAGAGTAATATATTTGGTTTTTATCTCTTATATTTTTGTTCCTAAGTAATTCTTGCAGGTTCTCCGTTGATGTTTATTGCTTTGGCCAAGTAGTAGGTAGTGACTTCAAGAGGGAACGTTGTGCTAGATTGTGGGTTCATGCCCCCCGATGAAACGCTTGAGTGACAGAAACATGAGTCTAGGGGATGTGCTGTTGCCATAAGGGGGAAAAAAACGGTGCTTGTGACCGCGGTCACAAGGATTGTTTACTTTACGAAGAGTTCTTTTTAATGCAGTTGTCTGTTGCTTTGGGTTTACACTTTGGGTGGGGCTCGCAACTTAATACCAGCGAGATGTTCTGGATAGATATCTCAAGGTGGATGATTAGTAGTAGATGCAGATGGATTTCGGTCTACTTATCTTGGCGTACTGCCTGTGCTTTTGAACCTCGTCCTTTCTTTTGTAGCATAGTTAGCATTGGAGTGCGTTCGTAATCCTGTCAATTGCCTTTCTGTAATTTGTTTACCTCGCATAGAAATTTTATCGTCTTTTGGGAGAGAGACATCACTAGCGAACATCACGTATCCCGGTCCATATCCTCATTATTGTTTCCACGCTATATTTACTCTACTACTTTTACTTGCTATCATTATACCTTGCACTTTATCCTTGTGAACAACAAGACCGGAGAGATTGACAACCTCTCTGAACTTCGTTGGGAACAAAGTTATCTGTGTCTGTGTGCAGGTCCGCGTCAGTTGCGCCGCTGACACCTACTTATCATCTCTGGAGTCCTGCTGGAGACAAACCTTGGTATCTTCACCGAGGGAAAACTGCTGCTGCACTACATCTCAACCTTCCACTTGGGGTAACCAACGAAGGGGAGAGAAGCCATCAGCTGGGATCTGATGGATTATGAGATTATGTTCATATTGTGATTGAGTAATATATTTGGTTCTTATCTTTTAAATTTTTGTTCCTAAGTAATTTTTGCATGTTCTCCGTTGTTGTTTATTGCTTTGGCCAAGTAGTAGATGGTGACTCCAAGAGGGAACATTATGCTCAATTGTGGGTTCATGCCCCCCGATGACACGCTTGAGTGACAGAAACATGAGTCTAGGGGATGTTCTATTGCCACAAGGGGGAAAACAACGATGCTTGTAACCGCCGTTGCAAGGATTGTTTACTTTACGCAAAGTGCTTTTTAATGCAGTTGTCTGTTGCTTTGGGTTTACACTTTTGGTGGGGCTCGTAACTTAATACCAGCGAGATGTTCTGGATAGATATCTCAAGGTGGACGATTAGTAGTAGATGCAGTTGGATTTCAGTTTACTTATATTGGCGTACTGCCCATGCTTTTGAGCCTTGTCCTTTCTTTGTAGCATAGTTAGCATTGCGGTGCATTTTTAATCATGTCAATTGCCCAGCTGTAATTTGTTTACCTCGCATAGCAGTTTTATCGTCTTTTGGGAGAGAGATAGCACTAGTGAACATCACGGGACCCCGATGCGGATTCTCATCATTGTTTACATGCTCATTTATTTTCTGCTTTTACTTTCTAGCTGCTATCATTATCATTATCCCTTGCATTTGATCCTTTGTAAACAATAAGACCGGAGAGATTGACGACCTCTCTGAACTTCGTTGGGATAAAAGTTATTTGTGTTGTGTGCAGGTCGATGTTAGTTGCGCCACTAACACCTACTTATCACTATCGGAGTCCTACTGGATTGAACTCAACCTCGGTATCTTCACTGAGGGAAATTTGCTGCTATCCTACATCTCACCTTCCACTTGAGGTATCCAACGAGTGGCAAGATACCATTATCATCATCTCGCACATCACCATGGTGGCCGTGCGAGGGCGCGGCCATGGCGGCGAGCACATCCATGGTGGTGGTGCACGAGCTCACTTGGTAGTGTTGCTCGCCGAAGAAAATAGAAGGAAAGGAGGAGGCCAGTCAAGTGGAATGAAGAAGATAAGGCATGGAAGGACGCACACTAGACGCACAATCATGTAGATCAAATGCACGTGATGCGGTTGGCCCTAACTCAGTCAGTCGGTCGTACCCAATCGTTTATGTAACTCAAAACAGGAGCACGATCGTGAGGGAGGGGTATCGACGGTCGACCGACATGCATGGGAGAAGAGGGGTGTGACGCCCCTAAAATCGGACCATGTACAATAATCATACACGCAAGGTACACGATCGAGATCAGGGACTCACGGTAAGATATCACAACACAACTCTACAAATAAATAATACAAGATGTATAATACAAGCCAGGGGCCACGAGGGCTCGAATACAATAGCTCGAGAGCACAAAGTTAGCGGAAGCAAAAGTATCTGAGTACAGACAAGAATAACAAGGTTGCCTTCAGAAGGCTAGCACAAATAACAACATAACGAAAAGGCGAGGCCTCCTGCCTGGGAATCTCCAAACTACTCCTGGTAAACAGGGAACTCGACGTCGTAGCAAGCACCGGGATCTTCTGCTCCTGGACTCCAAGGCTCCAACATCTGATCGCAGAAATCCGGGTATATAAAACAAAGATAGAAAAGCAAGAGGGGGGGGTGAGTATCTTTCATACCCGTGAGTCTTACGTCCGGCTACTAAGCATAGATGCATTTGTATCAATGGAAAGGGGAGGCTATATAGTGGACTGAAAGGCAGAAAACCAGAATAAGGATGAGAAGCTAGGCCTATTGAAGACTAGCATCTTCACGCGATTCTTGCAGCATGAGAAGAGAATATCCAACAGTTCATATAAAGCATAAAGTAATAATGCAGCAGAAGTTGCTGCAACATTGTGTAATAGTAAGTTGTAATAATTAACAATTATCAATGCCTCCGAGATCCCTTTATCGACTTCCCTGTGAGGAAGAAAACCGGAACCAACAATTTAATAGTAATAGTTTGTAGTAGTAGAGTTTGGATTCAACATAGAGCATCCTGTTACCGTGGACATGGCTATTCGAATAGATTATCTTCCCTACAGGGGCTGCACTCCCGTTACCCTACACGCTCGGATCTCCAGGGTGGCGTACACCTTGTTAGGGATGCCCCACCGAGGCTATCCGACACGACATAGTCCTACCTAGACTCATTAGAGAGGTCCCCGCCGGTCTAAAGTCCTAAGCGCTAGGGGGTCTTGGGCCGTCGCCCCTCCCACTCCGGGTCGTTGTGAGCAGGGTTAATTCAAGCACCATCTCCCAACTGGATGGCACGATCCGTCCGTGCCACAATGGTGAACTGGACATCTTTCAGAGATTTCGATAGAATGTACGACGCCGAGGGGGCCACACCCGTTATCCCGCGTGGAGGTAGCACGTATAGGGCACGTCGACCCACTCAAGTCATCCACCTGACCCATTTAAGCATTTTAATTATCTCACGGGTCGACCGTTATCATTGTCCCGACTTATCAACACAACAGACAACGAACAACAACCATGACCACTAGTACATCGGTGCCTGTCCTATCGTCCCGTCAAAGCATGCGGTTACCAACAAGGTGAACCGTCTCTGATGGGGATCAGCCCCGGCAAATCCCATGGTCAGGGACCCTGGGTTAGTCATAGAGAAGGCACAGGTTGGACGATACTCGTCGGCTAATAGGAGAAGCACTTCCTGCTCGATATTATTGCGTGAGGGAGCGATTACAGAGGAGGCCAGGCGAGTTCTCGCAAGGCCAGGTGTGTAGATGTGTATTTGATTGATCTGGACGTCTCCCCTCCCAGCCTTTATATACTAGGCTAGGTCTCGGGGAATCCGTGCTAGGTTACAAAGATAGTTTCCTAGTTCTAGTCTTGCCTTGTACGCCAAGTTATGCCTTCCATATTAGTCGCGAACTCCTACGTCGGTGCTTGGTCGGGCCAGTCGCGGGCCTGTCATGGCTTCCTAGCGGGCCTTCTGTCTTCGTATACACCGGGTATCCTCATATGCAGGAGTCGTGGGATCATCCTCTCGTCAGTAGCCCCGGAGTGCCTGGGGGACTCGAAGAGTCGCGCAGGGACTCGAATTCGTCAACACTTTATTGTTAGTAGGAGCGGCATTGCCGCGGGTCGCTGGCAGTTTTGAGCCATGACAATACCTGTTTCGAGGGATTGCTAAGATGAAAGGGCCCAAGGAGTCGACTGGTCGAGCCTTGGTGAATTGCGCTAGTGGCAAATGCCGCAGTAGCCGAATCAAGCTCACGTCCCTCGACATGAACCTGGAACGACCGGTGTCAAGAAAATTCATGCCGCTGCAGGTCTTATAGGATCAATTGCTGCCAGTCTATGAAAATAGCCTGAGCGCGTCCGCTCGGCTCTTTCTATCATGCGAGCGCATGGAAAAGGTCGGGAGTGAAATCGCCCTGCGGCAAGTCCCGGCCCAGCCGTTCTGTGTAACGGGGTCTTACCTACATGCTAAGCTTGCGTGGCATCTGGGTACAATGTGTCGTATCCCAGGCATAATTGCTTTTGTAGAGGCATGGAGCCTGGTTAGCGAAGCACCCACTTGGAATAAACAATCAAGTGAGATGTTTAGCAGTCATTCGCGGAGTTTGTAATGAACTCAGGCGAGGAAAATAAGAAAGCACCCACTCAGAAAGTCGTCGAGTGCGCGAGTATGTCATATTGTTGAATTGCTGAGTCTTTTTTGCGAGTAGTCACTCAAATGCTCTACTGTCTTCAGGGTGAGGGAGCACCCGAACTTTTAAAGTACGTAGTTTTTTCTGGTGCGAGTGATCACTCGAGCACGTCTTTGCCTTCTGGGTGAGGGAGAACTCGAGCTCGAAATAAGGTACTCCCAATGGGAGAAAAAGAGTTTTGGATTAATATAAAAAAAGCTTGTGAGGAGCAAAATGCTGACCGAAGGTGCGTGCTGGAGACACGTTGCTGAGATGCGACGTTTGCGGGCCTGCCTCACAGGTTGGGTCGTCGTGTTATGTGAAAATGAAGTGACTTGACGCCTGCTGCCCGAAAATTTTGCGGTGCGTGATGATAGCCCTCGTTTTTCGCGCGCAGTGGGCGGTATGGTTAGTGCGCCGGTTGAGTTTTCCATGTTTCTCGGCTATCGTGCGATCGCGCCACGTCTGCTGGATTCCAAATTGAGCGGTGAAGATTTGCTTTCTCCGACTGCTGGTTAAATACCGGGGGGTCTGGTTTGTTTAGGTTTTCACCCAGCCATTGCCTTCTCCTGCCTCTCTTCCTTCTTCCTTCTTCGTTCTTTGTCTCCTACCTGTCCTTTCGTGCGGTTTGCTTTATTAAGATCAATGTCCAAGCGTCCTCGCAGTGCAGCACAGGAGTCGGCGAGGATGACCGGCAGATGGGAGCGGTCTGATTTTGGAACAGTAGATCTGGATGAGCTGGTGGCCGACGGCGTGGTGGTGCATGGCGCCGCCCGGATTCCTGGGGACGAGGAGGTTCTTGTGCCCCGTCCAGATGAGCGGGTATGCTTTCAGAGCTTATTCCCTCGTGGTTTTGCGCTTCCCATTCATCCTTTTCTCCGGGGTTGCTTTGCGCCTATCAATTGCAACTGCATGATTTGACTCCCAAGGGATTCTGCACATTGCCTGCTTCATTATGCTCTGTGAGGTTTTTTTGGGGATCTATCCCCATTGGGGCCTCTGGAAACGTCTCTTCAATGTGAAGAGGACAAATTCTGAATATGCTATTGGGGGCGTGGGTATTTCCATTAAGGAGAAGTCTGCCTATTTTGATCTGGAGAAGCCGGACTCCGTCTTTTCGTGGCAGAGGAGTTGGTTTTATCTGAAGGACCGGTGCGTTGAGGGTCAGCGGTTTGGTCTGGCCCCTTTCGATCCTGCTGCGCGAGCGGTTAAGCGGTCTTCATGGGCACATCCTTTGTCTGCTCGCGAGGTGTCTCTCATGGAGACGTTTGTGAACAAGATTACTTCTTTGAAGGATGAATTTACTGGTGCCCAGCTTATCTCCGTGTTTGTCAAGAGACGCGTGCAGCTGCTTCAGCATCGGGTGTGTCCCATGTGGCAATACATTGGGTCTGATGACTCGACTAGGTGTTCCCCCGAGGAGTTTTCTGATGACGACCTTTTGGCCCGGGTTCAGCAAGTCAAAAAGTACACGAGCATTGGGGAAGAGAGCCTTGTTCGTCCTTACTCTGCTGACTTGCCTCTTCCTTAGGTACTTTGTCTTGAATTATTTATTTGTAATTTTGACTCGTTTCTGTTGATTGCTGATGCTGCTTTAATGTGCAGGGTCACACCTCTTTGTTGAACAATCCGCCGCAGACTGAAGATGCAGATATACTCGATGAGCCTGGTGAGGCTGATGCTGATCCTGTGCCCGCGAGTGATGGGGGTGCTTCTGTCACTTTGGGTGCTGTTGCTGTCGAGTCCACGGGTGGTCCACCGCCAGTTGCGAATGAGTCTGGGGATTCGAGTCCTATGCGTGTCAAACGCACTCGCCCTTTGAGTGCGAGTGGTCGTGATGCGTCGGGTGACGGTGATGACTTGCCAACGGTCGTGCAGCCTGCTATGCCGTGTCCTCCCTCAGCTGCCCCGAAGAAACGCAAGTTCGGTATATTGCTGCGTCCGGGCGCTGCGCCTGCTGGGTTAGTCTAACTTTCCACTTTGACGTTATGGTGTTCATTTCTATGAATGGTGTGATGAAGATAAGTTGTTTGTAGGACTGCTCCTGCTCCGGCTGCTTCCTTTGCGAGTGCCGGTGCTGTTAGTGCTCCTTCGACTAATTCTGGTGCGGCGCCTGGTCGGCTGGCTGGTTCTGCTACTCCTGTGGCTTCAGTCGCGGGGATGACCCCTGTGACTGTAGGAGCGGAGGGAACTTCCGCAACGGCTCCGTCTGGGGGATCTGCTGCGACTGCTGTGGCTCCTGGAGGGGACTTACCACCAGATGTTAAACCAGTGATCCCTGAGGAGCACTTCTTGGAGAGGCGAGATCTCTCTGCTGAAGATAAAGCGAAGTTCTTTGATCGCATGGCGGAGCAGGTATGTGATTTTTTTGTCCTTCTGAGCTTTGCTATAGTATCCTTCGAGGCTGGAAGCAATCGCTTGTGATTGGTTGTAGTCTTTATCTTGGGTTTCCTTTTGTCGCTCTTATGAATATTGGGAGCACGGCAGTGCTCCCAATGGGAGCAGCCCCCGAGGCTGCAAGCAATCACTTGTGATTGGTTGTAGTCTTTGAGCTTGATTTTCCTTTTGTCGATCTTGTGAGTGGGAGTAGCCCCCGAGGCTGCAAGCAATCACTTGTGTTTGGTTGTAGTCGTAAGCTTGATTTTCTTCTTTCCTAAGCATTGACTGGTGCATGTACTTGAATTCAGCCTTTGTTCCGGATGTGCGAGCGTGTGCTGACTGAGACTGATCGGTGGAGACGTTCTCATGACTCGGTCCAAGGGAGCTTGACCACTATGAGACGTGAGATCTTGATTCTTGGTTTTTGTTTCTTTTGCTAGTTGGTCTTGTCTGATTTGTGTTCGTTTCCCTAGGTCGTAAGAAAGGTGTTGACAAGCGGACGAAGGCTGCGAAGAAAGATCTTGCTGAGCTTCGGGCCGCTCTGGAGTCCAAAGAAAAGGAGCTGCAGGCGCAACATGGAGAGCTCGAGCGGTTGCGGCGGGTGGAGGAGCAGTTTCTCCAGGTCGAGAAGGCTGACTGTGAGCTCCTGCAGGACTTGGATGGCTCTTTAACTGGTTTGTGGACTCTTCCTGTCTTCCGTTTATTGGAGTTCGTTTGTCTCTGAAATTTCTGGATATTTAATCTTTTTCCTTCTTCCAGGTTATGCGGGTATTGGGGCGGTGGAGGTAGCTGCTGCAGGTTCGGGCGCTCTACGTGGCGCTATAGATGCTGTTTCGGGCGCTGCTGTAGCTGTTAGGGATGTTTGTGCTCGGGCTTCGACTCTCCTAAAGCTTCTTCATGAGCATATGTTCTCAGATGAGGAGAAACGCCCTGAGGGTCTTGATTCTCTGGTTGCTGCCTTCGGTCCGGATGGTGATCAGCTGGAGGGCTTGGTTCGCGAGAACGTGGTGAGTGGGCTTGCCACGTCTATTGTTGTTCTTTTGGGGCATGGTGTTCCCATTGAGGATTCCATGGTGGATAGTTTACTTGCTTATACGGACGAGCAGAGTGCTCAAGCCACTCGGCTGGCTCGCCAGCTGCAGTTCGTCGTAGAGGCTGCGAACCACTCTTCAGCCGATGAGTAAGGTGAACTTGTTTTTGTTTTTGAAAACTGCAGCTGTAATGTGCCTCCTGCGGGATGGTAGATCTTTTTTAATTCATGGACCTACTTTGCTTTTGTGCTGCTTGTTGTCTTGTTTCCTTTGACTTGTTTCTCTTTGCGGTAGGCCAACCCTGAGAGACATCTCTCGGGCTTGGAATTTGCTGAAGGAGGGTGCACGCGAGGGTGCTTACGAGTCTGTTTGCTTGAGGCTGAAAGAGGCCGAGCGTGAGATCGTTCGACTAAAAGGTGCTGTTGCAGTCCATCGCTCAAAACGTGAACATGCTAAGGCCATCTTGGATGGCTTGGCGGCTTGGATGATGAAGCTGTCTGATCTTCTGAAGGGTGAGTTTGTCTTTTCTTCGACCGCTCGACTGCGCAGGTTCTTTTCCTTATGCTTTGCGGCTGATCTTTGTTCTTCGTTGCGAAGTGCTTGCTGGGCGTTCTCGCGAGGAAGAGGAGGCAGTACAATCTGAGTTGTTGCAGCTGGAGGACCCGGTTCTGCAGGCGAACAATCCTTTCTGGATGGATAGGGCGCGTGCTCGGGTGTTCGCCATTCTGCGGATGCGGGTTGAGAGGGTACCGCGGGCTCTTGAGTACTGTTGCGGAGTGTTTGGCAGGACCTTTGCAGAGTTTTATCCTTTGGATCCTGTCCCGTCTTCTCTTGAGAAGCTTTGTCGGGTATTGTAACACCCCGGGTGTCACGCTATAGTAATCACCTACAGTAATCACAATTACTGTTGCTAATCATGCCTTAATAGTTTTTGAATCAACACAAACTCCAAATTCCTTTTCATGAATATTAAAAGTAGGTGATACATAAAACCTTGTCCAAAATTGTTGCAACCACTTTTGTTAAATCCCAAATAATCATTGGACCATGCTAGAACAACAATGGAAATTTATTAAGCTATAAGATAAATCAAACAATTCAAACAGTGGCAAACCAGTGGCATTTAATCCCTTTTTAAATAAAACAAAAATACAAGAGATTTGTAATAATCACCAAACTGTTTGTGGCACTTCTGTATAGTGTAATACCATTAAACCAACAAGTTTTACATCTAACAAAAATCATTTGATAATCAAATAAAATTAGAACAGAAGGTTTACACTGCTGGCAAAAAGAAAATAAAATAAAATGAGGGAAAAACCCTAACACTCGCCCTGGGCGAGGCCCTCCCTGGTCCAGCCAGCCCCCTCTCCCCTCTTCTCCCTCCTACTGTTCGAGCGACCTAGGCCATGGCGTGCCCGACGAGTTCTTCGTCCCCGGCGAGCCGTGCCACGTCCTGCGCCGCTACAGTCGTCCGAGACTCGATAAAAGATCTCCCCGCACAAACTGGATCGAGATCCAACCCCTTTCCCCCCTCACCATCGTCTTTCTCCACCTTGACCGATACCGCCATGGACGCGCCCCCTTGAAATCACGTAGCCACTGAGCAAGCCAGCCCCGTCGAACGTGTCCTGCGTGTGCGCCATCGTCGCCTTCGTCTACCTGCGCAAGGAATCGAGCAGTGAGCCCGGCAGCGACGACTACGTCGCTGTTCCCCTCCTGCGCCGCCGCGACATCACCTTCAAATTGCCGCCTCGTCGATCCCTCCCCGAGCTCACTCTAAGCGGCTACACCTCCACGGTGAGCCCCTTCACCGTCGCCAAACCTTCCCTTTGCCCCTCTCGCCATAGCACCAACCGCCATTGGAGCCGAGCTCCGTCGCCACCGTGCTGCCTATTATAATTATCCATTATTCAACAGTGAGCCCTGTGCTTTGTTAGCTAGGATTAGATAGAAGGGCCGTGACCACTCAGGGGAGTGACGTGGATACGTCTTATTATAACTTCAACAGGTACGGTACAATGCAGACACCGCCTAAGGCCCCCTAGCTCGGCTCTGCCGATCCACCTTCAAGTGGAGCTACCGAGGATTAATCCTCGTACCTCCACTCGTTGTTGACTCTGTATAGCCGCTCTAGGTACCTGAGCAACGATTGTCCTTAAAGGTAAGAAGTCGGGCGACCCAACGGTGCCCGCGAGCGGTATTGCGTCGGGAACGATAGGGAGGGTACAACCGACGTTACTGGCATGCTTGGCCCCTGCTCGTATCTCGCGAGAGTTACCAAACCACGAAAGTCGAGCTCTACCAAGAGCACACGCGAGATAAGGTAAGGAGACGGCTCACCTTGTTGGTAACCGCAGAGACTTGGTGGGACGACAGAGCAGGCACCGATGTACTGGTGGTCCTGACTGCTGTCGTTGTCCGCGGGTCAGTAAAGTCGAGGCAACGATAACGGTTGTCATGCGGGTTAATTAAAATGCTAAATGGTTCGGCGGATGACTTGAGAGACCCGTTGGTCTGTACGCACTACCTACACGTGGGATTACGGTGTGGGCCCTCCGCGTCGTAGTTCGTCCGAAAGCTCTTCAGACGTCAGCAATACTGCGGCCTGATTGCCAGGAAGCCGTGTTGTCTTATTTTCTGCAGCAAGTGTGTTTGGATTTGCTTTTGCTTCACCGGCCAGACTCGCACCGTGCAGGAGCGTGCAAGGGTGAGGGACCTAGACCCCTTGGCGCATAGGATATAGTCCGACGAATGGCCTCTCTACTGAGCCTAGGATGGGCTGCGATGTGTCGGATAGCCTCGGTGGGGCATTCCTTAACAAGGTGTACGCCACCCTAGAGATCCGAGCGTGCAGGCTGAACTGTAGTGCACCCCTGCAGGGAGTTTAATCTATTCGAATAGCCGTGTCCACGGTAACAGGACGCTTTATGCTGAAGCTGGACCTTACCACTACAAACTACTACTATTAAATTGTATGGTTCCGGGTCTTCTTCCTCACAGGGAAGTCGAGGAGGGGAACTCGGAGGCATTATTATTATTAATCATTACAACTTATATTATAGAATGTTGCAGCAGCTTCTGCTTCATTGTTACTTTATTGCTTTATATAAACTGTTGGCTGATTCTCTCCTTGTGCTGCAAGACACGTCAGAAGATGCTAGTCTTTGATAGGCCTAGCTTCTTACCCTTATTCTGATTTCTACCTTGCCGTCCACTATATAGATCCTCCCCTTTCCATTGATACAAATGCATAAATTCTTAGTAGCGGACGTAAGACTCGCGGGTATGCTAGATACTCACCTTTGCTTTATTTTCCCTTTTTGTTTTGCCTGATCGACTGCTGCAGTCGACGTTGGAGCCTTGGAGTCCAGGAGCAAGAGATCCCCGATGTCGACCACCGCAACATGAAGATCCTCGATGCCTTCTACGACGTCGAGTTCCCCGTTGACCAGGAGTAGTTTGGTGGTTCCCAGGCAGGAGGCCTCACCTTTTCGATCTGTTGTTATTTTAGCCTTCTTAAGGCAGATCATGTGTACCTTGTGTCTGTACTCAGATACTATTTCTTCTGTTAACTTTGTGTTCTCGAGTTGTTGTATTCGAGCCCTCGTGGCCACTGGCTTGTATTAAACAGCTTGTATTATTTTATTTGTAGAGTTGTGTTGTGATATCTCACCATGGCACCTTGATCTCGATCGTGTACCTTAAGTGTATGATTACTGTACACGGTTTGATTTTGGGGGCGTTATAAGTTGGTATCAGAGCCGACTGCCTGTAGGACACCCCCTTCCAAATCCTTGGTCGAAGTCGAGTCTAGTCCTTGCAAAACTACTTTGCTAACAGTGTCGTGTGGCTTATCGGCCCACGTCGCCAACTGGGTGGTATTAGGATCTTTTTTCTCCTCACCTTTACTCCAGGACTCTGCTCTCTCTCTTCCTTTCGGGTTAAAGATTTTGCTAACTCTAACTCTAGGTTCTCGTGACTACTTCCTTCCGGAGAGCCCTGCATTCCAGATGGTCTCTTACTTCGGCTGAAGATGTCGAAGATACTTGCCGATAAATTCTCGAGACCCTATGTGCCCATCGCCTTAACAATTCCCTGCCACCGATAAGTCCGTATGTATAACCACATACGTCTTTCGCTCATCCATTCAATCTAAGTTGCTCTTGTGTTCACAAGATGCATCGAAATACTTTCCTTTGTTTCGGGAATCCTTTGAGCCTACTACCTTGTAGCTTCTTTTCACCCTGCGGATAATTCCTCACATTTATGGAGGATCCGTTCATCCTAAGTGGTTTTTGTGATTCCAAAAATACTTTGAAATACTATTCGATCTCGCGACAACCCTCGGCAGCCTACTGCTTTGGAGATTCTTCTTACCTGCTTGCTTTATGATTAATCATGTTTCTCTTGTAGTCTTTGATGACCTCCCTTGGCATTGCCATTCTGATCTGTTGAATCATCGTGTGTGCTAGTGCACGCAATCATCTGTTGATCCCTATGTATCCATTCTTCCGGCTCAGACGTCATTCCGGACATGAGTTGGTTCTCGGTAAATAAAACCTTGATTGATTAACTGTCAAGCTTCTATCCAACCTATTAATGTTTTATCTATGTATCTCAATCTGATACACCAATATGGTAGTCATAATTCCTTGGTACTTAAGCATCGAATTATTTCGATGTTTCTATCTCCAATGCTTAGTCATTCTTCTTATTGGTTGAGTACCGATACTCGCACCAGACTCTCTGTACGCCGCCTAACCTTTTCGGTGGATTACTACCTTTCGTCCCCTTGTGCCCTAAGTCATTCATGAATTTCCCTGATATCAGATGCCTTTGGCGAATGATATCATCTACTCGGTGTCGTCCGCCTTCTGCTTTCGAATTGGTATCCCTCGCTTATGATGTTTGTTGTATGGGTTTTAAAATGCCCCGATGGGCTAACCCTATGCTTCCCCTAATCTATATGAACCCAAACTTTATGCGGGTCATACTCTACTGGTGTGATGCTAGATAAATTCTTGAACGCTACAAATTCATCGACAGCGAGAAGTGAATGAAAGGCTATGCATTAAAGAAGTGGGAGTCGACCCTGAACCTTGTGTTCATGCCCATAGATACGATCTATAACTTATCATAAAAGCTTCTCGTAAAGATAATCAACCCCCTTGGTGGAAATTCTGCTGCACATATGATCCACCATTATACCTTCGAATATTACCTCCTGGTACCTCGAGGATATCATACCTTTGCACTACATCTAATGAATTTGATGGAACAATACCTTTCCCCGTCTTAACCACTCCTTGGGTTCTTGAAAGTCCAAGTATGTGATCAAAGGGGGAGGGGGTGAATGATCACTTCAAATTTTCGCATGAAACTATAAAGTGAAGCATAAGTAAAGCAGAACAACGAAGTAAAACTGGAAGCAAAACTAAATGCAGTGAATCAAAACACATTGAAGCATAACTGCGAAGCAAATGCAATACAGAAGGTAAGTGCTTGAAGTAAAACGAACTGAGACTCGGCGATGTTTGTTCGACCAGTTCACGCTCTTCAAAGCGCTACGTCTGGTTGGACGGACTGGTGATTGAACACCTGGAGCAAATCTCTCTCCATCCGTTGCTCCACTGCACCAAACTCCTTGAGCTTGGTCAGTTCTTCACCCGTGGTTGATTATTAAGGAAATCACCGAAACCTTTCACAAACTGGACTTCGAGGCGACAATTACTCTTCGCTCTCTGAAGAACAACACTCGGAGAATTGCAGTTCTCCAAGATAAAAAGGCTAGTAAGCTTTCACCTAAGTCATCTCGAATCTACTCAGATCAGTGGGACTTAGGCTTCAGTATTCTGGGTTTTGGGTTTTGCTTCGGTGGCGTTTTTGGGTGCTCTCTTCAATCTCTCTCAGGAATATTCTCAGAGCGACCACCCGCAAATCGAGGATGGCGCGGCGTATTTATAGTTGGCGATCCCGAGGTGCGGAATGACCAAATTGACCCGAGGTGACAGCTTGACACGTGTCCACACCGGTCGGATTTTTCATCACTGCGCAACTGAAAGGACGTGGATGTCGCCTAGAGGGGGGGGGGGTGAATAGGCGCTTAAAATAATTACGGTTTAGGCTTGAACAAATACTGAATAAAACTTAACGTTTAATTTGCCAAGCAAGAAACCTAAATAAGCTAGGCTCAACTATGCGAACCAACAACTTAAACTAAGAAATATAAAAAACTATGTGATAGCAATATATATAACAAGAACACTATGGCTATCACAAAGTGAGTGCACAAGTAAATAGGTTGACTAGATAAGCAACTAGGAGAGCAACCTATGTGACAAGCAATGCAACTTCAATATGAGGAAGCACAAGATAAACAAGGTAATAAGCTTGCTCAAAGTAAAGGTAGAGATAACCGCAAGTGGAGCCGATGGAGACAAGGATTTGTTACCGAAGTTCCTTCTTTTGCGAGAAGTACGTCTCCGTTTGGAGAGGGTGTGGAACACAATGCTCACACGAAGCCAACGAGGGCCACCCTATTTCTCCTCACGCTCTCACCAATGCAAGATGCCGTGATTCCACTATGGTACACTTGAGGGTTGTCACTGAACCCGTACAAATGGTAACCCTTGAGGGAAGTCACCGTACCCGTACAAATGCTCGGGGCAATCTCCACAACCTAAATGGAGGCTCCCGTAGCGTCCGGAGCTTTACACCACAATGATTGAGCTCCGCAACAACACCAAGCCTCTAGGGGCTAAAGCACCCTAGGAACAAGCTCTAGAGTGCCAAAGCACTCAAGAGTAACAATCTTCTCAATACTCAACTTCACTTAGTACTACCACGAATCCTCGGAGAGAACTCAACCCAATGCACCAAATGCAAATGGCAAGAACACACAAAGTGCTCAAATCCCTCACTCTCAAATCCCACCAAAGAAACAAAATCTATGGAGGAATATGAGAGGAAGAACAAGGAGAAACACCAAGAACTCCAAGATCTAACAACAAATCTCCCTTCACTTAGAGGGGAAACTCGAATTGGTTTGGTGGAAGAGTAGATCGGGTGAATCTCCTCCAATCCCCAAAAGATCAACAAGTTTGGGTGGCTAGGGGTGGAGAGACCAAGATTTTTGAGGTCTAGCAATGGAGGAAGAAGCTTGGGGAAGATTGGGGTTGGAAGGAGGAAGAAGGAGGGTATAAATACCCCTTCCACGGATCCAACCGTTGGCAGCCGGCCAACCCCGGGCACCCGGAGTAAAGGGACCGGGCACCCGGACCATCCAGAGACATTTGGCCAGGGGGCAGGGCACCCGGGGGTCCAAGACCCCGGGTGCCCGGAATACCCAGAGACAGCCCATCTCAGGAAACGAAAACATGCGTAACTTTTTCATACGAACTCCGATTTTGATGATCTTGGGCTTGTTCTAAAGCTATGGAAAAGCTCTAGGTCCTCACATAGAGAACCACCCAAGATCAACAAAAAGAAATGATGCAAATCAAGGAAAGGTTAAAATGCCAACAAGGTAGAAGGTGAAACCTTCACAAGATAAGAGCCGACAAAAACACCAACATCGAAAACACAAAAGTAGACGTATATGAAACCCGTTTTCAATGAATAAGAGCTTGTAATGAATACGAACTCAAGCTCCATCACTCACAAAGAGAAAAACCAAACAAGAACCAATAAAGATGATGCCAAGGATGCAAAGGTTTGAGCTCTCCACGAACAATGCGGCCTAGCCTATAACCCGGTCTCCTAACTACCACCATGAGACCGGTAAACTAGAAACCTATAAAGGTCAAACCTTTGTCTTGCGCATAATCCACTGGAGCTTGATGATGATGATCATTCCCACCTCAAGTTGGAACATCTTTCTTGATTGTGTCGGCTCGATGAAGAGAAGTAGATTGCTCCCCCATACTCCATTATGGGTGATCCTAGTTTAGGCACATCTTGATGGCCATCACCACTTGATGCCATCCTCTCTCTCGGGCTATATGAAATCTTCCTTTTGATGCCAGCCCATGGAAAGATTCCTAACCTCACATAGAAACACCACACACATAGAAAATGGGTTAGTACACAAAGCATAATGGACAATGCTTACCATACCGTGAGATCACATGATCCCACAAGGTACATCTTCTATACTTTGTTTGTTGATCAACTCGATTCCATTCTTCGCACTTTGTCTTGATCAAACATGAGTCTTTCCAACACTCCTCATTAAGATGATGTCTTGAAGGTAAACATGAATGTTTACACAACCTCTTTCTTCAAGACATGCTTGCAATATGCTCAACTCTCACATGACCAATCTTTGGATAACTTCATGAATAACACCTTGGTCATCACATGATCTTCTCCTTTCAACCTTGAAACCAACATATGATCTTCAAGCACTGCCTATGGAAAAAACCTTAAAGTACAACTCAAGCAAACCGTTAGTCCATATAGATTGTTATTAATTACCAAAACCAAACATGGGGCCACATGCACTTTCAATCTCCCCCATTTTGGTAATTGATGACAATCACATCAAGAGGGTTTATATAATGAATTAAGTAAATCATGCAAAGAAAATATGCATGAGCAAGAAGGCGAATACTTAAGAACAAAACCAAAGTACGAACCTCCTCAAACTAAACCCTCTAAACTTCTCCCCCATTGGCATCTATTGCCAACCAATGGGCGGAAAAACTTAGAAAGCCAATGTAGCATGTTTTCCTCCCAACAAGGGTGTATTTATCAAGATATGAGTGGAATAAAATACACACGACCCAATATGCATAGTTGGTTGGAAAACAAACTATATTGAGGATCCAAAGATTGCAAAAAGATGATATGACACAAAGGCATAACACAAAAAAATGAAGGCAATCAAAAGGTCCAACAAGCCAAATGAATATAAGATATTATGATTTGAGCAAAGGAGTGTTCTAAAGAAAAATAGAGAAGTTCCCCAAGATTTGTTCACTATTTAGAATCTTTGTATTATAATACAAAGTTCAGAAAAATTGGATCATCACTCCCCCAAAATCAATAGAAACACAACACAAGTGCAAGTGTGCAAAGATATGAGACAAAGTCTAGCACTTGCAACAAACCAATGGTTGAGAAAATAGCCAAAGAGACAATCATAGGAATGGGGCTCACACAACAAGATGTGTGTGAGTCATGGCAAAGCACTTGATACGACTAATATAAGGATGACCATTAAGCATCAACATAGTCTTGAAGAAATGAGACTCAAGGTGCTAGACATGTCCTTCTAACCTAAGTTAAGAAGGTCACACACACACAAAAATGGGTTCACAAAGTTGATTAATAAATTTCAAAGAACATTCAAGACTTGTGACAACCCCATGATGAAGATATAAAATGATTGGCTCATTGAGACAAGCATGAGAACAACAATCTTCATCACCAAAAGAATGCACAAAGGTGAATACCAAAAAAAGAAGAACCATCTAACTCCGTGTGCACGGGGGTCATGGTCCGTGGGCACGGGGGCCCCGTGCGCATGGTACACCTCGTGGGCATAGGGTACTCTGAAGAAAGTCGCACCAGTTTCCATGGAGGGAGGAAGCTGGATGACACAAAGCACCCTTACCTCTCCCTAAATGGAAACCACACAATTTCCTCCGAGCTTCGTTGCACAAGAGTCCCTCCAAACAATGTAAAGGTATTCATCAAAGAATTATGACATGCACTCAAAGACACAGGCTTTCATGTATCCACTAAAGAATTAATCACTAATAATACAAGGTGGACATGAAAAAAGAGAGGATATCCACTAGATGTAACTTTCTCATGTATACGAGATTCTAGGTAGATGAATATCCACAAAGAAGCATGTACACATGAAATAGTTACAAAAGAGAAGAAACAAGATATCCAAATGGAACTCATGATTATACCAATAAGATCTTTGCTTGAAAGCATAGCCCATGGCTTAATATTATCTTATTGTATATTAATGAAATCCACACACACAACCATCAAAGTCATCACAACTAGCAACAAATAAGAGATAGTTGGGATGCTTTGAACAAGGAAAGAAGTATCGCAACACAAGATTATATCTTGCAATTCTAGAACATTCAAGAACCGCAAAAATTGCAAATGAAGAATTTCATGCCATGGTTCAACCTACACATGGTTGAATGCAAGAAATGTATGCATGAGGTAGGTACTTGTTACCGGGATAGCATGGGAATGATGTAGTAGATAGAGCTTCATCGATCGTCCTAGCTTGACTCCAAAAGGCACATGGTGTCAACACCGTCCATGGAAAATACGATCCTCCAATGCATCTCCAAAGTTCCTAGAACATCATTAAGAAACAAAATGGTACCCAAACTCATTGGGACCAAAGAGTTAGAGGAACAAAAATACATAGGACAAACTCCACAAGAATAAGTGCATATGGACATGAAGATGAATTCCATGCACATATTAGCCAATAAAGAGGTGGATGGAGTTTAACCTATATATATGATCAAAGAAAGACATCGTGCATCAGACCAACACATAGAAAATATGCAAGCACAAGACTTTCAAGAACCAAAAGGAAATACAATATGGACAAAATACCAAGTAAACCAAGATGGTACCCCAAAGAGTGACACACCATAAGGTTGTCCGAATTATATCACAGGTCCAAATCAACATATGATTGAAGACAAGTAGCAATTAACACATGGTCAATTTCTACACTCACCAACGAATGAGAAGACATACCAATTGAATCCCAACCCAATCAACACATGATTGAATAGGAAAACCATTGAAAAGGATATCAAGTGAACATAAGATTCCAATTGAAAATAAGATTCCAAAATAAACTTGTCACTTGAAGTATACCAAATAAAAGATACATCAAGGAATGGGGTATCAATTGACACACCAATTGATAGAGAGCATGATGGGACAAACTCTAAGATATGAAGTTTTTGGCTCCCTCTGAATGCAAGCATCGAAGATTTATATAATCAAAGTTAATGCTTGAGAGAAATTTCTTCGGTGGAGAGCAAAACAAAGATCTTAGCGAAGGCAATTGCAGGTGAAGATATATATCCAGTAATGTATGCAATTGCTTTCAATGACCTGTGACTTAGAAAATAATAACCACCTGCAAGATGGAAGATACGAAGCAATACTTGCAAGCAAAGGGTTAATAAAACTTAAGCGTAGCACAGGAGTAGCAAGACCGAAGTTAAACTTAAGTTACAACCCAATCGAAGAGAATGGAATGTTTGTTGTAACTTAACCAAGTGAAGCGAAGTGAAGCAAAAGCAAATAGCAAAAGCCCTTTCCCCAATGCAAATCTAACTCATCGATGCCCTCATTCTCCCCCTTTTTTTCAATGATTGGACAAAAGGTTGGGAAGAGGTTCGAGAGATCTATTGCGCGGCATCAGCACCTTGAGAACCCGACGAAGCTGAGCTTGATGAAGACTCATCCGACGAAGATTGATCTCCAGAGGATTCTTCTTTGGAAGAAGAAGAAGCAATGGCTTCGTGGCGCGTCTGGGTGATGAGGTTGATGTCGAGGTTGCTGTCGTCGAGGCCGTAATCTTCCTTTGAGGTGATGGAGTCGTTTCCAGAGACGGTGTCAGGCCTGATGGGTTCTGGTTCGTTGACGAAGAAGACTTCATCAATCTTGTGCAGGGGGGGATCTTTTGATTCGGGCGGTCCACAGTATCATCACGGGAAAAGTTTTGCTGGAGGTGCTCATATTCTTTGTAAATGCGATCTTTACGAAGGCCTTTTACAGAGTGGAATTTCCGGAGTCCCTTCCAGGAATGACGCTTGAGAACACGCAGATACTGATTTTTATTGAGTGCAATGTTTCCAACTCGGTTTATCTCATGAGTAAGACATTGCATCTGGCGCTGATTGGCTTCAATGAAGTTTTCAAGCATTTGCTGCGACCGAAGATTAACTTCAAAGTGGTGGTAGTCTTTCTGGAATTTCTTTGATAAGTTTCGCTCATTGACTTCATGGCGCACACCAACATAAGTGGCAAAAGGATCATTGGGCTTCCTCAGCAATTCCAAAGTGTCACGCACTGGTGAAAGGAAAAGCTTCGGATGATGGCGAGCCACAAAGTCTTCATTCCTGCCATAATCGCAGACAACTTGCAGCCAGGGAGCATAAGGCTTCAGTGTGAATGGCAGCTCTGCTGCATGAACCAAGTTCCTGATGAAGCAGTCTTCAAAGTCAAAGATGAGACCATGAGTGAGCTTCATAATTGCATGCCTTGTCTCTGGATAAATATTCGATTCTTCCGAAGCAGTACTTAATGGAATCAAAGAGTTGGACAAGATGTAGAACTAAGTCCTGGAGATGAAGTTCAAATGCTTCGGACGAATGTTTTCAGGAAAGTAGTTTGCAGAGACTTGAGTATCCAACAGGGTAGCAAATTCTTCTTCAGCCAGGCCAGGTTCTAAGTGAATCTTTTCTTGAACTCCAGAATGCCTTGGAATATTGACTATCTCCAAGAATTCGGCTGCAGACATTCTGAAGATTTGGCCTTGAATCATCCATTCCAGCGTCCATGAGCTGGGTTCATTGGCATCACCAGAAACATAAAGAGTGGCATAGAATTGCTTGATGAGTTCAGAATTGAAGGGAGTGCTTAAAGCAAACAGCCGAGTCAGATTCTGATTCTCAATGGTTTCGGTGATGTTCTATAAGCAAGTGGCAGTGGAAAGACTTCGCATATCCAGATATTTGTGCCTAAACAGAACACCTTGCTGACAGAAGACTTTGGTGTATAGAATTTGTTGCTCTGCAGTCCAGAAACGAAGATCATCTGCAGTGCGATCTGAAGTGTAAGGACTGACACCAAAGAATCGGTGACGCTTCTGATGTTGTTCCAAACTGAAATCTGGACCATGCCTTGAAGAATAACCAGCGCCCTTGAAAATAGGAAAAGTTTCACGAGGGTAATTTGACTGAAGCTGGGTGTCTTGGCAGGGGCGCGAATGCGCGCGAAACCTTTGCAGAGGAGTTGTTGGATTGGCTCTAGAAGGGCCAGCAGTTTGAGCGACTATAAGCGCTTGCTCTTGCGAAAGATTCAATATCTGTACTTGCTCATCTTCATCATCATGAGCTTCGGTGCGAGGCACATTTGATTCGGACTCTTGTGCGGTTCTGGCTGAGGAAAAGTCTCGGGTGCCACGGGTTCTGGAGTGGGATGGAGAGGGTTGATGTGCTTCATGGGGAGGTGATGGAGGTGGTGCGGGAGCAGCAGGTGGTGTGGGAATCCTTTGCGGTTCGGGGGTTGGAGCACGGATGGGTGTGGGTGCACGGGGTGGAATGGGTGTGGGAGTTGGTGCAGGGGTTGGAGTGGGGGTAGGAATTCTCTTGGGGGTAGGAGCTTTTTGCGGTGGAGTTGGTTTGGGAGTGGATCTGGTAGGAGGAGGTGTGGGAGTTTTGGTGGGTGGAGCTGAAGTTTTTGGTATTGACTGGGATGGTTTTGGCTTTGGAGCAGGAGTGGGAACTGCTTCAGGGGTTTCCTTCGGCTGCTCATCACTAATATCCATGTCAGCAGCTGAAGCCAAAGTGATCTTCCTCTTCTTGGTAGATCTCTTCTTTGGAGAAGGGTCCGAAGCCTTTGAGACAGTAGCCTTGGCAGCAACTGGTTTTGTTACAGCGGTTCAGCTTCTTGCGGAGCCTTGCGCTTCCGTGAATCCCTTTCCATAATGGATTCAATATGGTTCTTCACCATTTCATCGACAGCGGCTTTAATATTTCCCATGAAGATTTCGATGTTATCCTTGGTGGTGGTGTTGACGTCTGTCACTTGCTGAAGCAATTTCAAAGCGTGTTGTTTGAATTCTTCATCAGGTTCAGTTTCAGTGCGCTTCTGATAGTTTTGAATCTTTGTAACTTCAGATCTATCTCTTGAATGCAAATCCTTCGGCTGACTAATCATAGTGGAGATCATTACTTCGATGGAGCTTGAGATATAAACTTCACCTAGATCAACAACTTCAGGCTCTTCAGCAGCGCACTTCTCCCAAAGGGCTTCAGTGATGCCCAACTGTTCCCATAGTTCGCCTTCACGTGGATCAGGGAATTGATGTTCAGTATGGCGATCAACTTCAGTTTGAGCTTCAGGCAAAGATATTCCTTTCTGCTTCGATGGAATAGCTTCAGTTGAGGGGGTCATATCAACAACAGATTTTTTCTGACTAGCCCTAGCCGCTTTCTCACCTTTCTTTGTCCCGAGGCCTTCGAGAGAGGACTTGCGTTTAGCTTCATGCTCAGCCAGCTGTTTGGCTTCAGCGGCAGCTTTCTCTTCATTCTTTTCGGCTTCGGCGAGCTTGCGCTTCGTCTCAGCCTTTTCTGCAGCCAATCTAGCGGAGTCCAACTCCTTTTGTTTCCTTGCGGCTTCCTCATCTGCTTTCTGCTTTTCTGCAGCGTTTCTTGCGAGGATGATTCGCTCAAGTGCCTCTGCGAGGTCTTTCTGGTTTAATTCTTCTTCAGTGAGCTTTCGCTTCGCTGAAGGGTTTGGTGGGGAGACTGCTTGGGCTTCTTTGGTGCAACAGCCTTTGCAGATTATTGTTTGGCAGGGTCATGCCTCTGCTTCGATCGCCTCTGAGTGTTGAGAGCATCAGCCGGTGGCTTGGAGGCCAAGGGCTTCGCAACCACCAAGTTTGATAGGTCAATGGTGGGGCGAGCAGAGGGCTTCTCCTTGGGATCTTGAATCTTTATACCTTTGGCAGCAAGTTTTTCTCCTGGTTTCTTCTTCAAGGGAATCCGAAGCCTTTGCTTTTTTTGGGGGGGGGGAGGAGGATCTGATTCATCATCTACTTCAGATTCAGATTCGTTGTCAGCAATAACATTTGATTCGTCCAACATTGAATCTTCCAGTGCAGCTTTTTCTAGTCTGGCTTGCTCTTCATCATCTATGGAAGCATGAGGAGGAGAAGATGATTTGTTCTTAAGTTTCTTTTTCTTCTTCGAGCTAGCCCCAACATCATGGGCTTCAGCTTCAGCTAACTTAGCAGCTTTCTTAGCTTCCTTGAGTCTCTTTTTCTCAGCAGCGATTCTCAATCGCTTTTGCTCATCAGGGTAGTCATTTGGAGTTTTGAGAGTATTGGGGTGAGAGACCTTGGGTGGAACTGGGTAGTACAAGTGTCGATTTTCTTCGGTGTACCGACTGCACATGGCAGAAGTGTATTGATAGGGTGGACTGAAGGCAAATTGCATAGCCCACTTCTAGTCAGGGATGCTTTTGTACTTGTACCATCTGACAACCCAGTAATGACGAATGTTTTGCAGGCGAATCTTGCGCTGATCTCTGGTTTCTCCAGGAGGCGTATCATATCCAAGCTCAATGCGAATGGATTCGGGGATGCCTCGAGAATTGTTGGTTTCCTTGGTTCTGACACCTTTCTTCTTCGGAGCTGCTTGTTCTGCTTCGTTGATGTGATCAAGATTTGGGGACTCATTCCTGAAACCTAAATCCTCAGACATCCTGTGAAAGGCATAAGGTTGCGAGGGAAAGAGGCAAGTATGGAATGAGCACCAGCAAAAGTTTCGACCACAAAGAAAAAAGGTTTTGATAAGAGATTCAGAGATGAATAAGGGTGATGATTCTAGTCTGTTCGGAGCTAGACTTAACCTCATCCATGATGAACTGTAACCCTAACACAGAACAGAAAGCCCCAAACCCCAACTTCTAACCTGAATCAAGATGGGAAGCTTTTGCTAGCAGAAACAAGTTTCCCAACGGAGCAAAGATCCAACGGATCAAAGAAACCTAAGAAAATCATCCCAACAAGAGGACTAAGAACTCGGATCCAATCTAGAATAGGATGAACAGAGAGAAACAAAGATTGGATCGAGGGCTCGGCGTACCCTAACTTGGTGGCGTCGAGAAGCTACGGCGGCGATGAGCGGAGAGGAAGTTCTCGTCGACCGCGTGAAGTCCACGACAACGCTCTTCCGGGAGTGAAGAGGCAAGAATGGCGACGGAGACGAGGAGCTCGGCGGCGCGCTCGGGAGCGAGAGGGTTCCGGAGAGATGTGAATGAGGAGGCGAGTTGGATTCGCTAGGGGGGGCGCCTTATATAGGCAGGTCTGACAGGAGTTGTCAGATCTGATCGAACGACTTCCAGCATCCGTCTCTCCGGATTCTACGGCGAGGATTGCGTGGCGGGTCGCGAGAAAATCTCAACGACCCGGATTTGATGGGATCTCAACAACCGAAGAATATGTCTTCGATTTGAGTAAAACTTCGATAGAAATTGGAAGCATTTGATTCAGAACACAATGACGTTCGAAGCAAAATACTTTCCTTTTCAATTGCGCTCAACCACTTTGGACAGATAGAATAAGAAAGAAAAAGAACAGAAGGGGTAGGGTCCGAAACTTATCACCTCAAAGAAAAACCAAACGAAGCAAAAGGTGATAAGCATTGAGGACTAAAACCAAACAAAATAAAATTGAAGCAAAAACAAACAACGAAACCAAAAGACAAAATAACGAAGTAAATGAATATATACATGGAGGTAAAGGTTCGGTCTTACAGTACATTGCATGAGTCCAATATATTGAGCTCACATCTTAACGCACAGAACCTTTTCTCATCCAATGGTTTCGTGAAAATGTCAGCCAATTGATCTTCAGTTCTGACATGACTGATCACAATATCTTCACGCTGAACATGATCATGAAGAAAATGATGGCGAATGTCAATATGCTTCGTGCGAGAGTGCTACACAGGATTGTGGGAAATTTTGATTGTACTCTCATTATCACATAGAAGGGGAATTTTCTTCACATGAATACCATAATCCTTCAGCGTTTGCTTCAGCCAAAGAATTTGAGTACAACATGACCCAGCGGCAATGTATTCAGCTTCAGCAGTAGATATTGAGACACAGTTTTGCTTCTTTGAAGCCCAACACACAAGTGATCTTCCAAGAAAATGACAAGTCCCTGAAGTTGATTTCCTATCCACACGATCACCAGCCCAGTCTGAATCTGAATAGCCAATGAGATCAAACTGAGCTCCCTTGGGATACCACAAGCCCAAGGTTGGTGTGTGAGCGAGACCTAAGAATTCGCTTTACAGCAGTATGATGTGATTCCTTTGGATTGGCCTGAAAACGAGCACAAATACATACTGAAAGCATAATGTCAGGTCTAGATGCACAAAGATATAAAAGGGATCCAATCATAGATCGATATTTCTTCTGGTCGAAGGCTTTGCCCTTCTCATCATCATCTAAGAAGCCATTGGTAGGCATGGGAGTCTTAATATTTTTGCAATCAGTAAGACCAAACTTCTTCAGGCAATCCTTGAGATATTTTTCTTGAGAAATAAAGGTGCCATTCTTCTGTTGACGGATTTGAAGTCCAAGGAAAAACTTCAATTCACCCATCACTGACATCTCATATTTCTTCGACATCATTTTGGAAAATTCTTCTCTAATCTCAGTGTTAGTGCAGCCAAAAATAATATCATCTACATATATTTGACACACAAACAAATCACCATTGTAAGATCGAGTGAAAAGAGTTGGGTCAGTTGTTCCTGGTTTGAAGCCTTTCTTCAGAAGGAAGTCCTTCAATGTGTCGTACCAAGCACGAGGTGCTTGCTTCAACCCATAGAGGGCCTTGTGCAACCTGTACACCATGTCAGGTTTCTTTGGGTCTTCAAAACCTGGAGGCTGCATAACATACACTTCTTCTTCGATTTCTCCATTAAGAAAAACACTTTTCACATCCATTTGATAAAGTAGAATGCCATTGAAATTTGCAAAATCAAGCATAACACGAATGGATTCGAGACGAGAAACTGGAGCATAAGTTTCGCCGAAATCAATACCTTCGATTTGGGTGTAACCTTGTCCTACCAGTCGTGCTTTGTTTCTTACCACTATACCATCTTCATCTTGCTTGTTGCGAAAAATCCACTTTGTACCAATGATGTTGTGCTTCGTGGGATCAGGTCTATCAACTAAGGACCAGACTTTGTTTCGCTCGAACTGGTTATGTTCTTCGAGCATAGCAGTTAACCAATCTGGATCCTTCATGGCTTCATCAAACTTTGAAGGTTCTAGCATATAGACAAACGAAAAGTTTCCACAGAAGTTAGCCAAGTGAGTACGAGAACGAGTTGTGGGACGACCTGGTTGATGAATTTATTCAAGGATCGAATCAACATCAACTCTTCTTCGAACTCGTGATAAAGTTGAATCATTTGCTTCAGGCTCAGCTTCTTCTTCAGGATCTTCTTCAGCTTCAGGATCTGTTTCTCCTTCAGGATCTGCTTCACCTTCAGCTTCAGCATTTCCTTCGGGATTAGCATTTCCTTCGTTCCCTTGCTCTTCTTCGTCCTGTTCACCATTAGCTTCAGAATGTTGATCTCCAGCGCCCCGGGCTATGTGTGGGAACATTGGACCATCATCATCCCTATTAGCTCGACGAGGATTAGCTTCAACAGGGCGAATATCTCCAATAGCCATGGACCTTATCACTTCATCAAGTGGAGGTTCATCTAGATCATGAGGCAATTGCTCTTTTTGAGAGCCATTAGTTTCATCAAACCTCACATTTACAGTTTCCATAACTTTCCCAAAGTGAGAGTTATACACCCTGTAAGTGTGAGAATTTGAGCCATAACCTAGAAGAAAACCTTCATGTGCCTTAGGGGCAAATTTGGAGCTATGATTCATATCTCTAATAAAGCAAGGAGCACCAAATACCCTAAGATATGAAACATTTGGTTTGTTACCAGTGATAAGCTCATGTGAAGTTTTCTTCAGAAATTTGTGAAGGTAAACCTTGTTGATCATGTGACATGCAGTGTTAATTGCTTCGACCCAGAACCTTATAGGTGTCTTGTATTCAGCAAGCATAGTTCTGGCCATTTCAATAAGAGTTCTATTCTTTCTTTCAACAACACCATTTTTTTGAGGTGTATAAACAGTAGAGAACTCATGAGTAAAGCCATGATCATCAAGAAAATATTCAATATGAGTATTCTTGAATTCAGTTCCATTATCACTTCGGATATGCTTCAGAGATAATTCATATTCTGTTTGAGCTCTCTTAGCGAATGACTTGAAGATTTCAACAACTTTTCTCTTGTCATCCAGAAAGAAAACCCAAGTATATCGAGAAAAGTCATCAACAATAACAAGACCATATTTGTTTCCTCCCAGACTTGCACAATTTTGAGGACCGAAAAGATCCATATGAAGCAATTCAAGAGGATGAGTAGTAGTCATGATAGTCTTCGCTGAATGATGTTTCTTCGTAATTTTACCAGCTTCACATGCACTGCAGAGACGATCCTTATCGAATTTTACTTCGCTAAGGCCAATAACATGCTTCTTCTTCACTAGATTATGAAGATTTATCATTCCTACATGACCAAGTCTTCGATGCCATAACCAACCAGATGAAGCTTTTGCCATTAGGCATGTGGATACGGCAGGGCCCGAAGAAAAATCAACAATGTATAGATCTCCTTTTCGGTAACCCTCGAAGACAAACGTATAGTCATCCTGTGAAAAGACAACACAACGCGAAGCAGAAAATAGAACAAGCATACCCATATCGCATAACTTCGAAATAGACATAAGATTATATCCAAGAGATTGGACTAGCATAATCTTGTCAATGTGCTTATCTTTCGATATGGCAACCTTACCCAAACCTAAAACTTTACCCTTGTTGTTATCACCGAAGGTAATGTACTTCTGAGAAGATTCAGATAGTTTTTCTTCGGTGAATAACTCCTTGTCTCCGGTCATATGATTTGTGCAACCACTATCCATGACCCATTCGGATCCACCGGAGACATAGCCCTGCAGAAGAATTAGTTCTTCTTAACCACCCACAAACGAGCAGGTGACTGAGAAGAGGTTGAAGCACTAGATGAAGCAATATTAAAGCGAACAAGAGTGTATTGCTTCGGTGTACCATCAAGCACACCATAAATGTAAGTCCTCTGTGAATGGTTAGGATAAGAATGAGCATATGAAATCTTAGTATTGTTATCATGAGGACGATAAGTATAACGACCAATGCGATAGTATTGCTTCTGCGGAACATTTGATTCGGGCACCGGTGAATCATTTCTCGTCTCTAGAGAATAGAAATGATTCAGTGGTGTGACGCCCCCAAAATCAGACCGTGTACAGTAATCATACACGCAAGGTACACGATCGAAATCAGGGACTCACGGTGAGATATCACAACACAACTCTACAAATAAAATAATACAAGCTATTTAATACAAGCCAGGGGCCACGAGGGCTCGAATACAACAGCTCGAGAGCACAAAGTCAGCGGAAGCAATAGTATCTGAGTACAGACACAAGGGTACAAGGTTGCCTTAAGAAGGCTAGCACATAAACAACAACGATCGAAAAGGCGAGGCCTCCTGCCTGGGAACCTCCAAACTACTCCTGGTCAAAGGGGAACTCGACGTCGTAGAAGGCATCGGGGATCTTCACGTTGCGGTGGTCGGCATCGGGGATCTCCTACTCCTGGACTCCAACGTCGACTGCAGCGGCCGATCAGGCAAAACAAAAAGGGGGAAATAAAGCAGGTGAGTATCTAGCATACCCGCGAGTCTTACGTCCGCTACTAAGCATTATGCATTGTATCAACAGAAAGAAGAGGCTGTATATAGTGGACTGAAAGACAGAAATCCAGAGGAAGGGTAAGAAGCTAGGCCTAACGAAGACTAGCATCTTCCGACGATGTCTTGCAGCATGAGGTAAGAATCAGCCAACAGTTTATATAAAGCATAAAGTAACAATGCAACAGAAGTTGCTGCAGCATTGTATAATAATAAGTTGTAATAATTAACAATGCATCCGATTTCACCTCCCCGACATCCCCGCGAGGAAGAAAACCCGGAACCATACAGTTTAATAATAGTTTCTAGTGGTAAGATCCAGCTTCAGCATAAAGCATCCTGTTACCGTGGACACGGCTATTCGAATAGATTAATCTTCCCTGCAGGGGTGCACTTGTGTTATGCTACACGCACGGATCTCCAGGGTGGCGGGAACCTTGTTAGGGAACGCTCCACCGAGGCTATCCGACACTTCATAGCCCATCTTTCAAACTCAACAGAGAGGCCATCCGCCGGTCTAAATCCTAAGTACTCAGGGCCTTGGACCCCAACCCTGACGTACTCCTGCACGGTGCGTGGGTGGCCGGGAAGCCGTAACAAAACAACACAGCTCGAGCAAAGAAGACAGCGCACTTCCCGGCAATCAGCCCGCGGTACTGCTGACGTCTGAAGAGTCCTCGAACGACACTACGAAGCAGAGGAGCCCATAAACTCGTAATTCCCACGGGTAGGTAGTGCGTACATGGCATATAGCCAACTTAAGACATTCACTGAACCATTTAGTATTTTAATTAACCTGCGTGACAACCGTTATCGTTGCCTCGACTTAACAGACCCGCGGACAACGACAGCAGCCAGGACCACCAGTACATCGGTGCCTGCCCTGTCGTCCCACCAAGTCACTGCGGTTACCACAAGGTGAACCGTCTCCTTACCTTGTCTCGCGTGTGCTCCTGGAGGAGCTCGACTTCCGTCGTTTGGTAACTCTCGCAGCCAACGATCAGGGGCCAAGCACACCGGTACACTGGTCGTACCCTCTCTGTCGTCCCGTCGCAATACCTCTCGCGGGCACCGCTGGGTCGCCCGACTTCTTACCTGAAGGACAGCCGTTTACAGGACCCTATGGCGGCAAGACAAAGTCAGCCTCGAGTGGAGTACAAGGATTACTCCTTGATAGCTCACACTTGAGGAGACTAGGCATAACCCAGATAGGCGCCTTTGGCGGTGTCTTCTTTGTACCTTACCTGTGCAGTTATAATATTTGTATCCGCGTTCACCCCCCTGGGTGATCACGGCCCTCTATCTAATCCTAGCTAACAATGCGCAGGGCTCACTTCTGAATAATGCATAATAATTATAATAGGCAGCATAGGAGAAAGGAAGGCACATCAAGGGGCGACAAAAATCAGGCTATGCAGTTGAATAGGATTGTAATCGTAGCAGCAGCAGTAACAATGCCTAGTGCAACAAAAGTACGGAAAGATAGGCGATATCTGGGGAAGAGAATGGCTCTGCTTGCCTGCAAGCTCGACGGTAGGGGTACGGTCGTCGACGAAGTAGTCGTACTCAGCAGCGGTGTAGTCGACGGCAGCAGCGGGGTCTACCGGAGATTAAGGGGGGGGGAAGAAACAATAAATACACAACAATAATAGCAATACAAATGCAAGACATAATAGAAGAGTTGTAAACGGGGTTCTAACGCAGTGTTCGGTGATTTGCTCGGAGCAGGAATTTATCCGGTGCTGATTCAACAATACCGGGTGATTACCGGACAGATGATCCGGAGGGGAAGGTTCCATGTATGCAATGTTAGAGACATCTGACAGGCATGTGGATAGTGTATCCATGTTAGTTGATCCATTCTGAACAACTTCCGTGTTCGGTATAAATTCATCCGGAGAGTTTTATGGTATCGGGCAATTATCGGACAGGCGCTGCCGAAGGGGGACGGTTCGATGTTCGGTACGTTAGAGGGGTTTGGTGAAGGTATGGGTATCGTATTTGTATTCGGTGATCCGTTCTGAATAACTTTCGTATACAAAAGTTTTTCATCTGGACAACTTTTATCGGTACCGGGAATTATCGGCAGACGGCCCGAAGGGGGGAATGTCGATGTCCAGTAAGTTAGAGGGGGGTGGTTGGTATATGGATAGCGTATTCGTTTTCGGTATATTTTTCTGAGCAACTTTGGTATTTAAAATATTTTCATCGGAGTTACGATTATTTTGTTATGATTTTCTAAAGTTTAAATTATTTTATACAATTTTAGAATTTCTTTTATTAACCAAATAAACATTATCTAGAATATTAATGTTGACTGGTCAACCCAGACAAAGGGGACCCATTTGTCATACCCTGGCATTTAAATAAATTATTTTATTTATTTAACAGCAAGTGGGGCCAACTTGTCATTGCCCCTTTTGGATTTCCTAAATTTGCTAAGTCTGAGTATCTCCGGTGAAGATTATCCATTGGCCGCCTTTGGGGCCCACGGTTTGGGGTCCCACTCCTCCGATGAAAATGTGCCCATCATCAGCTTCATCAGTGGTCAGTGATCTCGAATCCGGTACGGATGGAATTTGCGATAAAGTTCATCTGCTTAAATAAAACCTTGCCGGAAAAGTACTACCCGACGTTAATTCTCGGAATTGTCAAAAGATGCAAAGTTCGTCCGATTATTGCCGTTGATCTGTAGCTTAGACGGAGAAGCCTCCAACACGTGTTTTGCGCAATAACACCTGTACAATCATGCCATGCCCTTCGATAGCATGACAGACACATGTGGAAAGTCTATCTACTTCGCTAAATTAGCCATCGGGCAAACTCAGTTTTTCCGATTAACATAAATCCGCATTTTGCGTATTTTGTAGGAATTATTCCGTGCATCGAATGGACTTGGTCCAATGGCGAAAATCGAAGCTCGTTATGTGTACTACATGTCTACATAAGATTTATTCATGTTAAATTCCATTTGCATGATTTTTGTTGCTGTTCAAAGTGGTGTCCAGCAGCAGTTTTCAAAACTTTGCATCGTCTTCATGTTCAGTAGCAGGAGGCATCAGCCACAACATCAGTTAGCAGCAGCCGTGGTAGCAGACAACAGCCCGCAGCGGCAGGGACATGCCATGTTCGCGCGCGGCCAGGCGAGGCACAGGGCGCGGTGAGGCTGGCCAGCAGGCCATGGCCGCAGCCAGGGGGAGGCGGAGGCAGCCAGGTCAGTGGGGCGCCGACTACCAGCAGCCGGCGGCAGCACAGCGTGAGCCCACGGGCGGCTATGGAAGGATTGAGGTGGAGGAGGCCATGCAGGGAGCGGGTTTGCTCACAGGGGGAGAAGGGTCGCGGCTGGGCGTCGTGGTGGCTCGGGGAAGGAGAAGCACGGCGGCGGAGCTCCAGGCGCGCGCGGCCGGCGCGGGGCGCGCGAGTCAGAGCGGCGCGGTGGCCGTCGGCACCTTGGGGCGGCCGAGGCGAGGAGCACGGACGGAGGCGGCCAGGACGGCGGCGCGGCAAGGCCACGCAGGGGCGAGCACACCGAGAGGCGCCGGAGCCACGGCGGCGACAAGGGATCCCAGGGTTTGCCGGGCCTCGGGAAGCACGGGTGGCGGCGGCGAGGTCCGAGGCCATGGCGGCTAGGGTTCGCCGTTCCGCACGAGAGAAGGCGGCGACCACGAATCGGCTCGGCCAGGAGGCAGAACCCGTGGTGCGGCATCCCTCGGAGACGAGCACGGCGGCCGCCGGCGAGGCAGGGGAAGGGGATAGAGCCACGGGCTCGAGAGAGAGAGGGAGGAGAGATCGAGAGAGGAACGAGAGAGATGGAGGAGGGGCCGGCTCGGGCCTCTTTCGTCTAGGTCTAGGGGGCAGGGGCAAGGTGGGCTGGGCCCTTTGCCCAGTTAGGTGGGCTTGTGCCCTAGGCGTAGTATAGGATTTTTCCTTTTTTTTGTTTTTATAGTTTTCTTTTCTGTGATTTCTTCTTTGTATTTAATTTAAATACTTAGACATTTTTGTTAAGCATGAAAGATGCTCCAAAATTATTGTTGCACTACAAGCCAGTGCCACAAAATGTCTTGGGCATGAATCAAATCCTTTAATATTTTAATTAAATATTAAATGATTAAAATGGAATAAACAAGCTACTATTTTAATTGTTTCAATTAATTTAGAGATTAATAAAAATCCCAAAATTGGTGTAACATGGTCCACTGAATATCGGTGATTTTATAAAAGTAGTTTCACAATTTTTGGAGAAAGTTTATTTTGCACTTTGGTTTTAATATTCCACCAAAGGCAATATGAGCATTTGATTTGAATTCAACTCAAAGGCAACTGACTTGAGCTTGGAATTGTTTTGATTCATGATGACCAAGATCCATGATCACATTGCATTCAACAATATGAAAGGAGAAATTGAATTTGAACTGAACCAAGTTGATGAAAACAAAATTTTGATCCAGGCCATTTTGAGCAAGAGAAATTAGCAACAGTGATTAGCAACAGTAATCCTGATTACTGTAGGTGATTACTGTAGCGTGACACCAGGGGTGTTACAAATCTCCACCACTACAAAGAATTCTCGTCTCGAGAATTAACAGTAGTGAAAGGGGTAAGCTTTCGGTTTCGTATTCTAACGATTCTTCTAGTTGTTGTTTCCCTTCTCGATGAAGTTAATCCTTCTCATTGGTGTTTTCATTTCTTTGCATCATTGCATCTTGACGAGTTGTCATCCTTCTTCGGGGTCTTCATCGTACTTACGAATAGGTTGGGGGTAAACTCAAGGGGGGTCGGATCGGTACCAGGTTAATCAACCGAGGTTGTCCGAGGGAACGATGTAAAAAGTAATCTCCCGAGTTTAAACTCAGAGGAATACATCAAGAGAAACAAAAGAAGGTATGAGCATCTCAAGCGGATAAGCATGCATTCGATGCCGATGACGGATGATGGACAGGGGTTCCGAGCATTAGGCATAAGCATGATATCGGCCCGAATATCGCAAGGTAGATGACAAGAGTCAGGTCTCAATCCTGTGGAACTGTGGGTTATGGGACCCATTGAACCAGGGTGGTGACATTCAATGCGATCAAGTTGGATGGTAAGTCAGAGAACTGCTTGTCAGCTATATCCGCAACAACGTCGGTACCAAGGGCAGTGGACATTGAGAACCATTTTCTTGCTCGTTAATACGAGGCGGACCAATTGGCAAAGTTCTCGTCCCGGTGGTTACCGAAATGTCATCGACAATGTCAACAATGGGTTACTGACGAGGTTGTACACCGAGGTGTTTTCATAAGCAGGCGAATTATCACTGCTCAAATAAGACATATTACAAGAAAGGTTAAACAGACCAATGGAAAATAAATTGTGATGATACACAAGTATCAGGTGTATATCTTTCCCAAGGGAAAGCAGAGCACGATATACACGCCCAAGTTGTACTGGCAGGGAGCCAAGGGAGGTCGTCGATGATAACACAAATCATCGAATCGCAAGGATGGTATTACAAATGATGAATCCCATTGACACATGGAAGAAGCCATGAAATATTAGTCGGATAACAATCCACCAAATGTCGGGTGGTTCGCAAAGAATCTGGTGTGAGTATCGGCACTCAACCAGAAGGAGAAAGAATGCAAAGGCATCAGATGATGGAAGCATCGGAATAATTCGATGCTTAAGTACAAGGGAATTATGACTTTCAGATCGGGAGGTGGATGCAATTATCCACACGGACTTATCGGTTGCATGGGATTGCAAAGGCGATGAACACGTAGGATCTCGGGAATTGATCAGAGAGTAATCGTCGAAATCTTCAGGTGGATCAGGCGATCATCGAGAACGCAGAGCTCTCCGGGAGGAAGGAGGTACGTGAACCTAAGTCAGAGTTATTAAAACATTACCAGCAAGGATAAGAGAGTTTTATGGTATCGGGCAATTATCGGACAGGCGCTGCCGAAGGGGAACGGTTTGATGTTCGGTACGTTAGAGGGGTGTGGTGAAGGTATGGGTATCGTATTTGTATTCGGTGATCCGTTCTGAATAACTTTCGTATACAAAAGTTTTTCATCTGGACAACTTTTATCGGTACCGGGAATTATCGGCAGACGGCCCGAAGGGGGGAATGTCGATGTCCGGTAAGTTAGAGGGGGGTGGTTGGTATATGGATGGCGTATTCGTATTCGGTATATTTTTCTGAGCAACTTTGGTATTTAAAATATTTTCATCGGAATTACGATTATTTTGTTATGATTTTCTAAAGTTTAAATCATTTTATACAATTTTGGAATTTCTTTTATTAACCAAATAAACATTATCTAGAATATTAATGTTGACTGCTCAACCCTGACAAAGGGGACCCATTTGTCATACCTTGGCATTTAAATAAAGTATTTTATTTATTTAACAGCAAGTGGGGCCAACTTGTTATTGCCCCTTTTGGATTTCCTAAATTTGCTAAGTCTGAGAATCTCCGGTGAAGATTATCCATTGGCCGCCTTTGGGGCCCACGGTTTGGGGTCCCACTCCTCCGATGAAAATGTGCCCATCATCGGCTTCATCAGTGGTCAGTGATCTCGAATCCGGTACGGATGGAATTTGCGATAAAGTTCATCTGCTTAAATAAAACCTTGCCGGAAAAGTACTACCCGACGTTAATTCTCGGAATTGTCAAAAGATGCAAAGTTCGTCCGATTATTGCCGTTGATCTGTAGCTTAGACGGAGAAGCCTCCAACACGTGTTTTGCGCAATAACACCTGTACAATCATGCCATGCCCTTCGATAGCATGACAGACACATGTGGAAAGTCTATCTACTTCGCTAAAGTAGCCATCGGGCAAACTCAGTTTTTCCGATTAACATAAATCCGCATTTTGCGTATTTTGTAGGAATTATTCCGTGCATCGAATGGACTTGGTCCAATGGCGAAAATCGAAGCTCGTTATGTGTACTACATGTCTACATAAGTTTTATTCATGTTAAATTCCATTTGCATGATTTTTGTTGCTGTTCAAAGTGGTGTCCAGCAGCAGTTTTCAGAACTTTGCATCGTCTTCATGTTCAGTAGCAGGAGGCATCAGCCACAACAGCAGTTAGCAGCAACCGTGGTAGCAGACAACAGCCCGCAGCGGCAGGGACATGCCATGTTCGCGCGCGGCTAGGCGAGGCACAGGGCGCGGTGAGGCTGGCCAGCAGGCCATGGCCGCAGCCAGGGGGAGGCGGAGGCAGCCAGGTCAGTGGGGCGCCGACTACCAGCAGCCGACGGCAGCACAGCGCGAGCCCACGGGCGGCTATGGAAGGAAGGAGGTGGAGGAGACCATGCAGGGAGCGGGTTTGCTCACAGGGGGAGAAGGGTCGCGGCTGGGCGTCGTGGTGGCTCGGGGAAGGAGAAGCACAGCGGCGGAGCTCCAGGCGCGGGCGGGTCAGAGCGGCGCGGTGGCCGTCGGCACCTTGGGGCGGCCGAGGCGAGGAGCACGGACGGAGGCGGCCAGGACGGCGGCGCGACAAGGCCACGCAGGGGCGAGCACACCGAGAGGCGCCGGAGCCACGGCGGCGACAAGGGATCCCAGGGTTTGCCGGGCCTCGGGAAGCACGGGTGGCGGCGGCGAGGTCCGAGGCCATGGCGGCTAGGGTTCGCCGTTCGGCACGAGAGAAGGCGGCGACCACGAATCGGCTCGGCCAGGAGGCAGAACCCGTGGTGCGGCATCCCTCGGAGACGAGCACGGCGGCCGGCGGCGAGGCAGGGGAAGGGGATAGAGCCACGGGCTCGAGAGAGAGAGGGAGGAGAGATCGAGAGAGGAACGAGAGAGATGGAGGAGGGGCCGGCTCGGGCCTCTTTCGTCTAGGTCTAGGGGGCAGGGGCAAGGTGGGCTGGGCCCTTTGCCCAGTTAGGTGGGCTTGTGCCCTAGGCGTAGTATAGGATTTTTCCTTTTTTTGTTTTTATAGTTTTCTTTTCTGTGATTTCTTCTTTGTATTTAATTTAAATACTTAGACATTTTTGTGAAGCATGAAAGATGCTCCAAAATTATTGTTGCACTACAAGCCAGTGCCACAAAATGTCTTGGGCACGAATAAAATCCTTTAATATTTTAATTAAATATTAAATGATTAAAATGGAATAAACAAGCTACTATTTTAATTGTTTCAATTAATTTAGAGATTAATAAAAATCCCAAAATTGGTGTAACATGGTCCACTGAATATCGGTGATTTTATAAAAGTAGTTTCACAATTTTTGGAGAAAGTTTATTTTGCACTTTGGTTTTAATATTCCACCAAAGGCAATATGAGCATTTGATTTGAATTCAACTCAAAGGCAATTGACTTGAGCTTGGAATTGTTTTGATTCATGATGACCAAGATCCATGATCACATTGCATTCGACAATATCAAAGGAGAAATTGAATTTGAACTGAACCAAGTTGATCAAAACAAAATTTTGATCCAGGCCATTTTGAGCAAGAGAAATTATCAACAGTGATTAGCAACAGTAATCCTGATTACTGTAGGTGATTACTGTAGCGTGACACCAGGGGTGTTACAAATCTCCACCACTACAAAGAATTCTCGTCCCGAGAATTAACAGTAGTGAAAGGGGTAAGCTTTCGGTTTCGTATTCTAACGATTCTTCTAGTTGTTGTTTCCCTTCTCGATGAAGTTAATCCTTCTCATTGGTGTTTTCATTTCTTTGCATCATTGCATCTTGACGAGTTGTCATCCTTCTTCGGGGTCTTCATCGTACTTACGAATAGGTTGGGGGTAAACTCCAGGGGGGTCGGATCGGTACCAGGTTAATCAACCGAGGTTGTCCGAGGGAACGATGTAAAAAGTAATCTCCCGAGTTTAAACTTAGAGGAATACATCAAGAGAAACAAAAGAAGGTATGAGCATCTCAAGCGGATAAGCATGCATTCGATGCCGATGACGGATGATGGACAGGGGTTCCGAGCATTAGGCATAAGCATGATATCGGCCCGAATATCGCAAGGTAGATGACAAGAGTCAGGTCTCGATCCTGTGGAACTGTGGGTTATGGGACCCATTGAACCAGGGTGGTGACATTCAATGCGATCAAGTTGGATGGTAAGTCAGAGAACTGCTTGTCAGCTATATCCGCAACAACGTCGGTACCAAGGGCAGTGGACATTGAGAACCATTTTCTTGCTCGTTAATACGAGGCGGACCAATTGGCAAAGTTCTCGTCCCGGTGGTTACCGAAATGTCATCGACAATGTCAACAATGGGTTACTGACGAGGTTGTACACCGAGGTGTTTTCATAAGCAGGTGAATTATCACTGCTCAAATAAGACATATTACAAGAAAGGTTAAACAGACCAATGGAAAAGAAATTGCGATGATACACAAGTATCAGGTGTATATCTTTCCCAAGGGAAAGCAGAGCACGATATACACGCCCAAGTTGTACTGGCAGGGAGCCAAGGGAGGTCGTCGATGATAACACAAATCATCGAATCGCAAGGATGGTATTACAAATGATGAATCCCATTGACACATGGAAGAAGCCATGAAATATTAGTCGGATAACAATCCACCAAATGTCGGGTGGTTCGCAAAGAATCTGGTGTGAGTATCGGCACTCAACCAGAAGGAGAAAGAATGCAAAGGCATCAGATGATGGAAGCATCGGAATAATTCGATGCTTAAGTACAAGGGAATTATGACTTTCAGATCGGGAGGTGGATGCAATTATCCACACGGACTTATCGGTTGCATGGGATTGCAAAGGCGATGAACACGTAGGATCTCGGGAATTGATCAGAGAGTAATCGTCGAAATCTTCAGGTGGATCAGGCGATCATCGAGAACGCAGAGCTCTCCGGGAGGAAGGAGGTACGTGAACCTAAGTCAGAGTTATTAAAACTTTACCAGCAAGGATAAGAGAGTTTTATGGTATCGGGCAATTATCGGACAGGCGCTTCCGAAGGGGAACGGTTTGATGTTCGGTACGTTAGAGGGGTGTGGTGAAGGTATGGGTATCGTATTTGTATTCGGTGATCCGTTCTGAATAACTTTCGTATACAAAAGTTTTTCATCTGGACAACTTTTATCGGTACCGGGAATTATCGGCAGACGGCCCGAAGGGGGGAATGTCGATGTCCGGTAAGTTAGAGGGGGGTGGTTGGTATATGGATGGCGTATTCGTATTCGGTATATTTTTCTGAGCAACTTTGGTATTTAAAATATTTTCATCGGAATTACGATTATTTTGTTATGATTTTCTAAAGTTTAAATCATTTTATACAATTTTGGAATTTCTTTTATTAACCAAATAAACATTATCTAGAATATTAATGTTGACTGCTCAACCCTGACAAAGGGGACCCATTTGTCATACCCTGGCATTTAAATAAAGTATTTTATTTATTTAACAGCAAGTGGGGCCAACTTGTTATTGCCCCTTTTGGATTTCCTAAATTTGCTAAGTCTGAGAATCTCCGGTGAAGATTATCCATTGGCCGCCTTTGGGGCCCACGGTTTGGGGTCCCACTCCTCCGATGAAAATGTGCCCATCATCGGCTTCATCAGTGGTCAGTGATCTCGAATCCGGTACGGATGGAATTTGCGATAAAGTTCATCTGCTTAAATAAAACCTTGCCGGAAAAGTACTACCCGACGTTAATTCTCGGAATTGTCAAAAGATGCAAAGTTCGTCCGATTATTGCCGTTGATCTCTAGCTTAGACGGAGAAGCCTCCAACACGTGTTTTGCGCAATAACACCTGTACAATCATGCCATGCCCTTCGATAGCATGACAGACACATGTGGAAAGTCTATCTACTTCGCTAAAGTAGCCATCGGGCAAACTCAGTTTTTCCGATTAACATAAATCCGCATTTTGCGTATTTTGTAGGAATTATTCCGTGCATCGAATGGACTTGGTCCAATGGCGAAAATCGAAGCTCGTTATGTGTACTACATGTCTACATAAGTTTTATTCATGTTAAATTCCATTTGCATGATTTTTGTTGCTGTTCAAAGTGGTGTCCAGCAGCAGTTTTCAGAACTTTGCATCGTCTTCATGTTCAGTAGCAGGAGGCATCAGCCACAACAGCAGTTAGCAGCAGCCGTGGTAGCAGACAACAGCCCGCAGCGGCAGGGACATTCCATGTTCGCGCGCGGCCAGGCGAGGCACAGGGCGCGGTGAGGCTGGCCAGCAGGCCATGGCCGCAGCCAGGGGGAGGCGGAGGCAGCCAGGTCAGTGGGGCGCCGACTACCAGCAGCCGGCGGCAGCACAGCGCGAGCCCACGGACGGCTATGGAAGGAAGGAGGTGGAGGAGACCATGCAGGGAGCGGGTTTGCTCACAGGGGGAGAAGGGTCGCGGCTGGGCGTCGTGGTGGCTCGGGGAAGGAGAAGCACGGCGGCGGAGCTCCAGGCGCGCGCGGCCGGCGCGGGGCGCGCGGGTCAGAGCGACGCGGTGGCCGTCGGCACCTTGGGGAGGCCGAGGCGAGGAGCACGGACGGAGGCGGCCAGGACGGCGGCGCGACAAGGCCACGCAGGGGCGAGCACACCGAGAGGCTTCCTACAGGCAGTCGGCTCTGATACCAACTTGTGACGCCCCCAAAATCAAACCGTGTACAGTAATCATACACGCAAGGTACACGATCGAAATCAGGGACTCACGGTGAGATATCACAACACAACTCTACAAATAAAATAATACAAGCTGTTTAATACAAGCCAGGGGCCACGATGGCTCGAATACAACAGCTCGAGAGCACAAAGTCAGCGGAAGAAATAGTATCTGAGTACAAACACAAGGGTACAAGGTTGCCTTAAGAAGGCTAGCACATAAACAACAACGATCGAAAAGGCGAGGCCTCCTGCCTGGGAACCTCCAAACTACTCCTGGTCAAAGGGGAACTCGACGTCGTAGAAGGCATCGGGGATCTTCACGTTGCGGTGGTCGGCATCGGGAATCTCCTACTCCTGGACTCCAACGTCGACTGCAGCGGCCGATCAGGCAAAACAAAAAGGGGGAAATAAAGCAGGTGATTAACTAGCATACCCGCGAGTCTTACGTCCGCTACTAAGCATTATGCATTGTATCAACGGAAAGAAGAGGCTGTATATATTGGGCCGAAAGACAGAAATCCAGAGCAAGGGTAAGAAGCTAGGCCTAACGAAGACTAGCATCTTCCGACGATGTCTTGCAGCATTAGGTAAGAATCAGCCAACAGTTTATATAAAGCATAAAGTAACAATGCAACAGAAGTTGCTGCAGAATTGTATAATAATAAGTTGTAATAATTAACAATGCCTCCGAGTTCACCTCCCCGACATCCCCGCGAGGAAGAAAACCCGGAACCATATAGTTTAATAATAGTTTCTAGTGGTAAGATCCAGCTTCAACATAAAGCGTCCTGTTACCGTGGACACGACTATTCGAATAGATTAATCTTCCCTGCAGGGGTGCACTTGTGTTACGCTACACGCACGGATCTCCAGGGTGGCGGGAACCTTGTTAGGGAACGCTCCACCGAGGTTATCCGAAACTTCATAGCCCATCTTTCAAACTCAACAGAGAGGCCGTCCGCCGGTCTAAATCCTAAATACTCAGGGCCTTGGACCCCAACCCTGACGTACTCCTGCACGGTGCGTGGGTGGCCGGGAAGTCGTAACAAAATAACACAGCTCGAGAAAAGAAGACAGCGCACTTCCCGGCAATCAGCCCGCGGTACTGCTGACGTCTGAAGAGTCCTCGGACGACACTACGAAGCAGAGGAGCCCATAAACTCGTAATTCCCACGGGTAGGTAGTGCGTACATGGCATATAGCCAACTTAAGACATTCACTGAACCATTTAGTATTTTAATTAACCTGCGTGACAACCGTTATCGTTGCCTCGACTTAACCGACCCGCAGACAACGACAGCAGCCAGGACCACCAGTACATCGGTGCCTGCCCTGTCGTCCCACCAAGTCACTGCGGTTACCAACAAGGTGAACCGTCTCCTTACCTTGTCTCGCGTGTGCTCCTGGAGGAGCTCGACTTCCGTGGTTTGGTAACTCTCGCGGCCAACGATCAGGGGCCAAGCACACCGGTACACTGGTCGTACCCTCCCTATCGTCCCGTCGCAATACCTCTCGCGGGCACCGTTGGGTCGCCCGACTTCTTACCTGAAGGACAACCGTTTACAAGACCCTATGGCGGCAAGACAAAGTCAGCCTCGAGTGGAGTACAAGGATTACTCCTTGATAGCTCACCCTTGAGGTGACTAGGCATAACCCAGATACGGGCCTTTGGCGGTGTCTGCTTTGTACCGTACCTGTGCAGTTATAATATTTGTATCCGCGTTCACCCCCCTGGGTGATCACGGCCCTCTATCTAATCCTAGCTAACAATGCGCAGGGCTCACTTCTGAATAATGCATAATAATTATAATAGGCAGCATAGGATAAAGGAAGGCACATCAAGGGGCGACAAAAATCAGGCTATGCAGTTGAATAGGATTGTAATCGTAGCAGCAGCAGTAACAATGCCTAGTGCAAGAAAAGTACGGAAAGATAGGCGATATCTGGGGAAGAGAATGGCTCTGCTTGCCTGCAAGCTCGACGGTAGGGGTACGGTCGTCGACGAAGTAGTCGTACTCAGCAGCGGTGTAGTCAACGACAGCAGCGGGGTCTATCGGAGATTAAGGGGGGGGGGAAGAAACAATAAATACACAACAATAATAGCAATACAAATGCAAGACATAACAGAAGAATTGTAAACGGGGTTCTAACGAAGTGTTCGGTTATTTGCTCGGAGCAGGAATTTATCCGGTGCTGATTCAACAATACCGGGTGATTACCGGACAGATGATCCGGAGGGGAAGGTTCCATGTCTGCAGTGTTAGAGACATCTGACAGGCATGTGGATAGTGTATCCGTGTTAGTTGATCCATTCTGAACAACTTCCGTGTTCGGTATAAATTCATCCGGAGAGTTTTACGGTATCGGGCAATTATCGGACAGGCGCTGCCGAAGGGGAACGGTTTGATGTTCGGTACGTTAGAGGGGTGTGGTGAAGGTATGGGTATCGTATTTGTATTCGGTGATCCGTTCTGAATAACTTTCGTATACAAAAGTTTTTCATCTGGACAACTTTTATCGGTACCGGGAATTATCGGCAGACGGCCCGAAGGGGGGAATGTCGATGTCCGGTAAGTTAGAGGGGGTGGTTGGTATATGGATGGCGTATTAGTATTCGGTATATTTTTCTGAGCAACTTTGGTATTTAAAATATTTTCATCGGAATTATGATTATTTTGTTATGATTTTCTAAAGTTTAAATCATTTTATACAATTTTGGAATTTCTTTTATTAACCAAATAAACATTATCTAGAATATTAATGTTGACTGGTGAACCCTGACAAAGGGGACCCATTTGTCATACCCTGGCATTTAAATAAAGTATTTTATTTATTTAACAGCAAGTGGGGCCAACTTGTTATTGCCCCTTTTGGATTTCCTAAATTTGCTAAGTCTGAGAATCTCCGGTGAAGATTATCCATTGGCCGCCTTTGGGGCCCACGGTTTGGGGTCCCACTCCTCCGATGAAAATGTGCCCATCATCGGCTTCATCAGTGGTCAGTGATCTCGAATCCGGTACGGATGGAATTTGCGATAAAGTTCATCTGCTTAAATAAAACCTTGCCGGAAAAGTACTACCCGACGTTAATTCTCGGAATTGTTAAAAGATGCAAAGTTCGTCCGATTATTGCCGTTGATCTGTAGCTTAGACGGAGAAGCCTCCAACACGTGTTTTGCGCTATAACACCTGTACAATCATGCCATGCCCTTCGACACATGTGGAAAGTCTATCTACTTCGCTAAAGTAGCCATCGGGCAAACTCAGTTTTGCCGATTAACATAAATCCACATTTTGTGAATTTTGTAGGAATTATTCCGTGAATCGAATGGACTTGGTCCAATGGCGAAAATCGAAGCTCGTTATGTGTACTACATGTCTACATAACTTTTATTCATGTTAAATTCCATTTGCATGATTTTTGTTGCTGTTCAAAGTGGTGTCCAGCAGCAGTTTTCAAAACTTTGCATCGTCTTCATGTTCAGTAGCAGGAGGCATCAGCCACAACAGCAGTTAGCAGCAGCCGTGGTAGCAGACAACAGCCCGCAGCGGCAGGGACATGCCATGTTTGCGCGCGGCCAGGCGAGGCACAGGGCGCGGTGAGGCCGGCCAGCAGGCCATGGCCGCAGCCAGGGGGAGGCGGAGGCAGACAGGTCAGTGGGGCGCCGACTACCAGCAGCCGGCGGCAGCACAGCGCGAGCCCACGGGCGGCTATGGTAGGAAGGAGGTGGAGGAGGCCAGGGAGGGAGCGAGTTTTCTCACAGGGGGAGAAGGGTCGCGACTGGGCGTCGTGGTGGCTCGGGGAAGGAGAAGCACGGCGGCGGAGCTCCAGGCGCGCGCGGCCGGCGCGGGGCGCGCGGGTCAGAGCTGCGCGGTGGCCGTCGGCACCTTGGGGCGGCCGAGGCGAGGAGCATGGACGGAGGCGGCCAGGACGGCGGCGCGGCAAGGCCACGCAGGGGCGAGCACACCGAGAGGCGCCGGAGCCACGGTGGCGACATGGGATCCCAGGGTTTGCCGGGGCTCGGGAAGCACGGGTGGCGGCGGCGAGGTCCGAGGCCATGGCGGCTAGGGTTCGCCGTTCCGCACGAGAGAAGGCGGCGACCACGAATAGGCTTGGACAGGAGGCAGAACCCGTGGCGCGGCATCCCTCGGAGACGAGCACGGCGGCCGGCGACGACGGCCATCACCGGACCCAGCCGGTGGTACCGAAATTTTGATCCAGGCCATTTTGAGCAAGAGAAGTTATCAACAGTGATTAGCAACAGTAATCTTGATTACTGTAGGTGATTACTGTAGCGTGACACCCGGGGTGTTACAGGTGGTACCGAAGGCTTTCCCTGCATAGTACGGTTAGCAGGCAGTTTTTTCACAAGTGCTTTCTGCACCCATATCTGCCTCTTGTAGAAGCCATTCTTAGGAGGAGTGCCAACATACTCAGCAGTAACCTTTCCTTGTTCGTCTTTATTGAGTTTGTAGTCTGAATCAAGTGATTCATCCACAATGGCTTTGTTCATTTTGCAGCCGAAACCTGAAAGGTTAGCAATGTCAATAGGTTTCTCCTTCGCTAGGACCCAAACAGTCTTAGGATACTGCTCAGGTTCCCAATAGGTGCCATCAGGGTTTATCTTTCTCTCGAAACCAACACCTTCATTCCTGGGATTCCTGTGAAGGAGAGCCTTCCTCAGGATATCACAAAGATACTGGTGACCTTGCACACTTTTGAACATGCCTGTTTCAAATAAGTTTTTCAACCTGAGGAGTTCCTCGGTAACAGCAGGATTTTCCTCATCCGAGGCATTAGTATCATCAATAATAATTGGAGCTTTGCCTTTGGAATCAGTTTTGCTTCGTTCCAGACAAGTTAAGCAAAGTGAATCAATTTTATGATTTGCTTCAGAACCTTGTTGAGCCATGAGAGAGAGATTGACATTTTCCAACTCTTCATGAGCCTCTTTCAGTCTTTCGAGAGCCATTTTCCTTTGAAGAAATTCATAGGTAAGCTTCTCATAATCAATTGAAAGAAGATCATGCCTAGAGGATAATTCTTCAAACTTTTCTTTCAGAGCAGCATGCTCATTCGTTTAAGTTTGACCTTTCTCTATCTCATCGATCAACAGAGTTTCTGATTTCTTAATAGTTTTGCTTAGAGAATCAAGTTCATCTTGTTGGATTGAAGAAATTTTAGCAAGTTTAGCATAGCTTATCTTTGAATCACTATCATATGAAGAACAATCAGAAGTATCATAGTTAGATTTGGATGAAGATACCTTCGCCTTGGCGATGAAGCAATATGTAGGAGTTTCATCTTCACTACTGTTGTTGTTGAAGAATGAGCTCGAAGCTTTGGTTGAAGCATCTACTGAAGCGAATGCCAAACTAGCAACACCATCTGCTTCGGACCCAGACCCAGAACTTGAGCCTGATTCAGTTTCGGACCCAGAGGCTTCGTCTTCAGAGTTCATCTCCTTTCCCAGATAGGCCTTGGCACGGTGAGAACTTCTTCGTCGAGATGAGTGAGTCTTCGATGAAAAACCCTCACGCTTCTTATGATACTTCTTCCTCTTGTCATCATGAGAATCTTTCTTCTTTTCTCTTCTCGAATTGGAATCATGTCTCTTGGATTCATAGCTTTTGGTGGATATGTGGGACTTGGTTGAGGAGTCTCTGAGCGAATGCTTTGATTTGTTCTCAGCTTCCCACAGAGGGCAATCAGCAATGTAGTGACCTGGTTTCTTGCACTTGTAGCAACAGTTGTCCTTCGATGGAGAGCTTCTTGAGGATGAGCGGTGAGACGAGTGACTTCAGCTCCTTGAAGAATAACTCTTTTTCGGTGAAGAAAAACCTTTTCTTTGGAAGCGGTTGAAGTGTCTCATGATCAATGCTAAATCTTTCCCAATGCTTGCAGGATCATCTGATTCGACACCTGAGGCAGAACTGACTTTGGGTGAAGAATGACGCGAAGCTTTTGTTTTCAAAGCATGTGATCTTCTTCGAGATCCATTAATATCGCGTTTCTCATCTTCTTCCATTTCAAAGGTATTGAGTCTCTCAAGAATATCAGCGGCAACAAGACATCTGAAATCAGTTCTTTCCTTGATCATCAGCACATTGTGATCAAATGAATCATCCAATGAGCGAAGCAAAGTTCTTACAACTGAGTGAGGAGTAATGTCATCAGCACCGAGGGAAATCAACTCATTAGTAAGAGCAGTGAGTCTGTTGTAAATGGAGCTGACTTTTTCACCCTCGTTTCTCTTGAATCGATAGAATTTGCTTCGGAGTGTGTCAATTCTGGCATCCTTCTGGGTAGAAACACCTTCACCAATCTTTTCAAGATAGTACCAGACACCTTTGGCAGGAGGAATATTCTTCACTTCATGATACTTTTCTGGTGTCAGATGATTGGTGATGAAAACCCAAACTTCAGAATCAAGATAATTCACTTTTTCTTCTGAGGAGTGATGCCCTTCTCATCGGCAACTGTGACTCCATACAAGACAACTTGCCAGGCAACAGAATTGATCGCCATGATATTTCTCTTCATTTTGTCCTTCCAGTACGTGTAGTCCTTCCCATTGAAAACAGGAATAGGTTCGCCGGAGCGAATAGCTGCGAAAGACATACTTGAAGACACTCCAGGAGGTTAATCCAAAACATACAGATTGTAGGGAGTGACTAGCTCTGATACCAACTGAAAGTCTAAGTATGTGATCAGAGGGGGAGGGGGTGAATGATCACTTCAAATTTTCGCCTGAAACTATGAAGTGAAGCATAAGTAAAGCGGAACAGCAAAGTAAAACTGGAAGCGAAACTAAATGCAGTGAATCAAAACACATTGAAGCATAACTGCGAAGCAAATGCAATATAGAAGGTAAGTGCTTGAAGTAAAATGAACTGAGACTCGGCGATGTTTGTTCGACCAGTTCACGCTCTGCATAGCGCCACGTCTTGTTGAAGGGACTGGTGATTGAACACCTGGAGCAAATCTCTCTCCGTCCGTTGCTCCACTGCACTAAACTCCTTGAGCTTGGTCAGTTCTTCACTCGTGGTTGATTATTAAGGAAAGCACCGAAACCTTTGACAAACTGGACTTCGAGGCGACAATTACTCTTCGCTCTCTGAAGAACAACACTCTAACCGTCTAGGATAATTGCAGTTCTCCAAGATAAAAAGGCTAGTAAGCTTTCACCTAAGTCATCTCGAATCTACTCAGATCAATGGGACTTAGGCTTCAGTATTCTTGGTATTGGGTTTTGCTTTGGTGGCATTTTTGGGGTGCTCTCTTCAATCTCTCTCAGGAATATTCTCAGAGCAGCCACCCGCAAATGGAGGATGGGGCGGCGTATTTATAGTTGGCGATCCCGAGGTGCGCAATGACAAAATTGACCCGAGGTGACAGCTTGACATGTGTCCACAACGGTCGGATTTTTCATCACTGCGCAGCTTTACTTGCGGAACAAGTAAAGCTGACTCACGGACTTAGTTCTGCTTCAGAAGCAAAAGAACGAAGTCTTTCCTACTGAAGCTTAACTTAGTGCACATGAGATTTCTTCGCTCTGGCTTCTCACTTGATGTGGATTTGATCTGAGCATTTTCTCAATGACTTCGGTGTCCACAAACTAAAGACCCCTCTTGATAGTACGGTTTGTCCTATGACTCAAAGAACATAAAAAGAACTACACAAAAACATCTAATTCTTGCGCCGTCTTCTTCACTTCCTTCAATGAGTTGAGATTCAGGACACCTTCATTTTTGGGGGTCATCCTCCGTAATTAAGCTTCGCTCAGGGGGTATTTCTTCGATAACTTGAAAACCATCCCTGAAGCTTTATCACCTAGCTTGTCCTTCAGGAACCTATTCAACTGTTTATACTAAAAAACATTGTTAGTTCCTCTACTGTCTTGTCCAACAATATCCAAAACACACGGGGGCAAAACTTTGCTCTTACAGTTCTGGGTTGTTGTCAACCGGGAATCCCGGATACCTTTTTTCTTCACCATTCCTTTTGCTTGATGTCGCTGTTGTTTGATTGCATTCTCTTGAAACCTCTCGACATCAAGTGTCTTGGTCATCATCGGCATTTTTGATTTTTCCATGTGTCTATTGAATTCATGGTGAGAATTACCAACCTTGCCGCTCGATGATTTGTGTTATCATCGACAACATCCTTTGACTCCCTGCCAATACAAACTTGGTCATATATATCTTGCTCTGCTTTACCTTGGGAAAGATATACACCTGATACTTGTGTATCATCACATTTTCCTTTCCATTGTCTGTTTAACCTTTCTTTGAATATAAATTATCCGAGCAGTGATAATTCCCTGCTGATGTAAACACTTCGGTGTACTACTTTGTCCGTACAACATGCTACTATTGTTGATAACATTTCGGTAACCACCGATGGGCGAGAACTTCGCCTATTGGTCCGCCTCCTCTTAACGAGCAGGAAAATGGTTCTCTTCGTCCCTCGCCCTTGGCACTGATGATGTTGCCTACTAGTTGACAAGCTATTCTCTGACTTACCTTGCCACTGATCGCATTTTTTTTCACCACCCTTCTTATTCAATGTGGGCCCATAACCCACAGTTCCACAGGATCGAAACATGACTCACTTGTACCTTTCTGTTCTCGAGGTTATTCCTCTTGCTTAACCTCGTATGCAATTCACGAGTCACCTACCTTGTGATATTCAGTTCGATATCAGACTCAGTGCTTATGCCGGATGCTTTGGGCCCCTTTTCATCCTCCGTCATCGGCATCGAATGCTTGCATCTCCGCTTGAAAACTTCTCACGCCTTCTTTTTTTCTCTCGATGTATCTCCCTGAGTTAAACTAGTGAGATATTTGGTACCCATTACCTGGGACAATCTCGGTTGATTAAGCTTGTACCGATCTGACCCTCTAAAGTTTCCCCCCCTAACCTATTCGTAAGTACGATGGAGCCCTCGAAGGAAGGATGACAACTCATCGAGATGCACCGATGCAGAGAAATGAAGACAACATAATTAAGGATCAACTCCTTTGATAAGGACCACAAGCACCAGAAGACTCGTTAGAATGCGAAACCGAAACCTTACCCTTTGCCCTACTTTTAAATTCTCGAGGCAAGAATTCTTTATAGTGGTGGAGATTTGTAACACCCCGGGTGTCACGCTACAGTAATCACCTACAGTAATCACAATTACTGTTGCTAATCATGCCTTGATCATTTTTTGAAGCTTTAAAACTGAAGAGTATCACACCCCCCAACATTTTATTAAAGGCCCACAATATTTACAGAATTTACAACAAAGCTTCAAAAAAATATGCCCTCAAGGTGGAAAAAAGTCAATCCATCTAAGTAGCTCCTCTTTAAACCTAGGTTTGATCCTGTAACTAAGCAAGGTGAGATCATGGATGAAGCCCATTTTCCACTTTGCAAAGGATGGCCTCTCATGCTTGAAGCATTTGGCATTCCTGACCATCCAAATATTCCACCAGGAAGTGAACACAACCTCAGCAAAGAAAGGTTTCTGAAACGCCTCTCTAGCTTGTGTTGCAATGCCTTGATCATTTTTGCATCAACACAAACTCCAAATGCCCTTCATGAATATTAAAAGTAGGTGATACATAAAACCTTGTCCAAAATTGTTGCAAGCACTTTTGCTAAATCCCAAATAATCATTGGACCATGCTAGAACAACAATGGAAATTTATTAAGCTATAAGATAAATCAAACAATTCAAACAGTGGCAAACCAGTGGCATTTAATCCCTTTTTAAATAAAACAAAAATACAAAAGAGTTTTAATAATCACCAAACTCTTTGTGGCACTTCTGTAAAGTGTAATACCATTAAACCAACAAGTTTTACATCTAAAAAAATCATTTGATAATCAAATAAAATTAGAACAGAAGGTTTACACTGCTGGCAAAAAGAAAATAAAATAAAATGAGGGAAAAACCCTAACACTCGCCCTGGGCGAGGCCCTCCCTGGCCCAGCCAGCCCCCTCTCCCCTCTTCTCCCTCCTACTATTCGAGCGACCTAGGCCATGGTGTGCCCGACGAGTTCTTCGTCCCCGGCGAGCCGTGCCACGTCCTGCGCCGCTATAGTCGCCCGGGACTCGATAAAAGATCTCCCCCGCACAAACTGGATCGAGATCCAACCCCTTTCCCCCCTCACCATCGTCTTCTCCACCTTGACCGAACCCGCCATGGACGCGCCCCCTTGAACTCGCGTGGCCACTGAGAAGGCCAGCCCCGTCGGACGTGTCCTACGTGTGCGCCATCGTCGCCTTCGTCTACCTGCGCAAGGAATCGAGCAGTGGAGCCCGGCAGCGACGACTACGTCACAGTTCCCCTCCTGCGCTGCCGCGACATCACCTTCAAATTGCCGCCCCGTCGAGCCCTCCCCGAGCTCACTCTAAACGGCTACACCTCCACGGTGAGCCCCTTCACCGTCACCAAACCTTCCCTTTGCCCCCCTCTCGCCATAGCACCAACCGCCATTGGAGCCGAGCTCCGTCGCCGCCGTGCGTTGTCGTAGCCGTGGTCACAACTCACGCTTTTGGCCGCCAAGCATGCCATCGTGCTCCGCCTACACCAGTAGCCCAGCCCACTATCGCATGCTCGACCTAACGCCCGGAGTCATCGTCCTCGTCGGTTGTCATCTTCTGGCCACCGCCCCCATCGACATAGCCCTTGAACCAGACCGTCCCCGGCAACGCCGTGGCCACCGTTGGATGCGGCTCGAGCTCGGGAAGCCTTGGGGCCAAACCTCGCCACCAATGGAGGCCGGTAGCGGGCGCGCGGGCAAACTCCGGCGACCCGGCCGTCGCCGGCGAGACCCCGAGTGGCTGACCGGTGGACCCCCCCCCCCCCCCGGTCAGAGTTATAATTAACCCTAACCCCTCACTGTTGTGCCACTGACAGTGGGTTAGCCCCTGTAATCCCCTCCACTTTTAAACTAATCACTGATTAAAACAACTGTTAGATTATTAGGTGTCTATGACATATGGGCCCCATGCCCTTAACCTTAATTAAGTAGATTAATTAACACACCGTGTCTTTGACACCTGGGTCCCACCTGTCAGCTAATTTATTTAAAAAAATTAATATTAGTCATAGCGGATGACATGTGGGCCCATTACTATTTAAATAAATAAAATGATTTATTATGCCACTATGAGGCTGACATATGGGACCCACTGGTCAGTTGACCAGTCAACCTTACAGGTGGGTCCCCTCTGTCAGGTTTGACTTGGTCAACTACTATTTGGATAATGCTTTATTTAATAATATTAAATAAATTTAGAAAATGATTTAAATTAAATTAAACTTTAAAATTGAATATCTTTTAAACCGTAAGTCAGATTCAAAAACTTTATACATCAAGATTTATCAGAAAAATATCACGAACCCGAATACGCTACCCATACCCCCACCACCCCCTCTAACATACCGAACATCGAACTGTCCTCCTCCGGACCGTCTGTCCGATGATTTGTCCGGTACTGTTAAAGTACCTGGATAAATTTATTCTGAACACGAAAGTTGTTCAGAATGGATCAACTAACACGGATACACCTTGCACATGTTTTTCGAATGTCCACGACACCTCCGGCATGATCCCTTCCCCCTCCGGACACTCTGTCGATAATCACCAGGAGCTGGCAGTTCATCCCCGGATGGATTCCTACTCCGTGCAACGTGCATTGCACTGCGTTAGAACACCGTTAACATTGCATACGTCATACCATTCATCTGTTTGTTTATGCTTGCTTTGTATTTACTTTTTCTTCCCCACCTTTATTCTCCGGTAGACCCCGCTGCTACTGCCGACTACACTGCTGCCGGGTATGACTACTTTGTCGACGACCCTACCCCTACCATCGAGCTTGCAGGCAAGCAGAGCCATTCTCTTCCCCAGATATCGCCTATCTTGTCCGTACATTTCTTGCACTAGGAATTGTTACTGCTGCTGCTACGATTACAATCCTATTCAGTTGCATAGCCTGATTTTGTCGCCCCTTGATGTACCTCCTCTATCCTATGCTACCTATTATAATTATGCATTATTCAGCAGTGAGCCCTGCGCTTTGTTAGCTAGGATTAGATAGCAGGCCCGTGACCACTCAGGGGAGTGACGCGGATACGTCTTATTATAACTCCAACAGGTACGGTACAATGCAGACACCGCCTAAGGCCCCCTAGCTCGGCTCTGCCGAGCCACCTTCAAGTGGAGCTACCGAGGAGTAATCCTCGTACCTCCACTCGTTGTTGACTCTGTATAGCCGCTCTAGGTACCTGGCAACGGTTGTCCTTAAAGGTAAGAAGTCGGGCGACCCAACGGTGCCCGCGAGCGGTATTGCGTCGGGAACGACAGGGAGGGTACGACCGACGTTACTGGTGTGCTTGGCCCCTGCTCGTATCTCGCGAGAGTTACCAAACCACGAAAGTCGAGCTCTACCAAGAGCACACGCGAGATAAGGTAATGAGACGGTTCACCTTGTTGGTAACCGTAGAGACTTGGTGGGACGACAGGGTAGGCACCGATGTACTGGTGGTCCTGACTGCTGTCGTTGTCCGCGGGTCAGTTAAGTCGAGGCAACGATAACGGTTGTCACGCAGGTTAATTAAAATGCTAAATGGTTTGGCGGATGACTTGAGAGACCCGTTGGTCTGTACGCACTACCTACACGTGGGATTACGGTGTGGGCCCTCCGCGTCGTAGTTCGTCCGAAAGCTCTTCAGACGTCAGCAGTACTGTGGCCTGATCGCCGGGAAGCCGTGTTGTCTTATTTGCTGCAGCAGGTGTGTTTGGATTTGCTTTTGCTTCACCGGCCAGACTCGCACCGTGCAGGAGCGTGCAAGGGTGCGGACCTAGACCCCTTGGCGCATAGGATATAGTCCGGTGGATGGCTTCTCTGCTGAGCCTAGGATGGGCTACGATGTGTTGGATAGCCTTGGTGGGGCATTCCCTAACAAGGTGTACGCCACCCTGGAGATCTGAGCGTGCAGGATGAACAGTAGTGCACCCCTGCAGGGAGTTTAATCTATTCGAATATCCGTGTCCACGGTAACAGGACGCTTTATGCTGAAGCTAGACCTTACCACTACAAATTACTACTATTAAACTATATGGTTCCGGTTCTTCTTCCTCGCAGGGAAGTCGAGGAGGGGAACTCGGAGGCATTATTATTATTAATGAGTACAACTTATATTATACAATGTTGCAGCAACTTCTGCTTCATTGTTACTTTACTGCTTTATATAAACTGTTGGCTGATTCTCTCCTTGTGCTGCAAGACACGTCAGAAGATGCTAGTCTTCGATAGGCCTAGCTTCTTACCCTTATTCTGATTTCTACCTTGCAGTCCACTATATACAGCCTCCCCTTTCCATTGATACAAATGCATAAATGCTTAGTAGCGGACGTAAGACTCGCGGGTATGCTAGATACTCACCTTTGCTTTATTTTCCCTTTTTTTTTGCCTGATCGGCCGCTTCAGTCGACGTTGGAGCCTTGGAGTCCAGGAGCAGGAGATCCCCGATGCTGACCACCATAACATGAAGATCCCCGATGCCTTCTACGACGTCGAGTTCCCCGTTGACCAGGAGTAGTTTGGTGGTTCCCAGGCAGGAGGCCTCGCCTTTTCGATCTGTTGTTATTAGTTCTAGCCTTCTTAAGGCAGATCATGTGTACCTTGTGTCTGTACTCAGATACTATTGCTTCCGCTAACTTTGTGTTCTCGAGTTGTTGTATTCGAGCCCTCGTGGCCCTTGGCTTGTATTAAACAGCTTGCATTATCTTATTTGTAGAGTTGTGTTGTGATATCTCACCGTGGCACCCTAATCTCGATCATGTACCTTGCGTGTATGATTACTATACACGGTCTGATTTTGGGGGCGTTACAGGTATTCTCTCAGCCTGCGGATCTTCGGCATGTAGTTAATCACCAAATATATGCAGGGGCTCGCTGTGCTTTTGCCTTTGTCCATAGTCATTGGCCGGGGGTGGACATTATGCTAGCAGCTCAAGGTCCTCCTTGTGGTCGGGCTCAGCCGATGGACGACCATTACGCCATGGCGGATAAGCCTGCAAGTCAAGTTGTGAAGTGGGTGGTCGAGGATAACGATCGTCGGTTGGGTGCTCTGTGCAAAGTAAAATCAGAGCCTCGAGATTAGTCCCTGTTTGGCGCTGGTTCCTTTACTGGACAACGTGTGTTGCTGTTCCTTTTTGCTTTACTTTGATCATTGTAAATCCATCGTGCGTGATACAGGTTAGTCTTGTCGGCTGCTATGTTTTTGGGCGAGGAGTCCTCGCGTGCTGTTTTTAGAGTCGCGTAAGCGAAGAACGCCTCGGGGGGTGGCTGCTGCGGCTAGCCCCCGAGTGCGAATTTTTAGAGTCGCGTGAGCGAAGAACGCCTCGGGGGGTGGCTGCTGCGGCGAGCCCCCGAGTGCGAATTTTTAGAGTCGTGTGAGTGAAGAACGCCTCGGGGGGTGGCTGCTGCGGCGAGCCCCCGAGATCCAATGAGCAAGAAGAATTTTTTGGAAGAATTTTTTCAATATTTTTCCTTTTGTTTCTTACACGAGGGGGGGGGCTGTTTGAAGACAACCCCTTTATTTGGATCGATGGCTTAGTAGCCATAAGGGCGGTAGATTGTTGTGGCTCCCTTTTGCTTCTATGGTAGGACCTCTTCCTCTGATGTTGTGGCTCCGCTGGCTTGGTGTGCTTCGAAGGTTTCGGATATCTTGTGGAACTCTTTGTCGCAGCGGTCGGATCTGACGAAGCCGCTGACTGTGATCACTACTCGCGGGCCTGGAATTTTTAGCTTGAGGTAGGCGTAGTGTGGGACTGCCATGAAACGCGCGAAGGTTGGGCGTCCTAGGATGGCATGGTACTGTGATTTCCAGTTGACCAATTCGAAATACAATGTCTCTTTGCGGAAGTTGCTCGTGCTGCCAAAAACCACCTCGAGACTTATTTTTACGAGGGGGTAGACTGCTTTCCCTTGCACGATTCCATGAAACGTTGTGCCTGAGGTTTTCAGCGCTGAGTTTTGGATGAGCATTTCTTCCAGGGTTCTGGTGAATATGATGTTGATTCCACTGCCGCCGTCCATGAAGACTCGTGACATGTCGTAGTTTCCGATTCTTGCTTCGAGTACTAATGCGGCGTGTCCTGGGCGCAGGATGGATGGCGGGTGGTCTTCTAGGGAGAAGGTTATTTCATTCTCGGACCCGCGCCAGTATTCTAGGACAGTAGGGTGCGAGGAGACTGCGAGGAAGACTTGTCTGGTGACCTGCTTCTGCTACCTGTTTGACGGTCTTCCTTCTTGTATCATGTAGATCCGGCCGTGCGCTTCTGGCTACTTTTCTTCTTCCTCGGATGTCGTGCTTCGTTCTTGGATTACTGCTACTTGCCTTGCTGATATTGCAGGGGCTGGTGGTGCGTTGTGGGCGATGGTCCCGACTGCCACACTTGCGAGAGGTTGTGCTGTTGTTGTTGTAGATCAGCTTTTTTCTTCTGAGAGCTCGATGAAGTACCTGAAGTTTTTGAGGGTGTGTCCTGATCTGAGCTCTCCACGCTCGTTTCTGAACCCGTGCAGTGTACATGGTCCATCGAGCTGTTCTTTGGCCGAGCGATACGCTCGGGCGTCATCTCGCGGCTACCTTGTTCTCCAATCCCTTTTTTGAACTTGGGGTGCTTCTTCTTGGTTGTCCCTGTGCTACATTCTTCTGTCGTCGCGGTGTCTGCCTTCTCTTTCATCCGGGAAACCGGCCGCGACCATATCGGGTCCTCTTTTGTCGTAGAAGTTACGCCTCGGGCGTTTTCTTCTTCTGTCGAATCCTCTATCGCTAGTGTGGTAGTCGTAGTCGCATTCTGAGCGCGCTGTCTGGATCTTTGATTCGTTCCGTACGGAGTCTTCTCCGTCTTCCCAGTTGTTGGCTTGCTCTAGCAGTCGTGCGAGTGTTTAGACCTTCATCTTCCTGAGTTGCTCCTTGAAGTCGATGCGTTGCAAGCCCCTCCTGAATGCGTCGATTGCGCTTTCGTCTGATATGTCCTCGGCTGAGTTTTTGAGTATGGTCCATCGCTGGATGTATGCTCGCAGGGATTCTCTGGGTCCTTGTTTGCAGGCCCTCAGCTCCTCGAGTGATGCCGGTCGTTTGTAAGTGGACTTGAAGTTATCGATGAAGGCGTTGCGGAACTACTTCCAGGAGATGATTGATCCTCGCGGTAGGTTCTTCATCCAGTGTCGCGCCGAGCTCTCGAGCATGAGTTGTACGTACTGCATTGCTGTAATTTTGGTTCCGCGCTGGAATTTGACGACCGTTAGGTAGTCGTCGAGCCATGCTTCTGGCTCTTCCATCCCGTCGTACTTGTGCGTTGTGGAGTTTAGCTTGAAACCTTTCGGCATCCTTGTTTCCCGTATGGATCGTGTGAAGCACAGTGCTCCGCATGGTTCTATGGCCTCGTCGGAAGCTTGCTCGTCCGAGTACTCTTCGCGGGCTGCTCGCCTTCGCCTTCCACGGTTGACTTTGTTTTGTGTTATGTCGTCGCGTGAGTCTCGCCGATTGCTGTTGCGTCTGTTGCTGTTGCCGTCGCTATCGTGGTTTTTGTTTTTGTTTGGGCGTTTGCGCCAGTCGTCGCTGCTGTCATCGTCGGGTGAACTGGGGTCCCTATCCGGGGTCTGCTTGTGGGGGACTCGTCTTGCGCCTGCTCTCTTGGGGGCTGAGATGGCGTCTTTCATTATTTCGAGTGCCATCGCCGTGTTGCGATCTAAGCTGGCCTTCTTGCCTTTCTGAGCACGATATAGGTACTCTTGGGTAGTTACAAGGGCTTCGGCTGGCGTGAGTTGTTCTTCCTCGTCGTCGTCCTCTTCTAGCTTGAAGTCGTCATCTAGCTTGCGGGCCACCTTCTTCTTGTCCGTGCGTTTCAGATTGCTGAATCTGGATCTGGCTCGGATGGGGGAGTCGTAGTCGGAGGAGTCGCTTCTGGGAGATGGCCTGCGGTTGGTCCTTGGGTCGATGGCAGTTTTTCCTTGCTTCTCTAATTCTAAGCGTTGCTGTCTTGTTTTCTTGGTGACGTCACATGCCAGCTTGTTGTATGCTCTGAGCTCGTCTCGTTTTTTGTTCTCCGGGAGTAGTTTGCCGCGTTTGACTGCGTCCCTTACTCTGGCGATTGCTTCCTGGGACAGGTTGATTTTTTCTATGTGATGGTCCTCTTTCGCCATGCCCGGGGTCTGATGCTTGCTGCTTTCTGGCTCGTCGCTCCTGTGATTTCTATGCTCCGTTCCTTTGTATATTTTCTTTTGTATGGTTCCTGTTTCTCCAAGTGTGACGGTGACCTGGCCGGTGTTGTCGGGATCACTGTTTTTGCTGTTCGAGCGAGTGTCTCGGCGACTGCTCGGGTCGTCATCTTGGATTTTGTCATCTGCGGTTGGCTCGTGAACGTCTGCCATGAACACTTGGGACAGTGTCTTGACTGTCGTCTTGCTTGCGCACATGTTGCGCTTATTCCATGGACCACTCGAGTAGTCGGGTTGGGAGTCGTGGCTGACTCTCACGGTCGCCACGCGGGGCGGGTGCTGCTTCGGTCGCTAGTGTAGGATCTATTTCTATGGGTGTTCGAGTGTTGTCCGTGAGGCGGAGAACTGCCCAGTGGTTGATGTAGATCTGGTACGCTCTGAAGGTCAGGTTGACACCGGTGCGCAGATCTGCGAAGGCCGGCCGAAAGGTCAGGAGGTGAGCCATGAAGCCGAGGGACCTGAACAGATCGGAGTCTGCTCGACTCGTGGAGTCGATGAGTGCTGTCAGAGTCGCTGCTTCGATGGTTGTTGGTGATGAGGCCGCCGAGATCGCGATTCCAACCTGTGAAGTTCTCACAGACAGCACCAATTGACGGGGATCAGCCCCGGCAAATCCCATGGTCACGGACCATAGGTTAGTCATAGAGAAGGCACAGGTTGGACGATACTCGTCGGCTAACAGGAGAAGCACTTCCTGCTCGATATTATTGCGTGAGGGGGCGATTACAGAGGAGTACAAGCGAGTTCTCGCAAGACCAGGTGTGTAGATGTGTATCTGATTGATCTGGACGTCTTCCCTCCCAGCCTTTATATACGAGGCTAAGTCTCGGGGAATCCGTGCTAGGTTACAAAGATAGTTTCCTAGTTCTAGTCTTGCCTTGTACGCCAAGTTATGCCTTCCATATTAGTCACGGACTCCTACGTCGGTGCTTGGTCGGGCCAGTCGCGGGCCTTTCGTGGCTTCCTAGCAGACCTTCTGTCTTCGTATACACCGGGTATCCTCATACACAGGAGTCGTGGGGTCACCCCCTCGTCAGTCTCCTTACCTTATCTCGCGTGTGCTCTTGGAGGAGCTCGACTTTCGTGGTTTGGTATCTCACGGCCAAAGAGCAAGGACCAGGCCCACGATGGTATCCGCCTGTCCTGCTGTCCCAATACAATACCTCTCGCAGGCACCGTTGGGTCATACGACTACTTACCTTTAAGGACACTAGTTGATTCAGGTGCCTAACATCAAGTGAAACTAGAAGGAATCACCCTCGATGGTACACTTGAAGAGGTTCGACCGAGACATCAGCGGAATGAACTAAAGAGGAATATCCTCGTATCATCCCGATGGTGCTACCCTACCGAGCCAGTGACGAGAGTGAAATACGAGTCCATCCACTCGTAAGTCAAACTTAAAGCGACTCGACAGAGTCTCGCCGTTGTAGGTTCCCTTGGGCGTCTTCTCTGTACCGTACCTGTTGCAGCAATTTAAATCATTTCTATTCCACATTCACTCCCAGAGGGATCACGACCCGCTATCTAATCCTAGTTGACTAATAATGCGCAGTGCTAACTGCTAAATAATATATATATTTAATAGGCATCATAGGATAAAAGAAGGTAAATCAAGGGCGCCAATGTCAGGCTATGCAATGAATATGAATGTAACATAATAGCAGCAGCAACAATGCCGAGTGCACTAACTGTGTGGAAAAAATAGGCGATATCTGGGGAAGGAGAATGGTTTTGCTTGCCTGGAAGCTCGGTAGTATGGGTACGATCGTCGACGTAGAAGTCATACTCGACATCGTTGTCGTCGTCGGCAATGTCGAGGTCTACTGGAGAATAAGGGGGGGGGAGAAACAATAAATACACAACAATAATAGCAATACAAATCAAGACATGACAATCGCAATGTTGGCGGTGTTCTAATGCAGTGTTAAGTATTTTTTGGCGGAGCGGGAATTTATCCGAGGATGAATGATCAGTACCGGTTGATTACAGAACAGATGATCCGGAGGGGAAGCTTCCATGTCTACAGTGTTAGAGACATCTGACAGACATGTGGATAGTGTATTCGTGCTCGTAGATCCACCCTGAACAACTTTCATATTCAGAACAATTACATCTGAAAAGTTTTACCGACTTCGGTCGTCTAATAGACAGATGAACCGGAGGAGAAATGTTCCATGTTCGGTACGTTAGAGGGGTGCGGTGAGTATATGGGTAGCATATTCGTATTCGTTGTATTTTTCTGATCAACTTTGATGTATAAATTATTTTCATCTGACTTACAATTTAAAAGATATCAATTTTCTAAATTTTATTAAATTTATAGCAATTGCTGGAATTCTTTAAATACTTAAATAAGAAATATACAGAATAGTACATTTGACATGTCAACCTGACATGTGGGGCCAACCTATAAGGTTGACTGGTCAACTGACCAGTGGGTCCCACATAGCAGCCTCTAGGTTTTAAAATAAATCATTTTCTATTTAAAGAGTGTATGGGCTCACATCTCAGTTTTCTGAAATTTATTTAAGTCTGGGAATCTTCTTATTACCTCACTTAGCTGTATTCGAAGGGCTACGGTTTAACGCTCTGCTCATCCGCCGAGTTAGTGTCTTATATCAAGGCAAACAATTTTGTGTGATCTCGAATCTGGTACGGAATCCAAATTTATCAGGGTTCATTTACTTAATTAAAACCTTGCTGGAAAAGTGCTACTTGATGTCAGTTCCAGAAACTGTTAAAAGATATCGACTTAGATTGATCATTGCCATTGATCCATAACTCAAATGAAGATGCATCCGACATGTGTATTGCACTACATCAAGTGCACAATCATGCCAATCCCTTTGATGACATTACACGCTCCTATCGCACTATTATTTCTTGCTCTAGGTTAGCAATGGTGACAAGTTTGTTGTTCTGTTAACATAAATCTTCATTTTGCGATTTTCATAGCATTTAATCCATGCATCAATTGAAGTTGGTCCAATGAAATAATTTGAAGCCTTATATTTCTACTTTTAGTACATATAACTTTCGAATATATTAAGACATGTTTGTTGCTGTTTGCTGCTGGTTTAGTTGCTGCCAAATGAGACAGTGCAACAGCTAGTAACAGCAACAGCAACAACATAAGAAGATCGGCAAAAACAAGTAAAGCTTCAGCAGTAGCCGGCGGCAGCTTCATCAGTCGCAGCGAGCCGAGCAACAACGGATGGCAACAGCTATGCAGCGGCGAGCGCAACCAAAGCTGGCCACATGGGCCGGCCTAAAGGGCCAGCACGGTAGCCCGGTTGTTTTGGCACGGCCCATCTCTGGCCCGGCACGGTACGAGCCGTGCCTGGGCTTGGAGGCTGGGCACGCGTGCCGGCACGGCACGACCCGTTTAGATTTTATTTATTTTTTTATTAATTTTATATATCGCACTAGGCTTAATACAACTATAATACACTTAAATAGAAAAAAAACTGATGGGCTACCGTGCCAAACGGGCCAAACGTATCGGCCCAAGTAGAAAAGGACCGTGCCTGGATCAGGAAGCGTGGCCCGCGTGCCGGCACGGCACGGCCCGTGAAGCTGACGTGCCTTAGTGAGCCGTGCCGTGCCTGGCCCGTGTCGATTCAGCCGTGCCGGGCCGGCCCATGTGGTCACCTTTGAGCGCAACAGCAGTCAGCCGGGACGCACGCATGTAACCCATCCATCCAGTAGCACAACCCATCCAATCCCCATACAACACCACGTAACACACCTTGTAGATCCATCCAGCCACACTAGCGCGCACACACACCATACGCAGCACATGCACACAGCCGCCGTGGCCGTGGCCAGCGCTGGGCGCGGCGACGCTGGCCAGCCCAGCGGAGCGGGAGCGCTGTGAGCGCGGCCTGACCAGGGGCGCGACCGGCGCAGGGCATGCTCGCGGGGCACGGCGAAGGGTGCGGGGCGCGCGGTGACAACGACGACCACGACGAACATGAGAACTATTGTGACGGTGGCCTACGGCGAAGGGGAGGCAGAGGGGAAGTTGGGCAACGGCGGCCGTGCTTACAATGAGCCTACAGATGTGCCAAGTGTGCTCGGGGACGGCTTGATGGTGTGGCAAATCGGCGGTGATCCACGGTGGCATGAAGAGGCGCTTCGACGGTTGGCTCCCGGCTCGATTCCTCGCTAGGGATGACGAAGTCATCGACGACACAGCGCCAGGACACCTTGGCTTGGCCGGGGAACGAAGGTGTCCGTGCGAGTTCGCTGGAGAAATCGATCTAGGGTTCAAGGGAGGGGCCTGGGGTTCGGTCTTATCCATCCCCAGTTCCTGTAGCGGCGCAGTGGTGAGCTGGTTCGGCTGCGCCGGCGTCGGTCGTGCTGGCTAGGACACCAGGGGGACAGAGGAACAAGAAGAAGGAGGAGGAGGATGGGCTGGGCTATTTTCCCACTAGGCGCCAGTTAGTGTTTTCCCCATTATTTCTTTTCTGCTATGCCTCATCTTTTCGGTTTCCATTTATTTTAGCTATCAAATGCTTTTAGCAAAAGGTGACAACTATACAATAATTGTGTTACACTTAATTATAGTGCTACAAAAAAGTATGGTGCAGAAAAAAATTCGTTTGAATTTTTTTTAAATAGTAATTGATTAAAAGGGGCTATTTTAGGCACTATTTAGATTTGTTTATTATATTTATTCGTTGTATACATATCCCAATGCTATAGTATCATGACCTACCGAGTTTTAGGCATTTAATAAAATTGTTTGCACAATTTTTGGAACAACTTTATTTTCCCACATTGTTTTGAATTTCCAAATGAGTTTGAATTTGAACCAGACATGATCAAGGGTGATTATGCCTTGCTTAATCATGATGACATGGCACTTAACAAGGTGATTACTGTAGCGTGACACCCGGGGTGTTACAAATCTCCACCACTACAAAGAATTCTCGTCCCGAGAATTAAAGGTAGTGTAAGGGGTAAAGTTTTGGTTACTTATTCTAACAATTCTTTTGGTGCTTGTTGTCCTTATCGAAGGAGTTGATCCTTGATGTTGTTGTCTTCATTTCTTTGTTTCGGTGCATCTCGACGAGTTGTCATCCTTTCTTCGGGGCTCCATTGTACTTACGAATACGATAGGAGGAAAAACTTAAGGGGGATCGGATCAGTACCAGGTTAATCAACCGAAGTTGTTTGAGGGAACAGGGTACAAAGTATCTCTCGAGTTGAAACACAGGGAAATACATTGAGAGAAACCAAAAGAAGGTATGAGAAGTTTCAAGAGAATAGGCATGCATTCAATGTCGATGATGGATGATGAAAAGGGGTCCAGAGCATCAGGCATAAGCACTGAGTCTGATATCGTACTGACTATCACAATGTAGGTGACAAGAGCTTGTTTTCGGTCCTGTGAAACTGTGGTTAGGGTGGATCAAGAATAGGAAGGGTGGTGACATATTATGCGATCATGACGCAAGGCTTTTCAAAGAATAGCTTGTCAGCTATGTCGGCAACAAAGTCGATATCAAGGGCAAGGGACGAAGAGAACCCTTTTCCCGCTCGTTAAGACGAGGCAGACCAATTGGAAAATTTCTCGTCCATCGGTGTTTACCGAAAGGTTATCAACAATAGTAACAAGTTGTACGGACATAGTAGTATGCCAAAGTGTTTACTAAGCAGGGAATTCTCACTGCTCAGATATTTCATATCACAAGAAGGTTAGACAGACCAATGGAAAGTAAAATGTGATTATTCGCTTAAATAGACCAACGGAAAGGAAAAGGTGGTTATACAGAAGCATAGGTGTATATCCTTCCCAAGGAAAGTAGAGTATGATATAAATGACATGACCTCAGGTAAATAACCATTCGGAAAAGGGGCAAGGAAGATATTTCTCCCCATGAATTCAATTGAGGTTGCGTGCACTAGCACACATGATGATTCAACAGATCGGAATGGCAATGCCAAGGGAGGTCATCGAAGACTACAAGACAAACGGGATTAATCATAGTGCAAGCATGTAAGAAGAATCTCCAAAGCAGTAGGATGCCAAGGATTGGCGCGAGATCGGATAGTATTTCAAAGTATTTTGGGAATCACAGGAACCACCGAGGATGAACGAATCCTCGATAAATGTGAGGAGTTATCCGCATGGTGAAAAGAAGATGCAAGGCTGTAGAAACAAACGATTTTCGAAACAACGGAGAATATTACGGGGTATCTTGTATTAAGAATAGCAACTAGGATCGAAGGTCCAAAAAAGAGGTGTATGTAATTATCCACACTGACTTATCGGTGGTGGGGAATCGCAAAGTAGTGGGCATAAGGGTCTCGGGAATTCTTTGGAGAGTATCTTCGAAATCTTCTGGTGAATCAGGCGACCATCTGCAATGAGGGCTCTTCGAAAGGAAGTAGTCATGAGAACCTAGAGTTAGAGTTAGTAAATTCTTTAACCCGAAAGGAAGAGAGATCAGAGTCCGAGAGTAAAGGTGCAGAGAAAAAGATGCTAATACCACCTATTTTTGCGACGTGGGACGATAAGCCACACGACACGGTTAGTAAAGTAGATTTGCAAATACTAGACTCGACTTCGACCAAGGAGTTGGAAGGGGTGTCCTACAGGCAGTCGACTCTGATACCAACTTGTGACGCCCCCAAAATTGGACCATGTACAGTAATCATACACGCAAGGTACACGATCGAGATCATGGACTCACAGTAAGATATCACAACAGCTCGAGAGCACAAAGTTAGCAGAAGCAAAATTATCTGAGTACAGACACGAATAACAAGGTTGCCTTAAGAAGGCTAGCACAAATAACAACAGATCGAAAAGGCGAGGCCTCCTGCCTGGGAACCTCCGAACTACTCCTGGTCAACGGGGAACTCGACGCCGTAGCAAGCACCGGGGATCTTCTGCTCCTGGACTCCAAGGCTCCAACGTCTGATCGCGACAATCTAGGTGTATAAAACAAAGAAGGAAAAGCAAGAGGGGGGGGTGAGTATCTAGCATACCCGCGAGTCTTACGTCCGACTACTAAGCATGTATGCATTTGTATCAATGGAAAGGGGAGGCTATATAGTGGACTGAACGACAGAAAACCAGAATAAGGATGAGAAGCTAGGCCTATCGAAGACTAGCATCTTCACATGATTCTTGCAGCATGAGAAGAGAATATCCAACAGTTCATACAAAGCATAATGTAACAATGCAGCAGAAGTTGTTGCAGCATTGTATAATAGTAAGTTGTAATAATTAACAATTAGAAATGCCTCTGAGATCCCTTTCTCGACTTCCCTGTGAGGAAGAAAACCGGAACAAATAGTTTAATAGTAATAGTTTGTAGTAGTAGAGTCTGGCTTTAGCATAAAGCATCATGTTACCGTGGACACGACTATTCGAATAGATTATCTTCCCTGCAGGGCTGCACTACTGTTACCCTACACGTTTGGATCTCCAGGGTGGCGTACACCTTGTTACGGAATGCCCCACCGAGGCTATCCGACACGACGTAGTCCTACCTAGACTCATCAGAGAGGTCCTCGCGGTCTAAAGTCCTAAGCGCTCGGGGGTCTTGGGCCGTCGCCCCTCGCACTCCGGGTGTAAGGCCCGATATGCGGTAATGTTCTAGATCTAGATGTTTCCATCCAGATCCGGGGACGAAGCACATATCGGTCCCACCGCGACACGAAGTCATATGCCCCGGATTTCCAACATGATATCACAACATTACAGATACAAGGATACAACATCTTATACAATCGGCATACAACTTCCTTAAATACAATACATCAGCGGAAGGTATATGTCTGAGTACAGACTACAATCAAATACCTACTGGCAAAGAGAAAAACATCGATCCCCATAACCACACGGGTCCAGGCCCTCCGCCGGGATCCGCCTAACTAGTCGTCGTCGAGTCTCCACGTGAAACGTCGATCACCATACCTGTTGTCGATCAAGAACCCTGAAAATAGTTTGGGGGTAGTATCATGAGTACATAAGTACTCAGCATCCAACTGTAGTGGTCACCTGACCCAGCAAAGACTTCATCACTCGTCATTCTAGGACAACTAGTAGTTTACGGTAAGGAAGGGCTAAGTGGTGAGGTTGCTGCCGCACTAGCATTTATGAAGTGGCTAACGATCTAGAGAGTAAGATAAGAAGCCAAGCATTCGATGAGGAATCACCTCCAATAAGTCTTGCTATCAACTACTTACGCAATCATAACACCTATCCTATCCTTGTACTCCTCTTCACATCCCAACGAAGAAGAAGCAGTCAAGGAACACACAAACGTTGATCAAGTTATATTAAGATTATCTTAGTTGTTGTTGTCTATGAATAAGTAGTAGGTCTCAAGTCGTCCATAACCGTGGACACGGCTTCTCGAAAAGATTTAACCCTGCAGGGGTGTACCAACTGCCCATTACGAGGCTCCGCACGCACGTCCATCTCTCTTAGTTGCTACCCATGATAGGCAACCATTTTATGATTTAGTCCCAAGAGATCCGGAACGAGAAGTCCCTCTAACTAACAACGCACAAATCCGGGTGGCCCCCGGTGAGTCGACATCCAACTCAAAAGCCGGCCGCGCTCTCGAATCGGCCTCTACCGTCTGGACGAGGTTGGGTTAGTTACCCAAACTATGTTGGAAACCCCCGAGCTTCCAGGTTTGGACCAACGGAAAAACTATGTCTCCGCTGGCCCGAGTTGTTTCAAAAACTGCTGGCCGCGGAACCAGACACACACATGTTTTCAAATGGTAAAAACAGCTTGGGCCACCACTAGAAATGTTTGAAGCTAGGTAGGTAAGAAAAGGGGACCCCATAAAATCCCACACGCGTTTAGGCACGCTCAGTCTTAAAACCAATACCCGGAACTCGGATCCTAGGTGACTCGAATGGAACAAAGCATCGGGGCGGGATAGCCTAGACCTTCCATCCTTCGTCGAATATAGTCAACATTTATAATAATCATATCATCAACAACAATATAATAATGTGATATCCCAAACCCAGGAGTAATAGGGTAACATCGTATCATCCTAAGCTTGCATACTAAGAAGGGGCTGAGCAACGAGCAATAGTAACATAGCAGTACAAGGTTTGCTGGGAAGGGACATGGCTGTATCGGTTTGAAAGAGGCTATAAACATGTGGTAGGATCAAACATCGAACCTAACCTAGACTAGCATGCAAACCGCTGGTTGAAATAGAATGGATCATAAGTAATGTATAGTCCTTGCCTGTTGATAAGTCGGGTTCCAAAGGTATAGGTTATCGCAAGCTCGCATCGTCTCCGAAGGGTACCCGCGGAAGCACACAAGACGATAAACACTGGAAAGCAATCAACGAGAAAGAATCTATTACTACGAGGCAACACAAGATCAATAAGACATCACACGACACGGCAACGCGATACGGATCTATCATCGAGAACGGTTACTAACAGTTTAAGTGGGGTATCGGTCACACACAACGAATACCGCACGTTTACGGTGGTTCAAGTTGCTTAGCTACAGGTGATCAACCAATGGTTATTAACATGGCAACTCAAGAAAGCATGGAATAGCACACAAACATGGCAAGAGGTGAAGCACAAAATAAACTACCTATACTAGTCAAGTTAAGTGAGGCAACACCCTAAACATGGCATACCACTAAGTGCCGCACGACAATTAAAACATTTGGTACTGTTCTGTCCTAAACCATATTTTTGGTTGGTTAACAGCAGAAAAAATAGCATAAACACAAAGTACACGAAAAACTAATCAAGTTACATATAAAGAACATCCCAAACGGAGTTACGGTTAAAAAGATATAAGCAAAACAAGTTACGGGCACAATCTGCCAAAATCACGAAGCACACTTTAGAGCAATGCATAAACAGGATAATGATTGCAAACATGCTCATAAAATGACATGCAATTAAAGTAGACAAGGAAGGTAAGGCATGGCAAAAATAATCATGCAAATAGGCATCATAGATCAAAAGATATTAAGCAAACAACATGGCATCGTGACGTTACAGACTTAGAGAAAAACAGAGGTGGCTGTCAAAAACAGCAGCATAGCAACTTTGGAGCTCAATAACTATATGACCAGAAAGCATATCATGGTAAAGCAATACATATAATGAAAGTAGACATGATTCTTAACAATATGCAATTGGAATCACTCAATTCCGATAAACGGTTGCGACGCAACCGTCACCCGAAGTTGCAACAAAATAACAGTTTTCAGCACAGCAACACATTAACATCAGGATCACCACTTTGGAGCAAGATTTAATATAGCTAGAGCACCCAAATATGACAAGTTAAAGCATGGAAATGAAGTACACATGATCCTTAACACATAGGAAAAAGAATCAATGCAATAGGCCTCATGGATGAGTCACAATCATCATGCAAACTTGCAATAAAATAATAACAGCAGCACTTAACAGGAAATAATAGCAATTAACGGCCTGATGCCCACTTCAACACAGAATTAAACTATCTAGACGGCCTCAAACGGAAAAACTTTCTACATACGAACGCTAGACAGGAAAAACTGAGCAATTCATCTTTTGGGCGCAACACGATCCGAGCTACGGTTTGATCGCAAATTACGGTGCAAAATCGTAACAGCAGCAATAAAATAAGGACTTAGAAAAAATAACAGGGGTTAGCCAGGAAAAAAAATAAAAAAAAGGAAAAAGGGCCTCACCCCTTGGACTTCGGCCCAAGTTTGCCTGGGAGACGGCCTGGCTTGGCGCTGGGAACGGGCCGCTGGAGTGGGCCGCGAGGCGCCTGGCCCAGCTGGCGGTCAACAGGGGCCGTTCCCGATCCCGTTCGAGCCGCCGGCGGCTAGTGGCGCTCCCACGAGCGGCGACGGGAGGCCGGCTCAAGACGCGGCAGCGCCAGGCGGTGGAGATGGCGCGGGGGTCGCGGACACGGGAGGGACCCCGCCGGGTCCATGCGGTGGCGGCGTCGGCTCGCCCGACGGTGAGCTCGGCGCTCGGGCCGGCCATGGAGGATGGTGCTCCGGTTGCGCAGAGAAGAGAAGAGGGAGGTTAGACAGAGAGAAGAGAGGGAGGAAGAGAGGGAGGAGGGAGGAGGAGGTGCGGCGGCGGCCTGCCGGAGCGAGGCGGCTCGGCGGCGACTTCTCCACGGGCGGCGCGGCTGCGGCCCGCCTCGGCCCAGATCGGGGCCCTCCAATATTTTGAGGCAGATCTGAGGGGGTGGCTGCAATATTTGTCTAGGGAAACCCTAGAAAGAGGTGGGAGTGTGGTGGTCTTTATATAGACCAGGTGGCTGGTAGTTTGCAAAAACATCCCCGGTTTTTCTCTCGCGCGCGCGGTGCTCACGTTTCTGACCGCCGGGTGTCCGCAGGACCTCCGATTCAGGTAAAACTTCGAACTGCGCGATCAGCGCGTCGAGCCGGCGGCGTTCACCTCGCGTTGGAACCGTTCCGAGAACACTTTTCGGAACGCTATAAAAATAACCCGTTTAATTATTAAGCGGGGTTTTTTGTTCCGTTGGCTGCGGATGGTCTCGTGTGAATTTCGTGACGGTGATCGGGTGAAACCCGGTGTCGCAAAGGTCGAGTGTCAGGGTGGCAAGGGTCGGTCTCCGTCCGGTACGAGATAAGAGGGGCGAAAAATAATCACCGATCGATAGATCGGGGATGCAAACACCGCAAACAAATCAGACAATCAAACAATTCATACCGAAAACAAATTTTTTTATTTTTTTGAAATCTGGGCTGTTACACCGGGTCATTATGAGCAGGGTGAATTCGAGCACCATCTCCCAACTAGATGGCACGATCTGTCCGTGCCACAATGTTGAACTGGACGTCTTTCAGAGCTTTCGATAGAATATACGCCGCCGAGGGGCACACACCCGTTATCCCGCGTGGAGGTAGCGCGTATAGGGCACGTCGACCCACTCAAGTCATCCACCTGACCCATTTAAGAATTTTTATTATCTCACAGGTCAACCTTTATTGTTTTCCCGACTTATCAACACAACGGACAACGAACAACCGCCAGGACCACTAGTACATCGGTGCCTGCCCTGTCGTCCCGTCAAAGCATGCGGTTACCAACAAGGTGAACCGTCTCCTTACCTTATCTCGCGTGTGCTCTTGGAGCAGCTCGACTTTCGTGGTTTGGTGTCTCACGGGCAATGAGCAAGGACCATGCCCACAATGGCATCCGCCTGTCCTGCCGTCCCGATACAATACCTCTCGCGGGCACCGTTGGGTCATCCGACTACTTACCTTTAAGTACACCCGTTGATTCAGTTGCCTACCATCAGGTGAAACCAGGAGGAATCACCCTCGATGGTTGATAAACCTCAACTGTAGGGGATCGAGATAGTCTTCGCGGGTAAGATAACCCAATTTATTGATTCGACGCAAGGAGAACCAAAGAATATAAAAGTTGAGTTGTCAATTCAACCACACCTGAAATATACTTGCTTGCAACAAAATATTAATAGCAACAATGATATGGAAGTGATGGTGGCAACGGAAATAGAGGCGGTGAAACAACGAAAGTAAAACAGCAAAAATAAACAACTAGTAACCAGCAGGATTAAAACACTGTAGGCTAGGAAGATGGATGGTTGGGCGCTTCTTGGATGAGAGTGAACATGTAATAGATTCTAACATAGGGCAAGGCACACAGAAAAGCAAGGATCATCTAGGCATATATCAAACATTAGGCATGCATCCCGTAGGTAGTTGTACATGCTTGCAGTAAGAACTTGTACACCATCTTTTGTCCTACCATCCCGCTACGAATGGGTCCAAAAGGAACTTATGGAGATTAAGGTGCTCCTATCAAAGAGCACCGGAACAAAGCATTAACACTCAATGGATACATGAAATCCTCCAATTATAGTCCATCCCCTTTGGTGTGCCAAGCTCTCACCTTTGGGATCGCCGGTTCCTTACCATAATAGGTGCATACAACTCATAGATAGCATCAAGAACACAAATAAACTCATGAAAACACAAGTGGTTAAGATCTGAAAACATGGCACTCGGGACCAAAGCGACAAGCATTAAGAGCAACAAGTTGTAGCAAAGATGATAAACACCAAAGTTGATTATAGGGAACATTCCCCCAACAATCTTACGAACTATTACATGATCTAACTCATCCAATCCCTACCATCCCCTTTGCCTAAAGCGGGGAATTAATTACACATGAAAGGGGAAGTCATGGAGGGATGATGGAGTGGTGATGATGACGATGGAGATGATCTCCCCTCACCGGAGGCCAAAATAACCTCTAGATTAGCCCTCCCGGAGAAGAACAGAGGGTGGAGGCGGCTCCGCGACGGGAATTGGGAGAACGACTTCTGTTATGGGTTTTCCTCGCGACGGGTAAAAATAGGAGTCCTGGTAGAGCACCAAAGGGGGGAGGACCCACCCAGGAGGCCTCCCGGCGCGGCCAGGGGTGGGGCCGCGCCAGCAGGGCGCCTAGGCCCCCTTGGCTCCTCTTCTGGCTCTGGGTCCCTCCGGGTGCGTGGATTTTCCGTGATTTTTCCTGGAATTTTCTGAGACACCTAAAATCCATATTCCTGCAGACAAGAAAACCATACAGGAAGCTCTGCTGAAAACAACGTCAGTCTAGGTTAGTTTCATTCAAATCATGCAAGAATGAAGCCAAAACAATAGCAAAAGTGTTTGGAAAAGTAGATACGTTTGCGACGTATCAACTCCCCCAAGCTTAGCAGATTGCTTGTCCTCAAGCAATTCAGTTCAACGAATTGGACGAGACAAAGAAAACTTTGACAGACTCTTTTGCTTCATTAGATGTATATAAGCATGCACTATAAAAAGAATTTAGCAAATATTGAAACAATGCTACAAGGACAATGCACGAAGCAATCGTTATTTCAAGTGATCAATCACAAACAACCAAAAGTAAATAATATGCTGCAGAAAATCAAGACTAGATCACAATGCACATAGCTTGAACATACTGGAGTGGTATCTCCCTAGCCTCCATGAGGGAAGCAAAACATAAATGCAAAAACTCCTCCGGAGTTTCAAAGGAGACTAGAACTAAGAATTTCAGAACAAGTAATATCGCAATCATGCATAAGACAATGTGGTACATTGGGACAATGCACATTACACTCAGAATGACAATTATGCTCTCGATAGTTGGTGCCTGGAAGAAAGAAGGGGAGACTCTCGAACCGTGGCTTTTGATGGCAAGGTTGAAAACCTGTGGCTGGAAGCAAAGACTAAACATGTACCAGAGATCATGGTTTTTGAAAACAGAGATAAAATTCTTTTTGGGAAGTGCAACTTTCCAGTCAACGTTAGACGGTAAAGGTCTCTCAATATCTCCCATACCAACCACATTAATGGCGGTTCCCTTGCTTTTTTGCTTACACTTATGTTCCCTTATCCATCTATCCTTTGACGGTCTATGATGCCTTTTATTTTGTCTCAAGTATGGAAGGAAATTTCTCGTTCCATCTATCATTAGCAACATTTGACCCATTTCATTACATCATCAAGTATGGGGGAAGTGTATTTTTTATAAAATGTGAAACAAGTGAGAACTGGGCATTCTCTAGACCGTCCTTTGCCTCATAAATTTTACTAGTTAAAACTTAGTCAAGGAGTAAAACATTTTGGGTAGGGAAGATACCGATTTCCCTCACCGCACCATGAGCTTGTAGGTTGCAAAAAGGAAACTTTTGATAGAATTTTGAGATGGTACAAGAAAGTCTTCGTTAGGGATGGCAGGTAAATACCATATGTAGGAAGGTATGGTGGACTCAAGTGGAATAACTGGTTTGAAAAGTAGTTTGGATGCACAAGCAGAATCCCGCTTATTGCGAGTGAAGGCTAGCAAAAGACTGGGAAGAGACCAACTACAGATCAATAACGGTCATAATCATGCAGAGCGACAAAGCAACATTGAATCGGGCATGAAACTGATATAAGTATTCTGAAATAAAAAGATCATCAAGGCATGATAGACTTTTTAGTCATAAACATGTGTGAACCTGTGCCAAGTCAATCCAAGAATTCTTCGAAGGGAAATACCACTTCAATATGCCAAACCATGAACAATACAATGCATGTAAATCATTTCAACAACACATTATGCACTCTAGCTATTTGAGATTAACCACAAAGAAAGCATGAACCACTGGGAAAGCATTTTAAACATAGCACTATGTCGCTACAAGATGGTCTGTAGATCATAAGTACATGCATATGTACAAAAGTAGAAACAAAAAGAGTTCATACCGGTTTTCCTTGTTGCATAATTTTAGTCGATCTTCGTCATTAATGCCTTGTCACTTGGGCGATCGAACGTGTGAAATATAATCAAATGCCATCACGGACTCGAGCTGAACTCTAAAAATAAGTAAAATAAAGAGAGAAAGGGAATATTTTTGGGGTTTTCAGAGGTTTTAACAAAAGCAAAAGAAAGGAGAAATCTTTTTTTTGTTTTTGCAAATTAATAGAAAACAAAGAAGAACAACAAAAACTTCGAAAAGATCAAAGCGAACAAAATAAAACGTATAATACAATGGAAAATGGAGAAGGGCACGTACTCCCCCTAGCTTAGGCTTTTGGCCTAAGTTGGTATCGGCTACTGCGGTCCCCAGGAGCCTCCATCTCTGGGGTAGTACGGGTGAGTCCAAGGGTCGTATGAGGCTTCAGGTGCGTACAACGAAGTCCTAGGATCCTCCCACAAAGAAGGCTCCGCGCTCCAAAAAGAAGACCTTCACCCTACTAGGCAACGATCTCCCCCTGGGAAGGTGGAAACTCACCGTGCTCCTCCTCATCGGGCACAACCCCCTCCATGGGGTTATGAAACTGCAGCTGGACCACGAACTCATCGGACTGGATAATGTTGAATGACCATCCGCTCCTGCGTGTATAATCAAACAAAAGGGGTGCAGGTAGACAAATCTCCCGAATAGTGGTCAATACAAACCTCAGAATATAATTAAGGTTACCAAACTCGAAGTCATGGTAAAAAACTCATGCCTCTTCATGGCAACAAGGTGAAAGCTTATGAAAGTAAAAGGCTCATCATCAGGATGTGCGGTGCGCTCAAGAGACTCAAGAATAAGTGTGGCGTAAACTCCACCAAAGAGATCTCCCTTGTTGCCATTAGTAGCAAGGCGGCGAGCAATCAAGGCACCCACATTATACTTACTTTCCCCTGAGAGGGCATTCGCCAGGATAGCAGCATCCGGTGCAGAGCTGTTGCTCATGTTGTCACGAGCTAACACCCTCTAGCAATAAAATATGCAAAATACCTGAGGTGGGGAGACAAGATGTTGGAAAACTTCGAACGCTGGATATCCTTCGTGTCCTAGCTGCAAAGAGAGTTGAAGAGGGTTCTCAGCTCGGTGGGCTGAGTGTTCATCTTTGCCGACCTTCTAACGTTCGGCACACCTATTATTTCACAAAATCTTGACAAAGGCATGGTCAAAAGATCATCATAAATTCTAAACTCAACAATACCAATATCATGATAATATCTGAAACTATTAATAAAACAGGAAGTGAGTATACGATACTGAGCAACACGACATGTTGCAAGCCGTGTCAAACCTGCATTAGCACAAAGGCTGTAAAACTCCTCCTTGATACCTGTGGCTTCAAGAAAAACTTCGCACGGATATGTCATTGCACGTGTTAGACTTGTATCTTCTAACAACTCTAGGGGCACATGATCTTCATTGTAGCTCACCCTAGCAGGCGAGGATGAAGCTGCAGCTCTAGTAACTCGGTCGGTACGCTCAGGCTTCTTCTTCCCAAGCCATCCTTTTTCTTTTCCTAATAAGCCTATTTTTGAAATTTTTGACAAATCACAAAAACAAGGATTTAAGAAAAATGAGTTGAGGAAAACTACTCTACTCACTTACCTAAGGCATAAACTTGCATCAAAACTTGGAAAATAAATTTCTATACATGCATACAAGCTCATATGAACAACACCAAGAACTACTACATACTCACAAATGAAGCCACCAATCAAAAATCTAATTGGAAGGGTGGAGGAGTCACATACAAGGGAGTATTTGCTCAAAATTTCAGCTCAAACAATGGGCTGTAGAGAGAGATCAAAGTTTCGGGTGGAATGCAGCAAGAACATAAGTTCCAGCTGAAGAACTCATGTTTTTGGTGTAAGGGAGAGAGAGAGGAGGAAGACTTACTAGCAAAGGGGCCCTGGGGGGACCAGGCGCCCTGTGGGCGCGGCCAGGGGGCAGGACGCGCCAGCTGGCTGCCTAGACTAGGGTGCCCCCCTGGTCAGCCCCAGGTGCCTCTAGGTCACTTTTTCTGTGGAAAGATCGATTTTTATTTTTGCGGATTTTTTCTGACACCTTCACTGTTGAAATTTTTTTGAGGTTCAAAAAGCTGCAGAACTTTCTGAAAACTTGAAAAGTGGTTAGAAATGTGAAGCTTCAAAAAAATTTAACTTGGGTACATCAAAGAGAACAAAAGCTAAAGGAAATGAAAACATAACAAGCTCCAATTTTTACCTATATAAAACATGCTAGCTATCAAGGTTGATCAAGTCTAACCAACAAACTGGCGATATATAGAGCAGAAAGTCTCACCTCTTATAAAGTGATAATTGTACCTTTACTTTGATGGACATTGTCCCCACCATAATGGTTTTTGTATTTGTGGTGCACATGTGGAGGACAATCCCAATCTCCAATCTGCACGGTCTCGATATTCTCTATAGAGTTAAGGCCATGCCTTTTGTCGATCTTCTTCGGAAAATACACTGTGTGTTCTTTATCATCCACGTTGAAGGTAACCTTTCCTTTATTGCAATCAATGATAGCACCTGCGGTATTAAGAAAAGGTATAAAAAGGATAATGGACATGCTCCCATCCTCGGGCATGTCAAGCACAACAAAATCAGTAAGGATTAAGCAATTAGCAACTTCAACAGGAACATCCTCACAGATACCAATTGGGACGACTGTTGACTTGTCAGCCATCTGAAGAGACATATATGTAGGGATTAGTTTATCTAAACAAAGTCTCTTGTAAAGAGAAAAAGGCATAACACTCACTCCTGCACCAAGATTACATAAAGCAGTTTTGAAATAATTATTTTTTATGGAGCAAGGAATGGTGGGTACACCTGTTTCACCAAGCTTCTTAGGAATCTGGCCACTTAAAGAATAGTTAGCAAGCACAGTAGATATTGCCTCATTAGGGACTTTTATTTTATTAGTAACAATATCTTTCATATATCTCGAATAAGGAGGTAACTTAATAGCATCAGTCAAAGGAATTTGAAGAAAAAGAGGTTTCATCTATTCACAAAATTTATTATAGTGCTCTTCTTCTTTGGTTTTGAGAGATTTACCTAGAAAGGGCATGGGTTTCTGTACCCATGGTTCTCTTCCCTTCCCATTTTTTCTTGCAATGAATTCTTCTGTAGTGTATTTCTTGCGTTTATCGGGTGCTTCTTCTTCTCGCACCTCGGGAGGATCATTCTTTTCCTTATCTTTTTCGGGCTCAGCATCATCTTCAGTTTCAGCATCGGAGGTAGATATACTTTTTGGATCAGCAACAGGCTCTTCTTCAGCTATGGGATTATTTGAATTGTCAGCTTCCTTGTGTTTCTTCTTCTTCTTCGGAGAGCTAACAAATTCTTCTTCCTGCATTTGAGAATCTTGCTCGATCCTCTTCGGATGCCCCTCTGGATAGAGAGGGTCCTGGGTGTGTGTTCCACCCCGAGTCTTTATACCATAAGCCTGTATATCATCTTGTTTCGCATTGTTAGCAAGAAAATATTTTTGCACATCTAAAATTTGTTCAAGTTGAGTTTGAACCGTATGAAAAATGCTTAACTAGACATTTAACATCATTAACTTTTCTTCCTAGAACATCAAGCAAACTTTTGATAGCAAGGGTATTATCATGCAACTGACTTTGAATCCTCATATTAAAGTGATTTTGCTTCATAATAAAATTATCAAGCTCATGTAAACATTGATCAGGAGGCTTACCTTGAGGGATGTCACTTGCATTGAAATCTAAAAGAGAGTGTACCTCTACCATAGGAGGGTGAGTAGTAGGCTCACACAACTTCACAATAGGAGGTAAATTTTTCACGTCTTCAGCTTTAATACCTTTCTCTTTTCTAGACTTGTTCGCTTCTTGCATATCTTCGGGTCTCAGGACAAGAATGCCCGTGTTCTTTGGTGGTGGAGGCGGTTCAGGGACGGACCAATCTTCGTGGTTCTTGGCAATCTTGCCCATTGATTCTTCAGCATCGTCCGGTGTTCTTTCCCTGAAAACAAAACCATCACAACTATCCAGGTAGGATCTAGATTCATCGGTTAGATCAGCATAAAATATATCAAGTAGTTCATTCTTAGGGACTCCGTGCCCTAGTCTAGCCTTGATTAAACTGCAATACCTTCCCCAAGATTTAGGGAGGTGCTCATCCTGCAACTGTTTAAAGTTATAAATTCTTTGTAAAGCAGCATGTTGCATGTGAGCAGGAAAATACTTATCAACAAAAGATTGAGCTAAGTCTTGAGGACTCTTAATGGAACCATAGGTTAGTGCATCATACCATGCTTTAGCATCTTCCTTCAAAGAGAAATGAAAAAGCTTAGTCACAGAAAAGTTTCGTATCTTATCATCTGTAGTAAACAAGCCACCCAACTCAGTGAGTTTGGTCAGGTGTGAGTTTTTTCAGGTGTGCAATAGCATCATCATTTTTCTGCCATAAAAGGGGTCATCTTTAACTGTAGATATAAGTGAAAGATCGATAGAGAAATCATAATCAGGATCATTTATGCATATAGGAGATGTAGCAAATTCAGGATCAGGAGTAATCTTGTTCTTCATAGAGTGTTTTTCAAGCAACCTCTTAACATCACCAGGGTCAGAGTCAGCACACTCTGTAAGTTCCCTGCATAACTCATCATCAAGAATAATATAATCATCCTCAAGGAGTCTCTCCTTGAGTTCACTCAAGTCTGGGTAACCCAAGGCTTTGCAAGTGGGGTAATAGGTAGCAGGAGTTTCAGTCTCGGACTGATCTGCAACCTTAGCAATTTGATATTCAAGATAGCGACCAAGAAAACCAATTTCATCAAGAGTAGGGGAAGCATCATCGAAGGTATCGGACATAGTATCAGACTCAGTGGAAGTAGCATGTGGTGGCGGCGAAGCAAACTTACTTATAACTGAAGGTGAATCAAGTGTACACTACTAGGAAAGGGCCTTATAGTGGCGTCCTTTTTTTGCCTGTAGTGGCGCATTTCAAATGGGCCACTAAGGACAAGCCACTAACAAGGCCTTAATAGTGGCGCATTTGAAATGCGCCACCCCTAAAACTCTTATGCGTGGCGCATCCGAAATGCGCACCCATAAGCCCTTATGGGTTGTGCATTCTGAAAATGCGCCACCCATAAGAGTCTTAGGGGTGGCGCATTCTGAAAATGCGCCACTATTAAATTTTTTAAAATTTTTCATTTTGAATCTCGATAACGATTTTTTTATTTTTTTTCTTAATCTCAGGTTAGTATGCTTAATTCTCGGTCACTATGCTTAATCTCAGGTCAAACTAACCTCCATGGTCAAACTTCCCCGAGGGTCACTGATACGTCCAAAACGTATCTATAATTTCTGCTTGCTCCATGCATGTTTTGTGTGATATTGCTATGATCTAGATGCACTTTCATACACTTTTGATCATATTTGGACTAACCTATTAACTCAGTGCACCACAGTTCCAGATTCTGTTTTCTGCTGTTTTTCTATTTAAGTTTCCCCCATATAAAAAGTGCCAGAAAAATTCCGGGAAAAATATAGGAAAAATCAGCGTACAGGAAGCTTCGCGAAGAGCCCGAGTGGGGCCAGAGGGGATCCAGGGGGGCCCAGGCGGCCACCCGGCCGGCCCCACCCCTGGCCGCGCCAGGGGGGCGCCTGGGGCCCCTGGTCCACCTCTGGCTGCCCCCCTTCTCCTATATATTCTCCGTCACGGAAAACTTCAGAAAAGAGAACCCTTTTTCGCGATCTCGCCTCTGTTCCTCCGCCGCCGCGCTTCCGAGATCGGGAGCACCAGATGACCTCTTCCCGGCACCCTGCCGGAGGGAGGATTGACCTCCGGGATTCTCCTCTCCACCATGTATGCTCCCCGGATGTCCCGCGAGTAGTTTTCCTTGGACCATGGGTCCGTGATCAGTAGCTATGTGATGATCTCCTCCCCACTTTGTTCTTCATGGTTTAGACCTCGTGAGCTGCCCTACATGATCGAGGCACTTTTGTAATATTTCTGCTATTGCTATGCTGAGTTTGATGGGATCTGATGGATTATGAGATTATTTTCGGATTGTGATTGAGTAATATATTTGGTTTTTATCTCTTATATTTTTGTTCCTAAGTAATTCTTGCATGTTCTCCGTTGCTGTTTATTGCTTTGGCCAAGTAGTAGGTAGTAACCCCAAGAGGGAACGTTATGCTCGATTGTGGGTTCATGCCCCCCGATGACACGCTTGAGTGAGAGAAACATGAGTCTAGGGGATGTGCTGTTGCCACAAGGGGGAAAACAACGGTGCTTGTAACCGCGGTTGCAAGGATTGTTTACTTTACGCAAAGTGATTTTTAATGCAGTTGTCTGTTGCTTTGGGTTTACACTTTGGGTGGGGCTCGCAACTTAATACCAGCGAGATGTTCTGGATAGATATCTCAAGGTGGATGATTAGTAGTAGATGCAGTTGGATTTCGGTCTACTTATTTTGGCGTGCTGCCCGTGCTTTTGAGCCTCTTCCTTTCTTTTGTAGCATAGTTAGCATTGCGGTGCATTCATAATCCTGTCAATTGCCCTTCTGTAATTTGTTTACCTCGCATAGCAGTTTTATCGTCTTTTGGGAGAGAGACATCACTAGTGAACATCACGTATCCCGGTCCATATCCTCATTACTGTTTTCATGCTCATCTACTTTTCTGCTTTTACTTTCAGTTGCTATCATTATCCTTTGTTTTTGATCCTTTGTGAACAACAAGACCGGAGAGATTGACAACCACTCTGAACTTCGTTGGGAACAAAGTTATTTGTGTGTGTGTGCAGGTCCGTGTCAGTAGCGCCGCTCACACCTACTTATCATCTCTAGAGTCCTACTAGAGACAAACCTTGGTATCTTTACTGAGGGAAATTTGCTGCCGTGCTGCAACACGCCTTCCACTTTGGGCTCACCAACGAAGGGCGAGAAGACTACACCCGTCAACTCTCGCGTCATCAGTCACCCATCCTAGCACTACTCAAGCACCAACACGCTTAACTTCTCGGTTCTATTCAACTCCCACTCCAGCTCACCTAGCAGGCACTTGTTGATACGTCTATGATATAAATCCTATTAAACCATGTTGATGTCTAGGACCTTTTGTTGTTCATGGGTGTGCTAAAATTTTCAATATTTTTTTGAAACTTTCTCGATGGGACCATTAGCATATTTTGAACCTTTTTTAAAAAATTGAAAATATTTTTTTTTAATTTTTTTAATTTTTTAATGTTACTATGTCACAACCCCAAGTTAGGTATGTGCTAGGGTTCAAGTGCTCCTTTGCATCATGCAAAAATTTCAAATGAAATCCAAATGGGGAAAGCAGAAGCCCTAATTGAATTTAATTCAAATGGCCAGATAAAAATTGCTTCCAAAAATTCCTCTAGTATTTTTGAAAAGTCTTATAAATATGCATGATCACATATAAAGTGAAGTGGGTCGCACTACATGCTCTAAGATTTCTCAAAAATACGATAAGTGCCTTGGAAATTAAATAATACCCCTATTTGATTTGAAATTCAAATTATTTGAATTTCAAAAATCCCCAAACTTTGTGAGTGGCTAGCTACATGTCTAGTAAGGCCACATAAAATATTTGGGCATTTACAAAAATGCTTTGCTATTTATTTCAAAGCCAAACAAAGAAGAAAAAAAGAAAAAGGAAAGAAATAAACAAAAGGGCTTACCTGGGAACTGGCCCAACTTATTCCCCCTGGCCCATTTGGCCCAGCCCAGCCCACACCTTCTTGTCGTCTTCTTCCCCAGCGCACCGAAGCAGCACGGTAGCGTGCATGCCGTGGCCGCCGTCGACGGCGAGGCCACGCAGCGGCCTCCGCGCCCACGTCCTCATGCCACGAGGCGCCCAGAAGCCTCCTCGACCATTCCCACCTCTCGCAGCTCACCCTTTCCCTCTCCCCCTCGCGAATTCGACGCCGCCCGTAGCTCCTCGTTGTCGGCCACCGTGAGCCCGCGTGGCCACCGGCCTCCTCTCGACGAACGGACGTGTCCAGCAGCACCGCAGCCGTCTACTTCGTGTTCCCGCGCAATCAATCAAGCCGAGGATCCCCTGGAGATGACGCCCTCTTCAAACTTTGTCGCCGGCTTCCGTGGCGTTCCTCGCTGGATTACGCCGCTTCCGGTCACCCTCCGACCTCGCCGACCCCTCCAGAAGCTCCGGGGTGAGCTCCCCGTCATTTCGCCCCTCCCCACGCTCCTTCCTGTGCCCCTGTCGCTGTTTCCAACTGAGCCCGAGCCCTTCCGCCGCGGCCTCTCGTCACCGGCGTGCTCTCCGGCCGCCCCAAGGTCCCCGGTGTGCCCCACTAGATGCGCACGCCCGAGGGCTTCCGGATGGTGCCCCTGGTGGCCTGGAGCGTTGCTCCGGCGAGGCGCCGCCATGGCCCGTGGTCACCGGCGGTTAGCCGCTGGCCGGTTCGGCCATTAGGGCACTAACCACCTAGGTTAGTTTAACCCTAGGCCAATTACAGGTGGGGCCAGGCCCCTTAATCCCTCTGCTAAGTTAAACTAACAACGGGGATTAACCCAGAGCCTATTACACCCGGGACCCACAGGTCAGAGCCCCCCTCCACGTCAGCATGATCTCATGCTGAAACAATAAGTCCTTTTCTAATTAAAAGAAATCCAGAAAAATCCAGAAAATAAAATAAACTTTGAAATTCAATAACTTTTTACTCCAAACTCCTAATTAAACAATTAATATATGAAAAATTATCAGGAAAATGCAAGGATTATGAATATGCAATTTGTTTTCATGTTTGACCATTATAAAATGGGGAAACAATAGCAAATGTGCATATGGCATATTTTGAAATCACATTTGGAGTTTGAATTTATAATTCTTTTGCAATACACTTCAATTAAATGGAATTTTCAACACATCAGTACCATGTACATCATGTTTTCACAACTTATCATGTGCTTGAGCATTGTATTGTATTGATTGTTCCTTTTCCGCATTGTTTGCTATCGGTAGAGGTGGAACCGGAAGTGAAGGTCATCCCTGAAGCAGAAGACCGGTAACCCGTGTATCGTCAGCAAGGCAAGAAAACCCCATTGATCCTGTCTATAAAAACCCAGTTCCCTCTCATTCTCGCTTATGCATGTTGAGGAGTTCACCATGATACGTTCTACCGCTAGTTGAACCCATTCCTTTGCATGACCTATCATTTATACCACAGTATTAAGCAAACCTCAACCTAGAAGATCTAGGAGTTGCTTGTGATCATCATGTGGATATTCATCCATGTTATGCTTATGATGTGCTTAGAGTTGTGGAAGCATTGGTCCATCTTGGCTGATGAATTGATGCTGGTAGCAATCATGTTCATGTTACTTGTGATGAAAAGGGTGTGGTGAACTTGACTAAACAAGGTGAACGATGAGAGGCTGTGTAGGAGTACACAGTGGGTTGTCTCGTTGAACACTTCCCTAGGCCCCGAGTTCTTGTGTTGTGATCCAAGACAAAGAGTACTACCACATGTTGGGCAAACGGATCTCCGCTCAACCTACTAACTCACCCCAGTTCAAGTCCAGGAGTCACCAGTTCGGGTTTTCCATTTGGCATATGCATATAAAAAGAATGAATGAAAGTTTGCATCATTTAGATATGTGGGTGGACCTGTGAGACAGTAAAACCATCTGCTAAGGTGGCGTCTCGGTCGCCTGCATCGTCTGAGTCCGTATCGTTGACCCGCCGGACTCTTGAGTGGTGAGAAACTAAGATGGATGATTCCTAGATTAGATTTGGCTATGAGGTAAAACTTGTGGAAATTATCCTCGCTGACACCCGCTTGAAGGGTGACGAGATCCCGGCGGTAACTGATAGTTTCATGTGTGTAGCTGTACACCCCTGCAGGGTTAACAAAACTATTCTAATAGCCGTGTCCGCGGTTATGGACTACTTGGAGACCTTTACTCTATTATTAGACAACTTGAACGGATACTCTAAAACTCGCAAGATAAGTGTGAGTGTTGTGGCGTTCTTCCTCGTGGGGAAGTCGAGGAAGTATCCATAGTGGTGTATTGTATTGGAGACTTGGTAGTGGACTCGTGTACACTTCTTACCTCAAGTCTGGTACTCGTAGTACAGGACTAGCCAAGTCAAAGCTGGCAATTCTGCATATTGAAACTCCACCCCCCTTTACCTTGAAACTTGAGCATGAGTAGTATAGTTCTGATGTAAGTCTTGCTGAGTACGACTTTGAAATCACGTTTGCTTATTCTATGTTTTAGATGAGAACCCAGCCCCCGATGGAGCCACCTTCCTAAAGCTCGACGTTGACTAAGATATTATAGTTCCAGACAACAGATTGGTCCCTCGTGGAAGGGCATGTATGTTGAACAAGGCTTCTCTAAGCCATTTGTTAATCTTGTCTGTACTCAGACCTAATTTGCTTCTGTTGTTTGATGTAATGATGGATCATAGTCCCATGATCTTTGTGTACTCTATGTAAGTCGATAAAGATATACTTTGTAGAGTTCATGCAATGTGTACCTGCTGTTTACATTGGACATGTATGCTGCGTGTATGATTATAACATGCATGTCTTAGTGTGGGGTTCGATAGCTTAGTTGAGTTCTTGCCGGCGGTCTTTTATACACCAAGTGGCCCTTAGATGTGCGCATCTTGGGCATCGCGATGCGATGGCTCGTGACTCTGTCACGTGGCACACTTTGTTGTATGATTGAGCCCGCCGGAGACCCCGACAAAGTGATCGGGCTGGACTCTGTTTATGTAATTGTTATAATTCAATCGATAATATGGTTGAGGCGACTTGTCTATGAGTATGCGATTTCACCACCCATAATCATTTAGACTTGTGAGCGGGCGATGAGGACCCATCTCAGTTGAACATCCGTCCTGGATGGGATGCCCCTCACGTTCGATGCTTTCCGAGAGTGTTTTGTGCTTGGCCTTGTGTGATTAGACAAGTGGGTACGACTCTCGGCTCTCCATATGATTGAGTTGTGACTGGAATTACATACGCATATTCCGGGTCCCGACAGACTTGGTATCAGAGCAGGATTGTCTGTAGGATTATCAAACCCTTGGTCGAAGTCGAGTCTAGCATTCTATAGTTATATAGTTACTTTGGGTATAAGGGAACAACATAAGGCTTCTTTTTATCCTTACCCTCATCGATCTGAGTTCTGAGTCACCCTTATCTTGTTCTACGGGAAGATAGGACTAGGCTCATCTATGTCTTACTAGAACATCTCGTTGATTTCTTCTTTGTAACCGTAGGATTGTTGTGGTCGTCCAGAGTCATCCTGTTGTTGAGTACCTTGAGGAAGTTTTGTCCAACCTCCTCAAGGTTTTTTCATTTTCCATCCCGGTGTAGCCGTTATGCTGCCCGGTTTATTCCATGTTTCTAGGAATCTTTGCCTTTGCATTACAATCTTTTCCACCTAATTCATGTCCTCTTATCTTTGATTCCATCGTACAACCTATTCTGATTGTTGATTTTTATCACACAGGATGTCAGGTGGAGCTCGTAGTGTTGTTCGTCAGAATCGAGACCGTGTTCGGAATCGAATTGAGGATGAAACTCCACCACCGCCTTCTGTGGTGGAAATCATGATGGAAGATGAGCGGAATCGACGCGATCAAACACGCCTTCTGGAGCTCATTGAGCAGAATACCGCTCGTCAGCGCAATGTGGTTGTTAGCATTCAGGATTTCATCCTCCTCAAGCCACCGGTATTCCAATGTTCTTATGAGCCCCTTGAAGCTGATGACTGGCTCCGTTCCATCGAGCGTAAGCTTGATACGGCACATGTTGCTCCCATTGATCGAGTTATATTCGCGGCATACTTTCTGGAGGATGCTGCTGCTGAATGGTGGGAGAACTATGTTGTGATGCAGCCTGATGGTCACGCAGTGACTTGGCAGGAGTTCCGTGATGCCTTTCGAGGGTACCACATTTTGGATGAGTTAATGGAGCGCAAGAAGGAAGAGTTCTACAATTTGACTCAAGGAGAGATGTCCATTCATGAGTATGTGAGAGAGTTCAACCATCTTGCTCATTATGCCCAAGATGAGATCACCACCAATGCCAGAAAGCAGGAAAGGTTCGGTAAGGGACTTAGCCCCATCCTTCGCCATGATCTCAACCTCCTTGAATTTTCCACCTTTGAGGATTTAGTCAACAGATCCTTCCGATCTATGCAAACAAGTAATCCTGCTCCCAGAAATTCAGGCAGGGTATGTTTCAAGTGTGGTCTGCCAGGCCATTACCTCCGTCAGTGCCCTGATGTCTACGCACACTTCTATTCTTGTAGACTATGTTGGGCCTCCAAGCGCAGAGGTTTGTAGGACATCAGCAATTTCCCTTAAGTGGATGACCTAAGGTTTATCAAACTCAGGGAAGTAGAGGTTGAAGATGGTCTCTCTCAAGCAACCCTGCAATTAAGATACAAGAAGTCTCTTGTGTCCCCAACACACCTAATACAACTAGGAGTTGTATAGGTGCACTAGTTCGGCAAAGAGATGGTAAAATATGGGTGATAGGTGTAGCAAAGCAAGGTAATATAAATCTGTAATAAAAAGTGCAGCAAGCAAACAAGTAGTAAACGTGAGCGCAAACGGTATTGCAATGATGGAAACAAGGCCTAGGCTTCATACTTTCACTAGTGGAAACTCCCAACAACATTAACATAGTCTAATCACATGATATTCCTCATAAAACATGCAATGGAGACGTACTCGGAGGTCATTCCTTGGTGGTCAAGAGAGGACGAGAATTGTGTAGGGCTACAAAAGCACACCTCAGAGTTCGTAGTTCTCATCTATGGATTTCCCAATGTCACCGCGACCATCCAAAGAGAGTACCACAATCACCACATCATATCTAAAGGATAGTCAACGACAAGCACCAAGAGACTCTAAATCTTCAATCCACACACAAAAGAGGAAATCACTCATGAAAATATTCTTCTAACCCATGTCCAATAGACCGTTGTCACCATGGTCTCGGGGATTATACTAGATAGGATCAAGTGAGTAAATCAAATTCAATACATAGAAGAAGGGGAAACATCATGGGATCATCCTAGATTAACATAGCCTATGATCACAATCAAGATCACATCAAGGGAGAGAGAGAAGACCACATAGCTACTGGTAGAAACCTCAGCCCCGAGGAGGAACTACTCCCGCATCATGGAAGGAGGAAGCAACGTCGATGGAGATGAATTCGGGGGCACTTCCCCGTCCCGGCAGGGTGCCGGCACAGGAATTCTGGTCCCCCGAAGCTTGTCGGCGATGGAGGCGGAGATCGGAATTGCTTCTGGAGAAAAGGGGTCCGGAATCAGGGTTTTCACGACGGGAGAATAAATAGGAGCCAAAGGGGGGCACCAGGGGGGCCACCAGTCGCCTAGGCGGCCTCCCGGCGCGGCCAAGCCCTGGGCCGCGCTCACTGGCCGCCTAGGCACCAGGTGGGGCCCCTCTGGCCCCCCTTCGGGCGTAAGGAAGCTTCTGGAACGCTGAGTTTTTATATATTTTTCCCTAAATTTTCTGAGCACTTTTAATAATGGGAAAACCTGAAATACAGAAACAGCGGAAAATAGAAACTGGCACTGGGGTGCACTGAGTTAACAGGTTAGTACAAATATGATCAAAAGTGTATGAAAGTGTATCTAGAACATAGAAATATCACACAAAACATACATGGAGCAAGCAGAAATTATAGATACGTTTTGGACGTACCATGCCCTCAGGTTTTGATGACTCCACGTCATTCTCGACGTAAGCCTTCAAGGAAATCAACCTCCAAACCCTTGCAAGCAAAGCCTTCAGCCACTAGTAGTGGTTGTGTGAACCAAATCTCAGTTGAGAAAGTTATTGAAACTTCTGACGTCCTCCTTGGTACACTGCCAGTCAATCATGTTCCCGCCTCCGTTCTTTTCGATCCAGGAGCTTCTCATTCATTCATGTCGGAGAGTTATGCACTTTGTCATGAGTTTCCTTTTAAAGAAATGTTTTCTCCAATGATAATTCAAACTCCTGGTGCAAAGTGGAAAACTAATAGAGTCAGCCATGGCAATCAAATTTCAATTGAGGGTTTAGTATTCCTTGCTTCACTTATATCCCTCAAGTCTTTAGACATTGATGTCATCTTAAGAATGGATTGGTTATCAAGACAGAATGCTCTCCTTGATTGTAAAGCCAAGTCGGTTAAGCTCACCCATCCTTCAGGCCAGACAATTGACTACACATCACCCAGTTCTAGAATCCATATGCATACTTTGAATGTGCTTCCCCTTCCTGACCTTGAAGATATCCCGGTGGTTCGTGACTTCTCGGATGTCTTTCCCGAAGAGCTGCCAGGAATGCCACCCGACAGATGTGTAGAATTCATAGTAGATCTTATGCCAGGCACATCCCCAATTTCCAGAAGCCCATACAAAATGGCCCCACGTGAGTTAGCTGAGCTGAAAATCCAACTTAAAGCTTTGTTGGCAAAATGCTTCGTCCGCCCTAGCTCATCGCCGTGGGGTTTCCCCGTTCTGTTCGTAGCGAAGAAAGATGGAATAGAAAGGATGTGCGTAGACTATCGCCCGCTAAATCTAGCGACGATAAAGAACAAGTACCCACTTCCTAGGATCAATGATCTTTATGATCAACTTGCTGGATCCTCTGTCTTCTCCAAGATGGATTTGAGATTAGGTTATCATCAAATCAAAATCAGAAACGGGGACATTCCAAAAATGGCTTTCACTACTCGTTATGGTCTTTACGAGTATACCGTTATGTCCTTCGGTTAACCAATGCCCCAGCTACTTTCTCGCGCATGATGAATTCGATCTTCATGGAGTATTTGGACAAGTTCGTCGTGGTTTACCTCGATGACATCCTTATATACTCGAAGAACGAAGAAGAACATGCCGAACATCTTAGGCTCGTATTGATGAAACTTCGAGAATATCGCCTATATGCAAAATTCTCAAAGTGTGAATTCTGGTTACCAGAAGTGACCTATCTAGCCCACGTGATATCTGCCAAAGGCATTGCTGTCAATCCCGAGAGAGTTCAGGCCGTCCTTGATTGGACTCCACCTGAATCGGTTAAGCAAGTTAGGAGTTTTCTTGGCTTAGCAAGCTATTTCCGTCGCTTCGTTGAGAACTTCTCCAAAGTTGCAAAGCCTCTAACTGAACTCCTCAAGAAAGATAAGAAATTCGAATGGACCCCCAAGTGCGAGGAAAGCTTTCAAGAGATAAAAATAACATTGACTTCTGCACCCGTACTTGCGCCTCCAGACACCAAGAAGGATTTCGAGATCTATTGTGATGCTTCACGGCAAGGGTTAGGATGCATACTTATGCAAGATCGACATGTGGTAGCATACGCTTCACGTCAGTTGCTTCCACATTAAGAGAACTACCCTACCCATGATCTTGAACTCGCTGCCGTAGTTCATGCCTTGAAGACTTGGCGACATTACCTCCTTGGTAATCGTTGTGAGATCTATTCCGACCTCCAAAGCCTCAAATATATATTCACCCAGACAGATCTTAATCTCAGGCAAAGACGCTGGATAGAGTTGGTAAAATATTATGACTTAGGAATTTCTTTCACCCCAGACAAAGCTAATGTCATGGCTGATGCACTAAGTCGTAAGTCGTATTGTAACAACCTCATGTTACAACAATATCAACCACTTCTTCATGAGGAATTTCGAAAGCTCAATCTCGAGATTGTTCCTCATGGCTTCCTATCTACCTTGGTGGCGAAACCAACCCTTGAGAATCAAATCATAGCCGCCCAGAAACGTGATAGTGGTATTCGGGAGATAAAGAAGAACATTGCTAGCGGAGTTGCTAAATGTTTCTCCATATATGATCAAGGTGTCGTTTTCTTTGGCAAACGTTTAGTGGTACCACGAAAACATAATCTTAGGAGGCTGATTCTTAAGGAAGCTCATGACACTCCCCTTTCGATTCATCCTGGTAGAACAAAGATGTACCAAGACCTGCGCCAGAGATTTTGGTGGACTAGGATGAAACGACAAATTGCTCAGTTCATTGCTGAATGTGATGTTTGTCGTCGCATTAAGGCTGAACATCAAAGACCTGCTGGCACTCTTCAACCTTTGCCTATTCCCGAGTGGAAATGGGACAAAGTCGGTATGGACTTCATCACTGGCTTTCAAAAAACCCAGAAAGGATATGATGCCATCTTCGTTGTCAATGATCGACTTTCTAAAGTTGCTCACTTCCTTCCAGTTCCCGAGTCTATAACTGCTAATCAGTTAGCGGACTTGTATGTCTCTAGAATTGTGTCTCTTCATGGTGTTCCTTTGGAAATCAATTTTGATCGTGGTAGCCTTTTCACCTCTAGATTCTGGAAAAGTTTTCAAAATGCTATGGGAACTCATCTCTCCTTTAGTACAACTTTCCATCCTCAGTCTAGCGGTCAAGTTGAAAGGGTTAACCAAATCCTAGAAGACATGCTCAGAGCTTGTGTTATCTCTTTCAAAAAGAATTGGGAGAAATCTCTTCCATTCGCCGAATTTTCTTATAACAATAGTTTCCAATCTAGTCTGAACATGGCTCCTTTTGAACTCCTCTTTGGAAGACGATGTCGAACACCCTTGAACTGGTCAGAAAACGGTGAAAGACAATTCTTTGGACAGGATATGATAAGGGAGGAGAAGAGCAAGTTCAAATTGTTCATGATCAATTTAAAGCCGCTCAGTATCGCCAGAAAAGCTACTATGATCGTCGTCATAGGCAAGAAAGCTACAATCTAGATGAGAAGGCTTACCTTCGGGTTACTCCTCTTAAGGGAACCCAATGCTTCGGTATCAAAGGCAAGTTGGCCCCATGTTACATTGGATCTTTCCGCATTCTTGCTAAACATGGAGAAGTTGCCTACCAACTTGAACTACCTCCGCAACTTTCCCGAGTACATGATGTATTCCACGTGTCACAACTCAGGTGTTTCTTCAAGGACCCCATCCGCGAAGTCGACCATGAAACACTTGATCTCCAAGATGACCTTTCTTATCGAGAGTACCCTGTTCGTATTCTTGATTCTGCAGAGCGTGTCACTCATCTTCAGAACATCAAGTTTCTCAAAGTGCAATGGTCACACCACTCCGAGAAAGAAGCTACATGGGAAAGAGAAGACCGCCTCCATGCCGAGTACCCCACCTTCATCCCGACGAGTTCTGAATCTCGGGACGAGATTCTTTTGAGTGGGGGCGAGTTGTCACTCCCCAAGTTAGGTATGTGCTAGGGTTCAAGTGCTCCTTTGCATCATGCAAAAATTTCAAATGAAATCCAAATGGGGAAAGCAGAAGCCCAAATTGAATTTAATTCAAATGGCCAGATAAAAATTCCTTCCAAAAATTCCTCTGGTATTTTTGAAAAGTCTTATAAATATGCATGATCACATATAAAGTGAAGTGGGTCCCACTGCATGCTCCAAGATTTCTCAAAAATACCATAAGTCCCTTGGAAATTACATAATACCCCTATTTGATTTGAAATTCAAATTATTTGAATTTCATAAATCCCCAAACTTTGTGAGTGGCGAGCTACATGTCTAGTAAGGCCACATAAAATATTTGGGCATTTACAAAAATGCTTTGCTATTTATTTCAAAGCCAAACAAAGAACAGAAAAAGAAAAAGAAAAGAAATAAACAAAAGGGCTTACCTGGGAACTGGTCCAACTCATTTGCCCTGGCCCATTTGGCCCAGGCCATCCCGCACCTTCTTGTCGTCTTCTTCCCCCGCGCACCGAAGAAGCACAGTGGCGTGCATGCCGTGGCCGACGTCGACGGCGAGGCCACGCAGCACCCTCCGCGCCCACGTCCTCACGCCGCGAGGCTCCCAGAAGCCTCCTCAACCATTCCCACCTCTCGCAGCTCACCCTTCCCCTCTCCCCCTCGCGAATTCGACGCCGCCTGTAGCTCCTCGTCACCGGCCTCCTCTCGATGAATGGATGTGTCCAGCGGCACCGCAGCCATCTACTTCGTCTTCCCGCCCACTCAATCGAGCCGAGGATGCCCTGGAGATGATGCCCTCTTCAAACTTCGCCGCCGGTCGCCGTGGCGTTCCTCGTCGGATTACGCCGCTTCCGGTGACCCTCCGACCTCGCCGACCCCTCCAGAAGCTCTGGGGTGAGCTCCCCGTCATTTCGCCCCTCCCCACGCTCCTTCCCGTTCCCCTATCGCTGTTTCCACCTGAGCCCGAGCCCGTCCGCCGCGGCCTCTCGTCGCCGGCGTGCTCTCCGGTCGCCCCAAGGTCCCCGGTGTGCCCCACTGGATGCGCCTGCCCGAGGGCTTCCGGATTGTGCCCCTGGTGAGCCCCCTGGTGGCCTGGAGCGTTACTCCGGCGAGGCACCGCCGTGTCCCGTGGTCACCAGAGGTTAGCCGCCGGTCGGTTCGGCCATTAGGGAACTAACCACCTAGGTTAGTTTAACCCTAGGCCAATGACAGGTGGGGCCAGGCCCCTTAATCCCTCTGCTAAGTTAAACTAACAACGGGGATTAACCCAGAGCCTATGACATCCGGGACCCGCAGGTCAGAGCGCCCCCCCCCCCACGTCAGCATGATCTCATGCTGACGCAATAAGTCCTTTTCTAATTAAAAGAAATCCAGAAAATAGAACAAACTTTGAAATTCAATAACTTTTTAATCGAAACTCCAAATTAAACAATTAATATATGAAAAATTATCAGGAAAATGCAAGGATTATGAATATGCAATTTGTTTTCATGTTAGACCATCCTAAAATGAGGAAACAGTGGCAAATGTTCATATGGCATATTTTGAAATCACATTTGAAGTTTGAATTTGCAATTCTATTGCAATACACTTCAATTAAATGGAATTGTCAACACAGCAGTACCATGTACATCATGTTTTCACAACTTATCTTGTGCTTGAGCATTGTATTGTTTTGATTGTTCCTTTTTCGCATTGTTTGCTATCGGTAGAGGTGGAACCGGAAGTGAAGGTCATCCCTGAAGCAGAAGACCGGTAACCCATGTATCGTCAGCAAGGCAAGAAAACCCCATTAATCATGTCTATAAAAACCCAGTTCCCTCTCATTCTCTCTTATGCATGTTTAGAAGTTCACCATGATACGTTCTACCGCTAGTTGAACCCATTCCTTTGTATGACCTATCATTTCTGCAACAGTATTAAGCAAACCTCAACCTAGCAGATCTAGGAGTTGCTTGTGATCATCATGTGGCCATTCATCCATGTTATGCTTATGCTGTTCTTAGAGTTGTGGAAGCATTGGTCCATCCTTGGGTGATAAATTGATGCTGGTAGCAATCATGTTCATGTTACTTGTGATGAAAAGGGTGTGGTGAACTTGACTAAACAAGGTGAACGATGAGAGGCTGTGTAGGAGTACACAGTGGGTTGTCTCGTTGAACACTTCCCTAGGCCCCGAGTTCTTGTGTTGTGATCCAAGACAAAGAGTACTACCACATGTTGGGCAAACGGATCTCCACTCAACCTACTAACTCACCCCAGTTCAAGTCCAGGAGTCACCAGTTCGGGTTTTCCATTTGGCATATGCATATAAAAAGAATGAATGAAAGTTTGCATCATTTAGATATGTGGGTGGACCTGTGAGACAGTAAAACCATCTGCTAAGGTGGCGTCTCGGTCGCCTGCATCGTCCGAGTCCGTATCGTTGACCCGGCCGGACTCTTGAGCGGTGAGAAACTCAGATGGATGATTCCTGGATTAGAGTTGGCTGTGAGGTAAAAGTTGTGGAATTATCCTCGCTGACACCCGCTTGAAGGGTAACGAGATCCTGGCGGTAACTGAAAATTTCATGTGTGTAGCAGCACACCCCTGCAGGGTTAACAAAACTATTCGAATAGCCGTCTCCGCGGTTATGGGCTACTTGGAGACCTTTACTTGATTATTAGACAACTTGAATGGATACTCTGAAACTCGCAAGATAAGTGTGAGTGTTGTGGCGTGCTTACTCGTGGGGAAGTCGAGGAAGTATCCATAGTGGTGTATTTGATTGGAGACTTGATAGTGGACTCATGTACGCTTCTTACCTCAAGTCTGGTACTCGTAGTACAAGACTAGCCAAGTCAAAGCTGGCAATTCTGCATATTGAAACTCCACCTCCCTTTACCTTGTAACTTGAGCATGAGTAGTATAGTTCTGATGTAAGTCTTGCTGAGTACGACTTTGTACTCACGTTTGCTTATTCTATGTTTTAGATGAGAACCCAGCCCCCGATGGAGTCACCTTCCCGAAGCTCGACGTTGACTAAGATAGTATAGTTCCAGACAACAGTTTGGTCCCTCGTGGAAGGGCATGTATGTTGAACAAAGCTTCTCTAAGCCATTTCTTAATCTTGTCTGTACTCAGACCTAATTTTCTTCCGTTGTTTGATGTAATGATGGATCATAGTCCCATGATCTTTGTGTACTCTATGTAAGTCGATAAATATATACTTTGTAGAGTTCATGTAATGTGTACGTGCTGTTTACGCTGGACATGTATGCTGCGTGTATGATTATAACATGCATGTCTTAGTGTGGGGTTCAATAGCTTAGTTGAGTTCTTGCCGGCGGTCTTTTATACACCAAGTGGCCCATAGATGTGCGCATCTTGGGCATCGCGATGCGATTGCTCGTGACTCTGTCACGTGGCACACTTTGTTGTATGATTGAGCCCGCCCGAGACCCCGACTAAGTGATCGGGCTGGAGTCTGTTTATGTAAGTGTTATAATTTAATCGATAATATGGTTGAGGTGACTTGTCTATGAGTATGAGATTTCACCACCCATAATCATTTAGACTTGTGAGCGGGCGATGAGGACCCATCTCAGTTGATCATCCGGCCTGGATGGGATGCCCCTCACGTTCGATGCTTTCCGAGAGTGTTCTGTGCTTGGCCTTGTCTGCTTAGACAAGTGGCTACGACTCTCGGCTCTCCATATGATTGAGTTGTGACTTGAATTACATACGCACATTCCAGGTCCCGACATACTAGCTAAAATTTTCAACTTTTTTTGAAACTTCCCGATCGGTCCTCTAGCCTATTTTGATTTTTTCTAGATAAATAATTATTTAAAAAAAATACAATTTTTTTTCTGTTACTAGTGGCGCATTTCATACAGAATGCGCTACTACTAAGTTCAATTTTTTTTTCATTTTTTTAATCTCCAGATCTTCAAATGCGCGTAACTTTTTTTCTGTTAGGTTTTTGAGGATTCTGAAAATGTTCAACGGGGTTCCCCCTTTTGATTTTGGATATGTCGTATGCAAAAGTTATGCCCATTTCACAAAATTCTCGAGAGATTTTGTAAAAAAATTCGAAATTCATATTTATAAATTTTCCTAACAACTAGACCACATATCATATGGGAAACTTATTTTCTTTTATTTTTTTTGACATTTCTGTCATTTTCTTTTAATATTTTTCAAATTGAAAAGGCGGTCCACCGGGGGGGGGGGTCGAGATAGTGTTCGCGGGTAAGATAACCCAATTTATTGATTTGACACAAGGGGAGCCAAATAATATTTATAATCTTTAACAGTTGAGTTGTCAATCAACCGCACCTGAAATATACTTGCTTGCAACAAAATATTAATAGCAACGATGATATGGAAGTGATGGTGGCAAAAGAATAGTGGCGGTGAAACAACGAAAGTAAAATAGAAAAAATAAACAACTAGTAACCAGCAGGATTAAAACACTGTAGGCTAGGGAGATAGATGTTTGGTCGCTACTTGGATGAGAGTGAACATGTAATAGATTCTAACACGGGGCAAGGCACACTGAAAAGCAAGGATCATCTAGGCAATATCAAACATTAGGCATGCATCCTGTAGGTAGTTGTACATGCTTGCAAAAAGAACTTGCACAACATCTTTTGTCCTACCATCCCGCTACGAATGGGGCCAAAAGGAACTTATGGAGATTAAGGTGATCCTGTCATAGAGCACCGGAATAAAGCATTAACACTCAATGGATACATGAAATCCTCAAATTATAGTCCATACCCTTTGGTGTCCCAAGATGTCACCTTTGGGATCGCCGGTTCCGGACCATAATAGGCGCATACAAGTAATAGATAGGATCAAGAACACAAATAAACTCACGAAAACACAAGTGGTTAAGATCCGAAAACATGGAACTCGGGCCCAAAGTGACAAGCATTAAGAGCAAAAAGTTGTAGCAAAGATGATAAACATCAAAGTAGATGATAGGCAACATGCCCCCAACAATCTGACGAACTATTACATGATCTAACTCATCCAATCCCTACCATCCCTTTTGCCTACAATGGGAAATTGCTCACACATGAAAGGAGAAGTCATGGAGGGATGGTGAAGTGGTGATGATGATGACGATGGCGATGATCTCCCCTCACCGGAGGCCAAAACAACCTCCAAATTAGCCCTCCGGAGAAGAACAGAGGGTGGCGGCAGCTCCGCGACGGGAATTGGGAGAACGACTTATGTTCTGGGGTTTCCTCGCGACGGGTAAAAATAGGAGTCCTGGTAGGGAACCAGAGGGGGGAGGACCCACCCAGACGGCCTCCCGGTGCGGCCAGGGGTGGGGCCGCGCCAGCCGGGCGCCTGGGCCCCCCCTGGCTGCCTTCTGTCCCCTCTTCTGGCTCTAGGTCCATCCGGGTGCGTGGATTTTCCGTGATTTTTCCTGTAATTTTCTGAGACACCTAAAAATCCATATTCCTGCACAGAAGATAACCATACAGGCAGCTCTGCTGAAAACAACATCAGTCCGGGTTAGTTTTGTTCAAATCATGCAACAATGAAGCCAAAACAATAGCAAAAGTGTTTGGAAAACTAGATACGTTTGAGACGTATCAATGGTACACTTGAAGAGGTTCGACCGAGACATCAGGGAAATGAACTAAAGAGGAATATCCTCGTATCATCCCGGTGGTGCTATGCTACCGAGCCGACGACGAGAGTGAAATACGAGTCCATCCACTCGTAAGTCAAACTTGAAGCGACTCGACAGAGTCTCGCTTTGTAGGTTTCCTTGGGCGTCTGCTCTGTATCGTACCGGTTGCAGCAATTTAAATCGTTTGTGTTCCGCGTTCACTCCCCAGAGTGATCACGACCCGCTATCTAATCCTAGTTGACTAACAATGCGCAGGGCTAACTATTGAATAATATATATATTTAATAGGCAACATAGGATAAAGGAAGGTTCATTAAGGGGCAACAATGACATGCTATGCAATGAATAGGAATGTAACGTAATAGCAGCAGCAATGCCTAGTGCAATAAATGTACGGAAAAGATAGGCGATATCCGGGGAAGGAGAATGGCTCTACTTGCCGGTAAGCTCGATAGTAGGGGTACGGTCGTCGACTTAGTAGTCGTACTCGACATCGGTGTCGTCAGCGCCAGTGTCGAGGTCTACAGGAGAATAAGGGGGGGAGGGTGGGGAGAAACAATAAATACACAGCAATAATAGAAACACAAAGCAAGACATGGAAAACGCAGTGTTGGCGGTGTTCTAATGCAGTGTTAAGTATTTTTAGGCGGAGCGGGAATTTATCCGGCGATGAATCATCAGTACCGGTTGATTACCGCGCAGATGATCCGGAGGGGAAGGTTCCATGTCTGCAGTGTGAGAGACATCTGACAAACATGTGGATAGTGTATCCGTGCTCGTAGATCCATCTTGAACAACTTTCATATTCAGAACATTTTCATCCGGAAAGTTTTACCGGCTCCGGTCATCTGACAGACAAATGAATCGTAGGAGAAATGTTCCACGTTCGGTATGTTAGAGTGGTGTAGTGGGTATACGGGTCGCATATTTGTATTCGTTGTATTTTTCTGATCAACTTTGATGTATAAATTATTTCATCTGACTTACGGTTTAAAAGATATTAATTTTCTAAGTTTTATTGAATTTATAGCAATTCCTGGAATTATTTTAATATTTAAATAGACAATATCCATAATAGGACTTTTGACTTGGTCAACCTGACATGTGGGGCCAACCGATAAGGTTGACTGATCAACTGACCAGTTGGTCTCACATGTCAGCCTCTGGGTTTTAAAATAAAATCATTTTCTATTTAAATAGTGTATGGGCCCACCTGTCAGTTTTCTAAAATTTCTCTAAGTCTTGGAATCTGCCTATTACCTCACTTAGTTGTATTCGAAGGGCTACGGTTTAATGTTCTGCTCATCCCCGAGTTAGTGTCTTATATCAAGTCAAACAATTTTCTGTGATCTCAAATCTGGTACAGAAGCCAAATTTATCAAGGTTCATTTACTTAATTAAAATATTGCTGAAAAAGTGCTACTTGAGGTTAGTTACAGAAACTGTTAAAAGATATCGACTTTACTTGATCATTGCCATTGATCGATAAGTCAAATGGAGATGCATCCTACATGTGTATTGCAGTACATCGAGTGCACAATCATGCCAATCACTTTGATGACGTTACATGCTCCAATGGCACTATTATTTCTTGCTCTAGGTTAGGAATGGTGACAAGTTTGTTGTTCTGTTAACATAAATCTTCATTTTGCGATTTTTTTCATAGCATTTAATCCATGCATCAATTGAAGTTGGTCCAATGAAACAATTTGAAGCTTGATACTTCTACTTTTAGTACATAGAATTTTCGAATATATTAAGACATGTTTGTTACTGTTTTGCTGCTGGTTTCGTTGCTGACAAACGAGGCAGTGCAACAGCTAGTAACAGCAACAGTAAAATCAGAGAAGCAACAGCAAGTAAAGCTTCAGCAATAGCCGGCAGCAGCTTCATCAGAGTAGCAGCGAGCCGAGCAACAACGGATGGCAGCAGCTATGCAGCGGCGAGCGCAGCAGCAGTCAGCCGGGACGCACGCACGCAACCCATCCATCCAGGAGCACAACCCAGCCAATCCCCATACAAGACCACGTACACACACACCTCGTACACTCATCCAGCCATACTTGTGCGCACACACACCATAAGCAGCACACGCACACAGCCCAGCCGTGGCCGTGGCCAGCGCTGGGCGCGGCGAGGCTGGCCAGCCCAGCGGAGCGGGGGCGCTGTGAGCGCGGCCTGAACAGGGGTGCGGCCGGCGCAGGGCACGCGCGGGGCATGGCGAAGGGCGTGGGGTGCGCGTTGACACGACAAGGCCGCGGTGAGAACGGCGACCATGATGGGCACGAGAACTATTGTGACGGCGGCCTACGGCGAAGGGAAGGCATAGGGGAAGTTGGGCGATGGCGGCCGTGCTTACAGTGAGCCTGCAGATGTGCCAAGTGTGCTCTGGGACGGCCTGGTGCAGCGGCAAATCGGCGGCGATCGACGACGGTAGCAAGTGGGGAAATGATGACGAGGCGCTTCGACGGTTGGCTCCCGGCTCGATTCCTCGCCAGAGATGACGAAGACGTCGATGACACAGCCGCCAGGACACCTTGACTTGGGCGGGGAACGAAGGTGGCCGTGCGAGCTCGCAGGTGCACGCCAATGGCGGCTCGGGATCGTGGGGAAGAAGGCGTGGGAGAGGGGGGAAAATTGATCTAGGGTTCTAGGGAGGGGGCTGGGGTTCGGTCTTATCCATCCCCAGTTCCTGTAGCAACGCAGTGGCGAGGTGATTTGGCTGCGACGGCGTCGGTCGTGCTGGCCAGGGCGCCAGGGGGTCAGAGGAACATGAAGAAGGAGGAGGAGGAGGATGGGCTGGGCTATTTTCGCACTAGGCGCCAGTTAGTGTTTTCCCCACTATTTCTTTTCTGCTACGCCTCATCTTTTCTGTTTCCATTTATTTTAGCTATCAAATGCTTTTAGCAAAAGGTGGCAACTATCCCTATAATTGTGTTACACTTAATTATAGTGTTACAAAAAGTTTGGTGTAGAAAAATAATCATTTGAATTTTGTTTAAATAGTAATTGATTAAAAGGGGCTATTTTGGCACTGTTGAAATTTGTTTATTATATTTAAGCATTGTATAAATATCCCAATGCTATAGTATCATGACCTACTGAGTTTTAGGCATTTAATAAAATTGTTTGCACAATTTTTGGAACAACTTTATTTTCCCACATTGTTTTGAATTTCCAAATGAGTTTGAATTTGAACCAGACTTGATCAAGGGTGATTATCCCATGTTTAATCATGATGACATGGCACTTAACAAGGTGATTACTGTAGTGTGACACCCGGGGTGTTACAAGGGGGCTGATGGGTGTAGATAACACCTACTCATTGGTCACTGCAAGTGGAATGTTATGATATAGATAGCATCAAATTTCCCTTACGCAAGGACTATAAGGTTTATCGAACCAGGAGTCCGCCTAGGGGGGTCCCACCTCCTCTGGTGCCCTACCTGGCCTCCTATTTATTCCCGTGACGCGAAAACCCCAGAACAGAAGTTGTTTTCACAGTTTCCGCCGCGGAGCCGCCGCCACCCTATGTTCTTCTTCGGGAGGACTAATCTGGAGGATGTTTTGGCCTCCGGTGAGGGGAGATCATCGCCATCATCATCATCATCACCACTCCATCCTCCCTCCATGACTTCTCTTCAATGTGTGAGTAATTCCCTGCTGTAGGCAAAGGGGATGGTAGGGATTGGATGAGTTAGATCATGTAATAGTCCGTCAAATTGTTGGGGGCATGTTGCCTATCATCTACTTTGGTGTTTGTCATCTTTGATACAACTTGTTGGTATTAATGCTTGTCACTTTGGGCCCGAGTGCCATGTTTTCAGATCTGAACCACTTGTGTTTTCATGAGTTTATTTATGTTCTTGATCCTATATATGAGTTGTATGCACCTATTATGGTCCGAAACCGGTGATCCCAAAGGTGACAGCTTGGGACACCAAAGGGGATAGATTATAATTTGAGGATTTCATCTATCCGTTGAGTGTTAATGATTTGTTCCAGTGCTCTTTGACAGGAGCACCTTAATCTCCATAAGTTCATTTTGGCCCCGTTCATAGCGGGATGGTAGGACAAGGATGTTGTGCAAGTTCTTATTGCAAGTACGCACAACTACCTACGAGATACATGCCTAATGTTTGATATTTGCCTAGATGATCCTTGCTTTTCTGTGTGCCTTGCCCCGTGTTAAAATATATTACATGTTCACTCTCATCCAAGCAGGGCCCAACCATCCATCTCCCTAGCCTACAGTATTTTAATCCTGCTGGTTACTAGTTGTTTACTTTCGCTGTTTTACTTTCGCTGTTTTCCTTTCGTTGTTGCCACTACCACTATCATATCACCGTTGCTATTAATATTTTGTTGGAAGCAAGTATATTTCAGGTTTGGTTGAATTGACAACTCAACTGTCAAAGCTTGTAAATATTCTTTGGCTCCCCTTATTTCGAATCAATAAATTGGGTTATCTTACCCGCGAAGACTATCTCGATCCCCTACAGTTGAGGGTCATCAAGTACTGTTTTCTGGCGCCATTGCCGGGGAGCATAGCTTTATTTAAAAGTCTACTTGAAGTATTTTGCCCGCTGCCTTCATCCACTATGGGTAAGAAAGGAGACCCCAAGGTCCCGATCTTACCATCCACTACAAGAAAATGTACTGTTCTGAGCACTAGTGCTACAAGTGATTCACCTTCCATTATAAGTAAGTTCACTTCCCCACCTCCACATGCTACTTCTGCTGAGTTTGTTACTATGTCTAATACTTTTGATGATGCTTTCACTATTCTTGATGATATTGGTTCACTTGGTTACTCTCTTGAGAAACAGATCGCTGCTGCTGCTAAACAATCTGGAATTGAAATTCCTGTTACTCGCTACCCTATTGGTGCAACTTATGATTATCCTGACCTGAGTGACTTCAAGAAGAGACTCCTTGAGGATGATTATGTTATTCTTGATGATGATTTATGAACGGAACTTACATAGTGTGCCAACTCTGACCATGGCGCTGTTAAGAAGTTGCTTGAAAAGCACTCCATGAAGAATCAGATTACTCCTGATCCTAAATTTGCTACATCTCCTATATGCATCACTGATCCTGATTATGATTTCTCTGTTGATCTTTCACTTATATCTACAGTTGAAGCTGACCCCTTCTATGGCAGAGAAAATGATGATGTTATTGCACACCTGACCAAACTCAATGAGTTGGGTGGCTTGTTTATTACCGATGAGAGGATACGAAACTTTTATGTGGCTAAATTTTTCCTTTCTCTTTGAAGGAAGACGCTAAAGCATATGGTATGATGCACTACCTTATGGTTCTATTAAAAGTCCTCAGGCCATAGTTCAATCTTTTGTTGATAAATATTTCCCTGCTCATATGCAACATGCTGCTTTACAAAGAATTTCTAACTTTAAACAATTGCAGGATGAGCACCTCCCTAAAGCTTGGGGGAGGCATTGCAGTTTAATTAAGGCTAGATCGGGACATGAAGTCCCTAAGAATGAATTACTTGATATATTTTATGCTGGTCTAACTGATGAATCCATATCCTATTTGGATAGTTGTGCGGGTTGTGTTTTCAGGGAAAGAACACCGGACGATGCTGAAGAATTAATGGGAAAGATTGCCAGGAACCATTAAGATTGGTCCGTCCCTGAACCACCTCCACCACCAAAGAAGAGGGGCATGCTTGTCCTCAGCCCCGAAGATATGCAAGAAGCAAAGAAGTCTATAAAGGAGAAAGGCATTAAAGCCGAAGACGTGAAGAATCTACCTCCTATTGAGAAGTTGTGTGAGCCTCCTACTCACCGTCCCTAGGTAGAGGTACACTCTCTTTTAGATTTCAACGAATGTGACATGTCTAAAGGTAAACCTCCTGATCAATGTTTAGATGAGCTTGATAATTTTATTATGAAGAAAAACCATTTTAATATGAGGATACAAAATCAGTTGCATCTTCTCAATAGGACAATTAATGATGTTAAATATCTTGTTAAGCATTTTCATATGGTTCAAACTCAGCTTGAACAAATTTCTAATGTGAAAAAATATTTGCTTGCTAATAATGGAAAACATGATATTGATGACCCTCAACTGTAGGGGATCGTTTGTAGCGTTTTCAATAAATAAGAGTGTCGAACTAAACGAGGAGTAGAAGGTATTGATAAGTGACTTTGGCAAAGAAATAGCTGCAGGAACTGGAAGATAGCTTTTTAGGGATTTTCGGTATAAGCAATAAAAAGGGTAAAAGCGAGCAAAGTAAAAAGCTCTGAGGAGTAACAAATGGCCCAATCCTTTTGAGTAAAGGATAGGCCTAGCAACTGAACTTATAAAGGCTAAAGCGTTTTTGAGGACACACAAGAGAAATAGTCACATGCTTTCGCCATATTCCGCATCGATACTATGTGCTGTGTTGATAAGTGTTGAGTGGTGGATCTATGCTAGTACACCCTCTAGACTCAGATAAGTGCACTCTTATGATTAAACATCTTGCAAGCATCCAGAAATACAAGATAGTAATTAAGGCAAAAGCCTAACCATAGCAATACGATCGATGATCCATTGTTCCCTTGTGCAAAAGCGTGCGAACTGGGGTTCAGGTTTCTGTCCCTCCGGCAACCCACTGTAAGCATTCTTTATACACAATGCATTCCCCTAAGTCCTTAATAAGGCGAAGTGTTGAGTGTTCGACTCACACAACACCACTAGGAAAATAACAACACAACTTAAATATCAAACAACACATATTACTTCAACATCATATGACTACTAACAACTAGACTTCTCCCATGTCCTCAAGAACTAAAGTAACTACTCACAAGACATAAAAGAGATCATGATCAGAGGGGATAAATAGATGATAAAAAATCTGGACACAATGATATTTCTCCAACAAAACTCAATAGAATTAATCACACGGTAGCAATCAACACTGGTAGAGTAGAGAGGATAGATAGTACGGATTACAACACAAGTTAATCTTGTGAGGTGAGATGAGATGAAGATGGAGGTGGTGATGATGTTGGGGATGATGTTGATGATGATCTCGATGATGCCCGTGACGATGGTAATGACGATGCCGATGATCTCCCCTTCTGGGAGGTGTTCTCCCTGGCGGAATATGCCCGCCAGAGATTTCTTTTCTCCTCTGTTGGTTTCCGCCACGGAGCGGTGGCAGAACTCGCGAAACTCCTCTCTTTTTAGGGTTTTCGGACGACGAGTGATATATAGGCCAAATGGGGGAGCCGGGAGTGGCCCCAGGGGTCCAGGCGCCGTCCCCTCGCGACCAGGGTGGGGGCTGTGCCAGGTGGCCGACTATGCACCCTGTGGCCCCCTCTGGCCCCTCTTTTGTGTGTCCTCATCATCCTTCTGGAAAATGGCCTCCGTTGATTTTCATGTAATTTAGAGGTTTTCTTCTTCAGCAACTCAGCGTCCACTTTTTACCACTGAATCCTGCGTCTGCTGCTTCGGCATCGGAAAGTTGCAAACTGTGTAAAACAAGAAAAAACAACATAAGAATAGCATCATAACATGAAATATATCAATGAATAGGAAAGAATTACTATATAAAATAGTGATGCATTTGGGACGTATCAACTGCCCCAAGTTAGACCTCGCTTGTCCCCAAGCGAATACCGAGCTTGGCAAACCTGTCCACAAGTTTAGAGAGTGGAGTGTCGATAAATAGAATACGGACAAGAAGCATCGTGATTTCTTCACCAACTCAAGCATCCTCAACAGAAACCACAAGTCATAAGGTCCTTATGAGAGAGTAATAACAATTATATCAAAAGTAGGGCTGAAAAAACTCATCAAATTATGGCAAACATATCCTTAGTCAAAGGACAACTAATAACTTTTACTTTTGCTCTTGCTCTTTATAATGAAACAGTTTGAAGGCTTTGAAAGAACATGTTATTAGTCATGAAGTGCAAATGCTAATACAAAGGAAGATTCTTGCTTGGCATAAGCTTTTGCAAACAACTTACTTATCACAAGATAATGTCAACAAGGATGCGGCATGGCAAAACTTAATGCATCATTATATGGATGAATCCTCATCAACATCAAGTGTCTATTCTCTTTGGGAAAAGAAGGAGTAGGAAAACTGACTCGACATAAAAGTAAAAGATAGGCCTTGTTATAGGCAAGCAGGGAAAACCCATGTGCTATCCTTAAATCAAACAGAATGAAAATAAATTTTGGGAGGTGCATAGTTTGTCAACGAATGCTAATAGATAGCTCAATTAGTTCTCAAGATGGACAAGTTTCGAGGAACGGCTCCCAAGTGGGGACGATCACATCCCCTTAATCTCCTTTGTTTATCACTGCCAAAGTTTCTGATTTCTCATAGACCAAGCGTGAAGGAGGGTTTGTTTGTTATATTATCTTTCGAGCTAGGCGCACTCATGCCCGTTCCTCCTCGTATTATGGGTTTGCAGATTAGACATGCAATCCCGGGGTAAAACTTGTCTAACTTAAGAAGATCATGAATTACCTACTACTTCCTCATGAGCTAAACAAGAGGCACAAAACAGAAGATTTTGAACATTTAAGGATAACACATAAATTCTATATTTTTAGGAGTGGCAGTGAAATACCACGAATAGGAAGGTATGGTGGACTCATATGGAAGATATTGGTTTCAGGGTATGGATGCACAAGCAGAAATCTGTTGGCAAAGAGTTTGTCTAGCAAAGGCTTTGAGAGAACAGACAATTGATGCCAACTTAGATGTAAAACATATAAAGCATAAACATTAAGGTAAGCATAACACATCAAGTTGTCTTCCTTGTCAAGATAACACTTCAAGCATAATAACACAAAGGTTTTGGCTATGTTTCTACTTGAAAAAACATGCATGTTGTCATGACCAAAGCTATGTTTGCCAAAATTTAAAGAAAGTTTTCAAAGCCATACCTGATATAAGGTCAATACTCCCCATAAGAACCATCATATAAGGTCGATTGCGTGAAGAGAATACTGAGTGCAGCGAAGGGATCAATAGATTTCTCATTAATATTTCATCATAGACGACTCCACACTCACGGATACAAACTCTCCACAAAAGGGGTGATAGACCTCCATGCAAACACCTATTTCATATAATAACTTCCCTAGACATGATACGACTCTACTTGACTCTAAAAGACTAAGATAAAGATAAAGATACCGGACACTCCCCCAAGCTTGGAACAAGCTAAGGGGATGCCATTACCCGAGGAGATTACTCCTCATTCCTGTTGTTGTTGTTGACGTAATTCTGGACAAAGCGTTTCCATGGGAGAAGTTCTCCGGTCTCATGAGAGGCTTCAGTCTCCAAGATCCTGCTTCCAGCACCTAAACCCATGCGCATAAACTTTAGTTCATACTCACAGTTCTGGTTGTGCAGATCATAAATCTGCCCTTGGAGCTCATCAATTCTTTCTTCTGATGCGGTGATGCTTGACCATATCCCCCTCATCTCCTTCTTGTAGAACGTCTTCAACTCGTTTATGAGGTCGAAGTTGGCTTCAACACCTTGCTCAACCATCTTCTTGTACTTGAATACTTCTTGCTCCACTTCTTCTAGCCTGGCCTCGATACTCCCCTCCTTTACAGGCTCCTTTAGATCTTCTTGGTGAAGAACACCGTCCTCCAACTGGACGTGTTGAGGATGCTTCTTCACCTGAGCGAGGTAAGGGTTGATGACTTTGACAACGAACTTGTCCTTGGGGGAACTTGGGGAAGCCATGGCACCTAGGTCTAGCTAAAAGAATTCATGGCAGAAACAAATCGAGAAGAAAACACATGAAATCGCGAGATACGGTGCCGGGGCTATCTGGGAAAATATATAGCAAAAATTTCTGCAACAAAAGGAAGGTAACAAGCCAAAGTGGAGTCAGAGATGGACTCCGGGTGCCCAGGCGGCCACCCGGCGCGGCCAAGAGGCAGGCCGCGCCTGGGCCCCCAGGAGCTCCTCTCCGGCTCCAATTAGGCTCTGAATTTTCTATATTTTGCAAAAACTCATAATATGGAACATTTTTATGGCGGTTCCCGATGTTTCCTTACCGTAATACATACCTTTTCTTATTTTTATTATGCTGGTGTCTGAAATCGGTATTAGGTTTACATATTCTTCATGAGTTGTTGTGTGTATTAGGTTTACATCAACATTGACGGGGTCTCCCGTCATGTAATGCTTGAGTTTTGGCCCATTCACAACTTGAGGTTTGGTGCCATCAAAATTGTTAATCTTGATTGCACCGGGGTGGTATACTTCTTCAATATGAAATGGTCCTTCCCATCTGGAAAGTAGTTTACCTGGATAAAACCTGAAACGAGATCTAAACAACAAAACTTTATCACCAACATTAAATTCACGCTTCAGAATCCTTCTATCATGCCACTTCTTTACCTTTTCCTTAAACATTTTAGCACTGTCGTAAGCTTCACTTCTCCACTCATCTAGAGAAGTCAAGTTCATGAGACGCTTTTCACCAGCTAACTTTGGGTCAGTATTAAGCTCTCTAGCAGCCAAGAAAGCCTTGTGTTCTAATTCTAATGGCAAATGGCAAGCCTTGCCATAGACCATCTTATAGGGGGACATGCTGATGACCCTCAGCTATAGGGTATCGATTGTAGTGTTCTCGCGGGTAAGTTCAACCAATTTATTGATTCGACACAAGGGGAACCAAAGAGTATTTATAGGCTTTGACAGTTGAGTTGTCAATTCAACCGCACCTAAAATATGCTTGCTTGCAACAAAGTATTAATAGCAACTGTGATATGATAGCAATAGTGATGATAGCGAAAGTAAACTAGTAGTAACCAGCAGAACTAAAATACTGTAGGCTAGGGAGATGGATGGTCGGGCGCTGCATGAATAAGAATGAACATGTAATAGATTCTAACACGGGGCAAGGCACACAGAAAAGAAATGATCATCTAAGCAAATATCAAACATTAGGCATGTATCCCATAGGTAGTTGTGCGTGCTTGCAATAAGAACTTGCACAACATCTTTTGTCCTACCATCCCGCTATGAACGGGGCCAAAAGGAACTTATGGAGATTAAAGTGCTCCTGTCAAAGAGCACCGGAACAAAGCAATAAACTCAATGGATACATGGAATCCTCAAATTATGGACCATCCCCTTTGGTGTCCCAAGCTGTCACCTTTGGGATCGCCGGTTCCGGACCATAACAAGTGCATACAACTAATAGATATGATCTCGAACATAAATAAACTCATGAAAACATAAGTGGTTCAGATCTGAAAACATGGAACTCGGGCCCAATGTGACAAGCATTAAGAGCAACAAGTTGTAGCAAAGATGATAAACACCGAAGAAGATGATAGGCAACATGCCCCCAACAATCAGACGAACTATTTGATACGTCTAAAACGTATCGATAATTTCTGCTCGCTCCATGCATGTTTCGTGTGATATTGCTATGATCTAGATACACTTTCATACACTTTGATCATATTTGGACTAACCTACTAATTCAGTGCACCCCAGTGCCAGTTCCCGTTTTCTGCTGTTTTTCTATTTGAGTTTTTCCCCATATAAAGAGTGCTCCAAAAATTCGGGAAAAATCGGATAAAAAATCAGCGTAACGGAGTCTTCCAAAAGCATCTAAGTGGGGATAGAGGGCCACCACCAGGGGCCGAGATGGCCTGGCCGCGCCAGGAGGCGCCTGGATCCCTGGTGCCCCCCCTGGCTGCCCCCCTTCGCCTATTTATTCTCCGTCATGGGGAAACTCCGAAGACAGAACCCTATTTCGCAAATTCTCCTCTATTCCGCCGCCGCCGCGCTTCCAAGATCGGGAGCACCGTTAGGAACCTTCCCGACACCCTACCGGAGTGAGGGTCGACCTCCGAGAGCTTCTCCTCCACCATGGACGCTTCCCGGATGTGCCGTGAGTAGTCTACCTTGGACCATGAGTCCGTGATCAGTAGCTATGTGATGTTCTCCTCCCCTCTTTGTTCTTCATGGATTAGACCTCGTGAGCTGCCCTACATGATTGAGGCACATATGTAATTCTTTCTACTTTTGCTATGCTGAGTTTGATGGGATCTGATGGATTATGAGATTATGTTCAGATTGTGATAGAGTAATATAATTGATTCTTATCTTTTGTATTTTTTTTCCGAAGTAATTCTTGCATGTTCTCCGTTGCTATTTATTGCTTTGGACAAGTGGTAGGTAGTGACCCCAAGAGGGAACGTTATGCTCGATTGTGGGTACATGCCCCCTGATGACACACTTGAGTGACAGAAACATGAGTCTAGGGGATGTGCTGTGGCCACAAGGGGGAAAACAACGGTTCTTGTAACCGCGGTTACAAGGATTGTTTACTTTACGCAAAGTTCTTTCTAATGCAGTTCTATGTTGCTTTGGGTTTACACTTTGGGTGGGGCTCGCAACTTAATACCAGCAAGATGTTCTGGATAGATATATCAAGGTGGATGATTAGTAGTAGATGCAGATGGATTTCGGTCTACTTATTTTGGCGTACTGCCCGTGCTTTTTAGCCTCTTCCTTTCTTTTGTAGCATAGTTAGCATTGCGGTGCGTTCATAATCCTGTCAATTGCCCTTCTGTAATTTTTTTACCTCACATAGCAGTCTTATCGTCTTTTGGGAGATAGACATCACTAGTGAACATCACGGGACCCCGGTACATATTCTCATCACTGTTTACACGCTCATTTATTTTCTTTCTTTTTTACTTTCAGTAGCTACCATTATCATTATCCTGTGTTTTTGATCCTTTGTAAACAACAAGTCCGGAGAGATTGACAACCTCTCTAAACTTCGTTGGGAGCAAAGTTAATTGTGTTCTGTGCCGGTCCGCGTCAGGTGCGCCGCTGACACCTACTTATCATCGCCGTAGTCCTACTGGTTGATACTCAACCTCGGTATCTTCACCGAGGGAAACTTGCTTCTAGGCAGCATCTTAACCTTCCACTTGGGGTAACCAACGAAGGGCGAGAAGCAATCCTCTCTCGCGTGTCAAGCGAATTTCTGGCGGCGTTGCCGGGGACTCCGAGTGATAAGATAGGGGAGTTTCCCACTACCTTTTACCTTTACTTTTTAGTCTTGTTAGTTTACCTTTCTGTTTTTATCTTTGTGTCTTATATCAAAAATCACAAAAAAAATATTTATCTTGCTGTTAGTAGTCCTCCTTGTTTAGATGAACATGTTAGGACTTGGTGCTTTGCGGGAATCGGAAGTTCTCGATTTCCGTCAAAGGGATGGAGAAACTATGAAGAAGGCATGGGACAAAATTTCTGAAGCACACAAAAGAATTATGCCTTGGATTCCTATAAAAATTGTGCTTAGGAATTTTTACCATGGTCTTTTTAAGTGGTGTAAACACTCTCTTTATATTATAGTTGAAGGAGAATTTCTAGAGTGTGATGAAGATAGAGCTCTTGATATTGTGCATTGTCTATCTAGTTATTTTGTTTATGATCGTAGTATTGATACTTTATTGATAGACTTGCCACTATTGAAACGAGGATGGATGCTCTAGACTTGAGGAAGGTAGAAGAACTTAAATCCAACAAGAAAGAAATGTTGGAGATAGATGATGATTGGGAGCCCTTTGTTAGGATTAGCATCTCTAACCAAGACTTCCTTGCTTTTGTGACATTGGATCCATGGTTTCTACTATGCCAAATTAGGTTATGATTCTTTGAAACTAGATATGGATAAATTGTCATCTTATCATGAACATGCTAATGGAGATATTTCAGAGGTTAAAGTTAAGGTAAAAGAAGTCCAAGTTACATTCCTTCATAGGATTGCACCGATGGATTTCTTCGTCATGGAGCCAACCCAAAGCAACATTGTGCTTGGAAGGAACTTCCTCCGAGCCATGAAAGGCTTCATTGACATTGGTAACGGGTTCATACGCTTATGCGGTAAGGCGAAAGGTAAGTACCTCTTTCCTAGGAAGAAGAAGAATGAGCTTATTGAAAATCAATTTGAAGGTTTTTATGATTCCGACGATTTTGGAGACCTTTGATTCTTCTTTTGCCTTATGCCTAGCTTAAAGGAGTAAAAGAAAGCGCTTGTTGGGAGGCAACCCAAGATGTTTTTACTTATGTTTTTAGTGGTCTTGATGATTGTTACTACTGTAGCAACATCATTGTATCTTTATTTTTCAAGCTTTGTGCCAAGTATAGCCTCATATGACAAGGTAAGTGAAAGTTGTGACATGCTGTCCAGAGAACAGATTCTGTCCTCGTGACGGAAAAATTCAGAATAAGTCACCAGTTCATCTTTTTGAGCTGAATTGTTTACACAGCGTGATCTATACAATCACGGAACTTTTGTATGTTCTGAGTTTTTTGATTTGAGTTGCAGAAGTATCCCTAAAAATTTCTTTACTACCTGCTGTTCTGTTTTTCATAGATTCTGCCACGTTTTGTCTTTCCTAACTTTTGCAAACCTTAAACTTGCTTTTTCTTTGCAAAAACCTTTTGGCAATCATGAGAAACAGTAGCTCTTCAAGAATATCTTTATATCCAGTGGGGAAAAATTATTTATTAAGGGTACTAACATCTCTAATCAGCTTATGATGAGTTCGGTATGAAGGGAGTTTTCAAGTGTGCGATGGAAGATGATGAAAGAAGATTCAGAAGTGTCAAGCGCTCAAGCTAGGGGATGCCCCCATGAATTCCTAATAAATATTCAAGGAGACTCAAGCGTCTAAGCTTGGGGATTCCCCCGTGCATCCCCTTCTCCATCAGCAATCATCAGTTCGTCCTTCGTCTCACTATATTTTTATCACTTCATGCGTTATGTGCTATGCTTGGAGCGTCTCACTCTTAGGTTTTATTTTTAGTTTTCATTAGATTTGCTTGCTATTCATAACAAGTTAGTTCTCGTCTTACTTTGTGTGGGGGAGATACACGCTCCACTTTCAAAATCTAGAACACATCATAGGATTCTTCATGCCTATCTTTCTGCTATTGTGTGTTCTTTATCTTTTCGTAGCTACTGCCATGTTTAGTTTTAGTCGTAGTTTGTCATTAGCATGAGCCTTGGTTTTTGTTTAGTTTGTTGCTGGAACTCTCTTTAGTTTTCATATTTATCTTGTTAAGAGAGTTGGTTGTTGCACTGAGTTATGTCTTGTTTTGAGAAGTAGGTAATTGAGGTTGCTATTTAATTTTAGTAGTAACTTGCAATAGTTTTGAGGTATTGATGTGAGTAATGTTTGAACTTTTTGTGTCAAGAGATCTAGCCTATTAGGGATAGGTGTCGTATTTTGGGCAATCCGTGTTTATTTTCAAAAACCTACAAAACTAGTTGAGAACTCTAGCTACTAGATGGATCTCTACTCTTCTGAGGGGTCCGATATTAGAGTTCACTCACGTACCATGAGTCGAGGATGCGCAAGGATAACCAAACCCCCATGCACTCCTCCTCGGGGTACTTGTCGGTTTGTGAACCTCCTCATTAGATTGAGAGTTACCGATAATAAGTGCATGAGTTCTTCAGACTAATGTAAGTATTGAAAGTTGACACTTCCACCTCCTCATTTTTGCTAGCCTCTCCCGTGTCTTGCTTTTCCTTCTTCTCACTCCGAGAGTTGGCGTCCACCTTCGCCGGTACATCCAAACCCTTGGCATGATACACTCTGTCATCATAAACCTCCTTATATCTTTCCTCAAAACAGCCACCATACCTACCTATCAAGGCATTTCCATAGCCTTTCCGAGATATATTGCCATGCAACTTCCACCTCTTCATGACTTGATCTTCATGTCACACATGTTCCTGCTACACTGGCAGCGACATACATTGCATACATCATGATAACTACATCTTCTTTATGATTTGAGTACCTTGTAAAGTGTGAAAGATCTTCTATACCCTCCTGTAAATTAGAGTTTTTCCCTTAAGTAAGGAAAATATCCCAAAGTGGAAAAAATAAAAGATCCAAAGAGGATAAATGAGAGTTAAATAGAAAGAGCCATTGAGGCCACCAAAAAAATACAAAAAATTGAAAAAAGAGAAAAAGAAAATAAAAAGAGAGAAAGGGGCAACACTACTATCCTTTGGAAAGATTCACACTTGTAACATCCCAATTTTTTAAATTCGGATGTTAATAGATCATCATATGCATCTCATGCTGCTTCCGCGTTTTTCTGGAGTTTGAAAATCTTTTTAAACATTTTTCAACACATGGCAGTTCGCTGGAAAGGATATAAAAGGACTTATCCCCATTTTTAATTTTTTGAAAAATAGTCTAAAATATTTTTGGGAGACTTTTTAAATGTACTTTGGAGTTATAAATATTTTCTAAAAATATTTTTTTGGAATTTATTTATGCTCCGGAAAAGCTTTAAATCAATTTTCGGAGATTTTGGTATTTTTAAAATGCCAGAAAAGTATTTTAAAAATATTTAAAAATAAGTTGCAAAGTTTTTATTTTTTTTTATATTTTGGTAAAGCCAAAAATTCAGTTTTATTATTTTAAAAATATTGGCGAAGACGGAATTTTAAAATAAATTTCCGTGTTTTTTCTAATATTGTTTTGGGCCTAATGGGCCTGTTTTGTTTTTTTGCCGCAGAGCGATTTTGTATTTATCTCGGATTTAAAAAAAAGAGGATTAGGGGCTAGCTATAAATAGCCCCGATTAGGGCTAGATTATTTTTTCTCTTAGCGTTTTTAGGTTAGCCTAAACTAATCCGCGGGACCCGCTGCCGCCGACATCATCGATGATGTCATCGCCGGAATCTCGCCGGAGTTTCGCCGGAAGTTCGCCGGACCACCGCGAAAGTTCGCCGGAGTTGCGTTTTTTCGCCGTTTCGAGGTGAGCCCGCCGTGTAGCGCCGACGCCGACGCCTGCGCCCGACCACGCCGTCATAGCCGCGCCGCCGCGCCGCCGCCCGTCCCGTGGCGCCGCGCCCGCGCCCCTGGCCGCCGCCCGAGCCCGGCCGCCGCCGCCCGCCCCGGCGCGTCCCCACCGCCGCCCGCCCCGGCGCGTCCCCACCGCCGCCGCCCTCCCTGGCCGCCCCGCCGGCCACGGCCGCTGCTGGCCAGCCGAGCCGCGACACCGAGCCATGGCCTGGTTCCCGTGCTGCGTGGAGAAGAAAGGAAAAAAAGTCAAACGCGTTTTTGAAAAAAAAAATAGTTCTGGATCGAAACCGTCCGAGGATCCGATCGCGTTCTTCAGAATTTTTTTTATTTACGGCCGGGTCCTTTTTACAATTGAGCACGCCGGTACCCCCGGTGTCACCCCGATACCGTTTTCGCGACTACTTTTTAACCGTAACTCGGAATCGAGTGATTCCAGTTGCGTTGCAACCGTGTAGAAATATTCTAGCCAGTAGACCAATTGTTACAGAAGTTTGAAGTTTTCAAATTTGAATCCAAAGCTGATCCAAATTTGAACTTCGGGCAGCCGTAACTTTTTACCGGTGCGCCCGTTTGCGCTGTTTCTTTTTGCGTTGGTTTTATTTTGACAAGTAATTTAAGTTTTGGTACTGTTAGGCAAGTTTTTCTACTGTTCTTTGAATGTTAATACTGTTTGAGCATATTTGTATTGAGCATATGATTGATTGGTTCTATGTTTGCTCGTATAGATTGTCCGGAGTGTGCCGCCTCGTATTGTGAGGATTGTGACCGTCAGGACCAGCAAGAAGGCAAGTGATGCTTTGACCATACTCACACCTATATTTTCCATATGCATTATGTTTAGAAATATCACCCTATTGCATGATAGGTAGTTTATTATTCTGTTGCTGCAAAACCAGTTAGGATAGCCACATGTCTTGACTTGTCTACCGTAGATCAACCTAGCCGTGTTGTTGCTATATTACTATCCTTTGTAGACGTGGTTTGGGTTGTGTAAATTCATGGAGTGCTTGTGAGCTATTTAATAATTTGTGTAGCAACTGATTAATAAATAGAAATCACCTCTGGACGGGCAGGGAGTGCTTCCTGGGGGCTCATTCCTTATCTAAGCTCGAGACCAGGTTGTACCCCTAATGGTTGGTTTGGTGGTTGAAAGTACGTCATGGTGCTACCCTATGAACTTAAGTGGGCGCCGTCCAGGCTCAAAAAGATCAGACATACTTGGTGACTAGGAGCTTACATGTACAGCCGCTGGCCATATGGGCTCTGTCTTAGTTGAGTATGATGTAGGAAGCCTCTCCCATGCAAAGCTAGAAGATGTAGATGTGATAGGTGGTACCGGCTTGCCGTTGGGTGTAGGTGACCTCTTCTGAAAGACTTCGTCTCAATCTTCGGGTTGAGTCCAGCGGGCAAAGTGTACTAATCTCTGCAGAGTAAAAACTAATCATGATTAGCCGTGTCCCCGGTTATGGACATCCTTGAGCTACTAGACATTAATGTTACCGGAGGATCTTGACATATGAATCACCATAATAATTTGAGTGGGCAAGATTAAATAAGGGTGTGGTGTTGGAACTGGTGTGCCCAGTTCGTTCTTAAGTAGTAAGTTGAACTTAAAATTTGACTAGTTTAGTTCAGGAGAAAATTGGCTTTCTGCAAAACTAAACCATAAGCCTTTCCTTTGACTTACCTTGCATGTAGTTGTAGGTCCTTTATATAAAATTTTCCGTGTCACTTGCCGTACAAATCAGATGTACTGACCCGTTGTCGGGCTGTAACCTTCGGTGTTGCAGGTTTATTAGACGATCAGTAAGGTGCGTTAGGGGTTGCGAGTCTACACTCAGCATGTTCGCATGTGGCTGTTGATGGACTCCATGTTATTTTCTTTTGCTTCCGCTATATTTATATTGAATAAGCTAGCCTTGAGCTATGCAACTTGTTATTTATTTACTCTGGATCATACGTTGTAATAATGATGCACTTGTACTTTGATATACATCTATAATACTGTGTGTGCCAGCGAGTTCGATCCAGGGACTGGCACTTGAGCACAGAGACTTCAATTCTGTGTGAATTGGGTCGCTACAGATGGTATCAGAGCAGTGTGTTGACTGTAGGACGTGACCCTAGAAAATGGACTAGAAAAGCCATAGGAATCAAAATATTAAATTATATCACTCTGTATTGTACTTACTTACCTCCTCTATCTCGTATTCATACCTGTTCTAATCTTTCCTTACCTCTCTTTGATTTTAGATTACCACTATATCATACCGTACTATGGCGTTTGGACCTGAGCTCAGGGGGATTTGTGTGACGCCCCCAAAATCAATCCGTGTACAGTAATCATACACGCAGGGTACACGACTGAGATTAGGGTGCCACGGTGAGAATATCACAGCACAACACTTAACACAAAAGGATAAACCAATATGTTACAACAAAGGGGGTCACGCGGACCCGAATACATAAGTTATACAAGTCATAATATCTGAGTACAGACATAGTTAGTCAAGTTTTGCCTTAAGAAGGCTAGCACAAATAACATCAGAGATACAGATCGAAAAGGCAAGGCCTCCTGCCTGGGATCCTCCGAAACTACTCCTGGTCCTGGTCAGCGGGGGTCTCGGCGTAGTAGTATCCGCCTCCGGGGTACTCCTGCTCCTGGGCTCCAACGTCGACTGCAGCGGCCGATCAGGCAAAACAGTAAAGGAAATAAAGCAGGTGAGTATCTAGTATACCCGCGAGTCTTACGTCCGCTACTAAGCATTATGCTTTGTATCAACGGAAAGAAGAGGCTGTATATGGTGGACTGCAAGATAGGAATCAGAATAAGGGTAAGAAGCTAGGCCTATCGAAGACTAGCATCTTCTGACGATGTCTTGCAGCATGAGGTAAGAATCAGCCAACAGTTCATATAAATCATAAAGTAACAACGAAGCAGAAGTTGCTGCAACATTGTATAATATAAGTTGTAATGAATAACAATAATGATAATGCCTCCGAGTTCACCTCCTCGACATCCCCGCGAGGAAGAGAACCCGGAACCATACAGTTTAATAATAATAGTTTCTAGTGGTAAGATCCAGCTTCAGCATAAAGCGTCCTGTTACCGTGGACACAGCTATTCGAATAGATTAAACTCCCTGCAAGGGTGCACTACTGTTCAGCCTGCACGCTCGGATCTCCAGGGTGGCGTGAACCTTGTTAGGGAACGCCCCACCGAGGCTATCCGACACGACGCAGCCCATCCTAGGCTCGACAGAGAGGCCATCCGCCGGACTATATCCTATGCGCCAAGGGGTCTAGGTCCCTCACCCTTGCACGCTCCTGCACGGTGCGAGTCTGGCCGGTGAAGCAAAAGCAAATCCAAACATACCTGCTGCAGCAAAAGACAAGACCACTTCCCGGCGATCAGGCCGTAGTACTGCTGACGTCTGAAGAGCTTTCGGACGAACTACGACGCGGAGGGCCCACACCGTAATCCCACGTGTAGGTAGTGCGTACAGACCAAAGGGCCTCTCAAGTCATCCGCCGAACCATTTAGCATTTTAATTAACCTGCGCGACAACCGTTATCGTTGCCTCGACTTAACCAACCCGCGGTCAACGACATCAGTTAGGACCACCAGTACATTGGTGCCTGCCCTGTCGTCCCACCAAGTCACTACGGTTACCAACAAGGTGAACCGTCTCCTTACCTTGTCTCGCGTGTGCTCTTGGTAGAGCTCGACTTTCGTGGTTTGGTAACTCTCGCGAGATACGAGCAGGGGCCAAGCACGCCAGTAACGTCGGTCGTACCCTCCCTGTCGTTCCCGACGATATACCGCTCGCGGGCACCGTTGGGTCGCCCGACTTTCTTACCTTTGAGGACAACCGCTGTCCAGGACCCTATGGCGGCAAGAAAAAGTCAGCCTCGAGTGGAGTACAAGGATTACTCCCGGATAGCTCACACTTGAGGTGACTAGGCATAACCCAGATAGGGGCCTTTGGCGGTGTCTGCTTTGTACCGTACCTGTACAGTTGTATATATTATATCCGTGTTCACTCCCCTGAGTGATCACGTCCCACTATCTAGTCCTAGCTAACAATGCGCAGGGTTCACTGCTGAATATATGTATAATTATAATAGGCAGCATAGGATAAGAAAGGTACATCAAGGGGCGACAAAATCAGGCTATGCAATTGAATAGGAGTATAACGTAGCAGCAGCAGTAACAATGCCTAGTGCAAGAAATGTACGGAAAGTTAGGCGATATCTGGGGAAGAGAATGGCTCTGCTTGCCTGGAAGCTCGACGGTAGGGGTAGGGTCGTCGACGAAGTAGTCGTACCCGGCAGCAGTGTAGTCGGCGGTAGCAGCAGGGTCTACCGGAGATTAAGGGGGGGGAGGAAACAGTAAATACACAGCAATAATATACAAACATATGCATGACATGACAGATGAAAAGTTCACGGTGTTCTAACGCAGTGCAATGCACGTTGCTCGGAGCGGGAATTCATCCGGGGATGAACTACCAGCTCCGGGTGATTACCGGACAGGGTGTCCGGAGGGGGAAGGGTTCATGCCGGAGGTGTCGTGGACATCCGACAAACATAAGGGGGGGTGTATCCGTGTTAGTTGAACCATTCCGGACAACTTTCGTGTTCGGAATAAATTCATCCGGGTACTTTTTATCGGTACCGGAAATTATTGACAGACAGCCCGGAGGGAGGGAATGTCGATGATCGGTGTGCTAGGGGGGTGGGGTAGACATACGGATAGTGTATCTGTATTCTTTATATTTTTCTGATCAACTTTCATGTATAAAGTTTTTGAATCTGAGCTACGGTTTATTTTCTATGATTTTCTAAAGTTTTAAGCAATTTAAATCATTTTCTAAATCATTTTTAAATTATTTTTATTTAGTAACAGAAACATTATCCATAGCCCAGTTGACTGGTCAAACCTGACAGAGGGGACCCACTGGTCAGCCTCACATGTGATAAATCATTTTAATTTAATTAGAAAAATGCCAGGGCCCACATGTCATACACTTATATTAGTACAAATTCATTTTCTTTAAATACTTACAAGTGGGACCCATCTGTCATCCTAACAGGGACTAACTAACAGTTAAATGGTTTAAACAACTGGGGTTTAAGGGGGGGGTGGCCCACATGCCAGGGACCCAGGGGTGCTAATTACTGGGGGGATTAGTCTAATAAGGGGTTACCCCTAATTACATCTAGCCGGACCCACATGTCAGTGGGCTTGCTCCCTGGCCAGCCCCCCGCGCGGGCACGGCGGCGAGGCTGGAGTCGCCCACCGGCGACCATTTGGCGCGCAGCCAGATGGGATCGAATGGGGGGGGGGGCGTCGTGCATCGGCATGTGTCATCTGCAGGAGCCGAGGAGAGCGGAGGTGAGCACCTTGCCATCAATGGCGGAGGCGGGCCTCGGCTTCCATGGCGAGCCGCGCAACCGTGAAGAACAAGGGCTAGGGGAAGGCTGCGGTGGCGGCCCTGCTCACCAGAGGAGCGTAGAGGACGGCAATGGGCTCGGAGGAGGTGTCGGGGTCGCCGGGATTCGACGACGAGCGGTGGTGGCTCGAGGTGGGGAACGACGGGGTAGCGATGTCCACGGGGCGGCTCCGGTCGATTCCTTCTGCAGGGTGGGGAGGACGACAAGCGCAGTCTCGCCGGACACGCCGGCTGGAGCTGGGGAGGGCGGTGGTCGCGCGGGTTCACCTTGGCGCGTCCATGGCGTCTCGGCTAGAGGTGGGAGATGACGAAATCGAGCGCGAGGGAGGAAAGGGGAGGGGGCTAGGGTTTCCAGGAGCGAAGCACGGGTCGGGGGGGGTCTTATCCTCCCGGGGGAGCCATGGATGAGCTCCACGGAGGGGGGGTCGTCGCCGTGGCCTCGGCCGATGGGCGGCACGCCCAGCCTCTCCCCTGTAGCGAGGAAGACGACCGGGGGGGTGGGCCATTCGGGCCGGTTTCGGGGTGGGGAAGGGAATGGGCTGGGTGGTGGCCCAGGGGAAGGGGGTAGATTAGTTTGTAGGTTTTCTTTTTATTTCTCTTTTGTTTTTCTGTAATTTTCTTTTTGTAATTATCTTAATTCACTTAGGCATTTTAGTTAAATGTGGAAGTTGTACCAAAAATATTGTTATACCTGGGGTTAGTGCCACAAAAGATTTGGGCACTTTTAAAAGTCATTTAATATTTACTTTAAATATTAAATGATTTGTTTGGGGTTTTTGGCCTCTGTTTATATTTGTTTAGAATTTTCTATCACTTAATAAATACTCAAACCCATATGTATTTGGTCCACTGAATATTTGTGTTTTTATAAAAGTAGTTTCATAATTTTTGGAAAAGATTTTATTGCCACCATATTTTATTATTCCACAAAAAGGCATTTAGGGTTTAAATTGATTTCAATGCAAAGGTCACTTGAATTGAGCTTGGTATTGGTTTGATCCAAGTTGACCAAGGTCATGATCACATTGCATTCCAGGATAACAAAGTGGGAATTGAATTTGAACTGATCCAAGTTGATTAAACAAAAGTTTTGAACAGTAGAGATGAACAGTAACCCTGATTACTGTTCACTGACAGTGAGAGTGTTACAATTTTCCACTTCCTGAACATCTACGCGCCAGTCTTTCAGCCGGACATCGTGGATACAAGGGGAACTGATGACTACTGGAAAGTGGAGACTTTCATCCTTGGAAGCATGGAGAATGAAGAACAGGTGATTACGGAGTCCTTCGAGGTGCATGCCCAGGAGAAGGAGTGGTGTGTGCGCATGGCCGCTCACATAGCTCTTGGACGCATTGTGGAGACGTATTCTGCCCGACTAAAGGGTACGGTGTACGCAGAGATGGCCAAGGTTCTCCCATCGGGGAACATAATACCATAGAGGTTTAGGGATGTGCCTGGGGCCATTTGGCCAGGTACAACCAGATACATCATCCAAAGCCTGGAGAAGCACATCCATTGCCTGGAGAAGTGCACTCAGTCAGACCTCTACACCATTACTGAGTTGCAGCAGAAGAACACCAGGCTCAAGAGGGAGAACAACAAGCTGAAGAAGGAGAAGTTGGAGATGCAAGCGGAGATGACAAGGCTGAAGGAGAAGATGAAGGCCAATGGGATTGAAGAACCAGAAGAGGAGCCAGAAGTAGACACCTCGGCAGAAGAAGAGGAGCCGAGTCCCAAAAGGCGCAACCGCATTAGCGGGCGGAAATACCGCATGCTGTTTAGCAAAGACATCATTAAGAATTACTTCACCGGCTATTAGTGCTCTACCGTTATCGTGTTAGCGTATTGGACCATGTCGACTTATTCAGCGTGGAAATACTAGGTTGCTTGATATACTCTTGTGTTATTCGTGGTATTGTGTTGAGGATCTTATATTACCCGAGGTTGTTATGAGGATCTTATATCATTTATAAAAGATATTTTAAACTATATGGTGTGATATGTGATGGTTTTCCGTATGAGTGCATTGGTCGATGATTGTTATATGTTTGATGCTATGGTGATATTGATTGGTGATATATGTATTGTATATATAATGCTTGTCATGATCATCATAAGCATATGGGTAGGAGTATATTTCCCTAGCTACTTTCTTTCTAAATCTTACCTATTCTTACCCAACAGATGCCGCCGAAACGTGATCCCACGGGGAATGAGAAAAACAACAATGGAGTCCCAGCTTACATGCAGCAGTTACTTCAAGGACAAGCTCAGTTGATCAGTTGCTCACTCAGAACATGGGCAACAACAACAATGCGCCACCACCACCACCTGTGGACACGCTTGCAAGGTTTCTGAGGTTGAATCCTCAGAGGTTCTCTAGCACTCCTGAGCCCATAGTGGCGGATGACTGGCTTCGTTCAGTGGACCGGAATATGGAGACTGTTGGCTGCACTGAGGAAAAGAGAGTGAGGTTTGCCTCACATTTGCTGGAGGGTCCTGCCGCTGCTTGGTGGGACAACTACTTGCTGACTTACCCCATCGACACCATCACTTGGGCGCAGTTCCAGTCTGCCTTTCGCGCCGTACATGTTTCAGCAGGCGCCATGAGCTTGAAGAAGAAGGAGTTTCGCAGTTTGCGTTAGGGAGGCCGTTCAGTGGCCGAGTATGTTGAGGTGTTCAACAAGCTTGCCAAATATGCTCCAGATGATGTCAGGAATGATGCTGCAAGGCAGGAGAAGTTCTTGGAGGGGATGAATGATGAGTTGGGAGTCCAGCTGACAGTGGCTACTTTTGCTAACTGCCAGGCACTCATAGACAAGGCTATTGTGTTGGAAGGCAAGCAGCAGGCCATTGAGAACCGCAAGAGGAAGTACAACAACAACAATGGTGGCAAGTATAACTCTGGACCGCATCAGAAGCCACACAATTCCTATGCTGGCAATGGAGGACATAACCATGGACATAACCACACTGGTGGGAATGGCCATGTTCACAGTGGAGGACACAACCATCATGGTGGGAATGGTCACAACCATATTGGCCACAACCACCACAATGGTAGTAAGAATGGCAATGGCAATGGCAATGGGAAAGGAAATGGAAATGGAAGAACTACAACCAGAACCGTCAAGTGGTGAATGCTCAGAAGGACCTTAGTCAAGTTCAGTGTTTCAAGTGCAGGAAGATGGGACACTACTCCAACATGTGCCCGGAGAACAAGGACAACAATGGGAATTCTGGAGTCAGCAAGCCCAATCCTTTCAACAAGGGGCATGTCAACCATGTCAACGTGGAGGAGATCTATGATGAGCCTGATGCTGTGATTGGTAAGTTCTTTATCAATTCAGTACCCGCACTTGTTCTTTTTGATTCTGGTGCATCGCATTCTTTCATATCGAGGGTATTTGTGGATAAGCATGAGTTACCTACCGCAGTTCTTAAGTCGTCTATGCTCATAAGTTCACCGGGAGCGGAGATGTCAGCTAGTTTGGGATGCTATCAGTTGAGCCTGGCCATAGGGAAGCATGTTTTTCCTACAGATTTGATTGTGTTGAAGTCACAAGGTTTGTATATTATTTTGGGAATGGATTGGTTAGCCAAGTACCAAGGTGTTATTGATTGTGCCAGTCGGTCTATCACTCTCAGTACACCGAGTGGACAGAAGATCAGATATGTGTCCAAGTATAAGCATCAGCACGCGCAGGTGAATTCTCTTAAGGGGGGTAGCCTGGATGATGTGCGTATTGTGAGGGATTATCCGGATGTGTTTCCGGAGGAGTTGCCAGGTATGCCACCGGATAGGGAGATTGAGTTCCTTATTGATTTAATACCAGACACTGGGCCTATTGCTAAGCGACCGTATAGGATTCCCGCTAATGAACTTGCAGAGTTGAAGGAACAGATCAGAGAGTTGCAAGAAAAGGGGTTCATTCGCCCAAGCTCGTCACCTTGGGGATCTCCAGTATTGTTTGTTGAGAAGAAGGATGGAACCCAGAGGATGTGTGTTGATTACCGTTCTCTGAATGATGTTACTATCAAGAACAAGTATCCTTTACTGGTGATTAATGATCTATTTTACCAGTTGGAGGGAGCTTGTGTATTCTCTAAGATTGATCTTCGTTCTGGTTATCATCAAGTCAAGATTCGGGAGAAGGATATTCCGAAGACTGCTTTTACTACAAGGTATGGGTTGTATGAGTATACTGTTATGTCATTTGGATTGACTAATGCTCCTGCATACTTCATGAATATGATGAACAAGGTGTTTATGGAGTTCTTGGATAAATTCGTTGTGGTGTTCATTGATGATATATTGGTGTATTTCAAGAATGAGCAAGAGCATGAGGCAGATTTGCGTTTGGTATTGGAGAAGCTCAGGGAGCACAAGTTGTATGCCAAGTTCAGCAAGTGTGAGTTTTGGTTGAAGGAGGTCGGATTCCTTGGACATGTTGTGTCAGGAGAAGGAGTAGTTGTGGACCCATCCAAGGTTTCAAAAGATACAGAATGGGAGACACCCGCGTCAGTTGGAGACATTCGCAGTTTCTTGGGTCTTGCAGGATATTATAGGAGGTTCATTGAGAATTTCTCCAAACTTGCAAAACCAATGACTGAGCTGTTGAAGAAAGAGAACAAGTTTATTTGGAGTGAGGCATGTGAAGCCAGCTTTCAGGAGTTGAAGAAACGGTTAGTAACTGCACCTGTTTTATGTTTGCCTGATATACATAAGGATTTCCAAGTATATTGTGATGCATCTCGTCGAGGACTTGGTTGTGTGTTGATGCAAGGAGGTAGAGTTGTTGCGTATGCTTCGCGTCAGCTTAAGAACCATGAGCAGAACTATCCTACACATGATTTGGAGTTAGCTGCAGTTGTTCATGCATTGAAGACATGGAGGCAATATCTTGTTGGTAATCATTGTGATGTTTTTACTGATCATAAGAGCTTGAAGTATATCTTTACTGAGAATGATTTGAATCTCAGGCAGAATAGATGGCTGGAGCTTATTAAGGATTATGATTTGAATGTGCAGTATCATCCTGGTAAAGCGAATGTGGTTGCTGATGCATTGAGCCGTAAGAGTCATATCAATGTTGCTAAGGTTGAGGATATGCCACGTGAGTTATGTGAGCAGTTCAGGAATCTCAGGTTGGAGATAGTTCCTAAGGGATATGTGGCAGCATTGGAAGTGAAGCCAAATCTGTTAGAAAGAATCAGAGAAGCTCAGAAGAGTGATGCAGAAATTGATGAGATAAAAGTGAATATGACCAAGGGAAAATCAGAGGGTTTCCGTGAGGATGAGCATGGATCCATTTGGTTTGAGAAGCGCATTTGTGTACCGCAGGATGCAGAGATCAGGAAGTTGATTCTTCATGAGGCACAAGATTCACCTTATTCTATTCACCCCGGGAATACCAAGATGTATTTGGATTTGAGGGAGAGATTTTGGTGGCCTAGCCTGAAGCGAGAGATAGCGCAGTTCATTGTTGTGTGTGATGTTTGCCAGAGAGTCAAGGCTGAGCATCAGAAGCCAGCAGGATTGTTGCAGCCTTTGCCTATACCAGATTGGAAGTGGGATCAGATAGGTATGGACTTTATTACTGGTTTACCCGGGACTCGGTCAGGATATGATTCTATTTGGGTGATTGTTGATCGTTTGACCAAGGTTGCTCACTTCATTCCAGTGAAGACAACTTACAACAGTGCCAAGCTAGCCAAGACTTATATGTCGAGGATCGTGTGTTTGCATGGAGTTCCAAGCAAGGTTGTGTCTGATAGAGGTACTCAGTTTACTTCGAAGTTTTGGCGTCAGTTGCATGAGACCTTGGGCACCAGGCTGGAGTTCAGTACAGCGTTCCATCCTCAGACAGATGGACAGACCGAGAGAGTCAATCAGATCTTGGAGGATATGTTGAGAGCTTGTGCGTTGGATTATGGCTCGAGTTGGGATGAAAACTTACCGTATGCTGAGTTCTCATACAACAACAGTTACCAGGCTAGTCTTCAGATGACACCATTCGAGTTACTGTATGGCAGGAAGTGCAGGACACCGTTGATGTGGGATGAGGTAGGAGAGCGTCAGTTGTTTGGACCAGACCTGATCAGAGATGCTGAGGAGAAAGTCAAGTTGATCCGTGATAGACTGAAGATAGCACAGTCCAGGAAGAAGAGTTATGCAGATGCTAAGCGCAAGGATGTAACGTATGAGGTTGGAGACCGTGCGTATCCTAGAGTTTCACCAATTCGCGGAATCAAGAGGTTTGGAATCAAGCGCAAGTTAGCACCACGTTTTGTGGGGCCTTACAAGATCTTGGAGCGCCGAGGAGAGGTAGCTTATCAGTTGGAGTTGCCAGAAGCTTTGTCAGGAGTTCATGATGTGTTTAACGTATCCCAGCTGAAGAAGTGTCATGCAGAGATGGCAGATATTCCTTTGAGAGATACAGTGCCACTTGAGGCAATTCAGTTGGAGAGCGACCTGACTTATGAGGATAAACCTGTGAAGATTCTTGAGACTGCAGAAAGAGTTACCCGCACCAAGACGATCAGACTATGCAAGGTTCAGTGGGATCATCATACCGAAGAGGAAGCAACTTGGGAGCGTAAAGAAGATCTGAAGCAAGACCACCCGCATCTCTTTGCTAGCCAGTCCGAATCTCGAGGACGAGATTCATCTTAAGGGGGGTAGGTTTGTAACATCCCAATTTTCTAAATTCGGATGTTAATAGATCATCATATGAATCTCATGTTGCTTCCGCATTTTTCTAGAGTTTTAAAATATTTTTAAACATTTTTCAACACATGGCAGTTCGCTGGAGAGGATATAAAATGACTTATACCCATTTTTAATTTGTTGAAAAATAGTTTAAAATATTTTTGAGAGACTTTTTAAATTTACTTTGGAGTTATAAATATTTTCTAAAAATATTGTTTTGGAATTTATTTATGCTTCGGAAAAGTTTTAAATCAATTTTCGGAGGTTTTGGTATTTTTAAAATGCTAGAAAATTATTTTAAAAATATTTAAAAATAAGTTGCAAATTTTTTATTTTTCTTTAATATTTTGGTAAAGCCAAAAATTCAGTTTTATTATTTTAAAAATATTGGCGAAGACGGAATTTTAAAATAAATTTCCGTGTTTTTTCTAATATTGTTTTGGGCCTAATGGGCCTGTTCTGTTTTTTTTTCCGCAGACCGATTTTGTATTTATCTCGGATTTAAAAAAAGAGGATTAGGGGCTGGCTATAAATAGCCCCGATTAGGGCTAGATTATTTTTTCGCTTAGCGGTTTTAGGTTAGCCTAAACTAATCCGCGGGACCCGCCGCCGCCGACATCATCGACGACGTCATCGCCGGAATCTCGCTGGAGTTTCGCCGGAAGTTCGCCGGACCACCGTGAAAGTTCGGCGGAGTTGCATTTTTTCGCCGTTTCGAGGTGAGCCCGCCGTGTTGCGCCGACCCCGCCGCCTGCGCCCGAACCCGCCATCCTAGCCGCGCCGCCCCGCCGCCGCGCCGCCGCCGGGCCGCCGCTCGCCGGAGCAGCCGGCCGGCCGCGCCGCCGCCCGTTCCGTGGCGCCGCGACCGCGCCCCTGGCCGCCTCCCGCGCCCGGCCGCCGCCGCCCGCCCCGGTGCGTCCCTGTCGGGACCCGGGGTTAGCGTATGTAATTCCGATCATAATACAATCACATGAAGAGCCGAGAGCCGTACCCACTTGTCTAAGCAGACAAGGCCAAGCACAGATCACTCTCGATAAGCATCGAACGTGAGGGGCATCCCATCCAGGCCGGATGATCAACTGAGATGGGTCCTCATCATCCGCACACAAGTCTAATGATATGGGTGGTGAATCCCATATTCACAGACAAGTCGCCTCAACCATGTTATCGATTAGATCATAACCCTTACATAGACTTACTCCAGCCCGATCACTTAGTCGGGATCTCGGGCGGGCTCGATCATACAACAAAAGGTGCCACGTGAAAGAGTCACGAGCAATCGCATCGCGATGCCCTAAGCTACGCACATCTAAGGGCCACTTGGTGTATAAAAGACCGCCGGCAAGAACACAACTAAGCTATCGAACCCCACACTAAGACATGCATGTTATAATCATACACGCAGCATACATGTCCAGTGTAAACAGCAGGTAATCACAACATGAACTCTACAAGCTCATAGTCTGCATAACTTCTGCTAAATAGAGCAGACATAGTAGTTGTATTACAAGCAGAGATCACATGGATGTGATCCAACATTACATCAAACATCAACGGAAGCAAATTGTGTCTTAGTAAAGACAAGTTTAACAAATGGCTTAAGAAGCCTGAAAGAAAAGTACAACGACCCTTCAAAGGGCACAGGCTGCTGCCTGGAACTATACGACATTGGTCCACGTCGAGCTCGAGGTAGAGGCCACCATCAGGGTCAGTGGTCTCGTCTCTAAAACATAGAATAAGCAAACGTGAGTACAAAATCGTACTCAGCAAGACTTACATAGGAACTATACTACTCATGCACATGTATCAAGGCAAAGGGAGGTGGGGTTTCACTTGCAGAAATGCCAGCTTTGACTTGGCTAATCCTGAACTACGAGTACCAGAGAGAGGTAAGAACGTACACGAGTCCATTTAACAATCTCCAAGCAATACTCCACTATGGTGCCTTCCTCGACTTCCCCACGAGGAAGCACGCCATAGCACTCACACTTATCTTGGTGTGTTTTAGAAGTATCCGGTTCAAGTTATCTATGATCAAGTAAAGGTCTCCAAGTAGTCCATAACCGCGGACACGGCTATTCGAATAGTTCATTAACCCTGCAGGGGTGTACTGCTACACACACGCCTCATCAATTACCGCCTAGGGATGGACCCTTCAAGTGAGTACCGGCGAGGATGCTGCCACGACACTTCACTCACGGCACCATCTCTAGTCCTAGGGAGTCGCCTATTTGAGTTGGGACCACAGTCGAAATCCGGCCGATTGTTTCGATGCGGACTCAAACGTTGTGTGACCGCCATCAAGCTCAACTCGATCATGATCACTTGATTCAACGTGCCCACAACCTACGCCAACCACTTACGTTGGTTCCACCTCCTTGAGATCGTAAAAGGGCGAACTACTTGCGACTCCTGGACAGGTCCGGGGTGAGGTACTAGGCCGAGAGGGGTCAGTGAGCCCAATGTGTGGTCGTACTCTTTGTCTTGGATAACAACACAAGAACTCGGGCGTAAGGCACTGTTCAACGAGACAACCCACTGTGTACTCCTACACAGCCTCTCATTGTTTACCTTTGTTTAGGGTAGATTCACCAACACGTTACCACCATCATTCACATGATCACTACCATCCCGACTCACATCAAAGTAGCCTCAGGTAACAACTCTAAGCATGCAATAAGCTGTAACAGTTGCAGGGGCCACATGATATCAACCAACTCCTACATCTGCTAGGATTGTGGTTTGCTTACTACTGTGACAAAATGATAGGTCATGCAAAGGAATGGGTTCAACTAGCGGTAGAACGTATCATGGTGACATCCTAAACATGCATTTGCGAGAATGAGAGGGAACTGGGATTTTATAGACATGATCAAAGAGGGGGCTGCTTGCCTTGCTGACGATCACGAGGTATCACTCTTCTGACGTGAGGTTGAACTCGTCTCCGAGATCAACTCTACCGAGAAGATGCAATCACCGAAGCACTGGAAGTAAAGCACAATCAAAATAATACAATGCACATTCAATATGCAAAACATAGCATGGAAGTGTGCTGATGTGACCTAAGTTCGAATTGCCATATTTTAATTGAAGTTGATTTGAAAAGTAAATTCAAATTCAAACTGCAAATGTTATTCAAATTTGGTCAACTTGCATTTGCTAAAATTTGTTCATTGTAAACCAAGGTATCAATATGTGTGAAATGCTTCTGAAGTACAAGTGATGTGTGATGCATTTCAAAGTTTGAAGTTGGAATATCAATTGAATTGAATTTGAAATAATTCCAATTAAATCAAATAGCAAAAGCTACTGATCCCTTTTTAAGATCAAATCCAACATAGCTAAAAGTTGGATATTTGGATAGAGGATATTCTCCTGATAATTTTTCATATATTATATGTTGAATTTGGAGTTAAAATGAATTTATTATGATTTTTCAAAGTTTCAGCCATTTTCTGGAATTACTGAATTAAATAAATTGATTAAATCTTTATTGCGTCAGCACTGCATCATGCTGGCGCCAGGGTTGATTGGTCAACTGACAGGGCGACCCCACCTGTCAGCCTCAGTGGTTTGAATGTTTCTGTTTAATTTAAAAATGTGGATTAGCTTAAGGCCTAGGGCCCACTGTCAGCGAGAGAGAGAGGGGTGGTTAGTGGTCGGTTTAGCTTAATCCACCGACGGTTAAACGCCGGTGGCTCTCCGGCACGGCGGCGCTCCACGGAAGGGGGTTTTCAAGCATGGGGGAGGGGGCTGGGGGCACGGGAAGGGCGCTCGCGACGTTGCGCATCCACTGGAGCAAGCGGGGGACTTCGAGGAGGCCTGGAGCCATGGCTACGTCGTCGGAAGGCGGCGGCTGGCCACTGGCTCCGGTGAACTTGCGCTGCAGAGCACGGGGGAGGGAGCTAGGAAGGGGGAAACAAGCGGGAGCTCACGAGGAGGGTGAAGTCGTGCTCGGGGAAGCCGGAGATGAGCTGAGGAAGCGGGATTTCTCGCCGGGGTTCGTCACGGCCGGCGGCGTCACGTTGAAGATGTCGTCGGCTCCGCTGCTCCTAGCTCCAAATTGATGGCGCCACTCGAAGGAGTCGTCGCCGGGGCATCTTTTGGACAAGCTCTTGGCGTCTGTGGGGCTCGGTGGCCGCGCTGCTGCAACGGCGTGCTCCGGCTGCGGCTTCGGGAAACGGCGGCAGAGGAGAGGAGGAAGGTTGCGAGGAGAGGGAGAGTGGCCTGGGTCTTCTGGGCGTCTCCAGGGCGACAAGGAAGAGGAGGGGAAAGCAGGAGGTGGCGAGGAGGGGAGGCATGCACGCCACGCAGGCGCACGGCGCGGGCTGCGCTCCTTCTGTCCAAAGGAGGAAGACGACAGGGGGGCGACTGGGCTGGGCCAAGTGGGCCTTCGCCCGTGGACGCCAGGTAAGAAATCTCCTCTATTTTCTTATTTTCTTTTCTGTTGTCTGTTTTTCCCATTAAAATAAAATAGCTAGGGCATTTTATAAAATCCCCAAATAATTTTATAAAACCTAGGTGACTATATAGAAGTCAACCCCAAGTTTTGGGAATTTTTGAAATTCAATTTATTTGAATTTCAATTCAAATAGGCATTTGATTTAAATTCCAAGCCACTACTTGAATTATTGAAAAATCTATGAGCATGGGATTAATCCCAAATCACTTTAAAAATGATTCCACTCATTTTTAGGATTTTTCAATTCATCCAAAAGAATTTTGGAAAAAGATTTATGTCTGGCCTTTTTATTTAATTCATTTAGGGCTTTTCTTTTCCCCAATTCCTTTTCTTTTGTAATTTTTTTCAAGATGCAAAAATGCAAGCTTGGAAAAGCACAAACCTACTTTGGGGTTCTGACAGTCCCCGCCGCTGCCGCCCTCCCTGGCCGCTGCTAGCCAGCCGAGCCGCGGCACCGAGCCATGGCCTGGTTCCCGTGTTGCATGGAGAAGTAAGGAAAAAAAATAAGTCAAACGCGTTTTCGAAAAAAAAATCAGATCTGGATCCAAACCGCCCGAGGACCCGATCGCTTTTTTCAGAAAATTTTTATTTACGTCCGGGTCCTTTTTACAGTGGAGCACCCCGGTACCCCCGGTGTCACCCCGATACCGTTTTCGCAACTACTTTTCAACCGTAACTCGGAATCGAGTGATTACAGTTGCGTTGAGACGGTGTAGAAATTTTCTAGCCAGTAGACCAAGTTTTACAGAAGTTTGAAGTTTTCAAATTTGAATCCAAAGCTGATCCAAATTTGAACTTCCGGCAGCCGTAACTTTTTACCGATGCGCCAGTTTGCGCCGTTTCTTTTTGCGTTAGTTTTATTTTGACAAGTACTTTATGTTTTGCTACTGTTAGGCAAGTTTTTATACTGTTCTTTGAATGTTAACACTGTTTGAGCATATTTGTATTGAGCATATGATTGATTGTTGCTATGCTTGCTCGTATAGATTGTCCGGAGTGTGCCGCCTCGTATTGTGAGGATTGTGACCATCAGGACCAGCAAGAAGGAAAGTGATGCTTTGACCATACTCATACCTATATTTTCTATATGCATTATGTTAAGAAATATCACCCTATTGCATGAGAGGTAGTTTATTATTTTGTTGCTGCAAAACCAGTTAGGATAGCCCCATGTCTTGACTTGTCTACCGTAGATCAACCTAGCCGTGTTGTTGCTTTATTGCTATGCTTTGTAGACGTGGTTTGGGTTGTGTAAATTCATGGAGTGGTTGTGAGCTATTTAATAATTTGTGTAGCAACTGTTTAATAAATAAAAATCACCTCTGGACGGGCAGGGAGTGCTTCCTGGGGGCTCGTTCCTTATCTAAGGTCGAGACCAGGTTGTACCCCTAATGGTTGGTTTGGTGGTTGACAGTACGTCATGGTGCTACCCTCAGAACGTAAGTTGGCGCCGTCCAGGCTCAAAAAGATCAGACATACTTGGTGACTAGGACCTTACATGTACAGCCGATGGCCATATGGACTCTGGCTTAGTTGAGTATGTTGTAGGAAGCCTCTCCCGTGCAAAGCTAGCAGTTGTAGATGTGATAGGTGGTACCGGCCTTCCGTTGGGTGTAGGTGACCTCTTCTGAAAGACTTCTTCTCAATCTTCGGGTTGAGTCCAGCGGGGAAAGTGTACTAATCTCTACAGAGTAAAAACTAATCATGATTAGCCGTGTCCCCGGTTATGGACATCCTTGATCTACTAGACATTACTGTTACTGGAGGATCTTGACATATGAATCACCATAATAATTTGAGTGGGCAAGATTAAATAAGGGTGTGGTGTTGGAACTGGTGTTCCTAGTTCGTTCTTAAGTAGTAAGTTCAACTTAAAATTTTGACTAGTTTAGTTCAGGAGAAAATTGGCTTTCTGCAAAACTAAACCATAAGCCTTTCCTTTGACTTACCTTGCATGTAGTTGTAGGTCCTTTATATAAACTTTTCCGTGTCACTTGCCGTACAAATCAGATGTACTGACCCGTTGTCGGGATGGAACCTTCGGTGTTGCAGGTTTTTCAGACGATCAGTAAGGTGCGTTAGGGGTTGCGAGTCTACACTCAGCATGTTCGCATGTGGCTGTTGATGGACTCCACGTTATTTTCTTTTGCTTCCGCTATATTTATATTGAATAAGCTAGCCTTGAGCTATGCAACTTGTTATTTATTTACTCTGGATCATACGTTGTAATAATGATGCACTTGTACTTTCGTATACATCTATAATATTGTGTGTGCCAGCGAGTTCGATCCAAGGACTGGCACTTGAGCACAGAGACTTCAATTTTGTGTGAATTGGGTCGCTACAACACTAGTACTCCCTCTTATCCTTGTACTCCATAGAGATGATCATGCATATAGCTATGTGGGGACCTTCACACTATAGAACTTGGCTTGCATATTCCAAGGATGACCCTCCTCAAAAGAGGTCTAGGTCTTCATGAGCGAGCAAGTTAGATGCACCACCACTAGTTCCATTGGAGAGATTTTCAGCTCATATGTGCATCCGTTGCATGGAAATCCCTACTCCTCACATCATATCTATCATTTGGCCTTCTCGCCTATGATTGTCCTCATTGATGTGAGCCTTTCTCACCTTTTTGACTTCCTCCTCCACCATATTCTCTCTTTGCCATAGTGTCAACTTTCTTGCTTATGCTCATCCATTGCATGAGTGCTCAAAATGTCGAAAAGGAGTGGATCATTTTGACTTGTACCCTACTAGTGGTCTGGGGATGAGTCAAGATAAGATTCCAAAGAAGACCAAGTGTGAAACTTTAGTAGATTAAGTTCTCAACACAAAAATACTTTTTCTCGTATATCCCTATCCCCGTTCTTGCACGCAAACACCATTTGTAGACATTCGAGTCACGGACAGCGAGAGCTCTTGCACCTTTATGTTCTGATGTTGCTTGTTTCAATGCTAAATATAGACTCTTGCCTGTTATGACTTGAATTGAATTACATGCCTTGATTTCTTTACTTAAAAGTTCTTATATGGTTGTTAGCATGTCACCACAGAAATTATGCTTTTATCATTTACCTACTCGAGGACGAGCAGGAATTAAGATTAGGGATGTTGATACGTCCAAAACGTATCTATAATTTATGCTTGCTCCATGCCTCTTTTGTGTGATATTGCTATGATATTGATGAACTTCCATACACTTTTGATCATATTTGGACTAACCTATTAACTCAGTGCACCCCAGTTCCAGTTCCTGTTTTCTGCTGTTTTCTATTTCAGGTTTCCCCCATATAAAAAGTGCTCCAAAAATTCGGGAAAAATCCAATAAAAAATCAGCGTACAGGAAGCTACGGGAATCACCGAGGGGTGGGGGGCAGAGGGGACCCACCAGGTCCCCAGGCGCCCTCCCGGCGCGACCTAGGGTGGGGCCGCGCCAGGAGGGCCTCCTGGACCCCTAGTGTCCCCCCTGGCTGCCCCCCTTTGCCTATTTATTCCCCGTGACGCAAAAACCCTGGGACGGGAACCCTTTTTTGCGATCTCTCCTCTGTTCCGCCGCCGCCGCGCTTCCAAGATCGGGAGCACCAGAAGACCTCTTCCCGGCACCCTGACGAAGGGAGGAACCACCTCCGGGAGCTTCTCCACCACCATGGATGCTTCCCGGATGAACCGTGAGTAGTCCACCTTGGTCCATGGGTCTATGATCAGTAGCTATGTGATGTTCTCCTCCCCTCTTTGTTCTTCATGGATTATACCTCGTGAGCTGCCCTACATGATCGAGGCACTTATGTAATATTTCTGCTGTTGGTATGCTGAGTTTGCTGGGATCCGATGGATTATGAGATTATGTTCAGATTGTGTTTGAGTAATATATTTGATTCTCCTCTTTTATATTTATGTTCTTGAGTAATTTTTGCATGTTATCTGTTGCTGTTTATTGCTTTGGCCAAGTAGTAGGTAGTGACTCCAAGAGGGAGCGTTATGCATGATTGTGGCTTCATGCCCCCTGATGACTAGCTTGAGTGACAGAAACATGAGTCTAGGGAATGTGTTGTTGCCACAATGGGGAAAACAATGGTGCTTGTACTTGCGGGTGCAAGGATTGTTTGCTTTACGCAAAGTTCTTTAATGCGGTTGTGTGTTGCTTTGAGTTCACACTTTGGGTGGGATTCGCAACTTAATACCAGCGAGATGTTCTGGATAGATATCTCAAGGTGGATGATTAGTAGGTAGATGCAGATGGATTTCGGTCTACTTGATTTGGCGTATCTCCCAAGCTTTTGAGCCTCTTCCTTTCTTTATAGCATAATTAGCATTGGTTTGCGCACATAATCCTGTCAATTGCCCAGCTTTAATTTTTTTACCTCGCATGGCTATTTTATTGTCTTTTGGGAGAGAGACATCACTAGTGAACATCATAGGACCCCGGTCCATATTTCCAATACTGTTTACACCTGCTATCAATTTACTTTCAGTATTTACTTTTCCGTTGCTATCACTATCATTATTATCCCCTGCATTTATCCTTTGCAAACAACAAGGCCGGAGGAAGTGACAACTCCTCTGTACTCGTTGGGAAGAAAAGTTATTTGTTGTGTGTGCAGGTCCAGGTGAACTAAGCAACTTTGTGTTGTGAACGGCGCCATTGTTCACTTCACCACCTTCTTGTATCTGTTGGAGTCCTATTGGTTCGACACTTAAACCTTAGCATCTTCGCTAAGGGAAATTGCCGCTACGCTACATCTCAACCTTCCACTTTGGGTAAACCAACGAGGGGCGAGAAGTAAACTCTCGTGACATCAGTAAACAACAAGGCCGGAGAGATTGACAACCTCTCTGAAATTCGTTGGGAGCAAAGTTAATTGTGTTGTGTGCAGGTCCGCGTCAGGTGCGCCACTGAAACCTACTTATCATCGCCAGAGTCCTACTGGTCAATACTCAACCTCAGTATCTTCACCAAGGGAAACTTGTTGCTACGCTGCATCTTAACCTTCCACTTCGGGGCGAGAAGCAATCCTATCTCGCGTATCAGGTGCTCATCCTGCAACTATTTAAAGTTATAGATTCTTTGCAAAGCAGCATGTTGCATATGAGCTAGAAAATATTTATCAACAAAAAATTGAACTAAGTCCTGAGGACTCTCAATGGAACCATAGGGTAGTGCATTGTACCAGGATTTAGCGTCTCCCTTAAAATAAAAAGGAAAAAGCTTGGCCACATAGGAATTTCGTATCTTCTCATCAATAGTAAATATGTCACGTAACTCAGCGAGTTTGGTCAGGTGTGCTATAGCATCATCATTTTCTCTGCCATAAAAGGGTCAGCCTCGACTGTAGATCTAAGTGAAAGATCAAAAGAGAAATCATAACCAGGATCACTGATGCAGATATGAGATGTGGAAAATTTAGGATCAGGAATATTCTTGTTCTACATGGAGTGCTTTTCGAGCAACTCCTTAATAGCATTAGGGTCAGAGTCGGCACACTCTCTGAGTTCCTTGCAAAGATCCTCATCAAGAGTAATATAATCATCATCAAGGATCATCTCCTTGAGTTCATCTAAGTTTGGGTAACCAAAGGTTTTTTAAGTAGGAATATAGGTAGCAGGAGTCTTGTTCTCGGGTTCTACTGCAACCTTAGGAATCTGAGTTTCAATATAGTGACCAAGAAAACTAGTATCATCAACAGTAGTGGAAGCATCATCAAAAGTATCGGACATAGTGACAGCCTCAGTAGAAGTAGCATGTGGTGGTAGTGGTGAAGCAAACTTACATATAACGGAAGGTGAATCAAGCGTAGAATTGGTACTCGGAACGATACCTTTTCTTGTACTGGATGGTAGGATCGGAACCTTGGGGTATCCTTTCTTACCCATAGCGGATGAAGTGTGGCAGGCAGGATACTTCAAGTAGACTTGTAAATATTGCTATGGTCCCCGGCAACGGCGCCAGAAAACAGTACTTGATGACCCTCAACTGTAGGGGATCGATTATAGTGTTCTCGCGGGTAAGTTAACCCAATTTATTGATTCGACACAAGGGGAACCAAAGAGTATTTATAAGCTTTGACAGTTGAGTTGTCAATTCAACCGCACCTGAAATATGCTTGCTTGCAACAAAGTATTAATAACAACTATGATATGATAGCAATAGTGATGATAGCGAAAGTAAACTAGTAGTAACCAGCAGAACTAAAATACGGTAGGCTAGGGAGATGGATGGTCGGGCGCTGCATGAATAAGAATGAACATGTAATAGATTCTAACACGGGGCAAGGCACAAAGAAAAGCAATGATCATGTAGGAAAATATCAAACATTAGGCATGTATCCCATAGGTAGTTGTGCGTGCTTGCAATAAGAACTTCCACAACATCTTTTGTCCTACCATCCCACTATGAATGGGGCCAAAAGGAACTTATGGAGATTAAGGTGCTCTTGTCAAAGAGCACCGGAACAAAGCAATAAACTCAATGAATACATGGAATCCTAAAATTATGGACCATCCCCTTTGGTGTCCCAAGCTGTCTGTCACAACCCCAAGTTAGGTATGTGCTAGGATCAAGTGCTACTTTGCATCATGTGAAAAATTCAAAAAGAAAATCAAAATTGGGGAAAAGAAAAGCCCTGAGAAATTAAATCAATTGGCCAGATAAAAATCTTTTTCCAAAAATCATTTGAACATTTGGAAAATTCTTATAAATGGTGCTGATCATTTTAAAAATGATTTGGGAGCAATCCCATGCCCATGGAATTTTCTAATATTCAAACAGTGGCTTTGGAAATTAAATAAAACCCTATTTGAATTGAAGTTCAAATTATTTGAATTTCAAAAATGCTCAAATTTTATAAGTGGCTAGCTCTATATATATTGAGGCCACATAAAAATTTGTAGCATTTTAGAAAATGTCTAGCTATTTTTTTTAGCTAAGACAAAACAATTACAGAAAAGAAAAGGAAACAGAAATAGAAAAGAGGGCTTACCTGGCTTTTGGCCCAACTAGCCGCACCACGGCCCAGGCCCACCTCCTCCTCTCTTGTCCTCTTCCTCAAGCTGCTCGCTGTCGAGCAGGGAGCACGCAGCCGACGCCAGCGCGACGCCGGCGACGTTCTAGGCCTCCCTAGGGCCTGCCTCCTCGCCATGTTAGCGCCAGAACCCCCCCGTGCTCCTCCTCTCGCTCTCTGGTCGTCTTCCCCCTCTCCTCCTCGCCATTCCCGTGTGACCCGAGAACCCGCCGGAGCACGCCGACGCAACCACGCGGCCACCGTCTTCCTCGAGCTGCCCCGAGGTGTCCAGGAGATCGGCCACCCTCGTCTTCATCTCCCCGAGCGTGGAATCGAGCTGAGAAGCCCCCTAGGCGACGCCATCGTCTTCGACGTCCTCTGCTGCCCGCCGGACGCCATGGCTGAATTCGCCGCCGTCAAGCTTTCCCCGGCCCCGTCGTCTTCGCCTTCCGACTCAGGGTGAGCTGCACTTCGACCTGCCCTACTCCTGCCTCCTCCCGTGCCCTCGAACGTACTTCCGGCGAGGTCAGTGCTCGGACCGCCGCCTCCGTTGAAGCAGCCGACGCCACAGCGCGCACCTTTGGCCCCTGACTACTCCTACAGACGCGCACGAGCCCCAGCTTCCTCCCCGTGCCATCGGATCCCACCCCCGTGCTTTTTTCGCAAGTCCGGCGATGTTCCGGCGAGAACTCCGGCGAACTCGCCATTAGGGCCAACCCTAAACCAAACCGAGCACTAACCACCCCCCCTGGGCCACTGACTAGTGGGCCCAGGCTCCTAAACTAATTACAGTTATTTTAATCAGAACGGGTTAACCCCCTGTGACACCGACACCCCTGGCCCACCAGTCAGACCCCCCCCCCCACGTCAGCATGACCACATGATGATGCAATAAAATGATTTAAATGAATTTCCAGAAAAGCAAAATGTTTTAAATAATTCCAGAAATTCCAGAAAATACCCCAAACTTTGGAAATTCATAGAAAATTCATATTAACTCCAAATTGGACAAATAATATATGAAAAATGATCAGGAGAAAATTATCTTTCCAAATATGCAACTTTCAACTCTGTTTGAGTTGAATTTAAAATGTGATCAGTAGCATTTGCTAATTGATTTAAATGGAATTAAATCAAATTCAAATCAAATATTTTTGCAACTTGAACCATGGCAACATTCTACATTTCAAACACACATTAGAGGCATATCATACACAATTGAAGATAATTCAAAATGATCAAACTATATCACATATAACTTGGTTAATGTTGAATTCAAATGTGGAGTTTGAATTTGCAATTCAAATTGCAATATACTCCATTTAAATGGAATGCTCAACACATCAGTACCATGAACATCACCCTTTCAATATTATTCATGTGATTGTGCATTGTACATTCTGTTGATACTATGATTGTCATGTTGCTGTTAGACGTGGATCCGGAGCCCGAGGTCACCCCCTTCGTTGAAGACCCCGAACCCGAACCTCGTCCGCAAGGCAAGCAAACCCCCATTGATCATGTCGATAAAATCCCACTTCCCTCTCATGTCTCGCTTATGCATTGTTTAGGATGATCACCATGATAACGTTTCTATCGCATAGTTGAACCCATGTCCTTTGCATGACCTATCATCTTGTCACAGTAGTAAGCAAACCACAATCCTAGCAGATGTAGGAATTGGTTGATATCATGTGGCCCCTGCAAATGTTATCGCTTATTGCATGCTTAGTATGATACCATGATGTTACCGTGATGTGAGTCGGGATGATGATAAATATGGTGTTGATGAAAGTGAAACATGTTGGTGAATCCACCCTAATACAAGGTGAACGATGAGAGGCTGTGTAGGAGTACACAGTGGGTTGTCTCGTTGAACACCGCCCTAACACGTGTTCTTGTTTGGTGATCCAAGATGAAGAGTACAACCACACATTGGGCTCACTGACCCCTCTCGGCTTACTAACTCATCCCCTTCGATGTCCAGATGTCGCAGTAGTTCGGATTTCTGTAGGTATTGTGGCCTGGTAGCCAAGTGAGAGAACGGCTCATCCGAGACCGGCTTTCGCACCACGCAAACATCGTCTGGGTCCACTTCGGTAAACCGGCCGGGTTCACGATAGTGGCAGACAACCCAGATAGGCGGCTTTCATGGACTAGATCGGCTATGAGGTAACGGTTGTGGGGGCATCCTCGCTGTCATCTCTTGAACGGTGACACGCAAAAGGCGGTAACTGATGGCACGTGTGTGTAGCGGTACACCCCTGCAGGGTTAACAAAACTATTCGAATAGCCGCGTCCGCGGTTATGGACTGCTTGGAAAGCTTAGCTTGATTATTAGACAACTTGAACTGGATACTTCTAAAACTCGCAAGATAAGCGTGAGTGCTATGGTGTGCTTCTCGTGGGGAAGTCGAGGAAGTAACCATAGTGGTGTAATTGGTTGAAGAGATGTAGTGGACTCGTGTACGCTTCTTACCTCAAGTCTGGTACTCGTAGTTCAGGACTAGCCAAGTCAAAGCTGGCACTTCTGCAAGTGAACCCCACCTCCCTTTACCTTGATACATGTGCATGAGTAGTATAGCTCCTATGTAAGTCTTGCTGAGTACGATTTTGTACTCACGTTTGCTTAATCTATGTTTTAGATGAACCCACCGACCCCGATGGTGACTTCTACCTTAAGCTTGAAGAATGAAGACTCAGACCAAGACCAAGCTAGTGTAGTCCCAGTCAGACGACTGGTTCCCTCGTGGAGGGCTTGTTTATAGTCAAGGCTTCTCTAAGCCATTTGTTAAACTTGTCTGTACTCAGACCTACTTTGCTTCCGTCTGTTTGATGTAATGTTAGATCACATGCTTGTGATCTCTGTGTGCACTCTGTAAGAATTGCAATGATACCTGCTGTTCATACAAGGCATGTGTGCTGCGTGTATGTTTATAACATGCATGTCTTAGTATGGGTTTTCGAGACCTTAGTTGTGATCTGGCTGGCGGTCTTTTATACACCAAGTGGCCCTTAGATGTGCGCAGCTTGGGGCATCGCGATGCGATTGTTCGAGACTCTGTCTCGTGCACACTTTGATGTATGATCGAGCCCGCCCTAGACCCCGACTAAGTGATCGGGCTGGAGTAAGTCTATGTAAGGGTTATAATACAATCGATAGTATGGTTGAGGCGACTTGTCTATGAGTATGGGAATTCACCACCCATATCAGTTAGACTTGTGTGCGGACGATGAGGACCCATCTCAGTGGATCATCCGGCCTGAATGGGATGCCCCTCATGTTCGATGCTTTCCGAGAACGTTCTGTGCTTGGCCTTGTCTGCTTAGACAAGTGGGTACGGTTCTCGGCTCTCCATATGATTGTGTTGTAGCGAGGCTTATATACGCTAATTCCGGGTCCCGACACTGTCACCTTTGGGATCGCCGGTTCCGGACCATAACAGGTGCATACAACTCATAGATATGATCTCGAACATAAATAAACTCATGAAAACATAAGTGGTTCAGATCTGAAAACATGGCACTCGGGCCCAAAGTGACAAGCATTAAGAGCAACAAGTTGTAGCAAAGATGATAAACACCGAAGTAGATGATAGGCAACATGCCCCAAACAATCTGTCGAACTATTACATGATAAATCTCATCCAATCCCTACCATCCCCTTTGCCTACAGCAGGGAATTACTCACACATGTGAAGAGAAGTCATGGAGGGATGATGGAGTGGTGATGGTGATGGTGATGACGATGGCGACGATCTCCCCTCTCAGGAGGCCAAATCAGCCTCCAGATTAGCCCTCCTGAAGAAGAACAGAGGTTGGCGGCGGCTCCACGACGGGTTCTGGAAAAGTGACTTCTGTTTCGGAGTTTCCCCGTCACGGGAATAAATAGTAGACGAAGTAGGGCACCAAGGGACGGGGGAGTCGCCCAGGCGGCCAGCTGGAGCGGCCCCACCCCTGGACGCTCCAACAGGGCGCCTGGGCCCCCCTGGCTGCCCTCTGGCCCCCCTTCTGGCTCCGGGCTCCTTCGGGTGCATGGATTTTTTGGTATTTTTCTGGAAATTTTCTAAGATGTCCAAAAATCCATTTTCCAGCGCACAATAAAACCATATAGGCAGCTCTGCTGAAAACAACGTCTGTCCGGGTTAGTTTAGCTCAAATCATGCAAGAATGAGGGCAAAACAATAGCAAAAGTGTTTGGAAAAGTAGATACGTTTGAGACGTATCACATGCCCATGGGGTTTTGTAAGCAGTTCTATACGCCCACAAAGCATCTCCTCACTTCTTTGACTAGTCCTTCCTAGAACTGTTGACTGTCTTTTGCAAGATCAACTTGATCTCTCTATTGGTGAGCTCAACTTTCCCACTAGTTTGAGGATGGTACGGTGAAGCAATTCTATGATTGACATCGTACTTGGCTAGAGCTTTTCCAAAAGCTCCATGCGTGAAGTGTGATCCTCCATCAGTCATTAGATACCTAGGTACACCAAACCAAGGGAAAATTACATGTTTGAGCATTTTCAAAGATGTCTTGTGATCGGCACTCTCAGTGGGGATTGCTTCAACCCACTTGGTTACATAATCCACATCTACTAAAATGTGAGTGTACTTGGGTGAGGGAGGAAAAGGACCCAAAGAATCAAAACCCCATCAATCAAAAGGCTTAACCAGTAGAGAGTAATTCATAGGCATCTCATTCCTCCTACTAATATTACCAACTCTCTGACACTTATTACAAGATAAAACATAATTTCGAGCATCTTTAAAGAGAGTAGGCCAATAAAAACCTTATTGGAGAACCTTATGTGCGGTCCTCTCACCGGCATGATGTCCTCCATAGGGACTATCGTGGCATTGTCTGAGAATGTCCTTCTGTTCGTGTTCCGGTATGCATCTTCTCACGATCCTGTCCGGACCTTCTTTGAAAAGATGAGGGTCATCCCAAAAGTAATGCCTCAAATCATGGAAGAACTTCTTCCTCAGCTCAAATGTTAAACCTGGAGGCAAATACTTTGCAACGATAAAATGAGCATAATCTGCAAACCAAGGATCGGAAAGAGATTGTACTTTTACAACGGCAAGTTGGTCATCTAGAAAACTGTCATTGACTGGGATGGGATCATGCGGTATATTTTCCATTCTTCAAAGATTTTCCGCCATTGGATTGTCTACTCCTTTTCTATCTACAATCTGTAAATCAAACTCTTGAAGAAGGAGTACCCACCTGATGAGTCTTGGTTTGGCATACTTCTTCGCCATAAGATACTTAAGGGCAGCATCGTCAGTATGAATAATGACTTTTGAATCGACAATATAAGGTCTAAATTTATCACAAGGAAACACTACTGCTAAGAATTCCTTCTTAGTAGTAGCATAATTCTTTTGAGCACTATCAAGGGTTTTGCTAGCATAATGTATAACATTCAATTTCTTATCAACCCTTTGTCCTAAAACAGCTCCAACAGCAAAATCACTAGCATCACACATAATTTCAAAGGGCAATTTCCAGTCAGGTGGTTGTACTATAGGAGCGGTTATCAAAGCTTTCTTAAGAACTTCGAAAGCCTCCTTACAATCTTCGTCAAATACAAAAGGAACATCCTTTTGGAGAAGATTAGTGAGGGGTCTCGAGGTCTTAGAAAAGTCTTTAATAAATCTTCTATAGAAACTAGCATGACCGAGAAAATTACGAATACCTTTAATGTCCCTTGGATAGGGCATCTTTTCAATAGCTTCAATCTTCGCCTTGTCCATCTCAATTCCCCTCTCGGAAATCTTGTGACCAAGAACGATCCCTTCGTTAAACATGAAGTGGCACTTTTCCCAGTTTAAAACTAAGTTTGTGTCCTCGCATCTCTGCAAAACTTTATTAATATTGTGGAAACAGTGGTCAAAGGAAGTTCCATAGACGGCAAAATCGTCCATGAAGATTTCCACAATCTCCTCATAGAAACCATGAAAAATAGCAGAGATACATATCTGAAAAGTAGCAGGTGCATTGCATAAACCAAAAGGTATACGCCTGTAAGAATAAGTACCGTAAGGACATGTGAAGGTGGTCTTCTCTTGATCGGCAGCATTAACATGAATTTGAGAGAAGCCAGAATACCCGTCAAGATAGCAAAAGTGGGTGTTTTTGGACAACCTCTCATGCATCTGAGCAGTAAAGGTCAGTGGGTAGTGATCCTTCCTGGTTGCCTTGTTCAACTTCCTGTAATCAATACACATTTTATATCCAATAACAACTCTTTGAGGTATTAGTTCATTTTTATCATTAGGAACAACAATCATACCTCCTTTCTTAGGAACACAATGAACTGGACTTACGCACCTACTATCATCTATAGGATAGATAATACCTGCGGCTAGAAGCTTGAGAATCTCAGTCCTAACCACGTCCTTCATCCTTGGGTTCAGCCGTCGTTGATAATCAACAACCGGCTTAACATCGGGCTCGAGATTGATAGTGTGTTGGAAAATTGATGGACTAATCCCTTTAAGGTCATCAAGGGTATATCCTAGGGCACCACGGTGTCTGCGACGTGTCTCCGATAATCGCTGTTCTTCAAATCCTGAAAGGTTAGCATTAATAAAAACATAATATATTTTCTTTTCATCTAAATAAGCGTACTTGAGCATATCGGGGAGTGGTTTCAGGTCAAACATTGGGTCTTCTTTCGGTTGTGTTAGGATTCCTAAAGGTTCAACCGGAAGGTTGTGCTTTAGGATAGCAGTTTGTCTTGTGAATATTTCGTCTAACTCATTTCTCTCCTGCATATGCATATCATTCTCGTGGTCTTCCATATATTGCTACAAAGGGTCATTAGGAGGAATAGCAATAGAAGCAATATCTTCAATAATTTTATCATCACTAGGTAAATCAGTACCACGAGATTGCTTGGAGAGCTTAGAAAAGTTAAATTCATATGGCTCACCATTGAATTCAACATAAACTTTACCTTTTTTGCAATCTATTATAGCACCACAAGTGCTGAGGAAAGGCCTACCAAAGATAATAGGGAAAAAACTATCTTGCACTGAACCAAGTACGAGAAAGTCGGTAGGATACTTTACCTTTCCGCATAGGACTTCAACATCTCTCACAATTCCAATGGGAGAGATAGTTTCTTTATTTGCTAGATAAATAGTAACAACAACTTCTTCAAGTTCACATGGTGAAATCTCACCCATGATCTCCTGATAGAGTGAATAAGGCATAGCGCTAGCACTGGATCCCAGATCGCATAGCCCATAATAATTGTGATCTACTATTTTGACAGATACAACTGGTGTACCTGAAATTGGGATTTTATTCTTGGCAGTAACAATGTTAGTTGAAACAACACAAAAATTTATCTTGGAATCTGAAACATCATTAGTAACTAAATCTTTAACCACCGCAACTTGAGGATCGACCTTGATCAGGGCCTTAGGTTCGTCCATTCTTCTCTCACTTTTTTTTATTATGCCTGTCACAAAAGAGTGCTCCCTCATCCTTGAAGGAAAAGGGGGCTTTTCATATAAAAATGCAGGCAGAATAGGGTCAGCAACATGAATATCAACATGTAATTCTTTAAAGGGTTTATGATACTGATCCTTCTCCTCCTTAGAAGAGTCAATGTCAGAGGCAAAGTTCTTACAAAAATCAATCATAAGCTGGGAATCAAGACCAATCTTAGAACAAAAGGTATTAAAATAATCAGTTTTCACATAACTCTCAATGTAATCATATTCATAATTTATAGCAGATTCAATACCTTTTTCGATTTCCCAATCTTCAGTATTCTTCTGGATACTCCCGATGAGATCCCATTTTTCTTCATTGCTCCTTTTTTGGCATACCCCGCTAGAGGAGGCATCCAACATATCCTTATCCCGACGAGAAAGCCTGGCATAAAAATTTGTAAGATAATATCTTTGGGGAGTTCATGGATAGGACATTTGAACATTAGGGACTTCAGTCTCCCCCAAGCTTGAGCGATGCTCTCTCCTTCACGAGACCAAAAGTTGTAGATATAATTCCTGTCTCGATGAATTTCATGAAGAGGATAAAACTTTGTATAAAAGAGAGACATAAGCTCTTCCCAATTAAGTAGATGCGAGTTATCGAGGAGCTTATACCAATCTGAAGCTTTATCTGTAAGCGATACGGAGAATAATTTCTTCATGACGAACTCCATTGACACACCTGCAAGCTTAAAAAACGAGCATAGTTGTGATAAATATAGCAAGTGTTCACCTGGATGTCTATCTCCTACACAACGATTAGCCAAGACATAATTGATAATACCAGAAGGTATTTTGTAAGGCGCAATTTCAGTAGGGGTAGGAGTGACCATCACAGTTGTGGGGCGTTTCTCCATAAACAATGAACCAAGTGTAGAGGTTTCCATAAGGACAAAGAGCAGCAACAACAAAACAAAAACAGAAATATAAAAACTTCCTTACCAGCTTCACTTACTAATAGCGCTATGCTCCCCGGCAATGGCGCCAGAAAACAGTACTTGATGACCATCAACTGTAGGGGATCGTTTGTAGCGTTTTTGATAAATAAGAGTGTCAAACCCAATGAGGAGCAGAAGGTATTGGTAAGTGACTTTGGCAAAGAAATAGCTGCAGGAACTGAAAGATAGCTTTTTAGGGATTTTTGGTGTAAGCAACAAAAAGGGTAAAAGCGAGAAAAGTAAAAATAACTAAGGAGTACCAAATGGCCCAATCCTTTTGAGCAATGGATAGGCCTAGCAACTGAACTTATAAAGGCTAAAGCGTTCTGGAGGACACACGGGAGAAATAGTCACGTGCTTTCGCCATATTCCGTATCGGTACTATGTGCTGTGTTGATAAGTGTTGAGTGCGTGGATCTATGCTAGTACACCCTCTAGACTAAGATAAGTGCACTCTTATGATTAAACATCTTGCAAGAATCCGCAAATACAAGATAGTAATTAAGGAAAAAGGCTAACCATAGCAATACGATCGATGATTCATTGTTCCCTTGTGCAAAAGCGTGCGAACTTGAGTTCAGGTTTCTGTCACTCCGGCAACCCACCGTAAGCATTCTTTATACACAATGCATTCCCCTAGGTACTTAATAAGGCGAAGTGTTGAGTGTTCGACTCACACAACACCACTAGGAAAATAACAACACAACTTAAATATCAAACAACACATATTACTTCAACATCATATGACTACTAACAACTAGACTTCTCCCATGTCCTCAAGAACTAAAGTAAATACTCACAAGACATAAAAGAGATCATGATCAGAGGGGATAAATAGATGATAAACAATATGGACACAGTGATATGTCTCCAACAAAACTCAATAGAATTCATCACACGATACCAATCAACACTGGTAGAGTAGAGAGGATAGATAGTACGGACTACAACACAAGTTAAACTTGTGTGGTGAAATGAGATGAAGATGGAGATGGTGTTGATGTTGGAGTCGATATTGATGAAGATATCGATGATTTCCGTGGCAATGGTGATGACGATGGCGATGATCTCCCCTTCCGGGAGGTGTTCTGTGACGCCCCCAAAATCAATCCGTGTACAATAATCATACACGCAGGGTACGCGGCTGAGATTAGGGTGCCACGGTGAGAATATCACAGCACAACACTAAACACAAAAGGATAAACCAATAGGTTATAAGATAAGGGGTCACACGGACCCGAATACATAAGTTATACAAGCCATAATATCTGAGTACAGACATAGTTAGTCAAGTTTTGCCTTAAGAAGGCTAGCACAAATAACATCAGAGATACAGATCAAAAAGGCAAGGCCTCCTGCCAGGGAGCCTCCGAAACTACTCCTGGTCCTGGTCAGCGGGGGTATCGACGTAGTAGTATCCGCCTCCGGGGTACTCCTGCTCCTGGGCTCCAACGTCGGCTGCAGCGGCCGATCAGGCAAAACATAAAAGGGGAAATAAAGCAAAGGTGAGTATCTAGTATACCCGCGAGTCTTACGTCCGCTACTAAGCATTATGCATTTGTATCAATGGAAAAGGGAGGCTGTATATATAGTGGACTGCAAGATAGAAATCAGAATAAGGGTAAGAAGCTAGGCCTATCAAAGACTAGCATGTTCTGACGATGTCTTGCAGCATGAGGAGAGAATCAGCCAACAGTTTATATAAAGAAATAAAGTAACAATGAAGCAGAAGTTGCTGCAACATTGAATAATATAAGTTGTAATGATTAATAATAATAATGCCTCCGAGTTCCCCTCCTCGACTTCCGTGCGAGGAAGAAAACCCGGAACCATACAGTTTAATAGTAATAGTTGGTAGTGGTAAGATCCAACTTCAGCATAAAGCTTCCTGTTACCGTGGACACGGCTATTCGAATAGATTAAACTCCCTACAGGGGTGCACTACTGTTCAGCCTGCACGCTCGGATCTCCAGGGTGGCGTAAACCTTGTTAGGGAATGCCCCACCGAGGCTATCCGACACATCGCAGTTCAACCTAGGCTCAGCAGATAGGCCATCCGCCGGACTATATCATATGCGCCAAGGGGTCTAGGTCCCTCACCCTTGCACGCTCCTGCACGGTGCGAGTCTGGCCGGTGAAGCAAAAGCAAATCCAAACACACCTGCTGCAGCAAAAAGACAAGACCACTTCCCGGCGATCAGGCCGCAGTACTGCTGACGTCTGAAGAGCTTTCGGACGAACTACGACGCGGAGGGCCCACACCGCAATCCCACGTGTAGGTAGTGTGTACAGACCAACGGGTCTCTCAAGTCATCCGCCGAACCATTTAGCATTTTAATATTATCTCGCTGACAACCGTTATCGCTGTTTGACTAACAACACAACGGACAACGAACAGCAACAAGGCCCACCGGTAACGTCGGGGCCTGCCCTGTCGTCCCGTCAAAGCGCGCGGTTACCGACAAGGTGAACCGTCTCCTTACCTTGTCTCGCGGGTGCTCTTGGTAGAGCTCGACTTTTGCGTGGTTTGGTAACTCTCGCGAGATACGAGCAGGGGTCAAGCACGCCAGTAACCTCGGTCGTACCCTCCCTGTCATTCCCGACAATATACCGCTCGCGGGCACCGTAGAGTCGCCCGACTTCTTACCTTAAGGACAACCGCTGTTCAGGACCCTATGGCGGCAAGACAAAGTCAGCCTCGAGTGGAGTACAAGGATTACTCCTGGATAGCTCACACTTGAGGTGACTAGGCATAACCCAGATAGGGGCCTTTGGCGGTGTCTGCTTTGTACCGTACCTGTGCAGTTGTATATATTGTATCCGTGTTCACCACCCTGAGTGATCACGGCCCGCTATCTAGTCCTGGCTAACAATGCGCAGGGTTCACTACTGAATATATGCATAATTATAACAGGCAGCATAGGATAAGAAAGGTACATCAAGGGGCGACAAAATCAGGCTATGCAATTGAATAGGATTGTAACGTAGCAGCAGAAGTAACAATGCCTAGTGCAAGAAAGTACGGAAAAGGTAGGCGATATCTGGGGAAGAGAATGGCTCGGCTTTCTTGGAAGCTCGACGGTAGCAGTAGGGCCGTCGACGAAGTAGTCGTACCCGACAGCAGTGTAGTCGGCGGTAGCAGCGGGGTCCACCGAAGATTAAGGGGGCAGGAAATAGTAAATACAAAGCAAGCATAAACAAACAGATGAATAGCATGGCGTATGCAATGTTAACGGGGTTCCAACGCAGTGCAATGTACGTTGCTCGGAGCGGGAATTCATCCGGGGATGAACTACCGGCTCCGGGTGATTACCGGACAGGGTGTCCGGAGGGGGAAGGGTTCATGACGGAGGTGTCGTGGACATCCGACAAAGATAAAGGGGGTGTATCCGAGTTAGTTGAACCATTCCGGACAACTTTCGTGTTCGGAATAAATTCATCCGGATACCTTATTAGTACCGGACAAATCATCGGATAGACGGTCCGAAGGGGACGGTTCGATGTTCGGTGTGTTAGAGGGGTGTGGTTGGTATACGATTAGCGTACCCGTATTCGTTATATTTTTCTGATCAATTTTCATGTATAAAGTTTTTGAATCTGACTTACGGTTTAAAAGATATTGAATTTTAAGTTTTTATATCAAATTAAATGATTTCTGGAATTTCATTTATTAATAAAATGCAACATTATCCACAGAGGGGTTTGACCAGTCAACTGATAGAGGGGACCCACCTATCAGCCTCTGGTATTAATAATTCATTTAATTTAATCTAAATAACCACTGGGCCCACATGTCATCCCAATTTTTGGATTCCTCTAAATTTTCACTAAGTCTGGGAATTCCGGTTTTAATATCCATCAGGCGTGTTCGGGAGGCTACGGTTTTGGGTCCCACACCTCTGATGAATTTGTGCCTTATACCAATCGTCATCAGTTGTCTGAGATCTCGAATCCGGTGCGGATGGAAAATTTACTAGAGTTGATCTGTTTAATTAGAGCCTTGCCGGAAAGTGCTACCTGCAGTAAATTTCAGAATCTATTAAGATTTACCCATTTTTGATTGATGGTTGTCATTGTTCTACAACTCAAATGGAGTTGCATCCAACATACGTATTGCTCCATATGATGTGCACCATCAAGCCATGCCCTCAGATGGTATGACAAACACCTATAGCATGTTCATCCACAGCGCCAAAGTGGCAATCGGGTTAACTCCATTCTACGGTTTAACGGAAATCTGCATTTTGCGAATTTTACAGGAATTAATCTTTGCATCGAATGGACTTGATCCAATGGAGAAAATTGAAGCTCGTTAGGTGCACAACACGTCCACATAACTTTTTGCTATATTAGGATTTGTTTAGTTGCTGTTCTTAGATTGTTAATAGGGGCACTTGGGGGTGTTTTCAGCACCAACACTTAGCAGTTTTCAGTCAAAACAGTTGACAGAAAAAGTTCATTTTGTCATTTTCATTGGATTTAATCCGGCACTTTCTGAAGTTGATACAATGGAACCATTTGAAGCTAGTCATATCTACTCTCTATTCATATTAATTTTAGCTATGTTAAACTGGGTTTTGATGGTATTTTTCTGGTGGTTTGTGGCTGTTTTGGGAGGTAGTACAGCAGAGCAGTAGCAGCAAATGCAGCTGCAAGTGAAGCTTCAGTAGCAGTCGTAGCCCAAAATGCAGCAGCAACCACGAGCAGGAGAGCAACGCAGCTGCTGCACACACACAAGGCATACACAGGCACATACGCACACAACACGTACGTACACACACTGCACGTGCCACGGCCACGGCCAGAAGCGGCCGAGAGTGTCCACGGGCATGGGGCGTGCGGCCAAGGCGCAGCCATGGCGGCCGACGACCACGGCGTTGACGGGGAAGGACCCTACAGCGACGACCGGAACTGGGAGGCAGGGGCGCAGTGGCCATCGACGACAAAACGGAAGTGGGGGAGAGGAGGGATGTGAGGGTGAGTTCACAGGGGGCAGCAGGGTGGCCAGGGGCTCGAGGTGGCTGCCGGAGCTGCAGTAGAGGAGACCGGGCAGCGGCTTCGGGGAAGCCTAGGCGCAGCACGACGTGTAGGTTCAAGGCGCCGGTTGCCGGAGTAGCGGCGCGGTGGCGAGGTAGGTGGGGCGGCCAGACTGGTTGACGGCCGAGGCCGGCGAGCCGGTGCTGAGAGGCGAGGCCACACGAGGCCGAGGAGGTCCAGAGGCAGCCCCGGCGGCGCCGCCGGCGTGGAGAGAGGGCGGTCCGGTGGAGCAGTGGCTCGGCGTGGGGGGGGCTTGGGGGCTGCACCGGGAGCGCGCGAGGGGGAGGCGTCCGGGCACTCCGGCGGGTGAAGGCGCGCGCCGGCATCTCGAGGGGGCGCCGTGGGGAGGGGGGCTGGTCGGCGGTGGGGTCACCGTGCCCGCAAAAAAATGGCGCCGTGGTCTCCAGGAGGGAGAAGGGGATCGGGAGGGGGATTGGTGAGAGGATGAGATCGATAAATGGGGGGGGGGGGGTCGGGCAGTTGACCACGGGGAGTTGGGCTGGGAGAGGGGGGCTGGTGGGCCTAGTGCCCAGGGCGGGATTTAGGGAGGGGTTTTCCATTTTTGTTTTGTTGTATTTTTTTATTTTTATATTTTTCTTTTCTGTGATTTCTTCTTTGTATTTAATTTAAATACTTAGACAATTTTATTAAGCATGAAAGATGCTCCAAAATAATTTTTGCACTATAAGCCTATGCCACAAAATGTCTTGGGCACAAATAAAATCCTTTAATATTTTAATTAAATATTAAATGATTAAAATGGAATAAACAAGCTACTATTTTACTTATTTCAATTAATTTAGAGATTAATAAAATCCCAAAATTGGTGTAACATGGTCCACTGAATATTTGTGATTTTATAAAAGTAGTTTCACAATTTTTTTGGAGAAAGTTTATTTTGCACTTTGGTTTTAATATTCCACCAAAGGCAATATGAGACTTTGATTTGAATTCAACTCAAAGGCAATTGACTTGAGCTTGGAATTGTTTTGATTCATGATGACCAAGATCCATGATCACATTGCATTCAATAGTATCAAAAAGAGAAATTGAATTTGAACTGGACCAAGTTGATCAAATTTTTTTTTGATCCAGGCCATTTTGAGCAAGAGAGATTATCAACAGTGATTAGCAACAGTAATCCTGATTACTGTAGGTGATTACTGTAGCGTGACACCCGGGGTGTTACATGTTCTCCCCGGCGGAATCAGCGCGCCAGAGATGTCTTTTCTCCTCTAATAGTTTCCTCCACGGAGCGGCGGCGGAACTCGCGAAACTCCTCTCTTTTTAGGGTTTTCGAACAACGAGTGATATATAGGCCAAAGGGGGGGGTCCGGGAGTGGCCCCAGGGTTCCAGGCGCCCTCCCCGCGCGGCCAGGGTGGGGGCCGCGCCAGGTGGCCGCCTGGGCACCCTCTGGCCCCCCTCTAGCCCCTCTTTTGCGTGTGCTCGTAATCCTTCTGGAAAATGGCCTCCGTCGATTTTCAGGTAATTTAGAGGTCTTCTTTTTCAGCAACTCAGCGTCCACTTTTTACCTCTGAATCCTGCGCCTGCTGCTTCGGCATCGGAAAGTTGAAAACTGTGTAAAACAAGCCAAAACAACATAAGAATAGCATCATAACATGAAATATATCAATGAATAGGAAAGAATTAATATATAAAATAGTGATGCATTTTGGACGTATCAGATATACATGCCTACGGTATAAAGCCTCGGGGTGGAACACACACCCAGGACCCTCTCTATCCCGAGGGGCATCCGAAGAGGACCGAGCAATATTCTCAAGTGCAGGTAGAAGACGAGATTGTTAGCTCTCCAAAGAAGAAAAAGAAGAAGAAGAAATACATGTAAGCTGACAACTCCAATGATCCTATTACAAGTGAAGAACCCGCTATTGATCCTAACAGCATATCTACCTCCGATGCAGAAACTGAAGACGGTGCTGAGCCCAAAAAGGATAAGGAGAAGAATGATCCTCCTGAGGTGCGAGAAGAACAAGCACCCGATAAACGCAAGAAGTATACTAGAGAAAACTTCATCGCAAGAATACACGGGAAGGAAAGAGAACCATGGGTACAGAAACCCATGCCCTTTCCAGGTAAGTCCCTCAAAAACAAAGAAGAAGAGGACTATAATAATTTTTGTGAATGGATGAAACCTCTTTTTCTTCAAATTCCTTTGACTGATGCTATTAAGTTACCTCCTTATTCAAAATATATGAAAGATATTGTCACTAATAAAAGAAAAGTCCCTAATGAGGCAATATATACTATGCTTGCTAACTACTCTTTCAGTGGTAAGATTCCTGAGAAGCTTGGTGATCCAGGTATACCCACCATTCTTTGCTCCATAAAGAATAATTATGTCAAAACTGCTTTATGTGATCTTGGAGAAGGAGTGAGTGTTATGACTTTTTCTCTATAAAAGAGGATATGTTTAGAAAAACTAACCCCTACAGATATCTCTCTTCAGATGGCTGACAAGTCAATAGCCGCCCCGATTGGTAGTTGTCAGGATGTTCCTGTTGAACTTGCTAATTGCTTAATTCTTACAGATTTTGTTGTGCTTGACAAGCTCGAGGATGGGAGCATGTCCATTATTCTAGGTAGACCTTTTATTAACACCGTAGGGGCTATTATTGATTGCAATAAAGTAAAGGTTACCTTCAACTTTGATCATAAAGAACACACGATGTATTTTCTGAAGAAGATCGACAAAAGGCATGACCTTAACTCTATAGAGAATATCGAGACCGTGAAGATTGGAGAATGGGATTGTCCTCTACATGTGCCCAACAAATATAAAACCATTATAGTGGGGACAATGTCCATTAAAGTAAAGGTGCAATGAGTACTTCATAAGAGGTGAGACTTTCTGCTCTATATATCGCCGGTTTGTTGGTAAGACTTGATCAACCTTGCTAGCTAGCATGTTTTATATAGGTAAAAAGTGGAGCTTGTTATGTTTTCATTTGCTTTAGCTTTTGTTCTCCTTGCTGTACCAAAGTTTGATGGTTTTGAAGCTTCACATTTCTAACTACTGCTTCAAGTTTTTAGGAAGTTTCGCAGCTTTTTGAACTTCAAATTTTTTTCAACAGTGAAGTTTTCAAAAAAAAATCAGAAAAATAAAAATCGAAATTTCCACGTCAAAAGTGACCTAGGGGTACCTGGGGCTGACCAGGGGGCCCACCAGTGGCCCAAGTGGCCAGCTGGCGCGGCCTGCCCCCTGGCCGCGCCCATAGGGCGCCTGGAGCCCACAGGGCAGCCAACCAGGTGAGTATTCTTCCTCCCTCTCTATGTTTCTTCCCCAAAACACGAGTTCTGCACCTGTAACTTGCGTTCTTGCTGCCCTCCGTCGAAAATTTCAATCTCTCTACAACCCATCATTTGAGCTGAGATTTTGGGAAAATACTCCCTGGTATGTGACTCCTCCACTCCTCCAATTAGATTTTTGATTGGTGGCTCTATTTGTGAGTATTTATTCGTTCTTGCTGCTGTTCATATGAGCTTGCATGCATGTGTAGAAATTTATTTTCCAAGTTTTGATGCAAGTTTATGCCTTAGGTAAGTGAGTAGAGTAGTTTTCCTCAACTCACTTTGCTTAAATCTTTGTTTTTGTGAATTTTAATTTTTTTTCTTCAGAAATGAGTTTGCTAGGAAAAGCAAAGGGGTGGCTTGGGAAGAAGAAGCCCGAGCGCTCCGATCGAGTTACTAGAGCTGAATCTCCACCCTCGGTTGCTAGGGTGAGCTACATGGAAGATCATGTGCCCCTAGAGTTGTTGGAAGATACGAGTTCAGCACACGCAATGACGTATCCGTGCGATGCTTTCCTCGAAGCTGCATGAATTAAGGAGGAATTTTATGGCTTTTGTGCCAATGCAGGTTTGACACGGCTAGCAACATGCCTTGTTACTCAGTATCATAAACTCACCTCCTGTTTTATTAATAGTTTCGGATATAATCATGATGCTGGAATTGTTGAGTTTAAAATTTACAATCATCTTTTGACCATGTCTTTGGCAAGATTTAGTGAAATAATAGGTGTGCCGAACGCTGGACAGACGACAAAGATGAACTCTCAGCCTTCCGAGCTGAGAACCCTCTTCAACTCTCTTTCCAGCCAGGAGACGAGGGTTATTCAGCGTTCGAAGATTTCCAGCATCTTATTCCCCCACCCCAGGTATTTTGCGTATTTTATTGCTAGAGGGGTGTTAGCTCGTGACAATACGAGAAAAAAATTCTGCACCGGATATTGCTATTCTGGCAAACGCCCTCTCGGGGAGAGTGAGTATAATGTGGGTGCCTTAATTGCTCGACGCCTTGCTACCAGTGGTATCAAGGGAGATTTATTTGGTGGCGTTTATGCCACACTTATCCTTGAGTCTCGTAATGGCACCCCACACCCTGATGATAAGCCTTTTACTTATTTAAGCTTTGATCTTGCTGCTACGAAGAGACATGAGTTTGTTAACAGGACTTCCGAGTTTGGTAACCTTATTTATATCTTGCGTTTTTGATCATCCGCGAAACGCGAGATCCGTCTACCAACACCTCTTTTCTTTGATTTTTCTCGCAGGAACGGATGGTCCTTTGATGTTATCCAGTTTGATGAGTTCGTGGTCCAGTATCAGTTTGACAACCCCATGAAAGGGGTTGTGCCTGACAAGGAGGAGCACGGTGAGTTTCCACCTTTCCAGGGGGAGACCGTCACCCAGTGTGTTGAAGGGTCTTCCTCTGCTTGGAGCGCGGATCCTTATTCGTTCGAGGACCCAAGGACTTCGGTGTACGCGCCGGAAGCCTCGTACGACCCGTGGACTTACCCGTACCACCCCGGAGCAGGAGGCTCCTGGGGACCGCAGTAGCTGTTACCAACTTATGCCAAAAGCCTAAGCTTGGGGGAGTACGTGCCCTTCTCCCTCTTCCATTGTATTATTCGTTTTATTTAGTTCACTTTGATCTTTTGAAGTTTTTGCCTGTTCTTCTTTGTTTTCTTTTAATTTGCAAGAAACAACAAAAAGATTTCTCTTTTCTTTTTCTTTCGTTAAACTTTTAAAAAACCCAAAAATATTTCCTTTCTCTCTTTAGTTTTCTTTGATTTCAGAGTTCATCTCGAGTCCGTGATGGCATTTGATTATATTTCCCACGTTCGATCGTGCAAGTGACAAGGCAGTAATGACGAAGATCGACGAAAGGGAAACAACAAGGAAAACCGGTATGAACACTTCTTGTTTGTACTTTTGTACATATGCCTGTACTTATGATCTAGAGACCAGCTTGTAGCGACATAGTGCTATGTTTAAAATGCTTTCCCAGTAGTTCATGCTTTCTTTGTGGCTGATCTCAAATAGCTAGAGTGCATAATGTGTTGTTGAAATGATTTACATGCATTGCATTGTTCATTGATTGGCATATTGAAGTGGTATTTCCCTTCGGAGAATTCTTGGAGTGACTTGGCACATGTTCACACATGTTTATGACTAAAAAGTCTATCATGCCTTGATGATCTCTTTGTTTCAGAATAGTTATATTACTCTCATGCTCGATTCAATGTTGCTTTGTCGCTCTGCACGATTATGACCATTATTGCTCTCTAGTTGGTCGCTTCCAGTCTTTTGCTAGCCTTCACTCACACTAAACGGAATTTTGCTTGTGTATCCAAACTCGTTTTCAAACCAGTTATTCCATCTAAGTCCACTATACCTTCGTACATATGGTATTTATCGGGCATCCCTAACTTATACTTTTTTGTGCCATCTCGAAATTTATTCAAAAGCTTCCCTGTTGTAACCGTACAAGATCATGGTGCGGTGAGGGATAATCAGTATCTTGCATGCCAAAATAATTTGACGGAAGTTTTAACTAGTCAAATTTATAAAAAAGAAAGTGAGTTACACCTCCCCCATACTTGATGATGGAATGAAATCGACCAAATGCTGCTAATGATAGATGGAACGAGAAAACTTCCTTCCATACTTGTGGCAAAATAAAAGGTACCATAGACCGTCAAATGATAGGTGGATAAGGGAACAAAAGTGTAAGAAAAAAAGCATTAATATAGTTGGTATGGGAGATGTTGAGAGACCTTTACCGTTCACCATTGACTGGAAAGTTGCACTTCCCAAAAGAATTTGATCTCTGTTTTCAAAACAAAGAGCTCTGGTACATGTTTAGTCTTTGCTTCCAACCACGGGTTTTCAACCTTGCCATCAAAAAGCCACGGTTCGAGAGTCTCCCCTTCTTTCTTCAAAGAACCAACTATTGAGAGCATAATTGTCATTCTTAGTGTAACATGCATTGTCCCAAAGTACCACATTGTCTTCTGCATGACTATGATATTGCTTGTTCTGAAATTCTTAGTTCTTTTCTCCTTTAGAACTCCGGAGGAGTTTCTGCATTTATGTTGTTCTTCACTCATGGAGGCTAGCGAGATACCACTCTAGTATGTTCAAGCTATGTGCATTGTGATCTTGTCTTGATTTTTGGCAGCATATTTTTTACTTTTGGTTGTTTGTGATTGATCACTTGAAAGAAGGATTGCTTCGTGCATTGTCCTCATAGCATTGTTTCAATACTCGCTAAACTATTTTCGTAGTACATGCTTATATACATCTTATGAAGCAAAAGAGTTTGTCAAAGTTTTCTTTGTCGCGTCCAGTTCATTGAACTGAATTGCTTGAGGACAAGCAATATGCTAAGCTTGGGGGAGTTGATACGTCTCAACCGTATCTAATTTTCCAAACACTTTTGCTATTCTTTTGGCCTCATTCTTGCATGATTTGAACTAAACTAACCCGGGCTGACGCTGTTTTTAGCAGGGCTGTCTATATTGTTTTCTTATGTGCAGAAAAATGGATTTTTAGGTCTCCCAAAAAATTCCAGGAAAATTCACAGAAAATCCACGCACCCGAAGGGCCATTGTGCCAGATGTGGGACCAGAGGGCAGCCAGAGGCCCCCAGGCGCCCTGCTGGCGAGGCCCCACTCCTGGCTGCGCCGGGAGGACGCCTGGGGGCGCACCTCCTCTGGTGCCCTACCTGGCCTCATATTTAGTCCCGTGACGCGAAAACCCTAGAACATAAGTCGTTTTCCCAGTTTCCGTCGCGGATCCGCCGCCACCCTCTGTTCTTCTTCGGGAGAGCTAATCTGGAGGCTATTTTGGCCTCCGGTGAGGGGAGATCATCGCCATAGACATCGTCATCATCATCACCAATCCATCCTCCCTCCATGACTTCTCTTCACATGTGTGAGTAATTACCTGCTGTAGGCAAAGGGATGGTAGGGATTGAATAGATCATGTAATAATTCGTCAGATTGATGGGGGCATGTTGCCTATCATCTACTTTGGTGTTTATCATCTTTGCTACAACTTGTTTCTCTTAATGCTTTTCACTTGGGGCAAGAGTGCCATGTTTTCAGATCTGAACCACTTGTGTTTTCATGAGTTTATTTATGTTCTTGTTCCTAACTATGAGTTGTATGCACCTATTATGGTCCGTAACCGGCGATCCCAAAGGTGACCGCTTGGGTCACCAAAGGGGGTGGATTATAATTTGAGGATTTCATGTATCCATTGAGTGTTAATGCTTTGTTCCAGTGCTCTTTGATAGGAGCACCTTAATCTCCATATGTTCCTTTTGGCCCCGTTCATAGCGGGATGGTAGGACAAAAGATGTTGTGCAAGTTCTTATTGCAATCACGCACAACTACCTATGGGATACATGCCTAATGTTTCATATTTGCTTAGATGATCATTGCTTTTCTGTGTGCCTTGCCCCATGTTTAAATCTATTACATGTTCACTCTCATCGAAGCAGCGCCCAACCATGCATCTCCCTAGCCTATAGTGTTTTAATCTTGCTGGTTACTAGTTGTTTACTTTCGCTGTTTTACTTTCGCCGTTGCCACTACCACTACCACTATCATATCACCATTCCTATTAATATTTTGTTGCAAGAAAGTCTATTTCAGGTGTGGTTGAATTGAAAACTCAACTGTCAAAGCTTATAAATATTCTTTGGCTCCCCTTGTGTCGAATCAATAAATTGGGTTATCTAACTCACGAAGACTATCTCGATCCCCTACATTTGAGGGTCATCACTAATTCCCTTAAGATCATCAAGGGTGTCGCCAATAGCGCCTCGGTGTTTACAAAGGGTTCCAATAATCACTCTTCTTCATATCCTAAAAGATTAGCGTTGATAATAACACAACATACTTTCTTTTCATCTAAATAAGCATACTTGAGCGTATCAGGAAGAGGTTTTAGATCAAACATCGAGTCTTCTTTGGTTTGCGATAGAATTCCTAAAGGTTCAATTGGAAGGTTGTGCTTCAGGATAGCAGGTAGTCTCAAGAAGATGTCATCTAGTTCATTCCTTTATTGCATGTGAATGTCATTATCGTGGTCCTCCATGTATTGCTGCAAAGGATCGTTAGGAGGAATAGCAATAGAGGCAATTTCTTCAATGATTTTATCATTACTAGGTAAATCAGTACCACGAGTTTTCTTGGAAAATTTAGAAAAGTTAAATTCATCTGGCTCACCATTGAATTTAACAGATACTTTACATTTCCTAAAATCTATAATAGCTCCACAAGTCTCGAGAAAAGGTCTACCAAAGATAATAGGGAACAAACTATCTTTCACTGAACCAAGAACTAGAAAGGTCTACCAAATAGGGCTTCAACATCCTTCACAATTCCAATAGGATAGATAGTTACTTTATTTGAAAGATGCATAGTGATATCAACGTCTTAAATTTCACATGGTAAAATCTCATTCATGATCTCTTGATAAAGTGAAAAAGGAATAGGACTAGCACTGGATCCCAAATCGCATAGCCCATAATAGTTGTGATCTCCTATCTTAACAGATACCACTGGAGTACCTGAAATTGGGCCTTTATTCTTGGCTGTAACAAGGTTAGTGGAAACAACACGGAAATTTATAGTGGAATCCTCAATATGACTAGTAACAATATCCTTAACCAATGCAACCTGAGGATTGACCTTGATCAGGTCCTCATGCTCATCAGTCATTCTTTCAATTTTATTGAGTATACCTGTGAAAAAAGAATGCTCCCTCATACTTGCAGGAAAAGGGGGATTTTCATATAAAACTGCAGGTAGGATAGGGTCAACAACATTAATATCAATAGGTAATTCCTTAAAGGGCTTATGGTGATGATCCTCCTTCTTCTTAGAAGAATCAATATGAGAGGCAAAGTATTTGCAAAAATCAATTAGAAGCTTGGAATCAAGACCAATCTTAGCACAAAAGGTATTGAAGTAATAAGTTTTCACATAGCTCTCAATATAATCATGTTCATAGTTTATATCGGCTTCAATTCCTTTATCAATCTCCCAATCTTCCATGCTCTTATAGATCCTTTCAATTAGATCCCATCTATCATCAACGCTTATGGCTCGGAATACCCCACTAGAGGAGGCATCAAGCATCTCTCTATCCTGACGAGAAAGTCTTCCATAGAAATTTTTAAGAATAATTTCCTTGGGGAACTCATGATTGGGACATTTGAGCATTAGGGACTTCAATGTCCCCCAAGCCTGGGTGATGCTTTCTCCATCACGAGACCAAAATTTATAAATATAGTTCCTATCTCGATGTATTTCATGAAGAGGATAAAACTTTGCATAAAAGAGAGTCATAAGCTCTTGCCAATTTAGTAAATGAGAGTTATGGAGGAGCCTATACCAATCAAAAGCCTTATATTTCAATGATAGAGAGAATAGTTTTGTCATGACAAAATCCATGGATACACCTGCAAGCTTAAATAAGGAACATAATTGTGAAAGATAGAGCAAGTGATCGCCTGGATGTCTGTCTCCTGCATATCGATTAGCCAAGACATAATCAACAATACCAGTTGGTATTTTGAAAGGAAAAATTTCAGTAGGTGGGGGAGCCTTCTCCACCACAACAGTGGCAGGAAGGTGCCCCACAAGTAAAGAACCAAGGGAAGAGTTATTCGTATGGACGAAAAGTATCAACAGCAAAATAAAAACATCACATACAACGTGAAGGTTTCCTTACCAATTTCACTTACCAATAGCGCTACACTCCCCGACAACTTCTCCAGAAAATACTCTTTATGACCCACAAGTGTAGGGGATCATCGTAGCCTTTTCAATAAGTAAGAGTGTTGAACCCAATGAGGAGAAGAAGGTACCGACAAGCGATCTTAATAAAGGAATAACTGCAACACTGAAAGGTAACTTTTATGGGTTTTTTCTCGTATAAGCAACAAGGAAATAAAAGCAAGGAAAATAATTGGTGCTAAGGTGCAACAAGTGGCCCAATCCCTTTGAATAAAGGATAAGCCGACGAATTAAACTTATAAATACTAAAGCGTTCATGAGGACACACGGGAGAGGTAGTCAAGTGCTTTCGCCATATTCCGTCTAGTACTATGTTTTTTGTTGATATGTGTTGTGTGGGTGGACCTATGCTAGTGTACCATCTAGGATAAGACAAGTACACTCTGATGAATAAACCCCTTGCAAGTATCGACAAATACAAGAGAGAAATTAAGGCAAAGCCTAACCATAGCAATAAACTATAGGATCCAACACTCCCTCGTGCAAAAGTGTGTAAACTGGGGTTCAGGTTTCTGTCACTTCGGCAACCCACCTTAAGCATCCTTTATACACAATGTATTCCCCTAGCTCATTAAAAAGGCGAAGTGTTATGTAGTCGACGTTCACATAACACCACTAGAGGAATAACACCACAACTTAAATATCAATCAACACATATTACTTCAACATCGTATGACTACTAACAACAAGACTTCTCCCATGTCCTCAAGAACTAAAGTAACTACTCACAAGACATAAAAGAGATCATGATCAGAGGTGATAAATATATGATGAACAATCTGGTCATAACAATAATTCTCTAACAAAACTCAATAGCATTCACCACAAAAGAGTAATCAACACCGGTAAAGAAGAGGGGATGAATAGTGCAAGTTACAACTCGTATTGTAATGGTGAGATGAGATGGGATGGTGATGCAGATGATGATGATGATGATGATGATCTCGATGATGTCCGTGATGATGGTGATGACGATGAGGACGATCTCCCCCTCTGGGAGGAGTTCTCCCTAATAGAATCTTCCCGCCGGAAAGGTCTTTTCTTCTCTGTAGGTTTCCGCCATTGAGTGGCGGCGGATCTCCGGATCCAACTTCTGTCTGGGGTTTTTAGGTCACGAGGGATATATGTGTCGAAGGAGAGCACCGGGGGTGGGACCCCCCTCCCAGGCGGCCACCTGGCGCGGCCTAGTGGGTGGCCGTGCCCACAGGCCGCCTGGGAGCATGGTGGGCCACCTTCGGTTGATCTTTTGCGACCCTTCGTTATTTCTTCAGAAAATCCTTCCGTGAAAGTTTCAGGTCATTTGGAGATGTGCTGATATGCACCCTCTATGTGCACTTTTCCCCGCTGATTCCCGCGTCTGCTGTTTCGGCACCGGAAAGTTGTAAATTGTGCAAAACAAGCCAAAACACTATAAGAACATCATCATAATATGATATATATCAATGAATAGAGAGAAATTATGATACAAAATAGTGATGCATTTTGGACGTATCAACTCCCCCAAGCTTAGAACTCGCTTGTCCCCAAGCGAATACTGAGCTCGGTAAACCTGTCCACAAGTTTAGAGAGTGAAGTGTCGATAAATAAGAATACATACAAGAAGCATCATAATTTTTCTACTAAAATCAAGCATCCTCAACAGCAATCTCCACTCATAAGGCCCTTATGAAATAGTGATGTCAATTATAATCAAAAGCAGGTCCAAGGAAACTCATTAAACCATGGCAAACATGTTCTTGGTCAAAGAACAACTAATAACTTTTAACTTTTGCTCTTCCTCTTATCTTTTGATGAGATCATTTGAAGATTTTTGAAAGAACATGTTATTAGTCAAGAAGTGAAAATGCTAACACAAAGGAAGATGTTTGATGTAGCAAAGCTCAACAAACAACTTATTTATCTTGATTGATAATGTCAACAAAGATGTGATATGGCAATTCTCAATGAGACAATATAAATGAATGCATCTTTGTCAACATAAGGTGTCTGCTCTTTTATAGGATAGAAGGAAGTCGGTTTACTGACTCAACATAAAAGTAAAGACTTGATCCTTCGCAGAGGGAAGTAGGGAAAACTCATGTGCTAGAGCTTTTAGTGGTTTTGAAAGCAATAAGATTGGAAACATAAGTTTTTGGAGGTGCATGATTCGTCAACGAATGCTAGCAGATAGCCAATACTTCTCAAACTGGACAAGTTTCGAGGAACGACTCCCAAGGTGGGGACGATCACATCCCCTTAGTCTCCTTTGTTTATAACTGCGAAAGTATTCTGATTTTTCATGAACAAAGCGTGAAGGAGGTTTTGTTTATTTCTATTATCTTTTGTGAGTTGTCCGCACTCAAGCCAGTCCCTCCTCGTGTTAGGGGTTTGCAGATTTGACATGAAAACCCAAGATTAATATTGTCTAGTATGAGAAGATCATGAATTATCTACTACTTCCTCATGAGCTAAAACAGAGGCACAAAAAATGGAGTAATACTATTTTGAAGGTTTAAAGATAGCACATGAGTGATATACTTTAGGAGTGGCGGTAAAATGCCACAAATAGGAAAGGTATGGTGGACTCTTTGGAAGGTTGAGGTTTCAAGGTATGGGTGCACAAGCAGTATTCGCTCTTAGTGCATGGTTTGGCTAGCAAAGGCTTTTGAAAGCAGAAAAATAATGTTGGCTTGGATGCAAAAAAATATAAAGTCTAGCATTAAGAATTGGCATGAAACATCAAGTTGTCTTCCTTGTCAGCATAACATTTCAAGCATAAGAACATAAAGGTTTTGGCAATGTCGCTACTAGAAAAACTCATGCTTGTTGTTATGACCAATGCTATATTTGCGAAGATTAAATAAAGTTTTCAAAACCATGCCTGATATATAAGATCAATACTCCCATAAGAATCAACATATAAGGTCGATTGCGTGAAGATAATACCAAGTGCATCGAAGAAACCAATAGATTTATCATTAATATTCCTTCATAGACAACTGCACACTCACGGATACATGACTCTCCATAAAGGAGTGATAGACCTCAATGCAAACAGCTATTTCATAAGATAAGTTCCCTAGACACGATATGACACTAGCTTTGACCACTAAAGATAAAAGATAAAGATAAAGATACCAGACACTTCTCCTAGCTTGGAACAAGCTAAGGGGATGCCATTACCCATGAATACTTAAATCTTGATTCTTATTGTTGTTCTTCATGTGATGATTGATAAAAAGCTTCCATGGCATAGGTCCTCCATTCACACATGATTCATCCGTTTCCAGCATCATGTAGCTAGGAGCTTGGCTCATACGCAGAAATCTTAGTTCATACTCAAAGTTCTGATTGTGCAGATCATAGATATGCCCTTGGAACTCTAACACCTTGGTCTCTAGTGCGCCCATGCTTGACCACACCTCCTTCATCTCCCTCTCATGTTGTGCCTTCACCTCAGCGATGATGTCGATGTTAGCTCCAACACCACGCTCGATCATATTCTTGTACTTGAAGACTTCTTGCTCCACTTCTTCCAGTCTTGCTTTGGTGCTCCACTCCTTAACATACCGCTTCAGATCTTCTTTCTGGAGGACACCGTCCACCACCCAAAGAGCTTGAGGATGCCTCCTCACCTTCGCGAGGTGAGGGTTGATGACGTTGACGAAGAACTTGTCCTTGGGGGAACTTGGGGAATCCATCTCACCTAGGTTTTGTTGAAAGTTTTCCTGGCAACAACAGATCGAAAAGAAAATGCATGGAATCGCAAGATATATAGCCGGGACGATCCTAGAAAATATATAGCAAAAATTTATGCACCAAAAGGAAGCTAGGGAGCCAAAGGGGGGGGTCGGAGACGGACTCCAGGTGGTCCAGACGGCCTCCTGGCGCTGCCAGGGGTGGCCCGTGCCACCAGGACGCCTGGGCCACCGAGACCTCCTCTCCGGCTCCACTTCGGCTTGGAATTTTCCTAATTTTGCAAAAAATGATAATACATAACTTTTTATTGAGGTTTACGAAGTTTTCTTACCGTATTACATACCTATTTGGTTTCTACTGCTGCTGTTGTCTGACACAATGTTGCAATATATTCTTCATGAGTAGCTATCTGTATCACATCTACCTCAACATTGATGGGGTTTCCTGCGATGTAATTCTTGAGCCTTTGCCCATTCACAACTTGGGGTTTGGTGCCTTCAAAATTGTTAATCTTGATTGCATCGTAGTGGTAGACTTCTTCGATATCGTACGGTCCTTCCCACTTGGAAAGTAATTTACTTGGAGAAAACATGAAATGAGATCTATACAACAAAACTTTATCAGCAACATTAAATTCACGTTTCAAAATTCTCTTGTCATGCCACTTCTTTACCTTTTTCTTAAACATTTTCGTGCTCTCCGAAGCTTCACTTCTCCACTCATCTAGAGAAGCCAAATTCATGAGACGCTTTTCACCAACAAGCTTGTGGTCAGCATTGAGCTCTCTAACAGCCAAAAAAGATTTGTGCTCTAATTCTAAAGGTAAATGGCAAGCCTTGCCATAGACCATCTTATAAGGAGACATGCCCATGGGGTTTTTGTAAGCAGTTCTATACGCCCACAAGGCATCTCCTATCGTTTTGGATAAGTCCTTTCTAGAACTGTTCACTATCTTCTGTAAGATCAACTTGATCTCCCTATTTCTGAGCTCAACTTTCCCACTTGTTTGAGGGTGGTAAGGGGAAGCAATCCTATGATTTGCACCATACTTTGCTAAAGCTTTTCTAAATGCACCATGTGTAAAATGTGATCCTCCGTCAGTCATGAGGTACCTAGGTACACCAAACCTAGGAAAGATTACATCTTTAAGCATCTTCAAAGATGTCTTGTGATCATCACTCTTAGTGGGGATTGCTTCAACCCACTTGGTTACATAATCAACAACTACTAAAATGTGAGTGTACTTGTGTGAAGGAGGAAAAGGACCCATAAAATCAAAACCCCAGCAATCAAAAGGCTCAATAACTAGAGAATAATTCATAGGCCTCTCATTTCTCCTACTAATATTACCAACTCTCTGACACTTATCACAAGATAAAACATAATTTCTAGCATCTTTAAAGAGAGTATACCAATACAAACCCGACTGGAGGACCTTTTGTGCGGTCCTCTCACCAGCATGATGCCATCCATAAGGAGTATCATGACATTGTCTCAAGATATCCTTCTGCTCATGGTCTGGTATGCATCTTCTCACAATTCCATCCGCACCTTCTCTAAAAATATGTGGATAATCCCAAAAGTAATGCCTCAAGTCGTGGAAGAATTTCTTCCTTTGCTGAAATTTCAAACCAAAAGGCAAAAAATTTGCACAATAAAATTAGTATAATGTGCAAACCATGGATCAAAAGTAGATTGTACCCTCAAAACAGCTAGCTGTTCATCAGGAAATCTATCATTGACCGTAGTAGGGTCATGTGGTATGTTCTCCATCTCGGAGAGGTTGTCCACCACAGGATTGTTTGCCCCCTTCCTATCAATAATCTGCAAATGAAATTCTTGAAGAAGAAGAACCCATCTGATAAGCCTTGGTTTGGAATCCTTTTTATCCAGAAGATAATTAATGGAAGCATGGTCAGTATGAATAATGAATTTTGAATAAACAATGTAAGGCCTAAACTTATCACAAGAAAATACTACTAATAAAAACTCTTCCTCATTAGTAGCATAATTCTTTTGAGCACCATCAGGGGTTTTGCTAGCAGAATGTATAACATTCAATTTCTTATCAACCCTTTATCCTAAAACAGCTCCAATAGCAAAATCACTAGCATCACACATGATTTTAAAGGGTAAACTCCAATCAGGTGGTTGGACTATAGGAGCGGTTATCAAAGCTTTCTTAAGAACTTCGAAGGCTTCCTTACAATCTTCATCGAAAACAAAAGGAATATCCTTCTGGAGAAGATTAGTGAGGGGTTTCAAAGTCTTAGAAAAGTATTTAATAAATCTTCTATAGAAACCAGCATGGACGAGGAAACTACGAATACCTTTGATGTCCTTTGGATAGGGCATCCTCTCGATTGCTTCAATTTTCGCCTTGTCCACTTTGATCCCTCTCTCCGAAATCATGTGGCCAAGAACAATTCCCTCGTTGACCATGAAGTGGCACTTCTCCCAGTTGAGCACCAAGTTCGTCTCCTCACACTTTATTAAGATTGTGGAGACCATGGTCAAAGGAGGTTCCATAGACGGAGAATTTTTCCACGAAAACCTCCACAATTTCTTCACAGAAACCATGAAAGATAGCAGACATACACCTTTGGACAGTAGCAGGAGCATTGCATAATTCAAAAGGCATACGTCTATAAGCATAAGTACCATAAGGATAAGTAAAAGTGGTCTTCTCTTGATCAACAATACTAAAATGAATTTGAGAGAAGTCAGAATACCCATCAAGATAAAAAAAGTGAGTGTTTTTGGATAACCTTTCAAGCATTTGGTCCATGAACGGCAACGTGTAGTGGTCTTTCCTGGTTTCCTTGTTTGACTTCCTGTAATCAATACACATTATATATCCAATAACAATTTTTTTGAAGCTTTATATCCAATAACAATTGTTTGAGGTATTAGTTCATTCTTATCATTAGGAACTACAGTTATACCTCCCTTCTTAGGAACACAATGTACGGGACTTACCCATTTACTATCACCTATAGGATAGATAATACCTGTGGGTAGAAGATTGATGACTTCGGTCCTCACCACATCTTTCATCTTCGGGTTCAACCGTCGTTGATGATCAACAACTGGTTTAGAATCAGGCTCAAGATTGATAGTATGTTGGCAAATAGATGGACTAATTCCCTTAAGATCATTAAGGGTATAGCCAATAGCGCCTCGGTGTTTATGAAGGGTTTCCAATAATCGCTCTTCTTCATATCCTGAAAGGTTAGCGTTGATAATAACATGATATACTTTCTTTTCATCTAAATAAGCATAATTGAGCGTATCAGGAAGAGGTTTTAGGTCAAACACTGGGTCTTCTTTGGGTTGTGATAGAATTCCTAAAGGTTCAACTAGAAGGTTGTGCTTCAGGATAGCAGGTTGTCTCAAGAAGATGTCATCTAGTTCATTCCTTTCCTACATGTGAATGTCATTCTCGTGGTCCTCCATGTATTGTTGCAAAGGATCGTTAGGATGAATAGCAATAGAGGCAATTTCTTCAATGGTAAATCAGTACCACGATTTTTCTTGGAAAATTTAGAAAATTTAAATTCATATGACTCACATTGAATTTAACAGATAATTTACCTTTCCTGCAATCTATAATAGCTCCACAACTCCTGAGGAGAGGTTTACGAAAGATAATAGGGCAAAAACTATATTGCACTGAACCAAGAACTAGAACGTCGGTAGGATATTTTACCTTTCCACATAGGACTTCAAAATCCCTCACAATTATAATAGGAGAGATAGTTACTTTATTTTCAAGATGACATCAACTTCTTCAATTTCACATGGTAAAATCTCATTCATGATCTCTTGATAAAGTGAAAAATGAATAGCACTGGATCCCAGATTGCATAGCCCATAATAGTTGTGATCTCCTGTCTTAACATATACCACTTGAGTACCTAAAATTGCGGCTTTATTCTTGGCTGTAACAAGGTTAGTGGAAACAACACAAAAATTTATAGTGGAATCCTCAATATCACTAGTAATAATATCCTTAACCAATGCAACATGAGGATTGACCTTGATCAGGTCCTCATGCTCATCAGTCATTCTTTCAATTTTATTGAGTATACCTGTGAAAAAAGAATGCTCCCTCATACTTGCAGGAAAAAGGGGGATTTTCATATAAAACTGCAGGTAGGATAGGGTCAACAACATTAATATCAATAGGTAATTCCTTAAAGGGCTTATGGTGATGATCCTCCTTCTTCTTAGAAGAATCAATATGAGAGGCAAAGTATTTGCAAAAATCAATTAGAAGCTGGGAATCAAGACCAATCTTAGCACAAAAGGTATTGAAGTAATAAGTTTTCACATAGCTCTCAATATAATCATGTTCATAGTTTATATCGGCTTCAATTCCTTTATCAATCTCCCAATCTTCCATGCTCTTATAGATCCTTTCAATTAGATCCCATCTATCATCAACGCTTATGGCTCGGAATACCCCACTAGAGGAGGCATCAAGCATCTCTCTATCCTGACGAGAAAGTCTTCCATAGAAATTTTTAAGAAAAATTTCCTTGGGGAACTCATGATTGGGACATTTGAGCATTAGGGACTTCAATGTCCCCCAAGCCTGGGTGATGCTTTCTCCATCACGAGACCAAAATTTATAAATATAGTTCCTATCTCGATGTATTTCATGAAGAGGATAAAACTTTGCATAAAAGAGAGTCATAAGCTCTTGCCAATTTAGTAAATGAGAGTTATGGAGGAGCCTATACCAATCAAAAGCCTTATATTTCAATGATAGAGAGAATAGTTTTGTCATGACAAAATCCATCGATACACCTGCAAGCTTAAATAAGGAACATAATTGTGAAAGATAGAGCAAGTGATCGCCTGGATGTCTGTCTCCTGCATATCGATTAGCCAAGACATAATCAACAATACCAGTTGGTATTTTGAAAGGAAAAATTTCAGTAGGTGGGGGAGCCTTCTCCACCACAACAGTGGCAGGAAGGTGCCCCACAAGTAAAGAACCAAGGGAAGAGTTATTCGTATGGACGAAAAGTATCAACAGCAAAATAAAAACATCACATACAACGTGAAGGTTTCCTTACCAATTTCATTTACCAATAGCGCTACACTCCCCGACAACTTCTCCAGAAAATACTCTTTATGACCCACAAGTGTAGGGGATCATCGTAGCCTTTCCAATAAGTAAGAGTGTTGAACCCAATGAGGAGAAGAAGGTACCGACAAGCGATCTTAATAAAGGAATAACTGCAACACTGAAAGGTAACTTTTATGGGTTTTTTCTCGTATAAGCAACAAGGAAATAAAAGCAAGGAAAATAAGTGGTGCTAAGGTGCAACAAGTGGCCCAATCCCTTTGAATAAAGGATAAGACGATGGATTAAACTTATAAATACTAAAGCGTTCATGAGGACACACGGGAGAGGTAGTCAAGTGCTTTCGCCATATTCCGTCTAGTACTATGTTTTTTGTTGATAAGTGTTGTGTGGGTGGACCTATGCTAGTGTACCATCTAGGATAAGACAAGTACACTCTGATGAATAAACCCCTTGCAAGTATCGACAAATACAAGAGAGAAATTAAGGCAAAGCCTAACCATCGCAATAAACTATAGGATCCAACACTCCCTCGTGCAAAAGTGTGTAAACTGGGGTTCAGGTTTCTGTCACTTCGGCAACCCACCATAAGCATCCTTTATACACAATGTATTCCCCTAGGTCATTAAAAAGGCGAAGTGTTATGTAGTCGACGTTCACATAACACCACTAGAGGAATAACACCACAACTTAAATATCAATCAACACATATTACTTCAACATCGTATGACTACTAACAACAAGACTTCTCCCATGTCCTCAAGAACTAAAGTAACTACTCACAAGACATAAAAGAGATCATGATCAGAGGTGATAAATATATGATGAACAATCTGGTCATAACAATAATTCTCTAACAAAACTCAATAGCATTCACAGGTAATTCCTTAAAGGGCTTATGGTGCTGATCCTCCTTCTTCTTAGAGGAATCAATATGAGAGGCAAAGTATTTGCAAAAATCAATTAGAAGCTGGGAATCAAGACCAATCTTATCACAAAAGGTATTGAAGTAATAAGTTTTCACATAAATCTCAATATACTCATGTTCATAGTTTATAGTGGCTTCAATACCTTTATGAATCTCCCAACCTTCCGTGTTCTTCTGGATCCTTTAAATTAGATCCCATCTATCATCAACACTTCTGGTTCGGAATACCCCACTAGAGGAGGCATCAAGCATCTCTCTATCCTGACGAGAAGGTCTTGCATAGAAATTTGTAAGAATAATTTACTTGGGGAGCTCATGATTGGGACATTTGAGCAGGAGGGACTTCAATCTCCCCCAATCCTGGGCGATGCTTTCTCCATCACGAGACCAAAAGTTATAAATATAGTTCCTATCTCGAGGTAATTCGTGAAGAGGATAAAACTTTTCATAAAAGAGAGTCATAAGATCTTGCCAATTTAGTAAATGAGAGTTATCGAGGAGCCTATTCCAATCAAAAGCCTTATCTTTCAATGCTAGAGAGAATTATTTTATCATGACAAAATCCATGGATACACCTGCAAGCTTAAATAAGGAACATAATTGTGAAAGATAGAGCAAGGATCACCTGGATGTCTGTCTCCTGTATATCGATTAGCCAAGACATAATCAACAATACCAGTTGGTATTTTGAAAGGCACAATTTCATTAGGTGGGGGATCCTTCTCCACAACAACAGTGGCAGGACGGTGCTCCACAAGTAAAGAACCAAGAGCAAAGTTATCCGGACGGACGAAAAGTAGGAACAACAAAAAAAATAGCACATATAGCGTAAAGGTTTCCTTACCAATTTCACTTACCAATAGCTCTATGTTCCCCGTCAACGTCGCCAGAAAATGCTCTCTATGACCCACAAGTGTAGGGGATCTATCGTAGCCTTTTCGATAAGTAAGAGTGTTGAACCCAACGAGGAGAAGAAGGTACCGACAAGTGATCTTGAGAAAGGAATAACTGCAACACTGAAAGGTAATTTTTTATGGGTTTTTTCTTGTATAAGAAACAAAGAAATAAAAGCAAGGAAAATAAATGGTGCTAAGGTGAATGTAACATCCCAAAATTTTCCAAATTTTGGAATGTTAATAAAATATTTATAGTAATTTTTGTTTGCTTGATATGTTTGATTTTTTCTAGGATCTGAAACTTTTGGAGTTTAACTGAATATTAAAATGAGAGAGAATAAAATGACTTTCCCTAATATTCATTGTTGTTGTTATGGAATTTAATATTTAAAACAAATACAATAAATTAAAAGAGAAAAGGTCATATGACTCCTTCAAAATAAAAGAAAGTAGGAAATGTTTTAAATACGATTATATATTAATTGGAGTTATTTAACAAATTTTTCCATTCAAAAATAATTATAACATGAGAGAAGATAAAATGACTTCTTCAGAAAAATTGAGTGGAAAATTTTTAAATAAATATTTGAAATTTTTGTGGATTTCGAAAATATTTTGGTCAATATTTTATATTTTATTGGATTTCTAAAATATTTTATAACTAAATAAAGTCTTTGAAAATGTCATTAGTTTTATTTATTATTTTGGTCAATATTTTCATTGCATAATTTTCTTTAGATTATTTTATGAATTTAGGAATTTATTTCATATTTTTCTGATTTACGGTTGATTTTATAGAATTGTTTGAAGTTTCGGGTTTAAAGAAAAACAAAATTGTAGCGACAGCCGGCCCAATAGCTTATATTCGCCCGCGGGCGCAGTAAAGCCCAAGTCGGACCCGATTCAGTTTTATTTCCAGACATATATATACTTTTTCATTTTCTTTTCTTTTTCCTTTTTTTGGAAACCCTAATCTGCGGGTCCGGCATCGCCGCCGCCGGAATCCCGCCTCCGCCGCCGCCACCATCGGGCCCCCGTTGTTCGCTGGTGCGCGACCCCACCGGAGACGAGCTGCGCCGCCCGGCCGCTAGCCCGTGCCGCGACCCCGACGCTGGCCTCGCCCACAGCGGCGACCACGCCGGCCACCACCGGCTGCCTGCGCCGCGCGCCGCACGCCGGCGACCGCACCATCGCCGCCGCCACGCGGCCACGCCGCCGCGCGCACCCCGTGCGCCGCCATCGGCCGCGCCCCGCCTCCCCGGTCACCCGCGGCCGTGCGCCGCGCCGCCACCTGCGGTCGTGCGCCGCGACGCCACCCGCGGCCGTCGCTCCCTCCTAGCCGGTCGGCCGACCCCGCCGGAGCCGCCGGAAGGCGCCGCCGCCTCACCGATGAGAACTGTCGCTTCCTCCGTCCGTTGGATCTTCATCCGAGGGTCGAGATCGTCCCGATCTGGACCTGGATCTAGGGTTCCGGTTAACCCGGTTTTCCTCCGGCTTATCTTCGGTTAACCGTCGCCATTGGTTTATTTATCTAGCGAATGTTCGCTGGATTTTTCACCGGAGCGAACAGCTTTCATCCCGTAGCAGCAAGGACCTATCCGCGATGAGATAAGTATTTTTATTCATGGATGAGCCCTTTTTCACAGTTTACACCCCGAAACTAGAATAGCTATATATTTTAGACCGTATATCATATTTAGGTGATTCCTTTTCCTATGCACTCATATTGATCAGTAGTTTATCATAGAGTTGAATTCCCACACATTTGCACATTTTTGAATTTTAAATTATTTAAATTCAAATTCAAACTTCTAGAGGTCGTATCTTTTATACCGGTGATCCAATTCAGTTGATTCCTTTTGCATAGGATTGCTCATGTCATATACTTCCAGTCCACATCATTTATCCACCATATTCAAATACTTTTTGATCTGTTTGAAATTAAATTCAATTCAAACCTCAATTTACTATGACTTGTGTTGTAGTATTCTGTTTCGCGTGATTCTTTTTGCATATTGGATCATTTGAAACATTCTATCGACAATATCCACACACCTTTCATATTGGCATGATGTTCACCGTGAATTCATAATGCCATTGGTCATAATCTTTCATATCGATAATTCTTTATCCGTTGACTCTCTTGAGTTTACTTTCCACCTATCACCTTCGAGCACATCGACATCTATACCTTTCGAGCCTAGTTTTTTTTTTCTAAACCTCATTGTGTTTGATTTTTTGATCTTTTGTTTTCTTTTGGCGTGATTGTGTACTTGTGTTCTTTCGTCTACGATAGATTACTCGGAGTGTGACGAGTAGAGTTATCTGGATCATGAGACCGAAGAACTTCATCGAATGTATAAGGCAAGTTACACTTTGGCCATACCTCAACCTATATTTTCCATTATGCATGTTTATCATCCTATGCATGTGTAGGACTATTATATATTATTATGCTGCAAACCTGGTAGGACAGCCATATGATCTGATCTTGTATTCTTTATTGCCTTAGTTCGTGTTTGTTTAAATATTGTTATGATTGTAGACGTGGATTGGCTTGAGAATACATTGAGTTTGGTGAGGATTTAATGACTTGACTAGCAACCTTAAATAGAATTCAGCTCTGGACGGGCATGGAGAGCATCCTGGGGCTCGTGCCTTATCTAAGGCGGGACCAGGGCCAAATGCTTCCCGAATGGTTGGTATTGGTGTTATAAAGAACATCATGGTATCTACCCTCTGAACGTAAGTGGGCACCGTCCAGGCTCAAAAAGATCAGAGATACTTGGTGACTAGGAGCTTCCATGTACAGCCGCTGGTCATATGAGCTCTGGCTTAGTTGAGTACATTGTAGGAAGCCTCTCCCGTGCAAAGCTAGAAGATGTACATGTGAGAGGTGTACCGGCTTGCCGTTGGGTGTTGGTGACTGATACGTCTCAAACGTATCTACTTTTCCAACCACTTTTGCTATTGTTTTGCCCTCATTCTTGCATGATTTGGACGAAACTAATCCGGACTAACGCTGTTTTCAGCAGAGCTGCCTGTATGGTTTTATTGTGCACGGGAAAATGGATTTTTAGGTGTCCCAGAAAATTCCAGGAAAAATCAAAGAAAAACCACGCACCCGAAAGGCCACTGTGCCAGAAGTGGGACCAGAGGGCAGCCAAGGGGGCCCCAGGCGCCCCCCTGGCGCCTCCAGGGGTGGGGCCCCGCCCTCTGGCCGCCTGTTGGCCTCCCCCCTCCTCTGGTGCCCTACCGAGGCTCCTATTTATTCCCGTGACGGAGAAACCCCGAAACAGAAGTCGGTTTCCCAATTCGCGTCGCGGAGCCGCCGCCACCCTCTGTTCTTCTCCGGGAGGGCTAATATGGAGGTTGTTTTGGCCTCCAGTGAGGGGAGATCATCGCCATCTTCATCATCATCACCACTCCATCCTCCCTCCATGACTTCTCCATCCATGTGTGAGTAATTCCCTGCTGTAGGCAAAGGGGATGGTAGGAATTGGATGAGTTAGATCATGTAATAGTTTATCAGATTGTTGGGGCATGTTGCCTATCATCTAGATTTTTGTTTATCATCTCTGCTTCAACTTGTTGCTCTTAATGCTTGTCACTTTGGGCCCGAGTGCCATGATTTCAGATCTGAACCCTATGTGTTTGCATGAATATACTTGTGTTCTTGATCCTATCTATGAGTTGTATGCACCTGTTATAGTCCGGAACCGGCGATCCCAAAGGTGACAGCTTGGGACACCAAAGGGGATGGACTATAGTTTGAGGATTCCATGTATCCATTGATTGTTAATGCTTTGTTCCGGTGCTCTTTGACAGGAGCACCTTAATTTCCATAAGTTCCTTTTGTCCCCGTTCGGAGTGGGATGGGAGGACAAAAGATGTTGTGCAAGTTCTTATTGCAAGCACGTACAACTACCTTTGGGGTACATGCCTGATGTTTGATTTATTCCTAGATGATCATTGCTTTTCTGTGTGTCTTGCCCCAAGTTAAATACATGATATATATTATCCATGCAGCGCCCAATCATCCATCTCCCTATCCTACAGTGTTTTTAATTTCTGTTGGTTACTAGTTGTTTACTTTTGCTGTTTTACTGTCGCTATTTCACCACCACTATTTCCGTTGCTATCATCACTTCCATATCGCAGTTACTACTAATATCTTGTTGCAAGTAAGTGTATCTCAGGTGCGGTGGAACTGACAACTCCACTGTTAAAGCTTGTGGATATTCTTTGGCTCACCTTGAGTCGAATCTATAAATTGGGTTATTCTTACCCGCGAAGACTATCTCGATCCCCTGCAGTTGTGGGTTATCAGTGACCTCTTCTGAAATACTTCGTCTCAATCTTCGGGTTGAGTCCAGTGGGTAAAGTGTACAAACCTCTGCAGAGCGTATAAACTAATCATGATTAGCCGTGTCCCCGGTTATGGACAAATTTGAGCAACTAGGCATTACTGTTATTGGAGTATCTTTACAGATGATTCACTTTAATAAAAACTTGAGTGGGAAACTTTAATAAAGGGTATGTGTTGGAACTGGTGTAGTCCAGTTCAACCTTAAGTAGTAAGATAAATTAAAATATGATTTAGGTAGAGTGAGGTAAAAATCAGCTTTCTGCAAAATAAAACCATAAGCCTTCCTTTGACTTATCCTTGCATGTAGATGTAGGTCTGTTATATCTTTTTTCGTGTGACTTGTCGTACAAATAGATGTACTGACCTGTTGCCGGGCTGTAACCTTCGGTGTTGCAGGATTTTTATACGACGAGTAAGTGATGCGTTGTAGGGTTACGATGTCTATACTCAACTTGCTGGTGGAGGTGACAGACTCCATGAAACTTTTTATTGTTTTCCCACTGTATTCTATTTGTAAGATAGCATTGAGCTATGCAGGTATGCTTTATTGTAATACTGGATCTTCGATGTAATATATATGACATGTGGTTTATTTTTTATATTACATCATGTACTTTGTGTGCTAGCTATTGATCCAGGGACTAGCACAGAAATCACAGAGACTTGGATTCCTAGTGAATCGGGTCGTTACAAATGGTATCAGAGCCCATGTTGACTGTAGGTCGTGACCCTAATAAATGGATAGGAAAATCCATAAGAACAAAAATATTTTATTATTCTTTGGTTATCTACTCTCTCCACTAGTATCCCGTATCTATTATTCAGTTTCTAAACTACTTCTCTTTTTTTATTGTAAATGACCTTCCTATTTGCTTATGCCCCTGAAGACATGACTTTTGAGAAGTACATAATCAACCTTGTGGATTGATTGAGGTTACCACTTCAGGACTGGAGTATCCTATGGGGTTCAATAAGTTTGACACTAAGGATTTTTAAGATCATCTTAGCTGAGAAGGATGAAGCTTAGAATTGGACCACCACTTTTAGGTGAAGTTAGATAAACGATTCGAGCGTAGTATGATGAGATCGTATGTCTTGCACATATGACCTTACTCTAGGTGTTGTTTGTGTGGTGTGACTTTATTGATTGTTGTTATGTGATTGTTTGCATGTAGGTGTTTTGCCTTATTCTTGTTTGTGTGCATGTCTTGGTGTTATCTTTAGTTTGTTTTATTGTCTGTATCCTAGTTTTCCCTAACTTTTGTCGTTTGGGATCAATAGATGGAGTATGTAGTTGGACTCGCCTTTTCTGGGGAGATGACTAGACTAAAGGTGGAACAATGGATTCATCATATGGAGGAACACATGGAGCTTAACAAGGTTGGAAGTGAGGAGATGGTCCACTATGTTGTCAAGCACTTGGTAGAAGAGGCTGCTACTTGGTGGACAATGCATCAGGAGATTAACCAATCGAGAAAGAAGATTACTTGGAAGGATTTTACAAAGATTTTGTTGGGATCCCGCCTCGTCACCCCAATGCAAAGGGCGGTAAACCTTAAAAGGCCCCGTGCCTGCAAAATTTTCGGGGAAGTAGGACACTCCTACGAAGGACACCAAGATGGTTGTCCCTATTGTGAGGAAATGCACTGGGGTGAAGAATGTCCCACTTCTCAAGTCACATGTTTTGTGTGTGAAGGAACTGATCATTACCCCGTTCAGTGTCACCTTTACACCATGACACAACAAGTGATTCAAAATCAAAAGGAAGGAATGAAGAAAATTATCCAGGAGTTCATGGAAGCACCCGTGAAGAAGAAAAAGAAAGATCTTAGCGAACTTCAGTGTTACCGGTGCAGGAACAAGGGACACTACACCAACATGTGTCCAGGATTGAAGAGAAAGAAGAAGATGTGAACATGGGAGCAAAGACGTCGACATAATGAAGCTTGTGTTTGGCACTTGGAGGATAGGCATTCGTGGGTGTGCACTAAGTGTAGGGTGGTACTTTTTAATGTTAGTTGGAGATGTGGATCGATGCAAGTCTTGCTGTGGATGAACTAGATGTTCCATGCCATGATTGGTTTTGTTAGGTATTGCTTGTGTCCTTGACCCTGATACGTCTTTGATGGATGTTGTGTGTTGTGCCTTGCGTTTCTTCTATGTGAGAAAAATAAGTTTACGTTTCATTCGACCCGATCTATTTAGTATGGTTCAAGACTGAAGAAGACACAACAACAAGAAGAACAAGTTGACAAGTGACTCGACGAGACGAAGATTGCTACGACAATGCAAAATTGAAGCTACCGACATTGAAGACTTGAAGACCTGGAAGATTGAAAGTAGCTACACATCAAAACTTATATTTTCAAAACTAGTGTGATGTTTGTATGGGTATCTCTCTCTCTACATTCTATTCCCCCTCAACCCAATACCTACATTGAAGGAGTTACTACAATGGCTGCTAAGGTCAAGAATGGAATAAAGATGACTGCAACCTAATGTTGAGTTCAATAAACCCGTGCGTCAAGATCGGAAAAAGAGCAAGCAAAATCTTGCTGAAGGAGGAGTCCTGGGGGAAGTTGTAGTTCACCAGTGCACGTTTTATAGAAATTTGTGTAAACCTGATGACGAGCTGGTGACCCCGTGACTCCTACATGGGAGACTACCTGGTGCGTGTGAAGACAGAAGGACCGCTGGGAAGTTACGGCAGGCCCGCGATTGGCCCAACCAAGCACCGACGTAGGAGTCCGCGACTAACATGGAAGGCGCAACTTGGCGTACAAGGCAGGACTAGAATTAGGAAACTACCTATGTAACCTAGCACAGACTCCCCGAGACTTAGCCTAGTATATAAAGGCTAGGAGGGGAGACGTCCAGATCATCTCAATATGCATCTACTCATCCTAGCCTTGCGAGTAATCGCCTTAGCCTTCATTGTAATCACCCCCTCACGTGATAATATCGAGAAGAAAGTGCTTCTCCTCTTAGCCGACGAGTATCGTCCAACCTGTGCCTATCTCTATGAATAACCCAGGGTCCCTGACTATGGGATTTGCCGGGGTTGATCCCCCTCAATTGGCGCCGTCTGTGGGAACTACACAGGATGGAATCACGATATCGGCGGTCCCGCCCTCAGCAGACCAAGACTCGAGGACTAGAACCAGATCTAGCCTGCTCGAGGAATTCAAGATCACCACAAGCATCTCCATCATCTCATCAAGATCATCCAGCCTGCGGACGAGCCAAGTCCAGCACCTCGACGACAGTCAGATCCATCGACGACGGAAGAGAATCCAACGATTCAGAAGGCAAATGCGAGGACCCTACTCGGGGACACCACTCGAAGAGCCACGGCGCGCGGTCGAAGACTCTCCCATCAGTCGACGACCCGCCGCCGCCCGGACTCCCACCGCACGCAGAGACAGCGACTCCGAAACCTAGACCGGAGAGTACTATGATCCCGATCGGAGGCCAGACGAATTCGCCAACTTCATCTGAAGCCAATCACTCAGTGACGGGATAGAACTTGACCCAAGAGTCCATAACCGAGCAGAAGACTAGTCGCATACCTTCCAAGTCTCAAGGAGAAGAAGGCATGCCGGCTCCAGCAAGCTCACAGCTAAAGAGCAACTGGAAGGACCCAGCACGATCCACTGTTTTGAAGACAGCCGAGGATATCTCAGAGCAAGCCACACCCTGGGAGATTGCCGCCTATTCGCCGAACTCTCCAACAACCTCAAGGAGGAGAAGCAGCGTGAAGCCAAACGCACTCGAAGAAGCGCGCAGTCACCCGCACCAAGCGCAGAGGAGCAATACCCCGCGTCCCAAGGACGAATCTGCATGAGCCAAGAAGGAAAACCCTCGAAAGCAAAGCAAGATGCCTACACCCTGCAAGCCGATGCAGCCGAAGGCCTAAAGATAACTGAAACCTACCAAATGAGCGGCGCTGAGACCAGCATCACCTTCTCACAGAGTGACCATCCACCTGCAGTCCCGAGATCCAGGCATGCACCCCTGGTCCTCGAGGCTCAGATCGGAGGATACGACATGGACAGAATTTTCATGGACGGAGGCAGCAGTCTCAACATAATCTTTGCTAGCACCCTACGCAAGATGTTAACCCCACGATCAGTTTGGAAGAAGTCAGGCACCACAACACACGGCGTAGTTCCGGGCGCAGCAGCCACCTCCATCGGAACAATAGCTTGATGTGATCTTTGGCAGCAAGCGCAACTTCACAAAACAACCGATCGAGTTCGAAGTGCTCGACTGGCAGTCGCAGTATCACGCCATACTCGGGCGACCGGCGTTCGCACAGTTCATGGCGGTTCCACACTATGCATACCTCAAGCTCAAGATGCCAGGACCTGCAGGAATCATCACAGTCAAGGGAAGCTTCATCAAATCAGACCAGTGCGGCCGCGACTTCCACAAAGTCTCCGACACATTCGGAGCCCAACAACAGCTCAAAGAAATAGCCATGGTGACGGACAAAAGCATATTTCCACTAGCAAACAGAAGAGAGACAAAGGAATTCGGTCGCGACTTCAGCCTCGACATCGACACGATCACACACCAAGTACACCCAACAGACCCAGTGAAGACAGTCCGCGTATATGCTCACCTTCCAGAAGAGCAAGCAACCGCCCTCATAACCTTCCTCCGTGAAGAATGGAAATTTTTCGCCTGGTGCCCAGCCGACATGCCAGGAATACCATGAGAATTCACAGAACACGCGCTTCACATCAAGCCAAACACGAAGCCAGTAAAACAAGCGCTGCAACGGTTTTAAGAGCCCAAACGCAGAGAAATCGAAGAAGAAGTCAACCGACTACTCGACGCACAGTTCATCAGAGAGACAAAGAAAACAATATGGATAGAAAACCCACTCCTAGTCCGTAAAAAGGACACCGAGGTACTGAGGATGTGCGTCGACTATGGGACTATCAACAAGCATTGCCCAAAAGACCACTTCCCCCTGCCAAGAATCGATCAAATAATCGACGCCACAGCAGGATGCGACCTCCTATCTTTCCTCGACGCATACTCAGGATACAATCAGATCAGGATGAAGGAAGAAGACGAAGAGCACACCTCATTCATCACCCCCTTCGGAGTATTCTGTTACTAAAGTATGCCCTTCGGACTAAAAAATGCCGGAGCCACGTACCAACGGATTATGCAAGCATGTCTGAGAGACCAGATCGGCAGGAATGTCCAGGTCTATTTAGACGACATTGTCATCAAAACCTTCAGCGCAAACACACTACTCGACGACCTCCGCGAGACGTTCGCGGCCCTCAACAAGTACAGGATCAATTTGAACCCCAAAAAATGCATGTTCGGCGTCCCAGCCGAAAAACTACTCGGGTACATGGTCTCTGCCCGAGGAATCGAAGCAAACCCGGAAATGGTTCAATAAATCTCCAAAATGCAAAGGCCAACCAACATCAGAGGAATACATCATCTCACAGGAAAACTCGCAGCATTGAGCTGCTTCATCAGCAGGCTAGGAAAAAGGACCCTACCTTTCTACAAACTGCTGAGAAAAGGAGAAAAATTCGAGTGGACCGAGGAAGCCAGCAATGCATTCGCAGACCTGAAGAAAACCCTCTCTACCCCACCAATCTTGGCGGTGCCTAAAGAAAGGGAAAAGTTATATCTCTACATAGCAGCACACTGCAGCGTCGTGAGCACAGTGCTTGTCGTCGAGCATGCAGAAGAAGGAAAAATCAAAAGCATTCAAAGAACAATTTATTACCTGAGCACGCTACTCACGAAGCCACAACAGAAGTACCCACATTACCAGAAGCTCTTGCTCGCCATCATCATGAACTCCAGGAAAGTATCGCACTACCTCGACGAACACTTCATCACAATCGTGAGCAGCGCACCACTCGCAGACATCCTCAACAATCCCGGCGCGACCGGTCGAGTCACCGAGTGGAACATGGAGCTTAGCCTGCGAGACCTACAGTTCAAACACCCAACATCAATCAAAGCCCAAGTACTCCCAGACTTCCTAGTCGAGTGGGCAGAAGTCCAAACACCAGGGCCCCCAGACTTATCCAACTCATGGACGATGTACTTCGACAGATCCAAAAGATAGCAAGGAGATGGAGCAGGTATCTTCCTAGTCTTCCCCAAAGGAACAAAGCTCAAATACATCCTCCAGATCAACTTCAGCAACGCCTCCAACAATGAAGCAGAGTAGGAGGCGCTAATTCACGGCATGCGCATGGCAAGAACTTGCGGTGCCACTCGCCTATCGATCTATGGCGACTCAAACCTCGTCGTCCAACAGGCGATGAGAGACTGCAATGCAGTCGCACACAACATGGCAGCTTTCCAGAAGCTCTACAATGCGCTAGAAGGATGATTCGATGGCTGTGAACTCAACTATATCCCCAGAGCAAACAATACAGAAGCCGACGAACTCGCGAACATCGGGTCGACTCGAGGACCAATACCACCAGGCGTTTTCCTCGAAAACATCAATCAGAGATCAATAAAAGCAAAGCCAGCGGAGCCCAACGCGGTCACGGAAGAAGATGACACAAATGAGCCAGCACAGGTGGCGGCAACGAGCGCAGCTGACGCTACAAACAACCAAGCAATCGAAGTTGAAGCACCAGCAGCACTCGAAGACCCGGCCTGGGCAAGACCTTTTCTTCAATTCCTAATCGAAGGCACCCTACCACAAGACGTTGCAGAAGCCCGACGCATCAGTCGACGATCCAAAGCATTCACAGTAATCAACAGACAGCTCTACAAGCACAGCATTTCCCAGGTCCTACAAAAGTGCATAGACGAGGAAGACGACAAAGCCCTACTACAGGAGATTCATGAAGGCACCTGCGGGCACCATGCCAGCAGTCGAGCACTCGTGGCAAAAGTCTTTAGAGCAGGATTCTATTGCACAACCGCCATGAGAAACGCAGAGGATATTGTACGGCGTTGCATCGCATGCCAAAAATTCACCAGTAGGCCGCACGCCCCAACATCAGAACTCAAAACCATACCATTTTCATGGCCATTCGCCGCATGGGGATTCGACATGGTAGGCCCACTCAAGAAATCATCGAAAGGAGGAAGAACACACCTACTGGTCGCAGTCGACAAATTCACCAAATGGATCGAGGCAGTACCAATCACCATCTCAACAGCCCTCACGGCAGTCAACTTCATCAAATCAATTATCTTCAGATTCGGAGTACCACACAACATTATCACAGAAAACGGTAACAACTTCATAGCGGCAGAGTTCCAAAACTTCTGTCAAGAATTGGGCATCAAAATCAACTACGCATCAGTCGCACACCCGTAATCTAATGGCCAAGTGGAGAAAGCAAACGGTTTATTATGTAGAGGAATAAAGAAGCGACTCCTCGCACCACTCGAGCTAGCCGCAGGCAACTGGATAGAAGAGCTCCCCGAATTCCTATGGAGCCTGCGCACCACCCCAAATAGCTCGACCCAGTATACACCCTTCTTCCTGGTATATGGGGCAGAAGCATTACTACCACACGACCTAAAATTCGGAGCACCCAGAATCTCTGGGTACGAAGAAGAAGAGGCAGAAGAAGCGCTGGAGAACGACAAGGACACAGCCGATGAAGCATGAGACACAACCATCACAAGATCCGAAGGATAATTGGACAAGCTGCGCACATATCAAAGCAGTCGCCTGCGGACCAGATCGTTCAAAAAAGGAGACCTTCTGCTACGGATAATACAGGAGAAAGTGCAAAAACTTGCCCCACAATTGGAGGGGCCATTCATCATCTCGGAAGTCATAGGAGGAGGAGCATACAGATTGGCGAATCTGAAGACCAATGAGGACGTGGGAAATCCATGGAACATAGCGAACCTACGCTTGTTCTACCCATAGTCCCCTAGGCATTATTAAGACATTGGCAGCAACACCGATCGGCAACTCATGTAAAAATTCGAAGGAATAAAGAAATGTTGCCCAAAACACCTTACAAGCACTCGGGGGCTCGAGCCTAGAACTCCCCCCTCGAGAGACGCTATCTCCGCAAACGCGACCTTTACTTACAAGCACTCGGGGGCTCGAGCCTAGAACTCCCCCCGAGAGACGCTATCTTCGCAAACGCGACTTTTACTTAAAAGAACTCGGGGGCTCGATCCTAGAACTCCCCCCGAGAGACGCTATCTTCGAAAACTCGAATTTTACTTAAAAGCACTCGGGGGATCGAGCCTATAACTCCCCCCGAGAGACGCTATCTTCGCAAACGCGACTTTTACTTAAAAGCACTCGGGGGCTCGAGCCTAGAACTCCCCCCGAGAGACACTATCTTCGCAAACGCGATTTTTACTTAAAAGCACTCAGGGGCTCGAGCCTAGAACTCCCCCCGAGAGACGCTATTTTTGCAAACGCGACCTTTACTTACAAGCACTCGAGGGCTCGAGCCTAGAACTCCCCCCGAGAGACGCTATCTTCGCAAAGGCGACTTTTACTTGAAAGCACTCGGGGGCTCGAGCCTAGAACTCCCCCCAAGTGATGCTATCTTCGCAAACGCGACTTTTACTTACAAGCACTCGGGGGCTCGAGCCTAGAACTCCCCCCGAGAGACGCTATCTTCGCAAACGCGACTTTTACTTAAAATCACTCGGGGGCTCGAGCCTAGAAATCCCCCCAAGAGACGCTATCTTCGCAAACGCGACTTTTACTTAAAAGCACTCGGGGGATCAAGCCTAGAACTCCCCCCGAGAGACTCAATCTTCGCAAACGCGACTATTACTTAAGACCCGGGGGCTCAACCATAAAGCTCCCCGGAAAGAAGTTATCCTCGACAAAGACGCGACTCTCGCCAAAAGTCAAAGCCCAGGCAAAAGAAAGTTGCAAAAGCGCACGATTCTTTAGTATTCACCCGATCGCAAGCAATCTCCTAAAGACTCGGGGGCTACTCCCATCGGCAGCGGTGACGCGCACCCGATCTATACTTGAAAAAAAAATTCAAAGACAACTACAAACCGGTGAGACAAAAAATTCATAAAGCCTGCGCCTGATTCTGCAAATCAAACGCAGCCTCGGGGGCTACTCCCATCGGGAGCGCTGGCGCGCACCCGAGAAGACAACTCTCATTACAAAGGAGTCGAAGACAATTATCATTAAAAAGGAGTCGAAGACAATTCTCATTACAAAGGAGTCGAAGACAATTCTTATTACAAAGGAGTCGAAGGCATTCTCATTACAAAGGAGTCGAAGACAATTCTCATTACAAAGGAGTCGAAGACAATTCTCATTACAAAGGAGTCGAAGACAATTCTCATTACAAAGGAGTCGAAGGAATTCTCATTACAAAGGAGTCGAAGACAAGTCTCATTACAAAGGAGTCGAAGACAATTCTCATTACAAAGGAGTCGAAGGCATTCTCATTACAAAGGAGTCGAAGACAATTCTCATTACAAAGGAGTCGAAGACAATTCTCATTACAAAGGAGTCAAAGACAATTCTCACTACAAAGGAGTCGAAGGAATTCTCATTACAAAGGAGTCGAATACAATTCCCATTACAAAGGAGTCGAAGGCATTTCATTACAAAGAAGTCGAAACGACAGTTTTCCGTTACAGAAGGACCTGCGGAACTACAAGCTGGGCTACATTCAAACTTCTACATGTGTGCTCATGCTGAGATAATTGGCACTTTCGTGCCAAAGCCCGGCGGGCATCACCACAGACAAAGTAGTAGCCCAGCCGAAGAAGAAGAAGCACACTGTCCTCCAGTTCTACAAGGTGCCTCTCCCACTGCCACTGCCACTTGACGACTGGCTTGACGTCCAATTCTTCATTAGAATTAGAAGAGCAAACTCCATCGCCCGAGGGATCAGCCGAAGACGAAGAAACGGGAGAAGCAGACGAACCACCACTCGAGCCATGAGAATCGTCGCTGCTCGCCTCCTCATAGTATGGCTGAAGAAGTTTGCCCCCAGCATCAAACGCACGGATAATAACAGTATCTTCGTCGTCAAAATGACAGAAAAGGCTGTCCCCGCCGCGCAAATTCAACTGACAAGAAAACGTCCTCCAGCCAGACCCAAGGAAGATCAAGGACGAACTATCAAATTCCAGCTCCACCCAAGAAGAAGAACAAGAGCATCCATGAAGACAGAGCCAGAAGCCCTTCAAGCCACGCTCAGAAGCAATGGAGGAAAACGATGCAGGAAGAGGAATCCGGGCAGCATTCCGCCCAAGAACATGCAAAAGAAAATCATGGCGCCAAAATCCCTCCTCCATAGAGGAAGAAGAAGAAAGCGCCAACGCAGTGCCATGACGCCCACCACGTGAGGAGCGAGGGGTGCGGCCACCACGACCACGGCGGCCACGACCTCGCCCTACAACACCACGGCCTCGCCCAGCTACACCGCTACCATGTTTTCGCGCCATCCGAAGAGGAAGAAGCAGAAGGGAAAGATGCGAAGAATGGATGCCAAGGACGGGCAACCAAAGGAAGTACTTATAGCACAATCCAAGGGCAAACCAGGAAAAACACAGAGAAGCCCATGCGACGCCATCATTACACCAAAGACCAAACGGACCAAGCGTTACGAATTCCAAGACGAAGATGCGTTCACACGGTCAGCATTATTTACAGGACGCGTGAAATCTTGCTTGTTTCCCATACAAGCCTCGGAAACCCAACAGGTAACAAACAACGCGACGTCGAAATCATAATTATGACGGATCAGAAGATGTGACGGATCAAGAAAATCAAGCATCGTCATACGTCATCAAACAGAACTACAATGCATCCCAAAGGGAAAGAATAAAGGTAAAAACAGTAGGAAAGATCCAAACGATTCCACGAGCCATCCATACTTCTAAATTTTCTGACTATAAAAAAATTCTTACTCCCATCGGGAGTACCTTTTGAGTCCGGGTGCTCCCTCACCCAGAAGGCAAAGATGTGCTCGGGTGATCACTCGCACCAGCAGAAATAACATACTCTCAGAGTTCGGGTGCTCCCTCACCCCAAGAGCAAAAAAGCATTCGAGTGACCACTCGCCCAAAAAAAATATTTAGCCATTCAGCAAACATGACTTACTCGCACACTCGACGACATTCCGAGTGGGTGCTATCTTATTTTCCTCGCCTGATTTCTCCATAAACTCCGCAAGTGAAGACTCAAACAACTCACTTGATTGTTTATTCCAAGTGGGTGCATTGCTAAACCAGGCTCCGTGCCTCAAGCAAAAATGATTATGCCTGGGCTACGACACACTGTACCCAGATGCCACACAAGCTTAGCGTGTAGGTAAGACCCCGCTGCGCAGAACGGCCAGGCCGGGACTTGCCGCAGAGCGATTTCACTCCCGACCTTTTCCATGCGCTTGCATGATAGAAAGAGCCGAGCGGACGCACTCAGGCTATGTGCTTAGACTAGCGGCAATTGATCCTATAAGACCTGCAGCGCCATGACTTTGCTTGACACCAGTGTTCCAAGTACATGTCGAGGGACATGAGCTTGATCAGGCTACTGTGGTATTTGTCACTAGAACAATTCACCAAGGCTCGACTAGTCGACTCCTTGGGCCCTTTCAGCTTAGCAATCCCTCGAAACAGATATTGTCATGGCTCAAAATTGCCAGCGACCCGTGGCGATACCACGCTTACAAACAATAAGGCGCAGATGAATTCGAGTCCCCCAGGCACTCGGGGGCTACTGACGAGGGGGTGACCCCACGACTCCTACATGTGAGACTACCTGGTGCGTGTGAAGACAGAAGGCCCGCTGTTAAGCTACGACAGGCCCGCGATTGGCCCAACCAAGCACCGACGTAGGAGTCCGCGACTAACATGGAAGGTGCAACTTGGCGTACATGGTAGTACTAGAATTAGGAAACTACCTATGTAACCTAGCACGGACTCCCCGAGACTTAGCCTAGTATATAAAGGCTAGGAGGGGAGACGCACAGATCATCTCCATACGCATCTAGTCATCCTAGCCTTGCGAGAACTTGCCTTGGCCTTCATTGTAATCGCCCCCTGACATGATAATATCGAGCAGGAAGTGCTTCTCCTGTTAGCCGACGAGTATCGTCCAACCTATGCCTATCTCTATGACTAACCCAGGGTCCCGGACCATGGGATTTTCCGGGGTTGATCCCCGTCACCCGAGTGTTGTGAACAAACAATCGATGTTTTGTCTGGCTTGCAGAACTATGGATTTGTCTGAACCTAGTTCATGAACAAAAAGGACTTTCTGCAATGCTTGTGAGGATGACCGAGTGTTAGATTGTGAGATTCTATAAACCATACACAAGGTAATGATTTGGGTGCGGAATGGATTGATCACCATGATGAATACTCTTATTATTCGCTCTTGCTATGCGGGATAGTAAATCTTGAGTGATCTACCTATAGTAGAGAGGCAACGATGTAAGACTGAACCATAGAATGGTACAATGGTTGACGCCTATATAAGATTATCGTTAATAATAGTAAGTTATACGGTGAGTATAGGACAAGACCATTTTCTGCAGGTATCCCGTAAAAAGTATCCTTGATGACCACCATGAGGGAATCGATAGTTGCTTAGTATTGGCGCCTGACTTGTCAGCCATGAAGGTTCAATACATGGAGGACCCATCTTTTGGATATAGGATTCAAGACAACAAAGGAATGTATGATATATTCGAAGGATGAAATCGAATGTACAACTTTCTTGAAGACAAACGTATTTGGAAGACCACTCTTTCCCTAAGGATTCAAGATCTCCAAGGAGTATGAGGAATGTACGAAGGATGTCATCAACGGGTTAAGATTTTGAAGACCATGTCGCATCCCTTTAAAGGGTGGTAGCACCCTAGCTCATCGAAGGATCGATGGACTGTCATGAAGACCCAAACCCTAACCTTTTCTTTCTAGCCTTTTCGAATCTCGAGGATGAGATTCCTTTAAAGGGTGGTAGTCTGTAACATCCCAAAATTTTCTAAAATTTGGAATGTTAATAAAATATTTATAATAACGTTTGTTTGCTTGATATGTTTGATTTTCTCTAGGATATGAAACTTTTGGAGTTTAACTGAATATTAAAATGAGAGGGAATAAAAGGACTTTCCCTAATATTCATTGTTGGTTTTTTAGAATTTAATATTTAAAACAAATCCAATAAATTAAAATGAGAGAAGGTAATATGAGTCCTTCAAAATAAAACAAAGTTGGAAATATTTTAAATATGATTATATTTTAATTGGAGTTATTTAAACAATTTTTCCATTCAAAAATAATTATAGCATGAGAGCATATAAAATGACTTCTTTAGAAAAATTGAGTGGAGATTATTTAAATAATTATTTGAGATTTTTGTGGATTTCTAAAATATTTAATAACTAAATAAGGTCTTTGAAATTGTCATTATTTTTATTTATTATTTTGGTCAATATTTTCGTTGCATATTTTTCTTTAGATTATTTTATGAATTTAGGAATTTATTTCATAATTTTCTGATTTAAGGTTGATTTTATAGAATTGTTTGAAGTTTCGGGTTTAAAGAAAAAGAAAATTGTAGCGAGAGCCGGCCCAATATCTTATTTTAGCCCGGGGGCGCAGTAGAGCCCAAGTCGGACCCGATTAATTTTTTTTTCCAGACCTATATATACTTTTTCGTTTTCTTTTCTTTTTCTTTTTTTGGAAACCCTAATCTACGGGTCCCGCATTGCCGCCGCCGGAATCCCGCCTCCGCCGCTGCCACCATCGGGCCGCCGTCGTTCGCCGGAGCGTGACCCCGCCGGAGACGAGCCACGCCGCCCGGCCGCTCGCCCGAGCCGCGACCCCGACGCCGGCATCGCTCACAACGGCGACAACGCCGGCCACCACCGGCTGCCTGCGCCGCCCGCCGCACGCTGATGACCGCACCATCGCTGTCGCCACGCGACCACGCCGCCGCATGAGCCCCGTGCGCCGTCACTGGCCGCGCCTCGCCATGCTGGTCACCTGCGGCCGTGCGCCGCGCCGCCACCCGCGATCGTGTTCTGCGCCGGCGGGCCAACCCCGCCGAAGCCGTCAAACGCCGCCGTTGCCCGCCGCCTCGCCGGTGAGAACTGCCGCCGCCTCCGTCCATTGGATCGTCATCCGAGGGCCGAGACCGCCCCGATCTGGATCTGGATCTAGGGTTCCGGTTAACCCAGTTTTCTTCCGGTTTATCTTCGGTTAACCGTCGCCATTGGTTTATTTATCTAGCGAACGTTCGCCAGATTGTTCATCGGAGCGAACACCGTTCATCCGATAGCAGCAAGGACCTATCCGCGATGAGATAAGTATTTTATTTGTTGATGAGTCCTTTTTCACAGTTTACACCCTGAAACTAGAATATCTATATATTTTAGACCATATATCGGATTTAGGTGATTCTTTTTCCTATGCACTCATATTGATCAGTAGTTTATCATAGAGTTGAATTCCCACACATTTGCACAAGTTTGAATTTAAAATTATTTAAATTCAAATTTAAACTTCCGGAGGTCGTATCTTTTATACCGGTGATCCAATTCAGTTGATTCCTTTTGCATAGGATCGCTCATGTCATATACTTCCTGTCCACATCATTTATCCACTATATTCAAATACATTTTGATCTGTTTCAAATTAAATTAAATTAAAACCTCAATTTAATATGACTTGTGTTATATTATTCCATTTCGCGTGATTCTTTTTGCATATTGGATCATTTGAAACATTCTATCGACAATATCCACACACCTTTCATATTGGCATGATGTTCACCTTGAATTCATAATGATGTTGGTCATAATATTTATATCGACAATTCTTTATCCGTTTACTCTCTTGAGTTATTTTCCACCTATTACCTTCGAGCACATCGAGACCTATACCTTTCGAGCCTAGTTGCTTTTGTTGCTAAACCTCATTGTGTTCGATTTTTTGATCTTTTGTTTCTTTTGGCGTGATTGTTTACTTGTGTTCTTTCATCTACGATAGATTGCTCAGACTGCGACGAGTAGAGTTATCTGGATCGTGAGAGCGAAGAACTTCATCGAATGTATAAGGCAAGTTACACTTTGACCATACCTTATTTTATATTTTCCATTATGCATGTGGTAATTTATCATCCTATGCATGTGTAGGACTATTATATATTATTATGCTGCAAACCTTGTAGGATAGCCATATGATCTGATCTTGTATTCTTTGTCTCCTTAGTTCGTGTTTGTTTATATATTGCTATCCTTGTAGACGGGGATTGGCTTGAGAATTCATTGAGTTATGTGAGGATTTAATGACTTGACTAGCTACCTTAAATAGAATTCACCTCTGTACGGGCATGAAGAGCATCCTCGGGCTCGTGCCTTATATAAGGCGGGACCAGGGCTAAATGCTTCCCGAATGTTTGGTACTGGTGGTATAAAGAACGTCATGGTATCTACCCTCTGAACGTAAGTGGGCGTCATCCAGGCTAAAAAAGATCAGCCATACTTGGTGACTAGGAGCTTCCATGTACAGCCGCTGGCCATATGGGCTCTGGCTTAGTTGAGTACATTGTAGAAATCCTCTCCCATGCAAAGCTAGCATAGGTAGATGTGATAGGTGTACCGGCTTGCCGTTGGATGTTGGTGACCTCTTCTGAAAGACTTCGTCTCAATGTTCGGGTTGAGTCCAGTGGGTAAAGTGTACAAACCTCTTCAAAGCGTATAAACTAATCATGATTAGCCGTGTCCCCGATTATGGACAACTTTCAGCAACTAGGCATTACTGTTATTGAAGGATCTTGACAGATGATTCACTTTAATAAAAACTTGAGTGGGAAACTTTAATAAAGGGTATGGGTTGGAATTGGTGTATCCCAGTTCAACCTTAAGTAGTAAGATAAATTAAAATATGATTTAGGTAGAGTGAGGGAAAAAAAGCTTTCTGCAAAATAAAACCATAAGCCTTCCTTTGACTTATATTTGCATGTACAAATCAGATGTATTGACCTGTTTTCGGGTTGTAACCTTCGGTGTTGCAGGATTTTTATACGACGAGTAAGTGATGTGTTGTAGGGTTACTATGTCTATACTCAACTTGCCGGTGGACTTGATGGACTCCACGAAGCTCTTTATTGTTTTTCCGCTGTATTCTATTTGTAAGCTAGCATTGAGCTATGCAGGTATGCTTTATTGTAATACTGGATCTTCGATGTAATATATATGACATGTGGTTTATTCTTGATATTACATCATGTACTGTGAGTGCTAGCTATTGATCCTGGGACTAGCACAGAATGCACAGAGACTTGGATTCCTGGCGAATCGGGTCGTTACAGTGAAGCAAGTGGCATAGTCTCTTTGAACAAAGGATAAGCCAAAGTATTAAATTTATAAATACTAAAGCGTTCCCGAGGACACACGGGATAGGTAGTCAAGTGCTTTCTCCATATTCCGTCTAGTACTATGTTTTGTGTTGATAAGTGTTGTGTGGGTGGACCTATGCTAGTGCACCGTCTAGGCTAAGACAAGTACACTATTATGATTAAACCCCTTGCAAGCATCTGCAAATACAAGAGAGAAATTAAGGCAAAGCCTAACCACAACAATAAATATTAGGATCCAACACTCCCTCGTGCAAAAGTGTGCGAACTGGGGTTCAAGTTTCTGTCACTTCGGCAACCCACCATAAGCATCCTTTATACATAATGTATTCCGCTAGGTCCTTAAAAAGGCGTAGTGTTATGTAGTCGACGTTCACATAACATAACTAGAAGAATAACTCCACAACTTAAATATCAATCAACACATATTACTTCAACATCATATGACTACTAAAAACAAGACTTCTCCCATGTCCTCAAGAAATAAAATAACTACTCAGAAGAAATAAAAGAGATCATGATCAGAGGTGATAAATATATGATGAACAATCTGGTTATAACAATAATTCTCCAAAAAAACTCAATAGCATTGACCACAATAGAGTAATCAACACCGTTCAAGAAGAGGGGTTGAATAATGCAAGTTACCACTCAGATTACAATGGTGAGATGAGATGGGATGGTGATGGAGATGGTGGTGGTGGTGCTGCTGCTAATGATGATCTTGATGATGCCCGTGACAATGGTGATGACGATGAGGACGATCTCCCCCTCTGGGAGGTGTTCTCCCCGGCGGAATTTGCCCACTGTAAAGGTCTTTTCTTCTCTGTAGGTTTCCTCCACACAGCGACGGCAGAACTCCGGATCCAACTTCTGTTCTGGGTTTTTTAGGTCACAAGGTATATATGTGTCGAAGGAGAGCCCCGGGGGTGGGACTCCCTCCCAGACGTCCACATGGCGCGGCCTAGGGGGTGGCCGCGCCCACAGGATGCCTGGCAGCCTGGTGGCCCCCTTCCGGTTGATATTTTGTGACCCTCGTTATTTCTTCAGAAAATCCTTACCCAAAAATTTCAGGTCATTTGGAGATGTGCTGATATGCCAAATTTATGTACACTTTTCCCCGCTGATTCACGCGTCTGCTGTTTTGGCACCGGAAAGTTGTAAACTGTGCAAAACAAGCCAAGACACTATAAGAACATCATCATAATATGAAATATATCAATGAATAGAGATAAATTATGATACAAAATAGTGATGCATTTTGGACGTATCACACTCTGTATCGCGAATTTAACTACTGTTCCGCCGCCGCCGCGATCCCGAGATCAGGATTGCCAGAAGACCTTGTCCCAGTACCCTGCCAAAGGGAGGATCAATCTCCGGGAGCATCTCCACCACCATGAGATCCTCCGGGATGTGCCATGAGTAGTCCCCCTTGGACCATGGGTCCATGACCAGTAGATATGTGATGTCTTCTCTTGAATCTTGTGCTTCAATTCTTAGCCCTTGTGAGAGGCCCTACATGATCAAGGCATCTATGTAATAGTTTCTTTGTTGCTATGCTGTGTTTGCTGGGATCCGATGGATGATGAGTTTATGTTCGGGTTGTGACGAGTTATATATTTGGTTCTCCTTTTATATATTTGGTCTTGAGTAATTCTTGCATGTTCTCCGTTTCTTTTTATTGCTTTGGACAAGTAGTAGATTGGAACTCCAAGAGGGAGCGTTATGCATGATTGTGGGTTCATGCCCCTCGATGTCTAGCTTGAGTGACAGAAACATAATACAAGGGGATGTGATGTTGCCACCAGGGAGAAAACAACGGTGCTTGTAACTGTGGTTGAAAGGATTGTTTACCTTACGCATAGTTTGCTAATGCAGTTGTCTGTTGCTTTGAGTTTACACTTTGGGAGGGCTCGCAACTTAATACCAGCCAGATGTTCTTGATAGATATCTCAAGGTGGATGATTAGCGAGTAGATGCGGATGAATAAACGGTCTACTTGTCTTGGCGTACTTCCCATACGATTAAGCCTCTAACTTTCTTGTAGCATAATTAGCATTGTGGTGCATTTTTAATTGTGTCAATTGCCCAACAGTAGTTTGTTCACCCAGCATAATTGTTTTATCGTCTTTTCGGAGAGAGACATCACTAGTGAACATCATGGGACCCCGGACCATATTTCCACCATTGTTTACACCTCCACCATTTACTGCTTTTATTTCCTTTTCGTTGCAATCACCTCTACTATTTCCACCGTGTGTTTGATCCTTTGTAAACAATAAGATCGGAGAGATTGATAACCTCTCTGAACTCATTGTGAGCAAAGTTATTTGCTTTTGTGTGCAGGTCCAGGTCAAGTAAGAAACCTCGGTTGTAAACGGCGCCATTGTTTCCTTGCCACCTACTTGTTGATCCTTGAAGTCCTTCTGGTATGATAACCTTGGTGTCTTCATCGAGGGAAATTGGCCGCTATCTACTTCTCAACCTTCCACTTGGGGTAGCCAACGAGGAGAACCACTTCAATGCCATCAAGCTAAATTTCTGGCACCGTTGCCGGGGACTCCAGTTACAAGATAGGGGAGTTGCACACTATCTTTTACCTTTGATTTTTAGTCTTGTTAGTTTACTTTTTAGTTTTAGCTTTGGAGTCTTTTATCAAAAACAAAAAAAAATTAGTTACTTGTTCTTACCTTGTTTAGTTACTATGTCTAGTTCCTTACTTGCCATCAATGTCTAACTTCTTTGAGAACAGATCTTATTGGCATGGAGGATTCATTGAGGATCAACAAGAATATTACAAGGAATACCGCTTGTCTCAAAAAGGGATACACCTATGGAGACTAATTCATCAATCGTATGAGTATGCTAGAAACTTGTGCTCAATATATGTTTGGGTGTATGTGTAGCGCGTGCTCTGCGAACTCTCGTGGTATTCCGGGCATATCGGCCGGGTACCAGGCGAATATTTTCCTTTCTTTGCGGATGAAGACCACGAGGGTAGTTTCTTGTTCTTCTGAGAGATGGGCGTCGATTCGGACCGTCTTGTCCTAGTCCGTTGGGTGCACCTGATGGGCGACTGTGTCGTTGTCGACGCTCAAGTCGCGGGTAAATTCTTTTGATTCGCTTCTTCTTGACAGTGGAAAAATGCTCTTGTCTGTCACCATGGCTATTTATTCGAGCTGCTGCTGAGCTCCGAGTGTGTCAAAAACTTCGTGAAAATCTCGGTCACATTGGTATGATTTGATAAAACTCCCACTGACCGTAATGACCCCGAAGGGTCCTGGCATCTTGAGCTTGAGGTACGCATAGTGCGGGACTGCCATAAATTTGGCGAATGCGGGCCGCCCTAGTATGGCGTGGTATTGGGATTGCCAGTGGAGCACTTCGAACTCGAGGACTTTTCTTGCGAAGTTTCCCTTGCTGCCGACGATGACATCGAGCTCAATTGTTCTGAGGAAGGCGACTGCTTTGCCAGGAACTACGCCGTAGATTGTGACGCCTGACTTCTTCCAGACTGACCGTGGAATTAGCATCTTGCGTAAGGTGTTGTTGAAGATTATGTTTAAGTTGTTGCCTCCGTCCATGAAAACTCTGTCCATGTCATAACCGCGGTGAAGATCTGTGTGTCGAGGACCAGTGGTGCGTGCCCTAGCCTTGGAATTGTGGGTGGGTGATCGCTTTGTGAGAAGGTAATGTTAGTCTCTGCGCCATACAGATGGTAGGTTTCTGCTATTTTTAGGTCCTCGACTGCTCGGGTCTACAGGGTGTGGGCGTCCTGTTTTGATTTTGAGGGTCGTCCTTCTTGGATCATGCACTCTCGTCCATGGGACATAGGGTATTTCTCTTCTTTATTTGGTGTTGGCGGCTGCGCGGTTCCTCGAGCCCGGTTGGCTTCGCGCTGCTTCTCCTCCTTGAGGTTGTTGGAGAGTTCGGTGAATAGGCGAAAATATCTTAGGGTGTGTCCTGCCCTAAGGCGTCCCCAGTCGTCTTCGAAACAGTGGATCGTACATGGTCCGTCCAGTTGTTCTTTGGCTGTGAGCTTGCTGGAGCCGGCGATACTTCTTCTTCTTGAGACCTGGAACGACTACGAGTGGTCTTCTGAGCGAGAGTGGAACCTTCCGTCGAGCTCTATTCCGTCGTTGATCGAGTGGTTTCGAATAAACTTGGCGAATTCATCCGGTCTTCGATCTGGGTCGTAGTACTCGCCGGTCTGAGTTTCAGAGACGTTGTCCTGTCCCGCGGTGGGTGTCCGTGTGGCGGAGAGTTTTAGAGTGCCGGGCAAGGCTTTTGTCACACGTTGCGACTCCTCGGGTGGGATTTCTATGCAGATTTCTTGTACTTGTTCCAGCGTCCTGGTTGGCTTTGCGGTCGCGGCTTGTGCTCGCCTTCTGGATCGTCGAGTTCTTTTCCGTCGGTGACGACTTTGGTAGTTGCCAAAATATTGAACTTGACCTAGCTGCGGACCAAGCGATCTTGGTGGTGCGATGGAGAGGTTTGCGATGAACTTGAGTTCATCGAGTGGGTTGGATCTTGCTCGAGCCCTTGAGTTGTGACTTGCTGGAGATGGGACCGCCGAGATCGTGATTCCAACCTGTGTAGTTCCCACAGACGGCGCCAATTACAAAGCAAATTCTTATACACTGCTAAAAGTTTCTATATGCTTATGCATTCCCATTTACCTGATGATGCAGTTTGTAAATGACTATGGAAAAGAAAATGCACTATGAAGATAAAGGTATTTGGTTGGCTGTTGCTGTTTGATAGGCTGAATACAAAGGACCTTCTAGTCAGGAGATGCTGGAGGTCTCCACAGGAGGTCAATACTTGCATCATGTGTCCTAATCACACTTTGGAACACAAGTTGCATCTGTTTTTCTCTTGCTCCTTTAGCTCAAGAATATGGTGTTACCTACAGATCCAATGGCCCAGGATGGTAATCTTGCTAATAACCTCAACCAGGCCAAAATGTCCTTTGGACATCTTTTCTTCCTGGAGGTGGTTCTCACTTCAGCCTGGTGCATTTGGACTGAGAGGAATGGCAAGTCCTTCAGGCATGTGAGACCAACTTTCAATTCCTGGAGAAGGCACTTTGTGCATGATATCACCCTGCTTTCACATAGATTTCAGGGAGATACTAGAGATATATTAATCACTTGGATAAATAATCTGCAGTAGATTGTATAGGTAAGTTTTTATTTTTTTACCTTGCATGTAAATCCCCTGTACCCCTTTGAGAACTTTTTGTTCTCCCTTCTGCAATAAAATACTGTGGAGCTCATGCTTCACAGTCCTTAAAGTAAAAAAAAACAGACGGTGCCAATTGACGAGGATCGGCCTCGGCAAATCCCATGGTCAAGGACCTTGGGTTAGATCATAGAGAAGGAACAGGTTGGGGATACTCGTCGGCTAACAGGAGAAGCACTTCCTTCTTGATTGTATTACGCAAGGGGGCGATTATAGTGGAAGTCTAGGCGAGTTCCCTCAAGACCGAGGGTGGCAATTATAGATTGAATGTCTTGAGGCGTCGCCCCTCCCAGCCTTTATATACTATGCTGGGTCGTGGGGAGTCCACATCAGGTTACAAAGATGATTTCCTAAACTATCTTCGGCTGGCACACCAAGTCTTGACTTCCTTGTTGGTCGCAGACTCCTACGTCGGTGCTTTTAATGGGCCAGTTATGGACCGGTCGAGGCTTCTATCAGGCCCTCCGTCTTTATACGCACCAGTTATCCTCACACACAGGAGTCGTGGGGTCACCCCCTCGTCAGCCATGAAATTACTTCTTTTCTTGAAAATATTGATGATGCCCCTTACAAATCTGAGAGCCTTGCTATACTTCAATATTGCTTTGAAAATTACAATGAAAATTACTACATTACTGATTATCTTGAGAGAATCTCTCCCCCAAAGGAAGAGACTAATGCTTTGCAGGACTCTATGGAAGAAGAAATTGCTGAAATTGGAAGCTCCTTGGATGAAAAAAGGAGGAGAGTGACGAAAAAAATGAGGAAGAATGGAGCTATCCGTGTCTACCTTCTAATGAGAGTATCTCTTTGACCTTAGTTTATATGATCGCCCTCCATTCTTACGAGAGGAGGATGAATGCTATATTGATGAGTGTTATGATCCTGTGGATTCTTTTGAAATATCCATTTTTGATGAGGTGTATGCCTTCGATACTTCTGGCCATGATGCCACTATGGATGATGCTTACGGAGATGAACTTGCTATAGTTCCTCATGTGAAGCATGAAATTGATGCTATTGCACCCACACTTGATTTTCCTCTTATCCTTTTTAAATCTCCAACTCATATTCTAGAGAATTTTGCTCTTATTAAGGCTCATAGTGATGGGATGCATTTATCCTATGATTTCAATGACTATATTGAAAACAATACACATACTCTTATAGGTCATGAACAACATGCTTTATGTGATAGTTATATTCTTGATGTTGTTCATGACGCTACTAAAAATTATTTTGAGAGAGGAAAGTTTGGTTGTAGGAACTTCCATGTTACTAAACACCTCTCTTTTTTTTGAAAGTTTTGAAGTTGTTCTTGTTTCACCTTCCTATGCTTGTCGCTTTGTGCTTGTTTGATTTATTTGCTTACAAGATGCCTATTCATAGAAGTGGGTTAGACTTAAATGTGTTTCATATTTGCTTCTTGATTCTCTCATTTTCTTCAACTCTTATTCTCTTGTGAGAGCATCTTTTATAATCCTTATGCCTAGCTCAAAGGAATAATAGAAAGCGCTTACTGGGAGGCAACCCAAAATATTTTTACATTCAGTTTTAGTGGTCTTGATGCTTTTTACTACTGCAAAAAAATCATTGTATCTTTACTTTCAAGCTTTGTGACAAGTTCTAGCCTCCGATTGCAAGAAATATGAAAAGTTGTGACATGCTATCCAGAAAACAGATCCTAGTTGCTTGACGAAAAAATTCGCCTAAAATCACCAGATCATCTTTTTGATCTGATTTTTGGACAGTATGCTCTATACAATTGACTTTCGAGGTATGTTCTGATTTTTTTGATTTGAGTTGCAAAAGTGCCCCTAAAAAATTATTTTCTACCTGCTGGTCTGTTTTCACAGATTCTGCCACGTTTTGCATTTTCTCTGTTTTGCAAATCTTAAGCTTGCCTTTTCTTTGCAAAAATTTTTTGGAAATCTTGAGAAAAATTAGATCTTCATGAAAATCTTTATTGCCAGTAGAGGAAAATTATTTATTTATGTATACTAACCACTCTAATCAGCTTATGATGATTTCTGTATGAAGGGAGTTTTCCAGTGTGCAAAGGAAGATAATGAAAGAAGATCCGGGAGTGTCAAAAGCTCAAGATTGGGTATGCCGCCATGCACCCCAAGAAATATCCAAGGAGACTCAAGTGTCTAAGCTTGGGGATGCCCCGTGCACCCCCGTCTCCATCAACAATCATCAGTTCATCCTTTCCCATGCTATATTTTTATCACTTCATATGTTATGTGCTATGCTTGGAGCGTCTCACTCTTTACTTTCTAGTTTGTTTAGTTTTGCTTGCTGTTCATAACAAGTTGGACCCTAGCCTACATTGTTTGGGAGAAAAACACGCTCCACTACACCCTAGAACACATGTGTTGTGTGTTCTTTATCTTTTTATAGCTGTTGTCATGTTTAGCTCTTGTTTTCATGCTTATGTTTTTAAGAGCTTTTGTTTAGGTTGTTGATTTCGGAACTCTCTTGAGTTTGCATGCTATCTTGTTTACAGAGTTGGCCTGTTGCACTGAGTTGTGTGTCTTGACATGAGTAGGTAATTGAGGTTTCTATTATAATTATAGTAGTAACTTGCAATAGTTTTGAGGTATTGATTTGTGTAATGTTTGGACTTTTGGTCCCAAGAGCATGAGCCTATTAGTGATATGTGTCGTATTTTGGGAAATCTGTGTTTATTTTTGAAAACTACAAAAAATTAGTTGAGAACTCTAGCTACTAGATGGATCGCTAACCTCTAGAGGGGTTGTAATATATAGAGTACCCTCACGTACCATGGGTCGAGCATGTGCAAGGATAACCAAACCCCCATACACTCCTCCTCGGGGTACTTGTCTCTTTGGGAACCTCCCGATTAGATAGAGAGTTACCAATAATAGGTGCATGAGTTCCTTTGACTAATGCAAGTATTCGATTGTTGGCACTTCCACCATCCACATTTTGCAAGCCTCTTCGGTTCCGTGCATTGCCCTTTCTCATCTTGAGAGTTGGTGCAAACTTCACTGGTGCATCCAAACCCTTGGCATGATACACTCTCTCATCATAAACCTCGTTATATCCTTCCTCAAAACAGCCACCATACCTACCTATCAAGGCATTTCCATAGCCATTCCGAGATACATTGCCATGCAATATCCATCATCTCATGATTTGATCTTCATGTCATAAAACATGCTTTTGCTTGATCGTAGAGCCGCATGCTAGTTGGGCCTTGCCCTTATCATTGCTACATGACGTGCTATTATCATTGCATATCCTGCTACATTGGCAGAGGCATACATTTGCATACATCATGACAGTTTTCAGTTTTCTTTATGTTACATACTTCTTGTAAAGTGTGTGATCTTCTATACTCTTGTAAAATATAGAGTGTTGCCCTTAAGTGAGGAAAAGATCCCAAATAGGAAAAAAATTAAAAGACCGCAAAGAGGAAAAATGAGAGATAAATAGAAAGAGAAAATGAGACCACAAAAATACGAAAAATAGAAAAATAAATAAAAAATAAATAAAAAGAGAGAAGGGGGCAACACTACTATTCCTTTTGAAAGATCCATACTCGTACTCCAAAGTAATATTCGTACTCCATAGAGATTTTCTTATCATTCATGCATAACTATGTGGGGATCCTTACACTATAGAACTTGGCTTGCATATTCCAAGGATGAACCTCCTCAAATGAGCTCTAGGACTTCATGAGCAGGAAAGTTGGATGCACCCCCCAGTAGTTCCATTGGAGAGCTTTCCATAGCTCACATGTGCATCCGTTTCATGGCAATCCCTACTCCTCACATCATATCTATCATTTGGCTTTCTCTCTCCTATGATTGTCCTCATTGATGTCAACCTTTCACATCCTTTTTGTCTTCCTTCCCCATCATTATTCTCTTTGCCATCCTAAGTGCCAACATATCTTTCTTGCGCTCATCCATTGCATGAGTCCTCAAAGTCGAAAGGGGGAGGATCAGTTTGACTTGTCCTGACTCGTGGTATGGAGACGAGTAAAAATAAGATTCCGAAGGAGACTAAGTGTGAAGTTTTAGTAGATTGAGTTTTCAATTAAACTATATAGTATTTTTATGCTCTAAACCCATCTCCCACTTCTTGCACGTAAACACCATTTGGATACATTCGAGTCACGAACAGCGAGAGCTCTTGCACATTTATATTCTTATGTTGCTAGTTTCAATACTATATATAGACTCTTGCTTGTTATTGTCTTGACTTGAATTGCATATCTTACTTGCTTTACTTTGAAGTTTATGTGTGTTGGTAGCATGTCAACACAGAAATTATCTGTGTTATCATTTACCTGCTCGTTAAGCTTGGGGATGTTTATATGTCCCAAACGTTTCTATAATTTCTGCTTCTTCCATGCTTATATAGGTGATATTGCTATGTGTTTTGCTACACTTTCATACCTTTTTACACATATTTGGACTAACCTACTAACTCAGTGCACCCAGTGCCAGTTTCTGTCTGCTGATGTCTGTCAATTGCAGGTTTATACCCATATTTACAGTTCTTGGAAAATTCCATAAAAAATTATATAAAGAATCAACATTCCAGAAGACTCCAGACGACCAAGGGGGCCACCCCCTCTCCAGGCAGCCAGGTGGCGTGACCCCACCCTAGGCCGCGCCAAGAGGCCGCCCCGAAGGGTGGGGCCTCCCCTCGAGCCCTCCTTTTGCCTATATTTATCCCTCGTTCTGTAAACCCTCAGGAGGCACTCTGTATCGAAAATTTCACCATAGTTCCACTGCCGGCGTGATCCCGAGAGCGGGATCGCCAGAATACCTTGTCCCGGCACCCTGCCGGAGGGAGGATTGATCTCCGAGAGCTTTTCCACCACCATGAGATCCTCCCGGATGTGCCATGAATAGTCCCCCTTGGACCACGGGTCCATGACTAGTAGCTATGTGATGTCTTCTCTCCAATCTTGTGCTTCAATTATTAGCCCTTGTGAGCTTCCCTACATGATCAAGGCATCTATGTAATAGTTTATGTGTTGCTATGTCGTGCTTCCTGGGATCCGATGGATTACGAGATTATGTTCAGATTGTAATGAGTTATATATTTGGTTCTCCTTTTATATATTTGTTCTCGAGTAATTTTTGCATGTTCTCCGTTGCTTTTTATTTCTTTGGCCAAGTAGTAGATTGGAACTCCAAGAGGGAGCGTTATGCATGATTGTGGGTTCATGCCCCCCTTGTCTAGCTTGAGTGACAGAAACATGAGAGTAGGGGATGTGATGTTGCCACCAGGGAGAAAACAACGGTGCTTTTAACTGGGGTTGCAAGGATTGTTTACCTTACACATAGTTTGTTAATGCAGTTGTCTGTTGCTTTGAGTTTAGACTTTGGGTGGGGCTCGCAACTTAATACCAGCGAGATGTTCTGGATAGATATCTCAAGGTGGATGATTAGTGATGATGAATAAACGGTCTACTTTTCTTGGCCTAATGCCCATACGATTGAGCCTCTAACTTTCTTGTAGCATAATTAGCATTGCGGTGTGTTTATAATTCTGTCAATTTCCCAACTGTAATTTGTTCACCCAGCATAGCTGTTTTATTGTATTTTGGGAGAGAGACATCACTAGTGAACATCATGGGACCCCGGTCCATATTTCCACCATTGTTTACACCTCCACCTTTTACTGCTTTTATTTTCTTTCCGTTGCAATCACCACTACTATTTCTACCGTGTGTTCGATCCTTTGTAAACAACAAGACCGGAGATATTGACAACCTCTCTGAACTTGTTGGGAGCAAAGTGATTTGCTTTTGTGCGCAGGTCCAGGTCAAGTAAGAAACCTCGGTTATAAACGACGCCATTGATCCTTGGAGTCCTCTTGGTACGATAACCTTGGTGTCTTCATTGATGGAAATTAGCCGATGTCTACTTCTCAACCTTGCACTTGGGGTAGCCAACGAGAAGAACCACTTCAGTGCCATCACCAATGTAGCAGGAATGCAATGATACTAGCGCGTCATGTAGAAATTGTTTAGGGAAAATCCCAACTATCATGCGGCTCTACGATCAAGCAAAGGCATGTATGCCAATGAAAGATCAAGTCATGAGAAGATTTTTCAATAAACGACGCCTTATTACTTAAAGTTTAAGTATTACACCCAGCCTCTGGATAACTAGGATGCACACAGACACTCAAATTCGAACAAAAAAAGAAAGATAAAACTCAGCGAAATACAAGCACTAGGTAGAGTTGTTATTTGCCGTCGATGAAGGAGGGTCAATCCGTAGATTATGCTGACATCCACGTTGGGAAAGAATATCCCTCGCCTTGGCCTCCAACCGTGTACAGACCTCCATAAACAGGTCGCGATGTTCCACACGTTGTAGCGATGACCATAAACGGATTATACTCATACATCGGCATATAACCTGCAAAAAGGAAGTTATCTTAGCATTAAAAATCTTATCATTTCTAGATAGCCATAGCGACCAAATAACGACTAGCGCTCCCACCCTAAGAAGATTCCTAAACCTGTGGTTTATTGCTTGCAGCCAGTTGCCGAATATGTTAGCAACGCATCATGGGGGATACATGCCAGAAGCTACTTGGATAACTGACCATATAGAACGAGCAAATTTACATTGGAAGAATAAATGCTTAATTGTATCGTCGTGATGACAAAAAATGCATTGTGAACTACCATGCCAATTACTCCTAATAAGATTATCATTAGTAAGAATCACTCCCCGACGAAGATACCACGCAAATATCTTAGTTTGGAGTGGTATGCTTAAACGCCAAATCATCATATTATTCTCAATTGCCACCTCTGGTTGGAGCAACGCTCTATACATAGAATCTACCTTGAATTGACCATTCTTTTGTAGATTCCAATGAAATACATCGGCCCCAGATGATAGCTGAATTGTGGATAAGCTTTGTAGAAATGAGGTCCATGATTCTAGCCTAGTGCCGATTAAATCTCTTCTGAACGTCACATTGGGTGGGTAAGTTTCCATGACTAATGCAATAGTCTCACCCTTGTGACGAACAATATTGTATAGAGTGGGATATTGTTCTCGAAGAGTGGCATTACCTAGACACTTATCCTCCCAGAATCTAATCTCCGAACCATCCTTAATCGTGAAGGATCCAAAATGGAAAAAATGTTTCTTTGTGGACATCAAACCTGCCCAAAAGTGTGAGTCACCAGGCTTCAAAAGTATTTGGGATATTGCCTTTGGGCCCACATATTTCCTCCTTAGGAGGGTTTGCCATACACCTTCCTCAAACAAAAGTTTAAACAACAATTTTCCTAAGAGATCTGCATTTTTAACCTCAAGGTCATGGATTCCTAATCCTCCTTGATCTTTGGGTCTACAAAACACACTCCATTTCTCCAGTCGATACTTCCTCTTCTCGTTATCTCCTTGCCAAAAGAATCTAGATCGAAGATAATCCAATCTATGTAAGACTCCTTTTGGAAATTGGAAGAATGATATCATATATAGTACCATATTACTGAGCACCGAATTTATGAGTACCAATCGTTCACCAAGAGATAAGAGTTTTTCTTTCCAGCTACTTAATCTCTTTTGTAGTATCTCCTCGATGTGTTTCCATTCAGCATTTGCGAGTCTCTGATAATGTATTGGTATCCCCAAATAACTAATAGGGAAATTTTCTTGTCCACAGCCAAATAACTCTAAGTACAAGTGTGTGTCATGTTGGGCCCCGCCAAAACAATATAATTCACTTTTATGGAAATTTATTTTCAGACCCGAAAGTTGCTCGAAAGATGATAGTATCAGTTTCAGATTTCTTGCTTTTTCTAAGTCATAATCCATGAAGAGAATCATATCGTCCGCATATTGAAGAATAGATAGTCCACTGTCCACTAGGTGGTTGACTACACCCTCAATTTGTCCATCAACTTTTGCGCTCTCGATCATGATCGCCATCATATTTTCCACTATATTAAATAGCATGGGCGATAGCGGGTCACCTTGATGTAATCCTTTCTTCATTTGGAAGTAGTTGCCTATCTCATCATTGAATTTAATGGCCACATTACCTCCAAAAACAAAATTTTGGATTAGAGCCCGCCACTCTACAAAAAATTCTTTCATTCTAAGAGTTTGTTGGAGAAAAGACCACTGGACTTTATCATATGCTTTTTCAAAGTCAATCTTAAGAATTACCCATTCATTTTTTTTCGATGTAGTTCGTGATCTGTTTCATGCGGGATTACAACTCCATCAAGAATGTTTCTACCTTGCATGGAAGCTACATGGTCCGCCATCGACCTTGGTGAAAATATTAAAGCTAACATTGAGGAGGAATATCGGTTTGTATTGTTGAATCCTTTCAGCCTCATTAATCCTAGGTAGTACAATTATTTCATTGAATGGAAACAAAACAATTCTAGTTGTCCAACATGAAGAGATCCGAACAAGTCTAGAAGATCCAATTTCATAACCTCCCAGAAGTTCTGGTAGAACTCGGCTGGAAAGCCATCTGGCCCCGGTGCCTTGTTATGTTCCATTTGGAAAACCGCTTTCTTTCCCTCTTCCTCCGTATATGGAGCAGTAAGATGGTTATTTTCCTCATCTGAAAAATGATGAATATCCTCCGTTAAGGACTCGTCCATGGAGAAATTTCCTTCTTATGTTGCTCCAAACAGAGTTTTCTACTCCCTCCGATCCATAATAAATGTCACTCATCTAGTACAAAGTTTGTACTATCTTAGTACAAAATGAGCGACACTTATTATGGATCGAAGGGAGTAATAATTAGTAATGTAGGATTTTAGTCGCTCTTGACCCTCAATCCTACCATCGTCCTGAACTAGGGAATGAATAAGTTTCTTCCGGTCTCAGCCATTTGCTATACCTTGGAAGTAACTTGTATTTGAATCCCCTTTGAGGAGAAAAGTAGACTTCGAGTGCTGATACCATTTTATTTCCCTTTTCTAGGAATCCTATCCAACTGCGCATTCGTCTGACTCTTAGTCTCGATTTCTTGGGCTGTTAGCGGCCGATTCTCAGCGAAACCTTCTAATTCGACAATAATAGATGTCAGTCGAAGTTTTTCTTCTTTGAGGATACCAACGGGATGCCTAGCCCACCCGCCTAGGAATTTATGTGTGGCATGTATTTTATTATTGCATCCATGGATTGGGGTTTGTCCAGCAACGGGCTTCTCCTATACCTCCTTCGCCATGTCCTGGCATCCATCACAATGTACATCCTAGTTCAAATTTGAACTGGCATTTACACTGCTGGCGTGGGGTACCGGTGGTGAGTAGGATGGGTGCGTGGTCTGATAAAGCCTCGATACGTGCTAGTGCTCTTATGGACACCATAAGGAATTTGGCTTCCCATTCGGTATCCATGAAGAAACGATCTAGCTTTTCGTATGTTGGTTCCAAAAGACTATGCAACGTTTTTTAGTAAATTTCAACGTTGTAATTGATAGCCTTTTTTGTGTTGGAATCTTAGTAGATTAAAATCCCCTCCTATTAACATAGTGTATGGATTATATTTAGCTAGATTTACCACCTCACGAAGAAAGTCAGATTTAAATTCATCCTAGGCAGCTCCATACACGACGACGAGAGTCCATGTAAAGTTATCGTCCTTGTTACGGATATGGAGTTTTATATGGTATTCCCCATCCTCACTGGCCAACACATCCATGTTATCAGCTGTCATACTGAGAAGAATGCCCCTAGAACGGCCCCTTGGGGGATGGGAAATCCACACAAGTCTATCGCGCCAGATATGCGGTTAGGCAGACTTACCAAGAAATCGCGTTTCCCGTTTCAGAAATTGCCAGAAAATCTAATCTATGATCCCTACTGCATTCCACAATAAATAGATGTTTAGCCAAGTCACCAAAACCTCTGCTATTGTAAAACATGCCATTCGTTGAGAAATAATAGGGGATGTAGATTCTCTAGGCCTCTTGGAGGTCCTTTTACATTTTTTTAGTAAATTTGGCTTTTGATTTTCGACCGGAAGCTTTGAGTTCACAAAAGGAATCAAGTCCGGGATCATGTAAGCCATCCTCTGTCACCTCACCAACTAAATGAGTCAGGAGTTAACCATCTACCGTGGCATGCAACTCCTCCTCCTCATCTATCAGTGGAGACAAAAATTTGCTAGAGGCACCTGGAGTTACTTTTAAACGATCGAACTCCATATGCCTCAAAGCATTAGATGAAACAGAAATTTCTTGCTCACTACTCCCTAATCTAACACCGATATTATTTAACTTAGAACTCAAGGCATTAGTATAGAAAGATAGAAAGGATTTGGAAGATAATGATGTACCTTGACCATCGTGGTTGTGCATGGTCTTGCGACACATCGCCTTGGTCATAGAGTCCTCGTCCGTGTCCTCACACCCGTCTGTGTGTAGCACATGCTGGTTACTTAGGCGATATGGTGTAGACGTCATGAGAAGATGGATGTTGCATGACAATATATCTCAGAAAGGCTATGGAAATGCCTTGATAGGTAGGTGATGGTACGAGAGATGATAATGGATTCTCGCCCTTCGTTGATTACCCCAAGTGGAAGGTGAGATGTAGCGTAGCTGGAAAATTTCCCTTGGCAAAGATACCAAGGTTGAGATCGAACCAGGACGACTCCAACAACAACAAGTAGGTGGTTCGGCAAGTGAGGCGCCGTTTACGATAATCACTTTCTTCGCCTAGACTTGCACACACAACAGATAGCTTTTCTCCCAACGAAGTTCAGAGAGGTTGCCAATCTCTCCGGACTTGTTTTTTACAAAGGATAAAATGCAAGGGATAGTAGTGATAAATTCAACTAAAAGTAAAAGCAGGAAGTAAATTGAGGGTGTAAACAGTGGTGGAAACAGAGAACGGGGTCCCATGAATTTCACTAGTGATGTCTCTCTCCCAAAAGACGATAAATAGTTATGCAAGGTGAACAAATTACAGCTGGGCAATTGACAGGTTTAAAAGTGCACCGCAATTCTAACTATGCTACAAAAGAAAGGAAGAGGCTCAAAAGCATGGGAAGTACGCCAAGACAAGTAGACCAAAATACATCTACATCTACTCTCTAATCATCCACCTTGAGATATCTATCCAGAACATCTCGCTGGTATTAAGTTGTGAGCCCCACCCAAAGTGTAAACCTGTAAGGGCCGATATGCGGTACTGTTCTAGATCTAGATGTTTCCATCCAGATCCGGGGACGAAGCACATATCGGTCCCACCGCGGCATGTGACATAGCCAGATGCCCCGGATTTCCAACATGATATCACAACATTACAGATACAAGGATACAACATCTCATAGAATCGGCATACAACTGCCTTAATACAATACAACAGCGGAAGATACCTGTCTGAGTACAGACTACAATCAAATGCCTACTGGCAAAGGGAAAACATCGATCCCATAACCACACGGGTCCAGGCCCTCTGCCGGGATCCGCCTATCTAGTCGTCGTTGAGTCTCCACGTGAAACGTCGATCACCATACCTGTTGTCGATCAAGAACCCTGAAAAGAGTTTGGGGGTAGTATCATGAGTACAGAGGTACTCAACATCCAACCGTAGTGGTCATCTGACCCAGCAAGGACTTCATCACTCGTCATTCTAGGACAACTAGTAGTTTATGGTAAGGAAGGGGTAAGTGGTGAGGTTGCTGCCGCACTAGCATATATGAAGTGGCTAACGATCTAGAGAGTAATGTAAGAAGCCAAGCATTCGATGAGGAATCGCCTCCAATAAGTCTTGCTATCAACTACTTACGCAATCATAACACCTATCCTATCCTTGTCCTCCTCTTCGCATCCCGACGAAGAAGAAGCAGTCAAGGCACACACACACACACATTGATCAAGTTATATTAAGATTGTCTCAGTTGTTGTTGGCTATGAACAAGGAGTAGGTCTCAAGTCGTCCATAACCGTGGACATGACTTCTCAAAAATATTTAACCCTGCAGGGGTGTACCATCTGCCCATTACAAGGCTCCACATGCACGCCCATCTCTCTCAGTTGCTACGCATCACAGGCAAAAAATTTATGATTTAGTTCCAAGAGATCCGAAACGACAGGTCCCTCTAACTAACAACGAACAAATCCGGGTGGCCCCCGAGGAGTCGACACCCAATCCAAAAGCCGTCCACGCTCTCGGATCGGACTCTTTCGTATGACGCAGGTCGGATTGCCGATTAATCACACATGGGAAAGCGGGTCCTAGCTGATCGGGTGGACCAACAGAGAAACCATGTCTCCACCGGCCCAAGTTGTTTTAAAAGATATCTGCTAGGAGCGACCCGACAAGATATATATGCATGTTTCCGAATGGTAAATCAGCTTGGGCCACCTCTAGAAATGTTTGAAGCTAGATAGGTAAGAAAAGGGGACCCCATAAAATCCCACACGCGGTTAGGCACGCTCAGTCTTAAAACCAATACCCGGAACTCGGATCCTAGCTGACTCGAATGGAACAAAGCGTCGGGGCGGGATAGCCTAGACCTTCCATCCTTCGTCGAATATAGCCAACATTATAATAATCATATCATCAACAACAATATAATAATGTGATATCCCAAACCAAGGAGTAACAGGGTAACATCGTAGCATCCTAAGCATGCATACTAAGCAGGGGATGAGCAACGAGCAATAGTAACATAGCAGTACAAGGTTTGCTGGGAGGGGACATGGTTGTATCGGTTTGAAAGAGGTTGTAAACATGTGTTAGGATCAAACATCGAGCCTATCCTAGACTAGCATGCAAACCGCTGGTTGAAATAGAATGGATCATAAGTCATGTATAGTCCTTGCCTGTTGACAACCGAAGGTGTAGTTGATCGCAAGCTCGCATCGTCTCAGAGAGGTACCCGCGGAAGCACACAAGACGGTAAACACTTGAAAGCAATCAACGAGAAAGCATCTATTACTACGAAGCAAACACGAGCAAGCATCAACAAGAAGGCAACACGAGACATCGCACCTACCGTCGAGAGTGGTTACTAATAGGTTAAGTGGAGTACTCGTCACACACGACGATACCGCACATTTACTGTGGTTCAAGTTGTTTAGCTACACCAGGTGAGAAAAGGTTGTTAACATGGAAACTCAAACAAGCATGTCATATCACACAAACATGGCAAGAGGTGAAGCATAAATAAACTATCTAATCTAGTCAATTTAAGTGGGGGTAAATCCTATACATGGCAACTATTACGGACCCCACGATAATTATTGCATTTGGTACTGTTCTGCCCCTAAACATATTTTATTATATTTATTAGCAAGCAAGAGCAGCATAAACACAATCTACATGCAATTCAGGTCAAGTTACATATAAAGAACATTTTAAACCGAGCAACGGTTCGAAAGTTATTAAATAAACAATTTACAGTGGCATGCGATGTAATTAGCAGGCAAACATCATGTAAACAAAGTCAAACATGGAAAAAGAGTGCATTTTATTAAACTAGACAAAATTCTAAGCAAGTTTCATATTTTATGCGCCGCGATCCGAGCTACCGTTAAAAAGTTATCGCCGTTGCAAAAAAATACTACACAATCTGCCAAAAATAAATAAATACACAAAAGAAAAAAAAACTATCGGACCAACAGTACTGGGCCGAGCCCAACTCGCAGCAACTAAAAAAACAAAAAAAAGGGAAAAAAGGGGGGTTGGGCGCCTCACCTCATGGGCCTGGCCCAAGGAGGCAGTGGCGCTGGACCTTGCGGGGCAGGCCGGCCCACACGGGTGCAGCGGGGATGGGACGAACCGTCCTGGTTCGTGCTCGTCCTGGACAGGACCGAGCAGTGGCGGCGCTCGCCGGCCGGCATCCAGCGAGGGGAGGCAGGGGAACGGGCGCGACGGGGAAGGCCAGAGGCGTGGCCGCAGTGGCTCAGTGCGGATCCGGGCGGTGGCTCGCCGTTGGGGCACGGGCGGCGCGCGGTCTCCAGGGGCGGCGCGACGGGGCTTCATGGCGGCGCCTTGAGCTCGGGCCGGCCAGAAGCTGCGGCTCCTGGTTCCTGCGAACCAGAGAGAGGGAGATGAGGAGGAGGGAGAGAAGAGGAGGAGCGCGCGGGGAAGGACCTCACCGGAGGGGAGGCGCGGCTGCTCGCCGGCGGCGGCGACCTCGGGTGCGGCTTGGGCTGCTTCCACGGGAGAGAGAGGAGAGATGGGTTCCTGGCCGTCAGATTGGAAGATCTGACGGTCCAGATCGCACATGGGAAAAAATCCAGATTTGATGGGCTAGGGATAGAATTTTGGGGCAAAGTGGAGGGAGTGGTTGCAATTTTGGCTTAGGGGAAACCATAAGTGGGGGTGGAAGTGTGGTGGTCTTTATATAGCCCAGGTGGCTAGCAGTTTGGAAAAACATCCCCGGTTTTTCTCTCGCGCGCGTGGTGTTTACGTTCCTGACCGCCAAGGGTCCGCAGGACCTCCGATTCGGGTAAAACTTCGAACTGCGCGATCAGCGCGTCCAGCCGGCGGCGTTCACCTTGCGTTGGAACCATTCTGAGAACACTTTCCGACGCGCTATAAAAATTACCCGTTTAATTATTAAACAGGGTTTTTCGTTCCGTTGGCTGCGGCTGGTCTCGTGCGGTTTTCGCGACGGTGATCGGGTGAAACCCGGTGTCGCAAAGGTCGAGTGTCAGGGTGGCAAGGGTCGGTCTCCGTCCGATACGAGATAAGAGGGGGAAAATAATCGCCGATCGATAAATCAGGGATGCAAACACCGCAAACAAATCAGACAATCAAACAATTCACACCGAAAACAAATTTTTTTAATTTTTGTGAAATCTGGGCTCTTACAATACAACACCACCAACAATGGATCTCGTCCCGAGATCCAGGATGATCCGGGGGAGAGGAGGGGATAGAAAAGAGAGACGACGATCTTCAACATCACCAACAAGGGACTCTGCTCCATGTCGACGTCGAACTTCTATCGAGATAAATTTCCGAAGAGAGACGACAACGTCGAAGAACAAAACCATCGAGTGATCAAGAGGAAGAACGATCGCGAAAACCAGATCAATGGATAGTGTTGTCGACGCAAGTCATGAAAACACCGTTAAAAGGAGAGCCGAGAACCGTACCCACTTGTCTAAGCAGACAAGGCCAAGCACAGAACGTTCTCGGAAAGCATCGTACGTGAGGGGCATCCCATCCAGGCCGGATGATCAACTGAGATGGTTCCTCATCGTCCGCACACAAGTCTAATGATATGGGTGGTGAACTCCCATATTCAAAGACAAGTCGCCTCAACCATACTAACGACTATCTCATAACTCTTACATAGACTTACTCTAGCCCGATCACTTAGTCGGGGTCTAGGGCGGGCTCGATCATACCACAAAGTGTGCACGAGACAGAGTCTCGAACAATCGCATCGAGATGCCCCAAGCTGCGCACATCTAAGGGCCACTTGGTGTATGAAAGACCGCCAGCCAGATCACAACTAAGGTCTCGAAAACCCATACAAAGACATGCATGTTATAAACATACACGCAGCACACATGCCTTGTATGAACAGCAGGTATCATTGCAATTCTCTACAAAGTATACATTTTTATTGACAACTCTTATAGAGTGCACACAGAGATCACAAACATGTGATCCAACATTACAACATAAGCGGAAGCAAATTATGTCTGAGTACAGACAAGTTTAACAAATGGCTTAAGAAGCCTTATTTAAACACAAGCCCTCCACGAGGGAACCAGTCGTCTGACTGGGACTAGACTAGTTGATCTTCAGTCGTCCAGCTCGATGAAGAAGCCACCTTCGGGGTCAGTGGCATCATCTAAAACATAGATTAAGCAAACGTGACTACAAAGTCGTACTCAGCAAGACTTACATAGGAGCTATACTAGTCATGCACATGTATCAAGGTAAAGGGAGGTGGGGTTTCACTTGCAGAAATGCCAGCTTTGACTTGGCTAGTCCTGAACTACGAGTACCAGACTTGAGGTAAGAAGCGTACACGAGTCCACTGCTTTCTCCAACCAATTACACCACTATGGTGCCTTCCTCGACTTCCCCACGAGAAAGCACGCCATAGCACTCACACTTATCTTGGTGTGTTTTAGAAGTATCCAGTTCAAGTTATCTAATAATCAAGCTAAGCTTTCCAAGCAGTCCATAACCGCGGACGCGGCTATTCGAATAGTTTTGTAAACCCTGCAGGGGTGTACCGCTACACACACATGATCATCATTTACCTCCTTTGTACTCGACACCGTTCAAGAAGTGTCGGCTGTAGGGGAACGCGGCAGAAAACAAAAAAAATTCCGCACTACGAACAGCCCAGGACCACTATGGAGACTGCATACAAGGTTTTTGATCTGATCGTTACCGACTCGTAGCGCAGCGGAAGTAGAGTCGATGTAGATCGTCGGTGCAGATCCCCGCAGCTAGGATTTACAACCTCCCAACCGCGAGAATGTATTCCCTCGTCTGCTCCTCGGACAGCGCTCAGGGAGGCGGTCGGACAGTCCCTCGGACGATGTCACGGACAGCCCTTCGGGAGGCCCCTCGAAACTCGATCGGTAACTCGGACAGCCCTTCGGGAGGACCCTTGAAACTCGAACGATAATTTGGACAGCCCTTCGGGAGGACCCTCGAACAGCCGCTCGGGCAAAAGATCGAAACTACGACCTCTCTATGGGGTTGCACACATACGGTGTCATCTATCCGGCAGGGCTTCGCCGTCCAGAACTAGTTCCTGCCGGAACCCAGACAGCCTTTCGGCTCTACGAAACTATTTCGTGTGAGGGAGAGAAGAAGCCAGATAATTGCATGGCATGTGTTGAGAACTCAAGTGAGAGCTTGGATCAAGGATATGGGGCTGCCCTCACACCTCTATTTATAGGAAACCCAAGGGGGCTTTCTTGGCTCCCAAGTCCTTATAGAAGGCTTTCCAAAAATATCTCAAGTAGTACTTTTTACTATTCATGACACCACTTTTTCGCGTCCGAAAATTCCGAAAATATTTCTGTGGGTCTTAGAATAATTCCAACACCCACTAAAATGATTTTGGGCGTATTCCGAAACAATTCCGGATTAGTGATTTTCATCTGCGAAAAGCAACCTAAGCATTTCCGGCAGCTCCGAAATATTTCCGAAAAAAATATTTTAATCTTTTCTCCAGAAAAATTCCAGAAGTTACCAGAACAATTCTGGCACTCTCCAAAATTACCAGGTGCTCTCCGAAACCTTTTCGGCTTAGTGGTTTACCCCGAAACAACTTTTCGGTTTTCTCTCTCGGAACTTTTCCGCCGTCTCCGAAACCTTTCCGGTGACTTTATCTCAGACTCCCTGTCTAGTATTCAACAGATAGATGACCCTTAAGCGTGTGACCCTGTAGGTTGGATGAAGTATAGACATGACCGGAACACTTTCCGATCAATGATCAATAGCGGAACCGAGGACATCCATATTGATCCCTATACCCATACGAAGAATTATTCGAGTGAACCTTTAGTTGCTGTGTGCTATTCCTGTTGCTTCGCGATATATTACAAATACCCGAGGTGAGACTTATTGGCATCCCCGTGAATCAACAACTTGTCCACTATGCCAGTTACCTCGTTCCTGGTATTGTTCTCTTTTCTCGTTCCCGCGTTCCGGCATCCCTGTGATCAAATCACACTGTGTCTGGCCAGACGATGGTGGATACCGTAACACCGAGAGGGCCCTAAGAATATCTCTCCAACGACGGAGGAGCAAATCCCAATCTCGAGCTACCTAGTTCCTTGTCATACTTTTCCGTGAACCCGCAAGCTGCCGTAATAGCCACCCTTTTACAGATGATGTTTAACAAAACCCCAAAGTTCACGAAGCAAGTACGAAGGAACTCGATACTCTCATGGTCTAAGGAATTATGCAAACGCACAACTTTCTCTGTGTTATTAACCATTAACTTGTGACGAATGTATCTCATAGCATAACATCAATTCGGGTTGATTCAACACAAATGTTCTTCTAACATTGTGCCCTCAAAATTGCCGGCATAGTCATGCCCATGATCAGGAAAACAGAACCATCATGCAACACTTGAGCTAGTCTTAGAGGCGAGACTAGGAATATATATTTTTTATCCGTTTATTATTCCACACGTGCATATGAGTCTTCCTCCGAGCCTCGTGGTTATTGCAGACTCGAGAACCATAGCAGTTATAGCATGGAATATAAACATAATTAGGAACATGGGGATAAATAATAACATTTATTATTGCCTCTAGGGCATATCTCCTACAGACTCCCACTTGCACTAGAGTCAATAATCTAGTCAATGCTAATGCACTTTACACCTACGGCATACTGGTGTAAAATATGCTTCACATGTGGTATAGCCTGATGTCCAACGGATCTGACAGTTTCAACTCCGTTTGTATCTTTGCATATCCTCGCGTTTTCACGCTTTCACAAAATTCATATTTTGTGTGGACTTGGCTTTGTATATATGCGAATCACTGGTCGAACCTTGATTCCTCAGACTGAGCTATGGAGCAACTATCTTCAATAGTGTTCCATTGACCAAAGCCATATTGGAACCATACTAAGTTCATGAATGAACTATATGATTCAACATTTTCTTTGTTGCTTCTAAAGCAGCAACATACATAGCCATTTGTTATAGAATTTCGCCACAGTAACCTGTTATGAACAATTCCAACTTACTGTGCCACCATATTGTGTATTACACACAAAAAAACTTTAACTCAAATCGAAAATCGCATGGAGCATTGATGAAGACCGTATCGATGTAATTACTTACAACAAGTACTTCATAATCTCTTCTTGCGAGAAAACATGTCATCAGTGCTACTTTAGTACTCAATAACATTTTTCACTGTTGTCCCACGATCAGTTCTTTGATCACTTTGGTATCTATACTCGCAACAACTTTGGAGTATTGGACATATCTGGTTGTTTTACATACCATGGAATACATGATTAATCCCAACACGAAGGTGTGTGGAATCTCCATCATGTAATTTTCTCATCAGTGTTTTGGGACACTGAGTCTTGCAAAAACTCTTTCCATGTGACTTTGGCAAGAATCACTCCTTGTCGTTTTTAATGCTAAATTGTTTTGGCATCTTGTCAGTATGTATTTTGGCTTAGCCCTATTAGGCAATTCTATCTCTTAGATAATTATGCCTAATATCAAGGCTACTTAACCCAAGCACTTCATCAAAAAACTATTTTCATGAAGTCCTAATTCATGTCAAGAAATTTATATTATTTCCAATTAACAATGTGTCAAGCACACACAAGGTTTTTAGAAATATTATTATGCTCCCACTTACTTTCTTGCAATCACAAGCATCTTCGTTATCTATTGATGAAATCAAACTCTTTTGACTATTTCATCAAAAACGAAGATTCCAACTCCATTATGCTCTCTTTTGTCCATCGCAGGAAGTCTGAAGTTTGCATACTTACTAGCATCCTCTGGACTGACAAAATACCTTGGACTGTATCTCCAAGGCAGTATTTCCATCTCATGGAAATCCTTTTGGCATCCATGTTTCATATCTCATGAATGAAATACGTATTAATTGCTAGTTTAACCCGAACCGACTTTAAGCATCGCTACGGAGAGACAATCTCGCCGTAGTTAATTCCTTGAAATTGTTATAAGCAACAAGTCGAGCTTTATGGATAAAACATTTTTATCCGTATCAGTTTATAGTTCCATTAATATTCGTTAGACTCTAAGTCTTCCGAATGGTCCATCAAGATACAATCTTGAATTACGTATATGGAAACTATCTCGGATTTGTATTGGCATTTAGCCAATTCCGGAGTCAGGGCCCATCATCGCTTCCTTGATTATCGTAGGTATGCTGTTGTCTAACAACAATATCTCGTTTGCGCACCTGAGAGGTTTGCACGAGTTTTGCCTACGTGGCTTAGTTGCAAGTTTGACCGAAGTCCATACATCTCATGTAGAGGCTTCCGTATCAGTTGCAGTAGGAAACTCTGGAATCACTTCCAAGGTTCCTTTCCTTTGATCTGATGACGAGGATACTGTTATCTCGTCGAGTTGCACTGTCCTCCCACTCACCTTTTTTCAAGAACCATTCTCTTTAAAAGCATACCGTTCTTTGTGGCAAAACCTTTTGCCTCGGTATAGTGGTGGAGGAATTCCCAATAATTTGGGATAACCTACAAAGTAGCACTTGTCTGATTTGGAATAGGTTTGTAAACAGTTTACACAATCCCCATATTCCAAATGTTAAGAAAAGATAAAACATGGTTGGGCGTACCATACCATGGCGTCATTTCAACAGACCTGATGGCGCTCCTTTCAGTGTAAAAGCCGTAGTCTCTAAAGCATTACATTAAAAGGGATAATGGCAAATTGATTTATGTCATCTTTGATCTTACCATGTCATAAATGGTTTGATTAAATCTTCAAGGACATTCCACTTGCAGTGGTGTTCCGGGAGGTGCAAGTTATGAAAACTCTTTTCACAACTCATCAGACATTGGCTAAACTTGTAACTCAAAAATTCCTTTCTGCAATCGAATTGTAGAAACATAATTTTCTTGTCACAATAACTTTCACTTCATTTTTGAAAACCTTTCGAATGATTTCAAAAGATCCAGACTTACGTCTCATCAAGTAAATATCCATATATCTACTTGAGTCTTTTCTGAAGATAGATAAATCCACTACTAACAACATTTATCGGACTACACACATCAAATGTATGATCACCAATAAGTTTGTTGTTCGTTCCTCACGGCCTGTGAACGGTATTTCAGTCACTTAACTTTTCGGACGAAAGTTGCAAGTGTGAGATGATTCATAATCAAATGACTTCAAAATCCATCATTATGGAATTTCTCCATGCGGGTTTCTCCAATGTGACCAAATGCAGTGCCACACATATGTGGTATTCTTTTAGTCTTTCGACATTTAGCGTCATTGTTATGGATGTATCATATTACCATCAATATTCGTAACATACATCCCATCCCCGATGGAAGCATGGCCCTTTATGTTATTCATAATACTGAACAACAATTGTTCTTTTATGAACAACCTTGTTGCAACATACTTTATGCAATGGGCTAGAGTGTATAAAACTCTAAAACGAATTATGAAAATAAATACAGATGGTGATACACCGATGGAAGGTATAGTAACTTTTACTATGTTCCCAGCGCGTATCTAAACCTCATTACTGGCAAGTCTTTTAGGCCGTAGTGGTTCTTGCATCGAGTTGCAACAGAATGCAATCGAGCGGGTATTCCTGTGATCAACTTTTAATCATAACACCCAAGAATTATGGACTAACTGTTTAATCACAATTCCCAAGAACTATTTATTTTTGACCAGCCTTCCATACATCAATAACTTTCATGACTTTTATACATGAGCTGGACATTCCAGTCTTCTTTCTTTTTGCCCTTATACTTTTAACAGTTTAACTTTCAATATATTTCTCCTACTCTCAGAAGAAGCACCCAACTTTAAGAGTGGCGTTAGCCCCGGACTTCCTAGGCGTGTGAGTCATACTAACACCCTTTGGACATTTCCTTTCTCTTTAAGTTGTTTGTTTTATTCACCTTCATCATATGACAGGCGTTCTTCTGGATCCCTCTCTTATCAATCAAATGCCCAGTACACACTTTACTAATACTTTGCAAACAAATATTGCTTTGGATATCTCATATCTTTTAGCCTTTGTCTGTATCTGAAAACAATTTTCAGTTCCATGAATATTACATAACTATCCCAAACTTGTGAAGTTCGGGTCTTATGGAAGCAAACGTATTGCACTTGACCACAATGGAATTCTAGCTTTTGGATCGAAGGACGAGAGTCACATCATCCATAGCATTAGCGGGAGGACACCGAAAGCATGCGATAGGACAAAATCCTTCTCGGCACTCTTGAGGACAATCCTCGCATTACGTTACCAACCGTAAAGTTTTAACCCGATATTTAACAGCTTATTCAATTTTAATAGGGAAGGTGGAAACGCGAGCCATTATTCTACAACTATTAGCAAATTATACTTAGACAGTGTTCATAATTAATTGCACTCAGAATTAAACAAGTTAATTCTAAAATGCGCTCCCACTCAAATCAATATCTCTCAAAATTGATTATGAGTGATTCAAGATCCAAATATCAATACAACGCCATAGAATCATCATCTCATGACGAGGATTTTGATTTGGTAGGCCAACTTGCCGATCACATCTCTATGTGACTCTTGTTCATCTTTCGATGCATGTGTTCCGAGCTCAGGACGATCCTGCCATGAACGTCAAGACAACCAAGTGATCTTGCTGCGAGGTCTGACCTCACCCGCCTTACATTTCTCCAATCGTTCGTACCCATGCATCCATGGCGCACCCCGAAAGGATAGATGCTGTGACGGTGCTACATTTGGGAGAACACTAACTACTTGATATTTTAAGTGAGAGATCACCCTAATAAAAAGCGACTACCGCGCAATCAAGAAGGGTGGAACTTAAGGGATAAACATCTCAGGTAATTCATAATTGCATGATATGGTATAGCCCCTTCTGACGGAGAAGTCAAGTATTTCTTCGTCTTTGGCATTTGCGTCGGAGTCCACCTTCGCGAAGTTTGCCACCACCTTGTCGATGCACCAAATAATATTGCTATCTTTATAGCTAATAAAATAAGTGCATTACATAAGGTTGACTCGCAGGTCATTAAAGTGACAATCATATGGCTCCAGCCATCATGCCGAATCATGACACGCAGGTCATGTTAATAAATTTACATTATATAGTCATCTCATACATAATCAAATTAATATGAGCTTTGCTATACCACATCACATGCACATCCTGCAAAACCAAGTTAGACGCCTCTAATCGGTTTATGCAAAATTTTATTTTACGTGGCTTCTAAGGTTTTGACTTAAACCGCAGCTACCAACGTTTATCATCAAGCATGATTATTCAAGTCGCTAGATTAACTTTGCGGGGTGTATGAAACACGAGATAATAAAATCTCGAGCCCCATACTGAACTTCGTCATACGCGTGATCCCCGTGCAGATCATATCTGCATTGCCCTTTAGTCTGCAGAATTTCTTCTTTCTCTAACTATGGTGGAATTCAACGAACTGTTAGCACTTCTTTGATCAATCAGGATCGCAGATTGCCAGAACTTTGAAACTCCACCATACTGTTATTGAGATCAGAAATACACAAATTCCAGGGAAGCAACAAGAACATCGGGTAACAGATTTCATCTGCCACCCGCATAAATAATTTTCAGCAATAGATCTGATCTACTCCAAAATTATATTATGCAATACCCATACATCTCTATGTATTCTAGATCGCAACATGCATCTACGCATAGCACGGCTCTGATGCCACTGTAGGGGAACGCGGCAGAAAACAAAAAAAATTCCGCACTACGAACAGCCCAGGACCACTATGGAGACTGCATACAAGGTTTTTGATCTGATCGTTACCGACTCGTAGCGCAGCGGAAGTAGAGTCGATGTAGATCGTCGGTGCAGATCCCCGCAGCTAGGATTTACAACCTCCCAACCGCGAGAATGTATTCCCTCGTCTGCTCCTCGGACAGCGCTCAGGGAGGCGGTCGGACAGTCCCTCGGACGATGTCACGGACAGCCCTTCGGGAGGCCCCTCGAAACTCGATCGGTAACTCGGACAGCCCTTCGGGAGGACCCTTGAAACTCGAACGATAATTTGGACAGCCCTTCGGGAGGACCCTCGAACAGCCCCTCGGGCAAAAGATCGAAACTACGACCTCTCTATGGGGTTGCACACATACGGTGTCATCTATCCGGCAGGGCTTCGCCGTCCAGAACTAGTTCCTGCCGGAACCCAGACAGCCTTTCGGCTCTACGAAACTATTTCGTGTGAGGGAGAGAAGAAGCCAGATAATTGCATGGCATGTGTTGAGAACTCAAGTGAGAGCTTGGATCAAGGATATGGGGCTGCCCTCACACCTCTATTTATAGGAAACCCAAGGGGGCTTTCTTGGCTCCCAAGTCCTTCTAGAAGGCTTTCCAAAAATATCTCAAGTAGTACTTTTTACTATTCATGACACCACTTTTTCGCGTCCGAAAATTCCGAAAATATTTCTGTGGGTCTTAGAATAATTCCAACACCCACTAAAATGATTTTGGGCGTATTCCGAAACAATTCCGGATTAGTGATTTTCATCTGCGAAAAGCAACCTAAGCATTTCCGGCAGCTCCGGAACATTTCCGGCAGCTCCGAAATATTTCCGAAAAAAATATTTTAATCTTTTCTCCAGAAAAATTCCAGAAGTTACCAGAACAATTCTGGCACTCTCCAAAATTACCAGGTGCTCTCCGAAACCTTTTCGGCTTAGTGGTTTACCCCGAAACAACTTTTCGGTTTTCTCTCTCGGAACTTTTCCGCCGTCTCCGAAACCTTTCCGGTGACTTTATCTCAGACTCCCTGTCTAGTATTCAACAGATAGATGACCCTTAAGCGTGTGACCCTGTAGGTTCGATGAAGTATAGACATGACCGGAACACTTTCCGATCAATGATCAATAGCGGAACCGAGGACATCCATATTGATCCCTATACCCATACGAAGAATTATTCGAGTGAACCTTTAGTTGCTGTGTGCTATTCCTGTTGCTTCGCGATATATTACAAATACCTGAGGTGAGACTTATTGGCATCCCCGTGAATCAACAACTTGTCCACTATGCCAGTTACCTCGTTCCTGGTATTGTTCTCTTTTCTCGTTCCCGCGTTCCGGCATCCCTGTGATCAAATCACACTGTGTCTGGCCAGACGATGGTGGATACCGTAACACCGAGAGGGCCCTAAGAATATCTCTCCAACGACGGAGGAGCAAATCCCAATCTCGAGCTACCTAGTTCCTTGTCATACTTTTCCGTGAACCCGCAAGCTGCCGTAATAGCCACCCTTTTACAGATGATGTTTAACAAAACCCCAAAGTTCACGAAGCAAGTACGAAGGAACTCGATACTCTCATGGTCTAAGGAATTATGCAAACGCACAACTTTCTCTGTGTTATTAACCATTAACTTGTGACGAATGTATCTCATAGCATAACATCAATTCGGGTCGATTCAACACAAATGTTCTTCTAACATTGTGCCCTCAAAATTGCCGGCATAGTCATGCCCATGATCAGGAAAACAGAACCATCATGCAACACTTGAGCTAGTCTTAGAGGCGAGACTAGGAATATATATTTTTTATCCGTTTATTATTCCACACGTGCATATGAGTCTTCCTCCGAGCCTCGTGGTTATTGCAGACTCGAGAACCATAGCAGTTATAGCATGGAATATAAACATAATTAGGAACATGGGGATAAATAATAACATTTATTATTGCCTCTAGGGCATATCTCCTACATCGGCGAGGATGCTCACCACAAATGTTACCTCATAGCCTATCTAGTCCAAGAAAGCCGCCTACTTGGGTTGGTTACCACTATCGTCAACCCAGCCGGTTTACCGAAGTGGACCCAAGTGATGTGTGCGTGGTTCCTAAGCCGGTCTCGGGTGAGCCGTTCTCTCACTTAGCAGCCAGGCCACAGACCTACCAGAACTCCGAAGTATTGCGACATCTGGACATCAAAAGGTATGAGTTAATAGGTTGAGAGGGGTCAGTGAGCCCAATGTGTGGTTGTACTCTTCATCATGGATCACCACACAAGAACTCGGACTTAGGGCGATGTTCAACGAGACAACCCACCGTGTACTCCTACACAGCCTCTCATCGTTCACCTTGTATTAGTGTCGATTCACCAACACTTTTCTACCAACATCAACATGATCACTACCATCCCGACTCACATCACAGTATCATCATGGTATCATACTAAGCATGCAATAAGCGATAATCATTTGCAGGGGCCACATGATATCAACCAACTCCTACATTTGCTAGGATTTTGGTTTGCTTACTACTGTGACAAAATGATAGGTCATGCAAAGGAATGGGTTCATCTATGCGGAAGAAACGAATCATGGTGATCATCCTAAACAATGCATAAGCGAGACATGAGAGGGAAGTGGGATTTTATCGACATGATCAATGGGGGTTTGCTTGCCTTGCTGACGAGGTTCGGGTTCTGGGTCTTCAGCGAAGGGGGCAGCCTCCTGCTCCGGTTCCACCTCTACTCGACAAACAACAAACAAGGTAGCAAAGTAAATACAATGCACAATCACATGATGGAAGGTTGAAACTTGATGTATATGCTTTGATGTGTGAAGCAATTCAATTTAAATGGAGTATATTGCAAATTGAATTGCAAATTCAAACTCCAATTTGAATTCAAACTTGACCAAGTTACATGTGACATTGTTTGATCATTTGGAACCTTTAGGAAATGTGTATGATATGCCTCTGAAGTGTGGTTGAAATATAGCTTAATTCCATGGTTCAAGTTGCAAAATCATTTGAATTGAATTTGAATTAATTCCAAATAAATCAAATGACATATGCTACTGGTCCCATTTTAAAATCAACTCAAACATAGTTGAAAGTTGGATTTTTGGATAGCTTATTTTATCCTGATCATTTTTCATATATTATTTGTCCAATTTGGAGTTGATATGAATTTTCTATGAATTTCCAAAGTTTGGGTTATTTTCTGGAATTTCTGGAATTTCTTTAATTCAATTTAATTTCTGGAATTGAATTACTGCGTCATGCTGACTTCATTCTGGCGTCAGGGGGGGGGGCTGACGTGTGGGCCAAGGGTGTCAGTGTCTCAGGTGGCTAATCCCAGCTGCTTTAATTAACGAGTGCCTTAATTAAGCCACTTGGCCCACTTGGCAGTGACCTAGGGTCACTTAACACAGGTGGGGTTAAGTCCCTAAGCACGGCCACGTCGGCGGGGCTGCCGGCGGATAAACGCCGGCGACCTGAACGCGGCGGCGCTTCTCGGATCCGCAGTTCCCGTGCATCATTCGATGCGCTGAGACCACAGGAATGTAGCCCGTGCTCTCGCGCGTCGTCTGGTGCACGCGGGCGACCTCGGTGGTGACCAGGGCGACGGCGTCTTAAAAGGTGGCGGCGGCCGGAGCCACGACTCGGGGTGGAACTCGCTGCGGCGCTCCAGAAGAAGCAGACGTGGTTGCAAACGAAGCCTTGGAGCACGGCGAAGGCGTTAGACAAGGAGGCGGGTTCGATTGCGCAACAGGTGGTCGTCGCCATGGTTCCCGGCGGCGAGGAGCTTCGGCCTTCATGGTGGATTGTTCTAGAGAGGAGGAGGAAGACGTTGGGATGGCTCGGGTGAACCGTGAGCTCACCGTGAGTCCAACGGAAGCGGTGGCGAAGTCGTAGGAGCTCGGGGCTGGCCTGGAATTGAAGAAGTCGTGCGGCGGCTCCGGCGAGACGATGGCGAAGATTGCGACGGCCTCGGGCTCGATTAGGACGCCAGCTTCTCCAGATCGACGAAGACGACGACGACGCGCACAATGGACAGGGTCTCCGGGCTTCTCTCCGGCGTTGGCTGCGGGTTTCGTCGACAGCGAACGGCGGTTGCTCTCAGGGGAAAAGGGGAAAACGCGTAGAGAGCTTGAGAGGAGGCGACGATGGGGAAAAGTGAGAGGGGACGATGCGGACGTCTCCTGGGCGCTCTTTGGAGTTTTGGGGCGGCCTGGAAGCCCCTGGGCGTCGAGGTGGCGTCCACGGCGTGCTCGGCCGCTCCAGCGAGCTGCTTTGGCGCGCGGGGAGGAAGACGGCAGGCGAGTTCGCGGGCTGGGCCAGGCTGGTGGGCTGCTAAGCGATGAGTTGGGCCACTTCGGCCAGGTAAGTCCTTTTTCTTTTCTTTTCTGTTTTCTTTTCTGACATTTGTTTTGTCTTAGCTAAATAAATAGCTAGGCATTTTATTAAATGCTGAAAAAATTTATATGGCTTCATAATAATATAGACTAGCCACATATAAAGTTTCAACATTTTTAAAATTCAAATAATTTGAATCTTAACTCAAATAGGGGTTTTTCATTAAATCCAAGGCACTGTTTGAATATTTGAAAAATCTATGAGCATGGGATGGGTCCCACATCACTTGATATGTGATGACACTCATTTATAAGACTTTTCAAAAATCTAACATGAATTTTTGGAGAAGATTTTTATCTGGCCTTTTGAATTAATTCATCTGAGGGGGTTCCTTCTCCCATTTTGCTTTTGAATTTGATTTCAAAGATTTCTTTTGAAAATTTAACATGATGCAAGAGTACTGGCTAACCCTAGCACATTACCTAACAGAGGGTTCTGACATAAGATTATCTCAGTTGTTGTTGTCTATGAACAAGGAGTAGGTCTCAAGTCATCCATAACTGTGGACACGGCTTCTCGAAAAGATTTAACTCTGCAGGGGTGTACCAACTGCCCATTACAAGGATCCGCACGCACGCCCATCTCTCTTAGTTGCTACCCATCACAGGCAACCATTTTATGATTTAGTTCCAAGAGATCCGAAACGACAGGTCCCTCTAACTAACAACGAACAAATCCGGGTGGCCCCCGGGGAGTCGACACCCAATCCATAAGCCGGCCACGCTCTCGGATCGGACTCTTCCGTATGACGCAGGTCAGATTGCCGGTTAATCACACATGGGAAACCGGGTCCTAGCTGATCGGGTGGACCAACAGAGAAACCATGTCTCCACTGGCCCAAGTTGTTTTAAAAGATATCTGCTAGGAGCGACCCGACAAGATATATATGCATGTTTTCAAATGGTAAATCAGCTTGGGCCACCTCTAGAAATGTTTGAAGCTAGATAGGTAAGAAAAGGGGACCCCATAAAATCCCACACGCGGTTAGGCACGCTCGGTCTTAAAACCAATACCCGGAACTCGGATCCTAGGTGACTCGAATGGAACAAAGCGTCGGGGCGGGATAGCCTAGACCTTCCATCCTTCGTCGAATATAGCCAACATTATAATAATCATATCATCAACAACAATATAATAATGTGATATCCCAAACCAAGGAGTAATAGGGTAACATCGTAGCATCCTAAGCATGCATACTAAGCAGGGGCTGAGCAACGAGAAATAGTAACATAGCAGTACAAGGTTTGCTGGGAGGGTACATGGCTGTATCGGTTTGAAAGAGGCTGTAAACATGTGGTAGGATCAAACATCGAGCCTATCCTAGACTAGCATGCAAACCGCTGGTTGAAATAGAATGGATCATAAGTAATATATAGTCCTTGCCTGTTGATAAGTCGGGATCCGAAGGTGTGGTTGATCACAAGCTCGCATCATCTCCGAGAGGTACCCGCAGAAGCACACAAGACGGTAAACACTAGAAAGCAATCAACGAGCAAGCATCTATTAGTACGAAGCAAACACGAGCAAGCATCAACAAGAAGGAAACACGAGACATCGCACCTACCGTCGAGAGCGGTTACTAACAGGTTAAGTGGAGTACTCGTCACACACAACGATACCGCACATTTACTGTGGTTCAAGTTGTTTAGCTACACCAGGTGAGCAAAGGTTGTTAACCAGGAAACTCAAACAAGCATGTCATATCACACAAACATGGCAAGAGGTGAAGCATAAATAAACTATCTAATCTAGTCAATTTAAGTGGGGGTAAATCCTATACATGACAACTATTACGGACCCCACGATAATTATTGCATTTGGTACTGTTCTTCCCCTAAACATATTTTATTATTTTTATTAGCAAGCAAGAGCACCATAAACACAATCTACATGCAATTCAGGTCAAGTTACATATAAAGAACATTTTAAACCGAGCAACGGTTAAAAAGTTATTAAATAAACAATTTACAGTGGCATGCGATGTAATTAGCAGGCAAACATCATGTAAAAAAAGTCAAACATGGAAAAAGAGCACATTTTATTAAACTAGACAAAATTCTAAGCAAGTTTCATGTTTTATGCGTCGCGATCCGAGCTACCGTTAAAAAGTTATCGCCGTTACAAAAAAATACTACACAATCTGCCAAAAATAAATAAATACAGAAAAGGAAAAAAAACTATCGGACCAACAGTACTGGGCCGAGCCCAACTCGCAGTAACTAAAAAAACAAAAAAAAGGAAAAAAAAGGGGGGGTTGGGCGCCTCACCTCATGGGCCTGGCCCAAGGAGGCAGTGGCGCTGGACCTTGCGGGGGAGGCCGGCCCACACGGGTGCAGCGGGGCTGGGACGAACCGTCCTGGTTCGTGCTCGTCCTGGACAGGACCGAGCAGCGGCGGCGCTCGCCGGCCGGCATCCAGCGAGGGGAGGCAGGGGAACGGGCGCGACGGGGAAGGCCAGAGGCGTGGCCGCAGGGGCTCAGTGCGGATCCGGGCGGCGGCTCACCGTTGGGGCACGGGCGGCGCGGGGTCTCCAGGGGCGGCGCGACGGGGCTTCATGGCGGCGCCTTGAGCTTGGGCCGGCCGGAAGCTGCGGCTCCTGGTTCCTGCGAACCAGAGAGAGGGAGATGACGAGGAGGGAGAGAAGAGGAGTAGCGCGCGGGGAAGGACCTCACCGGAGGGGAGGCGCGGCTGCTCGCCGGCGGCGGCGCTCTCGCCGGCGCGGGCGGCGACCTCGGGTGCGGCTTGGGATGCTTCCACGGGAGAGAGAGGAGAGATGGGTTCCTGGCCGTCAGATTGGAAGATCTGACGGTCCAGATCGCACATGGGAAAAAAATACAGATTTGATGGGCTAGGGATAGAATTTTGGGGCAAAGTGGAGGGGGTGGCTGCAATTTTGGCTTAGGGGAAACCCTAAGTGGGGGTGGAAGTGTGGTGGTCTTTATATAGCCCAGGTGGCGGGCAGTTTGGAAAAACATCCCCGGTTTTTCTCTCGCGCGCGCGGTGTTTACGTTCCTGACCGCCGGGGGTCCGCAGGACCTCCGATTCGGGTAAAACTTCGAACTGCGCGATCAGCGCGTCGAGCCGGCGGCGGTCACCTCTTGTTGGAACCGTTCTGAGAACACTTTCCAGCGCGCTATAAAAATAACCCGTTTAATTATTAAACAGGGTTTTTAATTCCGTTGGCTGCGGCTGGTCTCGTGTGGTTTTCGCGACGGTGATCGGGTGAAACCCGGTGTCGCAAAGGTCGAGTGTCAGGGTGGCAAGGGTCGGTCTCCGTCCGATACCAGATAAGAGGTGGAAAATAATCGCCGATCGATAAATCGGGGATGCCAACACCGCAAACAAATCAGACAATCAAACAATTCACACCGAAAACAATTTTTTTAAATTTTTGTGAAATCTGGGCTGTTACAAAACCCAAAGCAACAGACAACTTCATTAAAAGAAGTTTGCGTAAAGTAAACAATCCTTGCACCCGCAAGTACAAGCACCATTGTTTTCCCCCTTGTGGCAACAACACATCCCCTAGACTCATGTTTCTGTCACTCAAGCTAGTCATCAGGGGGCATGAACCCACAATCATGCATAACACTCCCTCTTGGAGTTACAATCAATCACTTGGCCAAAGTAATAAAAAGCAACGGAGAACATGCAAGAATTACTCAAGAACATAAATATAAAAGGAGAAGAACCAAATATATAACTCATCACAATCTGAACATAATCTCATAATCCATCAGATCCCAGCAAACTCAACATAGCAACAGCAGAAGAATTACATATGTGCCTTGATCATGTACGGCAGCTCACAAGGTCTAATCAATGAAGAACAAAGAGGGGGAGAGGGAATCACATAGCTACTGATCATGGACCCATGGTCCAAGGTGGACTACTCACGGCTCATCCGGGAAGCGTCCATGGTGGCGGAGAAGCTCTTGGAGGTCAATCCTTCCCTCCGACAGGGTGCCGGGAAGAGGTCTTCTGGCACTCCCGATCTTTGAAGCGTGGCGGCGGCGGGACATATGGGAGATATCGAAAAAGGGTTCTGTCCTCGGTGGTTTCGGGACAAGAGGTAAATATATGCGAAGGGGGGTAGCCAGGGGTGGACTTGGGGGTCCAAGCGCCCCCCTAGTGCGGCCTAGGGTGGGGCCGCATCTCTGGCCGCCTAGGCACCAGGTGGGTCCCCAACCCCTCTTCGGGCGTCTGGAAGCTTCTGTGTCACTCATTTTATATATATATATTTTCCCGGAATTTTTCTGGCACTTTAAGTAATGGGAAAACTTGAAATACAAAAATAGCAAAAAACAGAAACTGGCACTGGGGTGCACTGAGTTAATAGGTTAGTCCAAATATGATCAAAAGTGTATGAAAGTGTATTAAAAGCATAGCAATATCACCCAAAACATGCATGGATCAAGAATAAATTATAGATACGTTTGGGACGTATCAACATGCCCAAGCTTAATTCTTGCTCGTCCTCGAGTAGGTAAATGATAACAAGCATAATTTTTGTGGTGACGTGCTACCAACCATAAAAGAACTTTTAAGTAAAGTAAGGAATGCATGTAATTCAATTCAAGTCATAACAATAAAGAGTCTATATTAGCATTGAAACAAGTAACAAAAGAACATAAAGGTGCAAGAGCTCTCACTGTCCGTGACTCGAATGTCTCCAAATGGTGTTTGCGTTCAAGAAGTGGGAGATAGGAATACGAGAGAATAAAAACATACTATTTATTTAGGTTGAGAACACAATCTACTAAAGATTCACAATTAGTCTTCATGGAATCTTATCTTGACTCGTCCCTAGACCACTAGCCAGGTACAAGTCAAATTGATCCACTCCCTTTCGACTTTTTGAGCACTCATGAAATGGATGAGCGTAAGCAAGAAAGTTGACACTTAGGATGGCAAAGAGAGAAATGATGGAGGATGAAGACAAAAAGGTGGGAAAGGCTCACATCAATAAGGACAATCATAAGCGAGAGAAAGTCAAATGATAGATATGATGTGAGCAGTAGGGATTTCCATTCAACGGATGCACATGCAAGCTATGGAAAGCTCTCCAATGGAACTAGTGGGGGTGCATCCAACTTGCTTGCTCAAGAAGACCTAGAGGTCATTTGAGGAGGCTCGTCAGTGGAATATACAAGCCAAGTTATATAGTGTAAGGGTCCTCACATAGCTATATGCATGTAAGATGATATCTATGGAGTACAAGATATAAGAGGGAGTACGAGTGTGGATCTCTCAAAAGGAAAGTAGTGTTCCCCCTTCTCTCTTTTTATTTCCTTTTTCTATTTTTTCTATTTTTTGTGGCCTCAACAGCTCTGTCTATTTAATTCTCATTTATCCTCGTTGGGATCTTTTAATTTGTCCTTGGGATCTTTTCCTCACTTTAGGGGCAACACTCTATATTACAAGAAGTATAGAAGATCTTTCACACTTTACAAAAGTACTCAGCATAAAGAAGATGAACTTATCATGATGTATCCAAATGTATGCCTCTGCCAGTGTAGCAGGATATGCAATGATACTAGCGCGCCATGTAGCAATGATTAGGGTAAGGCCCAACTAGCATGCGGCTCATCGATCAAGCAAAATAATGTATGACATGAAGATCAAGTCATGAGATGGTGGATGTTCCATGGCAATGTATCTCGGAAAGGCTATGGAAATGCCTTGATAGGTAGGTATGGTCTCTATTTTGAGGAAGGATATAAGGAGATTTATGATGACAGACCATATCATTCCAAGGGTTTGGATGCACCGGCGAAGTATGCACCAACTCTCGAGGTGAGAAAGGCAATGCATGGTACTAAAGAGGCTAGGAAAACATGAGGAGGTGGAAGTGTCAACTTTCAAATACTTACATTAGTCTGAAGAACTCATGCACTTATTATCGGTAACTCTCAATCTAATCAGGATGTTCACAAAGAGACAAGTACCGCTAGGAGGAGTGTATGGGGGTTTTTTTATCCTTGCACATCCTCGACTCATGGTACGTGAGTGTTCTCTAATATCCGAACCATCCAATGATTATTGATCCATCTAGTAGCTAGAGTTCTAACCTAGTTTTTGTAGTTTTTCGAAAATAAACACGGATTGCCCAAAATACGACATTTATCAATCATAGGCTAAATCTCTTGACACCAAAAGTTCAAACATTACTCAAAAAAATACCTCAAAACTATTGCAAGTTACTACTACAATTGAATAGAAACCTCAATTACCTACTTCAAGTCAAGACACACAACTCAGTGCAACAGGCCAACTCTCTAAACAAGATAAACATGAAAACTCAAGAGAGTTTCAGCAAAAAACTAAACAAAATCTCTGTCGGGACCCGGGGTTAGCATATGTAATTCCGGTCACAATACAATCACATGGAGAGCCGAGAGCCGTACCCACTTGTCTGAGCAGACAAGGCCAAGCACAGATCACTCTCGGTAAGCATCGAACGTGAGGGGCATCCCATCCAGGCCGGATGATCAACTGAGATGGGTCCTCATCGTCTGCTCACAAGTCTAAATGCTTATGGGTGGTGAATCCCATAATCATAGACAAGTCACCTCAACCATGTTATCGATTGAATCATAACCCTTACATAAACTTATTCCAGCCCGATCACTTAGTCGGGATCTCGGGCGGGCTCGATCATACAACAAAGTGTGCCACGTGACAAAGTCACGAGAAATCGCATCGCGATGCCCCAAGCTGCGCACATCTAAGGGCCACTTGGTGTATAAAAGACCGCCGGCAAGAACACAACTAAGCTATCGAACCCCACACTAAGACATGCATGTTATAATCATACACGCAGCATACATGTCCAGTGTAAACAGCAGGTAATCACAACATGAACTCTACAAACTCATGGTCTTTATAACTTCTGCTAAACAGAGCAGACATAATAGTTGTATTACAAGTAGAGATCACACGGATGTGATCCAACATTAAATCAAACATGAACGGAAGAAAATTATGTCTTAGTAAAGACAAGTTTAACAAATGGCTTAAGAAGCCTCAAAGAAAAGTACAACGACCCTCCAAAGGGCACAGGCTGCTGCCTGGAACTATACGACATTGGTCCACGTCGAGCTCGAGGTAGAGGCCACCATCAGGGTCAGTGGTCTCGTCTCTAAAACATAGAATAAGCAAACACGAGTACAAAGTCGTACTCAACAAGACTTACATAGGAACTATACTACTCATGCACATGTATCAAGGCAAAGGGAGGTGGGGTTTCACTTGCAGAAGTGCCAGCTTTCACTTGGCTAATCCTGAACTACGAGTACCAGAGAGAGGTAAGAACGTACACGAGTCCAAGTAACAGTCTCCAACCAATACTCCACTATGTTGCCTTCCTCGACTTCCCCACGAGGAAGCACGCCATAGCACTCACACTTATCTTGGTGTGTTTTAGAAGTATCCAGTTCAAGTTATCTATGATCAAGTAAAGGTCTCCAAGTAGTCCATAACCGCGGACACGGCTATTCGAATAGTTCATTAACCCTGCAGGGGTGTACTGCTACACACACGCCTCATCAGTTACCGCCTGGGGATGGACCCTTCAAGTGAGTACCGGCGAGGATGCTGCCACGACACTTCACTCACGGCACCATCTCTAATCCTAGGGAGTCGCCTATTTGAGTTGGGACCACAATCGGAATCCGTCCGATTGTTCCGATGCGGACTCAAACGTTCTGTGACCGCCATCAAGCTCAACTCGATCATGATCACTTTATTCAACGTGCCCACAACCTACGCGAACCACTTACCTTGGTTCCACTTTCTTGAGATCGTTAAAGGGCGAACTACTTGCGACTCCTGGACAGGTCCGGGGTGAGGTACTAGGCCGAGAGGGGTGAGTGAGCCCAATGTGTGGTCGTACTCTTAGTCTTGGATAACAACACAAGAACTCGGGCCTAAGGCAGTGTTCAACGAGACAACCCACTGTGTACTCCTACACAACCTCTCATCTTTCACCTTTGTTTAGGGTAGATTCACCAACACATTACCACCATCATTCAGATGAGCACTACCATCCCGACTCACATCAAAGTAGCCTCAGGTAACAACTCTAAGCATGCAATAAGCTGTAACAGTTGCAGGGGCCACATGATATCAACCAACTCATACATCTGCTAGGATTGTGGTTTGCTTACTACTGTGACAAAATGATAGGTCATGCAAAGGAATGGGTTCAACTAGCGGTAGAACGTATCATGGTGACATCCTAAACATTCATTTGCGAGAATGAGAGGGAACTGGGATTTTATCGACATGATCAAAGAGGGGGTGCTTGCCTTGCTGACGATCACGATGTAACACTCTTCTGACGTGAGGTTGAACTCGTCTCCAAGATCAACTCTACCGAGAAGATGCAATCACCGAAGCACTGAAAGTAATGCACATTCAAGATAATACAATGCACATTCAATATGCAAAACATAGCATGGCAATGTGCTGATGTGACCTATGTTTGAATTTGCACATGTTAATTGAAGTTGATTTGAAAAGTAAATTCAAATTCAAACTCCAAATGTTATTCAATTTAGTTTCAAATTGCATTTGCTAAAGTTTGTTCATTGTAAACCAAGTGATCATATGTGTGAAATGCTTCTGAAGTACAAGTGAAGTGTGGTGGATTTCAATGGTTGAAGTTGGAATAGTTTTTGAATTGAATTTGAAATAATTCCAATTAAATCAAATAGAAAAAGCTACTGATCCCTTTTTAAGATCAACTCCAACATAGCTGAAAGTTGGAAATTTGGATAGAGGATTTTCTCCTGGTAATTTTTCATATATTATATGTTAAATTTGGAGTTAAAATGAATTTTCTATGATTTTTCAAAGTTTCAGCCATTTTCTGGAATTTTACTGAAATAATTAAATGATTTACTCTTTACTGCGTCATCACTAGGTCATGCTGACGCCAGGGTTTGACTAGTCAACTGGCCCCACCTGTCAGCGAGAGAGGGGTTATTAACCTCTCTGTTTAATTTAAACCTTGATTAACTTTGGCCTCGGGCCCACTGTTAGTGAGAGGAGGGGGTGGGTTAGCAGGGTAATTAGGGCCTTAATGGCCAGGACATCGCCGGTGAGCTCAGTGCTCGCCGGAGCTTCGCCGGAGAGAGGGATTCGGGCACGGGAGAGGGAAAGGGGGGCACGGGCAGGTGCCCTGCATCCTCGCGCATCCACTGGTGCCATCAGGGCACCAAGGGGAGCACGGGAACGACGGCTAGGCCAAGCCCGGCGGCGGCCGTGGCCTCTGTCCATGGCGAATGGCGTCAGAAGGAGCGGGGAGAGCTAAGGAAGAGGGAATCGAGGCACGGTGCTCACCAGATCGCGATGGAGCACTCGGGGAGGTCGGAGGAAAGCTGGGCGCGACGAATTTCTCGTCGGAGTTGGCGGCGGCCGGCGGGGAAGTGGCTAGGCGTACGTCGTCTTCAGGGTTCCCGAGCTCGAATTGGGGGCGTGGCTCGACGAGGACGGCGTTGGTGAAGCTCCTGGACAGCATGGAACGGCGGGAGGAGGCCGTTGGACGCGGCGGCCACGGCGGCACGCTCCGGCTATGGCTCGGAAAATGCGGCAGAGGAGAGGAGGGAGGTTGCGAGGGGAGGGGAAAGTGGACGGGGGCCTCTGGGCGTCTCCAGAGCGAGAGAGAAGAGAGGGGGAAGAGCAGGAGGTGGCGAGGAGGGGGAGGGTATGCCCGCCACGCAGCGCACGGCGCGGCTGCCTCTCCTTCTGGCAAGAGGAGGAAGACGATAGAGGAGGAGATGGGCCGGGCCAGGTTGGCTTCGCCCGTGGGCGCAAGGTAAGGTTCTGCTCTGTTTTTCTTTTAATTATTTCTGTTATTTGTGTTTCCCTTTAAAATAAATAGCTAGGGCATTTATAAAAATCCCTAATCATTTTTATAAAACCTAGGTGACTATATAGAAATCAACCCCAAGTTTTGGGAATTTTTGAAATTCAATCTATTTGAATTTCAATTCAAATAGACAAAAGATTTAATTTCCAAGCCACTATTTGGATTTTTGAAAAATCTATGAGCATGGGATTAATCCCAATTCACTTTTAAAATGATCAGACTCATTTTTAGGATTTTTGAATACATCCAAAAGAATTTTGGAAAAAGATTTATTTCTGGCCTTTTATTTAAATTCAGTTAGGGCTTTTCTTTTCCCCATTTCCTTTTATTTTGTAATTTTTTTTTCAAGATGCAAAAAGCTAGCTTGGAAAAGCACAAAACTAAAATTGGGGTTCTGACAATCTCTTGAAAAGGAAATAATGAAAATTAAGAGCTAAGCATGACAGCAGCTACAAAAAGATAAAGAACACACACAAAAAGAAAGATAAGCATGAAAATCCTATGATGTGTTCTAGTTTGAAGTGGAGCGTGTTTCTCTCCCACACAAAGAAAGATGGGTTCTAACTTGTCATGAACAACAAGGAAGCTAAAGAAAACTAAAAAGTAAAGATCAAGATGCTCCAAGCATAGCACATAACGCATGAAGTGATAAAAAAATAGTGGAACGAAGGAAAAACTGATAATTGTTTATGGAGAAGGGGATGCATGGGGGCATCCCCAAGCTTAGATGCTTGAGTCTCCTTGGATATTTCTTGGGGGTGCATGGGGGCGTCCCCAAGCTTGAGCGTTGGAAACTCCCGGATCTTCTTTCATCATCTTCCTTCGCTCACTTGAAAACTCCCTTCATACATAACTCATCATAAGCTGATTAGAGTGGTTAGTACCCATAATAAAATAATTTGCCTCTACTGTAAATTAAGATATTATTGAAGATCTATTGTTTCTCAAGATTCCGAAAAAGTTTTTTGCAAAGAAAACACTAGTGCAAGATTTTCAAAACTGAGAAAGTGCAAAACATGGCAGAATCTGTGAAAAATAGACCAGCAGGTAGTAAATAATTTTTTGGGGTACTTCTGCAACTCAAATAAAAAAACTAAGAACAGATGCACAAATCTAATTGTAGAGAGCACGCTGTCAAAAAATCAGATAAAAAGATGATCGGGTGATTTTAGTCAAATTTTCCCGTCCAAGGACAGAATGTGTTTTTTGGACATCATGTCACAACTTTTGAACTTTTTTGCAATCAGAGGCTAAACTTGACACAAAGCTTGAAAATAAAGATATAATGATGTTGCTACAGTAGTAACAATCATCAAGACCACTAAAAAAAGAAGGAAAAACATCTTGGGTTGCCTCCCAACAAGCGCTTTCTCTTACGCCTTTGAGCTACGCACAGAGAAAAAAGAGGAATCAATAGTCATCATAATTGTCGGAATTATAAAACCCTTCAAATGGTTCCTCAACAAGTTCATTCTTGTTTCTTTTAGGAAAGGGGTATGTACCTTTTTCCTTCCCACGTAAGATTATTTGTCCCTTACCTACATCACTGAAGACCTTTACGGCTCGGCGGAAATCCCTTCTAAGCACTATGTTTCCTTGGTGTGGCTTCATGATGAAGAAATCAACCATTGCAATCCCTTTAAGGAATGTAACTGGTACGTCTTTTATCCTTCCCTGGATCTCAGAAATATCTCCATTAGCGTGTTCATGATAGGATAATAAATTGTCCATGTTTAATTTTAAAGAATCATACACTACTTATGGCATTGAAGAAATCATGGATCCAATATCACAAAAAGCAAGGAAGTCTTAGTTAGAGATGATAATTCTAACAAAAAGCTCCCAGTCACCATTAATCTCAAAAATATCTTTCTTATTGGGCTTGCGTTTCTCCACTTTTCTCAAGTCTAGAGCATCCATTCTCTTTTCAATAGTAGCAAGTCTGTCTATAACAGTGTCAAAACTATGATCATAAACTAAATAACTAGATAGACCATGTATAATATCAAGAGCTCTAGCTTCAACACACTCTAAGAAATTTCCTTCAACTATAATATCAAGAGAGTGTTTACACCATTTAAATAGGCCATGGTAAAAATTTCTAAGAACATTATTTATAGGTATCCAAGGCATAATTCTCTTATGTGCATAAGAAATTCTGTCCAATGCCTTCTTCAAATTCTCTCCATCCCTTTGATGGAAATCTATAACTTCCGATTCCCTCAAGGCACCAAGTCCTAACATGCTTGACTAAATAGAAAGGACAACTAAAAGCAAGGTAACTATTTTTTTGGTGTTTTTGATAAACGAGACAAAGACAAAAACTGAAAGGTAAACTAACAAGACTAAAAAGCAAATATAAAAGATAGTGTGCAAATCCCCTATCTTGAAGAGTGGAGTCCCCGGCAACGGCGCCAGAAATTTTCTTGATGGTACGAGAGATGATAATGGATTCTCACACTCCATTGGTTACTGTTGTGGGAAAGTCACGACAGATGTCCGAATAGTCGAACTTGACATGGGACCTTTGCTGCGAGGCGAATACGTGGAGAGAGTCGAGATGGACAAGAGACTCGGTGATTTACCCAGGTTTCAGCCCCTCTTTGTCTCAAGGTAAAAGCCTACTCCTGCTTCTTATTATTGCCGGTTCCGACTCCTCTAATAGAAGAGTCGGTGAATCGATTACAAGAGAGTCGGTTCGCAACCTTGGTGAAAGTGCAATGTTGCCCTTAATTATATTTTGATGTTGATGACAATCTACATATAGAGGACTAATAATGTTTGCCAAGTATATCTCGGGTTTCAGTCCTCGGTTCGTTGTGGTGGTGGATCAAGGACCATTTGATCTTATCAAATTGCTCAAGATACAAAACCCATGAAGTTGAAGCGCAAGCTTTTTGGTTAATCTTGAGTATAGGGATCCCCGCACTATTAAGAGGGGATCAGTGGGTTTGTGTTTAAGATTTTCTCAAAGCTAATTAAAACAAAAACATTCCGACACAAAATCGAAGGTAAAATTCAAAAATCTGATCACTATTTTCGGGCGTCCGACAAGGCTCGGACGTCCGACAATTCAAAGTTTCAGACGTCCGACAGCCATCGGACGTCCGACATCTCATATACCGATTTTTGTAGGAAAGGTCAGTGGGCATGTAAATTCGCCGGAAGTCCGACGTGTTTCGGACGTCCGACCCCTCGGACGTCCGAACTCTGACAGACTTCCGATGTGCTACTGACCTTTTCTTCGGGTGTTGTATGTTGAACTCATTTTTAACGCTTCGGACGTCCGATCTGGTTCGGACGTCCGACACCTCACGGACGTCTGACACTTACACAACATATTGCCCCAAAGGCCATTTCGTCCCTTGGGCTATAAATACCCCCTCACCCCCACTTGTGAGGGTTGACCACTTCATTTGCAAACACCCAATAACACAAGTGCTCCCTCTCACTCTCTCCCTCACAAAATCTCACATCCTGGAGAGTTCCTTGAGAGTTCTTGAGAGATCTTTCACCGAGTGATAGATCCGCCCCTTCCCCATCTTCCAACCAAAGAAAATCGCGTTTTGAGCAACTCTTGATCATTTCCCATTGATCTTGTTACTCTTCGAGGTTGGAGACTCCTAGGCGGGTAGGAGTTCTTCGGAGAGGAATCGACCATTTTGATTACCCCCGTTGAGTTTGTGAGGGTTTGGTGACCACCTTTAAGGTCAACTGGTAGTGGTTGGGAATCGCCTTCGTGGTGATATCTCAAGGGGAATAGAGTGAGCCTTCGTGGCGTTTGTGTGCCTTCGTGGTTTCACCCACTCTCTCCGAACGGTGAGTAGCTTCCCTCCAAGGAAGTGAACATCGGGATACATCGTGGTCTTTGTGTCATTCGGTTATCCCTACTCTTTCCCCTTATTACTTGTACTACCGTATTATTTGCCCCTCGCTTGCTTTAGTATATTGTGCTTATTGTTTATCTTGTCACAACTAGGTAAACCTTGCAATTGTTAGGATCACCTTTATCTTCCGCATTATTGCCTAAAATTGTTAAGTAGTGTTAAAATTTGTAAAAAGACCTATTCACTCCCTCTCTAGGTCTATGTCGATCATTCCAATTTGGTATCAGAGCCTCGTGCTCTATTCTTGTGGCTTAACCACCCTAGAGCGAGATGACCAAGAACGGCATCCCCAAAATTTCGGGTGCCAATGTGGAGCAGGTCACAATTGCTGCGGATGCCGCGAGTTCGGAAGCCGAGAGATTGGTTGTCGAACAAAGGTCCGCCGCACAAGCTGCGTTACCTCCTTCCACGGGGCATGTTAGTTATGATATTGAGGATCCCAAGTTATTCACCTCTGGAGATATGGAAAAAGCCTTGCAAAAGGCTTTGGACAATCAAAGGAAGGAAATGGAAGCCTCCTTAGGCTTCGACATCGGAGTCACAAACGTCAAGTGATGCGGCCCCTAGGTCCCCACAAGCGACCTTTGTGCACCCCGGTTCCGAGGCTCCCTTGCAAAGAGGTGGTCCCTACCAATGGGACTATCCTGCTCCTAAGCTTGTGGAACCTAAGTATAACTTTAACGGCAATCCGCCGGTACTAACCAAGAACACTAACTTTTTGGATTGGAAAAATATTATGGCAGATTATCTTAGGTTTGTGTGCGAACCCATGTGGAACCTCATCGACTCCGGGAAAGGCTATTATCCCGTTGATCCAAACAAACTTACTCCAAGTGAAGTGTTTGATCGACATATCAACCTTGAGGCTATTGGGTTCTTGAAAAGAGGAATGGATGAGTTGACACGTGCACCATTTCTTCATATCACCAATGCCAAGGAAATGTGGGATACACTTCTCATTGCCAAGTCCGGCACCGGGTCGTTTCAAATGACAAGATATGAGACCGCGAGAATGCATTGCACAACCTTCACATGAAGAAAGATGAGACGCCCCAACAACTTCATATGCGTCTTATAGTTCTCTCTGCTCATGTCCAGTCCTTCACATGTGAGAAATCTTTGGATGGATATCAAATCACCAACCGTTACCTTGTGGACAAGATGTTCAATGCTCTCATGGTGTATTCTCATCAAATGGTGTGGGAATTGAGGCGTATGCCAGACTTCTTCAAGATGACACCGGATAATGTGATTGCCACCTTCTTGCAATATGAAGAGCACCTAAAGGAGTCCAAGAGACTACTTGCCACATATGGTGGTCCGTCCTCAAACCTTGTACTCAAGGATAGGCTCGAGGAGTTTGATGATGATGAAGGAGAAGATGAGTATGAAGCTGATGATAACTCCGATGATACTCCCTCATATGATGATGTTGCTCTCTTTGTGAAGAGGTTAACCAAAGGGGACTTCAAGGGAAGATTCCAAAAGAATAAGACAAGAAAATGCTACAACTGTGAGAAACAGGGATACTTTGCGGAGGAGTGTCCGTATGAGAAAAGAGAGGACAAACCTCGATTTTCTCGGAAGGAAGTTGTTAATAAGATCCCAAATCCTCTCAACAACAAATTCAAGAAGAAAGCATTGTTGGCTCTAGAAGGGTCTGATCCCGAGGATGTTGGTGGTGTTGCCGGAGTTGCTCAAGATACAAAAAAGATCTTGAAGCTCCTCAACAAGGAAGGTGAAGTTGTGAACTACAACTACATGAGTGACTACACCGGCAATGCACACAAGTGCCTCATGGCCAAGTTGGTTGATGACACTCCCTCCTCCTCGGCTAAGATCAAGGTAACTCCTATTGTTGAGTCCTTCATATTCTCTTCCAAACCTCATGATGAATTTCATGATGCGGAAAGTGATGATGCTCATGCTATTTGTGAAGATTTGTTGTTTGCTAAAGTGAGCAGAATAATGAGCTCTCTCAAAGGCAACAAGCTCAAAATGTTTCAATTACTTATGGATGTGGTGGGTAAGCACTCCACAACCATTAAGGACCTTGAAATCCTCCTCACCGAGGAAAAGGACAACTATACACTCCTTGAGCGAAAAATTGACTTTGAGGAAGCTCGAAATGATAACTTGTGAAAAGTTGTTCACGCATCAAATGACTTAAATGACAAGCATGTTGCCTCCTTGAAAAAGGCCAATGAAATATGTAAGGAACTTGCTAATGATATGAGCAATCTTGTGGAGCTAAACACCTCTCTTTCTAAGGATGTTGAGGTACTCACCGTGTCTCTCAAGACCAAAGATGAGGAACTCAGCACCCTTAGGAAAAATCTTGAGGCTCAGAAACTTGCTCATATAAAAACACTTACTAAGATGTCTCCTCCCACTATTGTGCATATTGATGCTTGTGCTACTAACTCTTCCCTTGATCAAGCATCTCTCATTGAGGAGAACTTACCTCTTCATGCTCAACTAAAGAAGGGCCTCTTGACTTGTGCCCAAGGTGAGAAAAACCTAAATGATTTATTAAGTCATCACAAGGAGTCCTTTGCTAAGGAAGGACTTGGGTTTGATCCAAGTACAAGTGTGACAAAGGATGTCACCCTTAGCAAGGAATCAACTCCCCAAAAGGTGATCTTTGTTCGTGAAGGGCACAAGGACAAAGGTAAGAAAATTGTTGATGAGGTTGGTGTTGGGAATGGGAAGGTCATTAGGGGCAAGTCCACTCCTAACAAGAAGAAGGAGAAAATGCCTCCATCCTATGTGCTCCGTAAGGAAAAGGATGGAGAGGTGTTTGCAAAATTCATTGGGCCCCGTAATGCTTTCCGTTTCTATACCATTTGGGTTCCAAAGACCCTTGTTACTAACCTTAGAGGTCCCATTGCAAAATGGGCACCTCTAACCAAAGCCTAAATCTATGTGTATGATTCTATCTCCGATGGAGTCAAATGGGTGATTGATAGTGGACGCACCAATCATATGACCGGAGAAAGCCATTTGCTCAAGGACTTCATGGATGCAATTCAACCATACATGAGCATTGTCTTTGGTGGTGGTTCCAAGGGAAAGGTACTTGGGTTGGGCAAGGTGGCTATTACTAATGACATGTATCTTGCAAATGTCATGCTTGTCCAATCCCTTCAATACAATTTGCTTTCCGTTCGTCAATTAGCTTCCGTTGGTTATGATACACTATTTGGTCTAACAAGTGTGAAAGTCTTTAGGAGAGATACTCCCGAAGTGACCTTTGTTGGAGAGTTGGATGGAAACCTTTATACGGTTGATTTCTCGAAAGAGAGTACTTACCATGCAACTTGTCTAATGGCCAAGGCCGACAAGGGGTGGCTATGGCATCGCCGGCTATCCCATGTCGGTATGAGAAATCTAAAAGATCTTCTATAGGGTGAACACATCCTCGGACTAACAAACGTGTCTTTTGAGAAAGATCGTGTGTGTAGTGCATGCATAGCCGGGAAGCAACATCAAGCAAAGCATACCCCCCAAGAATATCGTGTCAACTTCAAGGCCTTTGGAGCTCCTTCATGTGGATCTCTTTGGTCCTCCATCATGGGATAGTATTGGTGGGAAGAAATATGGTCTTGTCATTGTTGATGATTATTCAAGATACATATGGGTGTTCTTTCTCAAGTCCATGGACGAGACGAAGGCCACCTTCATTGATTTTTCCAAGCAAGCACAAAGGAAATACAACATGGCTATCTTGGCAATACGAAGTGACAATGGTTCCAAATTCAAGAATTACACTTTGGAAGAATTCCTGAGTGATGAGGGGATAGAACATGATATTCCGCACCTTACACCCCTCAACAAAATGGTGTAGCCGAGAGGAAGTGTTGGGGCACGTGATCCGCTACGCTATCGCTAAATAAAAAATTTCTACCGCGCACAACCAAGATCAATGCTACTCGAGATGAACTACATGATTAGGGTTTACCACTAGACGTGCATTCACGGCAGCGGAAGGAGAGTTGGTGATGCGCGTCGGCGGCTTCTCCTCGAATCCCTCGAACCGATCCCTTGTACCAATCCCACGAACGGAGTCCCGCGATCTGATCCCGCGAACAGTTCGTCCAAGCGCCGCAGGTGCAGCGCCTACAAGGGATGCGCACGTACAAGGAGGAGCGATGGGCGGCGGACTGCTAGGTCCGACGGCTCGGCCTGGAGGTGGAGTGGCGGCTAGGGTTTTTGGTCTGACCACTACCCCTTCGGGGTTCACCCTAGCCCTTATATAGGAGCCCGTGGAATGGCCTCAACCCTTGAGGCAATCCGGACCCTCCATCCATATTCCATTCGGATCACATCCGATGGGCTGCTTTCCTCTTATGCGCGCGACCCTATAGGTTCACGTACACATGGACACGTCCCGAATCACATCCGGTTTGATAGTCGGTAGAGATTCCTAGCAGAACGTGCCGACTTCCATATATGCGTAAAGTCATAAGACGAACCATTACAAAGTGTCATATGCAACATTCCTTTTGCCTCACAATATATGTTGTCAAGCTCAAGGCGAGTACTTGTCACCCTTGTGATAGCTTGACCTCTCTTCTCGAAACCGTGATACAGATTCCTGAACCGGGTTAACACTTAGCCCATATCGCATGGCCATGCTTTCTGAATCTTATCACTCGAGAGTGCCCAGAGAATATCTCTCCAATGTGGAGGGGTGTAAGGCCCGATATGCGGTACTGTTCCAGATCTAGATGTTTCCATCCAGATCCGGGGACAAAGCACATATCGGTCCCACCGCGACATATGACGAAGTCATATGCCCCGGATTTCCAACATGATATGACAACATTACAGTTACAAGGATACAACATCTCATACAATCGGCATACAACTGCCTTAATACAATACAACAACGGAAGATATATGTCTGAGTACAGACTACAATCAAAAGCCTACTGGCAAAGAGAAAAAAATCGATCCCCATAACCACACGGGTCCAGGCCCTCCGCCGGGATCCGCCTAACTAGTCGTCGTCGAGTCTCCACGAGAAACGTCGATCACCATACCTGTTGTCGATCAAGAACCCTGAAAAGAGTTTGGGGGTAGTATCATGAGTACAGAGGTACTCAGCATCCAACTGTAGTGGTCATCTGACCCAGCAAGGACTTCATCACTCGTCATTATAGGACAACTAGTAGTCTACGGTAAGGAAGGGGTAAGTGTTGAGGTTGCTGCCGCACTAGCATTTATGAAGTGGCTAACGATCTAGAGAGTAAGGTAAGAAACCAAGCATTCGATGAGGAATCTCCTCCAACAAGTCTTGCTATCAACTACTTACGCAATCATAACACCTAAGCCTATCCTTGTCCTCCTTTTCGCATCCCGACGAAGAAGAAGCAGTCAAGGCACACACACACGTTGATCAAGTTATATTAAGATTATCTCAGCTGTTGTTGTCTATGAACAAGGAGTAGGTCTCAAGTCATCCATAACCGTGGACACGGCTTCTCGAAAAGATTTAACCCTGCAGGGGTGTACCAACTGCCCATTACAAGGCTCCGCACGCACGCCCATCTCTCTTAGTTGCTACCCATCACAGCAAACCATTTTATGATTTAGTTCCAAGAGATCTGAAACGACAGGTCCCTCTAACTAACAACGAACATATCCGGGTGGCCCCCGGTGAGTCGACATCTAGCTCAGGAGCCGGTCGCGCTCTCGATCTGGTCTCTACCGTATGTCACAGGTTTGGATACCCGGTTAATCACACATGGGAAAACCGGGTCCTCAGCCGGACAAGGTGGGCCAGCAAGGGAACTATGTCCTCACTGGTCCAGGTTGGTTTCAAAACTACTGGCACCTGACCAGCACACACACGGTTTCAAATGGTAAATCATCTTGGGCCACCACTAGAAATGTTTGAAGCTAGGTAGGTAAGAAAAGGGGACCCCATAAAATCCCACACGCGGTTAGGCACGCTCAGTCTTAAAACCAATACCCGGAACTCGGGTCCTAGGTGACTCGAATGGAACAAAGCGTCGGGGCGGGATAGCCTAGACCTTCCATCCTTCGTCGAATATAGTCAACATTATAATAATCATATCATCAACAACAATATAATAATGTGATATCCCAAACCAAGGAGTAACAGGGTAACATCGTAGCATCCTAAGCATGCATACTAATAAAGGGCCGAGCAACGAGCAATAGTAACATTGCAGTACAAGGTTTGCTAGGATGGGACATGGCTGTATCGGTTTGAAAGAGGCTGTAAACATGTCGTAGGATCAAACATCGAACGTAACCTAGACTAGCATGAAAACCGCTGCTTGAAATAGAATGGATCGTAAGTAATGCATAGTCCTTGCCTGTTGATAAGTCGGGTTCCGAAGGTGTAGTTGATCGCAAGCTCGCAACGTCTCCGAGAGGTACCCGCGGAAGCACACAAGACGCTAAACACTTGAAATCAATCGACGAGCAAACATCTATTACTACAAGGCAAACACGAGCAAGCATCAACCAGAAGGCAACAAGAGACATCGCACCTACCGTCGAGAGAGGTTACTAACAATTTAAGTAGAGTACTCGTCACACACGACGATACCGCACATTTACAAGGGTTCAAGTGGTTTAGCTACAGGTGATCAACAAAGGTTGTTAACATGGCAACTCAAGCAAGCATGGCATGGCACACAAACATGTCAAGAGGTGAAGCACAAAGTAAACTATCTAATCTGGTCACTTTTAGTGGGGGGTAAAACCTATACATGGCAACTGTTGCGGACCCCACAGTAATTATAATGTTTGGTACTGTTTTGCCCTAAACAATATTTTATTATTTTTATTAGCAAGCAAGAGCAGAATAAACACAATCTACATGCAATTCTAGTCAAGTTACATATAAGAACATTTTAATCGGAGCAACGGTTAAAAAGTTATGGCAGTTATAGTTTACAGTGGCAAGCAGTTGTAAATAGCAGTCAAACAACATGCAAACAAAGTCAAACATGGCAACAAACAACATTTTATTAAACTACACGAAAAACTAAGAAACTTTAATGTTTAAAGCATCGCGATCCGAGCTACCGTTAAAAGATACGGGCATCGTAAAAATCTATTACAACCTGCCGATTAATAAACAGAAAAATAAAAAGAAAAAAAAAGAACTAACGTCTCTGGGCCGAAAGCTACTGGTCCCAAAAGAAAAAAAAGAAAGAAAGAAAAGGCGCCTCACCTAATTGGCCGTGGCCCATGAGGCCTGGCTGGCTGGAGAGGGGCTGGTGGCTGGGCCTGGCCTGGCAGGCCGCGGGCGGCTGGCTGGCCCGTGCCACACCCGAGCCGAGCAGCGGCGGCGGCTAGCCGCGCCGGCATCGAGCGGGGGGGCTCCGGAGGCTCGGAGGAGGGGGCGCGGGGTGAGGGGCGTCGAGGAGGAGGCAGGTGAGGCAGAGGGGAGAGGGAGAGGAGAGGGAGGCCGGAGAGGGAGGAGGTCACCGGGGCGGCGCGGTGGCTCAGTGCGGTGGCGCGCCGACGGGCGGCGGCTCGGGAAGGAGCTCGGGCGCGGCCTGCGTTCACTGGAGGTGGGAGAGGACCTCCAGGGCGACGTGGCACCATCTGGGCCATCAGATCTGAGATCTGATGGTCCAGATCTGAGGAGGGCTAGGTTTTGGGCTAAAATTAGGAAAATTTGCGAAAATTTGGGGCAATTGTGAGGGGGTGGCTGCAATTTTTGGCTAGGGAAACCCTAGAAAGGGGTGGGAGTGTGGTGGTCTTTATATAGCTCAGGTGGCTGGCAGTTTGCAAAAACATCTCCGGTTTTTATCTCGCGCGCGCGGTGCTCACGTTTCTGACCGTCGGGGGTCCGCAGTACCTCCGATTCGGGTAAAACTTCGGACTGCGCGATCAGCGCGTCGAGCCAGCGGCGTTCACCTCGTGCTGGAACCATTCCGAGAACACTTTCCGGCGCGCTATAAAAATATCCCGTTTAATTATTAAACGGGGTTTTTGTTCCGTTGGCTGCGGCTGGTCTCGTGCGGTTTTCGCGACGGTGATCGGGTGAAACCCGGTGTCGCAAAGGTCGAGTGTCAGAGTGGCAAGGGTCGGTCTCCGTCCGGTACAAGTTAAGAGGGGGAAAAATAATCGCCGATCGATAAATCAGGGATGCAAACACCGCAAACAAATCAGACCATCAAACGATTCACACCGAAAACAAAATTTTTAATTTTTGTGAAATATGGGCTATTACAATACAACACCACCAACAAGGGATCTCGTCCCGAGATCCAGCACGATCCGGGGGAGAGGGGAAGGGGAAAAGAAGAGAGTCGACGATCTTCAACACCACAAACAAGGGACTCTGCTCCATGTCGACGTCGAACTTCCATCGAGATAAATTTTCGCAGAGAGACGGTAACGTCGGAAAACGAAACCACCAGTGTCAAGAGGAAGAACGACAATTCAAAGCGACGATCAAGGGAAGCATTCTCACTGGAATTGTGAAGATACTGGGCAAGAGGACTGAAGTCAACAGATGACCAAGAGGTTTACCCAGAGTCGGAAGAACTAAGGTTACTACAAGATTTCCCAAACCTGAGATCGGAATCGAGACAATACGCTGCTAGCAAGGCATTGTAACGGTTCCGAAACTCCACACACTCGAGATCCTAGAGTTTGAAGGGAATAAGACGAGAACGAAACACTTACGACACTTGTCCTGACCAGAGCAAGGGTAAGGAGTAAAAAGATTCCTACTCTCCGATAACTAACTTATTAACTACAAAATAGTTTTTGTCTAGACTCAACTTCGGCTAGAAAAGGGATCCTACGGTCGGTAAGGCTTTGATACCAAGTTGTAAGGCCCGATATGCGGTACTGTTCCAGATCTAGATGTTTCCATCCAGATCCGGGGACGAAGCACATATCGGTCCCACCGCGACATATGACGAAATCATATGCCTCGGATTTCCAACATGATATCACAACATTACAGTTACAAGGATACAACATCTCATACAATCGGCATACAACTGCCTTAATACAATACAACAACGGAAGATATATGTCTGAGTACAGACTACAATCAAAAGCCTACTGGCAAAGAGAAAAACATCGATCCCCATAACCACATGGGTGGCTGAAATTTTTGGCTAGGGAAACCCTAGAAAGGGGTGGGAGTGTGGTGGTCTTTATATAGCCCAGGTGGCTGGCAGTTTGCAAAAACATCCCCAGTTTTTATCTCGCGCGCGCGGTGCTCACGTTTCTGACCGCCGGGGGTCCGTAGTACCTCCGATTCGGGTAAAACTTCGAACTGCGCGATCAGCGCGTCGAGCCAGCGGCGTTCACCTCGCGCTGGAACCGTTCCGGGAAAACTTTCCGGCGCGCTATAAAAATATCCCATTTAATTATTAAACGGGTTTTTTGTTCCGTTGGCTGCGGCTGGTCTCGTGCGGTTTTTGCGAGGGTGATCGGGTGAAACCCGGTGTCGCAAAGGTCGAGTGTCAGGGTGGCAAGGGTCGGTCTCCGTCCACTACAAGTTAAGAGGGGGAAAAATAATCGCCGATCGATAAATCGGGGATGCAAACAGCGCAAACAAATTAGACAATCAAACGATTCACACCGAAAACAATTTTTTTAATTTTTGTGAAATCTGGGCTGTTACAAGGGGAAAATCCCATCTTGATCAACCATGTCTCGCGGCATGTATCATGACTCACCCTTAAGATGCCTTTATGTGGCACCCCGGCTTAGAGGACCGGAACACCCCGTGCACTAGCCCAGAGATCAAGTCTTCTGGAACACGACACTGCTTGATATAGAACTGAACAACTTTATATTACCGAAGATAGGGTACACGAGGCCTAGTACAATGCTAGCGGAAGCACATCTTGCTCCTCAGGCTAGCCTCAGCTCTACACCAAGCAGCAGCATAACTCTCTAGAAGCGGAATAACGACGGCAGCGGAACAATAACGGCGGTGATGAACTCCAATCCACAGGGACACTGGCTGGGACACCTCCTAGCTCACAAACACCGGGAACGTCGTCTTACGCATCCAAAGCACGGCCTGCAAATCTGGAATAACTCGCCAGGTCAGGACATTGAATGTACTTGCAAGCTCACAACAACCATGCATCAAGGAAAAACAATAACATGGCAACAGGTTCAAGTATATTAGTGAATTAAACAGGTGAGCAACAATATCATGCAAACAGATATTCATCAAGCATTATTATCAACATTACGACTAATCAAGCATGATCACGTGGCTTACCTCGGAGTCCTTACGGACTCAAGCACGTGGTCACTTCGTGACAAATCACTTCCACGTGTCATCGCACGACCAAACGGGTCATCGCGTGACCAATCAACGGGTTAGGTGTCCTTTGTAACCACCCAAGAAATCCAGTCATTGCATAACCATCCACTTACCACAAACATACCACTGAACTCATGTTGATCATATGGTGTGACCTAGTACGAACTGTGTCCATTACCGTGGAGGCGGCTATTCTAATAGATTTGTGTGACTCTGCAGAGTTTGTGCACGTTACCCACACTATGGAGTTCTTCCACGATCCAGCACCCCGGTACTTGTCCCACAGGATCCTTGGAACTCGCACCGCAGAAGTGAACTAGGACTTCTCCAACGAGACCGATATACCGCGTGTCCCTCTTACTGTATCACCGACATCTCGTCTTAGGTAGCCCCTGTGTCCTCTTGACACCGGCCAAACTCTTGGCAAACGGCCACCTTGTGGAAAATACTGTCCCGAACGGGGACTGAGCTCATATCAACACTGGCTGTCAAGACTACCGCCGCTTGCCTAATCAGGGCAGCCGCGCACGCGTAGCCTTCCCTACTTTGGTGATACGCGTAAGAGAACCCACAGGCAGACCGAATCAAGGCCCGCCCATGCAGGCAAATGTGGTTGCACGGATAAGTCCGGTTCGGCGGCACCTGATCAACTAGTCACGAAACATATCTCCAACAGCGAACACAAGTATCAGGTGCAACATGAGTATCAGATCATAACAATGCATAGTATATTAACATGACAGTTTTCAGATATGATCAAACACATTTTAGATGGTGAACTTATCCTTGTTACAAAGATTAAGTTATTAACATGGCAACATTATGAATGCAGTTGAGCATAACTCAGGCATAGCATGAACTAGCATGGAAATAACATGAGCAACTTAACATGGTGTTGGTATTTCATGGTTACGATGATTCAGAACATAACATGGCAATGATATAATCAAGCATAGCATGGATATAACATGGCAAAACATAGCATAGTAGTAGCATATTCAATGATAGCATGGCAATGATAACATCAATCATAGCATGGCAACATGATCATGGTCACCGATATAAGCATATCATCGAAAATCCTTTTTAAAAGCACGTCAAAGCTTTGCAAAGGTGAAAAGGGTATTGTGGCTTGCCTGCACCAAAAGGTGTGAAACACCCTCGGTCTTGGACACCGACAACGCACTGCAAAAATATTTCAAATAGAGCAACGGGCAAAAAGTCAAACATCATCTTTTGTTTGACCAGAAAATAAAAACATAAAAACATGGCATGAAACCTATGCCAACGCGAAGAGGAGCTCGATACGAAAACAACGCAAAAAGAATCATCTCAATCGGAGTATCGATTGCGGAGATATTCGCAAAACGGTGTCGGGAGGGCTAGATTTGGTGGGAATACGCTTTCCAGAAGCTGAAAGCATACCTTGGACTGCTGCGGGAAAAAATACGCTTTCTGTGATTGAAAACGTACTTTAGACCGCAGAAGAAATAAATACGTCTTCCATGATGGAAAGCGTCCTTTCGGCTGAGGGGACACGGAATACGCCTTCCTTGGAAGAAAGTGTATACACTGGGAGGCGCCTCCACTCAAAGGTGTTGGGCCCGCGCGTTAGAGAGTCATACCCCTTCATGGGGTCAGTGATAGGTGAGTTTCGCGGCTTCTCTCCTCCCCTGCTTCTCTTCTTCTTCTTCCTCCCGTCGGGAAACAGAGGAGGTCGGCCCCGGCGAGCTCGCAGTCGAGGTGGGGCGCGGAAGCCAGCCCGTGTGGTGGTGATGGGCACGGCCTGCCCTGGCGCACCCGCCGGTGCTCGTGGCACCAAGAGGCGTGGCCGGTGACGCTGCCCCCCCCCCACTGGTCGGGCGCGGCGGCAACGGGCACGCGCGACGAGGTTGCGCCGGCGGCTTCGGCGGGGCGTGGAGGCAGGCTGCAGAGGCGAGGGTATGTGTCTGGTGGAGGCTATGGGGAGAGGGGTGGCTCGGGTCGCCGGAATTTGGCCCGAGCTCGGCGGTGGCCGTGGAGGTCAGTGGCGGCGGGGAAGAGGCTCCGACGAGCAATTAATGGAGGGGAAAGGGCTAGGAAGAGTGGGGGATGCCGCTGGGGTGCTCTGGGAGGCCAAGGGAGCGCTCCTTTTATAGGAGGGGGCCGATGCCATGGCTGGAAAATGACGCGCGAACGCGGCCATGGCCGGCGGCTAGCTGGCGACCATGAGAGGATTCGAGAGGGGGCACGCGGCGCACGCGAACTACAGAAAGCCGTGCGGCACGGCTAGACAAGCGCTAGGCGACGGACGCGCACTGGAGCACGATGTGGACGAGTCGGACCCGCGCGGTGCGCGGCCAGAGCACGCCAGGTGCTGCCAAGATCATGGCCACCAAAGGGGAGGTTGAGCACATGGGGTTTTCTTCGTGGCCAAGAATGTCTAGTGTGTAGTCCTTCGCATGGTTAGCACAGTGGTATAGCTGGATGGTCAAAAGGTTCTCTGGATTGATTGTAACGACCCGGTCCCGAAGGGAACCAAGTCTACTGTGCTTCTGTGCTATCCCTGGATCAGTATGCTAGCACACACAGTACTCGATGAAATACCATGAATCACATGTCAAAAAGTAACGTAAATACATGGTATTTATTACCTTATAGCCTTTGGGAAAGAATACACCGCGGAAACAAACAATACATAAGTGGAGTCCCATCAACACCAACGGCAAAGTTGAGTGTAGACATCGTAACCCTACATCGCATCACTTACTCGTCATATACAATCCTGCAACACCGAAGGTTACAGCCCAAAATGGGTCAGTACTTTGAATGTACGGCAAGTTACTCCGAAAAAAATATATAATAGACCTATCTTCTACATGCAATTTTGGCTGGTGGAAAAGCTCTAAGAGTTTCAGTTTGCATAAAGCTGATTTTTTCCTACTCAAAGAGTATCATAACAGTACTACAAAGCTCATAATATGATTGAATTGGTTTCTCCAAGTCAATTTATTCCCAAAGTTGATTAAACCCGATTGATTAATTAAATATGATGAGATCCGTCAACATTCCCACTTCTAGATGCTCAAAGTTGTCCGTAACCGGGGACACGGCTAATCATGATCAGTTTGTAGACTCTGCAGAGGTTTGTGCACTTTTCCCCACAAGAATCGACCACCTCCTTTTTAGTTCGTCACACTGCATGTTGTATGAGAACCGGAAGGTCGAGACATGGTCTTTTAGAAGAGTTTCCCTCACTCTGGCGGTGCCCATCCCACCTACTCATAACTACGTTCATAGCACAACCTAGTAAGAGTCCCTACAACTAATCAACCAAGCCAGAGCCCATAATAGCTTGTGGCTGCACACGTAAGCTTCTAGTTATGAAAAATATGATTGATCCCTTTAAGCCTGGGTGGTATTCCGCAGTGATTACTGTCCATCTCCAGGTCACTCAGGAAAATCCACTGGTTCCTCCAGGGTGCCCCCAACCATTCCACCCAGGTGGTTCATTAAGATTATCTTGGTCCTGTTTACTACTTAGTCACTCATACCTCATAATGGATGACTTCCCAATCCACGTCTACTTAGCAAAGCAGTATAATTCTACACGGTGGCGACAATGATATAAGGTTCAGACCTACCTCAATGAACTACTGGGTGTAATAGCATAGCATAATATATAATCCTATCAATGCATAATATTTAAGTTGGACTACAATGCATATAAAAAATATAGGTAATAGTGGAGCATGATCAAAAGAGTAACTTGCCTGGATCCTGACGATGAAATATTCTACTCGTAGTCATCTCTCCATCTCGTTACAATATATCTAACGGTAAAAGAGAAACACTTCAACACACAACTCAATCCAAATTGAAGATCCAAATAAGATACAATTACAACATAAATATTTAGTTATTACTATTAATAAACTAATTACTATGGCATGGATAGGTTGAGACAGGATCAAGTTGGATTCGATGGAAATATGATGGAAATCATATATCCGAGGATTGTAAAATCAATTGGATATGTTGGAGGTTGATTATAAAATCAATTGGATGGAGAGCATGTCAAACTCAGTTGGTTTGTCCATATGAATATTTGAATAGGAAATCAATTCTTGGATTGGATTCAAAAAGATCCGATAGAAATTGTGATGATCTTGTTGAGAAGATTGAATTTTTGTAGCAAAATTTATATAAAAAGAGATATAACTAAATAGTGTATTTATATGATGGAAAGAATGTGACAATTGTCCAAACAGAAAGATGTGATTTTAAGGATCAAATTTGATGAAGAAAATATTCCAAATAAATTATAGAATAAGATGTATATCAAATATACTCAAATTATAGAAATAAATTTGAGTTAAATTTCCAATTATCAAAGTGGAATATTACTGGAAAATAATAAACTACATTTTCCAAGGAATCCGGGGATATAAAATTTGTCGAAATCCGACTTACGGGCTAGAAGATATGAATTTTTGAAGTTTATATATTTTTGCTAAAATGAATTACGGGATTAATAAAAGGATGCCACATGGTGAGTTTTGATAGGTCTGCACCTTTTCATTTTTTTACAAAAAAAATGATGAACAAAGGGGAGAAAATTTTACCAGAGATCTCGCCGGAATTTTGGAAAAAGGTCTCCGGCGTGAACGAACAGCCGAACGGGGTAGAGGATGATTTGGGCTACTCGATGGACAAGGTTATAGCTCCATGTTCTCCTTCGGATAGCCGAGAAGTTCCACCGGAGTAGAGAAGAACGCATGAAGAGCACAATGACACGGACGGCGTGCTCCGGCCTTGCAATCGAGAGGAAAAATATGTCACAACGGTGCGCATCGGCAAGGGGAAGAAACTAGAGGAAGAAATATGGACTAGGTACCTTTCATGGCGACAAAAATCTTCACCGGAAGTGTGGATGCATCTTTACTCCGACGATAAATTGCGCACGAAGGATAGGGCTTTGAAGAGGGACTTTATGCGTGGGGATGTGTGGTTCAAAGGGGTCCTAGGGGCGGAATTTATAGGGTCATGGGAGGTCCATAGAAGGAGAGTGGGTGAGGTTTTGGAATGGAGTTAATGGCATTCATGGAGAAATAATGAACATTAAAAGCGAGGTTTTGGAAATAGATTTAATGGCATTTATGGAGAAATAATGGGCATTAAAAGCGAGATTTTGGAAATGGAGTTAATGACATTCATGGAGTAATAATGGGCAATTAAAAGCATTAAAATGCGTGTTTGTTTCCATGAATGGATTCCTCATGAACTTGTCCAAAATTTTTGTGTAGGTTCTGAAGTGAATCGGTCAAAAGAGTAGATAGGAGGAAAAGAGGAAGAGCTTCAGTTTCCATGGCCATTTGCTTTTGTGTTCACGTACACATGAGCGAACGAGAGGAAGAAGACAACTCCCTCGGGCTATGGGCCTTAGTGCAAAAATTTTCCCAAGATAAAGAAAAAGGAAAGAGAGATAGAGGGAAAAAATTAGATAGGTGACCTCAGTCCAATTGACTTAGGAATCCTATTTTGGGTTAAACACTCTCAAATAAAATTGTATAGGCCAAATAAAACATAAAGAGCCTAGGAAAACTATATTTCCCTCTTAGAATAAATTTTAGAAATATATTTTTATGAAAAAAAAAACTCATTAACGACATTATTAAATTTTTCCAATACTGTTTTTGGAGAAGTCATATTATCTCCTCTCATTTTATTTATTAAATTATTGGAAAAATTTAAATATCTCTTAAACGTGAATATCCAATAAACTCCAAAAGAAGAATTCGAGAATTGAGTATGGGACCACAATAAATTTAAGAAAGTCATTTTATTCTCACTCGGAAATATTTAATTGTGGTTCGTACCAAATTTCAAAAGGACAAAAGAAAGAAAATCATTCGTTGAAATTTTGAATCAAGTTCACAATCAAAATTTTCATTATTGGATAAATGATTATCCAATTTTATTAAATGGTTTGTAAAGGTTTAAACAAAAACTCAAGGGAAAAGTTTTCATTTATCCCAAAATCAAAACAATTCAATCAATATTATATTATTTATTAACATTCCAAAATTTGGAAATTTTTGGGATGTTACATTGATCTCTATCTCAAGCAATAGTTTGATGCGGCAAACTTGGAGCAGAAGCACAGCTCACATGGTGGGGTTTGGGGTGGTACCAGATTGTTTTCTGGGATAGGGATAGGAAGGACTATGTTTCTAGAAAGTTTGGGCTCAAAATAATCAATGTACATGGTACATCCTTTGCAAATGTAGCAATGCTGCAAAAGGTGTCTGTGCTGTGGAATGGCTTGTACATAGCTCCCCTAGGCATGATCTTTTGCCTAGCTCAATCATACACTAGGATGAGTATGTACACCAAGTTTCATCTCATTTGAAGTAAGCTAGCTAGAACTTCCTTTACAAATGTCCAATCGGACCAGAAATGCAAAGTTGAAGCTAGCATCTCATAGGATTGGTGGAATTGGCTAAAAATTAGTTTACTGGGGTTATTTGGCATGGTGCATATGTGTGTAAAATTTCATAGCCATTCTACACACATAGCTAGCACTTGCTTCACAATGTGGCCCACTGACCAGAAACTTAAACATGACAATGCACTCACATGGATAATGGGATTTGGCTCCAATTTGGTTTGGTGTAGTTATCTGGTGGTAGATCATGCTCAAAAAGTTTCAAGGAAAATGGGATCCCCTATCATGCACTTGCTTCACAATGCCCCCTTGCTGCACCCAAATTTGGGAATTTTTTGTGGGAGTTTGGCTAATCAAATGGTGGTGGAATTTGGTGGAGTTCAATGATATGATCATATAAGATTGCACAAAAAGCTTCACCAGCAATGGATCAAGAGAAATGGCAATCCCTTCACAAAGCTCCAATCTGCCCCCATAGACAAATGAATTTTTCTAGAGGAAAGATCCACTTGGGCTATGGAATGTTTTTGGACAAATTGGCAAGATATGATGTCAATGTCATGTGGGAATTATTTGGGGATTTATGGAGCAACATAAATAGGGGTTGCTTCACAAACCTCAAATAAGAGAAATATCCCTTTTATTGGAAAAAGGAATATAAGGAATAAAATGGTGGCTTGGATGAGATGGAACAATGGAATGACATGGGTAGGCTTGAAATCAAGGGTCACTTGAGAATGGAAAGAAAATATGCTCAAGTTTCGAGTCCAACGAGGTGCTCAAAATCAAATCCAATAGCAAATCCAGAAATAAATCAGGAAAGTTTTTGGAAAAAGAAAGTTCCAAAATCCAGGGTGTCACAAACCTACCCCCCTTAGAAAAATCTCGTCCTTGAGATTTGGTTGCTCAGGGAACCATCGCAAACTTACCGTCCTTCGGAAACTTGCTGCTTCTTGGATTTCCTTTTTACCGCATACTGTTCCCATGGTAGCATCCAATATATCTCTACTGAGGGGGTTTACTTCACCCGGTCCACGGTTTTGACAGAATGTTCTTCCTTGATACTTCTCATTCTTTCCTTCTGATTTCCATCCTCATATCTTCTGACCTGTATGATAATGGGATATTTTGTTCATAGGCTGAATGCTGACGATACCCATGCTGTGTCTGGGATACTTCGGATCTTATCTGCGGCACGGTCTTGAATCTTTGTGTTGGCATCTTCGAGAAAAAGAGCTTAGCCTTCATCGGCAGTTGGTATCTCAGAATGTTTACTATCCGGACCTTGACTGACGGCACTTGGGGTTTCCTCGCATTTATTTGGGCCTGTCCACCGTGCTCTAGGATTCGGAGCGGGGCACAAATTCTGGAAATTCACTTATGCTGATATTTGCCTGATGGGTTGCACATTCCGGGTGGCGATAGGTCACGATATGCTTTAATCCGGTTCTTGTATTCGAAATGCCGAGCTGAGCGGGTGACCTTTAATGAAGCAGACTGGGGTATGTCGGCAAGACGGACGATCCTGAACTTGAGTAACTGCTCAGGCTAACTGGATCGGTACACGGTCCTTGGCCCATAGTGAATGAGCTTTCTTTGTGGTAGATATCCACGGTGGTCCACATGACTTCAACTGCTCGTGGAAAATTTGACTTGAGGTCCATGCGATTCATTCTGCCTAACCCGTCAGGCTCGAGGGTTGCATTCCTCTGACAACTTGCGAGGTGCCACGCTTGCTCAGATTGCAGCAAGGTTGGACATATGCCATGTTTGTCTGCCCTGGATCTTGTTTTTGCGGAAATCACATTCCTTGTACTGGCTTTCCTTTGCTCGGGGTTCTTTCCTTGTAGCATAACTTCTTATTGTTCTGCCGCAATCTTTGAGATAGGCAGGTTACCATCACCTTTTGTCTCTTGTTTCATCCTGATAACCTTGGTTGCAATGAACGGGGTCTCCAGATTATTCTCCTTCGGGGCCTTGTCGGTCGTGAGGAGTTGACCTTCATGACGGGAGCAGTATTAAATGCTCCTTGCTTCCTTTCTTCAGGGTGACTTTGTCAGTCTTTCTTCCAGGCTGAGATGTGTATCCGCCTCTTCTGCTGACTTGTTTCCAAAGAGTTGCGGTTCTTCACCATCGTTCATGTGCATAATTCTTCCTTGATTACGAGAATGGTGGTATCCGAAACGAGGTAGTTGTCATACTTGATAAGAATACCCATAACCATATGCGGGTCCTAACGATGCTGAAGTCTTCACTGTCCTGCATGGCTGGATTTCTGACAATACTGTTACAGGTATGATGACGCGTCAAGGAAGACTGGTATCTTGTCCGCGAAACTTGGGGTAGCTTGCTGGGGAAGGTTGGGTACCGTACCCCGGAAGCTTGCTCCGGTGGCATATCAAGGAAGGAAGGGTGTCGTACCTGGGGAGCTGCCTCGATAGCTTGCTGAAGAAGACTAGGTGTCTTGCCTTGGAAGCTTTCTTAATAAAATACTGACGAAGATGGGTTGTCTTGTCCCGAAATTTTGCTTCTTTATACTATGGACATACCGGTCCCTTCTGCTGGAAGTTTCGTTGGCCGGTCACTGTAGACGACCGAGCGGCTTGTGCAGGAGTCCATCCCTATGGCGTACTGAGCACGATCGAGTGTCTTGCACTGTAAGCTTCTGTCGGTGGCTTGTGGAGGAAGGCTGACTGTCTTGGCTGAGAAGATATCCCGACAGCGTACTGAGTAAGGATGGTATACTGCATATGTTGGTTGTGCCTGTTACCTTGTCACGGAAGGCTGAGGTTCTTTCTGTCTGAAGCTTTCCTTCATTGATGTGGGAACAAAACTGACCACGGTGTCTGACAGGCTTTTGACTGCCGGCTGGTGAGGGGGCAACATTCTTCTGATCATCTCGGCTTCATGATATGTCTTGGCCACCTTCCGGAATATACTGAAATAATTTGTATTGCATAGGACTGTAGCTGGTGTTTGTCCTGCCTTGGGTGCATATGCTCGTGGGTCACAGTTTCTTCTTATCTTTGCATGAATCTTTGCGGTTGTCGTAGTCGACGTAGGCGGGACTCAATGGGTAGCTAGGGTAGCATCAATTCGTGAGCCACTTGCTTCCAACGCAATTGGGTAAAAGTCCTGTTTGACTTGCTGATTTCCCGCATCATTGCGGCCTTTAACTTTCTGAGTCTTCACGGTTGTTCCGGTTACAGGCGAAATGCAGGCCTGATGGTTGCCGCATGATTCACACTTGAGAAAAATGTGTGAGATGCGACCGGGTATGCGTCATTCATGTCCTGTTGATTTTCTTCATTTCTCTGTGGTCTTACGTTAATGGACTCTTCATGGCTATACGATTACCGGAATAATGCTGACATGGTTTATTCAAGTAGAACTCATATGGGGTTGAATACTCCTGCTGCAAGCTGGTTTTGGTCCTTGACTTGGTGTCTTCACGCTGCAACTTTCCATTGGGGTGGACCAAAGAACCAAAAGAAGAACCAACGAAGAAAACCACGGGGTAAAAGAAAACGAGAAGCGGCTTGCTACTTCTTCAGCTTTAGCGGTGGTCGATGACCATCCGCAGTCCTTGCAAAGAAAACAACGAATAACCCAGTAGCCACCAGAACGGTCTTTACAACTCAAATCTGGGACTTGTACTGGGATAGTTCAAGCATTGCTCACGACGGCCGACCGAAATCAGCTCAGAGCATGAGGAAATGTTGATAAAAAGAATGCAGAGGTCCCCTAAGACGGCCGAGAAAACAGCTCAGAGCATAGAGTCTCCACTGCGAAAAGAAACTCAACAACTACCCGAGACGGCCGAAAAGTAGCTCAGAACACGGTTCGGTTATTGAAAAGAGAAATGTAAAACAGACATCCACTCCGGACGGCCGACGATGCATCAGCTCAGAACCAGACGTGGTGCCAATATCTAAGAACAACAAGAAAGGGTCCATCCAAGTCATCTAACACCTTCCAAAATAGAGTTAGCAACTGCCGAGGAATAACGAACCAACACGAGAACTAAGATGGAAAATCAATACTGAACAAGCACTGAGATCACACGCAGGATCTCAACTTATTGCTACACACATTAACATGCAACAGGCAACATGAAACACTACTACTCATGCCTTACGGACTACGCGAATATTAGGCGTTCTGATCTGACGGCGGGTTGCCGAGGGTGGCAGGAGTGGGGGGAGAAGTCGACAACGAGAAGGCCGCAGCAAGAGCTCTCCTTGCATCCCTTGCATCATGGACTAGCTCGACGAGGAGGGCGTACTGGGAGATCATGTAGCGGGACATGGTGATCACCGCCGCATCGGCTTCCGCCAAACGGCGCGGAAACCTTACTTGCTGCGCAGTCGCACGCAAGGAGGGATAGAAATGGAAGGCGCGATTCTGACGCATCGCACTCTCCTGGTGGCGTAGGCCTAACAGGCCCGCCATCGCGGCAAGCTGAATGGCACGATCCGGGGTAGAAGCGGGTCCACCCTGGAAGTTGTAGGAGAGCACGCCGATGGGGATGGTGGCTGACACGTAGACGTTGGCGCGGTACTCAAGAATCTGCCCTTCGATCGGCGTCTGGGAAACTTGGTACCTTGGAATCTCTCCACTGGGGTAGAGAGTCCACCATACGTCTGCAAGGAGGTAGTCAAAGTTGGTCACGGACGAGGATCCTGCGTAGCCCACCGGGTATTCCGCCATCTACACTCGTCAGATCAGATCGTTAGCGAAAACATAGCGCCTATATGCAGCAAACAAATGCAGCAGGCAATAGCATCACACAAGAAAGCTATACCCTAGCTCTAACGTAAATCTAACGTCCTTCTAACATTCGCGCGGGCTAGCGGGTCCTCCAGCCAGTCCTGCTCTGATACCAAGCCTTGTGGCACCCCGGCTCAGAGGACCAGAACGCCCCGTGCAACAGCCCAGAGATCAAGTCTTCTGGAACACGGCAATGCTTGATATAGAACTGAACAACTTTCTATTACCGAAGATAGGGGTACACGCGGTCTATTACAATGCTATCGGAAGCACAGCTTGCTCCTCAGGCTAGCCTCATCTCTACACCAAGAAGCAGCATAACTCTCTAGCAGCGGAATAATGAAGGCAGCGGAACAATAATGGCGGTGATGAACTCCAATCCACATGGACACTGGATGGGACACCTCCTAGCTCGCAAACACCGGGAACGTCGTTCCTACGCATCCAAAGAACGGCCTGCAAATCTGGCATAACACGCCAGGTCAGTACATTTAATATACTTGCAAGCTCACAACAACCATGCATCAAGGCAAAACAATAACATGGCAACAGGTTCAAGTATATTAGTGAATTAAACAGGTGAGCAACAATATCATGCAAACAAATATTCATCAAGCATTATTATCAATATTACGACTAATGCACACACAATGGACCCCACATGATCGTCGGATGATCACGTGGCTTACCTCGGAGTCCTTATGGACTCAAGCACCGGGTCACTTCGTGACCAATCACTTCCACGGGTCGTCGCACGACCAAACGGGTCATCGCGTGACCAGTCAACGGGTTAGGTGTCCTTTGTTACCACCCAACCAATCCAGTCATCGCATAACCATCCACTTACCACAAACATACCACCAAACTCATGTTGATCATATGGTGTGACCTAGTACGAGCTGTGTCCATTACCGTGGACGCGGCTATTCGAATAGATTTGTGTGACTCTGCAGAGTTTGTGCACGTTACCCATACTATGGAGTTCTTCCTCCATCCATCACCCCGGTACTTGTCCCACAGGATCCTTGGAACTCGCACCGCAGGAGTGAACTAGGACTTCTCCAACGAGACCGATATACCGCGTGTCCCTCTCACTGTATCACCGACATCCCATCTTGGGTAGCCCCTGTGTCCTCTTGACACCGGCCAAACTCTTGGCAAACGGCCACTATGTGGCAAATACTGTCCCGAACGGGGACTCAGCTCATATCAACACTGGTTGTCAAGACTACCGCCGCCTTCCTGATCAGGGCAGCCGCGCGCGTGTAGCCTCCCCTACTTTGGTGATACGCGTAAGAGAACCCACCGGCATACCGAATCAAGGCCACGCCCATAGAGGCAAATGTGGCTGCACGGATAAGTACGGTTCGGTGGCACCTGATCAACTTGTCACGAAACATATATCCAACAGCGAACACAAGTATCAGGTGCAACATGAGTATCAGATCATAACAATGCATAGCATATTAACATGACAGTTTTCAGATATGATCAAACACATTTTATATGGTGAACTTATCCTTGTTACAAAGATTAAGTTATTAACATGGCAACATTATGAATGCAGTTGAGCATAACTCAGGCATAGCATGAACTAGCATGGAAATAACATGAGCAACTTAACATGGTGTTGGTATGTCATGGTTATGATGATTTAGAACATAACATGGCAATGATATAATCAAGCATAGCATGGATATAACATGGCAAAACATAGCATATTAGTAGCATATTCAATGATAGCATGGCAATGATAACATCAATCATAGCATGGCAACATGATCACGGTCACCGATATAAGCATATAATCGAAAAGCCATTTTAAAAGAACGTCAAAGCTTTGAAAAGGTGCAAAGGGTATTTTGGCTTGCCTTCACCAACAAGGTGTGAAACACCCTAGGTCTTGGACACCGACAACACCCTGCAAAAATATTTCAAATAGAGCAACGAGCAAAAAGTCAAACATCATCTTTTGTTTGACCAGCAAATAAAAACATAAAAATCATGGCATGAAACCTATGCCAACGCGAAGAGGAGCTCGATACGAAAACAACGCAAAAAGAATCACCTCAATCGGAGTTTCGGTTGCGGAGATATTCGCGAAATGGTGTCGGGAGGGCTGTATTTGGTGGGAATACACTTTCCAGAAGCTGAAAGCGTACTTTGGACTGCTGCGGGACAAAATACGCTTTCTGTGATTGAAAACGTACTTTAGTCCGCAGAAGAAATAAATACGTCTTCCATGATGGAAAGCGTACTTTTGGCTGAGGGGACACGGAATACGCCTTCCTTGGAAGAAAGCGTATACACTGGGAGGCGCCTCCACTCAAAGGGGTTGGGCCCGTGCGTCAGAGAGTCATACCCCTTCGTGGGGCCAGTGACAGGTGGGGTCCGCGGCTTCTCTCTCCTCCCCTGCTTCTCTCCTTCTTCTTCCTCCCGTCGGGAAACAAAGGAGGTCGGCCCCGGTGAGCTCGCCGTCGAGGCGGGGCGCGGAAGCCAGCCCATGTGGTGGCGCTAGGCGTGGCCTGCCCTGGCGCACCCGCCGGTGGCCGTGGCACCGCGAGGGGTGGACGGTGGTGCTGCCCCCCACCCCACTGGTTGGGCGAGGCGGCAACGGGCACGCGCGGCGAGGTTGCGTCGGCGGCTTCGGCGGGGCGTGGAGGCGGGCTACGGAGGCGAGGGGATGTGTCTGGTGGAGGCTATGGGGAGAGGGGTGGCTCGGGTCGCCGGAATTTTGCCTGAGCTCGGCGGTGGCCGTGGAGGTCAGTGGCGGCGGGGAAGAGGCTCCAGCGAGCAATTAATGGAGGGGAAAGGGCTAGGAAGAGTGGGGGATGCCGCTGGGGTGCTCAGGGAGGCCAAGGGAGCGCTCCTTTTATAGGAGGGGGCCGATCCCATGGCCGGAAGACGACGCGCGGACGCGGCCATGGCGGGGCGGCTAGCTGGCGGCCAAGAGAGGGTTCGAGAGGGGACACGCGGCGCACGCGAACTGCAGAAAGCTGTGCGGCGCGGCTAGACAAGCGCTAGGCGACGGATGCGCACTGGAGCACGATGTGGACGAGTCGGGCACGCGCGATGCGCGGCCAGAGCACGCCAGGTGCTGCCAAGAGCATGGCCACCAAAGGGGAGGTTGAGCACATGGGGTTTTCTTCGTGGCCAAGAATATCTAGTGTGTAGTCCTTCGCATGCTTAGCACAGTGGTACAGCTGGATGGTCAAAAGGTGCTCTGGATTGATCTCTATCTCAAGAAATAGTTTGATGCAGAAAACTTGGAGCAGAAGCACAACTCACATGGTGGGGTTTTGGGTGGTGCCAGGTTGTTTTCTGGGACAGGTATAGGAAGGACTATGTTTCTGGAAAGTTTGGGCTCAAAATAATCAATGTACATGGTACATCCTTTGCAAATGTAGCAATGCTGCAGAAGGTGTTTGTGTTGTGGCATGGCTTGTACATAGCTCCCCTAGGCATGATCTTTTGCCTAGCTCAATCATACACTACGATGAGTATGTACACCAAGTTTCATCTCCTTTGGAGTAAGCTAGCTAGCACTTCCTTTACAAATGTCCAATTGGACCAGAAATGCAAAGTTGAAGATAACATCTCATAGGATTGGTGGAATTGGATGAAAATTGGTGTACTGAAGTTATTTGGCATGGTGCATATGTGTATAAAATTTCATAGCTATTGGACACACATAGCTAGCACTTGCTTCACAATGTGGCCCATTGACCAGAAACTTAAACATGACAATGCACTCACATGGGTAATGGGATTTGGCTCCAATTTGGTTTGGTGTAGTTATCTGGTGGTAGGATCATGATCAAAAAGTTTCAAGGCAAATGGGATCCCCTATCATGCACTTTCTTCACAATACCCCCTTGCTGCACCCAAACTTTGGGAATTTTTTGTGGGAGTTTGGCTAATCAAATGGTGGTGGAATTTGGTGGAGATCAATGATAAGATCATATGAGATTGCACAAAAAGTTTCAGTAGCAATGGATCAAGAGAAATGGCACTCCCTTCACAAAGCTCCAATCTTCCCCCACAGACAAATGAATTTTTCTAGAGGAAAAATCCACTTGGGCTATGGAATGTTTTTGGAGAAATTGGAAAGATATGATGTCAATGTCATGTGGGAATTATTTGGGGATTTATGGAGCAACATAAATAGGGGTTGCTTCACAAACCTCAAATAAGAGGAATATCCCTTTTATTGGAAAAAGGAATATAAGGCTAGAATAAAATGGTGGCTTGGATGAGATGGAACAATGAAATGACAGTGGTAGGCTTGAAATCAAGGGTCACTTGAGCATGGAAAGAAAATATGCTCAAGTTTCGAGTCCAACGAGGTGCTCAAAATCAAATGCAATAGCAAATCCAGAAATAAATCAGGAAAGTTTTTCGAAAAAGAAAGTTCCAAAATCCAAGGTGTCACACTTTATAACTACCCAGTTACGGTGTAGAGTTTGATAGGCCCTAAGTGAGTCATTCCTCATCCCGAGAACATGGCAGGACCTCAGGTCTAGGACATGGCATATACATTGTATTGAGACTAACAGACGACAATATCTAGCTGCGTCTCAAAGTGGGTCTCTGTCCAACTCAGTGATCCCATCACTAAGTCCATACTATCGGTAGCATCTTCATGCTGATGACTTGTGAAACATAGTCATCAATCGAATAATATACTAGTCAAGGATATGTGTCTGCATAACCTTATCAACTAGGGATCATTAGAACAATCATCATAGAATATATAGTCTCACAAACTAGTCACATACTTATTGATACATATCAGTGATGATGTTCAAGGACAATACAAATAACTCAAGAATACATAAGGAGATAGCATCATAACATGATTACCTCTAGGGCATACCTCTAGCAGTCTCCCACTTGCACTAGAGTCAATCATTTAGGCATCTAAGGCCCATGGCTCTTACGTGCGCCTCATGCTTCGGCATCGGGAGAGGCTTTGTCAAAGGATCAGCAACGTTTGCATCCGTGTGTACTTTGCATACATTTATATTACCATCATCTACGAATTGTCGTATGAGATGATAATGCCTTTCTATGTGCTTGGATTTCTGGTGATGCCTTGGCTCCCTGGCCTGTGCGATGGCACCACTATTATCACAATAGCGGTCCAACGGGTTTGCTGAGTCTGGAACCACACCAAGTAGGGTAATGAAATCCCTTATCTAAACACCTTCCTTTGAAGATTCAGAAGCTGCAAGGTACTCGGCCTTTGTTGCAGAATCAGCTACAGTCTCTTGCTTGGAACTCTTCCAGCTCACTGCACCTCCATTCAGAATGAACACATAACCAGATTGCAAACGAAAGTCATCCTTGTCGGTTTGGAAACTAGCATTGGTGTAACCCTTTACAACGAGCTCATCCTCACCTCCATAAACTAGGAACATATCCTTGGTCCTTTTCATGTACTTTAGGATGCTCTTAACTCCTGTCCAGTGGCTCTCGCCTGGATTAGCCTGGTATCTGGTCGTAGCGCTTAGATCATAGGAAACATCTGAACGAGTACATACCATAGCATACATGATAGACTCGATGGCCGAAACATACGGAATCTTATCCATGCGTATTTGCTCATCAGGAGTCGATGGACCCTGAGTCTTGCTTAGATGAATGCCATGTGTCACAGGCAAGAACTCTTTCTTAGCCTCATGCATGTTGAACCTTTTCAACACCTTGTCAATATACGTACACTGGCTTAATCCAATAAGCCTCCTTGATCTATCTCTATAGATCTTGATTCCCAAAATGTAAACTGCTTCTCCCAAGTCCTTCATTGCAAAACTATTTTTCAATGAGTCCTTGACAGCTTCAAGCAATTGAATGTCATTCCCAATCAGTAATATTTCATCCAAATATAAGATTAGAAATACGATTGAGCTCCCACTAAACTTCTTGAACACACAAGGTTCCTTTTCGTTCTCGATGAAGCGAAACGATTTGACAACCTCTTTAAAACGAATATTCCAACTCCAAGATGCTTGCTTCAATCCATAAATGGATTTCTAAAGTTTGCATACCTTACTAGCATTCTCTGGATCGACAAAACCGTCGGGCGGTATCATATACACGTCCTCTTCTAGATTTCCATTAAGGAAAGTTGTTTTGACATCCATTTGCCATATCTCATAATCGAAATAGGCAGCTATAGCTAGAATAATCCGAACTGATTTAAGCATCCCTACAGGAGAGAAGGTCTCGTTGTAGTCAATTCCTTGAACTTGTCGAAACCCCGTCGCGACAAGTCGAGCTTTATGGATTTGAACATTTCCATCCATATCAGTTTTCTTCTTAAAGATCCATTTGCACTCAATGGTTCTTGCACCATTTGGCAGATCAACCAAGTTCCAAACTTGATTGTCATCCATGGACTTTAACTCGGATCTCATGGCCTCAAGCCATAACTCGGAATCTGGATCTACTATCGCTTCCGCATATGTCAAAGGCTCATTGTTGTCCAACAACAATACATTCCTTGCATTACGCAGCCTTTCTGGCCTTCGTGGTGCCGGTGCTATTTCAACCACGGGTTCACTGACTGGCTCTTCCATAATGGCATCACTTGTCGTGTCTTCCCCGAGTGGTTTATATCGAACCTCTTCGAGTTGCACCGTCCTCCCACTAGCCTTCCTAGTGAGAAACTTTTTCTAAAGGAAGGTACCATGTCGAGCGAGAAACACTTTGCCCTCTTGTCGGTTGTAGAAGTAATACCCTAAGGTTTCCCTTGGATATCGCACGAATATGCACTTATCCGATTTGGGTGCGAGCTTGTCCGACTGAAGTCGCTTGACAAACGCTTCACAACCCAAAATCTTTAGAAAAGACAAACTATGACGCTTCCCAGTCCATATCTCATATGGTGTCTTATCTACGGATTTAGATGGTACTCTTTTTAGTGTGAAAGCTGCAGTTTCTAGAGCATGAACCCAAAATGACAACGGTAGATCTGACTGACTCATCATCGATCGAACCATGTCCAACAAGGTGCGATTCCTCCGTTCTGATACACCATTTCTTTGAGGCGTTCCAGGAGGATTGAGTTGTGGAACTATTCCACGACTCTTGAGATGATCATCAAACTCTTGACTCAGATATTCACCTCCACGATCTGATCGTAGAAGTTTGATCGTCTTGCCGAGTTGATTCTCTACTTCATTCCGAAACTCCTTGAACTTTTCAAAGGTTTCCGACTTGTGCCTCATCAAGTAGATATATCCATATCTTCTCAAGTCGTCCGTGAAAGTCACGAAGTACTGGTAACCACCTCTAGCAGTCGTGCTCATTGGTCCACACACTTCAGTATGTATGAGTTCCAACAACTTGGATGCCCTCTCGCAACTCTTTGCAAAAGGTGTCTTGGTCATCTTTCTGAGTAGGCACGTTTCGCATGTCTCGAATGATTCAAAATCAAACGAATTTAAAAGTCCATCATCATGGAACTTCTTCATGCGCTTTTCACTAATATGACCAACCGACAGTGCCAAAAGTAAGTTGTATTCAGATCGTTAGGTTTAAGCCTCTTGGCATTTATATTATAGACAGATTCACCTTCAAGATTCAAAATGAATAACCCATTCACAACGGGTGCCAAGCCATAAAACATCTTATTCAAATATATAGAACAACCAGTGTCCTTAATAATGAATTCATAACCTTGTCTCATCAAACATGAGGCAGAAATAATGTTTCTACTTAATGATGGAACATAATAACAATTATCAAGCTCCATTACAAATCTAGAAGGTAAATTCAGTTGCATGGTGCCGACGGCTAATGCAGCAACTCTTGCTTTATTCCCGACGCGAATGTCAACTTCTCCTCTTGCGACATCTCTACTTCTTTTTAGTACCTGCATCGAGTTGCAAATGTGAACAACCAATCCAGTATCATATACCCAAGAACTATTAGAAATATCCGCAAGATAAATGTCGATAACATATACAACAAGTGTACCTGTAGAAGACGTACTCCCACTGCTCTTGCCCTTGCTGGCGAGCCACTTGTTGCAGTTCCTCTTCCAGTGACCATTCTCCTTGCAATAGAAGCAAATGGTCTCTGCGTCAGGTCCAGGCTTAGGCACTGGGGCTGGAGTCGGGATCACATCCTTGTCCTTTCCCTTTGAGATAGCCTTCTTCTTGGTCCATGACTTCTTGAACTTGGCCGTGTTCTACACCATCAACACTTGATGTGTGCCCTTCTTAATGTCCTGCTCTGCTATCTTAAGAATCCCATGCAATTCAGTGGGCTTCTTTTCCATGCCATGCATATGAAAGTTCGTAATGAACGAGTTATAGCTTGGCGGAAGAGAACCCAGAATTGTATCTGTAGCTGACTCGGGAGTCAACGGATGCCCAAGACGATCCAAAGCTTGGATGTATCCCATCATTTTTATGACATGCGGGCTCAGTGGATCACCCTCTTTCAGCTTGTATTCCATCAGGGATCGCCAGACGTTGAACCTTTCGGTCCTAGCCTGAACCTGAAACATGCCCTTAAGACTCTCAATCATATCGAAAGCCCTAATGTCTTCGAACTGTTGTTGCAGCTCGGTCTCCATAGAATCCAGCATGAGGCAGCTGATCTCAGTAGACTCATCCTTGAGTTTCTGATAGGCATTCTTAGCAGCAGCGGTGGCATTATCAGTCGGTTCCTCTGGAAGCGGTTCCTCTAGAACATTTTCCTGTTTATCATGCTTGAGAACAATTCTCAGATTTCTATACCAGGTGGTAAAGGTTGTTCCATTCAGTTTATATTTCTCAAGGATGGATTTCAACGCAAAATTGGTAACTGCAGTAGGTGGTGCCATTGATCTACAACATAAAATGAAAAATACTAAGACATGTATTCATGAAGAGAAATTCATATTAAACACTTTAATAATATTACTCCCACTAAGTTAAACATCCCTCTAGTTGACACTAAATGATTCAGGATCCGATGCAGCGAATTGACTAGTGAGCTTTTGCATCACTGCTAGCCGACTCGATCTACCGGTAAGAAACTCCTTGCTAATCGCATCAACCATACGACTCCTGTTTGTTGACGCGCATCACATACACACCAACTCCTATGCCCCGAAGCCCAAAACTGTTTTGATAGCCTCGACAAGTTAACCAAGTGCTATGCGTGTAAGTGTCCGACACTAACCCATCACGCCAAGGTGATCTAGCAGCACCCTAATTTTATAGGCCTAGTACTAAACATACATGACACGTGATGTGCAGCAATTGGGGAGGAAAATTTTACTTGAAATTCTTTGAGGGATCATCCTACTTAAAAAATCTACCATGCCAAAGAAGGATACATAAAGGGATAAACTTTCACAGGCAGTTTATACAAGTGATATGGTATAGCCCCTTTATCATAGCGCATGGTGATCTCCATCTCCATGTGCGCGAACCTCCCATGGAGATCTCCATCTCCATGTACGGTTGTCTTCGTGGTGATCTCCATCTCCAAGCCATAGTGTCAACCGCCAAGTGTTACATAAGATACTATGCTATTAAAAACTAATAGCTATGAAAGTAAGTTACATTACATGGCTTCACATGTTGACACGCAGGTCATTAATACAATAATGAGACAACCTTATGGATCCAGCCGGTTGTCAAAACCATGACACACAGGTCATGAACAACAACATATTCAATGGGCTATACCAAATCACAACCATTCCCTGCAAAACCAAGTTAGAAGTTCTACCACCATCTAAACCTCTTTTAGCACTAGTCAAAAGTTGATGTTTTCCATATCTTTTCATTCTGCATCGTTTGGTAGGTCATGGAGCTCAATCAGAGTTCATATGACCAAGATATGGCCTCTGAACCGAACCTGCTCACAGATTTCTGGACAGCGCGGATCATATCTACGCCGTGTCCTGGTCCGTGTCCCGGATCAATCACCTAGTGATATCCGCGTGCCACAATAGGATTTACGGTTCACTGTCTATCCCAATGGCGGATAACCGACCTCTAGGGATAAGTTGTGGCACGACCTAAGTAGCTCGCGCCTCGGGACAGATCATGAAACCAAGAACCTCAAACATGCAAAACCAATCTGATCTACCATCACATGATCCGATCTACATATCTCCATATGAAATTCTATCACGAATTCATCACCACGCAGCAGAGGTTCTGATACCACTATTGGGGCACGCGGTCCGCTATGCTAGCGCTAAATCAAATTTTCTACCGCACACAACAAGGATCACTGCTACTGGAGATGAACTACATGATTAGGGTTTACCACTAGACGTGCAGTCATGGAAGCGGAAGGAGAGTTGGTGATGTGCGTCGGCGGCTGCTGCTCGAATCCCTCGACCGATCCCCGATCCCACGAACGGAGTCCCGCGATCCGATCCCGCGAACAGTTCGTCCAAGCGTCGCAGGTGCAGCGCCTCCAAGGGATGCGCACGTACAAGGAGGAGCGTCGGGCGGTGGATTTCTAGGTCCGACGGCTCGGCCTGGAGGTGGAGTGGCGGCTAGGGTTTTTGGTCTGACCGCTACCCCTTCGGGGTTCACCCTAGCCCTTATATAGGCGCTCGTGGAATGTCCTCAACCCTTGAGGCAATCCGGACCCTCCATCCATATTCCATTTGGATCACATCCGAATGGGCTCCTTTCCTCTTAAGCGCGAGACCCTATAGGTTCACGTACACATGGACACGTCCCGAATCACATCCGGTTCGATAGTCGGTAGCGGTTCCTAGCAGAACGTGCCGACTCCCATATATGCGTAAAGTCATAAGACGAACCATTACAAAGTGTCATATGCAACATACCTTTTGCCTCAAGATATATGTTGTCAAGCTCAAGGCGAGTACTTGTCACCCTTGTGATAGCTTGACCTCTCTTCTTGAAACCGTGATACAGATTCCTGAACCGGGTTAACACTTAACCCATATCACATGGCCATGCTTTTTGAATCTTATCACTCGAGAGGGGCCAGAGAATATCTCTCCAAAGTGGAGGGGCAAATCCCATCTTGATCAACCATGTCTCGCGGCATGTATCATGACTCACCCGTAAGCTACCTTTATAACTACCCAGTTATGGTGTAGCGTTTGATAGTCCCTAAGTGAGTCATTCCTCATCCCGAGAACATGCGAGGACCTCAGGTCTAGGACATGGCATATACATTGTATTGAGACTAACATATGACAATATCTCACTGCGTCTCAAAGTGGGTCTCTGTCCAACTCAATGATCCCATCACTAAGTCCATACTATCGGTAGCATCTTCATGCTCATGACTTGTGAAACATAGTCATCAATCAAATCATATACTAGTCAAGGATATGTGTCTGCATAACCTTATCAACTAGGGACCATTAGAACAATCATCATAGAATATATAGTCTCACAAACAAGTCACATACTTATTGATACATATCAGTGATGATGTTCAAGGACAATACAAATAACTCATGAATACATAAGGAGATAACATCATAACATGATTGCCTCTAGGGCATATCTCCAACAGGAAGAACAACACTCTTGTGGAGATGGCCCGGTCCATGTTGGATGAGTACAAGTCACCATATAGTTTTGGGGTCGAAGCCATCAACACCGCATGTCATGCATCAAACCAGCTCTTCCTTTGGAAGATCTTGTTGAAGACCCCCTATGAGCTTCTAACCGGTCACAAGCCAAACGTCAAATAGTTCCGAGTATTCGGTTGTAAGTGTTTCTTCCTCAATAAGAAAGACCGGCTAGCTAAGTTTCAATCCAAAACAATTGAGGGTATATTTGTTGGGTATGCTTCAAACTCTCACGCCTATAGGGTCTACAACAAATCCACCGGATGTGTTGTGGAAACTTGTGACGTGGAGTTTGATGAATTTAATGGCTCCCATGGGGAGCAAGTTGATCTAAGTGATGTAGGAAATAATGAAGATCCCTCTGAAGACATCTTGGCTATGGGCATTGGAGATCTTGTGCCCATTGCTCAAGTCCCTAGAGATGATGAGGTGTGTGATGGGCCAAGTGTTCCACCACCACAAGCACCTCCTCCTACCACTCAAGATCCATTTTCTCATGATGAGCCCACTATCCAAAAACAAGAACAAGACCCTCCACAATCCGATGTGGTTGCTCAACCACAAGTTGAGGATGCGGTTGATCCACGAGATCGGCTTGACCGCATTTTCTTTGGAGAAAATGATGAAATTGATGATGGCTCCGCCCTTGATGATGAACCAAATGTTGTTCATGAGCCCGAATGGGTGGAGCCTATTGAAACTACAACTTCCATCATGCCATTGGTGGCTAGACGTGTTGATGTTGACAAGATCCTCACGGGATTGGGGCAAGGTATAGTTACTCGTCGTCAACTTATGAACTTTTGCGCTCACTTCTCGTTTGTGTATTGCATTGAACCACTTAGGGTTGAACAAGCACTTGAGGATGCGGATTGGCTCATTGCAATGCAAGATGATCTCACTAGTTTCACCCGAAATGAAGTTTGGTCTCTCGTGGAGAGGCCTTCCGGTTAAGATCATAACATCATTGGAACCAAGTGGATCTTCAAAAACAAGCAAGATGAATATGGTAATATCATTCGAAACAAGGCAAGGCTAGTGGCTCAAGGTTACTCCTAAGTTGAAGGATTGGATTTTGATGAGACCTTATCTCCCGTTGCCCGTCTTGAATCTATACGCATGTTTCTTGCTTATGCCGCATTCAATGGATTTCCATTATTTCAAATGGATGTAAAAAGTGCTTTTCTTAATGGTCCACTACAAGAGGATGTATATGTAGCACAACCACCCGGCTTTTGTGACCCTCATCACAAGGACCACATGTACAAACTTCATAAGGCATTATAGGGTCTTAAGCAAGCCCCTAGGGCTTGGTATGACCATCTTAGGAAGTTTTTACTCGAGGAAGGATTTGTGAGGGGTGTCATTGATGCCACTCTTTTTACCAAGAGAACCAATGGTGAATTGCTCATATGCCAAATCTATGTAGATGACATAATATTTGGTTCTCCTAATCCATCTTCGTGCAAGTGGTTCTCGGAAACTATGACCAAGAACTTTGAGATGTCCATGATGGGGAGCTTGAAGTACTTCCTTGGATTTCAAATCGAGCAATTTTCCGAAGGAGCCTTCATCTCCCAAACAAAGTACATTCAAGACATGCTCGTGAAGTTTGGTATGAAGGATGCCAAGCCATGCAAGACACCCATGCCAACCAAGGGATATCTAGATCAAGACCTTTCCAGTATTCCGTTTGATGCTACTCTTTATCGTTCTATTATTGGATCATTGCTTTACCTTTGTGCATCTAGACCGGATATTATGCTTAGCGTAGGAATGTGTGCAAGATATCAAGCCTCTCCTATGGAGTGTCATCATTTGGCGGTTAAGCGCATTCTTAGATACCTTGTTCATACTCCTTTGTTGGGCCTTTGGTACCCCAAGGAAGCCAAGTTTGATCTCTTGGGGTACACCGATGCGGATTGGGACGGAGATAAGGTGGATCGGAAGTCAACATCCGGTTCATGCCAATTTCTTGGGTGCTCATTGGTAAGTTGGCATTCCAAGAAGCAAAATTGTGTCTCCCTCTCCACCGCCGAAGCCGAGTATGTGGCCACCGCAAGTTGTGATACTCAAGTTCTATGGATGAGGCAAACTTTGAAGGATTATGGCCTCACCTATAAGAAGGTACCCATCTTATGTGACAATGAAAGTGCTATCAAGATTTCCAACAACCCGTGTCAACATCCTTGCACCAAGAATATTGACATTCGTCATCACTTCATACGGGATCATATTCAAAAGGAAGATATTGTTCTTGCACATGTGGGCACCGACAAGCAACTTGCTGATATTTTCATGAAACCGTTGGATGAAGCAAGGTTTTGCCAACTAAGGGGTGAACTTGGTATCTTGGAACGTTATAGCTTCTCGGCCTAGGGGTATCTTGCTCTCATTCATACAAATAGAAACTATCTTGTCTAGATGTAGGCATGTATGTAGGGGGAGACACTCAATCAATGAGTTCTCTACTCTCTACATGATGCATAAATGGATTCACACATCAACAATCCGCGTGCTCACCACGGTGAACCCACGTGTAGCGGTTATCGATGGAGTATGTGTTTTTGGAGTACACCGATGCGGATTGGGACGGAGATAAGGTGGATCGGAAGTCAACATCCGGTTCATGCCAATTTCTTGGGCGCTCATTGGTAAGTTGGCATTCCAAGAAGCAAAATTGTGTCTCCCTCTCCACCGCCGAAGCCGAGTATGTGGCCACCGCAAGTTGTGATACTCAAGTTCTATGGATGAGGCAAACTTTGAAGGATTATGGCCTCACCTATAAGAAGGTACCCATCTTATGTGACAATGAAAGTGCTATCAAGATTTCCAACAACCCGTGTCAACATCCTTGCACCAAGCATATTGACATTCGTCATCACTTCATACGGGATCATATTCAAAAGGAAGATATTGTTCTTGCACATGTGGGCACCGACAAGCAACTTGCTGATATTTTCATGAAACCGTTGGATGAAGCAAGGTTTTGCCAACTAAGGGGTGAACTTGGTATCTTGGAACGTTATAGCTTCTCGGCCTAGGGGTATCTTGCTCTCATTCATACAAATAGAAACTATCTTGTCTAGATGTAGGCATGTATGTAGGGGGAGACACTCAATCGATGAGTTCTCTACTCTCTACATGATGCATAAATGGATTCACACATCAACAATTCGCGTGCTCACCACGGTGAACCCACGTGTAGCGGTTATCGATGGAGTATGTGTTTTTGGACCCAAGGTACATCTTCGCGGTGTCAAAGCACAACGCACTCAAACATGGTGGCCTCGGCCACCGCCTCTCCTTTGTGGAAGGCTTGTTTTTCTCATTGATGTGTGCATCCATGGTTATGATTTTGTGTGTTTCTCTACTTTTGGCCCCTGTCAAGGTTGTTTGAAATTATTGAGTAAATTAGTTTTCAACATTTTTCGGGTTGATACGATAAAGATCAGTAGCCTGTCGGACATCCGTCGGCTTTCGGACGTCTGACCCATCGGACGTACAAAACTCGTCGGATTTCTGACATTCCCTGCTGCCATGCACCTGATGGCCCTGCCTGGCCTGACTTCGCTGTCTCAGCCCTCTTCAGAAATCTGATGGATTTCGGACGACCGACACGTCGGACGTCCGAAGTTGGCTGCACTATATATACTGGCCATCCGGCCGAGGGGGGAATTTTCTTTCCCCTCGGCCGTTCCTCTCTGGATTGGCTCCTGCGCCGCCCTCGACTGGTCACGCCGCCGGCCGCCCCGGCCTCCCCGGTGTTTCCCCTCTCCGGATCCGCTCCCCCGTGGTACTCCTCCTCCCGATCTATCCTTCCATCCGATTGGTTTTTCCCGTGGTGCCCGGATTTTTTGCTCAACCTCGTCTCTTCTTGCTCTAGGGCTTCGAGATGGTGAGGACGAAAACATCCACTCGCAAGCATCGTGATGCCTCTGGTTCCCGTGGTATGCACATGCTCACCATGTGTGCCCCCCATATTTTATTAGATGATTAGGGTTTCCATGCTCATGTGCTTCTCATATGGCTAGGTGGTTCCGAGGATGAACGGCCTCGTCGCTGCATGAAGCACCCGACGTACGCAGATCCATCCTCGGACAGTGAGCACACTCCTAGCGCGGAGGATAGCGTCTATGGATCCGACTTTGAGGATGAGGAAAACATTGGGGGCGAAGAGGAGGATATGTTTGCTGCTGAAGATCCCCCTGTGGTGACTCGCCCCTCCAAAATTGGCGTGCGTCGCCCGGCTAAGGGCTCCTCTTCGGCATCCGGTACTCGGGATGATGAGAATCCTGCCGATGCTCCTCGTATGCCTCCGATCCATATCTCCGCCGAGCCAGTGGTTTATACTGGACGTATGATGGAGGACTACTCGAAGATTTCTCTGGATGCATACCGCAAGCTTCGCCGTGTCAATCAGTTTGTGGCTTCTCAGGATTGTCTGGATGGCAGGTTCCGGACCAATGTGCAGGAAGATATCTTCACGTCAGTTGCAGTTCGTCAGGAACTTGCAAACTCTCATGCCTGCATTCCCCTTTACTTCATACAGGCCAATCCGGACAAGTTTCCCGGTGTGATGGATCTTATTGATTCTGTGGGGCTCGGTCCAGTCTTCAGCTTTCGGCGTGACTGGAAAACTGCTGCGATCCTCCAGTTCTATGCCACATGCTACTTCCACACAAATCACCAAGAGATCTCATGGATGACTGGTGAGAAGCAGTGCACTGCCACGTTTGCTCAGTTTCAGAAAGCTTTGAACATTCGCTCCTCCGGTGTCCGGATTCATGCATCTACCAAGGAGAAGCCCAAGGGGATCAATGACTGTCTGTGCTTTGTTAAGTCTGGGATTGAAGGTGATGACTGCTACAGGAAGCCCAATGACATATCCATTTGGAAGCAGCCCTATAGGTTCATGTACCAGTGCATGCTCAGGACTCTGTATCCCAAGTCTGGTGATAAGAATCATTGCAGCAACTCTGCTATCACATTGATGTGCCATATCCATGACACCCCCCTCAAGCGTCTTGATGTGCCCCACTATCTTTGGCATGAGATTCGGATGGCGAGCCTTCAGCAGCGTTGACAATATCCCCATGCACCTTTCATCATGGCGCTCATTCAGTACGTCGTCTCCTCTCCATTGGAGATCACTCAGCCCCACGTTGTTTGGTCCATTTCGGAGCACATGTACTTCGATGCCCCTGAGGTTGTCCTGACGCGCCCTGTTCCGATGCACACCACTGTTCGTGGCAACCTTCACCGCTAGTCTATGGAGCATGCTCCTATGCGTCGTATGGCTCAGTTCTTGGGTAAGGCCCAAGCGACTATGATGCGGGCTATCTTGTTCAACTTCCACTCCAACCACACGGTGGTCTCCAGTCTCATCCAGTCCAAGAACTCCCTGAAGGCCCGTCTGCGTGCAGCTGGAGAGACCAACGTCAGTGATGATGAGCGTCTTCCCGATGCTCCTGCCGCTGATCTTGGTTTCGGTTTTTCTACGGGACCGGAGTGGGCGGATTTCTTCCCTGGAGACCCTGGTGCGAGCGGCAGTGGGACTCACTAGTATCGGCCCTATGTGTGCCCCCTCCTTTTTGGTACTTGGTGCCAACGGGGGAGAGTACTATGTGTTTTACTTATGTTGTCTAGGTCATCGAGACGTGATTATGACTTGATTATGTCGTTGTATGGGTCCTGGTGTGTTAAGACTTGTTTATGTGGTTTTATGTGTCTCATGCAATACTTCTGACTTTGTGCTATGCATGGTGTTGCTCTTGCGTCTGGATGGCTTGAAAACTTATTGGCATATGTTTCTATTATGTTTGGTGCAATCTAATTTGTCATCTCCATAATCAATGATTGCTTGACTTGATATCATGTATTGTGACTCGCCCCAAATGTGTGCATCTTGCGTAAAGTAAAGAATCTTATATGCACACATTAAGGAGCAGTTCATAGTAAAACTTTCTCCCACTAAAAAGCAAAATCTGAATAATTTTGGGAGATATATGTATGTTTTCATCAACTACCAAAAAGGGGGAGATTGAAAGTTCAATCTTGCCCTTAATTATATTTTGATGTTGATGAGAATGTACATATAGAGGACTAATAATATTTGCCAAGTATATCTAGGGTTTTAGTCCTCGGTTCGTTGTGGTGGTGGCTCAAGGACCATTTGATCTTATCAAATTGCTCAATATACGGAACCCATGAAGTTGAAGCGCAAGCTTTTTGGTTAATCTTGAGTATAGGGACCCCCTCACTATTAAGAGGGGATCAGTGAGTTTGTGTTTAAGATTTTCTCAAAGCTAATTAAAAAAAACATTCCAACACAAAATCGGAGCTAAAATGCAAAAATCTGATCACTACTTTCCGGCGTCCGACAAGGCTTGGACGTCCAACAATTCAAAGTTTCGGACGTCCGACAACCATCGGACGTCCGACATCTCATATACCGTTTTTCGTAGCAAAGGTCAGTGGGCCTGTAAATTCGCCGGAAGTCCGACGTGTTTCGGACGTCCGATCCGAACTCTGACGGACGTCCGATGTGTTACTGACCTTTTCTTCGGGTGTTGTATGCTGAACTCATTTTGAATGCTTCGGACGTCCGATCTGGTTCGGAAGTCCAACATTTGGACTTTCGAACGTCCGACACTTGACGGACGTCCGACACTTACACAGGATATTGCCCCAACGTCCATTTCGTCCCTTGGGCTATGAACACCCCCTCACCCCCACTTGTGAGGGTTGACCACTTCATTTGCAAATACCCAAGAACACAAGTGCCCCCTCTCACTCTCTCCCTCACCAAATCTCAGATCCCGGAGAGTTCCTTGAGAGTTCTTGACGGATCTTTCACCCAATGATAGATCCGCACCTTCCCCATCTTCCAACCAAAGAAAATCGTGTTTTGAGCAAGTCTTGAGCATTTCCCATTGATCTTGTTACTCTTGGAGGTTGGAGACTCCTAGCCAGGTAGGAGTTCTTCGGAGAGGAATCGACCATTGTGATTACCCCCGTTGAGTTTGTGAGGGTTTGGTGACCACCTTTAAGGTCAACCGGTAGTGGTTGGGAATCGCCTTCGTGGTGATATCTCAAGGGGAATAGAGTGAGCCTTCGTGGCGTTGGTGTGCCTTGGTGGTTTCACCCACTCTCTCCGAACGGTGAGTATCTTCCCTCCAAGGAAGTGAACATCGGGATAGATTGTTGTCTTCGCGTCATTCGGTTATCCCTACTCTTTCCTCTTATTACTTGTACTACCGTATTATTAGCCCCTCGCTTGCTTTAGTATATTGTGCTTATTCTTTATCTTGTCACTACTAAGTAAACCTTGCAATTGTTAGGCTCACCTTTATCTTCCGCATTATTGCCTAAAATTGTTAAGTAGTGTTAAAATTTGTAAAAAGACCTATTCACCCCCCCTCTAGGTCTATCTCGATCCTTTCACTTGGTCTCGAAGAGATCTAGGTTACGCCGGAAAGTGTCTAGTCCTATCTTGGATTGAGATTGTTTTGACTCTGGATCCCATGGACCTCGGCTTATAAAGGCGCCGGGTCCCGGGATTCCGCGAGTCCGACTCCGACACGAGGTGGAGTCCTATTCTACTTTACAAACATGCTACGAGCTATACAAGGTAAGTCGAATTCCTTCTATGTCTTCGATCTTCTTTGCTTGACGCAACCTGCCCGTGGGCGAGTCTTCTTTTGTGGGACTTCCGTAGGTGAGTCGGCCCTTAGATCTAAAGCCGAGTTATGGGCTTGGTCCATCCCCCCGACATTATCCATCAGGATTGGTGGGATGCTTTAGTCTTCACAACAACCCTCTTGATTCTTTTGTGTTTGCCGACTCTGCAATTGGTCAAACCAACTCTCCTCTTTTTTGAAATTTTCAAGGAGTCGATGCCAATTATTTTGTCTCTTCGTTTCATCTTCTAACCAAAGAATATCCTTTGAATTTTTTAGTCAAAGATCCGTTTATTGCATTTATGATTTCACTGCCCGAAACGACTGTTGAAGACATTGATATCATGGTGGGAATCGAGTAGTCTTTCCATAAATGTCACCTACCATGGGTAGTTTACCCACGTTATTATGGCATTGATTGATCATCTCCTCGTAACCTCTATTAATAGCCATCGGGTAGTTCATCTTTTGAGTGCTCGCATCTTCTTCTTCCTCTTCTCCCTTCACTTATTTTCTCCATGGCTCCCAAGATAAGCGCCCGTGTTCCTTTGGTGGCTGATGACCCTGCTTCCAGCACGGGATGTCGTCGTGGTCGAGGCTGTGTCCGCGGTCGTGGCCATGGACGGGGTCGTGGCCGTGGCAGAGGCGGGGGAAGAGGCGCGCGTACTGCTAGTCCATCTGAATCTCCACCTTCTTCTCCTGAGAGGGGTGAGTTCTTGATACATGTTCAGGCGATCCGTCGTTGGGTCAAGCTTCCTGAATCTTTTGCCCATCTTGTGATTGATTCAAGGCCTTTGGGTCTTTGGCTCCGCTCCGAGGGGTGTCCTCATGGACCCGTCTGGGTAGCTACTAGTTTTTCTAGTCACAACTCCATTTTCCTGGAGAAAGGTTGGAAAACTTTTCTTCATTCCAGGAGCATCTCAAGGGGACATACTATTATTTTTAGATATGATGGTGGTGACACCCTGTGGTCCAGGATCTTCGAATCGGATGGTGATTGAGCCGGCTGGTGTATAGAGAGTTCCAGTAGTAGTGATGAAGAATTCTACAACAATGAAGAGGAAGTCCAAATATTTTCATCTGAAGACGAAGCCGACTCTGAAGACGACCATTGAAGCTATAGTTCTTACTTAGTAGTATTCGCCGAATTTTGGTCTTGTTTTCTTTTGAGGTAAGGCTCTTCTTTTGATATAAGAGTTTGCCACTGATGAATGAAAATTTTAATTTCTCATCAAATTTTTAAGTCAGTTTGATACCTGTCTTTGAATATCGTATGAGAGCCATATTGTATCTGTAGCCCCCTGAGTCGATATATTTACATCTTGTATCGAATCATAAGATAGATCGACTTGTAGCCCCCATGATTTGGTATGGTCATCTTGTGTGGCAAACCAAATCATTCAGGTTTTTTTAAGTGATACTCCCCAAGAGTCGATATGGAGATCATTGCGTCGTGTCGAGTCTTTGAGAAGAAATTTTGAAGTGTTACTCCCCAAGAGTCGGTGTACGCATCTGGGTGCTATACCGAGTCTTTTTCTTGAGAAGAAACTTTGAAGTGTAGTCTCCATGAGTCGGTATATGCAACTGGGTGTTGTGCCGAGTCACATAGGTTTAACTTGTAAGAGAATTTGTTATAAATAACTTAAGATGCGATATGATGTTTTGAATGAAAAATTGAAATGCAAAGGCTAGTAGAAGTCGACGCATGCCTCATCTTCTCGCGTTGAGAGAGATTATTGGTTCAAGAATCGAAACTTCTTTGTAAAACCGACTTATATGACTAGCGTGCCTAGCTCTCTGGACTAAACTCGATAGGCGTTTTATGTAAGCCCCCAAAGTATAGACCAACCGAGTTCTCGTTAGTCATAAGTGCTTGAGCTATACAGGCCAAACGGAGTGGGTGGCCAATTCATGTATATGCCGGGATTTCTTCAGTTAAGAGTTGATGGGTGCCATCGAACTCCCGTACTTCCCCTGACTAAGTCATACACATGTGGAGTTTTACATATATATGTCGTCTTCTCTGTCAAGAGTCGATGAGTATCATTGAGCTCCCCGATTCTCTTGACTAAGAAATATACATGCTCAGAGCCGATAGAGGGTTGATCAAGCCCCCAGGTCTCTGAGAAAAGGTGTAAAAATATGTCATTGATGCAATATGATGCAATATGTATGATGCAATGTTTTTAAGAAATATGAAAAGTTATGCAATATGAAAGTATATGCAATATGAAAGTCGACTTTATGCATAAGTGTGGCGAGATCCGGTGCGACGGGAGTCGGCTTTAGATGTGGTGAAAGCCTAGTGCGATGAAGATCGACTTTATGGAAAGAGCCCGTTTGCGATGAGAATCGACTTTATGGCGAGAGCCGGTTTGCGATGAGAATCGACTTGGTGTTTAGATATGGTGATACCCTATTTGCGACGAAATTCGACTTATATGTTAAATATGGCGATAGCCTAAATGCGATGAAAATCAACTTATTAGTTTAACTATGGCGAAAGCCCAATACGATGATAATCGACTTTATTTGTTATGCGGCGAAAGCCGGTACGATGAATGTCGACTTACAACCCGTCTATTCCCCTAATATTAGCAGAATAACTATTCTGCTAACACTTTCGCACTGCATCGAAACGCTGCTGAGGACTGCACTGCTGACTTAAAAGTGCTGCAGCTCGGGTAAAACAGAATGGCATCAGTATTTTCGCTATAACTTTCTAACCGTTCATCGGAATTGAGCGTATGACACACCGTTAGATTCGTATGGAAATGGAGCATGTTTTTTTGTTGAACACTTCTTCCAATTCATCACGTATTAAGAGCAGTATTGAAAACGGTGCGGCGCCCCACTTTCACAGCGGAAGATTTTTTTGCGATTTCTCTTAAACCGTTTGTCGGAACGATGCGTATGATACTCCGTTGAATTTTTATGGAGTAGTAGAACGATTCATATAATTAACACTTTTTGAGATTCTTCGCGGTTTTGAAGTAATTTCAAAAATCGTGTGTTGCGCTCGTGTGGGCAGTGGGCATTTTGACGTAATTTTTTTGATTCATTCGTCCGATCGATGCAATTGATAGACGATTGGATAGCTATTGTCGAGGCGCTTCATTTCTATGTATAACACACCATCTAATTCCTTACGGGTTAAGAGCAACGTCGATTTTAGTAAATCGCGGAACTCTGTTTTTTCGCGGATCAAAAATCGACCAAGTGAACTGCATCTGCCGGGTAAGCGCACCGCATTTGTCGACAGAGAGCACTACACGCGTTCTTTTGTTTTTTCATCAAATCATCGTAGTCCACGGAATGTGAACCATAGTACAAATGGAAGCGACCTGCGCGTGATTACATCGGACATGCAACCACACTGCATTATCGGCAAAACATAAACAACGGTTTTTCGCGAAACTGGAAGCGACGAAGTGAAATGCATCAGCCGGGCGCCGGCTGCATTTATCGACGCAGTGAACTGCACTTTTTTTAACTTTTAACATCATTTTTTATCAACGAGCGTGCACCGCAAAGGACGATGTGAGTGAACTGCATTTATTTTTGTAAACAGAATGATGATTTGATACACCATCGACAGAGAACCACACTTCTTTCATATAGAAAAATGCACTACATCAAAGGGGCAAGCAAACTACTTGATTTTGTAAAATATCTTTTTCCAACTATTTCTTGAACACTTTCTAAAGTGAACCACATCGTTATTGAAAATGAAATGTGTTACGTTCATATAATGAACCGCTTTAGATTTATTCAATGAGTACAAATAAGTCTTGAATTCTTTTCTAGAACACGCTCAAAATAGTAAACTGTAAAGATTAATTGTTGCCGGTGTGCACTATCTCCGGTGAGCGGCGAACTGCAAGGCCGAGCTACTGAACCGTAAACCATATTTCTGCAAACTAGACTTCTGCATCGAGCAATTAAACCAAAACGGTGGTATTTTCTTCATAAAATTGAATCGTCCATACACGGCGCATCGCTACCGAACGAGCTGCACACACACACATTAAACGGGGGCTAGAACCTCCCCTGTTCAGATTCCGCACGAGTGCAAGAAGAAAATTCCATAAGGCAGCATTGGTCTTCACAGTTTCCCCGCTGGAAGGCGAGGAACTTGACAAACCTCTCGAGAGCGACTACGCGGTCTCCCGAGAGCTCTGCACGAACGCAGTCGCCGGGGCAGTCTCCGTGGCAGATGAGCCGGAACCACTGAATGCATTGCCGCACCAGCCGGTGCGTTCCCTCTGTGTCTTGCCGCTGGTGCACTGCGTCTAGCAAAGTGGAACTACGTAAGGCGCAAGAACACCCACGGAACACCTTTATCTTTTTTAAAGATCATCAACGGCTCAACTAAGTAAAATAAAAGGATCTGTCTAGGGCACATCTAAATGTGCCCTAAGATAGAGCACATCTAAAAACTGATACGAATATTATTTTTCTAGTCCCATATGGTTTGTCTTTATTTTTTGTCATTGTCCTTTGTACGAGGCACATGCATGGCTGTACACGAGTCCAATCAGGGATAGAACGAAGCTCCCGATCTGTCCTAGCTACTATAATGATTATTTATACGTGTGAGTGTGAAGGTGGTGTAGTTAGGTTAATTGTGACTCATTGTTCGCGTTGCAATTTATAAAAATAATAATGTAAAAACACACAAAATAATAAAAAAATGTTAACCTAGTTCCCATAAAAAAAATGTTAACCTAGTTGTGAGTTAGTTGTCGGTCTTGCAACTTAGGGCACCCTCGGTTGCGAGTTAGGTATCGCTCTCGCAACTAGGTGTCCTCGGTTGCGCGTTACTTGTCGGACTTGCAACTGGGCGCCCTCGGTTGCGATTTAGTTGTCGGTCTTGCAACTAGGCGCTCTCGGTTGCGAGTTAGTTGTCGGTCTTGCAACTGGGCGTCCTCCGTTGTGAGTTAGTTGTAGTGTTTGCAACTGGGCGTCCTCCGTTGTGAGTTAGTTGTCGGTCTTTCAACTGGCCGTCCTCGGTTGCGAGTTAGTTGTCGCTCTTGCAACTGGACGCCCATAGTTGCGAGTTAGTTGTCGTGCTTGCAACTGAGGGCGCACTTGGTTGCAAGTTAGTTGTCGGTCTTGTAACTGGACACCCTCCGTTGTGGGTTAGTTGTCGGACTTGCAAGCGCAACCCTCAGTTGTGAGTTAGTTACCGGGCTTGCAACTGGGCACCCTCAGTTGCGAGTTAGTTGCCGGGCTTGCAACCGCACCCCATCAATTGCAAGTTAGTTATCGGGCTTACAACTAGGCACCCTCGGTTGCGAGTTTGTTGCCGGGCTTGCAACCGCACCCCCTCAATTGCGAGTTAGTTATCGGGCTTGCAACTGGACGCCCTCGGTTGCGGATAGTTGTCAGGCTGGCAACCGCACCCCCACAGTTGCGAGTTAGTTGTCGGGCTTGCAACTAGGCAGGTGTGAAAAACTGCACCCCTCACTTGCGAGTTAGTTGACGGGCTTGCAACTGGGCTGGTGTGACGGTGGTGTAGTTAGGTTAGTTGCGACTTTGTTGTTCTCGTCGCAATTTATATAAAAAATTAAAAAAGAAAAAAACGCAAAAAAAATAACAAAAAATGTTAACCTAGTTGCGAGTTAGTTGTTGGACTTGTAACTGGGCACCCTCAGTTGCGAGTTAGTTGTCAATCTTGCAACTGGGCGCCCTCAGTTGCGAGTTAGTTGTCGAGGCTTGCAACTGGGTGCCCTCAGTTGTGAGTTAGTTGCCGGGCTTACAACTGGGCGTGTGTGAAGGTGGTGTAGTTAGGTTAGTTGCGACTTTGTTGTTCGCGTCGCAATTTATATAAAAAGGGAAACATACAAAAACACGCAAAAATGTTAAACCCACTAAGAATATGAGGCTAGTTGCAATCTCACCCTCGACTCGCAACTTGAAAATGGACTTGCAATTGAAACAAGAAAGAGATGAAGCCCATTGGTTTGGTGGTGAACATTCAATTGGTTTGGTGGTGAACATTCAACACTGATGAAAAAATTTAGGAAATTTAAAATTTTCATGAATTAAATAAATAAATAACAAAAAAAAGGGAACGAATAATGAAAAAGAAAAAAGAAAAACAAAAAACATGAATTTAGAAAAAATCATAAATTTGAAACAAATAAATGAAAATGAAAGAAAATTCATCTAGATTTTCGCTGACAAAAAAGAACTAGTACGTTGTTGTTTATAAAAAATAAAGTTACACCGCCGCTCATAGTATGTATAAAAAAAGGTATATTTACTTTGTGCTTTCATAATAAACTGCAAACGAACATTGATATTCAACCCATGTACGTATAGCAAGCAGCACACAGTGAACAAACGGCAGTCAAACAACGCATAAAAAGCAGCCCGAGAAAGGACAGCGGGCCAACTACACGTACACGCAGCCAGCTAGTGCGAATCTTAACACAAAAATCGTATGGTTTAAAAAGCACATCAAGATGTGCTTTAGTAAATCCGAAAATAAAAATCATGAACAACTTACTTGAGTGGGATCATCCAATGTTAAGTCCGCCTTCTTGTGCACCTCAAATGAGTGGACCGATCCAAAGACTGGGAATTGCTAGCCTGGACAAGGTAGGAACCGATCAATGAGACTCCAGATAGAACAAACTTGCAGGAGCAACATGAAATTAATTCCAAAACCAGTGGCGATAAAAATTGAGCACTGCTAACCCCCACAAATCAAAGCAAGAATGCTCGATCCAAAAACTGACGGCAATTGGTCTACCCCCAATCTAGAGAATGAGTAAAAATTTGAAGTGAAAATGCCGGGAGCACCTGAGCTACATGGCGGATGTCGTCCAAGCTGCACGGCCGTGGTCTGCACTTCAGACCGCGCTGGAACGGACGCCGCGCTGCATCTCCGGCGCGGGGCATGGCGGATGGCATCTGAGCTGCACAGGCGTGACTGGCAATGAGAACACAATCTGCAGAGTTTGAAATGAAAAGCATTGATTAGTATCCAGATGATGATGGAAATCATAAATGTACTACCTGATACGCCTATACGTCCTACATCAAGGCGTCCTTCTTAAGCCTAATTTATTCAGACCGATCAGAATTTTTTTAGCATGACTCTACCATTAGGACAACGACCAAGAAGTTGGCACACGGATGGTATTGTAATCAATTATGTCTGTATAGAAAAGAAAACAACTTGGCCATGTATAGTGAGAATCCAATAATGAACCACATCCGAGTAATCAAGTGAACCTCCTTTTTCTCGTTTTACAAAGTGAACCACATAAGATGTTTACACTCAACTGCATCAGAGTAATCATTTTTACGGTCATGATAGTGTTTGCTTATAGGTTTTACCATCTGGATGCAATAACATATTTGAAATAAAAAGAAAAGCTCAAAGCAGACTGCACAAACATTTGTGTTTTCCCCCTGAAAAAATATTAGCCAGTACGGTGAGCGTGGTCCGCACAACACACACACACGCACACACAACTGGGCGGCGGACGGCATCGTTGAACCACACACACAATGAAGCCGGAAACTATCCGCACTGCACCGAAGACCTAGGCGGGACTGGAAATATGCGCCCAGTTTACTCCGCAAGCTGATCTTTCCTACAATCAACTACTCACAAACCTTAAGACTAGCTTAACTGAAATATGCAACGTGTAGCCCATCCCAATTATGTGCATGATCATTTGAACAAAGTGTCCACTAAAACTAACTTCGGAACAACATCTACATTCTGACCATGTAAAACCAAACTGAATTCTCAACAGAAGGCTGCATCGTTTCCGCCAACCGACCAAAATCCTATCTTTGCTTCCCTAGAGATCTCAAACTGCTTCCATCCCCAAACATTTTCCACACGTTTGGACATCAATTGAGGAAAACGAGCACTAACCTGCGACATGGTGGGATCGAGCAAGCGCTGGATGGACCTGAGGTCGCCTCTGGAGTCAACGGCCAGGTGCGCCAGCTCCAAGACCGGCACCGGCCGCATCACATCCTTCCAGCAGGAACTTTCAGGAGCCCCTCCACGGATACACCGTGGATGCCGCGGCTGGGTTCACTGGGAAATAAACTGGAGGCAGGAGTGCAGGCGTCGTCCTCGTACTCCACAATAGAGAGGGCAATTTTTCCTCCCAGCAACAACAAAGAGCCGGGGTCTGTCCATTGGGTTGTGGGTGAGACACTGACGCAAGGTCGAGTCGGATGTGCTCGTTCGGACATAATCGTTGCATAACCCCCTCTGATAGGTTGGACACATTATCAGTGATGATGCTGTGGGGTAGCCGAATTTGTATATTATCTTTTTCAAGAATTTGAGCGCCGGTGCTGCATCGCACTTACTGACCGGCTCTGCCTCGACCCACTTGATGAATTTATCCACCGCCACTAATAAGTGTGTATTCTTGTTGGCTGAGCTTTTGAAAGGTCCCACCATACCAAGCCCCCACACCGGAAAGGGCCAAGTAATAGGGATCATCCTGAGTTCTTGAGCCGGCACATGAGCTTGTTTGGCGTAGCGCTGACATCCATCGCACTTCTTGACTATATCCTCTACATCCGCATGTGCTGTGGGCCAGTAGAATCCTTGTCTGTAAGCTTTAGCCACCAGCGAACGAGAGCCGTCATGATGCCCGCAGTCCCCAGAGTGTATCTCATTGAGGATTTCTCTGCCTTCTTCTGGTGATACACATCTCTCAAAGACGTCTACAAGGCTTCGTTGATGTAACTCACCGTTGATGAGTACGAAGGATTTGCTTCTTCAGACAATTTGCCTGTCCAGCACCTCATCGGTGGGTAGATTCCCCGGGTCTTGTAATCCAAATAAGGCACGACCCATAAGGGGGTAGCATGTATTGCGGCCACCAGAGCCAGTTCTGGATCCGGCTCTGTGGTCTTGCTCCGTTGGTATTTGCACGGACGGCTTTGTCAGGACGTCAAGGAACACATTTGGTGGAACCGACTTTCATTGAGAGCCAAGCCGGGATAGAGCGTCTGCAGCTTTGTTTAGCTTGCACTCCACATAGTCCACTTGGTACCCAACAAAGAAACCGGCTTGTCTTTCTACCTCTCGCCGATAAGCTGCCATGGTAGCATCTTTGGAGTTCCATTTTCCCGACACTTGTTGGGAAACAAGGTCGGAATCGGCATAGCATTGGATCCGGCTTATGTTCATCTCACACTACTAGAAAAATAACTATACATAGAAACCTTATTAGTGGCGCATTTTTTATGTAATGCGTCACTATGTTGTAAGAGGTGGCGCACTGGTTAAAAATGCGCCACCTATAAGCTCTTATAGGTGACACCTTTTTTTAAATGTGCCACCCCTAAGGGTGGGCCAGCCCTGGTTCCTCTTGTATGTGGTGCATTTGGAGAAATGCGCCACCCCTAAGAACCTTATAGGTGGCGCATTCTGGAAATGCGCCACCCCTAAGAGCTTATGTGTGGAACATTCTGGAAATCCTTCACCCCTAAGGAATTATTAGTGGCGCATTCAGAATGCGCTATCCATAAGCTCTTAGGTGTGGCGCATCTTGCATATGCGTCACTACTAACCTAAAAATTTGAGGAGAAAATTCCCAATACACAAATACACCCCCCCTGTGGATTGCCTTTTCAGTTTGAAAAAAATAAAAGAAAATGATAGAAATGTCAAAAAAATAAAAGAAAATAAGATTCCATGTAATATGTGGTCTAGTTATTAGAAAATTTTAGAAACATGAATTTTGACTTATTTTGCAAAATCTCTCGAGAAACCTGAAATTAAGCATAGTGACCGGGCATTAAACATACTAGCCTGAGATTAAGAAAAAAAAATCATTATCCAGATCCAGATTCAACATTCATTTTTTTTAATAGTGACGCATTTTCAGAATGCGCCACCCCTAAGACACTTATGGGTGGCACATTTACAGAATGCGCCACGAATAAGGCTTATGGGTGACGCATTTTGAAATGCGCCACGCATAAGAGTCTTAGGGGTGGCGCATTTGAAATGTGCCACTATTAAGGCCTTATTAGTGGCTTGTCCTTAGTGGCGCATTTGAAATGCGCCATTAAAGGTAAAAAAAGATGCCACTATAAGGCATTTCCCTAGTAGTGTCACGAGCCAGGCGCAGTGGAGTAGGGCCTCATATTCCGCTGCGTTGTTAGTGCAAGTGAATTGTAGCCGCAAGACATATCATAATTTATCTCCTTTGGGAGAAGTGAGGACCACGCCGGCTCCTGACCCTTGGAGATGCCGACTCCCATCAAAGTGTATTGTCCCGTATTTGGTAACCGGATTTTCTGGGGGCGCTTGGATCTCTGTCCGGTCATTGATGAAGTCGACCAGCGCCTGAGATTTGATGGCCGTGCGTGGTTCATACTTGATGTGGCAAGGCCCCACCTCTATATCCCACTTTGCAATCCTTCCCGTGGCCTCCCAGTTCTAGATGATATGTGCAAGCGGTGCTAAGCTGATTACAGTTATGGGGTCCTTCTGGAAGTAGTGGTTGAGCTTCCGACTCGCCATGAATACACCAAGGACCAGTTTCTGCCAGTGAGGGTAGCGTTGCTTTGATGAAGTTAAGACCTCACTAACATAATAGACTGGCCTCTACAAAGGGTGCTCTTTGCCGGCTTCCATACGTTCAACAACAACCACAGCACTCGCTAACTGCTCGATTGTTGGACGAAATATAGAGTAGCATTAGTTCTTTTGGCTTAGGAGCCGCTAGGATCGGAGCCTGGGACAATTGTTTCTTCAATGCTTCCAGGGCTTGATCAACTTCATCGTCCCATACGAATTTCTCCGACTTTCGTAAGAGTCGGTATAGTGGGATCGCTTTTTCTCCAAGTCGGCTTATGAACCGACTCAGGGCAGCTACACACCCTGTGAGTCGTTGGACTCCTTTCACCGAGGCCGGCTTCTGGAGAGCCGTGATAGCGTTGATTTTCTCCGGGTTTGGCTTGATGCCTCTCTCTGATACTATGTATCCGAGGAGTTTTCCTGCAGGGACTGTCGGGGGGATGGATCGGGCCCATAGACACGGCATTAGGAACCTCCGGGCCGACTTACATATGAAGTCCCACAAAGAAGACCCGACCAGGAGTCTGATGTGCCAAGCGTGAAGATTGAAGACCTAGAAGGAATTCGACTTACCTTGTATAGCACGTAGAAAACTTGTAAAGTGGAATAGAACTCCACATCGTATAGGAGTCGGACTCTAGGAAGCCCGGGACCCGACGCCTTTATAAGTCGAGGTCCACGGTAACCAGAGCCAGAACTTACCTCAAGCCACGACTAGACAACTCGCGCCATAACCTAGATCTCCACGAGACTAAGGTTGCAAAACATCATCACTGTAATCGATACGATCGACTCTTCCTATTGAAGAGTCGATTCCCCTATAGTCAAAAAGTAGGAGTAGGTCTTTACCGCACCGTCGGGGAAGAACCTGGGTAACTCGCAGAGTCTTGTGCCTATGTCGACTCTCTCCTCGAATTCGCCTCGCAGCAAAGGTCCCATGATAAGTCCGACTCTACGGACATCTGCCGTGACTTTCCCACGACAATTGGCGCCCACCGTGGGGCCTTCGCTCGCAGGTGTTGAGATTCTAAGGGGAGCTCTGCAAGGCATGGAAGGATTGGTGACCGAACGAATCATCAGGAGCCGGCGCAGAAAGCTCTGCATCGACGACTAAACTTGGGTTCCCGACGCCGATTCCGTCGAATCCGGTTATCGGGTCCTGATGGATCTATTCACATCTTCATTGGGAAGATAGACGGATCTGAGCCAGAGCCGGATCCTGATCTTCCCTTGGAAACCTCGAGTCGGCTACATGCTGGCTCAAGGCACACTTTTTTCGGGTTCATCGCTGGATCTCCGTAGTAGGCACACTCCGTCGAGGCTCCGACGCCTGACACCACGGAAGAAACATCTAATGCTGACTCACACCCCAGTGAAATAAGCTTCTCAGATACCGGCTCCATCCGATCCACCGGGAGCAACAGACTCGGCACGGGAGTAGCTGAATACACCCCCGACTTTCCACAGTACGAGCCTCCATATTGCGTGAAAGTGTTCATGGCAGGCACCGAAGAGCAGGGAAGCCAACCGGCTCAAGGTGCAGCGTAAAACCGGAATGTGGAAACGACTCACCACACGGCTTCTAATTCGGATAGGGAACAGCCGGAAGTTCTTACAGGGGCAGAAGTCCTCTCAGATGCCCTAAACCCCTTGGATGAAGCCTTAGCTGCGCCAATGACTGCTGAAAACCAGCAAGCCTGGAGAACCAGGGTCAATGGACTCAAGGCCCAGGTGATGAGCATACGAAGGGAAATTAACTCTCAGAACGCCCAGATGGAGGAAAGAGAAACGCAAATCGCCCAAGAAACCAGGCGCTTGCGACACGAGTCGGAATTGATAGAATCTCAGAGACGAAGTCTCGCCAACGCACGCCCCGCAGGACCCACAAGTCGGATCCCTGCTGATCTCCAAGCACGGAGACTGTTCCAGGACATAAATCAGACGACTCCCCCGGGGTACACGCCACCAAGGCAACATCTCCCCTCGCCGCGGCAGGAACGGTTCCATACTCCCCCAGATCACTTCAACAACCCCATGGCTAATGTGGTGGCAGCGACACGGTACCTCGCCAGCGTGCCTGCACATGGAGACACTCCGGTGGATCAGGCCACTCGAGGGGCGATTGATCTGCTCAAGACCGCAATCACACAGCAAGCCCAGTATTCACAGGGATTCCAATACTTACATGAAACCCCATATCAAAGTATGAGCCGGCAAGCAGATTCACCGCCTCCAGCTGGTTCGAGAAGCCATCGCCAGCGTAGAGCTCCATCACCGCCAGACCCACCAAGGGCGATAAGGATCCAAGACATCTCGTCCAGCTTCCACCCAGAACGACGGGTAGAACAGATATTCCAATCTCCGCCCCTAGACCAAGACACCGAGTCCATCAGCAGATCCGTGGGCAATCGATGCCTGGTGCCGGCTCTACGAAATACACGCCTGCCACCAGACTTCAAAGGACCACGTAAAATCGCAAACTACACAGCCGATATGGACCCGACGGCTTGGATCGAAAGTTATGACTTAGCCATGGAAATGTTACAAGCCAACAAAGGAGTCTGCGCCCGTTACCTCACAATGATGTTGGAAGGGCCAGCTCGCACATGGTTCAAAAATCTCCCAGAAAGTTCCGTCACCTCCTGGACGGATCTCAAGGAAAAATTCATCCAGAACTTCCAAGGCACATGCCGGCGAGCTACCACAATCTCCGACTTGGAGAATTGTGTCCAGAAGGAAGGAGATTCAACCCTGAGCTGGGCACGACGGGTTGCAGAAATAATCCACTCTTCGGACACTATCACAGCCCAAACAACCGTCATAGTCTTGGAGAGGAACTGCAAGTTCGAGCCCCTAGTCCACAAACTTGGCCGACTCAAGAGGACGGTCAAGGATATAGGAGAACTCATGAACGCAGACATCAAATATGCCGAGTCTGATAAAACCTAGGATACTGAACCTCAACAGGATAAAGATGGCCAGAACAAGAATGGTGGAAAAACATCCCAGAATCAGAGTCAGGAAACCAAGCGGCGGCTTGATCAGACTACTTCTGACTTGGTAGCCAACACAAATGTTGGCTCCCAAAGACAGAAGCAGGGGGGCAACAACTACCGCAATCCGGAAGGAAATTTTCGTCTGAATAACTTTGAAGCAGCTATGAAGAGTCCTGGCCCGACCCATAGTAAACCCGGTCGCCCAGCCAATCACAACTGGGAAGATTGCTATTTCATGAAAGAGTTTGCACGACGTGGGAACCAGGGACCTTCCGGGTCAGGTGGAGGAGCCGGCCAGAACGGCAACAACCAGAAACCTGGCTACCAAGGAGCCGACACAATGCCTCAACACCATGGACCCGGAGGAGGAACCCAGCAAAATCAGTCCGGGCTTGCTGGATTCCAAGCAAACCCGAAACAACTCCATGACCGTGCAGCATATCACGTTTTCACCACCAACAGTTGCAGGAGGGATAGGAAGCTGCAACGGAGAGCCTCCATGGCTGTGACTACAGAGCCGGCTTTGCCCAGGTGGCTCAATTGGTCAGAACAGCCAATCACTTGGACAAGAGATGACCACCCCCCGGTGGTAGAGAACCCAGGGGCCCTGGCTCAAGTAGTCTCTCCACAAATTGGAGGATATACACTTGACAAAGTACTCAGGGACGGAGGAAGCAGCATCAACATCATCTACTACGAAACCTTTCGCAGGATGGGGCTGACCCAAAAACAGCCGCAACCCTCCAACACCGTTTTCCACGTAATAGTCCCAGGCAAGTCGGCACGCCCGATAGGCAAAATTCACCTGGAGACAGCTTTTGGAAACGCTGAGAATTTCCGCTTCGAGCTCATACCCTTTGAAGTGGTAAAACTCGAGAGCCCATATCACGCCATTTTGGGCAGACCGGCTTATGCCAAATTCATGGCTCGGCCATGTTATGTCTACCTGAAACTAAGGATGCCGGGTCCTAATGGCCCAATCACCGTCGATGGAAGTCGGCCCAGGGCAGTGGAATGTGACGAACAACATGTCAAGTTTGCCGAGACGACACGCGTCAAAGAGGACTTGTCGGCATACCAAGAAAAGGTAGACCCGGCAGATCCCACGATCCTGAAGAAACCGACTACCGACAACAACCCCAAGTTCCAACCGGCTCAGGATACGAAGAAAGTCGACTTTGTCCCTAGCGACTCTTCTCAGCAGTTCACCATCGGGACGGAGTTATCCGACAAATAGGAAAGCGCTGATCGAGTTCCTCCGTGAGAATCGGGACATCTTCGCCTGGAAACCCTCTTATATGCCAGGTGTCCCGAGGGAACTCGCTGAGCACCACCTAAATATAGATCCAAAGCTAAAGCCGGTCAAATAATTCCTTCGCCGTTTCAATGACGAGAGGAGAAACTCTATCGAGGAAGAGATAGCCCGGCTCCTTGCCGTCGGGTTCATCATGGAAGTATTCTATCCAGAATGGCTCGCAAACCCGATCCTCGTTTTGAAAAAGAACGGGACCTGGCGCATGTGCATTAACTATACAGACTTAAACAAGGCCTGCCCAAAGGATCCCTTCGCGCTGCCTCGTATCGACCAGATCATAGACTCGACTGAGGGATGTGAGCTCCTATGTTTCCTTGACGCCTATTCTGGTTATCACCAAATCAAGATGGCCCTTGAAGATCGAGAGAAAATGGCTTTCATAACCCCCTTCGGGATCTACTGTTACACTTCTATGACCTTTGGCCTTAAGAACGCAGGAGCCACATCTCAGCGAACAGTGCAGAGTTTCCTCAAAAACAGATTTGACGCAACGTGCATGCTTATGTGGATGATATAGTGATCAAATCCCAATTGGGCGACTCACTCATCAGTGATTTAACGGAAACCTTCAAAAATCTGCGCAAGTACCAGATGAAGTTAAACCCGGCCAAATGCACCTTTGGGGTACCTGCAGGTACACTCCTTGGATACATAGTATCAGAAAGAGGTATCGAGGCAAACCCAGAAAGAATCAATGCTGTCATGACCCTTCAGAATCCGGCCTCAGTAAAGGGAGTTCAACGAATCACATGATGTGTAGCCGCTCTGAGCCGTTTCATAAGCCGACTTGGTGAAAAGGCAATCCCCCTGTATCGAATCCTGAGGAAATCAGAAACATTTGTGTGGGATGACGAAGCCGATCAGGCCCTAGAGTCACTGAAGAAGCAATTATCCCAGGTTCCAATATTGGCGGCTCCCAAGCCTAAAGAACCTATGTTACTTTATATCGCAGCCAACAATCGAGCGGTCAGCACTGTAGTTGTTGTTGAGCGTATGGAAGCTGGCAAGGAGCACTCTTTGCAAAGGCCAGTTTATTACGTCAGTGAGGTTTTGAATTTATCAAAGAAACGCTACCCTCACTGGCACAAATTGGTTCTTGGTGTATTCATGGCAAGTCGGAAACTTAAACAATACTTCCAGGAGCACACCATAACTGTGGCCAGCTCAGCACCACTTGCAGATATCATCCAAAACCGGGAAGCAACGGGAAGGATTGCAAAGTGAGCCATAGATTTGGGGTCTTATCACATCAAATACAAGCCACCAACGGCCATCAAGTCCCAGGCGCTATCCGATTACATCAATGACTGGACAGCGATCCAAGCATCGCCAGAGAGTCCAGTCACCAAATATTGGACGATGCACTTCGATGGAAGCCGACAGTTCCAAGGGTCAGGAGCCGGCGTGGTTCTTACCTCACCTAAAGGGGAGAAATTCTGCTATATTCTACAGTTGCAGTTCACTTGTACCAATAATGCAGCAGAATATGAAGCCTTGCTTCATGGACTACGACTAGCTCGGGAGATGAACATAAGTTGGATCCAATGCTATGGCGACTCTGATCTCGTTTCTCAACAAGTGTCAAGAAAATGGGATTCCAAAAATCCCATAATGACAGCTTATAGACGAGAAGTGCAAAGACAAGCCGGATTTTTTGTTCGATACCAGGTGGATCACGTGGACCGCAGGGAAAACGAAGCAGAAGATGCACTCTCCCGACTTGGCTCTCAGCAAAATCCGTTCCCTCCAAACGTATTCCTGGATGTCCTAACAAAACCGTCTGTACAACCACCAATAGAGCAAGACATAGCAGAGCCGGCTTTGATTGCTGCAGTTCATGCTACAACCTCATGGGTCATACCTTACTTGGATTACAAGACTCGAGGAATACTTCCTCAAGATGAGATGTTGGCCAGACAAACCGTCAGGAGAAGCCAATCCTTTGTACTCATCAATGGTGAGTTACATCGGCGAAGTGCCACAGATGTTTTTCAGAGGTGTGTCTCACTAGAAGAAGGTAGAGCCATCCTCAACGAAATACACTCTGGATATTTTGGACACCATGCCGGCTCTCGTTCGCTTGTAGCTAAAGCCTTTCGACGGGGGTTCTACTAGCTCACAGCTCATGAGGATGCAGAGGACATAGTCAAGAAATGTGATGGATGTTAGCGCTATGCAAAAACAAGCTCACATGCCGGCTCAAGAACTTAGGATGATACCTATTACCTGGACCTTTGCAGTATGGGGACATGATATTGTGGGACATATTACTGGAAGTGAATAAATTCACCAAATGGGTCGAAGCAGAGCCGGTCAGCAAATGTGACGCTGTGACAGCACTATAATTCTTGAAAAAGATTATATACAGATTCAGCTACCCCCACAGCAGCATCACTCATAATGGTTCTAACCTATCAGAAGGGGTTATGCAGCGATTCTTCCAGAACGAGCACATCTGACTTGACCTTGCATCAGTGTCACACCCACAGTCCAACGGACAAGCCGAGAGAGCCAACCAAGAGTTTCTCTGAGGCATCAAACCCAGACTCTTTGTTCCTTTGAAAAGGACGCCGGGTTGCTAGGAGGAGGAGTTACCCTCAGTATTATGGAGCATCCGGACGACTCCCAACAGGACGACAGGCTATACGCCCTTCTTCCTAGTCTATGGAGCGGAAGCCGTCCTCCCAAGTGACATACGTCACGACTAACCTCGAGTCGCTTCGTATGTAGAAGTCGAAAATGAGAAAGCAAGAAAAGACGCCTTGGATATTCTCGATGAAAAACGAGATTTGGTTGCAGATCAGTCGGCTATCTACCAACAAGATCTACGACGCTACCAAAGCCGTCGCATCAAAAGTCGGACTTTCCAAGAAGGTGATTTGGTGCTCCGACTCATACTGAAAAGAGATGGAGTACACAAGTTATCCTCTCCTTGGGAAGGACCGTTTGTGGTCAGCAAGAACCTGTACAACGGATCCTACTGCCTAGTGGATATACGCGAGAAAGCGGACACGTGCACAAGCATGGAGGAGACTCCCAGGCCGTGGAACATCGCACAACTCCGTCCATATTACACTTGAGTAGAAACAGGAACATTACTGTACGCTTCACTAAAGTCGACATACGTCGCACTGGCTTTCGCCACAATATATATATATATATATATATATATATATATATATATATATATATATATAAGCCGACATTAGTCGTGCCGGCTTTCGCCATCAAAATATAAATAAGTCAACTTTTGTCGCGCTGGCCCTCGCCACATATAATTAAGTCGACTTCCGTCGCAACGGCTCTCCCCATATAGACTCCACTTTACTTTTTGTTTCATGTCATTTATTTTTTGCATCATACATTTGCATACATTGCATTATTATATCTCAGAGACCTGGGGGCTTGATCTACCCCTCTATTGGTACTGAGCATGTATATTGCTTATTCAGGGGAATCGGGGAGTTCGATGACAATCATTGACTCTTTATCCGAAAACTCGGCATATATATGTAAAAATAATAGTGTATAATCTTATTAAGGGGCAGTAGGGGGGCTCGATGTCACTCATCGACTCTTATCCGAAGAAATCCCGGCATATACATGAACTGGAAAAACAAGCCTTGGCCTGTATAGCTTATGCTCATACGATCTAAATACGCGACACCCAGCTAAAAACTCTCAAGAAGAAGTTTTAAAGAAAACGGAAAAACGCTGATCAATGTGAGACGGCATACAGAGGAGTTCCGACTCATGGATAACCCGAAATTCTTCTCAACAAAGAGAAGATGAGGAAAAGATGAATCCAGAGTCGACTTCTATATGAGCCTTTATATTTTCTTTCTGCATCCATTAGCATCATCACATATTCTTTTCATTTTTCATCCAAAAGATATATCTTGAGCATTAACCCGTGTGACTCGGTATGGCACAAAAGATGCTCATACTGACTCATGGGGACAATAGTTCAAATTTTTTTTCTCTATGACTCGGTATAACACAAAAGATGATCATACCGACTCATGGGGAATACACCTTTTTCATTGCATCTTCTGCACATATAAAGTCGACTTCGGTCGTGACGGCTCTCGCCATACATATGAATATCGACATTCGTCCAACCGTCCCTCGCCGACTTATTTGGAAGCTGGGAATAAAACCCATCGTGTCATATCTATGTGACTTGGCAGATTCAAAGATAGACCTATGTGACTCGGCACTGCACACAGATGCACACACCGACTCATGGGGACTACACTTCAAGGTTTTTTCTCAAAAGAAGACTCGATACATCACCCAGTTGAGTATATCGACTCTTGGGGAGTAACACTTCAAAATATTCTTTAGAAAATATGCAAGAAATTGTAAGTCCCAGGTTGCTGCAGGCAAGACAACCCGACACTTGGGGGCTACACTACTTCGAAGCAAGTTTCATAAACACAAATTCTTCTTTGATGACTCGGTACAGCATGACCATACCATCTCATGGGGGCTACAAGTCGATCTGCCCTATGAGTCGATTAACAGATACTAAACTATTCTGAATCGACTCAGGGGGCTACAGATACATACAATATCATAAATGGTCGGCTCTCATACACTCCAAGAAAACATTTCAAGTCAGGAATAAAAACGACTCATGAACTCATGGACTCAATGAAAGTTCATAAATTTCATTCATCAAACCAACTGGGTCTTACATCAAAGTAGCCAACCTTACAAGCAAAAGCCAAACTCGGAAATATACTACTAAGAAGACAAACCAACAACTTCAGACATCTTCTTCAGAGTCGGCTTCATCCTTTGTTGAATCTTATTCTTCACTAAGAAGTTCTTCATCGCTGGAGCTCTCCACACAACAGCAGGCTCGGTCTCCATCCGAGTCAAAGATCCTAGCTGACAAGGTGTCTTCACCATCAAATTTGAAGATGATGGTGTCTCCTCGAGAAATATTCTTGGAGCGAAGAAAAGTTTTCCAACCTTTCTCAAAAAACATGGTGCCATGGTTAGAAAAACTAACTGTCACCTAGACAGGTCCATGAGGACATCCATCAAATCGGAGCCAAAGGCCCGAAGGTGTCGAGTCAACCACAAGTTGAGAAAAGATTCCGGAAGTTTGATCCAGCGACGAATCTTCCGGATATGAACCAAGAACTCACTCCTCTCAGGAGAAGAAGGGGGAGATTCAGAAGGAGAGGCAGCACGAGTACTTCTTCCTCTACCTCTGCCACGACCACGACCTCTACCACGGCCACGACCACAACCACGGCCGCGACCTCGAGTACTTGCATGGGGATCGGGCTCGTTGGATGCCAAAGGAGAAGAGGCTTCTAGATTAGGTGCCATGGGTAAAACAGGAAGAGGAAGAGGAAAATGGATGCGCTTGAAAGATCAAACTATCCAAAGGGATATTTATAGTAGATTCATGGGGAAGATCCATTAATGCCATAAATAAAGCGGGGTAAATACCCATGGTAGATAGCATTTATGGGAAGACTCCTCGATTCCCACTACAAACATCAATGCCTCTAACCGGCGTTTTGGGAAGAGTGATCATAAAAATCAAACCGGATCTTTGACCAAAGGTCAAAGGAAAAATCTTCAAGTAAAAGGAAACGAGAAACTAAAAAGAGTTAGGCGTCGAGTTCTAGTAGAGAATCAGATGATAGCTGACTCAACAAGAAAGGCCGACTTCATGGAGACAGAGGAATCAAAGCAAAATTGAGGAGAGACGACTCTGACTCCCAATCAACGTCAAGCATAAAGTCGGCCCTTGATCCATGAAGAGCCGGCGGCAATGAAGAAGATAAAAGAAGATTGCTGTGAAGACTGAAGCATCACAACAATCCTGGGGGATAATGTCGGGGGGATGGATCAGGCCGATAGACTCGGCATTAGGAACCTCTGGACCGACTTACATATGAAGGCCCACAAAGAAGACTTGACAAGGAGTCTGACGTGCCAAGCGTGAAGATTGAAGACCTAGAAGGAATTCGACTTACCTTGTATAGCATGTAGAAAACTTGTAAAGTGGAATAGAACTCCACATCGTATAGGAGTCGGACTCTAGGAATCCCGGGACCCGACGCCTTTATAAGCCGAGGTCCACGGGAACCAGAGACAGAAATTACCTCAAGCCAGGACTAGACAACTCGCGCCATAACCTAGATCTCCACGAGACTAAGGTTGCGAAACATCATCACTGTAATCGATACGATCGACTCTTCCTATTGAAGAGTCGATTCCCCTATAGTCAAAAAGAAGGAGTAGGTCTTTACCGCACCGTCGGGGCCGAACCTGGGTAACTCACCGATTCTTGTGCCTATGTCGACTCTCTCCTCGAATTCGCCTCGCAGCAAAGGTCCCATGATAAGTCCGACTCTACGGACATCTGACGTGAATTCCCACGACAGGGACCCCGAAGTTGCATTGTGCCGGGTTTAGCTTCATCTGATACTTGCGCAGATTCTTGAAGGTTTCCTGGAGGTCACTGATAAGTGAGTCAGCCACCTGAGACTTGATAACGATGTCATCCACATAAGTGTGCACATTGCGCCCAATTTGCTCCTTGTGGAAGTTCTGCACTGTTCGCTGATATGTGGCCCCTGCATTCTTCAAGCCGGAGGGCATAGAAGTGTAGCAGTATATCCCAAAGGGAGTAATGAAAGATGTTTTCTCCTAATCTTTTAGAGCCATCTTGATTTGATGATAGCCGGAGTAGGCGTCGAGAAAACACAGGAGCTCACATCCCGTAGTAGAGTCGATGATCTGATCAAGTCAAGGTAGTGCGAAGGGATCCTTTGGGAAGGCTTTGTTTAAGTCAGTGTAGTCAATGCACATACTCCAGGTCCTGTTCTTTTTCAAAACAAGGACCGGGTTTGCAAGCCACTCCGGATAGAAAACTTCCATGATGAACCCGGCAGCAAGGAGCCAAGCTATCTCTTCCCCAATGGCATCCCTCCTCTCGTCATTGAAGCGACGAAGGTATTGCTTGACCGACTTTAGTTTTGGGTCAATATTCAGGTGGTGCTTAGCGAGTTCCCTCGGGACACCTGGCATGTCAGAAGGTTTCCATGCGAAACTATCCCGATTCTCACGGAGGAACTCGATGAGCGCGCTTTCCTATTTGTCAGATAGCCATGTCCCGATGATGAACTGCTAGGAAGCGTCACCAGGGACAAAGTCGACTTTCTTCTTGTCTTGGACCGGTTGAAATTTGGGGTTATTGTCAGTAGTCGGTTTCTCCAGGGTGGTGGAGTCGGCAGGATCTACCTTCTCCAGGTATGCTGTCAGGTCCTCCTTGGCACTTGCTGAGTCGGCAAACTTGACGTGTTTTTTGTCACATTCTGTAGCCCTGGACCGGCTACCATCTACTATGATTGGGACTAAGGGACCCGACATCTTCAGTTTTAGGTAGACATAGCATGGCCAAGCCATGAACCTAGCATAAGCCGGTCTGCCTAAAATGGTGTGATATGGGCTCTCAAGCTTCACCACCTCATAGGGTATGATCTCGGAGCGAAAATTTTCAGCAGTTCCAAAGGTTGTCTCCAGGTGAATTTAGCCTATCGGGCGTGCCTAATTTCTTGGGACTATTCCATGGAACACGATGTTGGAGGTTTGCAGCTGTTTGTGAGTCAATCCCATCCTACGGAAAGTCTCGTAGTAAAGGATGTTGATACTGCTTCCTCTGTCCATGAGCACTTTGTCAAGTGTGCAGCACCCAATTTGTGGAGAGACTACCAAGGCTAGGGAGCCCGGGTTTTCTACCACTGTGTCAGAACCCTCTGTTAGGTAATGTGCTAGGATCAAAGTCATCTTGCATCATGTTAAAAATTTCAAAAGAAGTCATTGAAATCAAATTCAAAAGCAAAATGGGAGAAGGAACCCCCTCAGATGAATTAATTCAAAAGGCCAGATAAAAAGCTTCTCCAAAAATTCATGTTTGATTTTTGAAAAGTCTTATAAATGAGTGTGATCACATATCAAGTGATGTGGGACCCACCCCATGCTCATGGATTTTTCAAATATTCAAACAGTGCCTTGGAATTAATAAAAAAACCCTATTTGATTTAAAGTTCAAATAATTTGAATTTTAAAAATGTTCAAACTTTACAAGTGGCTAGCCTAGTATATTGTGATGCCACATAAAAAGTTTCAGCATTTAATAAAATGGTTTGCTATTTATTTTTAGCTAGACAAAAGAAATGTCAGAAGAAAACAGAAAAGAAAATTAAGAAAAAGAGGCAGAGAACACTTACCTGGCGCCCAGGCGAGAGCAGCCCAGCCAGCCCAGCCGGCCCACCAGGGGCAGCAGGGTCTTCTTCCCCGTCCCGTGCACCCAAGCTGCTGGGTGGAAAGCCACCGAGCCAGCCGTGGACGCCACGTCGACGCCGAGGGCCTTCCAGGCCTCCCCTTGCCTTCTTCCTTCGCCTGGAGACGCCCTGGAGCACGCCTCCTCTATTCCTCCCCTCCAGCGCGACTTCTTCCTCCTCCCCCGCCGATTTCTTCCTTCACCCGAGAGCGCCGCCGTTCGCCGTCATGTCCACGCGTGGCCAGTGAGGCTGTCAAGCTACGCCGCCGTGTCCTTCAAGCTCCTCGTCTTCGACTACTCCAAGCTGCAGAAGGAATCGACCCGGGAAGCTCCACCAACGACGTCCCCTTCAAGCTCTTGCCGCCGGCCGCCGTGAAGGTCTCCGTTAATTTCCCCGCCGCTGTGACCTCCCCGACTCCAACGACTACCTCGTCGTGCTCCCTGTGATCTGGTGAGCATTTCCCCCAAGCTCTCAGAGCCCCGCAACCTCTCTAGCTGGATTCTCCATGAGAGCAGGAGCTCGCCGCCGCCTTGGTCGCCGGTGGGGCTGCTCTCTTGCTCGTCTGTCCTCGCCGTGCTGTCCATCGCATAGCTGGCGTTCCCAGGAGACCGTCCAGCTAGCGCATGCCCAAGCACGGGCAGCGCAGCGTCGACTGCGTCAAGATCGAGGCTCCGCCGCCGCTAGGGCTCGTCGCCGACGTACCTCCGATGCCTTCCGGTGGCGTTGCTTTGCACCAATCGACGCGCGCAAGGGAGGGCTTCAAGATGGAGGTCTCAGCGCTTCAGTTGGACTCCGGAATCGTCCTCCCGTGCAGCGCCGCCACGTCTGGTGACGCCGGCGTTTAGCCGCCGGCAGCCCGCCGACGTGGCCGTGGTTAGGGGCTTAACCCCACCTGGGTTAAGTGACCCTGGGTCACTAACAGTGGACCCTACCCCCCCCTTAATTCCCTGGTTAGTTTTAACTAACCGGGTTCATTAACAGAGAGGTTGCCACCCCTGTCCCACCAGTCAGCCTCCCCCTGACGTCACTGTGACATAAGGCTGACGCAGTAAAAGGAATTTCTAATTACAGAATAATCCAGAAATTCCAGAAAAGGGCTGAAACTTTTGAAATTCATAGAAAATTCATATTAACTCCAAATTTAACAAATAATATATGAAAAATGATCAGGAGAAAATTATCTATCCAAATATCTATTTTTAACCATGTTTGAGTTGAAAATAAAAGGGGACCAGTAGCATTTGCTATTTGGTTTAAATGGAATTAAATCAAATTCATTTCAAATGCTTTTGCAATTTGAACCATAGCAACATACCACATTATACTTGAACTTCAGAGGCATATCATACACATTTCAAAATGGTTTAACTTGATCAAACAATGTCATATGCAACTTGGCTAAATTGGAAATCATATGTGGAGTTTAAATTTGCAAATTCAATTGCAAATACCCCATTTAAGTGGAATTGCTTCACACATCAAAGCATATACATCAAGTTTCAACCTTCAACCATGTGATTGTGCATTGTATTTACTTTGCTACCTTGTTTGTTGTTTGTCGAGTAGAGGTGGAACCGGAACAGGAGGCAGCTCCCTTCGTTGAAGACCTTGAACCCGAACCTCGTCAGCAAGGCAAGCAAACCCCCATTGATCATGTCGATAAAATCCCACTTCCCTCTCATGTCTCGCTTATGCATTGTATAGGATGATTACCATGCTACATTTCTACCGCATAGATGAACCCATTCCTTTGCATGACCTATCTTTTGTCACAGTAGTAAGCAAACCACAATCCTAGAAAATGTAGGAGTTGGTTGATATCATGTGCCCCCTGCAATTGTTACTGCTTATTGCATGCTTAGAGTGATACCATGATGTTACTGTTATGTGATTCGGGATGGTAGTGATCATGATGATGTTGGTGGAAAGGTGTTGGTGAATCTACCCTAATACAAGGTGAACGATGAGAGGCTATGTAGGAGTACACGGTGGGTTGTCTCGTTGAACACCGCCCTAAGTCCGAGTTCTTGTGTGGTGATCCAAGATGAAGAGTACAACCACACATCACTACAGGAAAAAGAAGTTTTGCCGTCAGCTTAGGACCTTGCCGTCAGCTTTCTATCGGGGCTGACGGCATAGGAACCTATGCCATCAGCCGTGGGCAAAGCTGACGACAAAGCATTGGCTGATGGCATAGGGCTTATCTTCCGTCAGCCGTCCCTAAGCCATCAGCTGGCTGACGGCAAACAACGCAATAGCTGACGGCAAAGGAGGGCGGACGACACCCCCAGGCCACGTGTCCCTTCCAACCGAGAGCTAACGGCGCCCAAGCTTTGCCGTCAGCTGGCAGACGGCTTAGCCTAACGGCAGGCTTAGCCGTCAGCCGGCTGATGGCATAGCGAGGACTTAACCCACGCCCGCGGCTAGCCCTAACCCTATCCTCTCTGAGTCTCTCTCGCCCACCTCTCTCCCCTGACCCAGCACGCCGCCGCCACCAGCACCACCCCGGCCCGGCCCTCCTCCTATCGCCGCACCGCCGCCGTCGCCTTCGCCGGTGAGTGGCCGCCCCCTCATCTCTTCCCTGCTCCCTGCTCCCTGTCCGCTGGTGAGTGGCCGCCGCGCTGCTCCCTGCTCCCTGTCGACCACGCCACCGGTGAGCTGCGCCACCGCCACCCCCTGCTCCCCGTCGACCACGCCACCGGTGAGCTGCGCCACCGCCACCCCCTCCTCCTCGGCCCCGATGGTTCCCCTTCCGGCGCCTGCCACCACCTCCTAACCGCCCCCCTCCAGGTGAGCAATTTTCTGTGATGCAATCTTTTATAGTTCAACAATATTAGAAAATCCTATGCATGGTACCATGATTACTGAAAATGATTAGGTAGATTTATGAGATTCATGATTAATGAAAATTATAAATTTATTTAATTATTTTATAGATCAAAATGTTAGGTGTTTTTTCCTATTTAGGTATATTTATGAGTTGCCAAATTACAAAAACATTAGGTATATCAAATCTACTCACATTATAGTTGCCATTCAAAACATAGATCGTCAAATTTATGAATTGGAGACAATCCTATTAAATGCAATTATCCTAGGCTTTACAACATTTTTTCATAAAAACATCTCATGGAAGAAGATTTAAATAGGGGGATTTATTGTGTGCCATTAAGAGGGATTTTATTGGGTGAATATTGGGAAAAATATATAGTAAAAAAATGTCCTATAGAACAAAAGTCCTAAGAACTACTCCCTCCGTTCCGTTTTGTAAGGTGTATTATTTCTAGCTCAATGACCAAGGCACTATAAGATTAGAGGATGGATGGACAAAATTACCCTTCCTACTAATTTTAGAAGGTTTAATCAATTAGGTGATCTTGTCCTCAAGATAGAGCAACCCACGCTTATTTCCTTCCATCCCTTGCATGACTTGCCAAGTTAATGCTTTAGAGTCGCCCACCTCGAGCCAGGAATTGTCGTTGCGCAACCCATATGCGTCTCCCGTTCGAAAGATTCCATTTATAAATATGCATTCATTTGCATATTTATAATTGGATCCTTTCGAATTGTCCAACGTTATCCATGGACAGCCCGAGTATGTGTAGATTGGGTTCATTTCCCCAGATATGCTCTCCTCCGGATCGGACGCAGGATTTCGTCAGCGCCACCTTGTTGTTCTCCGGGTACACATCCTCTCGGTTTATGCTGAGACGTGTATTAGGAGAACAGCGGGGAGGTGCTGTCGAAATTTTGCGTCGGATCGGGAGGAGAGCATGGGGAAATGAATCCAATCTGCACATACTCGGGTGGGATTAGGACATATCTTTACCTATTCCGGTGAGCAACCCTAGCGGCCACCATTTTTAATTCTTTTAATTAGTTAGTTATAGTTAAAATAAATTAGTAGTTAGGTTCTAGTTAGTTCAAATCAGTAGATATTTAGTTAGTTAGTTATAGTTAAAATCAATAGTTAGATTTTAGTTAACTAGTTATATTAAAAACAGTAGATAGATTGTAGTTAGTTAGAATCAATAGTAAGTTATTTATTTAATTAAAATCATTAGTTAGTTAGTTATTTAGTAAAATCAGTAGTCAGGTTCTAGTTAGCTAGTTATAGTAGTTAAGATTATTTAGTTAGTTTGCAGTTAGTTAAAGACAATAGTTAGTTAGTTATTGAAAATCATTTGTTAGATTTTTAATGAATTGAAAGAAAATTGAATGTAATGAAAAGTGAAAAAAGTAAAATGAAATGAAAAGTAAAGTAAAAGTAGTTAGGGCTAGTTATCTTGTGGCTTATGGTTGGCCTGGTCTTGTGTTATAGCTAGAAGAATAGGAAAGAGAAGGAAAAGGAAGAATAGGAAAGGGAAGGAAAAGTAGTTAGGAATAGGAAGAAGAGAAGGAGGTGGAAGAGGAGAGAAAAGGAAAGGATAAGAGGAGGGGATAAAGATATAGAAGAATAAAAGGAAATAGAAGAAAGAAGAAAGAAGAAGAGAAGAAGTTAGAAAATAAATATAATTAATATTTTGCTCTCATTTCCTTTGATATGTTCCGGCCTTCGTATATGCCGTATCACCGTAATTAAATATATGCCTTCTGGTGTTAATTTGTACTAGCTAGCTAGCCAGAATGAATGATCGTGCGTGGATGTACACCGGTCACCCTAGTCAAAAAAATATGACTGAGGAATGGTTGGCCAAGACCGAGGAGTTCCTAGAGGTTGCATTTAGTGCTGGCCAACCAAGAACATGGTGCCCCTGCACTAGATGTAAGAACTATTCACAACAGACAAAGGATGTAATGGGTAAACACCTGCAAATACGTGGTTTCATGCCTGATTATACGTTGTGGTCATTTCATGGCGAGTCGGCCCAACGTGACAGACATGAGGTAGTGCGTCAGCGCATTGAGGATTGTGGTACAGGGATCGAAGACATGGTCAATGACTACAACGATGCTCGTCTTGAGGACGAAGAACCGGAGGAAACTGCCAAGGCCTTTTATGCCATGCTAGAGTCTTCAAAACTCCCACTGCATGCGCACACCAAGCTTTGTCAACTAGATGCCATCGCACAAACAATGGCTCTTAAGGCACAATTCAACTTGTCCAGAGAGTGCTATGATGCGATGATGACCTTATTCGGGCGCTTTCTACCGGACGGTCATATTATGCCTGCAAACCTATACCACTCAGACAAAATACTCGGTGCACTGAAGATGCCCATCGAGCGGATACATGCTTGTGAGAAAGGATGCGTCTTATTTAGGCATGAGTATGCGGATGATAATTATTGTCCACGCTGCAAGTCCTCCAGGTATATTGTCGTAGACAACGGTCTTGGTGAGAAGACGCAGAGCAAAATACCCGTAAACATTCTTCGGTACCTACCGATCTTACCAAGACTTCAACGGCTTTACATGCTTGAAGAAAAAGCAAAACAAATGACATGGCACAGAGATGGAATTAGACGTGCTATAGATGAATATGGGAATTTGATGTTGACCCACCCCTCTGATGGTGAAGCGTGGAAGATGTTCAATGAAATACATAAAGAAGGTAAAGCCAAAGACCCAAGAAACGTGGCACTCGCCATTAGCCTCGATGGGTTCAATCCTTTCGGTATGACGGCAACCCAGTATAGTTGTTGGCCCGTATTCATCATGCCCCTCAATCTGCCCCCTGGAGTACTTATGCAAATAAAGCACATCTTCTTGACGTTGATAGTTCCGGGGCCCAACTATCCCGGAAAAAATATGAATGTGTACTTGCAACCACTGATGGATGAGTTCAAAGAAGCTTGGGATAATGGGATCCGGACATATGACGCAGCTAGCAAAACAAACTTCCAACTGCATGCTTGGTTGATGTACTCCATGCATGACCTGCCGGCGTTTGCACTTTTTGTTGCATGGTGCGTGCACGGAAGGTTCCCATGCCTGCAATGCAAGTCTGCTCTTAAGTTTCATTGGCTGCCGGAGGGTCGCAAGTATTCTTGCTTCGACTTGCATAGACAATTCCTGCCTCTGGACCATGGATTCAGAAAAGACAAGAAGAATTTCACCAAAGGTAAAGTTGTCGAGCACGAGGCACCACCTATGATGAAGGACGCACAAATTCTTGATCAGTTGAACTCACTAGAGCCTGATCCGAACCGGCCAGGGTATTTCTTGGGATATAATACGGAACACGCTTGGACCCACAAGCCATGCTTTTGGGATCTCCCGTATTTCAAAGACCTTGCTCTTCCACACAACATTGACATGATGCACACTGAAAAAAATATGGGTGAGGCCCTTTTTGGTACATTGTTCGGCACTGATAAGGGGAAAGATAATGTTAAGGCTAGAGTCGATCAGGAGAGTCTGTGTAATAGGAAGTCACTGAACATGCGACAACCGAAAGGGAAGAAGAATTGGGAGAAGCCAAAGGCATGGTTCAATCTTAAAAGGGAACACATGAGGGAAATCCTCATCTGGGTGAAAAAAAAGTTGATGTTCCCCGATGGGTATGCAGCGAATCTAGCAAGGGGAGCAAGTCTTGAAAAGTTGAAAATCTTTGGGCTGAAGAGTCACGATTGGCACATATGGCTTGAGCGGATAATGCCGGTGATGTTGCGCGGCTACATCCCGAGGATGAATGGCTAGTAATGGCAGAGCTAAGCTATTTCTTCCGTGTTCTTTGTGCTAAAGAATTATCGCCTATTGTGATAGAAGAGATGGAAAAACTGGCGCCGGAGTTGATATGCAAGTTAGAGAAGATCTTTCCACCGGGTTTCTTTAATCCGATGCAGCATATGATTTTGCATCTACCGATGGAGGCAAGATTGGGTGGCCCTGTGCAAAACCGTTGGTGCTATGCAACCGAGAGAATGCAGAAGACGCTTCGAGCAAAATGTAAAAATAAACGGAGAATTGAAGCATCAATGGCTGAGCCATTCGTTGTCGAGGAAGCGGCAAACTTCGTGACAGCACACTATGCTGCCACTAATTACAGTTTGCATAATCCAAAGCCTCGGTACAATACTGGCGACCCCGAGCGACATGAATCCAAGTTCAAACTCTTTAAAGGGAGCCTCGCACCTTGTGGGGTTATGAAGACAAAGACGTTGACCTTTGAGGAATGGAGCATCATTAAATTGTATATCTTGACCAACATGACAGAAGTGCGGCCATACATCGAGTAAGTGCGCGGTACATATTAATTGTTCTGCAACTTCTTGACGAGTTTTGTGTCTAACTTCTCTTAATTATTTGATACAGTCGATTCGTCGCGCAATTCTCGAATGGAGTGGCGATCGAAAAAGACTCCATCGAAGAGATTAATCTTCTTGAGAAGCGGGGAGGCGGCAATCCCGGTTTCATCTCTTGGTTTACACAAACGGTACTTCTTATATGATATACAGGCCATTGTTATTTCTTCGTCGTCTCAGTACCGACTAATACAACAAGCCTTTCCGTTTCAACTTGTAGGCTAATTCAGAGTCGATGGACGCTGAATTGAGACAAATCGCAAATGGTTTTGACTTTAAGGTCCATACATATGAAAAATATGACATCAATGGGTATCGCTTTCGTACTGGTATGAAAGAGCAAACTATGCCCGATCGAAAAACATCGAATTCCGGTGTGTCCGCTATAGATGGAGGAGTCGAGTATTATGGAATAGTTGAAGAAATATACGAACTGCTATATTATGGTGAAAATCCTCCGAATTCCGTTGTCTTCAAATGTCATTGGTTCGATCCGAAGGAAACTAGACGAACTCATGAGCATGTTGGGCTAGTTGAAATTAAACAGAAGAACCGTTTAAATGTTGCCGAAGTTTATATTGTGGCTCAACAGGCCACACAGGTTTTCTATCTTCCATGGGCCTGCCCAAGTGTAAAGAATCTCGAAGATTGGTATGTCGTCTATGACGTGCCGCCACATGGTAAACTACCTGCCCCCAATGAAGAAGAGGATTATCAACCTCACATAGACCCAGACACATATGACGGAGAATTCTTCCAAGAAACACGTGTGGCCAAAAAACATTTCGGAAAAACCTCTACGTTTGGTCAAAACATGGAAGTAGAGAATGACAATGCGGAGGAAGAGGAAGAAGTGGAACACGAAGAGGTTACCGATGATGATGCGGAGGACGATGAAGAAGTGGAACACGAAGAGGTTACCGATGCGGATGACCTATCATTGCTTGACCGGTTACAAAAAGGCTTTCGAAATGTGGTTGACGCTGAACCCGATCCCGGAGAAGAGATCATTCATGACGACACGCGTGATAGTGACGATGATGTTTTTATTGATCCTGGAGAAGATACAGATGATCCCGACTATTAGTTGTATGCATCCAAACTTTCTTTTGTTTTTTGTATATATGAATTTGTATTATTTATTTCCTTAATGTACTAATTCATCTTTATATGCATATGTTTGTTTTTTGTATATATGAATTTGTATTATTTATTTCCTTACTTTACTAATTCATCTTTACTCCGTAACAGGTGTTGACACATGGCGAGCCGTAGGGACCCACCGGTGGAGTCTCGACCACCTCTACCGCTACGGAGAGAGTTGCTGGCGGGTATTGTCGCAGCCAGCTCGCTGCCGGCGCGTGCTGAGAAGCCTCGTGGGAGAGGTCGGGGAAAAGGCACAAAGAGAGCTAAACCCGGTGGTCGAGGAGGTGGTCGAGGAGCAGGTGGAGCCCTAGCCGAGTCACCCACTCACAGGACAGTCTCACCGGTGCAGGAGCCACCGCCGGTGCATTCGGAGGCACCGGAGCAGCGGCCACCGCCGGTGCAGTCGGAGGCACCGGAGCAGCGGACACCGCCGGTGCAGTCAGAGACACCGGAGGCACCGAGGCAGTCGACGGAGCCTCGTTGGGATGATCCTTGGGAGGATGATGATGATGCTGATGAGGATGATGATAGCGATGACGACCGGGCTGAGGGGGGTGAGGGGGATGATGGGGCTGAGGGGAGCTCCTCTTCCAAGAAGCCGGTGTACCAGCGTGGTATGACACGGCTCCCACCACGTCCGGACCCTGCGCAGAGGGTATTAATTGCGCCAGATGGGGAGAAGTAAGTTGATGAATTTTTTGTGTTCCTTGTATATATATCATACATGTACATATGGTCCAACAAGAACTAATGTCTTTGTGTTCTTATTTTGCAGGGCGTGGACTTACCCGGAAGGTGCCCGGAATCCGAACTGCCTCCTTGGTGCCGTGCTTAAGGAGCAGTTTCCCGGGCTAGTCCAGTTGCCTATTGAGGGTAGGGTTCCTGAGCCCGGCCTCACTTGGCCACACTACAAAGCCGCCCTGGCCCCGCCAGATGAACGCATCAACAACGTTGAATGCCGTACCAAAGCCGACATGGTGGTGGCTACTTTTTGGGTAAGTATTGTAAGCATTGCAATCATTTATTAGTGTTGGAATCATTTCACTCATCTTTTCATATGTTCGATGCTTTTTTCAGTGCTACTATAGGGTTGAGGAGGGGATGGAGCCTGCGGCCCAGAAGAATCTCGAGAAGGAGATAGTGAGGCTACTCACGAACACTAGGCACGAGATGCGTGTTCAGTGTGTTCGAGATTGGTACGCCAAGAAGGGCGTGAAGAAGGCCAAGAAGAAGTGTAGAAAAGTTTTCCTTAAGAAGGATGAATACTTGGAGGTAAATTCCTACACTTATAAGTAAGGCCTAGTTAGCTCCAACTTTTCTTTATAAGCTTATGAAGCTCAAACTTGGCTTTATAAGCTTATAAGTGTCAAACTTTTCTTTATAAGCTTATGAAGCTCAAACTTGGCTTTATAAGCTTATAAGTGTCAAACTTGGCTTTATAAGTTTATAAAGGTCAAACTTGGCTCTATAAGCTTGTAAAACTAAAAAATGATAATAATAGATTAGTTACATAAAACTTGACTTGTACTTGGCTTAAAAAAGATATTCAATGACTTTATAAGATTATTAATTCATAGGCGCCCCCGAGATGGTGTGCAAATAAGATGGATTGCTTTGAGGCGATAGTGGACAAATGGCTCAGTGATGCCTGGTTGTCCACCCACAAAAGCGCCAAGGCTAGGCGTGCTCAAATGGTAGGTGTGGCACACCACCAAGGCAATCTCAACGTCAACGAGTACGCAAAAAAATGGGTATGTGCCTTTTTGTTTTAAGTTTCATGTCCTTTCATCATTAATCAATTGATTTGTTTCATGCCTTTTCTTTGCTTTTCATTGTAGGCGAAGCACCATAATCAGCCTTTGCCTAAGGGATTTCGCTCATTTGCCATGGCCCATAAGGGAAAGTACAAAACGGTGACGGCATATTCCGAGGGCGACGGTGTTGAGGCGTACACCAGCGCTGCAGCCTACCACAAGATGATGGCCTATTCTGAGGTGGCGAAAGAGCTAAGCGGTCCTCAGTTTGACCCGAGCGAGGAGGAGATTGATCCGGAGGCCTTGATGATTTCTGGTGGCGGTAAGCATCATGGAAGCACCTCCATGTGCAATGGCTTCGTACATTGCCCGGAGACTCTACCTCAGATCAAGGTGAGGCAAACGAGCTCCGCTCCTGCTGTACGACCTCGCCCGCGGCCAGTGGACATTGCTATCCAGGTATAACTTTGTCTCAATTTTTCTTTCCGTTCTTTAGACTACGTAGCGATGATGACAATAATTGCTATATTGTTGAGTGTTCTCAGGACGCCATTCAGAGGGAGAGACAGGCGACACAAGAGATGTTGTCGGAGCAGCTTGCGGAGAGGGACCGACTGGCGGAGGAGAGGACCCAGAGGATACTCGAGGAGGAGAGGGCACGCAATAATGCCCAGACGAAGGCCATCTACGACCTCTTCTCGGTAAGTTACTACTTTTGCATATATCCGCCAAGAATGCATATGCATATGTTTGGTTCACTTGCTAATATGCTAGTCCTCAAAACCTAACTCGCAGAGTATGTGGGAGAAGCAAGGTCTTACCCCTCCACCGATGCCGACGCCTATCGTTTCTCCTCCCGGAACGGTAAGTTTCTTTCAATGATCAATATATCCCGGTCTTATACCATCAAGTGTCATCATGCTTACCACATTGCAACTCATCCTTTGTTGCAGCATAATTCCGGAGTTGCATCTCACAACCCACAAGAATCTCCTAGTGAATCCCCGAGCAACCCACGTGGCGGCGCTTCTCAGCCTTGAGGTGGCCTCCGGTAAGTTACATAAAGCTCATCAATGACTTTATATGCTCATAAAGCTCAATAATGGTAGTAATAGCTTAGTTACATAAATATTTACTTATTCTTGGCTTATAAAAGCTAAAAAATGACTATATAAGCTTATAAAACTTACACTTGGCTTTATAAGCTTGTAAACCTAAAAAATGAATTATACTTGGCTTATAAAAGCTAAAAAATGACTATATAAGCTTATAAAACTTACACTTGGCTTTATAAGCTTGTAAACCTAAAAAATGAATTATACTTGGCTTATAAAAGCTAAAAAATGACTATATAACCTTATAAAACTTATACTTGGCTTTATAAGCTTGTAAACCTAAAAAATGAATTATACTTGGCTTCTAAAAGCTCAATAGTGAATTTATAAGCTTATAAAGCTCAAACTTGGCTTTATAAGCTTTTAAAGCTCAAATTAGATTTATAAGCTTATTAAGTTCAACAATGACTTATACTTGTCTTATAAAAGCTCAATAATGAATTTACTAGCTTAAGATAAACCTAAAAATGACTTATACTTCGCATATAAAGCTCAAAAATGAATTAATGACTTAGTTAGATCTAAAATGAGATATATTTAGCTCTTGAGGTCTAAACAAGTATTGTAGAATAAGAAGAAGGATAGGAGGAAAAGAAAGAAGTGAAGAAGAAAGAGGTGAAAAAGAAAGTAAAAGAAGAAAAGTTCTTCTTATTCTTACTTTTTCTCTTCTTTCTTTTTCTCCATCTTCTCTTCTTCCTTTCATCTTATTCTTATTCTTCCTCTTCTTCTCCTTCCTCTTCTTCTCCTTGTTCTTCTTTTTCCTTTTTATTTTCATCTTTTCATCATTTTGGATTTCTTCTTTTCCGTATGTACCATATGATTATGTTTTCATTTTGCAGATTTGCCTTTATGCATGGATGGATGCTTCTTCGTTGTAGATATAGTATGTTAGGATGGAGATGACTTGTAGATGTATATCATGTTGGCACTTTTCTTTTGTATATATGATGACTTGTTGTTTTAAACTTGGAGATGGCTTGTTGTTTTAAACATGGAGATGACTTGCTTTTTTAAACATGGAGATGGCTTCTTTTTGTTTATATGACTTGTGGATGGCTTCTTTTTGTATATATGACTTGTGGATGGCTTCTTTTGTATACGTGACTTGTGGATAGCATTATGATTGTATATATGACTTGTGGATGGCATTCTGTACATATATATATATTATTGTTTATATGCAGGGAATTAAAGAAAAACAAATTAAAAAGATAGATACAGAGAGCTTTGCCGTCAGCTTGCTGACGGCAAAGCCATTGCCGTTAGCAAGCTGACGGCAAAGCGGACACGTCGCGGCAGCCTGTGTAATCTGGGCTGTGGCAGTGACCATTTGGTCACGGCTTTGCCGTCGGCCTTCAACCGGCTGACGGCAAAGCGTAGGGCTGGCTGACGGCAAAATGCTGACATGTGGGCCCAGGCAAGGGCTTTGCCGTCAGCCAAGGTGCTAGCTGACGGCAATGAACACCGTTAACTCAGCCCACGGGGTTAAGTCAGAGCTGGACGTACGAGCGGCGTTGCCGTCAGCCTGTACAAAAAGGCTGACGGCAAAGACGTTGCCGTCGGTCGATATTGAGCTGACGGCAAAGCAGCTCACTGCCGACTGATGAGCTGACAACAGGTTTGCCGTCGGGGAGCTAACGGCAAAGCCTTTGCCGTCCGCTTTACATATGTTTGCCGTCAGCTTTGGCTGACGGCAAAACTCCTGTTTCCTGTAGTGCATTGGGCTCACTGACCCCTCTCAACTTATTAACTCATCCCTTTCGATGTCCAGATGTCGCAATAGTTCGGAGTTCTGGTAGGTTTGTGGCCTGGCTGCTAAGTGAGAGAACGGCTCAACCGAGACCGGCTTATGCAGCACGCACACATCATCTGGGTCCACTTCGGTAAACCGGCCGGGTTCACGATAGTAGTAGCCAACCCAGGTAGGCGGCTTTCTTGGACTAGATCGGCGATGAGGTAACAGTTGTGGTGAGCATCCTCGCCGACACTTCTTGAACGGTGTCGAGTACAAAGGCGGTAACTGATGATCATGTGTGTGTAGCGGTACACCCCTGTAGGGTTAACAAAACTATTCGAATAGTCGCGTCCGCGGTTAAGGATTACTTGGAAAGCTTAGCTTGATTATTAGACAACTTGAACTGGATACTTCTATAATACACCAAGATAAGTGTGAGTGCTATGGCGTGCTTTCTCGTGGGGAATTTGAGGAAGGCACCATAGTGGTGTAATTGGTTGGAGAAAGTAGTGGACTCGTGTACGCTTCTTACCTCAAAGTCTGGTACTCGTAGTTCAGGACTAGCCAAGTCAAAGCTGGCACTTCTGCAATTGAACCCCACCTCCCTTTACCATGATACATGTGCACGAGTAGTATATCTCCTATGTAAGTCTTGCTGAGTACGACTTTGTACTCACGTTTGCTTATTCTATGATTTAGATGAACCCACTGACCCCGAAGGTGGCTTCTTCATCGAGCTCGACGGTTGAACACTAAGCTAGTATAGTCCCAGTCAGACGACTGGTTCCCTCGTGGAGGGCTTGTGTTTAAATAAGGCTTCTTAAGCCATTTGTTAAACTTGTCTGTACTCAGCCCTTCTTTGCTTCAGCTTGTCTGTTGTAATGTTGGATCACATGCTTGTGATATCTGTGTGCACTCTGTGAGAGTTATCAATAAAATGTATACTTTATAGAGAATTGCAAGGATACCTGCTGTTCATACAAGGCATGTGTGCTGCGTGTATGTTTATAACATGCATGTCTTTGTATGGGTTTTCGAGACCTTAGTTGTGATATGGATGGCGGTATTTCATACACCAAGTGGCCCTTAGATGTGCGCAGCTTGGGGCATCGCGATGCGATTGCTCGAGACTCCGTCTCGTGCACACTTTGTGGTATGATCGAGCCCGCCCTAGACCCCGACTAAGTGATCGGGCTGGAGTAAGTCTATGTAAGAGTTATGAGATAGTCGATAGTATGGTTGAGGCGAATTGTCTTTGAATATGGGAGTTCATCACCCATATCATTAGACTTGTGTGCGGACGATGAGGACCCATCTCAGTTGATCATCCGGCCTGGATGGAATGCCCCTCACGTACGATGCTTTCCGAGAACGTTCTGTGCTTGGCCTTGTCTGCTTAGACAAGTGGGTACGGTTCTCGGCCCTCCATATGACTATGTCGTAGCGGGACTTGCATACGCTAACCCCGGGTCCCGACAGACTTGGTATCAGAGCAGGACTGACTTTAGGACTAGCAGCCTTGGCCGAAGTCGATTCTAGCTTGCTATAGTTACATAGTTACTCTGGGTATATAAGGGAACAACGTAAGGCTTCTTTTTTCTCCTTACCCTCTTCGTTCTGAGTTCTGAGTCACCCTCATCTTGTTCTACGGGAAGATAGGACTAGGCTCACCTCTGTTTGATTAGAACATCTTATTGTTTTCTTCCTTGTAGCCGTAGGAAAGTTGTGTCCGGTTTCCTAGCATTGTTGTAATGCTGATTTCTTACATCGTATTATGTAAGTGCTGTTTTCTATGTTGTAAGAAATTGTCTTTTCTTACAATTACAGCCGTTATGCTGCCCGAGTCATTTCAGGTTTCTTCATAATCTGATGCATTTGCAAACTCCTTCTTTCTGTTTCAGATGGCAGACCTTCCCCCTCGGCAGATTGTTCGTTTGAACGGGTGCCTCGGTGTGCGTGGCCATCCCGCCATGCTAATCGAGATGATGTCCTTCATTGTCTATCGATGGGATCCTGAGTACACAGTTGAGGAACAGTTCCTTGACTTCAACCAGACCCAGTTCCACTGCATTGTCAGGATCTACCCGCACCACAATGGAGTCACTCAGCCTATCCACTTTGGACATGGCATTGGCATGACTAAGAACATGGCTGTGCAGGATGCTGCATACTCATGTATTACCCTGCTGAGAGAGGAGCACACTATGCTGAGAGAGACCTCGTTCCGCTATATCCCTGCTGCACTGCCAGGAGAAGAGGGGTATTACACCGGACTGCACACAGATCACTCTTTGGAGGACCCTTTGCTTCAGATGACTGCTAGGTTTGCTTGTGATCGAGATCGTGATGCACGCGCTCTCCGTTTCGAGCTTCACGCCACCCGTGTTCGTCTGTATCGAGCACTGACACTCCTGGCTCCTTTTGTGAGTGTTGGATCAGTCGAGTATGATGCCACTACTAGGGAAATAGCTATACATGGAAAGCTTATTAGTGGCGCATGTAGAAAGCTATGCGCCACCATCTGTTATGGGTGGCGCACTGGAAAATAATGCGCCACCCATAAGGTCTTATGGGTGGCGCATTATTTTCCAGTGCGCCACCCCTAAGAGTGGGCCAGCCTGGATGACCTTATACGTGGCGCATCTACCAATATGAGCCACCCCTAAGGACCTTATGGGTGGCGCATTTACAGAATGCGCCACCCCTAAGAGCTTAGGGGTGGCGCATTCTGTAAATGCGCCACCCATAAGGTCCTTAGGGGTGGCGCATCCGTGAAATGCGCCACCCATAAGAGCTTAGGGGTGGCGCATTTCACAGATGCGCCACCACTGACTTCCTATATGCGCCACTAAAGGCCTAGAGCTGCCCTTATCTACTCCACCCCACCTACCACCTCTCATTCACTCCACACAATTCTCAAACTAGATCCACTCTTCTCACCCTAGAGCTATTCGGTTTTCTCCTCCTCCCCACCTCATTTCTTCCATTTATCCATCGATACTTGGCATTACATCTATTTTGTTTCATATTGAAGTAAGTGGACCTCCTCCCAAACTCTTTTGTTCCATTTATGACCCATATACTTGCCTTTATTAGCTTGGGGTTTGTTGTATATGTGAAGCTTGGGTTTGATGTATGTGTGAAGCTTATGGTGGTTTGATGTATATGTGTATCTTGGGTGGCAAATGTTTTGCCGAAATGTCGATTCATTTCCGTTTCGGCAAATTTCTAGCGCACTCTCCGCATGCTCCCATGCATTATTAGGGAAGGTCATGCCGAATTTTTCCGGCGACGACTGTGATATATAATTGTGTTGCTCTCTCCGTGCACGCAGGTGATCGACCATGGTCCGCGAGATGCTGAGCGATATCACCGTGGCTAGGTGGATGCAATGTGCGACAAACGACATGCTAAGGAATAATAAGTCGGATATAAGATGTCCGTGTCGGAGATGCAAACTGCAGTGCGTGACCGAGCCTGATTCCGGAATATTGCAAAGACACCTGAAGCGTAATGGTTTGATGGATGGCTACACACGATGGATAAGTGATGAAGCTGGTGAGGAGGAGGACGTCAATGGTGGGGCGCCAGTAAATGAGGAAGGGCAACCAGAAAACAGCGGCGGGCGAGATGACGAAGAGCATCCCGTACATGATCATGAAGAAGATGCCGAAGCGGATCATGTAGATCAAGATGCCGGACATGAAGATCAAGATGTCGGACATGATGATTCAAGCTGGGTGCGGGACCCTCATGTTCAAGAGCTTCTTGTCAAAGAGGCGTTGAACGCAAGAGGTGCAGCTAGAGAGAAAGCCAAGATGGCGCAACTCGAGAAAGACGCGATTACGAAGTTGTACGAAGGATGCAACGACGAGGATACCCGCTTTAATGTAACACTTGGGGCTATGGAGATGAAGGCAAAACACAAATGGACCGACGAAAGCTTCGATGATAACATGGCATTCTGGCACGGTCGTTTTCCGAAGGGCAACACGTGCCCAACTAGTATCGCTGAGGCCAAGAAAGTCCTTTGCCCTCTCGATCTTCCGCACGTTAAATACCACGTCTGCATAAATGATTGCATGATCTATCGGGGTGAGGACGAAGATAAAACCACATGTTCGGTGTGCGGTGTTAGTCGATACAAGAGAGGGAAGAAAGTTCCTAGAAAAGTGGTATGGTACTTTCCGATCACTCCTCGTCTGCAGAGGTATTTTGTAGATCCCGAGGAAGCAAAGCTCATGACCTGGCACGCGGATAGAAAGAAGCTAAAAGAGGATGACCCGAACCCGGATCCGGAAAAGGAGGACATGCTGAGGCACCCTTCAGATGGTAGCCAATGGACTGCGTTGGACCTCGAATACCCAGATTTTGGGAAAGAACCAAGGAACCTCAGGATTGGTGTGAGCGCCGATGGAGTCAATCCGTTTGGCGGCCAGAGCAGCACACACAGTACCTGGCCCGTGTTTGTATGCATATACAACCTTCCCCCCTGGAAGTGCATGAAGAAAAAGTACATAACAATGTGTATGCTAGTTCAAGGGCCGAAACAACCAGGTACGGACCTCAATCTATATCTGCAGCTGTTGAAAGAGGAGCTAGAAACGTTATGGAAAGACGGAGTCAATACGTGGGACGCCGCGGCAAAAGAATATTTCCCAATGAAAGTCGCGGTGATCACGACGCTGCACGACTATCTCGGATACGGATATTTCTCAGGGCAGGTGGTCCAAGGATTCTGTGCATGCGTTAGGTGCATGGATAATACAACGTACCGCCAGCTACCAAAAGATCCCGGATCTTCAAAAACCGTGTTCCAGGGGTCTCGGAGGTGGCTTCCCAAGAAACACGCGTGGAGAAAATAGGGACATCTGTTTGATGGAAGCGAGGAGCTCCGAGCACCCCCAGCTCGAAGGAGCGGCAAAGAAATCGACAACTTGATGAAAACTTGGAAAGAGTGCCCCGCGGCGGGAAAGAAAAAAAAGAAGACTCAGCCGTTGATGAGGGTATGGAAAGCGAGGTCAGTTTTCTGGGATTTGCAATACTGGATTCTACTCTGAAGTCCTCATAGCCTTGATCTAATGCATATCAGAAAGAACGTGTGCGAGAGCTTGTTTGGCACGCTCCTCAACATGCCGGAGAAGACCAAGGACGGGCCAAAAGCAAGGAATGACTTGAAATTTATGGGCATCAGGAGGGAACTTCACCCCCCTAGTGACGACGATGATGAGCTGGAGGAGGAAGAGGATACGGAAACGCAAAACTCTCGCAAACGAAAAAGGACGACCAAGAAGAAGACCGGTATTGATCACTACCCCCCGGCATGCTTCACTCTGTGCGAGGAGGAGATCAGGCGGTTTATCCACTGCCTCATAGGAGTAAAATTTCCGAAACGGCTACGCGGGGAAGATAAGAAGATACCTAGACGAGGTGAAACAGCGTTTCAGCGGGATGAAATCTCACGACTGTTTCGTGCTGATGACGCAGATTCTCCCGGTTGCGATGCGAGGGATAATGGACGAGCACGTCCGTAAAACGTTGTTTGGCCTTTGCAAATTTTTTGACGTCATCTCCCGGAAGTCGATTTGCGCTACGCAACTCAAAAGGCTACAGGAGGAGATCGTGCTCATACTATGCGAGCTTGAGATCTATTTCCCGCCCGCGTTCTTCGACATTATGGTGCATCTGCTGATCCACGTCGTGGAGGATATCGTCCAACTCGGGCCTGCGTTTCTGCGCAGCATGATGCCGTTCGAAAGGATGAATGGGCACATCAAAAAATACGTTCGTAACAGGTCCCGTCCAGATGCAAGCATAGCGAAGGGCTTTCTAAACGAAGAGTGCATCTCTTTTTGCACGAATTATCTCAACACCGAGAACCCTGTTGGTTTGGCCGTCAACAAGCACTTTGGCAGGACCGATGGGTGTGGTCACCACGAGGGAAGCCGCGCAATGCATGTCAACTTTGACGGTCGAGACATCGACTTTGAAAGAGCAAGCCTAGTCGCGCTACAACACATCCAGCTGGTCGATCCTTGGATAGTAAAGCACAAGGATTTAATCAGGAAGAAGTACAGTGACCAGGGCCTGCAGATAGGGTTCAAATCTCTCTCGTGATTTCGGGCTACGAGAGAGTTGAACCTCCCATTCAACCCCCCGGATACGATGAGGATGAGCCGGCAGTCCTCAGTGACTGTTTCAACCAAATATGCCTATGGCCGAAGAGCCAAATGCGTTTAATGACGGGGGAAAGGGGCACCACACCTAGGACAACACCGCTAGTCATCGTGTCGGCGCCACATGATCCATCGGAGCACAACAAGAAGACGATGATCTTGATGATGATATCAGCGCCGACCAGTTCATCAATACTTTGTATGATGCTGATGACTTATTCATGCCTCCTGCTGAAGGAGCCTGTCAGCATGACGAGGAAGCTCGCGGTCCAGCTGATCCTGCGGCGAAGCCTTCTTTCTCCACGCGTCTCTTCGCTGCTTCTCAGGACATGTCTCCAGCAGCTTGCGCCTTCACCGAGCCTCAAGCAGATGCCACAAGATCTATTCTCAGCCCGTCCACACTCCATAAGGCGGCCACTGAGCAGATAAAGGCCGGTGACTGCTCAAAATCAGAAAAGAAGAAGGGACGGAAAAGAAAGAAGAGCATCACTTCTAGTAGCCAACCTTCGATGCCGATCCGGGCTCAGGACGGGCCACCAAGACCCAAGGATCTCTCGTTTGAAATCCATGTGGCTGGTAGGGCGATGCTACCTAAGGTCATGCTGGACCTTGCAACTTCGGATATGCAGAGTGTGCATCATAGTATTATGGAATTAGAGAAGATTCTTCTTCGAGAAGAGAATCCCTCGTACCCGGTTTTCATGGCCAAGGTGCCACTCAACATGGGCTTCATCAACACTATCCCCGCGGATATGATAATCCTACGGTTTTCGGAGATCTTCAATTTGTACCATCTCAAGCGGCTGGACCATAGCCTTATCCGTCTGTTCTCGCTCAGCCTTTCTATGAGTATCAGGAGAGATAAGACCCCGAGCGTCGCGATATTGGACCCCTTCTACATGCGTGAAAGCATCTTGATGGACGACGGGGACGCGGCTCTCGCGGCGGGGTACATCACAGACTTCACGCTACGAAACGCCGACAAAGATTCATTTCTTATGACCTACTCTCCCAAGTAAGTCATTCGCTCGCCTCCGTAGCATATATGCTTTCTTAGCTTTCCATTGTCCTCTTCTAACATTCCTTTTGGATTGTTTTAATTATGAAGTGAGGATCAAGACTGCGTGCTCATCTGCTTTTCACCGCAACACTCGCATGCCATGTATTTAGACTCGGGGAGTGTGAACATAAAAGATTACAAGTATATCATGAGAGTTTTGGATGATGCTCTCGTCGGCTACATAAAAGCCGGAGGCAAGATCATGAAGCACAAGTTCAGGAAAAATCAGCCTGGTGTGAACGTGTTCAACCACGTAACGCAGTTCCCGTGCGTCAAGCAGCCGGCTGGCAGTGTGAGGGATGCGTACTACGCCCTTCATCACATGAGGGCGATTGTACAGGAACAACGCAACCTTACGCTGCCAAGTCATCTCAGAGCGTGGGATGAAAGGAAGGCGGAAATCGCCGATGCAAATCTGAAGGAGGAGTTCTTTCACATCCAAGCGCAGATGGCGACTATCATCCGTCATGAAGTACAAATGAGGGGGTCGATCTTCCACTCCAACATTGCACCATCCAATGGGGAGATAGAAGTCCGCCTAAAGGCCCTGCGTGACACAAGGCCTTTCATGACGAAAGAAGGATGCCGCCCATTCCCCGAGCCGAGTCAAAACAATTAATTGAATGTACTCTTTGTGTAATTTGGATGTACTCTTTGTGTACTAGATGGTATGATGGATGTGACCTCTAAAGCTTTGTTTTGTGCAGGTTGAAGAGCAAACAAGTAGTGATGACGAAAGTAGCTTTCGGTTTTCAATAATTGTTGGACTCATTGTAATTTTGTGATGGAATGTAATCTTGTGAATCTTGTTGGCCTCTAAACCTTTGTAATAAAAATTATATTGCAATTCTTTTGTATCAATAATTGTTGGCCTCATTGTTATATTGTATTTTGCATTTCTGTAATATAATAAAAATATCTGTAATGCTTTTATTCTTTTATGTAATTCTTTTTTTTGTTTTCTGTAATTATTTAGTGGCGCATCTTGTTAGGATTTAGTGGCGCACTGTGAATGCGCCACCCCTAAGGCCCTTAGGCGTGGCGCATACCAGAATGCGCCACCCCTAAGAGCTTAGGGGTGGCGCATTCTGAGATGCGCCACGCCTAAGGGCCTTAGGGGTGGCGCATCCAGAATGCGCCACCTCTAAGCCCTTATTAGTGGCTTGTAGTTAGTGGCGCACTGTGAATGCGCCACTAAACTCAAAAGCAGTGCGCCACCATAAGGGTATTCCCTAGTAGTGTGCTATATACCCAGTCAGGACGCAGATGCCTTCTCGAGTTGCTTGGCCCGAGATTGGAGGAAATTTTCCACCCCGTGGTCCTCTGCTTCCACCCTACGTTTGACCTAGGCCCCATCCTTGCCCAAATGGATATCAGGGTCCACAGGCCTCCGTGTTTTCCGATGGTCACCTTCAGCTACCGGGATACGCGGGTAACTTTTACGAGGACTACTATGGAGATGGAGATGAGTGAGACCGCCTGTGGTCTTACTTAGTGAGGATGTAGTAGTATCTTAGTATATTGTACGCAAGGTGTTCTAAGTTCCAGAGTCTTAGATAAATAATGTATAGGAAGTCAGAGTGCCTCTGAAGGATGTATCATCTTCATCACGTTTGTATTAGCTTGGTTCTTGTACTAAAACGATGTATGGTTTGTATGACAGCTTGTGAATATATAGCTTGTATGCTTTTATCACCATGTTGTCCAGATGATTACTTCCTTTCCTCTGTAATCCTTCCAGTACCTTCAATACCTTGTTCAGACTCTTCAAATCAACCATGTTTGACTTTGGTTTTCACCTTCAGGATGTCTCAAGGAACCCGTGGCCAGCTTGGTCGTGCCCAAGGTCGTGGGAATGAACAGGAGGAAGACAACCTTCCACCCCCACCCACGATGGCTCAGGTTCTCATGGAGGTTGAGAGGAACCGCCGAGACTCTCACCATTTGATGGAGGTCATTGCCCGCAACACCACTCAGCAGCGCAACGAGTTGGTGTCTCTGAACGACTTCATCCGGCTTCATCCCCGGTTTTCAGTTACTCCACCGAGCCCCTTGACGCCGATGACTGGCTTCGAAGCATCGAGAGGAAACTCCAGGCAGGCCATGTTGCAGATGGCGACAAGGTCAGCTATGCCACTTACCACATTGAGGGTGCAGCTAGCTCTTGGTGGGAGAACTTCCTGAACATGCGTCCCGTTGGACCGCCCGCATCTTGGGATGAGTTCTGCACTTCCTTCCGCGAGCACCACATTCCAAAGGTTCTTACGGACCGCAAGCGTGAGGAGTTCTGCAACCTCACCCAAGGCAGAAGGACTGTTGACGAGTTTAGTCGTGAGTTCAACCGACTGGCTCGCTATGCTACTGAAGAGGTCTCCACCGACGCAAAGAAGCAAGAGAGGTTCCGTCGTGGACTCAATTCCAGACTCCGTCGTGAGCTCAACCTGCATGACTTTGCCACCTTCCAGGTCCTTGTCAACAAAGCCATCAAGGCAGAGGACATGAACACCCCTAATGACTTCCGCAAACACCCTAGAGATGATGGTTCATCCAGCTCAGGCTCTCAGAAGCGCAAGATCTGGATCCCCAATAGTATGTTTCGCCAGAACAACCCCCTGAGGCCATCCTATGTGGCGCTTCATCCACCATCTCAGTTCCATCCCGCTCCACCGAACAACCCAGCTCCACGCACTGTCTTTGGAGCCTGCTACAAGTGTGGTCAGGCAGGCCACTACTCCCGTGAGTGTCCCCAGAACCAGCTCCAGAATCAGAATGCTCCACCCCGTGCCGGAGGGAACAACAATGGTAGTGGAAAGCCACCCCAGAAGGTCTACACCGCCAAACCCGCTCCTCCCGCCACTCGTGGACGTGTGAACCAGATTGCCGCCGAAGAGACTGACGACACCACTGACGTCATTCTTGGTACGCTCCCAGTCAATTTTGTTCCTACTTCTGTTCTTTTCGACCCAGGAGCATCTCATTCATTCATGTCGGAAAGTTATGCACTTCATCATGAGTTATCTTTTGTTGAATTGTCCCCCCCCCCATGATTATTCAAACTCCAGGGTCAAGATGGCAAACTAATAGAGTAAGCCATGGTAATCAAATTACAATTGAGGGTTTAGTATTCCTTGCTTCACTCATAGCCCTTAAGTCTTCAGACATTGATGTCATCCTTGGTATGGATTAGCTATCAAGACAGAATGCCTACCTGGATTGCAAAGGCAAATCAGTGAAACTAACCCACCCTTCAGGCAAGACAGTCAATTATACCTCACCCAGAACAAGAACCCAAGTGCATTCTTTGAATGTGCTTCCCCTTCCCGACCTTGAAGATGTTCCGGTGGTTCATGACTTCCCGGATGTCTTTCCTGAAGAGCTGCCGGGCATGCCACCCGACAGATGTGTATAGTTTATAGAGGATCTTGTGCCAGGAACCGCACATATTTCTAGACGCCCATACAAAATGGCCCCACGTGAGTTAGCTGAGCTTAAAACCCAACTGGAAGCTTTGTTGGAAAAAGGCTTGATCCGCCCTAGCTCATCGCCATGGGGTTGCCCCGTTCTGTTCGTAACGAAGAAAGATGGAACAGAAAGGATGTGCGTAGACTATCGCCCGCTAAATTTAGCGACGATAAAGAACAAGTACCCACTGCCCAGGATCATTGATCTTTATAATCAACTTGCAGGATCCTCTGTCTTCTCCAAGATGGATTTGAGATTGGGTTATCATCAAATCAAAATCCGAAACGAGGACATTCGCAAAACGGCTTTTACTACTCGTTATGGTCTTTACGAGTACACCGTCATGTCCTTTGGTTTAACCAATGCCCCCGCCACTTTCTCACGCATGATGAATTCGATCTTCATGGAGTACTTTAATAAATTTGTTGTAATTTATCTCGATGACATTCTCATCTACTCGAAGAACGAAGAAGAACATGCCGAACACCTAAGGCTGGTATTGATGAAACTTAGAGAGCATCGCCTGTATGCTAAATTCTCCAAGTGTGAATTTTGGCTACCAGAAGTGACCTACTTAGGCCACATGATTTCTGCAAAAGGCATTGCTGTGAATCCCGAGAGAGTTCAGGCTGTCCTTGACTGGACTCCACCTGAATCGGTTAAGCAAGTTAGGAGTTTTCTTGGCCTAGCCAGCTATTGCCGCCGCTTCGTCGAGAACTTTTCTAAAGTTGCAAAGCCTCTAACTGAACTCCTCAAGAAAGATAAGAAATTCCTATGGACTCCCAAGTGCGAGGAAAGCTTTCAAGAGCTAAAAAGAAGATTGACTTCTGCACCCGTACTTGCACCTCCGGACACCAAAAAGGATTTCGAGATCTATTGTGACGCATCACGGCAAGGGTTAGGATGCATACTTCTGCAAGATAGACATGTGGTAGCTTATGCTTCACGCCAGTTGCGGCCACATGAAGAGAACTATCCTACCCATGACCTTGAACTCGCTGTCGTAGTTCATGCCCTAACAACTTGGCGACATTACCTCCTTGGTAATCGTTGTGAGATCTATTCCGACCACCAAAGCCTCAAATACATTTTCACCCAGCCAGATCTTAATCTCAGGCAAAGACGCTGGATTGAGTTGATAAAATATTACGACGTAGGAATTTCTTACACCCCAGGCAAAGCTAATGTCATGGATGATGCACTAATTCGTAAGTCGTATTGTAACAACCTCATGTTACAACAGTATCAACCACTTCTTCATGAGGAATTTTGCAAACTCAATCTTGAGATTGTTCCCCATGGCTATCTTTCTACCTTGGTGGCGAAACCAACTCTTGAGGATCAAATCATAGTTGCCCAAAGGCGTGCACGAGGTGTTCGCCAGATCAAGGAGAACATTGCTAGAGGAGTTGCTAAATGTTTCTCCACAGATAGCAAGGGAACGGTATTATTTGGAAATCGTTTGGTAGTACCTAAGAATAGGGAACTAAGGCAACTCATCCTCAAGGAAGCCCATGACACACCCCTCTCAATTCATCCTGGTAGCAAAAAAATGTACCGAGATCTAGGCCAGAGATTTTGGTGGACTAGGATGAAGAGAGACATTGCTCAATTTGTTGCCGAATGTGATGTTTGTCGTCGCATTAAGGCAGAACATCAAAGACCTGCTGGTACACTTCAACCTTTGCCTATTCCAGAGTGGAAATGGGACAAAGTCGGTATGGACTTCATCACCGGCTTTCCAAAAACCCAGAAAGGAAATAATGCCATCTTCGTTGTCATAGATAGGGTTTCCAAAGTTGCTCACTTCCTTCCAGTTCGCGAGTCTATAACTGCTAGCCAGTTGGCGGACTTGTACGTCTCTAGAATTGTATCCCTTCACGGTGTTCCTTTGGAAATCAATTCTGATCGTGGTAGCCTTTTCACCTCTAGATTCTGGGGAAGCTTTCAGAATGCTATGGGTCTCATCTCTCCTTTAGTACAGCTTTCCATCCTCGGTCTAGCGGTCAAGACGAAAGGGTTAACCAAATTCTTGAAGACATGCTCAGAGCTTGTGTTATCTCATTCGGAAAGAATTGGGAGAAGTCTCTTCCATTTGCCGAATTTTCTTATAACAATAGCTTCCAATCTAGTCTGAACATGGCTCCTTTTGAACTCCTTTATGGACGACGATGTCGAACACCCCTAAACTGGTCAGAAACCGGTGAGAGACAATTCTTTGGACCGGACATGATCAAGGAAGCAGAAGAGCAAGTTCGCATTGTTCGTGATCAATTGAAAGCAGCTCAGTCTCGTCAGAAAAGCTACTATGATCGTCATCATAGGCAAGAGAGCTACAATCTGGATGAGAAGGCTTACCTTCGGGTTACTCCTCTGAAGGGAACCCAACGTTTCGGTATCAAAGGCAAGTTGGCCCCACGTTACATCAGACCTTTCCGCATTCTTGCTAAACATGGAGAATTTTCCTACCAACTTGAACTAACCCCGCCCCTTTCCCGAGTACATGATGTATTCCATGTGTCCCAACTCAGGCGTTGCTTCAAGGACCCCATCCGCGAAGTCGACCATGAAACGCTTGATCTCCAAGATGACCTTTCTTATCGAGAATAACCCGTTCGTATTATTGATTCCGCAGAGCGTGTCACTCGTCGTAAGAAGATTAAGTTTTTGCAAGTGCAATGGTCACACCACTCTGAGAAAGAAGCCACGTGGGAAAGAGAAGACCTTCTCAGTGCCGAGTACCCCACCTTCCTCCCGCAAACTTCTGAATCTCGGGACGAGATTCTTTTGAGTGGGGGCGAGTTGTCAGAACCCTCTGTTAGGTAATGTACTAGGATCAAAGTCATCTTGCATCATGTTAAAAATTTCAAAAGAAGTCATTGAAATCAAATTCAAAAGCAAAATGGGAGAAGGAACCCCCCAGATGAATTAATTCAAAAGGCCAGATAAAAATCTTCTCCAAAAATTCATGTTTGATTTTTGAAAAGTCTTATAAATGAGTGTGATCACATATCAAGTGATGTGGGACCCACCCCATGCTCATGGATTTTTCAAATATTCAAACAGTGCCTTGGAATTAATCAAAAACCCCTATTTGATTTAAAGTTCAAATAATTTGAATTTTAAAAATGTTCAAACTTTACAAGTGGCTAGCCTAGTATATTGTGATGCCACATAAAAAGTTTCAGCATTTAATAAAATGGTTTGCTATTTATTTTAAGCTAGCCAAAACAAATGTCAGAAGAAAAAAAGAAAAAGAGGCAGAGAACACTTACCTGGCGCCCAGGCGAGAGCAGCCCACCAGGGGCAGCAGCGCCCAGCCAGCCCAGCCGGCCCACCTCTCTAGCTGGATTCGCCATGAGAGCAGGAGCTCGTCGCCGCCTTGGTCGCCGGTGGGGCTGCTCTCTTGCTCGTCTGTCCTCGCCGTGATGTCCATCGCATAGCTGGCGTTCCCAGGAGGCTGTCCAGCTAGCGCATGGCCAAGCACGGGCAACGCAGCGTCAACTGCGTCAAGACCGTGGCTCCGCCGCCGCTAGGGCTCGTCACCGACGTGCCTCCGATGCCTTCCGGTGGCGTTGCTCAGCACCAATCGACGCGCGCAAAGGAGGGCTTCAAGATGGAGGTCTCAGCGCTTCATTTGGACGCCGGAATTGTCCTCCCGTGCAGCGCCGCCGCGTCTGGTGACGCCGGCGTTTAGCCGCCGGCAGCCCGCCGACGTGGCCGTGGTTAGGGGCTTAACCCTACCTGGGTTAAGTGACCCTGGGTCGCTGACAGTGGGCCCTGCCCCCCCCCCTTAACCCCTGGTTAGTTTTAACTAACCGGGGTAATTAACAGAGAGGCTGACACCCCTGGCCCACCAGTGAGCCCCCCCTGACGTCACTGTGACATAAGGCTGACGCAGTAAAAGGAATTTCTAATTACAGAATAATCCAGAAATTCCAAAAAAGGGCTGAAACTTTAGAAATTCATAGAAAATTCATATTAACTCCAAATTTAACAAATAATATATGAAAAATGATCAGGAGAAAATTATCTATCCAAATATAGAACTTTCAACCATGTTTCAGTTGAAAATAAAAGGGTACCAGTAGCATTTGCTATTTGGTTTAAATGGAATTAAATCAAATTCATTTCAAATGCTTTTTGAAATTTGAACCATAGCAACATACCACATTATACTTGAACTTCAGAGGCATATCATACACATTTCAAAATGGTTTAACTTGATCAAACAATGTCATATGCAACTTGGCTAAATTGGAAATCATATGTGGAGTTTAAATTTGCAAATTCAATTGCAAATACCCCATTTAAGTGGAATTGCTTCACACATCAAAGCATATACATCAAGTTTAAACCTTCAACCATGTGATTGTGCATTGTATTTACTTTGCTACCTTGTTCGTTGTTTGTCGAGTAGAGGTGGAACCGGAATAGGAGGCACACCCCTTCGTTGAAGACCTTGAACCCGAACCTCGTCAGCAAGGCAAGCAAACCCCCATTGATCATGTGGATAAAATCCCACTTCCCTCTCATGTCTCGCTTATGCATTGTATATTATGATTACCATGCTACGTTTCCACCGCATAGATGAACCCATTCCTTTGCATGACCTATCTTTTGTCACAGTAGTAAGCAAACCACAATCCTAGCAAATGTAGGAGTTGGTTGATATCATGTGGCCCCTGCAATTGTTACTGCTTATTGCATGCTTAGAGTGATACCATGATGTTACTGTTATGTGAGTCGGGATGGTAGTGATCATGATGATGTTGGTGGAAAGGTGTTGGTGAATCTACCCTAATACAAGGTGAATGATGAGAGGCTGTGTAGGAGTACACGGTGGGTTGTCTCGTTAAACACCGCCCTAAGTCCGAGTTCTTGTGTGGTGATCCAAGATGAAGAGTACAACCACACATTGGGCTCACTGACCCCTCTCAACTTATTAACTCATCCCTTTCGATGTCCAGATGTCGCAATAGTTCGGAGTTCTGGTAGGTTTGTGGCCTGGCTGCTAAGTGAGAGAACGGCTCAACCAAGACCGGCTTATGCACCACGCACACATCATCTGGGTCCACTTCGGTAAACCGGCCGGGTTCACGATAGTAGTAGCCAACCCAGGTAGGCGGCTTTCTTGGACTAGATCGGCGATGAGGTAACAGTTGTGGTGAGCATCCTCGCCGACACTTCTTGAACGGTGTCGAGTACAAAGGCGGTAACTAATGATCATGTGTGTGTAGCGGTACACCCCTGGAGGGTTAACAAAACTATTCGAATAGCCGCGTCCGCGGTTAAGGACTACTTGGAAAGCTTAGCTTGATTATTAGACAACTTGAACTGGATACTTCTATAATACACCAAGATAAGTGTGAGTGCTATGGCGTGCTTTCTCGTGGGGAATCCGAGGAAGGCACCATAGTGGTGTAATTGGTTGGAGAAAGTAGTGGACTCGTCTACGCTTCTTACCTCAAAGTCTGGTACTCGTAGTTCAGGACTAGCCAAGTCAAAGCTGGCACTTCTGCAATTTAACCCCACCTCCCTTTACCTTGATACATGTGCATGAGTAGTATAGCTCCTATGTAAGTCTTGCTGAGTACGACTTTGTACTCACGTTTTCTTATTCTATGTTTTAGATGAACCCACTGACCCCGAAGGTGGCTTCTTCATCGAGCTCGACGACTGAAGACCAAGCAAGTACAATCCTAGTCAGACGACTGGTTCCCTCGTGGAGGGCTTGTGTTTAAATAAGGCTTCTTAAGCCATTTGTTAAACTTGTCTATACTCAGACCTACTTTGCTTCCGCTTGTCTATTGTAATGTTGGATCACATGCTTGTGATCTCTGTGTGCACTCTGTGAGAGTTATCAATAAAATGTATACTTTATACAGAATTGCAATGATACATGCTGTTCATACAAGGCATGTGTGCTGCGTGTATGTTTATAACATGCATGTCTTTGTATGGGTTTTCGAGACCTTAGTTGTGATCTGGCTGGCGGTCTTTGATACACCAAGTGGCCCTTAGATGTGCGCAGCTTGGGGCATCGCGATGCGATTGCTCGAGACTCCGTCTCGTGCACACTTTGTGGTATGATCGAGCCCGCCCTAGACCCCGACTAAGTGATCGGGCTGGAGTAAGTCTATGTAAGAGTTATGAGATAGTCGATAATATGGTTGAGGCGACTTGTCTTTGAATATGGGAGTTCATCACCCATATCATTAGACTTGTGTGCGGACGATGAGGACCCATCTCAGTTGATCATCCGGCCTGGAGGGAATGCCCCTCACGTACGATGCTTTCCGAGAACGTTATGTGCTTGGCCTTGTCTGCTTAGACAAGTGGGTACGGTTCTCGGCTCTCCATATGACTATGTCGTAGCGGGACTTGCATACGCTACCCCCGGGTCCTGACACACTGGGGGTGGTCATCCCTCATCCAGGTGATTGGCTGCTCAGACCAATTAAGCCACCTGGGACAAGACGGTTCTGTGGCCACATACATGGCGGCTCTCTGCTGCAGCTTCCTGTCCCTTCAACAACTGCTGGTGGTGAAGACATGGTAAGCTGAGTGGTCTTGGAGCTGTTTTGGATTTGATTGGAATCCATAGAGTCCGGACTGGTTTTGCTGTCCTCCTCCCCTAGATCCTTGGTGTTGAGGTGCTGCGCCGGCTCCCTGATGCCCCAAATCTTGGTTATTGTTGTTGTGACCGGCTCCTCCACCTGACCCAGGGGGCCCTGGCCTCCACGCCTTTGGAACTCTTTCATGAAGTTGCAGTCTTCCCAAGTGTGATTGGATGGATGGGCCGGTTTACTATGCATTGGGCAAGGTCTTTTCAGAGCTTCTTCATAGGTGGTTGGGGGTTGGAAACCTCTTTTCGGTTTGCGGGAGTTGATGCCCCCTGCTTCTGCCTTTGGAAGCCGACATTAGTGTTGGCTACCAAGTCGAAAGTATTTTGATCGAGTCGACGCTTGGTATGTTGATTCTGGCTCTGAGACCCCTTGCCATTATTCTTTTTATTCAGGGAAGCTTTATCCTCTTCTGGATCCTCCTCCTTGGTTTTGTCAGACACGGCATATTTGATGACCGCATTGATGAGCTCTCCCATTTTAGTGAACGTCCTTTTGATCGAGTCGGCCAAGCTTGTGCACTAGGGCTTCAAACTTGAAATTTCTTTCCAAGACAATCACTTCTGTCTGAGCAGTAATGGTGTCTGAGGAATGGACTATATCTGCAACTCGTCGTGCCCAGTTTAGGGCCAACTATCCTTCCTTCTGGACGCAGTGTTCTGAGTCGACGATTGTGGTGGCTCGCCGGCAAGTCCCTTGGAAATTCTTGATGAACTTCTCCCTGAGGTCTTCCCAGGAGGTGATGGAATTTTCAAGGAGATTTTTGAACCAAATACGAGCCGGCCCCTCCAACATCATTGTGAAGTACCGGGCACAAACTTCTTCGTCGTCTTGCAGCATATCCATGGCGACGTCGTAGGTTTCGATCGAAGCCGTCGGGTCCATGTCAGCTGTGTAGTTTGGAATCTTCTTGGTCCCTTGAAATCTGGGGGCAGGCGTGTGTTCCTCAAAGCCGACACTAGACACCGGTTACCGAAGGATCTGCTGACGAACTCGGTGTTTTGTTCTTGTGGATGAAGTTGGGCCGCCGGCTCTACACGGTGGTTGGTGTTAGGAGCCGGTAGGTCCATGATTCTCAGTGCCCCCTGAGGGCTCAGAGGCGGAGGTGCTCTATGGTGGAGATGGATGCCCGAGGCTTTCGGAGCCGGTGACTCTTCTTGTCGGCTCACACTTCGATAAGGATTTCCATGTATGTATGGGACCCCTTGTGAGTATTGGATTTGCTGCGTGGTCGCAGTCTTAAGGAAGTCGACGGCCTCTGGGGCGGCATGATCTGCTGAAGTGTCCCCCTGAATTGGCGCGTGGGTGAGAAAATGAGTTGCCGCCATGACATTAGCCATGGGATTGTCGAAGTGATGGGGAGGTGTATGGAAGCGATCTTGGCGTGGCAGAGGGGCCGGCTGTCTCGGAGGCGTAAATCCTGGGGGTGTCGATTAGTCAGGGCTGTGAAAGAGCGTCCGTCCTTGCCAACCAAGGGGGAACCTGTCAGAACCCTCTGTTAGGTATGTGCTAGGTTTAGCTAGTGCCTTTGAATCATGTCAAAATTTCAAAGGAAATCAAATTCAAAATCCAAATGGGAGAAGGAACACCCCCCAGATGAATTAATTCAAAAGGCCAGATAAAAATCTTTTCCAAAAATTCATGTTAGAGTTTTGAAAAGTCTTATAAATGAGTGTGATCACATATCAAGTGATGTGGGACCCACCCCATGCTCATAGATTTTTCAAATATTCAAACAGTACCTTGGAATTAAAGAAATACCCCTTTTTGATTTAAAATTCAAATCATTTGAATTTTAAAAATGTTGAAAGTTTATGAGTGGCTAGTTTATATTATTATGAGGCCACATAAAAGTTTTCAGCATTTAATAAAATGGTTTTGTATTTTTATCAGAGCCAAAACAAATTACAGAAAAAGAAAGGAAAGATTGAACAGAAGAAATTAGAAAACGTTACCTGGCGCCCAGGCGAAGTAGGCCCACCCAGCCCAGCCGGCCCACAGGGGCAGGGGAGTCTTCTTCCCCACCCCGCGCCTCCAAGCTGCTCGGTGGAATGCCACCGAGCTAGCTGGTGACGCCACGTCGTCGCCGAGGAGCTTCCAGCCCTCCCCGTGGCCCTTCTCGCACCTGGACGCGCCCTGGAGAACGACGCATCCATTTCCCCCCTCCAGAACGTCCTCCTCCTCCTCCCGTGCTCGTTTCCGTCGCCAACCGAGAGCGCCGCCGCTCGCCGTCGCAAGAACTCGTGGCCACTGACGTCGAGGAGCCGAACCAAGGTGTCCAAGCGCTTCGCCGTCGTCGTCTTCATCGACCTGCGAAAGGAATCGAAGCCGAATGCCTCCACGAGCTCGCTAGCATCATCTTCTTCATCGCCGGCCGCCGCGGATCGACTTCGAATTCCGGCCAGCTCCGAGCTTCCCCGAGCCCACTAGCCATCCCGTCGCGTTCGTGCTGAGCTTCTCACCGTTTTCCCTAACCTAGCACCCTCCCTCTCGTTCTCTATCCGGATCCGCCATGGATGCCGAAGCACGTCGCCGCCATGGATGAGCTCGAGGTCGCCCCTGTGCCCCTTCGACTCAGCCAGCGCGCGCATTTAGCTCCTGGTCATGCTAGCTTTCGAACGCGAGCGAGATCAGCCCGAACCGTTCACGGTAACGTCGACTACGACCTCGCCGCCGTTCTGTTGCCGCCGGAGTCATCGCCGTCGTCGCTTCCGACCTCCTCGTGAACCCCCGATGCCTCCAGAAGACGCGGGAGACCTCCAGGAGCAAGTTAGTGCCCTCCGTTTCCCCTCCCGTGGCCGGAATCGTCCTCCCCGTGCAGCGCCGCCGTGGTCCAGTCGCCGGCGTCAAGCCGCCGGCGTGTCAGTGCTAACCCCCCCGGTTAATCACCTAATTAGTGACCCCTGGGTCACTGACCAGTGGGCCCAGTGGCTTAATTAAGCCATTGGATTAAGTTAACCCACGGGTTAAGTTAACCAGCCACTGACAGGGTGGCCCCACATGTCAGCCCCCCCGCCTGACGCCAGCTTGACGTCAGCCTGACGCAGTAAATCATTTAAATGAATTTCCAGAGATTATTTGAATTAAAATAATTCCAGAAATTCCAGAAAATACCCCAAAATTTGGAAATTCATAGAAATTTCATATTAACTCCAAATTGGACAAATAATATATGAACAATGATCAGGAGAAAATTATCTTTCCAAATATGAAACTTTCAACTCTATTTGAGTTGAATTTAAAATGTGATCAGTAGCATTTGCTATTTGATTTAAATGGAATTAAATCAAATTCAAATCAAATAATTTTCCAACTTGAACCATGGCAACATGTTACAATTCAATCACACATCAGAGGCATATCTTATACATTTGAAGATAATTCAAAATGATCAAACTATGTCACATTCAACTTGGTTAATTTGAAATCAAATGTGGAATTTGAATTTGCATTTTAAATGCAATATATTCCACTTAAATGGAATTGTCTCACACACATCAAAACTTATACTTCAAGTTTCAACATTCATTCATGTGCTTGAGCATTGCATTCATATTGATTGCTACTTCGTGCTTTGTTTGTCGAGTAGAGGTGGAACCGGAGCAGGAGGCTACCCCCTTCGCTGAAGATCCAGAACCCGAACCTCGTCAGCAAGGCAAGCAAACCCCCATTGATCATGTCGATAAAATCCCACTTCCCTCTCATGTATCGCTTATGCATTGTTTAGGATGATCACCATGCTTCGTTTCTACCGCATAGATGAACCCATTCCTTTGCATGACCTATCTTTTGTCACAGTAGTAAGCAAACCACAATCCTAGCAAATGTAGGAGTTGTTTGATATCATGTGGCCCCTGCAATGTTACTGCTTATTGCATGCTTAGTATGATACCATGTTGTTACTGTGATGTGAGTCGGGATGGGAATGATCATGTTGATGATGGTAGAAAAGTGTTGGTGAATCGACCCTAATACAAGGTGAACGATGAGAGGCTGTGTAGGAGTACACAGTGGGTTGTCTCGTTGAACACCGCCCTAGTACGAGTTCTTGTGTGGTGATCCAAGATGAAGAGTACAACCACACATTGGGCTCACTGACCCCTCTCAACTTACTAACTCATCCCTTTCGATGTCGAGATGTCGCAGTAGTTCAGAGTTCTGGTTGGCTTGTGGCCTGGATGCTAAGTGAGAGAACGACTCAACCGAGACCGGCTTATGCACCACGCACACATCGCTTGGGTCCACTTCGGTAAACCGGCCGGGTTCACGATAGTGGTAACCAACCCAAGTAGGCGGCTTTCTCGGACTAGATCGGCTATGAGGTAACAGTTGTGGTGAGCATCCTCGCTGGCACCCCTTGAATGGTGTCGAGATCTAAGGCGGTAAATGATGGTCATGTGTGTGTAGCGGTACACCCTTGCAAGGTTAACAAAACTATTCGAATAGCCGCGTCCGCGGTTATGGACTGCTTGGAAAGCTTAGCTTGATTATTAGACAACTTGAACCAGATACTTCTAAAACACACCAAGATAAGTGTGAGTGCTATGGCGTGCTTCCTCGTGGGGAAGTCGAGGAAGGCACCATAGTGGTGTATTGGTTGGAGGAAGTAGTGGACTCGTGTACGTTTCTTACCTCAAAGTCTGGTACTCGTACTTCAGGATTAGCCAAGTCAAAGATGGCACTTCTGCAAGTGCAACCCAACCTCCCTTTACCTTGATAGATGTGCATGAGTAGTATAGCTCCTATGTAAGTCTTGCTGAGTACGCCTTTGTACTCACGTTTGCTTAATCTATGTTTTAGATGACGCCACTGACCCCGAAGGTGGCTTCTTCATCGAGCTGGACGACTGAAGTTAAGCTAGTCTAGTCCCAGTCAGCAAACTGGTTCCCTCGTGGAGGGCTTTGTGTTTAAATAAGGCTTCTTAAGCCATTTGTTAAACTTGTCTGTACTCAGACATAATTTGCTTCCGCCTGTGTTGTAATGTTGGATCACATGTATGTGATCTCTGTGTGTACTCTATAATAGTTATAAATAAAATGTACACTTTGTAGAGAATTGCAATGGTACCTACTGTTCATACAAGGCATGTGTGCTGCGTGTATGTTTATAACATGCATGTCGTTGTATGGGTTTTCGAGACCTTAGTTGTGTTCCTGCTGGCGGTCTTTCATACACCAAGTGGCCCTTAGATGTGCGCAGCTTGGGGCATCGCGATGCAATTGCTCGAGACTCCGTCTCATGCACACTTTGTGGTATGATCGAGCCCGCCCTAGACCCCGACTAAGTGATCGGGCTGGAGTAAGTCTATGTAAGAGTTTTGAGATAGTCAGTAGTATGGTTGAGGCGACTTGTCTTTGAATATGGGAGTTCACCACCCATATCATTTGACTTGTGTGCGGACGATGAGGACCCATCTCATTTTATCATCCGGCCTGGATGGGATGCCCCTAACGTACGATGCTTTCCGAGAATGTTCAGTGCTTGGCCTTGTCTGATTAGACAAGTGGGTGCGGTTCTCGGCTCTCCAAATGACTATGTCTTAACTGTACTTGCATACGCTAACCCCGGGTCCCGACAGACTTGGTATCAGAGCAGGACTGACTGTAGGACTAGTAGCCTTGGCCGAAGTCGAGTCTAGCTTTCTATAGTTATATAGTTACTCTGGGTATATAAGGGAACAACGTAAGGCTTCTTTTTTCTCCTTACCCCCTTCGTTCTGAGTTCTGGGTCACCCTTATCTTATTCTACGGGAAGATAGGACTAGGCTCTCCTCTGTCTGATTAGAACATCTCGTTGACTGCTTCCTTATAGCCGTAGGAAAGTTGTGTCAGGTTTTCCTAGCATTGTTATAATGCTGATTTCTTACATCATATTATGTAAGTGTTGTTTTCATGATTGAAAGAAATTGTCATTTCTTACAATTACAGCCGTTATGCTGTCCGAGTCATTCCGGGTTTATCTCATAATCTGATGCATTTGCAAACTCCTTTCTGTTTCAGATGGCAGATCTTCCCCCTCGGCAGATTGTTCGTTTGACCAGGTGCCTCGGTGTGCGTGGCCATCCCGCCACGTTGATCGAGATGATGTCCTATGTGGGATATCGGTGGTACCCTGAGTACACCATTGAGGAGCAGTTTCACGACTTCAACCAGACCTAGTTCCACTGCATTGTCCGGATCTATCCGCACCACGTTGGAGTCACCCAGCCTATCCACTTTGGACATGGCATAGGCGTTACCGAGAACATGGCTGTGCAGGATGCTGCATATTCATGTATTACCCTGCTGAGAGAGGAGCACACCATGCTGAGAGAGACTTCATTCCGCTATATCCTTGCTGCACTCCCAGGAGAAGAGGGATATTACACCGGACTCTACTCAGATCACTCTGCAGAGGATCCAGCACGCCAGGTGACTGCTAGGTTTGCTAGTGACAGAGATCGTGATGCACGTGCTCTCCGTTTCGAGCTCCACGCCACCCGTGTTCGTCTGTATCGAGCACTGACACTTTTGGCACCCTTTGTGAGCGTTGGATCAGTTGAGTTTGATGCGATCTACCCAATGAGGACTCAGATGCCTTCTCGAGTTGCTTGGCCCGAGATTGGAGGCATTTTTCCACCCCGTGGTCCTTTGCTTCCACCCTACACTGGACCTAGGCCCCATCCTTGCCCAAATGGATATCAGGGTCCACAAGCCTCCGTGTTTTCCGATGGTCACCTCCAGCTACGGGGATACGCGGGTAACTTTTATGAGGACTACTATGGAGATGGAGATGAGTGAGACCGCCTGTGGTCTTACTTAGTGAGGATGTAGTAGTATCCTAGTATATTGTAAGCAAGGTGTCTAAGTTCCAGAGGCTTAGATAAATAATGTATAGGAAGTTAGAGTGCCTCTGAAGGATGTATCATCTTCATCACGTTTGTATTAGCTTGGTGCTTTTACTTAAACGATGTATGGTTTGTATGACAGCTTGTGAATATATGGCTTGTATGCTTTTATCACCATGTTGTCAAGATGATTACTTCCTTTGCTCTGTAATCCTTCCAGTACTTCAATACCTTGTTTAGACTCTTCAACTCAACTCTGTTTGACTTTGATTTCACCTTCAGGATGTCTCAAGGAACCCGTGGCCAGGTTGGTCGTAACCAAGGTCGTGGAAATGACCAGGAGGAAGGCAACCTTCCACCCCCACCCACGATGGCACAAGTTCTGATGGAAGTGGAGAGGAACCGCCGAGACTCTCACCACCTGTTGGAAGTTATTGCACGCAACACCACTCAGCAGCGCAATGATCTGGTGTCCCTGAACGACTTCATCCGGCTTCATCCCCCGGTTTTCAGTTACTCCACCGAGCCCCTTGACGCCGATGACTGGCTCCGCAGCATCGAAAGGAAGCTCCAAGCAGGCCGTGTTACAACTGGTGACAAGGTCAGCTATGCCACCTATCACCTCGAAGGTGCAACTAGTTCCTGGTGGGAGAATTTTCTGAATATGCGCCCCGTTGGACCACCTGCATCTTGGGAGGAATTCTGCACGTCCTTCCGCGAGCACCACATTCCGAAGGGTCTTATGGACCGCAAGCGTGAGGAGTTCTGCAACCTCACTCAAGGCAGGAGGACCGTTGACGAGTTCAGTCGTGAGTTCAACCGACTTGCTCGTTATGCAACTGAAGAAGTCTCCACCGACTCCAAGAAACAAGAGAGGTTCCGTCGTGGCCTCAAAAGTGGACTCCGTCGTGAGCTCAACCTTCATGACTTTGCCACATTCCAGGTCCTTGTCAACAAGGCCATCAAAGCAGAGGACATGAACACCCCCAACGACTTTCGCAAACACCCTAGAGATGATAGTTCATCCAGTTCTGGCTCCCAGAAGCGCAAGATCTGGATTCCAAATAGCATGTTCCGCCAGAACAACCCACCGAGGCCATCCTATGTGGCGCCTCGTCCACCCACCCAGTTCCACCCAGCTCCACCAAACAACCCAGCTCCACGCACAGTTTTCGGAGCTTGCTACAAATGTGGTCAGGCAGGCCACTATTCTCGCGAGTGTCCCCAGAACCAGCTCCAACACCAGAATGCTCCACCACGTGCCGGAGGCAACAACAACAACAACAATGGCCGTGGCAAGCCACCCTAGAAGGTCTACACCGCCAAACCCGCTCCTCCCGCCACTCGTGGACGTGTGAACCAGATTGCCGCCGAAGAGACTGACGACACCACTGACGTCATTCTTGGTACGCTCCCAGTCAATTTTGTTCCTACTTCTGTTCTTTTCGACCCAGGAGCATCTCATTCATTCATGTCGGAAAGTTATGCACTTCGTCATGAGTTACCCTTTGTTGAATTTTCCACCCCGATGGTTATTCAAACTCCAGGGTCAAGATGGCAAACTAATAGAGTGAGCCATGGTAATCAAATTGCAATTGAGGGTCTAGTATTCCTTGCTTCACTCATAGCCCTCAATTCTTCAGACATTGATGTCATCCTTGGCATGGATTGGCTATCAAGACAGAATGCCTACCTGGATTGCAGAGGCAAATCCGTGAAACTCACCCACCCTTCAGGCAAAACCGTCAACTATACCTCACCCAGAACAAGAAACCAAGTGCATTCCTTGAATGTACTTCCCCTTCCCGAACATGAAGATATTCCGGTGGTTCGTGACTTCCCGGATGTCTTTCCTGAAGAGCTGCCGGGCATGCCACCCGACAGGTGTGTAGAGTTTATAGTGGATCTTGTTCCCGGAACCGCACCAATTTCCAAACGCCCATATAAAATGGCCCGACATGAGTTAGCTGAGCTAAAAACCCAACTTGATGCTTCTTTGGCAAAAGGCTTCATCCGCCCTAGCTCATCGCCATGGGGTTGCCCCGTTCTGTTCGTAAAGAAGAAAGATGGAACAGAAAGGATGTGCGTAGACTCTCGCCCGCTAAATTTAGCGACGATAAAGAACAAATACCCACTGCCCAGGATCAATGATCTTTATGATCAACTTGCAGGATCCTCCGTCTTCTCCAAGATGGATGTGAGATTAGGTTATCATCATATCAGAATCCGAAGCGAGGACATTCCCAAAACGGCTTTTACTACTCGTTATGGTCTTTACGAGTACACCGTCATGTCCTTTGGCTTAACCAATGCCCCCGCCACATTCTCACGCTTGATGAATTCGATCTTCATGGAGTACCTAGATAAATTTGTTGTGGTTTATCTTGATGATATTCTCATCTACTCGAAGAACGAAGAAGATCATGCCGAACACTTAAGGCTGGTATTGATGAAGCTTAGAGAGCATCGCCTGTACGCTAAATTTTCCAAGTGTGAATTCTGGCTACCAGAAGTGACCTACTTAGGCCACGTGATTTCTGCAATAGGCATTGTTGTGAATCCCGAGAGAGTTCAGGCCGTCCTTGACTGGACTCCACCTGAATCGGTTAAGCAAATTAGGAGTTTTCTTGGCCTAGCCAGCTATTGCCGTCGCTTCGTCGAGAAATTTTCTAAAGTTGCAAAGCCTCTAACTGAACTCCTCAAGAAAGATAAGAAATTCTTATGGACTCCCAAGTGCGAGGAAAGATTTCAAGAGCTAAAAAGAAGATTGACTTCTGCACCCGTAGTTGCACCTCCAGACACCAAAAGAGATTTCGAGATCTATTGTGATGCCTCACGGCAAGGGTTAGGATGCATACTTCTGCAAGATCGAGATGTGGTAGCTTATGCTTCACGCCAGTTGCGGCCACATGAAGAGAACTATCCTACCCATGACCTTGAACTCGCTGCCGTAGTTCATGCCCTAACAACTTGGCGACATTACGTCCTTGGTAATCGTTGTGAGATTTATTCCGACCACCAAAGCCTCAAATATATTTTCACCCAGCCAGATCTTAATCTCAGGCAAAGACGCTGGATTGAGTTGATAAAAGATTACGACGTAGTAATTTCTTACACCCCAGGCAAAGCCAATGTCATGGCTGATGCACTAAGTCGTAAGTCGTATTGTAACAACCTCATGTTACAACAGTATCAACCACTTCTTCATGAGGAATTTCGCAAGCTCAACCTTGAGATTGTTCCTCATGGCTATCTTTCTACCTTGGTGGCGAAACCAACTCTTGAGGATCAAATCATAGTTGCTCAAAGGCTTGCACGAGGTGTTCGCCGGATCAAGGAGAACATTGCTAGCGGAGTTGCTAAATGTTTCTCCACAGATAGCAAGGGAACGGTATTCTTTGAAAATCGTTTGGTAGTACCTAAGAATAAGGAACTAAGGCAACTCATCCTCAAAGAATCCCATGACACACCCCTCTCAACTCATCCCGGTAGCACAAAAATGTACCGAGATCTACGCCAGAGATTTTGGTGGACTAGGATGAAGAGAGACATTGCTCAATTTGTTGCCGAATGTGATGTTTGTCATCGCATTAAGGCAGAACATCAAAGACCTGCTGGTACACTTCAACCTTTGTCTATTCCCGAGTGGAAATGGGACAAAGTCGGTATGGATTTCATCACCGCCTTCCCAAAAACCCAGAAAGGAAACAATGCCATCTTCGTTGTCATAGATAGGCTTTCCAAAGTTGCTCACTTCCTTCCAGTTCGCGAGTCTATAACTGCTAGTCAGTTAGCGGACTTGTACATCTCTAGAATTGTATCCCTTCACGGTGTTCCTTTGGAAATCAATTCTGATCGCGGTAGCCTTTTTACCTCTAGATTTTGGGGAAGCTTTCAGAATGCTATGGGAACTCATCTCTCCTTTAGTACGACTTTCCATCCTCAGTCTAGCGGTCAAGTCGAAAGGGTTAACCAAATTCTTGAAGACATGCTCAGAGCTTGTGTTATCTCATTCGGAAAGAATTGGGAGAATTCTCTTCCATTTGCCGAATTTGCTTATAACAATAGTTTTCAATCTAGTCTGAACATGGCTCCTTTTGATCTCCTATATAGACGACGATGTCAAACACCACTAAACTGGTCAGAAACCGGTGAAAGACAATTCTTTGGACCGGATATGATCAAGGAAGCAGAAGAGCAAGTTCACATTGTTCGTGATCAATTGAAAGCAGCCCAGTCTCGTCAGAAAAGCTACTATGATCGTCATCATAGGCAAGAGATCTACAATCTGGATGAGAAGGCTTACCTTCGGGTTACTCCTATGAAGGGAACCCAACGTTTCGGTATCAAAGGCATATTGGCCCCACGTTACATCGGACCTTTCTGCATTATTGATAAACGTGGAGAAGTTGCCTACCAACTTGAACTACCTCCGCACCTCTCCCGAGTACATGATGTATTCCATGTGTCCCAACTCAAGTGTTGCTTCAAGGACCCCATCCGCGAAGTCGACCATGAAACGCTTGATCTCCAAGATGACCTTTCTTATCGATAATACCCCGTTCGTATTCTTGATTCCACAGAGCGTGTCACTCGTCGTCAGAAGATTAGATTTCTGAAAGTGCAATGGTCACACCACTCTGAAAGAGAAGCTACGTGGGAAAGAGAAGACCGTCTCACTGTCGAGTACCCCACCTTCCTCCCGCAGACTTCTGAATCTCGGGACGAGATTCTTTTGAGTGGGGGCGAGTTGTCAGAACCCTCTGTTAGGTATGTGCTAGGGTTAGCTAGTGCCTTTGCATCATATCAAAATTTCAAAGGAAATCAAATTCAAAATCCAAATGGGAGAAGGAACACCCCCCAGATGAATTAATTCAAAAGGTCAGATAAAAATCTTTTCCAAAAATTCATGTTAGAGTTTTGAAAAGTCTTATAAATGAGTGTGATCACATATCAAGTGATGTGGGACCCACCCCATGCTCATAGATTTTAAAATATTCAAACAGTACCTTGGAATTAAAGAAATACCCCTTTTTGATTTAAAATTCAAATCATTTGAATTTTAAAAATGTTGAAAGTTTATGAGTGGCTAGTTTATATTATTATGAGGCCACATAAAAGTTTTCAGCATTTAATAAAATGGTTTGGTATTTTTATCAGAGCCAAAACAAATTACAGAAAAAGAAAGGAAAGATTAAACAGAAGAAATTAGAAAACGTTACCTGGCGCCCAGGCGAAGTAGGCCCACCCAGCCCAGCCGGCCCACAGGGGCAGGGGAGTCTTCTTCCCCACCCCGCGCCTCCAAGCTGCTCGGTGGAATGCCACCGAGCTAGCTGGTGACGCCACGTCGTCGCCGAGGAGCTTCCAGCCATCCCCGTGGCCCTTCTCGCACCTGGACGCGCCCTGGAGAACGACGCATCCATTTCCCCCCTCCAGAACTTCCTCCTCCTCCTCCCGTGCTCGTTTCCGTCGCCAACCGAGAGCGCCGCCGCTCGCCGTCGCAAGAACTCGTGGCCACTGACGTCGAGGAGCCGAACCAAGGTGTCCAAACGCTTCGCCGTCGTCGTCTTCATCGACCTGCGAAAGGAATCGAAGCCAAAAGCCTCCACGAGCTCGCTAGCATCATCGTCTTCATCGCCGGCCGCCGCGGATCGACTTCGAATTCCGGCCAGCTCCGAGCTTCCCCGAGCCCACTAGCCATCCCGTCGCGTTCCTGGTGAGCTTCTCACCGTTTTCCCTAACCTAGCACCCTCCCTCTCGTTCTCTATCCGGATCCGCCATGGATGCCGAAGCACGTCGCCGCCATGGATGAGCTCGAGGTCGCCCCTGTGCCCCTTCGACTCAGCCAGCGCGCGCGTTTAGCTCCTGGTCATGCTAGCTTTCGAACGCGAGCGAGATCAGCCCGAACTGTGCACGGTAACGTCGACTACGACCTCTCCGCCGTTCTGTTGCCGCCGGAGTCGTCGCCGTCGTCGCTTCCGACCTCCCCGTGAAACCCGATGCCTCCAGAAGACGCGGGAGACCTCCAGGAGCAAGTTGGTGCCCTCCGTTTCCCCTCCCGTGGCCGGAATCGTCCTCCCCGTGCAGCGCCGCCGTGGTCCAGTCGCCGGCGACAAGCCGCCGGCGTGTCAGTGCTAACCCCCCCGGTTAATCACCTAATTAGTGACCCCTGGGTCACTGACAAGTGGGCCCAGTGGCTTAATTAAGCCATTGGATTAAGTTAACCCACGGATTAAGTTAACCAGCCACTGACAGGTGGCCCCACATGTCAGCCCCCCCCCCTGACGCCACCTTGACGTCAGCCTGACGCAGTAAATCATTTAAATGAAATTCCAGAGATTATTTGAATTAAAATAATTCCAGAAATTCCAGAAAATACCCCAAACTTTGGAAATTCATAGAAATTTCATATTAACTCCAAATTGGACAAATAATATATGAAAAATGATCAGGAGAAAATTATCTTTCCAAATATGCAACTTTCAACTCTGTTTGAGTTGAATTTAAAATGTGATCAGTAGCATTTGCTATTTGATTTAAATGGAATTAAATCAAATTCAAATCAAATAATTTTGCAACTTGAACCATGGCAACATGTTAAAATTCAATCACACATCAGAGGCATATCTTATACATTTGAAGATAATTCAAAATGATCAAAATATGTCACATACAACTTGGTTAATTTGAATTCAAATGTGGAATTTGAATTTGCATTTTAAATGCAATATATTCCACTTAAATGGAATTGTCTCACACACATCAAAACTTATACTTCAAGTTTCAACATTCATTCATGTGATTGAGCATTGCATTCATATTGATTGCTATTTCGTGCTTTGTTTGTCGAGTAGAGGTGGAACCAGAGCAGGAGGCTACCCCCTTCGCTGAAGATCCAGAACCCGAACCTCGTCAGCAAGGCAAGCAAACCCCCATTGATCATGTCGATAAAATCCCACTTCCCTCTCATGTCTCGCTTATGCATTGTTTAGGATGATCACCATGCTTCGTTTCTACCGCATAGATGAACCCATTCCTTTGCATGACCTATCTTTTGTCACAGTAGTAAGCAAACCACAATCCTAGCAAATGTAGGAGTTGTTTGATATCATGTGGCCCCTGCAATGTTACTGCTTATTGCATGCTTAGTATGATACCATGTTGTTACTGTGATGTGAGTCGGGATGGGAATGATCATGTTGATGATGGTAGAAAAGTGTTGGTGAATCGACCCTAATACAAGGTGAACGATGAGAGGCTGTGTAGGAGTACACAGTGGGTTGTCTCGTTGAACACCGCCCTAGTACGAGTTCTTGTGTGGTGATCCAAGATGAAGAGTACAACCACACATTGGGCTCACTTACCCCTCTCAACTTACTAACTCATCCCTTTCGATGTCCAGATGTCTAATTAGTTCGGAGTTCTGGTAGGCTTGTGGCCTGGATGCTAAGTGAGAGAACGGCTCAACCGAGACCGGCTTATGCACCACGCACACATCGCTTGGGTCCACTTCGGTAAACCGGACGGGTTCACGATAGTGGTAACCAACCCAAGTAGGCGGCTTTCTCGGACTAGATCGGCTATGAGGTAATAGTTGTGGTGAGCATCCTCGCTGGCACCCCTTGAATGGTGTCGAGATCAAAGGCGGTAAATGATGGTCATGTGTGTGTAGCGGTACACCCTTGCAAGGTTAACAAAACTATTCGAATAGCCGCGTCCGCGGTTATGGACTGCTTGGAAATCTTAGCTTGATTATTAGACAACTTGAACCGGATACTTCTAAAACACACCAAGATAAGTGTGAGTGCTATGGCGTGCTTCCTCGTGGGGAAGTCGAGGAAGGCACCATAGTGGTGTATTGGTTGGAGGAAGTAGTGGACTCGTGTACGTTTCTTACCTCAAAGTCTGGTACTCGTAGTTCAGGATTAGCCAAGTCAAAGCTGGCACTTCTGCAAGTGAAACCCCACCTCCCTTTACCTTGATACATGTGCATGAGTAGTATAGATCCTATGTAAGTCTTGCTGAGTACGCCTTTGTACTCACGTTTGCTTAATCTATGTTTTAGATGACGCCACTGACCCCGAAGGTGGCTTCTTCATCGAGCTGGACGACTGAAGTTAAGCTAGTCTAGTCCCAGTCAGCAGACTGGTTCCCTCGTGGAGGGCTTTGTGTTTAAATAAGGCTTCTTAAGCCATTTGTTAAACTTGTCTGTACTCAGACATAATTTGCTTCCGCCTGTGTTGTAATGTTGGATCACATGTATGTGATCTCTGTGTGTACTCTATAAGAGTTATAAATAAAATGTACACTTTGTAGAGAATTGCAATGGTACCTACTGTTCATACAAGGCATGTGTGGTGCGTGTATGTTTATAACATGCATGTCTTTGTATGGGTTTTCGAGACCTTAGTTGTGCTCTGGCTGGCGGTGTTTCATACACCAAGTGGCCCTTAGATGTGCGCAGCTTGGGGCATCACGATGCGATTGCTCGAGACTCCGTCTCATGCACACTTTGTGGTATGATCGAGCCCGCCCTAGACCCCGACTAAGTGATCGGGCTGGAGTAAGTCTATGTAAGAGTTTTGAGATAGTCGGTAGTATGGTTGAGGCGACTTGTCTTTGAATATGGGAGTTCACCACCCATATCATTTGACTTGTGTGCGGACGATGAGGACCCATCTCAGTTGATCATCCGGCCTGGATGGGATGCCCCTCACGTACGATGCTTTCCGAGAATGTTCAGTGCTTGGCCTTGTCTGCTTAGACAAGTGGGTGAGGTTCTCGGCTCTCCATATGACTATGTCTTAACTGTACTTGCATACGCTAACCCCGGGTCCCGACAGAACCGACTCGTATACCCCGGAGGACACGTGAGGGTGAGGTTTAGTCGCTGAGCCTCTATCATCTCCGACTCTCCTCGGATGCATGCGGCTTCCCGGACGAGCCGGGCCTCTCTCTCAGCCATTTTCTCCTTTTCGGTGTTGACCTCCCTCTGTAAGCTTGCTATCCGTGACTTGAGTCTATTGACCCTTTTCTTCTAGGCCTCCTGATTCTCCGCTGTTACTGTCATGGCCAAGGCCTCGTCAAGGGATTTTAAGGCATCTGTGAGGGCTTTAGCTCCAATGGGGACTTGTTCTGACGAGCGGGCTGCCGGGTCCCTACCTACATTAGGAGCCGCTCTGGCCACCGACTCTGCGCCTTGATTTTGGGTTGACTGACTCTCCAGTCCTCCAATGTCGGCCATGAACACCGTGGCGCAATATGGAGGTTCAAAGTGAGGGTAATCCGGGTTATATTCTGGCACACCGGTGTCGAGTATATTGCTCCCAAAGATCAGATGGACCCCTCATCTTTGAAACTTCCTTCGCTTGGATATGAGTTGACATCAGTTAGTTCTTCCTAGGCGTCGTACATTGGGGACTCGCCAGAGCGCTCTGACTTTGGAGACTCACCAATGAATCAGACGAAAGTGCTTTTGGAGCCGGCATGTCGCCGACTTGAGGTTTCGATGGGAACTTCAGGATCTGGCTCTGGCTCAGATCCGTCCTTCCTACCAATGAAGATGTGGATAGACCCGATCGGGACCCGATATCCAGATTCGACAGAATCGGATTCGGGGCCCCAAGTTGAGTCGTCGATGCAGAGCTTCATGCGCAGGCTTCTGGTGATCCGTCCAGTGACGAATCCCTCCATGCCTTGCAGAGCTCCCTCCAGAATCTCAACACCTGCATGCACAGGCCCCACGGTGGGCGCCTGATGACCCACAACTGTAAGGGATCTATTGTAGCGTTTTCGATAAGTAAGAGTGTTGAACCCAATGAGGAGCGAAAGGTATTGATAAGTGATTTTGGACAAGGAATAACTGCAAGTACTGAAAGATAACTTTTTAGGGGTTTTCGGTATAAGCAACAATAAGACAAAGCAAGCAAAGTAAATGGTGCTGAGGAGCAGCAAGTGGCCCAATCCTTTTGAACAAAGGATAAGCCTTGCAACTTAACTTATAAAGACTAAAGCCTTCTTGAGGACACATGGAGAGGTAGTCATGCGCTTTCGCCATATTCCGCATTGATAAAATGTTTTGTGTTGATAAGTGTTGAGTGGGTGGATCTATGCTAGCACACCTTCTAGACTAAGATAAGTGCACTCTTATGATTAAACAACTTGCAAGCATCCGCAAATATAAGGTAGAAATTAAGGAAAATCCTAACCACAACAATACGATCAAGGATCCATTATTCCCTTGTGCAAAAGTGTGCAAACTGGGTTCAGGTTTCTGTCACTCCGGCAACCCACCGTAAGCATTCTTTATACACAATGTATTCCCCTAGGTCCTTAATAAGGCGAAGTATTGAGTGTTCGACTCACACAACACCACTAGGAAAATAACAACACAACTTAAATATCAAACAACACATATTACTTCAACATCATATGACTACTAACAACAAGACTCCTCCCATGTCCTCAAGAACTAAAGTAACTACTCACAAGACATAAAAGAGATCATGATCAGAGGTGATAAATAGGTGGTAAACAATCTGGTCATAATGATATTTCTACAACAAAACTCAATAGCATTCACCACAAAGTAGTAATCAACACCGTTAGAGTAGAGAGGATAGATAGTATGAGTTACAACACAAGTTGCAATTGTGAGATGAGATTGGATGAAGATGAATATGGTGTTGATGTTGGGGATGATGTTGATGATGATCTCAATAATGCCCGTGACGATGGTGATGATGATGGCGATGATCTCCCCTTCCGGGAGGTGATCTCCTCGGCGGAATCTGCCCGCCAGAGAGCCATTTTCTTCTCTGTAAGTTTCCGCCACGGAGCGGCCGCGGAAATCTGTAAAAACTCCCCTTTTTAGGGTTTTCCGGATGACGAAGAGTATATAGGCCAGAGGGGGAGCCTGGGGTGGTCCCAGGGCTCCAAGCGCCTTCCCGGCGCGGCCAGGGTGGGGGCCGTGCCAGGTGGCCGCCTGGGCACCCTGTGGCCCCCCTCTGGTCCCTCTTTTGCGTGTCTTCGTAAATCCTCTCAAAAACACCCTCCGTAGATTTTTCAGGTAATTTGGAGGTGTTCTTCTTCAGCAACTCATCGTCCACTTTTTACCGTTGAATCCTGTGTCTGCTTCTTCGGCACCGAAAAGTTGCAAAATTTGTAAAACAAGCCAAAACAACATAAGAACATCATCGTAATGTGAAATATATCAATGAATAAGGACGAATTACGATATAAAATAGTGATGCATTTTGGACGTATCAACTCCCCCAAGCTTAGACCTCGCTTGTGCCCAAGAGAAAACTGAGCTCGGTAAACCTGTCCACAAGTTTAGAGAGTGATGTGTCGATAAATAGAATACGGACAAGAAGCATCATGATTTCTTCACCAAACTCAAACATCCTCAACATCAATCTTCAACTCATAGGGCCCTTATGAAAGAGTAATAACAATTATAATCAAAATTAGGGCTAAGGAAACTCATCAAATCATGGCAAACATGTCCTTTGGTAAAAAAAAACTAATAGCTTTTACTTTTTCTCTTTGTTTTTATATTTTGATGAGATCAATTGAAGCTTTTGAAAGAACATGCTGTTAGGCACGAAGTGAAAATGCTAACACAAAGGAAGATGTTTGCTTCAGCCAGGCTTAACAACAACTTACTTACCAAATGATAATGTCAACAAGGATGCGGTATGACAGATCTTAATGCAGCTTTATATGAATGAATCCTTGTCACATCAAGTGTCTGCTCTCTTTAAGAATAGAAAGAAGTAGGAATAAATGACTCAACCTAAAACTAAAAGATAGGCCCTGCTCTAGGGAAGTAGGGAAAACTCATGTGCTATCCTTAAATCAAATAGAATGAAAGCAAGTTTTGAGAGGTGCATGATTTGTCAAAAAATGATAATAGATAACTCAATTACTTCTCAAAATGGACAAGTTTCGAGGAACGACTCCCACACGGGGACGATCACGTCCCCGCAATCTCCTTTGTTTATCCCTGCCAAAGTTTTCTGATTTCTCATGAACAAAGCGTGAAGGAGGGTTTGTTTGTTGTATTATCTTTTATGAGATGGGCGCACTCAAGACAATTCCTCATAGTATTAGGGGTTTGCAGATAGACATGCAATCCCGGGATAAAACTTGTCCAACTTAAGAAGATCATGAATTAACTACTACTTCCTCATGAGCTGAAACAGGGGCACAAAATAGAAGATTTTTAACATTTAAGGATAACACATAAATTCTATACTTTAGGAGTGGTAGTGGAATACCACGAATAGGAAGGTACGGTGGACTTATATGGAAAATATTGGTTTCAGGGTATGGATGCACAAGTAGAATTCCGCTTAGTACAGAGGTTTGGCTAACAAAGGTTTTGAGATAACAGACAATTGATGATGACTTAGATGCAAAGCAATATAAAGCATAAACATTAAAATAAGCATAGCACATCAAGTTGTCTTCCTTGTCAACATGACACTTCAAGCATAATAACATAAATGTTTTGGCTATGTCGCTACTTTGAGAAAATCATGCTTGTTGTTATGACAAAAGCTATGTTTGCCAAGATTTAATATAGTTTTCAAAGCCATACCTGATATAAGGTCAAAACTCCCTATAAGAATCATCATAAGGTCGATGACGTGAAGAGAATACCGAGTGCATCGAAGGAATCAATAGACTTCTCATTAATATTCCATCATAGAAGACTCCACACAAACGGATACATAACTCTCCAAAAAAAAGTGTGATAGACCTCAATGCAAACACCTATTTTATAAGATAACTTCCCTAGACATGATACGACTCTACTTGACTCTAAAAGACAAAGATAAAGATAAAGATACCGGGCACTCCCCCAAGCTTGGGATAAGATAAGGGGATGCCATTACCCAAGGAGATTTACTCCTCATTCTTGTTCTTGTTGATCACGTACTCCTTGGCAAAGCGCTTCCAAGGAAGAGGTTCGCCAGTCTCGAAGGACATTCCCGTCTCCAGGATCCTGCACTCAGCACCCAAACCTATGCGTAAGAACTTAAGTTCATACTCACAGTTCTGGTTTTGTAGATCATAGATCTGTGCTTGAAGATCATAAACTTTTTCTTCTAGTGCGGCCAAACTTGACCACATCTCCTTTATCTCCTTCTTGTGGGAAGCCTCTATTTCGTTCATGATGTCAAAGTTAGCTTCAACACCACGCTCCACCATCTTCTTGAACTTGAATACCTCATGTTCCATCTCCTTCAGCCGCTCCTTGGTGCTCCCTTCCTTGACTGGTCCCTTCAGATCCTCCTTGTGGAGGACACCATCCTCCACACGAAGGATCTGGGGGTGCTTCTTCACCTCAGCGAGGTAAGGGTTGATGACGTTCACGACAAACTTGATCTTGGGGGAACTTGGGGAAGTCATGGCACCTAGGTCTAGCTAAAAGATTTTCTGGCAGAAACATATCGAAAAGAAAACACACGAAATCGCGAGATACGTTGCCGGAACAATCCGGGCAAATATGTAACAAAAATTTCTGCACAGAAAGGAAGGTAACGAGCCAAAGTGGGGTCGGAGACGGACTCCTGGGTGCCCAGGCGGCCTCCCGGCGCGGCCAGGGAGTAGGCCGCGCCAGGGGGGCGCCTGGGCCCCCTGGAGCTTGTCTCCGGCTCCACTTAGGCCTCAAATTTCCCTAATTTTACAAAAACTCTTAATATGGGGTTTTTATGGCGGTTCGCGATGTTTCCTTACCGTAATACATACCTTTCCTTATCATGCTTCTGCTTGTGTCTGAAACAGGGCTGCAACATGTTCTTCATGAGTTGTTGTGTATACCAAATCCACATCAACATTGACAGGGTCTCCTGCTATGTAATGCTTAATTCTTTTCCCATTCACAACTTGAGGTTTGGTGCCTTTGAAATTGTTAATCTTGATTGCACCCAAGCGGTAGACTTCTTCAATATGAAATGGCCCTTCCCACCTGGAAAGTAGTTTACCTAGAGAAAACCTGAAACGGGATCTAAACAACAAAACTTTATCACCAACATTAAATTCACGTTTCAGAATCCTCCTATCGTGCCACTTCTTTACCTTTTCCTTGAACATTTTAGCGCTCTCGTAAGCTTCACTTCTCCACTCATCTAGAAAAGTCAAGTTCATGAGACGCTTTTCACCAGCTAATTTCGGGTCAGCATTAAGCTCTCTAATAGCCCAGAAAGCTTTGTGTTCTAATTCTAATGGCAGATGGCAAGCCTTGCCATAGACCATCTTATAGGGAGACATGCCCATGGGGTTATTATAAGCGGTTCTATACGCCCACAAAGCATCTCCTAACTTATTTGACCAATCTTTTCTATTTCTATTAACTATCTTCTGTAAGATCAACTTGATCTCTCTATTGGTGAGCTCAACTTTCCCACTAGTTTGAGGGTGGTACGATGAAGCAATTCTTTGATTGAAATCGTACTTGGCTAAAGCATTTCTAAAACCTCCATGCGTAAAGTGTGAACCCCCGTCAGTCATGAGGTACCTGGGTACTCCAAACCTAGGAAAAATTACATCCTTGAGCATTTTCAGAGATGTCTTGTGATCAACACTTTCAGTGGGGATTGCCTCTACCCACTTGGTTACATAATCAACAGAAACTAAAATGTGAGTGTACTTGTGCAAGGGAGGAAAAGGACCCATAAAATCAAAACACCAGCAATCAAAAGGCTCAATCACTAGAGAGTAATTCATAGGTATCTCATTCCTTCTACTAATATTACCAACTCTCTGACACTTATCACAGGATAAGCCTTAATTTCTAGCATCCTTAAAGAGAGTAGGCCAATAAAAACCTGATTGAAAAACTTATGTGCGGTCCTCTCACCGTCATGATGTCCTCCATATGGACTATCGTGACATTGTCTGAGAATGTCCTTCTTCTCGTGTTCCGGTATGCATCTCCTCACGATCCCATCTAGACCTTTGAAAATATGTGGGTCATCCCAAAAGTAACGCCTCAAATTGCGGAAGAACTTCTTCCTTTGCTGAAATGTTAAACCTGGAGGCAAAAACTTTGCAACGATAAAGTTAGCATAATCTGCAAACCAAGGATCAGAGAGATATTGTAATTTTACAACAGCTAGTTGTTCGTTTGGAAAACTTTCGTTGACTGGAATGGGATCATGCGGTATATCTTCCATCCTTGAAAGATTATCCGCCACCGGATTGTCTGCTCCTTTCCTATCGACAATCTGCAAATTAAATTCTTGAAGAAGTAGTACCCATCGGATGAGTCTTGGTTTGGCATCCTTCTTCTCCATAAGATACTTAATGGAAGCATGGTCAGTATGAATAATAACCTTAGAATCAACAATATACTGCCTAAACTTATCACAAGCAAACACTACTGCTAAGAATTCCTTCTCAGTAGTAGCATAATTCTTTTGAGCACTATCAAGGGTTTTTCTAGCATAATATATAACATTCAATTTCTTATCAACCCTTTGCCCTAAAACTTCTCCAACTGAAAAATCACTAGCATCACACATAATTTCGAAAGGTAAATTCCAATCAGGTGGTTGTACTATAGGAGCGGTTATTAAAGCTTTCTTAAGAACTTCGAAGGCTTCCTTACAATCTTCATCAAAAACAAAAGGAACATCCTTCTGGAGAAGATTAGTGAGGGGTCTTGAAGTCTTAGAAAAGTCTTTAATAAATCTTCTATAGTAACCAGCATGACCGAGAAAACTACGAATACCTTTGATGTCCCTTGGATAGGGAATCCTTTCAATTGCTTTGATCTTGGCCCTGTCCACATCAATTCCCCTCTCGGAAATCTTGTGGCCAAGAACAATTACCTCGTTGACCATAAAGTGGCACTTGTCCCAGTTAAGTACCAAATTTGTCTCCTCACATCTCTGCAAAACTTTATTAAGGTTGTGGAGACAATGGTCAAAAGAGGTTCCATAGACGGAGAAATCATCCATGAATACCTCCACAATTTCTTCACAAAAACCATGAAAGATAGCAGACATACACCTTTGAAAAGTAAAAGTGGTCTTATCTTGATCAACAGTGTTAACATGAATTTGAGAGAAGCCAGAATAACCATCAAGATAACAAAAGTGAGTATTTTTGGATAACCTTTCAAGCATTTGGTCGATGAACGGCAACGGGTAGTGGTCCTTTCTGGTTGCCTTGTTCAGCTTCCTGTAATCAATAGACATTCTATATCCAATAATAATTCTCTGAGGTATTAGTTCATTCTTATCGTTAGGAACCACAGTTGTACCTCCTTTCTTTGGAACACAATGAACCGGGCTTACCCACTTACTATCAGCTGTAGGGTAGATAATACCTGCGGCTAGAAGCTTGAGAATCTCAGTCCTTACAACATCCATCATCTTCGGATTCAACCGTCGTTGATGATCAACAAATGGTTTAGCATCAGGCTCAAGGTTGATGGTATGTTGACAAATAGATGGACTAATCCCCTTAAGGTCATCAAGGGTATAGCCAATTGCACCTCTATCTTTGCGAAGTACTTCCAATAGTCGCTCTTCTTCATACCCTGAAAGGTTAGAATTGATAATAACAGGATATACTTTCTTTTCATCTAAATAAGCATATTTGAGCGTATCGGGAAGAGGTTTAAGATCAAACACTGGGTCTTCTTTTGGTTTCGATAAAATTACCAAAGGCTCAACTAGAAGGTTATGCTTTAGGATAGCAGGTTGTCTTAAGAATATTTCGCCCAGCTCATTTCTCTCCTGCATATGCAAATCATTCTCGTGGTCCTCCATATATTGCTGCAAAGGATCATTAGGAGGAATATATCTTCAATAATCTTATCGTTACTAGGCAAATTAGTACCACAAGGCTGCTTAGAGAACTTAGAAAAGTTAAATTCATATGGCTCACCATTGAATTCAATAGAAACTTTACCTTTCTTGCAATCTATTATAGCTCCAAAAGTTCTGAGAAAAGGTCTACCGAAAATAATAGGACAAAAATTATCCCTTACTGAACCAAGTACTAGAAAGTTGGTAGGTTATTTTACCTTTCCGCATAAGACTTCAACGTCTCTCACAATTCCGATAGGAGAGATAGTTGCTCTGTTTGCAAGATGAATAGTAACATCAACTTCTTCAAGTTCACAAGGTGAAATCTCACCCATGATCTCTTGATAAAGTGCATACGGGCTAGCACTAGCACTTGATCCCAAATCGCATAGCCCATAATAATTGTGAACTCCTATTTTAACAGATACTATTGGAGTACCTGAAATTGGGCCTTTATTATTGGCTGTGACAAGGTTAGTCGAAACAACACAAAAATTTATATTGGAATCTAAAGCATCATTAGTAACAAGATCCTTAACCAATGCAACTTGAGGATCGACCTTGATCTGGTCCCTACGCTCATCAATTATTCTCTCACTTTTATTTATTATGCCTGTCACAAAAGAGTGCTCCCTTATCCTTGCGGGAAAAGGGGGGTTTTTCATATATAGCTGCAGGCAAAATAGGGTCAGCAACATGAATATAAATAGGTAATTCTTTGAAGGGTTTATGATGCTGATCCTTCTTATTCCTAGAAGAGTCAACATGAGAGGCAAAGTCCTTACAAAAATCAATCATTAGATGGGAATCAAGACCAATCTTAGAGCAAAAGGAATTAAAGTAATCAGTTTTCACATAGCTCTCTATATAATCATGCTCATAATTTATAGTTGGTTCAATACCTTTGTCTATTTCCCAATCCTCGGTATTCCTCTGGATCCTTTCAATGAGATCCCATCTTTCTTCAACGCTTTTCGTCTGAAATACCCCACTAGAGGATGCATCCAACATCTCCTTATCCTGACGAGAAAGTCTAACATAAAAATTTGTAAGTATAATTTCCTTGGGGAGTTCATGAATAGGACATTTGAGCATTAGGGATATCAATCTCCCCCAAGCTTCAACGATGCTTTCTCTGTCACGAGACCTAAAGTTATAAATATAGTTTCTATCTCGATGAATTTCATGAAGAGGATAAAACTTGGTATAAAAGAGAGACATAAGATCTTCCCAATCAAGCAAATGTGAGTTATCGAGAAGCTTATACCAATCTGAAGCTTTATCTACAAGCGATACGGAGAACAATTTCCTCATGACAAACTCCATTGATACACCTGCAAGCTTAAATAGTGAACATAGTTGTGACAAATATAGGAAATGTTCACCGGGATGTCTGTCTCATGCATAATGATTAGGCGAAACACAATTGATAATATGCGCTGGTATTTTATAAGGAACAATTTCAGTAGGGGGAGGAACAACCACCACAGATGTGGGGCGTTTCCCCGTAAGCAACGATCCAATAGCTAGGTTGTCCATATGGACGAAGAGTAGCAACAACAAAATAAAAACAACAATATAAAAATTTCCTTACCATCTTCACTTACCAATAGCGCTATGCTCCCCGGAAACGGCGCCAGAAAATGGTACTTGATGACCCAAAACCGTAAGGGATCTATTGCAGCTTTTTCGATAAGTAAGAGTGTCGAACCCAACGAGGAGCGAAAGGTATTGATAAGTGATTTTGGATAAGGAATAACTGCAAGTACTGAAAGATAACTTTTTAGGGGTTTTCGGTATAAGCAACCATAAGACAAAGCAAGAAAAGTAAATGGTGCTGAGGAGCAGCAGGTGGCCCAAACCTTTTGAACAAAGGATAAGCCTTGCAACTGAACTTTTAAATACTAAAGCATTCTTGAGGACACATGGAGAGGTAGTCATGCGCTTTCGCCATATTCCGCATTGATAACATGTTTTGTGTTGATAAGTGGTGAGTGGGTGGATCTATGCTAGCATACCTTCTAGACTTAGATAAGTGCACTCTTATGGTTAAACAACTTGCAAGCATCCGCAAATATAAGGTAGAAAGTAAGGCAAAGCCTAACCAAAGCAATACGATCAAGGATCCATTATTCCCTTGTGAAAAAGTGTGCAAACTGGGGTTCAGGTTTCTGTCACTCCGTCAACCCACTGTAAGCATTATTTAAACACAATGTATTCCCCTAGGTCCTTAATAAGGCGAAGTATTGAGTGTTCGACTCGCACAACACCACTAGGAAAATAACAACACAATTTAAATATCAAACAACACATATTACTTCAACATCATATAACTACTAACAACAAGACTCCTCCCATGTCCTCAACAACTAAAGTAACTACTCACAAGACATAAAAGAGATCATGATCAGAGGTTATAAATAGGTGGTAAAAAATCTGGCCATAATGATATTTCTCCAACAAAACTCAATAGCATTCACCACAAAGTAGTAATCAACACCGGTAGAGTAGAGAGGATAGATAGTACGAGTTACAACACAAGTTGCAATTGTGAGATGAGATTGGATGAAGATGAAGATGGTGCTGATGTTGGGGATGATGTTGATGATGCCCGTGACGATGGTGATGACGATGGCGATGATCTCCACTTCTGGGAGGTGATTTCCTCGGCGGAATCTGCCCGCCGGAGAGCCTTTTCTTATTTGTAAGTTTCCGCCACGGAGCGGCGGCAGAACTCCGTAAAAACTCCCCTTTTTAGGGTTTCCGGATGACGAAGAGTATATAGGCCAGAGGGGGGGGGAGCCTGGGGTGGTCCCAGGGCTCCAGGCGCCCTCCCGGTGCGAACAGGGTGAGGGCCGCGCCAGGTGGCCACCTGGGCACCCTGTGGCCCCCTTCTGGTCCCTCTTTTGCGTGTCTTCGTCAATCCTCTAAAAAAAACCGCAGTAGATTTTCAGGTAATTTGGAGGTGTTCTTCTTCAGCAACTCAGCGTCCACTTTTTACCGTTGAATCCTGCGTCTGCTGCTTCGGCACCGGAAAGTTGCAAACTGTGTAAAACAAACCAAAACAACATAAGAACATCATCGTAATGTGAAATATAACAATGAATACAGACGAATTACAATATAAAATAGTGATGCATTTTGGACGTACCAGCTCCAACTATCGTGGGAAAGTCACGGAAGATGTCCGAAGAGTCGAACTTGACATGGGACCTTTGCTGCGAGGCGAATACGTGGAGAGAGTCGACATGGACAAGAGACTCGGCGATTTACCCAGGTTTAAGCCCCTCTTTGTTTCGAGGTAAAAGCCTACTCCTTCTTCTTATTATTACTGGTTCCAACTCCTCGAATAGAACAGTCGGTGAATCAGTTACAAGAGAGTCAGTTCGCAACCTTGGTCTCGAAGAGATCTAGGTTACACCGGAAAGTGTCTAGTCCTATATTGGATTGAGATTGTTCTGACTCTGGATCCCGTGAATCTAAACTTATAAAGGTACCGGGTCCCGGGATTCCGCGAGTCCGACTCCGACACGAGGTGGAGTCCTATTATACTTTACAAACATGCTACGAGCTATACAAGGTAAGTCGAATTCCTTCTACGGCTTTGATCTTCTTTGCTTGACACAACCGGCCCGTGGCCGGGTCTTCTTTCGTGGGCCTTCCGTAGGTGAGTCGGCCCTTAGATCTAATGTCGGGTTATGGGCTTGGTCCATCCCCCCGACAGTTATCCCAAGTGGAAGGTGAGATGTAGCATAGCGGCAAATTTCCCATGGAAAAGATACCAAGGTTGAGATCGAACCAGGAGGACTCCAATGAGAACAAGTAGGTGGTTTGGCAAGTGAGGCTCCGTTTACGATAATCACTTGCTTTGCCTGGACCTGCACCCACAACAGATAGTTTTGCTCCCAATGAAGTTCGGAGAGGTTGTCAATCTCTCCAGCCTTGTTGTTTACAAAGGATAAAATACAAGCGTAGATAGTAGTGATAAATGCAACTAAAAGTAAAAGCAGGAAGTAAATTGAGGGTGTAAACAGTGGTGGAAATATGGACCGGGGTCCCATGAAGTTCACTAGTGATGTCTCTCTCCCAAAAGACGATAAACAATTATGCAAGGTGAACAAATTACAACTGGGCAATTGACAGGATTAAAAACGCACCGCAATGCTAACTATGCTACAAAAGAAAGGAAGAGGGTCAAAAGCATGGGAAGTACGCGAATGAAACAACCCAATTCACACAGAATTGAAGTCTCTGTGCTCAAGTGCCAGTCCCTGGATCGAACTCGCTGGCACACACAGTATCGTAGATGTATATCAAAGTACAAGTGCATCATTATTACAACGTATGATCCAGAGTAAAATAAATAAAAAGTTGCATAGCTCAAGGCTAGCTTATTCAATATAAATATAGTGCAAGCAAAAGCAAGTAACGTAGAGTCCCATCAACAGCCACAAGCGAACATGCTCAGTGTAGACTCGCAACCCCTAAACGCACCTTACTGGTCGTCTGAAAAACCTGCAACACCGAAGGTTATAGCCCGACAACGGGTCAGTACATCTGATTTGTACGGCAAGTGACACGGAAAAGTTTATATAAAGGACCTACAACTACATGCAAAGTAAGTCAAAGGAAAGGCTTATGGTTTTGTTTTGCTGAAAGACAATTTTCTCCTGAACTAAACTAGTCAAAATTTTAAGTTGAATTCTACCTGAAACACACAGCAACCCATGCTAATATTTCCCACCAAAGTTATTATTAAGTGTTCATCTGTCAAGTTCATTCATCAACAGTACTGACTAGTTGCTCAAAGTTCATCCGTAACCGTGGACACGGCTAATCATGATCAGTTTATACGCTCTGCAGAGGTTGTACACGTTCCCCACTGGACTCAACCGGAAGATTGAGACAAAGACTTTCTGAAGAGGTTGCCTCCACCCTTTGGTAGCCGGTACACCTAACACACATCTACATCAGCTAGCTACCAGGGCCAGGTTCCCCACAACGTACTCGTGCTAAGACAGAGCCCATATAGCCAGTGGCTGTACACGGAAGCTACTAGCAATATTGCCTGTCTGATCTTTTTGAGCCTGGACGACGCCCACTGCGATCAGAGGGTAGACACCATGTCGCACCCGGTTCACCACCATAACAACCATTGGGTGCATTTAACCCCGGCACTGTCCTTAGACAAGGAACATCCACCAGGATGCAACCCGCCCGTCCAGAAGTGATTTCTATTTATTATAAAGTTGCTACACAAATTATTAAATAGCTCACATGCACTCCATGAATTCTCACAACCCAAACCACGTCTACAAAGCATAGAAATAAAGTAACAACACGGGCTAGGTTGATCTACTAATACAAGTCAAGACATGTGGCTATCGTAAGCAAGCACTTGCCTTGGGAGCAAGCTACCTTTCTTTGATCCACTTTCCCGGGCAGGGAAGAGAACGAAAAAAGGCAAAAGATAGTGGCCGTGGTGGATTCGAGGCTCTTTGTTTCAAGAGAATCAATGATAAGGATATGGCGCATTGAGAAAGAATAGCTCTAAGCGATGCTATTCTACATTTGGAAGATAGAACGAATGATCCTAACGATCAACAGAAGGAGCGGATCAAGAAAAACTCTCAAGAATTGCAGTTCTCTAACTGGTTTTGCATCAATAGTAAAGTAAACTACCTATCATGCAATAGGGTGATATTTCTTAACATAATGCATATAGAAAATATAGGTATGAGTATGGTCAAAGCATCACTTTCCTTCTTCCTGTTCCTGATGGTCACAATCCTCACAAAACGAGGCGGCGCACTCCGGACAATCTATACGAGCAAACATAGCACCAATCAACATATACTCAATACAAATATGCACAAACAATAATAAACATACAAAGAACAGTATCAAAACTTTCCTAAGAGTAGATAAACTTAAAGTACTTGTCAAAATAAAACGAACGCAAAAATAAACGGCGCAAACGGGCGCACCATTAAAAAGATACGGTTACCGGAAGTTCAAATTTGGATCTGCTTGGGATTCAAATTTGAAAACTTCAAACTTCTGTAAACCTTGGTCTACTGGCTAGAAAATTTCACCACGGTCGCAACGCAACTGGAATTAGTCAATTTCGAGTTACGGTTAAAAAGTACTCGCAAAAATGGTACCGCGCGAAAATGGGGTCTAATCTGCAAACAGGGACCTATCCGTAAATAAAATAACGCGAAAAACGCGATCGGGTCCCTGGCCAACGGTTGACCAGATCTGGACTCGTTTTTTTTTCGAAACACATCTAAAACTTTTTTTAAACTATTTTCCAACAATTTAAAAATGGCCATGGGTACCTCGGCCGATGGCCTCACCGGCGAGGTCGGCCGGCTCAGCGGCGGCCATGTGGCCGGCGGCCAGGAGGCGGCGGCGGTGGGATGAGGCGGGCGCGCGAAGGCGGCGGCGCAGCTCGCCGGCCAGCGGCGGCGGCGTTAGGGCAGCGGGGCGGCGGCGCTAGGGTGCTACGGAGGCGGGGTCGGGGCGGGGCACGGCTAAGGCCGCGGGGCGGCGCGAGGTGCTCACCGGCAACGAAAAAAAAACGACGAACTCCGGCGAGATTCCGGAGAGCTCCGGCGAACTTCCGGCGATGACGTCGGCGGCGGCGGGTCCCGCAGATTAGATTAGGGCTAAACGTAAAACGCTAAAAGAAAATAATCTAACCCTAAACGAAGCTATTTATAAATAGCCTCTAATCCGTTTTTTTGTAATCTGAAATAAAAACAAATTCGGCCAGGCGAAAAACAAAACAGTACAGGCCCGTTAGGCCCAAAATAATTTTAGACAAACCACGGAATATTATTTTTAATTTCCGTCTTCGCCAATATTTTTAAAATAATAAAACTGAATTTTTGGATTTACCAAAATATTAAATAAAAATTAAAACTTTGCAACTTATTTTTAAATATTTTAAAATACTTTTCTGGCATTTTAAAAATACCGAAAACTCCGAAATTGATTTTAAAACTTTTCCGGAGCATAAATAAATTCCCAAAATATTTTTTGAAAATATTTATAACTCCAAAGTAAATTTAAAAAGTCTCCCAAAATATTTTAAACTATTTTCCAACAATTTAAAAATAGGGATAAGTCCTTTTATATCCTCTCCAGCGAACTACCATGTGTTCTAGCGAAATGCGGAAGCAGCATGAGATGCATATGATGATCTATTAACATCCAAATTTAGAAAAATTGGGATGTTACAGCGAAGACAAGTAGACCGAAATCCATCTGCATCTACTCACTAATCATCCACCTTGAGATATCTATCAAGAACATCTCGCTTGTATTAAGTTGCGAGCCCCACCCAAAGTGTAAACCCAAAGCAACAGAAAATTGCATTAAAAGAACTTTGCGTAAAGTAAACAATCCTTGCACCTACAAGTACAAGCACCGTTGTTTTCTCCCTTGGGGCAACATCACATCCCCTAGACTAGTGTTTCTGTCACTCAAGCTAGTCATCAGGGGGCATGAACCCACAATCATGCATAACGCTCCCTCTTGGAGTTACAATCAATCACTTGGCCGGAGTAATAAAAAGCAATGGAGAACATGCAAGAATTACCCAAGAACATAAATATAAAAGGAGAAGAAGCAAATATATTACTCATCACAATCTGAACATAATCTCATAATCCATCAGAACCCAACAAACTCAACATAGCAATAGCAGAAGAATTACATCTGTGCCTTGATCATGTAGGGCGGCTCATAAGGTCTAATCAATGAAGAACAAAGAGGGGGAGAGGACATCACATAGCTACTGATCATGGAATAATGGTCCAAGGTGGACTACTCACGACTCATCCGGGAAGCGTCCATGGTGGTGGAGAAGCTCCGAGAGGTCAATCCTCCCTCCGGCATGGTGCCGGGAAGAGGTCTTCTGGCGCTCCCGATCTTTGAAGCACAGCGGCGGAGGAACATAGGGGAGATCGTGAAAAAGGGTTCTGTCGTCGAGGGTTTCGGGACGAGAGGTAAATATAGGCGAAGGGGGGCAACCAATGGTGGACCAGGGGGTCCAGACGCCCCCTAGCGCGGCCTAGGCTGAGGTCGCGCCCCCTGACCGCCTAGGCACCAGGTGGGGCCCCCAGCTCCCCTTCGGTCGTATAGAAGCTTCCGTGTCGGTGATTTTTTTTATATTTTCACGGAATTTTTCTGGCACTTTAAGTAATGGGAAAACCTGAAATAAAAAAACAACAGCAAACAGAAACTGCCACTGTGGTGCACTAAGTTAATAGGTTAGTCCAAATATGATGAAAAGTGTATGAAAGTGTATCAAAAGAATATCAATATCATCCAAAACATGCATGGATCAATCATAAATTATAGATACGTTTGGGACGTATCAGTAGGTATGGTAGCTGTTTTGAGGAAGATATAATAAGGCTTATGATGACAAAGCGTATCATGCCAAGGATTTGGATGCACCGGCGAAGTTTGCACCGACCCTCAAGATGAGAAAGGGCAACACACGTCACCGAAGAGGCTAGCAAAATATGTCTTGTGGAAGTGGCAAGAATCGAATACTCGCATTAGTGAAAGGAACTCATCCACTTATTATCGGGAACTCTCTATCTAATCAGGAGATTCACAAAGAAACAAGCACCCTAATAGGAGTGTTTGGGGGCTTGGTTATCCTTGCGCATCCTCGACCCACGATACATGAGGGGTACTCTTTTACAACCCCGCAAGGATTAGTGATCTTTCTAGTAGGTAGAGTTCTCAATTATTTTCTGTAGTTTTCGCAAATAAGCACGTTGAACCAAAATACGACACCTATCACTAATAGGCTTGAGATCTTGACACACAAAAGTCCAAACATTACTTGAAACAACACCTCAAAGTAAACTTAGCATAGCAACCTTGATTACCTACTCAAAGTAAGACACACACAGTGCAACAGGCCAACTCTCTAAACAAGATAAACATGCGACGCAAGGGAGTCATAATATTTCTAATTCTCAGCTCTTCGAAAAGCAATAAACATGAAGATCAAGAGCTAAACATGGCAGCAACTAGTAACTAAGAACGAACACTCAACAAAGATTTAAGTGAAAACTATGAGCATTATAGACATAAGTGGAGCGTGTTTCTCTCCCAAAAATTTCATGCTAGGGTCCAACTTTTGGGGATTCGGTGCAGAAAACTATAATTTTTCTAGCGACGGAGCCCAATCCACAGGATCTATGCTATGCTGATGTATGTAACAAACGGAAATTGGTAACATACCCGTATGTAGTCCATTAAGCGGGAAACGTTCTCGCGTGAACGTGGTTAATGTAGTCGTACTCGGCGATCCTCGATGCCGCGTAGATCCTCGAACAACTCCAAAATCCACCCGGTCCTTGGAGACCGATGACGGGATTACGTCCCCGTTGGAATGTTGTCTGTCAATACGTACGCGACATGGCCTCAAGGATGAAGGATTATCGCACGTGTAGCACCTCGTGGGATTACAGGCATACGGTGTACACGACGGTCCCCCGGGGTCCGAACTAGACGAGAAGCAGAAGAAGATGGATTCGGATCCCGATTCCAGCAGCACGACGGCGTGCGTATGGTGGAGAAACCCCCAACCTAGTACAAGCTCCAAACAAGGGGATCCCGATGAATGAAGGATAAAGAGAGAGAGAAAGAACTCAAATTTGGATGAATAAAAGGGCACCCCACCCCTCCTTATATAGGCTAAGCAGGGATGCCAATCCCCCTCCCCTTCCCATGTGGGACTAAACCCACAGGGGGGAGGTGTTGTGCCAGCCTAGGGGGGAGGAGGGCCTCCCTTGGCGCCAAGGCCCAAGGGGGAGGCTCCTCTCACCACCTAATGGGCCACATAGGGCCCATATACCCTTTTATGCATTATTTAATTATTGAAATCAGATTTTAAATATTTAATTCATTAATCAAATACTAAAAAATATTAAAAAATATTTTGAACAATTCAAAATCTCCAGAACTATTTCCCCCCCCCTTCGGTACAATTCTGGAGTTCTCTCTTATTTTACCAATTATCCCGAATCTCTCCTTAAAGCGTCGAATACCCTTAAGCGTGACACCCTATGGTTCGGGACAACAACATACATGGTTGGGACACTTTCTAACAAATGACCATCATGTGGGACCTAGTTACAATCCTTGATGGCCCCTATGCTTCCATCGAATTAACTTCGTCGTTTGAACCGTCAACGTTGAGTCCTGATCCCTTTGTCACTTGGTACTTTGTTTCTCCGAGGTTTGATCATCGATATTCTATACGTAGTTCATCCTCGTTACTAACAAACATATTTACTCGTTCTGTGATATTACAACCCCGTGACCTAGTCACAAGTTTGAGAACTTTATGATGTAATATCACCGAGTGGGCCTAGAGTACCTATCCGTCACTCGGATGGACAAATCCCGTTCTGATCTTTCATACTCATCAACATATCCACTTAAGAATACCCAAGATGCACATTTATGGTTATCCTATTATGGTGTAACGGTTGATACACTCAGAGCAGCCTCGGGAGATAGCAATTACATATGATCATTAAGGTCTAAGGATCGGGTCACTACATTACTAAGTTATCGCAATGTTGAACTATGTGACTGGATCACACTGCAACATATTAGGTGGGAGTGTGTCCATCATATCATTCTCCTAATGACATGACTTCATTGTCAATGAATTTATGTGTCTCCATGATCAGGAAAACTTGATCATCAATTGCCCAATGATCTAGTATACTAGAGTTAACTAGGGACCTGATTGTTTATATACTACACATGTATGAATGTTTTCTCTTAATATAGTTATAGCACTAGGACAATGCCCGTGCGTTGCAACGGGATATAAATACGAGAAGAGATCCTTTCATTGAACTAATATGCATGCATGCATCCATCATCTCATGTCTATCAGATGGTCTCGTGATCCAACGGTGATTGTGAACCACTTTCAACTCAAACAAAACGACACATTTTGCAATAGATCCTTTGTTGCAAAGGATCCTTTGTTGATTCTTATTGCAAGGCGACACAACACTAACTTGCGGATGGTAAGAGAGATAAAAGAAGTTAATTTGGTGTAATAAACAATTGATTGAAGGCTTTGCAGCATAACTCCTATTGCAATGATCGGACCGTAACAAAGCGTATGTTGTAAAAGATGGCTATCTTGCGGGTGCGAGCAATCGAGCGGCTCTACCTATAACCATAGAACGACTATGCTATCAGTGGATAATTTAAACGCTACAAACGGATGACTCATAACGTCGCTCTATAAATAATATAATATATTAGCTTGTAACTTATTTACACATAAATATTTATTAAATGATGCACGTGATTTATTTTATGTTTGGTTAAAAAGTTTTATAAGTAAATTGAAGTAAAATTTGTTCAGAAGGTAAGTAAATTAAGGTGACTCCTTCATATGTGGAAGTGGGTGAAAAATGAAATCTTTGTTTTCTTAAGTAAAAAAATAGAATAGATAACGATAATATATCATTTGTATCACTTTTTACAGCGCACATCGATTAGCCGAAACAAACCGATGTCGATAGATTACTGTGTTTCCTTCGCGGACATATGCTCATAGTTGGAACTAATTGTGGCATGCTCGTGCGTTGTAACGATTTTTTTACAGTGTACTAAAATGAATAAGAAGTTTATTTACTACAAACAAACACACGACCGTTCTAAGAAAATCATGACTGTATGCTTTACTGGAAACAAAGATTAAGTATTTTTAGCGCTGTTTTTATTTATTTTATTTTAATTATCTATCAATGGTACAATTAGGTACAAAACCGTAGCATTAATAAAAAATTTGATCTAATTCAATAAGATAATTATTTAATTTAGTGTAAAATTAGTCTAGGCCGAAATAATTTATAACTAATAATGATATGACCATTTTTTTTAATTTTTTAAACAGTAATTCTAATTGATCTAAATTTTTGCCGTTTTATTTATTTATTTAAATTTTTATTAACATTATAATTACATACATAACATTATCATTAATATTAATCTAATTCAATTATATATTATCAAAGAATTAATTAAAATTAATCTAGGCAGAAATAATTCACAATGAATTATCATATGGTCATTTTTTAATTCTTCAAAGATTAATTCTAATTTTATACAAAAAATTAAGCTATAAATTAGGACCGCAAAATTACTTTATATTCTTAGGATATGTAGACTATTATTATTTTATTTATTTACTACCGCGATTTAATATAAAATAAAAAGAATGAACAGCTTGGGCCAGCAGCAATAATTATGGAAAAGAGGTACGAAGCAGGCCCTCAACCCATCAAGCAGGCCGGCCCAAGAAGCTGAACCTAATGAAAAAATTGTTTTTTTTTATTTCGGATTATATGGATTGCGGGTTGATTACCTAAAAGGGAGGGGATTTTTTGAAAAAAACAAAAATGGACTAAGAAAGCCGCCTCCCTCTATTCACTACTGGAATTCGCCTGTTTGCCGTCTGCCACGGCGGACGGCAAACACCTGAATGGCCGACGGCAAAACCCTTTGCCGTCTGCCCCCGCACGGTAAAGCACCCGTCAGCCATTTCATCGGCAAAGAGGTGCGTTGCCGTCGTCTGTTGTATATCGACGGACGGCAAAGCTCTTTGCCGTCCACTGGAATAAGAAACAGACGGCAGAGAAGCTTGACGGCGAAGCTATGCTAGCCGGCTCCGTCAGGCCCTTAACGGCGGGGTTGCCGTCTACGGACAGACGGCAAAGAACAGTGACGTCATCGGATAAGGTAATGACGTCACCACCCCCCCCCCCCCGTCATATGTTTGCCGTCCAGCAGCAGACGGCAAAGTCCTATGCTTTGCCGTCTGCCTTGCCGGAGGCTGACGGCATAATGACCAAATGGTCACCCAGTTGTTGCCAGATTGCACCGCTGGGCGCCACGTGTCCTCTTGCTAACTGCAAGCAGACGACAAAGGCCTTTGCCGTCTGCTTGCTGACGGCAAAGAGGCTATATAGCCTCTGTTTTTTCTGTTTTTCTATTAATCTCTGCATTTGACAAAAACTACCAATATATATAGCAATATGTTTCTCCAACAGCATAGTGTAGGCACCCACACACATGTTGATCAACCAAATATTAATCAAAATCCATCTATACACAAGTTCTCATACATATATAGGAAACACAAGTGACCAAATAGCAAGTTCTCATACATAGTAAACAAGTACACACAAGTGACCAAACAGTTTATAAACAAAGCTACAAGTCCAATTGCAACTCTCCATCATAGCATTACTCCCATTAAGCAAATCTGCAAAATGAAGAAAAGAAAATTATAAGAAGATGAAGTAGAAGAAGAATGAGAAGAGAAGAAGAATGAGAAGAGAAGAAGAAGAAGAAGAGAACTCTTCTTCTTCTTCTCCTTCTTCTTGTCTTCTTCTCTTTACAAGTGAAAATGAAGCAACTCCAAAAATGCATTACTTTAGTCATTTTTAGGCAATAAAGCTAATTTTACCATTTTGTGAGCAAATTAAGCTAACTTTGGCAACTTTGAACAAATGAAGCTAACTTAAGCATTTTTTGAGCCAATTAAGGTAACTTTAGCATTTTGTGAGCAAATCAAGCTAACTTCATCATATTGTGAGCAAATCTGGCTAATCATGCTATTATTAGGCTAACTTAGCTATATTTAAGAATTTCATAAGCTAAATATGCATTTTCAAACTAACTAAGCATTAATAAAGCAAAATATACAACACAACTTACCGGAGTGTAGCCCTCAAGGCTGAGGTGGCTGAGAAGCATCCGTCGGGTTGCCGGATGTTGACGGTGGAGAAGGGTCATGGGACGCAGCCCGAGAGTTATGCTGCACAAAAAGATCAACTAGAGGTTAGCACGACGCCACTCAATATGGTATTGATGATCATCGAAAGATACTCACCGTCCCCACAGGAGAAATGATCGGCATCGGTGGAGCGGCCTGACCAGTCTTCTCGCACATAGTCTGCACATTTGTTATTCATGAGTCAATCATATTAGGCCACTCATGACGCATTCTTTGGGTCAATATGAACAAGTGACTTACCACGAAGAGCTCATACAAGGCCCGGTTCGATGCATCGTGTCATGCCGCGGCCTCCTCGAGAGCCTTCGCCGTACTCTCCTCCGCCAGCCGCTCTCTCTCCGCTGCCTTCTCCTCTGCCAACCGCTCCTTCTCCTCCAGTAGCCGCTGGGTGTTCTGTCGCTCTTTCTCAAGAGCTTCCTGCAACCCCACTCCTCTAGTTAGCATTGTAATATTCGATGAGAGAAAACAAGAATGCAAGAGTCCTTATGGATAACCTGGATAGCGAGGTCGACTGGCCGCGGACGAGTCCTTATAGCAGGAGAAGAGCTCGTTTGGCGCGCCTTGATCTCAGGAAGAGTCTTATCGCACCTGATCAACTTATATCCAATGGCCATGGCGCCATGGCTCCTTCCGCCACCAGAGATCATCACCAGCTCCGGCTCAATAGGCTTCCCAAGCGGGTTATAATCCTCCCCGTGCTTCTCCTTCGCCACCTCAGTATAAGCCTTGAGCTTACTATAGGCGGCAATGTTGGTGAAAGTCGAAGGACTGGCGAGAATAGACTCTGAGAGCGCCTTTGCCTTCTTGTACGACGCTGTATGGGCCATGCCATACATGTCGAACACCTGAGGCACCTCCGTTTTATTATGCTCCGCCTAGAAGACAAAGCAAAGCACGATATTAGTAAGTTGTGTGTGCCAAAAAGACAAAGAAAAGTAACATTTGCATGAAAATTGAAGCAAAGCACATACCCATTTATTCCCGTAACCAGCTAAGTTGCGGCTTCCTTGATGGTGTGGCACACCAACCATTTGGGCGCGGCGCTCCTTGGCATTGTTGTGGATGGCCAACCAGGCATCTGAGCACCAGTGGTCCACAATGGCCTCCCAACAATCCATCTTGTCCGCACACCATCTCGGTGGCGCCTAAGTTAGTAAACAAGGAAAGTAATAAGTAGCCTAGATAGGAATCAAATCAAGCAAACTATTCAAGACTTAAGAAGGGTTACCTTCATGTACTGGGCCCTGGTCAGAAACTTCTTGCGGCAGTCCTTCTTGCTACGCTTCCGCCCTTGCTTGGCGTAGTAGTCACGGACCGCGTGCACTCGCATCTCGTGCCTTGTGTTCTGCAAGAGGCGCGTGGCCTCTGCAACTAACACGTCCTCCACCTCCTGCTCCTTGGACTCATCGACCTTGTAGTAGACCTGCAATAGCACGAGACAACACTGATGAGTGCACTGATGAGACAACACTGATGACAACACTGATGATTGCACGAGACAACACTGCAATAGTATGATTTTATTGTGTGAAACAGAAATTACCCAAAAGCCGTTGATCACCATGTCGTCTGTGGTGTGGCATTCGACCCCGTTGATGGTCGTATCCGGCGGGGCCGGGGCAGCACAATAGTGCTCCCACTTGAGTCCAGGCTGCGGAACCTCATCAGGTCCGGGCAATTGAACCAGCCCCGGGAAGTTCTCCCTGACGAGCACACCAAGGATGGAGTTGGGATTGCGGACACCATTGCCGTATATCCAACCCCTGCAGTATAAAAAGACAAAGCCATCAGATAGACATAAGTATAGAAGGTACCGGAAGAGAGTATAAGTGCACTTACGTCTCTTCATCAGGCGTAATCAACCACTTACGGGCGGGAGTCACCGGCACAGACGGGAGCCGTGTACCCCCACGCTGGTACACGGTGGTACCCTCAGCTACCTCCTCCTCATCCGTAGTGTCCAGCTCGGCACCAGCCTCCCCCTCAGGCGTGTGCTGCTCCGGCTGGTCCGGCCAGGGACTCCAGGTCGTGCGGGTGGACGTAGCCTCCTCCTCCACCTCAGGCTGGTCCACCCTGCAGTGCTCTGGTGAATCAGCCGGAGGTGGCGGCGAGGAAGCAGCAGCAGGTGTGAGGTTCGTACAGGTTTGCAGGCATAACATGATCTTTTGGTAGAAACCGCCCAATTAGGGTCGTGATCGCATTGTAACAATCTGTGCCCAAGTTGAATTGTGCCTTCAAAGCCATCAACTGTGCGATGGCATCGAGCTGACAAAGCTCAGTGTGAGCGTGCAGCGGACGTTTCGAAGACTCCAACATATCATAGAAGGCCTTCGCAGATTCCTCCATCTCATCGTCCTCATCCCGCGCATCGTCAAAGTCCTGCACCATGTGTTCGATCCCGGTTCTGTACTCATCCGTGCGCTGACGGACCACCTCCTCTCTCCGTCGTCCGCCAGACTCGCCATGGAAGATCCACACAGTATAACTAGGCTTATAACCCCACTTCTGCAAGTGTTTACCCATATCCACCTCTGTCGCCTGTTTATAATTGTCGCACCTAACGCAGGGGCACCAGGTTTTTCTCTGCCCATTTGCAAACGCTGCTCTCAGAAACTCCTTGGTTTTCATTGCCCATTCATTGGTGATCTCTTTCTGATTAGGGCGACCAGTGTACATCCACGCACGATCATCGCTCATCTTGTTGCTACAGCTAGCTACTAAACAACAAATATACCATTTTATTACGTCCACTTTTTATTGCTTTTATCATACATAGCTACGGCATATGCAATTAACCTACACACTAATAGGTAAAGATAGGTCCTAATCCCACCCGAGTATGTGTAGATTGGGTCGGTTTCCCATGCTTTAGTCCCGATCCGACGCGGTATTTCGGCAGCACCTCCCCGCTGTTCTCCTAATACACGTCTCGACAACAAGCCGAGAGGTTGTGTATCCGGAGAACAACAGGGAGGCGCTGACGAAATTCCGCGTCGGATCAGGACCAGAGCATGGAAAACCGACCCAATCTACACATACTCGGGCTGTCCATGGATAACGTTGGACAATTCGAAAGAATCACTATTATAAATATGCAAATGAATGCATATTTATAACTGTAACCCTTTCGAACGGGAGACGCATACTGGTTACGCGACTTTACATATGAATATACTAAATCTACCTAGTTAGCTATTTTAAGGCCAGAATTGAGCAAAGGAAAGGGGGGGAGGGGATAAGAATTGTTTTGCTCACCCTCAAACTCAGGGAGGTCGTCGAATGGAGGGGGCGGAGGTCGTCGAACACCGGATCCACACAACAGGGAAAGACCTGCACTTTAAAATGAACACAATCAACAAGGAGACTCGATATACCGGTAATCATAGGAATGGCCTCTTTTGGTTCATAAGATAGGATTATCATAGGAATAGGAAATTTGTAGGATTGAGATGACATGTATTTCCAATCCTATGAGTAGGGATAGGAAAAGAGATGTCATTTGGTTCACACCAAAGGAAATTTTCCATTGAGTCTAGGCTCATTTTTATTTTCCTTTGAAATGTGAAGGATAGGAACCAATCCTATGTAGGAATAGGAATCATTCCTATGAACCAAAGGGCTCTAAAGAAAAATTTCCTATAAGAATCCTATCCTACAAAATTCCTATGATATTCCTCCAAACCAAAGCAAGCCTTATATCCTTTTCTTCTTTATTTTCTTTTTTCCTTTTCTTTTCTTTCTTTATGTATTATTTTTTCTTTTTCCTTTTCTTTCTTTGTTTTGTTTTCTTTCTTTATTTAACTTTCTTTCTCTGTCCTTTTCATTTCTTTCTTACTAATTTCTAACTAAAACTAACTAAACTAGAACTAATAAAACCTATACTAACTAGAACTAATAAAACCTATACTAACTACACTAATAAACCTAAACTAACCTAAACCTAAACTAACTACACTAATAAACCTAAACTAACTACACTAATAAACCTAAACTAACCTAAACTTAAACTAACAACTCTAATTAACAGAAAAAGAAGAAAAAAAAACAGGGGAGGAGGCTTACCAGGGGGTGGGGGGAGGTGGCGGCGGTGGAGGGAGGTGGAGCCGGTGAGGATCGTGGCGCCGGCGAGGAGGGTCGTCGGCGGCGAGACCTGTAGCGGCGCCGGTCAGAGGAGAGGAGAAGAGAGGAGGAGAGGGGAGGAGAGGGGAGGAGAGGAGAGGAGGAGAGGGGAGGAGAGGGGAGTAGAGGAGAGGAGAGGAGGAGGGCCTCACCGGCGGCGGCGCACTGGACGGCGGCGCGTGGGGCGGGGTAGGGCGGCGGCTCCGGCGGGTCGGGAGAGAGGGGTTTGGGAGAGAGAGTGGAGAGAGAGAGAGAGAGAGAGGGACCATGCGGGGGGTTAACGGCCCACAACTTTGCAAGTCTATGCCGTCTGTTGACAGACGGCATAACGCCTGGCCGTTACCCCTCACTCGTGGCTGGGACTAGGCGGGCCCACATTGAGTTTTGCCGTCTGTCCTTAGACGGTAAAGGCTCCTTTGCCGTCTGCCATTGGGGCAACATACGGCAAACTACATGTTTGCCGTGAGTGTCTCCTTTGCCGTCTGTTATTAGGGCAACGTACGGCAAACTAACTCTTTGTCGTCTGCCCCGATGAAAAACAGACGGCAAAGCCGTTGACTCATGGCAAACTGGTGAATTCCAGTAGTGATTATTAGGTATAGATAGTATAAAACTTATTATGAACTAATGAATTATGCTAATAAACATACTTTATTATTTGTCTCTAGGGCATATTTCCAACAATCTCCCACTTGTACCAGAGTACAAATAATCTAATCTAGTTGCATTTTTCTATGAATCATAACTCTATATCATATATGCGGTTATTGATCATGCTTGCTTGTGGAAAAGGTCGACTAAACGGTTTGTACCATTCAGATATGTATGTATTTTGCAAATCTTTAATGTCACCTAGTTTGACATTCATTTCATTATCCCATGATAATGATAAGGTATATGTTTGGCGGTAGAGTGAGACTTCGTTTGTTTGTGTTTCAGCAATGACATCTATTTGGTCACATGGGCTTTCCCATAGTCATGCACACTGAAAACTCACTCAGTCAGAAGTCAAACTTCTTAAGACAAAATATACCACTTTCCACTTCTAAAGCAGCCATACCAATGTAGATTTAATCCTTAGTGCATTGTATGCAACTTCGATGTCTAACAAAGTTTCTTTCAACTTAGGCATATTATTAGTATGATATCTCAATTTTCTAGGTTAGTGTAAGAACTTGCACGAGTGTAACATTTACGGTCAAGTTCACTATCCTTTACAAATTAGAGATGTATCCTCAGTTCTCTCCAGACACTGAAGGATAAACATAACTCTTTTTCAATGATTTACTCATAAATCATATCACAACATGTTCTACTTACTAAGAACTTGGGTCACATTACGCCAGGTACATATCTCTGGTTTTATATGAAAGAACTTATGACAGAGGCATAGAAGATGTAGCACATCCATTTGTTTTATTTAACCATTGTTCTTGTACTGAGATTTAACTCGATACTTCTCCTGTATATACAAGTAAGAACTACTTTCTTGACTTGTCCCATTCCAAACTTCTTCATAATCTTATCTAGGAAAGTATTCGGACTCAATGTTATTAAACAAACTAATCTATCTTGATAGATTTTAAGGTTTAATGCTTGTTAAACTTCATTCATGAAAGTTTTAACTAATAATTAATACCAACTACACCATTCACAATATGTCATCCACATATTAGAATGTTGTCATGCTCCCACTCAAATATGTTAGTAACATATATATAAGACTAGGATAAGACTAACTTAGCTCCCACTCAAATATGCCAGTCACATATAAGACTAGGATAATACTCACATATCTCCCACTCAAATATGTCGTCCACATATTAAGTTTAGGAAAGTATTAAGCTCCCACTCAGTTTCATGCAAATCTTCTCGATGTTTTGGCTAAGTCCAAAATCCTTTGATTATCCTATCAAATCGAGTATTTTGGGTTACGAGACACTAGTATCCATATGTTTTCTAAAACCTTCTTGTCATACCAATTAACACACTTCTTCAAATTCAGGATTTGAGGAAGGCACCTTATTGATAACATTATGGACTAATCATAGTGAATATCCTATCGACTCAAGCATCGCTACATATTGTAGTCAACCTTTTGAATTTGTCAGAAACATTCTTTATGAAAAATCGATCTTTATGTCTTCCTTTGATGTTTACATTTATTCCTTATAACTTTGAAGTTATTGAGAATATCAAGTAACCTATTTACTCGATAATATTCAAGTAATCTTAAATATAACTCAATATAAGATTTTATGACTCATAGTAATTTCTCGTACTTAGGTCCACCATCGCTTCTTCGTAGATCGTAGGTATGTCTTGTTTCATCAAAATTACAAGTAAATCGTAAATATTATTTTGCACAAGGGGAAAATATGCATTTTTGAATCCTACTTTGTTGAGTAAAAGTTTTAACCAAAAAATCATAATCATTATCATCATTTTCTCCTCGAATTGTAGAGCTTTGGTTCTGGAACATATTCCGTTGCACTACTCTGGCATCTAGAGGCAAAGTCAATTACCTTGTTTGAACTTTCACTTTCTTCCATTAACACATTCATCAAGAACAATTCTTCTTTACAAGCATCAAACTTAGCAACACAAGTTTATCTCTTTTGGTTCTAGTAGTGGAAGATTCATCCATAGTTTACTAAGGATGCACTACAAAGATAATTTATCACATAATGCAATTTCTTAGAAACCACAATACACCATGACTCATATGGTGTTGATTTCCACGAACTCAGATGGTTCCCTATATACTGAAGTGACTGTTTTCCTATTAAATTAATAACTCTAAATAATAATAACGCAACTTGGTAAGAGATAACTCAGAACCTACACTATTCAATAGAGTATGATTATAATGTCCATCCACATCAACAATATTGAAGTTACTTAAACATTGAAATTTGTAAAACATCTTTCACAAGTCTGTATGCTCAAGACTAAATCAAAATACTTGTCACTTTGATCAAATCATAGAGACTTGTTGATAGAGGAGAAGGTGTCCAGATCTTTCGATGAGATGGTGGAGATCGATTATGGTGGAGATGACTTTGACGACCCGGCTACGAACGTGCGAAGACGTTGCGCCTTAGCGATAGCTAAACCAACTCCGAGAGGTTATTGATACTGCGGATGCATGATCAACCTGACCATGAAGGTCTAATTCCTGCAAGAAATCAAAGAACAAGCAAGAACTAAGAACTGCAATCTAGATAATGCGAATATAAGATGACTGATTGACGAAAGTTGGGGTTCCAATGCGGTCTTGGCCTGGTCGAATGACACAAACGAAGAACTTGAAGTTGCTGCTATGGCTAACTTAAATCTAATCAAAACCAAAGTCTAAACGAAGCCCTAAGGGTGGTATATATGGGGGAACAAAGGGGATTTTCGTGATCCCTTGGAGGAGGGGTACGAAACACACCCTAACTCGGTTTCCCCACACATACGGACTCTAAAAACCGTCTATAATGTAGTATTTCGAAAATACATGGGCCTGACCCAACAATAAGCTGGTGAAACACATAAAATAGCCTATGGACGTTATTTATGATGTGACGTCTTGTATATTTCGTCCAAGACTTCATGTACTCCTTTTTCTCCATGCTTGATCCCGCTCCGTGGCTTCAAAGTGCGAAAATCACCACCGGAAGCTCCGTTGTCCTTTCCCACGCGCACTCCTTTTTCTCCATGCTTGATCCCGCTCCAATGGCCATCCTTCTTGTCCATGCTAGATCTTTCATTCATAAGTAAAACAAAAGTATATAATTTAGGAAGCATCATATGTTCATGATCATTAGAAGGATTAGCAAGAAATGAAAGTACATTATAATTTAGTGGGCGTGTGCGTGCTCTAGTAACTAGTCCAATATGTGTAGTTGGAGGGGATGTGGGTGTAACATTAGTAGGTATGTTCTCATCATCCTCCCCTTCTTGAATTGAAGTCGTCCTCGACGGAAGCTCGTCATCTTGTCCAAAAGAAGGCTTCAAATCTGGAATGTTAAATGTGGGACTAATCCCAAAATCTGCAAGTAGCTCAAGTTTATATGCATTATCATTAATTTTCTGCCAAACCTTAAAGGGACCATCAGCTCGTGGCATTAACTTACACTTGCAAAAGTCAGGAAACCTATCTTTACATTGATGATGTATCCAAACAAGATGTCATGTTTCAAACACAACTTGCTTTCTACCCTTATCACGAGCAAGCTTGTATCTGGCATTCATTCTCTCAATGTTTTCTTTAGTTAACTCATGCATTTTCAATATCAATTCAACATGTTGCTTAGTATCAAAATTAACCTTCTCCGAAGATGTAAGAGGCCTCAAATCAATAGGTGCACGAGGTAGAAAACCATAAACAATCTCAAAAAGGCGCATTTTAGTGGTAGAATGCAATGAACGATTATAAGAAAATTCAATATGAGGTAAACATTCTTCCCAAATTTTCAAGTTACTCTTGAAAACAACCCTAAGCATAGTAGACAAATTACTATTGACTACTTAAGTTTGTCCATCAATTTTGGGATGACATTGTAACACCCTCAGAATCAGTAACAGTAATCACTACATTGATTCCACTATTAGTGGTCATTATTGTTGATGATCAAACCATGATCACCTTTGATCATGGCTCTGTCAGATTCTCACCCTGATAAAATTTTCAGATTATAATCTTGCTCCAAGGAAATTGTGGGTGTATGATAACCATTTTGCAAATACCTAAACCAAGTCAACTCCTAGCCATTTGAATAATCACAAGTCAGTGATGATTATGAAAACCAACGATGTTGGATTGTTAAATTGCCAAGTGAATTAAAAATTGGGAATGGAAATCTTAGTTAAACCAACACTGTGGAATCTTTTTATAAAATGCCTAGCAATCATTAGGCCATGATTATATAGCAGTGGTTATTTTATTAAAACGGTATAGTAATATTGAGGGATAATAAATGAATTAAAACAATAGCTTTAGGAGACTATTAAATTGCCATGGAATAAAATAAACAAGTGCAAATTTTAAATGAACAAAAAAAATTCTGAAAACAATTTTATAAAATGCCTAAATATCAGTAGTCTATTTTAAAATTGAAATGGGATTTTATTACCATGTTTAAAAATGTTAAACAAATAATACCAGTGGTCAAACAGTGACATTTAATGCCTTTTAAATAAAACAAAATCCTAAAAGATTTTTATTAATGCCCAAATCTTTTGTGGCACTTAACTATGATGCAACCTTTTGGAACAAATTTTATGTTGTAGAAAAATGTAAAAGACTTTAAACTAATTACAAACAGAACAAACAGAAAACAAAAACAGAAAAGAAACAAGAAATTTACAAAAACCTATCCTACGCTCATGGGCAAGACCCCTCCCCTCCCCACTGGACCGGCCCACCGCAACCCACCCCCCTATTTTCTTCCTCCTCCCACTGCTCATCTCTACCCCGTGGAGCTTACATAGGCGTCCATAGCGCGATGGAGCACGCGTCGGCCATCGGACGGCCGTCGTCAAGGTTAAAGCCCCCCTCCCATTGAAAACCTAGGCCGCCCCTTTCTCCCCCACGCCTCCCTCCCCTTTCCCGCAGCTCGCCCAAGCCGCTGTCTTCGCCGCGGCCGTCGCCTTGCCGCGGCCGATCCCGTGTCCGTCGGCCACCTCACGTTGCACGGAGGTGTCCGGGGAGACGACCGCCTCGCCGCGAATCGGGTCTCGCCCTCCGCCACGGCTGCGGCGCACGTCGCCACCGATTCGCCGCCTCCAGCCCGCCTCGACCTCGCCTGAACTCGCCAACCGCCCCCTCGCAGTTAGCAGCGCCCATCCCGCCCCTTTTCCTTGCTGATTTCGCCGTCGAAGCCCATCTAGCGCACTTCTTCCGCCGCCGGGCCGCCATGGCCGTGTGCACGCGCACCGTGCTCACCGCGTGCGGGCCGCGCCCTGGCCGCACACCTCGTCCCCCTGTGCTGCATCCTCCCGCCGCGTCGTGCCTTGCCACGGGTGGCCGCACCACTGCCCCGCCTCCACTGGCGATGGCCGCCGTGCCTCGACCACGTGCTACCCCTCCCCTAACTAACCCCCTCTGGCTAATCACCACTTAAGAGAACCCCATAGCCTATGACAGTGGGCCCAAATGCCCTGTTAATTAGCCTCTGATTAAAATAAACAGAGATACCCCTTGGAGTCAATGACATCTGGGCCCCATGTCCTGTTAACTTAAATATAATGATTAAATTCTAAATCTCACTATGACATATGGGACCCATCCCTAATATTTCCTTGTTTAAATTAGACTAATATATGTTTAATAAAATGAGTGTATGACATGTAGGCCCCACCTGTCAGTGTACTGTTGTGGATAAGATTGTGGATAATGTTTGAATTAAACATTAAAATAAAAATTCAGAAAATGATTTAAATTGAATAAAACTTTGAAATTCAATATCTTTTAATCTGTAACTCCAATGAAAATAATTTGTATATCAAAATTGATCAGAAAAATATAACGAATACAAATACGCTATCCATATGTCTATTACACCCCTCTAACACAACTAACATCGAACCGTCCTCTCTCCGGACAGACTGTCCGATAAATTGTCCGGTACTGCTAAAGTACCCGGGTGAATTTATTTCGAACACGAAAGTTGTTCAGAATAGATCAACTAACCCGGATACACCACCCACACATGTGTCGGATGTCCACGACACCTCCGGCATGATATCTCCCCCCTCCAAACACCCTGTCCGGTAATCACCCGGAGTTGACAGTTCATACCCGGATGAATTCCCGCTCCGAGCAACGTGCATTGCACTGCGTTAGAACACCGTTAACGTTGCATCTGTCATGTCATGCATCTGTTTGTTTATGATTGCTTTATATTTAATGTTTCTCCGCCCTTTATTCTCCGGTAGACCCCGCTGCTACCGCCGACTACACCGCTGCTGGGTACGACTACTTCGTCGACGACCCTACCCCTACCGTCGAGCTTCCAGGCAAGCAGAGCCATTCTCTTCCCCAGATATCGCCTATCTTTCCGTACATTTCTTGCACTAGGCATTGTTACTGCTGCTGCTACGGTTACAATCCTATTCAATTGCATAGCCTGATTTTGTCGCCCCTTGATGTACCTTCCTTTAATCCTATGCTGCCTATTATTACTTATGCATTATTCAGCAGTAAACCCTGCGCATTGTTAGTTAGGTTTAGAATAGCGGGACGTGATCACTTTGGGAGTGATCGCAGGAACGATATATTACAACTGCAATAGGTACGAATTAATGCAGACGCCCTAGGGAACCTACAACGGCGAGACTCTGCTGAGTCGCTTCGAGTTTGGCTTACGAGTGGAATGGACTCGTATTTCACTCTCGTCGGCTTAGTAGCGTAGCATCACCGGGATGATATGAGGTTTACCTCTTTAGTTCATTCCGCTGATGTTTCTGTCAAACCTCTTTAAGTGTGCACTCGAGGGTGATACCTCCTCGTTTCACTTAATGGTAGGCACTCGAACCAACCGGTGTCCTTAAAGGTAAGAATTCGGGTGACCCAACGGTGCCCGCGAGTGGTATTGCGACGGGACGACAGGGAAGGTACGACCAGTGTACCAGTGTGCTTGGCCCCTGATCGTTGGCCGCGAGAGTTACCAAACCACGAAAGTCGAGCTCCTTCAGGAACACACGCGAGACAAGGTAAGGAGACGGTTCACCTTGTTGGTAACCGCAGAGAGTTGGTGGGACAACAGGGCAGGCACCGATGTACTGGTGGTCCTGGCTGCAGTCGTTGTCCGCGGGTCAGTTAAGTCGAGGTAACGATAACGGTTGTCACGCAGGTTAATTAAAATGCTAACTGGTTCGGCGGATTTCTTGAGTTGGCTATATGCCATGTACGCACTACCTACCCGTGGGAATTACGAGTTATGGGCTCCCCTGCTTCATAGTGTCGTCCGAGGACTCTTCATACGTTAGCAGTACTGCGGGCTGATTGCCGGGAAGTGGTGTTGTCTTATTTGCTCGCGCGGTGGTGTCTTATTTGGATTTGCTTTAACTTCACCGGCCAGCCACGCACCATGCAGGAGTACGTTCGGGTTGGGGTCCAAGGCTCGGCATACTTAGGATTTAGACCGGCGGATGGCCTCTCTGTTGAGTTCGAAAGATGGGCTACGGAGTGTCGGATAGCCTCGGTGGATCGTTCCCTAACAAGGTGACCGCCACCCTGGAGATCCGTGCGTGTAGTGTAACACAAGTGCACCCCTGCAGGGAAGATTAATCTATTCGAATAGCCGTGTCGAAGGTAACAGGACGCTTTATGCTGAAGCTGGATCTTACCACTACAAACTATTACTATTAAACTGTATGGTTCCGGGTTTTCTTCCTCGCTGGGATGTCGAGGAGGTGAACTCGGAGGCATTGTTAATTATGATTACAACTTATTATTATACAATGCTGCAGCAACTTCTGCTGCATTGTTACTTTCATTACTGTTATATTAATTGTTGGCTGATTCTTACCTCATGCAGCAAGACTCGTTGGAAGATGCTAGTCTTCGTTAGGCATAGCTTCTTACCTTTGCTCTGGATTTCTGTCTTCCAGTCCACTATATACAGCCTCTTCTTTCCGTTGATACAATGCATAATGCTTCGTAGCGGACGTAAGTCTCGCGGGTATGCTAGATACTCACCTTTGCTTTATTTCCCTTTTTCGCTTTTCCTGATCGGCCGCTGCAGTCGACGTTGGAGCCCAGGAGAAGGAGTACCCCGGAGGCGACTACTACGACGTCGAGTTCCCCGTTGACCAGGAGTAGTTTGGAGGTTCCCAGGAAGGAGGCCTCGCCTTTTCGATCGTTGTTGATATTTGTGCTAGCCTTCTTAAGGCAACCTTGTACCCTTGTGTCTGTACTTAGACACTATTGCTTCCGCTTACTTTGTGCTCTCAAGCTATTGTATTCGAGCCCTCGTGGCCCCTGGCTTGTATTAAACAGCTTGTATTATTTTATTTGTAGAGTTGTGTTGTGATATCTCACCGTGAGTCCCTGATCTCGATCGTGTACCTTCCGTGTATGATTACAGTACACGGTCTGATTTTGGGGGCGTCACAACATGTAGTACTAAAAAGTAGTTCATTCCAAACTTAGCCCATAAGCATCTCCAAAACTGGCTAAGAAATTTAGTATGACGATCTGAGACAATAGTAGTTGGCACACCATGCAAGCGTATAATTTCACGAAAGAATAAATCAGCAACATGAGAAGCATCACCGCTTTTATGACATGGTATAAAATGTGCCATCTTAGAAAATCTAGCCACGACAACAAATATGCTATCCCTCCCCTTCTTTGTTCGAGGCAAACCTAATACAAAATCCATGGATTTGTCCTCCCACAGAAGACTAGGTACAAGTAAAGGCATATATAAACCATGAGAATTCAGTCGTGACTTAACTTTTTGACATGTAGTGCAGCGAGCAACAAAACGTTGAACATCCCGTATCATCTTTGGCCAAAAGAAATGTGTAGCAAGTACATTCTCTATCTTATTCACGCCAAAGTGCCCCATTAATCCGCCTCCATGCGCCTTCTGCAATCAAAAAAGACGAACGGAGCTAGCTGGAATGCATAGCTTATTAGAACGGAACACAAATCCATCATTAATCACAAATTTGTTCCATGTTGTACCTTCTCTACAATTCTGAAATACATCTTTAAATTCTGCATCATGCCCATATTGATCTTTGATTTTTACTAGACTAAATATCTTAAAGTCGAGTTGTGAAAACATAGTATAACGACGAGACAAATACTTCGCAATAATATTATCTTTACCCTTCTTGTGTTTAATTACATAAGGGAAAGTCTCAATAAATTCAACCAACTTAGCATGTCTACGATTAAGTTTTCCTTGCCTCTTATGTGTTTCAAAGATTCATGATCAGAATTTATAAAAAATTCTTTGGGCCATAAATAATGTTGCCAAGTTTCTAATGTCCGAACAAGAGCATATAATTCCTTATCATAACTAGAGTAGTTCAGACTAGGCCCACTCAATTTTTCAGAAAAGTATGCAACAGGTTTAGCATCTTGTAATAACACAACTCCCAAAACCAATCCCACTATCATCACATTCAAGCTCGAAAGTCTTATTAGAATCAGGAAGTTGGAGCAAAGGAGCATGTGTTAACTTATCTTTCAATACAGTGAAGGCTTCCTCCTGTGCGGTACGCCAAGTGAAAGACACATCCTTGCGTGTAAGCTCATTGAGAGCTGCAACAATGGTGCTGAAATCTTTCATAAAACGCCTATAAAATCCAGCGAGGCCAAGAAAACTCCTCACTTGCCTGATCGTTTTGGGCTGCGACACACTCTCAATCGCCTCGAGCTTAAGTTTATCAACCTCAATTCCTTGCATAGTAACAACATAGCTAAGAAACGATACTCGGGCGGTGCAAAAGGTGCACTTCCCAAGGTTACCAAAAAAACGTGCATTTCGTAGAGCAATAAAAACAACACGTAAATGATCCAAATTTTCCTCCAAAATTTGCTATAAATTAGTATATCATCGAAATAGACTACCACAAATCGTCCAATGAAAGCACGTAAAACCTCGTTCATTAATATCATGAAATTTTTAGGTGGATTAGTTAACCCAAAAGGCATGAGTAACCACTCATATAGTCCAAACTTAGTTTTAAATGATGTTTTCCATTCATCTCCTAATTTCATGCGAATTTGATGGTATCCACTATGCAAATCAACTTTGGAAAATATGGTAGAGTCACTTAATTCATCAAGCATATCATCTAACCTAGGAATAGGATGATGATAAATAATAGTAATATTATTAATGGCTCTACAATCAACACACATATTCCTTGTTCCATCCCTTTTGGGCACTAATACATCAGGATGTGATGCCCCCGATTTACGATCATGTACAGTAATCATACACGCAAGGTACTGATACGTCCCAAACGTATCGATAATTTCGGCTTGCTCCATGCATGTTGTGTCTGATATTGCTATGATCTAGATACAATTTCATACACTTTTGATCATATTTGGACTAACCTATTAACTCAGTGCATGTGACGCCCCAAAAATCAAACCGTGTACAATAGTCATACACACAGGGTACACGACTGAGATTAGGGTGCCACGGTGATAATATCACAGCACAACACTAAACACAAAAGGATAAACAAATATGTTACAATAGAGGGGGTCACGCGGACCCGAATACATAAGTCATACAAGCCATAATACCTGAGTACAGACATAGTTAGTCAAGTTTTGCCTTAAGAAGGCTAGCACAAATCACATCAGAGATACAGATCGAAAAGGCGAGGCCTCCTGCCTGGGATCCACCGAACTACTCCTGGTCAACGGGGAACTCGACGTCGTAGTAGGCGCCTCCGGTGTACTCCTGCTCCTGGGCTCCAACGTCGGCTACAGCGGCCGATCAGGCAAAACAGTAAAGGAAATAAAGCAGGTGAGTATCTAGTATACCCGCGAGTCTTACGTCCGCTACTAAGCATTATGCATTGTATCAACGGAAAGAAGAGGCTGTATATAGTGGACTGAAAGACAGAAATCCAGAGCAAGGGTAAGAAGCTAGGCCTAACGAAGACTAGCATCTTTCGACGATGTCTTGCAGCATGGGGTAAGAATCAGCCAACAGTTTATATAAAGCATAAGTAACAATGCAGCAGAAGTTGCTGCAGCATTGTATAATAATAAGTTGTAATGATTAACAATGCCTCCGAGTTCACCTCCTCGACATCCCCGCGAGGAAGAGAACCCGGAACCATACAGTTTAATAATAGTTTCTAGTGGTAAGATCCACCTTCAGCATAAAGCGTCTTGTTACCGTGGACACGGCTATCCGAATAGATTAATCTTCCCTGCAGGGGTGCACTTGTGTTACGCTACACGCACGGATCTCCAGGGTGGCGGGAACCTAGTTAGGGAACGCTCCACCGAGGCTATCCGACACTTCAAAGCCCATCTTTCAAACTCAACAGAGAGGTCATCCGCCGGTCTAAATCCTAAGTAAACCGAGCCTTGGACCCCAACCCGAACGTACTCCTGCACGGTGCGTGACTGGCCGGTGAAGTTAAATAAAATCATAATAAGACATCACCGCGCGAGCAAATAAGACAACACCACTTCCCGGCAATCAGCCCGCAGTACTGCTGACGTCTGAAGAGTCCTCGGACGACACTACGAAGCGGAGGAGCCCATAACTCGTAGTTCCCATGGGTAGGTAGTGCGTACATGGCATATAGCCAACTCAAGACATTCACTGAACCATTTAGCATTTTAATTAACCTGCGTGACAACCGTTATCGTTGCCTCGACTTAACCGACCCGCGGACAACGACAGCAGCCAGGGCCACCAGTACATCGGTGCCTTCCCTGTCGTCCCACCAAGTCACTGCGGTTACCAACAAGGTGAACCGTCTCCTTACCTTGTCTCGCGTGTGCTCCTGGAGGAGCTCGACTTTCGTAGTTTGGTAAATCTCGCGGCCAACGATCAGGGGCCAAGCACACCGGTACACTGGTCGTACCCTCCCTGTCGTCCCGTCGCAATACCTCTCGCGGGCACCGTTGGGTCGCCCGACTTCTTACCTGAAGGACAACCGTTGTTCAGGACCCTATGGCGGCAAGACAAAGGCAGCCTCGAGTGGAGTACAAGGATTACTCCTTGATAGCTCACACTTGAGGTGACTAGGCATAACCCAGATAGGGGCCTTAGACGGTGTCTGCATTGTACCGTACCTGTGCAGTTATAATATTTGTATCCGCGTTCACCCCCCTAAGTGATCACGTCCCTCTATCTAATCCTAGCTAACAATGCGCAGGGCTCACTACTGAATAATGCATAGTAATTATAAAAGGCAGCATAGGATAAGGAAGGCACATCAAGGGGTGACAAAAATCAGGCTATGCAGTTGAATAGGATTGTAATCGTAGCAGCAGCAGTAACAATGCCTAGTGCAAGAAAAGTACAGAAAGATATGCGATATCTGGGGAAGAGAATGGCTCTGCTTGCCTGCAAGATCGACGGTAGTAGTAGGGTCGTCGACGACGTAGTCGTACTCAGCAGCGGTGTAGTCGACGGCAGCAGCGGGGTCTACCGGGGATTAAGGGGGGGAAGAAACAGTAAATACACAGCAAGCATATACAAACAGATGCATGACATTACAGATGAAATGTTAACGGTATTCTAACGCAGTGCAATGCACGTTGCTCGGAACGGAAATTCATTTGAGGATGAACTACCGGCTCCAGATGATTATCGGACAGGGTGTCCGTAGGGGAAGGATCAAGCCGTAGGTGTCGTGGTTACCGGAACAACATAAGGGGGGTGTATCCGTGCTAGTTGATCTATTCCGAGAAACATTCGTGTTCGAAATAAATTCATCCGGGCACTCTAACAGTACCGGACAATTTATCGGACAGTCGGTCCGGAGGGGGAATGTTCGATGTTCGTTGTGTTAGAGGGGTGTGGTAGACATACGGATAGCGTATCCGTATTCGTTGTATTTTTCTGATCAATTTTCATGTATAAAGTTTTTGAATCCGAGTTACGGTTTAAAAGTTATTGAATTTCAAAGATTTATATCATTTAAATGATTTGCTGAATTTCTTTTATTATTTATTCAACATTATCCAGAACATTATCCAAAACATTATACAGAACGGTGCTGACATGTGGGACCCACATGTCAGCCTCTGTTATTTATAAAACATTTAATTAAATCATAAAATGCCTCTGGACCCACCTGTGAGTGACTCAATTTTTATTATTAGATTAATTTTAAATCATTAAGCTAATTATGTAAAGGGGACCCACCTGTCAGTGTCTATGGGGGGGGGTTATTTTTCTGTTAATCTTTCCTATTAAGTTAACTAAGTAATTAACCGGGGGGGGTCCACTGTCAGTGGCTCACGGGGGATTAGCTTAACGCTAATCACACCTCTGACTAGGGGCCCCCGTATGGCAGCCTCACTGGAGGGTCACCGGAGCCCGCCGCCAGCGAGGTCGACGGGGAGCTCGCCACAGGGCACCGTTGGGCACGCCGCCGGTCGCGTTCGAACCGCAGGAGAATGGCGCTTCGACCTGGACTTGTTTCACGAGCGGGGACGCACCGATGCGATGGCTAGGTCAACCGCGGCGGAACTGAGCTCGGGCGTCAATGGCGTAACGCGATTCGTGATGCAAACGAACAGCCTAACGGGTCAAATTGGAAGTGCAGTCCAGCGGCAACTCGTGCACGCCAAAATCGTGAGCTGGGGCGACCTGTGGGCACGACTACGACGACAAACCGCGGCGGCCGTAGGAAGCAGAAGGGGGCTTTCGCGTTGGGACCCTACGGGCTTCAAAGGGCGGTTGGCGACGGGTGAGAATCTCACCAGGGAGGTGTTGAGGGAGGCAGCGGGCTCGGTGAAGTCCTGGCGTCGCCGGAATCGGACGACGACCTCCGCGGCCAGAGGAAGACGACGACGTCGACTGCGTCGTATTGAGGGCGCACGGGTTCGATTGCTCCAGGGGATGACGAGGACGACAAGGGCGCACACTCCGGACTGCTCGGACAGGCGAGAGGGCGTCAGTGGCCACGGTGGTTCACCGGGGTGACCACGGCGGCGTCGGGTGGGTTTTTCCCCGTTGATGGCGAGCTGCAGGGGGAGGGGAAAAGGTGGTGGGCGTGTCCAGGAGGGAGGGGCGTCGCCCTTATCGCGTCGACGCCGGGAGGGAGCAGGTGGAGGCGGGGCCGGCCTGGCAGCGGCGTGCCCACGGCGGCCGCCGTACGGGAGCAGGTGGGAGCAGGTGGGGGAGGAAGAAGACAAGGGTGGGGTGGGCTAAGGTGGGCCTCGCCCCAGGCGAGCTTTAATGATTTTCCAATTTTCTGTGCCCTACATTTCTGTATTTCCCTTTTGGTAATTATTTTCCCAGCTTAGGCATTTTTGTAAAATGTGTTACGTGCCTCAAAATTAGTATTCCATTCTATGGCAGTGCCACAAAAGTTTTTGCAGCAAAAGAAAATCATTAGATATTTCTTTTAAATATTAAATGCCCAAAGTAAGGGTTTTAACCTACTGTTTGAATTGTTTGGAATTTTTCATAACTTAATAAATACCCAAAGTTGGTCCAACCTGATTATAATTATTTTAGGCAATTTACAAAAATAGTTTCATGATTTTTGGAACTACTTTATTTGAGCACTTTTGTTTTATTTTTCATTCAAGGAAGTTTCAACTAGGGTTTGGTTTGTTAGATGAGCAAGGTGCATTTGGCTTTGGGTTTTGATCCCAAGGGCTCAAGTACATGGTGCATGGGGTGTTGATCAACCACAGCAAGGTTTGATCATTAGCATCACAAAGTTTTATCAAGGACAAGGGAGATCAGTCAGTGATAATCCAACAGTGATGATCAACAGTAATGATGGTTACTGTTACAGGCATCAGAGGGTGTTACAAATTTCCCCCACTACAAGAATTCTCGTCCCGAGAATTTAAGTGGTGTAAGGGGTAGAGTTTTGGTTTCGCCTCCTAACAAATCTTCTGGTTCCTGTTGTCCTACTCGAAGAAATTAATTCTTCACGTTGAGGCCTTCACGGCACGACATCGGTGCATCTCGATGGGTTTTCATCCTTTCCTCGGGGCTTCATCGCACTTACGAACAGGTTAAGAGATAAAGCTTAAGGGGGTCGGATCGATACAAGATCCATCAAATGGGGTTGTTCAAGGGTATGGGGTACAAAGTCCTTCCGAGTTTAAGCTCAGGGAAGTACATCATGAGAAGATTTAAGAGGATAGGCACGTATTCGATGTCGATGACGGAAGATGGGAAAGGGGCCCCGATCATCAGACACAAGCACTGAGTCTGATATCGGACGAAATATCACAAGGTAGAGGACTCGTGAATTGCATACGAGGTCAAGCAAGAGGAATAACCTCGAGAACAGAAGGGTACAAGAGAGTCAGGTTTCGATCTTGTGGAACTGTGGGTTATGGGCCCACAGAAGGTAAGAAGGGTGGCGACATTCCATGTGAGCACGATGCAAGGTTTGTCAGAGAACAATTTGTCAACTTTGTCGGCAACATCATCAGTGCCAAGGGCGAGGGACTAAGAGAACATTTTCCTGCTCGTTAAGACGAGGCGGACCAATTGGCAAAGTTCTCGTCCATCGGTGGTCACCGAAAAGTCATCAACAATCGTAACTGGTTGTACAGACAATGTAGCACACCAAAGTGTTACATAAGCAGGGAATTTCACTGCTTAGATAAGATACATTACAAGAAAGGTTAAACAGACCAATGGAAAGGAAAACGTGATGATACACAAGTATCAGGTGTATTTCTTTCCCAAGGGAAAGCAGAGCACGATATACACGACCAAGTTGTATTGGCTGAGAGTCCAGGGGGTTGTCGATGATAACACAAAGCATCGAGGGGCAAGGATGGTATTTCACACGATGAATCCAATCGACACACGGAAGAAACCACGTAAGCTTAGTCGGGTAATATTTCACCAAAGGTCAGGTGGTTCGCAAGGAATCTGATGTGAGTATCGGTACTCAACCAGAAGGAGAAAGAATGCAAAGGCATCGAGTGATAGAAGCATCGGAATAATTTGATGCTTAAGTACAAGGGAATTATGACTTCCAGATCGAGAGGTGGATGTAATCATCCATACGGACTTATCGGTGGCAGGGGATTGCAAAGCGATGAACACGTAGGTTCTCGGGAATTTATCGAAGAGTAATCTTCGAAATCTTCAGGTGGATCAGGCGATCATCGAGAATGCAGAGCTCTCCGGGAGGAAAGAGGTACGTGAACCTAAGTCAGAGTTATTAAAACTTTACCAGCAAGGATAAAAGAGCAGAGTCCCAGAGCATAGGTACGGAGAAAAAGATCCTAATACCAAAGATATCACACGTAGTGACATCGATGTGGGCCCGTAAGCCAAACATTAAGTTAGCAAGTAGTTTTGCAAATACTAGACTTGACTTCGACCAAGGAGTGGTTAGGGGCTTCCTACAGGCAGTCGGCTCTGATACCAACTTGTGACGCCCCCAAAATCAGACCGTGTACAGTAATCATACACACAGGGTACACGACTGAGATTAGGGTGCCACGGTTATAATATCACAACACAACACTAAACACAAAAGGATAAACAAATATGTTACAATAGAGGGGGTCACACGGACCCGAATACATAAGTCATACAAGCCATAATACCTGAGTACAGACATAGTTACTCAAGTTTTGCCTTAAAAAGGCTAGCACAAATCACATCAGAGATACAGATCGAAAAGGCGAGGCCTCCTGCCTGGGATCCACCGAACTACTCCTGGTCAATGGGGAACTCGACGTCATAGTAGGCGCCTCCGGTGTACTCCTGCTCCTGGGCTCCAACGTCGGCTGCAGCGGCCGATCAGGCAAAACCGTAAAGGAAATAAAGCAGGTGAGTATCTAGTATACCCGCGAGTCTTACGTCCGCTACTAAGCATTATGCATTGTATCAACGGAAAGAAGAGGCTGTATATAGTGGACTGAAAGACAGAAATCCAGAGCAAGGGTAAGAAGCTAGGCCTAACGAAGACTAGCATCTTCCGACGATGTCTTGCAGCATGGGGTAAGAATCAGCCAACAGTTTATTTAAAGCATAAGTAACAATGCAGCAGAAGTTGCTGCAGCATTGTATAATAATAAGTTGTAATGATTAACAATGCCTCCGAGTTCACCTCCTCGACATCCCTGCGAGGAAGAGAACCCGGAACCATACAGTTTAATAATAGTTTCTAGTGGTAAGATCCAGCTTCAGCATAAAGCGTCCTGTTACCGTGGACACGGCTATCCGAATAGATTAATCTTCCCTGCAGGGGTGCACTTGTGTTACGCTACACGCACGGATCTCCAGGGTGGCGGGAACCTTGTTAGGGAATGCTCCACCGAGGCTATCCGACACTTCAAAGCCCATCTTTCAAACTCAACAGAGAGGTCATCCGCCGGTCTAAATCCTAAGTACACCGAGCCTTGGACCCCAACCCGAACGTACTCCTGCACGGTGCGTGACTGGCCGGTGAAGTTAAAGCAAATCATAATAAGACATCACCGCGCGAGCAAATAAGACAACACCACTTCCCGGCAATCAGCCCGCAGTACTGCTGACGTCTGAAGAGTCCTCGGACGACACTACGAAGCGGAGGAGCCCATAACTCGTAGTTCCCACGGGTAGGTAGTGCGTACATGGCATATAGCCAACTCAAGACATTCAATGAACCATTTAGCATTTTAATTAACCTGCGTGACAACCGTTATCGTTGCCTCGACTTAACCGACCCGCGGACAACGACAGCAGCCAGGGCCACCAGCACATCGGTGCCTGCCCTGTCGTCCCACCAAGTCACTGCGGTTACCAACAAGGTGAACCGTCTCCTTACCTTGTCTCGTGTGTGCTCCTGGAGGAGCTCGACTTTCGTAGTTTGGTAACTCTCGCGGCCAACGATCAGGGGCACAGCACACCGGTACACTGGTCGTACCCTCCCTGTCGTCCCGTCGCAATACCTCTCGCGGGCACCGTTGGATCGCCCGACTTCTTACCTGAAGGACAACCGTTGTTCAGGACCCTATGGCGGCAAGACAAAGGCAACCTCGAGTGGAGTACAAGGATTACTCCTTGATAGCTCACACTTGAGGTGACTAGGCATAACCCATATAGGGGCCTTAGACGGTGTCTGCATTGTACCGTACCTGTGCAGTTATAATATTTGTATCCGCGTTCACCCCCCTGAGTGATCACGGCCCTCTATCTAATCCTAGCTAACAATGCGCAGCGCTCACTGCTGAATAATGCATAGTAATTATAAAAGGCAGCATAGGATAAGGAAGGCACATCAAGGGGCGACAAAAATTAGGCTATGCAGTTGAATAGGATTGTAATCGTAGCAGCAGCAGTAACAATGCCTAGTGAAAGAAAAGTACGGAAAGATAGGCGATATCTGGGGAAGAGAATGGCTCTGCTTGCCTGCAAGCTCGACGGTAGTAGTAGGGTCGTCGACGACGTAGTCGTACTCAGCAGCGGTGTAGTCGACGGCAGCAGTGGGGTCTACCGGGGATTAAGGGGGGGAAGAAACAGTAAATACACAGCAAGCATATACAAACAGATGCATGGCATTACAGATGAAATGTTAACGGTATTCTAACGCAGTGCAATGCACGTTGCTCGGAACGGAAATTCATCTGAGGATGAACTACCGGCTTCGGATGATTACCGGACAGGGTGTCCGGAGGGAAAGGATCAAGCCGGAGGTGTCGTGGTTACCGGAACAACATAAGGGGGGGGTATCCGTGCTAGTTGATCTATTCCGAGAAACATTCGTGGTCGAAATAAATTCATCCGGGCACTCTAACAGTACCGGACAATTTATCGTTAGACGGTGTCTGCATAACCCATATAGGGGCCTTAGACGGTGTCTGCATTGTACCGTACCTGTGCAGTTATAATATTTGTATCCGCGTTCACCCCCCTGAGTGATCACGGCCCTCTATCTAATCCTAGCTAACAATGCGCAGCGCTCACTGCTGAATAATGCATAGTAATTATAAAAGGCAGCATAGGATAAGGAAGGCACATCAAGGGGCGACAAAAATTAGGCTATGCAGTTGAATAGGATTGTAATCGTAGCAGCAGCAGTAACAATGCCTAGTGAAATAAAAGTACGGAAAGATAGGCGATATCTGGGGAAGAGAATGGCTCTGCTTGCCTGCAAGCTCGACGGTAGTAGTAGGGTCGTCGACGACGTAGTCGTACTCAGCAGCGGTGTAGTCGACGGCAGCAGTGGGGTCTACCGGGGATTAAGGGGGGGAAGAAACAGTAAATACACAGCAAGCATATACAAACAGATGCATGGCATTACAGATGAAATGTTAACGGTATTCTAACGCAGTGCAATGCACGTTGCTCGGAACGGAAATTCATCTGAGGATGAACTACCGGCTTCGGATGATTACCGGACAGGGTGTCCGGAGGGGAAGGATCAAGCCGGAGGTGTCGTGGTTACCGGAACAACATAAGGGGGGTGTATCCGTGCTAGTTGATCTATTCCGAGAAACATTCGTGGTCGAAATAAATTCATCCGGGCACTCTAACAGTACCGGACAATTTATCGGACAGTCGGTCCGGAGGGGGAATGTTCGATGTTCGTTGTGTTAGAGGGGTGTGGTAGACATACGGATAGCGTATCCGTATTCGTTGTATTTTTCTGATCAATTTTCATGTATAAAGTTTTTGAATCCGAGTTACGGTTTAAAAGTTATTGAATTTCAAAGTTTTAAATCATTTAAATGATTTTCTGAATTTCTTTTATTATTTATTCAACATTATCCAGAACATTATCCAAAACATTATCCAGAACGGTGCTGACATGTGGGACCCACATGTCAGCCTCTATTATTTATAAAACATTTAATTAAATCAGAAAATGCCTCTGGACCCACCTGTTAGTGACTCAATTTTTATTATTAGATTAATTTTAAATCATTGAGTTAATTATGTAAAGGGGACCCACCTGTCAGTGTCTGGGGGGGGTTTATTTTTCTGTTAATTTTTCCTGTTAAGTTAACTAAGTAATTAACCGGGGGGGGGTCCACTGTCAGTGGCTCACGGGGGATTAGCTTAACGCTAATCACACCTCTGACGAGGGGGCCCCGTATGGTAGCCTCACCGGAGGGTCACCGGAGCCCTCCGCCGGCGAGGTCGACGGGGAGCTCGCCACAGGGCACCGTTGAGCACGCCGCCGGTCGCGTTCGAACCGCAGGAGAACGGCGCTTCGACCTGGACTTGTTTCACGAGCGGGGACGCACCGAGGCGATGTCTTGCTCAACCGCGGCGGAACCGAGCTCGGGCTTCAATGGCGTAACGCGATTCGTGATGCAAACGAACAACCTAAGGCGTCAAATTGGAAGTGCAGTCCAGCAGCAACTCGTGCACGCCAAAATTGTGAGCTGGGGCGACCTGTGGGCACGACTACGACGACAAACCGCGGCGGCCGGAGCAAGTAGAAGGGGGCTTTCGCGTTGGGACCCTACGGGCTTCAAAGGGCGGTTGGCGACGGGTGAGAAGCTCACCGGGGAGGTGTTGAGGGAGGCAGCGGGCTCGGTGAAGTCCTGGCGTCGCCGGAATCGGACGACGACCTCCACGGCCAGAGGAAGACGACGACGACTGCGTCGTATTGAGGGCGCACGGGTTCGAATGCTCTAGGGGGATGACGAGGATGACACAGGCGCACACTCCGGACAGCTCGGACAGGCGAGAGGGCGTCAGTGGCCACGGTGGTTCACCGGGGTGACCACGGCGGCGTCGGGTGGGTTTTTCCCCGTTGATGGCGAGCTGCAGGGGGATGGGAAAAGGTGGTGGGCGTGTCCTGGAGGGAGGGGGCGTCGCCCTTATCGCGTCGACGCCGGGAGGGAGCAGGTGGAGGCGGGGCCGGCCTGGCAGCGGCGTGCCCACGGCGGCCGCCGTACGGGAGCAGGTGGGAGCAGGTGGGGGAGGAAGAAGACAAGGGTGGGGTGGGCTGAGGTGGGCCTCGCCCCGGGCGAGCTTTAATGATTTTCCAATTTTCTGTGCCCTACATTTCTGTATTTCCCTTTTGGTAATTATTTTCCCAGCTTGGGCATTTTTGTAAAATGTGTTAGGTGCCTCAAATTTAGTATTCCATTATATGGCAGTGCCACAAAAGTTTTTGCAGCAAAAGAAAATCATTAGATATTTCTTTTAAATATTAAATGCCCAAAGTAAGGGTTTTAACCTACTGTCTGAATTGTTTGGAATTTTTCATAACTTAATAAATACCCAAAGTTGGTCCAACCTGATTATAATGATTTTAGGCAATTTACAAAAATAGTTTCATGATTTTTGGAACTACTTTATTTGAGCACTTTTGTTTTATTTTTCATTCAAGGAAGTTTCAACTAGGGTTTGGTTTGTTAGATGAGCAAGGTGCATTTGGCTTTGGGTTTTGATCCCAAGGGCTCAAGTACATGGTGCATGGGGTGTTGATCAACCACATCAAGGTTTGATCATTAGCATCACAAAGTTTTATCAAGGACAAGGGAGATCAATCAGTGATAATCCAACAGTGATGATCAACAGTAATGATGGTTACTGTTACAGGCATCAGAGGGTGTTACAGTGCACCCCAGTGCCAATTTCTTTTTTCTGCTGTTTTTCTATTTCAGTTTTCCCCCATATTAAAAGTGCTCAAAAAATTCAGGAAAAATCAGATAAAAACTCTACGTGAAGGATCCTTCCGGAGTCCCGAAGGGGGACCAGGTGGGACCCACCAGGGCCCCAGGCGCCTAGCTGGCGCGACCTAGGGCTTGGCCACACCAGGGTGGCGCCTGGAACCCTGGCGCCCCCCTGGTAGCCCCACTTCGCCTATATATCTCCCGGGACATGAAACTTCCGAAGACTGAACCCTTTTTCGCGATCTCGCCTCTGTTCCGCCGCCGCCGCTGCGCTTCCAAGATCGGGAGCACCAGAAGACCCCTTCCCGGCACCCTGCCGGAGGGAGGATCGACCTCGGGGAGCATCCCCTCCACCATGGACGCTTCCCGGATGTTCCCTGAGTAGTTTCTTTTGGACCGTGGGTCCGTGATTTGTAGCTATGTGATGTTCTCCTTCCCTCTTTGTTCTTCATGGTTTAGACCTCGTCAGCGTGTCATCAGGAGGCACATATGTAATCTTTCTGCTGTTGCTATGCTGAGTTTGATGGGATCTGATGGATTATGAGATTATGTTCAGATTGTGATAGAGTAATATATTTGGTTCTTATCTTTTATATTTTTGTTCCTAAGTAATTCTTGCATGTTCTCCGTTGCTGTTTATTGCTTTGGCCAAGTAGTAGGTAGTAACTTCAAGAGGGAACGTTATGTTCGATTCTGTGTTCATGCCCCTTGATGACACGCTTGAGTGACAGAAACTTGAGTCTAGGGGATGTGATGTTGCCACAAGGAGGAAAACAACGGTTCTTGTAACCGTGGTTGCAAGGATTGTTTACTTTGGGAAAAGTTCTTTATAATGCAGTTGTCTGTTGCTTTGGGTTTACACTTTGGGTGGGGCTCGCAACTTAATACCAGCGAGATGTTCTGGATAGATATCCAAGGTGGATGATTAGTAGTAGATTTAGATGGATTTCGGTCTACTTATATTAGCGTACTACCTATGCTTTTGAGCCTCTTCCTTTCTTTTGTAGCATAGTTAGCATTGCGGTGCGTTTATAATCCTCTCAATTTCCCATTTGTAATTTGTTTACCTCGCATAGCAGTTTTATCGTCTTTTGGGAGAGAGACATCACTAGTGAACATCACGGGACCCCGGTCCATATTCTCATCATTGTTTACTCGCTCATTTAATTTTCTGCTTTTACTTTCAGTTTCTATCATTATCATTATCCCTTGTGTTTTGATCCTTTGTAAACAACAAGACCGGAGAGATTGATAACCTCTCTGAACTTCGTTTGGAGCAAAGTTATTTGTGTCCATGTGCAGGTCCAGGAGAAGCAAGTGATTATCATAAACGGCGTGTCACTTGCCGAACCACCTACTTATCATCTCCGGAGTCCTACTGGTCGATCTCAACCTTGGTATCTTCACCAAGGGAAACTTGCCGCTACGCTGCATCTCACCTTCCACTTGGGGTGACCAACGAAGGGCAAGAAGAAATTATCATCTCTTGCGTATCAAGCAAATTTCTGGCGCCGTTGCCGGGGACTCCGAGTGATAAGATAGGGGAGTTGCCCACTACCATTTACCTTTACTTTTTAGTCTTGTTAGTTTACCTTTCAGTTTTTACCTTTGTGTCTTATACGAAAAAAATCTCAAAAATAGTATGTCTAGTTCCTTACTTACCAATCAATGTCTGACTTCTTTGAAACCATATCTTATTGGAATGGAGGATTCACTAAGGATCAACAAAAGTGGTACAAGGAACACCGCTTGTCTCAAAAGGGGATACACTTATGGAAAAAAATATATCAGTTGTATGAGTATGCTCGAAACTTGTGCTCAATATATAATATATCTTTCTGCAGGGATGAATCTTGTTGACTTATGAGGCATAAACACCTTTCTTTCCAATGTGAGTATAATGATGATGAAATCTTAGCTTCTTATGCTAAGAGAAACTATGATTTTTATGATGCAGAGGAAATAGAAGAATTTGTTGCTTATAAGGGTGCCTATGAAATTACTTCTCTTCTTAAAAATATAGATGATACCCCTTACAAATCTGAGAATCTTTCTATACTTAACTATTGTTTGGAAAATTACAATGCAAATTATTATATTACTGATCATCTTGAGAGAATCTCTCCCCCAAAGGAAGAGACTAATGATTTGCAGGACTCTATGGAAGAAGAAATTGCTGAACCTGAAAGCTCCTTGGATGAAAAAGAGGAGGAGAGTGACGAACAAAAGGAGGAAGAATGGAGCCATGCACATCTAACTTCTAATGAGAATAACTCTTTGACTCTTACCTTATATGAGTGTTATGATCCCATGGATTCTTTTGAAATATCCCTTGTTTGGTGAAGTCGATGCCTTCTATGCTTATGGCCGTAATGCCACTATGGATGATGCTTACGGAGATGAATTGCTATAGTTACTCATGTTAAGCATGAAATTTTTGCTATTGCACCCACACTTGATTGTCCTATTATCCTTTTGAAATCTCCAACTCATATTCCGGAGAATTGTGCTCTTATCAAGGCTCAATGTGATGGGATGCATTCATCTTATAATTCTAAAGACCATGTTGAAAACTGTACACGTGTGCTTGTAGGTCATGAACAACATGATTTATGTGATAGTTATATTCTTGATGTTGTTCATGATACTACTGAAAATTATTTTGAGAGAGGGAAGTTTTGTTGTAGAAATTTCCATATTACTAAAACTCCTCTCTTTATGTTGAAAGTTTGGAAGATGTTCTTGTTCCACCTTCCTATTCTGGTTTCTTTTCGCTTCTTTGATTTATTTTCTTATAAGATGCATGTGCATAGGAAGTGGGTTAGGCTTAAATGTGTCTCTTATTTTCTTCTTGATGCTCTATTTTGCTCCAACTTCTTATTCTTATGTGAGCATCTTCTATAATCTTTATGCCTAGCTTAAAGGCGTAAAAGAAAGCGCTTGTTGGGAGGCAACCCACGATTATTTTACTTCTGTTTTTAGTGCTCTTGATGATTTTTACTACAATAGCAACATCATTGTATCTTTATTTTCAAGCTTTGTGCCAAGTTATAGCCTCATACGATAAGGGAAGCAAAAGTTTTAACATGCTTTCTAGAAAACAGATTCTGTCTTCGTGAAGAAAAAAACGGATCAAATCACCAGTCCATCTTTTTGAGCTGAATTTTTTACACAGAGTGCTCTATACAATTGCGGAACTTTCGTATGTTCTAAGTTTTTTTATTTGAGTTGCAGAAGTAACCTGAAATAATTCTCTACTACCTGCTGTTCTGTTTTTCACAGATTCTGCCACGTTTTTCTCTCCTTACTTTTGCAAACCTTAAGCTTGCTTTTTCTTTGAAAAAACCTTTAGTAAATCTTGAGAAATAGTAGCTCTTCAAGAATATCTTTATATCCAGTGGGGAAAAATTATTTTATTAAGGGTACTAACCTCTCTAATCAGCTTATGATTAGTTATGTATAAAGGGAGTTTTCAAGTGTGCGATGGAAGATGATGAAAGAAGATCCGGGAGTGTCAAGTGCTCAAGCTTGGGGATGCCCCCATTCATACCCAATAAATATTCAAGGAGACTCAAGCGTCTAAGCTTGGGGATGCCCCCGTGCATCCCCTTCTCCATCAACAATCATCAGTTCGTCCGTCGTCTCACTATATTTTTATCACTTCATGCGTTATGTTCTATGCTTGGAGCATCTCGCTCTTAGGTTTTATTTTTAGTTTTCTTTATATTTTCTTGCTGTTCATAACAAGTTAGACACCATCTTACTTTGTGTGGGAAGAAACACGCTCCACTTTCAAAATCTAGAACACATCATAGGATATTTCATGCTTATCTTTTTGCCGTTGTGTGTTCTTTATCTTTCCGTAGCTACTGCCATGTTTAGTTTTAGTTTTAGTTTGTCTTTAGAAAGAGCCTTGGATTTTTTTAGTTTGTTGCTGGAACTCTCTTTAGTTTTCATGTTTATCTTGTTAAGAGAGTTGGTTGTTGCACTGAGTTGTGTCTTGTCTTGAAAGTAGGTAATTGAGGTTGCTATTTAATTTTTGTAGTAACTTGCAATAGTTTTGAGATATTGTTGTGAGTAATGTTTGAACTTTTGGTGTCAAGACCTCTAGCCTATTAGTGATAGGTGTCGTATTTTGGGCAATCCGTGTTGATTTTCAAAAACAACAAAACTAGTTGAGAACTCTAGCTACTAGATGGATCGCTAATCTTTTGAGGGATCGGATACTAGAGTACACTCACGTACCATGAGTCAAGGATGCGCAAGGATAACCAAAGCCCCATACACTCCTCCTCGGGGTACTTTTCTCTTTGTGAACCTCCTCATTAGTTTGAGAGTTACCGATAATAAGTGCATGAGTTCTTCGGACTAATGTAAGTATTGAAAGTTGACACTTCCACCTCCTCATATTTGCTAGCCTCTTCCGTACCGTGCATTGCCCTCTTCTCACTCTGAGAGTTGGCGTCCACCTTCACCGGTACATCCAAACCCTTGGTATCATACGCTCAGTGATCATAAACCTCCCTATATATTTCCTCAAAACAGCCACCATACCTACCTATCAAGCATTTCCATAGCCTTTCCGAGATATATTGCCATGCAACATCCACCTCTTCATGACTTGATCTTCATGTCATACATGTTCCTTCTACACTGGCAGAGGCGTACATTGCATACATCATGATAGCTACATCTTCTTCTTTTTTGAGTACCTTGTAAAGTGTGAAGATCTTCTATACCCTCTTGTAAAATAGAGTGTTGCCCTGAAGTGAGGAAAAGATCCCAAAGTGGACAAAATAAAGGATCCCAAAGAGGACAAATGAGAGTTAAATAGAAAGAGCCATTGAGGCCACCAAAAAAATAAAAAAAAGAGCAAAAAGCGAAAAAAGAAATAAAAAGAGAGAAAGGGGAAATAATACTATCCTTTTGAAAGATCCACACTAGTACTCCCTCTTATCCTTGTACTCCATAGAGATGATCATATATGCATATAGCTATGTGGGGACCTTCACACTATAGAACTTGGCTTGCATATTCCAAGGATGAGCCTCCTCAAACGAGCTCTAGATCTTCATGAACGAGCAAGTTGGATGCACCCCCACTAGTTCCATTGGAGAGCTTTCTTAGCTCATATGTGCATTCATGGCAATCCCTACTCCTCACATCATATCTATCATTTGGCCTTCTCTCCTATGATTGTCCTCATTGATATGAGCCTTTCACACCTTTTTGTCTTCCTCCTAACCATATCTCTCTCTTTCCCATCCTAAGTGTTAACTCTCTTTCTTACACTCATCCATTGCATGAGTGCTCAAAATATCGAAAAGGATTGGATCAAATTGACTTGTACCTGGCTAATGGTCTGGGGACGAGTCGAAATAAGATTCCAAAGAAGACCAAGTGTGAAACTTTAGTAGATTGAGTTCTCAACACAAAAATACTTTTTTCTCGTATTCCCTATCCCTCTTCTTGCACGCAAACACCATTTGGAGACATTCGAGTCATAGACAGCGAGAGCTCTTACACCTAATGTTCTTTTGTTACTTGTTTCAATGCTAATATAGCCTCTTGCATGTTATGACTTTAATTAAATCACATACCTTGATTGCTTTACTTTTCAAAGTTCTTATATGGTTGCTAGCATGTCACCACAGAAATTATGCTTGTTATCATTTACCTACTCGAGGACGAGCAGGAATTAATCTTGGGGATGTTGATACATCCCAAACGTATCGATAATTTTTCCTTGCTCCATGCATGTTTTGTGTGATACTGCTATGATCTAGATACACTTTCATACACTTTTGATCTATTTGGACTAACCTATTAACTCAGTGCACCTCAGTGCTAGTTTCTGTTTTCTGCTGTTTTTCTATTTCAGTTTTCCCCCATATTAAAAGTGCTGAAAAAATTCAGAAAAAATCAGATAAAAATTCTACGTGAAGGAGCCTTCCGGAGTCCCGAAGGGGGACCAGGTGGGACCCACCAGGGCCCCAGGCGCCTAGCTGGCGCGACCTAGGGCTTGGCCACACCAGGGTGGCGCCTGGACCCCTGGCGCCCCCCTGGTAGCCCCACTTCGCCTATATATCTCACGTGACATGAAACTTCCGAAGACTGAACCCTTTTTCGCGATCTCGCCTCTGTTTCGCCGCCGCCGCTGCGCTTCCAAGATCGGGAGCACCAGAAGACCCCTTCCCGGCACCCTGCCGGAGGGAGGATCGACCTCGGGGAGCTTCCCCTCCACCATGGACGCTTCCCGGATGTTCCCTGAGTAGTTTCTTTTGGACCGTGGGTCCGTGATTTGTAGCTATGTGATGTTCTCCTTCCCTCTTTGTTCTTCATGGTTTAGACCTCGTCAGCGTGTCATCAGGAGGCACATATGTAATCTTTCTGCTGTTGCTATGCTGAATTTGATGCGATCTGATGGATTATGAGATTATGTTCAGATTGTGATAGAGTAATATATTTGGTTCTTATCTTTTATATTTCTGTTCCTAAGTAATTCTTGCATGTTCTCCGTTGCTGTTTATTGCTTTGGCCAAGTAGTAGGTAGTAACTTCAAGAGGGAACGTTATGTTCGATTCTGTGTTCATGCCCCTTGATGACACGCTTGAGTGACAGAAACATGAGTCCATGGGATGTGATGTTGCCACAAAGGGGAAAACAACGGTGCTTGTAACCGTGGTTGCAAGGATTGTTTACTTTGGGCAAAGTTCTTTATAATGCAGTTGTCTGTTGCTTTGGGTTTACACTTTGGGTGGGGCTCGCAACTTAATACCAGCGAGATGTTCTGGATAGATATCCAAGGTGGATGATTAGTAGTAGATGTAGATGGATTTCGGTCTACTTATTTTAGCATACTACCTATGCTTTTGAGCCTCTTCCTTTCTGTTGTAGCATAGTTAGCATTGCGGTGCGTTTATAATCCTCTCAATTGCCCATATGTAATTTGTTTACCTCGCATAGCAGTTTTATCGTCTTTTGGGAGAGAGACATCACTAGTGAACATCACGGGACCCGGTTCCATATTCTCATCATTATTTACTCGCTCATTTAATTTTCTGCTTTTACTTTCAGTTGCTATCATTATCATTATCCCTTGTGTTTTGATCCTTTGTAAACAACAAGACCGGAGATATTGACAACCTCCCTGAAATTCATTTGGAGCAAAGTTATTTGTATCCATGTGCAGGTCCAGGAGAAGCAAGTGATTATCATAAATGGCGCGTCACTTTCCGAACCACCTACTTATCATCTCCGGAGTCCTACTGGTCGATCTCAACCTTGGTATCTTCACCGAGGGAAACTTGCCGCTACGCTGCATCTCACCTTCCACTTGGGGTGACCAACGAAGGGCAAGAAGAAACTATCATCTCTTGCGTATCAAGCAAATTTCTGGCGCCGTTGCCGGGGACTCCGAGTGATAAGATAGGGGAGTTTCCCACTACCATTTAACTTTACTTTTTAGTCTTGTTAGTTTACCTTTCAGTTTTTACCTTTGTGTCTTATACCAAAAAAATCTCAAAAATAGTATGTCTAGTTCCTTACTTACCAATCAATGTCTGACTTCATTGAAACCATATCTTATTGGAATGGAGGATTCACTAAGGATCAACAAAAGTGGTACAAGGAACACCGCTTGTCTCAAAAGGGGATACACTTATGGAAACAAATATATCAGTTGTATGAGTATGCTCGAAACTTGTGCTCAATATATAATATATCTTTCTGCAGGGATGAATCTTGTTGACTTATGAGGCATAAACACCTTGCTTTCCAATGTGAGTATAATGATGATGAAATCTTAGCTTCTTATGCTAAGAGAAACTATGATTTTTATGATGCAGAGGAAATAGAAGAATTTGTTGCTTATAAGGGTGCCTATAAAATTACTTCTCTTCTTAAAACTATAGATGATACCCCTTACAAATCTGAGAATTTTCTATACTTAACTATTGTTTGGAAAATTACAATGCAAATTATTATATTACTGATCATCTTGAGAAAATCTCTCCCCCAAAGAAAGAGACTAATGATTTGCAGGACTCTATGGAAGAAGAAATTGCTGAACCTGAAAGCTCCTTTGATGAAAAAGAGGAGGAGAGTGACGAACAAAAGGAGGAAGAATGGAGCCATCCACGTCTACCTTCTAATGAGAATAACTATTTGACTCTTACCTTATATGAGTGTTATGATCCCATGGATTCTTTTGAAATATCCCTTGTTTGGTGAAGTTGATGCCTTCTATGCTTATGTTCGTAATGCCACTATGGATGATGCTTACGGAGATGAACTTGCTATAGTTACTCATGTTAAGCATGAAATTTTTGCTATTTCACCCACACTTGATTGTCCTATTATCCTTTTGAAATCTCCAACTCATATTCCGGAGAATTGTGCTCTTATCAAGGCTCAATGTGATGGGTTGCATTCATCTTATAATTCTAAAGACCATGTTGAAAACTGTACACGTGTGCTTGTAGGTCATGAACAACATGATTTATGTGATAGTTATATTCTTGATGTTGTTCATGATACTACTGAAAATTATTTTGAGAGAGGGAAGTTTGGTTGTAGAAACTTCCATATTACTAAAACTCCTCTCTTTATGTTGAAAGTTTGGAAGATGTTCTTGTTCCACCTTCCTATTCTGGTTTCTTTTTTCTTCTTTGATTTATTTTCTTATAAGATGCATGTGCATAGGAAGTGGGTTAGGCTTAAATGTGTATCATATTTTCTTCTTGATGCTCTATTTTGCTCCAACTTCTTATTCTTATGTGAGCATCTTCTATAATCTTTATGACTAGCTTAAAGGCGTAAAAGAAAGCGCTTGTTGGGAGGCAACCCACGATGTTTTTACTTCTGTTTTTAGTGGTCTTGATGATTGTTACTACAGTAGCAACATCATTGTATCTTTATTTTCAAGCTTTGTGCCAAGTTATAGCCTAATACGATAAGGGAAGCGAAAGTTGTAACATGCTTTGCAGAAAACAGATTCTGTCTTCGTGAAGAAAAAAACGGATCAAATCACCAGTCCATCTTGTTGAGCTGAATTTTTTACACAGAGTGCTCTATACAATTTCGGAACTTTCGTATGTTCTAAGTTATTTTATTTGAGTTGCAGAAGTAACCTGAAATAATTCTCTACTACCTGCTGTTCTGTTTTTCACAGATTCTAACACGTTTTGTCTCACCTTACTTTTGCAAACCTTAAGCTTGCTTTTTCTTTGAAAAAACCTTTTGTAAATCTTGATAAATAGTAGATCTTCAAGAATATCTTTATATCCAGTGGGGAAAAATTATTTTATTAAGGGTACTAACCTCTCTAATCAGCTTATGATTAGTTATGTATAAAGGGAGTTTTCAAGTGTGCGATGGAAGATGATGGAAGAAGATCCGGGAGTGTCAAGTGCTCAAGCTTGGGGATGCCCCCATTCATACCCAATAAATATTCAAGGAGACTCAAGAGTCTAAGCTTGGGGATGCCCCCGTGCATCCCCTTCTCCATCAACAATCATCAGTTCGTCCATCGTCTCACTATATTTTTATCACTTCATGCGTTATGTTCTATGCTTGGAGCGTCTCGCTCTTAGGTTTTATTTTTAGTTTTCTTTAGATTTTCTTTCTGTTGATAACAAGTTAGACACCGTCTTACTTTGTGTGGGAAGAAACACGCTCCACTTTCAAAATCTAGAACACATCATAGGATATTTCATGCTTATCTTTTTGCCGTTGTGTGTTCTTTATCTTTCCGTAGCTACTGCCATGTTTAGTTTTAGTTTTAGTTTGTCTTTAGAAAGAGCCTTGGATTTTTTTAGTTTGTTGCTGGAACTCTCTTTAGTTTTCATGTTTATCTTGTTAAGAGAGTTGGTTGTTGCACTGAGTTGTGTCTTGTCTTGAAAGTAGGTAATTGAGGTTGCTATTTAATTTTTGTAGTAACTTGCAATAGTTTTGAGATATTGTTGTGAGTACTGTTTGAACTTTTTGTGTCAAGAGCTCTAGCCTATTAGTGATAGGTGTCGTATTTTGGGCAATCCGTGTTGATTTTCAAAACCAACAAAACTAGTTGAGAACTCTAGCTACTAGATGGATCGCTAATCTTTTGAGGGATCGGATATTAAAGTACACTCACGTACCATGAGTCAAGGATGCGCAAGGATAACCAAAGCCCCATACACTCCTCCTCGGGGTACTTGTCTCTTTGTGAACCTCCTCATTAGTTTGAGAGTTACCGATAATAAGTGCATGAGTTCTTCGGACTAATGTAAGTATTGAAAGTTGACACTTCCACCTCCTCATATTTGCTAGCCTCTTCCGTACCGTGCATTGCCCTCTTCTCACTCTGAGAGTTGGCGTCCACCTTCACCGGTACATCCAAACCCTTGGCATCATACGCTCAGTGATCATAAACCTCCCTATATATTTCCTCAAAAAAGCCACCATACCTACCTATCAAGCATTTCCATAGCCTTTCCGAGATATATTGCCATGCAACATCCACCTCTTCATGACTTGATCTTCATGTCATACATGTTCCTGCTACACTGGCAGAGGCATACATTGCATACATCATGATAGCTACATCTTCTTCTTTTTTGAGTACCTTGTAAAGTGTGAAGATCTTCTATACCCTCTTGTAAAATAGAGTGTTGCCCTGAAGTGAGGAAAAGATCCCAAAGTGGACAAAATAAAGGATCCCAAAGAGGACAAATGAGAGTTAAATAGAAAGAGCCATTGAGGCCACCAAAAAAAATAAAAAAAGAGAAAAAAGCGAAAAAAGAAATAAAAAGAGAGAAAGGGGAAACAATACTATCCTTTTGAAAGATCCACACTAGTACTCCCTCTTATCCTTGTACTCCATAGAGATGATCATATATGCATATAGCTATGTGGGGACCTTCGCACTATAGAACTTGGCTTGCATATTCCAAGGATGAGCCTCCTCAAACGAGCTCTAGATCTTCATGAACGAGCAAGTTGGATGCACCCCCACTAGTTCCATTGGAGAGCTTTCTTAGCTCATATGTGCATTCGTTGCATGGCAATCCCTACTCCTCACATCATATCTATCATTTGGCCTTCTCTCCTATGATTGTCCTCATTGATATGAGCCTTTCACACCTTTTTATCTTCCTCCTCACCATATCTCTCTCTTTCCCATCCTAAGTGTTAACTATCTTGCTTACACTCATCCATTGCATGAGTGCTCAAAATATCGAAAAGGATTGGATCAAATTGACTTGTACCTGGTTAATGGTCTGGGGACGAGTCAAAATAAGATTCCAAAGAAGACCAAGTGTGAAACTTTAGTAGATTGAGCTCTCAACAAAAAAATACTTTTTTCTCGTATTACCTATCCCTCTTCTTGCACGTAAACACCATTTGGAGACATTCGAGTCACAGACAGCGAGAGCTCTTGCACCTAATGTTATTTTGTTACTTGTTTCAATGCTAATATAGCCTCTTGCATGTTATGACTTGAATTGAATCACATACCTTGATTGCTTTACTTTTCAAAGTTCTTATATGGTTGCTAGCATGTCACCACATAAATTATGCTTGTTATCATTTACCTACTCGAGGACGAGCAGGAATTAATCTTGGGGATGTTAATACGTCCCAAACGTATCGATAATTTTTCCTTGCTCCATGCATGTTTTGTGTGATATTGCTATGATCTAGATACACTTTCATACACTTTTGATCTATTTGGACAAACTTATTAACTCAGTGCACCTCAATGCCAGTTTCTGTTTTCTGCTGTTTTTCTATTTCAGTTTTCCCCCATATTAAAAGTGCTCAAAAAATTCAAGAAAAATCAGATAAAAAATCAGCATGAAGGAACCTTCCGGAGTCTCGAAGGGGGACCAGGTGGGAACCACTAGGGCCCCAGACGCCTAGCTGGCGCGGCCTAGGGATTGTTCGCGCCAGGAAGGCGCCTGGACCCCTGGTGGCCCCCCTGGCTGCCCCCTTTGCCTATATATCTCCCGTGACGTGAAACTTCTGAATACAGAATCCTTTTTCGCGATCTCGCCTCTGTTCCGCCGCTGCCGCGCCTCCAAGATCGGGTGCACTAGCAGAACCCTTCCCGGCACCCTGTCGGAGGGAGGATCGACCTCCGGGAGCTTCCCCTCAACCATGGACGCTTCCCGGATGTGTCTTGAGTAGTTTCCTTTGGACCATGAGTCCGTGATCATTAGCTATGTGATGTTCTCCTCCCCTCTTTGTTCTTCATGGTTTAGACCTCGTGAGCTTCCCTACATGATCGAGGCACATGGGAAGCGAATAGCCAACAGTTATAATAGCATGCATGTAATAACAATGCATCATAAGTTGATGCAACATTGAATGCCAGTAAGTTGTAATAATTATTAATGCTTCCGAGATCCCCCCCTCGACTTCACCACGAGGAAGAAAACCCAGAACCAACAGTTTAGTAATGTAGTAGTTTGTAGTAGTAGGATCTGGCTTCAGCATAAAGCATTATGTTACTCTGGACAAGACTATTCGAATAGATTAAACTCCCTGCAGGGGTGCACTACTGTTAAAACTGCACGCTCGGACCTCCAGGGTGGCGTACACCTTGTTAGGGAATGCCCCACCGAGGCTATCCGACACGCAACATCCCATCCTAGGCTCAACATAGAGGCCATCCGCCAGACTAAATCCTATGCGCTCAGGGCTCGAGGACCCTCACCCTTCACGCTCCTCCACCGTGCGATGCTGGCCGGTGAAGCAAAAGAAAATATCACATTTTGAGCAAAGAAGACACACCACTTCCCCGCACAAGCCGCGGTACTATTGACGTCTGAAGAACTATCGAATGAAACTACGATGCAGGGGAGCCAATAACTCCTTATCCCAACTGAAGGTAGTGCATACAGGCCTTGGCGGACTTTCAAGTCATCCACCGAACCATTAGTAATTTTATTATCTCGCGGACAACCGTTATCGTTGCCCGACTAATTCACACAACGGACAACGAACAACATCCACGACAACCAGTAAATCGGTGCCTGCCCTGTCGTCCCGTCAAAGCACACGGTTACCACTAAGGTGAACTGTCTCCTTACCTTGTCTCGCGTGTGCTCATGGAGGAGCTCGACTTTCGTGGTTTGCTATCTCATGGCCAACGAGCAAGGAACAGGCCCACGATGGTATCTGCCTGTCCTGCCTTCCTGATACAATACCTCTCGCGGACCCCGTCGGGTCACCCGGCTATTTACCTTTAAGGACACAAGTTGATTCGGGTGCCTACCATCAAGTGAAACCCGGAGTAATCACCCTCGATGGTACAGTTGAAGCGGTTCGAAAGAGACATCAGTGGGAATGAACTAAAGAGGAATATCCTTGTATCACCCCCGTGATGCTACGCTACCGAGCCGGTGACGAGAGTGAATTACGAGTCCATCGACTCGTAAGTCAAACTTTAAGTGGCTCGGCAGAATATTGCCGTTGTAGGTTCCCTTGGGCGTCTGCTCTGTACCGTACCTGTTGCAGCAATTTAAATCATTTGTGTTCCGCGTTAACCACAGAGTGATCGCGGCCCGATTACTAAACCTAGTTCACTAACATTGTGCAGGGCTCACTGCTGAATATTATATTTATATAGGCAACATAGGATAAAGGAAGGTACATCAAGGGGAGAAAATGACATGTGATTCTATGTATAGGAATTAACGTAATAGCAACAACAACAATGCCTAGTGCATGAATTGTACGGAAAAGATAGGCGATATATGGGGAAGGAGAATGGCTCTGTTTTCCTGGAAGCTCGGCAGTAGGGGTACGGTCGTTGAAGCAGTAGTCGTACTCAGCAGCGGTGTAGTCGGCAGCAGTGGACAAACGGAAGGTGTATTTAATTATCCAAAGCCTTATCGGTGGTGGGGAATCGCAAAGTAGTGGGCATAAGGTTCTCGGGAATTTATGGGAGAGTATCTTCGACATCTTCTGGAGAAGTAAGCGATCATCAGAAATGCAGGGATCTTCGGGGAAAGTAGTCACGAGAACCTAGAGTCAGAGTTAGTAAAATCTTTAACCCGAAATGGAGGAGAGATCAGAGTCCCAAAGTAAAGGTACGGAGAAAAAGATCCTAATATCACCCATTTTGCGACGTGGGCCGATAAGCCACACGACACTGTTAGTAAAGTAGTTTTGCAAAGACTAGGCTCGACTTCGACCAAGGAGTTGGAAGGGGGTGTCCTAAAGGTAGTTGGCTCTGATACCAACTTGTGACACCACCAATTTATGATCATGTACAATACTCATACACGCAAGGTACACGATCGAGCACAGGGATTCACGGTAAGATATCACAACACATACAAGCCAGGGGCTACAAGGGATCGAATACAACAGCTCGAGAGCACAAAGTTAGCGGAAGCAATAGTATCTGAGTAAATACACGAATAACATCGTTGCCTTAAGAAGGGTAGCACAAATAACAACAGATCGAAAAGGCGAGGCCTCTTGCCTGGGAACCTCCAAAATACTCCTGGTCAACGGGGAAATCAACGTCATATTAGGCGCCTTCGGGGTACTCCTGCTCCTGGGCGCCAGCGTCTGGTTGCATCATTCCGGGTATATAAAACAAAGATAGAAAAGCAAGAGGGGGGTGAGTATCTAGCATACTCGCGAGTCTTACGTCTGACTACTAAGAATTTATGCATTGGTATCAAATGGAAAGGGGAGGCTATATAGAGGACTGAACTGTAGAAAACCAGAATAAGGATGAGAAGCTAGGCCTACCGAAGACTTGCATCTTAACACAATTCTTGCAGAATGGGAAGAGAATAGCCAACAGTTATTATAGAATGAATGTAATAAAAATGCAGCATGAGTTGATGCAACATTGAATAATAGTAAGTTGTAATAATTATCAATGCTTCAGAGATCCCTCCCTCGACTTCCCTGCGAAGAATAAAACCCAGAACCAATAGTTTAGTAATGTAGTAGTTTGTAGTAGTAGGATCTGGCTTCAGCATAAAGCGTCCTATTACCGTGGACACGGCTATTCGAATAGATTAAACTCCCTACAGGGGTGCACTACTATGAATCCTGCACGCTCGGATCTCCAGGGTGGCGTACACCTTGTTAGGGAATGCCCCACCGAGGCTATCTAACACGCCAAAACCCATCCTAGGCTCAATAGAGAGGCCATCCGCCGTACTAAATCATGTGCGGTCAGGGGTCTAGGACCCTCACCAATTAGGTAAGTTTGGCTAAGTCTGGGATTCTTGCTCAATTAAACACCAATTAGCTGTCTTCTGTTCATCCAATGTATTAGTGACCTATACCAATTCTTCTAAGTTTTCTGTTATCTATAATCTGGTACAGAAATCATTCATGTTAGAGTTCATTTGATTGATCAAAGTTTGGTCGGAAAATTAGGACTGGATGTTAATTCTAGAACCTGTTAAATTATACAAAGTTTTCTGGATGAATGTCATTGATCCAAAGCTCTAATGGATATGCTTCCTACATGTGTTTTTCACTACATCAAGTGCTCTCTCATGCCATGCTCTTTGATGCATGTCAAGCTCCAATGTGTAACACCCTCAGTGTCATGTAACAGTAATCACTTTTGCTAATGACAATTACTGTTGCTAATCATGACTTGATCATCTTTGCATTGATCATTTCAAATATCCCCTTTGCTTGATATTAAAAATAATGTGATAAATAAAACTTTATCCAAAAATTGTTCAACCAATTTTGTTAAATGCATAATAATCAGTGGATCATGTCCATATGGTTGTGGAGGTTTATTGAACTTAAAAATAATTCAAATAATTCTAAACAGTGCCAATATAGCCCCAAATATCCATTGCATATTAAAAGAAATTCTAAATGAATTTCTTTTGCACCCAAACCTTTTGTGGTACTGCTCTATAGTGTGACATTAATTTAGGAACACTTGGCACATTTTATAAAACTCATATACTAGCTAAAAAAATAAAATAGAAAGCAAAAGAATAGCAGAAAAGACCTAAAATGAAAAGGGCCTATCTTCTGCCAAGGGCAAACCCCTCCCTCTCGGCCAAGCCCACCTCCTCCCCAACCCAACCCCACACCATCCCCTACCTCCTGTTCACGGAGGGAGGCCGTGGCAGACATCCACCGGCCTCACCACGGTCATGTCATCGTGGAGGCTATCTGTCAGTCGCCGATGAGCATAAATGCACCCCGAGCACCTCCCTCGCACCCAAACCCTAGCCCGACCCCTGTCCATTCCCCTCGAGCACCCTCTGCCTCTCTTTCCACTCGTCTCGTGCGCGCCGTGTCGCTGCGCTGCTGGCTCCGCCATGGCCAACAGCGCCGGCAGGCCGCGCAACCTGGTCTGGCTGCTCCCCGGCCTCGACCTCGTCTCCACGCCTCCTCCTACGTCGCCTCAGACCACCATGTTGTGGGAATTGTGCCGCCCCCTTCACCTCTTTGCTTTCACGGACGCTGCCTGCCACGCTCCTCCGACGAAGTTCGTCGTCGCTGGCACAAGAGATGCCTCCCGAGCTCGTCTTCCCTCTCACTGTGAGTCACTGCCCGATTTCCCCCTCCGCTCTACCTGATTTGGTTGCCCCTGCTGCCATGGTCGCGAGGCCATGCTCCGTTCGTCGTCGGGCTGCCATGGCAGGGGCACGAGCTCGTCGCGCCTCGGCCATGCGCCCAGCGCGTTCTGGCCACGCCCAAACGTGAGCCCACGCATCGCTGCGCGCCGCACCCTCACCGCGGCCTCCCACGCCGGAGGCCCAATCTCGGCGCCACTCGCCGCCGTGCGCCCCCTGCTCGCGCCGGTGTGCTCACCCGGTGGGCTACCCCCCTAATCCCCTAGCAAGTCTAACCCCCTTGCTTAATTAGCCTAGGTGCGACTAACCAGTGGGGCCCGACCCCTTTATTAAACTAAATAAAATTGCTATTAAAAGATTGGGCCTATGACACGTGGGCCCAGGCCAAATAGTAATCCTTGGTTAAACTAAAACAAATTAATTATAACATGTGTGAATGACAACTGGGCCCCACTACTGGTAATTAAGTTAAAATGCTTTTTTTAAAGGTGAGGCTGACATGTGGGACCCACTAGTCAGTAGGACCCACTTGACAGGTTTGACCTGGTCAACAGAACTGTTATGGACAATGTTGCTATTTATTGATAAAAGAAAATCTAGAAAATAGTTTTAAAATGATTTAAAATTCAAAAATTAGTATCTTTTATTCCGTAGCTCAGATTGAATTTCTGTCTGTAGGCGAAGAACTCTGCCTCCGTGGGCGCGTGACGCGTTTCGACTTGTGCCACGATTTGTCAAATGCACGCTCGATGTGTTGCGCATTTTCTAATTGTTGTTGTTTACGTGTTTGCGCGAATTGAAGAGGGATCTAGGCAGATAGAATTCGTTAGTTAGCAATTTGTTTTTTAATGTGCACGCACAACGAGCTGCAATGGTCTTTAATGTGAGCTGCATTTGATCACCGTATAGCAGTGCATCTAATCATATCTCCGAACTGCATTGGTTCTCTTTTTGCATCTTTTTTTCTTGGTGTCCGCTGTGTCTATATACAACTGGGTCCATTGCGACCCAGCTTATCTTATCCGCGGAGGCCATCTGTTAGTCCCCTCCCCTCCCCAAACCCACCCTCGTCTTACCATCAGATCCGTGATCTCTCTCTACCCCCCTCTCCCCCAACCATATCCTCTTCCCATCAGTAAAATGGATTGCTCGTGCGGCTTCTTATCAAGGATGGAGCCCATGCTGGAGACCTGCGTGTTCTCTGAAGGTCTTGTTCTGAATCACAAGCAGCGGCACAACACTCTCTGTTCCCTTCTGTACTCTCCATTCATTGGAATCAGAGCTCCATTCGTCCACCAAATGACCCAAGTTGATGTCGATGATTCATGGGTATGTATGATTCATATTTTTTGCAGCAGCAGTAGTGAACAGCTTTCATATAGATCTTTATATTATGAAGATTTCAGCAGAATTTAGTTTCTGAAAGAAGTATTTTTTAATTTTTTTGTGTTAGTTTAAGTGAACTGCTTTCATATACAGGGTTTTATATTCTTTGAAGAAACATTTTTCTGAGCAGCACTAGTGAACTGCTTTCATATATATCTTTCAGCAGAATTAGATTGTGAAGAAGCATTTTTTAAAATTTTTGTGTATTTTAAGTGAACTACTTTTATATAAAGTTTTTTTATTATGAAGATTGTAAACAACAGCATCTGTTTGAATATTTCCTGTGCTACACTTTATTTTATAAGTTTTTGTTGTTGTTGTTGTGCAGAAATTTCCTTCTGATCTAGTCAGGGTTTCAGAAACTTGCATTAACCTGGTCTTTGTTAGCAAGAATTGGTATCATAATGTTGACGTCATGTACTCTGTCCGCTCTGATGATTTTTTGGTTCTCAAAGATGGCTGGAAGGAATTGGTGGAGGAATCTCTTCTCTAGGCTGGGGATGTTGTCATGGCTATGTTTTATAGGCATGCAAATTGTTTTGAAATCAAGTTAAATTTGCTTTATCTCAGTTCTGTTGTTTTTTAGCATCTGCGTGAAAACATTTCGTTGTAATAATGTGCCATACTGTGTGGCATCTAGTTATCATGTAAGTTTGAACGGCGAAAACAATCTTTTCGGAAAAGGCAGTGAAACATTTTATTAATATTTTTGTCCACTTTTCTGCTGAGAATGGCAGGTGTTTCCTGCTTGATATGTTACCTTCTTTTTCGACAAGATTTTATAAGTGAACCGCTTTTTAGGAGTGAACAAGAGTAGAAGTGAACATCAGTTGAAGAGATATACAGAATTGAAGCACCCACATAGCTTCATTTTTCCAAGCAGACCACACACGGAACTACAGTTCTAATAAAAGAGGACTGCATCAACCTTTGTATGTGAACCACTTCGATAACACATTCAGAACTGGAAATTGTTCATATATACAAACCAAGGGGTTTCTGTGCTCATAACAAGCAAAGTACATCATCAAGCAAACCTAAACCACTCAAGAAAATATTGTTCCAAAGCAAACTACAACGAAAGAAAACTTTTCTTGACCTATGCAGATGGAAATAACTCGATCACTCGTGACTTGAACCCCGTTGGTTTTACCAGCATATGGACTGCAACATCAGTTCCACTCGGCCTAGCCGGAGGTGGAAGGTGATCCTGCGCTCCCCTTACCCCAGCTCCCCTTGCCCCAGGATCCCCTCGGGCGCTTCCTGGTCCGCTCCTTTATAGCGCGTGTGAGGCCGTCCTGCACTATTGTGGTGCGGTTCCATATCTCGAACGCAGCATAGGCGTCCTTCGCATCATACTCAATGTGCTTCTTGGTGAGAACGTCATTCCAGTGGTTGTGCTCTTCATTCGTCATCTTGCTCTTCATGTCCGCGTAGTAGTCGTCGATGATGGCGGCTGACACATCGCCAAGTGAGTCGGGCTCCTTTGTTCCATCATGAACCCTCCAGTTCTCCTGAATGTCGGTGAAGTTGGATATGTACAGGTTGCTCCGCGAAAGCTTTTGTTTGTCCTGGTCTATGCTGAAACCAGCGAACTCGTACCTACGTTGACCACAAGTTATTCATTAGAGAACTGCATACAGACGACAAACAGAACCGCATACAGACGTCAAACAGAACTGCATACAGAGTCAAGGAGATATCCACAGGCCTGCAACTATGTATTACACCAGTATAAAAGAAGTGCTTACTTCGAGTTGGCGAGGAACTTGTCGAAGGCGATGCATCTCTCGCCCATAGTAGCGCATACCTGGAAAAGGAGAACCGCGTGATCCTTGCCTATCGAGAGCTGAATCAGGGCGGCGTCCCTCCTGTAAGGTGTGTACTCGACGTCGATGTCGACGATCTTCTGGCGGCGGCCCTGCAGAGCTTCCTTGTAGTCGTTGATGTAGATCACCGTGAGCACTGTCTTACCGTGCGCCTCGACATCTTTGAAGATTTTGGTGAACGACATGGCTGTAATGAGGAGGAACAGTGGGGGAAGCGTAGTAGTTTGTGAAACAATCAAGCGTCGGACGCCGGAATTTAAAGGGGAGCGGCAACAACATCTTCCCAGCCCACGTTCTTCTTCTCCAACCGGCACGGGGAGTGGGGGCGATCGTGGGTGCGCCCGTTGGGACCGTGGTGATCGTGGCCTTAGTGCTTTCTCGAACCGTGCGGATAGAGGAGCAGGGCGCGCGGCGTTTCGATTCAGTCTTGAGATCGTGGCCCCGTATTTTTCGTGGGCGGCTCTTAAAAGAAGCAACTGAAGAGATTGGAGGCGAACCGCATCAATTTTCATTAACCGAACTGCATGAATTTCATTAACCGAACTGCATCATCAAAATAGATCGAGCCGTTGTTGGTTCCTGTATATGACTTGTGGGCCGATAAGGTAGATTTTTTTATTTTTGTATAACGCGCGTCGCTGACTCGTGGGCCCGGATGGAAAATACCCCCGTCCCCTCCTCATTCTCCCCGCCGCCCCTCGCAGGGAAAAAACCCCCGCTCGGTCTCGCGGCTGAGAGGGACGACGCCCGCAGCCGCCGCCGTTCGCCGCCGTTTGCTGTGCCGTCGCCCTGTTGTTCCGCCGCTCATCACAGCGTCCCACGGTTAGTCCCGCCGCTCCATAAATATTCTCTCGTCTCCGTCGATTTTCGTCGCCGGAAATCGTCATCGTCGCCCCCGATTTGTTTCTAGGGTTAGTTTTTGGAGCGACAAGCTTCTTTTTTATTTTTTAACTATCGTTTTCCATGCTCGAATCGCAACATGCGTTTGTGTTTAAGAGAATGTTGTGGTATTAGTGGCCTTGAAATCTTAGCAATGTCCACCTAGGTTTTTTTTTATCTGTACATGCTAGGTTTGCTTTTCTAGGGTTTGATTATTTATCTGTTGTTGTTTGCAGATTTAGCATGGCTTCTCCTACTAGAAGATGTCCAAGGTTTGGAGGAAATTGTATGTGAACTTCTTTCCCATATCATTTGTTCTTTTTCTTTTCTTTTTTTCACTACGCTTCAAGCTGATTCTTTTATCTTTTTGTTTTACAGGTTCTTCATCACCCATTGATGTCTCACCAATCAGCGCGGCCGCTGCATCTGGTAATTTACAATGTATCCTTTGCCCCTGTCGCCATAAGGTTGTTAGGAAAATCTCAACTCGTGTCAACTTTTTTGCTCACCAGGAAGAAGTGATAAAATCTTATAGCATCTTCCTTTTTTGTTATGGGAGAACTGCATTATATATTTTACTTACAAACCTACATGTGTTTTAGACAAGTTTTGTGAAATTGATATGAACTGTAGCTAGTTAATTGTTTTAATTTTATTGTCTTGGAATGAAGTGCAATAAGTTCTTTCTTTTTTCATATGCTAATGAACTGCATCAAGTTATTGTGTCTCCATAAATCTTTTATATTATTTTTTTGGTAAAAGTGCACTGCATTTATGTACATTGCCTTTTTTTGCCATATATGTGTGGCCCAATTTATATTAGTTGTATTTAGTTTACTTTTTCCTCTCACACACATACTTTCTTCCACCTACAGTTTTATGCCCTGGTGGGTCTGGTGGTGGGGGTGTTAACTATTTGATTACCCGTTATTTCTCAGCCGATGTTGTCGGGGATGGGACATCCGGTGTACCTGAAATGACCGATACTCAGTCGCAATCTGTTGATGGCACAGAACTGGTGACTCAGGATTGGATGGTGCCCGATCAGATTGCAGCCGACAACGAGAGGAGAAGGCAGAAAGCGATTGCGCTTGCTAATCGTTTCGAGGAGGAGCACAAGGCGAAGCAGGATCACAAGGCGAAGCGAGTAATCTTTGAGGAGGGCAAGGAGATAGCAAGGAGGATTGCAGACTCAAATAAGTCTGCTAAGTTTGTCCCTTCAAAGAATACTGTTAAGAGAAAACTCAACACTGTTGCAGAGGAAGGCTTAATCTCTCCACGGCGCAGTCCCCGGGTTGATTGCTCAAAGAGGCCCAATTATGCCGAGGTTCAAAGAAAGCGGCCAAGTGCTGACGGTTACTCTGGTGTTGATTTTGATGGCCCATCCAAGCGTGCACGCTCAAAGGCAGCTGCAGAAATGCTTGACAACGACTCGGGTGAGGAGGATTCTGACGGGGAGGATAATGATGCTGCGAAGGTATCTTGCTGTTTGTCACTCTTTTTTTTCTGATGTTTTTATTTGCTGCTTTTAATTTATCTCCTTGTCACTCGAGCTACTGATGTGAACTGCATCAACTTTTTACATTGTATAAATAAAAGCTAGAAGTTTTTACACTAGGTTTTAATGTTGTATATATGCAACGCACCGCATTTTTGTATATGAGTTTGTTTAAGGGGAGGTTGGGGGGGGACCCCCCCCATATATGGTTTAACAAAAAATAGAATTTAACTGCATTTTAATACCACATTCTCATATCATCTTGTTTTTATATAGAAGAGAACTGCATTTATTTTGTATATGAGTTTGTGTAAGGGGAGGTTGGCCCCCCCCCCATATTTTTGTATATGAGTTTGTTTAAGGGGAGGTTGGGTGGGGGTGGGGGGGACCCCCCCCATATATGGTTTAACAAAAAATAGAAGATATTTGCATTTTAATACCACATTCTCATATCATCTTGTTTTTATATAGAAGAGAACTGCATTTATTTTGTATATGAGTTTGTTTAAGGGGAGGTTGGGGGCCCCCCATATTTTGGTTTAACAAAATATAGAAGAGAACTGCATTTTAATAGCACATTTTCATATCATCTTGTTTATATAGAAGAGAACTGCATTTTTTAACAACTCACTGCCAACTCATTTTGTTTTTTTTACATAAGAGAACTGCATTCTCAAGATAACATTCAGATGCTAACGTGAACTGCATCTTTATTTCTTTTTTTAGATTGGAAGAGTGCCAAAAGGAAGAAGTCCGAAGACGATGCTACGGGGGAATGGCGATTCAACAAGACTGTTCGGCTGTCTATTCCAAATGTATGTAAAGCCGTTGATTTGTTGAAGGAGCCGCATAGAATTTTGGTTCAGCTAGCAGGTTTCGGCATTGTCTTCAATCTGAAAGTGAAGAAGAATGTGTCTCGTGTGCTTATGTGCAAGTTGATGGGAAAGATCAACCCCGAGACGATGAAACTAGACTATGGGCCAAACAAGGTTCTGGAAATAAATCGTGAGGTTGTTCATCACATTTTCGAGTTCCCTATGGGTACTCACACCGCTCCCAGGCCTGCCGAAAGCGGCCATGATGATTCTCTGGCTACTCTGAAGGACGGGGTTGGTTTTAACCGTTCTCGTAGCATAGATGTGAAAGATCTGCTTGAACTACTCCGTAACTTGGTTAATGATCCTGTGAAGGTTGATATGGCTGTGAAGGTTTTCTTTCTCATTGTTTTTCAGAGTTAGCTTTGCCCCAGCCCTGCCACTCGGTTGTCCAGGGTAGCTGCCATGGTTGAAAACCTGAACTTTGATTCCATGGCTGAGATGGACTTTTGCCAGCTAGTTGTTGATGAGCTGCAGGCTGCAGTGCACAAGTGGAATTCTGAAGGGAGCAAGCAGAACTGTGCTGAGGGTTGTACCATTGTGCCTCTGTTCATGTACCTCGATAGCTTGAATCTTTGCAATGTATCTGTTATGCATACACGCACGCCACGTGCTGCAATTCTGTCCCATCAGGAGTTGAAGAAGATTCACAATGCCAACATGATTGTAAGGGGAAAGATTCATCTGGATACCTACAAGTTCGGCAAGTTGCCTGTATGTTCACATTTTTCAGTTTCTTTATGTTTTGTGATTATCTTCTTTTTTTATTTTTTCGACATACTAAATGTGAACCTCTTACTTTCTTACATGTGCACTGCTTTCTTTTTTGTTCAATGGAAGGCGATAGGGGACATTGTGTACAAGCGGATTGCAGCCGCTGAACTGCATCCCATCTTCCGTGAGCCTCTTGCTAGGGGTTCACGCATTCGGCGGGTTGACGGTGTTGCTAGGGGTTCACCCATTCGGCGGGTTGATGGTGTTGCTAGGGGTTATCCACTTAGGCGGGTTGATGGTGTTGCTAGGGGGTCTGCTGGAGGTTCTCACGGCGAGGCTCATGATGAACACAATATTTTCGTCCAGGTTGACGAGCTTCTTGACAGGGTTATCAATTTAACTTCCGATCTCCCAACATCTGGCCCTAGGATGAGGCATATTGATGGACTGTTTACTCCTGGCAAAGGACCTTCTGAAGCAGAAATCGATGCCGCTCACAACTTTGATTGTGGGCAGCTTCAATTCCTTAATTTGTCAGTTTCGAATGTCAGGGCGGCATTTGTTCAGTTCAAGCATTCCCAGGATGTCAAGTGCGCTAGGTATAAGAAGGAAGCTGAGGCACTTGTGAAAGAAATGGACATGCGGGAAAATGTTGTTAGGGCTTCCTTGTCTGATCGCGCTGCTGCTGATGTACGCTTCTTTTCATGTCATACGTGAACTGCTTTTGTATCAATTTTTTCTTTTATTTTCCTATGCCATTGACATTTATTTTTTGCATGCTTTTTTATTATTGCAGTGCGGAGGAGAGTATTCTAACGCAAACGCGCGGCCCGATAATGACCCGGACGACCAACATGCTTTTGACTCAGATATCGTGTCTGATAGGCAGCAGCCCCCTATTGTTGATGTTGTTAGAGACAATCTTGTCGACGAAGGCGTCATAGACAATGTTTGAATTTTTTGTACCTTTTCTACTATACATTTTTCATTATGTTTTAATGTTACTGTATTTTTCAAATCAAAGATTCATATGCGGACTAGCAGCTGTAGTGAACTGCAGTTTATTCTTTTACGTAGTGTTTAAAAACAAAGAAGTACAACTGCACAAGCAGTGGTAGTGAACTGCAGTTTATTGTTTTGCAGTTTTAAAACCAAATAATTATACATGCACCAGCAGCGTCAGCGAACTGAATTTTCCTGAAAAATATGTAACAAAGAAGGAGTAGCATTTTTTTCAGCAGTGAACTACAAATAATATGTTTTATTGAACTGCATTTTTTTTAGGATCGCGAAATAATTGTTGAAACTCATGGGAAGGAAGCAGACGGTGGCGCTAAAAAGGTTGATGAGGCATACGTATCCAGAGAGACGGATGGAGACGCTTGTCTGGTGAGCACAGAGAACTTCATTCATGTTATTATTATTTTATATTTGACGCGTGGTGCATTTTGGTTTTTTCGCTAGTCTGGTGAGCACAGAGAACTGCATCAGCATCATTTTGTTTAATGTTTTGTTTTAATTCACCAGGACCGTGTGTTAAATGATGAAATCCAAGGGGAGCGCACTACAGAGGCTGACAATGTAGAAGTGAGAGAAGGAGGTGATGCCAATGTGGAGGTTGACAAGGAAGATTTTAGAGAAGCATGCAAGGGCTCTGCCGAGGTTGAAACGGTAGAAGAAAGAGAAGGAAGGGAGGATTCTGTCGTTGCCGATAATGCAGAAAGGGCTGACGGAAGGGAGGATGTAGCGGATGCTGACAAGGGTGGAGAGAGAGAAGGATATCCTTGCGCTACAGCCGAAACTTCAGAAGAGAGCGAAGGAGCTAGAGCTGTAGCTGATGCTTCGGGCACAACTGCCGGAATTGATCGTGTCGCTTCGCCATCTGTTTTGTTGTCTGGTGATAATATTCCCGAGATTTTTCATGTTGCCCCTCGCGCCACCGAGCAGCCTCAAGGCAATCTGGCTGGGACAAATCTGGATGTTCCAGGTGAGACAAGCAAAGCTGCAGGTGAGACTGTTTTGATCGGATCTTAAGAGGAACAGCAAGGTAGTGTGTAGAACATGAGCATTCTGGACGATGAAGTCACTGGCTTGGATAAGTTGAATCTCAGCGAAGATGTCTCCGCGGATGTGCAGGATGTGGACTCCGAAACCGAAGGTAAGTGAACTGCATTATTGGTTGTTCTAGTCTGGCTAAACTTATGGTGTTTTTATGCTCTATTGTATGACATCGGGGTTTTTTTTATGTTTTTTAGATGAGGAATTACTAGTTTTCATTTCGTCCATTATCGATCCAGCTCTTCTGAGGAGATACAACGAGTTATTTGATGCTGTTACGAGGGCTAGGAGGGATAAGAAGAAGAAGTATGTTCTTTCTCTTCGTCCTTATATCTTCTTTATTTTTGTTTTTATTTTTGTAAGGTACATGCAGCTTATTACCTTTTTGCTGCGATTTTTTCTTATATTTCTGAAGGGATTTAGTTGCATTCAAGGACGAGTTTGGTGATATTATTGTTGGTCATGTTGGCGAGTCGTTTTGGGCATACGGAACGCTAAGCACTCGTCTTGCAAATATCGGTGTATCTATGCTAGCTGAGAGGTTCAAAGGATCACAAACTATGATTGTCCCGTGCAACCTATGTGTAAGTGTTTTCTTTAATTATATCACACGCCTTCCCTCCCCTATGTTTTATTGTGCTTATTTTTCATCGGCCACATTAACTTTCTTGGTTTTGTATTTTTCGACAGAATTCAATTTGGAACGGCGGTTCCACAAATAGGGCTTTGAAAAAGATGTTTTTTTCAAGCGCAGAGGAACGTGTGGACAAGAAAATTTTGGTATTGCATCATTTTTCTCTTCCCAGTCATTTTTAGATGTAGTTTCTTTTTTTCCTTTGTTCTCATCCGGTTTGTTCTATTCATTTTTTTAATCAGATTTTGTTCGCAACATTTGATCCTCCTCCTGCATCAATGAAGGATGCGATTGGCCACTACTGCTTGGTCACTTTGAACCTGTCTGCAAAGCGATTTGAGTTTCTTGACTCAATAAACGGCCCTGAAAGTGAACATGGAAGCATTGTATTTAGGAAAATGGTTAAGAACATAAAAAAGTCTAGAAAGACGGCAGCGCAAGCTGCGATGAGCCGTTGAACCCCCCCCCCCACGCTTGACGGCTTTGTGTTGAGTCATGTCAATGTTCCACAGCAGGGAAACGGTTTCGCACTTGTTCTTCTATCTTTTTTCTTATTTTGTATATTTAGCGTTATGTTTTTTCTTTACTGAACCCAGAAGCATTTCTCCCATTTGAGCGAACTGCATTAACAATGTGTCATTAGTTTCTTTTTACTTTTTGAGAGAACTGCATTACAACCATTGTGTTATAAGTTGTTTCTGTGTCCATTTGTTTCTTTGTGTATATCGAGCTGAACTTCTTTACTAAATTAGTACCACATTTTCCCCTACTTTTATACTTTTATTTAGAACTGCATTAGCGTTCGGTATAGCGAACTGCATTGGTTTTACTAGTATCAGAAGCAATTCGTTCTTGAGTGAACTGCATTTATTAATGTGTTTATGTTTTTTCTACAGGCATGATATGGATTTTTCATGTTCCAATTCATGCAGAGCTGGGATGGTGAAGCGGTTGCTAAGTTTGGCAAAGAGCACATTGGCTATATCCGGAAGGTAATGCTCTACAGTTGGCTGACATCTTCGTATTGCTGTCTGGACTTGACATCCCTTTTAATTTTTAAAGAAGGTTATTACTTTTTTTTCGTTCGCACAACGTTTTTTATATTAAGAGAACTTCATTTGGCACAGAAACAAGGGGAAGTCCTACTTTGTTTTGGTAATTATTTAATATAATATAGGACTGTATGATCATTATCATAATCATTTATATTTGGACTGCATGCACGTAGCAGCTCTGTATCGTTTTGTACATGAAGGTGCACTGCATTTAGTTTCATGTGTTTTTTCTTCAAAGAAAAAAGTGCACCGCATTACACAATACCTGTTAGTATGTTGCATTATTCCCTTTTTTGTTATTGAACTTCACGATTTTTTTCGCAGGCTTTGATGAAGGCGCGTACCAAGGTGGAATTTCATTGTTTGAAACTCAGGTCCACACTCCAAGCATTAAGAATTATGTTATTGAAGACCCCCCTGTCAAGGATGCAAAGGAACCTGTGTGTAAGAGGACGAGGAGTGCACAATCTCCTGCGAAGCCTGTGAAGAATGCACCCAGTAAGAGGTCCAGGAGGGTAGTCAGCCCTCCGAATGTCGAAAGCACTGATGAGGACTTTATGACTCCGCCACCAGTTCGCAAGAGGACGAGGAGTGCTGCTGTGGAACGTCAAAATGAAAGTGAGGCAGTTATTCTATCCAACAAGAGAGTTGTGCAGAAGCCATCAAAATATAGAACACCGGTACAGAAGTTGCAGCCTGCGAGGTTCAGCTCTCTAGCGGCAGCGAGGAAACTATTAGAACTTGTGTCGAGCCCTGCGTTCAGGAAGAAACACAACCAGTCAGTTCCTTTTTCTATAGTTTTCTTCTTTGCTTATAGCTGTAGCTATGTCGTTTATTTTTTTGTTATGTTAAGAACGCCTTTATTTGCGTTCCTAACCCTATCCTCACTCGCTGTGTTGTTTTTGTTGAGAAGGTCCGCACTGTTCATGTACAGGAATCCTATCGAAGTATACATTGTGTCTGTTGACTACATGTTCTTAACTTTCTTCAAAGGCGGTTTCATGGACTCGAATTTGATGGATCATATCATTAATTACTGGAAGATTGACCACCGAACGAATGTGGTTTACCGTCTGGTGAACGCGTTCTTCTTTCCCCTCTATTTATCACGGTATTTCTCATTCCTCCCCTTTTTTTATTTTTTTCTTGCTGTAGGCGAACTGCATTGCCAACGTATAATACAAAGATGTTGCTTTTTAGGTGCGAACTGCATTGCCACTTTATAATAAAAAAGATAGCTTGTTTGAATAATTTTATTTAAAGCTCAGGAAATGTCGTTTTCTCAGAACTTACTAACGAGCTGCATATTTAACTCTTTTTTTCACTCATCCAGACCGAACTGCATTAATATGCTGTGTTCTTAATTGTTTTCTTTTTTAGCTTCTTTCGCCTGGTGAACTGCATTTTGTTTTGCTTACATTAGAAGATCCTTTTTTATTTTCCTAGACGAACTGCGTTAATGCATTTTTTTATGAATTAAGTATGTGCTTCAAATGAATGATCACGCGAAGAGAGATGAACACGGAAACGTCGTGTAGCCCTTTGTGCACACAAAGTTCAATGTTGAAGATGCAGCAAGGTAGTTCAAAGCATATGTTCGCGATGATGAGAACCTTCTTAATTGTAAATTAGTAAGTTCTCAGATTTTCTGGTTTTCATCTCGCTGTTCTTATTTTTTTGCGTCATTTTTTTTCTAGTAATCCTGCCCCCCCCCACTCAAACTGAGAAACACCTTTGTTGAAAACCAATTCAGATCCTGTTACCACGGATGAAAGACGAGCACCACTCTTTATACACGATGAACAGGCACTGTGAGACCCTCGATATCCATGACACTAGGAGATACCGCGGATCGTTTGATGAAACGACGAGGTGGCGTAAGTCTGACTACCACAGCGACTGCACTGAAATGGTAAAATGTTCGCTTTATTCATCTTTGTATATTTTCGGTTTCACATTCATACGAGCTGAACGGCAGTTTTCCTGACGTGTACTTGTTGCTTGCATTTGTCGATGTCGTATTTCAACAGATGATCGGGATGACTGCTTTGATGAAGAAGGTTTACGGAGAAAAGGAATACAATAAGAAGGAGTCGGTAGACTGGGTCAATGTTTCAAAGAAAGCTAGCTTTTTGGGCACCCCTGCAGAGGGCCCCAATGAGTGCGGATTTTTTGTTCTGAAGATGGCTCAGTTTTATGACGACAGAAGCTTTGTTGTGAAGTTTGAAAAGCGCAATGTAATCCTTCATTTATTTCCTCTTCTTGTCTGCAGCAGTATCACCTTTTTTGTTAGTTGTTGTTTCGTTTTATCTTTGTTGCTGTTTTTTGATCGCAGGAAGCTGATGTCGTGGATTGGAAGGCTGAGTTCCTGTTCCAGATTCTTGTCGGGACCCATAATATGCGTATGTAATTCCAATCACACCTCAATCACATGGAAAGCCGAGAGTCATAGCCACTTGTCTAAGCAGACAAGGCCAAGCACAGAACACTCTCGGAAAGCATCGTATGTGAGGGGCATCCCATCCAGGCCGGATGATCAACTGAGATGGGTCCTCATCGCCTGCTCACAAATCTAAATGATTATCGGTGGTGAAATCCCATACTCATAGACAAGTCGCCTCAACCATGTTATCGATTGAATCATAACCCTTACATAAACAGACTCCAGCCCGATCACTTAGTCGGGGTCTAGGGCGGGCTCGATCATACAACAAAGTGTGTACGTGACAGAGTCACGGGTAATCGCATCGCGATGCCCCAAGCTGCGCACATCTAAGGGCCACTTGGTGTATAAAAGACCGCCAGCCAGATCACAACTAAGTTCTCGAAAACCATACTAAGACATGCATGTTATAATCATACACGCAGCACACATGTCTAGTGTGAACAACAGGTATCATCACATAACTGTACAAAGTACTTCTTTATTGACTTACACATAGAGTACACAAAGATCACATATCTGTGATCAACATTACATCATACAACGGAAGCAAATTAGGTCTGAGTACAGACAAGATTAACAAATGGCTTAGAGAAGCCTTGTACAACAAACATGCCCTTCCACGAGGGACCAGGAAGGTGACTCCATCGGGGTCTGGGTTTCCATCTAACACATAGAATAAGCAAACGTGAGTACAAAGTCGTACTTAGCAAGACTTACATCAGAACTATACTACTCATGCTCAAGTATCAAGGTAAAGGAGGTGGGGTTTCATCATGCAAAAGTTCCAGCTTTGACTTGGCTAGTCCTGTACTACGAGTACCAGACTTGAGGTAAGAAGCGTACACGAGTCCACTATCAACGTCTCCAACCAATACACCACTATGGTTACTTCCTCGGCTTCCCCACGAGGAGCACACCATAGCCCTCACGCTTATCTTGCGAGTTTTAGAAGTATCCATTCAAGTTGTCTAATAATCAGGTACAGGTTCCAAGTAGTCCATGACCGCGGACGCGGCTATTCAAATAGTTTTGTTAACCTTGCAAGGGTGTAAACCACACACACATGACCATCAGTTACCGTCAGGTCTCGTCAGCATTCAAGGGGTGACAGCGAGGATGTTCACCACGACACTTCGCTCACAACCGGTATATTCCAGGAGTCGACTATCTGAGTTTGCTACCGCTCGAGGGTCCGACCGGATCAACGGTACGGACCCAGACAATGTAGGCAACCGAGATGCCACCTTTGACAGATGGTTTCACTGCCTCACAGATCCACCCACATATCTAGGAAGATGCAACATTTCCACTCACTCTTTTTCTATGCATATGCCAAATGGAAAGCCCGAAATAATGTGACTCCTTGACGTCAACACGGATCAAGGTACTAGACCGAGGGGGTCAGTGAGCCCAATGTGTGGTTGTACTCTTTGTCTTGGATTACCATACAAGAACTCGGTGCTTAAGGCGGTGTTCAACGAGACAACCCACTGTGTACTCCTACATAGCCTCTCATCGTTCACCTTGTATTAGGCTAGATTCACCAACGAAGTTTCACCTTCATCAACACCTTGTTCAGTATCATCCCGACTCACATCAAAAGTATCCTCATTGTAAACTTTAAGCATGCAATAAGCTTTAACAGTTGCATGGGCCACATGATATCAAACAACTCCTATGTCAGCTAGGATTGTGGTTTGCTTACTACTGTGACAAGATGATAGGTCATGCATCGGATATGGGTTCAGCTATGCGGTAGAATCGATACCAAGGTGATCTCCTAATCATGCATAAGAGAGACTGAGAGGGAAGTGGGATTTTATAGACATGATCAATGGGGGTTTGCTTGCCTTGCTGACGATACACGGGTCTTAACGGTGGTCTCCTTCTTCGGGGGTGATCACCGTCTCGCAGGCACTGTTACCGGCACAACCATCAACAAGAGGGGGCAACATTGAATGTAAATGAACAAACACATGATGTAGTTGTTCCATGATGTGAAGGGTATTGATTTGTGGCACATTAAATTTAAATGAAGTGTATTGCATTAGGAATGCAAATTCAAACTCCATATATGATTTACAAATTAGCCAAATTGCATTTGCTATTGTTTGATCATTGTAAACCATGTTATCATGTGTGTGATATGCCTCTGATGTACAAATGATCATGTTTGCATTGCAATGGTTCAAATTGGAAAATCATTTGAATTAAATTTGAATTAATTCCATTTAAACCAAATAGCAAAAGCTATTGTTCCCATTTTAAATTCATCTCAGACATAGCTGAAAGTTGTATATTTGGATAGATTATTTTCTGCTGATCATTTTTCATATATTATTTGTCCAATTTGAAGTTAATATGAATTTTCTATGAATTTTAGAAGTTTCAATTATTTTCTGCAATTTCTGGATTTAAATTAATTAGAGAAATCCCACTTATCGCATTAGCATGACGCAATGCTGATGTCACCAGGGGGGCTGACTTGTGGGACCATACTGTCATAGTACAAAATCCCTGTTTAGTTTAATTTTAATTAAGCTTTAGGGGGGGGGCTGGCCCCACCTGTCATAGGGTTTAGGGGGTTCAATTAGCGCTAATTAAACTTCCCATCGATGGAGAATACGGCGGCTCGGGGCCGTCCGAGCTTCTGATCTTCTCCAGGTCGACGAATACGAGGGCTATGGTGCTGCTGGACACGCTTGCTCGGTGTTTGGCGGCCGTTGGCCACGAGGTCGCACGGCGGTGCTCTCCGGCGTGCTTCGGGCGGCGGCCAAATCGGGCTAGGGGGAGCAGGAGATTGAATGGAGAGAGGGGGGAATGGAGTAGGGCTTCAAAGCAGTCTCCACGGCGAGGAGATCGGGCCGGGGGCAAGCAGGCAACTGCCTGGCGGCCGCACGTCGCTCGCCGGCGACCAGCGTGCCTGCCTGGCGGGAAGAAGACACATATGCCCCCCCTGGGCTGGGCTGGGCCGCCAGGTAAGTGGGCTAGGTGGGCTGCTTTCCCTCTTTTCTTTTTCTTCTGTTTTTATTCTTCTGCAATTTGTTTTGTCTCGCTAAATAAAATAGCTAGACATTTTTATAAATCCTCCAAATTCTTATGTGGCCTTTCAATGCATATAGCTAGCCACACAAAAAGTTTGGGGATTTTTGAAATTCAAATAATTTGAATCCCAAATCAAATAGGGGTTTAATTTAATTTTCAAGCCCTGTTTGGAATTTTTGAGAAATCATGGTGCATGCAGTGGGACGCACTTCACTTTATATGTGATCATGCATATTTATAAGACTTTTCAAAAATAACAGAGCAATTTTTGGAAGAAAATTTTGTCTGGCCATTTATTTAAATTCACAGGGCTCTTCTTTTCCCCATTTTTGAATTTGTTTTTGGATTTTCTTCAAGATGCAGAGGGTCAAACAAGCCCTAGCACTTACCCTAGTTGGGGTTCTGACAACTCGCCCCCACTCAAAATAATCTCATCCCGAGATTCAGAAGTCGTCGGGAGGAAGGAGGGGTACTCAGCACGGAGGCGGTCTTCTCTTTCCCATGTTGCTTCTTTCTCGGAGTGATGGGACCATTGCACTTTCAGAAACCTGATCTTCTGACGACGAGTGACACGCTCTGCAGAAACAAGAATACAAACGGGGTATTCTCGATAAGAAAGGTCATCTTGGAGATCAAGCGTTTCATGGTCGACTTCACGGATGGGGTCCTTGAACAACGCCTGAGTTGTGACACATGGAATACATCATGTACCCGGGAAAGGTGCGGAGGTAGTTCAAGTTGTTAGGCAACTTATCCATGTTTAGCGAGAATGCAGACAGGTCCGATGTAACGTGGGGAAAACTTGCCTTTGGATACCGAATCTTTGGGTTCCTTTCAGAGGAGTAACCTGAAGGTAAGCCTTCTCATCCAGATTGTAGCTTTCTTGCCTACGATGACGATCATAGTAGCTTTTCTGATGAGACTGGGCGGCTTTCAAACGATCACGAACAATGCGAACTTTCTCTTCTGCTTCCTTGATCATATCGGGTCCAAAGAATTGTATTTCACCGGTTTCTGACCAGTTTAGGGGTGTTCGACATCTTCGTCCATAGAGGAGTTCAAAAGGAGACATGTTCAGACTAGATTGGAAACTATTGTTATAAGAAAATTCGGCAAATGGAAGAGATTTCTCCCAATTCTTTCCGAAAGAGATAAAACAAGCTCTGAGCATGTCTTCCAAGATTTGATTAACCCTTTCAACTTGACCGCTAGATTGAGGGTGGAAAGCTGTACTAAAGGAGAGATGAGTTCCCATACCATTTTGAAAACTGTCCAAGAATCTAGAGGTGAAAAGGCTACCACGATCAGAATTGATTTCCAAAGGAACACCATGAAGAGACACAATTCTAGAGACGTACAAGTGCGCTAACTGACTAGCAGTCATAGACTCGCGAACTGGAAGGAGGTGAGCAACTTTGGAAAGTCGGTCAATGACAACGAAGATGGCATTATTTCCTTTCTGGGTTTTTGGAAAGCCGGTGATGAAGTCCATATCGACTTTGTCCCATTTCCACTCGGGAATAGGAAAATGTTGAAGTGTGCCAGCAGGTCTTTGGTGTTCTGCCTTAATGCGATGACAAACATCACATTCGGCAACATACTGAGCAATTTTTCTCTTCATCCTAGTCCACCAAAATCTCTGGCGTAGATCTCGGTACATTTTTGTGCTACCGGGATGAATCGAGAGGGGAGTGTCATCGGCTTCTTTAAGGATGAGTTTCCTTAGATCCCTATTCTTAGGTACTACCAAAAGATTTTCAAAGAATACTGTTCCTTTGCGATCTGTGGAGAAACATTGAGAAACTCCTCTAGCAATGTTCTCCTTGATCCGGTGAACACCTCGTGCACGCCTTTGGGCAACTATGAATCGATCCTCAAGTGTTGGTTTCGCCACCAAGTTGAAAAGAGATCCACGAGGAACAATCTCGAGATTGAGCTTTAAAAATTCCTCATGAAGAAGTGGTTGACACTATTGTAACATGAGGTTGTTACAATACGACTTACGAATTAGTGCATCAGGCATGACATTGGCGTTTCCTGGGGTGTAAGAAATTCCTAAGTCATAATATTTTATCAACTCTATCCAGCGTCTTTGCCTGAGATTAAGATCTGGCTGGGTGAATATATATTTGAGGCTTTGGTGGTCGGAATAGATCTCACAATGATTACCAAGGAGGTAATGTCGCCATGTCTTCAGGGCATGAACTATGGCAGTGAGTTCAAGATCATGGGTAGGATAGTTCTCTTCATGTGGACGCAACTGGCGTGAAGCATAAGCTACCACATGTCGATCTTGCATAAGTATGCATCCTAACCCTTGCCGTGAGGCGTCACAAAAGATCTCGAAATCCTTTTTGGTGTTTGGAGGTGTAAGTACGGGTGCAGAAGTCAATATTCTCTTTTTCTCTTGAAAGCTTTCCTCACACATGGGTGTCCATAGGAATTTCTTATCCTTCTTGAGGAGTTCAGTAAGAGGCTTTGCAACTTTAGAAAAGTTCTCAACAAAGCGGCGGCAATAGCTTGCTAGGCCGAGAAAACTCCTAACTTTCTTAACCGATTCAGGTGGAGTCCAGTCAAGGACGGCCTAAACTCTCTCGGGATTGACAGCAATGCCTTTTGCAGAAATCACGTGGCCTAAGAAGGTCACTTCTGGTAGCCAAAATTCACACTTGGAGAATTTAGCATACATGCGATGCTCTCGAAGTTTCATCAACACCAACCTGAGATGTTCGGCATGTTCTTCTTCGTTCTTCGAGTAGATGATAATGTCATCAAGATAAACTACAACAAAGTTATCTAAGTACTCCATGAAGATCGAATTCGTCATATGCGAGAAAGTGGCGGGGGCATTGGTTAATCCGAAGGACATGACGGTGTACTCGTAAAGACCATATCGAGAAGTGAAAGCCTTCTTTGGAATGTCCTCGTTTCTGATTTTGATTTGATGATAGCCTAATCTCAAATCCATCTTGGAGAAGACCGAGGATCCAGCAAGTTGATCATAAAGATCATTGATCCTGGGCAGTGGGTATTTGTTCTTTATCATCGCTAGATTTAGCTGGCGATAATCTACGCACATCCTTCCTGTTCCATCTTTCTTCATTACGAACAGAACGGGGCAACCCCATGGAGATGAGCTAGGGCGGATGAAGCCTTTTTCCAACAAAGCTTCAAATTGGATTTTAAGCTCAGCTAACTCATGTGGGGCCATTCTATATGGGCGTCGGGAAATTGGGGCCGTGCCTGGTATAAGATCTACAATGAATTCTACACATCTGTCAGGGTGGCTAGGTTTAAGGGGTTGGATCTCTGGATAGCTTCCTAGAGGATGACCAAGGTTTACTAGGGGCTACAACAGATATGTCAGAGTAGCAAAGTACCCCAACACGATGGGTAGTGTGGTTCTTCTGGCTAGAAGACATCTAAACTGGGAGGAAGAACTGCAAACGAATCACTATAGGTTTCTAGAAAAAAAACTACAAAAAACTCTAGAGAACTGTCGGGCATGCCACCTAAAAGTTCTTCCGGAAAGACATCCGAAATGGAGAGAAGGATTTTGCAAATGCATCAGATTATGAAGAAACCTGGAATGACTCGGACAGCATAACGGCTGTACCGGGATGGAAAATGAAACAACCTCGAAGAAATTGGACAGAACTTCTTCAAGGAACTCAAAACACGGAGACTCTGGACGACCACAACAATCCTACGGCTACAAGGAAGCACTCAACGAGATATTCTAGTAAAACATAGATGAGCCTAGTCCTATCATCCCGTAGAAAATATAAGGGTGACTCAGAACTCAAATCGATGAGGGTAAGGAGAAAAAGAAGCCTTACGTTGTTCCCTTATATCCAGAGTAACTATATAACTATAGAATGCTAGACTCGACTTCGACCAAGGGTTTGATAATCCTACAGCCAGTCCTTCTCTGATACCAAGTCTGTCGGGACCCGGAATATGCGTATCTAATTCCAGTCACAACTCAATCACATGGAGAGCCGAGAGCCGTACCCACTTGTCTAAGCAGACAAGGCCAAGCACAGAACACTCTCGGAAAGCATCATACATGAGGGGCATCCCATCCAGGCCGGATGATCAACTGAGATGGGTCCTCATCGCCCGCTCACAAGTCTAAATGATTATGGGTGGTGAAATCCCATACTCATAGACAAGTCGCCTCAACCATGTTATCGATAGAATCATAACCCTTATATAAACAGACTTCAGCCCGATCACTTAGTCGGGGTCTAGGGCGGTCTCGATCATACAACAAAGTGTGCACGTGACAGATTCACGGGTAATCGCATCGCGATTCCCCAAGCTGCGCACATCTATGGGCCACTTGGTGTATAAAAGACCACCAGCCAGATCACAACTAAGGTCTTGAAAACCCATACTAAGACATGCATGTTATAATCATACACGCAGCACACATGTCTAGTATGAACAGCAGGTATCATCACATAACTCTACAAAGTACTTCTTTATTGACTTACACATAGAGTACACAAAGATCACATGTCTGTGATCAACATTACATCATACAACGGAAGAAAATTAGGTCTAAGTACAGACACGATTAACAAATGGCTTAAAGAAGCCTTGTACAACAAACATGCCCTTCCACGAGGGACCAGACTGCTGTCTGGAACTATACTAGCTTAGTCAACGTCGAGCTTCAGGAAGGTGACTCCATCGGGGTCTGGGTTTCCATCTAAAACATAGAATAAGCAAACGTGAGTACAAAGTCGTACTCAGCAAGACTTACATTAGAACTGTACTACTCATGCTCAAGTATCAAGGTAAAGGAGGTGGGGTTTCATCATGCAGAAGTGCCAGCTTTGACTTGGCTAGTCCTGTACTACGAGTACCAGACTTGAGGTAAGAAGCGTACACGAGTCCACGATCCAAGTCTCCAACCAATACACCACTATGGTTACTTCCTCGACTTCCCCACGACTAGCACACCATAGAACTCACACTTATCTTGCGAGTGTTAGAAGTATCCATTCAAGTTCTCTAATAATCAGGTACAGGTTCCAAGTAGTCCATGACCGCGGACGCGGTTATTCAAATAGTTTTGTTAACCTTGCAAGGGTGTAAACTACACACACATGACCATTAGTTACCGCCAGGTCTCATCACCATCCAAGGGGTGACAGCGAGGATGTTCACCACGACACTTCGCTCACAACCGGTCTATTCCAGGAGTTGACTATCTGAGTTTGTCACCGCTCGAGAGTCCGGCCGGATCAACGATACGGACCCAGACAATGTAGGAAACCGAGACGCCACCTGTGACAGATGGTTTCACCGCCTCACAGATCCACCCACATATCTAGTATGATGCAACATTTGCACTCACTCTTTTTCTATGCATATGCCAAATGGAAACCCCAACTAATGTGACTCCTGGATGTCAACACGGATCAAGGTACTAGGCCGAGAGGGGTCAGTGAGCCCAATGTGTGGTTGTACTCTTTGTCTTGGATTACCATACAAAAACTCGGTGCTTAAGGCGGTGTTCAACAAGACAACCCACTATGTACTCCTACGCAGCCTCTCATCGTTCACCTTGTATTAGGGTAATTCACCAACACAGTTTCACCTTCATCAACACCATGTTCACTATCATCCCGACTCACATCAAAAGTATCCTCATATCAAACTCTAAGCATGCAATAATCTTTAACATTTGAAGGGTCCACATGATATCAAACAACTCCTATGTCAGCTAGGATTGTGGTTTGCTTACTACTGTGAAAAGATGATAGGTCATGCATCGGATATGGGTTCAGCTATGCGGTAGAATCGATACCAAGGTGATCTCCTAATCATGCATCAGCGAGACTGAGAGGGAAGTGGTATTTTATAGACATGATCAATGGGGGTTTGCTTGTCTTGCTGACGATACACGGGTCTTAATGGTGGTCTTCTTCTTTGGGGGTGATCAGCGTCTCGGAGGCACTGTTACCGGCACAACCATCAACAAGAGGGGGCAACATTGAATGTAAATGCACAAACACATGATGTAGTTGTTCCATGATGTGAAGGGTTTTGATTTGTGGCACATTCAATTTAAATGAAGTGTATTGCATTTGGAATGCAAATTCAAACTCCATATATGATTTTCAAATTAGCCAAATTGCATTTGCTATTGTTTGATCAATGTAAACCATGTTATCATGTGTGTGATATGCCTCTGAAGTACAAGTGATCATGTTTGCATTGCAATGGTTCAAATTGGAAAAGCATTTGAATTAAATTTTAATTAATTCCATTTAAAGCAAATAGCAAAAGCTATTGGTCCCATTTTAAATTCAACTCAAACTTAGATGAAAGTTGTATATTTGGATAGATTATTTTCTGTTGATCATTTTTCATATATTATTTGTCCAATTTGGAGTTAATATGAATGTTCTATGAATTTTAGAAGTTTCAATTATTTTTTGCAATTTCTGGATTTAAATTAAACAGAGAAATCCCACTTATTGCATCAGCATGATGCAATGCTGATGTCACCAGGGGGGCTGACATGTGGGACCATACTGTCATAGGCACAGTACAAAATCCTAGTTTAGTTTAATTTTAATTAAGTTTGAGGGGGGCTGGCCCCACCTGTCATAGGGTTTAGGGGGGTCAATTAGCGCTAATTAAACTGCCCAACGGCGTTTAGTTGGCGGCGCCCGTTGCGAACGGCGGAGGCTCGCCGGAGTGGCTTCCTTGCCACTGCTTGGCACGGGGAGGGTATCAAACTGATGCCCGTGCTCGTCCGCGTCGACTCGTGTCCACCGGAAGGCCTAGGGGGCGCCGGAACGTCGCCGGCGACGAGGTGCAGTGGCGGCCGGATCTCTGGTGTGACGGCCTAGGTGCTCCAGGCCACGGGATGTGTCAAGGAGAGAGGGGAAATGGGTGAGAGCTCACCCTGAGTGTGAAGGGACCGTCGAGGAGGCCGGAGGAGGGCCGACGGTGACGGAATCAATGGCGAGCTCCCGCGGCTCCGGCGAGACGTCGATGGAGAATACGGCGCCTCGCGGCCGTCCGGGCTTCTGATCCGCTCCAGGTCGACGAAGACGAGGTCTATGGTGCTGCTGGGCACGCTTGCTCGGCGTTTGGCGGCCGTTGGCCACGCGGTCGCACGGCGGTGCTCTCCGGCGTGCTAAGGGCGGCAGCCAAATTGGCCCAGGGGGAGCGGGAGATAGAACGGAGAGAGGGGGGAATGCAGTAGGGCTTCGAAGCGGTCTCCACGGCGAGGAGATAGGGCCGGGGGCAAGCAGGCATCTTCCTGGCGGGAAGAAGACGCATGTGCCCCCCCCCCCTGTGCTGGACTGGGCCGCCAGGTAAGTGGGCTCGGTGCGCTGCTTTCCTTCTTTTCTTTTTCTTCTGTTTTTATTCTTCTGCAATTTGTTTTGTCTTGCTAAATAAAATAGCTAGACATTTTTATAAATCCTCCAAATTTTTATGTGTCCTTTCAATGCATATAGCTAGCCACACACAAAGTTTGGGGATTTTTTAAATTCAAATAATATGAATCCCAAATCAAATAGGGGTTTAATTTAATTTCCAAGCCCTATTTGGAATTTTTGAGAAATCTTGGTGCATGCAGTGGGACCCACTTCACTTTATATGTGATCATGCATATTTATAATACTTTTAAAAAATAATAGAGAAATTTTTGGAAGCAAATTTTGTCTGGCCATTTATTTAAATTCTTAGGGCTTTTCTTTTCCCCATTTTTGAATTTCTTTTTGGATTTTCTTCATGATGAAGAGGGTCAAGCAAGCCCTAGCACTTACCCTTGTTGGGATTCTGACAATTCTGTTCCACCCTGACAACCTGGTCCTACCGAGTGAGTTTCCTGAGGAGCTAAAAAATATGTGCAAGTCTCTTGGTCTCACCGCCAAACCTGACTCGCAGGAGCAGGATGAGGCATAGAACAACAGCAGACCTGTTTGACGATGTTTTTAGAAACTTCATTGTAAGTAGTTTTCTCACTCCTTTTATTATGTATGGGATCTGTTAAACATATTCACTAGGATGTTCTCCTTTTTCTGTACATCTATGTAATATAACGGAGAAAGCAACTCCGCTTGACTAAGTATATAATGTAGTTTCATGTAATTTTTATCTTTACATATTTATTATTGGAGGATGTGTTTTGCTGGTGGGTTGGGGGTGGTGGGGGGGACCCCCCACACTTGGTTAACAGAATATCTATATAATGTATAATATCTTTTGCAAAGTGCACTACATTGCGCAAAAGAGGGCCTTCAACGCTTGTAAAGTGTTGATAATCAAAAAGTTTTGGAAAATAGTTTTTTCTTTGGAACACAGAACTGAATTTGTGCTCTAATCAAGAGCTCCATTTTTTAAAAAATTTATATTAAGCGAACTGCACTGGTTACATGTTGGCTCACTGCATTGTTCGCGGTAAGCGCACTGCAATGTACACATGAAGAATCCGAGTCTCTACTACATGTAGAGTATTGTTTATTTTTATAACCACGTTATTTCCTTTTTTTTCTCCATATGAGCTTCTGCAAACAGTAGAGAACTGCATTTTTTTAACATTACACTGCCATCCCAGCTTCTGCACACATAAGAGAACTGCATTTTTTATCATCTATTTTTGTTCTGAAAACAGAATAGAACTGCATGTTTTAAATGACACTCATATCTCATCTGCGTTTCATTTTCTAGAGAGAACTGCATTTTCCTCAATCGCACCAGCAGAGCATTGAATGCAAAGTATACCTGTTTTTTTTTCTATATATATTAAATTGGACTTCAACATTATATCTCGAAGTCTATTATTTTGCTGTCCACTAATTCAAGTTATCTCTATTACATGCTACATAAATGGATGAAGTTGATGTATGTAAAAAGGCTACAATGTATGTGGGTTGAGCTATGCCCTGCTCCTGCTGCTTCTTCTCAAAGCGTGCACTACAATTGCTTCATTGTTTGTCGCTCCATTTGTTTTCTTCTTGTTAATCATGTTATTCCTTGTAACGTGCCCATGCGGCTGCGATGCTTGCCTATGCTCTGTTTTCTTAATTTCCTTTCCCTTCGATGTTGATGCTGGTCCTTCGCTGTCTTCATCTTCATCTTCTTCTTCGTCTTTTCCCTCTTCCTCATCATCATCTTCTTCCTCATCTTCTTCATCATCTTCTTCTCATCATCATCTTCTTCCTCATCTTCTTCATCTTTTGCTTCTTCTCTCTCTTTTTGCAGATGCTTCACATTCTTCTCTTCGTCAAATCTTCTTGTTGATCAGCTTCTTCATATGCGGTGGCATTTTTGGCCTTGATTTTTTCTAGCCTCTGCTTGCATGTCCTCGAGTTGTGCCCCGCAATATTTTTGCATGATTTTCACATCCTCACTCCCAGTGGCCTCCCTTCGCTGTCCAGCTCTGGCTCAGGCTTGTTCTTCTTTTCAGAACCTACATCCTTTGCTGCATCTTTTTTATTTGCTGACTTGCTCTCCTTCTTTCTCCCTTTTGTGTATGATACACGTGGGGGTAGAATTGTTTCTTCCACACTAGGAGTTGCACCATCAGCGTCATGTTTGTGCTCATCTTCCTTTTCCTCACTCCGTTCATTCTTGTTGTTCTCCGCCTCTTGTTCGTTCAGCACGTCGACTTCTTCTATGAGTGCTCTCATCCCATATAACTCTCTGTTGAACCCGCTATCCGACTTCACAACCCTGTTTGACAGGTCCATGTATGTTTGTACAAGTAGCCTCCTACGGAAGACCATTGAACTTCCATCTGCATCAGTTTGTTTGTAGTCTCTGCGGTCAAAAGTTGCATTTTTACCGCGCGTTCCGTGTGTACCTCTTTAATATGTACTCCTCAGGTATCTTGTCCACCCGCAGCTGATCCAACATGCAAACAATGTGTACGCAGAACAGGCCTGCATCATATATTAATTTATTTTTTTGGTTGTCAGTGCGAGCAAACTTCAAATAAATATGTAACAGATAATTTTAGGGTTTGTGAACTGCATAAAAAATATTTACTTTTTTTTTTATATTCTAGTGAACTTCATTATGCTTTTTTGTGCCTTATTTTCTCGTCTCACTGACCTGTGTGTGTCCATAGTTTGCATTCGCATTCGTAGATACCGTTCTTCACGTCAGCGACAACCTGAAACTCATGTCTTGCCCAATCAAAATCATCGGACTGGTTGTAGTGGCGCACCAAATACTTTGTTGGGTTGTCGTGGGACTGCTCCGATCTGAATGCAGTGCTGCGGTAGTGCGTTTGCTTGAAGTCAGCAAAGACCGCCCTTGTGTAAATCCTGGATAGTTGAGCCTCGAAACCAAACTGAGTAGTAGTTTTAATTTCCGCCTGCATTTTTTATATACAGAAGAGAACTGCATTTAACATCACACTTTTCATCTAATTTTTGTTCATACGGAAAGAGAACTGCATTTTTTAAGTTCAAAGGAAAATCAGCAGCGAGTCTGAACTACGTATATGTGCTTAATAAGATTTTTTGTACCATACCTCGTTAGCCATGGTCTCTGCATGCTCATTTCCCTTCCTCGTCTGGATGCATCTGTCCACCTGCGACGCAAATATGTGTAGGTCGTGTCTTTCCTTCACAAAGTTTCTCTTCAAGATCCGGTTCATGCTTTCACTTCACTGTGTTGATGTCATCCGTGCATAGAAAACCTCCTTGTAGTAAGCTGATATCCATTCTTCTCGGTCTGTCCAGAGCGCATTCATAATTTCATCATTCTGCAGGTTATAATTCTCCATTAGGTCATGCCAAGCGCGTTCAAACTCCGATGGCATCAATGGATGGTTGAGAACTAATGTCAGCTCATCTTTGAATGTCTCGTATGCTTTGTACAACAAGGACAGATGATCCTTGTATTTCTTCAGTATATGCCAACGGCACAACTTGTGCATGTTTTTTTGAAAACAAGCAGTCAGTTAGTTTGAGAGAACTGCATTTCTTTTCTTTTTTTTTTGCTTTTTCTCCGTTGTCTTTTTTGTTTTTTTGTATGTAAGAAATGGACTACAAAAAAGTTAGCATTGAACTGCATTTTTTAGTTTACCTGTCAGTATGCAGATTGGCCGCTTTTTGTTCATGCAACGCAAGAACGTCCGGAACACCCACTCGAAAGATTGTATTGTTTCGTCTCTGACGTGAGCCACCGCAAATATTGTACTTTGTAGGTGGTGGTTTACTCCAACGATCACGCCCAAAGGCATGTGAAACTTGTTGGTCTTGTATGTCGTGTCGAATGTGACACAATCTCCAAAATCTTCATAGGAACCCCGACAGCTTGTGTTCGTCCAAAAGATGTTTTTCACACGGTTATCAGCATCTTTGTTGTAATCATAGAAGAACTCTGGATTTATTTCCTGCATGTTCTCAAAGAAATCTAGCAGTTTATTCACATCGTCATCAGTTTCCTCCTTTGCAAACTGGTACTTCTTGAAGTTGGAAAGCAGAACATACCTCAGCATTAACCAACACACAGAAATGCACAAGCGAACTGCATTAAGCAGACCAGATATTAGCTAGTTTAATGTATGTACTTGTTCACCCAGTCATGGCTAGTGCGCCCCATATATTGTAGCCCTCCTGACATTCTCGACAGGGTTGACATCATTTGCGTGTGCGTCAGGTTGTCGATCTGCATGTCCTTTACCAGTTTATCAAGCAATGGATCATCCCTCTTATGCGAGTGCAAGTGCTGAAGCATAGCTGGGCTTTCAATCATCTTGTGGTTGTGATTGAGCTCAACATGTGCTATCACAAACACATCCTTGATCTTTTTCACTCTTATTTTCGCCTTGCAGCCAATTCTTTTCGTTGTTTTATCTCGCTTCCTGTCATAATCTGACACAGTTTCTTGGTGGTTGCCCTCTCTTGAGCAAACTATGTAGTTGTTCGTCATGTGCGTCCCCCTTTTTCGTGTGCCGAATCCTGCATGCCTCGCATATGTGTTGTAGAACTCGTGTGCTGCCGTGAAAGAGGTGAACTGCATACCTTTCGCAGGCACAAGTTCTTGCAGCAAGCTCGTGTTCTGCATCGCAACATGAAAATGATTTTCTTTTTGTTAATGAAAGAACGCACAGGCTAAAAAAGTTTTCATAAGTGAACTGAAGCAGCAAATCAAGGAAGCTTACATGTGTGTACTACTTATTCTCCATTGGTGTTTGCATCTCGCCAATGTTTATTGGGCATGGAAGAGTTACAGCAGACCTGTGTAATCGAGGATCTCGGGGAGGCAGAAGTGATGAGAACTGTACTCTCTTTATTGCGTGTGACTTTTTCTGAACCGGGCGCTGATCCATTTGATGTGTGGCAGGCGGCCTCGGCGGAATCCCACTGTTTTTGTGTCGACGAACCGGTTGCTCGCGAACCGGCTCATGCTCAACATTGGTTTCCGGAGGCGCAACATTGTTTTGTGGAGGCTCAATATCATCCACTCTTATCTGCTGACCAAATGTTGCAATAACGTCCGTGTACCTTGGCTGCATAACTGTTATGAGTTGCTCTACATCGTCGTCATCATCGTCGTCTTGCTGCGCTTGCTGCCCCAGGTATATCAGTTCATCGTCCTCCTCATCTTGGCCGCTATATTGTATTCCGTCTTCATCTTCGTCCTCTACATCTTCCTCCGTTGAGTATGCAGTTCTGTTCGTTTGTTGAAAAAACCTCTAGGTATCTCTGGTGTTATCTTTGCGGCCATCTCCCACTCTTCTCTCTCAACGCAGTTCAGGGGCTGATTGTCGTGAATCACTCGCTGCATCTTCTGGCTTCTCTGCACAACTTTATCCCGCATAGGAGAATAGGCAGCGAACTACACCTTAGTATCTAATCCAAAGTGGTACTTTTATTTTATTTTTTGAAGAATAGTGAACTGCACTGTTTTTTTAGATACTATATGTCAGTTCTGTACGCAAGAAGCAAAAACCGCACTGAACTGCAATGTTACTTTTGCAGTTCAGTTTGTGTGAAAACTATATTTTTTTGGATGCAATGTACTCCCATGCAGTTCAGTCGAAAGACACAGTGCTCAAAAACATATAACAATGTGCACTGCATTATTTTTCACAAACTACTACATATTGTGAGCGGGTCAGTTCGCTTTGCTGTTGTTAGTCGGGTGTTGTTAGAATAAGAAATTGTTGTTACAATAAGGTCTTAAGGGGTGTTGTTAGAATAGACCCACCCTATATATATATATATATATATTATTCAGGAGTGAACCCTGCGCATTGCTAGTCAACTAGGATTAGATAGCGGGTCGTGATCACTATGGGAGTGACGCGGATCAAATTTATTATAACTACAACATGTACGATACAAAGCAGACACTGCCTAAGGACCCTACCTCGGCTCTTCCGAGCCACCATCAAGTGTGAGACAGCGAGGAGTAATCCTCGTACTCCACTCGTGGCTGACTCTGTATAGCCGGCCTAGGGTCCTGAACAACGGTTGTCCTTAAAGACAAGACCCGGGCGACCCAACGTTGCTCGTGAGAGATATTGCGACGGAACGTCAGGGAGGGTACGACCGACGTACTGGCGGCCTTGGACCCTGATCGTTGTCCGCGAGAGTTACCAAACAACGGAAGTCGAGATCCTCCAGGAGCACACACGAGACAAGGTAAGGAGTCGGTTCACCTTGTTGCTAACCGCAGAGCTTTGATGGGACGACAGGGTAGGCACCGACGCACTGGTGGTCCTGGCTGCTGTTTGTTGTCCGTTGTGTTAACTAGTCGGGCAACGATAACGGTTGCCTGCGAGCTAATAATAAAATGACTAATGGTTCAGGTGGGTGACTTGAGAGGCTGCAAAGGCCTGTACGCACTACCTTCACGTGGGATTACGGTGTGGGCCCTCCACGTTGTGGTCTCGTTCGAAAGCTCTGAAAGACGTCCAGTTCACCATTTTCGAAGGGACGGATCGCGCTGTGGCGTTGGAATTCTGCCTCCTCACACCGACCCGGAGAGCGAGGGGCGACGACCCAATACCCCCTTGCGCTTAGGACTTTAGACCGGCGGAGACCTCTCTCATGAGCCGTAGTATGGGCCTTGGCGTGTCGGATAGCCTCGGTGGGGCATTCCCTAACAAGGTGTACGCCACCCTGGAGATCCGAGCGTGCAGGCTGAACAGTAGTGCATCCCTGCAGGGAATATGAGCTATTCGAATAGCCGTGTCCACAATAACTGGACGCTTTATGATGAAGCCAGAGCCAACTAATACAAACTACTACTATTAAACTGTTGGTTCCGGTTTCTCTTCCTCGCAGGGAAATCGAGTAAGGGAACAAGGAGGCATTTATAATTGCAAATTATTACAACTTACTATTCTACAATGCTGCAGCAACTTCTGTTGCATTGTTACTTTATGCTTTATATGAATTGTTGGCTATTCTCTTCTTGTGCTTCAAGACTCGTCGGAAGATTCTAGTCTTCGATAGTCCTAGCTTCTCATCCTTATTCTGACTTTGTACCATTCAGTCCACTATATATAACCTCCCCTTTCCATTTGATACAAATTCATATATGCTTAGTAGCGGACGTAAGACTCGCGGGTATGCTAGATACTCACCATTGCTTTATTTCCCCCTTGGTTTTATATACCCGACCGGTTGCTACCATCAGACGTTGGAGCCCAAGAGCAGGAGATTCCAAGAGGAGCCTACCACGACGAGTTCCCCGTTGACCAGGAGTAGTTTGGTGGTTCCCAGGTAGGAGGCCTTGCCTTTTCCATCTGTATCTCTAATGTTATTTGTGCTAGCCTTCTTAAGGCAAAACTTGACTAACTATGTCTGTACTCAGATATTATGATTGTATGACTTATGTATTCGGGTCCGTGCGACCCCCTTTCTTGTAATACTTTGGTTTATACTTTTTGGTTTAGTGTTGTGCTGTGATATTCTCACCGTGGCACCTTGATCTCGATCATGTACCCCGCGTGTATGCTCACTGTACATGATCATAAATCGAGAGCGTCACAAGTTGGTATCAGAGCCGACTGCCTTTAGGAAGCCACCCACCCACTCCTTGGTCGAAGTTGAGTCTAGTATTTGAAAAACTATTTTGCTAACTTAATGTTTGGCTTACGGGACAACATCGATATCACCCCGTTGTGATATCTATGGTATTAGGATCCTTTTTCTCCGTACCTATGCTCTGGGACTCTGCTCTCTTATCCTTGCTGGTAAGGTTTACTAACTCTGACATTAGGATCACGTTCTCATTGATTCCACCCGGCGTTCTGCTTCTTAACCCTCTATTGAGTCGTGTCGCAGGATTTCTGATCCCGGTCCCGGACCGTGGATCCCCTTTCTCATTCGGGGCAGGCCGCACGTTCTCTGGCACAAATTCCTGTGGCCAACAGTTTTTTGCGGCATGATTGACATAGCCTTAGCTATGTCGCGTCATTTATTCCTTACCGCGGTCTGCGCGCCACCTACTTAGTCCTTTTTCCTTAATTTCTACGACGTTATGTTGTCCGATTTTGACCAACTATGTGCAAAGATCTGTATGTCTTTATGACTACTAGTGTGTATCGAATTCACTTCTCGTTCATTGCTCGTACTGCATCATGTATGACTTCTTATCCTTGCAAATGCTTTGACTGAACTAACACGTGCTGTTTAGGTAGGATGGCTGACGATCCCCTGTTGGGAAACGTAGTAGAAAACAAAAAATTTCGGCCTACGAATAAAGAACCCAAGATCATGCAAGAAGATTGCATACAAGGTTTTAGGTCATGGCTCACCAACCGATGTAGCGGAAGTAGAGTTGGTGAAGACCATCGGTGCAGATCCCCGCAGCTAGGAATTTCAATGACCTCCCAACCGCGAGGATATCGATCCCTCGAACCGTCCCGCGATCTAGTCCCACGGACAAGTCCCACGAACAAGCTCCTCGAAGAAGGGTCGAAGGTACGACCCCTCCATTAGTATCCACACATCCCGTAGCAGCAATCCAGCAGCTCTTCGCCGTCCAGAGATGAACGCCACCGAGAAAACTAGAGGGAGAAAACCCTAACGGATTCTGATATAGAACAATCGTCTAAACCGGGGTCTAATTGTGGAGCAACGGGGTTTAGAGGAGGGAGGGTGGCGCATAGGCCTTGGGGACAAGTTGTGTTGCACCCCCACCCCTGCCCCACATTATATAGGTGGCCAAGAGGCCCTTGGGGCGCAATAAGGGGGGTGGGGAGTCCAATTTGGACTCCCAAACCTTCAAAACGGAAACCTGCCATATTGGAGGGGGATTCTTTCCCCTTGGTGCGCCCCCACCCCTTGTTCGGCCAGGGCAGCCTAGGTGGCTTGCCTCCCAAGGCTAGGGGCGTGGGGTAGTGGGTGGTACTGCCCGGAAACTTCCGGAACCTTCCAGAAGCTTCCAGGACCTTCCGGGGTCGTTTCAGGACATTCCGGAACCTTCTGGAGCACTTCCAGGACCTTCCTGAACCGTTCTCAGACATTCCGGAGCCATACGGATAGTTTCCAAGACCATCCGAGTTACAGTTTAAGCCACCCGATGACCGAGAAGGTTGTCGGGACGCCCAACAATTATCCGGAAACTATTCCGGTTGATCCAGGACTTCCCCAGTACCATTCTCATATGTTCCGGAACCACCTGGCACTACTCCAGAGTGATCCGGACATATCCTTAAATACCCAGAACTACTTCTGGTGCCTCATGAACTATTCCATAAATCCCCGGAACTACTTCCGGTAACCGTATGAACTATTCTGCTTTGCTTCCACTAAACCTTCTACCATTCCAACATTCTAACAGACTACTGCTCGTTAAGTGTGTGACCCAATAGGTTCGGTATAATGCGGACATGACTCAGAACATCTTGAGGACATAGGTCAACAGCCTTTTGTCAATAGCCAATAATCAACAGCGGAGCCATGGACACCCATGTTGACTCCCGCACATACACGAAGAAACTTCAAGTGAACCATTATGTTTAGTCATGCACCATTCCCTTTGCTTCGCGATATATGACAAAGTGAGAGGAGAGAAGTTTGGCACCCATGTGTAACAACTTTTTTGAACACAAGCCACTCGTTATCCTCTTTGCTCGTTTGTCCCTTTTCTCGTTATCGTATTCCGGTATCCCCGTGACTGAATCACAATGCGTCCGGCCAGACTATAATGGATACCGTCATACCGAGTGGGCCCGAAGTGAATAATATCTTCTTCATCGTGAAGGAGAAAATCCCAATCTTGAACTATCATAGTTACTAGACACACTATCCAATGTACCCAGAACTTATTTTACTACTTCCCAGTAACGGGAAGATTCATCTAAGAACCAAAGCACATCTTCCTGTGTGAAGCAACTTAATACTCTCATGGTCTAAGGAATTACGTATATGATAACATTTCATGATATGACTTATAACGTTGTTACGATGTGATCTCTAACTATATCATTCAATACTGGGGTCGGTTCAACATCATTGTTCTGCTAACAATATGTTCCCATTGCTACTGACATCCTTGTTACAAGAAAAATGTCCATGATTAAGAAAAGATAATCATCAGTTAGCACATGAGTTTGTGCGCCTCAACCCGTCCACCTTCCGCGACTCCACCAATCCTTTGGATGCTGATGATTGGCTCCGTGATATCACCTTTCAGATGGATTCAGCTGCTATTTCACCTTTGTGGTATAGACTTCATCATCGAATCTTACATTTCAGGCCTGTTTGTATCTTGCATATCTTCGCGTTTTCACACTATCATAAAATTCACTAATTTTATCAGTTTAGCTTTGTATATGTTTGAATCATATGGCAGGACCATGGTTCCTTTAGAATAAGTCATGAAATCATTCATCAATGTTCCATGAGCTTCAAGCATCTAGGAAACCATACCATGTTCATAAATGAACTGGTGATTCAAAATACCCTCCCTTGTTACTTCTTTAAGCAACAATATACTTAGCCTCTGTTATAGAATTCTCCACAGTATCTAACTTAACACAGTTCCTTCATACTGTGCCACCCTTACGTGTGAAACACATAATCCCAATTAAAATCGAAAATCGGTCGGAGTAGGTATGAAGACTGAATTGGTGTAACTGATTTACATCAAAAATTCAGCTGGTGTAACTCATGACAACGAGCTCTCCATTATCTCCATTTTTCGAGAAACATATCTTATCTATCATAAGTTTAACTTTTCACAGTTTGTCCAATGATCAACATATTTATCACTTTGGTATCTTGCTCACAACCTTTTAGAGCATTGGACATATCTGGTCGTTTTACATATTATAGTGTACATGATTAATCCAAACACATAGGTGAGTGAATTCAATTCATGTGTTTTTCTTTATCTGTGTTCATGAACACTGATTTTTGCAAACAACTTTTCACCATGACCTCGGCAAGAACAACTTTCTTGGCGTATTCATACTAAAATACTTTAGTATCATATCAACATGTAATGTTGGCTTTAGCATGATCAGGCACTTACTATCTACATAGATCATTATGCTCAATACTAATGCTATATTAGCCCAGGTACTTCAGCTGAAAACTATTTCCAACGAGGTCCTTATTTGTGTCAAGAAATTTATATCATTTCTAGTCAACAATATGTCATCTACATAAGTTTTTATAAATATCATTCAGCTCCCACTTACTTTCTTGAATATTCAAGCATCTTCGTTATTCCTGATGAAAACAAACTCTTTTAGCAATTTCATCACAACGAAAATTCCAACTCCATTATGCTTAGCTTCAGTCCATTACTGGATATTCGAGGCTTGCATCTATTCCAGCATCCTTTGAATCGTCAAAACATTCCGGTCGTATCAGATATACGTCCTTTGTTATATTCCCGTGTAGGAACTTTGTTTTGACGTTCATTCTACCATATCCTATAAATGAGATATGTAGTAATTGCTAGTATAACCTGAACTGACTAAAGCATCTCTACGGTCGACATTACTTCGCCGTAGTCAACCTTTGAAAAAACAATTTTCCAACGAGTCGAGCTTTATGGATAAAACAATTTCATTCGAATCAATTATAGATCCATATATATATTCTTCAGACTTTTAGTCTTTCGGAGGGTCTACCAAGTTCAAAACTTGACTTACTTCCATGGACACTATCTCAGATTATTTGGCATTTAGCCAAATCCCGGAGTCAGGGCCCATCAACGCTTCTTTGTATATCACAGGTTTATCGTTGTTGAATAACAATATCTCGTTTACATAAAAATGTTTGTATGAGTTTAGTCTAACCTGTGTGGTTCAGCTGCGCACTTCTCTGAAGATTCAACAATCTTTGACAAGTTGCACTGTCCTCCCACTCACTCTTTTGTAAGAAACTATTTTTCTTAAAAACACAACGTTCTTACCAACAAACAGTTTTTCTTTTGTGTAGTGATAGAGGAATACCAAAACTTTTGGCATAACCTTAACAAAGTTGCACTTATCTGATTTTGGGTTTTGAGTATGTCAAACATATGCCTCATATACCCAAATTTTAAGAAAAGACAACATGGTTTTAACAGTTCGTACCACATCTAATATGGTGTCATTTCAACAGATTTGATGGTGCTCTTTTCAGTGTAAAAGTTGTAGTCACTAACGCATAACTTTAATAAGTATAATGGAAAATTGATAAACGTCATATTTGATCTTACCGTGTCATACATGGCTTGATTATGTCTCTCGAACATTTTACTCATAGTGGTGTTTCGAGAGGCACAAGTTATGACACCTTTTCACAACTCATCAGACGTTCTCTAAACTTGTAACTCAAATATTACTTTCCACCATCCAATTTGCAAAAGCACTATTTCTTGTTACAATACACTTCTATTTCACTCTAAAATTCCTTGAACATTTTAAAAATTTCAGACGTATGTCTCCATTGAACAGATATCACATATTTACTTCAATTGATGAGTGAAGATAGAAAATCCACTACACACAACTACACTTAATTGATTACACACATCATCATGTATGATTTGCAATAATTTAGTTGCCCGTTAATGCATGGCCTATCAACGGTGTTTTTAGTCACATTACTTTTAGACAATGTATGCAAGCGTCAAGTGATTCATAATCATATCACTCAAAAGTCCATCACTTATGGAAATTCTTCATGCATGTTATGTCACTTGTGACAAACTGCAGTGCCACACACTTGTGGTATTTCTGTCAGTCTTGCGACGTTTAGCGTCAGTGTTATGGATGTTTAGTATTATTATCAAGATTCATAACATACAACCTATTCATAATGGAAGTATGGCCTTTACGTTATTCATAACTTTGAACAACTCTCTTGCAACAAACATGATTCAAAATGATGTTTTGCAACAAGGCTAAAGTGTAGTAACAATTTACTCAACTCTAAAATGAATTATGAAGATAATCATAGAGTCAACACACAGTATAGTAAACCTTTTACCGTGTTCCCGAGAGTGTCAAAACTCATCATTAGCTAGTCATAAAGGCTATAGTATTTCTTGCATCGAGTTGCAACAATATGCAATCGATGTGATATTCCGATGATCAACAGTTTAATCACAATATACAGAATCCACAATTAACTGCTTAATCATGATTCCTAAGAATTACATCTCTTGACCAGCAATGAATTCATCTATAACTCCATATGACTTTCATTTCTGAGCTGGTTATTCCCGTCTTCTTTCGTTTTGCCTTTATACGTATCATAGTTCTATTTCCAATGTCACTCCTACTCACAAAAGCTCACACATGATTAAGGATGGCGCAGGCCATGGAATTTCTGGCGTGTAAGTCGTACTAACATCCTTTGGACTTCCTTTCCCTTAATTCTCATCATCATATGATCGGTGTTCTTCTGGATCCCACACTTATCAGTTTTGTTTAGAGCACGGTGAACATTTTCACTAATGCTTACAATCATACATTGTACAAGATATCTTATATCCAACATTAATTGTCTTACTACTGAAAACAATTATTCAGTTCCATGAATATGACATAACTATCCCAAATGTTTCGAAGTTCGGGTTTCATGGTGGTGAAGACAATGCACTTAGCTGTGGTGGAATTCTAGCATTTTGGATTATGGACGTAAGTCACATCATCCATAGCATCAGCGGGAGAGCATCAAATTTTTTTGATAGGACAAGTTCCTTCTCGAAACTATTGAGGATAGTCCTCACAATACGGTACCAATCGTAAAGTTTTTACCAGATAATACAGTTAATCAAAATCAATTGGGAAGGTGGTAACGCGAGCCATTATTCTACAACGATAATGCAAATACTAAGACTTTGTTCATAATTAAGTTGCACTTGTGATTAATCAATTTAATTACTAAGTGTGCTCCCACTCAGATCAATATCTCTCGTAATTGATGCTGGAGTGATTGAAGATCCAACCCAATCGTCCGCCATTGATGTGACATCACTGATGACTTAGACTGGACCGGTAGGCCAACTTGCCAATCACGCCAAAGGTGATTCTTGTTCATCTTTCGACGTGCGTGTTCCGGTAGCAAACTTTTATCCAAACCGTCAAGACAACCAAGTGTAATTGCAGTGTGTTCTTAACACACCCGCCTTTTATGCGTCACACCGTGTGCACCCTAATAAACGGTGCTACAGTTGGAAGAACACTATCAACTTGATATTGTTTTGTGAGAGATCACCCTAATAAAATACGACTACCGCGCATCAAACAAGGGTGCATCAAAGGGATAAACATCACAGGCAGTTCATAAAATTATGTGATATAGTATAGCCCTTTGCTTCGTGAAGTCTTCGTTGTCTTCACGTCGTCGTGGTAGAAGTCACCGTGTCCACCAACTTTGTCCTTCGCGCCGGGAACATCACCACGGCTTCCGGCATGTGCGTCGGGGTCCACCTCCGCATCGTAGATCATCACCTTGCATCTATCTATTGCTTTTCCTCGAGCTAATAAATAGTTCTGGCATGCAGGCCATAATTAAGTGACAATCATATGACTCCAGTCATCATGCCATACCACGACACGCTGGTCGCGAATAAATATTACATCATATAGCATCTCATACAAACACATTGCAATTCTTGAAGGCTATACCACATCACATGCATACTCTGCAAAAACAAGTTAGATCGCTATCTACACGGGTTGTTGAAAATTTTATCGTGGTTGATTAGCAGGTTACATGCAAACGTTGTTCCCTATACAAACCAAACACGATACTTCATTGTTGCTAGTTTAACGTTCGGGGTGCGTGCAACAACTAATGCCACAAGCCAAACTTCGTTCAACGTGTGACCCCCGTGTGGATTTGAGTTCATAAAATCCACAAGCCCCTCCATGTTAAATATTCTATTGCGAGATTAAGATGAGATCCAAGGAGTTTGATGTAGACCATGATCAAGGCAACCAGCATACTGAAAGCAGCATAGAGGGATCGATGGAAAACTCAATCCTTGTACCAAAACCTCAACTTTCCATCAAGCATAGAAAAAATCAAATGACAGGGAAGCAACAAGAAAATCAATGCCTCATATCACACTTATGATCTAGACCTAAACATGCAACTAATCAAGGATCGCTCTGATACCACTGTTGGGAAACGTAGTAGAAAAAAAATTCGGCCTACGAATCAAGAACCCAAGATCATCCAAGAAGATTGCATACAAGGTTTTAGGTCATGGCTCACCAACCGATGTAGCGGAAGTAGAGTTGGTGAAGACCATCGGTGCAGATCCCCGCAGCTAGGAATTTCAATGACCTCCCAACCGCGAGGATATCGATCCCTCGAACCGTCCCGCGATCTAGTCCCACGAACAAGCTAGCTCCTCGAAGAAGGGTCGAAGGTACGACCCCTCCATTAGTGAGCACACATCCCGTAGCAGCAATCCAACAGCGCTCCACCGTCCAGAGATGAACTCCACCGAGAAAACTAGAGGGAGAAAACCCTAACGGATTCTGATCTAGAACAGTCGTCTAAACCGGGGTCTAATTGTGGAACAACGGGGTTTAGAGGAGGGAGGGTGGCGCATAGGCCTTGGGGACAAGTTGTGTTGCGCCCCCACCCCTGCCCCACATTATATAGGTGGCCAAGAGGCCCTTGGGGCGCAATAAGGGGGGTGGGGAGTCCAACTTGGACTACCAAACCTCCCAAACCTTCCCACCGGAAACCTGCCATATTGGAGAGTTGGACTTCCCACCTGGAGGGGGATTCCTTCCCCTTGGTGTGCCCCCACCCCTTGGCCGGCCAGGGCAGCCTAGGTGGGATGCCCCCCAAGTCTAGGGGCGTGGGGTAGTCGGTGGTACTGCCCGGAAACTTCCGGAACCTTCCAGAAGCTTCCAGGACCTTCCGGGTTTGTTTCGGGACATTCCGGAACATTATGGAGCACTTCCAGGACCTTTTGGGGCCATTCTCGGACGTTCCGGAGCCATCCGGATAGTTTCCAAGACCATCCGAGTTACATTTTAAGCCACCCGATGACCGCGAAGGTTGTCGGGACGCCAACAATTATCTGGAAACTATTCCGGTTGATCCAGGACTTCCCCAGTACCATTCTCATATGTTCCGGAACCACCTGGGACTACTCCAGAGTGATCCGGACATATCCTTAAATACCCAGAACTACTTCCGGTGCCCTCATGAACTATTCCTTAAATCCCCGGAACTACTTCCGGTACCCGTATGAACTATTCTGCTTTGCTTCCACTAAACCTTCTACCATTCCAGCATTCTAACAAACTACTGCTCGTTAAGTGTGTGACCCGATAGGTTCGGTATAATGCGGACATGACTCAGAGCATCTTCCGGACATAGGTCAACAGCCTTTTGTCAATAGCCAATAATCAACAGCGGAGCAATGGACACCCATGTTGACTCCCTCACATACACGAAGAAACTTCGAGTGAACCATTATGTTTAGTCATGCACCATTCCCTTTGCTTCGCGATATATGACAAAGTTAGAGGAGAGAAGTTTGGCACCCATGTGTAACAACTTTTTTGAACACAAGCTACTCGTTATCCTCTTTGTACGTTTGTCCCTTTTCTCGTTATCATATTCCGGTATCCCCGTGACGGAATCACAATGCGTCTGGCCAGACTACAATGGATACCGTCATACCGAGTGGGCCCGAAGTGAATAATATCTTCTTCATCGTGAAGGAGAAAATCCCAATCTTGAACTATCATAGTTACTAGACACACTATCAAATGTACTCAGAACTTATTTTACTACTTCCCAGTAACGGGAAGATTCATCTAAGAACCAAAGCACATCTTCCTGTGTGAAGCAACTTGATACTCTCATGGTCTAAGGAATTACGTATATGATAACATTTCATGATATGACTTATAACGTTGTTACGATGGGATCTCTAAGTATATCATTCAATACTGGGGTCGGTTCAATATCATTGTTCTGCTAACAATATGTTCCCATTGCTACTGACATCCTTGTTACAAGAACAATGTCCATGATTAAGAAAACGTAATCATCAGTTAGCACATGAGTTCGTGCGCCTCATCCCGTCCACCTTCCGCGACTCCACCAATCCTATGGATGCTGATGATTGGCTCCGTGATATCACCTTTCAGATGGAGTCAGCTTCTATTTCCCCTGACTGTTACGTCACCTATGCGACATATCATCTGAGGGTCCAGCTGCTCAGTGGTGGGAAAGCCACCGGCTTGCGCTGCCAGATTGAACAGTAACCACTTGGCAAGAATTTCAGTTAGCCTTCCATGCATGGCACATCCCTCGAGGTCTAATTCACCAGAAGAAGGAGGAGTTCCGCAAACTCCATAAGGGCCAGACAACTGTTGATGAATATCATAGGAAATTCCTTGAGTTGTGTAACAGCCCAGGAGCAATAATTAGAAATCAGCATGAGATTGTACTTTGTCTGTTGACTTTGTAACTTGGCATGATGCTAAAGATTATATTTTCATGTGATTATTTATTTTGCCAACAAGATTTGAGTTCATTTGATTTGCTTTTGAATTCAAACAAAGTGGTTCAAGAAGGGTCTTTGAAGATTTTTCTTTGTTGCATGCATGCTCCCCTTGACCCCAAACTTGGCATAGCCAATTCTTTGCCCTTCCCAAGTTTTTCAAAAGCCTTGCAACATTGTTGCCAACTCTAAAAATGTGGGCCAGCACAGCCGAACCGGTACGGACCTGCATTGGAGCCGTTGGACCTGGATCCAACGGCTCTCATAGAAGGGCGCCGTGACGGCCACCTGCTCCGTTAGGCCACCGTCGCGGACGCCGAGAGGGGAGGCTGCCGGAGCCGTCCGGTGCCGCTGTCTCCGACCGTCACATCACGAGGCGAGTCCCCCTATAAGAGCCCCAAGGCCTAGGGTTTTCTTCTCCCCCTCCAGTTTCGCCGCCGCCAGTTTCTTTCCCCCTCTCCAAGCCTCCCCTGCTCCCATGGCCGCCGGGGGCCTGAACCTGAAATCGGTCGCCGTCCACTCTGCGTCAGGCCGCCGGGAGCTTGCAGGTGAAGGCCACGTCGACGTCCACGTCTTCCCCGACCTGCAGCTGAGACGTGGGTGGCCAGAAGCAAGCCGACGCCTTCTTCTTCCTCTGCGGGTCGTCCTCGTCTCCGGCGACGACTCCGGTCCCCTCCTTCCCCTGCGGTGCATCGAGCTCGACCTCAGCCCAACCTAGGTGAGCACGCACTCCTCCCTCTCTTCGTCTTCGCGTAGTTCACGCCGGAGCTGTGCCTTGTCTGCTCCCTCCGCCGCACGTCGCCGTCGTTATCCATGCGTGCAATTGGCGTGATCCCGACGCGCTCCTGACCCAAAGGCGCAGCCTTGCACCGCGCACAGCCACGTCGGAGCAGCAGCGACGTCTTGTTCAGTAGTCATTCCGCCCTGTAAATCCCGGCAGGGCAGAGCCGCCGGTGGTGGAGCTCCGGTGCAGGTGTTAGGAAAAATAGATTCGTGGGAGTCCCCGCTATGCGTTGCGCCAGGCCATGGACTCCCTAGTGCCGCGAGGTGGACGCAATCGTCGCCGGAGATCTTCTCTGTCGCCGGCGTCGTCAGTTTCTTCAGTTCGTCAGTAAGCGTGTCATCATCGCCGTGCTGTTCCCGTGGAATTCCCGACGAGTAGGAGACGATCTGGTGGACTTGTCCTGCACCCATGTGTGGTGATAAGTGCCCTCTCGAGATCCCCCGAGGTGGTTTGGCAGGAGGTGGCCGGAGCATGGGGCTAGAGTCGCCGGAAGTTGCCCTCTGCTTCCTGTTCCGGGTTTCAGTTGCGTCAGAAAACTGGACAGTGCGCACACCAGCTCGCTGCTATAGCTGGCTCGGCGCCTGTTTCCTGTCGAGTAACCAAGTGTTGGCACAGTGGAAATGGAACTGGATTCAGCGCAGCTAGTCGCGGGTTCGAACCCCGCAGGAGGCAAATGCCCCCTTTTTTTCCTTTTGTGTGGGAGACTGACCACTGGGCCAGCCTGGTCAGTGGCTCGAGCCACAGTGGCCTTGCTGGGCTCAGCCCAGCAGCCTCTTGTCAGACGCAGCGTCTTGCTGGGCCAGCACCAGCCGAGGCCAGCCCATCGGGCCATTGCTTTTTCTTTTTTTCCTTCTCCTTTAGTTTTTCTTTTTGAAAATCTTTTCAAATTCAATTTCTTTTCTGAGTTTGAAATTCAAATACTCACTGCCCCAAACATGCGTTCCAATATATGAAGTTGGGGTAGATTTGCCCACTAATCAAAATGGTGATATCCATTTTGCATCTTATCCGCTCTAATTTTCGAGTAGTGGTAATTTTGCAAAGAAGCCCCTCACTTCTTTTGTATTTGCAAAGTGTATTGCAAATTCAAAGTGTGACATGCCATATATGGTTTTGGGGTAGAAAAATGCAAGGATTCAAATTGTGATGTCCATCTGATGTTTTGTGCAACTCAATGGACATGGTGTGATCACTTAACCATATCAAACCTTGCCTTTCTTTTCCTTGCTTCTTTCAACTTCAGTGCATGTTGAAATCTTGTTCATCTGATCATTCAAGCTTTGCTCCATGTCATCTTCAACTCTTTGCAATCTCAGATCAGCCCCTAGCATAATTTTCATGTGCAATGTGGCTAGATCCTTTTCTTCTGTTGTACCCCCCCCCCGGTGTCGAATTCACCGACACTTCTCTCCGTCTCCGGAATCGATATCTGTTTCACGATGTTTATTATTGTTAGTTGTTGTTTTGTTTCATGCCATGCCATGTTTCCATGCTACTTACACCAAATTTAAGGCTAAGACCAAAGCCATTCAATGTAAATAAATTGCATATGAAGTTGTTGACGTGTCGTCACCACCTTCATTTATTTCTGACTAGATAGAGTCACATCATGTCAATTAAAATTGATTATACCATATTTACCTGTGAATTGCACCCATTGCTTACTTGTGTGCCTTTTCCTTGCCGGTACTTTACGTTAGCACCTGAGACAGCCGAGGAGACTTACGTGGAGATTTCTGACACCGAGCCCGAGGACCCTGCTACGTCTGCTCCGTCGACCAATTACCCAGGCAAGGGGAAGATTTATACATTACTTGATACCTTTCTACCTAACTTCCTAGCTGTAGTCTAGAACGTTTGTTTGATCCTATCCACTTAGCTTATGCCACATTCGAAAACTAAACAGCCATGATCCCCACATCCCAGCAAAACCTTGTATTGCTAAGTTACCGCTGCTCAGCCATTGCTTAGTATGAGTAGGAAAACTTGCCGCTTACCCTACGCTATGGTTGGGATATCATGTTATTAAAGAAGTTGGTTGATATTTATTATTATGATGTTAATTATATTTGACGAAAGATGGGAGACCGGGCTGTTCCCGCCAGGTGTTTTATTCCATTTGAGTCACCTAGGATCCGAGTTCCGGGTATTGGTTCTTTGTTTGAGCGTGCCTAATCTTGTGTGGGGTTCTATGGGGCCCCCTTGTCTTACCTACCTAGCTGCAAACACTCCTAGTGGTGGCCCGAGCTGATTTACTATTTGCAACTGTGTGTGTGCTGGTGGTACCCCAGTTGTTTACAAACCACCCTAGGCCAGGAGGGCTTGTTCCTTGGCTGGCCCACCTTGACCGGCTGAGAACCCGGTCTCATATGAGATTAACCGGTAATCCAAACCTGGAGTCATATGGTAGAGACCGATTCGAGAGTGCGGCCGGCTTTTGAGTTGGGTGTCGACTCACCGGGGGCCACCCGGCATTGTGCGTTGTTAGTTAGAGGGACTCTGACGTTCCGGAGTTTCAGTCGCTTACATAGCCAAGTGGAAACCGGGCGTACATGCGAAGCCTATGATGGGCAGTTGGTACACCCCTGCAGGGTTAAATCTTTTCGAAAAGTCGTGTCCACGGTTATGGACGACACAGAGCCTACGTCTTATTCCTAGAATAACATCTAATTGGATCTTAATTAAAACATGCCTACCGTGTGAGTGCCTTGGTTGCTTTTATTGGTCCAGGGGGACCGAGAGAAGATCCAGGTTGTGTTATGTTTGACGTAAGTAGGTGAATAGCAGACTTATGACTCGATGTCACGTGTTTTCTTGGATCTTACCTCCATTCTATTAGAACGATAGCCACCATATATGCTAGTGCGGCTGCGACCTTTACCTTTACCATGTCTTACCTTAGGAAGTTAGTTATCCTGTAATGATATAATTTCACCCCTGTTTTACTTTTGTGCTTTACTGTTTTGCCTGATCGGCCGCTGCAGTTGACTACTACCTCGACCCGAGCACCGGACGATACTTCGTGGAGGTGCCCCCGGAGGACGACGATGAGGACGACTTCGCTCAGTAGATCCTATAGTTGGGTTTCGACGATCCGTGGGTGGACTTATTTATGTGCAGCCCTCTCTAGGTCCATTTGGATTTTGACCGTACTCGGTTGTGATTGTCTTTCGCTTGTTGCATGATGTACTGTTGAGTCTATGGACCTCTGAGATGATGTAATAAATACCAGCGGCGGTGTATGCCCTGGACTCTATATTTTTATGTCTTAGTATTAAGTTCATTGTTCTTATACCTGTTGTCGAGAATCCGGCAGCGACACGAGTGCGAGTGTCGTGAGTCGGTGGCCTTTTATGCGCTACTAACTTGAGCGAGACGCGAAAGCGACTAGCTTGAGTTAGCACCGCATCGGAGGCCTTACAACTTGTTATCAGAGAAGGACTGACTGTAGGACCCCTTACTGGCCGTAGTTGAGTCTAGAAACTATTTTGTAGTTACTAAGGAAAAATCGGTAAGGTAGGAACTCTTTCTTTTTCTTCTTACCCCACCCTCCCACCCCTTTTCCGTGAGGAAGTGAAACGTTGTTTTCTCTCTGCAACTTATCCCCTTTCAAAAAAAATCTAGGTTCTCGTTTACATGAGGCTCCGATTCCTCTATAATTTTTTGCTAGCGACGAGAAGGGTTGGCGTACGTTGAGAACACTGAGCCGCCACTTGGGGTTGACAGATCCACCTCGCTTACGGCGTACCTCAGGTGAAACTCCTATACAGGGATGGTTGGCATCCTCCGGATGTGGTTCCTCCCACTATAGGAGACCGCTTCGGCGGGCCGCTCAGGGCAGATATCTCAATGTTCAGGTCTTCAACCACTCGTATATATTGTTGTGTGCTCGCTAACAGATTATTATCTTGCATTCGGATGATCTCGGTTTGGGGATTTCCAGTAGCACCTAGCTTTCGACTTTCCGGGTTAACCATGGTGGAATTTCAGCCTTCGGCTTTCTCATTCCTCGTGAGAAAGTTTTGTTGTCAATATTGCTTTATCTTCTGGTTTCATCAATGTTTCTACCATGTTCTCATAAGTGTTCCTGTATATAGGATGCCAAGAGCGAACATGCCGCCGCCAGAGAACCCTCTCATTGGGGAGGCTATGACCGCAGTGGCCACAGCTCCGATCTTACAGATGCTACAGAACCAGACTACCCAGAGGAGTGATCGACCGCAGTACACCACTCTGCAGCAGTTCCTTGCTATCAACCGCCCCAGGTTCTCCGAGGCTCGAGACCCGCTGGAAGCGGATGATTGGCTCGCAGAGATCAAGAAGCACTTCAATGAAAACACCGTCAGACCAGTCGACTACGTCACCTTTGCCTCTTTCCAGATTCAGGGTGCAGCAGCCAGCTGGTACGATACCTACAAGGCCAACAAGGGCGATGCTATCATCACGTGGGCAGACTTCGTCGCAGACTTCAGAGCAGCACATATTACGAGTGGCTTGATGGACAGGAAGCGAGAGGAGTTCTTGGCTCTGAGACAGGGTGACAGGTCAGTTCAGGAGTACAACCTGGCCTTCGTTAGGCTCGCCAGGTATGCTCCGGAGGAGGTCAGCACAGAGGCCAAGCGGATTGCCAGGTTCCGTGGGGGTCTCAGCACAGAGATCAAGTATGCACTCACCCAGTGCAACCCCACGCTGTTCTCGCAGTTCGTGGATCAGGATATCCGCCATGAGTCAGCCAGAGCAGAGTGGGATGCAGACAGGAAGCGCCAGAGAGAGCACAGCTCCGCAGTGATGGTCCACAAGCAGGCAAGCACTTGGGTCATAGAGGCACCACCACAGAGGCAGCAGTTCCAGCAGAGGGGGCAGTTGTCCGCACTTTTTCCTGCCCTCCCGTCCCAGTTCAGCAGGGGCCTCGCTCTAGACCACCACACGCGAGGACACCCATGCCACAGTCCCAGCCCAGGTCAGGCGTGATCTGTTACAAGTGCAGGGAGCCGGGGCACACTTCTCCCAACTCCACCGACCCGCACTTTGCTCGGCTCCCACCGCCTCCACCTCGCTCTACTCCGAGCACTGCGATGGTGAAGGCACAGCCACGTGCAGTTCGAGTGAACAACGTGATGCTCACAGATGCTGAGCAGTCTTCAGAGATCGTTCTTGGTAGGTTACTTGTGTGTTCAGTTCCCGCGACAGTTCTGTTCGATTCCGGAGCTTCCCATTCGTTCGTATCGCACTCCTTTGCTTCAACAAATGACCTTCAGACCGAGTTGCTACCGAAACCCCTTGCGGTTCACACTCCAGGTTCAAGGTCCATCTCGTCCTTTTTTGTTCCAGATGCGGAGATCTGTATCCAGGGGGTTATCTTTTCGGCATCCATGGTTGTCTTGCCTCGCTCTGACATTGATGTCATTTTGGGCATGGATTGGCTTGTGCAGTACAAGGCCAACATTGATTGCCCTTCAAGATCCGTGAAGTTGACACATAATTCAGGCGCAGAAGTCTTGTACACTTGTGGCTCAGCGGCAGGAGTAGCACAGTTGTACGCCTTGAACGCATGAGTTGCACCTTTGCTCGAACAAGTCAAAGCTGTCTATGAGTTCCCAGACGTCTTTCTAGAGGAGTTGCCAGGAATTCCCCCAGTTCGAGCTATTGAGTTCGTTATTGAGCTAGAGCCTGGTACTCAACCGATTTCTCGGCATCCATACAAGATGTGTTCGAAGGAGTTGATTGAGCTCAAGAAACAATTGACAGAGTTGGAGGCAGGCGGTTTTATCCGCGCGAGCACTTCCCCTTGGGGAGCACAAGCTTTGTTTGTCCAGAAGAAGGATGGGACTAGCCGCTTGGTCTAGGACTATCACGGTATCAACAAAAAGACCATCAAGAACAAATACCCTCTACCCCGCATAAATTATCTTTTCGAACAGTTGAATGGGGCAAAGGTGTTTTCCAAGCTTGACTTGAGGATGGGGTATCACCAAATCCGTGTTCGTGAAGAGGACATTCCCAAGACCGCGTTCAGCACACGTTATGGGCTGTATGAGTTCACAGTCATGACTTTCGGCTTCTCAAACGCCCCTCCAACATTGATGAGAGCTATGAACTATTTGTTCCAAGAATGGCTTGATGTGTTTGTGATCCTCTACCTCGACGACATTCTTGTCTATTCCAAGTCAGAGGTTGAGCATGAGGAACATCTACGCCTTGTGCTGCAGAAGTTGAGAGAGCACCTTTACTATGCCAAGTTCTCCAAGTGTGAGTTTTGGCTGGACAAGGTCAATTTTCTGGGCCATGTTATTTCCGCTGAGGGAATCGCGGTTGATCCAGAGCGAGTCCGCACTATTCAAGAGTGGTCTCCGCCAAAGAATGTGAAGCAGCTAAGGAGTTTTCTCGGCCTCGGCAGTTATTGCAGGAGGTTTGTGCAGAATTTCTCCAAAATAGCGAAGCCAATGACTAAATTGTTATGCAAAGGCAAACAGTACACTTGGTCACGATCTCTCTAGTCAGCATTCGAGGAGTTGAAAGAGAATTTGAGCACAGCTCCAATTTTCACGCCGCCAGATGAGTCACAGCCTTTTCAGGTGTTTTGTGATGCCTCCTTGCAAGGTATAGGCGGAGTTTTGATGCAAGGCAGGAATATGGTGGCGTATACCTCACGACAGTTGAAGACGAGTGAGAGAAATTATCCCACGCACGACTTGGAGCTTGCAGCAGTTGTGCATGCTTTGATTACTTGGCGACACCTAATCCTAGGGAGGAAGGTGGATGTGTTCACCGACCACAAGAGTCTGAAGTACTTGTTCACTCAGCCAAATCTGAATTTGAGGCAAAGAAGGTGGCTTGAAACCATTACTGAGTACACAGTTGATATTCAGTACACGCCTGGGAAGGCGAATGTCATAGCTGATGCGCCGAGCCGAAAGGGCGATTGCAATAATATCTAGGTGCAGAAGATCCACCCTGATTTGTGTGAGTCCTTTGGAAGGTTCAATCTTGAGCTAGTTCCAGAAAGCTACCGTGCCAACCTTGTGTTAGACCCCACTATCCATGAGAAGATTCGTGAAGCTCAGTCTGGCAGCTCAATGATACAAGAGATCAAGCAGGGTATTGCCGCCTCAGTTCCAAAGTATGGTTGCTTTTCAGTGCATAATGACGGCACCCTGTTGTTCGAAAAGCGAGTTGTTGTTCCCAAGGAGGGAGATCTCAGAGAGGTCATCTTGAAGGTAGCCCATGATTCCAAGCTGTCTATTCACCCTGGCAGTACAAAGATGTATCAAGATCTCAAGCAAAGCTTTTGGTGGACTCGTATGAAGCGGGATGTTGCCTGTTACGTGTCTCACTGTGATGTGTGCCGGAGAGTGAAGGCACAGCACCAGAACCCTTCAGGGTTGCTTCAGCCACTTGAGATTCCGGAGTGGAAGTGGGATCACATTGAAATGGACTTTGTCATCGTCTTTCCGAGGTCGCAAAAGGGCAATAATGCAATCTTCATTGTCATTGATAACTTGTCCAAAGTTTCCCATTTTCTTCCTGTCAAAGAAACTATCTCGGCTGGGCAGTTGGCGGAGTTGTACACCGCGAGAATTGTTTCACTTCACGGAATTCCCTTGAAGATAAGTTCTGATCGTGGAAGCATTTTCACCTCAAACTTCTGGAAGACCTTTCAAGAGGAATTGGGTACAAAGATTGTCTTCAGTACCGCATATCACCCTCAGACTAGTGGCCAGGTCGAACGTGTGAACTAAATCCTCGAGGACATGCTTCGAGCATGTGTCATCTCCTTTGGCATGAAGTGGAAGGAATGCTTGCCGTATGCTGAGTTCTCTTATAACAATAGCTATCAGGCAAGTCTGCAGGAAGCACTGTTTGAAGTCTTGTATGGCCGCAAGTGCAGGACACCTTTGAACTGGTCCGAGACAGGTGATAGGCAGTTGTTCGGTCCAGATGTGATCCAGGAGGCAGAGGACAGAGTGAAGATTGTTCGACAACACCTAAAGGAAGCACAGTCTAGGAAGAAGGCCTATTATGAAAAAAGGCACCGTGGTGTAGCTTTCCAAGCTGGTGAATGGGCATACCTCAAAGTGTCTCCATTGAGGGGTACTCACCGCTTTGGTATCAAAGGAAAGCTCGCTCCAAGATTTGTCGGACCTTTCCGCATCCTTGAGACTAGAGGACCTCTTGCATTTCGGCTCGAGCTTCCAGAGAGCCTGTCAATGGTGCATGACGTGTTCCATGTGTCCCAGCTAAAGCATTGCTTCAAGAAGCCAGAGCAGGCCGTTGACATGGGCGAGATCCAGCTGAGTGCGGACCTTTCCTACTCAGAGCGTCCAGTCCGTGTTCTTGAGACGACCGAGCGCAAGACTCACAACAAGACTGTCAAGTTCATGAAGGTTCCGTGGGCACATCATTCGGAGAAGGAAATAACGTGGGAGCGTGAAGATCATCTCCGTTCTGAGTATCCTGAGTTGTTTCAGGCTTAGATCTCGGCACGAGATCATGTGTTGGTGGGGGAGTGCTATAACGGCCCAGGAGAAATAATTAGAAATCAGCATGAGATTGTACTTTGTCTGTTGACTTTGTAACTTGGCATCATGCTAAAGATTATAATTTCATGTGATGATTTATTTTGCCAAAGATTTGAGTTCATTTGATTTTCTTTTGAATTCAAACAAAGTGGTTCAAGAAGGGTGCTTGAAGATTTTTCTTTGTTGCATGCATGCTCCCCTTGACCCCAAATATGGCATAGCCAATTCTTTGCCCTTCCCAAGTTTTTCAAAAGCCTTGCAACATTTTTTCCAACTCTAAAAATGTGGGCCATAGTTCAATGTGCTTTGAATACCAAAAATACCCCCACATATTAGTTGCTCAAAATTTGGTCTAACCAATTTTAGAAAATGGAGAATATTGCATGGATTCCAAAACATATTTTGAATGTTTTTCTCTGTTGAATTTTTGCTCTGGAAAAATGCTAGGAGCTTCGGTTATTTTTTAATGGGAAGTCCCTCATGTTTTTCTTCCTGGCAAAAGGTGAAACCAGGCCCAGCCGTCTGGCCTGGCTCTCCTCATCGCGGCCCAGCATAGCCGAACCGGTACGGACCTGCGTTGGAGCCGTTGGATCTAGATCCCACGCCTCTCATAGAAGGGCGCCGTGACGGCCACCTGCTCCGTTAGGCCACCGTCGCGGACGCTGAGAGGGGAGGCTGCCGGATCCGTCCGGTGCCGCCGTCTTCGGCCATCACATCATGAGGCCAGTCCCCCTATAAGAGACACCAGGCCTAGGGTTTTCTTCTCCCCCTCCAGTTTCGCTGCCGCCAGTTTCTTTCCCCCTCTCAAAGCATCCCCTGCTCCGATGGCCTCCGAGGCCTGAACCTCAAATCGGCCGCCGTCCCCTCTGCGTTGGGCCGCCAGGAGCTTGCAGGTGAAGGCCACGTCGACGTCCACGTCTTCCCCGACCTGCAGCCGCGACGTGGGTGGCCAGAAGCAAGCCGACACCTTCTTCTTCCACCGCGGGTCGTCCTCGTCTCCGGCGACGCCTCCGGTCCCCTCCTTCCCCTGTGGTGCGTCGAGCTCGACCTCAGCCCCACCTAGGTGAGCACGCACTCCTCCCTCTCCTTCGTCTTCGTGTAGTTCGCGTCGGAGTCGTGCCTAGTCTGCTCCCTCCACCGCACGTCGCCGTCGTTAGCCATGCGTGCAATTGGCGTGATCCCGACACACTCTCGTAGCTAGAGTGTATGCAGAGCACGCTCCTGACCCAAAGGCGCACCCTTGCACCGCGCACAGCCACGTTGGAGTAGCAGCGGCGTCGTGTTCATTAGCCGCTCCGCCGTGTAAATCCCGGCAGGGCAGAGCCACCGTTGGTGGATCACCGGTGCGGGTGTTAGGAAAAATGGATCCGTGGGAGTCCCCTCTATGCGTTGCGCCAGGCCATGGACTCCCTAGTGCCGCGAGGTGGACGCAATCGTCGCCGGAGATCTTCTCTGTCGCCGGCGTCGTCAGTTTCTTCAGTTCGTCAGTAAGCGTGCACCCGCGAGGTGGCCGCAATTGTCGCCGGAGATGTTCCCGTGGAATTCCCGACGAGTAGGAGACGATCTGGTGGACTTGGCCTGCACCCATGTGTGGTGATAAGTGCCCTCTCGATATCCCCCGAGGTGGTTTGGCAGGAGGTGGCCGGAGCACGGGGCTAGGGTCGCCGGAAGTTGCCCTCTCGCTACCTGTTCCGGGTTTCAGTTTCGTCAGAAAATGGACAGTGCGCACACCAGCTGGCTGCTATAGCTGGCTCGGCGCCTGTTTCCTGTCGAGTAACCAAGTGTTCGCGCAGTGGCAATGGAACTGGATGCAGCACAGCTAGTCGAGGGTTCGAACCCCGCCGGAGGCAAATGCCCCTTTTTTCTTTTGTGTGGGAGACTGACCACTTGGCCAGCCTGGTCAGTGGCTCGAGCCACAGTGGCCTTGCTGGGCTCAGCCCAGCAGCCTCTTGTCAGATGCAGCGTCTTGCTGGGCCAGCACCAGCCAAGGCCAGCCCATCGGGCCAGTGCTTTTTCTTTTTTTCCTTATCCTTTTCTTTTTCTTTTTCAAAATATTTTCAAATTCAATTTCTTTTCTGAGTTTAAAATTCAAATGCTCACTGCCCCAAACATGCGTTCCAATATATGAAGTTGGGGTAGTTTTTCCCACTGATCAAAATGGTGATGTCCATTTTGACTCTTGCCCCCTCTAATTTTGGAGTAGTGGTAATTCTTCAAAGAAGCCCCTCACTTCTTTTGTATTTGCAAAGTGTATTGCAAATTCAAAGTGTGACATGCCATATATGGTTTTGGGGTAGAAAAATGCAAGGATTCAAATTGTGATGTCCATCTGATGTTTTGTGCAACTCAATGGACATGGTGTGATCATTTAACAATATCAAAACTTGCCTTTCTTTTCCTTACTTCTTTCAACTTCAGTGCATGTTGAAATCTTGTTCATATGATCATTCAAGCTTTGCTCCATGTCATCTTCAACTCTTTGCAACTCATATCAGCCCCTAGCATAATTTTCATGTGCAATGTGGCTGGATCTTTTTCTTCTGTTGTACCCTCCCGGTGTCGAATTCACCGACACTTCTCTCCGTCTCCGGAATCGATAGTTATTTCACGGTATTTATTATTGTTAGTTGTTTTTTTGTTTCATGCCATGCCATGTTTCCATGCTACTTACACCATAATTAAGGCTAAGACCAAAGCCATTCAATGTAAATAAATTGCATATGAAGTTGTTGACGTGTTGTCACCACCTTCATTTATATCTGACTAGATAGGGGCACATCATGTCAATTAAAATTGATCATACCATCTTTACATGTGAATTGCACCCATTGCTTACTTGTGCGCATTTTCCTTGCCGGTACTTTACGTTAGCACCTAAGACTTCCGAGGAGACTTACGTGGAGATTTTCGACACCGAGCCCGAGGACCCTGCTACGTCTGCTCCGTCGACCGATTACCCAGGCAAGGGGAAGATTTATACCATTACTTGATACCTTTCTGCCTACCTGCCTAGTTGTAGTCTAGAACGTTCGTTTGATTCTATCCACTTTTCTTATGCCACATTCGAAAACTAAACAACCATGATCCCCACATCCCAGCAAAACCTATGCTATGGTTGGGATATCATGTTATTAAAGAAGTTGGTTGATATTTATTATTATGATGTTAATTATATTTTATAAAAGATGGGAGACCGGGCTGTTCCTGCCAGGTGTTTTGTTCCATTTGAGTCACCTAGGATCCGAGTTCCGGGTATTGGTTATTTTTTTGAGCATGCCTAATCATGTGTGGGGTTCTATGGGGCCCCCTTGTCTTACCTACCTAGCTCCAAACAGCCCTAGTGGTGGCCCGAGCTGATTTACTATTTGCAACCGTGTGTGTCCTGGTGGTACCCCAGTTGTTTATAAACCACCCTGGACCAGGAGGAGTTGTTCCTTGGCTGGCCCACCTTGACCGACTGAGGACCCGGTCTCATATGAGATTAACCGGTAATCCAAACCTGGAGTCCTACGGTAGAGACCGATTCGAGAGCGCGACCGGCTTTTGAGTTGGGTGTTGACTCACCGGGGGCCACCCGAAATTGTGCGTTGTTAGTTAGAGGGACTCTGACGTTCTGGAGTTTCAGGCGCTTACCTAGCCAAGTGGAAACCGGGCGTACATGTGAAGCCTATGATGGGCAGTTGGTACACCCCTGCAGGGTTAAATCTTTTCGAAAAGCCGTGTATACGGTTATGGACGACTCAAAGCCTACGTCTTGTTCATAGAATAACATCTAATTGGATTTTATTAAAACTTGCCTACCGTGTGAGTGCCTTGGTTTCTTTTCTTCATCCAGGGAGACCGGCAGAAGATCCAGGTTGTGTTATGTTTGACGTAAGTAGGTGAATAGCAGACTTATAACTCGATGTAACGTGTTTTCTTGGATCCTACCTCCATTCTATTAGAACGATAGCCACAATATATGCTAGTGCGGCTGCAACCTTTACCTTTCCATGTCTTACCATAGGAAGTTAGTTATCCTGTAATGATATAATCTCACCCCTGTTTTCCTTTTGTCCTTTACTGTTTTGCCTGATTGGCCGCTGCCTTTGACTAATACCTCGACCTGAGCACCGGACGATACTTCGTGGAGGTGCCCCCGTAGGACGACGATGAGGACGACTTCGCTCAGTAGATCCTATAGTTGGGTTTCGACGATCCGTGGGTGGACTTATTTATGTGCAGCCCTCTCTAGGGCCATTTGGATTTTGACCGTACTCGGTTGTAATTGTCTTCCGCTTGTTGCATGATGTACTATTGAGTCTATGGACCTCTGAGATGATGTAATAAATACCAGCGGCGATGTATGCCCTGGAATCTATATTTTTATGTCTTAGTATTAAGTTCATTGTTCTTATACCTGTAGTTGAGAATCCGGCAGCGACACGAGTGTGAGTGTCGTGAGTCGGTGGCCTTTTATGCGCTACTAACTTGAGCGAGACGCGAAAGCGACTAGCTTGAGTTAGAACCGCATCGGGGGCCTTACAAGTTGTCACGCTATGCTAAGAAACACGTCGCCACAGACGCTTGAAAGCAGGAGAAATTCCGAGAAGGACTGCAACCTGATATAGAGCTCGCACTTGCCATTGTTGATTGTGAAGACTATGCAACACTCGTCAGCAAGGCTTTCCAAGATGAAACTGCTCTAACTAAGCACCATGGGTTGCTCAAGCGTGCTCGAGATGCTTTCCCAACTTCAGGTCGGCCTGTTCAGCAACTTCGAGTCTAGCTCCCGCACAATTTTTTTCACCGGACTGCTCCAACGCCAAGGCCGTCATATGCTGCACCTCTCCTGCCTCCACCTCTGAGACAGCTAACGGTACTGACCAAACAACCCAATATTATGGCTCCTCCCTAGAACGATGGCTTATGCCGCCAGTGTAGACAGCCAGGTCACCGCGCACCTTGTCCTCCGGTTGGCAGAAAAAGAAGTTCTCGAAGCCTTCATTCAAAAAATCGCAACACCAAACCGTTTACTATGAGTTGTGCTCAGGTCACCCATGTCAAGATGGAGGAAGCTCGCAAAAATGGTGATGGGCACCTTACTCGTCAATTCAACGCCAGCTTCTGTTCTTTTTTATTCCGGGGCATCACATTCATTTATGTCCCAATCACTTTCTCAGTTGCATGGAATAGCTAGAAACCCTTGGCCACTCCTTTAGCGGTAATTGTTGTTGGATCTCAGAGCCGTGCCACCATGATGAGCCCCGATACAACCATTGCAATTGTGGGTTTGTTGTTCCCTGCTCCTCTTATTGTGCACACGTCGTCCAACATTGATGTCATCCTCGGTATGGATTGGTTGGCGGCACATGATGCCCATATCCACTGTGCCACTAAGACAGTTCAGCTCACACACCCTTCTGGCAAGAAGTTTCTGTATTGGGGCCGAACAGCTCAGCATGCCGAAAGCCAGATATATGCTCTGAACGCATTGAATGCCTCAACTCTTGAAGGTATCGAGAACGTTCTAGTCGTTCGCGATTTTCTTGACGTCTCCCAGAATAACTGTCAGGAATACCCCCGATCAGAGAAGTCGAATTCTTCATCGACTTGAAGCCCGGCACTGTCCCTATTGCTAAGAGCCATTATAATATGCCACCTCACCACCTCCATGAACTGAAGAAGGAGATCAACATGGCACTCCACAAAGGCTTCATCCGTCCAAGTTACTCTGCCTGGGGAGCACTTTCGCTCTTTGTCAAGAAGAGCGATGGAACGAACCGTTTGGTCCAAGATTACCGACCTGTCAACCAGGCAACAATACAGAACAAGTACCCGCTTCCCCAGATCAATGATCTTTATGATCAACTTGTTGGATCTACGGTGTTCTCGAAACTCGAATTGAGGTTAGGTTACCATCAGATCCGGGTCCGCGAAGAGGACATCCCGAAGACCGCTTTCATTACTCGCTATGGTTCATACGAGTACACCATCATGTCTTTTGGCTTGAAGAATGCCCCGACCACTTTCTCTCGATTGATGAACTATATATTCATGGAATACCTCGATAATTCGTCGTGGTTTATCTGGATGATATTTTGGTATACTCCAAGAATGAAGAGGAACATGCTGAAAACCTTCGTCTTATACTGGAAAAGCTTCGAGAACACAAACACTATGCTAAGTATTCTAAGTGTGAGTTATGGCTTCCTGAAGTGACCTACCTTGGTCATGTGATTTCCAAGGATGGAATTGCCGTCAACCCAGAACGTATTAAGGCTATTCTTGACTGGAAAATTCCCAGGACTGTCAAGCAAGTAAGAAGTTTCGTCGGACTCGCTAGCTATTGCCGCCGTTTCCTCGAGAACTTCTCTAAGATTTCAATGCCTATGACTAATCTGCTTCACAAAGGCGTCAAGTTTGAGTGGACTGATAAATGTCAAGAAAGTTTTCAAGCCCTCAAGGACAAGCTCACTTATCCCCCAGTTCTTGCTCCCCCTGATACCCGGAAGGACTTCGTGATGTACTACGACGCGTCTCGTCAAGGGGATGTGTCCTAATGCAAGAGTGCCGCTTGATTTCTTATGGCTCTCGTCAGTTGCGTTCTCACAAAGATAAGTATCCAACACATGATCTCGAATTGGCAGCAGTAATTTATGCATTGAAGCTGTGGCGACATTACCTCGTCGGTAATCGTTGCGAGATATACACCGACCACAAAAGCTTGAAGTACCTGTTTACTCAACCAGACCTGAATCTTCGCCAACAAAGTTGGCTCAAGACAATAGCCGATTTCAACATGGATATTCATCACACCCCTGGAAAAGATAATGTGATGGACGATGCCTTGCGTCGCAAAGCCTACTGTAGTGAACTTGAAGTTCAAATACAACAACCACCTCTGTATGAAGAGCTTCGCAAGCTGAACATCGAAATTGTTCCGCAGGGATATGTGAATTCCCTGGTTGTCAAACCATAACTCGTTGACCGCATCAAGACGATACAAAATTATGGCTCTGACATTGCGAATATTAAGCGCTATCTCGCAAGTGGAAAGCCCTCATTCTTCACTATTGATGCAAATGATGATGGTACGTTGTAGTTCAAAGGTCGTTTAGTGGTTCCGGTTGCCAAGGCCAACCTGAACTACGCCCCTGATGTCATGAAAGAAGCTCACGATATCAGAGAAGGGTCATGATGCTATCTTTGTCGTCATTGACCAGTTCTCCAAGGTTGCTCACTTTCTGCCAGTCAAGGAGACGATCTGTGCTAGTCAGTGATACGTCCCAAACATATCTATAATTTATGCTTGCTCCATGCCTGTTTTGTGTGATATTGCTATGATCTAGATACACTTTCATACACTTTTGATCATATTTGGACTAACTTATTAACTCAGTGCACCACAGTGTCAGTTCCTGTTTTTTGCTGTTTTTATATTACAGGTTTCCCCCATATTAAAAGTGCTCCAAAAATTAGGGAAAATCGGAGAAAAAATCAGCGCAACGGAGCCTTCCAGATCCCCGATGGAGGGCCAGAGGGGCCCCACCTTGTGGCCAGGTGGCCAGGTGGCGCGTTGTCACGCCCCAAAAATTATAGCATGTGATATAAGTCGCTAGTGGATGACCAAAAATTGAGGGATAACAAAAAGTTTTTTTCTTGCAGTGGTGTGATGATGAATGAATGTTTGAATGTGTGTGTGTTTAGAGATGATCATGATCTTGCATGTAGTCGAAAGATGAACATGAGGTGATCATGTTGTTTGAATTTAATGCCAAGTAGATAATCATGGATGTAGTGTTGATCGTTTTGTGGTACATAGATAAACAAGTGATTGTTGTGAAGATCATCTCTCCCCCATGATTGCAAATCATTTAAAGATGTTCACATAAAAAAAAGAACATGATCAAATATAGTAATAAAGCAAACCATAGTATCATTTAGCCTTCATTTGAAATTTACCTTTATTGTTGTGTTAATTCCATTAGATATTTTTTCTCTCGTTCATTAAACAAATATATGAGGAATAAACCTCATATTTTTAGGAATATAATTAGTATAATAATCTCTTAAGATCTACCAAAACCCTAAGGAGATAATTTTGTGCCCAATCAAAATGAATTAAAACAATGATCATTAAAATTCACATAAAATGGTATGACGCATAATAGAACACATAGATATAAATGATCATGGTGTTGCTTGTCGTGCAAAGGGGAAACTTGTGTTACTATCATGTGTTGTTGATACACGTGTGTGAATAGTTTTAGTCACTACCAATCCATACTGTTGATCATCTTAGCATGTTCACAAGCAAGATCAACCTAAACCCTATCATCTATATAGCTAAGACCCTCATACCACTTATCACTTTTGCACCCACTCACATTGTTCATCTGTTGGTTCTTTTTTCCTATCTTTTGTTGTTGCTTTGTTTAGCATTATGAAGTGTGCATGTGGAACTAAAAGATTTCAGAAAAATATAATTCTTTTAAAATACTATAAGTCACACAAATTCATTCATAAAATAATGAATGCATATTAAAGATAACCAAAGAAATATTTTTTTGAACCCTTTTAAATGAGGAGAATATCACTAATAATATTGTGATCATCTCAGCAAGTTCAAACCAAAATTAATTATGTAAATTCTCAGAAATTCATGTTCAAGTCCTTTTAGGAATTTCCACAAACACCTAGACGGCTGTTTTTTTTGTCTATGATTAAATCAATTAAAACCTCATTTAAAAAAATTAATAGGAAAATAAACAACACCTAAACTACCCTAACCACCCACCTAGCCCCTAGCCCTCTCTCTCTCTTCACGTTTCCTTGGAAACCAAGGATCTGGAGAGGATTGGAGAGAGAGGCTGAAGCCTCTCCTATCTCCTTCTCTCTCCCTCCTATATCTCTCCCTCCTATATCTCTCCCTCTCTCTGTTCTCTCTCTCTCTCTCACGAGTCTCCCTCCCCTAGGAAGCCCCTTCCCCAGAAGCACCTCCCCCATGCCAACCAACCTCCCCTCTCACTCTGTCAGCCCTAGGGCATAGAAAACTCTCCCATGCCCTCCCGATTGGCCAAGCCATGCACGACCTGCAGCCCTGGTCTCGTACGCGTGCTCCCGAGGATTCCCTCGACAGAACCAGCCAGCCACCGCCCTCACCATCCAGTAGAGCACGAACCCACGGATCACTCCCTGCTAGTGCACCGTTGATCGCCGTTCGATCCCACTCGCCGGTTGCACCTTTCCCGCTCGAGCCAGTGCGCCTCGTCCGTTTTCTCGCCTAGCCAAAGCACCCTGCTCGTCTATAAAAAGGAGCCCCTGGCGCCCCTTCCACCTCACAAAAATACCGCACCACACCCAACCCCTCCTCACCTCTCCATCGTGCTCCACTCAGCCACCTTGGAAGCCTTGCCCCTCTAGCTTAGCCCGAGCAAGAGAGAAACAGAGAAGAAAGAGAGGAAGAAAGAGAGGAGGAAAGGAGGACGAGAAGAAGAGGAAGAGAACAACGAAGGAAGGGAGGAGTGGAGGGCCGACGAGGAGCGCCGCCCCCTCCCTGAACCGGAGCGCCGGAGGCCAACGAGCCGAACCCGGCGAGCTATACGTCGCCGCTGCACCGAGCCGCACCAACGCCACGACCCTGCCTCTCCACCTGAACGCATCACCATCCAGGAGCAGCACGCCACCAGGCGGAGGTGGCCACCTCCGCGGCCAGGAGGAGCCTCGCCGAGCTTCGCCGCCGTCTTAAGTATACCCCGAGCAGGACCGCTGTGCCGACGTCTCCCGTAGCTCTTTTCGCCAAAAATGGAACCCCAGCGCCCTCCTGTACGTCCTCCGCCAGTCCCCATCACCGGCCCCCGCCCCGAGCCCCTCCGGTGAGCCCTCCCCACTCCCCTGGACGCCATGGGAGTTTCTCCCGTGCCCTACCTGAGCGGGAGGAAGGAGATAGCCGTGGGCCGTTGGATCAGCCCAGATCCAACGCCCAGGATCTCTTTGTACCCCTTCGCTAAAAAAAATAGCGCGCCGCTGTGCACGGGCTCGGCCCACTGAAGAAAAATACCCGTGGGCGTAATATAGCCACGGGCCGGATTGCTGAAGTCTTTTCCTTTTTATTAGATCTGCAAAACCAAAATAGTTTTAGAAAAATATCTGTATGCCAGAAAAATGTGAAACAAATTGTGTGCTGATTCTAAAATGATGCTTTATTTTTCTGAATGTGCAGAATTTTGATTTGATAAAATTAAGTTGTGACCATTTATTATTAATTTGATTGCTTATTTAATTTCTATAAAATTTATGTTAGAGATGTTAAATTGTTAGCTTATTAAAATTGCACCTGGTCAGTAGGAAATTGTTATGAATTTACTTAATAAAAATAATAAAATAACTAAAAATATATATTGTTGAAATAAAAGAAGGAATTGATATGAACTTTTCTATTGTGTGCATTATTATTCTTTAATCTTGTTGATTGTTCATCTTTAATAACCACGTTAACCTGCCCTAAAAGTAATAAGTATTTAACATGTTGAGGCATGCATGTATTAAATTCTACGTAAAGGAAAAATTCTAATAGAATTTGGTGTTGTCTTTGTTAAATACTTGTTAACCCCATGTTAAACTAAATCATAACTAAAGAGATTATCCTTGTTACCAACTTGTGATATTTTGTCCTTTGGTAAAAAAAAATCTTAAGCTAGACCACCTTAAATAACTTGTTAATCATGCATTAGACATTCTACTCTTGTGTTATGTTCAATCCTTTAGTAAGTTGTGGGATAAACTTGTGAGAATTATTATTGTGGTAAACTTATTGAGTGGAATTAAAATAAAATACAAATGGTGATATGATCCTAAGGCAACTTAAAAACATTGTTTTCAGCTAAGGCTTTAATAAACTAAATACCATGACATAATTGTGTTTTTTTATTAATTTTGTTGTTATTTGTTTGTTATGTTGCCGACTTAATATTCACATTGTTAAACCAAACCCGAATAAAAAAATTACCCTCATGTTAGGACATTGTTATGGTGCTATGGATATGTTTGAGTGGCAATTGTATGCATGTCTTGTTTGTTAATGCCTTGTTTGTAATCATGTGTTTATTTTCCGCAACGTGTAGACGAGACGCTTGACGTTGCAGGTGAAGACTCCTCCCAAGCCGAAGACGCCGTACCAGGAGACATCGCCGAGGAAGGCAAGCCATCTTCAAAAACTCAAACCCTTGTCCTACATTTTTACTTTATTTGTACCATATTATATATCATGCTACTGTTATATAATTTTGGGGATGGGATTGTATTAGTTTATTAGGTGAAACATCACATACCTTGTAAGCCTACCTATTTGGGAGAAATAAATTAGACACCGATGATCTTGATCCCTAGCCTTGCTAAAGAACTAATGACAACATAATAATTTGATTAATCTTGCTCCACCCTAATAAATTGGCATACATCTAAGAAGATGTGATGGCCCAGATTGTGGTTGTTGGAAACATCGTTGGACATATTCAAAGTCTGGAGGGACTCTCTATAAGTGCCGCCGAAACCTAGTCTTACAGTACAACCACAATACTCTAGTATGGGACATGGCTAGTTGGAAGGTTGTTTATCTTAGTACGGGGATCTTATAACTACACATGGATGTTTGATTCCACGAATCTGATAGCCCTCGAAGTCGAGTGGTGAAATTCGCTAGGCTTGGCGTCAGAGGGAACCTTGGTGCTCTTCGACTACGGTGCAGGCTTGGGTCCAAGAGGAGCATGACCTGGCACGCGGTCAGTCCATGTAGTACGCAAGGGGTAGATGCACCTGTACTAGGATAGACAAGGGGAAGACTATGGTCAATTATCCGAAAACCACATACTGAGGTATGCCGAACCGTGGGGACTCACGGCGGATGTATCGAATGTTGTGGGTAAAGTGTACACCCTTTGCAGAGTGAAAACTATTCGAGTAGCCTGAGTCCACGGTCATGGACAGCTAGTGAGGCCACACTTTGTGGGGAATAGATGAGAAATTCTAGTACTGAGATTATGGTTCACGATGATGATGTTGGTATTATGAAAAGGGTTGGACATGATTAAATCAAATATATTTGTGGGATTAAAATTTGTCAAGATTAAAATGTTGCCAACTTAATTAATAATGAGTAGTTACGATTTCCCCATGGTAAACTCCACCATATAGCCATCCCATTATTTTCTTGTACAAAAATCTTTGTTCCTTTCTTTAGGTAGTTTGCAAGTACTTTGTATGTACTCACGGCTTTGTCCCGGGTTATTCAATCGGCCAGGCTGGGAGGAGCAGGTATTTGACGATGCCGCGACCGACGAGTACTAGGATGTTCTACGCTCTGAGCTTTGCCTGTGGATTGTGATGCTGCTATCTATCTTGCTTTTTCTTATTCCGCTGCCATTTGAGCCCGATGAGGCCGTGTAAGACTAGGTTTATGTATGAATTTGTATTCGGTACTTTATGAACTTGTGACTGTGATATCCATTGTCGAGTTGTGCGTCATGCGACACTGATCATGGGAGCATGACGGTATGCACAGCTGGCCGCTTCGGACATATAATCCGTGGTGCCCACAGACTTGGTATCAGAGCCTCTGTTCAGACTGTAGCAGCCTAGTTAGCATGGACGTTAGTTAGAAATATTTTGGTAGAAAGAATAATCTCTTATAACTCTTACCCCTTTCAAAATGTTTTAAATCAAGCGAGACTGAAGATTAAGAGGGAGTGGTGTCCAAAAACAGATGAGAACTAGTGGAAGTTTTTTTCCCTAGTCCCCTATTCGAATGCATGATGTTATGATTGTTTGAATTGTGTTGTTTAGTCTTAAGTTAGATTTCCCCTACCCCCACTTAGGATGAAACTAACCTGTGCACCCTTACCTTGCATGACACCACTTCAGGATGTCTAGAAAGAATATTCGTAGAAACCGTCTGGGACCAGTATCGCACCATCATCACCGCCTACCTAATCATGGCTCAGCTTATGTGCCTCTTCATGAAGGAAAAATAGAAGCCTAAAATACCAAACCAATATCACCTTAGTCCCAAGAGGTTATCGTGGCAATGGCGTTTCACCACTTTGACTATGACAAGGAAAGATCAAGACCCCAAATGCAAACCACCTTCGGACGTATAGATAAACTAAGTTGTTATAGCTTGATTAAACCCATCTTCCTTGAGTATTAGGCCTACCTTGATACTGGAAGAACTCATTGTTTCATTATGAACCGATTGGAGGTATGTGTCGCTTGCCTATCTTTCGGTATCACCTTGCGACCACATCCTCATGTTTGTATGCCACAACCTTCCCGATTCTTAGTAAAAATATGTTGACCAATACCCCACCTAGGAGACCCTTTGTAAACCCTTCAGGTAAATTTGGGAAGTAGCACGCCTGGAACCTGAGCAAAACCCTCTTAGGAGAAGGCTACATGTAAATATTCACCATGTAGTGCGAGGTGAAAGTAAATTGGACAATAAACTGAGTTAGCAATTCATGTCAGAAAAGGATTATAGAACAAGAGGATTATCTGAACAAAGTTCGTGATATTGAAGAGTCTGCCAATGCTCTAAAAGAAGACCCAATGTTAGAGCAATAGATTCACTTGAACATGTACAAGGTAATGATTTGAGTGTGACATGGATTGGCCCCCATGACGACTACTCTTATTATTCGCCTTGCTATATGCAATAGTAAATCTATACTAATAGAACCGATACAATCTAGGTAAGACCCTAGTAACATGTTGGCATACTCCTACGACTACAGTGATTCCATCGGAGCATGTGAAGTTGTAACTTCCCTACCTTTGTGGGCGAAGTACGAGGGAATCATAAACCTTAAGGTGTTAGCGACAAAAGATGTTATGAAGGTTCTTTTTTTTATCATGACAGGCTCAACAACTCAACAAAACTTCCTCCACCAATAGTCATGAGAGATCCAGCTGTAGTCGAAGCCCCTACCGAAGGATCAGTACCACCAAACAAAATCCACAATAGAAAGTGAAACCCCAACCGAGTTAACCATTTACTCGTGGACTCTTCGACGAGTGTGAACCTATCCCCACCCTTAGCTTAACCTATTCATATTAGAGGGAAAATCCTCAAAGAGAAACCAAGGAGCCCGAAGGCGATAGCCGACCAAGATACTAAATTAACCCTTGAACTTGGATGAACCGGGGTAAAGACCTATGAAGAAAGTGGTCTCCACAGCTCTTCACCACCACACACAACAACCTACCCTAAACTACCTAGTGATCCACAAAGCATGGCATTAGTTAGTCCTTTGAACAACGACTCTGGTAATAGGATTTTCGAGAAAGAGTAGCGTATGAACCCCTTTAACTATGGTCCTTAACAAGGTTCAGGATCGCGAAGAAGAATTTTCCTACCAACTAGAGCGACCCTTGGAGTTGTCCGAAGTATACAACCTTCCTCCGCCCCTAGAGAGTCGAGAAGTGCTCAACCAGCCCAAGAGGGTTCACCGTTTATAAATCTCCATAACGACCTTACCTAACACAGCCAAACGTACCACCCGATGACATAAACCCAATTACCTCCAAGACCAGTGGTGCAGCCATATCAAGGAAGGAGCTACATAGGAGCCTAAGGATTATCTTCGGAACGACTTTCCTTGCATCCTTAGTCCTTAGCTTCGGAATCTCGGGGACGAGATTCTTTTTAATGAGGGAAGGTCTGTCACGCCCCAAAAATTATAGCATGTGATATAAGTCGCTAGTGGATGACCAAAAATTGAGGGACAACAAAAGGTTTTTTTCTTGCAGTGGTGTGATGATGAATGAATGTTTGAATGTGTGTGCTTTTAGAGATGATCATGATCTTGCATGTAGTCGAAATATGAACATGAGGTGATCATGTTGTTTGAATTTAATGCCAAGTAGATAATAATGGATGTAGTGTTGATCGTTTTGTGGTACATAGATAAACAAGTGATTGTTGTGAAGATCATCTCTCCCCCATGATTGCAAATCATTTAAAGATGTTCACATAAAAAAAGAACATGATCAAATATAGTAATAAAGCTAACCATAGTATCATTTAGCCTTCATTTGAAATTTACCTTTATTGTTGTGTTAATTCCATTAGATATTTTTTCTCTCGTTCATTAAACAAATATATGAGGAATAAACCTCATTTTTTTTAGGAATATAATTATTATAATAATCTCTTAAGATCTACCAAAACCCTAAGGAGATAATTTTGTGCCCAATCAAAATGAATTAAAACAATGATCATTAAAAATCACATAAAATGTTATGACGCATAATAGAACACATAGATATAAATGATCATGGTGTTGCTTGTCGTGCAAAGGGGAAACTTGTGTTACTATCATGTGTTGTTGATACACGTGTGTGAATAGTTTTAGTCACTACCAATCCATACTGTTGATCATCTTAGCATGATCACAAGCAATATCAACCTAAACCCTATCATCTATATAGCTAAGACCCTCATACCACTTATCACTTTTGCACCCACTCACATTGTTCATCTGTTGATTCGTTTTGCCTATCTTTTGTTGTTGCTTTGTTTAGCATTATGAAGTGTGCATGTGGAACTAAAAGATTTCAGAAAAATATAGTTCTTTTCAAATACTATAAGTCACACAAATTCATTCATAAAATAATGAATGCATATTAAAGATAACCAAAGAAATATTTTTTTGAACCCTTTTAAATGAGGAGAATATCACGAATAATATTGTGATCATCTAAGCAAGTTCAAACCAAAATTAATTATGTAAATTCTCAGAAGTTCAAGTTCAAGTCCTTTTAGGCATTTCCACAAACACCTAGACGGCAGATTTTTTTGTCTATGATTAAATCAATTAAAACCTCATTTAAATAAAAATTTAATAGGAAAATAAACAACACCTAAACTACCCTAACCACCCACCTAGCCCCTAGCCCTCTCTCTCTCCACGGTTCCTTGGAAACCAAAGATCTGGAGAGGATTGGAGAGAGAGGCCGAAGCCTCTCCTATCTCCTTCTCTCTCCCTCCTATATCTCTCCCTCTCTCTGTTCTCTCTCTCTCTCTCTCCCGAGTCTATCTCCCCTAGGAAGCCCCTTCCCCAGAAGCACCTCCCCCACGCCAACCAACCTCCCCTCTCACTCTGTCAGCCGTAGGGCATAGACAACTCTCCCATGCCCTCCCGATTGGCCAAGCCATGCATGCCCTGCAGCCCTGGTCTCGTACGCGTGCTCCCGATGATTCCCTCGACAGAACCAGCCAGCCACCGCCCTCACCAGCCATTAGAGGACGAACCCACGGATCACTCCCTGCTAGTGCACCGTTGATCGCCGTTCGATCCCGCTCTCCGGTTGCACCTTTCCCGCTCGAGCCAGTGCGCCTCGTCCGTTTTCTAGCCTAGCCAAAGCACCCTGCTCGGCTATAAAAACGAGCCCCTGGCGCCCCTTCCACCTCACGAAAATACAACACCACACCCAGCCCCTCCTCACCTCTCCATCCTGCTCCACTCAGCCACCTTTGCAGCCTTGCCCCTCTAGCCTAGCCCGAGCAAGAGAGAAACAGAGAAGAAAGAGAGGAAGAAAGAGAGGAGGAAAGGAGGACAAGTAGAAGAGGAAGAGAACAACGAAGGAAGGGAGGAGTGGAGGGCCGACGAGGAGCGCCGCCCCCTCCCTGAACCGGAGCGCCGGAGGCCAACGAGCCGAACCCGGCGAGCTATACGTCGCCGCTGCACCGAGCCGCACCAACGCCACGGCCCTGCCTCTCCACCTGAACGCGTCACTATCCAGGAGCAGCACGCCACCAGGCGGAGGTGGCCACCTCCACGGCCAGGAGGAGCCTCCCCGAGCTTCGCCGCCGTCTTAAGTATACCCCGAGCAGGACCTCTGTGGCGACGTCTCCCGCAGCTCTTTTCGCCAAAAATGGAACCCCAGCGCCCTCCTCTACGTCCTCCGCCACTCCCCATCGCCGGCCCCCTCCCCGAGCCCCTCCGGTGAGCCCTCCCCACGCCCCTGGACGCCACGGGAGTTTCTCCCGTGCCCTACCTGAGCAGGAGGAAGGAGATGGCCGTGGGCCGTTGGATCAGCCCAGATCCAACGCCCAGGATCTCTTTGTACCCCTTCGCTAAAAAAAACACCGCGCCGCTGTGCACGAGCTCGGCCCACTAAAGAAAATTACCCGTGGGCGTAATATAGCCATGGGCCGGATTGCTGAAGTCTTTTCCTTTTTATTAGATCTGAAAACCAAAATAGTTTTAGAAAAATATCTGTATGCCAGAAAAATGTGAAACAAATTTTGTGCTGATTCTAAAATGATGCTTTATTTTTCTGAATGTGCAGAACTTTGATTTGATTAATGTTGATCCACCCTAATAAATTGGCATACATCTAAGAAGATGTGATGGCCAAGATTGTGGTTGTTGGAAACATCGTTGGACATATTCAAAGTCTGGAGGGACTCTCTATAAGTGCCGCCGAAACCTAGTCTTACAGTACAACCACAGTACTCTGGTATGGGACAGGGCTAGTTGGAAGCTTGTTTATCTTAGTACGGGGGTCTTATAACACACATGGATGTTTGATTCCACGAATCTGATAGCCCTCGAAGTCGAGTGGTGAAATTCGCTAGGCTTGGCGTCAGAGGGAACCTTGGTGCTCTTCGACTATGGTGCAGGCTTTGGTCCAAGAGGAGCATGACCTGGCACGCGGAAAGTCCATGTAGTACGCAAGGGGTAGATGCACCTGTACTAGGATAGACAAGGGGAAGACTAAGGTCGATTATCCGATAACCGCATACTGAGGTATGCCGAACTGTGGGGACTCACGGCGGATGTATCAAATGTTGTGGGTAAAGTGTACACCCTCTGCAGAGTGAAAACTATTCGAGTAGCCGGAGTCCACGGTCATGGACAGCTAGTGAGGCCACACTTTGTGGGGAATAGATGAGAAATTCTAGTACTGAGATTATGGTTCACGATGATGATGATGGTATTATGAAAAGGGTTGGACATGATTAAATCAAATATATTTGTGGGATTAAAAAATTTCAAGATTAAAATGTTGCCAACTTAATTAATGATGAGTAGTTAGGATTTCCCCATGGTAAACTCCACCATATAGCCATCCCATTATTTTCTTGTACAAAAATCTTTGTTCCTTTCTTTAGGTGGTTTGCGAGTACTTTGTATGTACTCACGGCTTTGTCCCTAGTTATTCAATCGGCCAGGCTTGGAGGAGCAGGTATTTGACGATGCTGCGACCGACGAGTACTAGGATGTGCTGCGCTCTGAGCTTTGCCTGTGGATTGTGATGCTGCTATCTATCTTGCTTTTTCTTATTCCGCTGCCATTTGAGCCCGATGAGGCCGTCTAAGACTATGTTTATGTATGACTTTGTATTCGGTACTGTATGAACTTGTGACTATGATATCTATTGTCGAGTTGTGCGTCATGCGACACTGATCATGGGAGCATGACGGTATGCACAGCTGGCCGCTTCAGACATATAGTCCGGGGTGCCCACACGCGTCTTATGGCGGGCCCGCTGGTGGCCGCCTGGACACCTGGTGGCCCCCCTGGCTGCCCCCCTTGGCCCTTATTTATTCCCGCATCGCAACAACCCTAATTCTAGACCCCTTTTCTCCAGAAGCAATTCCGATCTCCGCCTCCATACCCGACAAGCTTCGAAGGACCAAAATTTTTGTGCCGGCACCCTGCCGGGACATGGAAGTGCCCCCGGATTCATGTCCATCGACGTTGCTTCCTCCCTCCATGAAGCGGGAGTAGTTCCTCCTCGGGGCTGAGGTTTCTACCAGTAGCGATGTGTTCTTCTCTCTCTCCCATGATGTGATCTTCTTTGTGATCATAGGCTATGTTAATCTAGGGTGATCCCATGATATTTCCCCTTCCTATATGTATTGGATTGATGTACTCACTTGATCTTATCTAATATAATCCCCGAGACCATGGTGACAGCGGTCTATTGGACTTGGGTTAGAAGAATATTATCATGAGTGATTTCCTCTTTTGTGAATTGATGGAAGATTGAGAGTCTCTTGGTGCTTGTCTTTGACTAGCCTTGAGATATGTTGTGGTGATTGTGGTACTCTCTTTGGATGGCCATGGTGACATTGGTAAATCCATAGATGATACTTACGAACTCTGAGGTGTGCTTTTGTATCCGTACATAATTCTCGTCCTCTCTTGATCACAAAGGAATGAACTCTGAGTACGTCTCCAATGCATGTTTTAGTGGAAATATCATGTGATTAGACTATGTTAATGTTGTTGAGAGTTTCCACTAGTGAAAGTATGAAGCCTAGGCCTTGTTTCCACCATTGTTACACCGTTTGTGCTCACTTTTGTCACATGTTTGCTTGCTGCACTTTTTATTACAGATTTATTTTACTTTGTTTTGCCACACCTATCACTCGTATTTTACCATCTCTTCGACGAACTAGTGCACCTATACAACTCCTAGTTTTATTAAGTGTGTTGGGGACACAAGAGACTTCTTGTATCTTAATTGCAGGGTTTCTTGAGAGAGACCATCTTCAACCTCTACTTCCCTGAGTTCGATAAACCTTAGGTCATCCACTTGAGGGAAATTGCTGCTGCCCTACAAACCTCTGCGTTTGGAGGCCCAACATAGTCTACAAGAATAGAAGTGTGCGTAGACATCAAGCTATTTCTGGCGCCGTTGCAGGGGAGGTAAGTGTTTGAAGGTATATCTTTAGATCTTGCAATTAAATCTTTTTGTTTCTTGTTTTTATTTTCACTAATTAGGCTTATGGAAAACAACAACAAAATTATGAGAGAGCTTTATGAGCTCTACCTTGAGTTGGGACATGAAGTGTTAAAAGAAAATAAAAAGCCTATGGAGCTTTATTATTTGCACAACACTCATGATAGTAGCAATGATGCTAGTGTGTCTTCTTTGAATACCTTTGATGCTAATGATATGCGAAGTTATAAGCTTGGGGATGCTACGTTTGATGAACATGATCTTTTTAACCCCCCAAGTTTTGAAGAGGAAATTTATTTTGATGATACTTTGCCTCCTATATATGATGATTATTGTGATGACACTTATGCTATAAAGAATAAATGTTTGCAAGTGATTCATGATGAGAATGATTCATATGATAGCTATTTTCTTGAGTTTGCTCCCACTATTACTAATGAGAAGGATTTTGTTTATGTGGGGAGTAATAAATTTTCTATGCTTGTGGATCATGATTAGAATTTTTTATGTGATACTTCTATATTTGAGTTTATTCATGATCCCACTGAAAATTATTATGAGAGGGGAACATATGCTTATAGATATTTCAATAATATCAAGTTCCCTCTTTTTTTGTTGAAGGTTCTGAAGGTGCACTTATTTTGCCTTCCTATGCTAATATCTTTATGCTTCAATGAGTTATTTCTCTACAATATCCCTTTGCATAGGAAGCATGTTAGACTTAAATGTGTTTATTATTTGCATCTTGATGCTCTTTTTTGTTCGTCAACTCTTATTCCTATGAGAGCATCATTAAAATCTTAAGCCTATCTTCATGGCTATAAAGAAATAGCTCTAGGGAGACAACCCTTGTTATCTTTACTTTCAGTTTGTTCTTTCAGTTTTTAGTGGTCTTGATGTTTGTTACTACTGTAACAACATCATTCTATCTTTATTTTCAATCTTTGTGCCAAGTTCTAGCCTCTTGTGATAAGGGAAGCAAAGGTTGTGACATGTTGTCCAGAAAACAGATTCTCTCTATACAATTGTGAAACTTTCATATGTTCTGAGTTTTTTTATTTGAGCTGCAGAAGTTCCCCCAAAAAATTCTCTACTATCTGATGTTCTGTTTTTCACAAATTCTGCCACGTTTTTCCTTTCCTTACTTTTTCAAACCTAAAGCTTGCTTTTTCCTTGCAAAAACCTTTTTGGCAATCTTTAGAAACAGTATATCTTCACGAATATCTTTATATCCAGTGGGGAAAAATTATTTTATTAAGCGTACTAACCTCTCTAATCAGCTTATGATGAGTTATGTATGAAGGGAGTTTTCAAGTGTGCGAGGGAAGATGATGAAAGAAGATCCGGGAGTGTCAAGCTCTCAAGCTTGGGGATTCCACCATGCATCCCCAATAAATATTCAAGTAGACTCAAGCGTCTATGCTTGAGGATGCCCCCCGTGCATCCCCTTCTCCATCAACAATCATCAATTCGTGCTTTGTCTCACTATATTTTTATCACTTCATGCATCATGTGCTATCCTTGGAGCGTCTTGCTCTTAGGTTTTATTTTTAGTTTTCTTTAGCTTTTCTTGCTGTTCATAACAAGTTAGAACCAAGCTTACTTTGTGTAGGAGAGAAACACGCTCCACTCCAATATAGAACACATCATAGTATTTTTCATGTCCATCTTTTTACTGTTGTGTGTTCTTTATCTTTTCGTAGCTACTGCCATGTTTAGTTTTAGTCTTAGTTTGTTTTTAGCAAGAGCCTTGGATTTTTTTTAGTTTTTTGCTGGAACTCTCTTTAGTTTTCATGTTTATCTTGTTAAGAGAGTTGGTTGTTGCACTGAGTTGTGTCTTGTCTTGAGAGTACGTAATTGAGGTTTCTATTTAATTATAGTAGTAACTTGCAATAGTTTTGAGGTATTGTTGTGAGTAATGTTTGAACTTTTGGTGTCAAGAGCTCTAACATATTAGTTATAGATGTCGTATTTTGGGTAATCCGTGTTTATTTTCAAAACCTACAAAACTAGTTGAGAACTCTAGCTACTAGATGGATCATTAAACATTGGAGCGATCGGATATTAGAGTACTCTCACGTACCATGAGTCGAGGATGCGCAAGGATAATCAAACCCCCATACACTCCTCCTCGGGGTACTTGTCTCTTTGTGAACCTCCTTATTAGATTGAGAGTTACCGATAATAAGTGCATGAGTTCTTCGGACTAATGTAAGTATTGAAAGTTGACACTTCCACCTACTCATATTTCCTAGCCTCTCCCGTGCCGTGCATTGCCTTCTTCTCACTCCGAGAGTTGGCATCCATCTTCGCCGGTACATCCAAACCCTTGGCATGATACGCTCCGTCATCATAAAACCCCTTATATCCTTCCTCAAAAAAGCCACCATACCTACCTATCAAGGCATTTCCCTAGCCTTTCCGAGATATATTGCCATGCAACATCCACCTCTTCATGACTTGATCTTCATGTCATACATGTTCCTGCTACACTGGCAGAGGCATACATCATGACATCTACATCTTCTTTATGATTTGAGTACCTTCTAAAGTGTGAAAGATCTTCTATACCCTCTTGTAGAATAGAGTGTTGCCCTTAAGTGAGGAAAAGATCCCAAAGTGGACAAAATAAAAGATCCCAAAGAGGACAAATGATAGTTTAATAGAAAGAGCCATTAAGGCCACCAAAAAAATACAAAAGAAAAATAGAAAAAAAGAGAAAAAGAAAAATAAAATGAGAGAAAGGGGAAACACTACTATCCTTTTGAAAGATCCACACTAGTACTCCCTCTTATCCTTGTACTCCATAGAGATGATCATTCATGCATATAGCTATGTGGGGACCTTTACACTATAGAACTTGGCTTGCATATTCCAAGGATGAGCCTCCTCAAAAGAGCTCTAGGTCTTCATGAGCGAGCAAGTTAGATGCACCCCCATTAGTTCCATTGGAGATCTTTTTAGCTCGTATGTGCATCCGTTGCATGGGAATCCCTACTCCTCACATCATATCTATCATTTGGCCCTCTCGCCTATGATTTCCTCATTAATGTGAGCCTTTCTCACCTTTTTGTCTTCCTCCTCCAACATATTTCTCTCTTTGCCATCCTAACTGTCAACTATCGTGCTTACGCTCATCCATTGCATGAGTGCTCAAAATATCGGAAGGGAGTGGATCAAATTGACTTGTACCTGGTTAGTGGTCTGGGGACGAGTCAATATAAGATTCCAAAGAAGACCAAGTGTGAAATTTTAGTAGATTGAGTTCTCAACAAAAAATACCTTTTCTCTCGTATTCCCTATCACCCTTCATGCACGCAAACACCATTTGGAGACATTCGAGTCACGGACAGCGAGAGCTCTTGCACCTAATGTTCTTTTTCTGCTTGTTTCAATGCTAATATGGACTCTTGCATGTTATGACTTGAATTGAATCACATACCTTGATTGCTTTACTTTTCAAAGTTCTTATATGGTTGCTACCATTTCACCACAGAAATTATGCTTGTTATCATTTACCTACTCGAGGACGAGCAGGAATTAAGTTTGGGTATGTTGATACGTCCCAAACGTATGTATAATTTCTGCTTGCTCCATGCATGTTTTGTGTGATATTTCTATGATTTAGATACACTTTCATACACTTTTGATCATATTTGGACAAACTTATTAACTCAGTGCACCATAGTGCCAGTTCCTGTTTTTTGCTGTTTTTCTATTCCACGTTTCCCCCATATTAACAGTGCTCCAAAAATTCGGGAAAAATCGGAATCAAAATCAGTGCAACGGAACCTTCCAGAGCCCCGAAGGAGGGCCAGAGGGGCCCCACCTGGTGCCCAGGCGGCCAGGTGCCACGGCCTAGGGTGGGGCAGCGCCGGGTGACTCTTGCAACTCCCCCGCACCCAAACTCTAGCCTGTCCCCTGTCCATTCCCCTCGAGCACCCTCTGCCTCTCCCGCCACTCGTCTCATGCGCGCCGACGCCGCTGTCTCCTCCGCGACCAACGGCGCCGGCATGCCGCGCAACCTGGTCCGGCCGCCTCCCATGCCTCGACCCCGTCTACACACCTCGTTCTACGTTACCTGAGACCACTATGTTGCGGGAATCGTGTCGCCCCCTTGACCTATTTTCTTCCACGGCCGCTTCCCACCACGCTCCTCCGACGAAATTCGTCGTCGCTGACAAAGAAACGCCTACCCGAGCTCGTCTTCCCTCCCACTGTGAACCGCCGCCCGCTTTCCCCCTCCACTCTACTCGATTTGGTCGCCCCTGGCGCCATGGCTGCGAAGCCATGCTCCGATCGTCGTCGGGCTGCCATTGCCGGGGCACGAGCTCGTCGCGCCTCGGCCGCGCGCCGAGCGCGTTCTGGCCACGCCCATGCGCGTGCCCGCGCCTTGCCGCACGTCGCACCCTCACCGCGGCCTCCCTCGCTGGAGGTCCGATACCGGTGATCCCCTATAAAGTCTAATCCCCCTGCTTAATTAGCCTAGGTGCCACTGACCAGTGGGGCCTGACCCCCTTATTAAACTAAATAAAATTTCTATTAAAAGATTGGGCCTATGACATGTGGGCCCAGGCCAAATAGTAATCCCTGGTTAAATTAAAACAAATTAATTATAACATGTGTGAATGACAACTAGGCCCCACTGCTGTTCATTAAGTTAAAATGTTTTTATTAAAGGTGAGACTGACATGTGGGACCCACTTGTTAGGTTTGACCTGGTCAACAAAACTGTTATGGATAATGTTGCTATTTATTAATAAAATAAAATCCAGAAAATACTTTGAAATTGATTTAAACTTCAAAAATTAATATCTTTTATTCCGTAGCTCAGATGAAAAAACTTTATTCATGAAAATTGATCAGAAAAATACAACGGATAAGAATACGCTATCCATACCCCCACCATACCCCTCTAACATACCACACACGAGACTTTCCCCCTTCGGATTGTCTGTCCGGTAATCGCCCGGAGCTGGTAAAATTTCCGGTGAAATTCCCGTTTTGTCTACAACGTATAGCACTACGTTAGTTCACCTCCAGCTTAACGTTTGCCATGTCTTGTATTTGTATTGCTATTATTATCGTGTATTTATTGTTTCTTCCCCTCTCTTATTGTTCGGTAGACCCGACGACCGTTGCCGGCGCCCTTATGATCGACTACGTCGTCGACGACCGAACCCCTACCGTTGAGCTTCCAGGCAAACAGAGCCATTTTTCTTCCCCAGATATCGCCTATCTTTTTCATACTTTTCTTGCACTAGGCATTGCTGCTGCTATTACGTGACAATCTTATTCAATTGCATAGCCTGTCATTGTCGCCTCTTGATGTACCTTCCTTAATCATATTCTTCCTTATATATATATTCTGACATCAATGTCAGAATAACTATTCTGACAACATTCTGAACTTCAGTATTTTCGCAAAGAGAATCGCATTGCTGAAATCGGAGCACTGCAGCTTGGCTAAAAACGAACCGCATGCAGTATTTTGGCGATAATTTTTTAACCATTTGTCGGAATTGAGCGTAAGATACACCGTTGGATTTGTATGGAAAAGGAGCATCTTCGGTATGTTGAACACTTCCCCCGATTCTTCACGGATTAAGAACAGTTTCGAAAATGGTGCGGCGACCCACTTTCACAGCTGCAGTTTTTTCGCGTTTTCTCTTAAACGGTTCATCGGAATGATGCAAATGATATACCGTTGGAAAGATATCGATCAGACGCTCCATCCTTATGTAGAACACTTTGTCTAATTAGCTACGGATTTGAGAGAAATCTAGCTGCAAAAAAATGCAGCAACTCTGTTTTTCATTTTCGGATCTTGTAGAGAGTAGAACTTTTTAACCGCTTGTTCGATCGATGCTTATGATACACCGTTGGATTCGTCTGCAGTAGTAGATTAATAAATATGTTGTTCATTTTTCCATATTCCACACGGTTTTGAAGTAATTTGAAAAACGGTGTTGCTTCCCTCTTTTGTACAACGAGAGTTTTTTCTTAAATTCATTTGAGTCGTTTGTCCGATTGATGCAATTGATACACCATTGGATAGCTATCGTCGAGGCGCTCCATTTGTATGTAAAACACATCCTCTAATTCCTTACGGTTTAAAAGTTGTGTCGATTTTAGTAAATCGCGGAACTCCGTTGTTCGTGGACCCGGAATCGACGAGGTGAACTGCATTGGCCAGGCAACCGCACTGCATTATCACCAGACAGAGCGCACGTGTTTTTCGCGGAACAAAAATTTGGCGAGTGAACTACATCTGTGGGGCAACCGATTGCATCCGACAGACAAGCGCACTACAGTATCGCCAAACAGAATTGCACGTGTTTTTCGCGGATGCGAAATCGGGGAAGCGAACTGCATCATTCAGAGACTGGTTTCATTTATCGACAAAGAGAACTGCACTTATTTTTTTTAACTTTCAACATAATTTTTTATCAACGAGCGTGCACCGCAAGGGCGAGGCGAGTGAACTGCATTTTTTTTTTCAAAATTACATCAGACGGGCAAACGACATGCACAATTTTTATTAATATTATTTTTCAACTTTTTTTACGAACAAAAGTGAACCAAAGAGACAAGGCAAGTGAACTCCATGTCCACACTAATATTACCTTTTCCCATAAAAAGGATTGCACATATATGCACTATATTTTTTTACAACAACAAGGCGTCATCAGCACCACACAAGAAAATGCAATGAACTTCAATGTGCCGAGAGACTGCAACACGTGGAAATCTACACACGGGGAACCGGCGAACTGGGGAAATATGCACACGGGGAGCACACGGTGGCTCCCGCCCAACGTGGGTGTAGCTCGCCGGTGAGGCGACGTCAATCCCTTGCGCCTGGGGAAGAACTTCATGGCGGTGGTCGGGGCGGCCAGCCAAGCGCGGGAGGACGGCGGTGGGCGGATCCGGCGGTTGGCTGGCGCACGAGAGATGCCCACGGGGCGGCGATATGCACGCGCGGGCACTATCTTGGAGCAAACTTTTCATGCCTTCCGTCAAATTCGCAGACAGAAAACCCAACTCCACACGCAATCCAATCCACGACGAACACAAGCATGGAATAAAAAAAAGAGAACAAAGCAAGTGGATTGAATCATGGATGGAAAATCACCAAAGGCAAGCACCTGTTTGTGCGGCGTGCATGGCCTCCCATTGGCAGAGAGCCTGGCAGCGAGGGGAGGGGTGCGGGGGAGGGAATCCGGGCGAGGTCGCTGGCCTGGAACCGTTGCGGGAAGGAGGTCGTCGGCTTGGATCTGCAAGGGGGCGGTCGTACCGGGGGGGGGGGGGAGGTCACCGGCTTGTGATCTGCTGCGGGGGGGACGTTGCCGGCCCTGATCTGTAGCGTGGGTTGGCGCGTCGGTGCGCCGCCTACCAGGATCTACCGCGGTGGAGGAAGAAGCCGGGGTGGGGAGGGAAGGATGCCGGCGGTGGTGGAAGGAGGCCGGGGTGGGGGGGGAAGGAGGCTGAGGCGAACAAGATGTGGGGAGGGAATCGAAGGAGTGGGGGAGGGAATCGGGGGTGGGAGGAGTGAGTGGGCTGTTTCTGCGGGTTGGTTTGGTTTTCAGGTTTTTGTTATTGGGAGTCGGTTCGCTTCGCTGTTGTTAGTCGGGATTTGTTAGAATAAGAAATTGTTGTTAGAATAAGGTCTTAAGGGGTGTTGTTAGAATAGACCCACCCTATATATATATATATATAGAGAGAGAGAGAGAGAGAGAGAGAGTGAAGCTATTCCTCACCCAGGTTACAGAATAATTTATTCTTCATCCGAAGTAATTTTATGAACCTTTCATAAAAAAATTACGTTTTTAATACAAATAGTTACATTAATATGGATTCACTTCATAAATTTTGACATAAAAAAACAAAAATATTGGTCATAAGATCAAAAAAATTACATTTTATGTATATTTTACACCATCATTTTTACCTTTGTAATTTTACGTAATATAAAATATATTTTACGGCGATTGTATTTTTTTACGTTCTCTTTTTATGTATGAAATAAGATAAAATTTACGAAATGTAAAATTACGATGCATTGATGTGAAAACAGAGGGGGGTTAAGAATAACTATTCCTCACCCAGGATGACGAATAGTCAATCCCTATATATATATATATTAATCTGCAGTGAACCCTGCGCATTGCCAGTCAACTAGGATTAGATAGCGGGCCTCGATCACTTTGGGAAGTGACGTGGATACCATTTATTAATAACTGCAACAGGTACGGTACAAAGCAGACACCGCCTAAGGCCCCTACCTTGGCTCTGCCGAGCCACCATCAAGTGTAATCCTCGTACTCCACTTGTGGCTGACTCTGTATAGCCGTCCTAGGGTCCTGAACAATGGTTGTCCTTAAAGGTAAGAGTCGGGCGACCCAACCGTGCTCGCGAGAGGTATTGCGATGGGACGTGAGGGAGGGTACGACGGATGTACTGGCGGCCTTGGACCCTGATCATTGTCCGCGAGAGTTACCAAACCACGGAAGTAGAGCTCCTCTAGGAGCACACGCGAGACAAGGTAAGGAGTCGGTTCACCTTGTTGGTAACCACAGAGCTTTGACATGACAACAGGGCAGGCACTGACGCACTGGTGGTCCTGGTAGTTGTTCATTGTCCGTTGTGTTATCTAGTCGAGCAACGATTACGGTTGCCTGCGAGCTAATAATAAAATTACTAATGGTTAAGGTGGATGATTTGGGAGGCCGCAAAGGCCTGTACGCAGTACCTTCACGTGGGATTACGGTGTGGGCCCTCTGCGTTGTGGTCTCGTTCGAAAGCTCTGAAAGACGTCCAATTCCTCATTGTGGCAGGGAAGAATCACGCTGCGGCGTTGGAATTCACCCTCCTCACACCGACCCGGATTGCGAGGTACGACGGCCCAAGACCCCCTTGCGCTTAGGACTTTAGACTGGCGGGACCTCTCTGATGAGCCATAGGATGGGCCTCGGCATGTCGGATAGCCTCGGTGGGGCATTACCTAACAAGGTGTACGCCACCCTGGAGATCTGAGCGTGCAGGCTGAACAATAGTGCACCCCTGTAGGGAAGATGATCTATTCAAATAGTCGTGTGCACGGTAACAAGACGCTTTATGCTGAAGCCAGAGCCTACTACTACAAACTACTACTATTAAACTGTTAGTTCTTGTTTCTCTTGTTCGCAGGGAAGTCGAGGAAGGGAACTCAGAGGCATTTATAATTGTTAATTATTACAACTTACTATTATACAATGTTGGAGCAACTTCGTCTACATTGTTACTTTATGGTTTATATGAACTGTTGGCTGTTCTCTTCTTGTGCTGCAAGACTCTTCGGAAGATGCTAGTCTTCGATAGGCCTAGCTTCTTATCCTTATTCTGAATTTCTACCATTCAGTCCACTATATAAAGCCTCCCCTTTCCATTTGATACAAATGAATAAATGCTTAGTAGCGGACGTAAGACTCGCGGGTATGCTAGATACTCACCCTTGCTTTATTTTCCCCCTTTGTTTTATATACCCGACTCGTTGGAGCCCAGGAGCAGGAGATTCCAGGAGGATCCTACCACGACGAGTTCCCCGTTGACCAGGAGTAGTTTGGCAGTTCCCAGGCAGGAGGTCTTGCCTTTTCGATCTGTATATCTGATGTTATTTGTGCTAGCCTTCTTAAGGCAAAACTTGACTAACTATGTCTGTACTCAGATATTATGATGGTATGACTTATGTATTCGGGTCCGTGCGACCCCCTTTCTTGTAATACTTTTGTTTATCCTTTTGTGTTTAGTGTTGTGCTGCGATATCCTCATCGTGGCACCTTGATCATGATCATGTACCCTGCGGGTATGATTACTGTACATGATCATAAATCGAGTGCGTCACACAATGGCACAATTTAGTTTCTTGCACTAAATTAGCCATGGTGATGTATCTTTTTTGCTTTCAACATAAATCTGCAATTTGTGATTTTTATAGGGATTAATCCAAGCTTCCAAAGGAGTTGGTCCAGTGGAACAAAATGGACGTAGTTACATCCACTTTCTAGTCATATCATTTTTAGTTATGTTTGTATCCATTTAGCTGTTGTTTTATTGCTGTTAAAAGTGGTGCGCCAGCAGCACAAGTAGTGCAGCTACCGAAGCTTCAGCTGCAGGCAACAACAGCCACAGTTTCAGCAGCAACAATAAGCATCGCAGTAGTAGCAGCAACAATGGCAACAGTTGTAGGGGCGAGCGGGGGAAAGCGGCCACGCGCGGGCGATGTGAGGAGCAGTCGCACGCGGGTGCGAGTGGGGGGGCACTGGGCGCGTGCGTGAGTACGGCAGGGGCCGTCCACGACGCGGCCAGAACAGGAGCAAGCAGCCGCGATGCCGGAGTTCGGGTATGGGCGAGAACAACGTCGTATCTCGCAAACGATTGAACTAAGGGCCAGGGGCTATCTATGGGATTGCAGGAGAACGTCTACGTGCTCAGGCGCGACTTTGGCTCATGCAAGTGATAGCAGCGACGAGCACGACAGCGCTGAGCTCACGGGTGCGTAGGCTACCTTAGCATGAGGGCGAGCGCGAGAGGGAGAGGTGAGGGGAGGAGCAGAGGGGCTCACAGCGGTGCATGCGGGTGCGTCGGGGAGGTTGGGGGGGGGGGGCTCGGGGAGAGGCGGACTGGCGCGTTGGACGATGGCGGACGTGTCGGCGAACGATGACGATGGTGACGGCTGTGGCGCTCCTGAGCTTTGATCCGTTGGCGTGGTTGGATAAGAGCTCCTCGGCATAGTTCCGGGACATGCCCTCGAGACGAGAGGTGCTCGGTGCCGCATCAATGGCGGAACGGCGACGACCAAGAGCTTGGTCGCGATCAGGGGACGAGGGGAATCGGCGCATGGGGGAAATGGAATGGTGTTAGGGTCTGAAGGGGCCTGGGGGTTCTTATACCTTAGGGGGGAGCGGGATGGTCGATAGCGCGCATCAGGCGCCGTGGAAGACCATGGCGTCGGCCACGCAGGGCAAGTGAGCAGGAGGAGGAAGAAAAAGGGGACGGGCCGGCCGGGTTGGGCCCAACAGATGTTGCACTGGGCGACATATATGATTTCCTAATTTCTTTGTTTTCTGATAACCTTTCCATTCATGTTATATTTTATTTTGCTAACAATTGATTGTTGTAAAATATGAATCTTGTTCCATAAATTGTGTTGTCCATTATGGAAATGCCATAAAAAGATTGGGCACAAAAAATAAATTCATTTAGCATTCAAATGGGGCTATTTTTGTTCTGTTTTGATTTGTTTGATTTGTTTAACATTTTAATAAATCCCCATTACTATATTATCTTGACCTACTGACTTTTAGGCATTTAATAAAAATGATTGCACAATTTTTAGTTCAAGTTTTATTTCCACTTTTATTTTAAATTGCAATCAAGAGGACTTATAATATGATTTGATTCAAAGATGATCAAGGCAGGGGTTAATCACTATGATTTGTCACTAACAAAAGGCGGTCACTGTAGCATGACACTAAGGGTGTTACACAGGAACAACACAAGGTCTAAGGGATTCGCGTATACAACCTTTGTCGAGTAGCTCTTGTACTTGACGCTGAATCTCCTTCGTCTCCTCCGGATTGGTACGGTATGGCGCACGGTTGGGCAGTGAAGCACCGGGATTTAAGTCAATCTGATGATCCATCCCTCGAATAGGTGGTAACCCCGGTGGCACGTCTTGTGGAAAGACGTCAATAAACTCCTGCAAAAGATTAGTGACAACATGAGGCAAAGAAGGAGGCAATTCCTCAAATGAAAACAAAGCTTCTTTGCACAGAAAAGCATAGCACACATATTGACTAACAACCAAATCCAAAATATCAACCTTAGTAGCAAGCAAAGTTGGACTAGTCAATTTAATTTCATTAGAAACAACAAGTGAATATTGGCTATTAGTCTTATGTTGTTGCTCAAATTCTTTATCTGCAATCTCCTTTTCAATCTTATTTTTCTTCTGTTTAGCTTTACTAGCTCTAGCAAGATCATCTTTCTTAATTTGTTCAGGAGACATAGGAAGTAAAGCAATATTTTTATCCTGATGAACAAGACTAAACTTATTTGTCCTACCATGGTGTAAAACATTCCTATCAAATTTCTATGGTCTACCACGTAAAAGAGAGCATGCTTGCATGGGTACCACATGATGCTAGCGAGGATATAATAGCTCTCGCCCTTCGTTGGTTACCCCAAGGGGAAGGTGAGATGTAGCATAGCGGCAAATTTCCCTAAGTGAAGATACCGAGGTTATTGAACCAGTAGGACTCCGACAACAAGTAGGTGAAAACGGCGCTAGAAACATGATAGCGCTAGAGTTGACGTGGACCTGCACACAACAACATATAACTTTTCTCCCAACGATTACGGAGAGGTTGTCAATCTCTCCGGCCTTGTTGTTTACAAATGGTCAAACGCAAGGGTATATAGTAGTGATAAATGCAATGAAAGTAAAACAGGAAGTAAATTGAGGGTGTAAACAGTGGTGGAAATATGGACCGGGGTCCCACGAAATTCACTAGTGATGTATCGCTCCCAAAATATAATAAACAGCTATGCAAGGTGATCAAATTACAGCTAGGCAATTGACAGGATTAAAAACGAACCGTAATGCTAACCATGCTACAAAAGAATGGAAGAGGCTCAAAAGCATGGGCAGTATGCCAAGACACGTAGACCGAAATCCATCTGCATCTACTCACTAATCATCCACCTTGAGATATCTATCAAGAACATCTTGCTGGTATTAAGTTGCGATCCCCACCCAAAGTGTAAACCGAAAGCAATAGACAACTGCATTAAAATAACTTTGCGTAAAGTAAACAATCCTTGCACCCGCAAGTACAAGCACCGTTGTTCTCCCCCTTGTGGAAACAACACATCCCCTAGACTCATGTTTCTGTCACTCAATCTAGTAATTGGGGGGCATGAACCCACAATCATGCATAACGCTCCCTCTTGGAGTTACAATCAATCACTTGTCAAAAGTAATAAAAAGCAATAGAGAACATGCAAGAATTACTCAAGAACATAAATATAAAAGGACAAGAACCAAATATATTACTCATCACAATCTGAACATAATATCATAATACATCAGATCCTAGAAAACTCAACATAGCAACAGCAGGAAAATTACATATGTGCCTTGATCATGTAGGGCAGCTCACAAGGTCTAAACATTGAAGAACAAAGAGGGGGAGAGGACATCACATTGCTAATGATCATGGACCCATGGTCCAAGGTGAACTACTCACGGCTCATCCGGGAAGCGTCCATGGTGGTGGAGAAGCTCCCAGAGGTCAATCCTCCCTCCGGAAGGGTGCCTGGACAGGGTATCCTGGCAGCCCCGATCTTGGAAGCACAGACACGGTAGAACAGAGGGGAGGTCGCGAAAAAGGGTTCTGTCCTTGAGGGTTTTGGGACGAGAGGTAAATATAGGCGAAGGGGGCAGCCAGGGGGTGGACTAGGGGATCCTGGCGACCCCTTGGCGCGGCGTAGGGTGGGGCCGCACCACCTGGCCGCCTAGGCACCAGGTGGGTCCCCCTGGCCCCCTTTGGGCATCTGGAAGCTTCCGCATCACTGATTTGTTATATATTTTTCCCGGAAATTTTGGAGTACTTTAAGCAATGGGAAAACATGAAATAGAAAAACTGTAGAAAACAGAAACTGACACTTTGGTGCACTAAGTCAATGGGTTAGTCCAAATACAATCAAAAGTGTATTAAAGTGTATTAAAACGATAGCAATATCACCCAAAACATGCATGGAGAAAGCAGAAATTATAGATACGTTTGGGTCGTATCAACATCCCCAACCTTAATTCCTGCTCGTCCTCGAGTAGGTAAATGATAACAAGCATAATTTCTGTGGTGACATGCTACCAACCATATAAGAACTTTTAAGTAAGGCAAGCAAGGCATGTAATTCAATCCAATTCATAACAAGCAAGAGTCTATATTAGCATTGAAACAAGCAACATAAGAACATAAAGGTGCAAGAGCTCTCGCTGTCCAAGACTCGAATGGTGTTTGCGTTCAAGAAGTGGGAGATGGGATTACAAGAGAGTATAAACATACTATTTATTTTGGTTTAGCACTACTAGGGAAATAGCTATACATGGAAAGCTTATTAGTGGCGCATGTAGAAAGCGATGCGCCACCATCTGTTATGGGTGGCGCACTGGAAAATAATGCGCCACCCATAAGGTCTTATGGGTGGCGCATTATTTTCCAGTGCGCCACCCCTAAGAGTGGGCCAGCCTAGATGACCTTATACGTGGCGCATCTACCAATATGCGCCACCCCTAAGGACCTTATGGGTGGCGCATTTACAGAATGCGCCACCCATAAGGTCCTTAGGGGTGGCGCATCCGTGAAATGCGCCACCCATAAGAGCTTAGGGGTGGCGCATTTCACAGATGCGCCACCACTGACTTCCTATATGCGCCACTAAAGGCCTAGAGCTGCCCTTATCTACTCCACCCCACCTACCACCTCTCATTCACTCCACACAATTCTCAAACTAGATCCACTCTTCTCACCTTAGAGCTATTCGGTTTTCTCCTCCTCCCCACCTCATTTCTTCCATTTATCCATCGATACTTGGCATTACATCTATTTTGTTTCATATTGAAGTAAGTGGACCTCCTCCCAAACTCTTTTGTTCCATTTATGACCCATATACTTGCCTTTATTAGTTTGGGGTTTGTTGTATATGTGAAGCTTGGGTTTGATGTATGTGTGAAGCTTATGGTGGTTTGATGTATATGTGTATCTTGGGTGGCAAATGTTTTGCCGAAATGTCGATTCATTTCCGTTTCGGCAAATTTCTAGCGCACTCTCCGCATGCTCCCATGCATTATTAGGGAAGGTCATGCCGAATTTTTCCGGCGACGACTGTGATATATAATTCTGTTGCTCTCCCGGTGCACGCAGGTGATCGACCATGGTCCGCGAGATGCTGAGCGATATCACCGTGGCTAGGTGGATGCAATGTGCGACAAACGACATGCTAAGGAATAATAGGTCGGATATAAGATGTCCGTGTCGGAGATGCAAACTGCAGTGCGTGACCGAGCCTGATTCCGGAATATTGCAAAGACACCTGAAGCGTAATGGTTTGATGGATGGCTACACACGATGGATAAGTGATGAAGCTGGTGAGGAGGAGGACGTCAATGGTGGGGCGCCAGTAAATGAGGAAGGGCAACCAGAAAACAGCGGCGGGCGAGATGACGAAGAGCATCCCGTACATGATCATGAAGAAGATGCCGAAGCGGATCATGTAGATCAAGATGCCGGACATGAAGATCAAGATGTCGGACATGACGATTCAAGATGGGTGCGGGACCCTCATGTTCAAGAGCTGCTTGTCAAAGAGGCGTTGAACGCAAGAGGTGCAGCTAGAGAGAAAGCCAAGATGGCGCAACTCGAGAAAGACGCGATTACGAAGTTGCACGAAGGATGCAACGACGAGGATACCCGCTTGAATGTAACACTTGGGGCTATGGAGATGAAGGCAAAACACAAATGGACCGACGAAAGCTTCGATGATAACTTGGCATTCTGGCACGGTCGTCTTCCGAAGGGCAACACGTGCCCAACTAGTATCGCTGAGGCCAAGAAAGTCCTTTGCCCTCTCGATCTTCCGCACGTTAAATACCACGTCTGTGTAGGAGATATGCCCTAGAGGCAATAATAAATGTTATTATTTATCCCCATGTTCCTAATTATGTTTATATTCCATGCTATAACTGCTATGGTTCTCGAGTCTGCAATAACCACGAGGCTCGGAGGAAGACTCATATGCACGTGTGGAATAATAAACAGATAAAATATATATATTCCTAGTCTCGCCTCTAAGACTAGCTCAAGTGTTGCATGATGGTTCTGTTTTCCTGATCATGGGCATGATTATGCCGGCAATTTTGAGGGCACAATGTTAGAAGAACATTTGTGTTGAATCGACCCAGATTGATGTTATGCTATGAGATACATTCGTCACCAGTTAATGGATTATAACACAGAGAAAGTTGAGCGTTTGCATAATTCCTTAGACCATGAGAGTATCGAGTTCCTTCGTACTTGCTTCGTGAACTTTGGGGTTTGTTAAACGTCATCTGTAAAAGGGTGGCTATTACGGCGGCTTACGGGTTCACGGAAAAGTATGACAAGGAACTAGGTAGCTCAAGATTGGGATTTGCTCCTCCGTCGATGGAGAGATATTCTTCGGGCCCTCTCGGTGTTACGGTATCCACCATTGTCTGGCCAGACACAGTGTGATTTGATCACAGGGATGCCGGAACGCGGGAACGAGAAAAGAGAACAATACCAGTAACGAGGTAACTGGCATAGTGGACAAGTGTTGATCCACGGGGATGCCGATAAGTCTCACCTCGGGTATTTGTAACATATCGCGAAGCAACAGGAATAGCACACGGCAACTGGAGGTTCACTCGAATATTTATTCGTGTGGGTATAGGGGTCAATATGGGTGTCCACGGCTCCGATGTTGATCATTGATCGGAAAGTGTTCCGGGTCATGTCTATACTTCACCGAACCTATAGGGTCACACGCTTAAGGGTCATCTCTCTGCTGAATACTAGACAGGGAGTCTGAGAGAAAGTCACCGGAAAGGTTTCAGAGAAAACGGAAAAGTTCCGGAAAGAGAACACCGGAATAATTTCGGTAAAACCGAAAAGTTGTTTCGGAATATATCATTAAGTCAAAATGGTTTCGACACACGCCTGGAAATTCTTGGAGGGTGCCAGAATTGTTCTGGGAACTTCTGGGATTTTTCCAGAGAGAAAAAACCGGAAATGTTCCGGAGCTGCCGGAACCGCTTTGGTTGCTTTTCGCAGATGAAAATCACTAATCCGGAATTGTTTCAGAACGCGTCCAAAATCCTTTTAGTGGGTACTGGAATTTTTCTAAGACCTACAGAAAAGTTTTGGATTTTACGGTCGCAGATAAATGTCTTCATGAATAGTGGATACACTATTCACGATGATGCAGGCGATGATGCAGCTTGCATGATGATGCAGGTGATGATGCAGCTTGCATAATGATGTAGGCGATGATGCAGCTTGCATGATGATGCAGGCGATGATGCAGCTTGCATGATGATGCAGGCGATGATGCAGCTTGCATGATGATGCAGGCAATGATGCAGTTTGGAGGGCATTTTGGGTTTTTCCCCATAGCGTCTCACCCTATAAATAGGGGTGGAGAGGGGTCTCTCAAATCTGATCCAAGTTCTCACTTGAACTCTCAACAAGTGCCATTGCATGATCTGGCTTTCTTCTCTCCCTCCCACGAAATAGTTTCGTAGAGCCGAAAGGCTGTCTGGGTTCCGGCAGGAACTAGTTCTGGACGGCGAAGCCCTGCCGGATAGATGACACCGTATGTGTGCAACCCCGTAGAGAGGTCGTAGTTTCGATCTTTTGCCCGAGGGACTGTTCGAGGGTCCTCCCGATGGGCTATCCGAGTTACCGTTCAAGTTTCGAGGGTCCTCCTGAAGGGCTGTCCGTGGCATCGTCCGAGGGACTGTCCGACCGCCTCTCGGAGCGCTGTCCGAGGAGCAGACGAGGGAGAACATCCTCGCGGTTGGGAGGTTGTAAATCCTAGCTGCGGGGGTCTGCACCAACGATCTACATCGACTCTACTTCCGCTGCGCTACGAGTCGGTAACGATCAGATCAAAACCTTGTATGCAGTCTCCATAGTGGTCCTGGGCTGTTCGTAGTGCGGAAAATTTTTGTTTTCTGCCGCGTTCGCCTATAGTGGTATCAGAGCCGTGCTATGCGTAGATGCATGTTGCGATCTAGAATACATCGAGATGTATGGGTATTGCATAATATAATTTTGGAGTAGATCAGATCTATTGCTGAAAATTATTTATGCGGGTGGCAGATGAAATCTGTTACCCGATGTTCTTGTTGCTTCCCTGGAATTTGTGTATTTCTGATCTCAATAACAGTATGGTGGAGTTTCAAAGTTCTGGCAATCTTCGATCCTGATTGATCAAAGAAGTGCTAACAGTTCGTTGAATTCCACCGTAGTTAGAGAAAGAAGAAATTCTGCAGACTAAAGGGCAATGCAGATATGATCTGCACGGGGATCACGCGTATGACGAAGTTCAGTATGGGGCTCGAGATTTTATTATCTCGTGTTTCATACACCCCGCAAAGTTAATCTAGCGACTTGAATAATCATGCTTGATGATAAACGTTGGTAGCTGCGGTTTAAGTCAAAACCTTAGAAGCCACGTAAAATAAAATTTTGCATAAACCGATTAGAGGCGTCTAACTTGGTTTTGCAGGATGTGCATGTGATGTGGTATAGCAAAGCTCATATTAATTTGATTATGTATGAGATGACTATATAATGTAAATTTATTAACATGACCTGCGTGTCATGATTCGGCATGATGGCTGGAGCCATATGATTGTCACTTTAATGACCTGCGAGTCAACCTTATGTAATGCACTTATTTTATTAGCTATAGAGATAGCAATATTATTTGGTGCATCGACAAGGTGGTGGCAAACTTCGCGAAGGTGAACTCCGACGCAAATGCCAAAGACGAAGAAATACTTGACTTCTCCGTCAGAAGGGGCTATACCATATCATGCAATTATGAATTACCTGAGATGTTTATCCCTTAAGTTGCACCCTTCTTGATTGCGCGGTAGTCGCTTTTTATTAGGGTGATCTCTCACTTAAAATATCAAGTAGTTAATGTTCTCCCAAATGTAGCACCGTCACAGCATCTATCCTTTCGGGGTGCGCCATGGATGCATGGGTACAAACGATTGGAGAAATGTAAGGCGGGTGAGGTCAGACCTCGCAGCAAGATCACTTGGTTGTCTTGACGTTCATGGCAGGATCGTCCTGAGCTCGGAACACACGCATCGAAAGATGAACAAGAGTCACATAGAGATGTGATCGGCAAGTTGGCCTACCAAATCAAAATCCTCGTCATGAGATGATGATTCTATGGCGTTGTATTGATATTTGGATCTTGAATCACTCATAATCAATTTTGAGAGATATTGATTTGGGTGGGAGCGCATTTTAGAATTAACTTGTTTAATTCTGAGTGCAATTAATTATGAACACTGTCTAAGTATAATTTGCTAATAGTTGTAGAATAATGGCTCGCGTTTCCACCTTCCCTATTAAAATTGAATAAGCTGTTAAATATCTGGTTAAAACTTTACGGTTGGTAACGTAATGCGAGGATTGTCCTCAAGAGTGCCGAGAAGGATTTTGTCCTATCGCATGATTTCGGTGTCCTCCCGCTAATGCTATGGATGATGTGACTCTCGTCCTTCGATCCAAAAGCTAGAATTCCATTGTGGTCAAGTGCAATACGTTTGCTTCCATAAGACCCGAACTTCACAAGTTTGGGATAGTTATGTAATATTCATGGAACTGAAAATTGTTTTCAGATACAGACAAAGGCTAAAAGATATGAGATATCCAAAGCAATATTTGTTTGCAAAGTATTAGTAAAGTGTTTACTGGGCATTTGACTGATAGGAGAGGGATCCAGAAGAACGCCTGTCATATGATGAAGGTGAATAAAACAAACAACTTAAAGAGAAAGGAAATGTCCAAAGGGTGTTAGTGTGACTCACACGCCTAGGAAGTCCGGGGCTAACGCCGCTCTTAAAGTTGGGTGCTTCTTCTGAGAGTAGGAGAAATATTTAAAGTTAAACTTTAAGAAGTATAAAGGCAAAAAGGAAAGAAGACTGGAATATCCAGCTCATGTATGAATGTCATACAAGTTTTTGATGTATAGAAGGCTGGTCAAAAATATAGTTCTTGGGAATTATGGTTAAACATGTTAATCACAAATTCTTGGGTATTGTGAGTTAAATCACAAAGATACCCGCTCGATTGCATTCTGTTGAAACTCGATGTAAGAACTACAACGACCTAAAAGACTTGCCAGCAATGAGGTTTAGATACGCGCTAGGAACATAGTAAAAGTTACTATAACTTCCATCGGTGTATCACCATCTGTATTTATTTTCATAATTCGTTTTAGAGTTTTATACACTCTAGCCCAATGCATAAAATATGTTGCAAGAAGGTTGTTCATAAAAGAACAATTGTTGTTCAGTATTATGAATAACATAAAGGGCCATGCTTCCATCGGGGATGGGATGTATGTTACGAATATTGATGGTAATATGATACATCCATAACAATGACGCTAAATGTCGAAAGACTAAAAGAATACCACATATGTGTGGCACTGCATTTGGTCACATTGGAGAAACCCGCATGGAGAAATTCCATAATGATGGATTTTAAAGTCATTTGATTATGAATCATCTGACACTTGCAACCTTCGTCCGAAAGGTCAAGTGACTGAAATACCGTTCACAGGCCATAAGGAACGAGCAACAAACTTATTCGTGATCATACATTTTGATGTATGTAGTCCGATAAATGTTGTTACTAGTAGTGGAAGTTATTGTAACAAGAAAATTATGTTTCTACAATTCGATTGCAGAAAGGAATATTTTGAGTTACAAGTTTAGCGAATGTCTGATGAGTTATGAAAAGAGTTTTCATAACTTACACCTCCCGGAACACCACTGCAAGTGGGAAGTCCGTGAAGAATTAATCGAACCATTCATGACATGGTAAGATCAAAGATGACATAAATAAATTTGCCATTATCCCTTTTAATGTAATGCTTTAGAGACTGCGGCTTTTACACTGAAAAGAGCGCCATCAGGTCTGTTGAAATGACGCCATGGTATGGTACGCCCAACCATGTTTTATCTTTTCTTAACATTTGGAATATGGGGCTTGTGTAAACTGTTTACAAACCTATTCCAAATCAGACAAGTGCTACTTCGTAGGTTATCCCAAATTATTGGGAATTCCTCCACCACTATACCGAGGCAAAAGGTTTTGCCACAAAGAACGGTATGCTTTTAAAGAGAATGGTTCTTGCAAAAAGGTGAGTGGGAGGACAATGCAACTCGACGAGATAACAATATCTTCGTCATCAGATCAAAGGAAAGGAACCTTGGAAGTGATTCCAGAGTTTCCTACTGCGACTGATACGGAAGCCTCTACATGAGATGTATGGACTTCGGTCAAACTTGCAACTGAGCCACGTAGGCAAAACTCGTGCAAACCTCTCAGGTGCGCAAACGAGATATTGTTGGTAGACAACAGCATACCTACGATAATCAAGGAAGCGATGATGGGCCCTGACTCCGGAATTGGCTAAATGCCAAATACAAATCCGAGATAGTTTCCATATACGTAATTCAAGATTGTATCTTGATGGACCATTCGGAAGACTTAGAGTCTAACGAATATTAATGGAACTATAAACTGATACGGATAAAAATGTTTTATCCATAAAGCTCGACTTGTTGCTTATAACAATTTCAAGGAATTAACTACGTCGAGATTGTCTCTCCATAGCGATGCTTAAAGTCGGTTCGGGTTAAACTAGCAATTAATACGTATTTCATTCATGAGATATGAAACATGGATGCCAAAAGGATTTCCATGAGATGGAAATACTGCCTTGGAGATACAGTCCAAGGTATTTTGTCAGTCCAGAGGATGCTAGTAAGTATGCAAACTTCAGAGTTCCTGCGATGGACAAAAGAGAGCATAATGGAGTTGGAATCTTTGTTTTTGATGAAATAGTCAACAGAGTTTGATTTCATCAATGGATAACGAAGATGCTTGTGGCTACAAGAAAGTAAGTGGGAGCATAATAATATTTCTAAAAACCTTGTGTGCCTGACACATTGTTGATTAGAAATAATATAAATTTCTTGACATGAATTAGGACTTCATTGAAAATAGTTTTTCGATGAAGTGCTTGGGCTAAGTAGCCTTGATATTAGGCATAATTATCTAAGAGATAGAATTGCCTAATAGGGCTAAGCCAAAATACATACTGACAAGTTGCCAAAACAATTTAGCATTAAAAACGACAAGGAGTGATTCTTGCCAAAGTCACATGGAAAGAGTTTTTGCAAGACTTAGTGTCCCAAAACACTGATGAGCAAATTACATGATGGAGATTCCACACACCTTCGTGTTGGGATTAATCATGTATTCCATGGTATGTAAAACAACCAGATATGTCCAATACTCCAAAGTTGTTGCGAGTATAGATACCAAAGTGATCAAAGAACTGATCGTGGGACAACAGTGAAAAATGTCATTGAGTAATAAAGTAGCACTGATGACATGATTTCTCGCAAGAAGAGATTATGAAGTACTTGTTGTAAGTAATTACATCGATACGGTCTTCATCAATGCTCCATGCGATTTTCGATTTGAGTTAAAGTTTTTTGTGTGTAATACACAATATGGTGGCACAGTAAGTTGGAATTGTTCATAACAGGTTACTGTGGCGAAATTCTATAACAAATGGCTATGTATGTTGCTGCTTTAGAAGCAACAAAGAAAATGTTGAATCATATAGTTCATTCATGAACTTAGTATGGTTCCAATATGGCTTTGGTCAATGGAACACTATTGAAGATAGTTGCTCCATAGCTCAGTCTGAGTAATCAAGGTTCGACCAGTGATTCGCATATATACAAAGCCAAGTCCACACAAAATATGAATTTTGTGAAAGCGTGAAAACGCGAGGATATGCAAAGATACACACGGAGTTGAAGTTGTCAGATCCGTTGGACATCAGGCTATACCACATGTGAAGCATATTTTACACCAGTATGCCGTACGTGTAAAGTGCATTAGCATTGACTAGATTATTGACTCTAGTGCAAGTGGGAGTCTGTAGGAGATATGCCCTAGAGGCAATAATAAATGTTATTATTTATCCCCATGTTCCTAATTATGTGTATATTCCATGCTATAACTGCTATGGTTCTCGAGTCTACAATAACCACGAGGCTCGGAGGAAGACTCATATGCACGTGTGGAATAATAAACGGATAAAATATATATATGCCTAGTCTCGCCTCTAAGACTAGCTCAAGTGTTGCATGATGGTTCTGTTTTCCTGATCATGGGCATGACTATGCCGGCAATTTTGAGGGCACAATGTTAGAAGAACATTTGTGTTGAATCGACCCAGATTGATGTTATGCTATGAGATACATTCGTCACCAGTTAATGGATTATAACACAGAGAAAGTTGAGCGTTTGCATAATTCCTTAGACCATGAGAGTATCGAGTTCCTTCGTACTTGCTTCGTGAACTTTGGGGTTTGTTAAACGTCATCTGTAAAAGGGTGGCTATTACGGCGGCTTACGGGTTCACGGAAAAGTATGACAAGGAACTAGGTAGCTCAAGAGTGGGATTTGCTCCTCCGTCGATGGAGAGATATTCTTCGGGCCCTCTCGGTGTTACGGTATCCACCATTGTCTGGCCAGACACAGTGTGATTTGATCACAGGGATGCCGGAACGCGGGAACGAGAAAAGAGAACAATACCAGTAACGAGGTAACTGGCATAGTGGACAAGTGTTGATCCACGGGGATGCCGATAAGTCTCACCTCGGGTATTTGTAACATATCGCGAAGCAACAGGAATAGCACACGGCAACTGGAGGTTCACTCGAATATTTATTCGTGTGGGTATAGGGGTCAATATGGGTGTCCACGGCTCCGATGTTGATCATTGATCGGAAAGTGTTCCGGGTCATGTCTATACTTCACCGAACCTATAGGGTCACACGCTTAAGGGTCATCTATCTGCTGAATACTAGACAGGGAGTCTGAGAGAAAGTCACCGGAAAGGTTTCAGAGAAAACGGAAAAGTTCCGGAAAGAGAACACCGGAATAATTTCGGTAAAACCGAAAAGTTGTTTCGGAATATATCATTAAGTCAAAATGGTTTCGACACACGCCTGGAAATTCTTGGAGGGTGCCAGAATTGTTCTGGGAACTTCTGGGATTTTTCCAGAGAGAAAAAACCGGAATTGTTCCGGAGCTGCCGGAACCGCTTTGGTTGCTTTTCGCAGATGAAAATCACTAATCCGGAATTGTTTCGGAACGCGTCCAAAATCCTTTTAGTGGGTACTGGAATTTTTCTAAGACCTACAGAAAAGTTTTGGATTTTACGGTCGCAGATAAATGTCTTCATGAATAGTGGATACACTATTCATGATGATGCAGGAGATGATGCAGCTTGCATGATGATGCAGGTGATGATGCAGCTTGCATGATGATGCAGGCGATGATGCAGCTTGCATGATGATGTAGGCGATGATGCAGCTTGCATGATGATGCAGGCGATGATGCAGCTTGCATGATGATGCAGGCAATGATGCAGTTTGGAGGGCATTTTGGGTTTTTCCCCATAGCGTCTCACCCTATAAATAGGGGTGGAGAGGGGTCTCTCAAATCTGATCCAAGTTCTCACTTGAACTCTCAACAAGTGCCATTGCATGATCTGGCTTTCTTCTCTCCCTCCCACGAAATAGTTTCGTAGAGCCGAAAGGCTGTCTGGGTTCCGGCAGGAACTAGTTCTGGACGGCGAAGCCCTGCCGGATAGATGACACCGTATGTGTGCAACCCCATAGAGAGGTCGTAGTTTCGATCTTTTGCCCGAGGGACTGTTCGAGGGTCCTCCCGAAGGGCTATCCGAGTTACCGTTCAAGTTTCGAGGGTCCTCCCGAAGGGCTGTCCGTGGCATCGTCCGAGGGACTGTCCGACCGCCTCTCGGAGCGCTGTCCGAGGAGCAGACGAGGGAGAACATCCTCGCGGTTGGGAGGTTGTAAATCCTAGCAGCGGGGTTCTGCACCAACGATCTACATCGACTCTACTTCCGCTGCGCTACGAGTCGGTAACGATCAGATCAAAACCTTGTATGCAGTCTCCATAGTGGTCCTGGGCTGTTCGTAGTGCGGAAAATTTTTGTTTTCTGCCGCGTTCCCCTACAGTCTGCATAAATGATTGCATGATCTATCGGGGTGAGGACGAAGATAAAACCACATGTTCGGTGTGCGGTGTTAGTCGATACAAGAGAGGGAAGAAAGTTCCTAGAAAAGTGGTATGGTACTTTCCGATCACTCCTCGTCTGCAGAGGTATTTTGTAGATCCCGAGGAAGCAAAGCTCATGACCTGGCACGCGGATAGAAAGAAGCTAAAAGAGGATGACCCGAACCCGGATCCGGAAAAGGTGGACATGCTGAGGCACCCTTCAGATGGTAGCCAATGGACTGCGTTGGACCTCGAATACCCAGATTTTGGGAAAGAACCAAGGAACCTCAGGATTGGTGTGAGCGCCGATGGAGTCAATCCGTTTGGCGGCCAGAGCAGCACACACAGTACCTGGCCCGTGTTTGTATGCATATACAACCTTCCCCCCTGGAAGTGCATGAAGAAAAAGTACATAACAATGTGTATGCTAGTTCAAGGGCCGAAACAACCAGGTACGGACCTCAATCTATATCTGCAGCTGTTGAAAGAGGAGCTAGAAACGTTATGGAAAGACGGAGTCAATACGTGGGACACCGCGGCAAAAGAATATTTCCCAATGAAAGCCGCGGTGATCACGACGGTGCACGACTATCTCGGATACGGATATTTCTCAGGGCAGGTGGTCCAAGGATTCTGTGCATGGGTTAGGTGCATGGATAATACAACGTACCGCCAGCTACCAAAAGATCCCGGATCTTCAAAAACCGTGTTCCAGGGGTCTCGGAGGTGGCTTCCCAAAAAACACGCGTGGAGAAAACAGGGACATCTGTTTGATTGAAGTGAGGAGCTCCGAGCACCCCCAGCTCGAAGGAGCGACAAAGAAATCGACAACTTGCTGAAAACTTGGAAAGAGTGCCCCGCGCCGGGAAAGAAAAAAAAGAAGACTCAGCCGTTGATGAGGGTATGGAAAGCGAGGTCTGTTTTCTGGGATTTGCAATACTGGAGTCTACTCCGCAGTCCTCATAGCCTTGATCTAATGCATATCACAAAGAACGTGTGCGAGAGCTTGTTTGGCACGCTCCTCAACATGCCGGAGAAGACCAAGGACGGGCCAAAAGCAAGGAATGACTTGAAATTTATGGGCATCAGGAGGGAACTTCACCCCCCTAGTGACGACGATGATGAGCCGGAGGAGGAAGAGGATACGGAAACGCAAAACTCTCGCAAACGAAAAAGGACGACCAAGAAGAAGACCGGTATTGATCACTGCCCCCCAGCATGCTTCACTCTGTGCGAGGAGGAGATCAAGCGGTTTATCCACTGCCTCATAGGAGTAAAATTTCCGAACGGCTACGCGGGGAAGATAAGAAGATACCTAGACGAGGCGAAACAGCGTTTCAGCGGGATGAAATCTCACGACTGTTTCGTGCTAATGACGCAGATTCTCCCGGTTGCGATGCGAGGGATAATGGACGAGCACGTCCGTAAAACGTTGTTTGGGCTTTGCAAAATTTTTGACGTCATCTCCCGGAAGTCGATTTGCGCTACGCAACTCAAAAGGCTACAGGAGGAGATCGTGCTCATACTATGCGAGCTTGAGATCTATTTCCCGCCCGCGTTCTTCGACATTATGGTGCATCTGCTGATCCACGTCGTGGAGGATATCGTCCAACTCGGGCCTGCGTTTCTGCGCAGCATGATGCCGTTCGAAAGGATGAATGGGCACATCAAAAAATACGTTTGTAACAGGTCCCGTCCAGATGCAAGCATAGCGAAGGGCAATTTTTGAAAAGAACAAAACCTGGGAGGAGCTCAAGGAGAAAGAGCCGTTGATCAACGAAGCTACCTACAACCTTTTCAAGGCTAGGTGTGAGTCCGAGCAAGCCAAGGCCGCGAGTGCAAAGGGCAAGGCCATGCGGTCGTAGGTCATAGGTAACCATCGTCTCGGAGCCGGTGGTTACAAAAGTTCCAAGCCTAAATGGGACAAGGAGGATGCCGAGTACGCCGCTGTGGGCATACCTAACCCCTTCCAGCAATACAAAGATGATCCGCAGACCGAATTCTTTGTGAGGGCCCGGAGCTATAAGGACAAAGCAACCTCGAAAATAATTATCGATCCTAAGATTCAGGAGTTTACGACTGCCGTGGTAAGTAGTTTACCACGCGACCTTGTCGATTGAATTCTCGAGTGAAGTTCACAATTTCTTAACGTTTCACATTCTTTTTGCAGCAAGCGGAAATGAAAATTGCCTCATCGCAGGAGTCGTCGGTTAGGGCGGCCGGCCTGTGGGACAACGCCTTCAACAGGGCGTTGAACAAGGTCAAGAAGGTTGACGACGTGACGGCGAAGCCATCGTCAGCCGGCCGTGTGGTCGGCTTTGGTGCGGACCTAAATTGGTCCGAATATAATGGAAAATCGGCGGAGCAGTCCGGTTTGTGGGGGCGCAAGGCGAGAAGGACCGAAGAAGATGCCGCTTATGTTCGTGGACTGGAGGAGAAGGTGAACATGCTTCCGCAGCTTGTCCAGGACGAAGTGGCGAAGACGATGAATGCTCTCCTTCCGGATATGATGCAGTCGATCGCGAATTGGCAAGTGCGTGGTGGACAAGGGCCCATACCAGTCCCCAGCATGGTCGGCAGCAACTCGGGCCCCGCGGCGCCTGCAGTCCCGACTCCGGCCATAGTGGTGGCTCCCGCACCGACTCCCGGCGTATTGGTGACTCCGGCCGCCAACACCGCGGCGGCGACGCCGGACGTGATGGTAACTCCTCCGGACACGATCGAGCAACCGGGGCATAACAATAATGCACCCGGCGGCAGCACAAATAGGGCGACCGACGCCACGGGAGGCAGCGCGCCCTCCGTCTCTTGCATGCCCGCCGTCATCGGCGGGGTCTGTTCACTAGCCGACCTCGACGCCCTCAAGGTAACTATAAGCGTCTGCAACTCAAACGAGGACTTCATCTCCTTGCAACTCAAACGAGGACTTCACCTCGACGCCCTTTTTTAGTGGAATCTCTCTGATGCATATATATATATATATATATCTCTTTCGCAGGAGGACACTTCATGCATTCTATTACAAGTCGTGGACGGCGAGTTGAAGGATGTTGCCAAAGGTAAAATCATTCAACCACAAAATCGAATCATGCACAATATGCCGATGGCACCGGAGATGCATAGGGTTCAAATCTCTCTCGTGATTTCGGGCTACGAGAGAGTTGAACCTCCCATTCAACCCCCCGGATACGATGAGGATGAGCCGGCAGTCCTCAGTGACTGTTTCAACCAAATATGCCTATGGCCGAAGAGCCAAATGCGTTTAATGACGGGGGAAAGGGGCACCACACCTAGGACAACGCCGCTAGTCATCGTGTCGGCGCCACATGATCCCATCGGAGCACAACAAGAAGACGATGATCTTGATGATGATATCAACGCCGACCAGTTCATCACTACTTTGTATGATGCTGATGACTTATTCATGCCTCCTGCTGAAGGAGCCTGTCAGCATGACGAGGAAGCTCGCGGTCCAGCTAATCCTGCGGCGAAGCCTGCTTGCTCCACGCATCTCTTCGCTGCTTCTCAGGACATGTCTCCAGCAGCTTGCGCCTTCACCGAGCCTCAAGCAGATGCCACAAGATCTATTCTCAGCCCGTCCACACTCCATAAGGCGGCCACTGAGCAGATAAAGGCCGGTGACTGCTCAAAATCAGAAAAGAAGAAGGGACGGAAAAGAAAGAAGAGCATCACTTCTAGTAGCCAACCTTCGATGCCGATCCGGGCTCAGGACGGGCCACCAAGACCCAAGGATCTCTCGTTTGAAATCCATGTGGCTGGTAGGGCGATGCTACCTAAGGACATGCTGGACCTTGCAACTTCGGATATGCAGAGTGTGCATCATAGTATTATGGCATTAGAGAAGATTCTTCTTCGAGAAGAGAATCCCTCGTACCCGGTTTTCATGGCCAAGGTGCCACTCAACATGGGCTTCATCAACACTATCCCCGCGGATATGATAATCCTACGGTTTTCGGAGATCTTCAATTTGTACCATCTCAAGCGGCTGGACCATAGCCTTATCCGTCTGTTCTCGCTCAGCCTTTCTATGAGTATCAGGAGAGATAAGACCCCGAGCGTCGCGATATTGGACCCCTTCTACATGCGTGAAAGCATCTTGATTCATTTCTTATGACCTACTCTCCCAAGTAAGTCATTCGCTCGCCTCCGTTGGATATATGCTTTCTTAGCTTTCCATTGTCCTCTTCCAACATTCCTTTTGGATTGTTTTAATTATGCAGTGAGGATCAAGACTGCGTGCTCATCTGCTTTTCACCGCAACACTCGCATGCCGTGTATTTAGACTCGGGGAGTGTGAACAAAAAAGATTACAAGTATATCATGAGAGTTTTGGATGATGCTCTCGTCGGCTACATAAAAGCCGGAGGCAAGATCATGAAGCACAAGTTCAGGAAAAATCAGCCTGGCGTGAACGTGTTCAACCACGTAACGCAGTTCCCGTGCGTCAAGCAGCCGGCTAGCAGTGTGAGGGATGCGTACTACGCCCTTCATCACATGAGGGCGATTGTACAGGAACAACGCAACCTTACGCTGCCAAGTCATCTCAGAGCGTGGGATGAAAGGAAGGCGGAAATCGCCGATGCAAATCTGAAGGAGGAGTTCTTTCACATCCAAGCGCAGATGGCGACTATCATCCGTCATGAAGTACAAATGAGGGGGTCGATCTTCCACTCCAACATTGCACCATCCAATGGGGAGATAGAAGTCCGCCTAAAGGCCCTGCGTGACACAAGGCCTTTCATGACGAAAGAAGGATGCCGCCCATTCCCCGAGCCGAGTCAAAACAATTAATTGAATGTACTCTTTGTGTAATTTGGATGTACTCTTTGTGTACTAGATGGTATGATGGATGTGACCTCTAAAGCTTTGTTTTATGCAGGTTGAAGAGCAAACAAGTAGTGATGACGAAAGTAGCTTTCGGTTTTCAATAATTGTTGGACTCATTGTAATTTGGTGATGGAATGTAATCTTGTGAATCTTGTTGGCCTCTAAACCTTTGTAATAAAAATTATATTGCAATTATTTTGTATCAATAATTGTTGGCCTCATTGTTATATTGTATTTTGCATTTCTGTAATATAATAAAAATATCTGTAATGCTTTTATTCTATTATGTAATTCTTTTTTTTTGTTTTCTGTAATTATTTAGTGGCGCATCTTGTTAGGATTTAGTGGCGCACTGTGAATGCGCCACCCCTAAGGCCCTTAGGCGTGGCGCATACCAGAATGCGCCACCCCTAAGAGCTTAGAGGTGGCGCATTCTGAGATGAGCCACGCCTAAGGGCCTTAGGGGTGGCGGATCCAGAATGCGCCACCTCTAAGCCCTTATTAGTGGCTTGTAGTTAGTGGCGCACTGTGAATGCGCCACTAAACTCAAAAGCAGTGCGCCACCATAAGGGTATTCCCTAGTAGTGTAGAACTCAATCTACTAAAGTTTCACACTTAGTCTTATTTGGAATCTTATCTTGTCTCGTACCCAGACCACTAGCCAGATACAAGTCAAACTGATACACTCCCTTTTGACTTTTTGAGCACTCATGCAATGGATGATCGTAAGCAAGAAAGTTGACACTTAGGATGGAAAAGAGAGAAAGATGATGGAGGAGGAAGACAAAAAGGTGTGAAAGGCTCACCTCAATGAGGAGAATCATAGGCGAGAGAAAGTCAAATGATAGATATGATGTGAGGAGTAGGGATTGCCATGCAACGGATGCACATGTGGGCTATGGAAATCTCTCCAAAGGAATTAGTGGGGGCGCATCCAAGTTGCTTTCTCAAGAAGACCAAGAGCTCATTTGAGGAGGCTCATCATTAGAATATACAAGCCAAGTTCTCTAGTGTAAAGGTCCCCACATAGCTATATGCATGTATGATGATCTGTATGCAGTACAAGATATAAAGGGGAGTACGAGTGTGGATCTCTCAAAAGGAATAGTAGTGTGCCCCCTTCTCTCTTTTTATTCTATTTTTTTCTATTTTTTTGGTGGCCTCAATGGCTCTTTCTAGTTAACTCTCATTTTTCCTCTTTGGGATCTTTTAATTTTTCTTCTTTGGGATCTTTTCCTCACTTTATGGGCAACACTCTATATATTACAAGAAGTATAGAAGATCTTTCACACTTTACAAAAGTACTCAGCATAAAGAAGATGAAGTTATCATGATGTATGCAAATGTATGCCTTTGCTAGTGTAGAAGTATATGCAATGATACTAGCGCGTCCTGTAACAATGATTAGGGCAAGGCCTAACTATCATGCACCTCATCGATCAAGAAAAATAATGTATGACATGAAGATCAAGTCATGAGAAGGTGGATGTTGCATGGCAATGTATCTCAGAAAGGTTATGGAAATGCCTTGTTAGGTAGGTATGGTGGCTGTTTTGAGGAAAGATATAAGGATGTTTATGACGACAGAGCATATCATGCCAAGGTTTTGGATGCACCGGTGAAGTATGCGCCAACTCTCGAGCTGAGAAAGGGCAATGCACGGTACTGAAGAGGCTAGTAAAATATGAGGAGGTGGAAGTGTGAACTTTTGAATACTTACATTTGACCGAACAACACATGCACTTATTATCGGTAACTCTCAATCTAATCAGGAGGTTCACAAAGAGACAAGTAACCTGAGGAGGAGTGTATGAAGTTTTGGTTATCCTTGCGCATCCTCGACTCATGGTACGTGAGTGTACTCTAATCTCTGATATCTCCGAAGATTAGTGATCCATCTAGTAGCTAGAGTTCTCAACTAGTTTTTTTTAGTTTTTCAAAAATAAAAATGGATTACCCGAACTACGACATCTATCACTAATAGGCTAAAGCTCTTGATACCAAAAGTTCAAACATTTCTCAAAACAATACCTCAAAATTATTGCAAGTTACTACTACAATTTAATAGCAACCTCATTTACCTACTTCAAGTCAAGACACATAACTCAGTGCAACATGCCAACTCTCTAAACAAGATAAACATGAAAACTCAAGAGAGTTCTAGAAACAAATTAAACAAAAGCTCTTAAAAAGAAATAAATATGAAATCTAAGAGCTAAGCATGACAGAAGCTACGGAAAGATAAAGAACACACACAAAAATAAACATCAGCATAAAAATCCAATGATGTGTTCTAGTTTAAAGTAGAGCGTGTTTTTGTCCCACACAAATAATACTGGGTTCTAACTTGTTATGAACAGCAAACAAAGCTAAAGAAAAAAAAAGTAAAGAGAAAGACGCTCCAAGCATAGCACATAACGCATGAAGTGATAAAATTATAGTGGAACGAAGGAGGAACTGATAATTGTTGATGGAGAAGGGAATGCACGTGGGCAAAAAAGATAATTTTATAAGGCACGCTTTCAAAAAAATTCAGATCAGAAAGATGATCTGGTGATTTTAGCCAAATTTTTCCGTCAAGGGACAGAATCTTTTTTCTGGACAACACGTCACAACTTTTGAACTTTATTGCAATCGGAGGCTAAACTTGGCCAAAAGCTTGAAAATAGAGATACAATGATGTAGCTACAGTAGTAACAATCAACAACACCACTAAAAACTGAAGGAAAAAAATTGTGTTGCCTCCCAAGAAGCGCTTTATTTTACGCCTTTGAGCTATGCACAAGGCAAAAACATCAAGTTTTATCAATTGAACCATCATCAAGATCATCAAAAAAGGTCTTTAATTGTACAACTAGTATGAAGAGGAATTTCAAATAAAGGTCTAATGAAGATACTTCTAGGGATAAAACCAAAAGATGTAAAATCAATTGGAAATTCATTTCTAATTCTATCCAAGAGGGGTATTTTTTCCAAAGTCTTCACAATTTCAACTCCCTTGGCAATAAGTGGATTGTTTTAGGGTCGAGGAACCTTAGGAACGTAAACGAACTTATGTTACTTCTTTGCCGGAGTTTCTACCTTTTTGGTTTTTATTGAGGAGAAAATAGTTCCTAAAGTGTCAATGATTTCCTCAATCTTATCTATCCTAGAAGGATCCAAATCATGGGATTTGATGGCCTCCAAAGTTTTGTTAATTTAATGCATGGAGTTATCAAGTCTATTCAAATTCCCTTCAATATTACGATCTAACTCATTTATTTTATTGATGCTTGGTATTTCTAGCTCTATCTTTTCAAGTTTTTTCATAATGAGAGCTAGAGTAACGTCCTCTTGAATGCTAGCAACAGGGAGATTTCCAACACGATTTTCCATAACATTAAGAGCTTCCCAAACTGGGACTTCTAGGAAATTCGCATTGATAGCAGTATCTAAAATAAACCTATTCCAAGAAGTAATTCCAACATAAAAGTTTCTAAGCAGGATAGTAGTGGATTGCCTCTTGGTGGCTCTTTTTTGATAATCATTAATTCTATGCCAAGCATCTTTCAGACTTTCACCACCTCTTTGTTTGAAGGTGAGCACTTATGGTTCACCAAAGGACAAAGGACCAGACATAATGACAACTAATAACAAGGTAACTATTTTTTGGTGTTTTTTATAAAGGACACTAGGATAAAAACTGAAAGGTAAACTAATAGGACTAAAAAGCAAAGATAAAAGATAGTGTGCAACTCCCCTATCTTGAATAGTGGAGTCCCCAGAAACGGTGCCAGAAATTTTCTTGATGCTAGCGAGGAGATAATAGCTCTCCCCCCTTGTTGGTTACCCCAAGTGGAAGTTGAGATGTAGCGTAGCAGCAAATTTCCCTCAGTGAAGATACTGAGGTTATCGAACCCGTAGGACTCCGACAACAACAAGTAGGTGACAATGGCGCTAGAAACTTGATAGCGCTAGAGTTGACGTGGACCTGCACACAACAACAGATAACTTTGTTCCCAACAAGTACAGACAGGTTGTCAATCTCTCCGGCCTTGTTGTTTACAAAGGGTCAAACGCAAGGGTAGATAGTAGTGATAAATGAAACCAACATAAAACAGGAAGTAAATTGAGGGTGTAAACAGTGGTGGAAATATGGACCGGGGTCCCATGAAGTTCACTAGTTATGTATCTCTCCCAAAAGACGATAAACAGCTATACAAGGTGAACAAATTACAGCTGGGAAATTGACAGGATAAAAACGCACCGCAATGCTAAGTATGCTACAAAAGAAAGGAAGAGGCTCAAAATCATGGCAGTATGCCAAGGAAAGTAGACCGAAATCCATCTGCATCTACTCACTAATCATCCACCTTGAGATATCTATCCAGAACATCTCACTGGTATTAAGTTGCGAACCCCACCCAAAGTGTAAACCCAAAGCAACAGACAACTGCATTAAAAGAACTTTGTGTAAAGTAAACAATCCTTGCACCCGCAAGTACAAGCACCGTTGTTTTCCCCCTTGTGGCTGCAAAACATCCCCTAGACTATGTCACTCAAGCTAGTCATTGGGGGGCATGAACCCACAATCTTGCATAACGCTCCCTCCTGGAGATACAATCAATCACATGGACAGAGTAATAAAAAGCAACAGAGAACATGCAAGAATTACTCAAGAACATAAAATATAAAAGCAGAAGAACCAAATATATTACTCATCACAATCTGAACATAATCTCATAATTCCATCAGATCCCAGCAAACTAAACATAGAAACAACAGGAAAATTACAAATGTGCCTTGATCATGTAGAGCATCTCACAAGGTCTAAACATTGAATAACAAATAGGGGGAGAGGACATCACATAGCTACTGATCATTGACCCATCGTCCAAGGTGGACAATCACGACTCATCCGGGAAGCGTCCATGGTGGTGGAGAAGCTCCGGGAGGTCAATCCTCCCTTCGGCAGGGTGCCGGGATAGGGTCTCCTGGCAGCCCCGATCTTGGAAGCGCGGCGGCGTCGGAACAGAGGGGAGATCACGAAAAAGGGTTTTGTCCTCGAGGGTTTCGGGATGAGAGGTAAATATAGGTGAAGGGGGTAGCCAGGGGCGGACCAAGGGGTCCAGGCGGCCCCCTGGCGCGGCCTAGGGTGGGGCCGGGTCCCCTGGCGCGACCTAATGAGAGGTAAATATAGGTGAAGGGGGCTAGCCAGGGGTGGACCAAGGGGTCCAGGCGGCCCCCTGGCGCGGCCTAGGGTGGGGCCGCGCCCCCTAGCCGCCTAGGCACCAGGTGGGTCCCCCTTAGCCCCCCTTCGGGCATCTGGACGCTTCCGCATCGCCGATTTTTTATATTATTTTCCTGGAATTTCTGGAGCACTTTAAGTAATTGGAAAACCTGAAATACAAAAACAGTAGAAAACAGAAACTGGCACTGTGGTGCACTGAGTTAATAGGTTACTGCAAATATGATCAAAAGTGTATAAAAGTGTATTAAAAGTGTAGCAATGTCGCCCAAAACATGCATTGAGCAAGCATAAATTGTAGATACGTTTGGGACGTATCACCACATCACATTTAGCATAATCAGCATATGCAGCAATGCTAAAGTGCACACGAACAGAACGCGTTGTGTTTACCTTACCACTATTCTTAAACCACTGAATATAGTATGGATGAGGGTGTGGTCTTGTGGTGAGAGGTAGCTTCTCTACCAACTCCATGCTAGCCAAGTTGTTGCAACTCCCTCCATCAATAATGATGTGAACCGAACGCTCTTTCACCACTCCCTTTGTGTGGAACAAATTATGGCACTGGTTTTTCTCGACCTTCGTTACCTGTACACTTAACACACATTGAGCAACCAAACTATCATATTTATCCGCATCATCGACATCCATATACTCTATATCACGGCGAGCATCATCGGCACCTTGTTCCTCATTAGCAATGAGAACTAAAGTCTCCTCATCATAGTCACTCGCTGACTCATACCCACCATCCGTTGTAATCGTCATCACACGCTTGGAGGGACATTCTTTTGTGAAGTGACCTTCGCCTTGTCACCTGTGACATTTAATATCACGATCTCGTGTTTGCCTTGTGGATGCCATGGATGATGAAGAACTCGCCGTTGGACCACTCTATGCACCCTTGAATGGTGGAAGTGGTTGTTTTGGTGGCTCCCTGCAAGAATTAGCGGCTGAAGTAGATGGTGGTGCAGCAGGACGTGTGGATGTAGAAGGCCCATGCAATGTCCATGATGTATTTCATCTTGCAGAAAAGTTTGTCCTCGTAGAGGCCTGTCGATCCTGCACATCACGTTCAGCTTTAAAAGCAAGATGAGACAAACGAGTGATAGTAGTATAGTCCTTGTATTCTAGAATTGTTTGTATGTCCTTGTTTAAACCACCAATAAAACGTGCAAGCATAGCTTCATTATCCTCAACTAGGCCACATCTAATCAATCTAGTTTGTAATTCCTGATAATATTCCTCCATAGAATTCTTTCCTTGTCTCAAACGATGTAATTTTTGTAGCAATTCACGTTGATAATAAGGGGAACCCAACGAGTACGCATAACATCTTTTAAAGCATCCCAAGTAGTTGGAATATTATTAGCATGCAATCTACAATGTTCAGACCACCAAATAGATGAAAACCCCGTGAATTCACAAACAACATAAGTAACACGTCTATTCTCAGGATATTGTAAACATGTAAAGCGTTGTCCAGTTTAGAACTTCCAAGTAAGATAAGCATCAGGAATATATCTACCCTCAAATGGCTTAAGATTCAATTTCAGTTTGGGTACATGTCGTTCATCATCGCGTATCTGAGGGGTGGTGGATCTCGAGCTTGTCGAATGTTGGGACGTTGACGTCCAGCTGGCTATTCATCGGGCGCTTCCTATTCCACATCATCCTCGTAATCACCCTCGTACATCGTACTGCCCAAAGTGAGGAGCAGCACCAGGAGCACCAATACCAACAGCTTGTCCGGGTGGAAACATAATACGCCGTGCACGTGGTTGATGCGGTGGCTGTGCCGGAGCGGCAGCAGGATGTGAAGGTAGGTGTGTGATCAACTCATTAAACTTGGCGTCGAGCTTGGTGTCGATCATCTTCTCCACGCCATCTGTTCTCAATGTCATGCACCTGTTCAGACATCATACGCGCAAATTTATAATGTAGCTCCTAGTTTGTCTTGTTCTCCCAATCGGGTGTGTTCTGAACCTTTTTCATCATGTGATCCTGGCATGGTTAGCAGAAATAGAAAGCACACAAGAATATGATCAAACTTCTACAAATGGGATGTGGTGTGGTGGAAAACACAAATCCGTCAAGCTTTTCTTTTGTTCTTACCGATTATTACCTAGCAGCAGGTGGTGATGTACTACCAAAGATTCAAAACTCTCAAAGATGTGGTAGAGCGATGGCCATGAGGTGTCAAAACGCATGATGTAGAGTATACATGGAGCTGTAGGAAGTCTGACAAAACAAAAGCTCAACAGTAATCAAGACAGAGTTGCAAAGCTGAATAAACACTCAATGTAGATAATGTGCTGATCCTAGGCTAGACCGTACTAGAGACGCGAGCCTAGAACACCAACAAAATCATGATGTGGCAAGTAAACAACTGAGACATACTCTGAAAAAAATACGAACTCCTATTTTTCTCTTTTTTTGGTGGCGCTATTTATTACACTCTTTTTAACAAAAAATCATTATAATGGGGAGTGTCTCAAAATAGTTCTCAAGCCTAGAAAACAAGATTTTTGAAATCGGGCACGCAAATTTTCTATGATGGCGAGTGTCTCAAAACGCTCTACTAGACCTAAAAATAGGATAGCCAGAATATTTTACGACAAGTGCGTTATTTTGGAAATTTTGGCCCAAAACGGTGCGGGGGGGGGGGGTCTCCAGACTCCTTTTCTTGGAAATCACCCCCTACTATGGACAGATAAAGTTTGGTGAAATCCGAAACCTACTCGAACAACTCAAAGAACAAACAAACATTCGCCAAGACCATACGACGCTAAGAGCCTCGGGTGCTCCCTCACCCGAAGAGCCGAAACGGCATTCGAGTGATTACTCGCGAAAAACCCCCCGACTGAGCACTCGAAAACAAAGCTCCTCAGGTGAATAAGTGAACAACTCGCTTGATGTTTTGTTCCAAGCGGGTGCAATTCTATAAGGCTCCGCGCCTCAAAAACACACATTCCTGGAACACGATACACTGTGCCCAGATGCCACGCAAGATTAGCGTGTAGGTAAGACCCCGCTGCGAAGTACGACCGGGTTGGGACTTGACAAAGAGCAATTTCACTCCCAACCTTTCCCATGCGCAGAGCATGATAGAAAAGCCGGGCGGACGCGCCTTAGGCTACACACATTACTGGCGGCAAATGAACATCATAAGACCTGAAGCGGCCGGACTTTTTCTCGACACCAGTGTTCCAAGATCACGTCGAGGGACGTGGGTTTGATCGGGCTACTGTGGTATTTGCCCTAGTGCAATTCACCAAGGCTCGATCCGTCGACTCCTTGGGCCCTTTCAGCTTAGCATCCCTCGAAACAGGTTTTGTCATGGCCACCAGACAGCCAGCGACCCACGGATGAACCATGCATATCAATATAGGGCTGGTTGGTTGGCCAGTTGACACAAACACCCTCGGTACCCCCCTCGCGTGTCCGGTGATCGCGTTTGTGACCGCCGAGACTCCGTACGGACTCCGATTCGGACGAAACTTCGACCTACGCGCTCAGCGCATCGAGCCCGTCGATCGTACCTCACTGCGGTGACATTTCGACAACATTTTTCGGCTCCCCAATAAAATAGTCCGTTTATTGAATAAACGGGGTTTTCGTTCCGGTGGCGATGGATGGTACTGTGCCGGTTGCGACGGTGCTCGGGTGAAACCCGGTGTCGCAAAGGTCGAGTGTCAGGGTGGCAAGGGTCAGTCTCCGTCCGGTACGAGATAAGAGGGGTAAAATAATCGCCGATCGATAAATCGGGGATGCAAACACCGCAAACAAATCAGACAATCAAACAATTCACACCAAAAACAAAATTTTTATTTTTTGTGAAATCTGGGTTGTTACAATACAACACCACCAACAAGGGATCTCGTCCCGAGATCCAGGACGATCCGGGGGAGAGGAGAAGGAGGAAAGAAGAGAGTCGACGATCTTCAAGACCACCAACAAGGGACTCTGCTCCATGTCGACGTCGAACTTACGTCGAGAAACTTTCCGCAGAGAGATGACGTCGTCGGAAAAACGAAACCGTCAGTGACAAGAGGAAGAACGATCGCGAAAACCAGATCAAGGGATTGTGATTTTCGACGCAAGTCGTAAAAACACCGTAAAAGGAGGGATGGCAATGGATGACACAGATGATAACCGAAATCGGAGAAGCTAAAGGTACTACAGGAATCCCACCTGAGCTCGGAATCGAGACAATACGCTGCAAGCAAGGCATTGTAACGGTTCCGAAACTCCACACACTCGAGATCCTAGAGTTTTGAAGGGGATAAGGCGAGAATAAAACACTTACGACACTTGTCCTGACCAGAGCAAGGGTAAGGAGTAAAAAGATTCCTACTCTCCGATAACTAACTTAGTAACTACAAAATAGTTTTGTCTAGACTCGACTTCGGCCAGAAAAGGGATCCTACGGTCGGTAAGGCTCTGATACCAAGTTGTAAGGCCCGATATGCGGTACTGTTGCAGATCTAGATGTTTCCATCCAGATCCGGGGACGAAGCACATATCGGTCCCACCGCGACATATGACGGAGTCATATGCCCAAGATTTCCAACATGATATCACAACATTACAGATACAAGGATACAACATCTCATACATTCGGCATACAACTGCCTTAATACAATACAACAGCGGAAGATATATGTCTGAGTACAGACTACAATCAAATGCCTACTGGCAAGGAGAAAACATCGATCCCATAACCACACGGGTCCAGGCCCTCCGCCGGGATCCGCCTAACTAGTCGTCGTCGAGTCTCCACGTGAAACGTCGATCACCAAACCTGTTGTCGATCAAGAACCCTGAAAAGAGTTTGGGGGTAGTATCATGAGTACAGAGGTACTCAGCATCCAACTGTAGTGGTCATCTGACCCAGCAAGGACTTCATCACTCGTCATTCTAGGACAACTAGTAGTTTACGGTAAGGAAGGGGTAAGTGGTGAGGTTGCTGCCGCACTAGCATTTATGAAGTGGCTAACGATCTAGAGAGTAAGATAAGAAGCCAAGCATTCAATGAGGAATTGCCTCCAACAAGTCTTGCTATCAGCTACTTATGCAAACATAACACCTATCCTATCCTTGTCCTCCTATTCGCATCCCGACGAAGAAGAAGCAGTCAAGGAACACACACGTTGATCAAATTATATTAAGATTATCTCAATTGTTGTTGTCTATGAACAAGGAGTAGGTCTCAAGTCGTCCATAACCGTGGACACGGCTTCTCGAAAAGATTTAACCCTGCAGGGGTGTACCAACTGCCCATTACAAGGCTCCGCACGCACGCCCATCTCTCTCAGTTGCTACCCATGATAGGCAACCATTTTATGATTTAGTCCCAAGAGATCCGGAACGACAGGTCCCTCTAACTAACAACGCACAAATTCGGGTGGCCCCCGGTGAGTCGACATCCAACTCAAAAGCCGGTCGCGCTCACGAATTGGCCTCTACCGTCTGGACGAGGTCGGGTTAGTTACCCAAACAATGTGGAAAACCCCCGAGCTTCCAGGTTTGGACCAACGGAAAAACTGTCTCCGCTGGCCTGAGTTGTTTCGAAAACTGCTGGCCGCGGAACCAGACACACACACGTTTTCAAATGGTAAAAACAGCTTGGGCCACCACTAGAAATGTTTGAAGCTAGGTAGGTAAGAAGAGGGGACCCCATAGCATCCCACACGCGGTTAGGCACACTCAGTCTTAAAACCAATACCCGGAACTCGGGTCCTAGGTTACTCGAATGGAACAAAGCGTCTGGGCGGGATAGCCTAGACCTTCCATTCTTCGTCGAATATAGTCAACATTATAATAATCATATCATCAACAACAATAATATAATAATGTGATATCCCAAACCAAGGAGTAACAGGGTAACATCGTAGCATCCTAAGCATGCGTACTAAGCAGGGGCTGAGCAACGAGCAATAGTAACATAGCAGTACAAGGTTTGCTGGGAGGGGACATGGCTGTATCGGTTTGAAAGAGGCTGTAAACATGTGGTAGTATCAAACATCGAACCTAACCTATACTAGCATGCAAACCGCTGGTTGAAATAGAATGGATCATAAGTAATGTATAGTCCCTGCCTGTTGATAAGTCGGGTCCGAAGGTGTAGTTGATCGCAAGCTCGCATCGTCTCCGAATGTACCCTCGAAAGCACACAAGACGATAAACACTGGAAAGAAATCAACGAGCAAGCATCTATTACTATGAGAAATACAAGATCAAAGAGACAACACAAGGCACGGCAACATGATACGGACCTAACGTCGAGAGCGGTTACTAGCAGGTTAAGTGAGGTATTCGTCACACACGACGATACCGCACGTTTAAAGTGTTTCAAGTTGTTTAGCTACAAGTGATCAACCAACGGTTGTTAACATGGCAAAGCACAGAAGCATGGCATATCACACAAACATGTCAAGAGGTGAAGCATAAGATAAACTATCTATGCTAGTCAATTTAAGTGAGGCACAACCTAAACATTACATACACTAAGTGTCGCACAACAATTAAAGGATTTGGTACTGCTCTGTCCTAAACCACATTTTAGGTTGGTTAACAACAGAAAACAATAGCATAAAAACCAAGTACACGAAAAACTAATCAAGTTACATATAAAGAACACGCCAAACAGAATTACGGTTAAAAAGATACAAGCAAAACAAGTTACGGGCACAATCTGCCAACATCACGAAGCACACTTTAGAGCAATGCATAAACAGGATAATGAATGAAAACATGCTCACAAATGATATAAAACTAAAGTAGACGTGAAAGGTAAGGCATGTCAAAAAGAATCATGCAAAAAGGCATCATAGATCAAAAGATATTAAGAAAACAACATGGCATCGTGACGTTACAGACTTAGAGAAAAACAGAGGTGGCTATCAAAAACAGCAGCATAGCAACTTTGGAGCTCAATAACTATATGACCAGCAAGCATATCATGGCAATACAATACATATAATGGAAGTAGACATGATTCTTAACAATATGCAATTGCAATCACTCAATTTCGATAAACGGTTGCGACGCAACCGTCACCCGAAGTTGCAACAAATTAACAGTTTCAGCAACAGCAGCACACTAACATCAGGATCACCACTTTGGAGCAAGATTTAATATAGCTAAAGCATCCCAACATGACAAGTTAAAGCATGAAAATGAATTACACATGATGCTTAACACATACGAAAAAGAATCAATGCAATAGGCCTCATGGATGTGTCACAATCATCAATCAAAGTTGCAATAAAATAATAACAGCATCACATAACAGCAATTTGTAGCAGTTAACGGCCTGATGCCCACTTCAATAGTGAAATACATATTCAAGATGACCTCACAATAAATAAATTCCTAAAGATGAATTCTAGAGCACACAAAGCACAACCAAACAAAAAAAAAGAATCACTTCATTCGGAGCTACGAGTCAGCGGGAAATTACGTTGCAAAACGGTACCAGCAGCAGTTATATCTCGGACTTAGCAAAAATCTGGAAAAAGGAAAAAAACGTGGAGGAAAAAAAAAGAGGGCGCAGTGGGCTGCTCACCCTAGTGGGCTCGGCCCATCTGGCAGGCGGGCGCGGTGTAGTTTGTTTTGGCCCAGGGCGCTGAGGGGGCCATGGGCCGAGGCGGGCGACTGGGCCGGCCCACGTGACCGGTGGCGGCCTGGCTGGCCAGGTCGGCCCCGTCACCGGATCGGGTGACCACGGAGGTCTACGGCGGCGCATGCCGGTGTTCCGGTGCGGCGGGTGGTCGTCGAGGCAGCGGGAAGGGGCCAGGAGGCGCGGGAGGGCGGCGCCGACCCGGATCTGCGTGATGGCTCGCCGGATCTGGCGTCGTGATCTTCGAGGAGGCGTTCCGCGGGCGGAGGCGAGCTCGGCTCCTCGCCGGCCATGGAGCTGCGGCGGCGGCGGTCTTGCGGAGGAGGGAACAGAGGGGTGAGAGGGAGAGGGAGGCGTGGAGGAGGCCACGGCTCGGCAGGAGCTCACCGGAGGCGCGGGGCGGCTGGCCGTGGCGGCTCGCCGGCGTGGAGGCAGCACGGCGGGGCTGGCTGCGGCTCGGTTCGGGCCCAGGGCGGGCCAGCGGCGGCGGCGGTTGGGCCCTGCGGGACCCAGGCGGCTGGGAGAGGCTGGAGGTGGGAGGTGGAGAGCTCGGAGGTGACGTGGCGCGATAGAAGCCCTCGATTTCCCGATCGAACGGCTGTGAGGCCTCTGGTTCTAGGGTTTCGAGGTTAGAGGGTGTTTTGGAGTAGATTTGGGAATTTGTGAGGGGGGTGGCTGCAATTTTCCATTAGGGTAAACCCTAATTGGGTGGTGGGAGGCTGGTGGTCTTTATATAGGACTGGTTGGCTGGCCAGTTGACACAAATGCCCTCGGTACCCCCCTCGCGTGTCCGATGATCGCGTTCGTGACCGCCGAGACTCCGTACGGACTCCGATTCGGACGAAACTTCGACCTACGCACTCAGCGCGTCGAGCTCGTCGATCGTACCTCACTGCAGTGATATTCCGACAACATTTTTCGGCGCCCCAATAAAATAGTCCGTTTATTAAATAAACGGGGTTTTTGTTCCGGTGGCGATGGATGGTACTGTGCCGGTTGCGACGGTGCTCGGGTGAAACCCGGTGTCGCAAAGGTCGAGTGTCAGGGTGGCAAGGGTCAGTCTCTGTCCGGTACGAGATAAGAGGGGTAAAATAATCGCCGATCGATAAATCGGGGATGCAAACACCGCAAACAAATCAGACAATCAAACAATTCACACCGAAAACAATTTTTTTAATTTTTGTGAAATCTGGGCTGTTACAATACAACACCACCAATAAGGGATCTCGTCCCGAGATCTAGGACGATCCGGGGGAGAGGAGACGGAGGAATGAAGAAAGTCGACGATCTTCAACACCACCAACAAGGGACTCTGCTCCATGTCGACGTCGAACTTCCGTCGAGAAACTTTCCGCACAGAGATGACATCGTCGGAAAAACGAAACCGCCAGTGACAAGAGGAAGAACGATCGCGAAAACCAGATCAAGGGATAGTGATTTTCGACGCAAGTCGTAAAAACACCGTAAAAGGAGGGATGGCAATGGATGACCCAGATGATAACCGAAATCGGAGAAGCTAAAGGTACTACAGGAATCCCACCTGAGCTCGGAATCGAGACAATACACTGCAAGCAAGGCATTGTAACGGTTCCGAAACTCCACACACTCGAGATCCTAGAGTTTTGAAGGGGATAAGGCGAGAATAAAACACTTACGACACTTGTCCTGACCAGAGCAAGGGTAAGGAGTAAAAAGATTCCTACTATCCGATAACTAACCTAGTAACTACAAAATAGTTTTGTCTAGACTCGACTTCGGCTAGAAAAGGGATCCTACGGTCGGTAAGGCTCTGATACCAACTTGTAAGGCCCGATATGCGGTACTGTTCCAGATCTAGATATTTCCATCCAGATCCGGGGACGAAGCACATATCTGTCCCACCGCGCCATATGACGGAGTCATATGCCCCGGATTTCCAACATGATATCACAACATTACAGATATAAGGATACAACATCTCATACATTCGGCATACAACTGCCTTAATACAATACAACATCGGAAGATATATGTCTGAGTACAGACTACAATCAAATGCCTACTGGCAAAGAGAAAACATCGATCCCATAACCACACGGGTCCAGGCCCTCCGCCGGGATCCACCTAACTAGTCGTCGTCGAGTCTCCACGTGAAACGTCGATCACCAAACCTGTTGTCGATCAAGAACCCTAAAAAGAGTTTGGGGGTAGTATCATGAGTACAGAGGTACTCAGCATCCAACTGTAGTGGTCATCTGACCCAGCAATGACTTCATCACTCGTCATTCTAGGACAACTAGTAGTTTACGGTAAGGAAGGGGTAAGTGGTGAGGTTGCAGCCACACTAGCATTTATGAAGTGGCTAACATTCTAGAGAGTAAGATAAGAAGCCAAGCATTCGATGAGGAATCACCTCCAACAAGTCTTGCTATCAGCTACTTACGCAAACATAACACCTATCCTATCCTTGTCCACCTCTTCGCATCCCGACGAAGAAGACGCAGTCAAGGAACACACACGTTGATCAAATTATATTAAGATTATCTCAGTTCTTGTTGTCTATGAACAAGGAGTAGGTCTCAAGTCGTGTATAACCGTGGACACGGCTTCTCGAAAAGATTTAACCCTGTAGGGGTGTACCAACTGCCCATTACAAGGCTCCTTACGCACGCCCATCTCTCTCAGTTGCTACCCATGATAGGCAACCATTTTATGATTTAGTCCCAAGAGATCCGGAACGACATGTCCCTCTAACTAACAACGCACAAATCCGGTTGGCCCCCGGTGAGTCGACATCCAACTCAAAAGTCGGTCGCGCTCTCGAATCGGCCCCTACCGTCTGGACGAGCTCGGGTTAGTTACCCAAACTATGTGGGAAACCCCCGAGTTTCCAGGTTTGGACCAACGGAAAAACTATGTCTCCGCTGGCCCGAGTTGTTTCGAAAACTGCTGGTCGCGGAACCAGACACACACACACGTTTTAAAATGGTAAAAACAGCTTGGGACACCACTAGAAATGTTTGAAGCTAGGTAGGTAAGAAGAGGGGACCCCATAGCATCCCACACGCGGTTAGGCATGCTCAGTCTTAAAACACATACCCGGAACTCGGGTCCTAGGTGACTCGAATGGAACAAAGCGTCGGGGCGGGATAGCCTAGACCTTCCATTCTTCGTCGAATATAGTCAACATTATAATAATCATATCATCAACAACAATAATATAATAATGTGATATCCCAAACCTAGGAGTAACAGGGTAACATCGTAGCATCCTAAGCATGCATACAAGCAGGGGCTGAGCAACGAGCAATAGTAACATAGCAGTACAAGGTTTGCTGGGAGGGGACATGGCTGTATTGGTTTGAAAGAGGCTGTAAACATGTGGTAGGATCAAACATCGAACCTAACCTATACTAGCATGCAAACCGCTGGTTGAAATAGAATGGATCATAAGTAATGTATAGTCCTTGCCTGTTGATAAGTCGGGTTCCGAAGGTGTAGTTGATCGCAAGCTCGCATCGTCTCCGAATGTACCCGCGAAAGCACACAAGACGATAAACACTGGAAAGCAATCAACGAGCAAACATCTATTATTATGAGCAATACAAGATCAAGAGACAACACAAGGCACGGCAACGCGATACGGACATAACATCGAGAGCGGTTACTAGCAGGTTAAGTGAGGTATTCGTCACACACGACGATACCGCACGTTTAAAGTGTTTCAAGTTGTTTAACTACAAGTGATCAACCAACGTTTGTTAACATGGCAAAGCACAGAAGCATGGCATAGCACACAAACATGTCAAGAGGTGAAGCATAAGATAGACTATCTATGCTAGTCAATTTAAGTGAGACACAACCTAAACATGGCATAACAGTAAGTGCTCCACGACAATTAAAGGATTTGATACTGTTCTGTCCTAAACAGGACAATGAATGCAAACATGCTCACTAATGATATAAAACTAAAGTAGACATGACAGGTAAGGCATGGCAAAAAGAATCATGCAAAAAGGCATCATAGTTAAAAAATATTAAGCAAACAACATGGCATCGTGACGTTACATACTTAGAGAAAAATAGAGGTGGCTGTCAAAAACAGCAGCATAGAAACTTTGGAGCTCAATAACTATATGACCAACAAGCATATCATGGCAATACAATACATATAATGTAAGTAGACATGATGCTTAACAATATGCAATTGGAATCAATCAATTCCGATAAATGGTTGCGACGCAACCGTCACCTGAAGTTGCAACAAATTAACAGTTTCAGCAACAGCAGCACATTAACATCAGGATCACCACTTTGGAGCAAGATTTAATATAGCTAAAGCATCCCAACATGATAAGTTAAAACATGGAAATGAAGTACACATGATTCTTAACACATAGGAAAAAGAATCAATGCAATAGGCCTCATGGATGTGTCACAATCATCAATCAAAGTTGCAATAAAATAATAACAACATCACATAACAGCAATTTGTAGCAGTTAACGGCCTGATGCCCACTTCAATAGTGAAATACATATTCAAGATGACCTCAAAATAAATAACTTCCTAAAGATGAATTCTAGAGCACACAAAGCACAACCAAACAAAAAAATAATCACTTCATTCGGAGCTACGAGTCAGCGGGAAATTACGTTGCAAAACGGCAGCAGTTACATCTCGGACTTAGCAAAAATCTGGAAAAAGGAAAAAAACGTGGAGGAAAAAAAAAGAGGGCGCAGTGGGCTGCTCACCCTAGTGGGCTCGGCCCATCTGGCAGGCGGGCGCGGTGTAGTTGGTTTTCTCCCAGGGCGCTGAGGGGGCCATGGGCCGAGGCGGGCGACTGGGTCGCCCACGTGACCGGTGGCGGCCTGGCTGGCCAGGTCGGCCCCGTCACCGGATCGGGTGACCGCGGAGGTCGACGGTGGCGCATGCCGGTGTTCCGGCGCGTCGGGTGGGCGTCGAGGCAGGGGGGAGGGGCCAGGAGGCGTGGGAGGGCGGCGCCGGCCCGGATCCGCGCGGTAGCTTGCCGGATCTGGCGCCGTGATCTTCGAGGCGACGTTCGGCGGGCGGAGGCGAGCTCGGCTCCTCGCCGGCCATGGAGCTGCGGCGGCGGCGGTCCTGCGAAGGAGGGAACAGATGGGTGAGAGGGAGAGGGAGGCGTGGAGGAGGCCGCGGCTCGGCAGGAGTTCACCGGAGGCGCGGGGCGGCTGGCCGTGGCGGCTCGCCGGCGTGGAGGCGGCGCGGCGGGCTGGCTGTGGCTCGGTTCGGGCCCAGGGCAGGCCAGCGGCGGCGACGGTTGGGCCCTGCGGGGCCCAGGCGGCTGGGAGAGGCTGGAGGTGGGAGGTGGAGAGCTCGAAGGTGACGTGGCGCGATAGGAGCCCTCGATATCCTGATCGAACGGCTGTGAGGCCTCTGGTTCTAGGGTTTCGAGGTTAGAGGGTGTTTTGGAGCATATTTGGGCATTTGTGAGGGGGGTGGATGCAATTTTCCATTAGGGTAAACCCTAATTGGGTGGTGGGAGGCTGGTGGTCTTTATATAGGGCTGGTTGGCTGGCCAGTTGACACAAACGCCCTCGATACCCCCCTCGCGTGTCCGCTGATCGCGTTCGTGACCGCCGAGAGTCCGTACGGACTCCGATTCAGACGAAACTTCGACCTAGGCGCTCAGCGCGTCGAGCCCGTCGATCGTACCTCACTGCGGTGACATTCCAACAACATTTTTCAGCGCCCCAATAAAATAGTCCGTTTATTAAATAAACAGGGTTTTCGTTCCGGTGGCGATGGATGGTACTGTGCCGGTTGCGACGGTGCTCGGGTGAAACCCGGTGTCGCAAAGGTCGAGTGTCAGGGTGGCAAGGGTCAGTCTCCATCCGGTACGAGATAAGAGGGGTAAAATAATCGCCGATCGATAAATCGGGGATGCAAACACCGCAAACAAATCAGACAATCAAACAATTCACACCAAAAACAATTTTTTTAATTTTTGTGAAATCTGGGCTGTTACACTAGCTGTGTGTACACGTGTGTGTATAAAGTGTGCGTGCAATAGGTGTGTGTACGTGGTGTGCACCGCCCCAGCTAGCTGGCCGCCCTGCTGGCCCTCGTCGCCGCTGCTCTGCTGCGCTGCTGCTGCTACTGCTCTGCTTGCGTCTGCAACAACTGTTGTTGCTTGCTACTGCGGTTGCCTACACCTGATTTTCCGTGAATTTCTTGCACTAGGCATTGCTGCTGCTACATTGCTTACCTATTTAATTGCATAGCCTGTCATTGTCGCCCCTTGATGTACCTTCATTTATCCTATGCTACCTATTAAATATATATGTTATATTCAGGAGTTAGCCATGCGCATTGTTAGTCAACTAGGATTAGATAGCGGGTCGTGATCACTCTAGGGAGTGAACGCAGATACAATATATTATTACTGCAATAGGTACGGTACAGAGCAGACGCCCAAGGGAACCTACAATGCTGAGACGCTCCGAGTCGCTTCAAGTTTGACTTACGAGTGGATGGACTCGTATTTCACTCTCGTCGCCGGCTCGGTAGCGTAGCACCACCGGGATGATACGCGGATACTCCTCTTTAGTTCATTCTGCTGATGTCTCAGTCGAACCTCTTCAAGTGTACCCTCGAGGGTGATTCCTCCTGGTTCTACTTGATGGTAGGCACCTGAATGAACTGGTGTCCTTAAAGGTAAGTAGTCGGGTGACCCAATGGTACCTGCGAGAGGTATTGTATCCGGACGGCAGGACAGGAGGATACCATCCCGGGCCTGGTCCTTGCTCGTTGGTCGTGAGATACCAAACCACGAAAGTCGAGGTCCTCCAGGATCACACGCGAGATAAGGTAAGGAGACGGTTCACCTTGTTGGTAAATGTGTGCTTTGAATGGACGACAGTGCAGGCACCGATGTACCGGTGGTCCTGGCTGTTGTTCGTTGTCTTTTGTGTGAATTAGTCGGGCAATGATAACGGTTGCCCTCGAGATAATAAAATTACTAATGGTTTGGTGGATGAATTGAGTGGCTTTATGCTAATACGCGCTACCTACATGTGGGGCAAGGAGTTATGGGCTCCCCTGCATCGTAGTCTCGTTCGAGAACTCTTCAGACGTCAGCAGTACCGCAGACTGATTGCCGGGAAGTGGTCTTCTTTGAGATTGCCGTGTCTTATTTTCTTATGCTTAACCGGCCAGTCACGCACCGTGCAGGAGTACGTCGGGGTTGGGGTCCAAGACCCTGCATACTTAGGATTTAGACCGACGGATGACCTCTTTGTTGAGTTTGAAAGATGGGCTACGGTGTGTCGGATAGCCTCGCTGGGGAATTCCCTAACAAGGTGTAAGACACCCTGGAGATCAGGGGCGGAGACAAGGGGGGGGCTAGCAGGGGCTAGAACCCCCTAATGATTTGCCCCCCTCAACAGATCACCACGTAATACAGTTCATATTGTACTGGGAATATACTAATTGTCGTAAGTAATTCATGATTAATTAGTGTTTTAGGCCTAATACAGTTCTCTCGTGGGTATGCACGAAAAGCCCAACTAAACAAGCCCATGAATTGGGCATCGTGTGGAAAGCTCGGCATATTTTTTTCATCTCGTTGCCCATGATTAGACCTAGCGTCGTACGCGGCACGTCGTCTCCAATGGATCGGTGTCGGCCGATGGAAGTGGTGGTTTTTTCACTTCATTCGCGCTTGATTAGCCACCGTCGTCGTTCATCTATTCTACGCAAGTCACCGGGCTATATGAGACACACACACACTGCCGGCTACCTGGGTGCTAGTGTGCTACTATGTTAGTTGATTGATTCAGCCGAGGTGTTGTGTCCTCAAGTTTACCACACTACCCATACTTGATCTACGCTTTAAATTCGAAGGTATGTATGTCGACACACAAACTACAACTTCTGCTGATGTAGCCAGTTCATTTCTGTGTTCATTGCTGACGGGGATCAAACCCGACAAATCCCATGGTCAGGGACCCTGGGTTAGTCATAGAGATAGGCACAGGTTGGACGATACTCGTCGGCTAACAGGAGAAGCACTTCCTGCTCGATATTATTGCGTGAGGGGGTGATTACAATGGAGGCCAAGGCGAGTTCTCGCAAGGCTAGATGAGTAGATGCGTATTGAGTTATCCTTGACGTCTCCCCTCCCAGCCTTTATATATTAGGCTAGGTCGCAGGGAGTCTGTACTAGGTTACAGAGATGGTTTCCTAGTTCTAGTCTTTTCCTTGTACGCCAAGTTGCACCTTCCATGTTAGTTGCGGACTCCTACGTTGGTGCCTGGTTGGGCCAATCGTGGGCTTGTCATAGCTTCCCAGTGGGCCTTCTGTCTTCATACGCACCAGGTAGCCTTTCATGCAGGAGTCGTGGGGTCACCCCGTCTTCAGTAGCCCCCGAGTGCCTGGGGGACTCGAATTCATCTGCGCTTTATTGTTTGCAAGCGTGGCATCGGCACGGGTCGCTGGCAGTTTTGAGCCATGACAATATCTGTTTCGAGGGATTGCTAAGCTGAAAGGGCCCAAGGAGTCGACTGGTCGAGCCTTGGTGAATTGTGCTAGTGAAAAATACCACAATAGCCCAATCAAGCTCACGTCCCTCGACATGAACTTGGAACGACCGGTGTCAAGCAAAGTCATGCCGCTGCAGGTCTTATAGGATCAATTGCTGCCAGTCTAAGCACATAGCCTGAGCGCGTCCGCTCTGATCTTTCTATCATGCGAGCGCATGGAAAAGGTCGGGAGTGAAATCGCTCTGCGGCAAGTCCCGGCCCGGCCGTTCTGCGCAGCAGGGTCTTACCTACACTCTAAGCTTGCGTGGCATCTGGGTACAGTGTATCGTAGCCCAGGCATAATTGTTTTTGTAGAGGCACGGAGCCTAGTTAGCGATGCACCCACTTGGAATAAACAATCAAGTGAGCTTTTTTAGCAGTCACTCACGGAGTTTTGTAATGAACTCAGGCGAGGAAAATAGGAAAGCACCCACTCGGAATATCGTCGAGTGCGCGAGTAAGTCATGTTTGTTGAATTGCTGAGTCTCTTTTGCGAGTAGGCACTCGAATGCTTTACTGCTTTTGGGGTGAGGGAGCACCCAAACTCTGAGAGTATGTATTTTCTGCTGGTGTGAGTGGTCACTCAAGCACATTTTTCCTTCTGGGTGAGGGAGCACCCGAACTCGAATAAAGGTACTCCCAATGGGAGTAAAAGATTTTTGAAATAACATGAAAAAGCTTGTAAAGAGCTGGATGCTGACCAAAGATGCGTGCTTGAGACGCATTGCTGAGGTGTGACGTCTGCTGGTTCGCCTAACAGGTTGGGTCGCCATGTTAAGTGAAAATTAAGTGACTTGACATCTGTTGCCCGAAAATTTCGCACTTCGTGATGACGGCCCTCGTTTTTCGCGCGCGGTGGGCGGTATTGTTAGTGCGCCGGTTGAGTTTTCCATGTTTCTCGGCTATCGTGGGATCGTGCCACGTCTGCTTGATTCCTCAACGAGTGGTGACGATTTTCTTGCTCCGGCTATTGGTTAAATACCGGGGGGTCTGGTGTGTTTAGGTTTTTACCCAGCCATTGCCTTCTCCTGCCTCTCGTTCTTCTTCCTTCATTGTTCTTTGCCTTCCGCCTGCCTTTTTGTGCGGCTTGATAGTTAAAATCCATGTCCAAACGTCCCCGTAGTGCAGCGTAGGAGTCAGCGAGGATGCCCGGCAGATGGGAGCGCTCTGCTTTTGGAGCTGCAGATCTGGATGAGCTGGTGGCCAACGACGTGGTGGCGCGTGATGCCGCCCGGATTCCTAGGGATGAGGAGGTTCCTGCGCCCCGTCCAGATGAGACGGTATGCTTTCAGAGTTTCTTCCCCCGTGGTTTTGCACTTCCCATTCATCCTTTCCTCCGGGGGTTGCTTTGCGTCTATCAGTTGCAACTGCATGATTTGACCCCAATGGGATTCTGCACATTGCCTGTTTCATTACGCTCTGTGATGGTTTTTTGGGGATCTATCCCCATTGGGGCCTCTGGAAATGTCTCTTCAATGTGAAGAGGACAAATTCTGAATATGCCATTGGGGGCGTGGGTATTTCCATTAAGGAGAAATCTGCCTATTTTGATCTGGAGAAGCTGGACTCCGTCTTTTCGTGGCGGAGGAGCTGGTTTTATATGAAGGACCAATGCGTTGAGGGCCAGCGACTTGGTATGCCCCCTTTCGATCCTGCTGCGCGGGCGGTTAAGCGATCTTCATGGGCGCATCCTTTGTCTGCTCGCGAGTCATCTCTCGTGGAACCGTTTGTGCAGAGGATTACTGCTTTGAAGGATGAATTGACTGGTGGCCAGCTTATCTCCATGTTTGTCAAGAGACGTGTGCAGCCGCTTCAGCATCGGGTGCGTCCCATGTGGCAATACACTGGGCCAGATGAATCGACCAGGTGTTCACCCGAGGAGTTTTCCGATGAAGACCTTTTGGCCCGGGTTCAGCAAGTCACAAAGTGCACGAGCATTGGGGAGCAGAGTCTTGTTCGTCCTTACTCTGTTTACTTGCCGCTTCCTCAGGTACTTGTCTTTGATTTATTTTTTGTACTGGTGACTCGTTTCTGTTGACTGCTGATGGTTGTTTGGTCTGTAGGGTCACATCCCTTTGTTGAACAATCCGCCGCAACCTGAAGATGCGGATATACCCGATGAACCCGGTGAGGTTGATGCTGATCCTGTGCCTGCGGGTGGTGGGGGTGCTTCTGGCGCTTCGGGTGCTGTTGCTGTCGAGTCCTCGGGTGCCCCACCATCAGTTGCTGATGACTCTGGGGATTCAATTCCTCTTCGTGTCAAGCGCACTCGCCCTGCGAGTGGTCGTGATGCGGCGGGTGACGGTGATGACTTGCCAGTGGTCGTGCAGCATGCTGTGCCGTGTCCTCCTCCCGTTGCCTCGAAGAAACACACGTTCGGGATATTGCTGCGTCCAGGCGCTGTGCCTACTGGGTTAGTATACATTTCCGCTTTGTCATCTCTTATTTTCATTGCTTTGGCTGGTGTTCTTCAGATAAACTGTCTTGTAGTACTGCTCCTTCTCCGGCTGCTTCCTCTGCGAGTGCTGGTGCTGCCGCTGCTCCTTCCACTGATTCTGGTGCTGCGTCTGATCGGCTGGCTGGTTCCGCCACTCCTGCGGCTTCGAGTGCTGGGATGACTCATGTGACTGCAGGCGCGGAGGGAACTTCTGTGACTGCTCCGTCTGGGGGCTCCGCCGCGGCTGTTGCGGCTCCTGAAGGGGACTTTCCTCCGGACGTTAAGCATGTGATCCCTGAGGAGCACTTCTTGACAAGGCGGGATCTTTCTGCCGAGGATAAAGCAAAGTTCTTTGATCGTATGGCGGAGCAGGTATGTGATTTTTTGCCCTTCTGTGCTTTGCTATAGTAGCCCCCGAGGCTACAAGCAGTCACTTGTGAGTGGTTGTGGTCTGCGATTTTGCTCTTCGCTTATACATTTTGGGAGCACGACGGTGCTCCCAATGGGAGTAGCCCCCGAGGCTGCAAGCAATCATTTGTGATTGGTTGTATTCTTTGATTTTCTTCTTTCCTTTTCTCTTGTCTTGACGTATTTTCTTGGGTGCAGCTTTTGTTCCGGATGTGCGAACGTGTGCTGTCTGAAACTGATCGGTGGCGACGCGCTCATGACTCGGTCCAGGGGAGCTTGACTGCTATGAGACGTGAGATCCTGATTCTTGGTCTTTGTTTCTTTTGCTCATTGATTTTGCCTGACTGATGTTTTTTTCCGTAGGCCGTAAGAAGGGTTCTCACAAGCGGGCGGAGGCTGCAAAGAAGGAGCTTGCCGAGTGATGAGGGGGTGACCCCACGACTCCTATTGATGGGCCTACCCGGTGTACCCGAAGACAGAAGGCCCACCGAGATGCCGCCTGGACCCAGCCTTGGCCCACTAGTGGCACCGACGTAGGAGTCCACGACTCATAAGGAAGGTGCAAACCTGCCGTACGAAACAAGATTAGGGTTAGGAAACCTCATCTGTAATCCAGGACGGACTCCCCGAGACCTAGCCTAGTATATAAGGGCTAGGAGGGGAGACGTCAAGATCTCCAACCAATATGCAATCTGTAACCCTAGCCTGTGCGCACTAGCCTTGGTCTTCCTGTAATTGCCATCTCCAAGAAATAATATCGAGCAGGAACGTCTCCTCCTGTTAACCGACGAACAATCGTCCAACCTGTGCCTCTCATGACTAACCCATGGTCCCTGACCAACGGATTTTCCGGGGTACATCCCCGTCACTGAGCTTCAGGCTGCTCTGGAATCCAAGGAAAATGAGTTGCAGGCGCAGCATGGCGAACTCGAGCGGTTGCGGCGGGTGGAGCAGCACTTTCTCCAGGTCGAGAAGGCTGAGTGCTAGCGTCTGCAGGATTTGGCGGGCTCTCTGACTGGTGAGTGGGCTCTTCCTGTCGTCCGTTTACTGGGGTTTGTTCTAAGATTGATAGAATTTTAAACTTTTTCCTTTTTCCAGGTTCTGCGGGTATTGGAGCGGTGGAGGTTGCTGCTGCAGGTTCGGGTGTTCTCCGTGGATTTGTAGATGCTGTCTCGGGCGCTGTTGTGGCTGTTGGGGATGTCTGTGCTCGGGCTTCAACTATCTTGAAGCTTCTCCATGAGCATATGTTCCCAGATGCGGCGGAGCGTCCTGAGGGTCTTGATTCTCTGGTAGCTGCCTTCGGTCCGGATGGTGATCAGCTGGAGGGCTTGGTTCGTGAGAACGTGGTGAGTGGGCTTGCCACGTCTATTGTTGTTCTTCTGGGCCATGGTCTCCCTATTGAGGATTCCATGGTGGATACTTTGCCTGATTACGGGGACGAGTAGAGTGCTCGGGCTACTCGGCTGGCCCGCCAGCTGCAACTGGTCATAGAGGCGAACAATTCTGCAGCCGAGGAGTAGGGTGACCCTGTTTTTGTTTTGAAAACTTTTAGTTGTAATGTGCCTCCTGCGGGACGACAGATCTAATTCGTGCACCTGCTTTACTTTCTTGTGCTGCTTGTTGCCTTGTTTCTTTTGACTTGTTTCTCTTTGCGGTAGGCCATCCCGGGCGTTTCTCGGGCTTGGAATTTGCTGAAGGAGGATGCTCGCGAAGGTGCTTACGAGTCCGTTTGTTTGAGGCTGAAAGAGGCCGAACGTGAGATCGTTCGACTGAAAGGTTCTCTTGCGGTCCATCGCTCGAAACGCGAGCGAGCTGAGGCTGTCTTGGATGGCTTGGCGGCTTGGATGGTGAAGCTGTCTGACCTTCTGAAGGGTGAGTTTGCTTTTTTCTTCGACCGTTCGGCTGCGCGGGTTCTTTCCTTTGTGCTCTCTGGCTGACCTTTGTTCTTCGTTGCGAAGTGCTTGCTGGGCGTTCTCGCGAGGAAGAGGAGGCAGTATAGTCTGAGTTGCTGCGGCTGGAGGACCCGGTTGTGCAGGCGAACAATCCTTTCTGGATGGATAGGGCGTGTGCTCGGGTGTTCGCCGTTTTGTGAATGCGGGTTGAGAGGGTACCGCGGGCTCTTGAGTACTGCCGCGGAGTTTTTGGCAGGATTTTTGCTGAGTTTTTACCCTTTGGATCATGTCCCGTCATATCTTGAGAAGCTTTGTCTGATGTTCTCCCAGCCCGCGGATCTTCGGCGCGTAGTTAATCACCAGATTTATGCAGGTGCTCGCTGTGCTTTTTCCTTTTTCCATAGTCATTGGCCGGGGGTTGATATTATGTTGGCAGCTCGAGGTCCTCCTGGTGGTCGAGCTCAGCCGATGGACGACCATTACGCTGTGGCGGATGAGCCTGCAAATGAAGTTGTGAAGTGGGTGGTCGAGGATAATGACCGTCGGTTGGGTGCTCTGTGTAAAGTAAAGCCAGAGCCTGGGGATTAGCCTTTGCTTTGCGTTCGTTCCTTTGCTGAGCAACATTTAGTTGATGTTCTATTTTGCTTTACTTTGTTCGTCTGCTGTAAATCAAACTTGCGTGGTATAGGTTTGTCTTGTCGGCTGCTGAGTTTTTGAGCGAGGGGTCCCCTCTCGCCGATTTTTAGAGTCGCGTATGCGAAGAACGCCTCGGGGGGTGGCTGCTTCGGCGAGCCCCCGAGTGCCAATTTTTTGGAGTTGCGTTTGCGAGGAACGCCTCGGGGGGTGGCTGCTTCGGCGAGCCCCCGAGTGCCAATTTTTTAGAGCCGCGTTTGTGAAGAACGCCTCGGGGGGTGGCTGCTTCGGCGAGCCCCCGAGTGCCAATTTTTTAGAGTCGCATTTGCAAAGAATGCCTCGGGGGGGGGGGGGGTGGCTGCTTCGGCGAGCCCCCGAGTGCCCATTTTTTTGAGTCGCATTTGCGAGGAACGCCTCGGGGGTGGTTGCTTCGGCGAGCCCCCGAGTGCCAATTTTTTAGAGTCGCGTTTGCAAAGAACGCCTCGGGGGGTGGCTGCTTTGGCGAGCCCCCGAGTGCCAATTTTTAGAGTCGCGTTTGCGAAGAACGCCTCGGGGGGGGGGTGGCTGCTTCGGCGAGCCCCCGAGTGCCGATGAAAAGAAGTTTTGGAAAAATATTTTCAATATTTCTCCTTTGTTTCTTACACGAGGGGGGGCTGTTGCTTCAAGACATCCCCTTTATTTGGATTGATGGCTTAGTAGCCCTAAGGACGGTAGATTGCTGTGGCTCCCTTTTGCTTCTATGGTAGGGCCTCTTCCTGTGATGTTGTGGCTCCGCTGGCTTGGTGTGCTCCGAAGGTTTCTAATATTTTGTGGAATTCTTTGTCGCAGCGGTCGGATCTAACGAAGCTGCCGCTGACTGTGATCACTCCTCGCGGGCCTGGAATTTTCATCTTGAGGTAGGCGTAGTGTGGCACTGCCATGAAACGCGAGAAGGCTGGTCGTCCTAGGATGGCGTGGTATTGTGATTTCCAGTTGACCACTTCGAAGTCCAATGTCTCCTTGCGGAAGTTGCTCGTGCAGCCAAAAACCACCTCGAGACTTATTTTTCCAAGGGGGTATACTGCTTTCCCTGGCACGATTCCATGAAACGTTGTGCCTGAAGTTTTCAGTGCTGAGTTTTGGGTGAGCGTTTCTTCCAGGGTTCTGGTGAATATGATGTTGATTCTGCTGCCACCGTCCATGAAGACATGAGACATGTCATAGTTTCCGATTCTTGCTTCAAGTACTAGTGCGTCGTGTCCTGGGCGCGGGATGGCTGGCGGGTGGTCTTCTCGGGAGAAGGTGATTTCAGTCTCGGACCCGCGCAGGTATTCTGGGACATCAGGGCGCGAGGAGACTGCGAGGAAAACTTGTCTGGTGACTTGCTTCTGCTGCCTGTTTGATGATCTTCCTTCTTGTATCATGTAGATCCGACCGTGCGCTTCTGGGTATTTTTCTTCCTCGGGTGTCGTGCTCCGTTCTTGGATTACTGCTACTTGCCTTGTTGGTATTGCAGGCGGTGGCGGTGCACTGTGGGCGATGGTTCCGACTGCTACGCTTGCGAGAGGCTGTGCTGCTGTTGTTGTAGATCGGCTTTTTTCTTCCGAGAGCTCGATGAATCGCATGTAGTTCCTGAGGGTGTGGCATGATCTGAGCTCTCCGCGCTCGTTTCTAAACCCGTGTATTGTGCACAGTCCGTCGAGCTGCTCTTTAGCCGAACGATATGCTCGGGTGTCATCTCGTGGCTGCCTTGTTCTCTAGTCCCGTTTTTGAATTTGGGGTGCTTCTTCTTGGTTGTCCCTGTGATGTATTCTCCTGTAGTCGCGATGTTTGCCTTCTCTGTCATTTGGGAAACCGGCCGCGGCCATATCGCGCCCTCTGTCGTCGTAGAAGTTGTGCCTCGGTCGTTTTCTTCTTCTGTCGAATCCTCTGTCGCTGGTGTGGTAGTCGTAGTCGCGTTCTGAGCGCGCTGTCTGGATCTCCGATTCGTTCCGTACGGAGTCTTCTCCATCTGTCGAATCCTCTGTCGCGAGTGTTCGGACTTTCATCTGCCCAAGCTGCTCCTTGAAGTCGATGTGTTGCAAGCCCCTCCTGAATGCTTCGATTGCGCTTTCGTCTGATATGTCCTTGGCTGAGTTTTTGAGTATGGTCCATCGCTGGATGTATGCTCGCAGGGATTCTCTGGATCCTTGTTCGCAGGCCCTCAGCTCCTCGAGTGATGTCGGTTGTTTGTAAGTGGACTTGAAGTTCTCGACGAAGGCGCTGCGGAACTGCCTCCAGGAGGCGATTGATCCTCGTGGTAGGTTCTTCAGCCAGTGTCGTGCCGAGCTCTCGAGCATGAGTTGTATGTACTGCATTGCTATGATATTGGTTCCGCACTGGAATTTTACGGCCGTTAGGTAGTCGTCGAGCCATGCTTCTGGTTCTTCCAACCCGTCGTACTTGTGCGTTGCGGAGTTTAGCTTGAAACCTTTCGGCATCCTTGTTTTCCGTATGGACCGTGTGAAGCACAGTGCTCCGCATGGTTCTATGTTCTCGTCAGAAGCTTGCTCGTCCGAGTACTCTTCGCGGGATGCTCGCCTTTGTCTTCCACGGTTGACTTTGCTTTGTGTTATGTCGTCGCGTGCGTCTCGCCGATTGCTGTTGCGTTTGTTGCTGTTGTCGTCGCTGTCGTGGTTTTTTGTTTTTGTTTGGGCGCTTGCGCCAGTCGTCGCTGCTGTCGTCGTCGGGTGAACTGGGTCCCTCTCCGGGGTCTGCTCGCGGGGAGCCCGTCTTGCGCCTGCTCCTTTGGGGGCTAAGATGGCGTCTTTCATTATTTTGAGTGCCATCGTCTTGTTATGATCTAAGCTGCATTTCTTGCCTTTCTGAGCACGAGATAGGTACTCTTGGTCAGTGAACAGGGCTTCGGCTGGCGTGAGTTGTTCTTCCTCTTCGTCGTCCTCTTCTAGCTTGAAGTCGTCATCTAGCTTGCGGGCCACCTTCTTCTTGTCCGTGCGTTTTAGATTGCTGAGGAGTCGTAGTCGGAGGAGTCGCTTCTGGTAGATGGCCTGCAGTTGTTCCTTGGGTCGATGAAAGTTTTCCCTGGCTTCTCTAATTTTAAGCGTTGCTGTCTTGTTCTCTTGGTGACGTCACTCGCCAGCTTGTTGTATGCTCTAAGCTCGTCTCGTGTTGCGTTCTCTGGGAGTAGTTTGCCGCGTTTGACTGCGTCCCTTACTCTGGCGCGTGCTTCCTTGGACATGTAGATTTTTTCTCTGTGATGGTCCTCTTTCGCCACGCACGGGGTCTAGTGCTTGCTGCTTTCTGGCTCATCGCTCCTGTGATTGCTATGCTCCGTTCCTTTGTATGTTTTCTTTGGTACGGTTCCTGGTTCTCCAAGTGTGACGGTGACCTGGCCGGTGTTGTCAGGATCACTATCTTTGCTATTCGAGCGGTTGTCTTGGCGACTGCTCGGGTCGTCGTCTTGTTTTATGTCATCTGTGGTTGGCTCGTGGATGTCTGCCATGAACACTTGGGACAGCGTCTTGACTGTCATCTTGCTTGTGCGCATATTGCGCTTCTTCCATGGATCACTCGAGTAGTCGGGCTGGGGGTCGTGGCTGACTCGCGGAGTCGTCATGCGGGCGGGTGCTGATGTAGGATCTGCCGTCGCGGGTGCTCGAGCGCGATCCGTGAGATGGAGGGCTCCCCAGTGGTTGATGTAAATTTGATATGCTCCGAAAATTAGGTTGACACCAGTGCGCAAGTCGGCGAAAGCCGGTCGAAAGGCTAGGACGTGAGCCATGAAACCGAGGGATCCGAATAGATCGGAGTCTGCTCGGGCCGTGGAGTCGATGAGTGTTGATGGAGTCGCTTCCTTGACGAGTGCCGATGATGAGGTCGCCGAGATCGCGATTCCAACCTGCGAAGTTCCCACAGACGGCGCCAATTGACGGGGATCAACCCCGGCAAATCCCATGGTCAGGGACTCTGGGTTAGTCATAGAGATAGGCACAGGTTGGACGATACTCGTCGGCTAACAGGAGAAGCACTTCCTTTTCGATATTATTCCGTGAGGGGGTGATTACAATGGAGGCCAAGGCGAGTTCTCACAAGGCTAGATGAGTAGATGCGTGTTGAGTTATCCTGGACGTCTCCCCTCCCAACCTTTATATATTAGGCTAGGTCGCAGGGAGTCCATACTAGGTTACAGAGATGGTTTCCTAGTTCTAGTCTTTGCCTTGTACGCCAAGTTGCACCTTCCATGTTAGTCGCGGACTCCTACGTCGGTGCCTGGTTGGGCCAATCGTGGGCTTGTCGTAGCTTTCCAGCGGGCCTTCTGTCTTCATACGCACCAGGTAGCCTTTCATGCAGGAGTCGTGGGGTCACCCCCTCGTCAATTACAATCTACACAAATTATGTTTTCTTCATATGAGCTCTGAAGCCAATATAGAAATTAAGTAATCATGTAAGTATCTTTTAAATCTGCTTTTGCTGAATTTGACTCGTCTAAATTTTCTTAAATGCCATTCAGTTAAATCTGCACATTAGTTCGCAAATATTTTATTATTGAAAGCTTTCAGTCTAAGAGTAATGTAAAAGCAACTTTAGTCCGTGTTTAATATGTGAGAGATACCAACAAAAAGTGAGAGATGAAATGAGGATGGTTGGATGTCAATTCAAATACATGGATAAATGCCCAAGTAAAAATATGCACTATCTAAGAACAAAATTATGATACAAAGAAATAAGGATAGACAAAAACAATTGTTTTTTTATTTTCTTTGCGATTATATTTTCTTCGCCCCCCTCAAGTCTAAATCCTGGCTCTGCCCCTGCTGGAGAACCATGTGTTGTAGTGTAACAGAAGTGCACCCCTGCAGGAAAGATTAATCTATTCGAATAGTCGTGTCCACGATAACAGGACGCTTTATGTTGAAGCCAGATCCTACTACTACAAACTACTAAATTACTAAATTATTGGTTCCGGGTTTTCTTCCTCGCATGGAAGGCGAGGAAGTGATCTCGGAGGCATAGATAATTATTACAACTTACTATCATACAATGCTGCAACAACTTCTATTGCATTGTTACTTTATGTTATATATATAACTGTTGGCTATTCTCTTCTTGTGCTTCAATAATCGTCGGAAGATGCTAGTCTTCGATAGGCCTAGCTTCTCATCCTTATTCTGGTTTTCTGTCGTTTAGTCCACTATATAGCCTCCCCTTTCCATTGATACAAATGCATAAATGCTTAGTAGCCGAACGTAAGACTCGCGGGTATGCTAGATACTTGTGATGCCCTCGATTTATGATCATGTACAGTAATCATACACGCAACGCACATGATCGAGATCAAGGTGCCACGGTGAGAATATCACAGCACAACACTAAACACAAAAGGATAAACCAATATATTACAAAAAGGGAGGGTCGCACGGACCCGAATACATAAGTCATACAATCATAATATCTGAGTACAGACATAGTTAGTCAAGTTTTGCCTTAAGAAGGCTAGCACAAATAACATCAGAGATACAGATCGAAAAGGCCAAGCCTCCTGCCTGGGATCCACCAACCTACTCCTGGTCCTGGTCAAAGGGGGTCTGGACGTAGTAGTTGGCGCCACCGGGGTACTCCTGCTCCTGGGCTCCAACGTCGACTGCAGCGGTCGATCAGGCAAAACAAAAGGGGGGAATAAAGCAAGGGTGAATATCTAGCATACCCGCGAGTCTTACGCCCGCTACTAAGCATTTATGCATTTGTATCAAATGGAAAGGGGAGGCTATATATAGTGGACTGAATGGTAGAAATTCAGAATAAGGGTGAGAATCTAGGCCTATCGAAGACTAGCATCTTCCGATGAGTCTTGCAGCACAAGAATAAAACAACCAACAGTTCATATAAAGCATAAAGTAACAATGCAGCAGAAGTCGATGCAACATTGTATAATAGTAAGTTTTAATTATTAACAATTATAAATGCATCTGATTTCCCATCCTCGACTTCCCTGTGAGGAAGAGAAACCGGAACCAATAGTTTAATAGTAGTAGTTTGTAGTAGTAGGCTCTGTCTTCAGCATAGAGCGTCCTGTTACCGTGGACACGGCTATTCGAATAGATCATCTTCCCTGCAGGGGTGCACTACTTTTCAGCCTGCACGCTCGGATCTCGAGGGTGGCGTACACCTTGTTAGGGAACACCCCACCGAGGCTATCCGACATGCCGAGGCCCATCCTATGGCTCATCAGAGAGGTCCCGCCAGTCTAAAGTCCTAAGCGCAAGGGGGTCTTGGGCCGTCGTACCTCGCACTCCGGGTCGGTGTGAGGAGGGTGAATTCCAACGCCGCAGCGTGATTCTTCCCTGCCACAATGAGGAATTGGACGTCTTTTAGAGCTTTCGAACGAGACCACAACGCAGAGGGCCCACACCGTAATCCCACGTGAAGGTACTGCGTATAGGCCTTTGCGGCCTCCCAAATCATCCACCTTAACCATTAGTAATTTTATTATTAGCTCGCAGGCAACCGTAATCGTTGCTCGACTAGATAACACAACGGACAACGAACAACTGCCAGGACCACCAGTGCGTCAGTGCCTGCCCTGTTTTCATGTCAAAGCTCTGTGGTTACCAACAAGGTGAACCGACTCCTTACCTTGTCTCGCGTGTGCTCCTAGAGGAGCTCTACTTCCGTGGTTTGGTAACTCTCGCGGACAATGATCAGGGTCCAAGGCCGCCAGTACATCCGTCGTACCCTCCCTCACGTCCCATCGCAATACCTCTCGCGAGCACGGTTGGGTCGCCCGACTCTTACCTTTAAGGACAACCGTTGTTCAGGACCCTAGGACGGCTATACAGAGTCAGCCACAAGTGGAGTACGAGGATTACACTTGATGGTCACCGCCGGTCTACAGTCCTAAGGGCAAGGGGTTATTGGGCCGTCGCCCCTCGCTCTCCGGGTCGGTGTGAGGAGAGTGAATTCCAACACTGTAGCGCGATCCGTCCCTGCCACAATGCTGAACTGGACGTCTTTCAGAGCTTTCGAACGAGACCACAACGCGGAGGGCCCACACCGTAATCCCACATGGAGTTAGTGCGTACAAGCCTTTGCGGCCTCTCAAGTCATCCACCTGAACCATTAGTCATTTTATTTTATCTCGCAGACAAACGTTATTGCCTGACTAACAACACAACGGACAACGAACAGCAGCCAGGACCACTAGTGCGTTGGTGCCTGCCCTGTTGTCCTGTCAAAGCTTGTCTCGCGTGTGCTCCTAGAGGAGCTCGACTTCCGTGTTTTGGTATCTCACGCGGAAAATGATCAGGGTCCAAGGCCGCCAATACGTCGGTCGTACCCTCCCTGTCGTCCCGTCGCAATACCTCTCGCGGGCACCGTTGGGTCACCCGACTCTTAACTTTAAGGACAACCGTTGTTCAGGACCCTAGGGCGGCTATACAGAGTCAACAACGAATGGAGTACAAGGATTACTCCTCGATAGCTCACACTTGATGTGGCTCGGCAGAGCCGAGGTAGGGGCCTTAGGCGGTGTCTGCATTGTACCATACCGGTGGCAGTTATAATAAATTGAATCTGCGTCACTCCCCAAAGTGATCACGGCCCACTATCTAAACCTAGTTGACTAGCAATGCGTAGGGTTCACTGCTGAATATAATATATATATTTAATAGGCAACATAGGATAAAGGAAGGTACATCAAGGGGCGACAATGACAGACTATGCAATTGAATAGGATTGTAACGTATCAGCAGCAGTAACCATGCCTAGTGCAAGAAATGTACGAAAATATAAGTGATATCTGGGGAAGGAAAATGGTTCTGCTTTCCTGGAAGCTCGACGGTAGGGGTACGGTCGTCGACGACGTAGTCGATCACAGGGACATCGGCAGCGGATGTCGAGACTACCGGACAATAAGAGAGGGGGGAAGAAACAATAAATATACGGCAATAATAGCAATACAAATACAAGACATGGCAAACGTTAAGCTAGAGGTGAACTAACGCAGTGCTACACGTTGCAAACGAAACGGGAATTCAACCGACAATTTTACCGGCTCCGGATGATTACCGGACAGATGATCCAGAGGGGGAAATGTCTCGTGTCTGGTATGTTAGAGGGGTGTGGTGGGGGTATGGGCAGTGTATCCGTATTCGTTATGTTTTTCTAATCAATTTTGATGTATAAAGTTTTTCCATCTGAGCTACGGTTTAAAAGATACTTCCTCCGTCCCAAAAAGCTTGTCATGGCTTTAGTTCAAATTTGAACTAAAACCATGACAAGCTTTTTGGGACGGAGGGAGTATTAATTTCTAAGTTTAAATCAATTAAAAAGAATTTCTAGATTTCTTTTATTTATTAAATCAATATTATCTAGAATAGTGACTTTGAACAGTCAACACTGACAGAGGGGACCCACATGTCATAGGCTGGAGCCTTTGACTAGTCAACTGACCAGTGGGTTCCACATGCCATATGCCCATTTTGATTTCTCTAAAATTTTCTAAGTCTGAGAATCTGTTATTGTTTAGCCCTCTTGTGAATTTAATAACTAAATAATTATGCCTCAAACAAATATATGCCCATGACATTATTTGATCTTGGTTATTTTACCACATGCCCATGCCATTTGCATTATTAATCAGATTCAATAACACAAGGTTGTTGGCTTAGGAAGTGGTTAAGAGAATATTTCTGACGTAGCAGAAATTTGCAAAGTCTGGAAATTTCTGTTTTAACATAAAGTAGCAATTTGCAAGATTTATTGTGATCAATCCATTCATAATTTGGAGTTGGTCCAATGTAATGAAATCATCCTTGGCATGTCTAGTTTTGGGATCTACAATTTTTAGTCATTTTAAACTTCGTTTGATCTGGCTTTTGAGACTGTGAAGGGAGCAGCAGCATGTAGACAGCAGCCCTGCAGTGCAAAACATACAAAAAAGGGTGGTTTAATGTCCCAGGAGGGGATCAAACCCAGCATCTCACAGGTGCAAATCACAAGCACAAGCCACTGCACCACTTCGACGGATGTTAACAAATTACTAAACTCGAAATACATGACAAAGAGATATGGCGCTACTCTGTTTCCAACGAAACTGAAGAAAACTTCAGTGTCCAAATTTTGAAGAAACTCAATACGACCCGTACGATGGACAAAGCACTGACAGAGAAGCACGGGGAGGCCACAGGCGTTTCCAAGGGGCAGCCGGAGCGAGCGCGGAGCGTGGGAGGCCATCAACGGCTTGGCTGGCGGCGGCGGTAGGCCGACGCGCGGAAAGGCGCGGCCGCAGGCTGCCTGGAGAGCAGCAGCATGCACGCCACGGTAGGGGCGCACGGCCATGTCCATAGTCGGGCACAGCGAGGCCGACCGGAAAGGGGCAGTGAGAGGGCGCGGCGAGAAGGTGTACAGGGAGGTGCAAGTGCGGGGCAAAGGGATCCAGGGCGCAACCGGTAAGGGGTGGGCGTGGGTGCGGCGAGTAGGGCCCGCCCATGGCGGCACAAAGGATCCGATGTTCACGGCGTTGGGGCTACGACACACAAGCAATGAAAGAAGATGGAGCAGGAGGTGCCGGTCACCGCAGTTCGGAGCGAGCAGCGGCAACAGAAGACAGCGGACCCTTCGATTTGGCCGGCTCGAGGGCGCCCCTCCTCTCGTGCGTAGAGGACGACAAAGAAGGTGATGGCATGCAGCCCCTGGACGACCTCACGGTGCATCGCGGGGCCTCGGAACTTGGCAATGGTGTCGATGCGGCCATGGCAGGGCCCGATGTGTGCTTGTGTGTAAGAAGCGGCCCGAGGAAGGAGAGGCGGCGGCTAGGTTTTGAGAGGGCAGGGGGCTCGGGGGTGGTTAACCTCGCCGACGGCCGCTCGATGGCCGCCATGGCGGCAGGGCACGGCGTGACCGACACGGATGGCCGCCACGCCATCCCTGTGAACAAGGGAAGAAGATGAGTGAGGGGAGGGGGCTGGGCTGCCTCGAATTCGCCCTGGTCGAGGAATAACGTTTCCCATTTTTGTTCTTTTCTAATCATTTTATTTTTATGTTTTATTTTATCAAAGCTATCAAATGATTTTTGTGAGAGGTGAAATTTGTTCCCACATTAGAGTTTCACCTTATAGGGATGCCACAAAAAGTTTGGGCAACAATAAAATTCATTTAGCATTTGTTTTGAATATGCAACTGAATAAAGGTGACTTTTGGCTACTGTTTTGGTTTGTTTGGATTATTTAACAGCTTAATAAATTCCCATGACCACATTGGCATGATCCATGGATTATTTTGCATTTAATAAATTCCCATGACCACATTGTTAGCAGAATTTTTGGAGCAACTTTATTTTCCCACATTGTTTTGAATTTCCAAACGAGTTTGAATTTAAACTTGACTTGATCAAGGGTGATTATCCCTTGCTTAATCATGATGACATGGCATGTAACTAGGTGATTACTGTAGCGTGACACCTAGGGTGTTACAAATGTCCCCCACTCCAAAGAATTCTCGTCCCGAGAATTAAAAGGTACTGTAAGGGATAAAGTTTTGGTTTCGTGTTCTAACGATTCTTCTGGTGCTTATTGTCCTTCTCGAAGAAGTTAATCCTTTACGTTGGTGTCTTCCTTTCTCTGCATCAGTCAATCTCGACGTGTTATCATCCTTCCTTCAGGGTCTTCATCGTACTTACGACAAGGGTAGGAGGGTAAATTATAAAGATGGATGTCTGGGAGGGTGAGCATCCGATAATTATCCCAGGGAATAAGACACAAAGTATCCCTAGAGTTGAACTCAGGAAATACATCGTGAGAAATTAAAGATGGCATGTGATACGCAAGAGATGATAATTGCTTCTCGCCCTTCGTTGGTTACCCCAACTGGAAGGTGAGATGCAGCGTAGCGGCAAGTTTTCCTTGGTGAAGATACCAAGGTTGAGAGTGTCGACCAGTAGGACTCCGACAATGATAAGTAGGTGGTCAAGTGAACAATGGCACCGTTCACAACTCAGGGTTGCTTAATTCACCTGTACCTGCACACAAACACAAATAACTTTGCTCCCAACGAAGTTCAGAGAGGTTGTCAATCTCTCCGGTCTTGTTGTTTACAAAGGATCAAATGTAAGGGATAATGATAATGATAGCAACTGAAAGTAAATACTGAAAAATAAATGAGCATGTAAACAGTGATGAGAATATGGACCGGGTCCCGTGATATTCACTAGTGATGTCTCTCTCCCAAAAGACAAGAAAACTTCTATGCGAGGTAAACAAATTACAGATGGGAAATTGACAGGATTATAAACGCACCGAGATGCTAACTATGCTACAAAAGAAAGGAAGAGGCTCATAAGCATGGGAAGTACGCCAAAATAAGTAGACCGAAATCCAACTGCATCTACTAGTAATCATCCACCTTGAGATATCTATCCAGAACATCTCGCTGATATTAATATGCTAGCCCCACCCAAAGTGTAAACCCAAAGCAACAGACAACTGCATTAAAAAGAACTTTGCGTAAAGTAAACAATCCTTGCAACCGCGGTTACTAGCACCGTTGCTTTCCCCCTTGTGGCAACAACAAATCCCCTCGACTCATGTTTCTGTCACTCAAGCGTGTCATCAGCGGGCATGAACCCACAATCGAGCATAGCGTTCCCTCTTGGAGTCACTACCTACTACTTGGCCAAAGCAATAAACAGCAACGGAGAACATGCAACAATTACTTAGGAACAAAAATATAAGAGATAAGAACCAAATATATTACTCTATCACAATCTGAACATAATCTCATAATCCATCAGATCCCATCAAACTCAACATAGCAAAAGCAGAAAGATTACATATGTGCCTCGATCATGTAGGGAAGCTCACGAGGTCTAAACCATGAAGAACAAAGAGGGGAGGAGAACATCACATAGCTACTGATCACGGACCCATGGTCCAAAGGGAACTACTCACGGCACATCCGGGAAGCGTCCATGGTGGATGGGAAGCTCCCGGAGGTCGATCCTCCCTCCGACAGGGTGCCGGGAAGGGTCCTCCTGGTGCTCCTGATCTTGGAAGCACGGCGGCGGCGGAACAGAGGCGAGATCGAGAAAAGGGGTTCTGTCTTCGGAAGTTTCACATCACGGGAGATATATATGTCAGAACCCTCTGTTAGGTACTAGATGATGCCCCGCATGTTGTTGCGGAACTTTTTTGCAAAATATTTCAGTGAAAATGTTTGGTTAAATAAAGCATGTATATTCGAAACAATAACTTTTGAAATAATATATGGATTTAATATATATATCATAATAAAATAAAAATTCCCATACATGCATGTTGCATGTAGGTTTTTATTATGCATAATGGCATATTGAGGTGGGTCTTTCTCATGCATGTTGGATGATGTTGCATGTTGAGGGAAATATGCTAGTGGAGGATGATGTGGCATGCATGATGAGGTGGAGTGTGTGCATGTTGAGAGAATTGGTAGTAGTGGGGAGCAACTTCTTAAGAATGTAAGATGTGCTAGGATCAAGACTCACTTTGCATCTTGTCAAAAAAATTCAAAAGAAATTGATATGGGAGAGAGAACACCCCCCAGATGAATTTAATTCAAATGGCAACAACAAAAGTTGCTCCAAAAATTCCTTTTGCATTTTTGAAAACTCAAATAAATGAGTGTGATCACATATCAAGTGATGTGGTAGAAATCCCATGCATGGATTTTTCAAATATTCGAACAGGAGCATGGAATTAAATAAATACCCCTATTTGAATTTGAATTCAAATATTTTGAATTTCAAAAATGTTCAAAACTTGGATGTGACTATCCACTGGTCATGTAAAGCCATATATAAATTTTGAGCATTTAATAAAATTCCTAGCTATTTATTCAGCACAGCAAAACAAATTGAAGAAAAGAAAAACTGAAGAAAAAGAAAAAAAGGACTTACCTCGCAAGAGGCCCAAGTCAAGCCTGGCCGGCCCAGCATCAGGCCCAACCCACCTCTCTCCTTGGCGTCTTCCTCCCCGCGCCCACAAGCTGCTCGGTGGAATGCATGCAGCATGCCACTGCGCCGCCGACGAGCTCCCCACCACCTCCTGCTTCCCCGCGTCCACGTCTCGACTCCTGGAGATGTCCCGAAGCGCCCTCGGTCATTTCCCTCTCTCCCCTGCCCTTCCCGTGCTCTCCCTCGCTGAATTGCAACGCCGCCCGAGAGCGCCGTCGCCCACCGACGTGGCCCCGCGTGGCGAACGACGACGAGGAGCGCCACCGTGTTGTCCATCGTCTTCGGCGACGTCGAATATGCCACCCAGCGAGAGGAATTGAAGCCGGAGCCACTGGAGCCGAGGAATCGCGTCGTCGTCTTTGTCTACGGCTGCCGCGCGCCATCAACAATTCCGCCGCCTACGAAGCACCCCCGACAGCGCCATCACCTCCATTGAGCTCAGGGTGAGCCCCTATACGATTACCCCAACCCAGCACCACCCCTCTTGCTCTCCGTGCTGCTCCACCATGCGAGCAGAAGCTCGCCGCCGCCATGAACGACGGCGAGGGAGCACCAGTACCCCTCCGTTCCCTCCGTGTTGTCCATCGTGCTCCTGGCACCTCTAGGAGTCGATTGGACAGGCGCACGCCCAAGGTAGCCCACAGCGACGACCTCGTCGACGTTGCTCTGCCACGGCCGCCGCTAGGGCTTGACGCCGGCGTCATTCCGGTGATCCCCTGCACCGCTGCTTGGCTCCATTTGGCGCGCGCCACCTCCAGCTACCCAACGCACCAAACCGCGCACCAAATGGCCCCCTGGAACACCGTCCCCGTGCAGTGCCGCCGGGATTTGGTCACCGGCGACTCGACGCCGGCGAGCAACCGACGTGGCCATGATTAGTTTAGGCTTAACCCGCCCCTAATCCCCCTCCTAAGCCAATGACACGTGGGACCAGGCCCCCTAATTAAACACTGTTAATTAAAACAAATCAAGTTTTAGCACTGAGTCAATGACAGCCAGGTCCCACATGTTAGTTTGACCGTGGTCAAGCCCTTGACGTCAGGCTGGCGTAGTGCTGATGCAGTAAAGGTTTTTCCTATTTAAAATTATTCTAGAAAAAGGCTTAAACTTTGGAAATTCATAATTAATTCATACTAACTCCAAATTGGACAAATAATATATGAAAAATCATCAAAAAAATGCAAGGATTCTGAATATAGACTTTGTTTTCACGTTTGACCAAGTTAAATTGGGTGAACAGAAGCAAATGTGCATATGGAGTTCTTTTAAATTCAAATTTGGAGTGAATTTACAAATACCTTCGCAACCCACTTCTTTTAAATGGAATTGTCTACACATTGTAACCATGAACACAAAATTGCAACATTGATCATGTGATTGTGCATTGTATTTATGTTGATCCCTTGTTTGCCATGTTTGCTCGAATAGAGGTGGAGCCGGAACCCGAGATCACCCCCTCCGTTGAAGATACCGTGTACGACCCTCATCAGCTAGGCAAGCAAACCCCCATTGATCATGTCGATAAAATCCCACTTCCCTCTCAGTCTCGCTTATGCATGTTTAGGATGATTACCATGATAATGTTTCTACCGCATAGTAGAACCCATTCCTTTGCATGACCTATCATCTTGTCACAGTAGTAAGCAAAACGACAATCCTAGAAGATGTAGGAGTTGATTGATATCATGTGGCCCCTGCAACTGTTACTGCTTATTGCATGATTAGAGTTACAAAGAGGTTACTCTTTTGTGAGTCGGGATGGTAGTGATCATGGTGTTGATGAAGGTGAAACTGTGTCGGTGAATCCACCCTAATACAAGGTGAACGATGAGAGGTTGTGTAGGAGTACACAGTGGGTTGTCTCGTTGAACACCGCCTTAAGTCCGAGTTCTTGTGTGGTGATCCAAGAAGAAGAGTGCAACCACACATTGGGCTCATTGACCCCTCTCGACCTAGTACCTCACCCCGTTTCGAACCCAGAAGTCGCATTAGTTTGCAAGTTCTGGTAGGGTTGTGGCACGGTGTGTGAAGTGCAAGAACAGCTACTCAGACCGGCTTGGGACCCTGCACACATCGTTTGAGGCTGTACTGGAACCTCGACTGGACTTCCATATGGATCCCCCTCAGATAGGCGACTCTCTAGACTAGAACGGAGCTGTGGGCGAAGTGTTGTGGTGAACATCCTCGCCGACACCCCTTGAATGGTGTCGAGGTCAAAGGCGGTAACTGATGGTCATGTGTGTGTAGCGGTACACCCCTGCAGGGTTAACAAAACTATTCGAATAGACGCGTCCGCGGTTATGGACAGCTTGGAAAGCTTAGCTTGATTATTAGACAACTTGAACTGGATACTTATAAAACTTGCCAAGGTAAGCGTGAGTGCTATGGCGTGCTTTCTCGTGGAAAGTCGAGGAAGGCACCATAGTGGTGTTATTAGTTGGAGACATATAGATGGACTCGTGTGTGCTTCTTACCCCAGATCTGGTAATCGTAGTTCAGGACTAGCCAAGTCAAAGCTGACACTTCTGCATTTGAACCCCACCTCCCTTTACCTTGATACATGTGCATGAGTAGTATAGTTCCTACGTAAGTCTTGCTGAGTACGACTTTGTACTCACGTTTGATTATTCTATGTTTTAGATGAACCTAATGACCCTGAAGGTGGATTCTTCCTGGATCTCGACGACTGAAGCCCAGCTAGTGGTCCCAGTTAGACGACTGGTCCCTCGTGGAAGGGCTTGTTTATAAATAAGGCTTCTCTAAGCCATTTGTTAAACTTGTCTGTACTCGGACCTACTTTGCTTCCGCATGTTTGATGTAATGTTGGATCACAGACTTGTCATCTGTGTGTGCACTCTATAAGAGTTATCAATAAAGTTGTAAACTTTATAGAGAATTGCAATGATACCTGCTGTTCATACTAGACATGTGTGCTTCGTGTATGATTATAACATGCATGTCTTAGTATGGGTTTTTGAGACCATAGTTGTGATCTGGCTGGCGGTATTTTATACACCAAGTGTCCCTTAGATGTGCACAACTTGGGGCATCGCGATGCGATTGCTCGTGACTCTGTCACGTGCACACTTTGTTGTATGATCGAGCCCGCCCTAGACCCTGACTAAGTGATCGGGCTGGAGTAAGTCTATGTAAGTGTTATAATACATTCGAGAGTATGGTTGAGGCGACTTGTCTCTGAATATGGGAGTTCACCACCCATATCATTTAGACTTGTGTGCGGGCGATGAGTACCCATCTCAGTTGATCATCCGGCCTAGATGGGATGCCCCTCACGTTCGATGCTTTACGAGAACGTTCTGTTCTTGGCCTTGTCTGCTTAGACAAGTGGGTAGGGTTCTCGGCTCTCCATATGATTGTGTTGTAGCGGGACTTGCATACGCTAACCCCGGGTCCCGACAATATAGGCGAACGGGGGCAGCCAGGGGGACACCAGGGGTCCAAACGCCCCCTGGCGCGGCCAAGCCCTAGGCCGCGCCAGCTAGGCGCCTGGGGCCCTGGTGGGTCACACCTGGTCCCCCTTTGGGACTCCGGAAGGTTCCTTCACGCTGATTTTTTATCTGATTGCCGAATTTTTTGAGCACTTTTAATATGGGGGAAAACTGAAATAGAAAAACAGCAGAAAATAGAAACTGGCACTAGGGTGCACTGAGTTAATAGGTTAGTCCAAATATGATAAAAAGTGTATGAAAGTGTATCTAGATCATAGCAATATCACACAAAACATGCATGGAGCAAGAAGAAATTATCGATACATTTGGGACGTATCAACATCCTCAAGCTTAATTCCTGCTCGTCCTCGAGTAGGTAAATGATAACAAGCATAATTTCTGTGGTGACATGCTAGCAACCATATAAGAACTTTGAAAAGTAAAGCAATCAAGGTATGTGATTCAATTCAAGTCATAACATGCAAGAGTTTATATTAGCATCGAAACAAGTAACAAAAGAACATTAGGTGCAAGAGTTCTCGCTGTCCGTGACTCGAATGTCTCCAAATGGTGTTTGCGTGGAAGAAAGGGGATAGGGAATACGAGAAAAAAGTATTTTTGTGTTGAGAACCCAATCTACTAAAGTTTGACACTTGGTCTTCTTTAGAATCTTATCTTGACTCGTCCCCAGACCACTAGCCAGGTACAAGTCAATTTGATCCACTCCTTTTAGATATTTTAAGCACTCATGCAATGGATGAGCGTAAGCACGAAAGTTGACACTTAGGATGGCAAAGAGAGAAATATGGTGGAGGAGGAAGACAAAAAGGATGAGAAAGACTCACATCAATGAGGACACTCATAGGCGAGAAGGCCAAATGATAGATATGATGTGAGGAGTAGGGATTGCCATGCAACGAATGCACATATGAGCTAAAAAGCTCTCCAATGGAACTAGTGGGGGTGCATCTAACTTGATCGCTCATGAATACCTAGAGCTCTTTTGAGGAGGCTCATCCTTTGGAATACACAAGCCAAGTGCTATAGTGTGAAGGTCCCCACATAGCTATATGCATGAATGATCATCTCTATGGAGTACAAAGATAAGAGGGAGTACTAGTGTGGATCTTTCAAAAGGATAGTAGTGTTGCCCCTTTCTATCTTTTTATTTATTTTTCTCTTTTTTCTATTTTTTTGTATTTTTTGGTGGCCTCAATGGCTCTTTCTATTTAACTCTCATTTGTCCTCTTTGGGATCTTTTGTTTTGTCCACTTTGGGATCTTTTCCTCACTTAAGGGCAACACTCTAATTTACAAGAGGGTATAGAAGATCTTTCACACTTTACAAGGTACTCAAATCATAAAGAAGATGTAGATATCATGATGTATGCAATGTATGTCGCTGCCAGTGTAGCAGGAACATGTATGACATGAAGATCAAGTCATGAAGAGGTGGATGTTGCATGGCAATATATCTCGGAAAGGCTATGGAAATGCCTTGATAGGTAGGTATGGTGGCTATTTTGAGGAAGGATATAAGGAGGTTTATGATGACAGAGCGTATCATGCCAAGGGTTTGGATGCACCAGCGAAGGTGGACGCCAACTCTCGGAGTGAGAAGAAGGCAATGCACGGCACGGGAGAGGCTAGCAAATATGAGGAGGTGGAAGTGTCAACTTTCAATACTTACATTAGTCCGAAGAACTCATGCACTTATTATCGGTAACTCTCAATCTAATAAGGAGGTTCACAAAGAGACAAGTACCCCGAGGAGGAGTGTATGGGGGTTTGGTTATCCTTGCGCATCCTCGACTCATGGTACGTGAGTGTACTCTAATATCCGATCCCTCCAAAGATTATCGATCCATCTAGTAGCTAGAGTTCTCAACTAGTTTTGTAGGTTTTGAAAATAAACACGGATTGCCCAAAATACGACACCTATCACTAATAGGCTAGAGCTCTTGACACCAAAAGTTCAAACATTACTCACATCAATGCCTCAAAACTATTGCAAGTTACTACTAAAATTAAATAGCAACCTCAATTACCTACTTTCAAGATAAGACACAACTCAGTGCAACAACCAACTCTCTTAACAAGATAAACATGAAAACTAAAGAGAGTTCCAACAACAAACTAAACAAAAGACAAGGCTCTTGCTAAAGACAAACTAAAACTAAACATGGAAGTAGCTATGAAAAGATAAAGAACACACAAGAGTAAAAAGATAGGCATGAAAAATCCTATGACGTGTTCTAGATTTTGAAAGTGGAGCGTGTTTATCTCCCACACAAAGTAAGACGGGGTCTATCTTGTTATGAACAGCAAGCAAATCTAAAGAAAACTAAAAGTAAAACCTAAGAGCGAGACGCTCCAAGCATAGCACATAACGCATGAAGTGATAAAAATATAGTGAGACGAAGGACGAACTGATGATTGTTGATGGAGAAGGGGATGCACGGGGGCATCCCCAAGCTTAGACGCTTGAGTCTCCTTGAATATTTATTGGGGATGCATGGGGGTATCCCCAAGCTTGAGCGCTTGACACTCCCGGATCTACTTTCATCATCTTCCATCGCAAACTTGAAAACTCCCTTCATATATAACTCATCATAAGCTGATTAGAGAGATTAGTACTCTTAATAAAATAATTTTTCCCTACTGGATATAAAGATATTTTTGAAGAGCTACTGTTTCTCAAGATTTCCAAAAGGTTTTTGCAAAGAAAAAGCAAGCTTAAGGTTTGCAAAAGTAAGGAGAGACAAAGTGTGGCAGAATCTGTGAAAAACAGAACAGAAGGTAGTAGAGAATTTTTAGGGGTGCTTCTGCAACTCAAATAAAAAAACTCAGAACATACGAAAGTTCCGCAATTGTATAGAGAATGTTGTGTACAATATTCAGCTCAAAAAGATAAACTGGTGATTTGATCCGATTTTTCCCGTCACGAAGAAAGAATTTGTTTTCTGGACAACATGTCACAACTTTTGCTTCCCTTGTCATATGAGGCTATAACTTGGCACAAAGCTTGAAAATAAAGATACAATGATGTTGCTACAGTAGTAAAAATCATCAAGAAAACTAAAAACAGAAGAAAAAACATCTTGGGTTGCCTCCCAACAAGCGCTTTCTTTTACGCCTTTAAGCTAGTCATAAGGAAAAAGAAGAATCAAGTTTTATCAAGAGAAAGAGAATTGCTAGCCCGTGTAACAGACTCAAAAGGTAACTTGATTTTCTTTCTAGGGAAGTGTTCCATACCCTTTTTGAGAGGGAATTGAAAATTTATATTCCCCTCTTTCATGTCAATGACGGCACCAACGGTGCGAAGAAAAGGGCGTCCCAAAATAATTGGACATAAAGGTTCACACTCTATATCCATAATAACAAAATCAACGGGAACATAGTTGTCATTGACAATGATAAGAACATCGTCGATCTTCCCCAAAGGTTTCTTTACGGAATAATCAAAGAGATGAACACCAAAAGAACAAGAATCAAAAGGTTTCAATTCAAACATATCATAAATTATTTTGGGCATGACGGAGGTACTAGCTCCAACGTCACATAAAGCATAGAAAGAGAAGTTATTTAATTTAATTTTTATCATTGGGTCCCAACCATCATCTAGCTTCCTAGGTATGGAGGCTTCTATCCTAAGCTTCTCCTCCCTAGCTTTGATGAGAGCATTTGTGATATGCTCCGTGAAGGCAAGATTAAGTGTGCTAGTGTGGGGGTCTCTAGACATTTTGTGTAGCAAGCTAATAACTTCTGAGAGGGTGCAACTATCAAAATCAATATCACTACTATCAAAGGTGGTAGTAGTGTCACATAGGCTCACTTGTTTGAAACCCTCTATGTTCATAGGAGTTTCTTCTTCTAAGGTTGACTTATTAGCATCACCATTAATAGGTCCAATGGGACCAGGAGTTCATTGGGTGCTAATAGTTTCGGTATCCTCAACAATTTGGATAGTGGCAACTGTGTGGTGTGTAGGAAGGCTCTTAATTCTTTCATTTTCCATAGGGATAAATTCTGGTTTGTCTTCCATTTGATTTATCAAAGTAGATTGGGTGTGGGACATATTTGAAACATGAGTTTCAGTGGCGGTAAGTCTAGTTTGGAGATTAGAAATCTCATTTTTCAGGCTCTCAAGTTGTTTACTAATGTTTTGCAGAATGGCAGTGTGCTCACCTAATTGCATAGAGAAGACTTTGTTTGTTCAAACTGGGTGTGCATATAATTCTTAGTAGCTTTCTCTATTTCTACCAATTTATCATAGCTAGGTAGGTCTCTTACCTTATAAGCTGGATTATAGGAGTTGTTGCTAGGATAAGTGTTGTTGTTACCATAGTTGGATGGAAACGGTATAGGATTGCTAGCAAAATTGCCCCTATAAGCATTATTGTTGAAGTTGTTTCTAGAAATGAAATTCACATCTACTTGTTCTTGAGAAACCAAAGAATTTAAAGGAACATCATGAGGATCAATAGAGGGTTGCTTGGTAAGTAGAGACATAATTAAGTCAACTTTTTCATTTAGGGAGGTAATCTCCTCGACAGAGTTTACCTTCCTACCTGTTGGAGCGCGTTCGGTGTGCCATTGGGAATAGTTGGTCATCATATCATCGAGAAGTTTTGTGGCAGCACCAAGTGTAGTTGACATAAAGGTTCCTCCCGCGGCCGAATCTAACAGGTTCCGTGAGGTAAAGTTCAAGCCTGCATAAAAAGTCAGGATAACCATCCAGGTAGTCAAACCATGTGTAGGGCATTTCTTAACAAAAGATTTCATACGTTCCCAAGCTTGGGCAACGTGTTCATTATCCAATTGCTTAAAATTCATAATGTTACTTCTCAATTGGATAATTTTAGCAGGTGGGTAATTGAAAGCTCAAGAATGATCAGAGGGGGAGGGGGGTGAATGATCACTTCTAAAAATTCTCAGGAACTTAGAAGGAATTCATGCAAACTGCGAAGGACTACAAGCATCTCGAAGGAAATATAGTATCGACAGACATGCATGGGTCGAAAGTATTGGGAGCGAAGGAAAACATCAAAGGCAAACATGAAATGAGTAAATACTGAATGTAAATACGAGAAGGAAAACGAGCCTGACACGACGATGTTTGGTAAACCAGTTCACACTCTGCAAAGTGCTATGTCTGGTTGGAGGGACTGGTGATTGAACACCTAGAGCAAAAATCTCTCCGTCCTATTCTCCACCGCAACAAACTCCTCGAGATTGTCCAGTTTTCACTCGTGGTAGATGATTCAGGACATCTCTGGGACATTTACAAACTTCCTTCAGCAGTGACAATTTCTCTTCGACTGCTTGACAGGCGATGCCTAACCGTCTAGGAGACTTGCAGTTCTCCAAGATAAAAAGATCGGCTAATCTCGACCTAAGTCTCTGTGAATTGCTCAACTCAGTTCAGACTTGGGTTTTGGTTTTCTCTCGATGAATCTCTCTTGGGATGCTCACAGTGCTTCTGTGTTAGAATCTTCAGTGGGGCAACCAACCCGAAATGGCGGGTAGGTGCGGGGTATTTATAGGTGGCGATCACGATGGATAAAATGACTGAAGTGGCCCGATGCAACCGCTTGACGTGTGTCCACAACGGTCGGATTTCAATCACTGCGCAACTTTACTTGCGGAGCAAGCAAGCTGACTTACCGAACGAGTTCTCTCTCTCGAAGGCATGAAGTGCGATGACTTTGCCTTCGAGCTATTCAATCGACTCAGTAAGATTTCTCTCTATAGGCTTTTTGTGGGTTTAGCTTGAACAGATCAAATTCACTTCGACAAAGATCTCAACTAGCAAACCCCTCTTGATAGTACGGTTTTTTCTACGACTCAAGAAAATAAAGAGAAACTAGTAAAAAGACTAAGTCTTCGACCAGCTTCAGCTTTCTCCTCGTTGCGCTTTTACTCGAGAGCATCTTCTTTCTTGACGACATTTTTAGGGTTCGTCTTCCTTCAAAGGTTTCGGTAGTAGATTGCAACCTTGCTGCAATGAGTTGTCCTCCGACCTTCTACTTGCAAACTCCATTTCTTCGGAACCTAAGTATCTGTTTATACTCAAAAACAATATTAGTTCCACCTCTGCTTTGTCCAACAAGCTCCAAAACCTTCGAGGGTAAAGCTTGCTCTGACAATCTCTCCCTTTTTGGACGATTGTTGACAAAACAGGCATCGATAAATAATTTGAAAGTTTTGAGTTTTCGATGATAAACCAGTGCTAAGATCGATGAAATACTCCCCCTTGATGCATGCATGGAAAATGTAAATTTCCAGTGAAGTGCATATTTGACAATAATTGAGTCGAGGGACAAACATCAATAATCTTAGCGAGCAAGATTGCAGTCCAAATAATATTCAATGAGAAATATGCAATCTCCTCGAATAACCTGTGAACTTATATAAAAGATAACTTCCTGCAAAAGGTTAAGTATCGCAAGGAGCAGATAGATATCTTACGATAAAAGTAGCACTTCACAGACCTACTTAGAGTTAGTTACAACTAGATCGAATATGAATCGAAAGTTTGTTCAAACTACTCAGAAACTCAAAGTTCAAAAGTTCAACGACCAAAAGGCAAAGACCCTTAACCCCGATGGCAAACTAATTTCTTCGATGCCACTACATCTCCCCCTTTTTGTCACAACATACAAAAAGTCGAGAGCATAGGGTCGAAAGAAATCCCTACTCGCTTGAGCGGCACCGGCGACGTCGAGAAGATTCTGGATGCGTCGAAAGACGACGAATAGGGCGACCGCCAGGTGGAGTAATCTTCGTCGTGAAGGAATGATGATCTCCAGAAGATTCCTTTGTAGATTCCGGCGGGGTCCTGGGGCTTCGAGGGAGTGGAGAGTAAACTCTCCATTGGCTTCGAGGTGCTTCATCGTGGTCGGAGTCGGAGGAATTGGTGTTCACCGTGATGTGATAGAAATCATCGACAATAATCACGTACCTGTTCTTCGGAAGCAATGGAATGGTAGAATCTGGTCGATCGACACGGTCATTATTTGTCCATTGCCTGTTCATATGTGGAGGATATTCTTCGAATCTGCAGCGCTGCAGTTGATGAAGGGTATTAAACTTGCGCAGTCCTTTCCAATCCCGGCGAAGGCATTCATGCAGAAGCTGATTGTTGTTCATTATAATGTTACACAGATGGTTGATTTCATCCATCATCTTCTATTTCTGTAGGAAATCTTGGTCGATATCATGTTGAAGGATCTGCTCAGACCGAAGAGATACCTCCATGTGATGCACTGGCTTGATGAACTTCGAGCGAATATTGCGTTCAGTCATATGTGCTCGGATGCCAGTGTGCTCAGCAAATTGATCGTTGGGTCGAGCAATAATCTGCAATACTTCCCTTAAAGGTGGAGTAAAAATCTTGGGATAAATGGACGCGGGGAATGGCACGTCCCGAGAGTAATTGCAGATTTCCATCAGCCAGGGTGCATATGGCTTGTGAGAATTGTGATCATCAGCACAGGAAACCATCATACGAATGAAGTAGTCTTCAAAATCGAAGGGATGACCATGGACTAACTTCATCAGAGCAAGCTGCACATCAGTGTAAATGGGAAAATCATCGTGCACATCGAGCATTGGCATCAAATTCTTTGATAAAATATAAAACCATGACTTTGCTTAAAAGACTAGGTGCTTTGGCTTCGGCTCATCTGGGTAGTTATCTCCTACGACATCTGGATTCATCAACGAAGAAAATTCAGCTGGAGTTGGGGCAGGAAGATCATGAAGCTTGTGTGGTAATCCTTCTAAACGAGGTAAATTTATGATGGCCAGAAATTCATCGACGGTCATGTGGAACACTTGGCCTTGAATCATATAATCAAACTTCCAAGTCTTCGAATCTTCAGGATCACCAGTGACATACAGAGTGGCGTAAAATTGCTTGATGAGCTCAGGATTGTATCCACAATCGAGAGCAAACATCTTGTGAGCATGAATACCATCAATAGTTTCGGCAACATTCTCGAAACATGATGTGGCGTACACCGAAGGCATATGAGTGTAATAGATGGCTTGCTCCTGGGTCCAAAACCGAAGATAATATGCATTCCTTGGCTTCTCGTAGGGGTTGGTCCCGAAGAAAAATGGCTTGTGTTCCCGCCTCTTGAAGATAGGGCCTCCTCGAGGGACATCGGGGCGGAACAAAGGCATCATTTCTCTCGGATGAGCAGAGTGGAGCAGCTCATCGACCGGAAACACTTCAGCGGCATTTTTTGGCAATTGTAAAAATGGCTCAGTAGGGCGGGGAAATGAAGATGGAACATTTACGATGTCCTGAGCTGGGATAGCTGCAGGAGAATTTTTCTCGTCCTCCACATCGACAACATCTCCTTCGTCGGCATTAGCATTTTTCTCGGCCTCCTCTGTCTCCATAGCATCAAGATCTTCATCAAGTTGTGCAAAAGAATCAATCATTTCTTCGTTTGAAGAACTTGAGGAGGAAGAGAAGCTATCAGATGAACCGGAGCCAGATGAACTTTCTTCTTCGGCAGCATCCTCTTCTAGAGCAGGTGGTGCCTCTTGACGGGATGAAACCGTGGTGACATCCACGTGTGCATCTTCTCCTTCGTTCAGAGTTTGGGCAGAGGAATAATCCTTCTGCACTGATGGAATTGGGGAAAGTGGTTCTTGCTCGACCTGAGCAGGTTGCTCGGTCACAATTTGAGCCTGGGGCTCGACAGCTGGGGTGGACGATGGAATGACTTGTGAATGTGATGGTGGGTTGGGTGGTGGCAACGAAGCTTTTGGTGGTGAGGGTTGACGCGGAGGTGGAGTTTGTTGGCGAGGTGGAGGTCTGGTTTGACGAGGTGGTGGAGTTTTTGTATGGGGTGGAGTGGGTTTTTTGGCGGGGGTTGGTGTCGTATCCTGTCGTGCTGTTGCAGCATCGACTTCGGCAGACTTCTTCTTCTTGGAAATTTTCTCGATCTCTGGCGTTCCACGCGCAGAGGATGGAGCAGCAGACTTTATCTTTCGAGATTGTCTCTTGGATAGGGTGGCATTGTGCTCCTTGCACGTATCGCTCACTATCTGTCGAACCTTTTCGTTGATAGTAGTGATATTTTATTTTTGAGCTCTTCTGGATTCAGCAAGTGTAGCAAGCTTGGACTTGAAAAACTGTCGAGACTCAAGGTCTTTAGTTTCTTCTCGAAGCTTCCTTGAATAAAATATTTCTTTCTCTTTGTCCTTGTGATCCTGGGTAAGATATCCATCCCATCGAATCATGTAGCGAGCTACTCGTTCTTGGATCTCAGGAGGAACATCATCCTCAAGAGTCACTTTGCTCGGGGTGGTGGCCATACGCCAAAGAACGTTGGAAATCTGAACTGCATCCCATGCAGCATTGTCAGCAGAATCTCCTTCGTTGGAGCTTTCTTCATCGGCACGAGGGCCGGACACAGCAGGTGCAGCAGGGGCAACGCGTGCCGGAGCAGCACGAGGGATTGGAGCTGCTTGGGACTTCTGCCTAGCCTCTTTGGCTTTCCTTTCGACCTCCTTGGTGGCCTTAGCAGCGACAACTGGTTTTGTTACGGCACTGGGGGCTGCAGCTTTCTCCTTCGAGGCACTAGGGACCTCAACAATTTTCTTAGCAGCACTAGCGGCTGCAACCTTTTCCTTTGTGACTGTGGGAGTCACAACCTTTTCGGTGGCACTTGGGGCCACAACCTTTTCCTTCGGAGCATTGGGGGCAGTACCTCCTTCGATCTGGCGTCTATATATCTCATTTACCAGATGCAGGATGCCCAATTGTTGAGCAACCTGAGCCTTCTTATGCTCTGGTTGACTATGGAAGTTGAGAATCTTGGACTTTATCAAATTTTGTGCTTCAAGTTCCTTCTTCTTAGCCAACCTTTCCTTACGCTGGATCAGGGTCTCATCATCTTCGGCCACTCTGGCTTGCTTTCCCTTTGACCTAGCCGAGGGTTTTTGTCTGTGAGTTTGCACCGGGGGAGCAGAGGAAATTGGTGGGTCAGTGACCAAATTGGTCATGTCAATTGTTGCTCGAGGAGCCTTAGCAGCTGGCTCCTGGATCCTGATGCCCTTCTTACTCGGTTTCTTCTTTAGAGGAATGTCCTCAACTTCTACCTCTATGCCAGGGTCTTGTACTTCGGTGCTGGCTTCTTCTTCGTCAGAAGTTGCTTCTGGTGGAGAAACAAGAACTTCCTTTTTCTTTCGCTTGGCCGATTTCTTGCCAGCCTTCGACTTGGTGCTTGGACCAACATCCTCGGCCACTCATTCGGTGCCCTCAGCAGCAGCAGCAACAACCTTCCTAGCCTTAGCTTCCTTTCGCTTTTTCGCTCGTTCAGCTCGAGCAGCAACCAACTCTTTAAAATCATCCTGTGTTTTGAGAGAGGGTGGGTGAGCATTGGGCGGAGGAGGAGGTCTATTCGCCTTCGTCCACTTGGGCCTTAATGCCTTGAGATCAGACCAGGGATTCTTCAGTGCAAACAGTGTCTCCCATCGAAGCACTTGAAGCCTTCGAATATCTTGCAGTCTGTTTTCTCTCGTACGATCATCTTCAACTGAGCCTTCTGGAGTTTTCAGCTACTTTTCGATGATCAGGTCCTCAGACAGGCCTTCAGAATTGTTTGTGATTCTTGTACGACCTCCAACACGCTTGGGCTCTCTGGAATTTCCTTCGTTCTCAGACATTTTCCTAGATCGGATTGGAATCGACAAATAACACTAGAAATAGATTTCCCAAAATTCAGCGATCCAAACGGATCAAACAAACCTAAGAAAAACAAAAGAAAATCAAGAACAAATCTGGAGAACGAAGAACAGATCAAGGGGAAATCATGTCCAGAGCCTCACATACCCTAACTTGGTGATGTGCGGCGGTTATGGCGGCGCGGATGAAGATCCTCGTCGACGGTAAGGTCTCCGGCGACTTCCTTCCGGTAGTGAAGCGGCAAGGGAATCGACGGCGACGAACAGCACGGCGGCGCGCGAGAGCTCGGGAGCGGAGAGATGAAGTCGAGGGAATGGAGGGTCTGTGACGGTGGGGTGGATCGGTATTTATAGAGGTGGGGTCTAACGTAACCGTCAAATCAGATCCAACGGCGCAGATCTCGCGTCTCTCCGAATTCAACAGACGGATTTTGTGGCGGTAATCGCGGGAAAATCCCAACGAACCGAAAGAAAGTTGCTCCACTTCCGAGACCAAATTCATCGAACATCGAGTATAAAAGTAGATAAAAGTTCGATAGATATTCCTTCAGAATCAAGGAAATTCAAAGGGAATCTTAATCGAGTACACATATACATGTTCACGAGAGAAAAGCAGAGATGGGGTAGGGATAGAATAGAGGGAAAATAGGGTCCGATACTTAATAAATCCGAGAGAAAACGAACATTAAGAAGACTCGGAGTGATAAGTGTATAGGACAACACCAAACGAACAAAAACAAACAAACGAAAAAGAAACATAACTGAAGAACTAACGAAAGCAAAGCTACTACTAGAAAGTAAACATACAATACAAAGTACCGATACTTATGATCTTACTGCACGTTGCGTGAGTCCAGTATGTTTAACTCACACCTTAGTGCACAAAACCTTTTCTCATCCAGGGGCTTCGTAAAGATATCAGCCAATTGATCTTCGGTGCGAACATGGCTAATAACAATATCTTCTCGCTGAACATGATCTCGAAGAAAATGATGATGAATATCAATATGCTTCGTTCGAGAGTGTTGCACTGTATTATGGGCAATTTTGATAGCACTCTCGTTATCACATAGCAATGGAATTTTTTCCACAAGAATACCATAGTATTTCAGCGTTTGCTTGAGCCACAAAATTTGAGTGCAGCATGAACCAGCAGCAATATACTCGGCTTCAGCCGTAGAAATGGACACACAATTCTGTTTCTTCGAAGCCCAACAGGCAAGAGATCTACCGAGAAAATGACATGTGTCTGAGGTAGATTTCCTGTCGACTCAATAACCATCCCAGTCAGAATCAGAATATCCAAAGAGATCAAACTGGGCACCTTTAGGATACCAAAGTCCCAAAGTAGGTGTATGAGCCAGATATCAAAGAATTCACTTGGCAGCAATATGATGTGATTCTTTCGGGTTTGCCTGAAAACGAGCACACATACAAACTGATAGCATGATGTCAGGTCTAGATGCACATAGGTAAAGAATTGAACCGATCATCGAGCGATATTTCTTCTGATCGAAAGGTATGCCCTTCTCATCTGCATCTAGGTGAACATTCGTAGGCATTGGAGTCTTGATAGTTTTGCAATTGACAAGATAAAACTTCTTCAGGCAATCTCTGAGATACTTCTCTTGAGAGATAAATGTCACATTCTTCTGTTGATGGATTTGAAGTCCGAGAAAGAACTTCAATTCACCCATCATAGACATTTCATATTTCTTCGACATCATACGAGCAAATTCTTCGCTGATATCAGGATTAGTACAGCCAAAAATAATATCATCGACATAAATTTGACACACAAAAAGATCATTTTTGTATGCACGAGTAAAAAGAGTCGGGTCAGTGGTTCCTGGTTTGAAGCCCTTTTTCAGAAGGAAATCCTTCAGTGTTTCATACCAAGCACGAGGTGCTTGCTTTAACCCATATAGGGCCTTGTGCAACCTGTACACCTTATCAGGATTCTTCGGGTCTTCAAAACCTGGTGGCTGCATAACATATACTTCTTCTTCGATTTCACCGTTAAGAAATGCACTTTTGACATCCATTTGATATAGCAATATACCATTGTAATTGGCAAAAGCAAGCATGACACAAATGGATTCGAGTCGAGCAACTGGAGCATAGGTCTCACCGAAATCAATACCTTTGATTTTGGTGTAACCTTGTGCAACCAGTCGAGCTTTATTCCTTATAACAATACCATCTTCATCTTGCTTGTTGCGAAAAAATCCACTTCGTACCAATGATATTATGCTTCTTGGGATCAGGTCTATCGACGAGGGACCAGACTTTATTTCTCTCGAACTGATTGAGTTCTTCGAGCATTGCAGTCATCCAGTATGATTCCTTCATGGTTTCATCGAATTTTGACGGTTCTAGCATGGATACAAACAAGAAATTTCCACAGAAGTTAGCTAAACGAGTGCGAGAGCGAGTGGTAGGACGACCTGGTAGACGAATCTCTTCGAGTATTGAGTCGACGTCCACTCTCCTTCGAACACGAGATAAAGCTCCTTCGACAGCTTGAGGATCCGGTTGTTCTTCTGGATCAGCTTGGCCTTAAGGATCAGCTTGTCCTTCGAGATCATTTCCTTCAGGTTCAGCTTGACCTTCGGGTTGAGCATTTTCATCGTTTATGCGTTCTCCTTCGACCTGTACATCATTAACTTCAGGATGTTAATCTCCAGCGCCCCGGGCTATGTGTGGGAACATTGGACCATCATCATCCTTGTTGACTTGATGTGCATTTCCTTCGACAGGCCGAATGTCTCCAATAGCCATGTACCTGATAACTTCATCTAAAGGTGGTTCATTTAGGTTAAGAGGTAATTGCTCCTTTTGAGAGCCGTTAGTTTCAACAAATTGAACATTTACAGTTTCTACAACTTTGCCAAGATGAGAGTTGTAAACTCTGTAAGTGTGAGAATTCGAACCATAACCTAGGAGAAAACCTTCGTGTGCCTTTGGGGAAAACTTGGAGCTGTGATTCATATCTCTGATATAACATGGAGCACCAAAAACCCTGAGATATGAACCATTCAGCTTTTTACCAGTGATAAGTTCATGTGAAGTTTTCTTCAAAAATTTGTGCAGATAAACCTTGTTGATGATATGACATGCAGTGTTAATAGCTTCGGCCCGGAACCTGATAGGAGTCTTGTATTCAGCAAGCATTGTTCTGGTCATTTCAATAAGAGTTCAATTCTTTCTGTCGACCACACCATTTTGTTGTGGTGTATAAGCAGCCGAGAATACATGAGTAAAGCCATATTCATCAAGAAATTCTTCGATATGAGTGTTTTTGAATTCTGTACCATTATCACTTCTAGTATGCTTGAGTGATAATTCATACTCAGTTTGAGCTCTCTTGGCGAAAGTTTTGAAAATTTCAACAACCTTGCTCTTGTCATCTATAAAGAAAACCCAAGTATATAGAGAGAAATCATCAACAATAACCAGACCATACTTGTTACCTCCAAGGCTAGCATAATTTTGAGGACCGAATAAATCCATATGAAGCAATTCAAGAGGACGAGTAGTAGTCATGATAGTCTTTGCTGAGTGATGTTTCTTGGCAATCTTTCCTGCTTCACAGGCACTGCATAGACGATCTTTGTCGAATTTCACATTATCAATTCCAACGATATTCTTCTTCGAGATAAGAGTTTGAAGATTTTTCATTCCTGCATGACCAAGTCTTCGATGCCATAACCAACCAGATGTGGCTTTAGCCATTAATCATGTGGACACTGCAGATCCCGAAGAGAAATCAACAATATAAAGATCACCTTTGCGATATCCATCGAACACGAAGGAATAATCATCTTGTGAAAATACAACACAACGAGAAACAGAAAACAGTACAAGCATACCCATATCACAAATTTTGGAGATAGACATGAGATTATATCCTAGAGATTGAACAAGCATAACCTTGTCAATATGCTTATCCTTCGATATAGCAACCTTACCCAAACCAAGTACTTTTCCTTTGTTGTTGTCACCTTAGGAAATATATCTCTGAGAGGATTCAGTAAGTTTGTCTTTGGTGAACAAATCTTTGTCTCCGTTCATATGATTTGTACAACCACTATCCATGACCCATTCGGATCCACCGAAGACATAGCCCTGCAGAAGAATTAGTTCTTCTTAACCACCCACAAACGATCAGGTGATTGAGAAGGCATGGAAGGGCTAGACGAAGCAGCGGTATTATAGCGAACAGGATCATATTGGCGAGGGGGACCATCAAGCACACCATATACATAATTCGTCGGAGAGGGGTTAGAGTACTGGTAGGTAAAAGAAATTTTGTCGTTATTGTCACGATGACGATAAAAATTTCTATCAACTCGATAGTATTCCTTCTGGGGAACTTTTGAAGAAGGCACTAAGGGTTCATTTCTATCCTCGAGAGAATTGTAGTGTTTCGGTGGTACCGAAGATTATCCCTGCATAGAATGGTTAGGGGGCAGTTTTTCAACGAGAGATTTGAGAACCATTCTTCGGAGGAGTACCAACGAATTCCGCAGAAACCTTTCCTTCCTGATCTTTGATAAGCTTGTAGTCAGAATCAAGTGATTCATCAACAATAGCCTTATCTATTTTGCAGTTGAAACCTGAAAGGTTAGCAATATCAATGTGCTTTTCTTTCGCCAGAACCCAGACAGTTTTAGGATACTGCTCGGGTTCCCAGTAGGTGCCATCAGGGTTGAGTTTCCTTTCGAAACCAACACCTTCCTTTCAAGGATTCCTATGAAGAAGAACCTTCTTTAGAATATCACATAGGTACTGGTGTCCCTGCACACTTTTGCACATGCCTGTTTCAAACAAATCTTCCAACCTGAGGAATTCCTCGGTAACATTTTCCTCGACCGAGGGGTTAGCATCATCGATGATAATAGGTTCTTTTCCTTTTGATTTCTCAGAGATAGACTCAATTTTACTTCGTTCTAAACAAGTCAAGCAAGGTGAAGTAGATTCATTTTTAGTTTCTGAGCCCTATCGAGCAATGAGTGTGAGATTGACATTCTCCAACTCTTCATGAGCCTCTCTTAGTTTCTCGAGAGCCATTTTCCTTTGAAGGAATTCATAGGTTAGCTTCTCGTAGTCCACTGAGAGAAGATCATGCCGAGAGGAAAGTTCATCGTACTTTTCCTTCAGAGCAGCATGCTCATTCGTTAAAGTTTGACCTTTATCAATCTCATCGATCAACAAAGTCTCATATTTTTGAATAGTTTCACTTAGAGAATCTAGTTCATCTTGTTGGATAGAAGCAAGTTTGGCAAGTTTGGCATAGCTTATCCTAGAGTGACTTTCATAAGTAGATCCATCAGAAGTATCATTCTTAGAAGAGGATATCTTAGCCTTGGCCATGAAGCAGTAAGCTGGAGATTCATCTTCACTGCTTTGGTTGGTGAAGAATGAACTTGAAGTATTGTTCGAAGCAAAAGCTAGACCAGCAACACCATCAGCTTCCGAACCAGAACCAGAACCAGATCTTGAGTTTGATTCAGCTTCGGAACCATAGGCTTCATCTTCAGAGTTCATCTCTTTACCCAGATAGGCTTTGGCACGGTGAGAATTCTTGCGTCGAGAGGAATGTGATTTCGAGGAAGAAATCTCTCGATGTTTGTGATACTTCTTCTTCTTGTCATCATCAGAACCATCTTTCTTGTCTTTTTTGGACTTTGAATCATATCTCTTCGACTAATAGTTTTTGCTCGATCTGTGTGACTTGCTCGAAGAGTTGCTGTGAGAATGCTTTGATCTATGTTCAATTTCCCAGAGAGGACAATCAGCAATGAAGTGACCTGGCTTCTTGCACTTGTAGCAGCAGTTATCTTTCGCTGAAGAGTTTCTGGATGATGATCGATGCTGTGATGAATTGATCGAATGTCTGGAGGAGTAGTTATTCTTTGGTGAAGAGGAATTCCTTCTCTGGAAGCGGTTGAATCTTTTCATTATCAGTGCCAGATCTTTTCCAATATTCTCGGGGTCATCTGAGGCACCTCCAGATTCAGAACTGGCTTCAGGAGAGGAATGATGTGAAGCTTTGGCCTTGAGTGCATGAGATTTTCTTCGAGTTCCGTTGACATCTCATTTTTCTTATTCTTCCATCTCGAAGGTGTTGAGTCTCTCGAGAATATCAGCGGCAACAAGATCCTTGAAATCAGTCCTTTCCTTGATCATCAACACAATGTGATAGAAGTAATCATCAAGGGACGGAGCAAAGTTCTGACAACAATCCGACTGGGAATGTCTTCGGCACCGAGGTAAATCACTTCATTTGACAGAGCAGTGAGTCTGTTGTATATGGAGTTAACTTTCTCTCCCTCGTGCCTCTTGAAACAATAGAATTTGATTCGAAGGGTGTCAATACGAGCATCTTTCTGAGTAGAGACATCTTCACCAATCTTCTCGAGATAGTCCCAGACACCTTTGGCCATAGAAATATTCTTGACTTCAAGATATTTTTCTGGAGTCAGATAGTTTGTGATGAACACCCAGACTTCAGAATCAAGGGACATCTTCTTTGCCTCTTCAGGAGTGATAGCACTTTTGTCTTTGACATTTACACCATTCTTGACAACTTCCCAAGAGGCATAGTTGATGGCCATGATGTTCCTCTTCATTTTGTCCTTCCAATAAGGATAGTCCTTCCCATTGTAAATAGGAATCGGTTCCCCCGAGCGAACAGCTGCAAACGACATTCTTGACAACACTCCAGGTGGTTAGACCAAAATACGCAGAGCGTAGGGAGTGCCTAACTCTGATACCAATTGAAAGCTCAAGAATGATCAGAGGGGGAGGGGATGAATGATCACTTCTAAAAATTCTAAGGAACTTAGATAGAATTCATGGAAACCGCGAAGGACTACATGCATCTCGAAGGAAATACAGTATCAAAACATATGCATGGGTCGAAAGGATTGGGAGCGAAGGAAAACATCGAAGGCAAACAGGCAACGAGTAAATACTGAATGTAAATACGAGAAAGAAAACGAGCCTGGCACGACGATGTTTGGTAAACCAGTTCACACTCTGCAAAGTGCTACGTCTGGTTGGAGGGACTGGTGATAGAACACCTGGAGCAAAACTCTCTTCGTCCTATTATCCACTGCAACAAACTCCTCGAGCTTGTCCAGTTTTCACTCGTGGTAGATGATTCAGGACATCTCCGAGACCTTTACAAACTTCCTTCAACAGTGACAATTTCTCTTCGACTGCTTGACAGGCGACGCACAACCGTCTAGCAGACTTGAAGTTCTCCAAGATAAAAAGATCGGCTAATCTCGACCTAAGTCTCTGTGAATTTCTCAACTCATTTCAGACTTGGTTTTTGGTTTTCTCTCGATGAATCTCTCTTGGGATGCTCACAGTGCTTCTGTGTTAGAATCTTTAGTGGAGCAGCCAACCCGAAATGGCGGGTAGGTGCGGGGTAGTTATAGGTGGAGATCCCGATGGGTAAAATGACTGAAGTGACTGTCGGATTTCAATCACTGTGCAACTTTACTTGCGGAGCAAGAAAGCTGACTTACCGAACGAGTTCTCTCTCTCGAAGGCATGAAGTGCGATGACTTTGCCTTCGAGCTATTCACTCGGCTCAGTAAGATTTCTCTCAGTAGGCTTTTTGTGGGTTTAGGTTGAGCAGAGAATTCACTTCGACAAAGATCTCAACTAGCAAACCCCTCTTGATAGTACGGTTTTTTCTACGACTCAAGAAAATAAAGAGAAACTAGTAAAAAGACTACGTCTTCGACCAGCTTCAGCTTTCTCCTCGTTGCTCTTTTACTCGAGAGCATCTTCTTTCTCGACGACATTTTTAGGGGTCATCTTCCTTCAATGGTTTCGGTAGTAGACTACAGCCTTGCTGCAGTGAGTTGTCCTTCGACCTTCTACTTGCAAACTCCATTTCTTCGGAACCTAAGTATCTGTTTATACTCGAAAACAATATTAGTTCCACTTCTGCTTTGTCCAACAATCTCCAAAACCTTCGGGGGCAAAGCTTGCTTTTACAGTAATACTTCCCAATAAAAGCATCTTCGCACTTATCCCAAGAATCTATGCTATTCCTAGGCAAAGATTGAAAGCAGATTTTAGCTCCTTCCCTCAAAGATAAAGGAAAAAGCTTGAGCTTAACAACATCACCTTCTACTTCTTTATACTTTTGCATATCACATAATTCAACAAATTATTCAAGTGTAAAGCAGCATCATCTCCAGCACCAGAGAATTGATCTCTCATAACAAGGTTTAACAAAGCAGGTTTAATTTCATAAGAGGTAGCTGAAGTGGCAGTTGTGGCAATAGGAGTGCAGATAAAGTCTTTGTTGTTGTGACTAGTGAAGTCACACAACTTGGTGTTTTCAGTGGAACCCATAGTAGTAGCAAGTGTGGCAGATTTTTTTTGTAATTTTTGATAAAGGAAACAAAGATAAAAACTGAAAGGTAAACTAACAAGACTAAAAAGTAAAGGTAAAAGTTAGTGGGAAACTCCCCTATCTTATAACTCGGAGTCGCCGGCAACGGCGCAAGAAATTTGCTTGATATGCGAGAGATGACAATTGCTTCTCGCCCTTCATTGGTTACCCCAAGTGGAAGGTGAGATGCAGCATAGCGGCAAGTTTCCCTTGGTGAAGATACCAACGTTGAGAGTGTCGACGAGTAGGACTCCGACAATGATAAGTAAGTGGTGAAGTGAACAATGGCGCCGTTCACAAATCAGGGTTGCTTACTTCACCTGGACCTGCACACAGACACAAATAAATTTGCTCCCAACGAAGTTCAGAGAGGTTTTCAATCTCTCCGGTCTTGTTGTTTACAAAGGATCAAACGCAAGGGATAATGATAATGATAGCAACTGAAAGTAAATACTGAAAAGTAAGTGAGCGTGTAAACAGTGATGAGAATATGGACCGGGGTCCCGCGATGTTCACTAGTGATGTCTCTCTCCCAAAAGACGATAAAACTGCTATGCGAGGTAAACAAATTACAGATGGGCAATTGACAGGATTATAAACGCACCGCAATGCTAACTATCCTACACAAGAAAGGAAGAGGCTCATAAGCATGGGCAGTACGCCAAAATAAGTAGACCAAAATCTAACTGCATCTACTACTAATCATCCACCTTGAGATATCTATCCAGATGGATAGATTTCCTCCCACCCTGAAGGGGATTTTTTTGAACCTGTATGACTTTCTAGCTGGTTTCTACTACTGGTAGACCAGTTTGTAATCTTGTATATACACCCTTATATTAATAAAATGTTGTGGGGTTTTATACCCTACAGTTCACAGGTTAAAAAATAGATATCTATCCAGAACATCTCGCTGGTATTAAGTTGTGAGCCCCACCCAAAGTGTAAACCCAAAGCAACAGACAACTGCATTAAAAAGAACTTTGCGTAAAGTAGAAAATCTTTGCAACCGCGGTTACAAGCACCGTTGTTTTCCCCCTTGTGGAAACAACACATCCCCTAGACTCATGTTTCTGTCACTCAAGCGTATCATCAGGGGGCATGAACCCACAATCGAGCATAACTTTCCCTCTTGGAGTCACTACCTTCTACTTGGCCAAAGAAATAAACAGCAACGGAGAACATGCAAGAATTACATAGGACCAAAAATATAAGAGATAAGAACTTAATATATTACTCTATCACAATCTGAACATAATCTCATAATCCATCAGATCCCATCAAACTCAACATAGCAAAAGCAGAAAGATTACATATGTGCCTCGATCATGTAGGGCAGCTCCGAGGTCTAAACCAAGAAGAACAAAGAGGGGAGGAGAACATCACATAGCTACTTATCACGGACCCATGGTCCAAAGGAAACTACTCACGACACATCCGGGAAGCGTCCATGGTGGAGGGGAAGGTCCCGGAGGTGGATCCTCCCTCCGGCAGGGTGCCGGGAAGGGTCCTGCTGGTGCTCCCGATCTTGGAAGCGCGGCGGTGGCGGAACAGAGGCGATATCGTGAAAAGGGATTCTGTCTTCGGAAGTTTCACGTCACGGGAGATATATAGGCGAAGGGGGGTAGCCAGGGGGCCCACCAGGGGTCCAGGCGCGGCCAAGCCCTAGGCCGCGCCAGCTAGGCGCATGGGGCCCTAGTGGGTCCCACCTGGTCCCCCTTCGGGACTCCGGAAGTTTCCTTCACACTGATTTTTTATCTTATTTTTGCCGAATGTTTTGAGCACTTTTAATATGGGGGAAAACTGAAATAGAAAAACAGTAGAAAACAAAAACTGGCACTCAGGTGCACTGAGTTAATAGGTTAGTCCAAATATGATCAAAAGTGTATCTAGATCATAGCAATATCACACAAAACATGCATGGAGCAAGCAGAAATTATCGATACGTTTGGGACGTATCAGCATGTGAAGTTTCAAGCGGATAAATAATCACTCGAAGGTTATGACGGACGATGAAAAAGGTCCAGGGCATCAAGCATGAGCACTGAGTATGATATCGGACGTAATATCACCAGGTAGATAATTGGTGAATTTCATACGAGGCCAAGCATGGGAATAACCCTGGGAACACGAAGGTAAAGGAGAGTCAGGTTTTGATCCTGTGGAACTTTGGGTTATGGGCTTACATTGTATAAGAAGGGTGGTGACATTCCATGCGATCACGATGCAAGGTTTGTCAAGGAACAATTTGTCAGCTTTGTCTGTAACAAGGTCGGTACCAAGGGTGAGGGACAAAGAGAACCATTTTCCCGCTCGTTAAAACGAGGCAGACTAATCAGCAAAATTTCCGTCCATCGGTGGTAACCGAAAGGTCATCCATGATAGTAACAGGTTGTCCGACAGGGTAGTACACCGAAGTATTTACTTAAGCAGGGAATTATCACTCCTTAGGTTATAATGATCGCAAGAAAGGTTAAACAGACCAATGGAAAGGAAGATGTAGTTATACACAAGCATTAGGTGTATATCCTTCCCAAGGAAAGTAGAGTACAACATACACGACCAAGTTGTATTGGCAGGGAGTCAAGGGAGGTTGTCGATGATAACACAAATCATCGAGGGGCAGGGATGGTATTTCACACGATGAATCCAATTGACACTTGGAAGAAGCCATGTAGGATTTGCCGGATAATAATCCACCAAAGGTCGGGTGGTTCGCAAAGAATCAGATGTGAGTATCGGCACTCAACCAGAAGGAGAAAGAACGCAGAGGCATCGGGTGATAGAAGCATCGGAATAATTCGAGTCTTAAGTACAAGGGAATTGTGATTTCCAGATCGGGAGGTGGATGTAATTATCCATACAGACTTATCGGTGGCAGGGGATTGCAAAGGCGATGAACACATAGGGTTTTCGATATTATCGAAGAGTAATCTTCAGAATCTTCAGGTGAAGCAAGCGATCATCTTGAATGCAGGGCTCTCCGGGAGGAACGAGGTACGGGAACCTAGAGTCACAGTTAGTAAAATCATTAACCCGAAATAGATGAGAAATCAGAATCCCAGAGTAAAGGTACGGAGAAAAAGATCCTAATACCACCAAGTTTGCGACATGGGCCGATAAGCCAGACGACACTATTATTAAAATAGTTTTGCAAAGACTAGACTCGACTTCGACCAAGGAGTTGGAAGGGGTTTCCTACAGGCAGTGAGCTCTGATACCAACTTGTGACGCCCTCGATTTACGATCATGTACAGTAATCCTACACGCGGGGTACATGATCGAGATCAAGGTGCCACGTTGAGAATATCATAGCACAACACTAAACACAAAAGGATAAACCAATATATTAAAAAAGGGAGGGTCGCACGAACCCGAATACATAAGTCATACAATCATAATATCTGAGTACAGACATAGTTAGTCAAGTTTTGCCTTAATAAGGCTATCACAAATAACATTAGAGATACATATCGAAAAGGCCAGGCCTCCTGCCTGGGATCCACCGAACTACTCCTGGTCCTGGTCAAAGGGGGTCTCGACGTAGTAGTTGGAGCCACCGGGTACTCCTGATCCTGGGCTTCAACATCGACTGTGGCGTCCGATCTGGCAAAACAAAAGGGGGTAAATAAAGCAAGGGTGAGTATCTAGCATACCCGTGAGTCTTACGTCCGCTACTAAGCATTTATGCATTTGTATCAAATGGAAAGGGGAGGCTATATATAGTAGACTGAATGGTAGAAATTCAAAATAAGGGTGAAAATCTATGCCTACCGAAGACTAGCATCTTCCGACGAGTCTTGTAGCACAAGAAGAGAACAACCAACAGTTCATATAAAGCATAAAGTAACAATGCAACAGAAGTTGCTGCAGCATTGTATAATAGTAAGTTGTAATTATTAACAAGTATAAATGCCTCCGAGTTCCCTTCCTCGACTTCCCTGTGAGGAAGAGAAACCATAACCAACAGTTTAATAGTAGTAGTTTGTAGTAGTAGGCTCTGGCTTTAGCATAAAGCGTCCTGTTACCGTGGACACGGATATTCGAATAGATCATCTTCCTTGCAGGGGTGCACTACTGTTCAACCTGCACGCTCGGGTCTCCAGGGTGGCGTATACCTTGTTAGGGAACACCCCACCGAGGCTATCCAACATGCCGAGGCCCATCCTACGGCTCATAAGAGAGGTCCCCGCCGGTCTACAGTCCTAAGGGCAAGGGGGTCTTGGGCCGTCACCCCTCGCTCTCCGGGTCGGTGTGAGGAGGGTGAATTCCAACGCCGCAGCGCGATCCGTCCCTGCCACAATGCTGAATTGGACATCTTTCAGAGCTTTCAAACGAGACCACAACGCGGAGGGCCCACACCGTAATCCCACGTGAAGGTAGTGCATACAAGCCTTTGCGGCCTCTCAAGTCATCCACCTGAACCGTTAGTCATTTTATTTTATCTCGCAGACAACCGTTATCATTGCCTGACTAACAACACAACGGACAACGAACAACAGCCAGGACCACCAGTGCGTCGGCGCCTGCCCCGTCATCCCGTCAAAGCTCCGCGGTTACCAACAAGGCGAACCGACTCCTTACCTTGTCTCGCGTGTGCTCCTGGAGGAGCTCGACTTCCGTGGTTTGGTATCTCACGCGGATAACGATCAGGGTCCAAGGCCGCCAATACGTCGGTCATACTCTCCCTGTCGTCCCGTCGCAGTACCTCTCGCGGGCACCGTTGGGTCGCCCGACTCTTACCTTTAAGGGCAACCGTTGTTCAGGACCCTAGGGCAGCTATACAGAGTCAGCAACGAATGGAGTACAAGGATTACTTCTCGATAGCTCACACTTGATGTGGCTCGGCAGAGCCGAGGTAGGGGCCTTAGGAGGTGTTTGCATTGTACCGGTCCTGTGGCAGTTATAATAAATTGAATCCGCGTCACTCCCCAAAGTGATCATGACCCGCTATCTAAACCTAGTTGACTAGCAATGCATAGGGTTCACTACTGAATATAATATATATATTTAATAGACAGCATAGAATAAATGAAGGTACATCAAGCGGCGATAATGACAGGCTATGCAATTGAATAGGATTGTAACGTAGCAGCAGCAGTAACCATGCCTAGTGCAAGAAATGTACGGAAAGATAGGTGATATCTGGGGAAGGAAAATGGCTCTGCTTGCCTGGAAGCTCGACGGTAGGGGTACGGTCGTCGACGACGTAGTCGATCACAGGGGCATCGGCAGCGGACGTCGTGACTACCGGACAATAAGAGAGGGGGATGAAACAATAAATACACGACAATAATAGAAATACAAATGAGAGACATGGCAAACGTTAAGCTAGAGGTGAACTAACGCAGTGCTACACGTTGCAAACAGAACGAGAATTCAACCGGCAATTTTATCGGCTCCGGATGATTACCGGACAGACAATCTGGAGGGGGAAATGTCTCATGTGTGGTATGTTAGAGGGGTGTGGTGGGGGTATGGGTAGCGTATCCGTATTCGTTATGTTTTTCTAATCAATTTTCATGTATAAAGTTTTTCCATCTGAGCTACGGTTTAAAAGATATTAATTTCTAAGTTTAAATCAATTAAAAAGAATTTCTAGATTTATTTTATTTATTAAATCAATATTATCTAGAATAGTGACTTTGAATAGTCAATACTGACAGAGGGGACCCACATGTCATAGGCTGGAGCCTTTGACTGGTCAACTGACTAGTGGGTTCCACATGTCATATGCCCATTTTGATTTCTCTAAATTTTTCTAAGTGTGAGATTCTGTTATTGTTTACCCCTCTTGTGAATTTAATCACTAAATAATTATGCCTCAAACAAATATATGCCCATGACATTATTTGATCTTGGTTATGTGTACAACATGCCCATGCCATTTGCATTATTAATCAGATTCAATAACACAAGGTTGTTGGCTTAGGAAGTGGTTAAGAGAATATTTCTGACGTAGTAGAAATTTGCAAAGTCTGGAAATTTCTGTTTTAACATAAAGTAGCATTTTGCAAGAGTTATTGTGATCAATCCATTCATAATTTTGATTTGGTCCAATGTAATGAAATCATCCTTGGCATGTCTAGTTTTGGGATCTAGAATTGTTAGTCATTTTAAACTTCGTTTGATGTGGCTTTTGAGACTATGAAGGGAGCAGCATCATGTAGACAGTAGCCTTGCAATGCAAAACATACAAAGAAAGGGGTGGTTTAATGTCCCAGGAGGGAATCAAACCCATCATCTCACAGGTGCAAATCACAAGCACAAGCCACTGCACCACTTCGACGGATGTTAATAAATTACCACACTCGAAATACATGACAAAGAGATATGGCGCTACTCTGTTTCCAACGAAACTGAAGAAAACTTCAGTGTCCAAATTTTGAAGAAACTCAATACGACCCGGACGATGGACAAAGCACTGACGGAGAAGCACGGGGAGGTCACATGCGTTTCCAAGGGGCAGTCGGAGCGAGCGCGGAGCGGGGGAGGCCAGCAGCGGCTTGGCTGGCGGTGGCAGCAGGCCGACGCGCGGAAAGGCACGACCGCATGCTGCCTGGCGAGCAGCAGCCGCACGCCATGGCAGGGGCGCACGGCCATGGCCATAGCCGGGCACAGAGAGGCCGGCCGGCGAGGGGCAGTGGGAGGGCGCGGCGAGCAGGTGTATAAGGAGGCGCAAGTGCGGGGAAAATGGATCCAGGGCGCGGCCGGTGAGGGGTAGGCGTGGGCGCGGTGAGCAGGGCCCACCCATGGCGGCACGACGGCGTCGATTTTCACGGCGTTGGGGCTACGACACACAAGCAATGCAAGAAGATGGAGGAGGAGGTGCGGATGCTCACAAGGGGAAATATCGAGGTGCTTTTGGGGGTGCTGGTCGCGGCAGTTCGGAGCGAGCAACGGCAACGGCCGACAGTAGACCCGTCGATTTGGCCGGCTCGAGGGCGCCCCTCCTTTCGTGCGTAGAGGACAATGAAAAATGCGATGGCGTGCATCCCCTGGACGACCTCACGGTGCATCGTGGGGCCTCGAAACTTGGCAATGGCGTAGATGCGGCCATGGCAGGGCCCGATGTGTGCTTGTGTGTAAGAAGCGGCGCGAGGAAGGAGAGGAGGCGGCTAGGTTTTGAGAGGGCAAGGGGCTCGGGGGTGGTTAACCTCGGCGGAGGCCGCTCGATTGACTCCACGGCGGCAGGGCACGCCGTGACCGATGCGGATGGCCGCCACGACATCCCTGTGAACAGGGGAGGAAGATGAGTGAGGGGAGGGGGCTGGGCTGGCTCGAATTTGCCTTGGGCGAGGAATAACGTTTCCCATTTTTGTTCTTTTATAATCATTTTCTTTTTCTGTTTTATTTTATGAAATCTATCAAATGATTTTTGTGAGAGGTGAAATTTGTTCCCACATTAGAGTTTCACCTTATAGGGAAGCCACAAAAAGTTTGGGAAACAATAAAAATCATTTAGCATTTGTTTTGAATATGCAACAGACTAAAGGTGACTTTTGGCTAATATTTTGGTTTGTTTGGATTATTTAACAGCTTAATAAATTCCCATGACCACATTGGCATGATCCATGGATTATTTGGCATTTAAGAAGTGGTTAAGAGAATATTTCTGACGTAGCAGACATTTGCAAAGTCTGGAAATTTCTGTTTTAACATAAAGTAGCATTTTGCAAGATTTATTATGATCAATCAATTAATAATTTGGAGTTGGTCCAATGAAATGAAATCATCCTTGGCATGTCTAGTTTTGGGATCTAAAATTTTTACTCATTTTAAACTTCATTTGATGTGGCTTTTGAGACTGTGAAGGGAGTAGCAGCATGTAGACAGCAACCCTGCAGTGCAAAACATACAAAAAAAAGGGGTGGTTTAATGTCCCAGGAGGCAAAACATACAAGTTGGTATCAGAGCCGACTACCTGTAGGAAACCCCCTTCCCACTCCTTGGTCGAAGTCGAGTCTAGACAAACAAAAACTATTTTACTAACTCGTTGTGTGGTTTACGGGCCCACATAGATACCACCCCGTTGTGATATCTATGGTATTAGGATCTTTTTCTCTGCACCTATACTCTGGGACTCTCCTCTGTCTTCCTTTTGGGTTAAATATTTTGCTAACACTGACATTAGGTTCTCGTGACTACTTCCTCACGGAGAGCCCTGATACGTCCAAAAAAGCATCACTATTTTATACAGTAATTCTTTCCTATTCATTGATATATTTCATGTTACGATGCTATTCTTTTGTTGTTTTGGCTTGTTTTACATAGTTTGCAACTTTCCGATGCCGAAGCAGTAGACGCAGGATTCAGCGGTAAAAAGTGGACGCTGAGTTGCTGAAACACAAAACCTCCAGATTACCTGAAAATCGACGGAGGCCATTTTCCAAAAGGATGACGAGGACACGCAAAACAGGAGCCAGAGGGGGACCACAGGGTGCCCAGGCGGCCACCTGGCGCGACCCCCATCTAGGGTGCGCCGGAAGGGCTCCTGGACCCCTCGGGCCACTCCCGGCTCCCCCTCTGGCCTATATATCACTCGTCATCCAAAAACCCTAAAACAAGAGGAGTTTCGTGAGTTTCGTCGCCGCTCTGTGGCGGAAACCTACAGAAAAGATAAGACATCTTCAGTGGGAAGATTCCGCTAGGGAGAACACCTCTCGGAAGGGGAGATCATCGCCATCGTCACGGGCATCATCGAGATCATCATCAACATCATCCCCAACACTAGCAACATCTCCACCACCATCAAATCTCATCTCACAGTTGCAACTTATGTTGTAATCCATACTATCTATCCTCTCTACTCTATCGGTGTTGATTACTACCTTGTGATGAATGATATTGAGTTTTGTTGGAGAAATTTCATTGTGTCCAGATTGTTTATCATCTATTTATCCTCACTGATCATGGTCTCTTTTATGTCTTGTGATTCGTTACTTTAGTTCTTGAGGACATGTGAGAAGTCTAGTTGCTAGTAGTCATATGATGTTGAAGTAATATGTGTTGTTTGATATTTAAGTTGTGTTGTTATTTTCCTAGTGGTGTTGTGTGATTCGAACACTCAACACTTCGCCTTATCAAGGACCTAGGAGAATGCATTGTGTGTAAAGAATGCTTATGGTGGGTTGCCGGAGTGACAGAAACCTGAACCCCAGTTTGCACGCTTTTGCACAAGGGAACAATGGATCATCGATCGTATTGTTATGGTTAGGCTTTTTCCTTAATTACTATCTTGTATTTGCGGATGCTTGCAAGATGTTTAATCATAAGAGTGCACTTATCTTAGTCTAGAAGGTGTGCTAGCATAGATCCACCCACTCAACACTTATCAACACAACACATAGTATTGATACGGAGTATGGCGAAATCACGTGACTATCTATCCCGTGTGTCCTCAAGAACACTTTTAGCCTTATAAGTTCAGTTGCCAGGCTTATCCTTTGCTCAAAAGGATTGGTCCACTTGTTACTCCTCAGTACCTTTTTACTTTGCTTGGTTTTACCTTCCTGTTGCTTATACCGAAAACTCCCTAAAATGTTATCTTTCAGTTTCTGCAGTTATTTCTTTACCAAAGTCACTTACCAATACCTTCTGCTCCTCGTTGGGTTCGACACTCTTATTTATCGAAAACGCTACAATTGATCCCCTACAGTTGAGGGTCATCAAGTACTATTTTTTGGCGGCGTTGCCGGGGAGCGTAGCGCTATTAGTAAGTGAAGTTGGTAAGAAAGCTTTTATATTTCTGTTTTTATTTTGCTGTTGCTATTTTTTGTCCTTATGGACACCCCTACTCTTGGTTCGTTGTTTATGGGGAAACACACCACTATTGTGGTGGTCACTCCCACCCCTACTGAAATTGTGCCTTATGAAATACCAACTGGTATTATCGATTATGTTTTGGCTAATCGTTATGGAGGAGACAGACATCCTAGTGAACACCTGCTATATTTATCACAACTATCTTCACTATTCAAGCTTGCAGGTGTGTCAAGGGAGTTCGTTATGAAGAAATTATTCTCTGTATCACTTATAGATAAAGCTTCAGATTGGTATAAGCTCCTCGAGAACTCACATTTGCTTAATTGGCAAGAGCCTATGTCTCTCTTTTATACAAAGTTTTATCCTCTTCACGAAATTCATCGAGACAGGAACACCATATATAACTTTTGGCCTCGTGACGGAGAGAGCATCGCCCAAGCTTGGGGGAGACTGAAGTCCCTAACGTTCAAATGTCCTATTCATGAACTCTCCAAAGAAATTGTACTTACAAATTTTATGCCAGGCTCTCTCGTCAGAATAAGGAGATGTTGGATGCCTCCTCTAGTGGGGTATTCCAAAAAATAAGCGTTGAAGAGAGATGGGATATCATTGAGAGGATCCAGAAGAACACTGAAGACTGAGAAATTGATAAAGGTATTGAACCTGCTATAAATTATGAACATGATTATATTGAGAGCTATGTGAAAACTGATTATTTTAATACTTTTTGCTCTAAGAGTGGTCTTCATTCCCAGCTTATGATTGATTTTTGCAAGAACTTTGCCTCTCAAATTGACTCTTCTAAAGAATCACCTCTTGATATAAATGTTGTTGACCCTATTTTGCCTGCAGTTATGTGTGAAAAGCCCCCTTTTCCTACAAGGATAAGGGAGCACTCTTTTGTGACATGCATAATAAACAAAAGTGAGAGACGAGCTAACGAACCTGAGGACCAGATCAAGGTCGATCCTCAAGTTGCGGTGGTTGAAGATCTAGTTACTAATGATGTTTTAGATGACAATATAAATTTTTTGTGTTGTTTCAATAACATTGTCACAGCCAAGATTAAGGGCCCAATTTCAGGTACACCAGTTGTATCTGTTAAAATCGGAGATCACAATTATTACGGTCTATGCGATTTGGGATCGAGTGCTAGCGATATTCCTTATTCGCTCTATCAGGAGATCATGGGTGAGATTTCACCTTGTGAACTTGAAGAGGTTGATGTTACTATTTATCTATCAAACAAAGAAACTATCTATCCCATTGGGATTGTGAAAGATGTTGAAGTCCTATGTGGAAAGGTAAAGTATCCTACCGACTTTCTAGTACTTGGTTCAGTACAAGATAGTTTTTTCCCTATTATCTTTGGCAGGCCTTTCCTCAACACTTGTGGTGCTATAATAGATTGCAGAAAAGGTAAAGTTTCTGTTGAATTCAATGGTGAGCCATATGAATTTAACTTTTCTAAGTTCTCCAAGCAGCCTTGTGGTACTAATTTACCTAGTGATGATAAAATTATTGAAGATATTGCTTCTATTTCTATTCCTCCTAATGATCCTTTGCAGCAATATATGGAAGACCACGAGAATTATATGCATATACATGAGAGAAATGAGTTAGATAAATATTCACAAGACAAACTGCTATCCTGAAGCACAACCTCCCGGTTGAACCTTTAGGAATCCTAGCACAACCAAAAGAAGACCCGGTGTTTGACCTCAAACCACTTCCGATATACTCAAGTATGCTTATTTAGATGAAAAGAAAATATATCTTGTTATTATCAATGCTAACCTTTCAGGATTTGAAGAAGAGTGACTATTGGAGACACTTCGCAGACACCGTGGTGCCCTAGGCTATACCCTTGATGACCTAAAGGGGATTAGTCCATCGATTTCCCAACACACTATCAATCTCGAGCCCGATGCTAAGCCATTTGTTGATCATCAACGACGGCTGAACCCAAGGATGAAGGACGTGGTTAGGAATGAGATTCTCAAGCTTCTAGCTGCAGGTATCATCTATCCTATAGCTGATAGTAGGTGGGTAAGTCCAGTTCATTGTGTTCCTAAGAAACGAGGTATGACTGTTGTTCCTAATGATAAAAATTAATTAATACCTGAAAGAGTTGTTATTGGATACAGAATGTGTATTGACTACAGGAAGTTGAACAAGGCAACCAGGAAGGACCATTACCCGCTGCCCTTTGTCGACCAGATGCTTGAGAGGTTGTCTAAAAACACCCACTTTTGGTTTATGCAATGCACCTGCTACTTTTCAGAGATGTATGTCTGATATTTTCCATGGTTTTTGTGAGGAGATTGTGGAAGTCTTCATGGACGATTTATCCGTCTATGGAACTTCCTTTGACCACTGTCTCCACAATCTTAATAAAGTTTTGCAGAGATGCGAGGACACAAATTTAGTTCTAAAATGGGAAAAAGTGCCACTTCATGGTTAACGAAGGGATCTTTCTTGGTCACAAGATTTCCGAGAGGGGAATTGAAGTGGACAAGGAAAATATTGAAGCTATTGAAAGGATGCCCTATCCAAGGGACATTAAAGGTATTAATAGTTTTCTCGGTCATGCTGGTTTCTATAGAAGATTTATTAAAGACTTTTCTAAGACCTCGAGGCCCCTCACTAATCTTCTCCAGAAGGATGTTCCTTTTGTGTTTGATGAAGATTGTAAGGAAGCTTTCGAAGTTCTTAAGAAAGCTTTGATAACCGCTCCTATAGTACAACCACCTGATTGGAAATTGCCCTTTTAAATTATGCGTGATGCTAGTGATTTTGCTGTTGGAGCTATTTTAGGACAAATGGTTAATAAGAAATTCAATGTTATACATTATGCTAGCAAGACCCTTGATAGTACTCAAAAGAATTATGCTACTACCGAGAAGGAATTCTTAGCAGTAGTGTTTGCTTGTGATAAGTTTAGACCTTATATTGTTGATTCTAAGGTTATTATTCATACTGACCATGCTGATCTTAAGTACCTTATGGCGAAGAAGGATGCCAAACTAAGACTCATCCGGTGGGTACTCCTTCTTCAAGAGTTTGATTTACAGATTGTTGATAGAAAAGGAGCAGATAACCCGGTGGCGGACAATATTTCAAGAATTGAAGATATACCACATGACCCCATCCCAGTCAACAACATCTTTCTAGAAAAACAACTTAACGTGTTAAAAGTACAATCTCTTTCTGGTCCTTGGTTTGTAGATTATGCTAATTTTATCGTTGCAAAGTATTTGCCTCCAGGTTTAACATTTCAGCAACGGAAGAAGTTCTTCCATGATTTGAGGCACTACTTTCGGGATGACCCTCATCTTTTCAAAGAAGGTCCGGACGGGATCGTGAGAAGATGCATACCGAAGCACGAGCAGAAGTACATTCTCAGACAGTGTCATGACAATCCCTATGGAGGACATCATGCCGGTGAGAGGACCACACATAAGGTTCTCCAATCAGGTTTTTATTGGCCTACTCTATTTAAAGATGCTAGAAATTATATTTTATCTTGTGAGAAGTGTCAGAGAGTTGGTAATATTATTAGGAGGAGTGAGATGCCTATGTATTATTCTCTAGTGATTGAGCCTTTCGATTGCTGGGGTTTTGACTTTATGGGTCCTTTTCCTCCCTTACACAAGTACACTCACATTTTAGTGGCTGCTGATTATGTAACCAAGTGGGTTGAAGCAATCCCCACTGAGAGTGCTGATCACAAGACATCTTTGAAAATGCTTAAAGATGTAATTTTCCCTAGGTTTGGTGTACCTAGGTACCTCATGACTGATGGAGGATCACACTTCACGCGTGGAGCTTTTAGAAAAGCTTTAGCCAAGTACGATGTCAATCATAGAATTGCTTCACCGTACCATCCTCAAACTAGTGGGAAAGTTGAGCTCACCAATAGAGAGATCAATTTGATCTTGCAAAAGACAGTCATCAGTTCTAGAAAGGACTGGTCAAAGAAGTTAGGAGATGCTTTGTGGGCCTATAGAACTTCTTACAAAAACCCCATGGGCATGTCTCCCTATAAGATGGTCTATGGCAAGGCTTGCCATTTGCCATTGGAATTAGAACACAAAGCTTTCTGGGCTTTTAGAGAGCTTAATGCCGACCCAAAGTTTCCTGTGAAAAGTGCCTCATGAACTTGACTTCTCTAGATGAGTGGAGAAGTGAAGCTTACGAGAGTGCTAAAATGTTTAAGGAAAAGGAAAAGAAGTGGCATGATAGAAGGATTTTGAAACGTGAATTTAGTGTTGGTGATAAATTTTTGTTGTTTAGATTTCGTTTCAGGTTTTCTCCAGGTAAGTTACTTTACAGATGGGAAGGGCCATTTCATATCAAATAAGTTTACCGCTCCGGTGCAATCAAGATTAACAATTTCGATGGCACCAAACCTCAAGTTGTGAACGGGCAAAGACTCAAGCATTACATAACGGGAGACCCCGTCAATGTTGATGTAAATTTAATACACACAACAACTTATGAAGAATATGTTGCAACCCGGTTTCAGACACCAGCAGAAGCATAATAAGAAAAGGTATGTATTATGGTAAGGAAACATCGCGAACCACCATAAAAATTCCATATTACAAGTTTCTGCAAAATTAGGAAAATTCAACGCCTGATTGGAGCTGGAGAGGAGCTCCAGGGGGCCCAGGCGCCCCCCTGGCGCGGCCTACCTCCTGGCTGCGCCGGGAGGCTGCCTGGACACCCTGGTGTCCACCTCCGACTCCGCTTTGGCTCGTTGCTTTCCTTCTGTTACAGAAATATTTGCTATATATTTGCCCGGATAGTCCGGGCACCGTATCTCGTGATTTCGTGTGTTTTCTTCTCGAGCTGTTTCTACCAGGAAATCTTTTAGCTAGACCTAGGTTGATGAGGACATCCCTACTAATGTTACACCCATATCCTCACCAACTACACATATTGGACCAGTTACTAGAGCTCGTGCACGTCAACTAAATTATCAGGTACTTTCGTTTCTTGCGAATCCTTCTATTGTTCATGAACATATGATGCTGCCTAAATTAGATACTTTTGTTTTGCTTATGAATGAAGGACCTAGCATGGACAAGAAGGATGGTCATTGGAGCGGGATCAAGCATGGAGAAGAAGGTGCGCGCGCGGGAAAGGACAGCGGAGCTTCCAGTGGTGATTATCGCACTTTGAAGCCACCATAAGGCGCGCATGAAGTCTTGGACGAAATACGCGAGATGCCACTTCATTATTTTCGTCCAAGGGCAATTATAGGTGCTGCGTCACCTTAATATTGGGCTGGGCCCATGTAATTTCGAAATACCACCTTATAGGCTGTTTTTAGAGTCCGTATGTGTGGGGAAACCGAGTTAGGGTTGTTTTCGGACCCCACCTCCAAGGGGTCACGAAAATCCCCTCTGTTCCCCCATATATACAGCCCTTAGGGCGTCGTTTAGACTTGGGTTTTAATTAGATTTAAGTTAGCCATAGCCGCAACTTCGAGTTCTTCGTTTGTGTCGTCCGACCAGGCCAAGACCGCATTGGAACCCCAACTTCTGTTAATCTTTCATCTTATATTCGCAATATCCAGATTGCAATTCTTAGTTCTTGCTTGTTCTTCGATTGCTTGCAGGAATTGACCTTCGTGGTCAGGTTGATCATGCACCCGCGGGATCAATAACCTCTCGGAGTTGGTTTAGCGATTGCTAAGGCGCAACGTCTTCGCACGTTCGTAGTCGGGTCGTGAAAGTCTACTCCACCAAAAATCGATCTCCACCATCTCATCGAAACATCGGGACACCTTCGCCTCTATCAAGTGGTATCAGATTTCCAGGTTGCTCGGTGAGATTTACCAGTTTTCGTAGTCTAGATTGATTTTGTTCGTCATACCTACATCCCACGAAAAAGCCAAAAAACTTTAGGGTTAGATCATCACGTCCCAAGACAGTCCGAGCCTTTGTCCAGTTTTCTTTTCAGTACTTGCTTTGTTGAATTTACGGTTGCATCGTTGTGTCAAGTTGCTGATCTTAGCGTCTAGTTCCCTTAGAGTTTCGAGTTCTGATCACAGTTTGCCACGTCGCCGCCGCACAGTAGTCATCCTACCACGTTCCGCCAATCCAAGTCCACATACACCACCACGTCCCACGAGTCCGAGTTGAGTTCCACCATTAGTATGGTTCGTGATCTCTCTGTAGCCAGATTAGTTTTGAGTTGTTAGAGTCGGATTTCACCAAACTTTTTCCGTCCAGAGAAGGGGGGTGATTTCCAAAAAAAAAAAAAAAAAAAAAAAAAAAAGAGTCTGGCACGCTTTTCAGAGCAGTTTTTAGGCCAAAAAATTCAGGGGTGAAAAAATTTCGTGCCCATACGTTCCTTAGGTCCAGAAACTCATTTTGAGACGTTCGTCACCATAGTGATTTTTTCGCACTTTTTCAGCCACCGCAGTCCCGCATCGCAAAAAAAAAAAAAAAAAAAAAGAGAGCAAAAAAAATTCAGAGTGTACTTCTCAGTTGTTTACGTGCCGCGCCGTGCTTTCGTTGGTGTTTTAGGCTCGCGTCTCTAGTACGGTCTAGCCTAGGATCAGCACAGTACCGACGTTGAGTGTTTATTCAGCTTTGCATCTCTGTTTTGATTACTGTTGAGCTTTTGCTACCATACTTGTCAGCCTTCCTACAGCTCCACATATATTCTACATCGTGCGTTTTGACACCTCCTGGCCATCGCTCTACCACATCTCTGAGAGTTTTGACCCGTTGGTTGTACGTCACCACCTGCTGCTAGGTAAGAATCGGTAAGAACGAAAGAAAAGCTTGACGGATTTGTGCTTTCCACCACCCCACATCCCATTAGTAGAAGTAGGATCATATTCCTGTTTGTTTTCTATTTCTGCTAACCATGCCAGGATCACATGATGAAGTGGCGCGGGATGCACCCGATTGGGAGAACATGACAAACAAGGAGCTACATGATAAATTTGCACAAATGATGTCTGAACAGGTGAATGACATCGAGACCAGATTTACAGAGGCAATTGATGGCGTGGAAAAGATGATCGACACCAAGCTCGACGCCAAGTTTACTGAGTTGATCGCACGCCTACCTACACAGCCTGCTGCCGCTCCAGCACAGCCACAGCCACCGCCACTACCACGTGCACGACGTATTCTGTTTCCGAGAGGACAAGCTGCTGGTCTTGGTGCTCCTCCTGCTGCTGCAGTACCTGTTGCTGCTGCTTCTGACGTCGGCCTGGACGACAACTACGAGGGTGATTACGAGGAGGAGGTGGAACAGGAAGCGGCCTATGAACAGCCAGCTGGACGTCCACGTCCCAACATTCGCCACGGTCGACACCAACCACCCCCTCAGGTACGCGATGATGAACATGTGCCTAAACTTAAATTGAATCTTAAACCGTTTGAGGGTAGATATATTCCTGATGCTTATCTTACTTGGGAGTTAGAAACTGAACAACGCTTTACATGTTTACATTATCCTGAGAATAGACGTGTTACTGCTGCTGTTTGTGAATTCACGGGGTTTGCATCTATTTGGTGGTCTGAACATTGTAGATTGCATGCTAATAATATTCCAACCACTTGGGCTGCTTTAAAAGATGCTATGCGTACTCGTTGGGTTCCTCCTTATTATCAACGTGAATTGCTACAAAAATTACAGCGTTTGAGACAAGGCAAAAATTCTGTAGAGGAATATTATCAAGAATTACAAACTGGATTGATTAGATGTGGCCTAGTAGAGGATAATGAAGCTATGCTTGCACGTTTTATGGGTGGTTTAAACAGGGAGATACAAACTATTCTAGAATACAAGGACTTTGCTACTATTACTCGTTTGTTTCATCTTGCTTGTAAAGCTGAACGTGAAGTGCAGGATCGACAGGCCGCTACGAGACCTAACTTTTCTGCAGGACGAAATACATCATGGACATCGCGTGGACCTTCTACATCCACACGTCCTACTGCACCACCATCTACTTCAGCCGCTCATTCTTACAGGGAGCCACAAAAACAGTCAGCGCCACCATTCAAGGGTGCACAGAGTGGTCCAGCGGCGAGTTCTTCTTCATCCATGGCTTCCACAGGGCAAACACGAGATCGTGATATTAAATGTCGCAGGTGCCAAGGTGGAGGTCACTTCGCAAAAGACTGTCCCTCCAAGCGTGTGATGATTATTACGGCGGATGGTGGGTATGAGTCAGCGAGTGACTATGATGAGGAGACTTTAGTTCTCATCGCTCATGAGGAACAGGGTGCCCATGATGATGCTCTTGATATAGAGTATATGTCTCCTGATGATGCAGATAAATATGCTAGTTTGGTTGCTCAACGTGTGTTAAGTGTGCAGGTAACGAAGGCTGAGCAAAACCAGAGGCATAATTTGTTCCACACAAAGGGAGTGGTGCAAGAACGTTCGGTTCGTATCATCATTGACGGAGGGAGTTGCAACAACTTGGCTAGCATGGAGTTGGTGGAGAAGCTATCTCTCACCACAAGACCACACCCCCATCCGTACTATATTCAGTGGTTTAACAATAGTGGTAAGATTAAGGTAACGCGTTCTGTTCGTGTGCACTTTAGCATTGCTGCATATGCTGATTATGTTGATTGTGATGTGGTACCCATGCAAGCATGCTCTCTTTTACTTGGTAGACCATGGCAATTTGATAGGAATGTTGTACACCATGGTAGGACAAATCAGTTTACTCTGGTTCATCAGGATAAAAATATTGCTTTACTTCCTATGTCTCCTGAACAAATTGTGAAAGATGATCTTGCTAGAGCTAGTAAAGCTAAACAGGAGAAAAATAAGAGTGAAAATGAGACTAATAGCAAATCTTCTTCTGCTGTTTCTAATGAAATTAAATTGACTAGTCCAACTTTGCTTGCTACTAAAGTTGATATTTCAGATTTGGATGTTAGTCAATATGTGTGCTATGCTTTTGTGTGCAAAGAAGCCTTGTTTTCATTTGAGGAATTGCCTCCTTCTTTGCCTCCTGTTGTCACTGACCTTTTGCAGGAGTTTATTGACGTCTTTCCACAAGACGTACCACCGGGATTACCACCTATTCGAGGGATTGAGCATCAGATTGACTTAATTCCCGGTGCTTCGTTGCCCAACCGTGCGCCATACCGTACCAATCCGGAGGAGACGAAGGAGATTCAGCGTCAAGTACAAGAGCTACTCGACAAAGGTTACATACGTGAATCCCTTAGTCCTTGTGCTGTTCCTGTTATATTAGTGCCTAAAAAGGATGGAACATGGCGTATGTGTGTTGATTGTCGAGCCATTAATAATATTACTATTCGTTATCGTCATCCTATTCCTAGGTTAGATGATATGCTTGATGAATTAAGTGGCTCTACCATGTTTTCCAAAGTTGATTTGCGTAGTGGATACCATCAAATTCGCATGAAATTAGGAGATGAATGGAAAACGGCTTTTAAAACTAAGTTTGGATTATATGAGTGGTTAGTCATGCCTTTTGGGTTAACTAATGCACCTAGCACTTTCATGAGATTAATGAACGAGGTTTTACGTGCTTTCATTGGACGATTTGTGGTAGTCTATTTTGATGATATACTGATTTATAGCAAATCTTTGGAGGAACATTTGGATCATTTACGTGCTGTTTTTATTGCTCTATGTAATGCACGTTTGTTTGGTAACCTTGGGAAGTGCACCTTTTGCACCGACCGAGTATCGTTTCTTGGCTATGTTGTTACTCCGCAGGGAATTGAAGTGGATAAAGCCAAGATCGAGGCGATTGAGAGTTGGCCGCAGCCCAAAACGGTCACACAAGTGAGGAGTTTTCTTGGCCTCGCTGGATTCTATAGGCGTTTTGTGAGAGATTTCAGCACCATTGCTGCCCCTCTCAATGAGCTTACACGCAAGGATGTGCCTTTTACTTGGGGTACCGCACAGGAAGAAGCCTTCACGGTATTGAAAGATAAGTTAACACATGCTCCTTTGCTCCAACTTCCTGATTTTAATAAGACTTTTGAGCTTGAATGCGATGCTAGTGGGATTGGTTTGGGAGGTGTGTTATTACAAGATGCTAAACCTGTTGCTTACTTTTCTGAAAAATTGAGTGGGCCTAGTCTGAACTATTCTACTTATGATAAGGAATTATATGCTCTTGTTCGGACATTAGAAACTTGGCAACACTATTTATGGCCCAAAGAATTTGTTATACATTCTGATCATGAATCTTTGAAACACATAAGAAGTCAAGCAAAACTTAATCGTAGACATGCTAAGTGGGTTGAATTTATTGAGACTTTCCCTTATGTCATTAAACACAAGAAGGGGAAAGATAATATTATTGCTGATGCTTTGTCTCGTCGTTATACTATGCTTTCACAACTTGACTTCAAGATTTTCGGTTTAGAGACAATCAAAGATCAATATGTAAATGATGCGGAATTTCAAGATGTATTGCAGAATTGTAGAGAGGGTAGAACATGGAACAAGTTTGTGCTTAATGATGGATTTGTGTTCCGTTCTAACAAGCTATGCATTCCAGCTAGCTCTATTCGTCTTTTGTTGTTGCAGGAGGCGCATGGAGGAGGATTAATGGGACACTTTGGCGTGAAGAAGACGGAGGACGTACTTGCTACACATTTCTTTTGGCCAAAGATGAGACGGGATGTTGAGTGTTTTGTTGCTCGCTGCACTACATGTCAAAAAGCTAAGTCACGACTCAATCCTCATGGTTTATACATGCCTTTACCTGTACCTAGTGTTCCGTGGGAGGACATATCCATGGACTTTGTTTTAGGCTTGCCTCGAACAAAGAATGGGAGGGATAGCATATTTGTGGTCGTGGATAGATTTTCTAAGATGGCACATTTTATACCATGTCATAAAAGCGATGATGCTGCTAATGTTGCTGATTTATTTTTTCGTGAGATTATTCGCTTACATGGTGTGCCCAATACTATTGTCTCGGATCGTGATACTAAGTTTCTTAGCCATTTTTGGAGATGCTTATGGGCTAAGTTGGGGACTAAACTACTTTTTAGTACTACATGTCATCCCCAAACTGATGGACAAACTGAAGTGGTCAATAGGACTTTGTCTACTATGCTTAGGGCTGTTTTAAAGAGTAACTTGAAACTGTGGGAAGAATGTTTACCTCATATTGAATTTGCTTATAATCGTTCATTGCATTCTACCACTAAAATGTGCCCTTTTGAGATTGTTTATGGTTTTCTACCTCGTGCACCTATTGATTTGCTGCCTCTTCCATCTTCGGAGAAGGTTAATTTTGATGCTAAGCAACGTGCTGAATTGATATTAAAAATGCATGAGTTAACTAAAGAAAACATTGAGCGCATGAATGCTAGATACAAGCTTGCTGGTGATAGGGGTCGAAAGCATGTTGTGTTTGAACCCGGAGATCTTGTTTGGTTACATCTACGTAAAGATAGGTTTCCTGATTTGCGCAAGTCTAAGTTAATGCCTCGAGCTGATGGTCCCTTTAAGGTTTTGAAGAAAATTAATGATAATGCATATAAACTTGAGCTACCTGCAGCCTTTGGGGTTAGTCCCACATTTAATATTGCAGATTTGAAGCCTTATTTGGGAGAAGATGATGAGCTTCCGTCGAGGACGACTTCAATTCAAGAAGGGGAGGATGATGAGGACATCCCTACTAATGTTACACCCATATCCTCACCAACTACACATATTGGACCAGTTACTAGAGCTCGTGCACGTCAACTAAATTATCAGGTACTTTCGTTTCTTGCGAATCCTTCTATTGTTCATGAACATATGATGCTGCCTAAATTAGATACTTTTGTTTTGCTTATGAATGAAGGACCTAGCATGGACAAGAAGGATGGTCATTGGAGCGGGATCAAGCATGGAGAAGAAGGTGCGCGCGCGGGAAAGGACAGCGGAGCTTCCAGTGGTGATTATCGCACTTTGAAGCCACCATAAGGCGCGCATGAAGTCTTGGACGAAATACGCGAGATGCCACTTCATTATTTTCGTCCAAGGGCAATTATAGGTGCTGCGTCACCTTAATATTGGGCTGGGCCCATGTAATTTCGAAATACCACCTTATAGGCTGTTTTTAGAGTCCGTATGTGTGGGGAAACCGAGTTAGGGTTGTTTTCGGACCCCACCTCCAAGGGGTCACGAAAATCCCCTCTGTTCCCCCATATATACAGCCCTTAGGGCGTCGTTTAGACTTGGGTTTTAATTAGATTTAAGTTAGCCATAGCCGCAACTTCGAGTTCTTCGTTTGTGTCGTCCGACCAGGCCAAGACCGCATTGGAACCCCAACTTCTGTTAATCTTTCATCTTATATTCGCAATATCCAGATTGCAATTCTTAGTTCTTGCTTGTTCTTCGATTGCTTGCAGGAATTGACCTTCGTGGTCAGGTTGATCGTGCACCCGCGGGATCAATAACCTCTCGGAGTTGGTTTAGCGATTGCTAAGGCGCAACGTCTTCGCACGTTCGTAGTCGGGTCGTGAAAGTCTACTCCACCAAAAATCGATCTCCACCATCTCATCGAAACATCGGGACACCTTCGCCTCTATCATAGGTGCCATGGCTTCCCCAAGTTCCCCCAAGGACAAGTTCGTCGTCCACGTCATCAACCCCTACCTCGCTGAGGTGAAGAAGCATCTTCAAACCGTCCGGTTGGAGGACGGTCTTCTTCCCCAAGAAGATCTAAAGGAACTTGTCAAGGAGGGGAGCATCAAGGACATGCTAGAAGAAGTGGAGCAAGAAGTCTTCAAGTACAAGAAGATGGTTGAGCGTGGTGTTGAAGCCAACTTCGACCTCATCAACTAGCTGAAGACGTTTTACAAGAAGGAGATGAGGGGATGTGGTCAAGTATCACCTCAGCAGAAGAAATAATTGAAGAGATGATTTATCATCTGCACAACCAGAACTGTGAGTATGAACTAAAGTTTCTACGCATGGGTTTAGGTGCTGAAAGCAGGATCTTGGAGACTGAAGCTTCTAATGAGACAGGAGAACCTCTTCCATAGAAGCGCTTCGCCAAGGACTACATGATCAACAGGAACAAGAATGAGGAGTGAAATCTCCTCGGGTAATGGCATCCCCTTAGCTTGTTCCGAGCTTGGGGGAGTGCCCAGTATCTTTATCTTTATCATAGTCTTTCAGAGTCAAGTAGAGTCGTATCATGTCTAGGGAAGTTATTATATCAAATATGTGTTTGCATTGAGGTCTATCACTCCTTTGTGGAGAGTTTGTATCCGTGAGTGTGGAGTCGTCTATGATGGAATATTAATGAGAAGTCTATTGGTTCCTTCTCTGCACTCAGTATTCTCTTCACGCAATTGACCTTATATGATGATTCTAATGGGGAGTATTGACCTTATATCAGGTATGGCTTTGAAAACTTTATTTAATTTTGGCAAACTTAGCTTTGGTCATGACAACATGCATGTTTTCTCAAGTAGTGACATAGCCAAGACCTTTATGTTATTATGCTTGAAGTGTTATGTTGACAAGGAAGACAACTTGATGTGTTATGCTTACCTTAATGTTTATACTTTATATGTTTTGCATCTAAGTCATCATCAATTGTCTGTTCTCTCAAAGCCTTTGCTAGCCAAACTCTTTGCCAGGCAGATTTCTGCTTGTGCATCCATACCTGAAACCAATATCTTCCATTTGAGTGCACCATACCTTCCTATTCGTGGCATTTCCCTACCACTCCTAAAAGTATAGAATTTATGTGTTATCCTTAAATGTTCAAAATCTTCTATTTTGTGCCTCTTGTTTAGCTCATGAGGAAGTAGTAGGCAATTCATGATCTTCTTAAGTTGGACAAGTTTTACCCCGGGATTTTATGTCTACTCTGCAAACCCATAATACGAGGAGGAATTGGCATGAGTCGCCCAGCTCGAAAGATAATACAACAAACAAACCCTCCTTCACGATTGGTCTATGAGAAATCAGAAACTTTTGCAGTGATAAACAAAGGAGATTAAGGGGATGTGATCGTCCCCACTTGGGAGCCATTCGTCGAAACTTGTCCAACTTAAGAAGTAATTGAGCTATCTATTAGCATTCGTTGACAAACTATGCACCCCCCCCCCAAATTTGTTTTCATTCTGTTTGATTTAAGGATAGCACATGAGTTTTCCCTGCTTGCCTATAACAAGGCTTTTCTTTTATTTTTATGTTGAGTCAGTTTTTCCCACTTCCTTCTTTTTCTTAAAGAGAACACACACTTGATGTTCATGAGGATTCATTCATATAATGCTGCATTAAGTTTTGCCATGCCTCATCCTTGTTGACATTATCATTTGATAAGTAAGTTGTTTGCGAAAGCTTTTGCCATGCAAGCATCTTCCTTTGTGTTAGCATTTTCACTTCATGACTAATAACATGTTCTTTCAAAATCCTCAAAAAATTTCATTATAAAGAGAAAGAGCAAAAGTTAAAGTTATTAGTTGTCCTTTGACCAAGGATATTTTTGCCATAATTGGATGAGTTTCCTCAGCCTTACTTTTGATTATAATTGTTATTACTTTCTCATAAGGGCCTTATGAGTTGAGGTTTCTGTTGAGGATTCTTGAGTTTGGTGAATAAATCATGATGCTTCTTGTCCGCATTCTATTTATTGACACTTCACTCTCTAAACTTGTGGACAGGTTTACTGAGCTCAAAACTCGCTTGGGGATAAGCGATGTCTAAGCTTGGGGGAGTTGATACGTCCAAAATGCATCACTATTTTATATAGAAATTCTTTCCTATTCATTGATATATTTCATGTTATGATGTTATTCTTATGTTGTTTTGGTATGTTTTACACAGTTTGCAACTTTCCGATGCCGAAGCAGTAGACGCAAGATTCAGCGGTAAAAAGTGGACGCTGAGTTGCTGAAACAGAAGACCTCCAAATTACCTGAAAATCGACGGAGGCCATTTTCTAGAAGGATGACGAGGACATGCAAAACAGGATCTAGAGGGGGGGGCCACAGGGTGCCGAGGCGGCCACCTGGCGCGGCCCCTACCTGGGGCGCGCTGGGAAGGCACCTAGACCCTGGGGCCACTCCCGGCTCCCCCTCTGGCCTATATATCACTCGTCACCCAAAAACCCTAAAACAAGAGGAGTTTCGCGAGTTCCGCCGCCGCTCCGTGGCGGAAACCTACAGAGAAGAAAAGACATCTCCGGCGGGCAGATTCCACCGTGGAGAACACCTCCCGGAAGGGGAGATCATCGCCATCGTCATCACCATCGTCACGGGCATCATCGAGATCATCATCAACATCAACCCCAACATTAGCACCATCTCTAACACCACCCAATCTCATCTCACAATTGCAACTTGTGTTGTAATCCGTACGATCTATCCTCTCTACTCTATCAGTGTTGATTACTACCTTGTGATGAATGCTATTGAGTTTTGTTGGAGAAATATCATTGTGTCCAGATTGTTTATCATCTATTTATCCCCACTTATCATTATATCTTTTATGTCTTGCGAGTAGTTACTTTAGTTCTTGAGGACATGGGAGAAGTCTAGTTGCTAGTAGTCATATGATGTTGAAGTAATATGTGTTGTTTTATATTTAAGTTGTGTTGTTATTTTCCTAGTGGTGTTGTGTGAGTCGAACACTCAACACTTCGCCTTATCAAGGAACTAGGGGAATGCATTGTGTGTAAATAATGCTTACGGTGGGTTGCCGGAGTGACAGAAACCTGAACCCCAGTTTTCACGCTTTTGCACAAGGGAAAAATGCATCATCGATCGTATTGCTATGGTTAGGCTTTTGACTTAATTACTATCTTGTATTTGCGGATGCTTGCATGATGTTTAATCATAAGAGTGCACTTATCTTAGTCTAGAAGGTGTGCTAGCATAGATCCACCCACTCAACACTTATCAACACATCACATAGTATCGATACGGAGTATGGCGAAAGCACGTGACTATCTCTCCCGTGTGTCCTCAAGAACACTTTTAGCCTTATAAGTTCAGCTGTCAGGCTTATCCTTTTCTCAAAAGGATTGGGCCACTTGTTACTCCTCAGTACCTTTTTTACTTTGCTTGCTTTTACCTTCCTGTTGCTTATACCGAAAACTCCCTAAGAAGTTATCTTTCAGTTCCTACAGTTATTTCTTTACGAAAGTCACTTACCAATACCTTCTTCTCCTCGTTGGGTTTGACACTCTTACTTATCGAAAACGCTACAATCGATCCCCTACAGTAGAGGGTCATCAAGCCCCTTATTGTAGATGGTCGCCTAATTCACCAGAAGATTCCGAAGATACTCACCGATAAATTCCCGAGACCCTGTGTGTTCATCGCCTTTGCAATTCCCTGCCACCGATAAATCTGTATGCATAACTACACACACCTTTTGTTCAACTATTCAATCCCAGATACTCTTGTGTTTACAAGATGCCCCGAAATACTCTTCATTGTTCCAGGAATCCTTGTGCCTACTGCCTTGCAGTTGATCCTTATGAATTTATTCTTCCATCTCAGACGTCATTCCGTACATGAGCTGGTTCTCGGTAAATCAAACCTTGAACTAAATTGTCCGTCCAGTTCTATTCAACTTTCTCATCTTTTGATTAGAATGACTGTTTCCGATCCTTCGTTCTGGGGATCACAATTCCTTTGTATTCTACCATTGAATTTTTCGGATGTTTCTATGATCCGATGCCTTTGAATTATTTTCTTTTGCGGTTGAGTACCGGTACTCATACCGGTCTCTCTGTACGTGATACGTCCAAAATGCATCACTATTTTATATCGTAATTCATCCTTATTCATTGATATATTTCACATTACGATGATGTTCTTATGTTGTTTTGGCCTATTTTACACAGCTTACAACTTTCCGGTGCCGAAGCAGCAGACGCAGGATTCAGCGGGAAAAAGTGGACGCTGAGTTGCTTAAGAAGAATACCTCCAAATTACCTGAAAATCGACGGGGGGTATTTTCCAGAAGAATAACGAAGACTCGCCAAAGAGGGGCCAGAGGGGGGCCAGAGGGGCCCCAAGCGGCCACCTGGCGCAGCCCCACCCCTGGCCGCGCCGGGAGGGCGCCTGGAGCCCTGGGGCCACTCCCGGCTCCCCCCTCTGGCCTATATACTCCTCGTTATGCGAAAACCCTAAAAAGAGAAGCTTTCACGGAGTTCCGCCGCCACTCCGTGGCGGAAACCTACAGAGAAGAAAAGGGCTCTCCGACCGAGGAGATCACCTCCCGAAAGGGGAGATCATCGCCATCGTCATCACCATCGTCACGGGCATCATTGAGATATACATCAACATCATCCCCAACATCAGCACCATCTCCACCACCATCCAATCTCACCTCACAAGTTCATCTTGTGTTGTAATCCGTACTATCTATCCTCTCTACTCTACCGGTGTTGATTACTACTTTGTGGTGAATGCTATTGAGTTTTTTTGGAGAAATACCATTATGTCCAGATTGTTTATCATATATTTATCACCTCTGATCATGATCTCTTTTATGTCTTGTGAGTAGTTACTTTAGTTCTTGAGGACATGGGAGAAGTCTAGCTGCTAGTAGTCATATGATGTTGAAGTAATTTGTGTTGTTTGATATTTAAGTTGTGTTGTTATTTTACTAGTGTTGTTGTGTGAGTCGAACACTCAACACTTCGCCTTCTTAAGGACCTAGGGGAATGCATTGTGTATTAAAAATGCTTACGGTGGGTTGCCGGAGTGACAGAAACCTGAACCCCAGTTTGCACACTTTTGCACAAGGGAGTAATGCATCCTTGATCTTATTCCTGTGGTTAGGCTATGCCTTAATTTCTATCTTGTATTTGCGGATGCTTGCAAGATGTTTAATCATAAGAGTGCACTTATCTTAGTCTAGAAGGTGTTCTAGCATAGATCCACCCACTCAACACTTATCAGCACAACACTTGTTATCGAAACAGAGTATGGCGAAAGCACTTGACTACCTCTCCATGTATCCTCAAGAACGCTTTAGTCTTTATAAGTTTAGTTGTCAGGCTTATCCTTTGCACAAAAGGATTGGGCCACTTGCTGCTCCTCAGTGCTATTTACTTTGCTTGCTTTTATCTTATCGCTGCTTATATCGAAAACCCCTAAAAAGTTATCTTTCAGTGTTTGCAGTTATTCCTTGTCCACCATCACCTATCAGTACCTTTCGCTCCTCGTTGGGTTCGACACTCTTACTTATCGAAAATGCTACAATAGATCCCTTTGTTAGGAATATGCAACTTGTATTCCATGGGGGCCAAAGGCCACAATATATAGTACATGTACAGGTGACAATATGCAGGGAACCCCCTAGCTAATAGTGATACTATAATCTACTCTAACACCCCCCTCAAACTCATGGTGGATGAAGTACACTGAGTTTGGAGAGGAAAAAGCGATGCTGTGATCGAATCTGGGCCTTCGTAAAGAAATCTGCCAACTGTAACTCTAAAGGCACATACTGGCGCACAATAATCTGTTCCTGCACACTTGCACGAACAAAAGAAGCATCAACACCAATATGCTTGGTAAGCTCATGCTTCACCGGGTCACGTGCAATACTGATAGCACCTATACTGTCAGACAATAGCATAATGGGTATCGTCACGGAAACACCAAAATATGCAAGTAGCCATCGTAACCAAGTCACCTCAGCATCAAAAGAGAAATAGCTCGCAACTCAGCCTCTGCACTCGAACGGGAAACTGCGGTCTGCTTCTTCGTCTTCCATGCAATGAGAGAACCACAAAGAAAAACACAGTAAGCAGATAGTGAACGGCGATCCAAAGGATCACTAGCCCACGTAGCATTAGAGTAGGCCCGGAGCTGTAACGAGGAAAGAAGAGACAAAGAGAGATAGTCCCACGAAGATAGCGTAGAACACGAAGAAGGTGACTATAGTGGACCGAGGTGGGAGCAGAAACAAACTGGCTCAGAATATGGGCAGAGTAAGAAATGTCCGGACGAGTAACAACAAGATAGACAAGACTCCCAACAAGATGTCGATAACGAGTCGGGTCATAAAGAGGATCACCATTAGAGGCACGAAGAGAGATATTGAGCTCCATGGGAGTCTCAACAATACGCTCATCAGTAAGAGCGGCACGAACAAGCAGATCATGAATGTACCGTTCTTGGGAAATAAAGAATCCATCAGCGGTGGAGGAAACCTCAATCCCAAGAAAATAACGAAGCGGACCAAGATCCGACATGAGAAACTGCTCACTCAGACGAGCCTTAACAAAGGCGATATACTCAGGGTCATCACCGGTGATGATCATGTCATCAACATAGAGAAGAAGAAGAGTGAGACCATGAGGAGAACAGTGAACAAACAGGGCCGGATCATGAGCACTGGGAGAGAAACCAGCAGCAGTGACTACAGAAGCAAAGCGCTCAAACCAGGCACGAGGGGCCTACTTGAGGCCATAGAGAGAGCGTCGAAGACGGCAAACCATGCCATCTGTAACAGAATACCCAGGTGGTGGTTGCACATAAACCTCCTCACGCAACTCACCATTAAGAAAGGCATTCTTGACATCAAGCTGAGAAACAGCCCAATGGTGAACAGAGGCCACAGCGAGAAGAGTACAAATTGTGGTCGTGTGAGCCACCGGAGCAAACGTCTCATCATAATCACGACCATGCTCCTGCTGAAAGCCACGAGCTACAAGACGAGCTTTGTAGCGCTCAAGTGTCCCATCAGAACGAGTGTTAACCTTATAGACCCACTTACACGTGATTGGAAGAATCTGAGGAGGAAGATGAACAATCTCCCACGTGCCGGTGCGCTCAAGCGCAACAATCTCCTCAGCCATGGCGAGTTGCCACTCAGGATGGACAACAGCCTCACGGTAAGTGGTCGGCTCCGGAATGGCCAAGACACTATAGGTAGCAGGATCATCAGGATCTAATACTTTAGGAGGCGGACAAGGTCTGGGACGAAGAGTATAGGATGGTGGAGGAGGTGGTGCATCAGAAGTAGAGGGTGCATCAGAAGAATCGGGGACAACACGAGAACGCCGAGTATAGTGGAAAGGGAAGGTAGGAGGTGGTGAGGAAAGCACTGGGGAAGAGGGTGCAGAGAACGACGATGAAGAAGAAGAGGAAAGATTCGGAGTAGACGGCACCGAAGGCGGAGGAGATGTTACCGGATCAATAGGAGTAGGAGGAGAAGGATTATGAGGAACCGAGGGAGGAAAATATGGAAAAAGGAGAAAAGAAAGATCCTCCGTCGACGACGAGCCTAAACGCGGACAGAAAGGATGAGACTCATCAAAAGTCACATCCCGAGAAATACGCATCCGACGAGCCACCGGATCCCAACAACGGTAACCCTTATGCTCATCACTGTATTCGAGAAAGACGCACTCAACAGACTGAGCAGATAATTTGTTGCATTCACGAGAGGCGAGAAGAACAAAGCAAACACAACCAAACAACTGAAGAATAGAGTAGTCAGGTGAGCGATCATAAAGGCGCTCTGTAACGACCCGGTTCCTCACAAACCGGAGTCTCTGTGCATTCTGTGCTAGTCCCTGGATCAATAGCTAGCACACACAATACATGATGTAATATCAAGAATAAACCACATGTCATATATATTACATCGAAGATCCAGTATTAAAATATAGCATACCTGCATAGCATAATGCTAGCTTACAATTAGAATACAACGGAAAAACAATAAAAGCTTCGTGGCGTCCATCAACTCCACCGGCAAGTTGAGTATAGACATCGTAACCCTACATCGCATCACTTACTCGTCGTATATAATCCTGCAACACCGAAGGTTACAGCCCGACAACGGGTCAGTATATCTGATTTGTACGGCAAGTGACACGAAAAAATATATAACAGACCTATCGCTACATGCAAGGATAAGTCAAAGGAAAGGCTTATGGTTTTATTTTGCAGAAAGCTGATTTTCCCCTCATATACTACAACTAATCAAATTTTAATTTATCTTGCTAGTCCTAAGTATGGTTGAATCGGGATACACCAATTCCAACCATCCCTTTATTAAAAGTTGCCACTCAAATTCTTATTAAGGTGAAATATCTGTCAAGACCAACCAACAACAATAATGCCCAGTTTCTCAAAGTTGTCCGTTACCGTGGACATGGCTAATCATGATCAGTTTTTACACTCTGCAGAGGTTTGTACACTTTCCCCACGAGACTCAACCCGAAGATTGAGACATAGTCTTTCAGAAGAGGTTGCCTCCACCCTTTGGTAGCCAGTACACCTATCATATCTACATCAGCTAGCTACCAGGGCCAGGTTCCCCACAACTTACTCATCTAAGCCAGAGCCCATATAGCCAGTGGTTTTACATGGAAGCTACTAGTCACACTGTCTGTCTGATCTTTTTGAGCCTGGACGGCGCCCACTGCGCCAGAGGGTACTCGCCATGACGCACCCGGTTCACCACCAAAACAACCATTCGGGAAGCATTTAGCCCTGGTCCCTCCTTATTTAAGGCATGAGCACCAGGATGCATTCCCTGCCCGTCCAGAGGTGATTTCTATTTAAGTTTGCTAGTCAAGTCATTACTCCTCACAAAGCTCAATGATAACTCAACCAATCCCCGTCTACAAATAAATAGCAGTATATAACAACCACGGTCCTAGGTCGACAATGAAATACAGGATCAGAACATATGGCTATCCTACTAGGTTTAAATCATAACTAATATATAATCCTACACATGCATAGAGTGATAATTTGCTACATGCATAATAGAAAATATAGGTTGAGGTATGGTCAAAGTGTAACTTTCCTTTTCCATTTGGTGAAGTTCTTCGCTCTCACGGTCCAGTCAACTCTATTCGTCACACTCCGAGAATCTATCGCAACGAAGGAACTCAAATAAGCAATCACATCACAAGGGCAAACAAAAGATCAACAAAACAAACACAAAGGTTTTAGCAACAAAACAAGCGGCTTGACACGGTACAAGTGTCGATGTGCTCGAAGGTGATCGGTGAAACGTGAACTCGAGAGAGTCAACGGACAAAGAATTGTCGATACAAGATTATGATCAAGGCATCATGACATCAAGGTAAAGATCATAGCAATATGAATGGTGTGTGGATATTGCCGATAGGATGTCTCATATGATTCAATATGCAAAAAGAATCACGTGAAATGGAATACTACAACGCAGGTCATAGCAATTGCAAAATTGATTTGAATTTGAAATTAAACAGATCAAGAAACATTTGAATTTTTGTGTACACATGGTATAGACAGAAAGTACATGGAACGAGTGATCCAACGCAAAAAGAATCACTCGATTTGTATCAACGGTTTACAAGATATGGCCTTCACGATTTGAATTTGAATTTGAAATAAATTCAAATTCAAAAGTGTGCAAAGGTGTGAAAAGTTTACAATTTGATAAAGTACAGATCACTACGAGCGTGTAGGAAAAAGAATCACCTAATTCCGATACACGGTTTAAAAGATACGACTACGAAGATTATAGGGTGCAAACTATGAAAAAGGGCCTATTCGTGAATAAAAATAAAAGTTTCTGTCGCAGACAGATCCTTTTCACTACAGGACAAAAATTGCTGACGTGGCGATGGCGCGGAAACCGAGGTTCGCCGGGCACGGAAACCGAGGTTCGTCGGGCACGGAAGTCGAGGTTCGACGGGCACGGAAGTCGAGGTTCGTCGGCACGGAAACCGAGGTTCGTCGGGCACAGAAATCGAGGTTCGTCGGCGGCGCGGATCCCGAGGTTCGCCTGCGGCGGCATGGAAATCGAGGCGCGGACGATTTAGGGTTTCTGAAAAAAAAGAAAAAGAAAAATTTTGAAATCTTATATAGCCCGAATTTTTTTTTAAATCCGTCTCGGGCTCAAATTGCGCTCGTGGGCGGAAAAGGCTATTGGGCCGGCTCGGTACGCATTTTTTTTCTTTAAAAACCGAAACTTCAAACAATTGTAGAAAAATAAATACTCATCAGAAAAATATGAAATAAATTTCTAAATTCATAAAATAATCTAAAGAAAATTATAATATTAAAATATTTTCCAAAATGGTAAAAAAAATTAAAAACCTTTTCTAAATACTTTATTCAAATATAAAATACTTTTCATAAATCAAATAAAATCCAATAAACCATTTAAAATAATTTTATTTGGTCAAAAGCATTGTCAAACCATTTCTAAATGATAAAATATAAATTTTAAAAAATTTCACCCCAATGAATAATTTGGTAAAATAAAGATATCCCAATGGAATACTTTTTTAACTCTTTTGAAATATTAAATAAATCATTTTAATGAAATAAAAACTTTCTTAGCATTATAAAATCCCTAAAATAATTTTAGAGTTATTTATAATACTCATAATAAAATTTAAATTTTTTTAAGTAATATTCCAAATATTTTCCAACATTATTAAAAAGGGGATAAGTCATTTTATATCCTCTCAAATGAATTTCCTTGAGTTGAAAAATGTTTTGAATATTCAAAAGAATTCCAATAATGTTTTAAAACATTTTCCAACCTTTTGATATGTTGAATGAGTCATATTACCTTCTCTCATTTTGTTTTGTTGGTTTTGTTTTAAAATAATAGATTCCAAAACACCAATTATGAGTATTAGGGAAAGTCCTTTTATTCCCTCTCTTTTTAATATTCAATCAACTCTAAAAGTTTTAAATCCCAGAGAAAATCAAACACATCAATCAAACAATCATTAATCTATTTAATTTTATTAACATTCCAAAATTCGGAGAATTTTGGGATGTTACACGCTCAAGTGGAATGGCACCCTGAAGAGCGGCAGAAGGCTGGATATTAATGAGATATGCAGAGGTGGAGACAGCCTCAGCCCAGAAATGAGGGGGAAGAGAAGAGGCGATCATCATCGCACGAGTGGTCTCAATAATATGACGTGGCTTACGTTCAGCCACACCATTTTGAACATGGGCACCAGGACAAGAGAACTAAGCAAGAGTACCCTACTCAATAAGAACACCGCGCAAATGCTTGGAGAGATACTCACCAGCAGAATCAGCACGAAACACCCGAATGGGCGTAGAGAACTGAGTAAGAACCATGGCTGCAAAATGCTGATATATGGAGAGAACCTCACTACGATTAGCCATAAAATACAACCAAGTATATCGGGAAAAATCATCTATAAAAATGATATAGTAGCGATGGCCTCCTTTCGAAGCGAAAGGAGATGGACCCCAACATCAGAATGAACTAAGTCGAAAGGACGCTGAGAGACCGACGTTCTAGTAGGATAGGGTAACTGAATCTGTTTACCTAGCCTACAACCCTGACACTCTAAAGAAGCATCTCCTGAGACATGCCCCAGAAGATCACGATGAACTAATGATGACAAACGAGACCCACAGATATGACCTAGAAGATGATGCCACTGCTGAAACGAGGCGGTGGCCGAAGCAACGACGGCTGGAGAACTGGCAGATGAAGTAGCAGCGGAAGGAACACAAAGCCAGTCTAACTCCCAAAGCCCCTGAGAATCACGACGCTGAGGGCCAGCTCCAACCAGAGCCTATGTGCGACGATCCTGAACAGAACAAGAGTCGTCGTCAAGAATGACACGGCAACCAGAGTCAGTAAGTTGACGGGCAGAAAAAAGGTTCATGGTAAGACGAGGAACATGAGAAATATCAGGGACAGAGAAAGAAGAAGTAGAAAGAGTGCCTCGACTAGAAACAGGAAGAGGAGTACCATCAGCAGTGAGAACACTAATAGGAGAATCAAGGGGTCGAAGAGAGGATAGACGGGAAGAATCAAATGTCATGTGAAAAGAAGCTCCAGAATCCAGAACCCACGACGACGTACCTGACTGAGTAGAAGATGGTGGTGCCGCAATGCCAGAAGAGTCAGTCACAGAACCAGCAGTACCAGTCGAAGGAGATACTGAACCAGCGAGCATACGCTTGAGCCGCATAATGTCCTTCTCAGTGAGGGTAACTATAGAGGAGCTAGGCGCACTAGAAGGAGCATGAGTCCCGAGAGAAGCAGATGCCCTCTGCTGACGAAGTTCACGCGCCTTCGAATAACAACTCTCCTCAAGGTGACCATCCATGTCACAGTAGGTGAAGTGAGAGCGGGGACAAGAGCCTCGACGACCCTGGCGCTGTCCCTGGCCACGACTGTGGCCCGGACCCGGAGGAGTGGGTAATAGCGGTGGAGCAGAGGGCCGTCAAGGCGTCGATGGAGCAGGCGATGACGGAGGACCACGGGCAGCCAGCACAGAGGGAACGGCAAGAAACCCAACACCACTGAGGCGAGTCTCCTCGGCACGAAGCTTAGAAATCACCTCAGAAATAGGAACACGACCACGAGCAAGCAACTGAGCACGTCGGGGCTCAAACTCCTTGCGGAGCCGAGACAGGAACTCAAAGGTGCGCTGAAACTCCAAATCAGAACGCACAGTCTGACAACATGTGCAGGCACCACAGACAGTAGAGCGAAGAGAATAAAGCTGACGCCAAATAGCAGCAATCTGTGTGTAGAACTGATCAATAGTGGAGTTCCCCTGCTGAAGAGCATGCTCCTGACGAACCACAGACAGGTAAAGAGCATCCCAGATGGCTCATGCGCTGGCGAAGATGGTCCCACATGGCAGCAACAGTACCGAGACCCATAAACTCAGAAGCAAACTGTGGCTGAACACTGGCGATGAGAACCGCCGCAGCACAAGCATCATCATCTGTCCATTGAGTATAAGCAAGCAGATCCTGACGGAAGATCTGAAGAGCGTCCGTATATTCCTGGAAACTACGATCATAAGTAGCAACAGCAGCATCATCCGTACGCTTGGCGGCATCAGCCTGAGTAGCATCGGCAGCAAAAAAAGGTGGTATAGGCGGAGAAGGAGCCGTAGGAGCGGTGGGGCACGACGGACAAGGGACCTCGCCGGAGAGCACACCCTAGAGACGAAGACCGCGCATATGAATACGCATAACGGCAGCGAAGTCAGAGTAGTTCGTGCCATCAAAAATCACCGAGCAGCGAGGGATCACGACATAGCCCGATGACGCAGACATATATATATATATATATATATATATATATATGTGTGTCAAAATAACTATTCTGACAACATTCCGAACTACATCATATCGCAAAAGAGAACCGCAATGCTGAATTCGGAGCACTGCAGTCCGGGTAAAACAGAACCGCATGCATCGTTTTCGCGATAACTTTTTAACTGTTGGTCGGAATTGAGCGTATGATGCACCGTTGGATTCGTATGGAAAAGGATCATCTTCCGTATGTTGAACACTTCCCACGATTTTTCACGGATTAAGAGCAGTTTCAAAAATGGTGCGGCGACCCACTTTCACAGCGGGCGTATTTTCGCGATTTCTCTTAAACCGTTCATCAAAATGATGCAAATGATATACTGTTGGAAAGATATCGATCAGGCGCTCCATCCATATGTAGAACACATTGTCTAATTCGCTACGGATTTGAGAGAAATCTAGCCGCAAAAATACGCAGCAACTCTGTTTTTCGTTTGTGGATGTTGTAGAGCGTAGAACTTTTTAACCGCTTGTCCGATCGATGTGTATGATACACCGTTGGATTCGTCTGGAGCAGTAGATTAATCCATATGTTGAACACTTTTCCATATTACACACGGTTTTGAAGTAATTTGAAAAAACGGTGTTGATGCCCTCTTTTGGACAGCGGGAGTTTTTGCTTAAATTCGTTTGATTCGTTTGTCCGATTGATACAATTGATACACCATTGGATATCTATCGTCGAGGCGCTCCATTTGTATGTAAAACACATCCTCTAATTCCTTACGGTTTAAAAGTTGTGTCAATTTTAGTAAATCGCGTAACTCCGTTCTTCGCGGACCCAGAATCGATGACGTGAACTGCATTCGCTGGGGCAACCACACCGCATCCGGTGGGCAAGCACTGCATTAGCTGCGAACAGAAATGCATGTGTTTTGTCGCGGAACAAAAATCGGTGAAGCAAACTGCATCCGTCGGACGCCGATGACTTTTTCAATTATTTATGGGAACTTAAAAGTTCGCTTCGGGGGAAGTGAACCGCGAGTACAAACCTAGCGCACTGAAACATTTTTTCAGTAAGTTGCATCAATACACCAAGCGCACTGCAATGTTAATAAAGCAAACAACATGTGATTAAATCGCTCTACATCACACGGACAAGTGAGCTGCAACTTTTGTACATTGCATCAATAGAAAACCGCACTGCAATATAATGAATCGCAAATATAATGAACCATGAACCACAAAACTAGAAATTAGTGAACTACATCTGGAAAAAATAAACTGCATCATTTTATTAGAAAGTGAACCACATAGGCGAGGCCAAGTGAACAAAAATTGACACATGAAAATATATAAACAATACGCACAAAAGGCACAACTTTAACACTATAGCCGAGCTGCATCTCTCATCGAAGAGGCATATCATCCAAACCAAAAACTGAACCGCAATTGTGCAACTTATATCCGCAGAAATGAACAGCAAAACAGCCACATCGCGTGAACTGCACAGGTTCTTCTCAACAAGAAAAAAAGAACTCCACATGAGCCGGGAGTTGGAGATCCCCATCATCTTCACATGCACTGCACTGCATATGAGGACGGGTGGTGGCCCCCGGGATCTGTCGCCTTGGTCGCTGGGCCTGGCTCCGCGGCTGGGGAAGTGGAGCACCGTGGTCGGGGGGACGGTTGCTGGGAGGAGAAGGCTGGGGGCAACGGCGGGATCCCGGGGGAGGCCATCTCGAACGCGGGACGGCGACGCCAGAGGCCGATCCTGCGAGATCCGACGCCGGTAGGGGCGCAGTGGTGGGGAGGCGCGGCGTTGACGGGATCCAGTCCCCTGCTTCGTCCGATAGGGGATCCACTTGGCGGCGGAGAGAGATCTTCGGAGGGTGGCCGGCGACGTGGGGAGGCAGAGCGCGGTGGTGTTGGAGGTCGGGCGACACGTGGTGGTGTTGGTTTTGCCTAGCAGGGGACGGCAAGGGGGGAGGTGCCCGTGGAGGCATCCATGGCGGCGCCGCCACTGACGTGGTCAGGATCCATGGGAGCACCGGGCTTCCAGATCCGAAGACAGGGCGCGGAGGAGGCCAGGGGCCCGGCGCGCGGCGGTGGGGCGGGGTGGTCGGCGCACCGCGGTGGGAGGGGTGGGGAGTTCATGCGTGGGGAGGTTCGTGCAGGGGAAGGGGTGGGGATAAGATCGTGGTAGGTGGGAGGAAGTAAAAGGGAGCGGGCCCGGTGCGTTGGAGTTTCTTTCCGTGCGTGCGTTCGTTTCGGGGTTTTTTGATTGGAGGTGTTGGCAGAATAAGTTGTTAGAATAACACTTAAGGGGTGTTGTTAGAATAGACCCGCCCTATATATATATATATAGGGTGGGTCTATTCTAACAACACCCCTTAAGACCTAATTCTAACAACAAAGTCTTATTCTAACAAAACCCAACAATACAAAATTCCGCGACCCGAACCGCACTAAAAAATGATCCGCAGCGGCATAGCCCCACCACCCCGCTTCTTCCTCCCTCTCCCCCCCCCCCCCCGCGCACCCGACCTCTCGCCCACATCCCCCACTCCTCACCCACCTTCTTCCCTCACCGCCGCCGGACAGGCCATGCACTGCCACGCCGCCCTGGATCTCGAGCGTTCCACGGCCGTCTTCCCCTGCCTCGAGTCCGGCGCCCCAGGATCCAAGCGTCTGTTGCCGTCCTCCCCTACCTCTCGTCACGCGCCGCTGGATCCAAGAGTCCACCGTTGTCCTCCCCTGCCTCGCCTCACGTGCCCTGTATCCAAACTGATTCCCAACCAGAGGGAGATCGTGGTCCACCTAGACTCGGGCCACCAGCGGATCTGAGGCACCCCACGGCACCACACCTTCTCCATGGATTCCTCACACCGGCGGCCGCGCTCATCAAGCCGACAGCCGCGAGGTTTGCCTCCAAACCGGTGGTCTGTAACCCCCGTGTCGAATCCATTCATCATCCCGTGTGGGGATCCGCCGCCGGCCACCCATTCCCCACCCTACCCCCGCTGCCGACTACCCGAGGACCCGCCCAACTCCACCGATGCACCGGATAGGTGCTCGTGCGAGCACGATCGCCACCGGGCTTACAAAATTTGCGGTGTCATGGAGGCCAAGGTGAGCTACCGCGCGCACAAGTCCAGGCCCGTCCTCTCTCATGTCTCCTCTCCTGTGTGTTTGCTTTTTCTTCGTGTTTCCCTATGGATGTGAGTTGACATGATTTCAATTTGATGCAGTTTGCTTCCTCTTTGCACAGCAGCGCGCCGGCTTGCTACGAATTGATTTCAATTTGATGCAGTTTACGTCCTCTTTCACAGCAGCGCGCCGGCCTGCTGCGGATTGATTAACAAATGTTTAGTTCATTTGGTAAATGCAGAGCCAGATTTATTTTAAAATTTTGTTTCATGGGTTACTATAGAAATATGAATCTTTTGTAATTGTTGAACAAAAATGGTGTAGTCCATTTGTATGAAGACTTGTGGTTCGCTGTGTGAAAATGAAAAGGACATTTGATGCAGTGCATTTTTTTGTCTCTAGCAATGGGACCGCCCGTGTAATTAAGTGTACTGGATGAGGTTCACTAATAGTTCGTTGGATGTATATGTTGCGAAATAGATAAAAACAATATGTTGTTCACTTCGGTTTGTCTTGCGGTTCACTTTTCGCGAAAGCGAAATGCGACGAATTGATTAATAACAAAAAAATGTGTGCAGTTCCCTCTGTTCGACATTGCGATGCGGTCGCCCAACGGATGCAGTTCACATTGCCGATTTCTGTTCCGCAAGAAAACACGTGTATTTCTGTTCGGCGAAAATGCAGTGCGCTTGCCCGTCGAATGCGGCGCGATTTCTCGACGAATGCAGTTCACTTGGCTGATTCCTGGTCCGCGAAGAACATGTGCGCTCTGTTTGGAGAGAATGAAGTGCGCTTGACTGTCAGATGCAAACCAATGCAGTTCACTCGCCGATTTTTTGTTCCGCGAAAAAAGTGAGTCCGCGTTTTAGTAAAATCGACGCTACTTTTAAACCGTAAGGAGTTAGAGAGAAAGTTATACATGAAAATCGAGCGCCTCGACGAGAGATATCCAACCGTGTATCAATTGCATCGATCGGACGCCCGAATCAAATTTTTTTACGCGAAAACGCCCGCTGTCCACAAGAGGGCAGCGCCACCGTTTTCTAAATTATTTCAAAACCGTGCAGAATCTCGAAAAGTGTTCAACATGTCGAAGATGCTCCTACTCCATACGAATCCAACGGTGTATCATACGCATCGTTTCGACAAACGGTTAAAAAGTTTGACTCTCTACGAGATCCGAAAACCAAAAACAGAGTTGATGCGTTTTTTTGCGGCTAGATTTCTTTCAAATCCGCAGCGAATTAGACAAAGTGTTCTACATATGGGTGGAGCGCCCGATCGATATCTTTCCAACGGTATATCATTTTCATCAATCCGATGAACGGTTTAGAGAAATTGCGAAAATACGTCCGCTGCAAAAGTGGGCCGCCGCACCTTTTTCGAAACTGCTCTTCATCCGTGAAGAATCGGGGGAAGTGTTCAACATACGGAAGATGCTCCTTTTCCATACGAATCCAACGGTGTATTATACGCTCAATTCCGACCAACGATTCAAAAGTTATCGCGAAAACGGTGAATGCGGTTCTGTTTTACCCGAACTGCAGTGCTCCGAATTCAGCAGTGCGTTTCTCTTTGCGAAAACTATTCTGACAATAATATCAGAATAGACCGGCTGTATATATATATATAGAGGATGGGTCTATTATAGCAACACCCGACTCTCATTCTAAAACACCCCTTATTCTCAACCCCCTAGCGCGGAGCGGCCCCACGCGCACTACTCGTCCCCCGCACTCACCTCTCTCACCTCATCCCCAACCTTTTCTAAAAAAAACCTCATCCCCCAACCCATATTCTTCCCCAGCGCCGCCTCACCCCTCCCACCCGGCGCACCAATCTTGAGGCGCGGTTGCCACATTGCTCCAGGCGTCCGAGGGATCCGCGCGGTCCTCTGGCGGCGCTATGATGCGAGTTGCAGGGAGATCTCGTCGGCGCCTCCCCCGGAGACGGATCGCGACGCCAAACACCTCAGCGCGCCTCATCGGCGACGGATGGCCGCAGCCGCCCCAAGTGCCTACCCGCGCGATGGATCCGGGCAGCAGCCACCCCAGCGCGCTTCCACGGCGACGGATCCGGGCCGCAAGCGCTCCCATGGAGCAACGGGAGGATCTGGACGCCGCCTGTAGACCTTGTGCTCGCCGCTGTGGTCACCGTCGAAGTCCCTCTGCCCCCTCTCCAGCGGCTAGCACAGATGAAGAGGAGCAGGATGCGGGGGTCAGCAAGCCCGCTCCACGAGAAGGATCCACAGGCGTGCGCGGTCGGCAGCAGATCCCGCTGACATCCACATGTGTATTGTTTCAAGTCCTGCAACCATCCCCTCTCTAATCTGAATTCTTACTTGCAGTTCAGTTCGTTGCAAAAATTCCACACGTGTGTTGTTCACTTCAGTGTGTGTGCGTGCCTTTGTGGTACCATTAGGCATTAGCTAGCTTAATATAATGGTTCCTGTCTTATCTTTGCATGTTAATTTATTGCTTCATAATTCATTTGCCACTCCTTTATCAAGTGTCAGATCATGAGCAGTATATATGCACAAAGGATGATTCTACAATTTTTAGATTATCATTTGCTGCTGCCTAGTTGTGTTTACATGTACCTTTATCTAGATTTTTCAGTGTACGTACTAGTCTAGGAGTACTATACTTGTACTGAATTTGCCTCCACAACAAACATGTATCAGAATGATGTTGTATTTTGTAAAGTCATCTCTATTGTTGATGGTCCATATGCAAAGTTTTTCCTTTTTTAAAACGAAACTGCTCTGCGTACGATATATTTGTGTCCGATCCTTGTACGATTCCTACACAAGTGGTCTGCTGCAATCTGGTTTCATGCATGGATGGCTGGATTGGGTCGTCGTACAAAAATCGTATGCATAGTGTCGTACGTATAGCAACACTCTTTTTAAAATTGCAGAGAAGGGCCTTGTATGTTTATCTGTTGTATCCTATGCAATATTGATGTAAGGAAGTACTATTAGTGAGTAGTATGTTTTCAGAATTTATTGTAGAGTTTGTATGGACAAGTACTTGTCTCTGATGGTGGCAACTAGCTCCTACCGCTGCTCCCTCTCTGATCTGTGAAATTACCTTCGTTGTTGCCCAGTGTTGCTGTAGTCCACCTACCGTTTGCTGCCCAGCGTCGTTGCAGTCCATTGGTAAGTTTTTTTCAGAGTTTAGATTCGGTCCTCAGTGTTATCCACTGACGACAAGTAGTGCAGGTTGCTATCACTGCAGTTCGGTTATGCGACGGCGCAGTGCGGAAGAGCGCGGCGTTCATTTTACTTGGTGAGAGCATGATGTTCTCCACTTGGCGCATGCAGTTCATTAGAGGAAGAGCAAGGTTTACAGTGATGTGCATATTTACAGTGTACAAATGGATGTGTTGTTTTGAACCTTAAGTGCAGAAAAATGCAGTCCGATGTTGTTTTGATGGAGAGGTTCATTTTACTTGTTTTTGCAGGGGATAAAGTTAAAAAAGTGGTGCATAACGCATTGATGATGCAGTGCCGTTGTTGAGTGTGTGCGGTGACGGTTGTAATTAGATGTCTTGTTTTGCAGCTATCTGCCGCACAAGTTGTTACGATATGTGTATTTTTATTGAAAATTATCCAATGTATGCATCTTTGTTGAGAGTGATGTCCAAATTGTTGGAAAAATTATGGTCCATTGTGAAAAAATCTATGTGATTAGTTGAAAAACCTTTGAAGTGCGGCTCCGCTGAGCTATTTTAGATAGCAGTAGGAGGATGACCTCCAGCCCGGTTCTCACAAAGTAGTTCATTTTTGTTATGAGGCAAAAAAATAATAAGATATTTGCAGTGCGTTCTGTAAGAAAGAAGACAGAACAAAAATATTCATTTGAAGTCTCTTTTATTGTTTTTAGAAACGTGGAGTTAGTTTGCTTTATTAATATTGCAGTGCGGTTACATATCGAATGAGGTTCTTTGGGGCGGTTTACTATATTTGTGCAATTCATTGGTTGTGTGCCGCGGTTGTTTCGAGGCAATGCAGTGCGGTTGATGGTCGGTTGCAATTTACTAAGTGTGTTTCGCTAGTTACAAAGCGAGGAATGCAGTTCACGATGGTTCATCTTTCATGAAGCGAGGTGCAACAATTTAATCGGTAAAAAAAGTGTGCAATTCTCTTTGTAGATAAATGCAATCGGCGCTTGGCGGATGCAGTTCACTTCAATGATTTCAGATCCACGAAAAACTCGTGAATTTTTGTTTTGCCGATAATGCAGTGCGGTTGCCTGTCGGATGCAATCACATGCAGTTCGCTTCGCCGATTTCAGATCCGCGAAGAACATGTGCGCTCTGTTTGGCGATAATGCAGTGCGCTTGACTGTTCACTCGCCGATTTTTTATTCCGCGAAAAAAGTGAGTCCGCGTTTTAGTAAAATCAACGCTACTTTTAAACCGTAAGGAGTTAGAGAGAAAGTTATAGATGAAAATGGAGCGCCTCGACGAGAGCTATCCAACCGTGTATCAATTGCATCGATCGAACGAACGAATCAAAAAAAATTACGCAAAAACGCCCGCTGTCCTCAAGAGGGCAGCGCCACCGTTTTCTAAATTGCTTCAAAACGGTGCAGAATCTCGAAAAGTGTTCAACATGTCGAATATGCTCCTACTCCATACGAATCCAACGGTGTATCATACGCATCGTTTCGACAAACGGTTAAAAAGTTTGACTCTCTACGAGATCCGAAAACCAAAACAGAGTGGCTGCGTTTTTTTTCAATTTTAAATTACTCTCAAACCGTGAGAAATTAGACAAAGTGTTCTACATATGGATGGAGCGCCTGATCGATATCTTTCCAATGGTATATCATTTGAATCATTCCGATGAATGGTTTAAGAGAAATCGCAAAAATACGCCCGCTGCAAAAGTATGTCGCCGCACCATTTTCAAAACTGCTCTTAATACGTGAGGAATCTGGACAAGTGTTCAACATACGGAAGATGCTCCATTTCAATACGAATCCAAGGCTCTGTCATACGCTCAATTCCGACAAACGGTTAAAAATTTGAAGCGAAAACGGTGCATGCGGTTCTGTTTTACCCGAGCTGCAGTGCTTCGAATTCAGCAGTGCGCTTCTCTTTGCGATACGATGCAGTTCGGTATGTTGTCAGAATTCTGACAACGATGTCAGAATAGACCGGCTGTATATATATATATATATATATATATATATATATATATATATATATATATAGGGTGAGACTATTCGTCACCCTGGGTGAGGAATAGTTATTCCTCACCCCCCTCTGTTTTGGCATCAATGCACCATAATTTTACATTTCGTAAATTTTATCTTATTTCATACGTAAGAAGAGAACGTAAAAAAATATAATCGCCGTAAAATATATTTTATATTACGTAAAATTACAAAGGTAAAAATGATGGTGTAAAATATACATAAAATGTAATTTTTTTGATCTTATGATCAATATTTTTGTTTTTTATATCAAAATTTATGAAGTGAATCCATATTAATGTAACTATTTGTATTAAAAAATTAAAAAAATTATGACAGGTTCGTAAAATTACCTCGAATGAAGAATAAATTATTCTGTACCCTGGGTGATGAATAGCTTCACTATATATATATATATATATATACATATATATTTACAGAGAAGTCAACCCCGGCAGACGGAACCGATCTGGAACGAGGTCAGATCGAGCGAAGGAGGCAGGGATGGGATCTCGTACAGAAGCACGTCCCGTGGTGGGCTGCACAATCCACCACACGTACGAGAGCAACCCTTGTCTCCCAACTCACGCTACAGAAAAGAAATAAAAGGAAATGGAAAGAAAACTAAACTACGCCCAGGGAAATCCTAGCCGGCCCAGCCCACTCCCACCCTTGTCTCCCAACTCATGCTACAGGAGCCATGCATGGAGGTCATGCCGTGGAGGGCATCCATGGCCACCAAGGCCGGATGGCTACCACGTACCCTCCCCATCCCTATAAGTGCGTCCAACAGAAACCCTAGATCTCCCTCGTTCGTTCCCCATTGCGCCCCTTCTGTCGGGACCCGGGGTTAGCGTATACAAGTCCCGCTACAACACAATCATATGGAGAGCCGAGAACTGAAAGCTCAAGAATGATCAGAGGGGGAGGGGGTGAATGATCACTTCTAAAAATTCTAAGGAACTTAGAAGGAAATCATGTAAACATCGTAGGACTAAAGACATCTCGAAGGAAATACAGTATCGAAAGTAATGCAAGGCTCGAAAGGATTTGGAGCGAAGGAAAACATCGAAGACAAACAGGCTACGAGAAAATACTTGAAGTAAATGCTAGAAGGAAAACGAGCCTGACACAGCGATGTTTGGTAAACTAGTTCACACTCTGCAAAGTGCTACGTCTGGTTGGAGGGACTGGTGATTGAACACCTGGAGCAAAACTCTCTCCGTCCTATTCTCCATTGCAACAAACTCCTCGAGCTTGTCCAGTTTTCACTCGTGGTAGATGATTCAGGACATCTCCGAGACCTTTACAAACTTCCTTCAGCAGTGACAATTTCTCTTCGACTGCTTGACAGGCGACGCCTAACCGTCTAGGAGACTTGCAGTTCTCCAAGATAAAAAGACCGGCTAATCTCAACCTAAGTCATAGTGAATTGCTCAACTCAACTCAGACTTGGGATTTTGGTTTTCTCTCGATGAATCTCTCTTGGGATGCTCTCAGACTTCTGTCTTAGAATCTTCAGTGGAGCAGCCAACCCGAACTGGCGGGTGGGTGCGGGGTATTTATAGTTGGCGATCCCGATGGGTAAAATGACTGAAGTGACCCGATGCAACCGCTTGACGCGTGTCCACAACGGTCGGATTCCAATCACTGCGCAACTTTACTTGAGGAACAAGTAAGCTGACTCACCGAACGAGTTCTCTCTCGAAGGCACGAAGTGCAATGACTTTGCCTTCGAGCTATTCGCTCGACTCGGTGAGATTTCTCTCGGTAGGCTTTTGTGGGTTTTGGTTGAGCAGAGCAGATTCACTTCGACAAAGATCTCAACTAGCAAACCCCTCTTAATAGTACGGTTTTTCCTACGACTCAAGAAATAAAGAGAAACTAGCAAAAAGACTAAGTCTTCGATCAGCTTCAGCTTTCTCCTCGTTGCGCTTTTGCTCGAGAGAAACATCTTCTTCGACAACATTTTTAGGGGTCGTCTTCCTTCAAAGGCTTCGGTAGATGACTGCAGATTCACTGCAGTGAGTTGTCCTTCGACCTTCTACATGCAAACTCCATTCTTTCGGAACCTAAGTATCTGTTTATGCTCGAAAACAATATTAGTTCCACTTCTGCTTTGTCTAACAATGTCCAAAACCTTCGGGGGCAAAACTTGCTCTTACAATCTCCCCCTTTTTGGACGATTGTTGACAAAACAGGCATCGATAAATAATTTGAAAAAGTTTGAGTTTTCGATGATAAACCAGTGCTAAGGATTGATGAAGAACTCCCCCTTGATGTATGCACGTAAGATAAGGATTTCCTGTGAAGTGCATATTTGACAAGTAGTGTCGAGGGAAAAACATCAATAGTCTTAGCGAGAGAAATTGCATTCCAGATAGTATCCAATGAGAAGTATGCAATCTCCTCGAATGACCTGTGAACTTATATGAAAGATAACTTCCTGCAAAAATGGTTAAGAATAGCAGGCAGTAGATAGATATCTTACGAAGAAGAGTAGCAGTTCACAGTCCTACTTAGAGTTAGTTACAACCAGATCGAATATGAATCGAAAGTTTGAAGAAACTACTCAGAAACCTCAAAAACAAGAGTTTATCGAATGGAATGCGAAACCCTTAACCCCGTAGGCAAACTAATTTCTTCGATGCCACTACATCTCCCCCTTTTTGTCACAACGTACAAAAAGATCGAGAGAATAGGGTCGAAAGAAATCCCTACTCGCGACGCTGGCTCCGGCGACGACGAGAAGATTCGGCGAGCGTTGGAGCACGACGAATTGGACGAGCGCCTGGAGGAGTGATCTTCGTGCGGAAAGAATGTTGATCTCCTGAAGATTCCAGTTGCGATTCCGGCGGGGTCCTGGGGCTTCGAGGAAGTGGCGAGTGAGCTCTGGGTTGACGTTGAGTAGGAGCTTCTTCTTCTTGCTCGGAGTCAGAGGATAAATTGTCCAAAGTGATATGATAATAATCATCGACAGTTAGCACATCTCTGTTCTTCGGTAGACGAGGGATATTGGGATCCGGTCGATCTACTCGATCATCATTGGTCCAATTCCTGTTCAGATGGGGAGGATATTCTTCGAATCCGCAACGTTGAAGTTGACCGAGGGAATTGAACTTCCGAAGACCTTTCCAATCACGGCGAAGACATTCACGCAGCATCTGATTGTTGTTCATGGTAATGTTACGCAAGTGATTGATCTCATCCATCAGAGCTTGCTTCTGAATAAAATCTTGATCAATGTGATGTTGAAGCATTTGCTGGGACCGAAGGGAAACTTCCATATGATGCACTGGCTTGATAAACTTCGAGCGAATATTGCGCTCAGTTAAGTGGGCGCGGATGCCAGTGTGCTCGGCAAAAGGGTCGTTGGGTCGAGCAACAACCTGCAATACTTCTCGAACAGGTGTAGTGAAAATCTTCGGGTAAATGGATACGGGGAATGGCACGTCCCGAGAGTAATTGCAGATTGCCATCAGCCATGGTGCATATGGCTTGTGGGAGTTGTGGTCATCAGCACAAGACACTAAAGTTCTGAGGAAGTAGTCTTCAAAATCGAAGGGATGACCGTGGACTAACTTCAACAGAGCAAGTTGCATATCATTTGGAATTGGAAAAATATCGTGCACATCAAGCATTGGCATCAAAGTTTTCGAGAGAATATAAAACCATGCCTTTGCTTCAAATACCAAGTGTCTTGGCTTCGGCTCAGTGGGGTAGTGATCTCCTACGACTTCTGGATCCATCAGCGTAGAGAATTCAGCAGGAGTTGCAGCAGGTAAATCATGAAGTTTGTGAGGTAATCCTTCGAACGGAGGTAAATTTATGATAGCCAGAAATTGGTCGACAGTCATGTGAAAAACTTGGCCTTGAATCATATAGTCAAATTTCCATGTCTTCGAGTTCTCAGGATCTCCAGAGACATAAAGTGTTGCATAAAACTGTTTGATAAGCTCGGGATTGTAACCACAATCGAGAGCAAACATCTTGTGAGCATGCAGGCTATCAATTGTCTCGGCAATGTTCTCAAAACAAGTAGTGGAGTACACGGAAGGCATATCAAGATATTGATGCTGGAAAACTCTTGCCTTGTTGTACAACACACGAGTATAGTAGATGGCTTGCTCTTGGGTCCAAAACCGAAGAGAATAAGCACTTCTGGGCTTCTCGTAGGGATTGGTACCGAAGAAAAATGGCTTGTGTTCGCGCCTTTTGAAGATGGGACCTCCTCGAGGAACATCTGAGCGGAACAAAGGCAGCATTTCTCTCGGATGAGCAGAGTGAAGCAGCTCATCAATGGGAAAAACCTCAGCAGCATTATCTGGCATCTGGAACTCTGGTTCAGCAGGTCGAGAGATAGATGATGGAATGTTTACGATATCCTGAGCCGGAATGACTGCAGGAGCATTCTCCTCGGCCTGAGCTACGACGGCATCTCCTTCGTCGGTTTGAGCATTTTCTGCGGCCTCTTCAATTTCCATGGCCTCCAAGTCTTCATTAAATTGAGCAAACGCATCAACCATTTCTTCGTTCGAAGAACTGGATGAGGAGGATGAAGAATTATTACTTGAACTGTCATCTCCAGAACCATTGCTTACGACAGGATCTCGTCGAGAGGAAACTTTCGTGATGTCAACATCAACATCTTCTCCTTCAGGCATCGTCCGGGCAGAAGAGTAATCTTTCTGGACTGGAGTTTCTTGCTCGACACGAGCAGCTTGCTCGGTCTCTGCATGAGCTTGGATTTCAGTGGCGGGGATGGTCGATGGAATGACATGAGGTGGAGATGGTGGGTTTGGAGGTGGTGGCGAGGCTTTTGGTGGTGAGGGTTGACGGGGTGGAGATGGAGGTGGGGGTGGAGGTGGAGGTGTTTGTTGTCGGGGTGGAGGTGTAGCTTGACGAGGGGGTGGAGTTGTCTTACGGGGAGGAGTGGGTTGCTTGGTGGGGTTTGGTTCAGTTTCTTGTCGTTCTGTGGTAGCAACGACCTCGGTGGACTTGGCCTTCTTTGCATTCTTCTCGATCTCTGGCGTCCCACGCTCAGAGGTTGGGGCAGCAGACTTTCTCTTTCGAGATTGTCTTTGGAACAGAGCATCATTATGCTCTTTGCAAACGGCAGACACAACTTGTTTTACCTTGTCAAACACAGCAGTTAAATTTTCTTTCTGAGTCCTCCTGGAAGCTTCAGCAGATGCAATCTTGGACTTGAAAAAGTTTCGGGACTCAATGTCCTCGGTTTCCTCTTGGAGTTGCCTGGTGTAAAACCTGACTTGCTCCTTATCTTTTCGATCCTGGGTGATATAACCTTCCCAGCGGATCATGTATCGAGCAACATGCTCTTGGATTTCAGCAGGAACATCATCCTCGGAAGTGACTTTGCTCGGTGTAGTAGCCATCTTCCAGAGAATGTGAGATATATGTGCAGCATCCCAAGGAGCATTGGCATTTGATTCTCCTTCATTGGAACTCTCTTCATCGGCACGAGGACCGGAAACAGCAGGTGCAACAGAGGCAGGAGCTGGTGCAGCTCGAGGAACTGGAGCAGCTTGAGCCTTCTGTCTTGCTTCCTTCGCTTTCTTTTCGGCTTCCTTGGTGGCTTTGGCAGCAGCAATGGGTTTTGAGACCACTGCTTTCTCCTTCGAGGCACTAGGGGCCTCAGCATTCTTCTTCGAAGCACTAGGGGCAATTACCTTTTCTTTCGTGACTGTGGGAGTCACAACTTTCTCGGTGACCTTTTCTTTCGGGTCACGAGGGATAGTGCCTGCAGAAACCTGTCGTCGATATTTTTCACTGACCAAATGAAGAATGCCAAGTTGTTGGGCAACCAGAGCCTTTTTATGCTCAGGCTGACTGTGAAAGTTCAGGAGCTTGGCATTAATCAATTCTTTCTCTTCTTGTTCCTTTTGCTTGGCCAGCCTTTCCTTTCGCTGAAAAAGCGTTTCATCATCTTCACCAACATGAGCTTGCTTTCCCTTCGATGGAGCCGAAGGTTTTGGTTGGCGAGCAGGAACAGGTGGAGCAGATGAAATAGGTGGATCTGTGACCAAGTTGGTCAAGTCAATATTTCCTCGAGAAGCCTGTGGAGCAGGCTCCTGGATCCTTATACCTCTACTGCTCGGCTTTTTCTTCAGAGGTAAGTCCTCGATATCAGCCTCTGTACCAGGGTCTTGATCATCTGAATTAGCTTCTCCTTCGGAGCTTGCATCAGGAGGTGAAACTATTACAACCTTTTTCTGTCTCTTGGCTGACTTCTTGCCACCCTTCGGTTTGGCGCTAGGGCCAACTTCTTCGGCAGCTTTAGCAGCTGCTTCTTTTCGAGCTTTAGCTTCTCTTCTCTTTTGTGCTCGAGCTTCTCGAGCTTCAACGAGCTCTTTAAAATCAGCAGGTGTTTTGAGAGCTGTAGGGTGAGCATCAGCAGGAGGAGGTGGTCGATTAAATTTCGTCCACTTTGGCCTTAGAGCTTTGACATCAACCCAAGGATTCTTCATAGCAAACAGCCTCTCCCAACGAGGAATAAGAGACTTGTATTCATACCAACGAAGAGCTTGAAGTCTTCGAATCTCTTGCAGACGATTCTCTCTTGTACGAGTATCCTCAGATCCTGGCGGCGTTCTCAAATTCTTCTCAATGATCACTTCCTCAGACAAACCTTCAGAGTTATTGGTGATTCTTGTTCGGCCTCCCACACGCTTGGGAACTCTAATATTTCCTTCGTTGCCAGACATTTTCCTGCGAAAAAGAAGGATACGAGGGAATATAGGAAAGTTGTGAACAAGTACCAACAATTTCGAGGAAAAACATTTGAATGCAGCAATCTTATCGAGAGATTTGTCTTATCGCAAATTTTCATGAAAGTGCTAGGCTAGATTTTCATCGGGTGGAAATCTAACGAAGAACTTGTATGAATAAATCGCACAAGATGAAATCTATCGAAACGATACTGTAGGATTTGCCTAAGTGAGAGAATCCGAGGGATTTCTTACCAAGGACAGATGGGGAATCGACAGAAAAGCTAGAAACAGATTTCCCAAGTTTCAAAGATCCAACCGGATCAAACAGACCTAAAAGAAATCAGAGAAAAATCAACACAAAAACTGGAAACGATGAACAGTGCGAGATTGAATCGACTCCAGAGCCACACATACCCTAACTTGGTAATGTGAGGTGACTACGGCGACGCGGATGATGATCTTCGTCGACGGGAATGCCTCCGGCAGCTTCCTTCCGGCAGTTAAGCGGCGAGGGAGTCGTCGGCGACAAGACAGCACGGCGGCGCGCGAGAGAGAGAGCTTCTGGAGGCGAAGAGACGAAGTCGAAGGAATAGCGATGTCTAAGCCGGTGGAGTGGATCAGTATTTATAAGAGGAGGTCTGACAGAACTGTCAGATCTGATCCAACGGCGCAGATTTCGCGTCTCTCCGTATTCAACGGACGGATTTTGTGGCGGTAATCGTGGGAAATCTCAACGAACCGAAAGAAAGTTGCTCCACGTCCGAGACCAAACTCATCGAACATCGAGTATAAAAGTAGATAAAACTTCGATAGATTTTCCTTCTGAATCAATGTCATTCGAAGGGAATCTTGATCGAGTACAATATGTACATGTTCACGAGAGAGAAGCACAGAATAGGGTAGGGATAGAATAGAGGGAAAACAGGGTCCGATACTTAGTCAATCCGAGATAAAACAGCTATAGAAACTCGGAGTGATAAGTGTATAGGACAACACCAAACGAACAAAATAAATGAAAAAGAAATACGACAGAAAATTAACGAAAGTAAACTATAATAATAAGGTATTATACATAGTACCGATAGTTATGATCTTACTGCACATTGCGTGAGTCCAAGATGTTCAACTCACACCTCAGTGTACAGAACCTCTTTTCATCCAAGGGCTTTGTGAATATATCAGCCAATTGTTCTTCGGTGCGAACATGGCTGATAACAATATCTTCTCGCTGAACATGATCTCGAAGAAAATGATGACGAATATCAATATGCTTCGTTCGAGAGTGTTGCACTGGATTATGAGCAATTTTGATTGCACTCTCGTTATCACAAAGCAATGGAATTTTCTTCACAAGAATACCATAATATTTCAGCGTTTGCTTGAGCCACAGAATCTGAGTACAGCATGAACCGGCAGCAATATACTCGGCTTCAGCCGTAGAAATAGATACACAATTCTGTTTCTTCGAGGCCCAACAGACAAGAGATCTACCGAGAAAATGACATGTGCCTGAGGTAGATTTCCTGTCGACTCGATCTCCAGCCCAGTCAGAATCTGAATAACCAACGAGATCAAACTGGGCACCTTTGGGATACCAAAGGCCCAAGGTTGGTGTGTGTGCCAGATATCGAAGGATTCGCTTGACAGCAATATGATGAGATTCCTTCGGGTTTGCCTGAAAACGAGCACACATACAAACTGATAGCATAATGTCAGGTCTAGATGCACAAAGGTAAAGAAGCGAACCGATCATCGAGCGATATTTCTTTTGATCGAAAGGTTTGCCCTTCTCATCTGCATCTAGATGAACATTCGTAGGCATTGGAGTCTTGATAGTTTTGCAACCGACAAGATCAAACTTCTTCAGGCAATCTCTGAGATACTTCTCTTGAGAAATGAAAGTACCATTCTTCTGTTGACGGATTTGAAGCCCGAGAAAGAACTTCAATTCTCCCATCATTGACATTTCATATTTCTTCGACATCATACGAGCAAATTCTTCGCTAATATCAGGGTTAGTACAGCCAAAAATAATGTCATCGACATAAATTTGACACACAAAAAGATCATTTTTGTATGCACGAGTAAAAAGAGTCGGATCAGTTGTTCCTGGTTTGAAGCCCTTCTTAAGAAGAAAATCCTTCAGTGTTTCATACCAAGCACGAGGTGCTTTCTTTAACCCATATAGAGCCTTGTGTAATCTGTACACCTTATCAGGATTCTTCGGGTCTTCAAAACCTGGTGGCTGCATAACATACACTTCTTCTTCGATCTCACCGTTAAGAAATGCACTTTTGACATCCATTTGATATAGCAGTATACCATTGTAATTGGCAAAAGCAAGCATGACACGAATGGATTCCAGTCGAGCAACTGGGGCATAAGTCTCACCAAAATCAATACCTTCGATTTGAGTGTAGCCTTGTGCAACCAGTCGAGCTTTATTCCTTACCACTATGCCATCTTCATCTTGCTTGTTGCGAAAGATCCACTTTGTACCAATGATATTATGCTTCGTGGGATCAGGTCTATCGACAAGGGACCAGACTTTATTTCTCTCGAACTGGTTAAGTTCTTCGAGCATAGCAGTCATCCAATCTGAGTCCTTCATGGCTTCATCGAATTTTGATGGTTTTAGCATGGATACAAACGAAAAATTTCCACAGAAGTTAGCTAATCGAGTACGAGAACGAGTGGTGGGACGACCTGGTAAACGAATCTCTTCGAGAATTGAGTCGACATCCACTCTTCTTCGAACACGAGGAAAAGTCTCTTCATCTTGTGAATCAGGTTGATCTTCGGGATCAGCTTGTCCTTCGAGATCATTTCCTTCGGGTTCAGCTTGTCCTTCGGGATCAGCATATTCTTCGTTTATGCGTTCTCCTTCGACCTGTGCATCATTTTCTTCAGGATGTTGATCTCCAGCGCCCCGGGCTATGTGTGGGAACATTGGACCATCATCATCCCTATTGGCTTGTTGAGCATTTCCTTCGACAGGCCGAATATCTCCAATAGCCATGAACCTGATAACTTCATCCAAAGGAGGTTCATCCAGGTTAAGAGGTAATTGCTCCTTTTGAGAGCCGTTAGTTTCATCAAATCGAACATTTACAGTTTCTACAACTTTGCCAAGATGTGAGTTGTAAACTCTGTAAGTGTGAGAAGTTGAACCATAACCTAGAAGAAAACCTTCGTGAGCCTTTGGGGCAAACTTGGAGCTGTGATTCATGTCTCTGATATAACATGGAGCACCAAAAACCCTGAGATAAGACACATTTGGCTTTTTACCAGTGATGAGTTCATGTGAAGTTTTCTTCAGAAACTTATGCAGATAAACCTTGTTGATGATATGACATGCAGTGTTGATAGCTTCGGCCCAGAACCTGACAGGAGTCTTGTATTCAGCAAGCATTGTTCTGGCCATTTCAATAAGTGTTCGATTCTTTCTCTCGACCACACCATTTTGTTGCGGTGTATAAGCAGCCGAGAATTCATGAGTAAAGCCATATTCATCAAGAAAAACTTCGATATGAGTATTTTTGAATTCAGTACCATTATCACTTCTGATATGCTTGAGAGATAATTCATATTCAGTTTGAGCTCTCTTTGCGAAAGTTTTGAAAATTTCAACAACCTTGCTCTTGTCATCTAGAAAGAAAACCCAGGTGTATCGAGAGAAATCATCAACAATAACCAGACCATACTTGTTACCTCCAAGACTAGCATAATTTTGAGGACCGAATAAATCCATGTGAAGTAATTCAAGAGGACGAGTAGTAGTCATGACGGTTTTTGCAGAGTGATGTTTCTTGGCAATCTTTCCAGCTTCACAGGCACTGCATAGACGATCTTTATCGAATTTCACATTATCAATTCCAACGATGTTCTTCTTCGAGATAAGAGTTTGAAGATTTTTCATCCCTGCATGACCAAGTCTTCGGTGCCATAACCAACCAGAAGTGGCTTTGGCCATTAAACATGTGGACACTGCAGGTCCCGAAGAAAAATCAATGACATAAAGATCACCTTTGCGATATCCTTCGAACACGAAGGAATAATCATCCTGTGAAAAGACAACACAGCGAGACGCAGAAAACAGTACAAGCATACCCATATCACAAAGTTTCGATATAGACATAAGATTATATCCTAGAGATTGTACAAGCAAAACCTTATCAATGTGCTTGTCTTTTGATATAGCAACTTTACCCAAACCAAGTACTTTCCCTTTGTTGTTGTCACCGAAGGTAATATATTTCTGTGAAGATTCAGACAGTTTTTCTTCGGTGAACAAATCTTTGTCTCCGGTCATATGATTTGTACATCCACTATCCATGACCCATTCGGATCCACCGGAGACATAGCCCTGCAGAAGAATTAGTTCTTCTTAACCACCCACAAACGAGCAGGTGATTTAGAAGGCATGGTAGAGCTAGATGGGGCAGCAATATTATATCGAACAGGATTGCATTGTCGATCAGGACCATCAAGCACACCATAAATATAATTCCTCGGTGAGGGGTTAGAGTAACGATGGGTAATTGCAATTTTGGTGCGATTGTCACGATGGCGATAAACATTTCTATCTATTCGATAGTAATCCTTCTGGGGAACATTTGAAGCGGGCACCAAGGGTTCATTTCTATCCTCGAGAGAATAGTAGTGATTCGGTGGTACCGAGGATTTTCCCTGCATAGAATGGTTAGGGGGCAGTTTTTCTACGAGAGATTTGCGAACCCAAATCTGTCGCTTATAATAGCCATTCTTTGGAGGAGTACCAACGAACTCAGCCGACACCTTTCCTTCCTGATCTTTGACAAGCTTGTAGTCAGAATCAAGTGATTCATCAACAATAGTTTTGTCAATTTTGCAACTAAAACCTGAAAGGTTAGCAATATCAATGGGCTTTTCTTTCGCAAGAACCCAGACAGTTTTAGGATACTGTTCGGGTTTCCAGTAGGTTCCATCAGGATTGATTTTCCTTTCGAAGCCAACTCCTTCGTTACAAGGATTTCTGTGAAGAAGAGCCTTTCGAAGGATATCACATAAGTACTGGTGTCCCTGCACACTTTTGAACATGCCTGTTTCAAATAAATTTTTTAACCTGAGGAGTTCCTCGGTAATGGTTTCCTCGTTCGAGGGATTAGCATCATCAATAACAATAGGTTGCTTTCCTTTCGATCTCTCATAAATAGACTCAATTTTACTTCGTTCCAAACAGGTTAAGCAAGGTGAAACAGATTCATTTTTATCTTCTGAGCCCTGTTGAGCCACGAGAGTGAGATTTACACTTTCCAACTCTTCATTAGCCTCTCTCAGTTTCTCGAGAGCTATTTTCCTTTGAAGGAATTCGTAGGTTAGCTTCTCGTAGTCCCCTGAGAGAAGTTCATGACGAGAGGAAAGTTCATCATACTTTTCCTTCAGAGCTGCATGCTCGTTAGTCAAAGTTTGACCCTTCTCAATCTCATTGATCAACAGAGTCTCAGATTTTTGAATAGTTTTACTTAGAGAATCTAGTTCATCTTGTTGGATAGAAGCAATTTTAGCAAGTTTAGCATAGCTTATCCTAGAGTCACTTTCATAAGCAGATCCATCAGAAGTATCGTAGGATTTCTTAGATGAGGATACCTTAGCCTTGGCCATGAAGCAGTAAGCGGGAGATTCATCTTCACTGCTCTGGTTGGAGAAGAATGAACTTGAATTCTTGTTCGAGGCGAATGCTATCCCAGCAACACCATCAGATTCAGAACCAGAACCAGATCTTGACTTTGATCCTGCTTCAGAACCGGATGCTTCTTCTTCAGAGTTCATCTCTTTACCCAGATAGGCTTTGGCTCGGTGCGAATTCTTTCGACGAGAGGAATGAGATTTTGATGAAGAACCCTCTCGATGCTTGTGATACTTCTTCTTCTTGTCATCATCAGAACCATCTTTCTTGTCTTTTCTGGACCTTGAATCATATTTCTTCGAATCGTGATTTTTGCTCGATCTGTAAGACTTGCTCGAAGAGCTACTGTGAGAGTGCTTTGATTTATGTTCAATTTCCCAGAGAGGACAATCAGCGATGAAGTGACCTGGCTTCTTGCACTTGTAACAACAGTTATCTTTCGCTGAAGAGTTTCTGGATGATGATCGATGTTGAGATGAATTACTTGAATGTCTTGAAGAATAGTTTTTCTTCGGTGAAGAGGAGTTCCTTCTCTGAAGGCGATTGAATCTTCTCATTATCAGTGCCAGATCTTTTCCAATGTTCTCGGGGTCATCAGAGGCACCATCAGATTCACAACTGGCTTCAGGAGAGGAGTGATGTGAAGCTCTGGCTTTGAGTGCATGAGATTTTCTTCGACTCCCATTGACGTCACGTTTCTCATCTTCTTCCATCTCGAAAGTATTAAGCCTTTCAAGAATATCAGCGGCAACCATATCCTTGAAATCAGTTCTTTCCTTAATCATCAGCACAATGTGATCGAAGGAATCATCAAGAGAACGGAGCAAGGTTCTGACAATAGTCCGATTGGTAATGTCATCTGCACCGAGGGAAATCAGTTCATTTGACAGCGCAGTGAGTCTGCTGTATATAGAACAAACTTTCTCTCCCTCGTGCCTCTTGAAACGATAGAACTTGCTTCGAAGGGTGTCAATTCGAGCATCTTTCTGAGTAGAGAGACCTTCACCAATCTTCTCGAGATAATCCCAAACACCTTTGGCCGAAGGAATATTCTTGACCTCATGATATTTTTCAGGAATCAGATGATTTGTGATGAATACCCAGACTTCAGCATCAAGGGACAACTTCTTAGCCTCTTCAGGAGTGATGGCATCAGTGTCCTTGACAGTTACACCATTCTTGACAACTTCCCAAGTGGCAGAGTTGATAGCCATGATATTCCTCTTCATTTTGTCCTTCCAATAGGGATAGTCCTTCCCATTGAATATAGGGATTGGTTCCCCCGAGCGAACAGCTGCAAACGACATTCTTGACAACACTCCAGGTTGTTAGACCAAAATACGCTGAGCGTAGGGAGTGCCTAGCTCTGATACCAATTGAAAGCTCAAGAATGATCAGAGGGGGAGGGGGTGAATGATCACTTCTAAAAATTCTAAGGAACTTAGAAGGAAATCATGTAAACATCGTAGGACTAAAGACATCTCGAAGGAAATACAGTATCGAAAGTAATGCAAGGCTCGAAAGGATTTGGAGCGAAGGAAAACATCGAAGACAAACAGGCTACGAGAAAATACTTGAAGTAAATGCTAGAAGGAAAACGAGCCTGACACAGCGATGTTTGGTAAACCAGTTCACACTCTGCAAAGTGCTACGTCTGGTTGGAGGGACTGGTGATTGAACACCTGGAGCAAAACTCTCTCCGTCCTATTCTCCACTGCAACAAACTCCTCGAGCTTGTCCAGTTTTCACTCGTGGTAGATGATTCAGGACATCTCCGAGACCTTTACAAACTTCCTTCAGCAGTGACAATTTCTCTTCGACTGCTTGACAGGCGACGCCTAACCGTCTAGGAGACTTGCAGTTCTCCAAGATAAAAAGATCGGCTAATCTCAACCTAAGTCATAGTGAATTGCTCAACTCAACTCAGACTTGGGATTTTGGTTTTCTCTCGATGAATCTCTCTTGGGATGCTCTCAGACTTCTGTCTTAGAATCTTCAGTGGAGCAGCCAACCCGAACTGGCGGGTGGGTGCGGGGTATTTATAGTTGGCGATCCCGATGGGTAAAATGACTGAAGTGACCCGATGCAACCGCTTGACGCGTGTCCACAACGGTCGGATTCCAATCACTGCGCAACTTTACTTGAGGAACAAGTAAGCTGACTCACCGAACGAGTTCTCTCTCGAAGGCACGAAGTGCAATGACTTTGCCTTCGAGCTATTCGCTCGACTCGGTGAGATTTCTCTCGGTAGGCTTTTGTGGGTTTTGGTTGAGCAGAGCAGATTCACTTCGACAAAGATCTCAACTAGCAAACCCCTCTTAATAGTACGGTTTTTCCTACGACTCAAGAAATAAAGAGAAACTAGCAAAAAGACTAAGTCTTCGATCAGCTTCAGCTTTCTCCTCGTTGCGCTTTTGCTCGAGAGAAACATCTTCTTCGACAACATTTTTAGGGGTCGTCTTCCTTCAAAGGCTTCGGTAGATGACTGCAGATTCACTGCAGTGAGTTGTCCTTCGACCTTCTACATGCAAACTCCATTCTTTCGGAACCTAAGTATCTGTTTATGCTCGAAAACAATATTAGTTCCACTTCTGCTTTGTCTAACAATGTCCAAAACCTTCGGGGGCAAAACTTGCTCTTACAAGAACCGTACCCACTTGTCTAAGCAGACAAGGCCAAGCACAAAACGTTCTCGGAAAGCATCGAACATGAGGGGCATCCCATCCAGGCTAGATGATCAACTGAGATGGGTCCTCATCGTCCGCACACAAGTCTAAATGATATGGGTGGTGAACTCCCATACTCATAGACAAGTTGCCTCAACCATAATCCCGATTGTATTATAACACTTACATAGACTTACTCCAGCCCGATCACTTACTCGGGGTCTAGGGCGGGCTCGATCATACAACAAAGTGTGCACGTGACATAGTCACGAGCAATCGCATCGCAATGCCCCAAGATGCGCACATCTAAGGGCCACTTGGTGTATAAAAGACCGCCAGCCAGATCACAACTAAGGTCTCGAAAACCCATACTAAGACATGCATGTTATAATCATACACGCAGCACACATGTCTAGTATGAACAGCAGGTATCATTGCAATTCTCTACAAAGTTTACAACTTTATTGATAACTCTTACATAGTGCACACAGAGATCACAAGTCTGTGATCAAACATTACATCAAACATGCGGAAGCAAAGTAGGTCTGAGTACAGACAAGTTTAACAAATGGCTTAAGAAGCCTTATTTAAACACAAGCCCTCCACAAGGGAACCAGGCTGCTGACTGGGACTAAACTAGCTTGGCTTCAGTCGTCGAGCTCCAGGAAGAATCCACCATCGGGGTCAGTGGAATCATCTAAAACATAGATTAAGCAAACGTGAGTACAAAGTCGTACTCAGCAAGACTTACGTAGGAACTATACTACTCATGCTCAAGTATCAAGGCAAATGGAGGTGGGGTATCAATGCAGAAGTGCCATCTTTGACTTGGCTAGTCCTGTACTACGAATACTAGAATGAGGTAAGAAGCGTACACGAGTCCACTATCCAAGCCTCTCAAGCAATTACTCCACTATGGTGCCTTCCTCGACTTCCCACGAGAAAGCACGCCATAGCACTCACGCTTATCTTGGCAAGTTTTATAAGTATCCATTGAAGTTTTCTAATAATCAAGCTAAGCTTTCCAAGCAGTCCATAACCGCAGACGCGGCTATTCGAATAGTTTTGTTAACCCTGCAGGGGTGTACCGCTACACACACATGACCATCAGTTACCGCCATGTCTCGTCGCCATTCAAGGGGTGCCGGCGAGGATGCTCACCACAACTGTTACCTCATAGCCGATGACGAGGGTGTGACCCCACGACTCCTGCTCGTGAGGATACCTGGTGCTTATGAAGACGGAAGGCCCGTTGGAAAGCCTCGAAAGGCCCACGACTGGCCCAATCAAGCACCAATGTAGGAGTCCGCGACTGATATGGAAGGCACGACTTGCCGTACAAAGCAAGACTAGGACTAGGAAACTATCTTTGTAATCTAGTACGGACTCCCCGAGACCTAGCCTAGTATATAAAGGTTGGGAGGGGAGACGTCTTCATCATCCAATACACAATCTACTCTCCTGATCTTGCGAGAACTCGCCTTGGCCTCCTTTGTAATCGCCCCCTCACGCAATAATATCGAGCAGGAAGTGCTTCTCCTGTTAGCCGACGAGTATCGTCCAACCTGTTCCTTCTCTATGATCAACCCAGGGTCCCTGACCATGGGATTTGCCGAGGCTGATCCTTGTCAATTGGCGCCGTCTGTGGGAACTACACAGGTTGGAATCACGATCTCGGCGGTCCCGCCTTCAGCAAATCAGGACTCGAGGACTAGAGCCAGATCTTGCCCGCTCGAGGAGTTCAAGTTCACCACAAGCATCTCCATCGCCCCATCAAGATCACTTAGCCTGCAGCCGAATCAAGTTGAGCACCTCGACGATCGCCAGATCCGTCGCCGACGGAAAAGAACCCGACGACCCAGAAGACAGGCGTGAGGAATCTACACGGGATCCCCACTCGAAGAGTCATGGCGCATGACAGAAGACTCGCCAACCACTCGACGACCCGCCGCCACCCGGACTCCCGCCGCGCTACAAGACAACGTCTCCGAAACCCAGACCGGCGAGTACTACGACCCAGATCGAAGACCAGACGTGTCAGAACCCTCTGTTAGGTAATGTGCTAGGATCAAAGTAACCTTGCATCATGTCAAAATTTTCAAAAGAAATCTTTGAAATCAAAAATCAAAAGCAAATGGGAGAAGGAACACCCCCTAGATGAATTAATTCAAAAGGCCAGATAAAAATCTTCTCCAAAATTTCATGTTAGATTTTTGAAAAGTCTTATAAATGAGTGTGATCACATATCAAGTGATGTGGGACCCACCCCATGCTCATAGATTTTTCAAATATTCAAACAGTGCCTTGGAATTAAAGAAATACCCCTATTTGATTTAAGATTCAAATTATTTGAATTTTAAAAATGTTGAAACTTTATAAGTGGCTAGTCTATATTATTATGAGGCCACATAAAAGTTTTCAGCATTTAATAAAATGTTTAGCTATTTATTTTAGCTAAACAGAACAAATGTCAGAAAAGGAAAATAGAAAAGAAAGCAGAAACCACTTACCTGGCGCCTAGGCGGAGCTGGCCCACCCAGCCCAGCCGGCCCACAGGGGCAGGGGCGTCTTCTTCCCCGTCCCTCGCCTCCAAGCTGCTCGGTGGAATGCCACCGAGCTAGCCGGGGACGCCACGTCGCCGCCGGGAGCTTCCAGGCCCCCCCGTGGCCTCTTCTTGCACCTGGACGCGCCCGGGAGACGCCGTGAGCTCATTCCCCCCTCCCCAGTGCCTATCCTCCTCTCTCTCGCTGAGCCCCGAGAAGAACAGGACGTCGCCGTCGCCATAGCTTGAAGCCCGCGTGGCCAACGACGTCCCCGAGCTGCGCCGTGCTGTCCATCCTCCTCGCCGTCCTCGACTTCGACTCCGTGCAGAAGGAATCGAGCTCGGACGCTCTGTAGCCGCCGGAATCTTCTCCACGTTGCCGCCGGACCCGCAAGCCAACTCCGGCGAATTCATCGTCGTTGAAGCCTCTCCGTCTCCACCGCCTGCGCCGTTGCGTTCACCATCTCCTGGTGAGCAGAACCCCTAATCTTGCGGCCCCTCAATCCCCCCCTAAACGATTCCGCCATGAGAGAAGAGGAAGGTCGCCGCCATGGTCGTCGTCCTCCTCGCTCCAGTGCTCATCGTGAACCCCCAGTGCGTGCGTTTGGCTCCTAAACATGCCAGCGTTCGAACGCGCCCCGAATCGCCTCAAGTTTTGCACTACAACGTCGACTACGACCTCGCCGTGGTTCTGTCGCCGCCAAGGACGTCGACGTCGTCGCTCCCGACCACCCCGCGACCCCCTGTTGCCTCTAGAAGACGCGGACGACCTCCAGGAGCAAGCCGGTGCCCTCCGTTTCCCCTCCCGTGGCCGGATTCGTCCTCCCCGTGTAGCGCCGCCGCGGTCCAGTCGCCGGCGTTTAGCCGCCGACGTGTCAGCCCAAAGCCCCCCTGTTAATTACTCGGCTAATGACCCCCTGGGTCACTGACCAGTGGGCCCAGTGGCTTAATTAAGCCACTGGATTAATTTAACCCACGGTTTAATTAATCCAGCCACTGACAGGTGGGACCCCCATGTCAGCCCCCCCTGACGCCAGCTTGACGTCAGCCTGACGCAGTAAATCGATTTAAATGAATTTCCAGAGAATATTTGAATTAAAAGAATTCCACAAATTCCAGAAAATACCCCAAACTTTGGAAATTCATAGAAAATTCATATTAACTCCAAATTGGACAAATAATATATGAAAAATGATCAGGAGAAAATTATCTTTCCAAATATGCAACTTTCAACTCTGTTTGAGTTTAATTTAAAATGTGATCAGTAGCATTTGCTATTTGATTTAAATGGAATTAAATCAAATTCAAATCAAACATTTTTGCAACTTGAACCATGGCAACATGCTACATTTCAATCACACATCAGAGGCATATCATAAACATTTCCCAAAAGGTTCAAAATGATCAAACTATGTCACATGCAACTTAGTTAATTTGAATTCAAATGTGGAGTTTGAATTTGCATTTCAAATGCAATATACTCCACTTAAATGGAATTGCCTCACACATCAAAACTTATACTTCAAGTTTCAACATTCATTCATGTGCTTGAGCATTGCATTCATTTTGATTGCTACTTCGTGCTTTGTTTGTCGAGTAGAGGTGGAACCGGAGCAAGAGGTTGCAACCTTCGTTGAAGACCCCGAACCCGAACCTCGTAAGCAAGGCAAGCAAACCCCCATTGATCATGTCAAAAAAATCCCACTTCCCTCTCATGTCTCGCTTATGCATTGTTTAGGATGATCACCATGATTCGTTTCTACCGCATAGATGAACCCATTCCTTTGCATGACCTATCATTTTGTCACAGTAGTAAGCAAACCACAATCCTAGCAAATGTAGGAGTTGTTTGATATCATGTGGCCCCTGCAATGTTATCGCTTATTGCATACTTAGTATGATACCATGTTGTTACTGTGATGTGAGTCGGGATGGGAATGAACATGTTGATGATGGTAGAAAAGTGTTGGTGAATCGACCTTAATACAAGGTGAACGATGAGAGGCTGTGTAGGAGTACACAGTGGGTTGTCTCGTTGAACACTGCCCTAGTACGAGTTCTTGTTTGGTGATCCAAGATGAAGAGTACAACCACACATTGGGCTCAGTGACCCCTCTCAACTTACTAACTCATCCCTTTCGATGTCCAGATGTCGAAATAGTTCGGAGTTCTGGTAGGTCTGTGGCCTGGTTGCTAAGTGAGAGAACGGCTCATCCGAGACTGACTTATGCACCACGCACACATCACTTGGGTCCACTTCGGTAAACCGGCCGGGTTCACGATTGTGGTAACCAACCCAAGTAGGCGGCTTTCTCGGACTAGATCGGCTATGAGGTAACAGTTGTGGTGAACATCCTCGCTGGCACCCCTTGAATGGTGTCGAGATCAAAGGCGGTAAATGATGATCATGTGTGTGTAGCAGTACACCCTTGCAAGGTTAACAAAACTATTCGAATAGCCGCGTCCGCGGTTATGGACTGCTTGAAAAGCTTAGCTTGATTATTAGATAACTTGAACCGGATACTTCTAAAACACACCAAGATAAGTGTGAGTGTTATGGCGTGCTTACTCGTGGGGAAGTCGAGGAAGGCACCATAGTGGTGTAAAGTGTTGGAGAAAGTAGTGGACTCGTGTACGCTTCTTACCTCAAAGTCTGGTACTCGTAGTTCAGGATTAGCCAAGTCAAAGCTGGCATTTCTGCAAGTGAACCCCACCTCCTTTTTTCCTTGACACATGTGCATGAGTAGTATAGCTCCGATGTAAGTCTTGCTGAGTACGACTTTGTACTCACGTTTGCTTAATCTATGTTTTAGATGATGCCACTGACCCCGAAGGTGGCTTCTTCATCGAGCTGGACGACTGAAGACCAACTAGTCTAGTCCCAGTCAGACGACTGGTTCCCTCGTGGAGGGCTTTGTGTTTAAATAAGGCTTCTTAAGCCATTTGTTAAACTTGTCTGTACTCAGACATAATTTGCTTCCGCTTGTAATGTAATGTTGGATCACATGTATGTGATCTCTGTGTGCACTCTATAAGAGTTATCAATAAATATGTACACTTTGTAGAGAATTGCAATGGTACCTGCTGTTCATACAAGGCATGTGTGCTGCGTGTATGTTTATAACATGCATGTCTTTGTATGGGTTTTCGAGACCTTAGTTGTGTTCTGGCTGGCGGTCTTTCATACACCAAGTGGCCCTTAGATGTGCGCAGCTTGGGGCATCGCGATGCGATTGCTCGAGACTCCGTCTCGTGCACACTTTGTGGTATGATCGAGCCCGCCCTAGACCCCGACTAAGTGATCGGGCTGGAGTAAGTCTATGTAAGAGTTTTGAGATAGTCGGTAGTATGGTTGAGGCGACTTGTCTTTGAATATGGGAGTTCACCACCCATATCATTTGACTTGTGTGCGGACGATGAGGACCCATCTCAGTTGATCATCCGGCCTGGATGGGATGCCCCTCACGTACGATGCTTTCCGAGAATGTTCAGTGCTTGGCCTTGTCTGCTTAGACAAGTGGGTGCGGTTCTCGGCTCTCCATATGACTATGTCTTAACTGTACTTGCATACGCTAACCCCGGGTCCCGACAGACTTGGTATCAGAGCAGGACTGACTGTAGGACTAGTAGCCTTGGCCGAAGTCGAGTCTAGCTTGCTATAGTTATATAGTTACTCTGGTTATATAAGGGAACAACGTAAGGCTTCTTTTTTCTCCTTACCCATTCGTTCTGAGTTTTGAGTCACCCTCATCTTATTCTACGGGAATATAGGATTAGGTTCTCCTCTGTCTGATTAGAACATCTCGTTGTTTTCTTCCTCATAGCCGTAGGAAAGTTGTGATCGGTTTGTTAGAGTGGTTATGCTCCCTGGTTTATTACATCGTATGTAAGTGTTGTTTCCATGTTGTAAGAAATTGTATTTTTCTTGCAATTACAGCCGTTATGCTGTCCGAGTCATTCCAGGTTATCTCATAAGCTGATGCATTTGCAAACTCCTTTCTGTTTCAGATGGCAGATCTTCCCCCTCGGCAGATTGTTCGTTTGACCAGGTGCCTCGGTGTGCGTGGCCATCCCGCCACGTTGATCGAGATGATGTCCTATGTGGGTTATCGGTGGTACCCTGAGTACACCATCGAGGAGCAGTTTCACGACTTCAACCAGACGCAGTTCCACTGCATTGTCCAGATCTACCCGCACCACGTTGGAGTCACTCAGCCTATCCACTTTGGACATGGCATTGGCGTTACCGAGAACATGGCTGTGCAGGATGCTGCATACTCATGTATGACACTGCTGAGAGAGGAGCACACTTTGCTGAGAGAGACTTCTTTCCGCTATATCCCTGCTGCACTTCCAGGAGAAGAGGGATATTACACCGGACTCTACTCAGATCACTCTGCAGAGGATCCCGCACTTCAGATGACTGCTAGGTTTGCTAGTGACAGAGATCGTGATGCACACGCTCTCCGTTTCGAGCTCCACGCCACCCGTGTTCGTCTGTATCGAGCACTGACCCTCTTGGCACCCTTTGTGAGCGTTGGATCAGTTGAGCATGATGCGATCTACCCAGTGATGACTCAGATGCCTTCTCGAGTTGCTTGGCCCGAGATTGGAGGAATTTTTCCACCCCGTGGTCCTTTTCTTCCACCCAACGCTGGACCTAGGCCCCATCCTTGCCCAAATGGATATCAGGGTCCACAAGCCTCCGTGTTTTTCGATGGTCACCTCCAGCTACCGGGATACGCGGGTAACTTTTACGAGGACTACTATGGAGATAGAGATGAGTGAGACCGCCTGTGGTCTTACTTAGTGATGATGTAGTAGTATCTTAGTATATTGTAAGCAAGGCGTCTAATATTCCAGAGGCTTAGATAAATAATGTATAGGAAGTCAGAGTGCCTCTGAAGGATGTATCATCTTCATCACGTTTGTATTAGCTTGGTGCTTGTACTAAAATGATGTATGGTTTGTATGACAGCTTGTGAATATATGGCTTGTATGCTTTATCACCATGTTGTCAAGATGATTACTTCCTTTGCTCTGTAATCCTTCCAGTACTTCAATACCTTGTTTAGACTCTTCCAATCAACTCTGTTTGACTTTGGTTTTCCCTTCAGGATGTCTCAAGGAACCCGTGGCCAGGTTGGTCGGAACCAAGGTCGTGGGAATGACCAGGAGGAAGGCAACCTTCCACCCCCACCCACGATGGCACAGGTTCTGATGGAAGTCGAGAGGAACCGCCGAGACTCTCACCATCTGTTGGAAGTCATTGCTCGCAACACCACTCAGCAGCGCAATGAGCTAGTGTCCCTGAACGACTTCATCCGACTTCATCCCCCGGTTTTCAGTTACTCCACCGAGCCCCTTGACGCCGATGACTGGCTTCGCAGCATCGAAAGGAAGCTCCAAGCAGGCCGTGTCGCAACTGGTGACAAGGTCAGCTATGCCACCTATCACCTCGAAGGTGCAGCTAGTTCTTGGTGGGAGAACTTTCTGAATATGCGTCCCGATGGACCACCTGCATCTTGGGAGGAATTCTGTACGTCCTTCCGTGAGCACCACATTCCCAAGGGTCTTATGGACCGCAAGCGTGAGGAGTTCTGTAACCTCACTCAAGGCAGAAGGACTGTTGATGAGTTTAGTCGTGAGTTCAACCGACTGGCTCGTTATGCTACCGAAGAAGTCTCCACCGACTCCAAGAAACAAGAGAGGTTCCGTCGTGGCCTCAACACTGGACTTCATCGTGAGCTCAATCTTCATGACTTTGCCACCTTCCAGGTCCTTGTCAACAAGGCCATCAAGGCCGAGGACATGAACACCCCCAACGACTTTCGCAAACACCCTAGAGATGACAGTTGATCCAGTTCTGGCTCCCAGAAGCGCAAGATCTGGATTCCAAACAGTATGTTCCGCCAGAACAACCCACCGAGGCCATCCTATGTGGCGCCTCGTCCACCCACCCAGTTCCACCCAGCTCCACCAAACAACCCAGCTCCACGCACTGTTTTCGGAGCCTGTTACAAATGTGGTCAGGCAGGCCACTATTCTCGTGAGTGTCCCCAGAACCAGCTTCAGCACCAGAATGCTCCACCCCGTGCCGGAGGCAACAACAACAACAACAATGGCCGTGGCAAGCCACCCCAGAAGGTCTACACCGCCAAACCCGCTCCTCCCGCCACTCGTGGACGTGTGAACCAGATTGCCGCCGAAGAGACTGACGACACCACTGACGTCATTCTTGGTACGCTCCCAGTCAATTATGTTCCTACTTCCGTTCTTTTCGACCCAGGAGCATCTCATTCATTCATGTCGGAAAGTTATGCACTTCGTCATGAGTTACCCTTTGTTGAATTTTCCACCCCAATGATTATTCAAACTCCAGGGTCAAGATGGCAAACTAATAGAGTAAGCCATGGTAATCAAATTGCAATTGAGGGTTTAGTATTCCTTGCTTCACTCATAGCCCTCAAGTCTTCAGACATTGATGTCATCCTTGGCATGGATTGGCTATAAAGACAGAATGCCTACCTGGATTGCAAAGGCAAATCCGTGAAACTCACCCACCCTTCAGGCAAAACAGTCAACTATACCTCACCCAGAACAAGAACCCAAGTGCATTCCTTGAATGTACTTCCCCTTCCTGAACTTGAAGATATTCCGGTGGTTCGTGACTTCCCGGATGTCTTTCCTGAAGAGCTGCCGGGCATGCCACCCGACAGATGTGTAGAGTTTATAGTGGATCTTGCCCCAGGAACCGCACCAATTTCTAGACGCCCATACAAAATGGCCCCACGTGAGTTAGCTGAGCTTAAAACCCAACTGGAAGCTTTGTTGGAGAAAGGGTTCATCCGCCCTAGCTCATCGCCATGGGGTTGCCCCGTTCTGTTCGTAACGAAGAAAGATGGAACAGAAAGGATGTGCGTAGACTATCGCCCGCTAAATTTAGCGACGATAAAGAACAAGTACCCATTGCCCAGGATCAATGATCTTTATGATCAACTTGCAGGATCCTCTGTATTCTCAAAGATGGATTTGAGATTAGGTTATCATCAAATCAAAATCCGAAACGAGGACATTCCCAAAAAGGTTTTTACTACTCGTTATGGTCTTTACGAGTACACCGTCATGTCCTTTGGTTTAACCAATGCCCCCGCCACTTTCTCACGCATGATGAATTCGATCTTCATGGAGTATTTGGACCAGTTCGTCGTGGTTTACCTCCATGACATCCTTATATACTCGAAGAACGAAGAAGAACATGCCGAACACCTAAGGCTGGTATTGATGAAACTTAGAGAGCATCGCCTGTATGCTAAATTCTCCAAGTGTGAATTTTGGCTACCAGAAGTGACCTACTTAGGCCACGTGATTTCTGCAAAAGGCATTGCTGTGAATCCCGAGAGAGTTCAGGCCGTCCTTGACTGGACTCCACCTGAATCGGTTAAGCAAGTTAGAAGTTTTCTTGGCCTAGCCAGCTATTGCCGTCGCTTCGTCGAGAACTTTTCTAAAGTTGCAAAGCCTCTAACTGAACTCCTCAAGAAAGATAAGAAATTCTTATGGGCTCCCAAGTGCGAGGAAAGATTTCAAGAGCTAAAAAGAAGATTGACTTCTGCACCTGTACTTGCACCTCCAGACACCAAAAAGGATTTCGAGATCTATTGTGACGCATCACGGCAAGGGTTAGGATGCATACTTCTGCAAGATCGACATGTGGTAGCTTATGCTTCACGCCAGTTGCGGCCACATGAAGAGAACTATCCTACCCATGACCTTGAACTCGCTGCCGTAGTTCATGCCCTAACAACTTGGCGACATTACCTCCTTGGTAACCGTTGCGAGATTTATTCCGACCACCAAAGCCTCAAATACATTTTCACCCAGCCAGATCTTAATCTCAGGAAAAGACGCTGGATTGAGTTGATAAAAGATTACGACGTAGTAATTTCTTACACCCCAGGCAAAGCCAACGTCATGGCTGATGCACTAAGTCGTAAGTCGTATTGTAACAACCTCATGTTACAACAGTATCAACCACTTCTTCATGAGGACTTTCGCAAGCTCAACCTTGAAATTGTTCCTCATGGACATCTTTCTAACTTGGTGGCGAAACCAACTCTTGAGGATCAAATTATAGTTGCCCAAAGGCGTGCACGAGGTGTTCGCCGGATCAAGGAGAACATTGCTAGCGGAGTTGCTAAATGTTTCTCCACAGATAGCAAGGGAACGGTATTCTTTGAAAATCGTTTGGTAATACCTAAGAATAAGGAACTAAGGCAACTCATCCTCAAGGAAGCCCATGACACACCCCTCTCAATTCATCCCGGTAGCACAAAAATGTACCGAGATCTACGCCAGAGATTTTGGTGGACTAGGATGAAGAGAGACATTGCTCAATTTGTTGCCGAATGTGATGTTTGTCGTCGCATTAAGGCAGAACATCAAAGACCTGCTGGTACACTTCAACCTTTGTCTATTCCCGAGTGGAAATGGGACAAAGTCGGTATGGACTTCATCACCGGCTTTCCAAAAACCTAGAAAGGAAACAATGCCATCTTCGTTGTCATAGATAGGCTTTCCAAAGTTGCTCACTTCCTTCCGGTTCGCGAGTCTATAACTGCTAGCCAGTTAGCGGACTTGTACGTCTCTAGAATTGTATCCCTTCATGGTGTTCCTTTGGAAATCAATTCTGATCGCGGTAGCCTTTTCACCTCTAGATTTTGGGGAAGCTTTCAGAATGCTATGGGAACTCATCTCTCCTTTAGTACAGCTTTCCATCCTCAGTCTAGCGGTCAAGTCGAAAGGGTTAACCAAATTCTTGAAGACATGCTCAGAGCTTGTGTTATCTCATTCGGAAAGAATTGGGAGAAGTCTCTTCCATTTGCCGAATTTGCTTATAACAATAGTTTTCAATCTAGTCTGAACATGGCTCCTTTTGAACTCCTATATGGACGGCGATGTCGAACACCTTTAAACTGGTCAGAAACCGGTGAAAGACAATTCTTTGGACCGGACATGATCAAGGAAGCAGAAGAGCAAGTTCGCATTGTTCGTGATCAATTGAAAGCAGCCCAGTCTCGTCAGAAAAGCTACTATGATCGTCATCATAGGCAAGAGAGCTACAATCTGGATGAGAAGGCTTACCTTCGGGTTACTCCTCTGAAGGGAACCCAACGTTTCGGTATCAAAGGCAAGTTGGCCCCATGTTACATCGGACCTTTCCGCATTATTGCTAAACGTGGAGAAGTTGCCTACCAACTTGAACTACCCCCGCACCTCTCCCGAGTACACGATGTATTCCATGTGTCCCAACTCAGGCGTTGCTTCAAGGACCCCATCCGCGAAGTCGACCATGAAACGCTTGATCTCCAAGATGACCTTTCTTATCGAGAATACCCCACTCGTATTCTTGATTCCGCAGAGCGTGTCACTCGTCGTCAGAAGATTAGGTTTCTGAAAGTGCAATGGTCACACCACTCTGAAAGAGAAGCTACGTGGGAAAGAGAAGACCGTCTCACTGCCGAGTACCCCACCTTCCTCCCGCAGACTTCTGAATCTTGGGACGAGATTTGTTTTAGTGGGGGCGAGTTGTCAGAACCCTCTGTTAGGTAATGTGCTAGGATCAAAGTAACCTTGCATCATGTCAAAATTTTCAAAAGAAATCTTTGAAATAAAAAATGAAAAGCAAATGGGAGAAGGAACACCCCCAGATGAATTAATTCAAAAGGCCAGATAAAAATCTTCTCCAAAATTTCATGTTAGATTTTTGAAAAGTCTTATAAATGAGTGTGATCACATATCAAGTGATGTGGGACCCACCCCATGCTCATAGATTTTTCAAATATTCAAACAGTGCCTTGGAATTAAAGAAATACCCCTTTTTGATTTAAGATTCAAATTATTTGAATTTTAAAAATGTTGAAACTTTATAAGTGGCTAGTCTATATTATTATGAGGCCACATAAAAGTTTTCATCATTTAATAAAATGTTTAGCTATTTATTTTAGCTAAACAGAACAAATGTCAGAAAAGGAAAATAGAAAAGAAAGCAGAAACCACTTACCTGGCGCCTAGGCGGAGCTGGCCCACCCAGCCCAGCCGGCCCACAGGGGCAGGGGCGTCTTCTTCCCCGTCCCTCGCCTCCAAGCTGCTCGGTGGAATGCCACCGAGCTTGCCGGGGACGCCACGTCGCCGCCGGGAGCTTTCAGGCCCCCCCCCCGTGGCCTCTTCTCGCACCTAGACGCGCCCTGGAGACGCCGTGAGCTCATTCCCCCCTCCCCAGTGCCTATCCTCCTCTCTCTCGCTGAGCCCCGAGAAGAACAGGACGCCGCCGTCGCCATAGCTTGAAGCCCGCGTGGCCAACGACGTCCCCGAGCTGCGCCGTGCTGTCCATCCTCCTCGCCGTCATCGACTTCGACTCCGTGCAGAAGGAATCGAGCTCGGACGCTCTGTAGCCGCCGGAATCTTCTCCACGTTGCCGCCGGACCCGCAAGCCAACTCCGGCGAATTCATCGTCGTTGAAGCCTCTCCGTCTCCACCGCCTGCGCCGTTGCGTTCACCACCTCCTGGTGAGCAGAACCCCTAATCTTGCGGCCCCTCAATCCCCCCTAAACGATTCCGCCATGAGAGCAGAGGAAGGTCGCCGCCATGGTCGTCGTCCTCCTCGCTCCAGTGCTCACCGTGAACCCCCAGTGCGTGCGTTTGGCTCCTGAACATGCCAGCGTTCGAACGCGCCCCAAATCGCCTCAAGTTTTGCACTACAACGTCGACTACGACCTCGCCGTGGTTCTGTCGCCGCCACGGACGTCGCCGTCGTCGCTCCCGACCACCCCGCGACCCCCTGTTGCCTCCAGAAGACGCGGACGACCTCCAGGAGCAAGCCGGTGCCCTCCGTTTCCCCTCCCGTGGCCGGATTCGTCCTCCCCGTGCAGCGCCGCCGCGGTCCAGTCGCCGGCGTTTAGCCGCCGGCGTGTCAGCCCAAAGCCCCCCTGTTAATTACTCGGCTAATGACCCCCTGGGTCACTGACCAGTGGGCCCAGTGGCTTAATTAAGCCACTGGATTAATTTAACCCACGGTTTAATTAATCCAGCCACTGACAGGTGGGACCCCCATGTCAGCCCCCCCCTGACGCCAGCTTGACGTCAGCCTGACGCAGTAAATCGATTTAAATGAATTTCCAGAGAATATTTGAATTAAAAGAATTCCAGAAATTCCAGAAAATACCCCAAACTTTGGAAATTCATAGAAAATTCATATTAACTCCAAATTGGACAAATAATATATGAAAAATGATCAGGAGAAAATTATCTTTCCAAATATGCAACTTTCAACTCTGTTTGAGTTGAATTTAAAATGTGATCAGTAGCATTTGCTATTTGATTTAAATGGAATTAAATCAAATTCAAATCAAATATTTTTGCAACTTGAACCATGGCAACATGCTACATTTCAATCACACATCAGAGGCATATCATACACATTTCCCAAAAGGTTCAAAATGATCAAACTATGTCACATGCAACTTAGTTAATTTGAATTCAAATGTGGAGTTTGAATTTGCATTTCAAATGCAATATACTCCACTTAAATGGAATTGCCTCACACATCAAAACTTATACTTCAAGTTTCAACATTCATTCATGTGCTTGAGCATTGCATTCATTTTGATTGCTACTTCGTGCTTTGTTTGTCGAGTAGAGGTGGAACCGGAGCAAGAGGTTGCAACCTTCGTTGAAGACCCCGAACCCGAACCTCGTCAGCAAGGCAAGCAAACCCCCATTGATCATGTCAAAAAAATCCCACTTCCCTCTCATGTCTCGCTTATGCATTGTTTAGGATGATCACCATGATTCCTTTCTACCGCATAGATGAACCCATTCCTTTGCATGACCTATCATTTTGTCACAGTAGTAAGCAAACCACAATCCTAGCAAATGTAGGAGTTGTTTGATATCATGTGGCCCCTGCAATGTTATCGCTTATTGCATGCTTAGTATGATACCATGTTGTTACTGTGATGTGAGTCGGGATGGGAATGAACATGTTGATGATGGTAGAAAAGTGTTGGTGAATCGACCTTAATACAAGGTGAACGATGAGAGGCTGTGTAGGAGTACACAGTGGGTTGTCTCGTTGAACACTGCCCTAGTACGAGTTCTTGTTTAGTGATCCAAGATGAAGAGTACAACCACACATTGGGCTCACTGACCCCTCTCAACTTACTAACTCATCCCTTTCGATGTCCAGATGTCGCAATAGTTCGGAGTTCTGGTAGGTCTGTGGCCTGGTTGCTAAGTGAGAGAACGGCTCATCCGAGACCGGCTTATGCACCACGCACACATCACTTGGGTCCACTTCGGTAAACCGGCCGGGTTCACGATTGTGGTAACCAACCCAAGTAGGCGGCTTTCTCGGACTAGATCGGCTATGAGGTAACAGTTGTGGTGAACATCCTCGCTGGCACCCCTTGAATGGTGTCGAGATCAAAGGCGGTAAATGATGATCATGTGTGTGTAGCAGTACACCCTTGCAAGGTTAACAAAACTATTCGAATAGCCGCGTCCGCGGTTATGGACTGCTTGAAAAGCTTAGCTTGATTATTAGATAACTTGAACCGGATACTTCTAAAACACACCAAGATAAGTGTGAGTGTTATGGCGTGCTTTCTCGTGGGGAAGTCGAGGAAGGCACCATAGTGGTCTAATTGGTTGGAGAAAGTAGTGGACTAGTGTACGCTTCTTACCTCAAAGTCTGGTACTCGTAGTTCAGGATTAGCCAAGTCAAAGCTGGCATTTCTGCAAGTGAACCCCACCTCCTTTTTTCCTTGACACATGTGCATGAGTAGTATAGCTCCGATGTAAGTCTTGCTCAGTACGACTTTGTACTCACGTTTGCTTAATCTATGTTTTAGATGATGCCACTGACCCCGAAGGTGGCTTCTTCATCGAGCTGGACGACCGAAGACCAACTAGTCTAGTCCCAGTCAGACGACTGGTTCCCTCGTGGAGGGCTTTGTGTTTAAATAAGGCTTCTTAAGCCATTTGTTAAACTTGTCTGTACTCAGACATAATTTTCTTCCGCTTGTAATGTAATGTTGGATCACATGTATGTGATCTCTGTGTGCACTCTATAAGAGTTATCAATAAATATGTACACTTTGTAGAGAATTGCAATGGTACCTGCTGTTCATACAAGGCATGTGTGCTGCGTGTATGTTTATAACATGCATGTCTTTGTATGGGTTTTCGAGACCTTAGTTGTGTTCTGGCTGGCGGTCTTTCATACACCAAGTGGCCCTTAGATGTGCGCAGCTTGGGGCATCGCGATGCGATTGCTCGAGACTCCGTCTCGTGCAAACTTTGTGGTATGATCGAGCCCGCCCTAGACCCCGACTAAGTGATCGGGCTGGAGTAAGTCTATGTAAGAGTTTTGAGATAGTCGGTAGTATGGTTGAGGCGACTTGTCTTTGAATATGGGAGTTCACCACCCATATCATTTGACTTGTGTGCGGACGATGAGGACCCATCTCAGTTGATCATCCGGCCTGGATGGGATGCCCCTCACGTACGATGCTTGCCGAGAATGTTCAGTGCTTGGCCTTGTCTGCTTAGACAAGTGGGTGCGGTTCTCGGCTCTCCATATGACTATGTCTTAACTGTACTTGCATACGCTAACCCCGGGTCCCGACAAGACGAATTCGCCAACTTCATCCGGAACCTGTCGCTCAGCGATGGGATAGAGCTCGACCCAATATTCCACAACCGAACAGAAGACCACTCGCACATTTTCCAAGTCTCAAGGAGAAGAAGGCACACTGGCTCCAGTAAGCTCACAACCAGAGAGCAACTGGAAGGACCTTGCGCGATCCACTGTTTCGAAGACAGTTGGGGACACCTCAGAGCAAGCCACACCCTAGGAGATTGTCTCCTATTCACTGAACTCTCCAACAGCCTCAAGGAGGAAAAGCAACATGAAGCCAAGCGCACTCAAAGAGGCGCGCAGTCACTAGCACCAAGTACAGAAAAACAATACCCTACGTCCCATGGATGGATCTGCATGATCCAAGAAGGAAGACCCACAAAAACAAAGCAGGACGCTTACACCCTGCAGGCTTGAGCAGCCGAGGGCCTAAAGATAGCAGGAATCTACCAACTATGTGGCGCCGAGACCAGCATCACCTTCTCTCAGAGCGACCAACCGCCCACAGTCCCAAGGCCGGGGCACGCACTCCTAGTCCTCGAAGCCCAGATCGGAGGTTACGACATGGACAGAGTCTTCATGGATGGAGGCAGCAACCTAAACATAATCTTTGCCAGCACCCTACACAAGTTGCTAATCCCACGATCAGTTTGGACAAGTCAGGCACCACAATATATGGCATAGTTCTAGGCGAAGCAACCGCCTCCATCGGAACAATCGAGCTTGATGTCATCTTCGGCAGCAAGCGCAACTTCGCAAGACAAGTCCTCGAGTTCGAAGTTCTCGACTGGCAGTCGCAGTACCACGCCATACTCGGACGACCAACATTTGCACAATTCATGGCGGTTCCACACTATGCATATCTCAAGCTCAAGATGCCAGGACCCGCAGGAGTCATCACAGTCAAGGGAAGCTTCACCAAATCGGACCAATGCGATTGCGATTTCCACAAAGTCTCCGACACGTTTGGAGCCCAACAAAAACTCAAAGAAATAGCCATGGTGACGGATAAAAGAATCTTTCCATTGGAGAGCCGAAGCGAGTCAAAAGAATCCGGCCGCGATTTCAGCGTCGACAGCGACAAAATCACCCACCAAGTTCACCCAACAAACCCAGAGAAGACGGTCCGCGTACACGCCCACCTCCCAGAAGAACAAGCAACCACCCACCCTCATAACCTTCCTTCGCGAAGAGTGGAAAATTTTCTCCTGGTGCACAACCGACATGCCTGGAATACCGTGAGAATTCGCAGAACACGCGCTCCACATCAAGCCAAACACCAAGCCAGTAAAGCAGGTGCTGCGACGATTCTCAGAGCCCAAGCACAGAGCAATCGGAGAAGAAACCAACCGACTACTCGACGCACAGTTCATCCGAGAAACGAAGAAAGCAACCTGGATTGCAAACCCAGTCATAGTCCCTGAAAAAGACACTGATGTACTGAGGATGTGCGTCGACTACGGGCCTGTCACCAAGCACTGCCCAAAAGACCACTTCCCCCTACCAAGAATTGACCAGATAATTGACTCCACAGCAGGATGCGACCTCCTATCCTTCCTCGATGCATACTCAGGATACAATCAGATCAGGATGAAGGAAGAAGATGAAGAGCACACCTCGTTTATCACCCCCTACGATGTGTTCTGCTACCAAACACTGCCCTTTGGCCTAAAAATTGCCGGAGCCACGTACCAACGAATGATGCAAGCATGCTTGAGAGACCAAATCGGCAGAAATGTCCAGGTCTACGTAGATGACATTGTCATCAAAACTTAGAGCGCAAACACGCTACTCGACGACCTCCGCGAAACATTCGCGGCCCTCAACAAGTACAGAATCAAGCTCAACCCAAAAAAGTGCGTGTTCGGCGTTCCAGCCGGAAAACTGCTCGGGTATATGGTCTCCACCCGAGGAATCGAAGCAAACCCCGAAAAGGTCCAAGCATTCTCCAAGATGCAAAGGCCAACCAACATCAAAGGCGTGTAGCAGCTCACAGGGAGACTCGCAGCATTGAGCCGCTTCAGTAGCAGGCTAGGAGAAAGGACACTACCGTTCTACCAACTGCTCAGAAAAGGAGAAAAATTCGAGTGGACCGAGGAAGCCCGCAACGCATTTGCAAACCTAAAGAAAACCTTCTCGACTCCACCAATCCTGGCAGTGCCCAAAGAACGGGAGAAACTGTACCTCTACATAGCAGCACACATCAGCGTAGTTAGCACGACGCTTGTTGTCGAGCGTGCAGAAGAAGGCAAAATCCAGATCATACAAAGCCCAATCTACTAACTCAGCACGCTGCTCACAAAGCCACAACAACGATACCCGCACTACCAGAAGCTCCTGCTCGCCGTTATCACGACCTCAAGGAAAGTATCGCACTACTTCGACGAACACTCCATCACAATCGTGAGCAGTGCACCACTCGCGGACATCCTCAACAACCCCGGAGCAACCGGCCGAGTCGCTGAGTGGAACATCGAGCTCAGCCCGCGAGACCTGCAGTTCAAACACCCAACAGTAATCAAAGCCCAAGTACTCCCAGACTTCTTGGTCGAGTGGATAGAGGTCCAAACACTAGCCCCACTACTAGGGAAATAGCTATACATGGAAAGCTTATTAGTGGCGCATATAGAAATCCATGTGCCACCATCTGTTAGGGGTGGCGCACTGGAAAATAATGCGCCACCCATAAGGTCTTATGGGTGGCGCATTATTTTCCAGTGCGCCACCCCTAAGAGTGGGCCAGCCTGGATGATCTTATACGTGGCGCATCTAGCAATATGCGCCACCCCTAAGGACCCTATGGGTGGCGCATTTACTGAATGCGCCACCCCTAAGAGCTTAAGGGTGGCACATTCTGTAAATGCGCCACCCATAAGGTCCTTAGGGGTGGCGCATTTGTCTAATGCGCCACCCATAAGAGCTTAGGGGTGGCGCATTCCACCAATGCGCCACCACTGACTTTCTATATGCGCCACTAAATGCCTAGAGCTGCCCTTATCTACTCCACCCCACCTACCACCTCTCATTCACTCCACACAACTCTCAAACTAGATCCACTCTTCAAACCCTAGATCTATTCGGTTTTCTCCTCCTCCCCACCTCATTTCTTCCATTTATCCATCGATACTTGGCATTACATCTATTTTTTTCATATTGAAGTAAGTGGACCTCCTCCCAAACTCTTTTGTTCCATTTATGACCCATATACTTGCCTTTATTAGCTTGGGGTTTGTTGTATATGTGAAGCTTGGGTTTGATGTATATGTGAAGCTTGTGGTAGTTTGATGTATATGTGAAGCTTATGGTGGTTTGATGTATATGTGTATCTTGAGTGGCCAATGTTTTGCCGAAATGTCGATTCATTTCTGTTTCGGCAAATTTCTGGCGCACTCTCCGCATGCTCCCATGCACTATTAGGGAAGGTCATGCCGAATTTTTCCCGCGACGACTGTGATATATAATTGTGTTGCTCTCTCCGTGTACGCAAGTGATCGACCATGGTCCGCGAGATGCTGAGCGATATCACCGTGGCTAGGTGGATGCAATGTGCGACAAACGACATGCTAAGGAATAATAGGTCAGATATAAGATGTCCGTGTCGGAGATGCAAACTGCAGTGCGTGACCGAGCCTGATTCCGGAATATTGCAAAGACACCTGAAGCGTAATGGTTTGATGGATGGCTACACACGATGGATAAGTGATGAAGCTGGCGAGGAGGAGGACGTCAATGGTGGGGTGCCAGTAAATGAGGAAGGGCAACCAGAAAACAACGGTGGGCGAGAAGACGAAGAGCATCCCGTACATGATCATGAAGAAGATACCGAAGCGGATCATGTAGATCAAGATGCCGGACATGAAGATCAAGATGTCGGACATGATGAGTATTCAAGCTGGGTGCGGGACCCTCATGTTCAAGAGCTGCTTGTCAAAGAGGCGTTGAACGCAAGAGGTGCAGCTAGAGAGAAAGCCAAGATGGCACAACTCGAGAAAGATGCGATTACGAAGTTGTACGAAGGATGCAACGACGGGGATACCCGCTTGAATGTAACACTTGGGGCTATGGAGATGAAGGCAAAACACAAATGGGCCGACGAAAGCTTCGATGATAACATGGCATTCTGGCACGATCGTCTTCCAAAGGGAAACACGTGCCCAACTAGTATCGCTGAGGCCAAGAAAGTCCTTTGCCCTCTCGATCTTCCGCACGTTAAATACCACGTCTGCATAAATGATTGCATGATCTATCGGGGTGAGGACGAAGATAAAACCACATGTTCGGTGTGCGGTGTTAGTCGATACAAGAGAGGGAAGAAAGTTCCTAGAAAAGTGGTATGGTACTTTCCGATCACTCCTCGTCTTCAGAGGTATTTCGTAGATCCCGAGGAAGCAAAGCTCATGACCTGGCACGCGGATAGAAAGAAGCTAAAATAGGATGACCCGAACCCGGATCCGGAAAAGGAGGACATGCTGAGGCACCCTTCAGATGGTAGCCAATGGACTGCGTTGGACCTCGAATACCTAGATTTTGGGAAAGAACCAAGGAACCTCAGGATTGGTGTGAGCGCCGATGGAGTCAATCCGTTTGGCAGCCAGAGCAGCACACACAGTACCTGGCCCGTGTTTGTATGCATATACAACCTTCCCCCCTGGAAGTGCATGAAGAAAAAGTATATAACAATGTGTATGCTAGTTCAAGGGCCGAAACAACCAGGTACGGACCTCAATCTATATCTGCAGCTGTTGAAAGAGGAGCTAGAAACATTATGGAAAGACGGAGTCAATACGTGGGACGCCGCGGCAAAAGAGATTTCCCAATGAAAGCCGCGGTGATCACGACGGTGCACGACTATCTCGGATATGGATATTCCTCAGGGCAGGTGGTCCAAGGATTCTATGCATGCGTTAGGTGCATGGATAATACAACGTACCGCCAGCTACCAAAAGATAGCGGATCTTCAAAAACCGTGTTCCAGGGATCTCGGAGGTGGCTTCCCAAGAAACACGCGTGGAGAAAACAGGGACATCTGTTCGATGGAAGCGAGGAGCTGCGAGCACCCCCAGCTCGAAGGAGCGGCAAAGAAATCGACAACTTGCTGAAAACTTCGAAAGAGTGCCCCGTGCCGGGAAAGAAAAAAAAGAAGACTCAGCCGTTGATGAGGGTATGGAAAGCGAGGTCTGTTTTCTGGGATTTGGAATACTGGAGTCTACTCCGCAGTCCTCATAGCCTTGATCTAATGCATATCACAAAGAACGTGTGCGAGAGCTTGTTTGGCACGCTGCTCAACATGCCGGAGAAGACCAAGGACGGGCCAAAAGCAAGGAATGACTTGAAATTTATGGGCATCTGGAGGGAACTTCACCCCCCTAGTGACGACGATGATGAGCCGGAGGAGGAAGAGGATACGGAAACGCAAAACTCTCGCAAACGAAAAAGGACGACCAAGAAGAAGACCGGTATTGATCACTTCCCCCCGGCATGCTTCACTCTATGTGAGGAGGAGATCAAGCGGTTTATCCACTGCCTCATAGGAGTAAAATTTCTGAACGGCTACGCGGGGAAGATAAGCAGATACCTAGACGACGCGAAGCAGCGTTTCAGCGGGATGAAATCTCACGACTGTGCCGTGCTCATGACGCAGATTCTCCCGGTTGCGATGCGTGGGATAATGGACGAGCACGTCCGTAAAACGTTGTTTGGCCTTTGCAACTTTTTTGACGTCATCTCCGGGAAGTCGATTTGCGCTACGCAACTCAAAAGGCTACAGGAGGAGATCGTGCTCATACTATGCGAGCTTGAGATCTATTTCCCGCCCGTGTTCTTTGACATTATGGTGCATCTGCTGATCCACGTCGTGGAGGATATCGTCCAACTCGGGCCTGCGTTTCTGTGCAACATGATGCCGTTCGAAAGGATGAATGGACACATCAAAAAATACGTTCGTAACAGGTCCCGTCCAGATGCAAGCATAGCGAAGGGCTTTCTAACGAAGAGTGCATCTCTTTTTGCACGAATTATCTCAACACCGAGAACCCTGTTGGTCTGGCCGTCAACAAGCACTTTGGCAGGACCGATGGGTGTGGTCACCACGAGGGAAGCCGCGCAATGCATGTCAACTTTGACGGTCGAGACATCGACTTTGAAAGAGCAAGCCTAGTCGCGCTACAACACATCCAGCTAGTCGATCCTTGGATAGTAAAGCACAAGGATTTAATCAGGAAGAAGTACAGTGACCAGGGCCTGCAGATAACGGACCGAGATCCACGGCTAATCAAAGAGCACAACTCCGGTTTCATGACTTGGTTCAGGGACGAGCTTCGTGCTAATCCCCCGCGAAGGAATGCTTCCGAGGACGAAAATATGATATTCACCTTGTCACAGGGTGCCGCACGCAACCTGATGACCTATCAAGCGTATGATATCAACGGCTACACATTTTACACGGAGGAAAAGGACAATAACTGCGATTACCAGAACTCAGGGGCAACGGGGATATTCTACACCGATGAAGTCAAGGAAAGATTCTATGGAAGGATCGAGGACATATGGGAGCTCGACTACTGTGGAGAGAAGGTGCCGATGTTCCGTGTGAGATGGGCCAAGAGCGTCGTAAAAGAAGACCGGTACTTCACCACCATGGTTATACCCGAAGCCAAATCCAAGTCTGTGGGCGCAAACGTCACCGCGAAAAATGAGCCATGGGTACTGGCTAGCCAAGTGGACCAATGCTTCTTCATTACCGACCCATCAAAGCCGAGCCGCGTTGTAGTGAGGAGAGGCAAAAGAAACATCATCGGAATGGATGGAGTCGCCAACGAGAAAGACTTTGACAAGTACGGCGACCCGAAGATGGAGGATAACTACGCCGCTCAGGATACATACACCACAACCCTACCGAAGAAAGGTCTCATCCCGTTCAAGAGGAAAAGTGAAGGCGTCCCGGGCCTAAATTATTCAACCACGACAAAGAAGGGCAAGAAGAAGATCGTGAGGAAACGATAGCTAGATAGCTAGCTCCAAATTTAAGAATATCTTTTGTAATTTATGATCACTTTGTGTATGCATGGATTTAATATGCACTTCATAATTTATCGAAGTATTTGGTTTCCCACGAGATCATATATATCATGCTAAAAAATGAAAGTACTAGTACAATTGCATATGGCAGAATGGAAGTTGAAAAAAAAATAAGTACCCTTACATGTTCATTTATAGTTTTTAATAGAGCTAGTTAATTAGCTCATATTAAACAAAAAATAGGCAAGTCTTAGGGGTGGCGCATTTTGCAGAAATGCGCCACCAAGTAGATCCTTATGCGTGGCGCATTTTTCCAAAATGCGCCACGCATAAGGATCTACTTGGTGGAGCATTTCTGCAATATGCGCCACCCCTAAGACTTGCCTATTCCAACTACCCCCTCCCCTACCCGCACAGTACTCATCCCCCCCACTCGATCCCCTCGACATCTCTCTCATCCGTCGCCGCACCTCGCCAGCACCGGAGTCCTAGCTGCGCTCCCTCTCTTCGGCCGCTGCCCTCACCGCCACTGGAGCCGCCCCCGCGCCCCCATCCATGGCCACTGCCATCCCCGGGCGCCACCCGACCTAGGCGACGCCGAAGCCGCCCCCGCACCCCCATCCACGGCCGCCGCCGTCCCCGGGCGCCACCATCGTCACCGGAGCCGCCCCCTCACCGCCACCGGAGCCGCCACCCCGACGCCCCCGAGGTGAGAACGAATCCCCCTCCATGTCCATCCACCCCCTGCTCCCCTGTCCCCATGGCTATGGTTTCTAAATGTTGCAAATTTTGGTGGGACATAGGTCGTGTTGTTGCTGCTGAATTTTGTTGTTGCTCAATGCTACTTCATATTCAATTAGAGTCAAGCATGGCATCAATTTTTCAACTCACCAATTAGATGGTGAGGAGTTGGGCAAGCCCTAGGCTAGCATTTATTCTTAGCAGATTTATAACAGAGAAAAGAGGGGCCATCTAGAAAGTATAACATTTGTTTTTATCAGGTTTCTGTTAGCCGTCCTGAACTTGCTTCCAACAATTGAATGTGGGAAGGTGGAAGCAGTACTCCATGTTTACATGTGTGCTCTTGCACCTTGTGCCATAGTGAATTCTATCATTCTCTCCTTTGGTAGTGAAGTTTAGCATAGTGAAATCTTTATCTAAAAAGAGAAAAGTAGCTTCATCTTGTTACTGCATGTGCAACTAGAACTCTGCAATAAGGGAAAAAAACAGACGACACTATTTGCAGAGCATAACCAAAGCATTTCAATGGTAGGGTGTAAGTGTAACACATAGTTGGATTCAGGGGCCCTAAGTGCATTGTGGGATGCTTTGCATCCTTCAAATGCAGTAATTTGGGGAGGGAGGCCATGCATGCAGAAAAGAAAAAGATAGAGGGAGGCCATGCATGCAGAAAAGAAAAAGGAGGCTCCTATACATGTCAATCTTATGAAACTAGTGGCAAGAACAATATAGAAAGTTTTAAAATGAATCCTATGCATCCAAATATACCACAACGATGTGATTCCCATAGTGTAGCTGTTGTGCCAACAAAACCAAAAAATATGTGTGTTTCATTGTTTTCATGTATATACAAAATGGTTTTGTGGTTTCATTGTTTAATTGCATGGCAGATTCTTTTTGTATCTATTTTAGTGCATTGTTCTACACTATATATGTGCTGGTTGTGCCTACATGTAGGCATTATTTTGTGCAGGTACAAATTATTATCCCCTTTCTCCCGAAATGTTGATTAACTTCCGTTTCGGTTGAGAATAGGGCACTCTCATGTTAAGAAAAAGAGCAAAGGTCATGCCGAATTTTTCCATGAATTCGTGCATGACCTTTGCTATTTTTCTTAACATGAGAGTATTTGCATTTATTTATTGTGCTAATTAATTAAGTAGTTGCATTTCTTAATATTGTACTAGTGCAAGCATGTCGACCGGAGCCGACGCCGGTCCTTCTTCTCAGCCGGGAGAAAAAAGGAAGCAATTTTGGGAATACTCCCAGGAGGAGGTCGAGGAGCAGAGAAAAGAGGAAGTATCTCCGGGCGAGGAGGAGTATTAGGAGGAGATAGAGTCGGAGTCCGACTCATCGGATGATGACTTGGAGGAGGAGGCCGGTACGACAGACGGCGAGAGGAACATCGGCGAGGATGATGGGATCGGTGGCTCCAACACAGATGGTACCCAGTCGAAGAAGAGGAATCGGAAACCGACCAAAGTCGGCGTCATCAGGCAAGAGTTTACTGTTGTGACCGCCGTCGGGACTCCTAAAGAGCCCGAACGTTTTTCGGAAGGGTACGACCGTCAAGTCGCGGCGATCCTCCGCAACACCGTGCCGATCACCACGATTAACCTCAGGAGTCGTGAGAATATTCATTATTGTCAGCTTATTATCAACAAGCTGCACGGACGATACAAGTTTCCGGAGCCATACGATAACACCAAACTCAAAGGGAACAAAGTAAACACATGGGCCCTCAAGAAGATGAGCAAGGCCTTGTCCAGTTGGAAAACCCGGGTGAAGAGGGCAATTTTTGAAAAGAACAAAACCTGGGAGGAGCTCAAGGAGAAAGAGTCGTTGATCGACGAAGCTACCTACAACCTTTTCAAGGGTAGGTGTGAGTCCGAGCAAGCCAAGGCCGCGAGTGCAAAGGGCAAGGCCATGCGGTCGCAGGGCATAGGAAACCACCGTCTCGGAGCCGGTGGTTACAAAAGTTCCAAGCCTAAATGGGACAAGGAGGATGCCGAGTACGCCGCTGCGGGCATACCTAACCCCTTCCAGCAATACAAAGATGATCCGCATACCGAATTCTTTGTGAGGGCCCGGAGCTATAAGGACAAAGCAACCTCGAAAATAATTATCGATCCTAAGATTCAGAAGTTTACGACTGCCGTGGTAAGTAGTTTACCACGCGACCTTGTCGATTGAATTCTCGAGTGAAGTTCACAATTTCTTAACGTTTCACATTCTTTTTGGAGCAAGCGGAAATGAAAATCGCCTCATCGCAGGAGTCGTCGGTTAAGCCGGCCAGCCCGTGGGACAACGCCTTTAACAGGGCGTTAAACAAGGTCAAGAAGGTTGACGACGTGACGGCGAAGCCATCGTCAGCCGGACGTGTGGTCGTCTTTGGTGCGGACCTAAATTGGTCCGAATATTATGGAAAATCGGCGGAGCAGTCCGGTTCGAGGGGGCGCAAGGCGAGAAGGACCGAAGAAGATGCCGCTTATGTTCGTGGACTGGAGGAGAAGGTGAACATGCTTCCGCAACTTGTCCAGGACGAAGTGGCGAAGACGATGAACGCTCTCCTTCCAGATATGATGCAGTCGCTCGCGAATTGGCAAGCGCGTGGTGGACAAGGGCCCATACCAGTCCCCAGCATGGTCGGCAGCAACTCGGGCACCGCGGCGCCTGCAGTCCCGACTCCCGCCGTAGTGGTGGCTCCCGCACCGACTCCCGGCGTATTGGTGACTCCGGCCGCCAACACCGTGGCGGCGACGCCGGACGTGATGGTAACTCCTCCAGCCACGATCGAGCAACCGGGGCATAACAATAATGCACCCGGCTGCAGCGCAAATAGGGCGACCGACGCCACGGGAGGTAGCGCGCCCTCCGTCTCTTGCATGCCCGCCGTCATCGGCGGGGTCTCTTCACTAGCCGACCTCGACGCCCTCAAGGTAACTATAAGCGTCTGCAACTCAAACGAGGACTTCATCTCCTTGCCTTTTTAAAGGAATCTCTCTGATGCCGTACATGCATATATATCTCTTTCACAGGAGGACACTCCATGCATTCTATTACAAGTCGTGGACGGCGAGTTGAAGGATGTTGCCAAAGGTAAAATCATTCAACCACAAAATTGAATCATGCACAATATACCGATGGCACCGGAGATGCATAGGGTTCAAATCTCTCTCGTGATTTCGGGCTACGAGAGAGTTGAACCTCCCATTCAACCCCCCAGATACGATGAGGACGAGCCAGCAGTTCTCAGTGACTGTTTCAACCAAATATGCCTATGGCCGAAGAGCCAAATGTGTTTAATGACCGCGGGGGAAAGGGGCACCACACCTAGGACAACACCGCTAGTCATCGTGTCGGCGCCACATGATCCCATCGGCGCACAACAAGAAGACGATGATCTTGATGATGATATCAGCGCCGACCAGTTCATCAATACTTTGTATGATGCTGATGACTTATTCATGCCTCCTGCGGAAGGAGCCTATCAGCATGACGAGGAAGATCGCGGTCCAGCTGATCCTGCGGCGAAGCTGCTTGCTCCACGCGTCTCTTCGCTGCTTCTCAAGACATGTCTCCAGCAGCTTGCGCCTTCACCGAGCCTCAAGCAGATGCCACAAGGAGATCTATTCTCAGCCCGACCACACTCCATAAGGCGGCCACTGAGCAGATAAAGGCCGTTGACTGCTCAAAATCAGAAAAGAAGAAGGGACGGAAAAGAAAGAAGAGCATCACTTCGAGTAGCCAACCTTCGATGCCGATCCGGGCTCAGGACGGGCCATCAAGACCCAAGGATCTCTCGTTTGAAATCCATGTGGCTGGTAGGGCGATGCTACCTAAGGACATGCTGGACCTTGCAACTTCGGATATGCAGAGTGTGCATCATAGTATTATGGCATTAGAGAAGATTCTTCTTTGAGAAGAGAATCCCTCGTACCCGGTTTTCATGGCCAAGGTGCCACTCAACATGGGCTTCATCCACACTATCCCCGCGGATATGATAATCCTGCGATTTTCGGAGATCTTGAATTTGTACCATCTCAAGCGGCTGGACCATAGCCTTAACCGTCTGTTCTCTCTCAGCCTTTCTATGAGTATCAGGAGAGATAAGACCACGAGCGTCGCGATATTGGGCCCCTTCTACATGCGTGAAAGCATCTTGATGGACGACGGGGACGCGGCTCTCGCGGCGGGGTACATCACAGACTTCATGCTACAGAACACCGACAAGGATTCATTTATTATGACCTACTCTCCCAAGTAAGTCATTCGCTCGCCTCCGTAGCATATATGCTTTCTTAGCTTTCCATTGTCCTCTTCCAACATTCCTTTTGGATTGTTTTAATTATGCAGTGAGGATCAAGACTGCGTGCTCATCTGCTTTTCACCGCAACACTCGCATGCCGTGTATTTAGACTCGGGGAGTGTGAAGAAGAAAGATTACAAATATATCATGAGAGTTTTGGATGATGCTCTCGTCGGCTACATAAAAGCCGGAGGCAAGATCATGAAGCACAAGTTCAGGAAAAATCAGTCTGGCGTGAACGTGTTCAACCACGTAACGCAGTTCCCGTGCGTCAAGCAGCCGGCTGGCAGTGTGAGGGATGCATACTACTCCCTTCATCACATGAGGGCGATTGTACAGGAACAACGCAACCTTACGCTGCCAAGTCATCTCAGAGCGTGGGCCGAAAGGAAGGCGGAAATCGCCGATGCAAATCTCAAGGAGGAGTTCTTTCACATCCAAGCGCAGATGGCGACTATCATCCGTCATGAAGTACAAATGAGGGGGTCGATCTTCCACTCGAACATTGCACCATCCAATGGGGAGATAGAAGTCCGCCTAAATGCCCTGCGTGACACAAGGCCTTTCATGACGAAAGAAGGATGCCTCCCATTCCCCGAGCCGAGTCAGAACAATTGAATGTACTCTTTGTGTAATTTGGATGTAATTTGGATGTACTCTTTGTGTAGTAGATGGTAGTGTCAAATACTCTTGGTGCTCTTTGTGTATAAAGGTCACTGCATATGCATTTTTATGCATATGTGCATGCTTCTCGCCATTGATCGACTTGCTTTAAGTTGTTGATAAGAATAGATGCTAGATTGCTTTGTTCTCCTTTGGTATGATTCATATGGATGTGACCTCTAAATCTTTGTTTTGTGCAGGTTGAAGAGCAAAAAAGATATGATGACGAAAGTAGCTTTCGGTTTTCAATAATTGTTGGACTCATTGTAATTTTGTGATGGATGTAATCTTGTGAATCTTGTTGGCCTCTAAACCTTTGTAAATCTTTGTAATAAGAATTATAATGCAATTCTTTTGTATCAATAATTGTTGGCCTCATTGTTATATTGTATTTTGCATTTCTGTAGTATAATAAAAATATCTGTAATGCTTTTATTCTTTTCTGTAATTATTATTTTTTGTTTTCTGTAACTCTTTAGTGGCGCATTTTGTCAGGATTTAGTGGCGCACTGCGAATGCGCCACCCCTAGGGAACCTTAGGCGTGGCGCATTCTGAGATGCGCCACGCCTAAGGGCCTTAGGGGTGGCGCATCCAGAATGTGCCACCTCTAAGCCCTTATTAGTGGCTTGTAGTTAGTGGCGCATCCCTAATGCGCCACTAATCACCAAAAAAGGGCGCCACTAAAAGGGCATTCCCTAGTAGTGCCCCCCAGATCTATCCAACTTATGGACAATGTTCTTCGACGGATCCAAAAGATAGCAAGGAGCCGGAGCAGGCGTCGTACTAATCTCCCCCAAAGGAATGAAGCTCAAATACGTCCTCCAGATCAACTTCATCAATGCCTCCAACAAAGAAGAAGAATACGAGGCACTACTCCACGGCATGCGCATGGCAAAAACTTGCGGCGCCACTTGCCTCTTGATCTATGGCGACTCTAACCTCGTCGTCTAGCAGGCGATGAGAGACTGTAACGCAGTCGTAGACAACATGACGGCCTACCAGAAGCTCTATAACACACTAGAGGGAGGATTCGACGGCTGCGAACTCAACTACGTCCCCAGAGAAAACAACACAGAAGCCGACGAACTTGCGAACATCGGATCCACTCGAGGACCAATACCACCAGGTGTATTCCTCGAGAGCATCAACTAGAGATCAATCAAAGTAAAGCCAGCGACGCTCGAGGCAGCCGCAGAGGAAGATGACACAAATGAACCAGCGCAGGTGGCAGCAGTGAACACAACCGACGGCACAAGCAGCCAAGCAACCGAAGTCGCAGAGCCAGCCGGACTCGAAAACCCGGCCTGGACAAAACCATTCCTTCGATTCTTAATCGAAGGAGCCTTACCATAGGACGTTGCAGAAGCTCGACGCATCAGTCGATGATCCAAAGCATTCATAGTAATCAACATACAGCTATACAACCGCAACATCTCTCAGGTCCTCCAAAAGTGTATCGATGAAGAAGACGGAAAAGCCCTGCTACTAGAGATTCAGAAGGCACCTACGGACATCACGCGAGAAGTCGCGCACTCGTGGCCAAGGCCTTTCGAGTAGGTTTTTACTGGCCGACCGCCATGAGAAATGCGGAAGACATCGTGGGACGTTGCATCGCCTGCCAGAAGTTCGCCAGCGGGCCACACGCCCCAGCATCAGAGCTCAAAACTATACCACTCTCCTGGCCTTTCTCCACATGGGGAATCGACATGGTGGGTCCACTCAAGAAATCCTCAAAAGGAGGACGAACACACCTACTAGTCGCAGTCGATAAGTTCACCAAATGGATCGAAGCAGTACCAATCACTAGCTCAACATCCCTCACAGCAGTCAACTTCATCAAGTCAATCATCTTCAGATTCGGCGTACCACGCAATATCATCACAGACAACGGTACAAACTTCAAAGCAGCAGAATTCCAAAACTTCTCTCAAGATCTGGGCATCAAAATAACCTACGGATCAGTCGCGCACCCACAATCCAATGGCCAAGTGGAGAAATAAAACGACCTAGTATGCGAAGAAATAAAGAAACGACTCCTCGCACCACTGGAACAAGCCGCAGGCAACTGGGTAGAGGAAATTACCGCAGTACTATGGAGTCTGCGCACCACCCCAAATAGCTCGACCCAGTACACACCTTTCTTCTTGGTGTACGGGGCAGAAGCAGTACTACCGCACGACTTAAAATTTGGAGCCCCCCGCATCTCAGGGTACAAAGAGGAAGAAGCAGAAGAAGCACTACAGAATGATAAAGATACATCAGACGAAGCACGGGACACAGCGATAACAAGATCTGAAGGATACCAGGACAAGCTGCGCACATATCAAAGCAGCCACTTGCGCACAAGAACCTTCAGCAAAGGAGACCTCGTCTTCCGACTTATACAGGAAAAAGTGCACAAGCTTGCCCCACAATGGGAAGGACCGTTCATAATCTCGGAAGTCATAGGAGGAGGCGCATACAGGTTGAAGAACCCGAAAACCAATGAGGACGTGGGAAATCCATGGAACGTAGAAAATCTACACCTTTTCTACCCATAGTCCTCTAGGCATTGCCAGATACATCGGCAGTAGCACCGATCGGAAACCCATGTAAAACTCGAAGAAATAAAATGATGCTGCCCAAACACTTTATTCAAAAGCACTCGGGGGCTCGAGCATAAAACTCCCCCCGAGAGACGCTATCCTCGCTCATGGGACTTTGCTTAAAAGCACTCGGGGGATCGAGCATAACCCCCCCCCCGAGAGACGCTATCCTTACTCATGCGATTTTACTTAAAAGCACTCGGGGGCTCGAGCATAAACTCCCCCCGAGAGACGCTATCCTCGCTCATGCGACTTTACTTAAAAGCAGTCGGGGGCTCGAGCATAAACTCCCCCCGAGAGACGCTATCCTTGCTCATGCGGCTTTACTCAAAAAAACTCGGGGGATCGAGCATAAAACTCCCCCGAGAGACGCTATCCTCGCTCATGCGACTTTACTTAAAAGCACTCGGGGGCTCGAGCATAAACTCCCCCCGAGAGACGCTATCCTCGCTCATGCGACTTTACTTAAAAGCACTCGGGGGATCGAGCATAAAATCCCCCCGAGAGATGCTATCCTAGCTCATGCGACTTTACTTAAAAGCACTCGGGGGATCAAGCATAAACTCCCCCCGAGAGACGCTATCCTCGCTCATGCGACTCTACCTAAAAGCACTCGGGGGCTCAAGCATAAACTCCCCCTGAGAGACGCTACCCTCGCTCATGCGACTTTACTAGAAAACACTCGGGGGCTCGAGCATAAACTCCCCCCGAGAGACGCTCGCGAAAACGCGACCTTATCTGCAAGCACCGAGAAACCAGAACACAAGATCCCCAACGATTCACCAGGAGTTTTCTACAAAGAGAATCACATTGAAAAACGCAAAGTTCTTTAGTCTTCACCTGATCGCAAGCGATCACATAAAGACTCGGGGGATACTCCCATCGGGATCGCTGACGCGCACCCGGTCAAAAACATGGAATAACTCAAAAACAACCACGGGAAGGACAACTCAGGTAGACAAAAACTCACAGCCTACGCCTGATTCTACAAATCAAACGTAGCCTCGGGGGCTACTTCCATCAGGAGCGCAGTCACGCACCCAAAGGACAATTTCCATTACAACGGAGTCGAAGACAGTTTTCCCTTACAAAGGAGTCGAGGACAATTTCATTACAAAGGAGTCGAGGACAATTTCCATTACAAAGGAGCCGAACACATTTTTTCATTACAAAGGAGACAAAGGACAATTATCACTATAAAAGGACTCGAGAAACTACCAGACGGGTTAAAACTATCCCAAGGAATTATGACTTTTACATGTATGCTCATGCTGAGATAATTGGAACTTTCATACCACAACTTCACGAGCATCATCACAGACAAAGTAGCAACTCAGTCCGCGAAGAAGCATGTCGTCGTCCTCCAGTTCTACAAGGTGCCCCGCTTACTAACGCAACCTCTTGACGACCGGCTTGACATCTAGGTCATCTTTAGAACTAGAAGAGCAAGAACCATCAGCCGAGGAATCGGCTGAAGATGAAGTCACGGGAGAAGCAGTGGAACCACCACTCGACCCATCGGAATTGTCACTGCTTGTTTCCTCCCAGTATGGATCCAGACGATTGCCACCGGCATCAAATGCACGAACAGTGAGACTCTCTTCGCCATCAAAACGACAACAAAGGATATCTCCGGCACGCAGATTCAACCGACGAGAAAACGTCCTCCATCCAGATCCATGAAAAATCAGGGATGAATTGTCAACTTCCAATTCCACCCAAGAAGAAGATCGAGCGCATCCTTGAAGATGGAGCCAGATACCCCTCAAATTAAGCTCAGAAGCAATGGAGGCAAAATAAAATGGAAGAGGAATATGGGCAGCGGTCCGGCTAAGAACACACAAAAGGAAATCATAGCTCCAAAAACCCTCCTCCATAGAAGAAGAGGAAGGTGCTGACGCAGCACCACAACGTCCACTGCGTGAAGAACGAGGCGTGCGGCCACCACGACCGCGGTGGCCACGACCTCGTCTAGTCACACCACCACCACGCTTGGGTGCCATATGAATAAGAAGCAGAAGAGAAAGGCGCAAAGAATGGATGCCAAGGACAGGAAAACCATAGGAGGTATTTATAGAACAATCCAAGGGCAAAACGGGAAAACAAGCAGAAGCCTAGGTGGCGTCATCATTAAATAAAAGACCAAATACACCGGGCGTTATGAATTCCAAGACAAGATGCCCTCACACGGTCAACATTATTTAAAGGACAAGTCAAATCTAGCCTATTTCCCATACACGCCTTGGAAATCCAACAGGCACCAGGGAACACGACGCCCAAGTTATCATTATGACTGGCCAGAAGACGCGACGGATCAAAGACCAAGCATCATCACATGTCACCAAACAACATGACAACGCCTTTCAACGTGACATCTCAAGAAGGACGGATCAAGATAAGAGCAATTATAAAAAACAAAAGACTGCAAAGGCTACCTATTTCTTGGTGCCAAAATTTTCTGATTCTAAAATCTTTTACACCCATCGAGAGTACCTTTATTTCGAGTTCGGGTGCTCCCTCACTCAGAAGGCAGACATGTGCTCGAGTGATCACTCGCACTAGCAGAAACAACGTACCTTCAGAGTTCGGGTGCTCCCTCACCTTGAAGACAATAAAGCATTCGACTAACTACTCGCAAAGACTCAAACAAGTATTCGACAATATGATCTACTCGCGCACTCGACGACTTTCCGAGTGGGCGCTTTCCTATTTTCCTCTCCTGAGCTCGCAAAAGGATCCGCGAGTGACTACTAACAGCTCACTTGATTGTTTATCCAAGTGGGTGCATCGCTAACCAGGCTCCGTGCCTCTACAAAAAACAATTATACCTGGGCTACGACACACTGTACCCATATGCCACGCAAGCTTAGCGTGTAGGTAAGACCCTGCTGCGCAGAACGGCCGGGCCGGGACTTGCGCAGAGCGATTTCACTCCCAACCTTTTCCATGCGCTCGCAATATAGAGAGAGCCGAGCGGACGCGCTCAGGCTATTTGCTTAGACTGGCAGCAATTGATCCTATAAGACCTGCAGAGGCATGACTGTGCTAGACACCGGTCGTTCCAAGTTCATGTCGGGGGACGTGAGCTTGATTGGGCTACTGCGGTATTTTCCACTAGTGCAATTCACCAAGGCTCGACCAGTCGACTCCTTGGGCCCTTTTCAGCTTAGCAATCCCTCGAAACAGGTATTGTCATCTCTCAAAACTACCAGCGACCCGCGGCGGTGCCGCGCCTACAAACAATAAAGCGCTGACGAATTCGAGTCCCTTCACGACTCTTCCAGTCCCCCAGGCACTCAGGGGCTACTGACGAGGGGGTGACCCAACGACTCCTGCATATGAGGATACTCGGTGCGTATGAAGACAGAAGGCCCGCTAGAAAGCCTCGATAGGCCCACGACTGGCCCAATCAAGCACCGACGTAGGATTCCGCGACTGATATGGAAGACACCACTTGGCATATAAGGCAAGACTAGAACTACGAAACTATCTTTGTAATGTAGTAAGGACTCCCCGAGACCTAGCCTAGTATATAAAGGCTGGGAGGGGAGACGTCTTGATCATCCAATACACAATCTACTCTCCTGGTCTTACGAGAAATCGCGTTGGCCTCCCTTGTAATCGCCTCCTCACGCAATAATATCGAGCAGGAAGTGCTTCTCCTGTTAGCCGACAAGTATCATCCAACCTATTCCTTCTCTATGATCAACCCAGGGTCCGTGACCATGGGATTTGGCAAGGCTGATCCTCGTCATCCGATCTAGTCCATGAAAGCCGCCTACCTGGGTTGGTTTCCACTATCGTTAACCCGGCCGGTTTACCGAAGTGGACCCAGATGATGTGTGCAGGGCCCCAAGCCAGTCTCGGTTGAGCCGTTCTCTCACTTAGCAGGCTGTGCCACAAACCTACCAGAACTCCGAACTATTGCGACATCTGGACATCGATATGGATGAGTTAGTAGGTTTTGAGGGGTCAGTGAGCCCAATGTGTGGTTGTACTCTTTACCTTGGATCACCACACAAGAACTCGGACTTAGGCCAGTGTTCAACGAGACAACCCACTGTGTACTCCTACACAACCTCTCATCGTTCACCTTGTATTAGGGTGTCGGGACCCGGGGTTTGCGTATGCAAGTCATGTCACAACACAATCATATGGAGAGCCGAGAGCCGTACCCACTTGTCTAAGCAGAGAAGGCCAAGCACATAACTTTCTCGGTAAGCATTGAATTTGAGGGGCATCCCATCCAGGCCGGATGATCAAATGATATGGGTCCTCATCGCCCGCACACAAGTCTAAATGAGATGGGTGGTGAACTCCCATACTCATAGACAAGTTGCCTCAACCATATTATCGATTGTATTATAACACTTACATAGACTTACTCCATCCTAATCACTTAGTCGGGGTCTAGGGCGGGCTCGATCATACAACAAAGCGTGCACGTGACAGAGTCACAAGCAATCACATCGCGATGCCCCAAGCTGCGCACATCTAAGGGCCACTTGGTGTATAAAAGATTGCCAGCCAGATCACAACTAAGGTCTCGAAAACCCATACTAAGACATGCATGTTATAATCATACACGCAACACACATGTCTAGTATGAACATCAGGTATCATTGCAATTCTCTACAAAGTTTACAAATTTATTGATAACTCTTACAGAGTGCACAGAGATCACGAGACTGTGATCCAACATTACATCAAACATGCGGAAGAAAAGTAGGTCTGAGTACAGACAAGTTTAACAAATGGCTTAACAAGCCTTATTGATAAACAAGCCCTTCCACGAGGGGCCAGTCGTTTGACTTGGACTACACTAGCTTGGCTTCAGTCGTCGAGCTCCAGGAAGAGTCCACCTTCAGGGTCAGTGGGTTCGTCTAAAACATAGAATAAGCAAATGTGAGTACAAAGTCATACTCAGCAAAGACTTACGTAGGAACTATACTACTCATGCACATGTATCAAGGTAAAGGGAGGTGGGGTTTCAATGCAGAAGCGCCAGCTTTGATTTGGTTAGTCCTGAACTACGAATACCAGAATGAGTTAAGAAGCTTACACGAGTCCACTATCCAAGTCTCTCAAGCAATTACTCCACTATGGTGCCTTCCTCGACTTCCCACGAGAAAGCACGCCATAGCACTCACGCTTATCTTGGAAAGTTTTATAAGTATCCAGTTCAAGTTGTCTAATAATCAAGCTAAGCTTTCCAAGCAGTCCATAACCGGGGAAGCGGCTATTCGAATAGTTTTGTTAACCCTGCAGGGGTGTACCGCTACACACACATGACCATCAGTTACAACCTTTGGCCTCGACACCATTCAAGGGGTGTCGGCGAGGATGTTCACCACAACACTTCGCCCACAGCTCCGTTCTAGTCCAGAGAGTCGCCTATCTGAGGGGGATCCATATGGAAGTCCGGCCGAGGCTCCAGTACAACCTCAAATGATGTGTGCAGGGTCCCAAGCCGGTCTGAGTAGCCGTTCTTCCACTTCGCAGACCGTGCCACAACCCTACCAGAACTTGCGAACTAATGCGACTTATGGGGTTTGATACGGGGTGAGGTACTAGGTCGATAGGGGTCAGTGAGCCCAATGTGTGGTTGCACTCTTCTTCTTGGATCACCACAGAAGAACTCAGACTTAAGGCAGTGTTCAACAAGACAACCCACTATGTACTCCTACACAGCCTCTCATCGTTCACCTTGTATTAGGGTGGATTCACCGACACAGTTTCACCTTCATCAACACCATGATCACTACCATCCCGACTCACATATCAAAAGTATCCTCATTGTAAACTCTAAGCATGCAATAAGCTTTATCTGTTGCAGGGGCCACATGATATCAATCAACTTCTATGTCAGCTAGGATTGTGGTTTGCTTACTACTGTGACAAGATGATAGGTCATGCAAAGGATATGAGTACAACTATGCGGTAGAATCGATAACAAGGTGATCATCCTATTTCATGCATAAGCGAGACTGAGAGGGAAATGAGATTTTATCGACATGATCAATGGGGGTTTGCTTGCCTTGCTGACGAGGTTCAAACACAGTGTCTTCAACGAAGGGGGTGGCCTCCGGTTCCGGTTCCACTTCTATTGAGCAAACATGGCAAACAAGGGATAAATATAAATTGAATGCTCAAACACATGATCAATGTTGCAATGTTATGTTCATGGTGGCATTGTGTGGACAATTCCATTTAAAAGAAGTGCAATGCAAAGTCATTTGCAAATCCACTCCAAAAGAATTCAAAAGAATGCCATATGCACATTTGCCTCTGTTAACCCAATTTAAATTGGTCAAACATGAACACAAAGTCAATATTCACATTCCATACATTTTTCTGATAATTTTACATATATTATTTGTCCAATTTGGAGTTAAAATGAATTAGTTATGAATTTCCAAAGTTTCATTCATTTTCTGACTTTTCTGGAATTATTTTTAATTAGAAAAGCTTTTATTGCGTCAGTATGACGTCCAGATGACGTGTGGGGGGGGGTCTGACGTGTGGGGACACCTAGTCAGTGGCTAGGTTAAAAAACCCGGTTAGTTTGAAACTAACCAGGGGTTAGTTAGCAACCTAGGCCCACATGTCAGTGGACCAGGGGGTGATTAGCGGGGTGGTTAGGGCTAACTAACCATGCCTCGCCGGTGGCACCAGTGCACGGCGGAGCACACACGGGAGGGTGCTCCCGGCCACCAATTGGTGCGCCCGTTGCACCAAAACGTTCCCCATGGCCTCCCGCACACGATGGACTAGGCCATCGTCGCCAGGGAGGTCTAGGGAAACGACGACGAGCATCATGGCGGCGGCCGGAGTTCTGCGAAGATGACGATGCTGCTGCGGGGCACGGAAACTTGCGCGACGAGAGGGGAAGTGACCGACATCTTACCCCGAACTCAACGGTGCAAGCGATAGGAGCAGGGGGGGCTTGACGACGACGAATTCTCCGGTGAAGTCTTGCGGGTCCGGCGAGGAATCGGCGACGATTACATCGGCTTGGGGGCATCAGGGCTCTTGATCTGCTGCATGGTGACGGAGGCGAAGACGGTGAAGCTGCTGGACAAGTTCTTAGGGGCTTTAGCTCACGGTGGCTGCGTCTTCTACGATGGTGTGCTCCGGCGAAGCTTCGGGTCGTCGACGAACACGGCGAGAGAGAGGTGGAGAGCCAACCTAGAGGGGGGGGGGGAAGGGAGCAAGGCCTCTCGGGCATCTCTGTGGCGCACGTAGAAGGCCTAGGAGGGCGCCAGGCAGGCAGGCAGGTGCTCGCCGGCGTCGACATGCCCTCCACCGAGGTGCTTGTCGACGCGACGGGAATACGATAAGAGGGGAGGTGGGCCTGGGCTGCTGCTGGGCCGGCCAGGTTGAGTTGGGCCACAAACCAGGTAAGTCTTCCTTTTATCTTTTTGTCTGTTTAATCTTTCTATATTTATGTTGTGTCTGCTAGATAAAATAGCTAGACATTTTATAAAATGCCCCAAAAAATTATGTGGACTTGAAATGCATATAACTAGCCACTTATAAATTTTGGGAATTTTTAAAATTCAAATAGTTTGAACTTTAATTCAAATAGGGGTTTTGAATTAATTCCAAGCTTATGTTTGAATTTTTTGAAAATTCCATGAGCATGGGAATGCTACCACATCACTTTATATGTAATCATACTCATTTATGTGAGTTTTCAAAAATACAAAAGGAATTTTTGGAGCAACTTTATTTGTGTCCATTTGAATTAAATTCATCTGGGGGGTGTTCTCTCTCCCATTTCAATTTATTTTTTGAAAATTTTGACATGATGCAAAGTGAGAATTGATCCTAGCACATACCTAACAGAGGGTTCTGACATAGGGCAGATTCACCAACACATTTCCACCATCATCATCATGATCACTACCATCCTGACTCACATAAAAGTATGAACATTGTAACACTCTAAGCATGCAATAAGCAGTAATAGTTGCAGGTGCCACATGATATTAATCAACTCCTACATTTTCTAGGATTGTTGTTTGCTTACTACTGTGACAAATGATAGGCCATGCAAAGGAATGGGTTCATCTATGCGGTAGAAACGTAGCATGGTAAACATCCTAAACAATGCATAAGTGAGACTGAGAGGGAAGTGGGATTTTATCGACATGATATTTGGGGTTTTCCTTGCCTTACTGGCGAGGTTCAAACACAGTGTCTTCAACGAAGGGGGTGGCCTCCGGTTTCGGCTCCACTTCTATCAAGCAAACATGGCAAACAAGGGATAAATATAAATGCAATGCTCAAACACATGATCAATGTTGCAATGTGGTGTTCATGGTTGCAATGTGTTGACAATTCCATCTAAAAGAAGTGGGTTGCAAAGTCATTTGCAAATTCACTTCAAATTTGATTTCAAAAGGGGTCCATATGCACATATGCTACTGTTCACCCAATTTAAATTGGTCAAACATGAAAAAAATTGCATATTCTTAATCCTTGCATTTTTTTTGATAATTTTTTCATATATTATATGTTTAATTTGGAGTTAAAATGAATTAGTTATGAATTTCCAAAGTTTATACTATTTTCTGACTTTTCTGTAATTTCTTTTAAATAGAAAAGTTGTTTATTGTGTAGGCATGACGTCAGGGTGACGTGAGGGGGGGGGGCTGACTGGTGGGCCAGGCTTGTTAGTGGCTCAACTAATTTTCCCCGTGGATAAATTAACAGGGGGTTAATTAGAAGCCCCTGGGCCCACTGTCATAGACTCAAGGGGGATGGTTAGTGCTAATTAAACGCGGGCCACGTCGGCCTTGCCGGCGGCGAGTCGCCGGTGGCTCCAGTGCTCAGCGGCGCTACTCGGGAGGGCGATTCCGTGGACGGTTTGGTGCGCCTAGACCACCTGGGGGCAGTCCATGCATGCGCGCATCATGTGGAGCAGTCGGGCGACCTAGAGGAGGTCTACGGCGACGGCGACGAGCTTGCAGGCGGCGGCGTGCATGACAAACAACGAAGGAGAGAGAGTTAGGCCTCAGGGTTTGAGGGGTTTTGGTCGTGAGCTCACCAGAAACTCGACGGTGAAGTCGACGGGGACGGAGAGGGGTCAGCGTTGCCGGAATCATCGCCGGAAGTTCTCGGTGGCCGGAGTTCTTCGGGGTCGATGGCGTCGCATAGGGTGCTCCTCTTGCTCGATTTGCTGTGCAGCTCGACGGAGAAGACAAAGGCGGATTGAAAGGACACGATGGCGCGGCTCCTTGTGGCCGTTGGCCACGTTGGCGCACGACGGCGAGCGGCGACTGCTCTCTGGTGGCGACAAAAATGGCAACGCAGAGGAGGGAGAGCAAGCTGGAGGAGGGGGAAGTGGCACACGCGGCTCATGGCGTCTCCGTGGCGTGCTTGGAGGCGAGGGGGACGGCCTGAAGCGCCTCGTCATCGCAGTGGCGTCGCCGCGTGCTCTCGGCTCGCCACCGAGGAGCTTGAGGAAGACGACAAGGGAAGGCTGGGCCTGGGCTGGCTGGGGGTTAAGTTGGGCCAGGTAAGTGGGCCAGTTCCAGGTAGGCCTCCTTTTCCTTTTATTTCTTTGTTTTCTATTTCTGACATTTGTTTTTCCTTGCTAATTAAATACCTAGGCATTTTTATAAATCCACAAAACTTTATATTGGACTTACATGGCATATAGCTAGCCACTCACAAAGTTTGGGAATTTTTGAAATTCAAAGAAATAGAATTTCAATTCACATAGGGGTTTAATTTTAATTCCAAGCTCCTGTTTGAATATTTGAAAAATCCATGAGCATGGGATTGGTTCCACATCACTTGATATGTGATCACACTCATTTATATTACTGTTCAAAAATGCATAAGGAATTTTTGGAGCAACTTTTATTGTGGCCATTTTAATTAAATTCATCTGGGGGATGTTCTCTCTCCCATTTCAATTTCAATTTGAATTATTTTAACATGATGCAAAGTTGATGCTTAACCCTAGCACATACCTAACAGAGGGTTCTGACACCCTCCTCCTTTGCTCGGAATCGAGCTCCAAAGATGGCTCGTTGACAGTGCGCGTCGTCGCCATTGTCGCGGCCAACAATATCCCCGGCATCCGAGAGGTTGTCCAGGAGCTCCCCCGTCGACGACTCGTTCGACTACGTGCACCGGTTCGAGCTCGGACGCCCTGCTGCCTCGCCATCGCGTCGTCTTCTCCGCCACGGTCGCCGCAGCCGTCGCGTCGATCTCCACCACCGGCACATCCCGGCCTCGCCGAGCTCGTCCACGAGCCTCCCCGTGAGCCCCTTCACCAATTTCCCCCTTCCCCGATGACTCCGACACCGTAGACGCTAGAAATTGCCGCCGCCCGAGCTCGCTCTCACTGGATGCATTGACCGCGCTCCTGACTCCCCTGGCTGCGCTCCCGTGTGCGCTGCACTTTCTGCCTGCGGGCCATTAGTCGCGTGCCCCTGCCCTGTGCAGCTCACGCGCGTGTGGCCGCCCTCCTGCTCATCCCCTGTTGGCTACAACCGCACTGCTGCTGCTACTGCCATGGCCATGGCCATGGCTAGCTGTGTGTACGTGTGTGTGTGTGTGTGTGTGTGTAAATTGTGCGTGCGTGAGGTGTGTGTACGTGGTGTGCATCGCCCCAGCTAGCTGGACGCCGACTGGCCCTCGTCGCCGTTGCTCTGATGCGCTGCTGTTGCTACTGCTCTGCTTGCGGCTGCTACAACTGATGTTGCTTGCTACTACGGCTGCGTGCACCTGATTGCCGCTGCTGTAAAACTTCAGTTTCTGCTAAGGTTGTACTGCCCACGTTTGTTAGCAATTAAACCAACAGCAAAAGTAGCTTTTCTATGTGTAACTTCTGCTGTATTGTTACGTTATGCTTTATATATAACTGTTGGCTATTCTCTTCTAGTGCTTCAAGAATTGTCTGAAGATGCAAGTCTTCGATAGGCCTAGCTTCTCATCCTTATTCTGGTTTTCTGTCGTTCAGTCCACTATATAGCCTCCCTTTCCATTGATACAAATGCATAAATGCTTAGTAGCCGGATGTAAGACTCGCGGGTATGCTAGATACTCACCCTTTCTTTCCCCTCCCCATTTTGATTTGTATACACGGTTGCTGCCATCAGACGCGAGGATTCCCGGAGCAGGAGATCCCCGATCCCGACCACCGCAACATGAAGATCCCCGATGCCTTCTACGACATGGAGATCCCCGACGACCAGGAGTAGTTTGGAGGTTCCCACGCAGGAGGCCTTGCCTTTTCGATCGACTATTGATTTTTTGCTAGCCTTGTTAAGGAAACCTTGTATTCCTTGTGTCTGTACTCAGATACTATTGCTTCCGCTAACCTTGTGCTCTCAAGCTGTTGTATTCGAGCCTCGTGGCCCCTGGCTCGTATTAAACATCTTGTATTATTTTTATTATTAGAGTTTTGTTGTTATATCATGCCGTGAGTCCTTGATCTTGGCTGTGTACCTTGCGTGTATGATTACTGTACACGATCCGATTTTGGGGGCGTCACAGAGGGGCAGCCCAGGGGCAAGACTATCTTGTCAAGTTCACCAATTGGGGGAGGTGCCCCTCCTCATCTATTTATAGAGGTGAGGGAGGGAGGATACCTTGGAGGAGGGGGAAGCCCTAGGGGTGGCTCCCTAGGGTTTCCCTCCCCTTAGGGCCGGCCAAGGAAGGGGGAGGAAGCTTCCTCCTAGCCCCCGCCTTTGGGCCTCTTTGGTCCAAGTGCTCCCTACCCACTTGGGCCTTCCAAGTGAGAGAGGGCCCATTGATATTTAATATATTTTAATAATTCCAAATTTTTTTGGGAATCCACAATAAATAAATATTAAACATATTTAGACCATCCCAGAACTTTTATGGCCCTCCGGTTTTAACCGGTTTTCTCAAAACTCTTCCTGGTACTTTACCGGTGTGCGAAACGATTCTGGTTTTCTCTCCGATTAAATCTCAATCACTCTGAAACTTTTCTGGTGTGTTAAACTCATGCTCCTATCACTCTAGTACTCAAAAAAACTACCACCCTTAAGTGTGTGACCCCATAGGTTAGGTAGAATACAGACATGAACCGGAAACTGACTTTCCTCGGATCAATAACTAATGGCGGAGCCATGGACACCCATAATGGTTCCCGCGCCTACACGAATATGAATTCGATTGAACCTCTGGTGGACATGCCAATCCATTTTCTTCACAATACTTTACAAAACATGAGGTGATATTATATAGGTATCCACATGATCAACTCATTAGTCATTAGACCAATTATCCTCATATCAGTTTTGTTCTTTTTCTCTTTCACATATTCCGTATCCCATGTGATCTATTCAAGAAGTATCCGGCCAGATGTTTGGTGGATACGTAATACTGAGAGGGCCCAAAGAATATCTCTCCTGAATAGGAGGAGCAAATCCCAACTTGAATCATCAAGTCCCTAGACATACTTTCGAGTGTGAATGATCCAAGCCTTTATAGTCACGCTTGTTACGGGTGGACAGAGTCAAAACCCACCCTCCGGTATGTAGGTACTTAACATTCTCATGGTCTGTAAGGATACATGCAAATGTCAACTCATCTGATGATTTAACTCATAATACATTTATGATGAAATTTCAAAGCAAATCATACAGTTGGGTCGGTTCAGCACCCTTGTTATGGTAACAATGTGCTACCATGTATTACCGGTATATTCAATGCCCTATGTCAGGAAAACATGACATCCATAATACACAGGTTATTCCTATAGGCAGGCTAAGAATACTTTGTGTTTATACTCCGCACCTCCTCCGAAGGCAGTTAACATGCACTTGGAAAACCTCCGCATAGGCCATTGAAGTTATAGCACAAACATATAAACACTAATAATGAACCTGGAATTATAATAATATATTTTATTATTGCCTCAATACACAGGTTAGTCCTATAGGAAGGCTAAGAACACTTTGTGTTTATACTCCACACCTGCATATGGGTTTTCCTCCGAAGGCAGTTAACATGCACTTGACAAACCTCTGCCTAGCCCATTGCAGTTATAGCACAGACATATAAACATTAATAATGAACCTGGAATTATAATAATACATTTTATTATTGCCTCAATACACAGGTTAGTCCTATAGGCAGGCTAAAACACTTTGTGTTTATACCCCACACATGCATATGGGTTTTCCTCGAAAGACGTTAACATGCACTTGACAAACCTCCGCATAGCCCATTGCAGTTATAGCACAAACATATGAACATTAATAATGAACCTGTAATTATAATAATACATTTTATTATTGCCTCTAGGGCATAACTCCAACAGTCTCCCACTTGCACTAGAGACAATAATCTAGTCACATGGTTTGCTTAGACCGATGGCACTTTGGTCTTCATGTTCGCTTGTGGTATATACTTCGTCACTGAGCTTAACGCTTTTAGGCTCGTCTCAATCCTGCGTATCTTAATGTACCCCTTCATCTTTATGAAGTATTTGAAGATAGGGCATGTTTGGACTACATTGAGCTCTTAGCTTTCTTTGCTTTGATCATGATGCTCATATCAAAATATGGTTTGTGTAGATCAAGCGTTCGGAAATATGCCAATCACTATGATGGTGTTCCCGATCCAAATACCCTTCCTACATAACTTCCAGAGTTTCCATGTTTCACGTTTGTGTTTTAGAAATCCCGCTATGTGCCTTAGCTTGATTTTTTTTTCAACATTCTATTTTGCTACCTAGCTATAGACCGATTTAAAAATACTACAAATCATTATGAAACTTTATTTCATCTATTTGTGATGACTCTTTAGTCTTCCTCTAAGAACCTTTCTTCATCGGAGGTACTTCAAGAGAACTAATCTACTATTTAGATTACTTTGGTGCTTGTTGCACTTTCAGGACATCCAATGCCTTAGTGCTTATTTTTGCTAAAATGATTATTCTCAATAACTCATATGTCATTCACATATATGGTTAGAATCGTGCTCCCACATAATTCCATATCTTATATAATTATTGATGAAATAATAACTTTTATAACTTCATCAAAACTATAAGTCCAGCTTTGTGATATTTGCTTCAACTATGGACTAAACTTTGAAGCATTCTCACTTTTACTAATATCGTATAGATCATAAAATCTTTTCAGGTTGTATCATGCATACACCCTTCATTTAATTTTCTCACAAGAAAAATCCATATGTCATACTTTGGAAGTATGCCATGATTATCAGTAATTTTCCATATGATCATTTTCATCACTATACATATTGTAGTCAACCTTTTGAACTCTATCAAAAATTTATTTTACGATAAGTCGGGCATTATCAATGATGAAGCTATCGTCTATGCTCATATCTATGAAAGTCCAATCCACTCTAATGATCGGGTATGCTTAGGAGGGTTTTACCAAGTTCTCAACTTGATTCTGGTGAATGGCTTTCATATAGTTTTTATGGTGTTTAATCCATATAGTGTAGTTAGTGCTCGTCATAGTTTCTTGTAGTTCACTGGTTTATTGAACAATAGAACCACATAGATTCAACGTGAATTTATAAAGTTATGTGATACAACATCAGACTTGATCATTTCATCTCTGGAACGTATTTTAGAGTTTCATCATTCCTTTTCATTAGATGTAGGAATTTCAGGTTTGGTCACAGAATTTATCTCTAGATCGAATTTCGAGTTCCATTCTGGAGAACCAAATGATTCAATGTAATCATTATCAAGCTATTAGTCCTCCCACTTAATTGTTTCAAGAGAGTTATTTTCTCAAGAAAAATCCCCATGTCATGTGATAAACATTTTCCTCGGGTATGGTAGTGGAAGTGTTGTTCGTAGCATGATGTTTCTACAATACTTATATTCGGAATCGAGTATATTCTAAATATATCTCCGAAATTATGAAACAAAATTTTGATTTATTATCCATGTCATATTCTTATAGGGCATTGTTTCAACAATCATATGACGACACTCTTTTTAGTTCGTATGTGGTTTCTCTAAAGCGTTAAGCAGTATAGTGAATGGGAGTGTGGTTTAAGTACATCACCGACCTCACCATGCCATGTATGAACTGACTTCCTACACTCTATGATGTTTGCTAAATTATTTAATTCATTTATTTTACGATCATATCATTAAATAATTAATCTATGCTTGATGATGATTCTCTTTGTGTTGATTTTTTTTTGAACTTCTTCAAAATTTCAGACTTTATTTCTTGACTGAATACCGGCATATCTATACAAGTCATTATCACAAAGTTTTATGTAAAGTACTATTTATTGGTTCTTCACACATCGATATGTGTTATTGCCAATAGTTTACTAAACACTCGACCAATTCATTTAATCAATGATTTTGTCTACTAGAAAAACATTGCATGTGTCAAATGACTCAAAGTCAAGAGATTGAATGACTTCATCAATATGAAGCTTCCGCATGCGCTTTATTCTAATGTGACTAAGTCATTTATGCTACTACTATTTTAGCATTATCATCACATAACTTAATTTATTTAGCAATCAAGAAAATAGACATAACATCAAGATTTCAACTTAAATAATTCACCACGAAGGGTGAAATTCAGAGAGCATTAACTTTGAACAACCATTATTCAAACTACGGATAAGGCCTCCATCGTGTAGATAACATAATACGATATTAATGTTTACCTCTGAATCAAATAAATTTTATTTGAACTCTAAGATAAATCTTGATAGACGAACGCCGACAGCCTTGGGTAACTTGGGCACCACTTTCGACGCGGACTTGCACTTCATTCGCTCTTCTCCTTCGAATTCTGAGAATTCCCCATACCGAGTTGCAAAAGAAGTGCAATCAATATGGTATCAATTATATGTATGAAGGTGAAATAATGAAATTGCCTATTAACTTAGTATAACTTATTTATACCTTTGGTGATCAGACCACTCTTCAGATCTCCTAGATACTTCTTGCAATTCCTCTTACAGTGCCCCTTGTTCTTGAAGTAGTGACACTCAAAATCTTTAGTTGGGCCACTCTTGGTCTTCACCTGAGCTTTGGTCTTACCACCACTATTGGCATTTCTACCTTTGACCTTCTTCTTGAAACTGGTAGTGTTCATCACGGCCAACACGTGGTTGGGATCCTTCTACATAGATGCTTCCGCAGTCTTAAGCATAGCGAACAATTCGTCTGTGGTCTTGTCAAGCCCATTCATGCTGTAATTCATGATAAAGACGTTGTAAGACGGGGGGGGAGTGACACAAGGAGAATGTCAGTGCCGAGCGTCAGAGGGATCACAAAATCCCAGTGCACTCAACCTCTGTGGGTAACCAACAAGTTTGATCACCTGCTTGCTTATGGAGCTACCTTCTGCCATCTTGCATTCTCACAGCTGCTTCGTTATCTCATAACGTTCAGTTCTAGCTTTCTTCAGATACAGAGCGTTCAGTTGTGTCACCATGTCAAAAACGGTGAAGTTATCAAAACGTTTCCGAAGGTCAGTATCGATGCATGTCAGCATCAAGCATTGTACTGCGGTGTGGTCATCCACTTTAGTCGCATAAACATTATTATCGTCCCGCGATGCATTCTCTGTGGGAGCGGCTGGGAGAGCTTCTTTGAGAACATAGTCCTTCTTAGCAACTTTGAGGACAAACCCAAGATTACAGAACCAGTTTGCGTAGTTGCACCATTTGCAGAAAGCTTCTCTTTTCCAAGCATCGGTCCTAAGCTAAAAGCATTGTTGTTGCGGGCCATCTCTCTACAACGATATAAGCAGATTGATTTAGACATGGTTCAAAATTAATTGCATTAATCTCAAAAAGTTTAATGTAATGCTCCCACTATAACCAATATCTCTCAAAATTCATCTTAGGGTAATCAAGATCCAGATCAATACACCTGCCACCAGTGTAACACTCGGCAATGGAGGAGATCAACCCGGTAGGTCTAACAAAACCAATCATTACCATTTTATGAATCTTGTATTAGTCGTTGACACTTGTGCTCCGAGGTCAGATCCGATAAGCTATAACGTCAAGAAAACCAAGCGCTATTGATGTGGAGACAACTCAATCCACCCGTCTCTTTGTTACCTTTCCGTTGGTACTCGTGTGACACGACACACCGCAGGTGGCGTTTATTACAGACAGTTGCATGGTTGGAGAGCACGGACTTTTTGATATTTTAAGAGAGATCTACCTATTAAAACACGACTACTTGCGCATTCAAACATGCAATGAAAAGGATTAACATCACAGGAAATTTAATGTGTGTGATATGGTATAGCCTTTTCTTCAAGAAGCTCCAAGCACCATGCTTTTCTTTCTTCATCTTCTTTTGGAGGAGAGAATCACCTCCACACACGACATGTCATCAAGCATCATGATGTATGATCATCATATTCATGTAGATACTACAACTATTTCTAGCATCTATTCTACTCAAAGAAAATTACATGAAGTTTGGCACGCAGGCCGAATAGATGACAATCATATGGCTCCAGCCATCATGCTGTAGCATGGCATGCAAGTCATGAAACTTAACATGTACAAAGTATAATCATCTCATACAACTTTTATCATGATGAACACTATACCAGATCACATGTTCCTGCAAAAACAAGTTAGACGTCCTTCTACTCATTCTTTGCATCTTTTATGTGGCTACTAGGGTTTGCATGGGAAAACGTTTTGCTAGCTACATAACCACATAAAGCACAATCTTCAAGTTGCTAGATTAACACTCGTGGCATATCAACCATGAGACTACAATTTAATCTCATGAACCATACTGAATAATCGTCAATACGCATGATCCCCGTGCTAGATCAACAATCTAATGCGCCCTTTTTGTTACACAATTTCTCCACACCAAAAGAAAGACCCAAAGCATCTTCATGCGACCAGCATACTGTAACAACCCAGATTTCACAAAAGATAATTTTTTTGTTTTCGGTGTGAATTGTTTGATTGTCTGATTTGTTTGCGGTGTTTGCATCCCCGATTTATGGATCGGCGATTATTTCCCCCCCTCTTGTCTCGTACTGGACTGAGACCGACCCCTGCCACCCTGACACTTGACCTTTGCTACACCGGGTTTCAACTGATCACCGTCGCGAAAACCGCACGAGACCAGCTGCAGCCAACGGAACAAAAAACCCAGTTTAATAATTAAATGGGATATTTTTATAGCACGCTGGAAAGTGTTCTCGGAACGGCTCCAGCGTGAGGTGAACGCCGCCGGCTCGACGCGCTGATCACGCAGTTCAAAGTTTTACCCGAATCGGAGGTCCTGCTGACCCCCCGGCGGTCAGAAACGTAAACAGCGCGCGCACGAGAGAAAAACCGGGGATGTTTTTGCAAACGGCCAGCCACTTGGGCTATATAAAGACCACCACTCTCCCACCCCTTTCTAGGGTTTCCCCTAAGCTAAAATTGCAGCCACATCCGTGATCTCCACTCAAATCTCCCCCCAAATCCATCTCCCCACCGAAACACTAACCCCAGCAGTTTCTGGCCATCGGATCGCAAAATCGAGGGCTCCCGTGGTGTCCACGTCGCCCCTATCTCCATGCAGCCTCCTCCCAGCCGCCTTTGGGCCCCGCGGGCCCGCTCGTCGCCGCCGTGGCCCGCCCAACCCCGATCTGGGCCTGCCCGCGCCCGAGCTGCCGTCTCCCTTGGCCATGGATGCCGCGCCGCCAGCCGGCGAGCCGCCGTGGACGCCACCCCGGTGAACCCCCCTTCTTCTCTGCGCCCTTCTTCTCTCCTCCCTCAGCTCATCCCTCGTCCTCCCTGACCAACTCACGCCGGAGCTTGCGCCATGGAGCAAGGAGACGCCAGCGACCCGAGCTCGGAGCAGCCACCGCAAGGACGCCGCCGTGCCGCCCCGGGCCATCCACCACGCCTGAACGGACCGGATCCGCTCCTCCGTCGTCCCCCGCGTGCGCGTTGCGCCGCCAGGCACTCGCCAGAGACGGACGGATCTGCCGCGAGCCGTCGCCGCCCCGATCTGGATCTGGATCGGGCGCGACCGGCCGCCGCTGCCAGCGGGCCTGCCTAGCGCCGCCACCCCACGGCCCAGTCGGCACCGCCCCAGCGGCCAAACTCCCTCCTGTGGCCCAGCCGAGCCGCCTCCACACCAGGCCAAATGGGCCTCGGCCCAAGAGGTCTTTTTTTTCCTTGTATATTTTTTCCTTTCTCATTTTTCTGCTAAGTCTGTGAAATTGTACTGCTGATGCTGTTTTGCGACGATAATTGCGAGTAAATCGTAGCCCAGATGACGTTGCGCCCAAAAGGAAAATTGATTAAATTTGTGTGTACTTCAATCCATTTTTGTGAGAATTTTCATTTGAGGCCATCTTGATGTTGTTAATCACTGTTGAAGTGGGCATCAGGCTATTAACTTCTAATATTTCCTGTTAGTGTGCTGCTGCTGTTATTTTATTACAAGTTTGCGTGATGATTGTGACACATCCATGAGGCCTATTGCATTGATTCTTGTTGCATACTGTTAAGCATCATGTCTACTTTCAATATATGTATTGCATTGTCATGATATGCTTGCTGGTCATATATTTAATGAGATCTAAAGTTGCTATGCTGCTGTTGTTGACAACCACCTCTATTTTTCTCTAAGTCTGTAACTTTACAATGCCATGTTGCATGCTTAATATCTTTTGATCTGTTATGACTATGACCTTGATTCTTGTTTGTACCTGATCATCATCATGTCTAGTTCATGCCCATATATTGCTATGTCATGTTTCTGCACTTTTGCATATAGTTTTACCCGTGTTTATACAGCATGAAAATAACAATTTCTGCCATGTTTTCCTGATTTTCACCAAGTCCTAAACCAGTAATGTTTTATTGCATTTTGAATGGGCTATAACTAGTTGTTCATGATGCCTTTTTGCATGATTCCTTTTGCCATGCCTTCCCTGCCATGTCTACTTTAGTTTCATATCATTTGTGAACATGTTTGCATTCATTATCCTGTTTATGCATTGCTCTAAAGTGTGCTTCCTGATGTTGGCAGATTGTGTTCCAAACTTGTTTTGCTTGTATGTTTTTAACCGTAACTCCGTTTGGAGTGTTCTTTACATGTAACTTAATTAGTTTTTCGTGTACTTTGTGTTTATGCTATTGTTTTCTTCTTTTATCCAACCTAAAATATGGTTTAGGGCAGAACAGTACCAAATCTTTTACTTGTCGTGCGGCACTTAGTGTATGCCATGTTTAGGTTGTGCCTCACTTAAACTGACTAGCATAGATAGTTTATCTTATGCTTCACCTCTTGTAATGTTTGTGTGCTATGCCATGCTTGAGTGAGATGCCATGTTAACAATCTTTGCTCATCTTGTGTAGCTAAACAACTTGAACCGATGATAAATGTGCGGTATCGCCGTGTGTGACGAGTACTCCACTTAACCTGTTAGTAACCGCTCTCGACGGTAGGTGCGATGTCTCGTGTTGCCTTCTTGTTGATGCTTGCTCGTTTTTTCTTCGTAGTAATAGATGATTTCTCGTTGATTTCTTTCCAGTGTTTACCCTCTTGTGTGCTTCCGCGGGTACCTTCGGAGACGATACGAGCTTGCGATCAACTACACCTTCGGAACCCGACTTATCAACAGGCAAGGACTATACATTGCTTATGATCCATTCTATATCAACCAGCGGGTTGCATGCTAGTCTAGGTTAGGTTCGATGTTTGATCCTACCACATGTTTACAGCCTCTTTCAAACCGATATAGCCATGTCCCCTCCCAGCAAACCATGTATTGCTATGTTACTATTTATCGTTGCTCAGCCCATGCTTAGTATGCATGCTTAGGATGATACGATGTTACCTCCTGTTACTCCTTGGTTTGGGCTATCACATTATTATATTGTTGTTGATGATATGATTATTATAATGCTGACTATATTGGACGAAGGATGGAAGGTCTAGGCTATCCCGCCCCGACGCTTTGTTCCATTCGAGTCACCTAGGATCCGAGTACCGGGTATTGGTTTTAAGACTGAGCGTGCCTAACCGCGTGTGGGATATTATGGGGTCCCCTTTTCTTACCTATCTAGCTTGAAACATTTCTAGAGGTGGCCCAAGCCGATTTACCATTTGCAAACCATGCATATATGTCTGTCGGGTCGCTCCTAGAAGATATCTTTTAAAACAACTTGGGCTAGTGGAGACATGGTTTCTCTGTTGGTCCACCCGATCAGCTAGGACCCGGCCTCATGTGAGAAATTACCGGCAATCCGACCTACGTCAGCCGGAAGAGTCCGATCCGAGAGTGCGGACGGCTTTTGGATTTGGTGTCGACTCCCCGGGGGCCACCCGGATTTTTTCGTTGTTAGCTAGAGGGACCTGTCGTTTCGGATCTCTTGGAACTCAATCATAAAATGGTTGCCTGTGATGGGTAGCAACTGAGAGAGATGGGCATGCGTGCGGAGCCTTGTAATGGGTAGTTGGTACACCCCTGCAGGGGTAAATCTTTTCGAGAAGCCGTGTCCACAGTTATGGACGACTTGAGACCTACTCCTTGTTCATAGACAACAACAACAGAGATAATCTTAATATAATTTGATCAACGTGTGTGTGCCTTGACTGCTTCTTCTTCGTCGGGATGCGAAGAGGAGGACAAGGATAGGATAGGTGTTATGTTTGCATAAGTAGGTGGATAGCAGACTTGTTGGAGGCGATTCCTCATCGAATGCTTGGCTTCTTATCTTACTCTCTAGATCGTTATCCACTTCATAAATGCTAGTGTGGCAGCAACCTCACCACTTACCCCATCCTTACCGTAAACTACTAGTTGTCCTAGAATAACGAGTGGTGAAGTCCTTCCTGGGTCAGTTGACCACTACATTTTGATGCTGAGTACTTCTGTACTCATGATACTACCCCCAAACTCTTTTCAGGGTTCTTGATCGACAACAAGTACGGTGCTCGACATTTCACGCAGAGACTCGACGACGACTAGTTAGGTGGATCCCGGCGGAGGCCCTGGACCCGTGTGGTTATGGGGATCGATGTTTTTCTCTTTGCCAGTAGGCATTTGATTGTAGTCTGTACTCAGACATGTATCTTCCGTTGTTGTATTGTATGAAGGCAGTTCTAAGCCGATTGTATGAGATGTTGTATCTTTGTATCTATAATGTTGTGATATCATGTTGGAAATCCGGGGCATATGACATTGTCATATGTCGCGGTGGGACCGATATGTGCTTCGTCCCCGGATCTAGATGGAAACATCTAGATCTGGACGAGTACCGCATATCGGGCCTTACAACTTGGTATCAGAGCCTTACCGACTGTAGGATCCCTTCTCTGGCCGAAGTCGAGTCTAGAAAAAAACTATTTTGTAGTTACTAAGTTAGTTATCAGAGAGTAGGATTCTTTTACTCCTTAGCTTTGCTCTGGTCATGAAAAGTGTCATAAGTGTTTTTACTCCCGACTTATCCCCCTTCAAACTCTAGGATCTCGAGTGTACGGAGTTTCGGAATAGTTACAATGCCTTGCTTGCAGCGTATTGTCTCAATTCCGATCAAAGGTTGGGAAATCCTGTAGTACCTTTAGTCTATCCGACTCTGGTTTATATCTTGGTCATCCATTGACTTTATTCCTTTTGCCTATTATCCTCACGAGCTGAGTTAGAATGCTTCCCTTGATCATCACTTTTAACTGTCGTTCTTCCTTTTGACACCTGATGGTTTCGTTCTTTGACGTTGTCGTCTCTCTGCGGAAATTTATCTCGACAGAAGTTCAACGTCGACATGGAGCACAGTCCCTTGTTGGTGGTGTTGAAGAATCCTCGACTCTCTTTTCTCTTCCCCCTCTCCCCCGGATCGTCCAGGATCTCAGGACGAGATCCCTTGTTGGTGGTGTTGTATTGTAACAGCCCAGATTTCACAAAATTAAAATATTTGTTTTCGGTGTGAATTGTTTGATTGTCTGATTTGTTTGCGGTGTTTGCATCCCCGATTTATCGATCGGCGATTATTTCCCCCCATCGTGTCTCATACCGGAAAGAGACCGACCCTTGCCACCCTGACACTCGACCTTTGCAACACCGGGTTTCACCCGATCACCGTCGCGAAAAGCGCACAAGACCAGCTGCAGCCAACGAAACGAAAAACCCCGTTTAATAATTAAACGGGATATTTTTATAGCACACCGGAAAGTGTTCTCGGAACGGCTCCAGCGCGAGGTGAACGCCGCCGACTCGACGCGCTGATCGCGCAGTTCGAAGTTTTACCTGAATCGGAGGTCCTGCTGACCCCTGGCGGTCAGAAACGCAAACACCGCGCGCGCGAGAGAAAAACTGAGGATGTTCTTGCAAACTGCCAGCCACCTGGGCTATATAAAGACCACCACTCTCTCACCCCTTTCTAGGGTTTCCCTATGCCAAAATTGCAGCCACACCCCTCATCTCCACTCAAATCTGTCCACAAATCCATCTCCCCACCGAAACCCTAACCCAGCAATTTCTGGCCATCGGATCGCAAAATCGAGGGCTCCCATGGTGTCCATGTCGCCCCCAGCTCCATCCAGCCTCCTCCTAGCCGCCTTTGGGACCCGCGGGCCCGCTCGTCGCCGTCATGGCCCACCCAGCCCCGATCTGGGCCTGCCCGCTCCCAAGCCGCCGCCTCCCTTGGCCATGGACGCCGCGTCGCTGGCCGGCGAGCCGTCGTGGACGCCACCCCGGTGAACCCCCTTCTCCTCTGCGCCCTTCTTCTCTCCTCCCTCACCTCACCCCTCGTCCTCCCTGACCAGGTCATGCCGGGGCTCACGCCATGGAGCAAGGAGACGCCGGCGACCCGAGCTCGGAGCAGCCACCGCAGGGACGCCGCTGCGCCGCCCCGCGACATCCACCGCACCGGAACCTGCCGGATCCGCTCCTCCCTCGTCCCCCGCGTGTGCGTTGCGCCGCCAGGCACTCGCCGGAGGCCGACCGGAGATGCCGCGAGCCGTCGCCGCCCCGATCTGTATCGGGATCGGGCACGACCGGCCGCCGCCGCCACTGCCAGTGGGCCGGCCCAGCGCCGCCACCCCACGGCCCAGTCGGCACCGCACCAGCGGCCCAACTCCCTCTTGAGGCTGCCGAGCCGCCTCCACACCAGGCCAGATGGGCCTCGGCCCAAGAGGTCTTTTTTTCCCTGTATAGTTTTTTCCTTTCTCATTTTTCTGCTAAGTCTGTGAAATTGTACTGCTGATGCTGTTTTGCGACGATAATTGCGAGTAAACCATAGCCCAGATCACGTTGCGCCCAAAAGGAAAATTGTTTAGATTTGTGTGTACTTCAGTCCATATTTTGTGAGAATTTTCATTTGAGGCCATCTTGATGTTGTTAATCACTGTTGAAGTGGGCATCAGGCTGTTAACTGCTAATATTTCCTGTTAGTGTGCTGCTGCTGTTATTTTATTGCAAGTTTGCATGATGATTGTGACACATCCATGAGGCCTATTGCATTGTTTCTTGTTGCATACTATTAAGAATCATGTCTACTTCCATTATATGTATTGCATTGTCATGATATGCTTGCTGGTCATATAGTTAATGAGCTCCAAAGTTACTATGCTGCTTTTGTTGATAGCCACCTCTGTTTTTCTCTAAGTCTATAACTTTACAATGCCATGTTGCATGCTTAATATCTTTTGATCTGTTATGACTATGACCTTGATTCTTGTTTGTACCTGATCTTCATCATGTCTAGTTCATGCCCATATATTGCTATGTCATGTTGCTGCACTTTTGCATATAGTTTTACCCCTGTTTATACAGCATGAAAATAACAATTTCTGCCATGTTTTCCTGATTTTCACTAAGTCCTAGACCTGTAATTTTTTATTGCATTTTGCATGGGATATAACTAGTTGTTCATGATGCCTTTTTGCATGATTCCTTTTGCCATGCCTTCCTGCCATGTCTACTTTAGTTTCATATCATTTGTGAGCATGTTTACATTCATTATCGTGTTTATGCATTGCTCTAAAGTGTGCTTCATGATGTTGGAAGATTGTGTTCCAAACTTGTTTTGCTTGTATCTTTTTAACTGTAACTCCGTTTGGAGTGTTCTTTACATGTAACTTGATTAGTTTTTCGTGTACTTTATGTTTATGCTATTTTTTGCTGCTGTTAACGAACCAAAAATATGGTTTAGGGAAGAACAGTACCAAATCTTTTACTTGTCGTGCGGCACTTAGTGTATACCATGTTTAGGTTGTGCCTCACTTAAACTGACTAGCACGGATAGTTTATCTTATGCTTCACCTCTTGTAATGTTTGTGTGCTATGCCATGCTTGAGTGAGATGCCATGTTGACAACCTTTGCTCATCTTGTGTAGCTAAACAACTTGAACCGATGATAAATGTGCGGTATCGTTGTGTGTGACGAGTATTCCACTTAACCTGCTAGTAACCGCTCTCGACGGTAGGTGCGATGTCTCGTGTTGCCTTCTTGTTGATGCTTGCTCGTGTTTGCTTCGTAGTAATAGATGCTTGCTCGTTGATTACTTTCCAGTGTTTGCCCTCTTGTGTGCTTCCGCGGGTACCTTCGGAGACGATGCGAGCTTGCGATCAACTACACCTTCGGAACTCGACTTATCAACAGGCAAGGACTATACATTACTTATGATCCATTCTATTTCAACCAGATGTTTTCATGCTAGTCTAGGTTAGGTTCGATGTTTGATCCTATCACATGTTTACAACCTCTTTCAAACCGATACAGCCATGTCCCCTCCCAGCAAACCATGTACTGCTATGTTACTATTGCTCGTTGCTCAGCCCATGCTTAGTATGCATGCTTAGGATGCTACGATGTTACCCCCTGTTACTCCTTGGTTTGGGCTATCACATTATTATATTGTTGTTGATGATATGATTATTATAATGTTGCTATATTCGACGAAGGATGGAAGGTCTAGGCTATCCCGCCCCGACGCTTTGTTCCATTCGAGTCACCTAGGATCCGAGTTCCGGGTGTTGGTTTTAAGACTGAGCGTGCCTAACCGCGTGTGGGATTTTATGGGGTCCCCTTTTCTTACCTATCTAGTTTCAAACATTTCTAGAGGTGGCCCAAGCCGATTTACCATTTGCAAACCATCCATATATGTCTGTCGGGTCGCTCGTAGCAGATATCTTTTAAAACAACTTGGGCCAGTGGAGACATGGATTCTCTGTTAGTCCACCCAATCAGCTAGGACCCGACCTCATGCGAGAATTACCGGCAATCCGACATGCGTCAGCCGGAAGAGTCCGATATGAGAGTGCGCACGGCTTTTGGATTAGGTGTCGACTCCCCGGGGGCCACCCGGATTTTTTCGTTGTTAGCTAGAGGGACCTATCGTTTCGGATCTCTTGGAACTAAATCATAAAATGGTTGCCTGTGATGGGTAGCAACTGAGAGAGATGGGCGTGCGTGCGGAGCCTTGTAATGGGCAGTTGGTACACCCCTGTAGGGTTAAATCTTTTAGAGAAGCCGTGTCCATGGTTATGGAGGACTTGAGACCTACTCCTTGTTCATAGACAACAACAATAGAGATAATCTTAATATAACTTGATCAACGTGTGTGTGCCTTGACTGCTTCTTCTTCGTCGGGATGCGAAGAGGAGGTCAAGGATAGGATAGGTGTTATGTTTGAGTAAGTAGGTGGATAGCAGACTTGTTGGAGGCGATTCCTCATCGAATGCTTGGCTTCTTATCTTACTCTCTAGATCGTTAGCCACTTCATAAATGCTAGTGCGGCAGCAACCTCACCACTTACCCCATCCTTACTGTAAACTACTAGTTTTCCTAGAATAACGAGTGATGAAGTCCTGATTGACAATATGTACGATGCTCACCGCGACATAGAGTTGGCTTACTCATGATACTACCCCCAAACTCTTTTCAGGGTTCTTGATCGACAACAGGTACGATGCTAGACGTTTCACGTGGAGACTCGATGACGACTAGTTAGGCGGATCCCGGCGGAGGGCCTGGACCCGTGTGGTTATGGGGATCGATGATTTTCTCTTTGCTAGTAGGCATTTGATTGTAGTCTGTACTCAGACATGTATCTTCCGCTGTTGTATTGTATTAAGGCAGTTGTATGCCGATTGTATGAGATGTTGTATCTTTGTATCTGTAATGTTGTGATATCATGTTGGAAATCCGGGGCATATGACATTGTCATATGTCGCGGTGGGACCGATATGTGCTTCGTCCCCGGATCTGGATGGAAACATCTAGATCTGGAACAGTACCGCATATCGGGCTTTACACATACTCAGTACCAGCATAGAAGGACTCCGAGGGGCAAGCTGTTTGTAACAAAATCAAGCAATACATGAGGGGATCAACTTGTGCAATTAGAGGGGAAGAAACTAGAAGATTCATTTTAGATCTATTATCAAAAAAACGTGCACAATGAAAATTTTGTGCAATGCCCGTTCATCACTATGAACTCTATATCGAACCTGCATCTATTACTAGAACTAGCTCATGATACCGCTGTTGGGATTCAGAGTAGAAAACAAAAAAAATTCGGCACTACGAAACCAAGTCCCAAGGAAAGATCCAGATAGATGCAATCAATGGTAGCGATCTTGTTACCTTAACAACCGTTCAACGGTGGTTCTCTCGTAGAGGAAGAAGTTGATGGAGAGTTGAGGAAGCTTGACGTAGTGCAATCCCTCGAACAGATCAGATCCGTTTGACTTCCCACGAATAGATCTAGAAGTCCCTCGAACAAAGATCGAACGTACGATATCTCTACGGTTGATCCACACGTACGGTGTAGTAGATACAGCAGGGCTCCGCCGTCCAGAGCTCGGCGCTGCCAGAGTAGAGATGAGGGAGTAGCAGCACTTTGAGGTTCAATGGAGATTGGATCTACAAGAGAGGGGAGAGGGGCAGCCCAGGGCAAGACTATCTTGTCAAGTTCACCATTTCGGGGGGGGGGGGGGGTGCCCCTCCTCATCTATTTATAGAGGGGAGGGAGGGAAGCCACCTTGGAGGAGGGGGCAGACCTAGGGGTGGAGCCCTAGGGTTTCCCTCCCCTTAGGGACAGCCAAGGAAGGGGGGAGGAAGCTTCCTCTCCAAGGAGGAAGCTTCCTCCTAGGGCGCCCCCCTTTTGGGTTTTGGTCCAAGTGCTCCCTCCCCACTTGGGCCTTCCAAGTGAGAGAGGGTCCATTGATATTTAATCTATTTTAATAATTCCAAAACAATTTGGGAATTCACAATAAATAAATAATAAACATATTTAGGCCATCCCGGAACTTTTCTGGCCCTCCGGTTTTAAGCGTTTTTTTCTCAAAACTCTTCCCGGTACTTTCTCTCCGATTCCGGTTTTCTCTCCGTTTAAATCTCAATCACTCCGAAACTTTCCGGGAGTGTGAAACTCGTGCTCCTATCACTCTAGTACTCAAAAAATCTACCACCCTTAAGTGTGTAAACCCATAGGTTTGGTAGAAGACGGACATGAACAGGAAACTGACTTTCCTCGGATCAATAACCAATAGCGGAGCCATAGACACCCATAATGGTTCCCGCACCTACATGAATATGAATTCGAGTGAACCTATGGTTGACATGCCAATCCTTTTGCTTCGCGTTACTTTACAAAACATGAGGTGATATTATATAGGTATCCGCATGATCAACTCATTAATCATTATACCAATTATCCTCATACCAGTTTTGTTCTTTTTCTCGTTCACGTATTCTGTATCCCATGTGACCTATTCAAAAAGTATCCGGCCGGATGTTCGGTGGATACGTAATACCGAGAGGGCCCAAAGAATATCTCTCCTGAATAGGAGGAGAAAATCCCAACTTGTATCATCAAGTCCCTAGACATACTTTTGAGTGTGAATGAGCAAAGCCTTTATAGCCATGCCTGTTACGGGTAGTGTTTGGATAGAGTCAAAACCCACCGTCCGGTATGTAGGTACTTAAAATTCTCATGGTATGTAAAGGATACATGCAAATGTCAACTCATCTGATGATTTAACTCATAATACATTTATGATGAAATCTCAACAAAAATCATACAATTGGGTCGGTTCAACACCCTTGTTCTGGTAACAATGTGGTCCCATGTATTACCGGCATATTCAATGCCCTATGTCACGAAAACATGACATCCATAATACACAGGTTAGTCTTAGAGGAAGACTAAGAACACTTTGTGCTTATACTCCACACCTGCATATGGGTTTTCCTTCGAAGGCAGTTAACTTGCACTTGGCAAACCTCCACATAGGCCATTGCAGTTATAACGCAAACTTATAAACATTAATAATGAACCTGGAATTATAATAATAAATTTTATTATTGCCTCTAGGGAATAATTCCAACACACATATCATCTCTTTGTGGTTTCTCGGGAATGTGCGCGCATCCCATTGTTATCGTGTAATCCATGCAACTTTGGCCTTGACTTACACCATAATAAGTGTCGTCTGAATGGAAAAAGTGTGATGAGAAATCCTCTATGCATTTAATGCCTTCTTACGCTATCCTACTACACGCGCACGTGGTGGAGAACAGCTTGTAAAGTGCACACTACTGGGGACACCCTTGTGTAGTGGGAGACAAACCTACCATAGTTGTGCAGGATGTTTCCGAGTGTTGATTAGCCGACAACGACACCTTCCCGAAACATCTTTCCTTCCCAGGAATCTCAATACGAGCAGTTCCCGGGATACTTCTTATATTCTTTGATATTTTCTTGTTCTTCTTGTTAACCTAGCTCATCAGATGGGTGGTAATTGGTTTGCAATGTAATCTTCATAACTCTCACTTCTCAAAGTCTTTTCCATGAGCTTCCAGCTGTGGGGTGAAATAAGATTTTGGAGTGTTGGCCTTGTGATTTCCCCGCAAGCAACCCGTGAAGAACAATGTGAATTAAGGTACTTGGGTACATGTTTTACACGATACCGACAGTAGCCTCGGGTCTGAGCCGGATAAGTGGGCTCCACTCTATCTGAGCTAGGCCCACTAAACGCATGACGCCTGATATGTCCCAAACATATCTATAATTTTTTCTTGTTCCATGCTTATTTGTGTGACTTTGCTATATGTTTTGATACACTATAATATCTCTTTACGACATATTTTGGCTAACCTATTAACCTAGTGCCAGTTTCTGTTTGTTATAGTCTTTGCATCGCAGAAACATGCGAAAATCAATATGCTCAGAAAATTCCAGAAAAAACCAAAAATTCTTATTCATTGGATGGCTCTAGAAGCCTGAAGGAGGGCTAGCGGGACCCACTCCCTGGGCAGGCGACCTGAGGGCGCTGTTAGGGCTGGGCCACGCCCCTAAATGCTAGGCTAGGTGGGAACTCCTCTAATTCCCCTCTTTCACCTATATATTCCTTGTTTACCGAAAACCCTCGGGCGGAGTTTATTTTCCAGAAGCCATCATCGTTCCACCGCCACCGCGATTCCCATATCGGGAGCTCCAGGAGTACTATTCCGGCACCCCGCCGGAGGGGGGGTTTCATCTATAGAGGCCTCTTCATCAGCTATGCTTGCCTCCCGGATGAGCTGTGAGTAGTTCCACCTTGGACCTATGATTCATGGTAGTAGCTAGATGATGCTCTCACTCCAATCTTGATCTTCAATGTCTAGTCCTTGTGATATGCCTAACATAATCAAGGCATATTTTTTTGGAAATATGCCCTTGTCGGGGAGTGCAGCCAGGGCGACACATGCCCTTTTTTGATGGACATAGCTTGATGATGATTGAAATAACTAATGCACTTGAATAATAACTCGAGCAAACACTAGGATTTACCCAGGTTCGGGCCGCACGGTGCCCCCAATCCTGCTTGTATGGACTATGCTTGTGCTGAAATCTTATTCAAGTAGGTCCTCCAGAAAGGAGCCTATATTATGTTTGTGGTTCTTGCTCTCTCCTTAGCTTTTCTTAAGTTGTCCTTCCAGGTGGTCGATGCCTCCCTTCTATAGGTCAAGGGGGAAGTCACAGAAGCCACCACTATTTACAGAGGTAATTTGATTACAATATTTGTCCACCATGACATGTGGTACTGTACAACGTATTATGGAAAGCCTCGGGGTGGCATCGTGACAGCTGGGCGCATGGACACGATGAGTCGTTGGGGGGTTGATGGCACCAGTTAGTGCTCCTCGTTGGTTAACCCAAGTGGAAGTTTAGGATATAGTAGCAGCATGTTTCCCTTACACGAGGACTGTAAGGTTTATCGAATCCAGGAGGACTCCAAGGATCAACAAGTAGGTGGTCAAACGAGCAAGGCGCTGTTCTTAGTTCTCATCTATGGATTTCCCAATGTCACCGCCGCCATACAAAGAGATTACCACAATCACCACAACATATCTCAAGGATAATCAAAGACAAGCACCAAGAGACTCTCAATCTTCAATCAATTCACAAAAGAGGAAAGCACTCATGAAATTTTCTTCTAATCCATGTCCAATAGACCGCTGTCACCTTGGTCTCGGAGATTATACTAGATAAAATCAAGTAAGTACATCAATCCAATACATAGAAGAAGGGGAAACATCATGTGATCATTCTAGATTAACATAGCCTATCATTACAATCAAGATCACATCATAGGAGAGAGAATTAACCACATAGCAACTGTAGAATGTCTCAGCCCCGAGGAGGAACTACTCCCACTTCATGGAGGGAGGAAGCAACATCGATGGATATGAATCCGGGGGCACTTACCCGTCCCGGCAGGGTGCCGACACAGGAATTCAGGTCCCCCGAAGCTTGTTCGCGATGGCGGCGGAGATCAGAATCGTTTATGGAAAAAGGAGTTACGGAATCAGGGTTTCCTCAGTGGGGGTAAAAATAGGGCCAAAGGGGTGCACAAGGGGAGGTCCCACTCGCCTAGGCGACGTGGTGGCACAACCAGGCCGCCTGGGAGGGGGTGGCATAATTTCTGTGGTGACATGCTACCAACATAAAGGAACTTTATAGTAAGGAAAGCAAGATATGTAATTCAAGTCAAGTCATAACAATCAAGAGTTTATATATAGTATTGAAACAAGCAACATAAGAACATAAAGGTGCAAGAGCTCTCGCTGTCCGTGACTCGAATGTCTCCAAATGGTGTTTGCGTGCAAGCAATGGGAGATGGGATTAGAGAATAAAAATATATATAGTTTAATTGAGAACTCAATCTACCAAAGTTTCACACTTAGTCTCCTTCGGGATCTTATTTTGACTCATCCCCAGACCACTAGTCAGGTACAAGTCAAACTGATCCTCTCCCTTTTGACTTTGAGCACTCATGCAATGGATGTGGGCGAACAAGATACGGTGGCACTTAGGATGGCAAAGAGAGAAATGATGGATAAGGAAGACAAAAGGGTGTGAAAGGCTCACATAAATGAGGACAATCATAGGCGAGAGAAAGCCAAATGATAAATATGATTTGAGGAGTAGGGATGGCCATGCATGGAGTACGAGTGTGGATCTTTCAAAAGGAATAGTAGTGTTGCCCCCTTCTCTCTTTTTATTTCTTTTTTTCTCTTTTTTTTGTATTTTAGTGGCCTCTTTGGCTGTTCGATTTATATCTCATTTGTCCTCTTTGGGATCTTTTCCTCACTTGGCAACACTCTATATTTGACAAGAATATAGAAGATATTCACACTTTACAAGAAGTACTCAACATAAAGAAAGAATGAAAACTATCATGATGTATGCCAATGTATGCCTCTGCCAGTGTAGCAGGATATGCAATGATACTAGCGCGTCATGTAGCAATAATAAGGGCAAAGCCCAACTAGCATGCGGCTCCTCAATCAAGCAAAAACATGTATGACATGAGGGTCAAGTCATGAGATGGTGGATGTTGCATGGCAATGTATCTCTTAAAGGCTATGGAAATGCCTTGATAGGTAGGTATGGTGGCTGTTTTGAGGAAGATATAAGGAGGTTTATGACGATAGAGCGTATCGTGCCAATGGTTTGGATGCATCGGCGAAGTATGCGCCAACTCTAAAGATGAGAAAAGGGCAATGCACGGTACCGAAGAGGCTAGAAAAATATGGAAGGCGGAAGTGCCAACAATCGAATACTCGCATTAGTCCGAAGAACTCATACACTTATTATCGGTAACTCTCTATCTAATCAGGAGGTTCACAAAGAGACGAGTACCCCGAGGATGAGTGTATGGGGTTTTGGTTATCCTTGCGCATCCTCGGCCCATGGTACGTGAGGGTACTCTATATATTCCAACCCCTCCAAAGGTTAGCGATCCATCTAGTAGCTAGAGTTCTCAACTAATTTTTGTAGTTTATTGAAAAAAGCACGGATTGCCCAAAATACGACACCAATCACTAATGGGCTCAAGCTGTTGGCACCCTAATGTGCAAACATTACTCAAATCCATACCTCAAAACTATTGCATGTTACTACTACACTTGTAGTAGCAACCTTAATTACCTACTCATGCAAGGCACAAAATTCAGTGCAACAAGTCATCTCTCTAAAGAAGATAAGCATGAAAACTAAGAGAGTTGCTAGAACATCCTAAACAAAAGATCTTAAAAATATAAGCATGAAAACTAAGAGCTAAGCATGACAACAGCTATGAAAAGATATAGAACACACACGAAAAGAAAGATAAGCATGCAAGCCTATGTTGTGTTCTACGGTGGATGGAGCGTGTTTCTCTCCCAAACAATGAAGGCTAGGATCCAATTTGTTTTGAACAACAAGCAAAATTAAAACAAACTAAAAAGTAAAGAGAAAGATGCTCCAAGTTTAGCACATAACATATGAAGTGATAAAAATATAGCATGAGAAGGACGAACTGATGATTGTTGATGCAGAAGGGGATGCACAGGGGCATCCCCAAGCTTGGAAGCTTGAGTCTCCTTGGACGTTTCTTAGGGGTGCATGGGGGAATCCCCAAGCTTGAGCACTTGACACTCCCGAATCTTCTTTCATCATCTTCCTTCGCATACTTGAAAACTCCCTTCATACGGAACTCATCATAAGCTGATTAGAGTGGTTAGTACCCATGATAAAATAAGTTTTCTCCACTGGAAATATAGATATTCTTGAAGAGCTATTGTTTCTCAAGATTTCCAAAAAGTTTTTGCAAAGAAAAAGAAAACTTAAGGTTTGCAAAATGATCAAAGCGCAAAACCTGGCAGAATCTGTGAAAAACAGACCAGCAGGTAGTAAATATTTTTTTTGGGGTACTTCTGCAACTCAAATAAAAAAACACAGAACAAACACGTGAAAGCTAATTGTATAGAGCATGCTGTCATAAAAATGAAGATAAAAAAGATGATCTGGTGATTTATGGCTATTTTTCCGTCAAGGGGACATAATCTGTTTCTGGACAGCATGTCACAACTTTTGATCTTTCTTGCAATCGGAGGCTAAAACTTGGCACAAAGCTTGAAAAGTAAAGATACAATGATGTTGCTACAGTAGTAACAAACATCAAGACCACTAAAAACTGAAAGAATAAACTAAAAGTAAAGATAACAAGGGTTGTCTCCCTAGAGCTCTTTCTTTATAGCCATAAATATAGGCTTAAGACTTATGATGCTCTCATAGGAATAAGAGTTGAAGAACAAAAGAGAGCATCAAGAAGCAAATACCAAGTACATTTAAGTCTAACATGCTTCCCACGCATAGGAATATTGCAATAGAATAATTCATTGCAGCACAAAGCAATAAGCATAGGAAGGCAAAACAAGTGCATCTTCAAAGCCTTAAACATAAAAGGAGGGAACATGATATTATTGAAATATCTATAAGCATATGTTCCCTTATCATAATAATTTTCAATGGGATCATGAATAAACTCAACAATATAAGTGTCACATAAAACATTGTTACCATGATCCACATGAAAAAAGGTACTCTTACTCTCCACATAAGCATAATCTTTCGCATTGGTAATAGTGGGAGTAGGACTATCATACACAACTTGAACACTATAGATTAATTGTGTATTCGGAAGATGGTGTTCAGCAAGGGAGTAATTCCCTCCATGATTATGACCAGTTTCATATGGATAATTTCTCCTTATGTCATAGGTATCTTTACAATCACTATAGATAGGAGTTATAACATCATCATAGTAGAGAAGAGAATTATCATTGCTAGCAACTATATTTGTAAGCATGTTTTCTTTATTCTTACTAGCAATAGAATTATCAATTATCGCATCACCAATGGGTAAAGGACTTGCAATCCTATCATCCCCAAGCTTAGAGATTTCCATATCAGCACTTTCAGAGTTGGTACCAAAAAGATTTTCAAGATCATAAGTAGCATTATCATCATCTTCCCAATCACAATAAGTAACATTCATAGCATAATCCAAATCATCTTCAATAGTATCTATGGATGTATCATCAACATGATAATGAAGGCAATAAAGTTCACCATCTTCTTTAAACTTAAGACCGTTAGGATAAAAGTTGATGCAAGCAATATGCTCAGGCCAGGTTGATACCCATTCTTCTTCCTTCTTGTTCCTCTTACCCCTCTTCTTTCTATTCTTATTCCTCTTAGGAGGGAGTGGTTGGAGAGGAAGCTTCTCCACATATTATGGTTTATCATTAGAAACAATAGGGGAACTTGGGATAAAATCTCCTTTTTATTAGTGGAAACATAAGAGACATTTTTATACTTTGGTAAAGTTCCCTCCTTTCTAATCTTACTTATGTAATTATTTTCATGGGAATTAAAAACACAATAGAGATGAAATTTTTGCAAAGTGTTGTTTACTCCTAAAGCATTATCATCTAGCCAAGAAGTTTTTTATGATAGCTCTTCACACATAAAAAATAACATAAGTTCATCATAAAGATCAGAAGTGATCATGTTATCACACAACTGGTTAACAATTATGTTTTGAAAGTACATGCATTGAAAATGAAAGTAACCCTCTATACCACAAAGTTCACAAGTAAAAGGATAACAGTCACACAATTCTCTAGAAATTTCATTTAAATCTCTAACCCAAGTGTTTGTTCTTTCATGCTTATGTTTCTTACAATACTTCTCTTCTTCAATCATAGGCCTTTCACAAGGTCTATCCACTCCAAAAAAATTAACCTGCTTATATAAAACTTCATTTTTAGGAATTGGATAATGCATGTTGCAATTATCATTAACAATTTCATTTTATTTGCAAATCTCTTTAAAATTTTCATGATGCTTGATCCAATTCTCCTTAGGCATATTAAGATGTGAAGCAAAATATTTGAGGAAATCAACAAGGAGTTGAGAGTCAAGTCCAAACTTAGCACTACACTTATTAAAACTTGCAGTTTCAACAAAGGACTTAATGCAATCATACTCATAATTTATACCTGACTCTTTACCTTTGTCGATCCCCCAACCTTCAGTATTGCATTGAATTTTTTCAAGGAGTTCCCATTTATCATCAATCTTTTCGTTTGTGAAAGAACCCATAGAGGAATCATCGAGCAAGTCTTTATCCTGTCGAGAGAGCATCACGTAGAAGTTAGTAATAATTATATCTTTGGGGAGCCCATGGTTAGGATATTTTAGCATTAAAATTTTCAGTCTCCCCTAAGTTTGAGCTATGCTCTCTCCGTCATGAGGATAGAAATTATAAACATAATTCCTATTCTCATGGACTTCATGAAGATGATAAAACTTGGAGTAAAAGAGAGACTTGATCTCTTCCCAATCCCGTAGGTGAGAATCATCTAGTAGCCTATACCATTCCAATGCTTTTCCTTTCAGTGACAAGGAAAATAATTTCCTCACGACTCCACCTCTTGTGAAACCTGAAATCTTAAATAACTCACAAAGTTCGGTAAGTTTCAAGAAATGAATACTATGATGGACTGTTCCATCCCCTACATAGAAATCATTCCTAATTATTTCAATTATCCCAAGTGGTATTATTCAGTAGGTGGAAGAGACTTCTCTACCACGGGTGTGGTAAAGCGGCCTTCCCCAAGCAACGAACTAAGAGTGCAGTTTTCCATAAGCATAACTAGTGAAAAATAAAAACAAGAAACGGAAATATTTAGTTGCAAGATCTTAAGATATACCTTCAAACGCTTACCTCCCCAGCAACAGCGCCAGAAGCTTGATGTCTACGCACGCCTCTATTCTTGTAGACTATGTTGGGCCTCCAAGCGCAGAGGTTTGTAGGACAGCAGTAATTTCCCTCAAGTGGATGCGTAAGGTTTATCGAACTCAGGGAAGTAGAGGTTGAAGATGGTCTCTCTCAAGCAACCCTGCAATTAAGATACAAGAAGTCTCTTGTGTCCCCAACACACCTAATACAAATAGTTGTTGTATAGGTGCACTAGTTCAGCGAAGAGATGATAAAATATGGGTGATAGGTGTGGCAAAATGAAGTAATATAAATCTGTAATAAAAATTACAGCAAGCAAACAAGTAGTAAACGTGAGCACAAATGCTATTGCAATGGTGGAAACAAGGCCTAGGCTTCATACTTTCACTAGTAGCAACTCCCAACAACATTAACATAGTCTAATCACATGATATTTCCACTAAAACATGCAAGTAGACGTAACTCAGAGGTCATTCCTTTGTGATCAAGAGAGGACGAGAATTATGTAGGGCTACAAAAGCACACCTCAGAATTCGTAGTTCTCATCTATGCATTTCCCAATGTCACCGCGGCCATCCAAAGAGAGTACCACAATCACCACAATATATCTCAAGGATAGTCAAAGACAAGCACAAAGAGACTCTCAATCTTCAATCAATTCACAAAAGAGGAAATCACTAATGAAAATATTCTTCTAATCCATGTCCAATAGACCGATATCACCTTGGTCTCGGAGATTATACTATATAAAATCAAGTGAGTACATCAATCCAATACATAGAAGACGGGGGAACATCATGTGATCACCCTAGATTAACATAGCCTATGATTACAATCAAGATCACATCATAGGAGAGAGAATTAACCACATAGCTACTTTAGAAGGTCTCATCCCTGAGGAGGACCTACTCCCGCTTCATGGAGGGAGGAAGCAACGTCGATGGAGATGAATCCGGGGGCACTTCCCCGTCTCGGCAGGGTGCCGACACAGGAATTATGGTCCCCCGAAGCTTGTTCGCGATGGCGGCGGAGATCGGAATCGCTTATGGAAAAAGGAGTTCAGGAATCAGGGTTTCCTCCGCGGGGGTAAAAATAGGGCCAAAGGGGGGCACCAGGGGAGGTCCCACTCTCCTAGGCGGCCACATGGCGCGACTGCCCCCTAGCCCGCGCGAGCATGCCTCCTGGGTGGGGTGTGGCCCCCTCCAGCTCTCCTTCGGGCGTCTGGAGTCTTCTGGAATGCTGAATTTTTTATATATATTTTTATGGATTTTTTCGGGCACTGTAAATATGGGTATAAACCTGCAATTCACAGACATCAGCAAATAGAAACTGGCACTGGGTGCACTGAGTTAGTAGGTTAGTCCAAATGTTTTGAAAAAGGTATAAAAGTGTAGCAAACACATAACAATATCACCCAAAACATGCATGGAGCAAGCAGAAATTATAGATACGTTTGAGACGTATCAACATACCCAAGATTAATTCCTTCTCTTCCTCGAGTAGGTAAATGATAAAAACATATTTTTTTTATAATTAACTAGCGCATCCCATGCTTTGCAAGACCTCACGTATATGAATTTGTCAAAGACAATGATTGACAAGAGAATGAAACAAAATAAGTCAAACTAAAGACGACGAAACATGGTATAACTTTAAAGGTTGAGGTCACTAATAAACCTTGGTGCACTTATTTTGCTTGTTCAAATTGGTATGCATTATGCAAGGCATATGCATTAGAGGAGGGTATGCAAATAACATTTGATCTTGGACATCGTCGTCGATATGGTATTAAATTTTGAAATAAGGATATTTGGATGCTAGTGGACGACAAGAAGCTGGTTCTATCTCAATGTGAGTTTCTTAAACAAATTTGACTTGTTTCCTTCCTTATTTCCTTGCTTCCCAAGTTGACAACTTATTTATAATTGCCAGTTTATGTCTGTGCTCCAAAGGATGTACGCAAGATGTTTGATAATGCTCTTTATAATGGTGGATTTGACCTAACAATTGATGAATAAGATGAGTTCATCGAGGTTCTTAAAGATGTAGCTGGCTTTGCAAACTTTTATGATGCTGGAGAATCTTATACACCATATGTGCCATTTTTTGTCGAGTAGTTTCCGGGATATGTAAACGATTTTAACGTGGTGAGATTTTTTATTATTATGTCACTAGTCCATCATTTTCAGAAATCTTTTGACCTAAGATTAACTATACCGCATTACTAAGTATTTTACTCATATGTTTTCAACAGAGGATCAACATGTGTGCCTAGGTGGATGCCTCATAGGGGCGAGCTTACAGTTGTTTCTGTACGACCATGGGATGTACTCTTCAAGACTGAATACTCCACGAAGAGTGAACATGTTGGCTGCTTAAGGATCAAAGGATGTCAAAGGATAGTGAATCAGATGAATATAAAAGCTTGGGACAAGTTTTTCTCCATATTACATTATGGAAATAGAGGTGTCTTTTGGTTTTTTTCATTTACCCTTTCGAGGTTGATGAGTAGGTTGTTTCGTACTTGTGTTGGATATTATGGCTTTCGTACTTGTTGATATCGTAGTTAAATTAGGAAAAATATTTGTGTTGGATATTATGATCATAAGATGATATATATATGATGATCGATAAGTCTATTATTATGATCTATGATATGATGTGGTTTATATGTGTGTGATTCCACTGTGTATATAAATGTTACGTGTGTATGCTAGAAATTTATAAAAAAGTATATAAACAAATAATATTGCAGAATCAACAAAAATGGTAGAAATGTACCTGCATCACGGGTTATCTAGGTGAGCTGCTAGTGGACGTACAATCCTGCAGCGCGAAACAAAAAGCCCGTGTTGCTAGTGGTGCAGTTATCTACAGCGCGAGGTGCCCGCGCTGCTGATGGGCCTTTACCCCACGCTGCTGGAGGCCATTATCCTAGTAGTGTAACACTCTATGCGTAATGTAAGCAATCCTTGCAATCGCAATTACAAGCACCGTTGTTTTCTCCCTGGTGGCAACTACACATCCCCTAGTCTCATGTTTCTGTCACTCAAGCTAGACATCGTGGGGCATGAACTCAAAATCAAGCATAACACTCCCTCTTGGAGTTACAATCTACTACTTGGCCAAAGCAACAAACATAACGAAGAACATGCAAGAACACTCAAGAACTAAAATATAAAGGTAAACAAAATATATTACTCATCACAAACTGAACATAATCACATAATCCATCGGATCCCAGCAAACACAACATAGAAAAACATTAACTAATACATAGGTGCCTTGATCATGATAGGCAGCTCATCAGGGCTAAACATTGAAGCACAAGATTGGATAGGAGACATCACATAACTACTGGTCAAGGACCCATGGTCCAAGCGGGACAACTCACGGCACATCCCGGAGGCGATCATGGTGGTGGAGAGGCCTCAGAAGGTCAGTCCTCCCTCTGGCAGGGTGTCAGGACAGCTTCTCCTGGCGATCCCGAGATCAGATTCACGGCGGCGACGGAACAGTGAACAAAATCGCGTAATGGGGATCCTCTCGAGGATTTTCAGAGGAGGAGGAATAAATATGAGAAAGGGGGGCTCGAGGGAGGCCCCACTTGACCAGGCAGCCAGGTGTCGCGGCCTCCTCCGGCCCTCCTTCGAGCTTCCAGAGTCTTCTGAACTACTAATTTTTTTATCTTATTTTTCTGGAATTTTCCGAGCACTTTTATTTATGCATGTTCCATGCCCATTTGGGTGACATTGATATATGTATTGCTACAATTTCATAACATTTTACACATATTTGGACTAACCTACTAACTCAGTGCACCCAGTGCCAGTTTCTGGCTGCTGATGTCTGTGAATTGTAGGTTTATACCCATATTTACAATGCTAAGAAATTTCATAAAAAATATAAAAAATCAGCGTTCCTTAAGACTTCGGAATCCCGAAGGAGAGCCGAAGGGGGGCCACCCCCTCCTAGGCAGCCAGGGGGCACGACTCCACCCTAGGCCGTGCCAGGAGGCTGCGGAGGGGTGGGACCCCCTGGCGCCCTCCTTCGGCCTATATTTACTCCTCCGCCGCCGCATTGTTGGCGGCCTCGGCCCGGACTTCTGACCTAGCCTGCCATTCTGGCGATGGATGGTCCTGAGGAGGTGAGGGTGACGGTGAGGGTGGTGGTGAAGGTGATGATATTGAGGGTGATGTTGAGGGTGATGATGAGATTGTAGGAGCTGACGAGATAGACTTAGACGGAGAGACCATGATGGGTGCGATGGCGAACAAGGAGATTGGGGGCGAGGGCGGATGAGTGTATTTATGAGGTCTGCCCACTTTCAAGGTTTATTTTTTCAGTAGACTATTTTATTCTGGAAAACCTTTTATGATGCCACGATTTAACTTCATTATGCAGTGGGCTCTATGTTCAGTGGAATGCACCTTAAGAACATGTGTATGTAATTGTTGCTGAGTAAAAGTTTCAGTGGATTACTAGACAAATTAGATACACTTCATTCACAAATCGGACCATTCAGTTCAAAGTTTCAGGGTTTCGATCGGAAACAATCACAACAAAAGGGCATCACGTTATTCTTCAATCCTTTAAAACCCAATATTTTTATATGATCAACATTAAGCATTCACACTAACATACTGAAATTTCAAACTTTTCTCACTTCATTTGGCAATTTAAATGCATATAATGAACTATTTTTGAGCTTAATGGCCTTGGAATTGAAAATCATTTCAAATGACCTCCAAAAAGGATGATACTTGGCATGCTGTCATCATTTCATGAACATGGTCCGTGGTAAAAGTTTCAGTGGATTACTAGACAAATCAGATACACTTCGTTCACAAATCGGACCATTCAGTTCAAAGTTTCAGGGTTTCGACCGGAAACGATCACAACACAGGGACATCTCGTTATTCTTAAATCCTTTAAACCCTAATCTTTTTATATGATCAATATTAAGCATTCGGACAAACATACTACAATTTCAAACGTTTCTGACTTCATTTGGCAATTTAAATGCATATAATGAATCATTTTTGAGCATAATGGCCTTGGAATTGAAAATCAATTCAGATGGCCTCCAAAAAGGATGAGACTTGGCATGCTGTCATCATTTCACGAACATGGTCCGTGGTAAAAGTTTCAGTGGATTACTAGACAAATTAGATACATTTTGTTCACAAATCGGACAATTTAGTTCGAAGTTTCAGGGTTTCGATCGGAAATAATCACAACACAAGGGCATCACGTTATTCTTAAATCCTTTAAACCCCAATCTTTTTATATGATCAACATTAAGCATTCACACTAACATACTGAAATTTCAAACATTTCTGACTTCATTTGGCAATTTAAATGCATATAATGAATTATTTTTGATTATCATAAACTAATCTATAGCGTAGGACGCTGGCCGTTGGATTTAACCTGCGCCAAAAGATAGTCGCTGGATCTTAGTGTGATCCGCGAGAAGCACGTTATGTGACCTGATTGGATGGATATTTGTTCATGTATATTACACACAGATAATTATGCAGAAACGTTTGCGATAGCACTTACCGAAAAATATCGTTGGCCGCGTCAATATCTAACCCACCAATATCTCCATCCACCACCAAATTTTCAATGTTCCCGTATCATCTCACTCGGGTAAAAAAGTCAACCGTTTGCGATAAGACGGTAGCCCGTATGAATTTATTTTTAGTTTTTTTTGCGATACCACTTCTCCCGCCTATCCTCCCCACCTACCCAAAAATTTCACCAGCCTTGGGAATATCTAAGCCGCCCCCTCCTGCCTTCCACCACCAAAGGCCGCATTCCCCCCTTATTGTTCAAACCCTCCCCTGCTCCTCCTAGCGCTGCGGCCTAGACGGCGCAGACAACTCCAGTGAAGTGCTTCACGACGGAGCCCCGCCCATGTTCTGCACACCGGGCGCGGCGGCCTACATGGCGCCACCCCCTGTTCCGTATACCGCGCGCGGCGGCCTAGACAGTGTAGGCCGGCCGCCCCCTCCCTGCTAGCTGGGCCGCTCGCCCTGTTCCGGTAAGATCCTGACCGCCCTCCTGATGCGCATGCTCTTACTCCTCCATCGATCCTGATGCTTATGTTACAGTTACTTGATCGACTTTCCATGTCTTGAATCTTCTTGATTGTATGTTTTTTGCGGGTTAGTTGTATTGTTTAGTTTCCATGATCAAACCTATCATCATTGATCGCCTCTGCATTTATGCCGTGCTTCACTCAAGGGGTAAGCGAGATACCACTATACTATGTTTAGACTATGAGCATTGCAATGTTGAAGTAATTTTTAGTGTTATATCATCCATTCTTAGCTATTTGCGTTTTTTTCACGAGCTTGAATGTTCGCTTTGTGCATGATATTCGTAGCACTGTTCCAATGCTCATTAGATCCGATCGTAGCTACTTAGCTAGAATTTCCATGTCTTGAATCTGATCATTTGTATGATTCATTTTGTATGAATGAACCTCTTCTCATTGGTTTCCCCCAATTCGTACATTACTTAACCATTTTATACTTCATCAAATTGCAGGTTAGCAATTGTTGGCTCTGAGACTTACAACCGAGGTATGCACTTGGTCTTAAGGTCTTATACTCATTAATATACAATCGAAGGAAAAATGACAGTGTTTGGGGTCTAACATTTACATCTTGCTTGTAGCTCCTTTTACAAGATGTTTAGATCCACTGTTCGACCCATTCTGCATCTGGGAAATGAGGTCACCATGACCATCAACCAAGTCAAGAAACTTAGAAAGATTGTTAGGATAAAGAAACTGTCCATGAAAGAAACCAAACTCTTTGTCTGCACAATGAAGAAGACTTCAATTTTCTGTAAGATGGTACTAATTTACCCCCTACCATCTTTTTTCATGTGCACACAATTTCAATAGCGAGAAATGATATTTATTATCATCTTTGCATCCAGCCTTTTCCGAAGAAGTCCACCGATGATTACCTCTCAACCCACCTGTATGGTCAAGAGGTGTAACAGCCCAGGATTTTCGCCCAAATTAAAAAAATTTGTTTGTTGCGTTTCTATGATGATTGCCTCTATTGTTTGAAGTGTTTGCTTCGCCGATATATTAATCGGTAAATATTTCCTCCTATTTCTCGTATCGGATGCTAGACTGATGGCTTCTCGCCCCTCGTTGGTTACCCCAAGTGGAAGGTTTGATGTAGCACAACGACAAGTTTCCCTTAGCGAAGATGCTAAGGTTTAGATTGTCTCCAGTAGGACTCAAGAGATACAAGTAGGTGGTAAAGTGAACAATGGCGCCGTGCGCAACCTAGGTTGCTAACTTCACCTGGACCTGCACACAGATACAAATAACTTTGCTCCCAACGAGTTCAGAGGAGTTGTCAATTCCTCCGGCCTTGCTGTTTACAAAGGATTAACACAAGAGATAATAATGATAGTGATAGCAACGGAAAAGTAAATACTGAAAGTAAATTCGTAGTGTGAACACTAATGTGAAGATGGAACGGGGTCCCGTGATTTTCACTAGTGATGTCTCTCTCCCAAAAGATGATAAAAATGCTAGCGAGGTAAACAAATCACAGTTGGGCAATTGACAGGATTATGAAGGCACCACAATGCTAACTATGCTGCAAAGACAGGAAGGGCTCAAAAGCAATGGGCAGTACGCCAAGGTAAGTAGACCGAAATCCATATGCATCTACTACGAATCATCCACCTTGAGATATCTATCCAGAACATCTCGCTGGAATTAAGTTGTGAATCCCACCCAAAGTATAAACTCAAAGAAACAGACAACTGCATTAAAAGAACTTTGCGTAAACTAAACAATCCTTGCACCCGCAAGTACAAGCACCGTTGTTTTATCCCTGGTGGCAACGGCACATCGCCTAGTCTCATGTTTCTGTCACTCAAGCTAGACATCGAGGGGCAGAACCCACAATCGAGCATAACGCTCTCTCTTGGAGTTGCAAATAAAATACTTGGCCAAAGCAAATACCGCAACGGAGAACATGCAAGATTTTACTCAAGAACAAAATATAAAAGAGAAGAACCAAATATATTACTCATCACAATCTGAACATAGTCTCATAATCCATCAGATCCCAACAAACTCAGCATAGCAACAGCAGAAATTACATAGATGCCTCGATCATGTGAGGCAGCTCACGAGGACTCGAAAGTGGAAGCACAGAAGATGGAGAGATAGATCACATAGCTAATGGTCACAGACCCATGGTCCAAGGGAAACTACTCACGGTACATACGGGAGGCGTCCATGGCTATGGATGGTCTCCCGGAGGAGGTAGCTTCTCCCGGTAGGGTGCCGGAGCAGCTTCTCCAGGCAGCCCCGATCTTGAAACGGCGGCGGCGGCGGACCCTTCGCTGCTTTGGTGTTTCCGGAAGCTTCCGCGACGCTGATTTTTTATCTGATTTTCCTGGATTTTTTGGAGCACTTTTAATGGCCGGAAAACCTGAAATACAAAAATAGCAGAAAACAGCAACTGACAGCTGGGTGCACTGGGTTAATAGATTAGTCCAAATAGGTTCAAAAGTGCATGAAAGTTCAAGCAAAACATGGCAAAGTCACACAAATCATGCATGGAGCAAGCAGAAATTATAGATACGTTTGGGACGTATCAACATCCCCAAGCTTAATTCCTGCCCGTCCTCGAGTAGGTAAATGATAACAAGCATAATTTCTGTGGTGACATGCCACACAACCAAATAAGGACTTTTAAGTAAAGCAATCAAAGCATGCAATTCAATTCATGTTTTAACAAGCAAGAGTCTATATTAGCATTGACATAAGCAACAAAAGAACAAAAGGTGCAAGAGCTCTTGCTGTCCGTGACTCGAATGTCTCCAAATGGTGTTTGCGTGCAAGCAAGGGACTGGGAAGAAAGAGAAAAAAGGTTGTTCAGAACAACTATCTACTAAAAGTTTCACACTTGGTCTCCTTTGGATTCTTATCTGGACTCGTCCCCAGACCACTAGTCAGGTACAAGTCAAACTGATCCACTCCCTTTCGATATTTTGAGCACTCATGCAATGGATGAGCGTGAGAAACAAAAGTTGACACCTAAAAGGCGAAACAGAAAGAAGGTGGAGGAGGAAGACAAAAAGGTGTGAAAGGCTCACATCAATGAGGACAATCATAGGCGAGAGAAATCCAAACGATAGATATGATGTGAGGAGTAGGGATTTCCATGCAACGGATGCACATATGAGCTAAGGTAAGCTCTCCAATGGAACTAGTGGGGGTACATCCAACTTGCTTGCTCAAGAAGACCTAGAGCTCATTTGAGGAGGCTCATCATTGGAATATACAAGCCAAGTTATATAGTGTGAAGGTCCCCACATAGCTATATGCATGATGATGATCTCTATGGAGTACAAGGGATAGAAGATGAAGTACTAGTGTGGATCTCTCAAAAAGAATAGTAGTATGCCCCCTTCTCTCTTTTTATTTCTCTTTTTTTGTATTTTTTTGGTGGCCTCAATGGCTCTTTCTATTTAACTCTCATTTGTCCTCTTTGGGATCTTTTAATTTTGTGCTCTTTGGGATCTTTTGATTTTGTCCTCTTTGGGATATTTTCCTCACTTTAAGGGCAATACTCTATATTTTACAAGAATATAGCAGATCTTTCACACTTTACAAAGGTACTCACATAAAGAAAATGTAACTATCATGAAGTATGCAAATGTATGCCTCTGCCAGTGTAGCAGGATATGCAATGATACTAGCGCGTCACGTAGCAATGTTTAGGGCAAGGCCCAACTAGCATGCGGCTCATCGATAAAGCAAGTAGCATGTATGACATGAAGATCAAGTCATGAGAAGGTGGATGTTGCATGGCAATGTATCTCGGAAAGGCTATGGAAATGCCTTGTAGGTAGGTATGGTGGTTGTTTTGAGGAAAGATATAAGGAGGCTTATGATGACAGAGCGTATCGTGCCAAAGGTTTGGATGCACCGGCGAAGTATGCGCCAACTCTCGAGGTGAGAAAGGGAAATGCACGGTACCGAAGAGGCTAGAAAAGTATAGGTGGGTGGAAGTGTCAACTTTCGAATACTCACATTAGTCCGAAGAACTCATGCAATTATTATCGGTAACTCTCAATCTAATCAGGAGGTTCACAAAGAGACAGGTACCCCGAGGAGGAGTGTTTGGGGGTTTGGTTATCCTTGCGCATCCTCGACTCATGGTACGAGAGTGTACTCTAATATTCGAACCCTCCAGAGGTTAGTGATCCATCTAGTAGCTAGAGTTCTCAACAGGGGTTTTTTGGTTTTCGAAAAACACACGGATTGCCCAAAATACAATATCTATCACTAATAGGCAAGATCTCTTAACACCATAAGTTCAAACATTACTCTAGTCAATACCTCAAAACTATTGCAAGTTACTACTACAAAGAGAACAACAACTTTAACTACCTACTTTCAGTCAAGACACAGAACTCAGTGCAACAGGCAAACTCTCTAACAAGATAAAACATGCAACCTATAGAAAGTTCAACCTAAGACAAAATAAAAGCTCTAGAAAAAAAAACTAAAGCACTACAACTAAACAGAACAACAGCTAAGAAAAGAAAAAGAACAGCTCACAGATAAAAGAATAAGCATGTAAATCCTATGAGGAGTTCTTGTTCAAGCGGAGCGTGAATCTCTCCCACACAAAAGAGTAAGTAAGATGGTATCTAACTTGTTACTACAGCAAACAAAGCTAAAGAAAACTAAAAACGAAACAAAACCTAAGAGAGAGACGCTCCAAGAAAAGCACATAACGCATGAAGTGATAAAAATATAGTGCAACGAGGGACAAACTGATGATTGTTGATGGAAAAGGGGATGCACGGGGGCATCCCCAAGCTTAGACACTTGAGTCTCCTTGAATATTTGTTGGGATGCATGGGGGCATCCCCAAGCTTAAGCGCTTGACACTCCCGAATCTTCTTTCATCATCTTCCGTCGCGCACTTGAAAACTCCCTTCATACATAACTCATTGTAGACTGATTAGAGAGGTTAGTACCCTAATAAAATAATTTTTCCTCTACTACAAATAAGGATTTCCAAGAAGAGCTACTGTTTCTCAAGATTTCCAAAAAGTTTTTGCAAAGAAAAAGCAAGCTTAAGGTTTGCAAAAGTACGGAGAGACAAAACGTGACAGAATCTGTGAAAAACAGAACAGCAGATAGGAACGAATTTTTTAGGGGTACTTCTGCAACTCAAATCAAAAAACTCAGAACATACGGAAGTTTCGTAATTGTATATATCACGCTGTGTAAAAATTTCAGCTCAAAAAGATGAACTGGGATTTTTCTGTAATTTTTCTAGTCACGAGGACATAATCTGTTTTCTGGACAACATGTCACAACTTTTACTTCCCTTGCCGTATGAGGCCAAACTTGGCACAAAGATTGAAAAATAAAGATACAATGATGTTGCTAAAGTATTAAAAATCATCAAGACCACTAAGAACATAAAAAAAGCAAAAATAAAAACCTAAATTCGTTGCGGGCTGCCTCCCGAAAGCTCTTCTTTAGAGCCATTTGATAGGCTTAAAGCAGAAGATCAAGTCTTTTCAAGAGAATAACTAGCCCGTGTGACGGACTCAAAAGGTAACTTAATCTTTTTCCTAGGGAAATGTTCCATCCCTTTATTGAGAGGGAATTGGAATTTGATAGTTCCCTCTTTCATGTCAATGATAGAACCAACTGTGCGAAGAAAAGGACGTCCCAAAATAATTGGACAAGAAGGTTCACACTCAATGTCCATAATAGTGAAATCAACGGGAACATAATTGTCATTGACAATGATAAGAACATCGCCGATCTTCCACAAAGTTTCTTTACGGAAGAATCAACAAGATGAACACCAAAAGAACAGGAATCAAAAGGTTTCAATTCAAGCATATCATACATTCTTTTGGGCATAACAGAGGTACTTGCTCCAACATCACAAAGAGCATAGCAAGAGAAGTTATTCAATTTAATTTTTATCATAGGATCCCAACCATCTTCTAGCTTCCTAGGTATGGAGGCTTCTAGTCTAAGCTTCTCCTCCCTAACTTTGATTAGAGCATTGGTGATATGCTTTGTGAAGGCAAGATTGAGTGTGCTAGTGTGGGGGTCTCTAGACATCATGTGTAGGAAACCAATAACTTCTGTTAAAGTGCAGTTGTCAAAGTCTAAATCACTACTATCTACCAAGGAAGTAGTGATATTATTTAAGCTCACTTGTTTGAAAGCCTCTATGTTCATAGAGTTTTCCTCTTCTAAGGCAGAGGTTGTAGCATCACCATTGATAGGTCCAGTGGGACTAGGGGTGTGATGGGTGCTAACAGTTTGGACATCCTCAACTACTTGGATAGTGGATACTGTGTGGTAGGTAGTAAGGATCTTAGTTTTCTCTTCTTCCTCCTTTTCTCTAGCCCATCTCTCTTTAAGTTTAGCCATCATCCTAATATTTTCATTGATTTGTAACTGGATAGCATTAATAGGAGTGACCTCACTCTCCTCAAGGGGAGAGGTTCTAATTTTTAACATCTAAACATCAAGGGCTAAATTGTCTACCTTCAAACAAAGATTATCTAATTTAGCTAGTTTTTCTTCCACATTCTTCTTGAAGGCCTTTTGGGTAGTGATAAAGTCTCTAAGCATACTCTCTAGTTCTGAAGTGGAGTTTCTGATGGTAGGATAAGTGTTGTTCCCATAGTCGTTGGATGGGAGAGGCCTAGGATTGTTGATACCAAAGTTACTCCTATAAGCATTATTATTGAAGTTGTTTCTAGAGACAAAATTGACATCTACTTGCTCCTGAGCAACCAAAGAATATAAAAGAACATCTTGAGGATCAATAGAAGGTTGCTTGGTAAGTAGAGACATGTGCCACTGAGAGTAGTTTAGCATCATCTCATCTAGTAGCTTTGTGGCAGCACCAAGCGTGGTTGACATAAAAGTTCCTCCCGCGGCCGAATCTAACAGGTTCCACGAGGTGAAGTTCAATCCTGCATAAAAAGTCTGGATAACCATCCAGGTAGTCAGTCCATGTGTGGGGCAGTTCTTGACAAACGTCTTCATACGTTCCCAAGCCTGGGCAAGTGTTCAATATCCAATTGCCTGAAATTCATAATGTTACTCCGTAATTGAATAATTTTAGCAGGGGGATAGTACTTCCCTATAAAAGAATCTTTGCATTTACTCCAAGAATCGATACTGTTTTTGGGAAAAGATTGTCGCCACTCCTTGGCTCTTCCTCTCAAAGAGAAAGGAAAAAGCTTCAGCTTGACGATGTCTCCATCCACTTCCTTGTACTTCTGCATGTCGCAGAGCTCGATAAAGTTGTTTAGGTGCAAAGCAGCATCTTCTCCTGCTCCTGAGAATTGATCTTTCATAACAAGGTTAAGGAGAGCAGGTTTAATCTCATAAGAAGGTGCTGAAGTGGCAGGTGGAGCAATAGGAGTGCAGCTAAAGTCAGTGTTGTTGTGACTAGTGAAGTCACACACCTTAGTGTTTTCATTGGAACCCATAGTAGTAGCAGGTATTTTTGGTATTTTTGATTAAGGACACAAAAACTAAAAACTGAAAGGTAAACTAACAAGACTAAAAGGCAAAGGTAAAAGATAGTGTGAAACTCCCCTATCTTGTAGACTTGAGTCCCCGGCAACGGCGCCAGAAATTTGCTTGATGGCTTCTCGCCCCTCGTTGGTTACCCGAAGTGGAAGGTTTGATGTAGCACAACGACAAGTTTCCCTTAGCAAAGATGCTAAGGTTTAGATTGTCTCCAGTAGGACTCAAAAGATACAAGTAGGTGGTAAAGTGAACAATGGCGCCGTTCACAACCTAGGTTGCTAACTTCACCTGGACCTGCACACAGATACAAATAACTTTGCTCCCAACGAGTTCAGAGGAGTTGTCAATTCCTCCGACCTTGCTGTTTACAAAGGATTAACGCAAGAGATAATAATGATAGTGATAGCAACGGAAAAGTAAATACTGAAAGTAAATTGGTGGTGTGAACAATAATGTGAAGATGGACCGGGGTCCCATGATTTTCACTGGTGATGTCTCTCTCCCAAAAGACGATAAAAATGCTAGCGAGGTAAACAAATCACAGTTGGGCAATTGACAGGATTATGAAGGCACCCCAATGCTAACTATGCTGCAAAGACAGGAAGGGCTCAAAAGAAATGGGTAGTACGCCAAGGTAAGTAGACTGAAATCCATCTGTATCTACTACGAATCATGCACCTTGAGATATCTATCCAGAACATCTCGCTGATATTAAGTTGCGAATCCCACCCAAAGTGTAAACTAAAAGCAACAGACAACGACATTAAAATAACTTTGCGTAAAGTAAACAATCCTTGCACCCGCAAGTACAAGCACCGTTGTTTTATCCCTGGTGGAAACAACACATCCCCTAGTCTCATGTTTCTCTCACTCAAGCTAGACATCGAGGGGCTTAACCCACAATCGAGCATAACGCTCTATCTTGGAGTTGCAAATAAAATACTTGGCCAAAGCAAATACCGCAATGGATAACATGCAATAATTTACTCAAGAACAAAATATAAAAGAGAAGAACCAAATATATTAGTCATCACAATCTGAACATAGTCTCATAATCCATCAGATCCCAACAAAGTCAGCATAGCAACAGCAGAAATTACATAGATGCCTCGATCATGTGAGGCAGCTCAGGAGGACTCGAAAGTGGAACCACAAAAGAGGGAGAGATAGATCACATAGCTACTGGTCACGGACCCATGGTCCAAGGGAAACTACTCGCGGTACATACGGGAGGCGTCCATGGCTATGGATGGTCTCCCGGAGGGGGTAGCTTCTCCCGGCAGGGTGCCGGAGCAGCTTCTCCATGCAGCCCCGATCTTGAAACGGCGGCGGCGGCGGAACAGAGATGAGATCGCGAAAAAGGAGTTCGTCCTGAGGGTTTCTGTCACGGGGGGTAAATATAGGAGAAGGGGGGCGTCGAGGGGACCCAAAAGGGCGTCCTGCTTTGGTGTTTCCGGAAGCTTCCGCGACGCTGATTTTTTATCTGATTTTCCTGGATTTTTTGGAGCAATTTTAATGGCCGGAAAACCTGAAATGCAAAAACAGCAGAAAACAGCAACTGGCAGCTGGGTGCACTGGGTTAATAGATTAGTCCAAATAGGTTCAAAAGTGTATGAAATTTCAAGAAAAACATGGCAAAGTCACACAAATCATGCATGGAGCAAGCAGAAATTATAGATACGTTTGGGACGTATCATAGACTGACCCTTTCCCACCACGGCACACGACCTTTGCGATACCGGGTTTCACCCGAGCACCGTCGCAACTGGCACAAGACCAACCATCGCCACCGGAACGAAAACCCCATTTAATAATTAAATGGATTGTTTTGTTGGGCGCCGGAAAATGTTCTCGGAACGGTATCGAAGTGAGGTAGAATTGACGGGCTCGCCGCGCTGAACGCGTGGTTCGAGATTTCATCTGAATCACAGGTCGTAAGGACTCCTGGAGGTCAGAAACGTGGAGTATCGCACGCGCACGAGAGAGACCGGGGGCATTTGCGTACACCTGCCAGCCAACCACCCCTATATATATAGACCACATCTCTCCCCTAGTCCTTCTAGGGTTTCCCTAGACAAATATTGCAGCCACCCCTTCTACTTTCCCAGATCTGCCAAAATACCCACCCAAAAACCCGAAACCCTAGCCCCCAGGAGCTCCCAACCGTCAGATCTTCAGATTTGGCGCTGAGAAGTTGCCATGTCACCCACAGCCTCTCTCCAGCCGCCCCGGCCCCCGCAGTGCCTGGATCCCACCACCGCGGCCGCCAGCACCCATAGCCTCCGCCACGAGCCTGGGCCGACGATCCCATCATCCCATCGCGCGCCTCATGATCCTACTCAGCGAAGTGGGCCGGCCTGCACCCTCTTCGGCCCAGCGCAACACGTCTCAGCCGCCCGTCTTCCTTGCCTAGGGCGAGCATTCACTATCCAGCGCCGCCGGCCGAACTGGGCTCAGCCCATGGTGAGGCCCATTTATTTTTTTGATTCTTCTATGTGTAATATCTGCAAAGTTTGAGAAAACGGTTGATGTATTATGTTTTGCGCTAGCGTTTGCGAGTGAACCGTAGCCCGGATGACTTCACGCCCAAAATGAATTTTGTTCTCTGTGAGGTTCTCTAACTTTTTTGCTTTAGTGAGTTTAATCATTTGAGGCCATCTAGTTGATGTTAATCACTGCTGAAGTGGGCACCAGGTCGTTAACTACTGCTACCTTCTGTTAACTGCTGTTGTTGTTATTTTATTGCAACTTTGGTTGATGATTGTGTCACATCCATGATGCCTATGTAGTTGTTTCTTTATTGTATGTGTTAAGCATCATGTGTAATTCAATTAGATGCATTCCTTTTCCATGTTTACCTGCTGTAGTTATTTTATTTCTTGCTCCAAAGTGGTGACCCTGATAACATTTGCTGCTGTTTATATAAAATTGCTACTTTGATGCCTTATAGCTAGTGATACATGCCTCATATGCTTTAGCTCCAATGTAATTATTTTCTCCTTGTTATGTGTACTTTGATGCCATGATTTGAGTTGCCATGATATCTTTGCTGTACATATAGTTATCAAGCTCCTAATGCTGTTTGCTGTCACATACCCTGATTTTTACTAAGTCCCTAGACCAGTAGTATTTTCTTGCATTTTTCATGGGTTACAATTACTTGTTCCTGATGCTCATATACATGAGACTTTGTTTCCATGCCTTACTTTTCATGTCTACTAGTTATCCACATCATTTTGGTGCATGTTTGCATTCAGTAGCTAATTGTTTCATTGCTCTAAAGTATGTTGGGCCAGTTGGGACAACCTATCCGGCTGAGGACCCGGCCTCATGTGAGAATTTACCGGCAATCCAAACCTGCGATAGACGGTAGAGACCAGATCAAGAGCGCGCCCGGCTCCTGAGACGGATGTCGACTCACCGAGGGCCACTCGGATTTGTGCGTTGTTAGTTAGAGGGACCTGTCGTTTCGGATCTCTCGGAACTAAATCATAAAATGGTTGCCTATGATGGGTATCAACTGAGAGAGATGGGCGTGCCTGCGGAGCCTTGTAATGGGCAGTTGGTACACCCCTGCAGGGTTAAATATTTTCGAGAAGCCGTGTCCACGGTTATGGACGACTTGAGACCTACTCCTTGTTCATAGACAACAACAACCGATATAATCTTAATAACTAGATCAACATGTGAGTGCCTTGATCGCTTCTTCTTCGCCGGGATGCAAAGGGGAGGACAAGGATAAGATAGGTGTTATGTTTGCGTATGTAGATGATAGCAGACTTGTTGGAGGCGATTCCTCATTGAATGCTTTGTTCTCATCTTACCCTAAAATAGATCGTTAGCCACTCATATATTTCTAGTGCGACTGCAACCTCAACAACTACCCCATCTTACCGTGAGAAGTTATTTACAAGACTTGTTGATATAGCTCACCCCTTCTTTTCTTTTTTACGCATGTTATACAAACGATCTTGGACTCCAGAGGAGCTCGATGAACCTTCTTCTGGACACCTTCGTGGAGACTCGACGACGACTAGTTAGGTCGATCCTGGCGGAGAGCCTGGACCCGTGTGGTTACGGGAATTGTGTGTTTTACCTTTGCCACTAGGCATTTGATTGTAGTCTTTAGTCAGACAGGTATCGTTCATTGATGTAATGTATTAAGGCATTTGTATACCGATTTTATGAGATGTTGTATCCTTGTAGCTGTAATGTTGTGATTTCATGTTGGAAATCTGGGGCATATGGTATTGTCATATGTCGCGGTGGGACCGATATGTGCTTCGTCCCCGAATCTGGATGGAACCATCTAGATCTGGAATAGTACCACATATCGGGCCTTACAACTTGGTATTAGAGCCTTACCGACCGTAGGATCCCTTCTCTGGCCAGAGTCGAGTCTAGACAAAAAAACTATTTTGTAGTTACTAAGCTAGTTATCGAAGAGTATGAATCTTTTTACTCCTTACCTTTGCTCTGGTCAGGACAAGTGTCGTAAGTGTTTTAATTCATGCCTTATCCCCTCCATACTTTACGATTTCGAGTGTGTGGAGCTTCAGAATAGTTACAATGCCTTTCTTGCAACGTATTGTCTCGATTTCGATCTCAGGTTTGGGAATTCTTGTAGTACCTTTAGTTTATCCGACTCCGGTTGACATCATGGTCTTCTAATGCCTTCACCTCTCTTGCCTAGTGTCCTCACGATTTAAGTGAGAATGCGTCCCTTGATCGTCGCTTTGGACTATCGTTCTTCCTCTTGATCTCCCGATGGTTTCGTTCTTCGACGTCGCCATCTCTCTATGGAAAGTTTCTCGACGGAGGTTCGTCGTCGACATGGAGTAGAGCCCCTTGTTGGCGGTGTTGAGGGACGTCGACTCTCTTTTCTCTCCCCCCTCTCCCCCGGATCGTCCAGGATCTCGGGACGAGATCCCTTGTTGGTGGTGTTGTATTGTAACAACCTCGGATTTTTGCCCAAATTTTTTTTGCTTGTTGCGTTGCCGTGATGATTGCATGTATTTTTTGCAGTGTTTGCTTTGCCGAATTATTAATCGGTGAATATTTCCCCCCTATTTCTCGTATTGGATGGGAGACCGACCCTTTTCCACCACGTTACACGACCTTTGCGACACTAGCTTTCTCCCGAGAACCGTCGCAACCGGCACAAGATCAGCCATCGCCACCGGAATGAAAACCCCATTTAATAATTAAATGGATTATTATGTTGGGCGTCAGAAAATGTTCTCGGAACGGTATCAAAGTGAGGTAGAATTGACGGGCTCGCCACACTGAGCGCATGGTTCGAGATTTCATCCGAATCGGAGGTCGTAAGGACTCCCGGTGTTCAGAAACGTGGAGTACCGGACGCGCGCGAGAGAGACCGGGGGTATTTGCGTAAACTTGCCAGCCAACCACCCCTATATATATAGACCACCTCTCTCCCCTAGCCCTTATAGGGTTTCCCTAGACCAAAATTGCAGCCACACCTCTCCACTTTGTCCATATCTGCCAAAATACCCCCCAAAAAACCGAAACCCTAGCCCCTAGGAGCTCCCAGCCGTCAAATATTCAGATCTGGGGCTGAGAAGCTGTCATGTCGCCCACAGCCTCTCTCCAGCCGCCCAGGCCCCCGAAGTGTCGGGACCCGGGGTTAGCATATGCAAGTCCTGCTACAACACAATCATATGGAGAGCCGAGAGCCCTACCCACTTGTCTAAGCAGACAATGCCAAGCACAGAACGCTCTCAGAAAGCATCGAACGTGAGGGGCATCCCATCCAGGCAGTATAATCAACTGAGATGGGTCCTCATCGTCGGCACACAAGTATAAATGAGATGGGTGGTGAACTCCCATACTCATAGACAAGTCGGCTCAACCATACTATCGATTTTATTATAACACTTACATAGACTTACTCTAGCCCGATCACTTAGTCGGGGTCTAGGGCGGGCTCGATCATACAACAAAGTGTGCACGTGACAAAGTCACGAGCAATCGCATCGCGATGCCCCAAGCTGCACACATCTAAGGGTCACTTGGTGTATAAAAGACCGCCAGCCAGATCACAACTATGGTTTCGAAAACCCATACTAAGACATGCATGTTATAATCATACACGCAGCACACACGTCTAGTATGAACAGCAGGTATCATTGCAATTCTCTACAAAGTTTACAATTTTATTGATAACTCTTATAGAGTGCACATAGAGATCACAAGTATGTGATCCAACATTACATCAAACATGCGGAAGCAAAGTAGGTCTGAGTATAGACAAGTTTAACAAATGGTTTAAGAAGCCTTATCTATAAACAAGCCCTTCCACGAGGGACCAGTCGTTTGACTGGGACTACACTAGCTTGGCTTCAATCGTCGATCTTCAGGAAGAATCCACCTTCGGGGTCTGTGGGTTCATCTAAAACATAGAATAAGAAAACGTGAGTACAAAGTCGTACTCAACAAGACTTACATCAGAACTATACTACTCATGCTCAAGTTTCAAGGTAAAGGGAGGTGGGGTTTCAACATGCAGAAGTGCCATCTTTGACTTGGCTAGTCCTGTACTACGAGTACCAGACTTGAGGTAAGAAGCGTACACGAGTCCACTACCAAGTCTCCAACCAATACACCACTATGGATACTTCCTCGACTTCCCCACGAGGAAACACACCATAGAACTCATGCTTATCTTGCGAGTTTTAGAGTATCCATTCAAGTTGTCTAATAATCAGGTACATGTTCCAAGTAGTCCATGACCGCGGACGCGGCTATTCGAATAGTTTTGTTAACCTTGCAGGGGTGTAAACTACACACACATGACCATCAGTTACCGCCAGGTCTCGTCACCATTCAAGGGGTGCCGGAGAGGATGTTCACCACGACACTTCGCTCACAACCGGTCTATTCCAGGAGTCGACTATCTGAGGTAGATCCGCCCGAGAGCTCGGCCGGATCAACGATACGGATCAGACAATGTAGGCAACCGAGACGCCATCCGAGAGATGGTTTCACTGTCTCACAGATCCACCCACATATCTATATGATGCAACATTTCATCCATTCTTTTTCTATGCATATGCCAAATGGAAAACCCGAACTAATGTGACTCCTGTACGTCAACACGGATTAATGTACTAGGCCGAGAGGGGCCAGTGAGCCCAATGTGTGGTTGTACTCTTTGTCTTGGATTACCATACAAGAACTCGGGATTAAGGAGGTGTTCAACGAGACAACCCACTGTGTACTACTACACATCCTCTCATCGTTCACCTTGTATTAGGGTGGATTCACCAACTCAGTTTCACCTTCATCAACACCATGTTCACTATCATCCCGACTCACATCATAAGTAACCTCATTGTAACACTAAGAATGCAATAAGCAGTAACCGTTGCAGGGGCCTCATGATATCAATCAACTCCTATGTCAGCTAGGATTGTGGTTTTCCTACTACTGTGACAAGATGATAGGTCATGCATCGAATATGGGTTCAACTATGCGGTAGAATCGATAACAAGGTGATCATCCTAATCAATGCATAAGCGAGACTGAGAGGGAAGTGGGATTTTATAGGCATGATCAATGGGGGTTTGCTTGCCTTGCTGACGGTACACCGGTCTTAACGGTGGTCTTCTTCTTTGGGGGTGATCACCATCTCGGAGGTACTGCTATCGGTAGAAACATCAACAAAGGGGGGGGGGCAACATTGAATGTAAATGCACAAGCACATGCTTATGTTGTCACATGATGTGAATGGTATTGATGTGACCTAGGTTCAATTTGTCACATGTTAATTGAAGTTGATTTGAAAAGTTAATTCAAATTCAAACTCCAAATTTTGTTCAAATTAGCCAAGTTGCATTTGCTATTGTTTGTTCTTTGTAAACCATCTTGACATGTGTATGATATGCCTCTGATCTTCAAGTGAAATTGTTTGCATTGCTATGGATCAAATTAGAATAGCATTTGAATTTAATTTGAATTTAATTTGAATTTAATTTGAATTAATTCCAATTAATCCAAATAGCAAAAGCTACTGTTCCCAATTTAAGATCAACTCAAACATGGTTGAAACTTGGAAAATTGGATAGAGCATTTTATGCTGATCATTTTTCATATATTATATGTCCAATTTGGAGTTCATATGAATTTTCTATGATTTTCCAAAGTTTATATCTTTTTCTGGATTTTGTTGAATTCTTTTAATTAGAAAAACCCTTTACTGCGTCATGCTGACATCAGCATGACGTGGGGGGCATCTGGCCAGTGGGGCCCCTTTGTCAGTCTCAGTGGGGTTAAAACCCTGTTGGTTTAAACTAATAGTGGGTTAGTTAGGCTAGGGCCCACTAGTCAGTGGGGGTTAGGGGGTGATTAGGGTGGGTTTAGGGTTAATTAACAAGCCACACCGGCGGTTAGCCGCCGGTGGCAACAGTGCGCGGCAGCGCACACGCGGCAGGCGAATCCGGCGGCCACAAGATGCGCAGCTAGGCGCGTTTAACGCGCAGGAACCTTGCGGATCCACTGGACATGTCCAGAGCGTGGTCTGCTTTGCGTGCGCACGCCGGCATGCTTCGCGTCGGCCCTGTTCTCCGACGAACATGGCAAACAGCGAAGGGAAGCACGAAGTACCGCGGGGTTTGGGGGATTTTGGCCATGTGCTCACCAGGAATTGAACGGTGAGGTCGATGAGGTTGTAGGAGGCTCGACGGCGACGAATCGGTGGCGGTGAGCTTCGGGGTCCGGCGACAGCTTGTTGAAGAATCCGGTGGCTACAGGGGCTCCGGCCTCGATTCCTTTTGCACGGCGATGAAGTCGACAGTGGAGAGCTCGATGGACAAGGTGGCTTGGGCTAGCTCGGCGGTGGCCGCGTCGGTTCTCGATGGTGTGCTCCGGCTAGGGCTCGGGCTGCACGGATTTTCGCCGTGGGAGGGAGAGAGAGATCCAGGGAGAGGGGGAACTGCTTCGGGAGCCTTCCAGGACGTCCACGACGACGGGATAAGGCAGCGGGAAGCAGGAAGTGGCCAGGGCGTCGCCGGCATGCTCGCCACAGCGGCAGCAGCCTGGCTGGCGCGAGGAGGAAGACCACCCTGCCCCTGGGCTGGGCTGCCTCGGTAAGTTGGGCTGCTTTGCCTGGTAAGCCCTTTTTTTCTTTTCTCTTTTTTTTATTTTTCTGTTATTTTATTTTCTGTGCTAACAAAATAGCTAGGCATTTTATGAAATCTTCAAAACTTTTACGTGGAATTAGAGTATACATAGCTAACCACTCACAAGTTTTGGAGATTTTTGAAATTCAAAAAATTTGAATTTCAAATCAAATAGGGGTTTAATTTAATTTCCAAGCCCTGTTTGGAATTTTTGAGAAATCTTGGAGCATGCAGTGGGACCCACTTCACTTTATATGTGATCATGCTTATTTATAAGACTTTTAAAAAATAACACAGAAATTTTTGGAAGCAATTTTTGTATGGCCATTTTGAATTAAATTCTTAGGGCTTTCTGCTTTCCCTATTTGGATTTCTTTTGAAATTTTTGCATGATGCAAAGGAGTACTTGAACCCTAGCACATACCTAAAGTTGGGTTGTGACACGCAGGGCCTGGATCCCGCCATTGCGGCCGCCAGCACCCACAACCGCCGCCGCGAGCCCACCGCGCGCCCCGTGACCCTACTAGGCGAAGTGGGCCGTCCTGCACCCTCTTCAGCCCAGCACATCACGTCTCGGCCTCCCGTCTTCCTCACCTAGGGCGATCTTTCACTATACAACACCGCCGGCCGAACTAGGCTCAGCCCATGGCGAGGCCCGTTTATTTTTTTTGTTTCTCCTCTGTGTAATTTCTGCAAAGTCTGAGAAAACTGTTGCTGTATTCTGTTTTGCGCTAGCGTTTGCGAGTGAACCGTAGCCCGGATGACTTCGCGCCCAAAATGAATTTTGTTCTCTGTGATGTGCTCTAACTTTTTTTGCTTTAGTGAGTTTAATCATTTGAGGCCATCTAGTTGATGTTAATCACTGTTGAAGTGGGCACCGGGTCGTTAACTGCTGCTACCTTCTGTTAACTGTTGCTGTTGTTATTTTATTGCAACTTTGGTTGATGATTGTGTCACATCCATGAGGCCTATGCTGTTGATTCTTTCCTGTATGTGTTAAGTATCATGCGTATTTCAATTACATGCATTCGTTTGCCATGTTTACCTGCTGTAGCTATTTTATTTCTTGCTCCAAAGTGGTGAACCTGATAACATGTGTTACTGTTTATATAAAGTTGCTACTTTGATGCCTTATAGCTAGTGATACATGCCTCATATGCTTTAGATCCAATGTAATTATTTTCTCCGTGTTATGTGTAATTTTATGCCATGATTTGAGTTGCCATGATATCTTTGCTGTACATATAGTTATCAAGATCCTAAAGTGCAACCTTGTTGTTTGCTGTCACATGCCCTGATTTTTACTAAGTCCCTAGACCAGTTGTATTTTCTTCCTTTTTGCATGGGTTACAATTACTTGTTTCTGATGCTCATATACATGAGACTTTGTTGCAGGTCTTCTCTGTCATGTCTAATGTTGATTCACATCATTTTGGTGCATGGTTTCATTCAGTAGCAAATTGTTTCATTGCTCTAAAGTATGCTCCCTGATGTTAACAACATGTACCCGTAAATTGTGATGCTTTTATCTTTTTAACTGTAACTCCGTTTGGGGTGTTCTTTATATGTAAATTTATTAGAATTTCATGTACTTTGTGTTTATGCCATTGTTTGCTATTTTTAACCAACCTAAAATATGGTTTAGGGAAGAACAGTACCAAATGCTTAAATTTGTCTTGGGGTACTTAGTGGAATGCCATGTTTATGTTGTGCCTCACTAAACTTGACTAGCATAGATAGTTTACTCTTGCTTCACCTCCTGCCATGATTGTGTGATATAAAATGCTTGAGTGCGCTTCCATGTTAACAACCTTTGCTCATATTGGTAGCTAAACAACTTTAACCATTCTAAATGTGCGGTATCGTCGTGTGTGGCGAATACTCCACTTAACATGTTAGTAACCCCTCTCGATGATAGATGAGATACCATAGTGCCTTGTCTCGTGTTGCCTTATTGATGTTGTTTTCTGGTGATTGCTTCGTAGTAATAGATGCTTGCTCGTCGATTGTCTTTTCTAGTGTTTCCTTTTTTTGTGCTCCCGCGGGTATTCTCGTAGACGTTGCGAGTTTGCGATCGACTACACCTTCGGCTTCGTCTTCTAATCAGGTAAGGGGGAGCATATATCATGTTGATAACTTTCAGCTCACTCACGCTCTAGGTATAGGATAGAACAATTGATTGATCCTACCACTTTATATTTATGCCTCTCAAATAAACCCAAACAGCCATGTCCCCCACATCCCAGCAAACGTTGTTCGGTTATGTTACTTTTGCTCGCTGCTTAGCCACTGCTTAGTATGCATGGTAGGATTCTATCAACTGTTATCCTGTTACTCCTTGAATTGGGCTATCACATTATTATATTGTTGTGGATGATATGATTATTATAATGTTGACTATATTCGACGAAGGATGGAAGGTTTAGGCTATCCCGCCCCGACGCTTTGTTCCATTCGAGTCACCTAGGATCCGAGTTCCGAGTATTGGTTCTAAGACTGAGCGTGCCTAACCACGTGTGGGATTTTATGGGGTCCCCTTTTCTTACCTACCTATCTTCAAATATTTCTAGTGGTGGCTCAAGGTTATTTACCATTTGAAAACCATACATATATGTCTATCGGGTAGCTCCTGGCAGATATTCTTTAAAACAACCTGGGCCAGCGGGGACATGGTTTCTTTGTTTGTCCAACATGTCCGGCTGAGGACCCTGCCTCATGTGAGAATTTACCAGCAATCCAAACCTGCGACAGATGGTAGAGACCAGATCGAGAGGGTGGTCGGCTCCTGAGCTGGATGTCGGGGGCCACCCGGAATTGTGCGTTATAAGTTAGAGGGCCCTGTCGTTTCGGATCTCTCAGAACTAAATCATTAAATGGTTGCCTATGATGTGTAGGAACTGAGAGATATGGGCGTGTGTGCGGAGCCTTGTAATGGGCAGTTGGTACACCCCTGCAGGGTTAAATCTTTTCGAGAAGCCGTGTCCATGGTTATGGACGACTTGAGACCTACTCCTTGTTCATAGACAAAAACAACTGAGATAATCTTAATAACTTGATCAACGTGTGAGTGCCTTGACTGCTTCTTCTTTTCCGGGGTGCGAAGGAGAGGACAAGGATAAGATAGGTGTTATGTTTGCGTAAGTAGCTGATAGAAGACTTGTTGGAGGCGATTCCTCATCGAATGCTTGGTTCTCATCTGACTCTAAAATAGATCGTTAGCCACTCATATATTGCTAGTGCGACTGCAACCTGAACCACTAACCCATCGTACCGTGAGAAGTTAGTTACATGACTTGTTGATATAGCTCACCCCTTCTTTTCTCTTTTACTCACTTTATGCAAACGATCTTGGAATCCAGAGGAGCTCGACGACCCTTCTTCTGGATGCCTTCGCGGAGACTCGTCAACGACTAGTTAGGTGGATCCCGGCGGAGAGCCTGGACCCGTGTGGTTACGGGAATGGTGTGTTTTACCTTTGCCACTAGGAATTTTATTGTAGTCTGTACTCAGACATGTATCCTCCGCTGATGTAATGTATTAAGGCAGTTGTATGCCGATTGTATGAGATGTTGTATACTTGTAGCTGTAATGTTGTGACATCATGTTGGAAATCCGGGGCATATGGCATTGTCATATGTCGCGGTGGGACCGATATGTGCTTCGTCCCCGAATCTGGATGGAAACATCTAAATCTGGAACTTTACCGCATATCGGGACTTACAAGAGGCAAGAAACATTTATGTACAACATCAACGCTATAATATTGAAGTATTCCTGAAGAGGTCGAACAATGGATGGGAAATCATCAACACTCGCTGGGCTAAAGTCGCACATGTGTTCAACATTATCGTAGGGTAAATTTTTTCATTCCTCTACCACAGCTGCCCAGACAAGATTCATCTGTCTATCTACAGACTATGAAACTGTACTTCACAAAGGTTGTAATAACAAAGATTTGGTGCTTCTATATTGTGGCTGGTTGTACTACCTGCTTGTTGTACTGTGATTTCAGTAACATTGTGCTATATATATATATATCTGGTGCGAACATTTATATTATAAATGTCCTTCTTACAACAATTAAAAATTACTAAAATGGTTCACATTAATATATTGCTAAATAATCCATTTTGTAGTTACATCATTGCACACGGTTCTGCATATAATTTCGCCACAGATAGGTGCGTACATCACACACGTTCAATAAGAAATGAGCCTCGGGTATTTCTTCCTAATTCCACACCATATTTTGTGCACAACTGTTGGTAATGTTCAACGTATATCACACACAATTCGTCCGAAAAGAACGTTTGTGATTTATTTCTGAAACCACATGATCATTTCTGCACAAACGTTTGGGTTAGTGTTAACAAAACAAACGTGTACTATATGCAAACTGTATGGAATAGCTTCGGCTATCTCACGCAGTTCCTGACACACCCGCGTTTGGGATAGCATAACTAAACTCAAACGTAATTTATGGATTAAACGTTTGCCATAGGATCATTATCTCAGATGGACATTCGTGGACAAGTGTTTGCGATAAAATGGTCAACACAAAAATTCATTTATCATGTACGTCTGTGCGAACTAGTCCATTGGAAACAGTATCTTGCTATCGTGCGGAATAGGCCCCCCTACCGCAATCGAAGGCAAGGTGACGGTTCCGATTTTCGTAGGCGATAGGGGTCAAAAACTGTTTGGATAGCTACGATTCGCACTAGTCTAAGCACAACTCTCTCCTGCCTCTTAGTCTAGTGGGTGGTGTGAAGTAAATGCGATCATCCCCTCACGCAGGAGGTATTCCTGGGGCTCTTATAGACCGAGCCCAGGGTAGTACACTAACTTCCGGTTGGTCCAGGGCCTAGCTGTAAGCCTCTGGAGAACTGTTGGGTCCCGCCGACTGCGCCCTTTACGGTTTCCAGGCGGCGGAAAGTTGTAGCCCTACTTTGTCTTGGAATCTTGTAGTATAGGCCTGGAGACCTCTATGACTAGACTTGCGGCTTCCTCAGTGCCTTGTCGCCTCCGCCGCCATGTCGGCTGATGTGTCGAGGGAACATCACGCGCCTGACAGGGCGGCCTGTTACTGCTTCTGTCTGCCACGCAGATCTCTGGGGATCACCTATTGATGACCTTGGGCCGGGTGCGCCCATCCGTCCCAGGGACAATTCTCGTGGGTTAGCTCGGATAGTCTTGCATCTACTTGGGCCAAATGAACTCAGGTGAGGCCGATTTCTCTCTCCTTGGGAAATCGGCTTCCGACCTGATCAGCTCGGCCTTCTGGAGATCAATCTTGTTCTGCCTGGTCTTCTCTAGATCGGCGATCCTTAGATCGACGGTCTTTAGGTCGGTCTTGATCAGATCGTCCTTCTTCAGATCGTCGGTCTTCAGGTCGGCCCAGATTAGCTCGGCCTTGCTTAGATCGGCGGTCATTAGATCGGTGATCTTCGTCTTGAAAGGTTATTTATCCTGGGTGACCCTACCCGGGGGTCATTCCCACGACAGTAGCCCGTGAAGCTGCGGAGGTCCCGCAGAGAGAAGCGATAGCGAGGCTTGCACAGGTTCCTCCCATACTTGTCTTGAGTCTTACTGATTTTTCTTCACCATTGGCTCTTTTCCTGACCGAATGCTCTCAATCGGTCGATTGCTCCTCAATCTGCCGATTGCCCTAGTTCAGCTCGGATGCTTCTCAGTCGGCCGATTGCACCTCAATCGATCAGTTGCACTTGATTGAATCGCCGATTGCATCTTCAACTCGGACGATCTGCTCCAATAGTTCCCTTGACTAGAATGTTGACCGACCCACGTCGCTTCGGATTCGCCGCACAATGCCGTTTCGAGGCAACAGGACACGATTGATTGGACTTAACTATAACCTCGGGCCACATGCACACGTCCCGTCCTCTCCGCCGGATCCTTTGCGCCACGAAATGGTATAACCTTGGAAATACACGCGGCCACACGGTGCCACTGGGATGCAGAGCCCGATTCCATTACGCCCTCCGGCCCAATGAATAAGCCAAGGGGAGGGGATTTGGCTCGCCCCCACTCTCTTTCTCCTTCTTCTTCCTCGTGCACCTTGCCACTCTAGCTTCCGCTGCCGCTGCGACAGAGATCTCTCCGCTACCGCTACTGTGAGCTCGAACTCATTGTTGCCGATGTTTCTCATTTGCTTCTCACCGCCGCCATCGACGCCACTTCTCCCCGCCAACGTCGCCACCGCTTCTCACCGCCAACATCGCCGCCACCATTGGTGCTGACGGCTCTCAACAACCACTGCCTCCGGCTGACATTTCCCCCGATGCCACGCTGGAGGACCAAGAGATGGCTTCCTACGCCTCCCGTGTCGCTTGGAAAAGGCTCCAATCGTCAACGAGATGGAGATAATCCAGCTCCGTCGCGCTTGCAAGATCCCGCGGAACATCGAGTTCCGCGTTCCCGGGCCGGAAACCGTGCCAGAGCCGCTCGCCGGCGAGCGTGTCGTCTTCCTCGTGAACTTTGAGCGTGGGTTTGGGCTTCTGGTGAGCAACTTCTTTTTGCGAATTCCTAGATTTCTTCCACCTGCAACCACATCACATCGACGCCAATGTTGTGATGCTTCTCTCTGCATTTGTCACACTATGCGAGGGCTACCTCGGCGTGCGGCCGAGCATTGGGTTGTGGAGGCGATTTTTCCACCTAAGATCTTTCATGCTTGGAAATGGGGTCTGGGTCCAACATCGGAAGGTCGAGTCGGGTCAACTTATAGAGGAGAAGGTGACGCCGCCGCCATTATATACAAAAATAGATCCTCTTATCCGAATCCCAAGCCACCACAATCAGTGAAGGAGTGGCTGACCATCTTCTTCTACGTTCGAACGCCAGATGGCCAAGCCGATCGCCTCAATTTACCAGAGTTCTACCTGCCGCCCCGAGTAAAAAATACCACTGGGGCGAAAAGCCCGGCCACGGTGACACCGATCTGGACGCACAGGCTGCTCGGGTCGCCGAGCTGGTGATGGCTTCTCACCCCTCGTTGGTTACCCCAAGTGGAAGGTTTAAGATGCAAGATAGTAGCAAATTTCCCTCGGTGAAGATACCAAGGTTATCGAACCGGCGGACTCCAAATTCTGCAAGTAGGTGTCAACGGCACCAGATAATAAGTTGACGTGGACCTGCACACACAACAAATAACTTTTCTCCCAACGAGTACAGAGAGTTTTTCAATCTCTTCGGCCTTGTTGTTTACAAGGGATCAAATGCACTGTGGAATTAATGATGGTGATTGCAACTGAAAGGAAATAAAACAGTAGATAGTTGAGGTGTAAATAGTGGTGGAAATATGGAGCGGGGTCCCATGATGTTCACTAGTGATGTCTCTCTCCCAAAAGACGATAAAATAGCTAAGATGGGTGAACAAATTACAACTCGGAAACTGACAGAATTATAAACGAACCACAATGCTAATTATGCTGCAAAGAAATTTAGAGGATCCAAAGTATGGGCAGTACGCCAAGACAAGTAGACCAAAATCCAACTCCAAATACTCACGAATCATTCACCTTGATATATCTATCACATCTCGCTGGTATTAAGTTGCGAGCCCCACCCAAAGTGTAATCGCAAAGCAATAGACAACTACATTAACAAACTTTGCGTTAGGTAAACAATCCTTGCAACCGCGGTTACAAGAACCGTTGTTTTCTACCTGGTGACAACAACACATCCCCTAGTCTCATTTTTCTGTCACTCAAGCTAGACATCGGGGGCATGAACCCACAATCAAGCATAAACACTCCCTCTTGGAGTTACTATCTACTACTCGGCTAAAGCAATAAAAAGCAACGAAGAACATGAAAGAATTAATCAAGAATAAAATAAATAAAAGGAGAACCAAATATATAACTCATCACGATCTGAACATAATATCATAATCCATTGGATCCCAGCAAACACAGCATATCAACAGCAGGAAAGTTACATAGATGCCTTGATCATGTAGGGAAACTCACAAGGGCTAAGAATTGAAGAGAAGACATCACATAGCTACTAGAAACCCTCGCACAGTGTAAGCTTCTCCACCACCATGAGCGCTTCCCGAATGTGCCATGAGTAGTCCCCCGTCCCTCCGGCAGGGTGACGGGAAGAGGTCTTCTAGTGCTCCCGATCTTGGAAGTGCGGCGGCGGCGAAACATAGGTGCAAATAGCGATGCGGGGCTCCTCCCGATGGTTTCTAGAACGAAGTGTAAATATAGGCCGAAGGGGGGCACCAGTGGAGGTGGCCCTCGCCCAGGCGCCCTCCTGGCGCGGCCAGGGGCGTGGCTGCGCCACCTGCCCACTTGGGTGGGGCCTAGCCCCCCTCTGGCCCCACTTCAGGCTTCTGGAGTCTTCTGATGCGCTAATTTTTTCATATATGTTTATTGGAATTTTTTGAGCTCTGTAAATATGGGTAAAAACCTAAAATTCACAGACATCAGCAGACAAAAACTGGCACTGGGTGCACTGAGTTCGTAGGTTAGTCCAAATATGTCACCTAAAAGAGCATGGAACAAGCGGCAATTATAGATACTATCGAGACATATCTACATCCCCAAGCTTAATTACTGCTCGTTCTCGAGTAGGTAAACGATAACACAAATAATTTCTCTGGTGAAATGTAACACACATATAAGAACTTCAAAGTAAAGCAATTAAGATATGCAATTCAAGTCAAGGTAATAACAAGCAAGAGTCTATATCTAGTATTGAAACTAGAAAAGTATGAACATAAAGGTGCAAGAGCTCCCGCTTTCCGTGACTTGAATGTCTCCAAATGGTGTTTGCGTGCAAGAAGTGGGAGATGGGTTTAGAGCATAAAATCCTATATAGTTTAATTGAGAACTAAATCTAGTAAGACTTCACACTTGGTCTTCTTCAGAATCTTATTTTGACTCGTCCCCAGACCACTAGTCAGGCACAAGTCAAACTGTAACAGCAAAGTGTTGCCCCCATGTGTTTTGGATATTGTTGGAGAAGACAATAGAGGAACTAACAATGTTTGCAAGTATAAACAGGTTTTTAGGTTCCTAAAGCATAAGTCAAGCAGTTGATATTCAAGGAAGATGGACATGAAGTCGAAGCTTATTCCTTGGAGTGAAGCTTAATCACGTTGGGTGACCCCTAAAAATGTATGGCTTCCTGAAGCATAACTCTCCGAAAGAAATGAAGAAGATGGCGAAAGACTTAGTAGTTTTTTTGTAGTTATTTTTATCTTCTTTGAGTCATAGGAAAAACCGTACTATCAAGAGGGTTTAATAAGTCGAAGCCGAAGTTATTATGAAAAAACTCAACTCAAATCAAAACCCAATGAGAAGCCTTTGATGAGAAATCTCATGAGCGCTAAGTTAAGCTTCGATGGCAAAGACTTCATACTTTCCGCCTCCAAATCAAAACTTAGGTTGTGAGTCATCTTTACTTGTTCCGCAAGCAAGGTTGCGCATTGATGACAAATCCGACCATTTTGGACACGCGCCAAGCTATCGCTTCGGGTCAGATCGGTCATTTTGCACCTTGGGATCGTGACATATAAATACGCCGCCCCCGCCCTCATTTGCGGTTGGCTGCTCAGGGATTATTCCCAGAGAGAGAATGAAGACAGCATCCCAAGAAAGATACCGCAGCTAAACCAAAATTCAACCACCAAATCCAAAGTCCAGGGACACCAGTACCTGATGAACCTCAACTGTAGGGAATCGAGATAGTCTTCGCGGGTAAGATAACCCAATTTATTGATTCGACACAAGGGAAGCCAAAGAATATTTATAAGATTTGACAGTTGAGTTGTCAATGCAACCGCACCTGAAATATATTTACTTGCAACAAAATATTAATAGCAACTGTGATATGATAGTGGTAGTGGCGACAACAAAAGTAAAACAGCAAAAGAACAACTAGTAACCAACAGGATTAAAAGCACTGTAGGCTAGGGAAATGGATGGTTGGGCGCTGCTTGGATAAGAATGAACATGTAATAGAATCTACATGGGGCAAGGCACATAGAAAAACAATGATCATCTAGGCAAATATCAAACATTAGGCATGTATCCCGTAGGTAGTTGTGCATGCTTGCAATAAGAACTTGCACAACATCTTTTGTCCTACCATCCCACTACGAACGGGGCCAAAGGGAACTTATGGATATTAAGGTGCTCCTATCAAAAAGCACCGGAACAAAGCAATAAACTCAATGGATACATGAAATCCTCAAATTATGTACCATCCCCTTTGGTGTCCCAAGCTGTCACCTTTGAGATCGCCGGTTCCGGACCATAACAGGTGCATACAACTAATAGATACGATCAAGAACATAAATATACTCATGAAAACACAAGTGGTTCAGATCTGAAAACATGACACTCGGGCCCAAACTAACAAGCATTGAGAGCAACAAGTTGTAGCAAAGATGGTAAACACCAAAGTAGATCATAGCCAACATGCCCCAACAATCTAACAAACTATTACATGATCAAACCCATCCAATTGCTACCATCCCCTTTGCCTACAGCAGATAATTACTCACACATGAGAGGAGAAGTCATGGAGGTAGGATGGAGTGGTAATGATGATGACGATGGCGACGATCTCCCCTCTCCGGAGGCCAAATCAGCATCCAAATTAGCCCTCGCGAAGAAGAACAGAGGATGGCGGTGGCTCCGCGATGGAAACTGGAAAAGTGACTCCCTTTTTTAGGGTTTTCCCGTCACGAGAATAAATAGAGGCGTCAGTAGGGCACCAGAGGAGGGGGGAGGCCCCCAGGCGGCCTCCTGGCTCGGCTAGGGGTGTGGCCGCGCCATCAGAGCGCCTGGAGCCCCTGTGGCCCCCCTCTGGCCCCACTTCTGGTACGTGGAAGCTTCGGGTGCGTGAATTTTTCCTCAATTTTCCTGGAATTTGCCGAGATACCTAAAAATCCATTTTCCTGCACACAATAAGACCATACAGGGAGCTCTGCTGAAAACAGTTCCAGTCCGGGTTAGTTTAGTTAAAATCATGCAAGAATGAGGTCAAAACAATAGCAAAAGTGTTTGGAAAAGTAGATACGTTGAGACTTATCAACTCCCCCAAGCTTAGCATATTTCTTGTCCTCAAGCAATTCAGTTCAACGAACTAGACGCAACAAAGTAAACTTTAAAAACTCCTTTGCTTCATAAGATGTATATAAGCATGTAATACGAAAATAGTTTAGCAAGTATTGAAACAATGCTATGAGGACAATGCACGAAGCAATCCTTCTTTCAAGTGATCAATGACAAACAACCAAAAGTAAATAATATTCTGCTGAAAATCAAGTCAAGATCACAATGCACATAGCTTGAACATACTAGAGTGGTATCTCATTAGCCTCCATGACTGAAGCAAAACATAAATGCAGAAACTCCTCCGGAGTTTTAAAGGAGACTAGAACTAAGAATTTCAGAACAAGCAATGTCACAATCATGTAGAAGACAATGTGGTACTTTGGGACAATGCATGTTACACTAAGAATGACAATTATGCTCTCAATAGTTGGTGATTTGAAGAAAGAAGGGGAGACTTTCGAACCGTGGCTTTTTGATGGCAAGGTTGAAAACCCGTGGTTGGAAGCAAAGACTAAACATGTGCCAGATTTCTTGGTTTTGAAAAGAGAAATAAAATTCTTTTTGAGAAGTTCAACTTTACAGTCAACGGTGAATGGTAAAAGTTTCTCAATATCTCCCATGCCAACCATATTAATGTTTTTTTCTTATACTTTTGTTCCCTTATCCATCTATCATTTGACGGTCTATGGTACCTTTTATTTTTCCTCAAGTATGGAAATAAGTTTCTTTTTCCATCTATCATTAGCAGCATTTGGTCCATTTCATTCCATCATCAAGTATGGGGAGGTGTAACTCTCTTTTTTTATATAAATTTGACTAGTTAAAACTTCCGTCAAAATATTTTTGGCATGGTAGATACTGATTTTCCCTTACTGCACCATGAGCTTGTATGGTTACAAAAGGGAAGATTTTGAATAAATTTCGAGATGACACAAGAAATTCTAAGTTAGGGGTGGCCAGTAAATACCACATATAGGAAGGTATGGTGGACTCAATTGGAATAACTTGTTTAAAAAAGGAGTTTCGATGCACAAGAAGAATTCCGCCTAGTGCGAGCGAAGGCTAGCAAACGACTAGGAAGCGACCAACTAGAGAGCAATAATTATCATAATCATGCAGAGCGACAAAGCAACATTGAATCGGGCATGAAAGTGATATAACTATTCTGAAACAAAACGATCATCAAGGCATGGTAGACTTTTTAGTCATAAACATGTGTGAACATGTGCCAAGTCAATCCAAGAATTCTCCGAAGTAAAATACCACTTCAATATGCCAAACCATGAACGATGCAATGCATGTAAATAATTTCAACAACACATTATGCACTCTAGATATTTGAGATCAACCACAAAGAAAGCATGAACACTGGGAAAGCATTGTAAACATAGCACTACGTCGCTACAAGCTAGTCTCTAGATCATAAGTACATGTATATGTACAAAAGTAGAAACAAGAAGAATTCATACCGGTTTTTCTTGTTGCTTCCCTTTCATCGATCTTCGTAATTACTGCCTTGTCACTTGCACGATCGAACGTGGGAAATATAATCAAATGCCAACGCGGACTCGAGCTGAACTCTGAAAACAAAGCAAACTAAAGAGAGAAAAGAAAATCTTCTTGGGTTTTTTCAAAGGTTAAACGAAAACAAAGAGAGAAGAGAAATATTTTTTTGTTTTTGCAAATTAAAAAGGACCAAGAATAACGGGCAAAAACTTCAAAGAGATCAAAGCGAACCAAATAAAGACGGATAATACAATGGAAAAAGTGAGAAGGGCACGTACTCCCCCAAGCTTAGGCTTTTGGCCTTAGTTGGTAGCAGCTACTGCCCCCATGAGCCTCCTGCTCCGCGGTGATACGGGTAAGTCCATGAGTCGTACGAGCCCTCCGGTGCGTACACCGAAGTCCTCGGGTCCTCCCATGAGGAAGACTCTGCGCTCCAAGAAGAGGAAGACCCCTCATCAAACTGGGTGATGGTCTCCCCCTGGAAAGGTGTGAGCTCACTGTGCTCCCCCTCGTCAGGCACAACCCCCTCCATGGGGTTATCCAACTGGTACAGGGTCATGAACTCGTCAAACTGGGTATCATTAAAGGACCATCCTTTCCCGCGGGCATAATCAAACAAAAGTGGTGCAGTTAGCCGGATCTCTCGAATAATAGTCTTATCAAACCTCAAAATATAATTAAGGTTACAAAACTTGGAAGTCATGGTAACAAACTTATGCCTCTTCATAGTAACAAGATCAAGACTTGAGTAAGAAAAGGGAACATCATCAGGACGTGGGGTGCCATTAAGAGACTCAAGGATACGTGTGGAATAAATGGCACCAAATAAATCACCGTTGTTAAGGCGTCGAGCAATTAAGGCACCCACATTATAATCACTCATATCAGAGAGAGCGTTCGCATAGATAGCAAAATCTGGTGCAGAACCATTGCTCGTGTTGTCACGAGCCAACACCCCTCTGGCAATAAAATATGCAAAATACCTCAGATGGGGGAATAAAATACTGGAAATCTTTGTACGCCGAATATCCACCGTCTCCTGGCTACAAAGAGAGTCGAAGAGAGTCCTCAACTCGGAGGGCTGAGAGTTCATCCTTCCCATCTGACCAGCGTTCGACACACCTATTATATCACAAAATCTTGTCAAAGACATGGTCATAAGCTCATTGTAAATTTTAAACTCAATTATCCCATCATCATGGTTATATCTGAAACTATTAATAAAACATGAGGTGAGTTTTTTATACTGTACCACACGGCATAGTGCTAGCCGTGTCAAACCTGCATTGGCACAAAGGCCATAAAATTCTTCCTTGATTCCTGCAGCTTCGAGAAAATCATCGCACAGATACATCATTGCGTGTGCGGGACTCGTGTTTTCCAACTACCCTAGGGGCACATGATCTTCAATTTAGCTCACCCTAGCATCTGAGGTTGAAGCTGCAACTCTAGTAACTCGGTCGAAGCGCTCGGGCTTCTTCTTCCCAAGCCACCCCTTTGATTTTCCTAGCAAACTCATTTATGAAATTTTTGACAATTCAAAAAAACAAGGATTTAAAAAAAGTGAGTTGAGGCAAACTACTCTACTCACTTACCTAAGACATAAACTTGCATCAAAACTTGGAAAATAATTTTCTAGACATGCATGCAAGCTCATATAAACAGCACCAAGAACTACTAAATACTCACAAATGAAGCCACCAATCAAAAATCTAATTGGAGGGGTGGAGGAGTTACATACCAGGGAGTATTTTCTCAAAATCTCAGCTCAAATGATGGGTTGTAGAGAGAGATCGAAAATCCCCTCCAAGAACAGCAAGAACGCGAACACAAGAGCAGAACTCGTGTTTTTGGAGAGAAAGAGAGAGAGAGGAAGAAGATGTACCTGGAGGTGGGGCCTGTGGCCCCCAGGCACCCTGTGGGCGCGGCTAGGGGGCTGGCCGCGCCAGCTGGCCGCCTGGGCCACTGGTCGCCCCCCTTGTCAGCCCCAGGTGCTACTGGGTCACTCTCGTCGTGGATTTTTTTTTTAATTTTCTAGATTTTTCGGAAAACTTCACTGTTAAAAAAATTTCGGAGTTCAAAAAGCGGCGAAACTTTCTGAAAACTTGAAGCATTGATTAGAATTTTGAAGCTTCAAAAACATATAAAATTGGTACAACAAAGAGAATAAAAGCTAAGGCAAATGAAAACATAACAAGCTCCACTTTTTACCTATATAAAACATGCTAGCTAGCAAGGTTGATCAAGTCTTACCAACAAACCGGCGATATATAGAGTAGAAAGTCTCACCTCTCATGAAGTGATGATTGCACCTTTACTTTAATGGACATTTTCCCCATCATAATGGTTTTGTATTTGTGGTGCACATGTAGAGGACAATCCCATTCTCCAATCTTCACGGTCTCGATATTCTCTATAGAGTTAAGGACATGCCTTTTGTCGATCTTCTTCGGAAAATACACCGTGTGTTCTTTATTTTCAATGTTGAAGGTAAACTTTCCTTTATTGCAATCAATAATAGAACCTGCGGTGTTAAGAAAAGGTCTACCAAGAATAATGGACATGCTTCCATCCTTGGGCATGTCAAGCACAACAAAATCTGTAAGAATTAAACAATTAGCAACTTCAACGGGAACATCCTCACAAATACCGATCGGGACGGCTGTTGACTTGTCAGCCATCTGAAGAGAGATATCTGTAGGGATTATCTTATCTAAACATAACTTCTTCTAAAGACAAAAAGGCATAACACTCACTCCTTCTCTGAGATCACATAAGGAAGTTGTGACATAATTATTTTTTATGGAGCAAGGAATGGTGGGTATACCTGGATCACCAAGCTTCTCAGGAATCTTTCCACTTAAAGAGTAGTTAGCAAGCATAGTAGATATTGCCTCATTAGGAACTCTTCGTTTATTAGTAACAATATTTTTCATATATTTGGAATAAGGAGGTAACTTAATAGCATCAGTGACGAGGGGGTGACCCCACGACTCCTACGGATGAGCCTACCTGGTGTCCATGAAGGCAGAAGGCCCATGAAGATACGGCCTCGGCCCGCTAGTTGGCACCGGCGTAGGAGTCCTCGACTCACAAGGAAGGTGCGAAGATCTGCCGTACGGAGCAAGCTAGGGTTAGGAAAGTTTACCTGTACACGTAGATGAACTCCCCGAGACCTTGCCCGGTATATAAGGGCTAGGAGGGGCGACACCAAAGACATCCAATCTCACCTGTAACCCTAGCCTTGAGCGCTCCAGCCTTGGCCTCCATTGTAATCGCATCTCCCCAATCAATAATATCGAGCAGGAGCGAGCCTTCCTGTTTGCCGGCGAGCTATCGTCCAACCTGTGCCTCTCATGACTAACCCAGGGTCCCTGACCATGGTATTTTCCGGGGTTGATCCCCGTCAATCAGTCAAAGGAATTTGAAGAAAAGGAGGTTTCATCCAGTCAAAATTTTTATTATAGTGCTCTTCTTCTTTGGATTTGAGAGACTTACTTGGAAAGGGCATGGGTTTCTGTACCCATGGTTCTCTTTCCTTCCCGTGTCTCCTTGTGATGAAGTCTTCTCTAGTATACTTCTTCCGTTTATCGGGTGCTTCTTCTTGCACCTCGGTGGGATCATTCTTCTCCTTATCATTTTATTCTGGCTCAACACCATCTTCAATATCAGCATCGGAGGTAGATATGATGTTAGGATCAACAACAGGTTCTTCACTTGTAATAGGATCATTGGAGTTGTCAGCTTCCTTGTGTTTCTTCTTCTTCTTTTTCTTCTTTGGAGAGCTAACAATCTCATCTTCTACCTGTACTTGAGAATCTTGCTCGATCCTCTTCGGATGCCCCTCAGGATAGAGTAGGTCCTGGGTGTGTGTTCCACCCCTGGTTTTTATACTGTAAGCCTGTTTATCATTATTAGCAAGCAAATATTTTTGCATATTAGAAATTTGTTCAAGCTGAGTTTGAACCATATGAAAATGCTTAACAAGACATTTGACATTATTAACTATTCTATCCAGAACATCAAGTATACTTTTTATAGAAAGGGAATTATCATGCAACTGACTTTGTATCCTCGTATTAAAATGGTCTTGCTTAATAATAAAATTATCAAGATCATCTAAGCATTGGTCGGGAGGCTTACCTTTAGGGATGTCTCTTTCGAAAAAATCAAATAGAAAGTGTACCTCTACCAAGGGAGGATGAGTAGTAGGCTCACAAAACTTCTCAATAGGAGGCAAATTCTTCACGTATTCGGTTTTAATGCCTTTCTCGTTTATAGACTTCTTTGCTTCTTGCATATCTTCGGGGCTTAGGAAAAGCATGCCCCTCTTCTTTGGTGGTGGAGGTGATTCAGGGACGGACCAATCTTCGTGGTTCTTGGCAATCTTTCCCATTAGTTATTCAACATCGTCCGGCGTTCTTTCCCTGAAAACACAACCAGCACAACTATCCAGATAGGATCTAGATTCATCGGTTAGACCAACATAAAATATATCAAGTAATTCATTCTTTGGGACTTCATGTCTCAGTCTAGCCTTAATTAAACCGCAATACATCCCCAAGCTTTAGGGAGGTGCTCATCCTGCAATTTTTTAAAGTTGTAAATTCTTTGTAAAGCAGCATGTTGCCTATGAGAAGGAAAGTATTTATCGACAAAAGATTGAGCTAAGTCCTGAGGGCTCCTAATGGAACCATAGGGTAGTGAATCATACCATGCTTTAGCATCTTCCTTCATAAATGTTTCGTATTCTCTCATCAGTAGTAAACAAGCCACCCAACTCGGTGAGTTTAGTCAGGTGTGCTATAGCGTCATCATTTTATCTGCCATAAAAGGGGTCAGCTTCGGCTGTAGATATAAGTGAAAGATCGACAAAGAAATCATAATCAGGATCAGTGATGCATATAGGAGATGTAGCAAATTCAAGATCAGGAGTAATCTTGTTCTCATAGAGTGCTTTTCAAGCAGCTTCTTAATAGCTCCAGGGTTAGAGTCGACACACTCTTTGAGTATCCTGCAAAAATCATCATCAAGAGTAATATAATCATCATCAAGGATTCTCTCCTTGAGTTTATCTAAGGCTGGGTAACCAAAGGTTTTGCACGTAGGAATATAGGTAGCAGGAGTCTCAGTCTCGGACTGTGCTGCAACCTTAGCATTCTGAGCTTCAATGAAGTGACCAAGAAAACTAGTATCATCAAGAGTAGTGGAAGCATCATCAAAAGTATTGGACATAGTGGCAGACTCAGTAGAAGTAACATGTGGCGGTAGTGGTGAAGCAACTTACTTATAACGAAAGGTAATTCAAGCGTAGCACTGGTACTCAGAACGGTACCTTCTCTTGTAGTAGATGGTAAGATCGGAACCTTGGGGTCTCCTTTCTTACCCATAGAGGATGATGTGCAGCAGGCAGAATACTTCAAGTAGACTTGTAAATAAATCTATGCTCCCCGGCAACGGCGCCAGAAAACAGTACTTGATGACCCTCAACTGTAGGGGATCGAGATAGTCTTCGCGGGTAAGATAACCCAATTCATTTATTCGACACAAGGGGAGCCAAAGAATATTTATAAGCTTTGATAGTTGAGTTTTCAATTCAACCGCACCTGAAATATACTTACTTGCAACAAAATATTAATAGCAACTGTGATATGATAGTGGTAGTGGCGACAGCAAAATTAAAATAGCAAAAGTAACAACTAGTAACCAGCAGGATTAAAAGCACTGTAGGTTAGGGAGATGGATGGTTGGGCGCTGCTTGGATAAGAGTGAACATGTGATAGATTCTACACGGGGCAAGGCACACAGAAAAACAACGATCATCTAGGCAAATATCAAACATTAGGCATGTATCCCTTAGGTAGTTGTGCGTACTTGCAATAAGAACTTGCACAACATATTTTGTCCTACCATCCCGCTACGAATGGGGCCAATGGGAACTTATGGAGATTAAGGTGCTCCTATCAAAGAGCACTGGAACAAAGCAATAAACTCAATGGATACATGAAATCCTCAAATTATGGACCATCCCCTTTGATGTCCCAAGCTGTCAACTTTGGGATCGCCGGTTCCGGACCATAACAGGTGCATACAACTCATAGATAGGATCAAGAACATAAATATACTCATGAAAACACAAGTGGTTCAGATATGAAAGCATGGCACTCGGGCCCAAAGTGACAAGCATTAACAGCAACAAGTTGTAGCAAAGATGATAAACACCAAAGTAGATGATAGACAACATGCCCCAAATATCTGACGAACTATTACATGATCAAACCTATCCAATCCCTACCATCCCCTTTGCCTACAGTAGGGAATTACTCACACATGAGAGGAGAAGTCATGGAGGGAGGATGGAGTCATAATGGTGATGACGATGGCGACTATCTCCCCTCTCTGGAGGCCAAATCAACCTCGAGATTAGCCCTCCCGAAGAAGAACAGAGGGTGGCGGCGGCTCCGCGACAGAAACTGGAAAAGTGACTCCCTTTTCTGCGGTTTTTGTCGAGGGGATTACTCACAACTAAGACCCGGCAGAAGACAGGTCCTGGAGAAGAGAGTCGGCAGAAGACATGTCCTGGAGACTAGAGTCGGCTGACATGTGTCACCTTCATAAGTCAGCTGACATGAGTCACCTCCATGAGTCGGTTGACATGAGTCACCTCCATGAGTCAGCTGACATGAGTCACTTCTATGAGTCGGCCTGATGGAGACTCTCCTCTACAGGAGTCGTCCAGACAGGAGACTCTCCTCTACAGGAGTCGGACAGACAGGAGACTCTCCTCAACAAGAGTCGGCCAGACAGGAGACTCTCCTTTACACGAGTCGGCCAGACAGGAGACTCTCCTCTATAGGAGTCTACTTAACTTGGAAGATTACAAGACTTAGAGTAGGACTCGGATTGATATCCGACTTGTAATACAAGATGAGACTAGTTTGTATCAGAATATGACTCTACATGTAAGCCTCCCCCTTCCACCTATATAAGGAGGGGTAGGGCGCCCAAAGAGGCCAAGTCCACCAGAGTAGGCTTTCGCCATGAGAGTAGGATTTCGCCATGAAAGTAAGCTTTCGCAAAAGTAGGCTGTCGCCTGAATACAACAGTAAGAGAGTTGGCGACACGCCGGCAACTCCCCGTGAGCAAAGGAATAAGACCTGGCCACAAAAAGCATGTAGGGTCTTACCAGACGATGTAGGACCCACAATTAAGTTCTCTTATGAGGACATATGCCGTGACTTTCCCACGACAGTTGGCGCCCACCGTGGGGCCTACGCACAAGGCTGTTGTCATCTTGGAAGAAATCCTCACAAGGATCGAGAAACTCATGATCGTCCAGACGAAGAAGAACCGGCACAACCAAATCTACATTAACAAGTCAACGATCCACCGACTCTGGCAGGACTCGATCCAACCCGGATGCATTGCAACCTCGTTTTCTTAAACATCTACATTAAAATCATGAAGAAAACAAGGAAAAAAAGCGAGTGCGTGACTCGAAACTCGACTTCAGCATTGACCCTTGCGCACAACTCGCGGGACAGAAAAAACATCTACATTGCGGACGCTCCAGGAGGCGACTCGGAACTCATATTGAAGATCCCTTCGGTGAAAATATTTAAAATTCTGTTGGTTATAAGCTGTTAAAATTTCAGCGAATTCCAATAGATAGATCTCCCTGGCCGACTCCTACACTGAAGCGCTATCGAAATCTAGAGGAACTCCTCACGAATTCAGAAAAAAATCCCGAGGTCGACGCGTACATCAATTCGAAGATCCCTCCGGTAGAAAGCTGCGGGATATATTCCTTTACTACCACAAAAAAATCAGAAAATTCCAACGGGTAGATCTCCGTGGCCGACTCCCACACTAAAACGCGTGTTTGGATCTATGCAAGGTCGCGAAACCCAACCACAAATTTAGCTCAACCTATCACCGGTTTGCACTCAGAACATTGGAACAACTACCGTTTGAAAAAAATTATCACATACATATGTGTCGGATTACAACCGCTTGGCCGTCGCTATCACCGTCTCGACATATTGGTCAGACTATCAACCGCCAACTCCTATGAAGATCAGTCACAACCTCACCAAGGTTGCCTTCTATGCTTCTCCGAGTTTTTCTCTACATCATCCGATCAATGCTTGTTTATTTATCAAGCCACATACATGGAGTCCCTAGCCAACTCATCGTGTCGACTCAAGACTCGAGGGCTACACCTCCTACAGGATCCATCAGAGATTGATATATATATTATGTTTCAACGAAGGATTATAATTGACAATCAAAAATTTTGGTCCATTGATTTCGATGGTAAAATCCTGTCCTAGATTCCGATTCATTGAAAAAATTTCGGCTCTTTCATTGAGTTTCGGATCATCGATAAAATCCCAGGTCAGGTTCCGGTTCATTGGAAAAATTCCGGCTCCCTTCGTGACTTCCGGTTTATTGAAAATCCTGGCTCCTTTCGTGAGTTCTGATTTATTGAAAATCCTGGCTCCCTTCGTGAGTCCCGGCTTATTGGAAAATCTCGGTTAACAATGAGAATCCGGTTCATCCAAAATTCCGGCTCGTTGACGAGTTCTGACTCTCTTAAAATTCTGGATCCTCAAGCGATTCCCGGCTCGTCAAAAATTCCGTCTCCTCTATGAGTTCCGGTTCATTAGAAATTATGGATCCTTTATGGATCCAGGATCATTAAAAATTACCGGCTTCACAAGGAATCTCGGTAAGCCTCGGCACTTCTGGAACCCATAAATTTTCATTTTATGCATTGCACCTTTATTGTCATATCATGATGCATTGCATAAGTCGATCTTCATCGCACCAGGCTCTCGCCAAACTTATGCATAAAATCAACTTTCATATTGCATCATATTTCATCATAAATTACTTATTTCTCAGAGACATGGGGGCTTGATCAACCCTCTATCGGCTCTGAGCATGTATATTGCTTTGATAAGGTGAAGCGGGGGGGGCTTGACGATACTCATCGAATCCTACCAGAAAAGCCGGCATATATATGTAAAACTTCACATGTGTTTGTTTAGATAAGGGGTTAAAGGGGGGTTCGATGGCTTCCATCGACTCTTAAAATCGAAGAAACCTCGGCATACACATGAATTGGCCAACCACGCCGCCCGACCTGTACACTTTAGGGCTTACATAACTAACGCACAACCGGTTGGTCTAAACTCTGGGGCTTACATAAAAGACATATGGAATTTAGTCCTAAAGAGCCGGGCACGTTAGTCAGTGAAAGGCTGATTTTACAGAGAAGTTTTGACTCTTGGACCAATAATCTCTTTCAACGCGAGAAGATGAGGTCTAAGTCGACTTCTACTAGCCTCTGTATAAAAGCATCATAGCATACTTTCTTTTCTATCATTTCATATGACATAAAACTATGCATACAATTTGAGCATTAACCTGTGTGACTCGGTATGACACAAAGATGGTCATACCGACTCACGGGGACTATAGATCGAATTTCTCTGTGATTTGACATGACACAAAGATGCTCATATCGATTCATGGGGACTATACCTTCTGCATTGCATCTTCTGCATTTATAAGTCAACTTCCGTCACACCGGTTATCGCCATATATATAAGTCGACACTTGTCGCACTGGCTCTCGCCATATAAAATATATAAGTCGACTTTCGTCGCACCGGCTCTCGACACATTCAGATGCTCATACCGACTTGGAGTTGGCACACATTATTATGGGTTGCTGAAGGAAACATATTCCAGCACTCGAAGAGCCGCTCTATTTGTAAGCTAGGAACACAACCCATCATATCATATCTACCGGATTCAGCAAATTTGCATTCATCGGTTTTTATCAGCAAGCAAACATTTGCCGGCTTCAACAAAAATTGCCGATTTTGGCATATAATACTTGCCGACTTCAAGCAAGAAATTGTAAGTCCCAGGTTGCTGCAGGAAAGACAACCCAACACTTGGGGTCTACACCACTTCGAAGCAAATTTCACAAGTACAAATCCCAGGTTGCTACAGGCAAGACAACCCGGCACTTGGGGGCTACACCAGCATGTCTATTTTATATACAAAACTCCAAGTCATCACGAGATGATAAGCTCGAAGCTTGGGGGCTACAGGTGATATGTATATAAAATTGCCCGTAAATTTTTTCCCGAGTCCTTTTGATAAGACACGGAAAAGCAAAAAGTAACATTGAACTCAAAAGTGGAAGAGCTCAAAGTTGAATCATATCGGGTTCATTGACATGAATCAGTGGAGCACGCCGGCCTAATGGTTTGGCCTCCAGACCCGGTCTTTATCCTAACTATTCATTATACTGGAAGTTTACCATGGACGCGCACCCAACGTTCTCTTCTACGATAATCTCATTGCCAAGGAAAAGAAGAGGAAACATGAATTCGACGCCAAGATTGCGTCCAAGCTAAACTTGGGGGCTACTGTTCGTGGGATTACCCGGCAGAAGACAGGTCCAGGAGAAGAGAGTCGACAGAAGACATGTTCTAGAGACTAGAGTCGGCTGACATGAGTCACCTCCATAAGTCGGCTGGCATGAGTCACCTCCATGAGTCGGCTGACATGAGTCACCTCCATGATTCGGCTGACTTGAGTCACCTCCATGAGTCGGCCTGATGGAGAATCTCCTCTACAGGAGTCGGCCAGACAGGAGACTCTCCCCTACAAGAGTCGGCCAGATAGGAGACTCTCCTCAACAGGAGTCGGCCAGACAGGAGACACTCCTCTACAGGAGTCAGCCAGACAGGAGACTCTCCTCTACAGGAGTCCACTTAACTTGGAAGATAACAAGACTTAGATTAGGACTCGGATTGATATTCGACTTGTAATACAAGATGAGACTAATTTGTATAAAAATAGGACACTACATGTAAGCCTCCCCCTTCCACCTATATAAGGAGGGCTAGGGCTCCCATAGAGGCCAAGTCCACCAGAGTAAGATTTCGCCATGAGAGTAGGCTTTTGACATGAGAGTAGGATTTCGCCGTGAGAGTAGGATTTCTCCATAAGAGTAGTCTTTCGCCATAAGAGTAGGCTTTCTCCATGAAAGTAGGCTTCCGCCAAAGTAGGATTTCGCCAAAGTAGGCTTTCGCCTGAATACAACTGTCAGAGAGTCGGCGACACGCCGATGACTCCCCTTGAGCAAAGGAATAAGACCTGGCCACAAACAACATGTAGGGTCTTTACTGGACGATGTTTCCCGGGGCCCGAAGCTGTATAAAATCACATTTTCTCTCTCTATGATGTTGTTCTTCCTCGTACACTCATAGCCAAGGCCCCACAATCAAGTTCTCTTATGAGGACATCTGTCGTGACTTTCCCACGATAGTTTTCCCGTCACAAGAATAAATAGAGGCGTCAGTAGGGCACCAGAGGAGGAGGAAGGCCCCCCAGGTGGCCTCCTGGCGCGGCCAGGGGTGGAGCCGCGCCAGCAGGGCGCCTGGAGCCCATGTGGCCCCCCATGTGGCCCCACTTTTGGTCCGTGGAAGCTTCGGGTGCGTGGATTTTTCCTGAATTTTCCTGCACATAACAAAACCATACAGGCAGCTCTGCTGAAAACAACGTCAGTCCGGGTTAGTTTAGTTCAAATCATGCAAGAATGAGATCAAAAAGTAGCAAAAGTGTTTGGAAAAGTAGATACGTTTGAGACGTATCAGTACCTATGTGATATGCTGAAGAAGGCTTTGCTTCACAGGAATCCTAGGGAGGAAGGTGCTGGTTTTGAAAGGAAGATAAACCCTGATGGCACTTACTAGGAACCTGAGCAGTACCCAAAAAATGTATGGGTTTTAGAGAAAGAAAAACCTATAGATATTGCTAACCTTTCAGGTTTCAACTGCAAGATTGATAAGGCCATTGTTGATAAATCACTTGATTCTGAGTACAAACTCATCAAGGATCAGGAAGGAAAGGTTTCGGCCGAATACATTGGTACCCCTCCAAAGAATGGTTTCTATAAGAGACAAGTCACTCGTTGAAAAATTTCCTGCTAACCATTCTATGCAGGAAAGTCTTCGGTACCACCGAAACCCTTCTATTATCTTGAAGAGAGAAATGATTCGTTAGTTCCCGAATCAAATGTTCCTCAAAAGGAATACTACCCTGTTGGTCGTTCTGCTTATCGCCACCGTGATAATAATGATAAAATTTCCTATGTTCATTCATACCCTAACCCCTCACAGAGAAATTATATTTATGGTGTTCTTGATGGCCCCCTCTTTAATTTGATCCTGTTAGCTTTAATACCGCTGCTTCATCAAGTGCTTCCATGCCTTCTCAGTCACCTAATCGTTTGTGGGTGGTTAAGAAGAAATAATTCTTCTGCAGGGCTATGTCTCCGGTGGATCCGAATGGGTCATGGACAGTGGTTGCACTAATCATATGACTGGAGACAAAGAGTTGTTCACCGAAGAAAAACTCACTCAATCCTCTCAAAGGTACATTACCTTCGGTGACAACAATAAGGGTAAAGTTCTTGGTTTTGGCAAGGTTGCTATATCAAAGCATGAGCATATTGAGAAAGTTATGCTTGTTCAATATCTTGGATAGAATCTTATGTCTGTATCAGCGTTGTGTTGTGTTTTCATAGGATGACTATACGTTTGTCTTCGAGGGCTACCGAAGAGGAGACTTATATATTGTTGATTTTTCTTCGGGCCCTGCTGTATCCACCTTCCTAATGGAAAAAAGCTTCCTCTAGATGGTTATGGCATAGAAGACTTGGTCATGCAGGGATGAGAAATATTCAAACTCTAGTGAAGAAGAATCATGTTATTGGCCTCAGGGAAGTAAAATTCAATAAGGATCGTATCTGCAGTTCCTATGAAGCTGACAAGATTACAAAGAAACATCATTCAGCAAAGACAATCATGACTACTACTCGTCTTCTTGAATTGCTTCACATGGATATTTTTGGTCCTCAAAATTATGCTAGCCTGGGAGGCAATAAGTATGGTCTAGTTATTGTTGATGATTTTTCTCGATACACATGGGTTTTATTTCTGGATGACAAGAGCAAAGCTGTTGAAATATTCAAGTCATTTGCTAAGAGAGCTCAAACCGAATATGAATTGTCTTTGAAGCACATCCGAAGTCATAATGGAACTTAATTAAAAAATACTCATATTGAAGATTTTCTTGATGATTATGGTATTACTCATGAATTCTCAACTGCTTATACACCTCAATAGAATGGTGTGGTTGAAAGAAAGAATAGAACTCTTATTGAGATGGCCAGAATGATGCTTGGTGAATACAAGACTCATATTAGGTTCTGGGCCGAAGAAATTAACACTACATGCCATATCATCAACAAGGTTTAACTTCACAAGTTCCTGAAGAAAACTTGACATGAGATTATCACTAGTAACAAGCCTAATGTTTCATACCTTAGGGTGTTTGGTGCTCCATGTTTTATTAGAGATATGAATCATATCTCTAAATTTCCCCCTAAGGCACATGAAAGTTTTCTTCTAGGTTATGTCTCAAACTCTCATACTTATAGAGTGTATAACTCACACTTTGGGAAGGTTATGGAAACTGTAAATGTGAGGTTTGATGAAACTAATGGCTCTCAAAAGGAGCATTTGCCTCATGATCTAGATGAACCTCCGCTTGATGAAGTGATCAGGTCCATGGCTATTGGAGAAATTCTTCTTGTTGAAGCAAATCCTCATCAAGCAAATAGGGATAATGATGATCCAATGTTCCCACACATAGGCCGGGGAGCTGGAGATCAAGATCCTAAAGCTAATGATGTACATGACGAAGAAGAACACATAAACGAAGAAAATGCTAATCCCGAAGGACAAGCTGGTCCCGAAGGAGAACCTGAGCCACAAGCAAATGAAGTAGCTCTAACCCGAGTTCGAAGAAGAGTTGTTGTTGATTCAATCCTCAAAGACATTTGTCAACCATGTCGTCCCACTACTCGATCTCGCACTCGTTTAGCTAACTTTTGTGGAAATTTCTCGTTTTTCTCCATGCTAGAACCATCAAAATTTGATGAAGCCATGAAGGAATCAGACTTGTTAACTTCAATGAACGAAGAACTTAACCAATTCAAGAGAAACAAAGTCTGGTCATTAGTTGAGAGACTTGATCCCACGAAGCATAATATCATTGGCACAAAATGAATTTTTCGCAAAAAGCAAGATGAAGATACTATAGTGGTAAGAAACAAAGCTCGACTGGTTGCACCAGGGTACACCCAAGTCGAAGGTATTGACTTTGGCGAAACTTATGCTCCAGTTGCTCATCTCAAATCCATTCGTGTCATGCTTGATTTCGCAAATTTCAATGGTATTCTGTTATATGAAATGGATGTCAAAAGTTCTTTTGTTACCGGTGAAATCGAGGAAGAAGTATATGTTATGCAACCTCCAGGTTTTGAAGACACAAAGAACCTTGATATGGTGTACAGGTTGCACAAAGCTCATTATGGGTTAAAGCAAGAACCTCGTGCTTGGTATGAAACCCTGAAGGATTTCCTCCTCAAGAAAGGCTTCAAACCTAGAACAACTGACCCGAATTTTTTCACTTCCTCTTATAATGGTGATCTATTTGTATAACAAATATATGTAGATGATATTATCTTTGGATGTACTAACTCTGATATCAGCGAAGAATTTTCCAAAATGATGTCGAAGAAATATGAGATGTTTATGATGGGTGAATTGAATTTTTTCCTCGGACTTCAGATTCGACAAAAAAAAGTGGCACTTTCATTTCTCAAGAGAAATATCTTAAAGATTGCCTGAAGAAGTTTGGTCTTACTGATTGCAAAACTATCAAGACACCCATGCCTACCAATGGCTTCCTGGATGCAGATTAGAAGGGAAATCCCTTCGATCAAAAGAAATACCGGTCTATGATTGGTTCAGTCTTATATCTATGTGCATCTAGACCTGAGATTATGCTTAGAGTATGTATATGTGCTCGTTTTCAGCCGAATCCAAAAGAATCACATCACATTGCTGTAAAGCGAATCCCTCGATACCTGGCTCAGACACCTTCATTGGGTTTATGGTATCCCAAAGGCGCTCAGTTTGATCTAATTGGGTATTCTGATTCGGACTAGGATGGTGATCGAGTTGATCGAAAATCTACCTCAGTCACTTGTCATTTCCTTGGTATATCTCTTGTGTGTTGGGCTTCTAAGAAGGAAAACTGTGTATCAATATCTACTGCTAAAGCATAATATATTCTGCTGGCTCATGCTGCACTCAGATCCTTTGGTTGAAGCAGACGCTGAAAGAATATGGAATTCATGTGAAGAAAATCCCTCTCCTATGTGATAATGAGAGTGCTATCAAAATTGCTCACAATCCAGTGCAACACTCTTTGACTCCGATCGAGGTGATTCAAAAGGCCACGTTCATATTTTCCAAGCATGTTCCGTTGGCATCACTTTCATGATGTGTTGACATTGTGAAAATTGAAGCATATCGATATTCGTCATCATTTCCTTTGTGATCATGTTCAGCGTGAAGATATTGTGATTAGTCATGTTAGAACTGAAGATCAATTGGCAGATATATTCACTAAACCATTGGACAAGAAAAGGTACTATGTGTTGCGTTGTGCGCTAAATATTTTAGAATCACGCAATGTTCTGTAAGTCTGACACTTTACCACATTGTACATAGTCATGTACTTTGTTTTAGTGGTTTGTTTCATTTTGCTTTGTGCTTCCTGTTATGTCTTTTTGATTCGTTTGGATTTTGTCCCCTATGCTTATCACCTTTATCTTCGTTGATGTTTTTCTTCAAGGTGATAAGTTTCGGACCCTACCCCTTCTATTCTTCTTCATTCTTCCTCTATCTAGACTAAAATGATCAAGTACATTTGAAACGATATGCATTCTACTTCGAACGTCATTGAGTTCCGAGTCAAAATGCTGTCAACTTTTCTCGAAGTTTTTACTCTCGGTCGAGTGTTCTGATTCGGCCGTTGAGATCCGTCAATCACAGGCCATTGAGATCTTCTCGCGATCCGCCACGAAATCCTCGCCACAGAATCGGAGAGACAACCGGTAGGAACCGTCCGATACGATTTGGCAAATCCGCCAGATCAGCCTATATAAGGCAAACCCGTCTCCCAGCGAAACCAAAACCCTCACTTCATCTCTCTCGCGATCACCTTGCTCCCGTGCGCGCCGTCATGCTCCTCTCACTCCTTCTGTCGAACTCGCCGCTTTTCTGCCGGAAGGCCGCTGTCAGGAGTCTTCCACGCCGTTGAGAGCACCGTCCTCACCTCTCCCGTCGCCATAGTCGTCCACCATCACCGAGTTAGGGTACGCTGGAAACGATCCAACCTTTCCCTCATCGTGAACTCTTCTTTGAGATTGGACTCGATTTCTTAGGGTTTGTTGTTGATTTTCAAGGCTTGTTAAGATCTTGTGATTTCCTTGCTCCATGAGAAATTTGTTTGTAGCATCCAAAAGCTCTCACTCTGATTCAGGTTAGATATGGATATTGATTATTCAATCTGTCTGTCCTATGCTAGGTCACTTTGTCACAAATTGTTCTAGCTCAGTACAATCTAGATTGCAAATCAAAACATCATATCCTGAATCTCTTGTGAAAATACTTTTGTCAAATCCTTTGCTAGTGCTTGATTATACCTATCCCTTTTTCCCTCGTTCCTATCTCTTCTTCACAGGATGTCTGGCGCGATGGATTTTGGTGATGAGTCACCCGTGCCCGAAGAGAATGCCAAGTGAATGTGGAGCCAGAAGCTCCGAAGCAGAAAAGGAAAGGAGCCCAGACAAAAGAGCTCAACAATGCTCGAGGCATTCCACTGGCTGTCAGAGAAAATTTTGGGTTTGACACGCCCGATGAAGAAACTCCCCATGAGAGGAAGATCATACTGCAAGGGATTCGCCGCTACTGGCAATCCGTTGGTACACGTACAAGAGGATTCCCGAAGGAACACATGCCATGCTATTTGCCTTTATCCCACTGTATCAGTACTGCATGCATATGGCAAGCAAATACAATGCAACAAGCCACAGCCTCTACTATCCTCTGCCACTGTAACAACCTGGTCCCGAAGGGAACCAAGTCTACTGTACTTTTGTGCTATCCCTGGATCAGTATGCTAGCACACACAGTACTCGATGAAATACCATAATCACATGTCAAAAAGTAACGTAAATACATGGTATTTATTACCTTATAGCCTTTGGGCTAGAATACACCGCGGAAACAAACAATACATAAGTGGAGTCCCATCAACACCAACGACAAAGTTGAGTGTAGACATCGTAACCCTACATCGCATCACTTACTCGTCATATACAATCCTCCAACACCGAAGGTTACAGCCCAAAATGGGTCAGTACTTTGAATGTACGGCAAGTTACTCCCAAAAAAATATATAACAGACCTATCTTCTACATGAAATTTTGGCTGGTGGAAAAGCTCTAAGAGTTTTAGTTTTCATAAAGCTGATTTTGTCCTACTCAAAGATTATCATAACAGTACTACAAAGCTCATAATATGATTGAATTGGTTTCTCCAAGTCAATCTATTCCCAAAGTTGATTAAACCCGATTGATTAATTAAATATGATGAGATCCGTCAACATTCTCACTTCTAGATGCTCAAAGTTGTCCGTAACCGGGGACACGGCTAATCATGATCAGTTTGTACAGTCTGCAAAGGTTTGTGCACTTTTCCCCACAAGACTCGTCCACCTCCTTTTTAGTTCGTCACACTGCATGTTGTATGAGAACCGGAAGGTCGAGACATGGTCTTTTAGAAGAGTTTCCCTCACTCTGGCGGTGCCCATCCCACCTACTCATAACTACGTTCGTAGCACCACCTAGTAAGAGTCACTACAACTAATCAACCAAGCCAGAGCCCATAATAGCTTGTGGCTGCACACGTAAGCTTCTAGTTATGAAAAATATGATTGATCCCTTTAAGCCTGGGTGGCATTCCGCAGTGATTACTGGCCATCTCCAGGTCACTCAGGAAAATCCACTGGTTCCTCCAGGGTGCCCCCAACCATTCCACCCAGGTGGTTCATTTAGATTATCTTGGTCCTGTTTACTACTTAGTCACTCATACCTCATAATGGATCACTTCCCAATCCACGTCTACTTAGCAAAGCAGTATAATTCTACACGGTGGCGACAATGATATAAGGTTCAGACCTACCTCAATCAACTACTGGGTGTAATAGCATAGCATAATATATAATCCTATCAATGCATAATATTTAAGTTGGACTACAATGCATATAAAAAATATAGGTAATACTGGAGCATGATCAAAAGAGTAACTTGCCTGGATCCTGACGATGAAATATTCTACTCGTAGTCATCTCTCCATCTCGTTACAATATATCTAACGGTAAAAGAGAAACACTTCAACACACAACTCAATCCAAAGTGAAGATCCAAATAAGATACAATTACAACATAAATATTTAGTTATTACTATTAATAAACTAATTACTATGGCATGGATAGGTTGAGATAGGATCAAGTTGGATTGGATGGAAATATGATGGAAATCATATATCCGAGGATTGTAAAATCAATTGGATATGTTGGAGGTTGATTATAAAATCAATTGGATGGAGAGTATGTCAAACTCAGTTGGTTTGTCCATATGAATATTTGAATAGGAAATCAATTCTTGGATTGGATTCAAAAAGATCCGATAGAAATTGTGATGATCTTGTTGAGAAGATTGAATTTTTGTAGCCAAATTTATATAAAAAAGAGATATAACTAAATGGAAGCTAAGACGAAGGTTTGAGGTCAAAATAGTGTATTTATATGATGGAAAGAATGTGACAATTGTCCAAACAGAAAGATTTGATTTTAAGGATCAAATTTGATGAAGAAAATATTCCAAATAAATTATAGAATAAGGTGTATATCAAATATACTCAAATTATAAAAATAAATTTGAGTTAAATTTCGAATTATCAAAAGTGGAATATTACTGGAAAATAATAAACTACATTTTCCAAGGAATCCGGGGATATAAAATTTGTCGAATCCGACTTACAGGCTAGAAGATATGAATTTTTTTGAAGTTTGGATATTTTTGCTAAAATGAATTACGGGATTAATAAAAGGATGCCACGTGGCGAGTTCTGATAGGTCTGCACCTATTCATTTTTTTACAAAAAAAATGATGAACAAAGGGGAGAAAATCTTACCGGAGATCTCGCCGGAATTTTGGAAAAAGGTCTCCGGCGTCAACGAACAGCCGAACGGGGTAGAGGATGATTTGGGCGACTCGATGGACAAGGTTATAGCTCCATGTTCGCCTTCGGATAGCCGAGAAGTTCCGCCGGAGTAGAGAAGAACGCATGAAGAGCACAATGACACGGACGGCGTGCTCCGGCCTTGTAATCGAGAGGAAAAATATGTCACAATGGTGCGCATCGGCAAGGGGAAGAAACTAGAGGAAGAAATATGGACTAGGTACCTTTCATGGCGACAAAGATCTTCACCGGAAGTGTGGATGCATCTTTACTCCGACGAGAAATTTCGCACGAAGGAGAGGGATTTGGAGAGGGACTTTATGCGTGGGAATGTGTGGTTCAAAGGGATCCTAGGGGCGGTATTTATAGGGTCATGGGAGGTCCATAGAAGGAGAGTGGGTGAGGTTTTGGAATGGAGTTAATGGCATTCATGGAGAAATAATGAACATTAAAAGCGAGGTTTTGGAAATAGATTTTAATGGCATTCATGGAGAAAATTATGGACAATTAAAAGCATTAAAACGGGTGTTTGTTTCCATGAATGGATTCCTCATGAACTTGTCCACAATTTTTGTGTAGGTTCTGAAGTGAATCGGTCAAAAGAGTAGATGGGAGGAAAAGAGGAAGAGCTTCAGTTTCCATGGCCATTTGCTTCTGTGTTCATGTACACATGAACGAACGAGAGGAAGAAGACAGCTCGCTCGGGCTATGGGCCTTAGTGCAAAATTTGTCCCAAGATAAAGAAAAAGGAAAGAGAGATAGAGGGAAAAAATTAGATAGATGACCTCAGTCCAATTGACTTAGGAATCCTATTTTGGGTTAAACACTCTCAAATAAAATTGTATAGGCCAAATAAAACATAAAGAGCCTAGGAAAACTATATTCCCCTCTCAGAATAAATTTTAGAAATATATTTTTATGAAAAAAAACTCATTAACGACATTATTAAAATTTTCCAATACTGTTTTTGGAGAAGTCATATTATCTCCTCTCATTTTACTTATTAAATTATTGGAAATATTTAAATATCTCTTAAACGTCAATATCCAATAAACTCCAAAATAAGAATTCGAGAATGAGTATGGGACCACAATAAATTTAAGAAAGTCATTTTATTCTCACTCGAAAATATTTAATTGTGGTTCGTACCAAATTTCAAAAGGACAAAAGAAAGAAAATCATTCTTTGAAATTTTGAATAAAGTTCACAACCAAAATTTTCATTATTGGATAAATGATTATCCAATTTTATTAAATGGTTTGTAAAGGTTTAAACAAAAACTCAAGGGAAAAGTTTTTCATTTACCCCAAAATCAAAACAATTCAATTAATATTATATTATTTATTAACATTTCAAAATTTGGAAAATTTTGGGATGTTACAGCCACCAAAGGAACCTCACCCCACTACACTCAGAACCCCGGATGACTACTCGGAAGAAAAAGATCGTCTAGTTGTCCTGGCTGAAAAGCTTCGCAAGAAGAAAGAGAAGGAAGCAGCAAACCTGCGCGAAGCTGAACTTGCTGGAGAAGGAACTAGCGCTCCGAAGAAAAAGTCTCGGAAGCTGAAAAATAAGGACGCATCACCTCCCCTTGCCTTCACTGATGAAGAGAAAGCAAATCTGGTTGAAGCGGCTCTTCACGAATCCACCTCAGAAGAAGAGGAAGAAGATGATCCTGACAGCCATGCTGATGATGAGTCTGAAAAGGCTCATGTTGCTCCCCCCAAGGAAAAGCTTCATGTTCTCCTGAAGAAGAAGCCTGGAGAAAAACCTGCTTCAAGAGGGATTCAGATTCCTGACCCTACTGATATGGTCATCGACACCACTCACCTGGTTGTCGAGAAACCATTAGCTTCCAAGCCTCCTGTAAGGCCCGATATGAGGTACTGTTCCAGATCTATGTGTTTCCACCCAGATCCAGGGACGAAGCACATATCGGTCCCACCGCGACATATGACAAAGCCATATGCCCCGGATTTCCAACATGATATCACAACATTACAGATACAAGGATACAACATCTCATACAATCGGCATACAACTGACTTAAATATAATACGACATCGGAAGATACATGTCTGAGTACAGACTACATTCAAATGCCTAGTGGCAAAAGAAAATCATCGATCCCCATAACCACACGGGTCCAGGCCCTCCGCCGGGATCCTCCTAACTAGTCGTCGTCGAGTCTCCACGTGAAACGTCGATCACCATACCTGTTGTCGATCAAGAACCCTGAAAAGAGTTTGGGGGTAGTATGATGAGTACAAAAGTACTCAGCATCCAACTGTAGTGGTCATCTGACCCAGCAAGGACTTCATCACTCGTCATTCTAGGACAACTAGTAGTTTACGGTAAGGACGGGGTAAGTGGTGAGGTTGCTGCCGCACTAGCATTTATGAAGTGGCTAACAATCTAGAGAGTAAGATAAGAAGCCAAGCATTCGATGAGGAATCGCCTCCAACAAGTCTTGCTATCAACTACTACGCAAACATAACACCTATCCTGTCCTTGTCCTCCTCTTCGCATCCCGACGAAGAAGAAGAAGTCAAGGCACACACACGTTGATCAAATTATATTAAGATTATCTCAGGTGTTGTTGTCTATGAACTAGGAGTAGGTCTCAAGTCGTCCATAACCGTGGACACGGCTTCTCGAAAAGATTTAACCCTGCAGGGGTGTACCAACTGCCCATTACAAGGCTCCACAAGCACGCCCATCTCTCTCAGTTGCTACCCATCATAGGCAACCATTTTATGATTTAGTTCCGAGAGATCCAAAACGACAAGTCCCTCTAACTAACAACGAACAAATCCGGGTGGCCCCCGAGGAGTCGACACCCAATCCAAAAGCCGGCCACGCTCTCAGATCGGACTCTTCCGTATGGCCAAGGTCGGGGTTAGCCTCACCTATATAACAGGGGAATTCCCTAGCTCACCAGTGTGGACCAACAAAGGAACTATGTCTCTGCTGGCCCGAGTTGTTTTAAAATCCACTGTCTGCAGACCAGTTATGCATGCGGGTTCAAATGATAAATCAGCTTGGGCCACCACTAGAAATGTTTGAAGCTAGGTAGGTAAGAAGAGGGGACCCCATAGTATCCCACACGCGGTTAGGCACGCTCAATCTTAAGACCAATACCCGGAACTCGGGTCCTAGGTGACTCGAATGGAACAAAGCGTCGGGGCGGGATAACCTAGACCTTCCATCCTTCGTCGAATATAGTCAACATTATAATAATCATATCATCAATAACATTATAATAATGTGATATCCCAAACCAAGGAGTAACAGGGTAACATCCTAGCATCCTAAGCATGCATACTAAGCAGGGGCTGAGCAACGAGCAATAGTAACATAGCAGTACATGGTTTGTTGGGAGGGGACATGGCTGTATCGGTTTGAAAGAGGCTGTAAACATGTGGTAGGATCAAACATCGAACCTATACTAGACTAGCATGCAAACCGCTGGTTGAAATAGAATGGATCATAAGTAATGTATTGTCCTTGCCTGTTGATGAGTCGGGTTCCGAAGGTGTAGTCGATCGCATGCTCGCAACGTCTCTGAAGGTACCCGCGGGAGCACACAAGAAGTAAACACTGGAAAGCAATCAACGGAATACCACTATCACTACGGAGCCATCACGAGCAAGCAGTGAACAATCAAGCATGGGCAAGTATGATGCATGTCATTTTAATAGCATGGCTTGAACATAAATATAGGTAAGTTTAAATGAAGCAGCGGGAAGCAAGGGTGCAATGCTACCGACAACCTTCATATGCATTAGTTGAGTGCTTAATGAATCCGAAGGATTCTTACGTTATAGTTATTATGATGCATGATCACGGCATATGAAAAGATTGAACAAGACATAAACCAAAATTGCCCACTCGTGAAAAATATACCTCACGTTGGGATTCCTTGACTTAAATAGATGCAGATGTCATGGTAGGGTACGATGCAACTAATGCAATCTATTGCAAACAATGAAACAAAGAGCGAGACAACGCTACCGGGAAGCTACGGTAATCGAGAGAACTATGGCACACGGAAGAAGTGAGAATTGTGCCAATGGAGAAGTAGAAGTGATGTTGCATCACTTATGGAGCAAGTGGACAACCTCACAATGATGATTGGTACATCACGATTGTTGAGCAAGGAATGGTCAACAATCCATACGAAACAAGGGATATCATGAAGTGAAATATGCACGGGGAAGAAGAAGAGGAACAGAGAGGGGAAGGGAGGTGGTGGCGGCTGGAAGGAGAGGGAGATGGGCTAGGGTTGGCAGGGGGTAGATAAATGAGGGGGAGAGGAGAGGCTGGAAGGAGGGCTCCACCTCCTCCACGCCATGACCGTGAGGGGTGTGAGGAGGGGGTCCTCCATGTGCAGGGAAAAAGGAGGGGGTGTTCGGTTGGGCTGGGGCTAGGGAGTTGGAGTTGGGCTGGGCTGAGATGGAGAGGGGGCCCCACTGTCTAGGGGAAAGACTTCTGCGTTTATTCTTTTTTACAAAAGACAGCAGAGAAAAGGCTAAAAGAAAATGGTCCATGAATTCCAAAAGTCATACAAAAATATGATTATGGATCCTTTGCAACGATAGGATTTTTATAAAATGATTTGGGTCAAATATGTTTAAGTATTTCAAAAGGCATTTAAATTATTTCAAATGCAATTTGAATTACAACCCAATTTTCTGAAAAGGCAAAATCTTGGGATTTGGGCAGGGGTTAAATCATGGCAAAACATGACTTATTCGCAGAGGAGTTAATGAGGGGTTCAACCGGGTGGCTTGGAGAAAAAAGGCAAAGGAGCAAAAGAAAGAAATGAAAGGGAAATTGGAAAATCCTTTTACGTGATAGGAAAATGTTTGGGCATTTTCCTGTCACATGGATTTTGGCAAAGAACAAATGTGAAAATTTCCATCCCCAAATGGGAAAAATAAAAATGCAAGTTTTTCTGGAATTTGCTAGTTTTGGGCTGTTACAACTCGCCACCACCAACAGAGGATCTCGTCCCGAGATCCGGCATAACCCGGGGGAAGGACCGAGATGTTGCAAGAAGGAAGATCGATCAAACTAATGAAACTACCCGACACCACCAACATAGGCTGCTCTTATCGTGACAACGATGTTTGCTCCATCAGGAAACAACCTTCTAGGAGATGCTGATATCGGAAAAGAAACTTCCGAAGGCGCGGGAAACTGATCGAGAGCAAGCTCGGAACAAACGAGGGGATATCGCAAAAAAACCTGAATCCACTCGAGAAAAGAAAAACAAAGTTTCCGAAATAAGATTACCTAGGTACTACTGGATGCCACGAATCCAAACCGAAACAGTACCATACCAGCATTTCCACAATAACATCACTCAGGAAGGTGCGAAAACCTGGACAATGAGACGGGACAGAGGAGGATCCACACACAGTGCCGACTACAGCGGACAAAGGGGGACAGACGAAGCGGGAGGTTCAGAATCCATTAGTTGGATAATAACCAGGCAACCCGGTTCAACTGTTTCACGTGGGCCGCACATTTGTCGATGTAAAGTGACAAGCCCACGAGCCATGCTCAGCCAGTTCGAAGTGCGCCGACCAACCCGCTGCTGATAAAGTATTGGTCCGACTGAAATCTCCTAAACGAGAACCTATTCTTGGTTTTGAAGAGGATAAGTTGAAGGAGAAAACATTACGTCGCACTTCCTTACTAGAGGGAGGGGATAAGAAGTAAAAAGAATCCTACTCTCTGATAACTAACTTAGTAACTACAAAATAATTTTCTCTAGACTCAACTTCGACCAGTAAAGGGATCCTACAATCGGTAAGGCTCCGATACCAAGTTGTAAGGCCCGATATGCGGTACTATTCCAGATCTAGGTGTTTCCACCCAGATCCAGGGACGAAGCACATATCGGTCCCAGCGCGACATATGACAAAGCCATATGCCCCGGATTTCCAACATGATATCACAACATTACAAATACAAGGATACAACATCTCATACAATCGGCATACAACTGCCTTAAATATAATACGACAGCGGAAGATACATGTCTGAGTACAGACTACATTCAAATGCCCAGTGGCAAAAGAAAATCATCTGTCAGAACCCCAACTAGGGTAAGTGCTAGGGTTTGCTTGACCCTTTTTGCATCATGAAAAATTCAAAAAGGAAATTCAAAAATGGGGAAGCAGAAAGCCCTGAGAATTTAATTTAAATGGCCAGATAAAAATCTTTTTCCAAAAATCTTTTGAATGCTTGGAAAATTCCTATAAATGATGCTGATCATTTTAAAAATGATTTGGGATCAATCCCATGCACATGGATTTTTCTAATATTCAAACAGTGGCTTTGGAAATTAAAATAACCCTATTTGAATTGAAATTCAAATTATATTGAATTTCAAAAATGCTCAAACTCTACAAGTGACTTGCTACTGGTCACCTAGGATTTATAAAAATGTTTGGGCATTTTACAAAATTGCTCTGCTATTTTTATTTGGGGCAAAACAAATAAAAAGAAAAGGAAAAAACAGAGAAGAAATAAAAAGGGGAACACCCTGGCCATTCGGCCCAACTCTTTCTTCCCCCCCCAGCCTCCCAGCCCAGCCAACCTGGGGAGGGCACATGCGTCTTCCTCCCCAGGACAGGCAGGCAGGCAGCACGCCGGCGACCGCCGTGGGCGTGCCAGGCAGCTGCCTGCTTCCCCCTCCCTTCCCGTGGCGCCTGGAGACGCCCAGAAGGCCACCGCATCCATTCCCCCTCTCTCTGGACCTCCTCCCCCTCTCCTCCTCGCCGTTCTCGCGACGACCGAAGCCGCGCCGGAGCACCGCCGCCGCGTACTCGTGGCCATCGACCTCCTCCCGGAAAGCTGATCTGTCTAGACGATCCAGCGCTGACGTCTCCACCGGACCCCCCAGCTAATCGAGCCCGAGGACGCCCGGAGCCCACGCCAGCTTCTTCGAGACCCCGCCGGAGCCGGAGAAGACCGCCGTCTAATTGCGTCGTCTCCGCGCGCCCCAGCCTTCGCCGTTGCCTCCGTGAGCTTCAGGGTGAGCTCCTCGCCATTTTCCCCCATTCCATGCTCTCTCCCGTGCACCGTAGCCCCTCCTCCACCTCACCAGTGGCCGGCCGCCGCCCCTCGACGTCGTCGGCGTCGTTTTAGCCCTCCCCGAGACCCCCTGGTGGCACGGCTTGATGCGGACGAGCCCGGAGCTTCTTCTCGTGCAAGGGGCGCCCGATTTGGTGGCCATTTTCGCCACCCAGTACCACGCCGCCGTGCTCGACGTCGCCAGCGTTGAGCCGCCGGCGAGTTGGGATTAACCTAACCTAATACACAGCTTAACCCCCCCTGAGTCCATGACATGTGGGCCAGCCCCCCCTAAAACCCCTCTGTTAAGCTAATTCAAACCGGGAGTTTAACCCCTGAGGCTGACAGAAGGGACCCACAGGCCAGGAGCCCCCACACGTCATGCTGAGGTCAGCATGACGCATTAAATCAAATTTCCAGTTTTTAAAAGAATTATTTAAAACAGAGAAAAATCCAGAAAATGAGTTAAACTTGGGAAATTCATAACTAATTCATATGAACTCCAAATATAACAAATAATATGTCTAAAAATATCAGAAAAATCCAAGGATTATGAATATGGACTCTGTTTTCATGTTTGACCAATTAAAATTGGGTGAACAGTGCAAAACATCCATATGGCTTTAATTCAAATTCAAATTTGAAGCACATTTGCAAATGACTTTGTGTTTGACTTCTTTTAAATGGAATTGTAAACACATTGTGACCAAGAACATCACCATTTCAATATTGATCATGTGTTTGATGCATTGCAAATAAATTTATACCTTGTTTGAGTGTTTGCTCGATAGACGTGCAACTGGAATCAGAGGCCACCCCCTTCGTTGAAGACACCGTTATCGAACCTCGACAGCAAGGCAAGAAAACCCCATTGATCATGTCTATAAATCCTATTTTCCCTCTCAGTCTTGCTTATGCATGTTTAGGAGATCACCGAGACACGTTCTTTCGCATAGTTGAACCCATTCCGATGCATGACCTATCATTCTGTCACCGTATTAAGCAAACCACAATCCTAGCAGATATAGGAGTTGAATGATGAGCATGTGGCCCCTGCAACTGTTACTTCTTTTGCTGCTTAGTGATACAATGAGGACGTTTTGATTGTGAGTCGGGATGGAATGAACACAGTGGTGTTGATGAAAGTGAAACGCGTTGGTGAATCCACCCTAAACAAAGGTGAACGATGAGAGGCTGTGTAGGAGTACACAGTGGGTTGTCTCGTTGAACACTACCCTAGGCCCCGAGTTCCTGTTTTGTGATCCAAGACAAAGAGTATGACCACATGTAGGGTTTTATGGGAGCCCCGTTTGGCCTCTTTACATACCGATCCGGTCCAGGAGTCACAATAGATTCGGGTTTTCCATTTGACATATGCATAGAAAAAAAATGAAGAAAAGGTTGCATCATCCTAGATATGTGGTGGACTTATGAGGCAGTAAAACCATCTGGCAGAGGTGGCGTCTCGGTCCCTTACATTATCTGAGTCCGTTTCGTGGAACCGGCCGGACTCTCGAGCGGTGCCAAACTCAGGTAGTCGACTCCTGGATTAGAGAAGGTGATGTGAGGTTAGTTCCTTGGTTTCATCCACGTCCGACATCCGCTTGAAGGATGCCAAGAACGAGGCAATAAGTGATGACACGCGTGTGAAGATGTACACCCCTGCAGGGTAAATGAACTATTCGAATAGCCGTGTCCGCGGTTATGGACTACTTGGAAACCTCTACTTGATCATAGACAACTTGAATGGATACTTATAAAATCCGCAAGATAAGCGTGAGTGCTATGGTGTGCTTCTTCGTGGGGAAGTCGAGGAAGTAACCATAGTGGTGTATTGTTTGGAGACATGTAGTGGACTCGTGTATGCTTCTTACCTCAAGTCTGGTACTCGTAGTACAGGATTAGCCAAGTCAAAGATGGCACTTCTGCATGTGAATCCCCACCTCCTTTACCTTGATACTTGAGCATGAGTAGTATAGCTCTGATGTAAGTCTTGCTGAGTACGACTTTGTACTCACGTTTGCTTATTCTATGTTTTAGATAAGAAACCGGACCCCGATGGAGTCACCTTCGTGAAGCTTGACGTTGACCTTGGTAGTATAATCCCAGACAGCAGTCTGGTCCCTCGTGGAAGGGCATGTTTGTTTACAAGGCTTCTCTAAGCCATTTGTTAAACTTGTCTGTACTCAGACCTAAATTGCTTCCGTTGTATGATGTAATGTTGATCACAGACATGTGATCTTTGTATGCTCTATATGTATATCTATAAAGAGTACTTTGTAGATTTATGTGATGATACCTGCTGTTCATACTAGGCATGTGTGCTGCGTGTATGTTTATAACATGCATGTCTTAGTATGGGTTTTCGAGACCTTAGTTGTGATCTGGCTGGCGGTCTTGTATACACCAAGTGGCCCTTAGACGTGCGCAGCTTGGGGCATCGCGATGCGATTGTTCGTGACTCTGTCACGTGCACACTTTGTCGTATGATCGAGCCCGCCCTAGACCCCGACTAAGTGATCGGGCTGGAGTAAGTATATGTATGAGTTAGGATTCAATCGACAACATGGTTGAGGCGACTTGTCTATGGGTATGGGATTCACCACCCATAAGCATTTAGAGTTGTGAGCGGACGATGAGGACCCATCTCAGTTGATGATCCGGCCTGAATGGGATGCCCCTCACGTTCGATGCTTACCGAGAACGTTCTGTGCTTGGCCTTGTCTGCTTAGACAAGTGGGTACGGTTCTCGGCTCTCCATGTGATTGCATCATGACTGGAATTACATACGCTAACCCCGGGTCCCGACATCATCGATCCCCATAAACACACGGGTCCAGGCCCTCCGCCGGGATCCGCCTAACTAGTCGTCGTCGAGTCTCCACGTGAAACGTCGATCACCATACCTGTTGTCGATCAAGAACCCTGAAAAGAGTTTGGGGGTAGTATCATGAGTACAGAAGTACTCAGCATCCAACTGTAGTGGTCATCTGACCCATCAAGGACTTCATAACTCGTCATTCTAGGACAACTAGTAGTTTACGGTAAGGATGGGGTAAGTGGTGAGGTTGCTTCCGCACTAGCATTTATGAAGTGGCTAACGATCTAGAGAGTAAGATAAGAAGCCAAGCATTCGATGAGGAATCGCCTCCAACAAGTCTTGCTATAAACTACTACAGAAACATAACACCTATCGTATCCTTTTCCCTCTTCTTCGCATGCCGACGAAGAAGAAGCAATCAAGGCACACACACACGTTGATCAAATTATATTAAGATTATCTCAGGTGTTGTTGTCTATGAACAAGGAGTAGGTCTCAAGTCGTCCATAACCGTGGAAACGGCTTCTCGAAAAGATTTAACCCTGCAGGGGTGTACCAACTGCCCATTACAAGGCTCCGCACGCACGCCCATCTCTCTCAGTTGCTACCCATCACAAGCAACCATTTTATGATTTAGTTCCGAGAGATCTGAAACGACAGGCCCCTCTAACTAACAACGAACAAATCCGGGGTGGCCCCCGGGGAGTCGACACCCAATCCAAAAGCCGGCCACGCTCTCAGATCGGACTCTTCCGTATGGCCAAGGTCGGGGTTCCCCTCACCTATATAACAGGGGACTTCCCTAGCTCACCAGTGTGGACCAACAAAGGAACTATGTCTCTGCTGGCCCGAGTTGTTTTAAAATCCACTGGCTGTAGACCAGTTATGCATGCGGGTTCAAATGATAAATCAGCTTGGGCCACCACTAGAAATGTTTGAAGCTAGGTAGGTATGAAGAGGGGACCCCATAGTATCCCCCACGTGGTTAGGCGCGCTCAGTCTTAAGACCAATACCCGTAACTCGGGTTCTAGGTGACTCGAATGGAACAAAGCGTCGGGGCGGGATAGCCTAGACCTTCCATCATTCGTCGAATATAGTCAACATTATAATAATCATATCATCAATAACAATATAATAATGTGATATCTCAAACCAAGGAGTAACAGGGTAACATCGTAGCATCTTAAGCATGCATTCTAAGCAGGGGCTGAGCAACGAGCAATAGTAACATAGAAGTACATGGTTTGCTGGGAGGGGACATGGATGTATCAGTTTGAAAGAGGCTGTAAACATGTGGTAGGATCAAACATCGAACCTATCCTAGACTAGCATGCAAACCGCTGGTTGAAATAGAATGGATCATAAGTAATGTATAGTCCTTGCCTGTTGATGAGTCGGGTTCCGAAGGCGTAGTCGATCGCAAGCTCGCAACGTCTCCGAAGGTACCCGCGGGAGCACACAAGAAGTAAACACTGGAAAGCAATCAACGGAGTACCACTATCACTACGGAGCAATCACGAGAAAGCAGTGAACAATCAAGCATAGGCAAGTATGATGCATGTCATTTTAATAGCATGGCTTGAACATAAATATAGGCAAGTTTAAATGAAGCAGCGGGAAGCAAGGGTGCAATGCTACCGACAACCTTCATATGCATTAGTTGAGTGCTTAATGAATCCGAAGGATTCTTACGTTATAGTTATTATGATGCATGATCACGGCATATGAAAAGATTGAACAAGACATAAACCAAAATTGCCCACTCGTGAAAAATATACCTCACGTTGGGATTCCTTTACTTAAATAGATGCAGATGTCATGGTAGGGTACGATGCAACTGATGCAATCTATTGCAAACAATGAAACAAAGAGCGAGACAATGCTACCGGGAAGCTACGGTAATCGAGAGAACTACGGCACACGGAACCAGTGAGAAGTGTGCCAATGGAGAAGGAGAAGTGATGTTGCATCACTTATGGAGCAAGTGGACGACCTCAAAATGATGATTGGTGCATCACGATTGTTGAGCAAGGAATGGTCAAAAATCCATACGAAACAAGGGATATCATGAAGTGAAATATGCACGGGGAAGAAGAAGAGGAACAGAGAGGGGAAGGGAGGTGCCGGCGGCTGGAAGGAGAGGGAGATGGGCTAGGGTTGGCAGGGGGTAGATAAAGGAGGGGGAGAGGAGAGGCTAGAAGGAGGGCTCCACCTCCTCCACGCCATGACCGTGAGGGGTGTGAGGAGGGGGTCCTCCATGTGCAGGGAAAAAGGAGGGGGTGTTCGGTTGGGCTGGGGCTAGGGAGTTGGAGTTGGGCTGGGCTGAGATGGAGAGGTGGCCCCACTGGCTAGGGGCAAGACTTCTGCGTTTATTCTTTTTTACAAAAGACAGCAGAGAAAAGGCTAAAATAAAATGGTCAATGAATTCCAAAAGTCATACAAAAATATGATTATGGATACTTTGCAATCATAGGATTTTTAGAAAATGATTTGGGTCAAATTTTAAGTATTTCAACAGGCATTTAAATGATTTCAAATGCAATTTGAATTACAACCCCATTTTCTGAAAAGGCAAAATCTTGGGATTTGGGAAGGGGTTAAATCATGGCAAAACATGACTTATTCGCAGAGGAGTTAATGAGGGGTTCAACCGGGTGGCTTGGAGAAAAAAGGCAAAGGAGCAAAAGAAAGAAATGAAAGGGAAATTGGAAAATCCTTTTACGTGATAGGAAAATGTTTGGGAATTTTCCTATCACATGGATTTTGGCAAAGAACAAATGTGCAAATTTCCATCCCGAAATGGGAAAAAATGCAATTTTTTCTGGAATTTGCTAGTTTTGGGCTGTTACACCTCCATCTCAAGCTGTTCATACATTGAAGAGGTCGAAGCTTAAGCATGAACCGTCGAAGCAAAAGAAAACGGAAGAATAACCTGTTGCCGCTCCCAAGCCAGAGGGAACGGTAGCCAAGCCAAACCCTTCCATGGCCCAAGTTGCCAAGAGGCCATCAGAAGCTGAACTTTAGAAGAGAGACAAGGAATAAGCCTTAGCATGCCACAAGTTGGCAAAAGAATCTGCTGCGAAGGAAAGAGCAACGAAGGACAGGAAGAATCTCAAAGCTGCCAACAAGGACGCATCTAAAGATGACTCTAAGAGCAAGCTATCCGAAGCTAAAGAGAATGAAAATAAGGTTGAGGCTGAAGCTCAAAAGCTTCGAGCCTCTGATCCAAAGAGAACAACAACTCTTGAAAAGATTGCTACCAGAACTGCAAAGAAGCGATTCAGAGGAGCTCAGAAGCAACCTGTGGTCTCTAAAGTACAGAAAATATTGCTGAAGAGCCCAAGGGCCAAGATGACATGGACTGCCAAAGTGAACACAAGTTTCCAGACCCAAGGGAAGATGAGTTATGGGATGCTTTGGGCATCACCGAAGCTCTTTGGAAGAAGAACGAGCCAGATGAAGAATATGATGTGCCCAACACTCTGTATATGCCGCCTGCCATCAAAGAGATTATTGTCAATCTGTTGGCAAAGCTGAAAGAGCTTTTTGCCCAGAGCAAAGTAAAAACTGCCAAGATCCACAAATACCAGAAGAAGGCAGAGACTGAAGATGATGAGGTTATCAAAGAATCTATTTTGTCTCTCCTTCGGCAAGTCACCAACAAGAACATTGCCACTTTGGAAGAAGTGGAGAATCAGAAAGGCAAGATCAAGCGAGCTGTAGAAGATCTGTGCTTTCGCCACAACAATTCCATTCTGGCTGCTGATTCTCGGAAGCGGAAATCCAATGATGAACTCATCACGAAGAAGAACCAAGAGAATAAGAGGCCCTGCATCATCTCTCTTGGCACTGCTGAAGACTTGGCAACCGAAGGAAAATCACCTTCACCTGTGCTTCATGCACAAGTTTCCAAGTCTAGCTCCAAGCGTGCTCCTCCCAAATCCCCAGCCCCAGCACCACGAAAAGCTCCCACCAAAACACCCACTCCTGATCGAATCCCAACTCCCAGTCCACAACAAGCACCAACTCCACTGCCCAGAGCTCCAACCCGACCAAGAAAACCTACACCACTAGCTCCAATCCATAACCCTCTACCCTCAAATGAAGAAGAAGTTCCAAGTTCCACCCCGCACTCCCACTCCACCTCGTGCCGCCACTCCACCCCTAGGCTCACCCCAAAAACAAAGTTGTTCCCGAAGCAGATGCTCCCCAAGCTTCACCCCAAGCAGCCGAAACTCAAAGGACACACTCTTTTTCTCCTGCTCGATTTGCTTCCGAATCACATGCTCCTCAACCAACTGCTTCACCTCTGGCAGATGAGCAAGTTGAGATTATGAACCCCTCGCAGGAATTGGTTCTTTCCCAGACCAAGGAGGCAGGGCCATCACACGTGATTCCCTCTCCTCGCCACCCCACGATTAGATCTGCCAGGCAAAGACAACCTGCACAAGACACCCAACTGGACTCCAACTATCCCAGGGAAACTTTTCCCATCTATTTGGGTGCAAGCAGCTCGTCAAGAAATGGTCCTGAGTTTGACCTTGAACGCCATCGAAGCTAATTGCGCTTATTTGGAAACAATCCATATACTTTGGACCGCACTATTGATGAACTGTGTTTCTAGACTGCTGAACAACAAGTGCTATACACCAAGGTCTTCTATCAAAAAGATGTGATGTTTCCCCACCGTTATCTTGATCTGTGAAGCTTAGCTATTGCTTATTGCATCCAGAATATCTGTGAAACTATCACCTCTCAGAACCTGGTGCACCTATTTTCTCTGCCAGAGACACTCGACTCCGAGATCATCAAGAAATTTTATGCAACTCTCTATGTCTCGGGCGAATCAAATGACCCCAACACTTAGACGCTTGAATGGATGATTCAAGGGCAAGTATTCTGCATGTCCTCACTACAGTTCATGGAAATCATAAACATTCCACGCCACACTGGTACTCGGCCCAAGATTCATTTTCTTCCAGATATGTCAGATGCAGAATTTGCTTCCTTGCTAGATCCAGAAGTTACCGAGGATTTCATGCCACAAAACATTCGAGAGAAGCACTTGGTGTTTATCACCAAGACATGGTTTTATATTCTTTCCAACTCTCTGCTTCCACTCAGTACTGCTTCGGAAGAATCCAATATCTATCCGCAAGAGATGCATGCCATTCTGAAGCTATCCCATGGCATGGTGTTTATCTTCAAAGATTGCTTCCTCCGCACCATGATTCTCGCTGCTGAATTGCCATTCACCTTCAAGCCCTATGCACCTCGGCTTCAGGAAATTTGCAATTATGACCGAAATGAAACTTCGTTGCAAGGCACCACCCGAAGCTGCTTGTTCCTTTGGTGCGTGACACCATTAATATGCTTCGCCAGCCCAATAATCCTATCATTACTTATGTGGGCGTTCGGCAAGATGTGAATGAGCGCAATCTCCAAAAAAACTTCTAGAAGGACTGTCACCATTTTGAGGTTTCCCTTCACTCCCAACAGATACTAGAGAATTACATTGAAGCCAATCAGTGCCAGATGCAACTCCTCTCAGATGAAATAAACCGCGTGGGAAACATTGCACTCAATAACAACCAATATCTTCGAGTGCTGAAGCGCCATTCTTGTAAAGGGCTTCGGAAGTTTATTCTGCCAAAGGACTAAACAAGGAGCATTTCTACAAGGATTACCCACACCTCAACCACAACTTCTCCCGAAATGACTCCATTGTTCGTCCGAATACAAAGCTACAATCGCTGCAAAAACTCGAAGAAGTTCTGTTTCTCAACGAGCCAAAACCCATCAGGCCAGAAACTGTCTCTGCAGGCGATTCCATCACATCCAGACAAGATGATGCTCTCGACCACAGTGATCTTGACCTCCACGCGCCTGCAGACGTCGAAGCATATCTCTCGCCAAGCTCTGAAGAAGATTCCTCTGGCGACCATTCTTCGTCAAGCGAATCATCTGCGCCAGGCTCTGCTCGCAAGTCTCCCCAAGATGCTGCTAACGCATAGGAACTCTTCGTGCTCTTCGACACATTTTTGTCCAATCATTGACAGGGTTTTTCTTCGTTTCGTTTTTATCTCGCGTTTAAGTTACAACAAACATTCCATTTTCTTCGACTGGGTTGTAACTTCATTTAGATTTGTGACTGTGAACTGCATGCCACTATGACGTTTTAATAACCCCTTGCTGGAAAGATTCTGCTTCGTATCATATCTCTTGAAGGTGGTTATTTTACTTAAGTTCACAGGTCACTCGAGGGGATTTCATATCATTGGAATATTATCTGCAACTGCAATCCTACTCACTAAGATGTTCAAATTTTACTCTCCACCGAAGAAAATTATATATGCATCTGCTTTGATTCAAAATTATATTTGATGCTCAAATTTAGGGGGAGTAAAACCTTCACATCTTAGAGTTTGCTATCATCCCAACTCAAAATTTCAATTCTTTTATCGATGCCTGTTTTGTCAACAATAGTCCAAAAAGGGGGAGATTGTTAGAGAAAAGTGTTTCCCCCATGTGTTTTGGATATTGTTGGACAAGACAGTAGAGGAACTAACAATGTTTGCAAGTATAAACAGGTGTTTAGGTTCCTGAAGCATAAGTCAAGCATCTGATCTTCAAGGAAGATGGACATGAAGTCGAAGCTTATTCCTTGGAGAGAAGCTTAATCACGTCATGTGAACCCTACAATTGTATGGCTTCCTGAAGCATAACTCTCCGAAGGAAATGAAAAATACAGCGCATGACTTAGTAGTTTTTTTGTAGATATTTTTCTATTCTTTGAGTCATAGGAAAAACCGTACTATCAAGAGGGTTTAGTAAGTCGAAGACGAATTTATTGTGAAAAAGCTCAGCTCGAATCAAAACCCAGTGAGAAGCCATTGAGGAGAAATCTCATGAGCGCTGAGTTAATCTTCGATGGCAAAGACTTCGTACTTTTTGCCTCAAAATCAAAACTTAGGCCGTGAGTCATATTTACTTGTTCCACAAGTAAGGTTGCGCATTGATGACGAATCCGACCTTTGTGGACACGGGTCAAGCTGTCGCTTCGAGTCAGATCAGTCATTTCGCACCTTGGGATCGTCACCTATAAATACACCGCCCCCACCCTCATTTGCGGTTGGCTGCTTGGTGATTATTCCCAGAGAGAGACTGAAGAGAGCAACCCCAGAAAGATAACGAAGATAAACCAAAATTAAACCACCTAATCCAAAGTCCTATTGATCTGAGTTGATTGACTATGACTTAGGTGGAAGTTTGCTAGCCATTTTATCTTGGAGGACTGCAAGCCTCCTAGACGGTTAGAGAGCGAAGAGTAATTGTCGCCTCGAAGCTCAAGTTTGTCAAAGGTTTTGGAGATTCCCTCAATAATATTTCCCGAGTCAAAACTGGCCAAGATCAAGGAGATTGGTGCAGTGGAGAAAAGGACGAGCAGAGGTTAGCTCCTATGTTCAATCACAAGTCCCTCCAACCAGACGTAGCACTTTTGCAGAGTGTGAACTGGTCAAACAAACATCGCTGCGTCCAGGCTCGTTTTACCTTCCAGTACTTATATTTTATACCTTTACTCTTTATTTTGTGATTCTTTATGTTTTGCTTCACTGTCATTTGCTTCACTTAGTAGTTGTGCTTCCTAATTTTTGTTTAGCTTCCAGTCTGTTGTTCTTCCATTTCATTGCTTTTTGCTTCACTTCAAAGATTTTGTCGAAATTTTTTAAGTGATCATTCACCCACTCCCCCTCTGGTCATATCCTTAGTCTTTCACAAACTGATCCTCTCCCTTTCGACTTTGAGCACTCATGCAATGGATTAGCGCGAGCAAGATATGTCGGCACTTAGTATGGCAAAGATAAAAATTATGGGGAAGGAAGACAAAAAGGTATGAAAGGATCACATCAATGAGGACAATCATAGGCCACAGAAATCCAAATGATAGATATGATGTGAGGAGTAGGGATTGCCATGCAACGGATGCACATATGAGCTAAGGTAAGCTCTCTAATGGAACTAGTGGGGGTTTATCCAACTTGCTTGGTCATGAAGACCTAGAGCTCATTTGAGGAGGTTCATCCTTGGAATATGCAAGCCAAGTTCTATAGTGTAAGGATCCCCACATATTATGCATGAATGATGATCTCCATGGAGTACAAATATGGAAATGGAGTACATATGTGGATCTTTCGAAAGGAATAGTAGTGTTGCCCCTTTCTCTCTTTTTATTTCTTTTTTCTCTTCTTTCTATTTTTTTGTATTTTTGTGGCCTCATTGGCTCTTTCTATTTATATCTCATTTGTCCTCTTTGGGATCTTGTGATTTGTCCTCTTTTGGGATCCTTTATTTTGTACTCTTTGGGATCTTTTCCTCACTTTAAGGGCAACACTCTATATTTTACAAGAATATAGAAGATCTGCACACTTTACAAGAAGTGCTCAACATAAAGAAAACTGAAAACTATCATGATGTATGCCGCCAGTGTAGCAGGATATGCAATGATACTAGCGCGTCATGTCGCAATGATAAGGGAAAGGCCTAAATAGCATGTGGATCCTGGATCAAGAAAAAACATGTATGACATGAAGATCAAGTAATGAGATGATGGATGTTGCATGGCAATGTATCTCATAAAGGCTATGGAACTGCCTTGATAGGTAGGTATGGTGGATGTTTTGAGGAAGATATAAGGAGGTTTATGATGACAGAGTGTATCATGACAAGGGTTTGGATGCACCGGCGAAGTATGTACCAACTCTCAAGATGAGAAAGGGCAATGCACGATACCAAAGAGGCTAGCAAAATATGGAAGGTGGAAGTGCCAAGAATCGAATACTCGCATTAGTCCGAAGAACTCATGCACTTATTAACTCTCTATCTAACCAGGAGGTTTACAAAGAGAGAAGTACCCTGAGGAGGAGTGTATGGGGGTTTGTTTATCCTTGCGCATCCTCGACCCATGGTACATGAGGGTACTCTATAAGTTCCAACCCCTCTAGAGGTTAGCGATCCATCTAGTAGCTACAGTTCTGAACAAATTCTTTAGCTTTCGGAAATAAACACGGATTGCGCAAAATACGACACCTATCACTAATAGGCTCAAGCTATTGGCACCAAAAGTCCAAATATTACTCAAATCAATACGTCAAAATTGTTGCAAGTTACTACTACACTTGTAATAGCAACCTCAATTACGTACTCATGCAAGACACACAATTTAGTGCAACAAGCCAACTATCTAAACAAGATAAGCATGACAACTCAAGAGAGTTCCAAAAGCAATCTAAATAAAATCTCTTAAAAATATAAGCATGAAAACTAAGAGCTAAGCATGATAGCAGCTATGAAAAGATAAAGAACACACACAAGAAAGGTAAGCATGCAAGCCTATGTTGTGTTCTAGGGTGGAGTGGGTCGTGTTTCTGTCCCAAACATTGAAAGCTAGGGTCCAACTTGTTATGAACAGAAAGCAAAACTAAACTAAGAAAAATAAAAAGTAAAGAGCGAGATGCTCCAAGTTCAGCACATAACACATGAAGAGATAAAAATATAGCATGGAGAAGGACGAATTGATGATTGTTGATGGAGAAGGGGATGCACGGGGGCATACCCAATCTTAGACTCTTGATTCTCCTTGGATATTTCTTGGGTTTGCATGGGGGCGCATGGGTGAATCCCCAAGATTGAGCGCTTGACAAAACCGGCTTTCATCATCTTCCGTCTCATACTTGAAAACTCCCTTCATACGAAATTCATCATAAGCTGATTAGAGTGGTTAGTACCCATAATAAAATAATTTTTCTCCACTGGAAATAAATATTTACATGAATATATACTAATTCTCATGATTTACAAAAAGTTTTTGCAAAGAAAAATAAATCTTAAGATTTGCAAAACGATGAAAACGCAAAACGTGACAAAATCTGTGAAAAACAGACCAGCAGGTAGTAAATAATTTTTTGGGGTACTTGTGCAACTCAAATAAGGAAAATCAAAACATAGGCCAGAAAGCTAATTTTATAGAGATGATCTGGTGATTTATCGTGAAATTTTCCGTCAAGCAGACAGAATCTGTTTCTAGACAGCATGTCACAACTTTTGAACTTTGTTGCAATCGGAGGCTAACACTTGGCACAAAGCTTGAAAATAAAGATACAATGATGTTGATATAGTATTAAAAAGCATCTAGACCACTAAAACGGAAAGTAAAAACATTTTGGGTTGCCTCCCAATAAGCGCTTTCTTTTATGCCTTTTAGCTAGGCATGAAGCAAAAAGATCAAGTTTTATCAACTCCAAAAGAATAACTTGCGCGTGTAACGGAATCATAAGCTAACTTAATCTTATTTCGAGGGAAGTGTTCCATTCCCTTTTCGATGCGGAATTGGAATCTAATAGTCCCTTCTTTAATGTAAATGATAGAACCAACTGTGCGGAGAAAAGGACGTCCCAAAATAGTTGGACATGAGGGATCATACTCAATGTCCATGACAAGAAAATCAACAGGAACATAATTATCATTGACAAAGATAAGAACATAATCAATCCCCCTAAAGGTTTATTTACGGAAGAATCAACAAGAAGAACACCAAAAGAGCATGGATGAAAAGGTTTCAAATCAAGCATATAATATATTCTTTTGGGTAAAATGGAGGCACTAGCTCCAACATCACATAAGGCAAAGGAAGAGAAATTATTCAATTTAATTTTGACCATAGGATCCCAACCATCTTCTAGCTTTCTAGGTATATAAGTCTCTAATTTGTTCTTCTCCTCCATAGCTTTCATAAGAGCATTGGTAATATGCTAGGTGAAGGCAATGTTAAGTGTACTAGTGTGGGGGTGTTTTAGCCATTCTTTGTAAAAAAGTGATAACTTCAGAAAGGCTACAATTATCAAAATCAATTTCCTTGCTATTAAGAAAAATTGTGGTGTCATCCTCTAAATTTGATTTTCTTTCTATTATAAGAGTTTTGACATCCTCCCAGGTGTGGGGAAGTTTACGAGCAATTTCAAACCAAAGATCAAGTTTTTATTTCCGGGGAGACCATGCCATGGGCATAATTCTCCGTCAAAACTAACCTAGTCACAAGGTCTGTTACTTTTGTAGGTACCCATAGTAACAGCAGCAAGCAAGAACAAAGCAACTAATATTTTTTTGTGGTTTTTGATATAAGACTCTTAAGCAAAAACTAGAAAGTAAACTAACATAAATAAAAAGCAAAGGTAAAAAATAGTGTGCAACTCCTCTATCTTGAAGATTGGAGTCCACGGCAACGGCGCCAGAAATTAGCTTGACGGCTTCTCGCCCCTTGTTGGTTACCCCAAGTAAAAGCTTTGAGATGCAGGATAGTAGAAAATTTCCCTCCGTGAAGATACCAAGGTTATCAAACCGGCGGATTCCGAATTATGCAAGTAGGTGTCAACGTCGCTAGATAACAAGTTGACGTGGACCTGCACACACAACGAATAACTTTGCTCCCAACGAGTACAAAGAGGTTGTCAATCTCTCCGGCCTTGTTGTTTACAAAGTATCAAACGCACGGTGGAAATAATTATGGTGATTGCAACTGAAAGGAAATAAAACTGTAGATAGGTGAGGTGTAAACAGTGGTGGAAACATGAACCGGGGTCCCATGATGTTCACTAGTGATGTCTCTCTCCCAAAAGGCGATAAAATAGCTAAGCTGGGTGAACAAATTACAGCTGGGCAATTGACAGAATTATAAACGCACCGCAATGCTAATTATGCTGCAAAGAAAGTTAGAGGCTCAAAAGTATGAGCAGTACGCCAAGACAAGTAGACCGAAATCCAACTGCATCTACTCACTAATCATCCACCTTGAGATATCTAGCCTGAACTTCTCGTTGGTATTAAGTTGCGAGCCCCACCCAAAGTGTAAACCCCAAGGAACAAACAACTGAATTAACAAACTTTGCGTAAGATAAACAATCCTTGCAACCATGGTTACAAGCACTTATGTTTTCTCCCTAGTGGCAACAACACATCCCCTATTCTCATGTTTCTGTCACTCAAGCTAGACATTGGGGGGCATGAACCCACAATCAAGCATAAACCTCCCTCTTGGAGTTACTATCTACTACTTGGACAAAGAAATAAAAACCTACGGAGAACATGCAAGAATTACTCAAGAACAAAATATAAAAGGAGAACCAAATATATAACTCATCACAATCTGAACATAATCTCATAATCCATCGGATACAACAAACACAACATATCAATAGCAGAAATAATTACGGGGTGTAAATATAGGCCAAGGGGGGCACCTGGGGGTGGAACCTCCCTCGGTATTGCTTGATCTCTGATCTTCTCTTCACTTGATTTTTCCTTTTCTGCTGATTCTGATCGGCTCCTTTCGCACCTCTTTATTGGTTCCAACGTGATGCACGACACGCAGGCCCCCTCTGTTTACCATCCAGACCACACTGATGAGGACACTGAGGATCCGATGCTCGCCGTGGAGTCATACTCTAAGACTAAGGCCCACACTGCCACACTCGAAGTCGGCTTCAACCATCCGGGTATGTCCGATTCCTCCATCAAACTCTTCATAGAAGAATGGTGTGATAGTGATGCTGACTATCCCTCTCTTAGCGAACATGGCGTAGAGTCCCGTCCGACTGCGCAGACGGTGGCTCAGGGAAAACACCCCCAAGTGGACACCGCCCCGGCCCATCGACCAAGGCTTCCAAGAAGAACCTTCCAAGGGTCCAACTGGCCGGGTGCCGAACCCAACCAAGCCTAGGGCAGCTGGCCCTGTACTGAATGAAGCACCTTTGGACATCATTCCTCTGTGCTATTCAATGGCCAACCTCACGGCTGGCTGGCCCAGAGCTAAAGGGTAACTTGTTTATGGTTATTCTTGCTTTAATCATCCTCTCAGATTGCAGTTTTGATGGGTGTCTCTTTGTATTGTAGCCTTGCTCGTGATGCACTTTGGTTGTTGGTGCTCCCTTGACTGCTCATCCTGTTGCGTCGGCTACTTCTTCCAAACCCAATCCTATGCGGAAAAGGGCCGCAACTGCTGATACCAACAAGCCCGAGCGTGCCAAGAGCGCTCGGGCCGTTGCCGCACGACAGGTGAAGAAAACTAATCCCCAATCGAGTTCTGCGGCTGTCACTGGTCCGACTACCGGCGCGCAATCGGCCATTCTAGCTGTGGCCGCCACTGGTGCTGATCCCATTGTGATCGACCAGTCCGGCATCGTACATTCTGATGTACCGGCCGCCGACCTGACCTCTCTCAGTGCTGGTCTGACCAGAACCTATCCGGCTCGGCCCACTTCTGACTAAGACATGCCTCCTGCAGATAGATCGGAGGAGGCTACTGCTACCACCACCGACCTTGCCGCTACTACTTCTGTGGGCCCTCAGGTCGCCATTCTGATAGCACCCATGGTCACCCCTCAGGTTAGCTCTACAACTCCTCAGCCTTCCAGCGCCGTCATACCCAAACCGACTGCTCTAGTCCGCAAAACCTCACGGGCCGAGCAATTTTTCCTTGTCTACATTGGGAGCCCCAATGTCGCACCGGCCTTTGACTCCCACCCCGCTCCACCAGCCGGATCCCTGGTTCAGGTCCCTGCTCTGGCTTAGCGCCATTTGACTGGCTTAGATGACCGCATAAAGAATTTTTTCACAAGGGCACTTTACGAGGTCCTTGCCTGCGAACACTCCATAGTGTTGAGTTTCTTATCTTGTGGGGGCACGCCACCGCACCCACTGGGTGTAGTCCCCGAGATTCGGGCCGATTGCGTGCAATCATCTCGGATCTTCACTTGTGTCATCTTTTCCTTTTCTACTAATTGCTTCAATTTTAAGGCCATTTGCCAAAGGCGACAACACATCTTTGAGGAGCTCCTAGCCGCTTATTCAGCGGACCGGAAGACCCTTGCCGCTTTGAAGAACAAATCTGATGCCCAGGCTCCTCAGATCAAGGAGCTGACAGGTAAAACACCGTCGATTGGTTTTAGTTCGATTGCTCTGCTCTTGATTTTAACTTCTGTTGTACTTCATCAATAGCTACCACCGTCCATCTGCTCGAGCTAGAGGTGACCCAAAAGAAAGTGGCCGAGCTGGAGAGTCAGCTCGGTGAGAAATTTTCTCAGCTCGGTGATGCCGTGAAGGAGCGTGATTGACGGTTTGCCGTTGAGACCGACTTTCAAGCGAAATCCCAGAATCTTACGAGCGACCTTGCACTCTAAATGCTTCCCACACAAGTGAGATGCAGAGGATGATGGACGCCCGAGCTGAGACGGAAGACTCACCGCAGAAGGAGCGGGACGCCGCGGTGAAGCGAGCTGAAGAAGTGACAGAGAACTATCAGAAGGAACTGCATTCTGCTAAGGGACAAGCCGAGCTGGCGCTTTCCAGTTTGCAAAAAGTTGATGGCACTCTTGCTGGTGAGTTTTCCCACTTTGCTGATCTTTTTTATTCCGATCGGAATTTTTGCCTTCCGATCTAATCCTTTTCAATTTCTTTATTTTAACCAGATGCTTGTCCCAACCCCAAAACTTCCGCCGAGCTGGTCGTTGCAGCGAGCAGCCAGAGCCGAGGTGCTGACGTTACTGATGCCACTGCGTCTTGGAGCCTGAGGATCTTGCTGCAGCCGTTGATGCTCACTTGCCTCTGGTGAAAGGTACTCTTTATGCTTTAAAGACTGGTGTGTAGAAGCTTAACTAGATGCTCTGGCCGGACAAAAAGTCACCGATTGCCAGTGAGACCACTAAAGAAGTGGCTCGAAATCTGAAGGCTGCACCCCAGCAAGTTATGGCTCTTCTCGATTCTGCTATTCGAGCTGGGATACAGTCCGCTTTCTCCATTGTGATAAGATGGTATCCCAACTTGGATGTGAACTTGCTAGGTTCCCTGCGCGCCGGATTAGATGAAGATGTTGGCGCATTTTGGATGCGAATCTGTCGGCAAGCTGAGGAGCTCGGCTCCGTCATCAACCCGCTGGAGTATACTTTGTATCAAGAGGATGATGGTACACCGATTCCAGCACCTTTGCTGATCGAACTCATTTATAAAAGTGATGAAGATGAGACTCAAGCTCCAGCCACTTGTGGGTGGGCCTGTACATCAACCTCCGGGAAGTATGCTCTCACTTCAGAAGGTGAAGGTTCATCCAACGAGAAGTCGGAGATCCTGCGCAGGATCCTCTGATTGCTCCGCAACCTGACACTACTAGGAAAAAGATTATAGGTAGAGGCTTAACAGTAGCGCCCCTCTCCTGAGGGCGCTACTGCTAATTAGCAGCAGCGCCCCTTATGGGGGCCCGTTACTGCTAGGCCTTTATCAGTAGCGCATTTTATGGGCACCCACTACTGCTAAAGGTGGTTTGCACCAAACACAGCTGACACCATGAATCCACCGCTACTTCTGCTTTGGAAGGTGTTGCATCTGGTGCTCCAATTGACCCTTCAACAGAGGCGAGTGTTCCGCTCGCTGGTGAAGAAACTTCCGCTGATGCTCCGGCTACTTGATTTGCGCCAGCACTAGTTCATGTTTATATTTTCAGCACTTTTGTTCAAAACTCTAAGTGCACCCACTTGGGGTGACTTTTTATGTGACAAATAACATTCGGCCAATGGGCCAGCTTTGCTTGTGAACATGGTGTTTTTTTTATATGTGTATGCCCTCTTGCCTTTGCATTTCTAAGACGATTTGCTTTTTCTTTGCCTTTATTTCTTCCTTAGTAGAATATTCCTGCCAACTATACATCCGACTTGCGGTCTGCAGTTAGATCAGGGAATAAACCTCGAAGGAATTGGACAAGTACTTCTAGGCCTTAGGAGCTTTTGATACAAGGGCAAGGGTATGCGAACGGGCTGATTTTTTGGGACCCGGAATATGCGTATGTAATTCCAGTCACGATGCAATCACATGGAGAGCCGAGAGCCGTACCCACTTGTCTAAGCAGACAAGGCCAAGCACAGAACACTCTCGGAAAGCATCAAACGTGAGGTGCATCCCATCCAGGCCGGATGATCAACTGAGATGGGTCCTGATCGTCCGCTCACAAGTCTAAATGCTTATGGGTGGTGAATCCCATACTCATAGACAAGTCGCCTCAACCATGTTCTCGATTGAATCCTAACTCTTACATAGACTTACTCCAGCCCGATCACATAGTCGGGGTCTAGGGCGGGCTCGATCATACAACAAAGTGTGCACGTGACAAAGTCACGAGAAATCGCATCGCGATGCCCCAAGCTGCGCACATCTAAGGGTCACTTGGTGTATAAAAGACCGTCAGCCAGATCACAACTAAGGTCTCGAAAACCCATACTAAGACATGCATGTTATAACCATACATGCAGCACACATGTCTAGTATGAACAACAGGTATCATCACATAACTCTACAAAGTATATCTTTATTGACTTATACATAGAGCATACAAAGATCACGTGTATGTGATCAACATTACATCATACAACGGAAGAAAATTAGGTCTGAGTACAGACAAGTTTAACAAAGGGTTTAGAGAAGCTTTGTAAACATACATGCCCTTCCACGAGGGTCCAGACTGCTGTCTGTAACTATAGTACCAAGGTCAACGTCGGGCTTCACGAAGGTGACTCCATCGGGGTCCGGGTTCTCATCTGAAACATAGAATAAGCAAACGTGAGTACAAATTCGTACTCAGCAAGACTTACATCAGAACTACACTACTCATGCTCAAGTTTCAAGGTAAAGGAGGTGGGGTTCAACATGTAGAAGTGCCAGCTTTGACTTGGCTAGTCCTGTACTACGAGCACCAGACTTGAGGTAAGAAGCGTACACGAGTCCACTACCAAGTATCCAACCAATACACCACTAAGGATACTTCATCGACTTCCCCACGAGGAAGCACGCCATAGCACTCACACTTATCTTGCGAGTTTTATAAGTATCCATTCAAGTTATCTAATGATCAAGTAGAGGTCTCCAAGTAGTCCATAACCGCGGACACGGCTATTCGAATAGTTCATTAACCCTGCAGGGGTGTACATCTTCACACGCGTGTCATCACTTATCGCCTCGTTCTCGTCACCCTTCAAGCGGGGGTCGGACGTGGATGAAACCAAGGCACTACCCTCACATCACCTTCTCTAATCCAGGAGTCGACTACCTGAGTTTGGCACCGCTCGAGAGTCCGGCCGATTCCATGAAACGGACTCAGATAATGCAAGGGACAGAGATGCCACCTCTGCCAGATGGTTTCACTGCCTCACAGGTCCACCCACATATCTATATGATGCAACCTTTTCTTCATACTTTTTCTATGCATATGCCAAATGGAAAGCCCGAATCTATTGTGACTCCTGGACCGGATCGGGTACGTAAAGAGGACAAACGGGGTACCCATAAAACCCTACATGTGGTCATACTCTTTGTCTTGGATCACAAAACAGGAACTCGGGGCCTAGGGCAGTGTTCAACGAGACAACCCACTGTGTACTCCTACACAGCCTCTCATCGTTCACCTTGTATTCGGGTAGATTCACCAACACAGTTTCACTTTCATCAACACCAGTTTCACCATCATCCCGACTCACAATAAAAGTAACCTCATTGTACCACTAAGCAGCAATAAGAAGTAACAGTTGCAGGGGCCACATGCTTATCATTCAACTCCTATATCTGCTAGGATTGTGTTTTGCTTAATACGGTGACAAAATGATAGGTCATGCATCGGAATGGGTTCAACTATGCGAAAGAATGTGTCTCAGTGATCTCCTAAACATGCATAAGCGAGACTGAGAGGGAAGTAGGATTTTATAGACATGATCAATGGGGTTTGCTTGCCTTGCTGACGATACACGGGGTTTAACGGTGGTCTTCTTCTTCTTTGGGGGTGATCACCGTCTTGGAGGCACTGTTACCGGCACAATCATCAACAAGAGGGGGGGCAACATTGAATTTAAATGCACAATCACATGATAATGTTGTCCATGATGTGAATGGTGCTGGTTTGTGGTACATTTGATTTAAATGAAGTGTATTTCATTTGAAATGCAAATTCAAACTCCACATATGAATTTCAATTTAACCAAATTGGAATTGCTATTGTTTGTTCTTTGAAAACCATGTGATCATGTGTGTAATATGTCTCTGATGTACAAGTGACCAAGTTTACATTGCAATGGTTGAAATTGGAAAAGCATTTGAATTAAATTTGAATTAATTCCAATTAAACCAAATAGCAAAAGCTACTGGTCCCATTTTAAATTCAACTCAAACATAGCTGAAAGTTGTATATTTGGATAGATTATTTTCTTCTGATCATTTTTCATATATTATTTGTCCAATTTGGAGTTAATATGAATTTTCTATGAATTTTACAAGTTTAAACAATTTTCAGCCTTTTTCTGTAATTCTTTTAATTCTAAAATGATTTATTGCGTCATCCCTGCGTCACAGTGATGTCAGGGGGGTCTGACTGCTGGGGGCCCCCATGTCAGTCTCCCAGGGGTTTAAACTCTGTTTAATTAATTAACAGTGGGTTAATTAGGGGGACTGGGCCCACCTGTCAGTGAGGGTTAGGGGGTTAGTTAGTGGGGGGTTAGGCATAACGACCTGGGCGGCCGGCGGCTCAACGCCGGTGTCATAGGGACGGCGGCGCCTCGCCGAAACGGGCTCCTGGTCACCAATTTGGGCGCCGTGACCACCAGGATGAGCAGAACGCACGCGCGCATCTCCCTGGTGAGTCAAGCGTCAACGGGAAGGGCCGGGTCGTCGGCGGCGACCACCCATGGCGGCGGCCGGAGAAGGCCCATGGCGGCCACACCGATGCAGTGGCTAAAATTGGTCGTGCACCAGGTCATCGTGACCCTGGGATCATCAGGAGCACTATGCGCACCTTGGTGTGGGCAAAAAGGCACTGGAGCATGCACCTCGTCGGCCATGGCGGATCCAAGCTTCGGCTTCCATGGCGGGGGTTGCTAGGAGGCGCATGATGCAAAGGGAACAATCAAACCCTAGCACTTACCCAAATTGGGGTTCTGACATGATTGCTACCTTCCGGCTGTTGGCCAGCCGTCCTGGTCGCAGTCGGTTGTGTCTGCCATCGGCTAATCCCAACTTAGATGTACCTCAGAATAGAATTTTCCAATTGATGGTTTTGATCGGCCACACTCCTCCGACATTACAGCCGACCTGCGGTCTGCATTCGATTCGAGTGGGTAATACAAACAAACCCACCGCTCATCTTATTTTTCTAAGGTAGATCTTCCTGGGGTAACTGACCAGTCCCCGGGTCTTTTGTTGCTGACCTTAGGGATGAAAATGAATGTGGAAAGAAAAGTGCTCTTGTTTTTGGCATCGACCGAAAGCAGTCTCATGGACACATGGTGATTTCATTGAGAACATTGCAAAGGTAAAGATACAATTGTACCGTTCAACTGTAAAACGGGCATAATAGATCGGCGTTCCAGGGACGCTCCATTTCTTTTCCTGAAGTGTCTGTGTATCGGATCGGCTTGGTGCAGTCGATGAGGTAGTATGCATTATTCTTGACTGCTCAACTGACGATGAATGGACCTTCCCAAGGGGAGGACAACTTGTACTGTGGTAGTGGCGCAACTTCTGTTGGTATATTGCTGACCTGGACAAGGCCAACATGCATGCTTCTTCTTTTAGATCCACGCCGTTCTCTCGAGCTTCTTTGGATTCTACCTCCGTGTACATGGCATGGCGAGGTGAGTCAAACTCAATATCAGAAGGGATAATTGCCTCGATGCCATATACGAGGAAGAAGGGAGTAAATCCGGTTGAACGGTTTGGTGTGGTATGCAAGCTCCAGAGCACGGCTGGCAGCTCTTCAATCCATGATTCGGGTGCTATCTAAAGTGGCTCGACCAGTCGAGGTTTGATGCCTGACAAAATGAGGCCGTTTGCTCGCTCTACTTGAGCATGGGACTGCGGGTGAGCAACAGATGCCACATCCAGACGAATTCCCTGCTAGGATGCATACCGTGCCAGTGCTGTCGCGGGAAAGTCACGACAGATGTACGTAGAGTCGGATTTATCATGGGACCTTTGTTGCGAGGCGAATTTGAGGAGAGAGTCGACATAGACACAGGACTCGGCGATTTACCCAGGTTTGGCCCCGTCGATGCGGTAAAGACCTACTCCTGCTTTTTGACTATGGGGGGATCGATTCCTCAATAGGAAGAGTCGATCGTATCGATTACAGTGATGATGTTTCGCAACCTTAGTCTCAGGGAGATCTAGGTTATAGCGCGAGTTGTCTAATCCTAGCTTGAGGTAAGTTCTGGCTCTGTCTCCCGTGGACCTCGGCTTATAAAGGTGTCGGGTCCCGGGATTCCTAGAGTCCGACTCCTACACGATGTGGAGTTCTATTCTACTTTACAAGTTTTCTACGTGCTATACAAGGTAATTCGAATTCCTTCTAGGCCTTCAATATTCACGCTTGGCACGTCAGACTCCTGGTCGGGTCTTCTTTGTGGGCCTTCATATATAAGCCGGCCCAGAGGTTTCTAATGCCGGGTCTATGGGCCTGATCCATCCCCCCGACATTAGCCCTCAGGATTGTTGTGATGCTTTAGGCTTCACAACAATCTTCTTTTATTTTCTTCATTGGCGCTGGCTCTTCATGAATCAAGGGCCGACTTTATGCTTGGCGTTGATTGGGAGTCGAAGTCGTCTCTCTTCAATCTTGCTTTGATTCCTTTATCTCCATGAAGTCAAATCTTCTGGTTGAATCAACTATCATCTGATGCTTACTAGGAGCCGTCGTCAACTCTTTTTAGCTCCTCATTTCCTTTCACTTGAAGATTTTTCTTTTGACCTTTGGTCAAAGATCCGGTTTGGTTTTTATGATCACACTGCCCGAAACGCCGGTTGGAGGCATTGATGTTTGTAGTGGGAATCGAGGAGTCTTTCCATAAATTCTATCTACCATGGGTAGTTATCCCGTATTATTTATGGCATTAATGGATCCCTCCCATGAATCTACTATAAATATCCCTTGGATAGTTTGATCTTTCAATCGCATCCATCTTCTTCTTCCTCTTCCTGTTTTCCCCATGGCGCCTAAGCTAGAAGCCTCTTCTCCTTTGCCATCCAACGAGCCCGATCCCCGTGTAAGTACTCGAGGTCGCGGCCGTGGTCGTGGACGTGGCCGTGGTAGAGGTAGTGGCCGTGGTAGAGGTAGAGGAAGAAGTACTCGTGCTGCCTCTCCTTCTGAGTCTCCCCCTTCTTCTCCTGAGAGGAATGCGTTCTTGGTTCATATCCGTACGATTCGACGCTGGATCAAACTTCCTGAGTCTTTTTCTCAACTTGTGATTGACTCGACGCCTCCGGGTCTTTGGCTCCGATCTGATGGATGTCCTCATGGGCCTGTCTGGGTGATAGTTAGTTTTTCTAGCCATGACACTATGTTTTTTGAGAAATGTTGGAAAACTTTTCTTCTCTCCAGGAATATTTCAAGAGGAGACACCATTGTCTTTAGATTTTATGGTGAAGACACCTTGTCGGCTAGGATCTTTGACTCAGATCGAGACCGAGCCTGCTGTTGTGTGGAGAGCTCCAGCGATGAAGAACTCCTTAGTGAAGAAGAAGCTTCAACGGAGGATGAAGCCGACTCTGAAGAAGATGTCTGAAGCTGTGGGTTTTTCTTCTTAGTAGTGTATTGCCGAGTTTGGATTTTTCTTGTAAGGTTGTCTCCTTTGATGTAAGACCCAGTTGGTTTGACGAATCAAATTTATGATCTTTCATTGAGTCCATGAGTCCATGAGTCAACTTTATTCCTAACTTGAAATGTTTCTCAAAATGTATGAGAGCCGATTGTTTATGATAGTATATGTATTTGTAGCCCCCTGAGTCGATTCAGAATAGTTTAGTATCTGTAATCGACTCATAGGACAGATCTACTTGTAGCCCCCATGAGATAGTGTGGTCATGTTTACGTGCCGTACCGGGTCATCAAAGAAGAATTTTGTGTTTATGAAACTTTGCTTCGAAATGATGTAGCCCCCAAGTGTCGGGTTGTCTTTCCTGCAGCAACCTGGGACTTATAATTTCTTGCATATTTTCTGAAGAATTTTTGAAGTGTTACTCCCCAAGAGTCGGTGTGCACAGTTGTGTGACGTACCGAGTCTTTATTTCAGAAGAAAACTTGAATTGTAGTCCCCATGAGTTGGTGTGTGCATCTGTGTGCAGTGCCGAGTCACATAGATCTATCTTTTAATCTGCAAAGTCACATAGATATGACACGATGGGTTGTGTTCCCAGCTTCCAAATAGGTCGGCAAGGGCCGGTTTGACGAATGTCGATTCATATGTATGGTGAGAGTCGTCGCGACCGAAGTCGACTTTATATATATGGCGAGAGCCGTCGCGACCGAAGTCGACTTTATATATGCAGAAGATGCAATGAAAAAGGTGTAGTCCGCATGAGTCGGTGTGAGCATCGTTTGTGTCATACCGAGTCATAGAGAATTTTATGAGCTATAGTCCCCATGAGTCAGTATGAGCACTTTTTGTGTCATACCGAGTCACACAGGTTAATGAAAAGAGTATGTGATGATGCTAATGTATGCAAAAAAGAAAATATCAAGGCTCATATAGAAGTTGACTCTGGTTTCAACATGCCTCATCTTCTCGTATTTGAGATAGATTATTGGGTTATCCAGGAGTCATGGCTTCTCTGTTAGCCGGCTACTTATGACTAGTGCTCCATGTACTTAAGACTAGACTCAGCAGGCATTGTTGTAAGACCCCAAGGTATGTAGACTAAGCCGGATACACATAGTCCGTATGAGATTAAGCTATACAGGCCAAGGCGTGTTTTGCCAGTTCATGTATATGCCGGGATTTCTTCGGATAAGTGTCGAGGATTGACATCAAGCCCCCTACTGCCCCTGAATAAGCTTATACACTTGTGAATTTTACATATATATGCCGAGTTTTCGGATAAATAGTCAATGATTGTCATTGAACTCCCCGATTCCCCTGAATAAGAAATATACATGCTCAGTACCAATAGAGGCCTAGATCAAGCCCCCAGGTCTCTGAGATATAATAATGCAATGTATGATGCAAAAATAAATGATATGAAACAAAAAGGCAAAGCGGAATTGATATGGCGAGAGCCGGTACGACGAAAGTCGACTTAGTTATGTGTGGCGAGGGCCAGTGCAACAAGAGTCGACTTATGTATATTTTGATGGCGAAAGCCAGCGCGACGAAATGTCGGCTTATATATATATTATGGCGAAAGCCAGTGCGACGTGTGTCGACATAGTGAAGCGTACAATAATGTTCTTGTTTCTTATCGGGACCTGGAATTTGCATAGGTAATTCCAGTCACAACTCAATCATATGGAGAGCCGAGAGCCATACCCACTTGTCTAAGTAGACAAGGCCAAGTACAGACACTCTCGGAAAGCTGGAACGTGAGGGGCATCGCATCCAGGCCCGGATGATCAACTGAGATGGGTCCTCATCGTCCGCTCACAAGTATAAATGCTTATGGGTGGTGAAATGCCAAACGCATAGACAAGTTGCCTCAACCATATTATCGATTGAATCATAACACTTACATAAAAAAACTCCATCCCGATCAGTTAGTCGGGGTCTCGGGCGGGCAGGATCGTACAACGAAGTGTGCCACATGACGGAGTCACGAGCAATCGCATCGCGATGCCCCAAGCTGCGCACATCTCAGGGCCACTTGGTGTAAGAAAGACCGCCGACGAAAGAAAAACTAAGGTATCGAACCCCACACATGATATGCACGATATAAACATACACGCAGCATGCATGCCAAGTGTATAATAGCAGGTAACACAACATGAACTCTACAAACTCACAGACTTTATTGTATCTGCTAAACTGAGCAGACATAGTTGTTGTATTACAAGAAGAGATCACATGACTGTGATCCAACATTACATCAAGCAACAACGGAAGCAAATTATGTCTTAGTGAAGACAAGGTTAACAAATGGCTTAAGAAGCCTGAAAGAAAATACAACAACCCTCCAAAGGAACCAGGCTACTGTCTGGAACTATACGACTTAGTCGACGTCGAGCTTGAGGGGGAGGCCACCATCCGGGTCAGTGGTCTCGTCTCTAAAAAGTAGAATAAGAAAACGTGAGTACAAAGTCGTACTCAGCAATAATTACATCAGAACTATACTACTTATGCTCAGGTATCAAGGTAAAGGCAAGTGGGGTTATAATGCAGAAAGCTTTGACTTGGCAATCATGTACTACGACTACATAGAGGTTAGATGAGAAGCGCACTCGAGTCCATCTAATCCTGATCACCACATCAATACACCACCATGGATACTTCCTCGACTTCCCCATGAGGAAGAAACCCAAGGCAGTCACACTTATCTTCGCAGTTTTGGAGTATCCATTTAAGTTGTCTAATAATCAAGTAAAGGTCTCCAAGTAGTCCATAACCGCGGACACGGCTATTCGAATAGATCATTACCCTGCAGGGGTGTACGCTTCACACACGTGTCATCACTTACCGCCCGTGACTCGTCATCCTTCAAGCGGATGTCAGACGAGGATAAACACCAATGCACTTACCTCACGGCTCGACTCTAGTCCAGGGGATCGCCTATCTGAGTATGTGCCCCAATCGGGAATCCGGCCGGGGTTTCCGTTCAGGACCTAGACGATGTATGGACGGTCCGACAAACCCACCTGGACGGATGGAACTGCGCTTGCCTAAAACCGTGCTATAAGGTAACCGTGCATCTCCTCCCACTCCGGCACAAAATCAAATCGAAGAAGCAATAACCCATGCGAGTCCTGGACCATAGTCGGGGTGAATTAGTAGGCCAAACGGGGTCCCATAACCCTGCATGTGGAACTACTCTTGTCTTGGATCACAACACGATAACTTGGGGCCTATGGTAGTGTAAATGAGACAACCCAATGTGTACTCCTACACAGCCTCTCATTGTTCACCTTTATTAGGGTGGCTTCACCAACACATTACCATCATGTTGCATTGTTCACTACCATCCCGATACATCACCCAGATGGATCACCTTGATTGCATACAACTCTAGCATGGCATAGCATAACATGGATGAAGGGCCACATGATGAACAGAACCAATCCTGGATCTGCTAGCTTGAGGTTTGCTTAATACTGTGGAAGCAATGATACTTCATTCAAAGGATGGGTTCAACTAGCGGTAGAACGATAACATGTGAATCACCTAATCATGCATAAGAGAACAAGAGGGAATTGGGTTTATATAGATATGATCAATGGGGTTTGCTTGGCTTGTTGACGATCACGAGGTGTCACTCTTCAGGGCAGTCAGAAACTACGTCCGCGAAGAATCTATCGAGAAGAGGCAATTCACAATCAAGATGTAAAACATAGCATGGCATGGTACTGATGTGGGGTATGTTCAAGTTTCAACATATTAATTGAAGTATATTTGGAAAATAATTCCAAATTCAAACTCCAAATGATTATTCAAATTTGTCCAAATTGCATTTGCTACTGTTTGAACTTTGTAAACTATTTTTTCAAACTCCAAATGATTATATTATTTGTTTGATTTGGATTTATGGTTTAAAAGTTATTCAATTTCAAAGATTTAACTATTTTCTGGAATTTCTGTTAATTAGATAAAAGAATTACTGCGTCAGCATGATATCAAGACGAAGTCATGGGGAGCTGACCAGTCAACTGACGCCTAGGACCCACCTGTCATGGGAACAGAGCTTAACAGTGGGTTAATTTAGTTTAAACCATTTAATTAATCGCTTGGGCCCCATATGTCAGAGGCTTAGGAGGGTGGTTAGTGGGGGATTAAGGGGTTAACAGGCCAGTGCGGCCGTCGTCTAGCCGCCGACGCCACTGGCCACGGCGGAGGCGAGCTAGGGCGCAAGGGGCAGAGGAGGAGAGCACTGGAAGGTGCCTCTCGCTCGCGCGCGATGCGTGGGGCACGCGGGAGGGCTCCGGGGCTGCCAGAGCCACGTCCGCGACGAGCTCGCGGCGACGCGCTTACGACCGAGGCGGGGAACAACGACTGGGGCGCGATTCCGAGCGCGGGAAGGAGAATGAGGAGGGCGGAAACAACCGCTAGCTCACCAGGAGGACGAAGCTGAGAACGGAGAGGCCGGGGAGGGGCTGGCGGCGGCCGAATCGGTGTCGTGGTCCACGACGGCCGGCGGCAAGGTTGTGAAGCGGGCGTCTCCTCCTGGGGGTCTTGGCTTTAATTGACCACGCAGATCGACGAAGACGTGGACGGCGGTTCCTCTGGACAAGGTGGCGGAGTTCTTCATTGTCGTTGGCCACGGCTGCGCACGACGAAGGCCGGCGGCGAGCTACGGGTGTGCGCCAAAACTGCGAGGAAGAAGGGGGCACGAGCAGAGAGAGGGGGGAATGGAGGAGGGCTTCCAGAAGCTTCTCCTCGCGGGGATAGGGAAAAGGGGGAGGCGGCTGCGCTGGCCAGAAGCAGGAGCTGGCGGCCATGCGAGGCGCACGGCTCTGCCGTCCCTCCTTCTGGCAGAGGAGGAAGACGACAACAAGGCCAGCTGGGCTGGGCCAAGCCTCTGGGCCTCGTGGGCCATAAGGTAAGCAGGTGAGTTGCTTTCCTTTTTCTTTTATTGTTTATGTTTTGTTGGTTTTTCTCTAAAAAAATACCCAGAGCATTTTTATAAAATCCCCAAGCATTTTATTTGGGCTTAGGTGACATATAAGTAGCCACACCCACTGTTTGAGAATTTTTGAAATTCAAAACATTTGAATTTCAATTCAAATATGAATAATATTTAATTTCCAAAGGCACTTTTGGACTTTTTAAAAAATCCATGAGCATGACATGGGACCCACAACACATGAAATGTGATCATGCCCATTTATAGAGATTTTTCAAAAGTTCAGAAGATTTTTTTGGAAAAATATTTTTCTCAGCCCATTTATTTAAATTCTTTTTGAGGCTTTTCCAAATCCTCAATTATTAAATAAAGGAATTTAAACATGATGCCTTATTTCTAGAAATAAAAAGCATATACCAAAACTAGGGTTGTGATAACTCGTCCCCACTCAAAAGAATCTCGTCCTGAGATTCAAGACGTAAGGTAAGAGGGAAAATCTTCAAGGATGCAGCTTCAAGAAGATTTAGAACATCATGAGACAAACGACACACATCAAAATGATGGAAGGAGGTAGGGAAGTTTCAATTTGGTAGACAACAGTTCCACGCTAAAGTAGATAGTGAACAAGTTTTTTTTAAGTAGCGAGGAGTTAGGTTGCCCTTGATACCAAACAAGGCACCTTACGGAGAGGTAACTCATAGAACTATTTCCTAATTCAGGCAAAAAGAATGACTTTTGATACAAGGATCATAGAAGTTTATTTCACCAGACCGAGGCATACAAAAACGATCGTTGAAGGAATTCGAAAGAATGGCACACTAAAATTTGGATGGAAACTATGGTTATAGAGATAATTAGGCAAACAAGAGGCACAATCCTATTTCATACCGAAGCATATAACCTAGTGGTTGAGCATGCTTTTAATAGCTTGAGCATTCCACATTAATATGGCTTAACCAAATCTGTGCCGAAGATCTTGGTAACACTTCATACAACCATGATGAATATATTTGGGGGATGCGGTTGCAAAGGAAGATAACACCTTCTCAGATTTGTTTTCTTGGTATAGCAAGATGCTTGCCAGCATAACTTGTCTGGATGATCGACCGAGAGACATTTAGCACTCCGCTTCTAATGTTCTCCTTGATGTTCTAGATACCACAATCATGCTTCAAAGTAGCATCGATATGGTCATCAAGTAAAGGTCGGACTTCGGAACACAAAGGATCCATAAGGAACAACTTCTAGAATAAGTCATACAATATCCTCATGAAGGAGTGGCTACTAATGAATGGCTCTGTTTATCTTCGAGAATGGTGGCTAGGTTCATCACACAGGTAAAACTATATACATACAGAGCTGACTTACTGGGTGGTTTTCTTTTGGATGATCATGGCTCCCTAACAACTACAACAGACATGTGAGAGTAACGAGTACCCCGACACAAAGTTTAGTGTGGTTACTCTGGCTAAAAGACATCTGAAGTGGGAAGAAAGACTTGCAGATGCATCAACACCGGACAACATAACGGCTGTACCAGGATGAAACATGAGACATCCTACAAGAATTGGGACATAACTTACTCAAGAAACTCAATAGAATGAGGACACAGGGGACAACAACACTTCTACGGCTACAAAGAAGCAATCAACGAGATGTCCTAGTAGAGTCAAAGAAGAGCCTAGTCCTATCCTCCCGTAGACAAGATGAGGGTGACTCAGAACTCAGATCGATGAGGGTAAGGAGAAAAAAGAAGTCTTACATTGTTCCCTTATACCCAAAGTAACTATATAACTATAGAATGCTAGACTCGACATCGACCAAGGCTTCATAGTCCTACAGACAGTCCTGCTCTGATACCAAGTCTGTCAGGACCCGGAATTTGCATATGTAATTCCAGTCACAACTCAATCATATGGAGAGCCGAGAGCCATACCCACTTGTCTAAGCAGACAAGGTCAAGTACAAGACACTCTCGGAAAGCTCGAACGTGAGTGGCATCCCATCCAGGCCCGGATGATCAACTGAGATGGGTCCTCATCGTCCGCTCACAAGTCTAAATGCTTATGGGCGGTGAAATCCCATACTCATAGACAAGTTGCTTCAACCATATTATCAATTGAATCATAACACTTACATAAACAGACTCCAGCCCGATCACTTAGTCGGGGTCTCAGGCGGGCTCGATCGTACAATGAAGTGTGCCACGTGACGGAGCACGAGAAATCGCATCGCGATGCCCCAAGCTGCGCACATCTCAAGGCCACTTGGTGTAAGAAAGACTGCCGGCGAAAGCAAAACTAAGGTATCGAACCCCACACATGACATGCACGATATAAACATACACGCATCATGCATGCCAAGTGTATAACAGCAGGTAACACAACATGAACTCTACAAACTCATAGACTTTATTGCATGTTCTAAACTGAGCAGACATAGTAGTTGTATTACAAGTAGAGATCACATGACTGTGATCCAAAATTACATCAAGCAACAACGGAAGCAAATTATGTCTTAGTAAAGACAAGGTTAACAAATTGCTTAAGAAGCCTGAAAGAAAATACAACGACCCTCCAAAGGAACCAGGCTGTTGTATGGAACTATACGACTTAGTCGACGTCGAGCTTGAGGGGGAGGCCACTATCCGGGTCAGTGGTCTCGTCTCTAAAACATAGAATAAGCAAAAGTGAGTACAAAGTCGTACTCATCAAGACTTACATCAGAACTATACTACTTATGCTCAGGTATCAAGGTAAAGGCAAGTGGGGTTATAATGCAGAAGCTCTGACTTGGCTATCCTGTACTACGACTACATAGATTTGAGATGAGAAGCGCACTCGAGTCCATCTAATCTTGATCACCACATCAATACACCACCATGGATTCTTCCTCGACTTCCCCACGAGGAAGCAACCCAAGGCACTCACACTTATCTTGGTAGTTTTAGAGTATCCATTTAAGTTGTCTAATAATAAAGTAAGGGTCTCCTAGTAGTCCATAACCGCGGACACGGCTATTCGAATAGATCATTACCCTGCAGGGATGTATTCTTCACACACGTGTCATCACTTACCTCCCGTGACTCGTCATCCTTCAAGCGGATGTCGGACGAGGATAAACACCAAGGCATTTACCTCACGGCTCCAACTCTAGTCCAAGGGATCTCCTATCTGAGTATGTACCCCAATCGGGAATCCGGCAGGGGTTTCCGTTAAGGACCCAGACGATGTATGGACGGTCCGACAAGCCCACCTCGACGGATGGAACTGCGCTTTCCTAAAACCGTGCTACAAATTAACCGTGCATCTCCTCCCACTCCGGCACAAAATCAAATCGAAGAAGCAATAACCCATGCGAGTCCTGGACCATAGTCGGGGTGAGTTAGTAGACCAAACGGGGTCCCATAGCCCTTCATGTGGAAGTACTCTTGTCTTGGATCACAACATGAGAACTCGGGGCCTAGGGCAGTGTAAATGAGACAACCCACTGTGTACTCCTACACAGCCTCTCATTGTTCACCTTTATTAGGGTGGATTCCCCAACACATTACCATCATGTTGCATTGTTCACTACAATCCCGATACATCACCCAGATGGATCACCTTGATTGCATACAACTCTAGCATGGCATAGCATAACATGGATGAAGGGCCACATGATGAACACAACCAATCTTAAATCTGCTAGGTTGAGGTTTGCTTAATACTGTGGCAGCAATGATAGGTCATGCAAAGGATGGGTTCAACTTGCGGTAGAACGATAACATGTGAATCACCTAATCATGCATAAGAGAACAAGACGGAATTGGGTTTATATAGATATGATCAATGGGGTTTGCTTGGCTTGTTGACGATCACGAGGTGTCACTCTTCAGGGCAGTCAGAAACTACGTCCGCGAAGAATCTATCGAGAAGAGGCAATTCACAATCAAGATGTAAAACATAGCATGGCATGGTACTGATGTGGGGTATGTTCAAGTTTCAACATATTAATTGAAGTATATTTGGAAAAGAATTCCAAATTCAAACTCCAAATGATTATTCAAATTTGTCCAAATTGCATTGCTACTGTTTGAACTTTGTAAACTATTTTGTCGTGCTTGAAAGTTGCATATTTGGATTCCTTGCATTTTTCTGATAATTTTTCATATATTATTTTTTTGATTTGGATTTATGGTTTAAAAGTTATTCAATTTCAAAGATTTAACTATTTTCTAGAATTTCTGTTAATTAGATAAAAGAATTACTGCGTCAGCATGACATCAAGATGATGTCATGGGGCGCTGACCAGTCAACTGACGCCTGGGACCCACCTGTCATAGGAACAGAGCTTAACAGTGGGTTAATTTAATTTAAACACTTTAATTAAGGGCTTGGTCCCCATATGTCAGAGGCTTAGGAGGGTGGTTAGTGGGGGGATTAAGGGGTTAACAGGCCAGGGCGGCCGTCGGCTAGCCGCCGGCGCCACTGGCCACGGTGGAGGCGAGCTAGGGCGCAAGGGGGCAGAGGAGGAGAGAACTTGAAGGTGCCTCTCGCTCGCGCGCGACGCCTGGGGCACGCGGGAGGGCTCCGGGGTTGCCAGAACCACGTCGGCGACGAGCTTGCGGCGACATGCTTACATCCAAGGCGTGGAACAACGTTTGGGGCGCGATTCCGAGCGCGGGAAGGAGAACGAGGAGGGGGGAAACAACCGCTAGCTCACCAGCAGGACGAAGCTGAGAACAGAGAGGCCGGGGAGGGGCTGGCGGCAGCCGAATCAGCGTCGTGGTCCACGGAGGCCGGGGGCAAGGGGGTGAAGCGGGCGTCTCCTCCTAGGGGTCTCGACTCGAATTGACCATGCAGATCGACGAAGACGTGGGCGGCGGTTCCTCTGGACAAGGTGGCGGAGTCCTTCATCGTTGTTGGCCACGGCTGCGCACGACGAAGGCCGGCGGCGAGCTACGGGTGTGCGCAAAAACGGCGAGGAAGAAGGGGGAACGAGCAGAGAGAGGGGAGGGAATGGAGGAGGTCTTCCAGCCGCTTCTCCTCGCGGGGATAGGGACAAGGGGGAGGCGGCTGCGCTGGCCAGAAGCAGGAGCTGGCGGCCATGCGAGGTGCACGGCTCGGCCGTCCCTCCTTCTGGCAGAGGAGGAAGACGACAGCGAGGCCAGCTGGGCTGGGCCAAGCCTCTGGGTCAGGTGGGCCAGAAGGTAAGCAGGTGAGTTGCTTTCCTTTTTCTTTTATTGTTTCTGTTTTGTTTGTTTTTCTCTAAAAAAAATACCCAGAGCATTTTTATAAAATCCCCAAGCATTTTATTTGGGCTTAGGTGACATATAAGTAGCCACACCCACTGTGTTAGAATTTTTGAAATTCAAACAAATATGAATAATATTTAATTTCCAAAGGCACTTTGACTTTTTCAAAAATCCATGAGCATGACATGGGACCCACAACACATGAAATGTGATCATGCCCATTTATAGAGATTTTTCAAAAGTACAAAAGTTTTTTTTGGAAAAATATTTTTCTCTGGCCATTTATTTAAATTCTTTTTGAGGCTTTTCCAAAGCCTCAATTATTAAATAAAGGAATTTAAACATGATGCCTTATTTCTAGAAATAAAAAGCACATACCAAAACTAGGGTTGTGACATTTCTACTCAAGTGTAATATGGACGGAGTTGTGCAATGTTCCACGGCCTGGGAGTCTCCTCCATGCTTGTGCGCGTGTCTGCCTTCTCGCATATATCCACTAGGTAGTAGGATCCGTTGTACAGGTTCTTGCTGACCACAAACGGTCCTTCCCAAGGAGAGGATAACTTGTGCATTCCATCTCTTTTCTGTATGAGTTGGAGCACTAAATCACCTTCTTGGAAAGTCCGACTTTTGATGCGACGGCTATGGTAGCGTCGTAGATCTTGTTGGTAGATAGCTGATACGTCCAAAACGTATCTATAATTTCTGCTTGCTCCATGCATGTTTTGTGTGATATTGCTATGATCTAGATACACTTTCATACACTTTTGATCATATTTGGACTAACCTATTAACTCAGTGCACCCCAGTGCCAGTTCCTGTTTTCTGCTGTTTTTCTATTTCAGTTTTCCCCCATATAAAAAGTGGAAGAAAAATTCGAGAAAATTCAGATAAAAAATCAGCGTGCCGGAAGCTTCGAGAAGAGCCCGGGAGGGGACAGAGGGGAGCCAGGGGGCTCCTGGGGCCCCTGGCCCACCTCTGGCTGCCCCCTTTCGCCTATTTATCCCCCGTCACGGGAAAACCCCAAAAAGAGAACCCTATTCCGCGAACTCGCCTCTGTTCCGCCACCGCCGCGCTTCCGAAGATCGGGAGCACCAGAAGACCTCTTCCCGGCACCCTGCCGGAGAGAGGATTGACCTCCGGGAGTCTCCTCTCCACCATGGATGCTCCCCGGATGTCTCGTGAGTAGTTTTCCTTGGACCATAGGTCCGTGATCAGTAGCAATGTGATGTTCTCCTCCCCTCTTTGATCTTCATTGTGTAGACCTCATGAGCTGCCAACATGATCGAGGCATCTTTGTAATATTTCTGCTATTGCTATGTTGAGTTTGATAGGATCTGATGGATTATGAGATTATGTTCAGATTGTGATAGAGTAATATATTTGGTTTTTATCTCTTATATTTTTGTTCCTAAGTAATTCTTGCATGTTCCCCGTTGCTGTTTATTGCTTTGGCCAAGTAGTAGGTAGTGACTCCAATAGGGAGCGTTGTGCTAGATTGTGGGTTCATGCCCCCGATGACACGCTTGAGTGACAGAAACATGAGTCTAGGGGATGTGCTGTTGCCACAAGGGGGAAAACAACGGTGCTTGTAACCGCGGTTACAAGGATTGCTTACTTTACACAGAGTTCTTTTTAATGCAGTTGTCTGTTGCTTTGGGTTTACACTTTGGGTGGGGCTCGCAACTTAATACCAGCGAGATGTTCTGGATAGATATCTCAAGGTGGATGATTAGTAGTAGATGCAGATGGATTTCGGTCTACTTACCTTGGCGTACTGCCTGTGCTTTTGAACCTCTTCCTTTCTTTTGTAGCATAGTTAGCATTGCGGTGCGTTCATAATCCTGTGAATTGCCTTTCTGTAATTTTTTTACCTCGCATAGCAATTTTATCGTCTTTTGGGAGAGAGACATCACTAGTGAACATCACGTATCCCGGTCCATATCCTTATCATTGTTTTCACGCTATATTTACTTTTCTGCATTTACTTTCAAGTTGCTATTATTATCCCTTGCGTTTTATCCTTTGTAAACAACAAGGCCGGAGAGATTGACAACCTCTCTGAACTTCGTTGGGAACAAAGTTATCTGTGTCTGTGTGCAGGTCCGCGTCAGTTGCGCCGCTGACACCTACTTATCATCTCTGGAGTCCTACTGGAGACAAACCTTGGTATCTTTACCGAGGGAAATTTGCTGCTGTGCTGCATCACGCCTTCCACTTTGGGCTCACCAACGAAGGGAGAGAAGACTACACCCGTCAACCCTCGCGCCATCAATAGCCTACTGTGCTGCAGCCAAATCTCGTTTTTCATCGAGAATATCCAAGGCGTCTTGAATTTCTTTCTCGTTTTCGGCTTCTACATAAGCAGTGACTCGAGGTGAGTCGTGACGTATGTCACTTGGGAGGACGGCTTCCGCTCCATAGTCTAGGAAGAAGGGCGTATAGCCTGTCGACCTGTTGGGAGTCGTCCGGATGCTCCATAGTACTGAGGGTAACTCCTCCTCCCAGCAACCCGATGTCCTTTTCAAGGGGACAACGAGTCGGGGTTTGATGCCTCGGAGCAACTCTTGGTTGGCTCTCTCGGCTTGTCTGTTGGAATGTGGATGTGCCACTGATGCAAGGTCGAGTCGGATGTGCTTGTTCTAGCAGATTCGCTGCATAACCCCTTCTGATAGGTTAGAACTATTATCAGTGATGATGCTGTGGGGTAGGCGAATCTGTATATAATCTTTTTCAAGAATTTAGTGTTGTCGCAGCGTCAGATTTGCTGACCGTCTCGGCTTCGACCCATTTGGTGAATTTATCTACTGCCACTAATATGTGGGTATTCTTGTTGGCTGACCTTTTTAAAGGTCCCACCATATCAAGTCCCCATACTTCAAAGGGCCAGGTGATAGGTATCATCCCGAGTTCTTTAGCCGGCCGTGAGCTTGTTTTGCATAGCGCTAGCATCCATCACATTTCTTGACTATGTCGTCTTCATCCGCATGAGATGTGAGCCAATATAAGCCATGTCGAAAGTCTTTGGCTACAAGCGAACGAGAGCCGGCGTGGTGTCCGCTATCTCCATAGTGTATTTCATTGAGGATGGCTCTACCTTCTTCTGGTGAAACACATCTCTGAAAAACATCTGCGGCACTTCGCCGATGTAACTCACCAGTGATGATTACAAAGGATTGGCTTCTCCTGACGATTTGTCTGGCCAGCATCTCATCTTGAGGAAGGATTCCTCGAGTCTTGTAATCCAAGTAAGGTACGACCCATGAGGGTGTAGCATGAATTGCAGCGACCAAAGCTGGCTCTGGATCCGGCTCTGCTATGTCCTGCTCTGTTGGTGGTTGTACAGACGACTTTGTTAGGACATCCAGGAATATGTTTTGAGGGACCGGCTTTCGCTGAGAGCCAAGTCGGGAGAGAGCATCTGCTGCTTCGTTTTCCCGACGGTCCACGTGATCCACCTGGTATCCAACAAAAAATCTGGCTTGTCTTTGCACCTCTCGTCGATAAGCTGCCATTATGGGATTTTTGGAATCCCATTTTGCTGACACTTGTTGAGAAACGAGATCAGAGTCGCCATAGCATTGGATCCAACTTATGTTCATCTCACGAGCCAGCCACAGTCCATGAAGCAAGGCTTCATACCCTGCTACATTGTTGGTACAGGTAAACTACAGTTGTAGAACATAGCAGGATTTCTCCCCTTTAGGTGAGGTAAGAACCACGCCGGCTCCAGACCCTTGGAGATGTCGGCTTCCGTCGAAGTGCATCGTCCAATATTTGGTGACTGGCTTCTCCGGAGATGTTTGGATTTCTGTCCAGTCATTGATGAACTCGGCTAACGCCTGGGACTTGATGGTCGTTCGTGGTTTATATTTGATGTGGTAAGCCCCAAATTCTATGGCCCACTTTGCAATCCTTCCCGTTTCTTCCCGGTTTTGGATCATATCTGCAAGTGGTGCTGAGCTGGACACAGTTATGGGGTGCTCCTGAAAGTAGTGTTTAAGTTTCCGGCTCGCCATGAATACACCAAGAACCAATTTGTGCCAGTGAGGATAACGCTGCTTTGATAGGGTCAAAACCTCACTGACGTAGTAAACTGGCCTTTGCAGGGGGTGCTCCTTGCCAGCTTCCATACGCTCAATAACAACCACAACGCTGAATGCTCGATTGTTGGCTGCTATATAAAGCAGCATAGGTTCCTTTGGCTTGGGAGCCACCAGGATTGGAGCCTGGGATATCTGCTTCTTCAATGACTCTCGGGCCTGATCGGCTTCATCATCCCAGAATTTTTTTTCTGATTTCCTCAGAAGTCGATATAGGGGGATTGCCTTTTCACCAAGTCGGCTTATGAACCGACTTAGAGCGGCTACGCATCCTGTGAGTCGTTGGACTCCCTTTACTGAGGCCGGCTTCTGAAGAGTCATGACAGCGTTCATTTTCTCTAGGTTTTATGTATCCAAGGAGTTTACCTGGAGGTATCCCAAAGGTGCATTTGGTCGGGTTTAACTTCATCTGGTACTTGCGAAATTTTTTGAAGGTTTCCATCAAGTCACAGATGAGTGAGTCGGCCAATTGGGACTTGATCACTATATCATCCACATAAGCATGCACGTTGTGCCCAATATGCTCTTTGAGGCAACTCTGCACTGTTTGCTGATATGTGGCTCCCGCATTCTTAAGGCCAAAGGGCATAGAAGTGTAACAGTAGATCCCGAAGGGGGTGATGAAAGCTATTTTTTCTTGATCTTCAAGGTCCATCTTGATTTGGTGATAACCAGAGTAGGCGTCAAGGAAACATAGGAGCTCACATCCCGCAGTCGAGTCTATGATCTGGTCAATATGAGGCAGTGCGAAGGGATCCTTTGGGTAGGCCTTGTTTAAGTCTGTGTAGTCAATGCACATGCGCCAGGTCCCGTTCTTTTTAAAAACAAGGACCGGGTCTGCGAGCCATTCTGGATAGAAGAATTCGATGATGAAACCGGCAGCAAGGAGCCGGGCTATCTCTTCCCCAATAGCGTTTCTCCTCTCGTCGTTGAAACGGCGAAGGAATTGCTTCACCGGCTTCAGCTTTGGATCTATATTTAGGTGGTGCTCAGCGAGTTCCCTCGAGACACCTGGCATATCAGAGGGTTTCCAGGCGAAGATGTCCCGATTCTCACGGAGGAACTCGATGAGCGTGCTTTCCTATTTATCAGATAACTCTGTCCCGACGATAAACTGCTGAGAAGAGTCACCAGGGACAAAGTCAACTTTTTTCGTATCCTGAGTCGGGAGTCGGTTTCTTCAGGATTGTGGGGTCTACCGGGTCTACCTTTTCTTGGTATACGGACAAGTCCTCTTTAGCGCGTGTCGACTCGGCAAATTTGTCGTGCTGTTCGTTGCATTCCACTGCCCTGGTCCGACTTCCATCGACGGTGATTGGGCCTTTAGGACCCGGCATTTTTAGTTTCAGGTAGACATAGCATGGCCGAGCCATGAATTTGGCGTAAGCCGATCTGCCCAAAATGGCGTGATATGGGCTCTTGAGTTTTACCACTTCAAAGGGTATGAGCTCGGAGTGGAAATTCTCAGCGTTTCCAAAAGCCGTCTCCAGGTGAATTTTGCCTATCGGGCGTGCCGACTTCCCTGGGACTATTCCGTGGATAACGGTGTTGGAGGGTTGCAGCTATTTTTGGGTCGGCCCCATCCGGCGAAAGGTTTCGTAGTAAAGGATGTTGATGTTGCTTCCTTCATCCATGGGCACTTTGTCAAGTGTATATCCACCAATTTGTGGAGAGACTACTAGAGCCAGGGCGCCCGGGTTATCTACCACCGGGGGGTGGTCGTGTAAGTCCTGATATGCGGTACTGTTCCAAATCTAGATGTTTCCATCGGCTGGACGAGGTCGGGTTAGCTACCCAAACCGATGTGGGCAGCCCTCTAGCTTCCAGGTGTGGACCACGAAAGAAACCATGTCTCCGCCGGCCCGAGTTGTTTGAAAATCTGCTGGAAGCTCACCAGTCACACACACGTTTTTCAAATGGTAAAACTAGCTTGGGCCACCTCTAATGGTGTTTGAAGCTAGGTAGGTAAGAAAAGGGGACCCCATAAAATCCCACACGTGGTTAGGCACGCTCAGTCTTAAAACCAATACCCGGAACTCGGGTCCTAGGTGACTCGAATGGAACAAAGCGTCGGGGCGGGATAGCCTAGACCTTCCATCCTTCGTCGAATATAGTCAACATCATAATAATCATATCATCAATAACAATATAATAATGTGATATCCCAAACCCAGGAGTAACAGGAGGTAACATCGTAGCATCCTAAGCATGCATACTAAGCAGGGGCTGAGCAACGAGCAATAGTAACATAGCAGTACAAGGTTTGCTGGGAGGGGACATGGCTGTATCAGTTTGAAAGAGGCTGTAAACATGTGGTAGGATCAAACATCAAACTTAACCTAGACTAGCATGCAAACCGCTGGTTGAAATAGAATGGATCATAAGTAATGTATAGTCCTTGCCTGTTGATAAGTCGGGTTTCGAAGGTGTAGTTGATCGCAAGCTCGCATCGTCTCCGAGAGGTACCCACGGTAGCAGATAAGACGGTAAACACTGAAAATAAATCAACGAGCAAGCACTCTATTACTACGAGGCAAACACGATCAAGCATCAACAAGAAGCAACACGAGACATCGCACCTACCGTCGAGAGCGGTTACTAACAATTTAAGTGGAGTTCTCGTCACACACGACGATACCGCACGTTTAGAATCAGTTCAAGTTGTTTAGCTACACAAGGTGAGCAAAAGGTTGTTAACATGGCATATCACTCAAGCATTGCAAGAGGTGAAGCATGAATAAACTATCTAATCTAGTCACTTTAAGTGGGGGGGGGGGGTAAAACCTATACATGGAAAATATCACGAACCCCACGATAATTGTAATGTTTGGTACTGTTTTGCCCTAAACAATATTTTATTATTTTTATTAGAAAGAAAGAGCAGCATAAACACAATCTACATGCAATTATAGTCTAGTTACATATAAGAAACATTTTAATCCGAGCAACGGTTAAAAAGTTATGGAAAATACAGTTTACGGTGGCAAGAAGTTGTAATTAACAGGTCAACAACATGTAAACAAAGTCAAAGATGGCAACAAGCAACATTTTAGTAATCTACACGTAAAACGGAGCAACTTTCATGTAGAAAGCGTCTCCATCGGAGCTACCGGTGAAAAGATATAAGCATCGCAAAATTTTTTATATAATCTGCCTATTAAAAAAACCTAGGAAAGTAAAAAAAACACTACCGGGCCGAAACAGAGGCGCTGCCTAATTAAACAACGCTTAGGGGCGCTAAATAGCTACACGGGACGGCCCAACAGAAAAAAAACAGGCAAAACAAAATAAGAAAAAAAAAGGAAGGCCGGCTCTCACCACTGGGCCTTGGCCCAACAGGCCGGCCGGAGGGGGCGTGCTGCCTGGGCCGCTGCAGGCACTGGGCCGCGGGAGAGGAGGCCGGCCCATCTGGCTGCTCGATCCAATCCCGAGCGGATCTCGTCCAGGCGGCGGCGACCGGGACGCCGGCGGCTCCGGTGGTGCCGCGGGAAGGCCGGGAGACGGGGGCGGCTGCCGGGCGACGGATCCAGGCCAGATCCGGCCGGAGGCAGTGCGGGGCGATGTCGTCCGTCGCTGTCCAGGGCGGCGCGGGCTCGTGCTTCGGGCGGCGGAGCTCAACCATCCATGGCGCTCGCCGACGGCCATCCTGCTGCAGGGGAGAAGAGGAGGGGGTGAGGAAGAAGATAGAGAGGGGAGAGGCGCGGCTCAGGGCTCACAAGGAGGCGGAGCGCGGCACGGCGGCCGGCCGGAATGAGGCGGCGGTGCTGTGGCGTCCACGGGCGGCTGCTTGAGGAGAGAGGAGGAGGGTAGGTGGGGAGATCCCTGGGCCGTTGGATCGGCCGATCCAACGGTCCAGATCGCATAGGGCTAGAATTTGGGCAAAAATTGGGCAAAAATGCGAAATTGGGTGCAAAGTGGAGGGGGTGGCTGCAATTTTCTGGCTAGGGAAACCCTAGAAAGAAGTGGGAGTGTGGTGGTCTTTATATAGCCCCGGTGGCTGGCAGTTTGCAAAAACATCCCCGGTTTTTCTCTCGCGCGCGTGGTGCTCACGTTTCTGACCGCCGGGGGTCCGCAATACCTCCGATTCGGGTAAAACTTCGAACTGCGCGATCAGCGCGTCGAGCTGGCGGCGTTCACCTCGCGTTGGAACCGTTCCGAGAACACTTTCCGGCGCGCTATAAAAATATCCCGTTTAATTATTAAACGGGGTTTTCGTTCCGTTGGCTGCGGCTGGTCTCGTGTGGTTTTCGCGACGGTGATCGGATGAAACCCGGTGTCGCAAAGGTCGAGTGTCAGGGTGGCAAGGGTCGGTCTCCGTCTGGTACGAGATAAGAGGGGGGAAAATAATCGTCGATCGATAAATCAGGGATGCAAACACCGCAAACAAATCATACAATCAAACAATTCACACCGAAAACAAAAATTTTCATTTTTGTGAAAACTGGGCTGTTACAGGTCGTCCCGTGTCCAGGTGATTGGCTATTCTGACCAATTAAGCCACCTGGGCCAAGCCGGCTCCGTAGTCACAGCCATGGCGGTTCTCCGTTGCAACTTCTTATCCCTCGTGCAACTGCTAGTGGTGAAAACGTGATATGCTGCATGGTCATGGCGCTGTTTTGGGTTTGCTTGGAATCCAGCGAGCCCTGATTGATTTTGCTGGGCCCCTCCTATGGGTCCTTGGTGTTGAGGCATTGTGCCGGTTCCTTGGTAGCCAGGGTTCTGGTTGTTGCCGTTCTGGACGGCTACCCCAACTGACTCGGGAGGTCCCTGGTTCCCTCGTCGTGAAAACTCTTTCATGAAATTGAAATCTTCCCAAGTGTGGTTGGCTAGGCGACCGGGTTTGCTATGGGTCGGGCAAGGACTCTTCATAGCTGCTTCAAAGTTGTTCGGGCGAAAATTTCCTTCCGGCTTGCGGTAGTTTTTGCCCCCCTGCTTCTGTCTTTGGGAGCCGACATTTGTGTTGGCTACCAAGTCAGAAGTAGTCTGATCAAGTCGTCGCTTGGTTTGCTGATTCTGATTCTGGGATGTTTTGCCGCCAGTTTTGTTCTGACCGGCTTTATCCTGTTGAGGCTCAGTGTCTTTGGTTTTGTCAGACTCGGCATATTTGATGACTACGTTCATGAGCTCTCCTATATCTTTGACCGTCCTCTTGAGTCGGCTAAGTTTGTGCACTAGGGGTTCGAACTTGCAGTTCCTTTCCAAGACGATGACGGTTGTTTGGGAATTGAGGGTGTCCGAGGAGTGGATTATTTCTGCAACCCGTCGTGCCCAGCTCAGGGTCGACTCTCCTTCCTTATAGACACAATGCTCCAAGTCGACGATTGTGGTAGCTCGCCGGCAGGTGCCTTGGAAGTTCTGGATAAACTTTTCCTTGAGATCCGTCCAGGAGGTGACGGAATTCTCTGGGAGGTATTTGAACCATGTGCGAGCCGGCCCTTCCAACATCATTGTGAGGTAACGGGCACAAAATCCTTCACTGGCTTGTAGCATGTCCATGGCTAGGTCATAACTTTCGATCCAAGCTACCGGGTCCATGTCAGCAGTATAGTTAGCGATCTTACATGGGTCCTTGAAATCTGATGGCAAGAGTGTATTTCGGAGAGCCGGCACCAGCCATCGGTTGCCCACGGATCTGCTGATGAACTCGACATCTTGATCTTGGGGTGGAACTTGGACCATCTGCTCGACCCGGCGTTCTAGATAGAAGACGGATGGTATGTCTTGGATCCTTATCGCCCCCGGCGGGTCTGGCGGCGGAGCCCGTCGCTGGCGATGGCTGCTCGAGCCGGCTGGAGCCGGTGAATCTGCTTGCCGGCTCATACTTTTATATGGGGTTTCATGTAAGTACTGGAATCCCTGTGAGTACTGAGCCTGTTGTGTGATTACGGTTTTGAGAAGATTGATTGCCCCTCGAGTAGCCTGGTCCATCGGAATGTCTCCGTGCACGAGCACGCTGGCGAGGTACCGTGTCGCTTCCAGCACGTTTTGCATGGGATTATTGAAATGATCCGGGGGTGTATGGAACCGCTCCTGCCGTGGCTAAGGGACATGTTGCCTTGGTGGCGTGTAACCTAGGGGGTGGCGACTGATTCATATCCTAAAATAGCCTTCGGGCCGGGAGATCAGCAGGGATCCGGCTCGTGGGTCCTGCGGGTCGTGCGTTGGCGAGACTTAGTTTAATAGCTTCTATCAATTCTGACTCGTGTCACAAGCGCCTGGCTTCTTGGGAGAGTTGGGTTTATCTCTCCACCATTTGTGCATTCTGGGAGTTAACTTCCCTCTGAATGCTCATCACCTGGGCTTTGAGTCCATTGACCCTGGTTCTCCATGCTTAATGGTTTTCAGTAGTCATGGGCGCAGCTAAGGCTTCATCCAAGGCGTTTAGGGCATCTGAGAGGACTTCTGCTCCTGTAAGAACTTCTGGCTGTTCCCTATCTGGATTAGGGGTCGTGTTGTGAGTTGTCTCCACATTCCGGTTCTGTGTTGCACCTTGAGCGGGTTGGCTTCCCTGCTCTTCGGTGCCCGCCATGAACACTGTCACGCAATATGGAGGCTCGTACTGTGGAAAGTCTGGGTCGTATTCTGATGGTCCCGCTCCGAGTCTGTTGCTCCCGGCGGATCAGATGGAGCCAGTATCTGAGAAGCTTATTTCACTGGGTTGTGAGTCAGCGTCAGATGTTTCTTCTGTGGTGTTGAGCGTCAGAGGCCCGACAGAGTGCGCCGACTCCAGAGACCCAGCGATGAACCCAACGAAGGTGTTCCTTGAGCCGGCATGTCGCCGACTCGAGGTCTCCAGGGGGACTTCAGGATCATGCTCTGGCTCAGATCCGTCTATCTTCCCAATGAAGATATGAATAGATCCGATCGGGACCCGATAACCGGATTCGACGGAATCGGCGTCAGGGCCCCAAGTCGAGTCGTCGATGCAGAGCTTGCCACGCCGGCTCCTGGTGATTCTTCCCGCCACGAATCTTTCCATGCCTAGTAGAGCTTCCCCTAGAATCTCAATGCCTGCGAGCGCAGGCCCCACGGTGGGCGCCAACTGTCGTGGGAAAGTCACGGCAGATGTCCATAAAGTTGGACTTATCATGGGACCTTTGCTGCGAGGCGAATTCGAGGAGAGAGTCGACATAGACACAGGACTCGGCGATTTACCCAGGTTTGGCCCCGTCGATGCGGTAAATACCTACCCTTGCTTTTTGACTATAGGGGGATCGATTCCTCAATAGGAAGAGTCAGTCGTATCGATTACAGTGATGATGTTTCGCAACCTTAGTCTCGGGAAGATCTAGGCTATAGCGCGAGTTGTCTAATCCTGGCTTGAGGTAAGTTCTGGCTCTGTCTCCCGTGGACCTCGACTTATAAAGGTGCCGGGTCCCGGGATTCCTAGAGTCCGCCTCCTACACGATGTGGAGTTCTATTCTACTTTACAAGTTTTCTATGTGCTGTATAAGGTAAGTCTAATTCCTTCTAGAGCTTCAATCTTCACGCTTGGCACGTCAGACTCCTGGTCGGGTCTTCTTTGTGGGATGTCGGGGATCAACCCCGGAAAATCCCATGGTCAGGGACCCTGGGTTATTCATAGAGATAGGCACAGGTTGGACGATACTCGTCGGCTAACAAGAGAAGCACTTCCTGCTCGATATTATCACGTGAGGGGGGCGATTACAATGGAGGCCAAGGCGAGTTCACTCAAGGCTAGGATGAGTAGATGCGTATGGAGATGATCTGGACGTCTCCCCTCCTAGCCTTTATATACTAGGCTAAGTCTCGGGGATTCCATGCTAGGTAACATAGGTAGTTTCCTAATTCTAGTCCTGCCTTGTACGCCAAGTTGCACCTTCCATGTTAGTCGCGGACTCCTACGTCGGTGCTTGGTTGGGCCAATCGCGGGCCTGTCGTAGCTTCCCAGCGGGCCTTCTGTCTTCACACGCACCAGGTAGTCTCACATGTAGGAGTCGTGGGGTCACCCCATCGTCAATAGCCCCCGAGTGCCTGGGGGACTCGAAGAGTCGCGCATGGACTCGAATTCATCTGCGCCTTATTGTTTGTAAGCGTCGTATCACCACGGGTCGCTGGCAGCTTTGAGCCATGACAATATCTGTTTCGAGGGATTGCTAAGCTGAAAGGGCCCAAGGAGTCGACTGGCCGAGGCTTGGTGAATTGTTCTAGTGACAAATACCACAGTAGCCCGATCAAGCTCATGTCCCTCGACATGAACTTGGAACAGTGGTGTCAAGCAAAGTCATGCCGCTGCAAGTCTTATAGGATCAATTTTCGCCAGTCTAAGCACATAGCCTGAGCGCGTTTGCTCGGCTCTTTCTATCATGCAAGCGCATGGAAAAGGTCGGTAGTGAAATCGCTCTGCCGCAAGTGCCGGCCCGGCCGTTCTACGCAGCGGGGTCTTACCTACACGCTAAGCTTGCGTGGCATCTGGGTACAGTGTGTCGTAGCCCAGGCATAATCGTTTTTGTTGAGGCATGGAGCCTGATTTAGCAATGCACCCACTTGGAATAAACTGTCAAGTGAGCTGTTTTAGTCGTCACTCGCAGAGTTTTTAGAAAACTCAGGCGAGGAAAATAAGATAGGACCCACTCGGAATGTCGTCGAGTGTGCGAGTAAGTCATGTTTGCTGAATGGCTGAATCTTTTTTGGGCGAGTGGTCACTCGAATGCTTTTTTGCTCTTGGGGTGAGGGAGCACCCGAACTCTAAGAGTATGTTGTTTCTGCTGGTGCGAGTGATCACTCGAGCACATCTTTGCCTTCTGGGTGAGGGAGCACTCGAACTCGAATAAAGGTACTCCCAATGGGAGTAAGAATTTTTCTTTGAAATAATATGAAATAGCTTGTAAAGAGCCGGATGCTGACCGAAGATGCGTGTTTTATACGCGTTGCGGAGGTGTGACGTTTGCTGGTTCGCCTGACAGGTTGGGTCGCCATGTCAAGTGAAAATTGAGTGACTTGACATCTTTTGCCCGAAAATTTTGCACTTCGTGATGATGGCCCTCGTTTTTCGCGCGCGGTGGGCGGTATGGTTAGTGCGCCGGTTGATTTTTCCATGTTCCTCGGCTATCGTGGGATCGTGCCACGTCTCTTGGATTCCAAGATGAGCGGTGAAGATTTTTTTGCTCAGACTGATGGTTAAATACCGGGGTCTAGTGTGTTTTAGGTTTTCACCCAGCCATTGCCTTCTCATGTCTTCCTTTCTTCTTCCTTTGTTGTTCTTTGCCGTAGGCCTGTCTTTTCGTGCGGTTTGCTAGTTGAGATCCATGTCCAAGCTTCCCCGTAGTGCAGCGCAGGAGTCGGCAAGGATGACCGGTAGATGGGAGCACTCTCCTTTTGGAGTTGCAGATCTGGATGAACTGGTGGCCGACGGCGAGGTGGCGCGTGATGCCGCTCGGATTCCTGGTGATGAGGAGGTTCCTACGCCCCGTTCAGATGAGCGGGTATGCTTTCAGAGTTTCTTCCCCCGTGGTTTTGCACTTCCCATTCACCCTTTCCTCCGGGGGTTGCTTTTCGCCTATCAGTTGCAAATGCATGATTTAACCCCCAATGTGATTCTTCACATTGCTTGTTTCATTATGCTCTGTGAGGGCTTTTTGGGAATTTATCCCCATTGGGGCCTCTGGAAATGTCTCTTCAATGTGAAGAGGAAAAATTCTAAATACGCCATTGGGGGCGTGGGGATCTCCATTAAGGAGAAATATGCGTATTTTGATCTGGAGAAGTTGGACTCCGTCTTTTTGTGGCGGAGGAGCTGGTTTTATCTGAAGGACTAGTGCGTTGCGGGTCAGCGGTTTGGTCTGCCTCCTTTTGACCCTGCCGCACGGGCGGTTACATGTTCTTCATGGGCGCATCCTTTGTCTGCTCGCGAGTCGTCTCTCGTGGAACCGTTTGTGCAGAAGATTACTGCTTTGAAGGATGAATTGACTGGCGGCCAGCTTATCTCCGTGTTTGTCAAGTGACGCATGCAGCCGGTTCAGCATCGGGTCCGTCCCATGTGGCAATATACTGGGCCTGATGACTCGACTAGGTGTTCACCCGAAGAGTTTTCCGATGACGACCTTTTTGCCCGAGTTCAGCAAGTCACAAAGTGCACGGCATTGGGGAGCGGAGTCTTCTTCGTCCTTACTCTGCTGACTTGCCTGTTCCTCAGGTACTTATCTTTAAATTTTTTTGAACAGCTGACTCGTTCCTATTGGTTTCTGATGCTATTTTGATCTGTAGGGTCATAATCCTTTGTTGAACAATCCGCCGCAGCCTGAGGATGCAGATATACTCGATGAACCTGGTGAGGCTGATGTCGATCATGTCCCTGCGAGTGATGGGGGTGCTTCTGGCGCTTCGGGTGCTGTTGCTGTCGAGTCTACGGGTGCTCCACCATCAGTTGCGGATGACTCTGGGGATTCAAGTCCTCTTCGTGTCAAACGCACTCGCCCTGCGAGTGGTCGTGATGTGGCGGGTGATGGCGAAGATTTTCCCGCGGTTGTACAGCCTGTTGTGCCGTGCCCTCCTCCAGCTTCCTCAAAGAAACGCAGGTTCGGGATATTGCTGCGTCCAGGCGCTGCGCCTGCTGGGTTAGTGTACATTTCCACTTTGCCATTTCTGGCTTTCATTTCCTTGGCTGGTGTTTTGAAGGTAACCGCTTTCTAGGACTGCTCCTGCTCCGGCTGCTTCCTCTGCGAGTGCTGGTGTTGTCGCTGCTCATTCGACTGATTCTGGAGCGGCTTCTGGTCGACTGGCCGGTTCCGCTACTCCCGTGGCTTCGGGTGCGGGGAAGACCCCTGCGACTGTAGGTGTGGAGGGGACCTCTGCGACTGCTCCGTCTTGGGGGTCTGCTTCGGCTGCTGCTGCTCCTGAGGGCGACTTACCTCCGGATGTCAAACCAGTGATCCCTGAGGAGCACTTTATGGAGAGGAGGGATCTCTCTGCTAAGGATAAAGCGAAGTTCTTTGATCGCATAGCAGAGCAGGTATGCGATTTCTTTGTCCTTCTGTGCTTTGCTATAGTAGCCCTCGAGGCTGCAAACGGTCACTTGTGGGTGGTTGTAGTCTATGATTTTGGTCTTCCTTCTGTCGGTCTGATAAATATTGGAAGCACGGTAGTGCTCCCACTGGGAGTAGCCCCCAAGGCTGCAAGCAATCATTTGTGATTGGTTGTAGCCTTTGATTTTCTTCTTTCCTATGCTTTTGACTTGGTGTATCTTCTTGGGTGCAGCCTTTATTTCGGATGTGCGAACGTGTGCTGATTAGGACTGATCGGTGGTGACGTGCTTATGACTCGGTCCAGGGGAGCTTAACTGCTATGACACGTGAGATCCTGGTTCTTGGTCTTTGTTTCTTTTGCTGATTGGTTTTGATTGGTGTTTGTTCTGTAGGTCGCAAGAAGGGTGCCGAAAGGCGGGCGGATATTGCGAAGAAGGAACTTGCTGAACTTCGGGCTGCTCTGGAGTCCAAGGAAAAGGAACTGCAGGCGCAGCAAGGCGAGCTCGAGCGGTTGCGGCGGTTGGAGGAGCAGAGTCTACAAGTCGAGAGGGTTGAGTGCGAGCGCCTGCAGGAATTGGCGAGCTCGCTAATTGGTTAGTGGACTCTTCCTGTCCTCCGTCTTTTTTGCGGTTTGTTTGCCTCTCCGATTGCTGGGATTTCAATCCGTGGCCTTCTTCCTGTCCCTTCATCCCTTGAGAAGCTTTTCCGGATGTACTCCCAGCCTGCGGATCTTCGGCACGTAGTTAATCACCAGATTTATGCAGGTGCTCGCTGTGCTTTTTCCTTTCTCCATAGTCATTGGCCGGGGGTTGATATTGCATTGGCGGCTCGAGGACCTCCTGGTGGTCGAACTCAGCCGATGGATGACCATTACGCCGTGGCGGATGAGCCTGCAGGTGAAGTGGTGAAGTGGGTGGTCGAGGATAATGACCCTCGGTTGGGTGCTCTGTACAAAGTGAAGTCAGAGCCTGGAGATTAGCCTTTGCTTGGTGTTGACTCCTTTGCTGAGCAACGTTTGTTGCTGCTCTTTTGCATTACTTTGTTCATTTGCTGTAAACCAACTTGTGTTGTATAGGTTTGTCTTGTCGGCTGCAGAGTATTTGGGCGAGGGGTCCCCTTCTTCTCTTTTTAGAGTCTGAAATAGGCGAAAAGTTTCTCGGGGGTTGGCTGCTGCGGCGAGCCCCCGAGTGTTAATCTTTTAGAGTCGCGTTTGCGAAGAACGCCTCGCGGGGTGGAAGCTATGGCGAGCCCCCGAGTGCCATTTTTTTAGAGACGCGCTTCCGAAGAACGCCTCGAGGGTTGGCTTCTTCGGCGAGCCCCTGAGTGCCGATTTTTTAGAGTCACGTTTGTGAAGAACGCCTCGGGGGGTGGCTGCTTCGGCGAGCCCCGAGTGCCAATTTTTTAGAGCGGCGTTTGCGAAGAACGCCTTGGGGGGTGGCTGCTTCGGCGAGCCGCCGAGTGCCAATTTTTTAGAGTCACGTTTGCGAAGAACGCCTCGGGGGGTGGCTGCTTCGGCGAGCCCACGAGTGCCAATTTGTTTAGAGTCGCTTTTGCGAAGAATGCCTCATGGGGTGGCTGCTTTGGCGAGCCCCCGAGTGCCAATATTTTAGAGTCGCGTATGCGAAGAACGCCTCGGGGGTGGCTGCGTTGGCGAGCCCCCGAGTGCCAATTTTTTTGAGTCGCGTTTCCGAAGAACGCCTCGGGGGGTGGCTGCTTCGGCGAGCCCCCGAGTGCCAATTTTTTAGAGTCGCGTTTGCGAAGAACGCCTCAGGGGGTGGCTGCTTCGGCGAGCCCCTGAGTGCCAATTTAAGAGTCGCGTTTGAGAAGAACGCCTCGGGGGGTGGCTGCTTCGGCGATCCCCCGAGTGCCAATTTTTGAGAGTCGCGTTTGCGAAGAACACCTCGGGGGGTGGATGCTTCGGCGAGCCCCCGAGTGCCGGTGTGCAGAAATAATTTTTGGGATAATATTTTCAATATTTTGCCTTTTGTTTCTTACACGAGGGGGGGATGCTTCTTGGAGGAAGCCCCTTTTTTTGGATCGATAGCTTGATAGCCCTAAGGATGGTAAATTTCTGTAACTCCCTTTTGCTTCTACAGTGGGGTCTAGTCCTCTAAGGTTTCTGATATTTTGTGGAACTCTTTGTCGCACCGGTCGGACCTGACGAAGCTGCCGGTGACTGTGATCACTCCTCGTGGGCCTGGAATTTTCATCTTGAGGTAGGCGTAGTGTGGCACTGCCATGAAACGCGCGAAGGCTGGTCGTCCTAGGATGGCGTCGTATTGTGATTTCCAGCTGACCACTTCGAAGTCCAATGTCTCTTCGCAGAAGTTGCTCGTGCTGCCAAAAACCACCTCGACACTTATTTTTCCGAGGGGGTATACTGCTTTCCCTGGCACGATTCCATGAAACGTTGTGCCTAAATTTTTTAGTGCTGAGTTTTGGATGAGCATTTCTTCCAGGGTTCTGGAGAATATGATGTTGATTCCGCTACCGCCGTCCATGAAGACACGTGACATGTCGTAGTTTCCAATTCTTGCTTCGAGTACTAGTGCGGCGTGTCCTAGGCGCGGGATGGCTGGCGGGTGGTCCTCTCGGGAGAAGGTGATTTCAGTCTAGGACCCGCGCAGGTATTCTGGGACAGCAGGGTGCGAGGAGACTGCGAGGAAAACTTGTCTGGTGACCTGCTTCTGCTGCTTTTTTGAAGGTCTTCCTTCTTGTCTAATGTAGATCCGGCCGTGCACTTCTGGGTATTTTTCTTCCTCAGGTGTCGTGCTTCGTTCTTGGATTACTTCTACTTGCCTTGTTAGAATTCCAGGCGCTGGCGGTGCAGTGTGGGCGATGGTTCCGACTTCCACGCTTGCGAGAGGCTGTGCTGCTGTTGTTGTAGATCGGCTTTTCTCTTCTGAGAGCTCGATGAATCGCCTGCAGTTCCTGAGGGTGTGCCCTGATCTGAGTTCTCCGCGCTCATTTCTGAACCCGTGTATTGTGCACGGTCCGTCGAGCTGCACTTTGGCCAAACGATATGCTCGGGTGTTGTCTCGTGGCTGCCTTGTTCTCCTGTCTCGTTTTTGGATTTGGGGTGCTTATTCTTCGTTGTCCCTATGCTGTATTCTCCTGTCGTCGCGATGCCTGCCTTCTCTGTCGTTTTGGAAATCGGTCGCGACCATATCGGGTCCTCTGTCGTCGTAGAAGTTGCGCCTCGGTCGTTTTCTTCTTCTGTCAAATCCTCTGTCGCTGGTGTGGTAGTCGTAGTCGCGTTCTGAGCGCGCTGTCTGGATCTCCGATTCGTTCCGTACGGAGTCTTCTCCATCTTCCCAGTTATTGGCTTGCTCCAGAAGTACTGCGAGTGTTCGGAATATCATCTACCCGAGCTGCTCCTTGAAGTCGATGCGCTGCAAACCCCTCCTGAATGCGTCGATTGCTCTTTCGTCTGATATGTCCTCGGATGGATTTTTTAGTATGGTCCATCGCTGGATGTATGTTCGCAGGGATTCTCTGGATCCTTGTTTGCAGGCTCTCAGCTCCTCGAGTGATGCCGGTCGTTTGTAAGTGGACTTGAAGTTCTCGATGAAGGCGCTGCGGAACTGCCTCCAGGAGTCGATTGATCCTCGTGGTAGGTTCTTCAGCCAGTGTCGTGCTGAGCCCTCGAGCATGAGTTGTATGTAATGCATTACTGTGATATTGGTTCCGCGCTGGAATTTTACGGCTGTCAGGTAGTCGTCGAGCCATGCTTCTGGTTCTTCCAGCCCGTCGTACTTGTGCGTTGTGGATTTTAGCTTGAAACCTTTTGGCATCCTTGTTTTCCGTATGGACCGTGTGAATCATAGTGCTCCGCATGGTTCTACGTTCTCTTCGGAAGCTTACTCGTCCGAGTACTCTTCGCGGGGTTCTCGCCTTCGTCTTTCGCGGTTGACTTTGCTTTGTGTTATGTCGTCGCGTGCGTCTCGCCGATTGCTGTTGCGTCTGTTGCTGTTGTCGTCGCTGTCGTGGTTTTTGTTTTTGTTTGAGCGCTTGCGCCAGTCGTCGGTGCTGTCGTCGTCGGGTGAACTGGGGTCCCTGTCTGGGGTCTGCCCGCGGGGGGCTCGTCTTGCGCCTGCTCTTTTGGGGGCTGAGCAGGCGTCTTTCATTATTTTGAGTGCCATCGTCGTGTTGTGATCTAAGCTGCCTTTCTTGCCTTTCTGAGCAAGGTATAGGTACTCTTGGGCAGTGAAAAGGGCTTCGGCTGGCGTGAGTTGTTCTTCCTTGTCGTCGTCCTCTTCTAGCTTGAAGTCTTCATCTAGCTTGCGGGCCACCTTCCTCTTGTCCGTGAGTTTCAGATTGCTGAATCTGGATCTGGCTCGGATGGGGGAGTCGTAGTCGGAGGAGTCGCTTCTGGGAGGTGATCTGCGGTTGTTCCTTGAGTCGATGGCAGTCTTTCCTTCCTTCTCTAGTTCTAAGCGTTGATGTCTTGCTCTTTTGGTGGCATCACTTGCCAGCTTTTTGTATGCTCTAAGCTCGTCTCGCGTTGCGTTCTGCGAGAGTAGTTTGCTGCGCTTCACTGCGTCCCTTATTCTAGCGATTGCTTCCTTTCATAGGTAGATCTTTTCTACGTGATGGTACTCTTTCGCCATGCCTGGGATCTGATGCTTGCTGCATTCTGTCTCGTCGCTCCTGCGATTTCTATGCTCCACTCCTTTGTATATTTTCTTTGGTATGGTTCATGGTTCTCCAAGTGTGACGGTGACCTGAACAGTGTTGTCAGGATCACTGTCCTTGCTATTCGAGCGGTTGTCTCGGCGACTGCTCGGGTCGTCATATTGATTTTTGTCATCTGTGGTTGGCTCGTGGATGTTTTCCATGAACACTTGGGACAGCGTCTTGACTGCCGTCTTGCTTGTGCGCATGTTGCGCTTCTTCCATGGATCACTCGAGTAGTTTGGCTGGGTGTCGTGGCTGAGTTGTCGAGTCGTCACGCGGGCGGGTTCTGCTTCGGTTCCTAATATAGGATCTGCCGTCGCGGGTGCTCGAGCGCGATCCGTGAGACGGAGGGCTCCCCAGTGGTTGATGTAGATTTGATATGCTCCGAAGATCAGGTTGACACCAGTGCGCAGGTCGGCGAAAGCCGGTCGAAAGTCCGGGAGCTGAGCCATGAAACCGAGGGATCCGAATAGATCAGAGTCTGCCCGGATCATAGAGTCGATGAGTGCTAATGGAGTCGCTGCTTCGACGATCATCGTTTATGAGGCCGCCGAGATCGCGGTTCCAACCTGTGAAGTCCCCACGGTCGGCGCCAATTAACGGGGATCAACCCCGTCAAATCCCATGGTCAGGGACCCTGGGTTAGTCATAGAGATAGGCACAGGTTGGAAGATACTCGTGGGCTAACAGGAGAAGCACTTCCTGCTCGATATTATCACGTGAGGGGGCGATTACAATGGAGGCCAAGGCGAGTTCTCGCAAGGCTAGTATGAGTAGATGCGTATTGAGATGATCTGGACGTCTCCCCTCCTAGCCTTTATATACTAGGCTAAGTCTCGAGGAGTCCGTGCTAGGTTACATAGGTAGTTTCCTAATTCTAGTCCTGCCTTGTACGCCAAGTTGGACCTTCCATGTTAGGCGCGGAGTCCTACGTCGGTGCTTGGTTGGGCCAATCGCGGGCCTGTCATAGCTTCCCAGCGGGCCTTTTGTCTTCACACGCACCAGGTAGTCTCACATGTAGGAGTCACGGGGTCACCCCTTAGTCATGGGCCTTCATATATAAGACGGCCCAGAGGTTTCTAATGCCGGGTCTATGGGCCTGATCCATCCCCCCGACAAGTGCCCCTTTAGAAAATTTGTACCATTGTCAGTGATGATGTTGTGTGGCAGCCCATATCTGCATGTAATATCTGCTATGAACTTCACCGCAGTCGGCCCGTCTAACTTTTTGATCGGCCTTGACTCGATCCACTTGGTGAACTTGTCCACCGCAACCAGCAGATATGTCATGCCACCTCTGGCTGTTTTTAATGGTCTGAGCATGTACAATACCCAAAATGCAAAGGGCCATGTGATTGGGATGGTTTTGAGTGCGGAGGCTGTTTGGTGGCTCTTGGCTTTGAAACGCTGACATCCATTGCAATGCTTTACTAAGTTTTCTGTCGCTACTCGCGCAGTCGGTCAGTAGAAACCATGGCAAAAATCCTTGGCAACTATTGCTATAGATGATGAGTGATGTTCACATTCACCTTGATGGATATCTCGCAGCAGTTCAAGCCCCTTGTCCTCTTCAACGCTGCGCTGGAGAACTCCAGTGACACTGCAATGTACTAACTCGTTGTTGATGATTATGTATGCGCCAGATCGGCGTTGGATTTGCCGAGATTCTACTTCGTCTTGGGGTAATGTCCCATCAACCAAGAAATCACGGAATGGCTGCGCCCATGAAGGCACTGTTACAACCACCATCACGACTGCTACCACTAGTACAAGTGCTTCGGTTTTGACTTCTAGAAGATCAGAGGAGGTGGAGCCGATTGAGTATTGCATAACCACATTAGTCCCCGAGATGACGACAGCAACCCCTCGTGCGCAATCGGCAACTCCTAGTATGGCCGAGTGCTCCGCAAAAATTGGTTTCTTGACTTATTTTGCTGCTTCAATTTCTTCCATCTTCAGCCGGCCAGAATAAAGATGGACTCTGATTTTGGGGAAGGCTTGATAGATGGCTTGTGGATGTGCTCTAGGGAGGTGCCTGCTGGTATGGACTTTCTGGTGGATCTCAGCTTGCATAATATATTTGCTGCATCATTTTCAGCTCGGGTAACATGATCGAATTCACATCCCTCAAAGAAATCACATAGCTGTTGCACTAGGAATCTGTAGCTTTCCATGTTTGCATCTTTTTCATCCCAGCTTCTAGTGCATTTTTGCACCACCAGATCAGAATCACCATAACACAAAATCCGTCGAATGCCAATCAGATGCCATGGACCAGTGCTTCATAGTCGGCCACATTGTTGGATGCGGAAAAAATGGATTTGCAACACATAGTTGAGCTTGTCGCCCTTTGGAGAGGTGAGAACAATGTCAGCCCCTAGTCCGGATTTCATCTTGGAACCATCCAAGTGCATTTTCTAGAAATCTGAATCCGAACAAGAAGTCTCATACCGAGTTTCAGCCCAATCGACGAGGAAATCTGCCAGTGCGTGGGATTTGATTGAAGTGCGTGGCTCATACTTGATGCCATGGTTTGCAATCTCAATGGCCTATTTTCCCACTCGGCCAGATGCATCCCGATTGCCTATGCTTTATGCCAGTGGTGCCGAGCAGATGGCTGTGATCGGATGCGCTTGGAAGTATGGCTTCAGTCTCCTTGCCTCCATGTACACGCCGTAGCACATATTCTGGTAGTGGGGGTAATTTTGCTTTGAGATTGAAAGAACTTCAATGACATAGTATGCTGGTCTCTGGACCGATTGTGCTCTGTCCTTTTCCAAACGCTCAACCCCCATCACAATACTGATCACCCGAGTGGTGGCTGCGATGTACAACATCATTGGCTCCTTCTCAGTCGGCGCTGCTAGCACTGGAGCAGTGGATAGCATACGCCTGAGTTATTTGAACGCTTCATACACTTGCAGGGTCCAGGTGAATTTATCTGTATTGTTCATCAGCTGGTACAGAGGGATTGCTTTTTCTCCCAGCCGACTGAGAAATCGGCTGAGCAATGCCAAGCATCCGGTGAACTTCTAGACATCCTTGAGGTTTCTGGGCGATTGCTGCAATCTTCTCAGGATTGCACTTGATTCCTCTCTCAGACACAAGGAATCCGAGCAGTTTGTCGGCTGGAATGCCGAATATGGACTTCTCTGGGTTGAGCTTGATCTTGTAAGTGCGCATATTTGCAAATGTCTCTTTGAGATCTTCTAGCAGTGTCATCCCTTGGAATGACTTAACAACCAGATCATCTACATATACATGAATGTTCCGGCCGAGCTGAGGTTGGACACATCGCTACATAGTACGCTAATAAATTGCACCAACATTTTTCAAGCCAAAGGGCATGGTGATATAGCAATAGGCCCCAAAGGGGGTGATAAATGCAGTCTTTATTTGATCTTCTACAGCGAGTTTGATAAGGTGATAGCCAACAGTGGTATCCAGAAATGATATGAGCTGACAGCCAGCCGTAGAGTCAATGATCTCCTCGCCGATTGCTCTTCTCTTGTCTTCCAAAAACACAGAAGCGACTGCTTGATCGGCATGGATCCTGGCCAGATGTGAAGCTTGTGCTCGGCGAGTTCCCTCGGCACTCCAGGCATGTCTTGTGGAGACCATGCAAAGATGTCCCGGTTCTCAAGGAGGAACTCGATGAGCTCGCCTTCCTATTTGCTGCTCAGTCCGGCTCCGACGACCATGCACTTGTCTGGGTCGGAGGGATCTCGAGCAATCCTCTCGCTATCCTTGGCTACTTAGAACTGGGTCTCATCGTGTGATCTATTGTTCTCCTAACCGGTAAGGGTTCTTTGATCCGAGCTTGAGCCATTTCCACCACTCGATCGGGCTGGCGCCGCTCTGCATCGATGACTAGGGAATCGGCCAGCTCGCAACCGGCAGATGAGCACTCCAGCGACTTCTTATAGTCAGCGCACACAGTAATGATGTCATTCTGCCTTGGGAGCTTCATCTTCAGGTATGGTTGGAAAAAATTCAACATAAATTTTGTGATTGCGGGCAGCCCGATCAGAAGATGATATGGGCTGCTGTAACAGTCCGGGATATTCACCCAAATTAAGAAATTTGTTTGTTGCTTTATTTTGTTGGTTGCTAGAATTCTTTGCAGTATTTGCTTCACTGATTTATTAATCGGTGAATATCCCCCCTATTTCTCGTATCAGATGCGAGACCGCCCCTTTTCCACCACGGCACACGACCTATGCGACATCGGGTTTCACCCGAGCACCGTCGCAATCGACAGAAGACCAACCATCGCCAACAATCCCATTTAATAATTAAATGGATTATTTTATTGGGAACCAGAAAATGATCTCGGAAAGGTATCGAAGTGACGTATGACTGACGGGCTCGCCGCACAGAGCGCGTGGTTCGAGATTTCTTCTGAATCGGAGTTCGTATGGACTCCCGGCGGTCAGAAACGTGGAGTAACGGACTCGAGAGAGAAAACCCGAGTGTGTTTGCGTAAACCTGCCAACCAGGCTAGCCCATAAATAGACCACCTCTCTCCCCTAGCCCTTCTATGGTTCCCCCTAGTCCAATTTTGCAGCCACCCTCTCGAAAATTTCCCCAAAATTACCCCCAAGTCCCAACATCCACGAAACCCTATCCCCAAGAGAATTTGATCGTCAGATCGGCCGATCCAACGGCCAGAACACGCCCCAGCCTCCTCCAGCCAGCACCAGGGGATCAGGGCCCCCTCCTCGCTGCCGCACCCGAGCCACCGCTCCGCCTCCCGCCGAATAGCCGGAGCCGCCGTCGGACAGCCCCGGTGAGCTCCCTCCTCACCTCTGACACGCCCTCTCCTTCTGCCCCCTCCTCACCTCCACCTTCCTCTTCCCTTTCCGAAGCTCGCCAGCAGCAGAGCCGCCGTGGACACCGGAGCCGCACTCCACTGCCGCCATGGATGGCCGAACGGAGCTACGCCGACCACGGAACAACGTCGCCGCGCCGCCCAGCACACGGATCCGGGCGGATCCGCAGCCGGCACCCCTTCCTCCGGCCTCTCCGCGCCTCCACGCCTCGCCGGAGGCCGCCGCTCGCCGACGGCGCCGCCAACCGCCGCCAAGGCCCGATTCAGTCGGGATCGGCCAGGCTGCTGCGCCGCCATGGTCCGGCCTCCGCTCCCTTGGCCCACCAGGAGCCCCCTGGCCCACGAACGCCTCCCTGCCCAGCTGGCCTCTAAGGCCCATGGTGAGCCCCTTTTATTTTTTCCCTCTGCCTCTTTTATTTTGACTAAGAATGTAGAAAACTTGTTGCTGTGATCTGTTTTGCTTCAAGTATTGCGAGTAATTTGTAGCCCGTATGAACTTGCGCCCGAAATGAAAAGTTCTTAGTTTTGTGTGCTCTAACTTTTTTCTTTAGTGAGTTTAATCATTTGAGGCCATATAGATGTTGTAGATCAGTGTTGAAGTGGGCACCAGATCGTCAGCTGTTGTTGCTGTTATTTTGTTGCAAGTTTGATTGATGATTGTGTCACATCCATGAGGCCTATGCTATTGATTTTTTCTTGTATGTGTTAAGAATCATGTGTACTTCAATTAGATGCATTCCTTTTTCATGTTTGCCTGTTGTAGCTAATTTATATCTTGAGGCAAAGTGGTAACCCTGATAACATGTGCTGTTGTTTATATAAAGTTGCTACTTTGATGCCTTATAGTTAGTGATCCATGCCTCATATGCTTTAGCTCCAATGTAATTATTTTCTCCTTGTTATGTGTACTTTGATGCCATGCTTTGATTTTACATGATATGGTTTCTATTCATATAGTTATCAAGCTCCCAAAGTGCAACCATGTTGTTTGCTGTCACTAAGTCCCTGATTTTCACTAAGTCCTGATGCTCATATACATTCAAATTTGTTGCCATGCCTTACTTGTCATTTCTACTGTAATTACATGTCCTTTTGGTGCATGTTTGTATTAAGTAGCTAATTTTTTCATTGCTCTAAATTATGCTCCCTAATGTTGGCAGATTATGCTCGTAACTTGTGATGCTTGTATCTTTTTAACCGTAACTGCGTTTGGAGTGTTCTTTACATGTAATTTGATTAGAATTTCATGTATATTATGTTTGTGCTGTTGTTAACCAACCTAAAATATGGTTTAGGGCAGAACAGTACCAAATGCTTTAATTGTTATGGGGTACTTAGCGATATGCCATGTCTAGGATTTTGCCTCACTTAACTTTACTAGCATAGATATTTACTTTGTGCTTAACCTCTTGTCATGTTTGTGTGTTATGCCATGCTTGAGTGAGATGCCATGTTAACAACTTTTTCTCATGTTGTGTAGCTAAGCAATTTGAACCATTCTAAATGTGCGGTATCGTTCTGTGTGACGAGTACTCCACTTAACCTCTTAGTAACCGCTCTCGACGATAGATGCGATACCGTAGTGCGTTGTCTCGTGTTGCCTTCTTGTTGATGCTTTCTCGTGATTTCTTCTTAGTAATAGATGGTTGCTCGTCGATTGCCTTTTCCAGTGTTTCCTTCTTGTGTGCTTCCACGGGTACCTCTCAGAGATGATGCGAGCTTGCGATCGACTACACCTTCGGTTTCATATTCTCAACATGTAAGGGGGAGCATATATCATGCTTATCACTTTCATCTGACTCGCGCCTAGGTGTAGGATAGAACGATTGCTTGATCCTACCACTTCATATTCTTTCCTCTCAAATAAACCCAAACAACCATGTCCTCCACAACCCAGCAAACCTTGTTCGGCTATGTTACTATTGCTCGATGCTCAACCATTTCTTAGTATGCATGCTAGGATGCTATCAACTATTATCCTGTTACTCCTTGGATTGGGCTATCACACTATTATTGTTGTTGTGGATGATATGATTATTATAATGTTGACTAAACTCGACGAAGGATGGAAGGTCTAGGCTATCCCGCCCCGACGCTTTGTTCCATTTGAGTCACCTAGGATCCGTGTTCCAGGTATTGGTTTTAAGACTGAGCGTTCCTAACCACGTGGGGGATGCTATGGGGTCCCCTTTTCTTACCTACCTAGCTTCAAACATTTCTAGTGGTGGCCCATGCTAATTTACCATTTGAAAACGTGTGTGTGACTGGTGAGCTCCCAGTAGATTTCAAACAACTCGGGCCAGCGGAGACATGGTTTCTCTTGTTGGTCCACCCCATGGAGCTAGGGGGTTGCCCACATGGTTTGAGTAGCTAACCCGACCTTGTCCAAACGGTAGAGGACAATTCGAGAGCGCGGTCGGCTTTTGAGTTGGGTGTCGACTCACAGGGGGCCACCCGAATTTGTTCATTGTTAGTTAGAGGGATTATGACGTCTGGACTCTCGGAACAACTCTTCAATGAGTGTATTTAATGGGCCCGACTGAGAGAACCAGCGTGCATGCGGAGCCTTGTAATGTGTAGTTGGTACACCCCTGGAGGGTTAAATCTTTTCGAGAAGCCGTGTCCATGGTTATGGATGACCTGAGACCTACTCCTTGTTCATAGACAACAACAACTGAGATAACCTTAATAACTTGATCAACGTGTGTGTGCCTTGATTGCTTCTTCTTCGTCGGGATGCAAAGGGGAGGACAAGGATATGATAGGTGTTATGTTACGCATAAGTAGTTGATAGCAAGACTTGTTGGAGGAGATTCCTCAACGAATGCTTGGTTCTCATCTTACTTTAAATAGACTGTTAGCCACTCATATATTGCTAGAACGACTGCAACCTCAACCACTACCCCCATCTTACCGTGAGAATTTAGTTACAAGACTTGTTGATATAGCTCACCCGTTCTTTTCTCTTTTACGCACGTTATGCAAACGATCTTGGACTTCAGTGGAGCTCGACGACCCTTCTTTTGGATGCCTTCACGGAGACTCAACGACGAGTATTTAGGCGGATCCCGGCGGAGATCCTGGTCCCGTGTGGTTACGGGAATGGTGTGTTTTACCTTTGCCACTAGGCATTTGATTGTAGTCTGTACTTAGACATGTATATTTCACTTATGTAATGTATTTAAGGCAGTTGTATGCCGATTGTATGAGATGTTGTATCCTTGGAGCTGCAATGTTGTGATATCATGTTGGAAATCCGGGGAATATGACATTGTCATATGTCGCCGTGGGAACGATATGTGCTTTGTCCCGGGACCCTGATGGAAACACCTAGATCTGGAACAGTACCGCATATCGGGCCTTACAACTTGGTATTAAAGCCTTACCGGCCGTAGGATCCCTTTTCTGGCCAAAGTCGAGTCGAGACAAAAACTATTTTGTAGTTATTAAGTTAGTTAACGGAGATTGGAATCCTTTTACTCCTTACCCTTGCTCTAGTCAGGAAAAGTGACGTAAGTGTTTTATTCTCATCTTATCCCCTTCAAACTCTAGGATCTCGAGTGTGTGGAGTATCGAAATCGTTGCAATGCCTTGGTTGCAGCGTATTGTCTCGATTCCAATCTCAGGTTTGGAATTCCTATAGTACCTTTAGCTTCTCCGGCTCCGGATAACATCCTTGTCGTCCGTTGACTTCATTCCTCTTGCCCAGTATCCTCACGATTTGAGTGAGAATGCTTCCCTTGATCTTCGGTTTGGACTATTGTTCTTCCTCTTGATCTCCCGACAGTTTCATTTTCCGACGTTGCCGTCTCTCTACGGAAATTTATCTCGACAGAAGTTCGTCGTCGACATGGAGCCGAGTCCCTTGTTGGTGGTGTTGAAAGACGTCGACTCTCTTTTCTCTCCCCTCCTCTCCCCCGGATCGTCCTGGATCTCGGGACGAGATCCCTTGTTGGTGGTGTTGTATTGTAGCAGCCCGGGATTTTCACCCAAAAGAAAATCTTAGTTTGTTGCTTGCTAGAATTGTTTGAAGTATTTTCTTCGCTGATTTATTAATCGGTGAATATCCCCCTATTTATCATATCGGATGTGAGACCGCCCCTTTTCCACCACCGCACACGACCTATGCGACACCGGGTTTCACCCGAGCACCGTCGCAACCGACACAACACCAACCATCGCCATCAGAACGAAAAACCCCATTTAATAATTAAATAGATTATTTTATTGGGCGCCGGAAAATGTTCTTGGAACAATATCTAAGTGAGGTACGACTGACAGGCTCGTCGGGCTGAGCGCGTGGATCGAGATTTTTTCTGAATCGGAGGTTGTATGGACTCCCAGCGGTCAGAATCGTGGAGTACTGGACGCGAGAGAGAAAACCTGAGGGTGTTTGCGTAAACATCCCAACCAGGATAGCCTATAAATATAACACCTCTCTCCCCTAGACCTTCTAGGGTTCCCCCTAGTCAAATTTTGCAGCCACACCCTCCAAAATTGCCCCAAAATTACGCCCAAGTCCCCACATCCACGAAACCCTAGCCCCAAGCGAATCTGACCGTCGGATCGGCCGATCCAACAGACAAAACTCACCCCAGCCTCCTCCAGCCAGTACCAGGGGATCCGGGCCCCGCAGGGCCCCCTCCTCGGTGTCGTGGCCCACTCGGCCCAACTGGGTGGCGCCTCATCCGAGCCGCCGCTCCGCCTCCCGCCGGAGAGCCCCGTTGAGCTCCCTCCTCACCTCTGCCGCGCCCCTCACCTTCTCCTCCGTCCTCACCTCCTCCTCCCTCTTCCCTTTCCGCATCTCGCTGGCAGTAGAGCCTCCGTGGACAGCGGAGCTGCGCTTTACCGCCGTCATGGATGGCTGGTCCGAGCTATGCCGACCCCGGAACCACGTTGCCGTGCCGCCCAGCGCATGGATCCGGGTGGATCCGCAGCCGCCGCCACTTCCTCCGGCCTCTCCGTGCCTCCTCGCCTCGCTGGAGGCCTCCTGTTGCCGACGGTGCCGCCAACCGCCGCCCAGGTCCGATCCGGTTGGGATCGGCGAGGGTGTTGCGCCAACATGGGCCGACCTCCCCTCCCTCGACCCACCAGGCGCCCCCTGGCCCTCGGACGCCTCCCTTGCCCATGAGCGCAATGCGCTATCCAACGCCCACCGCGCGGCCCAGCTAGCCTCTAAATCCCATGGTGGGCCCCTTTTTTCCCCTCTGCCTCCGTTATTTTTACTAAGTCCGTAGAAAAACTGTTGATGTGATCTGTTTTTCTTCAAGTATTGCCAGTAATCCGTAGCCCGTATGAACTTGCGCCCGAAATGAAAAGTGCTCGGTTTTTTGTGCTCTAGCTTTTTTGCTTTAGTGAGTTTAATCATTTGAGGCCATCTATATGTTGTAAATCCGTGTAGAAGTGGGCACCAGATTGTTAACTGCTACTGCTGTTATTTTCTTGCAAGTTTGATTGATGATTGTGTCACATCAATGAGGCCTATGCTATTGATTATTTCTTGTATGTTTTAAGAATCATGTGTACTTCAATTAGTTGCATTCCTTTGTCATGTGTGCCTGCTGTAGCTAATTGATATCTTGCTGCAAAGTGGTAACCCTGATAACATGTGATGTTGTTTATATAAAGTTGCTACTTTGATGCCTTATAGTTAGTGATCCATGCCTCATATGCTTTAGCTCCAATGTAATTATTTGCTCCTTGTTATGTGTACTTTGATGAAATGCTTTGATTTTCCATGATATGGTCTCTATTCGTATAGTTATCAAGTTCCCAAAGTGCAACCCTGTTGTTTGCTGCCACATGCCCTGATTTTCACTAAGTCCCTAGACTAGTAGTATATTCTTGCATTTTGCATGGGTTTCAATTACTTGTTCCTGATACACATATATATGAAACTTTTTTGCCATGCCTTCCTTGTCATGTATACTATAATTCCATGTCCTTTTGGTGCATGTTTACATTCAGTAGCTAATTGTTTCATTTCTCTAAAGTATGCTCCCTGATGTTGGCAGATTATGCCCGTAACTTGTGATGCTTGTATCTTTTTAACCGTAACTCCGTGTGGAGTGTTCTTTATATGTAATTTGATTAGATTTCATGTAGATTATTATAGTGTTGTTTTTTGCTGCTGTTAACCAACCTAAAATATGGTTTTGGGAAGAACAGTACCAAATGCTTTAATTGTTGTGGGGTACTTAGTGATATGCCGTGTCTAGGATTTTATATCACTTAAATTGACTAGCATAGATAGTTTACTTTGTGCTTCACCTCTTGTCATGTTTGTGTGTTATGCCATGTTTGAGTGAGATGCCATGATAACAACTTTTTTCTCATGTTGTGTAGCTGAACAACTTGAACCATTCTAAATGTGCGGTATCGTCGTGTGTGACGAGTACTCCACTTAACCTGTTAATAAACGCTCTCGACGATAGATGCGATACCGTGGTGCGTTGTCTCGTGTTGCCTTCTTGTTGATACTTTATCGTTATTGCTTCATAATAATAGATGCTTGCTCATCTATTTCCTTTTCCCGAGTTTTCTTCTTGTGTGCTTCCACGGGTACCTCCCGGAGACGATGCGAGCTTGCGATCAACTACACCTTCGGTTTCGTCTTCTCAACAGGTAAGGGGGAGCATATATCATGCTTATAACTTTCATCTCACTCGCTCCTAGGTGTAGGATAGAACGATTGCTTAATCCTACCACTTCATATTCATGCCTCTCAAATAAACCCAAACAACCATGTTCTCCACAACCCAGCAAACCTTGCTCGGCTATGTTACTATTGTTCGCTGCTCAGCCACTGCTTAGTATACATGCTAGGATGCTATCAAATTTATTCCAGTTACTCCTTGGATCGGGCTATAATACTATTATATTTGTTGTGGATGATATGATTATTATAATGTTTAGTATACTCGACGAAGGATGGAAGGTCTAGGCTATCCCGCCCCGACACTTTGTTCCATTCGACTCACGAAGGATCCGAGTTCAGGGTATTGGTTTTAAGACTGAGCGTGCCTAACCGCGTGTGGGATTCTATGGGGTCCCCTTTTCTTACCTACCTAGCTTCAAACATTTCTAGTGGTGGCCCAAGCTGATTTACCATTTGAAAACGTGTGTGTGACTGGTGAGCTCCCAATAGATTTCAAACAACTCGGGCCAGCGGAGACATGGTTTGTCTTGTTGGTCCACCCCAGGGAGCTAGGGTGTTTCCCACATGGTTTGGGTAGCTAACCCGACCTCGTCGAGATGGTAGAGGCCAATTCGAGAGCGCGTCGGGCTTTTGAGTTGGATGTCGACTCACCGAGGGACACCCGGATTTATTCGTTGTTGGTTAGAGGGATTATGACGTCTAGACTCTTGGAACAACTCTTCAATGAGTGTCTTTAACGGTCCCGACTAAGAGAACCAGCGTGCGTGCGGAGCCCTGTAATGGGCAGCTGGTACACCCCTGCAGGATCAAATATTTTCGAGAAGCCGTGTCCACGGTTATGGACGACTTGAGACCTACTCCTTATTCATAGATAACAACAACTGAGATAATCTTAATAACTCGATCCATGTGTGTGTGCCTTGACTACTTCTTATTCGTTGGGATGCGAAGGGGAGGACAAGGATAAAATAGGTGTTATGTTTTGCGTAAGTAGCTAATAGCAAGACTTGTTGGAGGCGATTCCTCATCGAATGCTTGATTCTCATCTTACTTTAAAATAGACCGTTAGCCACTCATATTTGCTAGTGCGACTGCAACCTCAACCACTACCCTCATCTTACCGTGAGAATTTAGTTACAAGACTTGTTGATATATCTCACCCCTTCTTTTCTCTTTTATGCACGTTATGCAAACGATCTTGTACTTTAGTGGAGCTCGACGACGGCTAGTTAGGAGGATCGCGGCGGAGATCCTAGACCTGTGTGGTTACGGGAATGGTGTGTTTTACCTTTTCCTATAGGAATCTGATTGTAGTCTGTACTCAGACATGTATCTTCCGCTGATGTAATGTATTTAAGGCAGTTGTATGAGATGTTGTATCCTTGTAGCTGTAATGTTGTGATATCATGATGGAAATCCGGGGAATATGACATTGTTATATGTTGCGGTGGGACCGATATGTGCTTCGTCCCCGGACCTGTATGGAAACTTCTAGATCTGGAACAGTACCGCATATCGGGCCTTAAAGCTGCTTAGATCGTCCGCCTCTAACCAAATCTACTCGCGACGAAATTATTTCTCGGTGCCGAACACCACGTCCAATCGGTTGCGGCCCAGGGGAGTGGAAAGCACAGTATATCGACCAGAGGGTGGTGAATGGGAGATTTTTAAATTTCTCGAGGAATTTCAATTTCCTCAGGACTAAGGCAATTCGAAATTGAGGAAACTCACAAAGTGATGAAGCACAAAAACATTACAGAATGTAAACAAGAGCACATAACTTCATATTGCGGCAGAAATAAATTCTAACGGGAATTCAGAAATGTAACTGATGCTATGCATGAGGAATCAGAATAGGGGAAACTCAGAGAGGAAGGCATCAGGACCAGTCATCAGTGCAGAAACAGAAGAGTAAGGTTTGAAGAAATAGCACCAGGGCACCGAAGACGCCGATTTGATAGACCGGTTCAAGTTGATGTGACAACTCTACATCTGGTTGGAGAGGCTGAGATTGAACTCAGAAGACATAGTCTTCACCTTATTCTCCTTGAACTTAAGTCCTTAGACTTCGTCCAATCACTCATGTGAGTCTTCAAGGTAGACTCCCGAAACCTTCACAAACTACATTCACTCAGGGAAGTCACAATTGCATCTTGACTTCCTCAAAACGATGACTCCTACACCGGCTGGAAGATCATAGTCTTCAAGAGTAAAAATCTTCAGATTACTCGAACCGACTTCCTCCTAAATGCTCAACTACTCAGGCTGGTGGTTTTCCTCACTTAGGTTCTTCAGGTTCCTCAGAGGTGGGTTGCTCTTAGATGACAAGTGTCAGTTTAACTTTCGGAGCAGCCAACCCTCCAATGGGGCTAGGGGTGGCTATTTATAGATGCGGAGCAACCCCAGGTGAATGGACATAAATGCCCATGCACGAAATGACCATCGTTCCCACCCTTCGGACCGTTGCTAGATAGGTTCTAGCCTCTTACCACGCGACACGTGGCATGGTCCAAAGTATTCTCTCTCTCTCTCTCTCTCTCTCTCTCTCTTATTTAGGAAATCTGCACTGGCAGTTTCCTAACTCCTGAACTGAAGTTAGATTCCTCGGTGTCCTAAAGAACAAGATCTCAGACACCCGAGGAACTAAACTTCTTCTGCAGGAGATTTCTCTGGGTTTTCTTCAGGATTTCTATTTGAGCAGTTCCTCAGAAATACAAAACTCTTTTTCCTCAACCCCTCCAACAGTGCGGTGTTTTCCAATCACTCAAGAAAATAGAAAAGCCTAACAAAGACAACACTTCAGTTTATGCTTCATCTTGAGTCGTCTTTAGGTGGCGCCGACTTCCTCAAGATTCGTGTTCCTCAGGATCCATATTCCTTAGGAACCTTGTTCCTCAGGATCCATTTTCCTCAGGATTTTGCGCCACGACATACTTCAGAAAAACATTCGTTTCTTCAATGTTCCTCAACATTTAGGGGGGTCGACAATGGTGGTTAACCTCTTATTCAGGGACTGTTCTCCTGTGTACACTAAAATACACATCAGTCCCTTAACCGTTTTGTCATCAATACTCCAAAACCTCAAAGGGGGCACTTGATGCACTTACAATCTCCCCCTTTTTGGTGATTTGACGACAATCATGTTAAAGCTTCAACGGGATTAAATATGTAATTTTGAGGAATTGGGCTAGAAGAAAACATTTCATACTGTCTGGATATAGAGATGCTCCACCTTAGGATAAGCATATATTGAAGACTTTGTACTTAGTAAATATGTTGATAAACATGAGGAGCTCCCCTATATCCAGGATTATCTAAAAAAGTGAAGTATATAGAACGTTTGAGGAATTAACACAACACTAAGTAAAATTGGTTGTTGAGGAATATCATGAGTATAAATTAAACTTAGAGAAATTACATGAGGTAACTCAAAAGTATCAATTTACAACTCGTTACAAAAATGGTCTGAAGAACGAGAGTTGTAACTGAGGAATACCACATGTTAACCCGCTAGAAGACTAACAAATTTCTTCCCCTTTGTCATAAAATGAAAAAAAAGGCAAGAACTGATACTAGCGCCCCGATAGAAATGCTTAAGGGATGAGGTGAGTCAGGCATGAGGCAAGCAGTTGCAGTATGAGGAAAAGCAGCAGTGTCTTCAGCGTCCTGAGGCGATATCTATTGGTGCGAAGAGTACAAGTCCATCGCCAGAGGGGGTGTGTTGCATCTGCGAAATTGACGAGGAGGCCGAATTTCAGAGAGTTGAGGCTGCTTGAGGCCGAGTTTCGCAAGGTCTTTAGGTACAATGACTTCAGTGAGAAGAGCATCAAGTCGTTGATATGTGTGATTTGCATATTGATGAATTTTCTGCTAAGACGTATGCCTTTGAGCCATATAGCTGAGGATGTCACCAATATGATGCTTCGTCCAGTCATGGTTGCGATCAACTTTCTGATGAAGACTGATGAGGATTTCCCGGTCAGTCATCACACGAGCCTGAGTTGTATCCACAGTTGATGCATGTGTGCGAGGTTCGTTAGTGGTACGAGACTTAGGATGTCTGATGTTCCCACCGAGGGAATTTTCGGGTAGCACTTCCTCCTAGAACACATCTTTACCTTTTGCATTTGAGGCAATGGTATGCTGAAGCACATCGACAGGAGGCAAATACGTGCGATGATTCGGCTGATCAGGCTTATAATTGATACATGTCTTGGCACAGATCAGCTTCATGATCCACGGAGCATAGGGCTTCAGGATGTGGGGGTTCTGAGAGCATCGACCATGGTTCTAAAGAAGAAGTCTGAGACGTTGATGGGCGCATACATGCAAAGATTGTAGAGTATAATCTTCATGATGCCAACGACTTCCTCAGCAGTGGATTCATATACCTTGATTGGGCAGAAGGATTTGGAAAGAATTTTGTATAAGGTGTTCGGAAGATATTGAAGCTCAGTGACGAGGAACTTTGTGCGGGGAGGAGCTTCAGGGGCTTGAGGCTTCATAAGCATGTTCATCAGATCATCACGCAGAAGTGTACAGCCATAAGTGCTTGGCACTGAAGCATCAGAGACAGACAGCTAAAGAATCTCAATGATCTCAGGAACTGAAGCAGTGTAGTGCAGATGATCAGTCATACATTCCAGAACCCAAGTATTGATGTCCTTGGGATCGCCTGATACATAAAGAGTGGCATAGAATTTGTAAGGCCCGATATGCGGTACTGTTCCAGATCTAGTTGTTTCCATCCAGATCCGGGGACGAAGCACATATCGGTCCCACTGCGACATATGACATAGTCATATGCCCCTGATTTCCAACATGATATCACAACATTACAGATACAAGGATACAACATCTCAGACAATCGGCATACAACTGCCATAATACAATACAATAGCGGAAGTTACATGTCTGAGTACAGACTACAAGCAAATGCCTACTGGCAAAGGAAAAACATCGATCCCCATAACCACACGGGTCCAGGTCCTCCGCCGGGATCCGCCTAACTAGTCATCGTCGAGTCTCCACGTGAAACGTCGGTCACCATACCAGTTGTCGATCAAGTACCCTTAAAAGAGTTTGGGGGTAGTATCATGAGTACAGAGGTACTCAGCATCCAACTGTAGTGGTCATCTGACCTAGCAAGGACTTCATCACTCGTCATTCTAGGACAACTAGTAGTTTACGGTAAGGAAGTGGTAAGTGGTGAGGTTGTTTCCGCACTAGCATTTATGAAGTGGCAAACGATCTAGAGAGTAAGATAAGAAGCCAAGCATTCGATGAGGACTCGCCTCCAACAAGTCTGCTATCCACCTACATACGCAAACATAACACCTATCCTATCCTTGTCCTCCTCTTCGCATCCCGACGAAGAAGAAGCAGTCAAGGCACACACACACGTTGATCAATTTATATTAAGATTATCTCAGTTGTTGTTGTCTATGAACAAGGAGTAGGTCTCAAGTCGTCCATAACCGTGGACACGGCTTCTCGAAAAGATTTAACCCTGCAAGGGTGTACCAACTGCCCATTACGAGGCGTCGCATGCTCGCCCATCTCTCTCGGTTGCTACCCATCATAGGCAACCATTTTATGATTTAGTTCCAAGAGATCCGAAACGACAGGTCCCTCTAACTAACAACGAGCAAATCCAGGTGGCCCCCAGGGAGTCGACACCCAATCCAAAAGCTGGCCACGCTCTCGGATCGAACTCTTCCGTATGTCCAAGGTCGGGTTTAGTCTCACCTATATAACAGGGAACTTCCCTAGCTCACTAGTGTGGACCAACAGAGGAACTCTGTCTCCGCTGGACCGAGTTGTTTGAAAACTACTGGCAGCTGACCAGCACACACACGTTTCAAATGGTAAATCAGCTTGGGCCACCTCTAGAAATGTTTGAAGCTAGATAGGTAAGAAAAGGGGTCCCCATAAAATCCCACACGCGGTTAGGCACGCTCAGTATTAAAACCAATACCCGGAACTCGGTTCCTAAGTGACTCGAATGGAACAAAGCGTTGGGGCGGGATAGCCTAGACCTTCCATCCTTCGTCGAGTATAGTCAACATTTATAATAATCATATCATCAACAACAATATAATAATGTAATATACCAAACCAAGGAGTAATAGGGTAAAATCGTAGCATCCTAAGCATGCATACTAAGCAGGGGCTGAGCAACGAGCAATAGTAACATAGCAGTACAATGTTTGCTGGGAGGGGACATGGCTGTGTCGGTTTGAAAGAGGCTGTAAACATGTGGTAGGATCAAACATCGAACCTAACCTATACTAGCATGCAACCGCTGGTTGAAATAGAATGGATCATAAGTAATGTATAGTCCTTGCCTATTGATAAGTCGGATTCCGAAGGTGTAGTCGATCGCAAGCTCGCAACGTCTCCGAAGGTACCCGCGGAAGCACACAAGACGATAAACACTGGAAATAAATCAACGAGCAAACATCTATTACTACGAGGCAACACAAGATCAAAAAGACATCACACGACACGGCAACGCGATACGGATCTATCGTCGAGAACGGTTACTAACAGTTTAAGTGGGGTATCGGTCACACACGACGAATACCGCACGTTTACGGTGGTTCAAGTTGTTTAGCTACAGGTGATCAACAAAGGTTGTTAACATGTCAAACTCAAGCAAGCATGGCATAGCACAAAACATGACAAAAGGTGAAGCAGAAAGTAAACTATCTATGCTAGTCATTTTAAGTGAGGCAACCCCTAAACATGGCATAACACTAAGTGTCGCACGATGATTAAAACATTTGGTACTGTTCTCTCCTAAACCATATTTTAGGTTGGTTAACAACAGAAAAAAATAGCATAAACACAAAGTACATGAAAAACTAATCAAGTTACATATAAGGCACACTCCGAACGGAGTTACGGTTAAAAAGATACAAGCAAAACAAGTTACATGCACAATCTGCCAACATCACGAAGCACACTTTAGAGCAATGCATAAACAGGACAATCAATGCAAACATGCTCACAAATGACGTGGAACTAAAGTAGACATGACAGGGAAGGCATGGCAAAAAGAATCATGCAAATAGGCATCATAGATCAAAAGATATTAAGCAAACAACATGGCATCGGAATGTTACAGAATTAGAGAAAAAACAGAGGTGGCTGTGAAAAACAGCAGCATAGCAACTTTGGAGCTCAATATCTACATGACCAGGATTGCTAACATGAATATTCAATACATGTAATTGAATTAGACATGATGCTTAACAATATGAAATTGGAATCACTCAATTCCGATAAACGGTCGCGACACACTCGTCGACCGAAGTTGCAACAAAATATAAACAGCAGCACACTAACAACAGGGTAGCTACTTTGGAGCAAGATACAATCATGATTCAGCAAGCAATTATGGTATGTGAATTCATGAAACTGAAGTAGAAACAATGCTTAACGCAACGCAAAAGGAATCACTCAATTCCGACGTACGGTTGCGAAGCAACCATCGCCCGAAGTTTCAATCAATCAACAGTTTTCAGACAGTTTAACAGCAGTTGTTGCAATTAACGATCTGATTCCCTGTTTAGCACACAATTACACAATCAAGATGACCTCAAATGCAAATGCTCACAAAAGATGAATTAAATTACACGCAATTCTAAGCAACTTTCATTTTGGGGGCCCGTTCATCGGAGCTACGGATCAACGGGAAAATTACTCGAAAAATTGAATCAGCAGCATATTTATTTAGGACTTAGAAAAAATTACAGATCTCAGAGAAAGGAAAAAACGGGGAAAAAATAGACCTCTTGGGCCGAGGCCCATCTGGCCTGGAGGAGCTGGGCCGCGCTGGCAGGCTGGCTGGCTGGGCTGGGCCGAAGTGGGCTCGCCGGCCCACCTGGCAGCGGCGGCTCTGCCCCGTCTCGATCCAGATCGGGATCGGGCGGCGGCGGCCGGTGGCGGCCCTCTCCGGCGAGGCGCACGGGGGCGAGGGGCGAGGAGAGGCGCGCAGGCTGGAGGACCAGGGAGCGCGGGGGCGAGAAGGGGGCACCGGCGGCGAGCTCGGGCTCGTGGCGGTCATGGCACGTGCGGCGGCTGGCCTGGCGGCGCTCCGGCGCGGGCTCTGCAAGGAGGAGGCGGAGGGGGTGAGAGGGAGGGGGTAAGGGGTGAGAAGGGAGCTGCGGGGCGGGCTCACCCTGGGAGGCCGCGGCGGCTGCTCCGGTGGCCGGCTCCGGCGGCGCGGCGGGGATGCCCACGGGCTGGCGTGCGGGAGGAGAGAGGAGAGGTTGGTGGAGGCCAGGGCGACGTGGCGCATCCAGGGCCGTCGGATCTGACGATCTGACGGTCCAAAACTCATTGGGCAGAAAATTGGACGAAAATTGGAGTATTTTGGGGGCAGATCTGAGGGTCGCTGCAATTTTTACTAGGGGGAACCCTAGAAAGGGTTGGGAGTGTGGTGGTATTTATATAGCCCAGGTGGCTGGCAGTTTGCAAAAACATCCCCGGTTTTTCTCTCGCGCGCGTGGTGCTCACGTTTCTGACCGTCGGGGGTCCGCAGTACCTCCGATTCGGGTAAAACTTCGAACTGCGCGATCAACGCGTCGAGCCGGCGGCGTTCACCTCGCACTGGAACCGTTCCGAGAACACTTTCCGGCGCGCTATAAAAATAACCCGTTTAATTATTAAACAGGGTTTTCATTCCGTAGGCTGCGGCTGGTCTCGTGCGGTTTTCACGATGTGATTGGGTGAAACCCGGTGTCGCAAAAGTCCAGTGTCAGGGTGGCAAGGGTCGGTCTCCGTCCGATACGAGATAAGAGGGGGAAAAATAATCGCCGATCGATAAATCGGGGATGCAAACACCGCAAACAAATCAGACAATCAAACAATTCACACCGAAAACAATTTTATTATTTTTTGTGAAAACTGGGCTGTTACAGAATTGAAGCACTAGCTCTTCATTCTAGTGGATGCATTCGGAGCAGAATTGAAGCATCTTGGAATGGTATAATATCTTGAAGCGCATTGTTGAAGCATGGGATGTCCTCCATATCTGAATGAGGAATGTGCTTATGATGAAAGAGCTTATTCTTCTAGTAGAGGACTGAAGCATAATAGTTCTTTTGAGTGGCAGTCTAGAACCTGAGGAGTTTGCGGTGTGGAGTAGAGTGATAGGGATTTTGAATCCTCTCTTGGAAGTAACTCATGCTGGTGAAGAATGCCTTAGAATTGAAGCTTGGTCGGGCATCAACATCGATGTTCTTATAATGAGGCCTCTTTTTCTTTGGGCAGAGTGATCTTTCAAGAGGCACGTGAGGAGAGTGCGGCACTTGAGGCACATGGGCTATTGGAGGTGGAGAGGCCGCAGCTTCAGGACCAGGTGAGGTAGTAGGATCTTGAGGAGATGTAACTTGTTTGTCCTCCTAGCGGCCCTGAGAAGCTTCAAGATCAACATTGGTGTTGTGTTTAGCTTCAGTTTTCGTGACTGGAGGGGCACTCTCAGCTTTAGGTTCAGCATCAGCAACAACTTCATTCTAAGCTTCATCATCCGTAGCTGAAGCTTCATGAACTGAGTCCTCAGAATATTGAACCGTATCAGGCAGGACTTCAGTGGTAGTGGGTGAGTGAGGCTCGAGCGAGAAAATAGTGTGAGTGGGGGAGTCTTGATGTTCCAACTCATATTCCTCATCCAGGATGCGTGGAGTGCAAGTGTCGCCAGTATCAACATCCTCATCCATGTCCTCAACCTCAGTGATGACAGGAGGAGGAGGGAAATGAGGAGTTGGAACGAGTGGTGTCGCTGCAGCTATGGCAAGAGCATTAGAGTGTGGAGTGAAGACAATGATGTTGCACACATGATTCACTTGTGGACTTGAGGCAGCAGTAGGCACCACAGTTGCTTCAGGTACTTTGGAGGCAGGAGGATCAGAAGAGATGGGAGTAGCATCAATTGGCTCCTCACAACGAGTATCATGTGCTTGTTTCTTGACGGCGGGACGTGTTGAGGGTAAGTCCTTAGACATGCTCTTGAGGTGTCTTGTGGAATCTTCAGAACTTACGACAGGTTGTGTTGAGGCAGTAGAGGGAGCTGAAGCAGGCTTGGGCTGAAGTTTGAGCATTGTGTCCACCTGCCGAGAGAGGCGGTCCTTCGTCTTGCCAATGTAGGCAAACTTTTCATCAAACTCTGCAGAAAGCTTTTGGACCTCAGCCTGATAAGCAATGAATTCTTTCGGAGTAGCTGAGGTAATTGGTTTCTTCTTGAATTCGAGATGAATTTTCTTCAGTTGGCGTTCCAGATTCTTCTTGAGGTCATGATGATGAAGCTCATTTATGAGGAATTGCTAAAGATAGAAATTGATATTTTTAGGGATATCAAGATCATCCAGAGGAGTGTCTGGCTTGATCATCCATATATCGATAAATGCAAGGATCTTCTTGGGACCGAGGAGAAGAGGCACCTCAGAGCCAGTAGCTTCAGCTTTGCGTTGGGCTGCAACACACACATACTCAATCTTTTCTTCTTTAGTGGCAACAAAGCCGACAAGATCCTCAAACTCATCTTCTTCATCAGAACTGAAGACAACATGAATTGAACCGCACATGGCAGTTTTCTTTGGAGAGGGTCTCACTCCTCGATGAATGGTACTCTTGATCTTCATCTGAGGATGAGGCATGGTGGTTGATGCCTCAGCGCAACCGCCAGACTCATCAGTGCGAAGTCTTGAGGCAGGAGCAGCGCCAGACGTCCACTGGCATGAGGAACTTGGAGCTTGAGGCATAGTTGAAGATTTCATAGTTGGTTTGATGCCGGGAGTCTTTCTAAGAGGCTGGACGAGAGGCCAGGGCTAAGGCTGTGCTGCTGGAGGAGGCGGAATCTCAACTAATGCAGCCAAGTCACGGGCCAGGCTCCGAGTAAGATGAGCATTACGTTTGAGAAATCGTTGATATGCCTCAGGAAAGTCTTCATGAGTCTTCAGACTTGTGGCATTAGGAATTACATCGGGTCCAGGTGGAGGAAGAGATTTGATGCCCAAGGTTTTGAATGGAGGATTTACAACAAAAATTTTTTCATGCTGAGGATTGAGCCATTCATAAGCATCCCATCATTTTGCCCATGCCCTTGTAATTTTCTGGATGCGCTTTTTGCGTTCTCCGGCAGTTTCTCATTCTGGAGTCTTCAATTTTTCATACAGTTCTGGAGGCAAGTTGTCTTGGGGATCGACCTGTCACAACCCTAGTTTTGGTATGTTCTTTTATTACTAGAATAATGGCATCATGTTAAAATTTCCTTTATTTAATAATTGGGGATTTGGAAAAGCCTCAAAATGAATTTAAATAAAAGGCCAGAGAAAAATCTTTTTCCAAAAAATCCTCTGATGATTTTCAAAATCCCAATAATTTGTCATGATCACATTTCAAGTGTTGTGGGTCCAACCACATGCCCAAGGAATTTTCAAAAATTCAAACAGAGGCTTGGAAATTAAATTTAAATGCTATTTGAATTGAAATTCAAATGTTTTGAATTTCAAAAATCTTCAAAACTTGGGAGTGGCTAGTACTATGTCACCTATGTCCAAGATAAATATTTGAGGATTTTATAAAATGCCTAGATATTATTTTTGCAAGGCAAAACAAATAAACAGAAACAAAAAAAGAAAAAGATTAAAAAGGCCAAAGGCCACTTACCTGGCCACCTGGCCCAGCAGAGGCGGCCCAGCCCAAAGGGGCAAAGCCGTCTTCTCCACCAGGCCAAGCACGCAGGCAGCTCGCCGGCGACCACGGCATGGCCGCCAGGCAGCTACCTGACTGCTCCCCCCGTCCTCATCCAACGCCGTGGAGAACCCGTGCAGCCGCCCTTCCATTTCCCCCTCGCCTGGAACCCTCCTCTCCTCTCTCTCCGGCGGATCCCGCGAAGACAAGAAGCTCGGCGAGTTCGCCGCCATCACATCCACGCGGCCACTGGCCCCCTCTCGCCACGCCAAGTTGTCCAGGGCATGCGCAGGCTACGTCTTCGTCTCCGGCGCCGTTCAATTTGAGCTGAGTAGACCCAAGGCCGACGGCCGCGTCCACCTTCTTCGCCACGGCCGCCGCTCGCCGGCGAGGAATTCCTCCGCCACCGTCGCCTCTACAGCCTCCCCGACCACCTGCTCACGCTCAGGGTGAGCTTCTTCTTCCTCCCCACCCCTCCGTTCCTCTCCGGGGTGCCCCTGTCGATGAGCTCATCGGAGCCAGAGCTCGGACGCCGCGGGAGCTCGACCCCGCCGTGGCCTCCGGCCTCCTCTAGTGTGCGCGCCGACTTCCCTGGGTGCGCACGTGCAAGGGGCACGCTCTGGTGCCCTTGCCGTGGCCTCCCGTGCCCAGATCCACCGGCTACAGCGGGCGCCGCCGCGTCCAGAGCTCGCCGGCGACCTCCTCTCCGGCGTGGCCTGTCATTAGGGGGCTAACCCCCCCTCCTAATTGACCCCTTAGGTCAATGACAGGTGGGGCCAACCCCCCCAAATTAAATCAAAAAATTAGATAAACAGAAGATTAAACTCTGTGCCACTAACACCCTGGCCCCACTCAACATGATGCGATAACTCTTTTCCAAAAATGACGCCAGCATTGCATCAGCATGATGCGATAACTCTTTTCTCTGTTTTATTCAATTCCAGGAAATTCCAGAAATTGTTTAAATCTTCAGAAATTCATAGAAAATTATCTGTAACTCCAAATCAAAAGTGTTATATATGAAACAAAAAGGAAAGGATTCCAAATATCATATTTTCATATATGAAAAACACATCTATGATGGTGGAAAGGTAGCATTTAGCTATTTGGGTTATTTGGAATAATTCAACATAAAGGTTTAACTCATTTCAAATTGAATCTTTGCAATGCCAACCTTATCACATGAACATCAGAGGCATATCATACACATGATAACATAGTTTCCAAAGACCAAACATTAGCAAATGCAACTTTGGCTAATTTGAACAACATTTGGAGTTTGAATTTGAATTTCTTATTCAAATCAACTTCAATTAACATGTGACAAATTGAACCTAGATCACATCAGTACCATGCCATGATTCATTTCTTGAATGTGCATTGCAATGTAATGTTCATACTTGTGTCTCGGTGTTTGCTTCTTCTCGATAGATCCATCGCCGAACGTAGTTCCTGTGTTCTCCGAAGAGTGGCACCCCCGAGTCCCGACAATAAGGCAAGAAAACCCCCTTTGATCATATCTATAAAACCCCGGTTTCCCTCTTGTTCTCTTATGCATGAATAGGTGATCACATGTTACCGTTCTACCGCTAGTTGAACCCATCCTTTGCATGACCTATCATTGTTTCCATAGTATTAAGCAAAACACAACCTAGCAGATACCATAATGTTTGTGTTCACAATGTGTCCCTTCATCCATGTTAAGCTTATGCCATGCTAGAGTGATAACTTTGATGTTGGTCCATCTGGGTTATGCTTCGGGATGGTAGTGAACACATGCAACAAGGTGGTAACGTGTTGATGAAGTCACCCTAATATAAGTGAACAATGAGAGGATGTGTAGGAGTACACAGTGGGTTGTCTCATTTACACTGCCCTAGCCCCGAGTTCTCGTGTTGTGATCCAAGACAAGAGTACTTCCACATGCAGGGCTATGGACCCCGTTTGGCCTATTAACTCACCCCAATTATGGTCCATGATTCGCATGGGTTATTGTTTCTTCGATTTGATTTCATATTGTAGCACGGTTTTAGGCAAGCGCAATCCCATCCGTCGAGGTGGGCTTGTCGGACCGTCCATACATCGTCTGGGTCCTGAACGGAAACCCCGGCCAGATTCCCGATTGGGGTACATACTCATATAGGCGATCCCCTGGACTAGAGTTGGAGCCGTGAGGTAAGTTCCTTGGTGTTTATCCTCGTCCGACATCCTCTTGAAGGATGAAGAGTCACGGGCGGTAAGTGTTGACACGTGTTTGAAGCGTACACCCCTGCAGGGTAATGATCTATTCGAATAGCCGTGTCCGCGGTTATGGACTACTTGGAGACCTTTACTTGATTATTAGACAACTCAAATGGATATTCTAAAAATCTCAAGATAAGTGTGAGTGCTTTGGGTTGCTTACTCGGGGGGAAGTCGAGGAACGATCCATGGTGGTGTATTGATGTGGTGATCAAGATTAGATGGACTCGTGTGTGCCTCTCATCTCAACTCTATGTAGTCGTAGTACAGGATAGCCAAGTCAAAGCTTTCTGCATTACAACCCCACTTGCCTTTACCTTGATACCTGAGCATGAGTAGTATAGTTCTGATGTAAGTCTGGGTGAGTACGACTTTGTACTCACGTTTGCTTAATCTATGTCTTAGAGACGAGACCACTAACTCTGATGGTGTCCTCCCCCTCAAGTTCAACGCCGACGAAGTAATGTAATCCCAGACAGCAGCCTGGTCCCTCTGGAGGGTCGTTGTGTTTTCTTAAAGGCTTCTTAAGCCATTTTTTAACCTTGTCTTTACTAAGACATAATTTGCTTCCTTTGTTGTATGATGTAATGTTGGGTCACAGTTATGTGATCTCTTCTTGTAACACTACTATATCTGCTCTTTTTAGCAGATGCAATAAAACTATGAGCTTGTAGAGTTTATGTTGTGTTACCTGCTGTTATACACTTGGCATGCATGCTGTGTGTATGTTTATATCATGCATGTCATGTGTGGGGTTCGATACCTTAGTTGTGCTCTCGTCGGCGGTCTTTTATACACCAAGTGGCCCTTAGATGTGCGCAGCTTGGTGAATCGCGATGCGATTGCTCGTGACTCTGTCACGTGGCACACTTTGTTGTATGATTGAGCCCGCCCGAGATCCCGACTAGCGGATCGGGCTGGAGTCTGTTTATGTACGTGTTATAATTCAATCGATAATATGGTTGAGGCGACTTGTCTATGAGTATGGGATTTCACCACCCATAATCATTTAGACTTGTGAGCGGGCGATGAGGAACCATCTCAGTTGATCATCCGGCCTGGATGGGATGCCCCTCACGTTCGATGCTTTCCGAGAGTGTTCTGTGCTTGGCCTTGTCTGCTTAGACAAGTGGGTACGACTCTCGGCTCTCCATATGATTGAGTTCTGACTGGAATTACATATGCAAACCCCGGGTCCCGACAGACTTGGTATCAGAGCAGGATGAGTTTAATCGTCTTTCTCGTTATGCCCCTGAGAAGATATCAACCGATGCCAAGAAGCAGGCAATGTTCCTCAAGTGACTTAGCACTGTCCTTCGTCATGATCTCAATCTCCTTGAATTTGTCAACTTCGAGGATTTGGTCAATAGATCATTCAGAGCTGAGCATGGAAATGAGGTCTTTGAAGTCTCGCAAGCGTGATCGTGATCTTGCTTCCTCTTCTAGTTTGGGTTCTCAGAAACGTCGAATTTGGATCCCAACTAGTGTCATTCCGTCGCACTTGATTTCAAGACCATCTCCACAAAGCAAGAAAACCCAAAAATATAGTAGAGAGCTTGCCATCCAAACTCCACAACCTAACCCCTGAATGTGCTACAAGTGTGGTAATCCTGGCCACATTGCACGACAGTGTTCATTGCATGAGAATGTTCCTCCTCGTCCAAAACATAAAGCCAAAGCTAAGCCACCAAAGCCTTCCAAAGCCAAGTCCACTATGGTTGAATACGGACGTGTGAACCATGCCACCATCAAAGAAGCCCAAGAGGATACGAAGGTTGTACTCGGTACACTTCCTGTTAACTCCAAACCTGCTTCTGTTCTCTTTGATTCTGGAGCTTTTCATTCCTTTTTGTCTGAAAAGTTCGCACTCCTGCATGACATTTCATTTGAGGAGTTTCCTACCCCTTTCATGATTAAAACTCCAGGATCCACATGGCGTACCAGTAGGGTAAGTCATGACAATGAAATTGCCGTTGAGGATGTTGTATTCCTTGCTTCTCTCATAGCCCTCAAATCTTCAGATATCGATATCGTCTTACGCATGGATTGGTTGTCAAAACATCGTGCTAAGATTTATTGTGCCACTAAATCAGTCCAACTCACTCATCCTTCCGGCAAGATAGTCCATTTCGCATCTCAAGGTTCAGAAACCCAGCTATATTCGTTGAATGAACATCCCCTTCCTAACCTTTGCAATGCCAACCTTATCACATGAACATCAGAGGCATATCATACACATGACAACATAGTTTACAAAGACCAAACATTAGATAATGCAACTTTGGCTAATTTGAACAACATTTGGAGTTTGAATTTGAATTTCTTATTCAAATCAACTTCAATTAACATGTGACAAATTGAACCTAGATCACATTAGTACCATGCCATGATTCATTTCTTGAATGTGCATTGCAATGTAATGTTCATACTTGTGTCTCGGTGTTTGCTTCTTCTCGATAGATCCATCGCTAGACGTAGTTCCTGTGTTCCCCGAAGAGTGGCACCCCCGAGTCCCGACAATAAGGCAAGAAAACCCCCTTTGATCATATCTATAAAAACCCAGTTTCCCTCTTGTTCCCTTATGCATGAATAGGTGATCACATGTTACCGTTCTACTGCTAGTTTAACCCATCCTTTGCATGACCTATCATTATTGCCACAGTATTAAGCAAAACACAACCTAGCAGATACCATAATGTTTGTGTTCATCATGTGGCCCTTCATCCATGTTAAGCTTATGTCATGCTAGAGTGATTACTTTGATGTTGGTCCATCTGGGTGATGCTTCTGGATGGTAGTGAACACATGCAACAAGGTGATAACGTGTTGATGAAGTCACCCTAATATAACTGAACAATGGGAGGCTGTGTAGGAGTACTGTAACAGCCCACATGTAATAAGCTATCAAACACCATGTAATCTACTTCCTCTGTTGGACTTGTAACTTGGCATGGTGGATGTGTATGTTCCTTCATGTGGTGATTTTAATTGGCATTGGGATTGGAGTCATGTTGGGTTGTTTTCTTTTGCATCCAAGTGGTTCAAGAAGGGTATTGATGGAATTTTTCCTTGTCACATGCTCACTTCACTTGACCCCAAACTTGGCCTAGCCAATTCAATTGCTTTTGCAAGGATTTTAAAATCCTCAAAGCATTTTTGCCACCACCAAAAACAGTAGCCCTAATTCAAAGTGAATTTGAATTCAAAAAGGGGCCACATTTCTGTTGTTGCCAAAATTGGTCAAACCAATTTTGAAAAATCTAGAAAAATGCAAGGATTAAGAATTTCAAGCTCATGGAATTTTGAACCTTCTGTTTTTCTCTCAAAAACTCCCCAAAGACCTTTTCTATTTAATTTTAAATAGGAAATGGTGTTGTTTTACTTTGGGTGAATTTTTCCTTGCATGCAAAATTGATCAAATCAATTTTGGGTGTTCAAGTTTGTTTTAAGGGGTATTTTAAAAATATTTGTGGAATTTTTTTGACTGCCCTTTTATTTTCTTTTCTTTTTCTTTCTCCTCTGCTGGACATTTAAATGGACAAGGGCCTTGCCCTCTCCCTCTCTCTTCTCCAGCCAATTGGCCCGCCCGAATTCAGCCCAGCAGGGAGGCGCTCTTTTCTTTTCCTTTTTTTTCCTTCTCCCCCGCTGACCGCCCGGGCCTGCTCGTCAGCGTCGTCCTCCTCACCTTTCCCCCTCCTTTTTCCCGTCGTTAGACCAGGACGAGAAAAGCTCGGCGTGGAGCCCTCCCGCCAGCCTTTCCTCCTTTCCCCTTTAAAGCCAGGGCTCCGCCCCCTTCCGGGAACCCTAGCTGTCCCGTTCCCCTCCTCATTTTCGCCCACCGCCGCCGCCATGGGAGGAGCCGAGCTCCCCTGTTTCTCCGGTGGGTCCCCGAATTCCGGCGTCGTTGTGACCCGTGGCTGCTCGGGCTTCCGTGTCGGTGATCCTTGAACCCTCAACGCTCCGTTTTCTCCCGTAGGCCGGAGATAGGAGCCGTCTTCTTCCCTGCCGTCGTCTTCCTCCCGCCGGGACACCGTCTTCCCCAGCGTCGGCCTCAGCGAGCTAGCCGCCTCTGCTGTTGTTTCGAGGTCGACCTCGACAACCCCTAGGTGAGCTGCAACCTCCCCGCTTGTCCCCGTTGCCGCGTGGTAGTCCAGGTGCCGAGTTGTCGTGAAGTCCGCCGCCGTAGCGTTTTCGCCGCCGTGCAGTGCTCGTCGCGTCCTTGGCGTGTCCATGCCGTACGCGTGCGTGCTCCGCGTGTGCCCAGTGCGTGCGCAGTGCAGCCATGGAGCCTCTTTCCTGGACGCGCACGCCCGTTCCTTCAAAGCTCCCGCCTTTCTATAATTGACCCCTCTATAATTGGAGTTTGGTCAATTTTGCAATAAGCCCCCTGTATTTTTCCTGTTTTGCCAAGTTTGTTTCAAATTCAAAGTTGCTCATGCCATATATGGATTTTGGGTAGTTTTACACAAGGAGTTGCATGGTGATGATGATTTGTTCATCTGAGCCTTTTTAAAAAATTCATGTGGTGCAATTTTGCACTCAGCCCCCTAAACTTCAGTTGAATTTGCAACTGCCCTTGCAAATTCAAATTGAGACATATCATATATGTTTTTGGGGTACTTTCTGCAAGGATTTCAATGGTGAGGTTCTCATGATGTTTTGTGCAACTCCTGAGTTCAAAGTGTGTTCACCTGATCCAGAGGCATTCAGATCCTTCTGCCTGCAACATTTCAACTTCAGTGCATTTGAAATGTTGATCATCTGATCCTTCCAGTCTTGTTCCATGTCATCTTCTTTTTCAATTCAGCCCTAACATATTGTCATATGTATGTGGCTGGGTTCCAACTCTTGTTGCACCTTTCTATGTGTCAATTTCACCGACACTACTCCGTCTCCGGAATCATTGTTTTACTTTCATGTTATTTAAATTCTTGTAATGCTTTGTTGATCATGTCATGCTTTCATGCTATTTACACCTAAATTAAGGCTCAGACCAAAGCCATTACAAATAAATAAAATGCATATGAAAGTGATGACTTGTCGTCAGCACCTTCCTTTAAACTTGACTAGACAGGGTCATATCATGTGAATAAAACTTGAACATGTCATCCTTGTTTGAGTTTGCATCAGTTGCTTACTTGTGTGTTTTCCTTGCCGGTATCTTACGTTAGCACCCGAGACTGACGAGGAGACTTACGTGGAGCTGTCCGACACCGAGCCCGAGGGTACCGTGGGTGCTGCTTTGACTACCTTACCAGGCAAGGGGGAGATCTGTGTCATTACTTTATAACTTTCTGCTCATGCCTAGCTGTAGATCTAGAACGTTGTTGCCTGATCCTATCTACCTTATATGCCATGTTTAAACCCATACAACCATGATCCCCACATCCCAGCAAACCATTGTACTGCTAAGTTACCGCTGCTCAGCCACTGCTTAGTATGGATAGAAAACTTGCTGCTTACCCTATATGTTTGTCGTTGGGATATCATGCTATAAAAGAAGTTGGTTGATAATTATTATTGTTAAATGATGTTAATTTATATTCGACGAAAGGTGGAAGGCTGGACTATTCCCGTCTGGTGCTTTGTTCCATTTGAGTCACCTAGGACCCGAGTTCCGGGTATTCTGTTTCTTGACGAGCGAGCCTAACCGTGTGTGGGGTTTTATGGGGCCCCCTTGTCTTACCTACCTAGCTTCGTACAATTCTAGTGGTGGCCCGAGCTGATTTACATTTGCAACTGCGTGTGTGTTGGTAGGTACCCCAGCTGTTTTCGAAACAACCCGGGCCAGCGGAGACATGGTTTCTCTCGTTGGTCCACACTTGGCAAGCTAGGGGTCCCCTGAATATTCGGGTGTGACTTACTGACCTTGGCCAGACGATAGAGACCGATTCGAGAGCGTGGCCAGCTTTTGAGTTGGGTGTCGACTCACCGGGGGCCACCCGGAGTTGTGCGTTGTTAGTTAGAGGGACTCTGACGTTCCGGAGTTTCAGGCGCTTACCTAGCCAAGTGGAAACCGGGCGTACATGCGACGTCTATAATGGACAGTTGGTACACCCCTGCAGGGTAAATCTTTTCGAAAAGCCGTGTCCGCGGTTATGGACTACTTGAGACCTACTCCTTGTTCATAGAATAACATCAATGATAATCATGCTTAAAAACTTGACAACCCGTGTGTGTGCCTTGGTTGTCTTTCTTCGCCCAAGGGGAACCGAGAAGGAAACGAGGTTGTGTTATGTTTGCGTAAGTAGGTGAATAGCCGACTTATGACACGTTGTCAACGTACTTCTTGGATCTCATCTCTATTCTGATAGAACGAGTAGCCACCATATATGCTAGTACGGCTGCAACCTGTCTCTGTCTTTACCTTACCTGTAGCGTTAGTTATTCCGTAATGACATGTTCTCACCCCCCCCCCCCCCCCACGTTTACATTTCTGTCTTTATCGCTTTGCCTGATCGGCCGCTGCAGTGGACTACTACCTCGACCCCAGCACCGGACGGTACTTCGTGGAGGTGCCCCCGGAGGATGACGACGAGTACGAGTACCTCGACCAGTAGGATCTTATAGTTGGGTTCAGACGTTCCCGTGGGTGGATATTTATGTGTAGCCCTCTCTAGGGCAATTTGGATCTTGACCGTACTCGGTCCCTACTATGCTTCCGCTTGATGTATTGATGAGATGTACTCATGATGATGTTGTATTATTAGACAGTGGCGTTGTATGCCCTGCTCTATTTATCTATCTATATGTATTTCCTTTCTTATAGAGTTATGCTTATATACCTGTTGTCGAGAATCCGGCAGCGACACGTGTGCGAGTGTCGTGTGCTGGTGGCGTTTGATGCGCTTCTAACTCCGACTGGACGCGAAAGCGACTAGTTAGAGTTAATACCGCATCAGGGGCCTTACAACTTGGTATCAGAGCAGTACTGAGTGTAGGACACCTTACTGGCCGAAGTTGAGTCTAGAAACTATTTTGGTAGTTATATAGGAAAAATTTCGGAGAGTAGGACCTCTTTCTGTTTTCTCCTTATCCCACCCTCCCACCCCTTTTTCCGTGAGGAAGTGAAACGATGTTTTGTCTCTGCAACTTATCCCCTTTCAAAACAATCTAAGTTCTCGTTTACATGAGGCTCTGATTCCTCTATAATTTTTTGCTAGCGATGAGATGTGTTGGCGTCTTTGAGACCACTGAGCCGCCACTTGGGGTTGACTGCTCTACCTCGCTTACGGCGTACCCCAGGTGAAACGTCCATACAGGATTGGCGGGCATCCTATGGTAATATGGATGTGGTGTCTTTCCCCTATGGACGACCGTGATGGCGGGCCGCTCAGGGCAGATGTCTCATTGTCAGGTTTCCAACCGCTCGTATATATTTTTGTGTGCTCGCTAGCAGATTATTATCTTGGATTCGGATGATATTGGTTTGGGGATTCCAGTAGCACCTAGCTATCGACTTTCTGGGTTAACCTTGGTGGAATTTCAGCTTCGGCTTTCTCATACCTCGTGAGAAAGTTTTGTTGTCAATATTGCTTTACCTTCTGGTTACTTCAATGATTCGATCATGTTCTCATAAGTGGTCCTGTATACAGGATGCCAAGAGCGAAAATGCCGCCGCCAGAGAACCCTATCCTTGGGGAGGCTGTAGCCGCAGTGGCTCAGGGCACAGCTGCGATCCTTCAGATGCTGCAGAACCAGGGTGCTCAGAGGAATGATCGTCCACAGTACACCACACTGCAGCAGTTCCTCGCGATCAGCCCCCCCCAGGTTCTCCGAGGCTCGAGACCCGTTGGAAGCGGATGACTGGATCGCTGAGATCAAGAAGCACCTCAGTGCCAACGCCGTCAGACCCGTCGACTACGTCACCTTCGCCTCCTTCCAGCTTCAGGGTGCCGCAGGCAGTTGGTTCTCGACGTAAAAGGCCAACAAGGGTGATGCAGAGATCACATGGGAGGACTTCGTCAGGGATTTCAGAGCTGCTCATATTCCCAGTGGACTGATCGAGAGGAAGCGCGAGGAGTTCTTAGCTCTGAGGCAGGGGGACAGGTCTGTGCAGGAGTATAACCTGGCCTTCGTCAGGCTTTCCAGGTACGCTCCAGAGGAGGTCTCGTCAGAGGCCAAGCGCATTGCCAGGTTCCGCGGCGGTCTTGCCCCGGACATCAAGTATGCGCTCACCTTGTCCACGCCAAGCCTGTTCTCAGAGTTCGTCGACCAGGCTATCAGACAGGAGTCAGCTGAGGCAGAGCGTTCCGCAGAGAAGAGGAAGCAGAGAGAGCACAGTTCAGCAATGATGGTCCACAAGAAGGCCAAGTCCTGGGTTGCAGAGCCACAGTCTCAGCCGCAGCGTCAGCAGTTTCAGAAGAGGGGGGCAGCTGTCCGCACTTTTGCCCGCCCTCCCGTCCCAGTTCAGCACGGGCCTCGCTCTACTCCACCCTCCGCGAGGCCGCCTGCTCCATAGGGCCAGCCCAGGCCAGAGATCACGTGCTTCAAGTGTGGCAAGCTAGGCCACAAGTCTCCGCAGTGCATCGACCCTCGTTACGCTAGGCTGCCTCCTCCCCCACCTCGCTCTACACCGAGCAACGCGATGGTGCGGGCCCAGCCACGAACGCTCCGTGTGAACAACGTCACCTTGGCAGATGCACAGCAGTCGTCTGAGATTGTGCTTGGTAGGTTACTTGTGTGTTCAGTTCCAGCGTCAGTGTTGTTCGATTCCGGAGCTTCTCATTCTTTCATGTCCAAGTCCTTTGCTCGCTTTCATGGGTTTCAGTTAGAGATGATGGATTCACCTTTGGCTATTTCTGCACCGGGTTCCAAGATGAGCTCAGCTGTCAGAATTCCTAATGTGTAGATTCAGATTCAGGGTCTTCTTTTCTCAGCATCCTTGATCTTGCTTCCAAGTTCCGACATTGATGTCATTTTGGGCATGGATTGGCTTGTCAAGTACAAGGCCAAGATAGATTGTCCGTCCAAGACCGTGTTGCTGACGCACGATTCAGGCGCAGAGATTTGGTACAATTGTGGCTCGATAGTGGGATCAGCACAGTTGTACGCTCTGAATGCTAGAGTTGCTCCATTGATCGAGGAGGTCAGAGTTGTTCGAGAGTTCCCAGATGTCTTTCTAGAGGAGTTGCCAGGTATTCCACCCGTGCGTTCTATTGAGTTCATGATCGAACTAGAACCTGGCACACAGCCGATATCTCGGCAGCCTTATAAGATGTGCCCGGAAGAGCTGATTGAGTTGAAGGAGCAGCTAGTGAAACTTGAGAAGGATGGGCTCATTCGTTCGAGCACTTCTCCTTGGGGTGCCCCGTGTCTTTTTGTGAAGAAGAAAGATGGTACTAGCCGGTTGGTTCAAGACTACCGTGGTATCAACAAGAAGACGATCAAAAACAAGTACCCTATGCCCAACAACAATGACTTATTTGAGCAATTGCAAGGAGCAAAGGTGTTTTCAAAGCTTGATCTAAAAATGGGGTACCACCAGATTCGTGTCCGTCAGGAGGACATTCCCAAGACAGCCTTCCGCACTCGCTATTGACTGGACGAGTTTACGGTCATGACGTTTGGTTTTTCTAACGCACCTCCGACGTTCATGAGGGCAATGAACTATCTGTTCCAAGAGTGGCTAGACGTGTTTGTGCTCCTCTACCTCGACGACATCCTTGTCTTTTCCAAGTCAGAGGCTGAGCATGAGGAGCATCTCAGATTGGTGTTGCAGAAGTTGAGAGATCACCAGTTTTATGCCAAGTTCTCCAAGTGTGAGTTCTGGATGAATACGGTAAACTTCCTTGGCCATGTCATTTCTTCAGAGGGCATTGCCGTTGACCCAGACAGAGTCCGGACGATTCAGGATTGGACTCCGCCGGAGAATTTCAAGCAACTGAGGAGTTTCCTATGAATTGCCAGCTATTGCAGGAAGTTTGTCGAGAATTTCTCCAAGATAGGAAAACCGATGACGGAGTTGTTGTGCAAGGGCAAGAAGTACGTTTGGTCACAGGCTTGCCAGGCAGCTTTTCATGAGTTGAAGCTAAGGCTGACTACAGCTCCGATCCTTACGCCGCCAGATGAGTCACAGCCGTTTCAAGTTTTCTGTGACGCCTCATTGAATGGCCTTGGCGGAGTGTTGATGCAGGGAAAGAGTATTGTGGCGTACACCTCCAGACAGTTGAAGCAGGCTGAGAGGAACTATCCGACCCACGATCTTGAGCTGGCTGCAGTGATTCATGCGTTGGTTACTTGGCGACACCTTCTCCTAGGGAGGAAGGTTGATGTGTTCACCGATCACAAAAGCCTAAAGTACTTGTTCACGCAGCCTAACCTGAACTTGAGGCAAAGGAGATGGCTCGAGACTATTACTGAGTACTCCGTGGATATTCAATATACGCCGGGCAAGGCGAATGTCATAGCCGATGCGTTGAGCCGCAAGGGTGATTGCAACAGTGTCCAGGTGCAGAAGATACACCCTGATTTGTGCGAGGCATTTCGAAGGCTCAATCTTGAGCTAGTTCCAGCAGGCTATCTAGCCAACCTTGTGGTAGAGCCCACTATCCGTGAGAAAATTCGTGAAGCTCAGTTTGGTAGCTTGATGATTCAGAAAGTTAAGCAGGGTATTGCCACCTCAGTTCCGAAGTACGGTTGCTTTTCAGTGCATAATGACGGCACCATGATGTTCGAAGAGAGAGTTGTTGTTCCCAAGGAAGCAGGTCTCAGAGAGGTCGTCTTGAAAGAAGCCCATGACTCAAAGCTTTCTATCCACCCTGGTAGCACCAAGATGTATCAGGACCTCAAGCAGAACTTTTGGTGGACTCGTATGAAGCGGGATGTTGCCCGTTTTGTCTCCCAGTGTGATGTGTGCAGGAGAGTGAAAGCACAGCACCAGAAGCCTGCAGGACTACTTCAGCCAATTGAAATTCCGGAGTGGAAATGGGACCACATTGAGATGGATTTCATCACGGGTTTCCCTTTGTCGCAGAAGAAGAACAATGCCATCTTTGTCGTCATTGAAAATCTCTCCAAAGTTTCCCACTTCTTCCCAGTGAAGGACTCCATTTCAGCAGCTCAGTTGGCGGATTTGTACACCGCAAGAGTTGTGTCCTTGCATGGCATTCCCAAGAAGATCAGTTCAGATAGAGGCAGCCTATTCACCTCCAAGTTCTGGCAGGCTTTTCAAAAGGCGATTGGTACGACAGTGTTGTTCAGTACCGCTTATCACCCTCAGACCAGTGGGTAGGTTGAGCGTGTGAACCAAATTCTCGAGGACATGCTTCGGGCATGTGTCATATCGTTTGGCATGAAGTGGGAAGAATACTTGTCGTATGCTGAGTTCTCGTACAACAACAGCTATCAGGCAAGTCTGCAAGCAGCGCCGTTTGATGTCTTGTATGGCCGCAAGTGCAGGACACCTTTGAACTGGTCCAAAACGGGTGAGAGGCAGCTGTTCGGTCCAGATGTGATACAAGAGGCAGAGGAAAGAGTGAAGATTGTCCGAGAGAACCTAAAGGCAGCACAGTCTAGAGAGAAGGCTTATTATGACAAGAGGCACCGTGGTGTAGCATTTCAGATTGGTGATTGGGCGTACCTGAGAGTGTCTCCGTTGAGGGGAACTCACCGCTTTGGTATCAAAGGAAAGCTCGCTCCAAGGTTTGTCGGACCTTTCCGCATCCTTGAGACTAGAGGACCTCTTGCCTTTCGGCTCGAGCTTCCAGAGAGTCTGTCGATGGTACATGATGTGTTCCATGTGTCCCAGCTAAAGAAGTGCTTCAAGCACCCGGAGCAGGCTGTTGACTTGGGCGAGATTCAGCTCAGTGCGGATCTTTCTTACTCAGAGCGTCTAGTCCGTGTTCTTGACTCGTCCGAGCGAAAGACTCGCAACAAGACCGTCAAGTTCCTCAAGGTGCAGTGGGCACATCACTCGGAGAAAGAGGCAACGTGGGAGCGTGAAGATTATCTCCGCTCTGAGTATCCCGAGCTTTTTCTTGCTTAGATCTCGGGGCGAGATCCTATGTTGGTAGGGGAGAGCTGTAACAGCCCACATGTAATAAGCTATCAAACACCATGTAATCTACTTCCTCTGTTGGACTTGTAACTTGGCATGGTGGATGTGTATGTTCCTTCATGTGGTGATTTTAATTGGCATGGGGATTGGAGTCATGTTGGGTTGTTTTCCTTTGCATCCAAGTGGTTCAAGAAGGGAATTGATGGAATTTTTCCTTGTCAGATGCTCACTTCACTTGACTCCAAACTTGGCCTAGCCAATTCAATTGCTTTTGCAAGGATTTTAAAATCCTCAAAGCATTTTTGCCACCACCAAAAACAGTAGCCCTAATTCAAACTGAATTTGAATTCAAAAAGGGGCCACATTTCTGTTGTTGCCAAAATTGGTCAAACCAATTTTGAAAAATCTAGAAAAATGCAAGGATTAAGAATTTCAAGCTCATGGAATTTTGAACCTTCTGTTTTTCTCTCAAAAACTCCCCAAAGACCTTTTCTATTTAATTTTAAATAGGAAATGGTGTTGTTTTACTTTGGGTGAATTTTTCCTTGCATGCAAAATTGATCAAATCAATTTTGGGTGTTCAAGGTTGTTTTAAGGGGTATTTTAAAAATATTTGTGGTATTTTTTGACTGCCCTTTTATTTTCTTTTCTTTTTCTTTCTCCTCTGCTGGACATTTAAATGCACAAGGGCCTTGCCCTCTCCCTCTCTCTTCTCCAGCCAATTGGGCCGCCCGAATTCAGCCCAGCAAGGAGGCACTCTTTTCTTTTCCTTTTTTTCCCTTCTCCCCCGCTGACCGCCCGGGCCCGCTCGTCAGCGTCGTCCTCCTCACCTTTCCCCCTCCTTTTTCCCGTCGTCAGACCAGGACGAGAGGAGCTCGGCGTGGAGCCCTCTCGCCAGCCTCTCCTCCTTTCCCCTTTAAAGCCAGGGCTCCGCCCCCTTCCGGGAACCCTAGCTGCCCCGTTCCCCTCCTCATTTTCGCCCATCGCCGCCGCCATGGGAGGAGCCGAGCTCCCCTGTTTCTCTGGTGGCTCGCCGAATTCCGGCGTCGTTGTGACCCGTGGCTGCTCGGGCTTCCGTGTCGGTGATCCTTGAACCCTCAACGCTCCGTTTTCTCCCGCAGGCCGGAGATAGGAGCCGTCTTCTTCCCTGCCACCGTCTTCCTCCCGCCGGGACACCGTCTTCCCCAGCGTCGGCCTCAGCGAGCTAGCCGCCTCTGCTATTGTTTCGAGGTCGACCTCGACAACCCCTAGGTGAGCTGCAACCTCCCCTCTTGTCCCCGTTGCCGCGTAGTAGTCCTGGTGCAGAGTTGCCGTGAAGTCCGCCGCCGTAGCGTTTTCGCCGCCGTGCAGTGCTCGCCGCGTCCTTGGCGTGTCCATGCCGTACGCGTGCGTGCTCCGCGTGTGCCCAGTGCGTGCGCACTGCAGCCATGGAGCCGCTTTCCTGGACGCGCACGCCCGTTCCTTCAAAGCTCCCGCCTTTCTGAACCATAGTGCAGAGGTGCGCCGCCTCCTTTTCCGGCGAGGCTAGCGTCCTGGCCGCGTGGCCTCCAGCCAGATCCCAGCGTTCATTGCGTTCATGGATGTGCCGGCTAGAGCCCGGTGGCGTTAGAAGTGCCAGCTCCGTCCCGTACCCGTCGTGTAGGTCGCTGAGATCCCCTTTCGCCGGCGTCTGTCAGATGTCGCCTTGCAGTTCAGTTAAGGCGCAGCGACTATTCATCTTGTCTGAGGCCCCTCTTCTGTCGAGAACAGTCGAGTGGCGTAGTGGCAAGGGAGACGCCGTGTGACGGGCGCATCGTGGGATCGAGTCCCAGCCGGCGCAAGCCCCCCCCCCTTTTTTCGTTTTCAATTTTGTTTTCCCGTTGGGCCGTGGAGGTCCTGGCAGTGGGCCGTCCAGGCTATGGGCTCAGTCCTTTTTTTTTCTTTTTTTTGTTGCTTTGGCCGAGTGGGCTCTGCTCGCCTGGGCCAGTGGAGCAGGAGCTGGGCCGAGCACCCGAGACTGGCCCGTGTGGCCAAGTCCTCTGGGTTTTTCTTTCTCTTTTTTTTATTTCTTTTCCTTTTCGGTTTGAATTCAAATTTGAATTTGAGTTCAAATTCAAATCTGACTTGGACCACCTTTTCAAACAGGGGCATCCCATATATGTTTTTAGGGTAGCTTGAGCTACTGATCATAATGGTGATATGAAATTTTGCAATTGACCCCTCTATAATTGGAGCTTGGTCAATTTTGCAATAAGCCCCCTGTATTTTTCCTGTTTTGCCAAGTTTGTTTCAAATTCAAAGTTGCTCATGCCATATATGGATTTTGGGTAGTTTTACACAAGGAGTTGCATGGTGATGATGATTTGTTCATCTGAGCCTTTTTCAAAAATTCATGTGGTGCAATTTTGCACTCAGCGCCCTAAACTTCAGTTGAATTTGCAACTGCCCTTGCAAATTCAAATTGAGACATATCATATATGTTTTTGGGGTACTTTCTGCAAGGATTTCAATGGTGAGGTTCTCATGATGTTTTGTGAAACTCCTGAGTTCAAAGGGTGTTCACCTGATCCAGAGGCATTCAGATCCTTCTGCCTGCAACATTTCAACTTCAGTGCATTTGAAATGTTGATCATCTGATCCTTCCAGTCTTGTTCCATGTCATCTTCTTTTTCAATTCAGCCCTAACATATTGTCGTATGTATGTGGCTGGTTTCCAACTTTTGTTGCACCTTTCTATGTGTCAATTTCACCGACACTACTCCGTCTCCGGAATCATTGTTTTACTTTCATGTTATTTAAATTCTTGTAATGCTTTGTTGATCATGTCATGCTTTCATGCTATTTACACCTAAATTAAGGCTCAGGCCAAAGCCATTACAAATAAATAAAATGCATATGAAAGTGATGACTTGTTGTCATCACCTTCCTTTAAACTTGACTAGACAGGGTCATATCATGTGAATAAAACTTGAACATGCCATCCTTGTTTGAGTTTGCATCAGTTGCTTACTTGTGTGTTTTCCTTGCCGGTATCTTACGTTAGCACCCGAGACTGACGAGCAGACTTACGTGGAGCTGTCCGACACCGAGCCCGAGGGTACCGTGGGTGCTGCTTCGACTACCTTACCAGGCAAGGGGGAGATCTGTGTCATTACTTTATAACTTTCCGCTCATGCCTAGCTGTAGATCTAGAACGTTGTTGCCTGATCCTATCTACCTTATATGCCATGTTTAAACCCATACAACCATGATCCCCACATCCCAGCAAACCATTGTACTGCTAAGTTACCGCTGCTCGGCCACTGCTTAGTATGGATAGAAAACTTGCTGCTTACCCTATATGTTTGTGGTTGGGATATCATGCTATAAAAGAAGTTGGTTGATAATTATTATTGTTAAATGATGTTAATTTATATTCGACGAAAGGTGGAAGGCTGGACTATTCCCGTCTGGTGCTTTGTTCCATTTGAGTCACCTAGGACCCGAGTTCCGGGTATTGTGTTTCTTGACGAGTGAGCCTAACCGTGTGTGGGGTTTTATGGGGCCCCCTTGTCTTACCTACCTAGCTTCGTACAATTCTAGTGGTGGCCCGAGCTGATTTACATTTGCAACTGCGTGTGTGTTGGTAGGTACCCCAGCTGTTTTCGAAACAACCCGGGCCAGCGGAGACATGGTTTCTCTCGTTGGTCCACACTTGGCGAGCTAGGGGTCCCCTGAATATTCGGGTGTGACTTACTGACCTTGGCCAGACGATAGAGACCGATTCGAGAGCGTGGCCAGCTTTTGAGTTGGGTGTCGACTCACCGGGGGCCACCCGGAGGTGTGCGTTGTTAGTTAGAGGGACTCTGACGTTCCGGAGTTTCAGGCGCTTACCTAGCCAAGTGGAAACCGGGCGTACATGCGACGTCTATAATGGACAGTTGGTACACCCCTGCAGGGTAAATCTTTTCGAAAAGCCGTGTCCGCGGTTATGGACTACTTGAGACCTACTCCTTGTTCATAGAATAACATCAATGATAATCATGCTTAAAAACTTGACAACCCGTGTGTGTGCCTTGGTTGTCTTTCTTCGCCCAAGGGGAACCGAGAAGGAAACGAGGTTGTGTTATGTTTGCGTAAGTAGGTGAATAGCCGACTTATGACACGTTGTCAACGTACTTCTTGGATCTCATCTCTATTCTGATAGAACGAGTAGCCACCATATATGCTAGTACGGCTGCAACCTGTCTCTGTCTTTACCTTACCTGTAGAGTTAGTTATTCCGTAATGACATGTTCTCACCCCCCCCCCCCACGTTTACATTTCTGTCTTTATCGCTTTGCCTGATCGGCCGCTGCAGTGGACTACTACCTCGACCCCAGCACCGGACGGTACTTCGTGGAGGTGCCCCCGGAGGATGACGACGAGTACGAGTACCTCGACCAGTAGGATCTTATAGTTGGGTTCAGACGTTCCCGTGGGTGGATATTTATGTGTAGCCCTCTCTAGGGCAATTTGGATCTTGACCGTACTCGGTCCCTACTATGCTTCCGCTTGATGTATTGATGAGATGTACTCATTATGATGTTGTATTACTAGACAGTGGCGTTGTATGCCCTGCTCTATTTATCTATCTATCTATATGTATTTCCTTTCTTATAGAGTTATGCTTATATACCTGTTGTCGAGAATCCGGCAGCGACACGAGTGCGAGTGTCGTGCGCCGGTGGCGTTTGATGCGCTTCTAACTCCGACCGGACGCGAAAGCGACTAGTTAGAGTTAGTACCGCATCAGGGGCCTTACAAGTACACAGTGGGTTGTCTCATTTACACTGCCTTAGGCCCCGAGTTCTCGTGTTGTGATCCAAGACAAGAGTACTTCCACATGCAGGGCTAAGGACCCCGTTTGGCCTATTAACTCACCCCAATTATGGTCCAGGATTCGCATGGGTTATTTTTTCTTCGATTTGATTTCATATTGTAGCACAGTTTTAGGCAAGCGCAGTCCCATCCGTCGAGGTGGGCTTGTCGGACCGTCCATACATCGTCTGGGTCCTGAACGGAAACCCCGGCCGGATTCCCGATTGGGGTACATACTCAGATAGGCGATCCCCTGGACTAGAGTTGGAGCCGTGAGTTAAGTGCCTTGGTTTTTATCCTCGTCCGACACCCGCTTGAAGGATGACGAGTCACGGGAAGTAAGTGTTGACACGTGTGTGAAGCGTGCACCCCTACAATGTAATGATCTATTCGAATAGCCGTGTCCGCGGTTATGGACTACTTGGAGACCTTTACTTGATTATTAGACAACTCAAATGGATATTTTAAAATCTCAAGATAAGTGTGAGTGCTTTGGGTTGCTTCCTCGTGGGGAAGTCGAGGTACGATCCATGGTGGTGTATTGATGTGGTGATCAAGATTAGATGGACTCGTGTGCGCCTCTCATCTCAACTCTATGTAGTCGTAGTACAGGATAGCCAAGTCAAAGATTTCTTCATTACAACCCCACTTGCCTTTACCTTGATACCTGAACATGAGTAGTATAGTTCTGATGTAAGTCTTGCTGAGTACGACTTTGTACTCACGTTTACTTAATCTATGTTTTAGAGACGAGACCACTGACCCTGATGGTGGCCGACGAAGTAATGTAGTCCCAGATAGCAGCCTGGTCCCTCTGGAGAGTCGTTGTGTTTTCTTAAAGGCTTCTTAAGCCATTTGTTAACCTTGTCTTTACTAAGAGATAATTTGCTTCCGTTGTTGTATGATGTAATGTTGGGTCACAGTTATGTGATCTCTACTTGTAACACTACTATATCTGCTCTGTTTAGCAGATGCAATAAAACTATGAGCTTGTAGAATTTATGTTGTGTTACCTACTGTTATACACTTGGCATGCATGCTGCGTGTATGTTTATATCGTGCATGTCATGTGTGGGGTTCGATACCTTAGTTGTGCTCTCGCCGACGGTCTTTTATACACCAAGTGGCCCTTAGATGTGCGCAGCTTGGGGCATCGCGATGCGATTGCTCGTGACTCTGTCACGTGGAACACTTTGTTGTATGATTGAGCCCGCCCAAGATCCCGACTAGGTGATCAGGCTGGAGTCTGTTTATGTACGTGTTATAATTCAATCGATAATATGGTTGAGGCGACTTGTCTATGGGTATGGGATTTCACAACCCATAATCATTTAGATTTGTGAGCGGGCGATGAGGACCCATCTCAGTTGATCATCCGGCCTGGATGGGATGCCCCTCACGTTCGATGCTTTCCGAGAGTGTTCTGTGCTTGGCCTTGTCTGCTTAGACAAGTGGGTAGGACTCTCGGCTCTCCATATGATTGATTTGTGACTGGAATTACATATGAAAATCCCGGGTCCCGACTGGACCAAGCCCATAACATGGCATTAAGTTTATGGGCTGACTCACCTAAGGAAGGCACACAAAGAAAACTCGGCCACGGGCCGGCTGCACCAAGGAAAGACGATCGAAGCCATAGAAAGAAATCGACTTACCTTGTATAGCACATAGCATATTGTAAAGTAGAATAGGACTCCGCCTCGTGTCGGAGTCGGACTCGCGAAATCCCGAGACCCGACGCCCTTATAAGCCAAGGACCATGGGATCCAGGACCAGAGAACAATCTCAACCTAAGAAAGGACTAGACACTTGTCGGCGTAACCTAGATCTCATCGAGTCTAAGTTTATGAGCCGACTCTCTTGTAATTGTCCAACCGAATCTTCTTTCGAGAGTCAGAACCCATAATAATAGCAAGCAGGAGTAGGCTTTTAAATCGAGACAAAGAGGGGCTGAAACCTGGGTAAATCGCCGAGTCTCTTGTCCATGTCGACTCTCTCCACGAAATCGCCTCGCAGCAAAGGTCCCATGCTAAGTTCAACTCTTCGGACATCTGCCGTGACTTTCCCATGACAGTTGGCACCCACCGTGGGGCATGCGCTCACATTTGTTCAGATTATGGAGAGAGCTCTGCAAGGCATGGAAGGATTCGTCGCTGGACGGAGCACCTGAAGCCGGCGTGGGAGGCTCTGCATCGACGACTCTACTTGGGGCCCTGAAGCCGATTCTGTCGAATCAGGATATCGGGTTCCGATCGGGTCCATCCACATCTTCATTGGCAGGACAGACAAATTTGAGCCAGAGCCGGATCCTGAAGTACCTGTCGAAACTTTGAGTCGGCGACACGCCGGCTCCAAACGCGCTTTCGTCGGATTCATTGATGAGTCTCCAGAGCCGGAGCGCTTTGTCGAGTCTCCAATGTACGACGCCTCGACAGAGCTGACTGATGCCGACTCATATCCAAGTGAAGGAAGCTTCTCCGATGAGGGGTCCATCCGATCCGAAGGGAATAACATGACTCGACACTGGCATGCTAGAATATAACCCGAATTATCCGCACTTGGAACCTCCATATTGCGCCACGGTATTCATGGCCGGCCTTGGAGGACTGGAGAGTCAGGCATCTCAGAAGCAAGGCGCAGAGTCGGCAGCCGCCGGGGCCCTTAGTGCAAATAGGGACCCGACAGCCCGCCCGTCAGTACAAGTTCCTAGTAGAGCCCAAGCCCTCGCTGATTCCCTAACCTCCCTCGATGAGGCCTTGGCTACAACGATGACGCTTGAGCATCAGGAGGCTTGGAAAACAAGGGTAAACGAGCTCAAGGTTCGGATAACAAACTTGCAAGCGGAGGTCAACGTTGAAAAGGAACAGATGACTGAGAAAGAATCCCGGCTTGTCCAAGAAGCCGCACGCCTCCATGGAGAGTCGGATCTAATAGATGCTCAGCGACTAAGCCTCGCTTACACGCGCCCACAGAGATAGGGAGTCGGTTCCCCCTTGATTATCAAGGGCGAATGCTATTTGACAACCCTGACCAGTCGACTCCCCCAGGATTTGTGCCTCCCAGACAGTCGGCTCTTTCACCATGCCAAGATTGCTTCCATACACCTCCCCACCACTTCAATAAACCCATGGCTAATGTCATGGCGGCAACACAGTACCTCACCAACGCGCCAATTCAGGGAGGTACCCCGGCAGATCGTGCCGCCGTGCGGCTGTCGACTTCCTCAGAACGGCGATCATGCAGCAGGGCCAATACTCACAAGGAGTCCCATACATACATGGAACTCCGTATCGAAGCGTGAGCCGGAAAACAGAATCACCGGCTCCAACAGCCTCAGGAAGCCAGCGCTACCATAAAGTGCCTCCGACCCCTCCGGGAGGACTGAGGATCATGGACCTACCGTCTCCCAACACCAACCAACGTGTGGAGCCGGCAGCCCAACTTCCCCCACAGGAACCAAACACCTAGTTTGTCAGCAGATCCATGGGTAATCGGTGTCTAATACCGGCTTTGAGGAACACACGCTTGCCCCCAGATTTCATAGGGCCGCGCAAAATCCCAAACTACACGGCTGACATGGACCCGGCGGCTTGGATCGAAACTTATGACCTCGCCATGGATATGCTACACGCTGACGAAGAAGTATGCGCCCGATACTTCACAATGATGTTGGAAGGACAGGCTCGCACATGGTTCAAAAATCTCCCAGAGAATTCCATCACCTCTTGGACGGATCTCAGAGAGAAGTTCATCAAAAATTTCTAGGGGACCTGCCTGCGAGCCACAACATTAGTCGACTTAGAGCATTGCATCCTGAAAGAAAGAGAGTCGTCCCTAAGCTGGGCACGGCGAGTCGCAGATATAATCCATTCCACAGACACTATTACTGCGCAGATAGCAGTAATTGTCCTGGAAAGAAACTACAAGTTCGAGCCCCTAGTACACAAGCTCAGCCGACTCAAGAGGACGGTAAGCAATATAGGAGAGCTCATGAATGCGGTCCTCAAGTACGCCGAGTCTGACTAAACAAAGGATTCCGATCCGGAAGAAGATAAAGTCGCCCAGAGCAAAAAGAGTAACGGCAAGGGGTCACAAAACCAGAATCAACCAGGAAAACGACGGCTCGATCAGAATACTTCCAACTTGGTAGCCAACACAAGTGTCGGCTCAAAAAGGAAGAAGCATGGGGGGCAACGACTACCGGGGCAAGCAGGAAAGAAATTTCCAACCCCCAGTTACATTTGAAGAAGCAGTGAAAAGACCTTGCCCGTTGCATAGCAAACCCAACCGTCCAGCTACCCATACTTGGGAACAATGCAACTTCATGAAGGAGTTCCAAAGACATGGAGGCCAAGGCCCCCTGGGTCAGGTGGTGGAGCCGGTCAAAATAATAACAACCAAAACTTTGGTCAGCAGGGAGCCGGCTCAGCACCACAGTACCAAGGATCCTAGGGAGGAGGACAGCAAAACCAATCAGGGCGCGTTGGATACCAATCAAACCCAAAACAGATCCAAGATCACTCGGCTTATGACGTCTTTACAACCAGCAGCTACCGGAGGGACAGAAACCTTCAACAGAGAGCCGCATTGTCCGTGGCAACAGAGCCGGCTTGCCCCAGGTGGTTTAACTGGTCTAAGCAGCCGATCACCTGGACTAGGGACGATCACCCCCATGTGTTAGAAAACCCGGGTTCTCTAGCCCTGGTAGTTTTTCCACAGATTGGATGCTACACACTGGACAAAGTGCTCATGGACGGGGGAAGCAGCATCAACATCCTTTATTACGAGACCTTCCGTAGGATGGGAATGACCCACAAACAGCTGCAAACCTCCAACACTGTGTGTCATGGAATAGTCCCAAGGAAGTCGGCACGTCTGATAGGCAAAATCTACCTGGAGACAGCCTTTGGGGCTCCTGAAAATTTTCGCTCTGAAATCATACCCTATGAGGTGGTGAAACTTGAGAGCCCATATCACGCCATCTTAGGAAACAGGATTATGCCAGGTTCATGGCTCGGCCATGCTTCGTTTACCTGAAACTGAAAATGTCGGGTCCTTACGACCCTATCACAGTGGATGGAAGCCGGTCCAGAGCTACGGAGTGCGACGAGCAGCACGTCAAGTTCGCAGAGTCGGCTTGCGCCATAGAGGACCTATCAGAATTCTAGGAGAAGGTAGACCCGACAGACACCACCATCTTGAAGAAACCGACTCCTGACAACAACCCCAAGTCCCAACCGGCTCAGGATATGAAGAAGGTCGACTTTGTCCCTGGTGACGCTTCCAAGCAGTTCATCATTGGGATAGAGCTATCTGAAAAATAGGAAAGCGCACTCATCCAGTTCCTCCGTGAGAATCGGGACATCTTTGCATGGAAAACTTTGACATGCCATGTGTCTGAAGGGAACTCGCAGAGCACCACCTAAATAATTATCCTAAACTAAAGCCGGTCCAGCAATTCCTTCGCCGCTTCAATGATGAAAGGAGGAACGCCATTGGGGAAGAGACAGCCCGACTCCTCGCGGACGGGTTCATTATGGATGTTTTCTATCCGGAGTGGCTTGCAAACCCGGTCCTCGTTTTGAAAAAGAACGGGACCTAGCGTATGTGCATTGACTACACCGACTTGAACAAAGCCTGCCCAAAAGATCCCTTTGCGCTACCTCGCATTGATCAAATCATCAACTCTACTGCGGAATGCGAGCTCCTGTGCTTTCTTGATGCCTACCCTGGTTATCATCAGATCAAGATTGTCTAGAAGAGCAGGAGAAAACGTCTTTCATCACTCCCTTTGGGATATACTGCTACATTTCTATGCCTTTCGGCTTGAAGAACGCAGGGGCCACATATCAGCGAACGATGCAGAGCTGCCTCAAGGAGCAAATTTGGCGCAATGTGCACGCCTACATAGATGACATAGTCATCAAGTCACAAGTAGCTGACTCACTCATCAGTGACCTCCAAGAGACCTTCAAGAATCTGCGCAAATACCAGATGAAATTAAACCTGGCCAAGTGCACCTTCGTGGTTCCTACAGGAAAGCTCCTCGGGTACATAGTATCAGAAAGAGGCATTGAGGCAAACCCGGAGAAGATCAATTCCATCATGGCTCTCCAGAAGCCGGCCTCCATGAAGGGAGTCCAACGACTCACAGGATGCGTAGCTCCCCTAAGTCGCTTTATCAGTCGTCTTGGAGAAAAGGCAATCCCCCTATAACGACTATTCCGAAAGTCGGAAAATTCGTCTGGGATGATGAAGCCGATCAAGCCCTGGAAGCACTAAAGAAGCAAATATCCCAGGCCCCGATCCTGGCAGCTCCCAAGCCAAAAGAGCCGATGGTACTCTATATTTCATCCAACAATCGAGCAGTCAGTGCCGTAGTTGTGGTTGAAAGTATGGAAGCTGGCAAAGAGCACCCTTTGCAGAGACCAGTATATTATGTTAGTAAGGTCTTAAATTCATCGAAGCAACGCTACCCTCATTGGCAGAAGCTAGTTCTTGGTGTGTTCATGGAGAGCCGAAAGCTCAAGCATTCTTCCAGGAGCACCCCATAACTGCGGTAAGCTCAGCACCACTTGCAGATATCATCCAAAATCGTGAGGCCACGGGAAGGATTGCAAAGTGTGCTATAGAATTGGGGGCTTATCACATCAAGTATGAACCACACACGGCCATCAAGTCCCAAGCACTAGTCGAATTCATCAATGACTGGACCGAAATCCAAGCACCTCCAGAGAAGCCGATAACCAAATACTTGACGATGCACTTCGATGGGAGTGGGCATCTCCAAGGATCAGCAGCCGGCGTGGTCCTCACCTCCCCCAAAGGAGAAATTTTTTGCTATGTCTTGCAGCTACAGTTCACTTGCACCAACAACGCAGTAGAATATGAGGCTCTACTCCATGGATTGCGGTTGGCTCGGGAGATGAACATAAGACAGATCCGACGCTATGGCGATTCCGACCTTGTTTCTCAACAAGTGTTAGGAAGGTGGAACTCCAAAGACGCTACGATGGGGGCCTATCGGCGTGAGATGGAAACACAAGACGGTTTCTTCGTCGGATACCAGGTGGACTATGTGGAACGGAAGCTAAACGAAGCCACATATGCTCTATCCCGGCTCGGTTCTTGGCGAAAGCCGGTTCCGCCAAATGTGCTCCTGGATGTTTTGACAAAGCCGTCTGTACAAATACCAACGGAGCAAGACATAGCGGAGCCAGATCCAGAACCGGCTCTAGTGGCTGCAATACATGCTACCCCCTCATGGGTTGTGCCATATTTGGACTTCAAGACCCGCGGAATCCTACCGGCTGACGAGGTAGAGGCCAGGCAAATCGTCAGGAGAAGCAAATCTTTTGTACTCATAAACGGTGAGTTACATCGGCGAAGCCCTGCAGACGTCTTTCAGAGATGTGTGTCACCAGAAGAAGGCAGAGAAATCCTCAATCAGATACACTCTGGAGACTGCGGGCATCATGCCGGCTCTCGTTCGCTTGTGGCTAAAGCCTATAGACACAGATTCTACTGACTCACAACACATGCGGACGCGGAGGATATAGTCAAGAAGTGCGATGGATGCCAGCTACGCAAAGCAAGCACATGTGCCGGCTCAAGAACTGAGGATGATCCCAAGCCCTTGGCCCTTCGCGGTATGGGGACTAGATATGGTGGGACCTTTCAAAATGTCACCCAGCAAGAATACACATTTGCTGGTGGCAGTCGACAAATTCACCAAGTGGGTTGAGGCTGAGACGGTTAGCAAGTGCGATGCAGAGACGACACTGAAATTCCTGAAAAAGATAATATACAGATTCTTCTACCCCCGCAACATCATCACTGATAACGGGTCTAACATGTCAGAGGGGGTTATGCAGCGATTCTATCAAAAAGAACACATCCGACTCGACCTTGCGTCAGTGGCTCACCCACAAACCAATGGACAAGCCGAGAGAGCCAACCAAGAGTTGCTTCGAGGCATCAAACCCGGACTCTTCGTTCCATTAGAGAGGACGCCGGTTTGCTGGGAGGAAGAATTGCCCTTGGTATTGTGGAGCATCAGGACGACTCCTAACAGGTAAACAGGCTATACGCCCTTGTTCTTGGTCTATGGAGCCGAAGCCGTTCTCCCAAGTGACATTCGTCACGACTCACCACGAGTCACAAATTATGTAGAAGCCGATAATGAGAAAGCCAGGCAGGACTCCTTAGACGTTCTTGATGAAAAACGAGAACTAGCGGCGGCTCAATCGGCTATCTACCAACAAGATTTGCGACGATATCAAAGCCGTCGCATCAAAAACTGAACTTTCCAGGAAGGTGACTTGGTGCTCCGCCTCGTCCAGAAGAAGGACGGAATGCACAAGTTGTCTTCTCCATGGGAAGGACCGTTTGTGGTCAGCAAGAACCTGTACAATGGATCCTACTACCTACTTGATATACTCGAGAAGAAAAAAATCACGCACCTCGACGGAGGATACTCCCAGGCTGTGGAACATCGCACAACTCCGTCCATATTTCACCTGAGTAGAGTAGGAAACTATTGTACAAAGTCGACACTCGTCGCACCGGCTTTCGCCATATATGTATATAAGTCGACATTTGTCACGACCGGCTACTGCCGCATAATAAAGTCGATTTTCATCGCAACCGACTCTCAGTCAAATTAATAAAGTCGATCTTAAATCACATTTAGGCCATCGCCATAATTAAATAGGCTATCGCCATAAAGTCAACTTTGTCGCACCGGCTCTCGCCACACTTATGCATAAAATAATTTTTCATATTGCATAGTCTTTCATACATATTGCATCATATTACATCGCATTGCATATTGCATCATAAATCTCATAATTCTCAGAGACCTGGGGGCTTGATCAACCCTCTATCGGCTTTGAGAATGTATATTGCTTTGATAAGGTGAAAGTGGGGGTCCGATGATACGCATCGACTCTTACCAGAAAAAGCCGGCATATACATGTAAAACTTCACATGTGTTTGGTTTGATAAGGGATAAAAGGGGGGTTTGATGGCTCCCATCGACTCTTAAAAATCGAAGATATCCTGGCTTACACATGAATTGGCCACCCACGCCGTCTGGACTGTATGGTTTAGAGCTTCCATAAATAAGGCGCAACCGGTTGGTCTAAACTTCGACGTTGACATAAACCATCTATCGAATTTAGTCCTAAGAGCCGGGCACGCTAGTTACTCGAAAGCCTTCTCTACAGAGATGTTTCGACTTTTTCAACCAATAATATCTCTCAACGCGAAAATATGAGGACTAAGTCGACTTCTACTAGCCTTTACATTACATTCTTTCATTTACAACATCATGCATAAATCACAAATTTTTTTCTCAAAGCTAAAAGTTAGACCTATGTGACTCGACACAAGCACTCAAGTGCCGATACCGACTCATGGGGACTACACTTAAAAAAATCTTCATAAAGAACCGACATGACGCAATAATGTTCATGCCGACTCTTCGGGACTACACTTCGAAAGTTTTCTTCTCAAGAAAAGACTCGTTACAGCACCCAGATGCATACACCGACTCTTGGGGAGTAACACTGAGAAAATTTATATGACCCGGTACGGCACGCAAACATGACCACACCAACTCATGGGGGCTACAAGTCGATCTATCCTATGAGTCGATTACCGATACACAACTATTCTGAATCGACTAAGGGCGCTGCAGATACAGACATTATAAAAAAATCGGATCTCATACATTATGCAAAAAACATCCAAAAGTCAGGAATAAAACCAACTTATGGACTCGATGGAAATTCATAATTTTCATTCATCAAAACAGCTGAGTCTTACATCGAAAGAGGCAACCTTACATAAAAGTAAAGGCCAAACTCGGCAAAATACTACTAAGAAAAAACTACAGCTTCAGTCTTCATCTTCAGAGTCGGCTTCATCTTCAGTTGAATAAATATGGACTTCTTCTTCATTTTTGAGGAGTTATTCATCGCTACTGTTGGAACTCTCCATGTAGCAGCAGGCTCGGTCACCATCCGAGTCAAAGATCCTAGCCCAGAAGGTATATTCACCATCAAATCTGAAGTCAATGGTGTCTCCGCTTGAGATGTTCCTGCAACGAAGAAAAGTTTTCCAACCTTGCTCAAAAAGCATGGAGTCGTGGCTCGAAAATCTAGTAGCCACCCAAACGGGCCCATGAGGACATCCCTCAGAACGAAGCCAAAGACCCGAGTGCCTTGAATCAATCACAAGATGAGTAAAAGAATCAGGAAGCTTGATTCAACGAAGAATCGTTTGAACATGAATTAAGAACTCACCCCTCTCAGGGGAAGAAGGGGGAGATTCATACGGAGAGGCAGATCGAGCACTTCTTCCCCAACCTCTGCCATGGCCACGACTACGCCTGTAACGACCCGGTTCCTCACAAACCGGAGTCTCCGTGCATTATGTGCTAGTCCCTGGATCAATAGCTAGCACACACAGTACATGATGTAATATCAAGAATAAACCACATGTCATATATATTACATCGAAGATCCAGTATTACAATAAAGCATACCTGCATAGCTCAAGGCTAGCATACAAATAAAATACAGCGGAAAACAATATAAGCTTCGTGGCGTCCATCAACTCCACCGGCATAGTTGAGTATAGACATCGTAACCCTACATCATACCACTTACTCGTCGTATATAATCCTGCAACACCGAAGGTTACAGCCCGACAACGGGTCAGTACATCTGATTTGTACGGCAAGTCACACGAAAAAGGCTATAACAGACCTATCGCTACATGCAAGGTAAGTCAAAGGAAAGGTTTATGGTTTAGTTTTGCAGAAAGCCAGTTTTTACCTCACATACTACAACTAATCAAATTTTAAATTTATCTTGCTAGTCCTAAGTATTGTTGAATCGGGCTACACCAATTCCAACCATCCATTTATTAAAAGTTCCCACTCAATTCTTATTAAGGTGAATTATCTGTCAAGACCATCCAACAACAATAATGCCCAGTTGCTCAAAGTTGTCTGTAACCGTGGACACGGCTAATCATGATTAGTTTTTACACTCTGCAGAGGTTTCTACACTTTCCCCACTGGACTCAACCCGAAGATTGAGACATAGTCTTTCAGAAGAGGTTGCCTCCACCCTTTGTTAGCCGATACACCTATCATATCTACATCAGCTAGCTACCAGGGCCAGGTTCCCCACAACTTACTCATCTAAGCCGGAGCCCATATAGCCAGTGGTTGTACATGGAAGCTACTAGTCACACTGTCTGTCCGATCCTTTTGAGCCAGGACGGCGCCCACTGCATCAGAGGGTACTCGCCATGACGCACCCGGTTCACCACCAAAACAACCATTCGGGAAGCATTTAGCCCTGGTCCCTCCTTATCCAAGGCATGAGCACCGGGATGCATTCCCTTCCCGTGCAGAGGTGATTTCTATTTAAGTTTGCTAGTCAATTCATTAATCCTCACATATCACAATGATAACTCAGCCAGTCCCCATCTACAAAGCAATAGCAGTATATAACAACCACGATCCTAGGGCGACAATGAAATACAAGGTTAGAACATATGGCTATCGTACTAGGTTTAAAGCGTAACTAATATATAGTCCTACACATGCATAGAGTGATAATTTTCTACATGCATAATAGAAAATATAGGTTGAGGTATGGTCAAAGTGTAACTTGCCTTTTACATTCGATGAAGATCTTCGCTCTCACACTCTAGTCAACTCTACTCGTCACACTCCGAGAAATCTATCGCAAACGAAGGATGTCGAATAAGAAATCACATCACAAGGACAACACAAAAGATCAACAAAAAAATCACAAAGGTTCTAGCAACAAAACAAAGGGGCTTTGAAGTGCAAAGGTGTGGGTGTGCTCGAAGGTGATCAGTGGAAGTGAACTCGAGAGAGTCAACTGATAAAGAAACATCGGTAAGAAATTGTGACTATGGACGCTGTGAATTGAAGGTGAATATCACGCCCACATGAAAAGTGTGTGAACCTTACCGATAACATGGCTCAAATAATCCGATATGCAAAAAGAATCACGTGAAACGGAATACTACAACACAGGTCATAGCGAGTGCAAAATTGAATTGAATTTGAAATTAAACAGATCAAGAAAAATTTGAATTTTTGTTTACACATGGTATAGACAGAAACTACATGGAACGAGTGATCCAACGCAAAAAGGATCACTCGATTTGGATCAACGGTTTACAAGATATGGCCTCCGGGATTTGAATTTGAATTTGAAATAAATTCAAATTCAAAAGTGTGCAAAGTGTGCAAAAATTTATACCATGCAAAAGTACAGAACAACACAAGCGCGTAGGAAAAAGTTTCACCTCGATCCGACTTACGGTTGCGGAGATATTGCCTGTGCGAGGTCAAGGGGTTTTCTGCCAAAAGGACTGATCCGCAATTAAAATTCTTCCCGAAAACGCGATCGGGTCCCTGGGCCAAGATCTTGCCGGAATTTGAGCTCCGGCGAACTCCGGCAAAGGGTAGCACGTTCTGCGGCGAAGGGTGGCGGATTCCGACGACGAGGGGCGAGGCGGCGCGGCACGGCACGGGGCACGGGAGGGCGCCGGGGTGGCCGATCGCGGCGAGGGCGGCGGCGGAACACCGGGGCGGGCGCGGCTCGACTTGGCCGCGGGAGGGGCGCGGGCGCTGCTCCGGTCGGTGGCGGCGCCGGGCGCGGGCGGCGGCGACTTCCAAGGCGGGGCCCGGCGGCGGCTAGGGTTCCGATTTTCTTTTTTTTAGATGAAAAGAAAAGAGGAAAAGAATTTTTTTCCTAAAACTATTTATAGACAGACAAACAACTAGAAAAAAAAATGAATCGGGCCCCACTTGAACTCCAATTGCGCTCGTGGGCGAGGCGTAGTTGTGTGCTGGCCGGGCTACGAGTTTCTTCTTTTTATTCAAAATCCGAAATTTCAAACAATTAAATCAAATCAACCGTAACTCCGAAAAATATGAAACAAAATTCTAAATTCATCAAATAATACAAAGAAAATTATTTAATGAATACATTTTCCAAAAATGAAAATAAAAATAAATTTTTTTCTAAATACTTTATTTAAATATATAATTCTTTTTATAAATCAAATAAATCCAATAAAATATTATAAGTATTTTTTTTGGTCAAAATCATTGACAAACCATTTCTAAATAATAAAATATAAATTTTAAAAATTTGTCACACCAATAAATAATTTGGTAAAATAAAGATATCACATTGGAATATATTTTTAACTCTGTTAAAATATTTAATAAATCATTTCAATGAAATAAAAACTCTCTTAGCTTTATAAAATCCCTAAAATAATTTTAGAATTATTTATAATACTCAAAATAAATTTTAATAACTTTAAAGTAATATTCTAAATATTTTCCAACTTTCTTAAAAAGGGGATAAGTCATTTTATATCCTCTCAAATGAATTTCCTTGAGTTGAAAAATGTTTTGAATATTCAAAAGAATTTAAATAACGATTTAAAACATTTCCCAACCTTTTAATATGTTGAAGGAGTCATATTACCTTCCCTCATTTCGTTTTGTTGGTTTTGTTTTAAATAATAAATTCCAAAACACCAATTATGAATATTAGGGAAAGTCCATTTATTCCCTCTCCTTTTAATATTCACTAATCTCCCAAAAAGTTTTAATTCCCAGAGAAAATCAAACACATCAAGCAAACAATCATTATCTATTTAATTTTATTAACATTCCAAAATTCGGAGAATTTTGGGATGTTACAGCGCCCACGGACATGGCCATAGCCATGACCTCGACCACGAGTGACTGCGCTGGAACCTGCCTCATCGGCCGTCAAAGGAACACGAGCACCGAGCTTGGGAGCCATGGAAAGAGAGAAAGAGGAAGAAGAAGATGTGGGCACTTGAAAGATAAAGCTACCCGATGGCAATTTATAGTAGTTCCGATGAGAAGATCAATCAATACCATAAATGAGATAGGTGAACTACCCATGGTAGATGACATTTATAGAAAGACTCCTCAATTCCCACTACAACATCAATGCCTCCAACCGGTGTTTCGGGCAGTGTGACCATAAATACCATAATGGATCTTTGACTGAAAAAGTCAAAGGACATTTTTAAAGTTGGAAGATGAAACGAAGAGATGAAGAGAAGATAGATACCGTCTCTTTGTAAAACTCAAAAGAGGTGAGAGTCGGTCTATCTGAATTAGGGAGTCGGCAACCATGATGATCACAAGAAGATTGCTGCGAAGACTAAAGCATCACAACAATCCTGGGGGCTAATGTCGAGGGGATGGACCAAGCCCATAACCCGGCATTAAGTTTATGGGACGACTCACCTAAGGAAGGCCCACAAAGAAAAGCCGAACACGGGCCGGCTGCACCAAGGAAATAAGATCAAAGCCGTAGAAGGAATTCGACGTACCTTGTATAGCACATAGCATATTTGTAAAGTAGAATAGAACTCCGCGTCGTGTCGGAGTCGGACACGCGGAATCCCGGGACCCGGCGCCCTTGTAAGTCGAGGACCATGGGATCCATGGCCAGAGAACAATCTCAACCGAAGATAGGACTAGACACTTGTCGGCGCAACCTAGATCTCATCGAGTCTAAGTTTACGAGCCGACTGTCTTGTAATTGTCCAACCGACTCTTCTTTAGAGATTCGGAACCCATAATAATAGAAAGAAGGAGTAGGCTTTTACCTCAAGACAAAGAGGGGCTGAAACCTGGGTAAATCGCCGAGTCTCTTGTCCATGTCGACTCTCTCCACGAAATCGCCTCGCAACAAAGGTCTGATGCTCAGTTCGACTCATCAGACATCTGCCGTGACTTTCCCACAACACAAGTCACGAGCAGTCCCTGAGAGACATTGACGACGATCCATTTTCTCCAGCTGAGGAGACTGAGGAATTGTAAGTTCCAAGCTGACCTGCAAATGAAGTGATACTAAGAGAATCATATGATTCCTCAGCAGACATGTACCTGTGAGAGAATTAAGTTGCGAGGGAAGTGGGGTACGGTTATATGCGTTCATGAGGAAAGTGTTGAGAAAATCAAATTAATTTATCATAGGTCTCAGTGAAGTTTCAATGCTGCTGAGGAATAGGATCCTAAGGAAGTGGTAGCAGTACTAAGGAAATGAAGAGACGAGACAATAATCATACAGAAAACTGAGGCGAGAAAACTAAGGTAGTATGCGACGATCTTCTCCGACGACGGTGAGCTCCAGCGACGGCGGAGCAAGGGATTGAAGAGCTCAGAAGCAGCGGCGCGAGAGAGAATGAGGCGAGAGGGGTAAATTACCGCGGTGTAGGGCTATTTATAGGCAGGGTAAAAACTGAGCAAGCGCAATTTTGGTGGAAGATATTACCCTTGGCGGTTCGATTCTCGACGCGGTGAGGTGGATTTGAGGTTATCCGGGCGGTAAAAATGGAACTGTTGAGAGGATAAGGCTCCAATGAATGCCTCAGCTTGAGGGAAATGAGGATTATGAAAATTGAGGAATTGCAGCCAAAACCTTAGAATGCAGAAACTGAGGAAGTTCAAATGAACGCATACAATATATAGATAGAGTGGATAAATGAGCACAGAGAGATGGGTTCTATCACATTCATCTAGATAAAGAAACAAATTTTGAAGATCAAAATTGATAGGTGAATGCTGTTGAGGACTAAAAATGAGTATCATGATGAAGACACAAATAAGGCAACTAAAGACAAGCAATTCCTGAGGAATTTGGGCGGTGGTGCTACTCACCTTATAGGGAATGAGACACTTGATACCATACAATTGTCGTATGGATCATGAGTCAATTCCACGTTAATTTCTTCAAACTTAGAAAGGTAGTTCCTCATGATTTGAGGAGTACGACGCATCGCGTGTTGTACATCAGGATTCTTCAATAGTGTTTAAGCGTTAGGATGTGTGTCCATTCACTGGACATTTGAGGAATCTAAGATATTTAGCTCACACCTCAGAGTGCTAAAACGCTTCTCATCCAAAGGCAAGTTGATCTTCAGTCTTCACGTGGCTGATGACGATGTCTTTCTTCAACACATGATCCCGAAGAAAGTGATACCGTATCTCGATGTGCTTCGTCCTCTAGTGTTGTACTAGGTTCTAAGAGATCTTGATGGCACTCTCGTTGTCACATAACAGTGGTACCTTCTTCAGGTTGATGATGTAGTCCTTGAGAGTGTGCTTCATCCAGAGGAGTTGTGAGCAGCTTGCCCCAGCGGCGATGTATTCAGCTTCAGAAGTGGAGAGTGAGACACAATTCTATTTCTTTGATGACCAGCACACTAGTGAGCGTCCGAGGAAGTGAAAACTTCCTGAGGTAGACTTCCTGTCCACGCGATCTCCAGCATAATCTGAGTCTGAGTACCCAAGAAGGTCCGGGTGCGTGCCTTTTGGATACCATAAGCCTAGCGTCGGGGTGTGAGCCAAATATCGAAGAATTCGTTTCACCGCTTGGTGATGTGATTCCTTTGGTGCCTCTTGGAATCGGGCATGCAAACGCTCAACATTATATCAGGCTTAGATGCACATAAATATAGCAGAGATCCTATCATGGAGCGGTATACCTTTTGATCGTAGTCCTTACCATTTTCATCTAGACCGAGTTGTCCATTTGTAGGCAACGGTGTCTTGATGCCTTTGCAGTCTTGCATCCCAAATTTCCTCAGGCACTCCTTGAGGTACTTCTCCTGAGATATGAAGATGATGTTGCGTTGCTGGGTAATTTGAAGCCCTAAGAAGAACTTCAGTTCACCCATCATGGACATCTGATACTGTTCCCTCATCAAGAAGGAAAATTCTTCACTGTATTTCTTGTTATTGCATCCAAATATGATATCATCGACATAAATTTGACATATGAATAGTGCATCATCATAGCGTTTTGGTGAAGAGAGTTGGATCGAGGGAACCAGATTTGAAGCCCTTGTTGATGAGGAAGTCTCTTAGTGTATCGTACCAAGCCCGAGGGGCTTGCTTCAGTCCTTATAGAGCTTTCTTCAATCTGTACACCATATAAGGATTCTTCGAGTCTTCAAAACCTGGAGGTTGAGCAACATATACTTATTCCTCGATATTACCATTGAGGAATGCAGTTTACACATACATTTGATATAGCTCGATATTATGATGGTTAGCAAAGGCAAGCATTATGTGAATGGACTCAAGTCTAGCAACAGGAGCAAAGGTTTCACCGAAGTCGATACCCTCAACCTGAGTGTAGCCTTGTTCTACAAGACGAGCTTTGTTCCTGATGACTTGGCCATATTCATCGATTTTGTTGCGGTAGATCCACTTTTGTTCCGATGACATTGTGAACTCGAGGATCAGGCCGTTTGAGAAATTCCTAGACATCATTTATTTCGAACTGAAGAAGTTTGTCTTGCATTGCCTGAATCCATTCCGCTTCTCGGAATGCCTCATCAACTTTGGTGGGCTCTGAAATGGACACAAACGAAAAATTCCCACAGAAGTTAGCTATTCGATTTGCTCTGGCACGAGTGAGTAGACCTGGTATGTTGACATCGACGAGGATTTTGTCAATTTGAACTTCACTCGTCACGCGAGGAAGGCGAGGTCGATGATCTTGAGTTGAATCATCATCACTTTCATCAGACTCATTAGCATCAGCTTAAGGTGCATCAGGAGTGTCAGGACCATCAGGATCAGGATCATCATCAGGATCATCATCAGGATCATCATCAGGATCAGGATCTTCATCAGGATCATTTGCTTCAGGATTTGGGTGTTCTTCATGTAAGGCCCGATATGCGGTTCTGTTCCAGATCTAGATGTTTCCATCCTGATCCGGGGACGAAGCACATATCGGTCCCACCGCGACATATGACAATGCCATATGCCCTAGATTTCCAACATGATATCACAACATTACAACTACATGGATACAACATATCATACAATCGGCATACAACTGCCTTAATACATTACATCAGCGGAAGGTACATGTCTGAGTATAGACTACAATCAAATACCTATTGGCAAAGTTAAAACACACCATTACCGCAACCACACGGGTCCAGGCTCTCCACCGGATCCTCCTAACTAGTTGTCGTCGAGTCTCCGCGAAGGCGTCCATAAGAAGGGTCGCCGAGCTCCTCTGAGGTCCAAGATCGTTTGCATAACGTGCGTAAAAGAGAAAATAAGGGGTGAGATATATCAACAAGTCTTGTCACTAACTTCTAACGGTAAGTTGAGGGTAGTGGTTAGGTTGCAGTCGCACTAGCAATATATGAGTGGATAACGATCTATATAGAGTAAGATGAGAACCAAACATTCGATGAGAAATCGCATCCAACAAGTCTTGCTATCAGCTACTTACGCAAACATAACACATATCCTATCCTTGTCCTCTCCTTCGCATCCCGAAGAAGAAGCAGTCAAGGTACACACACGTTGATAAGGTTTATGAAGATTATCTCAGTTGTTGTTGTCTATGAACAAGGATTAGGTCTCAAGTCGTCCATAACCGTGGACATGGCTTCACGAAAAGATTTAAACCTACAGGGGTGTACCAACTGCCCATTACAAGTCTCCGCACGCACACCCATCTCTCTCAGTTTCGACCCAACACAGGCAGCCATTTTATGATTTAGTCCCGAGAGATCCGAAACAATAGGTCCCTCTAACTAATAACACACAAATCCGGGTGGCCCTCGGGGAGTCGACACCCAATCCAAAAGCCGGCCATGCTCTCGGATTGGACTATTCCGTCTGGACGAGCTCGGGGTAACTAACCCAAACCATGTGGGCAGCCCCCTAGCTTCTAGGTGTGGACCAACAAGAGAAACCATGTCTCCGCTGGCCTGAGTTGTTTGAAATCTACTGGGAGCTCACTAGTCACACACACGGTTTCAAATGGTAAATCAGTTTGGGCCACCAGTAGAAATTTTTGAAGCTAGGTAGGTAAGAAAAGGGGACCCCATAGCATCCCACACGCTGTTAGGCACGCTCAGTCAGGAAACACAATACCCAGAACTCGGGACCTAGGTGACTCAAATGAAACAAAACACCTGGCGGGAATAGCTCGGTCTTTCATCCTTCGTCAAAATATAAGTTAACATCATATTAATAAATATCAACCAATTTCTGATAATAGCATGATATTCCACCAAGCAGTAAAGGGTATAAGAAGCATGTAAAGGGCCTACACATACTAAGCAATGGTTAAGCAAGCAAGGTACATAGCCAAACAAGGTTTTCTATGAGGTGGGGATCATGGCCGTTTGGGTTTATTTGAAAGGCTCAATTATATGGTGGTAGGATCAAACAACCGTTCTAAGTACAGCTAGGAAAGTGAGCTGAAAGCTATAAGGAATGATATATAAAACCCTTGCCTGGGTAGGTATTCGACGGAGCAGACATAGCAGGTTCCTCGGGCTCGGTGTCGGACAACTCCATGTAGGTCTCCTCGGCAAGCTCAGGCTCTAACGTATGGTAACGGCAAGGAAAAAAAGCCAGAAATAAGCATCGAGATCAAGATGCATAAGCATGAAATGCATGTTCAAGTTTATAGCATGGTGTGACCCTAGCTAGTCAAGTTTAAATGAAGGTCGTGACAACACATAAACGATGCTCCATATGCAGTTTATTAATTTTAACGGCCTTGGTCTTGGCCTTAGCTTTGGTGTAGGTGGCATGGTTAACATGACATGGTATAGTATGAAAGAACAAAGTAATGCATAACAACGTTAAAGTAAACTATCGATTCCGGATACTGAAGGTGTCGACAAAGGTCGTGTGCCGTTTGGGAAAAAGGTTTAGTCACACATGCCGGTACGAGAAAGAGGGGGGAATTATTCACCGATTAATAATTCAGCGAAGCAAACACTGCAAACAAAACAGACAATCATCACAGCAACGCGACAAACAATTTTTTTAATTTGGGTAAAAATCCCGGACTGTTACAATACAACACCACCAACAAGGGATCTCGTCCCGAGATCCTGGACGATCCGGGGGAGAGGGGGGGGGAAGAGAAGACAGACGACTTCTTCAACACCACCAACAAGGGACTCTGCTCCATGTCGAACGATGAACCTCCGTCGAGTAACTTTCCACAGAGAGATGACAACGTCAAAAGACGGAGCCATCAGGATATCAAAAGGAAGAACGATAGTTGAAAGCGACGGTCAAGGAAGCATTCTCATGTAAATTGTGAGGATACTGGGCAAGAGGACTGAAGTCAACAGACGACCAAGATGTTTACCCAGAGTCGGAAGAACTAAAGGTACTACATGAATTCCCAACCTGAAATCGGAATCGAGACAATACGCTTCAAGCAAGCTATTGTAACTATTCCGAAACTCCACTCACTCGAGATCCTAAAATTGGAAAGGGGATAAGTCGAGAGTTAAAACACATACCACACTTGTCCTGACCAGAGCAAGGGTAAGGAGTAAAAAGATTCCAACTCCCCGATAACTAACTTAGTAAATACAAAATAGTTTTTATCTAGACTCGACTTCGGCCAGAAATGGGATCCTACGATCGGTAAGGCTCTGATACCAAGTTGTAAGGCACGATATGCGGTACTGTTCCAGATCTAGATGTTTCCATCCAGATCCATGGACGAAGCGCATATCGGTCCCACCATGACATATGACAATGCCATATGCCTCGGATTTCCAACATGATATCACAATATTACAGCTACATGGATACAACATCTCATACAATCGGCATACAACTGCCTTAATACATTACATCAGCGGAAGATACATGTCTGAGTACAGACTACAATCAAATGCCTATTGCAAAATGTAAAACACACCATTTCCGCAACCACACGGGTCCAGGCTCTCCGCCAGGATCCGCCTAACTAGTCATCGTCGAGTCTGCGCGAAGGCGTCCAGAAGAAGGGTCACCAAGCTCCTCTGAGGTCCAAGATCGTTTGCATAACATGCGTAAAAGAGAAAATAAGGGGTGAGCTATATCAACAAGTCTTGTAACTAAGTTCTCACGGTAAGGTGGGGGTAGTGGTGAGGTTGCAGTCGCACTAGCAATATATGAGTGGCTAACGATCTATATAGAGTAAGATGAGAACCAAGCATTCGATGAGGAATCGCCTCCAACAAGTCTTGCTATCAGCTACCTACGCAAACATAACACCTATCCTATCCTTGTCCTCCCCTTCGCATCCCGACATAAAAGAAGCAGTCAAGGCACACAGACGTTAATCAAGTTTATTAAGATTATCTCAGTTGTTGTTTTCTATGAACAAGGAGTAGGTCTCAAGTTGTCCATAACCGTGGACATGGCTTCTCGAAAAGATTTAAACCTGCGGGGGTGTACCAAATGCCCATTACCAAGGCTCCGCATGCACGCCCATCTCTCTCAGTTTCTACCCATCACAGGCATCCATTTTATGATTTAGTCCCGAGATATCCGGAACGACAGGTCCCTGATACGTCCCAAACTTATCTATAATTTCTTCTTGCTCCATGCATGTTTTGTGTGATATTTCTATGATCTAGATACACTTTCATACACTTTTGATCATATTTGGACTAACTTATTAACTCAGTGCACCCTAGTGCCAGTTCCTGTTTTGTGTTAATTTTCTATTTCAGTTTTCCCATATTAAAACTGCTCCAAAAATTCGGGAAAATCAGATAAAAAATCAGCGTTCTGGAAGGTTCCGGATTCACTGAAGAAGGGCCAGAGGGGCCCCACCTGGTGCCCTGGCGGCCAGTGGGCGCGGTTGAGGGCTTGGCCGCGCCGGGTGGCCTCGTGGGAGACTGGTGCCCCCCCGGTGCCCCCTTTCGCTCCTATTTATTCTCCCATCGCAAAAACACTGATTCCAGGCCCCTTTTCTCCAGAAGCAATTCCGATCTCCGCCGCCATCACCGACAAGCTTCGGGGGACCAGAATTCCTGTGCCGGCACCCTGCCGGGACGGGGAAGTGCCCCCGGATTCATCTCAATCGTCGTTGCTTCCTCCCTCCATGATGCGGGAGTAGTCCCTCCTCGGGGCTGAGGTTTCTTCTAGCAGCTATGTGGTGAATTCTCTCTCCCATGATGTGATCTTCGTTGTGATCATAGGCTATGTTAATCTAGGGTGATCCCATGATATTTCCCCTTCTTCTATGTATTGGATTTGATGTACTCACTTGTCTTTATCTAGTATAATCACCGAGACCAAGGTGACAGCGGTATATTGGACATGGATTAGAAGAATATTTTCATGAGCGATTTCCTTTTTTGTGTGTTGATTTAAGATTGAGAGTCTCTTGGTGCTTGTCTTTGACTATCCTTGAGATATGTTGTGGTGATTGTGGTACTCTCTTTGGATGGCCGCGGTGACACTGGGAAATCCATAGATTGAGAACTACGACATTGGGAAATCCATAGATTGTAGCCCTACATAATTCTCGTCCTCTCTTGACCACAAAGGAATGACCTCTGAGTGCGTTTCCATTGCATGTTTTATGAGAAATATCATGTGATTAGACTATGTTAATGTTGTTGGGAGTTGCCACTATTGAATGTATGAAGCCTAGGCCTTGTTTCCACCATTGCATTACCGTTTGTGCTCACGTTTACTACGTGTTTGCTTGCTGTCATTTTTATTACAGATTTATATTACTTTCTTTTTCCACACCTATCACCCATATTTTACAATCTCTTCGCCGAACTAGTGCACCTATACAACTCCTAGTTGTATTAGGTGTGTTGGAGACACAAGAGACTTCTTGTATCTTAATTGCAGGGTTGCTTGAGAGAGACCATCTTCAACCTCTACTTCCCTGAGTTCGATACACCTTAGGTCATCCACTTTAGGGAAATTGTTGTTGTCCTACAAACCTCTGCGCTTGGAGGCCCAACATACTCTACAAGAATAGAAGCGTGCGTAGACATCAAGCTATTTCTGGCGCCGTTGCCGGGGAGGTAAGCGTTTGAAGGTATATCTTTAGATCTTGCAATTAAATATTTTTGTTTCTTATTTTTTTATTTTCACTAGTTAGGCTTATGGAAAAAACCAAAAATAATATGAGAGAACTTTATGAGCTCTACCTTGAGTTGGGACATTAAGTGATTGATAAGAAAATCAAAATGCCTATGGAGCTTTACTATTTGCACAACACTCATGATAGTAGCAATGTTATTAGTATGTCTTCTTTTAATACCCTTGATCCGAATGATATGCAAAGCTATAAGCTTGGGGATGCTACGTTTTATGAAAATGATCTTTTTAGCCCCCCAAGTTTTGATGAGGAAATTTATTTTGATGATACTTTGCCTCCTATAGATGATGATTATTGTGATGACACTTATGCTATAAAGAATGAATGTTTGGAAGTGTATCATGATAAGAATGATTCATGTGATAGCTATTTTCTTGAGTTTGCTCCCACTATTACTAATGAGAAGGATTTTGCTTATGTGGAGAGTAACAAATTTTCTATGCTTGTGGATCATGATAAGAATTTTTTATGTGATACTTATATTGTTGAATTTATTCATGATCCCACTGAAAATTATTATGAGAGGGGAACATATGCTTATAGATATTTCAATAATATCAAGTTCCCTCTCTTTATGTTGAAGGTTTTGAAGTTGCACTTATTTTGGCTTCCTATGCTAATATCTTTATGCTTCAATGAGTTATTTCTCTACAAGATCCCTTTGCATAGGAAGCATGTTAGACTTAAATGTGTTTGATATTTGCTTCTTGATGCTCTCTTTTGTTCTTCAACACTTGTTCCTACAAGAGCATTACTAAAATCTTAAGCCTATCTTTATGGCTATAAAGAAAGAGCTCTAGGGAGACAACCCTTGTTATCTTTACTTTGAGTTTTTACTTTCAGTTTTTAGTGGTCTTGATGATTATTACTACTATAGCAACATCATTGTATCTTTATTTTCAAGCTTTGTGCCAAGTTATAGCGTCATATGACAAGGGAAGTGAAAGTTGTGACATGCTGTCCAGAAAATGGATTCTGTCCTCGTGACGGGAAAAATCAGAATAAATCATCAGTTCATCTTATTGAGCTGAATTGTTTACACAACATGCTCTATACAATCACAAAACTTTCATATGTTCTGAGTTTTTTTATTTGAGTTGTAGAAGTATCCCTAAAAAATTCTTTACTACCTTTTGTTCTGTTTTTCACAGATTCTGCCACGTTTTGTCTCTCCTAACTTCTGCAAACCTTAAGATTGATTTTTCTTTGCAAAAACCTTTTGGAAATCTTGATAAACAGTAATTCTTCAAGAATATCTTTATATCCTGTGGGGAAAATTATTTATTAAGGGTACTAACCTCTCTAATCAGCTTATGATGAGTTATGTATGAAGGGAGTTTTCAAGTGTGTGAGGGAAGACGATGAAAGATGATTCGGGAGTGTCAAGCGCTCAAGCTTGGGGATGCCCCTATGCATCCCCAACAAATATTCAAGGAGACTCAAGCGTCTTAGTTTTGGGATGCCCCCGTGCATCCCCTTCTCCATCAACAATCATCAGTTCGTCCTTCATCTCATTATATTTTTATCACTTCATGCGTTATGTGCTATGCTTGGAGCGTCTCGCTCTTAGGTTTTATTTTTAGTTTTCTTTAGCTTTGATTGCTGTTCATAACAAGTTATATCCCATCTTACTTTGTGTGGGAGAGAAACACGCTCCACTTTCAAAATCTAGAACACATCATAGGATTCTTCATGCCTATCTTTTTGCTGTTGTGTGTTCCTTATCTATTCGTAGCTACTGCCATGTCTAGTTTTAGTCTTAGTTCGTCTTTCGCAAGAGCCTTGGCTTTTTTTTGGTTTTTTCCTGGAAATCTCTTTAGTTTTCATGTTTATCTTGTTAAGAGAGTTGGTTGTTGCACTGAGTTATGTCTTATCTTGAGAGTAGGTAATTGAGGTTGCTATTTAATTTTAGTAGTAACTTGCAATAGTTTTGAGGTATTAATGTGAGTAATGTTTGAAATTTTGGTGTCAAGAGCTCTAGACTATTAGTGATAGGTGTCGTATTTTGGGCAATCCGTGTTTATTTTCAAAAACCTACAAAACTAGTTGAGAACTCTAGCTACTAGATGGATCACTACTCTTCTGAGGGGTCGAATATTAGAGTACACTCACGTACCATGAATCGAGTATGCGCAAGGATAACAAAAAACCCATACACTCCTCCTCGGGGTACTTGTCTCTTTGTGAACCTCCTTATTAGATCGAGAGTTACTGATAATAAGTGCATGAGTTCTTCGGACTAATGTAAGTATTGAAAGTTGACACTTCCACCTCCTCATATTTGCTAGCCTCTCCTGTGCCGTGCATTGCCTTCTTCTCACTCCGAGAGTTGGCGTCCACCTTCGCCGGTACATCCAAACCCTTGGCATGATACACTCTGTCATCATAAACCTCCTTATATCCTTCCTCAAAAGAGCCACCATAACTACCTATCAAGTCATTTCCATAGGCTTTCCGAGATATATTTCCATGCAACATCCACCTCTTCATTACTTGATCTTCATGTCATACATGTTCCTGCTACACTGGCAGCGGCATACATTGCATACATCATGATATCTACATCTTCTTTATGATTTGAGTACCTTGTAAAGTGTGAAAGATCTTCTATACCCTCTTGTAAATTAGAGTGTTGCCCTTAAGTGAGGAAAGATCCCAAAGTGGACAAAATAAAAGATCCCAAAGAGGACAAATGAGAGTTAAATAGAAAGAGTCATTGAGGCCACCAAAAAAATACAAAAAATAGAAAAAAGAGAAAAGGAAATAAAAATAGAGAAAGGGGCAACACTACTATCCTTTTGAAAGACCCACACTAGTACTCCATCTTATCCTTGTACTCCATAGAGATGATCATTTATGCATATAGCTATGTGGGGCCTTCACAATATAGAACTTGGCTTGCATATTCCAAGGATGAGCCTCCTCAAAAGAGCTCTAGGTCTTCATGAGCGAGCAAGTTGGATGCACCCCCACTAGTTCCATTGGAGAGCTTTTCTTAGCTCATATGTGCATCCGTTGCATGGCAATCCCTACTCCTCACATCATATCTATCATTTGGCCTCCTCGCCTATGATTGTCCTCATTGATATGAGCCTTTTTCACCCTTTTGGTCTTCCTCCTCCACCATATCTCTTTCTTTTCCATCCTAAGTGTCAACTCTCATGCTTACGCTCATCCATTGCATGAGTGCTCAAAATATCGAAAAGGTGTGGATCAAATTGACTTGTACATGGCTAGTGGTCTGGGGATGAGTCAAGATAAGATTCCAAAGAAGACCAAGTGTGAAACTTTAGTAGATTGAGTTCTCAACACAAAAACACTTTTTTCTCGTATTTCCTATCCCCCTTCTTGCACACAAACACCATTTGGAGACATTCGAGTCACGGACAGCGAGAGCTCTTGCACCTAATGTTCTTTCGTTGCTTGTTTCAATGCTAATATAGACTCTTGCATGTTATGACTTGAATTGAATCACATACCTTGATTTCTTTACTTTTCAAAGTCCTTATATGGTTGCTAGAATGTCACTACAGAAATTATGCCTGTTATCATTTACCTACTCGAGGACGAGCACGAATTAAGCTTAGGGATGTTGATACGTCCCAAACGTATATATAATTTCTTCTTGCTCCATGCATGTTTTGTTTGATATTGCTATGATCTAGATACACTTTCATACACTTTTGATCATATTTTGACTAACTTATTAACTCAGTGCATCCCAGCGCCAGTTCCTATTTTCTGTTGTTTTCTACTTCAGGTTTCCCCCATATTAAAAGTGCTCCAAAAATTCGGGAAAATCAGATAAAAAATCAGCGTTCCGGAAGCTTCCGGATTCATCGAAGAAGGGCCAAAGGGGCCCCACCTGGTGCCCAGGCGGCCAGTGGGCGCGGCCCAAGGCCTGGCCGCACCAGGTGGCCTCGTGGGCGACTGGTGGCCCCCCGGTGCCTGTCAGAACCCTCTGTTAGGTATGTGCTAGGATCAAGTGGTCCTTTGCATTCATGTGAACAATTTTAAAAGAAATTGAAATGGGAGAGAGAACACCCCCCAGATGAATTTAATTCAAATGGCCAGATAAAAAGTTGCTCCAAAAATTCCTTTTGCATTTTTGAAAAGTCTTATAAATGAGTGTGATCACATATAAAGTGATTTGGATTCAAACCCATGCTCATAGATTTTTCAAATATTCAAACAGGAGCATGGATTTAAATTTAAACCCCTATTTTGAATTAAAGTTCAAATAATTTGAATTTTAAAAGTGCTCAAATTTTATAAGTGGCTAGCTCTCTATTTTTTGAGGCCATATAAAAAATTGTGGCATTTTATAAAATGCCTAGATATTTTTATTAGCTAGGTCAACCTATATACGGAAAAGAAAAACAGAAGAAAAGAAAAAGGAAACTCAACTGGCTTCTAGCCCAACTAACCCCCCCCCGAGCCCACCAAGCCGGCCCAGCCCGCTGCCCCGTTTGTCTTCTTCCCTGGCGCGGCAAGCAGCTCGCTGGAGCGCATGCCGACGCCGCCGGCAGCTGCTAGGCTGCCTGGCACCCTCCCCGTCGTCCTTATTGCGCCAGAGCGATGCCCTCGACCTCCTCCCTCACTTCCCCCTCTCGCCGCTCGTTCTCCTCCTCTCTCCCTCGCGAATCTCGCGCAACCCCGAGACCTCGCCGGATCGTCGACGAGGAAACGGCGTGGCCACCGAGCTCCTCCTTCCTCGCCGCCTTGTCCAGTCGATCCGGCGCCGTTGACTTCCTCCATCCCTCTCGTCAATCGAAGTCCAGCACCACCGTGGACGACGCCCGCGTCAAGGTTTCGTCGCCGGCCGCTGCGGAGAAGAACTTTGATTGCGCCACCATCGAGCTCCCCGCGGCCCCTCCGTCCACTCCATTAGCATCACGGTGAGCAGATCTCCGTTTCGCCCCTAACCGTGCCTCTTCCCGTGCCCTCCCGCTTAGTTCCGGCAAGGTCAGTGAAAGGGCCGCCGCCGCAGTTGAGCTAGCCGTCGCCACAGAGCCCCGTTTGAACCCCTAGTGGCACAGCCCGATGCGCTACTTCGCGCAGCGCACGCCCGTGCCCTCCGTTCCCCTCCCCGTGGCCCGTAGCCGATTCCGGCGAAGGCGCCGCCGTGGCCAGGCCACCGGCGTCAAGCCGCCGGTGGGTTAGCCTTAACCCCCGTGCTTAACCCCCCCACCAGAGGCTGACCAGTGGGCCCAGGGCTTAATTAACCCCTGTTTAATTTAAACAGAGAGGGAATTAAGTCCCAGGTCACTGACGAGTGGGGCCCTTCTGTCAGTGGCCCCCTAACGTCAGCCTGGTGTCACAGTGACGCAATAAACCTTTTCCAAATTTAAAAGAAAACAGAAAATTACATAAAAGGCTTTAAACTTTGAAAAATCATAGAAAAATAATTTTAACTCCAAATTGGACAAATAATATGTCTAAAATTATCAGAAAAATACAAGGATTCTGAATATGCAACTTGTTTCTATGTTTGACCATTTTAAAATGGGTGAACAGTAGCAAACATGCATATGGCATTCTTTTGAATTCAAATTTGGAGTGAATTTGCAAATGACTTTGCAACACACTTCTTTTAGATGGATTCATCCACACATCAGAGGCTTTACCTCAACTATACAACATCACTTAATGCTCAACCTTTTAAAATGAACTTCCATGCATTCAAATGCATTTGAAATTCATCGATAAATCAAATGGAGTTTGAATTTGCAGTTCAATTGCAATATACTCCTTTTAAATGGAATTTTCCACACAATGCAACCATGAACATCACCATTACAATCTTATTCATGTGATTGTGCATTGTAAATTATGTTGATCCTATGATTGTCATGTTGCTGATAAAAGTGGAGCCGGAACCCGAGATCACCCCCTTCGTTGAAGATCCCGTGACTGAACCTCGTCAGCAAGGCAAGCAACCCCCCCATTGATCATGTCTATAAAATCCCAATTCCCTCTCAGTCTCGCTTATGCAAGTTTAGGAGATCACCTTGTATCGATTCTACCGCATAGTTGAACCCATGTCCAATGCATGACCTATCATCTTGTCACAGTAATAAGCAAACCACAATCCTAGCTGACATAGGAGTTGATTCATATCATGTGGCCCCTGCAATTGTTACTGCTTATTGCATGCTTAGAGTTTACAATGAGGATGTTTTTGATGTGAGTCGGGATGATAGTGAACATGGTGTTGATAAAAGTGAAACTGTGTTGGTGAATCTACCCTAATACAAGGTGAACGATGAGAGGATGTGTAGGAGTATACAGTGGGTTGTCTCGTTGAACACCGCCTTAAGCCCGAGTTCTTGTGTGGTGATCCAAGACGAAGAGTACTACCACATGTTGGGCACATGGACCCCCGCTCAACCTACTAACTCACCCCTTCTCAGTTCAATGAGTCGCATTAGTTCGGAGTTCTGGTAGGTCTGTGGCACGGTCTGCGAAGTGGAAGAACGGCTATTCAGACCGTCTTGGGACCCTGCACACATCTTCACGATGTGGATTCCAGCCCAGATAGGCGTCTCCATTGGATTTGAGTTGGCTGTGAGGTAAAAGTTGTGGGAATTATCCTCGCTGGTACCTCTTGAACGGTGTCGAGTACAAAGGCGGTAGCTGATAGTTTCATGTGTGTAGCAGTACACCCCTGCAGGGTTAATAAACTATTCGAATAGCCGCGTCCGCGGTAAGGGACTACTTGGAGAGCTGTGCTCGATTATTAGACAACTTGAACTGGATACTTCTAAAACTCGCAAGATAAGCGTGAGTGCTATGGTGTGCTCCTCGTGGGGAAGTCGAGGAAGTAACCATAGTGGTGTATTGGTTGGAGACGTAGTGGACTCGTGTACGCTTCTTACCTCAAGTCTTTTACTCGTAGTTCAGTACTAGCCAAGTCAAAGCTGGCACTTCTGCAAGTGAAACCCCACCTTCCTTTTCCTTGATACATGTGCATGAGTAGTATAGTTCCTACGTAAGTCTAGCTGAGTACGACTTTGTACTCACGTTTGCTTATTCTATGTTTTAGATGCACCCCCTGACCCCAAAGGTGGATTCTTCGTCGAGCTCGACGACTGAAGACCAAGCTAGTGTAGTCCCAGTCAGACGACTGGTTCCCTCGTGGAGGGCCTATTTTTAGATAAGGCTTCTCTAAGCCATTTGTTAAACTTGTCTGTACACAGACCTACTTTGCTTCCGCATGTTTGATGTAATGTTGGATCACAGACTTGTGATCTCTGTGTGCACTCTGTAAGAGTTATCAATAAAGTGGTATACTTTGTAGAGAATTGCAATGATACCTTCTGTTCATACAAGGCATGTGTGCTGCGTGTATGTTTATAACATGCATGTCTTTGTATGGGTTTTCGAGACCTTAGTTGTGATCTGGCTGGCGGTCTTTTATACACCAAGTGGCCCTTAGATGTGCGTAGCTTGGGGCATCGCGATGCGATTGTTCGAGACTCTGTCTCGTGCACACTTTGATGTATGATCGAGCCCGCCCTAGACCCCGACTAAGTGATCGGGCTGGAGTAAGTTTATGTAAGGGTTATAAAACAATCGATAGTATGGTTGAGGCGACTTGTCTATGAGTATGGGAGTTCACCACCCATATCATTTAGACTTGTGTGCGGACGATGAGGACCCATTTCAGTTGATCATCCGGTTTGGATGGGATGCCCCTCACGTTCGATGCTTTCCGAGGACGTTCTGTGCTTGGCCTTGTCTGCTTAGACAAGTGGGTACGGTTCTCGGCTCTCCATATGATTGTGTTGTAGAGATTCTTGCATACGCTAACCCCGGGTCCCGACAGTGCCCCTCTTTGGCTACTATTTATTCTCCCATCGCAAAAACCCTGATTCCAGACCCCTTTTCTCCAGAAGCAATTCTGATCTCTGCCGCCATCACCGACAAGCTTCTGGGGACCAGAATTCCTATGCCGGCACCCTGCCTGGACGGGGAAGTGCCCCCGGATTCATCTCCATCGCCCTTGTTTCCTCCCTCCATGATACAAGAGTAGTCCCTCCTCCGGGCTAAGATTTCTACCAGTAGCTATGTGGTCAATTCTCTCCCCCATGATGTGATGTTCGTTGTGACCATAGGCTATGTTAATCTAGGGTGATCCCATGATATTTCCCCTTCTTATATGTATTGGTTTTGATGTACTCACTTGTCTTTATCTAGTATAATCCCCGAGACCAAGGTGACAGCAGTCTATTGGACATGGATTAGAAGAATATTTTCATGACAGATTTCCTCTTTTGTGTGTTGATTTAAGATTGAGAGTCTCTTGGTGCTTGTCTTTGACTATCCTTGAGATATGTTGTGGTGATTGTGGTACTCTCTTTGGATGGCCGCGGTGACATTGGGAAATCCATAGATTGAGAACTACGAACTTTGAGGTGTTCTTTTGTAGACCATCATAATTCTCGTCCTCTCTTACCACAAAGGAATGACCTCCGAGTGCTTCTCAATTGCATGTTTTATGGGAAATATCATGTGATTAGACTATGTTAATGTTGTTGGGAGTTTCCACTAGTGAAAGATGAAGCCTAGGCCTTGTTTCCACCATTGCGATGTCGTTTGTGCTCACGTTTACTACATGTTTGCTTGCTGTAATTTTTATTACAGATTTATATTACTTTATTTTGCCACACCTATCACCCATATTTTACCATATCTTCGCCGAACTAGTGCACCTGTACAACTCCTAGTTGCATTATGTGTGTTGAGGACACAAGAGACTTCTTGTATCTTTATTGCAGGGATGCTTGAGAGAGACCATCTTCAACCTCTACTTCCCTGAGTTCGATAAACCATAGGTCATCTACTTGAGGGAAATTGCTGCTGTCCTACAAACCTCTGCTCTTGGAGGCCCAAAATAGTATACAAGAATAAAAGCGTGCGTAGACATCAGTCCCTCTAACTAACAACGCATAAATCCGGGTAGCCCCCGGGGAGTCGACACCCAATCCAAAAGTCGGCCACACTCTCAGATCGGACTCTTCCGTATGGACGAGGTCGGGGTAACTATCCCAAACCATGTGGGCAGCCCCCTAGCTTACTGGTGTGGACCAACAAGAGAAACCATGTCTCCACTGGCCCGAGTTGTTTGAAATATGCTGGGAGCTCACTAGTCACAGACACGGTTTCAAATGGTAAATCAGCTTGGGCCACCACTAGAAATGTTTGAAGCTAGGTAGGTAAGAAAAAAGGACCCCATAGAATCCCACACGCGGTTAGACACGCTCAGTCAAGAAACACAATACCCGGAACTCGGGACCTAGGTGACTCGAATGAAACAAAACACTTGGCGGAAATAGCCCGGACTTTCATCCTTCGTCAAAATATAAGTTAACATCATATTAATAAATATCAACCAATTTCTGATAATAGCATGATATTCCACCAAGCAGCAATGGGCAAGTGAGCTGAAAGCTATAAGGAATGATATATAAACCCCCTTTCCTGGGTAGGTAGTCGATGGAGCAGACGTAGCAGGGTCCTCGGGCTCGGTGTAGGACAGCTCCACGTAGGTCTCCTCGGCAAGCTCAAGCTCTAACGTACGGTGCCGGCAAGGAAAAACACCAGAAATATGCATCAGAATCAAGATGCGCAAGCATGAAATGCATGTTCAAGTTTATAGCATGGTGTGACCCTAGCTAGTCAAGTTTAAATGAAGGTCGTGATGACACGTCAACGATGCTCCATATGAAGTTTATTAATTTTAATGGCCTTGGTCTTGGCCTTAGCTTTGGTGTAGGTGAATTGGTTAACATGACATGGCATAGATATGAAAGAACAAAGTAATGCATAACAACATTAAAGTAAACTATCGATTCCGGAGACTGAAGGTGACGAAAAAGGGCGTGTGCCGTTTGGGAAAAAGGTTTAGTCACGCATGCCGGTACGAGAAAGATAGCTGGGGTTTCTGACTCATAGAGAATAAAATGCACCCACGTGTATCGTGAGAAGTCATCAACAATAACAAGACCATACATACTACCTCCAAAGCTTGAGTACTTTGGAGGACCAAATAAGTCCATATGAAGAAGTTTCAGAGGTCTTGTCATCGTCATGATGGTCTTGGAAGGATGCTTGGCCTTGGTGATCTTTCCAGCTTCACAGGCACCACAGAGCCGGTCCTTGCTGAATTTGATTTCCTCAATCCCGAGGACATGTTTCTTCAGGACCAGTTTTTGGAGGTTCCTCATTCCAGCGTGCCCGAGGCTTCTATGCCATAGCCAGCACTCTGTGGCTCGAGCCATGAGGCAAGTAGCGACCTGAGGACCTTCAGAAAAATCTACAATATACAGGTCACCTTTCCTAACTCCTCGAAAAACAATGGAGTAAGCACTAACCATTTGAACAACACATCCATATTTTCCGAAGAGAACAATGAGGTCAAGATCACATAGCATAGACACAAACATCAGGTTATACCCGAGGGATTCAACCATCATGACTTTGTCAATATGTTGGTCCCTAGAGATAGCAACTCTGCCGAGGCCCAATACCTTACTTTTACCTTCATCGGCGAAGGTGATGGTTTTCTTTGAATAGGGACTCAGAGATGATTCCATGAGAAGGCTTCTATCACCAGTCATGTGATTAGTGCACCCACTATCCATTACCCATTCGGTCTTCCCCTGCAGAGGAATTAGTATCTCATACAACAGGTTATGAGCCAGTATCAGTTTGAAGAATTTAAGATTCCTCTGGATTTTCCTCAAGAATGATTCCTCAGAATCAGAGAGTTTTAATTTTCTTCAACTGGCTCAATTAATATCGTCCTGGCATTAGATCTGCAAAAGTTATGATTGCCTCAGGAGGAGTTCCTGCAAATATGATTTGTTCTTCTTCACCACCCACATTTGAATGGGTGGCCTTGAAGCATATGAGGAACGACGAGGGTGATAGTATCTAATGGGATGATGGATAGTGGTATCAGGATACACAAATGAATAGGCAGTCTTATGAGGAGCTTCCCTGTGAACAAAATGATTAGCTGAGACATAGTTATATTCATTGCCCTTTGAGGTATCGTCCTCAGATGGTACCCTCAACTCATTTGCATCTGCATTCACAGGAAGGTTAGTGATGAGTTCCTTTCGAACCCAAATCTGCTTTACAAAAGCACCATTCCTGCAGTTAGTCCCAATGTATCTAGCGAATACTTCACCATTAACATATTTAAACAGCTAATAGTTTGAGTCAAAGGACTCAACCATCACATCTGAGGAAGAATTGTCAGATCCAGATAAAGTATAGGGATCAGGAGGAGGCATTTTTGCCAGAACCCAAGTAGTCTTTGTGTATTTGTAACACCCTCAGATCTTAGCCCTGTCATTAAGCTAATTGATTGTCGTTTCATCATAATCATCCTCATTAAAACTTTGCATTAGGAGATAATTCAACTCCAAATTAAAATTTGCAAATGGCAGTCAAGATAAAACTTTTAAAGGATGATTAAACAGAAATGTCTATAACCTTACAAATATCCCATAGGCAATTATAGAATTTAAATCAATATTTAGGAGTTATTCAATTGACCTGTATCTTTAATAAGCAAGTGGAAATTAATGTTAAGCGAAATATTGTGCCACCAATTTTATGAATTTCCTAAAAGTCAGTATATTATATTAGAATAACATCATAATCTGGCGCCGGGTCATCAGATCTGGCGCGGTGGAGGCGCGGCTTCGGTCTTCGACGGGTCCGGGCATGCGCTACGACTGAGAACCATGGTGGTTCTCAGCCTCGGGCAGTGTTCTGCGGTCCCTTGCCGGCATGGTGGTCAACTAGGCATTGCGGAATCGGCTGCATCCGGTGGCACTGTTTCTTGTCGGTCGCGTACCGTGCCGCGTTCGTGGGGCGTTGCGAGGGGCTCAGGCGCTGCGGCTCTGGCATCGAGCAGTGGTGATGATGGTTGGTGGATTTACTGATTTCGAGACGAGATGATGTGCGTTGGAGTTGATACGGATGCTCGGGTGAAGACCCCTGTCGTGGCCTTGTGTCGTGACCATTGACGATGGCGGCTACGGGTCGTTGTTGACCTTCCTGGAGTCATCAATGTGTTGCTAATGCACCCTTCCCTTACGGATCCGGCCTTTTTTGGCCTCTCCGGGGGAAACCGTGATCTTACGATCGGACGATGATGGCGCCTTGGTGTCGTTTTCCCTCTTGGGGGATTCGTATGGAGCTTGGCATTAGTAAGCGGGACCATTTATTTGCGGCGGTGTGGCGACCTGGCTTCTGTGGCAACGATGATTGTGTGAGCAATGTCGGCAGCGCGGTAATGGCTGTGGTAGTCGGCTCTTCTCCGGCGTGTTCACGGTTTTGCCTCGGTTTGGTTGTTGCTATGGAGTCGAAGCTGCGATGGCGGGGCCTCGCGGTATACGATGACTGGCTGCAGGTGACCCATTCGGTGATCTTTCGTGGCGCCATCCATGCTTGGATTTGTTCTTCATAGTTCCCTTTCAGAGTCGGAGCTGTGCTATCTGCTCGTAGGGGGATGAGCTTTGGTGCAGATCTTCATGGAGCTTCAGGTATCCACTGCAGTGTGGGTTGGGTTTATGGTAGCCGTCGGTGAAGTCGAAGTCGTTTGCTCAGAGTTTTAGGGATGGCGACGACGCCTCAAGGGGAGAAGTGATGACTATGACGCTTGCGTGTTGCCTCGACGAGGCCTTCTTTGTAGTGGTGTGCATGGGTTTTATTTTGATGTACCGCTCAGAGGTTGTGATGGTTTTCGCCCGGTTCTCCACAATCCACTGGGCAATTTGGTTTTCGCTCGGTTTTCCTAAATTAACTGAGCAACTCTTTTCTTCTTAATGAATGCAGGATAACTGCCATTTCGAAAAAAATATTAGAATAGCAATGGGAATTTATTAAATTGTTTAAATAATATAACAAATCAAAACTGTAGCAAATGACCATATTTAATCCATTTTAAATAAAACAAGAATCCATGTGAATTTATTTAACAACCAAACTTTTTGTAACAGTACAATACAGTGTAATAAAAATATTGGAGAAACTTTCATATTTTACAAAAATCAAAAGCTAAAATAAATAAAATACAAACTAAAAAGAAAAAGGAAAAGAACAAAAACATAGGAAACTTCTAATATAAGCCCAGGGCAACTTCCCAGCTCGCCCAACACCTGGCCCAGACCCCCCTCTTTTTGTCCCTTTCTTCATCCCTATACACGGGAGGAACCGTGGCACACATCTAGGCCGGCCATGGCCGCGGCCATCGCCGTGGCGGGCATCCACGGCAACCCCGGCGGGTATAAGACTTCGTGCCCCTCCCCTGGGAACCCAAGCCCCCTCCCAATTCTTCCTTGCGCCGCCATCCTCCTCTTGCATCGGGCCAAGCTCGCCCATGGGCGCTGCGTCACCGCACCGCCACCATTGCCGTGGCCGGCGGCCACTTCCGGCCCGCACACCGTGTCTGGAAGCTTCCCCATGCTCCTCTTTGTCGTCCTGGCGCTCTAGTTCGTCGCGGGAGGACAACACGACAACCGCTTCGAGCTTTGTCCCCGCCGCGTCCACCGCGCCGCCGCCGCGCGCCACCGTTGACCTCGCCGTCGATGTGCGCCGCACCAACCACCCCGTGCCTCCTCGAGCCCTCTGGCCTACCCTACAGCTCGATGTGAGCTCCTCCTCTACTTCCCCTCGCCCCCATTGTCGATTGTTCGACGTAGCCGCCGTTTCCGAGCTCGGCCGCCATGGCCGGAGGTCGGCTCCTTCTAACCAACTTGCTGCTGCTATTTCTGAATATGAAAGTTGTTTAGAATGGATCAACGAGAACGAATACACTACCCACATGTCTGTCAAATGTCTCTGGGAGTGAACGCGGGTATAAATTATTATAACTGCAACAGGTACGGTACAGAGCAGACGCCCAAGGGAACCTACAACGGAGAGACTCTCCGAGTCACTTCAAGTTTGACTTACGAGTGGATGGACTCGTATTTCACCCTCGTCGTCGGCTCGGTAGCGTAACACCACCGGCATGATACGAGGATATTCCTCTTTAGTTCATTTCGCTGATGTCTCGTTCGAACCTCTTCAAGTGTACCATCGAGGGTGATTCCTTCTGGTCTCACTTGATGGTAGGCACTCGAATCAACTGATGTCCTTAAAGGTAAGTAGTCGGGTGCCACAACAGTGCCCGCGAGAGGTATTTTATCGGGACGACAGGACAAGCGGATCCCAACCTGGGCTTGGTCCTTGCTCGTTGGCCGTGAGATACCAAACCACGAAAGTCGAGCTCTTCCAAGAGCACATGCGAGACAAGGTAAGGAGACGGTTCACCTTGTCGGTAACTGTAACACCCCGGGTGTTACGCTACAGTAATCACCTTGTGCTAATGCCAAGTCACTTTGATTAACTTGTGATGATCACCTTGATCAAAGCTTTCTCAAGTTCAAACCAAATAAAAATTCCAGATACAAGTGGAAATAAAACTTAATCTAAAAATAGTGCAACCACTTTTATTTAATGTCTAAAAATCAGTAGGACGCAATAAAATAGCAATGGTATTTTATTACCTTGCTTAAATATTTTAAATAAATCAAAACAGTGCCTAAACCAACAACTTTTAATCCTTTTTAAAGAGAACAAAATCTAAATTATTTTATTAGGCAACCAATTTTTTTGTAGCATTATAATAATATGTAACAATATTATTGGAGCAAGTCTCCCATTTCACAATAATCATTTGATGCCAAAACAAAATAGAAACATAGATGAAAAGGAAACCTAAAAGAAAAATAAAAGGAAAGGAAAGATCCTAATCTAACGCCCAGGGCGAGGCCCAACCCTGGCCCAGCCACTTCCCTCCTCCTTTTTACCAACCATGGCAACCGTGGCCACCGTGGCCACCACAACCGGGTCGCACGCGCGTCGCTACAGGAGCACAACGACGTTAAGGATTCCCCTGAGCCCCCCACTTGAAACCATAGATCGAGCCCCTGTTACTCTCCCCCTCTCTTCTCTCGGCACCACCCCCCTCGCCGATTTCCTCCACCACCGTGAGCTTCCCATCGCCGTGCACCATGGGCCGCGTGGCCATTGGCCTCCCCGCACCACGCCGACATGTCTGGGAGCTCGGCCGCGCTTCTCCACGCCGAATGCACCCCCAAGCCGAGCCAGGATGCCTCACAGCCGTCGCCTCCTTCGCCCTTCCCCGCCGAGATCACTACGGCCCCCGCGACGCGCCGCTTCACCCGTTGCTCCGGCAATGGCCCCGGCGCCTCCCTGCACCCCCTACTCGACCTCCCTGTGAGCACCACCTCCCCCCTCGTCTGCTGCTCCCCTGCTGCCCGGATCCAACCGCCATCGTAGCTCCTCCCCATAGTTGCCATGGCCGGCTGCGCCTTTTCTCACCGCGCGGGGTTCCGGCTTCCCCTTAGCCGCACCCGCTTGGCCGCGCTAGCTTGGCCGGCCGCCCCTTGGCCGGCGATGCGCCGCGCCTCGACCGGCATCCGGCCTGTGCATGCTCGCCGCCCCGATGCTCGCCGCCGACATGCTCTGTTGCAGCCGTGGGCAACCCCCACCACACTCCTAATTAACCAACAACTAGGATTAGGGATGATTGGAAATTCCTCCATGTTAGGCTGACAAGTGGGCACTGCCCATTATTAAATATATTTATTGAATTCATTAAGCAGAGACAATGACATGTGGGCCCAACCCTTTAAGTTAATAAAATGATTAGTTAAAGTGTGATTAGCCTAGTGTGTATGACAGATGGACCCCACTGTTATTTAAGTAAATAAAATGCTTTTTATCAAAATGTGAGTATGACATGTGGACCAGTCAACCCCTCTCTGGATAAGGTTGCATTTTATTATTAAAGAAAATCCTAAAATGTTATAAAATGATTTAAATTGTTTAAAACTTTGAATTTAAATATCTTTTAAACCGTAAGTCAGATTAAAAAACTTTATACATCAAAATTGATCAGAAAAATATAACGAATACGGATACACAATCCGTATACCAACCACACCCCTCTAACACAATGAACATCGACATTCCCCCCTCCGGGTTGTCTGTCGATAATCACCCGGAGCGTATATTTCATCCCCGGATGAATTCCCGCTCCGAGCAACATGCATTGCACTGCGTTAGAACACCCTTAACATTGCATACGTCATGTTATGCATCTGTTTGTTATGTTTGCTTTATATTTACTGTTTCTCCCCCCTTTATTCTCCGATAGACCACGCGGCTACCGCCGACTACACCGCTTCCGGGTACGACTACTTCGTCGATGACGGGGATGTACCCTAGAAAATCCCATGGTCAGGGACCCTAGGTTAGTCATGAGTGGCAAAGGTTGGACGATAGCTCGTCGACTAACAGGAGGATACGTTCCAGCTCAATATTATTGCTTGGAGATGGCGATTACAGGGGAGCCAAGGCTGGTGCGCACAAGGCTAGGGCTACAGATTGTGTATTGGTTCCTCGGACGGCGGACAAGCGACACATGGGGCACGATTTACCCAGCTTCAGGCCCCCGGAGGGAAAACCCTACATGATGCTTGTCTGATCTTCTATTGATGACGGTGTACAGGGGTGCCGTGAGGGCTTTGGTGGAGAGAGATCTGTCTAGTCGTATGCGTGGGGATTGAGAGCTTGTGTGTTTAGATGATCTAGAGAGGTGCCCCTGCCTCGCGTTATATAGATAGCCAGGTAGGGGTTTACATGAGTCCTAGTCGACTACAAGTAAAAGTCCTTGTCTTGCGCCTCAAGTCTTCGGCTTCACGTCTTATTCCATCATGTCGGTGTCCACGAGTGGGCCTCTGGTGGGCCGCCAGCCATGACACGCACAAGGTACCCTCACGTAGATGATTCGTGGGGGTATCCCCTCGTCAGTAGCCCCCGAGTGCCTGGGGGACTTGAAGAGTCACGTAGGGACTCAAATCTTTAGTAGCCTCCCTACTACGTGTCGATCATTTGCAAATGAAGAGTCCAAGATGTCATTAGTATGCTCCCGTTGGGAGTATTTGGATGAAGCATCGAAATTGCAGTCTGGTTCGTCTTCGTATTTCATCGTCGGGTGGGGAGAAGTTGCCCAGCCGAGCGGTCGAAGGGTGCGCGTCAGCGCTCCTGATGGGAGTAGCCCCCGAGGCTATGTGCGACTCGTAGAGTCGCGCATAGACTCAAGTTGTTTTTAAGCTAACCCCTTCATTCTTGTCTGATGCGCGAGTAGTGCTCGTCGGGTGCGCGTTAGCGCTCCCTATGGGAGTAGCCCCCGAGGCTATGTTCGACTGTTTGCAGTCGAGCATAGGCTCAAGACTTCTTCATCGTGGAGTAATTGTCATCCAAGGAAGTGCTCGACTCGGGTCTTGCGTCGTAGGCCTGATTTGTTGTAGGGATCAGTCGTAGACGAGGAGGTTGGCGTCGCCACGTCATGAGGGCGCCTAGCCCCCGAGCATCTGCTGAGAAGGAGAAAAAGGTGTAACTGTATTAAGGTGTACTTGTGCGAAAAACAATTGTAAGGTACTTGATTTGTAGACATTGCACTTTGGTCGAGTGGAAAATGTAGCTGCATATACGGTTTAAGCGTGACTTTTTGTGAGTAGGTGTAACAGCCCTATTTTCATAAAAATTTAAAATTTTTGTTTTCGGTATGAATTGCTTGATTGCCTGATTTGTTTGCGGTGTTTGCTTCCCCGATTTATCGATCGGCGATTATTTTTCCCCCTCTTATCCCGTATCGGACGTAGACCGACCCTTGCCACCCTGACAATCGACTTTTGCGACACCGGGTTTCACCCGATCACCGTCGCGAAAACCGCACGAGACCAGCCGCAGCCAACGGAACGAAAAACCCCGTTTAATAATTAAACGGGCTATTTATATAGCGCGCCGGAAAGTGTTTTCGGAACGGTTCCAGCGCGAGGTGAACGCCTCCGGTTCGACGCACTTATCGCGCAGTTCGAAGTTTTACCCGAATCGGAGGTACTGCGGACCCCCGACGGTCAGAAACGTAAGCACCGCGCGCGCGAGATTAAAACCGGGGATGTTTTTGCAAACTATCAGCCACCGGGGCTATATAAAGACCACCCCACCACTTAGGGTTTTCCCTAAGCACCTAGGCAGCCACCAGCCCCCAGATCTGAGATATTTTACCCCATTTTCGCACAATTTAGCCCCAAATTTTAGCAAACCCTAGCTCAGATCTGTTTGGAGCCATTCGATCACAGATCGGAGGGATACGGGCGCGCCACGTAGCCCCTTCTCTCTCCTCCAACTCCCCTCCACCCGTGCGCGCCCGCGGGCCCGAGGCCGCCGCCGGTGCCCTCCGGCCAGCCGGCCATCTCCTCTCCTCTTCTCTCCTCTGCGCCTCCCTCTTCCCTTCTCCCTCTCTTCCCCGCGCTAAGCGCCTCCCTCCCCTTGTCTCGCAGCGGCCATGGAGGCCTCAAGCTCGAAGCCAGCCGCGCCATGGCTGAGGCCGGCGAGCCCGAGCTCTGCGCGCCCCGTCGCCGGCGCCCCTCCACGACCGGACCCGGCGAGCCGCCGCCCCCAGGCCGCCCCAACGCCAGCCCAGCCGCCCTCCTCGCCGCCGGTGGCCGGCGAGCCACCGGGGAACCGCCGCCGTCGCCTGGGTGAGCTCGGGAGGAGCCCGTGCCCCCGTCTGCTTCCTCGGCTAGTCTGGAATGTTCTGCTGCTGATTCGATATTGCGTTAAAGTTTGCGAGTAATCCGTAGCTCCGATGAACGTGCCCCCAAAACGAAAGTTGCTCAGTTTTGCGTGCTCTAGCTTTCGTATGTAGAAAGTTTTTCCATTTGAGGCCGTCTTGATTGTGTATTTGTGTTCTGAACAGGGCATCAGGCCGTTAAACTGCTACTTTTTCCTGTTAAGTGCTGCTGTTGTTATTTTGTTGCAACTTTGCATGATGATTGTAACAAATCCATGAGGCCTATTGCATTGATTCTTTTTCCATTGTGTTAAGCATCATGTGTAATTCAATTACATGCTTTAACTTGCCATGTTTGGGTGCTCTAGATATATTAAATCTTGCTCCAAAGTAGCTATCCTGATGTTATTGTGCTGCTGTTGCTGAAACTGTTATTTTGTTGCAACTTCGGTCGACGAGTGTGTCGCGACCGTTTATCGGAATTGAGTGATTCCAATTGCATATTGTTAAGAATCATGTCTATTTTCATCCCATGTATTGCATTGCCATGATATGCTTTCTGGTAATATAGTTATTGAGCTCCAAAGTTGCTATGCTTCTGTTTTTGACAACCACCTCTGTTTTTCAGCAAGTCTGATGCTTTGCGATGCCATGTTGTTTGCTTAATATCTTTTGATCTATGATGCCTTTTCGCATGATTCTTTTTTCCATGCCTTCCCTGTCATGTCTACTTTAATTCCATATCTTTTGTGAGCATGTTTGCATTGATTATCCTGTTTATGCATTGCTCTAAAGTGTGCTTTGTGATGTTGGCAGTTTGTGCCCGTAACTTGTTTTGCTTATATCTTTTTAACCGTAACTCCGTTTGGAGTGTGCTTTATATGTAAATTGATTAGTTTTTCGTGTGCTTTGTGTTTATTCTATTGTTTGATGCTGTTAACCAACCTAAAATGTGGTTTAGGACAGAACAGTACCAAATGTTTTAATCATCGTGCGGCACTTAGTGTTATGCCATGTTTAGGTTGTGCCTCACTTAAATTGACTAGCATAGATAGTTTACTTTGTGCTTCACCTCTTGCCATGTTTGTGTGCTATGCCATGCTTGCTTGAGTTGCCATGTTAATAACCGTAGGTTGATCACCTGTAGCTAAACAACTTGAATCTTTCTAAATGTGTTGTATCGTCGTGTGTGACGAGTACTCCACTTAAATTATTAGTAACCGCTCTCGACGGTAGGTGCGATGTCTCGTGTTTCCTTCTTGTCGATGCTTGCTCGTGTTTGCCTCGTAGTAATAGATGCTTGCTCGTTGATTGCTTTCCAGTGTTTATCGTCTTGTGTGCTTCCGTGGGTACCTCTTGGAGACGATGCGAGCTTGCGATCAACTACACCTTCGGAACCCGACTTATCAACAGGCAAGGACTATACATTACTTATGATCCATTCTATTTCAACCAGCGGTTTGCATGCTAGTTTAGGTTAGGTTCGATGTTTGATCCTACCACATGTTTACAACATCTTTCAAACCGATACAGCCATGTCCCTTCCCAGCAAACCTTGTACTGCTATGTTACTTTTGCTCGTTGCTCAGCCCCTGCTTAGTATGCATGCTTAGGATGCTACGATGTTACCTGTTACCCCTGGGTTTGGGATATCACCTTATTATATAGTTGTTGATGATATGATTATTATTATAATGTTGACTATATTCGACGAAGGATGGAAGGTCTAGGCTATCCCGCCCCGACGCTTTGTTCCATTCGAGTCACCTAGGATCCGAGTTCCGGGTATTGGTTTTAAGACTGAGCATGCCTAATCGCGTGTGGGATTTTATGGGGTCCCCTCTTCTTACCTACCTAGCTTCAAACATTTCTAGAGGTGGCCCAAGCTGATTTACCATCTTAAACCGTGTGTGTGATGGTCAGCTGCCAGTAGTTTTCAAACAACTCGGGCCAGCGGAGACTTAGTTCTTTGTTGTTCCACACTTGGTGAGCTAGGGAAGTTCCCTGTTATATAGGCGAGACTAACCCCGACCTTAGCCTTACAGAAGAGTCCGATCCGAGAGCGTGGCCAGCTTTTGGATTGGGTGTCGACTCCCCAGGGGCCACCAGATTTGTTCGTGGTTAGATAGAGGGACCTGTCGTTTCGGATCTCTTGGAACTAAATCATAAAATGGTTGCCTATAATGGGTAGCAACTGAGAGAGATGGGAGAGCATGCGACGCCTCGTAATGGGAAGTTGGTACACCCCTGCAGGGTTAAATCTTTTCGAGAAGTCGTGTCCACGGTTATGGACGACTTGAGACCTACTCCTTGTTCATAGACAACAACAACTGAGATAATCTTAATATAAATTGATCAACGTGTGTGTGTGTCTTGACTGCTTCTTCTTCGTCGGGATTCGAAGAGGAGGACAAGGATAGGATAGGTGTTATGTTTGCGTAGTAGTTGATAGCAAGACTTGTTGGAGGCGATTCCTCATCGAATGCATGGCTTCTTATCTTACTCTCTAGATCGTTAGCCACTTCATAAATGCTAGTGCGGCAGCAACCTCACCACTTACCCCATCCTTACCGTAAACTACTAGTTGTCCTAGAATGACGAGTGATGAAGTCCTTGCTGGGTCAGATGACCACTACAGTTGGATGTTGAGTACCTCTGTACTCATGATACTACCCCCAAACTCTTTTCAGGTTTCTGATCGACAACATGTATGGTGATCGACGTTTCACGTGGAGACTCGACGACGACTAGTTAGGTGGATCCTGGCGGAGGGCCTAGACCCGTGTGGTTATGGGAATCGATGTTTTTCTCTTTGCCACTAGGCACGTATTGTAGTCTGTACCCAGACATGTACCTTCCGCTGTTGTATTGTATTTAAGGCAGTTGTATGCCGATTGTATGAGATGTTGTATCCTGTATCTGTAATGTTGTGATATCATGTTGGAAATCCGGGGCATATGGCTTTGTCATATGTCGCGGTGGGACCGATATGTGCTTCGTCCCCGGATCTAGATGGAAACATCTAGATCTGGAACAATACCGCATATCGGGCCTTACAACTTGGTATCAGAGCCTTACCGACCGTAGGATCCCTTCTCTGGTCGAAGTCAAGTCTAGACAAAAACTATTTTGTAGTTACTAAGTTAGTTATCGGAGAGTAGGATTCTTTTTACTCCTTACCCTTTCTCTGGTCAGGACAAGTGTCGTAAGTGTTTTAACTCTGATCTTATCCCCTTCAAAACTCTAGGATCTCGAGTGTGTGGAGTATCGGAACCGTTACAATGCCCTGCTTGCAGCGTATTGTCTCGATTCCCAGCTCAGGTGGGAATTCCTGTAGTACCTTTAGCTTCTCCGATTTCGGTTATCATCTGGGTCATCCATTGCCATCCATCCTTTTGCCGGTGTTTTCACGACTTGCGTCGAAAAGCACTATCCCTTTGACCAGGTTTTAGCTGTCGTTCTTCCTCTTGACACTGACGGATTCGTTTTTTTCGACGTTGCCGTCTCTCTGCGGAAAATATATCTCGACGGAAGTTCGACATCGACATGGAGCAGAGTCCCTTGTTGGTGGTGTTGAAGATCGTCGACTCTCTTTTCTCTTCCCCCTCTCCCCCGGATCGTCCTGGATCTCGGGACGAGATCCCTTGTTGGTGGTGTTATATTGTAACAGCCCAGTTTTCATAAAAAATTAAAATTTTTGTTTTCGGTGTGAATTGTTTGATTGCCTGATTTGTTTGCGGTGTTTGCATCCCTGATTTATCGATCGACGATTATTTTTCCCCCTCTTATCCCGTATCGGACGTAGACCGACCCTTGCCACCCTGACACTCGAGCTTTGCGACACCGGGTTTCACCCGATCACCGTCGCGAAAACCGCACGAGACCAGCCGCAGCCAACGGAACGAAAAACCCCGTTTAATAATTAAACGGGATATTTATATAGCGCACCGGAAAGTGTTTTCGGAACGGTTCCAGCGCGAGGAGAACGCCTCCGGTTCGACGCACTAATCGCGCAGTTCAAAGTTTTACCCGAATCGGAGGTACTGCGGACCCCCGGCGGTTAGAAACGTAAGCACCGCGCGCGCGAGATAAAAACCGGGGATGTTTTTGCAAACTGCCAGCCACCGGGGCTATATAAAGACCACCCCACCACTTAGGGTTTTCCCTAAGCACCTAGGCAGCCACCAGCCCCCAGATCCGACATATTTTACCCCATTTTCGCACAATTTAGCCCCAAATTTTAGCAAACCCTAGCTCAGATATGTTTGGAGCCGTTCGATCGCAGATCGGAGGGCTACGGGCGCGCCACGTAGCCCCTTCTCTCTCCTCCATCTCCCCTCCACCCGTGCGCGCCCGCGGGCCCGAGGCCGCCGCCGCCGCCGGTGCCCTCCGGCCAGCCGGCCATCTCCTCTCCTCTTCTCTCTTCTGCGCCTCCCTCTTCCCTTCTCCCTCTCTTCCCCGCGCTAACCGCCTCCCTCCCCTTGTCTCGCAGCGCCCATGGAGGCGTCAAGATCGAAGCCAGCCGCGCCATGGCTGAGGCCGGCGAGCCCGAGCTCTGCGCGCCCCGTCGCCGGCGCCCCTCCACGACCGGACCCGGCGAGCCGCCGCCCCCAGGCCGCCCCAACGCCAGCCCAGCCGCCCTCCTCGCCGCCGGTGGCCGACGAGCCACCGGGGAACCGCCGCCGTCGCCTGGGTGAGCTCGGGAGGAGCCCGTGCCCCCGTCTGCTGCCTCGGCTAGGCTGGGCCGGCCTGCTCCAACACGGCCCCAGCGGCCCACCTCCTGTATCTGTAATGTTGTGATATCATGTTGGAAATCCGGGGAATATGGCTTTGTCATATGTCGCGGTGGGACCGATATGTGCTTCGTCCCCGGATCTGGATGGAAACATCTAGATCTGGAACAGTACCGCATATCGGGCCTTACAGTAGGCCCTCCAGCAGCAAACTCCTGGCGGGTAACAAGGATGCGGTGCCAGACTTGTTGAACCCGGAGACAAGAGATGCCTTTTGGTACCCAGCCTCACTATTTTGACGAACGCGAATAAACAGCATATAAAACTGAGCATGATCCAAAGTATGATTTTGTAGCCCTGAGATGTTTGTGTGCGACTGCGTAGTCGAGTTTGGCGACTGTTCGAGAATGCATATATGTTTTGGAATCATATCATATAAGAGTGTAAAGAAAACTTAGTTGTAAGATCGACGCGGCAGAGGATGTCGAAGATGAGCAGTCGAGTAGTCGACGATGAGTAGTCGACAAGGCGAGAACGGAGTCGATGTGACGGCGACTGAGACGTTCAGCCCCCGAGTCCGCGAGCCCTCGAGTGTTGAGGCGGCGGAGTTGCGCAGCGAAGTCGTCGTGATGAATCTATCCGGCGAGTGACGAGAGGACTCGATGAGGTGATTCCTGCGCGATGGAGCTCGGTACGGGAGAACCCATACAAAGGAGCTCGGCGCAGGATGATTTGTGTGCTTGGAGTCGATGGTCCAGCGAGTGAGCGAGAAGGACTCGACGCGTCGGGCAGGATCATTCGATTGCTAGTTGGGTGATGTCGTTGTAGCGGCGCAAGTCGTTGTAGAAATCTTGGCGAGTCATCCATGGCATGTCGATTTGGAGTAGGATCCTTGTGGGTCAAGATTGAACCCGAATTCGCGATCTCGCGTAGATCCAAAAACGTGTTGCGGTGCGAGAGCTGCCGACAGAGATCTAACCATTGGAATTTTCTGAAATTTATTGTGCTTATGGGGGATTGAATCCCTCATGTTTTCACCGGAGGGATCTTCAAGTTGATGTCAGAGCCAATGCCAGGAATTTTTGTGCTGGAGATGCGCGGAGTTCCGTCATATTCCGAGAGTGCTTCAGTGCGCGGGTCACCGAGGTAGATCCAGCTGTTGGAGTTTGTTGAAATTTTAACAGATTTTCGAAAATTGGATTTCGCATCTGTCCACCGAAGGGATCGTCGAGATGATCTCCGAGTCGCCGCCGCGAGTGTCTGAAACACAGACGTTTTTGTTGATCTCGATCTTCGAGTGGCGCTCTCTAAAATTTTCTTGTTTTCTCCGTGAGCTTGATGTAGATCTTGATGTAGTTGTTGAACAAACCCTTGAGTTGTAACTTGCTGGAGACGGGGCCGCCGATATCGCGATTCCAACCTGTGTAGTTCCCACAGACGGCGCCAATTGACGGGGATGTACCCCGGCAAATCCCATGGTCAGGGACCCTGGGTTAGTCATGAGAGGCACAGGTTGGACGATAGCTCGTCGGCTAACAGGAGGATACGTTCCTGCTCAATATTATTGCATGGAGATGGCGATTAAAGGGGATCCAAGGCTGGTGCGCACAAGGCTAGGGTTACAGATTGTGTATTGGTTCCTCGGACGGCGGACAAGCGACAGATGGGGCACGATTTACCCAGCTTCAGGCCCCCGGAGGGAAAACCCTACATGCTGCTTGTCTGATCTTGTATTGATGATGGTGTACAAGGGTGCCGTGAGGGCTTTGGTGGAGAGAGATCTGTCTATTCCTATGCGTGGGGATTGAGAGCTTGTGTCTTTAGATGATCTAGAGAGGTGCCCCTGCCTCGCTTTATATAGATAGCCAGGTAGGGGTTTACATGAGTCCTAGTCGACTACAAGTCAGAGTCCTTGTGTTGCGCCTCAAGTCTTCGGCTTCACGTCTTATTCCATCATGTCGGTGTCCACGAGGGGGCTTCTGGTGGGCCGCCAGCCATGACACGCACCAGGTACCCTCACGTAGAGGAGTCGTGGGCGTATCCCCTCGTCAGTCGATGACTGTACCCGTCCCGCGAGCTTCCAGGAAAGCAGAGCCATTCTCTTTCCCAGATATCACCTATCTTTTCCGTACATTTCTTACACTAGGCATTGTAACTGCTGTCGCTACGTTACAATCCTATTCAATTGCATAGCCTGTCATTGTCGCCCCTTGATGTACCTTCCTTTATCCTATGCTGCCTATAAATATATATTATTTTCAGCAGTGAGCCCTGCGCATTGTTAGCTAGGATTAGATAGCGGGCCATGACCACTCAGGGGAGTGAACGCGGATACAAATATGTATACAACTGCATAGGTACGATACAATGCAGACACCGCCTAAGGCCCCCTAGCTCGGCTCTGCCGAGCCACATCATGTGGAGTTACCGAGGAGTAATCCTCGTACTCCACTCGTTGCTGACTTCGTATAGCCGCCCTAGGGACCTGAGCCCCGGTTGTCCTTAAGGTAAGAAGTCGGGCGACCCAACGGTGCCCGCGAGCGGTATTGCGTCGGGAACGTCAGGGAGGGTATGACTGACGTTTATGGCGTGCTTGGCCCCTGCTCGTATCTCTCGAGATTTACCAAACCACGAAAGTAGATCTCTAACCAAATCACACGCGAGATAAGGTAAGGAGTCGGTTCACCTTATTGGTAACCGCAGAGACTTGGTGGGACGACAGGGCAGGCACAAATGTACTAGTGGTCCTAACTACTGTCGTTGACCGCGGGTCAGTTAAGTCGAGGAAACGATAACGGTTGTCACGCAGGTTAATGAAAATGCTAAATGGTTCGGTGGATGACTTGAGAGGACCGTTGGTCTATACGCACTACCTTCACGTGAGAGGTCCGTTGGTCTGTACGCACTACCTTCATAGTTTGTCCGAAACCTCTTCAGACGTCAACAGTAGCACGGGCTGATTGCCGGGAAGCGGTCTTGTCTTCTTTGCTGCAGCAGGTGTGTTTGGATTTGCTTTTGCTTCACCGGCCAGTCTGGTACCATTCATGAACGTGGAAGGGTGAGGGACCTAGACCCCTGAGCGCATAGGATATAGTCCGGCGGATGGCCTCTCTGCTGAGCCAAGGATGGGTTGCGCCGTGTCGGATAGCTTTGGTGGAGCGTTCCCTAACAAGGTTCCCGCCAACCTGGAGATCCGAGCGTGCAGGCTGAACAGTAGTGCACCCCTGCCGGGAGTTTAATCTATTCGAATAGCCATGTCCACGATAACAGGACGCTTTATGCTGAAGCTGGATCTTATCACTACAAACTACTACTATTAATCAATTGGTTCCGGGCTTTTCTTCCTCGCAGGGAAGTCGAGGAAGGAAACTCGGAGGCATATATTATTATTAATTATTACAACTCACTATTATAAAATGCTGCGGCAACTTCTACTTAATTGTTACTTTATGCTTTATATAAACTGTTAGATGTTCTCTTCTTGTGCTGCAAGACTCGTCAGAAGATGCTAGTCTTCGATAGGCCTAGCTTCTTACCCTTATTCTGATTTCCACCTTGCAGTCCACTATATACATCCTCCCCTTTCCATTGATACAAATGCATAAATGCTTAGTAGCGGACGTAAGACTCGCGGGTATGCTAGATACTCACCCTTGCTTTATTTCCCCTTTTTGTTTTCCCTGCTCGGGCACTGCAGTCGACGTTGGAGCCTTGGAGTCCAGGAGCAGGAGATCCCCGATGCCGACCACCGCAACATGAAGATCCCCGATACCTTCTACGACGTCGAGTTCCCCATTGACCAGGAGTAGTTTCGGAGGTTCCCAGGCAGGAGGCCTCGCCTTTTCGATCTGTTGTTATTTGTGCTAGCCTTCTTAAGGCAACCTCGTATTCTTGTGTCTGTACTCAGATACTATTGCTTCCGCAAACTTTGTGCTCTCGAGATGTTGTATTCGAGCCCTCGTGACCCCTGGCTTGTATTAAACAGCTTGTATTATTTTTATTTGTAGAGTTGTGTTGTGATATCTCACCGTGAGTCCTAATCTCGATCGTGTACCTTGCGTGTATGATTACTGTACACGGTCCGATTTTGGGGGCGCCACAGTAACCGCAGAGCTTTGACGTGACGACAGGGCAGGGACCGATGTACTGGTGGTCCTGGCTGCTGTTCGTTGTCCGTTGTGTTGACTAGTCGAGAAACGATAACGGTTGCTCACGACATAATAATAAAATGACTAATGGTTCAGGTGGATGACTTGAGAGGCCGCAAAGGCCTGTATGCACTACCTTCACGTGGGATTACAGTGTGGGCCCTCTGTGTTGTGGTCTTGTTCGAAAGCTTTGAAAGACGTCCAGTTCAGCATTGTGGTTGGGTCGATCCACATCCTGGAAGAGTTGCGTGGAATCACCTGGCGCACAACGACCCGGAGGGCGAGGGCCGACGGGCCAAGACCCCTTGCGCTTAGGACTTTAGACCGGCGGGGACCTCTCTGATGAGTCGTAGGATGGGCCTCGGTGTGTCGGATAGCATTGATGGGGCATTTCCTAACAAGGTGTACGCCACCCTGGAGATCCGAGCGTGCAGCCTGAACAGTAGTGCACCCATGCAGGGAAGATGATCTATTCGAATAGCCGTGTCCACAGTATCATGACGCTTTATGCTTAAGCCAGAGCCTACTACTACAAACTATTACTATTAAACTGTTGGTTCCGGTTTCTCTTCCTCGCAGTTAAGTCGAGAAGGGGATCTCGGAGGCATCGATAATTTTTGATAATTACAACTTACTATTATACAATGCTGCAGCAACTTCCGTTGCATTGTTACTTTATGCTTTATATAAATTGTTGGCTATTCTCGTCTCATGCTGCAAGACTTGTCGGAAGATGCTAGTCTTCGATAGGCCTATCTTCTCTTCCTTATTCTGTTTTCTCACTTTCAGTCCACCATATACAAACCTCCCCTTTCCATTTGATACAACTTAATAAATGCTTAGTAGCGGACTTAAGACTCGCGGGTACGCTAGGTACTCACCCTTGCTTTATTTCCCCCTTCTTGTGTTGCCTGATCGGCCGCTGTAGTCGACGTTGGAGCCCTGGAGCAGGAGTACCCCAGTGGCCCCTACTACTACGTCAAGTTCCCCCGTTAACCAGGAGTAGTTTGGAGTTTCCCGGGCAAGAGGCCTCGCCTTTTCGATCTGTTGTTATTTGTTCTAGCCTTCTTAAGGCGGATCATGTGTACCTTGTGTCTGTACTCAGATACTATTGCTTCCGATAACTTTGTGCTCTCGATCTGAGTATTCGAGCTCTCGTGGCCCCTGGCTTTTATTAAACAACTTGTAGTTTTTTTTGTAGAGTTGTGTTGTCATATCTTACCGTGAAGTTCGTGATCTTGATCGTGTACCTTGCGTGTATGATTACTGTACACGGTCCGATTTTGGGGGCGTCACAAGTTCGTATCAGAGCCGACTGCCTGTAGGAAACCCCCTTCCAACTCCTTGGTCGAAGTCGAGTCTAGACAAGATGAAACTAATTTACTAACATCTTTTTGTGGCTTACGGGCCCACAACGCTGCTGGGATGGAATTAGGATCTTTTACTCCGTACCTTTGCTCTGGGACTCTGCTCTCTCATCCTTTTGGGTTAAAGATTTTAATAACTCAGACTTTATGTTCTCGCACCTCCTTCCTCCCGGAGAGCACTTCACCTCAGATGATCGCTTGCTTCACCTGAAGAATCCGAAGATTACTCTCTGATAAATCCCGGAGACCCTGATGCCCACTACCTTGCACTTCTCTACCGCCGATAAATTCCCGTGGATGACTTCACACCCATCTGATTGTCCCTTCATTCTCAGATGATCTTGTCTTTACAAGATGCCTCGAAATACTCTCCATTGTTCCGGGAATCCTCGAGCCTACTCCCTTGCAGTTGATCCTTATGAATTCATCTTTCGGCTCATACGTCAATCCGGACATGAGCTGGATCTCGGTAAATCAAAACTGGATTGATTGTCCGTCAAGTTCCATTCAACTTACTCATCTTTTGATCGAAGTGTCTGCTTATGATCCTTCATTCAGGAAATCATAATTCCTTTGTATTCAATCATCGAATTATTCAAAAGTTTTTATGATCCGGTGCCTTTGCATTCCTTCTTCTTATGGTTGAGTACCGATACTCACACCAGATTCTCTATGGGCCCACCCATAGTTCCACAGGATCGAAACCTGAATCTCTTGTACCTTTTTGTTCTCAAAGTTATTCCTCGCACTTGGCCTCATAGTTCTCAAAGTTATTCCTCGCGCTTGGCCTCATATGAAATTCACGATTCACCAACCTTGTGATATTCAGTCCGATATCAGACTCAATACTTATGCCTGATGCTCTGGACCCCTTTTCATCATCCGTCATCAACATCGAATGTATGCTTGTCCGCTTGAAACTTCTCAGAACATATTTTGTTTCTCTCGATGTATTCCCCTGAGTTAAACTCGGAAGATACTTTGTACCCCATTCCCTTGGACCACCCCGGTGGATTAACCTGGTACCGATCCGTCCCCATTAAGTTTCCCCTCCTACCCTATCCGTAAGTACGATGAAGCCCCCGAAGGAAAGATGCCAACTTGTCAAGATGTGCCGATGCAAAGAAATGAAGAAATCAACAAGAAGGCTTCGAGAAGGGCAACAAGAACCAGAAGATTCGTTAGATTACGAAACCACCACCATATCCCTTACACTACCTTTTAATTCTCGGGACGAGAATTCATTATAGTTGGGGAGATTTGTAACACCCTCAGATCTTAGCCCTGTCTTTAAGCTAATTGATTGTCGTGTCATCATAATCATCCTCATTAAAGCTTTGCATTAGGAGATAATTCAACTCCGAATTAAAATTTGCAAATGCCAGTCAAGATAAAACTTTTAAAGGATGATTAAACAGAAATGTCTATAACCTTACAAATAACCCATAGGCAATTATAGAATTTAAATCAATATTTAGGGGTTATTCAATCGCCCTGCATCTTTAGTAAACAAGTGGAAATTAAAGCTAAGCCAAATATTGTGCCACCAATTTTATTAATTGCCTAAAATTCAGTATATCATATTAGAATAGCAATGGGAACTTATTAAATTGTTTAAATAATCTAACAAATCAAAACAGTAGCAAATGGCCACATTTAATCCATTTTAAATAAAATAAGAATTCATGTAAATTTATTTAACAACCAAACTTTTTGTAACAATATAATATAGTGTAATAAAAATATTGGAGCAACTTCCATATTTTACAAAAATCAAAAGCTAAAATAAATAAAATACAAACTAAAAAGAAAAAGGAAAAGAACAAAAAAATATAGGAAACTCTTAATCTAAGCCCAGGGCAACTTTCCACCTGGCCCAACACCTGGCCAGTTTGAATGATTCAATAGATCGGGCAGAGCCTTGGTCCCCACAACGAAGTTCCTCCATAGAGAACCCAACGGCACATAACCATCGCAAAGGTTTCTTCGTAACTCGATAGCCCCCCCATTTTTTCCTTTTCTTCTTGCCTGTACACGGGAGGAACCGTACGTGGCACACATCTAGGCCGGCCATGGCCGCGGCCATCGCCGTGGCCGCCATCCACGGCAGCCCCGGCGGGTATAAGACTTTGTGCCCCTCCCCTGAGGAACCCTAGCCCCCTCTCAATTCTTCCTTGCGCCGCCATCCTCCTCTTGCATCGGGCCAAGCTCACCCGTGGGCTCTGCGTCACCGCGCCGCCACCATTGCCGTGGTCGGCGGCCACTTCCGGCCCTTACATCGTGTCTGGCAGCTTCCCCATGCTTCTCTTCGTCGTCCTGGCGCTCTAGTTTGTCGTGGGAGGACAACACGGCGACCGCTTTGAGCTTTGTCCCCGCCACGGCCACCGCACCGCCGCCGCGCGCCACCGTCGACCTCGCCGTCAATCTGCGCCGCACCAACCACCCTGTGCCTCCTCGAGCCCCCTGGCCTACCCTACAGCTCGATGTGAGCTCCTCCTCTACTTCCCCTCGCCGCCGCTGTCGATTGTTCGCCGTAGCTGCCGTCTTGGAGCTCGGCCGTAATGGCCGGAGGTCGGCTCCTTCTAACCCCCTTGCTGCTACTATTGCTTGCTGCAGCTGCATCCCATGTGCACGCCCGCGCACCTGCCGCTCGCGTCGTGCCGCACCTATTGCCGCGTCTTCTTACGCACGGTGGCCGTCGCCATGACCGGTCACGCCCCTGTGCACCTACTGGCGCCCTGCGCACGGCGTGTCCTGCACCGGTCGCGCCCTTGTTCTGTCCGCGCTCCCGGCGGCCCTGCTGTCTGGCGTCGCCACGCCCAGCACTGGCTACAGCCTACAGCCGGCCATGGCCATATGTGTGTGCGTGTTAGTGTGCGTGGGTGTGTATAGTGTGTGTACAGCATGTGTACGTGTGTGGTGTGTGCTGCCTGCCTAGTGAGGCTGCGCCCACTACTGCTCGCCGCCGGCGCGCCGTATGACCGCCCCCTCCAAGCGCCTGCGGCCCTGCTGTCTGCTGCCAAGGCTGCTGCTAACTGCTGTTGCCGCTGGTGCCTGCTACTACTGAACCTTAAGAAGTTGCAAAGTGCTGAAAACTGTTGGATCTACACCTAGCTAGCTCTCTATCTCACGGCTGGATGAAGGTAGAAGAAGGAGTTGAACACATATAGTTTTGTTGTCGGCTGCGCACACAGCCTCAACCTTTTCTCTATTATCTCTTCTTAACTAAACAAAGTATTGGGCAGTACAACTTAAATAGCCCTAGCAAACTGCATGCATCACGCATGTAGTCCATAGTCCGTGATCCATACGACCCGGAAACCACTCCTGCCTCTTCGCACGTAGGAAACTGCAACCCATGCAACGCTATTCTAACGCACGGGGATAAGCTCGTCCAGGCGATCCCACGACCCGCTCCAACGCGTCTTCCGCGGCTGCCTCAACAGATCGCCGTGGCTTCAACTCCTGTCGCCTCTCGATCACATGCCTGGCAAGTGGCAACAAACCAGCTTGACTCGGACTTGATCTACACTACATGATGGACAACAACACGAGCACGAACTCATGCGCCATCGTGACACACACGCTACATGGGCACACCCGCCACGGAGACAGCCTGAACACAAACACGCCACGCCCCTGCGTCCAGCACGTCCCGCGCACGCACCCGACACGCCCGACGCGTCCGACACCGTGGCTTATTCCAACACACACCCCTTAAGTCTCGGCCTAGAGGAGGCCGTTGTCCTCTACGCCGACGTCCGCCAGCAGCGCGCGCTCCGCCGCCGGCTCCTTCGCAGCTGGTGGAAGTCGCGCTTGAAGTGGCCGCGCTCGCCGCACTCGTTGCAGCGCCCGCGTCGGTTGCCGCCGTTGCCCGAAGCCACGCTCCTCCCGTCGTCGTCGTCGTCCCGAGCGCCGCCCCGCTGCCGTTCCCGTACTCGCCACTGCACAGCCGTGTACATGAGCTGGCTGTCCGCCCGCTCACCGCCGGCCTGTCCACGCCGCCGCAGCCGCTCGACAAAGGCCTTCAGGCGACCGAGCGCGTCCTCGAACGGCATAGCGAAGACGTCGTAAAACTGCTCGATTCCGGCCACCGCCGCGTACAAGCGATCCGGCACGGAGTCGATGAGCTTCTTCAACATCGCTTCGTCGTCCAACGTCGACCCGAGTCCCACGAAGCGCGCCGCCGTGCCGCCGAGCTTGCCGGCGAAACCATCCAGCATGTCGCCCTCCGCCATGCACAACATCTCAAACTCCCCTCGGAGAGTGCCCAACCGCGTCGCTCGGACTCGGTCCGCCCCGACGAACCTCGGCTTGAGGCTCGCCCACACCCCCACCGCCGTCTTCTTGGACGCAACCTGCAGCAGAAGATCCTCAGAAAGCGCGCGGAATAGGTACGCTCGCGCCGGCTTGTCCTTCTTGGCCATCACGGCCTCCGCCGCGTCCTCCGGCGGCTCCACCGCCTCCCATAGCCCAGCGTCGTCAAGGTCCGCCTCCACCTTGATCACCCACGTCGTGTAGTTGTCACCCATGAGCTGTGGGACAGGCTGCGACATGGTGCTCCCTGATCCGCCGCCGTATGGGACGAGCGCCATCGCCGGTGTGCTCCTCCAAACCCGTCGCTTTGATGCCAATTGTTGGCGCTACACCTAGCTAGCTCTCTATCTCACGGCTGGATGAAGGTAGAAGAAGGAGTTGAACACATATAGTTTTGTGGCTGGCTGCGCACACAACGTCAATCTTTTCTCTATTATCTCTTCTCAACTAAACAAAGTATTGGGCAGTACAACTTAAATAGCCCTAGCTAGCTGCATGCATCACGCATGTAGTCCATAGTCCATGATCCATACGACCCGGAAGCCACTCCTGCCTCTTCGCATCGTACGAAACTACAACCCATGCAACCCTATTCTAACGCGCGGCGATAAGCTCGTCCAGGCCATCCCACGACCCGCTCCAACGCGTTTTCCGCGTCTGCCTCAACAGATCGCTGTGGCTTCAACTCCTGTCGCCTCCCGATCACATGCCTGGCAACAAACCAGCTTGACTCGGACTTGATCTACACTACATGATGGACACCAACACGAGCACGAACTCATGCGCCATCGTGACACACACGCTACATGGGCACACCCGCCACGGACACAGCCTGAACACAAACACACCACGCCGCAGCGTCCAACACGTCCCGTGCGCGCACCCGACACGCCCGACGCGTCCGATACCCTGGCTTATTCCAACAAAAACTGTTGCTGGACACCATTTTGAATAGGAAAAAAAGGCATGCAAATGGAGTTTAACATAGATAAAATAATATAGACAAGTAGTACAAGCAACAAGCTTCACTTTCTACCTTTGAACAATCTTCAGCGTGGACTAAATCCGGCAAAAAATCACAAAGTGCGGATTTATAATAAACGACAGACAAAGTTAGCCCGATAGCCACTTTAGCGTAATGGATGAATTAGCTATAGGTATCTGTCATGCCATCGAAGGACATGGCATGATTGTACAAATGTTATAGCATAAAACACATGTTGGATGCATCTCCATCCGAGCTACGGATCAACGACAATCATCGGGCGAACTTTTCATCTTTTAACACTCCTGAGAATTAACGTCAGGAAACACTTTTCCAGCCAGGTTTTAATTGAGTAGATGAATCTTAACCTAAATGTCATCCGGATCGGATTCGAGATCATTGACAACTGATGAAGATTGGTATAGGACACAAATTCATCGGAGGAGTAGAACGCTAAACCGTAGCTTTCCGAATGTGCTAATGGATGCTTAACACCGCAAAATCCCAAACTTAGTAAAATTTCGGTGGATCCCAAATGAGACAATGACAAGTTGGCCCCACTTGCTATTAAATAAATATAAGGATTAATTTAAATGCCAGAGTATGACATGTGGGTCCCCTCTATCAGTTGACCTAGTCAAACCACAATTCTGAATAATGTTGTATTTAAATAATAAAAGAAAAATTTATAAAATGCTTTTAAATTGATTTAAACTGAAGAAATTAATATCTTTTAAACCATAAATCCGATGGAAAAAAATTTATACATTAAACTTGATCAGAAAAATATAATGGATAAGAATACACTATCCATATACCCACCGCACCCCTCTAACATACTGAACATGGAACATTTCTTCTCCGGTTCATCTGTCTGTCAGGCGACCGGAGCCGGTAAAACTTTCCGGATGAAAATGTTCTAAATATGAAAGTTGTTCATAATGGATCAATGAGCACGAATACACAACCCACATTTCTGTCAGATGTCTCTGACACTGCAGACATGGAACCTTCCCCTCCGGATCATCTGTCCGGTAATCAACCGGTATTGATGAGTCATCCCCGAATAAATTCCCGCTCCGACTAAAATACTTAGCACTGCGTAGAACATCGTGTACAATTCAATTTCCATTGTGCTTTTTCTGTGTGTTACATTGTGTGCATTGTATTTACTGTTTCTCCCCCCTTCTTATTATCTGATAGACTCGACGACAGATGCCTATGCCCCTATGATCGACTACTTCATCGACGACCGTACCCCTACTACCGAGCTTCCAGGCAAGCAGAGCCATTTTCCTTCCCCAGATATCTCCTATCTTTTACGTACATTTCTTTTCACTAGGCATTGTTGCTGCTGCTACGTTAATTCCTATTCATTGCATAGCCTGTCATTGTCGCCCTTTGATGTACCTTCCTTTAATCCTATGCTTCCTATTATTACTTATGCAATATCCAGCAGTTAGCCATGCGCCATGTTAGTCAACTAGGACTAGATAGCGGGATGTGATCACTCTATGGAGTGAACGCAGGAATAAATTATTATAACTGCAACAGGTACGGTACATAGCGGACGCCCAAGGGAACCTAAAACGGCGAGACTCTCCGAGTCGCTTCAAGTTTGACTTACGAGTTGGTGGACTCGTATTTCACTCTCGTCGTCGGCTCGGTAGCGTAGCTCCACCGGGATGATACGAGGATATTCCTCTTTAGTTCATTCCGCTGATGTCTCGATTGAACCTCTTGATGTGTACCATCGAGGGTGATTCCTCCTGGTCGCACTTGATGGTAGGCACTCGAATCAACTGGTGTCCCTAAAGGTAAGTAGTCGGGTGACCCAACGGTGCCCGCGAGAGGTATTGTATCGGGACGGCAGAACAGGCAGATACCTTCGTGGGCCTGGTCCTTGCTCGTTGGCCGTGAGATACCAAACCACGAAAGTCGAGCTCTTCCAAGAGCACACGCGAGACAAGGTAAGGATACGGTTGACCTTGTCGGTAATCGCATATCTTTGACGGGACGACATGGAAGGCACCGATGTACTGGTAGTCCTAGCTGTTGTTTGTTGTCCATTATGTTGACTAGTCGGGAAACGATAACGGTTGTTGGCGAGATAATAATAAAATGACTAATTGTTCAGGTGGATGACTTGAGAGGCCGCAAAGGCCTGTACGCACTACCTTCACGTGGGATTACGGTGTGGGCCCTCCGCGTTGTGGTCTCGTTCGAAAGCTCTGAGCGACGTCCATATCAGCATTGTGGTTGGGTTGATCCGCATTCTGGAAGAGTTGCGTGGAATCACCTGGCGCACAACGACCCGGAGGGCGAGGGGCGACGGTCCAACACCCCCTTGCGCTTAGGACTTTAGACCAGCGGGGACCTCTCTGATGAGTCGTAGGATGGGCATCGACGTGTCGGATAGCCTCGGTGGGGCATTTCCTAACAAGGTGTACGCCACCCTGGAGATCCGAGCGTCCAGGCTGAACAGTAGTGCACCCCTGCAGGGAAGATGGTCTATTCGAATAGTCGTGTCCAAGGTAACAGGACGCTTTATGCTGAAGCCAGAGCCTACTACTACTACAAACTATTACTATTAAACTGTTGGTTCTAGTTTCTCTTCCTCGCAGGGAAGTGGAGCAGGGGATCTCGGAGGCATTGATAATTATTGATAATTACAAATTACTATTATACAATGCTGCAACAACTTCTGCTGCATTGTTAATTTATGCTTTATATAAACTGTTGGCTATTCTGTTCTCATGTTGCTAGTCTTCGATAGGCCTAGATTCTCTTCCTTATTTTGGTTTCTGACTTTCAGTCCACCATATATAGCCTTCCCTTTCCATTTGATACAACTTGCATAAATGCTTAGTAGCGGACGTAAGACTCGGGGTATGCTAGATACTCACCCTTGCTTTATTTATCACTTTTTGTTTTTCCTAATCGTCCGCTGCAGTCGACGTTGGAGCCCAGGAGCAGGAGTACCCCGGTGGCGCCTACTACTAAATCAAGTTCCCCCGTTGACCAGGAGTAGTTTGGAGGTTCCCAGGAAGGAGGCCTTGCTTTTTGATCTGTTGTTATTTTTGCTAGCCATCCTAAGTCAGATCATGTGTAACTTGTGTCTGTACTCAGATACTATTTCTTCCACTAACTTTGTGCTCTCGAGCTGTGTATTCGAGCCCTCGTGTCCCCTGGCTTGTATTAAACAACTTGTATTATTTTTTATTTGTAGAGTTGTGTTCTGATATCTTACCGTGGGTCCTTGATCTCGATCGTGTACCTTGCGTGTATGATTACGGTACCTGTTCTGATTTTGGGGGTGTCACAGTATTGTTCTGGTTTCCAGTAAGAGCCATCAACATTGAGCTTTCAGGTGAAACAGACACCTTCTTTCCTCGGATTCCTTTTGAGGATCTGTTTCTTGAGGAAGTCACAAAGAATCTGATGCCCTTTAAGACTCTTGAACATTCCAGTTTCCAGGAGACTCTTCAACCTAGCATTTTCTTCAGCAACGTCTATGGTATCCTCAGATGAGGGGTTAGATATCACAGAGGCAGTTGATATAACAAATTCTGAAGATATTGAAGAGCTAGGTAATGAAGTAATTCGGTCATGTTCAATGCACTTTAAGCAATGAGGATCAAACCCTTCTGGAGGCATGATGATCTGTTGGGAGAGGAGTGAACCGATTTCTTTCTTCACATCATCATGAGACATCCTCACCCGCTCAAGTTCTTTCTTAATCATGAGGAACTCATGAGCCAACTTTTCATGATCAGTGAGGAGTGCCTCATGACGACTGATTAAATCATCAAACTTTGATTGAAGAATTTTAGATTCATCAGACAACTTTTGAGATTTCTTCATTTCCTCAACCAACATATCATCACTTTTATTTAGTGAGTTTTGAATTTTCTCAAGTGAACATTGTTGATTTGAAACAACTTTAGCAAGTTTAGCATAGTTTTCATCAGGTTCTTCATCAGTGGCATCATGACAGGAAGAGTGAGAAGATACCTTGGAGCTCTTGGCCATGAAACAGAAGGCGGGAGTGCTATCTTTAGCCTCATCATCAACGTGGCGAGTGAATGATTCCTTAGTGCTGAAGATTGACTTGCTGACCAACGTTGTGGCAAGAGCGAGACCAGCCACACCTTCAGATTCTTCAGACCCTTCTTCCTCAGCTTAAGGATCAGAATCAGATTCTTCAGAATCCAATTCCTTGCCGAGATATGCGCGAGCCTTGCGGGAGCAGCTGTTCTTGTATCCAGCAGACTTTGAGGATCGTGAGGATTTCTTCTTTGACCTTTCATAAGAACTGTCATATTTCCCTTTTTTCTTCTTCTTCAACTTAGATTCCTTTTCCCAAAGAGGACATTCAGCGATGTAATGGCCAGGTTTCTTGCATTTGTTGCATAATCTTTTTCTTGAGTCAACTTAGTCATCATCTTTGTATATTCTTGAGAACGATCTGAGGAATTTCCGAAACGATTCTTCTTCGTGAACTATTGGAACTTTCCGGTGAGGAGAGCCAATTCCCGACTAGAGTTTCGGGATCATCAGAGTCAGCTTCAGACTCTTCAACAGAGGACACCTGTCGTGCCTTAGCTTTTAGCGCGCGAACTTTTGTGGCGGAACCATATAAGTCTCGTTTCTCAGACAACTTTAGTTCATGAGCATTGAGGCTCTCGAGGATATCAGCAGGGTCGAGGGTCTTGAAGTCAGTCCGTTCTTGAATCATCAGCGATAGAAACTCAAATGAGTCATCCAAAGAAATCAGTAGTTTCTTCACGACTTCGTGATTAGTGATATCAGTGGCACCCAGTGCTTGAAGCTCATTTGATATATCAGTGATCATGTCAAAGGTTTGATGCACATGTTCATCATCCTTTGAACTATTGAAGAGACTGCGAAGAGTATCAACTCGAGAGTCTCATTGTGTGGAAACTCCCTCATTGACTTTCGACAGTCTCATCCACATCTTCTATGCAGTATCCAGACCACTGATACGATTGAACTGAGCTTTGTTGAGGTGGCCACCAATCATGCTTCGAGATTTCGCGTCAAGTTTCCAGTTTCTCTTGACGACACCAGGAGGAGTCATCAAGGTAGCTTCAGGGATGCCTTGATCAACATTATCCTAGAGATCTTTGTCAATAGCTTCAAGGTGCATCCTCATCTTGTTCTTCCAGTACGTGTAGTCCGTACCGTCGAAGCAGGGGTAGTTCGAAGCAACGTTCATTGTACCTGAGGTCGACATAACTAAAACTCCAGGTGGTTAAACCGAATCACACAGAACAAGGGAGTACCTTGCTCCGATATCAATTGAAAGCACAGTATATCGACCAGAGGGGGGGTTGAATGGAGATTTTTAAATTTCTCGAGGAATTTCAATTTCCTCAGGATTGAGTCAATTCGAAATTGAGGAAACTCACAAAGTGATGAAGCACAGAAACATTAAAGAATGTAAACAAGAAAACATAACTTCATATTGCGGCAAAAGTAAATTCTAACGGAAAGGCAGAAGTGTAACTGATGCAATGCATGAGGAATAAGAACAGGGGAAACTCAGAGAGGAAGGCATCAGGACAAGTCATCAGTGTAGAAACAGAAGAGTAAGGTTTGAAGAAATATCACCAGGGCACTGAAGATGCCAATTTGATAGACCAATTCAAGTTGCTGTGAGAACTCTACATTTGGTTGGAAAAGCTGAGATTGAACTCAGAAGACATAGTCTTCACCTTATTCTCCTTGAACTAAAGTCCTCAGACTTCGTCCAATCACACAGGTGAGTCTTCAAGGTAGACTCCCGAAACCTTCACAAACTCCGTTCACTCAGGGAAGTCACAATTGCATCTTTACTTCCTCAGAAAGATGACTCCTACACCGGCTGGAAGATCACAGTCTTCAAGAGTAAAAAGCTTCAGATCACTCGAACCGACTTTCTCAGAAATGCTCAACTACTCAGGCTAGTGGTTTTCCTCACTTAGGTTCTTCAGGTTCCTCAGAGGTGGGTTGCTCTCAGATGACAAGTGTTAGTTTCTCTCTCAGAGCGGCCAACCATCCAATGGGGCTGGGGGTGGCTATTTATAGCCAGGGAGGAACCCCAGGTGAAAGGACATAAATGAGCATGCATGAAATGACCATCGTGCCCACCCTTGGACCATTTCTAGATAGGTTCTAGCCTCTTAGGACGCGACACATGGCATGGTGGAAAGTATTCTCTCTCTCTCTTCTTCAGGAAATCTGCACTGGCAGTTTCCTGACTCCTCAACCGAATTTAGATTCCTCAGTGTCCTGAAGAACAAGGTCGCAGACACCCGAGGAACTGAACTTCTTCTACAGGAGATTTCTCGGGGTTTTCTTCATGATTTCTATTTGAGCACTTCCTCAGAAATACATAACTCATTTTCCTCAACCCCTTCAACAGTGCGGTGTTTTCCTATGACTCAAGAAAATAGAAAAATCCTAACAAAGACTACGCTTCAGTTTATGCTTCATCTTGAGTCGCCTATAGATGGCGCCAACTTCCTCAGGATCCATGTTCCCCAGGATCCATTTTCCTCAGGATTTCGTGCCACAAAATACTTCAGAAAAACATCCGTTTGTTCAATGTTCCTCAACATTTTGGGGGGTCGACAACGGTGGTTAACCTCTTCTTCAGGTACTGTTCTCCTGTGTACAGAAACAAACACATCATCCCCTTAACCGTTTTGTCATCAATACTCCAAAACCTCAAAGGGGGCACTTGATGCACTTACAGGAGTTCATGAGAGACCGGGCACAATGCCGTGGAACATGGTCCGACTTGGCTGCAGCTCACTCTCGCTGATGCCGAGCTTAATCATAGTGTCGCGGTAGAGTATGATGATGGCACTGCCCCCATCGATAAGGGTTCCGGTGAATCGATATGAATACTGTAGTGCTGTTTGAACAGCATCCACCACTAGTGCATATCTGTTTGGATTCGGCATCAAGCCTGGGTGGTCCTCCCTTCCCATGTGATGAAACTGTCCGACCAGTGCATGTACTGGGGGACTGCTGTCATGGTAGAATTGACTGCTTGGTCACGGACCCTCCGACTGCCCTTGTCATATGAATCACTGGTGAAGATCATATATGCTGCATCTTGGCACGGGTACTGGTTTCGACCATTCGGATGTGGTGGACCTGGGGGTGGTGGTGGGGGTGGTGGGAGGTTTCCTCCTTCTCCCCGTGCCAGGCGTTTCACCCAAATATACTGTCGAGTGGTGTGCGTTGCGGTCTTAACGCCTCACTATGCATTTTGCATGGCTGGTTCATCATGTCTTCTAACATGTAAACTGACCCTTGTGGCCTTTCGCAGCCCCTGGTGCATCCTGCTGCTGAATAGCAGCTACCTGCCGATTGCCATATTGAGCATCCGGCTGTATCCTTCCTCTTGTTGCTGAAGCTGTTGTTGTTGAAGCTGGGTTGTTTTTGTTGAAGTTGTTGTTGTTGCTGTTGTTGTTGCACTGCATCTCGCGCCTCTCGCGGCGATTGGGACCTGAGCCTCCTGCCTCTGCCGACCCAAAGATTTCCCCCTGAATGAGGCCGTTAGCACTCAACTGGATCGGGCGCATTGCAGAATTTGAGGCGGCAAATGAATTGGCAATCTTCATCAGATCAACCAGTGATGTGATCTCCTTACGCAGAAGCTTTTTCTTTAACATTGACCCATCTAAGTAGCCGTTAGTGAAGTACTGGATAGCTTGGATTTCATGAACTCCCTCGCAAGTGTTTCTGAGCTTGATCCACCGCTGAAGTTAATCGCGGAGGGGCTCGACCTTCCCTTTCACACACAGAGCCAAGTGTCGGGGCAGACCTTGGCGCTCATACGTTCCAGTGAAATTGCGTACAAATGCGTCATCAAAATCCGCCCAACAGTTGATGCTGTTGCTGGGCAAGCTATTCAACTAGGACCGAGCTAACCCTTGGAGTATGAGTGGTGCATAGAAAACTGCCACGCGCTGATTGCCTCCCTCAATGCCGACTGCGTTCATGTAATCGAACAACCAATCATGCGGCTTGACTGATCCATTGTGCTTGGGGGTGTCCCTGGGCAACATGAATCCTTTGCGGAACTGTTCTTGCCGAATGCGCGACCCAAAACAGGTCGGGCCAGCTAGTGCTTATTCTTCATGCTGTTGATCTTTATGCAGCTGCTCAATGTGATGCCTTGCATCATTGTCCGCGATTGTGTGCGGGCCTAAGCGCAAACTGACAGCGGGCTGAACTGATGCTGCCGGTTGCTCCAGCCTCCAACTTCTCACTGCTGGCTCGCCCATCCGACTTTGTATAGCCCCTTGATTCCTCCAACTGCGAGGTTGGTTCCCATGCGACGAAGATGCCTACCTTTGTTACCGAGGCGGTGCATTCGACTGCAGGTTTGCACCAACAGTCGGCCGATGTGCTGACTTTGATGCCAAGGGCCTCTGGGGTTGCTCTGTGGCTGCCTGATACGTCCAAAATGCATCACTATTTGATATAGTAATTCTTTCTTATTCATTGATATATTTCATGCTATGATGCTATTCTTATGTTGTTTTGGCTTAATTTACACAGTTTGCAACTTTCCGATGCCGAAGCAGTAGACACAGGATTCAGCGGTAAAAAGTGGATGCTGAGTTGCTTAAGAAGAACACCTCCAAATTACCTAAAAATCAACGGAGGGTGGTTTTTAGAAGATTGACGAAGACACACCGAAGAGGGGCTAGAGGGGGGCCACAGGGTGCCCAGGCGCCCACCTGGTGCGACCCCCACCCTGGCCGCGCCGGGAGGGCGCCTGGACCCCTGGGGCCACTCCCGGATCCCCCCTCTGGCCTATATATTACACATCATGCAAAAACCCTAAAAGGGAGAGAGTTTTCGGAGTTCCGCCGCCGCTCTATGGCGGAAACCTATAGAGGATAAAAGACATCTCCGGTGGGCAGATTCCCAGAAGGGGCGATCGTCGCCATCGTCTTCACCATCGTCATGGGAATCATCGAGATCATCATCAACATCATCCCCAACATCTACACCATATTCATCTTCATCCAATCACACCTCACAAGTTCAACTTGTTTTGTAATCTGTACTATCTATGCTCTCTACACTACCGGGGTTGATTACTACCGTTTTATGAATGCTATTGAGTTTTGTTGGAGAAGTATTATTGTGTCCAGATTGTTTATCATCTATTTATCCCCACTGATCATGATCTCTTTTATGTCTTGTGAGTAGTTACTTTAGTTCTTGAGGACATGGGAGAAGTCTAGTTGTTAGTAGTCATATGATGTTGGAGTAATATGTGTTGTTTGATATTTAAGTTGTGTTGTTATTTTCCTAGTGGTGTTGTGTGAGTCGAACACTCAACACTTCGCCTTATTAAGGACCTAGGGGAATGCATTGTGTATAAAGAATACTTATGGTGGGTTGCCGGAGTGATAGAAACCTGAACCCCAGTTCGTGCGATTTTGCACAAGGGAACAATGGATCATCGATCGTATTGCTATGGTTAGGATTTTTCCTTAATTACTATCTTGTATTTGCGGATGCTTGCAAGGTGTTTAACCATAAGAGTGCACTTATCTTATTCTAGAGGGTGCACTAGCATAGATCCACCCAATCAACACTTATCGACACATCACATAGTACCGATACGTAATATGGCGAAAGCACGTGACAATATCTCCCGTGTGTCCTCAAGAACGCTTTAGCCTTTTTAAGCTCAGTTGCTAGGCTTATCCTTTTCTCAAAAGGATCGGGCCACTTGTTACTCCTTAGCGCCTTTTACTTTGCTCGCTGCTTATATCGAAAACCCCTAAAAAGTCATCTTTCAGTCCCTGCAGCTATTTCTTTACCAAAGTCACTTACCAATACCTTCTACTCCTCGTTGTGCTCGACACTCTTATTTATCAAAAACGCTACAAACGATCCCCTACAGTTGAGGGTCATCAAGTACTGTTTTTTGGCGCCGTTGCCGGGGAGCGTAGTGCTATTAGTAAGTGAAGCTGGTAACGAAGTTTTTTATATTTCTGTTTTTGTTTTGCCGTTGCTGCTTTTGTCCTTATAGACACCTCTACTCTTGTATCGTTGTTTATGGGGAAACGCCCCACAACTGTGGTAGTCACTCCTATCCCTACTGAAATTGTGCCTTACCAAATACCGTCTGGTATTATCAATTATGTCTTATCTAATAGTTATGCAAGAGATAGACATCCAGGTGAACACCTGCTACATTTAACACAACTATGTTCATAATTTAAGCTTGCAGGTGTGTCACTGGAATTTATCATGAAGAAATTATTCTACAAAGTTTTACCCTCTTCATGAAATTTAGCGAGACAGGAATTACATCTAGAACTTTTGGTCTCACGACAGAGAGAGCATCACTCAAGCTTGGGGGAGACCTAAATCCCTAATGTTCAAATGTCCTATCCATGAACATCCCAAAAATATTATACTTACAAATTTTTATACCAGGCTTTCTCGCCAGGATAAGGAGATGTTGGATGCCTCCTCTAGCGGGGTATTACAAACAAGAAGCATTGAAGAAAAGTGGGATCTTATTGAGAGGATCCAGAAGAATACTGAAGACTGGGAAATCGGTAAAGGTATTGAACCTGCTATAAATTATGAGCATGATTACATTGAGAGCTATTTGAAAACTGATTATTTTAATACCTTTTGTTCTAAGATTGGTCTTGATTCCCAGCTTATGATTGATTTTTGTGAGAACTTTTCCTCTCACATTGACTCTTCTAAGAAGGAGAAGGATCAGTATCATAAACCCTTTAAAGAATTACCTGTTTATATTCATGTTGTTGACCCTATTTTTCCTGTAGTTTTTTATGAAAAGCCCCCTTTTCCTACAAATATGAGGGAGCACTCTTTTGTGACAGGCATAATAAATAAAAGTGAGAGAAGAACTGACGAACCTGAGGACCCTGATCAAGGTCGATCCTCAAGTTGCGATGGTTAAAGATTTAGTTACTAATGATGTTTTAGATTCCAAGATAAACTTTTGTGTTGTTTCAACTAACATTGTCAAAACCAAGAATAAGAGTCCAATTTCAGGTACACCAGTTGTATCTATCAAAAAAGGAGATCACAACTATTACTTGCTTTGCGATCTGGGGTCCAGTGCTAGTGCTATTCCTTATTCACTCTATCAGGAGATCATGGGTGAGATTTCAACCTCTGAACTTGAAGAGATCGATGCTACTATTTATTTAGCAAACAAATAAACTATCTCTCCCATTGGAATTGCTAGAGATGTTGAAGTCCTATGTGGAAAGGTAAAGTATCCTACCGACTTTCTCATACTTGGTTCAGTGCAAGATATTTTTTGCCCTATTATCTTTGGTAGACCTTTCCTCAACACTTATGGTGCTATTATAGATTGTAAAAAAGGTAAAGTTTCTGTTGAATTGAATGGTGAGCCATATGAATTTAACTGTTTTATAATTTCCAAGAAACCTCGTGGTATCGATTTACCTAGTGATGATAAAACTATGGAAAATATTGCTTCTATTGCTATTCCTCCTAATGATCCTTTGCAGCAATATATGGAAGACCACGAGAATGATATGCATATGCAGGAAAAAAATGAATTAGACGAAGTATTTTCAAGACAAGTTGCTATCCTGAAGCACAACCTTCCAGTTGAGCCTTTGGGGATCCTAGCACAACCAAAAGAAGACCCGGTGTTTGAACTTAAACCATTGCCCAATACGCTCAAGTATGCCTATTTATATGAAAAGAAAATATATCATGTCATTATCAATGCTAACCTTTCAGGATTTGGAGAAGAGCGATTATTGGAGACACTTCGCAGACACCATGGTTCCTTGGGATATACCCTTGATGACCTTAAGGGGATTAGCCTATCGATTTTCCAACACGCTATCAATCTCGAGCCCGATGCTAAGCCAGTTGTTGATCATCAATGACGGTTGAACCCAAAGATGAAGGACATGGTTAGGACGAAAATTATCAAGCTTGTAGCCGCAGGTATCATCTATCCTATAACTGATAGTAGGTGGGTAAGTCCAGTTCATTGTGTTCCCAAGAAAGGAGGTATGACTGTTGTTCCTAATGATAAAAATAAATTAATACCTCAAAGAGTTGTTATTGGATATAGAATGTGTATTGATTACAGGAAATTGAACAAAGAAACCAGGAAGGACCACTACCCGCTTCCCTTTATCGATCAGATGCTAGAGAGGTTGTCTAAAAACACCCACTTTTGCTATCTTGATGGTTACTCTGGCTTCTCTCAAATTCCAGTCAACACTGCCGATCAAGAGAAGACCACTTTCACGTGTCCCTACGGTACTTATGCTTACAGGCGCATGCCTTTTGGTTTATGTAATGCACCTGCTACTTTTCAGAGATGTATGTCTGCTATTTTTCATGGTTTCTGTGAGGAGATTGTGGAAGTCTTCATGGACGATTTCTCCATCTATGGAACTTCATTTGACCACTGTCTCCACAATCTTAATAAAGTTTTGCAGATATGCGAGGATACAAACTTAGTTCTAAACTGGAAAAAATGCCACTTCATGGTTGACGAAGGGATCGTGCTTGGTCACAAGATTTCCGAGAGGGGAATTGAAGTGGAAAAGGCAAAGATTGAAGCTATTGAAAGGATGCCCTATCCAAGGGACATTAAAGGTATTCGTAGTTTTCTCAGTCATGCTGGTTTCTATAGAAGATTTATCAAAGACTTTTATAAGACCTCGAGGCCCCTCACTAATCTTATCTAGAAGGATGTTCCTTTTGTATTTGATGAAGATTGTAAGGAGGCTTTCGAAGTTCTTAAGAAAGCTTTGATAACCGCTCCTATAGTACAACCACATGACTGGAATTTTCCCTTTGAAATTATGTGTGATGCCAGTGATTTTGCTGTTGGAGCTGTTTCAGGACAAAGGGTTGATAAGAATTTAAATGTTATACATTATGCTAGCAAAACCCTTGATAGTGCTCAAAAGAATTATGCTACTACTGAGAAGGAATTCTTAGCAGTAGTGTTTGCTTGTGATAAATTTAGGCCTTATATTGTTGATTCAAAAGTTATTATTCATACTGACCATGCTGCTCTTAAGTACCTTATGGCAAAGAAGGATGACAAACCAAGACTCATCATGTGCGTACTCCTTCTTCAAGAATTTGATTTACAGATTGTTGATAGAAAAGTAGCAGACAATCCGGTAGCGAACAATCTTTCAAGAATGGAAGATATACCGCATGAACCTATCCCAGTCAACGACAGTTTTCCAGACGAACAACTTGTCGTTCTAAAAGTACAATCTCTCTCCGATCCTTGGTTTGCAGATTATGCTAATTTTATTGTTGCAAAGTATTTTCCTCTAGGTTTAACATTTCAGCAAAGGAAGAAGTTCTTCCATGATTTGAGGCACTACTTTTGGGATGAACCTCATATTTTCAAAGAATGTCCAGACGGGATCATGAGAAGATGTCTACCGGAACATGAGTAGAAGGACATTCTCAAGCAATGTCACAACAGTCCCTACGGAGGACATCACGCCGGTGAGAGGACCGCACATAAGGTTCTCCAATCAGGTTTTTATTGGCCCGCTCTCTTTAAAGATGCTAGGAATTATGTTTTATCTTGTGATAAGTGTCAGAGAGTTGGTAATATTAGTAGGAGGAATGAGATGCCTATGAATTACTCACTAGTGATTTAGCCTTTTGATTACTAGAGTTTTGATGGGTCCTTTTCCTCCTTCAAATGAGTACACTAACATTTTAGTAGCTGTTGATTATGTGACCAAGTGGGTTGAAGCAATCCCCACTAAGAGTCTCGATCACAAAACATCTTTCAAAATGCTCAAAGATGTTATTTTCCCTAGGTTTGGTGTACCTAGGTATCTTATGACAGATGGAGGATCACACTTCACGCATGGAGCTTTTAGAAAAGATTTAGCCAAGTACGATGTCAATCATAGAATGGCTTCACCGTACCATCCTCAAACTAGTGGGCAAGTTGAGCTCACAAACAGAGAGATCAAGTTGATCTTGCAAAATACAGTTAACAGTTCTAGGAAGAACTAGTCAAAGAAGCTAAGAAATGCTTTGTGGGCGTATAGAACTTCTTACAAAAACCCCATGGGCATGTCCCCGTATAAGATGGTCTATGGCAAGGCTTGCCATTTGCCATTAGAATTAGAACACAAAGCTTTCTGGGCTGTTAGAGAGCTTAATGCTGACCCAAATATGGGAGGGGAGAAGCGCCTCATGAACTTGACTTCTCTAGATGAGTGGAGAAGTGAAGCTTACGAGAGTGCTAAAATGTTTAAAGAAAAGGTAAAGAAGTGGCATGATAGAAGGATTCTGAAACATGAATTTAATGTTGGTGATAAAGTTTTATTGTTTAGATCCCGTTTCAGGTTTTCTCCAGGTAAATTACTTTCTAGATGGGAAGGGCCATTTCATATCGAAGAAGTTTACCTGTCAGGTGCAATCAAGATTAATAATTTTGATGGCACCAAACCTCAAGTTTTGAATGGGCAAAGACTCAGGCATTACGTGGTGGGAGATCCCGTCAACGTTGATGCACACAACCACTCATGAGGAATATGTTGCAGCCCCGTTTCTGACTCCAGCAGAAGCAGAATAAGAAAAGATATGTATTACAGTAAGGAAACATCGCGAAACTGCCATCAAAGTTCCAGATTACGAGTTTTTGCAAAATATAGAAAATTCAGAGCCTAATTGGAGCCGGAGAGGAGATCCAGGGCGTGGCCTACCTCCTGGCCGCGCCGGGTGGCCACCTGGGCACCCCGGAGCCCGTCTCCGACTGCACTTTGGCTCGTTACCTTCCTATTGTTGCAGAATTTTTTTCTATATATTTGCCTGGATAGCCCCGACACCGTATCTCGTGATTTCGTGTGTTTTCTTTTCGATATGTTTCTGCCAGGATAAAAAGCTATTTTTAGAGATGTTTTCTTATGGTTCGAGCGGAGAATACTTCTTGGGGCGACGTCTACGTGAAGTCCAGCAGGATCTAAACCGAGGGAAGCACGTTGATTGGGCTACAGAAGAAGAAATTGCCGCAAGACAAGTGGAGATGGAGCACTCCGCGAGAGAGGAAGTCAAGATTATCACTGCCCAACAACAAGGAGGTCCAAGCAATCCCATCATGGTGGGATCTGTCCAACCTCAATATGACCTTTCTCTTAAACTTTTAGGGCCTCCTAATTCACTTGAAGATCAACGTACGATCTCCACCATCTCCGAGGCTTACCACATCACCAATCAACTCTGTGAAGATTTCTGTGTACTAAAGGTACAAGTGGAGGTTTTGGAATCGGAGAACCGAATCCTTCGCCGTATCATCAGGGATCTGAAGAATCAACAACAACAAGAATGAGGAGTAAAACTCCTTGGGTAATGGCACCCCTCAGCTTGTTCCAAGATTTGGGGAGTGCCCGGTATCTTTACCTTTATCTTAGTCTTTTATAGTCAAGTAGAGTCGTATCATGTCTAGGGAAGTTAGTATATGAAATAGGTGTTTGCATTGAGGTATATCACTCCTTCTGTGGAGAGTTTGTATCCGTGAGTGTGGAGTCATCTATGTTGGAATATTAATGAGAAGTCTATTGGTTCCTCCGCTGCACTCGGTATTCTCTTCACGCAATCGACCTTATATCACGATTCTTATGGGGAGTATTGACCTTATATCAGGTATGGCTTTGAAAACCTTATTTAATTTTGGCAAACATAGCTTTGGTATTGACAACATGCATGTTTTCCCAAGTAGCAACATAGCCAAACCTTTATGTTATTATGCTTGAAGTGTTATGTTGACAAGGAAGACAACTTGATGTGTTATGCTTACCTTAATGTTTATGATTTATATGTTTTGCATCTAAGTTAGCATCAATTGTCTGTTCTCTCAAAGCCTTTGCTAGCCAAACTTCTTGCCTAGCAGATTTCTTCTTGTGCATCCATGCCCTGAATACAATACCTTCCGTATGAGTCCACCATACCTTCCTATTCGTGGTATTCCCCTACCACTCTTATGAGTATAGAATTTATGTGTTATCCTTAAATGTTCAAAATCTTCTATTTTGTGCCTCTTTTTTAGCTCATGAGGAAGTAGTAGGTAATTCATGATCTTTTTAAGTTGGACAAGTTTTACCCCAGGATTGCATGTCTAATCTGCAAACCCATAATACTAGGAGGAACTGGAATGAGTGCGCCCAGCTCAAAATATAATATAACAAACAAACCCTCCTTCACGCTTGGTCTATGAGAAATCAGAAACTTTGGCACTGATAAACAAAGGAGATTAAGGGATGTGATCGTCCCCACCTGCGAGCCGTTCCTCAAAACTTGTCCATCTTGAGAAGTAATTGAGCTATCTATTAGCATTCCTTGCCAAACTATGCCCCTCCCAAAGCTTATTTTCATTCTGTTTGATTTAAGGATAGCACATGAGTTTTCCCTACTTGCCTTTAACAATCAATTTCTTTTACTTTTGTGTTGATTCAGGTGTCCCACTTCCTTCTTTCCCCAAAGTTAACAGACACTTGATGCTGATAATGATTCATTCATATAATGATGCATTAAGTTTTTCCATGCCATATCATCATTGACATTATCTTTTGATAAGTAAGTTGTTTGCGAAAGCTTTTGCCAAGAAAACATCTTCCTTTGTGTTAGCATTTGCACTTCATGACTAATAACATGTTCTTTGAAAATCTTCAAATTGTTTCATTATAAGTAGAAAGAGCAAAATAAAAGTTATAGTTGTCCTTTGACCAAGGATATGTTTTCCATAATTTAATGAGTTCTCGCAGCCCTACTTTTGATTATAATTGTTATTACTTTCTCATAAGGACCTTATGAGTTGAGGTTGCTGTTGAGGATGCTTGAGTTTGATGGAGAAACCTTGATGCTCTTGTCTGTATTCTATTTATCGACACTTCATTCTCTAAACTTATGGACAGGTTTACCTACCTCAGTATTCGCTTGGGGACAAGCGAGGTCTAAGCTTGGAGGAGTTGATACGTCCAAAATGCATCACTATTTTATATAGTAATTCTTTCTTATTCATTGATATATTTCATGCTATGATGCTATTCTTATGTTGTTTTGTCTTAATTTACACAGTTTGCAACTTTCCGATGCCGAAGCAGCAGACACAGGATTCAGCGGTAAAAAGTGGATGTTGAGTTACTGAAGAAGAACAACTCCAAATTACCTGAAAATCAACGGAGGTTATTTTTCAGAAGATTGACGAAGACAAGCCGAAGAGGGGCCAAAGGGGGGCCACAGGGTGCCCAGGCGGCCACCTGGCGCGGCCCCCACCCTGGTCGCGCCGGGAGGGCGCCTGGAACCATGGGGCCACTACCCGCTCCCCGTTCTGGCATATATATTACACATCATCCAAAAACCCTAAAAGGGAGAGAGTTTTCAGAGTTCCACCGCCGCTCGATGGCGAAAACCTACAGGGGAGAAAAGACATCTCCGGCGGGCAGATTCCGCCGGGGAGAACACCTCCCGGAAGGGGAGATCATCGCCATTGTCATCACCATCATCACGAGCATCATCGAGATCGTCATCAACATCATCCCCAACATCAGCACCATCTTCATCCTCATCCAATCTCACCTCACAAGTTCAACTTGTGTTGTAATCTGTACTATCTATCCTCTCTACTTTACCGGTGTTGATTACTACCGTGTGATGATTGCTATTGAGTTTTTTTGGAGAAATATCATTGTGTACAGATTGTTTATCATCTATTTATCCCCACTGATCATGATATCCTTTATGTCTTGTGAGTAGTTACTTTAGTTCTTGAGGACATGGGAGAAGTCTAGTTGTTAGTAGTCATATGATGTTGAAGTAATATGTGTTGTTTGATATTTAAGTTGTGTTGTTATTTTCCTAGTGGTATTGTGTGAGTCGAGCACTCAACACTTCGCCTTATTAAGGACCTAGGCGAATGCATTGTGTATAAATAATGCTTACGGTGGGTTGCCGAAGTGACAGAAACCTGAACCCCAGGTCGCACACTTTTGCACAAAAGAACAATGGATCATCGATCGTATTGCTATGGTTAGGATTTTGCCTTAATTAATATCTTGTATTTGCGGATGCTTGCAAGGTGTTTAATCATAAGAGTGCACTTATCTTAGTCTAGAGGGCGCACTAGCATAGATCAACTCACTCAACACTTATCAACACAGCACATAGTACCGATACGAAATATGGCGAAAGCACGTGAAAATTTCTCCTGTGTGTCCTCAAGAACTCTTTAGCCTTTTTAAGCTCAGTTGCTAGGCTTATCCTTTGCTCAAAAGGATCGGGCCACTTGTTACTCCTCAACGCCTTTTACTTTGCCCTCTTTTACCTTTTCGTTGCTTATATCGAAAACCCCTAAAAAGTCAACTTTCAGTTCCTGCAGCTATTTCTTTACCAAAGTTACTTACCAATACCTTCTGCTCCTCGTTGGGTTCGACACTCTTATTTATCGAAAACGCTACAAATGATCCCCTACAGTTGAGGGTCATCACGGCCTTCTGCTACTGGCTTGCTGCCGCTAGAAGATTGCGCATCCGGCGCGTCGTCTCTCGCAGCTCTTGTCCCTCCATGTTCTCAAGCTCTTGGCCGATTTTCTCGGCACCTCTCAGGTTCTTCACCGAAGAACTATACGCAAGATGTGGAACGATGGTGGATACTGCTGGTTGCTGGGTCCCTGCCATCTCCCTGCTGACTGCTCGGTCTGTGGTGCGTACATCTTCCAGCCTTGCGGGCTGAATTACACGCGACACAATTCTATGTGCAACGTTATACTTCCGGACTGTGGCTTCCAATCGACACTTTTCAACGTTCATCATATCTAACTGCTCGGCCAAACCTTGGCGGGCCTTCTCTAGCTCGGCGTGGGCTACCGCTGGATCTGTAGACTGGTCCCACAGGAGTGCGTAGCACATCCTACAGATTTCTTGGGCCTGTAGCGGCCGTCGCTTCCTCTCTCGTAACCCTTGCTGCAATGTTGGTGGAGCTGTGGCGACTAGATGATGCTCTGATACGTCCCAAACGTATCGATAATTTCTTCTTTCTCCATGCATGTTTTGTGTGATATTGCTATGATCTAGATACACTTTCATACACTTTTGATCATATTTGGACTAACCTATTAACTCAGTGCACCCAGTGCCAGTTTCAGTTTTCTGCTGTTTTTCTATTTCAGTTTTCCCCCATATTAAAAGTGCTCAAAAAATTCGGGAAAAATTAGAAAAAAATCAGCGTGAAGGAACCTTTCGGAGTCTTGAAGGGGGACCAGGTGGGACCCACCAGGGCCCCATCCGCCTAGCTAGCGCGGCCTAGGGCTTGGCCGCGCCAGGGGGGTGCCTGGACAACTGGTGGCCTCCGTGGCTGCCCCCTTCGCCTATATATCTCCCGTTACGTGAAACTTCCGAAGACAGAACCTTTTTTTTGCAATCTCGCATCTGTTCCACCGCCGCCGCGCTTCCAATATCGGGAACACCAGCAGGACCCTTCCCGGCACCCTGCCGGAGGGAGGATCGACCTCCGGGAGCTTCCCCTCTACCATGGACGCTTCCCGGATGTGCCGTGAGTAGTTTTATTTGGACCATGGATCCGTGATCGGTAGCTATGTGATGTTCTCCTCCCCTCTTTTTTCTTCATGGTTTAGACCTCGTGAGCTTCCCTACATGATCGAGGCACGTATGTAATATTTCTGCTGTTGCTATGCTGAATTTGATGGGATCTGATGGATTATGAGATAATGTTCAGATTGTGATAGAGCAATATATTTGGTTCTGATCTTTTATATTTTTTCCTAAGTAATTAGTGCATGTTCTCCGTTGTTATTTATTGCTTTGGCCAAATAGTAGGTAGTAACTTCAAGAGGGAACGTTATGCTCGATTGTGGGTTCATGCCCCTTGATGACACGCTTGAGTGACAGAAACATGAGTCTAGGGGATGTGATGTGGCCACAAGGGGAAAAACAACGGTGCTTGTAACCGCGGTTGCAAGGATTGTTTACTTTACGCAAAGTTATTTTTAATGCAGTTGTCTGTTGCTTTGGGTTTACACTATGGGTGGGGCTCGCAACTTAATACCAGCGAGATGTTCTGGATAGATATCTCAAGGTGGATGATTAGTAGTAGATGCAGTTGGATTTAGGTCCACTTATTTTGGCGTACTTCCCATGCTTTTGAGCCTCTTCCTTTATTTTGTAGCATAGTTAGCATTGCGGTGCGTTTATAATCCTATCAATTGCCCATCTGTAATTTGTTTACCTCGCATAGTAGTTTTATCGATTTTTGGGAGAGAGGTATCACTAGTGAACATCACGGTACCCCGGTCCATATTCTCATCATTTTTTACACGCTCATTTACTTTTCAGTATTTACTTTTAGTTGCTATCATTATCATTATGCCTTGTGTTTTTGATCCTTTGTAAACAACAAGACCATAGACATTGACAATCTCTCTGAACTTCGTTGGGAGCAAAGATATTTGTGTCGTGTGCAGGTCCAGGTAAAGTAAGAAACCTCGGTTGTGAATGGCGCCATTGTTCGCTTCACCACCTACTTATCATTGCCGGAGTCCTACTCGAGATAAACCCTATCCTCTACATAGGGAAAAAAATTTCTATCCTACATCTCACCTTCCAGTTGGGGTAACCAACGAAGGGCGAGAAAACATTATCATCATCTCGCACACATGCTCCCGCCATCATAACCTCCGCACGGACATGCGGAGCCGTGCTTTCGGACTCCATAGAGCAGTCACTATGTGGCAGCGGTTCTGTGAGGTTGGAAAACACCCATATCTCCCTGGGGTATCCCTCCGGAAGGGACGCAACGAAAATGCGATGGCTGCCGAATGGCACAATGACACCGCGCGGCAGGGGAATCTCCATCCCGAACCGCGAAGCGTTGTCGATGACGTTCAAATGCCCCGTACCGGAGAACAAGGCCGGAAGCGAAGCACGCGCTCGATGATGAGGATGGTCCCGTCCGGATCAGAACTCCAGTCGACGGTGTGCGCCAACTGTCGTCAATATGTAATGGCAGATGCCATGGGAATGGCTAAAGAGGGGGACAGACCGAGGTTAGTGTCGATTGTGCTAGAATGGAGAGTGGGGGCAAACACAGCGAGACACCGCGATGTACCCAGGTTCGGGGCTCTCCGTAGAGATAACACCCCTACTCCTGCCGAGCTAACTATGAGAAATAACTCGCGCTACAATCAATGCTCCGTGAGCTGTATTAGAGGAAGGAGAAGAGGGTTCTAAGCACAACTCTCTCCTGCCTCTTAGTCTAGTGGGTGGTGTGAAGTAAATGCGACCGTACCCTCACACAGGAGGGATCCCTGGGGCTCTTATAGGCCGATCCCAGGGTAGTACAGTAACTTCCGATTGGTCCAGGGCCCAGTTGCAAGCCTCTGGTGAGCTTATGGGTCCCGCCGACTGTTCCCTTTACGGGTGCGAGGCGGCGGAAAGCTATAGCCCTACTTTGTCTTGGAATCTTGTAGTATAGGCCTGGAGAGCTCTATGACTAGCCTAGCGGCTTCCTCGGTGCCTTGTCGCCTCCGCTGCCTTGTCAGCTGATGTGTCGAGGGAACATCATGCATCTGACAGGGTGGCCTGGTACTACTTCTGTCTGCCACACGGATCTCTCAAGATCACCTATTGATGACCTCGGGCCGGGTGCGCCCATCCAGCCCAGGGTCAACTCTCGTGGGTTAGCTCGGATAGTCTTGCATCTACTTGGGACGAATGAACTCAGGTGAGGCCGATTGCTCTCTCCCTGGGCAATCGGCTTCTGGCCTGATCAGCTCGGCCTTCTGGAGATCAATCTTGTTCTTCTTGGTCTTCTCTATATCGGCCATCCTCAGATCGGCGGTCTTCAAGACGGACTTGAACAGATCAGCCTTCTTGAGGGCCCAGATTAGCTCGACCTTGCTAAGATCGGTGGTCATTAGATCGGTGATCTTCGTCTTGAAAGGTTATTTCGCCTGGGTGACCCTACCCAGGGGTCATTCCCACGACACTAACCAAGCTCCTATTGATCCTCATGATGTTCCTTTGAATTCTTTGGTTGCTAAGAAAGAGAAGAAGTAGATGTTAATTTCATTTCTAGGAACAACTTTAACAATAATGCTTATAGGAGTAACTTTGATAGCAATCCTAGACCGCTCCCATCAAACAACTATGGGAACAAGAACACTTATCCTAGCACCAAAAACTCTACTTCTGAATTAGAGAGCATGCTTAAGGACTTTATCACTACTCAAAAAGCCTTCAACAAGAGTGTAGAAGAGAAATAGAAAATTAGTTAGTCTCTCTTTGAAGGTAGACAACCTAGCTCATGATATAGAAATGCTTAAAATTAGAACTTCTCCACTTGACGAAAGAAAAACTACACCCATGAATGCTATTCAAGTGTAAATTAATGAGAATATTAGAATGATAGCCAAACTTAAGGGTAGATGGGCTAGAGATAAAGAAGAGGAAGATATAATTAAGATCCTTCCTACACACACTAATATGGCTACAATAGAAGTTGTTGAGGATCTCAAAACCTTTAGCACCCATCACAACCGTAGTCCACCTAATGGACCTATTAACGGTGATGCTAATACCTCAACTTTAGGACAAGAAGGTCCCATGAATTTAGAGACTACGAAGAGAATGAGCTTAGATGACATCACCACCACTTTAATTAATGGTAGTGAACTTTATTTTGATAATTTTAGTCTTTCTGAAGTTATCATTTTTTTCCAAAGTATGGCCAAAGAACCCCATACTAGTTCACTCAACATTGCCTTCACCGAGCATATTACCAATTCTCTTATCTAAGCTAGGTAGGAGAAAATTAAGTTAGAGGTTTCTATTCCTAGTAAACTAGAAGATGGTTGGGATCCTATGTTCAAGATAAAATTGAATAATATTTCTTGTTTGCTTTATGTGATATTCGAGCTAGTGCCTCCGTTTTACCCAAAAGAATGTACGATATGCTTGAATTTAAGCCTTTTGATCCTTGTTCTTTTGGTGTTCGTCTTGTTGATTCTTCCGTAAAGAAACCTTTAGGGAGGATTGATGATGTTCTTATTTTTGTCAATGATAATTACGTTCCCGTTGATTCTCTTGTCATGGACATTGTGTGTGATCCCTCGTGTCCAATTTTTTTGGGACGTCCTTTTCTCTGCGCTGTTGGTGCTATCATTGATATGAAAGAAGAGACTATTAGATTCCAATGCCCCCTCAAAAAGGGAATGGAACACTTCCGTCAAAATAAGATGAAGTTACCCTATGAGTCTGTTACACGAGTAAGTTATTCATTTGAAGTTGATAAAACTTGATCTTTTTGCATCATGCCTAGCTAAAAGGCATAAAAGAAAGTGCTTATTGGGAGGCAACCCGAAATATTTTACATTCAGTTTTTAGTGGTCTTGATGCTTGTTACTACTGTAGCAACATCATTGTATCTTTATTTTCAAGCTTTGTGCCAAGTTTAGCCTCCCATTGCAAGAAAGATCAAAAGTTGTCACAACCTGTCCACAAAACAGATTATGTCTGCTTGACAAAAGAAATTCTCCTAAAATCACTACATCATCTGTAATAGACCAAATTTCACAAAAAATAAAATTTTGTTTTCGGTGTGAATTGTTTGATTGTCTGATTTGTTGCGGTGTTTGCATCCCCGATTTATCGATCGACGATTATTTTTCCCCTCTTATCTCGTACCAGACGGAGACCGACCCTTGCCACCCTGACACTTGACCTTTGTGGCACCAGGTTTCACCCGATCACCATCGCGAAAAAACCGCACGAGACCAGCCGCAGCCAACGGAACGAAAAACCCCGTTTAATAATTAAACGGGTTATATTTATAGCGCGCCGGAAAATGTTCTCGGAACGGTTCCAACGCGAGGTGAACGCCGCAGGCTCGATGCGCTGATCGGGCAGTTTGAAGTTTTACCCGAATCGAAGGTCCTGCGGACCCCCGGCGGTCAGAAACATAAACACCGCGCGCGCGAGAGAAAAACCGGGGATGTTTTTGAAAACTTCCAGCAACTTTCCAGCCACCACCCCACTTAGGGTTTTCCCTAAGAACCTCGGCAGCCACTAGCCCCAGATCTGGCACAAAAACACCCCATTTTCTTAATTTTATCCCTATTTTTACGTAAACCCTAATTTCCTACGATCTGGACCGTCGGATCGGCCGATCCAACGGCCCAGATGCGCCCTAGCCACCCACCTTCTCTCTCCTCTCTCCTCCCATCTCCACCACGCCGCCCGCGCCACCGTCTTCTCCCGTCGACGAGCTCCGCGCCGCAGCCGCCGCCCAGGTCTCTCTCTCCCGCGAGCCTCCTCTCCTCTCTCGCCCTCTCACCCTCCTCTCCCTCTCTGCAGAACGGCGGCCGCCGCGTCTCCATGGGCTGGCGAGCCCGAGCTCCGTCGCGCCTGAACCACCGCAATGGGAGCCAGCCAAGAACTCCCACAGCCGCCCTAGGACCGAGCCCCCGCCTCAGCCAGCCGCCGATCCGATCGCCGTGGCCCGGATCCTCCCTTCCCCGAGAAGCCTCACATGCGCCTCTCGGTGGAGGTCGCCGGCGCCACTGGCAGCCGCCAGCCACGGCTCGAGCCTGTCAGCCTCCAACCGTCGTGGGCCCGACGCCCCTGCAGCCTGCCAGCGCTCCGGCCCAGGCGCGCCCACCGCAGCCCAGTCGGCCTCCTCTCTAGCCGCAAGTGGGCCGGCCCAAGTGAGAGGCTCGTCCCTCATTTGTTTTTTCTTTCCTGGCTAGACCCTGTATTTTTTTCTATGTCTGGAGGAATTTTGCTGTTGATGCTATTTTGCGTATTAATTTGCGAGTAAACCGTAGCTCGGATCGCGTTGCGCCCAAAAGGAAAATTGTTTAGTTTTATGTGTACTTCAATTCATCTTTTGTGAGTATTTTTATTTGAGGCCATATTGATGTTGTTAATCACTCTTGAAGTAGACATCAGACTGTTAACTTCTATTATTTTCTGTTAGTGCTGCTGTTATTATTTTATTGCAAGTTTGCATGATGATTGTGACACATCCATGAGGCCTATTGCATTGATTCTTGTTGCATACGGTTAAGCATCATGTCTAGTTGAATCCTATGCAATCACTTGTCATGTTTAAATTCTTGGTCATAGTTATGTTTATCTCCAAAGTTGCTATGCCACTGTTTTCGACAGCCACCTCTGTTTTTCTCAAAGTTTGTAACTTCCCGATGCCATGTTGCATGCTTAACAAATTTTGATCTGTTATGCCTATGACCTTAATTCTTGTTTGTACCTGATCACCATCATGTCTACATCATGCCCATATATTGCTATGTCATGTTGCTGCACTTTTGCATATAGTTTTGCTCATGTTTATACAACATGAAAATATCAGTTTCTGTCATGTTTTCCTGATTTTCACTAAGTCCTTGACCAGTAATGTTTTATAGCTTTTTGTGTTGCTTATAACTAGTGAACCATGATGCCTATTTGCATGATTCCTATTGCCATGCCTTCCCTTGATCATCGCTTTAGTTGCATATCATTTGTGAGCATGTTTGCATTCATTATCCTGTTTATGCAATGCTCTAAAGTGTGCTTCCTGATGTTGGCAGATTGTGTGCATAACTTGTATTGCTTGTATCTTTTTAACCTTAACTCCGTTTGGATTGTTCTTTGTATGTAACTTGATTAGTTTTTGTGTACTTTGTGTTTATGCTATTGTTTGTTGTTGTTAACCAACCTAAAATATGGTTTAGGACAGAACAATACCAAATATTTCAATTGTCGTGCGGCACTTAGTGTATAGCATGTTTAGGTTGTGCCTCACTTAAATTGACTAGCATAAATATTTTATTTTGTGCTTCACCTCTTGTCATGTTTGTGTAATATTCCATGCTTCTGTGCTTTTCCATGTTAACGACTTCGTTGATCACCTGTAGCTAAACAACTTGAACCGCGGTAAACGTTTGGTATCGTCGTGTGTGACGAGTACTCCACTTAACCTGTTAGTAACCGCTCTCGACGGTAGGTGTGATGTCTCGTGTTGCCTTCTTGTTAATGCTTGCTCGTGTTTGCTTCGTAGTAATAGATTCTTGCTCGTTGATTGCTTTCCAGTGTTTACCGTCTTGTGTGCTTCCGCGGTTACTCTCAGAGATGATGCGAGCTTGCGATCAACTACACCTTTGGAACCCGACTTATCAACAGGAAAGGACTATACATTACTTATGATCCATTATATTTCAACCAACAGTTTGCATGCTAGTCTAGGATAGGTTCGATGTTTGATCCTACCACATGTTTACAGCCTCTTTCCAAACAATACAGCCATGTCCCCTCCCAGCAAACCATGTACTGCTATGTTACTGTTGCTCGTTGCTCAGCCCCTGCTTAGTATGAAGGCTTAGGATGCTACGATGTTACCCTGTTACTTGTTGGTTTGGTCTATCACATTATCATATTGTTGTTGATGATATTATTATTATAATGTTGACTATATTCGACGAAGGATGGAAGGTCTAGGCTATCCCGCCCCGGCGCTTTGTTCCATTCGAGTCACCTAGGATCCGAGTTCCGGGTATTGGTTCTAAGACTGAGCGTGCCTAACCGCGTGTGGGATTTTATGGTGTCCCCTTTTCTTACCTATCTAGCTTCAAACATTTCTAGAGGTGGCCCTAGATGATTTACCATTTGAAACCATGCATATATGTCTGTCGGGTATCTCCTAGCAGATATCTTTTAAAACAACTTGGGCCAGTGGAGACATGGTTTCTCTGTTGGTCCACCTGATCAGCTAGGACCCGGCCTCATGTGAGAATTACCGGCATTCCGACCAGCGTTAGCCGGAAGAGTCCGATCCGAGAGTGCGGACAACTTTTGGATTGGGTGTCGATTCCCCGGGGGCCACCCAGATTTATTCGTTGTTAGCTAGAGGGACCTGTCGTTTCGGATCTCTCGGGACTAAATCATAAAATGGTTTCCTATGATGGGTAGAAACTGAGAGAGATGGGCGTGCGTGCGGAGCCTTGTAATGGGAAGTTGGTACACCCCTGCGGGGTTAAATCTTTTCGAGAAGCCGTGTCCACGGTTATGGACGACTTGGAACCTACGTCTTGTTCATAGATAACATCAACTAAATCATATTTAATAACTTGATCAACGTGTGTGTGCCTTGACTGCTTCTTCTTCGTCGGGATGCGAAGAGGAGGACAAGGATAGGATAGGTGTTATGCTTGCGTAAGTAGGTGGATAGCAGAATTGTTGGAGGCGATTCCTCATCGAATTCTTGGCTTCTTATCTTACTCTCTAGATCGTTAGCCACTTCATAAATGCTAGTCCGGCAGAAACCTCACCACTTACCCCATCCTTACCGTAAACTACTAGTTGTCCTAGAATGACGAGTGATGAAGTCCTTGCTGGGTCAGTTGACAACGACAGTTGGATGCTGAGTACTTTTGTACTCATGATACTACCCCCAAAATCTTTTCAGGGTTCTTGATTGACAACATGTATGGTGATCGACGTTTCACGTGGAGACTCGACGACGACTAGTTAGGCGGATCCCGACGGAGGGCCTGGACCCGTGTGGTTATGGGGATCGATAATTTTCTCTTTGCCACTCGACATTTGATTGTAGTCTGTACTCAGACATGTATCTTTCGCTGTTGTATTTTATTAAGGCAGTTGTGTGCCGATTGTATGAGATGTTGTATCCTGTAGCTGTAATGTTGTGATATCATGTTGGAAATCCGGGGCATATGGCATTGTCATATGTCACGATGGGACCGATATGTCCTCCGTCCCCGGGTCTGGATGGAAACATCTAGATCTGCAACAGTACCGCATATCGGGCCTTACAACTTGGTATCAGAGCCTTACCGACCGTAGGATCCCTTTTCTGGGCGAAGTCGGGCCTAGATAAAAACTATTTTATAGTTACTAAGTTAGCTATCGGAGAGTAGGGAATCTTTTTACTCTTTACCCTTGCTCTGGTCAGGATATGTGTCGTAAGTGTTTTACTCTCGACTTATCCCCCTTCAAACTTTAGGAACTCGAGTAAGTGGAGTTTCGGAACCGTTACAATGCCTTGCTTGCAGCGTATTGTCTCGATTCCGATCTCAGGGTTGGGAAATCATGTAATACCTTTAATCTGTCCGACTCTGGTTTACATCTTGGTCATATGTTGACTTCCATTCCTTTTGCCTAGTATCCTCACGATCTGGGTGAGAATGCTTCCCTTGATCGTCGCTTTTAACTATCGTTCTTCCTCTTGATCTCCTGATGGTTTCCTTTTCCGACCTTGCCGTCTCTCTGCGAAAATTTATCTCGACAGAAGTTCGACGTCGACGTGGAGCAGAGTCATTTGTTGGTGGTGTTGAAGATCGTCGTCTCTTTTTCTCTCCCCCTCTCCCCCAGATCGACCTGGATCTCGGGACGAGATCCCTTGTTGGTGGTGTTGTATTGTAACAACCCAGATTTCACAAAAATTAAAACTTTGTTTTCGGTGTGAATTGTTTGACTGTCTGATTTGTTGCGGTGTTTGCATCCCCGATTTATCGCTCGGCGATTATTTTTCCCTTCTTATCTCGTACCGGACGGAGACCGACCCTTGCCACCCTGACACTTGAACTTTGCGGCACCGGGTTTCACCCGATCACCGTTGTGAAAAAACCGCACGAGACCAGCCGCAGCCAACGGAACGAAAAACCGTGCTTAATAATTAAACGGGTTATCTTTATAGCGCGCCGGAAAATGTTCTCGGAACGGTTCCAACGCGAGGTGAACGCCGTCGGCTCGACACGTTGATCACGCAGTTCGAAGTTTTACCTGAATCGGAGGTCCTGTGGACCCCCGGCGGTCAGAAACGTAAACACCGCGCGCGCGAGAGAAAAACCGGGGATGTTTTTGCAAACTACCAGTCACCTGGGCTATATAAAGACCACCACCCCACTTAGGGTTTTCCGTAAGCACCTAGGCAGCCATCAGCCCCAGATCTGGCACAAAAACACCCCACTTTCGTATTTTTATCCCCATTTTTACCTAAACCATAATTTCCTGCAATCTGGACCGTCGGATCGGTCGATCCAACGGCCCAGATGCGCCCCACCCTCCCATCTTCTCTTCCCTTGTCAGAACCCTCTGTTAGGTAATGTGCTAGGATCAAAGTAACCTTGCATCATGTCAAAATTTCAAAAGAAATCTTTGAAATCAACTTCAAAATCAAAATGGGAGAAGGAAACACCCCCAGATGAATTAATTCAAAAGGCCAGATAAAAATCTTCTCCAAAATTTCATGTTAGATTTTTGAAAAGTCTTATAAATGAGTGTGATCACATATCAAGTGATGTGGGACCCACCCCATGCTCATAGATTTTTGAAATATTCAAACAGTGCCTTGGAATTAAAGAAATACCCCTATTTGATTTAAGATTCAAATTATTTGAATTTTAAAAATGTTGAAACTTTATAAGTGGCTAGTCTATATTATTATGAGACCACGTAAAAGTTTTCAGCATTTAATAAAATGATTTGGTATTTTTACCAAAGTCAAAACAAATTTACAGAAAAGAAAGGAAAGATTAAACAGAAGAGATTAAGAAAAAGGCTTACCTCTCGCCAGGGGCGAGGCCCACCTTTCCAGCCGGCCCAGCCCACCAGGGGAACTCCCCTGTCGTCTTCCCCGGGCACGAGCACACAGCTGCGTGCCCGGCATGCCGTGGCCGTCGCGGTGGTAGCTCCACAGCGACCCCCCTGCCTCCTTCTTGCCGCCCGCGTGTTCTAGAGAAGCCCAGGTCACTTTCCCCTCCTTCCTCGCCCTCCAGTTCGTCCTCCCCACGAAGAACAGCGGCGCACCCGTAGCCTAGCCGGAGCGCAGCCGTGCGGACTCGCGGCCATCGACGTCGAGGAGCCAAGCCAAGTTGTCCAGGGAGTTCGTCGTCGTCATCTTCATCGACCTGCGAAAGGAATCGGAGCCGGACGCCTCCACGAGCTCGCTAGCTTCGTCGTCTTCATCGCCGGCCGCCGTGGATTGACTTCGAATTCCGGCAACTCCAGTGCCTCCCCGAGCAATCCACCACTCCAGATAGATTCAGGGTGAGCTCGCAAGCGAGACCCCTCTTTCTTCCCCCTCGATTGCTTCCTCTAGCCGGATCCGCCATGGGAACCCGAGCACCTCGCCGCCATGGTCGTCGTCCTCCTCGCTCCAGTGCTCGTCGTGAACCCCTAGTGCACGCGTTTGACTCCTGCACGTGCTAGCGTTCGAACAAGCCCCGAATCGACTCCAACCGTGCACCACAACGACGACTGCGACCTCGCCGTGGTTCTGTCGCCGCCAAGGTCGAAGCAGTCGACGAACGCGACCTCCCAGGCGACGTACAAGTGGTGCTTTCGACGCGGCTCTTCACGGGCTTTCGAACGGTGGTCTCGGCGCAGAGTGTGGAGGCCAGGAGAGGAAGAACGAGCAGCGCCGCCGTGACTCCAGTCGCCGGCGTTTAGCCGCCGGCGTGTCAGCCCAAAGCCTCCCTGTTAATTACTCGGCTAATGACCCCCTGGGTCACTGACCAGTGGGCCCAGTGGCTTAATTAAGCCACTGGATTAATTTAACCCACGGTTTAATTAATCCAGCCACTGACAGGTGGGACCCCCATGTCAGCCCCCCCCCCTGACGCCAGCTTGACGTCACCCTAACGCAGTAAATCGATTTAAATGAATTTCCAGAGATGATTTGAATTAAAAGAATTCCACAAAATACCCCAAACTTTGGAAATTCATAGAAAATTCATATCAACTCCAAATTGGACAAATAATATATGAAAAATGATCAGGAGAAAATTATCTTTGCAAATATGCAACTTTCAACTCTGTTTGAGTTGAATTTAAAATGTGATCAGTAGCATTTGCTATTTGATTTAAATGGAATTAAATCAAATATTTTTGCAACTTGAACCATGGCAACATGCTACATTTCAATCACACATCAGAGGCATATCATACACATTTCCCAAAAGGTTCAAAATGATCAAACTATGTCACATGCAACTTAGTTAATTTGAATTCAAATGTGGAGTTTGAATTTGCAATTCAATTTGCAATATACTCCATTTAAATGGAATGCTCAACACATCAGTACCATGAACATCACCCTTTCAATCTTATTCATGTGATTGTGCATTGTACATTATGTTGATCCTGTGATTGTCATGTTGCTGATAGAAGTGGAGCCGGAACCCGAGGTCACCCCCTACGTTGAAGACCACGAACCCGAACCTCGTCAGCAAGGCAAGCAAACCCCCATTGATCATGTCGATAAAATCCCACTTCCCTCTCATGTCTCGCTTATGCATTGTTTAGGATGATCACCATGATTCGTTTCTACCGCATAGATGAACCCATTCCTTTGCATGACCTATCATTTTGTCACAGTAGTAAGCAAACCACAATCCTAGAAAATGTAGGAGTTGTTTGATATCATGTGGCCCCTGCAATGTTACTGCTTATTGCATGCTTAGTAAGATACCATGTTGTTACTGTGATGTGAGTCGGGATGGGAATGATCATGTTGATGCTTGTAGAAAAGTGTTGGTGAATCGACCCTAATACAAGGTGAATGATGAGAGGCTGTGTAGGATTACATGGTGGGTTCTCTCGTTGAACACCGCCCTAGTACGAGTTCTTGTGTGGTGATCCAAGATGAAGAGTACAACCACACATTGGGCTCACTGACCCCTCTCAACTTATTAACTCATCCCTTTCGATGTCCAGATGTCGCAGTAGTTCGGAGTTCTGGTAGGCTTGTGGCCTGGATGCTAAGTGAGAGAACGGCTCACCCGAGACCGGCTTATGCACCACGCACACATCGCTTGGGTCCACTTCGGTAAACCGGACGGGTTCACGATAGTGGTAGCCAACCCAAGTAGGCGGCTTTCTTGGACTAGATAGGCTATGAGGTAACAATTGTGGTGAGCATCCTCGCTGGCACCCCTTGAATGGTGTCGAGGTCAAAGGCGGTAAATGATGATCATGTGTGTGTAGCGGTACACCCTTGCAAGGTTAACAAAACTATTCGAATAGCCGCGTCCGCGGTTATGGACTACTTGGAAAGCTTAGCTTGATTATTAGATAACTTGAACCGGATACTTCTAAAATACACCAAGATAAGTGTGAGTGATATGACGTGCTTTCTCCTGGGGAAGTCGAGGAAGGCACCATAGTGGTGTATTGGTTGGAGAAAGTAGTGGACTCGTGTACGCTTCTTATCTCAAGTCTGGTACTCGTAGTTCAGGATTAGCCAAGTCAAAGATGGCATTTCTGCAAGTGAACTCCACCTCCCTTTACCTTGATACATGTGCATGAGTAGTATAGCTCCTACGTAAGTATTGCTGAGTACGCCTTTGTACTCACGTTTGCTTAATCTATGTTTTAGATGACGCCACTGACCCCGAAGGTGGCTTCTTCATCGAGCTGAACGACTGAAGTTAAGCTAGTCTAGTCCCAGTCAGCAGACTGGTTCCCTCGTGGAGGGCTTTATGTTTGAATAAGGCTTCTTAAGCCAATTTGTTAAACTTGTCTGTACTCAGACATAATTTGCTTCCGCTTTATGTTGTAATGTTGGATCACATGTATGTGATCTCTGTGTGTACTCTATAAGAGTTATAAATAAAATGTACACTTTGTCCAGATGTCTTAATAGTTCGGAGTTCTGGTAGGTCTGTGGCCTTGTTGCTAAGTGAGAGAACGGCTCATCCGAGACCGGCTTATGCACCATGCACACATCACTTGGGTCCACTTCGGTAAACCGGCCAGGTTCACGATGGTGGTAACCAACCCAAGTAGGCGGCTTTCTCGGACTAGATCGGCTATGAGGTAACAGTTGTGGTGAGCATCCTCGCTGGCACCCCTTGAATGGTGTCGAGATCAAAGGCGGTAAATGATGATCATGTGTGTGTAGCGGTACACCCTTGCAAGGTTAACAAAACTATTCGAATAGCTGCGTCCACGGTTATGGACTGCTTGGAAAGCTTAGCTTGATTATTAGACAACTTGAACTGGATACTTCTAAAACACACCAAGATAAGTGTGAGTGCTATGGCGTGCTTTCTCGTGGGGAAGTCGAGGAAGGCACCATAGTGGTGTAATTGGTTGGAGAAAGTATTGGACTCGTGTACGCTTCTTACCTCAAAGTCTGGTACTCGTAGTTCAGGATTAGCCAAGTCAGAGCTGGCACTTCTGCAAGTGAACCCCACCTCCCTTTACCTTGATACATGTGCATGAGTAGTATAGCTCCTATGTAAGTCTTGCTGAGTACGACTTTGTACTCACGTTTTCTTAATCTATGTTTTAGATGATGCCACTGACCCCGAAGGTGGCTTCTTCATCGAGCTGGACGACTAAAGACCAACTAGTCTAGTCCCAGTCAGACGACTGGTTCCCTCGTGGAGGGCTTGTGTTTAAATAAGGCTTCTTAAGCCATTTGTTAAACTTGTCTGTACTCAGACATAATTTGCTTCCGTTTGTGTTGTAATGTTGGATCACATGTTTGTGATCTCTGTTTGCACTCTATAAGAGTTATCAATAAAAATGTACACTTTGTAAAGAATTGCAATGGTACCTGCTGTTCATACAAGGCATGTGTGTTGCGTGTATGTTTATAACATGCATGTCTTTGTATGGGTTTTCGAGACCTTAGTTGTCTTCTGGATGGCGGTCTTTCATACACCAAGTGGCCCTTAGTTGTGCGCAGCTTGGGGAATCGCGATGCGATTGTTCGAGACTCCGTCTCGTGCACACTTTGTGGTATGATCGAGCCCGCCCTAGACCCCGACTAAGTGATCGGGCTGGAGTAAGTCTATGTAAGAGTTTTGAGATAGTCGATAGTATGGTTGAGGCGACTTGTCTTTGAATATGGGAGTTCACCACCCATATCATTAGACTTGTGTGCGGACGATGAGGACCCATCTCAGTTGATCATCCGGCCTGGATGGGATGCCCCTCACGTACGATGCTTTCCGAGAACGTTCTGTGCTTGGCCTTGTCTGCTTAGACAAGTGGGTACGGTTCTCGGCTCTCCATATGACTATATCTTAGCTGTACTCATACGCTAACCCCGGGTCCCGACACTCCTCTCTCCTCCCATCTCCACCGCGCCGCCCGCGCCGCCGTCTTCTCCCGCTGACGAGCTCCGCGCCGCAGCCGCCGCCCAGGTCTCCCTCTCCCGCGGGCCTCCTCTCTCTCTCGCCCTCTCACCATCCTCTCCCTCTCTGCAGAATGGCGGCCGCCGCGTCTCCATGGCTGGCGAGCCCGAGCTTCGTCGCGCCCAAACCATCACCATGTGAGCCGGCCAAGAACTCCCACAGCCGCCCTAGGACCGAGCCCCCACCTCGGCCAACCGTCGTGGCCCGGATCCTCCCTTCCCCGAGCCGCCTCGCCTGCGCCTCTCGCCGGAGGTCGCCGGCGCCGCTAGCAGCCGCCAGCCACTGCCAGAGCCGGCCGGCCTCCAACCGCCGTTGGCCCGACGCCCCTGCAGCCTGCCAGTGCCCCGACCCAGGCGCGCCCACCGCAGCCCAGCCGGTCTCCTCTCCAGCCGCCAGTTGGACGGCCCAAGTGAGAGGCTCGTCCTTTGTTTTTTTTTCTTTCCTGGCTAGACCCTGTAAATGTTTTCTAAGTCTGGAGGTATTTTTCTGGTGATGCTATTTTGCGTATTTATTTGCAAGTAAACCGTAGCTCAGATCGCGTTGCTCCCAAAAGGAAAATTGTTTAGTTTTGTGTGTATTTCAATTCATCTTTTGTGAGTATTTTGATTTGAGGACATTTTGATGTTGTTAATCACTGTTTAAGTAGGCATCAAACAGTTAACTGCTATTAGTTTTTGTTAGTGATGCTATTATTATTTTATTGCAAATTTGCATGATGATTGTGACACATGCATGAGGCATATTGCATTGATTCTTGTTGCATACTGTTAAGCATCATGTCTACTTAAATCCTATGCAATGACTTGTCATGTTTACATTCTTGGTCGTAGTTATATTTATCTCCAAAGTTTCTATGCCACTGTTTTTGATAGCCACCTCTGTATTTCTCAAGGTCTGTAACTTCCCAATGCCATGTTGCATGCTTAATATCTTTTGATCTGTTATGACTATGACCTTGATTTTTGTTTGTACCTGATCACCATCATGTCTACATCATGCCCATATATTGCTATGTCATTTTGCTGCACTTTTTCATATAGTTTTGCTCCTATTTATACAGCATGAAAATAACAGTTTCTGCCATGTTTTCCTGATTTTCACTATGTCCTTGACGAGTAATGTTTTATAACTTTTTGTGTTGCTTATAACTAGTGAACCATGATGCCTATTTGCATGATTCCTTTTGCCATGCCTTCCCTGCCATGTATACTTTAGCTGCATATCATTCGTGGGAATGTTTCATTCTTTATCCTGTTGATGCAATGCTCTAAAGTGTGCTTCCTGATGTTGGCAGATTGTGTGCATAACTTGTATTGCTTGTATCTTTTTAGCCGTAACTCTGTTTGGAGTGTTATTTATATGTAACTTGATTAGTTATTCATGTACTTTGGTTTTATGCTATTGTTTTCTGTTGTTAACCAACCTAAAATATGGTTTAGGACTGAACAGTACCAAATGTTTCAATTGTCGTGCGGCACTTAGTGTATAGCATGTTTAGGTTGTGCCTCACTTAAATTGACTAGCATAGATAGTTTATTTTGTGCTTCACCTCTTGTCATGTTTGTGTGATATGCCATGCTTCTGTGCTTTTCCATGTTAACAACTTTGTTGATCACCTGTAGCTAAACAACTTGAACCACCGTAAACGTGCGGTATCGTCGTGTGTGCCAAGTACTCCACTTAACCTGTTAGTAACCACTCTCGACGGTAGGTGTGATGTCTCATGTTGCCTTCTTGTTACTGCTTGCTCGTGTTTGCTTCATAGTAATAGATGCTTGCTCGTTGATTGCTTTCCAGTGTTTACTATCTTGTGGGCTTCCGCGGTTACTCTCGGAGAGGATGCGAGCTTGCGATCAACTACACCTTCGGAATTCGACTTATCAACAGGCAAGGACTATACATTACTTATGATCCATTCTATTTCAACCAGCGGTTTGTATGCTAGTCTAGGATAGGTTCGATGTTCGATCCTACCACATGTTTACAACCTCTTTCAAACCGATACAGCCAAGTCCCCTCCCAGCAAACCATGTACCGCTATGTTACTGTTGCTCGTTGCTCAGCCCCTGCTTAGTATGCATGCTTAGGATGCTATGATGTTACCCTGTTACTCCTTGGTTTGGTCTATCACATTATTATATGGTTGTTGATAATATGATTATTATAATGTTGACTATATTCGACGAAGGATGGAAGGTCTAGGCTATCCCGCCCCGACGCTTTGTTCCATTCGAGTAAACTAGGAACCGAGTTCCGGGTATTGGTTCTAAGACTGAGCGTGCCTAACCGCGTGTGGGATTTTATGGGGTCCCCTTTTCTAACATATCTAGCTTCAAACATTTCTAGAGGTGGCCCAAGCTGATTTACCATTCATGCATATATGTATATCGGGTCGCTCCTAGCGGATATCTTTTAAAACAACTTGGGCCAGTGGAGACATGGTTTCTCTGTTGGTCCACCTGATCAGCTAGGACCCGGCCTCATGTGAGAATTACCGGTAATCCGACCTGCGTCAGCCGGAAGAGTCTGATCCGGGAGTGCGGACGGCTTTTGGATTGGGTGTCGACTCCCCGGGGGCAACCTGGATTTGTTCGTTGTTAGCTAGAGGGACCTGTCGTTTTGGTTCTCTCGGTACTAAATAATAAAATGGCTGCCTGTGATGGGTAGAAACTGAGAGAGATGGGCGTGCGTGCGGAGCCTTGTAATGGGGAGTTGGTACACCCCTGCAGGGTTAAATCTTTTAGAGAAGCCGTATTCATGGTTATGGACAACTTGAAACCTACGTCTTGTTCATAGATAACATCAACTGAATCATATTTCATAACTTGATCAACGTGTGTGTGCCTTGACTGCTTCTTCTTCGTCGGGATGCGAAGAGGAGGACAAGGATAGGATATGTGTTATTCTTGCGTAAGTAGGTGGATAGCTGACTTGTTGGAGGCGATTCCTCATTGAATGCTTGGCTTCTTATCTTACTCTCTAGATCGTTAGCCACTTCATAAAAGCTAGTGCGGAAGCAACCTCACCACTTACCCCATCCTTACCGTAAACTACTAGTTTTCCTAGAATGACGAGTGATGAAGTCCTTGCTAGGTCAGTTGGCCACTATAGTTGGATGATGAGTAATTTTGTACTCATGATATGTCGGGACCCGGGGTTAGCGTATGCAAGTCCATTTAAGACATAGTCATATGGAGAGCCGAGAACCGTACCCACTTGTCTAAGCAGACAAGGCCAAGCACAGAACGTTCTCGGAGAGCATCGTACGTGAGGGGCATCCCATCCAGGCTGGATGATCAACTGAGATGGGTCCTCATCGTCCGCACACAAGTCTAATGATATGGGTGATGAGCTCCCATATTCAAAGACAAGTCGCCTCAACCATACTATCGACTATCTCATAACTCTTACATAGACTTACTCTAGCCCGATCACTTAGTCGGGGTCTAGGGCGGGCTCGATCATACCACAAAGTGTGCACGAGACGGATTCTCGAACAATCGCATCGCGATGCCCCAAACTTCGCACATCTAAGGGCCACTTGGTGTATGAAAGACCGCCAGCCAGATCACAAATAAGGTCTCGAAAACCCATACAAAGACATGCATGTTATAAACATACACGCAACACACATGCCTTGTATGAACATTAGGTATCATTGCAATTCTCTACAAAGTATACATCTTTATTGATAACTCTTATAGAGTGCAAACAGAGATCACAAACATGTGATCCAACATTACAACACAAGCGGAAGCAAAGTATGTCTGAGTACAGACAAGTTTAACAAATGGCTTAAGAAGCCTTATCTAAAAACAAGCCCTCCACGAGGGAACCAGTCATCTGACTGGGACTAGACTAGCTTGATCTTCAGTCGTCCAGCTCGATGAAGAAGCCACCTTCGGGGTCAGTGGGTTCATCTAAAACATAGATTAAGCAAACGTGAGTACAAAGTCGTACTCAGCAAGACTTACATAGGAGCTATACTACTCATGCACATGTATCAAGGTAAAGGGAGGTGGGGTTCACTTGCAGAAGTGCCAGCTTTGACTTGGCTAGTCCTGTACTACGAGTTCCAGACTTGAGGTAAGAAGCGTACACGAGTCCACTACTTTCTCCAACCAATTACACCACTATGGTGCCTTCCTCGACTTCCCCACGAGAAAGCACGCCATAGCACTCACACTTATCTTTTTGTGTTTTAGAAGTATCCAGTTCAAGTTGTCTAATAATCAAGCTAAGCTTTCCAAGCAGTCCATAACCGCGGACGCGGCTATTCGAATAGTTTTGTTAACCCTGCAGGGCTGTACCGCTACACACGCATGATCATCATTTATCGCCTTTGATCTCGATACCATTCAAGGGGTGCCAGCGAGGATGCTCACCACAACTGTTACCTCATAGCCGATCTAGTCCGAGAAAGCCGCCTAATTGGGTTGGCTACCACTATCGTGAACCCGGCCGGTTTACCGAAGTGGACCCAAGTGATGTGTGCATGGTGCATAAGCCGGTCTCGGATGAGCCGTTCTCTCACTTAGCATCCAGGCCACAAGCCTACCAGAACTCCGAACTATTGCGACATCTGGACATCGAAGGGGATGAGTTAGTAAGTTGAGAGGGGTCAGTGAGCCCATTGTGTGGTTGTACTCTTCATCTTGGATCACCACACAAGAACTCGGACTTAGGGCGGTGTTCAACGAGACAACCCACCATGTACTCCTACACAGCCTCTCATCGTTCACCTTGTATTAGGGTCGATTCACCAACACTTTCCTACCATCATCATCATGATCACTACCATCCCGACTCACATAACAGTATCATCAAGGTATCACTTTAAGCATGAAATAAGCAGTAACATTTGCAGGGGACACATGATATCAATCAACTCCTACATTTGCTAGGATTGTGGTTTTTCCTACTACTGTGACAAATGATAGGTCATGCAAAGGAATGGGTTCATCTATGCGGTAGAAACGTAGCATGGTAATCATCCTAAACAATGCATAAGAGAGACATGAGAGGGAAGTGGGATTTTATCGACATGATCAATGGGGGTTTGCTTGCCTTGCTGACGAGGTTCGGGTTCGGGGTCTTCAACGAAGGGGGCAGCCTCCTGCTCCGGTTCGACCTCTACTCGACAAACAACAAGCAAAGTAGAAAAGTAAATACAATGCAGAATCACATGATGGAAGGTTGGAACTTGATGTAAATGCTTTGATGTGTGAAGCAATTCCATTTAAATGGAGTATATTGCAAATTGAATTGCAAATTCAAACTCCAATTTGAATTCAAACTTAGTTGAGTTATATGTGACATGGTTTGATCAATTTGAATCATCTTAAAATGTGTATGATATGCCTCTGATGTGTGTTTGAAATGTAGCATAATTCCATGGTCCAATTTGCAAAATCATTTGAATTGAATTTGAATAAATTCCAAATAAACCAAATGACATATGCTACTGGTCCCATTTTAAAATCAACTCAAACATAGTTGAAAGTTGGATTTTTGGATAGCTTATTTTCTCCTGATCATTTTTCATATATTATTTGTCCAATTTGGAGTTGATATGAATTTTCTATGAATTTCCAAAGTTTGGGGTAATTTCTGGAATTTCTTTAATTCAATTTGATTTCTGGAAATTCATTAAATCGATTTATTGCATCATCTCTGAGTCAGCATGACATCAGGGGTTTGACCCAGTCAAACTAACATGGGGGTCCCATCTATCATGGACTCAGGGGCTAATCCCCTCTCTGTTTAATTAAACAGAGCGGATTAGGGGGGGCTGGGGCCCACTGTCAGCCTCACTAGGGTGTATTAGGGGGTTAAGTACTGGGTTAAGCCCTAATGGCGTCGACGGTAGTACTGTTCGCCGGAGAACTCGTTGAAGTTGCAAATCGGGCACGGGAGGGGAAAAGGAGTGCACCATCTTGCTCAGCATCGTCGTCCGCATCGAATGGACCCGTCGAAAGCTTCAGGGGGTCACTGGAGCGCCGCCGGCGTCGACGACAGCGGAAGCAGAAGCTAGGGCTGCACCGGGGAGGGGGAAAACGGGCACCATTTGGGGTGGCTAGTGGCGCGTTGTGAAGCTAGCGCACGCATGAGCCATACGCACGCTCTGGGGCATCGACAGGGGCACGGGAGCAAGGGGGCATCGTCCATGGCGGCGACCTTCCTCTGCTCTCATGGAGGAATCGGCTAGGGGGGGATTGAGGAGCCGCAAGGTTGGGGGTTCTTCTCACCACGAGGTGGTGAACGCAACGGCACAGGCGGTGGAGGCGGAGAGGCTTCAACGACGAGGAATTCGGCGGAGTTGGCTTACAGGTCCGACAGCGACGTGGAGATGATTCCGGCGGCTACAGAGCGTCCGAGCTCGATTCCTTGTGCACGGAGACGAAGTCGAGGATGGTGAGGAGGATGGACAACACGACGCAGCTCGGGAACGACGTTGGCCACGCGGGCTTCAAGCCATGGCGACGGCGGCGTCCTGTTCTTCGCGGGGCTCAGCGAGAGAGAGGAGGATAGGCACTGGGGAGGGGGGGAATGGACGCACGGCGTCTCCAGCGTCTCCGTGGCGTGGCTAGAAGGCAAGGGAGGGGAAGGTGGCGTCTGGAGAGGCGGCGACGTGCACGGCTAGCTCGGTGGCATTCCACCGAGCACCTTGGAGGCGCGGGATCGGGGAAGAAGACCCCGCTGCCCCTTTGGGCCAGGTGGGCTGGATGGGCCGGCTTCGCCTGGGCGACTGGTAAGTCTTTCTGATTCCTTTTCTGTTTTTCTTTTCTGACATTTGTTGTGCTGTGCTAAAATAAATAGCTAGGCATTTTATTAATTTGAATCTTAACTCAAATAGGGTTATTTGATTAATTCCAAGGAACTGTTTGAATATTTGAAAAATATATGAGCATGGGATGGTTCCCACATCACTTGATATGTGATCACACTCATTTATAAGACTTTTCAAAAATCTAACATGAATTTTTGGAGAAGATTTTTATCTGGCCTTTCGAATTAATTCATCTGGGGAGGTTCCTTCTCCCATTTTGCTTTGGAATTTGATTTCAAAGATTTCTTTTGAAATTTTTAACATGATGCAAGAGTACTGGCTAACCCTAGCACATTACCTAACAGAGGGTTCTGACAACTCGCCCCCACTCAACAGAATCTCGTCCCGAGATTCAGAAGTCTGCGAGAGGAAGGAGGGATACTCAGCACCGAGACGGTCTTCTCTTTCCCACGTGGCTTCTCTTTCAGAGTGGTGTGACCATTGCACTTTCAGAAACCTAATCTTCTGACGACGAGTGAGACGCTCTGCGGAATCAAGAATACGAACGGGGTATTCTCGATAAGAAAGGTCATCTTGGAGATCAAGCGTTTCATGGTCGACTTGGCGGATGGGGTCCTTGAAGCAACGCCTGAGTTGGGACACATGGAATACATCAAGTACTCGGGAAAGGTGCGGGGGTAGCTCAAGTTGGTAGGCAACTTCTCCACGTTTAGCAAGAATGCGGAAAGGTCCGATGTAACGTGGGGCCAACTTGCCTTTGATACCGAAACGTTGGGTTCCCTTCAGAGGAGTAACCCGAAGGTAAGACTTCTCATCCATATTGTAGCTCTCTTGCCTATGATGACGATCGTAGTAGCTTTTCTGACGAGACTGGGCTGCTTTCAATTGATCACGAACAATGCGAACTTGCTCTTCTGCTTCCTTGATCATATCCGGTCCAAAGAATTGTCTTTCACCGGTTTCTGACCAGTTTAGTGGTGTTCGACATCGTCGTCCATATAGGAGTTCAAAAGGAGCCATGTTCAGACTAGATTGAAAACTATTGTTATAAGCAAATTCGGCGAATGGCAGAGACTTCTCCCAATTCTTTCCGAATGATATAACACAAGCTCTGAGCATGTCTTCAAGAATTTGGTTAACCCTTTCGACTTGACCGCTAGACTGAGGATGGAAAGCTGTACTAAAGGAGATATGAGTTCCCATAGCATTCTGAAAGCTTCCCCAAAATCTAGAGGTGAAAAGGCTACCACGATCAGAATTGATTTCCAAAGGAACACCATGAAGGGATACAATTCTAGAGATGTACAAGTCCGCTAACTGGCTAGCAGTTATAGACTCGCGAACCGGAAGGAAGTGAGCAACTTTGGAAAGCCTATCTATGACAACGAAGATGGCATTGTTTCCTTTCTGGGTTTTTGGAAAGCCGGTGATGAAGTCCATACCGACTTTGTCCCATTTCCACTCGGGAATAGACAAAGGTTGAAGTGTACCAGCAGGTCTTTGATGTTCTGCCTTAATGCGACGACAAACATCACATTCGGCAACAAATTGAGCAATGTCTCTCTTCATCCTAGTCCACCAAAATCTCTGGCGTAGATCTCGGTACATTTTTGTGCTACCGGGATGAATTGAGAGGGGTGTGTCATGGGATTCCTTGAGGATGAGTTGCCTTAGTTCCCTATTCTTAGGTACTACCAAACGATTTTCAAAGAATACCGTTCCCTTGCTATCTGTGGACAAACATTTAGCAATTCCGCTAGCAATGTTCTCCTTGATCCGGCGAACACCTCGTGCACGCCTTTGGGCAACTATGATTTGATCCTCAAGAGTTGGTTTCGCCACCAAGGTAGAAAGATAGCCATGAGGAACAACCTCAAGATTGAGCTTGCGAAAGTCCTCATGAAGAAGTGGTTGATACTGTTGTAACATGAGGTTGTTACAATACGACTTACGACTTAGTGCATCAGCCATGACATTGGCTTTGCCTGGGGTGTAAGAAATTCCTACGTCGTAATCTTTTATCAACTGAATCCAGCGTCTTTGCCTGAGATTAAGATCTGGCTGGGTGAAAATATATTTGAGGCTTTGGTGGTCGGAATAGATCTCACAACGATTACCAAGGAGGTAATGTCGCCAAGTTGTTAGGGCATGAACTACGGCAGCGAGTTCCAGGTCATGGGTAGGATAGTTTTCTTCATGTGGCCGCAACTGGCGTGAAGCATAAGCAACCACAAGTCGATCTTGCAGAAGTATGCATCCTAACCCTTGCCGTGATGCGTCACAATAGATCTCGAAATTCTTTTTGGTGTCTGGAGGTGCAAGTACTGAAGGGAATATGCCCGAGAGGCAATAATAAAGTGGTTATTATCTTATTCCATGTTTATGATAAATGTTTATTTTCATGCTATAATTGTGTTAACCGGAAACGTTAATACATGTGTGTTTAATAAACAAAGAAAAGGTTCCTAGTAATGTCTCTCTTTATACTAGCTTGTTGATTAACGGATGATCAAGTTTTCCTGATCATTGACATTGGATGTCGTTAATAACAAGGTCATATCATTGGAGAATGATGTGATGAACATGCACCCACAGTAGTTATAGCAATACGATCATGTCATCAAAGTTTCTATTGCTGTATCAAACTTTCACGAAGTAACCCTAATCCTTAGACCATGAGATCACGTCAATCACTGACACCGGAAGAGTACTTTGATTCCATCAAACGTCACACCGTAACAGGGTGATTATAAAGGTGTCGTTGGGTACTTGGAAAGTGTTAGTTGAGGCTCGTGGATCAAGAGTGGGATTTGTCCATCCAGATGACGGAGAGATATACTCTGGGCCCTCTCGGTGATATCACATTGACATCGCTTGCAAGCACGTGACTGGCTCACGAGGATGTTATATCACGGAACGAGTAAAGAGTACTTGTCGGTAACGAGATCGAAATAGGTATGGATGATACCAAATGATCGGATCTCGGACAAGTAAAATATCGCGAGACAAAAGGAATTGGTTACGGAGTAATGGTTCACACGATCACTAGTTCATCGTTGAGTAAGTGGGAGTCATCATGGATCTCCAGATCCCTCTGATGATTATTGATCGGAGAAGAGTCTCTGTCATGTCCATTTTATTCACGAACCGTAGGGTGACACACTTAAGGATTCGTTGACGCGTTTGAGTGGATACGGAACGCCGGAGAATATACTGGACAGCACATGGACTGTTTTTGATAAAACTGCTGGAATAGTTTCGGTATATCAAAATAGTGCAAAGGGATAATTGTTAATGTGTTCATTGAATGAAGTTTTCATCAATGAAGTACTCATTGAATGAAGTGTTCATTAATTTGAGTGACATTAAACAAGATAATTAAAAGTGTTTTAATGTGATAAACTCTTGGAATTTTGAGTGGAGAATTATGGAAGTTATGGGAATAATGTGTGACCCTTTGTTTTTGTGAGTGGAGAGTCCACCCACATGATGAAGGGAGAGGTGGGGGCACCTCTTGGGGCGTGCTACCCCTTGGGGGCTGCCTCCCCCTCCTATATATAGATGGGTGGAGACCCCTCTACTCACTCATTCCTCCATCTCTCATATGCCCTTTGGTTGGCATCTTCCTCCCCTTGCTAGTTGATCCAGTTTCACGAGTACGGTGCTTAGGCGAAGCCCTGCTCAAGATCTTCTCTACCACCACCACCACTATGTTGTAGTGCTGCTGGAGTTCCCGAGGATCCACTACTTCCGCTGCCCAACTGGAGCAAGGGGCGGAGGTCGTCACTGATCTGTACGTGTGACCGACTACGGAGACGCTGCCCGTTCGTGGCGTCAAGTCTTCATCACGACCTTGAGGTCGGCGAGTGTTCGACTACATCACCCACGAGAATAGTTCTCGTTAAAGCTTTTGGTCTTCGAGGGTGAGTCCTTCTCAAACCGTTACAAGTTATCTCCTAGATGTGATCTTGGCTGTTACAACCGTAGGAAAATTTTTGTTTTCTATGCAACGAACCCTTCAAGTACAGGTGCAGAAGTCAATCTCCTTTTCAGCTCTTGAAAGCTTTCCTCGCACTTGGGAGTCCATAAGAATTTCTTATCTTTCTTGAGGAGTTCAGTTACAGGCTTTGCAACTTTAGAAAAGTTCTCAACGAAGCGACGGCAATAGCTGGCTAGGCCAAGAAAACTCCTAACTTTCTTAACCGATTCAGGTGGAGTCCAGTCAAGGACGGCCTGAACTCTCTCGGGATTCACAGCAATGCCTTTTGCAGAAATCACGTGGCCTAAGTACGTCACTTCTGGTAGCCATAATTCACACTTGGAGAATTTAGCATACAGGAGATGCTCCCTAAGTTTCATCAATACCAGCCTTAAGTGCTCGGCATGATCTTCTTCGTTCTTCGAGTAGATGAGAATATCATCGAGATAAACCACAACAAATTTATCTAGGTACTCCATGAAGATCGAATTCATCAAGCGTGAGAATGTGGCGGGGGCATTGGTTAAACCAAAGGACATGACGGTGTACTCGTAAAGACCATAACGAGTAGTAAAAGCCGTTTTGGAAATGTCCTCGTTTTGGATTTTTGATTTGATGATAACCTAATCTCAAATCCATCTTGGAGAAGACAGAGGATCCTGCAAGTTGATCATAAAGATCATTGATCCTGGGCAGTGGGTATTTGTTCTTTATCGTCGCTAAATTTAGCGGGCGATAGTCTACGCACATCCTTTCTGTTCCATCTTTCTTCTTTACGAACAGAACGGGGCAACCCCATGGCGATGAGCTAGGGCGAATGAAGCCTTTTGCCAACGAAGCATCAAGTTGGATTTTTAGATCAGCTAACTCATGTGAGGCCATTTTGTATGGGCGTTTGGAAATTGGTGCGGTTCCTGGTACAAGATCCACTATAAACTCTACACATCTGTCGGGTGGCATGCCCGGAAGATCTTCAGGAAAGACATCCGGGAAGTCACGAACCACCGGAATATCTTCAAGTCCGGGAAGGGGAAGTACATTCAAGGAATGCACTTGGGTTCTTGTTCTGGGTGAGGTATAGATGACGGTTTTTCCTGAAGGGTGGGTGAGTTTCACAGATTTTCCTTTGCAATCCAGGTAGGCATTCTGTCTTGATAGCCAATCCATGCCAAGGATGACATCAATATCTGAAGACTTGAGGGCTATGAGTGAAGCAAGGAATACTAAACCCTCAATTGGAATCTGATTACCATGGCTTACTCTATTAGTTTGCCATCTTGACCCTGGAGTTTGAATAATCATTGGAGTGGACAGTTCAACAAAAGATAACTCATGACGAAGTGCATAACTTTCCGACATGAATGAATGAGATGCTCCTGGGTCGAAAAGAACGGAAGTAGGAACATAATTGACTGGGAGCGTACCAAGAATGACGTCAGTGGTGTCGTCAGTCTCTTCGGCGGTGATCTGGTTCACACGTCCACGAGTGGCGGGAGGAGCGGGTTTGGTGGTGTAGACCTTCTGGGGTGGCTTGCCACGACCATTGTTGTTGTTGCCTCCGGCACGGGGTGGAGCATTCTGATGCTGGAGCTGGTTTTGGGGACACTCACGAGAATAGTGGCCTGCCTGACCACACTTGTAACAGGTTCCGAAAACAGTGCGTGGAGCTGGGTTGTTTGGTGGAGCTGGGTGGAACTGGGTTGGTGGACGAGGCGCCACATAGGATGGCCTCGGTGGGTTGTTCTGGCGGAACATACTATTTGGGATCCAGATCTTGCGCTTCTGGGAGCCAGAACTGGATGAACCATCGTCTCTAGGGTGTTTGCGTAAATCGTTGGGGGTGTTCATGTCCTCTGCCTTGATGGCCTTGTTGACAAGGACCTGGAATGTGGAAAAGTCATGTAGGTTGAGCTCACGACGGAGTCCAGAGTTGAGGCCACGACAGAACCTCTCCTGCTTCTTGGAGTCGGTGGAGACTTCTTCGGTAGCATAACGAGCAAGTCGGTTGAACTCACGACTAAACTCGTCAACGGTCCTTCTGCCTTGGGTGAGGTTGTAGAACTCCTCACGCTTGCGGTCCATAAGACCTTTGGGGATGTGGTGCTCGCGGAAGGACGTGCAGAATTCACCCCAAGATGTAGGCGGTCCAACGGGACGCATATTCAGGAAGTTCTCCCACCAAGAGCTAGCTACACCTTCAAGGTGATAGGTGGCATAGCTGACCTTGTCACCATTTGCAACATGGCCTGCTTGGAGCTTCCTCTCGATGCTGCGAAGCCAGTCATCGGCGTCAAGGGGCTCGGTGGAGTAACTGAAAACCAGGGGATGAAGCCGGATGAAGTCGTTCAGGGACACCAGCTCATTGCGCTGCTGAGTGGTGTTGCGAGCAATCACTTCCAACAGGTGGTGAGAGTCTCGGCGGTTCCTCTCGACCTCCATCAGAACCTGAGCCATCGTGGGTGGGGGTGGAAGGTTGCCTTCCTCCTGGTCGTTCCCACGACCTTGGTTACGACCAATCTGATCACGGGTTCCTTGAGACATCCTGAAGGTGAAAAACCAAAGTCAAACAGAGTTGATTGAAGGATCTAATCAAGATATTGAAGTACTGGAAGGATTACAGAGCAAAGGAAGTAATCATCTTGACAACATGGTGATAAAAGCATACAAGCCATATATTCACAAGCTATCATACAAACCATATATCGTTTTAGTACAAGCACCAAGCTAATACAAACGTGATGAAGATGATACATCCTTCAGAGGCACTCTGACTTCCTATACATTATTTATCTAAGCCTCTGGAACTTAAACACCTTTCTTACAATATACTAAGATACTACTACATCCTCACTTAAGTAAGACCACAGGCGGTCTCACTCATCTCCATCTCCATAGTAGTCCTCGTAAAAGTTACCCGCGTATCCCGCTAGCTGGAGGTGACCATCGGAAAACACAGAGGCCTGTGGACCCTGATATCCATTTGGGCAAGGATGGGGCCTAGGTCCAGCGTAGGGTGGAAGCAAAGGACCACGGGGTGGAAAAATGCCTCCAATCTCGGGCCAAGCAACTCGAGAAGGCATCTGAGTCCTCACTGGGTAGATAGCATCATGCTCAACTGATCCCACGCTCACAAAGGGTGCCAAGAGTGTCAGGGCTCGATACAGACGAACACGGGTGGCGTGGAGCTCAAAATGGAGAGCGCGTGCATCACGATCTCGATCACTAGCATAACCTAGCAGTCACCTGAAGTGCTGGATCCTCTGCAGAGTGATCTGAGTAGAGTCCGGTGTAATATCCCTCTTCTCCTGGAAGTGCAGCAGGGATATAGCGGAATGAGGTCTCTCTCAGCATGGTGTGCTCCTCTCTCAGCAGGGTAATACATGAGTTTGCAGCATCCTGCACAGCCATGTTCTCGGTAATACCAATGCCATGTCCAAAGTGGATAGGCTGGGTGACTCCAACGTGGTGCGGGTAGATCCTGACAATGCAGTGGAACTACGTCTGGTTGAAGTCGTGGAACTGCTCCTCGACGGTGTACTCAGGGTACCATCGATATCCCACGTAGGACATCATCTCGATTAACGTGCCGGGATGGCCACGCACACCGAGGCACCTGGTCAAACGAACAATCTGCCGAGGGGGAAGATCTGCCATCTGAAACAGAAAGAAGGAGTTTGCAAAAGCATCAGATTATGAGATAAACCTGGAATGACTCGGACAGCATAACGGCTGTAATTGTAAGAAATGACAATTTCTTCCAATATGAAAACAACACTTACATAATATGATGTAAGAAACAGCATTACAACAATGCTAGGAAACCGGACACAACTTTCCTACGGCTATAAGGAAGCAATCAACGAGATGTTCTAGTCAGACAGAGAAGAGCCTAGTCCGATCCTCCCGTAGAATAAGATGAGGGTGACTCAGAACTCAGAACGAAGGGGGTAAGGAGAAAAAAGAAGCCTTACGTTGTTCCCTTATATACCCAGAGTAACTATATAACTATAGCAAGCTAGACTCGACTTCGGCCAAGGCTACTAGTCCTATAGTCAGTCCTGCTCTGATACCAAGTCTGTCGGGACCCGGGGTTAGCGTATGCAAGTCCAGTTAAGACATAATCATATGGAGAGCCGAGAACCGTACCCACTTGTCTAAGCAGACAAGGCCAAGCACAGAACGTTCTCAGAGAGCATCGTACGTGAGGGGCATCCCATCCAGGCCGGATGATCAACTGAGATGGGTCCTCATCGTCCGCACACAAGTCTAATGATATGGGTGATGAGCTCCCATATTCAAAGACAAGTCGCCTCAACCATACTATCGACTATCTCATAACTCTTACATAGACTTACTCCAGCCCGATCACTTAGTCGGGGTCTAGGGCGGGCTCGATCATACCACAAAGTGTGCACGAGACGGAGTCTCGAACAATCGCATCGCGATGCCCCAAGCTGCGCACAGCTAAGGGCCACTTGGTGTATGAAAGACCGCCAGCCAGATCACAACTAAGGTCTCGAAAACCCATACAAAGACATGCATGTTATAAACATACACGCAGCACACATGCCTTGTATGAACAGTAGGTATCATTGCAATTCTCTACAAAGTATACATCTTTATTGATAACTCTTATAGAGTGCAAAGAGAGATCACAAACATGTGATCCAACATTACAACACAAGCTGAAGAACAGTATGTCTAAGTACAGACAAGTTTAACAAATGGCTTAAGAAGCCTTATTTAAAAACAAGCCCTCCACGAGGGAACCAGTCATCTGAATGGGACTAGACTAGCTTGATCTTCAGTCATCCAGCTCGATGAAGAATCCACCTTTGGGGTCAGTGGGTTCATCTAAAACATAGATTAAGAAAACATGAGTACAAAGTCGTACTCAGCAAGACTTACATAGGAGCTATACTACTCATGCACATGTATCAAGGTAAAGGGAGGTGGGGTTCACTTGCAGAAGTGCCAGCTTTGACTTGGCTAGTCCTGAACTACGAGTACCAGACTTGAGGTAAGAAGCGTACACGAGTCCACTACTTTCTCCAACCAATTACACCACTATGGTGCCTTCCTCGACTTCCCCACGAGAAAGCACGCCATAGCACTCACACTTATCTTGGTATGTTTTAGAAGTATCCAGTTCAAGTTGTCTAATAATCAAGCTAAGCTTTCCAAGCAGTCCATAACCGCGGATGCGACTATTCGAATAGTTTTGTTAACCCTGTAGGGGTGTACCGCTACACACACATGATCATCATTTATCGCCTTTGATCTCGACACCATTCAAGGGGTGCCAGCGAGGATGCTCACCACAACTATTACCTCATAGCCGATCTAGTCCGAGAAAGCGGCCTACTGTGGTTGGCTACCACTATCGTGAACCCTGCCGGTTTACCGAAGTGGACCCAAGTGATGTGTGCATGGTGCATAAGCCGGTCTCGGATGAGCCGTTCACTCACTTAGCATCCAGGCCACAAGCCTACCAGTACTCCGAACTATTGCGACATCTGGACATCGAAGGGGATGAGTTAGTAAGTTGAGAGGGGTCAGTGAGCCCAATGTGTGGTTGTACTCTTCATCTTGGATCACCACACAAGAACTCGGACTTAGGGCGGTGTTCAACGAGACAACCCACCGTGTACTCCTACACAGCCTCTCATCGTTCACCTTGTATTAGGGTCGATTCACCAACACTTTCCTACCATCATCATCATGATCACTACCATCCCGACTCACATAACAGTATCATCAAGGTATCACTCTAAGCATGCAATAAGCAGTAACATTTCCCTCGCTGAAGATACCAAGGTTATCATACCACGAGGACACCGAATGCTGCAAGTAGGTGTCAACGGCACAAGAGATTAAGTTGCCTAGTTGAGACAAGTTGACGTGGACCTGCGCACATAAACAAATAACTTTTCTCCCAACGAGTTCAGAGATGTTTTCAATCTCTCCGGCCTTGTCGTTTACAAAGGGTCAAACGCATGGTGGAAATAGTGATGGTGATTGCAACTGACAAGGACATAAAAGCAGCAGATAGTTGAGGTGTAAAAAGTGGTGGAAATATGGATCGGGTCCCATGGTGTTTACTAGTGATTTCTCTCTCCCAAAAGACGATAAAACAAATAAGATGGGTGAACAAATTACAGCTTGGAAATTGAAAGAATTATAAACGCACTGCAATGCTAATTATGCTGCAAGAAAGTTAGAGGCTCAAAAGTATGGGCAGTACGCCAAGACAATTATACCATTATCCAATAGCATCTACTCACTAATCATCCACCTTGAGATATCTATCTAGAACATCTCGTTGGTATTAAGTTGCGAGCCCACCCAAAGTGTAAACTCAAAGCAACAGAGAACTGCATTAACAAACTTTGTTGAAGGTAAAAAATCCTTGCAACCGCGGTTACAAGCACGTTGTTTCATCCCTGGTGGCAACAACACATCCCCTAGTCTCATGTTTCTGTCACTCAAGCTAGACATCGGGGGCATGAACCCACAATTAAGCATAATCGCTCCCTCTTGGAGTTGGGGAAATATCATATGGAAACCAATATTCGGTGGAAACCGGTGAAAACCACTCGAAAATGATATTTTGAATGTTCCAAAAACTCTAAAAAAAATGTAGGTTAGTAAGAAGATGATGTTCTAGTACCATGAAAAATTTCAAGTTAAAACACTTTACGGATTGTGAGCTATAAAAAATAATTCAACAATGAATAGAGTGTTTTAACTTGAAATTTTGCATGGTACTAAAACATCACCGTCTTACTAACCTACATTTTTTTCAGATTTTTTCGAAAGGTTTAAACGTGGTTTCCACGAAGGTTTCATTGAATATTGGTTTCCGTAGGATATTCTCCCCATGGAGTTATTATCTACTACTCGGCCAAAGCAATAAAAAGCCACGGAGAACATGCAAGAATTACTCAAGAACAAAATATCAAAAGAGAACCAAATATATAACTCATCACGATCTGAACAATATTTAATAATCCATCGGATCCGAGCAAACAAATCATAGAAACAACAGGAAAATGACATAGATGGCTTGATCATGTAGGGCAGCTCACAAGGGCTAAGATTTGAAGCACAAGATTGGAGAGAAGACATCACATAGCTACTTTTCATGGACCCATGGTCCAAGGGGGACTACTCACGTCACATCCGGGAAGCGATCATGGTGGTGGAGAAGCTCCCGGAGGTCAATCCTCCCTCCGACAGGGTGTTGGGAAGAGGTCTTTCGGTTCTCTAGATCTTGGAAGCGCCGCGGCGGCGGACCAGAGGTGAAAATCGCAATGTGGGGCTCCTCCCGAGGGTTTCTGGAATGGGGTGTAAATATAGGCCGAAGGGGGGCACCAGGGGACGTGGCCCCTACCCCGGCACCCTCCTGCTGTGTCCATGGGTGGGGCCGTGCCACCTGGCCACCATGGTGGGGCCTGCCCCCCCCTCTGGCCCCACTTCAGGCTTCTGTAGTCTTCTGATGCACTAATTTTTTATATATTTTTATTGGAATTTTTGGAGCTCTGTAAATATGGTTAAATACCTTCAATTCATAGACATCAGCAGATAGAAACTGGCACTGGGTGCATTGAGATAGTAGGCTAGTCCAAATATGTTTAAAAATTTATGAAAGTGTAGCAAAACACATAGCAATGTTACCCAAAAGAGCATGGAACAAGCAGAAATTATAGATACGTTTGGGACGTATCAACATCCCCAAGCTTAATTCCTGCTCGTCCTCGAGTAGGTAAATGATAAAACATATAATTTCTGTGGTGACATGCGAACACAAATATAAGAACTTCAAAGTAAAGCAAGTAAGATATGCAATTCAAGTCAAGACAATAACAATCAAGAGTCTATATCTAGTATTGAAACTAGCAAAGTAAGAACATAAAGGTTTAAGAGCTCTCGCTGTCCATGAATCGAATGTCTCCAAATGGTGTTTGCGTGGAAGAAGTGGGAGATGGGTTTAGAGCATAAAAATACTATATAGTTTAATTGAGAACTCAATATACTAAAAGTTCACACTTGGTGTCCTTCAGAATCTTATTTTGACTCGTCCCCAGACCACTGGTAAGGCACAAGTCAAACTGATCCACTCCCTTTAGACTTTGAGCACTCATGGAATGGATGAGCGCGAGCAAGATATGTGGGTACTTAAGATGGCAAAGAGAAAAATGATGGGGAAGGAAGGAAAAAGGGTGTGAAAGGCTCATATCAATGAGGACAATCATAGGAGAGAGAAAGCCAAATTATAGATACGATGTGAGGAGTAGGGATTTCCATGCAACGGATGCACATATGAGCTCAGGTAAGCTCTCCAATGGAACTAGTGGGGGTGCATCCAACTTGCTTGCTCATGAAGACCTACTTTTGAGGAGGCTCGTCCTTGGAATATGCAAGGCAAGTTCTATAGTGTAAGGATCCCCACATGGAGAGTGTGCTTAGTGATCATTTCCTCGTGAAGCTTTCAAAGCTTCACCGACGGATCAATCTTCCTGATTCCTTTGCTCGGATCATGGTAGACTCCCAACCTCCAGGGTTATGGCTTCGGTCTGATGGATGTCCTCATGGACCTATTTGGGTAACTACAAGTTTTTCCAGCAATGGTTCCATGTTTTTGGAGAAAGGCTGGAAGACTTTTCTCCGTTCTCGCAATCTTAAGAAGGGAGATGATATTATCTTCAGGTATGATAGAGACGAGACTTTATGGGCAAGTTTCTTTAACTCTGATGGAGATCGCGTAGGATGCTGTATGTGTCAGAACCCCAAAGTAGGTTTGTGTTTAACCTAGCTTGCATTTTTGCATCTTGAAAAAAATTGCAAAAGAAAAGGAAATGGGGAAAATTAAATAAAAAGGCCAGAAATAAATCTTTTTCCAAAATTCTTTTGGATGTTTTGAAAAATCCTAAAAATGAGTCTGATCATTTTAAAAGTGATTTGGGATTAAACCCATGCTCATAGATTTTTCAATAATTCCAATAGTGGCTTGGAAATTAAATCTTTTGTCTATTTGAATTGAAATTCAAATAATTTGAATTTCAAAAATTTCCAAAACTTGGGGTTGACTGCTACTTAGTCATCTAGGTTTTATAAAAATGTTTGGGGATTTTTATAAATGCCCTAGCTATTTTATTTTAATGGGCAAAACAGACAACAGAAAAGAAAATAAGAAAACACAGAGAAGCCTTACCTTGCGCCACGGGCGAAGGCCCACTTGGCCCAGCCCGGCCCCCTTCCTGTCGTCTTCCTCCTTGACAGAAGGAGCGCTGTACGCGCCGTGCGCCGTGCATGGCCGCCACCTCCACCTCCTCGCCACCTCCTGCTTCCCCCTCATCTTCTCCTTGGAGCTGGAGACGCCTGGGAAGCTCCCAGTTCCTTCCCCCCCTCGCGCTGGCCTTCTTCTCTCTCTCCCCCGGCGAATCTCGCGAGACCCGAGCCCCAGCCGGAACACGCCGACGTGGAACGCGCGGCCACCGTGCCTCATTCGCCGCGCAACCGTGTCCAGACGCACCACGGCCGTAGACTTCGTCAAGCCGCTGCATCAATTCGAGCCGAAGGCCCCTGGAATCGACGCAAGCTCCAAGAACCCGCCGCCGGCCGCCGCCCCCTTCATTGTGTTCCCGGTGAGCTTCTGGAGCGAACCCCCCTCCCCGTTCTTCTTCTCGAGCCGTGCTTCGCCGTCTCCGTCGAGACAGTGGGCAGCCGCCGCCCCCCCGTCGACGTAGCCATGGCCACGGGCCTCCTCGCCTTGCCCCGTTGGCACGGGCGTACGCGCGACATTGCGGGCTTCGTCCCCGTGCCCCCAGCCTCCTCCCCCGTGGCCTAAATCGCCACCCCGGCGAGAGCGCCGCCGTGGCAGGGGCACCGGCGTTTAGCCGCCGGTCGGTTAACGCTAAGCCCCCTCCTAATCCCCTCTCTCTCTCGCTGACAGTGGGCCCAGCCCCTTAATTAAACGGGGTTCAAAATTTAAACAGAGCTAATTAACCCTCTGCCACTGACTGGTGGGCCCCTTTTGTCAGTTGACCAGTCAAACCCCTGACGCCAGCATGATGCAGTGCTGACGCAGTAAATCTTAAATCGGTTATTTAATTCAGTAAATTCCACAAATTGGCTGAAATTTTGAAAAATCATAGAAAATTCATTTTAACTCCAAATTCAACATATAATATATGAAAAATTATCAGGAGAAAATCCTCTATCCAAATATCCAACTTTCAGCTATGTTGGAGTTGATCTTAAAAAGGGATCAGTAGCTTTTGCTTTTTGATTTAATTGGAATTATTTCAAATTCAATTCAATTGATATTCCAACTTCAAACTTTGAAATGCATCACACATCACTTGTACTTCAGAAGCATTTCACACATATTGATGCCTTGGTTTACAATGAACAAATTTTAGAAAATGCAAGTTGACCAAATTTGAATAACATTTGAAGTTTGAATTTGAATTTACTTTTCAAATCAACTTCAATTAAAATGTGGAAATTCAAACATAGGTCACATCAGCACCTTGCCATGCTTTGTTTTACATATTGTTTGTGCATTGTATTATTTTGATTGTGCTTTACTTCCAGTGCTTCGGTGATTGCATCTTCTCGGTAGAGTTGATCTCGGAGATGAGTTCAACCTCACGTCGGAAGAGTGTTACATCGTGATCGTCAGCAAGGCAAGCAGCCCCCTCTTTGATCATGTCTATAAAATCCCAGTTCCCTCTCATTCTCGCAAATGCATGTTTAGGATGTCAGCATGATACGTTCTACCACTAGTTGAACCCATTCCTTTGCATGACCTATCATTTTGTCACAGTAGTAAGCAAACCACAATCCTAGCAGATGTAGGAGTTGGTTGATATCATGTGGCCCCTGCAACTGTTACAGCTTATTGCATGCTTAGAGTTGTTACCTGAGGCTATTTTTGATGTGAGTCGGGATGGTAGTGATCATGTGAATGATGGTGGTAACGTGTTGGTGAATCTACCCTAAACAAAGGTGAACGATGAGAGGCTGTGTAGGAGTACACAGTGGGTTGTCTCGTTGAACACTGCCTTAGGCCCGAGTTCTTGTGTTGTTATCCAAGACAAAGAGTACGACCACACATTGGGCTCACTGACCCCTCTCGGCCTAGTACCTCACCCCGGACCAGTCCAGGAGTCGCAAGTAGTTCTCCCTTTAACGATCTCAAGCAGGTGGAACCAAGGTAAGTGGTTGGCGTAGGTTGTGGGCACGTTGAATCAAGTGATCATGATCGAGTTGAGCTTGATGGCGGTCACACAACGTTTGAGTCCGCATCGGAACAATCGGCCGGATTCCGACTGTGGTCCCAACTCAAATAGGCGACTCCCTAGGACTAGAGATGGTGCCGTGAGTGAAGTGTCGTGGCAGCATCCTCGCAGGTACTCACTTGAAGAGTCCATCCCCAGGCGGTAACTGATGAGGCGTGTGTGTAGCAGTACACCCCTGCAGGGTTAATGAACTATTCGAATAGCCGTGTCCGCGGTTATGGACTACTTGGAGACCTTTACTTCGTCATAGATAACTTGAACCGGATACTTCTAAAACACACCAAGATAAGTGTGAGTGCTATGGCGTGCTTTCTCGTGGGGAAGTCGAGGAAGGCACCATAGTGGAGTATTGATTGGAGACTGTTACTTGGACTCGTGTACGTTCTTACCTCTCTCTGGTACTCGTAGTTCAAGATTAGCCAAGTCAAAGCTGGCACTTCTGCAAGTGAAACCCCACCTCCCTTTACCTTGATACATGTGCATGAGTAGTATAGTTCCTATGTAAGTCTTGCTGAGTACGACTTTGTACTCACGTTTGCTTATTCTATGTTTTAGAGACGAGACCACTGAACCTGATGGTGGCCTCTACCTTGACATCGACGTGGACCAATGTCGTATAGTTCCAGGCAGCAGCCTGTGCCCTTTGGAGGGTCGTTGTACTTTTCTTTCAGGCTTCTTAAGCCATTTGTTAAACTTGTCTTTACTAAGACATAATTTGCTTCCGTTGATGTTTGATGTAATGTTGGATCACATCCATGTGATCTCTGCTTGTAATATAACTACTATGTCTGCTCGGTTTAGCAGAAGTTATAAATACCGAGTTTGTAGAGTTCATGTTGTGATTACCTGCTGTTTACACTGGACATGTATGCTGTGTGTATGATTATAACATGCATGTCTTAGTGTGGGGTTCGATAGCTTAGTTGTGTTCTTGCCGGCGGTATTTTATACACCAAGTGGCCCTTAGATGTGCGCAGCTTGGGGCATCGCGATGCGATTGCTCGTGACTCTGTCACGTGGCACACTTTGTTGTATGATCGAGCCCACCCGAGATCACGACTAAGTGATCGGGCTGGAGTAAGTATGTGTAAGGGTTGTTATTCAATCGATAACATGGTTGAGGCGACTTGTCTGTGAATATGGGATTCACCACCCATATCATTAGACTTGTGTGCGGACGATGAGGACCCATCTCAGTTGATCATCCGGCCTGAGTGGGATGCCCCTCACTTTCGATGCTTACCGAGAGTGATCTGTGCTTGGACTTGTCTGTTTAGACAAGTGGGTACGGCTCTCGGATCTCCATGTGATTGTATTATGACCGGAATTACATATGCTAACCCCGGGTCCCGACAGACTTGGTATCAGAGCAGGACTGCCTTTAGGATTATCAAACCTTTGGCCTATGTCGAGTCTAGCATTCTATAGTTATATAGTTACTTTGGGTATAAGGGAACAACGTAAGACTTCTTTTTTCTCCTTATCCTCATCGATCTGAGTTCTGAGTCAACCTCATCTTATTCTACGGGAAGATAGGACTAGGCTCATCTATGTCTTTACTAGGACATCTCGTTGATTGCTTCTTTCTAGCTGTAGGAGTGTTGTGGTCTTTTCTGAGCCATCATTCCATAGTGTTTCTGTGGAAGTAATGTCCGTTATCCTATAGGTTGTCTCAATTTCCATCCCGGTACAGCCGTTATGCTGTCCATTTGTGGCTTTGATGCTATTGCATTATAGTCTTCTATCTTAGCATAGAATTGTGTCCTAAATCCTATTCTGATTGTTGATTCTTATCACACAGAATGTCAGGTGCAAATCAAGGTGTTGATCCCAGTTCCAGTTATATAGACGATGAAGAACCTCCACCACCAACCTCAACGGCAGAAATCATGTTGGAGGCTGAACAGAATCGTCGTGATCAGACACGTCTTCTCGAGCGCATTGAGCAGAACACTTCTCGTCAGCATCTTAGTGTTGTTACCATCCAGGATTTCATTCTCCTCAACCCGCCAGTATTCCGATGTCCTTCCGAGCCCCTTGATGCCGATGATTGGCTTCGTTCCCTCGAGCGTAAGCTTGAGACAGCCTATTCGCGGCATATTTTCTGGAAGGTGCTGCTCTTCAGTGGTGGGAAAACTTCGTGGCAATGCAACCAGTTGGTCACGTGGTGACTTGGAAAGAGTTCTGTGATGAATTCCGTGGATATCATATTCCGGATCAGCTGATGGAGCGCAAGAGAGAAGAATTTTGCAATCTGACCCAAGGAAAGATGACTGTTCATGAGTATAGGACTGAGTTCACTCGTCTAGCACGTTATGCCCAAGAAGAAGTATCCACCAACGCCAAGAAACAAGCAAGGTTCCGCAAGGGACTTAGCCCCGTCCTTCGTCATGACCTGAATCTTCACGAGTTCGTCAACTTCAGGGACTTGGTCGACAAATCCTTCAAGGCCGAGTATGGAAATGAGTTGTATGAAGAGTCTCGCAAGCATTATCGTGAGTTTGCCCAATCTTCTGGCCCAGTTTCTCGGAAACGCCGTGTTTGGATTCCCTTCAGTGACGTCAGTCGTGCCGTAAGTGCTTCTAGACCACCAACCACCATATATCGTCCACCTCAACCCAATCTTCCTCCTTGGAATTTTGTTGGACAATCAAGTGCTCAAGTTCCTTTCATTCCACGTGGTGTTTGTTTCCAATGTGGACAATCAGGTCACAATATTCGAGAGTGTCCCCAAAATCATGTAGCCACCACACCTAAACCAAAGCAAGCCTTTCGTCGTGGCAAGCCACTACCCAAGACTTCCAAGGTCAAGCCTCCTGTTTATGAACATGGTTATGTGAATCATGTATCCATTCTAGATTCCCACAAGTCAACCGATGTTGTACTCAGAACCCTTCCTGTCAATTCCACCCCAGCTTCGGTTCTTTTTGACCCAGGAGCATCTCAGTCATTCATATCCTAGGACTTTGCACTGTCACATGACATCTCTTTTTCGATGTTATCCACCCCCTTAGTTGTGCAAGCCCCTGGATCCAGATGGCACACCACCATGGTGAGTCATGAGAATGAAATTGCAATTGAGGGTTTAGTATTCCTTGCCTCACTTATAGCCCTCAAGTCTTCAGACATTGATGTGATCTTAGGTATGGATTGGTTATCAAGACAGAATGTTGTCCTTGATTGTAAAGCCAAGTCAGTGAAACTAACCCATCCATCAGGCCAGACAATCAAGTACACCTCACCAAGCTCTAAAACCCAGGTGCATTCTTTAAATGTGCTTCCTCTTCCGGACCTTGAAGATATTCCGGTGGTTCGTGACTTCCCGGATGTCTTTCCAGAAGAGCTGCCAGGAATACCACCTGACAGATCTGTAGAGTTTGTGGTCGATCTTATCCCAGGAACCGCACCAATATCCAGACGCCCATATAGAATGGCCCCACGTGAGTTAGCTGAGCTTAAAATCCAACTTGAAGCTTCGTTGGAAAAAGGCTTCATCCGCCCTAGCTCATCGCCATGGGGTTGCCCCGTTCTGTTCGTAACGAAGAAAGATGGAACAGAAAGGATGTGCGTAGACTATCGCCCGCTAAATCTAGCGACGATAAAGAACAAGTACCCACTGCCCAGGATCAATGATCTTTATGATCAACTTGCAGGATCCTCTGTCTTCTCCAAGATGGATTTGAGATTAGGCTATCATCAGATCAAAATCAGAAACGAGGACATCCCCAAAACGGATTTTACTACTCGTTATGGTCTTTATGAGTACACCGTTATGTCCTTTGGTTTAACCAATGCCCCCGCCACATTCTCGCGCTTGATGAATTCGATCTTTATGGAGTACTTAGATAAATTTGTTGTAGTTTATCTTGATGACATCCTCATCTACTCGAAGAACGAAGAACATTACGCAGAACATCTTAGGCTGGTATTGATGAAACTTAGAGAGCATTGCCTGTATGCTAAATTCTCCAAGTGTGAATTCTGGCTACCAGAAGTGACCTACTTAGGCCACGTGATTTCTGCAAAAGGCATTGCTGTCAATCGCGAGAGAGTTCAGGCCGTCCTTGACTGGACTCCACCTCAATCGGTTAAGCAAGTTAGGAGTTTTCTTGGCTTAGCAAGCTATTGTCTCCGCTTCGTCGGGAACTTTTCTAAAGTTGCAAAGCCTCTGACTGAACTCCTCAAGAAAGAGAAGAAATTCGAATGGACTCCCAAGTGCGAGGAAAGCTTCCAAGAGCTAAAAAGAAGATTGACTTCTGCACCCGTACTTGCGCCTCCAGACACCAAAAAGGATTTCGAGATCTATTGTGATGCTTCACGGCAAGGGTTAGGATGCATACTTATGCAAGATCGACATGTGGTAGCTTATGCTTCACGCCAGTTGCGACCACATGAAGAGAACTATCCTACCCATGACCTTGAACTCGCTGCCGTAGTTCATGCCCTAACAACTTGGCGACATTACCTCCTTGGTAATCGTTGTGAGATCTATTCCGACCACCAAAGCCTCAAATACATTTTCACCCAGCCAGATCTTAATCTCAGGCAAAGACGCTGGATTGAGTTGATAAAATATTATGACTTAGGAATTTCTTACACCCCAGGCAAAGCCAATGTCATGGCTGATGCACTAAGTCGTAAGTCGTATTGTAACAACCTCATGTTACAACAGTATCAACCACTTCTTCATGAGGAATTTCGAAAGCTCAACCTCGAGATTGTTCCTCGTGGATCTCTTTTCAACTTGGTGGCGAAACCAACCCTTGAGGATCAAATCATAGTTGCCCAAAGGCGTGCACGAGGTGTTCGCCAGATCAAGGAGAACATTGCTAGCGGAGTTGCTAAATGTTTCTCCACAGATAGCAACGGAACGGTATTCTTTGAAAATCGTTTGGTAGTACCTAAGAATAGGGAACTAAGGCAACTCATCCTCAAAGAAGCCCATGATACACCCCTCTCCATTCATCCCGGTAGCACAAAAATGTACCGAGATCTACGCCAGAGATTTTGGTGGACTAGGATGAAGAGAGAAATTGCTCAGTTCATTGCTGAATGTGATGTTTGTCGTCGCATTAAGGCAGAACATCAAAGACCTGCTGGTACTCTTAGACCTTTGCCTATCCCCGAGTGGAAGTGGGACAAAGTCAGTATGGATTTCATCACTGGCTTTCAAAAAACCCAGAAAGGAAATGATGCCATCTTCGTTGTCATAGATAGACTTTCCAAGGTTGCTCACTTCCTTCCAGTTCGAGAGTCTATAACTGCTAGCCAGTTAGCGGACTTGTATGTCTCCCGAATCGTATCACTCCATGGTGTTCCTTTGGAAATCAATTCAGACCGTGCTAGTCTTTTCACTTCTCGATTTTGGGAAAGTTTCCAGAATGCTATGGGAACCCACCTCTCCTTTAGCACCGCTATCACCCGCAGTCCAGTGGTCAAGTAGAAAGGGTCAATCAAATTCTCGAAGACATGCTCAGAGCTTGTGTTATCTCTTTCGGAAAGAAATGGGAGAATTCTCTTCCTTTTGCCGAATTTGCGTATAACAATAGCTTCCAATCTAGTTTGGGCATGGCTCCTTTTGAATTTCTCTATGGACGGAAATGTCGAACACCCCTAAACTGGTCAGAAATCGGTGAAAGACAATTCTTTGGACCGGATTTGATTCAGGATGCAGAAGAGCAAGTTCGCATTGTTCGTGAGAAATTGAAAACAGCCTAGTCTCATCAGAAAAGCTATTATGATCGTCATCATAGGGAAGAAAGCTATAATCTGGATGAGAAGGCTTACCTTCGGGTTACTCCTCTGAAGGGTACCCATCGCTTCGGTATGAAAGGAAAGTTGGCCCCACGTTATATCGGTCCCTTTCGCATTCTCGCCAAACGTGGAGAAGTTGCCTACCAATTGGAACTACCCCCTCACCTCTCCCAGGTTCATGATGTCTTCCACGTCTCTCAACTCAGGCGTTGCTTCAAGGACCCCATCCGCGAAGTAGACCACGAAACGCTTGATCTCCAAGATAACCTTTCATATCGAGAGTACCCTGTTCATATTCTTGATGAAGCCGAGCGTAGCACCAGACGTCGGAAGATCAGATTCCTCAAAGTGCAGTGGTCACATCATTCAGAGAAAGAAGCCTCCTGGGAACGAGAGGATCGTCTACGAGCTGAGTACCCCACCTTCCTCCCGACGACTTCTGAATCTCGGGACGAGATTCTTTGAGTGGGGGCGAGTTGTCAGAACCCCAAAGTAGGTTTGTGTTTAACCTAGCTTGCATTTTTGCATCTTGAAAAAAATTGCAAAAGAAAAGGAAATGGGGAAAAGAAAAGCCCTAAATGAATTAAATAAAAAGGCCAGAAATAAATCTTTTTCCAAAATTATTTTGGATGTTTTGAAAAATCCTAAAAATGAGTCTGATCATTTTAAAAGTGATTTGGGATTAAACCCATGCTCATAGATTTTTCAATAATTCAAATAGTGGCTTGGAAATTAAATCTTTTGTCTATTTGAATTGAAATTCAAATAATTTGAATTTCAAAAATTTCCAAAACTTGGGGTTGACTTCTACTTAGTCACCTAGGTTTTATAAAAATGTTTGGGGATTTTTATAAATGCCCTAGCTATTTTATTTTAATGGGCAAAACAGACAACAGAAAAGAAAATAAGAAAACACAGAGAAGCCTTAAGTTGCGCCACGGGCGAAGGCCCACTTGGCCCAGCCCGACCCCCTTCCTGTCGTCTTCCTCCTTGACAGAAGGAGGGCTGGACGCGCCGTGCGCCGTGCATGGCCGCCACCTCCACCTCCTCGCCACCTCCTGCTTCCCCCTCATCTTCTCCTTGGCGCTGGAGACGCCTGGGAAGCTCCCAGTTCCTTTCCCCCCCTCGCGCTGGCCTTCTTCTCTCTCTCCCCCGGCGAATCTCGCGAGACCCGAGCCCCAGCCGGAACACGCCGACGTGGAACGCGCGGCCACCGTGCCTCATTCGCCGCGCAACCGTGTGCCACGGCCGTCGACTTCGTCAAGCCGCTGCATCAATTCGAGCCGAAGGCCCCTGGAATCGACGCAAGCTCCAAGAACCCGCCGCCGGCCGCCTTTGTTCCCGGCGAGGAATTCGTCGCCCACAGGACCTCCCCAGCCCCGCCGTCCCCTTCATTGTGTTCCCGGTGAGCTTCTGGAGCGAACCCCCCTGCCCGTTCTTCTTCTCGAGCCGTGCTTCGCCGTCTCCGTCGAGACAGTGGGCAGCCGCCGCCCCCCCATCGACGTAGCCATGGCCACGGGCCTCCTCGCGTTGCCCCGTTGGCACGGGCGTACGCGCGACGTCGCGGGCTTCGTCCCCGTGACCCCAGCCTCCTCCCCCGTGGCCTAAATCGCCACCCCGGCGAGAGCGCCGCCGTGGCAGGGCCACCGGCGTTTAGCCGCCGGTCGGTTAACGCTAAGCCCCCTCCTAATCCCCTCTCTCTCTCGCAGACAGTGGGCCCAACCCCTTAATTAAACGGGGTTCAAAATTTAAACAGAGCTAATTAACCCTCTGCCACTGACTGGTGGGCCCCTTTTGTCAGTTGACCAGTCAAACCCCTGACGCCAGCATGATGCAGTGCTGACGCAGTAAATCTTAAATCGGTTATTTAATTCAGTAAATTCCAGAAATTGGCTGAAACTTTGAAAAATCATAGAAAATTCATTTTAACTCCAAATTCAACATATAATATATGAAAAATTATCAGGAGAAAATCCTCTATCCAAATATCCAACTTTCAGCTATGTTGGAGTTGATCTTAAAAAGGGATCGGTAGCTTTTGCTATTTGATTTAATTGGAATTATTTCAAATTCAATTCAATTGATATTCCAACTTCAAACTTTTAAATGCATCACACATCACTTGTACTTCAGAAGCATTTCACACATATTGATACCTTGGTTTACAATGAACAAATTTTAGCAAATGCCGGTTGACCAAATTTGAATAACATTTGAAGTTTTAATTTGAATTTACTTTTCAAATCAACTTCAATTAAAATGTGGCAATTCAAACATAGGTCACATCAGCACCTTGCCATGCTTTGTTTTACATATTGTTTGTGCATTGTATTATTTTGATTGTGCTTTACTTCCAGTGCTTCGGTGATTGCATCTTCTCGGTAGAGTTGATCTCGGAGACGAGTTCAACCTCACGTCGGAAGAGTGTTACATCGTGATCGTCAGCAAGGCAAGCAGCCCCCTCTTTGATCATGTCTATAAAATCCCAGTTCCCTCTCATTCTCGCAAATGCATGTTTAGGATGTCACCATGATACGTTCTACCGCTAGTTGAACCCATTCCTTTGCATGACCTATCATTTTGTCACAGTAGTAAGCAAACCACAATCTTAGCAGATGTAGGAGTTGGTTGATATCATGTGGCCCCTGCAACTGTTACAGCTTATTGCATGCTTAGAGTTGTTACCTGAGGCTATTTTTGATGTGAGTCGGGATGGTAGTGATCATGTGAATGATGGTGGTAACATGTTGGTGAATCTACCCTAAACAAAGGTGAACGATGAGAGGCTGTGTAGGAGTACACAGTGGGTTGTCTCGTTGAACACTGCCTTAGGCCCGAGTTCTTGTGTTGTTATCCAAGACAAAGAGTACGACCACACATTGGGCTCACTGACCCCTCTCGGCCTAGTACCTCACCCCGGACCAGTCCAGGAGTCACAAGTAGTTCTCCCTTTAACGATCTCAAGCAGGTGGAACCAAGGTAAGTGGTTGGCGTAGGTTGTGGGCACGTTGAATCAAGTGATCATGATCGAGTTGAGCTTGATGGCGGTCACACAACGTTTGAGTCTGCATCGGAACAATCGGCCGGATTCCGACTGTGGTCCCAACTCAAATAGGCGACTCCCTAGGACTAGAGATGGTGCCGTGAGTGAAGTGTCGTGGCAGCATCCTCGCCGGTACTCACTTGAAGAGTCCATCCCCAGGCGGTAACTGATGAGGCGTGTGTGTAGCAGTACACCCCTGCAGCTTTAATGAACTATTCGAATAGCTGTGTCCGCGGTTATGGACTACTTGGAGACCTTTACTTGATCATAGATAACTTGAACCGGATACTTCTAAAACACACCAAGATAAGTGTGAGTGCTATGGCGTGCTTCCTCGTGGGGAAGTCGAGGAAGGCACCATAGTGGAGTATTGATTGGAGACTGTTACTTGGACTCGTGTACGTTCTTACCTCTCTCTGGTACTCGTAGTTCAGGATTAGCCAAGTCAAAGCTGGCACTTATGGAAGTGAAACCCCACCTCCCTTTACCTTGATACATGTGCATGAGTAGTATAGTTCCTATGTAAGTCTTGCTGAGTACGACTTTGTACTCACGTTTGCTTATTCTATGTTTTACAGACGAGACCACTGAACCTGATGGTGGCCTCTACCTCGAGATCGACGTGGACCAATGTCGTATAGTTCCAGGCAGCAGCCTGTGCCCTTTGGAGGGTCGTTGTACTTTTCTTTCAGGTTTCTTAAGCCATTTGTTAAACTTGTCTTTACTAAGACATAATTTGCTTCAGTTGATGTTTGATGTAATGTTGGATCACATCCATGTGATCTCTGCTTGTAATATAACTACTAGGTCTGATCGGTTTAGCAGAAGTTATAAATACCGAGTTTGTAGAGTTCATGTTGTGATTACCTGATGTTTACACTGGACATGTATGCTACGTGTATGATTATAACATGCATGTCTTAGTGTGGGGTTCAATAGCTTAGTTGTGTTCTTGCCGGCGGTCTTTTATACACCAAGTGGCCCTTAGATGTGCGCAGCTTGGGGCATCGCGATGCGATTGCTCGTGACTCTGTCACGTGGCACACTTTGTTGTATGATCGAGCCCGCCCGAGATCACGACTAAGTGATCGGGCTGGAGTAAGTCTGTGTAAGGGTTGTGATTCAATCGATAACATGGTTGAGGCGACTTGTCTGTGAATATGGGATTCACCACCCATATCATTAGACTTGTGTGCGGACGATGAGGACCCATCTCAGTTGATCATCCGGCCTTAATGCGATGCCCCTCACGTTCGATGCTTACCGAGAGTGATCTGTGCTTGGCCTTGTTTGTTTAGACAAGTGGGTATGGCTCTCGGCTCTCCATGTGATTGTATTATGACCGGAATTACATACGCTAACCCCGGGTCCCGACAGTATGGAGAGTTCCAGTAGTGATTCCTACAATAGTGGTGAAGAAGCCCATAATCTATCAACTGATGAAGATGATGACTCCAATGATGATGAAGTTTCAAGTATTCAAGCCACGATCATATTGAATTTTTAAGTAAAATAGTTTTTCTTTCGAGTGCTGCTCATGCCTGTAATGTTCTGTCTTATGAAGACAAATTTTTAATAAAAATAATCTGGGATTTTAGTAAAGCTTCTCTTTTTTCTTGTAATGCTTTAATCAGCCGGTTTTTGTATAACCGACTTGCATTAACTAGGAAACAATCTTTTGAGGAGTTGTTATCGTGACCATCTGTAGCCCCCATGAATCGGGATGATTAACTAAGTGTCATGCCGAATCATAATAAAATCAACATGTAGCCCCAATGAGTCAGCAGAGACCATTGTATGTCATGCCGAGTCATAGTAAAATCAACATGTTAGTTATTATTATTTTTCTCTTTTTAAAAAAAATCAACATGTTGCCCTCATGAGTTGGTATGAAAAATTTATGTTCATGCCGAGTCAAAGTAGAGTGAATCTGTAGCCCCCAAGTACCGACTTTTAGTTCATTTGATAATGTTCATGAAAGCCGATATTTTGACGAAGGAAAGAATTGATATGTTTTTGTATGCTGAGAAAAGTAAACAGATTAAAAAAATGAAAAGTATGCTTATGTATGCAAGAGATGTAAGAGCTAATATAGAAGCTGGCCGTATGCGTGATTTTGTCATAGTATTCTTTAACGATACAAGGTCAGTACTAACCGACTCCTTAAACGAGAGGTTTATGACTGTCTTGTAGAAAAGAATTGCTGGTCACCTGATTGCGCGCAAGTCGAAACTTCTCTGTAAGCAAGTATCACATGACTTATTCTAGTGTTCTCTGCAATAGAATTAAACTCAACAAACATCTGATAAAGCCGACTAGTGTTTGAACTAAAACGGGTCACGTAGGTCATAGAAGTGCGAGTTTGCATCAGCTATACAGGCAAAGATAATGCCATAGTTGGTGAATTTCATGTATATGCCGAGCCCCCAATTGAAGAGTTGAAGTCGAAAGATTTCAAATCCCTAGGGTCCCTAAATAAAGCTATATACATGCCTGGTACCAGGGAAAGGGGTGATCAAGCCCTACAGGTTTCCAAGGATTGAAATGCAAGAATGCAATGCATGTCAAGATTAAAAAGAAAAAGTAAAAAAAGGAAGTCGGCATAGAAAACAAAAGTCAGCTTTTTTTTAAAGAAAGGAAGTCAGATTCTTATATTACTGATGTCTGTAAACTGGTGTACAAGAATGTTCCTGTCTACTCGAGTATAATAGGGACGAAGCTGAGCTATATTCGACGGCGTGAGAGTCTCTTCCTCGGACGTGCGCATGGCAGTCGGCTCGCGTATGTCAACCAGGTAGTAGGATCCATTAGATAAATTCTTGCTTACCACAAACGGTCCTTCCCAAGGTGGGATAAGTTGTGCATGCCGGCCTTTTTCTGTATTAGGTGGAGAACTAAGTCCCCTTCCTGGAATGTCCGACCCTTGATGCGACGAGTATGATAACGTCGTAGGTCCTGCTGGTAGATCACCGACTTGGAAGCCGCCAATTCTCGTTCTTCATCGAGGACATCTAAGGAATTCTGCCTTGCTTCCTCATTGTCAGCCTCAACATAAGCGGTGGCTCTGGGTGAATCATGACAGGCGTCGCTTGGGAGGACGGCTTCAGCTCCATAAACAAGGAAGAAAGGTGTAAAACTAGTCGACCTGTTGGGCGTAGTCCTGATACTCCAAAGCACGGAGGGTAATTCCTCCGCCCAACAACCTGGTGTTCCTATTAGAGGGACATGGTGTCGGGGTTTGATGCCCCGTACCAGTTCCTGGTTGGCTCTCTCGGCCTGTCCATTAAACTGTGGGTGAGCCACAGATGTGAGAACAAGTCGGATATGCTCCTTCACACAGAAACGCTCCATGACCCCTTCTGATAAATTTCTCCCATTATCAGTGATGATGCTGTGGGGATATCCAAACCGGAAGATGATATTTTTCAGAAATTTAAGTGTTGTTGCCGCATCACATTTGCTGACCGGCTCCGCTTCAACCCACTTGGTGAATTTATACACTGCAACCAAGAGGTGAGTATTTCCGCATTTGGAACGCCTGAAAGGCCCCACCATATCAAGCCCCCAAACTGCAAAAGGCCAGATGATTGGAATCATCCTGAGTTCTTGAGCCTACATGTGGACTTGCCTTGCATAACGCTGGTAACCATCACACTTCTTTACTATGTCCTCCTTATCTGCATGAGCTTTGGGTCAGTAGAATCCATGGCGATAAGCATTGGACACAAGTGATCGGGAGCCGGCATGATGACCACAATCTCTAGAGTGTATTTCGTTTAGTATGGCTCGTCCTTCTTCTGGTGAAACACATCTCTGCAAAACTTGGGTGGGACAAAGTCGGTTTATCTCTCCATTGATAAGCACAAAGGATTTGCTACGTCTGATGATTTGCTTCCCCAATATCTCATTAGTTGGGAGGATACCCCGGGTCTTGTAGCCCAAAGATGGTGTGACCCACGAGGGACTGACATGTATTGCAGCTACTAAGGCCATCTTCGGGTCTGGTACTGCTATATCCTGCTCTGTAGGGGGCTACAAAGACGGATGCAACAAGACATCAAGGAAGACATTTGGTGGAACCGACTTCCGTTGAGAGACGACCGGGACAGAGCGTCGGCTGCCTCGTTTTTCCTGCGATCCACATAATCCACTTGTTAGCCGGTAAATAATCCGGCTATCCTCAAAACTTCTTGTCTGTAGGCCACCATTGTCGGGACCCGGGGTTAGCGTATGCAAGTACAGTTAAGACATAGTCATATGGAGAGCCGAGAACCGCACCCACTTGTCTAAGCAGACAAGGCCAAGCACTGAACATTCTCGGAAAGCATCGTATGTGAGGGGCATCCCATCCAGGCCGGATGATCAACTGTGATGGGTCCTCACCGTCCGCACACAAGTCTAATGATATGGGTGGTGAACTCCCATATTCAACGACAAGTCGCCTCAACCATACTATCGACTATCTCAAAACTCTCACATAGACTTACTCCAGCCCGATCACTTAGTCGGGGTCTAGGGCGGGCTCGATCATACCAAAAAGTGTGCACGAGACGGAGTCTCGAGCAATCGCATCGCGATGCCCCAAGCTGCGCACATCTAAGGGCCACTTGGTGTATGAAAGACCGCCAGCCAGAACACAACTAAGGTCTCGAAAACCCATACAAAGACATGCATGTTATAAACATACACGCAGCACACATGCCTTGTATGAACAGCAGGTACCATTCCAATTCTCTACAAAGTGTACATTTTATTTATAACTCTTATAGAGTACACACAGAGATCACATAGATGTGATCCAACATTACAACATAAAGCGGAAGAAAATTATGTCTGAGTACAGACAAGTTTAACAAATTGGCTTAAGAAGCCTTATTCAAACATAAAGCCCTCCACGAGGGAACCAGTTTGCTGACTGGGACTAGACTAGCTTAACTTCAGTCGTTCAGCTCGATGAAGAAGCCACCTTCGGGGTCAGTGGCGTCATCTAAAACATAGATTAAGCAAACGTGAGTACAAAGGCGTACTCAGCAAGACTTACGTAGGAGCTATACTACTCATGCACATGTATCAAGGTAAAGGGAGGTGGAGTTCACTTGCAGAAATGCCAGCTTTGACTTGGCTAATCCTGAACTACGAGTACGAGACTTGAGATAAGAAGCATACACGAGTCCACTACTTTCTCCAACCAATACACCACTATGGTGCCTTCCTCGACTTCCCCACGAGAAAGCACGCCATATCACTCACACTTATCTTGGTGTATTTTAGAAGTATCCGGTTCAAGTTATCTAATAATCAAGCTAAGCTTTCCAAGTAGTCCATAACCGCGGACGCGGCTATTCGAATAGTTTTGTTAACCTTGCAAGGGTGTACCGCTACACACATATGATCATCATTTACCGCCTTTGATCTCGACACCATTCAAGGGGTGCCAGCGAGGATGCTCACCACAACTGTTACCTCATAGCCTATCTAGTCCAAGAAAGCCGCCTACTTGGGTTGGCTACCACTATCGTGAACCCGTCCGGTTTACCGAAGTGGACCCAAGCGATGTGTGCGTGGTGCATAAGCCGGTCTCGGGTGAGCCGTTCTCTCTCTTAGCATCCAGGCCACAAGCCTACCAGAACTCCGAACTACTGCGACATCTGGACATCGAAAGGGATGAGTTAATAAGGTTAGAGGGGTCAGTGAGCCCAATGTGTGGTTGTACTCTTCATCTTGGATCACCACACAAGAACTCGGACTTAGGGCGGTGTTCAACGAGACAACCCACCGTGTACTCTTACACAGCCTCTCATCGTTCACCTTGTATTAGGGTCGATTCACCAACACTCTTCTACCATCATCAACATGATCACTACCATCCCGACTCACATCACAGTAACAACATGGTATCATACTAAGCATGCAATAAGCAGTAACATTGCAGGGGCCACATGATATCATTCAACTCCTACATTTGCTAGGATTGTGGTTTGCTTACTACTGTGACAAAAGATAGGTCATGCAAAGGAATGGGTTCATCTAAGCGGTAGAATCGTAACATGGTGATCATCCTATACAATGCATAAGCGAGACATGAGAGGGAAGTGGGATTTTATCGACATGATCAATGGGGTTTTGCTTGCCTTGCTGACGTGGTTCGGGTTCTGGATCTTCAGCGAAGGGGGTGACCTCTTGCTCCGGTTTCACCTCTACTCGACAAACAAAGCACGAAGTAGCAATCAATATGAATGCAATGCTCAAGCACATGATTGAATGTTAAAGTTTGAAGTATAAGTTTGGATGTGTGAGGCAATTCCATTTAAGTGGAATATATTGCATTTAGAATGCAAATTCAAATTCCACATTTGAATTCAACATTAACCAAGTTATATGTGATATAGTTTCATCATTTTAAATCATCTTCATATGTGTATGATATGCCTCTGATGTGTAAGTGAAATGTAGCATGTTGCCATGGTTCAAGTTGCCAAAATTATTTGAATTGAATTTGATTTAATTTCATTTAAATCAAATAGCAAATGCTACTGATCACATTTTAAATTCAACTCAAACAGAGTTGAAAGTTGCATATTTGGAAAGATAATTTTCTCCTGATCATTTTTCATATATTATTTGTCCAATTTGGAGTTAATATGAATTTTCTATGAATTTCCAAAGTTTGGGGTATTTTCTGGAATTTCTGGAATTCTTTTTAATTAGAAAAGCTTTTTTGCGCCAGCACTGCATCAGCATGACGTAAGGGGGGTTTTGACCCCGGTCAAACTGACCAGTGGGCCAGGGCTGTCAGCCTCTCATCTAATTTTCCTGTTAGATTAATCTAACAGAGAGGATTAGAGGGGGCTGGGCCCACCTGTAAGTGACCCAGGGGGGTTGGTTTAGGTGCTAATCACCCCGGACACGTCAGACTTGCCGGCGGCTAGTCGCCGGCGACCATCCGACGCGGCCGCGACGCACGGGACGGCGGCTCCGGCCACCATTTGGTGCGCTGAGACCACCAAACGGAAGCCCGAGCTCGTCCGCATCACCCAGAGCACAGCAGCGCCACTGGGGGGCACCGGAGTGATGCCGGCGACGAGTCCTAGCGGCGGCCGTTGCTCGGTGACAACGAAGACGACGCTGCGGTGGGTTTTCGTGGGCATGCGATGGCTCGGACGAATCCTTGGAGCACTAGGAGCACGGTGGTCGTCTTGGATGGGTCGAAGGGGCACGGGAACTTCCTCGCCGTCGACCATGGCGGCGACGAGCTCCTGCGTTCATGGAGGATCCAGCTAGGGAGGAGGAGGGAGACGAAGGAATGGCTAGGGTGAACCGTGATCTCACCGTGAGTTCAACGGAGGTGGTGGCGCGGTCGGGGACGCCCTGTGGTTGCCGGAATCAAAGAAATCGCGCGGCGGCTCCGGTGAGGTCTCGGTGAAGCTTGCGTTGGCCTCGAGCTCGATTAGTCCTCCAGCTTCTCCAGATCGAGGAAGTCGACGAAGGCGCGCACGATGGACATGGTCTCCAGGCTTCTCTCCGGCGTTGGCTGCGGATTCCGTCGACGGTGAACGGCGGAGGCTCTCGGGGAAGAAGGGGAAAACGAGGAGAAGGCGCGAGACGAAGCGGCGATGGGGGGGAAGTGGTTCGCCGTGTCACGGCGTCTCTCTGGCGCAAGGAGAAGGCACGGGAGGGCCTCCAGGCAGGCAAGCAGGTGGCGCCGGCGTCGGCATGCGCTCCAGCGAGCTGCTTGCCGCTCCGGGGAAGAAAACAAACGGGAGGGGCAGCTGGCTGGGCTGGCTTGCTGGGCCGCGGGTGAAGAGTTGGGCCGAATGGCCAGGTAAGTCCTTTTTCCTTTTTCTTTCTGTTTAATCTTTCCTTTCTTTTTTTGTAATTTGTTTTGGCTCTGATAAAAATACCAAACCATTTTATTAAATGCTGAAAAATTTTACATGGCCTCATAATAATATAGACTAGCCACTCACAAACTTTCAACATTTTTAAAATTCAAATGATTTGAATTTTAAATCAAAAAGGGGTATTTCTTTAATTCCAAGGTACTGTTTGAATATTTGAAAAATCTATGAGCATGGGGTGGGTCCCACATCACTTGATATGTGATCACACTCATTTATAAGACTTTTTCAAAACTCTAACATGAATTTTTGGAAAATATTTTTATCTGGCCTTTTGAAATAATTCAACTGGGGGGTGTTCCTTCTCCCATTTTGATTTCGAATTTGATTTCCAAGATTTCTTTTTGAAATTTTTACATGATGCAAAGGCACTAGCTAACCCTAGCACATACCTAACAGAGGGATCTGACAACCATAATGGGGTCCTTAGAATCCCACTTCCCTGATACTTGCTGAGAGACAAGATCAGAATCACAAAAATATTGAATCCATCTTATGTTCATCTCGCGTGCCAATCGCAGGCCGTGGAGTAGGGCTTCGTATTCAGCTGCATTGTTATTGCAGGTAAATTTTAGTTGTAAAACGTAGCAGAATTTCCCCACTGTAGGTGAGATGGGGACGACTCCGACTCCTGACCCCTGGAGCTGCCGGCTTCCATCGAAATGCATAGTACAGTACTTGGTAGTCGGCTTATCCGAGGGTTCTTGGAGTTCTGTCCAGTCGTTGATAAAGTCGACCAATGCCTGAGACTTAATAGATGTGTGTGGCACATAATTTATGTGATAAGCCCCCAACTCAATAGCCCATTTAGCAATTATGCCAGTGGCCTCTCGATTCTGGATGATATCAGAGAGTGGTGCCGAGATGACTAGTGTGATGGGGTGCTCTTGAAAATGGTGCTTCAACTTCCGGCTTGCCACGAAGACGCCCAAACCCAACTTTTGCCAGTGAGGGTAACGTTGTTTAGATGATGTCAAAACCTCACTGGCATAGTAGGCATGCCTCTGTATGGGGTACTCCTTTCCTTCTTCTTTGCGTTCAACCAAAACTATAGCACTAACCGCCTGGTTGTTCGCTGACATAGTAGGCATGCCTCTATATGGGGTACTCCTCGACGACTCCAGAAGCCACCTGGTCCTTGAAGACCGATGACGGGATTACGTCCCTGTCGGAATATCGTCGGTGAAGACATACGTGACATGGCCTCGACGAGCAAAGAAAAAGATGGATTTGTATCCCGATTCCAATTGCATGACGGCATGCGTCTGGTGGAGAAATCCCCAACCTAGTAGAGACTCCAAACAAGGGAAGTCCGACGAAGGAACGAGAAAGAGAGAAATAACTTAATTGAATGAATGAAAAAGGGCACCCCTACCCCTCCTTATATAGGCTAAGGAAGGGTATTGTCGGGACCCCGGGTTAGCGTATGCAAGTACAGTTAAGACATAGTCATATGGAGAGCCGAGAACCGCACCCACTTGTCTAAGAAGACAAGGCCAAGCACTAAACATTCTCGGAAAGCATCGTACGTGAGGGGCATCCCATCCAGGCCGGATGATCAACTGAGATGGTCCTCATCGTCCGCATACAAGTCAAATGATATGGGTGGTGAACTCCCATATTCAAAGACAAGTGGCCTCAACCATACTACCGACTATCTCAACACTCTTACATAGACTTACTCCAGCCCGATCACTTAGTCGGGGTCTAGGGCGGGCTCGATCATACCACAAACTGTGCACGAGACGGAGTCTCGAGCAATCGCATCGCGATGCCCCAAGCTGCGCACATCTAAGGGCCACTTGGTGTATGAAAGACCGCCAGCCAGAACACAACTAAGGTCTCGAAAACCCATACGAAGACATGAATGTTATAAACATACACGCAGCACACATGCCTTGTATGAACAGCAGGTACCATTGCAATTCTCTACAAAGTGTACATTTTATTTATAACTCTTATAGAGTACACACAGAGATCACATACATGTGACCCAACATTACAACACAGGCGGAAGCAAATTATGTCTGAGTACAGACAAGTTGAACAAATGGCTTAAGAAGCCTTATTTAAACACAAAGCCCTCCACGAGGGAATTAGTGTGCTGACTGGGACTAGACTAGTTTAACTTCAGTCGTCCAGCTCGATGAAGAAGCCACCTTCGGGGTCAGTGGCATCATCTAAAACATAGATTAAGCAAACGTGAGTACAAAGTCGTACTCAGCAAGACTTACCTAGGAGCTATACTACTCATGCACATGTATCAAGGTAAAGGGAGGTGGGGTTTCACTTGCAGAAATGCCAGCTTTGACTTGGCTAATCCTGAACTACGAGTACCAGACTTTGAGGTAAGAAGCGTACACGAGTCCACTACTTTCTCCAACCAATACACCACTATGGTGCCTTCCTCGACTTCCCCAGGAGAAAGCACGCCATAGCACTCACACTTATCTTGGTGTGTTTTAGAAGTATCCGGTTCAAGTTATCTAATAATCAAGCTAAGCTTTCCAAGCAGTCCATAACCGCGGACGCGGCTATTCGAATAGTTTTGTTAACCTTGCAAGGGTGTACCGCTACACACACATGACCATCATTTACCGCCTTTGATCTCGACACCATTCAAGGGGTGCCAGCGAGGATGCTCACCACAACTGTTACCTCATAGCCTATCTAGTCCGAGAAAGTCGCCTACTTGGGTTGGCTACCACTATCGTGAACCCGGCCGGTTTACCGAAGTGGACCCAAGCGATGTGTGCGTGGTGCATATGCCGGTCTCGGGTGAGCCGTTCTCCCACTTAGCACCCAGGCCACAAGACTACCAGAACTCCGAACTACTGCGACATCTGGACATCGAATGGGATGAGTTAATAGGTTGAGAGGGGTCAGTGAGCCAATGTGTGGTTGTACTCTTCATCTTGGATCACCACACAAGAACTCGTACTAGGGCGGTGTTCAACGAGACAACCCACTGTGTACTCCTACACAGCCTCTCATCGTTCACCTTGTATTAGGGTCGATTCACCAACACTTTTCTACCATCATCAACATGATCATTCCCATCCCGACTCTCATCACAGTAACAACATGGTATCATACTAAGCATGCAATAAGCGATTACAATTTCAGGTGTTACATGATATCAAACAACTCCTACATTTGCTAGGATTGTGGTTTTCTTACTACTGTGACAAAAGATAGGTCATGCAAAGGAATGGGTTCATCTATGCGGTAGAAACGAAGAATGGTGATCATCCTAAATAATGCATAAACGAGACATGAGAGGGAAGTGGGATTTTATCGACATGATCAATGGGGGTTTGCTTGCCTTGCTGACGAGGTTCGGGTTCTGGATCTTCAGCGAAGGGGGTGACCTCTTGCTCCGGTTCCACCTCTACTCGACAAACAAAGCACGAAGTAGCAATCAATATGAATGCAATGCTCAAGCACATGAATGAATGTTGAAACTTGAAGTATAAGTTTTGATGTGTGTGAGACAATTCCATTTAAGTGGAATATATTGCATTTAAAATGCAAATTCAAATTCCACATTTGAATTCAAATTAACCAAGTTGTATGTGACATAGTTTGATCATTTTGAATTATCTTCAAATGTATAAGATATGTCTCTGATGTGTGATTGAATTGTAGCATGTTGCCATGGTTCAAGTTGCAAAATTATTTGATTTGAATTTGATTTAATTCCATTTAAATCAAATAGCAAATGCTACTGATCACATTTTAAATTCAACTCAAACAGAGCTGAAAGTTGCATATTTGGAAATATAATTTTCTCCTGATCATTTTTCATATATTATTTGTCCAATTTGGAGTTAATATGAATTTTCTATGAATTTCCAAAGTTTGGGGTATTTTATGGAATTTTCTGGAATTCTTTTAATTCAAATAATCTCTGGAAATTCATATAAATGATTTACTGCGTCAGGCTGACGTCAAGCTGGCGTCAGGGGGGGGCTGACATGTGGGGTCACCCTGTCAGTGGCTGGTTAACTTAACCCGTGGGTTAACTTAATCCAGTGGCTTAATTGAGCCACTGGGCCCACTGGTCAGTGACCCAGGGGTCACTAATTAGGTGATTAACCGGGGGGGGGGGGGGGTTAGCACTGACACGCCGGCGGCTAAACGCCGGCGGCCTGGCCACGGTGGCGCAGCACGGGAACTCGATTCCGTCCACCATTTGGAGCGCGACGACCACCAAATTGAAGCTCTCACTCGCGCGTGTCGAACGGGACCAAAACCAAGCGCTGGGGTGCACCGTACGCTCGCCGGCGTCAACTTTTGCGGCGACCTAGCTACGGCCATCATCGAGATTTGGCTCCAGGGCACGACTTGAGGCGAGGTTGGGCTGGTTCGACGAGGAGGAACACGGTGAACACGATGGACATCACGGCTGGCTCGATTGCTTAACGGTTGAACGGCTCCTTCGATCCCGGCGGCGAGAAGTTTCGGCTACCATGGTGGATCCAGCTAGAGCGAGTAATTGAAGGGGGAAAGTGAGGGGTTTTGACCCCAAGCTCACCAGGAGCTTAGCAGAGGTGGTGGCGAGGGCTGGGGTGGCTCAACGGTGGCGTAATCGACGAAGTCCTTGACGGCAGCCGGCGGGAGCTCGAGGAAGATTTCGGCGTCTACGCGGGCTCCGGGCTCGATTCCTTGCACTGCTCGACGAAGACGACGACGACGAAGCGCTTGGACACCGTCCTGGGGCTTCTCGGCGTCACTGGCCACGCGTGTGCTCGACGGCGCTCCGGCGTGTTCCTCGGGTGGCGACGAATCGGGCGAGAGAGGAGAGGAGGGAGCTCGTGGATGGGGGGGAAAGAACTGGGGCGACTCCAGGACGCTTCTGGACGCGATTACGTGGGCGGGGAGGGAAGTAGGAGGTGGCTATCGACGACGGCATGCTCGCCACGGCGGCAGCAGCCTGCCTGGCGCGAGGAAGAAGACGCCCCTGTCCCTGGGCCGGGCTGCCTCGGTGAGTTGGGCCCATTTGAGGTAATCCCTCTTTTCCTTTTCTGTTTTCTGTTTTTCCTTCTGTCATTTGTTCTGTTTAGCTAAAATAAATAGCTAAACATTTTATTAAATGCTGAAAACTTTTATGTGGCCTCATAATAATATAAACTAGCCACTCATAAACTTTCAACATTTTTAAAATTCAAATGATTTGAATTTTAAATCAAAAAGGGGTATTTCTTTAATTCCAAGGTACTGTTTGAATATTTGAAAAATCTATGAGCATGGGGTGGGTCCCACATCACTTGATATGTGATCACACTCATTTATAAGACTTTTCAAAACTCTAACATGAATTTTTGTAAAAGATTTTTATCTGGCCTTTTGAATTAATTCATCTGGGGGGTGTTCCTTCTCCCATTTTGGTTTTGAATTTGATTTCCTTTGAAATTTTGACATGATGCAAAGGCACTAGCTAACCCTAGCACATACCTAACAGAGGGTTCTGACAACTCGCCCCCACTCAAAAGAATCTCGTCCCGAGATTCAGAAGTCTGCGGGAGGAAGGAGGGGTACTCGGTAAGGAGACGGTCTTCTCTTTCCCACGTGGCTTCTCTTTCAGAGTGGTGTGACCATTGCACTTTCAGAAACCTAATTTTCTGACGACGAGTGACACGCTCTGCGGAATCAAGAATACGAACGGGGTATTCTCGATAAGAAAGGTCATCTTGGAGATCAAGCGTTTCATGGTCGACTTCGCGGATGGGGTCCTTGAAGCAACGCCTGAGTTGGGACACATGGAATACATCATGTACTCGGGAGAGGTGCGGAGGTAGTTCAAGTTGGTAGGCAACTTCTCCATGTTTAGCAATAATGCGGAAAGGTCCGATGTAACGTGGGGCCAACTTGCCTTTGATACTGAAACGTTGGGTTCCCTTCAGAGGAGTAACCCGGAGGTAAGCCTTCTCATCCAGATTGTAGCTCTCTTGCCTATGATGACGATCATAGTAGCTTTTCTGACGAGACTGGGCTGCTTTCAATTGATCATGAACAATGCGAACTTGCTCTTCTGCTTCCTTGATTATATCCGGTCCAAAGAATTGTCTTTCACCGGTTTCAGACCAGTTTAGTCGTGTTCGACATCGTCGTCCATAAAGGAGTTCAAAAGGAGCCATGTTCAGACTAGATTGAAAACTATTGTTATAAGAAAATTCGGCAAATGGAAGAGAATTCTCCCAATTCTTTCCGAATGAGATAACACAAGCTCTGAGCATGTCTTCAAGAATTTGGTTAACCCTTTCGACTTGACCGCTAGACTGAGGATGAAAAGCTGTACTAAAGGAGAGATGAGTTCCCATAGCATTCTGAAAGCTTCCCCAAAATCTAGAGGTAAAAAGGCTACCGCGATCAGAATTGATTTCGAAAGGAACACCATGAAGGGATACAATTCTAGAGACGTACAAGTCCGCTAACTGGCTAGCAGTTATAGACTCGCGAACCGAAAGGAAGTGAGCAACTTTGGGAAGCCTATCTATGACAACGAAGATGGCATTGTTTCCTTTCTGGGTTTTTGGAAAGCCGGTGATGAAATCCATACCGACTTTGTCCCATTTCCACTCGGGAATAGACAAAGGTTGAAGTGTACCAGCAGGTCTTTGATGTTCTGCCTTAATGCGACGACAAACATCACATTCGGCAACAAATTGAGCAATGCCTCTCTTCATCCTAGTCCACCAAAATCTCTGGCGTAGATCTCGGTACATTTTTGTGCTACCGGGATGAATCGAGAGGGGTGTGTCATGGGCTTCTTTGAGGATGAGCTGCCTTAGTTCCCTATTCTTAGGTACTACCAAACGATTTTCAAATAATACCGTTCCTTTGCTATCTGTCGAGAAACATTTAGCAACTCCGCTAGCTATGTTCTCCTTGATCCGGCGAACACCTCGTGCACGCCTTTGGGCAACTATAATTTAATCCTCAAGAGTTGGTTTCGCCAACAAGGTAGAAAGATAGCCATGAGGAACAATCTCAAGATTGAGCTTGCGAAAGTCCTCGTGAAGAAGTGGTTGATACTGTCGTAACATGAGGTTGTTACAATACGACTTACGACTTAGTGCATCAGCCATGACATTGGCTTTGCCTAGGGTGTAAGAAATTACTACGTCGTAATCTTTTATCAACTCAATCCAGCGTCTTTGCCTGAGATTAAGATCTGGCTGGGTGAAAATATATTTGAGGCTTTGGTGGTCGGAATAAATCTCACAAAGATTACCAAGGAGGTAATGTCGCCAAGTTGTTAGGGCATGAACTACGGCAGCGAGTTCAAGGTCATGGGTAGGATAGTTCTCTTCATGTGGCCGCAACTGGCGTGAAGCATAAGCTACCACATGTCGATCTTGCAGAAGTATGCATCCTAACCCTTGCCGTGAGGCATCACAATAGATCTCGAAATCTCTTTTGGTGTCTGGAGGTGCAAGTACGGGTGCAGAAGTCAATCTTCTTTTTAGCTCTTGAAAGCTTTCCTCGCACTTGGGAGTCCATAAGAATTTCTTATCTTTCTTGAGGAGTTCAGTTAGAGGCTTTGCAACTTTAGAAAAGTTCTCGACGAAGCGACGGCAATAGCTGGCTAGGCCAAGAAAACTCCTAACTTGCTTAACCGATTCAGGTGGAGTCCAGTCAAGGACGGCCTGAACTCTCTCGGGATTCACAGCAATGCCTTTTGCAGAAATCACGTGGCCTAAGTAGGTCACTTCTGGTAGCCAAAATTCACACTTGGAGAATTTAGCGTACAGGCGATGCTCTCTAAGCTTCATCAATACCAGCCTTAAGTGTTCGGCATGATCTCCTTCGTTCTTCGAGTAGATGAGAATATCATCGAGATAAACCACAACAAATTTATCTAGGTACTCCATGAAGATCGAATTCATCAAGCGTGAGAATGTGGCGGGGGCATTGGTTAAACCAAAGGACATGACGGTGTACTCGTAAAGACCATAATGAGTAGTAAAAGCCGTTTTGGGAATGCCCTCGTTTCGGATTCTGATCTGATGATAACCTAATCTCAAATCCATCTTGGAGAAGACGGAGGATCCTGCAAGTTGATCATAAAGATCATTGATCCTGGGCAGTGGGTATTTGTTCTTTATCGTCGCTAAATTTAGCGGGCGATAATCTACGCACATCCTTTATGTTCCATCTTTCTTCTTTACGAACAGAACGGGGAAACCCCATGGCGATGAGCTAGGGCGGATGAAGCCTTTTGCCAACGAAGCATCAAGTTGGGTTTTTAGCTCAGCTAACTCATGTGGGGCCATTTTATATGGGCGTTTGGAAATTGGTGCGGTTCCTGGAACAAGATCCACTATAAATTCTACACATCTGTCGGGTGGCATGCCCGGAAGCTCTTCAGGAAAGACATCCGGGAAGTCACGAACCACCGGAATATCTTCAAGTTCGGGAAGGGGAAGTACATTCAAGGAATGGACTTGGTTTCTTGTTCTGGGTGAGGTATAGTTGACGGTTTTGCCTGAAGGGTGGGTGAGTTTCACGGATTTGCCTCTGCAATCCAGGTAGGCATTCTGTCTTGATAGCCAATCCATGCCAAGGATGACATCAATGTCTGAAGACTTGAGGGCTATGAGTGAAGCAAGGAATACTAAACCCTCAATTGCAATTTGATTACCATGGATCACTCTATTAGTTTGCCATCTTGACCCTGGAGTTTTAATAACCATCGGGGTGGACAATTCAACAAAGGGTAACTCATGACGAAGTGCATAACTTTCCGACATGAATGAATGAGATGCTCCTGGGTCGAAAAGAACAGAAGTAGGAACATAATTGACTGGGAGCGTACCAAGAATGACGTCAGTGGTGTCGTCAGTCTCTTCAGCAGCAATCTGGTTCAGACGTCCACGAGTGGCGGGAGGAGCGGGTTTGGCGGTGAAGACCTTCTGGGATGGCTTGCCACGGCCATTGTTGTTGTTGTTGTTGCCTCCGGCACGGGGTGGAACGTTCTGGTGTTGGAGCTGGTTCTGGGGGCACTCGCGAGAGTAGTGGCCTGCCTGACCACACTTGTAGCAAGCTCCAAAAACAGTGCGTGGAGCTGGGTTGTTTGGTGGAGCTGGGTGGAACTGGGTGGGTGGACGAGGCGCCACATAGGATGGCCTCGGTGGGTTGTTCTGGCGGAACATGCTATTTGGAATCTAGATCTTGCGCTTCTGGGAGCCATAACTGGATGAACTATCATCTCTGGGGTGTTTGCGAAAGTCGTTGGGAGTGTTCATGTCCTCTGCCTTGATGGCCTTGTTGACAAGGACCTGGAAGGTGGCAAAGTCATGAAGGTTGAGTTCGCGACGGAGTCCGGAGTTGAGGCCACGACGGAACCTCTCTTGTTTCTTGGAGTCGGTGGAGACTTCTTCAGTTGCATAACGAGCAAGTCGGTTGAACTCACGACTAAACTCGTCCACGGTTCTTCTGCCTTGAGTGAGGTTACAGAACTCCTCACGCTTGCGGTCCATAAGACCTTTGGGAATGTGGTGCTCGCGGAAGGACGTGCAGAACTCCTCCGAAGATGCAGGTGGTCCAACGGGTCGCATATTTAGAAAATTCTCCCACCAAGAACTAGCTGCACCTTCGAGGTGATAGGTGGCATAGCTGACCTTGTCACCAGTTGCAACACGTCCTGCTTGGAGCTTCCTTTCGATGCTGCGGAGCCAGTCATCGGCGTCAAGGGGCTCGGTGGAGTAACTAAAAACCGGGGGATGAAGTCGGATGAAGTCGTTCAGGGACACCAACTCATTGCGCTGCTGAGTGGTGTTGCGTGCAATAAATTCCAACAGGTGGTGAGAGTCTCGGCGGTTCCTCTCCACTTCCATCAGAACTTGTGCCATCGTGGGTGGGGGTGGAAGGTTGCCTTCCTCCTGGTCATTCCCACGACCTTGGTTACGACCAACCTGGCCACGGGTTCCTTGAGACATCCCTAAGGTGAAAACAAAGTCAAACAGAGTTGAGTTGAAGAGTCTAAACAAGGTATTGAAGTACTGGAAGGATTACAGAGCAAAGGAAGTAATCATCTTGACAACATGGTGATAAAGCATACAAGCCATATATTCACAAGCTGTCATACAAACCATACATTGTTTTAGTACAAGCACTAAGCTAATACAAACATGATGAAGATGATACATCCTTCAGAGCCACTCTGACTTCCTATACATTATTTATCTAAGCCTCTGGAACTTAGACGCCTTGCATACAATATACTAGGATACTACTACATCCTCACTAAGTAAGACCACAGGCGGTCTCACTCATCTCCATCTCCATAGTAATCCTCATAAAAGTTACCCGCGTATCCCGGTAGCTGGAGGTGACCATCGGAAAACACGGAGGCTTGTGGACCCTGATATCCATTTGGGCAAGGATGGGGCCTAGGTCCAGTGTAGGGTGGAAGCAAAGGACCACGGGGTGGAAAAATGTCTCCAGTCTCGGGCCAAGCAACTCGAGAAGGCATCTGAGTCCTCACTGGGTAGATCGCATCAAACTCAACTGATCCAACGCTCACAAAGGGTGCCAAAAGTGTCAGTGCTCCATACAGACGAACACGGGTGGCATGGAGCTCGAAACGGAGAGCGCGTGCATCACGATCTCTGTCACTAGCAAACCTAGCAGTCACCTGAAGTGCTGGATCCTCTGCAGAGTGATCTGAGTAGAGTCCGGTGTAATATCCTTCTTCTCCTGGAAGTGCAACAGGGATATAGCGGAATGAGGTCTCTCTCAGCATGGTGTGTTCCTCCCTCAGCAGTGTAATACATGAATATGCAGCATCCTGCACAGCCATGTTCTCGGTAACACCAATGCCATGTCCAAAGTGGATAGGCTGGGTGACTCCAACGTGGTGCGGGTAGATCCGGACAATACAGTGGAACTGTGTCTGGTTGAAGTCGTGGAACTGCTCCTCGATGGTGTACTCAGGGTACCATCAATATCCCACATAGGACATCATCTCGATCAACGTGGCGGGATGGCCACGCACACCGAGGCACCTGGTCAAACGAACAATCTGGCGAGGGGGAAGATCTGCCATCTGAAACAGAAAGGAGTTTGCAATGCATCAGATTATGAGATAAACCTGGAATGACTCGGACAGCATAACGGCTGTAATTGTAAGAAATGACAATTTATTTCAATCATGAAAACATCACTTACATAATATGATGTAAGAAATTAGCATTATAACAATGCTAGGAAAACCTGACACAACTTTCCTACGGCTATAAGGAAGCAATCAACGAGATGTTCTAATCAGACAGAGGAGAGCCTAGTCCTATCTTCCCGTAGAATAAGATAAGGGTGACCCAGAACTCAGAACGAAGGGGGTAAGGAGAAAAAAGAAGCCTTACGTTGTTCCCTTATATACCCAGAGTAATTATATAACTATAGCAAGCTAGACTCAACTTCGGCCAAGGCTACTAGTCCTACAGTCAGTCCTGCTCTGATACCAAATCTGTCGGGACCCGCGGTTAGCGTATGCAAGTACAGTTAAAACATAGTCATATGGAGAGCCGAGAACCGCACCCACTTGTCTAAGCAGACAAGGCCAAGCACTAAACATTCTCGGAAAGCATCGTACGTGAGGGGCATCCCATCCAGGCCGGATGATCAACTGAGATGGGTCCTCATCGTCCGCATACAAGTCAAATGATATGGGTGGTGAACTCCCATATTCAAAGACAAGTCGTCTCAACCATACTACCGACTATCTCAAAACTCTTACATAGACTTACTCCAGCCCGATCACTTAGTCGGGGTCTAGGGCGGGCTCGATCATACCACAAACTGTGCACGAGACGGAGTCTCGAGCAATCGCATCGCGATGCCCCAAGCTGCGCACATCTAAGGGCCACTTGGTGTATGAAAGACCGCCAGCCAGAACACAACTAAGGTCTCGAAAACCCATACGAAGACATGCATGTTATAAACATACACGCAGCACACATGCCTTGTATGAACAGCAGGTACCATTGCAATTCTCTACAAAGTGTACATTTTATTTATAACTCTTATAGAGTACACACAGAGATCACATACATGTGACCCAACATTACAACACAGGCGGAAGCAAATTATGTCTGAGTACAGACAAGTTTAACAAATGGCTTAAGAAGCCTTATTTAAACAGAAAGCCCTCCACGAGGGAACCAGTCTGCTGACTGGGACTAGACTAGTTTAACTTCAGTCGTCCAGCTCGATGAAGAAGCCACCTTCGGGGTCAGTGGCGTCATCTAAAACATAGATTAAGCAAACGTGAGTACAAAGTCGTGCTCAGCAAGACTTACCTAGGAGCTATACTACTCATGCACATGTATCAAGGTAAAGGGAGGTGGGGTTTCACTTGCAGAAATGCCAGCTTTGACTTGGCTAATCCTGAACTACGAGTACCAGACTTTGAGGTAGGAAGCGTACACGAGTCCACTACTTTCTCCAACCAATACACCACTATGGTGCCTTCCTCGACTTCCCCACGAGAAAACACGCCATAGCACTCACACTTATCTTGGTGTGTTTTAGAAGTAGCCGGTTCAAGTTACCTAATAATCAAGCTAAGCTTTCCAAGCAGTCCATAACCGCGGACGCGGCTATTCGAATAGTTTTGTTAACCTTGCAAGGGTGTACCGCTACACACACATGACCATCATTTACCGCCTTTGATCTCGACACCATTCAAGGGGTGCCAGCGAGGATGCTCACCACAACTGTTACCTCATAGCCTATCTAGTCCGAGAAAGTCGCCTACTTGGGTTGGCTACCACTATCGTGAACCCGGCCGGTTTACCGAAGTGGACCCAAGCGATGTGTGCGTGGTGCATAAGCCGGTCTCGGGTGAGCCGTTCTCTAACTTAGCACCCAGGCCACAAGACTACCAGAACTCCGAACTACTGCGACATCTGGCCATCGAAAGGGATGAGTTAATAGGTTGAGAGGGGTCAGTGAGCCCAATGTGTGGTTGTACTCTTCATCTTGGATCACCACACAAGAACTCGTACTAGGGCGGTGTTCAACGAGACAACCCACTGTGTACTCCTACATAGCCTCTCATCGTTCACCTTGTATTAGGGTCGATTCACCAACACTTTTCTACCATCATCAACATGATCATTCCCATCCCGAATCTCATCACAGTAACAACATGGTATCATACTAAGCATGCAATAAGCGATAACAATTTCAGGGGTTACATGATATCAAACAACTCCTACATTTGCTAGGATTGTGGTTTGCTTACTACTGTGACAAAACATAGGTCATGCAAAGGAATGGGTTCATCTATCCGGTAGAAACGAGGCATGGTGATCATCCTAAATAATGCATAAACGAGACATGAGAGGGAAGTGAGATTTTATCGACATGATCAATGGGTGTTTGCTTGCCTTGCTGACGAGGTTCGGGTTCTGGATCTTTAGCGAAGGGGGTGACCTCTTGCTCCGGTTCCACCTCTACTCGACAAACAAAGCACGAAGTAGCAATCAATATGAATGCAATGCTCAAGCACATGAATGAATGTTGAAACTTGAAGTATAAGTTTAATGTGTGTGAGACAATTCCATTTAAGTGGAATATATTGCATTTAAAATGCAAATTCAAATTCCACATTTGAATTCAAATTAACCAAGTTGTATGTGACATAGTTTGATCATTTTGAATTATCTTCAAATGTATAAGATATGCCTCTGATGTGTGATTGAATTGTAGCATGTTGCCATGGTTCAAGTTGCAAAATTATTTGATTTGAATTTGATTTAATTCCATTGAAATCAAATAGCAAATGCTACTGATCACATTTTAAATTCAAATCAAACAGAGTTGAAAGTTGCATATTTGGAAATATAATTTTCTCCTGATCATTTTTCATATATTATTTGTCCAATTTGGAGTTAATATGAATTTTCTATGAATTTCCAAAATTTGGGGTATTTTATGGAATTTTCTGGAATTCTTTTAATTCAAATAATCTCTGGAAATTCATTTAAATGATTTACTGCGTCAGGCTGACGTCAAGCTGGCGTCAGGGGGGGGGGGCTGACATGTGGGGTCACCCTGTCAGTGGCTGGTTAACTTAACCCGTGGGTTAACTTAATCCAGTGGCTTAATTGAGCCACTGGGCCCACTGGTCAGTGACCCAGGGGTCACTAATTAGGTGATTAACCGGGGGGGGGGGGGTTAGCACTGACACGCCGGCGGCTAAACGCCGGCGTCCTGGCCACGGCGGCGCAGCACGGGAACTCGATTCCGTCCACCATTTGGAGCGCGACGACCACCAAATTGAAGCTCTCACTCGCGCGCGTCGAACGGAACCAAAACCAAGCGCTGGGGTGCACCGTACGCTCGCCGGCGTCAACTTTTGCGGCGACCTAGCTACGGCCATCATCGAGATTTGGCTCCAGGGCACGACTTGAGGCGAGGTTGGGCTGGTTCGACGAGGAGGAACACGGTGAACACGATGGACATCACGGCTGGCTCGATTGCTTAACGGTTGAACGGCTCCATCGATCCCGGCGGCGAGAAGTTTCGGCTACCATGGCAGATCCGGCTAGAGCGAGTAATTGAAGGGGGAAAGTGAGGGGTTTTGACCCCAAGCTCACCAGGAGCTTAGCAGAGGTGGTGGCGAGGGCAGGGGTGGCTCAACGGCGGCGTAATCGATGAAGTCCTTGACGGCAGCCGGCGGGAGCTCGAGGAAGATTCCGGCGTCTACGCGGGCTCCGGGCTCGATTCCTTGCACTGCTCGACGAAGACGACGACGACGAAGCGCTTGGACACCGTCCTGGGGATTCTCGGCGTCACTGGCCACGCGTGTGCTCGACGGCGCTCCGGCGTGTTCCTCGGGCGGCGACGAATCGGGCGAGAGAGGAGAGGAGGGAGCTCGTGGATGGGGGGGAAAGAACTGGGGCGGCTCTGTGACGCCCCCAAAATCAGACCGTGTACAGTAATCATACACACAGGGTACACGACTGAGATTAGGGTGCCACGATGATAATATCACAGCACAACACTAAACACTAAAGGATAAACAAATATATTACAATAGAGGGGGTCACGCGGACCCGAATACATAAGTCATACAAACCATAATATCTGAATACAGACATAGTTAGTCAAGTTTTGCCTTAAGAAGGCTAGCACAAATCACATCAGAGATACAGAACGAAAAGGCGAGGCCTCCTGCCTGGGATCCACAGTACTACTCCTGGTCAACGGGGAACTCGACGTCGTAGTAGGCGCCTCCGGGGTACTCCTGCTCTTGGGCTCCAACGTCGGCTGCAGCGGCCGATCAGGCAAAATAGTAAAGGAAATAAAGCAGGTGAGTATCTAGTATACCCGCGAGTCTTACGTCCGCTACTAAGCATTATGCATGCTATCAACGGAATGAAGAGGCTATATATAGTGTACTGAAAGACAGAAATACAGAGCAAGGGAAAGAAGCTAGGCCTATCGAAGACTAGCATCTTCCGACGGTGTCTTGCAGCATGAGGTAGAAATCAGCCAACAGTTGATATAAAGCAGTAAAGTAACAATGAAGCAGAAGTTGCTGCAACATTGAATAATAATAAGTTGTAATAATTAACAATGCCTGATCTCCTCGACATCCCCGCGAGGAAAAGAACTCGGAACCATACAGTTTAATAATAGTTTCTAGTGGTAAGATCCAGCTTCAGCATAAAGCGTCCTGTTACCGTGGACACGGCTATCGATAAATCAATCTTCCCTGCAGGGGTGCACTTGTGTTACGCTACACGCACGGATCTCCAGGGTGGCGGGAACCTTGTTAGGGAACGCTCCACCGAGGCTATCCGACACTTCATAGCCCATCTTTCAAACTCAATAGAGAGGTCATCCGCCGGTCTAAATCCTAAGTACGCCGGGCCTTGGACCCCAACCCAAACGTACTCCTGCACGGTGCGTGGCTGGCCGGTGAAGTTAAATCAAAGAAAATACAAATCACACGCCGCGGCAAATAAGACAACACCACTTCCCGGCAATCAGCCCGCGGTACTGCTGACGTCTGAAGAGTCCTCGGACGACACTAAGAAGCATAGGAGCCCATAACTCGTAGTTCCCACGGGTAGGTAGTGCGTACATGGCATATAGCCAACTCAAGACATTCACTGAACCATTTAGCATTTTAATTAACCTGCGAGACAACCGTTATCGTTGCCTCGACTTAACCGACCCGCGGTCAACGACAACAGCCAGGACCACCAGTACATCGGTGCCTGCCCTGTCGTCCCACCAAGTCACTGCGGTTACCAACAAGGTGAACCGTCTCCTTACCTTGTCTCGCGTGTGCTCCTGGAGGAGATCGACTTTCGTGGTTTGGTAACTCTCGCAGCCAACGATCAGGGGCCAAGCACACCGGTACACTGGTCGTGCCGTCCCGGTCGTCCCGTCGCAATACCTCTCGCGGGCACCGTTGGGTCGCCCGACTTCTTACCTTTAGGACAACCGTTGTCACGACCGTATGGCGGTAAGACAAAGTCAGCCTCGAGTGGAGTACAAAGAATTACTCCTTGATAGCTCACACTTGAGGTGACTAGGCATAACCCAGATAGGGCCTGAGGCGGTGTCTGCATTGTACCGTACCTGTGCAGTTATAATATTAATATCCGCGTTCACTCCCCTGAGTGATCGCAGCCCTCTATCTAATCCTAGCTAACAATGCGCAGGGTTCACTGCTGAATAATGCATAAGTAATAATAGGCAGTATAGGATTAAAGGAAGGTACATCAAGGGGCGACAAAAAATAGGCTATGCAATTGAATAGGATTGTAATCGTAGCAGCAGCAGTAACAATGCCTAGTAAAAGAAATGTACGGAAAGATAGGCGGTATCTGGGGAAGAGAATGGCTCTGCTTGCCTGCAAGCTCGACGGTAGTAGTAGGGTCGTCGACGACGTAGTCGTACTCAGCAGCGGTGTAGTCGACAGCAGCAGCGGGGTCTACCGAAGATTAAGGGGGGGGAAGGAAACAGTAAATACACAGCAATAATATACAAACATATGCATGACATGATAGATGAAATGTTATCTGTGTTCTATCGCAGTGCAATGCAATATGCTCGGAGCGGGAATTCATCTGAGGATGAACTACCGGCTCCGGGTGATTACCGGACAGGGTGTCCGGAGGGGGAAGGATCAAGTCGGAGGTGTCGTAGTTACCGGGACAACATATGGGGGGTGTATCCGTGCTATTTAAACCATTCCGGACAACTTTCGTGTTCGGAATAAATTCATCCGGGCACTCTAACGGTACCGGACAATTTATCTGACAGACGGCCCGGAGGGGGAATGTTCGATGTTCGTTGTGTTAGAGGGGTGTGGTAGACATACGGATAGCGTATTCGTATTTGTTATATTTTTCTGATCAACTTTCATGTATAAAGTTTTTGAATCCGAGTTACGGTTTAAAAGTTATTGAATTTCAAAGTTTAAATCAATTTAAATGATTTTCTGGATTTCTTTTATTATTTATTAAACATTATCCAAAACATTATCCACAACATTATCCAGAACAGTGCTGACATGTGGGACCCCTCATATGCCTCTAGACCCACATGTAAGTCTCTGGATTTTTAATAAACCTTTTAATAAACAAAATGACAGGTGGGGCCGAGGTGTCATAGACTCTAGAGCTGATTAAACATGTTTAATTAAACTAAATGGATAGGGGACCCACAAGTCAGTGCCTAAGGGGGGTTTATTTTCTGTTAATCTACTAAGTTAACCTAACAGGGTAATTAGCCGGGGGGGTCCACTGTCAGTGGCCCATTAGGGGTGAGATTAACCCCTAAGCAACTGGCTGACACCGGGGTCCCACCTGGCAGCCTCACCGGAACCTCACCGGAGGCTCGCCGGCGGCGAGGTCGAGCTAGCCCATGATTCCGAGCGCCGTTTGAGGCGCCGCTGGTGGCAGTCGACGGAGAGCTCGAAACCGCGTCGATCTGGAGTGGTCTTGCGGGCTGGGACGCACGGAGGTGAGCGCAGCTTCAACCATGGCGGCGAAGGTCGCCGGGCTCCAATGGCGAACGCGTCGACGAGTCGAAAACGGGCAGGCCAGTGGGTGGAACTAACCCTACGGAGCACGGGGAGTTTAACGGTGCCAAACGCGTGGCCTGGGGCGGCTTGTGTGCTCGACTACGACGACAAACGGCGGCGGCCGGAGCACGGTATAGGGGGGCGACGGCTACGGGTAGATTACACGTTATCGGGGTGCTGTATGCGGAAGCCGTGCTCACCGGCGATGCGTAGTGGACGGCAGGCTTCTCGGGGAGGGCTCGACGGAGTGGAAATTTGGAGGCGATCCGGCGGAGGTAGGTAGACGAAGACGATGACTGCGGGGGCTCCGAGGCGTCACGGCTCGATTCCCTGCGGGACCTGATGAAGACGACGACAACGTGGCTCCTGGACAACACGGCGAGGTGGCTGGGGCACGTCGGCCGCGCTTGGCCACGGTAATGGAGACGGCGGCGCTCGGCTGCTTTTCCCCGAGGCGCGCGAGAGGAGGAGGAGGGGAAGGAGAGCGGGAGCGTGTCCAGGAGGGAGGGGGGTTCGTCCTTATCGCGTCGGCGCCGAGGGGGAGCAGGTGGAGGCGGGGGCAGCTTGGCAGCGGCGTGCCCACGGCGGGCGCCGTACGGGGCAGGTGGGGGTGGTTGGAGGAAGAAGAAGACTAGGTGGGGGGTTGGGCTGGGCTGCGGTGGGCCTCGCCCCAGGCGAGTTTTAAAGTTTTTTCCATTTTCTGGTTTTTGTTTACTGTCCTGTTGTTTGTACTTTAATTTAGTGCCTTTTGCATTTTTGTAAAATGGGTTAGGTGTCACAATATTAGTATAACATTATATGTCAGTGCCACAAAAAGTTTTGAAGCAAGAAAAATTCATTAGGTATTTATTCTAAATATTAAATGTCCAAAGTTAGGGTTTTAACCTACTGTTTGAATTGTTTGGAATTTTCTGCAACTCCAAAAATTACCAAAGTTGGTCCAACATCATTTCAATGATTTTAGGCAATTTACAAAAATAGTTCCATGATTTTTGGAACAACTTTATTTGAGCACATTTGTTTTAATTTCCATTTAAAGTAGTTTCAACTAGGGTTTGATTTCATGATGAGCAAGATGCATTGGGCTTTGGGGATTTGATCCCCAACTAGCATGGTTTGAAAAGAGAAGAAGCAAAGTTTGATTAAGGACAGGGGATAACAGTGATTAACAAACAGTGATAGTCAACAGTGATGATGATTACTGTTACAGGCATCTGAGGGTGTTACAAATCTCCCCCACTACAAGAATTCTCGTCCTGAGAATTTAAGTGGTAGCGAGGAAAAGTTCGGGGTATTCATCGCGAAGGCGATCTTCGCGTTCCCAAGTGGCTTCATCTTCAGAATGATTCGACCACTGAACCCGGAGGAACTTGACGGTCTTGTTGCGGGTTCGACGCTCAGACTGATCGAGAATGCGGCTCGGATGTTCTCGATAAGTCAAGTCTTGTTGCAGCTCGATCATATCATGCTCCACTTCGCGGATAGGATCCTTGAAGCAGAGACGGAGTTGCGACACGTGGAAGACATCGTGGACTTGGGAGAGGTTCGGCGGCAATTCCAACCGGTATGCCACGGGTCCACTCCTGGAAAGGATACGGAACGGGCCAATGTAGCGAGGAGCCAACTTGCCCTTGATACCGAAGCGATGAGTGCCCCTCATGGGAGTGACACGGAGGTATGCGTATTCACCAGGTTGATACTCCATTTCGCGGTGTTTGCGGTCATAGTTGCTCTTCTGACGAGACTGTGCGGCCTTGAGATTTTCTTACACAATCCGAACTTGTTCTTCAGCTTCTTGGACAAGATCCGGTCCGAAGTAGGGTCGTTCCCCAGTTCCTGACCAATTCAGGGGGGTTCGACATTTACGTCCGTATAGAACTTCAAAGGGGGCCATCTTCAAGCTAACCTGATAGCTATTGTTGTACGAGAATTCCGCGTACGGGAGGGCATCCTCCCATTTCATGCCGAAAGAAAGGACACAAGCGCGAAGCATGTCTTCCAGCACTTGATTAACTCGTTCAACTTGGCCTTGCGACTGGGGGTGATAAGCGGTGCTGAGATTCAGACGAGTCCCGAAAGCTTCCATGAAACTATTCCAGTATCGTGAGGTGAAAATGCTGCCACGATCTGAACTGATCTCCAACGGAATACCGTGGAGTGACACAATTCGGCAGATATACAAGTGTGCCAACTGACTAGCAGTGATCGTTTCCTTGACCGGTAGGAAGTGAGCAATCTTGGAGAATCGGTCGATGACGATGAAGATGGCATCGTTACCTTTCTGTGACTTAGGAAAACCGGTGACGAAGTCCATTTCGACTTTGTCCCACTTCCAATCAGGAGGAGGGAGTGGTCGCAACCAACCAGCAGGTTTCTGATGTCCGGCTTTGACGCGACTGCAAACGTCACATTGAGAAACATAGCGAGCGATATCTTGCTTCATGTACGGCCACCAGTACCGTTGACGAAGGTCTTTATACATCTTGGTACTGTCAGGGTGGATTGACAAGGTAGAGTTATGGGCTTCTTCCATGATATCCGGACCATAGTTAATGTGGGGCGGGCTCACAGGAACTACTAAGCGGCCCTTGAAGTACACAGTATCACCTTCATTAGCATCAATGGTAAAAGAGGAGGGCTTCCCTTCGGCGATGTCCTGCTTGATCTTCACAATGTCAGGGGCCAGAGATTGTCTACTCTTGATGAGGGCGTCGAGTTTTGACTCGAGAACCAGGTTATTGACGTAGCCTTGAGGAACAATCTCGAGATTCAACTTGCGAAACTCTTCATACAGGAGCGGTTGCTGCACCTGAACCTCAAGTTCAGAACAGTAAGCTTTGCGGCTCAAGGCATCGGCCATCACATTAGCCTTGCCCGGGGTATACGAAATATCCATGTTGAAGTCGGCTATTGTCTCGAGCCATCGTTGTTGACGAAGATTCAGGTCTGGCTGAGTAAACAGGTACTTCAGACTTTGGTGGTCGGTGTAGACCTCGCAACGATTACCGACGAGGTAATGTCGCCACAGCTTCAATGCATAAATTACTGCTGCCAATTCGAGATCATGTGTTGGGTATTTTTCCTCGTGAGTACGCAACTGACGAGAGCCATAAGCAATCACCTTGCGTTCTTGCAATAGGACACAGCCTAAGCCTTGACGAGACGCGTCACAATATATCACGAAGTCCTTCTGAGTATCAGGGGGAGCGAGCACCGGGGGAGAAGTCAGCATGTCCTTGAGTGCTTGAAAACTTTCTTGACATTTATCTGTCCACTCAAACATGACGCCTTTGTGAAGCAGATTAGTCAGAGGCCTGGCAATCTTGGAAAAATTCTCGACGAAACGGCGGCAATAGCTAGCGAGTCCGAGGAAACTGCAGACTTGCTTGACGGTCTTGGGAGGAGTCCAGTCAAGAATAGCCTGGATACGTTCTGGGGTGACGGCAATGCCATCCTTGGAAATCACATGCCCAAGGTAGGTTACTTCGGGAAGCCAGAACTCACACTTAGAATACTTAGCGTAGAGTTTGTGTTCTCGAAGCTTCTCCAGTATAAGACGAAGATGTTTAGCATGTTCTTCTTCATTCTTGGAATATATCAATATATCATCCAGATAAACCATGACGAACTGGTCGAGGTACTCCATGAAAATATAATTCATCAATCTGGAGAAGGTGGCTGGAGCATTTGTTAAGCCAAAGGACATGACAGTGTACTCGTATGAACCATATCGAGTAATGAAGGCAGTCTTCGGAATGTCCTCATCACGGACTCGGATTTGGTGATAACCCAACCTCAAGTCGAGTTTAGAAAACACCTTGGATCCGCAAGTTGATCATACAGATCGTTGATCCGGGGAAGTGGGTATTTATTCTGGATGGTGGCTTGGTTAATGGGCCGATAATCTTGGACCAATCGGTTTGTCCCATCGCTCTTCTTGAAAAAGAGTGAAGGTGCTCCCCAAGCTGAGGAACTGGGACGAATGAATCCTTTCTGAAGTGCCTTGTCGATTTCCTCCTTAAGTTCAAGGAGTTCATGTGGCGGCATCTTCTAAGGACGCTTGGCAATAGGAACAGTGCCCGGCTTCAAGTCGATGACGAATTCAACTTCTCTGATCGGGGGTATTCCCGGCAGTTCTTCTGGGAAGACGTCGGGAAAGTCGCGAACGACCGGAACGTTCTCGATGCCTTCAAGGGGGGCGACATTCAAAGCATTCATCATAAATATCTGTGTTTCAGCATTACGGGTTACTCTGGTGGTGTGGGTAACAATCTCGCCGGAGGGGTGTAAAAGTCGGACAGAGCTGGTGCCACAATACAGTGCGGCATCGTGAAATTTCAACCAATCCATGCCCAGAATTAGGTCTATGGTGGAAGTCTTTAGAACGATGGGGGAAACAAGGAATTCAATCCCATCAATTTCAATGATGGTTCCGGGCACTATCTTGGTGGTTTGACATTGGCCTATTGGGGTGCGGACAACCATCGGTGGGTTCATCTTTTCTAGCGTGAAGTTATGCGACAATGCGAATGCTTCCGACATGAATGAATGCGATGCTCCTGTATCAAATAAAACAGTAGCAGGTACGGAATTAACGAGAAGGGTACCCATCACGGTGGCGGGTTGTTGCTGAGCTTCTTCCACATTGACGTTGTTAGCATGTCCACGGGCATAAGCAGCAGACCCAGTATTATAGTTGGGGGTCTGGTTGTTGCCACGACCATTTCCACGGCCAGCGGGGTGAACTACCAGTTGCTTCTGTTTCAGGGGGCACTCCCTGGAAAAATGCCCTGGTTGGCGGCACGTGAAGCATAATCCATCCTGAGGACGAAGGGGTGTCGCATTGGGTGGTGCAGGCAGAGCTCTTGGCATCTGCGGTGGAGGAGGCAGACGGGGTGCAGCATAAGACAGCCTTGGAGCAGGGACAGCTGCGTGGGTCACACAGGTAGGGAGCCAGATACGACGCTTCTGCGTTGCGCCCGAAGATGAGCCAACGTCACGATAACGCTTCAGAGAGTTCTTGTGCTCCATCTGGGCAGTCTCGACGGTGATAGCCTTGTTCACCATGGTGGCGAAGTTGGCGAAATCATGAACGGCAAGAGCGAGCCTGAGTTCAGGGTTGAGGCCACGACGGAACTTCTGCTGCCTGCGAGCATCAGTGGTGGTCTCTCCTTCCGCATAGTGAGAGAGGTTGTGGAACTCGCGCTGATAGGCTTCAACAGTCATGTCGCCCTGAGTGAGGTTGCAGAATTCTTCCGCCTTACGATCCATGATCCCCTGAGGAATATAGCGGGAGCGGAAGGTAGACTGAAATTCATCCCAAGTGATGACTTCTTCAACTGGCAGGGAACGCTTGTGGGTGCTCCACCACTGAGCAGCGGCGCCTTTCAGATGATAAGACGCAAAGTTCACATAGTCGGCTGGATCGACATTAGCAGACTCCAGCTTGTGAGTGATGTCGCGAAGCCAGTCATCAGCATCCAGCGGCTGAACAGTGTTGCGGAACATAGTGGGGTTAAGGCGGGTGAAGTCGTGCAGAGTCACGGTGGCATGCTGATGGTGGTGCCCATTCTGATTCGGCTGGGGGAACTGAGCCATGATATTCTGCATGAACTGACGGTTCATCTCGAACTGCTGCATCATCGCGGCCATGTAGTCCGGCGGCGGAGGTGGGTCGTTGGCAGCACGACCACGACCACGACCACCACGACCAGCCATCCTGCTAGAATTTAACAGGGGTATTTCAGAGATGAAAATTTAATGAGATACCGGAATCAAGCCTGAAGTAAAACGACAACGTAAGGGAGGCGCAGATATATATAAAGGAGTAGTCATATAAGACATACACATCCACACATAGAATCAATCGAAAATCGGGCAGCGTAACGTCGTAGAAATTAAGGAAAAAGGGACTCTCTAGGCGGCGCGCAGACCGCGGTAAGGATTACACGACGCGACATAGATTCCACTATGTCAATCACGCCGCAAGAAAACTGTTGGCCACAACAGTTGATGCCAGAGAACGCACGGCCTGCCCAGAATGACAATGGGATCCGCGGTCTCGGATCTGGCGTACGACTCCTGCAACACGACTCGATCAATGGGGGATGCACCATAAGAACGCCGGATGGAGCCAAGAGAACGTGATCCTAATGTCAGATTTTGTAAAACTTACCAGCAAGGATAAGAGGGCAGATTCCCAGAGCATAGGTAAGGAGAAAAGGATCCAAATACCATAGATATCACACGTAGTGACATCGATGTGGGCCCGTAAGCCAAATATTAAGTTAGCAAAATAGTTTTTCAAAGTCTAGACTCAACATCGACCAGGTAGTGGTGGGGTGGCTTCCTACAGGCAGTCGGCTCTGATACCAACTTGTGACGCCCCAAAAATCAGACCGTGTACAGCAATCATACACACAGGGTACACGACTGAGATTAGGTTGCCACGATGATAATATCACAGCACAACACTAAACACTAAAGGATAAACAAATATATTACAATAGAGGGGGTCACGCGGACCCGAATACATAAGTCATACAAACCATAATATCTAAATACAGACATGAATGAATGTTGAAACTTGAAGTATAAGTTTTGATGTGTGTGAGACAATTCCATTTAAGTGGAATATATTGCATTTAAAATGCAAATTCAAATTCCACATTTGAATTCAAATTAACCAAGTTGTATGTGACATAGTTTGATCATTTTGAATTATCTTCAAATGTATAAGATATGCCTCTGATGTGTGATTGAATTGTAGCATGTTGCCATGGTTCAAGTTGCAAAATTATTTGATTTGAATTTGATTTAATTCCATTTAAATCAAATAGCAAATGCTACTGATCACATTTTAAATTCAACTCAAACAGAGTTGACAGTTGCATATTTGGAAAGATAATTTTCTCCTGATCATTTTTCATATATTATTTGTCCAATTTGGAGTTAATATGAATTTTCTATGAATTTCCAAAGTTTGGGGTATTTTCTGGAATTTTCTGGAATTCTTTTAATTCAAATAATCTCTGGAAATTCATTTAAATGATTTACTGCGTCAGGCTGACGTCAAGCTGGCGTCAGGGGGGGGCTGACATGTGGGGTCACCCTGTCAGTGGCTGGTTAACTTAACCCGTGGGTTAACTTAATCCAGTGGCTTAATTAAGCCACTTGGCCCACTGGTCAGTGACCCAGGGGTCACTAATTAGGTGATTAACCGGGGGGGGGGGGGGGTTAGCACTGACACGCCGGCGGCTAAACACCGGCGGCCTGGCCACGGCGGCGCAGCACGGGAACTCGATTCCGTCCACCATTTGGAGCGCAACGACCACCAAATTGAAGCTCTCACTCGCGCGCGTCGAACGGGACCAAAACCAAGCGCTGGGGTGCACCGTACGCTCGCCGGCGTCAACTTTTGCGGCGACCTAGCTACGGCCATCATCGAGATTTGGCTCCAGGGCACGACTTGAGGCGAGGTTGGGCTGGTTCGACGAGGAGGAACACGGTGAACACGATGGACATCACGGCTGGCTCGATTGCTTAACGGTTGAACGGCTCCATCGATCCCGGCGGCGAGAAGTTTCGGCTACCATGGCGGATCAAGCTAGAGCGAGTAATTGAAGGGGGAAAGTGAGGGGTTTTTACCCCAAGCTCACCAGGAGCTTAGCAGAGGTGGTGGCGAGGTCTGGGGTGGCTCAACGGCGGCGTAATCGACGAAGTCCTTCACGGCGGCCGGCGGGAGCTCGAGGAAGATTCGGGCGTCTACGCGGGCTCCGGGCTTGATTCCTTGCACTGCTCGACGAAGACGACGACGACGAAGCGCTTGGACACCGTCCTGGGGCTTCTCGGCGTCACTGGCCACGCGTGTGCTCGACGGCGCTCCGGCGTGTTCCTCGGGCGGCGACGAATCGGGCGAGAGAGGAGAGGAGGGAGCTCGTGGATGGGGGGGAAAGAACTGGGGCGGCTCCCGGACGCTTTTGGACGCGATTACATGGGCGGGGAGGGAAGCAGGAGGTGGCTATCGACGACGGCATGCTCGCCACGGCGGCAGCAGCCTTCCTGGCGCGAGGAAGAAGACGCCCCTGTCCCTGGGCCGGGTTGCCTCGGTGAGTTGGGCCCATTTGAGGTAAGCCCTCTTTTCCTTTTCTGTTTTCTGTTTTTCCTTCTGTCATTTGTTCTGTTTAGCTAAAATAAATAGCTAAACATTTTATTAAATGCTGAAAACTTTTATGTGGCCTCATAATAATATAAACTAGCCACTCATAAACTTTCAACATTTTTAAAATTCAAATGATTTGAATTTTAAATCAAAAAGGGGTATTTCTTTAATTCCAAGGTACTGTTTGAATATTTGAAAAATCTATGAGCATGGGGTGGGTCCCACATCACTTGATATGTGATCACACTCATTTATAAGACTTTTCAAAACTCTAACATGAATTTTTGGAAAAGATTTTTATCTGGACTTTTGAATTAATTCATCTGGGGGGTGTTCCTTCTCCCATTTTGGTTTTGAATTTGATTTCCTTTGAAATTTTAACATGATGCAAAGGCACTAGATAACCCTAGCACATACCTAACAGAGGGTTCTGACAGGTATGAACCTCACTCCCCTTCTCATGTGGGACTAAACCCTCAAGAGGGGTGTGGGCCCCTCCCTTGGCGCATGGCCCAAGGGTGGAGCTCCCTCCTTCCCCTGATGGGCCTCTTTAGGCCCATATATCTTTTCTTTCATTTTAATTATATTTTATGATATTTTAATATTTAATTATGCTAAATAAAAAATAAAACATTATTTTGAACCCTTCAAAATATGCAGAACTACTTCCGGCACCTCCTCGAACAATTATGGTGTTCTCTCTTATTTCACCGATGATCCCGAATCTATCATTAATGCGTCGAATACCCTTAAGCGTGACACCCTACGGTTCGGTACAACAATAGACATGATCAAGACACTCTCTAAACAATGACCATTATGTGGGACCTCGTTAAAATCCTTGATGGCCCCTGTGCTTCCATCGAATTAACTTCATCGTTTGAATCATTAACATTGAATCCTGATCCCTTTGTCATACAGTACTTTGTTTGTCCGAGGTTTGATCGTGGGTATCCTATACCTAGTTCATCCTCGTTAATGACAAACATATTTACTCGTCTGTGATTTTACAACACCGTGACCTAGTCACACGTTCGCAAACTTTATGATGCAATATCATCGAGTGGGCCCAGTGTACCTATCCGTCATTCAGATGGACAAATCTCGTTTTGATCTATTTCCTACTCCTCAACATGTCTACATAGAAATACACAAGATGCACATTTATGGTTACCCTATTACGGTGTAACGGTTAATACACTCAAAGCATCTTGGTAGATAGCAATTATGTATGATCATTACAGTGTAAGGTTTAAGTCACTACCTGATGACGGGAAAAATGGGGCGATAGAATAAATAATACTAACGCATCCATGTCATAGACACAGATAGTATAATTTAAATGCATAACATAAAAGAGAGAGATAAAACATTGCAGGTACTTTATTTCCCGAACTCTTACATATAGACAAAAGAACCGTTAATTACATCTCCGGAGAGAAAACCCCTGATTAAGAATTCCAACATAGCTATTACATGGCATTTACAACATATTATTATTACAAATGTAGAAATAAAAGAAGAATACAAAATATAAAAAGAAAAGTCTTCCTCCTTGTTGTTGTCAACTTCGGCGTGCTTGGGTCCTTGAATTTGTCTACGCTAACATATGGGTAGCATGATTTGGTTCATTTATATCATATGACATTTGATATTCATATATATGGCACGTGGATTCTTGGGCTATTTATGCCTATCTAATTAAACATTGGATATTTTAGTAATAAGAAGTTTTTTTCATATAAATATTTATTTAATGGTTTACTAGCCAGTTCAGTGAGCATATGTGCAATATAGGGTATAACTCTTTTTATGAGTTAATTTGATCATGCATGTGATTTATATATGGATGCATGAAATGGGCAAAATATTTGGTTCACTTTGTGACAATGTATATGGCATTGCATCAAGCCAATATATGAAGAGGCTATATGGAATTTTATGATGAGATATTTAGTTGCACCATGTTATGTTTAATGCAAGTGAGATAGGCTATGATCCTATTTATCTTTGATGTTGTCAACACATGCATCTATCTATTTGATAGTTTTGTGTAGGTTATCATCTGTAGTTCTGAGCATTTGCCTTATATTTGGCACAATTGTTTATACTCATAAGTTGTTGGAGTAATTCTGTATTTGACCATAGTGTATACTCTTAAGGTATTGGAGTATTTTCTATATTTGACCATAGTTTATACTCTTAAGGTCTTGGAGCATTTTTAATATTTGACCATAGTTTATACTCTTGAGGAATTGGAGTATTTTCTATACTTGACCATAGTTTAAATTCTTAAGGCTTTGGAGTAATTTTTTATTTTACCATATTTAACCATAGTTTATACTCCTAAGGCATTGAAGTATTTTCTATATGTTTGACCATAGTTTATAGGCTTAAGCGATTGGGGTATTCTATATGTTTTACCATAGTTTATACTCTTAAGGCATTGGAGTATTTTCTATATTTGACCATAGTTTATACTCTTAATATGCATCGGAGTAATATTTTGAATATTTGTGACGCACCCAAAATCAGAAAATCTACAGTAATCATACACGCAAGGTACATGATCGAGATCAGGGTCTCACGGTGAGATATTGATGGCTTCTCGCCCCTTGTTGGTTACCCAAAGTGGAAGGTTGAGATGTAGACAACAGCAAATTTCCCTCGGTGAAGATACCAAGGTTTGTCTCCAGTAATTAGGCGGTGACGACAGGAAGGTGACAACGGCGCCAGCAATTAGGCAGTTGACGTGGACCTGCACACACAACAGATAACTTTGCTCCCAACGAGTTCAGAGAGGTTGTCAATCCCTCCGGCCTTGTTGTTCACAAAGGATCAAACGCACGGGATAATAATGATAGTGATAGAAACAAAAAAGTAAATAAAGCAGAAAATAAATAGTGGGTGTAAACAGTGGTGGAAATATGGACCGGGGTCCCATGTTGTTCACTAGTGATGTCTCTCTCCCAAAAGACGTTAAAATAGCCATGTGCGGTAAACAAATTACAGCTGGGCAATTGACAGGATTATGTGCGCAAACCAATGCTAACTATGCTATAAAGAAAGGAAGAGGCTCAAAAGCATGGGCAGTACACCAAGACAAGTAGACCGAAATCCATCTGCGTCTACCTACTAATCATCCACCTTGAGATAACTATCTAGAACATCTCGCTCGTATTAAGTTGCGAATCCCACCCAAAGTGTAAACTCAAAGCAACAGACAACTACATTAAAGAACTTTGCGTAAAGTAAACAATCCTTGCACCTGCAAGTACAAGCACTGTTATTTTCTCACTTGTGGCAACAACAATTCCCTTAGACTCATGTTTCTGTCACTCAAGCTAGTCATCAGGGGGCATGAACCCACAATCATGCATAACGCTCCCTCTTGGAGTCACTACCTACTACTAGGCAAAAGAAATAAACAGCAACGGAGAACATGCAAGAATTACTCAAGAACATAAATATAAAAGAGTAAAATCAAATATATTACTCAAACACAATCTGAACATAGTCTCATAATCCATTTTAATATAAAACATTTTATTTGGTTTTAATAGAATGGGTCCCACATGTAAGCCTTAGGGGGGTATTTCTAATCGGTTTTAATTAAGGGGGGGGGTTTGCTCTAATGGGGGGGTTCGCCCCGAGCCAGAGGGCACACAGGCCATGGCCGGCACAGCCCGCCGCCGGCGGGCTTCCGCCAGGGGCGGCCAGGGACGCAGGAGGGGGGCTAGGGGCGCGGCTGGGCGAGGGCTGGTCCGTGGCCTCGTGTGCACGCGCGCCGGGCATCCAAGGGCGCGGGCGCGGCCTGGGTCGGTTGGTTCCCGCCCGTGCGCAGAAGACGCAGCGGTGGCGAGACAGCGAGCGAGCGATGCCAGCCGCGGTGCGGCGAGGTGGGAAGGCCCAGAGCGGCATGGAAGGGCAGAGACACGCAGGGGAGGGCTTTGGCGCATGCGACGTAGCCAATGCACAAGAGAGACGAGATCCGCCCAGGTCAATGGCGAACTCAACGTGGCTGCTACGGCGAAGAATCGAGACAGGCAACAAGGGGGACGGGAGGAGAGGCTCACCGCGGAGCTCATGGAGGCGGTTAGGGAGTGCGTGGTGGCCGGAGTGGCGCCAATTCCGGCGAGGTCGAAGACGGACGTGGTGGAGGAAGAAGAATATGGTGCCGGCTGTGGTGCCCCGGAGCTCGATTGCGCACGTGGGGTGATGTAGACGAGGAAGACGGAGATGGGGGACAAGGTGGCGAGGTGTGGCGTCGCCAATGCCCGCGAGTGGCCACCGGCAGTGGCGACGGCCGTGCAGCGGCTCCTGCACGGGGAGGAGGAGAGAGCGAGGCATAGAAAGGGAATGTGGTGGCTAGGGTTAGGGTTCGAGAGGTGGGTGCGGGGGTTCTCTTTTAGACCGAGAGGGGGGCAGGTAGTGGCCATCGACGCCATGGTACCGTGGATGTGCTCCATGCACATGGTGAACAGGGAGGGGAGGAAGAAGACAAGGGGCGAGGTGGGCCGGGCCGTGGTGGCTTTGCCCGGGCGATTTTTAGTTTTTTTTTTCTTCTTTCTGTTTTATTTTCTAGTTTGTTTTCTATTTATATTTTGTTTTAGCTATTAAAAGGATTTTGTACAATATGGATCGTGTACCACAATTAGGGCTGCACCTTATACTACTACTACAAAAAGTTTAGACTTTAAATAAAATCATTTAGTATTTCATTTAAATAATAATTAATTAATTTTGACTTTTTACGCTACTATTTTTATTGTTGGAATTATTTTATGGCTCAAAAATTCCCCATATCCAAATGGGCATGAACCACCGATTATTTGGGATTTAACAAAAGTGTTTGCACAATTTTTAGACAAGGTTTATTTACCACTTTGTTTTTAATATTCATCAAAGGGGATGTTGAAATGATCCAATGCAAAGGTGTGATCAAAATGAGATTAGTAACAGTGATTTGACTGTAGCAAAAGTAATTACTGTTACAAGACTATGAGGGTGTTAGAAATCTCCCCCAGTACAAAGAATTCTCATCCCAAGAATTAAAGGTGGTGAAAGGGGTAAAGTTTCGGTTTCATATTCTATCGAGTTTTCTTGGTATTGTTGCCTTTCTCGAAGAAGTTAACCCGTCGCGTTGATGTCCTCATTCCTCTGCATCGGTGCATCTCGACGAGTTGTTATCCCTCCTTCGGGCTCTTCATCGTACTTACGAATAGGCTAGGAGGAAAAACTTAAGGTGGTCGGATCAGTACCCGGTTAATCAACCGAGGTTGTCCAAGGGAATGGGGTACAAAGTATCTTCCGAGTTTAAACTGTGGGCAATACATCGGGAGAAACAAAAGAAGGTATGAGAAGTTTCAAGAGGGTATACATGCATTCGATGTCGAGGATGAAGGATGAAAAAGGGGTCCATAGCATCAAGCATAAGCACTGAGTCTGATATCGGACTGACATCACAACGTAGAGGACACGTGAATCACATACGAGGTCAAGCACGAGGAATAATCCTTGGGAACAGGGATGACGAGGTGGTGACCCCACGACTCCTGCATATGAGGATACCCGGTCCGTATGAAGATAGAAGGCCTGCTGGAAAGCCTCGACAGGCCCACGACTGGCCCAATCAAGCACCGACATAGGAGTCCGCGACTGATATGGAAGGCACGACTTCGCGTACAAGGCAAGACAAGAACTAGGAAACTATCTTTGTAATCTAGTACGGGCTCCCTGAGACCTAGCCTAGTATATAAAGGCTGGGAGGGGAGACGTCTAGATCAACCCAATAAACAATATACTCTCCTGGTCTTGCGAGAACTCGCCTTGGCCTCCCCTGTAATCGCCCCCTCACACAATAATATCGAGCAGGAAGTGCTTCTCCTGTTAGGCGACGAGGATCGTCCAACCTGTTCCTTCTCTATGACTAACCTAGGGTCCCTGACCATGGGATTTGCCGAGGCCGATCCTCGTCAATTGGCGCCGTCTGTGGGAACTTAACAGGATGGAATCGCGATCTCGGCGGCCTCATCACCAGCGAGCATCAAAGCAGCGACTCCAACAACAATCATCGACTCCACGACTTGAACAGATCCCGATCTGTTCGGGTCCCTCAGCTTCATGGCTCACCTTCCGGCCTTTCGACCGGCCTTCACCGATCTGCGCACCGGTGTCAACCTGACCTTCGGAGCATACCAGATCTACATCAACCAATGGGGAGCCCTCCACCTCACGGATAGCACTCGAGCACCCGCCGCAACAGATCCTACACCAGCGATCAAAGCAGTAGCCACCCCCCGAGGCGTTCTTCGCGTACATGACTCGAAAATTGGAACTCGGGGGCTCGTAGCACCAGCCACCCCCCCGAGGCGTTCTTCGCTTACGCGACTCAAAAATTGGAACTCCGGGGCTCGCAGCAGCAGCCACCCCCCGAGGCGTTCTTCGCATACGCGACTCAAAATTTTTCACTCGGGGGCTCGCAGCAGCAGCCACCCCCCGAGGCGTTCTTCGCTTACGCGACTCATAAATTGGCACTCGGGGGCTCACAGCAGCAGCCAACCCCCGAGGCGTTCTTCGCTTACGCGACTCAAAAATGAATACTCGAGGGCTCGCAGCAGAAGCCACCCCCTGAGGCGTTCTTCGCTTACGCGACTCAAAAATTGGCACTCGGGGGCTCGCAGCAGCAGCCACCCCCTGAGGCATTTTTCGCCTACACGACTCAAAAATCAGCAGCCTCCCACCAAAGGAGCTCCTCGCCAAAGACTTAGCAACCAGCAAGATTAACCCGTACCACACAGGATTTATTCACAACGGACAAGCAAAGTAAAACAAAAGGGAACAGTAGCACATGTTGTCCATCAAGGGAACCAATGCCAAGAAAAGCCTAATCTCCAGGCTCTGATTTTACTTTACATAGAGAACCCAGCCGGCGGTCGTTATCCTCGACCACCCACTTCACGACCTGACTTGTAGGCTTTTCTGCTACGGCATAATGGTCGTCCATCGGCTGAGCTCGACCACCAGGAGGACCTTGAGCCGCCAACATAATGTCCACCCCCGGCCAATGAATATGGAGAAAGGAAAAAGCACAACGAGCCCCGCATAAATCTAATGATTAAATACACGCCGAAGGTCCGCAGGCTAAGAGAACACCCGAGAAAGCTTTTCAAGAGAAGACGGGACATGATCCAAAGGATAAAACTCAGCAAAGATCCCGCCAAACACTCCGCAACAGTACTCAAGAGCCCGCGGTACCCTCTCAACCCGCATCCGCAGAATGGCGAAGACCCGAGCACGCGCCCTATCCATCCAGAAAGGATGGCTCGCTTGCACAACCGGGTCCTCCAGCCGCAACAACTCCGATTGCACTGCTTCCTCTTCCTCTCGAGAACGCCCAGCAAGCACTTCACAATGAAGAGAAAAAGATCAGCCACAAGTACAAGGAAAATAACTCGCACATTCGAGCAGTCGAAGAGAGACAAACTCACCCTTCAGAAGATCAGAAAACTTTATCATCCAAGCCGCCAAGCTATCCAAGATGCCTTCAGCACGTTCACGTTTCGAGCGATGGACCGCAACAACACCTTTCAGGCGAACGATCTCACGCTCGGCCTCTTTTAGCCTCAAGTAAACAGACTCGTAGGCACCCTCGCGAGCATGCTCCTTCAGCAAATTCCAAGCCCGAGAAACGCCCGGGATGGCCTACTGCAAAGAGAAACAAGTCAAAGGAAACGAGACAACAAGCAGCACAAAAAAGCAAAGCAGTTGCATGAATTAAAAAAGATCCACCATCCCGCAGTAGGCACATTACAGCTGAAGTTTTCAAAACAAAAACAAGTTCACCCTACTCCTCGGCTGAAGAATTGCGGTTATCAGCCTCCACAACCAGCTGCAGCTGGCGGGCCAGCCGAGTGGCTCGAGCACACTACTCGTCCGTATAATTAGGAAAACTATCCACCATGGAATCCTCAATGGGAACACCATGCCTCAGAAGAACAAAAATAGACGTGGCAAGCCCACTCACCACGTTCTCGCGAACCAAGCCCTCCAGCTGATTACCGTCCAGACCGAAGGCAGCAACCAGAGAATCAAGACCCTCAGGACGTTTCTCCTCATCTGGGAACATATGCTCATGAAGAAGCTTCAGGAGAGTTCAAGCCCGAGCGTAGACATCCCCAACAGCTACAACAGCGCCTGAGACAACATCTATAGAGCCACGGAGAGCGCTTGATCCTGCAGCAGCCACCTGCACCGCCCCAACACCTGCAGAACCTAGAAGAAGGAAAAGGCTCAAATACCCAAAAACCCCAGAGACGAACAAACCCAAGTAAACGGAAAATAGGAACAGTCCACAAACCAGTCAAAGAGCCTGCCAAGTCCCGCAGGCGCTCGCACTCAACCCTCTCGACCTGGAGAAACTGCTCCTCCACCTGTCACAACCGCTCGAGCTCGCCATGATGCGCCTGCATCTCCCTTTCCTTGGACTCCAGAGCGGCCCGAAGCTCAGCAATCTCCTTTTTTGCAGCCTCTGCCCACTTGTCAGCACCTTTCTTGCGACCTGTGGAACGGACACCAATCAGAAAAACCAACTAGCAAAAGAAACAAAGACCAAGAATCAAGATCTTACATCTCATAGCAGTCAAGCTCCCTTGGACCAATTCATGAACACATCGCCACCGATCAGTCTCAGTCGGCACACGTTCGCATATCCGGAACAATGGCTGAATTCAAGTAAATGCACCAGTCAAAGCCTAGGAAAGAAGAAAATCAAGCTCAAGACTACAACAATTCACAAGTGATTCCTTGCAGCCTCGGGGGCTACTCCCATTGGGAGCACTGCCGTGCTCCCAATATTCATAAACACAGAAAAAAGAGAAAAACCCAAGATAAAGACTACAACCAATCACAAGTGATAGCTTGCACCGTCGGGGGCTACTCCAACAAAGCTTACAAGGACAAAGAAATCACATACCTGCTCCGCCATGCGATCAAAGAACTTCGCCTTATCTTTAGCAGAAAGATCCCGCCTCTCCAAGAAGTGCTCCTCAGGGATCACTCGTTTAACATCTGGAGGAAAGTCCCCTCCAGGAGCCGCAGCAGATCCCCCAGGCGGAGTATTCACAGGAGTTCCCTCCGCGCCTACAGTCACAAGGGTCTTCCCCGCACCTGAAGCCACAGGAGTAGCCGAATCAGCCGGCCGATCAGGCGCCGTGCCAGAATCAGTCGAAGGAGCCCCAACAGCAGTGACACTCGAAGAAGAAGCAGCCGAAACAGGAGCAGTCCTACAAACAACTTATCTTCAGAACATGAGTCAAAACAAAGAACAATAGAATGACCAAGCAGAAATCTACACTAACCCAGCAGGTGCTGCGCCCGGACGAAGCACTATCCTGAACTTGGGTTTTTTCGGGGCAGCCGAAGGAGGACACGGCACAGCAGGCCACACGACCGCTGCAAAATCATCATCGTCACCCGCTGCATCACAACCACTCGCACTCAAGGGGCGAATGCGTTTGACATGCAGAGGACTCGACTCCTCAGAGTCCTCCGCAACTGACGGCCGAGCACCTATACGTCCAAAACGTATCTATAATTTCTTCTTGCTCCATGCCTCTTGTGTGTGATATTGCTATGATATTGATGAACTTCCCTAAACTTTTGATCATATTTGGACTAACCTATTAACTCAGTGCACCTCAGTGCCAGTTCCTGTTTTCTGATGTTTTTCTATTTCAGGTTTCCCCCTTATTAAAAGTACCAGAAAAATTCCGGGAAAATATAGGAAAAATTAGCGTACAGGAAGCTTCGCGAAGAGCTCGAGAGGGGCCATATGGGAGCCAGGGGGGACCCAGGTGGCCAGTGGGCGTGGCCCCACCCCTGGCCGCGCCAGGAGGGGTGCCTGGAACCCCTGGCCCACATCTGTCTGCCCCCTTTCGCCTATTTATTCCCCGTGAGGAGAAACCCTCGGGCACGGAACCCTTTTTCGTGATCTCTCCTCTGTTCTGCCGCCGCCGCGCTTCCAAGATCGGGAGCACCAGAAGACCTCTTCCCGGCACCCTACCGGAGGGAGGAATCACCTCCGGGAGCTTCTCCACCACCATGGATGCTTCCCGGATGAACCGTGAGTAGTCCACCTTGGACCATGGGTCCATGATCAGTATCTATGTGATGTTATCCTAGCCTCTTTGTTCTTCATGGATTAGTCCTCTTGAGCTGCCCTACATGATCGGGGCAGATATGTAATCTTTCTGCTGTTGCTATGCTGAGTTTGCTTGGATCCGATGGATTATTAGATTATGTTCAGATTGTGATTGAGTTATATATTTGATTCTCTTCTTTTATATTTATGTTCTTTAGTAACTCTTGTATGTTCTCCGTTGCTGTTTATTGCTTTGGCCAAGTAGTAGGTGGTGACTCCAAGAGGGAGCGTTATGCATGATTGTGGGTCCATGCCCCCCGATGACTAGCTTGAGTGACAGAAACATGAGTCTAGGGGATGTGATGTTGCCACAAGGGGGAAAAAACGGTGCTTGTACTTGAGGGTGCAAGGATTTTTTACTTTACGCAAAGTTCTTTAATGCAGTTGTTCGTTGCTTTGAGTTTACACTTTGGGTGGGATTCGCAACGTAATACCAGCGAGATGTTCTCGATAGATATCTCAAGGTGGATGATTAGTGGGTAGATATAGATGGATTTCGGTCTACTTGTCTTGGCGTACTGCCCGTGCTTTTGAGCCTCTTCCTTTCTGTTTTGCATAATTAGCATTGGTTTGCACACATAATCTTTTCAATTGCCCAGCTGTTATTTGTTTACCTCGCATGGATATTTTATCGTCTTTTGGGAGAGAGGCATCACTAGTGAACATCATGGGACGCCGGTCCATATTACTACTACTGTTTACACCTTCAATTTACTTTTTGTATTTACTTTTTCATAGCTATCACTATCTATCATTATTATCCTGTGCGTTTTATCCTTTGTAAACAACAAGGCCGGAGGAATTGACAACTCCTCTGAACTTGTTGGGAGCAAAGCTATCTGTGTGTGTAGGTCTAGGAGAAGCAAGTGATTATCTTCAGACGGCGCCTCACTTACCGAACCACCTACTTGTTGACCTTGGAGTCCTACGGGAGACAATCTTAAAACCTCGGTATCTTCACCGAGGGAAACTTGCCATTACGCTACATCTCACCTTCCACTTGGGGTAACCAACGAGGGCGAGAAGTTATCTCGTGTATCAACCACCCGCGGACTCGGCAGCATCAGCACCCGAAGCTCCCCCGTCATTCGCAAGAACAGGACCAGCATCAGCCGCACCAGGTTCATCAAGTATTTCGCATCTTTAGGCTGCGGCGGATTGTTCAGCAAGGGACTATGATCCTACAAATCAGAGCAACATCAATAATCAACAAAAACGAGTCTAAATCACAAATAGAAAATTCAAGACAAGCACCTGAGGAAGAGGTAAATCAGTAGAATAAGGTTTGACAAGGCTCTCCTACCCAATGCTGGTACACTTCGTGACTTGCTGAACCCGAGTGAAAAGGTCACCATCAGGTAACTCCTCGGGCGAACACCTGGTCGAATAGTCGGGCCCAGTGTACTGCCACATGGGACACACCCGATGCTGAAGCGGCTCCACGCGTCTACTCACAAACACGGAGATAAGCTGACCGCCAGTCAACTCATCCTTCAATGCAGAGACCCTTTGCACCAATGGCTCCACAATAGACACTTCGCGAACAGACAAAAGATGTGCCCACGAAGACCGCTTAACCGCTCGCGCAGCTGGATTGAAAGGGGCAAGACCAAATCGCTGCTCCTAACGTGCCGATCATTCAGATAAAACCAACTCCTTCGCCATGTATAAACGGAGTCCAGCTTCTCCAGATCAAAATAGGCAGCTTTCTCCTTAATGGAAATACCAACGCCCCCAATGGCATATTCAGAGATCGTCCTCTTCACATTGAAAAGACGCTTCCAAAGTCCTTAATCACTACTAGGGAATAGCCTTATGGTGGCGCACTGTTTTTGAGTTTAGTGGCGCATTAGGGATGCGCCACTAACTACAAGCCACTAATAAGGGCTTAGAGGTGGCGCATTCTGGATGCGCCACCCCTAAGGGACTTAGGCGTGGCGCATCTCCGAATGCGCCACCTCTAAGCTCTTAGGGGTGGCGCATTCTGGTATGCGCCACGCCTAAGGGACTTAGGGGTGGCGCATTCACAGTGCGCCACTAAATCCTGAAAATATGCGCCACTATATAATTAAAGAAAACAAAAAAAAAGAATTACATAAAAGAATAAAAGCATTACAGATATTTTTATTATATTACAGAAATGCAAAATACAATATAACAATGAGGCCAACAATTATTGATACAAAATAATTGCAATATAATTTTTATTACAACGGTTTAGAGGCCAACAAGATTCACAAGATTACATCCATCACAAAATTACAATGAGTCCAACAATTATTGAAAACCGAAAGCTACTTTCGTCATCATATCTTGTTTGCTCTTCAACCTGCACAAAACAAAGCTTTAGAGGTCACATCCATATGAATCATACCAAAGGAGAAGAAAGCAATCTAGCATTTATTCTTATCAACAACTTAAAGCAAGTCGATGAATGGTGAAAAGCATGCACATATGCATAAAAATGCATATGCAGTGACCTTTATACACAAAGAGCACCAAGAGTATTTGACACTACCATCTACTACACAAAGAGTACATCCAAATTACATCCAAATTACACAAAGAGTACATTCAATTGTTCTGACTCGGCTCGGGGAATGGGCGGCATCCTTCTTTCTTCATGAAAGGCCTTGTGTCACGCAGGGCCTTTAGGCGGACTTCTATCTCCCCATTGGATGGTGAAATGTTCGAGTGGAAGATCGACCCCCTCATTTGTACTTCATGACGGATGATAGTCGCCATCTGCGCTTGGATGTGAAAGAACTCCTCCTTCCGATTTGCATCGGCGATTTCCACCTTCCTTTCGGCCCATGCTCTGAGATGACTTGGCAGCGTAAGGTTGCGTTGTTCCTGTACAATCGCCCTCATGTGATGAAGGGCGTAGTACGCATCCCTCACACTGCCAGCCGGCTGCTTGACGCACGGGAACTGCGTTACGTGGTTGAACACGTTCACGCCAGGCTGATTTTTCCTGAACTTGTGCTTCGTGATCTTGCCTCCGGCTTTTATGTAGCCGACGAGAGCATCATCCAAAACTCTCATGATATACTTGTAATCTTTCTTCTTCACACTCCCCGAGTCTAAATACACGGCATGGGAGTGTTGAGGTGAAAAGCAGATGAGCACGCAACATTGATCCTCACTGCATAATTAAAATAATCCAAAAGAATGTTGGAAGAGGACAATGGAAAGCTAAGAAAGCATATATGCTACGGAGGCGAGCGAATGACTTACTTGGGAGAGTATGGCATAAGAAATGAATCCTTGTCGGCGTTCTGTAGCATGAAGTCTGTGATGTACCCCGCCGCGAGAGCCGCGTCCCCGTCGTCCATCAACATGCTTTCACGCATGTAGAAGGGGTCCAATATCGCGACGCTCGCGGTCTTATCTCTCCTGATACTCATAGAAAGGCTGAGCGAGAACAGACGGATAAGGCTATGGTCCAGCCGCTTGAGATGGTACAAATTGAAGATCTCCGAAAATCGCAGGATTATCATATCCGCGGGGATAGTGTTGATGAAGCCCATGTTGAGTGGCACCTTGGCCATGAAAACCGGGTACGAGGGATTCTCTTCTCGAAGAAGAATCTTCTCTAATGCCATAATACTATGATGCACACTCTGCATATCCGAAGTTGCAAGGTCCAGGATGTCCTTAGGTAGCATCGCCCTACCAGCCACATGGATTTTATTGGTGGCCCGTCCTGAGCCCGGATCGGCATCGAAGGTTGGCTACTAGAAGTGATGCTCTTCTTTCTTTTTCGTCCCTTCTTCTTTTCTTATTTTGAGCAGTCACCGGCCTTTATCTGCTCAGTGGCCGCCTTATGGAGTGTGGACGGGCTGAGAATAGATCTTGTGGCATCTGCTTGAGGCTCGGTGAAGGCGCAAGCTGCTGGAGACATGTCCTGAGAAGCAGCGAAGAGACGCGTGGAGCAAGCAGGCTTCGCCGCAGGATCAGCTGGACCGCGAGCTTCCTCGTCATGCTGATAGGCTCCTTCAGCAGGAGGCATGAATAAGTCATCAGCATCATACAAAGTATTGATGAACTGGTCGGCGCTGATATCATCATCAAGATCATCGTCTTCTTGTTGTGCGCCGATGGGATCATGTGGCGCCGACACGATGACTAGCGGTGTTGTCCTAGGTGTGGTGCCCCTTTCCCGCGTCATTAAACGCATTTGGATCTTCGGCCATAGGCATATTTGGTTGAAACAGTCACTGAGGACTGCCGGCTCATCCTAATCGTATCCGGGGGGTTGAATGGGAGGTTCAACTCTCTCGTAGCCCGAAATCACGAGAGAGATTTGAACCCTATGCATCTCCGGTGGCATCGGCATATTGTGCATGATTTGATTTTGTGGTTGAATGATTTTACCTTTGGCAACATCCTTCAACTCGCCGTCCACGACTTGTAATAGAATGCATGGAGTGTCCTCCTGCGAAAGAGATATATATATATGCATGTACGGCATCAGAGAGATTCCACTAAAAAGGCAAGGAGATGAAGTCCTCTTTTGAGTTCCAGACGCTTATAGTTACCTTGAGGGCGTCGAGGTCGGCTAGTGAAGAGACCCCGCCGATGACGGCGGGCATGCAAGAGACGGAGGGCGCGCTGCCTCCCGTGGCGTCGGTCGCCCTATTTGCGCTGCCGCCGGGTGCATTATTGTTATGCCCCGGTTGCTCGATCGTGGCCGGAGGAGTTACCATCACGTCCGGCGTCGCCGCCACGGTGTTGGCGGCCGGAGTCACCAATACGCCGGGAGTCGGTGCGGGAGCCACCACTACGGCCGGAGTCGGGACTGCAGGCGCCGCGGGGCCCGAGTTGCTGCCGACCATGCTGGGGACTGGTATGGGCCCTTGTCCACCACGCGCTTGCCAATTCGCGAGAGACTGCATCATATCTGGAAGGAGAGCGTTCATCGTCTTCGCCACTTCGTCCTGGATAAGCTGCGGAAGCATGTTCACCTTCTCCTCCAGTCCACGAACATAAGCGGCATCTTCTTCGGTCCTTCTCGCCTTGCGCCCCCTCGAATCGGACTGCTCCGCCGATTTACCATAATATTCGGACCAATTTAGGTCCGCACCAAAGACGACCACACGGCCGGCTAACGATGGCTTCGCCGTCACGTCGTCAACCTTCTTGACCTTGTTCAACGCCCTGTTAAAGGCGTTGTCCCACGGGCCGGCCGGCTTAACCGACGACTCCTGCGATGAGGCGATTTGCATTTCCGCTTGCTGCAAAAAGAATGTGAAACGTTAAGAAATTGTGAACTTCACTCGAGAATTCAATCGACAAGGTCGCGTGGTAAACTACTTACCACGGCAGTCGTAAACTCCTGAATCTTAGGATCGATAATTATTTTCGAGGTTGCTTTGTCCTTATAGCTCCGGGCCCTCACAAAGAATTCGGTCTGTGGATCATCTTTGTATTGCTGGAAGGGGTTAGGTATGCCCGCAGCGGCGTACTCGGCATCCTCCTTGTCCCATTTAGGCTTGGAACTTTTGTAACCACCGGCTCCGAGACGGTGGTTACCTATGACCTGCGACCGCATGGCCTTGCCCTTTGCACTCGCGGCCTTGGCTTGCTCGGACTCACACCTAGCCTTCAAAAGGTTGTAGGTAGCTTCGTCGATCAACGGCTCTTTCTCCTTGAGCTCCTCCCAGGTTTTGTTCTTTTCAAAAATTGCCCTCTTCACCCGGGTTTTCCATCTGGACAAGGCCTTGCTCATCTTCCTGAGGGCCCATGTGTTTACTTTGTTCCCTCTGAGTTTGGTGTTATCGTACGGCTCCGGAAACTTGTATCGTCTGTGCGGCTTGTTGATAAGAAGCTGACAATAATGAATATTCTCACGACTCCTGAGGTTAATCGTGGTGATCGGCACGGTGTTGCGGAGGATCGCCGCGACTTGACGGCCGTACCCTTCCGAAAAACGTTCGGGCTCTTTAGGAATCCCGACGGCGGTCACAACAGTAAACTCTTGCCTGATGACGCCGACCTTGGTCGGTTTCCGATTACTCTTCTTCGACTGGGTACCATCTGTGTTGGAGCCACCGGTCCCATCATCCTCGCCGATGTTCCTCTCGCCGTCTGTCGTACCGGCCTCCTCCTTCAAGTCATCATCCGATGAGTCGGACTCCGACTCTATCTCCTCCTCATACTCCTCCTCGCCCGGAGGTACTTCCTCTTCTCTCCGCTCCTCGACCTCCTCCTGGGAGTATTCCCAAAATTGCTTCCTTTTTTCTCCCGGCTCAGAAGAAGGACCGGCGTCGGCTCCGGTCGACATGTTTGCACTAGTACAATATTAAGAAATGCAACTACTTAATTAATTAGCACAATAAATAAATGCAAATACTCTCATGTTAAGAAAAATAGCAAAGGTCATGCACGAATTCACGGAAACATTTGGCATGACCTTTGCTCTTTTTCTTAACATGAGAGTGCCCCATTCTCAACCGAAACGGAAGTTAATCAACATTTCGGGAGAAAGGGGATAATGATTTGTACCTGCACAACATAAATATATATAGTAGATCTATAGTAGATATTCAAACAGTAGATAAAAACTGTGAATAAAATGCTGAGATGAGGGAATCTTAATGCATTGAAAATTGTTAAGAATAGATTCTACACTAGTAGTGATATGCAGAACACAAGCACCACACACATATGTCTGACTATTTTTTTAGAGCACATAGCAAACTTTTTAGCAAAAAAGAAAGAAACTAGTATCACTGCTACTACATAGAAGAATTATATATGCTTCATCCTATAAATGAATCATCAGCATCTTTATGGCTCAAAACTCGGTTTCTCAAATAAAAGTAAAAATAAGGCAGAGGCACCCATCAATTTTTTTGAAGAAATTAAAAAACTACTACTATCACTTCTGCAAATGCAAAATTGTGATCAGAGGAGGTTTTATATTTTTTTAAATGTCTTATTCTATATGTATCCAGAAATGGCTTGTTCTATATGCATCAAAATTCATAAAATTCAGTTTTTTTGATGAGCTTACCTACTGGTTTTTCTCCTCTCTCTCTTTTTAAATTTTTACTAAAGCATATTCCAACTTTCAAGCTTTGATGCATAAAAACAATAAGAGGTTCTCTGTCCAAGGGGAGGGGGGTCAATAACCTTAGTATAATTTTATAAGTGTTGTCTAATAGTGGTTCATAAGACAACCTATTTTGGATTTCAACATCGAATAATATTAAACTAAATTCAGAAAATTCAGAAAATAACGCATCAGCCATGCCTACTTTTTTTTATGGAACATCAGCTATGCCTACTTGCCAAGACAATCCTTATTGATTCTATATACTAGCACAGTTCACATTGTTGGTGTTTTAAAAAAGTTCAAATTTAAGTTCACATTGTTGCAACACCTAAAAACAGAAAATTTGGACCTAGGGCATTGTCAAGAACTCAAAAAATTCAGAAAAGCAATCATGGATGGTTAGGAGGATGGAGAGGGGAGGATGGATAGGAGGCTGCTAACCGCGGGGAGGAGGCGTTGAAGGCGGCGGCGGCCGGAGTTGAGGAAGAGGCGCGGCGGGGAGCGGGACGGCGGGGCGGGGAGGGCTCCGGCCGGTGGGACTGCGACCGTCGGGGGCTCCTCCGCGGTGGCGTCGAAGGGCAGGGGTGAGGGCTCCGGTGGGCTCCTCCGCGATGGCGTCTAGGGGCTCCGGCGGCAAGGGCTCCGGCATCGAGGGGCTCTGGCGGCGACGGGCTCTGGCGGCGACAGGATCAAATGGGCACTGTGCGCGAGCAAGGGGAGGGTCCCGTGGAGGTTAAGGCTTAGGGGTGGCGCATTTTGCCAGAATGCGCCACCAACAGGTTTCTTATGCGTGGCGCATCTCGGCAATATGCGCCACGCATAAGAAACCTGTTGGTGGCGCATTCTGGAAAAATGCGCCACCCCTAAGAGCACTTAGTGGCGCATATTGTTGAAATGCGCCACCCCTAAGCTTTTTTAATTTTTTAATTAAAGTTTAAACAATTATTTATTTTTTAATAAAGTGAAACCATTTAAAAATAATAATTATGGAGTACATTTTTCTATAAAAGTGGTCAAACTTTATTAAGATTGACTTTGACCAAATCTTATATGCGGAGTAAAAATAAACGGAGGGAGTACTTGCTCTAACCGACCTTTTAGAATGGTGCTTCGATTGTGTATCGTCGATGTTCATACACTTCAAACATAATAATGTGATCATATCGATCCACGTACCATTCCTTAACCGTGTCGTCGCCTCATATCGATCCACATACACTTCAAACATAATAATGTGCATACACAAAGTGATCATGAATTACAAAATATTTTTCTTAAATTTGGAGCTAGCTATCTAGCTATCGTTTCCTCACGATCTTCTTCTTGCCCTTCTTTGTCGTGGTTGAATAATTTAGGCCCGGGACGCCTTCACTTTTCCTCTTGAACGGGAGGAGACCTTTCTTCGATAGGGTTGTGGTGTATGTATCCTGAGCGGCGTAGTCATCCTCCATCTTCGGGTCACCGTACTTGTCAAAGTCTTGCTCGTTGGCGACTCCATCCATTCTGATGATGTTTCTTTTGCCTCTCCTCACTACAACGCGGCTCTGCTTTGATGGGTCGGTAATGAAGAAGCATTGGTCCACTTGGCTAGCCAGTACCCATGGCTCATTTTTCGCGGTGACGTTTGCGCCCGCAGACTTGGATTTGGCTTCGGGTATAACCATGGTGGTGAAGTACCGGTCTTCTTTTACGACGCTCTTGGCCCATCTCACACGGAACATCGGCACCTTCTCTCCACATTAGTCGAGATCCCATATGTCCTCGATCCTTCCATAGAATCTTTCCTTGACGTCATCGGTGTAGAATATCCCCGTTACCCCTGAGTTCTGGCAATCGCAGTTATTGTCCTTTTCCTCCGTGTAAAATGTGTAGTCGTTGATATCATACGCTTGATAGGTCATCAGGTTGCGTGCGGCACCCTGTGACAAGGTCAATATCATCTTTTCGTCCTCGGAAGCGTTCCTTCGCGGGGGATTAGCACGAAGCTCGTCCCTGAACCAAGTCATGAAACCGGAGTAGTGCTCTTTGATTAGCCGTGGATCTCGGTCCGTTATCTGCAGGCCCTGGTCACTGTACTTCTTCCTGATTAAATCCTTGTGCTTTACTATCCAAGGATCGACCAGCTGGATGTGTTGTAGCGCAACTAGGCTTTCTCTTTCAAAGTCGATGTCTCGACCGTCAAAGTTGACATTCATTGCGCGGCTTCCCTCTTGGTGACCACACCCATCGGTCCTGCCAAAGTGCTTGTTGACAGCCATACCAACAGGGTTCTCGGTGTTGAGATAATTCGTGCAAAAAGAGATGCACTCTTCGGTTAGAAAGCCCTTCGCTATGCTTGCATCTGGACAGGACCTGTTACGAACGTATTTTTTGATGTGCCCATTCATCCTTTCGAACGGCATCATGCTGCTCAGAAACACAGGCCCGAGTTGGACAATATCCTCCACGACGTGGATCAGCAGATGCACCATAATATCGAAGAACGCGGGCGGGAATTAGATCTCAAGCTCGCATAGTATGAGCACGATCTCCTCCTGTAGCCTTTTGAGTTGCGTAGCGCAAATCGACTTCCGGGAGATGACGTCAAAAAAGTTGCAATGGCCAAACAACATTTTACGGACGTGCTCGTCCATTATCCCTCGCATCGCAACCGGGAGAATCTGCGTCATCAGCACGAAACAGTCGTGAGATTTCATCCCGCTGAAATGCTGCTTCGCCTCGTCTAGGTATCTGCTTATCTTCCCCGCGTAGCCGTTCGGAAATTTTACTCCTATGAGGCAGTGGATAAACCGCTTGATCTCCTCCTCGCACAGAGTGAAGCATGCCGGGGGCAGTGATCAATACCGGTCTTCTTCTTGGTCGTCCTTTTTCGTTTGCGAGAGTTTTGCGTTTCCGTATCCTCTTCCTCCTCCGTCTCATCATCGTCGTCACTAGGGGGGTGAAGTTCCCTCCTGATGCCCATAAATTTCAAGTCATTCCTTGCTTTTGGCCCGTCCTTGGTCTTCTCCGGCATGTTGAGCAGTGTGCCAAACAAGCTCTCGCACACGTTCTTTGTGATATGCATTAGATCAAGGTTATGAGGACTGCGGAGTAGACTCCAGTATTGCAAATCCCTGAAAACAGACCTCGCTTTCCATACCCTTATCAACGGCTGAGTCTTCTTTTTTTTTCTTTCCCGGCGCGGGGCACTCTTTCCAAGTTTTCAGCAAGTTGTCGATTTCTTTGCCGCTCCTTCGAGCTGGGGGTGCTCGGAGCTCCTCGCTTCCAACGAACAGATGTCCCTGTTTTCTCCACGCGTGTTTCTTGGGAAGCCACCTCCGAGACCCCTGGAAAACGGTTTTTGAAGATCCGGGATCTTTTGGTAGCTGGCGGTACGTTGTATTATCCATGCACCTAACGCATGCACAGAATCCTTGGACCACCTACCCTGAGAAATATCCGTATCCGAGATAGTCGTGCACCGTCGTGATCACCGCGGCTTTCATTGGGAAATATTCTTTTGCCGCGGTGTCCCACGTATTGACTCCGTCTTTCCATAACGTTTCTAGCTCCTCTTTCAACAGCTGCAGATATAGATTGAGGTCCGTACCTGGTTGTTTCGGCCCTTGAACTAGCATACACATTGTTATGTACTTTTTCTTCATGCACTTCCAAGGGGGAAGGTTGTATATTCATACAAACACGGGCCAGGTACTGTGTGTGCTGCTCTGGCCGCCAAACGGATTGACTCCATCGGCGCTCACACCAATCCTGAGGTTCCTTGGTTCTTTCCCAAAATCTGGGTATTCGAGGTCCAACGCAGTCCATTGGCTACCATCTGAAGGGTGCCTCAGCATGTCCTCCTTTTCCGGATCCGGGTTCGGGTCATCCTCTTTTATCTTCTTTCTATCCGCATGCCAGGTCATGAGCTTTGCTTCCTCGGGATCTACGAAATACCTCTGCAGACGAGGAGTGATCGGAAAGTACCATACCACTTTTCTAGGAACTTTCTTCCCTCTCTTGTATCGACTAACACCGCACACCGAACATGTGTTTTTATCTTCGTCCTCACCCCGATAGATCATGCAATCATTTATGCAGACGTGGTACTTAACGTGCGGAAGATCGAGAGGGCAAAGGACTTTCTTGGCCTCAGCGATACTAGTTGGGCACGTGTTGCCCTTCGGAAGACGATCGTGCCAGAATGCGATGTTATCATCGAAGCTTTCGTCGGTCCATTTTTGTTTTGCCTTCATCTCCATAGCCCCAAGTGTTACATTCAATCGGGTATCCCCGTCATTGCATCCTTCGTACAACTTCGTAATCGCGTCTTTCTCGAGTTGCGCCATCTTGGCTTTCTCTCTAGCTGCACCTCTTGCGTTCAACGCCTCTTTGACAAGCAGCTCTTGAACATGAGGGTCCCGCACCCAGCTTGAATCATCATGTCCGACATCTTGATCTTCATGTCCGGCATCTTGATCTACATGATCCGCTTCGGCATCTTCTTCATGATCATGTACGGGATGCTCTTCGTCATCTCGCCCGCCGCTGTTTTCTGGTTGCCCTTCCTCATTTACTGGCGCCCCACCATTGACGTCCTCCTCCTCACCAGCTTCATCACTTATCCATCGTGTGTAGCCATCCATCAAACCATTATGCTTCAGGTTTCTTTGAAATATTCCGGAATCAGGCTCGGTCACGTACTGCAGTTTGCATCTCCGACACGGACATCTTATATCCGACCTATTATTCCTTAGCATGTCGTTTGTCGCACATTGCATCCACCTAGCCACAGTGATATCGCTCAGCATCTCGCGGACCATGGTCGATCACCTGCGTGCACGGAGAGAGCAACACAATTATATATCACAGTCGTCGCCGGAAAAATTCGGCATGACCTTCCCTAATAATGCATGGGAGCATGTGGAGAGTCCGCTAGAAATTTTCCGAAACGGAAATGAATCGACATTTCGGCAAAACATTTGCCACTCAAGATACACATATACATCAAACCACCATAAGCTTCACATATACATCAAACCACCACAAGCTTCACATATACATCAAACCCAAGCTTCACATATACAACAAACCACAAGCTAATAAAGGCAAGTATATGGGTCATAAATGGAACAAAAGAGTTTGGGAGGAGGTCCACTTACTTCAATATGAAACAAAATAGATGTAATGCCAAGTATCGATGGATAAATGGAAGAAATGAGGTGGGGAGGAGGAGAAAACCGAATAGATCTAGGGTGAGAAGAGTGGATCTAGTTTGAGAATTGTGTGGAGTGAATGAGAGGTGGTAGGTGGGGTGGAGTAGATAAGGGCAGCTCTAGGAATTTAGTGGCACATATATAAAGTCAGTGGTGGCGCATTGATGTAATGCGCCACCCATAAGCTCTTATGGGTGGCGCATTAGGTAAATGCACCACCCCTAAGGACCTTATGGGTGGCGCATTAACAATATGCGCCACCCCTAAGCTCTTAGGGGTGGCGCGTTCTGTATATGCGCCACCTATAAGGTTCTTAGGGGTGGCGCATATTGCTAGATGCGCCACGTATAAGATCATCTAGGCTGGCCCACTCGTAGGGGTGGCGCACTGGAAAATAATGCGCCACCCATAAGGTCTTATGGGTGGCGCATTATTTTCCAGTGCGCCACCCCTAACAGATGGTGGCGCATGGCTTTCTATATGCGCCACTAATAAGCTTTCCATGTATAGCTATTTCCCTAGTAGTGAATGGGGATAGATCCCCAAAAAACTCTCACAAAGCATGATAAAATAGGCAATTTGCAGAATCCCATTGGGGGTCAAGTCATGCAGTTGCAATTGATAGGTAAAAAGCAACCCCCGGAGTAAAGGATGAACGGGAAGCGCAAAACCACGAGGAAAGAAGCTCTGAAAGCATACTCGTTCATCTGGACAGGGCACAGGAACCTTCTCATCCCTAGGAATCCGCACGTCACTACCCACCACCAGGCCGTCCACCACCAAATCATCCAGATCTTCCGCTCCAAAAGCAGACCGCTCCCACCTACCAGTCATCCTCGCCGACTCCTGTGCTGCACTGCGAGGACGCTTGGACATGGATCTCACTAAGCAAGCCGCGCAAAGAGAAAGGCAGGAGACAAAGAACAAAGAAGGAAGAAGAAGCACGAGAAGGAAATTACTGGGTGAAAACCTAAACAAACCAGACCCCCCAATATTTAACCAGCAGTAGAGGAATGCAAATCATCACCGTTAATCTTGGGATCCAGCGGACGTGGCGCGATCCCACGATAGCCGAGAAACATGGAAAACTCAACCGGCGCATTAACCATACATGCGAAAAACGAGGGCCATCATCACCCAGCGCAAAAGTTTCGGGCAGCAGGCGTCACGTCACTTCATCTTCACATGACACGGCGACCCAACCGGTCAGGCGGGCCGGCAACGTCAAATCTCAGCAATGCGTCTTAAACATGCACCTTTGGTCAGCATCCTTCTCCTCACAAGATTTTTCGTATTATTCCAAAAAATCTTTTACTCCCATTGGGAGTACCTTTATCCGAATTCGGGTGCTCCCTCACCGAGAAGGAAAGGACGTGCTCGAGTGGACACTCGAACCAACAAGTAATCACAGCATCTAAAGAGTTTCGGGCGCTCCCTCGACCAGAAAGCATACACGTGCTCGAGTGATCACTCGCACCAGCAGAAACAAACGTACTTTCAGAGTTCAGGTGCTCCCTCACCCTGAAAACAGTAAAGCATTCGAGTGACTACTTGCAAAAGGCTCAACAAGTATTCGACAATATGATCTACTCGCGCACTCGACGACTTTCCGAGTGGGTGCTTTCTTATTTTCCTCGCCTGAGTCCGCTACAAGCTCCGCGAGTGACTGCTAATAGCTCACTTGATTGTTTATTCCAAGTGGGTGCATCGCTAACCAGGCTCTGTGCCAATACAAAAAACAATTATACCTGGGCTACGACACACTGTACCCAGATACCAGGCAATCTTAGATTGTAGGTAAGACCCCTCTGCGCAGAACGGCCGGGCCAGGACTTGCCGCAGAGCGCTTTCACTCCCGACCTTTTCCATGCGCTTGCATGATAGAAAGAGCCGAGCGGACGCGCTCAGGCTATTTTCTTAGACTGGAAGCAATTGATCCTATAAGACCTGCAGCGGTATGACTTTGCTACACAACGGTCGTCCCAAGTTCATGTCGAGGGACGTGAGCTTGATTGGGCTACTGCGGTATTTTCCACTAGCGCAATTCACCAAGGCTCTACCAGACGACTCCTTTGGCCCTTTTCAGCTTAGCAATCCCTCAAAACAGGTATTGTCATCTCTCAAAACTTCCAGCGACCCGCGGCGGTGCCGCGCCTACAAACAATAAAGCGCGGACGAATTCGAGTCCCTGTGCGACTCTTCCAGTCCCCCAGGCACTCGGGGGTTACTGACGAGGGGGTGACCCAACGACTCCTGCATATGAGGATACTCGGTGCGTATGAAGACATAAGGCCCGCTTGTCGGGACCCGGGGTTAGCGTATGTAATTCCAGTCACGATACAATCACATGGAGAGCCGAGAACCGTACCCACTTGTCTAAGAAGACAAGGCCAAGCACAGAACATTCTCGGTAAGCATCGAACGTGAGGGGCATCCCATTCAGGCCGGATGATCATCTGAGATGGGTCCTCATCGTCCGCTCACAAGTCTAAATGCTTATGGGTGGTGAATCCCATACTCATAGACAAGTCGCCTCAACCATGTTATCGATTGGATCCTAACTCTTACATAGACGTACTCCAGCCCGATCACTTAGTCGGGGTCTAGGGCGGGCTCGATCATACAACTAAGTGTGCACGTGACAGAGTCACGAGCAATCGCATCGCGATGCCCCAAGCTGCGCACCTCTAAGGGCCACCTTGTGTATAAAAGACCGCCAGCCAGATCACAACTAAGGTCTCGAAAACCCATACTAAGGCATGCATGTTATAAACATACACGCAACACACATGCCTAGTATGAACAGCAGGTATCATCACATAACTCCACAAAGTATTCTTTATTGATATACACATAGAGCATACAAAGATCACATGTCTGTGATCAACATTACATCATACAACGGAAGCAAATTAGGTCTGAGTACAGACAATTTTAACAAATGGCTTAGAGAAGCCTTGTAAACAAACATGCCCTTCCACGAGGGACCAGACTGCTGTCTGGGACTATACTACCCAGGTCTACATCGAGCTTCACGAAGGTGACTTCATCTAAAACATAGAATAAACAAACGTGAGTACAAAGTCGTACTCAGCAAGATTTACATCAGATCTATACTACTCATGCTCAAGTATCAAGGTAAAGGAGGTGGGGTTTCAACATGCAGAAGTGCCAGCTTTGACTTGGCTAACCCTGAACTACGAGTACCAGACTTGAGGTAAGAAGTGTACACGAGTCCACTACATCTCCAACCAATACACCACTATGGTTACTTCCTCGACTTCCCCACGAGGAAGCACGCCATAGCACTCACGCTTATCTTGCGAGTTTTATAAGTATCCATTCAAGTTGTCTATGATCAAGTAGAGGTTTCCAAGTAGTCCATAACCGCGGACACGGCTATTCGAATAGTTCATTAACCCTGCAGGGGTGTACATCTTCACACGCGTGTCATCACTTATCGCCTCGTTCTTGTCATCCTTCAAGCGGATGTCGGACGTGGATGAAACCAAGGCACTACCCTCACATCACCTTCTCTAATCCAGGAGCCGACTACCTGAGTTTGTCACCGCTCGAGAGTCCGGCCGGTTCCACTAAACGGACTCAAATAATGTAAGGGACCGAGACGCCACCTTTGATAGATGGTTTCACTGCCTCACAGGTCCACCCACATATCTATACATAAATCAAATGGAAAGCCCGAATCTAGTGTGACTCCTGGACTGGATCGGGTACGTAAAGAGGCCAAACGGGGCTCCCATAAAACCCTACATGTGGTCATACTCTTTGTCTTGGATCACAAAACAGGAACTCGGGGCCTAGGGCAGTGTTCAACGAGACAACCCACTGTGTACTCCTACACAGCCTCTCATCATTCACCTTTGTTTAGGGTGGATTCACCAACACGTTTCACTTTCATCAACACCACTGTGTTCATTCCATCCTGACTCACAATCAAAACATCCTCAATGTACCACTAAGCAGCAAAAGCAGTAACAGTTGTAGGGGCCACATGCTCATCAATCAACTCCTAAATCTGCTAGGATTGTGGTTTGCTTAATACGGTGGCAAAATGATAGGTCATGCATCGGAATGGGTTCAACTATTCGAAAGAACGTGTCTCGATGATCTCCTAAACATGCATAAGCGAGACTGAGAGGGAAGTAGGATTTTATAGACATGATCAATGGGGGTTTGCTTGCCTTGCTGACGAGGTTCGATATCGGTGTCTTCAACGAAGGGGGTGGCCTCCGGTTCCGGTTGCACGTCTATCGAGCAAACAATCAAACAATGGTATAAATTTATTTGCAATGCATCAAACACATGATCAATATTGAAATGGTAATGTTCTTGGTCACAATGTTGGTACAATTCCATTTAAAAGAAGTCAAATGCAAAGTCACTTGCAAATGTGCTTCAAATTTGAATTTGAAATAAAGCCATATGGATGTTTTGCACTGTTCACCCAATTTTAATTGGTCAAACATGAAAACAGAGCCCATATTCATAATCCTTGGATTTTTCTGATAATTTTAGACATATTATTTGCTATATTTGGAGTTAAAATGAATTAGTTATGAATTTCCAAAGTTTAACTCATTTTCTGGATTTCTCTCTGTTTTAATTAATTCTTTTAAATTCTGGAATTTGGTTTATTGCGTCAGCATGGCATGGGGGTGATGTCAGGGGGGGCTGACCAGTGGGTCCACCCTGTCAGCCTCAGAGGTTAATCCCCCGGTTTGATTTAATTAAACAAGAGCTTAATTAGGGACAGGCCCCACCTGTCATTGGGCTAGAGGGGGTCATTAGGCACTCATTAAACCGGCCCGCCGGCGGTTAGCCGCCGGTGACCTGCAGACGCGGCGGAGGGCTCGCCGGAGTGGTGTTTTGGCCACGGGAGGGCACGGGGGAACCACGGGGAGGTGCGCTGTGCTCGCCCGCGTCGAGCTAAGCCACCAGGGGGTCTCCAGGGGCTCGGGGTTGACGGCGGCTTCAAAAGGCGCGGCGGCCGGAGCTCTTGAGAACGGCGACGGCGACTTGGTGCACGGGAAGGAGTAGGAGGAGGGAGAATCGACGCAGAGGCTCACCCTGGAGCTCACGGAGGCAACGGAGAAGGCTGGGGCGCGCGGAGACGACGCAATTTGACGGCGGTCTTCTCCGGCTCCGGCGGGGTCTCGAAGAAGCTGGCGTGGGTTCCGGGCGTCCTCGGGCTCGATTAGCTGGGGGGTCCGGTGGAGACGGCAGCGCTGGTTCGTCTGGACATCACGGCGAGCAACATGGAGGCCAGTGGCCGCGACTGGCACGACGGCGTGCTCCGACTAGCTTCGGGGCGGCTCTGGATTCGCGAAGAGGAGAGGGGGAGGAGGTCCAGAGAGAAGGGAAGAAGATTGGAGGTGACCAGGGCGTCTCCGTGGCGGTTTCAGGGGGAAGGGGAAGGCCTAGACGGCTCCAGGGCGGCGAGGTGGCGCCGTGCCCGCGCTCTGCCTCCACCGAGCTGCTTGGCTCGGCGGGGAGGTAGACGACAAGCGCCCCGGGCTGGGCTGGGCCAGGCCAGTGGAGTTGGGCCAAAAGCCAGGAGTTCTCCTTTTCTAATTCTTCTCTGTTTTATTTTTCTGCCCTTTTGTTTTGCCCTAGTAAAAATACCAAAGCATTTTATAAAAATGCCCAATTACTTTTATAAATATTAGGTGACCAGTAGCTAGTCACATATGGAACTTGGGCATTTTTTAAATTCAATATATTTTGAATTTCAATTCAAATAGGGTTCTTTTAATTTCCAAAGCCACTGTTTGAATATTAGAAAAATCCATGTGCATGGGATTGATCCCAAACTACTTTTCAAATGATCAGCATCATTTATAGGAATTTTTCAAACATTCAAATGATTTTTGGAAAAAAGATTTTTCTCTGGCTATTTGAATTAAATTCTCAGGGCTTTCTGCTTCCCCATTTTTGAATTTCCTTTTGAAATTTTGACATGATGCAAAGTACAAACAAACCCTAGCACTTACCCTAGTTGGGGTTCTGACAACTCACCCCCACTCAAAAGAATCTCGTCCCGAGATTCAGAAGTCGTCGGGAGGAAGGTGGGGTACTCGGCACGGAGGTGGTCTTCTCTTTCCCATGTTTCTTCTTTCTCGGAGTGATGTGACCATTGAACTTTAAGGAACTTGATTTTCATACGACGAGTGACACGCTCTGCTGAATCAAGAATACGAACAGGGTACTCTCGATAAGAAAGGTCATCTTGGAGATCAAGCGTTTCATGGTCGACTTCGCGGATGGGGTCCTTGAAGTAACGCCTGAGTTGTGACACATGGAATACATCATGTACTCGGGAAAGGTGTGGAAGTAGTTCAAGTTGGTAGGCAACTTCTCCATGTTTAGCTAGAATGCGGAAAGGTCCGATGTAATGTGGGGCCAACTTGCCTTTGATACCGAATCTTTGGGTTCCCTTTAGAGGAGTAACCCGAAGGTAAGCCTTCTCACCAATATTGTAGCTCTCCTCTCTATGATGACGGTCATAGCAGCTCTTTTGACGAGACTGAGCGGCTTTCAAACGATCACGAACAATGCGAACTTGCTCTTCTGCTTCCTTGATCATATCCGGTCCAAAGAGTTGTATTTCACCGGTTTCTGACCAGTTAAGGGGTGTTCGAAATCGTCGGCCATAGAGGAATTCAAAGGGGTCCATGTTCAGACTAGATTGATAGCTATTGTTATAAGCAAATTCGGCAAATGGAAGAGATTTCTCCCAATTATTTCCGAATGAGATAACACAAGCTCTGAGCATGTCTTCCAAGATTTGATTAACCCTTTCAACTTAACCGCTAGATTGAGGGTGGAAAGCTGTACTAAAGGATAGATGAGTTCCCATAGCATTTTGAAAACTTTCCCAAAATCTAGAGGTGAAAAGGCTACCACGATCAGAATTGATCACCAAAGGAACACCGTGAAGAGACACGATTCTAGAGACATACAAGTCCGCCAACTGACTAGCAGTAATAGACTCGCGAACTGGAAGAAAGTGAGCAACTTTGGAAAGTCGATCAATGACAACGAAGATGGCATCATTTCCTTTCTGGGTTTTTGGAAAGCCGGTGATGAAGTCCATACCGACCTTGTCCCATTTCCACTCGGGAATAGACAATGGTTGAAGAGTGCTAGCAGGTCTTTGGTGTTCTGCCTTAACGCGACGACAAACATCACATTCGGCAACCACTTGTGCAATGTCTCTCTTCATCCGGGTCCACCAAAATCTCTGGCGTAGATCTCGGTACATCTTTGTGCTACCAGGATGAATCGAGAGGGGAGTGTCATGAGCTTCCTTAAGGATCAGCTGCTTTAGGTCTTCATTCTCAGGAACTACTAAACGATTTTCAAAGAATATCGTTCCTTGATCATTTGCAGAGAAACATTTAGCAACTCCGCTAGCAATCTTCTGCTTGATCTCTTGAATACTACTATCTTGTTTCTGGGTGGCTATGATTTGATCCTCAAGGGTTGGTTTCGCCACCAAGTTGAAAAGAGATCCATGAGGAACTCTCTCAAGATTGAGCTTGCAAAATTCCTCATGAAGAAGTGGTTGATACTGTTGTAACATGAGGTTGTTACAATACGACTTACGACTTAGTGCATCAGCCATGACATTGGCTTTGCCTGGGGTGTAAGAAATTCCTAAGTCATAATCTTTAATCAACTCTATCCAACGTCTTTGCCTGAGATTAAGATCTGGCTGGGTGAAAATGTATTTGAGGCTTTGGTGGTCAGAATATATCTCACAACGATTACCAAGGAGGTAATGTCGCCAAGTCTTTAGGGCATGAACTACAGCAGCGAGTTCAAGATCATGGGTTGGATAGTTCACTTCATGTGGCCGCAACTGGTGTGAAGAATAAGCTACCACATGTCTATCTTGCATAAGTATGCATCCTAACCCTTGCCGTGAAGCATCACAATAGATCTCGAAATCCCTTTTGGTGTCTGGAGGTGCAAGTACGGGTGCAGAAGTTAATCTTCCTTTCAGCTCTTGAAAGCTTTCCTCGCACTTGGGAGTCCATTGGAATTTCTTATCTTTCTTGAGGAGTTCAGTAAGAGGCTTTGCAACTTTAGAAAAGTTCTCAACGAAGCGACGGCAATAGCTTGCTAAGCCGAGAAAACTCCTAACTTGCTTTACCGATTCAGGTGGAGTCCAGTCAAGGACGGCCTGAACTCTCTCGGGATTGACTGCAACACCTTTCGCAGAAATCACGTGGCCTAAGTAGGTCACTTCTGGTAGCCAAAATTCACACTTGGAGAACTTAGCATAAAGGCAGTGCTCTCTAAGTTTCATCAATACCAACCTAAGATGTTCTGCGTGCTCTTCTTCGTTCTTCGAGTAGATGAGAATGTCATCAAGATAAACTACAACAAATTTATCTAGGTACTCCATGAAGATCGAATTCATCAAGCGCGAGAATGTGGCGGGGGCATTGGTTAAACCAAAGGACATGACGGTGTACTCGTAAAGACCATAACGAGTAGTAAAAGCCGTTTTTGGAATGTCGTCGTTTCGGATTTTGATTTGAGGATAGCCTAATCTCAAATCCATCTTGGAGAAGACAGACGATCCTGCAAGTTGATCATAAAGATCATTGATCCTGGGCAGTGGGTACTTGTTCTTTATCGTCGCTAGATTTAGCGGGCGATAGTCTACGCACATCCTTTCTGTTCCATCTTTCTTCGTTACGAACAGAACGGGGCAACCCCATGGCGATGAGCTAGGGCGGATGAAGCCTTTTGCCAACGAAGCATCAAGTTGGGTTTTTAGCTCAGCTAACTCATGTGGGGCCATTCTATATGGGCGTCTGGAAATTGGGGTTGTGCCTGGTATAAGATCCACTATGAATTCTACACACCTGTCAGGTGGCATTCCCGGCAGCTCTTCAGGAAAGACATCCGGGAAGTCACGAACCACCGGAACATCTTCAAGGTCTGGAAGTGGAAGCACATTCAAAGTATGCATCTGTTTTTTAGAGCTGGGTGATGTGTAGTCAATGATCTGGCCTAAAGGATGGGTGAGTTTGACTGATTTGGCTTTAAAATCAAGGAAAGCATGCTGCCTTGATAACCAATCCATTCCTAGGATGACATCAATGTTCGAAGACTTGAGGGCTATAAGAGAAGCAAGGAATACTAAACCCTCAATTGCAATTTGATTGCCATGGCTTACTCTATTAGTCTGCCACTTTGAACCAGGAGTTTGAATAATCATTGGAGAAAACATTTCTTCAAAAGAAAATCCATGACGAAGTGCATAACTCTCCGACATGAATGAATGAGAAGCTCCTGGATCGAAAAGAACGGAGGCAGGAACATGATTGACTGGGAGTGTGCCAAGAATGACGTCGGAAGCAACAGTGGTTTCCTCAACTGAGATTTGGTTCACACAACCACTACTTGTGGCTGAAAGCTTTGCTGGGATGGCTTTGGTGGTTGATTTCTTTGGAGGCTTGTGACTAGGTCGACGTGGTGCCACCAACACTGTAGGGTACTGTCGGAAGTAATGGCCTGTCAGACCACACGTGAAACATACCCTGCCTGAATTGCTGGGAGCAGGATTACTTGATTGCACAACATCATTCCTGAGAGGAACAATGTGCTGGGGTGGATGGCATATATTTGGTGGTGGCCCCTGTAGAAAGGTTTGAGGTATAGCTCTGGTTGGAATCCAAATTCTGCGTTTCTGAGGGGCTGAACTGGAAGAAGAAGCAAGCTCAAGAGCATGCTTGCGGGACTCCTCGAAAATTTCATTGCCATGCTCAGCTCTGAAGGATCTGCTGACTAAATCCTCAAAGGTGGAAAATTCGATGAGGTTGAGATCATGACGAAGGATGGGGTTAAGTCCTTTACGGAACCTTGCCTGCTTTCTGGCATCGGTGGTGATCTCATCTTGGGCATAACGAGCAAGACGGTTGAATTCTCTCACATACTCATGAATGGACATCTCTCCTTGAGTCAGATTGCAAAACTCTTCCTTCTTGCGCTGCATCAACTCATCTAGAAGGTGGTACCCTTGAAAGGCATCACAGAACTCTTGCCAAGTCACTAGGTGACTATCTGGCTGCATAGCAACATAGTTCTCCCACCATTCCGCAGCAGCACCTTCCAGAAAGTATACCGCAAGAATAATTCGGTCATCGGGAGCAACATGTGCAGTATCAAGCTTACGCTCGATGGAACGGAGCCAATCATCAGCTTCAAGTGGCTTAGAACAACATAGGAATACCGGTGGCTTGAGGAGGATGAAGTCCTGAATGCTCACAACCACATTGCCATGACGTGAGGTATTCTGCTCGATGAGCTCCAGAAGGCGTGTTTGATCACGTTGATTCTTCTCAGCTTCCATCATGATTTCCGCCGCAGAAGGCGGTGGTAGAGGTTCATCATCATTCCGATTCCGAACACGGTCTCGATTCCGACGAACAACACTACGTGTTCCACCTGACATCCTGTGTGATAAAAATCAACAATCAGAACAGGTTGTATGATGGATTCAAGGATAACAAGATATGATGAAGGCAGAAAAGAGTATAATGCGCAGGCAAAGATCCACAGAAACACGGGATAAATCCGGCAGCATAACGACTACACTGGGACGGAAAATGAAACAACCTCGAGGAGATTGAACAGAACTTCCTCAAGGAACTCAAAACCGATGAGTCTGGACGACCACAACAATCCTACGGCTACAAAGAAGCACTCAACGAGATGTTCTAGTAAGACATAGATGAGCCTAGTCCTATTATCCCATAGAAAAGATAAGGGTGACCCAGAACTTAGATCGATGAGGGTAAGGAGAAAAACAAGCCTTACGTTGTTCCCTTATATACCCAAGTAACTATATAACTATAGAATGCTAGACTCGACTTCGACCAAGGTTTTGATAAGCCTACAGACAGTCCTGCTCTGATACCAAGTCTGTCGGGACCCGAGGTTAGCGTATGTAATTCCAGTCACGATACAATCACATGGAGAGCCGAGAACCGTACCCACTTGTCTAAGCAGACAAGGCCAAGCACAGAACGTTCTCGGTAAGCATCGAACGTGAGGGGCATCCCATTCAGGCCGGATGATCATCTGAGATGGGTCCTCATCGTCCGCTCACAAGTCTAAATGCTTATGGGTGGTGAATCCCATACTCATAGACAATTCGGCTCAACCATGTTATCGATTGGAGCCTAGCTCTTACATAGACTTACTCCAGCCCGATCACTTAGTCGGGGTCTAGGGCGGGCTCGATCATACAACTAAGTGTGCACGTGACAGAGTCACGAGCAATCGCATCGCGATGCCCCAAGCTGCGCACATCTAAGGGCCACTTGGTGTATAAAAGACCGCCAGCCAGATCACAACTAAGGTCTCGAAAACCCATACTAAGGCATGCATGTTATAAACATACACGCAGCACACATGCCTAGTATGAACAGCAGGTATCATCACATAACTCTACAAAGTATTCTTTATTGATATACACATAGAGCATACAAAGATCACATGTCTGTGATCAACTTTACATCATACAACGGAAGCAAATTAGGTCTGAGTACAGAAAAGTTTAACAAATGGCTTAGAGAAGCCTTGTAAACAAACATGCCCTTCCACGAGGGACCAGACTGCTCTCTGGGACTATACTACCAAGGTCAACATCGAGCTTCACGAAGGTGACTCCATCGGGGTCCGGGTTCTCATCTAAAACATAGAATAAACAAACGTGAGTACAAAGTCGTACTCAGCAAGACTTACATCAGATCTATACTACTCATGCTCAAGTATCAAGGTAAAGGAGGTGGGGTTTCAACATGCAGAAGTGCCAGCTTTGACTTGGCTAACCCTGAACTACGAGTACCAGACTTGAGGTAAGAAGTGTACACGAGTCCACTACATCTCCAACCAATACACCAATATGGTTACTTCCTCGACTTCCCCACGAGGAAGCACGCCATAGCACTCACGCTTATCTTGCGAGTTTTATAAGTATCCATTCAAGTTGTCTATGATCAAGTAGAGGTTTCCAAGTAGTCCATAACCGCGGACACGGCTATTCGAATAGTTCATTAACCCTGCAGGGGTGTACATCTTCACACGCGTGTCATCACTTATCGCCTCGTTCTTGTCATCCTTCAAGCGGATGTCGGACGTGGATGAAACCAAGGCACTACCCTCAAATCACCTTCTCTAAACCAGGAGCCGACTACCTGAGTTTGTCACCGCTCGAGAGTCCGGCCGGTTCCACGAAACGGACTCAGATAATGTAAGGGACCGAGACGCCACCTTTGACAGATGGTTTCACTGCCTCACAGGTCCACCCACATATCTATACATAAATCAAATGGAAAGCCCGAATCTAGTGTGACTCCTGGACTGGATCGGGTACGTAAAGAGGCCAAACGGGGCTCCCATAAAACCCTACATGTGGTCGTACTCTTTGTCTTGGATCACAAAACAGGAACTCGGGGCCTAGGGCAGTGTTCAAAGAGACAACCCACTGTGTACTCCTACACAGCCTCTCATCATTCACCTTTGTTTAGGGTGGATTCACCAACACGTTTCACTTTCATCAACACCACTGTGTTCATTCCATCCTGACTCACAATCAAAACATCCTCAATGTACCACTAAGCAGCAAAAGCAGTAACAGTTGTAGGGGCCACATGCTCATCAATCAACTCCTAAATCTGCTAGGATTGTGGTTTGCTTAATACGGTGGCAAAATGATAGGTCATGCATCGGAATGGGTTCAACTATTCGAAAGAACGTGTCTCGATGATCTCCTAAACATGCATAAGCGAGACTGAGAGGGAAGTAGGATTTTATAGACATGATCAATGGGGGTTTGCTTGCCTTGCTGACGAGGTTCGATATCGGTGTCTTCAACGAAGGGGGTGGCCTCCGGTTCCGGTTGCACGTCTATCGAGCAAACAATCAAACAATGGTATAAATTTATTTGCAATGCATCAAACACATGATCAATATTGAAATGGTAATGTTCTTGGTCACAATGTTGGTACAATTCCATTTAAAAGAAGTCAAATGCAAAGTCACTTGCAAATGTGCTTCAAATTTGAATTTGAAATAAAGCCATATGGATGTTTTCACTGTTCACCCAATTTTAATTGGTCAAACATGAAAACAGAGCCCATATTCATAATCCTTGGATTTTTCTGATAATTTTAGACATATTATTTGCTATATTTGGAGTTAAAATGAATTAGTTATGAATTTCCAAAGTTTAACTCATTTTCTGGATTTCTCTCTGTTTTAATTAATTCTTTTAAATTCTGGAATTTGGTTTATTGCGTCAGCATGGCATGGGGGTGATGTCAGGGGGGGCTGACCAGTGGGTCCACCCTGTCAGCCTCAGAGGTTAATCCCCCGGTTTGATTTAATTAAACAGGAGCTTAATTAGGGACAGGCCCCAACTGTCATTGGGCTAGAGGGGGTCATTAGGCACTAATTACACCGGCCCGCCGGCGGTTAGCCGCCGGTGACCTGCAGACGCAGCGGAGGGCTCGCCGGAGTGGTGTTTTGGCCACGGGAGGGCACGGGGGAACCACGGGGAGGTGCGCCGTGCTCGCCCGCGTCGAGCTAAGCCACCAGGGGGTCTCCAGGGGCTCGGGGTTGACGGCGGCTTCAAAAGGCGCGGCGGCCGGAGCTCTGGAGAACGGCGACGGCGACTTGGTGCACGGGAAGGAGTAGGAGGAGGGAGAATCGACGCAGAGGCTCACCCTGGAGCTCACGGAGGCAACGGAGAAGGCTGGGGCGCGCGGAGACGACGCAATTTGACGGCGGTCTTCTCCGGCTCCGGCGGGGTCTCGAAGAAGCTGGCGTGGGTTCCGGGCGTCCTCGGGCTCGATTAGCTGGGGGGTCCGGTGGAGACGGCAGCGCTGGTTCGTCTGGACATCACGGCGAGCAACATGGAGACCAGTGGCCGCGACTGGCACGACGGCGTGCTCCGGCTGGCTTCGGGGCGGCTCTGGATTCGCGAAGAGGAGAGGGGGAGGAGGTCCAGAGAGAGGGGAAGAAGATTGGAGGTGACCAGGGCATCTCCGTGGCGGTTTCAAGGGGAAGGGGAAGGCCTAGACGGCTCCAGGGCGGCGAGGTGGCGCCGTGCCCGCCCTCTGCCTCCACCGAGCTGCTTGGCTCGGCGGGGAGGTAGACGACAAGCGCCCCGGGATGGGCTGGGCCAGGCCAGTGGAGTTGGGCCGAAAGCCAGGAGTTCTCCTTTTCTAATTCTTCTCTGTTTTATTTTTCTGCCCTTTTGTTTTGCCCTGGTAAAAATACCAAAGCATTTTATAAAAATGCCCAATCACTTTTATAAATACTAGGTGACCAGTAGCTAGTCACATATGGAACTTGGGCATTTTTGAAATTCAATATATTTTGAATTTCAATTCAAATAGGGTTATTTTAATTTCCAAAGCCACTGTCTGAATATTAGAAAAATCCATGTGCATGGGATTGATCCCAAACTACTTTTAAAATGATCAGCATCATTTATAGGAATTTTTCAAACATTCAAATGATTTTTGGAAAAAAGATTTTTCTCTGGCTATTTGAATTAAATTCTCAGGGCTTTCTGCTTCCCCATTTTTGAATTTCCTTTTGAAATTTTGACATGATGCAAAGTACAAACAAACCCTAGCACTTACCCTAGTTGGGGTTCTGACACCGCTAGTAAGCCTCGACAGGCCCACGACTGGCCCAATCAAGCACCGACGTAGGATTCCACGACTGAGATGGAAGGCACGACTTGGCGTACAAGGAAAGACTAGAACTAGGAAACTATCTTTGTAATCTAGTACGGGCTCCCCGAGACCTAGCCTAGTATATAAAGGCTGGGAGGGGAGACGTCTAGATCAACCCAATACACAATCTACTCTCCTGTACTTGCGAGAACTCGCCTTGGCCTCCCCTGTAATCGCCCTCTCACGCAATAATACCGAGCAGGAAGTGCTTCGCCTGTTAGTCGACGAGTATCGTCCAACCTGTTCCTTCTCTATGACTAACCCAGGGTCCCTGACCATGGGATTTTCCGAGGCCGATCCTCGTCAGGGGAAGTACAAAAGAGTCAGGTTTCAGTCATGTGGATCCGTGGCTTAGAGTGGTGGCATATTACGCGATCACGATGCAAGGATTGTCGGAGAATAGCTTGTCAGCTACGTCGGCAACAACATCGGTAGCAGGAGCAGTGGACATTGAGAACAATTTTCCTGCTCGTTAATACGAGGCGGACCAATTGGAAAAGTTCTCGTCCCGGTGGTTACCGAAATGTCATCAACAATGGCAACAAGGTGTTACTGACAAGGTTGTACACCGAGGTGTTTACATAAGCAAGGGAATTTCACTGCTCGGGTAAGTTATATTACCATAAAAGTTAAACAGGTTAATGGAAAGGAAATTGAGATGATACACAAGTATCAGGTGTATATCATAACCAAGGGAAAGCAGAGCACGATATACACGACCAAGTTGTATTGGAAGGGAGTCAAGGGAGGTTATCGTTGCAAACACAAATCATCGAGGGGCAGGGATAGTATTTCACACGATGAATCCAATTGACACATGGAAGAAGCCATGCAAGATTAGTCGGATAATAATCCACCAAAGGACGGGTGGTCCGCTGATACGTCCAAAACGTATCTATAATTTCTGCTTGCTCCATGCTTCTTTTGTGTGATATTGCTATGATATTGATGAAATTCCATACACTTTTGATCGTATTTGTACTAACCTATTAACTCAGTGCACCCCAGTGCCAGTTCCTGTTTTCTGCTGTTTTTTTATTTCAGGTTTTCCCATTACTTAAAGTGCCAGAAAAATTCCGGGAAAATTATAGGAAAAATCAGCGTACAGGAAGCTTTGGGAAGAGCCCAAGTGGGGCCAGAGGGGAGCCAGGGTGGCCTAGGCGGCCACCTGGCGCGGCCACCCCCAAGGCCGCGCCAGGGGGCGCTGGTCCACCTCCGGCTGCACCCCTTCGCCTATATATCCCTCTCGTCCCAAAACCCTCGAGGACAAAACCCTTTTTCGCGATCTGTCCTCTGTTCCGTCGCCGCCGCGCTTCCAAGATCGGTAGCACCAGCAGCCCTCTTCCCGGCACCCGGCCGGAGGGAGGAACCACATCCGGGAGCTTCTCCACCACCATGGATGCTTCCCGGATGAACCATGAGTAGTCCACCTTGGACCATGGGTCCATGATCAGTAGCTATGTGATGTTCTCCTCTCCTCTTTCTTCTTCATGGTTTAGACCTCGTGAGCTGCCCTACATGATCGAGGCACATATGTAATCTTTCTGTTTGCTATGCCGAGTTTGCTGGGATCTGATCGATTATGAGACTATGTTCAGATTGTGTCTGAGTAATATATTGGATTCTTCTCTTTTATATTTATGTTTTGATTAATTCTTGCATGTTCTCCGTTGTTGATTATTGCTTTGGACAAGTAGTAGGTAGTGACTCCAAGAGGGAGCATTATGCATGATTGTAGGTTCATGCCCCCTGATGACTAGTTTGAGTGACAGAAACATGAGTCTAGGGGATGTGATGTTGCCACAAGGGAGAAAACAACGGTGCTTGTACTTGCGAGTGCAAGGATTGTTTACTTTACGCAAAGTTCTTTAATGCAGTTGTCTGTTGCTTTGAGTTTACACTTTGGGTGGGATTCGCAACTTACTACCAGCGAGATGTTCTGGATAGATATCTCAAGGTGGATGATTAGTAGGTAGATGCAGATGGATTTACGTCTACTTGTCTTGGCGTACCGCCCATGCTTTTGAGCCTCTTCCTTACTTTATAGCATAGTTGGCATTGGTTTGCGCACATAATCTTGTCAATTGCCCCGCTGTAATTTGTTTACCTCGCATAGCTATTTTATCGTCTTTTGGGAGAGAGACATCACTAGTGAACATCATGGGACCCCGGTCCATATTTCCACCATTGTTTACCCGCTATTTATTTTTTGCTTAATTTCCTTTTTCGTTGCTAACGCTATCATTATTATCCCGTGCGTTTGATACTTTGTAAACAACAAGGCCGGAGGGATTGACAACCTCTCTAAACTCATTGGGAGCAAAGTTATCTGTTGTGTGTGTAGGTCCGCATCAACCTCCTAATTTCTGGCGCCATTGTCACCTTCCTGTCGTTGTCGGAGTCCTACTGGAGACAAACCTTGGTATCTTCACCAAGGGAAATTTTCTGCTGTCTACATCTCAACCTTCCACTATGGGTAACCAACGAGGGGTGAGAAGCCATCAAAGCTAATTTCTGGCGCCGTTGCCGGGGACTCCACTCTTCAAGATAGGGGATTTGCACACTATATTTTATCTTTTCTTTTTAGTCTTGTTAGTTCACCTTTCAGTTTTTGCTTTTGTGTCTTTATGAAAAACCAAAAAAATAATTGCTACCTTTTGTCTTTGCCTTTGTCTTCCTTCTGATGCTATCTTTACCATGGGTGTGGAACCACCCAAACATGGTAGGATGGACATGTTTCACTTGGATCGTCTTTGGTCAATTTGTGCTCGCGCTAAAAACCCAACCGACTTGGTTGAGGGAAAATCGTTGGATGAGCATGCTCATTATACGCCACACCGCTTATCTCAGAAAGGGAAACACTTATGGGACCAAATACAAACTTCTTATTGCTATGCTGAGTCCTTGTGCCACATTTATGATTTTACTTGTTGTTCTAATATAGATCGTAAACACCTTCCTTTCGAATGTCATTTTAATGACAATGAGATTCTTTCTTCTTACGCTAAAGGTGTTTATGATTACTTTGATGTTGAAAAGATTGAAGAGTTCGTTGCTTTTAAGGGTGCTTATGAGATTGCTTCTTTGATTGAAAAGTATTACGATACTATTCACAAGTCTGAAAACTTTGCAGTTCTTGCTTATTGCGTTGAGAATTATATTTGCAATGATTGTATTGAGGGTTTTAAAAAAATGGTTGCTACCCAAGAAGAGGCTAATGATTGCTATGATCAGGAATCCTATGATTTCGAGGACTCACTTGATACATCCCTTTCTGAAGATCTTGATACTTGCTTTGTTGATGGCCATGATGCCAATATGGATGATGCTTACGTAGATGAACTTGCTATAGTTCCGTATGTTAAGCATGAAATTGTTGCTATTGCACCCACACTTGATTGTCCTATTATCCTTTTCAAATCTCCAACTCAAATTCCCGAGAAGTGTGCTCTTATTAAGGCCCAATGTGATGGGTTGCATCTATCTTATGATCCTCAAAACCGTGTTGAAAATAATACAAATGTGCTTGTAGATCATGAACAATATGCTTTATGTGATAGTTATATTCTTTATGTTGTTCATGATGCTACTGAAAATTATTTTGAGAGAGGAAAGTTTGGTTGTAGAAACTTTCATGTTACAAAAACACCTCTCTTTATGATGAAAGTTTTTAAGTTGTTCTTCTTGCACGTTCCTATGCTTGTTACTTTGTGCTTTCATGATTTATTTATTTACAAGTTTCCCATGCATAGGAAGTGGGTTAGGCTTAAATGTGTTTCATGTTTCCTTCTTGATGCTCTCTTTTGCTTCAAATCCTTATTCTTATGTGAGCATCATTTATAATCTTCATGCCTAGCTCAAAGGCGTAAAAGAAAGCGCTTGTTGGAAGGCAACCCAAGATGTTTTCTACTTATGTTTTTAGTGGTCTTGATGATTGTTAATACTGTATCAATATCATTGTATCTTTACTTTTCAAGCTTTGTGCCAATTATAGCCTCATATGACAAGGGAAGTGAAAGTTGTGACATGCTGTCCAGAAAACAGATTATGTCCTCGTGACGGAAAAAATCATAGAAAATTACCATTTCATTTTTTTGAGCTGAATTTTTTACACAACGTTCTATATACAACCACGGAACTTTTCTATGTTCTGAGTTTTTTTATTTGAGTTGCAGAAGTATCCCTAAAAAATTCTTTACTACCTGCTGGTCTGTTTTTCACAGATTCTGTCCTGTTTTGCTTTTCCTTCGTTTTGCAATCCATAAGCTTGCTTTTTCTTTACAAAAACTTTTTGGCGATCTTGAGAAACAGTAGATCTTCAAGAATATACTTATTTCCAGTAAAGAAAAATTATTTTATTATGGGTACTAACCTCGCTAATCAGATTATGATGAGTTATGTATGAAGGGAGTTTTCAAGTGTGCGAGCGAAGATGATAAAATAAGATTCTGGAGGGTCAAACGCTCAAGCTTGGGGATGCCCCCATGCATCCCCAATAAATTTTCAAGGAGACTCAAGCGTCTAAGCTTGGGGATGCCCCCATGCATCCCCTTCTCCATCAACAATTATCAGTTCGTCTTTCGTTCCACTATATTTTTTATCACTTCATACGTTATCTTTTTAAGAGATTTTGTTTACTTAGTTGCTGGAACTCTCTTGAGTTTTCTTGTTTATCTTGTTTAGAGAGTTTTCCTGTTGCACTGAGTTTTGTGTCTTCACTTGGAGTAGGTAATTGAGGTTGCTATTTAATTTTAGTAGAAACTTGCAATATTTTTGAGGTATTGCCATGAGTAATGTTTGAACTTTTGGTGTCAAGAGCTTTAGCCTATTAGAAATAGATGTCGTATTTTGGGAAATCCGTGTTTATTTTCGAAAAACCTACAAAATTAGTTGAGAACTTTAGCTACTAGTTGGATCACTAATCTTTGGAGGGATCGAATATTAAAGTACACTCACGTACTTGTCTCTTTGTGAACCTCCTAATTAGATTGAGAGTTACCGATAATAAGTGCATGAGTTCTTCAGACTAATGTGAGTATTCTAAAGTTGACTCTTCCACCTACCCATATTTTTCTAGCCACTCCTGTGCCGTGCATTGCCTCCTTCTCAGTCCGAGAGTTGGCGTACACCTTCGCCGGTACATTCAAATCCTTGGAACGATACGCTCTGTCATCATAAGCCTCATTATATCCTTCCTCAAAACAGCCACCATACCTACCTATCAAGGCATTTCCATAGCCTTTCCGAGATACATTGCCATGCAACATCCACCTTCTCATGACTTGATCTTCATGCCATACATGCTTTTGTTTGATCGATGAGCCACATGATAGTTGGGCCTTTCCATAATCATTGCTACATGATGCGCTAGTATCATTGCATATCCTACTACACTGGTTGAGGCATACATTTGCATACTTCATGATAGTTCTATTTTCTTTATGTTGAGTACTCTTGTAAAGTGTGAAAGATCTTTTATACTTCTTGTAATATATAGAGTATTGCCCCTAAAGTGAGGAAAAGATCCCAAAGAGGACAAAATCAAAAGATCCCACAGAGGAAAAAATCAAAAGATCCCAAAGAGGACAAATGAGAGAAATAGAAAGAGCCATTGAGGCCACCAAAAAATACGAAAACATAGAAAAAAGATAAAAAGAGAGAAGGGGGCATACTATTCATTTTGAGAGATCCACAATAGTACTCCCTCTTATATCTTGTACTTCATGGAGATTATAATTCATGCATATAGCTATGTGGGGACCTTCACACTATAGAACTTGGCATGTATATTCCAATGATGAGCCTCCTCAAATGAGCTCTATGTCTTCTTGAGCAAGCAAGTTGGATGCACCCCCACTAGTTCCATTGGAGATCTTACCTTAGCTCATATGTGGATCCGTTGCATGGAAATCCCTACTCCTCACATCATATCTATCATTTTGATTTCTCTCTCCTATGATTTTCCTCATTGACTTGAGCCTTCACACCCTTTCACTACTGGAAAAATGGTCATTAATGGCGCACCTATTTTGGATACTAATGGCGCACATTAGGTGCGCCATTACTAGCACGCCATTAGTAAGCGATAGTAATGGCGCACATTTGGTGCGCCATTAATATCTAGGGTAGTAATGGCGCACCAAATGTGCGCCATTACTATCTCTTCAGGTGCGCCACTAGTAACTTTTTTTTATTTTTTATTTTCAATTTTTTTTTTGAATTTGGAAGGCAGGAAAATAGTAATGGCGCACATTCTAACCCTCAAGGTGCGCCATTACTATTTTTAATTTTGAATCTATATCTGGATCGTGATTTTTTTTCGTTTTTTTTCTCGTTTTTTTTTTGCTCGTTTTTTTGCACTTTATTTTTGCATATTTCGTTCTCATTTTTGGATCTTGTATGTTCTCTTTGCTGGAGAGGAGTTCACCGGAGAGGAGTTTGCCGGAGAGGATTTCACCGGAGAGGAGTTCGCCGAAGAGGAGGGCCGAGGAGAGACCGTGAGAAAGAGACGAGGGAGGAGGAGGAGGTCACCGGAGAGGAGCTCACCTACATCGCCGGAGGGGAGGAGGAGTTCGCCAGAGGGAGTTCGTCGGAGAGGAGTGAGGAGGAGCTCACCGGAGAGGAGTGGAAGGAGGTCACCGGAGAGGAGGAGGAGGAGGAGGTCGCCGGAGGAGAGGAGTGGAGATGGAGTGGAGGAGAGGAGTGGAGATGGAGTGGAGGAGAGGAGGAGATGGAGTGGAGGAGATGAGGAGAAAAATGAAGAGGTATGGAAGAGAGGAGGTCGGCCAGCCAATATATACGGCATAGTAATGACGCACCTTGGGCTGGTGCGCCATTACTAAGTTTTTTTGACATATTTTGAATTTTGAAGGCGGGAAGATAGTAATGGCGCACCTTGGGAAGGTGCGCCATTACTAAGTTTGAATTTTTTTCCATTTTTTTCCCTCTAGATCTTAAAAGCCCCGTAAATTTTTTCTATTAGGTTTTTGAGGATTCTAAAAATGTTCAATGGGTTACACCCCGGTTGAAGAATTAGGATATAACTTTTCGAGTAGATGATTTTTCATATAAAAAACTTTTTTATCGGAGGTCGTATGCAAAAGTTAAGCCCATTTTACGCAATTCTCGAGAGATTTTGTAAAAAAAGTCAAAATTCATGTTTCTAAATTTTCCTAACAACTAGACCACATATCTCATGGGAATCTTATTTTATTTTAATTTTTTGGCATTTCTATCATTTTCGTTTATTTTGTTTAAAACTGAAAAGGCGGTCCACGGGGGGGGGGGGGGGGACTATGCCTTTGACTGGGTCAACCTTGGTCAAAGACATAGTAATGACGCACCTTTCACCAAGTGTGTCATTACTATGTCACCTTACTAATGGCGCACTTATAAAAAGTGCGCCATTACAATGTCCAGGAATGGGTCAAACCTTGGTCAAACATAGTAATGGCGCACTTTTTCACCAGGTGCGCCATTACTTTTTAGGTTACTAATGGCGCACCTGCACATGGTGAGCCATTACTGTTTAGGTTACTAATGGCGCACCTGCACATGGTGCGCCATTACTAAATATTAATGGCGCACCACATGTATAGTGCGCCATTAGTGTCAATATTATCTATAGCTGTTTTTCTAGTAGTGTTTTTTGTCTTCCTCCCCCATCTTTTTTTCTCTCTTTGCCATCCTAAGTGTCAATTTTCTTGCTTACGCTCATCCATTGCATGAGTGCTCAAAATATCGAAAGGGAGTGGATCATTTTGACTTGTACCTGGCTAGTGGTCTCGGGATGAGTCAAGATAAGATTCCAAAGAAGACCAAGTGTGAAACTTTACTAGATTAAGTTCTCAACAATAAAAACTATGTTTTATTCTCTCGTATATCCCTATCCCCTTTCTTGCACGCAAACACCATTTGGAGACATTCGAGTCACGGACATCGGGAGCTCTTGCACCTTTATGTTCTTATGTTGCTTGTTTCAATGCTAATATAGACCTTGCCTGTTATGACTTGAATTGAATTACATGCCTTGATTGCTTTAGTTAACAGTTCTTATATGGTTGGTAGCATGTCACCACAGAAATTATGTTTGTTATCATTTACCTACTCGAGGACGAGCAGGAATTAAGCTTGGGGATGTTGATACGTCCAAAACATATCTATAATTTCTGCTTGCTCCATGCTGCTTTTGTGTGATATTGCTATGATATTTATGAACTTCCATACACTTTTGATCATATTTGGACTAACCTATTAATTCAGTGCACCCGGGTGCCAGTTCATGTTTTCTGCTGTTTTTGTATTTAAGGTTTTCCCATTACTCAAAGTGCCAGAATTTTTTTGGGAAAGATATAGGAAATATCAGCGTACATGAAGCTTCGGGAAGAGCCCAAGTGGGTCCAGAGGGGAGCCAGGGGTGGCCCAGGCGGCCACCTGGCGCGGCCACCCCCTAGGCCGCGCTAGGGGGGCGCCTGGGGGCCCTGGTCCACCTCTGGCTGCCCCCCTTTGCCTATATATCCCTCTCGTCCCGAAACCCTCGAGGACAGAAACCTTTTTCGCGATCTCTCCTCTGTTCCGCCGCCGCCTCGCTTCCAAGATCGGGAGCACCAGGAGCCCTCTTCCCGGCACCCTGCCGGAGGGAGGAACCACCTCCGGGAGCTTCTCCACCACCATGGATGCTTCCCGGATGAACCGTGAGTAGTCCACCTTGGAACATGGGTCCATGATCAGTAGCTATGTGATGTTCTCCTCCCCTCTTTGTTCTTCATGGTTTAGAACTCGTGAGTTGCCCTACATGATCGAGGCACATATGTTATCTTTCTGTTGTTGCTATGCTGAGTTTGCTGGGATCTGATGGATTATGGGACTATGTTCAAATTGTGTTTGAGTAATATATTTGATTCCCCTCTTTTATATTTATGTTCTTGAGTAATTCTTGCATGTTCTCCGTTGCTCTTTATTGCTTTGGCCAAGTAGTAGGTAGTGACTCCAAGAGGTTGCGTTAAGCATGATTGTGGGTTCATGCCCCCTGATGACTAGCTTGAGTGAAAGAAACATGAGTTCTTTAATGCAGTTGTCTGTTGCTTTGAGTTTACACTTTGGGTGGGATTCATAACTTAATACCAGCGAGATGTTCTAGATAGATATCTCAAGGTGGATGATTAGTAGGTAGATGCAGATGGATTTCGGTCTACTTGTCTTGGCGTACCGCCCATGCTTTTGAGCCTCTTCCTTTCTTTATAACATAGTTAACATTGGTTTGCGCACATAATCCTGTCAATTTCCCAGCTGTAATTTGTTTACCTCGCATGGCTATTTTATCGTCTTTTGGGAGAGAGACATAACTAGTGAACATCATGGGACTCCGGTCCATATTTCCACCATTGTTTACCCGTTCTTTATTTTTTTCTTAATTTCCTTTTCCGTTGCTATCGCTATCATTATTATCCCGTGCGTTTGATCCTTTGTAAACAACAAGGCCGGAGGGATTGACAACCTCTCTGAAATCGTTGGGAGCAAATTTATCTGTTGTGTGTGCAGGTCCGCGTCAACTGCCTAATTTCTGGCGCCGTTGTCACCTTCCTGTCGTTGTCGGAGTCCTACTGGAGACAAACCTTTGTATCTTTACCGAGGTAAATTTGCTGCTGTCTACATCTCAACCTTCCACTTTGGGTAACCAACCAGGGGCGAGAAGCCATCATCCGCAAAGAATCTGATGTGAGTATCAACACTCAACCAGAAGGAGAAAGAATGCAAAGGCCTCGGGTGATAGAAGCATCAGAATAATTCGATGCTTAAGCACAAGGGTATTATGATTTCCAGATCGGGAGGTGGATGTAATTATCCATACAGACTTATCGGTGGCACGGGATTGCAAAAGGCTATGAACACGCAAGTTCTCGGGAATTTATCAAAGAGTAATCTTTGGAATCTTCAGGTGAAGCAAGCGATCATCTTGAGTGAAGGGCCCTCCGGAAGGACAGAGGTGCGAGAACCTAAAGTTAGAGTTAGTAAAATCTTTAACCTGAAAGAGAGGAGAGATCAGAGTCCCAGAGTGAAGATGCAGAGAAAAAGGATCCTAATATCACCCAGTTTGCGACGTAGGCCGATAAGCCACACGACACTGTTAATAAGTAGTTTTGCAAAGACTAGACTCGACTTCGACCGAGGAGTGGAAAGGGGTGTCCTACAGGCATTCGGCTCTGATACCAACTTGTGACGCCCCCAAAATCAGACCGTGTACAGTAATCATACACGCAAGGTACACGATCGAGATCAAGGACTCACCGTGAGATATCAGAACACTACTCTACAAATAAAGTAATACAAGATGTTTAATACAAGCCAGGGGCCATGAGGGCTTGAATACAACAACTCAAGAGAACAAGTTAGCGGAAGCAATAGTATCTGAGTACCGACACAAGGATACAAGTCTTCCTTAAGAAGGCTAGCACAAATAACAACAACGATCGAAATGCGAGGCCTCCTTCCTGGGAACCTTCAAACTACTCCTGGTCGTCGGGGATCTCCATGACGTAGAAGGCATCGGGAGTATTCACGTTGCGGTGGTCGACATCGGGGATCTCCTGCTCATAGACTCCAAGGCTCCAACGTCGACTGCAGCGGCCGATCAGGCAAAACAAAAAAGGGAAATAAAGCAAGGGTGAGTATCTAGCATACCCGCGAGTCTTACGTCCGCTACTAAGCATTAATGCATTTGTATCAAATGGAACGGGGAGGCTGTATATAGTGGACTGCAAGGTAGAAAGTCAGAATAAGGATGAGAAGCTAGGCCTATCGAAGACTAGCATCTTCCGACGAGGCTTGCAGCATGAGGAGAGAATAGCCAACAGTTCAATATAAAGCATAAAGTAACAATGCAGCAAAAGTTGCTGCAACATTGTATAATAATAAGTTGTAATAATTAGCAATGCCTCCGAGATCCCTTCCTCGACTCCCCTGCGAGGAAGAAAACCCAGAACCAAACAGTTTAGTAATAGTAGTTTGTAGTAGTAGGATCTGGCTTCAGCATAAAGCGTCATGTTACCGTGGACACGGCTATTCGAGTAGATTAATCTTCCCTGCAGGGGTGCACTTGTGTTACACTACAAAGCACGGATCTCTTGGGTGGCGTACACCTTGTTAGGGAATGCCCCACCGAGTTTATCCGACACTCCATAGCCCAAGTTTCAAACTCAACAGAGAGGCCATCCGCCGGTCTAAATCCTAAGTATGCAGGGCCTTGGACTCCAACCCAGACGTACCCCTGCACGATGCGTGACTGGCCGGTGAAGCATAAGCAAACCAAATAAGACAACACCGCACGAGCAAATAAGACAACACCACTTCCCAGCAATCAGCCCGAGGTACTGCTGACGTCTGAAGAGTCCTCGAACGAGACTACGAAGCAGGGGAGTCCATAATACATTACCTCACTTGTAGGCAACGCGTATAAGAATAAAGCCACTCAAGTCATCCATCGAACCCATTAAGCATTTTATTATTTTCTATCAGGACAACCGTTATCGTTGCCCCTATCCGGGTGAGTCGCAGACAACGACAGCAGCCAGGTCCACCCCCATAACCAAAGCATGTGGCCGCCTGCCCTGTCGTCCCACCAATTCGTGCGGTTACCAACAAGGTGAACCATCTCCTTACCTTATGTCGCGTTTTCTCTTTGAAGAGCTCGACTTTCGTACAACAGGGTATCTCACGGCCAACAAGAAAGGACCAAGCCCACGATGGTATCCGCCTGTCCTGCCGTCCCGATACAATCCCTACACGGGCACCGTTCGGTCACCTGACTCCTTACCTTTAAGGACACCAATTGATTCGAGTGCCTACCATCAAGTGAAACCAGGAGGAATCACCCTCGATGGTACACTTGAAGAGGTTCGATAGAGACATCAGTGGAATGAATTAAGGAGGTAAATCTCGTATCATCCCAGTGATGCTATGCTACTGAGCCGAGGAGAGTGAAATACGAGTCCGTCCACTCGTAAGTCAAACTCAAAGCGACTCGGCAGAGTCTTGCCATTGTAAGTTCCCTAGGGTGTCTGCATTGATCCGTACCTGTTGCAGTTATAATATTTTGTAATCTGTGTTCACTCAACAGAGTGATCACGGCCCGCTATCTAATGCTAGCTAACAACGCGCAGGGCTCATTGCTGAATATAATATATATTTAATAGGAAACATAGGATAAAGGAAGGTACACCAAGGGGCCAATAGGATTGTAACGTAGCAGCAGCAGTAACAATGCCTAGTGCAAGAAATGTATAGAAAAGATAGGTGATATATGGGGAAGAGAATGGCTCTGCTTTCCTGGAAGCTCGGTAGGAGGGGTATGATCGTCGACGAAGAAGTCGTACTCGGCAAAGGTTTCATCGGCGGAAGTGTCGAGGTCTATCGGAGAATAAGGGGGGGAGAAACAATAAATACACAACAATAATAACAATACAAATGCAAGACAAGGAAATCCGTTGTACACGATGTTCTAACGCAGTGTTAAGTATTTTTAGGTGGAGCGGGAATTTTTCCGGGGATGACTCATCAATACCGGTGAATTACCGGACAGATGATCTGAAGGGGGAAGGTTCCATGTTTGCAGTATTAGAGACAACTGACAGACATGTGGTTAGTGTATCTGTGATCGTTGATCCATTCTGAACAACTGACATGTTCAGAACAATTTCATCCGGAAAGTTTTACCGGCTCCGGTCATCTAACTGGCAGATGAACCGGAGGGGAAATGTTTCAGGTTCGGTAAGTTAGAGGGGGTTGGTTGATATATGGATAACGTATTCGTATTCGTTATATTTTTCTGGTCAATTTTCATGTATAAAGTTTTTCCATTTGATTTATGGTTTAAAAGATATTAATTTTGAAAGTTTTAATCAATTTGAATGATTTTCTGATTTTTCTTTTATTAATAAATAGGCATTATCCAAAACATTATCCACAACAGTGCCACTGACATGGGGGACCCACATGTTAGTGGCATATTACATTATCTATTTTAAGTAATCTTAATTCAACTAGTGGGGCCCAACAGTCATAGTCACATATTATAATTAATTATTTTATTTAATTCCTAAATAGGCAGGGCCCACATGTCAGTGGGTGTATTTTAATATAAAACATTTTATTTAGATTTAATAGCCAGGGTCCCAGATGTAAGCTTTAGGGGGCGGGTTATTTCTAATTGGTTTTAATTAAGGGGGGTTTGCTCTAATGGGGGGTGGGTTCGCCCCGAGCCAGAGGGCACACATGACATGGCCGGCACAGCCTGCTGCCGGCGGGCTTCGGCCAGGGGCGGCCAGGGACGCAGGAGGGGGGGCTAGGGGCGCAAGTCGCGAGGGCTGGTCCATAGCCGCGCGTCCACGCACGCCGGGCAGCCAAGGGCGCGGGCGCGGCCTGGGTCGGATGGTTCTCGGCCGTGCGCAGAAGACGCAGCGGCGGCGAGACAACGAGCGAGCGATGCCAGCCGCGGCGCGGAGAGGTGGGCAGGCATAGAGCGGCATGGAAGGGCAGGGACACGCAGGGGAGGTCCTTGGCGCGCGCGACGCGGCCAACGCGTAGGCGAGACGAGTTCTGCCCATGGCCATGGCGAACTCAAGGCGGCTGCTACAACAATGAATAGGGACGGGCAACAAGGGGGACCGGAGGAGAGGCTCACCGCGGAGCTCATGGAGGCGGTTAGGGAGCGCGTGGTGGCCGGAGTGGCGCCAATTCCGGCAAGGTCGAAGACGGCCATCGCGGAGGAAGAAGAAGATGGTGTCGGCTATGGTGCCCCAGAGCTTGATTGCGCACGTCGGGTGATATAGACGAGGAAGGCGGAGCTGGGCGACAAGGTGGTGAGGCGTGGCGTCGCCATTGGCCGCGAGTGGCCACCGGCAGTGGCGACGGCTGTGCAGCTGCTCCCGCACGGGGAGGAGGCGAGAGCGAGGCAGAGAAAGGGAAGCGGGCGGCTAGGGTTAGGGTTCGAGAGGGGGGTGCGGGGGTCCTCTTGTAGACCGATAGGGGGGGGCAGGTGGTGGTCATCCACGGCCATGGCACCGTGGATGTGCTCCACGCACATGGTGAACAGGGAGGGGAGGAAGAAGACAAGGGGCGAGGTGGGCGAAGCCGTGGTGGCTTTGCCCCAGGAGATTTTTAGTTTTTTCTTTCCTTTTTGTTTTCTTTTCTAGTTTCTTTTCTATTTATATTTTATTTTAGCTATTAAAAGGATTTTGTACAATATGGATCTTGTACCACAATTAGGGTTGCACCTTATACTACTGCTAAAAAAAGTTTAGACTTTAAATAAAATCATTTAGTATTTCATTTAAATAATAATTAATTAATTTGGACTTTTTAAGCTACATTTTTTATTGTTGGAATTATTTTATTGCTCCAAAATTCCCCATATCCAAATGGGCATGAACCACCGATTATTTGGGATTTAACAAAAGTGTTTGCACAATTTTTAGACAAGGTTATGTAACGACCCGATTCACTTAGAATCGGAGTCTCTGTGCTCAAGTGCTAGTCCCTAGAACAAACTCGCTAGCACAAACAGTAATAGATGTATATGAAAGTACAAGTGTATCATTATTACATCGTATGATCCAGAATTCAAACAATTAACAACTTGCATAGCTCAAGGCTAGCTTATTAATTATAACTATAGCGGAAGCAAAACTAGTAGCGAGGAGTCCCATCAACATCCACAAGCGACATTTTGAGTGTAGACTCGCAACCCTATCATACCACACTAATATTCTGAGAAACCTGCAACGCGAAGGTTACAGCCCGTACACGGGTCAGTACATCTGATTTGTACAGCAAGTAACGCAAGTGGTAAAGCAATCCTACAACTAATTTTAAATCAAGAACATGAATCAAGCTTGGTTTGTTGTACATAAAGTTGGTATTCACCTACTTCTACTTACTACTCAAAAAAATTCTCACCTTAAGTTAATATCAAGCCACAAAGGACAACATCTAACTAACCCGCCTATGAGAGCCCTCAGGATCATAGGATTTCTAATGGCAGACATGAGAGCCCTCAGGATCATGGTTTCGTGAGTATTGTTGAGCCCTCAGGATACAATAACACACGTACCTCCTATTCATGAACATCATAGAGCCCTCAGGATACGATGCCATTACAAACACATTCGTGACTGTTACAGAGCCCTCAGGATGCAACATCATCCTATCGTGAACACTATAGAGCCCTCAAGATACAATGCCACTACCTAGACACAAAATGAACATTGCAGAGCCCTCAGGGTGCAATGCCACACAAAAAATCGTACGTGAATATTACAGAGCCCTTAGGATGCAATACCACTCTACATTACCTCAATTGCAAGTTACTATTTAACTAATAATAATGTTGTCACAACACTTGGATAACACAATAATTCCCCCCCTGATTATCATTGCAACAGTAAGCACAAAATCACATAGCACAAGAAATACTAAAACATAACAACGTTGGATATAAGGATATATCAAAACATATGGCTATCCTACCAGGTTTGAGCATAACATAACGACCTTCACATGCAAATAAACATAGTATGTGCATAATTAAAAGTGAAGCATAACCAAAAGTGAAACTTGTCTTGAACGGCGTTGAAGTACTCTAACACTTATTTCTGATCCTTTATGCACTCCAGAGAATCTACATGATCAACAGTATAACAATCAATATCACACTTCACACATAAATAATGCAACAGTAAAAGATCCAATTTAACAGCAAGTAAAAACAATAAACAATAGCTAAACGATATCTACAAGTCTCCATGATCCCAACGCTACTGGAATCGACGAAAACGGGTACACCGTATAAAAGATACGGTCACCGAAAGTTTAAACTTGAATCTGTATAAAATTCAAATTCAAAAAGTGTAATAGTGTAAAGTGCATTGTACTATAAACTATAATTCACTACGGTCGCAACGCAAAAAGAATAACCTTAAACGGAGCTACGGTTTAAAAGATATAGCGAATACCGTTCTAGGGTGATATCTTTGAAAAAGGGTCTATTGGCGAATAAAATAACTTTCCATCATGACCGGGTCCCTGGTTATGGACGGAACGGCGTCCACTCCGGTGAACAGTCCGGCGAACTTCTGCTAAATAAAATTCCACGGTTAATCGGAATAAACCGGGGTCAACGCCGGTTAACCGGAACCCTAACCCTAAAACCAAAAAAAAACCGGGGCCAGATCTGATCTGGGCCATCGGCTACTGATCCAATGGCCGGGGGCAGCCCGGCCCTACTCCGACCAACCGGCGGCTGCGGCCGGCGGCCAGCGCGCATGGCGACGCGGTGCGGCGCCAGGATGGCGGGGCGGGCATGGCCAGCGGCGGCGTGGCGGCTCCGGCGAGCGCGCGTGTGGCGGCGGCGGCACAGCTCAATGTGGAGTGGCGGCGGACGGCGGCAGTGGGCCGGCGATGGCCGGCGCTCCGGCGGCGGCGGGGCGGCGGGCATCCGAGGCGGTGGTGCGAAGAGACCAGCGTGGAGATGTTTTTAGGGTCAAATAAACCAAAAACAGGAAAATCACAAAATATATATAGGCCAAAAAAAATCGAGTCTGAATCGGACTCAAATCCGACGCTGCGTAAGATAACAGATTGGGCCGCTGGAAGGCCCAAAACGAAAAATCGTTTAAAAAATATATTATTTGGTCAACCAACTACGTAGATAATTTTTGAATAATAAAATATTAATTTAAAAATGTCACAACAAGAAAATAAAATAATAAATAATTGTTTTTTCCAAAATTACTATTTGAGCTATTATGCAATTTTAATAAATAATTTTGAGTCATTTATAATTCCTATGACACAGTTTATAAACATCCAAAAATATTTTCAACACTTTTCAACTTTATTTAAAAATGGGGATAAGTCATGTTATATCCTCTCAAAATAATGCAATACTCCAGCATGGCATGCATATGATGATCTATTAACATCCAAATTTAGAAAATTTGGGATGTTACAGGTTTATTTACCACTTTGTTTTTAATATTCATCAAAGGGGATTTTGAAATGATCCAATGCAAAGGTGTGATCAAAGTGAGATTAGTAACAGTGATTTAATTGTAGCAAAAGTAATTACTGTTACAAGACTCTGAGGGTGTTACAATATTTTATGATAGTTTATACTCTTAAGGCATTAGAGAGTTTTGATATTTGACCATAGTTTATACTCTTCAGGCATTGGAGTAGTTTTGATATTTGAATGTAGTTTATGCTCTTAAGGTATTGGAGTATTTTCTGTATTTGACCATAGCATTTGCCTTATAATTGGCACCATAGTTTATTCTCACAAGCTATTGGAGTAGTTTTTATATTTGACCGTAGTTTATACTCTTAAGTCCTTGGAGTAGTTTCTATATTTGACCATAGTTTATACTCTTAAGGCATTGGAGTACTTTTTATGTTTGACAGTAGTCTATACTCTTAAGGTATTGGAGTAATTTTATATTTGATCATAGTTTATACTCTTAAGGCATTGGAGTAATATTGTAAATATTTTAACGTAGTCTGTACTCTTAAGGCATCAGAGTAGTTTTTATGTTATATGTGCATTTTTAATGGTTAATAAGCTAGTTTAGCAAGCACGTGTGCAATATGTAGTATGACTCATTTTGTAAGCCAAGTTTATCATGCATGTGATTTCTATATGCATGCATAGAATGGACAAAATATCTTGTTTAACTTTGTAGCAACGTATATAGCATTGCATGAAGCCGATATGGGCATGCCATAATATATATAGAGGTCAAGGATGCAGTACGTTGTATTCAGTGCAAACAACATAGGGTGTGATCAAATATTCAGTGCAAATAACATAGGCTATGATCCTAGTTATCATTTAATTATGTATACGCACACACCTATATGAGAGGTATGTGTGGTTTGATTTTAATCTATATGGGAGATTTTCTTACACCATGAGAATTCAATGCTTACATGCAATTGTATATTTTAACTCATGTCCAATTTGTATATGCCTACACCTATACGTAGTGCAGACACGATCATAACCACATGGGATTAATGGCGTTATATGATTCCAACTAGTTTTATATGAGAAACTAGTGACATAACTATATGAGCATATTTTAATGGAGTTTCACTTCAGTCGTATTATGGCTAGCGCCGTGTAGCAATATACCCACGTGTAGCATAACCGAATGGAGCATGGTGATTTCTTCTTGCTTGTATTATCACCAACATAGCATAGATTGTATGCACATAGTGTAACCAAACAAAAGTGAATATATATCCATTTATATTTCATATGAACATGCTTGAAGTTTATGAATGTTATCAATTCAAGTTTAGCTATACGAGACTAAACTATACATCGTTTATCATCATATTTATTCCGAACTCCCTGATATTGCAAGCATACTATGTTCTATCTAGTGCAAATCAGTATAGGATAATCATCTATCATGTAATTTTAGTTTGGTAGATACATGCATTTGTATAAAGGTAGTGCATAAGCAATATAGCTAATTTGTTGATGAATCATGTAACATTTACTTAGCGTGGCCTTGTTTCACTTGCCTATCTACTAGTATTTTCATAGTGCATACTAGTATCTAAAACCGGAGTGCATGCTACTACATGAGGCTACTAAATAATTTAAGCATATAAGGTTTCATGCATTGAGTTTAGTTTTACCAAGTTTAGACTCCATACAGATCACGGTTGTCAACTAGGAAAATATGTCATGCAAATATTATTTTATTTGGCAAGAGCTTCACACCTATATGTCTAGCATGTCACAACATTTCACAAGACATTTATTTGTATCCGATTTGTATCAACATGGGACGCAAGATCGCCATGAGACCAAACAAGATGAACATATTTTATTCTTGAGTTGTATCAACATGGGATACAAGATCGCCATAAGACCAATCGAGACAACATGCATTTTTTATATTCTTCAGTTGTATCAACATGGGAAGCAACATCTCCATGAGACCAACCAAGATGAACATATTTTATTCTTGAGTTGTATAACAATGGAAGTCTACCATGAGACCAATCAAGACAACATGCATTTTTTGTACTCTTGATTCTTGAGTTGTATCAACATGTGATGCAAGATCATCATGAGACCAATCAAGACAACATGCATTTTTTATATTCTTTAGTTGTATCAACATGGATGCAAGATCGCCATGAGACCAATCAACATGACATATTTAATATTCTTGAGTTGTACCAACATGGAAGTTCACCATGAGACCATTTAAGAAAACATATATTAATTCTATTCTTGAGTTGTATCAACATGGCAGATTACCAAGAGATCAACCAGGACAAAATATTTTAATTATATTATATTCTTGATTTGTATCAACATGGAAGTTCACCATGAGACCAATCAAGACAACATATATTAATTCTATTCTAGAGTTGTATCAACATGGCAGATTACCATGAGACCAATCAAGACAACATATTTTAATTCTAAACTATTCTTGAATTGTATCAACATGGAATGCAAGATCACCATGAGACCAATCAAGACAACATATTTTAATTCTACTCTTGAGTTGTATCAACATGGAAGATTACCATAAGAACAATCAAGACAACATATTTAGTTCTATTATATTCTTGAGTTGTATCAACATGGGATGCAAGATCACCATGAGATCAATCAATTCAATATATTTCTACTCTATTCTTGAGTTGTATCAACATGGGATGCAAGATCACCATGAGACCAATTTTTTTGAGTAACTCACACGGGGGAGCTCCCCCACCTGAATATGTTGCTCAAAGTGTAACACAACTGTAATTGATTACAGGGAGTAGAGATACATAGGGGGCTTACATGGGGATGCTGGCACGTCAGAAAAGGACTGTTCTCCAGAACATTCCTTGTTCCTTGGTAAGGCAATGTACCCAGAGGTCGAGGTCGACGATCATTAGCTGAACTGTGGATGAGTGATGACCCACAAGTGTAGGGGATCACGATAGTCTTCGCGGGTAAGATAACCCAATTTATTGATTCGACACAAGGGGAGCCAAAGAAACATACTTGTTTGGCAATGAGATATTAGTGGTAACGGTGATATGGAAGTGATGGTGAAAATGGATATAGTGGGGGGTAGAACAACGAAAGTAAAAATTGTAAAATTAAACTAGCTTGTAATAGGTAGAATTAAAAACACTCTAGTCTCGGGGGACGGATGGTTGGGCGCTGGATGGATGAGAAATATCATGTAATTTACTTGGGGCAACGCACACGAAAAATTAATGATGCTCTAGGCATATATCAAGCATTAGGCATGTATCCGGAAGGTAGTTGTATATGCTTGCAATAAGAATTTGCACAACATCTTTTGTCCTACCATCCCGCTACAAACGGGTTCAAAAGGAACTTATGGAGATTAAGGTGGTCCTGTCGAAGAGCATGAGAACAAAACATTAACAATCCATGGATACATGGAATCCTCAAATTATAGTCCATCCCCTTTGGTTTCCCAAGCTGTCACCATTGGGATCGCCGGTTCCGGACTATAATAGGTGCATAAAACTCATAGATAGGATTAAAAACAGAAATATATTCATGCAAACACATGGGGTTCAGATCTGAAATCATGGCACTCGGGCCCAAAGTGACAATCAATAAGCAAGTTGTAGCAAAGATGATAAACACTATAGTAGATTATAGGCAACATGCCCCCAACAATCTAATAAAAAATTACATGATCTAACTCATCCAGTCTCTACCATCCCCTTTGCCTGCAGCAGGGAATTACTCACACATGAAAGGAGAAGTCATGGAGGGTTGATTGAGTGGCAATGGTGATGATGATGGGGATAATCCCCCCTAATTGGAGGCAAAAACAGCCTCCAGACTAGCGCTCCCAGAGAAGAACATAGGGTGGCGAAGGCTCCATGATGAGAATTGGGAAAATGACTTCTTTTCTGGGATTTTCTCGCCACGGCTAAAAATAGGAGTCCAGGTAGGGCACCTTAGGGGGTGGGACCCACCCAGGAATCCTGGTGGCGCGGCCAGAGGCCAGGCCGCGTCAAATGGCCGCCTTGGTCAGGGGCAGACCCCCTCTGGCCCCTCTTCTAACAGGTGGTTCCTCCCGGTGTGTGGATTTTCTGTATTTTTTACTGGAATTTTCGGGGACACCTAAAAATCCAGTTTCCTGCACACAAGAAAACCATACAGGCAGCTCTGCTGAAAACAGCATCAGTCCGGCCTAGTTTCATTCAAATCATGCTAGAATGAGGCCAAAATAATAGCAAAAGTGTTTGGAAAAGTCAATACTTTTGAGACGTATCAACTCCCCCAAGCTTATCATATTGCTTGTCCTCAAGAAATTTAGTTCAACGGACTGGACGCGACAAAGAAAACTTTGGCAAACTTCTTTTGCTTCATTAGATGTATATAAGCATGTACTACAAACAAGACTGGCAAGTGTTGAAACAATGCTACAAAGACAATGCACGAAGCATTCCTTCTTTCATGTAAAATGTCTCAAACAACCAAGAATAAATAATATGCTACTGAAAATCAAGACAAGATTACAATGCACATGACTTGAACATACTAGAGTGGTATCTCGCTAGCCTCCATGAGTGAAGAAAAAACATAAATGTAGAAGCTCCTTCGGAGTTTTACAGGATACTAGAAATAAATATTTCAGAATGAGTCATATCACAAGGATGCAGAAGACAATGTGGTACTTTGGGACATTCCACATTACACTCAGAATGAAAATTATGCTCTCAATAGTTGGTGCTTTGAAGAAAGAAAGGGAGAGTCTCGAACCATGGCTTTTAATGGCAAGGTTGAAAACCCATGGCTGGAAGCAAAGACTAAACAAGTACTAGAGTTCGTGGTTTTGAAAACAGAGGCAAAATGTTTTTGAGAGTGTAACTTTCCAGTCAACGGTAAAGCTAAAGGTTCTCAATATCTTCCATACCCACCATATTAATGGCGGTTCTCATGCTTTTATCTTGCCTCAAGTATGGAAGAGAAGATTGTGAGTATCCCTCTACCTATCATTAGCATTTAGTGGCCAACATTTATTTCCATTTCATTCCATCATCAAGTATGGAGGGAAAGTGCAAGATTTTATAAAAATGTGAAATAAGTGAGAACTGGGCATTCTCCAGACCGGCCTCTGCCTCATAAATTTAACTAGAATAAACTTTGCCAAGGAGTAAACCATTTTTAGCATTGAAGATAATGATACCCCCTAATGCTCCATGAGCTTGTACGGATACAAAAAGAGAAGTGCATTTGAATAATTTAGATTGTACAACAAAGTCTTCGTTAGGATGGCCGGTAAATACCATATGTAGGAAGGTATGGTGGACTCATATGGCGCAACTGGTTTCACGGATTTTGGATGCACAAGCATAGTTCCGCTTAGTAGGGTGAAGTCTAGCAAAAGACGGGGAAGCGACCAACTAGAGAGAAATAACGGTCATAATCATCAAGAGCGACAAAGCAACATTGAATCGGGCTGAAAGTGATATAACTATTCTGAAATAAAAAGATCATCAAGGCTTGATAGACTTTAATTCATAAACAAGTGTAAGGATGTGCGAAGTCAATCCGAAAATCCTCCGAAGGGAAATACCATTTCAATATGCCAAGTCATGAACAATGCAATGCATGCAAATCATTTCAATAACACATTAGGCACTCCAGCTATTTGAGACTAGTCACAAGAAAGCATGAACTACTGGGAAAACATTGTAAACATAGCACTATGTCGCTACAAGCTGGTCTCTAGATCATAAGTACATGCATATGTAAAAAAGTAGAAATAAAAAGAGTTCATACCGCCTTTCCTTGTTGCATCCATTCCGTCGATCTTTGTCATTATTGCCTCGTCTCTTGCACAATTGAACGTGGAAAGATATAATAAAGTGCAAATGAAACCGTGGACGTGAGTTAAACTCTGTAAAAAATCAAATCTAAAGAGAAAAATGAAATCTTTTTTTATTTTTCAAAGGTTAATCGAAAGCAAAAGAAAAGAGAAATATTTTTGTTGTTTTTGCAAATTATGAAAGAACAAAGTAGAACAGGCAAAAACTTCGAAAAGATCAAAGCAAACACAAATGGATGATACAATGAAAGGGGAGAAGGGCACGTACTCCCCTATGCCTAGTCTTTTGGCCTAAGTCGGGCTCGGCTACTGCGGGCCCCAGGAGCTTCCTCCGGCTCTGGGGTAGTACTGGTACGTCCATCCGTCGAATGAAGTCTCGAGTGCGTAGACGGACGTCCTGCTGTCCTCCCAAGAAGAAGGCTACCCACCCCAAGAAGAAGATCCCTCACCCCACTGGGAACTAGGCTGCACTTGGGGATTTGGAGTCCCCTCTGGATCTTCTTCCTCGGGAGCAACATCCTCCATGGGGTTATGGAACTGATGCTGGACCACGAACTGGTCCAGCTCAACCGCAGTGAAAGACCATCCAATCCTGCTAGTATAATCAAACAAAAGTGGTGCAGGTAGACGGATCTCGCGAGTAGTAGTCTCGCCAAATCTCATAACATAAACAAGGTTACCAAACTCAGAAGTCCTAGTAACAACCTTATGCCTCTTCATAGCAGTAAAATCAAAGCGTAAAAATGGAAAAGGCGCATCATCAACACATGAAGTGAGCTCAAGTCGTTCAAGGATAAGCGTGGCATAAATGCCAATAAAGGCGACGATCAATCAAAGCACCAATATTATACTTATTGTCTCCTAAGAGGGCGGCTGCCAAGATAGCAATATCTTGACCCAAAATTTTGCTTGTGTTGTCACGAGCATACACCCCTCGAGAAATATAGTATGGGAAATACCTGATGTGGGAAAACAAAATGCTGGAAATCTTCCCCTGGTGAACGTCCTTCGGATCCTTGTTGCATAGAGAAGCGAAGAGGGCCTTCAATTCGGTGCGTTCAGTAGGTATCTTGGTCTTCCCAATATTCCGCACACCTAAAATATCACGAAACTGTGCCAACGTCATGATGATAACTTTCTCATATATTCTAAATTCAACAATGGAATTTCTATACTAGTTGACAAAATAATACGTGAGTTTTGGATACTGTGGCACTTGATGTGTCACAAGGCGTGTCAAACCTGCAGCTGCACAGAGGTTATCAAACTCATCCTTAATACGTGCCACCGTAAGAAAATCCGAACACGGTACGTCATGGCACGTGCCGTGTCCGTCTCGTAGAGAAACTCCGGTGGCACGATATCATCACTGTAATTATCCTCGCAGAAGAGGATGAAGATGCAACACTTTTTACTCTATCCTAGGCTCGGGCCTCTTCTTCCCAAGCCATTCCTTAGCTTTTCCAAATAAACTCATTTCAGGGAGCAAATGCTCAAAATCTCAACTCAAATGATGGGTTGAATAGAGATATCAAAATTCTCCTCCAAGAACAGCAAGAACTCGGGTTCCAACAGCTAAACTCATGTTTTTGGGGTGAGAGAGAGAGAGGGGAAGAAGACATACCAGAAAAAAGGGGTCTGGTGGGCCCAGGCGCCTTGGTGGCACGGCCAGGGGCTAGCCGCGCCACCTGGCCGCCTGGACCAGTGGTGGCCCCCCCTGGTCAGCCCTAGGCGCCCCTTTGCTTCTTTTTTCTAAAAATTTTTAACATAAATTTTCTGGAATTCTTCTGACAACTTCATTTTTGAAAAATTTCCGAGGTAGCGAAAGCTGGAAAAACTTTCGCAGGGCTCGAAATAGTGGTTAAACATATGAAGTTTCAAAATTATAAACTTTGGTACAACAAGAAGGATAAAAGCTAAAAGTAATGAAATTAATAATAATCTCCCCTTTTTACTCATATAAAACTTGTTTATTAGCAAGGTTGATCAAGTCTTACTACTAAACAAGTGATATAGTAAGCAAAAAGTGCCACTACTTATAAGGCCTTCATGGTACCTTTAATTGGAGTGAGACCATCCCTACCATGATTGTTTTATATTTGTAATGAACATGTAGAGGACAATCTCAATCACCAATCTTCATGGTCTCAATATTCTCAATAGAGTTAAGGCCATGCCTTTTATCAATCTTCTTCGGAAAATATACCGTATGTTCTTTATCATTAACGTTGAAAGTGACCTTCCCTTTATTGCAATCAATGATAGCTCCTACGGTGTTAAGAAAAGGTCTACCAATAATAATGGAAATGCTCCCATCTTCGGGCATGTCAATCACAACGAAATCAGTAAGAATCAAGCAATTAGCAACTTCAACAGAACATCCTCACAAATACCAATGGGAACGGCTGTTGACTTATCAGCCATTTGAAGAGACATATCTGTGGGGATTAGTTTATGTAAGAAAATTATTTTGTAAAGAGAGAAGGGAATAACACTCACTCTTGCAGTTCTAACATAATTAATTTTTATGGAGCAAGGAATGGTGGGTATACCTAGATGATCGAGTTTCTTAGGAATCTTCCCACTGAAAGAGTAGTTAGCAAGCATAGTAGATATTGCTTCATTAGGAACTTTTCGTTTATTAGTCACAATATCTTTCATATACCTCGAATACAGAGGAAAATTAGTAGCATCAGTCAAAGGAATTTGAAGAAAAAGAGGTTCCATCCATCCACAAAAATTATTGTAATGCTCTTCTTCTTTAGTTTTGAGAGACTTACCTGGGAAGGACATTGGTTTTTGTACCCATGGTTATCGTTCCTTCCCGTGCTTCCTTGAAATTAAGTCTTCTCTAGTATATCTCTTGTCAGGTGCTTCTTCTTCTCGCACTTCAGGAGGATCTTTCTTCTCTTTATCTTTATCAGGTTCAGCACCGTCTTCAGTTTCAGCATCGGAAGTAGATATACCATTAGGATCAACAATAGGGTCTTCATCAACTATGGGATCATTTGAAATGTCATCTTCATTTTGTTTCTCCTTCTTCTTAGGGAGTTGCCAATGTCTTCTTCCTGCAATTTAGAATTTTGCTCGGTCCTCTTAGGATGTACTTCTGGATAAAGAGGATCTTAAGTGTGTGTGCCACCTTGGGTTTTGATCCCAAAAGCCTGCATGTTATCTTGTTTGGCATTGTTATCAAGCAAATATTTTTGCACATTAGAAATATGTTCAAGCTGAGTTTGAACCATATGAAAATTCTTAACATGGCCTTCAACATCATTAACAGATCTACCTAAGACATCAAGCAAACTTTTGATAGCAAGGGAATTATCATGCAACTGACTTTGAATCCTCTCATTAAAGTGATCTTGCTTCATAATAAAATTATCAAGCTCATCTAAACATTGATCAGGAGGCTTAACATGAGGGATGTCACTTGCATTGAAATCTTAAAGAGTGTGTACCTCTACCATAGCAGGGTGAGTGGTAGGCTCACAAAGTTTTTCAATTGGAGGTAGATTCTTCACATCTTCAGCTTTAATGCCTCTCTCTTTAATAGACTTCTTAGCTTATTGCATACCTTCTGGGTTCAAAAAGAGCGTTCCCCGCTTCTTTGGTGGTGGAGGTGGTTCAGGGACGGACCAATCTTCGTGACTTTTGGCTATCTTGCCCATTAGTTCTTTAGCATCGTCCGGTGTTGTTTCCCTGAAAACACAACTAGCACAACTATCTAGATAGGTTCTTGATTCTTCGGTTAGAACAACATAAAATATATCAAGTAATTCATTCCTAGGGACTCCATGTACCGGCTGGACTTCAGCAAAGTACAATACCTCCCCCCAAGCTTTAGGGAGGTGCTCATCCTGCAACTGTTTAAAATTGTAAATTCTTTGTAAAGCAGCATGTTGCATATGAGCAAGAAAATATTTAGCAACAAAAGATTGAGCTAATTCTTGATGACTTTTAATAGAACCATATGGTAGTGCATCATACCATGCTTTAGCACCCTCCTTCAAAGAAAAAGGAAGAAGCTTAGTAACATAATAATTTATCTTCTTGTCCTCCATAGTGAATAAGCCACACAAATCAGTGAGTTTAGTAAGGTGTGCTATAGCGTCATCATTTTCTCTATCATAAAAGGGTCTAGCTTCAACTGTAGATATAAGTGAAAGATCAGCAGAGGAATCAAAATTAGCATCTTCAATGCAATTAGGAGATGAAGCAAATTTAGGATCTAGAGTAAACTTGTTTTTCATAGAGTGCTTTTAAAGTAGCTTCTTAATAGCACTCGGGTCAGATTCAACATATTATGAAAGTTCCCTGCATAAATCAACATCAAGCTCAATATAATCATCATCAAGGATTCTTTCCTTAAGTTCACTCAAGTCTGGATAACCAAAGGATCTGCAAGTAGGATAACGTGTAATAGGAACTTCAATTCCGGACTGTTTCGCAGCCTTAGCAATTTGAGATTCAACATAGCGACCAAGAAAACGAATATCATCAAGAGTAGTGGAAGGATCATCAAAAGTGTCAGACATAGTAACAGACTCAGTAGAAGAAGCATGTGGTGGTGGTGAAACAAACTTACTCATAACGGAAGGTGAATCTAGCGTAGAACTAGTGCTAAGAACGGTACCTTTTCTTGTAGGTGATGATAAAATCGGAACCTTGGGGTCTCCTTTCTTACCCATAGTGGATAAATTGCAGCAAGAAAAATAACTTCAAGTGGACTTGAAAATAGAGCCATCTCCTCGGCAACGGCGCCAGAAAACAGTCTTGATGACCAACAAGTGTAGGAGATCGCGATAGTCTTTGCGGGTAATATAATCCAATTTATTATTCGACACAAGGGGGGCCAAAGAATATTTATAATCTTTAACAGTTGAGTTGTCAATTCAACCGCAACTGAAAGATGCTAGCTTGGCAACGAGATATTAGTGGTAACGGTGATATGGAAGTGATGGTGGCAACGGATATTGTGGGGGTAGAACAACGAAAGTAAAAACGGTAAAAGTAAAGTAGGTTGTAACATGCAGAATTAAAAACACTGTAGGTTAGGAGGACAGATAGTTGGGCGCTGCATGGATGAGAGATATCATGTCATTTACTTGAGACAAGGCACATGGAAAACTAATGATCATCTAGGCATATAACAAGCATTCGACATGTATCCAGAAGGTAGTTGTACGTGCTTGCAATAAGAACTTGCAGAACATCTTTAATTCTACCATCCCGCTACAAACGGGGCCAAAAGGAACTTATGGAGATTAAGGTGCTCCTGTCAAAGAGCACCTGAACAAAGCATTAGCAATCATAGGATAAATGGAATCCTCAAATTATAGTCCAACCCCTTTAGTGTCCCATGCTGTCACCATTGGCATTGCCTGTTCCGGACTATAATAGGTGCATACAACTCATAGATAGGATCAAGAACACAAATATATTCATGCAACCACATAGTGTTCATATCTGAAATCATGGCACTCGAGCCCAAAGTGACAAGGAATAAGAACAAAAAGTTGTAGCAAAGATGATAAACACCATAGTAGATGATAGGCAACATGCCCCCAATAATCTGATGAGCAATTACATGATCTAACTCATCCAATACCTACCATCCCTTTGCCTACAGCTGGGAATTACTCACACATGAAAGGAGAAGTGATGGAGGGATGATGGAGTGGAGATGGTGATGACGATGGCGATGATTCCCCCTCACCAGACGCCGAAACAGCCTCCAGATTAGCTCTCCCGGAGAAGAACAAATGGTGGCGGCGGCTCTGCGACGAGAATTGGCAAAACGATTTCTTTTCTAGCGTTTTATCGCCACGCGTAAAAATAGGAGTCCAGGTAGGGCACCAGAGGGGGTGGGACCCACCCAGGCGCCCTGGTGTCGCGGCCAGGGGCCAGGCTGCGCCACCTAGCCGCCTGGGTCAGGGGCATCCCCCCTTTGGCCCCTCTTCTGACAGGTGGTTCTTCCCGGTGCGTGGATTTTCTGTATTTTTTACTGGAATTTTCTGGGACACCTAAAAATCCATTTTCCTGCACATAAGAAAACCATACAAGCAACTCTGCTGAAAACAGCGTCAGTCCGGGTTAGTTTCATTCAAATCATGCAAGAATGAGGCCAAAAATTTAACAAAAGTGTTTGGAAAAGTCGATACGTTTGAGACGTATCAATGAGGAGTGGGTGTCGATGTGGTGGAAGTTCATGGCGTTCCTGGTCGCCCAGATCTTCCAAAGGATCAGAAAAATGGCGAAGCGGTGTAGCTGTTGTGGGTTCCCCGGTGCTGCCGTATCCCAGGCCGCGGTGATGGAAGATGGTGTTGGCAGTCCAAGCCTATCCCAGACCCTGAACACCAGGGGGCACTCTAGGAAGACGTGCGCCGTATCTTCTAGGGGAGCGTTGCATCTAGGGAAGGTGGAGCTGTCGTTGATTTTCTTGTGGTAGAGGTTGGCCATGTAGTTGAGTCTTCCTTTGAATAGGATCCAAGCAAAGATCTTGACCTTGGTAGGGACGTGAGTTTCCCAAATGATCTTGGCGTTTAAGTCCTCTTCGGTCCTGCATTCCAGGGCGGCATAGGCATTCCTTGTTGAGAAAGGCTTCCCACCATGGAGGAGCCGGTTGTCCTGGTCGTCCGAGGGAATGAAATCCTGCAAAATCATCGACAAAGAACTCGCTCTTGCGAAGCCACAGAGGTAAGGCAATCATGCAGGTTAGATTCCAAACCATCACGGAGAATAGTAGGCACTCGAACATTTTTTTGGGTGGAGTGTGAGAATAGGATTGGGAATGCGGTTGCCAGGGGGTGGTGGTGTAGCCAAGTATCAAGCTAGAAGTAGGTGTGCTTACCATTAGAGGTGAGAATGAAAGAAATTTTCAGGAGGGTGGGGAGCTGTAGGCAGATAGTTTTCCCAATGAAGGAGGTGGTGGAGTTAGGGTTGACTAAAGCATTTGGGTATTGAAGGTCCATCCAATCTAACCATGTTGTGGTTTGTGGATCAATTGCTTTGGAGGCGAATTTCATTAGCAAGAAGTTGTTTTGTAAGCGTAGATTTTTTGGCCCAAGACCGCCATGAGCTTTAGGTTTGCATACATTGTCCCAAGCAATTAGGCATTGAGCGCCCAAGCATGTGTCTTCGGTAGCCCAGAAGAAATCCCAACGTAACGCGTCAATCTGTTTTAGGATTTTGCAGGGGATGGCAAAGACGTACATGAAGTAAGTGGCCAAGGAGTCGAGAACCACAGAGATAAGAACTAGTCTGTCTCCTCTATCTAGAAGTTTGCTTTCCAACCAGCGAGGTATGTGCGACAGCTTTGTAGGATTGGGTAGAAGGCCCTTGAGGGCAGCTTAAAGGGGGCCAGCGGGAGGCCAAGGTAGATTTGTGGGAAGGCAGCAATGGGGCATTGCAGGATGTCGGAGATGGCTTGAGCCGTGGTGGGTGGAACGTGCAGGGGTACAAAGGTGGTCTTCAAGAAGTTAATAAACAGGACTATCGCTAGAGAAAACTTAAGAAGAATGGACTTTAGGGCTATAGAGGCTACGGGTGTAGCAATAACGAATATGAGGGTGTCGTCGGTGTATTGCAGCATCGCGGGGGAGGGGGTTCGAGAAAATAGGGTGGTGAAGGGCAAGCGGGTCATCGTTTTCTCGAATAATCTTTTGAAGCAGGTTAGCGACGATGATAAAGACGTAAGGCGAGATAGGATCGCCCTGTCGGAGCCCGTTTTTACAAGTAATCTAGCTCCCCGGGACACCATTTAGGAGCATATCAACTTTTCTAGTGGTTAGGATGTTAGCGATCCAGTCGTAGAAGCGAGCAGGGAGGCCATATGTTCTTAAGATGGTATTGAGAGGGGACCAAGAAACCGAGTCGAAGGCTTTGCGGAAGTCCATCTTGAGTACCATGGTAGGTTTTTTTCTTAGGTGGCAAACCTTAAGGATATCAGATGCAAGAACGAAATATTTGGCTTTGTTTCTCCCGGTAATGAACCCTGTTTGGTCTTCATGAACGAGGAGAGGGATCAGGGGTTTTAACCTGTTAGTAGGGACCTTAGCAACGGCTTTGATCGGGCAGTTTTGTTGCGAAATTGGTCGAAAAGAGTCCGACATTGAGTTCCCACATTTTCTTTGGGTAGAAGGACCACGTGGTCTGTGTTAAGGAGGAAAGTTTCGGCGGAGCGAGCATGAAAGTCAGAGAAAAAGGGAATAAGGAGCCATTGTACGATAGGCCTAAACTTGCGGTAGAAGGCCAGTCCGAAGTCGTCAGGGCCCAGGCTGGCCAGGGGATTCATCTGAAGGCATGCCGATTTGATTTCATCCTCCGAGAATGGATCGATAAGGGAGTTAAGTTGGCTGTTGGGTGCTAGGGCGTTGATGTCGAAGTTCACAGTTATAGTTGGGTTGGTGATGACCTTCAACTGTAGGGGATCGATTGTAGTATTCTCGCGGGTAGGTTAACCCAATTTCTTGATTCGAAACAACGGGAAGCAAAGAGTATTTATAAGCTTTGACACTTGAGTTGTCAATTTAACCGCACCTGAAATATTCTTGCTTGCAACAAAGTATTAATAGCAACCGTGATATGATAGCAATAGTGATGCTAGAGATAGTAAACTAGTAGTAACCAGCAGAACTAAAATACTGTAGGCTAGGGAGATGGATGGTCGGGCGCTGCATGAATAAGAATGAACATGTAATAGATTCTAACACGGGGCAAGGAACACAGAAAAGCAATGATCATCTAGGCAAATATCAAACATTAGGCATGTATCCCATAGGTAGTTGTGCGTGCTTGCAATAAGAACTTGCAAAACATCTTTTGTCCTACCATCTCGCTATGAAAGGGGCCAAAAGGAACTTATGGAGATTAAGGTGCTCCTGTCAAAGAACACTGGAACAAAGAAATAAACTCAATGGATACATGGAATCACAAGCATGCAGAAGACAATGTAATACTTTGGGACAATGTTTGTTACACTAAGAATGACAATTATGCTCTCAATAGTTGGTTCTTTGAAGAAATAAGGTGAGAATCTCGGACCGTGGCTTTTTGATGGCAAGATTGAAAACCCGTGATTGGAAGCAAAGACTAAACATGTGCCAGAGCTCTTAGTTTTGAAAACATAGATAAAATTCTTTTGAGAAATGCAACTTTCCAGTCAACGGTTAACGGTAAAGGTCTCTCAATATCTACCATGCCAACCATATTAATGCTTTTTTTGCCTACACTTTGTTCCCTTATCCATCCATCGTTTGATGGTCTATGAAACCTTTTATTTTGCCTCAAGTATGGAAGGAGGTTTCCATCTATCATTAGCATCACTTGGTCCATTTCATTCCATCATCAACTATGGGGGGAGGTGTAACTCTCTCTTTCTTTTATTTGACTAGTTAAAACTTCCGTCAAAATATTTTTGGCATGGTATATACTGATTTTCCCTCACCGCACCATGAACTTGTACAGTTACAAAAGGGAAGCTTTTGAATAAATTTCGAGATGGCACAAGAAAGTCTAAGTTAGGAGTGGCCGGTAAATACCACATATAGGAATGTATGGTGGACTCAAGTGGAATAACTGGTTTGAAAAGGAGTTTGGATGGACAAGAAGAATTCCTCTTAGTGCGAGTGAGGGCTAGCAAAAGACTGGGAAGCGACCAACTAGAGAGCAATAATTGTCATAATCATGCAGAGCGACAAAGCAACATTGAATCGGGCATGAAAGTGATATAACTATTCTAAAATAAAAAAGGCCATCAAGGCATGATAGACATTATAGTCATTAACATGTGTGAACATGTGCCAAGTCAATCCAAGAAATCTCCGAAGGGAAATACCACTTCAATATGCCAAACCATGAGCAATGCAATGCATGTAAATCATTCCAACAACATATTATGCACCCTAGCTATTTGAGATCAGCCACAAAGAAAGCATGAACACTGGGAAAGCATTGTAAACATAGAACTATGTCGCTACAAGCTGGTCTCTAGATAATAAGTACATGCATATGTACAAAAGTAGAAACAAGAAGAGTTCATACCGGTTTTCCTTGTTGCTTCATCATTACTACCTTGTCACTTGCACGACCAAACGTGGGAAATATAATCAAATGCCATAACGGACTCGACCTGAACTCTGAAAACAAAGCAAACTAAAGAGAGAAAGGAAATATTTTTGGTTTTTTAAGGGTTTTACAAAAGAAAAATAAAAGAGAAATCTTTTTGTTGTTTTTACAAAATAAAAGAACAAAGAAGAACGGGGAAAAACTTTGAAAAGATCAAAGCAAACAAAATAAAAATGGATAATACAATGGAAAAGGGAGAAGGGCACGAACTCCCCCAAGCTTAGGCTTTTGTGCTAAGTTGGTAGAAGCTACTTCCCCCAGGAGCATCCTGCTCCGAGATAGTATTCCAAGAGTCGAACGTGCCCTCCGGTGCGTACACCGAAGTCCTCGGGTCCTCCCATTAGGAAGGGCCTACGCTCCAAGCAGAAGAAGACCCCTCACCCTGCTGGGTTAAGGTCTCCCCCTGGAACGGTGGAAACTCCCCATGCTGGTCCTCGTCGGGCACAACCCCCTCCATGGGGTTATGCAGATGGTAATGAGCCATGAACTCATCAAACTAGATATAATTGAAGGACCATCCGTTCCTGCGAGTGATATCAAACAAAAGTGGTGCAGGTAGATGGATCTCACGAGTAATGGTCTTTTCAAACCTCAAAATATAAACAAGGTTACCGAACTGGGAAGTCATGGTAAAAAACTTATGCCTCTTCATAGCAGCAAGATCGAGACTTGTGTATGAAAAGGGAACATCATCAGGATGCGGGGTGCGATTAAGAGACTCAAGGATAAGCGTGGCGTAAACACCACCATATAAATCGCCCTTGTTATTGTTCATAACAAGGCGCCGATAAATTAAGGCACCCACATTATAATCATTCTTATCAGAGAGGGCGTTCGCATAAATAGCGAAATCTGGTGCAGAACCATTGCTCGTGTTGTCACGAGCCAACACCCCTCTAGCAATAAAGTACGCGAAATACCTGATATGTGGGAATAAAATGCTGGAAATCTTTGTACGCCGAATGTCGCTCTCCTCCTAGGAACAAAGGGAGTTAAAAAGGGTCCTCAACTTAGAGGGCTGAGTGTTCATCTTTGTTGTCTAACCAGCATTCGACACAACAATTATATCAAAAAACTGTGACAAAGACATGGTTATAGGATCGTTATAAATTTTAAATTCGATGGTTCCAGCAGAATGGTTATAACAAAAACTGTTAACAAAGCAGGAGGTGACCTTCTTGTATTGTACCACACGGCATAGTGCTAGCCTTGTCAAACTTGCATTGGCACAAATCCCATAGAATTCCTCCTTAATTCCTGCAGCTGTAAGAAAATCATCTCACAGATACATCATTGTGCATGCTGGACTTGCGTCTTCCAACAACTCCAAGGTCACATGATCTTCATTGTAGCTCACTGTCACATCCCAACTTTTATTGCCTAGTTTTAAAGTGTTTTTTTGGGTCAACAAAAACTTTGCTTGTTGTGATGTGTTAATAGTAAAAATGCCATGACCTACATGCTTGCTACCTGTTATGCTTGTGATGCCATGTTTTGTTGTTACCTTGCCTTTTCTTGCTAAATAATAAACCTAGTTATAAGTTTAAACTCACACCACTATTAAACAAATAACCACATTTAGTCACCTATGATAATTAGTTTCAATACACTTTTGACCAAATAAAGATTTGCTTGCACACAAATTAATTATAAAAAATACATATATAACAGAAGGTTTTTTTTAAAGGGTGCTATTTAAATAATTGTTATTAATATAATAGTAATACTATTTCTAACCTTATTAAAAAAAATTCCTAAAACAATTAGGATAATATTTCTGGAGTTTTATAAAGGATTTAGAAAATTTAAGTTGAAATTTTGTGGTAATTTTTTTAAATCAAACCGGAAGTCGAACATTTGCAAATCTAATTAGATCAGTACAAAAACAAACCCTAACCTGGGCCGAAGCCCATCGCTCCCTCTCTCTATCTCACGTTCTCTCTCTCCCTCTCTCGTGTGTGTTTCTCTCTCCCTCTCTCTCCCGATTCTCTCTCCCTCGCACCCATGTCTCTCTCCCTCAGATGAGCTCTCCCTCAGATGAACCTCCCCAGCCCCACATGTCATGGCCTCACGGCCTCGCTCGCCCAACCGTGGCCGAGGCCACGGATCGCTGGAGCACGCCCTCGACCCGCTCCTTTGAGCCGTTCCCGCCCGAGCTCCCTCTCCTGCAGCTATAAAAGGGGGGCCGTACCCCTCTCCGCTCCTCACCCCTCCATCGCCTAGCACCCCACAGCCCTCGCACCACCCCACCAGCCTTTAGCATCCAAAACCGAAGAAAAGAAGAGAGCGAGAGGAGAAACTAGGAGGAGGAGGAAGGGAGGAGAAGGAGGAGGGGAAGGCCGGCCAGCTGCCCTCCCCTCTTCTCGACGACGGCGCCGCTCGACGTCCCCGACCTCGCAAGCCACGCCCTCCACCTCGTCCGCCCTTGCCAGCCCGAGAAGAAAGGAGAGGAGAAGCAGAGAGAAAGAAGAGAGGAGGAAGAAGGAGGAGAAGGGGAGGATGAAGAAGGAGGGGAACTTCGGCCAGCCTCCCTCCCCTCCGCTTGACGCCGGAGCCGCTCAGCGGTCCCGACCTCGCCGCCCCAAGCTAGTACACCCACCCGAGGTCATCTGTCTACACCGAGCCGCCGCCTTTGCCCACATCCAGCGCCGCCCAAGAGACCAAAAATGGGTTCCCCACGCCGGCGCGCATCCCCGCCGCAACTCCTCTTCGTCAACCGCCACCGGGAGGCTCCTCGGTGAGTCTCCTGCACCTCCCCTGTCGCCATGGCCTACGTCGGCCCTGGTTAGGTCCGAGCTCGTGGGGAAGATGCCCCACGGCCGTTCGAGTAGGCGCCATCCAATGGCCAGATTAGGCCCATACCTCTTCGGCCTTTACAGCTCTATGGCAAGCGGGTCCGCCATGTCAGCCGTTTTTTTAAGAAAAGGAAAAAAAGAGCCAGCCGCTGCACAGCGTTGGCTCGGCCCGCAGAAAAATTCGCTTGTATGCGTACTATAGCCTTGGGCCGGCTTGCTGAAGCTTTTTCTTTTTGTTAGATATACAAAACCTAAATAATTTTAGAAAAATATTTATAGCTCAAAAAAATATGAAATAAATTTTGTGATGTTCATAGAATTATGCTTTATTTTTCTGAAGGTATAGAATATTATTTTGCTCAGATAAAATTGTGACTTTTTATTATTATCTCGATTGCTAGTTTAATTTCTATAGAATTTTTGTTACTATTATTAATTTGTTAGATTATTATTAAATTAGCTTATGGTTAGTAGCAATTTTATTATGAATTTAGTTAATGAAAAAAAAGTTATTTAAAAAGAAGTCGGTGATTAAATTGAGTGAAAAACATTGCTTAAGTTAAGATTTGTTTTAATATAATCTTGTTGTATAATTTTAGTATATTCCAATGCCATACTATGCTCTTTAACTTTGATGACGTACTATAGGAATTTAAATCTTATTCAATAAATAAATAAAAACCTTGAAAAATTGTTTTGGCCTTTGTTGCTTGTGATTTTGTGTGAACAATTGAGTGTTGTGTGCATTGCTTGCTATTGCCCGTTATAATGGTGGGTTTCTTTTCGTAACGTGTAGACGAGATGATTGACCCTGCAGGACAAGACTACCTCCAAGCTGCCCCCGAGACTGACTAGGAGACCACCGCGGACGAAGGCAAGCCACCGGCATTCTGTCGAGACCATCACTCAGCTCTAGTATTTAGCATTACTTGACAACTTGGATAGTCAAACTTCACCGGATATGGTACAGCATACACCTAAGAAGGTGGTATGGCCGGGTTTGTGGAACATCGTCGGACATGGACAAAGTCTGGAGGGACTCTCTATATGCGCCGCAAAAATCAAGCATTACAGTACAACCACTATACTCTGGTATTGGCCAGGGCTAGTTGGAAGCTTGTTTGTCTTAGTATGGGGGTCCTATAACTACACATGGATGGGTGATTCCACGAATCCGATAGCCCTCGAAGTCGATGGGTGAAATTCGCTAGGCTTAGTGTCGGAAGGAACCTTGGTGCTCTTCGACTACGGTGCAGGCTTGGGTCCAAGAGGAGCATGATCTGTCACACGGAAAGTCCATGCAGTACGCAAGGGGTGGATTCACATGTACTAGGGCAGACATGGGGAAAACTATGGTCGATTATCCGAGACCCGCATACTGAAGTATGACGATCCGTGGGGACACACGGCGGATGTATCGAATGTGGTGGGTAAAGTGTACAACCTCTACAGAGTGAAAACTATTTGAATAGCCGGAGTCCACGGTCATGGGCAGCTAGTGAGGCCACACTTTGTGGGGAATAGATGAGAAAGTCTGGTACTGAGTTTATGGTTCGCGATGATGATGTTGATATTGTTGGAAAAAGGTTGGACTTGACTCATCCAAATACATTGTGGGAAATAAAATCTACCAAGCTTAAAACTTTTCCAACTTAATAATGATCTTGAGTAGATAGAAAATACCTATGAAAAACTCCACCATATATCCATCCTACTATTTTCGTATGCAAAACTTTGTTTCTTTCTTTAGGTGGTTTGCGAGTACTTTGTATGTACTCACGACTTTGTCCCTGGTTATTCCATCGGCCAGGCTTGGAGGAGCAGGTATATGACGATGATGCTACCGGCGATTACTAGGACGTGCTATGCTCTGAACTGCCCTGTGGATTGTGCCGCTACTACTTATCCTGCTTTTGCTTATTCCACTGCTATTTGAGCCCGATGAGGCCGTGTAAGACTTTATTGTTGTATGACTTTGTATTCGATATTGTATGAACATTGAGACTATGATATCCATGTCGAGTTGTGTGTCATGCGACACTGATCATGGGAGCATGACAGTATACACAGCTGGCCGCTTCGGACATATAATCCGGGGTGCCCACATACTTGGTATCAGAGCCTCTGTTCAGACTGTAGCAGCCTAGTTAGCTTGGACATTAGTTAGAACTATTTTTGATAAAAAAAATCTCTTATACCTCTTATCCCATTCAAAATGTTTTAAGTCAAGCGAGACCGAAGATTAAGAGGGAATGGTGTCCCGAGACAGATGAGAATTAGTGGAAGATTTTGATTAATCCCCTACCCAAATTCGTGATCTTATGCTTGTTTGATTTGTGTGGTTTAGTCTTTTGTTAGTGTGAACCTAACCCCCCCCCCCAATTAGGACGACACTAACCCCAGCACTCTTATCTTGCGCAACAACCTCAGGATGCCGAGGAGCTCCCGCGCCAACCCGAGTGGATCCGGTGACGCGCCACCGCCACCACCCGGCCCGAACATGGTGCAGCTTCTGCAACTGCTGATGGAGGAGCGCCAGGCCGCTCGTGACGAGCGCCAGGCGAACATGGCTGCACTCCAACAGCTAGTCCAGGATGCCACCAATGCCAACCAAGGAGGCGGAGGAGCTGGTAGGAATGAGGAGCCCAGGTCTCGGCTCCGAGATTTCCAAAACACCAACACGCCCGTGTTCTCGCAGACGAAGGAGCCTTTGGATGCTGAGGATTGGCTCCGCACCTTGGAGAACAATCTCGCGGTCGCCGCTGTTGGCAACAAAGAGAAGGTCATGTATGCCACCCACTACCTCACCGGTACCGCAAGGAGCTGGTGGGAAGGAGTGCGTGCCCGTCTTCCTGAGGGGCAAGTACTCACCTGGGCGGAGTTCTCCGAGAAGTTCAAGAAGGCACACATCCCGACTACATTGATCAGGAGGATGAAGGACGATTACCTCCACCTCAAGCAAGGGGGCATGACTGTGGTTGGATATCTTGACCGCTTCACTCAGCTGTCGAGGTATGCCCCAGAGGAGGTGGACACCGAGGAGAAGCGGAAGGACCGTTTCCTAGATGGACTGCACGATGAGCTGCAGGTTGTCCTGGTGGCCATGAAGTTCCCCGATCTTGAGTCTCTTGCCGATGCTGCTATCATGATGGAGGGAAAGCTCAAGACGGCCTCTGAGAACCGCAAGCGCCGCATGATGCAGCAGGGTGGATCCAGCAACCCCCGACTGCGTCCAACACAGCCACCAAGGCCAGCACCCCAGCCTTAAAGGAGCCCTTACCCAGCGCCACACCCCAATGCTCCTGCTCTCCCTATTGGTGTTCCGCGTCCAGCAGACGGAGTTCCCCGCAACCCTGGAGTGATCTGTTTCGGATGTGGTCAGAAGGCCACTATTCGACAGAGTGTCCCAACAAGAAGAATACTGCTCCACACCCCAATGCTCCAGCACCAGCCAGAGGAAACCCCGGCCACAACAATGCCCAGCCCAGTGCATCCCACACCGCCAAGGGATGTATGCATCATGTGCAAGCCGAGGAAGCCCAGGAGGCAGGAGACGTCATCTTGGGTACATTCTCAGTTAATTCGGTACCTGCCCAAGTTTTGTTTGATTCGGGCGCATCACACTCGTTGTTACAGAGTCATTTGTGAATAGAAGTGGGATGAAGGCCGAGCTCTTGACACGGGTCATGAGCGTGCAGATTCCCGGATCTAGGGTAACGGAACACCGCACCCGTCTTGATGTGCCTATAGAGATCTGTGGAGTCACGTTTCCGACAGAATTGATTGTGCTGGAAACAAAAAGGATAGACGTGATACTTGGCATGAACTGGTTGTCCAGGTATCGAGGTTGGATAGATTGCACAGAGAGGACAGTCAACCTCACGAGTGCCGATGGAGTTCAGATAGAGTACACCGACAAGGAAGAGACTGCCCGAGCCTTCTGTCATCAAAGTGTCTCGGCGCCACCACTTGATGAGGTGAAGGTTTTATGTGAATTCCCGGACGTCTTTCCGGAAGAGCTACCCGGTATGCCGCCTGATCGGGATATCGAGTTTATCGTCGAGTTAGTGCCTGGCACAGCCCTTACTGCACAGAGACCCTACTGGATGAATGCCGAAGAACTGGTTGAGTTGAAGAAACAGTTGAATGACATGATCCAGAAGGGACTGATTCGACCCAGTGCTTCACCCTGGGGTTCGCCAGTTCTCTTTGTGGACAAGAGAGAAGACACCATACGCATGTGTGTGGACTACCGTAAGCTGAACGAAGTGACCATCAAGAAGAAGTAACCACTCCCCAAGATCGAGGATCTGTTCGACCAGTTGAACGGAGCCCGAGTCTTCTCCAAGATTTATCTAAGGACCGGATAACACCAGTTGAAGGTCCGCGAGTCGGACATCCCCAAGACAGCTTTCACGACCCGCTATGGTTTGTTCGAGTACACTTTCATGTCTTTCGGACTTACCGATGCCCCAACCTATTTCATGAATCTCATGAACAAGATCTTCATGAATTATCTCGACAAGTTTGTGGTGGTGTTCATTGACGATATCCTGATATATTCCAAGACCGAAGAAGAGCACGCCGAGCATTTGCACTTAGTCCTCGAGATTTTGCGTGAGCACCAGCTGTACGCCAAGTTCAGCATGTGTGAGTTCTGGCTCAAGGAAGTCGGATTTTTGGGACATGTATTGTAAGAGGGAGGAATATCCGTCGACCCCGCCAAGATTCAGTCTGTCATAAAATGACAGCTCCGACCACTCAGTCTGAAGTTAGAGGATTCCTCGGACTAGCGGGATACTACCGCAAGTTCGTGGAAGGCTTCTCCAGCATTGCCCGACCCATGACCGAACTGCTAAAGAAGGACCAGAAGTTTGTGTGGACGGAAAAGTGTGAAGCCAGTTTACAGGAGTTGAAGAGGAAATTGGTATCCGCCCGAGTGTTGACGATGCCTGACCTGACCAAGAGCTTTGATGTGTACTGCGATGCATCGAAGATTGGTTTGGGTTGCGTTCTTATGCAAGTGGGCAAGGTGATTGAGTACCTGTCACGACAGTTGAAGCCACACGAGTTGAACTACCCCACGCATGACTTGGATCTAGCCGCTGTTGTGCTTGCTCTTAAGAGATGGAGACATTACCTGATGGGCCACCGTTGTGACATCTACACAGACCATAAGAGCCTGAAGTACATTTTCTCGCAGAAGGAGTTGAATATGAGGCAGAAGAAATGGATCGAGTTGATCAAAGACTATGATCTCGAGATTCACTACCATCCTGGCAAGGCCAATGTTGTAGTAGATGCCCTCAGCCGCAAGCCATGCACACTTAATGCGACGATCAGAGAGACGCAGCCAGCTCTTCACGAGGAGTTCGAGAAGCTGGGTTTGGAACTTGTTACACCCGGTTTTCTAGCTCACCTTGAGCTGACTCCGACTCTATTTGATCAGATCAAGGAGGCACAGAAGGGACACGATAGTATTGAGGGAATCAAGAAGAAGATGCCCCTCGGCAAGGCCCCGAAGTTCACGATAGGTGATGAAGGAGTTCTTTGGTTCGATGCCCGATTCTGTGTGCCCGATATAGAGGACTTGAAGCTCACTATCCTGAAGGAAGCTCACGATAAACCTTACTCCATCCACCCTGGAGGGACTAAGATGTATCAAGACCTGAAGGACTTGTTCTGGTGGCACGGTATGAAGCGTGAAATTGTCTTGTATGTCGCCAAGTGCGACATCTGCCAAAGAGTGAAAGCAGAGCATCAGAGACCTGCAGGATTGCTGCAACCACTCCGAGTTCCTGAATGGAAGTGGGAACAAATAGGCATGGACTTCATCACAGGTCTACCAAGGTCGATCAAAGGACATGACTCTATCTGGGTTATCGTCGATCGACTCACCAAGGTAGCGCACTTCATCCCAGTGTGAACCACCTATCGAGGAGACCAGCTGGCAGAATTCTACATGTCGAGGATCGTATGCCAGCACGGAGTCCCGAAAGAGATTGTGTCTGACCGAGGTACCCAGTTTACCTCGAGGTTCTGGAAGAAAGTCCAGGAGGCACTAGGAACCAAGCTCACATTCAGCACAACCTATCACCCGCAGACTGGAGGCCAGACCGAGCGAGTGAACCAGATACTAGAGGATATGCTCCGCGCATGTGCTCTAGCCTACCGCTTCCAAGTGGGAGGACTGCTTTCCCCATGCAGAATTCTCCTACAACAACAGCTACCAGTCGAGTTTGCAGATGGCACCATTGAAGATTTGTATGGGAGGAAGTGTCGCACGCCCCTGAACTAGTCTCAGACCAGAGAAGGGAAAATTTTCGGACCCGATGTTCTGAAGGAGGCCGAAGAGCAGGTCCAGTTGATTCGTGAACATCTCAAGAACGCTCAGTCTCGTCAGAAGAGTTATGCCGACCCTAAGCGTCGAGAGGTGTCCTTTGCAGTTGGAGATTTTGTGTATCTCCGAGTCACCCCATTGAAGGGAATGCAGCGATTCCATGTGAAGGGAAAACTAGCAACTCGTTACATTGGACCATTTGAGGTGACAGCCAGACGAGGCCAGGTTGCTTATGAGTTGAGACTGCCCGATGAGCTATCCGATGTGCACAACTTCTTCCACGTATCGTAGCTTCGGAACTGTTTGGAGGTGCCGGACAAGCCCGATGTTTTCAAGAACATCGACCACCGCACGGTGGACATCAAGCAGGATCTCACGTACCACGAGACACCCCTTCGTATCCTAGAAGAAGCCACCCGAGTCACCCGTAAGCACGCGATCAAGTTCCACAAGGTCAAGTGGACAAATCACAAAGAGGAGGAAGCCACCTGGGAACGAGAGGACTACCTCAAGCGCGAGTTCCCGCATCTCTTCACTAGCTTATGAATCTCGGGGATGAGATTCTTTTAAGGGGGGAAGGTCTGTGACATCCCAACTTTTATTGCCTAGTTTTAAAGTGTTTTTTTGGGTGAACAAAAACTTTTCTTGTTGTGATGTGTTAATAGTAAAAATGCCATGACCTACATGCTTGCTACCTGTTATGCTTGTGATGCCATGTTTTGTTGTTACCTTGCCTTGTCTTGCTAAATAATAAACCTAGTTATAAGTTTAAACTCACACCACTATTAAACAAATAACCATATTTATTCACCTATGATAATTAGTTTCAATACACTTTTGACCAAATAAAGATTTGCTTGCACACAAATTAATTATAAAAAAATACATATATAGCAGAAGGTTTTCTTAAAAGAGTTCTATTTAAATAATTGTTATTAATATAATAGTAATACTATTTCTAACCTTATTAAAAAAACTAAAATTCCTAAAACAATTAGGATAATATTTCTGGAGTTTTATAAAGGATTTAGAAAATTTAAGTTGAAATTTTGTGTAAATTTTTATAAATCAAACCGGAAGTCGAACATTTGCAAATCTAATTAGATCAGTACAAGAAAAAACCTGACCTGGGCCGAACCCCATCGCTCCCTCTCTCTATGTCATGTTCTCTCTCTCCCTCTCTCGTGTTCGTTTCTGTCTCTCTCTCCCGATTCTCTCTCCCTCTCACCCATGTCTCTCTCCCTCAGATGAGCTCTCCCTTAGATGAACCTCCCCAGGACGCTCTCTATTCTCTCTCAACCCAGCCCCACATGTCATGGCCTCACGGCCTCGCTCGCCCAACCGTGGTCGAGGCCATGGATCGCTGGAGCGCGCCCTTAACCCGCTCCTTTGATCCGTTCCCGACCGAGCTCCCTCTCCTGCAGCAATAAAAGGGGGGCCGTACCCCTCTCCTCTCCTCACCCCTCCATCGCCTAGCACCCCACAACCCTCGCACTACCCCACCAGCCTTTAGCATCCAGAACAAAAGAAAAGAAGAGACCAAGAGGAGAAACTAGGAGGAGGAGGAAGGGAGGAGAAGGAGGAGGGGAAGGCCGGCCAGCTTCCCTCCCCTCTTCTCGACGACGGCGCCGCTCGGCGTCCCCGACCTCACAAGCCACGCCCTCCACCTCGTCCTCCCTTGCCAGCCCGAGAAGAAAGGAGAGGAGAAGCAGAGAGAAGGAAGAGAGGAGGAAGAAGGAGGAGAAGGGGAGGATGAAGAAGGAGGAAGGGAACTTCGGCCAGCCTCCCTCCCCTCAGCTCGACGCTGGAGCCGCTCAGCGGTCCCGACCTCGCCGCCCCAAGCTAGTACACCCACCCGAGGTCATCTTTCTACACCGAGCCGCCGCCTTTGCCCACGTCCAGCGCCGCCCTAGAGACCAAAAATGGGTTCCCCACGCCGGCGCGCATCCCCGCCGCCACTCCTCATCGTCAACCGCCACCGGGAGGCTCCTCGGTGAGTCTCCTACACCTCCCCTGTCGCCATGGCCTGCGTCGGCCTTGGTCAGGACCGAGCTCGTGGGGAAGATGCCCCAAGGCCGTCCGATTAGGCGCCATCCAACGGCCAGATTAGGCCCATACCTCTTCGGCCTTTACAGCTCTATGGCAAGCGGGTCCGCCATGTCAGCCGTTTTTTTAAGAAAAAGAGAAAAGGAGCCAGCCGCTGCACAGCGTGGGCTCGGCCCGCAAACAAATTCGCTCATATGCGTACTATAGCCTTGGGCCGGCTTGCTTAAGCTTTTTCCTTTTTGTTAGATATACAAAACCTAAATAAATTTAGAAAAATATTTATAGCTAACATAAATATGAAATAAATTTTGTGATGTTCATAGAATTATGCTTTATTTTTCTGAAGGTGTAAAAGAATATTTTGCTCAGATAAAATTGTGACTTTTTATTATTATTTCGATTGCTAGTTTAATTTCTATAGAATTTTTGTTACTAGTATTAATTTGTTAGATTATTATTAAATTAGCTTCTGGTTAGTAGCAATTTTATTATGAATTTAGTTAATGAAAAAAAAGTTATTTAAAAACAAGTCGGTGATTAAATTGAGTGAAAAACATTGCATAAGTTAAGATTTGTTTCAATACAATCTTGTTGTAATAGTTTTACTATATTCCAATGCCATACTATGCTCTTTAACTTTGATGAGGTACTATAGGAATTTAAATATTATTAAATAAATAAATAAAAACCTTGAAAAATTGTTTTGGCCTTTGTTGCTTGTGATTTTGTGTGAACAATTGAGTGTTGTGTGCATTTCTTGCTATTGCCCGCTATAATGGTGGATTTATTTTCGTAACGTGTAGACGAGACGATTGACCCTGCAGGACAAAACTACCTCCAAGCTGCCCCCGAGACTGACCAGGAGACCACCGCTGACGAAGGCAAGCCACTGTCAAAACTTAAAATTCGCTTTACCCATTTTTACTTTCCTTGTATTTATCATGTATATTGTATCATGCTATTATGTTCATATGTGATGGGATTGTATTAGTTGTATTAGTAAAACTCCACACCACCCCATAGCCCACCTATTTGAGAAAAACTAAGCAGAACCCCGATGATCCCGGCATTCTGTCGAGACCATCACTCAGCTCTAGTATTTAGCATTACATAACAACTTGGATAGTCAAACTTCACCGGATATGGTACGGCATACACCTAAGAAGGTGGTATGGCCGGGTTTGTGAAACATCGTCGGACATGGACAAAGTCTGGAGGGACTCTCTATATGTGCTGCCAAAATCTAGCATTACAGTACAACCACTATACTCTGGTATGGGACAGGGCTAGTTGGAATCTTGTTTGTCTTAGTACGGGGGTCCTATAACTACACATGTATGCGTGATTCCACGAATCCGATAGCCCTCGAAGTCGATGGGTGAAATTCGCTAGGCTTAGTGACGGAAGGAACCTTGGTGCTCTTCGACGACGGTGCAGGCTTGGGTCCAAGAGGAGCATGATCTTTCACACGGAAAGTCCATGCAGTACGCAAGGGGTGGATTCACCTGTACTAGGGCAGACAAGGGGAAAACTATGCTCGATTATCCGAGACCCGCATACTGAAGTATGACTATCCGTGGGGACACACGAAGGATGTATCGAATGTGGTGGGTAAAGTGTACAACCTCTGCAGAGTGAAAACTATTCGAGTAGCCGGAGTCCACGGTCATGGACAGCTAGTGAGGCCACACTTTGTGGGGAATAGATGAGAAAGTCTGGTACTGAGTTTATGGTTCGCGATGATGATATTGATATTATTGGAAAAAGGTTGGACTTGACTTATCCAAATACATTGTGGGAAATAAAATCTACCAAGCTTAAAACTTTGGCAACTTAATAATGATCTTGAGTAGATAGAAAATCCCTATGAAAAACTCCACCATATAGCCATCCTACTATTTTCGTATGCAAAACTTTGTTTCTTTCTTTAGGTGGTTTGCGAGTACTTTGTATGTACTCATGGCTTTGTCCCTGGTTATTCCATCGGCCAGGCTTGGAGGATAAGGTATTTGACGATGATGCTACCGGCGATTACTAGGACGTGCCATGCTCTGAACTTCCCTGTGGATTGTGCCGCTACTACTTATCCTGCTTTTACTTATTCCGCTGCTATTTGAGCCCGATGAGGCCGTGTAAGACTTTATTGTTGTATGACTTTGTATTCGATATTGTATGAACATTGAGACTATGATATCCATGTCGAGTTGTGTGTCATGCGACACTGATCATGGGAGCATGACAGTATACACAGCTGGCCGCTTCGGACATATAATCCGGGGTTCCCACACTCACCCTAGCAGCTGAGGGTGAAGCTGCAGCTCTTGTAACTCGATCGGAGCGCTTGGGCTTCTTCTTCCCAAGCCACCCTTTGCTTTTCCGAAGGCATAAATTTGCATCAAAACTTGGAAAATAAATTTCTACACATGCATGCAAGCTCATCAGGGAGCATTTGCTCAAAATCTCAGCTCAAATGGTTGGCTGTAGAGATAGATCGAAAAACGCGTCCAAGAACGGCAAGAACTCAAGAACTAGAGCAGAACTCGTGTTTTCGGAGAGAGAGGAAGGAGGAGGAAGAAATACTTGCAGGTGGGACCTGTGGGCCCCAGGCGCCCTGCCGGCGCGGCCAAAGGGCTGGCCACGCTAGCTGGCCGCCTGGGCCACTGGTGCCCCCCCTGGTCAGCCTCAGGTGCCTCTGGGTCACTCCCGGCATGGAAATTTTTATTCTGAATTTTCTGGAATTTTTCTGAAAACCTCACTGTTGAAAATTTTCCGGAGTTAAAAAAGCTGCGAAACATTCTGAAAACTCGAAGCAGTGATTAGAATTGTGAAGGTTCAAAAACATATAAAGTTGGTACAGCAGGGAGAATAAAATCTAAAGCAACTGAAAACATAACAAGCTTCACTTTTTAATTATATAAAACATGCTATCTGGCAAGGTTGATCAGGTCTTACCAACTAACCGGCGATATATAGAACATAAAGTCTCACCTCGTATGAAGTGATCATTGCACCTTTACTTTAAGGCACATTGTCCCCACCATAATGGTTTTGTATTTGTGGTGCACGTGTAAAGGACAATCCCATTCTCCGATCTTCATGGTCTCGATATTCTCTATTGAGTTAAGGCCATGCCTTTTGTCTATATTCTTTGGAAAATACACCGTGTGTTCTTTATCGTCTACGTTGAAGGTGACCTTTCCTTTATTGTAATTAATAATGGCACCTACGGTGTTAAGAAAAGGTCTACCAAGAATAATGGACATGCTTCCATCGTCGTGCATGTCAAGCACAACAGAATCTGTAAGAATTAAACAATTAGCAACTTCAACTGGAACATCCTCACAAATACCTATCGGGACGGCTACTTATTTGTATGCCATTTGAAGAGAGATATCTGTAGGGATTAGCTTATCTAAACATAGCCTTTCATAAAGAGAAAAAGGCATAACACTCACCCCTGCTCCGAGATCACATAAGGCAGTCTTGACATAATTATGTTTTATAGAGCAAGGAATGGTGGGTATACCTGGATCACCAAGATTCTCAGGAATCTGGCCACTGAAAGAATAGTTAGCAAGCATAGTAGATTTTCCCCCATTAAGGAATTTTCTTTTATTAGTGAAAATATCTTTCATGTATTTGGAATAAGGAGGTAACTTGATAGCATCAGTCAAAGGAATTTGCAAAAAAACATGTTTCATCCATTCACAAAATTTATTATAATGCTCTTCTTCTTTAGATTTGAGAGGCTTTCCTGGAAATGGCATGGGTTTTTGTACCCATGGTTCTCTTTCCTTCCCATGTCTTCTTGCTATGAAGTCTTCTCTTGTGTACTTCTTTTGTTTATCGGGTGCTTATTCTTGTCGCACCTCAAGAGGATCACCCTTCTCCTTGTCATTTTCTTCAGTCTCAGCACTGTCTTCAGTTCCAGCTTCGAAGGTAGATATGCTGTTAGGATCAACAGCAGGTTCTTCACTTGTAATAGTGTAACGACCTGATTCACTTAGAATAGGAGTCTCTGAGATCAAGTGCTAGTCCAAGGATCGAATCGCTAGCACACACAGTATAATAGATGTATATCAAAGTACAATTGCATCATTATTACATCGTATGATCCAGAATTCAAAACAAATAACAACTTGCATAGCTCAAGGCTAGCTTATTCAATATAACTATAGCGGAAGAAAAACTAGTAGGGAGAAGTCCCATCAACATCCACAAGCGACAATGTTAAGTGTAGACTCGCAACCCTATCCTAACATACTAATCTTCTGAGAAACCTGCAACACGAAGGTTACAACCCATACACGCGTCAGTACAACTGATTTGTACGGCAAGTAACACAAGTGATAAAGCACTCCTACAACTAACTTCAAAACAATAACATGAATCAAGCTTGGTTTCTTGTACATAAAGTTGGTATTCATTTACTTCTACATACTACTCAACATTTTTATCATCTCAAGTTAATATCAACCCACAAAGGACAAAAGCTAACTAACCGCCTATGAGAGCCCTCGGGATCATGCTTTCGTGAGTATTGTAGAGCCCTCAGGATACAATTGCACACGTACCTCCTATTCGTGGACATCATAGAGCCCTCAGGATAGGATGCCACTACAAACACATTTGTGACTGTTACAGAGCCCTCATGATGCAACATCACCCTATCATGAACAATGTAGAGCCCTCAGAATACAGTGCCACTACCTAGGCACCAAGTGAACATTGCAGAGCCCTCAGGGTGCAATGCCACACAAACAATCGTACGTGAATATTACAGAGCCCTCAGGATGCAATACCACTATACAACACCTCAATTACAAGTTACTATTTTACTCATAATAATGTTGTGGAAACACTTGAATAACACCATAATTTTCCACAATGATTATCATTGCAACAGTAAGCATATAATCACATAGCACAAGAAGTACTAAAACACAACACCGTTGGATGTAATGATCAATCAAAACATGTGGCTATCCTACTAGGTTACAGCATCAGGTAGTAATATTTCACATGCGTAGAAACATAGTATAAGCATAACAAAAAGTGAAACTTGCCTTGAACGATGTTGAAGTACTCTAATACTTATTTCTGATCCTTTCTGCACTCCGGACAGTCTACACAGTCAAACAATGAAGCATTCAATACACCATAACACATAAACAATGAAACAATAAAAGAACCAAATTAATAGCAAGAAAACCAACTAAACAGTAGCTAAACAATATCTACATGTCACCACGATCCCAATGCAACTGGAATCGGCGAAAACGGATACACCGTATAAAAGATACGGTCACCGAAAGTTTCAAATGTAAATTTGAAAAAATTCAAAATTCAAAAATTGTGCAAAAGTGTGAGACTTTGGTTCTATGCTAAACTACAGAACACTACGATCGCGTAGGAAAAAGAATCGCCCAATTCCGACACACGGTTTAGAAACCGCGGCGATCGCAAGTTCTAGGGGGGCAAACTGCCTAAAAGGACTTAAGCGCAAATAAAAGTTTTCTAAAAACGCGATCGGGTCCCCAAGGAAGTTGACCAGATCTGTTTTTTTTTCTATATTTTTTCCCTAACGGCCTGACGGCCATGGCCAGGGGAGGGCGGCTCCGGCGAGCGCGGCCCTCAGCACGGCGGCCTACGACAGCGCCGGGCGGCGGTGGCGAGTGGCGGCGGCCCGTGGCGCGGCAAGGCGGCGGCGGCTCGCAGCGGGGGCGGCGACGCGAGCGGTCGGGGAAAGGCGCGGGGAGGTGGGGCGGAGCTCACCTCGGTTGGGCGGCAGTACGGCGAGGCCGGCGGCGGTGGCGGCGCGATGACGTCGACGACGGGGTCAACTCGGCGGGACCCGCAGCGGATTAATTAGGGTTAACTAAAACCTAAAAAAAAAAATAATATAACCTAAAACTCGGCTTAAATAGACGGCCCCTCTCCTCTCTTTTTTTTAAACCGAGTCCGGCCCAAAGTCTAACTAGCGCCCAACACGAAACAAAAACAAACGGACGCTCGTTGGCCCGAAACAATTTTCTAAAAAAAGGGTAAATTATTTTTTATTTTCGTTTTCTCCAGAAAATCAACAAAACTAAACTTGAATTTTTGGTACTAACCAAAAATTCAATTAAAATCTAAACGAATGGAAATAAAATAAAGATGGCTTTTCGGCAATTTTAAAATCATTTAAAATTACCGAAAAACTCCGAAAATATTTTAAAAATTCCCCGGAGTATAAATAAATTGCCAAATTAATTTTAGAAAGTATTTATAACCCCAAAGTAAATTTAAAAAGCCTCCAAAAATATTTTAAAATATTTTTCAACCATTTAAAAATGGGGATAAGTCATTTTATATCCTCTCCAGCGAACTGCCATGCGTTGAAAAATGTTTAAAATATTTAAAAAATTCCAGAAAAATACGAAAGAAGCATGAGATGCATAAGATGATCTATTAACATCCAAATTTGCAAAAATTGGGATGTTACAAATCTACCCCCTTGAAATGAATCTCGTCCTCGAGATTCGAGTTGGCTAGCAATGGTTAAAGATTGGTATTCCAAAATCAACCCCTTATGGAAATTCCTTGCTTCTTTTCAACTAATAGGAGCAATGTGATGTACCATTACTGTAAGAAATGACCAATATACTGGGACTCGATTAGAATCTTACCGGATTCCAAGTCCGATGCTTTATTGAAACTTCCCACATCGACGCAATTCACATATCCTCTCTCCACATGATCACACCTCTTTCGTCCAGATTTTCTCACATTGACATGATTCACATGCTCTCTTTCAAAAAGATCAGGCTTCTTTTCTCCAGAAAACCCATTCCCACTAGCTGGTTCAGTGCAGTCTCTTGCATAATGTCCAGGCCTCTTACAATTGAAACAGACTAATTTTCTCATATCCCTCCTATGCGTCGAAGGGGTGTGTGGTTGATTGGCGTCCCTTCCATTTGAGTTATATCCATGGCCATTGTGCTTGCCCAGTTCATTATGCACATCAGGGTATGTTGATGTAGTACGAGGCTTCTAGTGAACTCCTGAATTATGCTTGTCATTGTTGTTGTTGTACTTCATTTTCCGATTTTCTATGGCGTGGTGCTTTCCCTCAAGTACAATAGCCCTATCAATAAGCTCCTGAAAATTTGCAAACGTGGCCACAGTCAACTGAACTCCCAACTCATCGTTGAGACCCTCCAAGAACTTATCCTACCTGACTGCATCCGTGTTGACATCATTTGGAGAATAGCGGGGGAGCTTGTTAAATTCCTCCACATACTCCGCTATTGTGCGACCTCCCTGGAGCAAACTGCGGAACTCCTTCTTCTTCAGAGCCATGGCGCCTGCAGAGACATGTGCGGCGTGAAAAGAAGCCTGAAACTGCGCCTAAGTGATGGTGTTGATGGGATAAGTCACCAAGTAGTTGTCCCACCATGCTGCGGCAGGACCCTCCAGCAAATATGAGGCAAACCTCACTCTCTCTGCCTCAGTACAACCAACTGTCTCTATGTTCCGTCTCACTGAGCGAAGCCAGTCATCCGCCACAATTGGTTCAGGATTGCTAGAGAACCTCTGAGGATTTAACCTCTGGAACCTAGCAAGCGTGTCGACAGGTGGGGGTGGGGGGTGGGGGTGGCGCATTGTTGTTGTTGTTGCCCATATTCTAAGTGAGAAACTGGATCAACTGGGCTTTTCCTTGAAGTAACTGTTGCATGTAGGCTGGCACTTCATTGTTGTTGTCCCCATTGCCCGTAGGGTCACGTCTCGGCGGCATCTGGTGGGTGAGCAGAGGTAAGGTTTAGATAGAAACAGGTCTAAGGGGAATCACTACCCATAAGCACACAATAAAAATCAAGCTCCAGCAAACACACAATCCACACAAGCACAAAAATAACCTAAAATCAACTAGACGCATAACGATAAATTATCTTAAAAAAGGGTGGTCTGCCAACAAATCTTTCACATGTACCACTAATATGAATACAAGGGTCATCTACAATTTAAAAGAGAAGATAGTCAACAATGGATGAAGATATGAATACGAGAGTAAAGACTAATAAGTAGGCAAAGGTTGAAAAGTAGAGTTTTCACTCCTATAGCTTTTCAAATCCATTTTCTAGGGTCATGTCCTACAGTCAACAACCTGGCTCTGATACCATCTGTAATGACCCGATTCACTTAGAACTGGAGTCTCTGTGATCAAGTGCTAGTCCCTGGATCGAACTCGCTAGCACACACAGTATAATAGATGTATATCAAAGTACAAGTGCATCGTTATTACATCGTTTGATCCAGAGTTCAAAACAAATAACAACTTGCATAGCTCAAGGCTAGCTTATTCAATATAACTATAGCGGAAGAAAAACTAGTAGTGAGGAGTCCCATCAACATCCACAAGTGACAATGCTGAGTGTAGACTCGCAACCCTATCGTAACATACTAATCTTCTGAGAAACCTGCAACACGAAGGTTACAGCCCGAACACGGGTCAGTACAACTGATTTGTACGGCAAGTAACACAAGTGATAAAGCACTCCTACGACTAACTTCAAACCAATAACATGAATCAAGCTTGGTTTGTTGTACATAAAGTTTGTATTCATTTACTTCTACTTACTACTCAACATTTTTATCATCTCAAGTTAATATCAAACCACAAAGGACAACAGCTAACTAACCGCCTATGAGAGCCCTCGGGATCATAGGATTTCTAATGGCAGCCATAAGAGCCCTCGGGATCATGTTTTCGTGAGTATTGTAGAGCCCTTAGGATACAATTGCACACGTACCTCCTATTCGTGGACATCATAGAGCCCTCAGGATACGATGCCACTACAAACACATTCGTGACTGTTACAGAGCCCTCAGGATGCAACATCACCCTATCATGAACACTGTAGAGCCCTCAGGATACAGTGCCACTACCTAGACAAAAAGTGAACATTGCAGAGCCCTCAGGGTGCAATGCCACACAAACAATCGTACGTGAATATTACAGAGCCCTCAGGATGCAATACCTTCTACAGCACCTCAATTACAAGTTACTATTTTACTAATAATAATGTTGTCGCAACAATTGAATACCACCATAATTTTCCCTCATGATTATCATTGCAACAATAAGCATATAATCACATAGCACAAGAAGTACTAAAACACAACAGCGTTGGATGTAGTGATCAATCAAAACATGTGGCTATCCTACTAGGTTTCAGCATAAGGTAGTAATATGTCACATGCGTAGAAACATAGGATAAGCATAACCAAAAGTGAAACTTGCCTTGAACGGTGTTGAAGTACTCTAACACTTATTTCTGATCCTTTCTGCACTCCGGACAATCTACATAGTCAAACAATAAAGCATTCAATACACCATAACACATAAACAATGCAACAATAAAAGAACCAAATGTACAGCAAGAATCCAACTAAACAGTAGCTAAATGATATCTACACGTCACCACGATCCCAACGCAAATGGAATCGGCGAAAACGGATACACCGTATAAAAGATACGGTCACCGAAAGTTTCAAATTTAAATTTGAAAAAATTCAAAATTCAAAATTTGTGCAAAAGTGTGAGACTTTGGTTCTATGCTAAACTACAGAACACTACGAGCGCGTAGGAAAAAGAATCGCCCAGTTCCGACCCACGGTTTAGAAACCGCGGCGATCGAAATTTCTAGGGGGCAAACTGCCTAAAAGGACTTAAGCGCAAATCAAAGTTTTCTAAAAACGCGATCGGGTCCCCAGGGTAGTTGACCAGATCTGTTTTTTTTTCTATATTTTTTTCCTAACGGCCCGACGACCATGGCCAGGGGAGGGCGGCTCCGGCGACCGCGGCCCTCAGCACGACGTCCTACGACGGCGCAGGGCGGCGGGGGCGAGTGACGGCGGCCCGTGGCGCGGCAAGGCGGCGGCGGCGCGAGCGGCCGGCGGCGGGTGCGGCTGGGGATGGCGGCGGGGTCGGGGGAAGGCGCGGGGAGGTGGGCCGGAGCTCACCTTGGTGGGGCGGCAGGACGACGAGACCGACGAGGGTGGGGCGGCCGAACTCCGGTAAGGTGGCGGCTCGATGACGTCAGCGGCGGGGTCAACTCGGCGAGACCCGCAGCAGATTAATTAGGGTTAACTAAAACCTAAAAGGAAAAAATAATCTAACCTAAAACTCGGCTTAAATAGACAGCCCCTCTCCTCTAACTAGCGCCTAGCACGAAAAAAAAACAGACGGACGCTCGAAGGCCCGAAACAATTTTCTAAAAAACGGTAAATTATTTTTAATTTCCGTTTTCTCCAAAAAATCAACAAAACTAAACTTGAATTTTTGGTACTAACCAAAAAGTCAACTAAAATCTAAACTAATGCAAATAAAATAAAGATGGCTTTTCGGCAATTTTAAAATCGTTTAAAATTACCGAAAAACTCCGAAAACATTTTAAAAATTCCCCGGAGTATAAATAAATTCCCAAATTAATTTTAGAAATTATTTATAACCCCAAAGTAATTTTAAAATGCCTCCAAAAATATTTTAAAATATTTTTCAACCATTTAAAAATGGGGATAAGTCATTTTATATCCTCTCCAGCGAAATGTCATGCGTTGAAAAATGTATAAAATATTTATAAAAATCCAGAAAAATATGAAAGCAGCATGAGATGCATAAGATGATCTATTAACATCCAAATTTGCAAAAATTGGGATGTTACAAATAGGACCATTGGAGTTGTCAGCTTCCTTGTGTTTCTTCTTCTTCTTTTTCTTCTTTGGAGAGCTAACAATCTCGTCTTCTACTTGCACTTTAGAATCTTCCTCGATCCTCTTCGGATGCCCCTCAGGATAGAGTGGGTCCTGGGTGTGTGTTCCACCGATTGTCTTGATGCCATAAGCTTGTATGTCCTATTTGACATTGTTAGCAAGAAAATCGTTTTGCACATTAGAAATTTTTTCAAGCTGAGTTTGAACCATATGAAAATGCTTAACAAGACATTTAACATCATTAACCGTTCTTTCAAGAACAGCAAGTAAACTTTTGATAGCAATCGAATTATCATGTAACTAACTTTGTATCCTCCTATTAAAATTTTCTTGCTTAATAATAAAATTATCAAGCTCATCTAAGCATTGGTCGGGAGGCTTACCTTTAGGGATGTCACTTTCAGTAAAGTATAATAGAGAGTGTACCTCTACCAAGGGAGGGTGAGTAGTAGGTTCACACAACTTCTCGATAGGCGGTAGATTCTTCACGTCTTCGGCTTTAATGCCTTTCTCCTTAATAGAATTCTTTGCTTCTTACATATCTTCGGGTATCAGAACAAGCATGCCCCTCTTCTTTGGTGGTGGAGGTGGTTCAGGGACGGACCAATCTTCATGGTTCTTGGCAATCTTGCCCATTAATTCTTCAGCATCGGTGTAAGGCCCGATATGCGGTACTGTTCCAGATCTAGAGGTTTCCATCCAGATCCGGGGACGAAGCACATATCGGTCCCACCGCGACATATGACATAGCCATATGCCCCGGATTTCCAACATGATATCACAACATTACAGATACAAGGATATAACATCTCATACAATCGGCATACAACTTCCTTAATACATTACATCAACGGAAGATATATGTCTGAGTACAGACTACAATCAAATGCCTAGTGGCAAAGAGAAAAACATCGATCCCCATAACCACACGGGTCCAGGCCCTCCGCTGGGATCCGCCTAACTAGTCGTCGTCGAGTCTCCACGTGAAACGTCGATCACCGTACCTGTTGTCGATCAGGAACCCTGAAAAGAGTTTGGGGTAGTATCATGAGTACAGAAGTTCTCAGCATCATACTATAGTGGTCAACTGATCCAGCAAGGACTTCATCACTCGTCATTCTAGGAAAACTAGTAGTTTACGGTAAGGATGGGGTAAGTGGTGAGGTTGCTGCCGCGCTAGCTTTTAAGAAGTGGCTAACTATCTAGAGAGTAAGGTAAGAAGCCAAGCATTCGATGAGGAATCGCCTCCAACAAGTCTGCTATCCACCTACATACGCAAACCTAACACCTATCCTATCCTTGTCTTCCTCTTCGCATCCCGACGAAGAAGAAGCAGTCAAGGCACACACACATTGATCAAGTTATATTAAGATTATCTCAGTTGTTGTTGTCTATGAACAAGGAGTAGGTCTGAAGTCGTCCATAACCGTGGAAACGGCTTCTCGAAAAGATTTAACCCTGCAGGGGTGTACCAACCAAGGCTCCGCACGCACGCCCATCTCCCTCGGTTGCTACCCATCACAGGCAACCATTTTATGATTTAGTCTCAAGAGATCCGGAACGACAGGTATCTCTAACTAACAACGCACAAATCCGGGTGGCCCACGGTGAGTCGACATCCAACTCAAAAGCCGGTCGCTCTCTCGAATCGGCCTCTACCGTGTGGACGAGGTCGGGATAACCTACCCTCGCCCGAGCAGGCTCCCTAGCTTCCAGGTGTGGACCAATAGGATATACCATCCCACTGGCTCGGTTTATTTAAATCCACTGGCTGCAGACCAGTTACGCACACGGTTTCTCAAATTGTAAAATCAGCTTGGGCCACCACTAGAAATGTTTGAAGCTAGGTAGGTAAGAAGAGGGGACCCCATATAATCCCACACGCGGTTAGGCACGCTCAGTCTTAAAACCAATACCAGGAACTCGGGTCCTAGGTGACTCGAATGGAACAAAGCGTCGAGGCAGGATAGCCTAGACCTTCCATCCTTCGTCCAATATAGTCAACATTTATAATAATCATATCATCAACATCAATAATAATAATGTGATAGCCCAACCAAGGAGTAAAAGGGTAACATCGTAGCATCCTAAGCATGCATACTAAGCAGGGGCTGAGCAACGATCAATAGTAACATAGCAGTACATGGTTTGCTGGGAGGGGACATGGCTGTATTGGTTTGAAAGAGGCTGTAAACATGTGGTAGGATCAAACATCGAACCTAACCTAGACTAGCATGCAAACCTCTGGTTGAAATAGAATGGATCATAAGTAATGTATAGTCCTTTCCTGTTGATAACTCGGGTTCCGAAGGTGTAGTTGATCGCAAGCTCGCATCATCTCCGAAGGTACCCGCGGAAGCACACAAGACGATAAACACTGGAAAGCAATCAACGAGCAAGCATCTATTACTACGAAGCAAACAAGAGCAAGCATCAACAAGAAGGCAACACGAGACATCGCACCTACCGTCGAGAGCGTTTACTAACAGGTTAAGTGGAGTACTCGTAACACACGACGATACCGCACATCTACAATGGTTCAGGTTGTGTAACTACACAAGGTGAGAAAAGGTTATTAACATGGCATCTCACTCGATCACGGCATAGCACACAAACATGACAAAGGTGAAGCATAAAGTAAACTATATAATCTAGTCATTTTAAGTGGGGGTAAAACCTATACATGGCAACTATTACGGACCCCACAATATTTATTGTATTTGGTACTGTTTTTGCCCTAAACATATTTAATTATTTTTGTTAGCAAGTAAGAGCAGCATAAACACAATCTACATGCAATTCTAGTCAAGTTACATGTAAGAAACATTTTAATCCGAGCAACGGTTAAAAAGTTATTAAAGAAACAATTTACAGTGGCATGCGATGTAATTAGCAGTCAAACAACATGTAAACAAAGTCAAACATGACAACAAGCAACATTTTATTAATCTACGCGCAAAATGGAGCAACTTATCCATCGGAGCTACCGATGAAAAGATATAGCTACCGCAAAAAGCTATTGCAAACTCCCAAATAATTAATAAAAACCTAGCAAAAAAACTAAACGGGCCGAAACAGACTACTGGGCCTAAACAAGCGAGCGCAGAATAATTAAAGTGCGCATAGGGCGCTACGTAGCCATGGGCCGAGCCCAACTCATAACAACACTAATAAAAAAATAAAAAAGGATGCTCACCAACGGGCCAAGCCCATGACGCGGGGTGGGCGCTGGAGAGGCCGCTGCGTACTGGGCCGTGGAGGCGCGCAGGCCCACGCGGGCGGGGAGGCCCTGCCGGGCGCCAGCGGTTGCTCGTCCTTGTTCCGTCTGGAACCGAGAAGTGGCGGCGGCATTGGATCGAACCGGCGCGGCGGCTCCGGCCGCCGAAGCGAGGCGAGGGCGGGGGACACCGGGAACAGGGCCGCGGTGGGGGAGGCTGCCGGATCCGAGGCTTGAAGGGGTCGCCGGCGTGGTGCAGGGTGGCCGCGGCAGGGAGCTCCTCGAGGGGAGGCCCTCGGGCTTGGCGACCTACGCGCTGTGGGGAGAGAGGGAAGGGGCTGAGGGAGATGGGAGAGGAGAGGGTGCGCGAGGAGAGGAGGGGCGCGGCGCCGAGGCGACCTGGCCTGGGTCGGGGACGACGGCGATGGCTCGTCGGAGCGCATCTACGTGATGGCCACGGAATGGAGGCGGCGACTCGGGCGTCCAGGGAGGAGCTCGGGCAGGGGATTCTCCAGGGGCTGACGTGGCGGCTCCCTGGCCCTCCGATCTGCGATCTGGCGGCCAGAAATGGCTGGGAAGCTAGGGTTTCGGGATTGGGGTTGTTTTGGAGAAGATTTGGGCAAGTGGAGGGGGGTGGCTACAATTTTGTGGCTAGGCAAACCCTAGAAAGGGGTGGAAGTGTGGTGGTCTTTATATAGTCCAGGTGGCTGTTAGTATGCAAAAACATCCCCGGGTTTTTCTCTCTCGCGCGCGGTGTCTACGTTTCTGACCGTCGGGGGTCTGTAGGACCTCCGATTCGGGTCAAACTTCGAACTGCGCGATCAGCGCGTCGAGCTGGAGTCATTCACCTCGCACTGGAACCGTTCCGAGAACACTTTTCGGCGCGCTATGAAAATATCCCGTTTACTTATTAAACAGGGTTTTTCGTTCCGTTGGCTACAGCTGGTCTTGTGCGTTTTTCGCGACGGTGATCGGGTGAAACCCGGTGTCGCAAAAGTCGAGTGTCAGGGTGGAAAGGGTCGGTCTCCATCCGGTACGAGATAAGAGGGGGGAAATAATCGCCGATCGATAGATCAGGGATGAAAACACCGCAAACAATTCAGACAATCAAACAATTCACACCGAAAACATTTTTTTTAATTTTTGTGAAATAATGGTTGTTACAATCGGCCGGTGTTCTTTCCCTAAAAACACAACTAGCACAACTATCCAGATAGGACCTGGATTCATCGGTTAGGCCAGCATAAAATATATCAAGTAATTCATTCTTTGGGACTTCATGTCCTGGTCTAGCCTTAATTAAGTCACAGTACCTCCCCCAAGCTTTAGGGAGGTGCTCATCCTACAACTGTTTAAAGTTATAGATTCTTTGCAAAGCAGCATGTTGCATATGAGCAGGAAAATATTTGTCAACAAAAAATTCAAATAAGTCCTGAGGACTCTCAATGGATCCATAGGGTAGTGCATTGTACCAGGATTTAGCGTCTCCCTTCAAAGAAAAAAGAAAAAGCTTGGCCACCTAGAAATTTCGTATCTTCTCATCAGTAGTAAATAGGTCACCTAACTCAGCGAGTTTGGTCAGGTGTGCTATAGCATCATCATTTTCTCTCCCATAAAAAGGGTCAGCCTCGACTGTAGATATAAGTGAAAGATCAACAGAGAAATCATAATCAGGATCATTGATGCATATAGGAGATGTGGCAAATTTAGGATCAGGAATATTCTTGTTCTTCATGGAGTGCTTTTCGAGCAGCTCTTTAATAGCATCAGGGTCAGAGTCGGCACACTCTTTGAGTTCCCTGCAAAGATCATCATCAAGTGTCATACAATCATCATCAAGGATCATCTGCTTGAGTTCATCTAAGTTTGGGTAACCAAAGGTTTTGCAAGTAGGAATATAGGTAGCAGGAGTCTTGGACTTGGGTTCTGCTGCAGCCTTAGCATTCTGAGTTTCAATATAGTGACCAAGAGAACTAGTATCATCAAGAGTAGTGGAAGCATGATCAAAAGTATCGGACAGAGTGATAGACTCAGTAGAAGTAGCATGTGGTGAAGCAAACTTACTTATAACAGAAGGTGAATCAAGCATAGCACTGGTACTTAGAATGGTACCTTTTCTTGTAGTGGATGGTAGGATCAGAACCTTGGGGTCTCCTTTATTACCCATAGCGGATGAAGTGTGGCAGGCAGGATACTTCAAGTAGACTTGTAAATATTGCTATGGTCCGCAGCAACGGCGCCAGAAAACAGTACTTGATGACCCTCAACATTAGGGGATCGATTGTAGTGTTCTCGCGGGTAAGTTAATCCAATATTTTGATTGTGACAAGGGGAACCAAAGAGTATTTATAAGCTTTGACACTTGAGTTGTCAATTCAACCGCACCTGAAATATGCTTTCTTGCAATGAAGTATTAATAGCAACTGTGATATGATAGCAATAGTGATGATAGAGAAAGTAAACTAGTAGTAACCAGCAGAACTAAAATACTGTAGGCTAGGGAGATGGATGGTCGGGCGCTGCATGAATAAGAATGAACATGTAATAGATTCTAACACGGGGCAAGGAACAAAGAAAAGAAATGATCATCTAGTCAAATATCAAACATTAGGCATGTATCCCATAGGTAGTTGTGCGTGCTTGCAATAAGAACTTGCACAACATCATTTGTCCTACCATCCCGCTATGAAAGTGGCCAAAAGGAACTTATGGAGATTAAGGTGCTCCTGTCAAAGAGCACCGGAACAAAGCAATAAACTCAATGGATACGTGGGATCCTTAAATTATGGACCATACCCTTTGGTGTCCCAAGCTGTGACCTTTGGGATTGCCGGTTCCGGACCATAATAGGTGCATACAACTCGTAGATAGGATCACGAACATAAGTAAACTCATGAAAACATACGTGGTTCAGATCTGAAAACATGGTACTCGGGCCCAAAGTGACAAGAATTAAGAGCAAAAAGTTGTAGAAAATATGATAAACACCAAAGTAGATGATAGGCAACATGCCCCCAACAATCTGACGAACTATTACTTGATCAATCTCATCTAATCCCTACCATCCCCTTTGCCTACAACAGGGAATTACTCACACATGTGAAGAGAAGTCATGGAGGGATGATAGAGTGTTGATGGTGATGATGATGGCGACGATCTCCCATCTCCGGAGGCCAAAACAGCCTCCAGATTAGCCCTCCCGAAGAAGAACAGAGGTTGGCGGCGGCTCCGCGACGGGTTTTGGAAAAGCGACTTCTGTTTCGGAGTTTCCCCATCACGGGAATAAATAGGAGTCAAAGTAGGGCACCAGGGGAGGGGGGAGTCGCCCAGGCGGCCAGCTGGCGCGGCCCCACCCCTGGCCGCGCCAACAGGGCGCCTGGGTCCCCCCTGGCTGCCCTCTGGCCCCCTTCTGGCTCCGGTCTCTTTCGGGTGCGTGGATTTTTTGGTATTTTTTTGGGAATTTTCTGAGATGTCCGAAAATCCATTTTCCTGCGCACAATAAAACCAAACAGGCAGCTGTGCTGAAAACAGCGTCAGTCCGGGTTAGTTTAGCTCAAATCATGCAAGAATGAGGGAAAAACAATAGAAAAAGTGTTTGGAAAAGTAGATACGTTTGAGACGTATCAGCTGGCGCCTAGGATGTCGGTGAAATAGTTTTTGAGCAGTGTAGAATTTTGGTCATGTGATCCGTACGACTGTCCTAGATGGTCGAGGGAGACAATAGATTTTTTTCGTAGTCTTTGCGAAGCGGACACGTGTAGGAATTTCGTATTTTCCCCGCCACAGATGGCTTTTCTTATTTTGTCCCGTTGCTTCCAGTAGGCCATTTTTTCTTTGATTGTGAGTTGCAGGTTAGGACTAGGGTAGACCTTAGGCGTGCTTTATTGGCATGGAGGGGGTGGAGCTCTTCTTTTAAATCAAGGAGGATTACTTTTTTGCATCGATCTTCCCTAACGTTGACTGGTGCACGGGATTTGGACCAGCGACGTAGGCATTGCCCAGATCGTTTTAGAGCGTGTGACAAGCATGCGAAGGTGTGGTCTATTCTGTTGTGGGCCATCGAGGTCCAGTAGTTCTGTACGATACGATGACAGTCATCATAGAGAGACCATCTAGACTCGAACCTAAAGTGGTGGGAGCGAGGGATGGGGGTGTTGACAGTGACGATGAGCAGAACATGATCGGAAAGGAAACTGGGAATGGACGAAAGCGTGGTATTTGGGATAGTGTCGTTCCAAGATGTTTATGAAAGCCCGGTCAAAGAGTTCAAGCGTTGGGGTGTCTTTAGCGTTGGTCCACGTGAATTTCCGACCGAGAAGTGGAAGTTCGATGATGGAAAGGGCGTCAATCGTGTCATTGAAGCAGTTTTCCTCAGCCTGTCGGAATGAGTTGTTGTTTTTTTTCGGAGGAGAACCTGAGTAAATTAAAGTCACTGATAATGAGCCACGGGATGTGGTTAGGTTGCTTGGTGAGCACTAAGGCCTTGTACAATGCAAGGTGCTTAGGGGAGTGCTTAGCAGAATAAACCGATCTTTTTTGTAGCACTAGTGCTTATTTCTATAGGAGAGGTGCCTAATTAAGCGTCTACCCTTCACATCTAAGCACCAGTGCTTAGAGAATAATCCGGTTTTTTCTCTAAGCACCTCTTCTAAGCACCTTGCATTGTATATGGTCTAATCCGTTTATGAATTCTTGTTTGAGGGACCTATCAGATGGGGCATATACATTTGTGATAGCGATAGGGGAGTGGTGTCCCGGCGTGGTCAGAAGGGAGGTGATGGAGTAAACGTTGTACTGGTGTGAGAGGAAGGACATTGAGTTAGAGTTGGCGGCTGAGATGACACCACCACATGTAACAATAGCCGGAAGCAAGGAATATTGGTCAAGCGATCTTGGGGCAAAAGATCATAGTTTTTGGTCTGAAATGGCTTCAAGTTTAGTTTCTTGGAGGAGGGCGAGATGCGGATTAATAGAGAGCAGCTCAGATAGGACGTCCGAGCATTTTTAAGAGTCACCTAGACCGCGAACATTCCACGAGCAAATTTTAATGTTTGTGGTTTTGTTACTCATAACAAACATTGCACACCTTGGCAATAGAGCGAATGATGAGTGAGTAAAAGGGAAACAACCATATATATTGTGGCAGCACAAACGCTGGGCCTTTATCAGCCGTTACATAGTTGTTGTTAGGCAAACCTGAAAAATCCAAAGCTGGCATAGGAGAGGCCACCACAAACGCTATGCTTCTGTCCGAGCAAGGCTTGGCATAGGGCCAATACACACAAGCTATTAGAAGGCACGGTAGATAGTAAGGAATAGTTGTAAGGCCCGATATGCGATATGTTCCATATCTAGATGTCTCCATCTAGATCCGGGGACGAAGCACATATCGCGCGACATATGACACTGTCATATGCCCCGGATTTCCAACATGATATCACAACATTACAGCTACAAGATACAACATCTCATACAATCGACATAATTCTGCCTTAATAAAATACATCAGCCAAAGATATATGTCTGAGTACATACTATATTCAAATGCCTAGTGGCAAAGGTAAAACACATTGATCCCCATAACCACACGGGTCCAGGTTCTCCGCCGGGATCCTCCTAACTAGTCGTCGTCGAGTCTCTGCGAAGGCATCCGGAAGGAAGGGCACATGCTCCTATGAAGTCCAAGATCGTTGGCATAGAATACATAAAAGAGAGAAGAAGGGGGTGAGCTATATCAACAAAACAGATAACTAACTTCTCACGGTAAGATGGGGGTAGTGGTGGAGGTTGCAGCCGCACTAGCATGATATGAGTGGATAATGTTCTATTTAGAGTAAGATGAGGATCCAAGCATTCGATGAGGAATCACCTCGAACAAGTCTTCTATCCATCTACTTACGCAAGAATAACACCTATCCAATCCTTGTCCTCATCCTCGCATTCTGACAAGGAAGAAGCAGTTAAGGCTCACACACGTTGATCAATTTTTAGTTATGATTCGGTTGATGTTATCTATGAACAAGACGTAGGTTCCAAGTCGTCCATAACTGTGGACACGACTTCTCGAAAAGATTTAACCCTGCAGGGGTGTACCAACTGCCCATTACAAGGCTCCGCACGCACACCCATCTCTCTCAGTTGCTACCCATCACGGGCAACCATTTTATCATTTAGTTCCGAGAGATCCAAAACGACAGGTCCCTCTAACTAACAACACACAAATCCGGGTGGCCCCCGGGGAGTCAACACCCAATCCAAAAGTCGGCTGCACTCTCGAATCGGACTCTTCCGTCTCAATTGGGTTTGGGTTGCCGGGGCACTTCACTAAGGCCCGGGCCCTCGCCGACCAAGGGTGGACCAATAGGAAACACTTCCCCCACTGGTCTGGTTTGTTTAAAATCTGTGAGGGGATCCAACCTTGCACACACACGAGTTTCAAATGGTAAAGCAGCTTGGGTCACCACTAGAAATGTTTGGATCTAGGTAGGTAAGAAAAGGGGACCCCATAGTATCCCACACGCGGTTAGGCACGCTCTGTGTTAGAACCAATACCCGGAACTCGGATCCTAGGTGACTCAAATGGAACAAAGCGCCAAGGCGGGATAGCCTGACCTTCCACCCTTCGTTGAATATAGTCAACGTCATAATAATCATATCATCCACAACAGTATAATAGTTTGATAGCCCAATCCAAGGAGTAACATGATAACATAAGTAGCATCCTAAGCATGCATACTAAGTAGTGGTTAACCAAGCAAGGTACATGGACAAACAAAGGTTTGCTAGGATCGGGGACATGGCTGTTTGGGTTTTAATACGGAGGTATAAATGTGAGGTGGTAGGATCACAATATCATTCTATCCTATACCTAGGAAAGTGAGCTAAAAGTTATAAGCATGATATATGCTCCCCCTTACCTGATGAGAAGACGAAGCCGAAGGTGTGGTCGATCACAAACTCGCAACGTCTCCGAGAGTACCCGCGGAAGCACACAAGAAGGAAACACCGGAAAACCAATCAACGGACATGCATCTATTACTACGACACAAGCATAAGCAAGCAAAGAACAAGAAGGCAACACGAGGCAGCGCACTACGATATCACATCTACTTCAAGAACGGTTACTAGAAGGTTAAGTGAAGTATCGATCTCACACGATGATACTTCACATTTATAATGGTTTAAGTTGTTTAGCTACACAACTTGAGCAAAGGTTCTTAACATGTCAGCTCATACAAGCATGGCAAGAGGTAACACATAAAGTAAACTATCTATGCTAGTCAATTTAAGTGAGTTAAAATCCTAAACATTGCATATCACTAAGTACCCCATGATAATTATTAGTTTTCCTATTGTTCTTCCCTTAACCATATTTTACATTGGTTAACAACAGCAAACAATAGCACAATCACAATCTACATGAAATTATAGTCAATTTACATATAAAGAACACCCCAAATGGAGTTATGGTTAAAAACATACAAGCATCAGAAGTTATGATCACAATCTTCCAACAATAGGAAGCACATTTGATAGAAATGAAACAACATGCTACAGATTGCAAACATGCACAAGTGATATGAATTAACAGTACACATGACAAGCAAGACATGACATAAAGGTTTCATGTACAGGAGCATCAAGAATAAATAATTATAACCCATGCGAAAAGCTAAATTATGCTACTGGTTTAGGACTTACATCATGCTCATGAAATCAGGAAAACATGGCAAAAGGTTAATAACATGCTTACTAAACAGAAGGTAAATCAATATAAACAAGATCCAAAATGATCATGCAATATATCTACATGTAGTTTACATGATGCTCATGAGTCCATACATTATACTTATGCTCAAAAGAATCATGGATCAACCAATAACAAGGATGCAAGAGAGCTACTACAGTTACAGACTTAGTGGAAAACGAGAATCATGGCAAACTGTTATAATCATGCTCTATGAACAGTAGCAAAAGTGATGTAAATACTACAACAAGATGACAATAAAATACATGTACATGGACTCTTACATGATGCTAAACAATTCATACATAGCACTTGTGGTCAAAAGACACATGGATAAATATGTAGCAAGCATGCAAAACAGGTAAAACATATTCCGCACTTTGTAGAATTTCAGGGTAGTTGACAAAAAACAACAAGTAGCCACTTTGGGAGCTCAAGAACTATATGAACAAAAAAAAATATCATGGAATAGCAATGCATGGCATGGAAGTATACATGACAAGGAGTCATTCATTCCATTGGGGCTAAATCATATGAGGCATGGATCATTAACAATAAGGCTAGCAAAATGCAACAAAATGTAAAAAGGCAGGAAAGATTAACAAGTGCACCACTTTAAAGCAGTATAAGTGCAACCTATAGCAAGATAACATGACAAGTGGATGCATGGTTTTAAAGTACACATGATGCTGAGAAATTCATGTCAAATAACCATATGAATACGATGCACGTATGTGAGGCAATGATCAAACAAACATCGCTAAAAATAACTGTTCCACTAGTTAACAGCAAGTAGCAATGTTTGACAAGAATTTGCACCAACCAAATGACCTCAAATGAACAAACTCCCTAAAGCATTATTGTATAGGACATCAATACAAACACTTTTCATGTCGGGTGCAAATTCATACGGCTTACGGTTCCCTCGCAATCGTCATCGCATACACAATAAGAGAGAAAAAGGACTTGAAAAAATTAATAGAGAGCACTCGGGTCGAATATGGACTAACGGGCCTATACACGAGAGCACGAAAATACTAAAATCGCATAGAGCGTCCCATAGCACAGATCTATAGGAAAATCCCGACATCATAAGAGAAAAAAGGAGGTGCCTCACCTCGCGAGCTAGGCCCAAAAAGGCGGCTGGGCGGAGGATAACGACCTCTCGCCTAAGGTGCGGAAAAGGGCCCACCACGGCCCCACGGGTGGCAGCAGGGGCGTCCACAGAAGGGACAAGCACACGAGCGGCAGGATGCATGGCGTTGTCTTCATCAGGAGTAGGAGCAGTGGTGTTGTTGTCAATGACACGCGTGCACATGGGCGTCGTAGGCGTGTTGGGTGGCTCCAGGGGGACATCATAGGTTGGACCCCTGCGACCGGACGATATGTTGTCCGAGTCGGAATCCGCATCGCTAACGGGGTTGGAAGATGAGCCGACGAAGGGGTTGGCTCTGACGCCATGGAACCAGCGACCAAGGTCATACAACTTGACGACCGAGGTCTCGTGTGTAATGGGATGGCGAACCACCATGGAGTGGGGCAGGACGCAACCAACATTGAGGATGACGAGGGAACAGACGGAGGTGTAGTCACCCATCATGCAAAACTGGTCTACGGAGAGGATGTCGCCATAGAGGTTGAGCATCCACTTGACGCCGTCCTCGTGCCACATCTCGTGCTGCACTTTGACGGCCTTGATCTCGATGATGTCCTCGAACACAGAGAAGCTGCGCTCGGCGTCCTCGACCGGCTCGAGGAAGATCTTGTTCCCCCCAAAGCGAAGGGTGCCCCGAGAGAGGACATGGGCACGTTCCTCGGCGGAGGAGAAGGTGATGCACGCCTCCACCAACCAAGAGCCGCCGATGGCGAACGCAGGGTTGCCTCCAATTACCTTGAGGGCGTTGTGGATGAGCTCAGATGGGTTGTGGACGTCATCGCAGAGGTGGGAGAAGGCGAAGTGGCGATGGCACTGGAGCAGGCACGCAGTCGGGACGACGGTGGGCGTGAAGGCACTGGGTGGGTGATACGTCTCAATCGTATCTACTTTTCCAAACACTTTTGCTATTGTTTTGCCCTCATTCTTGCATGATTTGAGCTGAACTAACCCGGACTGACGCTGTTTTCAGCAGAGCTGCTTGTTTGGTTTTATTGTGCGCAGGAAAATGGATTTTTGGACATCTCAGAAAACTCCCAGAGAAATACCTAAAAATTCCACGCACCCAAAGGAGCCCGGAGCCAGAAGGGGGGCTAGAGGGCAGCCAGGGGGGCCCCAGGCGCCCTGCTGGCGCGGCCATGGGTGGGGCCGCACCAGCTGGCTGCCTGGGCGACTCCCCCTCCCATGGTGCCCTACTTCGACTCCTATTTATTCCCATGACGGGGAAACTCCGAAACAGAAGTCGCTTTTCCAGAACCTGTCGCGGAGCCGCCGTCAACCTCTGTTCTTCTTCGGGAGGGCTAATCTGGAGGCTGATTTGGCCTCTGGAGAGGGTAGATCGTCTCCATCGTCATCACCATCACCACTCCATTATCCCTCCATGACTTCTCTTCACATATGTGAGTAATTCCCTGCTGTAGGCAAAGGGGATGGTAAGGATTGGATGAGATTGATGATGTAATAGTTCGTCAGATTGTTGGGGGCATGTTGCCTATCATCTACTTTGGTGTTTATCATCTTCGATACAACTTGTTGCTCTTAATGCTTGTCACTATGGGCCTGAGTGCCTTGTTTTCAGATCTGAACCACTTATGTTTTCATGAGTTTACTTATGTTCGAGATCCTATCTATGAGTTGTATGAACCTATTATGGTCCGGAACCGGCAATCCCAAAGGTGGCAGCTTGGGACACCAAAGTGTATGGTCCATAATTTGAGGATTCCACGTATCCATTGAGTTTATTGCTTTGTTCCGGTGCTCTTTGACATGAGCACCTTAATCTCCATAAGTTCCTTTTGGCCACTTTCATAGAGGGATGGTAGGACAAAAGATGTTGTGCAAGTTCTTATTGCAAGCACGCACAACTACCTATGGGATACATGCCTAATGTTTGATATTTTCCTAGATGATCATTTCTTTTCTATGTGCCTTGCGACGTGTTAGAATCTATTACATGTTCATTCTTATTCATGCAGCACCCGACCATCCATCTCCCTAGCCTACAGTATTTTAGTTCTGCTGGTTACTACTAGTTTACTTTCTCTATCATCAATATTGCTATCATATCACAGTTGTTATTAATACTTTGTTGCAAGCAAGCATATTTCAGGTGCAGTTGAATTGACAACTCAACTGTCAAATCTTAAAAATACTCTTTGGTTCCCCTTGTGTCGAATCAATAAATTGGGTTAACTTACCCGCGAGAACACTACAATCGATCCCCTACAGTTGAGGGTCATCAAGTACTTTTTTCTTGCGCCGTTGCCGGGGAACATATGAATATTTACAAGTCTACTTTAAGTATCCTGCCTGCCACACTTCATCCTCTATGGGTAAGAAAGGAGACCCCAAGGTTCCGATCCTACCATCCACTACAATAAAAGGTACCGTTCTGAGTACCAGTGCTACGCTTGATTCACCTTCCGTTATAAGTAAGTTTGCTTCACCACTACCACCACATGCTACTTCTACTGAGTCTGTCACTATGTCCGATACTTTTGATGATGCTTCCACTACTCTTGATGATCCTAGTTTTCTTGGTCACTATATTGAAACTCAGACTGCTAAGGCTGCAGCAGAACCGGAGACCAAGACTACTGCTACCTATATTCCTACTTGCAAAACCTTTGGTAACCCAAACTTAGATGAACTCAAGGAGATGATCCTTGGTGATTATTAAAATACTCTTGATGATGATCTTTGCAGGGAACTCTGAGAGTGTGCCGACTCTGACCCTGATGCTATTAAGGAGCTGCTTGAAAAGCACTCCATGAAGAACAAGAATATTCGTGATCCTAAATTTTCCACATCTCCTATATGCATCAATGATCCAGATTATGATTTCTCTATTGATCTTTCACTTATATCTACAGTCGAGGCTGACCTTTTATGGCAGAGAAAATGATGATGCTATAGCACACCTGACCAAACTCGATGAGTTAGGTGAACTATTTACTACTGATGAGAAGATACGAAATTTCTATGTGGCCAAGGTTTTTCCTTTTTCTTTGAAGGGAGACGCTATATCCTGGTACAATGCACTACCCTATGGTTCCATTGATAGTCCTCAGGACTTAGTTCAATTTTTTGTTGATAAATATTTTCCTGCTCATAAGGATAAAGGCATTAAAGCCGAAGACGTGAAGAATCTACCGCCTATCGAGAAGTTGTGTGAACCTACTACTCACCCAACCCTTGGTAGAGGTACACTCTCTATTAGACTTTACTGAAAGTGACATCCCTAAAGGTAAGCCTCCTGACCAATGCTTAGATGACCTTGATAATTTTATTATTAAGCAAGACAATTTTAATAGGAGGATACAAAGTCAGTTACATGATAATTATCTTGCTATCAAAAGTTCACTTGGTATTCTTGAAAGAACGGTTTATGATGTTAAATTTCTTGTTAAGCATTTTCATATGGTTCAAACTCAGCTTGAAAAATTTTCTAATGTGCATAAATATTTGCTTGCTAACAACGCCAAATAGGACATACAAGCTTATGGCATCAAGACCAAGGGTGGAACACACACACATGATCCACTCTATCCTGAGGGGCATCCGAAGAGGATCGAGCAAGATTATCAAGTGCAAGTAAAAGATGAGACTGTTAGCTCTCCAAAGAAGAAAAATAAGAAGAAGAAACACAGGAAGCTGAAAAATCCAATGATCCTATTACAAGTGAAGAACCTACTATTGATCCTAACAGCATATCTACCTCCGATGCTAAAACTAAAGATGGTGCTGAGCCCGAAGAAAATGATAAGGAGAAGGGTGATCCTCTTGAGGTGCGAGAAGAAGAAGCACCCGATAAACGGAAGAAGTAAACAAGAGAAGACTTCATAGCAAGAAGACATGGGAAGGAAAGAGAACCATGGGTACAAAAACCCATGCCCTTTCCAGGTAAGTCTCTCAAATCTAAAGAAGAAGAGCATTATAATAACTTTTGTGAATGGATGAAACCTCTTTTTCTGCAAATTCCTTTGACTGATGCTATCAAGTTATCTCCTTATTCCAAATACATGAAATATATTATCACTAATAAAAGAAAAGTCCCTAATGAGGCAATATCTACTATCCTTGCTAACTATTCTTTCAGTGGCAAGATTCCTGAGAAGCTTGGTGATCCAGGTATACCCACCATTCCTTGCTCTATAAAAAATAATTATGTCAAGACTGCCTTATGTGATCTCGGAGCAGGGGTGAGTGTTATGCCTTTTTCTCTTTATAAATGGCTATGTTTAGATAAGCTAATCCCTACAGATATCTCTCTTCAGATGGCTGACAAATCAACAGTCGTCCCGCTAGGTATTTGTGAGGATGTTCCAGTTGAAGTTGCTAATTGTTTAATTCTTATCGATTTTGTTGTGCTTACCATGCCCGAGGATGGGAGCATGTGCATTATTCTTGGTAGACCTTTTCTTAACACCGCAGGTGCCATTATTGATTGCAATAAAGGAAAGGTCACCTTCAACGTAGACGATAAAGAACACACGGTGTATTTTCCAAATAAGATCGACAAAAGGCATGGCCTTAACTCAATAGAGAATATCGAGACCGCGAAGATCGGAGAATGGGATTGTCCTTTACACGTGCACCACAAATACAAAACCATTATGGTGGGGACAATGTCCATTAAAGTTAAGATGCAATGATCACTTCATAAGAGGTGATACTTTTTGTTCGATATATTGCTGGTTAGTTGGTAAGACCTGATCAACCTTGCCATCTAGCATGTTTTATATAAGAAAAAAGTGAAGCTTGTTATGTTTTCATTTGCTTTAGCTTATATTCTCCCTGCTGTACCAAGTTTATATGTTTTTTAAGCTTCACAATTCTAATCACTGCTTCGAGTTTTCAGAAAGTTTCACAGCTTTTTGAACTCCGGAAAATTTTCAATAGTGAAGTTTCCAGAAAAATTCCAGAAAATTCAGAATAAAAATTTCAATGCCGGGAGTGACCCAGAAGCACCTGAGGCTGACTAGGGGGGAAACCAGTGGCCCAGGCGGCCAACTGCCGCAGCCAGACCCCTGCCCGCACCCACAGTGCGCCTGGGGCCCACAGGCCCCACCTGGAGGTATTTCTTCTTCCTCCTCCTTCCTCTCTCTCCAAAAACACGAGTTCTGCTCCAGTTCTTGCGTTCTTGTTGTTCGAGGCGTTTTTGGATCTCTCTCTACAGCCCACCATTTGAGCTGAGATTTTGAGAAAATATTCCCTGATGAGCTTGCATGCATGTGTAGAAATTTATTTTACAAGTTTTGATGCAAGTTTATGCCTTAGGAAAAGCAAAGGGGTGGCTTGGGAAGAAGAATCCCGAGCGCTCCGATCGAGTTACTAGAGCTGCAGCTTCACGCTCAGCTGGTAGGGTGATCTACAATGAAGATCATGTGCCCTTGAAGTTGTTGGAAGACGCAAGTCCAGCATGCGCAACGATGTATCCGTGCGATGATTTTCTTATAGCTGCAGGAATTAAGGAGGAATTCTATGGGCTTTGTGCCAATGCAGGTTTGACACGATTAGCACTATGCCGTGTGGTACAATACAAGAAGCTCACCTCCTTCTTTGTTAACATTTTTTGTTATAACCATTCTGCTGGAACCGTCGAATTTAAACTTTATAACAATCTTATAACCATGTCTTTGGCATAGTTTTGTGATATAATAGGTGTGACGAACGCTGGTCAGACAACAAAGATGAACACTCGTCCCTCTGAGTTGAAGACCCTTTTTAACTCCCTTTGTTGCCAGGAGGAGAACGACATTCGGTGTACAAAGATTTCCAGCATTTTATTTCCACACATCAGGTATTTCGCGTACTTTATTGCTAGAGGGGTGTTGGCTCGTGACAACACGAGCAATGGTTCTGCACAAGATTTCTCTATTAATGCGAACGCCCTCTTTGATAAAAATGATTATAATGTGGGTACCTTAATTGCTCGGCGCCTTGTTATGAACAGTAACAAGGGCCATTTATATGGTGGTGTTTACGCCACGCTTATCCTTGAGTCTCTTAATCGCACCTCGCATCCTAATGATGTTCCCTTTTCATACACAAGTCTCGATCTTGCTGCTATGAAGAGGCATAAGTTTGTTACCATGAATTCCAAGTTCGGTAACCTTGTTTATATTTTGAGGTTTGAAAAGACCATTACTCATGAGATGCGTCTACCTGCACCACTTTTGTTTGATAACACTGGAAGGAACGGATCGTCTTTCAATGATATCCAGTTTGATGAGTTCACGGCCAGGTACCAGCTGCATAACTCCATGGAGGGGGTTGTGCCCGACAAGGAGGATCATGGGGAGTTCCCACCTTTCCAGGGGGAGACCTTCACCCAGCAGGGTGAGGGGTCTTCTTCTGCTCGGAGCGCAGGCCCTTCCTCATGGGAGGACCCGAGGACTTCGGTGTACGCACCGGAGGGCTCGTTCGACTCATGGACTCACCCGTACTACCCCGGAGCAGGAGGCTCCTGGGGGCAGTAGCTGCTACCAACTAAGGACAAAATCCCAAGTTTGGGGGAGTACGTGCCCTTCTCCCTTTTCCATTCTATTATCCTTTTTTATTTAGTTTTATTTGATCTTTTCAAAGTTTTTGCCCGTTCTTCTTTGCTCTTTTATTTTGAAAAAACAACAAAAAGATTTCTCTTTTCTTTTTCTTTTGTAAAACCCTAAAAAAAACCAAATAGATTTCCTTTCTCTGTTTAGTTTGCTTTGTTTCCAGAGTTCAGCTCGAGTCCGTGATGGCATTTGATAATATTTCCCACGTTCTGTCGTGCAAGTGACAAGGCCGTAATGACGAAGATCGACGAAAGGAAGCAACAAGGAAAACCGGTATGAACTCTTCTTGTTTCTACTTTTGTACATATGCCTGTACTTATGATCTAGAGACCAGCTAGTAGCGACATAGTTCTATGTTTACAATGCTTTCCCAGTGTTCATGCTTCCTTTGTGGCTGATCTCAAATAGCTAGGGTGCATAATATGTTGTTGGAATGATTTACATGAATTTTGTTGCTCATGGTTTGGCATATTGAATTGGTATTTCCCTTCGGAGAATTCTTGGATTTACTTGGCACATGTTCACACATGTTTATGACTATAATGTCTATCATGCCTTGATGACCTTTTTATTTCAGAATAATTATATCACTTTCATGACCGATTCAATGTTGTTTTGTCCCTCTGCATGATTATGACAATTATTGCTCTCTAGTTGGTCGCTTCCCAGTCTTTTGCTATCCCTCACTCGCACTAAGAGGAATTCTTCTTGTGCATACAAACTCCTTTTCAAACCAGTTATTCCACTTGGGTCCACCATACCTTCCTATAAGTGGTATTTACCGGCCACTCCTAACTTAGACTTTATTGTGCCATCTCGAAATTTATTCAAAAGCTTCCTTTTTGTAACCGTACAAGCTCATGGTGTGATGAGGGAAAATCAGTATCTACCATGCCAAAAATATTTTGACGGAAGTTTTAACTAGTCAAATATAAAAAAAAGAGAGAGAGTTACACCTCCCCCCATACTTGATGATGGAATGAAATGGACCAAATGTTGCTAATGATAGATGGAAACCTCCTTCCATACTTGAGGCAAAATAAAGGTTCGATAGACCATCAAACGATGGATGGATAAGGGAACAAAGTGTAGGAAAAAAGCATTAATATGGTTGGCATGGGAGATATTGAGAGACCTTTACCGTTCACCATTGATTGGAAAGTTGCATTTCTCAACAGATTTTTTTCTCTGTTTTCAAAACTAAGAGCTCTCGCACATGTTTAGTCTTTGCTTCCAATCACGGGTATTCAATCTTGCCATCAAAAAGCCACGGTTCGAGAGTCTCATCTTCTTTCTTCAAAGCACCAACTATTGAGAGCATAATTGTCATTCTTAGTGTAACATGCATTGTCCCAAAGTATTACATTGTCTTCTGCATGCTTGTGGTATTGCTAGTCTAAAATTTTTAGTTCTAGTCTCCTTTAAAACCCCGGACGAGTTTCTTCATTTATGTTTTGCTTCACTCATGGCGACTAGCGAGATACCACTCTAATATGTTCAGGCTATGTGCATTGTGATCTTGTCTTTATTTTCAGCAGCATATTGTTTAATTTTGGTTGTTTGTAATTGATCACTTGAAAGAAGAATTGATTCATGCATTGTTCCCATAGCATTGTTTTGATACTTGCTAAACCTTTTTCGTAGTACCGTCTTATACAGATCTTATGAAGAAAAAGAATTTGTCAAAGTTTTCTTTGTCGCGTCCAGTTCGTTGAACTAAATTGCTTGAGGACAAGCCATAGGCTAAGCTTGGGGAGTTGATACGTCTTAAACGTATCTATTTCAAAAACACTTTTCTATTGTTTTTCCCTCATTCTTGCATGATTTGAACTAAACTAACCCGGACTAAGGCTGTTTTCAGCAGAGCTGCCTGTTTGGTTTTATTGTGCGCAGGAAAATTGATTTTCGGACATCTCAGAAAATTCCCAGAAAAATACCAAAAAATCCAAGCACCCGAAGGAGCCTAGAGCCAGAAGGGGGGCCAGAGGGCAGCCAGGGGGCCCCAGGCGCCCTGCTGGCGCGGCCAGGGGTGGGGCCGCGCCAGCTGGCCACCTGGGCGACTCCCCCTCCCCTGGTGCCCTACTTTGACTCCTATTTATTCCTGTGACGGGGAAACTCCGAAACAGAAGTCACTTTTACAGAACCCGTCGCGGAGCCGCCGCCAACCTTTGTTCTTCTTAGGGAGGGCTAATCTGGAGGCTGATTTGACCTCCGGAGAGGGGACATTGTCGCCATCGTCATCACCATCACCACTCCATCATCACTCCATGACTTCTCTTCACATGTGTGAGTAATTCCCTGTTGTAGGCAAAGGGGATGGTAGGAATTGGATGAGATTGATCATGGAATAGTTCGTCAGATTGTTGGGGGCATGTTGCCTATCATCTACTTTGGTGTTTACCATCTTTGCTACAACTTTTTGCTCTTAATGCTTGTAACTTTGGGCCCGAGTGCCATGTTTTTAGATCTGATCCACTTATGTTTTCATGAGTTTACTTATGTTCGAGATCCTATCTATGAGTTGTATGCACCTATTATGGTCCGCAATCGGTGATCCCAAAGGTAACAGCTTGGGACACCAAAGGTGATGGTCTATAATTTGAGGATTCCATGTATCCATTGAGTTTATTGCTTTGTTCCGGTGCTCTTTGACAGGAGCACCTTAATCTCCATAAGTTCCTTTTGGCCCCTTTCATAGCGGGATGGTAGGACAAAAGATGTTGTGCAAGTTCTTATTGCAAGCACGCGCAACTACCTATGGGATACGTGCCTAATGTTTGATATTTGCCTAGATGATCATTGATTTTTTCTGTGCCTTGCCCCGTGTTAGAATCTATTACATGTTCATTATTATTCATGCAGCGCCCGACCATCCATCTCCCTAGACTACAGTATTTTAGTTCTTCTGGCTACTAATAGTTTACTTTCGCTATCATCACCATTGCTATCATATCACAATTGCTATTAATACTTTGTTGCAAGCAAGCATATTTCAGGTGCGGTTGAATTGACAACTCAACTATCAAAGCATATAAATACTCTTTGCTTCCCCTTGTGTCGAATCAATAAATTGGGTTACCTTACCCGCGAGAACACTACAATCGATCCCCTACAGTTGAGGGTCATCAGTGGGGGCGTAGCTCGACGGGTCGGTGGAGGAGCTGGAGAGTCGAGGCCGGCAGGGATCCCGGGGACATAGGAGGCTGTTGTGCAAACGTTGTAGTTGCGGCGGCGCTGGTGGAGACATCAACCTCGTCGGCAGCAGGGTTCGTGGGGCTCAAGAGAGCCTCAAAAGAGGCACCTCCTGTGGCGGAAAACTGAACCGAGACGCCGAGTAGCGGGTTCTCGAGCCCCATCGGACCAGAGACGACAATGGGGTCCAAGGTAGGAAGTGTGACGGGGGAGCTAGGATGGGAGTAGGGTGGGGAGAAGCCATCGATCTGCAAGGAGAAAACGCGATGTTGGTCATAGGATTCGGCGGTAAGGGCGGGAAATTAGGAAGGATGCGGACCGACCTGCAGCGGGTGCTCCGGTGGCCGGACTGCCAGCGACAGTTGCAGCGAACCAGGTGATAGCGTGGAAGTGGTAATGGATTCTCTCCATTCATTGGTTACCCCAAGTGGAAGGTGAGATGTAGGATAGCAGCAAATTACCCCTATGTAGAGGATAGGGTTTGTCTCCCGTAGGACTCAGGCGATGATAAGCAGGTGTCAGCGGAACAATTAACGTGGACCTGCACACGATACAATTAACTTTGCTCCAACGAAGTTCATAGAGGTTGTCAATCTCTCCGGTCTTGTTGTTTACAAAGGGTCAAACACACAAGGGATAATGATAATGATAGCAACTGAAAGTAAATGCGAGAAAGTAAATGAGCTCGTAAACGATGATGAGAATATGGAACGGGGTCCCGTGATGTTCACTAGTGATGTCTCTCTCCCAAAAGACGATAAAACTGCTATGCGAGGTAAACAAATTACAGATGGGCAATTGACATGATTATAAACGCACCACAATGCTAACTATGCTACAAAAGAAAGGAAGAGGCTCATAAGCACGGGAAGTACGCCAAAATAAGTAGACCGAAATCCATCTGCATCTACTACTAATCATCCACCTTGAGATATCTATCTAGAACATATCGCTGGTATTAAGTTGCGAGCCCCACCCAAAGTGTAAACCCAAAGCAACAGACAACTGCATTAAAAAGAACTTTGCGTAAAGTAAACAATCCTTGCAACCGCGGTTACAAGCAGCGTTGTTTTCCCACTTGTGACCACAGAACATCCCCTAGACTCATGTTTCTGTCACTCAAGCGTGTCATCAGGGGCATGTACCCAAAATCAATCATAACTTACCCTCTTGGAGTTACTACCTACCACTTGGCCAAAGCAATAAACAGCAACAGAGAACATGCAAGAATTACTTAGGAACAAAAATATAAGAGATCAAAACCAAATATATTACTCTATCACGATCTAAACATAATCTCATAATCCATCAGATGCCATCAAACTCAGCATAGCAACAGCAGAAGAATTACATAAGTTCCTCGATCATGTAGGGCATCCCATGAGGTCTACACCATGAAGAACAAATAGGGGAGGAGAACATCACATAGCTACTGATCAAGGACCCATGGTCCAAGGTAGACTACTAACGGCACATCCGGGAAGCGTCCATGGTGGAGGAGAAGCTCCCGAAGGTCAATCCTCCCTCTGGTAGGGTGCCGGGAAGGGTCCTGATGGTGCTCTCGATCTTGGAAGCGCGGCGGAGGCGAAACAGAGGAGAATTTGCGAAAAAGGTGGCCGCCTGGGTGCCTGGTGGTGGCCCCTTGGCCCTCCTTCAGGCTTCTGGAGTCTTCCGACACACTGATTTTTTATCTGATTTTTCCTGGATTTTTGGAGCACTTTTTATATGGGGGAAAACTGAAATAAAAAACCGCAGAAAACAGGAACTGGCACTGGGTGCACTGAGTTAGTAGGTTAGTCCAAATATGATCAAAAGTGTTTCGAGATCATAGCAATATCACACAAAACATGCATGGAGCGAGAAGAAATCATCGATACGTTTGGGACGTATCAACATCCCCAAGCTTAATTCCTGCTTGTCCTCGAGTAGGTAAATGATAATAGGCATAATTTCTGTGGTGACATGCTAGCAACCATATAAGAAATTTGATTAAGGGCCTGGGGCCCATCTGTCATACTCACATGGGGAGTTATCTCTCTGGTTTATTTTAATAGTGGGGTTCAAATAACAAAAAGAAGATTATGGGCTTGATTAAGCCAGGGCGGCCTAGTGGTCAGTGGGGGGTGGGGTGGGAAGGATTGTTAGCCCATGGCGGCTGCCTGAGAACGCCGGCGATGCAGTGGCGCCGGCGGTGAGCTTGTGCTCGCTCCGGGGCATAGTAGGAGGCGTGGGCGGGCGCGTTCGAACAGGCTCGTCTAGCCGCGTCGATTGGGGTTAACTGGGCGGCCGGACATGGCCGGAGCAGAGCTCGCGGTGATCAATGGCGGTGGCTGCTTTCGGGTCAGATGGGAACTCCGTCCTGGTGCGATTTCGAGCGCACATTTAGTCCAAATCGAACCTACGACTCAGTAGAATGAGGTTGGCGCGCTCGGACCAGGCAGAACGGGATCGGGGGCACGGATATGGCAGCCATGGCGACGGCCAGAGCGCACGCAAGGGCGAAATCGGCTACGGGATTAAGGGGCGACTGAGGCTATATGGCGAAGGAGCCGAAGGTCACCAGGAGTCCAACGGCGGTGACGGTGAGCTCGGGGGAGGTGTGCAGCGGCCGAATCAGCCCGGGGAATAACGACGACCGCAGCAGGGAACGACGACGATGGCGTGCCCTTGAAGGCGTTCGAGCTCGATTCCGCGCGAAGAGTGCAGTAGTCGACGGCGACGAACTCCGCGGACACGCTGGTTGGGCTCATCTCGCACGGCGACCGCGTGCGTTCACGGAGGCGTGCCCATGGCGATTTATGTTCGGGCGCGAGGAGGAAGAAAGTGGGGCAGGGGAGAGGTAAGATTTTGATGCGTCCAGGGTGTCCACGGGGGTGGTCTTATCCCTCCCAGGGCTCTATAGCAATCGAGGGGGTCGATCGAGCGCGGCTGCGACGGAGCAGTCGCCATGGCCTCGGTCGGCATTCCTTGTAGCGAGAGGTGGGAGACAAGTGGGAGGGCCGGGCCGGGCCGGGGTGGGCCTCGCCCAGGGCGAGGGATAAGATTTTTTCTTTTCTTTTTTTGTTTTCTTTCTTTTATTTCTTTACTGTTTTAATTTGTTTTGCCTTCAAATGATTTTTGCCACATGTGAAACTTGTGGGTATATTTGTGTTGCATATATTAGAGGTGCCATAAAGAGTTTTGGCCTTTTATAAATTCATTTAATATTTTTGTATTATTCAAAAGGGATTAAATGACACTGGTTTGCTAATGTTAGAATTGTTTGATTTATTTTATGGCTTGATAAAATACCATAAGCATATTGGCATGGCCCAATGATTATTTGTTATTTAAGAAAAGTGGTTACATAATTTTTGGACAATGTTTTATTTCCACTTAAATTTTTGGCAATTCAATTTGGTTCCAAAAGACAAGGGCATGATCAAAGGTGATTTGTGACTTGCTAATCACAGAGATTTATCATTAACAATAGTTTTACTGATGCCTGACAGTGAGGGTGTTACATCATTATACCAATTATCCTCATATCGGTTTTGTTCTTTTCTCGTTCACGTATTCCGTATCCCATGTGATCTGTTCACAAAGTATCCAGGCGGATGTTGGTGGATACGTAATACCGAGAGGGCTCAAAGAATATCTCTCCTAAATAGGAGGAGCAAATCCCAACTATAATCACCAAGTCCCTACACATACTTTCGAGTGTGAATGAGCAAAGCCTTTATAGCCACGCTTTTTACGGGAGGTGTTTGGACAGAGTGAACACCCACCCTCTGATATGTAGGTACGTAATATTCTCATGGTCTATAAGGATACATGCAAATGTCAACTCATCTGATGATTTAACTCATAATACAATGATGATGAAATCTCAAAGCAAATCATACAATTGGGCCGGTTGAGCACCCTTGTTCTGGCAACAACGTGCTCCCATATATTACCGGCATATGACATTCCCTATATCAGGAAAACATGACATCCATAATACACAGGTTAGTCCTAGAGGCAGACTAAGAACAATTTCTGTTTATACTCCACACCTGCATATGGGTTTTCCTCCAAAGGTAGTTAACATGCACTTGCCAAACCTCCGCATAGGCCATTGTAGTTATAGCACATACATATAAACATTAATAATGAACCTGGAATTATAATAATACGTTTTATTATTGCCTCTAGGGCATAATTCCAACAGTCTCCCACTTGCACTAGAGACAATAATCTAGTTGCATGGTTCTCTCAGACCAATGGCACTTTGGTCTTCATGCTCGCTTGTGGTATAGACTACGTCATGGAGCTTAACGCTTTTAGGATCATCTCAATCTTGCGTATATTAATGTACCCCTTCATCCTTTATGAAGTATTTAAATATAGGGTACTATCTCTCAACATGTTTGGACTGAAGTGAGCTCTTAGCTTACTTTGCTTTGATCATGATGCTCATATCAAAATATGGTTTGTGTTGATCAAACGTTTGGAACTATTCCATTCACTATGATGGTGTTCCTAATCCAAATACCCACGTACGCAACTTCCAAAGTTTCCATGTTTAACGTCTACATTGTAGAAATCCCGCTATGTGCCTTAGCTTGAAAAACAATTTTCAACATCCTATTTTGCTAATTAGCTATATACCTATTAAACATACTACAAATCATTATGAAACTTTCTTTCATCTATTTGTATTGACTCTTTAGTCTTCCTCTAAGAACCTTTCTTCATCTGAGGTACTTCAAGAGAACTAATCTACTATTTAGATTACTTTGGTTCTTGTTGCACTTTGCTCAATGACTCATATGTTATTCACATATATGATTAGAATCGTGCTCCCACTTAATTTCATATCTTCTATGATTATTGATGAAATAATAACTCTTATAACATCATCAAAATTATTACTCCAGCTCTGTGATATTTTCTTCAACTATGGACTAATCTTTGAAGCATTCTCACTTTTACTAATATCGTATAGATCATTAAATCCTTTCAGGTTGTATCATGCGTACACCCTTCGTTTATTTTTCTCAGAAGAAAAATCTTTATGTCATACTTCGGAAGTATGCCGGGATTATCAGTAATTTCCCATGTGAACATTTTCATCACTACACATATTGTAGTCAACCTTTTGAACTCTATCGAAAAACTTATTTTACGATAAGTCGAGCATTATCAACGATGAAGCTATCGCCTATGTTCATATTTATGAAAAGTCCAATCCAATCTAATGTTCATTTATCCTTAGGAGGGTTTTACCAAGTTCTCAACTTGATTTTGGTGGATGGCTTTCATTTCGTTTTTATGGTGTTTAAGCCATATAGTGGAGTTAGTGCTCGTCATGGTTTCTTGTAGTTCACAGGTTTACCGCACAATAGAAAGACATTGGTTCAACGTGAATTTATAAAGCTATGTGATACAACATTAGACTTGATCATTTCATCTATGGAACGTATTTTCGAGTTTCATCATTCCTTTTCCATCAGATGTAGGAATTTCTGGCTTGGTCACAAAATTTATCTCTAGATCAAATTTTGAGTTCCATTCTATAGATCCAAATGATTCAATGTAATCATTATCAAGCTATTAATTATCCCACTTAATTGTTTAAAGAAAGCAATATTTTTAGAAAAATCCCGTGTCCAGTGATGAACATTTTTCCCGGGTATGGTAGTGGTAGTGTTGTTCGTAACATCATGTTTCTACAATACTTATATTTGAGATCAAGTATATGTTAAATATATATCTCCGAAATTATGAATCAACAATTTTATTTCTGATCCATGTCATATTCTTTATAGGTCATTGTTTCAACAGTCGTATGACGACACTCTATTTAGTTTGTAAGTGGTTTCTCTCAAGCGTTAAGAAGTATAGTGAATGAGAGTGTGGTTTAAGTACATCACCGACCTCACCATGCCATGTTGGAATTCAAAGTAGAAAACAAATTTTAATTCCAATATGTCACATACGGCTTGGTTGTGTGTCACAATAATCCGTAGCAATACGGGGTTTCGGGTGACGCTAGTTTATGAACTGACTTCATACACTCTATGGTGTTTGATAAATTATTTAATTAATTTATTTTATGATCATATCATCAAATAATTTATCTATGTGTGATGAGATTCTCTTTGTGTTGAATTTTTTTTGAACTTATTCAAAATTTCAGACTTTATGTCATGTCTAAATATCAGCATATCTATACAAGTCATTATCACAAAGTTTTATGTAAAGTACTATTTATTGGTTCTTCACACATCGATATCTGTTATTACCAATAGTTTACTAAAAACTTGAAAAATTAATTTAATCAATGATTTTTTCTACTAGAAAAACATTGCATGTGTAAAATGACTCAAAGTCAAGAGATTGAATGACTTCATCAATTTGAAGCTTCCACATGCGCTTTATTCTAATGTGACTAAGTCATTCATGCTACCAAAATTTTAGCGTTATCATCACATAACTTAATTTATTTAGCAATTAAGAATATATACATAACATCAAGATTTCAACTTAAATAATTCACCACGAAGGGTGAAATTCAGAGAGCATTAACTTTGAACAACCATTATTTAAACAATGGATAAGGCATCCATCCTGTAGACGACATAATATGATATTAAAGTTTTACAGAACCTCTGAATCAAATAAATTTTATTTAAACTCTAATATAAATCTTGATAGACGAACGCCAACGGCCTTGGGTGACTTGGGCACCACTTCCGACGCGGACATGCACTTCATTCGCTCTTCTCCTTTGAATTCTGATAATTCCATGTACCGAGTTGTAAAACAAGTGCAATCGATATGGTATCAATTATACATATGAAGGTGAAATAATGAAATGTTCTATTAACTTAGTATAAGTTATGTATACCTTTGGTGATCAGACCACTCTTCAGATCTCCTAGATACTTCTTGCAATTCCTCTTCCAGTGCCCCTCGTTCTTGCAGTAGTGACACTCATAATCGTTAGTTGGGCCACTCTTGGTATTTACCTGAGTTTTGGTCTTACCACCACTCTTGGAATTTCTTCCTTTTCCCTTCTTCTTGAAACTGGTAGTGTTCATGACAGCGAACATGTGGTTAGGATCCTTCTGCATAGATGCTTCCGCAGTCATAAGCGTAGCGAAGAATTCATCTGTGGTCCTGTCAAGCCCATTCATGTTGTAATTCATGAGAAAGCCGTTCTAAGATGGGGGTGTGACGCAAGGAGAATGTCAGTGCCGAGTGTCTTACGGATCACAAATCCTAGAGCAATCTGCCTCTGTGCATAACCAACAAGTTTGATAACGTTCTCTCTTATGGAGCTACATTCTACCATCTTGAATTCCACAGCTACGTCGTTATCTCATAACGTTCAGTTCTATCCTGCTTCAGATACAGAGAGTTCAGTTGTGTCACCATGTCAAACACGGTGATGTTCTCAAAACGTTTCTGGAGCTCTGTATCCATGCATGTAAGCATCAAGCATTGTACTGCGGTGTGGTCATCTACTTTAGTCGCATAGAAGTTCTTATCGTCCTTCTATGCATCCTCAGTGGGAGCACCTTGGAGATCTTCTTTGAGAACATAGTCCTTCTTAGCAACTTTGAGGACAAACCCAAGATTACGGAACTAGTCCGAATAGTTACCCCCATTGGCAGAAAGCTTCACTTTTGCAAGCATCGGTCCTAAGCTAAAAGAATTGTTGTTGCGGGCCATCTCTCCACAACAATATAAGCAGATTGATTTAGACATAGTTAAAAATTAATTGCATTAATCTTAACAAGTTTAATCTAATGCTCCCACTAAAACCAATATCTCTCAAAATTGATCTTAGGGTAATCAAGATCCGGATCAATACACCTGCCACCGGTGTAACACTCAGGCATGGAGGAGATCAAACCGGTAGGTCTAACAAAACCAATCATAACCATTTTATGACTCCTGTATTAGTCTTTCGAAACTTGTGCTCCAAGCTCAGATCCGATAAGCTAGAACATCAAGATAACCAAGCGCTATTGCTATGGACACAACTCAATCCACCCGTCTCTTTGTTACCTTTTCGTTGGTACTCGTGTGACACGACGCACCGCGATTGGCATTTATTACAGACGGTTGCATGGTTGGAGAGTACAAACTTCTTGATATTTTAAGAGAGATCAACCTATTAAAACACGACTGATTGCGCATTCAAACAAGCAATGAAAAGTATTAACATCATATGCAATTTAATGTGTGTGATATGGCATAGGATTTTCTTCGAGAAGCTCCAAGCACCATGCTTTTCTTTCTTCATCTTCTTTTGGCGGAGAGCGTCACCCCCACACACGACATGTCGTCAAGAACCAGGACGTATGATCATCATCTTCATGTATATATACTACAACTATTTCTAGCATCTATTCTATTAAAAAAAATTACATGAAGTTTGGCACGTAGGCCGAAAAAATGACAATCATATGGATCCGGCCATCATGCCGTACCTTGACATGCAAGTCATGCAAAATTAACAAGTACAAAGTATAATCTTCTCATACAAATCTTATCATGATGAAGACTATACCACATCACATGTTCCTGAAAAAACAAGTTAGACGTTCTTCCACTCGTTCTTTGCATCTTTTACGTGCCTACTAGGGTTTGCATGGAAAATCGTTTTGCTAGCTACGTAACCACAGAAAGCACAATCTTCAAGTTGCTAGATTAACACTCAGGGAGAATCAACCATCAGACTACAATTTAATCTCATGACCTATACTGAACAATCATCAATACGTGTGATACCCGTGCCAGATCAACAATCTAACACACCCCTTTTGTTACACAATTTTTCCACACCAAAAGCAAGACCCAAAGCATCTTCGCGCGACCAGAATACTCGAAAGCAGCATAGAAGGACCCCGAGGGGCAAGATGTTTGTAGCAAAATCAAGCAATACAGGATGGATCAACTTGTGCAATTATAGGGGAAGCAACTATAAGATTTAGTTTAGATCTCTTATGAAAAACCGCGCACAATGAAAATTGTGTGCAATGCCCGTTCATCACTATGAAGTATAGATCGAACCTGCATCTATTACTAGAACTAGCTCTGATACCACTGTTGGGAGTCGGTGTAGAAAATAAAAAAACTTCGGCACTACGAAACCAAGTCCCAGGAAAGGATCTAGATAGATTCAAACGATGGTAGCGATCTTGTTACCTTAACAACCGTTCGAAGGTAGTTCTCTTGCAGTGGAAGAAGTTGATGGAGAGTTGGGGGAAGCTTCACGTAGCTCAACCCCTCGAACAAATCAGATCCATGTGACGTCCCTCGAACGAAGATCGACCGTACGATCTCTCTAAAGTTGATCCACATGTACGGTGTAGTAGATCCGGCAGGGCACCGCCGTCCAGATCTTGGCGCTGCCAGAGTATAGAGGAGGGAGGAGGAGCCCTTTGGCCTAAGGTGGAGTTTAGATGTAATGGAGAAGAGAGAGGAGGGGCAGCCCTGAGGAAAAAGAGCAAACTTGTGTGTGCTTGGGGGTGCCCCCTCCTCATCTATTTATTGTGGGACGGGAGGGGAGGCCACCTTTGAGGAGGGGGAGCCCTAGGGAGGCGCCCAAGGGATTCCCTCCTTCTGTTGGGGCGCCAAGGAAAGGGGAACGAAGCTTCCTCCTAGGCGCCATCCCACTTGGGCCTCCTTGGTCCAAGTGCTCCCTCCCCACTGGGGCCTTCCAAGTGAGAGGGGTCCCATTGATATTTAATCCATTTTAAAACAATTCTAGAATTCAAAATAAATAAATATTAAACATATTTAGACCATCCCGGAACTTTTTCTGGCCCTAAGGTTTTACCCGGTTTCTCTAAACTCTTCCCGGTACTTTACCGGATCCTCGAAACGATGCTGGTTTTCTCTCCGATTAAATCAGTTACTCCGAAACTTTTTCGGTGTGTTATACTACAGGAAAAAGGAGTTTTGCCATCAGCTTTGTGCTTTGCCGTCAGCTTTCTGTCGGGGCTGACGGCAACGCAAACTATGTCGTCAGCCAGACGGTAAGCTGACGGCAAAGACCTGGCTGTGGGCAAAACGGAGCTATGCCGTCAGCCAGTTCAACGCCGTCAGCTGGCTGACGGCAGATGCCATTCAAGCTGACGGCAACAGGCTAGCTGACGGCGAACAACCAACCTAGCCCCACCAGGAGGAGCTGGCTTAACTGCCCGCTGCTTGGCCGTCAGCCAGCAGACGGCCAAGCCTCTGCCGTCAGCCAGCTGATGGCAAAGCAGCTAGCGCCGTTAACCCACGTCGGGCCAGCCCTAACCCCAACAACCCCCCACATCTCGCCGCCGCGTCTCCCTTGCTGCGCCCCGCCGCCACCTCCCCACCGCCGCCGGGCCGCCGTCACCTCCCCTGGTCGCCGCCACCGTCACCTCCCCTGCTCGCCCTCCCCCTCTAGGTCTCGGCGGCGCCGTCGGTCTCCTCTCCCCCAGCCGTCGAACCCCCTGCAGGTGAGCACCGGCCCTCCCATTTTTTGCATTTTTTCTATTTTGCATTCATTTTTGTTTGTATTTAATGTAAGTAGATATTTATGTTAAATTTTAGTTAGCTTATCATTAGTTAGGTAAAAATTTAGCTAGGTAGATCAGTTAGGAGATTAGGGCTAGGGTTTGTTAGGTTTAGAAATTAGTTAGTATACTAATTAGGATTCAATTTTGTTTCTATTTATGATAAATTTTAGTTAGCTTATAAGTATTTAGTTAAAGAAATTAGCTAGCTAGATTTGTTAGTAGATTAGGGCTAGGGCTTGTTAGATTTAGGAATTAGTTACTACTAATTAGGATATATAGTTAGTACTATTTGATTTCGGTGATATGAAACCGGGGGCAAGAGCTCTTATTTATCTAAAAAAACAAAGGTGCAAAGTGAGGTGCTAAGAGTATTAAATGTGTTAAGTAACTATAGTCTCCAATGTATTGGTGCTTAGCTTGTTGTTGCTAAGGTTGCCTTATTTAATTGCATAGGTTCCCGTGACTAGCAGTTTTTCCTACTGGGACACCAAACGTCTCTTTCCTCTTAGTTTCACCCTACCCTAGTTTCACCCTACCTAGAAGATAGGCGTAGCTAGTTCTTTCCTTCTCAACTCATGCAAGTCACGTAACCCATATGCGTCTCCCGTTCGAAAGATTCCATTTATAAATATGCATTCATTTGCATATTTATAATTGGATTCTTTCGAATTGTCCAACGTTATCCATGGACAGCCCGAGTATGTGTAGATTGGATTCATTTCCCCATATATGCTCTCCTCCGGATCGGACGCAGGATTTCGTCAGCGCCACCTTGTTGTTCTCCGGGTACACATCCTCTCGGTTTATGCTAAGACGTGTATCAGGAGAACAGCGGGGAGGTGCTGTCGAAATTTTGCGTCGGATCGGGAGGAGAGCATGGGGAAATGAATCCAATCTACACATACTCGGGTGGGATTAGGACCTATCTTTACCTATTAGCTAGTGTGCATATGCCGTATCACCGTAATTAATTATATGCCTTCTGGTGTTAATTTGTACTAGCTAGCTAGCCAGAATGAATGATCGTGCGTGGATGTACACCGGTCACCCTAGTCAAAAAAATATGACTGAGGAATGGTTGGCCAAGACCGAGGAGTTCCTAGAGGTTGCATTTAGTGCTGGCCAACCAAGAACATGGTGCCCCTGCACTAGATGTAAGAACTATTCACAACACACAAAGGATGTAATGGGTAAACACCTGCAAATACGTGGTTTCATGCCTGATTATACGTTGTGGTCATTTCATGGCGAGTCGACCCAACGTGACAGACATGAGGTAGTGCGTCAGCGCATTGAGGATTGTGGTACAGGGATCGAAGACATGGTCAATGACTACAACGATGCTCGTCTTGAGGACGAAGAACCGGAGGAAACCGGCAAGGCCTTTTATACCATGCTAGAGTCTTCAAAACTCCCACTGCATGTGCACACCAAGCTTTGTCAACTAGATGCCATCGCACAAACAATGGCTCTTAAGGCACAATTCAACTTGTCCAGAGAGTGCTATGATGCGATGATGACCTTATTCGGGCGCTTTCTACCGGACGGTCATATTATGCCTGCAAACCTATACCACTCAGACAAAATACTCGGTGCACTGAAGATGCCCATCGAGCGGATACATGCTTGTGAGAAAGGATGCGTCTTATTTAGGCATGAGTATGCGGATGATAATTATTGTCCACGCTGCAAGTCCTCCAGGTATATTGTCGTAGACAACGGTCTTGGTGAGAAGACGCAGAGCAAAATACCCGTAAACATTCTTCGGTACCTACCGATCTTACCAAGACTTCAACGGCTTTACATGCTTGAAGAAACAGCAAAACAAATGACATGGCACAGAGATGGAATTAGACGTGCTACAGATGAATACGGGAATTTGATGTTGACCCACCCCTCTGATGGTGAAGCGTGGAAGATGTTCAATGAAATACATAAAGAAGGTAAAGCCAAAGACCCAAGAAACGTGGCACTCGCCATTAGCCTCGATGGGTTCAATCCTTTCGGTATGACGGCAACCCAGTATAGTTGTTGGCCCGTATTCATCATGCCCCTCAATCTGCCCCTTGGAGTACTTATGCAAAGAAAGCACATCTTCTTGACGTTGATAGTTCCGGGGCCCAACTATCCCGGAAAAAATATGAATGTGTACTTGCAACCACTGATGGATGAGTTGAAAGAAGCCTGGGATAATGGGATTCGGACATATGACGCAGCTAGCAAAACAAACTTCCAACTGCATGCTTGGTTGATGTACTCCATGCATGACCTGCCGGCGTTTGCACTTTTTGTTGCATGGTGCGTGCACGGAAGGTTCCCATGCCCGCAGTGCAAGTCTGCTCTTAAGTTTCATTGGCTGCCGGAGGGTCGCAAGTATTCTTGCTTCGACTTGCATAGACAATTCCTGCCTCTGGACCATGGATTCAGAAAAGACAAGAAGAATTTCACAAAAGGTAAAGTTGTCGAGCACGAGGCACCACCTATGATGACGGGCGCACAAATTCTTGATCAGTTGAACTCACTAGAGCCTGATCGGAACCGGCCAGGGTATTTCTTGGGATATAATACGGAACACGCCTGGACTCACAAGCCATGCTTTTGGGATCTCCCATATTTCAAAGACCTTGCTCTTCCACACAACATTGACATGATGCACACTGAAAAAAATATGGGTGAGGCCCTTTTTGGTACATTGTTCGGCACTGATAAGGGGAAAGATAATGTTAAGGCTAGAGTCGATCAGGAGAGTCTGTGTAATAGGAAGTCACTGAACATGCGAAAACTGAAAGGGAAGAATAATTGGGAGAAGCCAAAGGCATGGTTCAATCTTAAAAGGGAACACATGAGGGAAATCCTCATCTGGGTGAAAAAAAAGTTGATGTTCCCCGATGGGTATGCAGCGAATCTAGCAAGGGGAGCAAGTCTTGAAAAGTTGAAAATCTTTGGGCTGAAGAGTCACGATTGGCACATATGGCTTGAGCGGATAATGCCGGTGATGTTGCGCGGCTACATCCCTGAGGATGAATGGCTAGTAATGGCAGAGCTAAGCTATTTCTTCCGTGTTCTTTGTGCTAAAGAATTATCGCCTATTGTGATAGAAGAGATGGAAAAACTTGCGCCGGAGTTGATATGCAAGTTAGAGAAGATCTTTCCACTGGGTTTCTTTAATCCGATGCAGCATATGATTTTTCATCTACCGATGGAGGCAAGATTGGGTGGCCCTGTTCAAAACCGTTGGTGCTATGCAACCGAGAGAATGCAGAAGACGCTTCGAGAAAAATGTAAAAATAAACGGAGAATTGAAGCATCAATGGCTGAGGCATTCGTTGTCGAGGAAGCGGCAAACTTCGTGACAACACACTATGCTGCCACTAATTACAGTTTGCTTAATCCGAAGCCTCGGTACAATACTGGCGACCCCGAGCGACATGAATCCAAGTTCAAACTCTTTAAAGGGAGCCTTGCACCTTGTGGGGTTATGAAGACAAAGACGTTGACCTTCGAGGAATGGAGCATCATTACATTGTATATCTTGACCAACATGACAGAAGTGCGGCCATACATCGAGTAAGTGCGCGGTACATATTAATTGTTCTGCAACTTCTTGACGAGTTGTGTGTCTAACTTCTCTTAATTATTTGATACAGTCGATTCGTCGCGCAATTCTCGAATGGAGTGGCGATCGAAAAAGACTCCATCGAAGAGATTAATCTTCTTGAGAAGCGGGGAGGCGGCAATCCCGGTTTCATCTCTTGGTTTACACAAACGGTACTTCTTATATGATATACAGGCCATTGTTATTTCTTCATCGTCTCAGTACCGACTAATACAACAAGCCTTTCCGTTTCAACTTGTAGGCTAATTCAGAGTCGATGGACGCTGAATTGAGACAAATCGCAAATGGTTTTGACTTTAAGGTCCATACATATGAAAAATACGACATCAATGGGTATCGATTTCGTACTGGTATGAAAGAGCAAACTATGCCCGATCGGAAAACAACGAATTCCGGTGTGTCCGCTATAGATGGAGGAGTCGAGTATTATGGAATAGTTGAAGAAATATACGAACTGCTATATTATGGTGAAAATCCTCCGAATGCCGTTGTCTTCAAATGTCATTGGTTCGATCCGAAGGACACTAGACGAACTCATGAGCATGTTGGGCTAGTTGAAATTAAACAGAAGAACCGTTTAAATGTTGCCGAAGTTTATATTATGGCTCAACAGGCCACACAGGTTTTCTATCTTCCATGGGCCTGCCAAAGTGTAAAGAATCTCGAAGATTGGTATGTCGTCTATGACGTGCCGCCACATGGTAAACTACCTGCCCCCAATGAAGAAGAGGATTATCAACCTCACATAGACCCAGACACATATGACGGAGAATTCTTCCAAGAAACACGTGTGGCCAAAAAACATTTCGGAAAAACCTCTACGTTTGGTCAAAACATGGAAGTAGAGAATGACAATGCGGAGGAAGAGGAAGAAGTGGAACACGAAGAGGTTACCGATGATGATGAGGAGGAAGATGAAGAAGTGGAACACGAAGAGGTTACCGATGCGGATGACCTATCATTGCTTGACCGGTTACAAAAAGGCTTTCGAAATGTGGTTGACGCTGAACCCGATCCCGGAGAAGAGATCATTCATGACGACACGCGTGATAGTGACGATGATGTTTTTATTGATCCTGGAGAAGATACAGATGATCCCGACTATTAGTTGTATGAACTTTCTTTTGTTTGTTGTATATATGAATTTGTATTATTTATTTCCTTAATGTACTAATTCATCTTTATATGCATATGTTTGTTTTTTGTATATATGAATTTGTATTATTTATTTCCTTACTTTACTAATTCATCTTTACTCCGTAACAGGTGTTGACACATGGCGAGCCGTAGGGACCCACCGGTGGAGTCTCGACCACCTCTACCTCTACGGAGAGAGTTGCTGGCGGGTATTGTCGCAGCCAGCTCGCCGCCGGCGCGTGCTGAGCAGCCTCGTGGGAGAGGTCGGGGAAAAGGCCCAAAGAGAGCTAAACCCGATGGTCGAGGAGCAGGTGGCGCCCTAGCCGAGTCACCCACTCACAGGACAGTCTCACCGGTGCAGGAGCCACCGCCGGTGCAGTCGGAGGCACCGGAGCAGCGGCCACCGCCGGTGCAGTCGGAGGCACCGGAGCAGCGGACACCGCCGGTGCAGTCAGAGACACCGGAGGCACCGAGGCAGTCGACGGAGCCTCGTTGGGATGATCCTTGGGAGGAGCGTGCTCGCACGGATGATGATGATGCTGATGAGGATGATGATAGCGATGACGACGGGGCTGAGGGGGGTGAGGGGGATGATGGGGGTGAGGGGAGCTCCTCTTCCAAGAAGCCGGTGTACCAGCGTGGTATGACACGGCTCCCACCACGTCCGGACCCTGCGCAGAGGGTATTGATTGCGCCAGATGGGGAGAAGTAAGTTGATGAATTTTTTGTGTTCCTTGTATATATATATCATACATGTACATATGGTCCAACAAGAACTAAAGTCTTTGTGTTCTTATTTTGCAGGGCGTGGACTTACCCGGAAGGTGCTCGGAATCCAAACTGCCTCCTTGGTGCCGTGCTTAAGGAGCAGTTCCCCGGGATAGTCCAGTTGCCTATTGAGGGTAGGGTTCCTGAGCCCGGCCTCACTTGGCCACAATACAAAGCCGCCCCGGCCCCGCCAGATGAACGCATCAACAACGTTGAATGCCGTACCAAAGCCGACATGGTGGTGGCTACTTTTTGGGTAAGTATTCTAAGCATTGCAATCATTTATTAGTGTTGGAATCATTTCACTCATCTTTTCATATGTTCGATGCATTTTTCAGTGCTACTATAGGGTTGAGGAGGGGATGGAGCCGGCGGCCCAGAAGAATCTCGAGAAGGAGATAGTGAGGCTACTCACGAACACTAGGCACGAGATGCGTGTTCAGTGTGTTCGAGATTGGTACGCCAAGAAGGGCGTGAAGAAGGCCAAGAAGAAGTGTAGAAAAGTTTTCCTTAAGAAGGATGAATACTTGGAGGTAAATTCCTACACTTATAAGTAAGGCCTAGTTAGCTCCAACTTTTCTTTATAAGCTTATGAAGCTCAAACTTGGCTTTATAAGCTTATAAGTGTCAAACGTTTCTTTATAAGCTTATGAAGCTCAAACTTGGCTTTATAAGCTTAGAAGTGTCAAACTTTTCTTTATAAGCTTATGAAGCTCAAACTTGGATTTATAAGCTTAGAAGTGTCAAACTTTTCTTTATAAGCTTATGAAGCTCAAACTTGGCTTTATAAGCTTATCAGTGTCAAACTTTTCTTTATAAGCTTATGAAGCTCAAACTTGGCTTTATAAGCTTATAAGTGTCAAACTTGGCTTTATAAGTTTATAAAGGTCAAACTTGGCTCTATAAGCTTGTAAAACTAAAAAATGATAATAATAGCTTAGTTACATAAAACTTGACTTGTACTTGGCTTAAAAAAGATATTCAATGACTTTATAAGATTATTAATTCATAGGCGCCCCCGAGATGGTGTGCAAATAAGATGGATTGCTTTGAGGCGATAGTTGACAAATGGCTCAGTGATGCCTGGCTGTCCACCCACAAAAGCGCCAAGGCTAGGCGTGCTCAAATGGTAGGTGTGGCACACCACCAAGGCAATCTCAACGTCAACGAGTACGCAAAAAAATGGGTATGTGCCTTTTTGTTTTAAGTTTCATGTCCTTTCATCATTAATCAATTGATTTGTTTCATGCCTTTTCTTTGCTTTTCATTGTAGGCGAAGCACCATAATCAGCCTGTGCCTAAGGGATTTCGCTCATTTGCCATGGCCCATAAGGGAAAGTACAAAACGGTGACGACATATTTCGAGGGAGAAGGTGTTGAGGCGTACACCAGCGCTGCAGCCTACCACAAGAGGATGGCCTATTCTGAGGTGGCGAAAGAGCTACGCGGTCCTCAGTTTGACCCGAGCGAGGAGGAGATTGATCCGGAGGCCTTGATGATTTCTGGTGGCGGTAAGCATCATGGCAGCACCTCCATGTGCAATGGCTTCGTACATTGCCCGGAGACTCTACCTCAGATCAAGGCGAGGCAAACGAGCTCCGCTCCTGCTGTACGACCTCGCCCGCGGCCAGTGGACATTACTATCCAGGTATAACTTTGTCTCAATTTTTCTTTCCGTTCTTTAGACTACGTAGCGATGATGACAATAATTGCTATATTGTTGAGTGTTCTCAGGACGCCATTCAGAGGGAGAGACAGGCGACACAAGAGATGTTGTCGGAGCAGCTTGCGGAGAGGGACCGGCTGGCGGAGGAGAGGACCCAGAGGATACTCGAGGAGGAGAGGGCACACAATAATGCCCAGACGAAGGCCATCTACGACCTCTTCTCGGTAAGTAACTACTTTTGCATATATCCACCAAGAATGCATATGCATATGTTTGGTTCACTTGCTAATATGCTCGAGTCCTCAAAACCTAACTCGCATAGTATGTGGGAGAAGAAAGGTCTTACCCCTCCACCGATGCCGACACCTATCGTTTCTCCTCCCGGAATGGTAAGTTTCTTTCAATGATCAATATATCCCGGTCTTATACCATCAAGTGTCATCATGCTTACCACATTGCAACTCATCCTTTGTTGCAGCATAATTCCGGAGCTGCATCTCACAACCCACAAGAATCTCCTAGTGAATCCCCGAGCAACCCACGTGGCGGCTCTTCTCAGCCTTGAGGTGGCCTCCGGTAAGTTACATAAAGCTCATTAATGACTTTATATGCTCATAAAGCTCAATAATGGTAGTAATAGCTTAGTTACATAAATATTTACTTATACTTGGCTTTATAAAACTTACACTTGGCTTTATAAGCTTGTAAACCTAAAAAATGAATTATACTTGGCTTATAAAAGCTAAAAATGACTATATAAGCTTATAAAACTTACACTTGGCTTTATAAGCTTGTAAACCTAAAAAATGAATTATACTTGGCTTATAAAAGCTAAAAAATGACTATATAACCTTATAGAACTTATACTTGGCTTTATAAGCTTGTAAACCTAAAAAATGAATTATACTTGGCTTCTAAAATCTCAATAGTGAATTTATAACCTTATAAAGCTCAAACTTGGCTTTATAAGCTTTTAAAGCTCAAATTAGATTTATAAGCTTATTAAGTTCAACAATGACTTATACTTGTCTTATAAAAGCTCAATAATGAATTTACTAGCTTAAGTGGCTTATAAACCTAAAAATGACTTATACTTCGCATATAAAGCTCAAAAATGAATTAATGACTTAGTTAGATCTAAAATGAGATATATTTAGCTCTTGAGGTCTAAACAAGTATTGTAGAATAAGAAGAAGATAGGAGGAAAAGAAAGAAGTGAAGAAGAAAGAGGTGAAAAAGAAAGTAAAAGAAGAAAAGTTCTTCTTATTCTTACTTTTTCTCTTCTTTCTTTTTCTCCATCTTCTATTCTTCCTTTCATCTTATTCTTATTCTTCCTCTTCTTCTCCTTACTCTTCTTCTCCTTGTTCTTTTTTTTATACTTAGCTTATAAAGGCCAAAACTAACATATACTTTTATGTTCACATTTTGCAGATTTTGGATATATGCATGGATGGATGCTACCTTTGGAGTGTGTTGTTGATATAGAATGTTGAACTTTTAGTGTTTGTCATATGGATGGATGTTGAAACTTTGTAGATTTTGTTGATGTACTTGTAAATATTATATGGTTGATGCACTTGTGATGGTTGTTAATTATATGGTTGATGCACTTTTTGTATTACTTGTGGGATGGAGATGACTATAATATATCATGTTGGCTATAATATATCTGTATATATATATATATATTATTGTTTAAATGCAGGAAATTAAATAAAACAAATTAAAAAGATAGGTACAGAGAGCTTTGCCGTCAGCTGGCTGACGGCCAGGGCGTTGTCGTTAGCAAGCTGACGGCAAAGCGGACACGTGGCGGCAGCCTGTGCAATCTGGACTGCGGCAGTGACCATTTGGTCACGGCTTTGCCGTCAGCCTTCAATCGGCTGACAGCAAAGCGTTGGGCTGGCTGACGGCAAAACGCTGACATGTGGGCCCAGGCAAGGGCTTTGCCGTCAGCCACGGTGCTAGCTGACGGCAATGAACGCCGTTAACTCAGCCCCCCGGGGTTAAGTCAGAGCTGGCCGTACGAGCGGCGTTGCCGTCAGCCTGTACAAAAAGGTGGACGGCAAAGCCGTTGCCATCGGTCGATATTGAGCTGACGGCAAAGCAGCTCACTGCCGACTGATGAGCTGACAACAGGTTTGCCGTCGGGGAGCTGACGGCAAAGCCTTTGCCGTCCTCTTTACATATGTTTGCCGTCAGCTTTGGCTGACGGCAAAACTCCTGTTTCCTGTAGTGTTATACTCGTGCTCCTATCACTGTAGTACTCAAAAAATCTACCACCCTTAAGTGTGTGACCCCATAGGTTGGGTAGAATACGGACATGAACCAGAAACTGACTTTCTTCGGATCAATAACCAATAGCGGAGCCATGGACACCCATATTGGTTCCCGCACCTACACGAATATGAATTCGAGTGATCCTCTGGTTGACATGCCAATCCATTTCCTTCGCGATACTTTCAAAAACATGAGGTGAGATTATATAGGTATCCTCATGATCAACTCATTAATCATTATACCAATTATCCTCATATCGGTTTTGTTCTTTTCTCATTCACGTATTCCATATCCCATGTGATCTATTCAAAAAGTATCCGGACGGATGTTGGTGGATACGTAATACCGAGAGGGCCCAAAGAATATCTTTCCAAAATAGGAGGAGAAAATCCCAACTATAATCACCAAGTCCCTAGACATACTTTCCAGTGTGTGTGAGCAAAGCCTTTATAGCCATGCCTGTTACGGGTGGGGTTTAGACAGAGTCAAAACCCACCCTCCGGTATGTAGGTACTTAACATTCTCATGGTCTATAAGGATACATGCAAATGTCAACTTGTTGATTTAACTCATAATACAATGAGGAAGAAATCTCAAAGCAAATAATACAACTGGATTGGTTCAGCACCCTTGTTGTGGAAACAACGTGCACCCATATACTACCGGCATATTACATTCCCTATGTCAGGAAAACATGACACCCATAATACACTGGTTAGTACTATAGGCAGACTAAGAACACTTTGGGTTTATACTCCACACCTGCATATGGGTTTTCCTCCTAAGGCAGTTAACATGCACTTGGCAAACCTCCGTATAGGCCATTGCAGTTATAGCACTGACATATAAACATTAATAATTAACCTGGAATTATAATAATACATGTTATTATTGCCTCTAGGGCATAATTCCAACAGTCTCCCACTTGCACTAGAGATGATAATCTAGTTTCATGATTTGCTCATACCAATGGCTCTTTGGTCTTCATGCTCTCTTGTGGTGTAGACTTCGTCACGGAGCCTAACGCTTTTAGGTTGATCTCAATCATGTGTATCTTAATGTACACCTTCATCCTTTATGAAGTATTTAAAGATAGGGCACTATTTCTCAACATGTTTGAACTTCACTGAGCTTTTAGCTTACTTTTCTTTGATCATGATGCTCACATCAAAATATGGTTTGTGTAGATCAAACGCTTGGAACTATGCCAATCACTATGATAGTGTTCCTGATCCAAATACCCTCCTACGCAACTTCCAAAGTTTCCATGTTTAACATCTACATTTTAGAAATCCCGCTATGTGCCTTAGCTTGAAAATCAATTTTCAACATCCTATTTTGCAACTTAGCTATAGACCGATTAAAAATACTACAAATCATTATGAAACTTTATTTCATCTATTTTTATTGACTCTTTAGTCTTCCTCTAAGAAACTTTCTTCATCTGAGGTACGTCAAGAGAACTAATCTAATATTTGGATTTCTTTGGTTCTTGTTGCACTTCCAGGACATCCAATGCCTTAGTGCTTTCTTTTTCTAAAAATATTTATTCTCAATCACTTACATGTTATTCACATATATGATTAGAATCGTCCTCCCACTTAATTTCATATCTTATATGATTGTTGATGAAATAATAACTTTTATAAATTCATCAAAATTATTACTCCAGCTCTGTGATATTTGCTTCAACTATGGACTAATATTTGAACCATTCTCACTTTTAGTAATATCGTATAGATCATTAAATCCCCGGCAACGGTGCGAGAAATTGCTTTGATGGCATTGAAGTAGTACCCCTCGTTGATTACCCAAAGTGGAAGGTAAGGATGTAGTTGATACGTCCCAAACGTATCTATAATTCATGCTTGCTCCATGCATGTTTTGTGTGATATTGCTATGTTTTATATACACTTTCATACACTTTTGATCATATTTGGACTAACCTATTAAGTCAGTGCACCCCAGTGCCAGTTCCTGTTTTCTGCTGTTTTTCTATTTCAGGTTTCCCCCATATTAAAAATGCTCCAAAAATTCCGGGAAAATAGAATAAAAAAATCAGCGCTCCCGAAGCTTCGGGAATCACCGAGGAGGGGTTAGAGGGCACCCACCATGGCCCCAAGCGCCCTCCCGGCGCGCCCTAGGGTGGGGCCGCGCCAGGGAGGCGCCTGGACCCCTGGTGGCCCCCCTGGCTGCCCCCCCTTCGCCTATTTATTCTCCGTCATGTGAAACCTCCAAAGAGAGAACCCTTTTTCGCGAACTTGCCTTTGTTCCGCCGCCGCGCTTCCAAGATCGGGAGCGCCAGTAGACCTCTTCCTAGCACCCTGTCGGAGGGAGGATTGACCTCCGAGAGCTTCTCCTCCACCATGGACGCTTCCCGGATGATCCGTGAGTAGTCCACCTTGGACCATGGGTCCATGATCAGTAGCTATTTGATGTTATCCTCCCCTCTTTGTTCTTCATGGATTAGACCTTGTGAGCTGCCCCACATGATCAAGGCACATATGTAATTCTTTCTGCTGTTGCTATGCTGAGTTTGCTGGGATCTGTTGGATTATGAGACTTGTACAGATTGTGATTGAGTACTCCCTCCGATCCATTTTAATTGACGCACACTTATTATAACTTTAGTACAAAGTTGTACTAACTATGCGTCAAATAATTTGGATTGGAGGGAGTAATATATTTGGTTCTTATCTTTTATTTTATTTTCTTGAGTAATTCTTGCATGTTCTCCGTTGTTGTTTATTGCTTTGGCAAAGTAGTAGGTATTGACTCCATGAGGGAGCGTTATGCTTGATTGTGGGTGCATGCCCCCTGATGACTAGCTTGAGTGAGAGAAACATTAGTCTAGGGGATGTGTTGTGGCCACAAGGGGGAAAGAACGGTGCTTGTAACCGCAGTTGCAAGGATTGTTTACTTTACGCAAAGTTCTTTTAATGCAGTTGTCTGTTGCTTTGGGTTTACACTTTGGGTGGGGCTCGCAACTTAATACCAGCGAGATGTATTTCGGTCTACTTATTTTTGCGTACCGCCCATGCTTTTTAGCCTCTTCCTTTCTTTGTAGCATAGTTAGCATTGGTTTGCGCCCGTAATCCTGTCAATTGCCTAGCTGTGATTTTTTTACCTCGCATTGCAGTTTTATCGTCTTTTGGGAGAGAAAAATCACTAGTGAACATCATGGGACCCGAGTCCATATTTTCATCATTGTTTTACACGCTCAATTTATTTCCTGCATTTACTTTCCAGTCTCAATTATCACTACCTATTATCGTTGCGTTGATCCTTTTTAAACAGCAAGGCCGGAGAGATCGACAACCTCTTTGTACTCGTTGGGAGCAAATTTATTTGTATTTTTGTGCAGTTCTAGGTTAAGGGAGCAATATTTCTCAAACGGCGCGTCGCTCGCTTCACCACCTACTTATCGTCCTTGGAGTCCTACTGGTCGACACTCCACCTTGGTATCTTTGCCAAGGGAAATCTTTCTGCTACACTGCATCTAACCTTCCACTTGGGGTAACCAACAAGGAGTTAGTATCAAGCAAATTTCTGGCGCCGTTGCCGGGGACTCCAATCTTCAATATAGGGGAGTTGCACACTATCTTTTACCTTTGCTGTTTAGTCTTGTTAGTTTACCTTTCAATTTTTATCTTTCTGTCCTTTATCAAAAACCACAAAAAAATGATGCACCTTGCTAGTAGTTGTCATAATGTCTGGTCCCTTTTCCTTTGTTGAGACAGAGGTTCTCACCTTTAAACAAAAAGGTGGTGAAACTTTGAAAGATGCTTGGTATAGGATTAACGATTCTAAGAAACTTTTATGTTTTAATTACTCCTTGGAATAGGTTCGTTCTAGACACTTCTATCAATGGGAATTTCCTGGAAGCCCTAATATGGGAGTCTCTTAATGTTATTGAAAATCTTGTTGGAAATCTCCCTGTTGCGTGTATTCAAGAGGATGAAAAAACTTGAAAAGATAGAGTTAGAAATACCAAGAATAAGTAGGATAAATGAGTTGGATCGCAATATTCAAGGGAATTTGAATATACTTGATAGCTCCATGCATAAAATGATCAAAACTTTGGAGACCATCAAATTCCATGATTTCGATCCTTCTAGAAAAGATAAGATTGAGGAAATCATTGACACTTAAGGAACCACTTTCTCCTCAATCAAACCAAACAAGTAGAAACTCCGGCAAGAAAGGTACCTAAGTTCAATTATGTCCCTAATGTTCCCTGACCTAAAAATAATCCACTCATTGCCAAGGGAGTTGAAACCGTGAAAACTTTGGAAGAAATACCCCTCTTAGATAAATTTATAAATGAAACTCCAATTGATTTTCCGCCTTTAGGTTTTATCCCTAGAAGTATCTTCATTAGGCCTTTATTTGAAAGACCTCTTAAAACTAGTTGTACAATTGAAGAGCTTTTTGATGATCCTGATGATGGTTCGATTGATACAACGTGATTCTTGTTTTTGCTTCTTGCCTAGCTTAAAGGCGTAAAAGAAAGCGCTTGTTGGGAGGCAACCCAAGATGTTTTTACTTTTGTTTTTAGTGCTCTTGATGATTGTTACTACTGTAGCAATATCATTGTATCTTTATTTTCAAGCTTTGTCACAAGTTTAGCCTCCGATTGCAAGAAAGTTCAAAAGTTGTGACATGTTGTCCAGAAAACAGATTTTGTCCTTGGACGAAAAAATTAGCCTAAAATCACAAGATCATATTTTTTATCTGAATGGCTTTGACAACATGCTCTATACAATTGACTTTCGAGCGTCTGTTCTGAGTTTTTTTATTTGAGTTGCAGAAGTACACCGAAAAAATTATTTACTACATGTTGGTCTGTTTTTCACAGATTCTGCCACGTTTTGCCTTTCCTCACTTTTGCAAGACTTGCGCTAGCTTTTTCTTTGCAATTTTTTTTCTGCAATCTTGAGAAACAGTAGCCGTTCAAGAAAATCTTTATTTCCAGTAGAGGCAAATTATTTTATTAAGGGTACTAACCTCTCTAATCAGCTTATGATGAGTTATGTATGAAGGGAGTTTTCAAGTGTGCGAGGGAAGATGATGAAAGAACATCCGGGAGTGCCAAACGCTCGAGCTTGGGGATGCCCCCATGCATCCCCAATAAATATTCAAGGAGACTCAAGCGTCTAAACTTGGGGATGCCCCCGTGCATCCCCTTCTCCATCAACAATCATCAGTTCGTCCTCCGTCTCACTATATTTTTATCACTTCACGCGTTATGTGCTATGCTTGGAGCGTCTCGCTCTTTGGTTTACTTTTTAATTTTCTTTATCTTTGTTTGTTTTTCATAACAAGTTAAAACCCATCTTACTTTGTGTGGGAGAGAAACACGCTCCACTTCAAACTAGAACACATCATAGGATTTCGTGTGTATCTTTCTTTTGTTGTGTGTTCTTTATCTTTTCGCAACTGCTGCCATGTTTAGCTCTTAGTTTTCAGAGGAAATTGCACAAACCACCAACTATTGGTGCTAGCTTTGCACAGAACACTCACTTTACAGGTTTGTTGCAGAAAACACCACATTTTGGTGTAATACGTTGCAGGAAGATCTAACCCATCATTTGATTGTATTGACAAGATTTCTGACAGGCGGGCCCAGAAATGTAAGTACATATGTGGGTAAAAAAAACGGTTGAATAAGTGGGCTGAACAGCAACTCAAGCCCAGCCAACTAGAACTATCAAAACCCACAAACTGAGTATAAATAGTTTGATATTTTCCCAGAATGGTACTGCCAATATCTTGCTAAATAGTGATTCAAAATAAGCTAAAACTTTCCAGATTCATATTGGTTACATCTAGTTCCATACCATCAGGTTTTAGCATCCAAGTAGGCATCATATGACCATTACAAACATCATCAAGTCTCACACCAAAATATGACCACCATGAAGTTTTACCATCCATGTACTTTAAAGTTGCAATATGGCCATTACATACTACTTTCCTACATTCAATCTTGTTGAGGCTGGTACCCTTGACTTGCAATGAAGTAGGAATGCAGTCTGGTGCCTTCATATCCTCGTATTCCTAAACGTGAGCCGCTTGCACTTGAAGATCTTCTTGTCACGGTGGATTCTTGAGATGAACAAGCAGCTGCTCTTGGAGGAGCTGGAGTTGGTGCAGCAGCATGTCCATGAGTTGGACGTGGAGGAGCTGAAGCTTTATCCGGTAGTCGTCTCACGGTCTGAAAACATTTGAAGTTTGTCAAAGCTGCAAAATATAACCATAGATAAACTCATAAAAGAGAGATAAAACAGAGGCGACGATTACCTTGTGATGCGACTTTCTTATTGCTAAGTGTGGCTTCAAATGTTGTGTACATGTTGTGTACCTATGCCCTTGGAGCTTACAGTTTGAGCATCTGATTGTGGTCATTCTTACTTGCACACTAGACTTAGATGATTCATGTTTTCCCTTGCGCCTTTTCTTTTGCTTCCTTCCACGCTTTGTTTCGTACTCAGGCGGGTCTATATCAGGTGTTTCTGTTCTTGTCCATCCATGGGGTCCTGGCACTGGATATATGAGATTTTTGTATGCCTCTTTGTACATGGGCTTCTTAAAGAAATCACTAACATAATCCTCTGGAAATTCTTTGCCTTTGTGGATAGCACAAACAGCATGCTTGCAAGGTATGCCTGTTAGGTCCCATTTGAAGCAACCACATTTTCCTTCGGTTAAATTAACTTCGTAAGTCCTTGGGGTATTTGTAACTTGCCAAAGACCCTTATTTGCACATACAGCTGTGCACCATCTTGAGTTTCTCTTCTCCCACTCTAATCTTTCAGCATAAGTTGGAGTAATTTCCCAGTGAACATGTTCTACCCCTTCCCTCCTAGATGCATATCTGGGCATTAGTTTGGTCCTAATAGAGTCAATCATGGTCACTATTGGCTTATCTCTAACTTTTAGAATGTAGCTGTTGAACACCTCACTGATGTTATTCACCACTAAGTCAGTCTTGCAGTGTGTGTCAAGTGCGTGGCGTGCCCAATGTTTAGGTGGTATTTTAGACATCCACTCCCATGCATCCTTATTTTCTTTTCTAAGTTCTTCCATGGCAACATCAAAGTCACACTTATCAAAGGCGTATGCAGCAGCATCTACTAGTTTCTTAAGGTCCCCTCCCTTGTATCCAGCACTTTGAAAATTTGCATAAATATGCCTAAGACAATACCTATGGCTAGACTCAGGGAATACCAAATGAACTGCGGATAAGAGACCTTTTTGCCTATCGGACATGAAGGTATAGGTGCCAAACTGACCTGCAGTACCACCTAGTGCATACTTGAGTTGATTGAGAAATCATGACCATGTAGCAGTGTCTTCTGTTCCAACAACACCGAATGCCAACGGATAAAAATTATTATTGCCATCTCGACCTGTGGCGGCAAGAACTTGGGCTCCATTACCCAACTTAAGAAAACATCCATCAATCCCTGTACATAATAACAAATTTGGATAAATGCAATTGACAAAGGCGAGAAACATTATACAATATAATAAAGAGGTAGATATTTACCAATGAAAGGCCTGCACCCATTTTTAAACCCTTCGATTTGCGCATGTAGGCCAAAGAAAAGACCATGAAACCTTGGGTTCTTTTCAGGTTTGTTGATAGGACGGATCGTCCATACATGGCATCTTGAACCAGGATTCTTTTCTTTTACAGTCTGCAAATAATCCCTGATACGTAGGTATTGTCTATCTTCATCTCCTTCCACAACTTCAAGAGCTTTATTCTTTGCCCTATATGCCATGTGTTTGGATATTTCAATTCCATAGCGCCTTTGCACAGCATCAATGAGAGCAGTTATATTCATGGTTGGATCACTCCTGATCTCATCTTCATAGTTCTTAGCAAGCCAAGTGCTATTAATCCTTGATGTTTCAGTGGTAGTGCCACAAGTGTGTGGCAACATCATTTGCCTTATGCAGTGTGTCTTTTCTTCTTTTATTTGAGATGAGCTAATCATGAAAGCACAAGTGCCACCCGAGCTGCAGCAAGCTACCACCCTCTCTTGGTTATTTTTCAAATACATGAAGTTTCTTATGTGAGCTATGTGATAATTCTCTAAAGCCTTCCTTAATTGTGTTACATCACGGAAGCACAAGTCCAAGGCGATCTGCTCATGTGCATTGCTCTTGCACTCATCATAGTAGGTTCTCTTTTTTACTGGCAATGCTCTGCTCTTCCTCTTTCTGATCGATATTTTTGATTCCAACACAGACCCATCATCATCATCTAAATCTATTGTCTCTTTATTGTCTTCGCTACAACTATCACTAAGCACAAATGTATCCTCAATCGTGCCTGCAGCTGCCCTTTGCTTAACTTGCCTGATCTTAATTGCCTTGGCCTTTGCATCTTTGCTTCTTGCTTCCCTTATGATAGTTGCCTTGTCCACAATGGGATCCTCAACCGGTTCTTCCTCATCAGGTAATGGGAACAATTCTTCAACATCAGTGTCCCCTTCTAAGTGAGCCTGTAGTACATCCTCACCATCAGAACTTGATTGTTCGCTGGAATTTGACTCATATACAAGGTCTTCCTCATCCATCACTTCTCTCTGCTGGTTGTGAACAAAATGTTCTAAATTCAAGTCAATCTGGTTGCTTGCAGGCAGATCCTGATGGATTGCCCTTGGTTCTTCGATGTACCAATCAGAAGGCCACTCCACGCTGGATGGGGTATCTTTGTTGCTCTCCATGCTATCATACCATGTCACAAAAATTGGATAAAGAATAATAATTAGATATGTTGTTGAATCAAACTGTATATGTACACAGAAGACAAGGCCTTAAGCACATGTTAAAATCGATCTCAGAACATAATTAATAACAACACAAAAGCCCCAAAAATAGGTTCCTAAACAAATATGCATCGATCAACGGCAAAAAATTCGCCTAAAAACATAGGGTTTCACGGAAAAAGAAAAACCTAACCGGAGAAGGCAGAGGAGAAGCCGAGCGGCCTGGAGGTGGGGGGGGGGAGGGGGGAGTGGGGAATAGGCTTGCCTGCCGATGGAGAATGGATGGGTAGGTTCCATCACCGGCGACCACTTCGCCAGCGATGGAATGGCCGCCGCCGCCTGCACTTCTCATGCCGCTCCTCTGCTCGAGTTGCTGCTGTTCGAGTAGGGAAAGACGAGATGTGAGGCCTCATGAGATGTCCAACGTGTGGACATGGGCTGGCTGGGCTTGAGTTGCTGTTTAGCCCACTTATTCAACCGTTTTTTAATCCACACATATGCACTTACATTTTGGGCCTGGCTGTCAGAAATCTTGTCAATACAGCCAAATGATGGATTAGATCTCCCTGCAACGTATTACACCAAAATATGGTGTTTTCTGCAACAAACCTGTAAAGTGAGTGTTTTGTGCAAAGCTAGCACCAATAGTTGGTGGTTTGTGCAATTTCCTCTAGTTTTCATGTTTATCTTTTTCAACAGATTTATTTTTAGTTTAGTTGTTGCTGGAAATATCTTTAGTTTTCATGTTTATCTTGTTAAGAGAGTTGGTTGTTGCACTGAGTTGTGTCTTGTCTTTAGAAGTAGGTAATTGAGGTTGATATTTAATGTTAGTAGTAACTTGCAATAGTTATGAGGCATTGATGTGGGTAATGTTTGAACTTTTGGTGTCAAGAGCTCTAGCCTATTAGTGATAGGTGTTGTATTTTTGGCAATCCGTGTTTATTTTCAAAACCTACAAAACTAGTTAAGAACTCTAGCTACTAGATGGATCGCTAATCATTGGAGGGATCGAATATTAAAGTACACTCACTTACCATGAGTCGAGGATGCGCAAGAATAACCAAACCCCCATACACTCCTCCTCGGGGTACTTGTCTCTTTGTGAAGCTCCTTATTAGATTGAGAGTTACCGATAATAAGTGCATGAGTTCTTCGGACTAATGTAAGTATTGAAAGTTGACACTTCCACCTCCTCATATTTGCTAGCCTCTCATGTGCCGTGCATTGCCTTCTTCTCACTCCGAGAGTTGACGTCCACCTTCGCCGGTACATCCAAACCCTTGGCATGATATGCTTTGTCATCATAAACTTCCTTATATCTTTCCTCAAAACATCCACCATACCTACCTATCAAGGCATTTCCATAGGCTTTCCGAGATATATTGCCATGCAACTACCACCTTCTCCTGACTTGATCTTCATGTCATACATGATTCTGCTACACTGGAAGAGGCATACATTTAAATACATCATGTTAGCTACATCTTCTTTATGTTGAGTACCTTGTAAAGTGTGAAGATCTTCTACACTTCTTGTAAAATAGAGTGTTGCCCTTAAGTGAGGAAAAGATCCCAAAGAGGACAAAATTAAAAGATCCCAAAGAGGACAAATGAGAGTTAAATAGAACGAGCCATTGAGGCCACCAAAAAAATACAAAAAATAGATAAAAGAGAAAAAGAAATAAAAAGAGAGAAGAGGGCAAAACTACCATTCCTTTTGAAAGATCCACACTCGTACTCCATCTTATACCCTGTACTCCATAGAGATGATCATATATGCATATAGCTATATGGGGACCTTCACTCTATAGAACTTGGCTTGTGTATTCCAATGATGAGCCTCCTCAAACGAGCTCTAGGTCTTCTTGAGCGAGCAAGTTGGATGCACCCCCACTAGTTCCATTGGAGAGCTTTTCTTAGCTCATATGTGCATCCGTTGCATGGCAATCCCTACTCCTCACATCATATTTATCATTTAGCCTTCTCTCGCCTATGATTGTCCTCATTGATGTGAGCCTTTCACACCCTTTTTGTATTCCTCCTCCACCATATCTCTCTCTTTGCCATCCTAAGTGTCAACTCTCCTGCTTACGCTCATCCATTGCATGCGTGCTCAAAATATCGAAAGGGAGTGGATCAAATTGACTTTTACCTGGCTAGTTCTCTGGCGACGAGTTAAGATAAGATTAAAAAGAAGACTAAGTGTGAAACTTTAGTAGATTGAGTTCTCAACAAATATATATTTTCTCTCGTATTCCCATCCCCCACTTCTTGCACGCAAACACCATCTGGAGACATTCGAGTCACGGACAACGAGAGCTCTTGCACCTTACTGTTCTTATGTTGCTTGTTTCAATACTAATATAGACTCTTGCTTGTTATGACTTTCATTGAATTACATACCTTGATTGCTTTACTTAAAAAGTTCTTATATGGTTGTTAGAATGTCACCATAGAAATTATGCTTGTTATTATTTACCTACTCGAGGACGAGCATGAATTAAGCTTAGGGATGTTGATACGTCCCAAGCGTATCTATAATTTTGCTTGCTCCATGCATGTTTTGTGTGATATTGCTATGTTTTATATACACTTTCATACACTTTTGATCATATTTGGACTAACCTATTAACTCAGTGCACCCCAGTGCTAGTTCTTGTTTTCTGCTATTTATCTATTTTAGGTTTCCCCCTTATTAAAAATGCTCCAAAAATTCCGGGAAAATACAATAAAAAATTACAGCTCCGGAAGCGCCAGGAATCATCGAGGAGGGGCCAGAGGGGACCCACCAGGGCCCTAGGCGCCCTCCCGGCGCGCCCTAGGGTGGGGCTGCGCCAGGGGGGCGCCTGGACACCTGGTGGGCCCCCTGGCTGCCCCCCTTCACCTATTTATTCTGCATCACTGGAAACCTCTGAAGAGAGAACCCTTTTTCGTGATCTTGCCTCTGTTCCTCCGTCGCCACGCTTCCAAGATCGGGAGCGCCAGCAGACCTCTTCCCGGCACCCTGCTGGAGGGAGGATTCTTGGACCATGGGTCGATGATAAGTAGCTATGTGATGTTCTCCTCCCCTCTTTGTTCTTCATGGATTAGAACTTGCGAGCTGCACTACATGATCAAGACACATATTTAATTATTTATGTTGTTGCTATGTTGAGTGTGCTGGGATCTGATTAATTATGAGACTATGTTCAGATTGTGATTGAGTAATATATTTGCTTCTTATATTTAATATTTTTGTTCTTGAGTAATTCTTGCATGTTCTCCATTCCTGTTTATTGCTTTGGCCAAGTAGTAGGTAGTGACTCCAAGAGGGGGCGTTATGCTTGATTGTGGGTTCATGCCCCCTGATGACTAGCTTGAGTGAGATAAACATGAGTCTAGGGGATGTGTTGTTGCCACAAGGGGTAAAAAAACGGTGCTTGTAACCGCAGTTGCAATGATTGTTTACTTTACACAAAGTTCTTTTAATGCAGTTGTCTGTTGCTTTGGGTTTACACTTAGGGTGGGGCTCGCAACTTAATACCAGCAAGATGTTCATGATAGATTTCTAAAGGTGGGTGATTAGTAGTAGATGCAGATGGATTTCGGTCTACTTATTTTGGCGTACCGCCCATGCTTTTGAGCCTCTTCCTTTCTTTGTAGCATAATTAGCATTGGTTTGCGACCATAATCCTGTCAATTGCTCAGATGTGATTTGTTTACCTCGCATAGCAGTTTTATCGTCTTTTGGGAGATAGACATCACTAGTGAACATCATGGGAACCCGGTCCATATTTTCATCACTGTTTACACGCTCAATTTATTTCCTGATTTTACTTTCCAGTCTCAATTTTCACTACCTTATCTGTTGCGTTGATCCTTTGTAAACAGCAAGGCCGGAGAGATTGACAACCTCTCTATAATTGTTGGGAGAAAAGTTATTTGTATTTGTGTGCAGGTCCAGGTTAAGGGAGCAATATTTCACAAACGGCGGGTTGGTCGCTTCACCACCTACTTGTCGACCTTGGAGTCCTACTGGTCGACACTCAACCTTGGTATCTTTGCCAAGGGAAATCTTGCTACTACACTGTATCTAACCTTCCACTTGGGGTAACTGACGAGGAGATAGTATCAGTAGGTTAGATGCAATTTCCCCTAGACGAGGACTATAAGGTTTATCGAATCTAGTAGGACTCCAAGGACAACAAGTAGGTGTCTTCTTCTCAGGCGCTTATAGAAGACGCGGACCTACACACACAAAAATTAACTTTGCTCCCAATGTGTACAAAAAGGTTGTCAATCTCTCTGGCCTTGTTGGTTACAAAGGATCAAAACACAAGGGGAATAATAATAGTGATTGCAAAGAAAAGGAAACAAAGAAGTAAATAGTGGAGGTGTAAACAGTGGTGGAAATATGGGCCGGGGTCTTATGATGTTCACTAGTGATGTCTCTCTCCCAAAAGACGATAAAATATCTAAGCTGGGTGGACAAATTATAGCTGGGCAATTGAAATAAATATAAACGGACCGCAATGCTAATTATTCTGCAAAGAAAGTTAGAGTCTCAAAACTATGGGCAGTACGCCAAGACAAGTAGATCGAAATACAACTGCATCTACTTACTAATCATCCACCTTGAGATATCTATCCAGAACATCTCACTGCTATTAAGTTGCGGGCCCCACCCAAAGTGTAAACTTGAAGCAACAGAGAACTTCATTAACGAACTTTGCGTAAGTGATACGTCCCAAACGTATCTATAGTTTCTTCTTTCTCCATGCACGTTTTTTGTGATGTTGCTATGTTTTAGATACACTTTCATACACTTTTGATCATATTTGGACTAACCTATTACCTCAGTGAACTCCAGTGCCAGTTCCTGTTTTCTGATGTCTTTTTATTTCAGGTTTTTCCATTACGTAAAATGACAAAAAAATTCCGGAAAACTCCAATAAATAATTAGCGCAACGGAAGCTTGCGGAGCCCCGAAGGAGGACCCGCCGGGCCACCCTGTGCCTAGGCGGCCAGGGGGCGCGACCCCACCCTAGGCCGCGCTAAGTGGGCCTGCACCCCTTATTGGCCCCCCGGCTGCCCCCTTCGCCTATATATTTCCTTCGCCCCGAAACTTCCAAAGAAAAAACCCTTTTTCACGATCTCGAATTTGTTCCTCCGCCGTCGCGTTTCCAAGATCAGGAGCACCAGAAGAACTCTTCCCGGCACCCTACCAGAGGGAGGATTGACCTCCGGGAGCTTCTCCACCACCATGGACGCTTACCGGATGATCCGTGAGTAGTCCACCTTGGACCATGGGTCCATGATCAGTAGCTATGTGATGTTCTCCTCCCCTCTTTGTTCTTCATGGATTAGACCTTGTGAGCTGTCCTACATGATCAAGGCACATATGTAATTCTTTGTACTGTTGCTATGATGTGTTTGCTGGGATCTGATGGATTATGAGACTATATTCAGATTGGGATTGAGTAATATATTTGGTTCTTCTCTTTTATATTTTTTTTCTTGAGTAATTCTTGCATGTTCTCCGTTGATGTTTATTGCTTTGGCCAAGTAGTAGGTAGTGACTCTAAGAGGGAGCGTTATGCTTTATTGTGGGTTCATGCCCCCTGATGAATAGCTTGAGTGACAGAAACATGAGTCTAGGGGATGTGTTGTTTCCACAAGGGAGAAAACAAAGGTGCTTGTAACCGCGGTTGCAAGAATTTTCTAGTTTACGAAAAGTTCTTTTAATGCAGTTGTTTGTTGCTTTGGGTTTACACTTTGGGTGGGGTTCGCAACTTAATACCAGCGAGATGTTCTGGATAGATATCTCAAGGTGGGTGATTAGTACTAGATGCAGATGGATTTCGGTCTACTTATTTTGGCGTATTGCCCATGCTTTTGAGCCTCTTCCTTTCTTTCTAGCATAGTTACCATTGGTTTGCGCCCGTAATCCTGTCAATTTCCCAGCTGTGATTTGTTTACCTCGCATAGTAGTTTTATCGTCTTTTGGGAGAGAGACATCACTAGTCAACATCATGGGATCCTGGTCCATATTTCCACCACTGTTTACACCCTCAATTTACTTATTGGTTTTACTTTCCAGTTGCAGTTAACATCACTATTATCCTTTATCCGTTGTGTTTGATCCTTTGTAAACAACAAGGACGGAGAGATTTACAACCTCTCTGAACTTCGTTGGGAGCAAAGTCACATGTGGTGTGTGCAGGTCTAGGTAAAGTAAGTAACCTCGGTAGTGAACGACACCATTTTTCACTTTACCACCTACTTGTCGACCTTGGAGTCCTACTGGTCGATCTCAACCTTGGTATCTTCACCAAGGGAAACTTGCCTCTACGCTACATCTCACCTTCCACTTGGGGTAACCAACGAAGGGCGAGAAGCCGTTATCATCTCTCGCGTATCAGTAAGGTAAACAATCCTTGCAGCTGCGGTTACAAGCACCGTTGTTCTCTCCCGGGTGGCAACATCACATCACCTAGTCTCATGTTTCTGTCACTCAAGCTAGACATCGAGGGCATGAACCCACAGTCAAGCATAACGCTCCCTTCTGGAGTTATTATCTACTACTTGGACAAAGCAATAAAAATCAACGGAGAACATGCAAGAATTACTCAAGAACAAAATATAAAAGGAGAACCAAATGTATAACTCATCACAATCTGAACATAATCTCATAATCCATCGGATCCCAGCCAACATAGCATTGCAACAACAGAAAGAATTACATAGATGCCTCATGTAGGCAGCTCACAAGGGCTAAGAATTGAACCACAAGATTGGAGAGAAGACATCACATAGCTACTGGTCATGGACCCATGGTCCAAGGGGTACTACTCACGGCACATACGAGAAGCTCTCATGGTGGTGGAGAAGCTCCCGGAGGTCAATCCTCCCTCCGGCAGGGTGCCGAGAAGAGGTCTTCTGGTGCTCCAGAAATTGGAAGTGTGGCGGCAGCGGAACAGAGGTGAAATCGCGATGCGGGGCTCCCTCCGAGTGTTTTCGGAGCGAGGAGTAAATATAGGCCGACGGGGGCACCAGGGGTGGCCCCTCCCCCCAGGCACCCTGGTGGCGCGACCAGGAGGAGGGCCGCGCCAGGTGGCCGCCTGATTGGGACTTGTATCCACTCCGCCTCTCCTTCGATGATTCCCGAAGCTTCTATCGCGTTGATTTTTATATATTTTTCCTGGAATTTTCTGAGCTCTGTAAATATGGGTAAAAACCTGCAATTCACAGACATAAGCAGACAGAAACTAGCACTGGGTGCACTGAGTTAGTAAGTTAGTACAAATATGTGTAAAAAGATATGAAAGTGTAGAAAAACACATATCAATGTCACCTAAAAGAGCATGGAACAAGCAGAAATTATAGATAGGTTTGGGACGTATCAACATCCCTAAGCTTAATTCCTACTCGTCCTCGAGAAGGTAAATGATAACACAGATAATTTCTATGGTGATATTCTAACACACATATAAGAACTTCAAAGTAAAGCAAGTAATATATGCAATTCAAGTCAAGACAATAACAAGCAAGAGTCTATATCTAGTATTGAAACTAGCAAAGCATGAACATAAAGGTGCAAGAGCTCTCGATGTCCGTGACTCGAATGTCTACAAATGATGTTTGCGTGCAAGAAGTGGGAGATGGGTTTAGAGCATAAAAATACCATATAGTTTAATTGAGAACTCAATCTACTAAAGCTTCACACTTTGTCTCATTCGGAATATTATTTTGACTCATCCCCAGACCACTAGTCAGGTACAAGTCAAACTTATCCTATCCTTTTGACTTTGAGCACTCATGCAATGGATGAGCGCGAGCAAGATATGTTTCCACTTAGGATTGCCATGCGACGGATGCACATATGGGCTAAGGTAAGATCTCCAATGGAACTAGTGGGGTTCCATCAAACTTACTTGCTCATGGAGACCTGGAGCTCTTTTGAGGAGGCTCATCATATGAATAGGCAAGCCAAGTTCTATAGTGTAAGGACCCCCACATAGTTATGCATGAATGATAATCTCTATTAAGTACATGTATGACAATAGAGTACGAGTGTGGATATTTCAAAAAGGAATAGTAGTGTTGCCCCCTTCTCTCTTTTTATTTCTTTTTTCTCTTTTTTCTAATATTTTTTGTATTTTTGTGGCCTCATTGGCTCTTTCTATTTATCTCTCATTTTCCTCTTTGGGATCTTTTAAATTTTCCTCTTTTGGGATCTTTTATTTTGTCTTCTTTGGGATCTTTTTGTCACTTAAGGGAAACACTCTATATTTTACAAGAATATAAAAAATATCTTCACACTTTACGACAAGTGCTCAACCTAAATAAAAATGAAAACTATCATGATGTATGAAATGTATGCCTCTGCCAGTGTAGTAGGATATGCAATGATACTAGTGTGTCATGTAGCAATGATTAGGGCAAGGCCCAACTAGCATTGATGTCTACGCACACTTCTATTCTTGTAGACTATGTTGGGCCTCCAAGCGCAGAGGTTTGTAGGACAACAACAATTTACCTCAAGTGGATGACCTAAGGTTTATCAAAATCAGGGAAGTAGAGGTTGAAGATGGTCTCTCTCAAGCAACCCTGCAATTAAGATACAAGAAGTCTCTTGTGTCCCCAACACACCTAATACAACTTGGAGTTGTATAGGTGCACTAGTTCGGCGAAGAGATGGTAAAATATGGGTGATAAGTGTGGCAAAACAAAGTAATATAAATATGTAATAACAAGGCCTAGGCTTCATACTTTCACTAGTGGAAACTCCCAACAACATTAACATAGTCTAATCACATGATATTTCCACTAAAACATGGATTGGAGACGTACTCGGAGGTCATTCCTTTGTGATCAAGAGAGGACAAGAATTATGTAGGGCTACAAAAGCACACCTCAGAGTTCGTAGTTCTCATCTATGGATTTCCCAATGTCACCGCGGCCATCCAAAGAGAGTACCACAATAACCACAACATATCTAAAGGATAGTCAAAGACAAGCACCAAGAGACTCTCAATCTTCAATCAATTCACAAAAGAGGAAATCACTCATGAAAATATTCTTCTAACCCATGTCCAATAGACTGCTGCCACCATGGTCTTGGGGATTATACTAGATAAGATGAAGTGAGTACATCAATCCAATACATAGAGGAAGGGGAAATATCATGGGATCACCCTAGATTAACATAGCCTATGATCACAATGAAGATCACATCATGGGAGAGAGAGAAGACCACATAGCTACTGGTAGAAACCTCAGCGCCGAGGAGGAACTACTCCCACTTCATGGAGGGAGGATGCAACGTTGATGGAGATGAATCCGGGTGCACTTCCCCGTCCCGACAGGGTGCTGGCACAGGAATTCTGGTCCCCCAAAGCTTGATGGAGATGGCGGCGGAGATCGGAATTGCTTCCGGAGAAAAGGGGTATGGAATTAGGGTTTCCGCGACGCGAGTAAAAATAAGGGCCAAGGGGGGCCACCTGGGGAGGTCCCAGTCGCCCAGGAAGCCTTTCGACGCGGCCCCACCCTAGGCCGCGACGGGTGGCCTCCTCATTGACAGGTGTCCCCCCTCCGGCTCTCCTTCGGTGATTCCGGAAGGTTCCTTCGCGCTGATTTTTTTCCCCGGAATTTATTGGGCACTTTAAGTAATGAGAAAACCAGAAATACAAAAATAGCGGGAAAAAACAGACACTTGGGTGCACTGAGTTAATAGGTTAGTCCAAATATGATCAAAAGTGTAGAAAAGTGATCAAAAGCATAGCAATATCACACAAAACATGCATGGAGAAGAAGAAATTATAGATACGTTTGGGACGTATCAACATCCCCAAGCTTAATTCCTTCTAGTCATCGAGTAGGTAAATGATAACAAGCATAATTTCTGTGGTGACATGCTACCAACCATATAAGAACTTTAAGTAAAGAAATCAAGGCATGTAATTCAATTCAAGTCATAACAGGCAAGAGTCTATATTAGCATTGAAACAAGCAACATAACAACATAAAGGTGAAAGAGCTCTTGCTGTCCGTGACTCGAATGTCTCCAGATGGTGTTTGTGTGCAAAAAGTGGGAGATGGGAATACGAGAAAAAATATATTTGTTGAGAACTCAATCTACTAAAGTTTCACACTTAGTCTTCTTTTTAATCTTATCTTGACTCGTCCTTAGACCACTAGCGAGGTACATGTCAATTTGATCCACTCCCTTTCGATATTTTGAGCACTCATGCAATGGATGAGCGTAAGCACGAGAGTTGACACTTAGGATGGCAAAGAGAGAGATATGGTGGAGGAGGAAGACAAAAAGGGTGTGAAAGGCTCACATCAATGAGGAAAATCATAGACGAGAGAAGGCCAAATGATAGATATGATGTGAGGAGTACGGATTGCCATGCAACGGATGCACATAGGAGCTAAGAAAAGCTCTCCAATGGAACTAGTGGGGGTGCATCCGACTTGCTCGCTCAAGAAGACCTAGAGCTCGTTTGAGGAGGCTCATCATTGGAATACACAAGCCATGTTCTATAGAGTGAAGGTCCCCATATAGCTATATGCATATATGATCATCTCTATGGAGTATAGGGTATAAGATGGAATACGAGTGTGGATCTTTCAAAAGGAATAGTAGTTTTTTCCCCTTCTCTCTTTTTATTTCTTTTTCTCTTTTTTCTATTTTTTGTATTTTTTTGGTGGCCTCAATGGCTCTTTCTATTTAACTCTCATTTGTCCTCTTTGGGATCTTTTAAATTTGTCCTCTTTGGGATCTTTTCCTCATTTAATGGAAACACTCACTTTTACAAGAAGTATAGAAGATCTTTCACACCTTACAAAATTACTCGCCATAAAGAAGATGTAGCTATCATGATGTATGCAAATGTATGCCTCTGCCAGTGTAGTAGCAACATGTATGACATGAAGATGAAGTCATGAGAAGGTGGATGTTGCATGGCAATGTATCTCGGAAAAGCTATGGAAATTCCTTGATAGGTAGGTATGGTGGCTGTTTTAAGGAAAGATATAAGGAGTTTTATGATGACCGAGCGTATCATCCCAAGGGTTTGGATGCACCGGCGAGGTGGATGTCAACTCTCGGAGTGAGAAGAGGGCAATGGACGGTACCGAAGAGGCTAGCAAATATGAGGAGGTGGAAGTGTCAACTTTCGAATACTTACATTAGTCTGAAGAACTCATGCACTTATTATACGTAACTCTCAATCTAATCAGGAGGTTCACAAAGATACAAGTACCCCGAGGAGGAGTGTATGGGGGTTTGGTTATCCTTGTGCATCCTCGACTCATGGTACGTGTGTGTACTGTAATATCTGATCCCTCCAAAGATTAGTGATCCATCTAGTAGCTAGAGTTCTCAACTAGTTTTTGTAGTTTTTGAAAATAAACACGGATTGCCCAAAATACGACACCTATCACTAATAGGCTAGATCTCTTGACACCAAAAGTTCAAACATTACTCACAACAATACCTTAAAACTATTGCAAGTTACTACTACAATTAAACAACAACCTCAATTACCTCCTTAAAGACAAGACACAAATCAGTGCAACAACCAACTCTCTTAACAAGATAAACATGAAAACTAAAGAGAGTTCCAGAAACAAACTAAACAAAATATCTTGAAAAAAAATAAGCATGCAAACTAAGAGTTAAACATGACAGCAGCTAAGAAAAGACAAAGAACACACAATAAAGAAAGATAAGCATGAAAATCTTATGATGTGTTCTAGTTTAATGTCGAGCATGTTTCTCTCCCAAACAAATAAAGTTGGGTTCTAACTTGTTATGAACAGCAAACCAAACTAAAAAAACTAAGAAGTGAACTTAAGAGCGAGACGCTCCAAGCATAGCACATAACGCATGAAGTGATAAAAATATAGTGAGACAAAGGATGAACTGATGATTGTTGATGGAGAAGGGGATGCACGGGGGCATCCCCAAGATTAGATGCTTGAGTCTACTTTAATATTTATTGGGGATGCATGGGGGCATGCCCAAGCTTGCGCGTTTGACACTCCCGAATATTCTTTCATCAACTTCCCTCGCACACTTGAAAACTCCCTTCATACATAACTCATCATAAGCTGATAACAGAGGTTAGTACCCTTAATAAAATAATTTGCCTCTACTGGAAATAAAGATTTTCTTGAAATTTTACTATTTCTCAAGATTTCCAAAAGGTTTTTGCAAAGAAAAATCTAGCGCAAGACTTGCAAAAGTTAGGAAAGGCAAAACGTGGCAGAATCTGTGAAAAACAGACCAGCAGGTATTAAATAATTTGTTCGGGTACTTCTGCAACTCAAATAAAAAAACTCAGAACACACGCTCTAAAGACAATTGTATGGAGCAGTCAAAAAAATTCAGATCAAAAAGATGATCTGGTGATTTTAGGCGAATTTTTCCGTCCAAGGACAGAATCTGTTTTCTGGACAGCATGTCACAACTTTTGAACTGTCTTGCAATCGGAGGCTAAACTTGGCACAAAGCTTGAAAAAAAAGATATAATGATGTTGCTAAAGTAGTATAAATCATCAAGACCACTAAAAACTTAAAGTAAAAAACACAAAGTAAAGATAACAAGGGTTGTCTCCCTAGAACTCTTTCTTTATAGCCATAAAGATAGGCTTAAGATTTTAATGATGCTCTCGTAGAAATAAGAGTTGAAGAACAAAAGAGAGCATCAAGAAGCAAATACCAAACACTTTTAATTCTAGCGTGCTTCCTATGCATAGGAATATTGCAATAGAATAATTCATCGAAGCACAAAGCAATAAGCATAGGAAGGCAAGGCAAGTGCAGTTTCAGAACCTTCAACATAAAGAGAGGGAACTTGATATTATTGAAATATCTATAAGCATATGTTCCCTTCTCATAATAATTTTCATTGGGATAACGAATAAACTCAACAATATAAGTATCACATAACGCATTGTTACCATGATCCACATGCAAAAAGGTACTTTTACTCTCCACAAAAGCAAAATCCTTCTCATTAGTAATAGTGGGAGCAAACTCAACAAAGTAGCTATCACATGAATCATTCTTATCATGATCCACTTGCAAAATTTTATTCTTTATAGCATAAGTGTCATCACAATAATCATCATAGATAGTAGGCAAAGTATCATCAAAATAAATTTCCTCATCAAAACTTGGGGGGCTAAAAAGATCATCTTCATCAAACGTAGCATCCCCAAGCTTATAACTTTGCATCCCATTAGAATAAAAGGTATTCAAAGAAGACATACTAGTAACATTACAATCATGAATAGTATGCTAATAAAGTTCCATAGGTTTTTTGATTTTCCCTTCAAACACTTCATGTCCCAACTCAAGGTAGAGCTCATAAAAATCTCTCATTTTTCTTGTTTTCCACAAGCCTAACTATTGAAAATAAAAACAAGAAATGAAAAGATTTAATTGAAAGATCCAAAGATATACCTTCAAACGCTTACCTCCCCGGAAATGGCGCCAGAAATATCTTGATGTCTACGCACGCTTCTATTCTTGTAGACTATGTTGGGCCTCCAAGCGCAGAGGTTTGTAGGACAGCAAAAATTTCCCTCAAGTGGATGACCTAAGGTTTATCGAACTCAGGGAGGTAGAGGTTGAAGATGGTCTCTCTCAAGAAACCCAGCAATTAAGATACAAGAAGTCTCTTTTATCCCCAACACACCTAATACAACTAGGAGTTGCATAGGTGCACTAGTTCGGTGAAGAAATGGTAAAATATGGGTGATAGGTGTGGAAAAACAAAGTAATATGAATCTGTAATAAAAAATTACAGCAAGCAAACAAGTAGTAAACGTGAGCACAAACGGTATTGCAATGGTGGAAACAAGGCCTAGGCTTCGTACTTTCACGAGTGGAAACTCCCAACAACATTAACATAGTCTAGTCACATGATATTTCCACTAAAACATGGATTGGAGACGTACTCGAAGGTCATTACTTTGTGATCAAGAGAGGATGAGAATTATGTAGGGCTACAAAATCACACCTCAGATTTCGTAGTTCTCATCTATGGATTTCCAAATGTCACCGCGGCCATCCAAATAAAGTACCACAATCACCACAACATATCTCAAGGCTATTCAAAGACAAGCACTAAGAGACTCTCAATCTTCAATCAATTCATAAAAGAGGAAATCACTCATGAAAATATTCTTCTAACCCTGTCCAATAGACCGCTGTCTCCATGGTCGCGGGGATTATACTAGATAAGATCAAGTGAGTACATCAATCCAATACATAGAGGAAGGGGAAATATCATGGGATCACCCTAGATTAACTTAGCCTTTGATCACAACGAAGATCACATCATGGGAGAGAGATAAGCCCACATAGCTACTGGTAGAAACCTCAGCCCCGAGGAGGAACTACTCCCGCTTCATGCAGGGAGGAAGCAACGTCGATGGAGATAAATCCGGGGGCACTTCCCCGTCCCGGCAGGGTGCCGGCATAGGAATTCTGGTCCCCCGAAGCTTGCTGGCGATGGCGGCGGAGATCGGAATTGCTTATGGAGAAAAGGAGTCTGGAATCAGGGTTTTCGCGACGCGAGTAAAAATAAGGGCCAAGGGGGCCACCAGGGGAGGTCCTAGTCGCCCAGGTGGCCTCCCGACGTGGCCCCACCCTAGGACACACTGGGTGGCCACCTTGGTGACAGGTGGCCCCCCACCGGCTCTCCTTCGGTGATTCCGGATGGTTCCTTCGCGCTGATTTATTATATATTTTCGCGGAATTTATTGGGCACTTTAAGTAATGGGAAAACCTGAAATACAAAAACTACAGAAAACAGAAACATGCATCGGGGTGCACTTAGTTAATAGGTTAGTCCAAATATGATCAAAAGTGTATAAAAGTGTAACAAAAGCATAGCAATATCACACAAAACATGCATGGAGCAAGCAGAAATTATAGATAAGTTTGGGGCGTATCAAGCATGCGGCTCCTCGATCAAGCAAAAGCATGAATTACATGAAGATCAAGTCATGAGATGGTCCATGTTGCATCGCAATGTATCTCGGGAAGGCTATGGGAGTGCCTTGATAGGTAGGTATTGTGGATGTTTTGAGGAAGATATCAGGAGGTTTATGATGATAGAGTGTATCATGCCAAGGATTTGGATGCATCGGCGAAGTTTGCACAGCCTCTCAAGATAAGAAAGGGCAATGCACGGTACCGAAGAGGTTCGCAAAATATGGGAGGTGGAAGTTGTCGGGGGGATGGATTGAGACCATAAACTGGCATATAGAAGACCCTAGCCAACTCATCCCTTGGAAGGCCTAGAAGGAGAACCCGATTTCTGGACCTGGTCGCGCCCAACATGAAGCCCGAAGACCGTAGAAGGAATTGGACTTACCTTGGTAAACAAGTAAACCACTTGTAACTAGATTAAGACTCCATCTCGTGTAGAAGTCAGATTCATGTAACCCTAGGGACCCAACATCTATATAAGCCGGCACCCCGGGGAACCAACAGGACAACTCAACTTAGATCTTCACGAGGCATTGGTAGTGATTCCGCATCTTTGTATTCAAGAAGTCGGCACCCGATAATAGAAAAGCAGGAGTAGGTATTCACCTTACGAGGGGCCGAAACCTGGGTAAATCTCGCGTCTTGTGATCTCATCGACTCTCCCCTCGTATTCACCTTGCAGCAAAGATCCCACACTAAGTTCTCCAATGAGGACATCTGCGTGAATTTCCCATGATAGTTGGAACCCACCGTGGGGCCTTCACACGCAGGAGTTGTCATCCTGGAGGGAGCTTAGCAAGGAATAGACGATTTCATCGCCACCCGGATCACCAGAAGCCGACACGGAAAGCTCTGCACCAACAACACCACCCGGGCTCTCGAGACCGATTTCCCCACAGAGGTAACATGTTGGCTCTAAACCGACTCCCGGTATGTTTTCGTCGGGGTCGTCCATCGATCTTCAGAACCGGCACGATCCGCCGAAATCTCAGCACACGACCTGGGAGAACTCTCTGATGCCGACTCATGTTCCGGTGAAGCAAAGCGCTCTGATACCATCCATCAGCCCCATCGGAAGTAACTGACTCAGTCCCGCGCCAGAGGAGTATGATCCGGATTTTCCTTGTTGTCCGACATCGTACCATTCCATCACAAATCTCTGTACCGACTCCAAAGAAGTAGATCATCAGAAATCGACCGGTTCCACTCATCGTTTAGTCGGGTTTACCCATGGATCTCCAGTACCGGATCATCTTGTTAAGACCAAAGAAGGGGAGAGTGTTACACGATTCCCAGAAAAAGTCTATTTTCCGGAAGAAGAAGACGACAACGATATCAGAACAGCTAGCCCCTCTGAAGAAAACCAACAGGAAGGAGTCGAAGAGAATCCACCCGACACTGTCAAATTTTGGCTCCCAGCCGACAAGAGTTCGGATCGTGTCACTGGTGGGAACCCCAACCCCCCGGAAATACCAAAGAGGCTCGAAACCAGGATAACAACCAGAGGAAGTCGGTACGAATACCATGAGCAGCTAACGGAGCACCAAGAAAGAGCCGTACGGCTACAAAGAGAAACAGCTTGGGAACACAAGAAGTCCAGAAAAGTGCACAGTCAATCTTCATGATAGATTTAGCCAAATGATAATTCTGTGGACCTGGATCGTCGGCTTTGATCTTCACTAGACCGCATGAAGGAAGTAGTCAGAGATTTTCAAAGACTAGTTGACGCTATCATCAGATATGCCAGCTCCGATGAAGCTAGGTACGGAAAGTTTCCAAATCAAAATCAAAACAATGGGAAACGCAAGCTCATTGAGGATCCAGAAAAAAAGATTAGAGACGACTCCCAGAAGCAGGGAAATTTTGTGAGACCAGATAAAAGAACTCGGACAAATAATTTTGAAAAAACTCTACAAGAGCCCTGGCCAAAACACTCCCGATCGGGTCGTGCTAAAAATCACTCTTGGTAACAATGCTACCACATGCTTACATTCAAAAAACAATGGGAAAAATACAACAAGTAGTCTCACATGTCTGAAGAAAATATGATCGGCTCCTACGGCCAAAGAATGTCACACCCAAGAGACACCGAGCCTACCTATTATAGAGCCGGCTCAGGTCATCAGGCACCAAGGAACTAGTAAGAAAGGCGAGTGTCATTCGTCCTCCTCAGTAACAGCCCCTTATGGTAAGAACAAGTTTTCCAAGTGAAACCTGCCGTTTAGACAATAAAGCGATGGACGGTGACCACGCATTTTTCCCAATATGGAGGTTCACGAAGCCGTGGGATATAGCACAGCTCCGTCTTTATTGTATCTAAATAGGTCAGGGATATCGCTGGGCACTTGTTAAAAAAGTTAGTAAAATAAAAAATTCAATTATTACGTACCGACTCTTACTTTTCTGTCATTTTGCATTGCACTTTTTGCATTTTAATTTCTTGGAAACCTGGAGGGCTTGATCACCTCTCCCTGGTACCAGAGATGTATATTGCTTTATTTAGGGACGCTGGGGACTTGAAGTTTTTTGGACTTCAATTCTTCAACTGGGGACTCGGCATATACATGAAATTAGCCTACTATGGATTTATCTTTGTCTGTATAGCTGATGCAGACTCACACTTCTATGACCTACGTGACCCGTTTTAGTTCAAATAGCAGCCGACTTTATTAGATGCTTGATGAGTTTGATTCTATTACACAGAACACTAGAATAAGACATGCGATGGTTGCTTGCAGAGATGTTTCGACTCACGCGCAATTGAGAGACCAACGTTTCTTTTCTACAAGACAGACAGAAAACCTCCTTCTTAAAGGAGTCGGTCAGTGCTGATCTTGTACTGTTAAAGAATGTTGAGACAGCCACGCGTATGGTCAGCTTCTATATGAGCTCTTACATTTTTTGCATACATAAGCATCCTTTCCATTTTTCTTCTATCTTCTTAACCTTTCTCAGTATACACAAATACATCAATTATTTCCTCCGTTGAAAATATCGACTTTCTTGAACATTATCAAATGAACTAGAAGTCGATACATGGGGTCTACAAGTTGACTCTGCTATGACTCAATATGAACATAAATTAATCATACCGAATCATGGGGACTACACCTTGGCTTTAAATTAAACATATTGACTATTCTGTGACTCAGCATAACACCCACTCATGGGGGCCATTTTTCTAAAAAACACTGGCACACGAAATGCTTGTACCTACATATATGTACTTCGGAAGATACCATGACAAGTCGGTGTGCACCGACCCCCATTCTAAGGACACAGTGGTAATTAAATCTTGTCAAAGGAACCACTAGGGCACATTACGCATCCAGCCGATTTCTTATCCAAGTCGGCTTCTTCAAAAATATGATTGTCAAAAAGGTGTCAGTTAGTTTACATACTCCGGGTTGTTAACCGATTCTCAAACATACCATACTACTCATAGCTAGGAACGTAAAACCCAGCATACCATATCTGCTTTGAAGAAGGAAAGTATATTTAAGGACTTCACAAGTAATGGCCATATGTTCGACTTCTATAAAAATAGAAACAGAAATGCTAAAGGGAATTGGCATCCAGGCATTCAAAGGCTAAAGAGCGGTATAAAAATACCGCGAAGGTTCAAATGCATATCACGGACAAAAGCAAGTAGCTCATTATTACATCAGCCAACATTATGGCATTTCAAAATGTTTTCAGTCACTGATTCCTCAAACGCAAGATAAATGGAGCAGACCCGATTGCAGCAGTTTTAAGACATAAGCACATCATCCTTGCCAGCTATACCTTCCGATCTGCACTCTAGAACCACCTTCAGGTTCTACAAAGTTAACACAACCCTCATATAATGCAACATCGGAGAGATCATCGAACCTCAAATCATCTTCTCCCTCACCTGAAGCCGGCTCGGTTGAAGTTGCCCGGTCTGCAGTCTTCATCTTGGACGGAGGAAGCATGGATAATTCAACTGGCTCGGGAGGTCTAATCTTATGTTTTTTTTTGCGCTCGTCGTATCCGGGTTCCAGCTCCATCAGATCGATTTCATCTGCAATCTTTGTCACAAACAAGCGCGTCTCTTTGATGATCTTTTCATAGTCATCCTTGGAAAAGGGGGACCCATCGATGTTTAGCTCCGGAAAGCCGCCAGCTAATATTTTCGGCTTTGGGTCAGGGTGATAAGATTTCGCAAGTTCTAAACCGTGCATCACTCCCAAACAACATGCTGAACGCTTTTCCAGATCCACCCAAGCAGGTACAGTCGAGAAAGACTACACCATCCCGACTAGTTTTGGTATGTTTTCCAGCTTACTCTGAGTCGCAACAATAGCATTGACGACTCCTTCACATAACTGCTTGATCAACGTGTATAACGCAGTCAATTTCTTGCCAGGCAGCTCCTGAAGAGATGGATGCTGTTTGCATGTACCAAAGATCACCAAGTCAGTAGGAAACTATGATTGCTTAATAATGGTTTAATATTTACATCGATTAAACCGACTCACCAAAGACTGATATCACAAACTGATGAATGCTCTTTTTAAGAACATTCAATCGTTTCTCTATTTCTTGGCACTTGGACGTGGCGTCGTCAACCTGACTCGAAGAAGCTTGAACTTCGGAATGATGAGACTTTGTCACCTTCAGTTCCTCTTCTTTCTTTTTCAACTCATCTTGAAGTAGGAAAATCTCCTTTTCAACTTGCTGTCGCTTACCAGACTTGTCCTCGAGTTTTCCTCCAAATGATGAGTTGTCTGGCCGGTCTCCAGAGCCAAAGCCTGCACAAAACAATCAAATCCCTGTGTTTTATGAGTATATAATAGACACTTGGGGGCTGCACTGCGAAACAAAACTCATAACAAGTTCTGGGTCGCCATAGATATAACAACCCGGTACTTGGGGGGCTACATTACATTACATTAATATAGCTACATATGAGTAAAAATACATCATAACGTTGCTGGATGCATACGATCAAGTCACGTTGTTGGCCGTGACGACTCATCGACTCAAAGTATAAATCTTCAAATGAGGCTTTTTCAAGAGTCGCCACAAAGGGCTAAAAAGTAAAGAGCGAGACGCTCCAAGTTTAGCGCATTACACATGAGGAGATAAAATATAGCATGGAGAAGGACGAAATGGTGATTGTTGATGGAGAAGGGCATGCACGGGGGTATCTATCGGGGGGATGGACCAAGCCTATAACCCGGCATTGGATCTATGGGCCGACTCACCTGCGGAAGGCCCACAAGAGAAGAACTGGCCACTGGCCGGTTGCGCCAAGGAAAGAAGATCGAAGCCGTAGAAGGAATTCGACTTACCTTGTATAGAATATAGTGTATTTGTAAAGTAGAATAGGACTCCACCTCGTGTCGGAGTCGGACTCGTGGAATCCCAGGACCTGGCACCTTTATAAGCCTGAGGTCCATGGGATCCAGGACCAGAGAACAATCTCAATCTAAGATAGGACTAGACACTTGTCGGCATCGAGACTAAGTTTATGAGCCGACTCTCTTGTAATTGATCAAACAACTCTTCTTTCGAGAGTCGGAACCCATAATAAGAGGAAGCAGGATTAGGATTTTACCTAGAGACAAAGGGGGGCTGAAACCTGGGTAACTCGACGAGTATTTTCTCCATGTCGACTCTCTCCACAAAATCGCCTCGCAGCAAAGGTCCCATGGCAAGTTCGACTCTTCGGACATCTGCCGTGACTTTCCCACGACAGTTGGCGCCCACCGTGGGGCCTGCGCTCGCAGGTGTTGAGATTCTGGAGTGAGCTTTGCACGGCATGAAAGGATTCATCGTTGGACGGATCACCAAGAGCTGGAGCGGGAAGCTCTGCATCGACGACTCAACGTGGGGCCCTAAAGCCGATTCTGTCGAATCAAGATATCGGGTCCCGATTGGGTCTATCCACATTTTCATCGGCAGGACAGACAGATCTGAGCCAGAGCTGGATCCCGAAGTTCCCATTGAAACTTCAAGTCGGCAGCATGCCGGCTCCAAAGGTACCTTCGTCGTATTCATTGGTGAGACTCCAGAGCCGGAGCTCTCTGTTGAGTCCCAATGTACGATGCCTCAGAAGAGCTGACTGAGACCAACTCATATCCAAGTGAAGGAAGCTTCTCAGACGAGGTGTCCCCCGGTCTGTGGGGAATAGTTGACACGACATTGGTATGCCAAAGTATAACCCGGACTACCCTCGCTTTGAACCTCCGTATTGCGCCACGGTGTTCATGGCCGACATTGGAGGACTGGAGAGCCAGGAAGCCCAACACCAAAGTGCAGAGTCGTCAGCCGCTACGGCTCCTAATGCAAATAGGCAGCCGGCAGCGCGCCCGTCAGTGCAAGTTCCCACTAGAGCCGTAGCCCTTGAAGATTCCCTAAACTCCCTCAATGAGGCACTCGCCACAACGGTTACAACTGAAAATCACGAGGCTTGGAATACAAGGGTTAATGAGCTCAGGTATCGGATGGCGACTCTACGAACAGAGGTCAATGTTGAGAAAGAACATATGATTAAAAAATAAGCCTCTCTCGTCCATAAAGCTGCACGTCGCCGGGGAGAGTCAGATCTGATAGACACTCAGCGATTGAGCCTCTCCCATACGAGCCCACAGAGATACACGAGTCGGTTCCCCCTTGATTACCAAGGACGATCGCTGTTTAACAGCCCTAACCAGTCAACTCCCCCAGGATTTACGCCTCCAAGACAACCGGCTCCTTCGCCATGCCAAGATCGCTACCACACACCTCCTCACCAATTCGACAACCCAATGGCTAACGTTATGGCGACAACTCGTTTCCTGATCAACGCACCAATTCATGGAGACACTCTAGCAGATCGTGTCACCCGAGAGGCCGCCGACTTCCTCAAGACAGCGATCACACAGCAGGGCTAATACTCACAAGGGGTCCCATACATACATGGAACTCCATATCGAAGCATGAGCCGACAAGCAGAGTCGCCAAATCCAGCAGCCTCAGGTAGCCAACGCCACCATAGAGTACCTCTCACCCCTCCGGGAGGACTGAGGATCATGGACCTACCGGCTCCCAACACCAACCAATGCGTAGCGCCGGCGGCCCAACTTCCCCCACATGAACCAAACAGAAGATCGCCAGCCGATCCGTGGGTAACCGATGTCTAGTGTTGGCTTTAATAAACACACGCTTACCCCTAGACTTCAAAGGACCATGTAAGATCCCAAATTACACGGCTGACAAGGACCCGGCGGCTTGGAACGAAAGCTATGATCTCGCCATGGATATGTTGCATGCTAGCGAGGAAGTCTACTCCCGATACTTCACAATGATGTTGGAAGGGACGGCTCGCACATGGTTCAAAAATCTCCCAGAGAACTCCATCACCTCTTGGACGGATCTCAGAGAGAAGTTCATTAAGAATTTCCAGGGCAGCTGCCGGCAAGACACGACAATAGTCGATTTGGAGCACTATGTCCAGAGAGAACGAGAGTCGGCCCTAAGCTAGGCAATAGGAGTCGCAGATATAATCCATTCCTCGAACACTATTACTGCACAAACAGCAGTGATCGTACTCGAAAGAAACTACAAGTTCGAGCCTCTATTACTGATGGCTTCTCGCCCCTCATTGGTTACCCAAAGTGGAAGGTTGAGATGTAGACAGCAGCAAATTTCCCTCAGTGAAGATACCAAGGTTTGTCTCCAGTAGGACTCCAACAACGACAGGAAGGTGACAATGGCGCTAGCAATTAGGCGGTTGATGTGGACCTGCACACACAACAGATAACTTTGCTCCCAACGAGTTCAGAGAGGTTGTCAATCCCTCCGGCCTTGTTGCTCACAAAGGATCAAACGCACGGGATAATAATGATAGTGATAGCAATAGAAAAGTAAATAAAGCAGAAAATAAATAATGGGTGTAAACAGTGTTGGAAATATGGACCGGGGTCCCATGATGTTCACTAGTGATGTCTCTCTCCCAAAAGACGATAAAATAGCCATGCGAGGTAAACAAATTAGGGCTGGGCAATTGACAGGATTATATGCGTAAGCCAATCCTAACTATGTTATAAAGAAAGGAAGACGCTCAAAAGCATGGGCGGTATGCCAAGACAAGTAGACCGAAATCCATCTGCATCTACCTACCAATCATCCACCTTGAGATATCTATCCAGAACATCTCGCTGGTATTAAGTTGTGAATCCCACCCAAAGTGTAAACTCAAAGCAATAGACAACTGCATTAAAGAACTTTGCGTAAAGTAAACAATCCTTGCACCCGCAAGTACAAGCACCGTTGTTTTCTCCCTTGTGGCAACAACACATCCCCTAGACTCATGTTTCTGTCACTCAAGCTAGTCATCAGGGGGCATGAACCCACAATCATGCATATCGCTCCCTCTTGGAGTCACTACCTACTACTTTTCCAAAGCAATTAACAGCAATGGAGAAAATTGAAGAATTACTCAAGAACATAAATATAAAAGAGGAGAATCAAATATATTACTCAAACACAATCTAAACATAGTCTCATAATCCATCAGATCCCAGCAAACTCAACATACCAACAGCAAAAAGATTACATATGTGCCTCGATCATGTAGGGAAGCTCACGAGGTCTAAACCATGAAGAACAAAGAGGGGAGGAGAACATCACATAGCTACTGATCATAGACCCATGGTCCAAGGTGGACTACTCACGGTTCATCCGGGAAGCATCCATGGTGGTGGAGAAGCTCCCGGAGGTGGTTCATCCCTCCGGTAGGGTGCCGGGAAGAGGGCTCCTGGTGCTCCCAATCTTGGAAGCGCGACGACGGCGGAACAGCGGAGAGATCGCAAAAAATGGTCCTGTCCTTGAGGGTTTTGAGACAAGAGGGATATATAGGCGAAGGGGGGTAGCCAGAGGTGGACCAGGGGCCCCAGGCGCCCCCCTGGCGCGGCCTAGGGGATGGCCGCGCCAGGTGGCCGCCTAGGCCACCCCTGGCTCCCCTCTGGACCCACTTTTGCTCTTCCCGAAGCTTCCTGTACACTAATTTTTCCTATATTTTTCCCGGAATTTTTCTGGAACTTTAAGTAATGGGAAAACCTGAAATACAAAACCAGCAGAAAACAGGAACTGGCACTGGGGTGGACTGAGTTAATAGGTCAGTCCAAATATGATCAAAAGTGTATGGAAGTTCATCAATATCAGAGCAATATCACACAAAAGAAGCATGGAGCAAGCAAAAAATTATAGATACGTTTTGGACGTATCAATTACACAAGCTTGGCCGACTCAAGAGGACGGTCAGCAACATAGGGGAGCTCATGAACGCGGTTATCAAGTATGCCGAGTCTGACAAAACCAAGGATGCTGATCCGAAAGAGGACAATGCCGCCCAGAACAAAAAGAACAATGGGAAGGGGTCTCAGAGCCAGGGCCAACAGACCAAGCGTCGACAATATCAGAATACTTACGACTTGGTAGACAACACAAACGTCAGCTCCCAAAGGCAGAAGCAGGGGGCAACAACTATCGCAAGCCAGAACGAAGTTTCCAACCCCCAGTCACCTTTGAAAAAGCTATGAAAAGACCTTGCCCAATGCACAGCAAACCCGACCGACCAGCTAGCCACACTTGGGAACAATGCAACTTCATGACGGAGTTCCAAAGGCATCGAGGCCAGGCCCCCCTGGGTCGGGTGGTGGAGCCGTTCAAAATAGTAACAACCAAAACTTTGGTCAGCAGGGAGCCGGCGCAGCACCACAAAACGAAGGACCCCAGGGAGGAGGACGGCAGAACCAATCGGGACTCACCAGCTTCCAATCAAACCCAAATCAGCTCCAAGATCATTCTGCATATCAAGTCTTCACCACCAGCAGTTGTCGGCGGGACAGGAAGTTGCAGCAGAGAGTCGCCATGTCTGTGGCCACGGAGCCGTCTTGTCCCAGGTGGCTTAACTGGTCCGAGCAACCAATCACTTGTATGAGGGATGACCACCCACCAGTGGTAGAAAACCCGGGTTCTATAGCCTTGGTAGTTTCTCCACGAGTTGGGTGCTACACACTAGACAAAGTACTCATGGATGGAGGAAGTAGCATCAACATCCTCTACTACGAGACTTTCCAAAGGATTGGATTGAGTCACAAATAGCTGCAAACCTCCAACACCATGTTCCATGGTATAGTCACAGGGAAGTCGGCACACCCAATAGGAAAAAACTACCTGGAGAAATCCTTTGGAACCGCTGAGAACTTTCGCTTTGAAATCATACCTTATGTGGTGGTGAAGCTTGAGAGACCATATCACGCCATCCTGGGCAGACCGGCTTACGCCAGGTTCATGGCTCGCCCATGCTACATTTACTTGAAGCTAAAGATGTCGGGTCCCTTCGACCCAATCACGGTAGACAGAAGCCAGTCTAGAGCCACGGAATGCGACGAATAACATGTCAAGTTTGCCAATGCACCATGTGAAAAAGAGGACATGTCTTCATACCAGGAGAAGTAGACCCAAACGACTCTACCATCTTGAAGAATCCGACTCCTGAGAACAACCCCAAGTTCCAACCGGCTCAGGACACAAAGAAAGTCAATTTTGTCCCTGGTGATGCTTCCAAGCAGTTCATCATTGGAACAGAGCTCTCTGGAAAATAGGAAAGCGAGTTCATCGAGTTAACTACTGGAAATGCTCAGTTTTCCAAGTGTCATGCCCTTTGCCGTCTGCATTTCGTCGGGGCAGACGGCAAACAGGTGGTGTGTCGTCTGCAACCCTAAATGCAGACGGCAAAAGTATGACGTATGGCAAACAGGCTGGATGCCGTCTGCTTCGCCTAGGAGAACGGCAAAGAAACCTTTGTCGTCTATGCACAGACGGCAAAGAGCCCGGTGGCCCCACCCAGCGCACTCCTCAGATGGCAGTTAACGGCCAGGGGGTTTGCCGTCTGCCCCCGGATGGCAAAAATACTTTTGCCGTCAGGGGGCAGACGGCAAACCCCTGGGGAGTTAACTGCCCGTGAGGCCTCCTCTCTTTCTCTCACTTCATCCACTTCTCCCTGCGCCGCCTCTCTCCTCTCGTCCCACGCCGTTGCCGCATCGACCCTGTCCCCGCCGCCCACGGCCGCCCGCCGCCGGTGATCCTCGCCGCCAGCCCCTCTCCTCCTCCCTCCTCTCTCTCCTCTCCTCCTCTCCCCCTCTCCCGCTCTAACATTTGCCGCTGCGCTGGGATTCGCAGAGCACCGCCGCCGCTGGTGAAGACGCCGCCCTCGACGCCGGTGCCACCTCGCACCGGCAGCCGTCCTCGTCGCCGGCGCCACCTCCCCCCCCCACCCGCAGCCACCTCCCCCACCGCCGCCGGTGAGCCCGAGATCCCCGACCCTCTAATTTTTTATTTTTTTCTAGGTATTATTAGTATTAGATTTTTCTGTTATTAGTATTAGTATTAGTATTGTTAGGTTTTTCTGTTTTTTAGTTAGTATTAGGTTTTTTCTTGTTTACTTAGTATTACTATTAGTATTAGGTTTTTCTGTTATTAGTATTAGTATTAGCATTTAGTTAGTCTTTTGTAGTTAGTTAGTTTTAGAAAAGAAAAATAATTAGAAGAAGGAAAAGAATTAGAAAAAAATAATTAGAAGAGGAGAAGGAATAAGAAGAAGAATAGAACAAGAAGAAGATGACAAAGAAGAAGATGAGAAATAGAAGAAGAAGAAGAAGAAGAAAAAGAAGAAGAGGAGAAAGAAGAAGAAGAAGAAGAAGAAGAAAAAGAAGAAGAAGAAAGGAAGAAGAAGAAAAATAGGAGAAACAAAAGAAGAAGAAGAAGAATAAGAATAAGAAGAAGAAGAATAAGCGAACTAGAATAAAAAAAGGATATGAGAAAGAAGAATAGGAAAAATATGAATATTTAGAAAAGGAAAAGAAATAGATGAAGAAAAATAAAAATAAAAGAAATAGAATAAAAAGAAGAAGAAGAAGAAGAGGAAGAGATGAAGAGGAGAAAGAAGAAGAGTTTATAGTATTGTAGTTAGTTAGTGTATATATTGTAGTATTATGGTTAGTTAAATTTAGTATTTGTTTGGAAAAAAATGTTAATGATCCCTCCCCTCGCCTATCAGTAACGTATCCCTTACCGGACCCATCCTCGCAGATCCTCACCGGTGACCCTAGCCTCTCCTCGGCCCTCTCTCTCGTCACCGAAGGCAGCAGGTAGCTAGATATCTTCTTCCCCCTTAATTTGCTTTGTTCCGGCCTTCGTGTCGATGACACTAGTAGCTAGGTAAATACAGTCGCGTAACCAGTATGCGTCTCCCGTTCGAAAGGGTTACAGTTATAAATATGCATTAATTTTCATATTTATAATAGTGATTCTTTTGAATTGTCCAACGTTATCCATGGACAGCCCGAGTATGTATGTAGATTGGGTCGGTTTCCCATGCTTTGGTCCCGATCCGATGCGGTATTTCGTCAGCGCCTCCTTGTTGTTCTCCGGATACACAACCTCTCGGCTTGTTGTCGAGACGTGTATTAGGAGAACAGCGGGGAGGTGCTGCCGAAATACCGCGTCGGATCGGGACCAAAGCATGGGAACCGACCCAATCTACATACATACTCGGGTGGGATTAGGACCTATCTTTACCTATTAGTGTGTAGGGTAATTGCATATGCCGTAGCTATGTATGATAACAGCAATAAAAAGTGGACGTAATAAAATGGTATATTTGTTGTTTAGTAGCTAGCTGTAGCGACAAGATGAGCGATGATCGTGCGTGGATGTACACTGGTCGCCCTAATCAGAAAAAGATCAGCAATGAATGGGCAATGAAAACCAAGTAGTTTCTGAGAGCGGCGTTTGCAAATGGGCAGAGAAAAACCTGGTGCCCTTGCGTTAGGTGCGACAATTATAAACAGGCGACAGAGGTGGATATGGGTAAACACTTGCAGAAGTGGGGTTATAAGCCTGGTTATACGGTGTGGAGCTTCCATGGCGAGTCTGGCGGACGACGGAGAGAGGTGGTGGTCCGTCAGCGCACGGATGAGTACGGAACCGGGATCGAAGACATGGTGCAGGACTTTGACGATGCGCGGGATGAGGACGATGAGATGGAGGAATCGGTGAAGGCCTTCTATGAGATGTTGGAGTCTTCGAAACGTCCGTTGCACGCTCACACTGAGCTTTGTCAGCTCGATGTCATCGCACAGTTGATGGCTTTGAAGGTACAATTCAACTTGGGCACAGATTGCTACAATGCGATCATGACCCTAATTGGGCGGTTTCTACCAAAAGATCATGTTATGCCTGCAAACCTGTACCAATCGGATAAAATCCTCAAGGTACTTAAGATTCCCTATGAGCAGATACATGCTTGTGAAAATGGATGTGCTTTATTTAGGAAAGAGTATGCGGACGAAGACTATTGTCCCAAATGCAAGTCATCCAGGTATGTTGTGGTAGACAATGGTCAAGGTAAGAAGACACAGACCAAAATACCCGTAAATGTTCTTAGGTATCTTCCAGTGATACCAAGAATTCAACGCCTTTACATGATGGAAGAGACAGCCAGACAAATGACATGGCACAAACATGGGAAGAGAACAGAATTTGATGCAGATGGGAAGCCGATGTTGACTCACCCATCGGATGGTTCAGCATGGAAGCACTTTGATGAAAAACATTCGGAAAAAGCTAAGGAGCCAAGGCATTGCCGAATCGCCATCGGCACAGATGGGTTCAGTCCTTTCGGTCTGATGGAAGCCTCATACAGTTGTTGGCCTGTATTTTTCATGCCACTCAATCTCCCCCCCTCAGAGATTATGAAAAGGAAGAACATTTTCCTGACGTTGATAATACTAGGGCCCAAATATCCGGGGAAGAATATGGATGTGTACATGCAACCGCTTAAGGAGGAATTGAAACAAGCTTGGGACGAAGGGTTCAAGATATACGATGCAGATAGAAAAAAGACCTTCAAAATGCATGTTTGGTACCAGTACTCGATGCATGACTTGCCGGCGTATGCGCTTTTCGCTGGCTTCTGTGTTCATGGAAAGTTTGGGTGCCCAACATGCAAGGCTGCTCTTCAGTTTCATTGGCTGAAGGCGGGTGGCAAGTATTCCTGCTTCGACTTGCATAGACAGTTTCTGCCTCCTAAGCATCCTTTTAGAAAAGACAAGAAGAACTTCATCAAAGGCAAAGTTGTCAAAAACCTGGCAGCACCTACGATGACGGGCGAACATGTCTTGGCACAGTTGAACTCTCTTGAGCCTGATCCAGAATGTCCCGGGTATTTTAAGGGATATAACTCGGAACACGCCTGGACTCACAAGACATGCTTCTGGGATCTCCCCTACTTCCAAGACCTCGAACTTCCACACAATATTGACGTGATGCACACTGAAAAAAAATATCGGCGAGGCCCTGTTTGGTACATTTTTCGGCATAGATGGGAAGTCAAAGGATAATCCTAAAGCTAGAGTCGACCAGGAGACTCTATGTGATAGACCCTCACAGAACATGCGACAGCCGAAAGGAAAGAAGAATTGGTCCAAGCCAAGGGCCTTGTTCAATCTTGGAAGGGGGCATATCAGGGAAATTCTCTTGTGGGTGCAAAAAATTTTGATGTTCCCTGATGGGTATGCAGCGAATCTGAGGAGGGGAGCGAGTCCTGAAAAACATAAAATATTTGGGCTGAAGAGTCATGATTGGCACATATGGCTTGAGCGGGTAATGCCGGTGATGTTGCGCGGCTATATCCCCGAGGAAGAGTGGCTAGTACTGGCAGAACTGAGCTATTTCTTTCATGTTCTTTGTGCTAAAGAACTATCAGATGGGATGCTAGAAGACATGGAAGATATGGCGCCGGAGTTTCTCTGCAAGTTAGAGAAGATCTTTCCACCGGGATTTTTTAATTCGATGCAGCATTTGATATTGCATCTCCCGACCGAGGCAAGATTAGGGGGCCCTGTGCAAAATCGTTGGTGCTATTCAACGGAGAGAATGAAGAAGACGCTTCGAGCAAAATGTAAAAATAAACATAGAATTGAAGCATCGATGGCCGAGGCTTTCATTACCGAGGAGGCGGCAAACTTCGTGACAGCACATTATGAAGCCAAAAATCGCCATTTGCATAATCCAAAGCCTCGATACAATACTGGCGACCCCCAACGGCGTCAATCCAACCTCAGCCTATTCAAAGGGAAGCTCGGACCTGTTGGTGCTTCGAGAAATAAGATTTTGGATATCAAAGAATGGCGGACTCTTACACTGTATATCTTCACCAACCTAACAGAAGTGTGACCGTACATCGAGTAAGTGCTCGGTACGTACATTGTTTCGCAACTTCTAATAATTCTTGTTCCTTATTAATTCCCCTGAATTCATATAGTCGATACGTCGCCAAATTCTCGAATGGAGTGGTTATTGAAAGTGATTCCATCGTAGAGTATGAGCTTCTTGCCAATCAAGGAGACGGAAATCCTGGTTTCATCTCTTGGTTCGAACGAACGGTAACTATCATTCATATATAGGGTTTCATTTGTTGGTTCGACCTATTTTTCACTAATATACCAATCCTTTCCTATAAAACTTATAGGAAAATGAGGAGCCTATCGACGCCGAATTGAGACAAGTCGCTAATGGTTTTGACAATAAGGTCCGTTTATTTGAGAAATACGACATCAACGGGTATCGCTTTCGTAGCGTTGATGAAGAGCGAAAAATGGCCGATCGAAAAACTACAAATTCGGGTGTCTCTGCTGTCGGCGACGGAGGTATTGAGTATTATGGAAGAGTTGAAGCAATATACGAACTTCTATTCTATGGTGAAAATCCTCCCAACGTCGTTGTCTTCAAATGTCATTGGTTTCTCCCATCGAGGACTAGACGAACTCATGAACATGTAGGTCTAGTCGAAATTCGACAAGACACCCATTTTAATGTCCCCGATGTCTATATTACGGCTCTACAGGCCACCCAGGTTTTATATCTATCCTACCCCTGCCAAACGGTTGAAAACCTGAAAGGTTGGGATGTCGTTTATGATGTGCCACCTCATATTAGACCACCTCCCCCCAATGAAGAGGATTATGTACCCCACATTGACCCAGAGACATATGAAGGAGAATTCTTCCAAGAAACACACGTGATAAAAAAACGTTTCCGAAACCGCTCTACGCAACCCGCTAACGACGATGTTGAAGAGCCTGAAGAAGAAGAGGTTACTGCTCCAGATGACCTGTCCATGCTTGACCGTTTACATAAAGGCCTTCCAAATGTTGGTGTTGTTGAACCTGATGAGGCCGCCATTATCGACGACACACGTGATAGTGATGACGATCCTTAAATTGATCGCAGAGAAGATACCGATGATCCCGGCTATTGTTATTTGTATGCATCTCAACTTTAATTATATATATATATATTCTCATTATTGCAGTAATTAATTTTGTATTATTAATTCTTTTTCTCATTTTACTAATTATTTTATTTTAATTCTTGGCAGGTTCGTGACAGATATGGAGGGCGAGACCTCAGGCTCGCGAGGGAGCGGTCCTGCGCTCCCACCTCTGGCTCTACGGAGGTCTTTGCTCGACAGTATTTCCTCGCCTCCTCCTTCTACTGATGAGGTGCCCAGGGGGAGAGGAGGTCGGAAGAAGATTGGGAGAGGCAAAGCAGGTGGTGGTCGCGGGAAAGGGAGACGGACACCTGCTGCTGCTTCCTCGCCGCCACCTCCGGCTGATTCACCAGAGCACTGCAGGGTGGATCCCTCCTTAGACACTCCGATCCACCAGCCTGAGGTGGAGGAGGAGGCTACGTCCACCCGCACGACCTGGAGTCCCTGGCCGGACCAGCCGGAGCAGCACACGCCTGAGGGGGAGGCTGGTGCCGAGCTAGACACTACGGATGAGGAGGAGGTGGCTGAGGGTACCACCGTGTACCAGCGTGGGGGTAAACGGCTCCCGTCCGTGCCGGTGACTCCCGCCCATAAGTGGTTGATTACGCCTGATGGAGAGACGTAAGTGCACTTATACTCTCTTCCGGTACCTTCTATACTTATGTCTATCTGATGGATTTGTCTTTTTATACTGCAGGGGTTGGATATACGGCAATGGTGTCCGCAATCCCAACTCCATCCTTGGTGTGCTCGTCAGGGAGAACTTCCCGGGGCTGGTTCAATTGCCCGGACCTGATGAGGTTCCGCAGCCTGGACTCAAATGGGAGCACTATTGTGCTGCCCCGACCCCGCCGGATATGACCATCAACGGGGTCGAATGCCACACCAGAGCCGACATGGTGATCAAAGACTTTTGGGTAATTTCTGTTTCACAGAATAAAATCTTGACAATAGCTAGTTGGTGCACTCATCAGTGTTGTCTCGTGCTATTGCAGGTCTACTACAAGGTCGATGAGTCCAAGGAGCAGGAGGCGGAGGACGTGATAGTTGCAGAGGCCACGCGCCTCTTGCAGAACACAAGGCACGAGATGCGAGTGCAGGCGGTCCGTGACTACTACGCCAAGCAAGGGCGCAAGCGTAGCAAGAAGGACTGCCGCAAGAAGTTTCTGACCAGGGCCCAGTACATGACGGTAACCCTTCTTAAGTCTTGAATAGTTTGCTTGATTTGATTCCTATCTAGGCTACTTATTAGTTTCCTTGTTTACTAACTTAGGCGCCGCCGAGATGGTGTGCGGACAAGATGGATTGTTGGGAGGTCATTGTGGACCACTGGTGCTCAGATGCCTGGTTGGCCGTCCACAACAATGCCAACGACCAGCGCGCCCAAATGGTTGGTGTGCCACACCATCAAGGCAGCCGTAACTTAGCTGGTTACGGGCATAAATGGGTATGTGCAAATTCTTCTTTGCTTTGTCTTTTAGGCACCCACTTACTAATATCATGCTTTGCTTTGTCTTTTAGGCGGAGCATAATAAAACGGAGGTGCCTCAGGTGTTCGACATGTATGGCATGTCCCATACAGCATCGTACAAGAAGGCCAAGGCGCTCTCGGAGTCGGATCTCGCCACTCCTTCGACTTTCACCAACATTGCCGCCTATAGTAAGCTCAAGGCTTATACTGAGGTGGCGAAGGAGAAGCACGGGGAGGCTTACACCCCGATTGGGAAGCCTATTGACCAGGAGCTGGTGATGATCTCTGGTGGAGGAAGGCGCCATGGCGCCATGGCCATTGGAGATAAGTTAATTAGGTGTGATAAGACTCTTCCTGAGATCAAGGCGCACCAAACGAGTTCTTCTCCTGCTATAAGGACTCGTCCGCGGTCAGTCGACCTCGCTATCCAGGTTATCCATAAGGACTCTTGCATTCTTGTTTTCTCTCATCGAATATTACAATGCTAACTAGAGGACTGGGGTTGCAGGAAGCTCTTGAGAAAGAGCGACAGAACACCCAGCGGCTACTGGAGGAGAAGGAGCGGTTGGCAGAGGAGAAGGCAGCGGAGAGAGAGCGGCTGGCGGAGAAGAGGACGGCGAAGGCTCTCGTGGAGGCCGCGGCACGACACGATGCATCGAACCGGGCCTTGTATGAGCTCTTCGTGGTAAGTCACTTGTTCATATTCACCCAAAGAATGCATGTTATAATTTTTGTTTATATTACTAACTAATATGATTGACTCATGAAAAACAAATGTGCAAACTATGTGCGAGAAGACTGGTCAGGCCGCTCCACCGATGCCGATCATTTCTCCTGTGGGGACGGTGAGTATCTTTCGATGATCATCAATACCATATTGAGTGGCGTCGTACTAACCTCTAGTTGATCTTTTTGTGCAGCATAACTCTCGGGCTGCGTCCCATGACCCTTCTCCACCGTCAACATCGGCCAACCCGACGGATGATTCTCAGCCACCTCAGCCTTGAGGGCTACACTCCAGTAAGTTGTCTTCTATTTTTCTTTATTAATGCTTAGTTAGCTTGATATGCTCACAAAATGGTAAAGTTAGTTCGATTCCCTAAAAAAATGCTAAGTTAGCTTAATTGGCTCAAAAATGGTAAAGTTAGCTTAATTTACTGAAAATATGAAAAAGTTGGCTTCATTTCATCAAAATTGCTAAAGTTAGCTTAAATGGCTCAAAAATGGTAAAGTTAGGTTAATTACCTCAAAAAATGCTAAAGTGAGCTTAATTTACTCAAAATATGATAAAGTTGGCTTCATTTGATCAAAATTGCTAAAGTTAGCTTAATTGGCTCAAAAATGCTAAGTTAGCTTCATTTCCTCAAAATATGCTAAAGTTATCTCAATTTGATTACAATTGCTTATGCTTCTTTATTTCCTCAATAAGAAGAAGAAGAAGAAAGAGAAGAAGAATAAGAAGAAGCTTCTCCTTCTTCTTCTTCTTCTCCTTATTCTTCTTATAACTTTCTTAGCTTCATTTTGCAGATTTGCTTCAAGGGGAGTCATGCTATGATGGAGTGCTGCATTTGGACTTGTAGTTTAGTTTCATAAACTTTTTTGGTCACTATGTGCTTTGTATTTGCCATGTATATATGTGAAACTATGAAATGCTTGTTGGAACCTTGTTCACATGTGAATCTTGTATGCAAACCCTGTGGGAGACTATATATTGTTTGTTGGTCACTATAATGTTTGCTGGATACTATATATTGAGATTATATATATATATTTGTCAAAATGCAGGGATTTAAAAGAAAACAGATAAAACAGAAGGATTGCATCCACTTTTCCATCTGCAAGCTGTCGGCAAAGGCCTTTGCCGTCTGCATGCAGTTGGCAAAGTGGACACGTGGCGCCCAGCTGTGCAATCTGGCAACAGCTGGGTGACCATTTGTTCATTATGCCGTCTGCCTCCGGCAAGGCAGACGGGAAAGTTTGTCATTATGCCGTATGTCAGTAGACGGCATTAACGGCCTGACGGAGCCGGCCGGACGGCCGGCTAGTTTTGAGGCAGACGGCAAAGTTTGCCGTCTGTCAGTAGACGGCAACCCCGCCGTTAACGGCCTGACGGAGCCGGCTGATAAAGTTTCGCAGTCACGCCCGCTCTGCCGTCTGCTTGCACAAATGCGCACGGCAAAGGTGGTTTGCCGTCCGTCGATTTCCTGCAGACGGCAAAGCACCTCTTTGCCGAAGAAATAGCTGACGGGTGCTTTGCCGTGCGGGGGCAGACGGCAAAGGACTTTGCCGTCCGCCATATAGGTGTTTGCCGTCCGCCGAGGCAAACAGCAAATAGGTGAATTCCAGTAGTGGTTCTTCCATGAGAAACCTTCTAACATGCCAGGTGCCCCGAGGGAACTCGCTGAGCACAACCTAAATATCGACTCAAAGTTAAAGCCGGTTAAGCAATTCCTTCGTCGTTTCAATGATGAAAGGTGGAACGCCATTGGGGAAGAGATAGCTCGGATCCTTGCCGCCGGGTTCATCATGGAAGTTTTCTATCCAGAGTGGCTTCCAAACCCGGTCCTCGTTTTGAAAAAGAACGGGACTTGGAGTATGTGCATCGACTATACCGACTTAAACAAGGGAAGGATCGCTTCGCACTATCTCGCATTATCAAATCATCGACCTCACTGCAAGATGTGAGCTCCTGTGTTTTCTCGATACCTACTCAGGTTATCACCAAATCAAGATGGCCCTCGAAGACCAGGAGAAAACAGCTTTCATCACTCCCTTTGGGATATACTGCTACATTCTATGCCTTTCGGCTTGAAGAATGCATGGGCTACATACCAGCGAACGGTGCAGAATTGCCTCAAGGAGAAAATTTGATGCAATGTACATGCTTACCTGGATGACATAGTCACCAAATCCCAGGTCTCCGACTCACTCATCGGTGACCTCCAGGAAACCTTCAAGAATCTGCGCAAGTACAAGATGAAGCTAAACCCAGCCAAGTTCACCTTTGGGGTCCCTGCAGGAAAACTCCTTGGATACATAGTGTCGGAGAGAGGAATTGAGGAAAACCCAGAAAAAATCAATGCTATTATGGCTCTCCAGAAGCCAGCCTCAGTGAAAGGAGTCTGACGGCTCACTGGGTGAGTAGCTGCTCTAAGTCGGTTCATAAGTCGGCTTGGAGAAAAAGTGATCCCACTATACCGACTCTTACGAAAGTCGGAGAAATTCGCGTGGGACGATGAAGCTGATCAAGCCCTGGAAGCTATGAAGAAGCAATTGTCCCAAGCCCCGACCCTGGTGGCTCCAACAATCGAGCAGTCAGTGTCGTGGTTGTGGTTGAACGTATGGAAGCCGGCAAAGAGCACCCTTTGCAGAGACCAATCTATTATGTTAGTGAGGTCTTGACTTCATCAAAACAACGCTACCCTCATTGGTAGAAGCTGGTCCTTGGTGTTTCATGGCGAGTCGGAACCTCAAGCATTACTTCCAAGAGCACCCCATAACTGTAGTCAGTTGAGCACCGCTGATACGTGAGAGAGGATTGCTTCTCGCCCTTCATTGGTTACCCCAGTGGAAGGTAAGATGCAGCGTAGCAGCAAGTTTCCCTCGGTTCAGATACCGAAGTTGAGTATCGACCAGTAGGACTCCGGCGATGATAAGTAGGTGTCAGCGACGCACCTGACGCGGACCTGCACACAAAACAATTAACCTTGCTCCCAATGAAGTTTAGAGAGGTTGTCAATCTCTCCGGTCTTGTTGTTTACAAAGGATTAAAACACAGGATAATGATAATGATAGAAACTGAAAGTAAAAAGCAAGAAAGTAAATGAGCGTGTAAATAGTGATGAGGATATGGACCGGGGTCCCATGATGTTCACTAGTGATGTCTCTCTCCCAAAAGACAATAAGACTGCTATGCAAGGTAAACAAATTATAGACGGGCAATTGACAGGATTATAAACGCACCGCAATGTTAACTATGCTACAGAAGAAAGGAAGAGGCTCAAAAGCATGGGCAGTGCACCAAAATAAGTAGATCGAAATCCATATGCATCTACTACTAATCATCCACCTTGAGATATCTATCCAGAACATCTCGCTGGTATTAAGTTGCGAGCCCCACACAAAGTGTAAACCCAAAGAAATAGACAACTGCATTAAAAAGAACTTTGCGTAAAGTAAACAATCCTTGTAACCGCGGTTGCAAGAATCATTGTTTTCCCCCTTGGGGCCATAGCACATCCCCTAGACTCATGTTTCTGTCACTCAAGCGTGTCATCAGGGGGCATGTACCCACAATTGAGCATAACGTTCCCTCTTGGAGTTACTACCTACCACTTGGACTAAGCAATAAATAGCAACGGAGAACATGCAAGAAATACTTCAGAACAAAAATACAAAAGATAAGTAACAATTATATTACTCTATCACAATAAGAACATAATCTCATAATCCATCAGATCCCATCAAACTCAACATAGCAAAAGCAGAAATAATTACATATGTGCCTCGATCATGTAGGGCAGCTCACGAGGTCTAAACCATGAAGAACAAAGAGGGAAGGAGAACATCACATAGTTACTAGTCACGGACCCATGGTCCAAGGTAGACTACTCAAGACACATCCAGGAAGCGTCCATGGTGGAGGAGAAGCTCCTAGAGGTCGATCCTCGCTCCTGCAGGGTGCCGGGAAGGGTCCCGATTGTGCTCCCGATCTTAGAAGCGCGGCGGCGGCGGAACAGAGGCGAGATTGCAAAATAGGGTTCTGTCTTCGGAGTTTCCCCGTTATGGGGAATAAATAGGAGAAGGGGGCAGCCAGGGGGCACCAGGGGCCCAGGCGTCCCTCTGGCACCAGGGGCCTGGCCGCGCCAGGTGGTTGCCTGGGTGCCTGGTGGTGGTCCCCTGGCCCTCCTTCGGGCTTCTGGAGTCTTCCGACACGCTGATTTTTTATCTTATTTTTCCCGGATTTTTGGAGCACTTTTTATATGGTGAAAAACTGAAATAGAAAAACAGCAGAAAATAGGAACTAGCACTGGGGTGCACTAAGTTAGTAGGTTAGTACAAATATGATCAAAAGTGTATGAAAGTGTATCTAGATCTTAACAATATCACATAAAACATTCATGGAGCGAGCAGAAATTATCGATACGTTTGAGACGTATCAACATCCCCAAGCTTAATTCCTGCTTGTCCACAAGTAGGTCAATGATAACAGGCATAATTTCTGTGGTGACATGCTAGCAACCTTATAAGAACTTTGAAAAGTAAAGCAATTAAGATATGTGATTCAATTCAATTCATAACATGCAAGAGTCTATATTAGCATTGAAACAAGTAACGAAATAACATTAGGTGCAAGAGCTCTCGCTGTCTGTGACTCGAATGTCTTCAGATGGTGTTTTCGTGCAAGAAGGGGGATAGGGAATACGAGAAAAAAGTATTATTGTTGAGAACTCAATCTACTAAAGTTTCACACTTGGTCTTCTTTCGGATCTTATCTTGACTTGTCCCTAGACCACTAGCCAGGTACAAGTCAATTTGATCCACTCCCTTTCGATATTTTGAGCACTCATGGAATGGATGAGCGTAAGCACGAGAGTTGACACTTAGGATGGCAAAGAGAGAATATGGTGGAAGAGGAAGTCAAAAAGGTGAGAAAGCCTCACATCAATGAGGACAAACATAGGCGAGAGAAGCCAAATGATAGATATGATGTGAGGAGTAGGGATTGCCATGCAACGGATGCACATATGAGCTAAGGTAAGCTCTCCAATGGAACTAGTGGGGCTGCATCCAACTTTCTCGCTCAAGAAGACCTAGAGTTATTTCGAGGAGGCTCATCCTTGGAAAATGCAAGCCAAGTTCTGTAGTGTGAAGGTCCCCATATAGCTATATGCATGAATGATAATCTCTATGGAGTACAAGGATAAGAGGGAGTACTGGTGTGGATCTTTAAAAAGGATAGTAGTGTTGCCCCTTTCTCTCTTTTTTTCTCTTTTTTCAATTTTTTGTATTTTTTGGTGGCCTCAATGGCTACTTCTATTTAACTCTCATTTGTCCTCTCTCGGATCTTTTATTTTGTCCACTTTGGGATCTTTCCCTCACTTAAGGGCAACACACTAATTTACAAGAGGGTATAGAAGATCTTTCACACTTTACAAGGTACTCAAATCATAAAGAAGATGTAGCTATGATGATGTATGCAATGTATGCCGCTGCTAGTGTAGCAGGAACATGTATGACATGAAGATCAAGTCATAAAGAGGTGGAAGTTGCATGGCAATATATCACGGAAAGGCTATGGAAATGCCTTGATAGGTAGGTATGGTGGCTATATTGAGGAAGGGTATAAGGAGGTTTATGATGACAGAACGTATCATGCCAAGGGTTTGGATGTACCGGCGAAGGTGGACGCCAACTCTCGGAGTGAGAAGGAGGCAATGCATGGCACAGGAGAGGCTAGCAAATATGAGGAGGTGAAAGTGTCAAATTTCAATACTTACATTAGTCCGAAGAACTCATGCACTTATTATCGGTAACTCTCAATCTAACGATGAGGTTCACAAAGAGACATGTACCCCGAGGAGGAGTGTATGGGGGTTTGGTTATCCTTGTGCATCCTCGACTCATGGTACGTGACTGTGTTCTAATATCCGACCCCTCAGAATAGTAGTGATCAATCTAGTAGCTAGAGTTCTCAACTAGTTTTGTATGTTTTTTAAAATAAACACGGATTTCCCAAAATACGACACCTATCACTAATAGGCTAGAGCTCTTGACACCAAAAGTTCAAACATTACTCACATCAATACCTCATAACTATTGCAAGTTACTACTAAAATTAAATAGCAACCTCAATTACCTACTTTCAAGACAAGACACAACTCAGTGCAACAACCAACTCTCTTAACAAGATAAACATGAAAACTAAAGAAAGTTCCAGCAACAAACTAAACAAAAGACAAGGCTCTTGCTAAAGACAAACTAAAACTAAAACTAAACATGGAAGTAGCTATGAAAAGATAAAGAACACACAAGAGCAAAAAAATAGGCATGAAGAATCCTATGATGTGTTCTAGATTTTGAAAGTGGAGCGTGTCTATATCCCACACAAAGTAAGACGGGGTCTAACTTGTTATGAACAGCAAGCAAAGCTACAGAAAACTAAAAAAACTTAGAGCGAGACGCTCCAAGCATAGCACATGACGCACGAAGTGATAAAAATATAGTGAGATGAAGGACGAACCGATGATTGTTGATGGAGAAGGGGATGCACGGGGGCATCCCCAAGCTTAGATGCTTGAGTCTCCTTGAATATTTATTGGGGATGCATGGGGGCATCCTCAAGCTTGAGAGCTTGACACTCCCAAATCATCTTTCATCATCTTCCATCGCACACTTGAAAACTCCCTTCATACACAACTCATCGTAAGCTGATTAGAGAGGTTAGTACCCTTAATAAATAGTTTTTCCCCACTGGATATAAAGATATTCTTGAATAGCTACTGTTTCTCAAGATTTCCAAAACGTTTTTGAAACGAAAAAGCAAGTTTAAGGTTTGAAAAAGTTAGGAGAGACAAAACATGGCAGAATCTGTGAAAAACATAACAACAGGTAGTAAAGAATTGTTTAGGGGCACTTCTGCAACTCAAATCGAAAAACTCAGAACATACGAAAGTTCCGTGATTGTATAGAGCACGCTGTTTAAAAAATTGAGCTAAAAAATATGAACTGGTGATTTATTCTGATTTTTCACATCACGAGGACAGAATCTGCTTTCTGTACAGCATGTCACAACTTTCACTTCCCTTGTCATATGAGGCTATACTTGGCACAAAGATTGAAAAATAAAGATATAATGGTGTTGCTATAGTAGTAACAATCATCACGACCACTAAAAACAGAAGTAAAAACATCTTGGGTTGCCTCTCAACAAGCGCTATCTTTTACGCCATTAAGCTAGACATAAGGCAAAAGAAGAATCAAGTTTTATCAAGAGAAAGAGAATAGCTAGTCCGTGTAACAGACTCAAAAGGTAACTTGATTTTCCTTCTAGGGAAGTGTTCCATCCCCTTTTTGAGAGGGAATTGAAATTTCATATTCCCTTCTTTCATGTCAATAACAACACCAATGGTGCGAAGAAAAGGACGTCCCAAAATAATTGGACATAAAGGTTCTCACTCTATATCCATAATAATGAAATCAACGTGAACATAGTTGTCACTGACAATGATAAGAACATCGTCGATCTTCCCCAAAGGTTTCTTTACGGAAGAGTTGACAAGGCGATCACCAAAAGAACATGAATCAAAAGGTTTCAATTCAAACATATCATACATTCTTTTGGGCATGACGGAGGTACTAGATCCAACGTCACATAAAGCATAGCAAGAGAAGTTATTTAATTTAATTTTTATCATAGGGTCCCAACCATCATCTAGCTTCCTAGGTATGGAGGCTTCTATCCTAAGATTCTCCTCCCTAGCTTTTATGAGAGCATTTGTGATATGCTCCGTGAAAGCAAGATTAAGTGTGCTAGTGTGGGGGTCTCTAGGCATTTTGTGTAATAAGCTGATAACTTCTGAGAGGGTACAAGTATCAAAATCAATATCACTACTATCAAAGGTGGTAGTAGTGTCATCTAAGCTCACTTTTTTGAAACCCTCTATGTTCATAGGAGTTTCTTCTTCCACGGTTGAGGTATTAGAATCACCATTAATAGGTCCAATGGGACCAGGAATGCATTGGGTGCTAATAGTTTTAGTATCCTCAACAATTTGGATAGTGGAAACAGTGTGAGGTGTAGGAAGGATCTTAATTCTATCCTCTTCCTCTTTTTCTCTAGTCCATCTTTCATTAAGTTAGCCATCATCTTAATATTTTCATTAATTTGTAAGTGGATAGCATTAATAGGAGTGGCCTTACTCTCCTCAAGGGGAGAGGTTCTAATTTTTTAAATCTCAACATCAAGGGCTAAGCTTTCTACCTTCAAACAAAGATTATCTAATTTAGCTAGATTTTCTTCCACATTCTTGTTGAAGGCTTTTTGGGTAGTGATAAAGTCTCTAAGCATATTTTCTGGTTCAGAAGTGGGGTTCTTGTTGCTAGGGTAGGTGTTGTCGTTCCCATAAGTGGATGGAAATGGTCTAGGATTACTAGCAAAGTTGCCCCCATAAGCATTATTATTTAAAGTTGTTTCTAGCATTGAAGTTCACATCTACTTGTTCCTGAGCAACCAAAGAATTTAAAGGAACATCATGAGGATCAATAGAGGGTTGCTTGGTAAGTAGAGACATAATTAAATCAACTTTATCATTAAGGGAGGTAATTTCCTCGACAGAATTTACCTTCCTACCTGTTGGAGCGCGTTCGGTGTGCCATTGGGAATAGTTGGTCATCATCTCATTGAGGAGTTTCGTGGCAGCACCGACTGTAGTTGACATAAAGGTACCTCCCACGGCCGAATCTAACAGGTTCCGCGAGGTAAAGTTAAAGCCTGCATAAAAAGTCTGGATAACCATCCAGGTAGTCAAACCATGTGTAGGGCATTTCTTAACAAGAGATTTCATACGTTCCCAAGCTTGGGCAACGTGTTCATTATCCAATTTCCTAAAATGCATAATGTTACTCCTCAATTGGATAATTTTAGCAGGTGGGTAGTACTTCCCAATAAAAGCATCTTTGCACTTATCCCAAGAATCTATGCTATTCCGAGGCAAAGATTGAAACCAGATTTTAGCTTCGTCCCTCAAAGAGAAAGGAAAAAGCTTGAGCTTAACAACATCACCTTCTACTTCTTTATACTTTTTTATATCACATAATTCAACAAAATTATTCAAATGTAAAGCAGCATCATCTCCAGCACCCAAGAATTGATTTCTCATAACAAGGTTTAGTAAAGCAGGTTTAATTTCATAAGAGGTAGCTGAAGTGGCAGGTGTGGCAATAGGAGTGCATATAAAGTCTTTGTTGTTGTGACTGGTGGAGTCACACAACTTTGAGTTTTCAGAGGAACCCATAGTAGCAGCAGGTGTGGCAGATTTTTTGTAATTTTTGATATAAGACACAAAGATAAAAACAGAAAGGTAAACTAACAATACTAAAAAGTAAAGGTAAAAGGTAGTGGGAAACTCCCATATCTTGTCACTCGGAGTCCCCGACAACGGCGCCAGAAATTCGCTTGCTGGTGCCAAATTTGATGGGGCAAAACTTGTGATGAGCTTCGCTCCCCGGCAACGGAGCCAGAAATTTGCTTGATACGCGAGAGAGGATTGCTTCTCGCCCTTCGTTGGTTACCCCAAGTGGAAGGTAAGATGCAGTGTAGTAGCATGTTTCCCTCGGTGAAGATACCGAGGTTGAGTATCGACCAGTAGGACTCCGATGATGATAAGTAGGTGTCAGCGGCGCACCTAACACGGGCCTGCACACAACAGTATTAACTTTGCTCCCAACGAAGTTTAGAGAGGTTGTCAATCTCTCCGGTCTTGTTTTTTACAAAGGATTGAAAACACAGGATAATGATAATGATAGCAACTGAAAGTAAAAAGCAAGAAAGCAAATGAGCGTGTAAACAGTGATGAGGATATGGACCGGGGTCCCGTGATGTTCACTAGTGATGTCTCTCTCCCAAAAGACGCTAAGACTGCTATGCGAGGTAAAAAAATTATAGACGGGCAATTGATAGGATTATAAACGCCACCGCGATGCTAACGATACTACAAAAGAAAGGAAGAGGCTCAAAAGCATGGGCAGTACGCCAAAATAAGTAGACCGAAATCCATCTGCATCTACTACTAATCATCCACCTTGAGATATCTATCCAGAACATCTCGCTGGTATTAAGTTGTGAGCCCCGCCCAAAGTGTAAACCCAAAGCAACAGACAACTGCATTAAAAAGAACTTTGCGAAAAGTAAACAATCCTTGTAACCGCGGTTACAAGCACCATTGTTTTCCCCCTTGTGGCCACAACACATCCCCTAGACTCATGTTTCTTTCACTCAAGCGTGTCATCAGGGGGCATGTACCCACAATCAAGTATAACATTCCCTTTTGGATTTACTACCTACCAGTTGGCCAAAGAAATAAATAGCAATGAAGAACATGCTAGAATTACTTCGGACCATAAATAGAAAAGATAAGAACCAATTATATTACTCTATCACAATCTGAACATAATCTCATAATCCATCAGATCCCATCAAACTCAACATAGCAAAAGCAAAAAGAATTACATATGTGCCTCTATCATGTAGGGCAGCTCAGGAGGTCTAAACCATGGAGAACAAAGAGGGGAGGAGAACATCACATATCTACTGATCACGTACCCATGGTCCAAGGTAGACTACTCACGGCACATCCAAGAAGCGTCCATGGTGGAGGCGAAGTTCCCAAAGGGGTATCCTCCCTCCGGCAGGGTGCCGGGAAGGGCCCTCACGGTGCTCCCGATCTTGGAAGCGTGGCGGCGGAAGAGAGGCGAGATTGCAAAATAGGGTTCTGTCTTCGGAGTTTCCCCGTGACAGAGAATAAATAGGCAAAGGGGGAAAGCCAGGGGCGCCACCAGGGGTCCAGGCGCCAGGTGGCCGCCTGGGTGCGCCAGGTGGCCGCCTGGGCGCCTTGTGGTGGCCCCTAGCCCTCCTTCGGGCTTGTGCAGTCTTCCGACACGCTGATTTTTATCTGATTTTTCCCAGATTTTTGGAGCACTTTTGATATGGGGAAAATTTGAAATAGAAAAACAGCAGAAAACAGGAACTGGCACTGGGGTGCACTGAGTTAGTAGGTTAGTCCAAATATGATCAAAAGTGTATGAAATTTTATCTGGATCATAGCAATATCACACAAAACATGCATGGAGCGAGCAGAAATTATCGATCGTAGTCCAAATTTGAGACGTATCAACCGCTTGCAGATATCATCCACAACCGTGAAACCACGGGAAGGATTGCAAAATGGGCTATAGATTTGGGGGCTTATCACATCAAGTATGAACCACACACGGCCATCAAGTCCCAAGGTCTAGTCGACTTCATCAATGATTGGACAAAAATCCAAGCGCCTCCAGAGAAGCCGATCACCAAATACTGGACGATGCACTTCGATGGGAGTCGACAGCTACAAGGGTCAGGAGCTGGCGTGGTCCTAACTTCTCCCAAGGGAGAGAAATTCTGCTATGTCTTATAGCTACAATTCACTTGCACCAACAACGCAGCAGAATATCAAGCCCTACTCCACGGGCTACAATTGGCTCGCGAGATGAACATAGGTCGGATACAATGCTATGGTGACTCTGACCTTGTTTCTCAACAAGTATCAGGGAAGTAGAACTCAAAGGACACCACCATGGAAGCTTATCAGCGAGATATGGAAAGAAAAGCCAATTTCTTTGTTGGATATCAAGTGGACTACGTGGAACGCAAGCTAAACGAAGATGCAGACGCTCTGTCTCGGCTCGGCTCTCAACGAAAGATGGTTCCTCCGAATGTGTTCCTTGATGTTCTGACAAAGCCGTCGGTGCAAACTCCAACAGAGCAAGACATAGCTGAGTCGGATACAGAACCGGCCCTGGTGGCTGCAATATATGCTACCCCCTCATGGGTTGTGCCATACTTGTACTACAAGACCCGGGGAATCCTACCAGCTGATGAGGTAGACGCCAGACAAATCATTAGGAGAAGAAAATACTTTGTACTCATCAACGGTGAGCTACATCGGCGAACCCCTGGAGATGTCTTTCAGAGATGTGTGTCACCAGAACAAGGCAGAGAAATGCTCAATGAGGTACACTCTGGAGACTATGGGCATCACGTCGTCTCTCGTTCGCTGGTGGCTAAAGCCTATAGACACGGGTTCTACTCGCTCACAGCACATGCGGATGCAGAGGATATAGTCAGAAAGTGCGATGGATGCCAACGCTACGCAAAGAAAGCACACGTGTCGGCTCAAGAACTCAGGATGATCCCAATCACTTGGCCCTTCGCGGTGTGGGGGCTTGATATGGTGGTACCTTTCAAAAGATCACCCATCAAGAATACACATTTGCTGGTGGTAGTTGACAAGTTCACCAAGTGGGTCGAGGCAGAGCCGGTCAGTAAGTGCGATGCAGAGACGTCACTAAAATTCTTAAATAAGATAATATACAGATTTGACTACCCCCACATCATCATCACTGATAATGGGTCTAACCTATCAAAAGGGGTTATGCAGCGATTCTGTCAAAGCGAACACATCTGACTCGACCTTGCATCAGTAGCACATCCACAAACCAACAGACAAGCCGAGAGAGCCAACCAAGAGTTACTCCGAGGCATCAAACCCCGACTCTTTGTTCCTTTGGAGAGGACACCGGGTTGGTGGAAGGAAGAATTGCCCTCAGTATTGTGGAGTATCAGGACGACTCCTAACAGGTCAACAGGCTACACGCCCTTCTTCCTGGTCTATGGAGCCGAAGCCGTTCTCCCAAGTGACATTCATCACGACTCACCACGAGTCACAACTTATGTGGAAGCCGATAATGAGAAAGTAAGGCAGGATGCCTTAGACATTCTTGATGAAAAACGAGAACTTGCACCAACTCAATCGGCTATCTACCAACAAGATTTGCGATGGTATCATAGCTGTCGCATCAGAAGTCGGACTTTCCAAGAAGGTGACTTGGTGATCCGCCTCATCCATAAGAAATATGGAATACACAAGTTGACCTCTCCATGGGAAGGACCGTTTGTGGTTAGCAAGACCTTGTATAATGGATCCTACTACCTAGTTGATGTACGCGAGAAGGCAAAGTCACACACCTCGATGGAGGAAAATCCCAGGCCGTGGAACACACTCGTCGCACCGGCTTCCGCCATATGTACATAAGTCAACATTTGTCGCACCAGCTATCGCCGCATAATAAAGTCAATCTTAATCGCATTTAGGCCATCTCCATACTTAAACATATAAAGTCGACTTTTGTCGCAAATAGGCTATCGCCATAAAGTCGACTTTGTCGCACCGTCTCTCGCCACACTTATGCATAAAATCGCTTTTCATATTGCATGGTCTTTCATACATATCGCATCATATCGCATCATCTTGCATAACATTGCATATTGCATCATAGAATTCTTAGAGACCTGGGGGCTTGATCAACCCTCTATCGGCTCTGAGCATGTATATTGCTTTGATAAGGTGAAACGGGGGGCTTGATGATACTCATCGACTCCTACAAAAAAGTCGGCATATATATGTAAACCTTTACATGTGTTTTTATAAGGGGTTAAAGGGGAGTTTGATGGATCCCTTCGACTCTTAAAAACCGAAGAAACCTTGGCATACACATGAATTGGCCACCACACCGCCCGGCCTGTACAGTTTAGAGTTTACATGACTAATGCGCAACCGGTTGGTCTAAACTTCAAAGTTTACTATCGAATTTAGTCCTAAGAGCCGGGCACGCCAGTCATTGGAAAACTGGCTATACAGAGATGTTTCGACTCGTATAACCAATAATCTCTCTCAACGCGAGAAGATGACGTCTCATTCGACCTCTATTAGCCTTTGCATTACATTCTTGCATATAAAGACATCATACATAATCACAATTTTTTCTCAAAGATTAAAAGTTAGACCTATGTGAATCTGTGCAAGCACCCCAGTGCATATACCCACTCATGGGGACTACACTTCAAAAAATCTTCTTCTCAAAGACTCGACACGACGCAATGATGATCGTGCTGACTCTTTGGGACTACACTTTGAAGTTTCTTCTCAAGCAAAGCCTCGGTATAGCACACAAAATGCATACACCGAATCTTGGGGAGTAACACTTCAAAAAAATTCTCAATCAAAGATTTGGCACGACGCCATAATGATCATACAAACCCTTGGGGAGTATACCTTCAAAAGGTATACATGACCCAGTATGGCACACAAACGTGACCACACCAACTCATGGGGGCTACAAGTCGATCTATCCTATGAGTCGATTACCAATACGCAACTATTCTGAATCGACTCAAGGGGCTACTGATTCAGACATCATCAAAAGATATCGTCTCTCATGCACTGAACTAAACCATTCAAAGGTAGGGATAAAACCGACTTGAAGACTCGATGGAAATTAAAAAAGTTTCATTCACCCAGCAACCGAGTCTTACATCAAAAGAGGAGCCTTACAGAAAGGTAAAAAGCCAAAGTCGGCAAAATACTACTAAAAGTAAAAAAACTACAGCTTCAGTCGTCGTCTTCATCTTCAGTAGAAGAGATGTGGACTTCTTCTTCATTCATTGCTACTGCTAGTACTTTTCATACAGCAGCATGCTCGGTCACCATCCGAGTCAAAGATTCTAGCCCACAAAGTATCATCACCATCATATCTGAAGACAACAGTGTCTCCTCTTGAGATGTTCCTGGAACGAAGAAAAGTTTTACGACCTTTCTCAAAAACATGGAGTTATGTCTAGAAAATCTAGTAGCTACCCAGACAGGGCCATGAGGACATCCCTCGGATCGGATCCAAAGACCCGAAGACCTGGAATCAATTACAAGATGAGTGAAAGACTCAAGGAGTTTGATCCAACGAAGAATCGTCTGGATATGAACAAAGAACTCGCCCCTCTCAGGAGAAGAAGGGGGAGATTCCGATGGAGAAGTGGCGCGAGCACTTCGTCCCCTACCTCTGCCACGACCATGACCTCTGTCGGGACCCGGGGTTAGCGTATGCAAGTCCCGCTACGACATAGTCATATGGAGAGCCGAGAACTGTACCCACTTGTCTAAGCAGACAAGGCCAAGCACAGAACATTCTCGGAAAGCATCGTACGTGAGGGGCATCCCATCCAGGCCGGATGATCAACTAAAATGGGTCCTCATCCTCCGCACACAAGTCTAAAGATATGGGTGATGAACTCCCATATTCACAGACAAGTCGCCTCAACCATACTATCGACTATCTCATAACTCTTACATAGACTTACTTCAGCCCGATCACTTAGTCGGGCTCTAGGGCGGGCTCGATCATACCACAAAGTGTGCACGAGACAGAGTCTCGAGCAATCGCATCGCGATGCCCCAAGCTGCGCACATCTAAGGGCCACTTGGTGTACGAAAGACCGCCAGCCAGATCACAACTAAGGTCTTGAAAACCCATTCAAAGACATGCATGTTATAAACATACATGCTGCACACATGCCTTGTATGAACAGCAGGTATCCTTGCAATTATCTACAAAGTATACATTTTATTGATAACTCTCACAGAGTGCACACAGATATCACAAGCATGTGATCCAACATTACAACAAACAAACGGAAGCAAAGTAGGTCTGAGTACAGACAAGTTTAAAAAATGTCTTAAGAAGCCTTATTTAAACACAAGCCCTCCACGAGGGAACCATTCGTCTGACTGTGACTACACTAGCTTGGTCTTCGGTCGTCGAGCTCGATGAAGAATCCACCTTCGGGGTCAGTGGGTTCATCTAAAACATAGAATAAGCAAACGTGAGTACAAAGTCGTACTCAGCAAGACTTACGTAGGAACTATACTACTCATGCACATGTATCAATGTAAAGGGAGGTGGGGTTCAATTGCAGAAGTGCCAGCTTTGACTTGGCTAGTCCTGAACTACGAGTACCAGATATGAGGTAAGAAGCGTACACGAGTCCACTACATGTCTCCAACCAATTATACCACTATGGTGCCTTCCTCGACTTCCCCACGAGAAAGAACGCCATAGCACTCACGCTTATCTTGGTAAGTTTTATAAGTATCCAGTTCAAGTTGTCTAATAATCAAGCTAAGCTTTCCAAGCAGTCCTTAACCGCGGACGCGACTATTCGAATAGTTTTGTAAACCCTGCAGGGGTGTACCGCTACACACACATGATCATCAGTTACCGCCTTTGATCTCGACACCATTCAAGGGATGTCAGCGAGGATGCTCACCACAACTGTTACCTCATAGCCGATCTAGTCCAAGAAAGCTGCCTACCTGGGTTGGCTACCACTATGGTGAACCCGGCCGGTTTACCGAAGTGGACCCAGATGATGTGTGTGTGGTGCATAAGCCGGTCTCGGTTGAGCCGTTCTCTCACTTAGCAGCCAGGCCACAAACCTACCAGAACTCCGAACTACTGCGATATCTGGACAAGAAAGGGATGAGTTAATAGGTTGAGAGGGGTCAGTGAGACCAATGTGTGGTTGTACTCTTTATCTTGGATCACCACCCAAGAACTCGGACTTATGGCAGTGTTCAACGAGACAACCCACTGTGTACTCCTACACAACCTCTCATCGTTCACCTTGTATTAGGGTAGATTCACCAACACATTTCCACCATCTTCCACATGATCACTACCATCCCGACTCACATAACAGTAACAACATTGTATCACTCTAAGCATGCGATAAGCAGTAACAATTGCAGGGGCCACATGATATCATTCAACTCCTACATTTGCTAGGATTGTGGTTTGCTTACTACTGTGACAAATGATAGGTCATGCAAAGGAATGGGTTCAGCTATACGGTAGAAACGTAGCATGGTAGTCATCCTATACAATGCATAAGCGAGACATGAGAGGGAAGTGGGATTTTATCGACATGATCAATGGGGGTTTGCTTGCCTTGCTGACGAGGTTCAGTCTCGGGATCTTCAACGAAGGGGGCTGCCTCCTGTTCCGGTTCCACCTCTACTCGACAAACAATAAGCAAGGTAGCAAAGTAAATACAATGCATAATCACATGGTTGAAGGTTGAAACTTGGTTTGCATGCTTCTTATGTGGGAGGCAATTCCATTTAAATGGAGTATATTGCAAATGAAATTGCAAATTAAAACTCCAATTTGAATTCATTTTAGCCAAGTTACAAATGCTATTGTTTGATCAATGTAACTCCTCTTGATATGTGTATGATATGCCTCCAATGTTCATATGAAATGTGGCATGTTGCTAAGGTCCAAGTTGCAAAAGCATTTGGATTTAATTTGATTCAATTTCATTTAAACCAAATAACAAATGCTACTGGTACCATTTTAATTTCAACTCAAACATAGTTGAAAGTTGTATATTTGGATAGATTATTTTCTCCTGATCATTTTTCATATATTATATGTTAAATTTCGAGTTAATATGAATTTTCTATGAATTTCAAAAATTTCACATATTTTGTGCCATTTCTGGAAAAAAATTTAAACAGAAAAAGGGATTACTGCATCAGCATGACCTCATGCTGGCATCAGGGGGTCTCTGACAACTGGGACCCACATGTCATTCTCTGTTCTGTTAATTAAAATGATTTGAATTAACTTAAGTTAACAGAGGGGATTAATTAGGGGCTGGGCCCACATGTAAGTGTCACTGGGGCGTGGGGCCAAGGTGATTAGGCGCTGGATTAGAGCTCTATTGGAGGGGGTCGTCGCCGGCACCACTGTAGTTGCCGGAAACTCGCCGGAGTTGCGAAAACTAGCACGGCTTCGGGATCGGTTGGTACTGGCGTGAAGCTGGGGTCCTTCCGCATCGAACGGTGGCACCAGGTGGTCGCGGGGTTCACCGGAGCATCGCCGGCGTCGAGGTTGACGGAGACAGAAGCATGGCGAGGTCGGGATCGGGGTTCTAGTGCACGGCTTGAAGCTGGGATGGGTGCCTTCGAATGCTAGAGCACCTGGGAGTCAAAGGCGCGCGCTGGACGAGACGATGGGGCACAGGGGCGACCTCGTTGTCGTCCATGGCGGCAACGTGCTTCGGCATCCATGGTGGCTGTGGCTAGAGACAAATAGAGAGGGCGCCAGGTTGGGGGAAACGGGCAGGAGCTCACCACAAACTTGATGGCGTGGTCAGCGGGCTCGGGGAGGGTCTAGTGGCGGCGAATCGACGAGGTGGTTCTCCGGCGACCGGTGGCGATTCGGTGAAGCTCGCGTCTCCTCTGGATCAAATCAAGGCGCCGTCTTCTGCGAGGCGATGAAGTCGACGACGGCGCACGCGCGGGACAAGTTGGCTTGAGCTCTAGGCCATGGTGGCCACGTCTTCCATGGCGGTGCGCTCCGGCGGGGCTTCGGGCGATGGAGAAATCGAGCACGGGAGGAAGGGGAGAAGCTCTGGATGGATAGGGAGGGCTGGGAGGCGTCTCCAGGCGAGGGGATAACCCCTGGGCAGGAAGGTAGCTGCCTGGCGCGCCCACGACGCTCGCCGGCGACCTGGGTGCCTGCCTGGCCGGGGTAGAAGACGCATGTTCCCCCTGTGGGGTGGGCTGGGCCAGGCTGGGGAATGAGTTGGGCCGAAATGGCCAGGTAAGATTCCTTTTCCTTTTTCTTTTCTATTTTCTTCTGCTATTTTGTTTTGCTGTGCTAAATAAATAGCTAGGCATTTTATTAAATGCTGAAACTTTTTATGTGGCTTCACAATATACTAGGCTAGACACTTGTAAAGTTTGAACATTTTTTAAATTCAAATTATTTTAACTTTAAATCAAATAGGGGTTTTTGATTAATTCCAAGGTCCTATTTGAATATTTGAAAAATCCATGAGCATGGGGTGGGTCCCACATCACTTGATATGTGATCACACTCATTTATAAGACTTTTCAAAAATCAAACATGAATTTTTGGAGAAGATTTATTTCTGGCCTTTTGAATTAATTCATCTGGGGGGTGTTCCTTCTCCCATTAGAGTTTGAATTTGATTTCAAATGGTTTCTTTTGAAAAAATTTAACATGATGCAAGGTGACTTTGATCCTAGCACATTACCTAACAGAGGGTTCTGACAACCTCGCCCACGTCCACGACCGCGGCCACGGCCTCGACCAAGAGCACTTGCACTAGAGCCAGGGTCGGTTGTCGCCAAAGGGACGCGAGCTTCTAGCTTGGGTTCCATGGGTAAAACTTGTAGAAGGAGAAGAGGAAGAAGAAAGATGCGGGCACTTGAAAGACAAACCACCCAAAGGGGTACTTATAGCAAATCTGAGGAGAATATCAATCAATGCCATAAAAAAGTAGGTAAACTACTCATGGTAGGTGATATTTATGGAAAGACTCCTCGATTCCCACAACGAACATCAATGCCTCCAATCAGCGTTTCGACTAAAAAAAGTCAAAGGGAGTTTTATAGTTGGAAGATGAAGCGAAAGGACAAAAAGATTAGCACCGACTCCCCACAAATCCTAAAACGAGTGGAAGTCGGTTTGTTAAAATCAGGGAGTCGGCAACCACGATGATGACAAAGAAGATTGTTGCGAAGACTAAAGCATCACACAAATCCTAGGGGCTAATGTCGGGGGGATGGACCAAGTCTATTACCCGATGTTGGATCTATGGGCCGACTCACCTGCGGAAGGCACACAAGAGAAGACCCGGCCCATGGCACGGTTGCGCCAAGGAAATAAGATCGAAGACATAAAAGGAATTCGACATACCTTCTATAGCATATAGTGTATTTTTAAAGTAGAATAGGACTCCACCTTGTGTCGGAGTCGGACTCGCGGAATCCCGGGACCCGTAACCTTTATAAGCCGAGGTCCATGGGATCTAGGGACAGAGAACAATCTCAACCTAAGATATGACTAGACACTTGTTGGCATAATCTAGATCTCATCGAGACTAAGTTTACGAGCCGACTCTCTTGTAATTGATCAACTGACTCTTCTTTCGAGAGTTGAAACCTATAATAAGAGGAAGTAGGAGTACGCTTTTACCTCGAGACAAAGAGGGGCTGAAACCTGTGTAAATCGCCGAGTCTTTTGTCCATGTCGACTCTCTCCACGAAATCACCTCGGAGCAAAGGTCCCATGTCAAGTTCGACTCTTCGGACATCTGCCGTGACTTTCGCACGACAGTATCTGCAAGCTTAGACGCAGGAGTCTCCTTGTATATGTAAGGCCCGATATGCGGTATTGTTCCAGATCTAGATGTTTCCATCCAGATCCGGGGACGAAGCACATATCGGTCCCACCGCGACATATGACATAGCCATATTCCCCGGATTTCCAACATGATATCACAACATTACAGGTACAATGACACAACATCTCATACAATCGGCATACAACTTCCTTAATACAATTACAACAGCGAAAGATATATGTCTGAGTACAGACTACAATCAAATGTCTACTGGCAAAGAGAAAATCATCGATCCCCATAACCACACGGGTCCAGGCCCTTCGCCGGGATCCGCCTAACTAGTCGTCATCGAGTCTCCACTTGAAACGTCGATCACAATAACTGTTGTCGATCAAGAACCCTGAAAAGAGTTTGGGTAGTATCATGAGTACAGAAGTACTCAGCATCCAACTATAGTGGTCAACTGACCCAGCAAAGACTTCATCACTCGTCATTCTAGGACAACTAGTAGTTTACGGTAAGGATGGAGTAAGTGGTGAGGTTGTTGCCGCACTAGCATTTATGAAGTGGCTAATGATCTAGAGAATATGGTAAGAAGCCAAGCATTCGATGAGCAATCGCCTCCAACAAGTCTGCTATCCACCTACTTACGCATGCATAACACCTATCCTATCCTTGTCCTCCTCTTCGCATCCCGACGAAGAAGAAGCAGTCAAGGCACACACACGTTGATCAAGTTACATTAAGGTTATCTCAGTTGTTATTTTCTATGAACAAGGAGTAGGTCTCAAGTCATCCATAACCATGGACACAGCTTCTCGAAAAGATTTCACCCTGCAGGGGTGTACCAACTGCCCATTACAAGGCTCCACACGCACGCCCATCTCTCTTAGTTGCTACCCATCACAGGCAACCATTTAATGATTTAGTTCCAAGAGATCCGAAACGACAGGTCCCTCTAGCTAACAACGAACAAATCCGGGTGGCCCCCGAGGAGTCGACACGCAATCCAAAAGCTGGCCACGCTCTCGGATCGGACTCTTCTGTCAGGCTAAGGTCGAGGTAACTGATCCCCTCACATGTGCGCAGTCCTCTAGCTCACCAGTGTCGACCAACAGAGAAACTATGTCTCCACTGGCCCGGGTTGTTTTAAAGGATATCTGCTAGGAGCGACCCGACAGACATATATGCATGGTTTCAAATGGTAAATCAGCTTGGTCCAGCTCTAGAAATGTTTGAAGCTAGATAGGTAAGAAAAGGGGACACCATAAAATCCCACACGTGGTTAGGCACGCTCAGTTTTAAAACCAATACCCGGAACTCGGGTCCTAGGTGACTCGAATGGAACAAAGCATCGGGGTGGGATAGCATAGACCTTCCATCCTTCGTCGAATATAGTGAACATTATAATAACCATATCATCCATAACAATATAATAATGTGATATCCCAAACTAAGGAGTAACAAGGTAACATCGTAGCATCCTAAGCATGCATACTAAGCAGGGGCTGAGCAACGAGCAATAGTAACATAGCAGTACATGGTTTGCTGGGAGGGGACATGGCTGTATCGGTTTGAAAGAGGTTGTAAACATGTGGTAGGATCGAACATCGAACCTAACCTATACTAGCATGCAAACCGCTGGTTGAAATAGAATGTATCATAAGTAATGTATAGTCCTTGCCTGTTGATAAGTCGGGTTTCGAAGGTGTAGTTTATCGCAAGCTCGCATCGTCTCCGAGAGGTACCCGGCGGGAGCACACAAGAAGTAAACACTGGAAAGAAATCAACGAGCAAGCATCTATTACTACGAAGAAAACACGAGCAAGCATCAACAAGAAGGCAACACGAGACAACACACCTACCGTCGAGAGCGGTTACTAGCAGGTTAAGTGGAGTACTCGTCACACACAACGATACCGCACATTTAGAAAGGTTCAAGTTGTTTAGCTACTCAAGGTGAGAAAAGGTTATTAACAACGCAACTCAATCAAGCATGGCATAGCACACAGACATGAAAAGAGGTGAAGCATAAGGTAAACTACCTATGCTAGTCTATTTAAGTGAGGCACAACCTAAACATGGCATAACACTATGCGCCCCACGACGATGAAAGAATTTGGTACTGTTCTGCCCTAAACCATATTTTAGGTTGGTTAACAACAACAAACAATAGCATAAAAAAAGTACACGAAAAACTAATCAAGACACATATAAAGCACACTCCAAACAGAGTTACGGTTAAAAAGATACAAGCAAAACAAGTTTGGAACACAATCTGCCAACATCAGGAAGCACACTTTAGAGCAATGCATAAACAGGAAAATTAATGCAAACATGCTCACAAATGATATGCAACTAAAGTAGACATGACAGGGAACGCATGGTAAAAGGAATCATGAAAAAGGGGATCATGAACAACTAATTAGAGCCCAAGAAAAATGCAATAAAACATTACTGGTCTAGGACTTATTGAAAATCAGGAAAACAGGGCAGAAACTGTTATTTTCATGCTGTATAAACAGGGGTAAAGCTATATGAAAAAGTGCAGCAACATGACATAGCAATATATGGGCATGAACTAGACATGATGATGATCAGGTACAAACAAGAATCAAGGTCATATGCATAACAGATCAAAAGATATTAAGCATGCAACATGGCATCAGAAAGTTACAGACTTAGAGAAAAATAGATGTGGCTATCAAAAACAGTGGCATAGCAACTTTCGAGCTAAACATATCTATGACAAGAAATGTAAACATGACAATGCAATACATATAATGGAAGTAGACATGATGCTTAACAGGATGCAACAATAATCAATGCAATAGGCCTCATGGATGTGTCACAATCATTAGTCAAACTTGCAATAAAATAACAACAGCAGCACATAACAGAAATTAGCAACAGTTAACAGCCTGGTACCCTCTTCAACAGAGATTAACAACATCAAGATGGCCTCGAATCAAAAATCTCACAAAATATGGATTGAAGTACACACAATTGTAAGAAATTTTCCTTTTGGGCGCAACGTCATCCGGGCTACGGATCGCTCATAACTACATCGCAAAACTGAATACAGCAAGCAGTTCACAGGACTTAGCCAAAATAATAAAAAGGAAAAAGAACAACGCATAAAAAAATAGAGGGGATGGTTGGGGTGCTCACCATGGGCCGAGGCTTTGGGGCAGGCCGGCCCACTGGTGGCTGTTGGAGGCCGGCCGGATCGGGAACGAGGACCGCCTCCTCGTCGCCAGGCGAGACGGCTGGCGGCGCCGGCGAGTGCTCCGGCGAGCCAGGTGCGGGCGACGCGGCACGGGAGACCTGGTGCGGCGGCGGTCGTCGGAGGAAGGAGGGAGGAGACCGACGGGGTCATGGCCGGGACGGCAGCGCGGCTAGGAGCTCCGGTCCGCGGCTCCCATGGCGGCCACGGCTGATGGAGGTCCCTACAAGGGGATGGAGAAGGTCAGGGGCGAGGAAAGAGAGAGGGAAAGGAGAGGCAGGAAGAGGAGGCCGTGGGAGAGAGGAAGGAGGCCGGCGGCTGCGCGCGGCGGCTCCGCTGGCCGGCCGGAGTTGGCGGCGGCGGCTGCTGCCCTCGGGCTGGCGGCGCCCTCGTGAGGAGAGAGAGAGGTGGAGGTTGGTGGAGGCCAGGGCGCGATCTGGGCCGTTGGATCGGCCGATCCGACGGTCCAGATCCGCTGGGAGGCTAGGGTTTCGGGATTTTGGAGTAAAAATGGGACATTCTAAGCAATTTGGAGGGGGTGGCTGCAATTTTTGGCTAGAGAAACCCTAGAAAGGGGTGGGAGAGTGGTGGTCTTTATATTTCCCAAGTGGCTGGCAGTTTGCAAAAACATCCCCGGTTTTTCTCTCGCGCGTGTGGTGTTTACGTTTCTGACCGCCGGTGGTCCGCAGGACCTCCGATTCGGGTAAAACTTTGAACTGCATGATCAGCGCGTCGAGCCGGCGGCGTTCACCTCACGCTGGAACCGTTTCGAGAACATTTTCTGGCGCGCTATAAAAATATCTTGTTTACTTATTAAACGGGGTTTTTCGTTCTATTGGCTACGGCTGGTCTCATGCGGTTTTCATGACGGTGATCGGGTGAAACCCGGTGTCGCAAAGGTCGAGTGTCAGAGTGGCAAGGGTCGGTCTCCGTCCGGTACGAGATAAGAGGGGAGGAAATAATCACCGATCGATAAAATCGTGGATGCAATCACCACGCACAAATCAGACAATCAAACATTTCACCTCGAAAACAAAATTTTTATTTTTTGTGAAATCTGGGTTGTTACAGAATATTTCTTGGGGTGCATGGGGGCATCTCCAAGCTTGAGCGCTTGACACTCCTGAATCTTGTTTCATCATCTTCCGTCATATACTTGAAAACTCCCTTCATACGAAACTCATCATAAGATGATTAGAGTGGTTAGTACACATAATAAAATAATTTTTCTCCACTGGAAATAAAGATTTTCATGAAGGGCTACTGTTTCTCATGATTTACAAAAAGTTTTTGCAAGTAAAAAGCAAGCTTAATATTTGCAAAATGATGAAAACACAAAACAAGGCAGAATCTGTGAAAAAAAGACCAGCAGGTAGTAAATAATTTTTTCGGGATACTTCTGCTACTCAAATCAAAAAACTCAGAACAGACGCCAGAAAGCTAATTGTATAGAGCGTACTCTCAAAAAAACTCAGATGAAAAATATGATCTAGTGATTTATCATGAATTTTTTCGTCAAGCAGACAGAATCTGTTTCTGGACAGCATGTCACAACTCTTGAAATTTCTTGCAATCGGAGGCTAAAAGTTGCCACAAATCTTGAAAATAAAGATACAATGATGCTGCTAAAGTAGTAACAAGCATAAAGACCACTAAAATTGAAAGTAAAAACATTTTGGGTTGCCTCCCAATAAGCGCTTTCTTTTATGCCTTTGAGCTAGGCACGATGCAAAAAGAGGAATAAAAAATCATAATAGTCATCAGAATTATAAAAACGTTCAAATGGTTCCTCAAGAAGTTCATCCTTATTTATCTTAGGGAAGGGGTACGTACCTTTATCCTTCCTACGTAGGCGTATTTATCCTTTACCTATATCAATGAAGCCTTTAATGGCTCGGAGGAAGTCCCTTCCAAGCACTATGTCTCATTAGCTTGACTCCATGATGAAGAAGTCAACCATTGCACTACTTTTGAAGAACCTAACCTGGGCATCTTTTACCTTTCCCTGGATCTTAGAAACATTTCCATTAGCCTGTTCATGATAAGATGAAAGATTGACCATGTTTTAAAGGTTTAAAGAATCATAAACAACTTTTGTCATAGTAGGAACCATGGATCCAATATCACAATAAGCAAGGAAGTCTTGGTTCAAGATGTCAATTCTAACAAAGGGCTCCAAATCATCATCTATCTCCAAAATCTCTTTCCTATCGGCCTTGGGTTTCTCTCCTTCTCTCAAGTCTAGAGCATCCGTTCTTTTTTCAATAGTAGCTAGTCTATTTATAATGGTATCAAAACCATGATCATAAACAAAGTAACCTGATAGACCATGTATAATATCAAGAGCTCTAGCTTCATCACACTCTAAGAAATCTCCTTCAGCTATAATATGAAGAGGGTGTTGGCACCATCTAAAAACTCCATGGTAAAAATTTCTAAGCACAATTTTTATAGGTATCCAAGGAATAATCCTTCTATGTGCATCAGAAATTATATCCCAAGCCTTATTCATATTTTCTCCATTCTTTTGATGGAAATCTAGAACTTCAGGTTCCCTCAAAGCACCAAATCCTAACATGCTTGACTAAAAAGAAAGGATAACCAAAAGCAAAGAATTTTTTTGTCGTTTTTGATATAAGCTCTAAATAAAAAACTAGAAAGTAAACTAACAACACTAAAAAGAAAAGGTGAAAGATATTGTGCAACTCCCCTATCTTGAAGATTGGAGTCCCTGGCAACGGCGCCAAAACTTTCTTTGATGGCACTGAAGTAGTGCTCCTTGTGGTTACCCAAAGTGGAAGATAAGGATGTAGTCTAGTAGAAATTTCCCCTACACAAGGACTGTAAGGTTTATCGAATCCAGTAGGACTCCAAGGACGACAAGTAGGTGTCTTCTGCTCTGGCCTTACAGAAGACACGGACCTGCGCACACAACAAATAACTTTTCTCCCAACAAGTACATTGAGGTTGTCAATCTCTCCGGCCTTGTTGTTTACAAACGATCAAAACACAAGGGGAATAATAATAGTGATTGCAACGAAAAGGAAATAAAGCAGTAAATAGTGGAGGTGTAAAAAGTGATGGAAATATGGAATGGGGCCCCATGATGTTCACTAGTGATGTCTCTCTCCCAAAAGACGATAGAATAGCTAAGGTGGGTGAAGAAATTACAGATGGGAAATTGACAAAATTATAAACGCACCACAATCCTAATTATGCTGCAAAGAAAGTTAGAGGCTCAAAAGTATGGGCAGTCCGCCAAGACAAGTAGACCGAAATCCAACTGCATCTACTCACTAATCATCCACCTGGAGATATCTATCCAAAACATCTCGCTGGTATTAAGTTGTGATCCCCACCCAAAGTGTAAACTCAAAGCAACAGACAACTGCATTTATAAACTTTTTGTAAGGTAAACAACTGTAAGGCCCGATATGCGGTACTGTTCCAGATCTAGGTGTTTCCACCCAGATCCGGGGACGAAGCACATATCGGTCCCACCGCGACATATGACAAAGCCATATGCCCCGGATTTCCAACATGATATCACAACATTACAGATACAAGGATACAACATCTCATACAATCGGCATACAGCTGCCTCAAATACAATACAACAGCGGAAGATACATGTCTGAGTACAGGCTACAATCTAATGCCTACTAGAAAAGAGAAAAACATCGATCCCATAACCACACAGGTCCAGGCCCTCCGCTGGGATCCGCCTAACTAGTCGTCGTCGAGTCTCCACGTGAAACGTCGATCACCATACCTGTTGTCGATCAAGAACCCTGAAAAGAGTTTGGGGGTAGTATCATGAGTACAGAAGTACTCAGCATCCAACTGTAGTGGTCATCTGACCCAGCAAGGACTTCATCACTCGTCATTCTAGGACAACTAGTAGTTTACGGTATGGAAGGGGTAAGTGGTGAGGTTGCTGCCGCACTAGCATTTATGAAGTGGCTAACGATCTAGAGAGTAAGATAAGAAGCCAAGCATTCGATGAGGAATCGCCTCCAACAAGTCTTCTATCCACCTACTACGCAAACATAACACCTATCCTATCCTTGTCCTCGTCTTCGCATCCCGGCGAAGAAGAAGCAGTCAAGGCACACACACATTGATCAAGTTATATTAAGATTACCTTAGTTGTTGTTTTCTATGAACAAGGAGTAGGTCTCATGTCGTCCATAACCGTGGACACGCCTTCTCGAAAAGATTTAACCCTGCAGGGGTGTACCAACTGCCCATTACGAGGCTCCGCACGCACGTCCATCTCTCTCAGTTGCTACCCATCACAGGCAACCATTTTATGATTTAGTTCCAAGAGATCCGAAACGACAGGTCCCTCTAACTAACAACGAACAAATCCGGGTGGCCCCCGGGGAGTCGACACCCAATCCAAAAGCTGGCCACGCTCTCGGATCGGACTCTTCCGTCTCAAAAGGGTTTGGGTTACCGAGACGCCTCACGTGAGGCCTCGGGCCCTCGCCGGTCAAAGGTGGACCAACAGGGAAACCATGTCTCCGCTGGTCCGGGTTGTTTAAAAATTGCGAGGGGCACACACACGCGGTTTCAAATGGTAAATCGGCTCGGGCCACCACTAGAAATGTTTGAAGCTAGATAGGTAAGAAAAGGGGACCCCATAAAATCCCACACGCGGTTAGGCACGCTCAGTCTTAAAACCAATACCCGGAACTCGGGTCCTAGGTGACTCGAATGGAACAAAGCGTCGGGGCGGGATAGCCTAGACCTTCCATCCTTCGTCAAATATAGTCAACATTATAATAATCATATCATCAGCAACAATATAATAAGGTGATAACCCAAACCAAGGAGTAACAGGGTAACATCGTAGCATCCTAAGCATGCATACTAAGCAGGGGCTGAGCAACGAGCAATAGTAACATAGCAGTACAAGGTTTGCTGTGAAGGGACATGTCTGTATCGGTTTGAAAGAGGCTGTAAACATGTGGTAGGATCAAACATCGAACCTAACCTATACTAGCATGCAAACCGCTGGTTGAATTATAATGGATCATAAGTAATGTATAGTCCTTGCCTGTTGATAAGTCGGGTTCCGAAGGTGTAGTTGATCGCAAACTCGCGTCGTCTCCGAGAGGTACCCGCGAAGCACACAAGACGGTAAACACTGAAAAGCAATCAACGAGCAAGCACTCTATTAGTACGAGGCAAACACGAGCAAGCATCAACAAGAAGCAACACGAGACATCGAACCTACCGTCGAGAGCGGTTGCTAACAGGTTAAGTGGAGTACTCGTCACACACGACGATACCGCACATTTAGAATCGGTTCAAGTTGTTTAGCTACAGGTGATCAACAAAGTTGTTAACATGGCAAAGAACAGAAGCATGGCATAGCACAAAAACATGGCAAAGGTGAAGCATAAATAAACTATCTAATCTAGTCAATTTATGTGGGGGGTAAAACCTATACATGGCAAACTATTGCGGACCCCACGATAAATATTGCATTTGGTACTGTTTTTCCCTAAACAATATTTTATAATTTTATTAGCAAAGAAGAACAGGATAAACACAATCTACACGAAATTCTAGTCAAGTTACATATAAAGAACATTTTAAACAGAGCAACGGTTAAAAAGATATTGCAATAACAGTTTACAGTGGCAGGCAGTGTAATTAACATTCAAACAGCATGTAAACAAAGTCAAACATGGCAAAGGAGCACAAATTATTAAAACAGACACAAAACTAAGAAATTTTCATATTTTCCGCGTCGCGATCGGAGCTACGGTTAAAAAGTTACGGGCACCGCAAAAAAAACTAATACAAACTGCCTAAATAAATAAATAAAACTAGCAGCAGAAAAAAAAACTAAACAGGCCGAATCTACTGGGCCCAACAGAGAAAAAAATACAAAACAAAAAATAGAGGGGCTGGGGCGCCTCACCCCATGGGCCACGGCCCAAAGTGGCCTGGACTGGCTGGAGAGGCATGGGTAGCAGCGCGCAGGCGGCGGGGTTGACGCGGGAGGAGCTCGGGGAGGAGAGAGGACCTCGGGCGGCTCGGGTGGCTGTGGGGCCACGTGGACGACTGGGAGCCCTCCGATCTGGATCTGACGGTCCAGATCGAGGGTTAGGGCTAGGGTTTCGCGAAAAAAAGGGCTATTGGGCAAATTTGGAGCAGATCTGGGGTGGTGGCGGCAAAATTGGCTAGGGGAAACCCTAGAAATGGGTGGGAGTGTGGTGGTCTTTATATAGCCCCGGTGGCTGGCAGTTTGCAAAAACATCTCCGCTTTTTCTGTCACACGCGCGGTGTTTACGTTTCTGACCGCCGGGGTCCGCAGTACCTCCGATTCGGGTGAAACTTCAAACTTCTCGATCGGCGCGTCGAGCCGGAGGCATTCACCTCGCGCTGGAACCGTTTCGAAAACACTTTCCGGCGTGCTATAAAAATAACCCGTTTAATTATTAAACGGGGTTTTTCGTTCCGTTGGCTGCGGCTGGTCTCGTGCGGTTTTCGCGACGGTGATCGGGTGAAACCTGGTGTCGCAACGGTCGAGTGTCAGGGTGGTAAGGGTCGGTCTCCGTCCGATACGAGATAAGAGGGGGAAAAATAATTGCCGATCGATAGATCGGGGATGCAAACAACGCAAAAAAATCAGTCAATCAAGCAATTCACACCGAAAACAAAATTTTTAATTTTTGTGAAAACTGGGCTGTTACAACAACCCTTGCAACCGCGGTTGCAAGCACCGATGTTTTCTCCCTAGTGGCAACAACACATCCCCTAGTATCATGTTTCTGTCACTCAAGCTAGACATCGGGGGGGCATGAACCCACAATCAAGCATAACGCTCCCTCTTTGAGTTACTATCTACTACTTGGCCAAAGCAATAAAAAGCAACGGAGAACATGAAAGAATTACTCACGAACAAATATAAAAGGATAACCAAATATATAACTCATCACAATCTGAACATAATCTCATAATCCATCGGATCCCAGCAAACACAACATAGAAACATCAGAAAGGATTACATAGATGCCTTGATCATGTAGGGCAGCTCACAAGAGCTAATAATTGAAGCACAAGATTGGAGAGAAGACATCACATAGCTACTAGTAATGGACCCATGGTCCAAGGAGGACTACTCAGGACACATCCAGGAAGCTCTCATGGTGGTGGAGAACATCCAGGAGACAATCCTCCCTCTGGCAGAGTGCCGGTAAGAGGTCCTCTGGTGGCCCCAATCTTGGAAGCGCGGCGGCGGCGGAACAGAGGTGAAATTCGCGATGTGGGGCTCCCTCCAAGGGTTTTTGGAGCGAGGAGTAAATATAGGCCGAAGGGGGCCCCAGGGGGTGGCCCCTCCCTCAGGCGCCCTGGTGGCGCGACCAGGAGGGGGGTCGCGCCACCTTCCGCCTAGGTGGGGCCCAACTCTCCTTTGGTGATTCCCGAAGCTTCCGTCATGCTGATTTTTATATATTTTTCCTAGAATTTTTAGAGCTCCATATATATTAGTAAAAACCTGCAATTCACATACATCAGCAGACGGTAACTGGCACTGGGTGCACTGAGTTAGTAGGTTAGTCCAAATATGTGTAAAAAGATATAAAAGTGTAGCAAAACACGTAGCAATGTCACCTAAAAGAGCATGGAACAAGCATAAATTATAGATACGTTTGGGACGTATCACCAACACTGTGGATGTCCCCGTCCATGGCGACGTGAAGATCACCACCGTCTACACCAATGACTTCAAAGAAGTCCGACTATGGATAGGATATTCCATGGCGTATCTCGAATACGATGAAGAGTGTGTCATCGGCATTAACGTCGAGTACACTCCAACTCCGAAGCGTGAGCATGTTCCTGTTGAGAAGCAGAAGGCATCCCTGATCCAACTCTGTTGTGGCATGAGATGTCTCATTTACCAGGTGTCCTATGCAACAGAGGTGAGCCAAGAACTGAAGAGCTTCCTCCGTGTAACAGCCCAGGATCTCAATAGGAATGATAGACTACTAATATCAACAAGGTGCACCTTCTTTCTCGGGAGCCCATCAGGAAAGAACTACCAGGTTAAGCCTGCTTGGCTTGGAGTAGTCTTGGGATGGGTGACTGACCGGGAAGTTGACCCTGGGTGCGCACGAGTGAGGACAAAGTGTGCAGAAAATACTAGTGTTGGTTTGTGAGGGCAGTCTGGATCCTGATACTCTCTCCTCGTTGGCAATGGCGGAGCTAGCATTTAACAACAGGGTGGTCCGGCCTAATATTTTTTTAACAATTATGACATGAAAATATTAAGTACCTTATATTTAAAAAAATATTAAAAATAAATACACTTTTTTCTAGAAATGGAGGGAGTACCTAATTGCAAAGACCACATAAGAATAGATGAATATGGTCTTACAAACACATTAAAATTCTCGATCAAGTTTTAATTTTGCATAAAAGAAACCTACATATATAGTGCATAGTACATACCTAAAGAAGTTAAATACTCCTATATTTCTATTCTACGCTTTTGCGCTTCTGTCCCTGCGTCGTGCTCGGGAAGGTGTCCTTCTGGACTCTGGTTCTCACTCGCATGCACTTCTGTCTCTGGTGCTGGCTGAGAATATAGTGTACGTGGGCTGTTTTAGGTCATTTTCTGGGTTTTTTGTTTCTCCCATTCTCTGGCCCATAGTAGTATATAGATCCAGTTCAAAATTACAGGGTGGGCCGCGGCCCACCCAGGCCACCCTGTAGCTCCGCCCCTGCTCGTTGGTTACCCCAAGTGGAAGGTGAGATGTAGGATAGCGGAAAATTACCCTCGGTGAAGATACCAAGGTTTGTCTCCAGTAGGACTCCGTAGATAATAAGTAGGTTCCAACGGCGCAACTGACGTGGACATGCACACAATACAAATAACTTTGCTTCCCAACGAGTACAGAGAGGTTGTCAATCTCTCCGGCCTTACTATTCACAAAGGATCAATGCAACAAATAATAATGATAATGGTGATAGCAACTAGAATGTAAAAGATGGAAAACAAAAGAGCATGTAAACAGTGATGAGAATATGGACCGGGGTCCCGTGATCTTCACTAGTGATGTCTCTCTCCCAAGAGACGATAAAAATGCTATGCGAGGTAAACAAATTACAGCTGGGCAATTGACAGGATTAAAAACGCACCACAATGCTAACTAGGCTACAAAGAAAGGACGAGGCTCAAAAGCATGGGCGGTAGCCAAAAGAAGTGGACCGAAATCCAACTTCATCTACTAATAATCATCCAGCTTGAGATATCTATCCAGAAGATCTTGCTGGTATTAACTTGCGAGCCCCACCCAAAGTGTAAACCCAAAGCTACAGACAAGTGCATTAAAAAGCACTTTGTGCAAAGTAAACAATCCTTGCAACCGCGTTTACAAGCACTGTTGTTTTCCCCCTTGTGGCAACAACACATCCCCTAGACTCATGTTTCCGTCACTCAAGCGTGTCATCGGGGGGCATGAACCCACAATCGAGCATAATGTTCCCTCTTGGAGTCACTACCTACTACTTGGCCAAAGAAATAAACATAAACGGAGAACATGCAAGAATTACTTAGGAACAAAAATATAAAAGATAAGAACCAAATATATTACTCAATCACAATATAAATATAGTCTCATAATACATCAGATCCCAGCAAACTCAGCATAGCAACAGCAGAAAATTACATATGTTCCTCGATCATGTAGGGAAGCTCACGAGGACTAAACCATGAAGAACAAAGAGGGGAGGAGAACATCACATACCTCATGATCACGGACCCAAGGTACAAGGGAAACTACTCACGGCACATCCGGGAAGCGTCCATGGTGGAGGGGAAGCTCCCGGAGGTCAATCCTCCCTCCGGAAGGGTGCTGGGAAGAGGTCTGCTGGAGCTCCCGATCTTGGAATCGCGGGGGCGGCGGAACAGAGGCTAGATCGCAAAAAAGGGTTCTATCTTTGGGGGTTTCGCGACACGGAGAATAAATAGGCAAAGGGTGGAAGCCATGGGGGCACCAGTTGTCCAGGCGCCCCCCTGGCGCGGCAGACCCTAGCCGCGCCAGGTGGTCGCCTGGGACCATGGTGGTGGCCCTCTGGCCCCACTGGTTATTCCGGAAGCTTCCATTGCGCTGATTTTTTATTCGATTTTTCTTGAATTTTTGGAGCATTTCTAATATGGGGAAACCTTTAAGAAAAATTGCAGAAAACAGGAGTGGAACTGTGATGCACTGAGTTAATAAGTTAGTCCACATATGATCAAAAGTGTATCTAGATCATACCAATATCACACAAAACATGCATGGAGCAAGCAGAAATTATAGATACGTTTGGGACGTATCAACATTCCCAAGCTTAATTCCTGCTCGCCCTCGAGTAGGTAAATGATAACAAGAATAATTTCTGTTGTGACATGCTAGCAACCATATAAGAACTTTGAAAAGAAAAGAAATCAAGGTATGTAATTCAATTAAAGTCATAACATGCAAGAGTCTATATTAGCATTGAAACAAGCAACGAAAGAACATTAGGTGCAAGAGATCTCGCTGTCCGTGACCCGAATGTCTCCAAATGGTGTTTGCGTGCAAGAAAGCGGATATGGGAATACGAGAAAAAAGAGTATTTTTGTTGAGAACTCAATCTACTAAAGTTTCACGCTTGGTCTTCTTTGGAATCTTATCTTGACTCGTCCCCGGACCACTAGCCAAGTGCAAGTCAATTTGATCCACTCCTTTTCGATATTTTGAGAACTCATGCAATGAATGAGCGTAAGCAGGAGAGTTGACACTTAGGTTGGAAAAGATAGAAGTATGGTGGAGGAGGAAGACAAAAAAGGGTGAGAAAGGCTCACATCAACGAGGACAATGATAGGCGAGAAGGCCAAATGATAGATATGATATGAGGAGTATAGATTGCCATGCAACGGATGCACATATGAGCTAAGAAAGCTCTCTAGTGGAACTAGTGGGGGTGCATCCAACTTGCTCGCTCATGAAGACCCAGAGCTCGTTTGAGGAGGCTCATCCTTGGAATATACAAGCCAAGTTTTATAGTGTGAAGGTCCCACATAGCTATATGCATAAATGATCATCTCTATGGAGTACAAGGACAAGAGGAAGTACTCGTGTGGCTCTTTCAAAAGGAATAGTAGTGTTGCCCCTTTCTCTCTTTTTATTTCTTTATATTTTATTTTTTTATTTTATTTTATTCTTTTGGTGGCCTCAATTGCTCTTTCTATTTAACTCTCATTTGTCCTCTTTGGGATCTTTTATTTTGTCCACTTTGGTATTTTTAACTCTCTATTCTACAAGAAGGTATAGAAGATCTTTCACACTTTACAAAGTACTCAAACATAAAGAAGATGTACCTATCATGATGTATGCAATGTATGCCTCTGCCAGTGTAGCAGGAACATGTATGACATGAAGATCAAGTCATGAAGAGGTGGATGTTGCATGGCAATATATCTTGGAAAGGCTATGGAAATGCCTTGATAGGTAGGTATGGTGGCTCTTTTGAGGAAAGATATAAGGCGGTTTATGACAACAAAGCATATCATGCCAAGGGTTTGGGTGCACCGGCGAGGTGGACGACAACTCTCGGATTGAGAAGAGGGAAATGCACGGTACGGAAGAGGCTAGAAAATATGAGGAGGTGGAAGTGTCAACTTTCAATACTTACATTAGTCCGAAGAACTCATCCACTTATTACTGTAACTCTCAATCTAAAGAGGAGGTTCACAAAGAGACAAGTACCCCGAGGAGGAGTGTATGGGGGTTTGGTTATCCTTGCACATATTCAACTCATGGTACATGAGTGTACTCTAATATACGATCCGTCAAAAGATTAGTGATCCGTCTAGTAGCTAGAGTTCTCAACTAGTTTTGTAGGTTTTTGAAAATAAACAAGCATTGCCCAAAACACGTGTGACGCTCCCAAAATCAGACCGTGTACAATAATCATACTTGCAAGGTACACGATCGAGATTAGGGACTCACGGTGGGATATCATAACACAACTCTACAAATAAAATAATACAAGTTATTTAATACAAGCCAGGGGCCATGAGGCTCGAATACAACAGCTCGAAAGCACAAACTTAGCAGAAGCAATAGTATCTGAGTACACACACAAGGTACACATGATATCCCTTAAGAAGGCTAGCACAAAAACAACAACGATCGAAAAGGCAAGGGCTCCTGCCTGGCAACCTCCGAACTATTCCTGGTCGAGGTAGGAACTCCACGTCGTAGTAGTCGCCTCCGAAGTACTCCTGCTTCTGGGATCCAACGTCGACTGCAGCCGCCGATCAGGCAAAACAAAAAGGGGGAAATAAAGCAAGGGTGAGTATCTAGCATACCCGCGAGTCTTACGTCTGCTACTAAGCATTTATTCATTTGTATCAAATGGAAAGGGAGGCTGTATATAGTGGGCTGCAAGGTAGAAATAAGAATAAGGGTAAGAAGCTAGGCCTATCGAAGACTAGCATCTTCCGACGAGTGTTGCAGCATCAGGAAAGAATAGCCAACAGTTTATATAAAGCATAAAGTAACAATGCAGAAGAAGTTGATGCAACATTGTATAATAGTAAGTTGTAATAATTAACAATAATAAATGCATCCGAGTTCCCCTCCTCGACTACCCTGCGAGGAAGAAAACCCGAAACCAAAAGTTTAATAGTAGTAGTTTGTAGCGGTAAGATCCAGCTTCAGCATAAAGCGTCCTGTTACCGTGGACACGGCTATTCAAATAGATTAAACTCCCTGCAGGGGTGCACTACTGTTCAGCCTGCATGCTCGGATCTCCAGGGTGGCGGGCGCCTTGTTAGGGAATGCTCCACTAAATCTATCTGACACGCCGTAGCCCATCCTAGGCTCAACAGAGAGGCCATCCACCGGACTATATCCTATGCGCCAAGGGGTCTAGGTCCCTCACCCTTGCACGCTCCTGCACAGTGCGAGGATGGACGGTGAAGCAAAAGCAAATCAAAATACACTACTCGAGCGAAGAAGACACACCTCTTCTTGGCAATCAGACCGCGATACTGCTGACGTCTGAAGATCTTTCGAACAAACTACGACGCAGGTGAGCCCATAACTCTTTATCCCATGTGAAGGTAGTGCGTATAGACCAACGGGCCTCTCAAGTCATCCGCCGAACCATTTAGTATTTTATTATTATCTCGCAGACAACCGTAATCGCTGTCTGACTAACAACACAACAGACAACAAACAGCAGCCAGGAACACTAGTACATCGGTGCCCGCTCTGTCGTCCCGTCAGAGTACGCGGTTACCAACAAGGTGAACCGTCTCCTTACCTTGTCTCGCGTGTGCTCTTGGTAGAGCTCGACTTTTTGTGGTTTGTTAACTCTCGCGAGATACGAGCAAGGGCCAAGCACGCCAGTAACGTCGGTCGTACCCTCCATGTCGCTCCCGACAATATACCGCTCAAGGGCACCATTGGGTCGCCCGACTCTTACCTTTAAGGACACAAGTTGATTCGAGTGCCTACCATTAAGTGAAACCAGGCGGTATAACCCTCGATGGTACACTTAAAGAGGTTCGACAAAGACATCAGCGGAATGAACTAAAGAGGAATATTCTCGTATCACCCCGGTGGTGCCGAGACACCAGCGGAATGAACTAAAGAGGAATACCCTCATATCATCCCAGTGATGCTACGCTACTGAGCCGCCGAGAGTGAAATACGAGTCCATTCCACTCGTAAGTCAAACTCGAAGCGACTCGGCAGAGTCTCGCCGTTGTAGGTTCCCTAGGGTGTCTGCATTGATTCGTACCTGTTGGACTTATAATATTTTTTAATCCGCGTTCACTCACCAGAGTGATCACGGCCCGCTATTCTAAACCTAGCTAACAATGTGCAGGGTTCACTGCTGAATAATGCATAATTATAAGGCAGCTTAGGATAAGGAAGGTACATCAAGGGGCGACACTGACAGGCTATGCAATTGAATAGGTAAGCAACGTAGCAGCAGCAGTAACAATGCCTAGTGTAAGAACTGTACAGAAAGATATGTGATATCTGGGGAAGAGAATGGCTCTGCTTGCCTGGAAGCTCGACGGTAGGGGTACGGTCGTCGACGAAGAAGTCGTACTCATCAGCGGTGTAGTCGGCGGCAGCATGGGGGTCTATTGGAGATTAAAGGGGGGAGAAACAATAAATACACAGCAATAACAGTAATACAAATATAAGGCATGGAAAGCCCGGTGTTGGCGGTGTTATAACGCAGTGTTAAGTATTTTAGTATTTTCGGAAATTAATCCGGGGTTGACTCATCAGTACCGGTTGATTAACGAACAGATGATCCGGAGGGGAAGGTTCCATGTCTGTAGTGTGAGTTATCTGACAGACATGTGGATAGTGTATCCGTGCTCGTTGATTGATTCTGAACAACTTTAATGTTCGGAACAATTTCATCCGGAAAGTTTTATCGGCTTCGATCGTCGGACTGACAGATGAACCGAAGGGGAAATGTCTCGGGTTCGGTATGTTAGAGGGGTGTGGTGGGGGTATGGTAGCGTATCCGTATTCGTTATATTCTTCTGATCAAGTTTGATATATAAAATATTTTCATCGGAGTTACGGATTAAAATATATTGTTTTTTTAAGAATTTATCATTTTAAATCAATTTCTGGATTTACTTGAATTATTAATTCAACATTATCCACAACTGTCCTGTTGACTGGTCAACCCTGACAGAGAGGAACCACATGTCATAGGCTGTAGCGTTTGACCAGTTCAACTGACGCATGGGCCCCATATGTCAGCCACACATATATTAAATTCTGTTTTAATTCATTCCTTACATGTAGGGCCCAGTTGTAAGTGACACATGTTTAGTTTAGCAGTTATTTAAATTAACAGAGGTTTAAGTGGGGCTGGGACCCACATGTAATACACACACACCACTAACATGGGGGGTTTATCTCAATTCAGTTTTAATTAAGGGGGGGTCCACTGGTCATAGGATTTTAGTGGGGGGTTAGTTTAACAGGGTAATTAGCCGGGGGGGTTAGTTCACAGGCTGCTCCATGAGCACGCCGGCGGCGACGTTCCGCCATGGTGGCGAGTAAGGGACGGCGGCGAGGGCCGCTATAGGGGGATGCGGCGAGGCGCGGGAGGGGACGTGGTCACACGCGCGTGCTCGTGCTGCGCAGGGCAGGGAGGGGCGCGCGTGGCCACGGGGGTGGCCGGAGCCGAGCACGGCAGTGAGCGGGGCGAGGGTGCGAGGAACTTGGTGAGCGCGGCCGTTCCAGAGGTGCGGCCAAGGCACGCGCTAGGCATGGGCGGGGCGCGACTGGTGCGCAGCAAGGGCACATGTGGGAGCGGCCATGGGCATGGTCCGGCCATGGTGACAGTGGCCGGAGCACGCGACGAGGGATGGGCTACGGCGGCGAATCGAGCCAGGAAACAAGGGTCGGGGGGAAAAGCTCACAGGGGGGTCGAGTGTGGGAAGGGAGGCGCCGGTGCGGTCGGCGGAGGGCTCGCGGTGGAGGGGGAACGAGTGGCGGCCATGGCGACCCCGACGAAGGAGGCCACCGATTGGAGCGGCTTGGGGCGTCCTAGCCCGTCCCGGTGTTCGAGGAGGGCGAAGACGAGGGCAGCGCGCCTCCTGGACATGTGCAGGTGGCTCGCGGAGGCGGTTGGCCGCGTCCACGACGAGGCGCCAGTGACGGTGTCGGGCGGCCATGGAGAAGGTAGAGGAAGGCAGTGGCATGAGGGCAAGGGGAAGAGGGAGCGGGGTGCTAGGGTTTACTGGAGGGGGGCTGCGGTGGCCAAGGGGGGGGGGCTTAACCCCGCCTGCTAGCCGGCTGATGCCCTCCACGGTGCGGCCATGGCCTGGCCGGCCGCGGGATGTGCGACACGCACACATGAACAGGTAGGGAGAACAGAGAGCCCGGTTGGGCTGGGCTGGTGGGGAGGGGAGATGCCCTGGGGTGGGGTGGGTTGGGCCAGATGGGTGGCCTGTGCCCTAGGCGTGGTATAGGATTTTGTTTAATTTTCTTTTTCTGTTCTGTTTTATTTTTAATTAGGCATCAAATGGAATTTTGTATAACATGGGACAATCACCAATATTGTTATGGCATACCAATACAAGGCTACAAAAAGTTCGAGCCTTTAATAAATTCATTTGAATTTTGTTGTATTTAAAAGTGGATTAAACGTGGCTATTTTGCTACTGTTTTATTTGTTTAAAATGTTTAAGCAATTTAAATAAATACAATTGATATTTTATCATGACCTAGTGATTATTAGGCATTTTATAAAATTGTTTACACAATATTTGGTTTCACTTTTATTTTCAATTGAGTTTGCATTTGATCTGAGTTTGCAAATCATAATCAGTTGGCATTAGATAAGGTGATCACTGTAGCGTGACACTCGGGGTGTTACAAATCTCCCCCACTACAAAGAATTCTCGTCCCGAGAATTGAAAGGTAGTGTAAGGGGTAGGGTTTTGGTTTCGTAATCTAATGAATCTTCTGGTTCTTGTTGCCCTTCTCAAAGAAGCTAATCCTTCTCGTTGATGTCTTCATTTATCTGCATCAATGCATCTCGATGAGTGGTCATCCTTCTTTCGAGGTATTCATCGTACTTACGGAGAGGGTAGGAGGGGGATACTTAGGGGGGTCGGATCGGTACAAGATTAATCAACCCGGGTAGTCCGAGGAAATAAGATACAAAGCATCTCTCGAGTTTAAACTCAGAGAAATACATTGAGAGAAACAAAAGGAGGTATGAGAAGTTTCAAGCGGACATGCAAGCATTCGACATCGATAACGGATGATGAATAGGGGTCTAGAGCATCAGACATAAGCACTGCGTCTGGTATCGGACTGAATATCAAAATCTAGGTGACCCGCATACTACATACTAGGTCAAGCACAAGGAATAACCTCGAAAACAAGAAGTACAGGAGAGTCAGATTTCGGTCCTGTGGAACTGTGGCTTAGAGTGGTGGCATATTACGCGGTCACGTTGCAAGGATTGTCAGAGAACAGCTTGTCGGGTATGTTAGCTACAATATCGGTACCAGGAGCAATGGATATTGAGAACCATTTTCCTGCTCGTTAATACGAGGCGGACCAATTGGCAAAGTTCTCGTCCCGGTGGTTACCGAAATGTAATCAACAATGGGAACAAGGGGTTACTGACGAGGTTATACACCGAGGTGTTTTCATAAGCAGGTGAATTATCACTGCTCAGATAAGATATATTACAAGAAAGGTTAAACAGACCAATGGAAAGGAAATCGTGATGATACACAAGTATCATGTGTATATCTTTCCCAAGGGAAAGCAGCGCACGATATACTCGACCAAGTTGTATTGGAAGGGAGTCAAGGGAGGTTGTCGATGATAACACAAATCATCGAGGGCAACGATGCTATTACACGTGATGAATCCAATTTACACATGGAAGAAGCCATGTAAGATTAGTCGGATAATAATCCACCATAGGCCAGGTGGTTTGCAAAGAATCTGATGTGAGTGTCGGCACTGGACCAGAAGGAGAAAAAATGAAAAGGCATCGGGTGATAGAAGCATCGGAATAATTTGATGCTTACGCACCAGGGAATTATGATTTCCAGATCGGGAAGGTGTATGTAACCAATCATACCGTCGGAACCCGGAATATGCGTATGTAATTCCAGTCACAACTCAATCATATGGAGAGCCGAGAGTCGTACCCACTTGTCATTAGAGTTTAAATTATCATTGGAGAAAACATTTCTTCAAAAGGAAACTCATGACGAAGTGCATAACTCTCCGACATGAATGAATGAGAAGCTCGTGGATCGAAAAGAACGGAGGCGGGAACATGATTGACTGGGAGTGTACCAAGGATGACGTCAGAAGTTTCCATAGCTTTCTCAACTGAGATTTGGTTCACACAACCACTACTAGTGGATGAAGGCTTTTCTTGCAAGGGTTTGGAGGTGGATTTCCTTGAAGGCTTATGTCGAGAATGACGTGGTGTCATCAAAACCTGAGGGCACTGACGGAGGTAATGGCCTGCCAGACCACACTTGAAACACACCCTGCCTGAATTGCTGGGAGCAGGATTACTTGATTGCACACCATCATTCCTGGGAGGAACAAAGTGTTGAGGTGGATGGCATATATTGGATGGTGGCCTCTAATGAAGGTTTTGAGGTATGGCACTAGTTGGAATCAATATTCGGTGTTTCTGAGGGGCTGAACTTGAAGAAGGAGCAAACTCAAGGGCAAGCTTGCGGGACTCTTCGAACACTTCATTGCCATGCTCAGCTCTGAAGGATCTGTTGACTAAATCCTCAAAGGTGGCAAGTTCAAGGAGGTTGAGATCATGACGAAGGATGGGGCTAAGTCCCTTACGGAACCTTGCCTGCTTTCTGGCATCGGTGGTGATCTCATCTTGGGCATAACGAGCAAGACGGTTGAACTCTCTCACATACTCATGAATGGACATCTCTCCTTGACTTAGAGTACATAACGCTTCCTTCTTGCACTCCATTAACTCATCTAGAAGGTGGTACCCTCGAAAGGCATCACGGAACTCCTGCCAAGTCACTACGTGACCATCAGGCTGCATTGCAACATAATTCTCCCACCATTGAAGAGCAGCACCTTCTAGAAAGTATGCCGCAAATATAACTCGATCATCGGGAGCAACATGTGTCGTGCCAAGCTTACGCTTGATGGAACGGAGCCAATCATCAGCTTCAAGGGTCTCAGAAGAACATCGGAATACCGGTGGCTTGAGGAGCATGAAGTCCTGAATGCTCACAACCACATTACACTGACAAGCGGTGTTCTGCTCAATGAGCTCTAGAAGGTGTATTTGATCACGTCGATTCTATTTAGCTTCCATCATGATTTCCGCTGCAGAAGGTGGTGGTGGAGGTTCATCATTACTTCGATTCCGATCACGGTCTTGATTGCGATGAACGGTACTACGAGTTCCACTTGACATCATGTGTGATAAAAATCAACAATCAGAACAGGTTTTTACGATGGAATCAAAGATAAGAGGACATGACTAGGAGGAAAAGATTGTAATGCAAAGGCTAAGATTCCTAGAAACACAGAATAAATCGGGCAGCATAACGGCTACACCGAGATGGAAAATGAGACAACCTTGAAAGATTGGACAGAACTTTCTCAAGGAAATCAACAAAACGATGACTCTGGACAACCACAACAATCCTACGGCTATAAAGAAGCAATCAACGAGATGTTCTAGTAAGATAGATGAGCCCTGTCCTATCTTCCCGTAGAAAAGATGAGGGTGACTAAGAACTCAGATCGATGAGGGTAAGCAGAAAAAGAAGCCTTACGTTGTTCCCTTTATACACAAGTAACTATATAACTATAGAATGCTAGACTCGACTTCGACCAAGGGTTGAATAATCCTACAGACAGTCCTGCTCTGATACCAAGTCTGTCGGGACCCAGAATATGCGTATGTAATTCCAGTCACAACTCAATCATATGGAGAGTCGTACCTACTTGTCTAAGCAGACAAGGCCCAGCACAGAACACTCTCGGAAAGCATCGTACGTGAGGGGCATCCCATCCAGGCCGGATGATCAACTGAGATGGGTCCTCATCGCCCGCTCACAAGTCTAAATGATTATGGGTGGTGAAATCCCATACTCATATACAATTTGCCTCAACCGTATTATCGATTGAATTATAACACTTACATAAACATACTCCAGCCCGATCACTTAGTCGGGGTCTCGGGCGGGCTCGATCATAGAACAAAGTGTGCCACGTGACAGAGTCACAAGCAATCACATCGCGATGCCCCAAGCTGCGCACATCTAACGGCCACTTGGTGTATAAAAGATCGCCGGCAAGAACACAACTAAGCTATCGAAGCCCACACTAAGACATGCACGTTATAACCATACACGCAGCATACATGTCTAGTGTAAAAAGCAGGTACTCATTGCATGAACTCTACAAAGTATATCTTTATTGACTTACACATAGAGCATACAAAGATCACATGTCTGTGGTCAACATTATATCATACAACGGAAGCAAATTAGGTCTGAGTACAGACAAGTTAAACAAATGGCATAGACAAGCCTTGTTCAACATACATGCCCCTCCACGAGGGACCAGACTGCTGTCTGGAACTATACTAGCTTATTCAACGTCGAGCTTCAGGAAGGTGACTCCATCGGGGGCTGGGTTCTCATCTAAAACATAGAATAAGCAAACGTGAGTACAAAGTCGTACTCAGCAAGACTTACATCAGAACTATACTACTCATGCTCAAGTTTCAAGGTAAAGGGAGGTGGGGTTTCAACATGCAGAAGTGCCAGCTTTGACTTGGCTATTCCTGTACTACGAGTACCAGACTTGAGGTAAGAAGCGTACACGAGTTCACTACCAAGTCTCCAACCAATACACCACTATGGATACTTCCTCGACTTCCCCACGAGGAAGCACACCATAGCACTCACGCTTATCTTGCGAGTTTTAGAAGTATGCATTCAAGTTGTCAATTAATCAAGCACAGCTTTCCAAGTAGTCCCTTACCGCGGACGCGGCTATTCGAATAGTTTTGTTCACCCTGCAGGCGTGTACTGCTACACACGTGAAACTATCACTTACCGCCGGGATCTCGTCACCCTTCAAGCGGGTGTCGGCGAGTATAATTTCCACAACTTTTACCTCACAGCCAATCCTAATCCAGGAATCAACCATCTGAGTTGCTCACCGTCAAGATTCCGGCCGGGTCAACGATACGGACTTAGACGATGCAGGCGACCGAGACGCCACCTTAGAAGATGGTTTTACTGTCTCACAGGTCCACCCACATATCTAAATGATGCAAACTTTCATTCATTCTTTTTCTATGCATATGCCAAATGGAAAGCCCGAACTAGTGACTCCTGGACTTGAACTGGGGTGAGTTAGTAGGTTGAGCGGGGGTCCATGTGCCCAACATGTGGTAGTACTCTTCGTCTTAGATCACCACACAAGAACTCGGGCTTAAGGCGGTGTTCAACAAGACAACCCACTATGTACTCCTACACAGCCTCTCATCGTTCAACTTGTATTTGGGTGGATTCACCAACACAGTTTCACCTTCATCAACACCATGTTCACTACCATCCCGACTCACAGATAAAAGTAACCTCATTGTAAACTCTAGGCATGAAATAAGCTTTAACAGTTGCAGGGGCCACATGATATCAAGAAACTCCTATGTCAGCTAGGATTGTGGTTTGCTTACTACTGTGACAAGATGATAGGTCATGCATCGGATATGGGTTCAACTATGCGGTAGAATCGATAACAAGGTGATCTCCTAAACATGCATAAGTGAGACTAAGAGGGAAGTGGGATTTTACAGACATGATCAGTGGGGTTTTCTTTCCTTGCTGACGAGGTTCGAACACAGTGTCTTCAACGAAGGGGGTGGCCTCCGTCTTGGAAAAGCTGTTACCGGAGGAATCATCAACAAAGGGGGAACAACATCGAAAGTAGAATGCACATACACATGATAAGTTGTGACATGATGTATATGGTACTGGTTTGTTGAAGATTCAATTTAAATGAAGTGTATTGCAAATTCAAACTTCAAAATTGAATTCAAATTATGCCATATACACATTTGCTTTTGTTCACCCATTTTAAAATGGTCAAACATGAAAATAAATTACATATTCATAATCCTTGCATTTTTCTGATAATTTTTCATATATTATTTATTAAATTTGGAGTTATAGATTAAAAGTTATTGAATTTACAAGTTTTAATGATTTTCTGGATTATTTTTGTTCTGGAAATTGAATTACTGCGCAAGCATGACGACATAGTGACGCAGGGGCTTTGACTGGGGTCAAACTTACGTCGGGTCCCACCTGTCAATGGCACATGGGGGTCATTAGCAAGGTCATTAAGGCCTAATGGCCTTGCCACGCTGGTAGTGGACGGCGGCTCAACGCCGGCGACCACGGTTCACAACGGAGTCCTCTTACAGGCCACGGGGACGGCCAAAATTTGGGAAAAACGGCGCCTCGCGCTTGCGCTCGTCGAGCAGTGCACTCGGGTGACCACAGGAGGCACCGAATCTTGGCCGGCGTCAGCTCCCGCGGTGGTGCGCGCACGGCCGAGAGGAAGACGGCGATTTAGGCCACCGTTTCGAGCACGGGGAGAGGGGAAATGTATCGGAGCTCACCACGAACGCGACGTCGAGGACAGGGAAGGCGGAGGAGTCGCGGTGGTGGCGGATTTCTCGTCGGCAAGAGGAGGCCGTGGCGGAGGGAAGAGCTCCTATTTCGTCGGCTTCGGGGTTCTCTGTAACAGCCCAGTTTTTGCAAAAATTAAAAATTTTGTTTTCGGTATGAATTGTTTGATTGTCTGATTTGTTTGCGGTGTTTGCATCCCCGATTTATCGATCGGCGATTATTTTTCCCCCTCTTATCTCGTATCGGACGGAGACCGACCCTTGCCACCCTGACACTCGACCTTTGCGACACCGGGTTTCACCCGATCACCATCGCGAAAACCGCACGAGACCAGCCGCAGCCAACGGAACGAAAAACCCCGTTTAATAATTAAACGAGATATTTTTATAGCGCGCCGGAAAGTGTTTTCGGAACGGTTCCAGCGCCAGGTGAACGCCTCCGGCCCGACGCACTGATCGCGCAGTTCGAAGTTTTACCCGAATCGGAGGTACTGCGGACCCCCGGCGGTCAGAAACGTGAACACCGCGTGCGCGAGAGAAAAACCGATAATGTTTTTGCAAACTGCCATCCAACCATGCTATATAAAGAACACCACACTCCCACCCATTTTTAGGGTTTTCCTGAGCCAATTTTGCAGCCACCCCCCTGATCTGTCTCAGATCTGACCCAAACCACCCCCAAAATCCGAAACCCTAGCCCTGGACGCTCCCGGAGCCGTCGGATCGCAGATCGGAGGGCTCCCGGAGCGCCACGTCGCCTGGACATCTCCCACCTTCTCCAACCTCTCTCCTCTCTCTCTCTCTCCCGCAGCCATGGAGGACCCGAGGGCCCAGTATATTTCGACCAATTTAGCTTTTTTTCTGTTCTGCTAGGTTTTATTTATTTAATTAGGCAGTTTGTATTAGGATTTTTGCAGTGCCCGTATCTTTTTGCTCGTAGCTCGGATTGCGACGCGTAAAATATGAAACTTTCTTAGAATTGTGTCTAGTTTAATAATTTGTTGCTTGTTGCCATGTTTGAGCTTGTTTACATGTTGTTTGACTGCTAATTACACTGTCTGCCACTGTAAACTGTAACTGCAATAACTTTTTATCCGTTGCTCGGATTAAAATGTTCTTTATATGTAACTTGACTAGAATTGCATGTAGATTGTGTTTTGCTGTTCTTTCTTGCTAATAAAAATAATAAAATATTTTTTAGGCAAAACAGTACCAAATTCCATTTTTATCGTGGGGTCCGCAATAGTTTGCATGTCTAGGATTTCACCCCACTTAATTTGACTAGATCAGATAGTTTATTTATGCTTCACCTCTTGCCATGTTTGTTTGCTATGCCATGCTTGCTTGAGTTGCCATGTTAACAACCTTTGTTGGTCACCTGTAGCTAAGCAACTTGAACCACCGTAAACGTGCGGCATTCGTCGTGTGTGACGAGTACTCCACTTAAATCGTTAGTAACCTCTCTCGACGGTAGGTGCGATGTCTCGTGTTGCTTTTGTTGATGCTTGCTCTTGTTTTCTCCGTAGTAATAGTGGTGCACCATTGATTGCTTTCCAGTGTTTACTTCTTGTGTGCTCCCGCGGGTACCTCTCGGAGACGATGCGAGCTTGCGATCAACTACAACTTCGGAACCCGACTTATCAACAGGCAAGGACTTGCATTACTTATGATCCATTCTATTTCAACCAGCGGTTTGCATGCTAGTCTAGGTTAGGTTCGATGTTTGATCCTACCACATGTTTATAGCCTCTTTTAAACCGATACAGCCATGTCCCCTCCCAGCAAACCTTGTACTGCTATGTTACTTTTGCTCGTTGCTCAGCCCCTGCTTAGTATGCATGCTTAGGATGCTACGATGTTACCCTGTTACCTCTGGGTTTGGGATATCACCTTATTATATCATTGTTGATGATATGATTATTATTATAATGTTGACTATATTCGACGAAGGATGGAAGGTCTAGGCTATCCCGCCCCGACGCTTTGTTCCATTCGAGTCACCTAGGATCCGAGTTCCAGGTATTGGTTTTAAGACTGAGCGTGCCTAACCGCGTGTGGGATTTTATGGGGTCCCCTTTTCTGACCTATCTAGCTTCAAACATTTCTAGTGGTGGCCCAAGCTGATTTACCATTTGAAAACATGCATATATATCTTGTCGGGTCGCTCCTAGCAGATATCTTTTAAAACAACTTGGGCCAGCGGAGACATGGTTTCTTTGTTGGTCCACACTTGGAAGCTAGGGGGCTGCCCACATCTGTTTGGGTAGCTAACCCGACCTCGTCCAGACGGTAGAGGCCGATTCGAGAGCGCGGCCGGCTTTTGAGTTGGATGTCGACTCACCGGGGGCCACCCGGATTTGTTCGTTGTTAGCTAGAGGGACTTGTCGTTTCGGATCTCTTGGAACTAAAACATAAAATGGTTGCCTATGATGGGTAGCAACTAAGAGTGATGGACGTGCGTGCGGAGCCTCGTAATGGGCAGTTGGTACACCCCTGCAGGGTTAAATCTTTTCGAGAAGCCGTTTCCACGGATATGGACGACTTGAGACCTACTCCTTGTTCATAGACAACAACAACTGAGACAATCTTAATATAATTTGATCAGCGTGTGTGTGCCTTGACTGCTTCTTCTTCGTCGGGATGCGAAGAGGAGGACAAGGATAGGATAGGTGTTATGTTTGCGTAGTAGGTGGATAGCAGACTTGTTGGAGGCGATTCCTCATCGAATGCTTGGCTTCTTACCTTACTCTCTAGATCGTTAGCCACTTCATAAATGCTAGTGCGGCAGCAACCTCACCACTTACCCCTACCTTACCGTAAACTACTAGTTGTCCTAGAATGACGAGTGATGAAGTCCTTGCTGGGTCAGATGACCACTACAGTTGGATGCTGAGTACCTCTGTACTCATGATACTACCCCCAAACTCATTTCAGGGTTCTGATCGACAACAGGTATGGTGATCGACGTTTCACGTGGAGACTCGACGACGACTAGTTAGGCGGATCCCGGCGGAGGGCCTGGACCCGTGTGGTTATGGGATCGATGCTTTTCTCTTTGCCACTAGGCATTTGCTTGTAGTCTGTACTCAGACATGTACCTTCCGCTGTTGTATTGTATTTGAGGCAGTTGTATGCCAATTGTATGAGATGTTGTATCCTGTATCTGTAATGTTGTGATATCATGTTGGAAATCCGGGGCATATGGCTTTGTCATATGTCACGGTGGGTCCGATATGTGCTTCGTCCCCGGATCTGGGTGGAAACACTTAGATCTGGAACAGTACCGCATATCGGACCTTACATTCTCTAGCTCTCAGGCGGCGGTAGGGTGGCGAAGTCGAGGGCGTCAGAGCGACTGGACAAGGAGGGGGGCTTGGGGTGGCCATTGGCCACAGAAGCGCGCGGCGGCGCTCTCCGGTGTGCTCGGGTGGCGACAAAAATGGCTAGGGAGAGACAGAGAGGCATCTCCAGGGGAGGTAATGGGCGAGGAGGACGTCGGGGAGCTTCCAGACGCGGGATAAGGACACGAGGCGCTCTCCACGTCGAAGAAGGAGGTGGAGGGCTGCATGCGCACGCCGATGCCCTCGGTGGCGTCCTCCTGGCGCGAGGAAGAAGACGCCCCTGCCCTCCTGGTGGGTAGGGCCGTGGGGGGGACAAGTTGGGCCAGATTCTTCTCTGTCTCTGCTTTCTTTTATTTCTTCTTTTTATTTTTCTGTCTTGCGTTTTGCTCTGAAAAAAAAAGGAAAGCATTTTTATAAATCCTCCAAATTTTTATGTGGCATCACAAGGCATATAGATAGCCACTCTCAAAGTTTGGGGATTTTTGAAATTAAAACAATTTGAATTTCAAATCAAATAGGGGTATTATTTAATTTCCAAGGCACTTATGGTATTTTTGAGAAATCTTGGAGCATGCAGGGGGGCCCACTTCACTTTATATGTGATCATGCATATTTATAAGACTTTTTAATAATACCAGAGGAATTTTTGGAAGCAATTTTTATCTGGCCTTTTGAATTAAATTCTCTAGGGCTTTTCTTTTCCCCATTTTTGAATTTCTTTTGAAATTTTCACATGATGCAAAGGGGCACTCAAACCCTAGCATTTACCCAAGTTGGGGTTCTGACAACTCGCCCCCAATCAAAAGAATCTCGTCCCGAGATTCAGAAGTCGTCGGGAGGAAGGAGGGGTACTCGGCACGGAGGCGGTCTTCTCTTTCCCACGTAGCTTCCTTCTCGGAGTGGTGTGACCATTTCACTTTGAGAAACTTGATCTTCTGACGACGAGTGACACACTCCACTGAATCACGAATACGAACAGGGTACTCTCGGTAAGAAAGGTCATCTTGGATATCAAGTGTTTCATGGTCGACTTCGCGGATGGGGTCATTGAAGCAACGCCTGAGTTGTGACACATGGAATACATCATGTACTCGGGAAAGGTGCGGGGGTAGTTCAAGTTGGTAGGAAACTTCTCCATGTTTCGCAAGAATGTGGAAAGGTCCAATGTAACGTGGGGCCAACTTGCCTTTGATACCGAATCGTTGGGTTCCCTTCAGAGGAGTAACCCGAAGGTAAGCCTTCTCATCAAGATTGTAGCTTTCTAGCCTATGATGACGATCATAGTAGCTTTTCTGACGAGACTGGGCTGCTTTCAATTGATCACGAACAATGCGAACTTTCTCTTCTGCTTCCATGATCATATCCAGTCCAAAGAATTGTCTTTCACCGGTTTTTGACTAGTTTAAGGGTGTTCGACATATTCGTCCATAGAGGAGTTCAAAAGGAGCCATGTTCAGACTAGATTGGAAAATATTGTTATAAGAAAATTCGGCAAATGGAAGAGACTTCTCCCAATTCTTTCCGAAAGATATAACACAAGCTCTGAGCATGTCTTCGAGAATTTGGTTAACCCTTTCAACTTTACCGCTAGACTAAGGATGGAAAGTTGTACTAAAGGAGAGATGAGTTCCCATAGCGTTCTGAAAGCTTCCCCAAAATATAGAGGTGAAAAGGCTACCACGATCAGGATTAATTTCCAAAGGAACACCATGAAGAGACACAATTCTAGAGACATACAACTCCGCTAACTGACTAGCAGTTATAAACTCGTGAACTGGAAGGAAGTGAATAACTTTTGAAAGTTGGTCAATGACAACGAAGATGGCATCATTTCCTTTCTGGGTTTTTGGAAGGCCGGTGATGAAGTCCATACCGACTTTGTCCCATTTCCACTCGGGAATAGGCAATGGTATAAGAGTACCAGCAGGTCTTTGTTGTTCGGCCTTAATGCGACGACAAACATCACATTCGGCAACATACTGAGCAATTTTTCGCTTCATCCTAGTCCACCAAAATCTCTGGCGTAGGTCTCGGTACATCTTTGTTCTACCAGGATGAATCGAAAGGGGAGTGTCATGAGCCTCCTTAAGAATTAGCCTTCTAAGATTGTGTTTTCGTGGTACAACTAATCGAGTGCCAACGAAAACGACACCTTGATCATTTATGGAGAACCATTTAGCAACTCCGCTAGCAATGTTATTCTTGATCGCTCGAATACCACTATCACGTTTCTGGGCGGCTATGATTTTATCCTCAAGGGTTGGTTTTGCCACCAAGGTAGAAAGAAAGACATGAGGAACAATCTCAAGATTGAGCTTGCGAAATTCCTCATGAAGAAGTGGTTGACACTATTGTAACATGAGGTTGTTACAATACGACTTACGACTTAGTGCATCAGCCATGACATTGGCTTTGCCTGGGGTGTAAGAAATTCCTAAGTCATAATCTTTTATCAACTCTATCCAGCGTCTTTGCCTGAGATTAAGATCTGGCTGGGTGAATATATATTTCAGCCTTTGGTGGTCAGAATAGATCTCACAACGATTACCAAGGAGGTAATGTCGCCAAGTTTTAAAGGCATGAACTACGGCAACGAGTTCAAGATCATGGGTAGGATAGCTCTCTTCATGTGGACGCAACTTGCGTGAAGCATAAGCTACCACATGTCTATCTTGCATAAGTATTCATCCTAACCCTTGCCGTGAAGCGTCACAAAAGATCTCAAAATCCTTTTTGGTGTCTGGAGGTGCAAGTACGGGTGCAGAAGTCAATCTTCTCTTTTGCTCTTTAAAGCTTTTCTCGCACTTGGGGGTCCATTGGAATTTCTTATCTTTCTTGAGAAGTTCAGTTAGAGGCTTTGCAACTTTGGAGAAGTTCTCAACGAAGCGGCGACAATAGCTTGTTAAGCCAAGAAAACTCCTTACTTGCTTAACTGATTCAGGCGGAGTCCATTCAAGGACGGCCTGAACTCTCTCGGGATTCACAACAATGCCTTTTGCAGAAATCACGTGGCCTAAGTAGGTCACTTCTGGTAGCCAAAATTTTCACTTAGAGAACTTGGCGTAAAGGCGATGCTCTCGAAGTTTCATCAATACCAACGTAATATGTTCTGCGTGCTCTTCTTCGTTCTTTGAGTAGATGAGAATGTCATCAAGATAAACCATAGAAAATTTATCTAGGTACTCCATGAAGATCGAATTCATTAAGCGCGACAATGTGACGGGGGTATTGGTTAAACCAAAGGACATGACAGTGTACTCGTAAAGACCGTAACGAGTAGTGAAATCCGTTTTTGGAATGTCCTCGTTTCGGATTTTGATTTGATGATAGCCTAATCTCAAATCCATCTTTGAAAAGACAGAGGATCCAGAAAGTTGATCATAAAGATCATTGATCATGGGCAGTGGGTACTTGTTCTTTATCGTCGCTAGATTTAGCGGGCGATAGTCTACGCACATCCTTTCTGTTCCATCTTTCTTGTTATGAACAGAACGGGGCAACCCCATGGCGATGAGCTAGGGCGGATGAAGCCTTTTGCCAACGAAGCATCAAGTTGGGTTGTTAGCTCAGCTAACTCATGTGGGGCCATACTATATGGATGTCTGGAAATTGGGGTTGTGCCTGGTATAAGATCCACTATGAATTCTACACATCTGTCGTGTGGCATGCCCGGCAGCTCATCAGGAAAGACATCCGGGAAGTCACGAACCACCGGAATATCTTCAAGGTCAGGAAGGGGAAGCACATTCAAAATATGCATCTGGATTCTAGAGCTGGTTGATGTGTAGTCAATTGTCTGGCCTGAAGGATTGTTTAGTTTAACTCACTTGGCGTTACAATCAAGGATATCATTCTGTCTTGATAACAAATCCATTCCTAGGATGACATCAATGTCTGAAGACTTGAGGGCTATAAGAGAAGCAAGGAATACTAAACCCTCAATTGCAATTTGATTTCCATGGCTTACTCTATTAGTTTGCCATTTGGAACCAGGAGTTTGAATTATCATTGGAGAAAACATTTCTTCAAAAGGAAACTCATGACGAAGTGCATAACTCTCGGACATGAATGAAGGAGAAGCTCCTGGATCGAAAATAACGGAGGCGGGAACATGATTGACTGGGAGTGTACCAAGGATGACGTCAAAAGTTTCAATAGCTTTCTCAACTGAGATTTGGTTCACACAACCACTACTAGTGGATGAAGGCTTTGCTTGCAAGGGTTTGGAGGTGGATTTCCTTGAAGGCTTACGTCGAGAATGACGTGGTGTCATCAAAACCTGAGGGCACTGACAGAGGTAATGGCCTGGCAGACCACACTTGAAACACACCCTGCCTGAATTGCTGGGAGCAGGATTACTTGATTTCACACCATCATTCCTGGGAGGAACAAAGTGTTGAGGTGGATGGCATATATTGGATGGTGACCTCTGAAGAAGGTTTTGAGGTATGTCACTAGTTGGAATCAATATTCGGTGTTTCTGATGGGATGAACTTGAAGAAGGAGCAAACTCAAGAGCATGGTTGCGGGACTCTTCGAACAATTCATTGCCATGCTCAGCTCTGAAGGATCTGTTGACTAAATCCTCCAAGGTGGAAAATTCAATGAGGTTGATATCATGACGAATGATGGGGCTAAGTACCTTACGGAACCTTGCCTGCTTTCTGGCATCGGTGGTGATCTCATCTTGGGCATAACGAGCAAGACGGTTGAACTCTCTCACATACTCATGAATGGACATCTCTCCTTGAGTCAGATTGCAGAACTCTTCCTTCTTGCGCTCCATTAACTCATCTAGAAGGTGGTACCCTCGAAAGGCATCATGGAACTCCTGCCAAGTCACTATGTGACCATCAGGCTGCATTGCAACATAATTCTCCCACCATTGAAGAGCAGCACCTTCCAGAAAGTATGCCGCAAATATAACTCGATCATCGGGAGCAACATGTGTCGTGTCAAGCTTATGCTCGATGGAACGGAGCCAATCATCAGCTTCAAGGGGCTGAGAAGAACATCGGAATACCGGTGGCTTGAGGAGGATGAAGTCCTGAAAGCTCACAACCAAATTACGCTGACAAGCGGTGTTCTGCTCAATGAGCTCTAGAAGGCGTGTTTGATCACGTCGATTCTGTTCAGCTTCCATCATGATTTTCTCCGCAGAAGAAGGTGGTGGAGGTTCATCATTACTTCGATTCCGATCACGGTCTCGATTGCGATGAACGGTACTACGAGTTCCACCTGACATCCTGTGTGATAAAAATCAACAATCAGAACATATTTTTACGATGGAATCAAAGATAAGAGGACATGACTAGGAGGAAAAGATTGTAATGCAAAGGCAAAAATTCCTAGAAACACAGAATAAATCGGGCAGTATAACGACTACACCGAGATGGAAAATGAGACAACCTTGAAAGATTGGACAGAACTTTCTCAAGGAACTCAACAACACGATGACTCTAGACAACCACAACAATCCTACGGCTATAAAGAAGCAATCAACGAGATGTTCTAGTAAGACATAGATGAGCCTAGTCCTATCTTCCTGTAGAAAAGATGAGGGTGACTCAGAACTCTGATCGATGAGGGTAAGGAGAAAAAGAAGCCTTACGTTGTTCCCTTTATACCCAAGTAACTATATAACTATAGAATGCTAGACTCGACTTCGACCAAGGGTTGAATAATCCTACAGACAGTCCTGCTCTGATACCAAGTCTATCGGGACCCGGAATATGCGTATGTAATTCCAGTCACAACTCAATCATACGGATAGCCGAGAGTCGTGCCCACTTGTCTAAGTTTACAAGGCCAAGCACAGAACACTCTCGGAAAGCATCGTACGTGAGGGGCATCCCATCCAGGCCGGATGATCAACTGAGATGGGTCCTCATCGCCCGCTCACAAGTCTAAATGATTATGGGTGGTGACATCCCATACTCATAGACAAGTCGCCTCAACCATATTATCGATTGAATTATAACACTTACATAAACATACTCCAGCCCGATCACTTAGTCGGGGTCTCGGGCGAGCTCGATCATACAACAAAGTTTGCCACGTGAAAAAGTCACGAGCAATTGCATTGCGATGCCCCAAGATGCGCACATCTAAGGGCCACTTAGTGTATAAAAGACCGCCGGCAAGAACACAACTAAGCTATCGAACCCCACACTAAGACATGCACGTTATAACCATACACGCAGCATACATGTCTAGTGTAAACAGCAGGTACTCATTGCATGAACTCTACAAAGTATATCTTTATTTACTTACACATAGAGGATACAAAGATCCCATGTCTGTGATCAACATTACATCATACAACGGAAGAAAATTAGGTCTGAGTACAGACAAGTTTAAAAAATGTCTTAGAGAAGCCTTGTTCAACATACATGCCCTTCCACGAGGGACCAGACTGTTGTCTGGAACTATACTAGCTTAGTCAACGTCGAGCTTCAGGAAGGTGACTCCATCGGGGGCTGGGTTCTCATCTAAAACATAGAATAAGAAAACGTGAGTACAAAGTCGTACTCAGCAAGACTTACATTAGAACTATACTACTCATGCTCAAGTTTCAAGGTAAAGGGAAGTGGGGTTTCAACATGCAGAAGTGCCAGCTTTGACGGCTAGTCCTATACTACGAGTACCAGACTTGAGGTAAGAAGCGTACACGAGTCCACTACCAAGTATCCAACCAATACACCACTATCGATACTTCCTCTACTTTCCCACGAGGTAGCACACCATAGCACTCACGCTTATCTTGCGAGTTTTAGAAGTATGCATTCAAGTTGTCTATTAATCAAGCACAACTTTCCAAGTAGTCCCTTACCGCCGACGCGGCTATTCGAATAGTTTTGTTAACCCTACAGGGGTGTACTGCTACACACATGAAACTATCATTTACACAACTTTTACCTCACCACCAATAATAATCCAGGAATCAATCATCTGAGTTTCTCACTGCTCAAGAGTCCGGCCGGGTCAATGGTACGGACTCAGACGATGCAGGCGACCGAGACGCCACCTTAGCAGATGGTTTTACCGTCTCACAGGTGCACCCACATATCTAAATGATGCAAACTTTCATTCATTATTTTTCTATGCATATGCCAACTGGAAAGCCTGAACTAGTGACTCCTGGACTTGAACTGGGGTGAGTTAGTAGGTTGAGCGGGGGTCCATGTGCCCAACATGTGGTAGTACTCTTCGTCTTGGATCATCACACAAGAACTCGGGCTTAAGGCGGTGTTCGACGAGACAACCCACTGTGTACTCCTACACAGCCTCTCATCGTTCACCTTGTATTAGGGTGGATTCACCAACACAGTTTCACCTTCATCAACACCATGTTCACTACCATCTCGACTCACAGATAAAAGTAACCTCATTGTAAACTCTAGGCATGCAATAAGCTTTAACAGTTGCAGGGGACTCATGATATAAAGCAACTCCTATGTCAGCTAGGATTGTGGTTTGCTTACTACTGTGACAAGATGATAGGTCATGCATCGGATTTGGGTTCAACTATGCGGTAGAATCGATAACAAGGTGATCTCCTAAACTTGCATAAGCGAGACTGAGAGGGAAGTGGGATTTTATATACATGATCAATGGGTTTTTCTTGCCTTGCTGACGAGGTTCAAACATAGTGTCTTCAACGAAGGGGGTGGCCTCCGTCTCGGAAAAGCTGACTTCGACCAAGGAGTTGGAAGGGGTGTCCTACAGGCAGTCGGCTCTGATACCAACTTGTGACGCCCCCAAAATCAGACCATGTACAGTAATCATACACGCAAGGTACACGATCGAGATTAAGGACTCACGGTGAGATATCATAACACAACTCTACAAATAAAATAATACAAGCTGTTTAATACAAGCCAGGGGCAACGAGGGCTCGAATACAATAGCTCGAAAGAACAAAGTTAGCAGAAGCTATAGTATCTGAGTACAGACACAAGGTACACATGATCTGCCTTAAGAAGGCTAGCACAAAAACAACAACGATCGAAAAGGCAAGGCCCCCTGCCTGGGAACCTCCGAACTACTCCTGGTCGAGGTAGGAACTCCACGTCGTAGTAGTCGCCTCCGGGGTACTCCGCCTTCTGGGCTCCAACGTCGACTGCAGCGGCCGATCAGGAAAAACAAAAAGGGGGAAATAAACCAAGGGTGAGTATCTAGCATACCCGCGAGTCTTACGTCTGCTACTAAGCATTTATGCATTTGTATCAAATGGAAGGGGAGGCTGTATATAGTGGACTGCAAGGTAGAAATCAGAATAAGGGTAAGAAGCTAGGCCTATCGAAGACTAGCATCTTCCGACGAGTCTTGCAGCATGAGGAGAGAATAGCCAACAGTTTATATAAAGCATAAAGTAACAATGCAACAGAAGTTGATGCAGCATTGTATAATAGTAAGTTGTAATAATTAACAATAATAAATGCCTCCGAGTTCCCCTCCTCGACTACCCTGCGAGGAAGAAAACCCGGAACCAACAGTTTAATAGTAGTAGTTTGTAGTGGTAAGATCCAGCTTCAGCATAAAGCGTCCTCTTACCGTGGACACGGCTATTCGAATAAATTCAACTCCCTGCAGGGTTGCACTACTGTTCAGCCTGCACGCTCGGATCTCCAGAGCTATCTGACACGCCGCAGCCCATCCTAGGATCAACAGAGAGGCTATCCGCCAGACTATATCCTATGCGCCAAGGGGTCTAGGTCCCTCACCCTTGCACGGTCCTACACGGTGCGAGGCTAGCCGGTGAAGCAAAAGAAAATCCAAATACACCGATCAAGCGAGGAAGACACTACTGACATCTGAAGAGCTTTCGGACAAACTACAACGCAGGGGAGCCCATAAGTCCTTATCTCACATGAAGGTAGTGCGTACAGACCAACGGGCCTCTCAAGTCATCCCCGAACTATTTAGTATTTTATTATTATCTCGCAGACAACTGTTATCGTTGTCTGACTAACGACACAATGGACTACAAACAAGAGCCAGGACCACCAGTACATGGGTGCCCGCTCTTTTGTCCTGTCAGAGCACGCGGTTACCAACAAGGTGAACCGTCTCCTTACCTTGTCTCACGTGTGCTCTTGGTAGAGCTCGAATTTTCGTGGTTTGGTAACTCTCACGAGATACGAGCAGGGTACAAGCATGTCAGTAACGTCGGTCGTACCCTCCCTGTCGCTCCCGAAAATATACCGCTCCAGGGCACCGTTTGGTCGCCCGGCTCTTAACTTTAAGGACACCAGTTGATTCGAGTGCCTACCATTAAGTGAAACCAGGAGGTATCACCCTCGATGTTACACTTAAATAGGTTCGACAGAGACATCAGCGGAATGAACTAAAGAGGAATATTCTCGTATCACCACGGTTGTGCCGAGACACCAGCGGAATGAACTAAAGAGGAATACCCTCGTATCATCCCAGTGATGCTACACTACTTTGCCGACGAGAGTGAAATACGAGTCCGTTCCACTCGTAAGTAAAACTCGAAGCGACTTGGCAGAGTCTCGCCATTGTAGGTTCCCTAGGGCGTCTGCATTGATCCGTACCTGTTGCAGTTATAATATTTTGTAATCCACGTTCACTCACCAGAGTGATCACGGCCCACTATTCTAAACCTAGCTAATAATGTGCAGGGTTCACTACTGAATAATGCATAATTATAAGGCAGCATAGGATAAGGAAGGTACATCAAGAGGTGACAATGACAGGTTATGCATTTGAATAGGTAAGCAACGTAGCAGCAGCAGTAACAATGCCTATTGAAGGAAATGTACGGAAAGATAGGCGATATCTGGGGAATAGAATGGCTCTGATTGCCTGGAAGCTCGACGGTAGGGGTACGGTCGTCGACGAAAAAGTCGTACTCATCAGCGGGGTAGTCGGCAGCAGCAACAGGGTCTATCGGAGAATAAAGGTGGCCGAAACAATAAATACACAACAATACAAATACAAGGCATCGAAATTGTGGTGTTGGCGGTGTTCTAACGCAGTGTTAAGTATATTAGTCGGAGCGTAAATATATCCGGGGTTGACTCACCAGTACCGGTTGATTGCCGAACAGATGATCCGGAGGGGAAGGTTCCATGTCTACAGTGTTAGAGACATCTGACAGACATGTGGATAGTGTGTCCGTGCTTGTTGATTGTTTCTGAACAACTTTCATGTTCAGAACAATTTCATCCGAATAGTTTTACCGGCTCCGATCGTCTGACTGACAAATGAACCAAAGAGGAAATGTCTCGGGTTAGGTATGTTAGAGGGGTGTGGTGGGGGAATGGGTAGTGTATCCGTATTTGTTATATTTTTCTGATCAAGTTTGATATATAAAATATTTTCATCGGAGTTATCATTTCATAGGAATGATAGACTACTCATATCAACAAGGTGCACCTTCTTTTCCGGGAGCCCATCAGGAAAGAACTACCAGGCTAAGCGTGCTTGGCTTGGAGTAGTCTTGGCATGGGTGACTGACCGGGAAGTTGACCCTGGTTGCGCACGAGTGAGGACAATGTGTGCAGAAAATACTAGTGTTGGTTTGTAAGGGCGGTCTGGATCCCAGGCGCACCGACCATGGAATCGGTGGTTAATCGGTTGGGAGTGGTCGGGGCATTACAATCCGAGAATCTAAGTACTGCTTCGTTGGATTTAGCATTGAGCGCGCAAACAAATGCTGAGGCGATGAGACATCGAAGTAACTACTTCGACATCCAGAAGGATTGGATTGTTCCTCGTTCCCCGAAGGCTCTTGATTCACTAGCAGACGTGGCGGGACGCCTTGTTGATTCCTGCTTTTAAAACTGAAGGAAAACTTCAACAAGGAATATCATGCTCGTTGGGTGGAGCTCTTTGCGAGGAGCAAATCGTGTACGCATGCTAGGACGCTTGAATCGTGTCGACTTCATCTTTCAGGGACTACATGCAGCAGAGAATAGGAGAATGCAGAAGTACCTCAAGAATAAGTGGGAGCCGGAGCATGGGACCAGATATTGTTGGTAGATCTGTTTATGTTCTGGTCCTACGAGACATGATGGTGGCTTCCTAGCCTTCTTCCTATAATTTTGTAAGACTTACCTAAGTTCTAGACTTCCTGGGTTCATTTTGTCTAGTGGTCCAAGTCTGTAGTTGAACTTGTTTGATTTCTATATATGAAATCTTAACTGCTCAACATAACAGATCTATTTATGCTCTAAATTTTTTTTTGTCGTACTGATATTAAATTATATATGTGTTTCTTAATCTATCATCACTCGTCAGATGAATCATGTGAAATGATGTGATTACATTTAGAAATGTTTGCAAACACTCATAGAAATGAACTGAATTGCTTCCAAAAATATATAGTTGACAACACTTTCTGAAATATTACAAGACAGTAAATTCGAAAATGCGTACGATATTCAACACCAGTACCAAGTAATAAGACATTACAGGAAAAGCTTCAACAAGCCAAGAATAGTAGCAATGAAACAGTTCTTATTCTACATTACTATCATAATATTGTGCTTGCAGGATTTTCTCGTCAACTTGTTCATCCTTGCTAAGCTCAAAGACGGAAATTTCTTTACGCTTTAATTCTTCAACAACATAAATAGGAACTTCTTCCCCTTCTTCGCCATCTGGGCCGATGTATTTTTCGTGAAAATCACCATTCTCGTCTACACTTTGAAAACTACCATCCGACTTCATCTTCGTCCCTTTCTTCCTACTACCAGAAAGTTCATACCAATCACATAGAAACACAAATACTGATTTCTCATCATACCGAAACTCAAAAAACTTCCTTTAAAACCCCCATACATTTCAGCTTCTTCAAAGTTGTCCATACATACCTTCAACATGGCGCCAAAACTTTGAGTCTTTTTTCTTTATCTGCCTCGACAGTACGAAACAAAGCACCATTCACACTTTAGGCTGCCATCCTATATACACGACATCCTGGGCATGGTGATATATCCTACAAAGTTTTGGGTGCATTTTTCAATTTCCTCACAAGATCTGCGAACCAATCAGCAAAATCCTAATTGTGCCTCTTCTCCCAGTTCAGCACACCTTTTTTCTTCAATTCCTCCTTGGAAGCCTGTGAAAAAAATGTAAACTTGTTATATATGAATTTAATTAAAATATTTTGCAACGGTGTACTAGAGAGGTGATAGATACTTACTCAATATATGTTCAACTTCTGGACAGTTTTCTAGTATATATCTATGAATTTTGGTCATTTGCTCTATTGGCAATAACTATAAATCTTTCGACTCGACGCCATGAACAACAGATGAAAATATACTTAATTCTCATTCCCTGGGTTTAACCTGGTTATTCTTCTTACGGCCCTCCTTACACAAGTTCTTGTCTGCAATGTTAAATCTAGTTTGTATGTCACTGTCGAAATATCTAGACACAAATGTGGAGCTCTCATCGATGATATAGGTCTCGACTATTGAACCTTCGGGCCTTGCTTTGTTACGAACAGTTCCCTTTAGGTACCCAAGATTTCTCTCAACTGGAAACATCCAACCATAATGGACAGGGCCCCTTAGAAGTGCCTCCGCTGGAAGATGAATAGGAAGGTGCATCATCACATCAAAGAAAGCAGGTGGGAATATCTTCTCAAGCTTGCAAAAAATTAAAGGGATTTCTTTCTCCAATTCTTCAACGACTTTGTCATTTAGTGTGTGGGCACACAACTCCTTAAAAATCTCCCTAGTTGGGCGATAGCTTCATACATATCCTTCGAGGCAATGCTTCTAAGACCAACTTGTAAGATAGTCTGGAGGAGTATGTGGTAATCATGCGTCTTCAGACCATGTAATTTACCAGTCACCACATCCACATATATTTCCAGGTTTGTAGCGTGACCGAATGGGAATTTAACGCCTGTCAGAAACTTGCACAACTTTATCTTACCTTCCTTTGTAAGCGTCCAGGGAGCATGAGGCTTCTTTAAAGTACCCTTCTTTTTCACATTTTCTTTCAACCAATAGTCCTTCCACATATTCAATTGATATAAATCCAATCTTGGGATGATTGTATCCTTGTTCTTGCCCTCGAGTTCAAGAAGTATACCAAGGATCTCTCACATATGTTCTTCTCAATGTGCATGACATCCAGGTTGTGAGGTAACAAAAGAGTGTGCCAGTAATCCAAATCATGAATGCTAGCCTTGAGGTGGCATGTTGTAAGGCCCGATATGCGGTATTGTTCTAGATCTAGATGTTTCCATCCATATTCGGGGACGAAGCACATATCGGTCCCACCGCGACATATGACAATGCCATATGCCCGGATTTCCAACATGATATCACAACATTACAGCTACAAGGATACAACATCTCATACAGTCGGCATTCAACTGCATTAATACAATACATCAGCGGAAGATACATGTCTGAGTACAGACTACAATCAAATGCCTAGTGCCAAAGGTAAAGCACACCATTCCCACGTCCACACGGGTCCAGGCTCTCCGCCGGGATCCACCTAACTAGTCATCGTCGAGTCTTCACGAAGGCGTCCAGAAGAAGGGTCGTCGAGCTCCTCAATAGTCCAATGTCGTTTGCATAATGTGCGTAAAAGAGAAAAGAAGGAGGTGAGATATATCAAAAGTCTTGTGACGAACTTCTCACGAGTAAGATGGGGGTAGTGGTGAGGTTGCAGACGCACTAGCAATATATGAGTGGCTAACGGTCTATTTTAGAATAAGATGAGACCAAGCATTCGGTGAGGAATCGCCTCCAACAAGTCTTGCTATCAACTACTTACGCATAAATAACACCTATCCTATCCTTGTCCTCCCCTTTGCATCCCGACAAAGAAGAAGCAGTCAAGGCACACACACGTTGATCAAGTTATTAAGATTATCTTAGTTGTTGTCTATGAACAAGGAGTAGGTCTCAAGTCGTCCATAACCGTGGACACGGCTTCTCAAAAAGATTTAACCCTGCAGGGGTGTACCAATTACCCATTACAAGGCTCCGCACGCACGCCCATCTCTCTCAGTTGCTACCCATCACAGGCAAACATTTTATGATTTAGTTCCGAGATATCCGAAACGACAGGTCCCTCTGCCTAACAACGCACAAATCCGGGTGCACCCCGGTGAGTCGACATCCACTTCAAAAGCCGGCCGCGCTCTCGAACTGGTCTATGTCGTCTGTCGCAGGTTTGGATTGCCGGATCACCCATACCCGGGGCCGGGTCCTCAGCAGGACAGGTTGGACCAATAGGATATACCATCCCACTGGCCCAGATTGTTTTAAATCCGCGAGGCCAGCAACTCGCACACACAAATTTTGCAAATGGTAAAACCAGCTTGGGACACCAGTAGAAATGTTTGGAGCTAGGTAGGTAAGAAGAGGGGACCCCATAGCATCCCACACGCGGTTAGGCACGCTCGTCAAGAGACACAATACCCGGAACTCGGGACCTAGGTGACTCGAATGGAACAAAGCATCGGGGCAGGATAGCCTAGACCTTCCATCCTTCGTCGAATATAGTCAACATTATAATAATCAAATTATCCACAAAAATATAATAGTGTGATAGCCCAATCCAAGGATTAACAGGGGGAACAATTGATAACATCCTAGCATGCATACTAAGCAGTGGCTGACCAGCGAGCAATAGTAACATAGCCGAACAAGGTTTGCTGGGATTTGGAGGACATGGTTGTTTGGGTTTATTTTAGAGGCATGAATATGAAGTGGTAGGATCAAGCAATCGATCTATCCTACACCTAGGCGCGAGTGAGCTGAAAGTTATAAGCATGATATATGCTCCCCCTTACCTGATGAGAAGACGAAACCGAAGGTATAGTCGATCACAATCTCGCATCGTCTCCGAGAGGTACTCGCGGAAGCGCACAAGAAGTAAACACTGGAAAGCAATCAACGAGCAAACATCTATTACTATGAAGCAATCACGAGAAAGCAACAGGAAGAAGGCAACACAAGACAACGCGTTACGACATCGCATCTATCGTCGAGAGCGGTTACTAACAAGTTAAGTGGTGTACTCGTCACACACGACGATACCGCACATTTAGAATCGGTTCAAGTTATATAGCTACACAACATGAGAAAAGGTTGTTAACATGGCATCTCACTCAAGCATGGCATATCACACAATCATGGCAAGAGGTGAAGCATAAATAAACTATCTAATCTAGTCACTTTAAGTGGGGGGGGATAAAACCTATATATGACAACTATTACGGACACCACGATAATTACTGCATTTGGTATTGTTATGCCCTAAACATAATTTTATTATTTTTATTAGCAAGAAAGAGAAGCATATTCACATCCTAAACGAAATTCTAGTCAAGTTACATAAAAGAAACATTTTTATCGGAGCAATGGTTAAAAAGTTACGGCCTATTACATATACGGTGGCATGCGATGTAAATAACAGGTAAACCACATGTAGAAAAGTTCAAACATGGCAACGGACAATATTTTTTTAATCTACACGAAAAATGGAGCAACTTTCATGTAGAAAGTGTCCCCATCCGAGCTACGGTGACAAAGATACATGCCTCGCTAAAATATAATTAAATCGCCATCGGGCCGAATTACACTAAACGGGCCTAGCAGGGGTGAGCGCTGGATATTATTTCTCGCCACGGGCGCTAAACAACAGCAGGTCTAATTGTCCAAGCCCAACTATGAACAAAAATAATAATAAAAAGAAAAGGGGGTTCCTCACCTCGTGGGCCTCGGCACAAAGCCGAGCTGTGCGAGGGATTTCTGGGCGCCGTTCGGGGCGTTGCGACGAAGTGGGCCGCGAGGCTGCAGGCCGGCCCACCCGTGCTGGAGGCGGCCCAGCCAGCAGGCTGGAGCTGGGCGTTCCTTTCGCTCCCGACGGGAGTGCTGGAGGCGGCGGAGGGGATCGCCGGTCGTCGGCTTCTGGCGAGATCGTGGCGACGAGGGGAGGCTGGGTCGGCGGGAATGGGCGCGGGGAGGTGGATCCATCCAGAGGGCGCTAGCGGCGAGGTCCGTGGCGGCGGGGGAGCCCTCTTGCGCCGCGGTTCAGCCGAACTCGACGGAGCTCGGGTCATGGCGCGGCGGCGGCGCCGTCCTGGAGAGGGAGAGAAGGGCGCGGTGAGGGAGAGAAGGAAGAGGAGGGGCGCGCGGGCTAGAGGAGGTCACCAGGCGGCCGTGGCTCACCGGAGCGCGACGCGGATCAGACGCGGCGGCGCGTCCCTCCATGGACGGTGGCGCGATAGATGGGCCTCGTGGGCCCAGTTCCGGTCCTGCGGGGCCCGAACCGGGCTGGAGGCTGGCTGGATCTCCAAGGGGTGACGTGGCGCTCTCTGGACGCTCGGATCTCCTGATCCAATGGCTGGGAGATCCTAGGGCTAGGGTTTCGTGGATCTGGGGTTGTGGGGGCAGATCTGAAAATTCTCAGGGGGTGGCTGCGAATTTTTGGCTAGGGAAAACCTAGAAGGGCTAGGGGGGTGGTCTTTATATAGGGTGGCCTAGATGGCAGGTTTACGCAAACGCCCTCGGGTCTTCTCTCTCGCGTCCGACTCTCCACGTTTCTGACCGCCAGGACATCTTACGACCTCCGATTCGGGCAAAATCTCGAACCACGCACTCAGAGCATCGATCCCGTCACTCGTACCTCACTTCGATACCGTTCAGAGAACATTTTCCGGCGCCCAATAAAATAACTCATTTAATTATTAAATAGGGGTTTTTCGTTCCCATGGCGATGGATGGTCCTGTGCCAGAAGTTGAGACGGTGCTCGGGGGAAACCCCGGTGTTGCAAAGGTCGTGTGCCGGTTTGGGAGAAAGGTTTGGTCGCGCATCCGATATGAGAAAGAGGGAAAAATATTCACCGATTAATAAATCAGTGAAGAAAATACTTCAAACAATTCTAGCAAGCAATATAAAGCAACAAACATAATTTTTAATTTGGGTGAAAATCCCAGGCTATTACACATGTAGGATGATTCACGCTCGCATACTTTCTCTTTCTAGTTTTATTTTTTGGGTACTTTCCTGATTTCAAATTATCCTTAGCAGCCACTATGTGCACAGCGTCTTCTTCTCTCGGAACTTCAGTGGTCATTTACAAAACTCTCTCTTGTTATAAAAAGCTTTCTCCTTGTTTCTGAAGGTATGTCCATCATCAAGGAATCTACGATGGTCAATATATCCAACTTTATTTTTCAGTCTCACATGGCAAGGATTTTTGTCGCAAGACACACATGCATAATAACCCTTTGTGCTCAGAACTAATGTAGTGCCATCTTTTAATTGTACACCATCCCAGAGCTTCTTCAAATCATGAATCAGTGGTTGAATGAATACATGAAAATCCTTTCCCTGTGAATATTTTCCCGGAATCAGCAATGCCATGGTGAGAAGTAGTAAGGAATGAGAAAAATACGCCACGCACTGTATGTACTTCTCATGTGCCCAACGGGATTGAATCCATCTGTTGCAAAGCCTAACCTCAAGTTGCAGGGATCAGCAGCAAAGGTTATTGATATGCGAGAGAGGATAATATCTTCTCGCCCTTCGTTGGTTACCCCAAGTGGAAGGTGAGATACAACGTAATGGCAAGTTTCCCATGGTGAAAATACCGAGATTTTAAGATTGTCTCCCGTAGGACTCCGAAAATGATAAGTAGGTGTCAGTGGCGCAACTGACGTGGACCTGCACACGACACAAATAACTTTGCTCCCAACGAAGTTCAGAGAGGATGTCAATCTCTCCGGTCTTGTTGTTTACAAAGGATAAAACACAAGGGATAATGATAATGATAATTGTTGAAAGTAAATAATGAAAAGTAAAAGTGCGTGTAAACAGTGATGACAATATGGACCGGGGTCCCGTGATGTTCACTAGTGATGTCTCTCTCCCAAAACACGATAAAACTGCTATGCGAGGTAAACAAATTACAGATGGTCAATTGAAAGGATTATAGACGCACCGCAATGCTAACTATGCTACAAAAGAAAGGAAGAGGCTCATAAGCATGGGCAGTACGCCAAAATAAGTAGACCGAAATCCATCTGTATCTACTACTAATCATTGACACATCTCAAATGTATCGATAATTTCTGCTGGCTCCATGCATGTTTTGTGTGATATTGCTATGATCTAGATACACTTTTGGTCATATTTGGACTAACCTACTAATTCAGTGCACCCGAGTACCAGTCCCTGTTTTCTGCTATTTTTTTATTCTAGGTTTCCCCCATATTAAAAGTGCGCCAAAAATTAAGGAAAAATCGGATAAAAAATCAGCGTAACGGAGTCTTCCAGAAACACCCAAGTGGGGCCAGAGGGCCACCACCAGGGGCCTGGCCGCGCCAGGGGGCGCCTGGACCCCTGGTGGCCCCCCTGGCTTCCCCCCTTCGCCTATTTATTCTCCGTCACGGGGAAACTCCGAAGACAAAACCCGATTTCGCAAATTCTCCTCTGTTCCGCTGCCGCCGCGCTTCCAAGATCAGGAGCATCATTAGGACCCTTCCCGGCACCCCTCCGGAGGGAGGATCGACCTCCGGGAGCTTCTCCTAAACCATGGACACTTCCCGGATGTGCCGTGAGTAGTCTACCTTGGACCATGGGTCTGTGATCAGTAGCTATGTGATGTTCTCCTCCACCCTTTGTTCTTCATGGTTTAGACCTCGTGAGCTGCACTACATGATCGAGGCACATATGTAATTCTTTTTGCTTTTGCTATGCTGAGTTTGATGGGATCTGATGGATTATGATATTATGTTCAGATTGTGATAGAGTAATATAATTGGTTCTTATCTTTTTTATTATTTTTCCGAAGTAATTCTTGCATGTTCTCTGTTGCAATTTAATGTTTTGGCCAAGTGGTAGGTAGTGACTCCAAGAGGGAACATTATGCTCGATTGTGGGTACATGCCCCCTGATGACACACTTCAGTGATGGAAACATGAGTCTAGGGGATGTGTTGTGGCCACAAGGGGTAAAACAATGGTTCTTGTAACCGCGGTTACAAGGATTGTTTACTTTACGCAAAGTTCTTTTAATGCAGTTGTCTGTTGCTTTGGGTTTACACTTTGGGTGGGGCTCGCTACTTAATACCAGCGAGATGTTTTGGATAGATATCTCAAGGTGGATGATTAGTAGTATATGTAGTTGAATTTCGGTCTACTTATTTTGGCGTACTTCCCATGATTTTGAGCCTCTTCCTTTCTTTTGTAGCATAGTTAGCATTGTGGTGCGTTTATAATCCTGTCAATTTCCCATCTGTATTTTGTTTACCTTGCATAGCAGTCTTATCGTCTTTTGGGAGAGAGACATCAGTAGTGAACATCACGGGAGCTCGGTCCATATTCTCATCACTATTTACATGCTCGTTTACCTTATTTCTTTTTTACTTTCAGTTGCTATCATTATCATTATCCTTTGTTTTTTATCCTTTGTAAACAACAAGACCGGAGATATTGACAACCTCTCTAAACTTCGTTGGGTGAAAAGTTAATTGTGTTGTGTGCAGGTCCGCGTCAGGTGCGCCGCTGACACCTACTTATCATCGCCGGAGTCCTACTGGTCGATACTCAACCTCGGTATCTTCACCAAAGGAAACTTGCTTCTACGCTGCATCTTAACCTTCCACTTGGGGTAACCAACGAAGGGAGAGAAGCAATCCTCTCTCGCGTATCAAGAGAATTTCTGGCGCCGTTGCCGGGGACTCCGAGTGATAAGATAGGGGAGTTGCCCACTAACTTTTACCTTTACTTTTTAGTCTTGTTAGTTTACCTTTCTGTTTTTATCATTGTGTCTTATATCACAAATTACAAGAAAATCTGCCACACCTGCTGCGACTATGGGTGCCTCTGAAAACACAAAGTTGTGTGACTTCACCAGTCACAACAATAAAGGCTTTATCTGCACTCCTATTGCCACACCTGCCACTTCACATACCTCTTATGAAATTAAAATTTCTTTACTAAACCTTGTTATGAGAGATCAATTCTCGGGTGCTGGAGATGATGCTGCTTTACACTTGAATAATTTTGTTGAATTATGTGATATGCAAAATTATAAAGAAGTAGAAGGTGATATTGTTAAGCTCAAGCTTTTTCCTTTCTCTTTGAGGGACGGAGCTAAAATCTGGTTTCAATCTTTGCCTAGGAATAGCATAGATTCTTGGGATAAGTTCAAAGATGCTTTTATTGGGAAGGTCTACCCACCTACTAAAATTATCCAATTGAGGAGTAACATTATGAATTTTAGGCAATTGGATAATGAACACGTTGCCCAAGCATGGGAACGTATGAAATCTCGTGTTAGGAAATGCCCTACACATGGTTTGACTACCTGGATGGTTATCCAGAATTTTTATCCAGGCTTGAGCTTTACCTCGCGGAACCTGTTAGATTCGGCCGTGGGAGGAACCTTTATGTCAACTACACTTGGTGCTGCCACAAAAATTCTCGATGAGATGATGACAAATTATTCCCAATGGCACACCGAACGCACTCCAACAGGTAGGAAGGTAAATTATGTTGAGGAAATTACCTCTCTCAATGATAAAGTTGATTTAATTATGTCTCTACTTACCAAGCAAACCTCTATTGATCCTCATGATATTCCTTTAAATTCCTTGGTTGCTCAGGAACAAGTAGATCTGAACTTCATTGCTAGAAACAACATTAATAATAATGCTTATAGGGGAAACTTTGCTAGTAATCATAGACCGTTTCAATCCACTTATGGGAACGACAACACCTACCCTAGCAACAAGAATCCCACTTCTGAACTGGAAAATATTCTTAGAGACTTTATCACTACCCAAAAAGCCTTCAACAAGAATGTGGAAGAAAAGCTAGCTAAATTAGATAATCTTTGTTTGAAGGTAGACAGCCTAGCCCTTGATGTTGAGATGTTAAAAATTAGAACCTCTCCCCTTGAGGAGAGTAAGGCCACTCCTATTAATGCTATCCAGTTACAAATTAATGAAAATATTAGGATGATGGCTAAACTTAAAGAAATATGGGCTAGAGAAAAAGAGGAAGAGGATAGAATTAAGAGCCTTCCTACACACCACACAGTTGCCACTATCCAAATTGTTGAGGACACTGAAACTATTAGCACCCAATGCACTCCTGACCCCATTGGACCTATTAATGGTGATGCTAATACCTCAACCGTAGAAGAAGAAACTCCTATGAACATGGAGTGTTTCAAACAGTGAGCCTAAATGACACTACTACCACCTTTGATAATAGTGATATTGATTTTGATAGTTGCACCATTGCAGAAGTTATCAGCTTACTACACAAAATGTCTAGAGACCCCCACACTAGCACACTTAATCTTGCCTTCACTGAGCATATCACAAATGCTCTTATCAAAGCTAGGGAGGAGAAGCTTAGGATAGAAGCCTCCGTACCTATGAAGCTAGATGATGGTTAGGACCCTATGATAAAAATTAAATTAAATATCTTCTCTTGCTATGCTTTATGTGACGTTGGAGCTAGTACCTCCGTAATGCCCAAAAGAATGTATGATATGTTTGAATTGAAACCTTTTGATTCATGTTCTTTTGGTGTTCGCCTTGTCGACTCTTCCGTAAAGAAACCTTTGGGGAAGATCGACGATGTTCTTATCATTGTCAATGACAACTATGTTCCCGTTGATTTTATCATTATGGATATAGAGTGTGAACCTTTATGTCCAATTATTTTTGGACGTCCTTTTCTTCGCACCGTTGGTGCTATTATTGACATGAAAGAGGGGAATATAAAATTCCAATTCCCTCTCAAAAAAGGGATGGAACACTTCCCTAGAAAGGAAGTCAAATTACCTTTTCAGTCCGTTACACGGGCAAACTATTCTCTTTCTCTTGATAAAACTTGATTCTTCTTTGGCTTTATGCCTAGCTTAAAGGCGTAGAAGAAAGCACTTGTTGGGAGGCAACCCGAGATGTTTTTACTTCTTTTTTTAGTGGTCTTGATGATTGTTACTACTGTATCAACATCATTGTATCTTTATTTTCAAGCTTTGTGCCAAGTATAGCCACATATGACAAGTGAAGTGAAAGTTGTGACATGTTGTCCAGAAACAGATTCTGTCCTCGTGACGGGAAAAATCAGAATAAATCACCAGTTCATCTTTTTGAGCTAAATCTCTTACACAGCGTGCTCTATACAATCACAGAACTTTCGGATGTTCTGATTTTTTTTATTTGAGTTGCAGAAGTGCCCCTAAAAAATTCTTTACTACCTGTTGTTATGTTTTTCACAGACTCTGCCACGTTTTATCTCTCCTAACTTTTGCAAACCTTAAGCTTGCTCTTTCTTTGCAAAAACCTTTTGGAAATCTTGAGAAACAGTAGCTCTCCAATAATATCTTTATATCCAATGGGTAAAAATTATTTATTAAGGGTACTAACCTCTCTAATCAGCTTATGATGAGTTTTGTATGAAGGGAGTTTTCAAGTGTGCGTTGGAAGATGATGAAAGAAGATTCGTGAGTGTCAAGCTCTCAAGCTTGGGGATGCCCCCATGCATCCCCAACAAATATTCAAGGAGACTCGAGCATCTAAGCTTGGGGATGCCCCCGTGCATCCCCTTCTCCATCAACAATCATCAGTTCGTCCTTCGTCTCACTATATTTTTATCACTTCATGCGTTATGTGCTATGCTTGGAGCGTCTCGCTCTTAGGTTTTATTTTTAGTTTTCTTTAGATTTTCTTTCTGTTCATAACAAGTTAGATCCCGTCTTACTTTGTGTGGGAGAGAAAGACGCTCTTTCAAAATCTAGAACACATCATAGGATTCTTCATGCCTATCTTTTTGCTTTTGTTTGTTCTTTATATTTTCGTAGCTACTGCCATGTTTAGTTTTAGTCTTAGTTTGTCGTTAGCAAGAGCCTTAAGCTTTTGTTTAGTTTGTTTCTGGAACTCTCTTTAGTTTTCATGTTTATCTTGTTAAGAGAGTTGGTTGTTGCACTGAGTTGAGTCTTGTCTTGAAAGTAGGTAAAGGTTGCTATTTAATTTTAGTAGTAACTTGCAATAGTTTTGAGGTATTGATGTGAGTAATGTTTTGAACTTTTGGTGTCAAGAGCTCTAGCCTATTAGTGATAGGTGTCGTATTTTAGGCAATCCGTGTTTATTTTCAAAAACCTACAAAACTAGTTGAGAACTCTAGCTACTAGATGGATCACTACTCTTCTGAGCGGTCGGATATTAGAGTACCCTGACGTAGCATGAGTCGAGGATGCGCAAGGATAACCAAACCCCCATACACTCCTCCTCGTGGTACTTGTCTCTTTGTGAACCTCCTCATTAGATTGAGAGTTACCGATAATAAGTGCATGAGTTCTTCGGACTAATGTAAGTATTGAAAGTTGACACTTCCACCACCTCATATTTGCTAGCCTCTCCTGTGTTGTGCATTGCCTCCTTCTCACTCCGAGAGTTGGCGTCCACCTTCGCCGGTACATCCAAACCCTTGGCATGATACGCTCTGTCATCATAAACCTCCTTATATCTTTCCTCAAAACAGCCACCATACCTACCTATCAAGGCATTTCCATAGCCTTTCCGAGATATATTGTCATGCAACTTCCACCTCTTCATGACTTGATCTTGATGTCATACATGTTCCTGCTAAACTGGTAGCGGAATACATTGCATACATGATGATATCTACATCTTCTTTATGATTTGAGTACCTTGTAAAGTGTGAAAGATCTTCTATACCCTCTTGTAAAAATTAGAGTGTGTCCCTTAAGTGAGGAAAAGATCCCAAAGAGGACAAATGAGAGTTAAATAGAAAGAGCCATTAAGGCCACCAAAAAAATTCAAAAAAGAGAAAAAAGAAATAAAAAGAGAGAAAGGGGCAACACTACTATCCTTTTGAAATATCCACACTAGTACTCCCTCTTATCCTTGTACTCCATAGAGATGATCATGCATATAGCTATGTGGGGACGTTCTCAAACGAGCTCTAGGTCTTCATGAGCGAGCAAGTTAGATGCACCCCCACTAGTTCCATTGGAGAGCTTTTCAGCTCATATGTGCATCTGTTGCATGGCAATCCCTACTCCTCACATCATATCTATCATTTGGCCTTCTCGCCTATGATTGTCATCATTGATGTGAGCCTTTCTCACCTTTTTGACTTCCTCCTCCACCATATTATCTCTTTGCCATCCTAAGTGTCAACTCTCGTGCTTACGCTCATCCATTGCATGAGTGCTCAAAATATCGAAAAGGAGTGGATCAAATTGACTTGTACCTGGCTAGTGGTCTGGGGACGAGTCAAGATAAGATTCAAAAGAAGACCAAGTGTGAAACTTTAGTAGATTGAGTTCTCAACACAAAAATACTTTTTCTCGTATTCCCTATCCACCTACTTGAACGCAAACACCATTTGGAGAAATTCGAGTCACGGACAGCGAGGGCTCTTGCACCTAATGTTCTTTCGTTGCTTGTTTCAATGCTAATATAAACTCTTGCATGTTATTACTTGAATTGAATTACATACCTTGATTGCTTTACTTTTCAAAGTCCTTATATGGTTGCTAGCATGTCACCACAGAAATTATGCCTGTTATCATTTACCTACTCGAGGACGAGCAGGAATTAAGCTTGGGGATGTTGATACGTCTCAAACGTATCGATAATCTCTGCTCGCTCCATGCACGTTTTGTGTGATATTGCTATGATCTAGATACTCTTTCATACACTTTTGATCATATTTGTACTAACCTACTAACTCAGTGCACCCCAGTGCCAGTTCATGTTTTCTGCTGTTTTTTATTCCAGGTTTCCCCCATATTAAAAAATTCCGGTAAAACCAGATAAAAAATATGCGTAACAGAGTCTTCCAGAAACACCCAAGTGAGGCCAGAGGGTCACCACCAGGGGACCAGGGGGCTCCTGGACCCCTGGTGGCCCCACTGGCTGCCCCCTTCGCCTATTTATTCTCCGTCACGGGGAAACTCCGAATACAGAACCCTATTTCGCAAATTCTCCTCTGTTCCGCCGCCACAGCACTTCCAAGGACGGGAGCACCACCAGGAACCTTCCCGGCACCCTGCCGGAGGGAGGATCGACCTCCAGGAGCTTCTCCTCCACCATGGACGCTTCCCGGATGTGGCGTGAGTAGTCTACCTAGGACCATGAGTCCGTGATCAGTAGCTATGTGATTTTCTCCTCCCCTCTTTGTTCTTCATAGTTTAGACATCGTGAGCTTCCCTACATGATCGAGGCACATATGTAATTCTTTCTTCTTTTTCTATGCTGAGTTTGATGGGATCTGATGGATTATGAGATTATGTTCAGATTGTGAGAGAGTAAAATAATTGGTTCTTATCTTTTCTATTTTTATTCTGAAGTAATTCTTGCATGTTCTGCGTTGCTATTTATTGCTTTGTCCAAGTGGTAGGTAGTGACTACAAAAGGGAATGTTATGCTCGATTGTGGGTACATGCCCCCTGATGACACGCTTGAGTGACAGAAACATGATTCTAGGGGATGTGTTGTGGCCACAAGGGGGAAAACAACGGTGCTTGTAACCGCGGTTACAAGGATTGTTTACTTTACGCAAAGTTCGTTTAATGCAGTTGTCTGTTTCTTTGGGTTTACGCTTTGGGTGGGGCTCGCAACTTAATACCAGCGAGATGTTCTGGATAGATATCTCAATGTGGATGATTAGTAGTAGATGCAGTTGGATTTCGGTCTACTTATTTTGGCATACTGCCCATGCTTTTGAGCCTCTTCCTTTCTTTTGTAGCATAGTTAGTATTGCGGTGCGTTTATAATCCTGTCAATTTCCTGTCTGTAATTTGTTACCTCGCATAGCAGTCTTATCGTCTTTTGGGAGAGAGACATCACGGGACCCTGGTCCATATTCTAATCACCGTTTACACGCTCGTTTGCTTTATTTCTTTTTACTTTCAGTTGCTATCATTATCATTATCCTGTGTTTTTTATCCTTTGTAAACAACAAGACCGGAGAGATTGACAACCTCTCTGAACTTCGTTGGGAGCAAAGTTAATTGTGTTGTGTGCAGGTCCGCGTCAGGTGCGCCGCTGACACCTACTTATCATCGCCAGAGTCCTACTGGTCGATACTCAACCTCGGTATCTTCACCAAGGGAAACTTGTTGCTACGCTGCATCTTAACCTTCCACTTGGGGTAACCAACAAAGGGTGAGAAGCAATCCTATCGCGCGTATCAATCATCCACCTTGAGATATCTATCCAAAACATTTCGCTGGTATTAAGTTGCGAGCCCCACCCAAATTGTAAACCTAAAGCAACAGACAACTGAATTAAAAAGAACTTTGTGTAAAGTAAACAATCCTTGCAACCACGGTTACAAACACCGTTGTTTCCCCCTTGTGGCCACAACACATCCCCTAGACTCATGTTTCTGTCACTCAAGCATGTCATCAGGGGGCATGTACCCACAATCGAGCATAACGTTCCCTCTTGGAGTCACTACCTACTACTTGGCCAAAGCAATAAAAAGCAACGGAGAACATGCAAGAATTACTTAGGAACAAAAATATATGAGATAAAAACCAAATATATTACTCTATCACAATCTGAACATAATCTCATAATCCATCAGATCCCATCAATCTCGGCATAGAAAAAGCAGAGAGATTATATATGTGCCTCGATCATGTAGGGAAACTCACGAGGTCTAACTATGATGAACAAAGAGGGGAGGAGAACATCACATAGCTACTGATCACGGACCCAGGGTCCAAAGGAAACTACTCACGGCACATCCGGGAAGCGTCCATGATGGAGGGGATGCTCCCGGAGGTCGATCCTCCCTCCGGCAGGGTGCCGCGAAGGGTCCTGACGGTGTTCCCGATCTTGGAAGCGCGGCAGCGGCGGAATAGAGGCGAGATTGCGAAATAGGGTTCTGTCCTCGGAAGTTTCACGTGTCGGAGAATAAATAGGCGAAGGGGGCAGCCAGGGGGGCACCAGGGGTCCAGGCGCCCCCTCTGGCACGGCCAGGCCCCTGGCCGCGCCAGGTGGCCGCCTGGCCACCTCGTGGTGGCCCCCTGGCCCTCCTTCGGGGCTCTGGAAGCTTCCTTCACGCTGATTTTTTATCTGATTTTTCCTAGATTTTTGGAGCACTTTTTATATAGGAGAAAACTGAAATAGAAAAATAGCACAAAACAGAAACTGGCACTTGGGAGCACTGAGTTAATTGGATAGTCCAAATATGAAAGTGTATCTAGATCATAGCAATATCACACAAAACATGCATGGAGCAAGCAAAAATTATCGATACATTTGGGACGTATCAGGTATATGTGTAAGGATCGATATGCGATACTGTTCCAGATCTAGATGTTTCCATCCAGATCCGTGGACGAAGCACATATCGGTCCCACCGCGACATATGGCAATGCCATCTGCCCCGGATTTCCAACATGATATCACAACATTACAGCTACAAGGATACAACATCTCATACAATCGACATACAACTTCCTTAATGCAATACATCAGCGGAAGATACATGTCTGAGTATAGACTACAATCAAATGCCTAGTGGCAAAGGTAAAACGCACCATTCTCGTAACCACACGGGTACAGGCTCTCCGTCGGGATCCACCTAACTAGTCGTCGTCGAGTCTTCGTGAAGGCGTCCAGAAGAAGGGTCGTCGAGATCTTCTATAGTCCAAGATCGTTTGCATAACTTGTGTAAAAGAGAGAAGAAAGGGGTGAGCTCTATCAACAAGTCTTGTAACTAACTTCTCACGGTAAGATGGGGGTAGTCGTTGAGGTTGCAGCCGCTCTAGAAATATATAAGTGCCTAACGATATATTTAGAGTAAGATGAGAACCAAGCATTCGATGAGGAATCGCCTCCAACAAGTCTTGCTATCAGATACTTACGCAATCATAACACCTATCCTATCCTTGTCCTCCCCTTCGCATCCCAACGAAGAAGAAGAAGTCAAGGCACACACACATTGATCAAGTTATAGTCATGATTCAGTTGATGTTATCTATGAACAAGACGTAGGTTCCAAGTCGTCCATAACCGTGGACACGGCTTCTCGAAAAGGCACACACACTTGGGGTGTACCAACTTCCCATTATAAGCTCCACATGAACGCTAGTTCTCTCAGTCGGGCCCGTTAAATACACTCATTGAAGAGTTGTTCCGAGAGTCCAGACGTCATAATCCCTCTAACTAACAATGCACAATTTCGGGTGGCCCCCGGTGAGTCGTCATCCAGTTCAGGAACCGGTCGCGCTCTTGATTTGGTTTCTACCGTCTGCCTCGGGTTTGGATTATCCGTATCTGCTCAACTGAGCCCGGGTCCTCAGCCGGACAGGTTGGACCAACTAGAGAAACTATGTCTCCGCTGGCCCGGGTTGTTTCAAAAATTGCAAGGCCGGTCAACTCGCACACACACGCTTGCAAATGGTAAATAGCTTGGGCCACCACTAGAACTTTTTGGAACTAGGAAGGTAAGAAGAGGGGACCCCATAGAATCCCACACACGGTTAGGCATGCTCAGTCTTAGAAACAATACCCGGAATTCAGATCATAGGTGACTCGAATGGAACAAATCTTTGGGGCGGGATAGCCTGGACCTTCCATCCTTCATCGAGTATAGTCAACATTATAATAATCATATCATCCAAAACAATATAATAATGTGATATCCCAATCCAAGAAGTAACAAGGAACAATTGATAGCATCCTAGCATGAATACTAAGCAGTGGCTGAGCAGGGAGCAATAGTAACATGGCCGAACAAGTTTTGCTGGGATGTGGAGGACATGGCTATTTAGGTTTATTTGAGAGGCAATAATATGAGGTGGTAGGATCAAGAAATCGTTCTATCCTATACCTAGGCACAAGTGAGTTGAAAGTTATAAGCATGATATATGCTCCCCCTTACCTGATGAGAAGACGAAACCGAAGGTGTAGTTGTTCGCAAGCTCGCATCGTCTCCGAGAGTAACTGCGGGAGCACACAAGAAGGAAACACTTGAAAAGGCAATTGATGAGCAATCATCTATTACTGTGAAGCAATCACCTTTTCATCTCGCAAAGGTTGTCGAGTCGGGCTATCGGGTCCCGGTCGGATCCATTCGCCTTTTCATCGGTAGATTGGACTGATCTGAGCCAGAGCTAGATCACGACGTCCCTACTTAAGCCGCGAGTCGGCTGAAAGCTGACTCTAGGCATGTCTTCATAGGATTCACCATCGGCTCTCCAGAACCGGCACGCTCTGTCGAGGCCTTGGAACAGGGTGACTCGGCGGAACCCTCTGATGACTACGCATATCCTAGCGAATGAAAGGACTCATATTCCTGGTCTATCCGCTCTGTTGGAAGCAACACGCTCGGGTCCGGATCAGAGGAGTACGATCCAGATTTCCCCTATTTTCAGCCACTGTACTACGCCACCGTCTACATGACGCCCCCCCAGGAACAGCAGAACACGATCATAGACCTGGCTGGGGGGTTGGCTTCTCGCACTGCAGAGACAGCTCTAACAGGCACGGAGGCTCTGGTGGAAGCTATGAGCGCCTTGCACACTATTCTCGCCACCCCAATTACCGCGGAGAATCAAGAGTCACGGAAGGCAGAAATTGAGGAACTCGAGAAGATAGTATCTAGAATACGCGGGGAAATCCAGATAGGGAAGGAAAAGATGGCGGAAGAAGCAGGTCGGCTCGCGCGGCGAGCCAGGCGTGTGGACGAACAGACAGTGCAGTTGAATACCCAGATGGCACACGTCACCGCCACTCATCAAGGAAGGAGTACAAGTCAGATTCCACCAGGTATGGCGGGGCGGGTGCTTTTTCAGAGTCCGCCACAGGCAACTACCCCGCCCGGGTTCACACTCCCGCGGGAGCCGCCTCGATTCCATACACCGCCCATCCACTATAACATCCCCATGGCGAACATTTTGGCTGTGACACAGTATTTGACCAACATTCCCATTCACGGAAATACCCCCGCAGACCTGGCCATGCGAGAAGCAGTAGAGATGGTCAAGACTGCAGTCGCTCAGCAGGCACAATACTCAAATGGTTTCTCATAATTACATGGGACTCCTTGTCAATGTGTGAAATGGCAAGCAGAATCCCCGGCCCCCGCAGCCTCCAGCAGTCACCGGCAGCAGAGAGGACAACCGGTTCTTGAGCCACAGCAAGCAACCCGACTTACCACACAACCGGGTGCCCTAGTCCCCGAGCCGGCAGTCCAGCCCCACTTCATGAGGAAGAGGAAGGATTTGTCACTCGTTCGGTTGGAAATCGGTTCTTGGTTCCATCTCTATGGAATTCCCGCATACGGTCAGATTTCAAGGGGCCAGTAAAATCCCAAACTACACAGTAGATACGGACCCGGCGGCGTAGATCAAAAGTTACGATCTAGCAATGGATATGTTGCAGACCATCGATGGAGTCTGTGCCCGATACCTCACAATCATGCTGGAAGGGCCGGCTCGCATGGCTCAAGAATATCCCCGAGAACTCCATCAATTCCTGGTCAGAGTTAAAAGAGAAGTTCATCAAAAAAATCCAAGGCACATGCCGGCACGCCACCACAATCATCGAACTGGAGCACTGTGTTCAGAAGGAAGGAGACTCGGCCCACCACTGGGCACGACGAGTCACCGAAATAATCCACTTCTTGGACAGCATCACTGCCCAGACAACCGTTTTAGTCCTGGAGAAGAACTGCACATTCCAGCCTCTGATCCATAAACTATGTCCTATTAAGAGAACGGTCAAAGATATGGGGGAACTCATGGATGCAGTCACTAACTATGCCGAGTCTGATAAAACTAAAGATGGCGACTCTGATGAGGACAAAAACGGCCAAGGAAAGAAAGGCGGTGGCAAAGGGAAGCAAAATGGTGGAAATCAGAGTCAACAGAACAAGCGTCGGCTTGATCAGAATGCCTATGACTTGGTAGCCAACACCAATGTTGGCTTCCAAAGACAGAAGCAAGGGGGCAACTACCGGAAGACGGATGAGAGCCTTCTTCCAAATAGTTACCAGTTCTCTATTAAAGGGTCGTGCCCAAGAAATAACAGAATCGGTCGTCCGGCTAATCACTCCTTGGATTACTGCAACATCATGCAGGAGTTCAAACGACGAGTAGGCAACAGTGGAGGACACCAGGGATCCCCTGGGTAAGGTTCAGGAGCCGATTACAATAATGGAAATCAACAAATAGGCCACCAAGGAGTCGGCTACAACAATAGCAATAAGCAGTCCAGCCACATAGGAACTGGCTCAGGATCCCAGTACCAAGGACCCGGAGGTGGGAGATATATACAATCAGGACTTCCCGGATTTTAGGAAAACTCGATGCAACTCAATGACCATGAAGCGTGCCAAGTTTTCACCACCAATAGCTGTCGAAGAGATACAAAAACTTCAGCAGTGTGCTGCTCCGTCTGTGGCTACAGAACCGGCTTTTCCTAGGTGGCTCAATTGTTCTGAACAACCAATAACCCTAACAAGGGACAACCACCCCCTGGTGGTAGCTAACCCGGGGGCTCTAGCCCTGGTAGTGGCAGCACAAATTGGAGGATAGACCTTGCATAAGGTACTCATGGATGGAGGAAGTTGTACCAAAATCCTCTACTATGAGACTTTCCGCAGGATGGGGTTAACCCACAAGAAGCTAATACCCTCCAATACGGTTTTCCATGGAATCATCCCAGGTAAGTCAGCACGACCCATTGGCAAAATATACCTCGAGACGGCTTTCGACACTTCTGAAAACTTTCATTCTGAAATCATACCCTTCGAAGTGGTCAAGCTCGAGAATCCATATCACGCCATTTTGTGAAGATCGGCTTACGTCTGATTCATGGCTCATCCCTGCTACGTCTATCTGAAGCTCAAAATGTCGGGTCTGAATGGACCGATCACGGTTGAAAGAAGCCGGTCATGGGCTACTGAATGCAAGGAGCAGCATGTTAAATACGCCGAATCGGCCTGCGCCAAGGAGGACTTGACAGCTTATAAGTATAAAGTAGACCCAGCGGATCCTATGATCTTGAAGAAGCCGACTCTTGATACCAACCCGAAGTTTCGATTGGCTCGACATACTTGGTGATCCTTCACAACAGTTCATCATTGGGACGGGGCTCTCTGATAAATAGAAAAGCGCACTCATCGAGTTCCTTCACGAGAATCTACACATCTTTTCATGGAAACCTTCTGGCATTCCAGGTGTCCCAAGGGAACTAGATGAGAACCACCTTAAAACAGATCCAAACCTGAAGTCGGTGAAACAATTCCTCCGTCGTTTCAACGATGATAGAAGAGATGCTATTGGAGAAGAGATAGCCGGGGTCCTAGCTGCCGGGTTCATCATGGAATTTTTTCATCCTGAATGGTTGGCAAACCCGGTCGTCGTTTTGAAAAAGAACTGGACTTGGCGTACATGCATCTACTACACACCTGAACAAAACCTTCCCAAAGGATCCTTTTTCTCTACCTCTGGATGTGAGGTCTTGTGTTTTCTCGATGCGTACTCTGGATATCGTCAGACTAAGATGGGCATTGAGGATCAGGAGAAGACGTCCTTCATCACCCCCTTTGGAGCTTTCTGCTACACTTCCATGCCTTTCGGTTTGAAGAATGTATCAGCCACCTATCAACGGACGGTGCAGAATTTCCTCAAGGATAAAATTGGGCGCAATATGCATGCTTATGTGGATGACATAGTGATAAAGTCCTAGTTAGACAACTCCCTGATTGGCGACCTACAAGAAACTTTAAAGAATCAGCGTAGTTACCAGATGAAGCTGAACCCGGCCAAGTGTACTTTTGGAGTCCCAGCCGGAAAACTCCTTGGATACATGGTATCTGAGAGAGGAATCGAGGCAAAACCAAAAAAAATCAGCGCCATCATGGTACTCCAGAAACTGACTTCGGTCAAGGGGGTCCAGCGACTCACATGGTGCATTGCTTCTCTAAGTCAGTTTATAAGTCGGCTCGGTGAAAAGACCATCCCGCTATAGCTATGACGAGGGGGTGTCCCCACGACTCCTACGGATGAGGCTACCTGGTGCACATAGAGACAGAAGGCCCGCTGAAAGCCTCGACAGGCCCACGACGGGCCCACTCGAGGCACCGATGCAGGAGTCCTCGACGACTATGGAAGCTGCGACTTGGCGTTCAAGACTAAAGTTATATTAGGCAATTGTCTCCGTAAACATAGATGGATTCCTTGCGACCCAACCTAGTATATAAAGGCTGTGAGAGGGGACGTCTAGGGCATCCAATCTCATAGCAACACCTCCGGTCCCGAACGAACTTGCCTCGACTGCCACTATAAACGCCTCCATCATAATACAAAATAGCAGGAAGTAGTGCTTTCACCGATCTAGGGCCCTGAACCTGGGTAAATCCTTGTCTTCTGTTAGCCGACGAGTATCACCAACCTGCACCTTCTCTCTACGATCTAACCCAGGGTTCCTAATCACTTATACGGTTCTGAAATTAACATCACTTTCTCGCAAGTTGATCATTCACCCACGGTTCCAAGAACAGGGCATGCACCTCTACTCCTTGAAGCACAAATTGGCGGATACGACATGGACGGAGGAGGCATCCTGAACATCATCTTCACCGACACTTTGCGCAAGATGCTGATCGCATGATTAGTCTGGAAGAATTCAGGCGTCACGCTCTACGACATAGTACCGGGAGAGTCAGCCTCCTCCCTAGGAGTAATCGAGCTCGACGAAGTCTTCGGCAGCAAAGGCAACTTCGGAAGAAAAACCCTTGAGTTCGAAGTACTCGACTAGCAGTCCCAATACCACGCCATACTCGGTCGACAGCATTTGCGCAATTCATGGCAGTCCCACACTACGCATACCTCAAACTCAAGATGCCGGGGCCCTCACGGGTCATCACGGTCAATGGAAGCTTCACCAAATCAGATCAGTGCGATCGAGATTTTCATCAAGTCTCCGACACATTCGGAGCGCAACAGCAGCTCAAAGAAATAGCTATGGTGGTAGACATGAGCCTATTTCCACTAGCCAGCAGAAGCGAAATAAAAGAAATCACTGTCACCCACCAAGTGCACCCAACGGACCCGGACAAGATGGTCCAAATGTACGCTCATCTGACAAAAGAACAAGCAACAACTCTTATGACCTTCTTCTAAGAGGAGTGGAAGATTTTCTCCTGGTGCCCGGCCAACATGCCTGGAATACCACGAGAGTTTGCAAAGCAGACACTGCAAATTTATCCAAACACCAAACCAGTGAAGCAAGCGCTATGCAGATTCTCTGAACCCAAGCGCAGAGCCATCAGAGAAGAGTCAATCGATTACTTGACGCACAATTCATTCAGGAGACGAAGAAGGCCACCTGGGTCGCAAACCCAGTTTTGGTACCCAAGAAGGACATCGACGTATTGCGCATGTGCGTCGACTATGGACCCGTCAATAATCACTGCCCAAAGGACCACTTCCCTCTCCCAAGGATCGACCAAATAATCGACTCTACCACAGGATGCGACCTCCTGTCTTTCCTCGACGCCTACTCTGGGTATAATCATATCAGGATGAAGGAAGAGGACGAAGAGAACACCTCATTCATCACCCCCTATGATGTATTCTTCTACGAAACAATGTCATTTGCATTAAAAACACTGGAGCCACGTACCAGCGGATGATGCAAGCATGCCTAAGGGATCAAATCGGTAGAAACATCCAAGTCTACATAGACGACATCATCGTCAAAACATACAATGCGGGCACACTACTCGACGACCTTCGAGAGACTTTCGCAGCTCAATAGATACATAATCAAGCTCAATCCAAAAAAGTGTGTGTTCGGCGTCCTAGCCGGAAAAATCCTCGGGTACATGATCTCTCCCTAAGGAGTCGAAGCTAACCCAGAAAAAGTCCAAGCACTCGCCAATATGCAAGAACCGGTTGACATCAAGGGCGTATAGGGACTCACCGGAAGACTCCTGGCCTTGAGCCGCTTCATCAGGAGGCTAGGTGTAAGGCCCGATATGCGGTACTGTTCCAGATCTAGATGTTTCCATCCAGATCCGGGGACGAAGCACATATCGGTCCCACTTCGACATATGACAAAGCCATATGCCCCGGATTTCCAACATGATATCACAACATTACAGCTACAAGGATACGACATCTCATACAATCGGCATACAACTGCCTTAATACATTACATCAGTGGAAGATATATGTCTGAGTACATACTACAATCAAATGCCTACTGGCAAAGGTAAAACACACCATTCCCGCAACCACACGGGTCCAGGCTCTCCGTCGGGATCCGCCTAACTAGTCGTCGTCGAGTCTCTGTGAAGACGTCCAGAAGAAGAGTCGTCGAGCTCCTCTGTAGTCCAATATCGTTTGCATAACCTACATAAAAGAGAGAAGAAAGAGGTGAGCTATATCAACAAGTCTTGTAACTAACTTCTCACGGTAAGATGGAGGTAGTGGTTGAGGTTGCAGTCGCACTAGTATTATATAAGTGGCTAACGGTCTATTTAGAGTAAGATTAGAACCAAGCATTCGATGAGGAATCGCCTCCAACAAGTCTTGCTATCAGCTACTTATGCAAACATAACACCTATAATATCCTTGTCCTCCTCTTCGCATCCCGACGAAGAAGAAGCAGTCAAGGCACACACACGTTGATCAAGTTTATTAAGATTATCACAGTTGTTGTTGTCTATGAACAAGGAGTAGGTTTCAAGTCATCCATAACCGTGGACACGGCTTCTCAAAAAGATTAAACCCTGCAGGGGTGTACCAACTGCCCATTACAAGGCTCCACACGCATGCCAAGCTCTCTCAGTCGAGCCCGTTACAGACACTTGTTAAAGAGTTGTTCCGAGAGATCCGTACGTCACAGTCCCTCTAACTAACAACGCACAAATCCGGGTGGCCCCCGGTGAGTCGACATCCAACTCAAAAATCGGTCGCGCTCTCGAATCACTCTCTACCGTCTGGATGAGGTCGGGATGGGTAACCCTCGCCCAGGCAGGCACCCCTAGCTCCCTGAGGTGGACCAATAGGATATACCATCCCACTGGCCCGATTTGTTTTAAATCTACTGATTGCAGACCAGTTACGCACACGGTTTATCAAATGGTAAAATCAGCTTGGGCCACCACTAGAAATGTTTTAGCTAGATAGGTAAGACAAGGGGACCCCGGAACTCGGGTCCTAGGTGACTCGACTCGAATACCCGGAACAGTACCTTCCATTCTTCGTCGAGTATAGTCAACATTATCATAATCATATCATCCACAACAATATAATAATGTGATAGCCCAATCGAAGGAGTAATAGGATAACAGTTGATAGCATCCTAGCATGCATACTAAGCAATGGCTGAGCAGCGAGCAATAGTAACATAGCCGAACAAGGTTTGCTGGGATATGGGGGACATAGTTGTTTGGGTTTATTTTGGAGGCATGAATATGAGGTGGTAGGATCAGACAATCGTTCTATCCTACACCTTGGCGCGAGTGAGCTAAAAGTTATAAGCATGATATATGCTCCCCCTTACCTGATTAGCAGACGAAGCCGAAGGTGTAGTCGATCGCAAGCTCGCATCGTCTCCGAGAGTACCCGCGGGAGCACACAAGAAGTAAACACTGGAAAGACAATCATCGGAGATGCATCAATTACTATGAAGCAATCACGAGAAAGAACCATCAAGAAGTGAACACGAGACAGTGCATGGTATCGCATCTATCGTCGAGAGTGGTTACTAACTTGTTAAGTGGAGTACTCTTCACACACGACGATACTGCACATTTATCATCGGTCAAAGTTGTTTAGATACACAACATGAGCAAAGATTGTTAACATGGCATATCACTCAAGCATGGCATATCACACAAGCATAGCATATCAAAAAATCATGGCAAGAGGTGAAGCATAAAGTAAACTACCTATGCTAGTCATTTTAGGTTGGGAGGTAAAACCTATACATGGCAACTATTACGGACCCCACGATAATTATTGCATTTGGTACTGTTCTTCCCTAAACATAATTTTATTATTTTATTTATCAATAAAGAATGGCATATTCATGATCTCGACAAAATTCTAGTCAACTTACATGTAAGAAACTTTTTAAACAGAACAACGGTTAAAAAGTTATTAAAGAAACAGTTTACGGTGGCATGCGATGTAATTAACAAGTAAACATGATGTAAAAAACCTCAAATAGGGAAAAGGGCAGCATTTTGTTAATCTACACGAAAAACGGAGCAACTTTCATGTTTAATCCGAGCTACTGTTAAAAAGATATAGCTACTACAAAAAATGCAACAATAATCTGCCAATTTTATTAATAAACCAGAAAAAAAAGTCTGTTGGGCCGAATCTGCTATTAATGGGGTAAACAGACGTGGGCAAGGGATAGCTAAATTCTGCACTGGGCGAAGATCTATACTGGGCCGAGCCCAGCTTCACTACAGAAAAAAAAAAGGCGGGGCGTCACCTTGGCGGCCTGAGCCCAGCTACGGGGGTAGGCGCAGGATAGTGTGCCTCGCCCGTGGGCAGAGCTTAGCACAGCTAGGGAGCGCGGCTGGGCCTTGCGAGGCATATGAGCCGTGCTGGGCTGCAAGGCGCATGCCGTGGCGTGCTGGGAGGGCCCATCTGGGTGGGACGGTTGGTGGATCGGGAGCCCGACCTCCTGTCGGCCACGGTGTTGGGTGCTGCCGCGGCAGCCGGCCTCCGGCGTGGTGGGTGGAGCCGACGTGGTTGGAGGCGCTGGAGGGCGCCAGAACCGCTGTGGGGGACGTCAGCGTCGTCGGATCTGGTGCTGGGCTGGGCGCCGACGTGGTCCAAGGCGCGGGAGCGGCGAGCTCCGACCTCGGACGAGGCGTCCATGGAGGCGACTGGAAACAGAGAGACAAAAGGAGATTAGAGAGAGGGTAGGAGAGGAGGAAGGTACGGCGCGGGGTGGAGGAGAAGGCCTGCGGGGGATGGAGGCGCGGCGCCGGCGCAACTCGCTGGAAGGAGCACATCGGCATGGACGGCTCGGGCGTGGAGACCTTCGGGCGGCGGCTCGGGAGGCTGCTGGCTCGGGCTCTCCATCTGGTGATGTGGACGACCGGGAGCCGTCCGATTCAGATCCAACAGATCAGGCCGAGGGGATTGGATCAGGAGGGGATTGGCTAGCTGCTAAATTCGAGGTGAGGTGGCGGCTGGGTTAGGGTAAACCCTAATCTGGCTTAGCTTTGTTGCGAAAAATGGATAGGGTAGCCTACTATATATAGTAGGTGGGTGCTTGAGAGGGATTTCGGGCCGCAAAATGGCTTGTTTCGGGTTCAATTTTTGGGTGGGCTAGAATACGAAGATAATAGGGGAATTCGGGGGGACCAGCTAAAGGCACGCGCGACATATTGTAAAAATACGCCACAGGACTTACACCGGCTACTATGCCCTGCACACCCGAACGTTTACCTACCCGACGAAGTCGGAATCGCGCGAAATTCAAAACACCGCCTCAAAGCATTGAACTTGCGTCGTCTACATCATTTAACACCAAAAGAGAACGTCGAGCACCTCCCGATAAAATAACCCATTTAAATATAAATGGGGGTTTTTTCGCACCGTTGGTGAAGGCTGGTCTTGTGCCGAAAGCTGCGACGGTGATCGGGTGACTTTCCCGGTGCCGCAACATGGTTGTGTGCCGTTGGGAAAAGGGTTCGGTCTCGCATCCGATACGAGAAATAGGGGGGAAATATTCACCGATTATTAATTCAATGAAGCAAACACTGCAAACAACTCAGACAATCAACACAGCAGCGAAACAAACAAAATTTTTAATTAGGGTGGAATTTCCGGGCTGTTACACTAGGAGAAAGGACTCTGCCATTCTACCAACTACTAAGGAAGGTGGAAAGTTCGAGTGGACTAAAGAGGACCAGAACGCATTCGCGGACCTAAAGAAGACTCTCTTGACCCCACCAATCCTGGAAGTACCAAAGGAACGAGAACCCCTGTACCTCTACATAGGGGCACGAAGTAGCGTGGTCAGCACCGGTCTCGTCATCGAGCGCGCGGAAGAAGGCAAAACACAAAGCATCCAAAGGCCAATCTACTACCTCAGCGAGGTCCTCACAAAATCTCAGCAGCGGTACCCACACTACCAGAAGATCGTGTATGCCATTGTCATGACATCACGAAAAGAAACACATTACTTTGAGGAGCACCCAATCATGGTTGTGAGAAGTATACTGCTCTCCGACATCCTCAAAAACCCAGGAGCAATGGGTCGAGTCGCCGAGTGGAACATCAAGGTCAGCACTCGTGACCTACAATTCAGGCACACAACGGCGATCAAAGCCCAAGTTCTCCCAGATTTTCTGGTCAAGTGGATGGAGGTACAAACATCCGGCCCTCCAGACCTCTCGAATTCATGGACGATGTTCTTTGATGAATCAAAAAGGCATCAAGGAGATGGAGCAGGAATCATGCTAATCTCACCCAAAGGAGATAAGCTCAGATACATGCTCCAGATCAACTTCGGCAAGGCATCAAATAACGAAGCAGAATATGAGGCACTCCTCCATGGCATGCGTATGGCAAAAGCCTGCGGCGCGACCCGCCTCGTAATCTATGGCGACTTCAATCTCGTCGTTCAACAAACAATAAGGGATTGCGAAGCAGTTGCAGATAACATGTTAGCATACCACAAGCTCTACAACACCCTAGAAGGACAGTTTGATGGATATGAGCTTAACTATGTCGCCAAGGCGAATAACACAGAAGCAGACAAGTTCGCAAACATCAGATCAACTCGAGGACTAGTTCCCGCAGGCGTTTATCTTGAGAGTATCAGCAAAAGATTAATCAGAACCAAGGCAACCGCGCCAGGAATAGCCACAGAAGACGGCAACACAAGCGAACTAGCACAAGTAACAGCAGCGAACCCAGCTGCTGACGAAGAAGGCAACAAGACCTTTCCTCGGATATCTGATACAAGGCACCTTGCCCCAAGACGTCCCGAAAGCCCAACGCATCAGCTGACGATCGAAGGCATTCAACATAATCAATGGACAGCTCTACAAGTGCAGCATCTCTCAAGTACTCCAAAATAGCATCGAGGAAGAAGAAGGCAAGGCGCTACTACTCGAGATCCACGAAGGCACTTACGAATACCACAAGAGCAATCGCGCCCTAGTGGCCAAAGCCTTTTGAGCAGGTTTCCACTGCCCAACCGCGATGCGAAACACGGAATACATCGTGCGACGCTACATCGCCTGTCAAAAATTTGCCAGCAGGACCCGCCAGCATCAGAACTCAAAACCATACCACTGTCATGGCCCTTCGCAACATGGGGACTCGACATGGTAGGTCCACTCAAGAAATCCTCAAAAGGCGGTCGAACACATCTCCTATTAGCAGTCGACAAGTTCACCAAGTGGATTGAAGCAGTAACAATCACTAGCTCGACAGCCCCCACGGCAGTCAACTTCATCAAGTCAATCATTTTTTGATTCGGGGTGCCACAAAACATCATCGCTAATAACGGTACAAACTTCACATCAGCAGAAGTTCAAAACTTCTGTCAGGAGCTGGGCATCAAGATCAACTACACTTCAGTGGCGCACCCACAGTCCAACGGACAAGTGGAGAAAGCAAATGACCTAGTTTGTGGAGGAATAAAAAAGCGGCTCCTCGCAGCAATCCAGCAGGCTGCAGGCAACTAGAGAAGAGCTACCCGCCGTTCTCTGGAGCCTGCGCACCACCCCTAACGCCTCAACCCAGTACACGCCATTCTTCATGGTGTATGGAGCGGAGGCTGTACTACCACGCGACCTCAAATTTGGAGCCCCCAGAATCACGGGATACGAAGAAGAAGAAGTAGAAGACGCACTCGCAGATGACAACGACGTCGCAGATGAGGCAAGGGACACAGCCCTAGCATGACCAGAAGAGTACCAAGATAAGTTGCACACATATCAAAGCGGCCTTCTGCGAACGATACCCTTGAATGAAGGGGATCTCGTCCTACGGCTAATACAAGAAAAGGTCAACAAGCTCGCCCCGTAGTGGGATTGAACATACATAGTCTCAGAAGTTATACAAGGAGGGGCGTAAAGACTAAAGAATCCGAAGACCGGCGAAGATGTGGGAAACCCGTGGAACGTGGAAAATTTTGCGCCTCTTCTACCCATAGAGTACTCACTAGCACTCTTGCCCAGCAACGCGATATCGGCAGCAGCACCGATAGGGAATTCATCTAAACACTTGAAGCAATAAAAGACGTGTTGCCCAAACGACACTACTCTGGCACTCGGAGGCTCGAGAGCAGACTCCCCCCTCGAGGCACTTTTCCCTTACGCGGCGATACTACTCTGACACTCGAGGGCCTAAGCGCAGACATGTCGTGGGAAAGTCACGACAGATGTCCGAAGGGTCGAACTTAACATGGGACCTTTGCTGCGAGGCGATTTCGTGGAGAGAGTCGACATTGACAAGAGACTCGGCGATTTACCAAGGTTTCAGCCCCTCTTTGTCTCAAGGTAAAAACGTACTCCTTCTTCCTCTTATTATGAGTTCTGACTCTCAAAAGAAGAGTCGGTTTTATCGATTACAAGAGAGTCGGTCGTAAACTTAGTGTCGATGAGATCTAGGTTACGCCGACAAGTGTCTAGTCCTATCTTAGGCTAAGATTGTTCTCTGGCACTGGATCCCACAGACCTCAGCTTATAAAGGTGTCGGGTCCCGGGATTCCGCAAGTCCGACTCTAATACGACGTGGAGTCCTATTCTATTTACAAATACACTATGTGCTACACAAGGCAAGTCGAATTCCTTCTACAGCTTCGATCTACTTTCCCTGGCGCAACCGACCTTGGGCCGGGTCTTCTCTCGTGGGCATTCCACAGGAGAGTCAGCCCTTAAACCTAATGCCGGGTTATGGGCTTAGTTTATCCCCCTGACATTATCCCCCAGGATTGGTGTGATGCTTTAGTCTTCGCAGCAATCTTCTTGTCACCATCATGGTAGCCGACTAGTGGTGGTTTGCCGACTCCCTAATTTTGGACAAACCAACTCCCTATATTTTTTATAGAGTCGATGTCAATTTTCTTGGTCTTGAGACAGAATCTTTCTGTTGAGCCGGCTCTTGTAACTGTACCGACTCACACTCTCGGGCCTTTGAAACCCAGCTCTTATTTTTCAACAATATATCCGATTTTTCCGTTTCTCTTGGAATCTTTTGAATGGTCGTTATCCCGATTCTAGCGGCACAATCATTGCCCACTAGATTCGTCCGTGGAAATCGAGAGATTTCCTGCCGTTGGACGTCATCACGCGATCTGTGAAGAGCGGACTGGGGTCGTGCCACACTCGTGCGTCAACTGAGTAAGTTCTCCATTGCCTACCTCTTGTTTCCAGTTGCCTTGCTCGTCGCCATCGTTGCGGTTCTACAAGCTTTCGTTGTTTGATGATCCTGAGGTAGTTCCTTAATGATAGATCTCAACGCGCATGTGTGTGCGTAGTTTTTAATGGTAGATTTCGATGCATACGTGGGTGTGTAGTTCAGGGTACCCCATATTCCACTTTGTATCCACTACTCATCTGAGGAGATAAGCTAGATCTGTAGACTGTTTTTAGGGCTTCCTATAGGTTGATAACCCACTCATATTTTCTTTCGGTTTTTCTGAGCTCGGTAGATCTATTTGCTTCACCATGTTTTGTGAAACCTGTTTGCACTATCCAACTTCCTGGATCTGAACCGTGTAGTCATCATAAAGTCGATCTGAGTCCGACTTTTTGGACTTTGGATAGGGTTGTCAATTGCTTGTTTTAATCGTCTCAGTACGTATCATCTTTCATGTCTTAGATGCGACTCTTGCACTATGGGCAAAAATGTTGCTGCCCATAAGAAGACGGAGGGCAAGAAGCCACCAAAGTCGTCGACTCAAAGGACATCAGTAGAGGCGAACTGGGCCAAAAGTCATGTGAGTTTGGAGCAGTTAAATCAGATGGTGGCAGATGGAATCCTTCTGCCCTAGGACGAGATCAAGTGGCGAGTCCCAGGAGAAGGGACTCAGCCTGACCCCAAGGAGGGTGAAATTATCGTTTTTGCTGATCATGTGACCCGGGGATTTCGTGTTCCCGGGTCAAAGTTCTTCAAGAGCATGTTGAACTGCTATAAGCTGCATCTCCAAGACTTGAGTGCCAACTCGGTGCTCAATATATGGCACTTTCAAGTGTTTTGTTAGGCCTACTTACAAAACAAGCCAACACTCAGTTTGTTTGCCGAGTTTAACTACTGCAACAAGCAAACTGAGTATAGTGGACGGCCGGCTTTGGGATGTGGTGGAGTCACCATCCAGAAGTGGGCCAAGTCGATCTTCCCTGCTCCCCGGCTCATTAGCAAGGTGAAGGACTTGCAGAAGTCCTATTTTTATTGTGCTTCAAAGGAGATCCCTGGTGAGCATCCTCTGCCCGGCTTTTGTGAGAGTCGGCTGGTGTTCCATGACAGCTTGCATCTTTTTTATAAGGAAAAGCACGAAATGAGGAACGAGTTGTTAATTGCTCGGATGAAGGCTTTGTTTTCCCACGGGCTTACTGGCAGGAATTTAACCCGGTGCTGGGTCGGTTGGCAGATCCAGCCTCTCAGCATAAGAGATCATCTTATGTGCGAATACTCATGGAAAGACGACCCCATGTGTTTTTCTCATAATGAGTTTTCTCCTGATGAGATAGCGAGAGCTTGCAAGAAGTTTCCTCAGGAGCGTCTTGAGGACCTGAAGAGAGTCGGTCTAGCTCCGTTCTGTATAGCTAACCCAGCTCCAGAGGTATGTTCTCGTCACATGCTTTGTTCTGTTGTTTGTTTGAAGTGTGTTTTTTGAATTTTCGCCTCTCCTTTCTGCCAGGATGACGACCCATGTTGGCCTGCGGGACAAGATTTTGTTGGCAGTGCCAAGAGTCCGAGTCATACAGTAAGAGTCGATCGTTCTTCTTTCCTATAATGCATTTCTTTTCCTGACTTTTTTCATCTTTCGTAGGGTAACTCGGGCGATAATGAGGACGAAGAGGGAGAGGAGAAGGTGGAGCAAGATGAAGTTCCTCCTATCGATGCCGACTCTCACATGGAGAGTCAGAATGTAGATCCACCTATGTGTATCTTTTTCGGCTCTTCTTAGTTTGTAGGATTTTTGTATCCTTATGTTGTTTTTTTGCCCAATAGGCGCATGGCTCAGAGAGACGTACCCGTAGTACTGACTCGGAGGACCCTCTCTTGATTCTGGAGAGTGAGCCTCGACGCGTTCGAAGCAAGGTTGTTTATGCGTCAAGTCCTGCTCGTGAGTCGAGAGATCTTAGGGATGATCCACCGCAAGCCGTCAATTCTTATTCGAAAGGATCATCTGCCCAAGAGCCTATCCCCATCAACCGTGGGTGAGTGTCTTTATTGTTGTGATGACTTTATCGACTTATGTATTTTTTCTGAAAAGTCGTGTCTCTTTCTCTGAGCAGTGCTTGGAGTGATCCCAAGGATCTGGCCGATTCTGAAATTACAAAGGAGTTGGTAGATCTGCAGGAAACTGGGTATTTGAAGAGGGTCGGCTTGAATGACTCAAGTCCTTATGGACCCTACAAGGATACTTATCCCATTGATGATACCAAGAAGCCGGAGGCTCAAATTGTTGAGGGGGCTCCAAGTTCTACCCTGGCTCCTTTGGAGAAGGTGATTGATGATGAAGTGACAATTACAGGGACTCACCAAGGCATCCCAACTGCTAAAACAGTGTTGACCAAAGTCGTGGATAGTAAAGAGCAGGTGAAGAGTCGGCCGCGTGAGATATTTTCTGACAAATCTTCTCTTGAGGAGTTGTATAAGCGGTCACTTGCTTGTACTACCGAGCAACATGACATAGTTGTCCAGCTTCGACAGCACTATGAGGTATCATTCTATGTTGTCTCTATGATATAGTATTTGTAGCCCCCATAAGCCGACATGGTTTGTTCAGAAACCATGGTGGGTTATGTTTCTAGGGGAAATCTGAGTTGTTAGTATCATTAGTCGATAACAATGACAGAGTCGAGAGAATTTTTTGAGTTGTAGCCAACATGAGTCGGTGAGGTATGATCGTACCTTACCGGGTTAAGAAATTTGTTTTGAATGTGTAGCCCCCAAGTAGCTGGTTGGGCAGTTTGTTTAAGCAGATACTTAGTTATTTCTTGTTTTGGATAGGCTCTGTCTTTGAAACTCGGCAATGATGCTTGTCAAGTGGAGGAGAGATGTAGAGATGACGTGGCCAAGCGTGAGCAGGCTGAGAATCAAGTTGATCAGCTGCTTGATGAGCTGAAGAAGAAAGAGGATGAGCTAAGTCAGGAAAAAGCCGACTCTGTTGAGGTTCAAAATTCTTTATCAAAGGCGTCTGATGACATGCAGGCTTAGCGTGATGCAGCCGAGAAGAAGCTAGAGTCGGTTGAGAAGAAGCTGGAAACGCTAAAAGGCAGCATCAACCGACTCGTGTTATCAATATTCGGTGAGTCGAAAAATCTTTTGGTAATTTCCGTTTTTCCAGCTTTCTATGCTATTTTGCTGATTTTGTTATATCTGTCTATCTCTTTGCAAGAAAAGAGCACGACATAGTGAAAGAATCGCATGCGAGGAAGTTGACTTGCACCTTTACTATTGTGAAGTAGCTGTTTTAAGGTGCCTGCAAGGCTATAGGAGCAACCCAGCCGAAGCCCCCAAGCATGAAGAGGATTACTGATATGATGGGACCTCTCTCGGTTGTGCCTGAATGGGTGAAGCTGGTAAGCGCTCGTCTTGCTGTATGGGTGTGATGAGAACCTTAGAGCTGGCCAAAGCCTATCACCCCAGCTTAAAGCCGGAACTATTGGTTGTCGGCTTCCCTGAGTTCAAGGCCGACAATTCGAAGTTCTCCAAAGATGATCATACCAAGATCCGTAGAGAGACTTGTTCTGCCGCAACCAAGATTGTTGATGGTATGGACCTGTCTTCTTTAGAAGTCGGTTATGATGAGACCAACAAGAGACGTTGAGTCGATCTGCCGGTTCCAACCGAGTTTGCTCTTCTTCCGTCTCCGAAGAAGGTCCTAGAGCCTGCTGGTTCTGTCGAGCCGGCTTCAGGTGCGGAAGAGGATGAGTTGAAGATGGATGACATCTCTGATGCAAACTTGGTTGAGTTGTGTAATGTCCTCATATTATCTGCCGGTGCTGCCGGGTCATCCTCAGAAAGAAAAGCCGGTGACCAAGCGTAGGCCCTTTATTGATCGGCTCAGAAAAAACTTCGTGATACTTTTCATACGGCCGTAGTGCCGAGTTTTGTAATATTGGGAGACATGTCCCGTGGCTCGCGACCAGTGTGTTGGTCAAGTACTTTGATGCTATTTTGCCTTGAATTATTTCCTTGTTGTTTCTGAAAGCTGACCTTTATTGCACAAGTCGATCTTCATCTTTTTCCTTTGTGTTTTATCGACTTGTGACGGTCTTTTTCTTTGAGAGAGTTTTATCTCAGCTGAGCCCGTTTCTATACCTGTCTTTGCTATGATTGTAGCCAATTGGTTTTGTAGGAAGAAGAGTCGGCGTTTGTGCCGTAATAGAAAGACCTTGTGATAAGGAATTTCTTGAAATGTTTCCCACCAAGAGTCGGTTGTCGCATCAGTGTGGGGTGCCGAGTCTTTGCGTAAGAAGAACTTCGAAGTGTAGTTGATAGAGGCGAAGGTGTCCCGATGTTTCGATGAGATAGTGGAGATCGATTCTGGTGGAGACGACTTTCACGACCCGACTACGAACGGGCGAAGGCGTTGCGCCTTAGAGATCGCTAAACCAACTCCGAGAGGTTATTAATCCCGCGGATGCACGATCAACCTGACCACGATGTTCTAATTCCTGCAAGAAATGAACAAGAACAAGCAAGAACTAAGAATTGCAATCTAGATATTGCGAATATAAGATGAATGATTAACGAAAGTTGGGGTTCCAATGTGGTCTTGGCCTAGTCGGACGACACAAACGAAGAGCTCAAAGTTGCTTTTATGGCTAACTTAAATCTAATCAAAACCCATGACTAAACGACGCCCTAAGGGCAGTATATATGGGGAAACAGAGGGGATTTTCATGACCCTTTGGAGGTGGGGTCCGAAAACAACCCTAACTCGGTTTCCCCACACATACGAACTCTAAAAACAGCCTATAAGGTGGTATTTCGAAATTACATGGGCCCAGCCCAATATTAAGGTGACGCAGCACCTATAATTTCCCTTGGACGAAAATAATGAAGTGGCATCTCATGTATTTCGTCCAAGCCTTCATGCATGCCTTATGGTGGCTTCAAAGTGCAAAAATCACCACTGGAAGCTCCATTGTCCTTTCCCGCGCGCGCACCTTCTTCTCCATGCTTGATCCCGCTCCAATGAGCATCCTTATTGTCCATGCTAGGTCCTTCATTCATAAGCAAAACAAAGGTATCTAATTTAGGCAACATCATATGTTCATGAACATTAGAAGGATTCGCAAGAAACGAAAGTACCTGATAATTTAGTTGACGTGCGCGTGCTCTAGTAACTGGTCCAATATGTGTAGTTGGTGAGGATGTGGGTGTAACATTAGTAGGGATGTCCTCATCATCCTCCCCTTCTTGAATTGAAGTTGTCCTCGATGGAAGCTCATCATCTTCTCCCAAATAAGGCTTCAAATCTGCAATATTAAATGTGGGACTAACCCCAAAATCTGCAGGTAGCTCAAGTTTATATGCATTATCATTAATTTTCTGCAAAACCTTAAAGGGACCATCAGCTCGTGGCATTAACTTAGACTTGCGCAAATCAGGAAACCTATCTTTACGTAGATGTAACCAAACAAGATCTCCTGGTTCAAACACAACATGCTTTCTACCCTTATCACCAGCCAACTTGTATCTAACATTCATTCTCTCAATGTTTTATTTAGTTAACTCATGCATTTTTAATATCAATTCAGCACGTTCCTTAGCATCAAAATTAACCTTCTCCGAAGATGGAAGAGGCAGCAAATCAATTGGTGCACGAGGTAGAAAACCATACACAATCTCAAAAGGGCACATTTTAGTGGTAGAATGCAATGAACGATTATAAAATAATTCAATATGAGGTAAACATTCTTCCCACATTTTCAAGTTACTCTTTAAAACAACCCTAAGCATAGTAGACAAAGTCCTATTAACTACCTCAGTTTTTCCATCAGTTTGGGGATAACATGTAGTACTAAAAAGTAGTTTAGTCCCCAACTTAGCCCATAAGCATCTCCAAAAATGGCTAAGAAACTAAGTATCATGATCCGAGACAATAGTATTGGGCACACCATGTAAGCGAGTAATCTCACGAAAGAATGAATCAGCAACATTAGCAGCATCATCGCTTTTATGACATGGTATAAAGTGTGCCATCTTAGAAAATCTATCCACGATAACAAAGATGCTATCCCTCCCCTTCTTTGTTCGAGGCAAGCCTAAAACAAATTCCATGGATATGTCCTCCCACGGAACACTAGGTACAGGTCAAGGCATGTATAAACCATGAGGATTGAGTCGTGACTTAGCTTTTTGACATGTAGTGCAGCGAGCAACAAAACGCTCAACATCCCGTCTCATCTTTGGCCAAAAGAAATATGTCACAAGTACATCCTCCGTCTTCTTCACGCCAAAGTGTCCCATTAATCCTCCTCCATGCGCCTCCTGCAACAACAAAAGACGAATAGAGCTAGCTGGAATGCATAGCTTGTTCGAACGGAACACGAATCCATCATTAAGCACAAACTTGTCCCATGTTCTACCATCTCTACAATTCTGCAATACATCTTTAAATTCTGCATCATGTACATATTGATCTTTGATTGTCTCTAAACCGAATATCTTAAAGTCAAGTGTGAAAGCATAGTATAACGACGAGACAATGCATCAGCAATAATATTATCTTTCCCCTTCTTGTGTTTAATGACATAAGGGAAAGTCTCAATAAATTCAACCCACTTAGCATGTTTACAATTAAGTTTTGCTTGACTTCTTATGTGTCTCAAAGATTCATGATCAAAATGTATAACAAATTCTTTGGGCCATAAATAATGTTGCCAAGTTTCTAATGTACGAACAAGAGCATATAATTCCTTATCATAAGTAGAATAGTTCAGTCTAGGCCCACTCTATTTTTCAGAAAAGTATGCAACAGGTTTAGCATCTTGTAATAACACACCTCCCAAACCAATCCCACTAGCATCGCATTCAAGCTCAAAAGTCTTATTAAAATCAGGAAGTTGGAGCAAAGGAGCATGTGTTAGCTTATTATGCAATACCATGAAGGCTTCTTCCTGTGTGGTACCCCAAGTAAAAGGCACATCCTTGCATGCAAGCTCATTGAGAGGTGAAGCAATGGTGCTGAAATCTCTCAAAAACGCTTATAGAATCCAGCGAGGCCAAGAAAACTCCTCACTTGTGTGACCGTTTTGGGCTGCGGCCAACTCTCAATCGCCTCGATCTTGGCTTTATCAACTTCAATTCCCTGCGGAGTAACGACATAGCCAAGAAACGATACTCGGTCGGTCCAAAAGGTGCACTTCCCAAGGTTACCAAACAAACGTGCATTACGTAGAGCAATAAAAACAACACGTAAATGATCCAAATGTTCCTGCAAAGATTTGCTATAAATCAGTATATCATCAAAATAGACTACCCAAAATCGTCCAATGAAAGCACGTAAAACCTCGTTCATTAATCTCATGAAAGTGCTAGGTGCATTAGTTAACCCAAAAGGCATAACTGACCACTCATATAGTCCAAACTTAGTTTTAAATGCCATTTTCCATTCATCTCCTAATTTCATGCGAATTTGATGGTATCCACTATGCAAATTAAATTTGGAAAACATGGTAGAGCCACTTAATTCATCAAGCATATCATCTAACCTAGGAATAGGATGACGATAACGAATAGTAATATTATTAATGGCTCTACAATCAACACACATACGCCATGTTCCATCCTTTTTGGCACTAATATAACAGGAACAACACAAGGACTAAGGGATTCGCGTATATAACCTTTGTCGAGTAGCTCTTGTACTTGAAGCTGAATCTCCTTCGTCTCCTCAGGATTGGTACGGTATGGCGCATGGTTGGGCAGCGAAGCACCCGGAATTAAGTCAATCTGATGCTCAATCCCTCGAATAGGTGGTAATCCCGATGGTACGTCTTGGGGAAAGACGTCTATAAACTCCTGCAAAAGGTCAGTGAAAACATGAGGAAAAGAAGGAGGCAATTCCTCAAATGAAAACAAAGCTTCTTTGCACACAAAAGCATAGAACACATATTGACTAACATCCAAATCTGAAATATCAACCTTAGTAGCAAGCAAAGTTGGACTATTCAATTTAATTTCATTAGAAACAGCAGAAGAAAATTTGCTATTAGTTTTATGTTGTTGCTCAAATTCTTTAGCTGCTATCTCATTTTCACTCTTTTTTTTCTCCAGTTTAGCTTTACTAGCTCTAGCAAGATCATCTTTCACAATTTGTTCAGGAGACATAGGTAGTAAAGAAATATTTTTATCCTGATGAACCAGAGTAAACTGATTTGTCCTACCATGGTGTACAACATTCCTATCAAATTGCCATGGTCTACTAAGTAAAAGAGAGCATGCTTGCATGGGTACCACATCAGAATCAACATAATCAGCATATGCAGCAATGCTAAAGTGCACACGAACGGAACGTGTTACCTTAATCTTACCACTATTGTTAAACCACTGAATATAGTACGGATGAGGGTGTGGTCTTGTGGTGAGAGATAGCTTCTCCAACAACTCCATGCTAGCCAAGTTGTTGCAACTCCCTCCATCAATGATGATGCGAACCGAACGTTCTTTCACCACACCCTTTGTGTGGAACAAATTATGCCTCTGGTTTTGCTCGGCCTTCGTTACCTGCACACTTAACACACGCTGAGCAACCAAACTAGCATATTTATTTTCATAATCAAGAGCCATATACTCTATATCATGAGCATCATCATGGGCACCCTGTTCCTCATTAGCAATGAGGACTAAAGTCTCCTCATCGTAGTCACTCGCTGACTCATACCCACCATCTGCCGTAACAGTCATCACAAGCTTGGAGGGACAGTCTTTGGCGAAGTGAACGCCGCCTTGGCACCTGCGACATATAATATCACGATCTCGTGGTTGCCCTTTGGATGCCATGGATGATGAAGCACTCGCCGCTGGACCTCTCTGTGTACCCTCGAATGGTGGCGGTGGCTGTTTTGGTGGCTCCCTGTAAGAATTAGTGGCTGAAGTAGGTGGTGGTGCAGCAAGACGTGTAGAAGGCCCACGCGATGTCCATGATGTATTTCGTCATGGAGAAAAATTAGGTCTCGTAGCGTCCTGTCGATCCTGCACTTCACGTTCATCTTTACAAGTAAGATGAAACAAACGATTGATAGTAGTATAGTCCTTGTATTCTAAAATAGTCTGTATCTCCTTGTTTAAGCCTCCCATGAAACATGCAAGCATATCTTCATTATACTATACTAGGCCACATCTAATCAATCCAGTTTATAATTCCTCATAATATTCCTCTACAAAAAAAATTAACTGTCTCAAACACTGTAAATTTTGTAGCAATTCACGTTGATAATAAGGAGGAACCCAACGAGTACGCATAGCATCTTTTAAAGCAGCCCAAGTAGATGGAATATTATTAGCATGCAATCTACACTGTTCAGACCATAAAATTGATGCAAACCCCATGAATTCACAAACAACAGCAGTAACACGTCTATTCTCAGGATATTGTAAACATGTAAAGCGTTGTTCAGTTTCTAAATCCCAAGTAAGATAAGCATCAGGAATATATCTACCCTCAAACGGCTTAAGATTCAATTTCAGTTTAGCCACATGTTCATCATCGTGTACCTAAGGGGGTGGTTGATGTGAACCGTGTCGAATGTTGGGACGTGGACGTCCAGCTGGCTGTTCAAAGGGTGCTTCCTGTCCCACCTCCTCCTCGTAATCACCCTCGTAGTCGTCGTACTGGCCGACGTCAGAAGAAGAAGCAGCAGCAGCAGCAGCAGAAACTGCAGCAGCAGGAGCACCAATACCAGCAGCTTGTCCGGCCGGAAACAGAATACGGCGTGCACGTCGTTGAAAAGGTGGCTATGCCGGAGCGGCAGCAGGCTGTGAAGGCAGGCGTGCGATCAACTCAGTAAACTTGGCGTCGAGCTTGGTGTTGATCATCTTCTCCACGCCATCAATCGCCTCTGTAAATCTGTTCTCGATGTCATGCACCTGTTAAGACATCATTTGTGCAAATTTATCATGTAGCTCCTTGTTTGTCATGTTCTCCCAATCGGGCGCTTCCTGGGCCACTTCATCATGTGATCCTGGCATGGTTAGCAGAAATAGAAAACACAGATAAATATGATCCTAGTTCTACGAAGGGGATGTGGTGTGGTGGAAACACAAATCCGTCAAGCTTTTCTTTTGTTCTTACCGATTCTTACCTAGCAGCAAGTGGTGATGTACAACCGATGTGTCAAAACTCTCAAAGATGTGGTAGAGCGATGGCCAGGAGGTGTCAAAACGCACGATGTAGAATATATGTGGAGCTATAGAAAGGCTGACAAGTATGGTAGCAAAAGCTCAACAGTAATCAAGACAGATATGCAAAGCTGAATAAACACTCAACATCGGTACTGTGTTGATCCTAGGCTAGACCGTACTAGAGACGCGAGCCTAAAACACCAACGAAAGCACGGCGCGGCACATAAACAACTGAGAACACACTCTGAATTTTTTTCTCTTTTTTTTGGTGGCGTTTTTTTTGCGCTCTTTTCAACGAAAATCACTATAATGGGGAGTGTCTCAAAATACTTCTCAAGCCTAGAAAACGGGATAGGCACAAAAAAAATTTGGCAAATTTTTTTTTGACTGTCCGAATCAAAAAGTTGGATCTCGGGCCCGAAAATTTGCTATGATGGCGAGTGTCTCAAAACGCTCTACTACACCTAAAAATAGGATAGCCAGAAATTTTTTCGACAACTGTGTTTTTTCAGAAATTTTGGCCCAAAACTACGCGGGGGGTCTCCAGACTCTTTTTTTGGAAATCAGCCCCTTCTACGTACGACAAAAGATTGGTGAAATCCGACTCTAATCAACTCAATACTAATCTGGCTATCGAGAGATCACAAACCGAACGAGTGATAGAACTCAACTCGGATTGGTAGGTCGTGGTGGTGTATATGGACTCGGATTGGAGGAACGTGGTGGTGTAGCTGGACACGAATTGGTGGCAGCGGACGGATGGAACTGTGCGGCGGCGGCGTGACAAATTGTGATCAGAACTCGAAACTCTAAGGGAACTAGACTCTAAGATCAGCAACTTGACACAACGATGCGACCGCAAATTCAACAAATCAAGTACTGAAAAGAAAACTGGACAAAGGCTAGGACTGTTGTGGGACGTGATGATCTAACCCTAAAAAAATTTTTGCTTTGTCGTGGACTGTAGGTATGAAGAACAGAACTAATCTAAACTACGAAAAACTTGTAAATCTCACCGAGCAACCTGGAAATCTGATACCACTTGATAGAGGCGAAGGTGTCCCGATGTTTTGATGAGATGGTGGAGATCGATTCTGGTTGAGACTGTAAGAGCAAGTTTTGCCCCCGAAGGTTTTGGACATTGTTGGACAAAGCAGAAGTGGAACTAATATTGTTTTCGAGTATAAACAGATTCTTAGGTTCCGATAGAATGGAGTTTGATGGGAGAAGGTCGAAGGACAACTCACTGCAGTGAAGCTGCATTCATCTATCGAAACCTTTGAAGGAAGACGACCCCTAAAAATGTCGTCGAAGAAGAAGTCTCTCTCGAGTAAAAGTGCAACGAGGAGAAAGCTGAAGCTGGTCGAAGTTGATCATTCAGCTCTGAAAGAAAAGTATGATGAACTTTCCTCTCGGCATGATCTTCTCCCAGTGGACTACGAGAAGCTAAACTAAGAATTCCTTCAAAGGAAAATGGCTCTCGAGAAACTGAGAGAGGCTCATGAAGAGTTGGAGAGTGTCAATCTCACGATCATTGCTCAACAGAGCTCAGGAGCTAAAAATGAATCTGCTTCACCTTGCTTCACCTGTTTGGAACGAAGTAAAATTGAGTCTATGTCTGAGAAATCGAAAGTAAAGCAACCTATTGTTATTGATGATGCTAACCCCTCGAACGAGGACACCATTACCGAGGAACTCCTTAGGTTGAGAAATTTATATGAAACAGGCATGTTCAAAAGTGTGCAGGGACACCAGTACCTATGTGATATCCTAAGGAAGGCACTACTTCATAGGAATCCTCGAAACGAAGGAGTTGGTTTCGTCAGGAAAATCAACCCTGATGGCACCTACTGGGAACCCGAGAAGTATCCTAAAACTGTCTGGGTTCTTGCGAAGGAAAAACCCATTGATATTGCTAACCTTTCAGGTTTCAGTTGCAAAATTGACAAGGCTATTGTTGATGAATCACTTGATTATGACTACAAGCTTGTCAAAGATCAGGAAGGAAAGGTGTCGGCTGAATTCGTTGGTACTCCTCCGAAGAATGGGTTCTATAAGAGACAGATTTGGGTTCGCAAATCTCTCGTAGAAAAACTGCCCCCTAACCATTCTATGTAGGGAAAATCCTCGGTACCACCGAATCACTACTATTCTCTCGAGGATAGAAATGAACCCTTGGTGCCTGCTTCAAATGTTCCCCAGAAGGAATACTATCGTGTTGATAGAAATATTTATCGTCATCGTGACAATAATACCAAAACTGCTATTACCTACCAGTACTCTAACCCCTCGTCGAGGAATTATATTTATGGTGTGCTTGATGGTCCAGATCGACAATATAATCCTGTTCGCTATAATATCGCTGCCTCATCTAGCACTTCCATGCCTTCTAAGTCACCTGCTCGTTTGTGGGTGGTTAAGAAGAACTAATTCTTCTGCAGGGCTATGTCTCCGGTGGATCCGAATGGGTCATCGATAGTGGTTGTACAAATCATATGACCGGAGACAAAGATTTTTTCACCGAAGACAAACTTACGGAATCTTCACAGAGATATATTACCTTCGGTGACAACAACAAAGGAAAAGTACTTGGTTTGGGTAAGGTCGTTATATCGAAGGATAAGCATATTGACAAAGTTATGGTTGTTCAATATCTAGGATATAATCTTATGTCTATCTCAAAACTTTGTGATATGGGTATGCTTGTACTGTTTTCTACTTCTCGTTGTGTTGTCTTTTCACAGGATGATTATCCCTTCGTGTTCGAAGGATATCGCAAAGGTGATCTTTATATTGTTGATTTCTCTTCGGGACCTCCTGTGTCCACATGCTTAATGGCTAAAGCCACATCTGGTTGGTTATGGCACCGAAGACTTGGTCATGCAGGGATAAAAAATCTTCAAAATCTTCTCTCGAAGAAGAATATCGTTGGAATTGATAATGTGAAATTCGATAAAGATCGTCTATGCAGTGCCTGTGAAGCAGGAAAGATTGCCAAGAAACATCATTCAGCAAAAACTATAATGACTACTACTCGTCCTCTTGAATTGCTTCATATGGATTTATTTGGTCCTCAAAATTATGCTAGTCTTGGAGGTAACAAGTATGGTCTGGTTATTGTTGATGATTTCTCTCGATATACTTGGGTTTTCTTTCTAGATGACAAGAGCAAGGTTGTTGAAATTTTCAAAACTTTCGCAAAGAGATCTCAAACTGAATATGAGTTATCTCTCAAGCATATCAGAAGTGATAATGGTACAGAATTCAAAAACACTCATATCAAAGAATTTCTTGATGAATATGGCTTCACTCATGAATTCTCAGATGCTTATACACCGCAACAGAATGGTGTGGTGGAGAGAAAGAATCGAACACTTATTGAAATGGCCAGAACAATTCTTGTTGAATACAAGACTCCTATCAGGTTCTGGGCCGAAGCAATTAATATTGCATGTCATATCATCAACAAGGTTTATCAGCACAAATTTATGAAGAAAACTTCACATGAGCTTATTACTGGCCAAAAGCCAAATGTTTCATATCTTAGGGTTTTTGGTGCTCCATGTTACATCAGAGATATGAGTCACAGCTCCAAGTTTGCCCCAAAGGCTCACGAAGGTTTTCTCCTAGGTTATGGTTTGAATTCTCACACTTACAGAGTTTACAACTCTCATCTTGGCAAAGTTGTAGAAACTGTATATGTCCGATTTGATGAAACTAACGGCTCTCAAAAGGATCAATTACCTCTTAACCTAGATGAACCACCTTTGAATGAAGTTATCAGGTACATGGCTATTGGAGATATTCGGCCTGTCGAAGGAAATGCACATCAAGCCAACAAGGATGATGATGGTCCAATGTTCCCACACATAGCCCGTGGCGCTGGAGATCAACATCATGAAGCAAATGATGTAAAGGTCGAAGAAGAACGCATAAACGAAGAAAATGCTCAACCCGAAGGAGAAGCTGAACCCGAAGGAAATGATCCCGAATGACGAGCTGATCCCGAAGGTCAAGCTGATCCCGAAGAACAACCGGATCCGCAAGCTGCTGAAGAGCTTTACCTCGTGTTCGAAGAAGAGTGGGCGTCCACTCAATACTCGAAGAGATTCGTTTACCAGGTCGTCCCACCACTCGTTCTCGTACTCGTTTAGCTAACTTCTGTGGAAATTTTTCGTTTGTATCCATGCTAGAACCATCGAAATTCGATGAAGCCATGAAGGACTCAGACTGGATGACTGCAATGCTCGAAGAACTTAATCAGTTCGAGAGAAATAAAGTCTGGTCCCTAGTCGATAGACCTGATCCCAAGAAGCATAATATCAATTGTACAAAGTGGATTTTTCGCAACAAGCAAGATGAAGATGGTATTGTTATAAGGAATAAAGCTCGACTAGTTGCGCAAGGCTACACCCAAATCGAAGGTATTGATTTTGGTGAGACTTATGCCCTTGTTGCTCGACTTGAATCCATTCGTGTCATGCTTGCTTTTGCCAATTACAATGGTATATTTCTATATCAAATAGATGTCAAAAGTGCATTTCTTAACGGTGAAATCAAAGAAGAAGTATATGTTATGCAGCCACCAGGTTTTGAAGACCCGAAGAATCCTGATAAGGTGTACAGGTTGCACAAGGCCCTATATGGGTTAAAGAAAGCACCTCGAGCTTGGTATGAAACACTGAAGGATTTTCTTCTGAAGAAGGCTTCAAACCAGGAACAACTGATCCGACTATTTTTACTCGTGCATACAAAAATGATATTTTTGTGTGTCAAATTTATGTCGATGATATTATATTTGGCTTTACTAACCCTGATATCAGTGAAGAATTTTCTCGTATGATGTCAAAGAAATATGAAATGTCTATGATGGGTGAATTGAAGTTCTTTCTCGGGCTTCAAATCCGTCAACAGAAGAATGGGACTTTTATATCTCAAGAGAAGTATCTCAGAGATTGCGTGAAGAAGTTTGATCTTGTCAGTTGTAAAACTATCAAGACTCCAATGCCTACGAATGTTCATCTAGATGCAGATGAGAAGGGCAAACCTTTCGATCAGAAGAAATATCGCTCGATGATCAATTCACTACTTTACCTTTGTGCATCTAGACCTGACATTATGCTGTCAGTTTGTATGTGTGCTCATTTTCAGGCAAACCCAAGCGAATTCTTCGATGTCTGGCTCCTACACCAACTTTGGGATTATGGTATCCCAAGGGTGCCTAGTTTGATCTCGTTGGATATTCTGATTATGACTGGGCTGGCGATCGAGTCGACAGGAAATCTACCTCAGGCACATGTCATTTTCTCGGTAGATCTCTTGTCTGTGGGCTTCGAAGAAACAGAATTGTGTATCTATTTCTACGGCTGAAGCCGAGTATATTGCTGCCGGTTCATGTTGTACTCAAATTCTGTGGCTCAAGGAAACGCTGAAAGATTATGGTATTCTTGTGATGAAAATTCCATTGATATGTGATAACGAGAGTGCTATCAAAATTGCCCATAATCCAGTGCAACACTCTCGAACGAAGCATATTGATATTCGTCATCATTTTCTTCGAGATCACGTTCAACGAGAAGATATTGTTATCAGCCATGTTCGCACCGAAGATCAATTGGCTGATATCTTTACGAAGCCCCTGGATGAAAAAAGGTTTTGTGCACTATGGTGTGAGTTAAACATATTGGACTCACGCAATGTGCAGTAAGATCATAACTGTAGATACTATGTATTATATGTTTTCTTTCTATGTTCCTTACATACGTTAGTTTTCTATCGTGTTTCCTTTTCGTTTGTTTTTGTTCGTTTGGTGTTGTCCTATACACTTATCACTCCGAGTTTTCTTGTCACTGTTTTTCCCTCGGATTGATTAAGCATCAGACCCTGTTTTCCCTCTATTCTATCCCTACCCCATCTTTGTTTTCTCTCATGAACATGTATATTTGTACTCGATTAAGATTCCCTTCGAATGACATTGATTCCGAAGGAAAATCTATCGAATGTTTATCTACCTTTATACACGATGTTCGATGAGTTTGGCCTCGGATGTGGAGCAACTTTCTTTCGGTTCGTTGAGATTTTCCCGCGATTACCGCCACAAAATCCGTCCATTGAATGCGGAGAGACGCGGAATCTACGCCGTTGGATCAGATCTGACAGTTATGTCAGACCCCTCCCCTACAAATACTGATCCAACCCACCGACACAGGCCACGCAATTCCCTCGACTTCATCTCTCTCTGCTCCCGAAGCTCTCCCTCGCGCGCCGCCGTGCTGCTCATCGCCGTCGACTCTCTCGCCGCTTTGCTGCCGGAAGAAAGTCGTCGGAGACCTTCCCGTCGACGAGGAACTTCATCCGCGTCGCCGTAGCCGCCGCACATCACCAAGTTAGGGTATGTGAGGCCCTGGACGCGATTCCAATCTCATCTGTTCATCGTGTCCAGATTTGTTCTTGATTTTCCGTTATTTGCTTTAGGTCCATTTGATCCGTTCGGATTGAACTTTGGGAAATCTGTTTGTAGGATTCTCTGTCGATTTTCAATTTGATCTAGGTAATAAATCCCTCGGATTCTCTCACTTAGGCAAATCCCTCAGAAGCGTATCGATAGATTTACACTTGTGCACTTCTTTCATTCAAGTTCTTCGTTAGATTTACACTCGATGAAAATCTAGCTTAGCATTTCCTTGAAAAACTTGCTTCAAGACAAATTCCTCGATATGTTTACTGTGTTCAAAATGTTTTTTTCGAAAATCAGCTGGTACTTGTTCACACCCTTCCTATATTCCCTCGTACCTATCTTTTTCGCAGGAATATGTCTGGGAACGAAGGAAATATCAGAGCACCCAAGCGTTTGGGAGGTCGAACAAGAATCATCAACAACTCTGAAGTTTTATCAGAAGAATTGATCATCGAGAAGAAAATGAGAACGCCTGAAGGCTCAGAAGATGAACGTACGAGAGAAAACAGACTGCAAGAAATTCGAAGGCTTCAAGCGCTTCGTTGGTATGAGTGCAAGTCAATTATTCCTCGCTGGGAGAGGTTGTTTGCTTTGAAAAATCCTTGGTCTGATGTCAAATCATTAAGGCCCAAGTGGACGAAAGATAATCGCCCACCTCCTCTAGAAGATGCTCACCCATCCTCTCTCAAAACACCTGCTGATTTTAAAGAGTTGGTTGAGGCTAGAGCTATCCGAGCAGAAAAGCGAAAGGAAGCCGAAGCAAGAAAGGAGGTTGTTGCTGCTGAGGGTGCCGAGGAAGTTGGCCCAAGTGCTAAACCCAAGGCTGGCAAGAAATCTGCCAAGCGAAAGAAAAAGGAAGTCATTGTCTCTCCACCAGAGGCAAGTTCTCAAGAAGAAGCCAACTCCGATGATCAAGACCCTGGCACAGAGGCTGACATCGAGGATATTGCTCTGAAGAAAAGATCAGGCAATAAAGGCAATAGGATGAAAGGAGCCAGCTGCTAAGGCTCCCCGAGCAACAATTGACATGATAAAATTGGTCATAGATCCGCCTATTTCCTCTGCTCCCCCTGTTCAAACTCACAGACAAAAACCTTCGGTCAAGTCGAAGGGAAAGAAAGCCCAAGTGGCTGGAGACGATGAGACGCTGATCCAGCGAAAAGAAAGGTTGGCCAAGAAACAAGATCTCGAAGCCCAAGACTTGCAAAAGGCAAAGTTGTTCAACTTTCACAGTCAGCCCGAGCATAAAAAGGCCCAGGTTGCTAAACAGTTGGGCATTTTGCATCTGGTTAGCGACAAGTATAAACGCCAGATTGAAGAAGGAACTATTCCTAGTGCTCCGAAGGAAAATTTCGTGGCCCCTAGCGCCACCGAGAAAGTGGTGACTCCCACATTCACGAAGGAAAAGGATGCAGCCGCTAGTGCTGCGAAGAAAAATGCTGAGGCCCCTAGTGCCTCGAAGGATAAAGCTGCGGCCCCCAGTGCCGTCACAAAACCCATTGCTGCTGCCAAGGCCACCAAGGACGCCGAGAAGAAAGCCAAAGAGGCTAGGCAGAAGGCTCAGGCTGCTCCAGTTCCTCGAGCTGCTCCAGCTCCTGCACCTGCCCCTGTTGCACCAGTTGTTTCCGGCCCTCGTGCCGATGAAGAAAGCTCCAACGAAGGAGATTCTGCCGCAAATGCTCTTTGGGATTCTGCTCAAATTTTTCATATCCTCTAGAAGATGGCAACCACACCGAGCAAAGTCACTGTCAAGGATGATGTCCCACCAGAAATTCATGAGCAAGTTGCTCGATGCATGATCCGCTGGGAAGGATATCTCACCCAGGATCGCAAGGACAATGAGCAAGAGAAGTTCTACTCCAAGAAGCTCCAAGAAGAAACTGAGGACCTTGAGTCCCGTCAGTTTTTCAAGTACAAACTTGCAACCCTTGAAGCATCCAGAAGGGCACAGAAGGAAAACATAACTGCTGTCAATGAAAAGGTTCGACAAGCTGTATCTGCAATGTGCAAAGAGCACAATGAAGCCATGTACAAGAGAAAATCTCGAAAGAGAAAGTCTGCTACCCCATCCTCTGCGCGTGGGACGCCAGAGATCGAGAAAAATGCCAAGAAGCAAAAGTCTACCGAGGTCGTTGCTGCAACAGCACGACAGGAAACTGCACCACCCCCCGCCAAGAAACCAACTTCTCCCCATAAGAAAACTCCACCACCTCGCCAAACCACTCCACCCCCTCGACAATCCACTCCTCCACCTCGACAACAAACTCCGCCACCACATCGTCAACCATCACCACCAAAAGCTTCGTCGCCACCACCCAACCCACCATCACCACCTCATATTAGTCCATCGACCACCTCAGCCATCGAGACCCAAGCTCAAGCTGAGACCGAGCAACCTGCTCAGGTCGAGCAAGAACCTCAGGCCCCCATTCCATCTACTCAGAAGGATTATTCCTCTGCCCAGACTCTGCATGAAGGACAAGAAGCCGATGTTGATATCACAACTGTTTCTTCTCGTCAAGATGTTGCCGAAGGAAATAGTTCTGGCGATGCCAGTTCGAGTGGAAGTTCTTCCTCCTCTTCATCAAACTCTTCGGATGAAGTAATGTTGGATGTCTTTGCCCAGCTAAACGAAGACATGGAGTCCATGGAGACTGAAGAGTCCACCCAAAATGTCTATGCCGACGAAGGAGTTGCCGTCGAAGCACAGGACGAGGAAAATGCTCCTGCAGCCATCCCAGCTCAGGATATTGTCAATGTTCCATCTTCAATTCCTCGCCATGCTGATCCAATATATCAAATGCCTGATAATGCTGCTGAAGTTTTTCCAGTCGATGAGCTGCTTCATTCTGCTCATCCGAGAGAAATGCTGCCATTGTTCCGCCCTCATGTTCCTCGAGGAGGCCCCATCTTCACCAGGCGAGAACACAAGCCATTTTTCTTCGGGACCAATCCCTACGAGAAGCCCAGAAATGCATATTCTCTTCGGTTTTGGAGTCAAGGGCAAGCCATCTACTACACCCGTGTGCTGTACAATAAGGCGAGAGTTTTTCAGCATCAGTATCTTGATATGCCTTCGGTGTACGCAACTTCATGTTTCGATAATGTTGCCGAAACAATTTATGGTCTGCATGCTCACAAAATGTTTGCTCTCGATTGTGGCTACAATCCCGAGTTCATTAAGCAATTTTATGCCACGCTGTATGTCACTAGTGATCCTGAGAATTCAAAGACGTGGAAATTTGATTACATGATTCAAGGTCAAGTGTTCCATATGACTGTCGATCAAATTCTGGCCATCATCAATTTACCTCAGTTCGAAGGACTACCACACAAGATTCACTTACCTGCTCCAACTCCTGCTGAATTTTCCTCGTTGATGAATCCAGATGTCGTAGGAGATCACTACCCAGCTGAGCCGAAGCCGAGGCATTTTGTTTTTGAAGCAAAGACATGGTTCTATATTCTTTCGAAGACCTTGATGCCGATGCTCGATGTGCACGATGATTTTCCTATTCCTCATGATGTGCAACTTGCGCTATTGAAGTTAGTCCACGGTCATCCCTTCGATTTTGAAGATTACTTCATTCACACGTTGGTGTCTTGTGCTGATGATCACAATTCCCACAAGCCATATGCACCTTGGCTGATGGCGATCTGCAATTACTCTCGGGATGTGTCATTCCCCATATCAATATTCCCGAAGATTTTCACTCCACCTGTTAGGGAAGTATTGCAGATTATTTCTCGACCCAACGATCAGTTTGCAGAGCACACTGGCATCCGCGCCCAAATGACTAAGCGTAATATTCGCTCGAAGTTTATCAAGCCAGTGCACCACATGGAGGTTTCTCTTCGGTCCCAGCAAATTCTTCAACACCATATTGACCAAGATTTCATTCAGAAGCAGTCCACGATGGATGAGATAAACCATTTGCGCAACATTTCCATGAACAACAATCAGATGTTGCGTGAATGTCTTCGCCGCGATTGGAAAGGGCTGCAGAAATTCAATTCCCTCGGTCAACTTCAACGATGCGGCTTCGAAGAATATCCTCCCCATCTTAACAGGAACTGGACCAATGATGATCAAGTAGATCGCCCCGATTTCAATATTCCTCTGTTGCCGAAGAATAGGGATGTGCTCAGTGTTGATGATTTCTATCACATCATCGTGAACACCATGTCTTCCGACTCCGAGAAAGATGAAGCTCCTCAACGTCAAGCGAGAGTTTACTCTCCACTTCCTCGAAGCCCCAGGACCCCGCCGGAATCGCAGCTGGAATCTTCTGGAGATCAACACTCCTTCCGCACGAAGATTACTCCACCAGGCGCTCGCCTCATTCGTCGTGCTCCAACGCTCGCCGAATCTTCTCGATGTCACCAGCGCCACCCAAGCGAGTAGGGATTTATTTCGACCCTATTCTCTCGACTTTTTGTACATTGTGACAAAAAGGGGGAGATGTAGTGGCATCGAAGAAATTAGTTTGCCTATGGGGTTAAGGGCTTTGCTTTTCGTTCGTTGAACTTTTGAACTTTGAAGATTTCTGAGTAGTTTCAACAAACTTTCGATTCATATTCGATCTGGTTGTAACTAACTCTAAGTAGGTCTGTGAACTTCTACCTTTCATCGTAAGATTTCTATCTGCTGCTTGCGATACTTAACCTTTTGCAGGAAGCTATCTTTCGTATAAGTTCACAAGTCATTCGAGGAGATTGCATATTTCTTATTGGATATTATCTGGAATAAAATTTCACTCACTAAGATTATTGATGTTTTTCCCTCGACTCTACTTGTCAAATATGCACTTCACAAGAAACTCTTATCTTCCGTGCATAAATCAAGGGGGAGTATTTTCATCGATCTTAGCACCGGTTTATCATCGAAAACTCAAAACTTTCAATTTATTTATCGATGCCTATTTTTTCAACAATCGTCCAAAAAGGGGGAGATTGTAAGAGCATGTTTTTCCCCCAAGGTTTTGGACATTGTTGGACAAAGCAGAAGTGGAACTAATATTGTTTTCGAGTATATAAACAGATTCTTACGTTCCGAAAGAATGGAGTTTGCTGGGAGAATGTCGAAGGAAAACTCACTGCAGCGAAGTTGCAGTAATCTATCGAAACCTTTGAAGGAAGACGACCCCTAAAAATGTCGTCGAAGAAGAAGTCTCTCTCGGGTAAAAGCGCAATGAGGAGAAAGCTGAAGTTGGTCGAAGACTTACTCTTTTTACTAGTTTCTCTTTGTTTTCTTGAGTCGTAGGACAAACCGTACTATCAAGAGGGGTTTGCTAGTTGAGATCTTTGTCGAAGTGAATTTGCTCTGCTCAACCTAAATCCACAAAAGCCTACCGAGAGAAATCCTACTGAGTCGAGTGAATAGCTCGAAGGAAAAGTCATCGCACTTCGTGCCTTCGAGAGAGAACTCGTTCGGTAAGTCAGCTTACTTGTTCCTCAAGCAAAGTTGCGCAGTGATTGGAATCCGACCGTTGTGGACACGCGTCAAGCGGTCGCATCGGGTCACTTCAGTCATTTTACCCATCGGGATCACCAACTATAAATACCCCGCACCTACCCGCCATTTTGGGTCGGCTGCTCCACTGAAGATTCTAAGACAAAAGTACTGTGAGCATCCCAAGAGATATCCATCGAGAGAAAACCAAAACCCAAGTCTGAACTGAATTGAGAAATTCACAGAGACTTAGGTTGAGATTAGCCGATCTTTTTATCTTGGAGAACTGCAAGTCTCCTAGACGGTTAGGGCGTCGCCTGTCAAGCAGTCGAAGATAAATTGTCGCTGCTGAAGGAAGTTTGTAAAGGTCTCGGAGATGTCCTGAATCATCTACCACGAGTGAAAACTGGAAAAGCTCGAGGAGTTTGTTGCAGTGGAGAATAGGACGGAGAGAGTTTTGTTCCAGGTGTTCAATCACCAGTTCCTCCAACCAGACGTAGCACTTTGTAGAGTGTGAACTGGTTTACCAAACATCTTCGTGTCAGGCTCATTTTCCTTCTCGCATTTACATTAAGTATTTACTCGCTTCCTATTTGCCTTCGATGTTTACCTTCGCTCCCAATCCTTTTGAGCTATGTATATATTTCGATAATGTAATTCCTTCGAGATGTCTTTAGTCCTTCGCAGTTTGCATGAATTCCTTATAAGTTCCTTAGAATTTTTAGAAGTGATCATTCACCCCCTCCCCCTCTGATCATTCTTGAGCTTTTAGAGACGACTTTCATGACCCGACTACGAACGTGCGAAGACGTTGCGTCTTAGCGATCGCTGAACGAACTCTAAGAGGTTATTGATCCCGCGGATGCACGACCAACCTAACCACGAAGGTCTAATACCTGAAACCAATCGACAAGAACAAGCAAGAACTAAGAATTGCAATCTGGATATTGCGAATATAAGATGAATGATTGACGAAAGTTGGGGTTCCAATGCTGTCTTGGCCTGGTCGGACGGCACAAACGAAGAGCTCGAAGTTGCTTCTATTGCTAAATTAAATCTAATCAAAACCCAAGTCTAAATGACGCCCTAAGGGTTGTATATATGGGGAAACAGAGGGGATTTTCGTGACCCCTTGGAGGTGGGGTCCGAAAACAACCCTAACTCGGTTTCCCCACATATACGGACTCTAAAAACAGCCTATAAGGTGGTATTTCGAAATTACATGGGCCCAACCCAATATTAAGGTGACGCAGCACCTATAATTGCCCTTGGACGAAAATAATGAAGTGGCATCTCGTGTATTTCGTCCAAGCCTTCATGCACGCCTTATGGTGGCTTCAAAGTGCAAAAATCACCACTGGAATCTCCAGTGTCCTTTCCCGCGCGCGCACCTTCTTCTCCATGCTTGATCCCGCTCCAATGACCATCCTTCGTGTCCATGCTAGGTCCTTCATTCATAAGAAAAACAAAGGTATCTAATTTAGGCAGCATCATATGTTCATGAACATTAGAAGGATTTGCAAGAAACGAAAGTACCTTATAATTTAGTTGATGTACACGTGCTATAGTAACTGGTCCAATATGTGTAGTTGGTGAGGATGTGGGTGTAACATTAGTAGGGATGTCCTCATCAGTAGTCCCCATGAGTTAGTTTATGCACTTGAGTGCTTTGTGCCAAGTCACATAGGTCTAACTTGTATCTGTGAGAAAACAATTGTGATTATGCAATGATGTAATGCAAAGGCTAGTAGAAGTCGACTTAAACCTCATCTTCTCGCGTTAAGAGAGATTATTGGTTAGGAAAGTCGAAGCATCTCTGTAGAGACGGCTTTCCAGTAACTAGCGTGTCCGGCTCTTAGGACTAAATTCGATAGATGGTTTTATGTAAACCTCAAAGTTTAGACCAACCGGTTGCGCGTTAGTCAAGGAAGCTCTAAACTGTACAGGCGGGTGGCGTGACCAAGTCATGTGTATACCAGGATTTTTTCGGTTTTTAAGAGTCGATGGGAGCCATCGGACCCCCCTTTTATCCCTTATCAAAACAAACACATGTGTAATTTTTACATGTATATGCCGGCTTTTTCCGGTAGGAGTCGATGAGTGTCATCGGGATCCCCCTCTTTCCCCTTATCAAAGCAATATACATGCCCAAAGCGGATAGAGGGTTGATCAAGCCCCCAGGTCTCTGAGAATTATGAGATTTATGATGCAATATCTAATGGGATGTAATATAATGCAAATATGTATGAAAAAACTATGCAATATGTAAAAATTGATGTTATGCATAATTGTGGTGAGAGCCGGTGCGACGAAGTCGACTTTGAGATGTGGCGAGAGCCTGGTGCGATTTTGAGATCGACTTTATTAATTTTGACTGGTAGTCGGTCACGGTCGAAGATCGATTTTTATTTATGGCAGAAGCCGGTTGCGATCGAAGATCGTCTCTATTTGTTTATTCAGGTGTGGCAATGGCCTGATGCGATGGGAATCGACTTACATTGAGAACAAGAAATGAAAATCCAGCTCTTATTGCGGACGGGTCCATGTTCTTTATCTCCTGTAGTAGCATGAGCCGGCAGGGGCTTCGTTGTACTGGTTTGCCTTTTGGATGCTTTCCTCGATTAGGCATATGTACTCTTGCATGAAGGAGCATTGTTCCCAAGTGTGTTTAGCAGGGCGACCAGGTTTGGAATGTTTAGGGCATGCTCCTTGGATTGCTTGTGCGCAATCCTGATACCTTATTTCCTGCTAGGATGGATGTGCGTAGCTCTGGGGATGGTTGTTGTTGAGGTGTTTACGCTTCTTATTGCGTGTCTGGCTTTGGTTTGGAACTATCCCGTACTTTGCTTCGTTGGACTCGGCGTAGCTGATGACACCGTCTACGAGCCCTCTCAGGTCTTCGGCTACCTTCTTTATACGTTTCAGTGTGTTGGTTATAGGTGTGAGCCGGTCGCTTATCGACTCTTTGGGGTCGTAGTGCCGTAAATTCTGAGAGAGTCGGTCCTGAGCGTCTGCGAGACTTCGACGTTCCCAACCTATCTCCTTCTGCAACCTTGTGGTTTTTTTCCTTATATTCCTCCAACTCTTGATCAAGATCGGCCCTTTTCCGGCTCAATCGCTGCCATACGTTGGTGGTTTCTGTGTCTGAGTCATCCGATAGATTCTAGGCGTTGTTGGCTTTAGAAGCTGGGCTCCTATCTTCTGAAGAGTGTCGTTGTCTTCGATTTTCTGTTGCGAAAACGGATTCTTCCCGAGGGGTCTTGAAATAGGGAGAATCTGGATTGTATTCCTCTGGGTCAGATCCGAGTCCCCCTTGTTTGACGGATCGGGTCGACCCAGTGTCTTCATACTGATCCTCTCCTTGGTGTTAGTCGGTTTCAAAGAGATTCTCTTTGTCATTGTGAGCCGGGATCTGTACGATACGTTCTGGCTCTGGGGATCCACCAATGAATCCTACGAAGGCATGATGGGGTGGTGTCTTGCCAACTCATATCTGGAGAGCCGCCTGTTTGTTGATAAGTAGCCGATGCGTTTTTCATTCCATAAGGCATGACGGAGAGCCAGTTTTCTGTGGATGATTCTAGGCCCGGCTCTGGTTCGGCTTTATCTGTTTGGCCGATGAAGATGTGGATGGATCCGATCTGGACCCGAAACCCTAATTTAATGGAATCGGCTTCAGGGCCCCAAGTGGAATCATCTATGGAGATCTTTCCACGCCGGGTTTTTCTGATCCGTCCGGCGACGAATCCCTCCATGCCTTGTAGATATCCCTCCAGAATCTCCACACCTGCGAGCGCAGGCCCCATGGTGGGCACCAACTGTAGTGGAAAAGTCATGGCAAATGTCCGAAGAGTCGAACTAAACATGGGACCTTTGTTGCGAGGCGATTTCGTGGAGAGAGTCGACATTGAAAAGAGACGCTGCGATTTACCCAGGTTTCATCCCCTCTTTGTCCCGAGGTAAAAGCCTACTCCTTCTTCCTCTTATTATGAGTTCCGACTCTCGAAAGAATAGTCGGTTTAATCGATTACAAGAGAGTCGGTCGTAAACTTAGTCTCGATGAGATCTAGGTTACGCCGACAAATTTCTAGGCCTATCTTAGGCTAAGATTGTTCTCTGGCCCTGGATCCCACGGACCTCAGCTTCTAAAGGCATCGGGTCCTGGGATTCCGCGAGTCCAACTCCAACACGAGGTGGAGTCCTATTCTATTTACAAATACGCTATGTGCTACACAAGGCAAGTCGAATTGCTTCTACGGCTTCGATTTTCTTTCCTTGGCGCAACCGACCTGTGGGCCTTCCGCAGGTTAGTCGGCCCTTAAACCTAATTCTGGGTTATGGGCTTAGTTTATCCCCCCAACAAGACTCCCCCTCGAGGCGTTTTTCGCTTACCGACGATACTACTCTGGCACTCGGGGGCACGAGCGCAGACTCCCCACTCGAGGCGCTTTTCGCTTACGCAAGGATACTACTCTGGCACTCGGGGGCTCGAGCGCAGACTCCCCCTCGAGGCGCTTTTCGCTTACGGAGCGATAGTACTCTAGCACTCGGGGGATCGAGCCAAGACTCCCCCCTTGAGGCGCTTTTCGCTTAAGGGGCGATACTACTCTGGCACTCGGGGGCTAGAGCGCAGACTCCCCCCTCGAGGCGCTTTTCACTTACGCGACGATACTACTCTGGTACTGGGGGCTCGAGCGCATACTCCCCCCTCGAGGCGCTTTTCACTTACACGATGATACTACCTAGGCACTCGGGGGCTCGAGCGCAGACTCCCCCCTCGAGGAGCTTTTCTCTTACGCGATGATACTACCTAGGCACTCGGGGGCTCGAGCGCAGAATCCACCCTCGAGGCGCTTTTCTCTTACGTGACAACACCACCCTAGCACTCGGGGGCTCGAGCGCAGACTCCCCCTCAAGTTGCTTCCTTTTTTCTTACACGACAACACTTTTGACACCCAGGGGCTCAAGCACGGGCTCGTCCTGTTCTACGAAAATTCTCTCACCTACAAAAACAATGCCTTTTTACACCCGGGGGCTCAAGAATTAAAACTTCCTTTTTACAAAAGGAGTTTTTCCCCGCCCCTCGACAGCTTTACATCAGCAAAATATGTACCAAAAACCAAGGAGCAACACATAGCATAAAAGATAAAAGGGGCATCTCTTCCGGAATCACCAGAACCCCTGTGAAACGATAGCATCGGTAAAGCAACCATGGACATGGCAGCTTCAGTCTTCACCCGATCGCAAGTGATCGACCAAAGACTCGGGGGCTACTCCCATCGGGAGCGCTGCCGCGCACCCAACGAGTTTAGAAATACGGCACAAAACAGCAGAATGGGACCAGTTCAACAGAATAAATTTTAGCCTATGTCCAACCCTACGAGTCGAACATAGCCTCCGGGGCTACTCCCATCGGGAGCGCTGCCGCGCACCTGATATTGTTACAAGTTAAGCACTCGAAGACAGTTTCCATTACATATCAAAGAGATACAAGGTCAAGCACTCAAAGACAACTCTCTGTTGTACATCAAAGAGATTACAAGACCACGCATTCGAGGACAATTCCCACTACACATCAAAAGGAGTACAAGGATAATCAACACAAGGAATTATGAATTTTACACATGCGCACATGCTGAGATAATTGGCACCTTCCCACATCTTGATGAGCATCATCATAGAAAAAGAGAAACCCTAAGTCTGCAAGGAACAACCCGCCTCCTTCCTGAGCCTAGTGACCTTGACCAACCGGCGCACCCGTTTGGTTGGCGGCTTGACATCCGAGCCCTCCTTAGAACTAGAAGAGCAAGCACCACCAGTCGAGGAGTCGGCAGAAGATGAAGCCACAGGTGAACAGCCAAGAGAAGAAGAAAGAGAAACTGAAGCACTCCTCGATTATCCAGGACTGTCGCTGCTCGAGCTCTTCCAGTACGGATCCAGACGATTGCCGCCGGCATCAAAATGATGAACGGTGAGAGTATCCTCACCATCGAAACGACATCAAAGACTATCACCATCGCGCAGATTTAGCCGGCGAGAAAATGAAGAACGAACTGTCAACTTCAAGCTCTATCCATGAAGGAGATCGAGAGAACCCCTGAAGCTGAAGCCAAAAACCCTTCAAACCGAGCTCAGAAACAATGGGAATAAAAGAAAAAGGAAGAGGAATACGGCTAGCTGGCCGGCTAAGAATTCACAGAAGGAAGTCATAACGTCATACGCCCTCCCCTGCAGCAGTAGGGATAGGCGGCATTACAGCACCACCGTGTCCCCGTAGGGAAGGACGAGGAGCGCGGGAACCACGACTGCGACCAAGGAGGCCTCGACCTCGGCCATCCATGACACAAGAAGAACTAGTAGAAGCTACATGGACACGACGATTTGGAGCTATATAATGCAAGTAGAGGAGAAAGGGAAACGGAAGAACAGATGCCGCACACAAACAAATAGCAGTGGATTTATATAATCCAAGCCAGGGGCAAGAAAGGAAGATGTCAAGAAATCCAAATGTCGCCACCATTAAATCAAGAACGATGCGCGTGACATTACGGAGTCCAAGACAAGATGCCTTTTCGTATCAATCAATACTCGGTAAATGAGATATGAAATCTTGCTTGTTGCCATACATGCCTCGGAAACCCAACATGCAACAGCAGCGCAGAGTTGCAACGCAGTATCCAAGACGCCATTATGGCTAAACAGAAGACGCGACGGTTCACAAACAATCCACCGTCATCAAGCACGTCACCAAGTGCATCATTACGACCCCTGTCATCATGGCAGCACAGAAAGGACGATTCAAGACAAGTCACTGCCAAAACGCATCACTGGAAAGATTCCCTGCTTTTCAGATTTCTTATTTCAATGTTTTTAAATCGCCCTAAAAATTTAAGTCCCATCGCTAGCGCCCAGTTATCACAGCAAAAAACCACAGATAGCACGGACCAAGGCTCAAGGATGCGAGTGGTGACTCCCCTCCAACAAGAGCAAGTGCATCTGCAGAGTTTGGGTGCTCCCTCACCCAGATGATGAAGTGCTCGAGTGGCTACTCTCACTAACCAGCAAGACCCAAACAATATCCGGAAGGACAATTTGCCCAAGCACTCGAGTGCACTATGGTCGCTTATGCTATTATCTCACTCAACGACTATTTGAGTGGGTGCATCTCTTATCAGCTCCTCGCCTGAGCTCACAAACGCTCCGTGAGTGACTGCTATTAGTCCACTTGATTTGTTTCTCCAAGTGGGTGCATTTCTAATCAGGCTCCGTGCCTCTATAAAAAAAATTCCTGGGTCGGGACACACTGCACCCCAGATGTCGCGGAAGCTCGCGCGTTGGTAAGACACCGCTGCATAGTCGGCCGGGCCGGGACTTGCCACATCTCGACTTCACTTCCGATGTTATCCATGCGGGATGCAAGAAGATAATTGAGCCAATAAAGTATGCGTTAAGGCTTTATGTACTGAGACCGGCGGCATCGATCATGTAAGCCTTGAAGCGGCATGGAGCTTGCTAGACACCGGTTGTATCCAAGTTCGTGTCGAGGGACACGGGCTTGATTGGGCTACTAAGGTATTTTCCACTAACGCAATTCACCAAGGCTCGACCAGACGAGTACCTTGAGCCCTTTAATCTTAGCATCCCTCAAAAAACTATCTTTGGTGGCTAACAAAGGGACGACTCGCAACAAAGCGACATGCACAAACTACAGATGATTACGGGTTCAAGTCCCTGCGCGACTCTTCGAGTCCCCTAGGAACTGGGGGGATACTGACGAGGGGGTGTCCCTACAACTCCTATAGATGAGGGTACCTAGTGCACATCAAGACAGAAGGCCCGCTGAAAGCCTCGACAGGCCCACGACTGGCCCACTCGAGGCACCGACGTAGGAGTCATTGACGACTATGGAAGCTGTGACTTGGCGTCCAATACTAAAGTTAGATTAGGCAACTGTCTCTGTAAACCTAGATGGATTCATTGCGACCCAGCCTAGTATATAAAGGCTGGGAGAGGGGACGTCTAGGGCATCCAATCTCATAGAAACACCTATGGTCCCGAGCGAACTCACCTCGACCGCTACTGTAAAACGCCTCCATCTTAATACAAAAGAGCAGGAAGTAGGGGTTTCATCAATCGAGGGCCCTGAACCTGGGTAAATCCCTGTCTCCTGCTAGCCGATGAGTATCGCCAACCCGCACCTTCTCTCTACGATCTAACCCAAGTTTCCTAACCATGGGATTTTCCAAGGTCAATCCTCTTCAACCGACTTTTACGAAATACAGATAAATTTTTTTGGGATGCAAAGGCAGATGAGGTGCTTGAGTCACTAAAGAAGCAATTTTCCAAAGCACCAATCTTGGCAGCTCCCAAACCCAAGGAACCTATGATTATCGACATATCGACTAACAATCGAGCGGTCAGTGTTGCAGTTATTGTTGAACGCAAAGAAGAGGGCAAGGAACATCCCCTACAGAGACCTGTTTACTATGTGAGCGAGGTCTTGACATTATTCAAGCAACGATATCCTCAATGGTAGAAGCTGGTACTGGGCGTGTTTATGGAAAGACGGAAGTTGAAACATTATTTTCAGGAGCACCCAATCACAGTGGTCAGCTCGGCGCCACTCTCCGACATCATCCAGAATCGAGAGGCTACTAGAAGAATTGCCAAGTGGGCCATCGAACTGGGAGCCTATCACATCAAGTATGAGCCATTAACAGCTATCAAATCCTAGGCCTAGGTCGAATTTATCAATGATTGGATGGAACTCCAGGCACCCCCGGATAAACCGACTATCAAGTATTGTATGATGCACTTTGATGGAAGTCGGCAGCTCCAAGGATCAGGAGTCGGAGTCGTTCTCACCTCACCAAGGGGGGAATTATGCTACGTTTTACAACTGCAATTTACATGTAGTAACAATGAAGCTGAATATGAAGCCCTACTGCACGGCCTGCGATTGGCACGTGAGATGAACATAAGCCGAATTCAATGTTTTTGTGATTCTGATCTTGTCTCTCAGCAAGTATCAAGGAAGTGGGATTCTAAGAACCATATTATGGCGGCCTACAGACGAGAAGTTTCGAGGAAAGCCGTATTCTTTACTGGCTATCAAGTGGATCTTGTGGATCACAGGAAAAATGAGGCAGCCGATGCTCTTTCCCGGCTCGGCTCTCAATGGAAGACGGTTCCACCAAACGTCTTCCTTGATGTCCTGTTGCATCCGTCTGTGCAGCTCCCTACAGAGGAGGATATATATAAAAGTACCAGATCCAGATATGGCCTTAGTAGCTGCAATACATGTCACTCCCTCGTGGCTCATACCATATTTGGACTACAAGACCCAGGGTATCCTCCCAACTGATGAGATATTGGCCAGAAAAATCATTAGACGTAGCAAATCCTTTGTGCTTACCAATGGAGAGCTACACTGACTCAGTACCACCTAAGTTTTCCCGAGATGTGTTTCACTAGAAGAAGGACGAGCCATACTAAACGAAATACACTCTGGAGACTGTGGTCATCATGTCGGCTCCCGATCACTTGTGTCCAAAGTTTATCACCATGGATTCTACTAGCCCACGGCCCATGAAGATGCGGAGGACATAGTAAAGAAGTGTGATGGTTGCCAGCGTTATGCAAGGCAAGACCACGTGCCTGCTCAAGAACTTTGGATGGTTCCAATCACCTGGCCTTTTGCAGTCTGGGGGATCGATATGGTTGGGCCTTTTAGGCTTTCCAAATGCGGAAATACTCACCTCTTTGTTGAAGTGGATAAATTCACCAAGTGGGTTGAAGCGGAGTCGGTCAGCAAATGTGTGCGGCAACATCACTCAAATTTCTGAAAAAGATCATCTTCCGGTTATGATATCCCCACGGCATCATCACTGATAATGGGAGCAATTTATCAAAAGGGTTCATGGAGCATTTCTGTGTGAAGCAACATATCCGGCTTGATATCGCATCTATGGCTCGCCCACAGTCTAATAGACAGGCCGAGAGAGCCAACTAGGAACTGCTATGAGGCATCAAACCCCGACTCTGTGTCCCTTTAATAAGAACGCCGGGTTGTTGGGTTGAGGAATTACCCTCCGTGATTTGGAGTATCAGGACTACGCCCAACAGGTCGACTGGATTTACACCTTTCTTCCACGTTTATGGAGTTGAAGCTGTCCTCCCAAGTGAAATCCGTCATGACTCACCCTGAGTCACCTCTTATGTTGAGGCTGCCAATGAAGAAGCAAGACATGACTCTTTAGATGTCCTTGATGAAGAACGAGACTTAGCGGCTACTAAGTCGGCTACCTATTAGCAAGATCTGCGTCCTTATCATAGTCGACGCATCAAAAGTCGGACTTTTCAGGAGGGGACTTAGTGCTTCGCCTATTACAAAAAAGGAAAGGAATGCATAAGTTATCCCCGCCTTGGGAAGGACCGTTTGTGGTAAGCAAGAATGTATACAATGGATCCTACTACCTGGTTGATATACGCGAGCCGTGGAAGAGACTCACATGCCGTGGAATATAGCTCAGCTCCGTCCCTATTAAACTTGAGTAGCCAAGATCATTCTTGTACACCAGTTTACAGACATCAGTAATATAAGAAGCCGACTTCCTTTCTTTCAAAAAAAAACGATTTTTGTTTTTTATGACGACGTCCTTTCTCTTTTTACTTTTTCTTTTTTATCTCGCACTGCATTACATTCTTGCATTTCAATCCTTGGAAACCTAGAGGGCTTGATAACCCCTTTCCCTGGTACCAGGCATGTATATAGCTTTATTTAGGGACCCTGAGGACTTGAAATCTTTCGACTTCAAATCTTCAACTAGGGACTCGGCATATACATGAAATTGTCCTACTATGGATTTATCTTTCCCTGTATAGCTGATGAAAACTCGCACTTCTATGACCTACGTGAGCCATTTTAGTTCAATCACCAGTCGGCTTTATCAGATGCCTGTTGAGTTTGATTCTATTGCAGAGAACACTAGAATAAGTCATGTGATGCTTTCTTACAGAGAACTTTCGACTTAAGCGCAATCAGGCGACCAGCAATTAATTTCTACAAGACAGACACAAACCTCCTTTTTAAGAAGTCGGTTAGTGTTGAACTTGTATCGTTAAAGTATGTTGTGACAGTCACGCGTACGGCCGCCTTCTGATGAGCCCTTACATTTCTTTCATACATAAGCATACTTCTCATTGTTTTGTCTATTTACTTTTCTCAGCATACAAAAACATATCAATTCTTTCCTCCGTCAAAATAATCGGCTTTCATGAACATTATCGAATGTACTAAAAGTCGGTACTTGGGGGCTACAGTTTGACTCTACTATGACTCGGCATGAACATAAATTGATGATACCGACTCATGGCGGCTACACCTCGAGATTTCAAAATAACTAACATGTTGATTTTACTATGACTCGGCATGACATACAATGGTCTCTACCGACTCATGGGGGCTACATGTTGATTTTATTATGATTCGGCATGACACGCAGTTAATCATCCCGATTCATGGGGGCTACGCATGGTCAAGATACCGACTCCTCAAAAGAGTGTTCCCTAGTTAATGCAAGTCAGTTATTCAAAACCCGGCTGATTGAAGCATTACAAGAACAAAGAGAAGCTTTACTAAAATCATAGATTATTTTTTATTAAAAACATGTCTTCACAAGACAGAACAGTATAGGCATGACCAGAGATCGAAAGAAAAACTATTTTATTTATAAGTTCAAGATGATCATTGCATGACTACATTAAGCTTCATCATCCCTGGAATGATCATCTTCATTATTTTCAGATTATTGGCCTTGACGAGGATTGACCTCGGCAAATCCCATTGTTAGGAACCCTGGGTTAGATCATAGAGGAGATGTGCAGGTTGGACATACTCGTCGGCTAACAGGAGAAAGCACTTCCTGCTCGATTATATTATGATGGAGGCGATTACAGTGGAGGTCGAGGCGAGTTCGCTCGGGGCAGGAGATGTTTCTTGAATATTCGATGCCCCAGACGTCCCCTCTCACAGCCTTTATATATTAGGCTAGGTCGCGAGGAGTTAGGCAAGTCGTGGCTTCCATAATCGTCAAGGACTAATATGGCGGTGCCTCGAGTGGGCCAGTTGTGGGCCGGTCAAGGCTTCCAGCGGGCCTTCTACCTTGAATACGCACCAGTACCCTCATCTGTAAGATTCATGGGGTCACCCCCTCGTCAGTAGCCCCCAAGTGCGTGGGGGACTTGAAGAGTCGCGCAGCTACTCGAATCCATAATCGTCTGTCTTCATGCGTACAGCGATGTGCGAGTCGTCGGCTGTTAGCCACAAAAGATTGTTTATTCGAGGGATGATAAGCTAGAAAGGCCCAAGGTATTCGACTGGTCGAGCCTTGGTGAATTGCGCTAGTGGAAAACACCTCAAAATCCCAAATCAAGCCGCGTCCCTTGACACGAACTTGGAAAGCAACCGGTGTGTAGTAAGTCCATGCCGCTGCAGATCTTATAGGATCAATACCGCCGGTCTCAGAAAATAGCCTTAACGCGTCCTTCATTGGCTCAACTTTCTTCATGCATTGCGCACGGAAAACATCGGGAGTGAAGTCGCATCTGTGGCAAGTCCCGGCCCGGCCGACTGCGCAGCGGCGTCTTACCTACGCGCTAAGATTGCGCGGCATCTGGGGTGCAGTGTGTCTCCGCCTAGGCATCATTTATATAGAGGCACGGAGCCTAATTAGATGTGCACCCACATGGAAAAACAAATCAAGTGGAAAAATACCGGTCACTCGCGGAGAAATTGCGAACTCACGCAAGGAGTCGATAAGAGCTACACCCACTCGGACAGTCGTCGAGTGGGTTGATCATGTATGCACCCATATGGCACTTCGAGTGCTTGGGCGGATTGTTCTCTTGGATGTTTCACCAAGTATTTCCTTCTAGTGTGAGTGATCACTCGAGCACTTCATCATCTTCTGGGTGAGGGAGCACCCAAACTATATAGATGCATTGGTCTTTGTGGGTGTGAGTGATCGCTCGAGTGCGTCATGGTCTGCTCGGTGAGGGAGAACCCGAACTCTATTGGTGAATTTGATCCTTTTGGAGGGGAGTAACCACTCACGTCCTTGATGCTTGATCCTTACTCTGTTTTTTGTAAAGACAGGGTGCTCCTGATGGGGGTAAAGTTTTGAAAATAAGGTCAAAATTTATGTAGGAATAAACCTTTGACGGGTAGCGATGACGCATACTTAGCACGCCTTGCTGAGATGTGACATTTTAAAGATGTCTGACAAGTTGTGAAGCCACACATAGTGGGTTTGACATGACGTGATTACCTGCGGTAATTTCGCCCCGCATGATGATGAACCTCAATTTTCGTGCGGAGTGGGCGTTGTGTTTACTGCGTCGGTTGAGTTTTCCAAATCGCACGATTGTGATGGGATCGTGCCACGTTGATGGGCCTCCAAGATCGACAGTGGGTGGATGGCCTTTGGATGTGGGTTAAATACCGAAGGGCTGAGTAGATTTAGGTTTTACTGAACGCTCGCCCTCTCCTGTTTCGTCTTCCTCTGCTTCCTCTTGCCATCTGCTTCTTCTTTCCATCTGCTTCGTTACTCCTTGCGGCTGTGTGGCTAGATCCATGTCCAAACATCCTCGGAGCGCAGCACAGGAGTCGGCAAGGATGACTGGGATCTGGATGTGCTGGTGGCAGATGGGCTTGTGGCGGAGGGAGTTTCTCGGATTCCTGGGGATGAAGAGGTTCCCGCGCCTCGCCATGATGAACGGGTATGCTTTCAGAGCTTCTTTCCTCATGGCTTTGATCTTCCCGTTCATCCATTCTTCTGGGGGTTTCCCTTTCCATATCAGCTGCAATTGCACGATTTGACTCCTAATGGGATACTGCACATTGCGTGTTTTATCACACTCTGTGAAAGTTTCTTGGGGATTTATCCTCATTGGGGGCTCTGGAAATGCCTCTTCAGTGTGAAGAGGACAAACTCTGAATACGCCATTGGGGGTGTTGGCATTTCCATCAAGGAGAAAAATGCCTACTTCGATCTGGAAAAACTGGATTCCGTCTATACATGGCGGAAAAGCTGGTTTTATCTGAGAGATCAGCACGTTGAGGGCCAACAGTTTGGGACTGCACCCTTCAATCTGGTTGCGCGAGTGACCCAACGGTCATCTTGGTTGCATTCTCTGACTTCTGGGGAGGTAGCCGTTGTAGAGCCCTTAGTACAAAAGCTTGCTGCTTTGAAGAAGGGGATAACTGGGGGCCAGATTATCTCTCTTTTTATGGAAAGGCGCATCCAGCCGCTGCAGCACCGTGCGCATCCAATGTGGCGATACACTGGACCCGAGGACCCGAGCAAGTGCTCTCTTGAAGAAATTTTGGGTGATGAACTTCTGTTTCGGATCCAACAGGTCACCAAGTGTAATAGTACTGGTGCGGAGAGCTCCATTCGTCCCTATGACGCCAAAACTCCTTTGCCCGAGGTGATTATTTGAAGCTTTACCGGTTTGCTGAAGTTTGATTGATATCTTGTGCTTGCTTATGATATTTTTTCTTGTAGGACCATGTTTCCTTGTTGAACAATCCTCCACATCCTGAGGATGCAGAGATACTCAACGAGCCTGATGTGGTCATAGTGGATCCTGCACCCACGGGTGGTGGCGATGCTTCACGTGCTGATACTGGCGAGTCCGCGGGTGTGAGTGTTGGTGGTCGACCATCGGCTTATGAAGTCGATGAAGATTCGGAGCCATTGCGCTTCAAACGCAACCGCTCCTCGAATTCTGTTGAGCGGGTTGTGGAGGGTGGCGGGCTGCCACAAGTCGCGCCTGCGGTTGCGCCCATCCCTCCTTCAGCTGCTCCAAAAAGGTGGAAACTTGGGGTGCTGCTTCGAGTTGGTGCCGCTCCGATTGGGTGTGTAATTCCTCTCGTCTGGATGGCTATGCTATTTTTTTTAGTTTCTGTTTTGATGACGTGTGATTTGCAGCACTGCTCTGGCTACTTCTTCGGCGAGTACTACTGCTGCTGATCTCTAGTCGACTAACTCTGGTGCGGCAGTTGATCAGTCAGCTCCTGCTAGGGCTCCTGCGCCTTCTAGTGCCGGTACGAACCCTTTGACTGCTGCCTCGGGGGGTTCTACTGCTTCTACTGAGGGTGACTCTCCTCCGGACACGGAACCCGTGTTTTCCGAGGGGTACTTCTTACAGAAAAAGGACCTTCCTATTGAAGAGAAGGCCAAGTTCTTCGATCGCATGGCTGAACAGGTGTGTAATATGTTCTTTCATCTGACTTTTCTTGGGGGCGCGGCAGCGCACCCGATGGGAGTAGCCCCCGAGGCTGTGGGTAACCACTCGTGGTTAGTCACAGTCTGAAACTTGATTGTCTTTTGCTTGGTTCTGATTTCTGTGAGCCTTGCTATTCCAGCCTCTGTTCCGTATGTCTGAGCAAGTACTGACTGATGTTGATCGTGCCCGGGGTGCTCATGATGCGGGCCAGGATAGCCTGACCACCATGCCTCATGAGTGGCTTTCCTCCCTTTTTGATTGTAGTACCCTTGCTTGTGTGAAACTTGAATGTCCCTTTTACTGTAGGTCGTAAGAACGATGCTGAAAAGCGGGCTGCTGCTGCAGTGAAAAAACTTGCCTCGCTTCGAGACGGTTTGGAGTCGAAGGAGAGAGAGAGCTGCAGGCGCAGCGTGGTGATCTCGAACAGCTTCGGTGAGTTGAAGAGTAGTTTCAGCAGGTAGAGGCTATTGAGGGTGGTCGTCTTCGCGATCTGGCGGGTGCCTTGACTGGTGAGTATATTGCTCTTTGTGCTTCTTTTTTCCCGATGGTTCTTGTCTTGAATTACTAATCATTGTTGCTTCTTGGTGGTCCAGGTGTCGTGAGCGTTGAGATAGTTGAAGTTGCTCCTACAGACTCGATCACTCTTCGTGGCGCCGTGGATGCCGTGAGGAGCGCCGCTAGTGCCGTGAAGGACGTCTGTGGTCGTGCATCTATTCTCCTAGGGCTTCTTCACGAGCACATGTATCCGGAGGAGGAGAAATGGCTCGAGGGTCTCGACCTGCAGGTTGCGGCGTTTTTGCCAAATGGTGATCAGCTTGAGAGCTATGTCCGCGAGACAGTGGTGAGTGGGCTTGCGACGTCCTTTGTTGTTCTTCTGGGGCGTGGGGTTCCCATAGAGGATTTTATGGTGGACAGCTTGCTCGGTTATACGGATGAGAAAAGTGCGCGGGCCACTTGTCTTGCTCGCCAGCTACAGCTGGTTGTGGAGGATGATTCTTGCAAGCCTTAGGGCACGGAGTAGAGATCGTTTATTTTTCTATTTGCTTGATGAACCTTTTGTAATAAGCTCCTTTTGTTGTGGGAGAGTGTTGAATCCTGACTTGATGATGAAGCTGCCTTGTTCTTTTCCTGTAGGAGTTTGTTGTTGTCTTTGACACTTTTATCTTTTTGCGGTAGGCCACCCCGGGCGTTTCTCGGGCTTGGAAGTTGCTAAAGGAGGATGACCATGAGGGGGCCTACGACTTCGTCTGTTTGAGGCTTAGGGACGCGAAGCGTGAGATTAGTCGCCTCAGGGGTGCTGTTGCGGTCCAACGCTCAAAACATGAGCGCGCTGAGGCTGTCTTGAATAACTTTGCTGCCTGGATGGGGAAATTATCTGATCCGTTGAAGGGTGAGACTTACTTTTGGTGTTGCTCGATTGCGCGAGTGCTTTATCTTGTGATTCTTGCTGATGTTTGCTCTTCTTTGCAAATTTCTTGCGGGTCGATCTCGCGAGGAGGAGGCTGCTATACAGTCTGAGTTGTCGCGTTTGGATGACCCGGCAGTGTAAGCTGAAAATACCTTTTGGAGGCTCTGGGTACAGGCGAGGTTGTTTGCCGTGCTTCGGCTGTGGGTTAGTCGGGTGCCGCGGGCTCTTGTGTACTGCTGCAAAGTCCTATCCCATCCAGTCTTGAGAGGTTGTGTCGGGTGTTCTCCCAGCCTACGGATCTTCATCGGGTTATGAATCATCAAATTCACGCGGGAGCTTGGTGTGCTTTCGCTTTTGTTCACAGTCATTGGCCTGGAGTAGATATCATGCTGGCGGCTTGAGGTCCTCCTCTTGGTCGGGCCGAACCGATGGACGAGCACTACGCGGCGGGGGATGAGCCCGCGAGTCTGGTTGTGAAGAATGTGTGTGATGAGAATGACAGTCTTTTGGGTTCTCTTTGTAAGGTGAAGTCGGAGCCTGACTATAGATGTTCGGGGTCCTTATAAATTCTTCCCTTTGCAATGTATGTTTTGTTGATGCGAGTCGTTGTGGTCTTCCATTGTCGTATGTGGAATTGTGTGGCCGCATTTCCTTTGGAGGGTGGCTACTGCGAGCGAGAGCTCAAGTGCTGAATATGACGTTGCGTCGGCGAAATAACGCTTCGGGGGGTGGCTTCTGCGAGCGAGCCCCCGAATGCCAAGTATGATGTCACGTGAGAGAATAACGCCTCGGAGGGTGGCTTCTGCGAGCGAGCCCCTGAGTACCAAGTATGATGTCACGTGATCGAATAACGCCTCGAAGGGTGCCTGCTGCGAGCGAGCCCCGAGTGCCAATTATGATGTCGCGTGAGCGAATAACACCTCGGAGGGTGGCTACTGCGAGCGAGCCTCCGAGTTCCAAGTATGATGTCGCGTGAGCGAATAACGCCTCGGAGGGTAGCTTCTGCGAGAGAGCCCTCGAGTGCCAAGTATGATGTCGCATGAGCGAATAACGCCACGGAGGGTGGCTGCTGCGAGCGAGCCCCCGAGTGCCAAGTAAGATGTTGCGTGAGAAAATAACGCCTCGGAGGGTGGCTGTTGCGAGCGAGCCCCCGAGTGCCAAGTATGATGTCGCGTGAGCGAATAACGCCTCCGAGGGTGGCTGCTGCGAGCGAGCCCCCGAGTGCCAAGTATGATGTCGCGTGAGCGAATAACGCCTCGGAGGGTGGCTCCTGCAAGCGAGCCCCCGAGTTCCAAGTATGATTTTGGTGCAAGATACTTTTTGGGAAATATATTTAGAATCTTTCCCTGGTGTTCTTACATTGGGGGCTACGAAAGAACAACCCTTTATTTGGATTGACGGCTGGATAGCTCTAGGAATGTAAAGTTGCTGCTAGCGTCTTGTTGCGAGGCTCCGGTTCGTCGACTCTTCTGCTGGTGCCTTTCCTTTTACGGCAGCGTTTATGCTTGCTCGTCGACTCCTCGGGTGTGATGTGCTCCAAAGGTCTTTGATATCTTATGGAATTCCCTGTCGCAGCGATCTAATCTGACGAAGTTGCCGTTGACTGTGATAACTCCTCTTGGGCCTGGCATTTTTAGCTTGAGGTACGCGTAGTGCGGCACCACCATGAAAGGTGCGAAGGCTGGTCGGCCGAGGATGGCATGATACTATGATTTCCAGTCGACCACTTCGAAATCTAGTGTTTCCTTCCAAAAGTTGTTTGCATTCCCGAAGACCACTTCCAAGCTTATCTTTCCGAGAGCATAGACTGCTTTGCCTGGCACAATTCCGTGGAAGGTTGTGTCTAAAGTTTTGAGTGTTGAGTTTTGGATGAACATCTCTTCCAGCATCTTGGTGAATATGATGTTTATTCTGCTTCCACCATCCATGAAGACTCGCGACATGTCTTAGTTTAGATTCTTGCTTCGAGCACTAGTGCGGCCTGCCCTGGGCGTGGGATAGCTGGCGGGTGATCCTCTTTTGAGAAGGTGATGTGTGACGCCCCGAAATCAATCCGTGTACAGTAATCATACACGCAAGGTACACGATCGAGATCAGGGACTCACGGTGAGATATCACAACACAACTCTACAAATAAAATAATACAAGCTGTTTAAAGTGTCCTATTACCGTGGACACGGCTATTCGAATAGATTAAACTCCCTGCAGGGGTGCCCTACTATTCAGCCTGCACGCTCGGATCTCCAGGGTGGCGTGAACCTTGTTAGGGAACGCCCCACCGAGGCTATCCGACACATCGCAGCCCATCCTAGGCTCAGCAGAGAGGCCATCCGCCGGACTATATCCTATGCGCCAAGGGGTCTAGATCCCTCACCCTTGCACGCTCCTGCACGGTGCGAGTCTGGCCGGTGAAGCAAAAGCAAATCCAAACACACCTGTTGCAGCAAAAAGACAAGACCACTTCCCGGCGATCAGGCCGCAGTACTGCTGACGTCTGAAGAGCTTTCGGACAAACTACGACGCAGGGGAGCCCATAACTCCTTATCCCACGTGAAGGTAGTGCGTACAGACCAACGGGCCTCTCAAGTCATCCGCCGAACCATTTAGCATTTTAATTAACCTGCGTGAAAATCGTTATCGTTGCCTCGACTTAACCGACCCGCGGTCAACGACAGCAGTCAGGACCACCAGTACATCGGTGCCTGCCCTGTCGTCCCACCAAGTCACTGCGGTTACCAACAAGGTGAACCGTCTCCTTACCTTGTCTCGCGTGTGCTCTTGGTAGAGCTCGACTTTCGTGGTTTGGTAACTCTCGCGAGATAGGAGCAGGGGCCAAGCACGCCAGTAACGTCGGTCGTACCCTCCCTGTCGTTCCCGAAGATATAACGCTCGCGGGAACCGTTGGGTCGCCCGACTTCTTACCTTTAAGGACAACCGCTTTCCAGGACCCTATGGCGGCAAGACAAAGTCAGCCTCGAGTGGAGTACAAGGATTACTCCTGGATAGCTCACACTTGAGGTGACTAAGCATAACCCAGATAGGGGCCTTTGGCGGTGTCTGCTTTGTTCCGTACCTGCAACAGTTATAATTAATGAATCTGCGATCGCTCCCATAGTGATGACGGCCCGCTATCTAACCCTAGCTAACAATGCGCAGGGCTCACTGCTGAATAATGCATAAGTAATAATAGGCAGCATAGGATAAAGGAAAGGTACATCAAGGGGCGACAAAATTAGGCTATGCAATTGAATAGGATTGTAATCGTAGCAGCAGCAGTAACAATGCCCAGTGCAATAAAGTACGAAAAAGGTAGGCGATATCTGGGGAAGAGAATGGCTCTGCTTGCCTGGAAGCTCGACGGTAGGGGTAGGGTCATCGACGAAGTAGTCGTACCCGGCGGCGGTGTAGTAGGCGGTAGCAGCGGGGTCTACCAGAGAATAAAGGGGGGGGAGAAACAGTAAATACAAAGCAAGCATAAACAAACAGATGAATAGCATGGCGTATGCAATGTTAACGGTGTTTTAACGCAGTGCAATGTACGTTGCTCGGAGCGGGAATTCATCCGGGGATGAACTACCGGCTCCGGGTGATTATCGGACAGGGTGTCCGGAGGGGAAGGGTTCATGCCGGAGGGGTCGTGGTCATCCGACAAAGATAAGGGGGTGTAACCGTGCTAGTTGAACCATTCCGGACAACTTTCGTGTTCGAAATAAATTCATCCGGCAGGTTTTTACCGGCACCGGTAATTATGGACAGACAGCCCGGAGGGGGGAATGTCGATGATCGGTGTGTTAGGGGGTGGGGTAGAAATACGGATAGTGTATCCGCATTCATTATATTTTTCTGATCAATTTTGATGTATAAAGTTTTTCGATCCGAGTTACGGTTTAAAATATATTGAATTTCTAATATTTAAATGATTTTTGGAATTTCTTGAATTTCTTTTATTATTAAAATCAACATTATCCAGAATAGTGAATTTGACTGGTCAAACCTGACCCACTGGTCACCCTCACAGGTAATAAATCCAGTTTAATAATTTAATTAGCAGTGGGGGGTCCCACATGTCATACATAGAAATTTATAATTAACAGTTTATTTATTCTAATTAATCCAGTGGCCCACATGTCAGTCTTAGGGGTTCTTTTCTTTTCTCTTATTATTTTTCTACAGGGGGTGGCCCGCACCTGGAAGTGGCACAACCCACTGGTTTGGACCAGTGCGTACCCGCCGGCGACCCCAGCACGGCGGCGAGGCCGTAGCGGCCAGCCCCGGCGAGGGCGGGGCAGTAGGTTTGGGGGGGTGCGTGCACACCGCGGCATGCGGCGGCGTGTTGTGGTCGTCCAAGGAGGGCGCGGGCCGCCGGAGTGGGCGGAGGCGGCCGCGACAGGGAGCGGCAAGGCGCGCGGGGGGCGCGAACACAGGGCGCGTCTAAAGGATCCAGGGCACGAACCGTGCGCGGCTAGGGGTGCCCGTCCACGGCCAGGATGCGCGCAGGTGCAGGGTGTGTCCGGCGAGCGCACGCGTACAACCATGGTGGCCACAGCGGAGACCGGAGTACAGCCATGGCGGAGGCGGTGTCCTAGCGAACGAAATTGAGCCCGAGAAGAAGGGGATCGAGGAGGAGCTCACTAGGAACTCGATGGAGCGCTCCGGGAAGCGCGGGGAGACGTGCAGGCGAGGCAATCGGTGGAATTACGGCGACGGCCGTGGTCGGGGAACGGTCCGATTCGCGACGGACGGCGGCCGGGAGCTCATGTCCGATGCGCGGGAAGAAGAAGCCGAGCCCTGGGATCCTCCTAGACGTGCTCGCTCGGTCTAAGGTGGCCGTTGGCCGCGGCAGTACGCAACGGCGGCGACGACGGTGCTCGGGCCCGTGCGGGAGGAAGGAGGGGCAGGGGCAAGCGCGAGGGGAATGGGAGGGGAAGGGGAAACTGACGCTAGGGTTTGCCATGGCGCCGGCGGGGGGTTAAGTAGTGGTCTGCGCAACAGTGATCGTCGTGCTGTCGCACATCGCGCGGCTCCATCGCGCCAAGCACGCCTGCCATGGCGACAGCAGCGAAGGGGAGGAGCAGTGCGAAGGGGGTGATGGTTGGGTGGGATGGCTGGTGGTGGGGCTGGGCTTCGGGCCACTGCGCATTTGCGGAACCAATGGGGTGGGCCTCATTGCTATTTCCTTTTTCTTTTCTGTTTATAATTTGTTTGGATATCAAAAGGCATTTTGTAATGTGGGTAAATGATCCCAATATTCATATCATATACCTGTGCCCAGCAACAAAAAGTTTGGAGCATAAATAAATTTATTTGACTTTTATATAAAATACAAAGGATTAATTAGGGCTCCCATAGCTACTGTTTTATTTTATTTTCCAATTTTTGGATTTTTTTTTCAAGAGGTGAAACTTGTCCTGTTATTTGTGTTGCACCCCGAAGCAGCACCACAAAAAGTTAGGGCTCAAAATAAAATCATATTGGATTCCATTTGAATATGCCACGATTTAAAAGGGTTGTTTTGGCTGTTGTTTTAATTGTTTAAATAAGTAAAACAATGTAATAAATCCATAAACCATTTTTAATATGACCTACTGATCAATTTATAAAATTGGTTTCACCATTTTTGAGCAAAGTTTAATTGTCACCTGATTTTTAATATAACCCAAAAGGCATTTTGAATGGGATCAAAAGCAAAGATGATCATGGCATGATTTGTAACAGTAATAATCATTATCAAAATGATTACGGTAGTGATTACTGTTACATGACAGTGAGGGTGTTACAAATCTCCCCCACTACAAAGAATTCTCGTCCCGAGAATTTGAGTTGTGGAAGAAAAAGTTTCCGTATTTTTCGCGAAGGCGAGCTTCACGTTCAGGAGTGGCCTCATGCTCAACATGATTTGACCACCGAACTTTAACGAACTCGTCTGCGTTTTAGAGGTGAAGCGTTCCACGCGTATAGCCACAGACTCGTTGGGTAGGGTTGTTCACCATCTCAACCGAAGGGTGTAAAAGTTGAACAACTTTAGTGCCACAATAGATTGCAGCCGTGCGGGTTTCCAGTCAAACCATCACCAAAACAAGGTTGATGGTGGCCGACAAGAAAATGTGTGGGAGGGGGTAGCAAGGAGCCGAACTCCTTGAACTTCGACGGTGATGTTAGGAGCCAATATGTGAACAGGGATGCATCCGAGGGTCACGACGGATTATCGGGGTATGCGTAATACATCGAGAGAATAAAAGAACGCATGAGAAGTCTCAGGCGGATAGGCATGCATTCGATGTCGATGACGGATTATGAAAAGGGGTCCAGAGCATCAGGCATAAGCACTGAGTCTGATACCGAACGAACTTCACAAGGCAGGTGACAAGAGTTAGGTTTCGATCCTGTGGAACTGTGGGTTATGGGCCCACATTGAATAAGAAGGGTGGTGACATTCAATGCGATCACGACGCACGGTTTGTCAGGGAACAAATTGTCAGCGATGTCGGCAACAACATCGGTACCCAGGGCAGTAGACATTGAGAACCATTTCCTCCTCGTTAATACGAGGCGGACCAATTGGAAAAGCTCTCGGTCATTGGTGGTTACCGAAAGGTTTTCAATAATAGCAACAGGTTGTACAGACAGATCCGTACACCGAAGGGGTTACATAACAGGGAATTATCACTGCTTAGGTTATAATGATCGCAAGAAAGTTTAAATAGACCAATGGAAAAGAAAAATGTGATTTTCAGATTGATCAGATCAATGGAATGGAAAATGTGATGATACACAAGTATTAGGTGTATATCCTTCCCAAGGGAAAGCAGAGCAAGTTATCCATGACCGAGTTTGCATTGGCAGGGAGTCAAGGGAGGTTGTCGATGATAACACGATTCATCGAGGGGCAGGGATGGTATTTCACACGATGAGTCCAATTGACACATGGTAGAAGCCATGTAAGATTAGTTGGACAATAATCCACCGAAGGTCGGGTGGTTCACAAAGAATCTGATGTGAGTATTGGCACTCAACCAGAAGGAGAAAGAATGCAAATGCATCGGGTGATAGAAGCATCGGAATAATTCGATGCTTAAGTACAAGGGAAGTATGATTTCCAGATCGGAAGGTGGATGTAATTATCCATACAGACTTATCGGTGGCAGGGGATTGCAAGGAGATGAACACATAGGTTCTCCGGAATTTATCGAAGAGTAATCTTCAGAATCTTCAGGTGAAGCAAGCAATCATCTTGGCTGAAGGGATCTCCGGAAGGAAGGAGGTATGAGAACCTAAAGTTAGGGTTAATAAAACTTACCATCAAGGATAAGAGAGCAGAGTCCCAGAGCATAGGTAAGGAGAAAAAGATCCTAATATCATAGATATCACACGTAGTGAAGTCGATGTGGGCCCGTAAGCCAAACATTAAGTTAGCAAAATAGTTTTGCAAATACTAGACTCGACTTCGACCAAGGAGTTGGATGGGGTGTCCTACAGGCAGTCAGCTCTGATACCAACTTGTGACGCCCCCAAAATCAATCCGTGTACAGTAATCATACACGCAAGGTACACGATCGAGATCAGGGACTCACGGTGAGATATCACAACACAACTCTACAAATAAAATAATACAAGCTGTTTAATACAAGCCAGGGGCCACGAGGGTTCGAATATAACAACTCGAGAGCACAAACTTAGCGGAAGCAATAGTATCTGAGTACAGACACAAGGGTACAAGGTTGCCTTAAGAAGGCTAGCACAAAATCAACACTCGAACGAAAAGGCAAGGCCTCCTGCCTGGGAACCTCCAAACTACTCCTGGTCAACGGGGGGGACTCGATGTCATAGAAGGCATCGGGGATCTTCATGTGTAGGTGGTCGGCATCGGGGATCTCCTGCTCCTGGACTCCAAGGCTCCAACGTCGACTGCAGTGGCCGATCAGGCAAAACAAAAAGGGGAAATAAAGAAAAGGTTGGTATCTAGCATACTCGCGAGTCTTACGTCCGCTACTAAGCATTATGCATTGTATCAATGGAAAGGGGAGGCTGTATATATAGTCGACTGAAACATAGAAATCAGAATAAGGGTAAGAAGCTAGGCTTATCAAAGACTAGCATCTTCTGACGGTGTCTTGCAGCATGAGAAGAGAATCAGCCAACAGTTCATATAAAGCAATAAAGTAACAATGAAGAAGAAGTTGTTGCAGCATTGTATAATATAAGTTGTAATAATTAATAATAATATATGCCTCCGAGTTCCCCTCCTCGACTTCCCTGCGAGGAAGAAAACCCGGAACCATACAGTTTAATAGTAATAGTTTGTAGTGGTAAGATCCAGCTTCAGCATAAAGTGTCCTGTTACCGTGGACACGGCTATTCGAATAGATTAAACTCCCTACAGGGGTGCACTACTGTTCAGCCTGCACGCTCGGATCTCCAGGGTGGCGTGAACCTTGTTAGGGAACGCCCCACCGAGGCTATCCGACACATCGAAGCCCATCCTAGGCTTAGCAGAGAGGCCATCCGCCGGACTATATCCTATGCGCCAAGGGGTCTAGGTCCCTCACCCTTGCACGCTCCTGCACGGTGCGAGTCTGTCCGGTGAAGCAAAAGCAAATCCAAACACACCTGCTGCAGCAAAAAGACAAGACCACTTCCCGGCGATCAGGCCGCAGTACTGCTGATGTCTAAAGAGCTTTCGGACAAACTACGACGCAGGGGAGCCCATAACTCCTTATCCCACGTGAAGGTAGTGCGTACAGACCAACGGGCCTCTCAAGTCATCCGCCGAACCATTTAGCATTTTAATTAACCTGTGTGACAACCGTTATCGTTGCCTCGACTTAACCAACCCGCGGTCAACGACAGCAGTCAGGACCACCAGTACATCGGTGCCTGCCCTGTCGTCCCACCATGTCACTGCGGTTACAAACAAGGTGAACTGTCTCCTTACCTTGTCTCGCGTGTGCTCTTGGTAGAGCTCGACTTTCGTGGTTTGGTAACTCTCGCGAGATAGGAGCAGGGGCCAAGCACGCCAGTAACGTCGGTCGTACCCTCCCTGTCGTTCCCGATGATATACCGCTCGCGGGCACCGTTGGGTCGCCCGACTTCTTACCTTTAAGGACAACCGCTTTCCAGGACCCTATGGCGGCAAGACAAAGTCAGCCTCGAGTGGAGTACAAGGATTACTCCTGGATAGCTCACACTTGAGGTGACTAAGCATAACCCAGATAGGGGCCTTTGGCGGTGTCTGCTTTGTTCCGTACCTGCAACAGTTATAATTAATGAATCCGCGATCGCTCCCATAGTGATGATGCCCCGCTATCTAACCCTAGCTAACAATGCGCAGGGCTCACTGCTGAATAATGCATAAGTAATAATAGGCAGCATAGGATAAAGGAAAGGTACATCAAGGGGCGACAAAATCAGGCTAAGCAATTGAATAGGATTGTAATCGTAGCAGCAGCAGTAACAATGCCTAGTGAAAGAAAGTACGGAAAAGGTAGGCGATATCTGGGGAAGAGAATGGCTCTGCTTGCCTGGAAGCTAGACGATAGGGGTAGGGTCGTCGACGAAGTAGTCGTACCCGGCGGCGGTGTAGTCGGCGGTAGCAGCGGGGTCTACCGGAGAATAAAGGGGGGGATAAACAGTAAATACAAAGCAAGCATAAAAAAACAGATGAATAGCATGGCGTATGCAATGTTAACAGTGTTCTAACGCAGTGCAATGTACGTTGCTCGGATCGGGAATTCATCCGGGGATGAACTACCGGCTCCGGGTGATTACCGGACAGGGTGTCCGGAGGGGAAGGGTTCATGCCGGAGGTGTCGTGGTCATCCGACAAATATAAGGGGGGTGTATCCGTGCTAGTTGAACTCCGGACAACTTTCGTGTTCGAAATAAATTCGTCCGACAGGTTTTTACCGGCACGGGGAATTATCGACAAACAGCCCGGAGGGGGGAATGTCGATGATCGGTGTGTTAGGGGGTGGGGTAGAAATACGGATAGCGTATCCGTATTCTTTATATTTTTCGGATCAATTTTGATGTATAAAGTTTTTCGATCCGAGTTACGGTTTAAAATATATTGAATTTCTAATATTTAAATGATTTTTGGAATTTCTGGAATTTTTTTTATTATTAAAATCAACATTATCCAGAATAGTGAATTTGATTGGTCAATCCTGACCAGTGGGTCCCACTGGTCAGCCTCACAGGTAATAAATCCAGTTTAATAATTTAATTAACAGTGGGGGGTCCCACATGTCATACACAGAAATTTTTAATTAACAGTTTATTTATTCTAATTAATCCAGTGGCCCACATGTCAGTCTTAGGGGTTCTTTTCTTTTCTCTTATTATTTTTTTACAGGGGGTGGCCCCCACCTGTAACATCCCAAAATTCTCCGATTTTGGAATATTAATAAATTAAATAGATAATAATTGTTTGCTTGATGTGTTTGATTTTCTCTGGGTTTTAAAACTTTTGGAGTTTATTGAATATTAAAAAGAGAGGGAATCAAAGGACTTTCCCTAATATTCATAATTGGTGTTTCTGGAATTTATTATTTTAAAACCAAACCAACAAAATAAAATAAGAGAAGGTAATATGACTCCTTCAACATATTGAAGTTTGGAAATGTTTTAAATCTTTATTGGAATTCTTTTCAAATATTTTTAAACATTTTTCAACCCATGGCAGTTCGTTGGAGAGGATATAAAAGGACTTATCCCCATTTTTAAATTGTTGGAAAATAGTTTAAAATATTTCTGGGAGACTTTTTAATTTTACTTTGGAGTTATAAATATTTTCTAAAATTATTTTTGGAATTTATTTATGCTCTGGAAAAGTTTTTAAATCAATTTTCGGAGTTTTCGGTATTTTTAAAATGCCAGAAAAGTATTTAAAAATATTTAAAAATAAGTTGCAAAGTTTTTAGTTTATTTTATTATTTTGGTCAAGCCAAAAATTCAATTTTATTATTTTAAAAATATTGGCGAAGACGGACTTTTAAAATAAATTTCCGTGATTTTTCTAATATTGTTTTGGGCCTAATGGGCCTGGTCTGTTTTTTTTCCAGCAGACCGAATTCGTTTTTATTTCGGATTTACAAAAAAAAAGAGGGATTAGGGGTTGGCTATAAATAGCCCCGATTAAGGCTAAGTTTATTTTCGCCAGCGTTTAGGGTTAGCTCTAATCTAATCCGCGGGACCCGCCGCCGCCGACGTCATCGCCGGAGCATCGCCGGAGTGCGTTTTTTCGCATTTTTTTCGAGCTAATTTTTCGCGGAGTGCCGTCCTAGCCGACCCCGCGCTTCGCCGGAGTACCGCGCCACCCCGCCGCCCTAGCCGCGCCGCCCCCGGAGCGCCGCCGCCGCCGCAGGCCGGCCGCCGCCTGCTCCCATGGCCGGGCCAGCCGAGGCCGTGCGCCATGGCCGAGCCGCGCCCGCCCGTGCCTGCGCGTCCCCGCCGCCCCGCGCCCAGCCGTGGCGCCCTGGCCGCCCCTCCGCGCGTGGCCGCCGCCGCCCGCCGGCGCTCACCGGGCCGGTGAGCCCCGAGCCGGCCGGAGCTCCGAGCTCCCGTGGCCATGGCCTAGTCCCTGTCCCGTGCGTGCTGTGCCCGTGGAGGATGAAGACTAGGAAAAAAAATTCAGATCTGGATCCAAAACCGCCCAGGGACCCGATCGCGTTTTTGTAAAAAATTTATTTATGTATCGGTCCTTTTTGCAGTAAAACCCCTGATACCCCCGTTTTTCACCCGAAACCGTTTTCGCGAGTACTTTTTAACCGTAACTCGGAATTGGGCGATTCCAGTTGCGTTGCGAACGTGTAGAAATTTTCTAGCCAGTAGACCTAGTGCTATAGAAGTTTGGAGTATTTAAATTTGGATCCCAAGCTGATCCAAATTTGAACTTCCGGCAGCCGTAACTTTCTACCGGTGCACCCGTTTGCGCCGTTTCTTTTTGCGTTGGATCACTCGTTCCATGTACCTTCTGTTTATACCATGTGTACACAAAAATTCACAAGTTTATTGATCTGTTCAAATTCAAGTTCAATTCCATATTTCAGTTGCTATGACCTGCGTTGTAGTATTCCGTTTCACGTGATTCTTTTTGCATATTGGATCACATGAGACATCTTATCGGCAATATCCACATACCATGTATATTGATATGATCTTTACTTTGATTTCATAATTCCTTGATCATACTTCTGTATCGACAATTCTTTATCCGTTGACTCTCTCGAGTTCACGTTCCACCGATCACCTTCGGGCACATCCACACCTTTGCACTTCAAAACCTTTTGTTTTATTGCTAAAACCTTTGTGATTGTTCTGTTGAGCTTGTGTTTTGTCCTTGTGGTGTGATTGCTTATTGAGTTCTTTCGTTGACGATAGATTGCTCGGAGTGTGACGAGTAGAGTTGACTGGAACGTGAGAGTGAAGATCTTCATCGAATGTATAAGGCAAGTGATACTTTGACCATACTCATACCTATATTTTCTATATGCATTATGTTAGGAAATATCACTCTATTGCATGATAGGTAGTTTATTATTTTGTTGCTGCAAAACCAGTTAGGATAGCCATATGTCTTGACTTGTCTATTATAGATCAACCTAGCCGTGTTGTTACTTTATTGCTATGCTTTGTAGACGAGGTTGGGCTGTGAGAATTCATGGAGTGCATGTGAGCTATTTAATAAACTGTGTAGCAACTTTATAATAAATAGAAATCACTTCTGGACGGGTGGGTTGCATCCCGGTAGTTGTGGCTCGGTTGAGGACAGTGCCGGGGTTAAATGCACCCAATGGTTGTTTGGTGGTGAACCGGGTGCGTCATGGTGTCTACCCTCTCACGCAGTGGGCGCCGTCCAGGCTCAAAAAGATCAGACATGCAATATTACTAGAAGCTTCCGTGTACAGCCACTGGCTATATGGGCTCTGGCTTAGACGAGTAAGTTGTGGGGAACCTGGCCCTGGTAGCTAGCTGATGTAGAATTGTGTTAGGTGTACCGGCTACCAAAGGGTGGAGGCAACCTCTTCAGAAAGTCTTTGTCTCAATCTTCGGGTTGAGTCCAGTGGGGAACATGTACAAACCTCTGCAGAGCGTATAAACTGATCATGATTAGCCGTGTCCACGGTTACAGACGAACTTTGAGCAACTAGTCAGTACTGTTGATGAATGATCTTGACAGATGAACACTTAATAATAATTTGGTTGGGACAAGAGTAGCATGGGTTGTTGTGTGTTTCAGGTAGAACTCAACTTAAAATTTTGACTAGTTTAGTTCAGGAGAAAATTGGCTTTCTGCAAAACTAAACCATAAGCCTTTCCTTTGACTTACCTTGCATGTAGGTGTAGGTCCTTTATATAACCTTTTCCGTGTCACTTGCCGTACAAATCAGATGTACTGGCCCGTTGTCGGGCTGTAACCTTCGGTGTTGCAAGTTTTTGAGACGATCAGTAAGGAGCGTTTAGGGGTTGCGAGTCTACACTCAGCATGTTCGCATGTGGCTGTTGATGGGACTCCACGTTATTTGTTTTTGCTTCCGCTATATTTATATTGAATCAGCTAGCCTTGAGCTATGCAACTTGTTATTTATTTACTCTGGATCATACGTTGTAATAATGATGCACTTGTACTTTGATATAAATATATAATACTGTGTGTGCCAGCGAGTTCGATCCAGGGACTGGCACTTGAGCACAGAGACTTCAATTCGGTGTGAATTGGGTCGCTACACCACCTGGAAGTGGCACAACCCACTGGTTTGGACCAGTGGGTACCCGCCGGCGACCCTAGGCACGGCGGCGAGGCCGTAGCGGCCAGCCCCGGCGAGGGCGGAGCAGTAGGTTTGGGGGGGGGGGGGTGCGTGGACACCGCGGCATGCGGCGGCGTTTCTGGTCGTCCAAGGAGGGCGCGGGCCGCCGGAGTGGGCGGAGGCGGCCGCGACAGAGAGCGGCAAGGCGCGCGCGGGGCGCGAACACAGGGTGCGTCTAAAGGATCCAGGGCACGACCCGTGCGCTGCTAGGGGTGACCGTCCACGGCCAGGATGCGCGCAGGTGCAGGGTGTGTCCGGCGAGCGCATGCGCAGAACCATGTGGCCACGGCGGAGACCGGAGTACGGCCATGGCGGAGGCGGTGTCCTAGCGAACGAAATTGAGCCCGAGAAGAAGGGCATCGAGGAAGAGCTCACTGGGAACTCGATGGAGCGCTCGGGGAAGCGCGGGGAGGCGTGCAAGCGAGGCAATCGGCGGAATTCCGGCGACGGCCGTGGTTGGAGAATGGTCCGATTCGCGACGCACGGCGGCCGGGAGCTCGTGTCGGATGCGCGGGAAGAAGAAGCCGAGCCCTGGGATCCTCTTCGACGTGCTCGCTCGGTCGGAGGTGGCCGTTGGCCGCGGCAGTATGCAACGGCGGCGACGACGGTGCTCGGGCCCGTGCGGCAGGAAGGAGGGGCAGGGGCAAGCGCGAGGGGAATGGGAGGGGAAGGGGAAACTGACGCTAGGGTTTGCCATGGCGCCGGCGGGGGGTTAAGTAGTGGTCTGCGCAACAGTGATCGTCGAGCTGTCGCACATCGGGCGGCTCCATCGCGCAAAGCACGCCTGCCATGGCGACAACAGCGAAGGGGAGGATCAGTGCGAAGGGGGTGACGGTTGGGTGGGCTGGCTAGTGGTGGGGCTGGGCTTCGGTCCACTGCGCACTTGCGGGACCAATGGGGTGGGCCTCATTGCTATTTCCTATTTCTTTTCTGTTTATAATTTGTTTGGATATCAAAAGGTTTTTTGTAATGTGGGTAAATGATACCAATATTCATATCATATACCTGTGCCCAGCAACAAAAAGTTTGGAGCATAAATAAATAAATTTGACTTTTATATAAAATACAAAGGATTAATTAGGGCTCCCATAGCTATTCTTTTATTTTATTTTCCAATATTTGGTTTTTTTTCAAGAGGTGAAACTTGTCCTGTTATTTGTGTTGCACCCCGAAGCAGCACCACAAAAAGTTAGGGCTCAAAATAAAATCATATTGGATTCCATTTGAATATGCCACGATTTAAAAGGGTTGTTTTGGCTGTTGTTTTAATTGTTTAAATAAGTAAAACAATGTAATAAATCCATAAACCATTTTTAATATGACCTACTGATTAATTGGCATTTTATAAAATTGGTTTCACCATTTTTGAGCAAAGTTTAATTGTCACCTGATTTTTAATATAACCCAAAAGGCATTTTGAATGGGATCAAAAGCAAAGATGATCATGGCATGATTTGCAACAGTAATAATCTTTATCAAAATGATTACTGTAGTGATTACTGTTACATGACAGTGAGGGTGTTACATGATGTCAGTCTCGTACCCGCGGAGGTACTCTTGTATTGCCAGGTGAAAGGGGACTGCGAGAAAACCTTGTCTTGTGACTAGCTTCTGGTGCTTGTTTGAAGGCCTTCTTTCTTGAATCATGTAGATTCAACCACGTGCCTCTGGTATTCTTCTTTTTCATCAGTCGATGCACGCCGCTCCTGGATGGCTGCTACATGTCTTGTTGGCGCTGCGGGTGGGGGTGGTGCGTTGTGGGCGATGGGCCCGACTTCCACGCTTCCCAGAGGCTGCGTTGTTGGTGCTGTGTCCCGACTCTTTTCTTCTGAAAGCTCGGTGAAGCTCCTGCAGTTTCTGAGGGTGTGGCTCGATCTTATTTATCCCCGCTTGTTCCTGAAACCATGTATTGTGCATGATCCCCGTCTATCTGTTCTTTGGCCGAGCGAGATGTTCGCGTGTCGTCTCACGGCTGCCTGGGTCTCTAGTCCCGCTTTTGGGCGTGTGGTGGTTCTTCCGGGTTGTCTCTTTGCTGCATTTTGTTGTCGTCACGATGTCTTTCATCTCTATTGCCTGTGAAACTGTGGGCACCCCGGCCTAGATGTCCAAAGCGGCCAGCTGTGCATACTGCCATGCTCACATGATCAGTGTCACAAGACGCACAACTCGACAATGGATACATCAGATCACATGTTCATACATTACCGAATACAAGTCTTACAAATAACATAGTCTTCCAATGCCGAATCGGGCTCAAATGGCAGCGGAATAAGCAAAAGCATGATAGATAGCGGCGACACAATCTACAGGGTAGTCCAGAGCATAGCACGTCCTAGTAATCGTCAGTCGCATCATCGTCAAATACCTACTCCGACAAGCATGGCCGATTGAATAACCAGGGACAAAGCCGTGAGTACACACAAAGTACTCGCAAACCACCTATAAGAAATGAACAAGACTTTTGTATAGGAAAATAATGGGATGGCTATATGGTGGAGTTTATTATGGGGGAACCTAACTACTCAATATTAGTTAAGTTGGCAACATTTTATCCTTGGCAAAAAAAATTATCCCACAAAATATATTTGAATTAATCATATCCAACCCTTTTCATACCAACATCATCATCGTGAACCACAATCTCAGTACTAGAATTTCTCATCTATTCCCCACAAAGTGTGGCCTCACTAGTTGTCCATGACCGTGGACTCCGGCTACTCGAATAGTTTTCACTCTGCAGAGGTTGTACACTTTACCCACAACATTCGATACATCCGCCTTGAGTCCCCACGGTTCGTCATACCTTAGTATGCGGTTTCCGTATAATCGACCGTAGTCTTCCCCTTGTCTATCCTAGTACAGGTGAATCTACCCATTGCGTAGTACATGGACTGTCTGTGTGCCAGGTCATGCTCCTCTTGGACCCAAGCCTGCACCGTAGTTGAAGAGCACCAAGGTTCCCTCTGACGCCAAGCCTAGAGAATTTCACCACTCGACTTCGAGGGCTATCAGATTCGTGGAATCAAACATCCATGTGTAGTTATAAGACCCCCGTATTAAGATAAACAAGCTTCCAACTAGCCCTGTTCCATAACATGGTATTGTGGTTGTACTGTAAGACTAGGTTTCGGTGGCACGTATAGAGAGTCCCTCCAGACTTTGAATATGTTCAACGATGTTGCCAACAACCACAATTTTGGCCATCACACCTTCTCAGATGCATGCCATCACACTAGGGTGGAGCAATATTAATCAAATTATTATGCTGTCATTAGTTCTTTAGCAAGGCTAGGGATCAAGATCATCGGTGTCTAACTTCTTTCTCCCAAATAGGTAGGCTCACAAGGTAGGTGGTGGTTCAACTAATAAACTAATACAATTCCCAACTCAAAATGATATAACAATAACATGATATATAATATGGTACAAAGAAAGTAAAAAAATGTAGGACAAGGGTTAAGTTTGTGAAGGTAGCTTGCCTTCCTCGGCGATGTCTCCTGGTACGGCGTCTTCGTCTTGGGAGGAGTCTTCACCTGCAACATCAAGCGTCTCGTCTACGCGTTGCGGAAAAATAAACACATGATTACAAACACGGCATTAACAAACAAGACATGCAAACAATTTCCAATCAAACATATCCATAGCACCATAACAACGTCCTAACATGAGGGTAACAATTTTATTCGGGTTTGGTTTAACAATGTGAATATTAAGCCGGCAACATAACAAACAAGTAACAACAAAAGTAATAAAAAAATATAATTATGTCATGGTATTTAGTTTATTAAAGCCTTAGCTGAAAAAAATATTTTTAAGTTGCCCTAGGATCATATCACCATTTGTATTTTATTTCAATTCCACTCAATAAGTTCACCACAATAATAATGCTCACAAGTTTATCACACAACTCAATAAATGATTCAACATAACACAAGAGTAGAATGTCTAATGCATGATTTACAAGTTATTTAAGGTGGTGAAGCTAAAAAAATTAACAAAGGACAAAATATCACAAGTTGGTAACAAGGATAAATTCTTTAATTATGATTTAGTTTAACATGGGGTTAACAAGCATTTAACAAAGATAACATCAAATTCTATTAGAATTTTTTCTTTACGTAGAATTTAATACATGCCTCAACATGTTAAATATGTATTACTTTTAGGGCAGGTTAATGTGGTTATTGAAGTGGAGCAATCAACATGATTAAAGAATAATAATGCACATTAAAGAAAAGTTCATATCAATTCCTTCTTTTATTCCAACAATATATTTTTTATTAAATAAACTTATAACAATTTCCTACTGACCAGGTGCAATTTTAATAATAAGCTAACAATTTAACATCTCTAACATAAATTTTATGGAAATTAAATAAGCAATCAAATTAATAATAAATGTATACAATTTAGTTTCAGAAAATCAAAATTATACACATACAGAAAAATAAAGCACCATTTTAGAATCAGCACACAATTTGTTTCAAAATTTTCTGACATACAGTTATTTTTCTAAAACTATTTCGGTTTTGCAGATCAAATAAAAAGGAAAAGACTTCAACAAGCTGGCCACGGGTATTTTTCTCCAGCGGGCCGAGCCCATGAACTATGGCGCGTTGTTTTTATTTAGCGAAGGGGTACAGAGAGATTCTGGGCGTTGCAGCTGGGCTGATCCAACGGCCCAGGGCCATCTCCTTCCTCCCTCTCAGGTAGGGCACGGGTGAACTCCCATGACTGCCAGGGGCGTGGGGAGGGCTCACCGGAGGGGCTACCGGTGGCGGATGGCGATGGAGACCGGGGGCGGAGCTTCGTGGCGTAGAGGGGGTTCCATTTTTGGCGCTATCAGAGGTCGAGACTTAGTCGGGTGCGGCGGCTCGGTGTATTCGAACGTGGCAGCAGCTTCGGGCGGTGCGCGGCTCCTCGGCTCGGCTGCAGCGGGCGCCGGGTCGCCGGAGTCCAGCGGATAGAGCGGATCGCCGGGCTGCCCTCTCCTCCTTCCTTCTCTTCTCTCCTTCTTCTCTTCCTTCCTCCTCTCCTTCTTCCTCACTATCTCCTCCTTCTCTACTGCACGGGCTGGTGGGGTGGTGGATGAGGGGTAGAGTTGAAGGGGGGTGCTGGGTGGAGTGGCAAGGATGGGCTCGGGCGCCTCTCTTCTAGTCGGGCTCGAGCTCGAGCGCTTCGCTCGTTTGCGCTCGCCCGGCCGAGCAGGAATTTTCCCCTTGGTATGAAGCTATGAGGAAGGGAGGGAGGAGTGGTGAGGGCGAGTTGGAGAGGGGTCCTGGGTGGCTCCTTTTATAGCAGTTGGCCGGTGCACCGAGGGGAGGTGTGCACTGCGTCCATGGTGGTGAGCGCGGCTATGACTGGCGAGCAGGGCGGTGGCGGGCAAACCGTGGCAGGAAACGCGGGAGAAGCTTCTCGTGCTGGTTGCAAGAGAGGAGGAGGCTTGGAGGCGAGGCTCGGGAGAGGTTTCACCGTTGGTTTCCTTTGCTCGCAGGCTCGGGTGGCGGTTTCCCGGGCTAGCACGGGTAGGGTGGCGTGGAGAGGGGGAGGGCTGGCGTGCAGCTGCAGAAGTGCCTCGGGAGCGTACAGCAGGTGCTCCTCGGGAGCACGCAAGGGGGCAGGGGCAGCAGGCTATGGCGTAGGAGAGAAGGAAACGAGTGGGAGGGAGAGTGCTTGACGACCAAGAGAAACAGGAGAGGCTTTGGACTCTCTCTCTCTCCAATCCTTCCCATATCCTTGCTATCCAAGGACAGATGGAAATAGAGGGCTAGGGCTGGGTAGGTTAGGTGCTTTTTAGATTTAGTTTAATTCAATTTCGTTCAAAAAAATCCTAGCATGAACAAAGTCGCATGCAAGGTGTTTGTGAAAATGCCTCAAAGGTATTTGAATTTGAATTTTTTGAAAAAGAAAAAGAAAAAAAACTCAAAAACTAAAGTGTGTTGCAGTTGTTTTGATGATTAAAAAAATCTTATTAGTGCTCTTCCTCTTTGTTTATAAAGGTTCAAACCAAACCTTTCCTTGGTTATCTCTAATATGCACATTTTATTATTTTAATGACTTGTTGAGTTAAAAGCGTCTTAAAAGAATTTTATTTACTAGAATTCTTGAGTGCCTCACAAGCATTCCATAATGCTAAACAAAACATAAGCCAAATAAATACAAAAGAAATTGTAAGTGAATATAGTGTGAGAGTGCAAAAGTGCTACATGACATGAAGGTTTTAGCTACATAGGTGCTAGGGTTTATGTTGATCTTGCTTACGATCATGTTAAGATGATCAACAAGATATGTGGTGTTGACATAAAATACTCGCACATGTAAATCTACAACACAAGAAAGTCTACAATGCATGATCATGACACAAGTTCCTCATGCAACATCTAGATGATCACTAATAAGCACACACAATCAGGCATGTAATCATCATCACACCACTACAATACAAAAGTTTTTGTTGGCTCTCAATTTGTGGTCATCTACTAATGGGTTATATCACATGCCATAATTTTTGAGGTGTGACTGACCTTCCCGCCTTAAAAGAATCTCGTCCCCGAGATTCCGAAGCTAAGGAATAAGGAGGCAGGGAAAGTTGTTCCGAGGCTTATCATCATGCTCGGTTTTTCTAATCGGTCTTGAGGTATCTAGGGTTGTGTCGTCGCGTATTAAGGTATGTTTTACCCATGAGACAAAGAGGGGTTTTCTTATGGTATGTTAAGTCCTTATTGCTATCCACAGAACTATGGTATATGTTTTCGAGAATATGAGCATGTAGGGAATTTCCGAATACTTCCGGGGCTGTGGCAGGTTGTGTACTCCGGACAAATCCGAGGGTAGCTCTGTCCTGTAGGCAAGTTCTCCTTCACGATCCCGAACCTTGTAAAGTATCGATGTTCAGGGGTTCATACACTACTTGTACTCAAGAATCCTCTAACTAGACTCGTTGATCAAAACACTAACTATTGGAATGATGGTGGGTCACTGGGTAGTCCAGGTTGTTCTTTTGGTGAGGTGATGAAGTGCCTTGGAAACTAATTCCATTTGTAAGTCTTTACTCCGATCCATCCAAGTTGAGGGGTTACTTAGTATCTTGTCGGCTCTCGTCTTTGGGATTCTTGGTTTCTCTTTGAGGGTATTCCCTCTAATATGAGTCGGTTAAGCTAAGGGCAGGGATGGGTACACATTCGTCGAAAGGTTCACGAGTAAATGGTTAAGTCGGTTGGGGTTTCACTTTCTATTGTGGCTTCTGGTTGGTGGTACCGATCCTTCGGTAGGGCTTCGGCTACATCTGGGTCTCTCGCAACTATCAGTGGATGAAGTGTGGTTAGTTTGTTGAGTCTTTCATGATTGTGAAAAAAAAACTTCATAACATCCTTTGTGGCTAACACCATAAGGTTCATGAGTCCATCGTACTTCGCCCACAGGGGTAGGGAAGTTACAACTTCACATGCTCTGATGGAATTATTGCAGTCGTAGGAGTATGCCAACATGTTACTAGGGTCTTACATAGATGGCATGGGTTTTCTTAGCATAGATTTACTATTGCATATAACAAGGCGAATAATAAGAGTGGTCGCCATGGGGGCCAATCCATGTCGCACTCAAATCATTACCATGTACATGTTCTAGTGAATCTGGTGCTCTAACTCGGGGTCTTTCATTCGGGCATTGCAGACCCTTCTGCATCACGAACTTTGTTCGGATAATCTTCTTGTTCTACAATCCATGGCTAACATGAATTGCTAACTTAGATTAAAGCAAGTGTCTAACTTATTTTCACCTTGCATTCCATGGGCTAATTTACATGTAGTCTTCTCCAAAATGGTTTTACTCTGGTTCCAACACATGCTACTTGTCAAAGTTACCTAGCGAGTTTACAAGTGTTTTAGAAGACTACAACAATGGATACTTCTGGGTTCTTCTAGATGGCTTTATTCTTGAGGGGGGGGGCTCTCCTAGTCTTCTATGCTCGAAGAAACTCTATGCATCGGGTGCGTAGATCTCGTACTTCATTTTCTTCTTCTTCAATTCCTGGCCAATGCTTAGACTTGGGGGTTGAGTTGACACTACGCCTTGCTTCCTTTGGGGGAAGTCCCTTACGTAGTGTCCTTCTCCACATTGGAAACACTTTACTAACTTGGTAGGGTTGTTTGCGCATGAAGAGATCCTAGAGTCTGGATGTGATTCCTTTTTCTTCTTGTTATTGAGGTTACTAGGATTTCCTTCTTTCCGGCAGGTGGCATGTTTGAGGTTGATGGAGTCTAGAAAACCTTGTAGGACCTTCTGGACACAGTGTCGAATGCTTTTTCGAGAGGCTACAAGACTTGCATCATTAAGGGGGCTCATGGGGCATTGGCTTGGAGCATGATCCCCTCCTCCGCAAAGGAAACATGTGGATTTAAGGGTGGGGTATTCCTCAGGGAAATGGCGCATGCCACAATTTGGGCAGTCCCCCGAGCATTGAGTGATCCAGTGCCCCTTTTTACCACATCGACGGCATGCTCGCTTCTTCATCATCATCTTCTCCTTCTTCTTCGTCTTCCTCTTCCTTTTCTCCTCATTCCTCTTATTCCTCTCTTCCTTCTTCTGCTCCTTTGTCTTCCTATGAATGGTACATTGAAAGTGTTCATGTCCTATCTCTCCGCACTGCTGGCATAATATTATGATATCGTCCATATCATCCATTTCTGGATTTAGCTTTGCAGCTTCTACGGCTCTGCGTGACTTCCTAAGCAAACTTCTTCGTTCCTTGTTTTCTAGTCTTTGCTCTTCTGCATCTATCCAGGAGGCAGGGTCGCACATCGTCCTTTTAGCGAAGGGGTTTTGGGGCATCTCCTGACTCCTAATTGATTGTGACATCCTGAAGTGTTATTTGTGCAGGTTAAGAGTGCAATGGTTAGTTTTATTAAGTGAGGCGGGGTAGGGTCACTCTAACATTAGACTAAAATCACACATTCGGATAGGGGAAACTAAAGCAAAACTTTCACTAGTTCTCATTTGTTTTGGGACACCATTCCCTCTTAATCTTCGGTCTCGCTTGATTTAAAACATGTTGAAAGGGGTAAGAGGTATAAGAGTTTGTTTTTACCAAAATATTTCTAACTAACGTCCAAGCTAACTAGGCTGCTATAGTCTGAACAGAGGCTCTGATACCAAGTCTGTGGGCACCCCGGACAAGATGTCCGAAGCGGCCAGCTGTGCATACTGCCATGCTCCCATGATCAGTGTCGCATGAAGAACAACTCGACAATGGATACATCAGATCACATGTTCATACATTACCGAATACAAGTCTTACAAATAACATAGTCTTCCAATGCCTCATCGGGATCAAATGGCAGCGGAGTAAGAAAAGGCATGCTAGATAGAAGCGGCACAATCCACAGGGTAGTCCAGAGCATAGCACGTCCTAGTAATCGTCAGTCGCATCATCGTCAAATACGTGCTCCTCCAAGCCTGGCCGATTGAATAACCAGGGACAAAGCCGTGAGTACATGCAAAGTACTCGCAAACCACCTATAAGAAATGAACAAGACTTTTGTATAGGAAAATAATGGGATGGCTATATGGTGGAGTTTATTATGGGGGAACCTAACTACTCAATATTAGTTAAGTTGGCAACATTTTATCCTTGGCAAAAAAAATTATCCCACAAATTATATTTGACTTAATCATGTCCAACCCTTTTCATACCAACATCATCATTGTGAACCATAATCTCAGTACAAGAATTTTTCATCTATTCCCCACAAAGTGTGGCCTGACTAGTTGTCCATGACCGTGGACTCCGGCTACTCGAATAGTTTTCACTATGCAGAGGTCGTACACTTTACCCACAACATTCCATACATCCGTCGTGAGTCCCCACGGTTCGTCATACCTCAGTATGCGGTTTCCGGATAATCGATCGTAGTCTTCCCGTTGTCTATCCCAGTACAGGTGAACCTACCCCTTGCGTACTACATGGACTGTCCGTGTGCCAGGTCATGCTCCTCTTGGACCCAAGCCTGCACCGCAGTCGAAGAGCACCAAGGTTCCCTCTGATGCCAAGCCTAGCGAATTTCACCACTCGACTTCGAGGGCTATCAGATTTGTGGAATCAAACATCCATGTGTAGTTATAAGACCCCCGTACTAAGATAAACAAGCTTCCAACTAGCCCTGTCCCATACCAGGGTATTGTGGTTGTACTGTAAGACTAGGTTTCGGCGGCACTTATAGGGAGTCCCTCCAGACTTTAAATATGTTCAACGATGTTTCCAACAACCACAATTCTGGCCATCACACCCTCTCAGATGCATGCCATCACACTAGGGTGGAGCAATATTAATCAAATTATTATGCTGTCATTAGTTCTTTAGCAAGGCTAGGGATCAAGATCATCGGTGTCTAACTTCTTTCTCCCAAATAGGTAGGCTCACAAGGTAGGTGGTGGTTCACCTAATAAACTAATACAATTCCCAACCCAAAATGATATAACAATAACATGATATATAATATGGTACAAAGAAAGTAAAAAAATGTAGGACAAGGGTTAAGTTTTTGACGGTGGCTTGCCTTCCTCGGCGATGTCTCCAGGTACGACGTCTTCGGCTTGGGAGGAGTCTTCACCTACAACGTCAAGCGTCTCGTGTACGCGTTGAGGAAAAATAAACACATGATTACAAACAAGGCATTAACAAACAAGACATGCAAACAATTTCCACTCAAACATATCCATAGCACCATAACAACGTCGTAACATGAGGGTAACAATTTTATTCGGGTTTGGTTTAACAATGTGAATATTAAGCCGACAACATAACAAACAAGTAACAACAAAAGTAATAAAAAATATAATTATGTCATGGTATTTAGTTTATTAAAGCCTTAGCTGAAAAAAATATTTTTAAGTTGCCCTAGGATCATATCACCATTTGTATTTTATTTTAATTCCAGACAATAAGTTCACCAAAATAATAATACTCACAAGTTTATCACACAACTCAATAAATGATTCAACATAACACTAGAGTAGAATGTCTAATGCATGATTAACAAGTTATTTAAGGTGGTGAAGCTAAAAAAATTAACAAAGGACAAAATATCACAAGTTGGTAACAAGGATAAATTCTTTAATTCTGATTTAGTTGAACATGGGGTTAACAAGCATTTCACAAAGATAACATCAAATTCTATTAGAATTTTTTCTGTACGTACAATTTAATACATGCCTCAACATGTTAAATATGTATTACTTTTAGGGAAGGTTAACGTGGTTATTGAAGTGGAGCAATCAACATGATTAAAGAATAATAATGCACATTAAAGAAAAGTTCATATCAATTCCTTCTTTTATTCGAACAATATATTTTTTATTAAATAAACTTATAACAATTTCCTACTGACCAGGTGCAATTTTAATAATAAGATAACAATTTAACATCTCTAACATAAATTTTATAGAAATTAAATAAGCAATCAAATTAATAATAAATGGTCACAATTTAGTTTCAGAAAATCAAAATTATACACATACAGAAAAATAAAGCACCATTTTAGAATCAGTACAAAATTTGTTTCAAATTTTTCTGACATACTGTTATTTTCTAAAACTATTTCGGTTTTGCAGATCAAATAAAAAGGAAAAGACTTCAGCAAGCTGGCCCGTAGCTATACTGTGGCCACGGGTATTTCTCTCCAGCGGGCCGAGCCCGTGCACTATGGCGTGCTTGGTTTTTTGTAGCGAAGGAGTACAGAGAGATCCTGGGCGTTGGATCTGGGCTAATCCAACGGCCCAGGGCCATCTCCTTCCTCCCGCTAATGTAGGGCACGGGAGAACTCCCATGACTGCCAGGGGCGTGGGGAGGGCTCACTGGAGGGGCTACCGACGGCGGATGGCGATGGAGACCGGCGGCGGAGCTTCGGGGGATGGTTCCATTTTTGGCGCTATCGGAGGCCGAGACGTAGTCGGGTGAGGCAGCTCGGTGTAGTCGAACGTGGCAGCAACTTGGGGCGGTGGGCGGCTCCTCGGCTCGGCTGCAGCGGGTGCCGGGTCGCCGGGGTCCAGCTGATAGAGCAGCTCGCCGGCCTGCCCTCTGCTCCTTCCTTCTCTTCTCTCCTTCTTATCTTCCTTTGTCCTCCCCTTCTTCCTCATTGTCTCTTCCTTCTCTACTGCTCGGGCTGGTGGGGTGGTGGATGAGAGGTGGAGTTGAAGGGGGGTGCTGGGTGGAGTGGCAAGGATGGGCTCGGGCGCCTCTCTTCTAGTCGGGCTCGAGCTCGAGCGCTTCGCTCGTTTGCGCTCGCCCGGCCGAGCAGGGATTTTCCCCTTGGTATGAAGCTATGAGGAAGGGAGGGAGGAGTGGTGAGGGCGAGTTGGAGAGGGGTCCTGGGTGGCTCCTTTTATAGCAGTTGGCCGGTGCACCGAGGGGAGGTGTGCACTGCGTCCATGGTGGTGAGCGCGGATATTATTGGCGAGCAGGGCGGCGGTGGGCAAACCGTGGGCGGGAACGCGGGAGAAGCTTCTCGTGCTGGCTGAAAGAGAGGAGGAGGCTTGGAGGCGAGGCTCGGGAGCGGTTTCACCGGTGGTTTCCTTTGCTCGCAGGCTTGGGTGGCGGTTTCCCAGGCTGGCACGGGTAGGGTGGCGTGGAGAGGGGGAGGGCTGGCATGCAGCTGCAGCAGTGCCTCGGGAGCGTACAGAAGGTGCTCCTCGGGAGCACGCAAGGGGCAGGGGCAGCAGGCTATGGCGTAGGAGAGAAGGAAACGAGTGGGAGGGAGAGTGCTTGACGACCAAGAGAAACAGGAGAGGCTTCGGACTCTCTCTCTCTCCAATCCTCCCCATATCCTTGGTATCCAAGGACACATGGAAATAGAGGGCTAGGGCTGGGTAGTTTAGGTGCTGTTTAGATTTAGTTTAATTGAATTTCGTTCAAAAAAATCCCAGCATGAACAAAGTCGCATGCAAGGTATTTGTGAAAATGCCTCAAAGGTATTTGAATTTGAGTTTTTTCAAACAGAAAAAGAAAAAACTCAGAAACTAAAGTGTGTTGCAGTTGTTTTGATGATTAAAAAAATCTCATTAGTGCTCTTCCTCTTTGTTTATAAAGGTTCAAACCAAACCTTTCCTTGGTTATCTCTAATATGCACATTTTATTATTTTAATGACTTGTTGAGTTAAAAGCGTCTTAAAAGAATTTTATTTACTGGAATTCTTGAGTGCCTCACAAGCATTCCATAATGCTAAACAAAACATAAGCCAAATAAATACAAAAGAAATTGTAAGTGAATATAGTGTGAGAGTGCAAAAGTGCTACATGACATGAAGGTTTTAGCTACATAGGTGCTAGGGTTTACGTTGATCTTTCTTACAATCATGTTAAGATGATCAACAAGATATGTGGTGTTGACATAAAATACTCGCACATGTAAATCTACAACATAAGCAAGTATACAACACATGATCATGACACAAGTTCCTCATGCAACATCTCGATGATCACTAATAAGCACACACAATCAGGCATGTAATCATCATCACACCACTGCAATACAAAAGTTTTTGTTGGCTCTCAATTTGTGGTCATCTACTAATGGGTTATATCACATGCCACAATTTTTGGGGTGTGACAGAAATCGACCGCGACCATGTCTGGCCCTCCGTTGTCATAGAAGTTGCATCTGAGCCTTTTTCTTTTTCTATCGAAACCTCTGTCTCTGTCGTAGTAGTCGTAGTCGCGATCTTTGCCAGTCGTCGGGGCGTCCGATTCGTTGCGTACGGAGTCTTCTCCGTCGGCCCATTTGTTGGCATGCACTAGCAACTGCGCTAGTGTTCGGACTTTGAGCTACCCCAGTTGTTCTTTGAAGTTTATGCGATGCAGGCCTCTTCTGAACGCGTCGATTGCGCTTTCGTCTGATATGTCCTCAGTTGATTTTTTGAGTATGGTCCATCGTTGGATGTAAGCCCTTAAGGATTCTCTGGTTCCTTGTCTGCAAGCTCTCAGTTCCTCGAGTGACCCCGGCCACTTGTAGGTTGATTTGAAGGTCTCGATAAAAGCATTGCAGAACTGTTTCCAAGAGTTGATGGAGCCCCGCTGTAGGTTTTTTAGCCAGTGTCGCGCCGATCCCTTGAGCATGAGCTGCACGTACTGCATCGATGTGGTCTTGGTTCCTCACTGGAAATTCACGGCTGTGAGGTAGTCGTCGAGCCAAGGTTCTGGTTCTTTTAATCCCTCGTACTTGTGGGTTGTGGAGTATAGTTTGAAACCTTTGGGCATGGGCGTCTCGCGTATGTCTCGAGCGAAACATAGTGCTCTCCAAGGTTCGAGGTCTTCGTCGGATGCTTGCTCGTCCGAATGTTCTTCGTAACTGCGCGCATGCACCTTCCTCGGTTGATTTTGTTCTGCGTGATGACGTCGCGTGCGTCCCTTCGCCCATCGCCGCTACGTCGGTTGCCACGGTCATCCCTGTCTTGGTCTCTGCTTTTGTCAGGGCGCCCGCGTCGGTCGTCGTTGCTATCCTCGTCATCGTCGGGCGAGCTGGGGTCCATGTCTGTCGTCTGCTCGCGGGGTGCTCGCTTTGTGCTCGACTTTTTGAGTGCGGAAGCGGCGATGGTTGTAAGGCCGATATACGGTACTGTTCCAGATCTAGATGTTTCCATCCAGATCCGGGGACGAAGCACATATCGGTCCCACCGCGACATATGACATAGCCATATGCCCCGGATTTCCAACATGATATCACAACATTACAAATACATGGATACAACATCTCATACAATCGGCATACAACTGCCTTAAATACAATACATCAGTGGAAGATATAGGTCTGAGTACAGACTACAATCGAATGCCTACTGACAAAGAGAAAATCATCGATCCCCATAACCACACGGGTCCAGGCCCTCCGCCGGGAACCGCCTAACTAGTCGTCGTCGAGTCTCCACGTGAAACATCGATCACCATACCTTTTGTCGATCAAGAACCCTGAAAAGATTTTGGGGTAGTATCATGAGTACAGAAGTACTCAGCATCCAACTGTAGTGGTCAACTGACCCAGGAAGGACTTCATCACTCGTCATTCTAGGACAACTAGTAGTTTACGGTAAGGATGGGGTAAGTGGTGAGGTTGCTGCCGCACTAGCATTTGTGAAGTGGCTAACGATCTAGAGAGTAAGGTAAGAAGCCAAGCATTCAATGAGGAATCGCCTCCAATAAGTCTTGCTATCAACTACTTACGCAAACATAATACCTATCCTATCCTTATCCTCCTCTTCGCATCCCGACGAAGTAGAAGCAGTCAAGGCACACACGCGTTGATCAAGTTATATTAAGATTATCTCAGTAGATGTTGTCTATGAACAAGGAGTAGGTCTCAAGTCGTCCATAACTGTGGACACGGCTTCTCGAAAAGATTTCAACCTGCAGGGGTGTACCAATTTCCCATTACAAGGCTCCGCACGCATGCCCATCTCTCTCAGTTTCTACCCATCACAGGCAACCATTTTATGATTTGGTTCCGAGAGATCCGAAACAACAGGCCCCTCTAGCTAACAACGAACAAATCTGGGTGGCCCCCGGTGAGTCGACATCCAGCTCAGGAGCCGGCCGCGCTCTCGATCTGGTCTCTACCGTATGACTCCAGGTTTGGAATGCCGGTTAATATCACATGAGACCGGGTCCTCAGTCGTTCATGATAGGCCAGCAAGGAACCATGTCCTCACTGGTCCAGGTTGTTTTAAAGGATATCTGCCAAGAGCTACCCGACAGACATATATGCATGGTTTTCAAATGGTAAATCAGCTTGGGCCACCACTAGAAATGTTTGAAGCTTGGTAGTTAAGAAAAGGAGACCCCATAGCATCTCACACGTGGTTAGGCACGCTCAGTCTTAAAACCAATACCCAGAACTCGGATCCTAGGTGACTCGAATGGAACAAAGCGTCGGGGCGGGATAGCCTAGACCGTCCATCCTTCGTCGAATATAGTCAACATTATAATAATAATATCATCAACAACAATATAATAATGTGATATCCCAAAACCAAGGAGTAACAGGGTAACATCGTAGCATCCTAAGCATGCATACTAAGAAGGGGCTGAGCAACGAGCAATAGTAACATAGCAGTACATGGTTTGCTGGGAGGGGACATGGCTGGATCGGTTTGAAAGAGGATGTAAACATTTGGTAGGATCAAACATCGAACCTATCCTAGACTAGCAGTCAAACCGCTGGTTGAAATAGAATGGATCATAAGTAATGTATAGTCGTTGCCTGTTGATAAGTCGGGTTCCGAAGGTGTAGTTGATCGCAAGCTTGCATCGTCTCCGAAGGTACCCGCGGAAGCACACAAGACGGTAAACACTGGAAAGAAATCAACGAGCAAGCACTCTATTACTACGAAGCAAACACGAGCAAGCATCAACAAGAAGGAAACACGAGACATCGCACCTACCGTCGAGAGCGGTTACTAACAGGTTAATTGAAGTATTCGTCACACACGACGATACTGCACATTTACAAGGGTTCAAGTTGTTTAGCTACACAAGATGAACAAAGGTTGTTAACATGGCATCTCAATCAAGCATGGCATAGAACACAAACATTTCAAGAGGTAAAGCACAAGATAAACTATCTATGCTAGTCAATTTAAGTGAGGCACAACCTAACATGGCATATCACTAAGTACCCACGACAATTTAATCTTTTGGTACGGTTCTGCCCTAAACCATATTTTAGGTTGGTTAACAACAGCAAACAATAGCATAAACACAAAGTACATGAACAACTAAACAAGTTACATGTAAAGAACACTCCAAACGGAGTTACGGTTAAAAAGATACAAGCAAAACAAGTTTGGAACACAATCTGCCAGCATCAGGAAGCACACTTGAGAGCAATGCATAAACAGGATAATGAATGCAAACATGCTCACAAATGATATGCAACTAAAGTAGACATGGCAGGGAAGGCATGGCAAAAGGAATCATGCAAATAGGCACCATGGTTCACTAGTTATAAGCAACACAAAAAGCTATAAAACATTCATGGTCAAGGACTTCGTGAAAATCAGGAAAACATGGCAGAAACTGTAATTTTCATGCTGTATAAATAGGATAAAAACTATATGCAAAAGTGCAGCAACATGACATATAAATATAAGGACATGAGCTAGACATGATGTTGATCAGGTACAAACAAGAATCAAGGTCATAGGCATAACAGATCAAAAGATATTAAGCAAGCAACATGGCATCGGAAAGTTACAGACTTAGTGAAAAACAGAGGTGGTTGTTGATGGCGGTGAAGTTAATAGGTTTAGTTGGATTGCCTCCACCGTTAACCGCGCCAATAATAGATTCTTGATAACCCACAAGTCTAGGGGATCAATTGTAGCTTTCCGATAAATAAGGATGTCGATCCCACGAGGAGCAGAAGGTGCTGATAAGTGACACTGGATAAGAAAAGGCTGCACACACTCAAAGGTAAATATTTAGGGGTTTTTGGTTTAAGCAACAGAAAAGTAAAAGACAAGCAAATTAAACAGGATAACTGAGGAGTAGCAAGTGGCCCAATCCTTTCACAAGGATAAGCCTAGGAACTAAACTTATAAAAGCTAAAGCGTTCTCGAGAACACACGAGGGAGATAGCCAAGTTACTTTCACCATACTCCGCCAAGTAATATGTATTGTGTTGATAAGTGTTGGTGGGTGGATCAATGCTAGTACACCTTCTAGACTAAGATAAGTGTACTATTATGATTACACACCTTGCAAGCATCCGCAAATACAAGGTAGTAATTAAGGCATAAGCCTAACCGCAACATTACGATCAAGGATCCATAACTCCCTTGTGCAAAAGTGTGCGAACTGGGGTTCCGGTTTCTGTCACTCCGGCAACCCATCATAAGCAACCTTTGTGCAAAATGTATTCCTCTAGGCCCATGAAAGGTGAAGTGTTAAGTGTTCGACTCACATAACACCACTAGAGAAATAACAACACAACTTAAGTACCAAACAACACATAACACTTCAACATCATATGGCTACTAACAACTGGACTTCTCCCATGTTCTCAGGAACTAAAGTAACTACTCAAAAGACATAAAAGAGATCATGATCAGAGGTGATAGATATGTGGCAAAAAATCTGGACACAATGATATTTCTCCAACAAAATTCAATAGAATTCACCACAAAGTAGTAATCAACACCAACAGAGTAGAGAGGATAGATACTTGTGACGCCCCCAAAATCAATCCGTGTACAGTAATCATACACGCAGGGTACACGACTGAGATTAGGGTGCCACGGTGAGAATATCTCAGCACAACACTAAACACAAAAGGATAAACCAAAATTTTACAATAAAGGGGGGTCACGCGGACCCGAATACATAAGTTATACAAGCCATAATATCTGAGTACAGACATAGTTAGTCAAGTTTTGCCTTAAGAAGGCTAGCACAAATAACATCAGAGATAGAGATCGAAAAGGCAAGGCCTCCTGCCTGGGAGCCTCCGAAACTACTCCTGGTCCTGGTCAGCGGGGGTCTCGACGTAGTAGTATCCGCCTCCGGGGTACTCCTGCTCCTGGGCTCCAACGTCGACTGCAGCGGCCGATCAGGCAAAACAGTAAAGGAAATAAAGCAGGTGAGTATCTAGTATACCCGCGAGTCTTACGTCCGCTACTAAGCATTATGCATTGTATCAACGGAAAGAAGAGGCTGTATATAGTGGACTGAAAGACAGAAATCCAGAGCAAGGGTAAGAAGCTAGGCCTATCGACGACTAGCATCTTCCGACGATGTCTTGCAGCATGAGGTAAGAATCAGCCAACAGTTCATATAAAGCTTAAAGTAACAACGAAGCAGAAGTTGCTGCAACATTGTATAATATAAGTTGTAATGATTAACAATAATAATAATGCCTCCGAGTTCACCTCCTCGACATCCCTGCGAGGAAGAAAACCCGGAACCATACAGTTTAATGGTAATAGTTTCTAGTGGTAAGATCCAGCTTTAGCATAAAGCATCCTGTTACCGTGGACACGGCTATTCGAATAGATTAATCTTCCCTGCAGGGGTGCACTGGCGTGACTCTACGACGCTCGGATCTCCAGGGTGGCGGGAACCTTGTTAGGGAACGCTCCACCAAAGCTATCCGACACAAAGTAGCCCATCCTTCGGCAATGTACAGAGAGGTCATCCGCCGGACTATATCCTATGTACGCCGGGCTTTGGACCCTAACCCGAACGTACTCCTGCACGGTGCGTGACTGGCCTGTGAAGCAAAATCAAAGAAAATACAAATACACCGCTCGAGCAAGAGAAGACAACACCACTTCCCGGCAATCAGCCCGCGGTACTGCTGACGTCTGAAGACCCTCGAACGAGACTACGATGCAGGGGAGCCCACACTCCTCGTCCCACGTGTAGGTAGTGCGTACAAGCCAAAAGGCTACTCAAGACATCCGCCGAACCATTTAGCATTTTAATTAATCTGCGGGACAACCGTTATCGTTGCCTCGACTTAACCGACCCGTGGTCAACGACAGCAGTCAGGTCCACCAGTACATCGGTGCCTGCCCTGTCGTCCCACCAAGTCACTGCGGATACCAACAAGGTGAACCGTCTCCTTACCTTGTCTCGCGTTTGCTCTTGGTAGAGCTCGACTTTCGTGGTTTGGTAACTCTCGCGAGATACGAGCAGGGGCCAAGCACGCCAGTAACGTCGGTCGTACCCTCCCTGTCGTTCCCGACGATATACCTCTCGCGGGCACCGTTGGGTCGCCCGACTTTCTTACCTTTAAGGACAACCGCTGTCCAGGACCCTATGGCGGCAAGACAAAGTCAGCCTCGGGTGGAGTACAAGGATTACTCCTGGATAGCTCACACTTGAGGTGACTAGGCATAACCCAAATAGGGGCCTTTGGCGGTGTCTGCTTTGTACCGTACCTGTGCAGTTGTATATATTGTATCCGTGTTCACCCCCTGAGTGATCACGGCCCGCTATCTAGTCCTAACTAACAATGCGCAGGGTTCACTGCTGAATAATGCATAAATATAATAGGCAGCATAGGATAAAGGGGGTACATCAAGGGGCGACAAAATCAGGCTATGCAATTGAATAGGATTGTAATCGTAGCAGCAGCAGTAACAATGCCTAGTGCAAGAAATGTACGGAAAGATAGGCGATATCTGGGGAAGAGAATGGCTCTGCTTGCCTGGAAGCTCGACGGTAGGGGCAGGGTCGTCGACGAAGTAGTCGTACCCGGCAACAGTGTAGTCGGCGGTAGCAGTGGGGTCTACCGGAGATTAAGGGGGGAGGAAAACAGTAAATACAAAGCAAGAAATGCAAACATATTAATGACATGACAAATGTAAAGTTAACGATGTTCTAACGCAGTGCAATGCACGTTGCTCGGAACGGAAATTCATCTGAGGATGAACTACCGGCTCCGGGTGATTACCGGACAGGGTGTCCGGAGGGGGAAAGGTTCATGCCGGAGGTGTCATGGACATCCGACAAGCATAAGGGGGTGTATCCGTGTTAGTTGAACCATTCCGGACAACTTTCGTGTTCGGAATAAATTCATCCGGGTACTTTTTATCGGTACCGGGAATTATCGACAGACAGCCCGGAGGGGGGAATGTCGATGATCGGTGTGTTAGGGGGTGGGGTAGACATACGGATAGCGTAACTGTATTCTTTATATTTTTCTGATCAACTTTCATGTATAAAGTTTTTCGATCCGATATACGGATTAAAAGATATTTATTTTATAAGTTTAAATCAATTTTAAATCAATTTTAAATCAATTTATAATCATTTTTGCATTTCTTTTATTTATTAAACAGAACATTATCCATAACAGAGTTGACTGGTCAAACCTGACCAGTGGGTCCCACTTGTCAGCCACACATGTTTTATTTATTTATTTTATTAATTAAAATAGAGCCAGGGCCCATATGTCATACTCAGTAACTAATAATAATTCTTTAAATAATTAAACTGACATGTGGGACCCAGCAGTCAGTGGGTTAATTAACTAAATCAATTTTTATTAACCTAATCAACTAGGTGGGGCCTAGCTGTCAGTGGTTAGGGGGGGCTATTAGGGGGTTGCCAACGGTTTAACCGTGCCCGTGCCCGTGCCTGGGCCGTGCCGGCGACCGGAGCACGGTGGCGCCGCCCGGGAGAGCACTCCGGCGACCAAATTGAGCGGCGCTGGGCGGAATCGAATGGGGGAAACGTCGCGCGTCGCCACAGGCCAAAAACGCGCGCTGGGACGGCCCCCAGCAACGGCCACGTCGACCGTGGCGGCGGCCGGAGGTGGAGCTAGGCGAGGCGGCGCTCCAGGAGGCTAAACGAGGGGGAAGGGGGGGGGCGTTCGACTCGGGGCTCACAGTGGAGCACGACGAAGGCGACGGCGAGGCTCGAGGAGGCGCGGTGGCGACGAATTCGGTGAAGGGGTCCGCCGGTGCAGAGGAAGAAGATGGCGCAATTCGCCCTCCACGGTGGCTCCGGGCTGCTCCACTTCTGCAGGGTGGCGCGGACGACGACGGCGGGGAGTTTGGACACGGCGGCGCGCGCCAGGGTGGTCGTTGGCCACGCGAGCTCAGTGGGGGACGGCCATGGCGGGGCTCGAGCGGGGCGGGCGAGAAGAACAGGGGGCGAGGAGATGGGGAGGGCGGGTTCTAGGGTTAGGGTTGCTGCGCAGAGAGAGGGGGCTTGGCCTTGTAGGCCGCCGGGGGGTTGCCGGATGGCCTCCACGGGGGGGGGGGGGGGCTCGTCGCCGTGGCCATGGCGGATGGACGCCACGCCATGGCGCCCGTACGGGAGGAGGGGATGACAGGGGTGGTGGGCTGGGCTGGGTTTAGTCGGGCTAGGGGGAAACAGGGGGTAGGGGTGGGCCTCTTTTGCTTTTCTGTTATTTTTCCTTTTTCTGTTCTGATATTACTTTTTTGTAATTATTTTATATACCTAGGAAATTTTTTAAAATATGGGATGTGTCCCATATTTATTGTTACACCATATATTACTGCCACAAAAAGATTGGGCACTTATAAAAGTCATTTAATATTTCATTATAATATTAAATGATTAAATTGGGGTTTTTAGCTACTGTTTTGATTTGTTTGGAATTTTCTATAACTTAATAAATACCCAAACCAATTTGTATTTGGTCCAGTGATTATTTGGGATTTTATAAAAGTGGTTCCAAGATTTTTGGAAAAGATTTATTGTCACCATATTTTTAATATTCAGCAAAAGGCATTTTAGGGTTTGTTTGAATATTAATTCAAATGGCTTGGACTTCAGTTGGCCAATGATGATCAAGGTCCATGGCTCATACTTGCTTGCAACTATATCAAAGGAGAATTTGAATTTGAACTGAACCAATTGTTCAAACAAAAATTTTGAACAGTAGTAATGAACAGTAACAGTGATTACTGTTCACTGACAGTGAGGGTGTTACATAGTACGGAGTACAACACAAGTTGCAATTGTGAGATGAGATGGGATGGAGATGGAGATGGTGCTGATGTTGGGGATGATGTTGATGATGATCTCGATGATGCCCGTGACGATGATGATGATGATGGCGACGATCTCCCCTTCTGGGAGGTGATCTCCTCGGCGGAATCTGCCCACCAAAGATGGCTTTTCTTCTCTGTAGGTTTCCGCCCCGTGGCGGCGGCGAAACACGGAAACTCTCTTTTCTTAGGGTTTTCACCCCAGGGGGGTCTTATATGCGAGAGGGGGCACCGAGGGGGGCCACCAGGCATCCAGGAGGGTGCCTGGGGCGTCCAGGAGGGGGCCGCGCCAGACACCCTTCTGGCTGCCTGGTGGGTCCCCTCACCTCCATCCTAGGTGATCCCCCATCAATTCCCATAAAAACGATCCCCGGAAATTTTCATCGCATTTGGACTTGATCTGATTCAGCAACTTGGTGTCCACTTTTCACCGCTGAATCCTGGTTCTGCTGCTTCGGCACCGGAAATTTGTAAACTGTGTAAAACAAGCCAAAACAACATAAGAACAATACTTTAAAGTGGAATATATCAATGAATAGGATGAAATTACGATATAAAATAGTGATGCTTTTTGGACGTATCAACTCCCCCAAGCTTAGACCTTGCTTGTCCCCAAGCGATTGCTGAGCTCGGTAAACCTATCCACAAGTTTAGAGATTGAAGCGTCGATAAAAGAATACGGACAAGAAGCATCAAGATTTCTCACCAAACTGAAGCATCCTCAACAGCAACATCAACTCATAAGGTCCTTATGAGAAAGTAGTAACAATTATAACAAAGTAAGACCTGGAAAACTCATCAAATCATGGCAAACATAGCCTTGGTCAAGGAATAACTAATAACTTTTACTTTTGCTCTTTCACTTATAATGGAACCAGTTGAATCTTTGGAAAGAACATGTTATCAGTCAAGAAGTGCACATGTTAACACAACGGAAGATGTTTACTAAGCAAGCTTTCGCAAATAAATCACTTATCAAAAGATAATGTTAACAAAGATGTAACATGCTAACTTTCAATGCAGCTTTGTATGCAAGAATATTTATTAAAATCAAGTGTCTGTTCTCTGTCAAGAAGGAAGGAAGTAGGAAGGACTGACTCAGCACAAAAAGGATAAACCCCGTGCAAAAGGGTAAGCAGGGAAAACTCATGTGTCATCTCTAGATCAAACATAATAAAAACAGACTTTTGGGAGGTCCATGATCCGTCAACGACTGCTGATAGATAACTCACTCAATTCATGATTTGGACAAGTTTCGAGGAACGGCTCCCATGCGGGGACGATCACATCCCCTTAAATTCCTTTGTTTATCACTCATAAATGGGCAAAGGAACTTGTGTGTTAGTATTTATCTTTTATGAGCTGGGCACTCATGTCAGTCCCTTCTCGTATTAGGGGTTTGTAGATTAGACATGCAATCCCAAGATAAAACTTGTCAAATTAAGAAGATCATGGGTTACCCACCACTTCCTCATGAGCTGAATCAGTGGCACAAATCAGAAGATTTTGAACATCTAGAGATAGCACACAAATTATATACTTTAGGAGTGGTAGTGGAATACCACAAATAGGAAGGTATGGTGGACTCAAGTGGAAGATGTTGCTTTGAGGGTATGGAAGTACAAGTAGAATTCCGCTTAGTACAGAGTTTTGGCTAGCAAGGCTTTGAGAGACCAGACAATTGGTGACAACTTAGATGCAAGCAATACAAAGCATAAACATTAAAACTAGCATGCAACATCAAGTTGTCTTCCTTGTCAACATAACACTTCAAGCATAATAACACAAAGGTTTTGGCTATGTCGCTACTTTGAGAAAAACATGCTTGTTGTTATAACCAAAGCTATACTTGCCAAGATTTAAATAAAGTTTTCGAAGTCATACCTGATATAAGGTCAATACTCCCCATAAGAATCAGCTCATAATGTCGATTGCATGAAGAGAATACCAAGTGCAGCGAAGAAACCAATAGACTTCTCATTAATATTCCTTCATAGATGACCCCACACTCACGGATACAAAAGCTCTCCACAAAAGGAGTGATAGACCTCAAAGCAACACCTATTTCATAAAGTAACTTACCTAAACATGATACGACTCTACTTGACTCCTAAAGACAAAGATAAAGATAAAGATACCCCTCACTCCCCCAAGCTTGTAACAAGCTAAGGGGATGCCATTACCCGAGGAGATTTACTCCTCATTCTTGTTCTTCTCAGTCACGTACTCCTTGGCGAAGCGCTTCCATGGCAGTTGTTCTCCAGTCTCGAAGGACATTCCCGTCTCCAAGATCCTGCACTGAGCACCTAAACCCATGTGCAAAAACTTTAGTTCAAACTCACAGTTTTGGTTCTGCAGATCATAGATCTGTGCTTGGAGCCCATAAACTTTTTCTTCTAGTGCGGCCAGACTTGACCACATCTCCTTCATCTCCTTCTTGTGGGAAGCCTCGATCTCGTTCATGATGTCGAAGTTAGCTTCAACACCGCGCTCCAGCATCTTCTTGAACTTGAAGACCTCATGTTCCATCTCCTTCAGCCGCTCCTCGGTGCTCCCTTCCTTTACTGGTCCCTTCAGATCTTCCTTGTGGAGAACACCGTCCTCCACACGAAGGACCTGGGGGTGCTTCCTCACCTCAGCAAGGTAAGGGTTGATGACGTTGACGACGAACTTGTCCTTGGGGGAACTTGGGGAATCCATGGCACCTAGATCTGCTGAAGGTTTTCCTGGAAGAAACAGACCGAGAAATAAAACACGAGAAATCAAGAGATACGGTGACGGGACTATCCGGGCAAAAATATAGCAAAAATTTCCGCAACAGAAGGAAGGTTTCAAGCCTAGGTGGAGTCGGAGTCGGAGTCCAGGGCACCCAGGAGGGTGCCTAGCGCGGCCAGTAGGGGGGCGCGCGAGGAGGCCTCCTGGCCCCCCTAGAGTTCCTCTCCGGCTCCACTCGGGCTTGGAATTTTCCTAAATTTGCAAAAACTTTTATTGACTTTCGCGATGTTTCCTTACCGTAATACATACCTATTCTTATTCTGCTCCTGACGGAGTCTGAAAAATGGCTGCAATGCTCTTCATGAGTTCTTATATATATCATGTTTACATCCACATTGATTGGATCACCTGCCATATAATGTTTGAGTCTTTGTCCATTCACAACTTGAGGTTTGGTGCCTTCGAAATTATTGATCTTGATTGCACCAGACCGATATACTTCTTCGATAAGAAAAGTCCCTTCCCATCTGGAAAGTAGTTTACCTGGAGAAAACCTGAAACGAGATCTAAACAACAAAACTTTATCACCAACATTAAATTCACGTTTCAGAATTCTTTTATCGTGCCACTTCTTTACCTTTTCCTTGAACATTTTAGCGCTCTCGTAAGCTTCACTCCTCCACTCATCTAGAGAAGTCAAGTTCATGAGACTCTTTTCACCAGCTAACTTTGGGTCAGCATTTAGCTCTCTGACAGCCCAGAAAGCCTTGTGCTCTAACTCTAATGGTAAATAGCAAGCCTTTCCATAGAGCATTTTATACGGAGACATGCCCATGGGGTTTTTGTAAGCAGTTCTATACGCCCACAAAGCATCTTCTTTGACCAGTCCTTTCTAGAAATGTTTACTGTCTTTTGTAAGATCAACTTGATCTCCCTATTGGTGAGCTCAACTTTCCCACTAGTTTGAGGGTGGTAAGGTGAGGCAATCCTATGATTGACATCGTAATTGGCTAGATCTTTCCTAAAAGCTCCATGCGTGAAGTGTGACCCTCCATCTGTCATGACGTACCTTGGTACTCCAAACCTAGGAAAAATTACATCCTTGAGCGTTTTCAAAGATGTCATGTGATCAGCACTCTCAGTGGGGATTGCTTCAACCCACTTGGTTACATAATCAACATCAACTAAGATGTGTGTGTACTTGTGTGAAGGAGGAAAAGGACCCATAAAATCAAAACCAAGCAATCGAAAGGTTCGATCACTAGTGAGTAATTCATAGGCATCTCATTTCTGGTGCTAATATTACCAACTCTCTGACACTTATCACAAGATAGAACGTACCTTCGGGCGTTGTTAAAAAGAGTAGGCCAATAAAAACCTGATTGTAAAACTTTATGTGCGGTCCTTTCACCGGCATGATGTCCTCCATAGGGACTATCGTGACATTGTCGAAGAATGTCCTGCTGCTCGTGCTCCGGTATACATATTCTCACGATCCCATCCGGACCCTCTTTGAAAAGATGTGGATCGTCCCAAAATTAGTGCCTCAAATCCGTGAATAATTTCTTACTCTGCTGAAATGTAAAACCTAGAGGCAAAAACTTTGCAACGATAAAATTAGCATAATCTGCAAACCAAGGGTCGGAATAAGATTGTACTTTTACAACAGCAAGTTGTTCATCTGGGAAACTGTCGTTGACTGGAATAGGATCATGCGGGATATCTTCCATCCTTGAAATATTATCCGCCACCGGATTGTCTTCTCCTTTTGTATCGACAATCTGCAAATCAAATTCTTGAAGAAGGAGTACCCATCTAATGAGTCTTGGTTTGGCATCCTTTTTCTGCATAAGGTACTAAATGGCAGCAGAATCAACAATATACGGTCGAAACTTATCACAAGAAAACACCACTGCCAAGAATTCCTTCTCGGTAGTAGCATAATTCTTTTGAGGACTATCAAGTGTCTTGCTGGCATAGTGAATGACATTCAACTTTTTGTCAAACCTTTGTCCTAAAACAGCTCCAACAGCAAAATCACTAGCATCACACATAATTTCAAAGGGCAAATTCCAGTTAGGTGGTTGTACTATAGGAGCGGCTATCAAGGCTTTCTTAAGAACTTCAAAAGATTCCTTACAATCTTCATCAAATACAAAAGGAGAATCCTTCTGGAGAAGATTGGTAAGGGGTCTCGAGTTCTTAGAAACGTCCTTGATAAATCTTCTATAGAAACCAACATGACCTAGAAAACTACGAATACCTTTGATGTCCCTTGGATAGGGAATCATTTCAATAGCTTCAATTTTTTCCTTGTCCACTTCAATTCCCCTTTAGGAAATCTTGTGTCCAAGAACTATCCCTTCGTTATCCATGAAATGGCACTTCTCCCAATTGAGCACCAAATTCGTTTCTTCACATCTCTGCAAAACTTTATTAAGATTGTGGAGACGGTGGTCAAAGGAGTTTCCATAGACGGAAAAGTCGTCCATGAAAACTTCTACAATCTCCTCACAAACCATGAAATATTGCAGACATACACCTCTGAAAAGTAGCATGTGCATTACACAAACCAAAAGGCATACACCTATAAGCATAAGTACCGTAAGGACACGTAAAGGTGGTCTTCTCTTGATCCGTGGTGTTAACGTGAATCTGGGAGAAGCCAGAATACCCGTCAAGATAGCAGAAGTGGGTGTTTTTAGACAGCCTCTCGATCAACTGATCAATAAAGGGCAGAGGATAGTGGTCCTTCTTGGTGGCCTTGTTCAACTTCCTGAAATCAATACACATTCTATATCCAATAATAGTCCTCTGAGGTATTAGTTCATTTTTATCATTAGTAACAACAGTTATACCTCCTTTCTTAGGAACACAATGAATGGGTCTTACCCACTTACTATCAGCTATAGGATAGATGATACCTACGGCTAGAAGTTTGAGAACCTCCGCCCTAACCACGTCCTTCATCTTTGGGTTCAACCGTCGTTGATGATCAACAACTGGTTTAGCATCAGGCTCGAGATTGATAGTATGTTGGAAAATGGATGGACTAATACCCTTGAGATCATCAAGAGTATAGCCAATAGCACCTCGGTTTCTGCGGAGTGTCTCCAATAATCGATCTTCTTCATACCCTGAAAGGTTAGAATTGGTAATAACAGGATATACTTTCTTTTCATCTAAATAAGCATACTTGAGCGTATCGGGTAGTGGTTTTAGATCAAACATCGGGCACTACTAGGGAAATAGCTATACATGGAAAGCTTATTAGTGGCGCATATAGAAAGCCATGCGCCACCATCTGTTATGGGTGGCGCACTGGAAAATAATGCGCCACCCCTAAGCTCTTATGGGTGGTGCATTATTTTCCAGTGCGCCACCCCTAAGAGTGGGCCAGCCTAGATGATCTTATACGTGGCGCATCAAGCAATATGCGCCACCCCTAAGAACCTTATGGGTGGCGCATTTACGGAATGCGCCACCCCTAAGCTCTTAGGGGTGGCGCATTCTGCCAATGCGCCACCCATAAGGTCCTTAGGGGTGGCGCATTTACCTAATGCGCCACCCATAAGAGCTTAGGGGTGGCGCATTACACCAATGCGCCACCATTGACTTTATATATGCGCCACTAAATGCCTAGAGCTGCCCTTATCTACTCCACCCCACCTACCACCTCTCATTCACTCCACACAATTCTCAAACTAGATCCACTCTTCTCACCCTAGATCTATTCGGTTTTCTCCTCCTCCCCACCTCATTTCTTCCATTTATCCATCGATACTTGGCATTACATCTATTTTGTTTCATATTGAAGTAAGTGGACCTCCTCCCAAACTCTTTTGTTCCATTTATGACCCATATACTTGCCTTTATTAGCTTGGGGTTTGTTGTATATGTGAAGCTTGGGTTTGATGTATATGTGAAGCTTGTGGTGGTTTGATGTATATGTGAAGCTTATGGTGGTTTGATGTATATGTGTATCTTGAGTGGCAAATGTTTTGCCGAAATGTCGATTCATTTCCGTTTCGGCAAATTTCTAGCGCACTCTCCGCATGCTCCCATGCATTATTAGGGAAGGTCATGCCGAATTTTCCTGGCGACGACTGTGATATATAATTGTGTTGCTCTCTCCGTGCACGCAGGTGATCGACCATGGTCCGCGAGATGCTGAGCGATATCACCGTGGCTAGGTGGATGCAATGTGCGACAAACGACATGCTAAGGAATAATAGGTCGGATATAAGATGTCCGTGTCGGAGATGCAAACTGCAGTGCGTGACCGAGCCTGATTCCAGAATATTGCAAAGACACCTGAAGCGTAATGGTTTGATGGATGGATACACACGATGGATAAGTGATGAAGCTGGTGAGGAGGAGGACGTCAATGGTGGGGCGCCAGTAAATGAGGAAGGGCAACCAGAAAACAGCGGCGGGCGAGATGACGAAGAGCATCCCGTACATGATCATGAAGAAGATGCCGAAGCGGATCATGTAGATCAAGATGCCGGACATGAAGATCAAGATGTCGGACATGATGATTCAATCTGGGTGTGGGACCCTCATGTTCAAGAGCTGCTTGTCAAAGAGGCGTTGAACGCAAGAGGTGCAGCTAGAGAGAAAGCCAAGATGGCGCAACTCGAGAAAGACGCAATTACGAAGTTGTACGAAGGATGCAACGATGGGGATACCCGCTTGAATGTAACACTTGGGGCTATGGAGATGAAGGCAAAACACAAATGAACCGACGAAAGCTTCGATGATAACATGGCATTCTGGCACGATCGTCTTCCGAAGGGCAACACGTGCCCAACTAGTATCGCTGAGGCCAAGAAAGTCCTTTGCCCTCTCGATCTTCCGCACGTTAAATACCACGTCTGCATAAATGATTGCATGATCTATCGGGGTGAGGACGAACATAAAACCACATGTTCGGTGTGCGGTGTTAGTCGATACAAGAGAGGGAAGAAAGTTCCTAGAAAAGTGGTATGGTACTTTCCGATCACTCCTCGTCTGCAGAGGTATTTCGTAGATCCCGAGGAAGCAAAGCTCATGACCTGGCACGCGGATAGAAAGAAGCTAAAATAGGATGACCCGAACCCGGATCCGGAAAAGGAGGACATGCTGAGGCACCCTTGAGATGGTAGCCAATGGACTGCGTTGGACCTCGAATACCCAGATTTTGGGAAAGAACCAAGGAACCTCGGGATTGGTGTGAGCGCCGATGGAGTCAATCCGTTTGGCGGCCAGAGCAGCACACACAGTACCTAGCCCGTGTTTGTATGCATATACAACCTGCCCCCCTGGAAGTGCATGAAGAAAAAGTACATAACAATGTGTATGCTAGTTCAAGGGCCGAAACAACCAGGTACGTACCTCAATCTATATCTGCAGCTGTTGAAAGAGGAGCTAGAAACGTTATGGAAAGACGGAGTTAATACGTGGGACGCCGCGGCAAAAGAATATTTCCCAATGAAAGCCGCGGTGATCACGACGGTGCACGACTATCTCGGATACGGATATTTCTCAGGGCAGGTGGTCCAAGGATTCTGTGCATGCGTTAGGTGCATGGATAATACAACGTACCGCCAGCTACCAAAAGATCCCAGATCTTCAAAAACCGTGTTCCAGGGGTCTTGGAGGTGGTTTCCCAAGAAACACGCGTGGAGAAAACAGGGACATCTGTTCGATGGAAGCGAGGAGCTCCGAGCACCCCCAGCTCGAAGGAGCGGCAAAGAAATCGACAACTTGCTGAAAACTTGGAAAGAGTGCCCCGCGCCGGGAAAGAAAAAAAAAGAAGACTCAGCCGTTGATAAGGGTATGGAAAGCGAGGTCTGTTTTCAGGGATTTTCAATACTGGAGTCTACTCCGCAGTCCTCATAGCCTTGATCTAATGCATATCACAAAGAACGTGTGCGAGAGCTTGTTTGGCACACTGCTCAACATGCCGGAGAAGACCAAGGACGGGCCAAAAGCAAGGAATGACTTGAAATTTATGGGCATCAGGAGGGAACTTCACCCCCCTAGTGACGACGATGATGAGACGGAGGAGGAAGAGGATACGGAAACGCAAAACTCTCGCAAACGAAAAAGGACGACCAAGAAGAAGACCGGTATTGATCACTGCCCCCGGCATGCTTCACTCTGTGCGAGGAGGAGATCAAGCGGTTTATCCACTGCCTCATAGGAGTAAAATTTCCGAACGGCTACGCGGGGAAGGTAAGCAGATACCTAGACGAGGCGAAGCAGCATTTCAGCGGGATGAAATCTCACGACTGTTTCGTGCTGATGACGCAGATTCTCCCGGTTGCGATGCGAGGGATAATGGACGAGCACTTCCGTAAAACGTTGTTTGGCCTTTGTAACTTTTTTGACGTCATCTCCCGGAAGTCGATTTGCGCTACGCAACTCAAAAGGCTACAGGAGGAGATCGTGCTCATACTATGCGAGCTCGAGATCTATTTCCCGCCCGCGTTCTTCGACATTATGGTGCATCTGCTGATCCACGTCGTGGAGGATATCTTCCAACTCGGGCCTGCGTTTCTGCGCAGCATGATGCCGTTCGAAAGGATGAATGGGCACATCAAAAAATGCGTTCGTAATAGGCCCCGTCCAGATGCAAGCATAGCGAAGGGCTTTCTAACCGAAGAGTGCATCTCTTTTTGCACGAATTATCTCAACACCAAGAACCCTGTTGGTCTGGCCGTCAGCAAGCACTTTGGCAGGACCGATGGTTGTGGTCACCACGAGGGAAGCCGCGCAATGCATGTCAACTTTGACGGTCGAGACATCGACTTTGAAAGAGCAAGCCTAGTCGCGCTACAACACATCCAGCTGGTCGATCCTTGGATAGTAAAGCACAAGGATTTAATCAGGAAGAAGTACAGTGACCAGGGCCTGCAGATAACGGACCGAGATCCACGGCTAATCAAAGAGCACAACTCCGGTTTCATGACTTGGTTCAGGGACGAGCTGCTTCGTGCTAATCCCCCGCGAAGGAACGCTTCCGAGGACGAAAAGATGATATTCACGTTGTCACACGGTGCCGCACGCAACCTGATGACCTATCAAGCGTATGATATCAACGGCTACACATTTTACATGGAGGAAAAGGACAATAACTGCGATTACCAGAACTCAGGGGTAACGGGGATATTCTACACCGATGACGTCAAGGAAAGATTATATGGAAGGATCGAGGACATATGGGAGCTCGACTACTGTGGAGAGAAGGTGTCGATGTTCCGTGTGAGATGGGCCAAGAGCGTCGTAAAAGAAGACCGGTACTTCACCACCATGGTTATACCCGAAGCCAAATCCAAGTCTGCGGGCGCAAACGTCACCGCGAAAAATGAGCCATGGGTACTGGCTAGCCAAGTGGACCAATTCTTCTTCATTACCGACCCATCAAAGCCGAGCCGCGTTGTAGTGAGGAGAGGCAAAAGAAACATCATCGGAATGGATGGAGTCGCCAACGAGCAAGACTTTGACAAGTACAGCGACCCGAAGATGGAGGATGACTACGCCGCTCAGGATACATACACCACAACCCTACCGAAGAAAGGTCTCCTCCCGTTCAAGAGGAAAAGTGAAGGCGTCCCGGGCCTAAATTATTCAACCACGACAAAGAAGGGAAAGAAGAAGATCGTGAGGAAACGATAGCTAGATAGCTAGCTCCAAATTTAAGAAAAATATTTTGTAATTCATGATCACTTTGTGTATGCATGGATTTAATATCCAAATGCCGCTACACCTTGTGTTTGTGGATCTTGGTTCAGCGATGACACGGTTAAGGCATGGTACGTGGATCGATATGATCACATTCTTATGTTTGGATCATAGTTTGTAGTGTATGAACATCGACGATACACAATCGAAGCACCATTCACAAGGTCGGTTAGAGGAAGTACTCCCTCCGTTTCTTTTTACTCCGCATATAAGATTTGGTCAAAGCCAATCTTAATAAAGTTTGACCACTTTTATAGAAATATAATGAAATGGTTAAACTTTAATTAAATGGTTAAACTTTAATTAAAAAATGAAATGGTGAAACAAATATAATGAAATGGTTAAACTTTAATTAAAAAATGAAATGTTGCTTAGGGGTGGCGCATTCAGCCTAAATGCGTCACTAAGTGTTCTTAGGGGTGGCGCATTTTGCCAGAATGCGCCACCAAGAGGTTCCTTATGCGTGGCACATTCCGCCACCCCTAGGCCTTAACCTCCAACGGCCCCCTCCCCTTGCTCGTGCACAGTCCATTCCCCACTCGATCGAGCCGCACCACACTGGAGCCGTCGCCGCCGCACTGCAGCAGCCCCCCCCCCTCGCGCGCCACCGGAGCCGCCCCGCGCCACCGGAGGAGGCCCCCCTCTCCTCACTGACGATCGGAGCCGCCCTGCGCCACCGGAGGAGTCCCCCCTCTCCTCACTGACGACCGGAGCCGCACCACACCGGAGCCGCCCCCGCCCCCGCCGTTCGAGCCATCGCCGCCGTCCATCGTCCAGCGACCCCTCCCCGTTGTCCCGCAACCGGAGCCCAGGTACTCCCCCTCCCCTGCTCCCCCCCCCTACTCCCCCTCCCCTCCATTTTTCCTGTGATTAATTGAGCTTTAGATGTTTTGTTCATAATTATGCAGAGAGAAATTGTTAGCCTGCGTAGGTTTTTGTCCAGGAACTTAGCCAAATTACAGTTGTTGGTTATGTTTAGTCATGATAGAAACAAAAACAGTTGGGTTTTGAAGAACAGATGCTATACTTGGCTTAGATTTTACTTAGGTTTTAGGTTGGGTCCTAGCTCAGAAAAGTTATAAGTTTTATCAGATTCGACAGATGCTATACTTGGACAGAGAACCTCTTAATTGTTTTATCAGAAAAGTTCAATCTGATGTATATAAAATGAGTTTTAAATTTACTAAGTAGTAAAAACAGGCTATAAGTTACAGTTTCATGAAATTAAAAGTTTGTGAGGTGTGTGTGTCCTGTGAGGTGTGTGTGTGTCCTCTGTGTGTGTGTCCTGTGTGTGTGTGTGTGTGTGTGTGTGTGTGTGTGTGTGAGGTGTGTGTGTCCTGTGTGTGTGTGTGTGTGTGTGTGTGTGAGGTGTGTGTGTCCTCTGTGTCTGTGTGTGTGTGTGTGTCCTGTGTGTGTGTTTTGTGTGTGTGATGTGTGTGTGTGTGTGTGTGTGTCTTGTAGCTAGGTAATTTGCTAAAGTAGCTAGGGAAATTTTGTAGCTAAAGTAGCTAAAGTTTACTCCATGCATAATTGAATTAAAGAGTTAATCCTAAAAAAAGAACTAAGTAGTTAATAGGTTTCTTATTGATATGCTGATAATTAAATAAAGTCTGAAAAGATAGTGGTCATGCTACTAGCTTTGGTCATTCCTTGGTTCTCTTTTAAAAAAATGCAACACATGGGTTATGTACTAGTTTTACTAGAATTTTAGGACAGTGATGAAGTAGCTATATCATTTGTTCTTATAAAAATCCAGCACTTGTCATATAGATGTTGTTAAGCATATATCAATCCACTGTTTTACTTGATATTTGGTGACTCTGTTTATGAAATCTGATAAGAACAAATGCTATGTTGCTGGTTATTGTCTCATGTATAGCCTATATATATGTTGTGCAGGTACACATTATTATCCCCTTTCTCCCGAAATGTTGATTAACTTCCGTTTCGGTTGAGAATGGGGCACTCTCATGTTAAGAAAAAGAGCAAAGGTCATGCCGAATTTTTCCGTGAATTCATGCATGACCTTTGCTATTTTTCTTAACATGAGAGTATTTGCATTTATTTATTGTGCTAATTAATTAAGTAGTTGCATTTCTTAATATTTTACTAGTGCAAACATGTCGACCGGAGCCGACGCCGGTCCTTCTTCACAGCCGGGAGAAAAAAGGAAGCAATTTTGGGAATACTCCCAGGAGGAGGTCGAGGAGCAGAGAGAAGAGGAAGTACCTCCGGGCGAGGAGGATTATGAGGAGGAGATAGAGTCGGAGTCCGACTCATCGGATGATGACTTGGAGGAGGAGGCCGGTACGACAGACGGCGAGAGGATCATCGGCGAGGATGATGGGACCGGTGGCTCCAACACAGATGGTACCCAGTCGAAGAAGAGGAATCGGAAACCGACCAAGGTCGGCGTCATCAGGCAAGATTTTACTGTTGTGACCACCGTCGGGATTCCTAAAGAGCCCGAACGTTTTTCGGAAGGGTACGGCCGTCAAGTCACGGCGATCCTCCGCAACACCGTGCCGATCACCACGATTAACCTCAGGAGTCGTGAGAATATTCATTATTGTCAGCTTCTTATCAACAAGATGCACGAACGATACAAGTTTGCGGAGCCGTACGATAACACCAAACTCAGAGGGAACAAAGTAAACACATGGGGCCTCAGGAAGATGAGCAAGGCCTTATCCACTTGGAAAACCCGGGTGAAGAGGGCAATTTTTGAAAAGAACAAAACCTGGGAGGAGCTCAAGGAGAAAGAGCCGTTGATCGACGAAGCTACCTACAACCTTTTCAAGGCTAGGTGTGAGTCCGAGAAAGCCAAGGCCGCGAGTGCAAAGGGCAAGGCCATGCGGTCGCAGGTCATAGGTAACCACCGTCTCGGAGCCGGTGGTTACAAAAGTTCCAAGCCTAAATGGGACAAGGAGGATGTCGAGTACGCCGCTGCGGGCATACCTAACCCCTTCCACTAATACAAAGATGATCCGCAGACCGAATTATTTGTGAGGGCCCGGAGCTACAAGGACAAAGCAACCTCGAAAATACTTATCGATCCTAAGATTCAGGAGTTTACGACTGCCGTGGTAAGTAGTTTACCACGCGACCTTGTCGATTGAATTCTCGAGTGAAGTTCACAATTTCTTAACGTTTCACATTCTTTTTGCAGCAAGAGGAAATGAAAATCGCCTCATCGCAGGAGTCGTCGGTTAAGCCGGCCGGCCCGTGGGACAACGCCTTTAACAGGGCGTTGAACAAGGTCAAGAAGGTTGACGACGTGATGGCGAAGCCATCGTCAGCCGGCCGTGTGGTCGGCTTTGGTGCGGACCTAAATTGGTCCGAATATTATGGAAAATCGGCGGAGCAGTCCGGTTCGAGGGGGCGCAAGGCGAGAAGGACCGAAGAAGATGCCGCTTATGTTCGTGGATTGGAGGAGAAGGTGAACATGCTTCCGCAGCTTGTCCAGGACGAAGTGGCGAAGACGATGAACGCTCTCCTTCCAGATATGATGCAGTCGCTCGCGAATTGGCAAGCGCGTGGTGCACAAGGGCCCATACCAGTCCCCAGCATGGTCGGCAGCAACTCGGGCACCGCGGCACCTGCATTCGCGACTCCGGCCGTAGTGGTGGCTCCCGCACCGACTCCCGGCGTATTGGTGACTCCGGCCGCCAACACCGCGGCGGCGACGCCGGACGTGATGGTAACTCCTCCGTCCACGATCGAGCAACCGGGGCATAACAATAATGCACCCGGCGGCAGCGCAAATAGGGCGACCGACGCCACGGGAGGCAACGCGCCCTCCGTATCTTGCATGCCCGCCGTCATCGGCGGGGTCTCTTCAGTAGCCGACCTCGACGCCCTCAAGGTAACTATAAGCGTCTGCAACTCAAAAGAGGACTTCATCTCCTTGCCTTTTTTAGTGGAATCTCTCTGATGCCATACATGCATATATATATATATCTCTTTCGCAGGAGGACACTCCATGCATTTTATTACAAGTCGTGGACGGCGAGTTGAAGGATGTTGCCAAAGGTAAAATCATTCAACCACAAAATCAAATCATGCACAATATGCCGATGGCACCGGAGATGCATAGGGTTCAAATCTCTCTCGTGATTTCGAGCTACGAGAGAGTTGAACCTCCCATTCAACCCCCCGGATACGATGAGGACGAGCCGGCAGTCCTGAGTGACTGTTTCAACCAAATATGCCTATGGACAAAGAGCCAAATGCGTTTAATGACGGGGGAAAGGGGCACCACACCTAGGACAACACCGCTAGTCATAGTGTCGGCGCCACATGATCCAATCGGCACACAACAAGAAGACGATGATCTTGATGATGATATCAGCGCCGACCAGTTCATCAATACTTTGTATGATGCTGATGACTTATTCATGCCTCCTGCTGAAGGAGCCTATCAGCATGACGAGGAAGCTCGCGGTCCAGCTGATCCTGCGGCGAAGCCTGCTTGCTCCACGCGTCTCTTCGCTGCTTCTCAGGACATGTCTCCAGCAGCTTGCGCCTTCATCGAGCCTCAAGCAGATGCCACAAGATCTATTCTCAGCCCGTCCACACTCCATAAGGCGGCCACTGAGCAGATAAAGGCTGGTGACTGATCAAAATCATAAAAGAAGAAGGGACGGAAAAGAAAGAAGAGCATCACTTCTAGTAGCCAACCTTCGATGCCGATCCAGGCTCAGGACGGGCCACCAAGACCCAAGGATCTCTCGTTTGAAATCCATGTGGCTGGTAGGGCGATGCTACCTAAGGACATGTTGGACCTTGCAACTTCGGATATGCAGAGTGTGCATCATAGTATTATGGCATTAGAGAAGATTCTTCTTCGAGAAGAGAATCCCTCGTACCCGGTTTTCATGGCCAAGGTGCCACTCAACATGGGCTTCATCAACACTATCCCCGCGGATATGATAATCCTGCGATTTTCGGAGATCTTCAATTTGTACCATCTCAAGCGGCTGGACCATAGCCTTATCCGTCTGTTCTCGCTCAGCCTTTCTATGAGTATCAGGAGAGATAAGACCCCGAGCGTCGCGATATTGGACCCCTTCTACATGCGTGAAAGCATCTTGATGGACGACGGGGACGCGGCTCTCGCGGCGGGGTACATCACAGACTTCATGCTACGGAACGCCGACAAAGATTCATTTCTTATGACCTAATCTCCCAAGTAAGTCATTCGCTCGCCTCCGTAGCATATATGCTTTCTTAGCTTTCCATTGTCCTCTTCCAACATTCCTTTTGGATTGTTTTAATTATGCAGTGAGGATCAAGACTGCGTGCTCATCTGCTTTTCGCCGCAACACTCGCATGCCGTGTATTTAGACTCAGGGAGTGTGAAGAAGAAAGATTACAAGTATATCATGAGAGTCTTGGATGACGCTCTCGTCGGCTACATAAAAGCCGGAGGCAAGATCATGAAGCACAAGTTCAGGAAAAATCAGCCTGGCGTGAACGTGTTCAACCACGTAACGCAGTTCCCGTGCGTCAAGCAGCCGGCTGGCAGTGTGAGGGATGCGTACTACGCCCTTCATCACATGAGGGCGATTGTACAGGAACAACGCAACCTTACGCTGCCAAGTCATCTCAGAGCATGGGCCGAAAGGAAGGCAGAAATCACCGATGCAAATCTGAAGGAGGAGTTCTTTCACATCCAAGCGCAGATGGCGACTATCATCCGTCATGAAGTACAAATGAGGGTGTCGATCTTCCACTCGAACATTGCACCTTCCAATGGGGAGATAGAAGTCCGCCTAAAGGCCCTGCGTGACACAAGGCCTTTCATGACGAAAGAAGGATGCCGCCCATTCCCCGAGCCGAGTCAGAACAATTGAATGTACTCTTTGTGTAATTTGGATGTAATTTGGATGTACTCTTTGTGTAGTAGATGGTAGTGTCAAATACTCTTGGTGCTCTTTGTGTATAAAGGTCACTGCATATGCATTTATAGGCATATGTGCATGCTTTTCACCATTCATCGACTTTCTTTAAGTTGTTGATAAGTATAGATGCTAGATTGCTTTGTTCTCCTTTGGTATGATTCATATGGATGTGACCTCTAAAGCTTTGTTTTGTGCAGGTTGAAGAGCAAACAAGATATGATGACGAAAGTAGCTTTCGGTTTTCAATAATTGTTGGACTCATTGTAATTTTGTGATGGATGTAATCTTGTGAATCTTGTTGGCCTCTAAACCTTTGTAAATCTTTGTAATAAGAATTATAATGCAATTCTTTTGTATCAAAGATTGTTGGCCTCATTGTTATATTGTATTTTGCATTTCTGTAATATAATAAAAATATCTGTAATGCTTTTATTCTTTTTTGTAATTCTTTTTTTTGTTTTCTGTAATTATTTAGTGGCGCACTGTGAATGCGCCACCCCTAGGGAACCTTAGGCGTGGCGCATATCAGAATGCGCCACCCCTAAGAGCTTAGAGGTGGCGCATTCTGAGATGCGCCACGCCTAAGGGCCTTAGGGGTGGCGCATACAGAATGCGCCACCTCTAAGCCCTTATTAGTGGCTTGTAGTTAGTGGCGCATCCCTAATGCGCCACTAAACACAAAAAAGGGCGCCACTAAAAGGGCATTCCCTAGTAGTGGGGTCTTCTTTTGGTTGCGAGAGGATTCCTAAAAGTTCAACCAGGAGGTTGTGCTTCAGGATAGGAGTTTGTCTTAAAAATATGTCTTCTAGTTCATCCCTCTCCTGCATATGTATGTCATTCTCATGGTCTTCCATAAATTGCTGCAAAGTATCATCAAGAGGAATAGCAATAGAAGCAATTTCTTCAATAATTTTGTCATTACTTGAAAAGTCATTACCAAGAGGCTGCTTAGAAAACTTAGAAAAATTAAATTCATACGGCTCACTGTTGAATTCAACAGAAACTTTACCTTTCTTGCAATCTATTATAGCTCCACAAGTGCTGAGGAAGGGCCTACCAAAGATAATAGGTCAAAAACTATCTTGCACTGAACCAAGTACATGAAAGTCAGTAGGACATTTTACCTTCCCGCAGAGTACTTCAACATCTCTCACAATCCCAACTGGAGAGATTGTTTGTTTATTTGCAAGATGAATCGTGACATCAATGTCCTCGATCTCACATGGCTGAATCTCGTGCATGATCTCTTGATAAAGTGTGAAGGGAATAGCGCTGGCGCTAGACCCCAAATCACATAGCCCATAGTAATTATGATCTCCTATTTTGACAGATACAACTGGCGTACCTGAAATTGGGCCCTTGTTCTTGGCTGTGACAATGTTAGTGGAAACAGCACAAAAAATAATAGTGGATTCTTCAATATTACTGGTTACCAGATCCTTGACCATTGCAACTTGAGGCTTGACCCCTATCATATCCTCAGGTTCGTCAGTCGTCCTTCCGTTTTTGTTTAGAATACCTGTAACAAAAGAGTGCTCCTTTATCCTTGAGGGATAAGGAGGATATTCATACACAACTGAAGGTAAAACAGGATCAGTAACATTAATCTCAATAGGTGACTCCTTGAAAGGTTTATGATGTTGACTCTCCTTCTTCTTAGAAGAATCAATATGAGAAGAAAAGTCCTTGAAAAAGTCAACCATTAGCTGGGAATCAAGACCAATTTTAGAGCAAAAGGTATTAAAGTAATCAGTCTTTACATAACTCTCAATGTAATCATGCTCATAGTTTATAGTGGGTTCAATACCTTTATCAATTTCCCAGTCTTCAGTGTTCCTCTGGATCCTTTCTATAAGATCCCATTTTTCTTCCATAGTTTTGGTCTGGAATACCCCGCTAGAGGAGGCATCCAACATCTCCTTGTCCTGACGAGAAAGCCTGGCATAAAAATTTGTAAATATAATTTCCTTAGGGAGCTCATGGTTTGGGCATTTGAGCATCAGGGACTTCAGTCTCCCCCAAGCTTGAGCGATGCTCTATCCGTCGCGAGACCAAAAGTTGTAGATGTAGTTCCTGTCTTGGTGAATTTCATGAAGAGGATAAAACTTTGCATAAAAGAGAGACATAAGCTCTGGCCATTCAAGCAGATCAGAGTTATCGAGTAGCTTATACCAATCTGAAGCTTTATCTTTGAGTGATATGGAGAATAGTTTCTTCATGAAGAACTCCATTGTTACACCTGCAAGCTTAAATACAGAACATAATTGTGATAAATATAGCAGGTGTTCTCCCGGATATCCTTCTCCTGTATAACGATTAGACAAGACATGATCAATAATACCAGGTGGTATTTTATAGGGCGCAATTTTCAGTAGGGGTAGGAGTGACCACCACAGTCGTGGGGCGGCTCCTTCCCAGCAACGAACCAACAGTAGCAGAGTCCATAAGGACTGAAAGTAACAACAGAAAATAAAGGTTTCCTTACCGGCTTCACTTACCAATAGTGCTACACTCCCCGGCAACGGCGCCAGAAAATCTCGTTGATGGCGGTGAAGTTAATAGGTTTAGTTGGGTTGCCTCCCCCGTTAACCGCGCCAATAAACGATTCTTGATAACCCACAAGTCTAGGGGATCAATTCTAGCTTTTCGATAAATAAGGATGTCGATCCCACGAGGAGCAGAAGGTGCTGATAAGTGACACTGGATAAGAAAAGGCTGCACACACTCAAAGGTAAATATTTAGGGGTTTTTGGTTTAAGCAACAGAAAAGTAAAAGACAAGCAAAGTAAAAAGGGTAACTGAGGAGTAGCAAGTTGGCCAATCCTTTCACAAGGATAAGCCTAGGAACTAAACTTATAAAAGCTAAAGCGTTCTCGAGAACACACGGGAGAGATAGCCAAGTTACTTTCACCATACTCCGCTAAGTAATATGTATTGTGTTGATAAGTGTTGGTGGGTGGATCAATGCTAGTACACCTTCTAGACTAAGATAAGTGTACTCTTATGATTACACACCTTGCAAGCATCCGCAAATACAAGATAGTAATTAAGGCATAAGCCTAACCACAGCATTACGATCAAGGATCCATAACTCCCTTGTGCAAAAGTGTGTGAACTGGGGTTCAGGTTTCTGTCACTCCGGCAACCCACCATAAGCAACCTTTGTGCACAATGTATTCCTCTAGGCCCATGAAAGGTGAAGTGTTAAGTGTTCGACTCACATAACACCACTAGAGAAATAACAACACAACTTAAGTATCAAACAACACATAACACTTCAACATCATATGACTACTAACAACTAGACTTCTCCCATGTTCTCAAGAACTAAAGAAACTACTCAAAAGACATAAAAGATATCATGATCAGAGGTGATAGATATGTGGAAAACAATCTGGACACAATGATATTTCTCCAACAAAACTCAATAGCATTCACCACAAAGTAGTAATCAACACCAACAGGGTAGAGAGGATAGATAGTACGGATTACAACACAAGTTGCAATTGTGAGATGAGATGGGATGGAGATGGAGATGGTGCTGATGTTGGGAATGATGTTGATGATGATCTCGATGATGCCCGTGACGACGACGATGATGATGATGATGATGATGATGATGATGATGGCGACGATCTCCCCTTCCGGGAGGTGATCTCCTCGGCGGAATCTGCCCACCGGAGATGGCTTTTCTTCTCTGTAGGAGTCCGCCCCATGGCGGCGGCGAAACACAGAAACTCTCTTTTCTTAGGGTTTTCACCCCAGGGGGGTCTTATAGGCGAGAGGGGGCACCGAGGGGGGCCACCACGCATCCAGGAGGGTGCCTGGCGCGGCCAGGAGGGGGGCCGCGCCAGGCACCCTTCTGGCTGCCTGCTGGGTCCCCTCACCTCCATCCTAGGTGAGCCCCCCGTCAACTCCCATAAAAACGATCCCCGTAAATTTTCATCGCATTTGGACTTGATCTGATTGAGCAACTTGGTGTCCACTTTTCACCGCTGAATCCTGGTTGTGCTTCTTCGGCACCGGAAATTTGTAAACTGTGTAAAACAAGCCAAAAAAACATAAGAACAATACTTTAAAGTGGAATATATCAATGAATAGGATGAAATTACGATATAAAATAGTGATGCTTTTTGGACGTATCAGTTGTCAACAACAGCAGGATAGCAACTTTGGAGCTAAACATAACTATGATCAGGAATGTAAACATGGCAATGCAATACATATAATGGAAGTAGACATGATGCTTAACAGTATGCAACAAGAATCAATGCAACAGGCCTCATGGATGTGTCACAATCATCAATCAAACTTGCAATAAAATAATAGCAGCAACACACTAAGATGGACACTTCAACAGTGATTAACAACATCAAGATGGGCTCAAATCAAAATGCTCACAAAAGATGGATTGAAGTACACACAATTCTAAACAATTTTCCTTTTGGGCGCAACGTCATCCGAGCTACGGTTTGACCGCAAATCTACTCGCAAAAATGAATCAGTAGCACAAAATTTCCAGACTTAGAAAAAATCACAGGGTCTAGAAAAAAAAGCGACCTCATGGGCCTCGGCCCAACTGGCAGTGGCTGGCTGCCTGGGAAGGCTGGAGGGGCATTGCGGGGCCGCGGGCCTGGCCGGTGGCGCTGAGCCACGTGGACCTGGCCGGCCAAGGCGGCTAGAGGGAGGCCGGCTCGTCCATTCCCGATGAGGAAGCCGCGGCTGCTGGCGGCGCTGGCAAGACTGCGGCCTCCGGCGAGTCCCGTGGCGGCGCTCGGTGCAGGGGCGGTGGCGGCGCGGGCTCTGGCCGGATCCGGCCGGTGGCAGCGCCGGTGGCGGCGGGGCGAAGCGGCGGCCGGCCTTGCCGAGCTTAGACAGCTCCAATGGCGGCGACGGCGACCTGCACGTGAGGAGAAGGAGGCGGTGAGCGCGCCGGTGAGGTGAGGAGGAGGGGCGCGGGGAAAGGAGAGGGAGGCCACGGGCGGCGGCTGGCCGGAGACAGGGGCGGCGGCGGCTGCGGTGTCCAGGAGAGAGAGAGAGAGAGGAGAGATTGGAGAGAGAAAAAAAATAGGGGTGACGTGGAGCAACGAGGACCCTCCCATCGCCCGATCCGACGGCCGGAAGCTCCTAGGAGCTAGGGTTTCGGGGTAGGAGGTGTTTTTGGGCAGATTTGGGGCAAGTGGAGGGGGGGTGGCTGCAATTTTGGCTTAGGGGAAACCCTATAAAGGGGTGGGAGAGTGGTGGTCTTTATATAGCCCAAGTGACTGGCAGTTTGCAAAAACATCTCCGGTTTTTCTCTCGCGCGCGCATTGTTTACGTTTCTGACCGCCGGGGGTCCGCAGGACCTCCGATTTGGGTAAAACTTCGAATTGCGCGATCAACGCGTCGAGCCGGCGGCATTCACCTCGAGCTGGAACCGTTCTAAGAACACTTTCCGGCACGCTATAAAAATATCCCGTTTACTTATTAAACGGGGTTTTTTGTTCCGTTGGCTGCGGCTGGTCTCGTGCGGTTTTCGCGACGGTGATCTGGTGAAACCCGGTGTCGCAAAGGTTGAGTGTCAGAGTGGCAAGAGTCGGTGTCCGTTCTGTATGAGATAAGAGGGGGGGAAATAATCCCCGATCGATAAATCGGGGATGCAAACACCGCAAACAAATCAGACGATCAAACAATTCACACCGAAAACAAAAATTTTAATTTTTGTGAAATCTGGGCTATTACAATGGGGTCGCTCATTACCTTGAGTTCTCGCTCAGTGTTGCGGTCTGCGTTGTCTTTTTTTCCACTTCTGGTGCGATGGAGGTATGCTTGAGCTGTGATTAGGGCTTCAGCTGGTGTGAGCTGCTTTTATTCCTCGTCGTCGTCTTCTAGCCTGAACTCGTCATCCAATTTGCAGGCGACCTTCTTCTTGTTCGTGTGTTGCAGGTTGCTAAATCTGGATTTGCTTCGAGAGGGAGAACTATGATCGGAAAGGTCACTCGAGTGCTCGGGTGATGCTTTACGGGTGGTTCTCGAGTCTTTCCCAGTTTTTCTTTGATTTTCCAATTCGAGTCGTAGTCGTCTCGTTTTCTTGGTGACATCGCTTGCCAACTTGTTGTAAGCTCTAAGCTCGTCTCGAGTTGCATTTTCTTGAAGGAGTTCACCGCGTTTTACCGCGTCTTTCACTTTGGCGATTGCTTCCTTGGACAGTTAGGATTTTTCGGTGGGTTTATCCTGTCCTGCAGCTTCTAAGTCCTGGCGCCTGGTGCTTTGAGGTGGGTCATCCTATCTTCTGAATTCTTTTCTTGGTATGGTTCCTGGTTTGCCGATGGTTACCGTGAGCTGACCAGTGTTGCTGGGATCGCTATTTCCGTTGTTTGTGTGTGCTTCCCGGTGACGGTTCGGGTCGGCTTCTCGGTCCCTGTCATCTGAAGTTGGTTCGTGGGTGTCTTCCATGAATACCTGCTATGGCATATGAGTCGCCAACTTTGTATTTTTTTTCCCTTCTGCTTTTTCCACGTGAGTGTTTTGCTCGCTCAGTCGCGAGTGGTGTCGTGGATCGGGCTGAGGTAGGTTTCCCGAAGGACTTGCGGGGTCGTCGGGTGGGTGGGAGTTTCTTTTTTGGCTGACGTCGTCTTGGGTGCTACTGTTGTTCCTAGTGCTCAAGCGTCATTTGTTAGGAGGAGGGTGCCCCAATAGTTGATGTGGATCTTGAGCCTTCTGAAAGTCAGATCTGCGCCTGCGCGGAGATCAGTGAAAACTGACCGCGAGACGGGGAGATGCGTGATGAAGCCGAGGGACTCAAACAGATCTGATTCTGATCGAATTGCTAAGGGGTCGAGTGCTGGAGTAATCGATGCTTCGTTGGTTGCTGGTGACGAGACCGCCGAGATCGTTGCTCCAACTTGTGTCTTCCCCACGATCGACGCCAATTGACGAGGACTGACCTTAGCAAATCCCATGGTTAGGAACCCTGGGTTAGATCATAGAGGAGATGTGCAGGTTGGCGATACTCGTCGGCTAACAGGAGAAAGCACTTCCTTCTCGATTGTATTATGATGGAGGCGATTACAGTGGAGGTCGAGCCGAGTTCGCTGGGGACCGGAGATGTTGCTTGAATATTTGATGCCCAGACGTCCCCTCTCCCAGCCTTTATATATTAGGCTGGGTCGCGTGGAGTCCGTCTAGGTTTACAGAGAGGGTTTTCTAATCTAACTTCAGTCTTGGACGCCAAGTCGTGGCTTCCATAATCGTCAAGGACTCCTATGGCGGTGCCTCGAGTGGGCCAGTTGTCGGCCGGTTGAGGCTTCCAGCGGGCCTTCTAGCTTGAATACGCACCAGGTACCCTCATCTGTAAGAGTCGTGGGGTCACCGCCTCGTCAGGCCTCTTCACTACTATTGTAGGAATCACTGCTAGAACTCTCCATACAACATCCTATGTGATATCCATCAGAATGAAAGAACCTTGCCCATAAAGTCTTGTCTCCGTCATACCTGAAGATAATATCATCTCCCTTCTTAATATTGCGAGAACGGACAAAAGTTTTCTAGCCTTTCTCCAAAAACATGGAACCATTGCTGAAAAACTTGTAGTCACCCAAATAGGTCCATGAGGACATCCGTCAGACCGAAGCCATAACCCTGGAGGTTGGGAATCTGCCATGATAGGAGCAAAGGAATCAGGAAGATTGATCCATCGGTGAAGCTTTGTAAGCTTCACAAGGAAATCATCATTAAGCACACCCTCGTGTGCAAAGAAGGAGATTCATCTTCATGGCCTTAGTGACTTTGCACACCATGACCACGAGAAGCAGTATCACCTTGATTATTGGTACCCGACTCATTATTGGTTGTGGGATCATGTTTGCGGAGTTTGGGGGACATGAGCGATAAAGCTTGAAGATAAAGAGAAAAGTAAGAAGAGGGGAGTGTGTGCTTCATTTCACCTCGACCAATGGTAGGTGGCGTTAAAGAAAAAGGCTCTTCGACTTTTACAATCTCATAAATGAGACATTCGATGGTGACGCCTCGTTTTCTGAAAACATTTAAGAAGGTATAACAGTTAATATGGTAACGAATCTTTTAAAAAAATCAACAAAAGCCCGGCTTGTCAAAGGAAGCCGGGTTTTTCTGATGAAGTTGAAGCTATGAAGAGTCGGCGTCAGCACTTGCAAAAGAATCTAGGAAGATCATCATGAAGCTAGCATCTCGTCAATCTTGGGTGCTAATGTCGAGGGGAGGGGGTGGATCAAGACCGTGACCTGGCATACATAAGACACATGCCGACTTTTTTAAAGAAGGCCCAGAGGGGGACCCGGCCTTGGGCCAGGTCGCGCCCAACGTGAAGCTTGAACACCCTAGAAATAATAGGACTTGCCTTGATAAACAAGGAAACCGCTTGTAACTAGAGTAGGACTCCAACTCGTGTAGAGGTCGGACTCGTGTAAACCGAGGGACCCGACATCTATATAAGACAATGCCCTTGGACACCAAATGGATAAATCAACTTAGATCCTCTCAAGGCATAGGTAGAGATTTCGCACCCTTGTATTCGAGAAGTCGACATCCAATAATAGAAAAGCAGGAGTAGGTCTTTACCTTAAGAGGGGTCGAAACCTGGGTAAAATCTCGCGTCTCGTAATCTCGCAGACTCTCTCCTTGTATCCACCTCGTAGCAAAGGCCTCACGCTAAGTCCTCCAATGAGGACATCTGCCATGACTTTCCCATGACACAATCCGCGAGTGACTGCTATTAGTCCAATAGACTATTTTCCGAGTAGGTGCATTCTGTTTTGGCACTACGCCCCTACAAATATTGCTTGGTCTTCGACACACTGCACCCCAGATGTCGCGCAAGCTCGCGCGTAGGTAAGACCCCGCTGCATAGATGGCCGGGTCGGGACTTGCCACAATGCAACTTCACTCCCGACGGTTCCATGAGCGATCCATGATGAAAGTTAAACCACTAATGGACGCGTTGTGGTCATATTTGCTAAGACTGACGGCATTGATCATGTAAGCCCTGCACACTACACCACGGTAGAGCTTAGGAGACACACTTGTGTGGGCAAAAGTCCATCAATTTCTACAAGAAATATGTCGGCGTAGCTTTCAAGCTTTGTCCTCGGTTCATGTGTAGGTAAATGTATCCCATCATAGACAAACTATGTGTTGGCAACCACGTAACAACTATGTACCAGTCGACAAGTACTTAGCAACATTTTATCTGTCGGCACATGTATGGGCTTTGACAGATTTTCTGTCGGCGTAGGTATGTGTTTAGTGACATCAAGTATGTCGCCGTAGGTAGGGTGTATGGGTACATATTATGTGTCGACGTATGTGTACACGTGTGAAACAAGGAATCCTTGAAATTCTTGGCGGCTGAATTAGGCGCGCGAGACGGAAAATTTCGGCTACGCGCGGCCCAAATTTGACCCACCCCAAAATGTGAGACCCAACCCACCAAATACTCCGCCTCCGCACATCCCCTCCTCTCGCACCATCCCCCGTCCCTGTCACCGGCAGTGAAGGTGCGACCTCGCGCTCCGGATCCCCGATCCCTGCTTCCGCCGATGAAGGTGTCGTCGTCATCCTCGCCCCCCCCCCCCGCCGCTATCCTCGCCGTCCTTGTATGCCACCGTTCCCCTCACCCCCCCCTCACGCCTACCGCCGCCGGGGTCATGGCTGCCAAACCCCGGCCACTGATCTGGCCGCCGCCGCCCCTCTTCTCTCCCGCAATACCTCTTTTCCAGATCCGTCAGCCGCAAGCTCGTTTCTTTCGTGTGGCTGCTGCGCACGGAAGACAGTGGAGATTTCGAGGCATGTTCCTCATCACGCGCCCGATGCCACTCGGCTGGTCGCTGGTCGTTCTCACGGTCGCCGTCGGTTCGGTGCTTTGACCCCCTCCTTCTTCACGTACATAAGCAGCCAACCCTGCCTCTCCTATATACTCGTGATTGATTTGGGTAGTTGGATCTGAATTGGTCAGTGACTCAGTGGTCATATTTCCTATCTTTGTTCTTTGTTCATGTTGAGTAACAAAAAAACATTCACAAGATGGTTATATACTTATAGATTTGGTCTATGATGTTCATATGGTTTGTGCTCAGTTTGTTTAAAGGCTAACTATGTGCTCCTATGGTTGCTATGCTTGTTACTCTTAATGTAATTGTTTAGAGCATTTGAGGATTTCCGATGCCTGGTGTGCAGGCACATGAGGATTTGAACCATCGCTGCTCGTGGGCTCATGCCACACACACAGGTTGTGGTTGGAGAATTAAATCTCTTCGCTGAACTGTAGTTGATTCACGGCGGCGACGACGGTGCCGATTGACCAGGAAGCAGCCTTCCGTTGAAGGACGGTGAGATCATGGGATGAATGTGGTCGAGTTCTTCTTTCAAGGAGGGGATGAGAGGTAAATCAAACTCTGACTTGTCGTTGTAGTTTTTCATTTGGTTGGTCGATTTGTGGATTTAGGCTGAACATTCATATCGATTTGTCATGGTTGTCACTCAGGTTGGTGGACAAAAACAGTTTCTTTTTATTTCTCATTCGAGGTTCCGCGGTACAACCGTTTCCATCTGTCCAGGGTGTGCGTGAAGTCTGCGCATCAATTTCAGATGGTGGTATGGACGGGACTGAGAGTGCCAGTTTAATCAGGAGGGGATTCATGAAACGAATTCGAGCAGCCATAATGTTCTGCTAACGATGTTTATTTTTCTGAATCTGACAAGCGCAACGTTCCGAGTGATTGTGTGATGGTTCTGACGATTGTGGACGGTGTCTATTTCAGCTAGGAGTGTTTACGGATGGACATGGAGGTGGGTGAAATAAATGCAGTACTCTCCTCTTTTGGTTCGCCAATTAGGAATTTATTGAAATGGTAAGCATTGTTTGGGATGAAATGCAGGTTGTAGCTAAATTCATGATTGGTTAGAGACTTATAATGGGGGTGAAAAAAGATTGCGGTGCTCTTGTAGGATAATGAACTTTCTCCATGTAGTCTTATAGCCTTCATTTATGTCTAAAATCGTTTTTTCAAACTTGTTTGTACATTTTTGCTTTGTTTAAAAATCAGTGCAGTTCACATTATCCATGTAGCTCGGGCTCCATTAGGCATTTCCATTTGTAAGAACAATTTCTTTAGACTAATAGTTCCGTATAGTAGTATTAAAATTCATATATAAATAGAGTGTATGTGTATCTAGGCTATCTCCCTGGGACAAATCATCTGTTGTCCTATTTGGTTATGCAAGGAATTTTATCATTTTGTTCTGTAGAAGTATGTATCATGCACTCCTATTTCAAAATTTTAAGAATTTTTTATTTGTTAATGACTATACCATGCTAGAGGTAGCTTCTAATTTCATCTTCCCCTAATATGGTCCATGTATATTATGAGTGCATCATGGTGATATGAAAAACCACCATGGAAGAACAGCAGCTTCTAAGACGAGCTATCATGTGCGGCTCTTTTGGAGAAAAATCCTATCCCTTGCCATGGAACTATGATGGTGGAACCACGGACTGTGGATACTCTGTTGCCGGCGGCGCGGCGGCACTCTGGGCTGCTGCACCTTCCGCGGCTCCCGCTGCTACTGGCGGGCGGTGGCTTGCTCTGCAGCTTGGCGTCCTGATGCTCATGCTGCTTGTGACGCCCCCCCAAAATCAATCCGTGTACAGTAATCATACACGCAGGGTACACGGCTGAGATTAGGGTGCCACGGTGAGAATATCACAGCACAATATTAAACACAAAAGGATAAACCAATATGTTACAATAAAGGGGTCACTCGGACCTTAATACATAAGTCATACAAACCATAATATCTGAGTATAGACATAGTTAGTCAAGTTTTGCCTTAAGAAAGCTAGCACAAATAACATCAGAGATACAGATCGAAAAGGCAAGGCCTCCTGCCTGGGAGCCTCCGAAACTACTCCTGGTCCTGGTCAGCGGGGGTCTCGACGTAGTAGTATCCGCCTCCGGGGTACTCCTGCTCCTGAGCTCCAACGTCGACTGCAGCGGTCGATCAGGCAAAGCGAAAAAGGGGAAATAAAGCAAAGGTGAGTATCTAGTATACCCGCGAGTCTTACGTCCGCTACTAAGCATTATGCATTGTATCAACGGAAAGAAGAGGCTGTATATAGTGGACTGCAAAATAGAAATCAGAATACGGGTAAGAAGCTAGGCCTATCGAAGACTAGCATCTTCCGACGATGTCTTGCAACAAGAGGTAAGGATCAGCCAACAATTCATATAAAGCATAAAGTAACAACGAAGCAGAAGTTGCTGCAACATTGTATAATATAAGTTGTAATGATTAACAATAATAATAATGCCTCCGAGTTCACCTCCTCGACATTCCCGCGAGGAAGAAAACCCGGAACCATACAGTTTAATAATAATAGTTTCTAGTGGTAAGATCCAGCTTCAGCATAAAACGTCCTGTTACCGTAGACACGGCTATTCGAATAGATTAAACTCCCTGCAGGGGTGCACTACTGTTCAGCCTGCACGCTCGGATCTCCAGGGTGGCGTGAACCTTGTTAGGAACGCCCCACCGAGGCTATCCGACACGACGCAGCCCATCCTAGGCTCAACAGAGAGGCCATCCGCCGGACTATATCCTATGCGCCAAGGGGTCTAGGTCCCTCACCCTTGCACGCTCCTGCACGGTGCGAGTCTGGCCGGTGAAGCAAAAGAAAATCCAAACACACCTGCTGCAGCAAAAGACAAGACCACTTCCCGGCGATCAGGCCGCAGTACTGCTGACGTCTGAAGAGCTTTCGGACGAACTACGACGCGGAGGGCCCACACCGTAATCCCACGTGTAGGTAGTGCGAACAGACCAACCGGTCTCTCAAGTCATCCGCCAAACCATTTAGCATTTTAATTAACCTGCGTGACAACCGTTATCGTTGCCTCGACTTAACCGACCCGCGGTCAACGACAGCAGTCAGGACCACCAGTACATCGGTGCCTGCCCTGTCGTCCCACCAAGTCACTGCGGTTACCAACAAGGTGAACCGTCTCCTTACCTTGTCTCGCGTGTGCTCTTGGTAGAGCTCGACTTTCGTGGTTTGGTAACTCTCGCGAGATACGAGCAGGGGCCAAGCACGCCAGTAACGTCGGTCGTACCCTCCCTGTCGTTCCCGACGATATGCCGCTCGTGGGCACCGTTGGGTCGCCCGACTTTCTTACCTTTGAGGACAACCGTTGTCCAGGACCCTATGGCGGCAAGACAAAGTCAGCCTCGAGTGGAGTACAAGGATTACTCCCGGATAGCTCACACTTGAGCTGACTAGGCATAACCCAGATAGGGGCCTTTGGCGGTGTCTGCTTTGTACCGTACCTGTGCAGTTGTATATATTATATCCGTGTTCACTCCCCTGAGTGATCACGTCCCGCTATCTAGTCATAGCTAACAATGCGCAGGGTTCACTGCTGAATATATGCATAATTATAATAGGCAGCATAGAATAAGAAAGGTACATCAAGGGGCGACAAAATCAGGCTATGCAATTGAATAGGAGTATAACGTAGCAGCAGCAGTAACAATGCCTAGTGCAAGAAATGTACGGAAAGGTAGGCGATATCTGGGGAAGAGAATGGCTCTGCTTGCCTGCCAGCTCGACGGTAGGGGTACGGTCGTCGACGAAGTAGTCGTACCTGGCGGTGGTGTAGTCGGCGGTAGCAGCGGGGTCTACCGAAGATTAAGGGGGGAGGAAACAGTAAATACACAACAATAATATGCAAACATATGCATGACATGATAGATGAAATGTTAACGGTGTTCTAACGCAGTGCAATGCACATTGCTCGGAGCGGGAATTCATCCGGGAATGAACTACCGACTCCGGGTGATTACCGGACAGGGTGTCCGGAGGGGGAAGGGTTCAAGCCGGAGGTGTCGTGGGTACCGGAAAAACATAAGGGGGTGTATCCGGGCTAGTTGATCTATTCTGAGCAACTTTCGTGTTCGGAATAAATTCATCCGGGTACTTTTTATCGGTACCGGAAATTATCGACAGACAACCCGGAGGGGGGAATGTCGATGATCGGTGTGTTAGGGGGGTGTGGCAGACATACGGATAGCGTATCCGTATTCGTTATATTTTTCTGATCAACTTGCATGTATAAAGTTTTTGAATCTGAGCTACGGTTTATTTTATATGAATTTTCAAAGTTTAAATCACTTTTAAATCAATTTATAATCAATTTTGCATTTCTTTTATTTTTTAAACAGAACATTATCCATAACAGGGTTGACTGGTCAAACCTGACAGAGGGGACCCACCTGTAAGGTTGACTGGTCAACTGACCAGTGGGTCCCACATGTCAGCCTCACAGTTATTTAATTAAATCTTTATTTTTATTCCAAAATCCTCTGGGTCCACATGTCATACACAGTACACTAATAAATCAATTAATTAACTTAATTAACCCCGGGGTCCACTTGTCATACTCAGTGGGGGTTTTATCTCTGCTTATAATCTAATCAATAATCAGTGGGGGGCGGGGCCATCTGCAGTGAGAGAGGGGGGGGGGGGGAAACTAACTCTAACAGGGGATTAGCCCCAGGCGGTCACGGTCAGCGCGCGCGCCGGCGGTGAGCAGTGAGCCCGGCGAGGCCACTTCGGCCAACAGAGGGGGCAAAAGGGGGCGCTGCTGGACCGTACGGGACGCACACGAGGAGCCGCACCCGTTCCGACCATTTGTGTGAGCGGAGCCGGACCAGAACGGCGACCACGTCGAGCCGGGCGGCGCCGGAGCATGAACCCACGGCGCGGCGAGTACGGTGGCCAATTCGAGGCAGGAGAAGACGGGGAGGGAGGGCGAGCTCACCAGGAGTTGGATGAAGCTCTCGGGGAAACCAGAGGTCAACCGGAGGCGGGCAATTTGGTCGTGAGGCACACGGCGTCCGGCGGCGGAGGGGAGAAGGGGATGCGGTCCACGAGGCGTCCCGCCTCAAATTGATGCGCCGTGCCGATGTAGTCGTCGTAGAGGGCGCGTCTGGACAAGCTTCCGGCCACCGGGGAGGTCACTGGCCGCGTCGGCTACGACGAGCGCGCCCACAGCGGCTTCTGCGAGATGGGGAGAGGATGCAGGCGAGGAGGAAAAGGCCAAGGGCTACATCCACAGGGCAAGGGGCACGGCTAGGGTTCGGGGGCGGCGCAGGAGGCTTTATACTCACCGACGGCCGCGGGAAGCCCGCCACTGCGAGGGCCTCTGCCGTGGCCGGCTCCGATGCGAGCCACGGCGCCACTGCGTACGGAGGTTGGGGACGATGGCGCTTGGGTGGGTTGGGCCCGGCCCAGTGGAGAGAGAGGGGTGGGGGTGGGTCTCGCCCCTGAGCGTTAGATTAGGTTTTTATCTTTTTTTTTCTTTTCTGTTATTACCTTTATGCAATTATTTTATATAACTAGGCAATTTTGTAAAATATGGGATGTGTCCCATATTTGTTGCTACACCATATATTACTGCCACAAAAAGGTTGGGCAATATTAAAAGTCATTTAGTATTTGATTTAAATATTAAATGATTTAAATAGGGTTTTTGGCCACTGTTTTGATTTGTTTAGAATTTTCCATAGCACAATAAATACCAATCCACCATGGAAGTGATCCACTGAATATTTGTGAATTTATAAAAGTGGTTCCAAGATTTTAGGAAGAGATTTTATTGTCACCATATTTTTAATATTCATCAAAAGGCATTATAGGGTTTGTTTGAATTTCAATTCAAATGGCTTGGACTTGTTTTGATTCCAAATGATCAAGGTCCATGATCACCAGGCATTCAAGAACATCAAAGTGGAATTTGAAATTTTGCACTGTTCCAAGTTGATCAACAAAAGTTTTGAACAGTACAGATGAACAGTAACCCTGATTACTGTTCACTGACAGTGAGAGTGTTACAAATCTCCCCCACTACAAGAATTCTCGTCCCGAGAATCTAAGCGGTAGAGGGGAAAAGATCGGGGTATTCCTCACGAAGGCGATCTTCGCGTTCCCAAGTGGCTTCATCTTCAGAATGATTTGACCACTGAACTTTAAGGAACTTGGTTGTCTTGTTGTGGGTTTTGCGTTCAGACTGATCGAGAATGCGGCTTCGATGTTCTTGATAAGTCAAGTCCTGTTGCAGCTCAATCATATCATGCTCCACTTCACGAATAGGGTCTTTGAAGTAGCGTCGGAGTTGCGACACGTGGAATACATCGTGGACTTGAGAGAGGTTTGGCGGCAATTCCAATCGGTATGCCACTGGTCCACTCCTGGAAAGGATACGGAACGGGCCAATGTAGCGAGGAGCTAACTTGCGTTTGATTCCGAAGCGGTGAGTGCCTCTCATGGGAGTGACACGGAGGTACGCGTATTCGCCAGGCAGATAGAACATTTCCTTGTGCTTGCGATCATAGTTGCTCTTTTGACGGGACTGAGCAGCTTTCAAGTGTTCCCGAATAACGCGAACCTGATCTTCGGCATGCTGAATAATGTCCGGACCAATGAGAGTTCGTTCTCCAGTCTCTGACCAATTCAGAGGGCTTCGACACTTACGTCCATAGAGAACTTCAAAGGGTGCCATCTTCAGACTAGCCTGATAGCTATTGTTGTACGAGAACTCAGCAAATGGAAGAGATTCCTCCCATTTCTTACCGAATGAAATGACACAAGCTCGAAGCATGTCTTCAAGCACTTGATTCACGCGTTCGACTTGTCCTTGTGACTGGGGGTGATAAGAGGTGCTGAAATTTAGGTGAGTGCCCATAGCTTCTTGGAAACTATCCCAGAACTTCGAGGTGAAAATGCTGCCACGGTCTGAACTGATCTCCAACGGAATACCGTGGAGGGAAACAATTCTGGAAACATATAATTATGCTAACTGACTAGCAGAGATCGTCTCCTTGACAGGCAGAAAGTGGGCAACCTTGGAGAATCGGTCGATGACGACAAAGATGACATCATGACCCTTCTGAGATAGGGGAAATCCGGTGACGAAGTCCATTTCAATCTTGTCCCATTTCCATTCGGGAATAGAGAGTGGTTGCAGAGTTCCAGCAGGTCTTTGGTGTTCTGCCTTGACGCGACGACAAACGTCACACTCTTCAACATAACGAGCAATGTCTTGCTTCATGTTAGACCACCAGTACCGCTGACGAAGGTCTTGGTACATCTTGGTACTACCAGGGTGAATCGACAAAGGAGTATCATGAGCTTCTTTCATGACGCGCGGGGTCAAGTTTAGATTGGGCTTACTCCTAGGGACCACTAAACGATTCTTGAAATACAACGTACCATCATCAGCAACAGTGAATCATGATGGTTTTCCTCTAGCGATATACTTCTTAATCTTCTCGACATCAGAGTCACATGTTTGTATCCACTTGATGGTGCTGTCGAGGTCCGGCTGAACAACAAGGTTACTCACATGTCCCAGCGGAACAATTTCAAGGTTCAACTTGCGGAGCTCTTCATACAGAAGTGACTGCTCTATCTGGACTTCGAGTTCAGAACAGTAGGCTTTGCGGCTTAAGGCATCGGCCACCACATTAGATTTGCCAGGGGTGTAAGAAATTCCCATGTTGTAGTCGGCTATTGTCTCGAGCCATCTCTGCTGGCGGAGATTTAGGTCTGGTTGAGTAAATAGGTACTTCAGGCTTTGGTGGTCGGTGTAGATCTCGCAACGATTACCGACGAGGTAATGTCGCCACACCTTCAATGCATAAATGACCGCTGCCAATTCGAGATCATGAGTTGGATACTTATCTTCGTGAGCACGCAGTTGACGAGAGCCATAAGCAATCACTTTGCGCTCTTGCATTAGGACACAGCCTAATCCTTGACGGGACGCGTCGCAATATATCACGAAGTCCTTCTGAGTATCAGGGGGAGCAAGCACTGGGGGAGAAGTGAGCTTGTCCTTGAGAGCTTGAAAACTTTCTTGACATTTATCAGTCCACTCAAACTTGACGCCTTTGTGAAGCAGATTAGTCAGAGGCTTGGCAATCTTGGAGAAATTCTCGACAAAACGGCGGCAATAGCTGGCAAGGTCGAGGAAACTTCTGACTTGCTTGACAGTCCTGGGCGGAGTCCAGCCAAAATAGCCTGAATACGTTCGGGGTTGACAGCAACACCATCCTTGGAAATCACATGACCAAGGTAGGTTACTTCAGGAAGCCAGAATTCACACTTATAATACTTAGCATAGAGTTTGTGTTCTAGAAGCTTTTCCAGTATAAGAAGAAGATGTTCAGCATGTTCTGCATCGGTCTTGGAGTAAATCAATATATCATCCAGATAAACCAAGACGAACTTGTCGAGGTATTCCATGAATATATAGTTCATCAATCTGGAGAAGGTGGCTGGTGCATTTGTCAAGCCAAAGGACATGACAGTGTACTCGTATGAACCATAGCAAGTAATGAATGCAGTCTTCGGGATGTCCTCATCACGGACTCGGATCTGATGGTAACCCAACCTTAAGTCGAGTTTTGAAAATACCGTGGATCCAGCAAGTTGATCATAAAGATCATTGATCCGAGGGAGGGGGTACTTGTTCTGTATCGTGGCCTGGTTGATAGGTCGGTAATCTTGGACCAAACGGTTTGTGCCATCACTCTTCTTGACAAAGAGCGAAAGTGCTCCCCAAGCAGAGGAACTAGGATGGATGAAGCCTTTCTCGAGGGCCGTGTCGATCTCCTTGACCAAATTTGTAGATAAATATATTTATATTAATTATACAAAAAGGGTATCATAAATTCACCTTGAAATGTATTTTTATATTATATTTCTTAAATATCATAGATGTTGATATTTTTAACTATACATTTGGTCAAAGTTATAAAAGTTTGACTTTTTTTAAGAAAACTATACACCTTACATCAAGGAACGGAGAGAGTATATGTCAGGAAAGGTAATATATGTCGGCGTAGATTGGGTCTATATTGACAGCCGATTAGTCGGTGTAGATGAGGTGCATGTTGACTAATAAAGTGTCAGCATATGTATGGTGTATATGGACGGACTACCTGTCGGCGTAGGTACTTTCGCCCACAGCAAGTCCTCCGACTGTTTTATCTTCTGTCAGCATAGGTCTTAGCTACAAGTTATCTGTCGGCAAAGGTACCCTATGCCAACAGATTGTTGTGTCGCCAAAACATGACCGTGGTGTTGTGGCAGCGACATGGACCTTGCTTGTCACCAGTTGTATCCAAGTTCGTGTCGAGGGACGCGAACTTGATTGGGCTACTGAGGTATTTTCCGCTAGCGCAATTCACCAAGGCTCGACCAGTCAAGTACCTTGGGCCCTTTCAGCTTAGCATCCCTCAAAAAAAATTATATTTCATGGCTAACATCCGACGATTACGAGTTTGAGTCCCTGTGCGACTCTTCGAGTCCCCCAGGCACTCAGGGGCTACTAACGAGGGGTTGTCCCCACAACTCCTACGGATGAGGGTACATGGTGCGTGTTAAGACAGGAGGCCCACTAGAGGCTTCGACCAGCCCATGATTGGCCCACTTGAAGCACCGACGTAGGATTCCTTGGCGCTATGGAAACCGCGACTTGGCATCCAAGACTGAAGCTAGATTAGACAACTACCCCTGTAAACCTAGACGGACTCCTTGCGACCTAGCCTAGTATATAAAGGCTAGGAGAGGGGATGTCTAGGGCATCCAATCTCATAGCAACATCTCCGGTCCCGAGCGATCTCGCCTCGACCGCCACTATAATTGCCTCCATCATAATACAAAAGAGCAGGAAGTAGGGGTTTCACCGATCGAGGGCCATGAACCTGGGTAAATCCTTGTCTCCTGTTAGCCGACGAGTATCGCCAACCTGCACCTTCTCTCTACGATCTAACCCAGGGTACCTTACCATGGGATTTGCCGAGGCTGATCCTCGTCAGTCATGAACCCACAATCAAGAATAACGCTCCCTCTTGGAGTTACTATCTACTACTTGGTCAAAGCAATAAAAAGCAACGGAGAACATGCAAGAATTACTCAAGAACAAATATATAAAAGAAGAACCAAATATATAACTCATCACAATCTGAACATAATTTCGTAATCCATCGGATCCCAGCAAACAAAGCATAGCAACAGAAGAAAGATTACATAGATGCGCGCCTTGATAATGTAGGGCATCTCACAAGGGCTAAGAATTGAAGCACAAGATTGGAGAGAAGATATGACATAGCTACTGGTCATGAACCATGGTCCAAGGGGGACGAATCATGGCACATCCCGGAAGGGCTCATGGTGGTGGAGAAGCTCCCGGAGATCGATCCTTCCTCTGGCAGCGTGCCGGGACGAGGTCTTCTGGCGATCCCGATCTCAGGATCGCGGCGGCGGCGGAACAGTGGTGCATTTCACCATACGGAGTCTGCCCCGAGGTTTTTTGTGTCGAGGAGTAAATATAGGACTAAGGAGGGCACCAGGAGGGTCCCACCCCTTGGCCGCCTGGGAGGGGGTGGCCCCCCTCTGTCTCTCCTTCGGGCTTTCAGAGTCTTCTGGAAAGCTGATTTTTTCTATATTTTTTATGGAATTTTCCAAGCACTTTAAATATGGGTATAAACCTGCAATTCATAGACATCAGCACACAGAAACTGGCACTGGGTGCACTGAGTTAGTAGGTGTAAAAAAGTATGAAAGTGTAGAAAAACACATAGAAATATCACCTATATAAGCATGGAACAAACAAATGCTATAGACACGTTTGGGACGTATCAGCATCCACAAGCTTAATTCTTGCTCGTCCTCAAGCAGGTAAATGATAACACAGATAATTTATGTGGTGACATGCTACCAACACATATAAGAACTTAACAAGTAAGATATGCAATTCAAGTCAAGACAATAACAAGCAAGAGTCTATATCTAGTATTGAAACTAGCAAAGTGAGAACATAAAGGTGCAAGAGCTCTTGCTGTTCGTGACTCGAATGTCTCCAAATGGTGTTTGCATGCAAGAAGTGGGAGATGGGTTTACATCATAAAAAATACTATATAGTTTAATTGAGAACTCAATCTACTAAAACTTCACACTTGGTCTCCTTCGGAATCTTATTTTGACTCTTCCCCAGACCACTAGTCAGGCACAAGTCAAACTGATCCTCTCCCTTTCGACTTTGAGCACAAATGCAATGGATGAGCGCAGGCAGATATGTTGGCAGTTAGGATGGCAAATAGAATAATGATGGGGAAGGAAGAAAAAAAAGTTTGAAAGGCTCACATCCATGAGGACAATCATAGGCGAGAGAAAGACAAATGATAGATATGATGTCAGGAGTAGGGATTGCCATACAAAGGATGCACATATGAGCTAAGGTAAGCTCTCCAATGGAACTAGTGGGGGTGCATCCAACTTGCTTGCTCAAGAAGACCTAGAGCTCATTTGAGGAGGCTCATCCTTCGAATATGCAATTCAAGTTCTATAGTGTAAGGATCCCACATAGTTATGCATGAATGATATGAAAATCTCAATGGAGTACAAATATAACTTTGGAGTACGAGCGTGGATCTTTCAAAAGGAATAGTGGTGTTGCCCCTTCTCTCTTTTTATTTATTTTTTCTTCTTTTTCTATTTTTTTATTTTTGTGGCCTCATTGGCTCTTTCTATTTATCTCTCATTTGTCCTCTTTGGGACTTTTAATTTTTACTCTTTGGGGTCTTTTACTCACTTATGGGCAACACTCCATATTTTACAAGAGTATAGAAGATCTCACACTTTACACGTACTCAACATAAAGAAAACGGAAAACTATCATGATGTATGCAAATTTATTCCTCTGCAGTGTAGCAGGATATGCAATGATACTAGCGCGTCATGTAGCAATGATAAGGGAAAGGCCCAACTAGCATGCGTCTCTACGATCAAGCAAAAGCATGTATGACATGAAGATCAAGTCATGAGATGATGGATGTTGCATGGCAATGTATCTCGGAAAGGCTATGGAAAGGCCTTGATAGGTAGGTATGGTGGTTGTTTTGAGGAAGAATATAAGGAGGTTTATGATGACAGAGTGTATCATGCCAAGGGTTTGGATGCACCGGCGAAGTTTGCACAAACTCTCAAGATGAGAAAGGTCAATGCACGGTACCGAAGAGGCTAGCAAAATATGGAAGGTGGAAGTGCCAACAATCAAAATAATCGCATTAGTCAAAGGAACTCATGCACTTATTATCGGTAACTCTCTATCTAATCAGGAGGTTCACAAAGATACAAGTACACCGAGGAGGAGTGTACACTACTAGGATTTTGGCCACACAAGAATGGCCATTAGCAGCGCGGGAAATATGGCATGCGCTGGAGCAAAATATTAGAAGCGCGGCTCTCTCAGCCGCGCTTCAGGTGGATACCCAATAGGAGCGCGATACTAGGCCCCATGCTGCTAATAAGTTATCCCAACTGCAGCTCTCATGCCTGGCCACTTTAGAACCGGGGGCATAACGACCCGCACTGTAGATGTTTATGAAATTTATAGAGCGGGACTTTAGAGCTGCGCTTCCAATGTTGCTAGCCCTGGCCCAGTTAAGTGGTCCCACCAACCAGCAGCGCAGGATTTACACCCCGCGCTGTAGATGATTCAGTTAGTTGAGGCACCGTGCCTTTCCTTGCGCTGCTGATGTTGCGCTGAGAGTGCATTAAATGCTCCCTTTCACTCTCTTCTTTCTCCCCTTCCACCTCACACTCTTCTTTGCCCTCCACCATCTCCATTAAATATGGCTCCCCTGACTCTTTCCTTTGCTCATCTTTCTCATTCCTACATATGTGATGTAGCTAGCTCTCTTTTACTCTCTTGCATTGCATTCTCTTCCACCAATTAGATCCCACACTGTATTTTCCTCTCTTGATCATCTCTCCTACCAAATGGATCTACTCCCACACTCTCTTTTCCTCTATTGATCATCTTTCCTCCTAACTAGCAAGGAGATCATCTTTCATATTTAGGTGAGTAAAAAGTTGTGCTTTTTGAAAATGATGATTTTTTGTGTGTATGACACTTGATAGAGAGGTTAATTGGATTATGTGTTACAAGATGATCAAGTTGGTTATGTATTTGTCGAATCATCGAATGATGTGTGCGCATGACATGATGAAAGTTGCCTATGTTTTGCCGAAATGTCGATTTATTTCCGTTTCGGCGAATTCGGGCAAACTCTATATGTCCTTCTTTTAGGGAAGTTCATGCCGAGTTTTTGTAAGAGTGTTTAATCCATATATATGTATGATTATAAATGTTTTGATTTTGTATTAATTTACACCGTGCAGGCAACATGAAGAAGTATTTATTGAACGTGACAAGATTTTTGGAAGCCGTGGTGGCCGACATGCATGAAAATAATCGCGAGATAAAATGTCTGTGTCGAAAATGCAAAGAACAAGTCTGGATGGACCCTTTTAAAGGTGTCCATTTGAAGGTGTACCTGGTCATGCATGGTTTTATGAATGGATACACTCGATGGATAAGTGAAGATGATTTTGAGGATGCCGGACATGGAGAAGATTCCGGACATGGAGATGATGTCGGATATGGAGAATATGCCGGACATGGAGAATATGTCATAAATGAAAAACAAGATGGTGGACATGGTGAATATGCTGTCACACAATAATCTGATTCGTTTGTACTAAGTTCAGTCATACAAGACCCTCATGTTCAAGAACTGCTTTGCAAGAATACGACTAGCGAAAGATCTGCTTCTAGAGAGGAGGCCAAGATGGCACAACCGGAGTTTTAATCGAAGAATCCACTCTATGAAGGTTGCTGACTAGTGGACACCCTCTTGAGTTTCACGCTCGGTCTTCTAAAGACGAAGGCAAAAAAACAAATGGAGTGACACAAGCCTCGATGAGCATTTGAATTTTCTACAGGGAACTTATCCCGAGGGGAACATGTGTCCTACTAGTATCGAGGAAGCCAAGAATATCGTGTGCCCTCTTAATTTGACACACATTAGATACCATGCATGCATCAATGATTTCATCATTTATCGAAACGAAAACACAAAAAAAACCATTTGTCTGAAGTGCAATTCTTCTCGATACAAGAAGGATGGAAAGATGAAAACTCCTCAGAAAGTTGTGTGGTACTTTCCGTTTGATTCCCTGTTTGCAATGGTATTTCTTTGATCGTAAGTAAGCAGAGCTAATGCGCTGGCACAAGGATAGGGAGAAGCTGGATGATGGAGATGATCCAAAGCTGAGACACCCCGCAGATGCTAGCCATTGGAGAGCACTAAAAGGTGAAGATGCAGATTTCGCTGTTGATCCACGAAACATCGTGCTTGGTGTGAGTACCAAGGGCATGAATCCGTATGGCAACCAGAACACCAATCATAGCTCATGGCCTGTGTTTCTATGGATGTACAACATTCCTCCATGGAAGTGCATGAAGACAAAGTACATACACAATAGTATGCTGATTCAAGGGCCAAAACAACCGGCAAACGACATAAATCTATATGTTGAGCTCCTGAAAGAGGAGTTGGAGGTGTTATGGAACCCTGGGGTCTGGACATGGGATGCTTTCAAAGGAGAATATTTCATGATGAAAGTCGCGTTGCTCACAACGGTGCATGACTATCTCGGTTACGAATATGTCTCAGGCCACGTGTGTGATACGTCTCAAGTGTATCTACTTTTCCAAACACTTTTGCTATTGTTTTGCCCTCATTCTTGCATGATTTGGACGAAACTAACTCGGACTAACACTGTTTTCAGCAGAGCCACCTGTATGGTTTTATTGTGCGCTGGAAAATAGATTTTTGGACCTCTCAGAAAATTCCCAGAAAAATACCAGAAAATCCACGCACCCGAAAGAGCCATATGCCAGAAGTGGGACCAAAGGGGAGACCAGGGGGCCCCAGGTGCCCCCCTGACGCGTCCAGGGTGGGGCCGCGCCCTCTGGCCGCCCGGGGGACTCACCCCTCCTCTGGTGCCCTACCAGGACTCCTATTTATTCCCGTGACGGAGAAACCCCGAAACAAAGGTTGTTTTCCCAATTCTCGTCCCGGAGCCGCCGCCACCCTCTGTTCTTCTCCGGGAGGGCTAATCTGGAGGCTGTTTTGGCCTCCGGAGAGGGGATATCATCGCCATCGTCATCGTCATCACCACTCCATCCTCCCTCAATGACTTCTCCACCCATGTGTGAGTAATTCCCTGCTGTAGGCAAAGGGGATGGTAGGGATTGGATGAGTTAGATCATGTCATAGTTTATCAGATTGTTGGGGGCATGTTGCCTATCATCTAGATTGGTGTTTATCATCTTTGCTTCAACTTGTTGCTCTTAATGCTTGTCACTTTGGGCCCGAGTGCCATGATTTCAGATCTGAACCCTTTGTGTTTTCATGAATATATTTGTGTTCTTGATCTTATCTATGAGTTTTATGCACCTGTTATAGTCCGGAACCGGCGATCCCAATGGTGACAGCTTGGGACACCAAAGGGGATGGACTATAATTTGAGGATTCCATGTATCCATTGATTGTTAATGCTTTGTTCCAGTGCTCTTTGACAGGAGCACCTTAATCTCCATAAGTTCCTTTTGGCCCCGTTCGTAGCGGGATGGTAGGACAAAAGATGTTGTGCAAGTTCTTATTGCAAGCATGTACAACTACCTTTGGGATACATGCCTGATGTTTGATTTATGCCTAGATGATCATTGCTTTTCTGTGTGCCTTGCCCCAAGTTAAATACATGATGTGTCTTATCCATGCAGCGCCCAACCATCCATCTCCCTAGCCTAAAGTGTTTTAATTCTGCTGGTTACTAGTTGTGTACTTTCGCTGTTTTACTTTCGCTGGTTCACCACCACTATTACCATTGCTATCATCACTTCCATATCACAGTTACTATTAATATCTTGTTGCAAGTAAGTGTATCTCAGGTGCGGTGGAATTGACAACTCCACTGTAAAAGCTTGTGGATATTCTTTGGCTCCCTTTGAGTCGAATCTATAAATTGGGTTATTCTTACCCGTGAAGACTATCTCGATCCCCTACAGTTGTGGGTTATCAAGCCTGTTTTCTGGCGCCATTGCCGGGGAGCATAGCTTTATTCACAAGTCTACTTGAAGTATTTTACCTGCTGCAATTTATCCACTATGGGTAAGAAAGAAGACCCCAAGGTCCCAATCTTACCATCCCGTACGAGAAAAGGTATTGTTCTGAACACTAGTGCTACACTTGATTCACCTTCAATTATGAGTAAGTTTTCTTCACCTTCACCACATGATGCCTCTACTAAATCTCTTACTATGTCTGATACTTTTGATGATGCTTATACTACTCTTGATGATATTGGTTCACTTAGTCACGCTCTTGAGAAACAGATCGCTGCTGCAAAAAAAAAATCTGGAATTGAAATTCCTGATACTTGCTATCCTTTTGATGGAACTTACACTTATCCTGATTTGAGTAAACTCAAGGAGAGACCCCTTGATGATGATTATATTATACTTGATGATGATTTATGCAGGGAGCTGACAGAGTTTGACGACTTTGACCCTGATGCTATTATGAAGCTTCTCGAAAAACACTCCCTGAAGAACAAGACCGTTCCGGATCGTAAATTTGCTACGTCTCCTATATGCATCAATGATCCTGATTATAATTTCTCTGTTGATCTTTCACTTATTTCTATGGTTGAATCTGACCCCTTTTATAGCAGAGAAAATGATGATGCTATTGCACACCTGACCAAACTCACTGAGTTAGGTGGTTTGTTTAATACAGACGAGAAGATACGAAACTTCTATCTTACTAAGCCTTTTCCTTTTTCTTTAAAGGAAGGTGCTAAAGCATGGTACAATGCACTACCATGTGGTTCTATTAGGAGTCCTCAAGACTTAGCTCAATCTTTTGTTGATAAGTACTTTCCTGCTCATATGCAACATGCTGCTTTACGAAAAATTTATAACTTTAAACATTTGCAGGATGAGAACCTCCCTAAAGCTTGGGGGAGGTATTGTAGTCTGATCCAGGCTAGACCAGGACATGGAGTCCCTAATAATGAATTAATTGATATATTTTATGCTGGTCTAACTGATGAATCTAGATCCTACCTGGACAGTTGTGCTGGTTGTGTTTTCAGGAAAAGAACACCGGACAATGTAGAAGAATTAATGGGCAAGATTGCCAAGAACCATGAAGATTGGTCCGTCCTTGAGCCACCTCCACCACCAAAGAAAAGGGGCATGCTTGTCCTAAGCCCCCAAGATATGTAGGAAGCTAAGAAGTCTATTAAAGAGAAGGGTATTAAAACTAAAGACGTGAAGAATCTACCCCCATCGAGAAGTTGTGTGAGCCTACCACTCACCCTCCTATGGTAGAGGTACACTCTCTTTTAGATTTCAATGCAAGTGACATTCCTCATGGTAAGCCTCCTGATCAATGTTTAGATGAGCTTGATAATTTCATTATGAAGCAAAATCACTTTAATGAGAGGATACAAAGGCAGTTGCATGATAATTCCCTTGCCATCAAAAGTTTGCTTGATGTTCTAGGTAGAACAGTTAATGATGTTAAATGTCTTGTGAAGCATTTTCATATGGTCCAAATTCAGCTTGATCAAATTTCTAATGTGCAAAAATATTTGCTTGCTAATAATGCCAAATAGGATATACAGGCCTTCGGGATTAAAACCCGAGGGGGAACTAGCACTCAAGATCATCTCTATCCGGAGGGTCATCCTAAGAGGATCGAGCAAGATTCTCAAATACAGGAAGAAGAAATTGTTAGCTCTCTGAAGAAAAAGAAGCACAAAGAAGCTGACAATTCCAATGATCCAAAAAGTATATCTACCTCCGATGCTGAGACTAAATACGGTGCTGAGCCTGAAAAGGATGGTGAAAAGAATGATCCACCCGAAGTTCGAGAAGAAGAAGCACCCGACAAACGCAAGAAATACACTAGAGAAGATTTTGTCGCAAGAAGACATGGGAAGGAACGAGAACCATGGGTACAGAAACCAATGCCCTTTCCAGGTAAGTCTCTCAAAACTAAAGAAGAAGAGCATTACAATAATTTTTGTGAGTGGATGAAACCTCTTTTTCTTCAAATTCCTTTGACTGATGCTATTAAGTTACCTCCTTATTCGAGATATATGAAAGATATTGTTACTAATAAAAGAAAAGTTCCTAATGAAGCAATATCTACTATGCTTGCTAACTACTCTTTTAGTGGCAAGATTCCTGAGAAGCTTGGTGATCCAGGTATACCCATCATTCCTTGTTCCATAAAGAATAATTATGTCAAGACTGCTTTATGTGATCTTGGAGCAGGAGTGAGTGTTATGCCCTTTTCTTAGAAGAGACTATGTTTAGAAAAACTAATCCCTACAAATATCTCCCTTCAGATGGCTGACAAGTCAACAGCCGTTCCCATAGGTATTTGTGAGGATGTTCCCGTTGAAGTTGCTAATTGTTTAATCCTTACTGACTTTGTTGTGCTTGACATGCCCGAGGATGGGAGCATGTCTAGTATTCTTGGTAGACCTTTTCTTAACACCGCAGGTGATATTATTGATTGCAATAAAGGAAAGGTTACTTTCAATGTGAATGACAAGGAGCACACGGTGTATTTTCCGAAGAAAATTGTCAAGAGGCATGGCCTCGACTCTATAGAGAATACCGAGACCGTGAAGATTGGAGAATGGGATTGTCCTTTACATGTGCACCACAAATACAAAACCATCATGGTGGGGACAATGTCCATTAAAGTAAAGGTGCAATGATCACTTCATAAGAGGTGAAGTTTTTTGCTCTATATATTGCCGGTTTGTTGGTAAGACTTGATCAACCTTGCTAGTAAGCATGTTTTATATAGGTAAAAAGTGGAGCTTTTTATGTTTTCATTTGCCTTAGCTTTTATTCTCATTGCTGTACCAATTTTATATGTTTTTGAAACTTCACAACTCTAATCACTGCTCCAAGTTTTCAGAAATTTTCGCAGCTTTTTGAACTTCGAAATTTTTTCAACAGTGAAGTTGGCAGAAAAATTCCAGAAAAATTATATTAAAAGTTTCCATGTCGGGAGTGATCCAGAGGTACCTGGGGCTGACCAAGGGGGGCCACCAGTGGCCTAGGCGGCCAGCTGGCGCGGCCTGGCCCCTGGCCGCGCCCACAGGGCGCTTGGGGCCCACAGGGCAGCCAAATAGGTAAGTCTTCTTCCTCCTCCTTCCTCTCTCTCCAAAAACACGAGTTCTGCACCTTGTTCTTGTGTTCTTGCTCCTCTCCGTCCAGAATTTCGATCTCTCTCTACGACCCATCATTTGAGCTGAGATTTTGGGAAAATACTCCCTGGTATGTAACTCCTTCACCCCTCCAATTAGATTTTTGATTGGTGGCCTCATTTGTGAGTATTTAGTAGCTCTTGGTGATGTTCATATGAGCTTGCATGCATGTGTAGAATTTTATTTTCCAAGTTTGGGTGCAAGTTTATTCCTTAGGTAAGTGAGTAGAGTAGTTTTCCTCAACTCACTTTGTTTAAATCCTTGTTTTTGTGAATTTTCAAAAATTTCAGAAATGAGTTTCTTTGGAAAAGCAAAGGGGTGGCTTGGGAAGAAGAAGCCCGAGCGCTCCGATCGAGTCACTAGAGCTGCAGCTTCACCCTCAACAGTTAGGGTGAGCTACAATGAAGATCATGTGCCCCTTGAGTTGTTGGAAGACACAAACCCAGCATTCGCAATGATTTATCCATGCGATGATTTTCTTACAACTACCGGAATTAAGGAGCAATTTTATGGCCTTTGTGCCAATGCAGGTTTGACACGGCTAGCTTTATGCCGTGTGGTACAATACAAAAAACTTACCTCCTACTTTGTCAACAGTTTTTGTTAGAACCATGATGCTGGAACCGTCGAGTTCAAACTTTATAATGATCTCATAACCATGTCTTTGGCACAGTTTTGTGATATAATAGGTGTGCCAAACGTTGGTCAGACAGCTAAGATGACCAAGCAGCCTTCTGGGTTGAGGACCTCTTCAACTCCCTTTGCTGCCAGGAGGAGACCGACATTCGACGCACGAAGATTTCTAGCATTTTGTTTCCACACCTCAGGTATTTTGCGTATTTTTTTGCTAGAAGGGTGTTAGCTCGGGACAACACGAGCAATGGTTCTGCACCAGACTTCGCTATTTATGCGAACGCACTCTCTGGTAAGAATGAGTATAATGTGGGTGCCTTGATTGCTCGGCGTCTTGTTACGAACAGTAACAAGGGCAATTTATGTGGTGGCGTTTACGCCACACTTATCCTTGAGTCTCTTGAGCGCACCCCGCATCCTGATGATGTTCCCTTTTCATACGCGAGTCTCGATCTTGCGGCTATGAAGAGGCATAAGTTTGTTACCATGACTTCTCAGTTTGGTAACCTTGATTATATTTTGAGGTTTGAAAGGACTATTACTCGTGAGATCCTTCTACCTGCACCACTTTTGTTTGATAACACTCACAGGAACGGATGGTCCTTCAACGAAATTCAGTTCGATGAGTTCATGGCTAATTACCAGTCGCATAACCCCATGGAGGGGGTTGTGCCTGATGAGGAGGAGCATGGTGAGTTCACACCTTTCCAGGGAGAGACCTTCACCGAGCATGGCGAGGGATCTTCTTCCGCTTGGAGTGCAGGACCTTCCTCATGGGAGGACCCGAGGACTTCGGTGTACGCACCGGAGGCTCCTGGGGGTAGTAGCTGCTACCAACTTAGGCCAAAAGCCTAAGCTTGGGGGAGTACGTTCCCTTCTCACCTTTCCATTGTATTATCCGTTTTTATTTTGTTTGCTTTGATCTTTTTGAAGTTTTTTCCCGTTCTTCTTTGTTCTTTTATCTCGCAAAAACAACAAAAAGATTTCTCTTTTCTTTTTCTTTCGCTAAATCTTTCAAAAATCCAATTTTTTTTTATTTTCTCTCTTTAGTTTGCTTTGTTGCAGAGTTCAGCTCGAGTCCGTGATGAAATTTGCACTTGATTATATATTTCCTACATTCAATCGTGCAAGTGACAAGGCAGTAATGACGAAGATCGACGAAAGGGATGCAACAAGGAAAACCAGTATGAACTCTTTTTGTTTCTACTTTTGTACATATGCTTGTACTTATGATTTAGAGACCAGCTTGTAGAGACATAGTGCTATGTTTACAATGCTTTCCCAGTGTTCATGCTTTCCTTGTGGTTAATCTCAAATAGCTAGAGTACGTAATGTGTTGCTGAAATGATTTACATACATTGCATTGTTCATAGTTTGTCATACTGAAGTGGAATTTCCCTTTGGAGAATTCTTGGATTGACTTGGAACATGCTTACACATGTTTATGACTGAAAAGTCCACTATGCCTTGATGATCTTTGAATTTCAGAATAGTCATATCATTTTCATGACTGATTCAATGTTACTTTGTCGCTCTGCATGATTATGACTGTTATTGCTCTCTAGTTGGTCGCTTCCCAGTCTTTGCTAGCCTTCGCTCGCACTAAGCGGAGTTCTGCTTGTGCATCCAAAATCCTTGAAGCCAGTTTTTCCATATGAGTCCACAATACCTTCCTATGTGGTATTTACCGGCCATCCTAACGAATACTTTCTTGTACCATCTCAAAATTATTCAAAAGCACTCCTGTTTTGTGCCTCTGTTTAGCTCATGAGGAAGTAGTAGGTAATTCATGACCGTCTTATGTTAGACATGTTTTATTCCGGGATTTCATGTCTAATCTGCAAACCCCTAAATACGAGGAGGGACTGGCATGAGTGCGCCCAGCTCACAAAAGATAATCACAACCAACAAACCCTCCTTCACACATTGTCTATGAGAAATCAGAAAACTTTGGCAGTGATAAACAAAGGAGATTAAGAGGATGTGATCGTCTCCATCTTGGGAGCCGTTCCTCAAAACATGTCTAGCGTAAGAGGTGGTTGAGTTGTCTACTAGCATTCGTTGACGAAGCATGCACCTCCCAAAACACTTTTTATCTCTGTTTTCAAAACCAAGAGCTCTGGTACATGTTTAGTCTTTGCTTGCACCCACGGGTTTTCAACCTTTCCATCAAACTCCACGGTTCGAGAGTCTCCACCTTCTTTCTTCAAAGCACCAACTAGGAGAGCATAATTGTCATTCTGAGTGTAATGTGCATTGTCCCAAAGTACTACATTGTCTTTTGCATGATTGTGGTATTACTTATTCTAGAGTTCTTAGTTCTAGTCTCCTTTAAAACTCCGGAGGAGTTTCTGCATTTATGTTTTGCTTCACTCATGGAGGCTAGCAAAATACCACTCTAGTATGTTCAAACTTTGTGCATTGTAATCCTGTCTTGATTTTCAGTAGCATATTATTTTCTTTTAGTTGTTTGTGATTGGTCACTTGAAAGAAGGATTGCTTCGTGCATTGTCCTCATAGCATTGTTTTGATACTTGCTAAATTCTTTTCATAGTACATGCTTATATACATCTATTGAAGCAAAAGAGTTTGTCAAACTTTTCTTTGTCGCGTTCAATCCGTTGTACTGAATTGCTTGAGGATAAGCAATATGCTAAGCTTGGGGGAGTTGATACGTCTCAAACCTATCTACTTTTCCAAACACTTTTGCTATTGTTTTTCCCCCATTCTTGCATGATTTGGACGAAACTAACCCGGAATAACGCTGTTTTCAGAAGAGCTGTGTGTATGGTTTTATTGTGCGCAGGAAAATGGATTTTTGGACGTCTCAGAAAATTCCCAGAAAAATACCATAAAATCCACGCCCCCGAAGGAGCCAGGTGCCAGAAGTGGGACCAGAGGGGAGCCCAGGGTGCCCCAGGCGCCCCCCTGGCGCGGCCAGGGGTGGGGCCGCGCCCTCTCGCCGCCTGGGGGACTCCCCCTTCTCTGGTGCCCTACCAGGACTCCAATTTATTCCCGTGACGGAGAAACCCCGAAACATAAGTCATTTTCCCAATTCTCGTCGCGGAGCCGCCGCCACCCTCTGTTCTTCTCCGGGAGGGCTAATCTGGAGGTTGTTTTGGCCTCCGGAGAGGGGAGATCATCGCCATCATCATCGCCATCACCACTCCATCCTCCCTCAATGACTTCTCCACCCATGTGTGAGTAATTCCCTGCTGTAGGCAAAGGGGATGGTAGGGATTGGATGAGTTAGATCATGTAATAGTTTATCAGATTGTTGGGGGCATGTTGCCTATCATCTAGATTGGTGTTTATCATCTTTGCTTCAACTTGTTGCTCTTAATGCTTGTCACTTTGGGCCCGAGTGCCATGATTTCAGATTTGAACCCTTTGTGTTTTCATGAATATATTTGTGTTCTTGATCTTATCTATGAGTTGTATGTACCTATTATACTCCGGAACCAGCGATCCCAATGGTGACAACTTGGGACACCAAAGGGGATGGACTATAATTTGAGGATTCCATGTATCCATTGATTGTTAATGCTTTTTTCCGGTTCTCTTTGACAGGAGCACCTTAATCTCCATAAGTTCCTTTTGGCCCCGTTCGTAGCGGGATGGTAGGACAAAAGATGTTGTGCAAGTTCTTATTGCAAGCACGTACAACTACCTTTGGGATACATGCCTGATGTTTGATTTATGCCTAGATGATCATTGCTTTTCTGTGTGCCTTGCCCCAAGTTACATACATGATGTGTCTTATCCATGCAGCGCCCAACCATCCATATCCCTAGCCTACAGTGTTTTAATTCTGCTGGTTACTAGTTGTGTACTTTCGCTGTTTTACTTTCGCTGTTTCACCATCACTATTACCGTTGTTATCATCACTTCCATATCGCAGTTACTATTAATATCTTGTTGCAAGTAAGTGTATCTCAGGTGCGGTGGAATTGACAACTCCACTGTCAAAGCTTGTGGATATTCTTTGGCTCCCCTTGAGTCGAATCTATAAATTGGGTTATTCTTACCCGCGAAGACTATCTCGATCCCTTGCAGTTGTGGGTTATCAGTGTGACATGGACATTGCGGATGCACAAGGTGCATGGATGATACAACATATCTGCAGCTACCGATACTTGGGTCCTCGAAAACCATGTACATGGGGCATCGAAGATGGCTAGAACAAGATGACCCGTGGAGAAAGCATGGATATATGTTCAATGGAGAGGTGAGAAGAGACGACCTCCACGTAAGAGGAGCTGCACCGAAATGAAAATGTTGTAGTATGATTGCGAAGAGTTCCCCTCACCAGGAAAGAAGAAAAAGGAACCGGAGCCGCTCCTGAGGGTATGGAAAAAAAAGTCTGTTTTTATGGTATTTGTCGTAGTGGAAGATCCTCGACACTCCTTATAACCTTGATCAAATGAATATCACGAAGAATGTTCTCGAGATCTTGCTTGGCACACTTCTGAACATGCCGGAGAAGACTAAGTACGGGCCAAGGGCAAGAACTGACTTGAAAATCTTGGGTATAAGGGAAGATCTTCACGGAGCACCCCCGGAGGAGACGGAGATGGAGATGGATATGGACATGGACATGGGTAAAAAATCCAACAAGAAGAAAGAACATTATTGCCCCCCTCTTGCTTCACCTTAAGTCATAAGGAGATCGGTCGATTTTTCAAGTTCCTTGTTGGAATCAAAGTTAGTTCCGGTTTCTGTGGAAAGATAAGAAGATATCTAGACATTAAGAAGAAAACTTTTAGAGGGATGACATATCATGACTGTCACGTGATGATGACTCAAATAATCTCAGTTGCACTTAGAGTGATAATGGATAAGCACGTCCGTGATACACTTATTGGTCTATGAAATTTTATCGACACCATCCCTCGAAAGTCGATCGGTGTGAAGCAGCTCCAAAGGTTACAAGAAGAGATCATTGACATATTATGTGAGCTTGAGATGTATTTCCCACCGGCATTCTTTGAGGTCATGGTAAATATGTGTGTCCATATTGTTGACAACATCATCGACCTCGGCCAAGAATTCCTGCACAGCATGATGAGATTCAAAAGGATGAATGGGTTCCTAAGAGGCTTCGTTCGTAACATGTCCCATACGGATGCAAGCATCGTACAAGGCTATCTCACCCATGAGTGCATTTCTTTCTGCGCGAGAGTTATCTAGGTGTCGAAAACCCTATTGTTGGTTTGCCCGTCAAGAAGCACCTTGGCAAACTCGAAGGAGTAGGTCACATGACTGGATCAAGGGAATTGCATGTGGACTATTCGGGCCGGCGCACAGATTTTGACAGCGCAAACTTAGTGGTGTTACAACATCTACAACTGATAGATCCTTTCTTGGCACTTCACAAATACATCATTGAAAAGTACCACCTTGACCTGGGGATAAAGAAGACATACGCCGAAGTTACTAGAGAGCACAACTCTTCTTTCTTGCGTTGTTTCAAAGAGCACTGACGGGGATCAGCCCCGGAAAATCCCATGGTCAGGGACCCTAGGTTAGTCATAGAGAAGGCACATGTCGGACAATACTCGTCGGCTAACAGGAGAAGCTCTTCCTGCTCGATATTATTGCGTAAAGGACCGATTACAGTGGAGGTCAAGGTGAGTTCTCGCAAGACCAGATGAGTAGATGTGTATTGGATTGATCTGGACGTCTCCCCTCCTAGCCTTTATATATTAGGCTAGGTCTCGGGGAGTCCGTACTAGGTTACCAAGATAGTTTCCTAGTTCTAGTCTTGTCTTGTATGCCAAGTTTATGCCTTCCATATTTAGTCGCGGACTCCTACGTCGGTGCTTGGTCGGGCCAGTCGTGGGCCTGTCATGGCTTCCTAGCGGGCCTTCTGTCTTCATACGCACCGGGCAGCCTCATACGCAGGAGTCGTGGGGTTACCCCCTCGTCAGTAGCCCCGAGTGCCTGGGGGACTCGAAGAGTCGCGCAAGGACTCAAATTCTTCAACGCTTTATTATCTGTAGGCGCAGCATCGCTGCGGGTCGCTGGCAGTTTTGAGCCATGACAATATCTTTTTCGAGGGATTGCTAAGCTGAAAGGGCACAAAGAGTCTGCTGGTCGAGCCTTGGTGAATTGCGCTAGTGGAAAATATCGCAGTAGCCCAATCAAGCTCACGTCCCTCGACATGAACTTGGAACGACTGGTGTCAAGCAAAGTCATGCCGCTGCAGGTCTTGTAGGATCAATTGCTGCCAGTCTAAGAAAATAGCCTGAGCGCGTCCTCTCAACTCTTTTTAACTTGCGAGCGCATGGAAAAGTTCGGGAGTGAAATCTCTCTCCGGCAAGTCCCGGCCCGGCCGTTCTGTGCAGCGGGGTCTTACCTACACGCTAAGCATGTGTGGCATCTGGGTACAGTGTGTCGTAGCCCAGACATAATTATTTTTGTAGAGGCACGGAGCCTGGTTAGCGATGCACCCACTTGGAATAAACAATCAAGTGAGCTGTTTAGCAGTCACTCGCGGAGTTTGTAATGGACTCAGGCGAGGAAAATAAGAAAGCACCCACTCGGAATTTCATCGAGTGCGAGAGTAGATCATACTGTTGAATACTTGTTGAGTCGTTTGCGAGTGGTCACTCAAATGCTTCACTGTCTTCAGGGTGAGGGAGCACCCGAACTCTGAGAGTATGTTATTTCTGCTGGTGCGAGTGATCACCCGAGCACATCTTTTTCTTCTGGGTGAGGGAGCACCCGAAATCGAATAAAGGTACTCCCGATGAGAGTAAGAGATTTTTCTTTTTTTTAAATCAGAAAATTTGGACACCAAAAAATAGGTGGCTTTTGGAATCTTTCAGTCTTTCCAATTGTTTTCATCTTGATCCGTCCCTCTTTGAGATGTCATGCTGATATGTATTACCAGGATTTTGGTGACCTGTGATGATGTTTTCTTCTTTGATCCGTTGTGTTTTCTGGCCCGTCATAATTTTTGTTTGGACGTCATGATGCCCGGTGTCTGTTGGATTTCCGAGGCATGTATGGGAAACAAGCGAGATTTGACATGTCTTTTAAATAGTGCTGACCGTGTGAAGGCATCTTGTGTTGGAATTCGTAACGCCTGGCCCGTTTATTCTTTTATGTAATGATGACGTCGCCTGGGCTTCTGCCTGTTTTCCCCGGTTTCCCCTTGTATTGCGCTGTAAATACCTCATGTGGTTGCCTGTCTTTGGCATCCATTCATCGTTCTCTTCTTCTTCTTCTTCTTCTTCTGATGGCTCCCAAGTGCGGTGGTAGTGGTAATGGACGAGGTCGTGGCCGCCGTGGCCGTGGTGGCCGGACGCCTCGTTCTTCGCGTGGTGGGGGCCGTGGTGTTGCATCTGCGCCTTCTTCCTCCTCCATGGAAGAGGGTTTTTGGCGCTATGATTTTCTTTTGCGTGTTCTTAGCTGAGACGCTGCCCGAATTCCTCTTCCGTTCTTGTTTGCCTCCATTGCTTCTTAGCATAACTTGAGGGGTTTCTGGCTCCGTCTTCACGGATGTGCTTGCTCTTCTTCTTGGATGGAGATGGAAGTTGATAATTCATCTTTGATTTTCCTTGGGTCTGGCTGGAGGGCATTTTCTCGTCGGTTGAAGCTGCGCGTCGGAGATATCCTTTGCTGTCGTTTTGACGGCGAAGATACTGTTATTATCCGTGCATTTGATGCCGGTGGCAATCGTCTGAATCCATATAGGGAGGAAACAAGCAGTGGTGATTACGATGGCTCTAGTGGTGGTTCGCCTGCTTCTCCCGTGTCTTCGTCTTTGACTGATTCCTCGGCCGATGGTGTTTGCTCTTCTAGTTATAAGGATGAACTAGACGTCAAGCCGGTTGTCAAGCGGCTGCTTCAGTAGGCGAGGCACCTTGTAGAACTGGAGGACGGCGATCTGCTTCCTCGCGGACTGAGTTGCTACTTTGTCTGTGATGATGCTCGTCAAGTTGTGGTACGAAAGTGCCAATTATCTCAGTATGAGCATACATGTATAAGTCATAATTCCTTGGGATAATTATAACCCGTCTTGTAGTTGCTCGAGTCCTTATGTAGCGATAACTGTCTTTTGACTCCTTTGTAGCGAAAAAACTATGCTCAACTCCTTTTGTAATGAAGTTGTTCTTGACTCCTTTGTAATGAAATTGTCCTTGGCTCCTTTGTAATGAGATTTTCCTCGACTCTTTTGTAATGAGATTGTCCTCAGCTCCTTTATAATGAGATTGTCCTCGAGTCCTTTTTAATGAGATTTCCCTCGACTCCTCCGTAATGAGATTGTCTATTGGGTGCGCGGCAGCGCTCCCGATGGGAGTAGCCCCCGAGACTACGTTTGATTTGTAGAATCAGGCGTAGGCTGTGATTTTTGTCTTCCTGGTCTGTCTTGCTGCTATTTATTCTAAGCTTTGATCGGGTGCGGGTCAGGGCTCCCAATGGGAGTAGCCCCCGAGTCTTTAGGTGATCGGTTGCGATCAGGTGAAGAATGAAGGACTTTGCGTTTTTTGATATGCTTGTTTGTAGACGAACTTTGCGTTTCTCGGGGGGAGTTTTATGCTTGAAGCCCCCGAGTGTTTTTGTAGTCGCATGAGCGAGGATAGCGTCTCTCGGGGGGATTTTATGCTCGAGCCCCCGAGTGCTTTTAAGTACAGTCGCCTGAGCGAGGGTAGCGTCTCTCGGGGGGAGTTTATGCTCGAGCCCCCGAGTGCTTTTAAGTATAGTCGCCTGAGCGAGGATAGTGTTTCTTGGGGGGAGTTTATGCTCGAGCCCCCGAGTGATTTTAAGTATAGTCGCCTGAGCGAGGATAGCGTCTGTCGGGGGGAGTTTATGCTCGAGCCCCCGAGTGCTTGAAAGTATAGTCGCCTGAGCGAGGATAGCGTCTCTCGGGGGGAGTTTATGCTCGAGCCCCCGAGTGATTTTAAGTATAGTCGCTTGAGTGAGGATACCGTCTCTCGGGGGGAGTTTATGCTCGAGCCCCCGAGTGATTTTAAGTATAGTCGCTTGAGTGAGGATACCGTCTCTCGGGGGGAGTTTATGCTCGAGCCCCCGAGTTCTTTTAAGTATAGTCGCTTGAGCGAGGATAGCGTCTCTCGGGGGGAGTTTATGCTCGAGCCGCCGAGTTCTTTTAATTATAGTCTCCTGAGTGAGGATTGCGTCTCTCGGGGGGAGTTTGTGCTCGGGCCCCCGAGTTCTTTTGAGTAAGGTGTTTGGGCAGCATTATTTTATTTCTTTGAGTTTTACATGGGTTGCCGGTCGGTGCTGCTGCCAATGTCTCTGACAATGCTTAGAGGACTATGGGTAGAACAGGCGTAGATTCGCTACGTTCCATGGATTTCCCACGTCCTCATTGGTCTTCGGGTTCTTCAACCTGTATGCGCCTCCTCCTATGACTTCCGAGACGATGAACGGCCACTCCCATTGCGGGGCAAGCTTGTGCACTTTTTCCTATATCATCCGTAACACGAGGTCTCCTTTGGTGAACGTTCTGGTCCACAGGCGACTTCTTTGATACGTGCGTAGTTTGTCCTGGTATCCTTCAGATCTTGTGATCGCTGTGTCCCGAGCTTTCGTATGCTATGTCTTTGTCGTTCTGCAGCGCTTCTTCTGCCTCTTCCTCTTTGTACCCTGAGATTCCAGGAGCACCAAATTTTAAGTCGTGCGGCAGTACTGCTTCTGCCCAGTATGCAAGGAAAAAAGGGTGTATACTGGGTTGAACTGTTTGGGGTGGTGCGCAGGCTCCATAGTACCGCGGGAAGTTCCTCTACCCAGTTTCCTGCATCTTGTTCTAGTGGTGCTAGAAGTCGCTTCTTTATTCCTCCGCATACTAGGCCGTTTGCTTTCTCCACTTGGCCGTTGGACTGCGGGTGTGCGACTGATGCGTAGTTGATTTTGATGCCCAGCTCTTGGCAGAAGTTTTGGAATTTTGCTGCTGTGAAGTTTGTGCCATTGTTTGGGATGATGTTATGTGGCACTCCGAATCTGAAGATGTTTGACTTGATGAAGTTGACTGCCGTGAGGGCTGTTGAGCTGGTGATTGGTACTGCTTCGATCCATTTGGTGAACTTCTCGACTGCGACTAGTAGGTGTGTTCGCCCTCCTTTTGATTATTTCTTTAGTGGGCCTACCATGTCGAGTCCCCATGTGGAAAATGGCCATGAAAACGGTATGGTTTTGAATTCCAACGATGGGGCGTGCGTCTTGCTAGCGAACTTTTGGCAGGCGATGCAACGCCGTACGATATCTTCTGCATTTCTCATAGCGGTCGGCCAATAGAAACCTGCTCGAAAAGCCTTGTCCACGAGTGCTCGACTGCTTGCGTGTTGTCCGCAGGTGCATTCGTGGATCTCGAGTAGTAGGGCTTTGCCGTCTTCTTCATCTATACACCTTTGGAGGACCTGAGAAATGTTGCGCTTATAGAGCTGTCTTTTGATTACTGTGAATGCTTTCGATCGTCGACTAATGCGTCGGGCTTCTGCAACATCTTGTGGTAGGGTTCCATCGATTAGGAATCGAAGGAAAGGTTTTGCCCATGCTGGGCCTTCGAGTGCTGCCGGCTCTTCGGGTTCGGTTGCTTGGCTGCTTGTGCCGTCGGCTGTGTTCGTTGCTGCCACCTGTGCTGGTTCTTTTTTGTCATGTTCCTCTGCCACTACCTTGGTTTCCATTAGCTTTTCTTTGATTGATCTCTGGTTGATGCTCTCGAGGAAAACGCCGGGTGGTACTGGTCCTCGAGTCGATCCGATGTTCGCAAGTTCGTCGGCTTCTGTGTTATTTACTCTGGGGATATAGTTGAGTTCACAGCCGTCGAATCCTCCTTCTAGTGTGTTGTAGAGCTTCTGGTAGGCTGTCATGTTGTCTGCTACTGCGTTGCAGTCTCTCATTGCCTGTTGGACGACGAGGTTGGAGTCTCCATAGATCGAGAGGCGGGTGGCACCGCAAGTTTTTTCCATGCGCATACCGTGAAGTAGTGCCTCGTATTGTGCTTCGTTGTTGGAGGCGTTGCAGAAGTTGATCTGGAGGATGTATTTGAGCTTTGTTTCTTTGGGGGAGACTAGTACGACGCCTGCTCCGGCTCCTTGCTGTCTTTTGGATCCGTTGAAGTACATCGTCCATGAGTTGGATAGGTCTGGGGGACCTTGTGTTTGGACTTCTGACCACTCGAACAGGAATTCTAGGAGTACTTGGGCTTTGATTGCTGTTGGGTGTTTGAACTGCAGGTCTCGCATGCTGAGCTCCATGTTCCACTCAGCGACTCGACCGGTCGCTCTGGGATTGTTGAGGATGTCCGCGAGTGGTGCACTGCTCACGATTGTGATGGAGTGTTCGTCGAAGTAGTGCGATACTTTCCTGGAGGTCATGATAATGGCGAGCAGGAGCTTCTGGTTGTGTGGGTACCGCTGCTGTGGATATTTGAGTAGCGTGCTGAGGTAGTAGATTGGTCTTTGTATGCTCTGGATTTTTCCTTCTTCCGCGCGCTCGACGACGAGCACTGTGCTCACGACACTGCTGCGTGCTGCTATGTAGAGGTACCACTTTTCCCTTTCTTTAGGCACCACCAAGATTGGTGCGGTCGAGAGGGTCTTCTTTAGGTATGCGAATGCGTTGCTGGCTTCCTCGGTCCACTCGAATTTTTCTCCTTTTCTCAGCAGTTTGTAGAACGGTAGGGTCCTTTCGCCTAACCTGCTGATGAAACGGCTCAATGCTGCGAGTTTTCTTGTGAGCTGATGTACTCCTCTGATGTTGGTTGGCCTTTGCATCTTGGCGATTGCTTGAACTTTTTCGGGGTTTGCTTCGACTCCTCGGGCAGAGACCATGTCCTCGAGTAATTTTCCGGCTGGGACGCCGAACACGCACTTTTTTGGGTTGATCTTGATTCTGTACTCGTTGAGGGCCGCGAATGTCTCGCGGAGGCCGTCGAGTAGCGTGTTTGCGCTGTAGGTTTTGATGACAATGTTGTCTACATAGACCTGGACGTTCCTGCCAATCTGGTCTCTCAAGTATGCTTGCATCATCCGCTGGTACGTGGCTCCTGCATTTTTTAGGACAAAGGGCATCGTTTGATAGCAGAATACTCCGTAGGGGGTGATGAATGAGGTGTGCTCTTCGTCTTCTTCCTTCATCCTGATCTGATTGTATCTTGAGTATGCGTCGAGGAAGGAGAGGAGGTCGCATCCTGCTGTGGAGTCAATTATTTGAACGATTCTTGGCAGGGGGAAATGGTCTTTTGGGCAGTGTTTGTTGATAGGCCCATAGTCGACGCACATCCTTAGTACCTCGGTGTCCTTTTTAGGGACTAGGACTGGGTTTGCTATCCAGGATGCTTTCTTCGTCTCTCGGATGAACTGTGCGTCGAGTAGTCGGTTGACTTCTTCTCCGATTGCTCTGTGTTTGGGTTCTGAGAATCGTCGCAGTGCCTGCTTTACTAGTTTGGTGTTTGGCTTGATGTGGAGCGCATATTCTGCAAATTCTCGTGCTATCCCGGGCATGTCGGCTAGGCACCAAGTGAAAATTTTCCACTCTTCGCGAAGGAAGGTTATGAGGGTGGTTGCTTGCTCTTCTGGAAGGTGAGCATATATGCGAACCGTCTTCGCTGGGTCTGTTGGGTGGACTTGGTGTGTGATTGTGTCGCTGTCAATGCTGAAATCGCGGCCGAACTCTTCTGTCTCGCTTTGGCTTGCCAGCGGAAATATGCTTTTGTCCATCACCATGGCTATTTCTTTGAGTTGTTGTTGGGCTCCAAATGTGTCAGAGACTTTGTGGAACTCGCGGTCGCACTGGTCCGATTTGGTGAAGCTTCCCTTGAATGTGGTTATCCCTGCAGGTCCTGGCATCTTGAGCTTGAGATATGCATAGTGCGGTACTTCCATGAATTGTGCGAACGCTGGTCGCCCGAGTATGGCGTGGTACTGCGACTGCCAGTCGAGCACTTCGAACTCGGGCACTTGCTTTGCGAAGTTGCGCTTGCTGCCGAAGATTACATCAAGCTCGATTGTTCCGATGGAGGCGACTGCTTCACCCGGGACTACACCGTGTATTGTTGTGCCTGACTTCTTCCAAACTGATCGTGGGATTAACATCTTGCATAGCGTGCTGGCGAAGATTATGTTTAGACTGCTGCCTCCATCCATGAAGACTCTGTCCATGTCGTAACCTCCGATCTGGGCTTCGAGGACCAGGGGTGCGTGCCCTGGCCTTGGGACTGCGGGCGGATGATCACTATGAGAGAAGGTAATGCTGGTCTCGGCGCCACGCAGTTGGTAGATTTCTTCTATCTTTAGGCCTTCAGCTGCTTCAGCCTGCAGGGTGTAGGCGTGTTGCTTTGATTTTGAGGGTCTTCCTTCTTGGATCATGCAGATTCATCCATGGGACGTGGGGTATTGCTTTTCTGTGCTTGGTGCCGATGACTGCGCGCTTCTTCGAGTGCGCTTGCCTTCGCGCTGCCTTTCCTCCTTGAGGTTGTTGGAGAGTTCGGTGAATAGGCGACAATCTCCTAAGGTGTGGCTTGCTCTGAGGTGTCCCCAACTGTCCTCGAAACAGTGGATCGCGCAAGGTCCTCCCAGTTGCTCTTTGGCTATGAGTTTGCTGGAGCCGGCGTGCCTCCTTCTCCTTGAGATTTGGAAGATCTGCGAGTGGTCTTCTGCTCGGCTGTGGAATCTTGGGTCAAGTTCTATCCCGTTGCTGAGTGATTTTCTCCGGATAAAGTTGGAGAATTCTTCTGGCCTTCGACTGGGTCGTAGTATTCTCCGGTCTAGGTTTCGAAGTCGCTGTCTTGGCATGTGGCGGGAGTCTGGGCGGCGGCGGGTCGTCGACTGGTGGGCGAGTCTTCTGTTACGCGCCGTGACTCTTCGAGTGGTGTCCCCGAGTAGAGCCCTCACGCTTGCCTTCTGGGTCGTAAAGTTCTTTTCCGTCGGCGATGGATCTGATGGTCGTCGAGGTGCTGGACTTGATTCCGCTGCAGGCTAAGTGATCTTGTCGGGTTGATGGAGATGCTTGCGGTGAACTTGAACTTCTCGAGTGGGTTAGATCTGGTTCTAGTCCTCGAGTCTTGATTTGCGGGGGGCGGGACCGTCGAGATCGTGATTCCAACCTGTGTAGTACCCACAGACGCCGCCAATTGACGGGGATCAACCCCGGCAAATCCCATGGTCAGGGACCCTGGGTTAGTCATAGAGAAGGCACAGGTCGGACGATACTCGTCGGCTAATAGGAGAAGCTCTTCCTTCTTGATATTATTGCGTAAAGGAGAGATTACAGTGGAGGTCAAGGTGAGTTCTCGCAAGACCAGATGATTAGATGTGTATTGGATTGATCTAGACGTCTCCCCTCCTAGCCTTTATATACTAGGCTAGGTCTCGGGGAGTCCGTACTAGGTTACAAAGATAGTTTCCTAGTTCTAGTCTTGTCTTGTACGCCAAGTTTATGCCTTCCATATTTAGTCGCGGACTCCTACGTCGGTGCTTGGTCGGGCCAGTCGTGGGCCTGTCATGGCTTCCTAGCGGGCCTTCTGTCTTCATACGCACTGGGAAGCCTCATACGCAGGAGTCGTGGGGTTACCCCCTCGTCAAGAACATTCTGGCTAATCCTCCGCAACAGGGTTGTACGGACGACAAAAATCTGATATATGCCTTAGCACATGGCCCCATGGTCAACCTTGCCACTTATCAGGCATACGACATCAACGGTTACACATTCTACACTAAGGAGAAAGATAAAGAAAGTGATTATCAGAACTCAGGGGTGACGATGGAATCCATAAACGGCGATGGCATACTTGGAAGATTCTACGGAAGGCTACAAGAGATCTGGGAGCTTGAGTACTCTGGAAAGTACAACGTGACGATGTTCCGTGTCTGATGGGCTAGGAGAGTCGAAAGAGAGAACCGTTATTTCACCACCATGTGTATACCTGAGGCTAAGAGCGGTACCGTGAATGTCACCGCAAAAAATGAGCCATGGGTGCATGCTAAGCACGTGACCCAATGCTTCTTCATAACCGACCCAAACAACCCCAGCCGTGTTGTCGTGAGGAGAGGCAAAAGGAACATCGTTGGAACTGATGGAGTTGTCAATGAGGGTGACCCAGTGAGGGAAGACGACGATGACGATGAAGCATACATCAAAACAAGAAGCAAAACTACATTACCAATGAAAGATCGTAATCCTTGGAAAAGGAAAAGTCACGATGAGGGGCTAAATTATTCGGCATCGAACAAGAAATGAAAGAAGATCACTGCGAAGAAACGTCGTCGATGCTGATCACCGGGAGAAACTATCAATACCGGAAAAGGTTTTTGTATAAGCACTTACTATAAGATGTAATCGCGTTCTATAATAAGCACTTAATTAATATTCTATATATTTTGTCATTGCTTAATATGGTGAACCCAAATCAACCTAATCCTAATAACACTAACCTCCTAATCCAACCCCTAACCCTAATAACACTAAAACTTAACCATAACCTTAATTACAAAAAAAACAAAATAAATAAATAAAAAATCATCTACATCGTGGGTTATGCTGGGCCGCGCTTCAGATGGTACATCTAAAACGCGGCATAGCTAACCCCGTGCTTCAGATGATAGAACTTCTACAACGCTTTGTATCTAGACCCGCGCTTCAGATGAAAAACATTTACAGCGCGGTGTTGCGAACCCGCATTGTAAATGATGTTGTACCGTTAGAAACAGGTTCACCCTACCCGTGGCCACACTCACTCACACCACACTCTCACACCACCGTCGTCATCATCGTTGCCTCGTCGATTCCGCTCCTCCTCGTTGTCGCCCCATCGACGCCGCTCATCCTCGCCATCGCCATCGCCCCCTCGACGCCACTCGTCCTCACCCTCTCCCTCGATGCCGGCCGCCAGAAACTTTAGGGCGTCGCCGCCGCCAACCCTAGGGCGTTGCCGCTCCCGGCCACCACCCTGCTTGAGATCCACCTCGCCGCTGGCCCTACTCGCACTGCCGCCCTAGGTAAGATCCGCTAGTCCCTCTCCTCCTCCCCTTTCAAATTGAAGCAAATTTGGTTCGCATAAAACCAAATTTTTAGTTATTATTAGAAAAATTGCAAAATGAAAAACAAATGGTTAGTTGTTAGCTATATAAAATGGGTGATTAGAAAATTTAAGTTTATTAAAATTTGTTCTTAGCAATAGGAGCAAATACCCTAACTAATGGTCAGTTTTCTTCATCTGTTTATAAAGCAAAAGAAAAAAAAATTGGTTGTTAGTTATACATATGATATTGAGAAAAAAATGCAGTACAATAAATCTTACTCCCATAATTTTGTTTGTTCTGCAATGGTTGGCTATTTTGCAACTGTGATGTCGAGACCCGGAATACGCGTATGTAATTCCTGTTACAAGACAATCATACGGAGAGCCGAGAGTCGTACCCACTTCTCTAAGCAGACAAGGCCAAGCACAAAATACTCTCAGAAAGCATCGAACATGAGGGGTATCCCGTCCAGGCCGGATGATCAACTGAGATGGGTCATGATCGTCCGCTCACAAGTCTAAATGATTATGGGTGGTGAAATCCCATACTCATAGACAAGTCGCCACAACCACATTATCGATTGAATTACAACACTTACATAAACAGACTCCAGCCCGATCACCTAGTCGGGATCTCGGGCGGGCTCAATCATACAGCAAAGTGTGCCACGTGATAGAGTCATGAGCAATCGCATCGCGATGCCCCAAGCTGCACACATCTAAGGGCCACTTGGTGTATAAAAGACCGTCGGCAAGACCACAACTACGCTATCGAACCCCACACTAAGACATGTATAAAAGATCCTTCCTCGACTGCCCACGAGAAAGCAAACCATAGCACTCACACTTATCTTGGCAATTTTAAATTATCCGTTGAAGTTGTCTAATAACCAAGCACAGATAACCAAGTAGTCCATAACCGCGGACGCGGCTATTCGAATAATTTTGTTAACCCTGCAGGGGTGTACTACTACAAACACATGACCATTAGTGACCGCCAGGTCTCGACACCATTCAAGGGGTGCCGGCGAGGATATTCACCACAACACTTTGCTCACAGCCCTGATCTAGTCCAAAGAGTCGCCTATTTGAGGGGGATCCGTAAGGAGGTCCGGCCGAGGTTCCAACACGGCCTCAAACGATGTGTGCAGGGTCCCAAGCCGGTCTGAGTAGCCTATCTCCCACTTCTCCGACTGTGCCACAACCCTACCAGAACATGAAAACTAGTGCGACTTCTGGGGTTAAAAACGGGGTGAGGTACTAGGTCGAGAGGGGTCAGTGAGCCTAATGTGTGGTTGCACTCTTTGTCTTGGATCACCACACAAGAACTCTGTCTTAAGGCGGTGCTCAACGAGACAACCCATTGTGTACTCCTACAAAGCCTCTCATCGTCACGTTGTTTAGGTCAAGTTCACCAACACATTTCCACCATCATCATCATGATCACTACCATCCCGACTCACAAAAGGGTAACCTCATTGTAACTCTAAGCATGCAATAAGAAGTAACAGTTGCAGGGGCCACATGATATCAATCAACTCCTACATCTGCTAGGATTGTGGTTTTCTTACTACTGTAACAAAATGATAGGTCATGCTTCGGAATGGGTTCAACTATGTGGTATAAACGTAACATGGTAATCATCCTAAACAATGCATAAGGGAGACTGAGAGGAAAGGGGGATTTTATCAACATGATCAATGGGGGTTTGCTTGCCTTTCTGACGAGGGTCGTACGGGGTATCTTCAACGGAGGGGGTGATCTCGGGTTCCGGCTCCATCTCTTTCGATAGCAAACAACACAAACGAGCAATCAATATAAGTGGCAATGCACAATCACATGATATGATGTTATAGCATGAGTTTCATGGTGCTGATGTGTTGAAAGGAGTGCATTGCAAAAGGTTTTGCAAAGCAACTCCAAATTTGAATTTTAAAAGGGTTCATATGCACAATTGCTTCTGTCCCCCATTTTAAAACGGACAAACATGAAAACAAAGTGCATATTCGGAATACTTGCATTTTTCTGATAATTTTACATATATTAGATGTCCAATTTGGAGTTAAAATGAATTAGTTATGATTTTCCAAAGTTTAAAGCATTTTCTGGATTTTTTGACTTCTTTTATTAGGAAATCATATTGATGCGTCACTGTGAGGTAAGCATGACGTAGGGGGTTTGACCCAGGTCAAACTGACATGGGGGACTCACCTGTCATTGGCTCTGGTTAGTTAATCCAGTGGATTAATTTAAACAAGGGGTTAAGTGGCCTTGGGCCCACTGGTCCGTGTCACTAGGGGTGATTAGCAGGGTAATTAGTGCCTAATCTAATCATGCCACGACGACCTCACCGGGGCGAGTCGCCGGCGACGTCCAGACGCGGCGGCGTCCGTGGGGACGGTGTTCCCGGCCATCTTTCGATGCGCCAAGAGTACCAGTAGACAGCTCCTTCCCGCGCGCACTCGATGGAGCACAGTAGGGCCATGGGGAGTAACCGGAATCGCGCCATCGTCGAGCCCTAGTGGCGGTGGAGCAACTGGCTTGATGCGGTCGTCGAATCAGTGCACGGGGAGACGCTACGGTGGGTGCGTTGTGCTCCTGGGAGGCCTAGGAACACGACGGACGCACTGGCGAGGGTGGTGGAGCACGGGAACGAGCTCGGGGTCAGCCATGGTGGCGACGGAGCTCGGCTCCCATGGCGGTGTGAGACAAAGGAGGAACATGGCGGGTTTGAGTTGGGGGTTTTGTTCGCCAGCTCACCACGGTTGCGAATGACGCGACGGGGAGGTCGGGGATGCTTCAACGGCAAGGTAATCGTCGATGGCGTGTGGCGGTCGTAGACGAAGACGATGAAGGGGGCGGAGGCTACAGAGCGTACGGGCTGGATTCCTTCTACAGCTTGGCGTAGACGTCAGTGACGAAGACGATGGACAAGTTGGCGCGGCTCGAGGAGGTCAATGGCCACGCGTGCTCGGAGCCATGGCGATGGCGGCGTTTGGGTTGTCGACTGGCACGGCGAGAGAGGGGGAGGGAGATCTGCGCTGGAGGGGGAAATGGAGCGGGAGGCTTCCAGACGCCTCCAAGTGCGAAGAGGTGGCCGCGGGAAGCTTCTGCATGGCCGCGGCTCATCGGCGGCGTCGATGGAGTGTTGCATGCATTCCACCGAGCACATTTGGGGCGCGGGGAGGAAGAGACAAGCGGGGGAGGTGGGCTGGTCCGGCTAGCTGGGCTGCTGATGACCCTCAACTGTAGGGGATCGTTTGTAGCATTTTCGATAAATAAGAGTGTCGAACCCAACGAGGAGCAGAAGGTATTGGTAAGTGACTTTGGTAAAGAAATTCCTGCAGGAACTGAAAAGATAGCTTTGTAGGGGTTTTCGGTATAAGAAACAAATAGGTAATAGCGAGCAACGTAAAAGGCACTGAGGAGTAACATGTGGCCCAATCCCTTCGAGCAAAGGATAGTCCTAGCAACTAAACTTATAAAGGCTAAAGTGTTCTTGAGGATACACAAGATAAATAGTCACGTGCCTTCGCCATATTACGTATCGGTACTATGTGTTGGGTTGATAAGTGTTGAGTGGGCGGATATATGCTAGTACACCCTCTAGACTAAGATAAGTGCACTCTTATGATTAAACACCTTGCAAGCATCCGCAAATACAAGATAGTAATTAAGGCAGAATCCTAACCATAGCAATGCGATCATTGATCCATTGTTCCCTTGTGCAAAAGTATGCGAACTGGGGTTCTGGTTTCTGTCACTCCGGCAACCCACCGTAAGCATTCTTTATACACAATGCATTCCCCTAGGTCCTTAATAAGGCGAAGTGTTGAGTGTTCGACTCACACAACACCACTAGGAAAATAACAACACAACTTAAATATCAAACAACACATATTACTTCAACATCATATGACTACTAACAACTAGACTTCTCCCATGTCCTCAAGAACTAAAGTAACTACTCACATGACATAAAAGATATCATGATTAGTGGGGATAAATAGATGATAAACAATCTGGACACAATGATATTTCTCCAACAAAACTCAATAGCATTCATCACACGGTAGTAATAAACACCGGTAGAGTAGAGAGTATAGATAATACGTATTACAACACAAGTTGAACTTGTGAGGTGAGATTGGATGAAGATGGTGCTGATGTTGGCGATGATGTTGATGATGATCTCGATGATGCCCGTGATGATGGTGATGACGATGATGACGATCCTCCCTTCCGGGAGGTGTTCTCCCCGGCGGAATCTGCCCGCCGGAGATGTCTTTTCTCCTCCGAAGGTTTCCGCCACGGAGCGGCGAAGGAACTCGCGAAACTCTCCCCTTTTAGGGGTTTTGGACGACAAGTGATATATAGGCTAGAGGGGGGAGCCGGGAATGGCCCCAGGGGTCCAGGCGCCCTCCCGACCCGGCCAAGGTGGGGGCTGCTCTAGGTGGCTTCCTGGGCACCCTATGGTCCCCTCTGGTCCCTCTTTTGCGTGCCTTCATCATTCCTCTGGAAAATACCCTTCGTCGATTTTCAGGTAATTTGGAGGTATTCTCCTTCAGCAACTCAGCGTCCACTTTTTACCGCTGAATCCTACCTCTGCTGCTTCGGCATCGGAAAGTTGCAAACTGTGTAAATTAACCCAAAACAATAGCATCATATCATGAAATATATCAATGAATAGGAAAGAATTACAATATAAAATAGTGATGCATTTTGGACGTATCTACTCCCCCAAGCTTAGACCGTGCTTGTCCCCAAGCGAATAATGAGCTCGGTAAACCTGTCCACAAGTTTAGAGAGTGAAGTGTCGATAAATAGAATACTGACAAGAAGCATGATGATTACTTCACCAAACTCAAACATCCTCAACAACAACCTCAACTCATAAGGTCCTTATGAGAAAGTAGTAACCATTATAATCAAAAGTAGGGCTGATGACGGGGATATACCCTGGAAAATCCCATGGTCAGGGACCCTAGGTTAGTCATGAGAGGCACAGATTGGACGATAGCTCGTCGGCTAACATGAAGATACATTCCTGCTCGATATTATTGCTTGGATATGGCGATTATAGGAAGGCCAAGGCTAGTGCGCACAAGGCTAGGGTTACAGATTGTGTACTCGTTGATCTTGACGTCTCCCCTCCTAGCCTTTATATAGTCGTCTAGGTCTCGGGGAGTCCGTCTCAGATTACAGATAATATTTCCTAACCCTAAGCTTGTACCGTACGGCAGGTTTGCACATTCCTTATGAGTCGCAGACTCCTACGTCGGTGCCACTAGTGGGCCAAGGCTGGGTCCAGGCGGCATCCTTGTGGGCCTTCAGTCTTCGGGTGCACCGGGTAGGCCCATCCATAGGAGTCGTGGGGTCACCCCCTCGTCAGTAGCCCCCGAGGCCCATCCATAGGACTCGAGTCCATTCTTGCGTCGTTTTGATGTATGCACGGTTCAACCGCGGGTCGCTAGCAGTCTAGGGCCATGACAAAACCTGTTTCGAGGGATTTCTACGCTGAAAGGACCCAAGGAGTCGACTGGTCGAGCCTTGGTGAATTGCGCTAGTGGGAAAAACCGCAGTAGCCCAATCAAGATCACATCCCTCGACATGAGCTTTGAACACTGGTGTAGAGGAAAAGTCATGCCGCTAGTGATCCGCCAGTGATCAATTGCCGCCAGTAAAGTTCGTAGCCTAGGCGCGTCCGCCCGCCTTTTTCTATCATTCAAGCGCATGGAAAAGATTGGGAGTGAAATCACTCTGCGGCAAGTCCCAGCCTGGCCGATCTGCGCAGCGGGGTCTTACCTACACGCTAAGCTTGCGTGGCATCTGGGCATAGTGTGTCGTGTTCTAGGAATATGTGTTTTTATCGAGGAACGAAGCCTAATTAGTGATGCACCCACTTGGAATAAACAATCAAGTGAGCTATTTTAGCGGTCACTCGCGGAGCTTTGTCGAGCGCTCGAGCGAGGGAGAATGTAAAGGAGTACTTGCTCGGGAGGTCTTCGAGTGCTCGGGTACTTAAAGTTCTGCGAGTAATCACTCGAGTATCACCTTCGCTCTCGGGGTGAGGGAGCACCCGATACTCTGGGACCAAACGATCTGGCGAGTGCAGGTCGGCCTATCTTGTGTCGTGGTGAGGGAGCACCCGAAACTCTCATGGGTGCGAGCAATCACTCGAGCACGTCTTTTGCCTTTCGGGTAATAGAGTACCCTAACGCGTTTTTCTTTCCTTTCGAGTGAGGGAGCACTCAGGACTCTGTGAATGCGAGTGACTACTCGAGCACATCTTTATTCTTTAGGTGAGGGAGCACCCGAAACTCTAGTGGAGATGCTCCCGATGGGAGTAAAATGTTTTTCCCATCGGAAAAAGATTTAAAAGGTGGAAACTTTGAGGCTGGGAAACGTACTCGATACGCCTTGTTAGGATGTGACACTGGCTTGCTCTTCTGGCATCTCTACCACTGTAGCCTGTCAAAGGAAATGACTTGGCGCTGTCCCGCCGAAATTTTCGCGTCGTGTGATTATGGTCCTCTTTTTGCGTGCGTAGTGGGCGGTATTGTTACTGCGCCGATTGGGTTTTCCATGCTTTTCACTGGCCGTGGGATCGTGCCACGTTTACTGGACGCTGTAATTGGACGGTGCCCCTTCTCGCCTGGCTGTTGGTTAAATACCAAGAGGCTGGGTAAGTTTTAGGTTTTACCCAGCCATTGCCTTCCTCCTCTCGCTTCTGTTTTTCCCCTGTTCTTGAGCCTTCACCTTCCTCCTTTTGCTTCTTGCTGCGAAATTTATGACCAAGCGCTCCCGTGATGCTCCGGAGTCGGCCAAGATGTCTGGCAAGTGGGAGCGCTCGACCTTTGGGGCTGCGGATCTTGGCTCGCTGATGGCTGATGGCTTGGTGGTGGGAGATGCCGCGCGGATTCCGGGGGATGAGCATGTTCCCGCTCCAACGGCAGATGAGCGGGTGTGCTTTCAGGCGTTCTTCCCTCGCGGGTTCGCCCTTCCGATTCACCCTTTTGTTCGTGGTTTGCTGTACACCTATCGGCTTCAGCTGCATAATTTGACTCCCAATGGGATTTTGCATATCGCTTGCTTTATTACTCTTTGTGAGGCCTTCTTGGGGATCTATCCCCATTGGGGGCTCTGGAAGCGCCTCTTTTGTATAAAGAGGAGGAACTCTGAGTATGCTGTGGGGCATGTGGGTATATCCATTAGGGATAAACATTCATACTTTGATTTGGAGATGCTTGAATCCGTCAGTTCTTGGCGGAAAAGTTGTTTCGATCTATCTGAAGGATCAGCACGTTGCTGGGCAGCGATTTGGTCTCGCTCCCTTTAATCCCGAGACGCGAGTGGTCAAGCAGGCTTCATGGTCCCATTCTTTGTCTGCGGAAGAGTCGTCTGTAGTGGCTCCATTCTTGCTGAGGGTCGCTCTATTGAAGGACAACTTGACCGGTGGGCAGATCATCTCTGTTTTTATTGGGAGGCGCGTCCAGCCATTGCAGTATCGAGCCCGTCCCATGTGGCAGTATAAGGGACTCGAGGACTCAACGAGATGCTCCTCCGAGGAGCTTAATGCCGATGGTCTCTTGGCCCGGATCCAGCATGTGACCAAGTGTTCGAGTGTTTCTGAGATGGGTTTCGTCCTTCCTTATTCTTCTGATCACGCACTGCCGCAGGTTCGCTTTTTTGAATGTCTCATCTGATTTAGATGTTTGCTTGAATACTTGTTGATGATGCTATTTGCTTTGTAGGGTCACATTCCTGTGTTGTGCAACCCTCCGCAGCCGGAGGATGCTGATATTCGCGAAGAGACAGATGATTCCGCTGCTGACGATGCTGCTCCGAGTGTTGGTGCCAGCTGTAAGGCCCGATATGTGGTACTGTTCCAGATCTAGATGTTGCTATCCAGATCCGGGGACGAAGCACATATCGGTCACACCGTGACATATGACATAGCCGTATGCCCCGGATTTCCAACATGATATACAAACATTACAGACACAAGGATACAACATCTCATACAATCGGCATACAACTGTCTTAATACAATACATCAGCGGAAGATACATTTCTGAGTACAGACTACAATCAGATGCCTAGTGGCAAGAAAAATAGACATCTCTCCCATAACCACACGGGTCCAGGCCCTCCGCCTGGATCCACCTAACTAGTCGTCGTCGAGTCTCCCTGAAACATCGATCACCGTACCTGTTGTCGATCAAGAAACCTGAAAAGAGTTTGGGGGTAGTATCATGAGTACAAAAGTACTCAGCATCCAACTGTAGTGGTCAACTGACCCAACAAGGACTTCATCACTCGTCATTCTAGGACAACTAGTAGTTTACGGTAAGGATGGGGTAAGTGGTGAGGTTGCTGCCGCACTAGCATTTATGAAGTGGCTAACGATCTAGAGAGTAAGATAAGAAGCCAAGCATTCGATGAGGAATCGCCTCCAACAAGCCTGCTATCAACCTACTTACGCAAGCATAACACCTATCCTATCCTTGTCCTCCTTTTCGCACCCCGACGAAAAAGTAGCATTCAAGGAACACACACGTTGATCAAATTATTAAGATTATTGTCAGTTGTTGTTTTCTATGAACAAGGAGTAGGTCTCAAGTCGTCCATAACTGTGGACACGACTTTTCGAAAAGATTTAACCATGCAAGGGTGTACCAAGTGCCCATTACAAGGCTCCGCACGCACGCCCATCTCTCTTAGTTGCTACCCATGATAGGCAATCTTTTGATGATTTAGTCCCAAGAGATCCGGAACGACAGGTCCCTCTAACTAACAACGCACAAATCCGGGTGGCCCCCGGTGAGTCGACATCCAACTCAAAAGCCGGTCGCGCTCTCGAATTGGCCTCTACCGTCTAGATGACGTCGGGTTAGCTACCCACACAGATGTGGGCAGCCCCCTAGCTCCCTGGGGTGGACCAACAAGAGATCCATGTCTCAGCTAGGCCAAGTTATATTAAAGAATATCTGCCAGGAGCGACCCAACAGACACACACACGGTTTTCAAATGGTAAATCAGCTTGGGCCACCACTAGAAATGTTTGAAGCTAGGTAGGTAAGAAAAGGGGACCCCATAGAATCCCACACACGATTAGGCATGCTCATTAAGAAACTCAATACACGGAACTCGGGACCTAGGTGACTCGAATGGAACAAAGTGTCAGGGAGGGATAGCCTAGACCTTCCATCCTTCGTCGAATATAGTCAACATTATAATAATCATATCATCAACAACAATACAATAATGTGATAGCCCAAAACCAAGGAGTAACAAGGTAACTGTAAGGCCCGATATGCGGTACTGTTGCAGATCTAGATGTTTCCATCCAGATCCGGGGACGAAGCACATATCGGTCCCACCGCGACATATGACTTTCGTCATATGCCCCAGATTTCCAACATCATATCACGACATTACAGATACAAGGATACAACATCTCATACAATCGGCATACAACTGCCTTAATACAATACAACAGCGGAAGATACATGTCTGAGTACAGACTACAATCAAATGCCTACTTGCAAAGAGAAACACATCGATCACCATAACCACACGGGTCCAGGCCCTCCGCCGGGATCCGCCTAACTAGTCGTCGTCGAGTCTCCACGTGATACGTCAAACTCCATACCTGTTGTCGATCAAGAACCCTCAAAAGAGTTTGGGGGTAGTATCATGAGTACAAAAGTACTCAGCATCCAACTGTAGTGGTCAACTGACCCAGCAAGGACTTCATCACTCGTCATTCTAGGACAACTAGTAGTTTACGGTAAGGATGGCGTAAGTGGTGAGGTTGATGCCGCACTAGCATTTATCAAGTGGCTAACGATCTAGAGAGTAAGATAAAAAGCCAAGCATTCGATGAGGAATCGCCTCTAACAAGTCTGATATCGACCTACTTACGCAAGCATAACACCTATCCTATCCTTGTCCTACTGTTTGCGTCCCGACGAAGAAGAAGCAGTCAAGGCACACACACGTTGATCAAGTTATATTAAGATTATGTCAGTTGTTGTTGTCTATGAACAAGGAGTAGGTCTCAAGTCATCCATAATCGTGCACACGGCTTCTCGAAAAGATTTAACCCTGCAGGGATGTACCAACTGCCCATTACAAGATTCCGCACGCACGTCCATCTCTCTCAGTTGCTACCCATCACAGGCAACCATTTATGATTTAGTTCCCAGAGATCCGGAACGATAGGCCCCTCTAACTAACAACGAACAAATCCGGGTGGCCCCCGGGGAGTCGACACCCAATCCAAAAGCTGGCCACGCCCTCGGATCGGACTCTTCCGTATGGCCAAGGTCTGGTTTAGTCTGACCTATATAACAGGGGACTTCCCTAGCTCACCAGTGTGGACCAACAGAGAAACCATCTCTCCGCTGGCCCGGGTTGTTTAAAAACTGCGAGGGGATCCACCAAGCACACACACGGGGTATCAAATGGTAAATCAGCTCCGTCCACCACAAGAAATATTTGAAGCTAGATAGGTAAGAAAAGGGGACCCCATTAAAGCCCACATGCGGTTAGGCACACTCAGTCTTAAAACCAATACCCGGAACTCGGGTCCTAGGTGACTCGAATGGAACAAAGCGTCAGGGCAGGATAGCCTAGACCTTCCATCCTTCGTTGAATTTAGTCAACATTATAATAATCATATCATCAACAACAATAATATAATAATGTGATAGCCCAAACCAAGGAGTAACAGGGTAACATCGTAGCATCCTAAGCATGCATACTAAGCAGGGGCTGAGCAACGAGCAATAGTAACATAGCAGTACATGGTTTGCTGGGAGGGGACATGGTTGTATCGGTTTGAAAGAGGCTGTAAACATGTGGTACGATCAAACATCGAACCTAACCTACACTAGCATGCAAACCGTTGGTTGAAATAGAATGGATCATAAGTTGTATAGTCCTTGCCTGTTGATAAGTCGGGTTCCGAAGGTGTAGTTGATCGCAAACTCGCGTCGTCTCCGAGAGGTACCCGCGAAGCACACAAGACGGTAAACACTGGAAATCAATCAACGAGCAAGCATCTATTACTACGAAGCAAACACGAGAAAGAATCAACAAGAAGGCAACACAGGACATCGCACCTACCATCGAGAGCGGTTACTAACAGGTTAAGTAGAGTACTCGTCGCACAGGACGATACCGCACATTTAGAATCGGTTCAAGTTGTTTAGCTACACAAGGTGAGCAAAAGGTTGTTAACATGGCATATCACTCAAGCATGGCATAGCACAAAAACATGTCAAGAGGTGAAGCACAAAATAAACTATCTATGCTAGTCAATTTAAGTGAGGCACAACCTAAACATGGCATATCACTAAGTGCCCCCCGACAATTAAAACACTTGGTACTTTTCTTCCCTAAACCATATTTTAGGTTGGTTAACAGAAGAAAAAATAGCATAAACACAAAATACATGAAAAGCTAATCAAGTTCCATATAAAGAACACTCCAAACGGAGTTACGGTTAAAAAGATACAAGCAAAACAAGTTTGGAACACAGTCTGCCAACATCAGGAAGCACACTTTAGAACAATGCATAAACATGATAATGAATGCAAACATGATCACAAATGATATGAATTAAAGTAGACATGACAGGGAAGGCATGGCAAAAGGAATCATGCAAAAAGGAATCATGAACAATTAATTATAGCAAATGCAAAATGCAATAAAACATTACTGGTCTCGGACTTAATGAAAATCAGAGAAACATGACAGAAACTGTTATTTTTATGTTGTATAATCAGGAGCAAAACTATATGCAAAAGTGTAGCAACATGGCATAGCAATATATGAGCATGAACTAGACATGATGGTGATCAGGTACAAACAAGAATCAAAGTAATAGGCATCACAGATAAAAAGATATTAAGCATGCAACATGGCCTCAGAAAGTTACAAACTTAGTGAAAAAAAGAGGTGGCTGTCAAAAACAGCGGGATAGCAACTTTGGAGCTCAATAACTATATGACCATCAAGCATATCATTACAATGCAATACATGTAATGGAAGTAGACATGATGCTTAACAGTATGCAAAAGGAATCAATGCAATAGGCCTCATGGATGTGTCTCAATCATCATGCAAACTTGCAATAAAATAAGAGCAGCAACACACTAACAGAAATTAGTAGCAGTTAACAGTCTGATGCACACTTCAACACAGATTATCAACATCAAGATGGCCTCAAATAAAAATTCTCACAAAAGATGGATTGAAATACACACAATTCTAAGCAATTTCCCTTTTTGGCGCAACGCGATCCGGGCTACGGTTTACTCGCAATTATCGTTGAAAAATCGTAACAGCAACAAAATTACTCAGACTTAGAAAAAAAATCACAGGGCTATCCAGTAGAAAAAAAATAAAGGGGCCTCACCCCAAACGGGCTCGGCCCAACTGGCCAGGCGGCTGGGAGGATGGGCTACATCTGGCGGCCTGGGCTGCGAAGGCCAGGTGGGCCACTGTGGGCGCCTGTCCCAGCTGGCGGTTAGTGGTGGAGGCCGGTCGGCTTAGGCTTGCTCCCGAACCGCGCGGCGGTGGCGTTGACGCATGTAGGCGGCGCTCCGTCCAAGGGGCGCGGGCGGCACGGCTGTGAGCCCGTGGCATCCGGATCCGCGGAAGGGCGGAGGCGGAGGGAGCCCGCCGGCGAGGTGTTGACGCATGGAGGCCGGGCTCTCCCGTGGTGCAGCGGTGGCTGCTCGGGCTCGAGCCGACGCGGCTTGGCGGCCATGGCGCTCTCCGGCGGCGACCTGCAGGCGGGGAGGACGTAAGGTAAGAGGAGGGAAGGAAGCGCAGGGGAAGAGGAGGCCCTCTCCGGCGGCGGCGACCGGGGTTGGCCGGGGCGAGGCGGCGGCGGCCTCGGCCTCCACGGCGGCATGCACGGTGGAGAGGTGGGAGGAGAGAGAGGTGGAGGTAGGTGGAGGGTGACGTGGCAAATCCTGGCCCTCCGATCTCAAATCCGAGGGCTGGGAACACCCCTGATCTAGGGTTTCGGGATTTTGGGGTTATTGGGCAGATTTTTGGGGCAATGTGGAGGGGGTGGCTGCAATTTTGTGGCTAGGGAAACCCTAGAAAAATGTGGGAGTGTGGCTGTGTTTATATAGCCCAGGTGGTTGGCAGTTTGCAAAAACATCCTCGGTTTTCTCTCGCGCGCGCGGTGTTTACGTTCCTGACCGCCGGGGGTCCGCAGGGCCTCCGATTCGGGTAAAACTTCGAACTGCGCGATCAGCGCGTCGAGCCGGCGGCGTTCACCTCGCTCTGGAACCGTTCCGAATTTTTTTTCCGCCACGCTATAAAAATATCCCGTTTACTTATTAAACGGGGGTTTTTGTTCCGTTGGCTGCGGCTGGTCTCGTGCGGTTTCGCGACGGTGATCGGGTGAAACCCGGTGTCGCAAAGGTCGAGTGTCAAGGTGGCAAGGGTCGGTCTCCGTCCTATACGAGATAAGAGGGGGGGAAATAATCGCCGATCGATAAATCAGGGATGCAAACACCGCAAACAAATCAGACAATCAAACAATTCACACCGAAAACAAATTTTTTAATTTTTTTGAAATCTGGGCTGTTACAATACAACACCACCAACAAGGGGTCTCGTCCCGAGATCCAAGTTTATCCGGGGGAGAGGGGGGAGAGAAAATAAAGTCGACAATCTTCAACACCACCAACAAGGGACTCTGCTCCATGTCGACATCAAACTTCCGTCGTGATAAATTTCCTTAGAGAGACGGCAACGTCGAAAAAAGAAACCATTGGGAGATCAAGAGGAAGAATGACACTTCAAAGCGATGGTCAGGGGAAGTACTCTCACTGAAATCGTGAGGATACTGGGCAAGAGAACGGAAATCAATAGACGACCAAGATGTTTACCAGAGTCGGATAGACTAAAGGTACTACATGATTTCCCAACCTGAGATCGGAATCGAGACAATACGCTGCAAGCAAGGCATTGTAGCGGTTCCGAAACTCGACACTCAGCGAGATCCTAGAGTTTGAAGGGGATAAGACGAGAATTAAAACACTTACGACACTTGTCCTGACCAGAGCATGGGTAAGGATGAAAAATAATCCTACTCTCCGATAACTAACTTAGTAACTACAAAATAGTTTTTGTCTAGACTCGACCTCGGCCAGAGAAGGGATCATACGGTCGGTAAGGCTCTGATACCAAGTTGTAAGGCCCGATATGCGGTACTGTTGCAGATCTAGATGTTTCCATCCAGATCCGGGGACGAAGCACATATCCGTCCCACCGCGACATATGACTTGTCATATGCCCCAGTTTTCCAACATGATATCACAACATTACAGATACAAGGATACAACATCTCATACAATCGGCATACAACTGCCTTAATACAATACAACAGCGGAAGATACATGTTTGAGTACAGACTATAATCAAATGCCTACTGGCAAAGAGAAAAACATCGATCCCCATAACCACACGGGTCCAGGCCCTCCGCCGGGATCCTCCTAACTAGTCATCGTCGAGTCTCCACGTGATACGTCGAACTCCATACCTGTTGTCTATCAAGAACCCTGAAAAGAGTTTGGGGGTAGTATCATGAGTACAGAAGTACTCAGCATCCAACTGTAGTGGTCAACTGACCCAGCAAGGACTTCATCACTCGTCATTCTAGGACAACTAGTAGTTTATGGTAAGGATGGGGTAAGTGGTGAGGTTGACGCCGCACTAGAATTTATGAAGTGGCTAACGATCTAGAGAGTAAGATAAGAAGCCAAGCATTCGATGAGGAATCGCCTCCAACAAGTTTGATATCCACCTACTTACGCAAGCATAACACCTATCCTATCCTTGTCCTCCTCTTCGCACCCCGACGAAGAAAAAGCAGTCAAGGCACACACACGTTGATCAAGTTATATTAAGATTATCCCAGTTGTTGTTGTCTATGAACAAGGAGTAGGTCTCAAGTCGTCCATAAACGTGGACATGGCTTCTCGAAAAGATTTAACCCTGCAGGGGTATACCAACTGCCCATTACAAGGCTCCGCACACACGTCCATCTCTCTTAGTTGCTACCCATCACAGGCAACCATTTTATGATTTAGTTCCAAGAGATCCGAAACGACAGGCCCCTCTAACTAACAACGAACAAATCCGGGTGGCCCCCGGGGAGTCGACACCCAATCCAAAAGCTGGCCACGCTCTCGGATCAGACTCTTCCGTATGGCCAAGGTCGGGTTTAGTCTCACCTATATAACAGGGGACTTCCCAAGCTCACCAGTGTGGATCAACAGAGAAACCATGTCTCCGCTAGCCCGGTTGTTTAAAAACTGCGAGGGGATCCACCAAGCACACAGACGGGGTTTCAAATGGTAAATCAGCTCCGGCCACCACAAGAAATGTTTGAAGCTAGATAGGTAAGAAAAGGGGACCCCATAAAATCCCACACGCGGTTAGGAACGCTCAGTCTTAAAACCAATACCCGGAACTCGGGTCCTAGTTGTCTCGAATGGAACAAAGCGTCGGGGCGGGATAGCCTAGACCTTCCAACCTTCGTCGAATATAGTCAACATTATAATAATCATATCATCAACAACAATAATATAATAATGTGATAGCCCAAACCAAGGAGTAACAGGGTAACCTCGTAGCATCCTAAGCATGCATACTAAGTAGGGGCTGAGCAATGAGCAATAGTAACATAGAAGTACATGGTTTGCTGGGAGGGGACATGGCTGTATCTGTTTGAAAGAGGCTGTAAAGATGTGGTAGGATCAAACATCAAACCTAACTTACACTAGCATGCAAACCGCTGGTTGAAATAGAATGGATCATAAGTAATGTATAGTCCTTGCCTGTTGATAAGTCGGGTTCCGAAGGTGCAGTTGATCGCAAGCTCGCATCGTCTCCGAAGGTACCCGCGGAAGCACACAAGAGGGTAAACACTGGAAATCAATCAATGAGCAAGCACTATATTACTACAAAGCAACCACGAGCAAGTCTCAGCTGGCCCAAGTTATTTTAAAGAATATCTGCCAGGAGCGAACCAACAGACACACACACGGTTTTCAAATGGTAAATCAGCTTGGGCCACCACTAGAAATGTTTGAAGCTAGGTAGGTAAGAAAATGGGACCCCATAAAATCCCACACGCGATTAGGAACGCTCAGTCTTAAAATCAATCCCCGGAACTCGGATCCTAGGTGACTCGAATGGAACAAAGCATCGGGGCGGGATAGCCTAGACCTTCCATCCTTCATCGAATATAGTCAACATTATAATAATCATAACATAAAAAACAATACAATAATGTGATAACCCAAAACCAAGGAGTAATAGGGTAACATCGTAGCATCCTAAGCATGCATACGAAGCAGGGGCTGAGCAACGAGCAAATAGTAACATAGCAGTACATGGTTTGCTGGGAGGGGACATGGCTGTATCGATTTGAAAGAGGCTGTAAACATGTGGTAGGATCAAACATCAAACCTAACCTAGACTAGCATGCAAACCGCTGGTTGAAATAGAATGTATCATACGTAATGTATAGTCCTTGCCTGTTGATAAGTCGGGTTCCGAAGGTGCAGTTGATCGCAAGCTCGCATCGTCCCCGAAGGTACCCGCGGAAGCACACAAGAGGGATAACACTGGAAAGCAATCAACGAGCAAACACTCTATTACTACGAAGCAACCACGAGAAAGCATCAACAAGAAGGCAACACGAGACATCGCACCTACCGTCGAGAGGGTTACTAATGGGTTAAGTGGAGTACTCGTCACACACGACGATACCGCACGTTTACGATGGTTCAAGTTGTTTAGTTACAGGTGATCAACAAAGGTTGTTAACATGGCAGCTCAAGCAAGAATGGCATTGTCAGAACCCTCTATTAGGTAATGTGCTAGGGTTAGCAAGTCACTTGCATCATTTTAAAAATTTCAAAAGAAATCATTGAAATCAAATTCAAAAGCAAAATGGGAGAAGGAACCCCCCCAGATGAATTAATTCAAAAGGCCAGATAAAAATCTTCTCGAAAAATTCATGTTAGATTTTTGAAAAGTCTTATAAATGAGTGTGATCACATATCAAGTGATGTGGGACCCACCCCATGCTCATGAATTTTTCAAATATTCAAACAGTGCCTTGGAATTAATCAAAAACTCCTATTTGAGTTAAGATTCAAATTATTTGAATTTTAAAAAGTGCCAAACTTTATAAGTGGCTAGTCTAATATAATAAGAGGCCATATAAAAAGTTTCAGCATTTTAGAAAATGGCTAGGTATTTATTTTTGCTAGCCAAAACAAATGGCAGAAACAAAACAAAGAGAAAAAGAAAAGGGAGCTTACCTGGCCATTCGGCCCAACTCATCGCCCGCGGCCCAGCAAGCCAGCCCAGGCACGCTCCCCAGCTTGTCTTCTTCCAGCGCGGCGGCAAGCACCTCGGTGGCGGCCATGCCGTGGCCACCGACGCCACCCCGAAGAGCTGCCTGCTTCCCCGCCTTCTTCCGCGTGTCCAAGAGAAGCCCCTAGACGTCCTCGTCACTCTCCCTCTCTCGCCGCACTCTCTCAAGCTCCCTGTGCGTTTCCCCCAAATCCCCCGAGAGCAGCCGCCGTTCATCGACGCAAGAACTCGTAGCCAACGCCGGAGATAGGCGAGGAGACCCTATCCATCGTGCACAGCGTCGCCGTTTAACCCGATATGGAGAAGATGGCGTCCTAATCGAGCCCGAGGACGACGCACGCTTCACCGAGAGCTCGCCGGAACCGCGAGCCGCAGTCGTCGATTACTCCGGCCACAGAGACTCCCCGACCACGCCACCGCTTCCACTGCATCCGCGGTGAGCCCCTGCTTCGCCCCACCCATTCCACGGCCACCCTCTTGGCCTGTACCGTGTTTTGCCATTAAGGCCGGAGCTTCTCGCCGCCGGGATCCATGGCGACGACCCCCTGTTGCGCAATCGATCCCGCCTCCTTGTCTGATGTCTTCGCTGTGCTCCAGAGCTTCGTTTTCAACCACATCTGCTTCTGTTGGTGCGCCGCAGCGAGTTCCACCCCGAGCCCGTGCCACAGCCGCCGCCCGAGCACGTCGTCGACGAGCTTCCGGCGACTCCCGAGCCTCCCCGTGTGTGCGGGATGAAGTGCGCGTGCATGGGCTCCATTTTGGTGGCCTTGGCTTGACAAATGGTGGCCTGTGCCGCCGTCTTGCGCAACGCCGCCGCGTCGGTTAGTCGCCGGTGTTGAGCCGCCGGTGAGCTGACGTGGCCGGCGTGGTTAGCCACTAACCACCCCCCTTAACACTCACTGACACTGGGCCCCAGTGGCTTAATTACCCACTGGTTAATCTAATCCAGTCGGGTTAATTAACCCAGTGACTGACACCCCGGCCCCACTGGTCAGACCCCCCCTGACGTCACCCTTGCGCAAGCATGACGCAATAAATGAAATTCCAGATTAAAAAGAAATCAGAAAATTCCAGAAAATCTGTGTAACTTTGGAAATTCATAGAAAATTCATATTAACTCCAAATTTAACAAATAATATATGAAAAATGATCAGGAGAAAATAAGCTATCCAAATATCCAACTTTCAACCATGTTTGAGTTGAATTTAAATTGGGATCATTAGCATTTGCTATTTGATTTAAATGGAATTAATTCAAATTCTTTTCAAATGCTTTTGCATTTTGAACCATATCAACATACTACATTTCAAACACACATCAGAGGCATATCATACACATTTCAAAATGGTTCAACTTGATCTAACAATGTCATATGCAACTTGAATAAATTGAATTCAAATTGGAGTTTGAATTTGCAATTCAATTTGCAATATACTCCATTTAAATGGAATTGCTTCACATATCAAAGCATATACATCAAGTTTCAACCTTCAACCATGTGATTGTGCATTGTATTTACTTTGCTACCTTGTTTGTTGTTTGTCGAGTAGAGGTGGAACCGGAACAGGAGGCTTCCCCCTTCATTGAAGACCCCGAACCCGAACCTCGTCAGCAAGGCAAGCAAACCCCCATTGATCATGTCGATAAAATCCCACTTCCCTCTCATGTCTCGCTTATGCATTGTATAGGATGATTACCATGCTACGTTTCTACCGCATAGATGAACCCATTCCTTTGCATGACCTATCATTTGTCACAGTAGTATGCAAACCACAATCCTAGCAACTGTAGGAGTTGATTGATATCATGTGGCCCCTGTAATTGTTACTGCTTATTGCATGCTTAGAATGATACCATGTTGATACTGTTATGTGAGTCAGGATGGTAGTGATCATGTTGATGTTGGTGGAAAGGTGTTGGTGAATCTACCCTAATACAAGGTGAACGATGAGAGGCTGTGTAGGAGTACACGGTGGGTTGTCTCGTTGAACACCGCCTTAAGTCCGAGTTCTTGTGTGGTGATCAAGGATGAAGAGTACAACCACACATTGGGCTCACTGACCCCTCTCAGCTTACTAACTCATCCCTTTCGATGTCCAGTGTCGCAATAGTTCGGAGTTCTGGTAGGTCTGCGGCCTGGCTGCTAAGTGAGAGAACGACTCATCCGAGACCGGCTTATGCACCACGCACACATCACTTGGGTCCACTTCGGTAAACCGGCTGGGTTCACGATAGTGGTAGCCAACCCAGGTAGGCGGCTTTCTCGGACTAGATAGGCTATGAGGAAACAGTTGTGGTGAGCATCCTCGCCGACACTTCTTGAACGGTGTCGAGTACAAAGGAGGTAACAAATGATCATGTGTGTGTAGCGGTACACCCCTGCAGGGTTAACAAAACTATTCCAATAGCCGCGTCCGCGGTTATGGACTGCTTGGAAAGCTTAGCTTGATTATTAGACAACTTGAACTGGATACTTCTAAAAACACACCAAGATAAGTGTGAGTGCTATGGCGTGCTTTCTTGTGGGGAAGTCGAGGAAGGCTCCATAGTGGTGTAATTGGTTGGAGAAAGTAGTGGACTCGTGTACGCTTCTTACCTCAAGTCTGGTACTCGTAGTTCAGGACTAGCCAAGTCAAAGCTGGCACTTCTGCAAGTGAAAACCCACCTCCCTTTACCTTGATACATGTGCATGAGTAGTATAGCTCCTATGTAAGTCTTGCTGAGTACGACTTTGTACTCACGTTTTCTTAATCTATGTTTTAGATGAAACCACTGACCCCGAAGGTGGCTTCTTCATCGAGCTCGACGACTGAAGATCAAGCTAGTCTAGTACCAGTCAGACGACTAGTTCCCTCATGGTGGGCTTGTGTTTAAATAAGGCTTCTTAAGCCATTTGTTAAACTTGTCTGCACTCAGACATACTTTGCTTCCGTTTGTTGTTGTAATGTTGGGTCACATACTTGTGATCTCTGTGTGCACTCTGTAAGAGTTATCAATAAAATGTATACTTTGTAGAGAATTGCAATGATACCTGCTGTTCATACAAGGCATGTGTGCTGCGTGTATGTTTATAACATGCATGTCTATGTATGGGTTTTCGAGACCTTGGTTGTGATCTGGCTGGCGGTCTTTCATACACCAAGTGGCCCTTAGATGTGCGCAGCTTGGGGCATCGCGATGCGATTGCTCGAGACTCCGTCTCGTGCACACTTTGTGGTATGATCGAGCCCGCCCTAGACCCCGACTAAGTGATCGGGCTGGAGTAAGTCTATGTAAGAGTTATGAGATAGTCGATAGTATGGTTGAGGCGACTTGTCTATGAATATGGGAGTTCATCACCCATAGCATTAGACTTGTGTGAGGACGATGAGGACCCATCTCAGTTGATCATACGGCCTGGATGGGATGCCCCTCACGTACGATGCTTTCCGAGAACGTTCTGTGCTTGGCCTTGTCTGGTTAGACAAGTGGGTACGGTTCTCGGCTCTCCATATGACTATGTCGTAGCGGGACTTGCATACGCTAACCCCGGGTCCCAATAGGCATAGCACACAAACATGGCAAGAGGTGAAGCATAAAGCAAAACTATCTATGCTAGTCAATTTAAGTGAGGCACAACCTAAACATGGCATCCTCTAAGTGCCTCATGACAATTAAAAGATTTGGTATTGTTCTGACCTAAAATGTATTTTAGATTGGTTAACAGCCGCAAACAATAGCATATACACAAATTACATGAAATTCTAATCAAGTTATATGTAAAGAACACTCCAAACGGAGTTACGGTTAAAAAGATACATGCAATACAAGTTATGCACACAATCTGCCAACATCAGGTAGCACACTTTAGAGCAACAAATAAACTAGCAAAAGGTTGTAAACATGCACAAAAATGATATGCAACTAAAGTAGACATGGCAGGCAAGTCATTGCAAAAAGAATCATGCAAAAAGTCATCATGGTTCACTAGTTATAAGCAACACAAAGAGCTATAAAACATTACTGGTCAAGGACTTAGTGAAAATAATGAAAACAGGGCTGAAACAATTATTTTCATGCTGTATAAACAGGGGTAAAACTATATGAAAAAGTGCAGCAACATGACATAGCAATATATGGGCATGAACTAGACATGATGGTGATCAGGTACAAACAAGAATCAAGGTCATAGGCATCATAGATCAAAAGATATTAAGCGTATAACATGGCATAGGAAAGTTATAGACTTAGAGAAAAACAGAGGTGGCTGTCAAAAACAGTGGCATATAAACTTTGGAGCTAAACATAGCTATGACCAGGAATGTAAACATGACAATGCAATACATATAATTGAAATACACATGATGCTTAACACACACAAAAAAGAATCAACATCATAGGCCTCATGGATGTGTCACAATCATCAGTCAAACTTTGAATAAAATAACAGCAGCAGCACTAAACATTCTGGTGCACACTTCAACAAAAGATTTATACATGCTAATCAATCGAAACATGATAAATAATTATACTACCATCTAGAGCACAGAGAGCGCAATCATCCAAAAAAAGAATCATGTCAATCCGATCTACGAGCTAACGGGAAATCGCTTTGCAAGAAGGAACTTCAAACAACAGTTCTGGGACTTAGAAATTTACAAGGGGGTGGCCGAGCTCGGGCTGCACGGGTTCATGGTGGGCTGGAGGTGGCCGCCGGCGGCCGGATCCGGCCCGGATCTCGTCGGATCTCGCAGGTGGAGGGCGAGCTCGAGCTTGAGCTCGGCTAGCCATGGACATGGCGGGCTGTTGCAAGTAAGAAGAAGAGGGAGGTGATGAGAGAAAGAGAGGAGGAGAGGAAGGGCGCGGAGAGGAGGAGGAGGCCGGCCTTCGGGGTGGGAGCCCGGCTCGCTGGAGCAGCGCGGGGTGGCCGGCGAGGAGCGGCCATGGCCGTGGAGGCAAGCTCGGCCGCACGGGATGCTCGGCCCGGATCAGGCCCAGACGCGTCACCGGCGGCGCGGCACGTCAGAACCCTCTGTTAGGTAATGTGCTAGGGTTAGTAAGTCTCTTGCATCATATTAAAATTTCAAAAGAAATCTTTGAAATCAAAATCAAAAGCAAAATGGGAGAAGAAACCCCCCCAGATGAATTAATTCAAAAGGAAAGATAAAAATCTTCTCCAAAAATTCATGTTAGATTTTTGAAAAGTCTTATAAATGAGTGTGATCACATATCAAGTGATGTGGGACCCACCCCATGCTCAAAGATTTTTCAAATTTTCAAACAGTGCCTTGGAATTAATTAAAAACCCCTATTTGAGTTAAGATTTAAATTATTTGAATTTTAAAAATGTTGAAACTTTATAAGTGGCTAGTCTATATTATTATGAGGCCAGATAAAAAATTTCAGCATTTAATAAAATGCCTAGCTATTTATTTTAGCATAGCAAGACAAATGTTAGAAAAGTAAAACAGAAAAAGAAGAAGAAAAGCTTACCTGGCGCCCAGGCGAGAGCAGCCCATCCGGCCCACCCGACCCAGAGGGGCAGCAGGGTCTTCTTCCCCGCCCCGCGCCTCCAAGCTGCTCGGCGGAATGCCACCGAGCCAGCCATGGACGACACGTCGCCGTCGAGGACCTTCCAGGCCTCCCCGTGCATCCTTCTCGCGCCTGGAGACGTCTCTCGGCCGTCCCAATCCATTCCCCCCCTCTAGAGCTTCCTCCTCCTCCCGTGCTCGATTTCGTCGCCGCCCGAAGCTTCACCAGAGCGCACCGCCGTGGACGACGTGGCCACCGTGCCCTAGAGCTCCAACCAGCAAGTCCACCGTGTTGCTCGTCCTCGACTTCGTCTTCACGTAGAAGCTGGAGCCCTAATTCCTCCCTGAGCCGACGCCATCGTCTTCAACCTCTCGCTGGACCCGCGAGCTCGCCGTCGTCGATTCGCCGCCGTTGAAGCCTCCCCAAGCTTGTTGTTGCTTCCGTTTGATTCGCGGTGAGCTACTGAGCGTTTCCCCCAAGCTTCCAGCACCCCGCAACCCCTCTAGCCGTTTTCGCCATGGTTGCCGAAGCACGTCGCCGCCATGGACGACGATGAGGTCGCCCCTGTGCCCCATCATCTCGTCCAGCGCGCGCGTTTGACTCCCAGTGGCTCTAGCATTCGAACGCGACCGTCCCAGCCTCAAGACGTGGCCTCTAGCCCCACTCCCGACCTCGCCGGTTCTCTGCCGCCGCCTTTGCTCGTCGCCGACGTCATTCCGTTGAGCCCCCGTGCTGCTCGTCTGTCCCAGATGAAGCGCGCGTGCTTGGGCTCCCGTTTGGTGGTCGCGGCATGCCAAATGGTGGCCGGGAGCACCCTCCTCGTGCAGCGCCGCCGCGTCTGTGACGCCGGCAGGACCGCCGACGTGGCCATGATTAGGGCTTAACCCCACCCGGGTTAAGTGACCCTAGGTCACTGACAATGGGCCCCAGTGGCTTAATTAAGCCACTGGTTAAATTAAACAGCCGGATTAAATTAACCCAGCCATTGACAAACCTGGCCCACACGTCAGACCCCCCCCCACGTCAGACCCCCCCCCACGTCAGCCTTGCGCAAGCATGCCGCAGTAAATGATTTTTCCAGAATAAATTGTTTTGAAGAAATTCCAGAAAATCCAGAAAATAGCCCAAACTTTGGAAATTCATAGAAAATTCATATTAACTCCAAATTGGACAAATAATATATGAAAAATGATGAGGAGAAAATAAGCTATCCAAATATCGAACTTTGAACTTTGTTTGAGTTGAATTTAAAATGTGATCAGTAGCATTTGCTATTTGATTTAAATGGAATTAAATCAAATTCAATTTAAAAGAGTTTGCAACTTGAACCATGGCAACATGCTACATTTCACTTACACATCAGAGGCATATCATACACATTTCAAAATGATTCAAATTGATCAAACAATGTCACATGTAACTTGGCTAAATTTGATTTCAAATTGGAGTTTGAATTTGCAATTCAATTTGAAATATACTTCATTTAAATGGAATTGCCTCACACATCAAAGCATATACATCAAGTTTCAACCTTCCATCATTTTATTGTGCATTATAATTACTTTGCTACCTTGTTTGTTATTTGTCGAGTAGAGGTGGAACCAGAGCAGGAGGCTGCCCCCTTCGTTGAAGCCCCGAACCCGAACCTCGTCAGCAAGGCAAGCAAAACCCCATTGATCATGTCGATAAAATCCCACTTCCCTCTCATGTCTCGCTTATGCATTGTATAGGATGATTACCATGCTGCGTTTCTACCGCATAGATGAACCCATTCCTTTGCATGACCTATCATTTTGTCACAGTAGTAAGCAAACCACAATCCTAGAAAATGTAGGAGTTGATTGATATCATGTGGCCCCTGAAATTGTTACTGCTTATTTCATGCTTAGAGTGATACCATGATGATACTGTTATGTGAGTCGGGATGGTAGTGATCATGATGATGATGGTAGAAAAGTGTTGGTGAATCTACCCTAATACAAGGTGAACGATGAGAGGCTGTGTAGGAGTACACGGTGGGTTGTCTCGTTGAACACCGCCCTAAGTCCGAGTTCTTGTGTGGTGATCCAAGATGAAGAGTACAACCACACATTGGGCTCACTGACCCCTCTCAGGTTACTAACTCATCCCTTTCGATGTCCAGATGTCACAATAGTTCGGAGTTCTGGTAGGTCTGTGGCCTGGATGCTAAGTGAGAGAACGGCTCATCCGAGACTGGCTTATGAACCACGCACACATCACTTGGGTCCACTTCAGTAAACCGGCCGGGTTCACGATAGTGGTAGCCAAACCAAGTAGGCGGCTTTATCGGACTAGATCGGCTATGAGGTAACAGTTGTGGTGAGCATCATCGCCGACACTTCTTGAACGGTGTCGAGTACAAAGGTGGTAACCGATGATCATGTGTGTGTAGCGGTACACCCCTGCAGGCTTAACAAAACTATTCGAATAGCTGCGTCCGCGGTTATGGACTGCTTGGAAAGCTTAGCTTGATTATTAGACAACTTGAACCGGATACTTCTAAAACACACCAAGATAAGTGTGAGTGCTATGGCGTGCTTTCTCGTGGGGAAGTCGAGGAAGGCACCATAGTGGTGTAATTGGTTGGAGAAAGTAGTGGACTCGTGTACGCTTCTTACCTCAAAGTCTGGTACTCGTAGTTCAGGACTAGCCAAGTCAAAGCTGGCACTTCTGCAAGTGAAACCCCACCTCCCTTTACCTTGATACATATGCATGAGTAGTATAGCTCCTATGTAAGTCTTGCTGAGTACGACTTTGTACTCACGTTTGCTTAATCTATGTTTTAGATGAACCCACTGACCCCGAAGGTGGCTTCTTCATCGAGCTGGACGACTGAAGATCAAGCTAGTCTAGTCCCAGTCAGACGACTGGTTCCCTCGTGGAGGGCTTGTGTTTAAATAAGGCTTCTTAAGCCATTTGTTAAACTTGTCTGTACTCAGACATACTTTGCTTCCGCTTGTGTTGTAATGTTGGATCACATGTTTGTGATCTCTGTGTGCACTCTATTAGAGTTATCAATAAAAATGTATAGTTTCTAGAGAATTGCAATGATACCTACTGTTCATACAAGGCATGTGTGCTGCGTGTATGTTTATAACATGCATGTCTTTGTATGGGTTTTCGAGACCTTAGTTGTGATCTGGCTGGCGGTCTTTCATACACCAAGTGGCCCTTAGATGTGCGCAGCTTGGGGCATCGCGATGCGATTGCTCGAGACTCCGTCTCGTGCACACTTTGTGGTATGATCGAGCCCGCCCTAGACCCCGACTAAGTGATCGGGCTGGAGTAAGTCTATGTAAGAGTTATGAGATAGTCGATAGTATGGTTGAGGCGACTTGTCTTTGAATATGGGAGTTCACCACCCATATCATTAGACTTGTGTGCGGACGATGAGGACCCATCTCAGTTGATCATCCGGCCTGGATGGGATGCCCCTCACGTACGATGCTCTCCGAGAACGTTCTGTGCTTGGCCTTTTCTTCTTAGACAAGTGGGTACGGTTCTCGGCTCTCCATATGACTATGTCTTAACTGGACTTGCATACGCTAACCCCGGGTCCCGACACGGCAGCGGGCCCGCGGGGCCCGGATCGGCCCGGCGGTGCGGTGGAGCTGGATGGAAAATCCGGTGGGATGACGTGGCGTGCCGTGAGCCCTCTGTTCGCCAGATCTAATGGCTGTGGATGAAATCTGGCTAGGGTTTCGAGGTGGAGGGGTTTTTTGGGCGAAAATTGAGCAAAACTGGGGGTGTGGTTGCAATTTTTGGCTAGGGAAACCCTAGAAAGAGGTAGGAGAGTGGTGGTCTTTATATAGCCCAGGTGGCTGGCAGTTTGCAATAACATCCCCGATTTTTCTCTCGCGCGCTCGGTGTTTACATTTCTGACCGCCGGGGGTCTGCAGGACCTCCGATTCGGGTAAAACTTCGAACTACGCGATCAGCGCCTCAAGCCGGCGGCGTTCACCTCGCGCTGGAACCGTTCCGAGAACACTTTCCGGCGCGCTATAAAAATATCCCATTTACTTATTAAACGGAGTTTTGTTCCGTTGGCTACGGCTAATCTGGTGCTGGTTTTGCGACGGTGGTCGGGTGAAACCCGGTGTCGCAAAGGTTGAGTGTCTAGGTGGTAAAGGTCGGTCTCCGTCGGGTACGAGATAAGGGGGACAAATAATCCCCGATCGATAAATCAGGGATGCAAACACCGCAAGCAAAGCAGGCAATCAAGCAATTCATACCGAAAACAAAATTTTTATTTTTTGTGAAATCTGGGCTGGTACAATACAACACCACCAACAAGGGATCTCGTCCCGAGATCCAGGACGATCCGGGGGAGAGGGGGGGAGAGAAAAGGGAGTCGACGATCTTCAACACCACCAACAAGGGACCCTGCTCCATGTCGACGTCGAACTTCTGTCGAGATAAATTTCCGCAGAGAGACGGCAACGTCGAAAAACGAAACCATCGGGAGATCAAGAGGAAGAACGACAATTCAAAGCGACGATCAAGGGACGCATTCTCATGTAAATCATGAGGATACTGGGCAAGAGGACTGAATTCAACAAACGACAAAGACGTTTATCCAGAGTCAGAAGAACTAAAGGTACTACAGGATTTCCCAAACCTGAGGTCGGAATAGAGACAATACGATGTAAGCAAGATACTGTAACTATTCCGATACTCCACACCTCGAGATCCTAGAGTTTGAAGGGGGATAAGTCGAGAGTTAAAACACTTACGGCACTTGTCCTGACTAGAGCAAGGGTAAGGAGTAAAAAGATTCCTACTCTCCGATAACTAACTTAGTAACTACAAAATAGTTTTGTCTAGACTCGACTTCGGCCAGAGAAGGGATCCTACGGTCGGTAAGGCTCTGATACCAAGTTGTAAGGCCCAATATGCGGTACTGTTCCAGATCTAGATGTTGCCATCCAGATCCGGGGACGAAGCACATATCGTTCCGACCGTGAGATATGACATAGCCATATGCCCCGGATTTCCAACATGATATCACAACATTACAGATACAAGGATACAACATCTCATACAATCGGCATACAACTGTCTTAATACAATACATCAGCAGAAGATACATGTCTGAGTACAGACTACAATCAGATGCCTAGTGGGAAGAGAAAAGACATCGCTCCCATAACCACACGGGTCCAGGCCCTCCGTCGGGATCCACCTAACTAGTCGTCGTCGAATCTCCGTGAAACATCGATCACCGTACCTGTTGTCGATCAAGAACCCTGAAAAGAGTTTGGGGGTAGTATCATGAGTACAGAAGTACTCAGCATCCAACTGTAGTGGTCCACTGACCCAGCAAGGAATTCATCACTCGTCATTCTAGGACAACTAGTAGTTTACGGTAAGGATGGGGTAAGTGGTGAGGTTGCTGCCGCACTAGCATTTATGAAGTGGCTAACGATCTAGAGAGTAAGATAAGAATCGAAGCATTTGATGAGGAATCGCCTCCAACAAGTCTGCTATCCACCTACTTACGCAAGCATAACACCTATCCTATTCTTGTCCTCCTCTTCGCATCCTGACGAAGAAGAAGCAGTCAAGGCACACACACGTTGATCAAATTATTAAGATTATCTCAGTTGTTGTTGACTATGAATAAGGAGTAGGTCTCAAGTCGTCCATCACCATGGACACGGCTTCTCGAATTTTTTTAACCCTGCAGGGTGTACCAACTGCCCATTACAAGGCTCCGCACGCACGCCCATCTCTCTCAGTTGCTACCCATGATAGGCAATCATTTTATGATTTAGACCCAAGAGATCCGGAACGATAGGTCCCTCTAACTAACAACACACAAATCCGGGTGGCGTTCGGCGACTCGACATCCAACTCAATAGCCGGTCGCGCTCTCGAATTGGCCTCTACCGTCTGGATGAGGTCGGGTTAGCTACCCAAACAGATGTGGGCAGCCCCCTAGCTCCCTGGGGTGGACCAACAAGAGAACCATGTCTCAGCTGGCCCAAGTTATTTTAAAGAATATCTGCCAGGAGCGACCCAACAGACACACACACACGATTTTCAAATGGTAAATCACCTTGGGCCACCACTAGAAATTTTTGAAGCTAGGTAGGTAAGAAAAGGGGACCCCATAAAATCCCACACGCGATTAGGCACGCTCAGTCTTAAAACCAATACCCAGAACTCGGATCCTAGGTGACTCGAATGGAACAAAGCATCGGGGCGGGATAGCCTAGACCTTCCATCCTTCGTCGAATATAGTCAACATTATAATAATCATATCATCAACAACAATACAATAATGTGATAGCCCAAAACTAAGGAGTAACAGGGTAACATCGTAGCATTCTAGGCATGCATACTAAGCAGGGGCTGAGCAACGAGCAAATAGTAACATAGCAGTACATGGTTTGCTGGGAGGTGACATGGCTGTATCGATTTGAAAGAGGCTGTAAACATGTGGTAGGATCAAACATCAAACCTAACCTATACTAGCATGCAAGCCGCTGGTTGAAATATAATGGACCATACATAATGTATAGTCCTTGCCTGTTGATAAGTCGGGTTCCGAAGGTGCAGTTCATCGCAAGCTCGCATCGTCTCCGAAGGTACCCACGGAAGCACACAAGAGGGTAAACACTGGAAAGCAATCAACAAGCAAGCACTCTATTACTACGAAGAAACCACGAGCAAGCATCAAGAAGAAGGCAAGACGAGACATCACACCTACCGTTGAGAGGGTTACTAACGGGTTAAGTGGAGTACTCGTCACACACGACGATACCGCACGTTTACGATGGTTCAAGTTGTTTAGTTACAGGTGATCAACAAAGTTTGTTAACATGGAAGCTCAAGAAAGAATGGCATAGCACACAAACATGGCAAGAGGTGAAGCATAAAGGAAACTATCTATGCTAGTCAATTTAAGTGAGGCACAACCTAAACATGGCATCCTCTAAGTGCCTCACGACAATTAAAAGATTTGGTATTGTTCTGACCTAAACCATATTTTAGGTTTGTTAAAAACAGAAAACAATAGCATAACCACAAATTACATGAAATTCTAATCAAGTTATATGTAAAGAACACTCCAAACGGAGTTACGGTTAAAAAGATACAGGCAATACAAGTTATTCACACAATCTGCCAACATCAGGTAGCACACTTTAGAGCAACAAATAAACAAGCAAAAGGTGGTAAACATGCACAAAAATGATATGCAACTAAAGTAGACATGGCAGGCAAGTCATGGTAAAAAGAATCATGCAAAAAGTCATCATGGTTCACTAGTTATAAGAAAGCACAAAAAGCTATAAAACATTACTGGTCAAGGACTTAGTGAAAATAATGAAAACAGGGCAGAAACTATTATTTTTATGCTGTATAAATACGGGTAAAACTATATGCAAAAGTGCAGCAACATGACATAGCAATATATGAGCATGAACTAGACATGATGGTGATCAGGTACAAACAAGAATCAAGGTCATAGGCATCATAGATCAAAAGATATTAAGCATGCAACATGGCATCGGAAAGTTACAGACTTAGAGAAAAACAGAGGTGGCTGTCAAAAACAGTGGCATATCAACTTTGGAGCTAAACATAGCTATGACCAGGAATGTAAACATGACAATGCAATACATATAATGGAAGTAGACATGATGCTTAACACACACAAAAAAGAATCAACATCATAGGCCTCATGGATGTGTCACAATCATCAGTCAAACTTTGAATAAAATAACAGCAGCAACACTAAACATTCTGGTGCACACTTCAACAAAAGATTTATACATGACAATCAATCCAAACATGATAAATAATTACACTACCATCTAGAGCACAGAGAGCACAATCATCCAAAAAAAGAATCAGGTCAATCTGATCTACGAGCTAACGGGAAATCGCTTTGCAAGAAGGCACTTCAAACAACAATTCTGGGACTTAGAAATTTACATGGGGGTGGCCGAGCTCGGGCTGCACGGGTTCATGGCGGGCTGGAGGTGGCTGCCGGCGGCCGGATCCGGCCCGGATCTCGCCGGATCTCGCCGGTGGAGGGCGAGCTCGAGCTCGAGCTCGGCTAGCCATGGCCATGGCGGGCTGCTGGAAGGAAGAAGAAGAGGGAGGTGATGAGAGAAGGAGAGGAGGAGAGGAAGGGCGCGGAGAGGAGGAGGAGGCCGGTCTGCGGGGTGGGAGCCCGGCTCGCCGGAGCAGCGCGGGGTGGCCCGCGAGGAGCGGCGGCGGCCATGGCCGTGGAGGCAAGCTCGACCGCACGGGATGCTCGGCCCGGATCGGGCCCAAACGCGTCGCCGGCGGCGCGACAGCGGGCCCACGGGGCCCGAATCGGCCCGGCGGTGCGGTGGAGCTGGCTGGGGACTCCGGTGGGATGACGTGGCGCGCCGTGAGCGCTCTGTTTGCCAGATCTGACGGCTTTGGATGAAATCTAGCTAGGGTTTCGAGGTGGAGGGGTTTTTTGGGAGAAAATTGAGCAAAACTTGGGGTGTGGCTGCAATTTTTGGCTAGGAAAATCCTAGAAAGAGGTGGGAGAGTGGTGGTCTTTATATAGCCCAGGTGGCTGGCAGTTTGCAAAAACATCCCCGGTTTTTCTCTCGCGTGGGCGGTGTTTACGTTTCTGACCGCCGGGGGTCCGCAGGACCTCCGATTCGGGTAAAACTTTGAACTGCGCGATCAGCGCCTCGAGCCGGCAGCGTTGACCTCGCGCTGGAACCGTTCCGAGAACACTTTCTGGTGCGCTATAAAAATATCCCGTTTACTTATTAAACGGGGTTTTGTTCCGTTGGCTATGGCTTGTCTGGTGCTAGTTTTGCGACGGTGATCGGGTGAAACCCGGTGTCGCGAAGGTCGAGTGTCTTGGTGGTAAAGGTCGGTCTCCGTCTGGTACGAGATAAGGGGGACAAATAATCGCCGATCGATAAATCGTGGATGCAAACACCGCAAACAAAGCAGGCAATCAAGCAATTCACACCGAAAACAAAAAATTTAATTTTTTAAAAATCTGGGTTGTTACACCAGCGTGCTCGCGGGTGCCACTGATGCTGACGAGTACACGGGGGTCGAGCTGCCGGGGACCGAAGATAGTGAGGTATCGGCTCCCTTTCGTGTCAAGCGGTTGCGGCCTTCGGGCGCCGAAGATCTTGACGCGACGAGTGGTGTTGTTCTGCTGCCTGCACCATCCGCTGAGCCGTCTCCTCGTGTTGCTGACTGTAAAAGGCCCAGGTTTGGGAGGTTGTTGCGTACTCGCTATGCGCATGGCGGGTAAGAATATGCTTGACTTTGCCGGGGCTGTTTTCCTCTGTTCTTTTTTCTGATGGTGTTTATTTTGTAGTCCTGCGACTGCTCCGGCTGTTTCCTCTACCAGTGCGGCTACTGTCGACCTGCAGTCGACTGACTCTGGAGTAGACGCCAAGCATATTGGGGATTCTTCGGCTGCTGTCGGTCGGGCCGTACCGTCGGGGACTCCTGTTGTTTCGGTTGCGGGCGTGATTCCTGCTGCTGCTCCGCCCGTGGCGTCTGGTGTTGTTGCTCCTGATGTCGAGCCTGCTGCTCCAGGTCATCCTTATTTGGGTCGTCTTGGTCTCTCCGCTGAATATAAAGTCCGCTTTTTCGACCGCATAGCTAGGCTGGTGAGTTTGTTTCCTGTTTGCTTTTGTAGTTTTTGTCATGGGGGGGCACGGCAGTCCTCCCGATGGGAGTAGCCCCCGAGGTTTCAAGCAAGTGCTTGCGGTTGATTGTAGTCTTGCCTTGGCTCTGTCTTTGCATTGTGTCGTCATTGGGAGCTCTGCCAGTGCTCCTGATGGGAGTACTGCCAGTGCTCCTGATGGGAGTAGCCCCCGAGGCTGCAAGCAAGCGCTTGCGGTTGGTTGTAGTCTTGCCTTGGTTCTGTCTTAATATTTGATTTCTTCGAGTATCCGGTGTTCCAAAACTGTGAGCGTCTCGTGGTCGAAGCTGAGCATTGGCAGCAGGCCTACAATTCTGCCCAGGATGCTTTATCTGCCATGAGTAGTAAGTATTTCTTCCTGTACTGTTGTGCTTGAACTGCTGGGTCCTCTATTCTGAGTGCTGTCCTGTTTTGAAGACCATCGTCCAACTTCCGAGAAGAAGGTCGAGAAGTCGAAAAGAACGATTTCCAACCTTAAGGCTGCTTTGGCTTCCAAGGAGAAGGAGCTGCACGATCAGCACGAGGAGTTGGTACGCCTGCGTCAGGCTGAGGATGCGCTTGTGCAGGCGGAGGCGGTCGAGTGCGAGCGGCTTCGGGTCTTGGCAGACTCGCTTGTGCGTAAGTCGTCGTTCCGTTGCTGGGATCTTTGTCTCTTTGTCTTCCCGTAGTGATTTTGGTTGCCTGGTGCAGCCTCTACGGGTGCGAGTGCGACGAAAGTGGTTGCATCGGGTTCTAGAGTCCTCCGTGGGGCCGTGGATGCCATGTCGGCTGCTGTTGATGTTTCCAAGGGTGTCTGCGCCCGGGCTTCCACTCTTGTGGGTCTTCCTCATGAGCACGTCATGCCGGAGGGCACGAAGGTGCCAGCTGGTCTGGACGCCCGTGTTGCTGCATTTGGCGATGGCGGGGATCTCTTGGTGGAGATAGTTGGAGAGAACGTGGTGAGTGGTCTTTCCACGTCCCTTGTTGTTCTTATGGGGCACGGAATTTCCATTCATGACTCTCTGGTTGATACTATCCCTGATTACACCGACGAGCAAAGTGAGCGAGCCACTGTTCTGGCCCGTCGCCTGCAAAAAGTTGTGGATGCCCAGTATCCCTCCTCTAAGGGTAAGGGGGGGGGGGGCGTAGCCTTGTCGTGTCGTATGAAACTTCTGGTTGTAATATGCCTCTATTGTGGTGGTGAATCTGTGCTACGTTGATTGGAATAACTGCTTGGCCATTCCTGTTGTTGTGCTTGATTTTCCTTTATTTTTGTTCGTTTTGCGGTAGGCCGCCCCGGGCGTGCTTCGGTCTTGGAGTTCGTTGAAGGAGGACGCTCGCGAGGGCGCGTACGAGTCTGTGTGCTTGAGGCTGAGAAACGCTGAGCGGGAAGTTGTTCACCTGAAGGGGGCTGCAACAGTCCATCATTCCAAACGTGAGCGTGCTAAGGCCGTGCTGGATAGTCTTGCTTCGTGGGTGGTGAAGTTGTCTGACCTCCTGCGAGGTGAGTTTTGCCTGCTGCTAGATTGCTCGACTGCATTTAGTAGCTTTTCTGTCGTTGTCTTGATTTTGATTCTGTTTTTCGAAGTGCTGGCGGGGCGGTCCCGGGATGAAGAGAATGCCATTCAATCGGAACTCTCTCGGCTGGATGATCCTGATGTGCAGGCGAGCAATCCTTTCTGGGCAGATGGGGCTCGTGCTCGAGCATTTGCTGTGCTTCATCTTCGAGTTTAACGGGTGCCTGCTGCTCTGCGGTAATGCCGCCGGGTGCTCGGCGGGATCCACTCTGAGTTTTATCCGCTGCAGGTGGTGCCATCGTCTTTTGAAACGCTCTGACGTGTATTTTCCTAGCCTGCAGAGCTGCGTCGTGTGATGGGTCACCAGATTCATGCTGGAGCTCGAGCTGCCTTGGGCTTGGTCCATAGTCATTGGCCGAGAGCTGATATTTCTCAAGTGGTGGAGGGTCCTCCAGGTGGTAGGGATTACCCGATGGATGAGCATTACACGGCGGTCGATGAGCCTGCGCGCCAAATTGTGAAGCGGGTTTGCGAAGAGAACGATCGTTATCTGGGTTCCCTTATTAAGGAGAAGATGGAGCCTGGGGGCTAGGTGCTTCCTCAGTTCCTCTCTTTGTATGTGCTTCCTCTTGGTGTACTGTATTCCTTTGTAGCCTTGGTTTTGCTGTAAGGGGCTTTGCTGCTGCGGCGAGCCCTCGAGTGCCAGTTTTTGTTTATGTCGCGATTGCGAAGAACGCCTCGGGGGGTTGCTGCTGCGGCGAGCCCCCGAGTGCCAGTTTCGTTGGGGTCGCGATTGCGAAGAACGCCTCGGGGGGTAGCTGCTGCGGCGAGCCCCCGAGTGCCAATTTTGTTTGGGTCGCGATTGCGAAGAATGCCTCGGGGGGGTGGATGCTGCGGCGAGCCCCCGAGTGCCAATTTTGTTTGGGTCGCGATTGCAAAAAACACCTCGGGGGGTGGCTGCTGCGGCGAGCCCCCGAGTGCCAATTTTTTTTGGGTCGCGATTGCGAAGAACGCCTCGGGGGGTGGCTGCTGCGGCGAGCCCCCGAGTGCCAATTTTGTTTGGGTCGCGATTGCGAAAAACGCCTCGGGGGGTGGCTGCTGCGGCGAACCCCCGAGTGCCAATGAATCAATTTTTGGAAAAACATTTTTCAATATTCTTCCTGGTGTTTCTTACATTTAGTAAGAATGGGGGGGTCTGATAAGGACATTCCCCTTTATTTAAAACGGCAGCATGGTAGTCTTAAGGGCTAGTTAGCTTCCTCTCCGAGTGCTCGGGTCCTTCGGGAGGTGGCTTCTTCTACGGGAGCGCTTCTTCTGCGAGTCCCGTGGTCTTGCTGGCTTGGTGAGCTCCAAAGGCCTCTGATATCTTGTGGAATTCCTTGTCACAGCGGTCGGACCTGACGAAACTTCCGCTTACTGTGTTGACCCCATGTGGGCCTAGCATTTTTAGCTTAAGGTAGGCATAGTGAGGCACTTCCATGAAGCGGGCGAAGGCTGGTCGCCCGAGGATTGCGTGGTACTGCGACTTCCAGTCGACCACTTCAAAGTGTAGGATATCCTTGCGAAAGTTGGTCGCGTTGCCAAAAACCACCTCCAGGATTATTTTTCCCAGAGGGTAGACTACTTTTCCTGGCACAATCTCATGGAAGGTTGTGCCTGAGGATTTGAGCGCGGAGCTCTGGATTAGCATTTCTTCGAGTGTCCTGGTGGAGATGATGTTGATCCCGCTGTCGCCGTCCATGAACACTCATGACATGTCGTAGTTTCCAATTCTGGCCTTGAGCACTAGCGCGGTGTGTCCTGGTCGATGGATGGCCGACAGTTGGTCCTCCCGAGAGAAAGTGATTTCTGTCTTGGACCCGCGCAAGTACTCCAGGACATCGGGGTGCGAGGAGGCTGCGAGAAAAACTTGTCTTCTGACCTGCTTCCGCTGCCTATTTGAAGGTCCGCCTTCTTGTATCATGTAGATCCTGCCGTGGGCTTCTGGGTACTGCTCCTCTTCTTCCGGTGTCCTGCTCCATTCCTGGATTGCGGCCACTTGCCTTTTTGGCAGAGGGAGGGCTGGTGGTGCGTCATGGGCGATAGGCCCGACTGCCATGCTCGCGAGTGGCTGGGCCGCCGTTGTCGTAGATCGACTTTTTTCCTCAGCCAACTCGTTGAAGCTTCTGCAGTTCCTTAGGGTGTGCCCTGATATAAGCTCCCCTCGTTCGTTTCTGAATCCGTGTATCGAGCACGGTCCGTCGAGTTGTTCTTTGGCCGAGCGGTATGTTCTAGTGTTGTCGCGCGGTTGCCTCATCCTCCAGTCTTGTTTCTGAGTTTGGGGCGCGTCTTCAAGGTTGTCTCTTCGCTGTGTTCTACTGTCATCGCGATGCTTGCCGTCTCTGTCGTCTGGGAAGCCGGCGGCGACCATGTCGGGTCCTCTGTCGTCGTAGAAACTGCGCCTGGATCGCTTCCTTCGTCGGTCGAGTCCACTTTCTCCGTTGTGGTAGTTGTAGTCGTGTTCTGAGCGTGCGATGTGGATTTCTGTTTCGTTGCGAACGGAATCCTCGCCGTCCGTCCAACTGTTGGCTTTCTCTAGCAGCCGTGCGAGTGTTCGGAATTTCATCTGCCCGAGCTGTTCCTTGAATTCAATGCGCTGCAGGCCTCGCCTGAACGCGTCGATTGCACTCTTGTCTGATATGTCTTCTGCTGAATTCTTGAGTATGGTCCACTTCTGGATGTAGGCTCGCAGGGTTTCCCTGGTTCCTTGCTTGCATGCCCGCAACTCCTCGAGCGACGCTGGTCGCTTGTATGTAGATTTGAAGTTTTCTATGAAGGCTTCACGGAATTGCCTCCATGAGCTGACGGATCCTCGCGGGAGATTCTTCAACCAATGTCGTGCCCAGCTCTCGAGCATGAGCTGCACGTACTGCATTGTCGTGACGTTGGACCCTCGCTGAAACTTAACTGCTGTTAAGTAGTCGTCGAGCCATGCCTCTAGCTCCTCGACTCCATTGTATTTTAGCGTTGTGGAGTTCAATTTGAACCCACTCGGCATTCGCGTCTCGCTTATAGAACGCGTGAAGCATAATGCTCCGCATGGCTCAATTTCTTCGTCGAAGGCTTCTTCATCCGAGTACTCTGCACGTGATGTGCATCTTCGCATGCTATGGTTGCCTTCGTTCTGTGTGATGTCGTCGCGCGCGTCTCGTCGACTGCTGCGGCGCCTGTTGTCATTGTCATCGCTGTCGTGCTTCCTGTTTTTACCGGAGCGTTTGCGCCAGTCATCGCTGCTGTCGTCGTCGGGTGAGCTGGGGTCCCTGTCTAGTGTCCTCTCGCGGGCCGGTCTCCTTGCACTTGATTTTGTGGGTGCTGAGGCGGCGATGGCGTCTTTCATTATCTGCAAGGCTATTGATGTGTTGCGGTCTGGTCTGTGCTGCCTATTTTTCTGGGCGCGAGATAGGTAGTCTCGGGTGCTTATAAGGGCTTCTGCTGGTGTGAGGGGTTCCTCTTCATCGTCCTCCTCTTCTAGCTTGAAGACGTCGTCGAGCTTCCGAACCACTCTCTTCTTGTCTGTTCATCGCAGGTTGCTGAATTTTGATTTAGTGCGGAGAGGGGAGCCGTGATCTGGAGAATCGTCTCTTGGAGGTGGCTTGAGATTGTTTTTCTGCTCGGCGGCCACCTTTTCTTGCTTCTCCATCTCTAGGCGCCGTTGTCTCGCTTGCTGGGTTAGCTCTCTTTCCAATTTTTTGTATGCCCTGAGCTCGTCCCTTGTTGCGTTTGATGGTAGTAGCTTGCCATGTTCGACTGCGTCCCTTACTCTGGCCATTGACTCTTTGGACAGGTATATTCGCTCTTTGGGCGGGTCGTCCGCCGGACCCGGGGTTTGTTGCTTGCTGCTTGATGGCTCGTTGCTCTTGTGGTTGCTCTGTTCTTGTCCTTGTGGTACTTTCAATGGTATGCTTCCCACTGCTCACAGCTTCACGACGGTCTTACTGGTGGTTCCGGGCTCTTTTGTGTTGTCGTTGGTTTGGTTGTCTTGGCGAGTATTCGAGTCGTCGTCTTGGCCCTTGCCGTTTGCTGCTGGTGCGTCGGCTTCTGCCATGAACACCTGCGATGGTGCCCTGACTGCCTTCTGGCTCGCGCGTGTGGTGCTGCTCTTCCAGGCCGAGGGTTCACCCGAGCGGTCGTGGGTGACGTGAAGTCTTGGGTTGGGTGGGAAGTCGCAGCTGGCTCGAAGGGTGGCCGCACGGGTGGAGACTGCGTCAATTTTTGCTGTAGAGGTCGTCGCAGGTGCTCAAGCATCGTACGTGAGGTGGAGGTCGCCCTAGTGGTTGATGTAGATCTGATATGCTCCGAAGATCAGGTTCATGCCGGAGCGTAGGTCGGGGAAGACTGGTCGGAGAGTTGAAAGTTGAGCCGTGAAACCGAGGGACCCGAACAGATCGGATTCCGCCTGGGTTGTTGGATCGAAGAGTGCTGGTGAAGTCATCGCGTTGGTGGGTGTTGAAGATGTCGGTGAGACCGCCGAGATCGCGTTCCCAACCTGCGGTTCCCACAGACGGCGCCAATTGACGGGGATGTACCCCGGAAAATCCCATGGTCAGGGACCCTGGGTTAGTCATGAGAGACACAGATTGGACGATAGCTCGTCGGCTAATAGGAGGATACATTCCTTCTCGATATTATTGCTTGGAGATGGCGATTACAGGAAGGCCAAGCCTAGTGCACACAAGGTTAGGGTTACAGATTGTGTACTCGTTGATCTTGACGTTTCCCCTCCTAGCCTTTATATAGTCGGCCAGGTCTCGGGGAGTCCGTCTCAGATTACAGATAATATTTCCTAACCCTAAGCTTGTACCGTACGGCAGGTTTTCACCTTCCTTATGAGTCGCAGAATCCTACGTCGGTGCCACTAGTGGGCCATGGCTGGGTCCAGGCGGCATCCTTGTGGGCCTTCAGTCTTCGGGTACACCGTGTAGGCCCATCCATAGGAGTCGTGGGATCACCCCCTCGTCAGCTGAGAAAACTCATTAAATTATGGCAAACATATCCTTGGTCAAAGGACAACTAATAACTTTTACTTTTGCTCTTTCACTTTTTAATGAAACAATTTGAAAATTTTGAAAGAACATGTTATTAGTCATGAAGTGCAAATGCTAACACAAAGGAAGATGTTTGGCTTGGAAAAAGCTTTTGCAAACAACTTACTTATCAAAAGATAATGTCAACAATGATGTGGCATGGCAAAACTTAATGCAGCGTTATATGAATGAATCCTCATCATCATCATGTATCTGTTCTCTTTAAGGAAGGAAGGAAGTGGGAAAACTGACTCAACATAAAAGTAAAGGAAAGGCCTTGTTAAAGGCAAGCAGGGAAAACTCATGTGCTATCCTTAAATCAAACAGAATGAAAATAAACTTTGGGAGGTGCATAGTTTGTCAACGAATGCTAATAGATAGCTCAGTTAGTTCTCAAGATGGACAAGTTTTGAGGAACGGCTCCCAAGTGGGGATGATCACATCCCCTTAATCTCCTTTGTTTATCACTGCCAAAGTTTCTGATTTCTCATAGACCAAGCATGAAGGAGGGTTTTTTTCTTATATTATCTTTCAAGTTGGGCGCACTCATGCCAGTTCCTCCTCGTATTATGGGTTTGCAGATTAGACATGCAATCCCGGGGTAAAACTTGTCCAACTTAAGAAGATCATGAATTAACTACTACTTCCTCATGAGCTAAACAAGAGGCACAAAACAGAAGATTTTGAACATTTAAGGATAACACATAAATTCTATACTTATAGGAGTGGTAGGGGAATACCACGAATAGGAAGGTATGGTGGACTCATATGGAAGGTAATGGTTTCAGGGTATGATTCACAAGCAGAAATCTACTTGGCGAAGAGTTTGGCTAGCAAAGGCTTTGAGAGAACAGACAATTGATGCTAACTTAGATGCAAAGAATATAAAGCATAAACATTAAGGTAAGCATAACACATCAAGTTGTCTTCCTTGTCAACATAACACTTCAAGTCATAATAACATAAAGGTTTTGGCTATGTCGCTACTTGGGAAACATGCATGTTGTCAAGACCAAAGCTATGTTTGCCAAAATTAAATAAAGTTTTCAAAGCCATACCTAATATAAGGTCAATACTCCCCATAAGAATCATCATATAAGGTCGATTGCATGAAGAGAATACCGAGTGCAATGAAGGAACCAATATACTTCTCATTAATATTCCAACATAGACGAATCCACACTCACGGATAAAAAATCTCCACAGAAGGAGTGATAGATCTGAATGCAAACACCTATTTCATATAATAACTTCCCTAGACATGATACGACTCTACTTGACTCTAAAATACTAAGATAAAGATAAAGATACTGGGCACTCCCCCAAGCTTGGAACAAGCTGAGGGGATGCCATTACCCAAGGAGATTTACTCCTCATTCCCGTTGTTGTTGTTGTTGTTGTTGTTGTAGTCATGGCGAAGCGCTTCCAAGGTAGAGGTTCTCCGGTCCCATGAGAGGCTTCAGTCTCCAAAATCCTACTCCCAGCACCTAAACCCATGCGCATAAACTTTAGTTCATACTCACAGTTCTGGTTGTGCAGATCTTAGATCTGCCCTTGGAGATCATCAATTCTTTCTTCTGCCGCGGTGATGCTTGACCATATCCCCCTCATCTCCTTTTTGTAGAACGTCTTCATCTCTTTGATGAGGTCTAAGTTGGCTTCAACACCCAGCTCAACCATCCTCTTGTACTTGAAGACTTCGTTCTCCATCTCTTCTAGCCTGGCCTCGATGCTACCCTCCCATGCAGGTTCCTTTAGATATTCTTGGTGAAGGAAACCATCCTCCAACTGGACAGTTCGAGGATGGTTCTTCACCTGAGCGAGGTAGGGGTTGATGACGTTGAAGACGAACTTGTCCTTGGTGGAACTTGGGGAAGCCATGGCACCTAGGTCTAGCTAAAAGATCTCCTCGCATAAATAGCTCGAGAGGAAAACACATGAAATCGCGAGATACGGTGCCGGGACTATCCGGGCAAATATATAGCAAAAATTTCTACAACAATAGGAAGTTAACGAGCCAAAGTGGAGTCGGAGACGGGCTCCGGGGTACCCAGGCGGCCACCCGGCGCGGCCAGGGGGGTAGTCTGCGCCAGGGGGCGCCTCGGCCCCCTGGAGTTCCTCTCTGGCTCCAATTAGGCTATGAATTTTCTATATTTTGCAAAAACTCGTAATCTGGAACATTTATGGCGGTTTCTCGATGTTTCCTTACCGTAATACATACATTTTCTTATTCTGCTTCTGCTGGAGTCTGAAATGGGGCTGCAACATATTCTTCATGAGTTGTTGTGTGTATTATATTTACATCAATGTTGACGGGATCTCCCGCCATGTAATGCTTGAGTCTTTTCCCATTCACAACTTGAGGTTTGGCGCCATCAAAATTGTTAATCTTGATTGCACCAGAGCGGTATACTTCTTCAATATGAAATGGTCCTTCCCATCTGGAAATTAGTTTACCTGGAGAAAACCTGAAACGGGATCTAATCAACAAAACTTTATCACCAATATTAAATTCACGTTTCAGAATCCTTCTATCATGCCACTTCTTTACCTTTTCCTTGAACATTTTAGCACTCTCGTAAGCTTCACTTCTCTACTCATCTAGAGAAGTCAAGTTCATGAGACGCTTTTCACGGGCTAACTTTGGGTCAGCATTAAGCTCTCTAACATCCCAGAAAGCTTTGTGTTCTAATTCTAATGGCAAATGGCAAGCCTTGCCATAGACCATCTTATACGGGGAAATGCCCATGGGGTTTTTATTCGCAGTTCTATACGCCCACAAAGCATCTCCTAACTTCTTTGACCAGTCCTTTCTAGAACTGTTAACTGTCTTTTGCAAGATCAACTTGATCTCTCTATTGGTGAGCTCGACTTGCCCACTAGTTTGAGGATGGTACGGTGAAGCAATTCTATGATTGCCATCGTACTTGGCTAAAGCTTTTCTAAAAGCTCCAGGCGTGAAGTGTGATACTCCATCAGTCATAAGATACCTAGGTACACCAAACCTAGGGAAAATTACATCTTTGAGCATTTTCAAAGATGTCTTTTGATCAGCACTCTCAGTGGGGATTGCTTCGACCGACTTGGTCACATAATCAACAGCTACTAAAATGTGAGTGTACTTGTTTGAAGGAGGAAAAGGACCCATAAAATCAAAACCCCAGCAATCAAAAGGATCAATCACTAGTGAGTAATTCATAGGCATCTCATTCCTCCTACTAATATTACCAACTCTCTGACACTTATCACAAGATAAGACATAATTTCTAGCATGTTTAAATAGAGTAGGCCAATAAAAACCTCATTGGAGAACCTTATGTGCGGTCCTCTCACCGGCGTGATGTCCTCCAAAGGGACTATCGTGACATTGCTTGAGAATGTCCTTCTGCTCGTGTTCCGATATGCATCTTCTCACGATCCCGTCTGGACCTTCCTTGAAAAGATGAGGGTCATCCCAAAAGTAGTGCCTCAAATCATGGAAGAACTTCTTCCTTTGCTGAAATGTTAAACCTGGAGGCAAATACTTTGCAACGATAAAATTAGCATAATCTTCAAACCAAGGGTCGGAAAGAGATTGTACTTTTACAACGGCAAGTTGTTCGTCTGGAAAACTGTCGTTGACTGGAATGGGGTCATGTGGTATATCTTCCATTCTTGAAATGTTGTCCGCTACCGGATTGTCAGCTCCTTTTCTATCAACAATCTGTAAATCAAATTCTTGAAGAAGGAGTACCCACCTGATGAGTCTTGGTTTGGCATCCTTTTTTTCCATAAGGTACTTAAGAGCAGCATGGTCAGTGTGAATGATAAATTTCAAATCAACAATATAAGGCCTAAATTTATCACAAGAAAACATTACTTCTAAGAATTCCTTCTCAGTAGTAGCATAATTCTTTTGAGCACTATCAAGGATTTTGCTAGCATAATGTATAACATTCAATTTCTTATCAACCCTTTGTCCTAAAATAGCTCCAACAGCAAAATCACTAGCATCACACATAATTTCAAAGGGCAAATTCCAGTCACGTGGTTGTTCTATAGGAGCGGTTATCATAGCTTTCTTAAGAACTTCGAAAGTCTCCTTACAATCTTCATCAAATACAAAAGAAACATCCTTCTGGAGAAGATTAGTAAGGGGTCTCGAGGACTTAGAAAAGTCTTTAATAAATCTTCTGTAGAAACCAGCATGACCTAGAAAACTATGAATACCTTTGATGTCCCTTGGATAGGGCATCCTTTCAATAGCTTCACTCTTCGCCTTGTCCACTTCAATTCCCCTCTCGGAAATCTTGTGACCAAGCACGATCCCTTTGTTAACCATGAAGTGGCATTTTTCCCAGTTTAAAACTAAGTTTGTGTCCTCGCATCCCTGCAAAACTTTTTTACAATTGTGGAGACAGTGGTCAAAGGAAGTTCCATAGACGGAGAAATCGTCCATGAAGACTTCCACAATCTCCTCACATAAACCATGAAAATTGCAGACATGCATCTCTGAAAAGTAGCAGGTGCATTGCATAAACCAAAAGGCATTCGCCTGTAAGCATAAGTACCGTAGGAACACGTGAAAGTGGTCTTCTCTTGATTGGTTGTGTTGACATGAATTTGAGAGAAGCCAGAGTACCCATCAAGATAGCAAAAGTGGGTGTTTTTAGACGACCTCTCTAGCATTTGATCAATAAAGGGCAGCGGGTAGTGATCCTTCCTAGTTGCCTTATTCAACTTCCTGTAATCAATAAACATTCTATATCCAATAACAACTCTTTGAGGTATTAGTTCATTTTTATCATTAGGAACAACAGTCATACCTCCTTTCTTAGGAACACAATGAACTGGACTTACCCACCTAGTATCAGATATAGGATAGATGATACTTGCGGAGAAGCTTGAGAATCTCCGTCCTAACCACGTCTTTCATCTTTGGGTTCAACCGTCATTGATGATCAACAACTGGCTTTGCATCGGGCTTGACATTTATAGTGTGTTGGAAAATCGATGGACTAATCCCCATAAGGTCGTAAAGGGTATAGCCTAAAGCACCACGGTGTCTGCGAAGTGTCTCCAATAATCGCTCTTCTTCAAATCCTGAAAGGTTAGCATTGATAATGACAGGATATATTTTCTTTTCATCTAAATAACCATACTTGAGCGTATCGGGCAATGGTTTGAGGTCAAACACCGGGTCTTCTTTTCGTTGCGCTAGGATCCCCAACGGCTCAACTAGAAGGTTGTTCTTGAGGATAGCAGTTTGTATTCTGAATATTTCATCTAACTCATTTATTTCCTGCATATGCATATCATTCTCGTGGTCTTCCATATATTGCTGCAAAGGATCATTAGGAGGCATAGCAATAGAAGCAATATTTTCAATAATTTTATCATCACTAAGTAAATCAGTACCACGAGGTTTCTTGGAAAATTTAGAAATGTTAAATTCATATGGCTCCTCATTGAATTCAACAGATACTCTACCTTTTTTTACAATCTATAATAGCACCACAAGGGCAAAAACTATCTTGCACTGAACCAAGCACGAGAAAGTCGGTAGGATACTTCACCTTTCCACATAGGACTTCAACATCTCTCACAATTCCAATGGGAGAGATAGTTTCTTTGTTTGCCAAATAAATGGTAACATCAAATTATTCAAGTTCACAGGGTGAAATCTCACCCATGATCTCCTGATAGAGTGAATAAGGAATAGCGCTAGCACTGGACCCCAGATCGCAAAGCCCATAATAGTTGTGATCTTCTATTTTGACTGATACAATTGGTGTACCTGAAATTGGGCTCTTATTCTTGGCTGTGACAATGTTAGTTGAAACAACACAAAAAGTTATCTTGGAATCTGAAACATCATTAGTAACTAAATCTTTAACCATCGCAACTTGAGGATCGACCTTGATCATGTCCTCAGGCTCGTCAGTTCTTCTCCCACTTTTATTCATTATGCCTGTTATAAAAGTGTGCTCCCTCATCCTTGTGAGAAAATGGGCTTTTCATAAAAGACCACAGGCAGAATAGGCTCAGCAACATGAATATCAACAGGTAACTCTTTAAAGGGTTTATGATACTGATCCTTCTCCTCCTTAGAAGAGTTAATGTGAGAGGCAAAGTTCTTACAAAAATCAATCATAAGCTGGGAATCAAGACCAATCTTAGAAAAAAGGTATTAAAATAATCAGTTTTCACATAGCTCTCAATGTAATCATGCTCATAATTTAAAGCAGGTTCAATACCTTTATCGATTTCCCTGTCTTCAGTATTCTTCTGGATCCTCTCAATGAGATCCCACTTTCCTTCGACGCTTCTTGTTTGGAATACCCTGCTAGAGGAGGCATCTAACATCTTCTTATCCTGACGAGAAAGCCTGGCATAAAAAATTGTAATTATAATATATTTGGGGAGTTCATGGATATGACATTTGAACATTAGGGATTTAAGTCTCCCCAAGCTTGAGCGATTCTCTCTCCGTCGCGAGACCAAAAGTTGTATATGTAATTCATGTCTCGATGAATTTCATGAAGAGGGTAAAAATTTGTATAAAAGAGAGACATAAGCTCTTCCCAATTAAGTAGATGTGAGTTATGAAGGAGCTTATGCCAATCTGAAGCTTTACCTATAAGTGATATGGAGAATAATTTCTTCATGATGAATTCCAGCGACACACCTGCAAGCTTAAATAATGAACATAGTTGTGTTAAATATAGCAAGTGTTCACATGGATGTCTATCTCCTGCATAACGATTAGATAAGACATACTTGATAAAACCATATGCTATTTTGTAAGGCAGAATTACCTTAGGGGTGGGACTGACCACCACAGTCATGAGGCGTTTCCCCATAAAAAACTATCCAAGAGTAGAGGTGTCCATAAGGACAAAAGCAACAACGGCAAAACAAAAACAGAAATATAAAAACTTCCTTGCCTGCTTCACTTACTAATAGCGCTACGCTCCCCGGGAACGGCGCCAGAAAATAGTACTTCATGACCCTCAACGGTAAGAGATCGTATGTAGAATTTTCGATAAATAAGAGTGTCGAACCCAATGAGGAGCTGAAGGTATTGGTAAGTGACTTTGGTAAAGAAATTGTTGCAGGAACTGAAAGATAACTTTTAAGGGGTTTTCGGTATAAGCAACAAATAGGTAAAAGCGAGCAAAGTAAAAGGCACTGAGGAGTAACAAGTTACCCAATCCTTTAGAGCAAAGGAGATTCCTAGCAAATTAACTTATAAAGGCTAAAGCGTTCTTGAGGACACACGGGAGAAATAGTCACGTGCTTTCGCCATATTACGTATCGGTACTATGTGCTGGGTTGATAAGTGTTGAGTGGGTGGATCTATGCTAGTACACCCTCTAGACTAAGATAAGTGCACTCTTATGATTAAACACCTTGCAAGCATCCGCAAATACAAGATAGTAATTAAGGCAGAAGCCTGACCATACCAATACGATCGTTGATCCATTGTTCCCTTGTGCAAAATCATGCGAACTGGGGTTCAGGTTTCTGTCACTCTGGCAACCCACCGTAAGAATTATTTATACACAATGCATTCCCCTAGGTCCTTAATAAGGCGAAGTGTTGAGTGTTCGACTCACACAACACCACTAGGAAAATAACAACAAAACTTAAATATCAAACAACACATATTACTTCAACATCATATGACTACTAACAACTAGACTTCTCCCATGTCCTCAAGAACTAAAGGAACTACTCACAAGACATAAAAGAGACCATGATCAGTGGGGATAAATAGATGATAAACAATCTGTACACAATGATATTTATCCAACAAAACTCAATAGCATTCATCACACAGTATTAATCAACACCGGTAGTGTAGAGAGGATAGATAGTACGGATTACAACACAAGTCGAACTTGTGAGGTGAGATTGGATGAAGATGAAGATGGTGCTGATGTTGGGGATGATGTTGATGATGATATCGATGATGCATGTGACGATGGTGATGACGATGGCGATGATCCCCCCTTCCGGGAGGTGTTCTCCCCGGCGGAATCTGCCCGCTGGAGATATCTTTTCTCCTCTGTAGGTTTCCGCCACGGAGTGGCGGTAGAACTCGCGAAACTCTCCCCTTTTAGGGTTTTTGTACGACAAGTGATATATAGGCCAGAGGGGGGAGCCGGGAGTGTCCCCAGGGGTCCAGGCGCCCTCCCGGCAGGACCAAGGTGGGGGCCGCGCCAGGTGGCCGCCTGGGCACCCTCTGTCCCCCTCTGGTCCCTCTTTTGCGTGCCTTCATCATTCCTCTGGAAAATACCCTCCGTCGATTTTCAGGTAATTTGGAGGTATTCTCCTTCAGCAACTCAGTGTCCACTTTTTACCGCCAAATCCCGCGTCTGTTGCTTCGGCATCGGAAAGTTGCTAACTATGTCAATTAAAGCAAAACAACATAAGAATAGCATCATATCATGAAATATATCAATGAATAGGAAATAATTACTATATAAAATAGTGATGCATTTTGGACGTATCAGCTGCGGGGATTAAGTTGGGCCTGAAGCAGGTAAGCCATTTTTCCTTTTTCTTTCTGTTTTATTTTCTGCTATTTGTTTTGCCTTGCTAAATAAAATAGCTAGGCATTTTATTAAATTCTCAAATCTTTTATATGGCTGTACATGACCAGTAGATAGTGACATCCAAATTTTGAACATTTTTAAAATTCAAAATATTTGAATTCAAATTCAAATAGGGCATTTGATTAATTCGAAGCTACTTTTAATATTTTAAAAATCTATGAGCATGGGATTGATTCCACATCACTTTATATGTGATCACACTCAATTATGAGACTTTTCAAAAATGCAAAAGGAATTTTTGGAGCAACTTTTATAGTGGCCATTTGAATTAAATTCATCTGGGGGGTGTTCTCTCTCCCATTTCAATTTCATTTGAATTTTTTGACATGAATGCAAGTGAGTCTTGTTCCTAGCACATACCTAACAGAAGGTACTGACAACTCACCCCCACTCAAAATAATCTCGTCCCGAGATTCAGAAGTCATCGGAAGGAAGGAGGGGTACTCGGCACTGATACGGTCTCATCTTTTCCACGTGGCTTCTTTCTAAGAGTGGTGTGACCATTGCACTTTCAGAAACTTAATCTTTGAGTGACACGCTCTGCGGAATCAAGAATACGAACGGGGTATTCTCGATAAGAAAGGTCATCTTGGAGATCTAGCGTTTCATGGCCGACTTCGCGGATGGGGTCCTTGAAGCAACGCCTGAGTTGTGACACATTGAATACATCATATACTCGGGAAAGGTGCGGGGGTAGTTCAAGTTGGTAGGCAACTTCTCCACGTTTAGCAAGAATGCGGAAAGGTCCAATGTAATATGGGGCCAATTTTCCATTGATACCGAATCGTTGGGTTCCCTTCAGATGAGTAAGCCGAAGGTAAGCCTTCTCATCCAGATTGTAGCTTTCTTGCCTATGATGACGATCATAGTAGCTTTTCTGACGAGACTGGGCTGCTTTTAATTGATCACGAACAATGCGAACTTGCTCTTCTGCTTCTTTGATCATATCCGGTCCAAAGAGTTTTCTTTCACCGGTTTCTGACCATTTAAGGGGTGTTCGACATCGTCGTCCATAAAGGAATTCAAATGGATCCATATTCAGACTATATTGGAAACTATTGTTATAAGCAAATTCGGCAAATGGAAGAGACTTCTCCCAATTCTTTCCGAATGAGATAACACAAGCTCTGAGCATGTCTTCGAGAATTTGGTTAACCCTTTCAACTTGACCGCTAGACTAAGGATGTAAAGCTGTGCTAAAGGAGAGATGAGTTCCCATAGCATTATGGAAGGTTTGCCAGAATCTAGAGATGAAAAGGATACCATGATCAGAATTGATTTCCAAAGGAACACCAGGAAGAGATACAATTCTAGAGACATACAAGTACGCTAACTGGATAGCAGTTATAGACTCACAAAAGAGAAAGAAGTGAGCAACTTTGGAAAGTCTATCAATGAAAACGAAGATGGCATCATTTCCTTTCTGGGTTTTTGGAAAGCCAGTGATGAAGTCCATACCGACTTTGTCCCATTTCCACTCGGGAATAGGCAATGGTTGAAGAGTACCAGCAGGTCATTGGTGTTCGGCCTTAATGCGACGACAAACATCACATTCGGCAACATATCGAGCAATGTCTCTCTTCATCCTAGTCCATCAAAATCTCTGGCGTAGATCTCGGTACATTTTTGTGCTACCAGGATGAATCGAGAGGGGAGTGTCATGGGCTTCTTTAAGGTTGAGTTTCCATAGATCCTTATTCTTAGGTACTAACAAATGATTTTCAAAGAATACCGTTCCTTTACTATCTGTGGAGAAACATTTAGAAACTCCACTAGAAATGTTCTCCTTGATCCGGCGAACACCTCGTGCACGCCTTTGGCCAACTATGATTTGATCCTCAAGAGTTTGTTTCACCACCAAGGTAGAAAGAAAGCCATGAGGAACAATCTCGAGATTGAGCTTTTGAAATTCCTCATGAAGAAGTGGTTGATACTGTTGTAACATGAGGTTGTTACAATACGACTTACGACTTAGTTCATCAGCCATGACATTGGCTTTGCCTGGGGTGTAAGAAATTCCTAAGTCATAATCTTTTATCAACTCTATCCAGCGTCTTTTCCTGAGATAAAGATCTCACAACGATTACCAAGGAGGTAATGTCGCCAAGTCTTCAAGGCATGAACTATGGCTGCGAGTTCAAGATCATGGGTAGGGTAGTTTTCTTCATGTGGACGCAACTGGCGTGAAGCGTATGCTACCACATGTAGATCTTGCATAAGTATGCACCCTAACCCTTGCCGTGAAGCATCACAATAGATCTCGAAATTATTTTTGGTGTTTGGAGGAGCAAGTACGGGGGAAGAAGTCAACCTTCTCTTTAGCTCTCGAAAGCTTTCCTCCCACTTGGGGGTCCATTCGAATTTCTTATCTTTCTTGGGGAGTTCAGTTAGAGGCTTTGCAACTTTAGATAAGTTCTCAATGAAGCGGCGGAAATAGCTTGCTAAGCCAAGAAAACTCTTAACTTGCTTAACCGATTCAAGTGGATTCCAGTCAAGGATGGCCTGAACTATCTCGGGATTCACAGCAATGCCTTTTGCAGATATCACGTGGCCTAAGTAGGTCACTTCTGGTAGCCAAAATTCCCACTTAGAGAACTTTGAATAAAGGCGATGCTCTCGAAGTTTCGTCAATACCAACCTAAGATGTTCTACGTGCTCTTCTTTGTTCTTCGAGTAGATGAGAATGTCATCAAGATAAACTACAAAAAATTTATCCAAGTACTCCATGAAGATCAAATTCATCAAGCGAGAGAAAGTGGCGGGGGCACTGGTTAAACCGAAGGACATGACGGTGAACTCGTAAAGACCATATCGAGTAGTGAACCGTCTTGGGAACGTCCTCGTTTCGGATTTTGATTTGATGATAGCCTAATATCAAATCCATCTTGGAGAAGACAGAGGATCCAACAAGTTGTTCATAAAGATCATTGATCCTGGGAAGTGGGTACTTGTTCTTATCGTCGCTAGATTTAGCGGGCGATAGTTTACGCACATCCTTTCTGTTCCATCTTTCTTCGATAAGAACAGAATGGGGCATCCCCATGGCGATGAGCTAGGGCGGATGAAGCGTTTTGCCAACAAAGCTTCGAGTTGGATTTTAAGCTCAACTAACTCATCTGGGTCCATTCTACATGGGCGTCTGAAAATTGGGGCGGTGCCTGGCATAAGATCAACTATGAATTCTACACATCTGTCGGGTGTCAAGGGTTAAGGAGTTCGATTACTAGATAGTTTTCTAGAGGATGACCACGGCTTACTAGGGGATACAATAGATATGTCAGAGTAGAAAAGTACCCCAACACGATGGATAGTGTGGTTAGAAGATATCTAAAGTGGGAGGAAGAACTGCAAATGCATCAATATAGGTTTCTAGAAGAAAACCTACAACAAACACTATGGAAATGTCGAGTATGCGACCTAGAAATCTTCTGGAAAGACAACCGAAATAGAGAGAAAGATTTTGAAAACGCATCAGATTATGAAGAAACCTGGAATGAATCGGACAGCATAACGGCTTTAATTGCAAGAGAGGTGAAAATTCTTACAACATAACAACAACACTTACATAGGAAGTCTGAAAACAGGAAGCAAAACAAGTCTAGACAAGCGAACAAAACTTTGCTATGGCTAAAAGGAAGCAATCAACGAGATATCCTATTAAGACATAGATGAGCCTAGTCCTATCTTCCCGTAGAAAAGATAAGGGTGAATCAGAACTTAGATCGATGATGTAAGGATAAAAAAGAAGCCTTACGTTGTTCCTTATACCCAAGTAACTATATAACTATAGAAGGTTAGACTCGACTTCGACCAAGGCTGATAATCCTACAGTCAGTCCTGCTCTGATACCAAGTCTGCCGGGACCCGAAATATGCGTATGTAATTCTTGTTACAACACAATCATACGGAGATCCGAGAGCCGTACCCACTTGTCTAAGCAGACAAGGCCAACACAGAAAACTCTTGGAAAGCATCGAACATGAGGGGCATCCCATCCAGGCGTGATGATCAATTAAGATGGGTCATCATCGTCTGCTCACAAGTCTAAATGATTATTGTTGGTGAAATCCCATACTCATAGACAAGTCGCCTCAACTAAATTATCGATTGAATTATAAAACTTACATAAACAGACTCCAGCCCGATCACCTAGTCGGGATGTCGGGCGGGCTCAATCATACAACAAAGTGTGCCACGTGACAGAGTCACGAGCAATCGCATCGCGATGCCCCAAGCTGCGCACATCTAAGAGCCACTTGGTGTATAAAAGACCGCCGACAAGACCACAACTAAGCTATCGAACCCCACACTAAGACATGCACGTTATAATCATACACGCATCATACATGTCCAGTGTAAATAGAAGGTACACATTGCATGAACTCTACAAAGTTTACAACTTTATTGACTTATATATATAGAGTACACACGAAGATCACAAGACTGTGATCCACCATTACATCATTCAAGCGGAAGCAACTTAGGTCTGAGTACAAACGAGTTTAACAAATGGCTTAGAGAAGCCTTATTTATAAACAAGCCCTTCCACGAGAGAACCATAACTCTGTCTGGGACTACACTAGCTTGATCAGTCGTCGAGCTCGAAGAAGAAGCCACATCCGGGGTCCGTGGATTCATCTAAAAATATAAATAAGCAAACGTGAGTACAAAGTCGTACTCAGCAAGACTTACGTAGGAACTATACTACTCATGCTCAAGTATCAAGGCAAAGGGAGGTGGGGTTTCAAAGCAGAAGTGCCATCTTTGACTTGGCTAGACCTGTACTATGAATACCAGAATGAGGTAAGAAGTGTACATGAGTCCATCTATCCAAGTCTCCCAAATAATTGCACCACTACGGATCCTTCCTCGACTTCCACGAGAAAGCAAACCATAGCACTCACACTTCTCTTGGAAATTTAAAGTATCCGTTGAAGTTGTCTAATAATCAAGCACAGATAACCAAGTAGTCCATAACCGCAGATGCCGATATTCGAATAGTTTTCTTAACCCTGCAGGGGTGTAATACTACACACACATGACCATCAGTTACCTCTAGGTCTCGACACCATTCAAGGGGTGCCGGCGAGGATGTTCACCACAACACTTCTCTTACAGCTCCGATCTAGTACAGAGAGTCGCCTATCTGAGGGGGATCTATAAGGAGGTCCGTCCGAGGTTCCAGTATGGCCTCAAACGATGTGTGCAGGGTCCCAAGCGGTTCTGAGTAGTTGTTCTTCCACTTTGCAGACCATGCCACAGCCCTACCAGAACATGCAAACTAATGAGACTTATGGGGTTCGAAACGGGGTGAGGTACTAGGTCGAGACGGGTCAGTGAGCCCAATGTGTGGTTTCACTCTTTGTCTTGGATCACCACACAAGAACTCAGGCTTAAGGCGGTGCTCAACGAGACAACCCACTGTGTACTCCTACACAGCCTCTCATCGTTCACCTTGTTTAGGTCAAGTTCACCAACACATTTCCACCATCATCATCATGATCACTACCATCTTGACTCACAAAAGGGTAACCTCATGGTAACTCTAAGCAAGCAATAAGAAGTAACAGTTGCAGGGCCCACATGATATCAATCAACTCCTACATCTGCTAGGATTGTGGTTTGCTTACTACTGTGACAAAATGATAGGTCCTGCATTGGATTGGGTTCAACTATGCGGGAGAAACGTAATATGGTAATCATCCTAAACAATGCATAAGCGAGACTGAGAGGGAAGAGGGATTTTATAAAAATGATCAATGGGGTTTTCTTGCCTTGCTGACGAGGGTCGTACGGGCTATCTTCAACAGAGGGGGTGATCTCGGGTTCCGGCTCCACCTCTTTCGATAGCAAACAACACAAACAAGCAATCCACATAATTGACAATGCACAATCACATGATATGATGTCATAGCATGAGGTTCATGGTGCTGATGTGTTGAACATTCTATTTAAATGGAGTGCATTGCAAAAGGTTTTGCAAAGCAACTCCAAATTTGAATTTTAAAATGGTTCGTATGAAAAATTTCTTCTGTGCCCCCATTTTAAAATGGGAAAACATGAAAACAAAGTGCATATTCAGAATCCTTGAATTAGTTATGATTTTCCAAAGACTAATGCATTTTTTGGATTTTCTGACTTATTCTTTTATTAAGAAATCCTTTTATTGCATCACTGTGAGGTAAGCATGACGTAGGGGGTTTGACCCAGGTTAAACTAACATGGGGGACTCACCTATCATTGGCCCTGGTTAGTTAATCCAGTGGATTAATTTAAACAGGGGGTTATGTGGCCTTGGGCCCACTGGTCAGTGTCACAAGGGTGATTAGCAGGGTAATTAGTGCCTAATCTAATCATGCCACGTCGACATCACCAGGGGCGAGTTGCCGGTGACGTCGAGACGCGGCGGCATCTACAGGGACGGTGTTCCTGGCCATCTTTCGATGCGCCAAGAGCACCAGAAGACAGCCTGTGCCCGGGGGCACTCGATGGAGCACAGCAGGGCCACGGGGAGTCACCGGAATCGCGCCGTCGTCGAGCCCTTGTGGCGGAGGAGCCACTGGCTTGTCGCAGTCGTCGAAGCAGTGCACGAGGAGACGCTGCGGTGGGTACGTTGTGCTCCTGGGAGGCCTAGGAACACGACAGACGCACTGGCAAGGGTGGAGGAGCACGAGAACGAGCTCGGGGTCAGCCATGGTGGCGACGGAGCTCGGCTCCCATGCAGGCGGGAGACAGAGGAGGAACACGGTGGGTTTCAGTTGGGGGTTTTGTTCTCCAGCTCACCACGGTTGCGAAGGACGCGATGGGGAGGTCGGGGATGCTTCAACGACGAGGTAATCTTTGATGGCGCGCGACGGGCCGTAGACGAAGACGATGAAGGGCGCGGCGGCTATAGAGCGTCCGGGATCGATTCCTTCTGCAGCTCGGTGTAGACGTCGGTGACGAAGACGATGGACAGGTTGGCGCGGCTCGAGGAGGTCACTCGCCACACGTGCTCGGAGCCATGGCGATGGCGGCATTCGGTTTGTCGATGGGCACGGCGAGAGAGGGCAAGGGAGAGCTGCGCTGGAGGGGGAAATGGAGCGGGAGGCTTCCAGACGCCTCCAGGTGCGAAGAGGTTGCCGCGGGAAGCTGCTGCTTGGCCGCGGCTCGTCGGCGGCGTCGGTGGAATTCTGCATGCATTCCACCGAGCACCTTCGGGGCTGGAGGAGGAAGAGACAAGCAGGGGAGGTGGGCAAGGCCGGCTAGCTGGGTTGCGGGGGTTAAGTTGGGCCTGAAGCAGGTAAGCCATTTTTCCTTTTTCATTCTGTTTTATTTTCTGCTATTTGTTTTTCCTTGCTAAATAAAATAGCTAGGCATTTTATTAAATGCTCAAATCTTTTATATGGCTTTACATGACCAGTAGATAGTCACATCCAAAGTTTGAACATTTTTTTAATTCAAAATATTTCAATTCAAATTCAAATAGGGTATTTGATTAATTCCAAGCTCCTGTTTGAATATTTGAAAAATCTATGAGCATGGGATTGATTCCACATCACTTTATGTGTGATCACACTCAGTTATGAGACTTTTCAAAAATTCAAAAGGAATTTTTGGAGCAAATTTTAAAGTGGACATTTGAATTAAATTCATCAGGGGGGTGTTCTCTCTCCCATTTTAATTTAATTTGAAATTTTTGACATGAATGCAAGTGAGGCTTTTTCCTAGCACATACCTAACAGAGGGTTCTGACATGTTAGGAGTACAATTTGCCTATCTGTATGCTACATTGTTGTCATTTATGTATGGACCCGAACCATTGTTGGCTGTTTTGCATTTGTTTGTTGGCTATTTTGCAACTCTTATAATTTATGTATAAACCAGGATCATTGTTATCAGTTGATATTGTTTGCAGGGATCCGAGTGGCCTATGGTTTGCCGGAATGTTTGATTCATTTTTTTTGGCAAATTCTAGGCGCTCGATATGTCCATTTTTTAGCAAAGGTGAAAATGCCTTTACTCCTAAATGGTGTTTTGGTATTATGACAATGTGGTTAGTGGGACTAATCATGGGTGTTAAAAGATGTATCTCAGATCATTGGTCTCGTGAAGGATAATTAATGAAGGATGATTGGCCCCCACTACAAAAACATAAAAGGAGTGTCTATCCGCCGACTCAAAATATTTATTTCGGTTTGATTTGAGTCATAGGAAAAATGCACTATTAAGAGGGGTCAACGAGGTCTGAGTATGTGTGGGAACAAAAGTTTTATACCTCCAAAGCCATCCACCATACTAACTGGGAAGAACGGATATATACGTGTGTCGTGCTCACCTCAAAGTGACCTCATGGTATTTTCCATGGGCATCCCGTGCACACGGGCCCCTAGCCCGTGCACACGGGGTGAGGCGCCGGTTTGCGGGTAAGCCCGTGCACACGGAGTCAGGTGCCCGTGCACACGGGGCCTCGTGCACATGGGCCTATCCCGTGCACACGGGGTAGCTGTGCTAAAAGTTGCGCCTTGGCCCGTGCACACGGGGTACTTACCCGGGCACACGGGGTCGAACGGTCACATGGAAGCCAGTTTTCCCCCTGTGCTATATATAGCCCCTTCTTCTTCCTCCTACCCGATTTTCCTTCTCCCCTTGCTTGAGACTCCATTGCTAGAACACCATAATTCTCAATACTCTCAAGTCCTCCACCCAAACTTGTTGATCTTTCGGGATTTGAGAGAGCAAGGCCCAATCTACACTTCCACCAAACCGATTTGTGTTCCCATCAAGATTTCTACTCCGTTGACTTTGTTACTCTTGGATCTTTGGCTCCTAGGCGGCTAGGTGTCCCTCCCGAAAGCTTCCTTGCTTATGGTGTGCTCCGAGAAGTTTGTAAAGGTGTGGTGGTCGCCTCCAAGACCATCCCCGAGTGAATCGAGGCTCATCCGTTGGGGGTGACTCGAGAGAATATGGTGAGCTACGTTGTTGGTAGGGCTCTCAAGGATTGAGCGCTGCTCCAATGGAGATTAGCACTCCCTCAAAAGAGTGTGTACTTCGGTCAACCAAATCTCCGCATCTCCTTGTCACTTGTAGTTTATCCTTTTCCACACTTTTAATTATACTAGCTTCTTATGCTTGTTGGCTTGCTATTGTAGTTGTTGCCTAACATTTGAGTTTAGTTTGCTTGCCACATAGGGTTTTCATCTAGAGCACATCTAGAGAATCTTATTTATCCGCTTAACCCTAAAAGTTGGTAATTAAATTTAAAAATTTTAGTCACCTATTCACCCCCCTCTAGTTGACCATATCGATCCTTTCAATTGGTATTAGAGCTAGGGATCTTATTAAAGGCTTCACCGCCTAAGAGGATATGGCCGAACTAGGGAATCAAGATGAACACCTTCCCGTGGATGGGGAAGCACTTCATGCACTTGGTGCACCCGTTGCTAACCCATCCACTCCACCAATGCCACAAAATACAATCCTTATCCAAGAGAGTGGAGGATCTAGCTCTAGCGCCTCCAACTCGCTCACCTTGACTGAATTTGCTAAATTCATGGATTCCTTCAAAAGCTCCATGGAAATTTTGATCAAAGACTTGGTAGGAAAAGAAGTTGACAAGAAATTTGCTTCATTCTCGCAAACTCCCTCTACCTCATCAACATTTTGTCCAAACACCACTTTGGATGTTGATGGAGTAAAGGAGACACCCAAACCACCCTCAACCAACACTGCACAGTTGTACAATGTTGTTGCTCCTTCATATGGTCATACTCATGTTCCTATGCCGCATATTAATCATGTTGGGGACCCCCCCCCCCCCCACGTTTGAATCCTTACTCGTTTGGTAAATGGAAATTAGCTATGGATTCTCATAATTGGAGCGCACCCACCCAATTATGGTGGATCATCAAGAGAGGCTTTCAGCCAAAAGATCCTTCTATTCTTTCCCCAAGAGAAGAGGTTGATGAACAACTCAATGACACTGCCTTCCACATGCTTCGGTTGGTCGTGCCTGAGGAGTCCAAAGATCACATTGCTCTTTTGAAGAAGGCTAAAGAAATTTGGATCACTCTTGTGGAAATATTTGAAGGAGATATCAGTGTGCAAAGATCTCGTTTGGCTATTCTCTAGCAGGAAGTCAATATGGCTCTAAGGAAGGATGGAGAATCTGTGGAACATGTTTACCGTAGACTCAATTCCATTGTGTTAGATTTGAGAAACTTTGGATGCACTTGGGCGGATGACAACTTCATCAAGGACAAGTTCATGGGCTCCATGATCCTAACGGATGACACCATGGTCACCATGATACATCAACGCCCAGATTTTGACCAATTGACCCCAAATCAAATTGTGTCATCCTTCACCACCAACTCTTTGTTGAAATCCAAGTCCAAGAAAACCCTTGACCTTGTTCACGGGATAAATAGCTCCAAAAATCTTGCTTTGAAAGCCAAGAAGACAGTTTGCCCCTCCAAGTTGATTGAGGTGGAAGAAGTGGAAGAATATTATGAGGATGAAGATGAGGCCTCTTTCCCGACAAATGACTTTGAAGAATACTTGGCCCTTTTGGTCAAGAAATACAAGGGCACCATGGCTACAAGAGGGAAGAACCTAAAAGGAAAAACCTTTGGGAGAAGAAAGTGCTACAATTGTGATAGTCCGAAGCATTTTGTTGCGGATTGTCCCTATGAGTTAAGAGAAGAAAAAACCGAGAAGGTTGTATTCAAGAAGAAGAGCTTCAACAAGTTTGCCAAGAGGCATGGTGACAAGGACCTTGTTCATGAAGAGTACTTATTCGGGGATGATGAAGATGGTGATTATGAGAACAAAGGCATGGCCGCGTTAGCCATGCACTCCAAGTCCTCCTCCACCTCATCAAGCCTCTTCGACTCCCCCAATGATAACAAGCCCAACTCCCAACGGTGCCTGATGGATAAAGAGGTAATATCAAAGTCTACTGTCCCTACATCATCATCTTTCGCTCCCAACTTTTCACAATAGGAGTTGGAGGATGAGTGTGAAGATGATGGTGTCGATTATGGTGAGGAAGCCTCATTAGCCTTCATGAAGACACTTAAGGGAGAATCCCTTGATCGTTTCCTCAACATGATGAAGTCACTCACCGAGCGTGATGGCTACATTGATAATGTGAAACCCTCCTAATAGAGGAAAAGGAGAGAAATAAACTCCTTGAGAAAATCTCCATGAAGTAGAAACCATGAAGGCCTCACCTGAGGAAACCTTCACTTCACATGAGATAGACTTTGTTAAAGTCAATGATGCTTTAGAACTCACTCTTGAAATTGAGCATTGTCTCTTGGATAAAATTGCTAAGATTAAAGTTGTTCATGGTGAACTCGATGAGGAGTATAAACTCCTTGAAAAGAGCCACAAGCTCATAATAGGGGAGCTTATAAATCTCACCGAGGCTTACAGTCGACTTAAAGCTTCAACTCTTAAGTCTCTTGCTACTTTCTCTCCTAAAGATGCATGTTCTTCTAACTCCATTGATTATGCATCTCTACTTATTGAGAACAAAAAGTTGAAAGATAAACTTGAGAAAGGTCTTGTGTCTTGCATTCAAGGTGAAAAGAACTTGAATGAACTTTTGAGTAATCAAAAGGAATTTGGGGCCAAGGAGGGAATCGGTTATGATCCCTCTCAAAAGAAGAAGAAGAACAAGCACAAGAAGAAAAAGAACAAGAAGAAGCACCAAGCTACTCCTCCCCGACAAAAAATCACATTTGTACAAGAAGGGAACAGGGAGAAGTAAAACATAAATGAGAAGGTTGGAGAGGAAGCCATCTCAAAAGAGATGGTTCCCTCTTCTAATTATGCCGGCATGAACAATCCATCTTATTTCCTTTTGATAAGGAATGATGGATATACCTTTGCTAAATTTTTGGCACTAATTATGATGATTATGCATGGACTATTTGGGTTAATAAGACCCTTCTTGCTAACTCTCTAGGACCCATTGAAAAATGGGGACATACAAACAAAGCTTGATTCTCACAGGACTATGCCTCCGGTGGCACTCAATGGGTGATTGATAGTGGTTGCACCAATTATATGACCGGAGGCAAGGATATGCTCGTGGATTTCATTGACTCGCTCAAGTCATCCTCGGACATCTCCTTTGGCTATAATAGCAAGGGCAAGGTATTGGGATTGGGGAAGTTTGTCATCTCGAGTGATTCTTCACTCAAAAATGTCAAGCTTGTCCAATCCATTCATTACAATATACTTTCCACTATCCAATTGGCACGTGCCGATTATGACTCACTTTTTAGTGAATTTCATGTGTCTTTAAAAGGGATACTCTCAGATTGGTCTTTGTTGGGCATGTTGACGGCAACCTTTATGCGGTTGATTTCTCGAAAGAGAGCACTCACCTAAAAACATGCCTAATGGCCAAGGCCGACGTGGGGTGGCTATGGCATCATAGGCTAGCCCACTTTGGTATGATAATTTTACAATCCCTTATAAAGGGGGATCATGTTGTTGGACTAACCGTTGTTTATTTTGCCAAAGATCGTGTTTGTAGTTCTTGCATTGCAGGAAAGAAACATGAGAACCAACATAAGGTGAAGACTATCATCACCTCGACGAGGCCTCTTGAGCTCCTTCATTTGGATCTTTTTGGGCCTCCATCATATGATATCTTGGGTGGGAGGAGGTATTGCCTTATCATTGTCGACGACTATACAAGGTATACATGGGTTTTATTTCTCAAGACCAAGGATGAGACTGAAGAGACCTTTATATCATTTGCCAAAGAAGATCAACATCAATATCAATGTGACATTATGGCTATTCAAAGTGACAATGGTACCGAGTTCAAGAATTACATGATGGATGAGTTCTTGAGTGATGAGGGGATCAAACATCAATATTCCACGGCCTATAGTACTCAAAAGAATGGTGTTGCGGAGAGGAAGAATATGACTCTTATTGAGATGGCAAGGACAATGCTTCACGAGTACAAGTCTGCATACAAGATTTGGGCTGAAGCCATCAACACCGCGTGCCATGCCTCTAATAGGCTATATCTCCGCAAGTTCAATAACAAGACACCGTATGAACTCTTAACCGAGAAGAAGCCAAATGTCAAGTACTTCCGAGTATTTGGTTGTAATTTTTTCATTCTCAACAAGAAAACCCGGTTAGCTAAATTTGAGGCTAAAACATATGAGGGAATATTTGTTGGATATGTATCAAACTCTCATTCGTATCGAGTTCTCAATAAGTCCTCGGGATGTATTGAGGATTCATCGAATGTGGAGTTTGACGAGGATAACGGCTCCCAAGCCAAGCAAATTGTTCCAAGTGTTGTAGGTGATGAGGCTCCTTCTCAAGTTATAAGGACCATGGGGATAGGCCACATTCTCCCACAAGAAACACCCAAAGTCCAAGTAATCAAAGAAGGAGTAAGAGACCCTCTTGAGGAATCCCCTCAAGGGAAGTCATCATCTCCACCACAAGGGCAAGACCCTTTGAGGGCACAAGAACCAATCTAAGAACAAGATGAGGTCCCTCAAGGTTCCAAGCAAGATCAAGGGCAAGCTCAACCTAATGGTGATGAGCCTATCATTGAGGCCCAAGATCAAGATCAAGAAAGTGGTCAAGATGAAGTGCAAGAAATTGTCTCTCCACCAACTAAGCAAAAACAAGTTCGAGTTTCTTCATGAAGAATTCAACCAAGTGAAGAAGAACTTGAAAAGAAGAGACAAAAAGCGGCATTGAGACTTCAAATGCTTCAACACTCCACCGATAACATCCTTGGAAGCATCACTAAAGGGGTAACTACTCTTAAAGATTTGGAAAACTTTTGTGAACATCACTCGTTTGTCTCTTGTATTGAGCCCCTCAAGGTAGATGAAGCTCTTGATGACCCGGATTGGGTAGAATCCATGCATGAAGAAATCAACAATTTTACTCGCAATAAAGTTTGGTCACTTGTTGCAAGATCCAAGGGAAATCATAATGTCATTGGGACCAAATGGGTTTTCAAGAACAAGAAAGACGAGCATGGTGAAGTAACGCGTAACAAGGCAAGGTTAGTGGCACAAGGGTTCACCCAAATTGAATGTTTGGATTTTGGTGAAACCTTTTGCCCCCGTTGCCCATCTTGAGTCCATTCGTATCTTACTTGCTTATGCCTCCCATCATGATTATAAATTATATCAAATGGATGTTAAGAGTGCATTTCTAAATGGTCCTTTGAGTGAGTTATTTTAAGTCAAACAACCTCCCGGTTTCGAAGACCCCGAACACCCCAATCATGTTTATCAAATTCATAAGGCTTTGTATGGTCTCAAGCAAGCACCTCGTGCTTGGTATGACCACCTTACGACATTTTTAATCGAGAATAGGGTTGCGATCGGGTTAATAGATTCCACTCTCTTTACGAAGAGAGTAAACGGAGATTTGTTTGTATGCCAAATATATGTTGATGATATTATCTTTGGGTCTACTAACCATGCTTGCAATGTTGAGTTTAAAAACCTTATGACCAAGGAGTTTTCCATGTCTATGATGGGTGAGTTAAAGTTCTTCCTCGGATTTCAAGTCAAGAAATTGAGGGGAGGGACTTTTATTAACCAAGAAAAGTATATTCAAGACATTCTCAAACGGTTCGGGTTGGCTGATGCCAAGCCTATGAAGATTCCCATGCCAACCAACGGACAACTTGATCTCAATCCCAATGGTAAAGATGTGGATCAAAAGGTATACCACTCTATGATTGGTGCATTGCTTTACCTTTGTGCATCTACGCATGATATTATGTTAAGTCTGTGTATGTGTGCAAGATTTCAATCTGCCCCCAAAGAAAGCCATCATATGGTCGTGAAACGGATCCTTCGATATTTGGTTTATACCCTAAACTTAGGACTTTAGTATCCCACAGGATCTTCTTTCATATTGGTTGGATATTCGGATTCAGATGGGTCGGTGACAAGGTGGATCGTAAGTCCACTTCCGACTCATGTCAATTCGTGGGGAGGTCTTTAGTGAGTTGGTCCTCCAAGAAGAAAAATTGTGTTTCTCTATCTACCGCCGAAGCCGAGTATATTGCCGCGGGAAGTTGTTGTGCCCAATTATTATGGATGAGGCAAACTTTGATGGATTATGGTGTCAAATGTGACAAAGTGCCTCTATTATGTGACAATGAAAGTGCAATCAATATTGTGGATAATCCCATGCAACATAGTTGAACCAAGCATATTGATATTCGTCATCATTTTCTTCGGGATCATGTGGCACGAGAAGACATAGAGATATTTCATGTGGTCACCGAGAAGAAACTTGCGGATATCTTGACGAATCCACTTGATGAAGCAAGGTTCCGTGAGTTAAGGAATGAACTAATTATCGTGGATCTTAGTAACATGGGTTAATGTTCTTCCATGCACACACTAGCTTTACTATATCTTGCTTAGATGTAGGCACATAAGTAGGGGGAGTAGAATTCTCTCAATGATTCTGACATAACCCTACTTGTGCATAAAATGATCAAAATCTTTCACATCCGCCATTTAAAGATGGTACTTGTGCTTCAAAGATGAGTAGTGAAGAAGGGCCCAAGGTTAAAATCTTCACGGTTCCGGACCACATACACTCAATCATGGTGACCTTCGGGTCACCGCCTTTGTTTTTCCGCTTAATTGTGTTGTGTGTTTTTCGGGTCGTTTAGACCCTTGTGCATCCCCTGGATAGGAATGCTTTTCCCGATAACCATAGATTGCCTATCCCATTCCACTCTTATACTTAAGATATGCTTTTAATTCTATCTATGCAAATGCTCTACTCATATACCTTCCGTAGTATATGAAATGTGTGGTAACGGTACATCAAGTAAATTTTCTCGATTTCCATTTAGGGATGGAGTAAGTATGGTCTCTCGGCCAACCAGGTCCCTCCCCATGTGTAAATCCCTGGGCAAACTGCTGAAGACCCCGTGCACATGGCCTTGTACTATGCACACGGTGCCTCGTGCACACGGGGTAAGGCAGGCACCGTGGGGAGGAAGTTTCCACTGCCAGTTTCCCCACGCCTCGTCCCTCTCCTAGGAGCGCCGCCTCCATCGCCTTTTCGCGCCGCCGCCGCCCTGGTCGCCGCCGCTGCCGTCCTCAGCCCGGCCCCGGCCACCTTCTCCCTCCGTCGGCTGTCTCCCTCGCCGCCATGTCCTTTGGTAAGAAACCCATGATTTCTTCCCAAATCTTTCTAGGGTTTCGCTTCTGTGTAGCATGTTCTCTCCATTGATCTGCAAAAATGAGTCTTGGATTGATATTTTGCTTGCATTGACCTGCCCCGCCCATTCCTCCTCTCCTTGCGAGTAACGAGCAATGGCTGGGCAGGACCCCGTGTGCACGGGCTTGTACCGTGTGCACGGGTCCCCGTTCACACGGGCTATGAGCCCCGTGCACACGGGCCCTTCAACACTTTGACATCCCGATTCACTTTTTTCTTCCATTCACACCATTGTCTTGAGAACTTGCATATTCACTTATCTTTCATCTATAGATTCCGAGACCATGAGGTACACTCGTCGCAAGCGTGCTAAGGCCGGTGATGATTCCGGTGTCAGTCATCCTCAGCCGTCAAAGAGTCTGGGAGAGGGTTCTCGTGCTGGTCGTGCTCAGCGTTTCGCCTCCAAGAAGCCCGTGTGTGAGCCCAATAGTTCCAGTGATGACTTTGATGATGAGGAGTCTGATGTAGTGGCGGAGTCTGAACATGATGAAGATGATAAGGAATCTCCTCCAGCCAGTGAGCAGGCTGCTATTCCCGAGGTCAATCCTCGTGATCGTCCGCTCTCGGAGTGGTCCTTGGTGGATGTGTGGACTCTGTGGAGTCGGAGTTCTCCTTATGACCATGCAACTAGTCATGTCATTGATCCTCAGTTCAAGACCGATTTTCAGTACAAGATTTTCCATCAGCTTATGAGCACCAAGAAGAACAAGTTTGCTCCCTTCAAGAAGGTTGATGTGGGACACCTTTAGGAGAATGCTCACATTTATCGAGGGGCATATGATGCTTTGGACAAAATTGGGCTGATTCCCTTTGTCTCGTCTGCGCACCCATTCAATGAAGATCTTGTGATGCAATTCTATGCAATTGTGTACTTCCACAATGATGATGAGCGCACCATGACTTGGATGTCCGGCACTAGTGGGTGCACAACACCCTTCAGGAAGTTAACCGAGATTATTCCTTATCAGTTCTTCACTGAGGCTTATCCTGACTATGCACCATTGTCCGAGGTTGATCTCGCCCAGGATGTGATAGCTTTTTCCTACAAATAAGAGAGGTCCTTTGTGTGTGGTTCTATTTAGGGGTTGCTTCCAGTGTATGATACTATGCGTCATATTCTTCGGTACTCCATCTCTCCTAAGGCGGGTGATTCTCATAATCTGTGGGGCTCAATGTTTGATCTATTTCTGATGATCTGTGATCAGCAGCAAATTGATGTTTCAGACACTATGTTTTGTGAGATGAGGGAGTGTGTGCGCAATCAGAAGTGACTCATATTTTCTCCTCTCATCCAGGCTTTGATTGAGTCAGTGTGCCAGCCCGAGTTCATTGACCGTGTCACCTACCCTATTGCTATGCCAAAGAGGGACCGTAACTACAAGTCTCCTCCTGCACCGTACAAGGCGCCCAAGAAGGGGCGCAATCCGAGACCAGAGGACCATACCACGTTTACTCCGGGCTGCTCCTCCACTGCAAGGATCCCTCGCTCGAGGGCTCCTCGTGCTGATGATGATGCTCCAGCTGTCTTCATGCGTCGCGAGAAGAAGACCTTGTTCAAGACCATCACGAATCTCTAAAAGATGTGTCAGTCCATCCGGAAGAGGCATCTCAAAGACGTCAACCGCTCCAAGGCAAGTCACCGTGCCTACAAGGAGAAGCAGGCTGAGAGGAAGCATGAGCAAGTGGTGTTTGCCCCTGATTATCAGGATAATCAGTGCTCTTCCTACTCGTTCCCTATGGCCAACTGGCGGTTTGATGAGGATGATGATGCGGCAAGTGGTCCTCTGGTTGTGTAGCTTCGTTAGCATCGCCTTTTCCCTTTTTGGCGTCTTGATGGCAAAGGGGGAGAAGAGTTCTATTTAGGCTACATATATTGGTTAGGTTGCAAGCCATAGTGAGACTCTGTGTGTTCGTGTTTATGTTTGTCTTATCGTACTTTTAAGTATTTACCTTTCCGTACTCTGTGTGGATGTGAGCCACCTTATCTATTATATGTGTGAGACTATGTGATCTAATGGTTATCTTTGACTTGATGCTTCATATGCTTTGCATGTTTTTTCATCAAGTCATTGTTCATCATAGTCTTGCATAATTATTTGCTCTCATCCTCACTTACCTTCAAGTGATACTTGCTTATCATGTTTACCTTTTCTTGTATCACTTGATAGGTTCTTGTGCAATGATCATTTCAGCTTATATGCCTCACTCATATCATTGCATTTGGCTATTTACATAGAGGGAGACCTCATTTTGTATGTGTATTGCATTCAAAAGAAATCATCCTATTATAAGCATACATCAAGGAGGAGCTCACTATGCTAAATAGTGTGCATGGTATCTCTTATTGTATATCTTTTTGCCATGCTCTAACCATATTGTCATCAATTCACACAAAAGTGGGAGATTTAAAGTGCATTTACTCCTAAATGGTGTTTTGGTATTAGGACAATGTGGTTAGTGGGACTAATGACGGGTGTTAAAAGATGTATCTCAGGTCATTGGTCTCGTGAAGGATAATTGTTGAAGGATGATTGGTCCCCACTACAAAAATATAAAAGAAGTGTTTATCCGGAGACTTGCATGATTTATTTTGGTTTGATTTGAGTCGTAGGAAAACCGCACTATCAAGAGGGGTCAACGAGGTGTGAGTATGTGTGGGAACACAAGTTTTATACCTCCAAAGCCATCCACCATACTACCCGGGAAGAACAGATATATACGTGTGTCGTGCTCACCTCAAAGTGGCCTCATGGTAATTTCCCTGGGCACCACGTGCACACTGGCCCCTAGCTCGTGCACACGGGGTGAGGCACCAGTTTGCGGGTAAGCCCGTGCACACGGGATCAGGTTCCCGTGCACACGGGGCCTCGTGGACATGGGGTAGATGTGCTGAAAGTGGCGCCTTGGCCCGTGCACATGGGGTACTTACCCCGTGCACATGGGGTCGAACGGTCACATGGCAGCCAGTTCTCCCCCTGTACTATATATAGCCCCTTCTTCTTCCTCCAACCCGATTTTCCTTCTCCCCTTGCTTGAGCCTCCATTGCTAGAACACCATATTGCTCAATACTCTCAAGTCCTCTACTCAAACATGTTGATCTTTTGGGATTTGAGAGAGCAAGGCCCGATCTAAACTTCCACCAAACCGATTTGTGTTCCCCTCAAGATTTCTACTCTGTTGACTTTGTTACTCTTGGAGCTTTGGCTCCTAGGCGGCTAGGTGTCCGTCCCGGAAGCTTCCTTGCTTGTGGTGTGCTCCGGGAAGTTTGTAAAGGTGTGGTGGTCGTCTCCAAGACCAACCCCAAGTGAATTGAGGCTCATCCGTTGGGGGTGACTCAAGAAAGGAGAATACGGTGAGCTACATTGTTGGTAGCGCTCTCAAGGATTGAGCACCGCTCCAACGGAAATTTGCACTCCCTCAAAAGAGTGTGAACTTCGGTCAACCAAATCTCTGCGTCTCCTTGTCACTTGTGGTTTATCCTTGTCCGCACTTTTAATTATACTAGCTTCTTATGCTTGTTCGCTTGCTAACTACAGACTATCTACAGCGCGGGTCCGGGGGAGTGCGCTGCTAACTACAGATTATCTAGAGCGCAGGGACCCCGCGTTGTCGATGAAAGTTAGCTACAGCGCGTTATTAGCAGCGTGGGCACCCCGCGCTGCTAGAGGCCATCATCCTAGTAGTGTTATGGAGTTTTGGTTATCCTTGCGATTCCTCGACCCATGGTACGTGACGGTACTCTATATATTCCAACCCCTCCAGAGGTTAGCGATCCATCTAGTATCTAGAGTTCCCAACTAATTTTTTTGTAGTTTTCGAAAATAAACATGAATTGCACAAAATACGACACATATCACTGATAGGCTCAAGCTCTTGGCACCAAAAGTCCAAACATTACTCAAATGATTACCTCAAAACTATTGCAAGTTACTATTATACTTATAATAGCAACCTCAATTACCTACTCATGTCAAGACACACAACTCAGTGCAATAGGCCAACTCTCTAAACAAGATAATCATGCAACCTCAAGAGAGTTCCAAAATAAACAACCTAAATAAAAGCTCTTAAAAAGAATAAGCATGAAAATAAGAGCTAAGCATGACAACAACTACGAAAAGATAAAGAACACACGCACAAAGATAAGCATGCAACCTACATTGTATTCTAGGGTGGAGTGGAGCGTGTTTCTCTCCCAAACAATGTGGGCTAGGGTCCAACTTGTCCTGAAAAACAATCAAAACTTAAACAAACTAAAAAGTAAAGAGTGAGACGCTCCAAGCATAACACATAACATATGAAGTGATAAAAATATAGCATGGAGAAGAACGAACTGATGATTTTTGATGGAGAAGGCGTTGTACGGGGGAATCCCCAAGCTTAGATGATGGAGTATCCTTGGATATTTTTTTATGGTGCATGAGGGCATCCCAAGATTGAGCTTTTGACACTCCTAGATCTTCTTTCATTATCTTCCTTCGCATACTTGAAAACTCCCTTCATAAGAAACTCATCATAAGGTGATTAGAGTGGTTAGTACCCATAAATAGATAATTTTCCTCTACTGGAAATAAAGATTTTCATGAATAGCTACTGTTTCTAAAGATTTCAAAAAAAAATTGCAAAGAAAAAGTAAGCTTAAGATTTTCAAAACGGAGAAAATGCAAAACGTGGCAGAATCTGTGAAAAACAGACCAGCAGGTAGTAAATAATTTTTTAGGGGCACTTATGAAACTCAAATCAAAAACTCAGAATAGAGCACCGAAAGTCAATTCTCTAGAGCATACTGTCAAAAACATTTAGAACAAAAAGATGATCTGGTGATTTTAGGCGAATTTTTCCACCAAGCATACAAAATCTTTTTTCTGGACAGCATGTCACAACTTTTGATCTTTCTTGCAATCGGAGGCTAAAACTTTGCACGAACTTGAAACTAAAGATACAATGATGTTGCTACAGTAGTAAAAAGCATCAAGACCAATAAAACTGAAAGTAAAAACATTTTGGATTGCCTGCCAGTAAGCACTTTCTTTTTTGCCGTTTAGCTAGGCATTATGCAAAAAGATCAAGTTTTGTCAATTCAATTGAATAAGTTGCCCGTGTAACGGACTCATAAGGTAACTTCATCTTAATGCTAGGAACATGTTCCATGCCCTTTTTGAGGGGGAATTGGAATCTAATAGTCCCTTCTTTCTTATTAATGATAGCACCAACGATGCAGAGAAAAGGACGTCCCAAAATAATGGGACATGAGGGATCACACTCAATGTCCATGACAAGAAAATCAACGGGAACATAATTATCATTAACAACAATAGGAACATCATAAATCCGCCTAAAGGTTTATTTACAGAAGAATCAACAAGAAGAACACCAAAAGAACAAGGATCAAAAGGTTTCAATCCAAGCATATCATACATTCTTTTGGGTAAAACGGAGGCACTATCTCCAACATCTCATAAAGCAAAGCAAGAGAAATTATTCATTTTGATTTTGACCATAGGATCCCAACCATTGTAACACCCTCGGTGTCAAGCTACAGTGATCACTTTTTATTAATGACTAAGATCAGTGATTAACCATGACTTGATCACCATTGAATCAAATCTTTTCAAATCCCCTTGGTTGGAATGAAAAACAAAGTGGAAATAAAACTTAATCCAAAAATATTGGAACCACTTTTATTAAATGCCTAAAAATCATTAGGTCATATTAAAATAGCAGTGGTAATTTATTACAATGTTCTAATAAACTAAACAAATAAAAACACTAGCAAAATAGCCACTTTCTTCCTTTTTAAACAAAACAAAAATGCAAATGATCTTTATTGAGCAATAAACTTTTTATAGCACTATAATTAGGTGTAACACAATTACTGGGATAGTTGCTACCTTTTGCTAAAAGTATTTGATAGCTAATATAAATATGAACAGAAAAGAAATATTGAAAAGCAAAGCAAAATTGGAAAAATCTATACCTCGTCTGGGGCAAGGCCCACCCAGGGCCAAGCCCAGCCCACCCCCTCTCCTTCTCCCTCTTACCGCTCACCATGGAGCCGTGGACGTCCGTGCTCCGTCCATGGCTGCCGATGGCTCGCTGTCGAGCATCCCGCGGCTTCCTTCGGGGATAAGTCCCCCTGAGCCGCCGCCCCCCTCCCGCAAACCCTGAATCTCCCCGCTCCTTTCCCCATCGCCTCCCCTCCTCTCCCGCGGCTCGATTGCGCCGCCATGGGCCAGTCGCTATTGTTGACGCGGCCACTGGCCATTGCGCGCCCCCTGCTAGTGCCTAACGGGGACGTGGTGGAGCTGCAATTCATCCCGGACCGTCACGTTGAGCCGAGCTGCACCATCGACGTCGAATTCGTTCTCGCCCCCGCCTATGGCCGTCGCCGTTCCCCCATTCAATTCCCCGACCCCGGCCTTCCCCAACGCGTCTGAGCACATACCTAGCTCCAGGGTGAGCTGCTCCCCTAACCCCCCCTTTTCCCGCCTCGTTTGGTCGTCGGGGATGCCCCGTGCCACGTCGGGCCGCCATGGCAGGAGCACCATCTCCCGCGCAAGCTCGCCGTGGCGTGCTGCCGCGGCCCGCCTTGCCCGCGTTCGGCCGCGCCTCGTCGCGCCGGCCTTCGCCCGCGTCTCTCCGCCACGCCCTTGCCCCCCTGCTCCGGCCACACCATCGTTCCCCTCGCCGCTGGCGAGGCCATGGCTTGATTAGTCGTGGGCTAATCCCCACCTTAACCCCCCCCCCCTTGCTATGTGTCTCTAACAAGTAGGCCCACACCCCTCTAATTAGAATTAATACAAATAGAGAATTAACCCCTGTACATATGACATGTGGGCCCAGCACCACTTAATCCTTAGTTTAGTAAAAATAACTGTTAAATTAAATCTGTCTCTATGATACCCGGGCCCCACTGGCAGATTTAATAAATAAATTGATTAATTTTAATATCTAGTGTATGACATGTGGGTCCAGATGATTTTGGAATAAATATAAAGATTTAATTAAATGACTTGAGGCTGACTAGTGGGACCCACTGGTCAGGTTTGACCAGTCAATATTACTGTTATGGATAATGTTTGTATTAAATATTAAAAAGAAAATCCAGGAATTGTTTTAAAACGATTTAAACTTTGAAATTCAATATCTTTTAAACCGTAAGTCAGATTAAAAAACTTTATACATGAAAATTGATCAAAAAAAGCAACGAATACGGATATGCTCCCGTATAGCCACCACACCCCTCTAACATACCGCTCACGAGACATTCCCCCCTCCGATGAATCCGGCCGGTAATTCCCGGAGCCCGCAAAACTTTCCAGATGAAATTGTTCTCAACATGAAAGTTGTCTATAATGGTTCAACGAGCACCGATACGCTAACCACATGTCTGTCAGATGTCTCTAACGCTGCATACATGGAACCTTCCCCCTTCGGATCATCTGTCCGGTAATCAACCGGTACCGATGAGTTGTCAGAACCCTAATTTAGGTTTGTGCTTTTCCAAACTAGCATTCTTTTTGCATCATGAAAATTTTTGCAAGAGAAAAAGAAATGGGGAAGCGCAAAGCCTCAAAATAATTTTAATAAAAGGCCAGACAAAAATCTTTTTCCAAAAATTCTTTGAACTTTTTGAAAAATCTCATAAATGGGCATGATCACATTTCAAGTGAAGTCGGTCCCACTTCATGCTCTCTGATTATTCTAAAAGTACAAAATGCCCTTGGAAATTAAATAAATATTGTATTTGCAATTTAAATTATTTAAATATAATTTCAATAATTCTGAAACTTTATGTGTGGAGTTATATATGTCTCTTAAGCCCACAAAAAAGTGTTTAGGATTTTATGAAATGTTTTGATTGCAAAATCAAATAAAAAAAATAACAGAAAACAAATAAAAAGAAAACAAAAGAAAAGGGCAGAGCCCACCTACCTTCCCAGCCCAGCCATACTGGCCGGCCTAGCCCACCCGGGGCCTTCCTCCCCTGGCCCCGATGCTGCTCGGTGGCGAGCATGCGCCGGCCGCCACGCCACCTCCCTGCCTGGCCCTCCCTTGCCCCTATCTCCTCGCCACCGAACGCCTGGGGGCTTCCTCCCACTTTCCCCTCCCCTCGCGACCTCTCTCCTCTCCTCTGCCGCCATTTTTTAGTCGCCCCGAGAGCTCACCGAGGTACACCCCAGTGAGTCGTCGCGGCCAACAGCCTCCAAACGCCACCCCACCTTGTCCAGTAGCACCACCGTGGCCGTCTTCCTCGAGCGGAAGCTCCAATAGGGCCCGAGGGGCCCCGAAGACGTCGCTCGCCTCAACAACTCGCCGCCGGCCGCAGCAAGATCCCGGTGCGCAATTACTCACCGTCGAGCCCCCGTCGACCTCGCCGTGCCCACCGTTGGGTTCTGGTGAGCCTCCTGAACTTTCCCCCCCTAGCAGAGCTACTCCCCGGCCCCTCGTCGCCGTTCTTCGCCGCGGACAGAATACGGGCGCCGGGGGCTTCGATGTCGGCGTGGCCCGAGAGCTCCCCATGAACCCCCCCAGCTTGCTCCATCGGATGCGGACGACCGCGAGGAACGCTCCCATGCCTCCAAATCCCCTCCCCGTGCCCTGCAGCCGAATTCCGGCGAGGCGCTGCCGTGGCCGAGCCACCGGCGTCAAGCCGTCGCCATTAGAACTCCTAACTCCTCCCCTTAATTCCCTCCTAATCACAACCCTGGGCCACTGACCAGTGGGCCCAGGTTAACTAATTAACCCATTTAATTTAAACAGAAACAATTAACCCCCTGAGTCAGTGACAGCCAGGCCTCACCGGTCAGTTGGACCAGTCAACGGAGATGACGTCAGCCTGACGCAGTGCTGGCGCAATAAAGTTAAATCTTCAATTTAAATCAGAAAATCCAGAAAATATCCAGAACTTTGAAATTAAATAACTTTTAAACCGTAACTCAGATTGAAATGTTTTTATATGAAAAATGATCAGAAGAAAATGCTCTATCCAAATATCAAACTTTCAACCATGTTTGAAATGTTTACCATGATGGATCAGTAGCATTTTTTTATTTGGTACATTTGGTTTAAATCAAATAAATGGTAAATGCTATTCTAACTTGAACCATTGCAATTCAATACACCTCAGATGGACATAAGAAGCACAACACACCCATGATCAACTTCATATCATGCCATCTTGGTTGTGCATTACAATTTATCGAATGTGTGCTTTACTTTCAATGCTTCAGTGTTTGCATCTTCTCGGTAGAGTTGATCTTGGAGACGAGTTCAACCTCATGTCAGAAGTACAGTACCTCGTGATCGTCAGCAAGGCAAGCATCCCATCTTTGATCATGTCGATAAAATCCCAGTTCCCTCTCATTCTCGCTTATGCATGTTTAGGATGTCACCATGAAACGTTCTACCGCTAGTTGAACCCATTCCTTTGCATGACCTATCATTTTGTCACAGTAGTAAGCAAACCAAAATCCTAGCAGATCTAGGAGTTGTTTGATATCATGTGGCCCCTGCAACTGTTACAACTTATTGCATGCTTAGAGGTTACAATGAGGCTACTTTGTTGTGAGTCGGGATGGTAGTGATCATGTGAAGGACGGTGGTAACGTGTTGGTGAATTTGACCTAAACAAGGTGAACGATGAGAGGTTTTGTAGGAGTACACAGTGGGTTGTCTCGTTGAACACTGCCTTAAGCCCGAGTTCTTATGTTGTTATCCAAGACTAAGAGTACGACCACACATTGGGCTCACTAACCCCTCTCGGCCTAGTACCTCACCCCGGACCAAGTCCAGGAGTCGCAAGTAGTTCGAACTTTAAACGATCTCAAGAAGGTACATCAAGGTAAGTGGTGGACGTAGGTTGTGGGCACGTTGAATCAAGTGATCATGATCGAGTTGAGCTTGATGGAGGTCACACAACGTTTGAGTCCGCATCGGAAAAATCGGTAGGATTCCGATTGTGGTCCCAACTCAACTAGGCGACTCCCTAGGACTAGAGATGGTGCTGCGAGTGAAGTGTCGTGGCAACATCCTCGCCGGTACTCGCTTGAAGGGTCCACTCCCAGGAGGTAACTGATGCGTGTGTGTGTGTAGCAGTACACCACTGCAAGGTTAATGAACTATTCGAATAGCCGTGTCCGCGGTTATGGACTACTTGGAGACCTTTACTTGATCATAGACAACTTCAATGGTTAATCTAAAATTTCCAAGATAAGTGTGAGTGCTATGGCGTGCTTCCTCGTGGGGAAGTCGAGGAAGTAACCATAGTGGCGTATTGGTTGGAGACTTGATACTTGGACTCGTGTACGCTCCTTACCTCTCTCTGGTATTCGTAGTACAGAACTAGCCAAGTCAAAGCTGGCACTTTTGCATTGAAACCCCACCTCCCCTTTGCCTTGATACTTGAGCATGAGTAGTATAGTTCCTATGTAAGTCTTGCTGAGTATGTCTTTGTACTCACGTTTGCTTATTCTTTGTTTTAGAGAAGAGACCACTAACTCTGATGCTGGCCTCTACCTTGAGCTCGACGTGGACTAAGTCGTATAGTTCCAGACAACAGCCTGTGCCCTTTGGAGGGTCATTTTATTTTCTTTCAGGCTTCTTAAGCCATTTGTTAACCTTGTCTTTACTAAGACATAATTTGCTTCAGTTGATGTTTGATGTAATGTTGGATCACAGTAATGTGATCTCTGCTTGTAATACAACTTCTATGTCTGCTCTGTTTAGCAGAAGTTATAAAGACTTATGAGTTTGTAGAGATCATGTTGTGATTACCTATTGTTTACACTGGACATGTATGCTGCGTGTATGATTATAACGTGCATGTCTTAGTGTGGGGTTCGATAGCTTAGTTGAGTTCTTGCCGGAGGTCTTTTATACACCAAGTGGCCCGTAGATGTGCGCAGCTTGGGGCATCGCGATGCGATTACTCATGACTCAGTCACGTGGCACACTTTGTTGTATGATTGAGCCCGCCCGAGATCCCGACTAGGTGATCGGCTGGAGTCTGTTTATGCAAGTGTTATAATTCAATCGATAATATGGTTGAGGCGACTTGTCTACGAGTATGGGATTTCACCACCCATAATCATTTAGACTTGTGAGCGGACGATGAGGACCCATCTCAGTTGATCATCCGGCCTGGATGGGATGCCCCTCACGTTTGATGCTTTCCGAGAGTTTTCTGTGCTTGGCCTTGTCTGCTTAGACAAGTGGGTACGACTCTCGGCTCTCCATATAATTGTGTTGTAACATGAATTACATACGCAAACCCCGGGTCCCGACATGCTTGGTATCAGAGCAGGACTGTCTGTAGGATTGTCAAACCTTGGCCGATGTCGAGTCTAGCATTCTATAGTTATATAGTTACATTGGGTATAAGGGAACAACGTAAGACTTCTTATTTCTCCTTACCCCATCGATCTGAGTTCTGAGTCACCCTCATCTTGTTCTACGGGAAGATAGGACTAGGCTCATCTATGTCTTTACTAGGACATCTCGTTGTTTGCTTCTTTGTAACTGTAGGAGTGTTTTGGTCTTCTAGAGTCATCATTCCATAGTGTTCTTAGGAAGTGATGTTTGTCATCATGTTGGTTGTCTCATTTTTTTTCATCCCGACACAACCGTTATGCTGTCCGACTGTGACTTCAATGCCGTTGCATTATAGTCTTGTTGTCTTAGCTTAGAATTGTGTCATAAATCCTACCCTGATTGTTGATTCTTATCACACAGAAGGTCAGGTGGAAATCGTTGTGGTGATTTCAGTCTTGGAAATAGAGATGATCAAGATCCTCCACCACCGCCTTCTGCAGAGGAAATCAGGATGGAGGATGAGCAGAATCGTCGCGATCAGACACGTCTCCTCGAGCGTATTGAGCTGAACACCACTCATCAGCGTCATAGTGTTGTTACCATCCAGGACTTCATTCTCCTCAAGTCGACAGTATTCCGATGTTCTTCCGAGCCCCTTGATGCCGATGATTGGCTTCGTTCCCTTGAGCGTAAGCTTGAGACGGCCCATGTTTCTCCCGGTGATCGTGTGCTATTCGCGACATACTTTCTGGAAGGTGCTGCTCTTCAGTGGTGGGATAATTTTGTAGCAATGCAGCCTGTAGGTCACGTGGTGACTTGGCAGGAGTTCTGTGATGAATTCTGAGGGTATCATATTCCGGATCAGCTGATGGAGCGCAAGAAAGAAGAGTTTTGCAATCTGACCCAAGGAAAGATGTATGTTCATGAGTATAGGACTGAGTTCACTCGTCTAGCACGCTATGCCCAAGAGGAAGCATCCGCCGATGCCAAGAAGCAGGAAAGGTTCCGCAAGGGACTTAGCCCCGTCCTTCGTCATGACCTGAATCTTCACGAGTTCGTCAACTTCTAGGATTTAGTCAACAAATCCTTCAAGGCCGAGTATGGAAATCAGTTGTATGAAGAGTCTCGTAAGCGTGGTCATGAGTTTGCACCATCTTCTAGCTCAGGTTCTCGGAAACGCTGTGTATGGATTCCCTTCAGTGATGTCAGTCATGCTGTAAGTGCTTCTAGACCATCAACCACCATATATCGTCCACCTCAACCCAATCTTCCTCCTTGGAATTTTGTTGGACAATCAAGGTCTTATGGTCCTTTCATTCCACGTGGTGTTTGTTTCCAATATGGACAATCAGGTCACAATGTTCGAGAGTATCCCCAAAATCATGTAGCCACCACTCCTAATCCAAGGCATTCCTTTCGTCGTGGTGAGCCACTACCCAAATCTTACAATGTCAAGCCTCGTGCTTATGAACATGGTTATGTGAATCATGTATCCATTGAGAATTCCCATAAGGCAACCGATATTTTACTCGGAACCCTTCCTATCAATTCCATCCCAGCTTCCGTTCTTTTCGACCCAGGAGCATCTCATTCATTCATATCCCAGGATTTTGCACTGTCACATGACATCTCATTTTCAATGTTATCCACACCCTTAGTTGTGCAAGCCCCTGGATCTAGATGGCACACCACCATGGTGAGTCATGAAAATGAAGTTGCAATTGAGGGTTTAGTATTCCTTGCTTCACTTATAGCCCTCAAGTCTTCAGACATTGATGTCATCCTAGGAATGGATTTGTTATCCAGACAGAATGTTGTCCTTGATTGTAAAGCCAAGTCAGTTAAACTCACCGATCCTTCAGGCCAGACAATCGATTACACCTCACCAAGCTTTAGAAACCAGCTGCATTCTTTGAATGTGCTTCCCCTTCCTAACATTGAAGATATTCCTGTGGTTCGTGACTTCCCGGATGTCTTTCCAAAAGAGCTACCAGGCATACCACCTAACAGATCTGTAGAGCTTGTTGTAGATCTTATCCCAGGAACCGCCCCAATATCGAGACGCCCATATAGAATGGCCCCACGTGAGTTAGCTGAGCTCAAAATCCAACTTGAAGATTCGTTGGCAAAAGGCTTCATCCGCCCTAGCTCATCGCCATGGGGTTGCCCCGTTCTGTTCATAACGAAGAAAGATGGAACAGAAAGGATGTGCGTAGACTATCGCCCGCTTAATCTAGTGACGATAAAGAACAAGTACCCACTTCCCAGGATCAATGATCTTTATGATGATCTTGTTGGATCCTCTGTCTTCTCCAAGATGGATTTGAGATTAGGCTATCATCAAATCAAAATCAGAAACGAGGACATTCCCAAAACGGCTTTCACTACTCGTTATGGTCTTTACGAGTACACCTTCATGTCCTTCGGTTTAACCAATGCCCCAGCCATTTTTTTGCGCTTGATGAATTCGATCTTCATGGAGTATTTGGACAAGTTTGTCGTAGTTTACCTCGATGACATCCTTATATACTCGAAGAACGAAGAAGAACATGCTGAGCATCTTAGGCTGGTATTGATGAAACTTTGAGAGCATTGCCTAGATGCCAAATTCTCAAAGTGTGAATTCTGGCTACCAGAAGTGACCTATTTAGGACACGTGATTTCTGCGAAAGGCATTGCTGTCAATCCTGAGAGAGTTCAGGCCGTCCTTGAGTGGACTCCACCTGAATCGGTTAAGCAAGTTACGAGTTTTCTTGGCTTAGCAAGCTACTGTCTCCGCTTCGTTGAGAACTTCTCCAAAGTTGCAAAGCCTCTAACTGAACTCCTCAAGAAAGATAGGAAATTCGAATGGACCCCCAAGTGCGAGGAAAGCTTTCAAGAGCTAAAAAGAAGATTGACTTCTGCACCCGTACTTGCGCCTCCAGACACCAAAAAGAATTTCGAGATCTATTGTGACGCCTCACGGCAAGGGTTAGGATGCATACTTATGCAAGATCGACATGTGGTATCTTACGCTTCACGCCAGTTGCGACCACATGAAGAGAACTATCCTACCCATGATCTTGAACTCACTGCCGTAGTTCATGCCCTGAAAACTTGGCGACATTACCTCCTTGGTAATCACTGCCAGGTATATTCTGACCACCAAAGCCTCAAATACATATTCACCCAGCCAGATCTTAATCTCAGGCAAAGACGCTGGGTTGAGTTGATAAAATATTATGACTTAGGAATTTCTTACACCCTAGGCAAAGCCAATGTCATGGCTGATGCACTAAGTCGTAAGTCGTATTGTAACAACCTCATGTTACAACAATATCAACCACTTCTTCATGAGTAACTTCGAAAGCTTAATCTTGAGATTGTTCCTTATGGATTCCTTTCCACCTTGGTAGTGAAACCAACTCTTGAGGATCAAATCAAAGCTGCACAGAAACTTGCTCGAGGTATCCGACACATCAAAGAAAACATTGCTAATGGTAAGGCTAAATGTTTTACCCTAGACAATGAAGGTACTGTATACTTCGAGAACAAGATAGTAGTACCGAAGAATAAGAACCTTAGACATCTGATCCTTAAATAAGCCCATGAATCTCCCCTCTCGATTCATCCCGGTAGTACTAAAATGTATCAAGATCTACGCCAGAGATTTTGGTGGACTAGGATGAAGAGAGAAATTGCTCAGTTCATCGCTGAATGTGATGTTTGTCGTTGCGTTAAGGCAGAACAACAAAGACTTGCTGGTACTCTTATACCTTTGTCTATCCCCGAGTGGAAATGGGATAAAGTCAGTATGGACTTCATCCCTGGCTTTCCAAAAACCCAGAAAGGAAATGATGCCATCTTCGTTGTCATTGATCGACTTTCAAAAGTAGCTCACTTCCTTCCTGTTCGCGAGTCTATAACTGCTAGCCAGTTAGCGGACTTGTATGTCTCCCGAATCGTGTCACTTCACGGTGTTCCTTTGGAAATCAATTCAGACCCTGGTAGTCTTTTCACTTCTCGATTTTCGGAAAGTTTTCAGAATTCTATGGGAACCCACCTCTCCTTTAGCAACGCTTATCACCCGCAGTCCAGTGGTCAAGTAGAAAGGGTCAATCAAATTTTTGAATACATGCTCAGAGCTTGTGTTATCTCTTTCGGAAAGAAATGGGACAATTCTCTTCCTTTTGCCGAATTTGCGTATAACAATTGCTTCCAGTCTAGTTTGGGCATGGCTCCTTTTGAATTTCTCTATGGACGGAAATGTCGAACACCCCTAAACTGGTCAGAAACCGGTGAAAGACAATTCTTTGGACCGGATATAATTCAGGATGAAGAAGAGCAGGTTCACATTGTTCTTGAGAGATTGAAAACAGCCCAGTCTCGTTAGAAAGGCTATTATGATCGTCATCATAGGGAAGAAACCTATAATCTGGATGAGAAGGCTTACCTTCAGTTTACTCCTCTGAAGGGTACCCATCGCTTCGGTATCAAAGGCAAGTTGGCCCCACGTTACATTGGTACCTTTCTCATTCTCGCTAAACGTGGAGAAGTTGCCTACCAATTGGAACTACCCCCTCACCTCTCCCAAGTTCATGATGTCTTCCACGTCTCTCAACTCAGGCGTTGCTTCAAGGACCCCATCCCCGAAGTAGACCACGAAACGCTTGATCTCCAAGATAATCTTTCATATCGAGAGTACCCTGTTACTATTCTTGATGAAGCCGAGCGTAGCTACAGACGTCAGAAGATCAAATTCCTAAAAGTGAAGTGGTCGGATCATTCAGAGAAAGAAGCCACCTGGGAATGAGAGGATCGTCTATGAGCTGAGTACCCCACCCTCTTCCCGACGACTTCTGAATCTCGGGACGAGATTCTTTTGAGTGGGGGCGAGTTGTCAAAACCCTAATTTAAGTTTGTGCTTTTCTAAGCTAGCATTTTTTTGCATCATGAAAATTTTTGCAAAAGAAAAAGAAATGGGGAAGAAAAAAGCCTCAAAATAATTTTAATAAAAGGCCAGACAAAAATCTTTTTCCAAAAATGCTTTGAACTTTTTGAAAAATCTCATAAATGGGCATGATCACATTTCAAGTCAAGTGGGTCCCACTTCATGCTCTCTGATTATTCTAAAAGTCCAAAATGCCCTTGGAAATTAAATAAATATTGTATTTGCAATTGAAATTATTTAAATATAATTTCAATAATTCTGAAACTTTCTGTGTGGAGTTATATATGTCTCTTAAGCCCACATAATTTTTTTTAGGATTTTATAAAATGTTTTGATTGCAAAATAAAATCAAAACAAAATAACAGAAAACAAATAAAAAGAAAACAAAAGAAAAGGGCAGAGCCCACCTGCCTTCCTAGCCCATCCAACCTGGCCGACCCAGCCCACTAGGGGCCTCCCCGTCGTCTTCCTCCCCTGGCCCCGATGCTGCTCGGTGGCGAGCATGCGCCGGCCGCCACGCCACCTCCCTGCCTGGCCCTCCCTTGCCCCTATCTCCTCGCCACCGAACGCCTGGGGGCCTCCTCCGACTTTCCCCTCCCCTCGCGACCTCTCTCCTCTCTTCTGCCGCCATTTTTGAGCCGCCCTGAGAGCTCAGCGGAGTACACCCCAGTGAGCCGTCGCGGCCAACAACATCCAAACGCCGCCCCACCTTGTCCAGTGGCACCACCGTGGCCGTCTTCCTCGAGCAGAAGCTCCAATCGGGCCCGAGGCGCCCCAAAGACGTTGCTCGCCTCAACAACTCGCCGCCGGCCGCAGCAAGATCCCGGCGAGCAATTACTCGCCGCCGGGCCCCCGTCGACCTCGCCGTGCCCACCGTTGGGTTCTAGTGAGCCTCCTGAACTTTCCCCCCTAGCAGAGCTACTCCCCGGCCCCTCGTCGCCGAGGACAAAACACGGCCGCCGTGGGCTTCGACGCCGGCGTGGCCCGAGAGCTCCCCATCAACCCCAGCTTGCTCCATCGGATGCAGACGACCGTGAGGCACACTCCCATGCCTCCAAATCCCCTCCCTGTGCCCTGCAGCCGAATTCCGGCGAGGCACCGCCGTGTCCGAGCCACCGATGCCAAGCCGTCGCCATTAAACCTCCTAACCCCTCCCCTTAATTCCCTCCTAATCACACCCCTGGGCCACTAACAGCCTGGCCCCACCGGTCAGTTGGACCACTCAAGGAAGATGACGTAAGCCTGACGCAGTGCTGACGCAATAAAGTTAAATCTTTTATTTAAATCAGAAAATCCAAAAAATATCCAAAACTTTGAAATTAAATAACTTTTAAACCGTAACTCAGATTGAAATGTTTTTATATGAAAAATGATCAGAAGAAAATGCTCTATCCAAATATCAAACTTTCAACCATGTTTGAAATGTTTACCATGATGGATCAGTAGCATTTTGCTATTTGGTACATTTGGTTTAAATCAAATAAATTGTAAATGCTATTCTAACTTGAACCATTGCAATGCAATACACCTCACATGGACATAAGAAGCACAACACACCCATGATCAACTTCATATCATGACATCTTGGTTATCATGTTGCGACGATGTGTTTCGATTTTCGGGCGATTCCGACTTCGTTGGGTAGTTAAACGATCGGAAGTGCCAGGCATAGTCGCCGGTGTAATTCCGGTGTCGTATTTATAAAACTCGCGTGCGCTGATCACTAGACCCTCGGATTCCCCTCTCATCTTTGGATTCTAGCCCACCTAAAAACCGGTCCCGAAACGTACAATTTTGAGGCCCAAACAACCCGAAATAGCCACCTACTATAACTAGTAGGTGTTTCCTACCAAAAATAGACCATACCTAGCCCTACTACCTTGATTTCGGTGCTCCTCCTCTCCCAGCCGCCACCTTGCATCAATTTATGTGCACCAACCTCTCCCCGCCTGCCTCACATCTGGACAGCAGCCCCCCTTAGATCTGGACCATTGGATCGACAGATCCAATGGCCGAGGGCGCCTGGGATTCCTCCCGTGCTGTAGCCCTGTGGAGGCTGTCCTCCACGCCCGAGCCGCTTCACATTCCGGCGAACCATCGCTGTCCAGCCCCGCCGCCGGGTGAGCCGCCTCCACCGCGTCGTTCTCCTCCCTCTCCCCCTCCCTCTCTTCTTCTCCTCCCTTCCCTCTTTAATCTCTCTCTCTCCCACAGGACCCGACCGCGCCGCTGCCATGGACATGGTCGGCCTAACCAAGGAACTCTCCGCCGCCGGCCCTCCTCACCGCGCCGCTCCTGACCCCGCCGACCACCGTATCCGTGCCGTCTCGGCCCCTCCAGCTCCCCCTCGTGCCCGTCTCGACCTTCTCCTCGCCGGTGACCAGCGCCGCCACCAGCCACGGCTCGGGAGGAGCACAGCGTAGCCACGACCTGCCGCCCAATCCACTCGCCCTGCACATGGGCCGGCGTGCCCACATGGCCCGCTTGCGCCCCCTTGGCCCAGCCCGCGGACTTCGGCCCCAACGATCCATCGCCCAGGTGTTGTGTAGCTATGCCCCGCCCGCAGGCCGACTTGGGCCTAGCCCATGTGCTGAGCACGCACCCCTCTTTTAATTTTTAATTTTTTTTCTTGCTGCACTGCTGGGACGACCCGTGTACCGTTTCTCGCCCATGTGCGCCTTTAGGTTATTATGTGCTCACCTCCTGGTCAGGCCCGTAGATCAGAATCGGCCTGAGGTCATCTAGTTTTTTTTCTCTGGTTTAATAATATAGCAGATATAGTTGTAATTTGGTGATGCCCGTATCTTTTCAACCGTAGCTCAGATCGCGACGTGCTAAACATGTAACTTGCTCCGTTTTTTGTGTAGATTAATAAAATATCCTCATTTTCCATGTTTGAACTTGTCTACATGCTGTTTACCTACTATTTACATCGCATGCCACCGTAGATGGTTTAGTTAATAAATTTTCAACCGTTGCTCCGATTATGATGTTCTTTATATGTAACTTGACTAGAATTCCATGTAGATTGTGAATATGCTGCTTTTGATTACTAATAAAAGTAATAAAAATGTTTAGGGGCAGAACAGTACCAAATGCAATAAATATCGTGGGGTTTGTAATAGTTGCCATGTATAGGTTTTACCCCCCCCCCCCACTTAAAGTGACTAGATTAGATAGTTTATCTTATGCTTCACCTCTTTGAATGATTGTGTGATATTCCATGCTTGTGTGAAATGTCATGTTAACAACCTTTGCTCATGTTGTGTAGCTAAACAACTTGAACCGATTCTAAATCTGCGGTATCGTCTTGTGTGACGAGTACTCCACTTAACCTGTTAGTAACCGCTCTCGACGATAGATGCGATGTCTTAGTGTGTTGTCTCGTGTTGCCTTCTTGTAGATGCTTGCTCGTGATTGATTCGTAGTAATAGATGCTTGCTCTTCGATTGCCTTTTCTAGTGTTTCCTTCTTGTGTGCTTTTGCGGGTACCTCTTGGAGACGATGCGAGCTTGTGATCGACTACACCTTCGGTTTCGTCTTCTCATCAGGTAAGGGGGAGCATATATCATTCTTATAACTTTCAGCTCACTCGCACCTAGGTGTAGGATACAATGATTGCTTGATCCTACCACTTCATATTCATGCCTCTCAAATAAACCCAAACAGCCATGTCCTCCACATCCCAGCAAACCTTATTTGGCTATGTTACTATTGCTCGCTGCTCAGCCACTGCTTAGTATGCATGCTAGGATGCTATAAATTGTTATCCTGTTACTCCTTCGATTGGGCTATCACATTATTATATTTTTGTGGATTATATGATTATTTGAATGTTGACTACACTCGACGAAGCATGGAAGGTCTAGGCTATCCCTCTCCGATTCTTTGTTCCATTCGAGTCACCTAGGACCCGAGTTCTGGGTATTGTGTCTCTTTATGAGCGTGCCTAACCGCGTGTGGGATTTTATGGGGCCCCCTTTTCTTACCTACCTAGCTTCAAACATTTCTAGAGGTGTCCCAAGATGATTTAACATTTGAAACCATACATATATGTATTTCGGGACGCTCCTAGCAGATATCCATTAAAACAACCTGGGCGAGCAGGGACATGGTTTCCTTGTTGGTCCACCCTTGACGGGCGAGGGCCCGACCCCATGTGAGGTGTCCCGGTAACCCAAACCCTATTGAGACGGAAGAGGTCGATCCGAGAGTGCGGACGACTCTTGGATTGGGTGTCGACTCACAAGGGGCCACCCGGATTTGTTCGTTGTTAGCTAGAGGGATCTGTCATAAAATGGTTGCCTATGATCGGTAGCAACTCAGAGAGATAGGGTGAGTGCGGAGCCTTGTAATGGGCAGTTGGTACACCCCTGCTGGGTTAAATATTTTCTAGAAGCCGTGTCCACGGTTATGGACGACTTAAGACCTAATCCTTGTTCATAGACAACAACAACTGAGATAATCTTAATAACTTGATCAACGTGTGTGTGCCTTGACTGCTTCTTCTTCGTCGGGATGCGAAGGGGAGGACAAGGATAGGATAGGTGTTATGTTTGCGTAAGTAGCTGATAGCAGGACCTTTTGGAGGCAATTCCTCATCGAATGCTTGCTTCTCATCTTACTCTAAATAGATCGTTAGCCACCTCATATATTGCTAGTGCGACTACAACCTCACCACTACCCCCATCTTACTGTGAGAAGTTAGTTACAAGAGTTATTGATATAGCTCACCCCTTCTTTTCTCTTTTACGCACGTTATGCAAACGATGTTGGACTTCAAAGGAGCTCGACGACTCTTCTTCTGGACGCCTTCGAGGAGACTCGACAACGACTAGTTAGGCGGATCCCGGCGGAGAGCCTGGACCCGTGTGGTTGCGGGAATGATGTGTTTTACCTTTGACACTAGGCATTTGATTGTATTCTGTACTCAGAGATGTATCTTCCGCTGATGTAATGTATTAAGGCAGTTGTATGCCGATTGTATGAGATGTTGTATCCATGTAGCTGTAATGTTGTGATATCATGTTCGAAATCCGGGGTATATGGCATTGTCATATGTCGCGGTGGGACCAGTATGTGCGTCGTCCCCGGATCTGGATGGAAACATCTAGATCTGGAACATTACCGCATATCAGGTCTTACAACTTGGTATCAGAGCCTTACCGACCATAGGATCCCTTTTCTGTTCGATGTCGAGTCTAGACAAAAACTATTTTGTAGATACTAAGTTAGCTTATCGGAGAGTAAGATTATTTTTCCTCCTTACCCATGCTCTGGTTAGGAAAAGTGCCGTAAGTGTTTTATTCTCGCTTTATGTAACAACCTAGATTTCACAAAAATTAAAAATTTTGTTTTTGGTGTGAATTGTTTGATTGTCTGATTTGTTTGCGGTGTTTGCATCCCCGATTTATCGATCGGCGATTATTTTCCCCCTCTTATCTCATATCGGACGGAGACCGACCCTTGCCACCCTGACACTCGACCTTTGCGACACCGGGTTTCACCCGATCACCGTCGGGAAACCAGCACCAGGCCAGCCGTAGCCAACGGAACAAAAACCCCGTTTAAAAATTAAACGAGATATTTTTATAGCGCGCCGGAAAGTGTTCTCGGAATGGTTCCAGCGCGAGGTGAACGCCACCGGCTCGACGCACGGATCGCATAGTTCGAAGTTTTACCCGAATCGGAGGTCCTGCGGACCCCGGCGGTAAGAAACGTAAACACCGCGCGCGCGAGAGAAAAACCGGGGATGTTTTTGCAAACTGCCAGCCACCTGGGCTATATAAAGACCACCACACTCCCACCCCTCTCTAGGGTTTCCCCTAACATAAAATTGCAGCCACCCCCTGTTTCTTCCCCAAATTTTCCCTCTAGCCCTCCAGATCTGCGAAACCCTAGCCCCTCTGAATCTGGACCGTCAGATCCGAAGATCTAAGGCCCAAAGAGTGCCACGTGGCCTCCAGCCACCTCTAGCCGCAGCACGGGGCACCCGGGCCCCACAGGGCCGCCGCAGCCCGCTTCGGGCCCGTTCTGGGACGAGGAACCCTCTACCGCCCGTGCTCCACGGCAGTCGCCCGCCGCCGACAGCCACAGTGGTGAGCCGCGCCTGCTCTCGCGCCACGCCTCCTCTGTCCTCCCTCACCCCGCCCTCCTCCCCTCTCCTCTGCAGGTCGCCGGAACTCCATGGGCGCCGCCCGTCCGAGCTCGCAGCGGCCACCCGAGCGCGCCCCTCACCGCCCGCCTGTCCCCTCCGCGTCCAGATCCGGCTAGGGGCCGTCCGGATCCGCCACCCCCACCTGTTGCATGCCGCCGCGTGCCCTGCATCCGCCCCTCGCCGGAGGAACGCCGGCGTCGCAGGCCGCCACTGCCGCCGGGTGTCGTCCGGGTCGGGACGAGCCAGGCCGTCTCCAGCCGACGCTCTCGTGGGCCCTGTAGGCCCCAGCTTCGTGCGTCCCAGATCTAGCCAAGGACCAGCCACCAGCCTCTCTCCAGCCGGCCTAGTGGGCCGAAAGCCCACCTGGGTGAGATTCGGCCCTAGCACTCTCCCCTGTTTTTTTTCTTGACGTTGCTAATCATTGTTGAAGTGGGCAACAGACTGTTAACTGTAGTTATTTCCTGTTAGTTTGATGCTGCTGTTATTTTATTGCAAATTTGCGTGATGATTGTGACTCATCCATGATGCCTATTTCATCGATTCTTGTTGCATACTGTCAAGCATCATGTGTACTTCCATTATATGTATTGCATTTTCATGTTTACATTCCTGGTCTTAGTTATGTTTAGCTCCAAAGTTTCTATCATGCTGTTTTTGACAGCAACCTCTGTTTTTCACCATGGTCTCAGTCTGTAACTTTCCGATGCCATGTTGCATGCTTAATATCTTTTGATCTGTTATGCCTATGACCATGATTCATGTTTGTACCTGATCACCATCATGTCTAGTTCATGCCCATATATTGCTATGTCATGTTGCTGCACTTTTGCATATAGTTTTACCCCTGTTTATACAGCATGAAAATAACAGTTTCTGCCATGTTTTCCTGATTTTCACTAAGTCCTTAACCAGGAATGCTTCATAGCTTTCTGTGTTGCGTATAACTAGTGAACCATGATGCCTATTTGCATGATTCCTTTTGCCATGCCTTCCCTGCCCTGTCTACTTTAGTTTCATATCATTTGTGAGCATGTTTGCATTCATTATCCTGTTTATGCATTGCTCTAAAGTCTGCTTCCTGATGTTGGCAGATTGTGTTCCAAACTTGTTTTGCTTATATCTTTTTAACCGTAACTCCGTTTGGGGTGTTCTTTAGATTTAAATTGATTAGAATTTCATGTACTTTGTGTTTATTCTATTGTTTGCTACTGTTCACCAACCTAAAATATGGTTTAGGGCAGAACAGTACCAATTACTTAAATTGTCGTGGGGTACTTAGTGTTATGCCATGTTTAGGATTGAGCCTAGCATAGATAGTTTATCTTATGATTCACCTTTGCCATGATTTTGTGATATGTCATGCTTGAGTGAGATGCCATGTTAACAATCTTTGCTCATGTTCTGTATCTAAACAACTTGAACCCTTGTAAACGTGCGGTATCGTCGTGTGTGACGAATACTTCACTTAACCTGTTAGTAACCGCTCTCGACGATAGGTGCGATGTCTCGTGTTGAATTATTATTGATGCTTGCTTGTGTTTGCTTCGTAGTAATAGACGCTTGCTCGTTAATTGCTTTCCAGTGTTTATCGTCTTGTGTTCTTTCGCGGGTACCTTCGGAGACGATGCGAGCTTGCGATCAACTACACCTTCGGAACCCAACTTATCAACATTAAAGGACTATACAATACTTATGATCTATTCTATTTCAACCAGCGGTTTGCATGCTAGTCTAGGATAGGTTCGATGTTTGATCCTACCACATGTTTACAACCTCTTTTAAACCGATACAGCCATGTCCCCTCCCAGGAAACCTTGTACTGCTATGTTACTATTGCTCGTTGCTCAGCCATTGCTTAGTATGCATGCTTAGGATGCAATGATGTTACCCTATTACTCCTTGGTTAGGGATATACACATTATTATTATTGTTGTTGATGATATGATTATTATAATGTTGAATATATTCAACGAAGGATGCAAGGTCTAGGCTATCCCGCCCTGACGCTTTGTTCCATTCGAGTCACCTAGGATCCGAGTTACGGGTATTGGTTCTAAGACTGAGCGTGCCTAACCGTGTGTGGGATACTATGGGGTCCCCTTTTCTTACCTACCTAGCTTCAAACATTTCTAGTGGAGGCCCAAGTTGATTGACCATTTGAAAACATGCATATATGTCTGTTGGGTTGCTCCTAGCAGATATCCTTTAAAATAACCAGGGCCAGCGGGGACTTAGTTTCCTTGTTGGTCCAACCTGTCCGGCTGAGGACTCGGCCTCATGTGAGAATTACCGGCAATCCAAACTTGCGACAGACGGTAGAGACCAGATCGAGAGCGCGACCGGCTCCTGAGCAGGATGTCGACTCACCGAGGGCCACCCGGATTTGTTTGTTGTTAGTTAGAGGGACCTGTCGTTTCAGATCTCTCGGAACTAAATCATAAAATGGTTGCCTGTGATGGGCAGCAACTGAGAGAGATGGGCGTGCGTGCGGAGCCTTGTAATGGGCAGTTGGTACACCCCTGTAGGGTTAAATATTTTCGAGATGTTGTGTCCACGGTTATGGACGACTTGGAACCAACGTCTTGTTCATAGACAACATCAACTGAGATATCTTAATCTAACTTGGTCAACGTGTGTGTGCCTTGACTGCTTCTTCTTCGTCGGGATGCGAAGAGGAGGAAAGGATAGGATAGGTGTTATGTTTCGTAAGTAGCTGATAGCAAGACTAGTTGGAGGCGATTCCTCATCGAATGCTTAGCTTCTTATCTTACTCTCTAGATCGTTAGCCACTTCATAATGCTAGTGCGGCAGTAACCTCACCACTTACCCCATGCTTACCATAAACTACTAGTTGTCCTAGAATGACAAGTGATGAAGTCCTTGCTGAGTCAGTTGACCACTACAGTTGGATGCTGAGTACTTCTGTACTCATGATACTACCCCCAAACTCTTTTTAGGGTTCTTGAGCGACAACAGGTATGTTGATCGACGTTTGACGTGGAGACTCGACGACGACTAGTTAGGCGGATCCCGGCGGAGGGCCTGGACCCGTGTGGTTATGGGGATCGATGATTTTCTCTTTGCCAGTAGGCATCTGATTGTAGTCTATACTCAGACATGTATCTTCCGCTGTTGTATTATATTAAGGTAGTTGTATGCCGATTGTATGAGATGTTGTATCCTTGTAGCTGTAATGTTGTGATATCATGTTGGAAATCCGGGGCATATGGCTTTGTCATATGTCGCGGTGGGACCGATATGTGCTTCGTCCCCGGATCTGGATGGAAACATCTAGATCAGGAACATTACCGCATATCGGGCCTTACAACTTGGTATGAGAGCCTTACCGACCGTAGGATCCCTTTTTTGGCCGAAGTCGAGTCTAGGCAAAAAAACTATTTTGTAGTTACTAAGTTTGTTATCGGAGAGGAGTATTCTTTTTACTCCTTACCCTTGCTCTAGTCAGGAGATATGCCGTAAGTGTTTTATTCTCGCCTTATCCCCTTTCAAACTTTACTATCTCGAGGGTGTGGAGTATCGAAATCGTTACAATGCCTTGCTTGCAGCGCATTGTCTCGATTCCGATCTCAGGTTGGGAAATCCTGTAGTACCTTTAGTTTCTCCGACTCTGGTGTACCTCATGGTCATTCCTTGCTCTCCATCCTTTTGCCTAGTGTTTTCACGACTTGCGTCGAAAATCACTGTCCTTTGATCCAGCTTTCAGTGCCGTTCTTCCTCTTGATCTCTCGATGGTTTCGTTCTCCGACGTCGCCATCTCTCTACGGCAAATTATCTCGACGGAAGTTCGATGTCAGCATGGAGCAGAGTCCCTTGTTGGTGGTGTTGAAGATCGTCGTCTCTCTTTTCTCTCCCCTCCTCTCCCCCGGATCATCATGGATCTCAGGACGAGATCCCTTGTTGGTGGTTTTGTATTGTAACAGCCCATATTTCACAAAAATTAAAATTTTGTTTTTGGTGTGAATTGTTTGATTGTCTGATTTGTTTGCGGTGTTTGCATCCCCGATTTATCGATTGGCGATTATTTTCCCCCTCTTATCTCGTATCGGACGGAGACCAACCATTGCCACCCTGACACTCGACCTTTGCAACACCGGGTTTCACCCGATCACTGCCGCGAAAACCAGCACCAGGCCAGCCGTAGCCAACGGAACAAAAACCTCGTTTAATAATTAAACAAGATATTTTTATAGCGCCGAAAAGTGTTCTCGGAACGGTTCCAGCGCGATGTGAACGCCGCCGGCTCGCGCTGATTGCGCAGTTCGAAGTTTTACCCGAATCGGAGGTCCTGCGGACCGCCGGACCACGGCGGTCAGAAACGTAAACACCGCACGCGAGAGAGAAAAACCGGGGATGTTTTTGCAAACCGCCAGCCACCTGGGCCATATAATTTTTTTCCCCTAAGACTCCAAATCCTCTCTAGGGTTTCCCCTAACACAAAATTGCAGCCACCGCCTTGTTTCTTCCCCAAGTTTTCCCTCTAGACCTCCACATCTGCGAAACCCTAGCTCCTCTGAATCTGGACCGTCAGATCCTAAGATATGAGGCCCAGAGCGTGCCACGTGGCCTCCAGCCACCTCCAGCCGTAGCACGGGGCACCAGGGCCCCGCAGGGCCGCCGCAGCCCTCTTCGGGCGCGTTCCGGGCTGAGGAAGCCTCCGCCGCCCGAGGTCCACGGCAGTCGCCTACCACCGCAGCCGCAGTGGTGAGCCAGCCCTCCTCCCGCGCCGCGCCTCCTCTTTCCTCCCTCACCCTGCCCTCCTCCCTTCTCCTCCGTAGGTCGCCGAAACGCCATGGGCGCGCCCCTCGCCACCCGCCTGTCCCCTCCGCGTCCAGATCCGGCTAGGGGCCGTCCGGTTCCGTCACCCCCGCCTGTTGCACGCCGCCGCGCGCCCTGCATCCGCCCCTCGCCGGAGGAACACCGGCGTCGCAGGCCGCCGCCGCCGCCGGCTGCAGTCCGGGTCGGGACGAGCCAGGCCGGCTCCAGCCGATGCCCTCGTGGGCCCCGCAGGCCCCAGCTTCGTGCGGCCAAGATCCATCCAAGGCCTAGCCGCCAGCCTCTCTCCAGCCGGCCTAGTGGGCCGAAAGCCCACCTGGGTGAGATTCGGCCCTAGCACCCTCCCCTGTTTTTTTCTTTTTCCTAGCTCTGTATAATTTTGCTAAGTCTGTAGATTTTTTCTTCTTATTCAAATTTGTGACGATATTTGCGAGTAAACCGTAGCCCAGATGATATTGCGCCAAAAGGAAAATTGTTGTGCTTGATGTGCTGTAACTTCCATATTTTGTGAGAATTTTGATTTGAGGCCATCTTGATGTTACTAATCACTGTTGAAGTGGGCACCAGACTGTTCACTGCAGTTATTTCCTTTTAGTTTGTTGCTGCTGTTATTTTATTGCAAGTTTGCTTGATGATTGTGACTCATCCATGAGGCCTATTGCATTCATTCTTGTTGCATACTGTCAAGCATCATGTCTACTTCCATTATATGTATTGCATTTTCATGTTTACATTCCTGGTCGTAGTTATGTTTAGCTCCAAAGTTGCTATCCTGCAGTTTTTGACAGCCACCTCTGTTTTTCACTAAGTCTGTAACTTTCCGATGCCATGTTGCATGCTTAGGCCTCCTTTGGTTCATAGGATAGGATTATCATAAGAATAGGAAATTTGTAGGAAATGAGATGACATGTATCTCCAATCCTATGAGTAGGGATAGGAAAAGAGATGTCATTTGGTTCACACCAAAGGAATTTTTCCATTGAGTCTAGGCTCATTTTTATTTTCCTTTGAAATGTGAAGGATAGGAACCAATTCTATGTAGGAATAGGAATCCATTCCTATGAAACAAAGGGCTATAAAGGAAAAAATACTATAAGAATCCTATCCTAAAAAATTACTATGATATTCCTGCAAACCAAAGGAAGCCTTAATATCTTTTGATCTGTTATGCCTATGACCATGATTCTTGTTTGTACCTGATCACCATCATGTGTAGTGCTTTCCCATGTATTGCTATGTCATGTTGCTGCACTTTTTCATATAGTTTTACCCCTGTTTATACAGCATGAAAATAACAGTTTCTGCCATGTTTTCCTGATTTTCACTAAGTCCTTGCCCAGTAATGTTTTATAGCTTTTTGTGTTGCTTATAACTAGTGAACCATGATGCCTATTTGCATGATTCCTTTTGCCATGCCTTCCCTTCCATTTCTACTTTAGTTTCATATCATTTGTGAGCATGTTTGCATTCATTATCCTATTTATGCATTGCTCTAAAGTGTGCTTCCTGATGTTGGCAGATTGTGTTCCAAACTTGTTTTGCTTATATCTTTTTAAACGTAACTCCGTTTGGGTGTTCTTTTCATGTAACTTGATTAGAATTTCATGTACTTTGTGTTTATGCTATTGTTTGGTGCTGTTAATAAACCTAAAATATGGTTTAGGGAAGAACAGTACTAAGTACTTAAATTGTCGTGGGGTACTTAGTGTTATGCCATGTTTAGGATTGAGCCTCACTTAAATTGACTAGCATAGATAGTTTATCTTATGCTTCACCTTTGCCATGATTGTGTGATATGCCATGCTTCAGTGAGATGCCTTGTTAACAACCTTTGCTCATGTTGTGTAGCTAAACAACTTGAACCCTTGTAAACGCGCGGTATCGTCGAGTGTGATGAATACTTCACTTAACATGTTAGTAACCTGTCTCGACGATAGGTGCGATGTCTCGTGTTGACTTCTTGTTGATGCTTTCTCGTGTTTGCTTCGTAGTAATAGATGCTTGTTCATTGATTGCTTTCCAGTGTTTATCGTCCTGTGTGCTTCCGCGGGTACCTTCGGAGACGATGTGAGCTTGCGATCAACTACGCCTTCGGAACCCAACTTATCAACAGGAAAGGACTATACATTACTTATGATCCATTCTTTGTCAACCAGCGGTTTGCATGCTAGTCTAGGACAGGTTCGATGTTTGATCCTACCACATGTTTACAACCTCTTTTAAACCGATAAAGCCATGTCCCCTCCCAGCGAACCTTGTACTGCTATGTTACTATTGCTCGTTGCTCAACCCCTGCTTAGTATGCATGCTTAGGATGCTACGATGTTACCCTGTTACTACTTGGTTTGGGATATCACATTATTATTATTGTTGTTGTTGATGATATGATTATTATAATGTTGACTATATTAGACGAAGGATGGAAGGTCTAGAATATCCCGCCTCGACGCTTTGTTCCATTCGAGTCACCTAGGATCCGAGTTCCGGGTATTGGTTCTAAGACTAAGCGTGCCTAACCGCGTGTGAGATACTATGGGGTCCCCTTTTCTTACCTACCTAGCTTCAAACATTTCTAGTGGTGGCCGAAGCTGATTTACCATTTGAAAACATGCATATATGTCTGTCGGGTCACTCCTAGCAGATATCCTTTAAAATAACCAGGGCCAGCGGGGACTTAGTTTCCTTGTTGGTACAACCTGTCCGACTGAGGACCCGGCCTCATGTGAGAATTACCGGCAATCCAAACATGCGGCAGACGGTAGAAACCAGATCGAGATCGCGGCCGGCTCCTGAGCTGGATGTCGACTCACCGGGGGGCACCCGGACTTGTTCATTGTTAGTTAGAGGGGCCTGTCGTTTCGGATCTCTCAGAACTAAATCGTAAAATGGTTGCCTGTGATGGGCAGCAACTAAGAGAGATGGGCGTGCGTGCGGAGCCTTGTAATGGGCAGTTGGTACACCCCTGTAGGGTTAAATCTTTTTGAGAAGTCGTGTCCACGGTTATGGACGAATTGGAACCTACGTCTTGTTCATATAAAACATCAACTGAGATAATCTTAATATAACTTGATAAACGTGTGTGTGCCTTGACTGCTTCTTCTTCGTCGGGATGCGAAGAGGAGGACAAGGATAGGATAGGTGTTATGTTTACGTAAGTAGCTGATAGCAAGACTTGTTGGAGTTGATTCCTCATCGAATGATTGGCTTCTTATCTTACTCTCCAGATCGTTAGCCACTTCATAATGCTAGTGCGGCAGCAACCTCACCACTTACCCCATCCTTACCGTAAACTACTAGTTATCCTAGAATGACGAGTGATGAAGTCTTTCTGGGTCAGTTGACCACTACAGTTTGATGCTGAGTATTTATGTACTCATGATACTACCCCCAAACTCTTTTTAGGGTTCTTGAGCGACAACAGGTATGTTGATCGACGTTTGACGTGGAGACTCGACGACGACTAGTTAGGCGGATCCCTGCGGAGGGCCTGGACCTGTGTGGTTATGGGGATCCATGATTTTCTCTTTTCCAGTAGGCATCTGATTGTAGTCTGTACTAAGACATGTATCTTCCGCTTTTGTAGTATATTAAGGCAGTTGTATGCCGATTGTATGAGATGTTGTACCCTTGTAGCTGTAATGTTGTGATATCATGTTGGAAATCCGGGGCATATGGCTTTGTCATATGTCGCGGTGGGACCGACATGTGCTTCGTCCCGGGCTCTGGATGGAAACATCTAGATCTGGAACAGTGCCGCTTATCGGGCCTTACACCTTACCCCTTCAAACTTTAGGATCTCGATGAGTTTGTAGTGTCGGAACCATTACAATGCCTTGCTGGCAGCGTATTGTCTCGATTTCGATCTCAGGTCTGGAAATTCCTGTAGTACCTTTATCTTCTCCGACTCCGGATAATATCCTGGTCATTCTTTGGTCTCCATCCTATTTCCTGGTGTCTTCACGATTTTGAGTGGGAACACTACCCTTTTGATCCGGATCTCGCTGTTGTTCTTCCTCTTGACACCTGATGGTTTCATTCTCTGACGTTGCCATCTCACTGCGGAAATTTATCTCGATGGAAGTTCGTCGTTCGACATGGAGCAAAGTCCCTTTTTGGTGGTGTTGAAGATCGTCGACTCTCTTTTCTCTCCCCTCCTCTCCCCCGGATCGACCAGGATCTCGGGGCGAGATCCCTTGTTGGTGGTGTTGTATTGTAACAGCCCGAGATTTTCACCCAAATTAAAACATTTGTTTGTTGCTTTATTTTGTTAATTGATAGAATTGTTGGTGGTGTTGTATTGTAGTATTTGATTCGCTGATTTATTAATCGGTGAATATATTCCCCCTCTTTCTCGTATCGGATGCGAGACCGACCATTTTCCACCACGGCACACGACCTTTTCGACACCTTGTTTCACCCGAGCACGGTCGCGACTACCGTCACAAGACCAATCATCACCATCGGTGCGGAAACCCCCATTTATATTTAAATGGGTTATTTTATCGGGAGGTGCTCGACGTTCGCTTTTGGCGTTAAACATTGTAGACGACGTGGTTATCATGTTGCGACGATGTGTTTCGATTTTTGGGCGATTCCGCCTTCGTCGGGTAGTTAAACGATCGGATGTGCCAGGCATAGTAGCCGGTGCAATTCCGGTGCCGTATTTATAACACTCTCGTGCGCTGATAACTAGACCCCCGGATTCCCCTCTTATCTTCGGATTCTAGCCCACCTAAAAACCGGGCCCGAAACGTACAATTTTGAGGCCCAAACAACCCCAAATAGCCACCTACTATAAATAGTAGGTGTTTCCTACCAAAAATAGACCAAACCTAGCCCTACTCCCTTGATTTCGGTGCTCCTCCTCTCCCAGCCGCCACCCTGCATCAATTTCCGTGCACCAACCTCTCCCCGCCTGCCTCACATCTGGACAACAGCCCCCCTTAGATCTGGACCATTCGATCGGCAGATCCAACGGCCGAGGGTGCCTGGGATTTCTCCCTTGTTGTAGCCCCGTGGAGGCTCTCCTCCACGCCCGAGCCGCCTCACACTCCGGCAAACCATCGTTGTCCAGCCCCGCCGCCGGGTGAGCCGCCTCCACCGCGTCGTTCCCCTCCGTCTCTTCTTTTCCTCCCTTCCCTCGCTAATCTCACTCTCTCCCACAGGACCCAACCGCGCCGCTTCCATGGCCATGGTCGGCCTGACCAAGGAACTCGCCGCCGCCGGCCCTCCTCACCGCGCCGCTCCTGACCCTGCCGACCACCGGACTAGCACCGCCACCAGCCACGGCTCGGGAGGAGACAGCGCAGCCACGACCGGCCGCCCGATCCACTCGCCCATGCACGTGCGTCGGCGTGCCCACGTGGAACGCCTGCGCCCCCTCGGCCCAGCCCGCAGACTTCGCCCCCAGCGATCCATCGCCCAGGCGCTGTGTAGCTATGCCCCGCCCCCAGGCCGACTTGGGCCTAGCCCATGTGGTGAGCACGCACCCCTCTTGTTATAGTCAAACCTGTTTCTGTAGAAATAAAAAGGAAAATAAGTGCGCAACAAAACAGGCCAGCACCGCAACGCAATTTTTCCTTTCTCGCCTGTGGCTGGCTGCTAGCGCAGTAGCCAAAAACGGCCGAGGCCCAGCCAAGACATCCTTCCCATCATCCTTTTCCTTTTTGTTCTTTTCTGATGTAGTGTTCCTCACGAACTGGAACAGCCGTATCTAAACAAAACACAAATCTTTCGATTTGACCGCGTCCTGGACTGCCCCACTTTGCCCCCATCCTATATAACCGTCCACCGTAACCCCTCAAGCACTTTTCCCTCTTTTTTCCCAAGCCAAGACGCCGCCGCCGAAGTTCCAGATCTCATCGAGTTCACGTAGCCTGCAACACTTCGTCGTCGTTTACGTCGCGGTTAGTCCATCTCCGACTCCCCCATGTACACCTCAGGAACGTACACTCAGTGGCGCACCCGTTTGACAAGGTTTCGATGGCTATGTCGCAACTTTACAGGTCGTCGTAGTTCACCGGGAGCACCGAGTTCACACCACTGCCGCGGACGAACTAAGTCCTGGCCATCGCTTTCGACAGTACCATCGCAGTCCTCTCTGTATGGCTCATGCCGTAGAGATCTTTTCTTCGCCGTATACTCGCCGGATCCGTCGCAATCGTCATCGGAAGGTGCAACGTGTTCTAGTTCAGTTCTGGAATCCCTTGGGTACACGGTGAGCTTCACGGGTTTTTTTCTTCTGTTAACGTGGCCTATATCCAGTCATCGGTTTTGACTTAATCTTACGGCTCCTAAGCTATTCCACTAAGGGGTATCAGCCAATCACATCACGCCAAGTGGCAGCATCACAATAGGCCAGCTAGATTATTATTTTCGTTTGGGCAGATTTTTGCTCAATTTTTGACTTGCTATATCTCTTAAACCGTGAATCGGATTGAGCTGATTCTTTTTCCTACGCGCTCTTCGTGATCTGTACTTTATCATGCAGTAAACCTTTCACACATTTGCACACTTTTGAAATTGAATTTATTTAAATTTGAATTCAAACTTCTAGAGGCCATATCTTTTGTATTGTTGACCCAATTCAATTGATTCTTTTTGCATAGGATCCCTCATGTCATATACTTTCTGTCTATATCATGTGCCCACCATATTAAAATACTTTTTGATCTGTTTGAATTAAAATTTAATTCAAACTTCAACCTTCTATAACTAGTGTTGTAGCATTCCGTTTCACGTGATTCTTTTTGCATATTGGACCATTTGAAACATTGTACCGGTGATATCCACACACCTTTCATATTGCCATGATATGTATCCTTAGTTCTTAGTATCTTTAGTAATAATATTTTGTACTGAAAAATCTTTATGCGTTGACTCTCTCGAGTTTACCTTTCACCTATTACCTTCGAGCACAACGACACTTGTACAGTGTCAAACCGAATTGTTGTAGTTCTTAAACTTTGTTGTGTTTGATTGTTGATATTTTGAATCTTTCCTTGGCATGATTGTTTATTCGTGTTCTTTCGTTTACGATAGATTGCTCGGAGTGTGACGAGTAGAGTTATCTGGATCGTGAGAGCGAAGAACTTCATCGAATGTATAAGGCAAGTTACACTTTAACCATACCTCATCCTCTATTTTTCATTATGCATGTAGTACTTATCACCCTATGCATGTGTAGGATTACTATTATATATTATTATGCTGCAAACCTGGTAGGATAGCCATATGATCTGATCATGTATTCTTTGTCGCCTTAGTTCGTGATTGTTATATATTGCTATGCTTGTAGACGGGGATTGGCTTGAGAATACATTGAGTTATGTGAGGATTTAATGACTTCACTAGCAACCTTACATATAATTCACCTCTTGACGGGCAGGGAGAGCATCCTAGGGCTCGTGCCTGATACGTCCAAAATGCATCACTATTTTATATTGTAATTTAACCCTATTCATTGATATATTCCACTTTAAAGTATTGTTCTTATGTTGTTTTGTCTTGTTTTACACAGTTTGCACATTTCCGGTGCCGAGGCAGCAGAAGTAGAATTCAGCGGTGAAAAGTGGACATCAATTGCTGAATCAGATCAACTCCAAATTAGATGAAATTTGAGGGAGATCAGTTTTACGGAAATTCACTGGAGGAGACAGAAGAGGGACCAGAGGGGACCCACCAGGTCCCTGGCGCCCCCTCCCTAGGGCGCGCTAGGCACCCTCCTGGATGCCTGGTGGCCCACCTCGGTGCCCCCTCTGGCCTATATTAGCCCCCCCGGGGTAAAAACTCTAAAAGAGAAGGAGTTTCACCGTTTCGCCGCCGCCTCGTGGCGGAAATCTACAGAGAAGATAAAGCCATCTCCAGCGGGAAGATTCCGCCGGAGAGATCACCTCACGGAAGGGGAGATCGTCGCCGTCGTCATCATCATCATCACGGGCATCATCGAGATCATCATCAACATCATCCCCAACAGCAGCACCATCTCCGCATCCGTCCAATCTCACCTCACAAGTTTATCTTGTGTTATAATCCGTACTATCTATCCTCTCTACTCTACCGGTGTTGATTAATACCGTGTGATGAATGCTATTGAGTTTTGTTGGAGAATTATCATTGTGTCCAGATTGTTTACCATCTGTTTATTCCCACTGATCATGATCTTTTATATGCCTTGTGAGTACTTACTTTAGTTTTTGAGGGCATGGGAGAAGTTTAGTTGTTAGTAGTCATATGATGTTTAAGTATTATGTGTTGTTTGATATTTAAGTTGTGTTGTTATTTTCCTAGTGGTGTTGTGTGAATCGAACACTCAACACTTAGCCTTATTAAGGACCCAGGGGAATACATTGTGCATAAAGGATGCTTATGGTGGGTTGTCGGGGTGATAGAAACCTGAACCCAAGTTAGCATACTTTTGCACAAGGGAGATATGGATCCTTGATCATAATGTTGTGGTTAGGCTTATGCCTTAATTACTACCTTGTATTTGCGGATGCTTGCAAGGCATGTAATCAGAAGAGTACACTTATCTTAGTCTAGAACGTGTACTAGCATTGATCCACCCACTCAACACTTATCAACACAACACACAGTGCCGATACGGAATATGGAGAAAGCACATGACTATCTCTCCCGTGTGCCCTCGAGAACGCATTAGCTCTTATAAGTTAAGTTCCTAGGATTATCCTTGTGAAAGGATTGGGCCACTTGCTACTCCTCAGTTTCCCTGTTTATTTTTCTTGTCTTTTATCTTTTTGTTGCTTAAACCAAAAACCCCTAAATATTCACCTTTCAGTGTTTGCAGCCTTTTCCTTATCCAGAGTCACTTGTCAATACCTTCTGCTCCTCGTGGGATCGACATCCTTATTTATCGAAAAGCTACAATTGATCCCCTAGACTCGTGGGTTATCAAGAATCGTTTGTTGTTGCGGTTTACGGGGGAGGCACCCCAACTAAACCTATCAACTTCACCGCCATCAACGAGCTTTTCTGGCGCCGTTGCCGGCGAGTGTAGCGCTATTGGTAAGTGAAGCCGGTAAGGAAACCTTTGCTTTGTGTTGCTGTTTTTATTTTTGTTGTTGCTACCCTCAGTCCTTATGGAACCCTCTACTGTTGGTTCGTTGATGATGAGGAGCCGCCCCACGCCTGTGGTGGTCACTCCTATCCTTACTGAAATTTTGCCTAATAAAATACCAACTGGTATTATTGATTGTGTCTTGGCTAATCGTTATACAGGCGAAGGACATCCGGGAGAACACCTTCTATATTTGTCACAATTATGTTCTTTATTTAAGATTGCAGGTGTAACGATGGAGTTCTTCATGAAGAAATTATTCTCCGTATCACTTAAAGATAAATCTTCAGATTGGTATAAGCTACTCAATAACTCTGATCTGCTTGAATGGCCAGAGCTTATGTCTCTCTTGTATGAAAAGTTATATACTCTTCGTGAAATTCACCAAGACAGGAACTACATCTACAACTTTTGGTCTCACGACGGAGAGAGCATCGCTCAATCTTGGGGGAGACTGAAGTCCCTGATGCTCAAATGCCCCAACCATGAGCTCCCCAAGGAAATGATACTTACAAATTTTTATGCCTGGCTTTCTCGTCAGGACAAGGAGATGTTGGATGCCTCCTCTAGCGGGGTATTCCAGACCAGAAGTATAGAAGAAAAGTGGGATCTTATTGAAAGGATCCGGAAGAATACTGAAGACTAGGAAATTGATAAAGGTATTGAACCCGCTATAAACTATGAGCATGAATACATTGAGAGTTATGTGAAGACTGATTACTTTAATACCTTTTGCTCTAAAACTGGTCTTGATTCCTAGCTAATGGTTGACTTTTGGAAAGACTTTGCTTCTCATGTTGATTCTTCTAAGAAGAAGGAGAGTCAACATCATAAACCTTTCATGGAGTCACCTACTGAGATTAATGTTATTGATCCTGTTTTACCTGCAGTTATGTATGAACAACCTCCTTATCCCTCAAGGATAACGGAGCACTCTTTTGTTACAGGTATTCTAAACAAAAAATGGAAGGACCACTGATGAACCTGAGGACCTGATCAAGGACAAGCCTCAAGTGGAAATGGTTAAGGATCTGGTAACCAATGATATTGAAGAATCTATTATTAGTTTTTGTGTTGTTTCCGCTAACATTGTCACAGCCAAGAACAAAGGCCCAATTTCAGGTACACCTGTTGTATCTTTCAAAATAGGAGATCATAACTACTATGGGCTATGTGATTTGGGATACAGTATCAGTGCTATTCCTTTCAAACTTTATCAAGAGATCATGAACGAGATTCATCCGTGTGAGATCGAAGTCATAGATGCCACGATTCATCTTGCAAATAAACAAACAATCTCTCCGATCGGAATTGTGAGAGACGTTGAAGTACTCTGCGGGAAGGTAAAATATCCTACTGACTTTGTTGTACTTGGTTCAGTGCAAGATAGTTTTTTCCCTATTATCTTTGGTAGGCCCTTCCTCAGCACTTGTGGAGCTATAATTGATTGCAAGAAAGGCAAAGTTTCTGTTGAATTCAACGATGAGCAGTATGAATTTAATTTTTCTAAATTTTCTAAGCAGCCTCATGGTACTGATTTGTCTAGTAATGACAAAATTATTGAACAAAATGCTTCTATCGCTATTCCTCCTAACGACACTTTGCAGCAATTTATGGAAGACCACGAGAATGACATGCGTATAGGAGAGGAATGAGCTAGAAGACATATTTTTAAGACAAAATCCTATCCTGAAGCACAACCTCCCGGTTGAACCTTTAGGAATCCTCTCACAACCAAAAGAAGACCCGGTGTTTGATCTAAAACCACTTCCCGATACGCTCAAGTACGCTTATTTAGATGAAAATAAAGTATATCTTGTTATTATCAATTCTAACCTTTCAGGGTATGAAGAAGAGCGACTATTGGAGACACTCCGCAGACACCGAGGTGCTATTGGCTATACTCTTGATGATCTCAAGGGTATCAGTCCATTCATTTTCCAACATACTATCAATCTCGAGCCCGATGCTAAACCGGTTGTTGATCATCAACGACGGTTGAACCCAAATATGAAGGATGTGGTTAGGGTGGAGGTTCTCAAACTTCTAGCCGTAGGTATCATCTATCCCATAGCTGATAGTAAGTGGGTAAGTCCAGTTCATTGTGCTCCTAAGAAAGGAGGTATGACTATTGTTCCTAATGATAAAAATGAACTAATACCTCAGCGGACTATTATTGGATATAGAATGTGTATTGATTTCAGGAAGTTGAACATGGCCACCCGGAAGGATCACTACACTCTGCCCTTTATTGATCAGATGCTTGAGCGGCTGTCTAAAAACACCCACTTTTGCTATCTTGATGGGTATTCTTATTCTCTTAGATTCATGTTAACACCGCGGATCAGGAGAAGAGCACTTTCACGTGTCCTTACGGTACTTATGCTTATAGGCGTATTCCTTTTGGTTTGTGTAATGCACCTTCTACTTTTCAGAGGTGTATGTCTGCTATATTCCATGGTTTCTGTGAGGAGATTGTGGAGGTCTTCATGAACGACTTTTCAATCTATGGAACCTCATTTGACCACTGTCTCCACAATCTTAATAAAGTTTTGCAGAGATGTGAAGAAACAAATTTGGTGCTTAATTGGGAGAAGTTCCATTTCATGGTTCACGAAGGTATAGTTCTTGGTCACAAGATTTCCGAAAGGGGAATTGAAGTGGACAAAGGAAAGATTGAAGTTATTGAAAGGATGCCCTATCCAAGGGACATCAAAGGTATTCATAGATTTCTCGGTCATGCTGGTTTCTATAGAAGATTTATCAAGGACTTTTCTAAGACCTCGAGACCCCTCACCAATCTTCTCCAGAAAGACGTTCCTTTTGTATTTGATGAAGATTGTAAGGAAGCTTTTGAAGTTCTTAAGAAAGCCTTGATAACCGCTCCTATAGTAAAACCACCTGACTGGAATTTGCCCTTTGAAATTATGTGTGATGCTAGTGATTTTGCTATTAGAGCTGTTTTAGGACAAAGGGTTGATAAGAAGTTGAATGTTATATACTATGCTAGTGTAACAGCCCAGATTTCGTAAAAATTAAAAATATTGTTTTCTATGTGAGTTGTTTGATTGTCTGATTTGTTTGCGGTGTTTGCATCCCCGATTTATAGATCGGCGATTATTTCCCCCCTCTTATCTCTCACCGGACAGAGACCGACCCTTTCCACCCTGACACTCGACCTTTGCGACACCGGGTTTCACCCGATCACCGTCGCGAAAACCCGCACGAGACCAACCGCAGCCAACGGAACAAAAAAACCCCGTTTAATAATTAAATGGGTTATTTTTATAGCGCGCTGGAAAGTGTTCTCGGAACGGTTCCAACGCAAGGTGAACACCGTTGGATCGACGCGCTGATCGCGCAGTTCGAAGTTTTACCCGAATCGGAGGTCCTACGGACCCTCGGCGGTCAGAAACGTAAACGCCGCGCGCGCGAGAGAAAAACCGGGGATGTTTTTACAAACTACCAGCCATGTAGGCTATATAAAGACCACCACTCCCCCACCCCTTTCTAGGGTTTCCTAACACAAAATTCGCAGCCACCCCACTGAATAATATCCAGATCAACCCCCTAGCCCCTCTCTCTCCCGAAACCCTAGATCTGGGTGCACCACATCCATTGGATCGTAGATCGGAGGGCCTAGAGGCTGCCACATCGCCCCCAACTCCTCCCCTCCAGCTAGCAAATGAAACCGGGCCCCGCCGGGACGAGCAGCCGCCGCCGCGGGCCCGCCGAGGCCCATCGCGCCGCCGCCGCCTCGTGGAGAAGTCTGAGCCGCCGCTCCCGTCGGCGAGCGCGCCGCCGCGTTCCATCTGCCGGCGTCCGTCGTGCTCCACTGCCCCCAGTGAAGCTGCACCTCGCCGCGCCCGTGCCTCTCCCTTCCCTCTCTCCCTCACCTCCTCATCCTCCCCTTCGCAGGTCAGCGCCGCCACCATGGGAGCCGTCGCAATGGCCGTGACCTCGGACGTCGATGCGGCCGCCCTACACTGCGCCGGCGAGCTCCCACGACGGAAGCCGCAGCCGGCGTCGTCCGTGCGCCCGTTCCGGCCTCCACCGCCCAGCCCCGCCGTCGCACCTCCTCACCGGAGGCCACAGCCTCGCCGGCGGGAGACACCGCCGCCAGCATCCGCTATCCGATCGAGATCCAGCCGCCACCAACCGTCGGGGCCTCATGGGCCTCCCAGGCCCAGATGGCCACCCGAGCCGAGCCGGCCTCCCAGGCCCAGCTAGCCATCCGAGCCTAGCCGAGCCGCCAGATGGGCCGAGGCCATGGTGAGGCCGAGCTGCCCCCTTTTTTCTGTTTTACTTTTTTTTCTCTGATTAAGTCCTGTGGATATGTTGTTGATGCTGTTTTGCGACGAAGTTTGCGAGTAAACCGTAGCTCGGATGACGTTGCGCCCAAAAGGAAAATTTCTTAGAATTGTGTGTACTTGAATTCATCTTTTGTGAGAATTTTGATTTGAAGCCATCTTGATGTTGTTATTCTGTGTTGAAGTGGGCATCAGGCTGTTAACTGCTATTATTTTCTGTCAAGTGTTGTTGTTATTTTATTGCAAGTTTGCATGATGATTGTGACACATCCATGAGGCCTATTGCGTTGATTCTTTTTGCATACTGTTAAGCATCATGTGTACTTGCATTATATGTATTGAATTGTCATGATATGCCTGCTGGTCATCTAGTTATTGAGCTCCAAAGTTGCTATGCCGCTGTTGTTGACAGCCACCTCTGTTTTCACAAAGTCTGTAACGTTTCGATGCCATGTTGCGTGCTTAATATGTTTTGATATGTGATGCCTATTACCTTGATTCTTGTTTGTACCTGATCACCATCATGTCTAGTTCATGCTCATATATTGCTACGTCATGTTGCGGCACCTTTGCATATAAATTTGCCTCTGTTTATACAGCATAAAAATAACATTTTCTGCCATGTTTTCCTGATTTTCACTAAGTCCTAGACCAGTAATGTTTTATTGCATTTTGCTTGGGCTATAATTAGTTGTTCATGATGCCTTTTTGCATGATTCTTTTTTCCATGCCTTCCTTGTCATGTATACTTTAATTGCATATCTTTTGTGAGCATGTTTGCATTCATTATCCTGTTTATGCATTGCTCTAAAGTGTGCTTCCCGATGTTGGCAGATTGTGTTCCAAACTTGTTTTGCTTGTATCTTTTTAACCGTAACTCCGTTTGGGGTGTTCTTTATATGTAACTTGATTAGTTTTTCGTCTACTTTGTGTTTATGATATTGTTTGCTGTAGTTAACCAACCTAAAATATGGTTTAGGACAGAACAGTACCAAATCCAATAATTATCGTGGGGCACTTAGTGGTATGCCATGTTTAGGGTGTTGCCTCGCTTAACTTGACTAGTATAGGTAGTTTACTTTGTGCTTTACCTTTTTCCATGATTGTGTGACATGCCATGCTTGGGTTCCTTGCCATGTTAACAACTGTTGGTTGATCACTTGTAGCTAAACAACTTGAAACACTTTAAACGTGCGGTATCGTCGTGTGTGACGAATACCTCACTTAACCTGCTAGTAACCGCTCTCGACGTTAGGTCCGTATCGTGGTGCCTTCTTGTTGATGCTTGCTCGTGTTTGCCTCGTAGTAATAGATGCTTGCTCGTTGATTGCTTTCCAGTGTTTACCCTCTTGTGTGCTCCCGCGGGTACCTTCGGAGATGATGCGAGCTTGCGATCAACTACACCTTCGGAATCCGACTTATCAACATGCAAGGACTATACATTACTTATGATCCATTCTATTTCAACCAGCGTTTTGCATGCTAGTCTAGGATAGGTTCGATGTTTGATCCTACCACATGTTTATAGCCTCTTTCAAACCAATACAGCCATGTCCCCTCCCAGCAAATCGTGTACTGCTATGTTACTATTGCTCATTGCTCAGCCCCTGCTTAGTATGCATGCTTAGGATGCTACGATGTTACCCTGTTACTCCTTGGTTGGGCTATCAAATTATTATATTGTTGTGGATGATATGATTATTATAAATGTTGACTATACTCGACGAAGGATGGAAGGTCTAGGCTATCCCGCTCCGACACTTTGTTCCATTTGAGTCACCTAGGATCCGAGTTCCGGGTATTGGTTTTAATACTGAGCGTGCCTAACGGCGTGTGGGATTTTATGGGGTCCCCTTTTCTTACCTACCTAGCTTCAAACATTTCTAGTGGTGGCCCAAGCTGAGTTTACCATTTGAGAAACCGTGTGCGTAAGTGTTCTGCAGCCAGTGGATTTAAAATAAACCGGGCCAGTGGGATGGTATGTCCTGTTGGTCCACACCTGGAAGCTAGGGGGATGCCCACATCTGTTTGGGTAGCTAACCCGGCCTCGTCCAGACGGTAGAGGCCGATTCGAGAGCGCGGTCGGCTTTTGAGTTGGATGTCGACTCACCGGGGGCCACCGGATTTGTGCGTTGTTAGTTAGAGGGACTTGTCGTTCCGGATCTCTTGGGACTAAATCATAAAATGATTGCCTATCATGGGTAGCAACTGAGAGAGATGGGCGTGCGTGCGAAGCCTTGTAATGGGCAGTTGGTACACCCCTGCTGGGTTAAATCTTTTCGAGAAGCCGTGTCCACGGTTATGGACGACTTGAGACCTACTCCTTGTTCATAGACAACAACAATTGAGATAATCTTAATATAACTTGATCAACGTGTGTGTGCCTTGACTGCTTCTTCTTCGTCGGGATGCGAAGAGGAGGACAAGGATAGGATAGGTGTTATGCTTGCGTAAGTAGTTGATAGCAAGACTTGTTGGAGGCGATTCCTCATCGAATGCTTGGCTTATTATCTTACTCTCTAGACTGTTAGCCACTTCATAAATGCTAGTGCGGAAGGAACATCACCACTTACCCCATCCTTATCTTAAACTGCTAGTTGTCCTAGAATGACGAGTGATGAAGTCCTTGCTGGGTCAGATGACCACTACAGTTGGATGTTGAGTACCTCTGTACTCATGATACTACCCCCAAACTCTTTTCAGGGTTCTTGATCGACAACAGGTATGGTGATCGACGTTTCACGTGGAGACTCGACGACGACTAGATAGGCGGATCCCGGCGGAGGGCCTGGACCCGCGTGGTTCTGGGGATCGATGTTTTTCTCTTTGCCTTGATTGTAGTCCGTACTCAAACATGTATCTTCCGCTGATGTAATGTGTTAAGGCAGTTGTATGCCGATTGTATGAGATGTTGTATCCTTGTATCTGTAATGTTTTGGTATCATGTTGGAAATCCGGGGAATATGATTTCGTCATATGTCTCGGTGGGACCGATATGTGCTTCGTCCCCGGATCTGGATGGAAACATCTAGATCTGGAACAGTACCGCATATCGGGCCTTACAGCTAGCAAAACCCTTGATAGTGCTCAAAATAATTATGCTACTACCGATAAGGAATTCTTGGCAGTGTTGTTTGCTTGTGATATGTTTAGGCAATATATTGTTGAGTCTAAGGTTATTATTCATACTGACCATGCTACCATTAAGTATCTAATGCAGAAAAAGGATGCCAAACCAAGGCTCATAAGGTGGGTACCCCTTCAAGAATTTGATTTGCAGATTTTCGATAGAAAAGGAGAAGACAATCCGGTGGCGGACAACCTTTCAAGGATGTAAGATAGTCCGCACGATCCTATTCCAGTCAATGACAGTTTTCCAGGTGAACAACTTGTTGTTGTAAAAGTACAATCTCATTCCGATCCTTGGTTTGCAGATTATGCTAATTTTATCGTTGCAAAGTTTTTGCCTCCAGGTTTTACATTTCAGCAGAGGAAGAAATTCTTCACGGATTTGAGACATTACTTTTGGGATGATCGACATCTTTATAAAGAAGGTGCGGACAGGATCGTAAGAAGATGTATACCGGAGCATGAGCAGAAAGACATTCTTCGATAGTTTCACGATAGTCCCTATGGAGGACATCATGCCGGTGAGAGGACCGCACATAAGGTTATCCAATCAGGTTTTTGTTGGCCTAATATCTTTAAGGATGCTATAAATTATGTTCTATCTTGTGATAAGTGTCAGAGAGTTGGTAATATTAGCAGGAGAAATGAGATCCCTATGAATTACTCACTAGTAATCGAACCTTTAGATTGCTGGGGTTTGGATTTTATGGGTCCTTTTCCTCCTTCGCACAAGTACACACACATCTAAGTTGTTGTTGATTATGTAACCAAGTGGGTTGAAGCAATCCCCACTGAGAGTGCTGATCACAAGACATCTTTGAAAATGCTCAAGGATGTAATTTTACCCAGGTTTGGTGTACCGATGTATCTCATGACAGATGGAGGGTCACACTTCACGCATGGAGATTTTAGAAAAGCTCTAGCCAAGTACGATGTCAATCATAGAATTGCATCACCGTACCACCCTCAAACTAGTGGGCAAGTTGAGCTCACCAATAGAGAGATCAAGCTGATCTTACAAAAAACAGTGAACAGTTCTAGGAAGGACTGGTCAAAGAAGTTAGGAGATGCTTTGTGGGCGTATAGAACTGCTTACAAGAACCCCATGGGCTTGTCTTCGTATAAGATGGTCTATGGCAAATCTTGCCATTTGCCATTAGAGTTAGAGCACAAAGCTTTCTGCGCTGTCAGAGAACTGAATGCTGACCCAAAGTTAGCTGGTGAAAAGCATCTCATGAACTTGACTTCTCTAGATGAGTGGAGAAGTGAAGTTTACGAGAGTGCTAAAATGTTCATGGAAAAGGGAAATAAGTGGCACGATAAAAGGATTCTGAAACGTGAATTTAATGTTGGTGATAAACTTTTGTTGTTCAGATCTCGTTTTAGGTTTTCTCCAGGTAAACTACTTTCCAAATGGGAAGGACCTTTTCATATCGAAGAAGTATATCGGTCCGGTGCAATCAAGATTAATAATTTTGAAGGCACCAAACCTCAAGTTGTGAATGGACAAAGACTAAAACATTACATGGCAGGTGATCCTATCAATGTGGATGTGAATATGAGATACACAATATCTCATGAAGAACATGTTGCAGCTCAGTTTCAGACACCGGCAGGAGCATAATAAGAAAAGGTATGTATTACAGTAAGGAAACATCACGAACATCAATAAAAGTTTTTTTTTCAAAGTTTTTGCAAAATTAGGAAAATTCCAAGTCGGAGAGGAGCTCCAAGGGGCCCAGGAGGCCTCCCGGCGCGCCCCCATCTTGGCCCCGCCAGGCAGCCTCCTGGGAGCCCCGTACTCCGACTCCGACTCCACCTTGGCTTCAAAACTTCCTTGTGCTGTGGAAAATTTTCCTATATATATGTGCGGATCGTCCCGGCACCGTATCTCTCGATTTCGCGTTTTTTCTTTCTCGGTCTGTTTCTGCCAGAAAAACATTCAGCAGACCTAGTTGCCATGGCTTCCACAAGTTCCCCCAAGGACAAGTTCGTCGTCAATGTCATCAACCCTTACCTCGCAGAGGTGAGGAAGTACCCCCAGATCCTTCGTGGGGAGGATGGTGTCCTCCACAAGGAAGATCTGAAGGGACCAGTCAAGGGAGGGAGCACCGAGGAGTGGTTGAAGGCGATGGAACATGAGGTCTTCAAGTTCAAGAAGATGGTGGAGCGTGGTGTTGAAGCTAACTTCGACATCATGAACGAGATAGAGGCTTCCCACAAGAAGGAGATGTGGTCAAGTTTGGCCGCACTAGAAGAAAAATTTTATGAGCTTCAAGCGCAGATCTATGATCTGCAAAACCAGAACTGTGAGTAGAACTTAAGTTCTTACGCATAGGTTTGGGTGCTGAGTGCAAGATCCTGGAGACGGGAATGTCCTTTGAGAATGGAGAACCTTTGCCTTGGAAGCACTTCGCCAAGGGTTACGTGATCAACAAGAACAAGAATGAGGAGTAAATCTCCTTAGGTAATGGCACCCCCTCAGCTTGTTCCAAGCTTGGGGGAGTGCCCGGTATCTTTATCTTTATCTTTGTCTTTAGGAGTCAAGTAGAGTCGTATCATGTCTAGGGAAGTTACTTTATGAAATAGGTGTTGCATTGAGGTCTATCACTCCTTTTTTGTGGAGAGTTTTGTATCCATGAGTGTGGAATCGTCTATGAAGTGATATTAATGAGAAGTCTATTGGTTTCTTCGCTGCACTCGGTATTCTCTTCACGCAATCGATATTATGAGCTGATTTTTATGGGGAGTATTGACTTATATCAGGTATGGCTTCGAAAACTTTATTTAAATCTTGGCAAGTATAGCTTTGGTCATAACAATAAGCATGTTTTTCTCAAAGTAGCGACATAGCCAAAACCTTTGTGTTATTATGCTTGAAGTGTTATGTTGACAAGGAAGACAACTTGATGTGCCATGCTAGTTGTCAGAACCCTCTGTTAGGTAATGTGCTAGGATAAAAAAATTCACTTTGCATTCATGAAAGAAATCAAAGGAAATTCTTTTTCAAAATCAAAATGGGAGAAGGAAACCCACCGAGATGAATTAATTCAAAAGGCCAGATAAAGATCTTCTCCAAAAATTCATGTTAGATTTTTGAAAAGTCTTATAAATGAGTGTGATCACATATCAAGTGATGTGGGACCCATCCCATGCTCATAGATTTTTCAAATATTCAAACAGTGCCTTGGAATTAATCAAATAACCCTATTTGATTTAAGATTCAAATTATTTGAATTTTAAAAATGTTGAAACTTTATAAGTGGCTAGTCTATATTATTATGAGGCCACATAAAATTTTCAGCATTTAATGAAATGCCTGGCTAATTATTTTAGCACAGCAAAAAAAATAGCAGAAAATAAAATAGAAGAGAAAAGGGAAAAGGAACTTACCTGGAAGCAGCCCAACTAACTCCCCGCAGCCCACCTGGCCGGCCCAGCCCAGCCTCCCCCTTGTCGTCTTCTACCCCGCGCGCCCAAGCAGCTCGCTGGAGCGGCCGAGCGCGGCGACGACGACACCTCGACGTCTTCAAGCTTCCAAGCCGCCCCGTGCCCTCTTCTCGCGTCTGGACGCACCCTAGCACCGCCCCAGTTCTTTCCCCTCCGTCCAGGAACACCTCCCCTTGCTCTCTCGCCCGATTCGTCGCCGCCCGAGAAGCACGCCGGAGCACCGTTGAGCCCCCCCGTGGCCATTGACGCCGAGAAGCCCCAAGACCGTGTCCAAGTTCTTCGCCGCCGTCGTCTTCGTCGAGCAGTGCAAGTAATCGAGCCCGTAGCCCGCGTAGACGCCAGTTTCTTCCTCGAGTTCTCGCCGGCCGCAGAGAAGGTCTTCGTCGATTACGTCGCAGTTGAGCCACCCCAGCCTAGCCCCACCTCAAGTCGTTCCTTGGAACGGAATCCCGATCACGGCCGTAGCTAGGTCGCCGCAAAGCTTGACGCCGGCGAGCGTACGGTGCACCCCAGCGCTTGGTTTCGGTCCCGTTCGACGCGCGCGAGTGAGGGCTTAAAGTTGATGGTCTTCGCGCTCCAAATGATGGCCGGAATCGTGATCCCGTGCAGCGCCGCCGCGGCTTTGGTCGCCGGCGGTTAACCGCCGGTGGCTTAACCCTTAATCACCTGGCTAATGACCCCCTGGGTCACTGACCAGTGGGCCCAGTGGCTTAACTAAGCCGATGGATTAATTAACCCAACAGATTAACTCACCCAGACACTGACAGGTGGGACCCTCTTGTCAGCCCCCCCCTGACGTCAGCACTGACGCAATAAATCAATTTAAATGAATTTCCAAAGATTATTTGAATTAAAGAAATTCCAGAAATTCCAGAAAATACCCCAAACTTTGGAAATTCATAGAAAATTCATATTAACTCCAAATTGGACAATTAATATATGAAAAATGATCAGGAGAAAATTATATTTCCAAATATGCAACTTTCAACTATGTTGGAGTTGATTTTAAAATGGAACCAGTAGCATATGTCATTTGAATTATTTGGAATTAATTCAAATTCAAACCAAATGCATTTGCAACTTGAACCATGGAATTTTGCTACAATTCAACCAAACTTCAGAGGCATATCATACACATTTTCCAAAAGGTTCAAAATGATCAAACAATGTCACATGCAACTTGGTTAAGTTGAATTCAAATGTGGAGTTTGAATTTGCAATTCAAATTGCAATATACTCCATTTAAATGGAATTGCTTCACACATCAAATCATGTACATCAAGATTCAAACTTCCATCATATGTTTGTGCATTGTATTTACTTTGCTACTTTGCTTGTTGTTTGTCGAGTAGAGGTGGAACCGGAGTAGGAGGCTGCCCCCTTCGTTGAAGACCCAGAACCCGAACCTCGTCAGCAAGGCAAGCAAACCCCCATTGATCATGTCACTAAAATCCCACTTCCCTCTCATGTCTCGTTTATGCATTGTTTAGGATGATCACCATGATTCATTTCTACCGCATAGATGAACCCATTCCTTTGCATGACCTATCATTTTGTCACAGTAGTAAGCAAACCACAATCCTAGCAAATGTAGGAGTTGATTGATATCATGTGGCCCCTGCAATGTTACTGCTTATTGCATGCTTAGTATGATACCATGTTGTTACTGTGATGTGAGTCGGGATGGGAATGATCATGTTGATGTTGGTAGAAAAGTGTTGGTGAATCGACCCTAATACAAGGTGAACGATGAGAGGCTGTGTAGGAGTACACGGTGGGTTGTCTCGTTGAACACCGCCCTAGTACGAGTTCTTGTGTGGTGATCCAAGATGAAGAGTACAACCACACATTGGGCTCACTAACCCCTCTCAACTTACTAACTCATCCCTTTCGATGTCCAGATGTCGCAATAGTTCGGAGTTCTGGTAGGTCTGTGGCCTGGCTGCTAAGTGAGAGAACATCTCATCCGAGACCGGCTTATGCACCACGCACACATCATTTAGGTCCACTCCGGTAAACCGGCCGGGTTCACGATTGTGGTAACCAACCCAAGTAGGCGGCTTTCTCGGACTAGATCGGCTATGAGGTAACAGTTGTGGTGAGCATCCTCGCCGACACTTCTTGAACGGTGTCGAGTACAAAGGAGGTAAATGATGATCATGTGTGTGTAGCGGTACACCCTTGCAAGGTTAACAAAACTATTCGAATAGCCGCGTCCGCGGTTATGGACTGCTTGGAAAGCTTAGCTTGATTATTAGATAACTTGAACTGGATATTTCTAAAACACACCAAGATAAGTGTGAGTGTTATGGTGTGCTTTCTCTTGGGGAAGTCGAGGAAGGCACCATAGTGGTGTAATTGGTTGGAGAAGGTAGTGGACTCGTGTACGCTTCTTACCTCAAAGTCTGGTACTCATAGTTCAGGATTAGCCAACTCAAAGCTGGCACTTCTGCAAGTGAACCCCACCTCCCTTTACCTTGATACATGTGCATGAGTAGTATAGCTCCTATGTAAGTCTTGCTGAGTATGACTTTGTACTCACGTTTTCTTAATCTATGTTTTAGATGATGCCACTGACCCCGAAGGTGGCTTCTTCATCGAGCTGGACGACTGGAGACAAACTAGTCTAGTCCCAGTCAGACGACTGGTTCCCTCGTGGAGGGCTTGTGTTTAAATAAGGCTTCTTAAGCCATTTGTTAAACTTGTCTGTACTCAGACATAATTTGCTTCCGTTTGTGTTGTAATGTTGGATCACATGTTTGTGATCTCTGTTTGCACTCTATAAGAGTTATCAATAAAATTGTACACTTTGTAGAGAATTGCAATGGTACCTGCTGTTCATACAAGGCATGTGTGCTGCGTGTATGTTTATAACATGCATGTCTTTGTATGGGTTTTCGAGACCTTAGTTGTGTTCTGGCTGGCGGTCTTTCATACACCAAGTGGCCCTTAGATGTGCGCAGCTTGGGGCATCGCGATGCGATTGTTCGAGACTCCGTCTCGTGCACACTTTGTGGTATGATCGAGCCCGCCCTAGACCCCGACTAAGTGATCGGGCTGGAGTAAGTCTATGTAAGAGTTTTGAGATAGTTGATAGTATGGTTGAGGCGACCTGTCTTTGAATATGGGAGTTCACCACCCATATCATTAGACTTGTGTGCGGACGATGAGGACCCATCTCAATTGATCATCCGGTCTGTATGGGATGCCCCTCACGTACGATGCTTTCCGAGAACGTTCTGTGCTTGGCCTTGTCTGCTTAGACAAGTGGGTACGGTTCTCGGCTCTCCATATGACTATGTCTTAGCTATACTTGCATACGCTAACCCCGGGTCCCGACACTAGTTTTAATGTTTATGATTTATGTTTCTTGCATCCAAGTCATCATCAATTGTCTGGTCTCTCAAAACCTTGCTAGCCAAAACTCTGTGCCACGCGGAATTCTTCTTGTACTTCCATACCTTGAAACCATACTCTTCCACTTGAGTCCACCATACCTTCCTACTCGTGGTATTCCACTACCACTCCTAAAGTATAGAATTTATGTGCTATCTTTAGATGTTCAAAATCTTCTGTTTTGTACCTCTGATTCAGCTCATGAGGAAGTGGTGGGTAACCCATGATCTTCTAAACTTGGACAAGTTTTATCTTGGGATTGCATGTCTAATCTGCAAACCCTGAATACGAGAAGGGACTGGCATGAGTGCCCACCTCGTAAAAGTAAAATACTAACACACAAGTTCCTTCACCCATTTATGAGTGATAAACAAGGAATTTAAGGGGATGTGATCGTCCCCACATGGGAGTTGTTCCTCGAAACTTGTCTAAATCATGAAGTGAGTGAGTTATCTATCAGCAGTCGTTGACGAATCATGCACCTCCCAAAGTCTATTTTTATTCTGTTTGATCTAGAGATAGCACATGAGTTTTCCCTGCTTACCCTTTTGCACGGGGTTTATCCTTTATTTTGTGCTGAGTGAGTCCTTCCTACTTCCTTCCTTCCTGAGAGAGAACAGAAACTTGATGATTATAAAGATTCTTGCATATAAAGCTGCATTGAGAGTTAGCATGTTACATCTTTGTTGACATTATCTTTCGATAAGTAAGTTGTTTGCAAGGCTTATGCCAAGCAAACTTCCTCCTTTGTGTTAACATGTGCACTTCTTGACTAATGTCATGTTCTTTCAAAACATTCAACTGGTTCCTTTATAAGTGAAAGAGCAAAGTAAAAGTTATTAGTTGTTCCTTGACCAAAGCAATGTTTGCTATGATTTGATGAGTTTTCTTGGTCCTACTTTGTTATAATTGTTACTACTTTCTCATAAGGACCTTATGAGTTGAGGTTGCTGTTGAGGATGTTTCAGTTTGGTGAGAAATCTTGATGCTTCTTGTCCGTATTATTTTATCGAAACTTCACTATCTAAACTTGTGAACATGTTTGCCGAGCTCAGTAATCGCTTGGGGACAAGCGAGGTCTAAGCTTGGGGGAGTTGATACGTTCAAAATGCATCACTATTTTATATTGTAATTTAACCCTATTCATTGATATATTCCACTTTACAGTATTGTTCTTATGTTATTTTGGCTTGTTTTACACAGTTTGCAACGTTTCGGTGCCGAAGCAGCAAAAGCAGAATTCAGCGGTGAAAAGTGGACATCAAGTTGCTGAATCAGATCAACTCCAAATTCGATGACATTTGACGGAGATCATTTTTATGGAAATTCACCGGAGGAGACTGAAGAGGGACCAGAGGGGACCCACCAGGCAACAAGAAGGGTCCCTGGAGCGGCCCCCTAGGGCGTGCCAGGCACCCTCCTGGATGCCTGGTGGCCCACCTCGGTGCCCCTCTGGCCTATATTAGCCCCCCGGGGTAAAAACCCTAAAAGAGAAGGAGTTTCGCCGTTTCTCGGCCGCCTCGTGGAGGAAACCTAGAGAGAAGAAACAGCCATCTCCGGCGGAAAGATTCCGCCGGGGAGATCACCTCCCAGAAGGGGAGATCGTCGACATCGTCATCATCATCGTCACGGGCATCATCGAGATCATCATCAACATCATCCCCAACATCAGCACCATCTCCGCCTCCGTCCAATCTCACCTCTATCTTGTGTTGTAATCTATACTATCTATCCTCTCTACTCTACCAGTGTTGATTACTACCGTGTGATGAATGCTATTGATTTTTGTTGGAGAATTATCATTGTGTCCAGATTGTTTACCATTTATTGATCCCCACTGATCATGATCTCTTTTATTTCTTGTGAGTAGTTACTTTAGTTCTTGAGGGCATGGGAGAAGTCTAGTTGTTAATAGTCATATGATGTTGAAGTATTATGTGTTGTTTGATATTTAAGTTATGTTGTTATTTTCTTAGTGGTGTTGTGTGAGTCGAACACTAAACACTTCGCCTTATTAAGGACCTAGGGGAATACATTGTGCATAAAGGATGTTTATGTTGGGTTGCTGGAGTGACAGAAACCTGAACCCAAGTTCGCATACTTTCGCACAAGGGAGATATGGATCCTCGATCGTAATGTTGTGGTTAGGATTATGCCTTAATTACTACCTTGTGGATGCTTTTGCGGATGCTTGCAAGGAGTGTAATCATAAGAGTACACTTATCTTAGTCTAGAAGGTGTACTAGCATTGATCCACCCACTCAATACTTTTCAACACAACACACAGTGCCGATACGGAATATGGCGAAAGCAAATGAGTATCTCTCCCGTGTGCCCTCGAGATAGCTTTAGCTCTTATAAGTTCAGTTTCTAGGCTTATCCTTGTGAAAGGATTGGGCCACTTGCAACTCCTCAGTTGCCCTGTTTACTTTGCTTGTCTTTTATCTTTCTGTTGCTTAAACCAAAAAACCCTAAATATTTACCTTTTAGTGTTTGCAGCCTTTTCCTTATCCAGAGTCACTTGTCAATACCTTCTGCTCCTCATGGGATCGACATCCTTATTTATCGAAAAGCTACAATTGATCCCCTAGACTTGTGGGTTATCAAGAATCATTTATTGGCGCGGTTGATGGGGGAGGCACCCCAACTAAACCTATCAACTTCACCGCCATCAGTGCCTTATCTAAGGCGGGACCAGGGCCAAATGCTTCCCGAATGGTTCGATTTGGTGGTATAAATAGTATCTACCCTCTGAACGTAAGTGGGCGCCGTCCAGACTCAAAAAGATCAGACATACTTAGTGACTAGAAGCTTCCATGTACAACCACTGGCCATATGGGCTCTGGCTTAGTTGAGTACGTTGTAGGAAGCCTCTCCTGTGCAAAGCTAGCAAATGTAGATTTTGGTAGGTGTACCGGCTTGCCTTTGGGTGTTGGTGACCTCTTCTGAAAGACTTCCTCTCAATCTTCGGATTGAGTCCAGTGGGTAAAGTGTACAAACCTCTGCAGAGCCTATAAACTAATCATGATTAGTCATGTCCCCGGTTATGGAAAACTTTGAGCAACTAGGCATTACTTTTATTGGAGGATCTTGTCAGATGATTCACCTTAATAAAAATTGAGTGGGAAACTTTAATAAAGTGTATGGATTGGAATTGGCGTAGCCCAATTCAACCTAATGTAGTAAGACAAACTAAAATTTGATTTAGGTAGATTGAGGAAAAAATCATCTTTCCACAAAATAAAACCATAAGCATTCCTTTGACTTATCCTACATGTAGATGTAGGTCTGTTATGTCCTTTTTCGTGTGACTTGCCATACAAATCAGATGTACTGACCCGTTGTCGGGCTGTAACCTTCGGTGTTGCAGGATTGTATACGACGAGTAAGTAATGCGATGTAGGGTTACGATGTCTATACTCAACTGTGTCGGTGGAGTTGATGGACACCATGAAGGTTTTATTGTTTTTTCGCAGTATTCTATTTGTAAACTAGCCTTGAGCTATGCAGGTATGCTTTATTGTAATACTGGATCTTCGATGTAATATTTATGACATGTGGTTTATTCTTGATATTACATCGTGTACTGTGTGTGCTAGCTATTGATCCAGGGACTAGCACAGAATGCACAGAGACTTGGATTCTTAGCGAATCAGGTCGTTACAGATGGTATCAGAGCCCATATTGACTCTAGGTCGTAACCCTAGAAAATGGATAGGAAAAGCCACAGGAAGAAAATTACTTTATCGCTTTTTGGTTAGTTACTCTCTCCACTAGTATCTCTCATCTATTATTAATTTTCTAAACTCCTTGTCTTGTTTTAATGTAAATGGCCATCCGAGTAGCTTATGCCCCCTGAAGACATGGCTTTTGAGAAGTACATCATCAAAATCGTGGATCAAGTGAAGTTACCACTACCAGAACTAGCAGGAGTATCCTATGGGGTTCAATAAATTTTGACACTACGAGAGGATCTTCAAGATCAGCTTAGCTGAGAAGGGTGAAGCTTAGATTCAGAACACCACTTCCAGGTGAAGTTAGATAAACGAGTTGTGCATAGTATGATGAGATCGTATGTCTTGCACATATGAGCTTACTATAGGCGTTGTTTGTGTGGTGTGACTTTTATGACTTTATTGATTGATGTTATGTGATGTTGTTTGCACGTAGGTGTTTTTCCTTTTTCTTGTTTGTGTGTATGTGCTTGGTGCTAGCTTTAGATTGTTTTCTTGTCTGTATCCTAGTTTCCCCTAACCCTTGTCGTTTGGGCTCAATAGATGTAGTATGTAGTAGGACTCGCCTTTTCTAGGGCGATGACTGGACTGAAGGTGGAGCAATGGATTCATAATATGGAGGAGCACATGGAGAGTAACAAGGTTAGAAGTGATGACATGGTCCACTATGCTATCAAGCACTTTGTAGAAGAGGCTTCTACTTGATGGACAATGCATCAGGCGATTAACGAATCAAGAAGGAAGATTACTTGGAAGGAGTTTACAAAGATTTTGTTGGGATCCCGCCTCATCACCCTGATGCAAAGGGCGGTAAACCTTAAGAGGCCCCGTGCCTGAAAAATTTGCGGGGAAGTAGGACACTCCTACGAAGGACACCAAGATGGATGTCCCCACTGTGAGGAAATTCACTTCGGTGAAGAATGCCTCACTGCTGAAGTCATATGTTTCATGTGCGAAGGAAGTGATCATTACCCCGCTCAGTGTCAGCTTTACATCATGACACAACAAGTAATTCTACAACAAAGGGAAGGAATGAAGAAAATTATCCAGGAGCTCAGGGAAGCACCTATGAAGAAGAAAAAGAAAGATCTTAGCGAACTTCAGTGTTACCGGTGCAGGAACAAGGGACACTACGCCAACATATGTCTAGGATTGAAGAGAAAGAAGAAGATGTGAACATGGGAGCAAATACGTCGACATATTGAAGCTTATGTGTGGCAACTGGAGGATAGACATTCGTAGGTGTGCACTAAGTGTACGATGATACCATTTGAATGTTAGTTGGAGATGAGGATCAATGCATGTTTTTGTCGTGGATGAACTAGATGTTTTATGTCATGTTTGTTTTGTTCGATTTTTCTTGTGTCCTTGACCCTTGATATGTATTTGATTGATGTTGTGTGTTGTGCCTCGCATTTCTTTTATGCGAGTAGAATAAGTTTACGTTACCTTACACCCTCATCTATTTAGTATGCTTCAAGACTGAAGGAGACATACCAACAAGAAGAATAAGTTGACAACTTCTTCGACGATAAGAAGATTGCTTCGACAATGTAAAACTGAAGCTGCCGACACTGAAGAATCGAAGCCTCCGATGATACAAAGTTTCTACCGTTAGATCGTTTTTGTGAGCGGTCGTTTCTTGTTTTTACCAACAGCTACACATCAAAACTTATTTTCAAAAATAGTGTGTTGTTTGTATGGGTATATCACTACTGGAAATCACCTATTTTCCGTCTGCCTCGGCGGACGGCAAACACCTATATGGCGGACGGCAAAGTTCGTTGCCGTCTGCCCCCGCACGGCAAAGCACCCGTCAGCTATTTCTTCGGCAAAGAGGTGCTTTGTCATCTGCCGGAAATCGACGGACGGCAAACCACCTTTGTCGTGCGCATTTTTGCAAGCAGACGGCAGAGCGGGCGTGACGGCGAACCTTTGCCAGCCGTCTCCGTCAGGCCGTTAACGGCGGGGTTTGCCGTCTACTGACAGACAGAAAACTTTGCCGTCTGCCTCAAAACTAGCCGGCTGGCCGGCCGGCTCTGTCAGGCCGTTAATGCCGTCTACTGACAGACGGCAAACCTCCCAACTTTGCCATCTGTCTTGCCGGAGGCAGACGGTATAATGACCAAATGGTCACCCAGCTGTTGCCAGATTGCACAGCTGGGCGCCACGTGTCCTCTTTGCCAACTGCAAGCAGACGGAAAAGGCCTTTGCCGACAGCCAGCAGACGGCAAAGTGGATGCATTCCTTCTGTTTTATCTGTTTTCTTTTAAATCCCTGCATTTGACCAAAACTACCAATATATATAGCAATATGTTTCTCCAACAGCATAGTGTAGGCACCCACACACATGTTGATCAACCAAATATTAATCAAAATCCATATATACACAAGTTCTCATACATATATAGGAAACACAAGTGACCAAATAGCAAGTTCTCATACATAGTAAACAAGTACACACAAGTGACCAAACAGTTTATAAACAAAGCTACAAGTCCAATTGCAACTCTCCATCATAGCATTACTCCCATTAAGCAAATCTGCAAAATGAAGAAAAGAAAATTATAAGAAGATGAAGTAGAAGAAGAAGAAGAAGAAGAAGAATGAGAAGAGAAGAAGAAGAGTTCTCTTCTTCTACTCCTTCTTCTTATCTTCTTCTCTTTACAAGTGAAAATGCAGCAACTCCAAAAATGCATTACTTTAGTCATTTTTAGGCAATAAAGCTAATTTTACCATTTTTTAGCAAATTAAGCTAACTTTGACAACTTTGAACAAATGAAGCTAACTTTAGCATTTTTTGAGCCAATTAAGGTAACTTTAGCATTTTGTGAGCAAATTAAGCTAACTTTGGCAACTTTGAACAAATGAAGCTAACTTTAGCATTTTTTGAGCCAATTAAGGTAACTTTAGCATTTTGTGAGAAAATTAAGCTAACTTTGGAAACTTTGAACAAATGAAGCTAACTTTAGCATATTTTGATCCAATTAAGGTAACTTTAGCATTTTGTGAGAAAATCAAGCTAACTTCATCATATTGTGAGAAAATCTGTCTAATCATGCTATTATTGAGCTAGCTTAGCTATATTTAAGAATTTCATAATTTTTCAGAAGCTAAATATGCATTTTCAAACTAACTAAGCATTTTCAAACTTACCGGAGTGTAGCCCTCAAGGCTGAGGTGGCTGAGAAGCATCCGTCGGGTTGGCCGATGTTGACGGTGGAGAAGGGTCATGGGACGCAGCCCGAGAGTTATGCTACACGAAAATATCAACTAGAGGTTAGCACGACGCCACTCAATATGGTATTGATGATCATCAAAAGATACTCACCGTCCATACAGGAGAAATGATCGGCATCGGTGGAGCGGCCTGACCAGTCTTCTCGCACATAGTCTGCACATTTGTTTTTCATGAGTCAATCATATTAGTTACTAATATAAACAAAAATTATAATATGCATTCTTTGGGTGAATATGAACAAGTGACTTGCCACGAAGAGCTCATACAAGGCCCGGTTCGATGCATCGTGTCGTGCCGCGGCCTCCTCGAGAGCCTTCGCCATCCTCTCCTCCGCCAGCCGCTCTCTCTCCGCTGCCTTCTCCTCTGCCAACCGCTCCTACTCCTCCAGTAGCCGCTGGGTGTTCTGTCGCTCTTTCTCAAGATCTTCCTGCAACCCCACTCCTCTAGTTAGCATTGTAATATTCGATGAGAGAAAACAAGAATGCAAGAGTCCTTATGGATAACCTGGATAGCGAGGTCGACTGGCCGCGGACGAGTCCTTATAGCAGGAGAAGAACTCGTTTGGCGCGCCTTGATCTCAGGAAGAGTCTTATCACACCTAATCAAGTTATCTCCAATGGCCATGGCGCCATGGCGCCTTCCGCCACCAGAGATCATCACCAGCTCCGGGTCAATAGGCTTCCCAATCGGGGAGTAAGCCTCCCCGTGATTCTCCTTCGCCACCTCAGTATAAGCCTTGAGCTTACTATAGGCGGCAATGTTGGTGAAAGTCGAAGGAGTGGCGAGATCCGACTCTGAGAGCGCCTTGGCCTTCTTGTACGACGTTGTATGGGACATGCCATACATGTCGAACACCTGAGGCACCTCCGTTTTATTATGCTCCTCTTAAAAGAAAAATCAAAGCATGATATTAGTAAGTGGGTGCCTAAAAGACAAAGCAAAGAAGAATTTGCACATACCCATTTATGCCCGTAACCAGCTAAGTTACGGCTGCCTTGATGGTGTGGCACACCAACCATTTGGGCGCGCCGGTCCTTGGCATTGTTGTGGACGGCCAACCAGGCATCTGAGCACCAGTGGTCCACAATGACCTCCCAAGAATCCATCTTGTCCGCACACCATCTCGGCGGCGCCAAAGTTAGTAAACAAGGAAACTAATAAGTAGCCTAGATAGAAATCAAATCAAGCAAACTATTCAAGACTTAAGAAGGGTTACCGTCATGTACTGGGCCCTGTTCAGAAACTTCTTGCGGCAGTCCTTCTTGCTACGCTTGCGCCCTTGCTTGGCGTAGTAGTCACGGACCGCCTGCACTTGCATCTCGTGCCTTATGTTCTGCAAGAGGCGCGTGGCCTCTGCAACTATCACGTCCTCCACCTCCTGCTCCTTGGACTCATCGACCTTGTAGTAGACCTGCAATAGCATGAGACAACACTGATGAGTGCACCAACTAGCTATTGTCAAGATTTTCTTGTGTGAAACAGAAATTACCCAAAAGCCGTTGATCACCATGTCGGCTCTGGTGTGGCATTCGACCCCGTTGATGGTCGTATCCGGCGGGGCCGGGGCAGCACAATAGTGCTCCCATTTTAGTCCAGGCTGCGGAGCCTCATCAAGTCCGGGCAATTGAACCAGCCCCGGGAAGTTCTCCCTGACGAGCACACCAAGGATGGAGTTGGGATTGCGGACACCATTGCCGTATATCCAACCCCTACAGTATAAAAAGACAAAGCCATCAGATAGACATAAGTATAGAAGGTACCGGAAGAGAGTATAAGTGCACTTAAGTCTCTCCATAAGGCATAATCAACCAATTATGGGCGGGAGTCACCGGCACGGACGGGAGCCGTGTACCCCCACGCTGGTACACGGTGGTACCCTCAGCCACCTCCTCCTCATCCGTAGTGTCCAGCTCGGCACCAGCCTCCCCCTCAGGCGTGTGCTGCTCCGGCTGGTCCGGCCAGGGACTCCAGGTCGTGCGGGTGGACGTAGCCTCCTCCTCTACCTCAGGCTGGTGGATCGGAGTGTCCGAGGAGGGATCCACCCTACAGTGCTCTGGTGAATCAGCCGGAGGTGGCGGCGAGGAAGCCGCAGCAGGTGTCAGTCTCCCTTTCCCGCGACCACCACCTGCTTTGCCTCTCCCGGTCTTCTTCCAGCCTCCTCTCCCCCTGGGCACCTCATCAGTAGAAGGAGGAGGCGAGGAAAACTCTCGAGCAAACACCTCTGTAGAGCCAGAGGTGGGAGCGCACGACCCCTCCCTCGCGAGCCTGAGGTATCGCCCTCCATATCTGTCACGAACCTTCCAAGAATTAAAATAAAATAATTAGTACAATGAGAAAAAGAATTAATAATACAAAAGTAATTACTGCAATAATGAGAATATATATATATATATATATAATTAAAGTTGAGCTGCATACAACTAACAATAGTTGGGATCATCGGTATCTTCTCCGCGATCAATTGAAGGATCGTCATCACTATCACGCGTGTCGTCGATAATGATGGCCTCATCAGGTTCAACAACACCAACATTTGGAAGGCCTTTATGTAAACAGTCAAGCATGGACAGGTCATCTGGAGCAGTAACCTCTTCTTCTTCAGGCTCTTCAACATCGTCGTTAGCAGGTTCACTCTCATTGTCTTCTTCCATGTTCTGGGGTTGCGTAGAGCGGTTTCGGAAACATTTTTTATCACGCGTGTTTCTTGGAAGAATTCTCCTTCATATGTCTCTGGGTCAATGTGGGGTACATAATCCTCTTCATTGGGGGGAGGTGGTCTAATATGAGGTGGCACATCATAAACAACATCCCAACCTTTCAGGTTTTGAACTGTTTGGCAGGGGTAGGATAGATAGAAAACCCGGGTGGCCTGTTGAGCCGTAATATAGACATCGGGGACATTAAAATGGGTGTCTTGTCGAATTTCGACTAGACCTACATGTTCATGAGTTCGTCTAGTCCTCGACGGGAGAAACCAATGACATTTGAAGACAACGACGTTGGGAGGACTTTCACCATAGAATAGAAGTTCGTATATTGCTTCAACTCTTCCATAATACTCAATACCTCCGTCGCCGACAGCAGAGACACCCGGATTTGTACTTTTTCGATCGGCCATTTTTCGCTCTTTCTCAACGGTACGAAAGTGATACCCATTGATGTCGTATTTCTCAAATACACGGACCTTATTGTCAAAACCATTAGCGACTTGTCTCAATTCGGCGTCCATAGGCTCCTCATTTGCCTATAAGTTTTACTAGTTGACCCGTTGCGCCAAATGGTGCAGAGACCCACTGAAGCCATGTTGTCGATGAAAATAGTTTCATGTTGCAAGGACCATCTGTTAAATCATTTTATTTTTAAAACATGCTTATCACGCTGTGAAATATGAGTTTGGAAAAAGAAATTTTTTGTATAACATGGATAAGTTTAGTTTGAAAATATGGCTATCATGATGAGAAACTGAGTTGAAAATATGACTATCATGATGAGAAACCGAGTTTGCATGGTTGTATATTTTTAGTAGTTGGTATGGTTGTATATTTGTATAATCCATAGGAACTTTGAAAACACTAATGGACTAATGGTATTTGATATGTTTTCACCAGGAATGTATATGGCACACATAACATAGACTGATAGACTTATAGATTTCGAATAGAATGATCAATAGCGCTTACATATATGGCTTGGTTAACTCTTGGTTTGAACGTGGTCTAGCAAAAGTACACCTTGATTCATTTCTGCTGCTAGGGCACACAAAAGGTGTAAAACACATCACAACTTTGAAAGGTTTAGCCTAGGATGCATTTTCCATCTCATCATTCTAAAACCCCCTTCTGATGCTTCTGAACTTCTTCTCTGACTTGATCACTCAGCCACTGGAATGCCCAAAGCTTCTAAAGAACATCCAACATCATCCTGTAAGCGATCTTCACCAGGGGTGGTGTGGCCCGAGATATCAAATACATGTTAAGTTGTAATAAGACAGAGTAACCGGTAGACCATGGGTAAAGTTGCGAATCTGATATCTACCAGGACCTTTTGCTTCATAGCTATCTACATAATTCTAAAGCAGATCGATAGCAAAAGGATATCGTCCTATTGTAATCCATATGGTAGTGAGGTGCTTGTTTCCCAAATATAGAAGTTAACTGACAAAAAATACTAAACATGCTTTGTATAAGATGTGAGAAATGATCTTAATATAAGCCTACCAAATGAGAAGAACGAAGAGTTATGTTGTTATCTACTGCACTAAGAGGCATTGCCTAAATACCCAAAATTAAATTACTGCGTCTTTCTATTGATCCTAATTGTTCTATGCTATCGATCATAGTTAGGTTATAAATTTAATATTGTCGTGGCTAATTTTAATTTCATAGCACAGTCCCATCTAAAACAAAATAATTTTTTTCACCCGTTGCAATGCATGGGCGTTTTTGCTAGTATAACTCTATATAACAATGCACAAAGGAGTAGAAATTGCAATATTAATTTACTCAAGTAAGAACTTGTCAATTCTGTCATCAGAACATACTTTAATAGGATGGTGCAAAATCTGTATACCTTGAACGGGATGCATAGTACCTTCCAAAGCCTATTAACTTCAAGATGTAACAATGCGAGAGAGAAAATTATTGTAACCGTATTTTCCTTGTTCAAAAATTTGAGGAAGCTTAGAGAATCCGCCTTGCTGCCTTCTCCTCCAATGTTCTCTTTTCCTTCTTTTACCTGCAAAAGTGAAGCATGTTTCGCACTCTGTTTGGCACAACAAACTGGCAAAATCAGTGTTGTTACCAACAGACTTACATATTGCAAGAGGGATTCTGGAAGTATTTGTGCTAACTAAATTCAGGAAAGACCCAAAAGCATAATAATTTTGCAGCCCTGTATAAGACTCATTTCAGCCCTCATGGTGCATCTCGAAGCCCTGCAGTCGAAACCGAAAGATCACTCCACACTGAAATCTCTAAACATCAGTTCATCTAACTAATCGAGCAAGTAGCAGTACTGCACTGAAATGCTAAACACCAGTTCGGTTATCCATATTATATGCATATGTGCTACTACAAAATCTTAAAAATGAGAAACTGGACCCTCAGCAACACTATCCAACACACACTGCATATGGTCCTGGAACCTTGAACCTAGCAAGGAAAGAAGCAGACCACTTTGTTTTTTTTTTAGATTCTGTAAAGAATACTTAAGGATGGTGTGGCTAAGTGGAACAAAAAAGATAAATATTTTCAAATGATACCCACAGAATAACTTGGCATAGTATAAGATCTTGCATGAGAAGCTGGTTTTAGAGAGAGAAAGAAGACTATGCCTAACACAACGTTGAGGGAATAAATAAATATTAGCTACCCAATTTTAGAACCATGTGTGCGCTAGTAAAAAACGGAAGATGTTTCACCTTATTCTTTTATGTGGACTGAACCGACCTTGAGTTTTCTTGATCGAGCTATCTGCAAAATAAAAACATAATATGTACAGATACAACATTGAAGAGTCAGTTTTTTTTACACAACTATTGGGTTATCTGCACCAGGAAAAATCATAAAATCCAGAGATACAACTTTACTGAGTGAGACATTTTGTTAGCACAACGGATAAGAACAAAAGGATTACCAAAAAAGTTAAAGAAAATTCCTAATATATGAGAAGTGTGATACAAGAGCACAGGTAGATTGAGAATAATATCAATGACTAAATTGATCAAAGCAAATAATATCCCGATAGTACATGGAATTTGTACAATAGAAAAGGCTACTTCCTGCCAATATGCTGCTAGGGAGCTGCTCAGATATGTTACAAATATGCATATTGAGGAAGGTAAAAGAACCTTCCCTGGTGCTTTTCCCCAATGCTTTCTTTTCCTTCTTCTATACCTGCAAAAATGAAGCATGTTATACACTTTATTTGGCTGAACAAACTGGAAAACTTGGTGTTGTTACCAACATACCACAAGATGGATTCTGGAAGTATTCTTGCTTGAACTGCTCTACTAACAATACTATCAGCTAACTAAGTTACTTCATCCCATTATAATTGAACAAAATAAGGATAAATATGCACATCGAGTTGTCTCTTTCTTTTCTCAAACAAAAAACACCAGGATCATCATCAGTAAGAAGTGCACACAACAATCATGCCTCGGTTGATAAATAATGAAGAAGTACTCGAATATATAAAAAGTAAAAAACTTGACTTAAACAACACTGTATTGTCGCTTCTGAACTTTAACAAGCAAACTAATATGGGATCTTTAACCTGACCCACAAATAAGAGTTTAGCACATTATTTTGCAGACCTTTAACTTGCACACCATCCATATAAAGTGTAAGATTACTAAAACCATCTTAACTACAATACTAAGTGATGGCATACATCACAAACAAAAGATTGTGTAGGGAACACTACCATTCTGCATAGCAGAGCTACTATCCATTCCATTCATCTGGATTTTTTTTTGGATGTAGAGGAATTACTATTATACCTTGCTAATTCAGTAATCAGTACAAAAATTTCACATTGCTGAAACCATCAGCTTGCCTATCTTCATGATAGCTCCAATGATCCACAATGAACACCCAAGTTAGTCCTTATACACCAAGCCTAAAATATAGAAGAGCAAAAAAAAGAATCTGCATACCGAATGACAATTAGATTGGTCTGAAAGCTCCCTCCCCCCCCCCCCAATTCGAATTTTGTTCTCTTACGCATACACCAGACCAACACATATGAACTGAAACAAGAGGAACAACGGGATAGATACCTTGGAGATGGTCCATTGCGGCTGGACCTCGAGGTCATCAAGACAACACGCTTTGTGTGGCAAGCACAAGCATCTGGCTATAATTCTCCGCCTCAGGCCACCACAATCAGTGGAGAAAACCCTCATCTCAGCCTGGGAGCAACGCAACACATCAACTACTGTAACCACCTCTCATTGATGGGAAGGGAGAAGAAGCTTACCCACCTGCAGAACCGGAGCATGGAGAAGGAAGGCGATAACCAAAGGGATGACATGTTCCACCCCGCGTCGTCGTCCTCTTCCTTGGACAGGAGATGAACACTGGAACACCCTCTTCAATCCCCGCGTCCTCACACTCTTCCTCGGCCAACCCTCTTGGCTTCCGGCCGCCGTTGTCGATCCCGTTCCCCTAGAGAGGTGCTCGGTGTTAGGCAATGGGGAAGTGGAAGAAGAAGGATCCAAGAGTGGATCGAGCGCCCACCAACCACCAGGTCGCACCTGAATTCGCCGGCACCGGCCGGTGACCCTCTCTCATCCGCAGCTGGGCCTCCCTCCTTTTCTTCCTTCTCTCCCTCTCTCTCATCTTCTCTCTCCTGCAAGGACTGATCCACGTGGTCTCCCTTTGCCACCGCCACCAGAGAGGCTCGCCTTCGCGGAGAAAAAGGAGGAAGCAACCCGGACTATCATGTTCTCTGACGGCGGCGACCTGAGCGCGAGCGATGGGAAGGCAAGGAGGAGAAAGAGGCGAGGTGAGAATGAGTGACAGAAGAAGAAATAAAGGGGAAAACCGGAGAGAAAAGGACCCCCGGCCACCACCCACCCCGCCCAGCCGCACAAAGATTGGCGACAGCGGCAGTACGACGTGGCATGGCGTTGTCGTTCGCCCACTACGTGAGATGAGACCGCTCGCCCAGCCGCGCATAGTTCGCTGATAGTGGCAGCACGGTCCAGACATGACGCGGCATGGCGTTGCTCTGCTACGCGAGACGAGGTTGCCTGCCCAACTACGCGAGACGAGGCGACGAGGCCGCCTGCCCAACTACACGTTGTCGGCCCGAGCCCACAGGTCATCCCTGTCCAAGAACTACCACGCGGTCTACCCAGACGCAGCAAGCCCCGAGCCCACAGGTCATCACACGCGCCATCACACGGTAAAAACGGTCCAGCGAAGGAAGGATGCGAATCGGGGAAGGCTCCTGGAAGCGAGTTGCCCAACAACCTTATAGGTTTAAATAGGAAAGGATTGGTATATTAGTGAAAAATAGGTCGAACCAACCCTATATATGAATGATAGTTACCGTTCGTTTGAACCAAGAGATGAAACCAGGATTGTCGTCTCCTTCATTGGCAAGAAGCTCATACTCTGCGATGGAATCACTTTCAATAACCACTCCATTCGAGAATTTGGCGACGTATCGACTGTATGAATTCATGGGAATTAATAAGAAACAAGAATTATTAGAAGTTGCGAAACAATGTACGTACCGAGCACTTACTCGATGTATGGTCGCACTTCTGTTAGGTTGGTGAAGATATACAGTGTAAGAGTCCGCCATTCTTTGATATCCAAAATCTTATTTCTCGAAGCACCAACAGGTCCGAGCTTCCCTTTGAATAGGTTGAGGTTGGATTGACGCCGTTGGGGGTCGCCAGTATTGTACCGAGCCTTTGGATTATGCAAATGGCGATTTTTGGCTTCATAATGTGCTGTCACGAAGTTTGCCGCCTCCTCGGTAATGAAAGCCTCGGCCATCGATGCTTCAATTCTACATTTATTTTTACATTTTTCTCGAAGCGTCTTATGCATTCTATCCGTTGAATAGCACCAACGATTTTGCACAGGGCCCCCTAATCTTGCCTCAGTCGGGAGATGCAATATCAAATGCTGCATCGGATTAAAAAAACCCGGTGGAAAGATCTTCTCTAACTTGCAGAGCAACTCCGACGCCATATCTTCCATGTCTTCTAGCACGCCATCGGATAGTTCTTTAGCACAAAGAACACGAAAGAAATAGCTCAGTTCTGCCAGTACTAGCCACTCTTCCTCGGGTATTTAGCCACGCAACATCACCGGCATTACCCGCTCAAGCCATATGTGCCAATCATGACTCTTCAGCCCAAATATTTTATGATTTTCAGGACTCACTCCCCTCCTCAGATTCGCTGCATACCCATCGGGGAACATCAAACTGTTTTGCACCCACAAGAGAATTTCCCTGATATGCCCCTTTCAAGATTGAACCAGGCCCTTGGCTTGGACCAATTCTTCTTTCCTTTCGGCTGTCGCATGTTCTGTGAGGGTCTATCACATAGAGTCTCCTGGTCGACTCTAGCTTTAGGATTATCCTTTGACTTCCCATCTATGCCGAAAAATGTACCAAACAGGGCCTCGCTGATATTTTTTTCAGTGTGCATCACGTCAATATTGTGTGGAAGTTCGAGGTCCTGGAAGTATGGGAGATCCCAGAAGCATGTCTTGTGAGTCCAGGTGTGTTCCGAATTATATCCCTTAAAATACCCGGGACGTTCTGGATCAGGCTCGAGAGAGTTCAACTGTGCCAAGACATGTTCGCCCGTCATCGTAGGTGCTGCCAGGTTTTTGACAACTTTGCCTTTGATGAAGTTCTTCTTGTCTTTTCTAAAAGGATGCTTAGGAGGCAGAAAATGTCTATGCAAGTCGAAGCGTGGAATACTTGCCACCCGCCTTCAGCCAATGAAACTGAAGAGCAGCCTTGCATGTTGGGCACCCGAACTTTCCATGAACACAGAATCCAGCGAAAAGCGCATACGCCGGCAGGTCATGCATCGAGTACTGGTACCAAACATGCATTTTGAAGGTCTTTTTGCTAGCTGATCGTATGTCTTGAACCCTTCGTCTCAAGCTTGTTGCAATTCCTACTTAAGCGGTTGCATGTACACATCCATATTCTTCCCCAGATATTTGGGCCCTGGTATTATCAACGTCAGGAAAATATTCTTCCTTTTCATATCTCTGAGGGGGGGAGATTGAGTGGCATGACAAATACAGGCCAACAACTGTATGAGGCTGCCATCAGACCGAAAGGATTGAACCCATCTGTGCCGACGGAGATTGGGCAATGCCTTGGATCCTTAGCTTTTTCCGAATGTTTTTCATCAAAGTGCTTCCATGCTGAACCATCCGATGGGTGAGTCAACATCGGCTTCCCATCTGCATCAAATTCTGTTCTCTTCCCATGTTTGTGCCATGTCATCTGTCTGGCTGTCTCTTCCATCATGTAAAGGCGTTGAATTCTTGGTATCACTGGAAGATACCGAAGAACATTTACGGGTATTTTGGTCTGCGTCTTCTCACCTTGCCCATTGTCTACCACAACATACCTGGATGACTTGCATTTGGGACAATAGTCTTCGTCCGCATACTCTTTCCTAAATAAAGCACATCCATTTTCACAAGCATATATCTTCTCATAGGGCATCTTAAGTACCTTGAGGATTTTATCCGATTGTTACATGTTTGCAGGCATAACATGATCTTTTGGTAGAAACCACCCAATTAGGATCGTGATCGCATTGTAGGAATCTGTGCCCAAGTTGAATTGTTCCTTCAAAGCCATCAACTGTGCGATGGCATCGAGCTGACAAAGCTCAGTGTGAGCGTGCAACGGACGTTTCGAAGACTCCAACATCTCATAGAAGGCCTTCGCAGATTCCTCCATCTCATCGTCCTCATCCCGCGCATCGTCAAAGTCCTGCACCATGTCTTTGATCCCGGTTCCGTACTCATCCGTGCGCTGACGGACCACCTCCTCTCTCCGTCGTCTGCCAGACTCGCCATGGAAGCTCCACACCGTATAACCAGGCTTATAACCCCACTTCTGCAAGTGTTTACCCATATCCACCTCTGTCGCCTGTTTATAATTGTCGCACCTAACGCAGGGGCACCATGTTTTTCTCTGCCCATTTGCAAACGCCGCTCTCAGAAACTCCTTGGTTTTCATTGCGCATTCATTGCTGATCTCTTTCTGATTAGGGCGACCAGTGTACATCCACGCACGATCATCGCTCATCTTGGCGCTACAGCTAGCTACTAAACAACAAATATACCATTTTATTACGTCCACTTTTTATTTCCTTTATCATACATAGCTACGGCATATGCAATTAACTTACACACTAATAGGTAAAGATTGGAACCTGCAGCTATGTTGAATCCCATAATCAAACCATGGCCATTTAGAGGGTGGGGCTTAGATTTTATTGGTGAGATACATCCTTCGTCTTCTAAAGGGCATCGCTTCGTCCTAGTAGCCACAAATTATTTTACTAAGTGGACAGAAGCAGTTCCCTTAAGAAATATGACTTATAGGGAGCTGATTAGTTTTGTTTTGGAGCATATTATTCATAAAATCGGCATTCCTCAAACTTTGACAACTGATCAAGGTTCTTCTTTTATGTCTCATCAATTTCGTGAGTTTTCCGGATCCTTTGGAATTAAATTGTTGAACTCATCACCTTATTATGCTCAAGCTAATGGACAAGCCGAATCTAGTAATAAAATTTTGATTCGGCTCATAAAGAAGAAAATTGAAGAGAAACCGAGAAGGTGGCATGAAGTCCTTTCGGAAGCATTATGGGCTCATAGAATATCTAAGCACGGAGCTACTCAAGTTACACCTTTTGAGCTAGTGTATGGCCAAGAGGCAGTGTTACCTGTAGAAATCAAGTTGCAAGCTCTTAGGGTAGCCAGGAAAAATAACTTGTCGGCTGTAGATTACAATGATTTAATGGTGGACCAAATAGATGAGGTTCCAGAAAAAAGGCTAAAAGCGTTGTAGGAGATTGAGAAAGAAAAATTAAGAGTAGCTAAGGCTTATAATAAAAAAAGTCAAGGAGAAATCGTTTCAAATAGGAGATTTAGTGTAGAAAACGATTTTGCCCGTTGGAACTAGGGACAGAAAATTCGGCAAGTGGTCGCCGAGTTGGGAAGGTCCATATGAAGTTGTGGGGATTGTTCCTGGAAATTCATATTTTGTACAAACTTTACAGGGATGTAAGTTATCTAATGCTCTCAATGGGAGATACTTGAAGAAATATTATCCTAGCGTGTGGCAGGAAGCTTGAATACATATGGCCGATATGCGATTATCGCCCTTAGAACACACATGGCCGATGAAGTATTGACATCGTCCTTAGCACAAACATGGACAAGTTATTTTTCGGCACACAAGTTTTTGCCGAAAAACAGGGGGACATGTGTTGATGGCAGTTTTTGGCATGACAATAACCTTATATAAGATGACTTCAAATGCAGAGGTGCTCTACATGAAAAAGTTGGGTGTTATTGATATTAACATTTTTGTAGTTCGAGCCATCGCCATCCGATTCCATCTTAAAGGCCGAAACTATGTTCGAAGCAATAAAATCAAAACAACTGAAGCACTATTCTGCCAATAAGGCCTTCAAGACATCCTCAAATGGAAAAATGTTCTACATGAGGCGGCTTCGTCTCATCGAACCGGTCGATTTTGATATTTGAAACGTCCAAATCCGAGTTTGTATGAAGAAGTTACGGCCAAAACAGTGCATCGCTGAAAAATCTGGTCGGACCATCCGAGATGGAAACTGGACCGTCCGGGCAAAGGTCGAACCGTCCGACTTGACGACCCCGTTTACAGAAAGATTTTGGCCCACGTCGGACCATCCGGACCCCAAGTCGGACCGTCCGGGCTAAGGTCGGACCGTCCGACTCCGAAGCCCAACCGTCCGACTTGAAGACCCCAGTTACAGAAGGATTTTGACCCTTAGCTCGGACCGTCCGACCTGGAAGCCGGACCGTCCGACCCTGCGGTCCGGACCGTCCGGGATAAAGTCCGAACGTCCAGCTCCCCCGATCCGGGTCCGATTTTGATCGCGATTTTAGCAGTTTTGACGCGGATTTGAGTCCTTTTCTTGTAGGGAAAGTCCAACCCCCTCATAAATAGATGAGGTGACAGCTGATTAGAAGACACAATCGACATATACCCAAAAACACATCTACTTTTCAAGTTCTTCTACTTTTTGTCTAGTTCTAGGTCATCTTTGGTGTTTTTCTCGTAAAGCACCCGTTTCTTCTCCGAAATTGAAGATCTCTTTGTTGATTTGCTTGTAAATCATCCGTTCTTCGTAACGTCAAACGAAGTGGCGACTACCTTACTCTAAACAATTGCGCGGTGCAAGTCTTGTGTTGCGTTGAACAAATTCTTCGTCAACAGGTGAACACATCCTCAGACTAACAAACGTGTCTTTTGAGAAAGATCGTGTGTGTAGTGCATGCATCGCCGGGAAGCAACATCAAGGAAAGCATACCCCCAAGAGTATCGTGTCAACTTCAAGGCCATTGGAGCTCCTTCATGTGGATCTCTTTGGTCCTCCATCATGGGATAGTCTTGGTGGGAATAAATGTGGTCTTGTCATTGTTGATGATTATTCAAGATACACATGGGTGTTCTTTCTCAAGTCCAAGGACGATACGAAGGCCACCTTCATTGATTTTTCCAAGCAAGCACAAAGGAAATACAACATGGCTATCTTGGCAATACGAAGTGACAATGGCTCCGAATTCAAGAATTACACTTTGGAAGAATTCCTGAGTGATTAGGGGATAGAACATCAATATTCCGCACCTTACACTCCTCAACAAAATGGTGTAGCCGAGAGGAAGAACCGCACTCTTGTGGAGATGGCCCGGTCCATGTTGGATGAGTACAAGTCACCATATAGTTTTTGGGCCGAAGCCATCAACACCACATGTCATGCATCAAACCGGCTCGTCCTTCGCAGGATCTTGATGAAGACCCCCTATGAACTTCTAACCGGTCACAAGCCAAACGTCAAATACTTCCGAGTATTCGGTTGTAAGTGTTTCTTTCTCAATAAGAAAGAGCGGCTAGCTAAGTTTCAATCCAAAACAATTGAGGGTATATTTGTTGGGTATGCGTCAAACTATCACGCCTATAGGGTCTACAACAAATCCACTGGATGTGTTGTGGAAACTTGTGACGTGGAGTTTGATGAATTTAATGGCTCCCATGGGGAGCAAGTTGATCTAAGTGATGTAGGAAATAATGAAGATTCGTCTCAAGACATCTTAGCTATGGGCATTGAAGATCTTGTGCCCATTGCTCAAGTTCCTAGAGATGATGAGGTGGGTGATGGGCCAAGTGTTCCACCACCACAAGCACCTCCTCCTACCACTCATGATCCGATTGCTCATGAGGAGCCCATTATCCAAGAACAAGAACAAGTCCCTCAGCAATCGGATGTGGTTGCTCAACCACATGTTGATGATGCGGTTGATCCACGAGATCAGCTTGACCGCATTTTCTTTGGATAAAATGATGAAATTTATAATGGCTCCGCCCTTGCTGATGAACCAAATGTTGTTCATATGCCCGAATGCGTGGAGCCTATTGAAACTCCAACTTCCATCATGCCATTGGTGGCTAGACGTGTTGATGTTGACAATATCCTCACGGGATTGGGGCAAGGTATAGTTACTCATCGTCAACCTATGAACTTTTGCGCTCACTTCTCGTTTGTGTCTTGCATTGAACCACTTAGGGTTGAACAAGCACTTGAGGATACGGATTGGCTCATTGCAATGCAAGATGAGCTCACTAGTTTCACCCGGAATGAAGTTTGGTCTCTTGTGGAGAGGCCTTCTGGTCAAGATCATAACATCATTGGAACCAAGTGGATCTTCAAAAACAAGAAAGATGAATATGGTAATATCATTCGAAACAAGGCAAGGCTAGTCGCTCAAGGGTACTCCCAAATTGAAGGCTTGGATTTTGATGAGACCTTTGCTCCCGTTGACCGTCTTGAATCTATACGCATGTTTCTTGCTTATGCCGCATTCAATGGATTTCCATTATTTCAAATGGATGTAAAAAGTGCTTTTCTTAATGGTCCACTACAAGAGGATGTATATGTAGCACAACCACCCGGATTTTGTGACCCTCATCACAAGGACCACATGTACAAACTTCATAAGGCATTATATGGTCTTAAGCAAGCCCCTAGGGCTTGGTATGACCATCTTAGGAAGTTTTTACTCGAGGAAGGATTTGTGAGGGGTGTCATTGATGCCACTCTTTTTACCAAGAGAACCAATGGTGAATTTCTCATATGCCAAATCTATGTAGATGACATAATATTTGGTTCTCCTAATCCATCTTTGTGCAAGTGGTTCTCGGAAATTATGACCAAGAACTTTGAGATGTCCATGATGGGGAGCTTGCAGTACTTCCTTGGATTTCAAATCTAGCAATTTGCCGAAGGAACCTTCATCTCCCAAACAAAGTACATTCAATACATGCTCGTGAAGTTTGGTATGAAGGATGCCAAGCCATGCAAGACACCCATCCCAACCAAGGGATATCTAGATCAAGACCTTTTCGGTATTCCGTTTGATGCTACTCTTTACCATTCTATGATTGGATCATTGCTTTACCTTTGTGCATCTAGACCATATATTATGCTTAGCGTAGGAATGTGTGAAAGATATCAAGCCTCTCCTATGGAGATTCATCATTTAGCGGTTAAGCGCATTCTTAGTTACCTTGTTCATACTCCTTTTTTTGGCCTTTGGTACCCCAAGGAAGTCAAGTTTGATCTCTTGGGGTACACCGATGCGGATTGGGCCGGAGATAAGGTGGATCAGAAGTCAACATCCGGTTCATGCCAATTTCTTGGGCGCTCATTGGTAAGTTGGCACTCCAAGAAGCAAAATTGTGTCTCCCTCTCCACCGTCGAAGCCAAGTATGTGGCCGACGCAAGTTGTGCTACTCAAGTTCTATGGATGAGGAAAACTTTGAAGGATTATGGCCTCACCTATAAGAAGGTACACATCTTATGTGACAATGAAAGTGCTATCAAGATTGCCAAAAACCCGTGTCAACATCCTCGCACCAAGCATATTGACATTCGTCATCACTTCATACGGGATCATATTCAAAAGGGTGATATTTTTCTTGCACATGTGGGCACCGACAAGCAACTTGCCGATATTTTCACGAAACCATTGGATGAAGCAAGGTTTTGCCAACTAAGGGGTGAACTTGGTATCTTGGAACGCTATAGATTCTCGGCCTAGGGGTATCTTTCTCTCATTCATACACATAGAAACTATCTTGTATAGATGTAGGCATGTATGTAGGGGGATACACTCAATCAATGAGTTCTCTACTCTCTACGTGATGCATAAATGGATTCACACATCAACAATCCACGTGCTCACCACGGTGAACCCACGTGTAGCGGTTATCGATGGAGTATGTGTTTTTGGACCCAAGGTACATCTTCTCGGTGTCAAAGCACAACACACTCAAACATGGTGGCCTCGGCCACCGCCTCTCCTTTGTGGAAGGCTTATTTTCTCATTCATGTGTGCATCCATGGTTATGATTTTGTGTGTTTCTCTACTTTTTTTCCCTGTCAAGGTTGTTTGAAATTATTGAGTAAATTAATTTTCAACATTTTCGGGTTGATACGACAAAGATCAGTAGCCTGTCGTACATCCATCGACTTTCGGACGTCCGACCCACTGGACGTCTGAAACTCGTCGGATTTTCGACATTCTCTGCTGCCATGGACCTGATGGCCATGCCTGGCCTGACTTCGCTGTCTCAGCCCTCTTTGAAAATCCGATGGATTTCGGACGTCCAACACCCATCGGACGTTTGAAGTTGGATGCACTATATATACTGGCCATCGGGCCGAGGGGGGGCATTTTCTTTCTCCTCGGCCGTTCCTCCCTAGATTGGCTCCTGCGCCGCCTTTGCCTGGTCACGCCGCCGGCCGCCCCGGCCTCCCCGGTGTTTCCCCTCTCCGGATCCGCTCCCCCATGGTACTCCTCCTCCCAATCTATCCTTCCATCCGATTGGTTTTTCCCCTTGGTTCCCGGATTTTTGCCTCAACCTCGTCTCTTCTTGCTCTAGGGCTTCGAGATGATGAGGACGAAAACATCCGCTCGCAAGCATCATAATGCCTCTGGTTCCAGTGGTATGCACATGCTCACCATGTGTGCCCCCATTTTTTTATTAGATGATTAGGGTTTCCGTGCTCATGTGCTTCTCATACGGCTAGGTGGTTCCGGGGATGCACGGCCCCGTCTTCGTCGCCGCATGAAGCACCCGACGTACGCGGATCCATCCTCGGAAAGTGAGCACACTACTAACACGGAGCATAGCGCTTATTTGAGGATGAGGAAAACATTGGGGGCAAAGAGGAGGATATGTTTGTTGCTGAAGATCCCCATGTGGTGACTCGCCCCTCCAAACTTGGTGTGCGTCGCCTGGCTAAGGGCTACTCTTCGGCATCCGGTACTCGTGATGATGAGGATCCTACCGATGCTCCTCCTATGCCTCCGATACATATCTCCTCTGAGCCGGTGGTTGCTACTGTCCGTATGATGGCGGACTACTCGAAGATTTCTCTGGATGCATACTGCAAGCTTCGCCGTGTCAATCAGTTTGTGGCTCCTCAGGATTGTCTGGATGGCAGGTTCCGGACCAATGTGCAGGCAGATATCTTCACGTCAGTTGTAGTTCGTCAGGAACTTGCAAACTCTCATGTCTGCATTCCCCTTGACTTCATCCAGGAAAATCCGGACAAGTTTCCCGGTGTGATGGATCTTATTGATTCTGTGGGGCTCGGTCCAGTCTTCCGCTTTCGGCGTGACTGGAACACTTCTGCGATCCTCCAGTTCTATGCCACATGATACTTCCACACCAATCACCGAGAGATCTCATGGATGACCGGTGAGCAGCAGTGCACTGCTACGTTTTCTCAGTTTCAGAAAGCTCTGAACATTCGCTCCTCTGGTGTCCGGATTCATGCATATACCAAGGAGAAGCCCAATGGGATCAATGACTGTCTGTTCCTTGTTAAGTCTGGGATTGAAGGTGATGACTGCTTCAGGAAGCCAAATGACATATCCATTTGGAAGCAGCCCTATAGGTTCCTGTATGTGACGCCCCCAAAATCAATCCGTGTACAGTAATCATACACGCAGGGTACACGACTGAGATTAGGGTGCCACAGTGAGAATATCACAGCACAACACTAAACACAAAAGGATAAACCAATATGTTACAATAAAGGGGGGGCACGCGGACCCGAATACATAAGTTATACAAGCCATAATATCTGAATACAGACATAGTTAGTCAATTTATGCCTTAAGAAGCCTAGCACAAATAATATCAGAGATACAAATCGAAAAGGCAAGGCCTCCTGCCTGGGAGCCTCCGAAACTACTCCTGGTCCTGGTCAGCGGGGGTCTCGACGTAGTAGTATCCTCCTCCGGGGTACTCCTGCTCCTGGGCTCCAACGTCGACTGCAGCGGCCGATCAGGCAAAACAGTAAAGGAAATAAAGCAGGTGAGTATCTAGTATACACGCGAGTCTTACGTCCGCTACTAAGCATTATGTATTTGTACCCAAGGTAAGGGGAGGCTGTATATAGTGGACTGCAAGATAGAAATCAGAATAAGGGTAAGGAGCTAGGCCTATCGACGACTAGCATCTTCCGACGATGTCTTGCAGCATGAGGTAAGAATCAGCCAACAGTTGATATAAAGCAATAAAGTAACAATGAAGCAGAAGTTGCTGCAACATTGTATAATAGTAAGTTGTAATGATTAATAATAATAATGCCTCCGAGTTCCCTTCCTCGACTCCCTGCGAGGAAGAAGACCCGGAACCATACAGTTTAATAGTAGTAGTTTCTAGTGGTAAGATCCAGCTTCAGCATAAAGCGTCCTGTTACCGTGGACACGGCTATTCGAATAGATTAATCTTCCCTGCAGGGGTGCACTGGCATGACTCTACGACGCTCGGATCTCCAGGGTGGCGGGAACCTTGTTAGGGAACGCTCCACCAAAGCTATCCGACACAAAGTAGCCCAGCCTTCGGCAATCAACAGAGAGGTCATCCGCCGGACTATATCCTATGTACGCCGGGCTTTGGACCCTAACCCGAACGTACTCCTGCACGGTGCGTGACTGGCCGGTGAAGAAAATCAAAGCAAATACAAATACACCGCTCAAGCAAGAGAAGACAACACCACTTCCCGGCAATCATCCCGCGATACTGCTGACGTCTGAAGACCCTCGAACGAGACTACGATGCAGGGGAGCCCACACTCCTCGTCCACGTGTGGGTAGTGCGTACAAGCCAAAAGGCTACTCAAGTCATCCGCCGAACCATTTAGCATTTTAATTAACCTGCGTGACAACCGTTATCGTTGCCTCGACTTAACCGACCCGCAGTCAACGACAGCAGTCAGGACCACCAGTACATCGGTGCCTGCCCTGTCGTCCCACCAAGTCACTGCGGTTACCAACAAGGTGAACCGTCTCCTTACTTTGTCTCGCGTTTGCTCTTGGTAGAGCTCGACTTTCGTGGTTTGGTAACTCTCGCGAGATACGAGAAGGGGCCAAGCACGCCAGTAACGTCGGTCATACCCTCCCTGTCGCTCCCGACAATATACCTCTCGCGGGCACCGTTGGGTCTCCCGACTTCTTAACTTTAAGGACAACCGCTGCCCAGGACCCTATGGCGGCAAGACAAAATCAGCCTCGAGTGGAGTACAAGGATTACTCCTTGATAGCTCACACTTGAGGTGACTAGGCATAACCCAGATAGGGCCCTTTGGCGGTGTCTGCTTTGTACCGTACCTATGCAGTTGTATATATATTGTATCCGTGTTCACTCCCCTGAGTGATCACGGCCCGCTATCTAGTCCTAGCTAACAATGCGCAGGGTTCACTGCTGAATAATGCATAAATATAATAGGCAGCATAGGATAAAGGAGGTACATCAAGGGGCGACAAAATCAGGCTATGCAATTGAATAGGATTGTAATCGTAGCAGAAGCAGTAACAATGCCTAGTGCAAGAAAGTACGGAAAAGGTAGGCGATATCTGGGGAAGAGAATGGCTCTGCTTGCCTGGAAGCTCGACGGTAGGGGCAGGGTCTTCGACGAAGTAGTCGTACCCGGCAGCGGTGTAGTCGGTGGTAGCAGCGGGGTCTACCGGAGAATAAAGGGGGGGGGAGAAACAGTAAATACAAAGCAATCATAGCAAACAGATGAATAGCATGACGTATGCAATGTTAACGGTGTTCTAACGCAGTGCAATGTACGTTGCTCGGAGCGGGAATTCATCTGGGGATGAACTGCCAGCTCCGGGGTGATTACCGGACCGGGTGTCCGGAGGGGGAAGGGTTCATGCCGAAGGTGTCGTGGACATCCGACAATGATAACGGGGGTGTATACGTGTTAGTTGAACCATTCCGGACAACTTTCGTGTTCGGAATAAATTCATCCGACGAGTTTTTACCGGCACCGGGAATTATCGACAGACAGCCCGGAGGGGGGAGTGTCGATGATCGGTGTGTTAGGGGGGTGGGGTAGACATACGGATAGCGTATCCGTATTCGTTATATTTTTCTGATCAATTTTGATGTATAAAGTTTTTGAATCTGACTTACGGTTTATAAGATATTGAATTTCCAAATTTAAATCATTTTATAACATTTTTCTTAATTTCTTTTATTAAATAAATAAACATTATCCAGAACAGGGGTTTGACCAGTCAACTAACATGTGGGGCCTACTGACCAGTGGGTCCCACATGTCATACACAGTATTTAATAAAAATGTTTTACTTATATCTAATATTCCAGAGGGCCCACATGTCATAGGCTCATTTAGTAATTGCATTTAATTTAATCAAAAATATCCAGGGGGTTTTATCTCTGTTAATTAACAGTGTTAATTAGAGGGGAGGGCTAATAGCAGTTAGTGGGGGCGGGGCCCATCTGCAGTGAGAGAGAGGGGGGGGACTAACGCTAACAGGGGATTAGCCCCGCCGGACACGGCGGCGACCATGGCCAGTGGCCCGGCGGCGAGGCTGCCGGCCAGCTCCGGCGACGGGAGAAAGTGTGGGGGGGCTCTACGCATAGCTGGCACTCGGGCGCGTCCAACTTGGACAAACGGGAGGCCGTGGGGTGGAGGGAAACAGCGACAGAGACTCCATTAGCGGCAGCCGGAGCAACGGATCGCGGAACGGCGGTCACATGGCACGAGCGAGAGGAAGGAGAGGATGGGGAGGGGCGAGAGCTCACAGTGAACGCGGAAGAGGAGGCGGCGAGGTGAATGGGGGCGCGACGACGACGAATTTCTCGTCAGGATCCCGTGGTGGTCGGAGGAAGACGGCGAAACTGGCGTCGGCTCTCGGGCGTGTGGCGTCGATTGGCCGCGCGAGGTGATGAAGACGGGCACGGGGCGGCGATTGGACACGCTGGAGGAGGCTACGACGGTGAGTCGCCGCGGTGGTTCGCCGTGGTGTCCATGACGGGCTCGGGCAGGAGCTTGAAGACGACCAGGGGGCGAACGCGAGGGGAAATGGGGATGGGCTAGGGTTTCAGAGGGAGGGAGGGGCGCGGGGGGCTCTTAACCGCCCGGGGGAGCCATGGATGAGCTCCACGGAGGGGGGGGTTGCCGGTGGTAGTGGGTATGCCTGCCACGCCCTCCCCTGTACGGAGGTTGAAGAAGGGGGCGTGGCTGGGCCAGTTGGGCTGCGCGGGTGGGCCGGGGGAAACAGGGGGTGGGCTCCTTTTACTTTATTCCTTTTCTGTATTTTCTTTTCTGTTTTCTCTTATGTTTGCATTTTGTTTAGTTGCTTAAACATTTTTGTAAAACTTATAACATAGTCCAAAATTAGTGTAGCACAATATTGAGATGACACAAAAAGATTTGGAGTTTTATAATTTCTTTTGCATTTTTAATTTATTATTAAATGAGCAATTGGCCTGGAATTTCTACTGTTATTAATTGTTTACAATTTTTCAGTAGAACAATAAATACCCATGACCACATTGGCATGGTCCAATGATTATCTGGGATTTTATAAAAGTGGTTCCAAGATTTTTGGAAAAGATTTATTTTCACAATAATTTTAATATTCATCAAAGGGCATTTTAGGGTTTGTTTGAATTTTAATTCAAATGGCTTGGACTTTAGTTGGCCAATGATGATCAAGGTCCATGGTTCATATTTTCCTGCAACAATATCAAAGGAGAATTTGAATTTGAACTGAACCAGCTGATCAAACAAAAGTTTTGAACAGTAACCCTGATTACTGTTCACTCACAGTGAGGGTGTTACACTGTACCAGTGCGTGGTCAGGACTCTGTATCCCAAGTCTGGTGATAAGACTCATTGCAGCAGCTCTGCTATCACCCTGATTTGCCATATCCATGACACCCCCTCAAGCGTCTTGATGTGCCCCACTATCTTTGGCATGACATTCGGATGGCAAGCCTTCAGCAGCGTCGGCAATATCCCCATGCACCCTTCATCATGGCGCTCATTCAGTACGTCGTCTCCTCTCCATTGGAGATCACTCAGCCCCACGCTGTTTGGTCCATTCCGGAGCACATGTACGATGCCCCTGAGGTTGTCCTGACGCACCCTGTTCCGATGCACACCACTGTTCGTGGAAACCTTCACCGTCAGTCTGTGGAGCAGGCTCCTATGCGTCGTATGGCTCAGTTCTTGGGTAAGGCCCAAGTGGCTATGATGCGGGCTATCTCGTTCAACTGTCACTCCAACCACACGGTGATCTCCAGTCTCATCAAGTCCAGGAACTCCCTGAAGGCCCGTCTGCGTGCAGCTGAAGAGACCAACGTCAGTGATGATGAGCGTCTTGGTTTCGGTTTTCCTACGGGACCGGAGTGGGCGGATTTCTTCCCTGGAGACCCTGGCGCGAGCGGCAGTGGGACTCAGTAGTATTGTCCGTGTGTGTGCCCCCCTCCTTTTTGCTACTTGGTGCCAAAGGGGGAGAGTACTATGTGTTTTACTTATGTTGTCTAGGTGATCGAGACTTGATTATGTCGTTGTATGGGACCTGGTGTGTTAAGACTTGTTTATGTGGTTTCATGTGTCTCATGCAATACTTCTGACTTTGTGTTATGCATGGTGTTTCTCTTGCGTCTGGCTGGCTTGGAAACTTATTGGCATATGTTTCTATTATGTTTGGGTGCAATCTAATTTGTCATCTCCATAATCAATGATTGCCGCCTTGATATCATGTATTGTGACTCGCCCAAATGTGTGCATCTTGCGTAAAGTAAAGAATCTTATATGTACACATTAAGGGGGAGTTCATAGTAAAACTTTCTCCCACTAAAAAGCATAATCTGAATAATTTTGGGAGCTATATGTATGTTGTCATCAACTACCAAAAAGGGGGAGATTGAAAGTGAAATCTCGCCCTTAATTATATTTTGATGTTGATGACAATGTACATATAGAGGACTAATAATGTTTGCCAAGTATATCTCAGGTTTTAGTCGTCGGTTCGTAGTGGTGGTGGGTCAAGGACCATTTGATCTTATCAAATTGCTCAAGATACGGAACCAATGAAGTTGAAGTGTAAGATTTTCAGTTAATCTTGTGTATAGGGATCCCCGAACTATTAAGAGGGGATCAGTGGGTTTGTGTTTAAGATTTTCTCAAAGCTAATTAAAACAAAAACATTCCGACACAAAATCGGAGATAAAATGTAAAAATCTGATCACTGCTTTCGGGCGTCCGACAAGGTTCGGACGTCCGACAATTCAAAGTTTCCGACGTCCGACAGCCATCGGACGTCCGACATCTCATATACCGTTTTTCGTAAGAAAGGTCAGTGGGCATGTAAATTCGCCGGAAGTCTGACGTGTTTCGTACGTCCGACCCCTCGGACGTCCGAACTCTATCGGACATCCGATATGCTACTGACCTTTTCCTCGGGTGTTATATGCTGAACTCATTTTGAACTCTTCGGACGTCCGACCTGCTCCGGGCGTCCGACCTGCTTCGGACGTCCGACATTTGGACTTTCGGACGTCCGACACCTGACAGACGTCCGACACTTACACAACATATTGCCCCAACGGCCATTTCGTCCCTTGGGCTATAAATACCCCCTCACTCCCACTTGTGAGGGTGGACCACTTCATTTCCAAACACCCAAGAACACAAGTGCTCCCTCTCACTCTCTCCCTCACCAAATCTCAGATCCTGGAGAGTTCCTTGAGAGTTCTTGACGGATCTTTCACCGAGTGATAGATCTGCCCTTCCCCATCTTCCAACCAAAGAAAATCGTGTTTTGAGCAAGTCTTGAGCATTTCCCATTGATCTTGTTACTCTTGGAGGTTGGAGACTCCTTGGCGGGTAAGAGTTCTTCGGAGAGGAATTGACCATTGTGATTACCCCCGTTGAGTTTGTGAGGGTTTGGTGACCACATTTAAGGTCAACCGGTAGTGGTTGGGAATCGCCTTCGTGGTGATATCTCAAGGGGAATAGAGTGATCCTTCATGGCGTTGGTGTGCCTTCATGGTTTCACCCACTCTCTCCGAACGGTGAGTAGCTTCCCTCCAAGTAAGTGAACATCGGGATACATCGTTGTCTTCGCGTCATTCGGCTATCCCTACTCTTTCCCCTTATTACTTGTACTACCATATTATTTTCCCCTCACTTGCTTTAGTATATTGTGCTTATTGTTTATATCGTCACAACTGGGTAAACCTTGCAATTGTTAGGCTCGCCTTATCTTCCGCATTATTCCCTAAAATTTCTAATAAGACCTATTCACCCCCCCCCCTCTAGGTCTATCTCGATCCTTTCACTGGGAAGAAGTCTGCTGGCGCTCCCAATCTTAGAAGCGCGGCGGCGGCGGAACAGAGGCGAGATTACGAAAAAAGGGTTCTGCCTTCAAAGGTTTCACGTCACGGAGATTAAATAGGCGAAGGGGGCAGCCAGGGGGGGCACCAGGGGTCCAGGCCCCCCCGGTGCGGCCAGACCCTAGGCCGCGCTAGGTGGCCGCCTGGGTCCCTGGTGGTGGCCCTCTGGCCCCACCCAGGTGATTCCGGAAGGTTCCCGTGCGCTGATTTTTTATCTAATTTTTCCTGAATTTTGGAGCACTTTTAATATGGGGCAAACCTGAAATGGCAAAACAACAGAAAACAGGAACTGGCACTGTGGTGCACTGAGTTAATAAGTTAGTCCAAATATGATCAAAAGTGTATGAAATTGTATCTATATCATAGAAATATCACACTAAACATGCATGGAGCAAGCAGAAATTATAGATACGTTTGGGACGTATCAACCATCAAACAGGCAACAGAAGCAAGTTTCTAGACAATTTTTCCTCGCAGTCTCCTCGCAGCCAGCCACCCCAGAGTACCTACGCGGGTCCGAGACTGACATCACCTTTTCCCAAGAGGACCAGCCGCCAGCTATCCCACTTTCAGGGCACGCCGCACTGGTGCTCGAAGCAAGAATCGGAAACTAAAACATGTCGCGAGTCTTCATGGGCGATGGTGTTGACACACGAACACGTCACGTGTACCCTCAACGCCGGGGGTGATGCACCGCCGCTCACGGCGAAGGAGACCCGGCCAGAAGCGTGATATGCAAGCAATCTAGCGGGTGCTTTTGAAGAACCCGAAACCCCACACGCCCGGGAGGGACCCCGTCTGGGCGCACGGCGGATATGGGCTGCTCTAGGTCGACCTGATCGCCCCTAGGGCCTCGTGGATCATTGCCCTGCAAAACAAGAACGAACAAAGAACGAGAACAAAGATACAAGGGAAAGAGATAAAATTAGGGGTTGGAAGTGTAGATATGTTTGTTCGATTGTGTGTTGTTTCAATCGGCCCGTCACCTCATGTATTTATGAGGGGGTTGGGCTTCCCTTGCAAGAAAACGAGTACTCTTCACGTCCAATATGCCAAAATCCGGAGAAAAATCGGACTCCATGAGGTCTTCCCGGACGGTCCAGATAAATATGGCCAAAACCCGCTTCGGGTCGTAATTATTCGAACGATCTTGGCTCCAGCCCGGTCGATCTGGCTCCAAGGCCGGACGGTCCGGATAAGTATTACCGAGACCCCTTTCGGGTCATAATTATCCGGACGTCCGAGATCTAGCCCGGACGGTCAGGACTAACTTTTCAGTGCTACACCGTTTTGACCGTAACTTCTTCATACAAACTCGGATTTGGACGTTTTAAATATCAAAATCGACCGCCTCGATGAGGCCAAGCCACTCCATGTAGAAGATTCTTCCATTTGATGATGTCATGAAGGCCTCATTGGAAAAATAGTGCTTCGAATGCTAGGACATTAGTGCTGCAAACATAGTTTCGACGTTCGAGACGGAATCGGATCGCAATGGCTCGAACTAGAAAGATATTCATGTAGACAATACCCAACTTTTTCATGTAGATCACTTCTTCATTTGAGGTCGTCTTATATAATTTTATTGTCGTGCCAAAAACTGGTGTCAACACATGCCTCCTAGTTTTTCGGCAAAACTTGCGTGCCGAAAAACAATGTGCACCACATAGGGTCTAAGGACGATGTCAACACTCCATCGGCCATGCATACTCTTAGGGCGATAAATGTATATCGGCCACGTTTTGTTCTTAGGGCGATAATCACATATCGGCCATTGTCTATTCAAGCTTCTTGCCACACACTTGGGTGGTATTTCTTCAAATACTTGCCATTGAGAGCTTTAGGCAGCATTATTCCTTATCTGGATTCCACCAAATACGAGTTTCCTGGAACTATTCTTATAATCTTGAAAGTACCTTCCCAGCTTGGTGACCATTTTCCGAATTCTCTGTCCTTTGCACCAATTGGTAATATCACCTTCCACACAAGATCTCCAATCTGAAAATTCTTCAACTTTACTTTCTTATTGTAAGCTCTTGCCACGCTCAACTTATCTTTATCTATGGCTTTCAACGCAGCCAAATGCTTATCAGTGACCTTATCAATATTATCTATCATCAAATTATAAAAGTCTACCGCTGATAAATTATTATTTTTGGCTATCCTCAAGGCATTCAAATTAACTTCCACGGGTAAAACAACTTCTTGACCATATACAAGCCCATATGGAGTTACCTTCGTAGCACCATGCCTGTAAATCCTATGTGGCCACAAAGCTTCAGACAATAGCTCATGCCATCTCCTTGGATTATCTTCAATTTTCTTCTTAATGAGCTTGATCAATATCTTATTACTGGACTCAGGTTTTCCATTAGCTTGGGCATAATACGGGGAGGAATTGAGCAACTTTATATTATAAGATTCGGCAAATTCTCTAACTTTATGTTCCATGAAAGATGAACCTTGATCCGTAGTCAATGTTTGAGGGATGCCGAATCTATGAATAATATGCTCGGTTATAAATTTAATTACCTTCACATGCGTCATATTCCTGAGAGGTACTGCTTCAGGCCACTTGGTGAAATAATCAGTCGCCACCAGCACAAAACGATGCCCCTTTGAAGAGGAAGGATGAATTTGTCCAATGAAATCTAATCCTCAACCCCTAAAAGGTCACGGCTTAATAATATGATGTAACATAGCAGAAGGAGCCAACTGAATATCACCAAACTTTTGACAAGCTTCAAATCCTTTGTAGTACTTGAAGCAATCACTAATCATAGTCGGCCAATAAAATTCAGCACGTCGCAATAACTACTTCATCTTTGCAGCCGACTGATGAGTACCACATATTCCTTCATGTACCTCTCCCATAGCAACTCTATCTTGATCATCATCTAAGAACTTTAAAGAAACATCTTCAACTGTTCAGCGATACAGGTCATCATCTCTCAACTCATACTTAAAAGCTATACGCCGAACATTCTTGTCCACCCTTTTACTAGGATCACACAAATAATCAATAATGGGCTTCCTCCAGTCTTGATTTTCACCTTCAGCTCAATATTTTATCAGATGATTTCTCCTTCTTCACTTTGGTTGTATTCTCTGCAATAGAAGCTTGCACATCGTTTTTGGTTTGACTATTCTTCTTGGGAATCCATGCCATATTCTTCTTTTCGAGTTCTCGTGCACTAAGCTTTTGCAATCTCTTCTTCTGCCAACACGATAAACCAAGTGGACACCTCGGCTGTGATTCTTTTTCAAGCAATGGCAATTGCTTTTTGACCTTGTGCACTCTCAGATCCTTCTGCTCAGATTTGGCATCTTGATTCTGAACATTTTCTTTCTCCACGTCTTTGCCTTTAGTAGCAACGTCAACGCTTTAATTGGCTCTTTATTATTTGAAATTAAATCTGAAGTGGCGCACTTATGACCATCCTTTTTGACACGATATACTTGCTTGACCACCTCTTTCTTCTTCCTTGAGCTCCGGACTGATTCCTTTTGATTGAAACGGTCTTTGTTATGCAATTGTTCATCAAATGTTGACCTTCTTGGAGATGCATAATCTTGATGAGAAGGTTCAAAGTAAGATGGATAATGTGCCCTAGAATTATTCCTGTCCCATGATGGATATTGATTCATATAAGCATAGGGAGGTATCCATGTCGCTGGTACTGGCGTCCCAAAATAAGGATATGAGTATGAGGTATTGAAATTATCATTTTGCCAATACCAGTCTTCATATTTGCGCCTAGGGGTGATCTTGATGCTTTTAAATTACTTGGTCGATGATAAATTTTCTCCGACTTTACTTCTGATATTTTTGCAATAGCTGCGCGAAAGTGACTTTCGGCTTTTTACCTTTGCGTTTAACTCGGCCTTTGCTTTCTTTGATTTTCCTTGCATCGATCTTTGGATTTTCTTGCTGCCCCCAGTGCTCGGTGTCTTAACTTTGACAGAATCCTTGCCTTCAAGAATATCATCATTGCGATCATGAATAATTTGTGTGCTTCAAAGCTTGATCCTGTCACTTGCAGTTGTTACCTTCTTCCCTTCAAATGAATCGGCTTGAAGAAGCCGATGCAAAAAAATTATGCCATCATGACCAATAGGAATAGCATGATGATCCCTTGGTGTTTTAACAAGTTTCATTGTCCGCTATCAATGGCCGATTTAACTACTTGACAAAACATATGGCAGTCCTCAAAATTATGCTTGAACGAATCATGTAACTTACAATACATTCGTCCTAGGATTGATGGCTTAACATGGTGATCAATAATTCTAATATAATCATTCTTCAGCAACAAATCAAAGATCTGATCACACATAATTGAATCGAAGGTAATCTTTTTTGCTTTCTAGCCGATCTTGGTGCGATAACGGATTTGTAAGTAAGCAAACGAATGATTAATATTATGCATCACCCCATTCGGCTATGCATTGTGCTTCGCACTCCATCTCCGAAGACTTTGAATAAGAAAATATACTATCATCGGTTTTCTCAAAAGATTCAAATCTTGGATTTATTTTTCTGAAATCAAAATTGTTATAACATATATGTCTCACTTGAGACCAAATGTAAGCCAAGTATGAAACTAGCAAAGTTATCCATGTATACAAAATCTTTAAATGAAACAATGGGAAAAGCTTTCGCTGTAATAATAACTCACTACCTGTAAGGCCCGATATGCGGTACTGTTCCAGATCTAGATGTTTCCATCCAGATCCGGGGAAGAAGTACATATCAGCCCCACCGCGACATATGACGAAGTCATATGCCGCGGATTTCTAACATGGTATCACAACATTACAGATACAAGGATACAACATCTCATACAATCATCATAAAATTGCCTTAAGTACAATACATCAACGGAAGATACAGGTCTGAGTATAGACTACAATCAAATGCCTAGTGTCAAAGAGAAAAACATCGATCCCCATAACCACACGGGTCCAGGCCCTCCGCCGGGATCCGCCTAACTAGTCGTCGTCGAGTCTCCACGTGAAACGTCGATCGCCATACCTGTTGTCGATCAAGAACCCTGAATTGATCTTAGGGGTAGTATCATGAGTACAGAGGTACTCAGCATCCAACTGTAGTGGTCATCTGACCCAGCAAGGACTTCATCACTCGTCATTCTAGGACAACTAATAGTTTACGGTAAGGAAGGGGTAAGTGGTGAGGTTGCTGCCGCACTAGAATTTATGAAGTGGATAACGATCTAGAGAGTAAGATAAGAAGCCAAGCATTCGATGAGGGATCGCCTCCAACAAGTCTTTCTATCAACTACTTACGCAAGCGTAACACCTATCATATCCATGTCCTCCTCTTCGCATCCCGACGAAGAAGAAGCAATCAAGGCACACACACGTTGATCAAGTTATATTAAGATTATCTCAGTTGTTATTGTCTATGAACAAGGAGTAGGGCTCAAGTCATCCAAAACCGTGGACCCGGCTTCTCGAAAATATTTAACCCTGCAGGGGTGTACCAACTGCCCATTACAAGGCTCCGCACGCAAGCCCATCTCTCTCAGTTGCTACCCATCATAGGCAACCATTTTATGATTTAGTTCCAAGAGATCCAAAACGATAGGTCCCTCTAACTAACAATGAACAAATCCGGGTGGCCCCCGGGGAGTCGACACCCAATCCAAGAGCCGGCCGCGCCCTCGGATCGGACTCTTCCGTATGGCTAAGGTCGGGGTTAGTCTCACCTATATAACAGGGGACATCCCTAGCTCACCAGTGTGGACCAATAGAGGAACTTTGTCTCCACTGGCCCGAGTTTTTTTAAAACTGCTGGGGGCCCAACCAAGCACACACACGGTTTCAAATGATAAATCAGCTTGGGCCACCTCTAGAAATGTTTGGAGCTAGGTAGGTAAGAAGAGGGGACCCCATAAAATCCCACACGCGGTTAGGCATGCTCAGTCTTAAAACCAATACCCGGAACTCGGGTCCTAGGTGAATCGAATGGAACAAAGCGTCGGGGCGGGATAGCCTAGACCTTCCATCCTTTGTCGAGCATAGTCAACATTTATAATAATCATATCATCAACAACAATATAATAATGTGATATCCAAAACCAAGGGGTAACAGGGGGTAACATCGTAGCATCCTAAGCATGCATACTAAGCAGGGGCTGAGCAACGAGCAATAGTAATATAGCAGTACATGGTTTGCTCGGAGGGGACATGGTTGTATCGGTTTGAAAGAGGATGTAAACATGTGGTAGGATCAAACATCGAATCTAACCTAGACTAGCATGCAAACCGCTGGTTGAAATAGAATGGATCATAAGTAATGTATTGTTCTTTCCTGTTGATAAGTCGAGTTCCGAAGGTGTAGTTGATCGCAAGCTCGCAAACTATCTAATCTAGTCACTTTAAGTGGGGGTTAAAACCTATACATAACAACTATTGCGGACCCCACGATAAAATAGAATTTGGTACTGTTCTGCCCTAAACCATATTTTAGGTTGGTTAACAACAACAAACAATAGCACAAACACAAAGTACATGAAATTCTAATCAAGTTACATATAAAGAACCACCCCAAACGGAGTTACGGTTAAAAAGATACAAGCAAAACAAGTTTGGAACACAATCTGCCAACATCGGGAAGCACACTTTAGAGCAATGCATAAACAGGATATTTAATGCAAACATGCTCACAAATGATATGTAACTAAAGTAGACATGGCAGGGAAGGGATGGAAAAAGGAATCATGCAAATAGGCATCATGAACAACTAATTATAGCTCATGCAAAATGCAATAAAACATTACTGGTCTAGGACTTAGTGAAAATCAAAGAAACATGACAGAAACTGTTATTTTTATGCTGTATAAACAGGGGTATAACTATATGCAAAAGTAAAGCAACATGACATAGCAATACATGGGCGTGAAGTAGACATTATGAGCATCAGGTACAAACAAGAATCAAGGTCATAGGCATAACAGATCAAAAGATATTAAGCAACCAACATGGCATCGGGACGTTACAGACTTAGAGAAAAACAGAGGTGGCTGTCAAAAACAGCGGCATAGCAACTTTGGAGCTTAATATTTAGATGAACAGCAAGCATATCATGACAATGCAATACATATAATGGAAGTAGACATGATGCTTAACAGTATGCAAAAAGAATCAATGCAATAGGCCTCATGGATGTGTCACAATCATCATGCAAACTTGCAATAAAATAACAGCAGCAGCACACTAACAGAAATTAAGAGCAGTTAACAGTCTGATGCCAACTTCAACAGATATTATCAACATCAAGATGGCCTCAAATCAAAATGCTCACAAAAGATGAACTGGAGTACACACAATTCTAAGCAATTTTCCTTTTGGGCGCAACATCATCCGGGCTATAGATTTACCGCAAATCGCAACGCAAAAATGAATCAGCACAATAATTCTCAAGACTTTGTAAAAATTCGCAGGGTCTCTGGAAAAAAAGGTACATGGGCCCTCACCCATTGGGCTCGGCCCATCTGGCTGGTGAGGCCTGGCGGCTGGGGCATCCTGGGCCGAGGGGGGCGAGCTGGGCCACGGGTGGACGTGGGCCTGGCCCAGGTCCGTGGCGGCCGTTGGGACGCACGGGACGCTCATCCTTGGAGCTCCCGAGAGCTGGCGCCCCCGCCGGCGGATGGCAGCGCGGCGGCCGGAACGCTGCAGGGCCCGGGCGGCGTGGAGAAGCAGGTCCCGAGGCGGCGGTGCCGAACCTGGGGCAGGGCGACGCCGGATCCAGTCGAGGCGGACGGCGCCGGCAGCCTCCGGGGTGGTGGCGAGCTCCACGGGCGGCTCCAATGGAGGCCTGCGGGAAGAAACAGGAGGGGTGAGGTGAGAGCGCGGGGTGGAGAGGAGAGGGAGGTGGCGAGGATGAGGAAGAAGGGAGGGGTGGCCGCGGCGGCTGGGCTCGCCGGAGTGCGACCGGTCGCAGGAGCAGTTCGAGACGGCGGCGCGGGTGTGAGGAGAGATAGGAGGAGGTGGGAGAAGGCCAGGGCGCATGTAGGCCGCTTGATCGGCCGATCCGACGGTCCAGATCGCAGGGGAGCAAAAATCTCAGATTTGGAGGGCTAGGGGGAGTTTTGGGGGCAAATGTGAGGGGGCTGGCTGCAATTTTGTGGCTAGGGAAACCCTAGAAAGTGGTGGGAAAGTGGTGGTCTTTATATAGCCTAGGTGGCTGGCATTTTGCAAAAACATCCCCGGTTTTTCTCTCACGCGCGAGGTGTTTACGTTTCTGACCGCTGCGGGTCCGCAGGACCACCGATTCGGGTAAAACTTCGAACTGCGCGATCAGCGCGTCGAGCCGGCGACGTTCACCTAGCGCTGGAACCGTTGGTTTCCCCAATTGGAAGGTTTGAGATGTAGTGCAGCAGCAGTTTTCCCTCGGTGAAGATACCAAGGTTTGTCTCCAGTAGGACTCCAGAGATGATAAGTAGGTGTCAGTGGCGCAACTGACGTGGACCTGCACACAGACACAGATAACTTTGTTCCCAACGAAGTTCAGAGAGGTTTTCAATCTCTCCGGTCTTGTTGTTCACAAAGGATAAAACGCAAGGGATAATGATAGCAAGTAAAAGCAGTAAAGTAAATATAGCTTGGAAATAATAATGAGGATATGCACCGGGATACGTGATGTTCACTAGTGATGTCTCTCTGCCAAAAGACGATAAAACTGCTATGCGAGGTAAACAAATTACAAAAGGGCAATTGACAGGATTATGAACGCACCGCAATGCTAACTATGCTACAAAAGAAAGGAAGAGGCTCAAAATCACGGGCAGTACGCCAAAATAAGTAGACCGAAATCCATCTGCATCTACTACTAATCATCCACCTTGAGATATCTATCCAGAACATCTCGCGGGTATTAAGTTGCGAGCCCCACCCAAAGTGTAAACCCAAAGCAACAGACAACTGCAATAAAAAGATATTTGCGTAAAATAAACAATCCTTGCAACCGCGGTTACAAGCACCGTTGTTTTCCCCCTTGTGGCAACAGCACATCCCCTATACTCATGTTTCTGTCACTCAAGCGTGTCATCGGGGGGCATGAACCCACAATCTAGCACAACGTTCCCTCTTGGAGTCACTACCTACTACTTGGCCAAAGCAATAAACAGCAACGGAGAACATGCAAGAATTACTTAGGAACAAAAATATAAGAGATAAAAACCAAATATATTACTCTATCACAATTTGAACATAATCTCATAATCCATCAGATCCCATCAAACTCAGCATAGCAACAACAGAAATATTACAAAGGTGCCTCGATCATGTAGGGCAGCTCACGAGGTCTAAACAATGAAGATCAAAGAGGGGAGGAGAACATCACATAGCTACTGATCATGGACCCATGGTCCAAGGAAAACTACTCACGAGACATCCGGGGAGCATCCATGGTGGAGAGGAGACTCCCGGAAGTCAATCCTCCCTCCGGCAGGGTGCCGGGAAGAGGTCTTCTGGTGCTCCCGATCTCGGAAGCGTGTCGGCGGCGAACAGAGGCGAGTTTGCGGAATAGGGTTCTGTCTTTAGAGTTTCCCTATGACGGAGAATAAATAGGCAAAGGGGGGCAGCCAGAGGTGGACCAGGGGCCCCAGGCGCCCCCCTGGCGCGGCCAAGGGTGGGGCCACGCCGGGTGGCCACCTGGGCCCCCTTGGCTCCCCTCTGGCCCCTCCAGGGCTCTTCGCGAAGCTTCCTTGACGCTGAGTTTTTATCTGAATTTTCCCAAATTTTTCTGGCACTTTTTATATGGGGGAAAACTGAAATAGAAAAACAGCAGAAAACAGGAATTGGCACTGGGGTGCACTGAGTTAATAGGTTAGTACAAATATGATCAAAAGTGTATGAAAGTGTATCTAGATCATAGCAATATCACACAAAACATGCAAGGAGCAAGCAGAAATTATAGATACGTTTTGGACGTACCAACATCCCCAAGCTTAATTCCTGCTCGTCCTCGAGTAGGTAAATGATAACAGCATAATTTCTGTGGTGACATGCTAGCAACCATAAAATAACTTTGAAAAGTAAAGAAATCAAGGTTAGAGATTCAATTCAAGTCATAACATGCAAGAGTCTATATTAGCATTGAAATATGTAACAAAAGAACAATAGGTGCAAGAGCTCTCGCTGTCCGTGACTCGAATGTCTCCAAAAGGTGTTTGCGTGCAAGAACGGGGATAGGGAATACGAGAAAAAGTAATTTTTGTGTTGAGAACTCAATCTACTAAAGTTTCACACTTGGTCTTCTTCTGGAATCTTATCTTGCCTCGTCCCCAGACCACTAGCTAGGTACAAGTCAATTTGATCCACTCCTTTTCGATATTTTGAGCACTCATGCAATGGATGAGCGTAAGCACGAGAGTTGACACTTAAGATGGCAAAGAGAGAAGTATGGTGGAGGAGGAAGACAAAAAGGATGATAAAGGCTCACATCGATGAGGACAATCATAGGCAAGGGATGCCAAATGATAGATATGATGTGAGGAGTAGGGATTGCCATGCAACGGATGCACATACGAGCTAAGAAGCTCTCCAAAGGAACTAGTGGGGGTGCATCTAACTTGCTCGCTCATGAAGACCTAGAGCTCGTTTGAGGAGGCTCATCCTTGGAATATGCAAGCCAAGTTCTATAGTGTGAAGGTCCCCACATAGCTATATGCATAATGAACATCTCTATGGAGTACAAGGATATAAAGGGAGTACTAGTGTGGATCTCTCAAAAGGATAGTAGTGTTGCCCCTTTCTCTCTTTTTATTTCTTTTTCTATTTTTTTGTATTTTTGTGTGGCCTCAATGGCTCTTTCTATTTAACTCTCATTTGTCCTCTTTGGGATCTTTTAATGTGTCCACTTTGGGATCTTTTCCTCACTTAAGGGCAACACTCTATTTTACAAGAGGGTAAAGGAGATCTTTCACACTTTACAAGGTACTCAAAACATAAAGAAGATGTAACTATCATGAAGTACGCAAGGTATGTCGCTGCCAGTGTAGCAAGAACATGTATGACATGAAGATCAAGTCATGAAGAGGTGGAAGTTGCATGGCAAAATAACTCGGAAAGGCTATGGGAATGCCTTGATAGGTAGATATGGTGGTTGTTTTGAGGAAAGATATAAGGAGGCTTATGATGACAGAGCGTATCATGCCAAGGGTTTGGAAGTACCGGCGAAGGTGGACACCAACTCTCGGAGTGAGAAGAAGGCAATGCACGGCACGGGAGAGGCTAGCAAAATATGGAAAGGTGGAAGTGTCAACTTTCAATACTTACATTAGTCCGAAGAACTCATGCACTTATTATCGGTAACTCTCAATCTAATAAGGAGGTTCACAAAGAGACAAGTACCCCGAGGAGGAGTGTATGGGGGTTTGGTTATCCTTGCACATCCTCGACTCATGGTACCTGAGTGTTCTCTGATATTCGACTCCTCAGAAGAGTAGTGATCCATCTAGTAGCTAGAGTTCTCAACTAATTATGTAGGTTTTGAAAATACACACGGATTTCCCAAAATACGACACCTATCACTAATAGGCAAGAGCTCTTGACACCAAAAGTTCAAACATTACTCACATCAATACCTCAAAACTATTGCAAGTTACTACTAAAATTAAATAGCAACCTCAAATACCTACTTTCAAAACAAGACACAACTCAGTGCAACAACCAACTCTCTTTAACAAGATAAACATGAAAACTAAAAAGAGTTCCAGCAAGAAATTAAACAAAATCCAAGGCTCTTGCTAAAGACAAACTAAGACTAAAACTAGACATGGCAGTAGCTATGAAAAGATAAAGAACACACAACAGCAAAAAGATAAGCAGGAAAAATCCTATGATGTGTTCTAGATTTTGAAAATGGAGCGTGTTTCTCTCCCACACGAAGTAAGATGGGATCTAACTTGTTATGAACAGCAAGCAAAGCTAAAGAAAACTAAAAACAAAACCTAAGAGCGACACGCTCCAAGCATAGCACATAACGCATGAAGTGATAAAAATATAGTGAGACGAAGGACGAACTGATGATTGTTGATGGAGAAGGGGATGCACGGGGGCATCCCCAAGATTAGACGCTTGAGTCTCCTTGAATATTTATTGGGGATGCATGGGGGCATACCCAAGCTTGAGCGCTTGACACTCCTGAATCTTCTTTCATCATCTTCCATCACACACTTGAAAACTCCCTTCATACATAACTCATCATAAGCTGATTAGAGAGGTTAGTACCCTTAATAAATATATTTTTTTCCACTGGATATAAAGATATTCTTGAAGAGCTACTGTTTCTAAAGAGTGCCAAAATGTTTTTGCAAAGAAAAATCAAGCTTAAGGTTTGCAAAAGTTAGGAGAGACAAAACGTGGCAGAATCTCTGAAAAACAGAACATCAGATAGTAAAAAAAAAATTAGGGGCACTTCTGCAACTCAAATAAAAAAACTCAGAACATACGGAAGTTTCGTAATTGTATAGAGCATACTGTGTAAAAATTTCAGCTCAAAAAGATGAACTGGGATTTTTCTTGAATTTTTCTGGTCACGAGGACAGAATCTGTTTTCTGGAAAGCATGTCACAACTTTTACTTCCCTTGCCGTAAGAGGCTATAACTTGGCACAAAGCTGAAAAATAAAGATACAATGATGTTGCTACAGAAGTAAAAATCATCAAGACACAACAAAATCAAAAATAAAACACCTAAATTTGTTGCGGGCTGCCTCCCGAAAGCGCTTCTTTAAAGCCATTAGCTAGGCTTAATGCAAAAGAAGAATCAAGTTTTATTAAGAGAAAGAGAATAAGTAGCCCGTGTGACAGACTCAAAAGGTAACTTGATTTTATTTCTAGAGAAGTGTTCCATCCCCCTTTTGAACGGGAATTGGAATTTTATATTCCCCTCTTTCATGTCAATAACCGCACCAACGGTGCGAAGAAAAGGACGTCCCAAAATAATTGGACACAAAGGTTCACACTCTATATCCATAACTATAAAATCAACGGGAACATAGTTGTCATTGAAAATGATAAGAACATCGTCGATATTCCCCAAAGGTTTCTTTATGGAAGAATCAAGAAGACGAACACCAAAAGAACAAGGCTCAAAGGGCTTCAACTCAAACATATCAAATATTCTTTTGGGCATAACGGAGGTACTAGCTCCAACATCACATAAAGCATAGCAAGAGAAGTTATTTAATTTAGTTTTGATCATAGGGTCCCAACCATCATCTAGATTCCTAGGTATGGAGGCTTCTACTCTAAGCTTCTCCTCCCTAGCTTTGATGAGAGCATTTGTGATATGCTCCGTGCAGGCAAGATTAAGTGTGCTAGTGTGGGGGTCTCTAGACATTTTGTGTAGCAAACTGATAACTTCTGAGAGGGTACAACTATCAAAATCAATATCACTACTATCAAAGGTGGTAGTAGTGTCATCTAGGCTCACTTGTTTGAAACCCTCTATGTTCATAGGAGTTTCTTTTTCTACGGTTGAGGTATTAGCATCACCATTAATAGGTCCAACGGGACTAGGAGTGCATTGGGTGCTAATAGTTTGGGTGTCCTCAACAATTTGGATAGTGGAAACTATGTGGTGTGTTGGAAGGCTCTTAATTCTATCCTCTTCCTCTTTTTCTCTAGCCCATCTTTCTTTAAGTTTAGCCATCATCCTAATATTTTAATTGATTTGTAACTGGATAGCATTAATAGGAGTGGCCTTATTCTCCTCAAGGGGAGAGGTTCTAATTTTAAGCATCTCAATATCAAGGGCTAAGCTTTCTACCTTCAAAGAGAGATTATCTATTTTAGCTAATTTCTCCTCTACATTTTTGTTGAAGGCTTTTTGGGTAGTGATAAAGTCTCTAAGCATGCTTTCCAATTCAGAAGAGGGGTTCTTGTTGCTAGGGTAAGTGTTGTTGTTCCCATTGTTGGACGGAAACGGTCTAGGGTTGCTAGAAAAATTTCCCCTATAAGCATTGTTGTTGAAGTTGTTTCTAGCAATAAAGTTCACATCTACTTGTTCTTGAGAAACCAAAGAATTTAAAGGAACATCATGAGGATCAATACAGGGTTGCTTGGTAAGTAGAGACATAATTAAGTCAACTTTTTCATTGAGGGAGGTAATTTCCTCGATAGAGTTTACCTTCCTACCTGTTGGAGCGCGTTCGGTGTGCCATTGGTAATAATTGGTCATCATTTCATCGAGAAGCTTCGTGGCAGCACCAAGTGTAGTTGACATAAAGGTTCCTTCCGCGGCCGAATCTAATAGGTTCCGCGAGGTAAAGTTCAAGCTTGCATAAAAAGTCTGGATAACCATCCAGGTAGTCAAACCATGTGTAGGGCATTTCTTAACAAGAGATTTCATTCGTTCCCAAGCTTCGGCAACGTGTTCATTATCCAATTGCTTAAAATTCATAATATTACTCCTCAATTGGATAATCTTAGCAGGAGGGTAGTACTTCCCTATAAAAGCATCTTTGTACTTATCCCAAGAATCTATGCTATTTCTAGGCAAAGATTGAAACCAGATTTTAGCATCTCCCCTTAAAGAGAAAGGAAAGATCTTGAGCTTAACAACATCACCTTCTACTTCTTTATACTTTTGCATATCACATAATTCAACAAAATTATTCAAGTGTAAAGCAGCATCATCTCCAGCACCAGAGAGTTGATCTCTCATAACAAGGTTTAGCAAAGCAGGTTTAATTTCATAAGAGGTAGATGAAGTGGCAGGTGTGGCAATGGGAGTGCAGATAAAGTCTTGGTTGTTGGGACTAGTGAAGTCACACAACTTGGTGTTTTCAGTGGAACCCATAGTACCAGCAAGTGTGGCAGATTTTTTTGTAAATTTTGATAAAAGACACAAAGATAAAAACTAAAAGGTAAACTAACAAGACTAAAAAACAAAGGTAAAGGGTAGTGTGCAACTACCCTATCTTAGCACTCGTTGTCCCAGGCAACGGCGCAAGAATACTTGCTTGATGGCTTCTCGCCCTTCGTTGGTTACCCCAAGTGGAAGGTTTGAGATGTAGTGAAGTAGCAGTTTTCCCGCGATGAAGATACCAAGGTTTGTCTCCAGTAGGACTCCAGAGATGATAAGTAGGTGTCAGCGGCGCAACTGACGTGGACCTGCACACAGACACAGATAACTTTGTTCCCAACGAAGTTCAGAGAGGTTGTCAATCTCTCCGGTCTTGTTGTTCACAAAGGATAAAACGCAAGGGATAATGATAGCAAGTAAAAACAGTAAAGTAAATATAGCTTGGAAATAATAATGAGGATATGGACCGGGATACGTGATGTTCACTAGTGATGTCTCTCTCCCAAAATACGATAAAACTGCTATGCGAGGTAAACAAATTACAGAAGGGCAATGACAGGATTATGAACGCACCGCAATGCTAACTATGCTACAAAAGAAAGGAAGAGGCTCAAAAGCACGGGCAGTACGCCAAAATAAGTAGACCGAAATCCATCTGCATCTACTACTAATCATCCACCTTGAGATATATATCCAGAACATCTCGCTGGTATTAAGTTGCGAGCCCCACCCAAAGTGTAAACCCAAAGCAACAAACAACTGCAATAAAAAGAACTTTGCGTAAAGTAAACAATCCTTCCAACCGCGGTTACAAGCACCGTTGTTTTCCCCCTTGTGGCAATAGCACATCCCCTAGACTCATGTTTCTGTCACTCAAGCGTGTCATCGGGGGGCATGAACCCACAATCTAGCACAACGTTCCCTCTTGGAGTCACTACCTACTACTTGGCCAAAGCAATAAACAGCAACGGAGAACATGCAAGAATTACTTAGGAACAAAAATATTAGAGATAAAAACCAAATATATTACTCTATCACAATCTTAACATAATCTCATAATCCATCAGATCCCATCAAACTCAGCATAGCAACAACAGAAATATTACAAAGGTGCCTCGATCATGTAGGGCAGCTCACGAGGTCTAAACAATGAAGATCAAAGAGGGGAGGAGAACATCACATAGCTACTGATCACGGACCCATGGTCCAAGGAAAACTACTCACGAGACATCCGGGGAGCATCCATGGTGGAGAGGAGACACCCGGAGGTCAATCCTCCCTCCGGCAGGGTGCCGGGAAGAGGTCTTCTGGTGCTCCCGATCTCGGAAGCGCGGCGGCGGCGGAACAGAGGCGAGTTTGCGAAATAGGGTTCTGTCTTCGTAGTTTCCCCATGACGGAGAATAAATAGGCGAAGGGGGGCAGCCAGAGGTGGACTAGGGGCCCCAGGCGCCCCCCTGGCGCGGCCAGGGGTGGGGCCGCGCCGGGTGGCCGCCTGGGCCCCCCTGGCTACCCTCTGGCCCCTCCAGGGCTCTTCGCGAAGCTTCCTTCACGCTGATTTTTTACCTGAATTTTCCCGAATTTTTCTGGCCCTTTTTATATGGGGGAAAACTGAAATAGAAAAACAGCAGAAAACAGGAACTGGCACTGGGGTGCACTGAGTTAATAGGTTAGTCCAAATATGATCAAAAGTGTATGAAAGTGTATCTAGATCATAGCAATATCACACAAAACATGCAAGGAGCAAGCAAAAATTATAGATACGTTTTGGACGTATCACGGCTTCCGGGGTGGTGGCGAGCTCCACGGGCGGCTCCAATGGCGGCCTACGGGAAGAAACAGGAGGGGTGAGGTGAGAGCGCGGGGTGGAGAGGAGAGGGAGGCGGCGAGGATGAGGAGGAAGGGAGGGGTGGCCGCAGAGGCTGGGCTCGCCGGAGTGCGGACGGTCGCCGGAGCAGTTGGAGGCGGAGGCGCGGGTGTGAGGAGAGAGAGGAGGAGGTGGGAGAAGGCCAGGGCGCATCTGGGCCGTTGGATCGGCCGATCCGACGGTGTAGATCGCAGGGGAGCAAAAATCTCAGATTTGGAGGGCTAGGGGGAGTTTTGGGGGCAAATGTGAGGGGGGTGGCTGCAATTTTGTGGCTAGGGAAACACTAGAAAGAGCTGGGAGAGTGGTGGTCTTTATATAGCCTAGGTGGCTGGAAGTTTGCAAAAACATCCCCGGTTTTTCTCTCTCGCGTGCGGTGTTTACATTTCTGACCGCCGGGGGTCCGCAGGACCTCCGATTCGGGTAAAACTTCGAACTGTGCGATCAACGCGTCCAGCTCGCGGCGTTCACCTAGCGCTGGAACCATTCCGAGAACACTTTCTGGCGCGCTATAAAATAACCCGTTTAATTATTAACCGGGGTTTTTTCGTTCCGTTGGCTGCTTTAAGGCCCGATATGCGGTACTGTTCCAGATCTAGATGTTTCCATCCAGATCCGGGGATGAAGCACATATCGGTCCCACCGCGACATATGAAAAAGCCATATGCCAATGATTTCCAACATGATATCACAACATTACAGATACAAGGATACAACATCACATACAATCGGCATGCAACTGCCTTGAATACAACACAACAGCGGAAGATACATGTCTGAGTACTGACAACAATCAAAAGCCAATTGGCAAAGAGAAAAACATCGATCCCATAACCACACGGGTCCAGGCCCTCCGTCGGGATCCGCCTAACTAGTCGTCGTCGAGTCTCCACGTGAAACGTCGGTCACCTTACCTGTTGTCGATCACGAACCCTGAAAAGAGTTTGGGGGTAGTATCATGAGTACAGAAGTACTCAGCATCCAACTGTAGTGGTCATCTGACCCAGCAAGGACTTCATCACTCGTCATTCTAGGACAACTAGTAGTTTACGGTAAGGAAGGGGTAAGTGGTGAGGTTTCTTCCGCAGTAGCATTTATGAAGTGGCTAACGATCTAGAGAGTAAGATAAGAAGCCAAGCATTTGATGAGGAATCGCCTCCAACAAGTCTTGATATCAACTACTTACGCAAACATAACACCTATCATATCCTTCTCCTCCTCTTCGCATCCCGAGGAAGAAGAAGCTGTCAAGGCACACACACGTTGATCAAGTTATATTAAGATTATCTCAGCTGTTGTTGTCTATGAACAAGGAGTAGGTCTCAAGTCATCCATAACCGTGGACACGGCTTCTCGAAATTTTTTAACCCTGTAGGGGTGTACCAACTGCCCATTACAAGGCTCCGCACGCACGCCCATCTCTCTCAGTTGCTACCCATCACAGGCAACCATTTTATGATTTATTTCCAAGAGATCCGAAACGACAGGTCTCTCTAACTAACAACGAACAAATCTGGGTGGCCCCCGGTGAGTCGATATCCAGCTCAGGAGCCGGCCGCGCTCCCGATCTGGTCTCTACCGTCTGTTGCAGGTTTGGATAGCCGGTTAATCAGACATGGGAAACCGGGTCCTCAGCTGAACAAGGTGGGCCAGCAAGGGAACTATGTCCTCACTGGTCCGGGTTGGTTTAAAAACTACTGGCAGCTGACCAGCACACACACGGTTTCAAATGGTAAATCAGCTTGGGCCACCACTAGAAATGTTTGAAGCTAGGTAGTTAAGAAAAGGGGACCCCATAAAATCCCACACGCGGTTAGGCACTCTCAGTCTTAAAACCAATACCCGGAACTCGGATCCTAGGTGACTCGAATGGAACAAAGCGTCGGGGCGGGATAGCCTAGACCTTCCATCCTTCGTCGAATATAGTCAACATTTATAATAATCATATCATCAACAACAATATAATAATGTGGTATCCCCAACCAAGGAGTAACAGGGTAACATCGTAGCATCCTAAGCATGCATACTAAGCAGGGGCTGAGCAACGAGCAATAGTAACATAGAAGTACAAGGTTTGCTGGGAGGGGACATGGCTGTATCGGTTTGAAAGAGGATGTAATTATGTGGTAGGAGAAAACATCGAACCTAACCTAGACTAGCATGCAAACCGCTGGTTGAAATAGAATGGACCATAAGTAATGTATAGTCCGTGCCTGTTGATAAGTCGGATTCCGAAGGTGTAGTCGATCGCAAGCTCGCATCGTCACCGAAGGTACCCGCGGGAGCACATAAGACGATAAACACTGGAAAGCAATCTACGAGCAAGCACTCTATTACTACTGGGCAACACACGATCAAGGAGGCAACACATAGCACGACAACGCGACACGGATCTATCGTCGAGAACGATTACTAACAGTTTAAGTGGGGTTTTGGTCACACACGACGAATACCGCACGTTTACGGTGGTTCAAGTTGCTTAGCTACAGGTGATCAACAAAGGTTGTTAACATGGCATCTCACTCAAGCATGGCATAGCACAAAAACATGACAAGAGGTGAAGCACAAAGTAAACTATCTATGCTAGTCAATTTAAGTGAGGCACAACCTAAACATGGCATAACACTAAGTGCCGCACGATGATTAAAGGATTTGGTACTGTTCTGTCCTAAACCATATTTTAGGTTGGTTAACAACAGAAAACAATAGCATAAACACAAAGTACACGAAAAACTAATCAAGTTACATATAAGGCACACTCCAAACGGAGTTACGGTTAAAAAGATATAAGCAAAACAAGTTACGGGCACAATCTGCCAACATCACGAAGCACACTTTAGAGCAATGCATAAAAAGGATAATCGATGTAAACATGTTCACAAATGATATGGAACTAAAGTAGACATGACAGGGAAGGCATGGCAAAAAGAATCATGCAAATAGGCATCATATATCAAAAGATATTAAGCATGCAACATGGCATCGCAAAGTAACAGACTTAGTGAAAATCAGACTTAGTGCAAAAAAAGTCGAAATTCATATTTGTAAATTTTCCTAACAACTAGAAAGGCGGTCCACGGGGGGGGGGGTGTATTTGGGAATTTTCCCGCACATTTTTTTCTTATTAGTGGCGCATATGAGAAATGCACCACCCCTAAGAGCTTGTGGGTGGCGCATTCTGGATGCGCCACTAATAATTCCTTAGGGGTGACGCATTTCCAGAATGCGCCACCCCTAAGCTCTTAGGGGTGGCGCATTTCTCCAAATGCGCCACGTATAAGAGGATCCAGGGCCGGCCCACTCTTAGGGGTGACGCATTTTAATAAATGCGCCACCTATAAGGGCTTATAGGTGGCGCATTTTTTACCAGTGCGCCACCCCTTACAACATAGTGGCGCATTACATATAAACTGCGCCACTAATAAGCTTTCCATGTATAGCTATTTCCCTAGTAGTGGGTGGCTGTCAAAAATAGCGGGATAGCAAGTTTGGAGGTCAATAACTATAAGACCAGCAAGCATATCATCACAATGCAATACCTGTAATTAAAGTAGACATGATGCTTAACAATATGCAATTGGAACCACTCAAGTCCGACGTACGGTTGCTTCGCAACCGTCGCCCGAAGTTTCAATCAAGCAACAGTTTTCAGACAGTTTAACAGTAGCAGTTGCAATTAACGATCTGATGCCCTGTTTAGCACACAATTACACAATCAAGATGACCTCAAATGCAAATGCTCACAAAAGATGAATTGAAGAACAGACAATTCTAAGAAATTTTCATTTTGGGCGCATCGCGATCCGAGCTACAGATCAATGGGAAATTACGTTGCAAATAGACATCAGCAGCAAAAATTACTCAGACTTGGAAAAAAATTAACAGAAATGAAAATAAAAACGAGAAGAAAAGTAAAAAAAGGTTGGCTCACCCTTGATGGGATCAGCCCATCTGGCGGCCTGGCATCTTGGGCTGGCTCAGGATGGGCCGCGGCTGGGGCAGGCCCGCCCACACGCGGGCGCTGGAGGCGGCCCAGGCGAGCGCTAGGACCTCCTGCCCGGTTCGTCCTCGCGCTGGACAGAGGCCACGGCGGCGCCGGTGCAGCTGCCTCGCCGGCGGGAGGTGGCCAGGGGAGGGAGCCGCGGACGAGGACGGCGGGAACGGGCGCGGCGACGGCCGAGCGTCCAGATCCGGCTGCGGAACGGCGCGGTTGCGCGGGTGGCGGCCGAGCCCAAGGTCGTCCCTGGCCATGGCGCGGCGCTGCAAAGATGGCCGGTGGCTGGTGCCTGCAAGGGAGAAGGAGGGGGTCAGAGGAGAGGAAGAGGACAGGAGGAGAGGCGCAGGAGCTGGGTGGCCGGGGCGACTCCGGTGGCCGGCTGGCTGGCTGCGGGAGGCGGCGGCGCGGTGAGGAGAGAGGAGAGATGTAGGAGACTAGACGCGATCTGGGCCGTCGGATCTCCGGATCTGACGGTCCAGAACTCATTGGGCAGAAAATTGGACGAAAATGGGGGTATTTTTGGGGCAATTTGGAGGGAGTGGCTGCAATTTTGTGGCTAGGGAAACCCTAGAAATGGGTGGGAGTATGGTGGTCTTTATATAGCCCAGGTGGCTAGCAGTTTGCAAAAACATCCCCGGTTTTTCTCTCGCGCGCGCGGTGCTCTCGTTTCTGACCGCCGGGGGTCCACAGTACCTCCGATTCGGGTAAAACTTTGAACTACGCGATCAGTGCGTCGAGCCGACGTCGTTCACCTAGCACTGGAACCGTTCTGAGAACACTTTCCGGCGCGCTATAAAAATATCTCATTTAATTATTAAACGGGGTTTTCGTTCCGTTGGCTGCGGCTCGTCTTGTGCGGTTTTCACGACGGTGCTCGGGTGAAACCCGGTGTCGCAAAGGTCGAGTGTCAGGGTGGCAAGGGTCGGTCTCCGTCCAATACGAGATAAGAGGGGGAAAATTAATCGCCGATCGATAAATCGGGGATGGAAACAACGCAAACAAATCAGACAATCAAACAATTCACATCGAAAACAAAAAAAATTATTTTTTGTGAAATCTGGGCTGTTACAGCTGCGGCTGGTCTCGTACGGTTTTCGCGACGGTGATCGGGTGAAACCCGGTGTCGCAAAGGTCGAGTGTCAGGATGGCAAGGGTTGTTCTCCGTCTGATACGAGATAAGAGGGGGAAAATAATCGCCGATCGATAAATCGGGGATGCAAACACCGCAAACAAATCAGACAATCAAACAATTCACACCGAAAACAAAAATTTTTATTTTTGTGAAATCTGGGCTGTTACACTACCGGTCTCTCTAAGTGGAACAATGTGTTGACTGATATGCTTTTTTATAACTGTATTGCTAATAAGTAAATTGTCTTTCTTCATTGCTCTCTCAAGATTTGTTATAAGAATTTTGCTAATATTTGCATCAATAAAATTATGACTTAATCTGAAAATAGATAAATTACTTGCTAGACATACCATTTCATACGCGTTGGGATAGCATGATGGTTGCATAAATTGAATAATAGCTTGTTCCAATTTTGGATGACTCTCCAATGTCTTATCCTCATCTTTTTCTTTGTTCCGTGCTTCATCACTCGAATGATTATCACGTGAACTTTTCTCAGCTGCACGCTTGTGTTCTTGATGGTCATCATTAACCAAATTTTGTTCGGCCATATCACTTTGTTCTTGATGCTCATCAATTTTTGTGGAACGGAACTCAAAGGGCAGGAAATAGGTTCCTTAGCTTCAAAAAAATCAAGCACGGTTGTTATGTGCTGGCCATGCCCTTTCTCAATGGTGCTTGCCTCTTCGGATTTGATGGATTCGGAACACACACTAGTTGATTCGGCTTTTCCAGCCGAAGAACTTTCAATCTTCGAATCATCACTCTTTTAATCAATTGGCAAGGATTCTTTTCTTTGAGCCAATTCTTTTTCTATTTGCTCCAAATGACGAGCAACTGATTTATCTTTAAGCTTCTTCTCAAGCTCAGCCCACCCTGGACAAGATTGCCCCCCAATACCATTAGCTTTAGGATTTTTCTCAACCTCAGCCCACTCCAGGTAAGATTACCCTCCAGTACTTTTAGACTCTTTCGGCATTGGAACTTGAGTGTTGCCGAAACTTTGCAATTGTATAGGGGGTATATAGTATGCTGAAGCAATAGGAGAAGACATATGCATTGGTGTGGAACTATATTTTTCCTGGCATAACCTATCAATTGGAAATGATTCATCTTCTTGCAAACTCTAGCTTTTATGGCATTATAGTCAGGAGACAAACCACTAAGATATGATTCCACAAAAATATCACTAATCCTGTCATTTTGGGGTTTCTTCCTTTCTAACGCAGCTACCTCAGCAGCAATTTTAGATAAAGGTATGTATGCTCCTATAGATTGGTCACTTATTTGGCTATAACCATGAAGGTGTGGAGTCGAATTATGAGTATCAACAGTTGGATATGGCCCTGACATATTAGTAGCATGAGTTGTAGCATATGATGGTTGATGGTAATTGGCCGAATAACTAGTGCGAGCATGGCCAACTCCCCTATCCATCGACATATTTGGATTAACATATTGCAATTTATGTGTCGATGAATAAAAAGGTGAAACACTTTGTTGCATGTTATTAAAAGTTCCTACATGGGGTGTTTCAACTCTATCAACCGAGCTCATCCTGTTTTTCATCGGCATATGGATTTCTGGGGTTGCCGATGCATGAGAATTTGAATACAGATGGTGCATGTTACTAGTGTCATAAGAAGTCGAAGCATGCAAATTACTTTCAGTCGGCCCTTGCATATAATTAGATGTATAATGGACAAAACTAGGGTTAGCCGATATAGTATATTCATTGAACGATCTAGTAACACCATGTGAGCTATTTGCATATACATGTGGGGATTCAGTATTCATATTATCTTCGCAGATGGAAAATCCTTGATGATGGTCTTTTCGTAGCAAGAACGCGCCGGAGACCATTCAAAGCTTCGTCCCCAGCGAAGTCGCCAAAAAGTGTGTTGACACACGAACACGTCACGTGTACCCTCGACGCCGAGGGTGATTGATACACGACATAATACTCGCCCCTCGTTGGTTACCCCAACTGGAAGGTGAGATGTAGCGTAGCGGCAAATTTCCCTTAACGAAGATGCTAAGGTTGAGTACCTAACTAGTAGGAATCCAAGATCGACAAGTAGGTGGTGAAGTGAACAATGGCGCAGTTTAGAACCTAGGTTGCTAACTTCACCTGGACCTGCACACACAACAGATAGCTTTGCTCCCAACGAGTACAGAGGAGTTGTCAATTCCTCCGGCCTTGTTGCTTACAAAGGATAAAACTCACGGGATAATAATGATAGTGATAGCTACGGAAAAGTAAATACTGAAAGTAAATTGAAGGTGTAAACAGTGTTGGAAATATGGACCGGGGTACTATGATGTTCACTAGTGATGTCTCTCTCCCAAAAGACGATAAAATAGCCATGCGAGGTAAACAAATTACCGTTGGGCAATTGACAGGATTATGTGCGCAAACCAATGCTAATTATGCAAAACAGAAAGGAAGAGGCTCAAAAGCATGGGCAGTACGCCAAGACAAGTAGACCGAAATCTATCTGCATCTACCTACTAATCATCCACCTTGAGATATCTATCCAGAACATCTCGCTGGTATTAAGTTGCGGATCCCACCCAAAGTGTAAACTCAAAGCAACAGACAACTGCATTAAAGAACTTTGCGTAAAGTAAACAATCCTTGCACCCGCAAGTACAAGCACCGTTGTTTTCCCCCTTGTGGCAACATCACATCTCCTAGACTCATGTTTTTGTCACTCAAGCTAGTCATAGGGGGGCATGAACCCACAATCATGCATAATGCTCCCTCTTGGAGTCACGACCTACTACTTGGCCAAAACAATAAACAACAACGGAGAACATGCAAGAATTACTCAAGAATATAAATATAAAAGAGGAGAATCAAATATATAACTCAGTCACAATCTGAACATAATCTCATAATCCATCGGTTCCCAGCAAACTCAGCATAGCAGCAACAGAAAGATTACATAAGTGCCTCGATCATGTAGGGCAGCTCACGAGGTCTAATCCATGAAGAACAAAGAGTGGAGGAGAACATCACATAGCTACTGATCATAGACCCATGGTCCAAGGTGGACTACTCACGGTTAATCCGGGAAGCATCCATGGTGGTGGAGAAGCTCCCGGAGGTGATTCCTCCCTCCGGCAGGGTGCCGGGAAGAGGTCTTCTGGTGCTCCTGATCTTGGAAGCACGGCGGCGGCGGAACAGATGAGAGATCGCGAAAAAGGGTACCGTCTCCGAGGGTTTGTCGTCACGGGGAATAAATAGGCGAAAGGGGGCAGCCAGAGGTGGGCCAGGGGCTCCAGGCGCCCCGCTGGCGCGGCTAGGGGTGGGGTCGCGCCCTCTGGCTGCCAGGGGGGCCCTGGCTCCCCTCTAGCCCCTCTCGGGCTCTTCGTGAAGCTTCCGGTATGCTGATTTTTCCTATATTTTTCCCGGAATTTTTCTGGTACTTTTAATAAGGGGGAAACGTGAAATAGAAAAATAGCAGAATACAGGAGCTGGCACTGGGGCGCACTGAGTTAATAGGTTAGTTCAAATATGATGTAAAGTGTATGGAAGTTCATCAATATCATAGAAATATCACACAAAAGAGGCATGGAGCAAGCAAAAATTATAGATACGTTTTGGACGTATTAACATCCCCAAGCTTCATTCCTGCTCGTCCTCGAGTAGGTAAATGATAACAAGCACAATTTCTGTGGTGACATGCTAACAACCATATAAGAACTTTGTAAGTAAAGAAATCAAGGCATGTAATTCAATTCAAGTCATAACAGGAAAGAGTCTATATTTGGCATTGAAACAAGCAACATAAGAACATAAAGGTGCAAGAGCTCTCGCTGTCCTTGACTCGAATGTCTCCAAATGGTGTTTGCGTGCAAGAAAGGGGATAGGTATATACAGGAAAACGTATTTTTATGTTGAGAACTCAATCTACTAAAATTTCACACTTGTTCTTCTTTGGAATCTTATCTTGACTAATCCCCAGACCACTAGCCAGGTACAAGTCAAAATGATCCACTACTTTTCGGCATTTTGAGCACTCATGCAATGGATGAGCGTAAGCAAGAAAGTTGACACATAGGATGGAAAAGAGAGAATAAGGTGGAGGAGGAAGACAAAAAGGGTGTGAAAGGCTCACATCAACGAGGACAATCATAGGCGAGAGAAAGCCAAATGACAGATATGATGTGAGGAGTAGGGATTGCCATGCAACAGATGCACATATGAGCTAAGGTCAATGGAACTAGTGGGGGTGCATCCAACTTGCTTGCTCAAGAATACCTAGAGCTCATTTGAGGAGGCTCATCATTGGAATATACAAGCCAAGTTCTATAGTGAAAAGGTCCCCACATAGCTATATGCATGAATGATAATCTCTATGGAGTACAAGATATAAGAGGGAGTACGAGTGTGGATCTCTCAAAAGGAATAGTAGTGTGTCCCCTTCTCTCTTTTTATTTTCTTTTTTTCTTTATATATACAAAAATGTATTTTTTGGTGGCCTCAATGGCTCTTTCTATTTCTCTCATTCGTCCTCTTTGGGATCTTTTAATTTGTCCTCTTTGGGATCTTTTGATTTGTCCACTTTGGGATCTTTTCCTCACTTTAGGGGAAACACTCTCTATATTAAAAAAAGTATAGAAGATCTTTCACACTTTACAAAGTAATCAAATCATTAAGAAGATGTAACTATCATGATGTATGCAAATGTATGCCTCTGCCAGTGTAGCAGGATATGCAATGATACTAGCGCGTCATGTAGCAATGATTAGGGCAAGGCCCAACTAGCATGCGGCTCATCAATCAATCAAGTAGTATGTATGACATGAAGATCAAGTCATGAGAAGATGGATGTTGCATGGCAATGTATCTCGGAAAGGCTATGGAAATGTCTTGAAAGGTAGGCATGGTGGATGTTTTGAGGAAAGATATAAGGAGGTTTATAATGACAGAGCATATCGTGCCAAGGGTTTGGATGTACCGGCGAAGGTGGACGCCAACTCTCGGAGTGAGAAGAAAGCAATGCACGGCACAGGAGAGGCTAGAAAAATATGGGAAGGTGGAAGCGTCAACTTTTGAATACTCACATTAGTCCGCAGAACTCATGCACTTATTATCGGTAACTCTCAATCTAATAAGGAGGTTCACAAAGAGACAAGTACCCCGAGGAGGAGTGTATGGGGGTTTGGTTATCCTTGCGCATCCTCGACTCATGGTACGTGAGTATACTCTAATATTGTACCCCTCACAAGAGTAGTGATCCTTCTAGTAGCTAGATTTCTCAACTAATTTGTAGGTTTTGAAAATAAACACGGATTTCCAAAAATACGACATCTATCACTAATAAGCTAAAGCTCTTGACACCAAAAGTCCAAACATTACTCAAAACAACACCTCAAAACTCAGTGCAACAGGCAAACTATCTAAACAAGATACACATGAAAACTCAAGAGAGTTCCAGCAACAAACTAAACAAAAGCTCATTAAAAAGATAAGCATGAAAGCTAAGAGAAAAAACATGACAGCAGCTACGAAAAGATAAAGAACACACATAGCAAAGATAAGCATGCAAAAGTCCTATGTTGTGTTCTAAATTTTGTAAGTGGAGTGTGTTTATCTCCCACACAAAGAAAGTTGGGTTCTAACTTGTTATGAACAGCAAGCAAAGCTAAATAAAACTAAAAATAAAACCTAAGAGCGAGACGCTCCAAGAATAGCACATAACGCATGAAGTGATAAAAATATAGTGAAACGAGAGACGAACTGATAATTGTCGATAGTAGGTGGTGAAGTGAACAATGGCGTCGTTTACAACCTAGGTTGCTAACTTCACCTGGACCTGCACACACAACAGATAGCTTTGCTCCCAACGAGTACAGAGGAGTTGTCAATTCCTCCGACCTTGTTGTTTACAAAGGATAAAACGCACGGGATAATAATGATAGTGATAGCTACGGAAAAGAAAATACTGAAAGTAAATTGAAGGTGTAAACAGTGTTGGAAATATGGACCGGGGTACTATGATGTTCACTAGTGATGTCTCTCTCCCAAAAGACGATAAAATAGCCATGTGAGGTAAACAAATTACAGCTACGCAATTGACAGGATTAAGTGCGCAAACCAATGCTAATTATGCTAAACAAAAAGGAAGAGGCTCAAAAGCATGGGCAGTACGCCAAGACAAGTAGACTGAAATCCATCTGCATCTACCTACTAATCATCCACCTTGAGATATATATCCAGAACATCTCGCTGGTATTAAGTTGCGAATCCCACCCAATGTGTAAACTCAAAGCAACAGACAACTGCATTAAAGAACTGTGCGTAAAGTAACAATCCTTGCACCCGCAACTACAAGAACCGTTGTTTTCCCCCTTGTGCCAACAACACATCCCCTAGACTCATGTTTCTGTCACTCAAGCTAGTCATCGGGGGGCATGAACCCACAATCATGCATAACGCTCCCTCTTGGAGTCACTACCTACTACTTGGCCAACGCAATAAACAGCAACTGAGAACATGCAAGAATTACTCAACAACATAAATATAAAAGAGGAGAATCAAATATATAACTCAATCACAATCTGAACATAGTCTCATAATCCATCGGATCCCAACAAACTCAGCATAGCAACAGTAGAAAGATTAGATAAGTGCCTCGATCATGTAGGGAAGCTCACGAGGTCTAATCCATGAAGAACAAAGAGGGGAGGAGAACATCACATAGCTACGGATCATAGACCCATGGTCCAAGGTGGACTACTCACGGTTAATCCGGGAAACATCCATGGTGGTGGAGAAGCTCCCGGAGGTGATTCCTCCCTCCGGCAGGGTGCCGGGAAGAGGTCTTCTAGTGCTCCCGATCTTGGAAGCGCGGCGGAGGTGGAACAGAGGAGAGATCGCGAAAAAGGGTTCTGTCCCCGAGGGTTTCTCGTCACGGAGAATAAATAGGCGAAAGGGGGAAGCCAGAGGTGGGCCAGGGGCTCCAGGCCCCCCTGGCGCGGCCAGGAGTGGGGTCGCGCCCTCTGGCCGCCTGGGCCCCCTGGCTCCCCTCTGGCTCCTCTCGGGCTCTTCGCGAAGCTTCCGGTACGCTGATTTTTCCTATATTTTTCCCGGAATTTTTCTGGTACTTTTACTAAGGGGGAAACCTGAAATAGAAAAACAGCAGAAAACAAGAACTGGCACTGGGGTGCACTGGGTTAATAGGTTAGTCCAAACATGATCAAAAGTGTATGGAAGTTGATCAATATCATAGAAATATCACACAAAAGAGGCATGGAGCAAGCAGAAATTATAGATACGTTTTGGACTAACCAGTGATGCACCGCATCTCACGCCGAAGGAGACCCGACCGGAAGCGCCATATGCAAGCAATCCGGCGGGTGCTTTTGAAGAACCCAAAACTCCACACGCCCTGGAGGTACCCCGTCTGGGCGCACGGCGGCTATGGGCTGCCCTAGATCGACCTGATCGCCCCTAGGGCCTCGTGGATCGTTGCCCTGCAAAACAAGAACGAACGAAGAACGAGAAGAAAGATACAAGGGAAAGAGATAAAATTAGGGTTGAAGTGTAGATATGTTTGTGCGATTGTGTGTTGTTTCAATCGTCCTTCACCTCGTGTATTTATGAGGGGGTTGGGCTTCCCTTGCAACAAAAAGAGTCCTTTTCACATCCAATATGCCAAAATACCGAGCAAAATCGGACTCCATGCGGTCATTCCGGACGGTCCGGACCATAGGTCGGACAGTCCGGATAAATATGGCCAAAACCCGCTTCGGGTCGTAATTATTCGGATGATCCGGGCTCCAGTCCGGACGGTCCGACCTCGGCCCGGACGATCCGTCTCCAAGGACGGACGGTCCGGATAAATATTACTGAGACCCCTTTCGGGTCATAATTATCCGGACGTCCGAGGTCTAGGCCGAACGGTCCGGACTTACTTTTCAGTGCTGCACCATTTTGGCCGTAACTTCTTCATACGAACTCGGATTTGGACGCTTCAAATATCAAAATTGAATGCCTCGATGAGACCAAGCCGCTCCATGTAGAAGATTTTTCAATTTGATGATGTCTTGAAGGCCTAATGGGAAAAATAGTTCTTCGAATGCCAGGATATTACTGCTGCAAACATAGTTTCGGCCTTCGAACCGGAATCGGATGGCGATGGCTCGAACTACAAAGATGTTCACGTAAACAATACCCAACTTTTTCATGTAGATCACTTCTTCATTTGAGGTCATCTTATATAATTTTATTGTCGTGTCAAAAACTGGTGTCAACAAGTGGCAGCGGAATCAACATCATATTAATCAAGACTCTGGAAGAGATGTTCATCCAAAACTCAGCACTCAAAACTTCAGGCACTACCTTCCATGGAATCATGCCAGGAAAAGCAGTCTAACCCCTTGGAAAAATAAGCTTGGAAGTGGTCTTCGGCAACGCAAGCAACTTCAGGAAGAAGACGCTAGACTTCGAAGTGGTCGACTGGAAATCACGGTACCATGCCATCCTCGTCCGGCCAGCGTTCGCGCGCTTCATGGCAGTACCGCACTATGCATATCTCAAGCTGAAAATGCCAGGTCCAAGGGGGTCATCACTGTCAACGGCAGCTTCGACAGATCCGATCGCTGCGATAGAGAATTCCACAAGATATTAGAAACCTTTGGAGTGCACCAAAGTAGCAGAATCACCGCACAAGAAGAAGCACTCCCTTAGAACCAATGAATCACCAGAAGACTCAAAGAAATCGGTACTTCACGCCAAGACCCAAGTTATCTTAGCAGCAACTTACATTCCTAGGGCTATCATGCCATCGGTCCAAATAGAGGGTTGTTTTTACTAGCCCCTTCGTGTTATAAAATCAAGGAAGATTCTGAACAAGAAAATATTTTCCCAAAATATCTGACGTGTTCTCAAACTTGGCACTCGGGGACTCGCTCAAAGCAGCCACCCCCCGAGGTGTTATTCGCTTACGCGACATTAAACTTGGCACTCGGGGGCTCGCTCGAGCAGACACCCCCCCCCCCGAGGCGTTATCCGCTTATGCAACATCAAACTTGGCATTCGGGGGCTCGCTCGCACCAGCCACCCCCCGAGGCGTTATTCACTTACGAGACATCAAACTTGGCACTCGGGGGCTCGCTCGCAGCAGCCACCCCCCGAGGCGTTATTCGCTTACGCGATAGCAAACTTGGCACTCGGGGGTGATACGTCCCAAACGTATCTATAATTTCTGCTTGCTCCATGCATGTTTTATGTGATATTGCTATGATCTAGATACACTTTCATACACTTTTGATCATATTTGGACTAACTTATTATCTCAGTGCACCCCCAGTGCCAGTTCCTGTTTTCTGCTTCCGGATTCACCGAAGAAGGGCAAGAGGGGCCCCACCAGGTGCCCAGGCGACTAGTGGGCCCGGCCCAGGGCTTGGTCGTGTCGGGTGGCCTCGTGGGCGACTGGTGCCCCCCCCGATGCCCCCCTTTGGCTCTTATTTATACACCCATCGCAAAAATCCTGATTCCAAACCCCTTTTCTCCAGAACCAATTCCGATCTCCGCCGCCATCGCTAACAAGCTTCGGGGGACCAGAATTCCTCTGCCGGCACGTTGCCGAGACGGAGAAGTTCCCCCGGATTCATATCCATCGACGTTGCTTCCTCCCTCGATGATGCGGGAGTAGTCCCTCCTTGGCGCTGAGGTTTCTACCAGTAATTATGGGGTCAATTCTCTCTCCCATGATGTGATCTTCGTTGTGATCATAGGCTATGTTAATCTAGGGTGATCCCATGATATTTCCCCTTCCTCTATGTATTGGATTGATGTACTCACTTGATCTTATCTAGTATAATCCTCGAGACCAAGGTGACAGCGGCCTATTAGACATGGATTAGAAGAATATTTTCATACGTGATTTCCTCTTTTGTGTGTTGATTCAAGATTGAGAGTCTCTTGGTGCTTGTCTTTGACTATCCTTGAGATATCTTTGGATGGCCGCGGTGACATTGGGAAATCCATAGATTGAGAACTATGAACTTTGAAGTGTGCTTTTGTAGCCCAAGATAATTCTCGTCCTCTCTTGACCACAAAGGAATGACCCCCGAGTGCGTCTCCATTGCATGTTTTATGGGAAATATCATGTGATTATACTATGTTAATGTTGTTGAGAGTTTCCACTAGTGAAAGTATGAAGCCTAGACCTTGTTTCCACCATTGTTACACCGTTTGTGCTCACTTTTTTCACATGTTTGCTTGGTGCATTTTTTATTACAGATTTATATTACCTTGCTTTGCCACACCTATCACCCATATTTTACCATCTCTTCGCCGAAGTAGTGCACCTATACAACTCATAGTTGTATTAGGTGTGTTGGGGAAACAAGAGACTTCTTGTATCTTAATTGCAGGGTTGCTTGAGAGAGACCATCTTCAAACTCTACTTCCCTGAGTTCGATAAACCTTAGGTCATCCACTTGAGGGAAATTGTTGCAATCCTACAAACCTCTGCGCTTGGAGGCCCAACATAGTCTACAAGAATAGAAGTGTGCGTAGACATCAAGCTATTTCTGGGGCCGTTGTCGGGGAGGTAAGGTTTGAAGGTATATATTTAGACCTTGCAATTAAATATTTTTGTTTCTTGTTTTTATTTTCACTAGTCAGGCTTTATGGAAAACAACAAAAAAATTATGAGAGAGCTTTATGAGCTCTATCTTGAGTTAGGACATGAAGTGTTTGAGGAGGAGATCAAAAACCCTATGGAGATTTATTATTTGAACAACACTCATGATAGTAGTAATGTTATTTGCATGTCTTCTTTGAATACTTTTTATACTAATGATATGCAAAGCCATAAGCTTGGGGATGCTACCTTTTATGAAGATGATCTTTTTAGCCCCCCAAGTTTTGACGAGGAAATTTATTTTGATGATACTTTGCCTCCTATCTATGATGATTATTGTGATGACACTTATACTATAAAGAATAAATGTTTCCAATTGTATCATGATAAGAATGATTCATGTGATAGCTATTTTCTTGAGTATGCTCCCACAATTACTAATGAGAAGGATTTTTCTTATGTGGGGAGTAACAAATTTTCTATGCTTGTGGATCAAGATAAGAAAGTTTTATGTGATACTTATATTGTTGAGTTTATTCATGATCCCACTGAAAATTGTTATGAGAAGGGAACATATGCTTATAGATATTTCAATAATATCAAGTTCCCTCTCTTTATGTTGAAGGTTTTGAAGCTGCACTTGTTTTTCCCTCCTATGCTAATATTTTTATGCTTCAATGAGTTATTTCTCTATAAGATCCCTTTTCATAGGAAGCATGTTAGACTTAAATGAGTTTGGTATTTGCTTCTTGATGCTCTCTTTTGTTCTTCAACTCTTATTCCTACAAGAGCATCATTAAAATCTTAAGCCTATCTTTATGGCTATAAAGAAAGAGCTCTAGGGAGACAACCCTTGTTATCTTTAAATTGAGTTTTTACCTTCTGTTTTTAGTGGTCTTGATGATTGTTACTACTTTAGCGACATCATTGTATCTTTATTTTCAAGCTTTGTGCCAAGTTATAGCCTCATACGACAAGGGAAGTGGAAGTTGTGACATGCTGTCCAGAAAACAGATTTTGTCCTCGTGACGGGAAAAAACAGATCAAATCACCAGTTCATCTTTTTGAGCTGAATTTTTTACACAGTGTCCTCTATACAATCACAGAACTTTCGTATGTTTTGAGTTTTATTGATTTGAGTTGCAGAAGTACCCCTAAAAATTCTTTACTACATGTTGTTCTGTTTTTCACAGATTCTGACACGTTTTGTCTCTCCTAACTTTTGCAAACCTTAAGCTTGCTTTTTCTTTGCAAAAACCTTTTGGCAATCTTGACAAACAGTAGATCTTCAAGAATATCTTTATATCCAGTACGGAAAAATTATTTTATTAAGGGTACTAACCTCTCTAATCAGCTTATGATGAGTTACGTATGAAGGGAGTTTTAAAGTGTGCGGTTGAAGATGATGAAAGAAGATTCGGGAGTGTCAAGCGCTCAAGCTTGGGGATGCCCCCATGCATCCCCAATAAATATTCAAGGAGACTCAAGCGTCTAAGCTTGGGGATTCCCCCGTGCATCCCCTTCTCCATCAAAAATCATCAGTTCGTCCTTCGTCTCACTATATTTTTATCACTTCATGCGTTATGTGCTATGCTTGGAGCGTCTCGCTCTTAGGTTTTATTTTTAGTTTTCTTTAGCATTTGCTTGCTGTTCATAAGAATTTAGACCCCGTCTTACTTTGTGTGGGAGAGAAACACGCTCCACTCTCAAAATCTAGAACACATCATAGGATTCTTCATGCCTATCTTTTTGTTGTTGTGTGTTCTTTATCTTTTTGTAGCTACTGCCATGTCTAGTTGTAGTCTTAGTTTGTTTTAGCAAGAGCCTTGGATTTTCTTTAGTTTGTCGCTGGAACTCTCTTTAGTTTTCATGTTTATCTTGTTAAGAGAGTTGGTTGTTGCACTGAGTTGTGTCTTGTCTTGAAAGTAGGTAATTGAGGTTGCTATTTAATTTTAGTAGTAACTTGTAATAAATTTGAGGTATTGATGTGAGTAATGTTTGAACTTTTGGTGTCAAGTGCTCTATCCTATTGGTGATAGGTGTCGTATTTTGGGCAATCCGTGTTTATTTTCAAAACCTACAAAACTAGTTGAGAACTCTAGCTACTAGATGGATCGCTAATCTTTGGAGGGATCGAATATTAGAGTACACTCATGTACCATGAGTCGAGGATGCGCAAGGATAACCAAACTCCCATACACTCCTCCTCGAGGTACTTGTCTCTTTGTGAGCCTCCTTATTAGATTGACAGTTACCGATAATAAGTGCATGAGTTCCTAGGACTAATGTAAGTATTGAAAGTTGACACTTCCACCTTCTCATATTTTTCTAGCCTCTCCCTTGACGCGCATTGCCTTCTTCTCACTCCGAGAGTTGGCGTCCACCTTCGCTGGTACATCCAAACCCTTGACATGATACGCTCTGTCATCATAAACCATCTTATATCTTTCCTCAAAAAAGCCACCATACCTACCTATCAAGGCATTACCATAGCCTTTCTGAGATATATTGCCATGCAACATCCACCTCTTCATGACTTGATCTTCATGTCATACATGTTCCTGCTACACTGGCAGAGGCATCCATTGCATACTTCATGATAGCTACATCTTCTTTATGTTTTGAGTACCTTGTAAAGTGTGAAAGATCTTCTATACCCTCTTGTAAATTAGAGTGTTGCCCTTAAGTGAGGAAAAGATTCTAGAGTGGACAAATCAAAAGATCCCAAAGAGGACAAATGAGAGTTAAATAGAAAGAGCCATTGAGGCCACCAAAAAATAAAAAAAGAGAAAAAATAGAAAATAAATAAAAAGAGAGAAAGGGGCAACACTACTATCCTTTTGTGAGATCCACACTAGTACTCACTCTTATCCTTGTACTCCATAGAGATGATCATGTGTATAGCTATGTGGGGAACTTCACACTATAGATCTTGGCTTGCATATTCCAAGGATGAGCCTCCTCAAAAGAGCTCTAGGTCTTCATGAGCGAGAAATTTAGATGCACCCCCACTATTTCCATTGCAGAGCTTTTCAACTCATATCTGCATCCATTGCATGGCAATCCCTACTCCTCACATCATATCTATCATTTGGCCCTCGCCTATGATTGTCCTCATTGATGTGATCCCTTCTCATTCTTTTTGTCTTCCTCATCCACCATATTCTCTCTTTGCCATCCTAAGTTTCAACTCTCGTGCTTACGCTCATCCATTGCATGAGTGCTCAAAATATCAAAAACGAGTGGATCAAATTGACTTGTACCTGGCTAGTGGTCTGGGGACGAGTCAAGATAATATTCCAAAGAAGACCAAGTGTGATACTTTAGTAGATTGAGTTCTCAACAAAAATAATTTTTCTTATCGTATTCCCTATCCCCCTTCTTGCACGCAAACACCATTTGGAGACATTCGAGTCACGGACAGCGCGAGCTCTTGCACCTAATGTTCTTTCGTTGCTTGTTTCAATGCTAATATAGACTCTTGCATGTTATGACTTGAATTGAATTACATACCTTGATTGCTTTACTTTTCAAAGTTATTATATGGTTGCTATCATGTCACCACAGAAATTATGTTTATTATCATTTACCTACTCGAGGACGAGCAGGAATTAAGCTTGGGGATGTTGATACGTCCCAAACGTATCTATAATTTCTGCTTGCTCCATGCATGTTTTGTGTGATATTGCTATGATCTAGATACACTTTCATAAACTTTTGATCATATTTGGACTAACTTATTAACTCGGTGCACCCCAGTGCTAGTTTCTGTTTTTTGTTGTTTTTCTATTTCAGGTTTCCCCCATATTAAAATTGCTCCAAAAACTCGAGAAAAATCAGATAAAAATCAGCGTTCCGGAAGCTTCTGGATTCACCGAAGAAGGGGCAGAGGGGCCCCACCTGGTGCCCAGGTGGCCAGTGGGCGCAGCCTAGGGCTTGGCCGTGCCGGATGGCCTCATGGGCGACTGGTGGCCCCCTCGGTGCCCCCCTTTGGCTCTTATTTATACACCCGTCGCAAAAACCCTGATTCCAGACCCCTTTTCTCCAGAAGCAATTCAGATCTCCGCCGCCATCGCCAACAAGCTTTGGGGGACCAGAATTCCTGTGTCGGCACCCTGCCGGGACGGAGAAGTGCCCCCTGATTCATCCCCATTGTAAGGCCCCAGATGCGGTACTATCTCGAGTTAGTCGCTTTCGCGTCCGACCTGAGATAGAAGCGCATAAGTGGCCACCGACACACGATACTCGCACTCATATCGCTATCGGATTCTCGACAACAGGTAAATGAAGCATGAACCACTAAGACATAAATATATAAGTCCAAGGCATACACTCGCCAAAAGTATTTATTACATCATCTCAGAGATCATAAGATCCAACAGTACATCATAACATCATGAAGAAGACATACACGACCGGGTACGGTCAAGATCCAAATGGCCCTAGAGAGGGCTTCACATAAACAAGTCCACCCACGAAATGTCAGAACCCAACTATAGGCCTACTGGGCGAAGTCCTCCTCATCGTCATCCTCCAGGGGCACCTCCATGAACTAGCGTCCGGTTCTCGGGTCGAGGTAGTAATCACCTACAGCGGCCGATCAGGAAAAACATAAAGGGGAAAAGAAAAGCAAGAGGTGAGAATATATCAATGCAGTATAAACTTCTCACGGTAAGGAAAAGGTAGTGGTTGAGATTGCAGACGCGCTAGCATATATGAGTGGCTAACGATCTATTATAGCGAGGGAAGATCGAAGAATTCGTTGATGATCGCATCAATAGGTCTCTATCCACCTACTTACGCAAAACATAACACAACCTTGTCCCCTGTTTCTCTCCATGGACGAAGAAGAGCAATCAAGGCAACTCACACGTTGGCAACTTTTAAAGCATAATTAAATTGATGTTATTCTATGAACAAGGAGTAGGTCTGAAGTCATCCATAACCGCGGACACGGATTTTCGACAAGATTTAACCCTGCAGGGGTGTACCAACTACCCATCATAGGCTTCGCATGTACGCCCGGTTTCCACTTGGCTGGGTAAACGCATGAAACTCCGGAACGTCAGAGTCCCTCTAACTAACAACGCACAATTCCGGGTGGCCCCCGGGGAGTCGACACCCAACCCAAGAACAGGCCACGCTCTCGGATCGGACTCTACCGTATGACGCAGGTCGGATTGCCGATAATTCTCACATGAGGCCGGGTCCTAGCTGATCAGGTGGACCAACAAGGGAACCATGTCCCCGCTGGCCTAGTTTGTTTTGAAAACTGCTGGGTACCAACCAAGCACACACACGGTTGCAAATAGTAAATCAGCTTGGGCCACCACTAGAATTGTTTGAAGCTAGGTAGGTAAGACAAGGGGACCCCATAGAATCCCACACACGATTAGGCATGCTCATCAAGAAACTCAATACACGGAACTCGGGACCTAGGTGACTCAAATGGAACAAAACACCCGGCCGGAACAGCCTAGTCTCCCATCCTTCGTCAAATATAAAATTAACATCTTATTAATAAATATCAACCAATTTCTGATAATAGCATGATAATCCACCCAACAAAAATGGTATAAGAAGCAGGTTAAGGCCTACACATACTAAGCAAGGGTTAAGCAAGCAAGGTACATAGACAAACAAGGTTTTTCTAGGATGTGGGGGCATGGTTGTTTGGGTTTAGTTGAGAGGAAAAAGTATATGGTGGTAGGATCAAGCAACCGTTCTAAATACAACTAGGCAAGTGAGCTGAACTATAAGGAATGATATATAAACCCCCTTGCCTTGGTAATCAGTCGACGGAGCAGACGTAGGAGGGTCCTCGGGCTCGGTGTCGGAAATCTCAACGTAGGTCTCCTCGACACTCTCAGGTGCTAACGTAAGGTACCGGCAAGGAAAAGCACACAAGTAGTCGAGATCAAATTCCCAAGCATGGATGGAATGATCAAGTTTAACAGGCATGATGTGACCCTGTCTAGTCAAATTTAAATGAAGGTGTTGACGACACGTCAACAACTTCATATGCAATTATTTATATTTTATGGATTTGGTCATAGCCTTAATTTTGGTGTAAGTAACATGGAAACATGGCATGGAATGAACAAAAACAACAACAAGTTAACAACAATAATAAGGAAAACGTGAAAATAAATCATCGATTTCGGAGATGGAGAAGTGTCGGTGAAGTTGACACCGGGAAGGTTCATCAGAAGAAAAGGATCCCAAGCACTTGCATATGACAATATGATAGGGGCTGGTTCTTGGAGGCAAGGATCAAAGATGACATGGCACATGGCATGAAAGATCAATGGAGCAAGATCAAAAGCACTGAAGTTGAAAAAAGGCAAGCAAAAGGGCAAAAGAAATTGACTAGGTACAATTGCTTGTGCACCATGTCCATTTTGTGTTGCTCAAAACACAAAATGGTTAACACCATTCAACTCCTTGGAACTTGCTGCCCCAAAATCATATATAACTTGACCCAATTTTGAATTTGCAAAACACATTTTTCAATTGTTAAGGGAGCTAGAGGGCCTTAAGTTGACAACACCTCATTAAAATAAGGCTCAATTTGCAAAACATACCTCACCATGGGCTCCACTGGGGAAATCTACCCCAAAATCATATATGGCATCACATGTTTGAGGCAGAACTGTTCAAATCCCAAGATTCAGATTTGAATTTGAATTGAAATCAAATTTGGAGGGAAATCAAAAAAAGGGAGACACAGCACCATGGGCTGGTCTCGGTCACAACCGGGCCAATTCATTCTCCTCTGGACTGCAGTGGGTTCAGCCCACTCGAATTGGGCAGCCTGGGCCACTCACATGCGGGACCCAGACGTCAGCCTCACACCCCTTTGCAAAAAAGGTGGGGATATGTCCCCAGAGGGACTCAAACCCACGATCTCTCTCTCTATCGCTCTTCTCTCTACCACTACGCTATGGACTCAATTCTGAACAGAAGCAACTCTGAAAACAGAAGAGTTTGTAACGACCCGATTCACTAACAATCCAAGTCTCTGTGCATTATGTGCTAGTCCCTGGATCAATAGCTAGCACACACAGTACATGATGTAATATCAAGAATAAACCACATGTCATATATATTGCATCGAAGATCCAGTATTACAATAAAGCATACCTGCATAGCTCAAGGCTAGCTTACAAATAGATTACAGCGGAAAACAATAAAAGCTTCGTGGCGTCCATCAACTCCACCGGCACAGTTGAGTATAGACATCGTAACCCTACCTCGCATCACTTACTCATCGTATACAATCCTATAACACCGAAGGTTACAGCCCGACAACGGGTCAGTACATCTTATTTGTACGGCAATCCACACGAAAAAGGATATAACAGACCTATCGCTACATGAAGGTAAGTCAAAGGAAGGCTTATGGTTTTATTTTGCAGAAAGCTGATTTTTCCCAATCTACCTAAGTCAAAAATTTAGTTTAGCTTACTACATAAGGTTGAACTGAGCTACACCAGTTCCAACCCATACCCTTTATTAAAATTTCCCACTCAAGTTTTATTAAAGTGTTCCATCTGTCAAGACCATCCAACAACAGTAAGGCCTAGTTGCTCAAAGTTGTCCATAACCGGGGACACGGCTAATCATGATCAGTTTGTACGCTCTGCAGAGGTTTGTACACTTTCTCCACTGGACTCAACTTGAAGATTGAGACAAAGCCTTTCAGAAGAGGTCACCTCCACCCTTTGGTAGCCGGTACACCTATCATATCTACATCTGCTAGCTACCAGGGCCAGGCTCCCAACAACGTAATGAACAAAGCTAGAGCCCATATAGCCAGTGTTTGTACATAGAAGCTACTAGTCACTAAGTCTGTCTGATCTTTTTGATCCTGGACGGCGCCCATGTAACGACCCGATTCACTAAGAATCCAAGTCTCTGTGCATTCTGTGCTAGTCCCTGGATCAATAGCTAGCACACACAGTACATGATGTAATATCAAGAATAAACCACATGTCATATATATTACATCGAAGATCCAGTATTACAATAAAGCATACCTGCATAGCTCAAGGCTAGCTTACAAATAGAATACAACGGAAAAACAATAAAGAGCTTCGTGGCGTCCATCAACTCTACCGGCAAGTTGAGTATAGACATCGTAACCCTACATCGCATCAATTACTCATCGTATACAATCCTGCAACACCGAAGGTTACAGCCCGACAACGGGTCAGTACATCTGATTTGTACGGCAAGTCACACGAAAAAGTATATATAACAGACCTACAACTACATGCAAGGTAAGTCAAAGGAAAGGGTTATGGTTTTATTTTGCAGAAAGCTGATTTTTCCCTCACATACTACAACTAATCAAATTTTAATTTATCTTGCTAGTCCTAAGTATGGTTGAATCGGGCTACACCAATTCCAACCATCCCTTTATTAAAAGTTCCCACTAAAATTCTTATTAAGGTGAAATATCTGTCAATACCAACCAACAACAATAATGCCTAGTTGCTCAAAGTTGTCCGTAACCGTGGACACGGCTAATCATGATCAGTTTTTTTACACTCTGCAGAGGTTTGTACACTTTCCCCACTGCACTCAACCCGAAGATTGAGACATAGTCTTTTAGAAGAGGTTGCCTCTACCCTTTGGTAGCCGGTACACCTATCATATCTACATCAGCTAGCTAGCAGAGCCAGGTTCCCCACAACTTACTCATACAAGCCAGAGCCCATATAGCCAGTGGTTGTACATGGAAGCTACTAGTCACACTGTCTGTCCGATATTTTTGAGCCTGGACGGCTCCCACTGCGTCAGAGGGTACTCGCCATGACGCACCCGGTTCACCACCAAAACAACAATTCGGGAAGCATTTAGCCCTGGTCCAGCACAAGCCCCAGGATGCATTCCCTGCCTGTCCAGAGGTGATTTCTATTTAAGTTTGCTAGTCAAGTCATTAATCCTCACATAGCTCAATGATAACTCAACCAATCCCCGTCTACAAAACAATAGCAGTATATAACAACCACGATCCTAGGTCGACAATGAAATACAGGATCAGAACATATGGCTATCCTACTAGGTTTAAAACATAACTAATATATAGTCTTATACATGCATAGAGTGATAATTTGCTACATGCATAATAGAAAATATAGGTTGAGGTATGGTCAAAGTGTAACTTTCCTTTTCCATTCGGTGAAGTTTTTCGCTCTCACGGTCCAGTCAACTCTATTCGTCACACTCCGAGAATCTATCGCAACGAAGGAACTCAAATAAGCAATCACATCACAACGAGACAACCAAAAGATCAACAAACAAACACAAAGGTTTTAGCAACAAAACAAAAGGGCTTTGAAGTGCAAAGGTGTGGATGTGCTCGAAGGTGATCGGTGGAATGTGAACTCGAGAGAGTCAACAAACAAAGAATTGTCTATACAAGATTATGATCAAGGCATTATGAAATCAAGGTAGAGATCATAGAAATATGAATGGTATGTGGATATTGCCGATAAGATGTCTCATATGATCCAATATGCAAAAAGAATCACGTGAAACGGAATACTACAACACAAGTAATAGCAAGTGCAAATTTGAATTGAATTTGAATTTAAACAGATCAACAAACTTGTGAATTTTTGTGTACACATGCTATGAACAGAAAGTACATGGAACGAGTGATCCAACGCAAAAAGAATCACTCCATTTGGATCAACTGTATAAAAGATACGACCTCCAGAATTTAAATTTGAATTTGAAATAAATTCAAATTCAAAAGTGTGCAAAAATTTATACCATGCTAAAGTACAGAACAACACAAGCGCGTAGGAAAAAGTTTCACCTCAATCTGACTTACGGTAACTCGTGGAGGCGCGGTCGGCCGGCAACTCCGGCGAGGTGCGCCGGCTGCGGCGGCGGTCGACGCGCGCGGTGGAGGTGGCGTGGCGCGGGGAGGCGCGCGGGGCTCGTGGGCGGCGGCCCGGCTCCTTCCGGTGAGGCGGCGCGGTGGTCCGGCCGGTGGCGGCGGGATTCCGGCGGCGGCGCTGGAGGCGGGGCCCCCTAGGGTTAGAGCGGTGGGGCCCGGCAAAAAAAATTAAAAAGAAAAAAGAAAAAGAGAAAACAGAATTCTATATATAAACCGGAAAACAAAAAGCTAGTGGGCCGGCGGTGGAGAGGCGATTGAGCCACGTGCGAGAAAAGAGGAGTGGGCCGGCAGCCCGAATTTTTTTTTAATCACAAAACTTCAAACAATAAACTAAAATCAACCGTAACTCCAAAAAATATGAAATAAAATTCCAAATTCTTCAAATAATACAAAGAAAATTATGCAATGAATACATTTTCCAAAAAGGAAAATAAAAATAAAAAAACATTTTTAAATACTTTATTTAAATATAAAATACTTTTCATAAATCAAGTAAAATCCAATAAATTAATAAAAACATTTTTATTTGGTCAAAAGCATTGACAAACCATTTCTAAATAATAAAATATAAATTTTCAACTTGTCACACCAATAAATAATTTCGTAAAACAAAAATATCCCATTGGAATACTTTTTCAACTCATTTAAAATATTTAAGAAATCATTTCAATGAAATAAAACTCTCTTAGCATTATAAAATCCCTAAAATAATTTTAGAGTTATTTATAATATTCAAAATAAATTTTAAAAACTTTAAAGTAATATTCTAAATATTTTCCAACTTTATTAAAAAGGGGATAAGTCATTTTATATCCTCTCAAATGAATTTCCTTGAGTTGAAAAATGTTTTGAATATTCAGGAGAATGCCAATAATGATTTAAAACATTTCCAACCTTTTAATATGTTGAAGGAGTCATATTACCTTCTCTCATTTTGTTTTGTTGGTTTTGTTTTAAATAATAAATTTCAAAAAAAGACTCCAATTATGAATATTAGGGAAAGTCCTTTTGTTCCCTCTCTTTTTAATATTCAATAAACTCCAAAAAGTTTTAAATCCCAGAGAAAATTAAACACATCAAGCAAACAATCATTATCTATTTAATTTTATTAACATTCCAAAATTCGGAGAATTTTGGGATGTTACACACTACCACCCTTAAAAGTAATCTCGTCCTCGAGATTCGAGAAGGCTAGAAAGAAAGGTTAGGGTTCGGGTCTTCATGACAGTCCATCGATCCTCCGATGTGCTAGGGTGCTACCACCCTTAAAAGGAATGCGACGTGGTCTTCAAAAGCTTGCTCCCTCAGTGAGGTGCTCACACATAATCTTCATACTCCGTTGGGGCATTGAATTCTTCATCACAAGTGTGGGCTTCCAATATCTTAATCCATCGATGACATTCTTCGTAAAGATCCCACCTCCTCCTACCAGGTCTTGAATCCTTAGCAAAAAAGGACTCTTCCGCATACTGAACCTTCATGGCTGACAAGTCAGGCACCAACACTAAGCAACTATAGATTTCCTCATGGTGGTCATCAAGCATACTTTTACGGGATACCTGCAGCAGACGGTCTTGGTCCATACTCACCGTACAACACAAACGGTAAACTTCTACTGGGGTCACACATCGTACCATTCTATGGTTCAGGCTTTGACATCGTCGTCTCTCTGCTATAGGTAAGTCACTCAAGATTTACTATCCCGCATAGCAAGAGCGAATAATAAGGGTAGTCGTCATGGGGGCCAATCCATTCCGCACCCATATCATTACCTTGTACATGGTTTAGTGAATCTCGCAATCTAACACTCGGTCATTCTCACAAGCATTGCAGAAGTCCTCCTTATCTTGAACTGGGTCCAGATAAATCCATGGTTCTACAAGCGAACCAAAACATCTATCGTTTCCTCAACACTCAGGTTTTCGCAAATTACTAAAAACGCGTACTAGTGAACTCCAACTTCCTCCGGGGTTCTTCCTTCAGCAAGATTGTGCTTGCTTGTTGGAAGATCCTGGCACACGGGGTTAACTTTGAACTCAGCATCGGTTGCATCCATCTTTATTCCATCCTTGGCATTAGAAGCCATTGTAGTAGCTTCTTCAGTCTAGGGATGAGGATGAGGGGGAATAGAATGTAGATAGTGAGGTAGAGAGAGATAGGGAGAGATACCCATACAAACATCAGACTAGTTTTGAAAATAAGTTTTGATGTGTAGCTGTCAGTAAAAACAAGAAATGATAGCTCATAGAAACGATCTAACGGTAGACACGTTGATCTTCCAGGTCTTCAAATCTTTAGGTCTTCAATGACGGTAGCTTCAGTTTTGCATTGTCGAAGCAATCATCATATACTCTTGCCACTCGTCGAGTTATTCCCCTTGTTGATGTGTCTTCTTCAGTCTTGAAGCATACTAAATAGATGAGGGTCTAATGAAATGTAAACTTATTCTACTCGCATAGAAGAAACGCCAGGAAAAACACACAACATCAATCAAAGACATAACAGGGTCAAGGCCACAAGCCAAACCAAACAAAACAATCAGACATAACACACCTAGTTCAACCAGCAAAACCTGCTATGAACCACAACTCCAGCTAACAATAAAAGGTAACAACGTACACTTAGTGCACACCACGAATATTCTCTTCTCCATTTGCAAAACATAAGCTTCTTCAAGTCAGAATCCTTGCTTCCGCGTTCACACCTTCTTCGTTCCCTTCAATTCTGGACACATGTTGGCGTAATGTCCCATATCCCTGCACCGGAAACACTGAATTTGGCTAATGTCCTTCTTTTTCTTCTTCACGGGTGCTTCCTTCAATTCTTGGATAACTTTCTTTCCTTCCTTTTGATGTTGAATCACTTGTTGTGTTATGATGAAAAATTGACACTGATCGGGGTAATGATCAGTTCCTTCACATGTAAAACATGTGACTTGTGCAGTGGGGCATTCTTCACCCGAGTGGATTTCTTAACAATAAGGACATCCATCTTGGTGTCCTTCATAGGAGTGTCTTGTTTCTCCGAAACTTTTGCAGGCACGAGGCCTCTTAAGGTTTACCGTCCTTTGCGTCGGGGTGACAAGGCGGGATCCCAACAAAATCCTTGTGAACTCCTTCCAAGTAATCTTCCTTCGTAGTTCGTCAATCGCTTGGTGCATTCTCCACCAAGTAGCAGCCTCTTCTACCAAGTACTTAACAACATAGGGGACCATCTCCTCACTTCCAACCTTGTTTATCTCCATGTGCTCCTCCATACTATGAATCTATTGCTCCACCTTCAATCTCGACATCGCCCCAGAAAAGGCGAGTCTTACTCCATACTCCATCTATTAAGCCCATACGACAAGGTTTAGGGCAAAACTATAACACCGACAAGAACACAAACTAAGATAACACCAAGCATATGCACTCAAACAAGGAGGAAAAAACACCTACGTTCGACAGTAACACATAACAACAAACAATACAGTCACCAAAGTCAAAACACACAAACAACACCTAGAGTAAGGTCATATGTGCAAGACATACGATCTCATCATACTACGCGAAATTCGTTCATCTAACTTCACCTAAAAGGTGGTGGTCTGATTCTAAGCTTCATCCTTCTCAGCTAAGCTGATCTTAAAGATTCCTCTCGTAGTGTCAAAACTTATTTATCCTCATAGCTTATTCTTCTCGTTCTTGCGGTCATAACTTCAATTGATCCACGAGGTTGATGACGTACTTCTCAAATGTCTTGTCTTCAGGTGTAAGCAACTCAGAGGGGTATTTACGGTAAAACAAGATGAGGAGTTTTAGAAGATGAATAATAGATGAGAAATACTAGTGAAGAGAGTAAGTAATCAAAGAGTGATAAAATATTTTTGTTCTTAAGGCTTTTCCTATCCATTTTCTAGGGTCACGACCTACAGTCAACATGGGCTCTGATACCATCTGTAACGACCCGATTCACTAAGAATCCAAGTCTCTGTGCATTCTGTGCTAGTCCCTGGATCAATAGCTAGCACACACAGTACATGATGTAATATCAAGAATAAACCACATGTCATATATATTACATCGAAGATCCAGTATTAAAATAAATCATACCTGCATAGCTCAAGGCTAACTTACAAATAGAATACAGCGGAAAAACAATAAAGAGCTTCGTGGCGTCCATCAACTCCACTGGCAAGTCGAGTATAGACATCGTAACCCTACATCGCATCACTTACTCATCGTATACAATCCTGCAACATCGAAGGTTACAGCCCGACAACGGGTCAGTACATCTGATTTGTACGGCAAGTCACACGAAAAAGTATATATAACAGACCTACAACTACATGCAAGGTAAGTCAAAGGAAAGGCTTATGGTTTTATTTTGCAGAAAGCTGATTTTTCCCTCACATACTACAACTAATCAAATTTTAATTTATCTTGCTAGTCCTAAGTATGGTTGAATCGGGCTACACCAATTCCAACCATCCCTTTATTAAAAGTTCCCACTCAAATTCTTATTAAGGTGAAATATCTGTCAAGACCAACCAACAACAATAATGCCCAGTTGCTCAAAGTTGCCCGTAACTGTGGACACGGCTAATCATGATCAGTTTTTTTACACTCTGCAGAGGTTTGTACACTTTCCCCACTTGACTCAACTCGAAGATTGAGACATAGTCTTTCAGAAGAGGTTGCCTCCACCCATTGGTAGCCGGTACACCTATCATATCTACATCAGCTAGCTACCAGGGCCAGGTTCCCCACAACTTACTCATCTAAGCCAGAGCCCATATACCCAGTGGTTGTACATGGAAGATACTAGTCACACTGTCTGTCCGATCTTTTTGAGCCTGGACGGCGCCCACTACGTCAGAGGGTACTCGCCATGACGCACCCGGTTCACCACCAAAACAACCATTCGGGAAGCATTTAGCCCTGGTCCGGCACGAGCCCCAGGATGCATTCCCTTCCCGTCCAGAGCTGATTTCTATTTAAGTTTGCTAGTCAAGTTATTAATCCTCACATAGCTCAATGATAACTCAACCAATCCCCGTCTACAAAGCAATAGCAGTATATAACAACCACGATCCTAGGTCGACAATGAAATACAGGATCAGAACATATGGCTATCCTACTAGGTTTAAAACATAACTAATATATATTCCTATACATGCATAGAGTGATAATTTGCTACATGCATAATAGAAAATATAGGTTGAGGTATGGTCAAAGTGTAACTTGCCTTTTCCATTCGGTGAAGTTCTTCGCTCTCACGGTCCAGTCAACTCTATTTGTCACACTCCGAGAATCTATCGCAACGAAGGAACTCAAATAAGAAATCACATCACAACGAGACAACCAAAAGATCAACAAACAAACACAAAGGTTTTAGCAACAAAACAAAAGGGCTTTGAAGTGCAAAGGTGTGGATGTGCTCAAAGGTGATCGGTGGAACGTGAACTCGAGAGAGTCAACAAACAAAGAATTGTCGATACAAGATTATGATAAGGCATTATGAAATCAAGGTAAAGATCATAGCAATATGAATGGTATGTGGATATTGCCGATAAGATGTCTCATATGATCCAATATGCAAAAAGAATCACGTGAAACGGAATACTACAACACAGGTCATAGCAAGTGCAAATTTGAATTGAATATGAATTTAAACAGATCAACAAACTTGTGAATTTTTGTGTACACATGCTATGAACAGAAAGTACATGGAACGAGTGATCCAACGCAAAAAGAATCACTCGATGTGGATCAACGGTATAAAAGATACGGCCTCCGAAATTTGAAATAAATTCAAATTCAAAAGTGTGCAAAGTGTGCAAAAATTTATACCATGCTAAAGTACATAACAACACAAGCGCGTAGGAAAAAGTTTCACCTCAATCCGACTTACGATCGCGGAGATATTGCGGACGCGAGTTGTGGGGGTTTTCTGCCAAAAGGACTTGTTCGCGAATAAAGGTTTTTGTTAAAAGCAATCGGGTCCCTTGGCAGTTTGACTCAGATCTGAGCTGTTTTGACCTCGTTTCTCCAGCGAACTCCGGTGGAGGGGCTCTGCTCCGGCGAGCAGCTCGCGGCTCCGACGAGGGGCGCGAGGTCCGGCTACCTCGAGGGCGGCCGACGGCATCACGTGGGGAGGGGCCGGGCCGACGTGGCTGCCACGACATGGCTTGGCGGGCCCGGCGAAAAAAAAATTAAAAAAGAAAAAAGAAAAGGAGAAAACAGAATTCTATATATAAACCGGAAAATAAAAAAAAACAAAAAGCTAGTGGGCTGGCGGTGGAGAGGCGGTTGAGCCACGTGCGAGAAAAGAGGAGTGGGCCGGCAGCCCGATTTTTTTTTAATCACAAAACTTCAAACAATAAAATAAAATCAACCGTAACTCCGAAATATATGAAATAAAATTCAAAATTCTTCAAATAATACAAAGAAAATTATGCAATGAATATATTTTCCAAAAAGGAAAATAAAAATAAAAAAACATTTTCTAAATACTTTATTTAAATATAAAATACTTTTCATAAATGAAGTAAAATCCAATAAATTAATAAAAACATTTTTATTTGGTCAAAAGCATTGACAAACCATTTCTAAATAATAAAATATAAATTTTAATATTGTCACACCAATAAATAATTTGGTAAAACAAAAATATCCCATTGGAATACTTTTTCAACTCATTTAAAATATTTAATAAATCATTTCAATGAAATAAAACTCTCTTAGCATTATAAAATCCCTAAAATAATTTTAGATTTATTTATAATACTCAAAATAAATTTTAAAAACTTTAAAGTAATATTCTAAATATTTTCCAACTTTATTAAAAAGGGGATATGTCATTTTATATCCTCTCAAATGAATTTCCTTGAGTTGAAAAATGTTTTGAATATTCAGGAGAATGCCAATAATGATTTAAAACATTTCCAACCTTTTAATATGTTGAAGGAGTCATATTACCTTCTCTCATTTTGTTTTGTTGGTTTTGTTTTAAATAATAAATTTCAAAAAAAAGACTCCAATTATGAATATTAGGGATAGTCCTTTTGTTCCCTCTCTTTTTAATATTCAATAAACTGCAAAAAGTTTTAAATCCCTTAGAAAATTAAACACATCAAGCAAACAATCATTATCTATTTAATTTTATTAACATTCCAAAATTCGGATAATTTTGGGATGTTACAGCCCACTTAGGGTGCAGTCTCATGGGCGCATTTCCTTAGACAAGGTGCACGACCCCATGATGCCTTCCCTCCATACCATACACAACCATTAGGGGTACAACCTGGTCTCGCCTTAGATAAGGTACGAGCCCCCAGGAAGCACTCCCTGCCCGTCCAGAGGTGTATTCTAATTAAGGTTTGCTAGTCAAGTCATTAAAATCCTTACATAACTCAATGAAATCTCAAACCAATCCCCGTCTACAAGCATAGCACTATATATAACAAGCACGTGATAGGTTTTCTAAGCAAACAGGATAAGATCATAAATCTACCCTACCAGGTTTGCAGTAATAGTAACATAGAATAGTAATTCCTACACATGCATAGGGTGATATTTGCTACATGCATAATTAAAAATATAGGTTGTGAAATGGTCAATGTATGACTTGCCTTATACATCCGATGAAGTTCTTCGCTCTCACGATCCCGATAACTCTACTCGTCACACTCCGAGCAATCTATCATCAACGAAAGAACTCAAATAAGCAATCAAGCCACAATAAATAATCAAAGATCAACATTCAACACAACAAAGCTTAGCAACAATAACAATTGGGCTTGAAAGGTATAGGTGACGATGTGCTCGAAGGTGATAGGTGAAACGTGAACTCGAGAGAGTTAACAAATAAGGAATTATTGCTACAAAATATTATGACCAAAGGCATTATGAATTCAAGGTGAACATGATGTCAATATGAAAGGTGTGTGGATATCACCGGTACGATGTTTCAAATGATCCGATATGCAAAAAAGAATCATGTGAAACGGAATACTACAACACAAGTTATAGTAAAGTGATGTTTGAATTAAATTTAAATTCAAATGATCAAAAATTATTTGAATATGGTGGACAAATGATTTATACAACAAGTATATGATACGAGTGATCATACGCAAAAAGAATCAATTGAATTGGATCAACGGTATAAAAGATACAGCCTCCGGAAGGTTGAATTTGAATCTAAAAAAATTCTAATTTAAATAGTTTCAAAAGTTGATTTGATATGTTTACTGAACAGGGAAGCTCAAACGATAAATTTAGGCTTTTGAATCACCTAAATAGGAATAACGGTGTAAAAGATATGGCTAATAAAAAACTAGGGACTAATCTGTGAAAGACAATACTGAATCGTGAATAAGAAAATAAACTTCATCGCGAACAAGTCCTTTTCGCTACAGGATGAAACTGCAGCTCACCGACGATGACGTGGCGACGGCATGGAAACCGAGAAAGCGGTGGCACGGATTTCGAGGTTCACCGGCGGCACGGATTTCGAGGTTCACCGGCGGCACGGATTTCGAGGTTCACGGCGCGGGGATCGAGGTTCGGCGACGCGGAAATCGAGGTTCGCCGGCACGGATCCCAAGATTCGCCGGCGGCTACACGGAAAACGAGGCGCCGCTGGGACGATTTAGGGTTTCTAAAAAAAGGAAACAGAAAAAAATTCGAAATCTTATATAGCCCAATTTTTTTTTCGAATCCGGCTCGGGCTCAAATTGCTACGTAGCGTAAAACAGCACTAGGCCGCTAGAAGGCCCAAAACGAAACTCATTTTAAAAAAACAAATTTGGTCAACCGACTACGCAGAACATTTTTAAATAATAATTTTAAAAGTGTCACAGCAATAAAATAAAATAATAAAAAAATTTGTTTTTGCTGAAATTATTATTTCAGCTTTTATGCATTTTCCTTAAATACCTCTTATGCGATAAACTCCGTATAAAAATTATAAAAATCTCAAAAATATATTTGAGTCATTTATAATTCCTGTGACACAGTTTTTAAACACCCAAAAATATTTTTAAGACTTTTCAACTTTATTTAAAATGGGGATAAGTCATTTTATATCCTCTCCAATAAATTGCCTTGAGTTAAAAAATGCCTTGAATATTCAGAAAAATCCAGATAACTATTTAAAACATTTTCCCAACTCTTTTAATATATTGAAGCAGTCATATTACCTTCTCTCATTTTAATTTGTTGAATTTGTTTTAAATAATAAATTCCAAAACACCAACGGTGAATATTAGGGAAACTCATTTTATTCCCTCTCATTATAATATTCAATAAACTCCAGAAGTTTCAGATCCTGGTGAAAATCAAACATATCAAGAAACAATCATTATTATAATTCATTTATTAACATTCCAAAATTTTGAAAATTTTGGTATGTTACAGAGTTATACCTGCTGCTAACTGAACTCCACTGCATCCCATCGACGGCGAGCTTTTGCGGCGACGATGGCATCGTGCTCGCAACGCCGGCGACGCTGCCACTGCTCGGGCGCTAGCTGACACTACCACATATGCGCTGACGCAAGCCACGGCTACGGCGGAGCCACGGTGAGCCCATGGCCTCGCCGGGAACAGCACGGCTGCCGCAATTGAAAAACTTCAGAGACAGTCGCCCGTGTCTGCTCCGGCGATGATTGAGTCGCGTACAAGGGTGCTTATACTCGACGGCGAGATGGAATCGACCAAGGGCACCTCCACGAGTCCATGGACGCCCGGACCTGACCTCAACGGCGACAAGACGCCTTGCTCGTCTGCAACATCTCGGCGACGACTGCACCGAACTGCAGTTCGTCAGACAAGGCTACGAAGGCTGCAACCTGAGCCCAAGGTGGATCCTTTGGTGCCATAGGCGTGCTCTGGATCGACGAGGAGCGCACGCGAGCACGTGCGGGTTATGCCAATGGGCGGTGACCACGCACGGCTTGCCGGCGACGATTGTTGCGGCTCCTGACGACCCTCTACGACGCGGGAAACCTACGCGACGAGCTACGGGACAGGGACTGCACGGAGCTCACCTAGGGGTGCTCGCAGACAACCTCGCGCACGTCGGGGAAGAAGAGGTGGAAGCGGACGGCGTCCGGGAAGAAGGAGGCCGTGGCGGACGTCGACGGCTCGAGGACGGTTCGAAGCTCCCAACGCGAATCTGGGAAAGGGGACGGTCAGAAGGAGGTGCAGGAAGGCGTGGACGAGCGCATGCTCGTCGGGAACGACGGGCGACGGTGAATTGGACCTCACCGTCGAGGAACAGGGGAGAAGCCCCTCGGCCTTGGCGGCGGCGGCTCGCAATGTTGGAGGGGGGAGCGGGGAACCTAGGGTTCCAGGGAGCTGGAGACGTGCTCGACTTAAAGGGGGAGGCTCTCCTGGCCATGCTGGCCAGCATGGACGTCGATGGCGTCGCTGGTGTGAGAGAGAGCGGAGGGGGGGGGACCTTGGCCACGCTGGAAAGACGATGGCTGAGGCCCCTCTGATCAGAATCCAACGGCGCGGGCGGCTCCCACTTACCGTTTCGCTGGCACGGGCCAGCTGGGCTGCGGGGGAAGGAAGGGGTCCTGCTGGGCTGGCCTGGTTCCCCTTATCTCCTGAAAACAGACAAAAGGGATTTTGCTATTTATCAAAATAGAGAAACCCCAAGAATTGTTGAGGGCAATCGATGACAGAAAAACTTATAAAAATATGTTTTGGAATCCTTGCAATATTCTCCAATTTATAAAATTGGTTTGGCCATTTTTGGAGCAACTAAAATGTGGGGCCATTTTGAAATTCAAATTCACTTTGAACTATGGCCCACATTTTTGGAAGGGGAAAAAATGGTGCAAGGTTTTTGAAAAGCTTGGGAAGGGGAAAGAATTGGCTATGCCAAGTTTGGGGTCAAGGGGAGCCCACATGCAACATGGATAAATCTCCAAACACCTCTCTTTAACCATATTGTTTGAATTCAAAAGCAATTCAAATGAACCCAAAACCTTGTGCCATTTTAAATCATCACATGAATTTGCAACATCTAGCACGATGTAAAGTTTGGAAGTCATATGACAAAGACAAATTACATGATGATTACAAGAATTGCTCCTGGGTTGTTACAGCTCTTCCCCACCAACTCAGGATCTCGTCCCGAGATCTAAGCGTGAAACAACCCTGGATACTCGGAACGGAGATGATCTTCAAGCTCCCACGTTGCTTCCTTCTCCGAATGATGTGCTCACTGCACCTTCATGAACTTGACGGTCTTCTTGCGAGTCTTGCGCTTGGACGTCTCAAGAACACGGACTGGACGCTCTGAGTAGGAAAGGTCCGCACTCATCTGGATCTCGCCCAAGTCAACAGCCTGCTCTGGCTTCTTGAAGCAATGCTTTAGCTAGGACACATGGAACACGTCATGCACCATGGACAGACTCTCTGGAATCTCAAGCGGAAAGGCGAGAGGTCCTCTAGTCTCAAGGAGCGATCTTTCCTTTGAAACCAAAGCGGAGAGTTCCCCTCAACGGAGACACTCTGAGCTACACCCAATCACCAACCTGAAAAGCTACACCACAGTGCCTCTTGTCGTCATAGGCCTTCTGCCTTGACTGTGCTACCCTGAGGTTCTCCCGGACAATCTTCACTTTATCCTCTGCCTCCTGGATCACATCTGGGCCGAACAACTGCCTTTCTCCTGTTTCGGACCAGTTCAAAGGTGTCCTGCACTTCCGGCCATACAAGACCTCAAAAGTTGCTGCCTGCAGACTTGCATGATAGCTGTTGTTGTAAGAAAACTCAGCATACGTCAAGCATTCTTCCCACTTCATGCCAAAGGAAATGACACAGTCTTGAAGCATGTCCTCGAGGATTTGGTTCACACGCTCGACCTGCCCACTGGTCTGAGGGTGATAAGCGGTACTGAACAACACTGTCGTACCAATCGCCTTTTGAAAGGCCTGCCAGAACTTGGAGGTGAAAAGGCTGCCTCTATCAGAACTGATCTTCTTGGGAATGCCATGCAAAGATACAACTCTTGCGGTATACAAATCCGCCAACTGAGCTGCTGAAATGGAGTCCTTCACTGGAAAGAAGTGGGAAACTTTGGAAAGATTGTCAATGACGACAAAGATGGCATTGTTCTTATTCTGCGACAAAGGGAAGCCTGTGACGAAATCCATCTCTCTGTGATCCCATTTCCACTCCGGGATCTCAAGTGGCTGAAGCAACCTTGTAGGCTTCTAGTGTTGTGCCTTCACTCTCCTGCACACATCACACTGAGAGACGAAACGGGCAACATCCCGCTTCATACGAGTCCACCAAAATCTTTGCTTGAGATCTTGATACATCTTAGTGCTGCCAGGGTGAATCGATAACTTGGAATCATGGGCCTCCTTCATGATGACCTCTCTGAGATCTCCCTCCTTGGGAACAACAACTCTCTCCTCGAAGAACACGGTGTCGTTATTATGCACTGAAAAGCAACCGTACTTGGGAACTGAGGCGGAAATACCCTGTTTGATCTTTCGTATCATTGAGCTGCCAGACTAAGCTTCACAGATCTTCTCGTGGATAGTGGGCTCTACCATAAGGTTGGCAAGGTAGCCTACTGGAACTAGCTCGAGATTGAGCCTGCGAAAGGACTCACACAAATCAGGGTGGATCTTGTGCACCTGGATATTATTGCAATCGCCCTTGCGGCTCAACGCATCGGCTATGACATTCGCCTTCCCAGGCGTGTATTGAATATCAATTGTGTAGTCAGTAATGGTTTCAAGCCATCTTCTTTGCCTCAAGTTAAGATTTGGCTGAGTGAACAAGTACTTCAGACTCTTGTGGTCGGTGAACACATCCACCTTCCTCCCTAAGAGGAGGTGTTGCCAAGTGATCAAGGAGTGCACAACTGCTGCAAGCTCCAAGTCGTGTGTGGGATAATTCCTCTCACTCGTCTTCAATTGTTGTGAGGTATAAGCCACCATATTCCGGCCTTGCATCAAAACGCCGCCTAGCCCCTGCAATGAGGCATCACAAAAAACCTGAAAAGGTTGTGACTCATCTGGCGGTGTGACAATTGGCGCCGTGGTCAACTTCTTCTTCAACTCCTCGAAGGTTGACTGGCAAGCCGGTGACCAAGTGTATCATTTGCCTTTCCACAACAATTCAGTCATTTGCTTTGCTATTTTGGAGAAATTCTACACAAACCTCCTGCAATAGCTGGCGAGGCCGAGAAAACTCCTTAGCTGCTTCACATTCTTCGGCGGAGCCCACTCTTGAATAGTGCGGACTCGCTCTGGATCAACCGCAATACCCTCAGCGGAAATGACATGGCCAAGAAAGTTGACCTTGTCGAGCTAAAACTCACACTTGGAGAACTTGGCATAGTACCGGTGCTCTCTCAGTTTCTGCAGCACCAGGCGAAGATGATCCTCATGTTCAACCTCTGACTTGGAATACACAAGAATGTCATCGAGGTTGAGGATGACAAACACATCGAGCCACTCTTGGAACAAATAGTTCATAGCTCTCATGAATGTTGGAGGGGCATTTGAGAAGCCAAAATTCATGACTGTGAACTCATACAGCCCATAACGTGTGATGAAGGCGGTCTTGGGAATGTCCTCTTGACGAACACGGATTTGGTGATACCCCATCCTCAAGTCAAGCTTGGAAAACACCTTTGCCCCATTCAACTTTTCGAACAGATCATTGATGCGGGGTAAAGGGTATTTGTTCTTGATGGTCTTCTTGTTGATGTCGCGATAGTCCTGGACCAAGCGGCTAGTCCCATCTTTCTTCTGGACAAACAAAGCTGGTGCACCCCAAGGGGAAGTTCTCGCGCGGATAAAACCGCTTGCCTCCAACTCTGTCAACTGCTTCTTGAGCTCAATCAACTCCTTCGAACACATCTTGTACAGATGCCTAGAAATCGGCTGAGTACCAGGCTCTAACTCGATAACGAACTCAATGGCTCGAACTGGGGGAATTCCTGTCAACTCCTCTGGAAAGACGTCTGTAAACTCATAGACGACTTTGACTTCTTCGAGCAAAGGTGCGACTCCAGCGTTCAGGCCGTAGAACTGTGCTGCTCCTGCCATTGAGCCACAAGTGTACAAGATTTCTGCGCCTGAATCATGTATCAACTTAACGGATCTTGAAGGACAATCAATGTTGGCCTTGTGCTGCACAAGACAATCCAGGCCCAAAATGACATCGATGTCGGAACGGGGAAAGACAATCAAGGATGCTGAAAAGGCAACTCCCTAAATACGGATCTCCACATCGGGGACTAACCAGGAATAAGTGAATTTGGTACCAGGGGTAACAACTGAGAGTGTCCTCGGAAGCGGGTCTCTTGGAAGATCAATCATTGTTGCAAAAGACTGGGAGACAAAAGAGTGAGTTGCTCCGGAATCGAACAACACGGTCGCAGGAACTGAACTAACAAGAAACCTACCAATCACAATCTCAGAAGACGGTTGAGCATCTTCCATCATTACATTGTTCACCTGAACTGCACGTGGTTGTGCCCTCACCATCGCAGTGCTCGGAGTAGAGCGAGGTGGGGCGGTGGGAGCCGAGCAAAGCGCGGATCGGTGCACTTGGGGGAAGTGTGCCCCGGCTCTCCACACTTGTAGCAGATCACGCCCGACCTAGGCTGGGGCTGCGGCCTGGGTGGCCTCGCGTGTGGTGGTGTAGAGCGAGGGGCCTGCTGAACTGGGACGGGAGGGCGGGCAAAAGTGCAAACAAGTGCCCCCTCGGCTGGAACTGCTGTCTCTGTGGTGGCGCCTCTGTGACCTGATACGTCCCAAACGTATCTGTAATTTCTGCTTACTCCATGCATGATTTGTGTGACTTTGCCATGTTTTTCTTGAACTTTCATACACTTTTTATCATATTTGAACTAACCTATTAACTCAGTGCACCCAGTTGCCAGTTCCTGTTTTCTGCTATTTTTATATTTCAGGTTTTCCGGCCATTAAAAGTGCCAAATAAATCCCGGAAAAATTATATAAAAAATCAGCGTCGCGGAAGCTTCCTAAAGAACTAAAGATGGAAGGGAGTAGACCCACCAGCGGCCCAGGAGGGTCCCTGGCGCGGTCCCACCCTAGGGCGCGCCAGGAGGCCTCCTGGCTGCCCTGTGGCCCCTCTCGGTGCCCCCTTTGGCCTATATTTAGCCCCCGCGGATAAAACCCCTAATATGGATCTGCTATTCCCGTTCTCCTCTCTGTACCGCCGCCGCCGCCGTTTCAAGTCAGGGATGCCAGGAGAAGCTGCCCCGGCACCCTGACGGAAGGAGGAATCCCCTCCGGGAGACCATCCATCACCATGGACGCCTCCCGGATGTCTTGTGAGTAGTTCCCCTTGGACCATGGGTCCATCACCAGTAGCTATGTGATGTTCTCCTCCCCTCTTTGTGCTAACACTTTCGAGACCTCGTGAGCTGCCTCACATGATCGAGGCACCTTTGTAATTTTCTATGTTTCTATGCTGAGTTTGGTCGGATCTGATGGATTATGAGACTATGTTCAGATTGTGATGAGTAATATATTTGGTTCTCTTTTATATTTATGTTCTTTAGTTAATTCTTGCATGTTCTCCGTTGCCGTATTTTGCTTTGTCCAAGTGATTTGTTGCAACTCCAACAGGGAGTGTTATTCTTGATTGTGGGTTCAGCCCCTTGATGTCTAGCTTGAGTGACAGAAACATGAGACTAGGGGATGTGTTGTTGCCACCAGGGATAAAACAACGGTGCTTGTACTTGCGGGTGCAAGGATTGTTTACTTTACGCATAGTTCTTTTAATGAAGTTGTCTATTGCTTTGAGTTTACACTTTGGGTGGGATTCACAACTTAATACCAGCGAGATGTACCGGATAGATATCTCAAGGTGGATGATTCGTAGTAGATGCAGATGGATTTCGGTCTACTTACCTTGGCTTACTGCCCATTGCTTTTGAGCCTCTTCCTTTCTTTTGTAGCATAGTTAGCGTTGCGGTGTATCTATCATCCTGTCAATTGCCCAGCTGTGATTTGTTTACCTCGCTAGCACTTTTATTGTCTTTTGGGAGAGAGACATCACTAGTGAACTTCATGGGACCCCGGTCCATATTTCCACCATTGTTTACACCCTCAATTTACTTTCAGTTCTTACTTTCCATTGCCACTATTATTATCTCTTGCGTTGATCCTTTGTAAACAGCAAGGCCTGAGGAATTGACAACTCCTCTCTACTCGTTGGGAGCAAAGTTACTTGTTGTGTGTGCAGGTCCAGGTGAAGTTAGCAACCCTCGGTTGTGAACGGCGCCATTGTTCACTTTACCACCTTCTTGTATTTCTGCGAGTCCTACTGGAGACAACTTAAACCTTAGCATCTTCGCTAAGGGAAATTTTCTGCTACGCTAAATCTCACCTTCCACTTGGGGTAACCAACGAGAAGTGAGAGAACTATCTTCCTCACCGTATCAAGCTAATTTCTGGCGCCGTTGCCGGGGTCTTCAGTCTACAAGATTGGGGAGTTGCACACTATCTTTTATCTTTGCTTTTTAGTCTTGTTTGTTTATCTTTCAGTTTTTACTTTTGTGTCCTTTATCAAAAATTAAAAAAAATAGTATGTCTAGTTCCTTACTTTCCAATCAATGTCTGACTTCTTTGAAACCAGATCTTATTGGCATGGAGGATTCACTGAGGATCAACAAAAATGGTACAAGGAACACTGCTTGTCTCCAAAGGGAATACACTTATGGAAACAAATACACCAGTTGTATGAGTATGCTAGAAACTTGTGCTCAATATATAATATATCTTTCTGCAGGGATGAATCTTGTTGCTTTATGATGCACAAACACCTTGCTTTCCAATGTGAGTACAATGATGATGAAACCTTAGCTTCTTATGCTAAGAGAAATTATGATTTTGATGATGCAGAGCAAATAGAAGAATTTGTTGCTTATAAGGGTGCCTATGAAATTACTTCTCTTCTTAAAAATATTGATGATGCCCCTTAAAAATCTGAGAGTCTTGCTATACTTAACTATTGTTTGGAAAATTACGATGCAAATTATTATATTACTGATCATCTTGAGAGAATCTCTCCCCCAAAGGAAGAGATTAATGTTTTGCAGGACTCTATGGAAGAAGAAATTGCTGAAACTGAAAGCCCCTTGGATGAAAAAGAGGAGGAGAGTGAAGAACAAAAGGAGGAAGAATGGATCCATCCATTTCTACCTTCTAATGAGAGTAACTCTTTGAATCTTACATTATATGAGTGTTATGATCCTATGGATTCTTTTGAAATATCCCTTTTTGATGAAGTTGATGCCTTATATACTTCTGGCCATGATTCCATTATGAATAATGCTTACGGAGATGAACTTTCTATAGTTCCTCATGTTAAGCATGAAATTATTTCTATTGCACCCACACTTGATTTTCCTATTATCCTTTGGAAATCTCCAAATATTCCGGAGAATTTTCCTCTTATCTAAGCTCAATGTGATGGGTTGCATTAATCTTATGATCCTAAAAACCGTGTTGAAAACAATACACGTGTGCTTGTAGGTCATGAACAACATGATTTATGTGATAGTTATATTCTTGATGTTGTTCATGATACCACTGAAAATTATTTTGAGAGAGGAAAGTTTGGTTGTAGAAACTTTCATATTATAAAAACACCTCTCTTTATGTTGAATGTTTTCAAGTTGTTCTTGTTCCACCTTCCTATGCATGTCGCTTTGTGCTTCTTTGATTTATTTTATTACAAGATGCCCATGCATAGGAAATGGGTTCGGCTTATATTTTTTTCATATTTGTTTCTTGATGCTCTCCTTTGTTTCAAATTCTTATTCTTGTGAGAGCATCTTCTATAATCTTCATGGCTAGCTTAAAGGCGTAAAAGAAAGCGCTTGTTGGGAGGCAACCCAAGACGTTTTTACTTCTGTTTTTAGTGGTCTTGATGATTGTTAATACTGTAGCAACATCATTGTATCTTTATTTTTCAAGCTTTGTGCCAAATATAGCCTCATATGACAAGGGAAGTGAAAGTTGTGACATGATGTCCAGAAAATAGATTATGTCCTCGTGACGGGAAAAATCATAAAAAAATACTAGTTCATATTTTTTAGCTGATTTTTTTACATAGCGTGCTCTATACAATCACGGAACTTTCGTATGTTCTGAGTTTCTTATTTGAGTTGCAGAAGTATCCCTAAAAAAATCTTTACTACCTGTTGTTCTGTTTTTCACAGATTCTGCCACGTTTTGTCTTTCTTAACTTTTGCAAACCTTAAGCTTGCTTTTCTTTGCAAAAATTTTTTGGAAATCTTGATAAAAAGTAGCTCTTCAAGAACATATTTATTTTAAGTAGAGGAAAAATATTTTAATACGGTACTAACCTCTTTAATCAGTTTACAATGAGTTATGTATGAAGGGAGTTTTCAAGTGTGCGATGGAAGATGATGAAAGATGATCCTGGAGTGTCAAATACTCAAGCTTGGGGATGCCCCCATGCACCCCCAACAAATATTCAAGGAGACTCAAGCGTCTAAGCTTGGGGATACCCCCGTGCATCCCCTTCTTCATCAACAATTATCAGTTCGTCCCTGGTTGCACTATATTTTTATCACTTCATGTGTTATGTGCTATGCTTGGAGCGTCTCGCACTTTACTTTTCTTAGGTTTGTTTTTTCTTTGTTTGTTTTAGTAACTAGTTAGACCCCAGCTTTCTTTTGTGTCGGAGAGAAAAATGCTCCGCTTGAACTAGAACTCCTCATAGGATTTGCATGCTTATTTCCTTAGCTGTGAGTTGTTCTTTTTCTTTTCTTAGCTGCTGCCCTGTTTAGTTGTGGTGCTTTAGTTTTCTTCTAGAGATTTTCTTTTGTCTTAGGTTGAACTTTCTATAGGTTGCATGTTTTATCTTGTTTAGAGAGTTTTCCTGTTGCACTGAGTTTTTTGTCTTGACTAGAAAGTAGGTAGTTGAAGTTGCTATTCTCTTTGTAGTAGTAACTTGCAATAGTTTTAAGGTATTGACTAGAGTAATGTTTGAAGTTTTGGTGTCAAGAGCTCTAGCCTATTAGTGATAGATGTTGTATTTTGGGCAATCCGTGTGATTTTCTAAAACCAAAACCCCTTGTTGAGAACTCTAGCTACTAGATGGATCACTAACCTCTGGAGGGTTCGAATATTAGAGTACACTCACGTACCATGAGTCGAGGATGCGCAAGGATAACCAAACCCCCATACACTCCTCCTCGGGGTACTTGTCTCTTTGTGAACCTCCTAATTAGATTGAGAGTTACCGATAAAAAGTGCTTGAGTTCTTCGGACTATGTGAGTGTTCGAAAGTTGACACTTCCACCTCCCATATTTTTATAGCCTCTTATGTGTTGTGCATTGCCTTCTTGGAGGCAAGGATCAAAGATGACATGGCACATGGCATGAAAGATCAATGGAGCAAGATAAAAAGCACTGAATTTGAAAAAAGATCAATGGACCTCAACGGCGTCAAGACGACGCCTTGCTCGTCTGCAACATCTCGACGACGACTGCACCAAACTGCAGTTCGTCAGACACGGCTATGACGGTTGCAACCCGAGCCCAAGGTGGCTCCTTTTGTGCCATAGGCGTGCTCTGGACCGATGAGGAGCGCGCGCGAGCACGTGTGGGTTATGCCACGGGGCGGTGACCACGCACGGCTTGCCGGCGACGATTGCTGCGGCTCCTGACGACCCTCTACAATACGGGAAACCTACGCGACGAGCTACAGGACAGGGACTGCGCGGAGCTCACCTAGGGGTGCTCGCAGACGACCTCGCGCACATCGGGGAAGAAGAGGTGGAAGCGGCCGGCGTCGGGGAAGAAGGAGGCCGTGGCGGACGTCGACGGTTCGAAGCTCCCAGCGCAAATCTAGGGAAAGGGGACGGTCAGAAGGAGGTGCAGGAAGGCGTGGACGACCGCATGCTCGTCGGGAACGACCGACGACGGCGAATTTGACCTCACCGGCGTGGAACAGGGGAGACACCCCTCGGCCTTCGCGGCGGCGGCGCGTAAAATTGGAGGGGGGGAGCGGGGAACCTAAGGTTCCAGGGAGCTGGAGACGTGCTCGATTTAAAGGGGGAGGCTCTCCTGGCCACGCTGGCCAGCATCGACGTCGATGGCGTCGCCGGTGTGAGAGAGAGCGGAGGGTGGGGGACCTTGGCCACGCTGGAAAGACGATGGCTGAGGCCCCTCCGATCAGAATCCAACGGCGCGGGCGGCTCCCACGTACCGTTCCGCTGGCACGGGCCAGCTGGGCTGCGGGGAAAGGAAGGGGGCCTGCTGGGCTGGCCTGGTTCCCCTTATCTCCAGAAAACCAACAAAAGGGATTTTTCTATCTATTATATAATTAAAACAAGAGACAAATAAGCCGTCACATTCGTCCACATGTGTTAATATTATCTGCACCGTTTGATTAAAAAACTAATGCCTAAGATTTAAAGTTTTTTACGTGACACGCTAACACGTATGTAACAATATATTGAAACACCACATTGTCACGTGTATGCATATTTACAAAGTAATTATAATAAGCCCCAATTCATCCTCTCATGACAGCCTCCGTCCATGACTGCCCGTGGTGAGATCGAGAATACTCCACATCAATCGTCATCGGGCCTGAGGTTGGTCGCCTGTGCTTTTGGCCATGGCTGGACGCAAGTACAAAATTTGCTGGCCAATAGTTAATGGATCCGGCGAGATGTGTACGTATATATAGCTTGCTTCCTTGATTCTTGCCGCTGGCCATAAAAGAAATTCAGCAGATTGCATAAGCTCTTCCTCTCGGAGAATAATCCACAACCATCCTCATCGGCGTGAGGTTTAATTTCTTGCCAGCGCTTTTCATCATGGCTAGGCGCATGTAACCAACTAGCTAGCCAGTAGAGACTTGATTGATCCAGCGAGATGTGCACGTATATGTAGCTTGCTTGCTTTCTTTATTAGTGCCGCCCACCGGAAACAGATGCAGTTCAACTCAACATCAGCGGGTGAGAAGACTCTTTACGTTAACTGGACTAATCCTTCATCCATATTAAAAGTTTTAGATTGATGAACTAATCTTTCATGCACATTAAAAGTTCCAGGTAAAGATAGATTCGGCGAATATGACTTGCAGCATGCACAAGGCCAGCTAATCGAGCTAGGCACCCGTACGTACATAATAGCTAGAAGATGTCCTCCTTTTGATTGCAGTTCCTATTTCTTTCATATTGTTGTACATCCTATGATCTCTATATGTATATGCCATAGTCAGGAAACTTGATAGTACAATATTACGGCAGTAGCCCCCGGTTGCATGGCCACCGCGTCACGAACTCGACGCACCTGCAACTCAGGTAGAAAGTGTACTTGATTTCACAAATAGTTAGTATATATTGTAGCTGCTCTATGCATTGCCAATTGATGTGCAAAGTACTCAAATACGTGAAAGGTTTGGGAACTAACATAATAACTATCCTGCAGTACACCAGTTAGGAGCGATCATCAAAATATCACATGCTATCATCATTTATTATGTCATATTATAGCAATAAAGTATGCATTAAAACAATTGAAGGTATGGCAAAAAAGTATGTTGAGTTGTGCGCTGGAGTATTTCGTCCACTGTTGTTTAAATACTTTTTTCTTAGTATAGTCCTTTATTCTAATTTTTTGTATTTTCACATATGATTAATTGTTAGAGTTTTAAAACTATAAGCACACACATACTCACAGTATCACCCTAGACATCCGAGGTAATTAGGAATGATATATGAAGGAATAGCTAGGAATATCTTTCAAAACTATCACAACGAGCCACTTGCAACATCGTTGACAACCAACATCTTTGTAGATTAGATGTGTGAGTATTAGAGTATTATATATAAGGATTAGTCTCAAACATATTTTCAAAATATAATAGTTTCAGTATTAATTATTTTGTATACAAGTAAGATTTAATAGCTAAAGTTATATTTAGTTTTTTTTTTAACGATAAAGAGGGCATAGAAGAACCGATGCATTAATTCCTTGTAGCAGTGCAGTTTACAGATAAGCCCCTACGAAACATCGGTATAACACTTAGGGGATGTGAAATTACAAAGGGGACCCTGAGAACAAATGCAAAAATGCAATCGAGTCCACCTTCACCACTGCTTCGCCGGAGCCGCCCGCGACGACCAGCACCATTACCGCCGGGGACCTTGCCACTTGGGGTGAGAGCACCGAAGACTGCTGCCATCGGGAAGCTGAAAGGCCTCCAAATCGGCACGACGGCCAGGAGGTTTGAACAACGCCGGCCCATAGCCGCTTGCGTCGAAAAACATGGCCGCCCTTCGGACAGAAGGAACGGCGACAAGGCGAGTCGGGGTCGCCTGAAAGTCACCGTCGTTGATGAGCTCGAGAGAAGGAACGCATCATCAGATCGAGATCCACCATCTCCAGAAGAGAAAAAAGACCACTTCTCTCGCCCTCCATCACCATGAAGGAAAGGGGAGAGATGAGCAGGCGTGTCTCCAGGCTGGGACTTGCAGACGAGGTAAGCGAGATTATTGGAGAGGGAGCTCGAGGATGCCCGGATCTGAGCCGCCAGCCCCCATGGACAACAGCAGAGAGGACAGAAAGCCCTCATCCCGTCACCTCTCACCGGCGAGAGGGACAAGCTCAACAAGAAAGTAAATCTAACTATAGGCCCGAGCATACCCACCCCCTACTCCACTCCCACCGGCGCCGCCGGCGGAGGGAGCAGGAGGGAGGCAGCCGATGTCGGGGGTGTCAGTCAACGGGCGGAGGGCTGGGAGAGGAGAGAGCTATCGGGAGGTGAGAGGGAGGCATGGTACCACAACGTCTCCAAAGTTATATTTAGTATACCATGTTAGTATACAAACACCATCTCCTTTAAGAAACAAACATGTTCGGATATAGGACATCAATATATAGATTTTGGTGTTGGTTGGAAAAAAAATACAATATTAGGAAGAGTTATGCCTCTTTTGGCGTCATTGCCAACAAGAGCGAGAGGAATGGGTGTTGCCCCAATTTCTAAAATTACCTGCTATTATATTAGAGATATTTTTATTATCCAATAAATATATAACCAATTTATGAATTTTTACTTTAAATACCAACATTCTATGTACCATGTTAATATGAAAATAATGAACAATCATTTTGTCTGGAGAGCCTACATAAATCCAAAATAGCATGTGTGGATACATGTTTAAAATCTAGCCGCGCAAATGCGCGGGTCACACAGCTAGTTTATCAAAACAGAGAAACCCCAAGAATTGTTGAGGGCAAACCATGATAGAAAAACATATAATAATATGTTTTGGAATCCTTGTTATATTATCCAATTTATAAAATTGGTTTGCCCATTTCTGGAGCAACTAAAATGTGGGGCCATTTTGAAATTCAAATTCAATTTGAACTATGGCCCACATTTTTGGAAGGGGCAAAAATGGTGCAAGGTTTTTGAAAAGCTTGGGAAGGGGAAAGAATTGGCTATGCCAAGTTTGGGGTCAAGGGGAGCCCACATGCAACATGGATAAATCTCCAAACACCTCTCTTTAACCATATTGTTTGAATTCAAATGAACCCAAAACCTTGTGGCATTTTAAATCATCACATGAATTTGCAACATCTAGCACTATGTCAAGTTTGGAAGTCATATGACAAAGCAAAATTACATGATGATTACAAGAATTGCTCCTGGACTGTTACATCCATCGACGTTGCTTCCTCCCTCCATGATGAGGGAGTAGTCCCTCCTTGGGGCTGAGGTTTCTACCAACAGCTATGTGGTCAATTCTCTTTCCCATGATGTGATCTGCGTTGTGATCATAGGCAATATTAATCTAGGGTGATCCTATGATATTTCCCCTTCCTCTATGTATTGGATTGATGTACTCACTTGATCTTATCTAGTATAATCCCCGAGACCAAGGTGACAGCGGTCTATGTGACATGGATTAGAAGAATATTTTCATGATTGATTTCCTCTTTTGTGTGTTGATTGAAGATTGAGAGTCTCTTGGTGCTTGTCTTTGACTATCCTTGAGATATGTTGTGGTGATTGTGGTAATCTCTTTGGATGGCTGCGGTGACATTGGGAAATCCATAGATTGAGATCTACGAACTTTGAGGTGTGCTTTTGTAGCCCTACATAATTCTCGTCTCTCTTGACCACAAAGGAATGACCTCCGAGTGCGTCTCCATTGCATGTTTTATGGGAAATATCATGTGATTAGACTATGTTAATGTTGTTGAGAGTTGCCACTAGTGAAAGTATGAAGCCTAGGCCTTGTTTCCACCTTTGTTACACCGTTTGTGCTCACTTTTGTCACATGTTTGCTTGCTGCACTTTTTATTACAGATTTATATTACCTTGCTTTGCCACACCTATCACCCATATTTTACCATCTGTTTGCTGAACTAGTGCACCTATACAACTCCTAGTTGTATTAGGTGTGTTGGGGACACAAGAGACTTCTTATATCTTAATTGCAGGGTTTCTTGAGAGAGACCATCTTCAAACTCTACTACCCGGATTCGATAAACCTTATGTCATCCACTTGAGGGAAATTGTTGCTGTCCTACAAACCTCTGCGCTTGGAGGCCCAACATAGTCTACAAGAATAGAAGTGTGCATAGACATCAGGGGGCTCGCTCGTAGCAGCCACCCTCCGAGGCGTTATTCCTTACGCGACATCAAACTTGGCACTAGGGGGCTCGCTCGCAGCAGCAGCCACCCTCCGAGGCGTTATTCGCTTACGCGACATCAAATTTGGCACTCGCGGGCTCTCTCGCAACAGCCACCCTCCGAGGCGTTATTCTCTTACGCGACATCAAACTTGGCACTCGGGGGCTCACTCGCAGGAGCCACCCTCTGAGGCATTATTCGCTTACGCGACATCAAACTTGGCACTCGGGGGCGCGCTCGCAGCAGCCACCCTCCGAGGCATTATTCGCTTACGCACTCTCAAACTTAGCACTCGGGGGGGGGGGGGGGGGCTCGCTCGCAGCAGCCACCCTTCGAGGCATTATTCTCTTACGCGGCATTAAACTTGGCACTCGGGGGCTCGCTCGCAGCAGCCACTCTCCGAGGCTTTATTCGCTTACGCGCTCTTTAACTTGGCACTCAGGGGCTCGCTCGCAGGAGTCACCCCCCGAGGCGTTATTCGCTTACGCGATCTCGAACTTGGCACTCGGGGGCTCGCTCACAGCAGCCACCCCCCGAAGAAAAATAACAACGCAAGCACATGGAGACTCACACACAATGGCGGCTCACAACAAGACTACAAACGACTCGTAGCGACCCAATTACAGCATACAGAAGAATTTACAAGGGGCAAATCAGCTCTACACAGCAGGCTCTGACTTCACCTTAGAAAGCGCACCGAGCGCTCGGTCGTTCTCCTCGCAAACCTTTTTCACAATCAACTGTGCGGGAACATCTGCTGCCGCATAGTGCTCTTCCATCGGCTCATTCCGGCCACAAGGAGGTCCTTGGGCCGCCAGCATAAGATCCACCCCGGGCCAATGGTTGTGCACAAAAGCAAAAGCGATCGAGCTCCCGCAATAATCTGTTGATTTACAACACGACGAAGCTCCGCAGGCTAAGAGAACACTCGGCAAAGCCTCTCCAGAGCCACCGGAACAGGATCCAAGGGGTAAAATTCAGAGAAGATACCACCAAGCACCCCGCAGCAGTACGCAAGAGCTCGCGACACCCTACCAACCCGCCGCCAAAGAACAGAAAATACCCGTGCACGTGCCCTATCCATCCAAAAAGGGGTTTTCGGCCTGCAAGATCGGGTCGTCCAAACGCGACAACTCCAACTTCATAGCATCCTCTTCCTCGCGAGATCAACCATCCATCACTTTGTAGGAAAAGCAAGCACAGAACAAGGAAGAGATGAGGCGCAAGAGAATCACTTGAACAACCGAGCAGTCAAGATAGGAAGACTCACCCTTCAGAAGATCAGACAACTTCGACATCCAAGCAGCTAAGTTATCAGAGACCGCCTCAGCACGTTCTCGCTATGAGCGATGAATCGCAACTTCCCCCTTTAGCCGACTAATCTCGCGCTCCGCGTCACTAAGCCTTGAACATAGGGACTCGTAAGAACCCTCGCGAGAATCCTCCTTCAAAAAATTCCAAGCTCGAGAAACGCCCTGGGCGGCCTACTTCAAAATAAAGAAGAGTCAAAGAAGAAGAAAAGCACAACCAACAAGAACAAAGCAGTTTCACAGATAGAAGATCCAACGCCTCCCATTCCAAAGGTGACTTATTACAAAAATAAGAGAGTCTCCCCAGCATAAGGATGAACAAAGTTCTTTTCACGTACTCCGCACCCTGGGACTTGGGATATCAGCCTCCACAACCAACTGCGGCTAACGGGCAATCTGAGTGGCCCGCTGACTCTGCCCAGTTGTGTAATCGGGCACGCTATCTGAAAGATCAAGTATTTGATCAGAGGGGGAGGGGTGAATGATCACTTCAAATTTTCGCATGAAACTCTGAAGTGAAGCACAACTTAGCAGCAAAAGTAACTCATCAGGAAGGTAGACAGTGAAGCAGAACTAGAGTGAAGCATAACATAGTGAATCATGAGCATCAAATCAATTGCATCGAATCAAATCACAGAAGCAATTGCAATACTGAATGTAAGTGCGGAATGTAAAACAAACTCTTGACTCGGCGATGTTTGGTCGACTAGTTCACACTCTGCAAAGTTCTACGTCTGGTTGGAGGGACTTGTGATTGAACGCAGGAGCTAACCTCTCTCCGTCTGTATCTCCACTGCACCAATATCCTTGAGCTTGGCCAGTTCTTCACTCGTGGTTGATTATTGAGGAAATCACCGAAACCTTTGACAGACTGGACTTTGAGGCGACAATAACTCTTCGCTCTCTGAAGAACAACTCTCTAACCGTCTAGGAGAATTGCAGTTCTCCAAGATAACAAGGCTAGCAAACTTCTTCCTAAGTCATAGTGAATCAACTCAGATCAGTAGGACTTATGCTTCAGTGGATTGGTTTCGGTTTAGCTTCGGTGGGGTGCTCTCTCTCTCTTATCTGTCAGAGAATAATCTTGGAGCAGCCACCCGCCAATGAAGACGGGGGTGGCCTATTTATAGGTGGCGATCCCTAGGTGCGAAATGACAGAAGTGACCCAATGCGACAGCTTGACACCTATCCACAACGGTCGGATTTCTAATCAATGTGCAACTTTACTTGCGGAACAAGTAAAGCTGACTCACGGACTTGGTTAAGCTTCAGGAGCCGAAAGAACATAGTCTTCGCTGGTGAAGCATTACCTAGTGCACATGAGGTTTCTCATCTCTGGCTTCTCACAGGTTTAGATTTGGTCTGAGTCTTTTCACCAAAACCTTCAGTGTCAATTTACTAAACCCCTCTTGATAATACGGTTTTTCCTACGACTCAAAGAACTGAAAAAGAACTACGCAAAAACTACTAAGTCTTGCGCCATCTTGATCATCTCCTTCAATGAGACGTGCTTCAGGATTCCTTATCTGTTTGGGGGTCGACATCCGTGATGAGCTTCGCTCCAGAGGATATGCTTCAGTGAATATGTAAATCTTCCTTGAAGCTTTACCACCAACCTATAACTTCAGGAACCTAACCATATGTTTTACACAAGAAAACTTGTTTGTTACTCTAATGTTTTGTCCAACAATATCCAAAAATCATGGGGGGAACTTTGCTCTTACAATCTCCCCCTTTTTGGACTATTGTTGACAAAATAGGCATCGATAAGAATATGAAAGTTTGAGTTGAGTTGAGGGCAAAATCTAAGATATGAAGCCTTTGACTCCCCCTAATGCAAGCATCAAAAATTTATATAATTGAAGTAAATGCTTGATGGAGTATGTCTTTGGTGGGAATCAAAACAATATCTTAGCGAATCGATTGCATTTAAAAGATATTGGTCTTGAAGAGTATGCAATCATCCAATGACCTGTGAACTTAGTAGAAATAACCACCTACAAGACAGAATATACGAGAGCAACTTGCAAGCAAGGGGGTTATTAACACATAACAGGTAGCAGCAGTTCACAGACAGCAGTAAACTTAAGTTACAACCCAATCGAAGTCTTAAAAGTTCGAATCAAATCAAAACCCTTTACCCCGCAGCAAATCTAAACTCAATCAATGCTACATTCTCCCCCTTTTTGTCAATGATTGGACAAAAGGTTGAGAGGTAGATCAAGAGTATCTACGCATCAGCTGCAACCCGGGGACTCCGCACATGGTCTTCGCCCGAAGAAGATGCATCTCCAGAAGTGGTTCCTTCGGTCGAGGAAGGCGACTCAAATTCTTCAATGTTCATCGGCGCCTGCAGCAAATCGAGGTCACTGTCATTGATAGGATCATCTTCTTGCTTCGAAGTGTGAGAATCTTCGTCTGAGAAGGTATCTGGGCAAATCTGTTCAGCTGGGTTGACAAACAAAAATTTGTCAATCTTCTTCAACGGAGGAATCTTCGGGTTGGGGTGGTCAATCGAATCATTTCTTGAAAAGTTGCGCTGAAGATGTGGATACTCCTTGTAAATCCGGGCATCTTCAAGCTTCTTGACAGAGTTGAATTTCCTCAAACCTTTCCAGAAGTGGCGCTTCAAAACTTTCAGATACTGATTATTGTTCACAGCAGTGTTGCCAACTCTATTGATTTCGTCTGAAAGATGTTGCATTTGGTGTTGATTGCCTTCGATGAAGTTCTCAAGCATCTGTTGAGAGAGAATCCCAACTTCAAAGTGGTACACTTCCTTCTGGAATGTCTTCGACATATTCCTTTCATTTACATGTTGTCTGACTCCAACATAAGTGGCAAATGGATCATTTGACCTTCTGAAGATATTCATTGTATCACGCACAGGAGAACAGAACAGCTTCGGGTGATGTCTGGCAACATAATCTTCACTGCGTCCATAATTGCATATGGCTTTGAGACAGGGAGCATAAGGCTTCAATTGATGGACCAGTTCAGCAGCTTGGACCATGTAACAAAGAAAACAGTCCTCCAAGTCGAACACATGACCATGGGTGAGCTTCAGCAGTGCATGACGGACATGATAGTGAATGTTTGATTCATCAGAGGCAGTGCTGAGAGGCATCAAGGATTGAGACAAAACCAAGTCTTGGATATGAAAACCAGATGCTTCGGGCGAATGTTTTATGGCATGTGATCACCAGTGATTTCGGGATCCAGGAGTGAAGAAAATTCAGCATCTGTTGGATCAGGAAGCAAATGGACTTTAGCTAACTTGCCAGTATGCCTAGGGATATTGACGATTTCCATGAACTCTTGCGAGTGCATGCGGAACACTTGTCCTTGTATCATCCACTCGAGTATCCAAGTGTCAGTATCATCAGGATTGCCGGATACATACAAGGTGGCATAAAATTGCTTGATTAACTCTGAGTTGAATGGTGTCTCCATTGCAAACAGACTTGCCAGATTTTGTGCTTCGATAGTTTCCATTATATTCTGCAAGCATGGTGCAGACGATAGGCTTCGCATATCCAGGTACTTGTGCCGAAATAGAACACCTTTCTGGCAGTAAAGCTTCATATAGAGTATCTGTTGTTCAGCAGTCCAGAACCAAAGGTCATCAGCTGTTCTGGGCGAAGCATATGGGCTTGTAGCAAAGAAGCGAAGCTTCTGGTGATGCACTTCGACATCGAATTCTGGCCCATGTCTAGCGGAAGTACCAACACCCAGGAAGATTGGAAAAGTTTCACGCGGGTAGTTGGAGTCTACTTGAGTATCTTGAGCAGGTGTGCAATGGGACGCTGGCCTTCGAGCAACCAAAGCTCATTCTTGAGGTTGATTTATAATGGCCAAGTCATTTTCTTCATCAGCAACATCTGCATTGGCTTCGGGGTCTTCTGGAGCAACATGTTCTTCAGCTTCTTCTTCTTCTTCGGACTCATCCACAGAGTGAGCCGAAGAGTAATCTCTCGATGGAGAAGGCTCTTCATGAGCATGGGGGAAGTTTGTGGTTCAAAGTTGTCATGGTGCGAAGGTTGTGGAGCATCTTGAGGTGGAGGTGGAGCATGGGGTCGAGGAGGAGCTTTGGATGGAACAGCTTCAGGTGCAGGTGGATTTGCAGGTGGAGAGGGGAGACGGATGATCCTGCATCGGGGGGTGAAGTATGTCTTGGGATTTTCTCAGGGGGTGAGAGTTAACTTCATCAACTTCATCTGTTGCCTCAGTGATTAAGTGTATCTTTCTTGGCAGCAGTATGGGAAGGGGAGAAGCAAGCTCTCTGATCATTGCTTCACGCTTCTTGGCGTCAACTGCCATTACTGAAGCATTATGCGACTTGCAACAATTTTCAACGGTAGATCGAATCTTGCCTTGATAGACTTGAATATTTTGCTTAGTCTTCTCATTTACATCAGCAATTTTCTTCGAAGCAGCTTCGGCTTCAGCCTTGAAGTCTTCGTCAGATTCTTCATTGGCTTTCTTCTTGAACTTCAATATTTTGGTTGTTTCAGCCCTGTCCCTAGCATGCAAGTCCCTCAACTGATTGTAATGATTTTCAATCATAGCAGTGATAGTTGGTGGAATGTACACATTTCCAATGTCAACTGCTTCGGGGTCAACAACTTTAGCTTTCTTGCAGAAAGCCTGATGCAGGCTTATACAATCCCATAGTTCACCTTCTCTTGGATCAGGGGTGTTGTTGTGACTATGATCAGCTTCTTCTTGAGCTTCGGGGGCAGGCGCTGTAGTTTGCTTCGGAGAAATTTCTTTAGGCGTCATGTCCACAGCAATCTTCTTTTGAGCAGCTCGAGAAGCTTTCTCGGCTTTCCTCGTTGCCAGAGTACTCAGTGTTTCCTTGCGCTTGGCTTCGGCTTCATTTAGTTGCTTAGCCTCAGCCACAGCCTTGGCTTCTTTTTCTTTAGCTTCAGCGATCTTACGCTTCGCTTTAGCTTTCTGATTTGCATCTTCCAGGTCCTTCCGTTGCTTTTCAAGCAGAGCAACTTCTCTGTCTGCCTTCTCCTTCTCTTGAGCTTCTTTATCAGCCTTAGCTTGGGCTTTTGCTTCTGAGTATCTTCTTTTAGCTTCTGCAAGATCATTCTTGCACAGTTCAGCTTCAGACATTTTCTTGGTGCCAACCTGGGCATAAGTTTGGCCAGGCTTTGCAACAGTTGTCTTCAGCTTTGAAGCTTTTGAAGCTCTAACAGGTTTAGGTGCAGGAGCTTCAGGATGACCAGTAGGCGTCTGCTTCGACGGGTCATGCCTTTCTTTGGTCCTTTGCTCAGCTGCGACCAGGCGGCAAGGTGGCTTTGAAGCCAATGGAGCCTCTACGACCAAATGAGTTAAGTCAATTGGTTGCCGCGAAGCAGGAGGGTCTGTGGGGTCTTGAATTCTTATGCCTCTCGAAGCAGGCGGTTTTTCTCCAGCCTTTTTCTTCAGCGACTTCCGAAGCTTTTGCCTCTTAGGATCCGGAGCAATTGGGGTATGCTCAGACTCATCGTCGGCATCAGCAGCAGGATCCCCATGAATGGAATCCTCAAGATGTGTGGCAGCAGTAGCATGTGCTCTGTCTTCATCCGTGTGAGCAGGTTGCGGTGAAACAAGCGTTTTCCTCAACCTGCCCTTCTTTGGCTTCGACGTGCCAGGCTCACCAGCATTGCCTTCAGCAGTGAGTGCTTTGGCTTTCTTCTCATCTTTGATCCTTTTCTTCTCAGCAATAATAGTGAGTCTTTCTTGCTCTTTGGGGTAGTCATCTGGTGTCTTGATAGTATTGGGGTGAGGGACCTTTTGTGGTATGGGGTAGAATTTTCTTCGGTTCTCAGCAGTGTACTGACCACACATAGCAGAAGTGTACTGGTATGGTGGATTGAAGGCAAACTGCATTGCCCACTTCCAATCAGGAATGCTCTTGTACTTGTACCACATAATTTCCCAGTAGCGGCGAATCTTTTGCAATCGAATCTTTCCCATATGATCTGATTCACCGGGCGGAGTGTTTTAGCCCATTTTCTTGCGAATGGATTCAGGAAAGCCTCGGGCATTGTTAACTTCCTTCGTTTTGCCTCCTTTGCCTTTCTGCCTTGGAGGATCAGGGAGGTTCTCAAGACCATCAACAATAGGTGATTCATCACCGAAGGCAGCCTCTTCATCAGACATCCTGTGAACTGAATAAGGGGAGAGAGGGAAAAGAGAATTGGGATGGATAAGCACAGGCAAAGGATTCGACCAAAATAATTTTGACAACAGTTCAGGGAAAAACCAAGACCAGATGCATATCTGATGTTGAATTAGGCTAGAACAAATTCAAGAACAAGTTCTAACTAAATTCAATCTCAAACAGATCCAACCCTAAGACTGACCTGAATCCAGGGGAATCTTTTGATGCTACAAAAAAGTTTCCCAGAGATCAAAGATCAACACGGATCAGACAACCCTAGAAAATAAAAGACAGAACAAACTGCGAGTCTCAGATACAAACCCTAAGAAGGTGAACACACGGAACAGATTGGATCCGAGAGAGCTTGACGTAACCTAACTTGGTGACACGAAGCGGCTACGGCGACGGAGGGCGGTGAAGAGCTCTTCGTCGGCGGGAACGTCCACGGTGGCGACAGTCCGGCAGTCAAGTGGCGCAGTCGTCGTCGGGGGCGATAGCTCGTCGGCAAACTCGAGGAGGAAGATGGGGAGCGGAGGAGACAATGAGCGGGGTGAAGGTTCGCTGGGGGAGGAATTGCCTTATATAGTGGCCGATCTGACATGGCATTTAGATCGCATCGGACGGCACCCAGCGGTTGTCTCTTCCGATTCTACGGTGGGGATATATGTAACAGCCCATTTGCAATATTAAGAAATTAACATGATATTGTAACTTGTCTGATGACTTTGTAACTTGGCATGATGCTAGAGTTTCACATTTCATGTGCTGATTTAAATTTGCATTGGGATTGGAGCCCATTTGGTTTGTTTGAATTTGCATCCAAAATGGTTCAAGAAGGGTGTTTGAAGATTTTTCAATGTTGCATGCATGCTCTCCTTGACCCCAATCTTGGCATAGCCAATTCCTTGCCCTTCCCAAGCTTTTTAAAAGCCTTGCTCCATTTTTTTCAACTCTAAAAATTTGGGCCACAGTTCAATGCGATTTGAATTTTCAAAAATGCCCCACATTTTAGTTGCTCAAAAATTGGTCAAACCAATTTTAGAAAATGGAGAATAATCCAAGGTTTCCAAAACATATTTTTATATGTTTTTCTTTTTCCTTGTTTGCCCTGAAGAATTCTTGGGTTTTTCTGTTTTTGAAAAATAGGAAAGCCTTCTCTGGTTTTTTCGAAGAGACAGACCAGCCAGGCCCAGCCCAGCAGGCCTTTCTCCACTCGGGCTCCAGCCCGTCTGCGAACCGGTAAGTGGGAGAGTGCCCCGCCGTTTGATCCCGATCGCATGGCTCCCGTGCTTCGTCTTTACAACGTGGCCGGGGAGACCTCGTCGTCTCCTCTCACACCGGCGTCCACGCAGGCGTCGCCGGCCGTCGACGTGGCCAGGGGCCTTCCCCCTTTATAAGCAGAGGTCCCAGGCCCCTCCTGGAACCCTAGCTTGAGTTCCCCCTTCCCAATTTCGCCCGCCGGCGCCTGGTTCGTCCCCGAGTTCCTCCCCTGTTCCCGCCATGGCCGCCGGCCAACTCCTGTAATTCCTCGCCCCCTCCTTCAATCCTTGGTCGGGCGCTTGGATGTCGCGTCTCCTGCAAGTTCTTGACCCGTTCCTAGTCTCAGGTAGCAGCAAAGGGGCCTGGATACGCAGCGGAGCCGTGAACGTCGCCGAGGAGTTCCGCACGGCGTCGTCGTCCCCGAGCTCTTCTTCTTCCTCTCCGACAGGGCTGGGGCACACGAAGTGACTCGCTAGGTGAGCGTCAGCCTTCTCCTTCCCCGCGGTTGCGTGTAGCCTTCTGTTCGTGTTAGCCGTAGGATTTCTGCGTCGTGTCGTCGCCTCCGTGCAGCTCAAGGTCGCCGAGTCAGTGGCGTGCTCTGGGCGTGCGCGCGCGTGTCCTGTGCGTGTCTAGTCCGTGCGTATGGAGGTCAAGGCGAGGCCTTTGGATCGCGTTAGGTGCCAAGGTCGCCGCGTCTGAACCTGTCGTAGAAGAAGTGCAGCGCCGCTGTGGTTTTCAGGTGAGGGTGGCCTCCGCTCCAGTGAGGTACAGCCGAGGTAGGGGCATCCACAGGTTCGTGGTGGTGCCCTCTAGAGATTGGAGCTAACCCCGTGGCCGGAGACGCCGTGTTCACGACGCACGGGTCGACTAAAGCCGGGCGTTTTTTCGCTGTCAGTCTGAAGCGCAGGGACACCTCGTCGCCGCTCTGTTCCCGTGGGGATTCCGGCGAGATGGGGAGGTTTTGGTGGCAACGGTGTGCACCCCCGTGTAGGCCTGAGTGCCCTCTCGGTTTTTCCCCATGTTGCATGGCCAGGAGATGGTCGGAGTGCGACACCAGGTTTTCCGGAAGATGCCGTCGTTGTCCAGTTTCAGTCGAGCGTCGCGCTTCTTCAGAGTTTGCGCAAGTTTAGACGAGGGAGCTACCGAGCTGGGCATGGGAGGAGAAGTGGCCTTGGGCCAGGACTCGAAGGTGCGACCTTTTTTTTGTTTTTTTTTCCTTTTTCTGTCTCAGCCGAGCTGGGCCATGGAGAGGAGAAGGGGAGATGGGCGTGGCGCTTGAGGTAGCCCATGTGGGCTATGCCCTTCTTTTCCTTCTCGTTTCTTTTTCTTTATCTGTTTAAATTTCAATTTGAATTTGAATTCAAATTCAAATCGATTTTAAACTGGAATCTCATTTAAGGGCATCCCATATATGTTTTTGGGTTAGTTTGACCCACTGATCTCAATGGTGAGGTCAATTTTGCATTTTGCCCCCTCTACTAATTGGAGTGTGGTAATTTTGCAAATAGCCCCCTCAAATCTTTTGTTTTTGTCAAGTGTTTCCCAAATTCAAATATGGCCATGCCATATATGACTTTGGGGTAGTTTCTCCCAAGGTTTTGCATGGTGATAATGGTTTGTCCATTTGAGCCTTTTTCAAAATGCAAGTAGTGCAACTTTGTGCTCAGGCCCCTGAATTCATTAGAATTTGCAACTGTGCTTTGCAAATTCAAATGGAGCCATACCTTATATGGTTTTGGGGTATAAAATTGCAGGGATTACAATGGTGATGTCCATTTTATGCTTTGTGCAACTCAGTGGACATGGTGTGATCACCTAACCATCTTCAACCTTTCCTTTCTTTCTTTGCTCCTTTCAACTTCAGTGCATGTTGAAGTCCTTATCATCTTTTCATTCCAAGTCTCTTTCATGTCATCTTCAAATCCTTGCATCATCTAACCAGCCCCTAGCATGTTGTCATATGCAATGTGTCTGGGTTCCTTTCTTTTGTTGCACCTTTCCGATGTCAAGTTCATCGACATCTCTCCATCTCCGGAATCGATGTTTTACTTTCACGTTGTAATTATTTCTGTTAATTGCATCGTTGATCATGTCATGTTGTCATGTTACTTACACCAAAATTAAGTCTAAGACCAAAGCCATATTACGTAAATAAATTGCATATGAAGTTGTTGACGTGTTGTCACCACCTTCATTTAAATCTGACTAGATAGGGTCACATCATGTCGATTAAACTTAATCATCCCATCTTTTCCTGTGCATTGCACCCATTGCTTACGTGTGTGCCTTTTCCTTGCCGGTACTTTACGTTAGCACCTGAGACCGCCGAGGAGACTTACATGGAGATTTCCGACACCGAGCCCGAGGAGCCTGCTACGTCTGCTTCGACGACCAAATACCCAGGCAATGGGAAGATTTATACCATTACTTGATACCTTTATGCCTACCTGCCTAGCTGTAGTTTAGAACGGTTGCTTGATCCTATCCACTTGCCTATGCCACTTTCAACAACCAAACAGCCATGAACCCCACATCCCAGCAAAACATTGTATTGCTAAGTTACCGCTGCTCAGCCATTGCTTAGTATGAGTAGGAAAACTTGCTGCCTACCCTGTGCTATGGTTTGGGATATCATGTTATTTAAATAAGTTGGTTGATATTTATTATTATTGTGATGTTAATTTATACTTGACGAAAGATGGGAGACCAGGCTGTTCCCGCCAGGTGTTTTGTTCCATTTGAGTCACTTAGGTCCCGAGTTCCGGGTATTGTGTTTCTTGACGAGCGTGCCTAATCGTGTGTGGGATTCTATGGGGTCCCCTTGTCTTACCTACCTAGATTCATACAGCTTTAGTGGTGGCCCGAGCTGTTTTACTATTTGCAACGTTTGTGTGTTGGTGGTACCCTAGTTGTTTACAAATCACCTTTGGCCAGGAGGACTTGTTCCTTGGCTGGCCCACCTTGACCGGCGAGGGCCCGGTCCTCATGTGAGGTTTAACCGGTAACCCAAACCCTGTTGATACGGAAGAGACCGATCCGAGAGCGTGGCCGGCTTTTGGATTGGATGTCGACTCCCCGGGGGTCACCCGGAATTGTGTGTTGTTAGTTAGAGGGACTCTGACGTTCCGGAGTTTCAGGCGCTTACCTAGCCAAGTGGAAACCGGGCGTACATGCGAAGCCTATGATGGGCAGTTGGTACACCCCTGCAGGGTTAAATCTTTTCGAAAAGTCGTGTCCGCGGTTATGGACGACTTGAGACCTACTCCTTGTTCATAGAATAACATCAATTTGAATCATAATTAAAACTTGTCTACCGTGTGAGTGCCTTGGTTGCTTTTCTTCGTCCAGGGGACCGAGAGAAGATCCAGGTTGTGTTATGTTTGACGTAAGTAGGTGAATATCAGACTTATGACGTGATGTCACGTGTATTCTTGGATCTTACCCCTACTCTATTAGAACGTTAGCCTCCATATATGCTAGTGCGGCTGCAACCTTTACCTTTACCTAGTCTTACCGTAGGAAGTTAGTTATCCTGTAATGATATAATCTCACCCCTGTTTTCCTTTTGTGCTTTTACTGTTTTGCCTGATCGGCCTCTGCAGTGGACTACTACCTCGACCCGAGCACCGGACGATACTTCGTGGAGGTGCCCCCGGAGGACGACGATGAGGACGACCCCGTTCAGTAGATCCTATAGTTGGGCTTCGACGATCCGTGGGTGGAATATTTATGTGCAGCCCTCTCTAGGGCAATTTGGATTTTGACCTTACTCGGTCGTGTTTGTCTTCCGCTTGTTGCATGATGTACTGTTGGGTCTACGGACCTCTGAGATGATGTAATAAATTCCAGTGGCGATGTATGCCCTGGACTCTATATATTTATGTCTTAGTGTTAAGTTCATTGTTCATATACCTGTTGTCGAGAATCCGGCAGCGACACGAGTGCGACTGTCGTGAGCTGGTGGACTTTTATGCGCTACTAACTTGATCGGGACGCGAAAGCGACTAACTCGAGTTAGCACCGCATCGGGGGCCTTACAACTTGGTATCAGAGCAGGACGGACTGTAGGACCCCTTACTGGCAGAAGTTGAGTCTAGAAACTATTTTGTAGTTATCAAGGAAAAATCGGAGAATAGGAACTCTTTCTTTTCTTCTTACCCCACCCTCCCACCCCTTTTTCCGTGAGGAAGTGAAACTCTATTTTCTCTCTGCAACTTATCCCCTTTCAAAACAAATCTAGGTTCTCGTTTACATGAGGCTCCGATTCCTCTATAATTCTTTGCTATCGACGAGAAGGGTTGGCGTACGTTGAGAACACTGAGCCGCCACTTGGGGTTGACAGCTCCACCTCGCTTACGGCGTACCTCAGGTGAAACTCCTATACAGGGATGGTTGGCATCCTTCGGATGTGGTTCCTCCCCCTATAGGAGACCGCTTCGGCGGGCCGCTTAGGGCAGATGTCTCAACGTTCAGGTCTTCAACCACTCGTATATATTGTTGTGTGCTCGCTAGCAGATTATTATCTTGGTTTCGCATGATCTCGGTTTGGGGATTCCAGTAGCACCTAGCTTTCAACTTTCCGGGTTAACCGTGGTGGAATTTCAGCATTCGGCTTTCTCATACCTCGTGAGGAAGTTTTGTTGTCAATATTGCTTTATCTTCTGGTTTCGTCAATGTTTCAACCATATTCTCATAAGTGTTCCTGTATATAGGATGCCAAAAGCGAACATGCCGCCGCCAGAGAACCCTCTCCTTGGGGAGGCTATGACCGCAGTGGCTCAGGGCACAGCTGCGATCTTACAGATGCTGCAGAACCAGACTGCCTAGAGGAATGATCGACCACAGTACACCACTCTGCAGCAGTTCCTTGCTATCAACCCCCCCCCCCCCAGGTTCTCCGAGGCTGGAGACCCGCTGGAGGAGGATGCCTGGATCGTAGAGATCAAGAAGAACTTCAATGCAAACATCGTCAGACCAGTGGACTACGTCACCTTCGCCTCCTTCCAGCTTCAGGGTGCAGCAGCCAGCTGGTACGATACCTACAAGGCCAACAAGGGCGATGCTATCATCACGTGGGCAGATTTCGTCGCAGACTTCAGAGCAGCACATATTCCCAGTGGATTGATGGACAAGAAGCGAGAGGAGTTCTTGGCTCTGAGACAGGGTGACAGGTCAGTTCAGGAGTACAACCTGGCCTTCGTCAGGCTCGCCAGGTACGCTCCAGAGGAGGTCAGCACTGAGGCTAAGAAGATTGCCAGGTTCCGTGGGGGTCTCAGCACAGAGATCAAGTACGCACTCACTCAGTGTAGCCCCACGCTGTTCTCACAGTTCGTGGATCCGGCTATCTGCCAGGAGTCAGCCAGAGCAGAGTGGGATGCAGACAGGAGGTGCCAGAGAGAGCACAGTTCCGCAGTGATGGTCCACAAGAAGGCAAAGACTTGGGTTACAGAGGCGCCACCGCAGAGGCAGCAGTTTCAGCAGAGGGGGGCAGTTGTTCGCACTTTTGCCCGCCCTCCCGTCCCAGTTCACCAGGGGCCTCGCTCTACACCACCACACGCGAGGCCACCCAGGCCGCAGCAGCAGCCCAGGTCGGGCGTGACCTGCTACAAGTGCAGAGAGCCGGGGCACACGTCTCCCAACTACACCGACCCGCGCTTTGCTCGACTCCCACCGCCTCCACCTCGCTCTACTCCGAGCACCGCGATGGTGAAGGCACAGCCACGTGCAGTTCGTGTGAACAACGTGATGCTCACAGATGCTCAGCAGTCTTCAGAGATCGTTCTTGGTAGGTTGCTTGTTAGTTCAGTTCTTGCGACAGTTTTTTTTGATTCCGGAGCTTCCCACTCTTTCGTGTCCAGAGCTTTTGTTGAGCGTGCTGAGTTACATCCGCAAGGTTTATCTCAGCAGCTATCTGTTGCTTCTCCGGGTTTCAAGACGAATACGTATTCCTTTGTCCCAAATGTGGAGATTCATATCCAGGGACTTCTCTTCTCAGCTTCGTTGATCGTGTTGACCTGTTCCGGCATTGATGTCATTTTGGGCAGGGATTGGCTTGTGCAGCACAAGGCCAATATTGATTGTCCGACCACAACTGTCAAGTTGACTCATGAGTCAGGCGCAGAATTCTTGTACACTTGTGGCTCTATGACAGGACCAGCACAGTTGTACGCTTTGAACGCAGGAGTTACACCTTTGCTCAAAGAGGTCAGAGTTGTCTGTGAGTTCCCAGACGTCTTTCCGGAGGAGTTGCCAGGAATTCCCCCAGTTCGAGCTATTGAGTTCGTTATTGAGCTAGAGCCTGGTACCCAGCCGATTTCTCGGCATCCGTACAAGATGTGTTCGAAGGAGTTGATTGAGCTCAAGAAGCAGTTGACAGAGTTGGAGGCAGGCGGTTTTATCCGCGCAAGCACTTCCCCTTGGGGTGCACCAGCTTTGTTTGTCCAGAAGAAGGATGGGACTAGCCGCTTGGTCCAGGACTATCGCGGTATCAACAAGAAGACCATCAAGAACAAGTACCCTTTACCCCGCATCAATGATCTGTTCGAACAGTTGAATGGGGCTAAGGTGTTTTCCAAGCTTGACTTGAGGATGGGGTATCACCAAATCCGTGTTCGTGAAGAGGATATTCCCAAGACCGCGTTCAGCACACGTTATGGGTTGTATGAGTTCACAGTCATGACTTTTGGGTTCTCAAATGCCCCTCCGACATTCATGAGAGCTATGAACTATTTGTTCCAAGAATGGCTTGATGTGTTTGTGATCCTCTACCTCGACGACATTCTTGTCTATTCCAAGTCAGAGGCTGAACATGAGGAACATCTACGCCTGGTGCTGCAGAAATTGAGATAGCACCGGTACTATGCCAAGTTCTCCAAGTGTGAGTTTTGGCTGGACAAGGTCAATTTTCTGGGCCATGTCATCTCCGCTGAGGGAATTGCGGTTGATCCAGAGCGAGTCCGCACTATTCAAGAGTGGGCTCCACCGAAGAACGTGAAGCAGCTAAGGAGTTTGCTCGGCCTCACAAGTTATTGCAGGAGGTTTGTGCAGAATTTCTCCAAAATAGCGAAGCCAATGACTGAATTGTTGTGCAAGGATAAACGATACACTTGGTCACCAGCTTGCCAGTCAGCCTTCGAAGAGTTGAAAGAGAAGTTGACCACAGCTCCAATTCTTACACCGCCAGATGAGTCACAGCCTTTTCAGGTGTTTTGTGATGCCTCATTGCAAGGTCTAGGCGGAGTTTTGATGCAAGGCAGGAACATTGTGGCTTATACCTCACGGAAGTTGAAGACAAGTGAGAGGAATTATCCCACGCACGACTTGGAGCTTGCAACAGTTGTGCACGCCTTGGTCACTTGGCGACACCTCCTCTTAGGGAGGAAGGTGGATGTGTTCACCAACCACAAGAGTCTGAAGTACTTGTTCACTCAGCCAAATTTGAACTTGTGGCAAAGAAGATGGCTTGAAACCATTACTGAGTACACAGTTGATATTCAGTACACGCCTGGGAAGGTGAATGTCATAGCTGATGCGCTGAGCCACAAGGGCGATTGCAATAATATCCAGGTGCAGAAGATCCACCCTGATTTGTGTGAGTCATTTCGAAGGCTCAATCTCGAGCTAGTTCCATCAGGCTACCTTGCCAACCTTTTGGTAGAGCCCACTATCCATGAGAAGATTCGTGAAGCTCAGTCTGGCAGCTCAATGATACAAAAGATCAAGCAGGGTATTGCCACCTCACTTCCAAAGTACGGTTTCTTTTCAGTGCATAATGACGGCACCGTGTTGTTCGAAGAGCGAGTTGTTGTTCCAAAGGAGGGAGATCTCAGAGAGGTCATCATGAAGGAAGCCCATGATTCCAAGCTATCAATTCACCCTGGCAGTACAAAGATGTATCAAGATCTCAAGCAAAGCTTTTGGTGGACTCGTATGAAGCGGGATGTTGCCCGTTACGTGTCTCAGTTTGATGTGTGCAGGAGAGTGAAGGCACAGCACCAGAAGCCTGCTGGGTTGCTTCAGCCACTTGAGATTCCGGAGTGGAAATGGGATCATATAGAGATGGATTTCATCACAGGCTTCCCCTTGTCGCAGAAGAAGAACAATGCAATCTTTGTTGTCATTGACAATCTTTCCAAAGTTGTCCACTTATTTCCAGTGAAGGACTCCATTTCAGCAGCTCAGTTGGCGGATTTGTACACCGCAAGAGTTGTATCTTTGCATGGCATTCCCAAGAAGATCAGTTCTGATAGAGGCGGCCTTTTCACCTCTAAGTTCTGGCAGGCCTTTAAAAAGGCAATTGGTACGACAGTGTTGTTCAGTACCGCTTATCACCCTCAGACAAGTGGGAAAGTCGAGCGCGTGAACCAAATCCTCGAAGACATGCTTCTAGCATGTGTCATCTCCTTTGGCATGAAGTGGGAAGAATGCTTGCCGTATGCTGAGTTCTCTTACAAAAACAGCTATCAGGAAAGTCTGCAGGCAGCACCGTTTGAAGTCTTGTATGGCCGCAAGTGCAGGACACCTTTGAACTGGTCCGAGACAGGTGAGAGGCAGTTGTTCGGTCCAGATGTGATCCAAGAGGCAGAGGACAGAGTGAAGATTGTCTGAGAGCACCTAAAGGCAGCACAGTCTAGGCAGAAGGCCTATTATGACAAAAGGCACCGTGGTGTAGCGTTTCAGGTTGGTGATTGGGCGTACCTGAGAGTGTCTCCATTGAGGGGAACTCACCGCTTTGGCATCAAGGGAAAGCTCGCTCCTAGATTTGTCGGACCTTTCCGCATCCTTGAGGCTAGAGGACCTCTTGCCTTTCGGCTCGAGCTTCCAGAGAGTCTGTCCATGGTGCATGACGTGTTCCATGTGTCCCAGCTAAAGCAGTGCTTCAAGCAGCCAAAGCAGGCTGTTGACTTGGGTGACATATAGCTGAGTGCAGATCTTTCCTACTCACAGCGTCCAGTCCGTGTTCTCGAGACGTCTGAGCGCAAGACGCGCAACAAGACCGTCAATTCATGAAAGTTCAGTGGGCACATCATTCGGAGAACGAAGCAACGTGGGAGCATGAAGATCATCTCCGTTCTGAGTATCCTGAGTTGTTTCAGGCTTAGATCTCGGAACGAGATCCTGTGTTGGTGGGGGAGTGCTGTAACAGCCCATTTGCAATATTAAGAAATCAACATGATATTGTAACTTCTCTGATGACTTTGTAACTTGGCATGATGCTAGAGTTTCACATTTCATGTGCTGATTTAAATTTGCATTGGGATTGGAGCCCATTTGGTTTGTTTGAATTTGCATCCAAAATGGTTCAAGAAGGGTGTTTGAAGATTTTTCAATGTTGCATGCATGCTCTCCTTGACCCCAATCTTGGCATAGCCAATTCCTTGCCCTTCCCAAGCTTTTTAAAAGCCTTGCTCCATTTTTTTCATTTCTAAAAATTTGGGCCACAATTCAATGTGATTTGAATTTTCAAAAATGCCCCACATTTTAGTTGCTCAAAAATTGGTCAAACCAATTTTAGAAAATGGAGAATAATCCAAGGTTTCCAAAACATATTTTTATATGTTTTTATTTTTCCTTGTTTGCCCTGAAGAATTCTTGGGTTTTTCTGTTTTTGAAAAATAGGAAAGCCTTCTCTGGTTTTTTCGCAGAGACAGACCAGCCAGGCCCAGCCCAGCAGGCCTGTCTCCACTCGGGCTCCAGCCCGTCTGCGAACCGGTAAGTGGGAGAGCGCCCCGCCGTTCGATCCCGATCGCGTGGCTCCCGTGCTTCGTCTTTACAGCGTGGCCGAGGGGACCTTGTCGTCTCCTCTCACACCGGCGTCCACGCAGGCGTCGCCGGCCGTCGACGTGGCCAGGGGCCTTCCCCTTTATAAGCAGAGGTCCCAGGCCCCTCCTTGAACCCTAGATCGAGTTCCCCCTTCCCAATTTCGCCCGCCGCCGCCTGGTTCGTCCCCGAGTTCCTCCCCTGTTCCCGCCATGGCCACCGGCCAACTCCTGTAATTCCTCGCCCCCTCCTTCAATCCTTGGCCGAGCGCTTGGATGTCGCGTCTCCTGCAAGTTCTTGACCCGTTCCCAGTCGCAGGTAGCAGAAAAGGGGCCTGGATGCGCAGCGGAGCCGTGAACGTCGCCGAGGAGTTCCGCACAGCGTCGTCGTCGCCGAGCTCTTCTTCTTCTTCTCCGGTAGGGCTGGGGCACACGAAGTGACCCGCTAGGTGAGCGTCAGCCTTCTCCTTCCCCGTGGTTGCGTGTAGCCTTCTATTCGCGTTAGCCGTAGGATTTCTGCGTCGTGTCGTCGCTGCCGTGCAGCTCAAGGTCGCCGAGTCAGTGGCGTGCTCTGGGCGTGTGCGCGCGTGTCCTGTGCGTGCCCAGTCCGTGCGTATGGAGGTCAAGGCGAGGCCTTTTGATCGCGTTAGGTGCCGAGGTCGCTGCGTCTGAACCTGTCGTAGCAGAAGTGCAGCGCCGCCGTGGTTTTCAGGTGAGGGTGGCCTCCGCTCCAGCGAGGTACAGCCCGAGGTAGGGGCATCCACGGGTTCGTGGTGGTGCCCTCTAGAGATTGGAGGTAACCCCGTGGCCGGAGACGCCGTGTGCACGACGCACGGGTCGACTAAAGCCGGGCGTTTTTTGCTGTCAGTCTGAAGCGCAGAGACACCTCGTCGCCGCTCTGTTCCCGTGGGGATTCCGGCGAGATGGGGAGGTTTTGGTGGCAACGGCGTGCACCCCCGTGTAGGCCTGAGTGCCCTCTCGGTTTTTCCCCATGCTGCGTGGCCAGGAAATGGTTGGAGTGCGACGCCAGGTTCGCCGGAAGATGTCGTCGTTGTCCAGTTTCAGTCAAGCGTCGCGCTTCTTCAGAGTTTGCGCAAGTTCAAAAGAGGGAGCTACTGAGCTGGGCCTGGGAGGAGAAGTGGCCTTGGGCCAGGACTCGAAGGCGCGACATTTTTCTTTTTTTTCCTTTTTCTGTCTCAGCCGAGCTGGGCCGTAGAGAGGAGAAGGGGAGATGGGCCTGGCGCCCGGGGCAGCCCATGTGGGCTATGCCCTTCTTTTCCTTTTCGTTTCTTTTTCTTTATCTGTTAAATTTTCAATTTGAATTTGAATTCAAATTCAAATCGATTTTAAACTGGAATCTCATTTAGGGGCATCCCATATATGTTTTTGGGTTAGGTTGACCCACTGATCTCAATGGTGAGGTCAATTTTGCACTTTGCCCCCTCTACTAATTGGAGTGTGGTAATTTTTCAAATAGCCCCCTCAAATCTTTTGTTTTTGTCAAGTGTTTCCCAAATTCAAATATGGCCAGGCTATATATGACTTTGGGGTAGTTTCTCCCAAGGTTTTGCATGAGGATAATGGATTGTCCATTTGAGCCTTTTTCAAAATGCAAGTAGTGCAACTTTGCGCTCAGGCCCCTGAATTCATTAGAATTTGCAACTGTGCTTTGCAAATTCAAATGGAGCCATACCTTATATGGTTTTGGGGTAGAAAATTGCAGGGATTACAATGGTGATGTCCATTTTATGCTTTGTGCAACTCAGTGGACATGGTGTGATCACCTAACCATTTTCAACCTTGCCTTTCTTTCTTTGCTCCTTTCAACTTCAGTGCATGTTGAAGTACTTATCATCTTTTCATTCCAAGTCTCTTTCATGTCATCTTCAAATCCTTGCATCATCTAACCAGCCCCTAGCATGTTGTCATATGCAATGTGTCTGGGTTCCGTTCTTTTGTTGCACCTTTCCGATGTCAAGTTCATCGACATCTCTCCATCTCCGGAATCGATGTTTTACTTTCACGTTGTAATTATTTCTGTTAATTGCATCGTTGATCATGTCATGTTGCCATGTTACTTACACCAAAATTAAGTCTAAGACCAAAGCCATATTACGTAAATAAATTGCATATGAAGTTGTTGACGGGTCGTCACCACCTTCATTTAAATCTGACTAGATAGGGTCACATCATGTCGATTAAACTTAATCATCCCATCTTTTCCTGTGCATTGCACCCATTGCTTACGTGTGTGCCTTTTCCTTGCTGGTACTTTACGTTAGCACCTGAGACCGCCGAGGAGACTTACATGGAGATTTCCGACATCGAGCCCGAGGAGCCTGCTACGTCTGCTTCGACGACCGATTACCCAGGCAATGGGAAGATTTATACCATTACTTGATACCTTTCTGCCTACCTGCCTAGCTGTAGTATAGAACGGTTGCTTGATCCTATCCACTTGCTTATGCCACTTTCAACAACCAAACATCCATGATCCCCACATCCCAGCAAAACATTGTATTGCTAAGTTACCGCTGCTCAGCCATTTCTTAGTATGAGTAGGAAAACTTGCTGCCTACCCTGTGCTATGGTTTGGGATATCATGTTATTTAAAGAAGTTGGTTGATATTTATTATTATTATGATGTTAATTTATACTTGACGAAAGATGGGAGACCAGGTTGTTCCCGCCAGGTGTTTTGTTCCATTTGAGTCACTTAGGTCCCGAGTTCCGGGTATTGTGTTTCTTGACGAGCGTGCCTAATCGTGTGTGGGATTCTATGGGGTCCCCTTGTCTTACCTACCTAGCTTCATACAGTTTTAGTGGTGGCCCGAGCTGTTTTACTATTTGCAACGTGTGTGTGCTGGTGGTACCCCAGTTGTTTACAAATCACCTTGGGCCAGGAGGACTTGTTCCTTGGCTGGCCCACCTTGAACGGCGAGGGCCCGGTCCTCATGTGAGGTTTAACCGGTAACCCAAACCCTGTTGATACGGAAAAGGCCGATCCAAAAGCGTGGCCGGCTTTTGGATTGGATGTCGACTCCCCGGGGGCCACCCGGAATTGTGTGTTGTTAGTTAGAGGGACTCTGACGTTCCGGAGTTTCAGGTGCTTACCTAGCCAAGTGGAAACCGGGCGTACATGTGAAGCCTATGATGGGCAGTTGGTACACCCCTGCAGGGTTAAATCTTTTTGAAAATCCGTGTCCGCGGTTATGGGCGACTTGAGACCTACTCCTTGTTCATAGAATAACATCAATTTGAATCATAATTAAAACTTTTCTACCATGTGAGTTCCTTGGTTGCTTTTCTTCGTCCAGGGGGACCGAGAGAAGATCCAAGTTGTGTTATGTTTGACGTAACTAGGTGAATAGCCGACTAATGGGGTTCGGGGCAGAAAACACAAATTTTTCATAACCTACGAGACCCATACCCAAGACCTATGCTACGGGGATGCAAGTAACGGACAGAAATAGATCACATACCAGTATGTAGTCCGTTAAGAGGGAAACGTTCCCACATGAACGTGGTCGGTGTAGTCGTACCGGCAATCCCCGATGCCGCGCAGATCCACGATGACACCTGCGGCCACCCGATCCTTGTAGACCGATGACGGGATTACGTCCCCGTCGGAACGTTGTCGATAAAGACCTCGCGATACGGCCACGACGGCGAAGTAGCACCACAAGTGTAGTGCCTCGCGGGATTATACACATACAGTATACCCGACGTCCCTCCGGGCTCCGAACCAGTAGAGTAGCGGAAAGAAGATGGATTCGGATACCGATTCCAGCAGCACGACGGCGTGCGTATAGTGGAGAAATCCCCAACCAAGTGTAGACTCCAAACAAGGGGAGTCCACTCGAGGAAGGAGAAAAGAGGGAGAGAGAGATTAGAGAAACTTGTCTCAAATCAATTTGTATGAAGAAAAAGGGGCACCCTACCCCTCCTTATATAGGCCAAGGAGGGGTGCCACCCCCCCCCCTCCACTTCCGGGGTGGGACTAATCCCAAGGGAGGGGGTTTTGGCGCAGCCCTAGGGGGGTGGGCCCCCCTCATGGCGCCATGGCCCATGGGGGAGGACTCCCTCTCCCCCTAATGGGCCCTATGAGGCCCATATTCCTTTTCTTCCATTTTTAATTATATTTAAATACATTTTCATATTTAATTCAGATAATTAAATAATAAAACGTATATTAAACATTATTAAATATATTTTGACCCTTTCAAAATACCCGGAACAACTTCTGGCCTTCATCGGAACAATTCCGGTGTTCTCTCCAATATCTCCGGTGATCCCGAATCAATCCTTACTGCGTCGAATACCCTTAAGTGTAACACCCTACGGTCCGGGAAACAGCAGACATGATCGAGACAATTCTCATTGATCAATGAATAATCAATTGGACCTGGTTACAATCCTTGATAGCCCCTACGCTTCCATCGAATGAACTTCAATCGCTGTTGGATCCGTTAACCGTGTGCCTGTTCCCTTTGTCCTATGGTACTTTGCTTGTCCGAGGTTTGATCATCGGTATCCACTATACCTAGTTCGTCCTCGTTCTCAACAAACAAGTTTACTCATTCCTGTGATATTACAACTCCGTGACCTAGTGTAACACCCTCAGAATCAGTAACAGTAATCACCAAAGTGATTCCACTGTTAGTGATCATTACTGTTGATGATCAAGCCATGATCACCTTTGATCATAGCTCTGTCAAATTTCAACCCTGATAAAATTTTCAAATTTGTGTGGACTATTGAATTGCTCCAAGAATTTATGGGTGATTAATAACCATCATGCAAAAACTTAAACCAAGTTAACTCCTAGCCATTTGAATAATCACAAGTCAATGATAATTATGAACCCAATGTTGTGGGGTTATCAAATTGTTTTATAAATTAAAATAAAATGGAAATCTTAGATAAACCACAATGATGAACCCTATTAATGGGATGCCTAGCAATCATTAAGCCATGTTACTATGGTACTTGTTATTTTAATTAAAATGATTTATTAATATTAAGGAATAAAACCAGAAGCTTAGGGATTATGAAATGGCCATGGTAAATTTAATAAACAAGTAGGAATTTTAAATGCACTAAAAATTGTGAAACCAATTTTATTAAATGCCTAAAAATTAGTAGGTCTTATAAATATTGGAATGTGAATTTATTAAGTTATTTAAATAATGCAATTAAATGATAACAGTAGCAAAACAATACCAAAAAGCCTTTTAAAATAAATAACAATATTCAAATGAATTTAATTAATGCCCAAACTTATTGTGGCATCACTTTACGGTTTAACACAATTATTGGGACTGTTGTCGCATTTTTCTAAAAGCATTTGATACCCAGAAATAATAAAACAGAAAAGTAACAAAAGAAAAGAAAAGAAACTAAACTACGCCGGGGGCGAGGCCCACCCCGGGCCCAGCCCCCCTACTCTCTCCTTCTTCCCCTCCACCTACCCCCCTCCCCCACCACGCACGGCAAGCAGTGCAGCCATGGCCACTGTGGCCATGCCGGCCCCCCTCCACCTGCCCCCCTGCTCCCCCCTACCTGCCCCCTCATCTCCTATGGATAAGGACGAGGCCGGACGCCCCCATTCCCTCCCCTGCCCCTCCCTTTCCCTCGCGTCGCCCTGTGCTTCTCCCTCCCGCTCGGACCGCGCCGCTGTCGCCGTGCCGCCGTGAGCACGCGTGGCCGGCGACCACCTCAGGCCTAGTCGTGCTGCCTGGGAGCTTCCCCGACCTCGTCCACTTCTTCCCCGAGCGGAGAACCGGCCGGGACGCGCTGCACGCCACGAATCGGCCGCCCCCTCCCACCACAGCCTCCGCTCCTCGTCGGCAAATTCGCCGTGCTAACCGCGCCATGGCCTCCCTGTGCCTGCTCCCGAGCTCGACTGTGAGCTCCCTCACGTTTTCCCCTCTCCTCGTTCCTCCCCGTGTCCCGAAGGACCGCCGCCTCGAGGCCGCGCTCCGACCGCCGCGGGTGCTCGCCATGGCCGCCCCGTGGGCGTTTGTTTTTGCTGCCGGCGCCGCCCGCCCTTGGCCACTCGCCGTGTGTGCCCTGGCCACGCACGACCACGCCCTGCGCGTGCCGCCGCATGGTCTCCCCGCCGTGCTGGGCTCGCTCCGGCGAGCTCTGGTTGCACTGCCCGCGTGGTGATAATCGTGGGTTAACCCCTCGGTTAATCTAAACACCCACACCTAATAGCATATGACATGTGGGCCTCCATGCCCTTTAACTTAATTAAACTGATTAATTAGCACCTAGGAGTATGACAACTGGGCCCCATCCATTTGGTTAAATAAAAAAACCTTTTATTTAATCCCTGGGTCACTTACACTTGGGCCCCACTAGCTGCTTAAGTTAAATAAAATTGATTAATAGTTAATCTTTGTGTGACATGTAGGCCCCACTGGATATTAGATTTAAATAAACCATTTTTATTAGTGCTATGTATGACATGTGGGACCCCTGGTCAGTAGGTCCCACTTGTCAGGTTTGACTAGGTCAATATCACTGTTCTGGATAATGATAATTTAAATAATAAATAAATCCTAGAAAATGATTTAAATTGAATAAAACTTTGAAATTGAATATCTTTTAAACCGTAAGTCAGATTCAAAAACTTTATACATGAAAATTGATCGGAAAATTACAACGAATACAGATACGCTACCCATATACCCACCACAGCCCTCTAACATACCGAACATCGAACCGTCCCCCTCCGGACCGTCTGTCCGATAAATTGTCCGGTACTGATAAAGTACCCGGATGGATTTATTTCGAACACGAATGTTGTTCGGAATAGATCAAATAACCCGGATACACCACCCACACATGTGTCGGATGTCGACGACACCTCCGGCATGATATCTCCCCCCTCCAGAAACCCTGTCCGGTAATCACCCGGAGCTGGCAGTTCATCCTCGGATGAATTTCCGCTCCGAGCAACGTGCATTGCACTGCGTTAGAACACCGTTAACTTTGCGTTTGCCATGTCTTGTATTTGTATTGCTATTATTGCTGTTTATTTATTGTTTCTTCCCCCCTTTATTCCCCGATAGACCCCGCTACTACCGTCGACTACACCGCTGCTGAGTGCGACTACTTTGTCGACGACCGTACCGCTACTACCGAGCTTCCAAGCAAGCAGAGCCATTATTTTCCCCAGATATCGCCTATCTTTCCGTACATTTCTTGCACTAGGCATTGTTACTGCTGCTGCTACGTTGCTTACCTATTCAATTGCATAGCCTGTCATTGTAGCCCCTTGATGTACCTTCCTTTAATCCTATGCTGCCTATTATTACTTATGCATTATTCAGCAGTAAACCCTGCGCATTGTTAGCTAGGTTTAGAATAGAGGGTCCTGATCCCTTTGGGAGTGATCGCGGAAACGATATATGACAACTGCAACAGGTACGGATCAATGCAGACGCCCTAGGGAACCTACAACGGCGAGACTCTGCCGAGTCGCTTCGAGTTTGGCTTACGAGTGGAATGGACTCGTATTTCACTCTCGTCGGCTCAGTAGCGTAGCATCACCGGGATGATACGAGGTTTACCTCTTTAGTTCCTTCCGCTGATGTCTCTGTCGAACCTCTTCAAGTGTACCATCGAGGGTGATTCCTCCTGGCTTCACTTGATGGTAGGCACTCGAATCAACTGGTGTCCTTACAGGTAAGGAGTCGGGTGACCCAACGGTGCCCGTGCAGGGTATCTTAGCGGAACGACAGGTCAGGTGTATTCCACCGGTGTGCGGCGGGCCTGGTGCTGTTCGTGGCCGACAGGTATCCTGTTGTACGAAAGTCGAGCTCTTCAGAGGAAACGCGAGACAAGGTAAGGAGACGGTTCACCTTGTTGGTAACCGCACGAGTTGGTGGGGCGTCAGGGCAGGCACCGATGTTACTGGTGGTCCTGACTGCTGTCTTTGTCCGCGACTCATTCAATAAGGGGCAACGATAACGTTTGTCTCGACAGAAAATTAATAAAATGCTTAATGGGTTCGGCGGATGACTTGAGTAGCCTTTTGGCTTTTACGCACTACCTATACGTGGGATTACGGTGTGGGCCCTCCGCGTTGTGGTCTCGTTCGAAAGCTCTGAAAGACGTCCAGTTCAGCATTGTGGCGCGGTCGGATCCGCATCCATGATAGAGTTGTGTGGTATCCACCGTCTTCACAACGACTCGGAGAGCGAGGGGTGATAGGCCCATGACCCCCTTGCACTTAGGGTTGTAGACCGGCGGGGACCTCTCTGATGAGCCGTAGGATGGGCCTCGGCGTGTCGGATAGCCTCGGTGGGGTGCACCCTAACCAGGTGTACGCCACCCTGGAGATCCGAGCGTGTAGTGTCACACTAGTGCACCCCTGCAGGGAAGATTGATCTATCGATAGCCGTGTCCACGGTAACAGGACGCATTATGTTGAAGTCAGACTCTACCACTACAAACTACTACTATTAAACTGTATGGTTCCGGTTTCTTTTCCTCGCAGGGAGTCGAGGAAGGGAACTCGGAGGCATTATTAATTATGATTACAACTTATTATTATACAAAGCTGCAGCAACTTCTGCTGCATTGTTACTTTCATTTCTGTTATATTAAATTGTTGGCGGATTCTTACCTCATGCTTCAAGACTCGTCGGAAGATGCTAGTCTTCGTTAGGCCTAGCTTCTTGTCCTTGCTCTGGATTTCTGTCTTCCAGTCCACTATATACAGCCTCTTATTTCCGCAGATACAATGCATAATGCTTAGTAGCGGACGTAAGTCTCGCGGGTATACTAGATACTCACCCTGCTTTATTTCCTTTACTGTTTTTCCTGATCGGCCGCTGCAGTCGACGTTGGAGTCCAGGAGTAGGAGAACCTCGATGTCGACCACCGCAACGTGAAGATCCCCGATGCCTTCTACGACGTCGAGTTCCCCTTTGACCAGGAGTAGTTTGGAGGTTCCCAGGCAGGAGGCCTCGCCTTTTCGATCGTGTTGATCTTTGTGCTAGCCTTCTTAAGGCAACCTTGTATCCTTGTGTCTGTACTCAGATACTTTTGCTTCCGCTGATCTTGTGCTCTCGAGCTGTTGTATTCGAGCCCTCGTGGCCCCTGGCTTGTATTAAATATCTTGTATTATTTTTATTTGTAGAGTTGTGTTATGATATCTCACCGTGAGTCCCTGATCTCGTTCGTGTACCTTGCGTGTATGATTACTGTACACGGTCTGATTTTGGGGGCGTCACACCTAGTCACACGTTTGCAAACTTTATGATGTAACATCACCGAGTAGGCCCAGAGTACCTATCCGTCACACGAATGGACAAATCCCTCTTTGATCTATTTGCATACTCATCAACCATCTATTTCGGAATACCCAAAGTGCACCGTTATGGCCAGCATATTTCAGTCATGCGGTGGGATACAAATCAAAGTCTCCTCATAGATGACAATTACGTATGGTCATTACGTCAAAGGATCTGGTCACTACGTTATAGTTATCGCAATGTCGAACTATGTGACTTGATCACATCGCAACACTTCTGGTGGGTGTATGTCCATCATATCATTATCCAATGATACGACTCCATTGTCAACAGACGCCATTGTCTCATGATCAGGAAACCTTGATCGTCAATCACCCAATGGAATAGTATACTAGGGTTTACTAGGGACCTGGTTGTTTGTATACCACACCTGTATTAATGTTTCCGCCTAATACAGTTATAGCATAGTATCAAACTTATTATGAACTAATGGAATATGCTCAATAAAACATATTTTATTTGCCTCTAGGGCACATTCCCAACAGTCTCCCACTTGCACTAGAGTACAAATAATCTAGTTGCATTTTCTCTGGATCATAACTCCTTATTGATCATGCTTGCCCGTGGAAGAGGTTGTATCAACGGTCTGGGTACCATTCAGAACCGTATGTCCTTTTGCAAATCATAATGTCACCTAATTTGACATTCCTTCATTATCCACTATAATGATGAGGTATATATATTTGGCGGTGAAGTGAGACTTTGTTTGCTGTGTCATAGCAATGAAATCCGGTGGGTCACGTGGACTTTCCCATAGTCATGCACACTTGAAACTCACTCAATCAGAAGTCAAACTTCTTAAGCCATAATATAACTCCTGCTACTTCTAAAGCAGCCACATCAATGTAGATTCAATCCTTAGTGCATTGTATGCAACTTTGATGTCTAACCATGTTTCTTTCAACTTAGGCATTCATTAGTATGATATCTCAATTTTCTAGGTTAGTGTCAAAACTTGAACCAGCATAACATTTGTGGTCAAGTCCACTATCCTTTAAAAATTTGAGATGTATCCTCAGTTCTCTTAAGACACTGAAGGATAAACTTAACTCTTTGTTCAATGATTTACTCATAAATCATATCACAACATGTTCTTACTACTAAGAACTTGGGTCACATTACGTCGAGTACATAACTCTGGTTTTATATGAAAGAACCTATGACAAAGGCATAGAGGATCCAACACATCCATTTCTTTCATTAACCATTAACCATTGTTCTTGTACTGAGATTAACTCAACACTTCTCTTGGATATACAAGTAAGGACCACTTCTTGACTTGTCCCATTCTAAACTCCTTCAGAATCTTTATCCAGGAAAGTATTACGACTCAATGTTATTAAACACATATCTATCTTAATAGATCTTCAATGCTTAATACTTATTCATCTTAATTTATGAAAGATTCAAATAATCATTAACACCAACTACACCATTCATAATATGTTATCCATATATGAGAATGTTATCATGCTCCCACTCAAATATGTCATGCACATATTAAGTTATAGGATAACACTCATATTGCTCCCACTCAAATATGTCGGCCACATATAAGACAAGGATAATATCCACATGGCTCCCACTTAGATATGTCAGACACATATTAAGTTCAGGATACTAAACACATGGCTCCTACTCAAATATGTCATTTACATATAAGTCTAGGATAATACTCCCATAGCTCCCACTCAAAATATGTCGTCTACATATTAAGTTTCAGGAAACTATTCAGCTCCCACTCAGTTTCATGCAAATGCATGTTTCCTCGATATTTTGGTTAAGTCCAAAAATCCTTTGATCATCCATCAAAATGAGAATTCAGTTTACGAGACACTAGTATCCATATGTTTTTTCCAAAACCTTCTTGTTGTACCAATTACAACACTTCTTCAAATACAGGATTTGAGGAAATCATGGTATTGATAACAATCCTGGATCAATCGTAGTGAATATCACTTTGACTCAAGCAATGCTACACATTGTAGTCAACCCATTGAATTTGTCAGAAACAATCTTTGTGACAAACATATCTTGATGTCCCTTTGATGTTCACATTTATTCCTCATAACTCTAAAGTTATTGTGAATATCAAGTAACCTCCTTACTTGATAAGATTCAAGCAATCTTAAATGTAACTCAACATAGTATTTCATGACTCGTAGTCATATCTCGTACTTAGGTCCACCATCGCTTCTTTGTAGTTCGTAGGAATGTCTTGTTCCATTAACATGACAAGTGAATCATGAATATCATTTTGCTCCAGGGGCAAATATATATTCTTGAATCCTACCTTTCTCAGTAAAAGCTCCCATCAGAAAATCATGTTCATTATCATTAGTTTCTCCTCTTATTGTAGAGCTTTGCTTCCAGAACATATTCCGTTGCACTACTCTGACATTTGGAGGCAAGGTCAATTACCTTGGTTGAACTTTCACTTTTCTTCCATTACCACATTTATCAAGAACAATTCTTGACAAACACCAAACATAGCAATACAAGTTTTTCTCCTTTTGTTTCTAGTTGTGGAAGATGCATCCATAGTTGTCTAAGGATACACTACAAAGATAATTTATCTTACATAAATCAAGCTTCCTAGAAACCACAACACACCATGACATATATAGTGTTGGTTTCCACGAACTCAGATGGTTCCCTATGCTGAAGTGAGTGTTTGCATATTAAATTAATAACTCTAAACAATAATAACGTAACTTGGTAAGAGTTAACTTAGACCATACACTTTTCGATAGAATATGATCACAATGTTCAGGCACGTCAATTATATTGAAGTGTCTCAAGACATTTCAATTTGTGGAACAACTTTCACACAAGTCTTTATGCCCAAGACTAACTCAAAACATTTGTCACTTTGATCAAATCGTAGAGACTTGTCTTTCTTGTTAATTTAATATCCATATTTACTCTGAAATCCCTTTTGATCATATCAAATTATTTCAGACTCCTGTTTCATTAGTGAATACAAATATTCATCTAAGTCCACATACGAAGTTCACGAAATAATGAAATTCACCACATGCTGACATACGATACATCACAATGTATGATACTCAACAATCAGTACACATTCCGTGTACCAAAATGCGAGGTTTTAGTCATCTCACCTAAAAGGCATGGTTTGTATGTGTCAAGAGATCAAGTATCTTAAGACATCATCATACCATTCATGACTTAAACTGTAGTTTCATTATTAAGCCTGTATATTTCTTGGCATTACAATATTTCTTATAAATGATCAAACAACTATCATCAATATAAGAATAACTCATTCATAATCGTAATGTGACCATAAGAGATATCATTCATGAAAGGAGAACAACTGACTTGTTTCTCACTAATATAAATAATTGTCTTCGCGAGATGCAAGACACACTAATAAAGTCCTCATTCAAACGATCATAAAATTTATTCATGTATTAATCAATTGATAGATGTAGAGGGAGAGTGTTGTCGACCATCAACTATCTTGATTGCCGTCAGCACACATTGTCACATCATCCCTTCCAAGCCACTCTCAAGCAGTAAGTTCAAGCATCGAATACTTAATCAACCGCAATTAGTGTTTCGTGGGAAAGACATTTATAACTCGTATATCAAATATACCTTCTCCGTCAATGACCATTCCTGCATTGGTTCTACTCTTAAAGTTCTTGACTTTAACCATGACCTCATGACAGGTGAACGATTATCCTTCAGGACATAGTCCAGACATGGTCTTTGTAACTGGGAGGAAGCGGATGCAACTCCCCAGTTATCGCAAAGTAACCAGTCATTCAGTAGTCCAAGTTATACACAAGGTGTTCCATGTATCTTATACATTTTCCAAGTGACTTTCTCAGCAGGTTGTTCCTTCCACCATAGTTGAAAGAAACCCCGTCCATATACTCATATTCCATTACTCTGATTTGTGACCAAGTGCTTTCAAGTTCACCTAGCACGTCATACGTGTTGGTTAACATGCATTGATAATTCAGATTCCATAGAATGAATTATGGTGTATTGGACAGTCATTCATAAGTGACGGTGAGTGCGATACTCATCATCATCTTCCTTGATTACGGAGTTGTCAGGTGTATCTCCTAGCAGTTCTTCGTATTATGTTTAGCAAGTCATTACTGATGAGTATGTCTCTAATGGTGTTGGTACACATCAATGAAGTAAGACCCATTTACCTTAAGTTCTATCATACTAAAAGAGCCATAGTTCTAAACATTGGTATGACGTTATCTACAATGATATTTCCTAAGACATGAAGATTAACTTCATAATATGGAGTTCATGTTTCAAAAACAATTCTGGAACTCCCACTCAGACAAACATCCCTCATAGTTTCTAAGTGATTACACGATCCTTGAACACCATACCTCCCCCGATCGTCACGGCCATCAGTATGTTGTTCAAGGTAGGCCATCATGCCAATCACATCATCCATGTGACTCATGCTCGACCTTTCGGTCTCTTGTGTCCCGAGGCCATATCATATACATATGCCAGGCTCACCACCACACCCTATGTGATTTGTTGTTGTGTCATGCAAGGCCATATCATATACATATGTCAGGCTTGCTACACCAACCTCATGTGAACGAAAAAATGTTTGACACACGTGTGACACGTGGTGCCTCCATAATGTAGAACTTTCCAGGTGGTGCTCACTAGGGTAAGGACACTATGTTGGTTTTAGTGAGGGATCATCCTATTATGCTACCGTCGTATATCTAACATATTAGCAAAACAGGATGCAACAGTATAAATCATACATGCTATGATTCCCCCCAACATACAAATTAAAGTTGAAAACGCCTTTCTACTTTATCTTTTGCAAGTTTTACGTGGCTGCTAGGGGTTTCGAGAAAAGAACCGTTTCTATCCTACGAAAACAAGCCACAACACCAATCCACAATTGTCTCTATTACACCACTGTTGGGGCCCTCCGTTGCAAACATCTTCGCATCGCTAATGCAGAGAAACAGACACCCCCCAGCCACTTTATATGGTACAAGCCATATGTCAAGCGTGGAACCAGTCTCGCGTAAACGCGTAAGGTCGGTCGGGGGCGCTTCATCAAACATTGCCGCAACGCTAAATGAGTACACGTGAGAGGGTAACAATTGGAGAGTTGATGCCCACATACTAGATGTGTTCTATCCGTACAATACATCTACGCATAGCCTTGCTCATGATACCACTGTTGGGGTTCGAGGCACAAAACACAAATTTTTCATAACCTACGAGACCCATACCCAAGACCTATGCTATGGCGATGCAAGTAACGGACAGAAATAGATCACATACCAGTATGTAGTCCGTTAAGCGGGAAACGTTCCCACATGAACGTGGTCGGTGTAGTCGTACCGGCAATCCCCTAAGCCGCGCAGATCCACGATGACTCCTGCGGCCACCCGATCCTTGTAGACCGATGACGGGATTACGTCCCCATCGGAACGTTGTCGATGAAGACCTCGCGATACGGCCACGATGATGAAGTAGCACCACAAGTGTAGTGCCTCGCGGGATTATACACATACAGTATACCTGACGTCCCTCCAAGCTCCGAACCAGTAGAGCAGCGGAAAGAAGATGGATTCGGATCCCGATTCCTGCAGAATGACAGCGTGCGTATAGTGGAGAAATCCCCAACCAAGTGTAGACTCCAAACAAGGGGAGTCCACTCGAGGAAGGAGAAAAGAGGGAGAGAGAGATTAGAGAAACTTGTCTCAAATCAATTTGTATGAAGAAATGGGGCACCCTACCCCTCCTTATATAGTCCAAGGAGGGGTGCCACCCCCCCCCCTCCACTTCCGGGGTGGGACTAATCCCAAGGGAGGGGGTTTTGGTGCAGCCCTAGGGGAGTGGGCCCCCCTCATGGCGCCATGGCCCATGGGGGAGGACTCCCTCTCCCCCTAATGGGCCCTATGAGGCCCATATGCCTTTTCTTCCATTTTTAATTATATTTAAATACATTTTAATATTGTAATTCAGATAATTAAATAATAAAACATATATTAAACATTATTAAATATATTTTGAACCTTTCAAAATACCCGGAACAACTTATGGCCTTCATCGGAACAATTCCGGTGTTCTCTCCAATTTCTCCGGTGATCCCGAATCAATCCTTACTGCGTCGAATACCCTTAAGTGTAACACCCTACGGTCCGGGAAACAGCAGACATGATCGAGACAATTCTCATTGATCAATGACTAATCAATTGGACCTGGTTACAATCCTTGATAGCCCCTGCGCTTCCATCGAATGAACTTCAATCGCTGTTGGATCCGTTAACCGTGTGCCTGTTCCCTTTGTCCTATGGTACTTTGCTTGTCCGAGGTTTGATCATCGGTATCCACTATACCTAGTTCGTCCTCGTTCTCAACAAACAAGTTTACTCGTTCCCATGATATTATAGCTCCGTGACCTAGTCACACGTTTGCAAACTTTGTGATGTAACATCACCGAGTGGGCCCAGAGTACCTATCCGTCACACGGATGGACAAATCCCGCTTTGATCTATTTGCATATTCATCAACCATATATTTCGGAATACCCAAAGTGCACCGTTATGGCCAGCATATTTCAGTCAAGCGGTGGGATACAAATCAAAGTCTCCTCATAGATGACAATTACGTATGATCATTACAGTCAAAGGATCTGGTCACTACGTTATAGTTATCGCAATGTCGAACTATGTGACTTGATCACATCGCAACACTTCTGGTGGGTGTATGTCCATCATATCATTATCCAATGATACGACTCCATTGTCAATAGACGCCATTGTCTCATGATCAGGAAACCTTGATCATCAATCGCCCAATGGACTAGTATACTAGGGTTTACTAGGGACCTGGTTGTTTGTATACCACACCTGTATTAATGTTTCCGCTTAATACAGTTATAACATAGTATCAAACGTATTATGAACTAATGGAATGTGCTCGATAAAACATATTTTATTTGCCTCTAGGGCACATTCCCAACACAGACTTATGACGCGATGTCACGTGTATTCTTGGATCTTACCCCTACTCTATTAGAACGTTAGCCTCCATATATGCTAGTGCGGCTGCAATCTTTACCTTTACCTAGTCTTACCGTAGGAAGTTAGTTATCCTGTAATGATATAATCTCACCCCTGTTTTCCTTTTGTGCTTTTACTGTTTTGCCTGATCGGCCGCTGCAGTGGACTACTACCTCGACCCGAGCATCGGACGATACTTCGTGGAGGTGCCCCCGGAGGACGACGATAAGGACGACCCCGTTCAGTAGATCCTATAGTTGGGCTTCGACGATCCGTGGGTGGACTATTTATGTGCAGCCCTCTCTAGGGAAATTTGGATTTTGACCATACTCGGTCGTGTTTGTCTTCCGCTTGTTGCATGATGTACTGTTGGGTCTACGGACCTCTGAGATGATGTAATAAATTCCAGTGGCGATGTATGCCATGGACTCTATATATTTATTTCTTAGTGTTAAGTTCATTGTTCATATACCTGTTGTCGACAATCCGGCAGCGACACGAGTGCGAGTGTCGTGAGCTGGTGGCCTTTTATGCACTACTAACTTGAGCGGGACGCGAAAGCGACTAACTCGAGTTAGCACAGCATCGGGGGCCTTACAATATAGTGGCGGTTCGTGAGCGAATCTCATCGGACCGAAAAAGATGGGGACTCATCGGTCGAAGACTAGCTCTTCACCAAGAGTAAAACTTCGATAAAGTTGGAAGCAATTTATTCGGAACCCAATGAAGTTCGAAGCAATATGCTTTCTGTTTCAAATGTTCTTAACCATACTAGACATAGTAGATTGGGAGCGAATAAAGAATGCAGGGGATAGGGTCCGGAACTTATCACTTCGAATAAAAACATCAACGGAACTAAAAGTGATAAGCACAGGAGACAAACCAAAACGAATAAAAACAAAAACAGAACTGGAAGAAAATTGCGAACGAAGATAAACACTTAAACAAGGACGAAGGAAAACACAAGCAAAACTAAACAAACAAACACACAACGAAGGTGAATATATACAGGGGTAAATTTTCGATCTTACTGAACATTGTGTGAGTCTAGGATGTTTAGCTCACATCTCAATGCACAGAACCTTTTCTCGTCCAATGGCTTCGTGAATATGTCTGCCAATTGATCTTCAGTTCTGACATGACTGATCTCAATGTCTTCGCGCTGAACATGATCTCGAAGAAAATGATGGCGAGTATCAATATGCTTCGTTCGAGAGTGTTGCACATGATTGTGTGCAATTTTGATAGCACTCTCATTATCACACAGCAAAGGTATTTTCTTCACATAAATACCATAATCTTTCAGCGTCTGCTTAAGCCAAAGAATCTAAGTGCAACATGAGCCAGCAGCAATGTATTCGGCTTCAGCAATAGATATTGAGACACAGTTTTTCTTCTTTGAAGACCAACACACAAGAGATCTACCAAGGAAATGACATGTGCCTAAGGTAGATTTCCTGTCAACACTATCACCAGCCCAGTGTGAATCAGAATATCCAATCAAATCAAACTGAGTTCCTTTGGGGTACCAAAGTCCCAATGAAGGAGTATGTGCTAGATACCGCAGAATTCGCTTTACAGCAGTATGATGTGATTCCTTCGGATTGGCCTGAAAACGAGCACAAATACAAACTGATAGCATGATATCTGGTCTAGATGCACACAGGTATAAGAGGGAACCTATCATAGACCGATACTTCTTCTGACCGAAGGGTTTGCCCTTCTCATCAGCATCCAGAAAGCCATTGGTTGGCATGGGAGTTTTGATAGTCTTGCAATCAGTAAGTCCAAATTTCTTCAGGCAATCCTTCAAATATTTTTCTCGAGAAATAAAGGTGCCATTCTTCTGTTGTCGTATCTGAAGTCCAAGGAAAAACTTCAATTCACCCGTCATGGACATCTCGTATTTCTTCGACATCATCCTTGCAAATTCTTCGCTGATTTCAGGGTTAGAGCAGCCAAAAATGATATCATCTACATATATCTGACACACAAATAGGTCATTGTTATATGATCGAGTGAAAAGACTGGGGTTAGTGGTTCCAGGTTTGAAGCCTTTCTTCAGGAGGAAATCCTTCAATGTTTCATACCAAGCACGAGGTGCTTGCTTCAGTCCATACAAAGCTTTGTGAAGCTTGTACACCGTCTCAGGATTTTTTGAGTCTTCAAAACCTAGAGGCTGCATAGCATATACTTCTTCTTCTATCTCACCATTAAGAAAAGAACTTTTGACATCCATTTGATATAGGAATATGTTATCGTGGTTAGCAAAAGCAAGCATGACACGAATGGATCCGAGATGGGCTACTGGAGCATAGGTTTCACCGAAATCAATGCCTTCGATTTGGGTGTACCCTTGTGCTACCATTCTAGCCTTATTTCTTACCACAATACCATCTTCATCTTGCTTGTTGCGAAATATCCACTTAGTGCCAATAATATTGTGCTTCGTGGGATCAGGCTTATCAACTAGAGACCAAACTTTGTTTCTCTCAAACTGGTGAAGTTCTTCCATCATAGCCAATAACCAGTCTGGATCCTTCATGGCTTCATCAAATTTTGAAGGCTCTAGCATAGAAACAAAAGAAAAACTTCCACAGAAGTTAGCCAAACGAGTACGAGAGCGAGTAGTGGGACGACCTGGTTGACGAATGTCTTCGAGGATCGAATCAACATCAACTCTTCTTCGGACTCGACATAAAGTTGTATCGTTTGCTTCAGGCTCAGCTTCTGCTTCAGGATCTGCTTCAGAAAATGCTCCTTTTGAGAGCCATTAGTTTCATCAAACCTCACATTTACAGTTTCCATAACTTTCCCAAAGTGAGAGTTATACACTCTGTAAGTGTGAGAATTTGAGCTAACCTAGAAGAAAACCTTCATGTGCCTTAGGGGAAAATTTAGAGCAATGATTTGTATCTATAATAAAACATGGAGCACCAAATACCCTAAGGTAAGACACATTAGACTTGTTACCAGTCATAAGTTCATGTGATGTTTTCTTCAGGAACTTGTGAAGGTAAACCTTATTGATGATATGGCATGCAGTGATTATTGCTTCGGTCCAGAACCAGATGGGTGTCTTGTATTCAACAAGCATTGTTCTGGCCATCTCAATAAGAGAACGATTCTTCCTTTCAACAACACCATTCTGCTGCGGTGTATAAGCTGCAGAAAATTCATGAGTGAAGCCATATTCATCAAGAAAATCTTCAATATGAGTATTTTTTAATTCAGTTCCATTATCACTTCTGATATTCTTCAGCTTCGAATCATGTTCAATTTGATCTCTCTTAGTGAATGACGTGAAGATATCAACAACTTTTCTCTTGTCATCCGAAAAGAAAACCCAAGTGTAACGAGAGAAATCATCAACAATCACTAGGCCATACTTATTTCCTCCCAGGCTAGCATAATTTTGAGGACCGAAGAGATCCATATGAAGCAATTCAAGAGGACGAGTAGTGGTCATGATTGTCTTCGCTGAATGATGTTTCTTAGTAATCTTTCATGCTTCACAGGCACTGCAGAGACGGTCCTTCTCGAATTTTACTTCGGTAAGACCAATAACATGCCTTTTCTTCGCTAGGACTTGAAGATTTCGCATTCCTGCATGATCAAGCCTTCGATGCCATAACCAACCAGATGAAGCGTTTTCCATTAAGTAGGTGGAAACAGCAGGGCCCGAAGAGAAATCAACAATGTAGAGATCTCCCTTTCGAAACCTTCGAAGACAAACGTGTAGTCATCCTGTGAAAACACAACACAACGCGAAGCAGAAAACAGAACAAGCATACCCATATCACATAGCTTTGATATAGACATTACATTGTATCCAAGGGATTGGACAAGCATAACCTTATCAATATGTTTATACTTTGATATAACAACCTTACCTAATCCAATAACTTAACCCTTATTGTTGTCACCGAAGGTAATATATTTATGTGAAGATTCAGTGAGCTTGTCTTCGGTGAACAACTCTTTGTCTCCGGTCATATGATTTGTGCAACCACTGTCCATGACCCATTCGGATCCACCGGAGACATTGCCCTGCAGAAGAATTAGTTCTTCTTAATCACCCACAATCGAGCAGGTGACTTAGAAGGCAATGGAGCACTTGACGAAGCATTAGCTTCATAACGAACAGGATTATAACGACATGGAGGTCCATCAAGTACACCATAAATGAAATTCCTCTTAAGGGGGTTAGGGTAAGAATGAGCATAGGCGATCTTAGAATTATTATTTCGGTGATGATAAGCAAATCGACCAACGCGGTAGTACTCTTTCTGTGGAACGTTTGCTTTAGGGACCAGCGAATCATTTCTCTCCTCTAGAGAATAGAAATTCTTCGGCGGCACCGAAGACTTTCCCTGCATAGAATGGTTAGTAGGCAATTTTTTCACAAGTGCTTTCTGCACCCATATCTGCCTCTTGTAGAAGCCATTCTTAGGAAGAGTACCAACATACTCAGTTGTAACCTTTCCCTGTTCATCTTTAATGAGCTTGTAATCCGAATCAAGTGATTCATCTATAATAGCCTTATTCATTTTGCAGTGAAAACCTGAAAGGTTAGCAATATCAATGGGACCCAAACAGTCTTAGGATACTGCTCAAGTTCCCAATAAGTGCCATCAGGGTTTATCTTCCTCTCGAAACCAACACCCTCATTTCTGGGATTCCTGTGAAGTAGAGCCTTTCTCAGGATATCACAAAGGTACTGGTGACCTTGCACACTTTTGAACATGCATGTTTCAAATAAGTTTTTAAACCTAAGGAGTTCCTCGGTAACAGCAGGATTTTCCTCATTCGAGGCATTAGTAACATCAGGAAACATAGGTTATTTACCTCTAGAATCAGTATTGCTTCGCTCTAAGAAGGTTAAACATGGTGAATCAGAATCAGGTTTAGCTTCAGAACCCTGTTGAGCTATGAGAGAGAGATTGACACTCTCAAGTTCTTCATGAGCCTCTTTCAGATTCTCGAGAGCCACCTTCCTTTTAAGGAATTCATAGGTGAGCTTCTCATGATCAGCCGAAAGAAAATCATGCCGAGACTGAAACTCATCAAACTTCTCCTTCAGAGCAGCATGCTCATTAGTCAAAGTTTGACCTCTCTCCATCTCATCAATCAACAGGACCTATGATTTTTCAATGGTTTTGCTTAGAGATTCTAATTCATCTTGTTGTCTAGAAGCAAGTTTAAAAAGTTTAGCATAGCTCATTTTAGAGTCACTTTCATAGGATGAGAAATCTGAAGTATCATATGAATCTTTAGATGAAGATACCTTAGCCTTGGCCATGAAGCAGTAGGCGGGAGTCTCGTCTTCACTGCTGTTATTGGTGAAGAAGGATCTTGAAGCTTTGGTTGAAGCATTTGCCGACACGAATGCCAAACCAGCAACACCATCTGATTCGGACCTATACCTAGACCTTGAGCCTTATTCAGCTTCGGACCCAGAGACTTCTTCTTCAGATTCCATTTCTTTACTCAGATAGGCCTTGGCACGGTGAGAACTGCTTCGACGAGATGAGTGAGTCTTCGAAGAAGAACCCTCACGCTTCTTATGGTACATCTTCTTGTCATCACCAGAATCATTCTTCTTTTCTCTTCGAGAACCAGACTCATGCCTCTTTGACTCATAGCTTTTGGAAGATCTGTGATGCTTTCTTGAGGAATCTCTGTGCGAATGCTTTGAGTTGTTTTCAATTTCCCACATGGGGCAATCAGCAATAAATTGGTCTGGTTTCTTGCACTTGAAGCAGCAATTGTCTTTAGTAGGAGAGCTTCTTGAGGACGAACGGTGGGAGGAACTGCTTGAGTGACGTGAAGGATAGCTTTTCTTCGGAGAAGATGAACTTCTTCGCTGGAACCGATTGAAGTGCTTCATTATGAGAGCCAAGTCCTTTCCAATCCATGACGGGTCATCTGATTCGACACCTGAAGCAGAACTAGGTTCAGGTGAGGAGTGGCGTGAAGCTTTTTCCTTTAGCGCATGTGATCTTCTCCGAGTTCCATTAACATCATGTTTCTCTTCTTGTTCCAGTTCATAGGTGGTAAGTCTCTCAAGAAGATTTGTGGGACTCGGATTCTTGTAATCAGTCCTTTCCTTTATCATCAGTATGAGATGCTCGAAGGATTCATCAAGAGATCGAAGAAATTGTCTGACCACCAGATGATCGGTGATATCGGGAGAACCAAGGGAAACCAACTCACTGGAGAGAATGGTGAGTCTATTGTAGGTAGCCTCAACTCTTTAACCATCCTTGCGAGCGAATCGATAGAACTTGCTTCGAAGGGTATCCATTCGTGCATCTCTCTGTGTCGAAGCACCTTCACCAATCTTTTTAAGATAATCCCAAACACCTTTGGCAGAGGAAATGTTCCTCACTTCTAGGTACTTCTTAGCAGAAATGTGATTTGTGATGAATACCCGGACTTCAGAATCAAGAGACATACATTTGAGCTCATCAGTAGAGATATCTTTCTTGTCCTTGATGATAACACAATCCTTGAAAATTTCCCAGCCAGCTGGATTGATAGCAATAATATTCCTCATCATCTTGTCCTTCCAGTAAGGGTAATCCTTCCCATTGTAAGTGGGAATGGGTTCCCCGGAGCGTATAGTTGCGAATGACATACTTGCAAGCACTCAAGGAGGTTAATCCAAACAAAGAGTGACTAGCTCTGATACCAATTGAAATACCAAGTATGTGATCAGAGGGGGAGGGGGTGAATGATCACTTCAAATTTTTGCATGACACTTTGAAGTGAAGCACAACTTAGCAGCAAAAGTAATTCAACAGGAAGGTAGACAGTGAAGCAGAACTAGAGTGAAGCATAACATAGCGAATCATGAGCATCGAATGAAATCACAGAAGCAATTGCAATACTGAATGTAAGTGCGGAATGTAAAACAAAATCTTGAATCAGCGATGTTTGGTCGACCAGCTCACACTCTGCAAAGTGCTACGTCTGGTTGGAGAGACTTGTGATTGAACACATGAGCTAACCTCTCTCCGTCCGTATCTCCACTGCAACAATCTCCTTGATCTTGGCCAGTTCGTCACTCGTGGTTGATTATTGAGGAAATCATCGAAACCTTTGATAGACTGGACTTCAAGGCGACAATAACTCTTCGCTCTCTGAAGAACAACTCTCTAACCGTCTAGGAGAATTGCAATTCTCCAAGATAACAAGTCTAGAAAACTTCTTCCTAAGTCATAGTGAATCAACTCACATCAGTAGGACTTATGCTTCAGTGGATGGGTTTCGGTTTGGATTCAGTGGGGGGCTCTCTCTCTCTTATCTGTCAGAGAATAATCTTGGAGCAGCCACCCGCCAATGAAGGCGGGGTGGCCTATTTATAGGTGGCGATCCCTAGGTGAGAAATGACAGAAGTGACCCGATGCGACATCTTGACACCTATCCACAACGGTCGGATTTCTAATCAATGCGCAACTTTACTTGCGGAACAAGTAAAGCTCACTCACGGACTTGGTTAAGCTTCAGGAGCCGAAAGAACATAGTCTTCGCTGGTGAAGCATTACCTAGTGCACATGAGATTTCTCATCTCTGGCTTCTCACAGGTTTAGATTTGATCTGAGTCTTTTCACTAAAACCTTCGGTGTCAATTTACTAAACCCCTCTTGATAGTACGGTTTTTCCTATGACTCAAAGAATTGAAAAAGAACTACGCAAAAACTACTAAGTCTTGCGCCATCTTGATGATCTCCTTCAATGAGACGTGCATCAGGATTCCTTATCTTTTTTGGGGTCGACATCCGTGATGAACTTCGCTCAAGAGGATATGCTTCAGTGAATATGTAAATTGTAACAGCCCAGATTTCAAAAAAATTAAAAATTTTGTTTTCGGTGTGAATTGTTTAATTGTCTGATTTGTTTGCGGTGTTTGCATCCCCGATTTATCGATCGGCGATTAATTTCCCCCTCTTATCTCGTATCGGAAGTAGACCGACCCTTGCCACCCTGACACTCGACTTTTGCGACACCGGGTTTCACCCGATCACCGTCGCGAGAACCGCACGAGACCAGCCGCAGCCAACGGAACAAAAACCCCGTTTAATAATTAAACGGGATATTTTTATAGCGCGCCGGAAAGTGTTCTCGGGACGGTTCCAGCGCTAGGTGAACGCCACAGGCTCGACGCGTCGATCGCGCAGTTCGAAGTTTTACCCGAATCGGAGGTCCTGCGGACCCCCGACAGTCAGAAACGTAAACACCCCGCGCGCGAGAGAAAAATCGGGGATGTTTTTGCAAACTGCTAGCCACCTGGGATATATAAAGACCACCACACTCCCACCCCTTTCTAGGGTTTCCCTAGTCCAAAATTGCAGCCACACCCCCCAGATCTGCTCCAAATTTTCGTCCAAAGCCCCCAAATCCGAAACCCTAGCCACCCATCAGATCCAGACCATCAGATCTGGGATCTGACGGCCCAGATCTGGCCACATAGCCCCCAGCCAGCCACCAACCGCATTCGAGCCCCGCGGGCCGAGATCCAGCCGCCGCGGGCCCGCCTCCGCGCCGCCTCCTCCCGAGCGCTTACGGTCGCCGCCTGTGCGCTCGCCGCCGGCAGCTCGAGCCACCCCGGTGAGCCGCCTTCTCCCGGCCTCCTCTCCTCCTTCTCTCCCTCACCTCACCTCCTCTCCCTCCCCGCAGGCTCCGCCGCCGCAAGCCCCTGCAGCACCAGCCGCCGCCGACACCATGGATGGTGACCTCGGGGCCGAGCTCGGAGCCGCCGCCGCCCGGGTCTCCTCGCCGAGCCGCCGCCCTGCTACCCACTGGATCCGGCCGATCCAGCCGCACCTCGCCCCCTGGAGCCGCCTCCTCCGCCTCGCCCCTGGACCCTCTGCCTGCCGCCGGTGGACGGCCGGTGAGCCGAGCCACCAACCGTGTCGCCGCCTCTGTCCTGGAGAGGACGAGGCCATCCCCCCCACCAGCCACATGGGCCTGGCCCAACCGCGCGGCCTGCAGCAGCCCAGCCGGTCGGCCAGGCGCCCAAGCCCAGCCAGCCAATGGGCCTCGGCCCATGGTGAGCAGCCCGAGCTGCACTTTTTTTTCTCTGAGTTTATTTCCTTTTCCAATTTTGCTAAGTTCTGTGAATATTGCTGCTGTGATCTGTTTTGCGACGTAATTTGCGGTAAATCTGTAGGTCGGATCGCGTTGTGCCCAAAAGGAAAATTTCTTAGAATTGTGTGTACTTCAATCCATCTTTTGTGAGCATTTTGATTTGAGGTCATCTTGATGTTTTTAATCTCTGTTGAAGTGTGCATCAGGCCGTTAAACTGCTACTAATTGCTGTTATGTGTTGCTGTTGTTATTTTATTGCAACGTTGATTGATGATTGTGACACATCCATGAGCCCTATTCCATTGATTCTTTTTGCATACCGTTAAGCATCATGTCTACTTCCATTATATGTATTGCATTGTCATGATATGCTTGCTGGTCATATAGTTTTTAAGCTCCAAAGTTGCTATGTTGCTGTTGTTGACAGCCACATCTGTTTTTCTCTAAGTCTGTAACGTCCCAATGCCATGTTGTTTTCTTAATATCTTTTGATCAGTTATGCCTATGACCATGATTCTTTTTTGTACCTGATCACCATCATGTCTAGTTAATTCTCATATATTGCTATGTCATGTTGCTGCACTTTTACATATAGTTTTGCTCCTGTTTATACAGCATAAAAATAACAGTTTCTGCCCTGTTTTCATTATTTTCACTAAGTCCTAGACCAGTAATGTTTTATTGCATTTTTCATGGGCTATAACTAGTTGTTCATGATGCCTATTTGCATGATTATTTTTTCCATGCCTTCCCTGCCATGTCTACTTTAGTTGCATATCATTTGTGAGCATGTTTGCATTCATTACCCTGTTTATGCAATGCTCTAAAGTGTGCTTCCCGATGTTGCCAGATTGTGCCCTTAACTTGTTTTGCTTGTATCTTTTTAACCGTAACTCCGTTTGGTTTTTCGTGTACTTTGTGTTTATGCTATTGTTTTCTGCTGTTAACCAACCTAAAATATGGTTTAGGAAAAAACAGTACCAAATCCTTTAATTCTGGTGCGGCACTTAGTGTAATGCCATGTTTAGGTTGTGCCTCACTTAAATTGACTAGCATAGATAGTTTCTTTTATGCTTCACCTCTTTCCATGTTTGTGTGCTATGCCATGCTTGTGTGAGATGCCATGTTAATAACCTTTGATCACCTTGTGTAGCTAAACAACTTGAACCTTTCTAAATGTGCGGTATCGTCGTGTGTGACGAGTACTCCACTTAACCTGTTAGTAACCGCTCTCGACGGTAGGTGCGATGTCTCGTGTTGCCTTCTTATTGATGCTTGCTCGTGTTTTGCCTCGTAGTAATAGATGCTTGCTCGTTGATTGCTTTCCAGTGTTTACCGTCTTGTGTGCTTCCGCGGGTACCTTCGGAGACGTTGCGAGCTTGCGATCAACTACACCTTCGGAACCCGACTTATCAACAGGCAAGGACTATGCATTACTTATGATCCATTCTATTTCAACCAGCGGTTTGCATGCTAGTCTAGGATAGGTTTGATGTTTGATCCTACCACATGTTTACAGCCTCTTTCAAACCGATACAACCATGTCCCCTCCCAGCAAACCTTGTACTGCTATGTTACTATTGCTCGTTGCTCAGCCCCTGCTTAGTATGCATGCTTAGGATGCTACGATGTTACCCTGTTACTCCTTGGTTTGGGATATCACATTATTATATTGTTGTTGATGATATGATTATTATAATGTTGACTGTATTCGACGAAGGATGGAAGGTCTAGGCTATCCCGCCCCGACGCTTTGTTCCATTCGAGTCACCTAGGATCCGAGTTCCGGGTATTGGTTTTAAGATTGAGTGTGCCTAACCGCGTGTGGGATTTTATGGGGTCTCCTTTTATTACCTACCTAGCTTCAAACATTTCTAGTGGTGGCCCAAGCTGATTTTACCATTTGGAAACCGTGTGTGTGCTTGGTTGGGGCCCCAGCTGTTTTAAAACAACTTGGGCCAGTGGAGACATGGTTTCTCTGTTTGTCCACCCGATCAGCTAGGACCCGGTTTCCCATGTGTAATTAACCGGCTATCCGACCTGCGTCATACGGAAGAGTCCGATCGGAGAGCGTGGCCGGATTTTGGATTGGGTGTCGACTCCCCGGGGGCCACCAGGATTTGTTCGTTGTTAGTTAGAGGGACCTGTCATTTCGGATCTGTCAGAACTAAATCATAAAATGGTTGCCTATGATGGGTAGAAACTGAGAGTGATGGGCGTGCGTGCGGAGCCTTGTAATGGGCAGTTGGTACACCCCTGCAGGGTTAAAAAATTTCGAGAAGCCGTGTCCACGGTTATAGACGACTTGAGACCTACTCCTTGTTCATAAACAACAACAACTGAGATAATCTTAATATAACTTGATCAACGTGTGTGTGTGCCTTGACTGCTTCTTCTTCGTCGGGATGCGAAGAGGAGGACAAGGATAGGAAAGGTGTTATGATTGCGTAAGTAGTTGATAGCAAGACTTGTTGGAGGCGATTACTCATCGAATGCTTAGCTTCTTATCTTACTCCATAGATCGTTAGCCACTTCATAAATGCTAGTGCGGCAGCAACCTCACCACTTACCCCTTCCTTACCGTAAACTACTAGTTGTCCTAGAATGACGAGTGATGAAGTCCTTGCTGGGTCAGTTGACCACTACAGTTGGATGTTGAGTACATCTGTACTCATGATACTACCTCCAAACTCTTTTCAGGGTTCTTGATCGACAACAGGTATGGTGATCGACGTTTCACGTGGAGACTCGACGACGACTAGTTAGGCGGATCCTGGCGGAGGGCCTGGACCCGTGTGGTTATGGGATCGATGTTTTTCTCTTTTGCCATTAGGCATTTGATTGTAGTTTGTACTCAGACATGTATCTTCCGCTGTTGTATTTTATTAAGGCAGTTGTATGCCGATTGTATGGGATGTTGTATCCTTGTATCTGTAATGTTGTGATATCACGTTGGAAATCCGGGGCATATGGCTATGTCATATGTCGCGGTGGGACCGATATGTGCTTCGTCCCCGGATCTGGATGGAAACATCTAGATCTGGAACAGTACCGCATATCGGGCCTTACATAAATATTCCTTGAAGCTTTACCACCAACCTATAACTTCAGGAACCTAACCATCTGTTTTACACTAGAAAACTTGTTAGTTCCTCTACTGTTTTGTCCAACAATATCCAAAACTCATGGGGGCAAAACTTTGCTCTTACACTATCCACCATGGTATCTTCAATGGGAACACCACGCCCCCAGAGAACAACAAAGGACGTGCAAGTCCACTCACCATTGTTTCGCGAACCAAGCCTTCCAAGCGCTCGCCGTCTGGACCAAAAGTAGCAACCTGCAGATCCAGACCCTTGGGCCGGTCCTCCTCCTCCGGATACATGTGATCATGCAGAAGCTTCAGGAGGGTCGAAGCCCGACCACAGACATCCCTCACAACACCAGCGGCACTCGACACGGCATCCACATCACCATGGAGAGTGCTCGTGTCCGCAGGAGCAACCGTCGCTATCTCAACACTTACGGAGTCTGCACCAACGGAAAGCAACAATAACCAGCAATTCAAGCCAAGAACAAAAAGAAGAAGCACCAGAGCAAATTTTTACCTGTCAAAGCACTCGCCAGGTCGCGCATGCGACCACCCTCAACCGTCTCCAACTTCCGGAACTGCTCCTCCACCTACCGCAGTCGCTCCAGCTCTCCAAGTTGCACCTGCAGATCTTTCTCCTTCATCTCCAAAGTGTCCCGGAGCAAGGCCAGTTCCTTTTCCGCGGTAGCAGACCGTTTCTCGGCACCCTTCTTCCGACCTACAGCAAAGGAGTCACTCAAAACAACAAAGACGAACCAATAGCGGCACGCAAATCCAAAAAAAGGGAGGAAGCAACTCACGCCTCATGGTGGTCAGCTTCCCCTGACAGTATCGTGAGCACGCCGGGCTCGATCAGCATCAGTGAGCACGCGCTCACACATACGGGACAATGGCTTGAACAGAACGATATGAAGAAATTAGAATCAAAACAACAACAACAAGTCCAAGTCTGAAACCATTCACAAGTGATTTCTCACAATCTCGGGGGCTACTCCCATCGAGAGCGCTGTCGCGCCCCCAATGATATGCAAAAATCAAAGATACGCAAAAAAATCAAGATCAAGACTGCGACCAACCACAAGTGATTGCCCGCAGCCTCAGGGGCTACTCCCATCAGGAACACTGTCGCGCCCCCAATTTAAGCAAGAAACAAGAAGGACTCCATACCTGCTCAGCCATGAGATCAAAAAACGTGGCCTTCTCTTCGACGGGGAGATTTTTCTTCTCCAATATGTACCCCTCAGGAAAAACTGGGTTTCACATCTGGAGGAGAATCGCCTTGAATACTTGCTGCAGACCCCCCCCCTCAGACAGAGCATTCAAGGGAGTCGTACCCGCACCTGAAGCGGCCCGAGTCGCTGAAGGACCCGACCGCCCAGCCACCGTACCAGAGTCAGCCGAATGAAGATCCACAGCAGCAGCACTCGTCGAAGAAGCAGACGGAACGGGAACAGTGCTGCAATCACATATTATGAGAACAGGAAATCAAAACAACAGCTAAATCAACCCGAAAAAAGAAAAGAAATAAACACCCGACAGGCGTGGCACCCGGATGAAGCAGCACCCCAAGCTTCCGCTTCTTCGGAGCAACCGAAGGAGGGCAAGGACCAGCGACTAGCGTGAATGATGGCAGCCCACCACCTCCACCCTCCGCAGTCCGCTCAGCAGCAGTCAAGGAGCGACTACGTCTGATACGCAGTGGTGCCAGATCTTCATCGTCATTAGCGGTTGAAGGCCAACCACCAGGACACGCACTAGCGGACTCGCCAACATCAGCATGTGAAGATGGAAAAGCACCACCATCACCCGCGGGTGCGGAATCCACCATGAAGACATCAGGCTCCTCTCGCATCTCCGCATCCTCATGTTGCGGTGGATTTTTCAGTAGAGACACATGACCCTACAAGTACAAGATATCGATCAACTTCACAAGTGAACGAAGACTCGAGTAAATACCTCAGGCAGAGGAGTATCACCATCATATGGAAATATGGAGCTCTCAAAACTAGTTCTCGTGCACTTGGTGACTTGTCGGATCCGAAACAGAAGGTTACTACCCGAGATGTCTTCGGGAGAGCACCTAGTCGGGTCCTCGAGTCCAGTATACCAACACATGGGGTGCACCCGCCGCTGAAGCGGCTAGATGCGCCTCCTCATAAACACAGAAATAAGTTGGCCACCAGTCATCCCCTTCTTCAAAGCAGCAACTTTTTGCATTAAAGGCTTAACAACAGCTACTTCACTAGCAGTCAGAGCATGCCCCCAAGATGACCACTTAGCCACTCGCGCAACCGGATTAAAGGGGGCAAGACCAAACTGCTGGTCGTTTATGTGCGAGAGATGATAATGGCTTCTCGCCCTTTTTTGGTTACCCCAAGTGGAAGGTGAGATGTAGGATAGCAATAAATTTCTCCTAACGTAGAGGATAGGGTTTATCTCCCGTAAAACTCCGACAACGACAAGTAGGTGGTTTGGCAAGTGAGGCGCTGTATCACTTGCTTCGCCTGGACCTGCACACACAACAAGTAACTTTTCTCCCAACGAAGTTCAGAGAGGTTGTCAATCTCTCCGGCCTTGTTGTTTAAAAAGGATCAAACGCAAGGGATAAAGGATAATAGTGAATGCAACTAGAAACTAAAACAGGAAGTAAATTGAGGGTGTAAACAATGGTGGAAATATGGATCGGGGTCCCATGATGTTCACTAGTGACGTCTCTCTCCCAAAAGACGATAAAACTTCTATGCAAGGTAAACAAATCACAGCTAGGCAATTGACATGATTACGGGCGCAAACCAATGCTAACTATGCTACAAATGAAAGGAAGAGGCTTAAAAGCATGTGCATTACGCCAAAATAAGTAGACCGAAATCCATTTGCATCTACTACTAATAATCCACCTTGAGATATCTATCCAGAACATCTCGCTGGTATTAAGTTGCGAGCCCCACCCAAAGTGTAAACCCAAATCAATAGACAACTGCATTAAAAGAACTTTGTGTAAAGTAAACAATCCTTGCAACCGCGTTTACAAGCACCGTTGTTTTCCCCCTTGTGGTAATAGCACATCCCCTAGACTCATGTTTATGTCACTCAAGCTAGTCATCAGGGGGCATGAACCCACAATCAAGAATAACGCTCCCTCTTGGATTCACTACCTACTACTTGGACAAAGCAATAAACAACAATGGAGAACATGAAAGAATTACTCAAGAACTCAAATATAAAAGGAGAAGAACCAAATATATTACTCAACACAATCTGAACACAGTCTCATAATCCATCAGATCCCAGCAAACTCAGCATAGCCACAGCAGAAAGAATTACATATGTGCCTTGATCATGTCGGGAAGCTCACAAGGTCTAATCCATGGAGAACAAAGAGGGAAGGAGAACATCACATAGCTACTGATCATGGACCCATGGTCCAAGGTGGATTACTCACGGATCATCTGGGAAGAGTCCATGGTGGTGGAGAAGCTTCCGGAGGTCAATCCTCCCTCCGGCAGGGTACCAGGAAGAGGTCTTCTGGTGCTCCCAATCTTGGAAGCGCGGCGGCGACGGAACAGAGGCGAGATCGCGAAAAAGGGTTCTGTCTTCGGAGGTTTCGGGGCGAAGGAAATATTTAGGAGAAAGGTGCAGCCGGGGGGGCACCAGGGAGTGCAGGCGCCCCCTGGCACGGCCTAGCGTGGGGTCGCGCTCCCTGGCCGCCTAGGCACAGGTTGGGCCCCCGGGGCTCTCCTTCGGGGCTCCGGAAGCTTCCGTTGCGCTGATTTTTTTTCGAATTTTTCTGGACTTTTTTTGGCATTTTACGTAATGGAAAAACCTGAAATAAAAAGACAACAGAAAACAGAAACTTGCACTAGGGTGCACTGAGTTAATAGGTTAGTCCAAATATGGTCAAAAGTGTATGAAAGTCTATCTAAAACATAGAAATATCACACAAAACATGCATGGAGCAAGCAGATTATATATACGTTTAGGACGTTTCAGACGTCAACATGTTGGTCCTTCAAATAGAACCAGTTCTTCTGCCATGTATGGACATAATCCAGTTTCTCTAGATCAAAATAGGCATTTTTCTCCTTAATGGAAATGCCAACGCCCCCAATGGCGTATTCAGAGTTTGTCCTCTTCACATTGAAGAGGCGTTCCAGAGCCCCCAATGGGGATAGATCTCTAAGAAACCCTCACAGAGCATGACAAAGCACGCAATATGCAGTATCCCATTAGGGCACAAGTCATGCAGCTGAATTTGGTACAGAAAGAGCAACCCCCAGACGAACGGATGAACGGGAAGAGAAAACCCACGAGGGAAAAAGCTCTAAAAGCATACCCGCTCGTCGTCGCGAGGCGTGGGCACCTCTTCGTCCCCAGGAATCCGAGCAGCACCCTCCAAAACAAGACCATCCGCTACGAGCGTGTCCAGATCTGCAGCTTCAAAGGAGGAGCGCTCCCACCTCCTGGTCATCCTCGCCGATGACTCCTGCGCTGCACCCTTGGAACGCTTGGAGATGGATCTCATCGCACAACGGCACAGAACGAGGAAGTAGAATGGCAAGAAGCAAAGGAAGAAGAAGAAGCGAAGGAAGGCAAGAGCTGGGTAAAACCTAAATCTACCCGGCCCGCCGGTATTTAACAACCAGCGCTGGGCCACCCGCCCAGCGTCGATCTCGGAGCCCCTTCAACATGGCACGATCCCACGATACTTGTGCGGCATGGAAAACCCAACCGGCGCAGTAACAACACCGCCCACTCCATGCGAAAATCGAGGACCGTGATTACGTGACGCGAAATTACCGCGGGACAATACATCACATCACGTATGACCACAGCGCGCAGCTGTTTCAACTTGTCAGGCCATCCTGCAATTTCCCATCTCAGCGAAACGTGTTGAGTACACGTTATCGCCAACCGCAAAGGTTCCTCTATATAAACTTTTGACCATATTTCAAAATTTTACTCCCATCGGGAGCGCCCTATCTTTGTTAAAAACAGATCACGGACCAAGCCTCGAGGACGCGAGTGGTTACTCCCCTCCAACAAGAACAAGTGCATCTAAAAGATAAGAACCAAAATAATAAAATATAAGAACCAAATATATTACTCAATCACAATCTGAACATAATCTCATAATCCATCAGATCCCAGCAAACTCAGCATAGCAACAGCAGAAAGATCACATATGTGCCTCGATCATGTAGGGCAGCTCACGAGGACTAAACCATGAAGAACAAACAGGGGAGGAGAACATCACATAGCTACTGATCATGGACCCATGGTCCAAAGAAAACTACTCACGGCACATCCGGGAAGCGTCCATGGTGGAGGGGAAGCTCCCAGAGGTCAATCCTCCCTCCGGCAGGGTGCCGGGAAGAAGTCTGCTGGCGCTCCCGATCTTGGAAGCGCGGCGGCGGCCGAACTGAGGCGAGATCGCGAAAAGGGGTTCTGTCTTCAGGGGTTTCGCGTCACGGATATTAAATATGCGAAGGGGGGCAGCCAGGGGGGCCACCAGGTGCCCAGGTGGCCACCTGGCGCGGCCCCATCCTAGGCCGCGCCACCTGGCCGCCTGGGCACCAGGTGGGGCCCCTCTGGCCCTCCTTCGGAACTCTGGAAGGTTCCGTTTCGCTGATTTTTTTATCCGATTTTCCCGAATTTTTGGAGCACTTTTAATATGGGGGAAACCTAGAATAGAAAAACAGCAAAAAACAGGAACTGACACTGTGGTGCACTGAGTTAATAAGTTAGTCCAAATATGATCAAAAGTGTATGAAAGTGTACAGCAATATCACACAAAACATGCATGAAGCAAGCAGAAATTATAGATACGTTTGGTACGTATCAGTAGGTAACACCCCGCTGTGCAATCGGCCGGGTCGGGACTTGCCACAACGCGACTTCACTCCCGACTTTATCCATGCACAATGCTTGAAAGGAGTTGAGCCGATAATGGACGCGTTAAGGCTGTATGTGCCGAGACCGGCGACATTGATCCTGTAAGACCTGCAGCGGCGTGGACCTTGCTAGACACCGGTTGTATCCAAGTTCGTGTCGAGGGACACGTGCTTGATTGGGCTACTGAGCTATTTTCCACTAGCGCAATTCACCAAGGATAGACCAGTCGAGTATCTTGGGCCCTTTCAGCTTAGCATCCCTTGAATAAACTATCTTTTATGGCTAACGGTCAATGACTCGCAACAGCGTGACATGCATAGAAACCGGCGATTATGGATTTGAGTCCCTGCGCGACTCTTTGAGTCCCCCAGGCACTCGGGGGCTACTGACGAGGGGGTGTCCCCACGACTCCTACGGATGAGGGTATCTGGTGTGCATCAAGACAGAAGGCCCGCTGAAAGCCTCGACAGGCCCATGACTGGCCCACTTGAGGCACCGACGTAGGAGTCCTCGACGACTATGGAAGCTATGACTTGGCGTCCAAGACTAAAACTAGATTAGGCAATTGTCTCTGTAAACCTAGATGGACTCCTTGCGACCCAGCCTAGTATATAAAGGCTGGGAGAGTGGACATCTAGGGCATCCAATCTTCAAGCATCACCTCCGGTCCCGAGCGAACTCGCCTTGACCGCCACTGTAATCGCCTCTATCATAATAGAAAGAGTAGGAATTAGGGGTTTCACCGATTGAGGGCCCTGAACCTGGGAAAATCCCTGTCTCCTGTTAGCCGATGAGTATCGCCAACCTGCACCTTCTCTCTACGATTTAACCCAGGGTTTTTTATAGACAGACTGTAAGAGAACCGCCTACAGTTAATAGGTGCAACAAACCCAAATTTCAAGTACCGTGCCTTGAACCTGGGTGGGTGGGAAGGCATCAGCCCCTTACCACCACTAGGCTATGCCTTAGTCTGCGATTTAACCCAGGGTTCCTAACCATGGGATTTGCCGAGGTCAATCCTCGTCAGCCACCATGTCTTCCTGGAGCTTTATCACGGAACGGTATTCTGACAGGTCATGCTTGTTGGTCTTGTGGATCTTGCAGTATGGAGTTGGGGCGGTGTCAGTGGCAGCGACAACGGGCTCAGTCGCGGGCTGCTGTTGGGTAGCCCCGCTCCCATCGATGATGAAGACGGCTTGGTGCACGCGCTTATGGGTCTCGACTTCTCCGGAAGGCTAGTTTCTTCTTAGAAGATCCTGAGCCGCATTGCGCCTTCCGGTATCTCGGTTGACAGGCAGGATAGTCTCCTCAATGCGGGAAACCTTGTCGGCCAACTCAAACAAAGCGGTGATGGTCTGTATGGATCTTGTGCTCATCTTCTCCAGCATGCGTGGGTTCTTGACACTTGCATGAAAGGTGGTAATGATCTCTTCCTCATGCGCATCGGGGATGCAATGGTGCACCTGAGTGAATCTTTGGACGAACTTCCGCAAGGGTTCGCCATCCTTCTAAATGACTCGGTGCAGGTCGCTGACGGTTTTCGGAGGCTGGACTCCTTCAGTAAACGCCCCGACAAACTTCTCGCAGAGTTTGGCCCCTGAGCTGATAGAGTTGGACGGGAGGTGCATCATCCACCGGCGAACGTTGTCCTTCGACTTCATGGGAAAGTAGTTGGCCTTCGCTTTGTCGTCTCCCTCCACGATCTCCACAATGGTGATGTACATCCGAACGAACTCGCGGGGTCGTTCTTCCCATCATACGGGGGAGGACCATCTATCCGGAACTTATTGGTCCACTTGACGCAACGGAGATCTTGGGTGAAAGCTAAGCACATGGTGTTTTAGTCACTTTCACCGGAAAGGATACCTTCTCGAGTGGCATCGACAGGAGGGATCCGAGCGTCAGAACACCGGCGGGTCTCTTGCTTCCTAACGATGGTGGTCCGAGCGTCTTCGTGGAAGAGCTCCTATAGGCGTGCACGCTTATCTGGGGATCTGCGGTGCCCCGAGTGCCTGAGATGAGGTTGTCGTGAGTGTGAATAACGCCTCGAGGGCAAAGAGTGCTACGCATCGCACAAGCCCCCGAGTGCCCTGAAGAATCGGTAAGTAGAGGGAAGCTTCTGACTTTATTGCTTCTCAGATCGTTTACACTAGTGGTCGGACAGCTTTATTGGATCGTTAGCTATAAGGCCTTAAAGAAAGTAAAAAAATTGCGTCTAGATTACGAGTAGAAAAGGCGCAGTTGCGCCACATTCCACGGATAGCTGACATCCTCGTTGATCTTTAGTCAATAGGCTCCGCCACCAATGACTTCGGAGATGATGTAGGGCCCCTCCCACTGTGGGGCTAGCTTGTGGACTTTCTTCTGTTTTAGGCGTAACACCAGGTCACCTACGTTGAAGCTCATGGTGCGCAGTCGACTGTTGTGGTAGGTGCGCAACTTTTATTGGTCCCCGACTGAACGGGATAAGGAGATATCCCTAGCTTCATCTGTTGTGTCCTTAGCATCTTCGAGTGCCTCCTCTGCCTCTTCTTTCTAATAGCCGGTGATGCGTGGAGCACCAAATCGTAGATCGTGTCGTACTACAGCCTCGACGTCGTACACCATGAAGAACGGCGTGTACTGTGTGGAGGTGTTGGGCATTGTGCACAAACTCCATAGCACATCAGGTAGTTCTTCAACCTAGGCACCAGCGGCTTGCTTTAATGGTGCATAGAGTCGACTCTTGAGGCCACCGCAGACGAGGCCATTAGCTTTATCCACCTTCCCGTTGGACTGTGGTTCTGCGACTGATGCGTAGTTTATTTTGATGCCAATTTCTTTGCAGAAATTATGAAATTCAATTGTTGTGAAGTTGGTTCCATTGTCAGTGATGATGTTGTGTGGTACTCCGAAGCGGAAGATGATGGATTTGATGAAGTTCACGACTGGTGTGGCAGTCAAACTGGTGATGGGGACTGCCTCGATACATTTGGTGAATTTGTCGACTGCCACGAGGAGGTGGGTGCGACCAGCCTTGGAAGATTTCTTCAGAGGCCCCACCATGTAGAGTACCCATGTGGCAAAGGGCCATGTGAGTGGTATTGTCTTGAGCTCCGGTGCGGGAGCGTGCGGTCTGCTGTCAAATTTCTGGCATGCGACACAACGCCGCACGATATCTTCATCATCCCTCATGGCAGTGGGCCAGTAGGATCCTGCGCGAAAAGCTTTGGCAACCAAGGTTCAACTGCTGGTGTGGTGCCCGCATATACCTTCATGAATGTCTTGGAGTATAGCCTTGCCATATTCTTGTTTGATAGACCTTTGGAGCACATGAGAGATGCTGCGCTTGTAGAGCTCGCCATTGATGATGGTGAAGCCTTTTGACCGGCGAGTGATGTTTCGAGCTTCTGTAATGTCCCGCGGTAGGCGGTTGTGTATAATGTCGTTATGGAAGGGTTTTGTCCATACTGGTCAGTCGGGTAGTGTTGGTTCTGGTTCCGCCTCAGCGTCGTCGGGCGGGTTTGCATCCGCTGAGGTGGCGACTCCTACTTTCTCGGGTGTGGAAAGCGTGTCTCTTCCTGCAGGGAGCGATCTCGTCCTTTTTTGTTGGCGGTGACGGCTTGAGTTACTTCACTGGTTTGATGGATCAGCGAACGATGCTCTCGAGGAAAACACCAGGGGGTACCGGTCCGCAGGTGGATCCAATGTTTGCGAGTTCTTTGGCTTGTATATAATTGGCACGTGACACATGGTTGAGCTCGCATCCGTCAAAATCTCCCTCGAGGATGTTGTAGAGTTTCTGGTAGGACAGCGTCTACGACTGCTTCACATCCTTTCATTTGGACGACGAGGTTTGAGTCGCCGTAGATGACAAGCTAGGTGGCTCCGCATGCTTTTTCCATGCGCATACCATGGAGAAGTGCATCGTACTCTGCTTCATTGTTTGATGCCTTTTCAAAAATGATTTGGAGTACATATTTCAGCTTATCTCCCTTGGCAGAGATTAGCATGACGCCCGCACCGGCTCCTTGTTGTCTCTTTGATCTATCGAAAAATATTGTCCACGAGTTGGAGAGGTCAGGAGGGCCAGGAGTCTGGACATCCATCCACTCGATGACGAAGCCAGGGACGACTTGGGCTTTGATTGTTGTTGGGTGCTTGAAGTTGAGGTCACGAGGGCTAAGCTCGATGTTCCACTTGGTGACTCATCCATTTGCGTCGGGTTTGTTGAGGATCTCCGCGAGTGGCATGTTGTTGACCACTGTTACCGGGTGCTCATCGAAGTAATGTGATACCTTGTGGGGGTCATGAAGATAGCGCAGACGAGCTTCTGAAAGTGCGGGTACCACCGTTGGGCACTTGTTAAGACTTCGCTGAGGTAGTAGATTGGTCTCTGGACGCCGTGAGCCTTGCCTTCTTCCGAGCGCTCGACGATGAGTATAGTGCTGACTACGCTGATGCGAGCAACGATGTAGAGGTATAGTGGTTCGCGTTCTTCAGGGACTGCGACTATTGGGGGAGTCGATAGGGTTTTCTTCTAGTCGGCAAATGCTTTGCGGGCTTCGTCTTTGCACTCAAACTTGCCTCCCTTCTTCAGTAGCTGGTAAAAGGGGACGGTCCTTTCCCCTAGCCTTCTGATGAAGCGGATTAGGGCTGCTAGGCGTCCTGTGAATTCTGAACTCCTTTGATGTTGACTGGTTCCTTCATTGTTGCGAGTGCTTGGAATTTCTCTGGATTTGCTTCGATTCCTCGGGCGGACACCGTGTATCCCAAAAACTTGTCGGCGGGTACGCCGAAGACACATTCCTTTTAAAAGATCCACACTCGTCCTTCAAATTGCATTTTTACTTCACAGAGAGTTTTCATATCTTTCATGCATAACTATGTGGGGATCCTTACACTACAGAACTTGGCTTGTATATTCCAATGATGAGCCTCCTCAAAAGACCTCTAGATCTTCGTGAGCAAGCAAGTTGGATGCACCCCACTAGTTCCATTGGAAAGCTTTCATAGCTCATATGTGCATCCGTTGCATGGAAATCTCTACTCCTCAAATCATATCTATCATTTGGATTTATCTCGCCTATGATTGTCCTTATTGATGTGAGCATTTCACACATTTTTGTCTTCCTTCCCCATCATTTATTCTCTTTGCCATCCTAAATGTCAAGTAATCTTGATCGCGCTCATTTATTGCATGAGTGCTCAAAATCAAAAGGGAGAGAATCGAATTGACTTGTAATTGGCCAGTGGTCTGGGACGAGTCATAACAATATTACAAAGGAGACCATGTGTGAAGTTTTAGTAGATTGAGTTCTCAACAACTATTCAATATTTTTTCTCTAAACCCATCTCTCACTTTTCTTGCACGGGAACACCGATTAGAGATATTCGAGTCACGGACAGTGAGAGCTTCTTGCACCTTTATGTTCTTACTTTGCTAGTGTCAATACTAGATATATACTCTTGCTTGTCATTGTCTTGACTTGAATGGCATATTGACGAGGATCGGCCTTGGCAAATCCCATGGTTAGGAACCCTGGGTTTGATTGTAGGAGAAGGAGTGCAAGGTTCGCGGTCTCGTCGACAAACAAGAGACATGGATTACCCAGGTTCAAGGACCTCGATCGGTAAAACCCTTACCTTCCTGCTCGATGTATTATATGGTGGAGGCGATTATAGTGGAGGCTCCGGTGAGATTGTTCTATCCAGAGGTATTGCGATGAGTAGTCGATTGCCCTAGACGTCCCCTCTCCCAGCCTTTATATACTAAGCTAGATCTCGAGGAGTCCATCTAGGATTACATAAAGAGTTTCTTAATATATCTAGTCTTGATGGCCACGTCTTGGACTCCATGTCGGTTTGGACTCCATGTCGGTGTAGTCACCGGTGCTTCGGGTGGGCTGATCTTGGGCTTTCTGAAGCTTCTAGTGGCCCACCGGTCTTGACACGCACCAGGTACCCTCATATCGAGGAGTCGTGGGGGTATCCCCTCGTCAGTAGCCCCCGAGTGCCTAGGGGACCCGAAGAGTCGTGCAGAGACTCCAATCTGCATTAGTTGTCGTAGTGTGTGTCGCTTTTATGAGCTGCATGGTATTTGTAAGATATATTTTGTAAGCTTTAAGAGGGATGATAGACCAAGGGGCCTAAGACACTCGACGGATCATGCCTCAGTGAATAGCGCTCACGGAAAATACCAAAGTAGCCCAATCAAGCTCGAGTCCCCCGACACGAAATTGGCGAGACTGGTGTCGAGTAAGGTCCAGGTCGCTGAGGGCTTACAAGATCAATGCCACCTGTTTAAATGCTGAATACGACCCTAACGCGCCCGTCAGGATTTTCCTATCATACACCTAGGTATGGAAAACTTCGGGAGTGATGTCGCCCTGTGGCAAGTCCCGGTCCGGCCGACAGATCAGCAGGGTCTTACCTACACGTAAGCTTACGTGGCTTCTAGGGTGCAATGTGTCGCAGCCAAGGTCTCAGAAGAGGAGAGTGCCATTATAGAATGCATCCACTCGGAAAACAATCGAGTGGACTTTTAGTAAGAAAGAGCACCTGATAAAGATTCGGTGATCACTCGATTAGTCGGCCGATTGTTTCTCATGACTCTTTCCTTGCGTCATCTTGAGAGTAAGTACTCAAGCGCTTGTTTTATAGGCGAGTGAGTACTCAAGCCTTAATGAGGTGTCTTTTTGCTGAATACGCCGAGGCGAGTGAGCACTCGAGCCTTTGTAAGGTGCTTCGCATCGCTTTTGGTCCTTTGGGAGTAGCAAGGTGCATCCGGTGGAAGTTTATTTGATGAAATCGAATTAGAGAAAAAAGTTGGTGAAAAAATAAGCTAGGAACAAGAAAAAAGATTCCCTTCTGCCTCTTCGTTGGTGAAAAAATAAAGATTCGTGTTTTCCAATCTATGTTGCGCGGATGTGATAGATAGATGCCTTCGGTCTAACCTGACTTGTCATGTCGCGTTTGTGTGATGATGACGCTTTGGTTTGCGCACGTGGTGGATGTCACTGATGACTCTCAACTTTAGGGATCGTTTGTAGCGTTTTCGATAAATAAGAGTGTCGAACCCAATAAGAAGCAGAAGGTATTGGTAAGTGACTTTTGTATAAAAAATGGCTGTAAGAACTGAAAGATAACTTTTTAGTGGTTTTTTATATAAGCAATAAAAAGGAAAAAAGCGAGTAAAGTAAGAAACACTGAGAAGTAACAAGTGGTCCGATCCTTTTGAGCAAAGGATAGGCCTAACAACTGAACTTATAAAGGGTAAAGCGTTCTTGAGGACACACGGGAGAAATAGTCACGTGCTTTCGCCATATTCCGCATCAGTACTATGTGCTGAGTTGATAAGTTTTGAGTGGGTGAATCAATGCTAGTACACTCTCTAGGTTAAGATAAATGCACTCTTATGATTAAACACCTTGCAAGCATCTGCAAATACAAGATAGTAATTAAGGCAAAAGCCTAACCATAGCAATACGATCGATGATCCATTGTTCCCTTGTGCAAAAGCGTGCGAACTGGGGTTCAAGTTTCTGTCACTCCGGCAACCCACCGTAAGCATTCTTTATACACAATGCATTCCCCTAGGTCCTTAATAAGGCGAAGTGTTGAGTGTTCGACTCACACAACACCACTAGGAAAATAACAACACAACTTAAGTATCAAACAACACATATTACTTCAACATCATATGACTACTAGCAACTAGACTTCTCCCATGTCCTTAAGACATAAAAAAGATCATGATTAGTGGGGATAAATAGATGATAAACAATCTAGACACAATGATATTTCTCCAACAAAACTCAATAGCATTCATCACACGATAGCAATCAACACCAGTAAAGTAGAAAAGATAGATAGTACGTATTACAACACAAATTGACTTGTGAGATGAGATTGGATGAAGATGTAGATTGTGCTGATGTTGGGATGATGTTGATGATGATCTCGATGATGCCCGTGACGATGGTGATGACGATGGCGATGATCTCCCCTTCCGGGAGGTGTTCTCCCCGGCGGAATCTGCCAGTCGAAGATTTTTTTTCTCCTCTGTAGCTTTTGCGCCACGGAGCGGCGGCGGAACTCGCGAAACTCTCCCTTTTTAGGGTTTTTGGACGATGTGTGATATCTAGGCCAGAGGGGGGAGCCGAGAGTGGCCCCAGGGGTCGTGACGCCCTCCCGGCGCGGCAAGGGTGGGGGCCACGCCAGGTGGCCGCCTGGGCACCCTGTGGCCTCCTTTGGCCCTCTTCGGCGTGTCTTCGTCATTCTTCTGAAAAACACCCTCCGTCGATTTTCAGGTAATTTGGAGGTGTTTTCTTCAGCAACTCAACGTCCACTTTTTACCGCTGAATCCTGTGTATGCTGCTTCGGCACCGGAAAGTTACAAACTGTCTAAATTAGGCCAAAGTAACATAAGAACAACGTCATATCATGAAATATATAAAGGAATAAGAAAAAATTACTATATAAAATAGTGATGCATTTTGGACGTATCAGTCACGCTTTTCCGTGTTCGTTGGATTTCCAAGAGCGGTTTGAATGCTCTGCTTTTACTGCCACATTAATCAGAGGCGAGTATCGATCGCCATACTTTTGTATTGGAATCTGAAGTGTTTCCTTCGTGATTATGGCGATCTTGCCGCTTCCCCTTCGCATGTAGAAATGACATGTGTGCCCCTACGAGGGTGTATATATAGGTGGGTACTTTGTTTCCTTTGTCATCCATCTTCTTCTTTTGCCTATATTCTTTTCTTTTAGTTAGCTTGCATGGCTCCCAAGCGTCATGCCCGTGGAGCTGCCAGAGTTGGCGTTGCCATTCGTGGTTGTCGGGGTGATGGTGTTGGCGCTATGCATGGCGTTGCCGGCCGAGGACGTCGAGGCCGTGGCGACCGTGCACCACGCCCCATGCGCACTCGTGGAGGGCGAGGCGTGGCGCCGATCGTTTGGCCCGCGGAGGACGTGAATGAAGGCGTCCTTGGTCATGACTTCGTTCTTCATATCTATGATTTTGTCCGGCGACGGATCTCCCTTCCTTCCTTCTTTCTTTGTCTTGTTTTAGAGTTAAGCCTGGAGGGCTTGTGGCTCCTCTTCCAGGGTTATCCCTACTGCCCTTTTTGGGTGCAGACCCGTGATGAAGGCTCTGCTTTGGTGTTTCTAGAGACTGGATGGGAAGGTTTTGCTCGCCAGTTTAATCTGTGAAAAGGTGATAGTCTTTGTTGTTGATTTGACGGATAAGAGACCCTCTCTGTTAGGGCTTTTCATGCTGATGGGAATCGGCTGGAACCATGCTGGGAGAGCTCAAGTGACAGCAACTTGGGGGGTTCGGGTGATACTCGAAGCTTTGCACCTGGTGATGGCTCGTCTGGTCGAGGTATCACTAGCTCTCGCTCCTCCGACTCGTCGTCTGGTGGTGGTGGTGATAACTACTCCAGTTTTGAGCAGGACGCTGAGGATGTCAAGCCACCAATCAAGCGGCTTCGCCGGTAGGGCAAGGGTATCAAGGTGCCCATTAGTCTTAGGGTATCAAGCTTACCATCAGGTGAGCTTTTCATGTAAACTTAGGGTTTAATTTTACTTTGTGTGTGATGATGCCCCAAGATTTGTCCGGTGAGTCTTTTGAATGTAAAGAATCCTTATGTAAGTCCTTATGTAAATCAATATATCGAAATCTTCTATGTTGAACTGATAGGAATGCTTTAGTCTTTGTCATCTTCTTCTTCAGGTATTTTTATAATCTCTAGGCGATTGTTTTCTCTTTAGAACCTAGCTCAAAAGCAAGCAGAGGGTTATGTTTCTTTATGAAGAAATGGTTGCTTAACTAGCAAGAGAACAAAGGCAATTGACATTTTGTTTCTTTTTGAAGAAAATTATGTTGCATCTACTTTCAAAAAACAATTAAACAAAAGTTGAAATAAAATTTTGTTGCATGTACACATATATGTTAAAATACACATAATTTTTGAAAAGTCCAAGAAGGATGCAATGGCCCCTACTAAAAGAGTGACTACCGTTAAGCTGTTTTTCTGAATGTATAAATGTCGTTTCTTGAGGTTTGTGTTTTCTTTATTCCACCATAGAGAAGATATGATTTCTTTCTTTATTCCACCTAAAATCAGAATGAATATTGTGAGTTTTGATGTCTCAATATGCGAGTAACAGAAAAATGTATAATAACAATCATCTTTCTCACAACTTTTCTAATCTTCTTTTCAAACTAAACACATCTGAGCACATTCCATAATTCTTGTTTTTAGTGATTGCTAAGCCATGAAACTACCGATGCGATTAGACTATGAGCGTTGTCATTACTAGAGCACAACAACAAAACTATGGTTACCTGACGTCTGTAGTAAGCAAGGTCCAATTTGAGGAGGTCAATGGTAGTCTGCAACTACAAATCCTAGGAGTCGACACCGCCAAGTCCGCCAACAACAAAATTGCTAAGTCATGGGGTTAACGAACCGGGATCCATGGCGTAGTCGGTGCGGTCAGTCAGGATCTCTTGAGGCCCTGGCGCCCTGCACGAGCTTCTGCGAGGCCGGCGGGATCTCCGCCCCGTTCCCCGCCACAGCAGCGCCGCGGGTATGCTCATGCTGCTGCGGCCTCCCGCCTCCACCTCTGCCGCCGCCCCTCATGGCGCTGGCCCCTCCTCCGCCTCCCTCCCCTCTGGATCTTGAGGCTTCCTGCTACTCAAGTCGTCCTCGCCGTGTCGAGAGAGCGGCAAGAAAAAAAACCTCGCCGCCGCCGTCGCGCGTGAGTCTCGTGTGTCGTATCTCTGGACGCACACACAACCTCAGACGAACGAACATACGGGCAATGGGAGATAAAAGATTGTGCCTCTGTGGATGGAGTGGGGAGGAGTCGAGGACTCGAGGGGCAGCGGGGCTTCCTAGAGATGTAGAGATGGGGAAGGAGGGGAGGAGTCGAGGTGTGGTGGGGCTTCTGCAGGAGGTGGGGTTCGTCCGTATTATCATCAACCGCAAACTCATCCTTTAGTAGAGATAAAGGGTTTTTTTTAGATGGAACATTGGTATCTCCATATCTCCATATAGTATTATGCGTGGTTAAAATGGAGTCCCGTGAGGCCGTTTGCTTTCCCTAGCTCACTGCCATATGGGGCCGCTGGCAGCTGTTAAAGCGAGTCCTTCTCTGCCACCTTGTGCTGCATCAGGTGTATGCTTTTCTTTTTTTTGTCGAGACAAAGGTGGAGTATGTTGCTTTGCCAGGGAAATAAAATAAAATATACACACTACTATACTGTAGAAAAAAACAACAAGTAGAGGAAGTAGCACTGTCCCAAGCAAAGTTGTCTTACAAAAATATACAATAGTAGGGAAGAAAAGAATGTTGTTTCTCTTCTCAAATTTCTTCCTTTTTTCCATTTTTTATCAAGACTTCAGTTTTTTACTTTCTCTTGATTGGTGTTTGTTATTTTTTACTTCTTATGTTCAAAAACAATTTCTGCCGGATTCTTTCTTGAGAGAGGCAGAGGAGATGTATATTTACACACATATGAACAAGTTCTCCAAAATGTTTGTATTAAAAAATACATTATTTTTTAATACGTATTTTTTCTATGTATGAAAATTTCTCAAATACAGCATGAAAGTTTCATTTCATATATGAACATTTTTATGCATGCATATGACTATTTTTTTAACTTCATCAACATAGTATTTATTTATAACAACTAGATTGTGATAACATTTTCAAAGCCGTTTTAAACAAATAAATTTGTAATAAAAAAATATAATTATAATGAGCTTTCCCACAACCAACCCATGTAAGATCGCACATGAATATTTCCAACAACTAGAGAGAAATAGATGGACTCTTCACGGGGCTTCATGTCAACATCCATCGATCGACAAACATCAAATTACACAAATAGTTCAAATCATAAAGGTACGCAACACATTGTATCAGAATTACCTAATGCCTCGCTAAGTTCCGACGTACTCGGACATTGACACGATGTTCTTACGAGACATAGAAAAAAAGTTACATTTGGACCGCACAGGTCGATAGGCCAATATTTACTTTTTTTCAGAGCAACATGCAAACAATACGTCGCACACACATGTCACCTCATCCATGACAACTTTCCATGCACAGCTAACCATCATGCACAGTCCCTCGCTAACCATCATGAGCAATCTCCCGAACCGTGTCGACCAAAAGGAAAAAAAGAGTATTACCTTTTAAGATAAAAAAAAAGAAATATTGTACATGAGTCGTGTTGCCATGGATATTCCGTTTGACCCAAATTCACACTGAACATAATGGTCCACGCATATATCGAATCCTCTGCAAGTTTGTGCAGAGTTGACTACCATCCTCCCCAGGCCACTCATCTGCGAGCTTCATCGTCCATCAGATCCTAGATAAGAGCTATCTACATCGTCAGTTTAGGCCGATGAACTAATTTGTTTTGACTTGGATTCAAGCATTTCCCATGAGTCTGAGGGGAATAATTTGCTTTGTACGTGAAGCCATCGAGAAATAAACTATTCATGTAACAACATTGGTTGATTGAATGGAAAATCTTTTTTGGTAAAAGTTATATTCCTACAAGACATAGAAATGAAAAAAATACATGTAGGCCACAGAGATCCACCCGCTAATGTTTAGGAAAGCATGCAAACAGCACATCGCACACACATGTGCAAGCCTATCTGACGAAGCCACGCCGACTCATTCATGACAATTGTCCATGCACCGCTAACCATCATGCACAATCTCTCACTAACCATCATGAGCAATCTCGTGTGCCATGCCGACAAAAATAAAAAGAACATTAATTTTAAATATGAGAAGAGATATATGTCACACGAGGTCGTCCTAGCATGGATATTTTGTTCGTCCCAAGTTCATATTGAACATAGTGGTACCAAATCCCCTAAAGTTTATGCGGGGCTGAGTACTCGTCTCCCCGAGCAGCCAGGCCACTCTTGTGTGAGCTTCATCATCCAGTAGATCCTAGATAACAACCATCTAAGTCGCCAGTTCAGGCTAGTGAACAAAATCTTTTACTCGAATCTAAGCCTTTTGCATGAGTCTGAGGGGGTTATATTCCTCCGAGTTAAGCCACCAAGAAGTCCAGTAATCTAGCTATTAACACCCCTGGTTGGTTGAATGGAAAGTTCATTTTCGCTCAAAAAAATACTCTTGCCTGTCGTAACGACATGATGAATGGGTAGTGGTTGTCGCTATTTGTGTGGCGTGTGTGCGAATTTTTTTTATTGTCAATTTTGCATGGTGGGGTCGTTTGGTTAAGCGGTAAGTTCGTTGGCTTGTGGGATCGGTTGCCTTGGGGAGCTAAGTCAACTTATCTTTCTCTAGACCGATGGACTATCTATTGTGTTGTGATGGGCCTACTATGTGTGATAGTCCCTTTGACGGTGCATGCTGGTGTCTTTGAAGTGTGTTCATTCATTGTGTTCATTCGTCGTTGCTTATGTGTCTCTGGGCTGGGGTTTGTTATTTCATTGTTTCCCCTGCTGCTACTCTCACTCTTATCTTCAGTTAAACTAGCATTCATACGATCATTGGCTTACATCGATCATCTTCTTACAATGATGCACGCCACAACCAATCACCAACACACTATGGCCCTATTTGTTTGGGATTTTGCTTCTGCTTTTGCAGCCTTTTCATTTTGACTAAGAAGTCATAAAAGCTTCTAAATATATGTTTTTGAAGCTTTTATGGCTTTTGGAGCTAAATATTATTATATTAATTCATCAAAAGCCAAGAAAAGCTTCTAAATAGGTATTATTATATTAATTTATGATCAAAACGGAAAATCTATAAAAACATAAGCAAAAGCACAAACAAATAGGGCATATGTGGCCCAAGAACACTTAAACTCGAATATGCACGATGTAGCTATAGCCAGGCGTAGCGAAGCGCGCCGACTCTTCTAGTTCCATTTAAAGCACGGCTAAATTGCCGGTTACATGACGGGTTATATTGAGAGGGAAACCTTTCAACCATAATTTTGATTCGCCCCTCGTACATCCTGCACCAATCGCAGCCAACACATGCGCGGGCATATTAAAGTTGCGTCCAACATAGATTACCCCCGCCTGAATGAACAGAGAACTGAGCTTGAACTTGATATATCGGAATACCTTCCCCAGAGGAGCAAAGTCATGCGAGTCAGAGCACACCGCCTGCTGCGCTGTGCTGCAGTTTGTTTCAAACAGAACACGTCCTTCACCCAGCTGATCCGCAAGCTTCACTGCTTGAGAGAGGGCCATTGTCTCGGCATGTAAGGCGTCAGCTAGGTTGTGGATTGAGCCAGCCGCCATAAACAAAATTTCATCCTCTGAGTCGCGACAGATCAATCCCACCCTTCCTGTCCTGTGTGTGCATCAAACGAGCCGTCCACATTAATCTTAACAAACTCCCGTGGGGGTGGCTTCCAGTTTGCTTGAGCTGGTGGTTTGTCTGCCTTTTTTGGTGCTAAAAATTCAAGCCACTCAATGGTATGTCGTCTAACCAAAAACTAAAATGTCTCAACATCCAGTCGCTTCTCTCCATGGTTTTCTCTGTTCAGTCCACAACTGTCATAAACAAGCTATTGTTAGGAGATTTCTCTCTTCATGTAGTTTTAGTATGGCTTGCAAAACTTCACGTGGGGAGCAGAGTTGCACTAGTTGTACCCGAACGTCTTCCAACAGCAAAGCTCTCCATGTGTGTCTCGTAGGCTTGCATTTAAAGAACAGATGTCCGCCATCCTCAAAGAAACATTCGCAGACTGCACATCTCGTGGGAAGCTCACCACCCCCCCCCCCCCCCGCGTCTATGTATGTTCATATACATTGGGTGGTTGTTATGAGCAAGTCTCCACATAAAATGATGCACTCTCGGTGGGCAGTTTACTTTCCATATGGCATCGAAGACGTCGCAGGCTTGTCTCTTCCCATTCGAACTCTGTCCCAATTGTCTGGTCATTTTAGTTTGTAGTACGTCAACATGTAGCTTATATGCATATTTTACCGAGAAATTCCCTTTACTGTCGTAATGCCAGGCTAGGAAATCTTCAGTTTGCTCACTGATTGGAATACTCAGAATTGTAGTGACATCATCATGGTGAAAGCATTCCTCAATCAGTCCTTGATCCCAGGCGTCAGTTGTTGGATCAATAAGCTCAGCCACTTTAGTAAAAAGGTGTCGCCCTTGTGTAGACGAGGGACGCCGGGTTGATCCGCGCGGCAGCCAAGGGTCCTCCCAGATTTTAACTTTGTTCCCGTCACCAATCCTCCAAACGAGGCCCTCTTTTAGCAAAGCAATCCCTTTTAGAATGCTCCTCCATACATAGCTCATTCCCCCCAAGGGCTCGGCAGTAGTGACATCTCCTGCAGGGTAGTACTTAGCTCTAAGTACTTGGGCACAAAAGGACTCAAGGTCCTGGATCAGCTGCGACCCCTGCTTGGCCAGCTGTGACGCCCTCAAAATCAGACCGTGTACAGTAATCATACACGCAAGGTACACGATCGAGATCAGAGACTCACGGTGAGATATCACAACACAACTCTACAAATAAAATAATACAAGCTGTTTAATACAAGCCAGGGGCCACGAGGGCTCGAATACAACAGCTCGAGAGCACAAAGTCAGCGGAAGCAATAGTATCTAGACACAAGGATACAAGGTTGCCTTAAGAAGGCTAGCACAAATATCAACAACGATCGAAAAGGCGAGGCCTCCTGCCTGGGAACCTCCAAACTACTCCTGGTCAAAGGAGAACTCGACGTCGTAGAAGGCATCGGGGATCTTCATGTTGCGGTGGTCGGCACCGGGGATCTCCTGCTCCTGGGCTCCAACGTCGACTGCAGCGGCCGATCAGTCAAAACAAAAAGGGGGGAAAATAAAGAAGGTGAGTATCTAGCATACCCGCGAGTCTTACGTCCGCTACTAAGCATTTATGCATTTGTATCAAACGGAAAAGGGAGGTTGTATATAGTGAACTGCAAGATAGAAATCAAAATAAGGATAAGAAGCTAGGCCTATCGAAGACTAGCATCTTCCGACGAGTCTTGCAGCATGAGGTAAGAATCAGCCAACAGTTTAATATAACAGTAATGAAAGTAACAATGCAGCAGAAGTTGCTGCAACATTGTATAATAATAAGTTGTAATCATAATTAATAAAGCCTCCGATTTCCCTCCCTCGACATCCCCGCGAGGGAGAAAACCCGGAACCCACAGTTTAATAGTAATGTTTGTAGTGGTAGGATCTGGCTTCAGCATAAAGTGTCCTGTTACCATGGACACGGCTATTCGAATAGATCAATCTTCCCTGCAGGGGTGCACTGGTGTCATACTACACGTTCGGATCTCCAGGGTGGCGTACACCTGGTTAGGGAGCACCCCACCGAGGCTATCCGACACAACGCAGTCCATCCTACGGCTCATCAGAGAGGTCCCCGCCGGTCTACAGCCCTAAGTGCAAGGGGGTCATGGGCCTATCACCCCTCGCTCTCCGGGTCGTTGCGAGGAGGGTGAATTCCAACGCCGCAGCGCGATCCGTCCCTGCCGCAATGCTGAACTGGACGTCTTTCAGAGCTTTCGAATGAGGCTACATTGCGGAGGCGCCCATACGCGTAATCCCACGTATAGGTAGTGCGTACAAGCCAAAAGGCTACTCAAGTCATCCGCCGAACCCGTTAAGCATTTTATTAATTTTCTGTCGAGACAACCGTTATCGTTGTCCCTTACTGAATGAGTCGCGGTCAACGTCAGCAGCCAGGACCACCAGTAACGTCGGTGCCTGCCCTGACGTCCCACCAACTCGTGCGGTTACCAACAAGGTGAACCGTCTCCTTACCTTGTCTCGCGTTTGCTCCGAAGAGCTCGACTTTCGTACAACAGGAAATCCTTCGGCCACGAACACCGGTGGATTACACCTGACCTGTCGTTCCGCTAAGATAACCTGCGCGGGCACCGTTGGGTCACCCGACTCCTTACCTGTAAGGACACCAGTTGATTCGAGTGCCTACCATCAAGTGAAACCAGGAGGAATCACCCTCAATGGTACACTTGAAGAGGTTCGACAGAGACATCAGCGGAATGAACTAAAGAGGAATATTCTCATATCACCCCGGTGGTGCCGAGACACCAGCGGCATGAACTAAAGAGGGATACCCTCGTATCATCCCAGTGATGCTACGCTACTGAGCCAATGAGAGTGAAATACGAGTCCGTCCACTCGTAAGTCAAACTCAAAGCGACTCGGCAGAGTCTCGCCATTGTAGGTTCCCTAGGGCGTCTGCATTGATCCGTACCTATTGCAGTTATAATATTTTGTAATCCGCGTTCACTCACCAGAGTGATCACGGCCCGCTATTCTAAACCTAGCTAACAATGCGCAGGGTTCACTGCTGAATATTATATATATATTTATAAGGCAGCATAGGATAAAGGAAGGTACATCAAGGGGCGACAAAAACATGCTATGCAATTGAATAGGATTGTAACGTAGCAGCAGCAGTAACCATGCGTAGTGCAAGAAATGTACGGAAAGATAGGAGATATCTGGGGAAGGAAATGGCTCTGCTTGCCTGGAAGCTCGACGGTAGAGGTACAGTCGTCGACGAAGTAGTCGTACTCAGCAACGATGTCATCGGCGGCAACAACGGGGTCTACCGAAGAATAAGGGGGGGACATTAAATACAAAGCAATCAAAGCAAACAGTTGCAAGGCATGACATATGAAATGTTAACGATGCTCTAACGTTGTACGAGGCAATATGCTCGGAGCGGGAATTCATCCGGGGATGAACAGCCAGCTCCGGGTGATTACCGGACAGGGTGTCCGGAGGGGGGGATCATGTTGGAGGTGTCGTGGACATCCGACACACATGTGGGTGGTGTATCCGGGTTAGTTGATCTATTCTGAACAACTTTCGTGTTCGAAATAAATTCATCTGGGTACGTTTATAGTACCGGACAAATCATCGGACAGACGGCCCGGAGGGGAAATGTCGATGTTCGTTGTGTTAGAGGGGTGTGGTTGACATACGGATATCGTATTCGTATTCGTTGTACTTTTCTGAGAAATTTTGATATATAAATTATTTTGATCCGACTTACGGTTTAAAAGATATTGATTTTCAAAGTTTAAATTATTTTAAAACAATTTCTGGAATTCTTTTTAATTATTAATTCAACATTATCCAGAACATTATCCACAATAGTGCACTGACAGGGTGGACCCACATGTAATAGACAATGGCATTTTAAACATTTTTATTTAATCAAAAATTGCAGTGGGCCCACATGTCATTAGCTGCTGTTTAATAATTTGTTTAGCCCGTTGGCTAGGCCAGGGCGAGCCTGCGGCCGGCGAGGCCGGCCCGGTCAGGGGGCAGGGGCAAGGTGGGGGAGCGCATGACCGGCCGCGGTGGAGCGGCGGTAGCTTCGGCGAGGGGAGGCGGCGCGTGCGCACGCATGGCTCGCGTCGGCGTGACCCGGGAGCCACCGGCGGCGGCGCGGCCAGCCGACCAGGCAAGGGGGGGTTCCTGACATGGGTGCGGGGGGGGGGGGGGGAGGCACATGTGGAGCGAGGCATGGCCATGGGAGTGCCAGGGGGAAGCTTGAGCGTGGCCAGGGCGAGGAAACTCATGTGCGGCGGGGGGGGGGGGGCGCCACTGGGGAGGGGAAGGAATTAGGGGGCTGCTCACTTGGGAGGGGGCATCGCGGAGGAAGAGGGTCAGGGGGCGGAGGCAGACGCGGTGGGGCTGGCCGGCGGGATGGGGGGGGTCGTCGGGTCCCTCATCCAGATCAGATCGGAGGGGGGCGAAGGGAGGGGAAGCCAGATCGGGATCAGGGTGGGTGGGGAGCAACGAGAGGGAAAGAGATCGAGGAGAGGGGCTGGCTGGCAGTTGCCTACACCAAGTAGGCCGACGTGGGGGGGTGGGGCGGCCTGGGCTGGCTGGGCCTAGGCCCATTTGGCCTGTGCCGATTTCTTTTTTTTTTATTTCTTTTTTTAAATTTTGTTTTTGTTTTTATTATATTTAGCTATCAAATGATTTTTGGAAAAGGGGGCAACTATGCCAATAATTGGGTTACAACTAAATATAGTGCTACAAAAATTCTTAGTGGCAAAATAAAAGTATTTGCATTCTGTCATATTTTAAATATTATTAATTGTGGTTGTTATGCTACTATTTGAATTGGTTAAATTATTTAATCCACTTAATAAAATACCATGGTTAATTTAACACGACCTAATAACTTTTAGGCATTTAATAAAATAGGTTGCACATTTTTTAAACAAAGTTTATTTTGCCACATTATTTTTAATACCAATAAAAAGCACTTTGAATATAGCTTTAATTTGATTTCAATGTAGAGGGGTTGGACTGGTTGTGACTTATGATGATCAAGGCCCATGGCCATATTGCTATCAACAACATCAAAAGGAGAATTGAATGTGAACTGACCCAAGTTGATCAAAGAATTTTTTTGATCAAGGCCCTTTTGAGCAACAGAGATTATCAACAGTGATTAGCAACAATAATCCTGATTACTGTAGCGTGACACCCGGGGTGGTACACCAACATAGCCATGTTAAAAGAGTGCAGATCCCGGAACCCTAGTCCTCCATCTTTCTTGGGCAGTTTCATTTTCTCCCATCCAACCCAATGCATTTTATTCTCTTCACCCTGCCTGTTCCACCAGTAATGATTTATAAGCTGACTTATCTCATCACATAATCCCTTAGTTAGATCAAAACACGCCATCGCGTACGTAGGGATTGCTTGTGCAATGGCCTTGACATATATCTCTTTTCCGGCCGTCGAAAGGCATCTATCCATCCCACCTTGCAATCTTCCTGCAATCTTGTCCTTAATATATGTGAAGCAGTCTTTTTTGGAACGCCCTACATATGTGGGCAGCCCCAGGTATTTTCCAGCTGTAGCAATTGTTCCTAGCTGGAGTTCTTGCATCATTAAGTTTTTAAAACTCTGGCTCGCATTCGAACTGAACATCACTGAAGATTTGACCCTATTAATTAATTCTCCAGAGCATTCCTCATACACTTGCAACAACTGCTTTACCATTTTGGCAGATTGCACATTTGCCTCCATCACAAGTAGTGACTCATCTGCAAAAAGCAGATGATTTATCCTTGGTGTTGTAGGTGCTAGCTTAGTGCCCTTAATCATGTTGTTCTCCTCTTCCTTACGAAGCAAAGCTGAAAACCCTTCAACGCACAGTAAGAATAAATATGGAGATATTGGATCACCCTGCCGTAGGCCTCTCCTCAGAGTAACTACCTCCGTTACATCACCATTCACCCGGAATCTATATGTCACTGTGGAGACACAATTCATTATAAGCTGCACAAATTCATCTACTAAGCCCGAACGCCTCATAATACCTTCCAAAAAGGGCCACTCGACCCGGTCGTAAGCCTTGCTCATGTCTAGCTTTAAGGCCATATACACATCTTTTCCCCTTCTCTTCCTTCTCATGAAATGTGTTAACTCATACGCAAGAATTGTGTTGTCGGAGATGAGCCGGCCCGGAACAAAGGCACTCTGGTTCGCAGAGATGATTTCATCCAAGATTGTTTTGAGCCGGTTCGCAATCACTTTTGACACAAGCTTGTACACAACATTGCAGAGGCTAATCGGGCGTAGATCTTTGATCATCTCTGGTTTCCGAACCTTTGGGATGAGCACAACTATAGTTTCATTCCATCCCTCAGGTAAACTGCCACCTCTAAGCACATTGAGAACTTCTTGCGTCACTGCCTCGCTGACCATTCTCCAAAATCTCTTATAGAAAATTGCTGGCATACCATCTGCCCCAGGGGATTTCAGGTCCCCCATCTCATCAAGGGCCTTCTTTATTTAAGATGTGGTGTATTCTTTGCAGAGAAACTAGTGTTCATTTGTTCAGTCACCCTTGGTGTTACAGCGTCGAGCACCTCATGAATATTAGGACCTGCCATGGGGGTAAACAAGCCAAAGAAATGGTTAGTAATCAGAGCCTTCAATCCCTCCTCCCCCTTCATCTCCACACCATCATCTCCTCTCAATTTTTCAATTCGATTTTGGCGCTTTCTTTGGGACGCAGATTTGTGAAAGTAGTCTGTATTCCGATCACCCTTAATCAGCCAAGTAACATGTGCCCTTTGCCTCCAAAAGATATGTAGCTGCTCTTCAAGTCGCTCCAACTTGTATCTCACCACTTGCTCTTTCCTAACTGTAGCATCCGTTAGAGAACTCCTCCGGACTTCCTCCAACTCAAGCTTTAGTTTTTTGATACGTTGTTGCAGATCTCCCAACACGTCTCTACTCCAACGTTTCAGTTCTTTTGCTACCTCTTTTATTCTTTGTGCAACCGTGATCTCTCCATTCCACATGGCTTGCTGCCAGGTCTCTTGTACAATACCCTCACAGTCTTCTTCCATTAGCCACCTTGCTTCAAAGCGTTTATTCAATGTATGGTTCCGCTTACGAGGACGTTCACTCGCCCCATCCATTGACAAGATAACTGGCCTATGGTCTGAATGTTCAGGACACTCATTTATCACTTTATACCCCGGGAATCTGTTACACCACTCTGGATTTGCAACCACACGATCAAGGCGTTCCCGGACATAGCCATCAACACGGAAATTATTATTACGCCACGTGAAAATATCACCCTCAAAACCGAGGTCATTAAGATTACAAAAACTCAAAGCATCAAGAAAGCGTTGCATATAAACTTGGGCCCTAGGGACACCTCCTTGCTTCTCAAAATTGTACAAGATTCCATTAAAATCCCCCATACGGCTAGGAAGGTGGAATCCCCTAGTACGGCTAATAGCCGTTACGACCCTATTACCCCCGGAGGGGCACGCAAAGTTGCTGTTGTTAAAATACCCCCCAACCCTCCCAAATCTGGCGACGAAACCCTTCGTGCCTCGCAAGTCACATCGATCAACCGCCTCCGCACTTCGGCACGCTCGAGTCTCTGATTTCTCTCCTTCGGCCGATTCTTGCATCTCGCCGCGGGTTCTCCGCTGTCCCTCGCCCATGGAGGTGGCGGGTTCCAGTTCGTCCCGGCCGCCGAAGCGCCGCCGACCCGGGATGCCGCCGCCACCTCCTCTGGAGGTAGCCGTCGCGAGGATGCCGTACATGCCGTCCCTCTACACCAACTCCAAGAACCCGTCAACCAAATGCTGCGTGAGTTTCCGTGAAACCCCCCTTCTCTTGGCTTCTCCCCTCTCGGTTCTTGGTTCCTTCGCTTGTTCAATTCCTGGATGGGCGCTAGTTCTTGAAAGGAGTCCGTGCCTGCGTCCTGGTTTCCACGCTTAGGCGTTTAGTAACGGGATGTTTGGTAATTTCTGCGAGAATTATGACCCCGTATCCCAGTTCTTGGTTATTTGGTGGTTCTTGATGTTGTTAGAGAAAAGATTGGATTAGTGGCTAATCCTCGGTTATCTTGCTTTCATAATGATTATTTTCGGAAATGCGTGATCGTCTCAGCTATGGATAAATTAGCAGTTCTGAATTCAAGGAAGAAATTTTTTTCTCATGTTGTGCGACTGGTGTTGATTGGTAGGATTGACGAAATGTTGTCAGGAAATTGTGCTAATTGAATAAAGATAGCGTCTTACCAGTGCTGCATATGTACTTCTGAACCAAATTACCTGTGTTTATACGGTTCCTGCTCAGTGCTTTTGTTTGAAGGGAAAGGACTGCTCGTTGAGACACAAAAGGCTGTGATTTCATTAATAAAGCTCTTGATTTTTGCATAGATTTTGTTAGTCCCGTTTGGTGTTTTCTAACAACTTTTCAATGTTTATAAACTTGTCCTGCTTTGAACTTAACATTCCATTCTAGATCTCATGATTGTTGTTATTGGTGTTATCAGCAACAATCTATTGAAATTGTATGATCAACTGATCACAGGATACTATGCATACTAGTGTTTGTTTTAAGGCAAAAAGTTCAGCCCTAGATGGCTAATTTGGTACATACTTTTGCTATTTGGAGAAAAATGAAAAACATACAAACAATCGAAAGGGTAAAAGTATTGTTTTTTTAACACAAGACATTTTGATTTCATTTTAAAAGGTCAGCATGATCTATTGATTTGTTCCTAGCCCCATTTCATGTTTCATAAATATTTCTCAAGCTGTCCACACTTGTATGACTTTAAAATGCAATGTTTCCTTCTGGGTCTCATTGTTCTTCATATTATCAACAATACTATTGAATTTGTATGAATTTTTTTAATCCAGGTTGTTATACATACCTGTCCTTTTTTCAGTACTTGAGCTATCGAATAAGAACTTTTCCCTCATTCAGTACATATGGTTGTGATGGAATAATCCTTGCATCCTCAATGCCGATTCACTGGATTTACAACAGTTATTGCTGTATCATGTGCATTTAATTTTAAACATGGATTGGTTGTTTGTTATTTTCTCTTGAAAATCGTCCTTCTCTGCTCGATGTGCTCTGCTCTTTTAATAATTGGTTGTCTCATTGTTTTAGCAATAGTACATGAGCAACAACGAACATGCAAGAAAAAGGAGATATGCACTTATATCTACCGAGAAATGTAAAAGTACAAGAAAGAGACACTGATTTTTTGAATTCTTTATTTTAGGTGAACCTCAAATTCAGGGATCAATCAATTAATAGTATTCTTTTGTAGTAGTTATATTGCAAACGCTTGATCGAAGAACTCCCATTTTCTTGATACAGTAAGCATTATTCGGGAAGCCATTATATTATGATCTGGCTAAAATATGTATGTTCTTGAAGGTACCACATGCTATTTATGCATTTTAGGTGACAGTAGTTTCTCGATTCTCATCTAAAAGAAGTTTCTAAATTTATAAGTTTTTTGTTTAATCAAGTTGTTGGCAAGATGTTACCGGCGGCACGGGCAAGGAGTCCAAGTACTAGCACACCACTGTATTGTATGTCTCCAGCACTACAACAGCCTCCCTGACCACATCATCGTTGGTTATTGTAGATATGCAAGAAGCTTTTGATGGTGGCTCAAAGGGGTGGTATGGAGAGAAATAAAAGGATGTGGTGTCATTGCTCAACTTTATCACAAGACGATGGTGGTCAATGGCAGGGTGACTAAGGCAAGGTTTACTCCATCCACCGTGTGGATATCGATTTTGAGGTTCAATCTCCCCTTTATTTTGTGGTTCTTATTTCAGAAATTCAACAGCTTGTTGATTATGATTTGCCTTTGGTTCGAAGGAACAAAGTTTGGCACATAAATCTTTACAAGGAAATCTTTCGCTGGTGTTCCATGCACCCGGCGAGCGACCAAAGGCAAGCTACAAAGAGGGCTTTCCGGATGGCAAGCAAGGTATTGGTGGCCTATCTTCCTGGTTAAGTATGCACTTCGCTTGTTTCCTTTAAACTATGCAGGCTTTGATTTCCTTACCATGTGCACTTCGTGTATTTAATGGAACACATGGAACAATCATGCACTCGATGGTCTTTATTTTCTCTATCTGAGGAGTACAACATGTACCCACTATAGCAGATGCCATAAATCTTCATACCAGAACATTGCAACTGAACTTGCTCTGAAGTTACCATAACTATTGAGTTCTTAATAGTTTGATCGTTCAGTTTAGGAATATATGAGGCATTAGAATTAAGAGATGGACAGATGGAGGATTTGATTACGTTGGCAGATGTGATCTCAATGCTATTTCACTTACCATACTTTTTATTCGACAGTGAAGGTATTCTTCAGTTATAATAATTCACTTTGATTGTAGTGTCCCTACCCAAAGTTCGTCAATAGCTACTAGACTGGTAAGTGCCATTCCTGCCAAGATTCATCATTGACACCATCTATTTTATTTTGTGTAATCCACCATGCAAGCACAATATTCCCCATTTCAAAATAAACAGAGTAGTGCACATCCAACATAGGTAAGACTTCTATATTTCTTCCTCGAATTAAATTCACACCCAAATTTTTTTTGTCTATTTGTGAAGAATGGTAGTTTGTTAGTCAAGAAACAACTTGATGACTTCAGATACTTTGCATTTCCAGATTGCACCCATCTTATCTGATATCGACAACTATGTTCGCCATATTTTATATGATATTCTCTACTTGTTCTGTAAAATAAATAACAAATTAAATGTATCCATCATTAATAAATTATAATATAACAGACAACTATTTTCTATTAATATACTTGAAATGATATCAAGGCATGCTCCCCTATTTTCATCCATGTACTATGTAGATGTAGACTTGACACGACAAGCTCCGTTCATGAATGCATAAATATGACATTAGTCCAATTTATTCCAGACATAAACAGTTGCCATGAGAGGTTATATTTTGTGCTGGATGGTTATATGTGTACAGAAAATACAAATGCATTCTTTATTAACCTACAGTTGATGTAGAGGAGGTGGAAGTGAGTTGTTTAGTTAATGATCTTGCTTTTGTTGTTCTGATTCGGATTCCTTTGCTTCAAATATGAGCTATAAAAGAGTTAGTGAACATTGACAATAAATGCCTATTTATCATTTATGTGTATTTGTGTAGTTTCTTATGTTATTTTATGGGAATATACATTAATTCTACTGGTTTTAGTGCTTCCGATATATTATTTATCCTGTAGTTCATTTAGGAAATTATATCATGGGCCTAGCTCAAGAAATTGAGGGTTCTCATACGAACCTCAGGTTTTTGCTCGTACAATTGTCCTTGGAATTTCTGTATGTATTTTCTTTCAGGTTTGGGGTTAACATTCTTCTTCTTGGATGCTCAGCTAGAGAATTATTTCTCCTCTGACATCTTGGTCTATTTTTCATCTGACATCTCATACTTCGCCATTCTTTCTGTTTCTTAATTTCCTTCCACTGGCTTCTATTTTGCATTTTTTTTCTATATATACATGTGAAGTATGGTTATATTAATGCCAGCAATGTTTTTTAAGCTAGAATCATGGATTTCTCTTTTATCTTCTATGAAACCTCAGAACCTTGCATAACAGCAAAACTATTTTTACGTAGTGCAAGATATCCATATTCATAAATTTCAGGAAAGACACACATTACTCATTTTAAGTATTCTTAAAAAAAAGATAGAAATTTTAAAATCTATTAAAAGAAGAAGTTACTAGAGCAGAATCCCTTTTTGACTATGTACCTTTTGATGCAATTATCAATTCATCATTTTGGCATGTATTGACATGTACAGAACAAAAAATACATTCTTGATTCTAAAATATTGTTTTCTGAAAGTGTTTACTTTTTATAATCAAAGGTTTAAGTTTTTCCCCATATCTATTGAAACCATTTTTTAAAAATTAGTCAAAGTTTTGAGACGTCTTTGTTTTTCTGTGACGTGCGGGAACAAAATGCACCATTCAGAAGGATAAAACATTGACAATGTGAAGAACTTTTTCAAAGTTGTATTTGCCCTGTGATCGCATATGCGCTGGCATTGTTAATGTATTTATTGTAACTACTTAGTATGGTGTAGTTGTATGTTTATTTTTATTGTAACTACTTAGGGGGGGGGGGGCATAGACCTCAGGCGCCCTTAGGACGCAGCCAGGCGGGACCCTCGCCCCCTACGCCTCCTCACCTTCACCTCCTATCCTTCCCTTTGCTGCAGGTCATCAGTCTGCGGACAGGAGGACTACGACAGCGACAACACCAGGGCTCCGAATCCATCCTAGCCGAGGAGGATGAGAATAGGTGCACCTAGCCGGCAGCCCTATCCTAGACAAGGTACGCCCTCCTGCTTCCTTCCCATACTGCCAATTTTGTCACTTATCTCCTCCTCTAATGTGTTACTGCTTCCTTGCGCTGCAGATCCGACCTGTAGCCATGGAGTTTCAGTTGTTGTCGAGGGGCCAGCTTCCAGTGCAGCGTAAGATGGGGGTGGAACACCGGCAAGATTGACCAAGGTTTGTTCTACTAATCATGTAGCATTGTTGCAAAACACAGAACAATCATTTAGCTTTAGTGGTTTAACATTAACTTTTGTGTTGTCTTGTCAATAATCATCATTCTTGTTTCATACTCATACATTTATTGTCATCGAATTTGAGCAAATCCTTTGGTAATTAGTGCTAATAAAAGCACATGATTAGGAGAATCAAAAGCTTCTAATCTGTACTTGTTGGTTTATTCAATTTCAGATGACTAAAACTGTAGCTTTATTTTACCCTAAAATATCCATAGAGGGTCTAAATCTATACGAAATTATTTCTATAACTAAATATTTTTAAATCATTTAGTGGACTAACCTACTAACACATAGCCTTACTATCTACTTTGTCTGTACATTGCAGAAAAGGTCCAAAAATGAAAGTGCTCAAAAAAATCCCAAAAAATTACGAAAATTCCTATCTGCCGGAAGACCCCAGGAGTCGGGAGGACACCTCAAGGGGGTGGGGGGGGGGGCACAGACCCCAAGTGCCTCTAGGGCGCGGCTAGGTTGGACACTCGCCCCCTTCCAGCACCTCACCTTCACCTCCTTATCCTTCTCTTTGTTGCGACGACACCAGGGCTTCAAATCTATCCTAGTCGAGGAGGAGAAGGGGCACACCTAGCCGGCAGCCCTGTCCTAGCTAAGGTACGCCCTCCTGCTTGCTTCTCATACTACCAATTTCGTAACTTGTCTCCTCCTCTAATGTGATGTTGCTTCCCTGCACTGCAGATCCGACCCGCAGAGTTGGAGATCTAGTTGTTATCGAGGGGCGAGCCATCAGTGCTGCAGAAGAGGGGGCGGAACACCGACAAGAATGACCAAGGTTTGTTCTGCTAATCATCTAGCATTGTTGAAAAAATCAGACCAATCATCTAGCTTCAGTGTTGTAACAAGTACCTCTGCGCTATGTTGTCAATAATCATTATTGTTGTTTCTTATTCATACATCGATTTTATCGAATTTCAGCTCATCCTTTAGTAAATAGTCATACCAAAAGGACATGATTAGGAGAATGATAAACTGTAGCTTTATTGTACGTACTCTAAAAGATTCGAAGAAGCTCTTAATCTGCACTAGATGGTTTATTTACATTCAGATGACTAAAACTGTAGCTTTATTGTACCCTAAACGATCCATAGAGGCTCTAAATCTACAGGAAATGATTTCTTTAACTAGATACTTTTGAATCATTTATTGAACTAACCTACTAACACAGAGCCCAGTGCCAGTTTTTTGTCTGTTTTATCGGTACATTGCAGAAAAGGTCAAAAATTAAAGTGCTCGGAAAAATCCCAAAAATTTACCAAAATACCTATCTGCCGGAAGACCCCAGGAGCCGGGAGGACACCTCAGGGGGAGGGGGCGTAGACTCCAGGCGCATCTAGGGCGCGGCCAGGTGGGACCCTTGCCCCCGCCTCCCCCTCATCTTCACCTCCTATCCTTACCTTTGCTTCAGGTCATCATGACGCGGACAGGACAACTACGACGGCGACGACATTAAGGCTACCAATCCATCCTAAACGATGAGGAGGAGAAGGGCGCACCTCGCCGAAAACCCTGTCCTAGCCAAGGTACGCCCTCCTGCTTGCTTCCCATACTGCCAATTTCATAAATTGTCTCCTCCTCTGATGTGATGGTGCTTCCCTGCACTTCAGATCCGACCTGCAGAGCTGGAGTTCTAGCTGCTGTCGAGGGGACAGCCGCCAGTGCTGCAGAAGATGGCGTGGAACACCGACAAGAATGACTCAGGTTTGTTCCTCTAATCATCTAGCATTGTTGCAAAAAACAGATCAATCATCTAACTTCATTGTTGTAACATGTACCTCTGCGCTATGCTGTCAACAATCATCATTGTTGTTTCATACTCATACATCGATTGTCAATGAATTTGTGCTCAACCTTTAGTAATTAGTCATAATAAAAGAACATGATTAGGATAATCAAAAGCTGTAATTTTATTGTATGTACTCTAAAAGATTCAAATAGGCTTTTAATCTGCACTAGATGGTTTATTTAATTTCAAATGACTAAAACTATATCTTTATTTTACCCTAAACGATTCATAGAGGCTCTAAATCTGAAGGAAATGATTTTATTTAACTAGATACTTTTGAATTATTTATTGGATTAACCTACTAACACAAAGCCCAGTGCCAGTTTCTGTCAGTTTTGTCTGTACATTACAGAAAAGTTCGGAAATTAAAGTCCTCGGAAAAATCCCAAAAATTTACCAAAATACCTATTTGCCGGAAGACTCATGAGCCGAGAGGACACCTCAGGGGGGAGGTGGGCGTAGACTCCAGGCACCTCTAGGGCGCGGCCAGGTGGGACCCTCTTCCCTTGCCCGACCTCACCTTCACCTCCTATCCTTCCCTTTGCTGCATGTCATCACGCCGCGGACAGGACGACGACCACACTAGGGATCTGAATCTATCTTTGTCGAGGAGGAGGAGGAGAAGGGGTGCACCTAGCTGACAGCCCTGTCCTAGCCAAGGTACGCCCTCTTTCTTCCTTCTCATACTGTCAATTTCGTAACTTGTCTCCTCCTCTGATGTGCTGATGCTTCCTTACGCTGTAGATCCGATCTGCAGAGCAGGAGTTCCAGCTGCTACCGACGGGCCAGCCGCCAGTGCTGTAGAACAACGACAAGAACGAGGAAGGTTTGTTCTTTTAATCAGCAAGCATTGTTGCAAAAAACAGATCAATCATCTAGCTTCAGTGTTTTAACTTGTACTTCTGCGCTATGTTGTCAATAATCATCATTGTTGTTTCATACTCATACATCAACTTCGAGCTCAACCTTTAGTAATTAGTCTTAATAAAATTACACGATTAGGATAATCTAAAAATGTAGCTTTATTATACGAACTCTAAAATATTCAAATAGGTTCTTAGTCTGCACTTGATTGTTAGTTTAATTTCAGATAACTAAAACAATAGCTTGATTTTACCTAGAAAGATCCATAGAGGCTCTAAATTTGCAGGAAATGATTTTTTAAGTAGATATTTTTGAATCATTTATTGAACTAAGCTGCAGAAGATGGCATGGAACACCGACAAGAATGACTCGGGTTTGTTCCGCTAATCATCATTGTTGTTTCATACTCATATATCGATTGTCATCGAATTTGTGCTCAAGCTTTAGTAATTAGTTTTTTAGATAAACAGGGAACCTGTCCCCCGTTTCATTTCATAGAAATCAAAGCACACCATAAGCCACAAAGGTTCCGAATATGGCCTCTAACAAAGCAGAGTGCCTGAAATTACTTATTACAGACTAAAGAAAAAGAGCTAAAAGGAGTACATGGTGACCAGGCCACCCGATACAGGGAATGCCATCAGGGAACTTCTCATGCCTTGACCCTCAGATGGTAGCAGACGCATCAGCTGTGGTCTTCAAGGTCTTCATTGGTGGTCCAGAGCTAGCAGCCCTGGGTAACCAGTTTGCATCCAGGGGAGAGATTGGGCTTGAAATGAACACCTTGGCAGTTCCAGGTTTGGCTGGAGAGAGGTAGCTGGAGCCCAAAGAGGCCTTTAGGATGTCCCTTAGCCACTCAGGGTCAACAAAGGTGGTTGCTTGATGAGGTTCTCCACAAGGTTGAGGAGAATCTCCACTTTTCTTTTGCAATCCTCTGTTGCTAAAACCATCCAGAATCTGAGTGTTCTCAGGATCCCTCTCCACACCTGATTGATGGAGATCCAAGATATATTATCAAAGATCATTGAGTTTCTGTGTTTCCATAGGCTCCACAATACAACAGATGACACTAAATTAATAGCTGAGTTATTTTTCTCAGATAGCCAAAACTTGGTCACTGATTCAAAGCAATCTCCAATCAAAATATTAAAACAACTACCAATTACTTTCCAAATATTCTTGGAAACTATGCAATCAAAAAACAGATGATGAACAGATTCAGTTTCACAGCAATAAACACAATCCAAAGGTTTGATAATGTGTCTTTTCCTTAAGTTGTCTCTGGTCATGATCTTATTAGTAGAAAGCAGCCACAGGAGCACATGTATTTTGGGGGGAATCCTGATCTTCCAAACAGCTGGAGGGTAGAATGGTTGGATTCCCCTAAAGTTAATTACATGGTAAAGAGAACTAGTGGAGTATTTCCCTTTATTTTGCATCTGCCAAACTAAAGTATCAGGTTCATTAGTAAAAGACATTGATTTCACAATTTCTTCAAACTGGAACCACTGTTCCATAAGTTTGTCAGAAAAGGTTCTTCTAAAAGTAACTCTAATGTTTACATTGTCCCATGCATCTGCTAGGGTAATGTTCTGTTGGTTACAAATAGAATAAACATGCCAGAATTGCACAGAAAAGGGAGAGTTCCCAAACCATGTGTCTTCCCACAACCTGATTCTCCTACCATCACCCACATTCCATCTATAACCAAACTTCAGGGCTTTGATAATAGAACTAACTCCTTTCCAAAATCTAGAGATTTTCGGGTTGGAGGTGGGAAAAAATATATGGTTTTCTATGAGAGAGGTACTTCTTATCTATGAACGACTTCCAGATCTTGCCATCTCCTTCTATATATCTTTTAATACATGAGCCTAACAGGCACATGTTGACTTCCTGGAGATTGGGAATCCCTAAACCACAAAATTCTTTTTTCATACACACCAATTTCTAGTTGGCTAGGTGGATTTTCCTATTTCCTTCAAAATCATTCCACGGGAAGTTGGCCATCTGGGTGTTAATCAACTCCACTGCCCATTTGGTAAACTTAAAAAAGGAGAGGAGGTAAATGGGGATACTAGCCAAACAAGCTTGAATCAAGATAAGCCTACCTCTATAAGATAGTAGTTTTCCTCTCCATCCTGCAATTCTCTTCAGGATCTTGTCAATCAAAGGTTGTATATCTTCTTTACTGAGCTTTTCATAATGGAGAGGAATTAATAAGTATTTGATGGGAAAATTCCCTTGGCTACATCCTAGACTACTAATGAAGGGGGAAGTTCATCTCCCTCCAGGTTAATGGGGATGAGCTCACTCTTGCTGTAGTTAATTCTCATACCTGAAACTTGCTCAAAGTAGCTGAGAACAACTTTCAAGTTATGAGCATGATCTACATTTTTATCTAAAAACAGGATTGTGTCATCTGCATATTGAAGGAAGATGATCCCTCCTGAACGGAACGGATGTCAGGACAAAGCCCACTAATGAGCTGCTGGTCAGTATCTTTGGCTAACATCCTAGTTAGGGCATCCACTACAATGTTAAATAGTAGGGGGGACAGGGGATCACCTTGCCTCAACCCCTTACCAGTGGTGAAAAAAATTACTCTCAGTGTTGTTGATTTTGACACCAACATATCCCCCATGAGTGATGCTATGTATCCAAGATAACCATCTACTGCCAAAACCCCTGGCTTTGAGAAGTTCTGCCGGGAATTCTAAATTGACTTTGTCAAAAGCCTTTTCATAGTCCAGTTTTAACACCAGCCCTTGCTGGTTGGTGGAGTGTACTGAATGGAGCACCTCATGAGCTGTGACTACACTTTCTAAAATAAATCTCCCCTTCAAGAAGGTTGATTGGTTACTGGCAATCAGCCTTTGGAGGATAATGGTAATTCTATTTGTGAGAACCTTGGTAAAAAAATTATAGCTGCAATTCAATAGACTAATAGGTCTAAATTTCCTAATTGAAGTGGCATATGGCTCTTTGGGAATAAGGGTGAGCATGGCATAGTTAAGTCTACTAGTGTTCAACTCTTCCATGTGGAAGGCTTTGAACATAGCTATCAAATCCTCTTTGATGATATCCCAGAAATACTGATAAAAAAGAAAGGGACCCCATCAGGGCCAGGTGCTCCATCAGCATGTGAATCAAAGACAACCTTCTTGATCCCAGCCTCAGTAAAGTCATCCTCAAGCATATCATTCTCAGAATCAGTAACTTTTTCATTATCACTAAAGAAGTTACTGTTTAGGTTGAGACCACTTCTAGGCTCATACTTAAAGAGGTCTTTGTAGAAGTTGCAAGCTATATTTAACATGCCTTTAGTGTCAGAAACAGGCCCATCAGGTCCATCTAAGGAATGGATGGCTTTTTTTCCCTATTCCTTTGATTAGCAACTGCATGAAAATAGGATGTGTTTCTATCTCCCTCTTTAATATCTTTGTCTCTAGATCTCTGCTTTGCTTTGACCTCTTCTTGCAACCAGTTTTTTTGTAAGTCAGAGTTGATGAATTTATATCTACCCATATCATCATTACTTAAAGCAAACGTTTCAGCTTTAATATCTAATCTAAGTTATTAAATTCCTCTAAAAGGATTTTCTTATATCTCTTAATGGCAGCTTCTTCATTAGAGCTCCAACCTTTGGTGATTTTTCTAACCTTCCTAATCTTTTCTTTCCACCTATCTAGAGGATTGCTAGCTCTGGTCCTCTCATTCCAGATTTTGGAAATCAGACCTTTAAAATCTTCTCTCAGAAACCACCATTTCTCCATCTTGTAACTGCTAGTTCTAGGTGTTTTCTGCATCCCAGAGTCCCACACAATTGGTGTGTGGTCACTACCACATCTGGGCAGTGCAGAGATAGATGCGAGGGTAAATAAATTTTCTAGCTCAGTTGAGCTAAAAACCCTATCAATAGTGGACATGATGAGGTCCTCTTGGTTATTAGCCCAAGTACATCTTCTACTTGCTAATTTAATTTCTAAAAGGCTCCAAATCTTCACCCATGCATTGAAGTTTTCACTCCACTTCCTATTAATGTTGCCATTGCTTTTATCAGAGGAGAATCTAACTAAATTGAAGTCACCTCCAATGAGAGTAGGGATAGGATTATCAACAAAAAGGGCATGTAGTTCAGATAGGAAAGCTTCTTTCCTATCATCATAAGAGGGTCCATAAACCGTGGTGACCTTGAACTCTTCCTCTTTGTTTTTTAGTCTAAGGGCACAACTAACTGAAAACTCAAGACTGCTCCAACTAATTAGATAAAAAATATCTAAATCAACCCCCATCAAAATGCCACCAGTAGTGCCATTTGAGGGGAGGTGGTGCCAATTAAATTTTTTGGAACACTCAATGATTTAAGGTAGGCATCTGGAAAGTTCTCTTTCTTGGTTTCTTGAAAACCAATAATAGAAGGGTGAATCCTATTGGTAGTATCTAGAATGAGAGTTTTCCTACCAGGGGCATTAATGCCTCTCACATTCTAGAACATACAGTTCATAATGAATAATTTTTCATGGGGTAAGCTTCAAAAGAAAAATTCCATGGGGTGCTTGCCCCGCCTATTTTTACCTACTTTGGTCCACACTCCAATATTCCTATCACTATCTAGTTCCTCATTATCTCTATCACCAACAAAATGATTATTAGCAACAATAATTGGGGTTTTAGGACTCACACTAGCACCAACAATGCTTTCGAGGTGTGTCATATCAACCCCTAAATGACTATCTTGTTCAAGAGTACTTGAAATTTGAACTCCTACTTTGGAAGCAATTGAAATGAAAGAAGGATTGTTGAACAGAAAGAAAGGCAGGTTGTTTATACCTTTGTCTTTTGGCACTTCCAGGTTGTGAACCCTCTTGAGTTTCTCGGCCTTGAGAAGAACAGGGACCTGATTGTTAGTCACCCTGGAACTGGTCCTGACTAGGGCTGGATTAACGAGATGCTCTGCTCGTTAAGCTCATGCTCGTTAAGCTCTTGTTCATTAAGCTCGTTCTCGTTAAACTCGTTAATGTTAACGAGCAAAAACTCGTGCTCGGCTTGGTTCGTTAAGAGCTCGTTAAGCTCGCGAGCGTTCACGAGTGCTCGTTAAGGAGAGTCCGTTGACACTGACTTGGAGATCGAAGTCCTCTACCTCACCAACTTCGGGCTTTTGACTCCATGCTTGAATTAAAGGTTGTAGGTGTTGGTTGTTGGCATCATTCCATAGGGATGCGGATGCAGATGGTAGGGATGGGAAAAAGTCATGCTGTCTATCGTCCTAATCAAGGAGGAAGGAGCCTTAATGGTGCGGACGCGCAGTCGTCATAGACCTAGCCTTCGCCCTGCTCCCTATCTATCCAATTCTTGCCATACCCTTCCATTATGTTTAGGGCCTTAGTTCTGTTTGTTAGTTCTGTGACTGAGAGTTAGGCTTTTTTACTTAAGTAAAAACTAAAAACTTAGTGATTAAAAAAATGAGCTAAACGAGCTGCTCACGAAACTAACGAGCGAGCTTGTTAAGCTCATTAATATTAACGAGCTAAAAATGTTGTTCAGCTTGGCTCATTAACTAACGAGCACGAGCCTTAACGAGCCGAGTTTTCGAGCGATTGTTATGCTCGCGAGTAACGAGCTTTTCGTCCAGCCCTAGTCCTGACAGCTTGAGTGGGGCCCCATTTGTTCTTGGCCATCACCTCAGCTAGGGAAGGGAAGGAATATTCAAAGTTTTCATCAGAACCTCTCTCCAGTTCTTCCTCATTCATTTCAGCTTAATCATCTTCTTCATCATCCACTAGCTCCATTTCCCTAAGCATATTAAAACACTGGCTTTCATCCAGGTTCTCCACAACTCCATCATCCATGCCTTCAGCCCTTGGCATACATGACTTCAGCAGGGAGGTAGGGGAATGATAATCAGCCTTCTCAGAAATCACTTGCAGGTAGTTAATGGCATGCTGCCTTGTAAGGCCCGATATGCGGTACTGTTCCAGATCTAGGTGTTTCTGCCCAGATCCGGGGACAAAGCACATATCGGTCCCACCGCGACATATGACAAAGCAATATGCCCCGGATTTCCAACATGATATCACAACATTACAGATACAAGGATACAACATCTCATACAATCGGCATACAACTTCCTTAATACAATACAACAGCGGAAGATACATGTCCGTGTACATACTACAATCAAAAGCCTAGTGGCAAAGCGAAAAACATCGATCCCATAACCACACGGGTCCAGGACTTCCGCCAGGATCCGCCTAACTAGTCGTCGTCGAGTCTCCACGTGAAACATCGATCACCATACCTGTTGTCGATCAAGAACCCTGAAAAGAGTTTGGGGGTAGTATCATGAGTACAGAAGTACTCAGCATCCAACTGTAGTGGTCAACTGAACCAGCAAGGACTTCATCACTCGTCATTCTAGGATAACTAGTAGTTTACGGTAAGGATGGGGTAAGTGGCGAGGTTGCTGCCGCACTAGCATTTATGAAGTGGCTAACGATCTAAAGAATAAGTTAAGAAGCCAAGCATTCGATGAGGAATCACCTCCAGCAAGTCTGCTATCCACCTACTTACGCAAGCATAACACCTATCCTATCCTTGTCCTCCTCTTCGCATCCCGAAGAAGAAGCAGTCAAGGCACACACACGTTGATCAAGTTATATTATGATTATCTCAATTGTTGTTGTCTATGAACAAGGAGTAGGTCTCCAGTCGTCCATAACCGTGGACACGGCTTCTCGAAAATATTTAACCTGCAGGGTGTACCAACTGCCCATTACAAGGCTCCGCACGCACGCCCATCTCTCTCAGTTGCTACCCATCACATGCAACCATTTTATGATTTAGTTCCAAGAGATCCGAAACGACAGGTCCCCCTAGCTAACAACGAACAAATCCGGGTGGCCCCCGGGGAGTCGACACCCAATCCAAAAGTTGGCCACGCTCTCGGATCGGACTCTTCCGTCTGGCCAAGGTCGAGGTAACTGATCCCCTCACATGTGGGCAGGCCTCTAGCTCACCAGGTGTGGACCAACAGAGGAACTATGTCTCATGGTCCGGGTTATTTTAAAGGATATCTGCTAGGAGCGACTCGATAGACATATATGCATGGTTTTCAAATGGTAAATCAGCTTGGGCCACCTCTAGAAATGTTTGAAGCTAGATAGGTAAGAAAAGGGGACCCCATAAAATCCCACATGCGGTTAGACATGCTCAATCTTAAAACCAATACCCGAAACTCGGATCCTAGGTGACTCGAATGGAACAAAGCGTCGGGGCGGGATAGCCTAGACCTTCCATCCTTCGTCGAATATAGTCAACATTATAATAATCATATCATCAACAACAATATAATAATGTGATATCCCGAACCAAGGAGTAACAGGGTAACATCGTAGCATCCTAAGCATGCATACTAAGCAGGGGCTGAGCAACGAGCAATAGTTACATAGCACTACAAGGTTTGCTGGGAGGGGACATGGATGCATCGGTTTGAAAGAGGTTGTAAACATGTGGTAGGATCAAACATCGAACATAACCTAGACTATCAGGAAAACCGCTGGTTGAAATAGAATGAATCATAAGTAATGTATAGTCCTTTCCTATTGATAGGTCGGGTTTCGAAAGTGTAGTTGATCGTAAGCTCGCATCGTCTCCGAAGGTACCCGCGGAAGCACACAAGACGGTAAACACTGGAAAGCAATCAATGAGAAAGCACTCTATTACTACGAGGAAAACACGAGCAAGCATCAACAAGAAGGCAACACGAGACATCGCACCTACCGTCGAGAGCGGTTACTAATAGGTTAAGTGGAGTATTCGTCACACACGACGATACCGCACGTTTACGATGGTTCAAGTTGTTAGCTACAGGTGATCAACAAAGGTTTTTAACATGGAATCTCACTCAATCATGGAATAGCACACAAACATGGCAAGAGGTGAAGCATAAAATAAACTATCTATGCTTGTCAATTTAAGTGAGGCACAACCTAAACATGGCATTCCGCTAAGTGCTCCACGATAGTTAAAAGATTTGGTACTGTTCTGTCCTAAACCATATTTTAGGTTCGTTAACAACAACAAACAATAAAATAAACACAAAGTACACGTAAAACTAATCAAGTTACATATAAAGAACACTCCAAACGGAGTTACGGTTAAAACGATACAAGCAAAACAAGTTATGCACACATGCTGTTAACATCAGGGAGCACACTTTAGAGCAATGCATAAACAGGATAATGAAAGAAAACATGCTCACAAATGATATGCAACTAAAGTAGACATGGCAGGGAAGGCATGGAAAAAGGAATCATGCAAATAGGCATCATGAACAACTAATTATAGCCCAAGAAAAATGCAACAAAACATTACTGGTCTAGGACTTAGTGAAAATCAGAGAAACATGGCAGAAACTGTTATTTTCATGCTATAAAACAGGAGCAAAACTATATGCAAAAGTGCAGCAACATGTCATAGCAATATATGGGCATGAACTAGACATGATGGTGATCAGGTACAAACAAGAATCAAGGTCATAGGCATAACATATCAAAAGATATTAAGCAAGCAACATGGCATCGACAAGTTACAGACTTAGAGAAAAACAGAGGTGGCTGTCAAAAACAGTGGCATAGCAACTTTGGAGCTAAACATATCTATGACCAGAAATGTAAACATGACAATGCAATACATATAATGAAAGTAGACATGATTCTTAACAGTATGCAACAAGAATCAATGCAATAGGCCTCATGGATGTGTCACAATCATCAAACTTGCAATAAAATAACAGCAACAACACTTAGCAGAAAATAATAACAGTTAATAATCTGATGCCCATTTCAATAGTGATTTTCACCCTCAAGATGGCCTCAAATCAAAATTCTCACAAAAGATGAACTGAAGTACACACAATTCTAAACAATTTTCCTTTAGGCGCAACGTCATACGGGTTACGGATCACGCGTAAACTACAACGCAAAATAGATACAACAACAAGTTATTCTCAGACTTAGTGAAAATTGGAAGAGGATTCGCAGGGAAAAAAAATAAAAAAGGGCGCTGGGCCTGACCCTAGTGGGCTCGGCCCACTGGAGGCGGCTGGCGGCCTGGGCTGGGGTCGCTGGACTAGGCCTTGGGGCTTCGGGCCGGCTTGTTGGGCCACGGTGGAGGCCAACCCATGGCGGCCGTTGGATCGGCGGGCGGTCGTGCCCTCGACCGGATCGGTCGCGGCGTGGTGGCGCCGGCCACCGGTGGTGAGCGACCCGGGGAGGCTGCAGGGGAGGCCGGGACGAGGCAGATCCGGGCGGCTTCGTCGGATCCAGGCGAGGGGCGGCGGTCGACGTGGTGAAGGGCGTCCGGTGCAGTGCTTCGAGTAAGGGCGGCGGAGCCCATGGCGCGCGGCGGCGCCTGTCCGTGGCTGCGGCAGGGAGAGAGGCAAAGGGAGGTCAGAGGAGGAGAGGAGGAGCAAGCACGGGAGGAGGAGAAAACCTGGCGGCGGCGGCCACCTGCTGGACTGCCGGGGGCGGCCCGACGACGTGGCCGAGGCGGATCGGGCGGCGCAGAGGTAGGAGTGAGAGGAGAGAGTTGGGTGGCGACATGGCGGCCTCTGGGCCGCCGGATCGTGAGATCTGACGGTCCATATGGCTTGGGGGCTGAAATTTCAGATCTGTCTAGGGTTTGGTGCAAAAATAGGGGTATTTTTGAGGCAAATGTGAGGGGGTGGCTGCAATTTTTGGCTAGGGAAACCCTAGAAAGGGGTGGGAGAGTGGTGGTCTTTATATAGCCCAGGTGGATGGCAGTTTGCAAAAACATCACCGGTTTTTCTCTCGTGCGCGCGGTGTTTACGTTCCTGACCGCCGGTGGTCCGCAGGACCTCCGATTCGGGTAAAACTTCAAACTGCTCGATCAGCGCGTCGGGCCGGCGGCGTTCACCTCGCGCTGGAACCATTCCGAGAAAACTTTCCGGCGTGCTATAAAAATGACCCGTTTAATTATTAAACATGGTTTTCGTTCCGTTGGCTGCGGCTGGTCTTGTTCGGGTTTCGCGACGGTGACTCGGGTGAAACCCGGTGTCGCAAAAGTCGAGTGTCAGGGTGGTAAGGGTCGGTCTCCGTCCGGTACGAGATAAGAGGGTGAAGAATAATAGTCGATCGATAAATCGGGGATGCAAACACTGCAAACAAATCAGGCAATCAAAAAATTCACACCGAAAACAAATTTTTTAATTTTTATGAAATCTGGGCTGTTACAATACAACACCACCAACAAGGGATCTCGTCCCGAGATCTTGGAAGATCTGGGGGAGAGAGGGAGAGAAAAGAGAGTCGACGATTCTTCAACACCACCAACAAGGTACTCTGCTCCATGTCGAACGTCAAACTCCGTCGAGAAACTTTCCGCAGGGAGATGGCGACGTCGAAGATCGAAACCATCAGGTGTCAAGAGGAAGAACAACGGCTAAAACCTGGTCAAAGAGATAGTGCTTTTCGACGCAAGTCGTGAAAACACCGGAAAAAAGATGGATGGCAATGGATGACCCAGATGATACCCAAAATCGGAGAAGCTAAAGGTACTACAGGAATTCCCACCTGAGCTCTGAATCGATACAATATACTGCAAGCAAGGCATTGTAATGGTTCCGATACTCCACTTACTTGAGATCCTAGAGTTTGAAAGGGATAAGTCAAGATTAAAACACTTAAAACATTTGTGCTGACCAGAGCATGGGTAAGGAGGAAAAAGAATCCCACTCTCTGATAAATAATTTAGTAACTACAAAATAGTTTTTGTCTAGAGTCGACTTCGGCCAGAAAAGGAATCCTACGGTCGGTAAGGCTTTGATACCAAGTTGGAAGGCCCGATATGGGGTACTGTTCCAGATATAGGTGTTTCCACCTAGATCCGGGGACGAAGCACATATCGGTCCCACCGCGACATATGACAAAGCCATATGCCCCGTATTTCCAACATGATATCACAACATTACAGATACAAGGATACAACATCTCATACAATCGACATACAACTGCCTTAATACAATACAACATCGGAAGATACATGTCTGAGTATAGACTACAATCAAATGCCTAGTGCCAAAGAGAAAAACATCGATCCCATAACCACACGGGTCCAGGCCTTCCGCCGGGATCCGCCTAACTAGTCGTCGTCGACTCTCCACGTGAAACGTCGATCACCATACCTTTTCTCGATCAAGAACCCTGAAAAGAGTTTGGGGGTAGTATCATGAGTACAGAAGTACTCAACATCCAACTGTAGTGGTCAACTGAACCAGCAAGGACTTCATCACTCGTCATTCTAGGATAACTAGTAGTTTACGGTAAGGATGGGGTAAGTGGCGAGGTTGCTGCCGCACTAGCATTTATGAAGTGGCTAACGATCTAAAGAATAAGATAAGAACCAAAGCATTCGATGAGGAATCGCCTCCAGCAAGTCTGCTATCCACCTTCTTACGCAAGCATAACACCTATCCTATCCTTGTCCTCCTCTTCGCATCCCGACGAAGAAGAAGCAGTCAAGGCACAAACACGTTGATCAAGTTATATTATGATTATCTCAATTGTTGTTTTCTATGAACAAGGAGTAGTTCTCCAGTCGTCCATAACCGTGGACACGGCTTCTCGAAAAGATTTAACCCTGCAGGGGTGTACCAACTGCCCATTACAAGGCTCCGCACGCACGCCCATCTCTCTCAGTTGCTACCCATCACAGGCAACCATTTTATGATTTAGTTCCAAGAGATCCGAAACGACAGGTCCCTCTAGCTAACAACGAACAAATCCGGGTGGCCCCCGGGGAGTCGACACCCAATCCAAAAGCTGGCCACCCTCTCGGATCGGACTCTTCCGTCTGGCCAAGGTCGAGGTAACTGATCCCCTCACATGTGGGCATGCCTCTAGCTCACCAGGTGTGGACAAACAAAGGAACTATGTCGCCGCTGGCCAGGGTTATTTTAAAGGATATCTGCTAGGAGCGACCCGATAGACATATATGCAAGGTTTGCAAATGGTAAATCAGCTTGGGCCACCTCTAGAAATGTTTGAAGCTAGATAGGGAAGAAAAGGGGACCCCATAAAATCCCACACGTGGTTAGGCACGCTCAGTCTTAAAACCAATACCCGGAACTCAGATCCTAGGTGAATCGAATGGAACAAAGCGTCGGGGCGGGATAGCCTAGACATTCCATCCTTCCTCGAATATAGTCAACATTATAATAATCATATCGTCAACAAAAATATAATAATGTGATATCCCAAATCAAGGAGTAACAGGGTAACATCGTAGCATCCTAAGCATGCATACTAAGCAGGGGCTGAGCAACGAGCAATAGTAACATAGCACTACAAGGTTTGCTGGGAGGGGACATGGCTGTATTTGTTTGAAAGAGGCTGTAAACATGTGGTAGGATCAAACATCAAACCTAACCTAGACTAGCAGGCAAACCGCTAGTTGAAATAGAATGGATCATAAGTAATGTATAATCCTTGCCTATTGATAAGTCGGGTTCCGAAGGTGTAGTTGATCGCAAGCTCGCATCGTCTCCGAAGGTACCCGCGGAAGCACACACGACGGTAAACACTGGAAAGCAATCAACGAGAAAACACTCTATTACTACGAGGCAAACACGAGCAAGCATCAACCAGAAGGCAACACGAGACATCACACCTACCGTCGAGAGCGGTTACTAACAGGTTAAGTGGAGTATTCGTCACACACGACGATACCGCGCGTTTACGATGGTTCAAGTTGTTTAGCTACAGATGATCAACAAAGGTTGTTAACATGACATCTCACTCAAGCATGGCATAGCACACAAACATGTCAAGAGGTGAAGCATAAAATAAACTATCTATGCTAGTCAATTTAAGCGAGGCACAACCTAAACATGGCATTCCACTAAGTGCTCCACGATAGTTAAAAGATTTGGTACTGTTCTATCCTAAACCATATTTTAGGTTTGTTAACAACATAAAAAAATAGCATAAACACAAAGTACACGAAAAACTAAGCAAGTTACATATAAAGAACACTCCAAACGGAGTTACGGTTAAAACGATACAAGCAAAACAAGTTATGCACACATGCTGTTAACATCAGGGAGCACACTTTAGAGCAATGCATAAATAGGATAATGAAAGAAAACATGCTCACAAATGATATGCAACTAAATTAGACATGGTAGGGAAGGCATGTCAAAAGGAATCATGCAAATAGGCATCATGAACAACTAATTATAGCCCAAGAAAAATGCAACAAAACATTACTGGTCTAGGACTTAGTGAAAATCAGAGAAACATGGAAGAAACTGTTATTTTCATGCTATATAAACAGGAGCAAAACTATATGCAAAAGTGCAGCAACATGACATAGAATATATGGGCAGGAATTAGACATGATGATGATCAGGTACAAACAAGAATCAAGGTCATAGGCATAACAGATCACAGGATATTAAGCAAGCAACATGGCATCGGCAAGTTACAGACTTAGTGAAAAACAGAGGTCGCGGTCAAAAACAGTGGCATAGCAACTTTGGAGCTAAACATATCTATGACCAGAAATGTAAACATGACAATGCAATACATATAATGAAAGTAGACATGATGCTTAACAGTATGCAACAAGAATAAATGCAATAGGCCTCATGGATGTGTCACAATCATCAAACTTGCAATAAAATAACAGCAACATCACTTAACAGAAAATAATAGCAGTTAACAGTCTGATGTCCAATTCAATAGTGATTTGCACCCTCAAGATGGCCTCAAATCAAAATGGTCACAAAAGATGAACCGAAGTACACACAATTCTAAACAATTTTCCTTTAGGGCGCAACGTCATCCGGGTTACGGATCACTCGTAAACTACAGCGCAAAATAGATACAGCAGCAAGTTATTCTCAGACTTAGTGAAAATTGGAAGAGGATTCGCATGGAAAAAAAGGGCGCCGGGCCTCACCCTAGTGGGCTCGGCCCACTGGAGGCGGCTGGCGGCCTGGGCTGGGGTCGCTGGACTGGGCCTTGGGGCTCTCGGACCGGCTTGCTGGGCCGCGGTGCAGGCCAGCCCACGGCGGCCGTTGGAGCGACGGGCAGACGTGCCCCCGGCCGGATCGGTTGCGGCGTGGTGGCGCCGGCCACCGGCGGTGAGCGACCAGGGGAGGCTGCAGGGGAGGCCGGGACGAGGCAGATCCGGGCGGCTTCGTGGGATCTAGGCGAGGGGTGGCGGTCGACGTGGTGAAGGGCGTCCGGTGCAGTCTTCGAGCAAGGGCGGCGGAGCCCATGGCGCGCGGCGGCGCCTGTCCGTGGCTGCGGCAGGGAGAGAGGCAGAGGCAGGTCAGAGGAGGAGAGGAGGAGAAGACCTGGCTGCGGCAGGGAGAGAGGCAGAGGGTGGCTGCAATTTTTGGCTAGGGAAACCCTAGAAAGGGGTGGGAGAGTGTTGGTCTTTATATAGCCCAGGTGGCTAGCAGTTTGCAAAAACATCCCCGGTTTTTCTCTCTCGCGCGCGGTGTTTACGTTCCTGACCGCCGGGGGTCCGCAGGACCTCCGATCCGGGTAAAACTTCAAACTACGCGATCAGCGCTTCGAGCTGGCGGCGTTTACCTCGCACTGGAACCGTTCCGAGAACACTTTCCAGCGCGCTATAAAAATAATCCGTTTAGTTATTAAACGAGGTTTTCATTTCGTTGGCTGCGGCTGGTCTTGTGTGGGTTTCGCGACGGTGACTTGGGTGAAACCCGGTGTCGCAAAGGTCGAGTGTCAGGGTGGCAAGGGTCGGTCTCCATCTGGTACGAGATAAGAGGGGGAAGAATAATCGTCGATCGATAAATCAGGGATGCAAACACCGCAAACAAATTAGGCAATCAAACAATTCACACCGATTTTTTTTATTTTTTATGAAATCTGGGCTGTTACGTGCCTGGTGGTTGCATTGGACAAATCTATAGACCCCTGGTCAGAGCTAGTCCTAGATCTTCTTTGTGATATGTTTTCCTTAGTAATTTGAGCTCCAGCTATTCCAGATCCAGTGGTGATGGTATCATATCTAGGGGGGGGGAGGGTCATTCCCTTCCACCTCAGCAGTGTCATTTCTTGGTTCTACCTCAATGAAAATCCTATAGAGCTCTCCTTGAATGCCAAACACTCTATCAGATGGGATTTTAGTGGGATCTTTGCAGGCCACCTTCAGTCTGACCACCTCATAGAAAGATTGGAAGTTATGCTGCCATTCAACATCAACCAACAACCCAAAAGCAGATGTGACCTGATCATACATCTGCCAGTCACAACATTTTGGGTTCAATTTCCTGATCTTCACCCAAAATTCTTGCAGAGGGGTTTCAGAGTCAATTTTACCATTCCAAACTGACACATTTACTGTCACATTCTATTTTTTGAGGCCAATGCAAGGATAGCCAGCAACCTGTTCCACTGGTATAGCTGGGGGGAATTTCACCAGAAAGGACCAATCATCAAGACTATTGATGGGCCAAGGCCAATTGGTTTTGCACACTGTGAGAATTCCTGAGCCAGCTCCTGCTTTGTGATATCCCTAGATTCTACAAAGACAAGGCCCACATTCTTCATCCCACCTGCATGCTGTGAGTTGATATCAGGAACCTCAATGTTGCAGAAACCTAGGCCCTGGGCAACACTCCCCACAAACTTAGCATTGGAGTGAGGTTTCTTCTTGATGGGGCAGACCTCAACCTTGTGATTCACAACCTTACAAATGAAACATGCCTTCTGTCTATCACATCCATCCATGTGGTGGTCAGGCTCCCCACAGTTGAAGCAAGTTACTTTGGCATAGGACATGAGACTGGAGTTTTCACTAGAATTCTTAGCTACCTGGTCTCACACCACCCCTTTGTTTCCAGGCTTACTCGATCCTGCTCCCTCAGAGATCTGCCCACCAGTCTGATTGATGGTAGGAGGGGCAGCTCCATACCACCGCGGGGAGCATTGGACCAAGGGGGCTGCTGTTGAGGAGGGAATTGGGGGTTGAATTGCCTAGCAAATCCCCAAGGGGGCGGTGCTTGCCCAGAAAATCCACAAGGAGGTGGGGCTTGTCCAAAGAAGTGTGGAGGGGGAGCACCCATCTGCTGCTGCATCTGGGGATTACTCTCAGCATTCCAGCCGCTGCTCTGCTTATCTTTGCTGAATCTTCCTCTCCCTCTACCTCTCCCACGACCATGATCAGCCATGAATGGAACAACAACTCTCCAGGGGGTGGCGGCACAGGGGAGGGGGAGGGATTGTTGGTTGTGAGCTCGCTACCAGGAACCTTGTCGCCTGGGATTACTTTTGTACCCTCAACCTCCCACAGCTGGCTGTAGAAGGATTCGACTGGGTCAACTTCCTCTAGCTTTCCAGCATGGCTACTTTCCACCTCATGCTGGAAGCTGCCAAACCCCCCTCCTGCCCAGTCACCCAGGCCATTCAAATTCAGATCCCACTCTAAACTCTCAGCACAAACAACTCTAGGACTAATAAATCTCACAGGCCCGAATTTCTCACAATCGCCATTGCTTTGGAGATCCCAGAACGCCTTCCACTTCGCTCGCCGTTGCAGCAGTGGTGAATCCCTGGCTGCCAGCGCCCAAGCTACGATCTCTCTGAAGATTGTGCTCTGGTTCTGCATTATTCTCCCGATCTACTCTTCTGAAGCTGCCACACAAACTCTCGTGGCCAACTTCTGCAGAGAATCCTTTCCCGGGATTTAGTAATTAGTCATAATAAAAGAACATGCTTAGGATAATCAAAAACTGTAAGTTTATTGTGTGTACTATAAAAGATTCAAATAGGTTCTTAATCTGCACTAGATGGTTTATTTAATTTCAGATGACTAAAACTATAGCTTTATTTTACTCTCAACGATCCATACAGGCTCTAAATCTGAAGGAAATGATTTTCTTCAACTATATACTTTTGAATCATTTATTGGACTAACCTACTAACACAGAGCCCAGTGCCAGTTTCTGTCAGTTTGTATGTACATTGCAGAAAAGATCAGAAATGAAAGTCCTCGGAAAAACCCAAATTTTTTACCAAAATACCTATTTGCCGGAAGACCCCATGAGCCGAGAGGACACCTCAGGGGGGAGGTGGGCGTATACTCCAGGCGCCTCTAGGCATGGAACACCGACAAGATGGCATGGAACACAGAGCCCAGTGCCCATAAAGGCTCTAAATCTTCAGGAAATGATTTCTTTAAGTAGATATTTTTTAATCATTTATTGAACTAAGCTACTAACACAGAGCCCAGTGCAAGTTTCTGTTTGTTTTATCTGTACATTGCAAAAAATGTCCAAAAATGAAAGCGCTCGAAATAATTCAAAAAAAACCAAAATTCCTATCCGTGGAAGACCCCAGGAGCCGGGACGACACCTGGGGCGGGGGGGGGGGGGGGGGTACAGACCCCAGGTGCATCTACGACATGGCTAGGTTGGACCCTCGCCCCCTGCCTGCAAGTCACCTTCACCTCCTATCCTTCCCTTACCTGCAGGTCATCATGGCACTGACAAGACGACTACGATGGCGACGACACTAGGGCTCTGAATCCATCCTAGTCAAGGAGGAGGAGAAGAGGCGCACCTAGCCGACAGCCCTGTCCTAGCTAAGGTACGCCCTCCTTCTTGCTTTTCATACTATCAATTTCGTAACTTCTCTCCTCCTCTGATGTGATGTAGCTACTTTGCACTACAGATCCGACCCGCGGAGTTGAGTTCTAGTTCCTATCGAGGGGTGAGCCGCCAATGCTACAAAAGATGGGGCGGAACACCGACAAAAACGACCAAGGTTTTTTTCTGTTAATCATCTAACATTGTTGCAAAAAACAGATGATTCATCTAACCTCATTGTTTTAACATGTACCTCTGCGTATGTTGTCAACAATCATCATTGTTGTTTCATACTCATACATCGATTGTTATCGAATTTGTACTCAACCTTTAGTAATTAGTCATAATAAAAACATGATTAGGATAATAAAAAACTGTAAGTTTATTTTATGTATTATAAAAGATTCAAAGAGGCTCGTAATCTGCACTAGATGGTTTATTTAATTTCAGATGACTAAAACTATAGTTTTATTTTACCCTAAACGATCCATAGAGGCTCTAAATTTGAAGGAAATGATTTTCTTTAACTAGATACTTTTGAATCATTTATTGGACTAACCTACTAACACAGAGCCCAGTGCAAGTTTCTGTCAATTTTGTCTGTACATTACAGAAAAGGTCGAAAATGAAATTCCTGAGAAAAATCCCAAAAATTTACCAAAATACCTATTTGCCGGAAGACCCCATGAGCCGAGAGGAAACCTCAGGGGGGAGGTGGGCGTAGACTCCAGGTGCCTCTAGGGCGCTACCAGGTGGGACCCTCGCCCCCTGCCCGACCACACCTTCACCTCCTATCCTTCCGTTTGTTGCATGTCATCATGCAGCGGAAAGGATGACGACGACGACGCTAGGGATCTGAATCTATCCTTGTCGAGGAGGAGTAGAAGGGGTGCACCTTGATGACAGACCTGTCCTAGACAAGGTACGCCCTCTTGCTTCCTTCTCATACTGCCAATTTCGTAACTTTTCTCCTCCTCTAATGTGCTGATGCTTCCTTGCGCTGTAAATCCGATCTGCAGAGCAGGAGTTCCAGCTGCTGCCGAGGGGCTAGCCGCCAATGCTGTAGAACAACGACAAGAACGAGGAAGGTTTGTTCTTCTAATCATCAAGCATTGTTGCAAAAAACAGATCAATCATCTAGCTTCAGTGTTTTAACTTGTACTTCTGTGCTATGTTGTCAATAATCATCATTGTTGTTTCATACTCATACATCGACTTCGAGCTCAACCTTTAGTAATTCGTCTTAATAAAGTTACATGATTAGGATAATAAAAAAATGTTGCTTTATTATACGAAATCTAAAAAATATGCAAATAGGTTCTAAATCTGCACTAGATTGTTAATTTAATTTTATATAACTAAAACAATAGCTTGATTGTACCTAGAAAGATACATAGAGGCTCTAAATCTGCAGGAAATGATTTCTTTAAGTAGATATTTTTGAATCAATTATTGAACTAAGCTACTAACACAGAGCTCGGTGCCAATTTCTGTTTGTTTTGTGTGTACATTGCAGAAAAGGTCCAAACATGAAAGCGCTCGAAATAATCCAAAAAAACCAAAATTCCTATCTGCGGAAAACCCCAAGAGCCGGGACGATCCCTTGGGGGAGGGGGGAGGGGGGCGCAGACCCCAAGTGCATCTTCGATATGGCTGGGTTTGACCCTCGCCCCTGCCCACACCTCACCTTCACCTCCTATCCTTCCCATACCTGCAGCTCATCATGGCGTGGACAAGACGACTACGATGGCGACGACACCAGGGCTCCAAATCCATCCTAGTCAAGGAGGAGGAGAAGGGGCGCACCTAGCCGGCAACCCTTTCCTAGCTAAGGTATGCCCTCCTTCTTGCTTCTCATACTACCAATTTCGTAACTTGTCTCCTCCTCTAATGTGATGTTGCTTCCCTGCACTTCAGATCCGACCTGCAGAGTTGGAGTTCTAGCTATTGTCAAGGGCCAACCGCCAGTGCTGCAGAAGATGGGATGGAACACCAACAAGAATGACCCAGGTATGTTCTGCTAATCATCTAGCATTATTTGAAAAAATAGACCAATCATCTAGCTTCAGTGTTGTAACATATACCTATGCGCTATGTTGTGAATTATCATCATTGTTGTTTCATACTCATACATTGATTGTTATCGATATTGAGCTCAACCTTTAGTAATTAGTCTTAATAAAAGGACATGATTAGGAGAATCAAAAACTATAAGTTTATTGTATGTACGCTAAAAGATTCAAAGAGGTTCTTAATCTGCACTAGATGGATTATATAATTTCAGATGACTAAAACTGTAGCTTTATTTTACCTTAAACTATTCATCGAGGCTCTAAATCTACAGGAAATGATTTTATTTAACTAGATACTTTTAAATCATTTATTGGACTAACCTACTAACACAGAGCCCAGTGCCAGTTTCTGTCAGTTTTGTTTGTACATTGCAGAAAAGGTCAAATAATGAAAGTCCTCGGAAAAATCCCAAAAAATTACCAAAATACCTATTTCCCGGAAGAACCTAGGAGCCAAGAGGACACCTCAGGGGTGGAGGTGGGCGTAGACTCCAGGTGCCTCTAGGGCGCGGCCAGGTGGGACCCTCGCCCTTGCCCCACCTCACCTTCACCTCCGATCCTTCCCTTTGCGCGGATACGACGACTACGACGGCGACGACACTAGGGCTCTGAATCCATCCTAGTCGAGGAGGAGAAGGGGCGCACCTAGCTGGCAGGCCTGTCCTAGCTATGGTACGCCCTCCTGCTTGCTCTTCATACTACCAATTTCGTAACTTGTCTCCTCCACTAATGTGATGTTGCTACGTGCACTGCAGATCCGACCCGCAAAGTTGGAGTTCTAGTTGCTGTCGAGAATCGAGCCGCCAGTGCTGAAAAAGATTGGGCAGAAAACCAAAAAAAACGATCAAGGTTTGTTCTGCTAATCATCTAGCATTATTGGAAAAATCAGACCAATCATCTAGCTTTAGTGTTGTAACATGTACCTCTGCGCTATTTTGTCAATAATCATCATTGTTGTTTCATACTCATACATCGATTTTCATCGAATTTAAGCTCATCCTTTAGTAATTAGTCAAACCAAAAGGACATTATTAGGAGAATAAAAAACTGTAGCTTTATTGTACGTACTTTAAAAGATTCGAAGAAGCTCTTAATCTACACTAGATGGTTTATTTACTTTCAGATGACTAAAACTGTAGCTTTATTGTACCCTAAACGATTCATAGAGGCTCTAAATCTATAGAAAATGGTTTACTTTAACTAGATACTTTTGAATCATTTATTGAACTAACCTACAAACACAGAGTCCAGTGCCAGTTTTTTCTCTGTTTTGTTGGTACATTGCATAAAAGGTCAAAAATTAAAGAGCTCGGAAAATTCCAAAAATTTACCAAAATACCTATCTGCCAGAACATCCCAGGAGCCTTAGGGGGAGAGGGCTTAGACTCCAGGCGCATCTAGGGCGCGGCCAAGTGGGACCCTCGCACCCGCCGCCACCTCACCTTCACCTATTATCCTTACCTTTTCTACAGATCATCATGACTCGGACATGATAACTCCGACGGCGACGACACTAAGGCTACGAATCCATCCTAAACGATGAGGAGGAGAAGGGCGCACCTAGCCGACAACCCTGTCCTAGCCAAGGTACGCCCTCCTGCTTGCTTCCCATACTGCCAATTTCATGATTTGTGTCCTCCTCTGATGTGATGTTGCTTCCCTGCACTGCAGATCCGACCTGCAAAGCTGGAGTTCTAGCTGCTGTCGAGGGGCCAGCCACCAGTGCCGCAGAAGATTGCGTGGAACACCGACAACAATGACTCAGGTTTGTTCCGCTAATCATCTAGCATTGTCGCAAAAAACAGTTCAACCATCTAACTTCAGTGTTGTAACATGTACCTCTGCGTATGTTGTCAACAATCATCATTGATGTTTCATACTCATACATCGATTGTTATCGAATTTGTACTCAATCTTTAGTAATTAGTCATAATAAATAACATGATTAGGATAATCAAAAACTGTAAGTTTATTTTATGTATTATAAAAGATTGAAAGAGGCTCTTAATCTGCACTAGATGAATTATTTCTTTTCAGATGAATAAAACTATAGCTTTATTTTACTCTCAACGATCCATACAGGCTCTAAATCTGAAGGAAATGGTTTTCTTTAACTAGATACTTTTGAACTAACCTACTAACATAGAGCCCAGTGCCAGTTTCTGTCAGTTTTTTCTGTACATTGCAGAAAAGATCAGAAATGAAAGTCCTCAGAAAAATTCAATTTTTTTACCAAAATACCTATTTGCCGGAAGACCCCATGAGCCGAGAGGACACCTCAGGGGAGAGGTGGGCGTAGACTCCAGGCGCCTCTAGGGCGCGGCCAGGTGGGACCCTCGCCCCTGCCCGACCTCACCTTCACCTCCTATCCTTCCCTTTGCTGCATGTCATCATGCCGCGGACAGGACGACGACGACACTAGGGATCTGAATCTATCCTTGTCGAGGCGGAGGAGAAGGGGCGCATCGAGCTGACTGCCCTTTCCTAGCCAAGGTACGCCCTCTTTCTTCCTTCTCATACTTCCAATTTCGTAACTTGTCTCCTCCTCTGATGTGCTGATGCGTCCTTGCATCGTAGATCCGATCTGTAGAGCAGGAGTTCCAGCTGCTGCCGAGGGGCCAGCCGCAAGTGCTGTAAAACAACGACATGAACGAGTAAGGTTTGTTCTTATAATCGTCAAGCATTGTTGCAAAAAATAGATCAATCGTCTAGATTCAGTGTTTTAACTTGTACTTCTGCGCTATGTTGTCAATAATCATCATTGTTGTTTCATACTCATACATCGACTTCGAGCTCAACCGTTAGTAATTAGTCTTGATAAAATTACATGATTTGGATAACCGAAAAATGTAGCTTTATTATACGAACTCTAAAATATTCAAAGAGGTTCTTAATCTGCACTAGATTGTTAATTTAATTTCAGATAACTAAAAAAATAGCTTGATTTTATCTAGAAAAATCCATAGAGGCTCTAAATCTGCAGGAAATGATTTCTTTAACTAGATATTTTTGAATCATTTATTGAACTAAGCTACTAACACAGAGCCCAGTGCCAGTTTCTGTTTGTTTTATCTATACATTGAAGAAAATGTCCAAAGATGAAAGCGCTCGAAATAATCCAAAAAAACCAAAATTCCTATCCGCGGAAGTCCCCAGGAGCCGGGACGACACCTGGGTGGGGGGGGGGGGGGGCGCAGACCCCAGGTGCATCTACGACATGGCTAGGTTGGACCCCCGCCCCCTGCCCGCACCTCACCTTCACCTCCTATCCTTCTCTTACCTGCTGGTCATCATGGCGCGGAAAAGACCGATGGCGACGACACTAGGGCTCCAAATCCATCCTAGTCAAGGAGGAGGAGAAGGGGCGCACCTAGTCGGCAGTCCTGTCCTAGCTAAGGTACGCACTCCTTCTTGCTTTTCATACTACCAATTTCGTACTTGTCTCCTCCTCTGATGTGATGTTGCTACCGTGCACTTCAGATCCGACCCGCAGAGTTGGAGTTCTAGTTGCTGTCAAGGGGCGAGCCGCCAGTGCTGCAAAATATGGGGAGGAAAACCGACAAAAACGACCAAGGTTTGTTCTGCTTATCATCTAGCCTTGTTGGAAAAATCAGACCAATCAGGTAGCTTCAGTGTTGTAACATGTACCTCTGCGCTTTGTTATCAACAATCATCATTGTGGTTTTATACTCATACATCGATTGTCATAGAATTTGTGCTCAAGCTTTAGTAATTAGTCATAATAAAAGAACATGATTAGAATAATAAAAAACTGTCAGTTAATTGTATGTACTCTAAAAGATTTCAAGAGGCTCTTAATCTTCACTAGATGATTTATTTAATTTCAGATGACTAAAACTATAGCTTTATTTTACCCTCAACGATCCATACAGGCTCTAAATCTGAAGGAAATGATTTTCTTTAACTAGATACTTTTGAATCATTTATTGGACTAACCTACTAACACAGAGCCCAGTGCCAGTTTCTGTCAGTTTTGTCTATACATTGCCACCTCACCTTCACCTCTTATCCTTACCTTTGTTACAGATCATCATGGTGCGTACATGACAAGTACGAAGGTGACGAAACTAAGGCTACGAATCCATCCTAAATGATGAGGAGGAGAAGGGCGCACCTAGCCGACAACCCTGTCCTAGCCAAGGTACGCCCTCCTGCTTGCTTCCCATACTGCCAATTTCATAATTTGTCTCATCCTCTGATGTGATGTTGCTTCCCTGCACTGCAGATCCGACCTGCAGAGGTGAAATTCTAGCTGCTGTCGAGGGGCCAGCCACCAGTGCTGCAGAAGATGGCGTGGAACACCGACAACAATGACTCAGGTTTGTTCCGCTAATCATCTTGCATTGTTGCAAAAAACAGATCAATCATCAAACTTCAGTGTTGTAACATTTACCTCTGCATATGGTTTCAATAATCATCATTGTTGATTCATACTCATACATTGATTGTCATCGAAGTTGAGCTCAACCTTCAGTAATTAGTCTTAATAAAAGGACATGATTAGGAGAATAAAAACTATAAGTTTATTGTATGTACGCTAAAATATTCAAAGAGGATCTTAATCTGCACTAGATGGTTTATTTAATTTCAGATGACTAAAACTGTAGCTTTATTTTACCTTAAACGATCCATCGAGGACAAGAACGACCCAGGTTTGTTCTGGTAATCATCTAGCATTGTTGAAAAAATACAGACCAATCATCTACATTCAGTGTTGTAACATGTACCTCTGCGCTATGTTGTCAATAATCATCATTGTTGTTTCATACTCATAACTTCAACTGTCATCGAATTTAAGCTCATTATTTAGTAATTAGTCCTAATAAAAGGACATGATTATGAGAATAAAAAATTGTACCTTTATTGTACATACTCTAAAAGATTCAAAGAGCCTCTTAATTTGCACTAGATGGTTTATTTAATTTCAGATGTCTAAAACTATAGCTTTATTTTATCCTAAACGATCCATAAAGGCTCTAAATCTATAGGAAATGATTCCTTTAGCTTGATACTTTTTAATCATTTATTGGACTAACCTACTATCACAGATCCTAGTGCCAGTTTCTGTCTGTTTTGTCTTTACATTGCAGAAAATGTAAAAAATGAAAGTGTTTGGAAAAATCCCAAAAAATTACAAAATACCTATCTGCTGGAAGACCCCAGGAGTCGTAAGGAAACCTCAGTGAGGAGGGCGTGTAGACTCCAGGCGCATCTAGGCACGGCCTGGGGGGACACTCGCCCCCTGCCCCCACCTGACCTTCACCTTCTATCCTTCCCTTTGCTGCAGGTCATCATGGCGCGGATAGGACAACTACGACGGCGATGATACTAAGGCTCTGAATCCATCCTAGTCGTGAAGGAGGAGAAAGGGCGCACCTAGCCGGCAACCCTGTCCTAGCCAAGGTAAGCCCTGCTCCTTCCTTCCCATACTGCCAATTTCGTAACTTGTCCCCTCGTCTGATGTGTTGCTGCTTCCTTGGTTCCAGGTGTTGCCCAACCGTCAGTGCTGCAGAAGATGGGGTGGAACACCGACTAGATTGACCAAGGTTTGTTCTGCTAATCATCTAGCATTGTTGCAAAAACCGAACAATCATCTAGCTTTAGTGGTTTAACATGTCCTTTTGTGTTGTGTTGTCTATAATCATCATTGTTGTTTCATACTCATACATCGATTGTCATCGAATTCGAGAACATCCTTTTGTATTAGTGCTAATAAAAGAACATTATTAGGAGAATCAAAAGATGTAGCTTTATTGTACGTACTCTAAAAGATTCAAAGAAACTCTTAATATGTACTTAATGGTTTATTTAATTTTTAATTACTAAAACTGTAGCTTTATTCTACCCTAAAAATCCATAGAGGCTCTAAGTCTGCAGGAAATTATTTCTATAACTAGATACTTTTGAATCATTTATTGGACTAACCTATTAATACATAGCCCAGTGCCAGTTACTATCTAATTTGTCTGTACATTGCAGAAAAGGTCCACAAATGAAAGTGCTCGGAAAAATCCCAAAAAAATATGAGAATTCCTATCTGCCGGAAGACCCCAGGAGTCGGGTGGACACCATAAGGGGGGGGGGGCACAGACACCAGGTTGGACACTCGCCCCCTGCCCGCACCTCACCTTCACCTCCTTATCCTTCCCTTTGCTGCAGGTCATCATGGCGAGAACAGGACGACTAGGACAGCGACGACACAAGGGCTCCGAATCCATCCTAGTCAAGGAGGAGAAAGGGCGCAGTTAGCCGGCAGCCCTGTCTTAGACAAGGTACGCCCTCCTGCTTGCTTCCCATAGAGGCTCTAAATTTGCAGCAAATGATTTCTTTAATTAGATATTTTTGAACCACGTATTAGACTAACCCACTAACACAAAGCCCAGTTCCAGTTTCTGTTTTTTTTGTCTAAACATTGCAGAAAAGGTAAAAAATGTAAGAGCTTATAAAAATCCCAAAAAATTACAAAATACCAATCATCTAGCAGAAGATGGGGTGGAACACCGACAAGAACGACCAAGGTTTGTTCTTCTAATCATCTAGCATTGATGCAAAAAAAGACCAATCATCTAGCTTCAGTATTTTGACATGTACTTCTGCGCTATGTTGTCAATAATCATCATTTTTGTTTCATACTCGTACATCGAATTCGAGCTCTTCGTTTAGTAATTAGTCTCAATAAAAGTACATGATTAGGAGAATTGAAAAATGTAGCTTTATTGTATGTACTCTAAAAGATTCAAATAGGTTATTAATCTCTACTATTAAAGGGTAATCTGTCGTCGCCGTGATGGTTCGACCACCTATCGACCCCACCCTTAGTACTTTCCCTCCCACACAACTCATAGATGGTTTATTTAATTTCAGATGACTAAAACTATAGCTTGATTTTACCTTGAAAGATCCACAGAGGCTCTCTATCTGCATGAAATAATTTTTTTGACTAGATACTTTTGAATAATTTGCTGGACTAACCTAATAACACACTCCCCAGTGCCAGTTTCTGTCTGTTTTGTTTGTACATTGTACAAAATTTCGAAAAATGAAAGCGCTCGAAATAATCCCAAAAAATTGCCAAATTTTCAATCTGTCGGAAGACCCTAGGAGCCGGGAGAACACCTGAGGGGGGGGCACATACCCTAGTTGCCTTTAGGGCATGGCCAGGTGGGACCCTCGCCCCCTGCCCGCACATCACCTTCACCTCCTATCCTTCCCTTACCTGCAGGTCATCATGGCGAGGACAGGACGACTACGATTACGACAACACTAGGCCTCCGAATCCATCCTAGTCGAGGAGGATAAGGGGCGCCAAGGTACGCCCTCCTGCTTCCTTCCCATACCGCCAATTTCATAATTTGTCTCCTCCTGTGATGTGATGAGCTGCAGTTCTAGATGCTGCCGAGGGGCCAGCAGATACGTCCAAAACGTATCTATAATTTCTGCTTGCTCCATGCCTCTTTTGTGTGATATTGCTATGATATTGATGAACTTCCATACACTTTTGATCATATTTGGACTAACCTATTAACTCAGTGCACCTCAGTGCCAGTTCCTGTTTTCTGCTGTTTTTCTATTTCAGGTTTCCCCCTTATTGAAAGTACACAAAAATTCTGGAAAAATATAGAAAAAATCAGCGTACCTGAAGCTTCGAGAAAAGCCCGAGAGGGGCCAGAGGGGAGACATGGGGGACCCAGGCGGCCAGAGGGCGCGGCCAGGCCCCTGGCCGCGCCAGGGTGGGCGCCTGGAGCCCCTGGCCCACCTCTGGCTGCCCCCTTTCGCCTATTCATTCCCCGTGACAAGAAACCCTCGGGGACGGAACCCTTTTCGCGATCTCTCCTCTGTTCCGCCGCCGCCGCGCTTCCAAGATCGGGAGCACCAGAAGACCTCTTCCCGTGTAACGACCCGGTCCCGAAGGGAACCAAGTCTACTGTGCTTCTGTGCTATCCCTGGATCAGTATGCTAGCACACACAGTACTCGATGAAATACCATGAATCACATGTCAAAAAGTAACGTAAATACATGGTATTTATTACCTTATAGCCTTTGGGCAAGAATACACCGCGGAAACAAACAATACATAAGTGGAGTCCCATCAACACCAACGGCAAAGTTGAGTGTAGACATCGTAACCCTACATCGCGTCACTTACTCGGCATATACAATCCTGCAACACCAAAGGTTACAGCCCAAAATGGGTCAGTACTTTGAATGTACGGCAAGTTACTCCCAAAAAAATATATATAACAGACCTATCTTCTACATGCAATTTTGGCTGGTGGAAAAGCTCTAAGAGTTTCAGTTTGCATAAAGCTGATTTTGTCCTACTCACAGATTATCATAACAATACTACAAAGCTCATAATATGATTGAATTGGTTTCTCCAAGTCAATCTATTCCCAAAGTTGATTAAACCCGATTGATTAATTAAATATGATGAGATCCGTCAACATTCCCACTTCTAGATGCTCAAAGTTGTCCATAACCGGGGACACGGCTAATCATGATTAGTTTGTACACTCTGCAGAGGTTTGTGCACTTTTCCCCACAAGACTCGACCACCTCCTTTTTAGTTCGTCACACTGCATGTTGTATGGGAACCGGAAGGTCGAGACATGGTCTTTTAGAAGAGTTTCCCTCACTCTGGCGGTGCCCATCCCACCTACTCATAACTACGTTCGTAGCACCACCTAGCAAGAGTCACTACAACTAATCAACCAAGCCAGAGCCCATAGTAGCTTGTGGCTGCACACGTAAGCTTCTAGTTATGAAAAATATGATTGATCCCTTTAAGCCTGGGTGGCATTCCGCAGTGATTACTGGCCATCTCCAGGTCACTCAGGCAAATCCACTGGTTCCTCCAGGGTGCCCCCAACCATTCCACCCAGGTGGTTCATTAAGATTATCTTGGTCCTGTTTACTACTTAGTCGCTCATACCTCTTAATGGATCACTTCCCAATCCACGTCTACTTAGCAAAGCAGTATAATTCTACACGGTGGCGACAATGATATAAGGTTCAGACCTACCTCAATGAACTACTGGGTGTAATAGCATAGCATAATATATAATCCTATCAATGCATAATATTTAAGTTGGACTACAATGCATATAAAAAATATATAGGTAATACTGGAGCATGATCAAAAGAGTAACTTGCCTGGATCTTGACGGTGAAATATTCTACTCGTAGTCATCTCTCCATCTCGTTACAATATATCTAACGGTAAAAGAGAAACACTTCAACACACAACTCAACCCAAAGTGAAGATCCAAATAAGATACAATTACAACATAAATATTTAGTTATTACTATTAATAAACTAATTACTATGGCATGGATAGGTTGAGATAGGATCAAGTTGGATTGGATGGAAATATGATGGCAATCATATATCCGAGGATTGTAAAATCAATTGGATATGTTCGAGGTTGATTATAAAATCAATTGGATGGAGAGTATGTCAAACTCAGTTGGTTTTTCCATATGCATATTTGAATAGGAAATCGATTCTTGGATTGGATTCAAAAAGATCCGATAGAAATCGTGATGATCTTGTTGAGAAGATTGAATTTTTGTAGCCAAATTTATATAAAAAAGAGATATAACTAAAGGGAAGCTAAGACAAAGGTTTGAGGTCAAAATAGTGTATTTATATGATGGAAATAATGTGACAATTGTCCAAACAGAAAGATTTGATTTTAAGGATCAAATTTGATGAAGAAAATATTCCGAATAAATTATAGAATAAGATGTATACCAAATATACTCAAATTATAAAAATAAATTTGAGTTAAATTTCGAATTATCAAAAGTGGAATATTATTGGAAAATAATAAACTACATTTTCCAAGGAATCCAGGGATATAAAATTTGTCGAAATCCGACTTACGGGCTAGAAGATATGAATTTTTGAAGTTTGGATATTTTTGCTAAAATGAATTACGGGATTAATAAAAAGGATGCAAAATGGCGAGTTCTGATAGGTCTGTACCCATTCGATTTTTACAAAATAAAATGATGAACAAAGAGGGGAGAAAGGCTCACCGGAGATCTCGCCGGAATTTTGGAAAAAGGTCGCGGGCGTCAATAAACAGCCGAACGGGATAGAGGATGATTTGGGCGACTCGATGGACAAGGTTATAGCTCTAGGTTCGCCCTCGGATAGCGAAGAAGTTCCACCGGAGTAGAGAAGAACGCATGAAGAGCACAATGACACGGACGGCGTGCTCCGGCCTTGCAATCGAGAGGAAAAATATGTCACAACGGTGCGCATCGGCAAGGGGAAGAAACTAGAGGAAGAAATATGGACTAGGTACCTTTCATGGCGACAAAAATCTTCACCGGAAGTGTGGATGCATCTTTACTCCGACGAGAAATTATGCACGAAGGAGAGGGCTTTGGAGAGGGACTTTATGCGTGGGGATGTGTGGTTCAAAGGGGTCCTAGGGGCGGTATTTATAGGGTCATGGGAGGTCCATAGAAGGAGAGTGGGCAAGGTTTTGGAATGGATTTAATGGCATTCATGGAGAAATAATGGGCATTAAAAGCGAGGTTTTGGAAATGAATTTAATGGCATTCATGGAGAAAATTATGGACAATTAAAAGCATTAATACGCGTGTTTGTTTCCCTGAATGAATTCCTCATGAACTTGTCCACAATTTTTGTGTAGGTTCTGAAGTGAATCAGTCAAAAGAGTATATGGGAGGAAAGGAGGAAGAGCTTCAGTTGCCATGGCGATTTTCTTCTGTGTTCACGTACACATGAACGAACGAGAGGAAGAAGACAGCTCGCTCGGGCTATGGGCCTTAGTAAAAATTTGGCCCAAGATAAAGAAAAAGGAAAGAGAGATAGAGAAAAAATTAGATAGATTACCTCGGTCCAATTGACTTAGGAATCCTATTTTTATTATCTGAGTTACACACTCTCAAATAAAATTGTATAGGCCAAATAAAACATAGAGAGTCAAGGAAAACTATATTTCCCTCTCAGAATACATTTTAGAAATAGATTTTTATAAAAAAAAACTCATTAACGACATTATTAAAAAAATTCAATACTGCTTTTGGAGAAGTCATATTATCTCCTCTCATTTTGTTTATTAAATTATTGGAAATATTTAAATATCTCTTAAACGTCAATATCCAATAAACTCCAAAATAAGAATTCGAGAATGAGTATGGGACCACAATAAATTTAAGAAAGTCATTTTATTCTCACTCGAAAATATTTAATTGTGGTTCGTACCAAATTTCAAAAGGACAAAAGAAAATCATTCTTTGAAATTTTGAATAAAGTTCACAACCAAAATTTTCATTATTGGATAAATGATTATCCAATTTTATTAAATGGTTTGTAAAGGTTTAAACAAAAACTCAAGGGAAAAGTTTTCATTTATCCCAAAATCAAAACAATTCAATCAATATTATATTATTTATTAACATTCCAAAATTTGGAAAATTTTGGGATGTTACATCCCGGCACCCTGCCGGAGGAAGGAATCACCTCCGGGAGCTTCTCCACCACCATGGATGCTTCCCGGATGAACCGTGAGTAGTCCACCTTGGACCATGGGTCCATGATCAGTAGCTATGTGATGTTCTCCTCACCTCTTTGTTCTTCATGGATTAGCCCTCATGAGCTGCCCTACATGATCGAGGCACATATGTAATCTTTCTACTGTTACTATGCTGAGTTTGCTGGGATCCGATGGATTATGAGATTATGTTCAGATTGTGATTGAGTTATATATTTGATTCTCTTCTTTTATATTTATGTTCTTGAGTAACTCTTGCATGTTCTCCGTTGCTGTTTATTGCTTTGGCCAAGTAGTAGGTAGTGACTCCAAGAGGGAGCGTTATGCATGATTGTGGGTTCATGCCCCCCGATGACTAGCTTGAGTGACAGAAACATGAGTCTAGGGGATGTGCTGTTGCCACAAGGGGGAAAACAACGGTTCTTGTACTTGTGGGTGCAAGGATTGTTTACTTTACGCAAAGTTCTTTAATGCAGTTGTCCGTTGCTTTGAGTTTACACTTTGGGTGGGATTCGCAACTTAATACCAGCGAGATGTTCTGGATAGATATCTCAAGGTGGATGATTAGTGGGTAGATACAGATGGATTTCAGTCTACTTGTCTTGGCATACTACCCGTGCTTTTGAGCCTCTTCCTTTCTGTTTTGCATAATTAGCATTGGTTTGCACACATAATCCTGTCAATTTCCCAGCTGTAATTTGTTTACCTCGCATGGCTATTTTATCGTCTTCTGGGAGAGAGACATCACTAGTGAACATCATGGGACCCCGTTCCATATTACTACTACTGTTTACACCTTCAATTTACTTTTAGTATTTACTTTTTCGTAGCTATCACTATCTATCATTATTATCCTGTGCGTTTTATCCTTTGTAGACAACAAGGCCGGAGGAATTGACAACTCCTCTGAACTCGTTGGGAGAAAAGCTATCTGTGTGTGTGCAGGTGCAGGAGAAGCAAGTGATTATCTTCAAACGACACCTCACTTGCCGAACCACCTACTTGTCGACCTTGGAGTCCTACGGGAGACAATCTTAAAACCTCGGTATCTTCACCGAGGGAAACTTGCCGTTACGCTACATCTCACCTTCCACTTGGAGTAACCAACGAGGGCGAGAAGTTATCTCGTGTATCAGCAGCCACCACAGCTGCAGAATATGGGGTGGAACACCGACAAGAACGACTCAAGTTTGTTGTGCTAATCATCTATCATTGTTGCAAAAAATAGACCAATCATCTAGCTTCAGTGTTGTAACATGTACCTCTATGCTATGTTGTCAATAATCATGATTGTTTTTTCATACTCATACATCGATTGTCATCGAATTTGAGCTCATTCTTTAGTAATTAGTCCTAACAAAAGGACATGATTAGGAGAATAAAAAACTGTAGCTCATCCCAAATTTTTTCCAAAATTCCTATCTGCCGGAAGAACCCAGGAGCTGGGAGGATACCTCATGGGGTGGGGGCATAGACCCGAGGCACCTCTAGGGCGCGGCCAGGTGGGACCCTCGCCCTACCCCTACCTCACCTTCACCTCCTATCCTTCCCTTTGTTGCAGGTCATCATGGCGCGCATAGGATGGCTATGAGTGCGACGACACCAGGGCTTCGAACCTATCCTAGTCGAGGATGAGAAGGGACGCATCCTAGCCGGAAACCCTGTCCTAGCCATGGTACGCCCTCCTGCTTCCTTCCCATAATTCCAATTTCGTAATTTGTATCTGATGTGTTGGTGCTTCCTTACGATGTAGATCCGACCTGAAGTGATGCAGTTCTAGCTGCTGTCGAGGGGCCATCCGCCAGTGCTGCATAACACTGACAAAATGACCAAGGTTTGTTCTACTAATCATCTAGCATTGTTGCAAAAAACAGACCAATCATCTAGCTTTAGTGGTTTGACATGTACTTCTGTGTCGTGTTGTCAATAATCTTCATTGTTGTTTCATAATCTTACATCAATTTTCCTCGAATTCGAGCTCATCCTTTAGTAATTAGTCCTAATAAAAGGACATGATTAGGAGAATAAAAAACAATAGCTTTATTGTATATACATTAAAAGATTCAAAGAGGCTCTTAATCTGCACTAGATGGTTTATTTACTTTCAGGTCACTGAAACTTTAGCTTTATTTTACTCTAAAAGATTCATAGAGGCTATAAATCTGCAGGAAATGATTTCTTTAACTAGATACTTTTGAATCATTTATTGGACTAACCTACTAACACAGACCCCAATGCCAGTTTATATCAGTTTTGACTGTACATTGCAGAAAAGGTCCAAAAATTAAAGTGTTCGGAAAAATCCCCAAAAATTACCGGGAGGACACCTCGGGAGGGGGGGGGGTGGCATTTCCTAGGTGACTCTAAGGCGCGGCCAGGTGGGACCCTCGCCCACTACCTCCACCTCATCTTCACCACCTATCCGTCCCTTTGTTGAAGGGAATCAAGGCGTGGACAGGACGATAACGACGGCGATGGAACCAAGGCTCTGAATTCATCCTAGTCGAGGAGGAGGCGAAGGGGCACACCTAGCCACCAGCCCTATCCTAGCCAAGGTACGCCCTCCTGCTTCTGCAGAAGATTGGGTGCACGTAGACGGCAGCCCTATCCTAGCCAAGGTACACACTCGTGCTTTCTTCCCATACTTCCAATTTCATAACTTCTCTCCTCCTTTGATGGGTTGCTGCTTCCTTTTGCTGCACATCCGACTTGCAGAGATGGAGTTCTAGCTGTTATTGTGGGTCCAGCCGCCAGTGCTGCAGAAGATGGGGTGCACCTAGCCGACAGCCCTAGCCAAGGTACGCCCTCTTGCTTTATTCCCATATTGCCAATTTCGTAACTTGTCTCCTATGATGTGCCGCTGCTTCCTTGTACTTCATATCCGACCGAGCTGGAGTTCCAGTTGTTGACGAGGGTCCAATCGCCAGTGCTGCAGAAGATGGGAGCACCTAGCCGGCATCCATGTCCTAGCCAAGGTATGCCCTCGTGCTTTCTTCCCATACTTCCAATTTCGTAACTTTGTCTCCTTCTCTGATGTGCTACTGCTTCCTTTTGCTGCAGACCCGTCTTGCAGAGATGGCGTTCCAGCTGCTGCCGAGGGCCATCCGCCACTGCTGCAGAAGATGGGGTGGAAATCTAGCAAGAACGACGAATGTTTGTTCTACTAATCATCTAGCATTGTTGCAAAAAACAGACCAATCATCTAGCTTCAGTGGTTTAACATGTAGTTATGTGTTGTGTTGTCAATAATCATCGTTGTTGTTTCATACTCACTGAATTCGAGCTCATCCTTTAGTAATTAGTCCTAATAAAAGGACATGATTAGGAGAACTAAAAACTGTAGTTGTATTGTATGCACTCTAAAAGATTCAAAGAGGCTCTTAATCTGCACTAGATGGTTTATTTAATTTAAGATTACTAAAACTATAGCTTTATTTTACCCTAAAAAATTCATAGAGGCTCTAAATATGCAGGAAATGATTTCTCTAACTAGATAACCCTTGCGTCAATTAACGCAGGGCCCAAGTGACCCAAGTTTTGTTGTGAGTTTAAGGCATTAACAGAATTGTTGTTATGAGTAGTTGCTTGTTGACTCTTTCTACCAAATGGAAATGTGAAATCATATTTTTCATATAGACAACTTACATCTTTAGAAACCAATCAAGATTAGTTTACAGTGGAAAGGTAGTGAAGGTAAAACCTAAAGTCGAGGATAACGTATTTCTACCATATCTTCATTGCCATAACCTTTTCTAAAATAGAAAAACCAAAATAAAATTTATGTTTCATGAAAACACTCCAGTTTATTGTTTTTTACATGGTTTACAGAAAACATTGCTCTATGAACTCTTTGTGTGAAATTTACCAGATAAAGTAAAATACATTGGATCATATGACCCAAACTTCAAAGAACATCAATCTCCGAAAGTGTGAAAGTACACAACAAATTTATCCTATTACTTCTAATGTACAAATATAATTCAAAGTTTTAAACCTTTTGGAACAACTTTGTCATGTACAAACATAATTTAAAGTTCTAAAAATTCTGGAACAACTTTATGTACATGTCCTGTGTCCTAAAGAATTTTTCTCATCCTTTGTTGATTACTTCAACTCAAGGTTACTGCTGGGCCTTTTCTCGTCTGGTCTGTCGATGCTACTTGAGAAGCATGAAGGCTCATCATTTGTTGTTACCAAGTAAACCATCATTTTTTAAGAATCCATACCATACATCAACATATTCGCAGGAGCGGAGCTTACAGCTTGAGGGTCTATGTCTATACCCGTGGATAGAGCTGTAAACATCTGCATTTTTAAGTCAAGAATAAGAGTATGAAACAAGGTATATGAATACATAGATACATCCATTTCATCTACAGTTAATATGGAAAGGAGGAAGTATAATACAAAAGAAAGGTATCATTGCTTGTTCTAATAGTTTTTAAATAGAGTTCCACTCTAGAAGTTTAAGAGAAAATTTGTGTGTGAAATTAAGAATTTCTCATGGCACCCGCGAAATAAAGGACTTCTCATGGAACTGTTCATGTGGTTGATACTAACTGCTAAGTTGAAATATGTGTTTTCTTCTTTTAAGTTTTTTAAAACCTATAATCTTTTGTTAAAAAAATTCACATGGTTTCCCGGGAAATGCATATGTACCTACACAAAGGATACATGTCATATCCATACCATTCATTGAAAATCATATTGCTTCGAGATCTGTGCAACCATGCATTACATAAAGTATTTTGTACATATTAGTAATTTTGTGCAAACTAATAAAATATCCGGGTACAGTTCATGTTGATGTGATGATGTTTTTAATTTAACAATGTGTACGAAATGGTGCAACGCGGATCTCAATGCACAAATGAATGGTGTGGATATAACATGTATCGCTTGTGCTTGTACAAAATCCGCACTCATGGTTTTCCCTTATTTAATAAACTTGTTCGAGTGTACATTTTTTGTTGAGCGGGGCAAGACGATCATGTGATGCTATAGTGCTAGGATACCAACGACAGAGGGCTCTAGAGAGAGAGAGAAAGATGTAGAAATTCCTGACTGGTATTCTCTCTCTGAGAAAGAAAGCGGTGTTCGCACAAGTGTTGCTCCCACGTCTCATCGGATTAAGGGAATTGTAGAATCGTAAGTTCACAAGTCCTTTATTTCCCATATCATTTGCATTTTCTCTAAGAGCATACACTGTTATATTCTCATTTATATATCTTTACCTTGTTATCAGATCTTTTGAGGACTTTGAGATACTCCATGGGGACATGAAAGGATTAATCGATACTATGGATTTCTTGACAAGTTTATTTGGACATGTTGAAAATGATCCGAGGACCGTAATAAGCAATCTCGAGAGAGGACTGTTGCTTCTGTACTCTTTGACTTGGAGGTATGCAGTTCTGCCTTTTCAAATTCCTGAGTAGTGAATTTTGTGACCTGTCCCAAGTTCTGCTTCCTTATTGCTCCTATGTGACAATTTAAAAACCATGCCTGAATGTAAATCTCACTGATTGTTATTGCTCCTATATATGTTGTTCAAAATGTACATACCATGTTTGTCATCACCACTCTTTTTGTGAGATAGTACGGGTGAGCCTTGAAGCTTGTATCCTGCTCAACATAAATACATAGATACATTCAATTGCTTCAAAATTTAATATGATTCTCCTTTTTTTATTTTACAGTACTAATCACCATTGTAGGGAAGGCGCGGTAGGGGAGTGGAGGTAGGTCAGCTTGCCCTTCCTCATGGTGGTCGGCAACACCCTTTTCTCCCCAAAAGCTGTGCGTACCTGTTCGGCCCCATAGCCTCCTCATCATGCCTACATGTTACTAAATTTATGTTCAAAGTTGTTTGCAAAACTATGCTTAATTAACATTATATGTATGCTTTTTTTCTGCAGTTTTCTTTGCAATAATTAGGCAGTGGTTGGAACTTTTTACTGCACATTGCTCTTGAAATCACTAGGCGGAGGTTGGAAGCATCCTACACCTGGTCACGTCTGCGCCCTCGATGCCAACTAGAACTTATTTCAATCCCTTCTTTGTACGAGGTTCTTCCTGATTCCTCCATTCCCAATCTCACTGCACCATGTTATTTCTTTGTTGTTAGATTATTGCCATGTACTTGACCTGTAAATAGTTTTTGCCCTTTTAACTTTCAATGTACGTATCATGAATCACGTCTTTATGTTAGTATGTTTATCACTGCACATCACTAGGCACCATCAATTGCTCTTCTTTGATTTGACTGGGCGTATAAATATGCATGCACAAACAATAGGTACATGTTTCTGTCTAAACTGAAACATTGCTCTTGGGAGTCTCTTAGGAGTTTAGAAATGTTGTAGTGTTGCTACATAAATAGTTATCTTGCCCACTTGATTTTGTAATATAGATGTGTAGGTGAGAGTTCAAACTGGACCATAGTATCTGGTTTCGAGATGAACATTGACATGACCAATGATCTTAAATGTATATGTGCTATAGTAGCATATAGACAGTAATGGATTTTTATACTTCTTTTATTCGATTTGACTGGTTGTATAAACATAGGTTCAGGTTTTGAATCCCTTCTTATTTTCTAGTTATAATAAATTAAGTCTTTATGTTACTATTTTTTTCACTCCACATCACTAGGCACCATCACTTGCTCTTCTTTGATTTGACTGGACGTACAATTATACATGCACACACACACTAGGTTCAGATTTCTGTCTAAACTGAAACATTGCTCTTTGGAGTCTCTAGGAGTTTAGAACTGTTTAGAACTGTTGTATAGATGTTGATGAATCAGAGACAAAGCCTTACGATCCTTATATATTTCATCAGAAGTCCACGTCTTCTATTATTTTCCATTGAAAGAATCCAGCGCATCAACCAGATCAGGATGAGACAGCACCGCGCGCATCTTGACTTGCCACGATGCGAACCTTTTGTTGTAGTCCAGCGACAAAAGATTCAACTTCATCGATGCCATGTCGAGGAACCCTAGATTGAACAAGGCTCTAGATACCACTTGTTAGAGAATGGAGACGCAAATAACAAACGAGAAGACCGAAAAGCAACACAGAGACACACAGATTTAACGTGGAAAACCCATCCGTGGAGAAGGGTAAAAATCACGGGCGCCAGCCAGCCAACTTTCACTATTGCGGGAGGTGTTACAATCGCCGAGGGATTTACAACTTGAGGAACTATCCCGTGCGGCAACTTACAAGACATATATATAGGCGGTAGGAGAGACCTAGGTCAATACTGATTCGTACCAGCAACGGACCTTCGCTCCGCTCTGTCAGAAGTTAGCCTTTAGCTTCATATGAATTTGGATCACAACTTCAACCTGTGTTCAAAATGCAGAGTTCAAAAGTGATGATAGTTAACTTTACCCCATTATGCTACACAGTACATGCATAAGGCGGGCCTATTAAGCTCAGAAATGGATCCTACAATGCAATCATCACCATTTAATTAATTAAGTAACTGAGAGATTATTAAAAAAACAGTTGAAGTAGGACACACCAAGTGATTGTAGGTCTACTAGGCTACTAGCAGGCAGCAAAAGAATTTATTTAGCACAAATAGACACACATATAGTTAGATTATAGGTGGCCGCCCTCACTGACGATCTTCAGAGTGAGGGTTTGGCAGCTATCCATGGTGCATCTGAAGAGAATGTTGACTTTACAATCTACCTAGTTCTTGACAGCAACAAAACCATAAATCTAGAGTGGTCAGATGGGACCAAATTTTAGATCGGTGACCTTGATGGAGAATATCTTAATGGATTTCCTGGGAAGACCATATGGAGAATCTGCAAGGAAGAAGCTAAGTGAAGAACATTTTGAAGAAAAAAGGTAAATTAAACTAAGTGATACATGTACTAGTGGATCCCAGTCCACCATGCCGTTAGCATAATCAAGGAGGAAGTCCCCTTGCGTAATGATCGTGGGGTCGAACGGGCCGCCTGAAGCCACAAATCCACGAAGTCACCGTCCCCATTCAGAGGGGTGGTCGTGGATCTAATCCAGGAGAGCACCTTGTGCCATAGTGATATGGAGAACGAGCAACAGACTAGTAGATGCATCATCGTCTCCTCGTCCTGATCGCACAACGGGCAGCGTAGGGGATGCCGGATTCTTGTTGGCATTGAGTGTAATAAGTCTAAGTTCTACTTACCCGTGTGTCCTAAGATACTTCTGCTTTCCTTGTAGCCATGTCTTGAGCCAATCCCGTCTCGCAAGCCGCTCAGCCGTCCAACAGCGATCCTGACAAGCCAGCCACACAAAAATCTTGACGCGTGGGGGTGCCCAGGCCTTCCAGTTCAGCTTCCAAAATCTCAAGAGAGTTGAGCCCTGGAAGAGGAACTAATAGCCAGATCTAGCCGATTACCGTGCATCCGCCGTCCATCTCCAAAGGAGTTTGTCTAGCACATCGGATAGCGTGATATCGTGCAGCCACCTCCAGAGCTGAAGACTCTGCCAAAGGGCCATCGTTGAATGCGTGCCTTGAATGTCAGTGATCCAACGGCGCTCCAAAAGTGCCTCCCTGATAGTGTGGTGCTTCCTGACGTGATTCAGGATCAGCGCCAAGAGGCAAGGCGCAATCTTCCCGATGGACTTCCCATCAATCCAGCTGTCCAACCAGAAGAGAGCCGTCGCACCATCTCCCACCACCATCGTAGTGGAGGCGTCAAAGACACGGAGCTCGGTCTTGGAGAAGTGCATGTCAAGGACGCGCCAAGGCCGCAGCGGGTCACTGCGCATCCTCCAAAACAAATGGGCTCGAAGGTTGATGGCCGCACGAGCAAGGTCCGGGACCCCCAGACCGCCATAGCACAAAGGCCTACACAGAGGAAACCTCTGACAATATTCTGAATATGTTTGAGGGTAGTCTTATTAAGCCCCAGGACCATGATTTGATGTAGAGGGATCGCCATAAGCACCGATTTAACAAGTGCCTGGCGCCCCGCCTTAGTCATCATGGAGGTTTTCCAAGACGGTAACCGGTTGGCAATACTGTCCACCAGGGGCTGGAGAGCAGCAGCGGATAGCTGTCGTAACGATAGAGGTATCCCAAGGTACTTGACAGGGAAGGGTGCCACCTGACACTCCATAACCTTTTCCACCCTTAGAGCTTCATCTTCAGAATAAGCGATCGGGGAGACCGAACATTTGGCGAAGTTTGTGTGCAGCCCTGATGCCTCTCCAAAAAGGTCCAGCAAGGCGCGCATCGCGCGCAGCTCCGGCTCATTAGAGTGGCAAAAGATCACCACGTCATCCGCCTAGAGGGACACCGTCGTCACCAAGTCGCGAGAGGCAATACACCGCAAAATCCCCAGCTCCAAGGCCCTAGACAATAGCCTGTTGAGCGTGTTGATAAAGAGCACGAACAACATGGGCGACAGAGGGTCTCCCTGTCTCAAGCCCCTCCGGTGCCAGATCGGGGGCCGGGCTCTCCATTGAGCACCACCCGAGTGCTCGCCGCGGAAAGAAAGATAGCCACCATATCTCAAAATCTGGGGTCAAAGCCAACCTTCTACAACACCTCGAACAGCAGCGCCCAGGACACCGAATAGAAAGCCTTAGCTATGTCCAGCTTAGGCATGACTCGAGGTTCCTTGTGCCTATGCAGCAAGCGCACTGTCTGCTGAATCAACATAAAGTTATCATGGATACCCCGCTTCCGGATGAAGGCACATTGGTTCAGGTCGACCAGAGGCCCCAGCCGAGGTGCTAGTCTCAAGGCCAACACCTTTGCCACCATCTTGGCGAAGATGTACTATATCATTGGTAAAACTGATGTTCAAATTTTAGTCATGGAAAAGAAGGGTCCCATGTAAATAGGGGCAGAGGGATTAAGAAACAAGCTTGTCACCAGGACAAACAATTCAACATACTCTCATCCAAGGCAATAAGATAAAATATTGATGCATCCATGGTCTTTAACCTCTAATATAATGTTTGGAGTCATCAAAAGAATATTTGGAGTCAAGAATTGCTTACCTTTGGGGGTACCCGAAGGTAAGGAATAAAAGGAGCTGCTGGCTTTACGGTGTTCCTCAATCTCCCGCTCCCCATATGTTCCCTTGTCCTTAATCTCGCAGTATTTACGAAGTTTCTCCTCCATCTTCTCCCTTATCGCAATGTACTCTGAAGCCCCGCACCCCTACAATTCGGAAACATCCCATTCATCATGATTTTTTTGTTTTTCTTTCCCGTGGTATCCCTACTAGGGAGCTGTGTAGGGATACCTGCCACACAAGTAGGTTGCACATTCTCTTTTTGACTGTGAGTCACAGGCCGAGGCGCAATTGTAACATTTTTGCTAAGCACACTTTTTTTCTTAGACCGCGCAAACATAAACTTAGATTCATCAACATCTTCCTCTCCCCCTCATCCTAGGTCAAGAGGAGTGTGATCCCCTTTAGCATTAGTCAAAATTAATGTATCTAAAGGTTTTTTTTAAGGCCTCAGCTTTTTCATGTAAATTAATCCTAGAAAGCTCTAACTCACTGATGATATCAACGCAAGCAAACTCCTGAACAGGAATATTTACACCCATTTTAACAGAACGAACAATAAGATCAAGATTGGACAAGGCAACGAAGCAATAGGCTTCAGGAGTAGTACCTCCTAGGTTGCGTTTTTTGACTTCTCCTTGACCCTGCCCATGTTATCTTGCACATGTCTCAGATTGAAACGGCGAGTGTCTTCAATGACCAAAGAGGGGGGGGGATAACCTCATCCAACTCCACAGAAGTCTCAGGAGACTGAACATAATAGGCGGATGCCGTCTTCAACCCACAATTGCCAGAGGCATCAAGCTTTGCAACCTGTGAATTTTTAACAACGTCCAAATAACTTTTAGAATTGGTTAGGTTCCTCACCGGCATCATACACACAAACAGGAGAACTCACATTTAAGATTAAAGGAGAACTCACATTATCAAGATCAGGACCAACTAGAATAGGAGACTGCTGACCAGAAAGCTTCTCATGTTCTTGAGCCATGGTGTGTATGAGCTGGGTGTTTTCCAGAGACTCCTTAGATGCATCAAATTCTTACTCATGCACGATATCACATTGCTTACCACGACCAGAAGAACGACACATGTCCTTACCCCCAGGAGAATCATTTTTCATTTTTTCCTCAATAAACTCATTGGGTTTGGCTATTTTATTCCAGAAAGCTTCTCATGTTCTTGAGCCATGGTGTGTATGAGCTGGGTGTTTTCCAGAGACTCCTCAGATGCATCAGATTCTTACTCATGCACGGTATCACATTGCTTACCACGACCAGAAGAACGACACATGTCCTTACCCCCAGGAGAATCATTTTTCATTTTTTCCTCAATAAACTCATTGGGTTTGGCTATTTTATTCAGCTGAGAACTCTTCAGAATTGACATGCACGCCTTTCTTTTCCTTTTTAGGATCCCTCACGAAAACCTGTTCCACCTCATAGAAGAAATCATAAAAATGCCCATCCAGCACTGCTTTAGCAACTGGAGGCATTTCATCAATGTCACGGCAACCAATTCTAACTTAGTACTAACAAACTCTTAGTTAATTAACAAACGATCATACCAGTACGTGCATGTTTTTTCTCCGGGCGACGCTACCCATCTGCCGGACGTTGTTTAAAAAAGATCTGTCCGTCCAGCAACCATCCGATCCGTTCGATCGAGCGTGCACGAGAAAACGAGTCTTTTCAATAGAGGCTTCGTTGCAATCAAACCTTTTCAACATAACCTCTGTTGCAAAGGACCTCGTGTATTGTTTTATTACTTTTTTCTTCTTTGTCCACCGCTACGAGTCTTGCAACAGAGGTTCTGATGCAATCGCTCATTTGCACTATAGTCTCTATTGCAAAGGACCTTCATTTTTTTAAACAAAAATCTTCACCCCATCACCGCTGCAAGCCCTACATTGTCTCTGTTGCAATTGAACTTTTGCAACATAGACTCTATTGCAAAGGTTTGGTTCGCCTCGGTTACTTAGCACACTGTTGCATCTGGTCACATCGGACGATCGCGCAAGCGGATGATGCGCGCAAAAGATCTGCTAGTTGAATCTAATATTTTCCCTTTTTCTCCAGCCCACATCTTGACCACGTTCACATCTCTTCTCTTGGTTCCCTGAAGCTCACATCAGTGTTTGCACTTTGCACTTGCGGTTTTGGTCACGCTGCTGAAACACAATAATAATAGAATAGGGTAGTGACCACATGATTAACAAATGTAGAGTTGTCAAATCATAGTATAGATGCATGGTCATAAATAAGAGCAAATAGGGTGTGAGTCGAGACCCATCCCCCGGGCTCAGGCGGGCTCCACGGCGGCGCCGCCGGGTCACCTCCCCCGCCCTCCTTCCTTGCCTCCGCCGACACTCGATGTCGGGAAAAGCCTTGCAGTGGCTGGCGGCGGCCGGATTTCCCCTCCCTTCATCCCTCTCTCCCCAACGCCTCCACCACCGTCCACCCGAGCATCAACTCTTCCCGAGCTTCCTCGCCTCCACCGCCACCGAATCTGTCTGGGGGAGGCCTACTCCCGGCGCCCTCGCCTCGACCGCTGCCGGATCCAGCCCTGCATCGACTCCTCCCGCCCTCCTCGCCGCCATCGATGCCAGATCCCTCTTGGGAAACCTCCTCCAGGCGTCCTCGCCTAGGACACCGTCGGATCCGGCCCTATTGTGGCTCCTCGGCCCCACCGCCACCAGATCTGATCGGGGGACGCCTCCCCTCGCCCCGGCCTTCGTCGCCCACCCCACTTCCCGCCTTGACCTCCGCCGGTTTCGGCCGTGGGTGCCTGCCACTTGGCTGTTGCACCCTGCTGCGGATCCAGACGCTCTTCATCTTCACCACAAGCCGCCGCGGCCCCGGAGTTGTCTTCCCCAACTCGCCCCCTTTCAGTTCTCATCAGTGCTCATCGTAGGTTGGGGTTGCTTGTGTGCCGCCCTGGCTGCGCTCCCCAGGTTGCTGGCTATCCTGGCCACGCACACTTCGCTTGGACGGCGACTCACCATTGACGGTTGTGCTACGAAAGAAATCCCCGCTGACCTTCTTTAGCTAACCACGGTGGCGCTACTATGGTGTCGTTTACCTTCTTGGGGGCGTGGCTCATGTTCTCTTTGTCTCTCGGTCCGGATTCACAGCTCTCGGCTCTGCTGTTCTATGAGAATTCAATTGGCTATGCTCCAGGCGAAAGCACTTTTATGGCATCATCCTTGGATGTAGTTTACCTTCATGAATCTGTCACTTGGGAGCTCTTTTCCTCCACTCATCCTCCGTTTCCCTTGGTGGTTGGTGTCGGCCCACCTGGAATCGGAGTACCTTGGGCCGTATTGCTGGTCCAAGCTGAGCTGGAGATGGCGGTCCTTCCGTTTTCTCATGAAGCGCCCCACTTCATGAGAACTGTTGATCCCCCCTTTCCTGAGGCTCAACTCCCTAAGGTGTTCCCGAAGACAATTGACTCCCTCAAGACATCGCTCGCGAAGCCCAACATCATCCTAATCTTCACGAGCCTCCCGAAGGGCACCTTGGCTCCTAAAGCGCTCCACTCCAAGGCAAGGGCAGTACCAAAAGCAACAACCACCCAATCCTCTCCACCTTGTTAGGAGCAATTAGCTTTAGTCAGGAAAAGGGACAAGTTCGTCCCCACTATTATGCCCCCCAGGTGGCATCCCTTCCCTCCAAGATGTGGAGGAAGAGGACCAAGGCCCCCATTCATTAGTGCTAGCCAAGGCACCGTAGAGAGGGTCAGCCATTCCGAACCCCGATAGCTTGTAAGCTCACCGTGATCATCTCCATAGGAGCAATCCCAGACATACATGAGTAGGGTTTTACACCACCACGATGGCCCGAACATGGGTAGCTCCTTGTTCCCTTGTGTGCATGCTTGCTTTACTTGGCCCCAAATCTGATCATCCTCACCGTCGTCGGCGAGATCGTGAATCTAAGCCCTCGTGTTTGAACTAAGGTTTTGGGGGGATTCCCTTCACACAAATCTCTCCGACATTTGGCGGGCCTGGTAGAGGGGCTTTGCCTTCTCGTCTCCAACCACGACTTCGCCATGGCACTCCTTAAGTTCAAGGCAGAAAGTGGTGCATCAGACGTGAATTTCACAAATTTGTTAGAATTAATTGCAGATGCACTTCCAGACGATAATGTGTTACCAACTACTAGCAAGGAAGCGAAGAAAGTGGTTTGCCCCTTGGGACTAGAGGTACAAAAGATACACGCTTGTATTAATTATTGTATCTTGTATCACATCGATTATAAAGATGCGTAACTATACCACATGCAATGCCCCACGCTACAAGCATAAGATTGCAAAAGACAAGAACAAGCTGGATGATGAAATACATAAAGGAATTCCATTCAAGGTTATTTGGTACCTTCCTTTAATTCCATGTTTGAAGCGCTTATTTGCAAACCCCAAAGCAAAACACTTGTGTTGACATGAATATATAAGGCACCACGCAGATGCGGCGCAATGGAAATATTTGGACGACAAGTATAAAAAAAATTCTAAGGACCCGAGAAATTTAAGGATAGGATATTGCACCAACGGGATGAACCCGTTTGGTAACATGAGCACTCAACACAACACTTGGCCGGTGCTTCTTTGCTTGTATATCCTTGCTCCATGGATAATGATGAAATAAAATTACATAATGATGTCAATGATTGTACAAGGCCCGAAGCAACCGGGTAATGACATCGACACTTATTTGCAGCTTCTGGTAGATGAACTTGAGACCTTATGGACATATGGAGTAAAGTGTTGGGATGCATTCGAAAAAGAAGTATTTGATCTATATGCAATGCTCGTGCAAAGTATCCATGATTTTCCGGCATTTGGCAACACATCTGGGCAGTAAACCAAGGGAATTGCTGGTTTTGTCACATGCATGGATCAAACTGCTAGAAGATATCTCACCCACTCAACGTAGGTTCTTGCCAAAAGGTCATCCATACCGAAAGAGAAAGACACAATTCGATGGTACAATAGAGAAGGATGTCGTGCCACACTATAAATCAAGGACTGCGGTGTTCAGGATGGTAAGGATTTGAAAATTGTGCTTGGCAAGCATAAGCCAATGGAAAAATAGACAAGGAGCAAGTATTTAAGAAGAAATCAGCATTCTGGCAATTACCATATTGACAGGATCTAGATGTCCGTCACTCCATAGATGCCATGCACGTCGAAAAGAATGTGTGTGAGAGCATACTTGGTAATCTACTGAAGATTAAAGGAAAAAAAAAGGATGGGTATAAAGTAGTATTGGATATGCAAGTTATCCGACCCGATTCGAAAATAGAACCTGAAAAAAGGGGAGATGACAAGTGGTGGCTCAAACTTGCTATGTACAATTTCACCAAGAAGGATATGATCGAAGCCTTGGAGTTTTTACAGTCACTTAAAACACCATCATCATCTCAGTGCGCAAACATCAGAAACCTTGTGGACATGCCAAACAAGAAACTTACAGGCATGAAGTCACATGATTGCCATATAATGCTCACACAAGTTCTTCCTATCGCCATCAGGAATGCGCTGCCAAAAGATGTTAAAAACACGCTGATTCATCTTTGTGATTTCTTCAACAAGATATGGAAAAGGTCATGGATCCAGAAGAACTAGACAAACTGCATGAAAATATCATCCTTACACTATGCGAGCTTGATACGTACTTCTCGCCTTCATTCTTTGATGTCACAGCCCATCTCATTGTACACATGGTAGATGAGATAAGTGTTGCGGTCTTGTGTTCCTACGAAACATCAATCCGTTCGAGCGTTTCATGGGAATACTAAAGCACCATTGTCAGAATAGGTATCGGCCCGAGGCTAGCATAGTGGAAGGTTATCTCGATGAGGAAGCCATTGATTTTTTCACCAAATACATGCAACAACAACCTATCGGGGTGCCTCTGTCTAAGAACGAGGGTATGCTAGCTGGAGAGGGAAGTGCAAGTGTGGGCCATCATCCTCCCCGAGATCAGGTTGATAAAGCCCATCTCACGGTATTGCATCATATGAGTGAAGTTCATCCTTTTATTGTTGAACATCGAGAGAAGATAGAGAAGGAGTTTCCGGGAGCTTCAGAAGAGAAGATCACCAACGAACACAACAGGATGTTTGAAAAATGGTTGGAGAAAAAAGGCGTGGACTTACTAATGGAAAACAATCTATCGTGGTTGCCTCAAAAACCATCAATGACTGTTCAGAAATACCAAGCGTACGACATAAATGACAACACGTTCTACCAAGAGGAATGTGATTCGAAGACCACATACCAGAATAGCTCGGTGTTAGTAGAAGCTCTGACAACAAATAACGTTAAAGAGTTTTTTATGGAACCATAGAGGATATATGGCACCTTAACTATGTTGACTTAAAGCAGACTCTTTGAATTGCAAATGGGTGCCGAAAAATGCTGTCATTCATGATGAATATGGGAGGACTTCAGTTTACCTCACCTGGATGATACCCACACAAGAGCCATTCATTCTTGCATCACAGGATACCCAAATTTGGTATACGAAAGATCTTGCACACAAGAACCAACATGTAGTGATGCATGGACAGAGAAGGATACTCGGTGTTGAGTACGTTGTTGATGAAGATCGATACAATCAATTTGATGAGTTGCCAACAGTCAGAGAGCACAAGAATAATCAAGCAGCTTTAAGAATAATTATCGAACAACCATCATGCGCACGGGAAGATTGCACCGATGGGCACATGTACAACCGATATAATCCGGAATAATTAGTCTGGAGGACTACCGTGCGATTATATATTATATGAAGCTTAATTATGAATTGGAGTGACAATGACATGTCATCGACATAATTTATGTTTGCGGTTAATGAAACCCAATATATGCATGGGTGAACACATTAATAATTGTAATAAATGTATGCGACTTTTTCAAATTCTATTACGAATTTATTAGTTGTTTTTCTAGTTATATATTTTGATTTATGATTTTTCCTGATTTTTAATGAATATTTAGGCTCTTTTTTATAACTATTCAATTTCGTTAGTTAGTTTCACTTCCTCAACCACTCGTTTCTTATCCCCGCAAAAGTAAAACCACGAGTACCTTAAGTTCACTTCATCGCAAACGGTTTCTTCAGGTACACAGGGTTTTACACTTTCAAAAAATAAGTTGCACAGGTGTCTGCTTTCTTTTCAAGCATCGCAAATGATTCTTTAGTCCCCCTCGTGTTCGATGACCATCTCTGCGCCTTCCCTTCCGAAATTTAGTGAGCAACACGCGCAATCCTAACCATATCCAATATAGGGTATCGCCCATTCCCCCTCTTTCAAGATTTGTCTTGCGCCGCCGGCCTCGGCTGAGCCCGTGGCATCCTCCCCGGCCTTATACCTAGCAGTTTATGCAAGTTCTTTGATTACTAGCGGCCTGCGTGCCGCGCCAGTCTCTTTTTACCGTATACCTCGCGTTACTGGTGGGCGTGTACTCTCCCCATCTTGTCTTCCTCGATGATCCGGACCACGCCGGCATCCGAATCTGCAAGGTTTGAGACATCTTGTTGTACTCTTATGTTCGTTTTCGCTATAGCTTTCTGTCAATTTGATGAATTTCACATCCCGCGCCACTATTACGGCTTCTCCCGTTTTTTAGATTTCGTCGACATCGTCGTCAAGTTACATCTCTACCGGTGGGGAGACGGGATCCGACTCGGACATCTCATCTTCATCGGCACCGCCAGAACAAGGAACAATAGTCCTGGCAGTTCCACCGGCACCACCTACGACCAACACTAGGGTCGTGAATAGTAGAAGGGGCTGGCCAAGAAAACCGACACTAGAGCCTAAAGGTACGTACATAATAGAATAAATCAATTGCAAGAGCTGGGATCCTACTAAGACGCTTAAAACTATGCGGAAGTTCAGGAGTATGTGCAGATATGTTGCAAGGGCTAGGGTGAACATCAACTTGCCTCATTGGAAAAAGCTTGAACAGGATAAGAGGCAGAAGTTAGTTGCAGAGATCATCCAGCACTTCCATGTCGAACCCCATCTGAGAGAAAAGGTGGAACATTGTGCGCTGGAGAAGTCTAGGGATGCTTGGAGAAATTGGAAGTATGTCTTGCATAAAATATCGTCTTGAAAGACTTTCATCCTTTAAAAAATACACCAGGATTGAAAATAACGAGTGGACACAATTCAAAGCTTACAGGCTGAGCGAAGATTTTGTGAAAAAAAGAATTCAAAAATCTGATCTTCAAAAGAAGAACAACCATCCGCATGCAATGTGGGTGGGAGGATACTATGGCAAGTGGCTAGTTTGGGAGGATGATTAATTTGTTGCAATAAGGGAGCCACTGTCTTTCTCTAAAATTAAGGGCCAGCGTGCTAGAGATTTCCTGAGAGCTAGGGCCAAGAAGGATGCTAGCAGAAATTATTACATGTTGAACGCTGTCGACAAGGCACTGTATGCGTTAATGCTAGAGAAAAGTAAAGATGAATCACTTTTCGACTCCATGGGGACGGAAGACCGACTTTCCATTTGTTTGAAAAAAAAGAGCCCCCCGGTCGTTCAAGGGCTGTTGGGGGTGAATGTCCCGCATAAGAGGGCGTTCCCACTCAACGAGGAGCAAATGATCGAGAGAAGAAAAACGAAGGCTGCAAAACATAAAGAAATTCGAGATCCACTATTCCCTGAGTTTGTGGAATTGATCGGTAAACTGGGTACTAGTAGACTGTACTCGTCTGCAACAACACATACAGAACGTCCCAGTGATGGAGAGCACAGAAATAGTAGTTGTGCATCAAGTGGTTCTACTCCTATCATCGGGTCACCAATGTCTGATGATGCTCCATCTTTGCGTTGGGAAGACGCCAGGTAGCGTTTCAAATGAAAGCTCCTAGTGCACAATGGTCAGCTGACTGCTGCATATGCAGAGGTGTGCCCTCCATCTGAAGGAAAAATGGTGCACAATGTTCCAGTACAGCCAGGTTTTGTAAAGTGCTATGTGAATAAAGTTCTCAAAGGCTTCGAGAAAACTCCTCTCTATCATGTAAACCCCGAAGGCGATCAGTTGTGGTTGGCAGACGCATGGTTACTTTTTGTGCAGTGGCCAAGGGAGGACCTACAACCCTTGGAATATGCTCCTACGCCAACGGAAACGAGTAGTACTAACATTGCAAAGATTTTGTCCCAGCACGACTGCTCAAAACTGCTGCCCCAGACGAGTCTGTTTTATAGTCAGCAGCGTTCCAATGAGTGCTCGCAGTCGCTGACACATCCGCAACCAGATGATGAAGGTATGCAGGAGGATCCAACCCTTCCTGTTGATCAGCCAGTCCTCAAGACGGCCTCACCTTCTCATGTTCATCAACTCCAGCCGTGGCTCCTGATCAAGAAGCCCACAAAACCGCCATGCCTGCTCATAATCAGCAGATCCAGAATGGGGCTCCGTAACCCCTAACCCCCAAATAGGCCTCACCCGCTCATGATGAGCAACTCCATGTCAAATTGGTTTTTGATCAGACACCAAACCCTCATGGTCCGCAGCTCCAGCCTGGGGCTCCTGAAGACCCAACCGGCAAACCGGCCTCACCCACCCATGATGAGCAGCTCCATCCCTTGGTTCTTGATCAGCCAGCAATCCCTCATGGTCCACGGCTCCAGCACGGGCTCTTGAACACCTATCCATCAAACGAGCCTCACCCACCCATGATAAGCAGATCCAACCCTTAGCTCTTGATCAATCAGCAAACCCTCATGGTCTGCTGCTCGAAACCGGGGCTCCTGAACACCCAACCCGCAAACGGGCCTCACCCACCCATGATGATCAGCTCCATGATACATCCCAAACATATCTATAATTTCTGCTTGCTCCATGCATGTTCTGGGTGATATTGATATACTTTTGATGCACTTTCATACACTTTTCATCATATTTAGACTAACCTATTAACTCAGTGCACCTCAGTGCCAACTTCTGTTTTCTGCTGTTTTTGTATTTCAGGTTTTCACATTAATTAAAGTGCCATAAAAATTACGGGAAAATATATAAAAAATCAGCGACATGGAAGCTTCAAGATTCCTGAAGCGGGGCTGGGAGGGACGCAGCTGGTGCCTAGGCGGACAAAGGGCGCGACCCCACCCTAGGCCGCGCCAGGGGGGCGCCTGGACCCCCTTTTCCACCCTTGGCTGCCCCCTTCGCCTATATTTACCTCTCGTCCCGAAACCCTCGAGGACAGAACCCTTTTTCGCGATCTCCCCTTTGTCCCGCCTCCGCCGCGCTTCCAAGATCGGGGCTGCCAAGAGACCCTTTCCCGGCCCCCTGCCGGAGGGAGGATTGACCTCTAGGAGCTTCTCTACCACCATGGACGCTTCCCGGATGACCCGTGAGTACTCCACCTTGGACCATGGGTCCATGATTAGTAGCTATGTGATGTCCTATCCCCCTCTTTGTTCTTCAATGTTTAGATCTTGTGAGCTTCCCTATATGATCAAGGCACATATGTAATCCTTCTGCTGTTGCTATGTTGAGTTTGCCGGGATATGATGGATTATGAGATTATGTTCAGATTGTGACGAGTAATATATTTGGTTCTTCTCCTTTTATATTTATGTTCTTGAGTAATTCTTGCATGTTCTCCGTTGATTTTATTACTTCGGCCAAGTGATTGATCGTAACTCCAAGAGGGAGCGTTATGCATGATTGTGGGTTCATGCCCCCCCAATGAATAGCTTGAGTGATAGAAACATTAGTCTAGCGGATGTGATGTTTCCACAAGGGGGAAACACAACAACTCTTGTACTTGCGGGTGCAAGGATTGTTTACTTTATGCAAAGTTCTTTTAATGCAGTTGTCTGTTGCTTTGGGTTTATACTTTGGGTGGGGCTCGCAACTTAATATCAGTGAGATGTTCTGGATAGATATCTCAAGGTGGATGATTAGTGAGTAGATGCAGATGGATTTCGGTCTACTTGTCTTGTCATATTGCCCATGCTTTTGAGCCTGTTCCTTTCTTTTGTAGCATAGTTAGCATTGCGGTGCGTTTTTAATCCTGTCATTTGCCCAGCTGTATTTTTTCCACCTCGCATAGCTGTTTATCGTCTTTTGGTAGAGAGGCATCACTAGTGAACTTCATGGGACCCGGTCCATATTTCCACCATTGTTTACACCCTCAATTTACTTCCTCTTTTACTTTGTAGTCACAATTACTATTACCTTTATCTCTTGCATTTGATCCTTTGTAAATGACAAGGCCGGAGGGATTGAAAACCCCTCCGTACTCGTTGAGGGCAAAGTTATTTGTATCTGTGTGCAGGTCCACGTCAACTTATCTCCTTCAGGAAAATTAATATCTCGCGCTGTTGACACCTACGTGCAGCAGTTGGAGTTCTACTGGTTCGACAACCTTGGTATCTTCACCGAGGGAAATTTGCTACTAGCTACATCTCAACCTTCCACTTGGGGTAGCCAATTGATACGTCCCAAACGTATCTATAATTTCTGCTTGCTCCATGCATGTTTTGCGTGACTTTGCCATGTTTTGCTTGAACTTTCATACACTTTTGAGCATATTTGGACTCATCTATTAACCCAGTGCACCCAGCTGCCAGTTGTTGTTTTCTTCTGTTTTTGTATTTCAGGTTTTCCGGCCATTAAAAGTGCTCCAAAAAATCCGAAAAAATCAGATAAAAAATCAGCGACCCGGAAGCTTCCGGAATAACCAAGGCAGCGGAGGGGTGCCACCACCAGGAGACCAGGAGGGTCCCTGGCGCGACCCCACCCTAGGCCATGCCAGGAGGCCTCCTGGCTGCCTGGTAGGTCCCCTCGACACCCCCCTCCGCCTATATTTATCCCTCGGGGTGGAAACCCCTAATATCGATCTCTTTTCCACGATCTCGCATGTGTACCGCCGCCGCCGCCGCTTCAAGATCGGGGATGCCTGGAGAAGCTGCTCTGGCACCCTACCGGGAGAAGCTACCCACTACGGGAGACCATCCATAGCCATGGAAACCTCCCGTATGTACCGTGAGTAGTTCCCCTTAGACCATGGGTCCGTGACCAGTAGCTATGTGATGTTCTTCTCTCCTCTTTGTGCCTCCACTTTCGAGACCTCGTGAGCTTCCTCACATGATCGAGGCACCTTTGTAATTTTCTTCCGTTGCTATGCTGAGTTTGTTGGGATCTGATGGATTATGAGACTATGTTCAGATTGTGATGAGTAATATATTTAGTTCTTCTCTTTTATATTTTGTTCTTGAGTAAATTCTTGCATGTTCTTCGTTGCCGTATTTTACTTTGGCCAAGTATTTTGTTGCAACTCCAAGAGGGAGCGTTATACTTGATTGTGGGTTCAGCCCCTTGATGTCTAGCTTGAGTGAAAGAAACATGAGACTAGGGGATGTGCTGTTGCCACCAGGGATAAAACAACGGTGCTTGTATCCGCAGATGCAAGGATTGTTTACTTTACGCAAAGTTCTTTTAATGCAGTTGTCTGTTGCTTTGGATTTACACTTTGGGTTGGATTCGCAACTTAATACCAGCGAGATGTTCTGGATAGATATCTCAAGGTGGATGATTCGTAGTAGATGCAGTTAGATTTCGGTCTACTTAGCTTTGCGTACTGCCCATTGCTTTTGAGCCCTTCCTTTCTTAGCAACATAGTTAGCATTGCGGTGCCTTCATAATCCTGTCAATTTCCAAACTGTGATTTGTTTACCTCGCTAGCACTTTTATCGACTTTTGGGAGAGAGACATCACTAGTGAAAATCACGGGACCCCGGTCCATCTTCATATCATTGTTTACACCCTCAATTTACTTTCATTCTTTATTTTCAGTTGCCGCTATCATTATCTTTTGCGTTGATCCTTTGTAAACAGCAAGGCCAGAGGAATTGACAACTCCTCTGTACTCGTTGGGAGCAAAGTTATTTGTATCTGTGTGCAGGTCCAAGTGAAGTTAGCAACCTCGGTTGTGAACGGCGCCATTGTTCACTTTACCACCTTCTTGTATTTCTGCGAGTCCTACGGGAGACAAACCCTATCCTCTACATAGGGGAAATTTTCTTCTACGCTACATCTGACCTTCACTTGGGGTAACCAACGAGGAGTAAGAACTATCCTCACCGTATCAAGCCAATTTCTGGCGCCGTTGCCGGGGACTCCAGTCTACAAGACAGGGGAGTTGCACACTATCTTTTATCTTTGCTTTTTAGTCTTGTTAGTTTACCTTTCAGTTTTTACTTTTGTGTCCCTTATCAAAAATACCAAAAATACCTGCTGCTACTATGGGTTCCAATGAAAACACCAAGTTGTGTGACTTCACTAGTCACAACAACAGTGACTTTATCTGCAGTCCTATTGCTCCACCTGCTACTTCAGCACCTTCTTATGATATTAAACCTGCTTTGCTGAACCTTGTTATGAAAGATCAATTCTCTGGTGCTAGAGATGATGCTGCTTTGCACTTAAATAATTTTATTGAGCTTTGTGATATGCAAAAGTACAAAGAAGTAGATGGTGAAATTGTTAAGCTTAAGATTTTTCCTTTCTCTTTGAGGGATGAAGCTAAAATCTGGTTTCAATCCTTGCCTAAGAATAGCATAGATTCTTGGGATAAGTGCAAGGATGCTTTTATCGGGAAGTACTATCCCCTGCTAAAATTATTCAATGGAGGATTAACATTATGAATTTCAGGCAATTGGATAATGAACACGTTGCCCAGACATGGGAACGTATGAAGACGCTTGTCAAGAACTGCCCCATACATGGACTGACTACCTGGATGGTTATCCAGACTTTTTATGCAGGCTTGAACTTTACCTCGCGGAACATGTTAGATTCCGCCATGGGAGGAACTTTTATGTCGACCACACTTTGTGCTGCCACGAAGCTACTTGATGAGATGATGCTGAACTACTCTCAGTGGCACACCGAAAGATCTCCAACTGGTAAGAAGGTAAATTCTGTCGAGGAGATCTCCTCTCTAAATGAAAAGGTTGACCTTATCATGTCTCTACTTACGAAGCAAGCTCCTATTGATCCTCAGGATGTTCCTTTAAATTCTTTGGTTGCTCAAGAACAAATAGATGTGAACTTTATCTCTAGAAACAACTTCAACAATAATGCTTATAGGGGCAACTTTGCTAGTAATCCTAGACCGTTTCCATCCACTTATGGGAACAACAACACCTACCCTAGCAACAAGAACCCCACCTTTGAACTAGAGAGTATGCTTAGAGACTTTATCACTACCCAAAAAGCCTTCAACAAGAATGTGGAAGAAAAACTAGCTAAATTAGTTAATCTTTGTTTGAAGGTAGAAAACTTAGCCCTTGATGTTGAGATGTTAAAAATTAGAACCTCTCCCCTTGAGGAGAGTAAGGTCACTCCTATTAATGCTATCCAGTTACAAATCAATGAAAATATTAGGATGTTGGCTAAACTTAAAGAGAGATGGGCTAGAGAAAAGGAGGAAGAAGATAGAATTAAGAGCCTTCCTACCTACCACACAGTAGGCACCATCCAAGTAGTTGAGGATGTCCAAAAAGTTAGCACCCATCACACCCCTAGTCCCACTAGACCTATCAATGGTGATGCTACCACCTCAACCATAGATGAAGAAACCTCTATGAACATAGAGGCTTTCAAACAAGTGAGCTTAAATGATATCACTACCTCCTTGATAGTTAGTAGTGACCTAGACTTTGGCAACTGCACTTTACCCGAAGTTATTGGTTTCCTACACAATATGTCTAGAGACCCCCACACTATGTAACATCCCATGTGCATTAAATAAGAATCACCATGAGATTGTACTTTGTCTATTGACTCTGTAACTTGGCATGATGCTAAACTTTATAATTTCATGTGGTGATTTAAATTTGCATTTGGATTCGAGCCCATTTGGTTTGTTTGTTTCTGCATCCAAAATGGTTCAAGAAGGGTGTTTGAGGAATTTTAGTTGTTGCATGCATGTTCTCCTTGACCCAAAACTTGGCATAGCCAATTCCTTGCCCCTCCCAAGTTTTTCAAAAGTCTTGCTCCATTATTTGCAAATCTAAAAATTGGGGCCACATTTCAATGTGTTTTGAATTTTTTTAATAATGCCCCACATTTTAGTTGCTCAAAAATTGGTCAAACCAATTTTAGAACATGGAGAATATTCCAAGCTTTCCAAAAAATATTTTCTTATGTTTTTCCCTCTCTTGGTTTGCTTAGGAAAAATCTTGGAGTTTTCTGTTTTTGCTAAATGGAAAATCCAGTTTCTTTTGTTTTTTTCTCTGGAGACAGAGGACCTGCCAGGCCCAGCCCAGCAGGCCTCGCCCCGCTTCCTCGCAGCCCACCTGGCCCGCGCCAGCGAAGGGGTACGCGGGTTGCTTCCAGGCCGTTGGATCTTGATCAGGCGGCGGGAATTCGTCGCCTTTCCAGCGTGGAGAGGTCCCCGCCGGACTCCTCTCTCACACCGGCGACGCCATCGACGTCGATGCCCGTCGACGTGGCCTGGAGAGCCCCCCCTTTATAACTGGAGCCCCTGGAGCCCTAGGGTTCCATTTCCCTCCCTGTTTCCCCCTCGCCGCCGCCGGGATGTTCCCCTCTCCTTCGTCCTGTTCCGCCTGAAGCCGCAGCTCCGGTGAGAAATTCGCCGCCGTGCCTCGATGTCGTCGAAGAGCGCTCGCATTAGCGATCTCCGACCTCATCGTAGTCGTTTCCCCCGTGCAGGTTGCCGCGGGACGCGCCGTATCGACTCCTCGACGACAAGCTCCGCCGCGGGCCATCTCCTTCCCCGGCGATGTCGACCTCCTCCCTTTCCTTCCGCGTCTCGAGCTCGACATCGGCACCCCCTAGGTGAGCTGGGCCCCCTCCTTCTCCCCGTAGTGGTTGTCTACCGTGGTCGCGTCGTGCGATAGATGTGTCTGTCCGCGGCGAGTGTCATCGCCAAGCCGTTTCTTGCCGCCGTGGTCCTAGCAATGTCCGGGCGTGCGTATGCGTGCACAACGAGTGCCGAGAGCACGTCTGTGGCAGCCAAGGCAAGACCTTTGCGCGTTCCCGCAGTTAGGAGAGCAAGGCTTGAACTTTTTCCTTCTGAACGTTTGTCGCCGTGAAGTTCAGGCTAAGCTAGCGTCGCCGCCGCTTCTTTTCCGGTGAGGCCGCGTGAGTGGGCGTGTAGCTGGGAGTCCCCTCTGTGTGTTGGCCCCCGTCGCGTGTCCTGAGTCGCGCTGTGGGTGAGGCTAGCCTCGTCGCCGTTTGCCGCCTCGTTTGGCTGTCGTCGTCAGGCTCAGAAGCAGTGGCCGCCCGTTTTCATTTGAACCTAGCGCCGCCGACGTGAGGGCTCCGGCCAGATCCCGGCGCGTGTGCGTGCGTGGATGTGCCGGCTAGGCCTCACTAGTGACCGTTGGGACAGTGCCGCGCTGTCTGACAGTGTCCAAAGTTCAGAGTGTGGTGGATGGGGGTGCAGCAACCTCATCTTAAGTGCCTGCCCATCTCTGTCGAGTAGTCGACTAGTAGTGCAGTGGCAAGGGGGTGCGGTGGAGTTGAGCACGGCCTGGGTTCGAACCCTAGCCGGCGCGAAGCCCCCATTTTTGTTTCCATTTTTTTCCAAGAGGCTGACGACCGGGCCCCTCACGTCAGTGGGGTATGGCCCGAGGGGTAGTGGCCGATGTCGCCCGAGACCAGCCCAAGTTGGTTGAGTCCTTTTTTTTCTTTTTTCTTTTTCTTTTCTGTTTAAAAATTCCAAATTGATTTGAATTCAAATTCATTCCGATTTTGGACTTTTGAACTTGCCACCCCAAACATATCATGCCATATATGATTTTGGGGTAAATTTGTCCACTGATCTCAATGGTGAGGTCCATTTTGCAGTTTGCCCCCTCTACTTTTGGAGTGATGGTAAATTTGCATTTTAGCCCCCACATTTCTTTTGAATTTGCAATCTGTTCTGCAAATTCGAAGTGGGGCATATCATATATCATTTTGGGGTAGAAAACCCTACGGGTCAGCATGATCACCTCTGTTTTCATGTTTGAGCAACATAAAATTGTGAACAATGTGGAAGGAAGTTGCACCCACATGTGACCATGCCATGATTGAGTTTCTTTTTCCCCTTGTCACTCTTTGATCTTGTGGGTCCCACAAGGTGGTACACCCATTCATCTTTTCCACACCTCCTGTGACCTTCCTTGTGTCAATTTCACCGGCACTACTCCGTCTCAGGAATCGATGGTTACTTCTCCCGCTGTTTTTGTTTCTGTTAAATGCATTGTTGATCATGCCATGTTGACATGCTACTTACACCAAAATAAATCTAAGACCAAAGCCATTTTTACGTAAATAAATTGCATATGAAGTTGTTGACGTGTCGTCACCACCTTCATTTAAATCTGATTAGATAGGGTCACATCATGTCAATTAAACTTGATCATACCATCCTTGCCTGTGCATTGTACCCGTTACTTACTTGTGTGCCTTTTCTTTGCCGGTACCTTACGTTAGCACCTGAGACCGTCGAGGAGACTTACGTGGAGATTTCCGACACCGAGCCCGAGGACCCTGCTGTGTCTGCTTCGACGACCGATTACCCAGGCAAGGGGAAGATTCATACCATTACTTGATACCTTTCTGCCTACCTTATTAGCTATAGTCTAGAACGTTTGTTTGATCCTATCCACTTTGCTTATGCAACTTCCAAAATCCAAATAGCCATGATCCCCACATCCCAGCAAGCCTTGAATTGCTAAGTTACCGCTGCTCAGCCATTGCTTAGTAGTAGTAGGAAAACTTACTGCTTACCCTATTTCTATGGTTCGGGTATCATGTTATTTAAAGAAGTTGGTTGATATTTATTATTGATGATGTTAATTTATACTTGACAAAAGATGGGAGACCAGGCTGTTCCCGCCAGGTGTTTTGTTCCATTTGAGTCACCTAGGTCCCGAGTTCCGGGTATTGTGTTTCTTGACGAGCGTGCCTAATCGTGTGTGGGATTCTATGGGGTCCCCTTGTCTTACCTACCTAGCTCCATATAATTCTAGTGGTGGCCCGAGCTGTTTTACTATTTGCAATGTGTGTGTGCTGGTGGTACCCCAGTTGTTTACAAACCACCTTGGGCCAGGAGGACTTGTGCCTTGGCTGGCCCACTTTGTCAGGCTGAGGACCCGGTGTCCCATGTGTGATTAACCGGGTATCCAAACCTCCGACAGACGGTAGAGGCCGATTTGAGAGCACGGCCGGCTTTTGAGTTGGGTGTTGACTCACCGGGGGCCACCCGGAGTTGTGCGTTGTTAGTTAGAGGGACTCTGACGTTCCGGAGTTTGAGGCGTTTACCTAGCCAAGTGGAAACCGGGCGTACATGCGAAGCCTATGACAGGTAGTTGGTACACCCCTGCAGGGTTAAATCTTTTCGAAAAGCCGTGTCCGCGGTTATGGACGACTTGAGACCTACTCCTTGTTCATAGATCAACATCAATTTGAAATTAAGTTAAAACTTGCCTACCGTGTGAGTGCCTTGGTTGCTTTTCTTCGTCCAGGGGGGCCGAGAGAAGATCCAGGTTGTGTTATGCTTGACGTAAGTAGGTGGATAGCATACTTATGAGACGATGTCACGTGTACTTTTTGGATCTCACCTCTGTTCTAATAGAACGATAGCCACCATATATGCTAGTGCGGCTGCAACCTTTACTTTTACTTGTCTTACCGTAGGAAGTCAGTTATCCTGTAATGATATAATCTCACCCCTGTTTTCCTTTTGTGCTTTTACTGTTTTGCCTGATCGGCCGCTGCAGTGGAGTACTTTCTTGACCCGAGCTCTGGACGATACTTCGTGGAGGTGCCCCCGGAGGATGACTATGAGGTCGACCTCGTTCAGTAGATCCTACAGTTGGGATTCGACGATTCATGGGTGGACTCTTTATGTGCAGCCCTCTCTAGGGAAATTTGGCTTTTGACCGTACTCGGTTGTGTTTGTCTTCCGCTTGTCGCATGATGCACTGTTGGGTCCATGGACCTCTGAGATGTTGTAATAAATTCCAGTGGCGATGTATGCCCTTGACTCTAAATTTATGTCTTAGTTAAAGTTCTTCATTCTTATACTTGTTGTTGAGAATCCAGCAGCGACACGAGTGCGAGTGTCGTGAGTCGGTGGTTCTTTATGCGCTACTAACTTGAGGGGGACGCGAAAGCGACTAACTCGAGTTAGCACCGCATCGGGGGCCTTACACACTAGCACACTTAATCTTGCCTTCACAGAGCATATCACCGATGCTCTAATCAAAGTTAGGGAGGAGAAGCTTAGACTAGAAGCCTCCATACCTAGGAAGCTAGAAGATGGTTGGGATCCTATGATAAAAATAAAATTGAATAACTTCTCTTGTTATGCTCTTTGTGATGTTGGAGCAAGTACCTCTGTTATACCCAAAAGAATGTATGATATGCTTGATTGGAAACCTTTTGATCCTTGTTATTTTGGTGTTCATCTTGTTGATTCTTCCGTAAAGAACCCTTTGGGGAAGATCGACGATGTTCTTATCATTGTCAATGACAATTATGTTCCCGTTAATTTTACTATTATGGACATTGAATGTGAACCTTCTTGTCCAATTATTTTGGGACGTCCTTTTCTTCGCACAGTTGGTGCTGTTATTGACATGAAAGAGGGGAATATAAAATTCCAATTCACTCGCAAGAAAGGGATGGAACATTTCCCTAGGAAAAAGATTAAGTTACCTTGAGTCCGTCACACGGGCTAGTCCCTTGAAAAGACTTGATCTACTGCTTTAAGCCTAGCTAATGGCTTTAAAGAAGCGCTTTCAGGAGGCAGCCCGCAACGAATTTAGGTTTTTATTTTCTTTTTGCTTTTCTTCTGTTCTTAGTGGTCTTGATGATTGTTACTACTGTAGCAACATCATTGTATCTTTACTTTTCAAGCTTTGTGCCTTTTATAGTCTCATACGACAAGGGAAGTGAAAGTTGTGACATGCTGTCCAGAAAACAGATTCTGTCCTCGTGGCTAGAAAAATCATGGAAAAATCCAAGTTCATCTTTTTGAGCTGATTTTTTTACACAGCGTTCTCTATAAAATTACGAAACTTGAGTATGTTCTGATTTTTTTTATTTGAGTTGCAGAAGTTCCCCTAAAATTTTTGTTTCTATCTGCTGTTCTGTTTTTCACAGATTTTGCCACGTTTTGTCTCTCTTTACTTTTGCAAACCTTAAGCTTACTTTTTCTTTGCAAAAACTTTTTGGCAATCTTGAGAAACAGTATCTCTTCAAGATTATCTTTATTTCCAGCAAAGCAAAAATTATTTTAGTAGGGAACTAACCTCTCTAACCAGTCTACAATAAGTTATGTATGAAGGGAGTTTTCAAGTGCGCGATGGAAGATGATGAAAGAAGATCTTGGAGTTTCAAATGGTCAAGCTTGGGGTTTCCCCCATGCATCCCCAATAGATATTCAAGGAGACTCAAGCGTCTAAGCTTGGGGATGCCCCCATGCATCCCCTTCTCCATCAAAAATTATCAGTTCGTCGCTCGTTGCACTATATTTTTATCACTTCATGCGTTATGTGCTATGCTTGGAGCGTCTCGCTCTTAGGTTTTATTTTTAGTTTTCTTTAGCTTTTTTTTTTCTGTAGTAAGAAGTTAGACCCAGCCTACTCTTTTGTGTGGGAGAGTTACACGCTCCGCTTGAACTAGAACTCCTCATAGGATTTGCATGCTTATTTCTTTTAGCTGTGAGTTGTTCTTTTTCTTTTCCTAGCTGCTGCTCTGTTTAGTTGTAGTGCTTTAGTTTTTCTAGAGATTTTCTTTTGTTTTAGGTTGAACTTTCTATAGGTTGCATGTTTTATCTTTTTAGAGTGTTTGCCTATTGCACTGAGTTTTGTGTCTTGACTAGAAGTATGTAGTTGAAGTTGCTATTCTCTTTGTAGTAGTAACTTGCAATAGTTTTGAGGTATTGACTAGAGTAATGTTTGAACTTTTGGTATCAAGAGCTCGAGCCTATTAGTGATAGATGTCATATTTTGGGAAATCCGTGTGTTTTTTGAAAACCAAAAACCCCTGTTGAGAACTCTAGCTACTAGATGGATCACTAACCTCTGGAGGGTTCGAATATTAGAGAACACTCACGTACCATGAGTCGAGGATGCGCAAGGATAACCAAATCCCCATACACTCCTCCTCGGGGTACTTGTCTCTTTGTGAACCTCCTGATTAGATTGAGAGTTACCGATAATAAGTGCATGAGTTCTTCGGACTAATGTGAGTATTCAAAAGTTGACACTTGCACCCACCTATACTTTTTCTAGCCACTTCGGTACCGTGCATTGCCCTTTCTCACCTTGAGAGTTGGCGCATACTTCGCCGGTGCATCCAAACCCTTGGCACGATACGCTCTGTCATCTTAAGCCTCCTTATATCTTTCCTCAAAACAGCCACCATACCTACCTACAAGGCATTTCCATAGCCTTTCGGAGATACATTGCCATGCAACATCCATCTTTTCATGACTTGATCCTCATGTCATACCTTTGCATCATGATAGTTATATCTTCTTTATGTGAGTACCTTTGTAAAGTGTGAAAGATCTCCTATATTCTTGTAAAATATAGAGTGTTGCCCCTAAAGTGAGGAAAAGATCCCAAAGAGGACAAAATCAAAAGATCCCAAAGAGGACAAAGGAGAGTTAAATAGAAAGAGCCATTGAGGCCACCAAAAAAATACAAAAAAATAGAAAAAAGAGAAAAAGAAAAATAAAAAGAGAGAAGGGGCACACTACTATTCCTTTTGAGAGTTCCACACTAGTACTTCATCCTCTACCCCTTGTACTCCATAGAGATCATCATTCATGCATATAGCTATGTGGGGACCTTCACACTATAGAACTTGGCTTGTATATTCCAATGATGATCCTCCTAAAATGAGCTCTAGGTCTTCTTGAGCAAGCAAGTTAGATGCACCCCCACTAGTTCCCTTGGAGAGCTTTTAGCTCACATGTGCATCCGTTGCATGGCAATCCCTACTCCTCACATCATATCTATCATATGGCCTTCTCTCGCCTATGATTTTCCTCATTGATGTGAGCCTTTCACACCTTTTTGTCTTCCTCCTCTACCTTCTTTCTGTTTCGCCTTTTAGGTGTCAACTTTCTTGCTCACGCTCATCCATTGCATGAGTGCTCAAAATATCGAAAGGGAGTGTATCAGTTTGACTTGTACCTGGCTAGTGGTCTGGGGACGAGTCAAGATAAGAATCCAAAGGAGACTAAGTGTGAAACTTTAGTAGATAGTTGTTCTCAACAACCTTTTCTCTCTCTTTTTCCCAGTCCCCTGCTTGCACGCAAACACCATCTGGAGACATTCAAGTCACGGACAGCGAGAGCTCTTGCACCTTTTGTTCTTTTGTTTCTTGTGTCAATGCTAATATAGACTCTTGCCTGTTAAGACTTGAATTGAATTGCATGCTTTGATTGCTTTACTTAAAAGTCCTTTTATGGTTGTGTGGCATGTCACCACAGAAATTATGCTTGTTATTATTTACCTACTCGAGGACGAGCAGGAATTAAGCTTGGGGATGTTGATACGTCCCGAACGTATCTATAATTTCTGCTTGCTCCATGCATATTTTGTGTGACTTTGCCATGTTTTTCATGAACTTTGATACACTTTTGAGCATATTTGGACTAATCTATTAACCCAGTGCACCCAGCTGCCAGCTGGTGTTTTCTGCAGTTTTTGTATTTCAAGTTTTCCGGCCATTAAAATGCTCCAAAAAATCCGGAAAAATCAGATAAGAAATCAGCGACCCGGAAGCTTCCGGAATAACCAAGCCAGCGGAGGGGGGCCACCACCAGAAGACAGGGAGGGTCCCTGGCGCGGCCCAACCCTAGGCCGCGCCAGGAGGCCTCTTTGCTGCCTGGTGGGTCCCCTCGACACCCCCTCCGCCTATATTTAGCCCTCGGGGTGGAAACCCGTAATATCGATCTCTTTTCCACGATCTCGCCTCTGTACCATCGCCGCCGCCGCTTCAAGATCGGGGCTGCCTGGAGAAGCTTCTCCGACACCCTTCCGGGAGAAGCTACCCTCTCTGGGAGACCATCCATAGCCATGGACACCTCCCGTATGTACCGTGAGTTGTTCCCCTTGGCCCATGGGTCCGTGACCAGTAGCTATGTGATGTTCCTCTCCCCTCTTTGTGCCTCCACTTTCGAGACCTCGTGAGCTGCCTCACATGATCGAGGCACCTTTGTAATTTTCTGCCGTTGCTATGCTGAGTTTGTTGGGATCTGATGGATTATGAGACTATGTTCACATTGTGATGACTAATATATTTGGTTCTTCTCTTTTATATTTTGTTCTTGAGTACATTCTTGCATGTTCTCCATTGCCGTATTTTACTTTGGCCAAGTATTTTGTTGCAACTCCAAGAGGGAGCGTTATGCTTGATTTTGGGTTCAGCCCCTTCATGTCTAGCTTGACTGACAGAAACATGAGACTAGGGGATGTGCTGTTGACACCAGGTATAAAACAACGGTGCTTGTATCCGCGGATGCAAGGATTGTCTGCTTTACGCAAAGTTCTTTTACTGCAGTTGTCTGTTGCTTTGGATTTACACTTTGGGTGGCATTCGCAACTTAATACTAGCGAGATGTTATGGATAGATATCTCAAGTTGGATGATTCGTAGTAGATGCAGTTGGATTTCGGTCTACTTACCTTTGCGTACTGCCCATTTCTTTTGAGCCCTTCCTTTCTTAGCAGCATAGTTAGCATTGCGGTGCCTTCATAATCCTGTCAATTGCCCAACTGTGATTTGTTTACCTCGCTAGCACTTTTATCGTCTTTTTGGAGAGAGACATCACTAGTGAAAATCACGGGACCCCGGTCCATCTTCATATCATTGTTTACACCCTCAATTTACTTTCAGTCTTTACTTTCATTTGCCGCCATCATTATCTTTTGCGTTGATCCTTTGTAAAAAGCAAGGCTGGAGGAATTGACAACTCCTCTTTACTCGTTGGGAGCAAAGTTATTTGTATCTGTGTGCAGGTCCAGGTGAAGTTAGCAACTTCGGTTGTGAACGGCGCCATTGTTCACTTTACCACCTTCTTGTATTTCTGCGAGTCCTACGGGAGACAAACCCTATCCTCTACATAGGGGAAAATTGCTGCTACGCTACATCTCACCTTCCACTTGGGGTAACCAACGGGGAGTGTGAACTATCCTCACCGTATCACCAATGAGGAGCACTACTTCAGTGCCATCAAGCTAATTTCTTGCGCCGTTGCGATGGACTCCACTCTTCATGATAGGGGAGTTGCATGCAATCTTTTATCTTTGCTTTTTAGTCTTGTTAGTTTACCTTTCAGTTTTTGTCTTAGTGTCCTTTATCAAAAATCACAAAAAATTGCTTGTCCTGCTTGCTGCTACTATTATGGGTACCATTGAGAACACTAAGTTGTGTGACTTCACTAGTCACAATAACAATGACTTTATCTACACTCCTATTGCTACACTTGCCATTTCAGCATCTTCTTATGAAATTAAACCTGCTTTGCTGAACCTTGTTATGAAAGAACAATTCTCCGGTGCTGGAGATGCTGCTGCTTTACACTTGAACAATTTAGTTGAGCTTTGTGATATGCAAAAGTATAAAGAAGTAGAAGGTGATATTGTTAAGCTTAAGGTTTTTCCTTTCTCCTTTAGAGGAGGAGCTAAAAATCTGGTTTCAATCGTTGCCTAGGAATATCATAGATTCTTGGGATAAGTGCAAGGATGCTTTTATTGGGAAGTACTACCCACCAGCTAAGATTATTCAATTGAGGAGTAATATTATGAATTTTAAGCAATTGGATAATGAACATGTTGCCCAAGCTTGGGAACGGATCAAATCTCTTATTAAGAATTGCCTTACTGATGGCACTGAAGTAGTGCTCCTCGTTGGTTACCCCAAGTGGAAGGTTGGATGTAGCCTAGCAGCAAATTTCCCTTGGCAAAGATACAAGGGTTGAGATCGACCAATAGGACTCCAAGGTCGACGACGGGGATGTACCCCGGCAAATCCCATGGTCAGGGACCCAGGGTTAGTCATGAGAGGCACAGGTTGGACGATAGCTCGTCGGCTAACAGGAGGATACTTTCGTGCTCGATATTATTTCTTGGAGATGAGATTACAGGGAAGGCCAATGCTAGTGCGCACAAGGCTAGGGTTACAGATTGTGTATTGGATCATCTTGACGTCTCTTTTCCTAGCCTTTATATAGTCGGCCAAGTCTCGGGGAGTCCGTCCCAGATTATAGATAATGTTTCCTAACCCTAAGCTTGTACCGTACGGCAGGTTTGCAACATCCTTATGAGTCGCAGACTCCTACGTCGGTGCCACTAGTGGGCCAAGGATGGGTCCAGGAGGCATCCTTGTGGGCCTTCTGTCTTCGGGTACACCGGGTAGGCCCATCCATAGGAGTCGTGGGGTCACCCCCTCGTCAGTAGCCCCCGAGTGCCTGGGGGGCTCCAAGAGTCGCGAAGGGACTCGAGTCCATTCTTGCGTTGTTTTGATGTATGCATGGTTCAACCACGTGTCGCTGGCAGTCTAGGTCCATGAAAAAACCTGTTTCAAGGGATTGCTAAGCTGAAAGGGACCAAGGAGTCGACTGGTTGAGCCTTGGTGAATTGCGCTAGTGGAAAAAACCACAGTAGCCCAATCAAGCTCACGTCCCTCGACATGATCTTGGAACACTGGTGTCGAGAAAAAGTCATGCCGCTGTAGGTCTTACAGTGATCAGTTGCCGCCAGTAAGGTTCGTAGCCTTGGCGCGTCGGCCCGGCTTTTTCTATCATGCAAGCGCATGGAAAAGATTGGGAGTGAAATCGCTCTGCGGCAAGTCCCACCCCGGCCGATCTGCGCAGCAGGGTCTTACCTACACGCTAAGCTTGCGTGGCATCTGGGCACAATGTATCGTGTTTCCAGGAATATGTATTTTTTATCGAGGCACGGAGCCTAGTTAGCGATGCACCCACTTGGAATAAACAATCAAGTGAGCTGTTTTTAGCGGTCACTCGCGGAGCTTTGTCGAGCGCTCAGGCGAGGATTAATGTAGAGGAGTACTTGCTCGGGAGGTCTCCGAGTGCTCGAGCACTCAAATTTCTGCGAGTAATCACTCGAGTATCGCCTTCGTTACCGGGGTGAGGGAGAACCCGATACTCTGGGACCGTACGGTCTGGCGAGTGCCGGTCTGCTTATCTTGTGTCGGGGTGAGGGAGCATGTAACAGCCCAGTTTTCAGAAAAATAAAAAATTTGTTTTCGGTGTGAATTGTTTGATTGCCTGATTTGTTTGCGGTGTTTGCATCCCCGATTTATCGATCGGCGATTATTTTTTCCCTCTCTTATCTCGTATCGGACGGAGACCGACCCTTGCCACCCTGACACTCGACCTTTGCGACACCGGGTTTCGCCCGATCACCGTCGCGAAGACCGCACGAGACCAGCCGCAGCCAACAGAACGAAAAACCCCGTTTAATAATTAAACGGGATATTTTTATAGCGCGCCGGAAAGTGTTTTCGGAACGGTTCCAGTCCGAGGTTAACGCCTCCGGCTCGACGCACCGATCGCACAGTTCAAAGTTCTACCCGAATCGGAGGTACTACGGACCCCCGGCGGTCAGAAACGTGAGCACCGCGCGCGCGAGATAAAAACCGATGATGTTTTTGCAAACTGCCAGCCACCGGGGCTATATAAAGACCACCACACCTCCACCCATTTTTAGGGTTTCCCTGAGCCAATTTTGCAGCCACCCCCCTGATCTATCTCAGATCTGCCCCAAAAACACCCCCTAATCTGAAACCCTAGCCATCCAAGAGATCTCAGCCGTTGGATCTGGAGATCAACGCTCCAGATCGCGCCCCCGGTCTTCTCTCTCCTCTCTCTCTCCTCACCAACCGCACCTCCATGGCGCCGTCGCCGCGCCCGGGACGCCGCACCAGCAGCCGGCGAGCCGCCGGCCTCCCTCTCCTCCGCGCCACCCCTTCTCTTCCCTTCCCTCTCCTCCTTCCCCTGCCGCGCTCTCACCTGCTCCCTTCTCCTCTCTGCAGAGCACGGCCACTCCAGCCCGCGGCCTGGGCCTTGGCCCAGAGGTGCCCTTCCCCTTTTTTTATTTTTGTTGCTGCTGTGCACTGTTGGGCCCAAATAGCCTAGATTCGGCCCGTTTAGGTTTTTTTTGTCTCTGCTAGGCTTTTATTTATTTATTTAGGCAGTTTGTATTAAGATTTTTGCGGTGCCCGTAACTTTTTAACCGTAGCTCCGATTGCGACGATTTAAATATGAAACTTGCTTAGTTTTGTGCCTAGTTTAATAATTTGTGCTCCTTTGCCATGTTTGAGCTTGTTTACTTGCTGTTTAGCTGCTAATTACACTGTCTGCCACTGTAAACTGTAACTGCTATAACTTTTTAACCGTTGCCCTGTTTAAAATGTTCTTTATATGTAACTTGAATAGAATTGCATGTAGATTGTGTTTTTGCTGTTCTTGCTTGCTAATAAAAATAATAAAATATTGTTTAGGCAAAACAGTACCAAATTCCATTTTTATCGTGGGGTCCGTAATAGTTTGCCATGTCTAGGATTTCACCCCACTTAAATTGACTAGCCCAGGTAGTTTATTGGTGCCTCACCCTTGCAATGTTTGTGTGCTATGCCATGCTTGCTTGAGTTGCCTTGTTAACAACTTTGTTGATCACCTGTAGCTAATCAACTTGAACCACCATAAACGTGCGGTATCGTCGTGTGTGACGAGTACTCCACTTAAATCGTTAGTAACCGCTCTCGACGGTAGGTGCGATGTCTCGTGTTACTTCTTGTCGATGCTTTCTCGTGTTTGCTCCGTAGTAATAGTGGTGCACCGTTGATTGCTTTCCAGTGTTTACTTCTTGTGTACTCCCGCGGGTACCTTTCGGAGACAATGCGAGCGTGCGATCGACTACACCTTCGGAACCCGACTTATCAACAGGCAAGGACTATGCATTACTTATGATCCATTCTATTTCAACCAGCGGTTTGCATGCTAGTCTAGGTTAGGTTCGATGTTTGATCCTACCACATGTTTACAGCCTCTTTTAAACCGATACAACCATGTCCCCTCCCAGCAAACCTTGTACTGCTATGTTACTATTGCTTGTTGCTCAGCCCCTGCTTAGTATGCATGCTTAGGATGCTACGATGTTACTCTGTTACTTCTGGGTTTGGGATATCACCTTATTATATTATTGTTGATGATATGATTATTATAATGTTGATTATATTCGACGAAGGATGGAAGGTCTAGGCTATCCCGCCCCGACGCTTTGTTCCATTCGAGTCACCTAGGATCCGAGTTTCGGGTATTTGTTTTAAGACTGAGCGTGCCTAACCGCGTGTGGGATTTTATGGGGTCCCCTTTTCTTACCTATCTAGCTTCAAACAGTTCTAGTGGTGGCCCAAGCTGATTTACCATTTGAAACTCATACATATACGTCTGTCGGGTAGCTCTTTGCAGATGTCTTTTCAAAACACCCTGGACCAGTGAGGACATAGTTCCCTTGCTGGCCCACTTTGTCCGGCTGAGGACCCGGTTTCCCAATGTGTGATTAATCGGGTATCCAAACCTGCGACAGACGGTAGAGACCATATCGAGAGAGCGGCCGGCTCCTGAGCTGGATGTCGACTCACCGGGGGCCACCCGGATTTGTTCGTTGTTAGCTAGAGGGACTTGTCATTTCGGATCTCTTGGAACTAAATCATAAAATGGTTGCCTGTGATGGGTAGCAACTGAGAGAGATGGACGTGCGTGCGGAGCCTTGTAATGGGCAGTTGGTACACCCCTGCAGGGTTAAATCTTTTCGAGAAGCCGTGTCCACGGTTATGGATGACTTGAGACCTACGTCCTGTTCATAGACAACAACAACTGAGATAATCTTAATATAATTTGATCAACGTGTGTGTGCCTCGACTGCTTCTTCTTCGTTGGGATGCGAAGAGGAGGACAAGGATAGGATAGGTGTTATGTTTGCGTAGTAGGTGGATAGCAAGACTTGTTGGAGGCGATTCCTCATCGAATGCTTGGCTTCTTATCTTACTCTCTAGATCGTTAGCCACTTCATAAATGCTAGTGCGGCAGCAACCTCACCACTTACCCCTTCCTTACCGTAAACTACTAGTTGTCCTACAATGACGAGTGATGAAGTCCTTGCTGGGTCAGATGACCACTACAGTTGGATGCTGAGTACCTCTGTACTCATGATACTACCCCAAACTCTTTTCAGGGTGTTGATCGACAACAGGTATGGTGATCAACATTTCACATGGAGACTCGACGACGACTAGTTAGGCGGATCCCGGCGGAGGGCCTGGACCCGTGTGGTTATGGGATCGATGCTTTTCTCTTTGCCAGTAGGCATTTGCTTGTAGTTTGTACTCAGACATATATCTTCCGCTGTTGTATTGTATTTGAGGCAGTTGTATGCCGATTGTATGAGATGTTGTATCCTGTATCTGTAATGTTGTGATATCATGTTGGAAATCTGGGGCATATGGCTTTGTCATATGTCGCGGTGGGACCGATATGTGCTTCGTCCCCGGATCTGGATGGAAACATCTAGATCTGGAACAGTACCGCATATCGGGCCTTACAGAGCACCCGAAACTCTCATGGGTGCGAGTAATCACTCGAGCACGTCTTTTCTTCTAGGTGAGGGAGCACCCGAAGCTCTCATGGATGCGAGTAATCACTCGAGCACGTCTTTTCTTCTAGGTGAGGGAGCACCCAAAACTCTCATGAGTGGATACGCTCCCGATGGGAGTTAAATATATTTGAAAATGTATTTGAGTTAGTAAAAACGGTGCTTACAGGCTGCATTTTCTTTTGCTCTGCCACTTTTGATTTACCTTTTCTTGGTAAGGATAACGATCTCCTTGCTGGAGGACCGTCAAAGATGCTCAGTCTGCGAACCGTCATGTCTTCATGACCGGTCATGATATTGGCCTTTGTGGCGTGCTGCAGCCGCCTGTTTGATTTGCCGATGCGCGCATTGAAAACGCGTGAGGTTTGACGCGTCCAGCGCTCAGTGCCGCCCGTGTGAAGGCATCTTTGTCTCAGAATTCGAATCGTCTGGCATCCTTGGTATTTGAATTAATTGCTGCCGTCGTCTGGGCTTCTGCGTGCCCTTGGGTTTGTGCGATAAATAGACCCCTCTTCTTCATCTAGCAGCACTGTTCGTCCTCTGCCCATCTTGCTCCTCTTCTTCATCTTCCTCGTGTCATGGGGCCCAAGCGAGGTGCAGGTATGATTGGCCGCAGCCGTGTTCGCCATGGCTACGGTAGTCGTACTCCGCGCTCCTCTCGCAGCGGCCGTCGTGGTGCGCCGTCGTCGCCTTCCTCCTCTTCTTCGGAGGAGGGTTTTTGGCGCTACGATTTCCTCCTACGCGTCCGTGGCCAGAACGCCGCTCGCATTCTTCTTCCTCCTGCATTTTCTACTCTTATTTCTGAGCGTAGTCTTGATGGCTTGCTGCTTTGTTTTCAGGGGTGCACTCGGTCTCCTTCTTATGTTGAGTTGGAGATCGATACTTTCCTCTTGATTTTTCTTGGCTTTGGCTGGAAGTCGTTTGCTCGGCGTTTGAACTTGCGTGATGGTGATACCCTCTTTTTCCTCTTTTATGGCGAAAATACTCTCACCATCCGTGCTTTTGACCCGAGCGACAATCGCATGGATCCGTACTGGCAGGAGACAAGCAGTGACAATTCCGACAGGTCGAGGAGTCCTACGCCTGCGTCTTCAACGGCTTCATCCTCCGGCGACTCCTCGGGTGGTGATGTTGTGCCCTTCGGCTCTGGAGAGGACCTCGACGTCAAGCCACTGATCAAGCGGGCACGCCAGGCGACCTTGTAGAACTGGAGGCAGTGGCGTCATCTTCGTCGGCAGCTTGGGTGGAGCTGGAGAAGAAGCTGGTGGAGCATCGGCTTCCGTGCTCCGCAAATAAGTCGAGCTACACCTTTTGTTATGTCATTGACATCATGAGCTGGCTGCTTCGACTCCTCCTTTGTCTGTGATGATGCTCGTCGTATTAGTGCCAATCATCCCAGCATGGGCACACATGTAGAAGTCGTAATTCCTTGGATGATTGATGCTGTAGGATTTAGCGGCTTCTTATGTCTTTTGTAACTAGGTTAGTTCTCCGTGTAATGAGGATTTCCTTCGAGTAATCAGAGTTGCCTTCTATCCAATGTACTCAAGTCTTTTGTACTGACAATGATCTTCGGGTCCTTGTGATGCAAACTGTGCTTCAGTCTTTGTAATGGAATCTGTCTTCGAGTCTTTTGTAAACGAGAGTTGTCTTCGAGTCCATCAAATCCTTGTACTGTGGGTTCTATCGGGTGCGCGACAGCGCTCCCGATGGGAGTAGCCCCCGAGGCTACGTTCGAGTTGTAGAGTCGAATGTAGGCTAAAATTTGTTTCCTTTGTCGTCCTTCTGTGATTGCTGCTGGTAATATCGGGTGCGCGACAGCACTCCCGATGGGAGTAGCCTCCGAGTCTTTAGGTGATCGTTGGCGATCAGGTGAAGGCTAAAAGGACTTTCTTCGTTTGATGCCTCCATTTATATCTATTTCCAAAGTGCTTGGTGCTCTTCCAGGTTACTGGGCTGGTCGTGGCTTTCCTTTGATTTCTGTAATTGTCAGTTCCGTAGGTGGACGCCTTTCGGTGGGGTATTTGTTTGGACCCTTTAAGTTTCGGGCTGCATGAGCGACGATAGCGTCTCTCGGGGGGAGTTTTGTACTCGAGCCCCCGAGTGCTTTGGGTAAAGATCGCATGAGCGACGATAGCGTCTCTCGCGGGGAGTTTGTACTCGAGCCCCCGAGTGCTTTGGGTAAAGATCGCATGAGCGACGATAGCGTCTCTCGCGGGGAGTTTGTACTCGAGCCCCCGAGTGCTTTGGGTAAAGATCGCATGAGCGACGATAGCGTATCTCAGGGGGAGTTTGTACTCGAACCCCCAAGTTCTTTGGGTAAATATCGCGTGAGCGATGATAACGTCTCTCGGGGGGAGTTTTGTACTCGAGCCACCGAGTGCTTTGGGTAAAGATCACATGAGCGACGCGTCTCTCGGGGGGAGTTTGTACTCAAGCCCTCGGGTGCTTTGGGTAAAGATCGCGTGAGCAACGATAGCGTCTCTCGTGGGGAGTTTGTACTCGAGCCCCCGAGTGCTTTGGGTAAAGATCGCATGAGCGACGATAGCGTCTCTCGGGGGGGAGTTTGTACTCGAGCCCCCGAGTTCTTTGGGTAAAGATCGCGTGAGCGACGATAGCGTCTCTCGGGGGGAGTTTTGTACTCGAGCCCCCGAGTGCTTTGAGGTGGTAGTATTTGGGAAACATCATTTTATTGCGTCGAAGGGTTACATGAGCTGCCAGTTGAGCATGACTGGTGGAGACTATGGGTAGAACATGCGTAGGTTCGCTACGTTCCATGGATTTCCCACGTCCTCGTCAGTCTTCGGGTTCTTCAGTCTATAGGCGCCTCCTCCTATGAGTTCTGAAATTATGAACAACCCTTCCCATTGGGGGGCAAGCTTATGGACTTTCTCTTGTATGAGCCGTAGGACAAGGTCGCCTTTGTTGAAGGTTCTGTTGCGCAGGCGGCTGCTTTGGTAAGTGCGCAGCTTGTCCTGGTACCCCTCTGACCTTGCTAGGGGTGTGTCTCTTGCTTCTTCTGTTGTGTCCTTGTCATCTTGTAGTGCTTATTCTTCTTCCTCTTCCTCGTACCCCGAGATCCGAGGTGCCCCGAATTTGAGGTCGTGTGGTAGCACTGCCTCTGACCCGTACACCATGAAGAAAGGTGTGTACTGGGTTGTGGTATTTGGGGTAGTGCGCAGGCTCCATAGTACTGCAGGGAGTTCTTCTCCCCAGTTGCCCGCAGTCTGCTCGAGTGGTGCAAGGAGCCGTTTTTTGATTCCTCCGCATACTAGGCCATTTGCCTTTTCCACCTGGCCGTTGGACTGTGGGTGCGCGACTGATGCGTAGTTGATTTTGATACCCAGTTCTTCGCAGAAGTTCTGGAATTCTGCCGCTGAGAAGTTCGTACCATTGTCCGTGATGATGTTGTGTGGTACCCCGAACCTGAAGATGATTGATTTGATAAAATTTACTGCCGTGAGGGCTGTGGAGCTGGTGATGGGCACTTCTTCGATCCACTTGGTGAACTTGTCGACTGCTACTAGCAGGTGAGTTCTTCCTCCCTTTGATGATTTCTTGAGTGGGCCCATCATGTCGAGTCCCCATGTGACGAGTGGCCATGATAGTGGTATGGTTTTGAGTTCTGATGCTGGGGAGTGCAGCCTGCTGGCGAACTTTTGGCAGGTGGCGCAACGCTGCACGATATCCTCTGCGTTTCTTATGGCTGTTGGCCAGTAGAATCCTGCTCGAAAGGCTTTTGCCACGAGTGCTCGACTACCGGCATGGTGCCCGCAGGTGCCTTCGTGGATCTCCAGTAGTAGGGCTTTGCCGTCTTCCTCGTCTATGCATTTTTGTAGGACCTGGGAAATGCCAGGCTTGTAGATTTGTCTGTTGATTACCATGTATGCTTTGGATCATCGACTGATGCGTCGAGCTTTTGCAACGTCTTGTGGCAGGGTGTCTTGTATTAGGAATCTGAGGAGCAGTTCTCTCCAAGCCAGGTCTTCGGGTGCGGCTTTCTCTGGCTCCTCGACTGCGTTGTTGCCTTCTTCATTAGCGATTATGTCCACTGCTGCTGCTTGCACTTGTTTGTTTGTGTTGCCGTCTTCTGTATCTGCTTCTGGTCCGAGTTCCTTGATTGTAAGGATGATCTCGTGCACGTAAGCCTGGATGTTTCCGCCGATCTGGTTTTTGACGCGTGCTTGCGTCATTTGCTGGTATATTGTTCCTGCATTGTTTAGACTGGAGGGAATTTTTGGGAAGCGGGATGTGCCGCAGGGTGAGGTGAACAAGGCGTGCTCTTCGTCTTATTCCTTCATCCTGATCTAATTGTATCTTGAGTAGGCGTCGAGGAACAATAGTAGATCGCATCCTGCTGTCAAGTCGATTATCTGATCAATTCTTGGCAGGGGAAAGTGATCCTTTGGGCAGTGTTTGTTGACTGGCCCGTAGTTGACGCACATTCGTAGCACGTCTGTGTCTTTCTTGGGTACCAGCACAGGGTTGGCGATCCAAGTGGCTTTCTTCGTCTCTCGGATGAATTGGGCGTCGAGTAGTCGGTTGGATTCCTCCCCGATTGCTCTGCGCTTGGGTTCTGAGAATCTTCGTAGTGCCTGCTTCACTGGTTTGGTGTTTGGCTTGATACGCAGCGCGTGTTCCGCGAACTCGCACGGTACTCCTGGCATGTCGGCTAGGCACCAGGCAAAGATTTCCCATTCCTCACGGAGGAAAGCGATGAGGGCAGTCGCTTGCTCTTCCGAGAGATGGGCGTACACGCGGACTGTTTTTTCTGGGTCCGTCGGGTGCACTTGGTGGGTGACCGTGTCGCTGTCGATCTTGAAGTCTCGCCCATAATATTTTGACTCGCTTTGACTTGCTAGCGGAAAGATACTTTTGTCTGTCGCCATGGCTATTTCTGTGAGTTCTTGCTCGGCTCCAAAGGTGTCGGAAACTTTGTGAAAATCACGATCACATTGGTCTGATTTGGTGAAGCTCCCGTTGACTGTAATGACGCCCGTGGATCCTGGCATCTTGAGTTTGAGGTAGGCTTAGTGCGGAATCGCTATGAATTGCGCAAACGCTGGACGTCCGAGTATGGCGTGGTACTGCGACTTCCAATCGAGTACTTCGAACTCGAGGGTGTGTCTTGCGAAATTGCCTCTTCTGCCAAAGACAACTTCGATCTCAATTATTCCAAGGGAAGTAGCCGCTTCTCCTGGGACTACTCCGTATAGCACGGTACTTGATTTTTTCCATAATGATCGTGGGATCAGCATCTTGTGTAGGGTGCTGACGAAGATTATGTTCATGCTGCTGCCTCCGTCCATGAATATTTTGTCCATGTCGTACCCTCCAATTTGAGCGTCGAGTACCAGGGGCGCGTGCCCAGGCCTTGGGACTGCAGGCGGGTGATCACTCTGGTCGAACGTGATGCTGGTTTCTGCGTCGTGTAGCTGGTAGACTTCGGCTGTGTTTAGGTTCTCGGCTGCTCTGGCTTGCAGGGTGTAGGCGTCCTGTTGGGCTTGCGATACCCTGCCTTCTTGGATCGTGTAGACCTGTCCTTGAGTCGGGTTGGAGCGTCTTTCCGGACATGGAGTCGGCGACTTCTCGGCTCGTCGGGTGCGCTTGGCTTCCCGCTGTTTTTCTTCCTTGAGGCTGTCGGCGAGTTCGTTGAACAGGCGGCAGTTTCCCAGAGTGTGGCCCGATCTGATGTATCCCCGGTCATCTTCGAAGCAGTGGATCGCGCATGGTCCTTCTAGCTGCTCCCTGACCGTGAGTTTGCTGGATCCAGCGTGCCGTTTCCTCCTTGAGATTCGGAAGAACAACGCGTGATCCGCTGGGTGCTCGTGGACTCGCGGGTCGATTTCGATCCCCACGCAGATTCTGGTTCTTTATGACGTTGGCGAATTCGTCTGGTCTTTGATCTGGGTCGTAGTACTCGCCGGTCTGAGTCTCAGAGTCACTGTCGTGGCGGGCGACGGCTGTCCGCACGGCGGCGGGTCGTCGAGTGGTCGGCGAGCGCGTAGCTGTATAGTGTGACTCATCGAGTGTGGTCTCTTCGTAGAATCCTCGCGCCTGTCTTCTAGGTCGTCGATTTCTTCTTCGTTGGCGATGATCTTGACGATCGCTGATCTCGAGCTCGGAGTCGACGTCTTGTTGTGCGGCGGGTGCCTGGGTGGAGGTGGGTCGTCGAGTGGTCGGTGTGTCCTCTGCTTCGTGTTGTAGTTCGTCGATCGGGATCTCTGCGTAGAACCCTTGCACCTTTCTTTTGGGTCGTCGATTTCTCATCCGCTGGCGGTGGACTCGGTTGCCGCCATAGTACTGGTCTTGGCGCATCTGCAGGCCGAGTGGTCTCGATGGGGCGGCAAAGATGTTTGCCGTGATCTTAAGTTCTCCGGGTGGATTGTATCTGCTTCTTGCTCTTGAGTTGTGGCTTGCTGAAGACTGAACCGCCGAGATTGTAATTCCAACTTGTGTAGTTCCCACAGACGGCGCCAATTGACGGGGATGTACCCCGGCAAATCCCATGGTCAGGGACCCTGGGTTAGTCATGAGAGGCACAGGTTGGACGATAGCTCGTCGGCTAACAGGAGGATATGTTCCTGCTCGATATTATTGCTTGGAGATGCGATTACAGGGAAGGCCAAGGCTAGTGCGCACAAGGCTAGGGTTACAGATTGTGTATTGGATCATCTTGACGTCTCCCCTCCTAGCCTTTATATAGTCGGCCAGGTCTCGGGGAGTCCGTCCCTGATTACAGATAATGTTTCCTAACCCTAAGCTTGTACCGTACGGCAGGTTTGCACCTTCCTTATGAGTCGCAGACTCCTACGTCGGTGCCACTAGTGGGACAAGGCTGGGTCCAGGCGGCATCCTCGTGGGCCTTCTGTCTTCGGGTACACCGGGTAGGCCCATCCATAGGAGTCGTGGGGTCACCCCCTCGTCAGTCGACAAGTAGGTGTTAAATTGAACAATGACGCCGTTCACAATTTAAGATTTCTTACTTCACCTCGACCTGCAGACACAACAAATAACTTTTCTCACAACGAGTACAGAGAGGTTGTCAATCTCTCTGGCCTTGCTGTTTACAAAGGATCAACACAACAGATAATATGTAGTGATAACTGCAACTGGAAAGTAAAACAGGAAGTAAATTGAGGGTGTAAACAATGGTGGAAATATGGACCGGGGTCCCATGATGTTCACTAGTGATGTCTCTCTCCCAAAAGACGATAAACTGCTATGCGAGTTAAAAAAATCACAGCTGGGCAATTGACATGATTAAAAATGCACCGAAGTGCTAATTATGCTACAAAAGAAAGGAAGAGGCTCAAAAGCATGGGCAGTACGCCAAGATAAGTAGACTGAAATCCATCTGCATCTACTACTAATAATCCACCTTAAGATATCTATCCAGAACATCTCGCTGGTATTAAGTTGCGAGCCCCACCCAAAGTGTAAACCCAAAGCAACAGACAACTGCATTAAAATAATTTTGCGTAAAGTAAACAATCCTTGCAACCTCGGTTATAAGCACCGTTTTCCCCCCTTGTGGCAACAGTACATCCCCTAGACTCATGTTTCTGTCACTCAAGCTAGTCATCAGGGGGCATGAACCCACAATCATGCATAACGCTCCCTCTTGGAGTCACTACCTACTACTTTGCCAAAGCAATAAATAGCAACGTTGAACATGTAAGAATTACTCAAGAAAAAAATATAAAAGGAGAAGAACCAAATATATTACCCATCACTATCTGGACATAGTCTCATAATCCATTAGATCCCAGCAAACTCACCATATCAACAAAGAAGGAATTAAATATGTTCCTTGATCATGTAGGGAAGCTCACAAGGTCTAATCCATGATGAACAAAGAGGGGCGGATAAAATCACATAGCTACTGATCATGGACCCATCGTCCAAGGTGGACTACTCACGGATCATCCGGGAAGCGTCAATGGTGGTGGAGAAGCTCCCGGAGGTCAATCCTCCTTCTGGCAGGGTGCAGGGAAGAGGTCTTCTGGCGCTCCCGATCTTAGAAGCGCGACGGCGTTAGAAAAGAGGTGAGATCGCGAAAAAGGGTTCTGTCTTCAGAGGTTTCAGGGCGAGACAAGTATATATGCGAAGGGGGGCAGCCGGGCACCAACTAGGGGGTGCAGGCACCCCCTGGCCGCCTAGGCACCAGGGTGGCCCCATGGCTCTCCTCCGGGGCTCTAGAAGGTTCCCGTACGCTGATTTTTTATTGGATTTTTCAAAAAATATTGGAGAACTTTTAATAAGGGGGAAACCTGAAATAAAAAGACAACAAAAAACAGGAACTGGCACTGGGGTGTAAATATGTTAGTCCAAATATGACCAAAATTATATGAAAGTTTATCTAAAGCATAACAATATCACACAAAACATGCATGGAGCAAGGAGAAATTATAGATACTTTTGGGACGTATCAACATCCCCAATCTTAATTCTTTCTTGTCCTCGAGTAGGTAAATGATAACAAGCATAATTTCTGTGGTGACATTCTACCAACCATATAAGAACCTTTAAGTAAACCAATCAAGGCATGTAATTCAATTCAAGTCATAATAAGAAAGAGTGTATATTAGTATTGAAACAAGCAACATAAGAACATAAAGGTGCAAGATCTCTCGCTGTCCGTGACTCGAATGTCTCCAAATGGTGTTTGCGTGCAAGAAGTGGGGGATGGGAATACACGAACAATATTTTTTGTTGAGAACTCAATCTACTAAACTTTCACACTTAGTCTTCTTTGGAATCTTATGTTGACTCGTCCCCAGACCACTAGCCAGGTACAACTCAAACTGATCCACTCCCTTTCGACATTTTGAGCACTCATGCAATGGATGAGCGTAGGCAAGAAGGAAAAAGATCATGTTTTATCAAGAGAAAGAGAATAGCTAGCCCGTGTAACGGACTCAAAAGGTAACTTAATCTTTTTCCTAGGGAAGTGTTCCATCCATTGTTTTAGAGGGAATTGCATTTTTTAATTCCCCTCTTTCATATCAATGACAGCACCAACGGTGCGAAGAAAAGGACGCCCCAAAATAATCGGACATAAAGGTTCACACTCTTTGTCCATAATAGTAAAATCAACGGGAACATAATTGTCATTGACAATGATAAGAACATCGTCATTCTTCCCCAAAGGTTTCTTTACAGAAGAATCAACGAGATGAACTCCAAAATAACAAGGATCAAAAGGTTTCAATTCAAACATATCATAAATTCTTGTGGGCATAATGGAGGTACTAGCTCCAACATCACATAAAGCATAGCAAGAGAAGTTATTCAATTTAATTTTGATCATAGGATCCAAACCATCTTCTAGCTTCCTAGGTATGGAGGATTCTACTCTAGGCTTCTCCTCCCTAGCTTTAATGAGAGAATTAGTGATATGATCCGTGAAGGCAAGATTTAGTGAGGTAGTGTGGGGGTCTCTAGACATTTTGTGTAGCAAGCTAATAATTTCTGAAAGGGTGCAACTATCAAAATCAATGTCACTACTATCAAAGGTGGTAGTGGTGTCATCTAGGCTCACTTGTTTGAAAGCTTCCATGTTCATAGGAGTTTCTTCTTCTATGGTTGAGGTAATAGCATCACCATTAATAGCTCCAATGGGACTAGGAGTGTGTTGGGTGCTAAAAGTTTGGGTGTCCTCCACAACTTGGATAGTAGCAACGGTGTGGTGTGTAGGAAGGCTCTTAATTCTATCTTCTTCCATGAGGATAACTTCGGGTTTGGCTGCCATCTGGTTTATCAAAGTAGCTTGGGTGTGAGACATGTTTGAAACATAGGTTTCATTAGCTGTAAGCCTAGTTTGGAGATTAGACATCTCACTATTCAGGCTCTCAAGTTGCTTGCTCATGCTTTGCAAAATAGAAATCTTCTCACCTAATTGTCCGGAGAAGGCTTTGTTTTGCTCAAACTGTGTGTGCATATAATTCTTAGTGGCCTTCTATATCTCTACCAGTTTCTCATAGCTACGTAAATCTCTTTTCTTATAAGTTTGACCATAGGAGCTTTTGTTGCTAGGATAAGTGTTGTTGTTCCCATAGTTATTGGATGGAAATGGTCTAGGGTTGCTAGAAAAATTACTCCTATAAGCATTGTTGTTTAAATTGTTTCTAGAGATAAAGTTCACATCTACTTGTTCTTGAGCAACCAAAGAATTTAAAGGAACATCATTATCCAGATAACCATCCAAGTAGTCAAACCATGTGTAGGGCATTTCTTAACAAGAGATTTCATATGTTCCCAAGATTGGGCAACGTGTTCATTATCCAATTGCTTAAAATTTATAATATTACTCCTCAATTGGATAATTTTAGCAGGTGGGTAACACTTCCCAATAAAAGCATCCTTGCACTTATCCCAAGAATCTATGTTATTCCTAGGCAAGTATTGAAAACAAATTTTAGCTCCTTCACTCAAGGAGAAAGGAAAAAGCTTAAGATTAACAATATCACCTTCTAATTCTTTATACTTTTGCATATCACAAAGTTCAACAAAATTATTTAATTGTAAAGCAGCATCATATCCAACACCGGAGAATTGATCTCTCATAACAAGGTTCAGCAATGCAGGTTTAATTTCATAAGAGGTTGTTGAAGTAGCAGGTGTAGCCATAGGAGTGCAGATAAAATAATTGTTGTTGTGCAGTGGTACCCATAGTAGCAGCAAGTGGGGCAAGCAATTTTTTTGTGGTTTTTGATAAAGGACACAAAGATAAAAACTGAATGGTAAACTAACAAGGCTAAAAAGGAAAGATAAAAGATAGTGTGCAGCTCCCCTATCTTGAAGATTGGAACCCCGGTAACGGCGCCAGAAATTAGCTTGATGGCACTGAAGTAGTGCTCCTCGTTGGTTAACCCAAGTGGAAGGTTGAGTGTAGCCTCGCAGCAAATTTCCCTTGGGAAAGATACCAAGGTTGAGATCGACCAGTAGGACTCCAAGGTCGACAAGTAGGTGGTAAAGTGAGCAATGGCACCGTTCACAATGTAAGATTGCTTACTTCACCTGCACATGCACACACAACAAATAACTTTGCTCCCAACGAGTACAGATAGGTTGCCAATCTCTCCGGCCTCGCCATTTACAAAGGATCAATGTAACAGATAATAGGTAGTGCTAATTGCAACTCGAAAGTAAAACAAGAAGTAAATTGAGGGTGTAAAAAGTGATGGGAATATGGACCGGGGTCCCATGATGTTCACTAGTGATGTCTCTCTCCCAAAAGACGATAAACTGCTATGCGAGGTAAACAAATCATAGTTGGGAAATTTACTGGATAAAAAACGCACCACAATGCTAACTATGCTACAAAAGAAAGTAAGAGGCTCAAAAGCATGGGAAGTACGCCAAGCTAAGTAGATCGAAATCCATCTGCATCTACTACTAATCATCCACCTTGAGATATCTATCCAGAACATATCGCTGGTATTAAGTTGCGAGCCCCACCCAAAGTGTAAACCCAAAGCAACAGACAACTGCATTAAAAGAACTTTGCGTAAAGTAAACAATCCTTGCAACCGCGGTTACAATCACCGTTGTTTCCCCCCTTGTGGTAACAACACATCCTCTAGACTCATGTTTCTGTCACTCAAGCTAGTCATCAGGGGGCTTGAACCCACAATCATGCATAACGCTCCCTCTTGGAGTCACTACCTACTACTTGGCCAAAGCAATATACAAAAACGGAGAACATGCAAGAATTACTCAAGAACAAAAATATAAAAGGAGAAGAACCAAATATATTACTCATCACAATCTGAACATCGTCTCGTAATTCATTAGATCGTAGCAAACTCAACATAGCAAAAGTAGAAAGAATTACATATGTGCCTTGATCATGTAGGGCAGCTCACAAGGTCTAATCCATGAAGAACAAAGAGGGGAGGAGAACATCACATAGCTACTGATCATGGACCCATGGTCCAAGGTGGACTACTCACGGATCATACGGGAAGAGTCTATGGTGGTGGAGAAGCTCCCGGAGGTCAATCCTCCCTCCGGCAGGGTGCCAAGAAGAGGTCTTCTGGCGCTCCCGATCTTGGAAGCGCGACGGCGGAGGAACAGAGGCGAGATCGCGAAAAAGGGTTATGTATTCGGAGGTTTAGGGGCGAGACAAATATATAGGCGAAGGGGGCAGCCGGGGGGGGCACCATTTAATAAGGGGGAAACCTGAAACAAAAAGACACCAGAAAACAGGAACTGGCACCGGGGTTCGTTGAGTTAATTGGTTAGTCCAAATATGTTCAAAAGTATATGAAAGTGTATCTAAAGCATAGTAATATCACACTGAACATGCATGGAGCAAGCAGAAAGTATAGATACGTTTGGGACGTATCACCTACGCATGGTTTGACTACTTGGATGGTTATCCAGACTGCAGGCTTGAACTTTACCTTGTGGAACCTGTTAGATTCAGCCTCGGGAGGAACCTTTATTCCAACAACACTTGGTGCTGCCACAAAACAACTAGATGAGATGATGACCAACTATTCCCAATGGCACACCGAAAGAGCTCCAACAGGTAGGAAGGTAAACTCTGTCGAGGAGATCTCCTCCCTAAATTAAAAAGTTGACTTGGTCATATTTATACTTACCAAGCAAGCTCCTATTGATCCTCATGATGTTTCTTTATATTCCTTGGTTGCTCAGGAACAAGTAGATGTGAACTTTATCTCTAGAAACAACTTCAACAACAATGCTTATAGGAGTAACTTTGGTAGCAATCCTAGACCGTTCCCATCCAATAACTATGGGAACAACAACACTTATCCTAGCACCAAGAACTCTATTTCTGAATTAGAGAGCATGCTTAAGGACTTTATCACTACCCAAAAAGCCTTCAACAAGAGTGTAGAGGAGAAATTAGACAAATGAGATAATCTCTCTTTGAAGGTAGACAACATAGCCCTTGATGTTGAGATGCTTAATATTAGAACTTCTCCCCTCGAGGAGAGGAAGATCACTCCTATGAATTCTATTCAAGTGAAAATTAATGAAAATATTTGGATGTTGGCCAAACTTAAAGATATATGGGCTAGAGAAAAGGAGGAAGAAGATAGAATTAAGAGCCTTCCTACACACCATACCATTGCTACTATCCAAGTTGTTGAGGATACCCAAACTCTTAGCACCCATCACATCCCTAGTCCCAATGGACCCATCAATGGTGATGCTATTACCTCAACCGTAGAATAAGAAACTCCTATGAACATAGAGGCTTTCAAACAAGTAAGCCTAAATGACATCAATACCACCTTACTTGATAGTAGTGACCTTGATTTTGATAGATGTACCCTTTCTGAAGTTATTAGTTTACTACACAAAATGTCAAGAGACCCCAACACTAGCACACTACACCTTGCCTTCACGGAGCATATCACCAATGCTCTCATTAAATCTTGGGAGGAGAAGCTTATATTAGAAGCCTCCATACCTAGAAATCTAGAAGATGGTTGGGATCCTATGATCAAAATTAAATTGAATAACTTCTATTGATTTGCTCTTTGTGATGTTGGAGCTAGTACCTCTGTTATGCCCAAAAGAATGTATGATATGTTTGAATTGAAACCTTTTGATCCTTGTTCTTTTGATGTTCGTCTTGTTGATTACTCCATAAAGAAACCTTTGGGGAAGATTGACGATGTTCTTATTATTGTCAATGATAATTATGTTCCCGTTGATTTCACTATTATGGATATTGAGTGTGAACCCTCATGTCCAATTATTTTGGGACGTCCTTTTCTTCGCACCGTTGGTGTTGTCATTGATATGAAAGAGGGTAATGTAAGATTCCAATTCCCTCTCAAGAAGGGCATGAAACACTTCCCTAGAAAGAAGATTAAGTTACCTTTTGATTCTGTTACACGAGCTAGCTACTCTCTTACACTTGATAAAACTTGATCTTTTTTGCTTTGTGCCTAGCTCAAAGGCGTAAAACAAAGCGCTTGCTGGGAGGCAACCAAAGATGTTTTTCCTTCTATTTTAGTGGTCTTGATGATCGTTACTACTGTAGCAACATCATTGTATCTTTATTTTCAAGCTTTCTGCCAAGTTTAGCCTCTGATTGCAAGAAAGTTCCAAAGTTGTGACATGTTGTCCAGAAAAAAGATTCTGTTCCTTGACGGAAAAATTCGGCTAAAATCACCAGATCATCTTTTCAATCTGAATTTTTTGACAGGGTGCTCTATACAATTAACCTGCGTAGAGCTTGGATCCTCATTTTGGTCAACCCGCTGTGGAATCCTTTACTCGAGGAGGTGCTGCTGGTCCACCTTTCATGCATCTGTTCTGAGTTTTTTTATTTGAGTTGCAGAATTACCCCAAAAAAATTATTTACTACCTGCTGGTCTGTTTTTCACAGATTCTGCCCTATTTTGCGTTTTCCCAGTTTTGCAAATCTTGCGCTAGTTTTTCTTTGCAATTTTTTTTGGGAATCTTGAGAAACAGTAGATCTTCAAGAATATCTTTATTTTCAGTAAAGGCAAAATATATGGACCCCATTGGCTGTTTATTTATATAAAGAATTTTGTTAAAAAAACATATGCATGACATGTGGGCCACATGTACTAACTAAATTGAAAATAATTTATTTTAATGTCCAGAGGCTGACCAGTAGGACCCACTGGTCAGGTTTGACCAGTCAAGTGCCACTGTTCTGGATATTGTTGAATTGTTTAATAAAATAAATTCAGTAAATGATTAAATATGAATAAAACTTTGAAATTGAATATCTTTTAAACCGTAACTCCGACGAAAATATTTTATATATCAAAGTTGATCAGGAAAATATCACAAATCCAAATACGCTACCCGTATACCCACCACACCCCTCTAACCTACCGAACGTGGAACATATCTCCTTTGGTTCATCTGTCTGTCAGACGACCGGAGCTGGTAAAACTTCCCGAATGAAAATGTTCTAAATATGAAAGTTGTTCAGAATGGTTCAACGAACACGGATACACTATCAACATGTCTGTCAGATGTCTCTAACACTGCAGACATGGAACCTTCCCCTCCGGATCATCTGTCCGGTAATCAACCGGTACTGATGGGTCATCCCCGGATAAATTCCTGCTCCAGGAAAATCACCGAACATTGCGTTAGAGCCCCGTTGCTTTGTATCTTCAAGGTCATACATTTGTATTGCTATTGTTGTTGTGTATTTACATTTTATCCCCCCTTATTCTCCGGTAGAACCCGTTGCTGCCGCCGATCACACCATCGAGTACGACTACTTCGTCGACGACCGTACCCCTACCGTCGAGCTTCCAGGCAAGCAGAACCATTTTCCTTCCCCATATATCGCCTATCTTTCCGTACATTTCTTGCACTAGGAATTGCTGCTGCTGCTACGTTACAATCCTATTCAACTGCATAGACTGTCATTGTCGCCCCTTGATGTACCTTCCTTTAATCTTATGTTTCCTATTATTACTTATTAAATATTCAGCAGTTGGCCCTGCACATTGTTAGTTAACTAGGTTTAGATAGCGGGTCGTGATCACCCTGGGCAGTGAACGTGGGTATGAATTATTATAACTGCAACACACACTCGAATCAACTGGTGTCCTTAAAGGTAAGTATTCGGGTGACCCAACGGTGCCCGCGAGAGGTATTGTATCGGGACGTCATGACACGCGGATACCATCGTGGGCCTGGTCCTTGCTCGTTGGACGTGAGATTCCAAAACCACGAAAGTCGAGATCCTCCAGGAGCACACGCGAGATAAGGTAAAGAGATAGTTCACCTTGTTGGTAATCACATGCTTTGACGGGACGACAAGGCAGGCACCGATGTACTGGTGGTCCTGGCTGATGTTCGTTGTCTGTTGTGTTGACTAGTCGGGCAACGATAATGGTTGTCCGCAAGATAATAATAAAATGACTAATGGTTCAGGTGGATGACTTGAGAGGCCGCAAAGTATTGTACGCACTACCTTCACGTGGGATTACAGTGTGGGCCTTCCGTGTTGTTGTCTCATTCGAAAGCTCTGAAAGACGTCCAGTTCAGCATTGTGGCACAGTCGGATCCGCATCCATGATAGATTTGCGTGGTATACACCGTCCTCACACCGACCCGGAGAGCGAGGAGCGACGACCCAAGACCCCCTTGCGCTTAGGACTTTAGACCGACGGGGACCTCTCTGATGAGCCGTATGATGGGCCTCGGCGTGTCGGATAGCCTCGGTGGGGCATTCCCTAACAAGATGTACGCCACCCTGGGGATCCGAGCGTGCAGGTTGAATAGTAGTGCACCCCTGCAGGGAAGATGATCTATTCGAATAGTTGTGACCACGGTAACAGGACACTTTATGCTAAAGCCAGAGCCTATTACTACAAACTATTACTATTAAAATGTTGGTTCTGGATTCTCTTCCTCGCAGGCAAGTCGAGGAAGGGATCTCAGAGCATTGATAATTGTTATAAATTACAACTTACTATTATACAATGTTGCAGCAACTTCTGTTGCATTGTTATTACATTCATGGTATTGAACTGTTGGTTGTTCTCTTCTTGTGCTGCAAGACTCGTCGGAAGATGCTAGTCTTTGATAGGACTAGCTTCTCATCCTTATTATGGGTTTCTGTCATTCAGTCAACTATATATAGCCTACCCTTTCCATCTGATACAAATGCATAAATGCTTAGTAGCGGACGTAAGACTCGCGGGTATGCTAGATACTCACCCTTGCTTTATTTTCCCCCTTTTGTTTTATATACCCGACCGGTTGCTTCCATCAGACGTTGGAGCATTGGAGTCCAGGAGCAGGAGATCCCCGATGCCGACCACCACAACGTGAAGATCCTCGATGCCTTCTACGACATGGAGATCCCCGACAACCAGGAGTAGTTTGGAGGTTCCCAGGCAGGAGGCCTCGCCTTTTTGATCGTTGTTGAGTTTGTGCTAGCCTTCTTAAGGCAACCTTGTATTCCTTGTGTCTGTACTCTGATACTATTGCTTCCGCTAACTTTGTGCTCTCGAGCTGTTGTATTCGAGCCCTCGTGGCCCCTGGCTTGTATTAAAGAGCTTGTATTATTTTATTTGTAGAGTTTTGTTGCCATATCTCACCGTGAGTCCCTGATCTCGATCGTGTACCTTGCGTGAATGATTTCTGTACACGGTCCAATTTTGGGGGCGTCACAAGTTGGTATCAGAGCTGACTGCCTGTAGGACACCTCCTTCCAATTCCTTTGTCGAAGTCGAGTCTAGTCTTTGCAAAACTACTTTACTAATAGTGTCGTGTGGCTTATCGGCCCACGTTGCAAAATGGGTGGTATTAGGATTCTTTTTCCCTCACCTTTACTCTGGGACTCTGCTCTCTCTTCCTTTCGGGTTAAATATTTTTCTAACTCTAACTCTAGGTTATCGAGACTACTTCCTCCCGGAGAGCCCCTCATTGCAGATGGTCGCCTGATTCACTAGAAGGTTCCGAAGATACTCTCCGATAAATTTCCGAGAACCTATGTGTTCCTCGCCTTTACAATCCCCTGCCACCGATAAGTCCGTATGGATATTTACATCCACCTCCGGATCTGGAAATCATAATTCCCTTGTACTTAAGCATCAAATTATTCCGATGCTTCTATCACCCGATGTCTTTGCATTCTTTCTCCTTCTGGTTGAGTGCCTATAGTCACAACAGATTCTTTGCGAACCACCCGAACATTGGTGGATTATTATCCGACTAATCTTACATGGCTTCTTCCATGTTTCAATTGGATTCATCGTGTGAAATACCATCCCTGCCCCTCGATGATTAGTGTTATCATCGACAACCTCCCTTGACTCCTTGCCAATACAACTTGGTCGTGTAGATCGTGCTCTACTTTCCTTGGGAAGGATATACACCTAATTCTTGCGTATCATTACATTTTCCCTTCCATTGGTCTGTTTGATCAGACAACCACATTTTCCTTCCGTTGGTTTGTTTAACCTTTCTTGCGATCATTATAACCTAAGTAGTGATAATTCCCCTGCTTATGTAGACACCTCGGTGTCCAATCTCGTCAGTAACACCTTGTTGTCATTGTTGATGACATTTCGCTAACCACCGGGACGAGAACTTTGCCAATTGGTCCGCCTCATATTAACGAGCAAGAAAATGGTTCTCTTTGTCCACTGCTCCTGATACCGATGTTGTTGTCGACATAAATGACAAGATAATCTCTGACAATCCTTGCATCGTGATCGCGTAATATGCCACCACTCTAAGCCACAGTTCCACATGATTGAAACCTGACTCTTTTGTACATTCCCGTTCCCAAGGACTATTCCTCGTGCTTGACCTCATATGCCATTCACGAGTCACGTACCTTGTGATATTCAGGCCGATATCAGACTCATACCTTTTGGACCCCTATTCATCATCCGACATCGGCATCGAATGCATGCCTATCCGCTTGAAACTTCTCATACCTTCTTTGATTCTCTTGATGTATTTCCCTGAGTTTAAGCTTGATATACTTTGTGCCTCAATTCCCTCGGACAACCTTGGTTTCGGTATCGATCCGACTCCCTTAAGTTTTTCCTCCTAGCCTATTCGTAAGTACGATGGAGCCCCGAAGGAAGGAGGACAACTCGTCGAGATGCACCGAAACAAAGAAATGAAGACAACAACAAGAAGGTTTAACTTCGTCGAGAAGGACAAAAAGAACCAGAATAATCGCTAGAATACGAAACCAAAACTATAGCCCTTTCACTAACTTTTAATTATCACGACGAGAATTATTTGTAGTGGGGGAGATTTGTAACACCCTCAGTGTCAAGCTACAGTGATCAATCTTGTTAATGACTAATCCCATTATTTAATCATGCTCTAATCATCTTTGAAACAAATCTTAATAAAGGTCCCCTTGGTTGGAATTAAAAACAAAGTGGAAAATAAATCTTTAACTAAAAATTATGCAACCAATTTTATAAAATGCTAAATAATCAGTAGGCCATGAAAATGTAGAAAGAGGTATTTCTGAAAATGTTTAATAAATTCAAACAAATAAAAACTGGATCAAAGTAGCCACTTTCTCCCTTTTTAAATAAAACAGAAATGCAAATGATATTTGTTGGGAACCAAACTTTTTGTAGCACTATAATTAGGTGTAACACAATTATTGGGATAGTTGCCACCTTTTGCTAAAAGAATTTGATAGATAAAATAAATTGAAATAAAAAGAAATAAAAAAACAAAGAAAAAGAAAAAAGGAAACCTATCTAACGCCCTGGGCAAAGCCCACCCAAAGCCCAACCCATCCCCTCCTCTGTTTCTTCCACCTCACGCTACAGTGGAGGGGAGGACATGCCGACCGAGCCGTCGCCATCGTACCCTGATGCCCCGCGCCGCTACAGTCCATCGATGGGGATAAGAAGACCACCCCGCGCCTCCTTCCCCCCGAACCCTAGATTGAGCCCATCGTCTTTTGCCCTCCTCCTCGTCTCGCCGAAGCTTGCCCAAGCCGGAGCTCACCATGGTCTTCGTCGTTGCCGCGACCAACGAGCTCCTCGACGACCGGGAGGATGTCCAAGAGCTTAAGCGCTGATGACCCCGTCAACTACGTGCACCGGTTCGAGCCAAGGCGGCCCGTGAGGTCGTCGTCGTCCTCATCCCCACCACGACCGCCCCGACTATCTCCATCGATTCCGAGAGCTTTGGTCCGCCCCGTGCCACCTGGCCATGTCCATGAGCTCCATGGTGAGCCCTTCCTCTTATTCCCCTACCTTACCCCCATGATCTGTCACCAGAGTCGTCGCCCGCGACCTCCCATGGTCGCACCCGGAGCTCCCGTTCTAGCCCAAGCTCCCGGTTTTCTGCGTCCCCGTGGCCGGCCCCGCGCATGCCCTACGGTCGCGCCCCTGGGCTGACCGCCAGTCGTGCGCGCGATGCTCCTTGGCAGCGCACCTCCGCATGCGCCCGCCGTGCCCCGCCCGGGCCGCCATGGACGGGAGCTCAAGCTCCCGTGCGGGCTCACCTTGGCCCACTTTGCTGCTCGCCTCACCGTGCACGACCGCGGCCCCGGCACGCCTCGGCCTGCCGCCAAGTCCACGCCATCGCCGTGGCCGCTCGTCGAAACGGCCGTCCTCACCGTGCTCTGCCTCGCCGGCAGGCTTTCACGTGCTACCGGGGGCTAATCCCCTGGCTACTGTTTAAGCCTAACAACCCCTCTTAGAGCCTATGACCAGTGGGCCCAATGCCCTCTAATCAATTGTGATAAGTTAAATAACCCCTGACACTTTTACATGTGGGCCACTTCCAGTTAGATAAGTATTCAGGTTAAATTAAAACCCTATTAAATTACATGTGACTATGACAGATGGACTGCACTGGCTGTTTATTTAAATAAAGAATTTTGTTAAAAAACATGTGCATGACATGTGGGCCACATGTGCTAATTAAATAGAAAATAATTTATTTTAATGTCCAGAGGTTGACCAGTGGGACCCACTGGTCAGGTTTGACCAGTAAACTGGCACGGTTCTGGATATTGTTGAATTGTTTAATAAAATAAATCCAATAAATGATTAAATATGAATAAAACTTTAAAATTGAATATCTTTTAAACCGTAATTCCGATGAAAATATTTTATATATCAAAGTTGACCAGAAAAATATCACGAATCCGAATACGCTACCCGTATACCCACCGCACCTCTCTAACCTACCGAACGTGGAATATTTCTTCTTCGGTTCATGTGTCTGTCAAACGACCTGAGCCGGTAAAACTTCTCGGATGAAAATGTTCTGAATATGAAAGTTGTTCAGAATGGTTCAACAAACACGGATACACTATCCACATGTCTGTCATATGTCTCTAACACTGCAAAAATGGAAACTTCCCCTTCAGATCATCTGTCCGGTAATCAACCGGTACTGATGAGTCATCCCCGGATAAATTCCTGCTCTGGGAAAATCACAGAACATTGCGTTAAAGCCCCGTTGCTTTGTATCTTCTATGTCATACATTTGTATTTCTATTATTGTTGTGTATTTACTGTTTCTCCCCCCTTATTCTCCGGTAGACCCCGTTGCTGCCGCCGATGACACCACCGAGTACGACTACTTCGTCGATGACCGTACCCCTACCGTCGAGCTTCTAGGCAAGCATAGCCATTTTCCTTCCCAAAATATCGCCTATATTTCCGTACATTTCTTGCACTAGGCATTGCTTCTGCTGCTACGTTACAATCCTATTCAATTGCATAGCCTATCATTGTCGCCCCTTGATGCACCTTCCTTTAATCCTATGCTGCCTATTATTACTTATGCAATATTCAGCAGTTGGCCTTGCGCATTGTTAGTTAACTAGGTTTAGATAGCGGGACGTGATCACTCTGGGGAGTGAACACGGGTATGAATTATTATAACTGCAACATGTACGGTACAGAGAAGACGCCCAAGGGAACCTACAACGGAGAGACCCCCCGAGTCGCTTCAAGTTTGACTTACGAGTGGATGGACTCGTATTTCACTCTCGTCGCCGGGTCGGTAGCGTGGCACCACCGGGATGATACGAGGATATTCATCTTTAGTTCATTCCGCTGATGTCTTTGTCGAACCTCTTCAAGTGTACCATCGAGGGTGATTCCTCCTGGTTTCACATGATGGTAGGCACTCGAATCAACCGGTTTCCTTAAACGTAAGTAGTCGGGTGACCCAACGGTGCCCGCGAGAGGCATTGTATCGGGACGACAGGACACGCGGATACCATCGTGGGCCTGGTCCTTGCTCGTTGGCCGTGAGATACCAAAACCACGAAAGTAGAGCTCCTCGAGGAGCACACGCGAGATAAGGTAAGGAGTCGGTTCACCTTGTTGGTAACCGTGTGCTTTGATGGGACGACAGGGCAGGCACCGATGTACTGGTGGTCCTGGCTGCTGTTCGTTGTCCATTGTGTTGACTAGTCGGGCAACGATAACGGTTGTCCGCGAGATAATAATAAAATGACTAATGGTTCAGGTGGATGACTTGAGAGGCCGCAAAGGATTTTACGCACTACCTTCACGTGGGATTACGATGTGGGCCTTCTGCGTTGTGGTCTCGTTCGAAAGCTCTGAAAGACGTCCAGTTTAGCATTGTGGCACGGTCGGATCCACATCCATGATAGAGTTGTGTGGCATCCACCATCCTCACACCGACCAGGAGAGCGAGGGGCGACGACCCAAGACCCCCTTGCACTTAGGACTTTAGACCGGTGGGGACCTCTTTGATGAGCCGTATGATGGGCCTCGGTGTGTCGGATAGCCTCGGTGGGGCATTCCCTAACAAGGTTTACGCCATCCTGGGGATCCGAGTGTGCAGGCTGAACAGTAGTGCACCCATGCAGGGAAGATGATCTATTCGAATAGCCGTGTCCCCGATAACAGGACGCTTTATGCTGAAGCCAGAGCCTACTACTACAAACTATTACTATTAAACTGTTGGTTCCGGTTTCTCTTACTCGCAGGGAAGTCGAGGAAGGGATCTCGGAGGCATTGTTAATTGTTAATAATTAAAACTTACTATTATACAATGCTGCCGCAACTTCTGCTGCATTGTTATTACAATCATGCTATTGAACTTTTGGTTATTCTCTTCTGGTGCCGCAAGACTTGTCGGAAGATGCTAGTCTTTGATAGGCCTAGCTTCTCATCCTTATTTTGGTTTTCTGTCATTCAGTCCACTATATATAGCCTCCCCTTTCCACTTGATACAAATGCATAAATGCTTAGTAGTGGACGTAAGACTCGCGGTTATGCCAGATACTCACCCTTGCTTTATTTCCCCCCTTTTGTTTTGTTTACCCAGCCGGTTGCTTCCATCAGACGTTGGAGCCTTGGAGTCCAGGAGAAGGAGATCCCCGATGCTGACCACCGCAACGTGAAGATCCCCGATGCCTTCTACGACATGGAGATCCCCGACGACCAGGAGTAGTTTGGAGGTTCCCAGGAAGGAGGCCTCGCCTTTTTGATTATTGTTGAGTTTGTGCTAGCCTTCTTAAGGCAACCTTGTATTCCTTGTGTTTTGTACTCAGATACTATTGCTTCCTCTAACTTTGTTCTCTCGAGTTGTTGTATTCGAGCCCTCGTCGCCCCTGGCTTGTATTATTTTATTTGTAGAGTTGTGTTGTGATATCTCACGGTGAGTCCCTGATCTCGATCGTGTACCTTGCGTGAATGATTACTGTACACGATCCAATTTTGAGGGCATCACAATATTCATTCTGTTTTTAGTGGTCTTGATAATTGTTACTACTATAGCAACATCATTGTATCTTTATTTTAAAACTTTGTGCCATGTTTAGCCTCTGATTGGAAGAAAGTTCAAAAGTTGTGACATGTCTAGAAAACAGATTCTGTCCCTTGACGGAAAAATTCGGCTAAAATCACCAGATCATCTTTTTGATCTTAATTTTTTAGACAACATGTTGTATACAATTAGCTTTCGTGCATCTGTTCTGAGTTTTCTTATTTGAGTTGCAGAAGTACCCCAAAAAAATTATTGACTACCTGCTGCTCTGTTTTCACAGATTCTGCCCGGTTTTGCGTTTTCCCAGTTTTTCTAATCTTGCGCTAGTTTTTCCTTTGAAATTTTTTTGGGAATCTTGAGAAACGGTAGCTCTTCAAGAATATCTTTATTTCCAATAAAGGAAAATTATTTAATTATGGGTACTATCCTCTCTAATCATCTTATGATGAATTATGTATGAACGGAGTTTTCAAGTGTGCGAAGGAAGATGATGAAAGAAGATCCCGGAGTGTCAAACGCTCAAGCTTGGGGATGCCCCCATGAACCCCCAAGAAATATCCAAGGAGACTCAAGCATTTAAGCTTGGGTATGCCCCCGTGCATCCCCTTCTCCATCAGCAATTATTAGTGATAGATGTCGTATTTTGGGCAATCCGTGTTTATTTTTGAAAAAAAACAAAAAAAAAACTAGTTGAGAACTCTAGCTACTAGATGGATCACTAATCTTTAGAGGGATCGGATATTGGAGTACACTCACGTACCATGAGTCGAGGATGCGCAAGGATAACCAAACCCCCATACACTCCTCCTCGGGGTACTTGTCTCTTTGTGAACCTCCTGATTAGATTGAGAGTTACCGGTAATAAGTGCATGAGCTTCAGACTAATGTAAGTATTTGAAAGTTGACACTTCCACTTCCTCATATTTTGCCAGCCTATTCAGTACCGTGCATTGCCCTTTCTCACCTCGAGAGTTGTCGCATACTTCGCCGGTGCATCCATACCCTTGGCATGATTCTCCCTATCATCATAAACCTCCTTATATCTTTCCTCAAAATAGCCACCACACCTACCTATCAAGGCATTTCCATAGCCTTTCCGAGATATATTTCCATGCAACATCCACCTTCTCATGACTTGATCTTCATGTCATACATGCTTTTGCTTGATTGATGAGCCACACGCTAGGTGGGCCTAAAATCTACATGATGCGTTAGTATCATTGCATATCCTGCTACACTGGCAGAGGCATCCATTTGCATACATAATGATGGCTTCATCTTCTTTATGCTGAGTACTTTTGTAAAGTGTGAAAGATCTTCTATACTTCTTGTACTATATAGAGTGTTGCCCCTAAAGTGAGGAAAAGATCCCAAAGAGGACAAATTTAAAAGATCCCAAAGAGTGCAAATGAGAGTTAAATAGAAAGAGCCACTGAGGCCACCAAAAAATACAAAAAAATACAAAAAAGAGAAAAATAAAGTAAAATGAGAGAAGGGGCACACTGGTATTCCTTTTAAGAGATCGACACTCATACTCCCTCTTATATCTTGTACTCCATAGAGATCATCATACATGCATATAGCTATGTGGGGACCCTTACACTATAGAACTTGGCTTGTATATTCCAATGATGAGCCTCCTCATATGAGCTCTAGGTCTTCTTGAGCAACAAGTTGGATGCACCCCCACTAGTTCCATTGGAGAGCTTTACATAGCTCACATGTGCATCCGTTGCATGGAAATCCCTACTCCTCACATCATATCTACCATTTTGCTTTCTCTCGCCTATGATTGTCCTCATTGATGTGAGACTTTCGCACCTTTTTGTCTTACTCCTTCATCATTTCTCTCTTTTCCATCCTAAGTGTAACTTTCTTGCTAACGCTCATCCATTGCATGAGTGCTCAAAAATTCGAAAGGGAGTGGATCAGTTTGACTTGTACCTGGCTAGTGGTCTGGGGACGAGTCAAGATACGATTTCAAAAAAGACGAAGTGTGAAACTTTAGTAGATTGACTTCTCAACTAAAATAAATAGTATGTATTTACTCTCTTTTAATCCCATCTCCCACTTCTTGCACCCAAACACCATTTTGAGACATTCGAGTCACGGACAGCGAGAGCTCTTGCACCTTTATGTTCTTATGTTGCTTGTTTCAATGCTAATATAGACTCTTGATTGTTATGACCTGATATGAATTACATGCCTTGCTTGCCTGCCTTAAAAGTTATTATATGGTTGTGTAAGGCCCGATATGCGGTACTGTTCCAGATCTAGATGTTTCCATCCAAATCCGGGGACGAAGCACATATCGGTCCCACCGCGACATATGACATAGCCATATGCCCCAGATTTCCAACATGATATCACAACATTATAGATACAAGGATACAACATCTCATACAACCGGCATACAACTGCCTTAAATACAATACAACAGCGGAAGATACATGTCTGAGTACAGACCACAATCAAAAGCCTAGTGTCAAAGATAAAATCATCGATCCCCATGACCACACGGGTCCAGGCCCTCCGCTGGGATCCTCCTAACTAGTCGTCGTTGAGTCTCCACGTGAAACGTCGATCACCATACCTGTTGTCGATAAAGAACCCTGAAAAAGTACTCAGTATCCAACTGTAGTGGTCATCTAACCCAGCAAGGACTTCATCACTCGTCATTCTAGGACAACTAGTAGTTTACGGTAAGGATGGGGTAAGTGGTGAGGTTGCTTCCGCACTAGCATTTATGAAGTGGCTAAGGATCTAGAGAGTAAGATAAGAAGCCAAGCATTCGATGAGGAATCGCCTCCAACAAGTCTTGCTATCAACTACTTACGCAAGCATAACACATATCCTATCCTTGTCCTCCTCTTCGCATCCCGACGGAGAAGAAGCAGTCAAGGCACACACACCTTGATCAAGTTATATTAAGATTATCTCAGTTGTTGTTGTTGTCTATGAACAGGACGTGGGTCTCGATTCGTCCATAACCGTGTACACGGCTTCTCAAAAATATTTAACCCTGCAGGGGTGTACCAACTACCCATTACAAGGCTCCGCACGCACGCCCATCTCTCTTAGTTTCTACCCATGATAGGAAAGCATTTTATGATTTATTCCCAAGAGATCCGGAACGACAGGTCCCTCTAACTAACGACGCACAATTCTGGGTGGTCCCCGGTGAGTCGACATCCAACTCAAAAGCCGGCCACGCTCTTGAATCGGCCTCTACCGTCTGGACGTAGTCGGGTTAGCTACCCAAACAGATGTGGGCAGCCCCCTAGCTTCCAAGTGTGTACCAACAAAGAAACCATGTCTCCGCTGGCCCGAGTTGTTTGAAAATCTGCGAGGTCGACACTCGCACACACACGTTTAGCAAAAGGTAAAACCAGCTTGGGCCACCACTAGAAATGTTTGAAGCTATATAGGTAAGAAGAGGGGACCCCATAAAATCCCACACGCGGTTAGGCACGCTCAGTCTTAAAACCAATACCCGGAACACGGATCCTAGGTGACTCGAATGGAACAAAGCGTCGGGGTGGGATAGCCTAGACCTTCCATCCTTCGTCGAATATAGTCAACATTTATAATAATCATATCATCAACAACAATATAATAATATGATAGCCCAAACCAAGGAGTAACAGGGTAACATCGTAGCATCCTAAGCAGGGGCTGAGCAACGAGCAATAGTAACATAGCAGTACATGGTTTGCTGGGAGGGGACATGGCTGTATCGATTTGAAAGAGGTTGTAAACATGTGGTAGGATCAAACATCGAACCTATCCTAGACTAGCATGCAAACCACTGGTTGAAATAGAATGGATCATAAGTAATGTATAGTCCTTGACTGTTGATAAGTCGGGTTCCGAAGGTGTAGTTGATCGCAAGCTTGCACCGTCTCCGAGAGTAACCGCGGGAGCACACAAGACGATAAACACTGGAAAGCAATGAACGAGCAAGCATCTATTACTACGAAGCAAACACGAGCAAGCATCAACAAGAAGGCAACACGAGACATCGCACCTACCGTCGAGAGCGGTTACTAACAGGTTAAGTGGAGTAGTCGTCGCACACGACGATACCGCACGATTATAAGGGTTCAAGTTGTTTAGCTACAGGTTATCAACAAAGGTTGTTAACATGGCATCTCACTCAAGCATGGCATAGAACAAAAACATGATAAGAGGTGAAGCATAAAGGAAACTATCTACGCTAGTTAATTGAAGTGAGGCACAACCTAAACATGGCATATCACTAAGTGCCTCACGTCAATTTAAGTAATTGGTACTGTTCTGCCCTAAACCATATTTTAGGTTGGTTAACAGCAGCAAAAAATAGCATAAACACAAAGTACAAGAAAAACTAATCAAGTTACATATAAAGAACACCCCAAACGGAGTTACGGTTAAAAAGATACAAGCAAACCAAGTTTGGAACACAATCTGCCAAACATGAGGCAGCACACTTTAGAGAATTGCATAAATAGGATAATGTATGCAAACATGCTCACAAATGATATGCAATTAAAGTAGACATGACAAGGAAGGCATGTCAAAAATAATCATGCAAAAAGGCATCATAGATCAAAAGATATTAAGCATGCAACATGGCATCGGAACGTTACAGACTTCGAGAAAAACAGAGGAGGCTGTCAAAAACAGAAGCATAGCAACTTTGGAGCTCAATAACTATATGACCAGAAATCATATCATGAAAAATCAATACATATAATGTAAGTATACATGATTCTTAACAATATGTAATTGGAATCACTCAATTCCGATAAACGGTTGCGACGCAACCGTCACCCGAAGTTGCAACAAATTAAAAATTTTCAGCACATCAGCACATTAACATGAGGGTCACCACTTTGGAGCAAGATTTAATATAGCTAAAGCACCCAAACATGACAAGTTAAAGCATGGAAATGAAGTACACATGATGCTTAACACATAGGAAAAAGAATCAATGCAATAGGCCTCATGGATTTGACACAAGCATCACCCGAAGTTTGAACAAAATAACAGCAGCAGTAGTTAACAGCAGATTTAGCAACTTAACGATCTGGTGCCCTTTTCAACACACAATTTCGTATTCAAGATGACCTCAAAATAAATAACTTCCTAAAGATGAACTCTAGAGCACACAAAGCACAACCAAACAAAAAAAAGAATCACTTTATTTGGACCTACGAGTCAACGGGAATTAACGTTGCAAAACAGGACCAGCAGCACAATTTTTATAGGACTTAGTGAAACTACGAAAAATGCAGGGAGAAGAAAAAAATATAAAGGGCGCTCGGGCCTCACCCAGCTGGGCCGGCCCAAGAGGCCGCGGTGGGGCGCGCTGGGCGGGCTGTCTCAGCTGGCTGGGCCATCTCGGCCTGGCTGGGCTTGGCCCACGCGAGCGGATGCGTGCGGGCGTCGGGAGGCCGAGCACCCTGCCGGCCATAGCGCCTGGTGCAACGGCGGTTGCGCAGCTTCTCCAGTGATGTCCAGATCGCTCAGGGGGAAATTCCAGATCGGCTTTGGCTAGGATTTCGGTATTTGGGATAAATTGGGCAGATCTGAGAAAACTTAGGGGGGTGGCTGCAATTTTGTGGCTAGGGAAACCCTAAGTGGGGGTGGGAGTGTGGTGGTCTTTATATAGCCCAGGTGGCTGGCAGTTTGCAAAAACATCCCCGGTTTTTCTCTCGCGCGTGCGGTGTTTACGTTTCTGACCGCCGGGGGTCCGCAGGACCTCCGATTCGGGTAAAACTTCGAACTGCGCGATCAGCGCGTCGAGCCGGCGGCGTTCACCTCCCTCTGGAACCGTTCCGAAAAAACTTTCCGGCGCGCTATAAAAATAACCCGTTTACTTATTAAACGGGGTTTTCGTTCCGTTGGCTGCGGGTGGTCTCGTGCGGTTTTCGCGACGGTGATCGGGTGAAACCCGGTGTCGCAAAGGTCGTGTGTCAGGGTCGCAAGGGTCGGTCTCCGTCCGGCACAAGATAAGAGGGGAAAAAATGATCGCCGATCGGTAAATCGGGGATGCAAACACCGCAAACAAATCAGACAATCAAACAATTCACACTGAAAACAAATTTTTTATTTTTTTTTGCGAAATCTGGGTTGTTACAATACAACACCACCAACAAGGGATCTCGTCCCGAGATCCAGGACGATCCGAGGGAGAGGGGAAGAGAGAAAAAAGAGTCGACGATCTTCAACACCACCAACAAGGGACTCTACTCCATGTCGAATGTCAAACTCCGTCGAGATTCTTTCCACAGAGAGACGACATCATTGGAAAAACGAAACCGTCAGTGACAAGAGGAAGAACGATCGCAAAAACTAGATCAGGGTATAGAGATTTTTGACGCAAGTCGTAAAAACACCGGCAAAAGGATGGATGGAAATGGATGACTCAGATGTTTACCCAGAGTCGGAAGAACTAAAGGTACTACAGGATTTCCCAAACCTGAGATCGGAATCGAGACAATACGCTGCAAGCAAGGCATTGTAACGGTTTCGGAACTCCACACTCTCGAGATCCTAAATTTTGAAAGGGATTAGGCAAAGATAAAACACTTACGTCACATGTCCTAACCAGAGCAAGGGTAAGGAGTAAAAAGATTCCTACTCTCCGATAACTAACTTAGTAACTACAAAATAGTTTTTGTCTAGACTCGACTTCGGCCAGAAAAGGGATCCTACGGTTGGTAAGGCTCTGATACCAAGTTGTAAGGACCGATATGTGATACTGTTCCAGATCTAGATGTTTCCATCCAGATCCGGGGACGAAGCACATATCGGTCCCACCGCGACATACGACATAGCCATATGCCCCGGATTTCCAACATGATATCACAACATTACAGATACAAGGATACAACATCTCATACAACCAGCATACAACTGCCTTAAATAAATTACAACAGCGGAAGATACATGTCTGAGTACAGACCACAATCAAAATCCTAGTGGCAAAGGTAAAATCATCGATCCCCATTACCACACGGGTCCAGGCCCTCCGTCGGGATCCGCCTAACTAGTCGTCGTCGAGTCTCCACGTGAAACGTCGATCACCATACCTGTTGTCGATCAAGAACCCTGAAAGGAGTTTGGGGGTAGTATCATGAGTACAGAAGTACTCAGCATCCAACTATAGTGGTCATCTGACCCAGCAAGGACTTCATCACTCGTCATTCTAGGACAACTAGTAGTTTATGGTAAGGATGGGGTAAGTGGTGAGGTTGCTGCCGCACTAGCATTTATGAAGTGGCTAACGATCTAGAGAGTAAGATAAGAAGCCAAGCATTTGATGAGGAATCGCCTCCAACAAGTCTTGCTATAAACTACTTACGCAAGCATAACACCTATCCTATCCTTGTCCTCCTCTTTGCATCCCGACGAAGAAGAAGCAGTCAAGGCACACACACGTTGATCAAGTTATATTAAGATTATCTCAGTTGTTGTTGTCTATGAACAGGACGTAGGTCTCGAGTCGTCTATAACCATGGACACGGCTTCTCGAAAAGATTTAACCCTGCAAGGGTGTACCAACTTCCCATTACAAGGCTCCGCACGCACGCCCATCTCTCTCACTTGCTACCCATGATAGGAAACCATTTTATGATTTAGTCCCAAGAGATCCGGAACGACAGGTCCCTCTAACTAACAATGCACAAATCCGGGTGGCCCCCGGTGAGTCGACATCCAAATCAAAAGCCGGCCGCGCTCTCGAATCGGTCTCTACCATCTGTCGCAGGTTTGGATAGCCGGTTAATCACACATGGGAAACCGGGTCCTCAGCCGGACAAGGTGGGCCAGCTAAGGAACAAGTCCTCCTGGTCCAGGGTTGTTTGTAAACAACTGGCGGCCGACCAACACACGCACGGGTTCAAATGGTAAATCAGCTTGGGCCACCACTGGAAATGTTTGAAGCTAGGTAGGTAAGAAGTGGGGACCCCATAAAATCCCACACGCGGTTAGGCACGCTCAGTCTTAAAACCAATACCCGGAACTCGGATCCTAGGTGACTCGAATGGAACAAAGCTTCGGGGCGGGATAGCCTAGACCTTCCATCCTTCGTCGAATATAGTCAACATTTATAATAATCATATCATCAACAACAATATAATAATGTGATATCCCAAAACCAAGGAGTAACAAGGTAACATCGTAGCATCCTAAGCATGCATACTAAGCAGGGGCTGAGCAACGAGCAATAGTAACATAGCAGTACAAGGTTTGCTGGGAGGGGACATGGCTGTATCGGTTTAAAAGAGGCTGTAAACATGTGGTAGGATCAAACATCAAACCTATCCTAGACTAGCATGCAAACCGCTGGTTGAAATAGAATGGATCATAAGTAATGCATAGTCCTTGCCTATTGATAAGTCGGGTTCCGAAGGTGTAGGTTATCGCAAGCTCGCATCGTCTCCGAGAGGTACCTGCGGAAGCACACAAGACCGTAAACACTGGAAAGCAATCAACGAGCAAGAATCTATTACTACGAAGCAATCACGAGCAAGCATCAACAAGAAGGCAACACGAGACATCGCACCTACCGTCGAGAGCGGTTACTAACAAGTTAAGTGGAGTACTCGTCACGCACGACGATAACGCACATTTGGAAAGGTTCAAGTTGTTTAGCTACAGGTTATCAACAAAGGTTGTTAACATGGCATATCACTCAAGCATGGCATGTCACACAAGCATAGAAAAAGGTGAAGCATAAATAAACTATCTAATCTAGTCACTTTAAGTGAGGTGTAAAACCTATACATGGCAACTATAATTATAATATTTTGTACTATTTTTCCCTAAACTGTCAGAACCCTCTGTTAGGTATGTTCTAGGGTTAGTTAGTACCTTTGCTTCATGTCAAAATTTCAAAAAGAAATCTTGGAAATCAAAATTCAAAATCCAAATGGGAGAAGGAACACCCCCCAGATGAATTAATTCAAAAGGCCAGATAAAAATCTTTTCCAAAAATTCATATTAGAGTTTTGAAAAGTCTTATAAATGAGTGTGATCACATATCAAGTGATGTGGGACCCACCCCATGCTCATAGATTTTTCAAATATTCAAACAGTACCTTGGAATTAAAGAAATACCCATTTTTGATTTAAAATTCAAATCATTTGAATTTTAAAAATGTTGAAAGTTTATGAGTGGCTAGTTGATATTGTTATGAGGCCACATAAAAGTTTTCAGCATTTAATAAAATGGTTTGGTATTTTTATCAGAGCCAAAACAAATTACAGAAAAAGAAAGGAAAGATTAAACAGAAAGAAAAATAAAAAGGCTGAAAGCCACTTACCTGGCCCACCTGGCCCAGCAGAGGCGGCCCAGCCCAAAGGGGCAGGGTCGTCTTCTCCACAGTCCAGGCAGGCAGGCAGATCGCCGCCGGCCGCGGCATGGCTGCCAGGCAGCTGCCTGGCTGCTTCCCGGCCGCCTTCTAGCGTCGTGGAGAACCCCCCGTGCTCATCCACTTCTTCCCCCCCCCTTGGAACCCTCTTCCTCCTCTCTCCCGTGCGAAACCCGCGAAGCAGCCGTGACCGAGCCGGTGCACCGACGAGCTCCAACGCGGCGACAGAAATCCTCAAGTTCCGCCACCGTGTCCAATCGAACCAGCGTCGACGACTTCGTCTTTCCCCCAGATCAATCGAACCCCAGGAGCACTCCAAGTGACGCCAGCTTTAAGGAATCGCCGCCGGCCGCCGACGAGTCCAACCTCAAATTCGTCCACGCCAAGCACTCCCCGGCCTCCCCGAGCCCTTCATCGCGATCAGGGTGAGCTTGTCGTTCTTTTGCCTCCATCCACGCATCCTCCCGTGCCCGTTTGCATGATTTCGACGAGGTCCGAGACCAAACGCTGCCGCTCGTCGTCGAGGACATGCACCAAAGCACCCGTTTGACCCCTGGATGGCTCCACTAGTTCCGCACACACCCCAGCTTCGTTTCTATACTCTCGGTTTCCAAATCCGTGCACAAAATTAAGAACCCGACAAGTCCAGTGCCCGACTTCCGCCGCCGCTCATCGCCGATGATGTTCCGGTGATCCCCGTGGCCCCCTGATGACACCACTCGATGCGGACGACCCCAAGGAGCAAGTCCATGCCCTCCAGGTCCCTCCCCGCGCCCTAGAACCCAACTCCGGCGAGTCTCCGGCAGGATTCCGGCGGCTCCCCGGCGAGCCACCATTAGCCCCCCCCCTAATGAACCTTTTAAACCTAACCCAGTGGCTGACAAGTGGGGCCAGCCACAAATTAACCCCTCGGGTTAATTTTAAGCAGGGGATTAACCCCCACTGTGGATGACAGGTGGGGCCCCTTGTCAGTTTGACTCGGGTCAAACCCCCCTGACGCCAGCATGACATCACAGTGACGCAGTAAATGAATTTCCAGAAAAGAAAAATAGTTTAATAAATCCAGAAATTCCAGAAAATACCCCAAACTTTGGAAATTCATAGAATATTCATATTAACTCCAAATTGGACAAATAATATATGAAAAATGATCAGGAGAAAATTATCTTTCCAAATATGCAACTTTCAAATCTGTTTGAGTTGAATTTAAAATGTGATCAGTAGCATTTGCTATTTGATTTAAATGGAATTAAATCAAATTCAATTCAAATATTTTTGGCAACTTGAACCATGGAAACATGCTACATTTCACTTACACATCAGAGGCATATCATACACATTTGAAGATAATTCAAAATGATCAAACTATATCACATATAACTTGGTTAATGTTGAATTCAAATGTGGAGTTTGAATTTGCATTTTAAATGCAATATATTCCACTTAAATAGAATTGTCTCACACATCAAAACTTGTACTTCAAGCATTAACATTCAATCATGTGCTTGAGCATTGCATTCATATTGATTGCTACTTTGTGCTTTGTTTGTCGAGTAGAGGTGGAACCGGAGCAAGAGGTCACCCCCTTCGCTGAAGATCCAGAACCCGAACCTCGTCAGCAAGGCAAGCAAAACCCCATTGATCATGTCGATAAAATCCCACTTCCCTCTCATGTCTCGCTTATGCATTGTTTAGGATGATCACCATGCTTCGTTTCTACCGCATAGATGAACCCATTCCTTTGCATGACCTATCATTTTGTCACAGTAGTAAGCAAACCACAATCCTAGCAACTGTAGGAGTTGTTTGATATCATGTGGCCCCTGCAAATGTTATCGCTTATTGCATGCTTAGTATGATACCGTGTTGTTACTGTGATGTGAGTCGGGATGGTAATGATCATGTTGATGATGGTAGAAAAGTGTTGGTGAATCGACCCTAATACAAGGTGAACGATGAGAGGCTGTGTAGGAGTACACGGTGGGTTGTCTCGTTGAACACCGCCCTAAGTCCGAGTTCTTGTGTGGTGATCCAAGATGAAGAGTACAACCACACATTGGGCTCACTGACCCCTCTCAACTTATTAAATCATCCCTTTCGATGTCCAGATGTCGCAGTAGTTCGGAGTTCTGGTAGGCTTGTGGCCTGGATGGTAAGTGAGAGAACAGCTCAACCGAGACTGGCTTATGCACCACGCACACATCGCTTGGGTCCACTTCGGTAAACCGGCCGGGTTCACGATTGTGGTAGCCAACCCAAGTAGGCGGCTTTCTTGGACTAGATAGGCTATGAGGTAACAATTGTGGTGAGCATCCTCGCTGGCACCCCTTGAATGCTGTCGAGATCAAAGGCGGTAAATGACGGTCATGTGTGTGTAGCGGTACACCCTTGCAAGGCTAACAAAACTATTCGAATAGCCGCGTCCGCGGTTATGGACTACTTGGAAAGCTTAGCTTGATTATTAGATAACTTGAACCGGATACTTCTAAAGCACACCAAGATAAGTGTGAGTGCTATGGCGTGCTTCCTCGTGGGGAAGTCGAGGAAGGAACCATAGTGGTGTATTGGTTGGTGAAAGTAGTGGACTCGTGTACGCTTCTTACCTCAAGTCTGGTACTCGTATTTCAGGATTAGCCAAGTCAAAGCTGGCATTTCTGCAAGTGAACCCCACCTCCTTTTACCTTGACACCTGTGCATGAGTAGTATAGCTCCTATGTAAGTCTTGCTGAGTACGCCTTTGTACTCACGTTTGCTTAATCTATGTTTTAGATGACGCCACTGACCCCGAAGGTGGCTTCTTCATCGAGCTGGACGACTGAAGTTAAGCTAGTCTAGTCCCAGTCAGCAGACTGGTTCCCTCGTGGAGGGCTTTATGTTTGAATAAGGCTTCTTAAGCCAATTTGTTAAACTTGTCTGTACTCAGACATAATTTGCTTCCGCTTTATGTTGTAATGTTGGATCACATGTACGTGATCTCTGTGTGTACGCTATAAGAGTTATAAATAAAATGTACACTTTGTAGAGAATTGCAATGGTACCTACTGTTCATACAAGGCATGTGTGCTGCGTGTATGGTTATAACGTGCATGTCTTTGTATGGGTTTTCGAGACCTTAGTTGTGTTCTGGCTGGCGGTCTTTCATACACCAAGTGGCCCTTAGATGTGCGCAGCTTGGGGCATCGCGATGCGATTGCTCGAGACTCCGTCTCGTGCACACTTTGTGGTATGATCGAGCCCGCCCTAGACCCCGACTAAGTGATCGGGCTGGAGTAAGTCTATGTGAGAGTTTTGAGATAGTCGGTAGTATGATTGAGGCGACTTGTCTTTGAATATGGGAGTTCACCACCCATATCATTTGACTTGTGTGCGGACGATGAGGACCCATCTCAGTTGATCATCCGGCCTGGATGGGATGCCCCTCACGTACGATGCTTTCCGAGAATGTTCAGTGCTTGGCCTTGTCTGCTTAGACAAGTGGGTGCGGTTCTCGGCTCTCCATATGACTATGTCTTAACTGTACTTGCATACGCTAACCCCGGGTCCCGACAGACTTGGTATCAGAGCAGGACTGACTGTAGGACTAGTAGCCTTGGCCGAAGTTGAGTCTAGCTTGCTATAGTTATATAGTTACTCTGGGTATATATGGGAACAACGTAAGGCTTCTTTTTTCTCCTCACCCCCTTCGTTCTGAGTTCTGAGTCACCCTCATCTTGTTCTATGGGAAGATAGGACTAGGCTCTCCTCTGTCTGTTTAGCACATCTCGTTGATTGCTTCCTTATAGCCGTAGGAAAGTTGTGTCAGGTTTTTCTAGCATTGTTATAATGCTGATTTCTTACATCGTATTATGTAAGTGCTGTTTTCATGATTGAAAGAAATTGTCATTTCTTACAATTACAGCCGTTATGCTGTCCGAGTCATTCCAGGTTTATCTCATAATCTGATGCATTTGCAAACTCCTTTCTGTTTCAGATGGCAGATCTTCCCCCTCGGCAGATTGTTCGTTTGACCAGGTGCCTCGGTGTGCGTGGCCATCCCGTCACGTTGATCGAGATGATGTCCTATGTGGGATATCGATGGTACCCTGAGTACACCATCGAGGAGCAGTTCCACGACTTCAACCAGACGCAGTTCCACTGCATTGTCCGGATCTATCCGCACCATGTTGGAGTCACCCAGCCTATCCACTTTGGACATGGCATCGGCGTTACCGAGAACATGGCTGTGCAGGATGCTGCATATTCATGTATTACACTGCTGAGAGAGGAGCACACCCTACTGAGAGAGACTTCTTTCCGTTATATCCCAGCTGCACTTCCAGGAGAAGAGGGATATTACACCGGACTCTACTCAGATCACTCTGCAGAGGATCCAGCACTTCAGGTGACTGCTAGGTTTGCTAGTGACAGAGATCGTGATGCACGCGCTCTCCGTTTTGAGCTCCACGCTACTCGTGTTCGTCTGTACCGAGCACTGACGCTCTTGGCACCCTTTGTGAGCGTGGGATCAGTTGAGTATGATGCGATCTATCCAGTAAGGACCCAGATGCCTTCTCGAGTTGCTTGGCCCGAGATTGGAGGAATTTTTCCACCCCGTGGTCCTTTGCTTCCACCCTACACTGGACCTAGGCCCCATCCTTGCCCAAATGGATATCAGGGTCCACAAGCCTCCGTGTTTTCCGATGGTCACCTCCAGCTACCGGGATACGCGGGTAACTTTTACGAGGATTACTATGGAGATGGAGATGAGTGAGACCGCCTGTGGTCTTACTTAGTGAGGATGTAGTAGTATCCTAGTATATTGTAAGCAAGGTGTCTAAGTTCCAGAGGCTTAGATAAATAATGTATAGGAAGTCAGAGTGCCTCTGAAGGATGTATCATCTTCATCACGTTTGTATTAGCTTAGTGCTTGTACTAAAACAATGTATGGTTTGTATGACAGCTTGTGAATATATGGCTTGTATGCTTTATCACCATGTTGTCAAGATGATTACTTCCTTTGCTCTGTAATCCTTCCAGTACTTCAATACCTTGATTAGACTCTTGAAATCAACTCTGTTTGACTTTGATTTTTCACCTTCAGGATGTCTCAAGGAACACGTGGCCAGGTTGGTCGTAACCAAGGTCGTGGGAACAACCAGGAGGAAGACAACCTTCCACCCCCACCCACGATGGCCCAAGTTCTGATGGAGGTCGAGAGGAACCGCCGTGACTCTCATCACCTGCTGGAAGTCATCACACGCAACACCACTCAGCAGCGCAATGAGCTGGTGTCTCTGAACGACTTCATCCGGCTTCATCCCCCAGTTTTCAGTTACTCCACCGAGCCCCTTGACGCCGATGACTGGCTCCGCAGCATCGAGAGGAAGCTCCAAGCAGGCCATGTTGCAGATGGCGACAAGGTCAATTATGCCACCTATCACCTTGAAGGTGCAGCAAGCTCTTGGTGGGAGAATTTTCTGAATATGCGTCCCGTTGGACCACCAGCATCTTGGGAGGAATTCTGTACGTCCTTCCGCGAGCACCACATCCCCAAGGGTCTCATGGACCGCAAACGTGAGGAATTCTGCAACCTCACTCAAGGCAGAAGAACCGTGGACGAGTTTAGTCGTGAGTTCAACCGACTTGCTCGTTATGCAACTGAAGAAGTCTCCACCGACTCCAAGAAACAAGAGCGGTTCCGTCGTGGCCTCAACTCCGGACTCCGTCGCGAGCTCAACCTTCATGACTTTGCCACATTCCAGGTCCTTGTCAACAAGGCCATCAAGGCAGAGGACATGAACACCCCCAACGACTTTCGCAAACACCCCAGAGATGATAGTTCATCCAGTTCTGGCTCCCAGAAGCGCAAGATCTGGATTCCAAATAGCATGTTCCACCAGAACAACCCCCCGAGGCCATCCTATGTGGCGCCTCGTCCACCCACCCAGTTCCACCCAGCTCCACCAAACCACCCAGCTCCACGCACTGTTTTCGGAGCTTGCTACAAGTGTGGTCAGGCAGGCCACTACTCTCGCGAGTGCCCCCAGAACCAGATCCAGCACCAGAATGCTCCACCACGTGCCGGAGGCAACAACAACAACAATGGTCGTGGCAAGCCACCCCAGAAGGTCTACACCGCCAAACCCGCTCTTCCCGCCACTCGTGGACGTCTGAATCAGGTTGCCGCTGAAGAGACTGACGACACCACTGACGTCATTCTTGGTACGCTCCCAGTCAATTTTGTTCCTACTTCCGTTCTTTTCGACCCAGGAGCATCTCATTCATTCATGTCGGAAAGTTATGCACTTCGTCATGAGTTACCCTTTGTTGAATTGTCCACCCCGATGGTTATTCAAACTCCAGGGTCAAGATGGCAAACTAATAGAGTGAGCCATGGTAATCAAATTGCAATTGAGGGTTTAGTCTTCCTTTCTTCACTCATAGCCCTCAAGTCTTCAGACATTGATGTCATCCTTGGCATGGATTGGCTATCAAGACAAAATGCCTATCTAGATTGCAAAGGAAAATCCGTGAAACTCACCCACCCTTCAGGCCAAACCGTCAACTATACCTCACCCAGAACAAGAAACCAAGTGCATTCTTTGAATGTACTTCCCCTTCCCGAACTTGAAGATATTCCGGTGGTTCGTGACTTCCCGGATGTCTTTCCTGAAGAGCTGCCGGGCATGCCACCCGACAGATGTGTAGAATTTATAGTGGATCTTGTTCCAGGAACCGCACCAATTTCCAAACGCCCATATAAAATGGCCCCACATGAGTTAGCTGAGCTAAAAACCCAACTTGATGCTTCGTTGGCAAAAGGCTTCATCCGCCCTAGCTCATCGCCATGGGGTTGCCCCGTTCTGTTCGTAAAGAAGAAAGATGGAACAGAAAGGATGTGCGTAGATTATCGCCCGCTAAATTTAGCGACGACAAAGAACAAATACCCACTGCCCAGGATCAATGATGTTTATGATCAACTTGCAGGATCCTCCGTCTTCTCCAAGATGGATTTGAGATTAGGTTATCATCAGATCAGAATACGAAACGAGGACATTCCCAAAACGTCTTTTACTACTCGTTATGGTCTTTACGAGTACACCGTCATGTCCTTTGGTTTGACCAATGCCCCCGCCACATTCTCACGCTTGATGAATTCGATCTTCATGGAGTACCTAGATAAATTTGTTGTGGTTTATCTCGATGATATTCTCATCTACTCGAAGAACGAAGAAGATCATGCCAAACACTTAAGGCGGGTATTGATGAAACTTAGAGAGCATCGCCTGTACGCTAAATTCTCCAAGTGTGAATTCTGGCTACCAGAAGTGACCTACTTAGGCCACGTGATTTCTGCAAAAGGCATTGCTGTGAATCCCGAGAGAGTTCAGGCCGTCCTTGACTGGACTCCACCTGAATCGGTTAAGCAAGTTAGAAGTTTTCTTGGCCTAGCCAGCTATTGTCGTCGCTTCGTCGAGAACTTTTCTAAAGTTGCAAAGCCTCTAACTGAACTCCTCAAGAAAGATAAGAAATTCCAATGGACTCCCAAGTGCGACGAAAGCTTTCAAGAGCTAAAAAGAAGATTGACTTCCGCACCCGTACTTGCACCTCCAGACACAAAAAGGGATTTCGAGATCTATTGTGACGCATCACGGCAAGGGTTAGGATGCATACTTCTGCAAGATCGACATGTGGTAGCTTATGCTTCACACCAGTTGCGGCCACATGAAGAGAACTATCCTACCCATGACCTTGAACTCGCTGCCGTAGTTCATGCCCTAACAACTTGGCGACATTACCTCCTTGGTAATCGTTGTGAGATTTATTCCGACCACCAAAGCCTCAAATATATTTTCACCCAGCCAGATCTTAATCTCAGGCAAAGACGCTGGATTGAGTTGATAAAAGATTACGACGTAGCAATTTCTTACACCCCAGGCAAGGCCAATGTCATGGCTGATGCACTAAGTCGTAAGTCGTACTGTAACAACCTCATGTTACACCAGTATCAACCACTTCTTCATGAGGACTTTCGCAAGCTCAACCTTGAAATTGTTCCTCATGGCTATCTTTCTACCTTGGTGGCGAAACCAACTCTTGAGGATCAAATTATAGTTGCCCAAAGGCGTGCACGAGGTGTTCGCCGGATCAAGGAGAACATTGCTAGCGGAGTTGCTAAATGTTTCTCCACAGATAGCAAAGGAACGGTATTCTTTGAAAATCGTTTAGTAGTACCTAAGAATAAGGAACTAAGGCAACTCATCCTCAAAGAAGCCCATGACACACCCCTCTCAATTCATCCTGGTAGCACAAAAATGTACCGAGATCTACGCCAGAGATTTTGGTGGACTAGGATGAAGAGAGACATTGCTCAAGTTGTTGCCGAATGTGATGTTTGTCGTCGCATTAAGGCAGAACATCAAAGACCTTCTGGTACACTTCAACCTTTGTCTATTCCCGAGTGGAAATGGGACAAAGTCGGTATGGACTTCATCACCGGCTTTCCAAGAACCCAGAAAGGAAACAATGCCATCTTCGTTGTCATAGATAGGCTTTCCAAAGTTGCTCACTTCCTTCCGGTTCGCGAGTCTATAACTGCTAGCCAGTTAGCAGACTTGTACATCTCTAGAATTGTATCCCTTCATGGTGTTCCTTTGGAAATCAATTCTGATTGCGGTAGCCTTTTCACCTCTAGATTTTGGGGAAGCTTTCAACTTGCTATGGGAACTCATCTCTCCTTTAGTACGGCTTTCCATCCTCAGTCTAGCGGTCAAGTCGAAAGGGTTAACCAGATTCTTGAAGACATGCTCAGAGCTTGTGTTATCTCATTCGGAAAGAATTGGGAGAATTCTCTTCCATTTGCCGAATTTTCTTATAACAATAGTTTTCAATCCAGTCTGAACATGGCTCCTTTTGAACTCCTGTATGGACTACGATGTCGAACACCACTAAACTGGTCAGAAACCGGTGAAAGACAATTCTTTGGACCGGATAAGATCAAGGAAGCAGAAGAGCAAGTTCGCATTGTTCGTGATCAATTGAAAGCAGCCCAGTCTCGTCAGAAAAGCTACTATGATCGTCATCATAGGCAAGAGAGCTACAATCTGGATGAGAAGGTTTACCTTCGGGTTACTCCTCTGAAGGGAACCCAACGTTTCGGTATCAAAGGCAAGTTGGCCCCGCGTTACATCGGACCTTTCCGCATTCTAGCTAAACTTGGAGAAGTTGCCTACCAACTTGAACTACCCCCGCACCTTTCCCGAGTACACGATGTATTCCATGTGTCCCAACTAAGGCATTGCTTCAAGGAACCCATCCGCGAAGTCGACCATGAAACGCTTGATCTCCAAGATGACCTTTCTTATCGAGAATACCCCGTTCGTATTCTTGATTCAGCAGAGCGTGTCACTCGTCGTCAGAAGATTAGGTTTCTGAAAGTGCAATGGTCACACCACTCTGAAAGAGAAGCCACGTGGGAGAGAGAAGACCGCCTCAGTGCCGAGTACCCCACCTTCCTTCCGCAGACTTCTGAATCTCGGGACGAGATTCTTTTGAGTGGGGGCGAGTTGTCAGAACCCTCTGTTAGGTATGTGCTAGGGTTAGTTAGTACCTTTGCTTCATGTCAAAATTTCAAAAAGAAATCTTGGAAATCAAAATTCAAAATCCAAATGGGAGAAGGAACACCCCCCAGATGAATTAATTCAAAAGGCCAGATAAAAATCTTTTCCAAAAATTCATGTTAGAGTTTTGAAAAGTCTTATAAATGAGTGTGATCACATATCAAGTGATGTGGGACCCACCCCATGCTCATAGATTTTTCAAATATTCAAACAGTACCTTGGAATTAAAGAAATACCCCTTTTTGATTTAAAATTCAAATCATTTGAATTTTAAAAATGTTGAAAGTTTATGAGTGGCTAGTTGATATTGTTATGAGGCCACATAAAAGTTTTCAGCATTTAATAAAATGGTTTGGTATTTTTATCAGAGCCAAAACAAATTACAGAAAAAGAAAGGAAAGATTAAACAGAAAGAAAAATAAAAAGGCTGAAAGCCACTTACCTGGCCCACCTGGCCCAGCAGAGGCGGCCCAGCCCAAAGGGGCAGGGTCGTCTTCTCCACAGTCCAGGCAGGCAGGCAGATCGCCGCCGGCCGCGGCATGGCTGCCAGGCAGCTGCCTGGCTGCTTCCCGGCCGCCTTCTAGCGTCGTGGAGAACCCCCCGTGCTCATCCACTTCTTCCCCCCCCCCTTGGAACCCTCTTCCTCCTCTCTCCCGTGCGAAACCCGCGAAGCAGCCGTGACCGAGCCGGTGCACCGACGAGCTCCAACGCGGCGACAGAAATCCTCAAGTTCCGCCACCGTGTCCAATCGAACCAGCGTCGACGACTTCGTCTTTCCCCCAGATCAATCGAACCCCAGGAGCACTCCAAGTGACGCCAGCTTTAAGGAATCGCCGCCGGCCGCCGACGAGTCCAACCTCAAATTCGTCCACGCCAAGCACTCCCCGGCCTCCCCGAGCCCTTCATCGCGATCAGGGTGAGCTTGTCGTTCTTTTGCCTCCATCCACGCATCCTCCCGTGCCCGTTTGCATGATTTCGACGAGGTCCGAGACCAAACGCTGCCGCTCGTCGTCGAGGACATGCACCAAAGCACCCGTTTGACCCCTGGATGGCTCCACTAGTTCCGCACACACCCCAGCTTCGTTTCTATACTCTCGGTTTCCAAATCCGTGCAAAAAATGAAGAACCCGACAAGTCCAGTGCCCGACTTCCGCCGGCGCTCGTCGCCGATGATGTTCCGGTGATCCCCGTGGCCCCCTGATGACACCACTCGATGCGGACGACCCCAAGGAGCAAGTCCATGCCCTCCAGGTCCCTCCCCGCGCCCTAGAACCCAACTCCGGCGAGTCTCCGGCAGGATTCCGGCGGCTCCCCGGCGAGCCACCATTAGCCCCCCCCCCTAATGAACCTTTTAAACCTAACCCAGTGGCTGACAAGTGGGGCCAGCCACAAATTAACCCCTCGGGTTAATTTTAAGCAGGGGATTAACCCCCACTGTGGATGACAGGTGGGGCCCCTTGTCAGTTTGACTCGGGTCAAACCCCCCTGACGCCAGCATGACATCACAGTGACGCAGTAAATGAATTTCCAGAAAAGAAAAATAGTTTAATAAATCCAGAAATTCCAGAAAATACCCCAAACTTTGGAAATTCATAGAAAATTCATATTAACTCCAAATTGGACAAATAATATATGAAAAATGATCAGGAGAAAATTATCTTTCCAAATATGCAACTTTCAAATCTGTTTGAGTTGAATTTAAAATGTGATCAGTAGCATTTGCTATTTGATTTAAATGGAATTAAATCAAATTCAATTCAAATATTTTTGGCAACTTGAACCATGGAAACATGCTACATTTCACTTACACATCAGAGGCATATCATACACATTTGAAGATAATTCAAAATGATCAAACTATATCACATATAACTTGGTTAATGTTGAATTCAAATGTGGAGTTTGAATTTGCATTTTAAATGCAATATATTCCACTTAAATAGAATTGTCTCACACATCAAAACTTGTACTTCAAGCATTAACATTCAATCATGTGCTTGAGCATTGCATTCATATTGATTGCTACTTCGTGCTTTGTTTGTCGAGTAGAGGTGGAACCGGAGCAAGAGGTCACCCCCTTCGCTGAAGATCCAGAACCCGAACCTCGTCAGCAAGGCAAGCAAAACCCCATTGATCATGTCGATAAAATCCCACTTCCCTCTCATGTCTCGCTTATGCATTGTTTAGGATGATCACCATGCTTCGTTTCTACCGCATAGATGAACCCATTCCTTTGCATGACCTATCATTTTGTCACAGTAGTAAGCAAACCACAATCCTAGCAACTGTAGGAGTTGTTTGATATCATGTGGCCCCTACAAATGTTATCGCTTATTGCATGCTTAGTATACTACCATGTTGTTACTTTGATGTGAGTCGGGATGGTAATGATCATGTTGATGATGGTAGAAAAGTGTTGGTGAATCGACCCTAATACAAGGTGAACGATGAGAGGCTGTGTAGGAGTACACGGTGGGTTGTCTCGTTGAACACCGCCCTAAGTCCGAGTTCTTGTGTGGTGATCCAAGATGAAGAGTACAACCACACATTGGGCTCACTGACCCCTCTCAACTTATTAACTCATCCCTTTCGATGTCCAGATGTCGCAGTAGTTCGGAGTTCTGGTAGGCTTGTGGCCTGGATGCTAAGTGAGAGAACGGCTCAACCGAGACCGGCTTATGCACCACGCACACATCGCTTGGGTCCACTTAGGTAAACCGGCCGGGTTCACGATTGTGGTAGCCAACCCAAGTAGGCGGCTTTCTTGGACTAGATAGGCTATGAGGTAATAGTTGTGGTGAGCATCCTCGCTGGCACCCCTTGAATGGTGTCGAGATCAAAGGCGGTAAATGATGGTCATGTGTGTGTAGCGGTACACCCTTGCAAGGTTAACAAAACTATTCGAATAGCCGCGTCCGCGGTTATGGACTACTTGGAAAGCTTAGCTTGATTATTAGATAACTTGAACCGGATACTTCTAAAGCACACCAAGATAAGTGTGACTGCTATGGCGTGCTTCCTCGTGGGGAAGTCGAGGAAGGCACCATAGTGGTGTATTGGTTGGTGAAAGTAGTGGACTCGTGTACGCTTCTTACCTCAAGTCTGGTACTCGTATTTCAGGATTAGCCAAGTCAAAGCTGGCATTTCTGCAAGTGAACCCCACCTCCTTTTACCTTGACACCTGTGCATGAGTAGTATAGCTCCTATGTAAGTCTTGCTGAGTACGCCTTTGTACTCACGTTTGCTTAATCTATGTTTTAGATGACGCCACTGACCCCGAAGGTGGCTTCTTCATCGAGTTGGACGACTGAAGTTAAGCTAGTCTAGTCCCAGTCAGCAGACTGGTTCCCTCGTGGAGGGCTTTATGTTTGAATAAGGCTTCTGAAGCCAATTTGTTAAACTTGTCTGTACTCAGACATAATTTGCTTCCTCTTTATGTTGTAATGTTGGATCACATGTACGTGATCTCTGTGTGTACTCTATAAGAGTTATAAATAAAATGTACACTTTGTAGAGAATTGCAATGGTACCTACTGTTCATACAAGGCATGTGTGCTGCGTGTATGGTTATAACATGCATGTCTTTGTATGGGTTTTCGAGACCTTAGTTGTGTTCTGGCTGGCGGTCTTTCATACACCAAGTGGCCCTTAGATGTGCGCAGCTTGGGGCATCGCGATGCGATTGCTCGAGACTCCGTCTCGTGCGCACTTTGTGGTATGATCGAGCCCGCCCTAGACCCCGACTAAGTGATCGGGCTGGAGTAAGTCTATGTAAGAGTTTTGAGATAGTCGGTAGTATGATTGAGGCGACTTGTCTTTGAATATGGGAGTTCACCACCCATATCATTTGACTTGTGTGCGGACGATGAGTACCCATCTCAGTTGATCATCCGGCCTGGATGGGATGCCCCTCACGTACGATGCTTTCCGAGAATGTTCAGTGCTTGGCCTTGTCTGCTTAGACAAGTGGGTGCGGTTCTCGGCTCTCCATATGACTATGTCTTAACTGTACTTGCATACGCTAACCCCGGGTCCCGACATAAACAATATTTTATTATTTTTATTAGCAAGCAAGAGCAGCATACACACAACCTACATGCAATTCTAGTCAAGTTACATATAAGGAACATTTAAACGGAGCAGCGGTTAAAAAGTTATGACAATTACAGTTTACGGTGGCATGGCATGTAATTAGCAGGAAAAAAGCATGTAAACAATTGCAAACATGGAAAAGGAGCACATTTTGAAAATCTACACAGAAAACTAAGCAACTTTCATGTTTAAAGCGTCGCGATCCGAGCTACGAGCTAAAAGATACGGGCAACGCAAAATTTTAACAATAATCTGCAATTTAAATAAGCCCAAGAAAACAAAAAAAACATTACGGGCCAAAATACGTGGGCGTTGTTTAGTTATCCAGCGGAAAAGGCGCTACACAGTACTGGGCCGAGCCCATCTATCACAGCAGGAAAAAAAACAAATAAAAAAAAGAGACTGGCTCACCACATGGGCCTGGCCTAGGCCAGCCGGTGGCGCTGGATAGGCAATCCCGCCCTAGGCGGCGCGAGCCAGGCCAAGGGCGCAGGCCGGCTGGCGGGTCGCGCGGCTGGGGGAGGCCGGCCTAGGCGACGGAACGAGCGGGCGAGCGAGGCAGGAGGGGTTCGGCTCGTCCCCGTCGATCCCAGGCAGCGGCGGCGGCTGGGATGACCGGAGCTCTGGCGAGGGTGGCGGGGCACATGCGAGGGAGGTAGGGGGACGGCAGATCTGGGCCAAGGCGGCCGGATCCAGCTGCTGGCCGAGGCGGGCGTTCATGGCTCTGTTGAGCGGCGCGGCGAGCTCCTTCGCGCGGCGCGGTCGAGCTCCAAGCGTCCATGTCGACTGGTGGCTTGCAACTCAGAGAGGGAGAAGAGAGGAGGGAAGATGCTCACCAACGGCTTACGGGGTGTGGGCGGCGCGGCTCGCCGGACCAGGAGGCGAGGTTGCGGCGCCATGGGAGGAGGGCTCGGGCTGGGAGCCCCCAACTGGTGACATGGCGCGTCCGGAGCCGTCCATCTGCAGATCCTACGGTCCAAAATTGCCAGGGAGCTAGGGTTTCGGGATTTGGGGCAAAACTGGGGCAGATCTGGACATTGTGAGGGGGGTGGCTGCAATTTTGTGGCTAGGGAAACCCTAGAAAGAGGTGGGAGAGTGGTGGTCTTTATATAGCCCACGTGGCTGGCAGTTTGCAAAAACATCCCTGGTTTACTCTCTCGCGCGCGCGGTGTTTACGTTTCTGACCGCCGGGGGTCCGCAGTACCTCCGATTCGGGTAAAACTTCGAACTGCGCGATCAACGCGTCGAGAAGGCGGCGTTCACCTCGCGCTGGAACCGTTCCGAGAACACTTTCCGGCGCGCAATAAAAATAAGCCGTTTATTTATTAAACGGGGTTTTTTGTTCCGTTGGCTGCGGCTGGTCTTGTGCGGTTTTCGCGACGGTGATCGGGTGAAACCCGGTGTTGCAAAGGTCGAGTGTCAGGGTGGCAAGGTTCGGTCTCCGTCCGATACGAGATAAGAGGGGGAAAAATAATCACAGATCGATAAATCGGGGATGCAAACACCGCAAACAAATCAGACAATCAAACAATTCACACCGAAAACAAAATTTTTAATTTTTGTGAAATCTGGGCTGTTACAAAGATCATGGCCATCAAATCTGCTTCTTAGGAAATTGTTAAGAGTGGAGTTCAAGTCAAATATGAAAAATCTATCACTCCTTCTAAGGCAAAGAACATGGCGCTTGATTCTGAAGTCTGTGTATTTATCATGAATCATCTGACTCCAGAAAAATACCATGAGGTGAAGAATATTCCTACGGTCAAAGGTGTCTGGGACTATCTCGAGAAGATTGGTGAAGGTGTCTCTACACAGAAAGATGCTCGTATTGACACTCTCCGAAGCAAATTCTATCTATGCAAGCGGCACGAGGGAGAAAAAGTTAACTCCATCTACAATAGACTCACCACTTTATCAAATGAGTTGATTTCCCTCGGTGCTGAAGATATCACAAGTCACATAATTGTTAGGACTTTGCTCCGTTCTCTTGATGATTCCTTCGATCACATTGTGCTGATGATCAAGGAAAGGACTAATTTCAGAAATCTTGTAGCTGCTGATATTCTCAAGAGACTTACCACCTTTGAAATGGAAGAAGAAGAAAAACGTGATGTGAATGGAACTTGAAGGAGATCTCATTCTCTCAAGGCCAAAGCCTCACACCACTCCTCTCCTGAAGCTAGTTCTGACTCTGGAGGTGCCTCAGATGACCTCGAGAATATTGGAAAAGATCTGGCACTGATAATGAAACGGTTCAACCGCTTCCAAAGAAATAATTCCTCTTCACCAAAGAAAAGCACTCAAGCAATTCATCACAGCATTGATCATCATCCATAAACTCTTCAGAGAAAGATAATTGTTGTTACAAGTGCAAGAAGCCAGGTCACTGATACACGAGAGATGATAACGACTTCTCGCCCTTTGTTGGTTACCCCAAGTGGAAGGTGAGATGTAGCGTAGCGGCAAGTTTCCCTTGGTGAAGATACCAAGGTTGAGATCGACCAGTACGACTCGAAGGTCGACAAGTAGGTGGTAAAGTGAACAATGGCGTCGTTCACAACCGAGGTTGCTTACTTTACCTTCACCTGCATACACAACAATGAACTTTGCTCCAAACGAAGTTCAGAGAGGTTGTCTATCCCTCCGGCCTTGTTAGTTACAAATGATCAAACACAAGGGATAAAGGATAATGGTGATGATAACTGCAAATGGAAAGTAAAAGCAATAAGTAAATTGAGGGTGTAAACGGTGGTGGAAATATGGACTGGGGTCCCATGATGTTCACTAGTGATGTCTCTCTCCCAAAAGACGATAAAACTGCTATGCGAGGTAAACAAATCATAGCTGGGAAATTGACACGATTACGGGCGCAAATCAATGCTAACTATGCTACAAAGGAAGGAAGAGGCTCAAAAGCATGGGAAGTACGCCAAAATAAGTAGACCGAAATCCATCTGCATCTACTACTAATCATCCACCTTAAGATATCTATCCAGAACATCTCGCTGGTATTAAGTTGCGAGCCCCACCCAAAGTGTAAACCCAAAGAAACAGAGAACTGCATTAAAAGAACTTTGCCTAAAGTAAACAATCCTTGCAACCGCAATTACAAGCATCGTTTTCTTTGTAAGGCCCGATATGCGGTACTGTTCCAGATCTAGATGTTTCCATCCAGATCCGTGGACGAAGCACATATTGGTCCCACCGCGACATATGACAATGCCATATGCCCGGATTTCCAACATGATATCACAACATTACAGCTACAAGGATACATCATCTCATACAATCAGCATACAACTGCCTTAATACAATACATCAGCGGAAGATACATGTCTGAGTACAGACTACAATCAAATGCCTATTGGCAAAGTTAAACACACCATTCCCGTAACCACACGGGTCCAGGCTCTCCGCCGGGATGCGCCTAACTAGTCAGCGTTGAGTCTCCACGAAGGCGTCCAGAAGAAGGGTCGTCGGGCTCCACTGAAGTCCAAGATCGTTTGCATAACGTGCGTAATAGAGAAATGAAGGGGTGAGCTATATCAACAAGTCTTGTAACTAAGTTCATACGGTAAGATGGGGGTTAGTGGTGAGGTTGCAGTCGCACTAGCAATATATGAGTGGCTAACGATCTATTTTAGAGTAATATGAGAAGCCAAGCATTCGATGAGGAATCGCCTCCAACAAGTCTTGATATTAGCTACTTACACAAACATAACACATATCCTATCCTTGTCCTCCCCTTCGCATCCCGACGAAGAAGAAGCAGTCAAGGCACACACACATTGATCAAGTTATTAAGATTATCTCAGTTGTTGTTGTCTATGAACAAGGAGTAGGTCTCAAGTCGTCCATAACTATGGACACGACTTCTCGAAAATATTTAACCCTGCAAGGGTGTACCAACTGCCCATTACAAGGATCCGCACGCACGCCAAGCTCTCTCAGTCGGGCCCGTTAAAGACACTCAATTAAGAGTTGTTCCGAGAGAACTGGACGTCATAACCCCTCTAACTAACAACGCACAATTCCGGGTGGCCCCCGGTGAGTCGACATCCAACTCAAAAGCTGGTCGCGCTCTCGAATTGTCCTCTACCGTCTGGATGAGGTCAGGTTAGCTACCCAAACCATGTGGGCAGCCCCCTAGGTCCCTGGGGTGGACCAACAAGAGAAACCATGTCTCCGCTAGCCCGAGTTGTTTAAAATCTGCTGGGATCTACCCGGCACACACACGGTTTCGTAAATGGTAAATCAGCTTGGGCCACCACTAGAAAAGTTTGAAGCTAGGTAGGTAAGAAAACGGGACCCCATAAAATCCCACACGTGGTTAGGCACGCTCGTCAAGAGACACAATACCCGGAACTCGGGTTCTAGGTGACTCGAATGGAACAAAGCGTCGGGGCGGGATAGCCTAGACCTTCCATCCTTCGTCGAGTATAGTCAACATTATAATAATCATATATTCCACAACAATATAATATTTTGATAGCCCAATCCAACGAGTAACACGATAACAGTTGATAGCATCCTAGCTTGCATACTAAGTAGTGGATGAGAAGGGAGCAATGGTAACATAGCCGAACAAGGTTTGCTGGGATGTGGACGACATGGATGTTTGGGTTTATTTGAGAGGCAGGAATATGAAGTGGTAGGATCAAGCAAACATTCTATCCTACACCTAGGAACAAGTGAGCTGAAAGTTATAAGCATGATATATGCTCCCCTTTCCTGTTGAGAAGGCGAAACCGAAGGTGTAGTCGATCGCAAACTCATATCGTCTCCGAGAGTACCCGCGGAAGCACACAAGAAGGAAACACTAGAAAAGGAAATCGACGAGCAAGCATCTATTACTATGAAGCAATCACGAGCAATCATCAACAAGAAGGCAACACGAGACAACGCACTACGGTATCCCATCTATCGTCGAGAGTTGTTACTAGCAGGTTAAGTGGAGTCCTCGTCACACACGACGATACCGCACATTTAAAACGGTTCAAGTTGTTTAGCTACACAACATGAGAAAAATTTGTTAACATGGCATCTCACTCAAGCATGGCATGTCACATAATCATGGCAAGAAGGCGGAGCACAAAGTAAACTATCTACGCTAGTCAAGTTAAGTGAGGCAATACCCTAAACATGGCATAACACTAAGTGCCCCACGATGATTAAAGCATTTGGTACTGTTCTGCCCTAAACCATATTTTAGGTTGGTTATCAATAGTAAACAATTACATAAACACAAAGTACATGAAATTCTAATCAAGTTACATATAAAGAAGACCCCAAACGGAGTTACGGTTAAAAAGATACAAGCATCACAAGTTACGGGTACATGCTGTTAACATCAGGGAGCATACTTTAGAGCAATGAAATAATTAGCTACTGAATGCAAACATGCAACAAAATGACATGGAGTTGCAGTAGGGATGACAAGTAAGGCATGGCAACAAAGTTTCATGTATATGCGCATCAGGAACAAGTAATTGTAACTCGTGCAAAAAGCAAGAAAATACTACTGGTCTAGGGACTTAGTGAAAATCAGGACATGTGACAGCAAACAACAGGGTTGCACTTTGGGATCTTGATAACTATATGTACATCAAAGATATCATGGAAAATCAAAGAATGGCATCAAAGTACACATAAGAAGGAGAAAATAATTACATTGGAGCTAATGCATATGAAGCATGGATAACTAACTACAAGGCATCAAAGTTGAAACTAAACATAAACAATAGCACATGTTATCAGGGTCACCACTTTGGAGCAAGAAACAAAATAGCTTCAGAAGGTAAACATGGCAAAGGCATGCATCTAAATGAAGTACACATGAATCTTAACACATAAAAAAAAGAATCAATAGCATAGGCCTCATGGATGTGACACAATCATCAACTAAAGTTGCAAGAAAATAACAACAACAACGGTAAACATTCTGGTGCCCACTTCAATAGAGCATTTATACATGCCAATAACTCCAAACATGATAAATAATTATACTACCATCTAGAGCACAGAGAGCATAACAATCCAAAAAAAAGAATCATGTCAATCCGATCTATGAGCTAACGGGAAAATGCTTTGCAGGAGAGACACTTGAAGTAAAATTGCTAGGACTTTGAAATTTTACAGGGTTGGTCGAGCTCAGGGCTATTCTAGCCATGGCAGGCTGGCCAGGACGAGATCATCCATGGAGCGGGTACGGGAGTCCAGGGGAGCCTCGTGGATGGCCTGGGTCGGCGGAGGATGGTCGGATCCGGTGGTGGGAGTCGCCGGCGTGGTCCTAGGCGGCATGCTCCGATCTCCATGGCGCCATGGCGGCCATGGCCATGACTGCTGCATGAAGAAGAAGAAGATGATAGGGAGAAGAAGTAGAGAGGGAAGAGGAGGAAGGGAGAGGGCGTAGGGAAAGGAGAGGGCGACCTGGGGTGGCGGTGCGGTGGAAAGCTCCTCGGAGGAGCGCCGGCGGCGGCTGCTGCGAGGTGGCCGCGGCCAGTTCGGACCCAGGGCGGCACGACGGCGGGCTGGGAGGGCATGGAAGGGCCCGGTTGCGCCTGGCTGGCTGCTGGAGACGTTTGGGGTGACGTGGAGGCATTTGGAGCCTCGGATCTGAAGATCTGACTGTTCAGATTGGATCTGGCTAGGGTTTCAAATTTGGAGGACTTGGGGGTAATTTTTGTGGAAGATCTGAGGGGGTGGCTGTAACTTTTGTTTAGGGAAACCCTAGAAGGCTAGGGGAGAGTGGTGGTCTTTATATAGGCTGGCCTGGATGGCAGGTTTACACAAAAGCCTCCGGTCTCTCTCGAGCGCGTCCGATACTTCATGTTTCTAACCGCCGGGAGTGCATACGACCTCCGATTCGGACGAAATCTCGAACCACGCGCTCAGCGCGTCGAGCCTGTTAGTTGTACCTCACTTCGATACCGTTCGAAGAGCATTTTCTGGCGCCCAATAAAATAATCAATTTAGTTATTAAATGGGGTTTTTCATTCCGATGACGACGGCTGGTGTTGTGCCGGAAGTTGCGACGGTGCTCGGGTGAACCAGGTGTCGCAAAGGTCGTGTGTCGTTTTGGGAAAAAAGGTTCGGTCCCGCATCCTATACGAGAAAGAGGGGGGATAATATTCACCGATTAATAAATCCGCGAAGCAAATACTGTAAACAATTCTAACAATCAACAAATTCAAGCAACAAACAAATTTTTTAATTTGGGTGAAAATCCCGGGTTGTTACAGTCTTCCCCCTTGTGGCAACATCACATCCCCTAGACTCATGTTTCTGTCACTCAAGCTAGTCATCAGGGGGCATGAACCCACAATCAAGCATAACTCTCCCTCTTGGAGTCACTACCTACTACTTTTCCAAAGCAATAAACAGCAACGGAGAACATGCAAGAATTACTCAAGAACAAAAATATAAAAGAGAAGAACCAAATATAAATTCTCAATCATAATCTGAACATAGTCGCATAATCCACCAGATCCCAAAAAACTCAGCATAGCAAAAACATAAAGAATTACATATGTGCCTTGATCATGTAGGGAAGCTCACAAGGTCTAATCCATGAAGAACAAATAGGGGAGGAGAACATCACATAGCTACTGATCATGGACCCATGGTCCAAGGTGGACTACTCACGGATCATCCGAGAAGCGTCCATGGTGGTGGAGAAGCTCCTGGAGGTCAATCCTCCCTCCGGCAGGGTGCTGGGAAGAGGTCTTCTGGTGCTCCCGATCTTGGAAGCACGGAGGTGGCGGAACAGAGGCGAGATCGCAAAAATGGGTTATGTCTTCAGAGTTTTTGGGCCGAAGGAAATATATAGGCGAAGGGGGGCAGCCGGGGGGCAACCAGGGTGTGCAGGCGCCCCCTTGGCGCGGCCTAGGGTGGGGTCACACACCCTGTCCGGCTAGGCACAGGGTGCCCCCCGGGTCCTCCTTCGGGGCTCCGGAAGCTTCCGTTGCGCTGATATTTTTTATTGGATTTTTCCGGAATTTTTCTGGAATTCTACATAATGGAAAAAACTTAAATAAAAAAACAGCAGAAAACAGGAACTGGCACTGGGGTGCACTGATTTAATAGGTTTGTCCAAATATGATCAAAAGTGTATGAAAGTGTATCTAAAACATAGGAACATCACACAAAACATGCATGGAGCAAGAAGAAATTATAGATACGTTTGGGACGTATCAACGTCCCCAAGCTTAACTCTTGCTCGTCCTCGAGTAGGTAAATTATAACAAGCATAATTTCTGTGGTGACATGCTACCAACAATATAATAACTTTTAAGTAAAGAAATGAAGGTATGTAATTCAATTCAAGTCATAACAAGCAAGAGTCTATATTGGCATTGAAACAAGCAACATAAGAACATTAAGGTGCAAGATCTCTCGTTGTCCGTGACTTGAATGTCTCCAGATGGTCTTTGCGTGCAAGAAGTGGGAGATGGGAATACGAGAAAAAATATTTAGTTGTTGAGAACTCAATATAATAAAGTTTCACACTTAGTCTTCTTTGGAATCTTACCATGACTCGTCCCCGGACCACTAGCCACGTACAAGTCAAATTGATCAACTCGCTTTCAATATTTTGATTACTCATGCAATGGATGAGCATAAGAACGAGAGTTGACACTTAGGATGGCAAAGAGAGAGATTGGTGGAGGAGGAAGACAAAAAGGGTGTGAAAGGCTCACATCAATGAGGACAATCATAGGCGAGAAGGCCAAATGATATATATGATGTGAGGAGTAGGGATTGCCATGCAACAGATGCACATATGAGCTAATAAAATCTCTCCAATGGAATTAGTGGGGGTGCATCAACCTTGCTCGCTCAAGAAGACCTAGAGCTCATTTGAGGAGGCTCATCATTGGAATATACAAGCCAAGTTCTATAGTGTGAAGGTCCCCACATAGCTATATGCATATATGATCATCTCTATGGAGTACAAGATTTAGAGGGAGTACGAGTGTGGATATTTCAAAAGGAATAGTAGTGTTTCCCCTTCTCTCTTTTTATTTTCTTTTTCTATTTTTTCAATTTTTTGTATTTTTTGGTGGCGTCGATGGCTCTTTCTATCTAACTCTCATTTGTCCTCTTTGGGATCTTTTAAATTGTCCTGTTTGGGATATTTTCCTCACTTAAGGGCAACACTCTATTTTACAAGAAGTATATAAGCTCTTTCACACTTTACAAGGTACTCAACATAAAGAAGATGAAGCTATCATGATTTATGAAAATGTATGCCTCTGTCAGTGTAGCAGGAACATGTATGACATGAAGATCAAGTCATGATAAGGTGGATGTTCCATGGAAATGTATCTCGGAAGGCTATGGAAATGCTTTGATAGGTAGGTATGGTGGTTATTTTGAGGAAAGATATAAGGAGGTTTATGATGACAGAGCGTATCGTACCAAGGGTTTTGATGCACCGGCGGGTAGGTGCCAACTCTCGGAGAGAGAAGAGGGCAATGCACGGTATCGAAGAGGCGAGCAAATATGAGGTGGAAGTGTCAACTTTCAATACTTACATTAGTTCGAAGAACTCATGCACTTATTATCGGTAACTCTCAATCTAATCAGGAGGTTCACAAAGAGACAAGTACCCCGAGGAGGAGTGTATGGGGGTTTGGTTATCCTTGCGCATCCTCGACTCATGGTATGTGAGTGTACTCTAATATCTGATCCCTTCAAAGATTAGTGATCCATCTAGTAGCTAGAGTTCCCAATAGTTTGTGTAGTTTTTGAAAATAAACACGGATTTCCCAAAATACGACACCTATCACTAATAGGCTAGAGCTCTTGACACCAAAAGTTCAAACATTACTCACAAAAATATCAAAAAACTATTGAAATTTACTACTACAATTAAATAGCAACCTCAATTACCTACTTCAAGTTAAGACATAACTCAGTGCAACAATCAAATCTATTAACAAGATAAACATGAAAACTAAAGAGAGTTCCAGCAACAAACTAAACAAAAGCTCTTCAAAAGGATAAATATGAAAACTAAGAGCTAAACATGACAGCAACTACGAAAAGAACAAGAAAACAAAACAAAATAAAGATAAGCTTGAAAATCCTATGATTTGTTCTAGTTTAAAGTGGAGCGGGTATGTAGCAGCCCACCAGTGAAATTACTATTCATGTTGTAATTTTACTTTGTCCAATGGCTATGATGTGTTTGGGCATTTGTTCCATTTGCATGTGGTCTCCCCTAAGCTCCAAACTTTGCTTAGCCAAACATTTGGACCTCCCCATGTATTCCATGAATTTACATTCATTTTTCACCCCCTGAAAAATGCAAGTGTAGTTCAAACCCCTTTTGAATTTAGTTCAAATGCCACTAATTTTAATTTCACAAAATTGGTTCAAACCAATTTTGTAAAATCATAAAAACGCTCTTGATCATGGATCACATTTTTGGAGAATTTATTCCTTTCGTTTTCCTGTGAAAACTCCTGGAGCCTTGCTGCATTTTACTTAATGGAAAGTCCTTGTTTATTCTTTTTCTCTGGAAACAGAGGGAAGCAGTCCAGCCCAGCTGGGCCTGCTCGGTCAGGCCCTAGCCCATCCTGGCGAACCGGTACGCAAAATCGGGGTCTTCATCTTTCCAGCGCGGCAACATCCTTTTCCCCCTCCCCTCTCTCACGCGAGTGCCACGACGGAACGTGGACCCCCGAAGCCATCGAGAGTCGCCCCCCTCCTTTTAAGCGCGTCCAGGGCTCCCCCGAGGAACCCTAGTTCCTTTTCCCCCTCCAATTCCCATCGCCGCCGCCGCCTTGGTCGTCCTCGCGTCTCCCCTGATTCCCTTAACCGCCGGGCGATTCCGGTGAATTCACCACCGTCCTTCTTCCTCTTCGTCCAGGAGCTCGAGGAAGGCTTCTTCCCTGTCGTCTCCGTCCTCCCCAAGCAGCAACTTCACCGTAGGAGCCCCAAGGCCGAGCTGCGACCACCCCTTCCTCCGCCTCGGTCGTCTTCATCTATGACAGCGAGGACTTCCTCCACGGCGAGCTCGTCCTCGTCCTTGAGCACCCCATTGTGATCCTCGCTTCGTCCCTGCAAGTCCAGTAGAGTTAGGCCCCGTGTAGGTGCAGCCGTTGTTGCGTGTTGGTGCCGAGAGCGAGCCGTGCGTGTCGCCGGCTAGGCCACGGTGTGGTGTGCACACCCGTATTCAAGATGGCCCCTTTAGCACCCAGAACGTGGGATCATGACCCAGCGCATGCCCCTGCCCAGCCAGAGTGCACCTAGCGCAGCGCGTGCCTCGTCGTCGTTTTTGTCTGACCCTGGTGTTTTTTCTCGTCAGTTTGGTTGATTTGTGTTGCAATTCAGAGTTTCGCCTTCGATGCATTAAGTGGAGCTAGATCCTTTCTTCTAACGTTCTTAGCTGCAATAGCATAGTGGTCTGGCACTGAGGTTTGAACCAAGCGGCCTGGAATCGAATCCCAGTCAGCCCGAGGAAAGACACCCCTTTTTGATGTTTTGCAGACCGAAGCTGAGTTCTTCAGTTTTAGGTTTCTTCAGAGTTTCAGTTTGTCGCGCATAGTTTAGCTTGGCAATTTCCTGTGTTCTGCCTAGTTCCTTATCGTAGCGTAGTGGCGGGGTACCTGGGTTTAAACTTGGAGGTTGTGGGTTCTAGTCCCACAAGAGGCAACGTCCCCCATTTTGCCTCCTTCCTTTTCTTTTTTTTGCCGCGACGAGATGGGCTCGGCCCAATTCCTTTCTTCACCCGGGGGCGCGTGGGAGAGCAGGCCGCAAGTGATTAGGGCCAGATCAGGCCGAGGAAATCCCAAAGAGGGGTTCCCCTCTTATCCTTTTTTTACCTTCTAGTCTTTTTCTTTTCTTTTCTTTCACAATCTTCAACTTGTGTCATGTGCATCCCAATTCAAATGCCCACATGTCATACATGTTTTTAGGGCAGGAGAATTCAAGGAATGTGATGGAGCCCTCCATCTTGTGTTTTGTGCAACACAAATATGGATGTGGTGAATATAGCACTTGTGCTCCATTATTTTCTTTTTCTTTTCTTTTGCCCCTTTGAATCCCTTTCTTTTGCATATGTTTTTCATGTGAGCCTAGCACTTCTGCCTAGAACAACAAGGTGAGGGGTACCAATTGATGGTGTTCATATTTTTGTATGAACAAACCCTTTGCTTTGATGTGGATCGTCTTTGCAAACTCTAAGTTTGTGCATGTCTTGTCCTTTTGTTTTCTTTCATGTATCCGTTGATCATGCACCATGTCTTTAGTCAATCATCTTGATTCATTGAAGGCAGCCCCTAACATATTGTTATATGAGAGTGGCTGGTATGCGTTCCTTCTTTGAAAACTTATCCGGTGTCAACTTTCGTCGACACCTTTCCGTCTCCAGAATCGATAGTTTACTTTAACGTTGTTATGCACTCTTTTATTCCTTCATGCTTATGCCATGTCATGTAATCCATGTCACTTGCACCTAAACTTAAGGTCATGACCAAGGCCATTAAATTGATAATTGCATATGGAGCATCATTGACGTGTCGTCACGATCTTGATTTAAACTTGGCTAGCTAGGGTCAAACCATGCCTTAAACCTGAACATGCAATTCATGCTTGTGAATCTTTGATCCCGATGCTTACTTGTGGTGTTTTTCTTGGCCGATATTGTACGTTAGAGCCTGAGCTTGCTGAGGAGAGTTATGTGGAGCTGTCCGACACCGAGCCGAAGGACCCTGCTACGTCTGCTCCGTCGACTACCTACCCAGGAAAGGGGGTTTATATATCATTCCTTATAGCTTTCAGATCGCTTGCCTAGTTGTACTTAGAACGGTTGTTTGATCCTACCACCATATAATTATGCCTTTCAAATAAACCCAAACAGCCATGATCCCCACCTCCTAGCACACCTTGTTTGGCCATGTACCTTGCTTTCTTAACCATTGCTTAGTATGTGTAGGCCCTTACCTCTTGCTTATACCCATTGCTGCTTGGTGGATTATCATGCTATTATCAGAAATTGTTTGGTGATTATAAATATGATGTTAACTTATATTTGACGAAGGATGAAAGACCGGGCTATTCCCACCAGGTGTTTTGTTTCATTCGAGTCACTTAGGATCCGAGTTCCGGGTATTGGTTCTTTGATTGAGCGTGCATAATCGTGTGTGGGATTCTATGCGGTCCCCTTGTCTTACCAAAATAGCTCCAAATGATTCTAGTGGTGTCCCGAGCTGATTTACCATTTGAAACCCGTGTGTTTTTCTGGTTTGCTCTCCAGCAGATTTAAAACAAAAAGGACCAGTGGGATGGAATATCTTGTTGGTCCAAACTGTCCGGCTGAGGATCCAACCTCGGGATTGAGTGTCGGTACCCGAACCTGCGACAGACGATAGAGACCAATTCGAAAGCGCGATTGGCTTTTGAGTTGGATGTCGACTCACCTGGGGCCACCCAGAATTGTGCGTTGTTAGTTAGAGGGACTCTGAAGTTCCGGAGTTTTAGGCGCCTTCACCCGCCAAGTGGAAACCGGGCGTACATGTGAAGCCTATGATGGTGATACGCGAGAGATGATAATTGCTTCTCGCCCTTCGTAGGTTACCCCAATTGGAAGGTGAGATGAAGCTTAGCGCCAAGTTTCCCTTGGTGAAGATACCTAGGTTGAGATCGACCAGTAGGACTCCGATAATGATAAGTAGGTGGTGAAGCGAGCAACGCGCCGTTTTGATACATTGCTCTATTAACCTGGACCTGCACACAGACACAAATAACTTTGCTCCCAACGAAGTTCAGAGAGGTTGTCAATCTCTCCGGTCTTGTTGTTTACAAAGGATCAAACACAAGGGGTAATGGTAATGATGATAGCAACTGAAAGTAAAAGCGGAAAAGTAAATAAGCGTGTAAACAATGATGACAATATGGATCGCGGTCCCGTGATGTTCACTAGTGATGTATCTCTCCCAAAAGTAGATAAAACTGCTATGCGAGGTGAACAAATTATAGATGGGAAATTGACAGGATTATAAATGCGCCGCAATGCTAACTATGCTACAAAGAAAGGAAGAGGCTCAAAATCACGGGCAGTACGCCAAAATAAGTAGACCGAAATCTAACTGCATGTACTAGTAATCATCCACCTTGAGATATCTATCCAGAACATCTCGCTGGTATTAAGTTGCGAGCCCCACCCAAAGTGTAAACCCAAAGAAATAGACAACTACATTAAAAAGAACTTTGCGTAAAGTAAACAATCCTTGCAGCCGCGGTTACAAGCACCGTTGTTTTCCCCCTTGTGGCAACATCACATCCCTAGACTCATGTTTCTGTCACTCAAGCATGTAATCGGGTGGCATGAACCCACAATCGAGCATAACGTTCCCTCTTGGAGTCACTACCTACTACTTGGCCAAAGCAATAAGCAACAACGGAGAACATGCAAGAATTACTTAGGAACAAAAATATAAAATATAAGAACCAAATATATTACTCTATCACAATCTGAACATAATCTCATAATCCATCAGATCCCATCAAACCCAACATAGCAATAGCAGAAAGATTACATATGTGCCTCGATCATTTGGGCAGCTCACGAGGTCTAAACCATGAAGAACAAAGAGGGGAGGAGAACATCACATATCTACTGATCACGGACCCATGGTCCAAAGGAAACTACTCACAACACATCCGGGAAGCGTCCATGGTGGAGGGGAAGCTCCCGGAGGTCGATCCTCCCTCCGGCAAGGTGCTGGGAAGAGGTCTGCTAGCGCTCCCGATCTTGGAAGTGCGGCGGCGGCAGAACAGAGGCGAGATCACGGAAAAGGGTTCTCTCCCTGGAAGTTTCACGTCACGGAAATAAATAGGCGAAGGGGGGTAGCCAGGGGGGACACCAGGGGTCCAGGCGCCCCCCTGGCGCGACCAAGCCCTAAGCCGCGCCAGGTGGCCGCCTGGGGCCCTGGTGGGTCCCACCTAGTCCCCCTTCGGGACTCCGTAAGGTTCCTTCACACTGAATTTTTATCTGATTTTTCCCGAAGTTTTGGAGCACTTTTAATATAGGGGAAAACTGAAATAAAAAAATAGCAGAAAACAAAAACTGGCACTGGGGTGCACTGAGTTAGTAGGTTAGTCCAAATATGATCAAAAGTGTATGAAAGTGTATCTAGATCATAGCAATATCACACAAAACATGCATGGAGCAAGCAGAAATTATAGATACGTTTGGGACGTATAACCATCCCCAAGCTTAATTCCTGCTCGTCCTCGAGTAGGTAAACGATAACAAGCATAATTTCTGTGGTGACATGCTATCAACCATATAAGTACTTTGAAAAGTAAAGCAATCAAGATATGTAATTCAATTCAAAACATAACATGCAAGAGTCCATATTAGCATTGAAACAAGCAACAAAATAACATTAGGTGCAAGAGCTCTCGCTGTCCGTGACTCGAATGTCTCCAAATGGTGTTTGCGTGCAATAATGGGGATAGGGAATACGAGAAACAAATATTTTTGTTGAGAACTCAATCTACTAAAGTTTCACACTTGGTCTTCTTTGGAATCTTATCTTGACTCGTCCCCAGACCACTAGCAAGGTACAAGTCAATTTGATCCACTCATTTTAGATATTTTCAGCACTCATGCAATGGATGAGCGTAAGAACGAGAGTTGACACTTAGGATGGCAAAGAGAGAAGTATGGTGGAGGAGGAAGACAAAAAGGGCGAGAAAGGCTCACATCAATGAGGACAATCATAGGCAAGGAGGCCAAATGATAGATATGATGTGAGGAGTAGGGATTGCCATGCAACGGATGCACATATGAGCTAAGAAAGCTCTCCAATGGAACTAGTGGGGGTGCATCTAACTTGCTCGCTCATGAAGACCTAGATCTCTTTTGAGGAGGCTCGTCCTTGGAATATGCAAGCCAAGTTCTATATTGTGAAGGTCCCCACATAGCTATATCCATGAATGATCATCTCTATGGAGTACAAGGATAAGAGGGAGTACTAGTGTGGATCTTTCAAATGAATAGTAGTGTTGCCCCTTTCTCTCTTTTTTTTCTTTTTCTTTTTTTCTTATAAGTACAAGGATAAGAGGGAGTACAAGGATACGAAGGAGTATTTTTTTTGGTGGCCTCAATGGCTTTTTCTATTTAACTCTCATTTTTCCTCTTTGGGATATTTTATTTTGTCCACTTTCGGATCTTTTCCTCACTTAAGGGCAACAATCTATTTTACAAGAGGGTATAGAAGATATTTCACACTTTACAAGGTAGTAAAAACACAAAGAAGATGTAGCAATCATGATGTATGCAATGTATGCATCTGCGAGTGTAGCAGGAACATGTATGACATGAAGATCAAGTCATGAAGAGGTGGATGTTGCATGGCAATATATCTCGGAAAGGCTTTGGAAATGCCTTGATAGATAGGTATGGTGGATGTTTTGAGGAAGGATATAAGGAGGTTTATGATGACAGAGCGGATCATGCCAAGGTTTTGGATGAACCGGCGAAGGTGGACGCCAACTCTCGGAGTGAGAAGAAGGCAATGCACGGCACGGGAGAGGCTAGAAAATATGAGGAGGTGGAAGTGTCAACTATCAATACTCACATTAGTCCGAAGAACTCATGCACTTATTATCGGTAACTCTCAATCTAATAAGGAGGTTCACAAAGAGACAAGTAGCCCGAGGAGGAGTGTATGGGGGTTTGGTTATCCTTGCGCATCCTTGACTCATGGTATGTGAGTGTACTCTAATATCCGATCCCTCCAAAGATTAGTGATCCATTTAGAAGCAAGAGTTCTCAACTAGTTTTGTAGGGTTTTAAAGTAAACATGGATTGCCAAAAATACGAAACCTATCACTAATAGGCTAGAGCTCTTGACACCAAAAGTTCAAACATTACTCACATCAATACCTCAAAACTATTGCAAGTTACTACTAAAATTAAATAGCAACCTCAATTACCTACTTTCAAGACAAGACACAACTCAGTGCAACAACCAACTCTCTTAATAAGATAAACATGAAAACTAAAGAGATTTCCAGCAAGAAACTAAACAAAATCCAAGGCTCTTGCTAAAGACAAACTAAGACTAAAACTGAAGACGGCAGTAGCTACGAAAAGATAAAGAACACATAACAGCAAAAAGATTAGCATGAAAAATCCTATCATGTGATCTAGATTGGAGAGGAGTGTGTTTCTCTCCCACAAAAAGTAAGATGGGGTCTAACTTGTTATGAACAGAAATCAAAGCTAAATAAAACAAAAAAAGTAAACCTAAGAGCGAGACGCTCCAAGCATAGCACATATTGCATGAAGTGATAAAAATATAGTGAGACAAACGACGAACTGATGATTGTTGATGGAAAAGGGGATGCACGGGGGAATCCCCAAGCTTAGACGCGTGAGGATCCTTGAATAGTTATTGGGGATGCATGGTGGCATCCCCAAGCTTGAGCTCTTGACACTCTCGGATCTTCTTTCATCATCTTCCATCGCACACTTGAAAACTCACTTCTTACATAACTCATCATAAGCTGATTAGAGAGGTTAGTACCCTTAATAAAATAATTTTTCCCTACTGGATATAAAGATATTCTTGAAGAGCTACTGTTTATCAATATTTCCAATAGGTTTTTGCAAAGAAAAAGCAAGCTTAAGGTTTGCAAAAGTAAGGAGAGGCAAAACGTGGTAGAATCTGTGAAAAACAGCACAGCAGGTAGTAGAGAATTTTTTCGGGCCACTTCTTCAACTCAAATCAAAAAACTCGGAACATAAGAAAGTTTCACAATTGTATAGAGCATTCTGTGTAAATAATTCAGCTCAAAAAGGTAAACTGGTGATTTGTTCCGATTTTTTAGGTCAAGAAGACAGAACCTGTTTTCTGTACAGCATGTCACAACTTTTGCTTCCCTTATCGTAAGAGGCTATAACTTGGCACAAAGCTTGAAAATAAAGATACAATGATGTTGCTAATGTAGTAAAAATCATCAAGATCACTAAAAACAAAAGTAAAAACATCTTGGGTTGCCTCCCAACAAGCGCTTTCTTTTACGCCTTTAAGCTAGGCATGAAGATTTTAAAAGATGCTCTCGTAAGAATAAGGATTTGAAGAAAAAGAGAACATCAAGAAGAAAATATGAAACACATTTAAGCCTAACCCAATTACTATGCCCAGGAAACTTGTAAAGAAATAAATCAAAGAAGCAAAAAGTGACATGCATAGGAAGGTGGAAAAAGAACAACTTTAAAACATTCAACATAAAGAGAGGAGTTTTAGTAATATGGAAGTTTCTACAACCAAACTTCCCCCTCTCAAAATAATTTTCAGTAGTATCATGAACAACATCAAGAATATAACTGTCACATAAATTATGTTGTTCATGACCTATAAGCACACGTGTATTATTTTCAACAAGGTCTATAGGAACATAAGATAAATGCAACCCATCACATTGAGCCTTGATAAGAGCAACATTCTCCGGAATATGAGTTGGAGATTTCAAAAGGATAATAGGACAATCAAGTGTGGGTTCAATAGCATCAATTTCATGCTTAACGTAAGTAACTATAGCAAGTTCATCTTCACAAGCATAATCCATATTGGCATCATGGTCATCAACAAAGCAAATATCAAGATCTTCAGAAAGGGAAGTATCAAGTGATTCCTCAGAATCAAGGGATTCCTCGTCAAAGCAATCACTAGCCTCTTCTTGGGCAGCGAACATTTTATTTTTAAAATCCTCAATATGCATTCGAAGTGTAATTTTCGAAGCAATAAGCAAGAACTGCAAAGTTTTTAGACTTGTAAATAGTATCTTAATACTTTTCAATCAAAGAAGAAATCTCATAAGCACCCTTAAAAGCAACAAACTCTTCAATCATTTCAACATCAAAGTAATCGTAAACACCTTTAGCATAAGAAGATAAGATCTCATTTTCATTAAACTCACATTGGAAAGGAAGGTGTTTCCGATCTATATTACAGCAGCAAGTAAAATCATAAATGTGGCATAAACACTTAGCATAACAATAAGAAGTTTGTATTTGGTCCCATAAGTTTTTCCCTTTCTCAGATAGGCAGTGCCGCGTATAATGAGCATGCTCATCCAATGATTTTCCCTCAACCAAGTCGGTTGGGTTTTTAGCGCGAGCACAAATTGATCGAAGACGATCCAAGTGAAACATGTCCATCCTACCATATTTGGGTGGTTCCACACCCATGGTAAAGATAGCATCAGTAGGCAGAAAAATGCAAAGACAAAAGTTAGCAACTATTTTTTTTGGTTTTTCATATAAGACACAAAACCAAAATAAAAAACTGGAAAGTAAACTAACAAGACTAAAAATCAAAGGTAAAAGGTAGTGGGAAACTCCCCTATCTTAGCACTCGGAGTCCTCGGCAACGACGCCAGAAATTTGCTTGATACGCGAGAGATGATAATTGCTTCTCGCCCTTCGTTGGTTACCCCAAGTGGAAGGTGAGATGCAGCGTAGCGGTGATACGTCTCAAACGTATCTACTTTTCCAAACACTTTTGCAATGGTTTGGCCTTCATTCTTGCATGATTTGAACTAAACTAACCCGAACTGACGCTGTTTTCAGCAGAGCTGTTTGTATGGTTTTAATGTGTGCAGGAAAACGGATTTTTGGACATCTTAGAAAATTCCTAGAAAAATTACAAAAAATCCACGCACCCGAAGGAGTCCAGATCCAGAAGTGGGACCAGAGGGAAGCCAGGGGGCCCCAGGCGCCCTGCTAGCGCGGACAGGGGTGGGTCCGCGCCAGATGGCCGCCTGGGCGACTCCCCCCTCCCCTGGTGCCCTACCTCGACTCCTATTTATTCCCGTGATGGGGAAACTCCAAAACAGAAGTTGTTTTTCCAGAACCCGTCGCAGAGCCGCTTCCAACCTCTGTTCTTCTTCGGGAGGGCTAATCTGGGGGCTAATTTGGCCTCCGGAGAGGGGAGATCGTCGCCATCGTTATCACCATCACCACTCCATCCTCCCTCCATGACTTCTCTTCACATGTGTGAGTAATTCCCTGCTGTAGGCAAAGTGGATGGTAGGGATTGGATGAGATTGATCATGTAATAGTTCGTCAGAATGTTGGGGGCATGTTGCATATCATCTACTTTGGTGTGTATCATATTTGCTACAACGTGTTGTTCTTAATGCTTGTCACTTGTGGCCCGAGTGCCATGTTTTCAGATCTGAACCACTTATGTATTCATGAGTTTATTTATGTTCGAGATCCTATCTATGAGTTGTATGCACCATTATGGTCCGGAACCAGCGATCCCAAAGGTGACATCTTGGGACACCAAAGGGGATGGTCCATAATTTGAGGATTCCATGTATCCATTGAGTTTTTTTTCTTTGTTCCGGTTCTCTTTGACAGGAGCACCTTAATCTCCATAAGTTCCTTTTGTCCCCGTTCGTAGCGGGATGGTAGGACAAAATATGTTGTGCAAGTTCTTATTGCAAGCACGCACAACTACCTACGGAATACATGCCTAATGTTTGATATTTGCCTAGATGATCATTACCTTCCTATGTGCCTTGCCCCGTGTTAGAATCTATTACATGTTCATTCTTATTCATGCAGCGCCCAACCATCCATCTCCCTAGCCTATAGTGTTTTAATCCCGCTGGTCACTATTTGTTACTTTTCCCTGTTTTACTTTCGCCATTATCACTATCACTATCACTATCATATCAAAGTTGATATTAATATTTTGTTGCAAGCAAGCATATTTAGGTGCGGTTGAATTGAAAAATCAACTGCCAAAGCTTATAAATACTCTTTGGTTCCCCATGTGTCAAATCAATAAATTGGGTTAACTTACCCGCGAGAACACTACAATCGATCCCCTACAGTTGAGGGTCATCAAGTATTGTTTCTGGCGCCGTTGCCGGGACCATAGCAATATTTACAAGTCTACTTGAAGTATGCTGCGTGCCATCCTTCCTCCGCTATGGGTAAGAAAGGAGACCCCAAGGTTCCGATCCTGCCATCCACTACAAGAAAAGGTAATGTTCTGAGTACTAGTGCTACGCTTGATTCACCTTCCGTTATAAGTAAGTTTGCTTCACCACTACCACCACATGCTACTTCTACTAAGTTTGTTACTAGGTCTGATACTTCTAATGATGCTTCCACTACTCTTGATAATGATAATTTTCTTGGTCACTATATTGAAACTCAGTCTTCTAAAGTTGCAGCAGAATCCGAGACCGAGACCCCTGTTACCCATATTCCTACTTGCAAAACCTTTGGTTACCCAGATTTATATGAACTCAAGGAGAGGATCCTTGATGATGATTATATTACTCTCGATGATGATTTTTGCAGGGAACTCAGAGAGTGTGCCGACTCTGACCCTGATGCTGTTAAGAAGCTGCTTGAAAAAGCACTCCATGAAGAACAAGAATATTCCTTATCCTAAATTTGCCACATATCCTATATGCATCTCTGATCCTGATTATGATTTCTCTGTTGATCTTTCACTTATATCTACAGTTGAGTCTGGCCCTTTTTATGGCAGAGAGAATGATGATGCTATAGCACACCTGACCAAACTCGCTGAGTTAGGTGACCTATTTACTACTGATGAAAAGATACGAAACTTCTATGTGGCCAAGATTTTTCCTTTTTCTTTGAAGGCAGACGCTAAATTATGGTATGATGCACTACCCTATGGTTCCATTGAGAGTCCTTAGGACTTAGTTCAATTTTTTGTTCATAAATATTTTCCTGCTCATATGCAATATGCTTCTTTGCAAAGAATCTATAACTTTAAACAATTGCAGGATGAGCACCTCCCTAAAGCTTGGGGGAGGTATTGTGACTTAATTAAGGCTAGACCGGGACATGAAGTCCCAAAGAATTAATTACTTGATATATTTTATGCTGGTATAACCGGTGAATCCAGGTCTTATCTTGATAGTTGTGCTGGTTGTGTTTTCAGGGAAAGAACACTGGACGAAGCCGAAGAACTAATGGGCAAGATTGCCAAGAACCATGAAGATTGGTCCGTCCCTGAACCACCTCCACCACCAAAGAAGAGGGGCATGCTTGATCTGAGCCCCGAAGATATGCAAGAAGAAAATAATTCTTTTAAGGAGAAAGGCATTAAAGTCGAAGATGTGAAGAATCTACCACCTATCGAGAAGTTGTGTGAGCCTACTACTCACCGTCCCTTGGTAGAGGTACACTCTCTACTAGAATTTACTGAACTTGACATCCCTAAAGGTAAGCCTCCCGACCAATGTTTAGATGAGCTTGATAATTTTATTATTAAGAAAGACAATTTTAATAGGAGGATACAAAGTCAGTTGCATGATAATTCTCTTGCTATCAAAATTTTGATTGGTGTTCTAGAAAGAACAGTTAATGATGTTAAATGTCGTGTTAAGCATTTTCATATGGTTCAAACTCAGCTTGAAAAAATTTCTAATATGCAAAAATATTTGCTTGCTAACAATGCCAAACAGGACATACAAGCTTATGGAATCAAGAACAGGGGTGGAACACACACCCACGACCCACTCTATCCTGAGGGGCATCCAAAGAGGATCGAGCAAGATTCTCAAGTACCAGTAAAAGACGAGATTGTTAGCTCTCCTAAGAAGAAAAAGAAGAAGAAGAAACACAAGGAGGCTGACAATTCCAATGATCCCATTACAAGTAAAGAACTTGTTGTTGATCCTAACAGCATATCTACCTCCGATCCTGAAACCGAAGACGTTGCTGAGCCCGAAGAAAATGATAATGAGAAGAATGATCCTCCCGAGGTACGAGAAGAAGAAGCACCTGATACGTGCAAGAAGTATACCAGATAAGACTTCATAGCAAGAAGACACGGGAAGGAAAGAGAACCATGGGTACAAAAACCCATGCCCTTTCCAGGTAAGTCTCTCAAATCTAAAGAAGAAGAGCATTATAATAATTTTTTGAATGGATGAAACCTCTTTTTCTTCAAATTCCCCTGTCTGATGCTATCAAGTTACCTCCTTATTCCAAATACATGAAATATATTGTTACTAATAAAATAAAAGTTCCTAATGAGGCAATATCTACTAAGCTTGCTATCTACTCTTTCAGTGGCAAGATTCCCGAGAAGCTTGGCGATCCAGGTATACCCACCATTCCTTGTTCCATAAAAAATAATTATGTCAAAACTGCATTATGTGATCTCGGAGCAGGGGTGAGTGTTATGCCTTTTTCTATTTATAAAAGATTATTTTTAGATACGCTAATCCCTACAGATATCTCTCTTCAGATGGTTGACAAGTCAACAGCCGTCCCGATAGGTATTTGTGAGGATGTTCTAGTTGAAGTTGCTAATTGTTTAATTCTTACAAATTTTGTTGTGCTTGACATGCCCGAGGATGGGAGCATGTCCATTATTCTTGGTAGACCTTTTCTTAACACCGGAGGTGCCATTATTGATTGCAATAAAGGAAAGGTCACCTTCAACGTAGACGATTAAGAACACATGGTGTATTTTCTGAAGAAGATCGACAAAAGGCATGGCCTTAACTCTATAGAGAATATCGAGACTATGAAGATTGGAGAATGGGATTGTCCTCTACACGTGGACCACAAATACAAAACCATCATGGTGGGGACAACGTCTATTAAAGTAAAGGTGCAATGATCACTTCATAAGAGGTGAGACTTTTTGTTCTATATATTGCAGGTTCGTTGGTATGACTTGAACAACCTTCCTAGCTAGCATGTTTTATATAGGTAAAAAGTGAAACTTGTTATGTTTTCATTTGCTTTATCTTTTGTTCTCTTTTCTGTACCAAGTTTATATGTTTTTGAAGCTTCACAATTCGAATCACTGCTTCGAGTTTTCAGAAACTTTCGCAGCTTTTTGAACTCCGGAAAATTTTCAACAGTGAAGTTTTCATAAAAATTCCAGAAAAATTAAAATTAAAATTTCCATGCCGGGAGTGAACCAGAGGCACCTGGGGCTTACCAGGGGGGTCCCACCAGGGTACCTGGGGCCCACATGACCCATGTACAGGTAAGTCTTCTTCCTCCTCCTTCCTCTCTCTCCAAAAACACGAGTTCTGCTCCAATTCTTGCGTTCTTGCTATTCTTGGAGGCGATTTTTGATCTCTCTCTACAGCCCACCATTTGAGCTGATATTTTGAGAAAATACTCCCTGATATAGAACTCCTCCACCCCTCCAAATAGATTTTTGATTGGTGGCTCCATTTTTGAGTATTTAGTAGTTCTTGGTGTTGTTTATATGAGCTTGCATGCATGTGTAGAAATTTATTTTCCAAGTTTTGATGCAAGTTTATGCCTTAGGTAAGTGAGTAGAGTAGTTTGCCCCAACTCACTTTGTTTAAATCCTTGTTTTTGTGAATTTTCAAAAATTCAATAAATGAGTTTGCTAGGAAAAGCAAAGGGGTGGCTTGGAAAGAAGAAGCCCGAGCGCTCCGATCGAGTTAATAGAGCTGCAGCTTCACCCTCAGCTGCTAGGGTGAGCTACAATGAAGATCCTGTGCCCCTGGAGTTGTTGCAAGACACAAGTCCAGCATGCGCAATGATGTATCCGTGCGATGATTTTCTTACAAATGCAGGAATCAAGGAGGAATTCCATGGGCTTTGTGTCAGTGCAGGTTTGACACGGCTAGCATTATGCCATGTGGTACAGTATAAGAAGCTTACCTCCTTCTTTTTTAATAGTTTTCGTTATAACCATGATGCTATAACCGTCGAGTTCAAACGTTATAATGATCTCATAACCATGTCTTTGGCACAGTTTTGTGATATAATAGGTGTGCCAAACGCTAGACAGACGGAAAAGATGAACACTCAGCCTCCCGAGTTTAGGACCCTCTTCAACTCCCTTTGTAGCCAGGAGGAGACCAACATTCGGCGTACAAAGATTTCCAGCATTTTGTTTCCCCACCTCAGGTATTTCGCGTACTTTATTGCTAGAGGGGTGTTGGCTCGTGACAACACGAGCAATGGTTCTGCACCAGATTTCGCTATCTATGCGAACGCTCTCTCTGATAAGAATGATTATAATGTGGGTGCCTTAATTGCTCGGCGCCTTGTTATGAACAGTAACAAAGGCGATTTATATGGTGGTGTTTACGCCACACTTATCCTTGAGTCTCTTAATCGCACCCCGCATCCTGATGATGTTCCCTTTTCATACACAAGTCTCGATCTTGCTGCTATGAAGAGGCATAAGTTTGTTACCATGACTTCCCAGTTTGGTAACCTTGTTTATATTTTGAGGTTTGAGAGGACCATTACTGGTGAGATCCGTCTACCTGCACCACTTTTGTTTGATAAAACTCGCAGGAACAGATGGTCCTTCAATGATATCCAGTTGATGAGTTCATGGCTCAGTACCAGCTGCATAACCCCATGGAAGGGGTTGTGCCCAACAAGGAGGAGCATGGTGAGTTCCCACCTTTCCAGGGGGAAACCTTCACCGAGTGTGGTGAGGGGTCTTCTTCTGCGTGGGACGAGGGACCTTCCTCATGGGAGGACCCGCGGACTTCGTTGTACGCATCGGAGGGATCATACGACCCTTGAGCTGACCATTACCCCGGAGCAGGAGGCTCCTAGGGGCAGTAGCTGCTACCAACTTAGGCCAAAAGCCTAAGCTTGGGGGAGTACGTGCCCTTCTCCCTTCTTCCATTGTATTATCCGTTTCTATTTTATCTTCTTTGATCTTTTTCGAAGTTTTTGCCCGTTCTTCTTTGATCTTTTAATTTGAAAAAACAACAAAAATATTTCTCTTTTCTTTAGTTAAACCTTTAAAAAACCCCAAAATATTTCCTTTCTCTCTTTAGTTTGCTTTGTTTTCAGAGTTCATCTCGAGCCCGTGATGGCATTTGATTATATATTTCCCACGTTCGGTCGTGCAAGTGAGAAGGGGCAGTAATGACAAAGATTGACGGAAGGGATGCAACAAGGAAAACCGGTATGAACTCTTCTTGTTTATACTTTTGTACATATGCCTGTACTTATGATCTAGAGACCAGCTTGTAGCGACATAGTGGTATGTTTACAATGCTTCCCCAGTGTTCGTGCTTTCCTTGTGGCTGATCTCAAATAGCTAGGGTGCATATTATGTTGTTGGAATGATTTACATGCATTGCATTGTTCATGGTTTGGCATATTGAAGTGATATTTCCCTTCAGAGAATTCTTGGATTGACTTGGCACATGCTCACACATGTTTATGACTAAAATGTCTATCATGCCTTGATGACCTTTTTATTTCAGAATAGTCATATCACTTTCATGCCCGATTCAATGTTGCTTTGTCGCTCTGCATGATTATGACAATTACTTCTCTCTAGTTGGTCTCTTCCCAGTCTTTTGCTAGCCTTCGCTCACACTAAGCGGAATTCTTCTTGTGTATCCAAACTCCTTTTCAAACCAGTTATTCCACTCGAGTCCACCATACCTACCTATATGTGGTATTTACCGGCCACTCCTAACTCAGACTTCCTTGTGCCATCTCGAAATTTATTCAAAAGCCTCCCTGTTGTAACCGTACAAGCTCATGGTGCGGTGAGGGAAAATCGGTATCTACCATGGCAAAAATATTTTGACGGAAGGATTTAAATAGTCAAATTTAAAAAAAGAGAGAGTTACACCTCCCCCATACTTGATGATGGGATGAAATGTACCAAATGCTGCTAGTGATAGAAGGAACGATATCCTCCATCCAAACTTGAGGCAAAATAAAAGGTTCCATAGACCATCAAAGGATTTATTGATAAGGGAACAAGTGTAAGAAAAAAGCATTAATATAGTTGGCATGGGAGATATTGAGAGACCTTTACCGTTCACTGTTGACTGGAAAGTTGCACTTCTCAAAAGAATTTTGTCTCTGTTTTCAAAACCAGGAGTTCTGGCACATGTTTAGTCTTTGCTTCCATTCACGGGTTTTCAATCTTGCCATCAAAAAGCAACGGTTCGAGAGTCTCCCCTTCTTTCTTCAAAGCACCAACTATTGAGAGCATAATTGTCATTCTTAGTGTAACATGCATTGTCCCAAAGTATTATATTGTCTTCTGCATGCTTGTGATATTGCTAGTCTGAAATTCTTAGTTCTAGTCTCCTTTAAAACTCCGGAGGAGTTTCTGCATTTATGTTTTTCTTCACTCATGGAGGCTATCAAGATACCACTTTTATATGTTTAGGCTATGTGCATTGTGATCTTGTCTTGATTTTCGGAAGTATATTATTTAATTTAGGTTGTTTGTGATTAGTCACTTGAAAGAAGGATTGCTTCGTGCATTGTACTCATAGCATTGTTTTGATGCTTGCTAAACTCTTTTCGTAGTAGCGACTTATATACATCTTATGAAGCAAAAGAGTTTGTCAAAGTTTTCCTTGTCGCGTCCAGTTCATTGAAATGAATTACTTGAGGACAAGCAATAGGCTAAGCTTGGGGGAGTTGATACGTCTCAAACGTATCTACTTTTCCGAACACTTTTGCTATTGTTTTTCCCTCATTCTTGCATGATTTAAACTAAACTAACCCGGACTGACACTGTTTTCAGCAGAGCTGTTTGTATGGTTTTATTGTGTGAAGGAAAATTGATTTTTGGACATCTCAGATAATTCCCAAAAAAAATACAAAAAATCCACGCACCCGAAGGAGCCCGGAGCCAAAAGTGGGACAAGAGGGAAGCCAGGGGGGCCCAGGAGCCCTGCCGGCGCGGCTAGGGGTGGGGCCGCGCCAGCTGGCCGCCTCCCCCCTCCCCTTGTACCCTACCTCGACTCCTATTTATTCCTGTGACGGGGAAAGTCCGAAATAGAAGTCATTTTTCCAGAACCCATCGCGGAGCCGCCGCCAACCACTGTTCTTCTTTGGGAGGGCTAATCTGGAGGCTGATTTGGCCTCCGGAGAGGGGAGATCGTCGCCATCGTCATCATCATCACCACTCCATCCTCCCTCCATGACTTCTCTTCACATGTGTGAGGAATTCCCTGCTGTAGGCAAAGGGGATGGTAGGGATTGGATGAGATTGATCATGTAATAGTTCGCCAGATTGTTGGGGACATGTTGCCTATCATATACTTTGGTGTTTAACATCTTTGCTACAACTTGTTGTTCTTAATGCTTTTCACTTTGGGCCCAAGTGCCATGTTTTCAGGTCTGAACCACTTATGTTTTCATGAGTTCATTTATGTTCGAGATCCTATCTATGAGTTGTATGCACCTATTATGGTCCGGAACCGGCGATCCCAAAGGTGACAGCTTGGGACACCAAAGGGGATGGTCCATAATTTGAGGATTCCATGTATCCATTGAGTTTATATCTTTGTTCAGGTGCTCTTTGATAGAAGCACCTTAATCTCCATAAGTTCCTTTTGGCCCCGTTCGTAACGGGATGGTAGGACAAAAGATGTTGTGCAAGTTCTTATTGCAAGCACGCAGAACTACCTACGGGATACATGCCTAATGTTTGATATTTGCCTAGATGATCATTACCTTCCTATGTTCCTTGCCCCGTGTTAGAATCTATTACATGTTCATTCTTATTCATGCAGCGCCCAACCATCGATCTCCCTAGTCTAAAGTGTTTTAATCCTGCTGGTCCCTAGTTGTTACTTTTCGCTGTTTTACTTTCGCCGTTATCACTATCACTATCATATTACAGTTGCTATTAATATTTTGTTGCAAGCAAGCATATTTCAGGTGCAGTTGAATTGACAACTCAATTATCAAAGCTTATAAATAGTCTTTGGTTCCCCTTGTGTTGGATCAATAAATTGGGTTAACTTACCGGCGAGAACACTACAATCGATCCCCTACAGTTGAGGGTCATCAAGCGGCAAGTTTCCCTTGGTGAAGATACCAACGTTGAGATTGACCAGTAGGACTCCGATACTGATAAGTAGGTGGTGAAGCGAGCAACGCGCCGTTTTGATATATTGCTCTCTAAACCTGGACCTGCACCCAGACACAAATAACTTTGCTCCCAACGAAGTTCAGAGAGGTTGTCAATCTCTGGTCTTGTTGTTTACAAAGGATCAAACACAAGGGATACTGATAATGGTGATAGCGACTGAAAGTAAAAGTGGAAAAGTAAATAAGCGTGTAAAGAATGATGAGAATATGGACCGGGGTCCCGTGATGTTCACTAGTGATGTCTCTCACCCAAAAGACAATAAAACTTCTATGCGAGGTGAACAAATTACAGATGGGCAATTGACAGGATTGTAAACGCGCCGCAATGCTAACTATGCTACAAAGAAAGGAAGAGGCTCAAAAGCTTGGGCAGTACGCCAAAATAAGTAGACTGAAATCAAACTGCATCTACTAGTAATCATCCACCTTGAGATATCTATCCAGAACATCTCGCTGGTATTAAGTTGCGAGCCCCACCCAATGTGTAAACCCAAAGCAATAGACAACTGCATTAAAAAGCACTTTGCGTAAAGTAAACAATCCTTGCAGCCGCGGTTACGAGCGCCGTTGTTTTCCCCCTTGTGGAAACATCACATCCCCTAGACTCATGTTTTTGTCACTCAAGCGTGTCATCGGGGGGCATGAACCCACAATCGAGCATAACGTTCCCTCTTGGAGTCACTACCTACTACTTGGCCAAAGCAATAAACATGCAAGAATTACTTAGGAACAAAAATATAAAAGATATGAACCAAATATATTACTCTATCAAAATCTGAACATAATCTCATAATCCATCAGATCCCATCAAACTCAGCATAGCAATAGAAGAAAGATTACATATGTGCCTCGATCATGTAGGGAAGCTCACGAGGTCTAAACCATGAAGAACAAAGAGGGGAGGAGAACATCACATATCTACTGATCACGGACCCATGGTGAAAAGGAAGCTACTCACAGCACATCCGGGGAGCGTTCATGGTGGAGGGGAAGCTCCCGGAGGTCGATCCTCCCTCCGGCATGGTGCCGGGAAGAGTTCTACTGGCGCTCCCGATCTTGGAAGCACGGCGGCGGCAGAACAGAGGCGAGATCACGGAAAAGGGTTCTCTCCCTGGAAGTTTCACGTCACGGGAAATAAATAGGCGAAAGGGACACCAGGCGGCCAGGGGGGACACCAGGGGTCCAGGTGCCCCCCTGGCGCGGCCAAGCCCTAGGACGCGCGAGGTGGCCGCCTGGGGCCCTGGTGGGTCCCACCTGGTCCCCCTTCGGGACTCCATAAGGTTCCTTCATGCTGATTTTTATCTGATTTTTCCCGAATTTTGGAGCAATTTTAAGATGGGGGGAAACTAAAATATAAAAATAGCAGAAAATAGAAACTGGCACTGGGGTGCACTGAGTAAGTAGGTTAGTCAAAAGATGATCAAAAGTGTATGAAAGTGTATCTAGATCATAGCAATATCACACAAAACATGCATGGAGCAATATCAGATGGGCAGTTGGTACACCCCTGCAGGGTTAAATCTTTTCGAAAAGTCATGTCTGCGGTTATGGATGAATTTGAACCTACGTCTTGTGCATAAAATAACATCCACTTAATCATGCTTTAAAAATTTCCAGCGTGTGAGTTTCCTTGATTGCTCTTCTTCGTCCGGAGCGACAAAGAGGGCACAAGGTTGTGTCATGATTTGCGTAAGTAGGTGAATAGAGCCTTATTGATGTGATCATCAACGGATTCTTAGACCTTTCCTTACTCTGATATAGATCGTTAGCCACTCATATATGCTAGTGTGGCTGCAACCTCAACCACTATCCTTTCCTTACCATGAGAAGTTTGTTATACTGTATTGATATATTCTCACCCCTTGCATCTTTCTTTCACATTATGTACAAACAATTGGACCTTCAGACTACTACTTCGACACGAGCACCGGCAAGTACTTCGTGGAGGTTCCGCTGAAGGAGGATGACGACGAATTCGTTCAGTAGATCTACAGTTGGGTTTCGACGATCCGCGGGTGGACAATATCTTTATCTGTAGCCCTCTCTAGGGAAATTTGCATCTTTGTCACAATCCCAACTTGGGTAAGTTCTAGGGTTTGATTGTGCTCTTTGCATCATGCAAAAATTCAAATGAAATTCAAAAATGGGGAAAGTAGAAAGCCCTAAGAATTTAATTCAAATGGCCAGAAATAAAGTTGCTCCAAAATTTCTTATTTGACTTTGAAAACTCACATAAATGAATGTGATCACATATAAAGTGGTGTGGTAGCATTCCCATGCTCATAGATTTTTCAAAAATTCAAAACAGGAGCTTGGAATTAAATTAAACCCCTATTTGAATTAAAGTTCAAATAATTTGAATTTTAAAAATGTTCAAACTTTACAAGTGGCTAGCCTATTATATTGTGAGGCCATATAAAAAGTTTCAGCATTTAATAAAGTGCCTAGCTATTTTTTTAGCAAGGCACAACAAATGGTAGAAAAGAAAAACAAAAAGAAAAGGGAAAAGGCCTACCTGGCAAAGAGGCCCAACTTACCGAGGCAGACAGCCCAGGGGTAGGCTGGTCTTCCTCCTCGCCCCAGCCAGGCTGCTGCCGCCGTGGCGAGCATGCCGGCGACGCCCTGGCCACCTCCTGCTTCCCCGTGTCCTCTTCCCGCGCCCTGGAGACGCCATGGCCGCCGTGTTCCTTTTCCCCCTCCTCTGGTTCACCACCTCGCCCTCTCTTGCTCGTTCTAGCCTCTTCCCGAGCACCGCCGCAGAGCACGCCGACGAGCCTGCGTGGCCAACAGCCTCCATCTGCCCCGCCGTGGTGCCCAGAAGAACTGCCGTCGACGGCTACGTCTTCCCGCGCAGCCAATCGAGCCGAGGAGCTCCGGAATCGACGCCATCACCGCCGACTCGCCGCCGGCCGCCGAGGACCTCGACGGGAAATACACCGCCACGGCGCCCTCCCAGCCCTCGCCGTCGATGCCATTGACTCCGGGTGAGAGCCTCTGCTTTTCCCCCCTAGCCCCGGCCTCTCCCGCGTCCAAAACCACCGTGCCCGTCGAGACGAGCTCCGGCTGCCGCCGCACCTCAACGCCGGCGAGGCTCCGACCATCCGCAGCCTTCCCTGTGGGCACGAGGTGATGCGGACGTGCACGAGGAGCACTCCAGTGCAATCCCCGTGCCAAGCCGTGGCCAAAATGGCACTCCGGCGAGGCGCCGCCGTCCTCTGGGTCACCGTTGTCATGTTGCCGGCGGGCCCAAGTTAATTAGGACTAACCCCACCCCTAATCAACCCCCCTAGCCACTGCCATGTGGTCCCCATGGACTAATCTAATCAGCAATTTAAATTAAACATGGTATTATCCCCCTGTGACACTAACAAAGGGACCCCACTGGCCAGAGGCACCCCACGTCATGCTGATGTCAGCATGACGCAATAAGTGCTTTTCTAATTAAAATAAAATCAGAGAAATCCAGAAAATCAATTAAACTTTGAAAAATCATAGAAAATTCATACTGACTCCAAATTAAACATATAATATATGAAAAATTATCAGAAAAATGCAAGGATTATGAATATGCAACTTGTTTCTATGTTTGATCATTTTAAAATTGGTTAACAGTAGCAAACATGCATATGTCATAATTTGAATTTGAATATGGAGTTTGAATTTGCATTCCAAATGCAATACACTTTATTTAAATTGAATTTGCCACAAAACAGAAGCAATCACATCATGGAAAACTATATCATGTGTATGTGATTTATATTTCAATGTTGCCCCCCTTATTGATGATTGTGCCGGTAACAGTGCTTCCGAGACGGTGATCACCCCCGAAGAAGAAGAAGACCACCATTAAACCCCGTGTATCGTCAACAAGGCAAGCAAACCCCATTGATCATGTCTATAAAATCCTACTTCCCTCTCAGTCTCGCTTATGCATGTTTAGGAGATCACCGAGACACGTTCTTTCGCATAGTTGAAACCATTCCGATGCATGACCTATCATTTTGTCACCATATTAAGCAAACCACATTCCTAGCAGATATAGGAGTTGAATGATGAGCATGTGGCCCCTGCAACTGTTACTGCTTATTGCTGCTTAGTGATACAATGAGGTTACATTGTTTGTGAGTCAGGAGGGACATTCAAAATGGTGTTGATGATAACGTGTTGGTTAATCCACCCTAAACAAAGGTGAACGATGAGAGGCTGTGTAGGAGTACACAGTGGGTTGTCTCGTTGAACACTGCCCTAGGCCCCGAGTTCCTTTTTTGTGATCCAAGACAAAGAGTATGACCACATGTAGGGTTTACGGGAGCCCCGTTTGGCCTCTTTACGTACCCGATCCGGTCAGGGAGTCAGACTAGATTCGGGATTTCCATTTGGCTTATGCATAGGTATGTGGGTGGACCTGTGATGCAGCGAAACCATCTGTCAAAGGTGGCGTCTCGGTCCCTGGCATTATCTGAGTCTGTTTCATAGAACCGTTCGGACTCTCGAGCGGTGACAAACTCAGGTAGTCGACTCCTGGATTAGATAAGTTGATGTGAGGGTAGTGCCTTGGTTTCATCCACGTCCGACACCCGCTTGAAAGGTGACAAGAACGAGGCGATAAGTGATGACACTCGTGTGAAGATGTACACCCCTGCAGGGTTAATAAACTATTCGAATAGCCGTGACCGCGGTTATGGACTACTTGGAGACCTTTACTTGATCATAGACAACTTGAATGGATACTTATAAAACTCGCAAGATAAGCGTGAGTGCTATGGCGTGCTTCCTCGTGGGGAAGTCGAGGAAGTATCCATAGTGGTGTATTGGTTGGAGACTTGGTAGTGGACTCGTGTACGCTTCTTACCTCAAGTCTGGTACTCGTAGTTCTGGACTAGCCAAGTCAAAGATAGCACTTCTGCATGTTGAACCCCACCTCCTTTACCTTGAAATTTGAGCATGAGTAGTATAGTTCTGATGTAAGTCTTGTTGAGTACGACTTTGTACTCACTTTTTCTTATTCTATGTCTTAGATGAGAACCCGGACCCCGATGGAGTCACCTTCGTGAAGCTGGACGTTGACTAAGCTAGTATAGTTCCAGACAACAGTCTGGTCCCTCGTGGAAGGGCATGTATGTTTACAAGGCTTCTCTAAGCATTTGTTAAACTTGTCTGTACTCAGACCTAATTTTCTTTCGTTGTATGATGTAATGTTGATCACAGACATGTCATCTTTGTATGCTCTATGTCTAAGTCAATAAAGAATTACTTTGTAGAGTTATGTGATGATACCTGCTATTCATACTAGACATGTGTGCTGCGTGTATGATTATAACATGCATGTCTTAGTATGGGTTTTCAAGACCTTTGTTGTGATCTGGCTGGCGGTCTTTTATGCACCAAGTGGCCCTTAGATGTGCGCAGCTTGGGGCATCGCGATGTGATTGCTCGTGACTCTGTCACGTGCACACTTTGTTGTATGATCGAGCCCGCCCTAGACCCCGACTAAGTGATCGGGCTGGAGTTTGTTTATGTAAGGGTTATGATTCAATCGATAACATGGTTGAGGCGACTTGTCTATGAGTATGGGATTTCACCACCCATAATCATTTAGACTTGTGAGCGGGTGATGAGGACCCATCTCAGTTGATCATCCGGCCTGGATGGGATGCCCCTCACGTACGATGCTTTCCGAGAGTGTTCTGTGCTTGGCCTTGTCTGCTGAGACAAGTGGGTACGGCTCTCGGCTCTCCATGTGATTGAATTGTGACTTGAATTACATACGCATATTCCGGGTCCCGAAAGACTTGGTATCAGAGCAGGACTGTCTATAGGATTACCAAACCCTTGGTCGAAGTCGAGTCTAGCATTCTATAGTTATATAGTTACTTGGGTATAAAGGGAACAACGTAAGGCTTCTTTTTCTCCTTACCCTCATCGATCTGAGTTCTGAATCACCCTCATATTTTCTGCGGGAAGATAGGACTAGGCTCATCTATGTCTTACTAGAACATCTCGTTGAGTGCTTCCTCGTAGCCGTAGGATTGTTGTGGTCGTCCAGAGTCTCTGTATTTTGAGTTCCTTGAAGAAGTTATGTCCAATCTCTTCAAGGTTGTTTCATTTTCCATCCCGGTGTAGCCGTTATGCTGCCCGATTATCCCGCGTTTCTATGAATCATTGCCTTTGCATTATGATATTTTCTTCCGAAATCATGTCCTCTTATCTTTGATTCCATCGTACAACCTGTTCTGATTGTTGATTTTTATCACACAGGATGTCAGGTGGAACTCGTAGTGTTGTTCGTCGCAATCGAGACCGTGATCGGAATCGAAGTGATGATGAACCTCCACCACCACCTTCTGCGGCGGAAATCATGATGGAAGCTGAGAAGAATCGACGTGATCAAACACGCCTTCTGGAGCTCATCAAGCAGAATACCTCACGTCATTGCAATGTGGTTGTGAGCATTCAGGACATCATCCTCCTCAAACCACTGGTATTCCGATGTTCTTCTGAGCCCCTTAAAGCCGATGATTGGCTCTGTTCCATCGAGCGTAAGCTTGACACGGCACATGTTGCTCCCAATGAGCGAGTTATATTTGCGGCATACTTTTTGGAAGATGCTGCTGCTGAATGGTTGGAGAACTATGTTGCGATGCAGCCTGATGGTCACCTAGTGACTTGGCAGGAGTTCCGTGATGCCTTTCGAGGGTACCACCTTCTAGATGAGTTAATGGAGCGCAAGAAGGAAGAGTTCTGCAATCTGACTCAATGAGAGATGTCCATTCATGAGTATGTGAAGGAGTTCAACCGTCTTGCTCGTTATGCCCAAGATAAGATCACCACCGATGCCAGAAAGCAGGCAAGGTTCCGTAAGGGACTTAGCCCTATCCTTCGCCATGATCTCAACCTCCTTGAATTTTCTACCTTTGAGGATTTAGTCAACAGATCCTTTAGAGCTGAGCATAGCAATGAAGTGTTCAAAGAGTCTCGCAAGCATGATATTGAGCTTGCTCCTTCTTCTATTTCAGCCCCTTAGAAACGCAGAATATAGATTCCAACTCGTGCCATACCTGAAAACTTTCTTCAGAGGCCACCGTCCAATATATGCCATCCACCTCAACACATTGTTCCTCCCAGGAATGATGGTGTGCAATCAAGTAATCCTTCTCCCAGCAATTCAGGCACGATGTGTTTCACGTGTGGTCTAACAGGCCATTACTTCCGACAATGCCCTACAGTGTTGGTGGCACCCCGTCGACCTAGTCATAAGCCTCCAAAGAAATCAACCACCAAAACCTTTCCAGCAAAGCTTTCAGTCACAAGTAGTGGATATGTGAACCAAATCTCAGTTGAGGAAACCACTGCCACTTCTGACGTCATCCTTGGTACACTCCCAGTCAATCATGTTTCCGCCTCCGTTCTTTTCGATCCAGGAGCTTCTCATTCATTCATGTCGGAGAGTTATGCACTTCGGCATGAATTTCCTTTTGAAGAAATTTTTCCTCCAATGATCATTCAAACTCCTGGTTACAAATGACAAACTAATAGAGTAAGCCATGGCAATCAAATTGCAATTGAGGGTTTAGTATTCCTTTCTTCTCTTATAGCCCTCAAGTCTTCAGACATTGATCTCATCCTAGGCATGGATTGGTTATGAAGATAGAATGTTGTCCTTGATTGTAAAGCCAAGTCAGTTAAACTCACCCATCCTTCAGGCCAGACATTTGACTACACATCACCCAGCTCTAGAATCCAGATGCATACTTTGAATGTGCTTCCCCTTCCTGACCTTGAAGATATTCCGGTGGTTCGTGAATTCCCGGATGTCTTTCCTGAAGACCTGCCAGGAATGCCTCCTGACAGATGTGTAGAATTCATTGTAGCTCTTGCCCCAGGAACCGCCCCAATTTCCATACGCCCATATAGAATGGCCCCACATGAGTTAGCTGAGCTAAAAACCCAACTTGATGCTTCGTTGGCAAAAGGCTTCATCCTCCCTAGCTCATCACCATGGGGTTGCCCCGTTCTGTTCGTAATGAGGAAAGATGGAACAGAAAGGATGTGCATAGACTATCGCCCGCTGAATCTAGCGACGATAAAGAACAAGTACCCACTGCCCAGGATCAATGATCTTTATGATCAACTTGCTGGATCCTCAGTCTTCTCCAAGATGGATTTGAGATTAGGCTATCATCAAATCAATATCCGAAACGAGGACATTCCCAAGACGGCTTTCACTACTCGATATGGTCTTTACGAGTACACCATCATGTCCTTCGGTTTAACCAATGCCCCAGCCACATTCTCGCGCTTAATGAATTCGATCTTCATGGAGTACCTAGATAAATTTGTTGTGGTTTATCTTGTTGACATTCTCATCTACTCGAAGAACGAAGAAGAGCACGCAGAACATCTTAGGTTGGTATTGATGAAACTTCGAGAGCATCGCCTTTATGCCAAGATCTCCATGTGTGAATTTTGGCTACCAGAAGTGACCTACTTAGGCCACGTGATTTCTGCGAAAGGCATTGTTGTCAATCCCGAGAGAGTTAAGGTCATCCTTGATTGGACTCCACCTGAATCGGTTAAGCAAGTTGGGAGTTTTCTTGGCTTAGCAAGCTATTGTCGCCGCTTCGTTGAGAACTTCTCCAAAGTTGCAAAGCCTCTTACTGAACTCCTCAAGAAATATAAGAAATTCCAATGGACTCCCTAGTGCGAGGAAATCTTTCAAGAGCTAAAAATAAGATTGACTTCTGCACCCGTACTTGCACCTCCAGACACAAAAAGAGATTTCGAGATCTATTGTGACGCTTCACGGCAAGGGTTAGGATGCATACTAATGCAAGATTGACATGTGGTAGCATACGCTTCACACTAGTTGCGTCCACATGAAGAGAACTATCCTACCCATGATCTTGAACTCGCTGCCGTAGTTCATGCCCTGAAGACATGGCGACATTACCTCCTTGGTAATCGTTGTGAGATATATTCCGACCACCAAAGCCTCAAATACATATTCACCCAGTCAGATCTTAATCTCAGGCAAAGACGCTGGATTGAGTTGATAAAAGATTATGACTTAGGAATTTCATACACCCCAGGCAAGGCCAATGTCATGGCTGATGCACTAAGTCGTAAGTCGTATTGTAACAACCTCATGTTACAACAGTATCAACCACTTCTTCATGAGGAATTTCGCAAGCTCAATCTTGAGATAGTTGCTCATGGATTTCTTTCTACCCTGGTGGCGAAACCAACCATTGAGGATCAAATAATATCCACCCAGAAACAAGATAGTGGTATTCGAGAGATCAAGGAGAACATTGCTAGCGGAGATGCTAAATGTTTCTCTACCAATGATCAAGGAACGATATTCTTTGAAAATCGTTTACTAGTCCCTGAGAATCAAGACCTAAGGCAGCTGATCCTTAAGGAAGCTCATGACGCTCCCCTCTCCATTCATCCCGGTAGCACAAAAATGTACCGAGATCTATGCCAGAGATTTTGGTGGACCCGGATAAAGAGAGACATTGCACAATTTGTTGCCGAATGTGATGTTTGTCGTTGCATTAAGGAAGAACACCAAATACCTGCTGGTACTCTTCAACCATTGTCTATTCCCGAGTGGAAATGGGACAAGGTCGGTATGGACTTCATCACCGGCTTTCCAAAAACCCAGAAAGTAAATGATGCCATCTTCGTGGTCTTTGACCGACTCTCAAAAGTTGCTCACTTCCTTCCAGTTCGCGAGTCTATAACTGCTAGCCAGTTAGCGGACTTGTATGTCTCTAGAATTGTGTCTCTTCATGGTGTTCCTTTGGAAATCAATTCTGATCGTGGTAGCCTTTTCACCTCTAGATTCTGGGAAAGTTTTCAAAATGCTATGGGAACTCATCTGCATCAAATTCCGTTCTCTTCCCATATTTGTGCCACGTCTAGACGGCAAATCAATTCTGATCGTGGTAGCCTTTTCACCTCTAGACGTCAAACATCTGACATATGGAAAACTGGTAGTATGCCGTCTGGTTTGCGCAGACGTCAAGCTTCCTGTGCCGTCAGTCCGCAGACGCCACAGTCTGCAGGTGGGTCCGCCCAGACCGCGTTCCGAGTGGTGGTTAACGGCAGGGGCTTTGCCGTCTGCCCACAGACGGCATAATTTCCTTTGCCGTCTGGGAACAGATGGCAAAGCCGTGGTACCGTTAACAGGGCACGGCCTGCCCCCACACACCTTCCTCTCTCTCTCTCCCATGCCTCCATCTCTCTCCCTCGTCGTCGCCGCCGCCGCCCTGCCCCACGCCCACCCTGCCCCGCACCGCCGCCGGTGAGCCCTGCCCTCCCCACGCCGCCGCCGGTGAGGCCCACCCTGCCCTTCCCACCGTCGCCGCGGCCCCGACACAACCCGCCCCAGCCCGCCCTCTCTCACCGGATCTCCACCGCCCGCCCTGCCCTCCCCACGCCGCCGCTGCGCCCTCCCCCTCCCCCGCACCTTCCAGCTGCCTTCGTCCCCACCGTCGTCGTCCCCCACTACGACAGGTGAGCCCCCTCCTCCTCTCTATTTTTTTTTCTGTTTTAGTTAATTTGTAGTTAGTTTTAGTTAGTTAGTTGTAGTTAGGTTAGTTAGTTTTAGTTAGAATTTTAGATTTTAGAGAATTTTTTCTGTTTTAGTTAGTTGTATTTAGTTTTAGTTAGAATTGCTACTGTTTTTAATATAAGTTAGTTAGTTTTTAATTGCTACTGTTTTTAATATATTTTAGATTAGTAAATTTTAGTATTGTATTAGTTAGTCTATTGTAGTTAGTTAGTTTTATTTATTTTTACTTATTAGTTGTAGTTGGTTTTTTTATTTAAATTTAGTTAGAAGAAGGAAAAGATTTAGAAAAGAAAAATAATTAGAAAAGGAGAAGGAAGAAGAAGAAGAAGAAGAAGAAGAAGAAGAGAAGAAGAAGAAGAAGAGGAGAAATAGAAGAGGAAGAAAAAGAAAAAGAGGAGAAAAAATAATTAGAAGAAGAGGAGAAGGAAGTAGAAGAAGAAGAATAGGAGAAAGAAGAATAAGAAGAAGAGGAGAAGGAAGAAGAAAAAGAATAGGAGAAAGAAGAAGAATAAGAAGAGAAGAAGAATAAAAAGAACAAGAGGAGAAAGAAGAATTGGAAAATAAGAAGATTTAGAAAAGGAAAATAAATAGATGAAGGAAAAGAAAAGTATTAGAAATAGAATAATAAGAAGAAGAAGAGGAGAAAGAAGTAGAGGTAGAACATGTAATTACCGGGACAGAATGTTTGTATTGATCGGTTGCTTATTAATGTGCAGTACTTTCCCTGCGAGGGTCTGGTGTTCGACGACCTCCCCTTGTGTTCGACGATCTCCCCCTGCACTCGAGGGTGAGCAGAACATGTCCTATCCTCCTGATTCCCCTTCCTTTGCTCTGTTTCGGTCTTTGTGTCGATGACACTAGCTAGTTATAGGTAGATCCAATATACAGTCGTGTAACCAGTATGCATCTCCCGTTCGAAAGGATTATAGTATAAATATGCATTCATTTGCATATTTATAATAGTAATTCTTTCGAATTGTCCAACGTTATCCATGGACAACCCAAGTATATGTAGATTGGGTCGTTTTTCCATGCTCTGTTCCTGATCCGACGTGGAATTTCGTCAGCACCTCCCTGTTGTTCACTAGATACACAACCTCTCGGCTTGTTGTCGAGACGTGTATTAGGACAACAGCGGAGGTGCTGCCGAAATTCTGCGTCGGGTCGGGAGCAGAGCATGGGAAAACGAACCCAATCTACACATACTTGGGTGGGATTAGGACATATCTTTACCTATTAGTGTGTAGGTTAATTAATTGCGTATGACGTAGCTATGTATGATAAAAGGAATAAAAATTGGACGTAATAAAATTGACAAACTTGTATATTTGTTGTTTAGTAGCAAGCTAGTGAGAAGATGAGCGATGATCGTCCCTGGATGTACACCGGTCGCCCTAATCAGAAAGAGATGACCACTGAATGGGCAATGAAAACCAAGGACTTTCTGAGAGCAGCGTTTGCAAATGGTCAGAGAAAAACCTGGTGCCCCTGTGTTAGGTGCGACAACTATAAACAGGCGACAGAGGTGGATATGGGTAAACACTTGCAGAAGTGGTGTTTTAAGCCTGATTATACGGTGTGGATTTTCCATGGCGAGTCTGACGGACGCAGGAGAGAGGAGGTGGTCCGCCAACGCACGGACGAGTACGGAACCGGGATCGAAGACATGGTGCATGACTTTGACGATGCGCGGGATGAGGACGATGAGATGGAGGAAACTGCGAAGGCCTTCTATGAGATGTTGGAGTCCTCAAAACGTCCTCTCTACGCTCACACTAAGCTTTGTCAGCTCGATGCCATCGCACAAGTGATGGCTCTGAAGGCACAATTCAACTTGGGCACATAATGCTACAATGCGATCATGACCCTATTTGGGCGGTTTCTACCAAAAGATCATGTTATGCCTGCAAACCTGTACCAATCGGATAAGATCCTCAAGGTACTTAAGATGCCCTATGAGCAGATACATGCTTGTTAGAATGGATGTGCTTTATTTAGGAAAGAGTATGCGCGGGAAGACTATTGTCCCAAATGCAAGTCATCCAGGTATGTTGTGGTAGACAATGGTCAAGGTGAGAAGACGCAGACCAAAATACCCGTAAATGTTCTTTGGTATCTTCCAGTGATACCAAGAATTCAACGCCTTTACATGATGGAAGAGACAGCCAGACAGATGACGTGGCACAAATATGGGAAGAGAACGGAATTTGATGCAGATGGGAAGTCGATGTTGACTCACCCATCAGATGGTTTAGCATGGAAGCACTTCGATGAAAAACATTGGCAAAAATCTAAGGAGCCAATGCATTGCCGAATCGCCGTCGGCACGGATGGGTTCAATCCTTTCGGTCTGATGGCAGCCTCATATAGTTGTTGGCCTGTATTTGTCATGCCACTCAATCTCCTCCCCCCCTCAGAGATTATGAAAAGGAAGAACATTTTCCTGACATTGATAATACCAGGGCCCAAATATCCGGGGAAGAATATGGATGTGTACATTCAACCTCTTAAGGAGGAATTGCAACAATCTTGGGATGAATGGTTCAAGACATACGATGCAGCTAGCAAAAAAACCTTCATAATGCATGTGTGGTATCAGTACTCGATGGATGACCTGCCAGCGTATGCGCTTTTCTCTTGCATGTGTGTTCATGGAAGGTTCGCATGCCCAACATGCAAGGTTGCTCTTCAGTTTCATTGGCTGAAGGCGGGTGGCAAGTATTCCTGCTTCGACTTGCATAGACAGTTTCTCCCTCCTAAGCATCCTTTCAGAAGAGATAGGAAGAACTTCATCAAAGGCAAAGCTGTCAAAAACCTGGCAGCACCTACGATGACGGGTGAACAGGTCCTGGCTCAGTTGAACTCTCTCGAGCCTGATCTAGAACGTCCCGGGTATTTCAAGGGATATAATTCGGAACACGCAAGGACTCAAAAGACATGCTTCTGGGATATCCCCTACTTCAAAGACCTCGAACTTCCACACAACATTGATGTGATGCACACTGAAAAGAATATCGGTGAGGCCCTATTTGGTACATTTTTCGGCATAGATGGGAAGTCAAAGAATAATCCTAAAGCTAGAGTCGACCAGGAGACTCTTGTGATAGACCTTTATAGAACATGCGATAGACGAAAGGACGGAAGAATTGGTCGAAACCAAGGGCCTGGTTCAATCTTGAAAGGGGGCATATGAGGGAAATTCTCTTGTGGGTGCAAAACCGTTTGATGTTCCCCGATGGGTATGCTGCGAATTTGAGGAGGGGAGCTAGTCCAGAAAAATTGAAAATATTTGGGCTCAAGATTCATGATTGGCACATATGGCTTGAGCGGGTACTGTCGGTGATGTTGCACGGCTATATCCCCGAGGAAGAATGGCTAGTACTGGCATAACTGAGCTATTTCTTCCGTGTTCTTTGTGCTAAAGAACTATCCGATGGCGTGCTAGAAGACATGGAAGAGACGGCGGCGGAGTTGCTCTGCCAGTTAGAAAAGATCTTTCCAACGGGTTTTTTTAATCCGATGCAGCATTTGATATTGCATCTCCCGACCGAGGCAAGATTGGGTGGCCCTGTGCAAAACCGTTGGTGCTATTCAACCGAGAGAATGCAGAAGACGCTTTGAGCAAAATGTAAAAATAAACGTAGAATTGAAGCATCCATGGCCGATGCACTCATTACCGAGGAGGCGACAAACTTCGTGACAGCACACTATCAAGCCAAAAATCACCATTTGCATAATCCAAAGCCTCGATACAATACTGGCGACCCCGAACGACGTCAATCCAACCTCAGCCTATTCAAAGGGAAGCTTCGATCTGTTGGTGCTTCGAGAAATATGATTTTGGATCTCGAAGAATGGAGGACCCTTACGTTGTATATCTTTACCAACCTAACAGAAGTGTGTCCGTACATCGAGTAAGTGCTCGGTACGTAAAATGTTTTGCAACTTCTTATAATTCTGATGTCTTATTCACATCAATTGGTACAGTCGATACGTCGCCCAATACTCGAATGGAGTGGTTATTGAAAGGGATTCCATCACAGAGTATGAGCTTCTCGCCAAACATGGACACGGCAATCCCGGTTTCATCTCTTGGTTCAAACGAACGGTAACTACCATTCATAATGGGTTTCATTTGTTGTTCATATTTCCGACTAATATACCAATCTTTTCCTATTAAACTTATAGGCAAATTCACCTGACGAGCCTATAGACTCCGAATTGAGACAAGTCACTAATGGTTTTGACTTTAAGGTCCGTACATTTGAGAAATACGATATCAACGGGTATCTCTTTCGTACCGTTGGTACAAAACAAATAATGCCCGATCAAACATCTAAAAATTCGGTTGTGTCGGCTGTTGGCGAAGGAGGTATCGAATATTATGGAAGAGTTGAAGCAATATACAAACTTCTATTTTATGGTGAAAATCCTCCGAACGTCGTTGTCTTCAAATGTCATTGGTTTCTTCCATCGGAGACTAGACGGACTCATGAACATGTAGGTCTAGTCAAAATTCGACAAGACACACATTTCAATGTCCATGATGTCTATATTACGGCTCAACAGGCCACCCAGGTTTTCTATCTATCATACCCCTGCCAAACGGTTGAAAACCTGAAAGGTTGGGATGTCCTTTATGATGTGCCGCCACATCTTAGACCACCTCCCCCCAATGAAGATGATTAAGAGCCTCACATTAACCCAGAGACATATGAAGGACAATTCTTCCAAGAAACCCAGAGCTTGAAAAAACGTTTCCGAAACTGCTCTACACAACCCGAGAACATGGAACAAGACAATGAGAGTGAACCCGATACCGATGATGAGGAAGAAGCCCATACCAATGATGTGCAAGAGCCTCCTGAAGAAGAAGAGTTTACTGCTCCAGATGACTTGTCAATGCTTGACCGTTAACATAAAGGCCTTCCAAATGTTGGTGTTGTTGAACCCGACGATGCCGTCATTTACGACGACACGCGTGATAGTGATGATGATCCATCAATTGATCCCGGAGAAGAGACGGATGATCCCGTCTATTGTTAGTTGTATGAATCCCAACTTTAAATATATTTATATATATTCTCATTATAGTAATTACTTTTTTTCTTTTGTAGTAGTATTATTTCTTTTTCTCATTTGTACTAATTTATTTTACTATGCTTTCTAGCAGGTTCGTAACAGATATGGAGGGCGAGACCTCCGCGGGTGGTTCTTCGTCACGAGGTAGGGCCGGGGTACTACACTTGCACCAGGGACTCTACAGAGGTATTTTCTCGAGAGTATGTCCTCGCCTCCTACTTCTGAGGTGCCCAAGGGGAGAGGAGTTCGGACGAAGAGGGGAGGGAGAGGAGGCAGACCAGGTGGTGTCCGCACGAGAGGGAGGCGGACAGTTGCGCCTTCCTCGCCACCACCTCCGGCTGATTCACAAGAGAACAGGGTGGATCCCTCCTCCGAGAGTCCCGTGGTGGAGGAGGAGGCTACATCCGGGCGCACGTCCTGGGGTCCGTGGCCGGAGGTGGAGACGCCCGAGGGGGGGGTTGGTGAAGAGAGGCAGGTTGGTGAAGAGGAGGCGGTTCCCACTAATGATGAGGCTGAGGGGGCTGAGGGTAACACCGTGTACCAGCGTGGGGGTACACGGCTCCCGGCTGAGCCGGTGACTCCCGCCCATAGGTCGTTGATTACGCCTGATGGAGAGACGTAAGTGCACTTAATTACTTTGTTTCAGTACGCCGAGGTTTATGAAAATATCTGATGGCTTTTTTACTTTTTTGTATTGCAGGGGTTGGGCATACGCCTCGGGTGTCCGCAATCCCAACGGCATCCTTGGTGTGCTCATCAGGAAGAATTTCCCGTGGTTGGTTCAGTTTCCCGATGATGATTCGCCTCCGCAGCCTGGACTCTTTTGGGAGCACTATGTAGCTGCCGAGGCCCCGTCAAATACGACCGTCAACGGGGTCGAATTCCACACCAGAGCGGACATGGTGTTGAACAGCTTTTGGGTAATTTCTCTTTCACACAATGAGAACTTGAGAATAGCTAGGTAGTTGGTGCACTCATTAGTGTTGTCTTGTGCTATTAATTGCAGGTCTATTACAAGGTCGAAGAGTCCATGGAGGAGGAGGCGGGAAAGGTGCTCATCCAAGAGTGCAGGCGCCTCTTGCAGAACACAAGGCACGAGATGCGAGTGCAGGCGGTCCGTGACTACTACGCCAAGCGTGGCCTTAAGCGTAGCAAGTCGGAATTCCGAAAGAAGTATCTTTCGAGGGACTAGTACATGATGGTAACCCATTCTTGCGTCTTTTAGTTTCGTTGATTTCATTCCTAGCTAGCTAGGCCTATATAATAGCTAATCTTCATGGTGTGCGGATAAGATGGATTGTTGGGAGGTCATTGTGGACCAGTGGTTCTCAGAAGCCTGGTTGGCCGCCCACAACAATGCCAAGGACCGGCGCGCCCAGATGGTTGGTGTGCCACACCATCAAGGCAGCCGCAACTTAGCTGGTTACGGGAAAAATGGGTATGTGTGTTTTTCTAATATTTTCTTTTATGCACCCACAACTTAGTCGTTTACTAATATTGTGCTTTGCTTTGTCTTTTAGGCGGAGCATAATAAAATAGAGCCGCTTGGTGTGTTCGAGAATTATGGCATGGCCCATACAGCATCGTACAAGAAGGCCAAGGCACTCTCAGAGTCGGATATTGCCACTCCGTCGACTTTCACCAACGTTGCCGCCTACGGTAAGATGAAGGCTTATACCGAGGTGGCGAAGGAGAAGCACGGGCAGGATTATACCCCGGTTGGGAAGCCTATAGACCCAGAGCTGGTGATGATCTCTGGTGGCGGAAGGCGCCATGGCGCCATGGCCATTGGAGATAAGTTGATTCGGTGCAATAGGACTCTTCCTGAGATCAAGGCGCGCCAAACGAGCTCTTCTCCTGCTATAAGGACTCGTGCGCGGCCAGTCGATCTCGCTATCGAGGTTAGCCATAAGGACTCTTGCATTCTTGTGTTCTCTGATCGAATATTACAGTGCTAACTACAAGAGTGGGGTTGCAGGAAGCTCTTGAGAGAGAGCGGCAGAATACCCAGCGGCTACTCGAGGAGAAGAGCGGTTGGCGGAGGAGAAGGCAGCAGAGAGAGAGCGGTTGGCGGAGGAGAGGACGGCGAAGGCTCTTGAGGAGGCCGCGGCACGCCATGATGCGCCGAACCTGGCCTTGTACGAGCTCATCGTGGTAAGTCACTTGTTCATATTCACCCAAAGAACGCATGTTATAATGTTTGTTTATATTAGGAACTAATATGATTGACTCATGGAAAACAAATGTGTAGACTATGTGCGAGAAGACTGGCCAGGCCGCTCCACCGATGTCGATCATCTCTCATGTGGGGACGGTGAGTATCTTTCAATGATCATCCATACCTTATTGAGTGGTGTCATGCTAACCGCTAGTTGATCTTTTCGTGCAGCATAACTCTCGGGCTGCATCCCATGACCCTTCTCCCCCTTCAACCTCGGGCAGCCCGACTGATGCTTCTCAGCCACTTCGGTAAGTTGTCTTCCATACTTACCTTCAGAATTCCTATATTTATCCGAAAATGTCATACTTTGCTTATTTTGCACCAAAAGGGCATAATTAGCTTGTTACTTCAAAAACTGACATAGTCAACTTAGTTAGACATAGTTATCTCAAAACATATCATAGTTAGCTTAGTTATCTCAAAAAATGACATAGTTAGCTCAACAAATGGTTTAATTAGCTAAGTCGGCTCAAAAATGGCATTATTAGCTAGGTTAGCTAAAAAATAATATAATTAGCTAAGTTAGCTCAAAAATGGAGGCTATTTCTTCATCTTCTTCACCATGCATCATCTTCTCTTATGCTTCCTCTCCTTTCTTCTCTTCTTTCTTATTCTTCTTCCTCTCTTTCTTTTCTTCTTCTTCTTCTTCTAACTTTCTTTTCTTTCATTTTGCAGAGTAGCTTCACGGGAGTCATGCATTCATGGAGTGGTGCTTCTTCACTTGTAGAATATTTGTTTATTTTGAGACTTGTGTTTGATGGAGTGATGTATGTGTTTGACACTTGTGTACACTATGTATATAGACCACTTGATGTTCATTATGTATTTGGAGACTATATAGATCACTTTATGTTTATTATGTGTTTGGATCACTTGATGAGATGTGATTTGTGCTTCTGGTACTGTTGGTATATATGTATATACATTTTGTTTTATCAAATGCAGGGAAATATAAGAAAACAAAAAAACAGTGGTTATGCAGCCTCTTTGTCGTCTGCTTGCAGTCGGCAAACCCCTTTGTCGTCTGCTGGTGGTCAGCAAAGGTGACACGTGGCACCCAGCTGTGCAATCTGGGAACAGACTGGGTGCCATTTGGTCTGTATGTTGTCTGCATATGCATGGCAGACGACAGAGAACATTACTATGTCGTCTGCCGGGCAGACGGCAAAGATCTGATGAGAGGTGACATCTTGATGACGTCATCAAATCTTTGCCGTCTGTCGGTAGACGGCACAGCCCTCCGTTAACGGCTGACGGAGGGGCTTGTAACCTTTTTGCCGTCAGGCTGTCGTTGCCGTCTACTTGCCAGTATGCTGTCGGCAAAGGGCTTTGCCGTCCGTCTATTATGTGCAGACGACAAAGCACCTCTTTGCCGAAGAAACTGTTGACAGGAGCTATGCCGTCCGGGAGCAGACGGCAAAGCTCTTTGCTGACATTTAAAGGTGTGTTTGCCATCTGCCAAGGAAGACGGCAAACAAGAGAATTCCAGTATAATGGGATGTCCTTCTCTTCGCACCTCTGTTATACCCAAAAGAAACCTTTGATCCTTGTTCTTTTGGTGTTCATCTTGTTGATTCCTCCATAAAGAAACCTTTGGGGAAGATTGACGATGTTCTTATTATTATCAATGATAATTATGTTCCCATTGATTTTACTATTATGAACATTGAGTGTGAACCCTCATGTCCAATTATAATGGGATGTCCTTCTCTTCGCACCGTTCGTGTTGTCATTGATATGAAAGAGGGGAATATAAGATTCCAATTCCCTCTCAAGAAGGGTATGGAACACCTCCATAGAAAGAAGATTAAGTTTCCTTTTGAGTCCGTTACACGAGCTAGCTACTCTCTTACACTTGATAAAACTTGATCTTTTTTGCTTTGTGCCTAGCTCAAAGGTGTAAAAGAAAGCGTATGTTGGGGGGCAACCCAAGATGTTTTTCCTTCTGTTTTTAGTGGTCTTATTGATTGTTAATACTGTAGCAACATCATTGTATCTTTATTTTCAAGCTTTCTGCCAAGTTTAGCCTCTGATTGCAAGAAAGCTCAAAAGTTGTGACATGCTACCCAGAAAACAGATTCTGTCCCTTCAAGGAAAAATTCGGCTAAAAACACCAGATCATCTTTTTTATCTGAATTTTTTTGATAGCGTGCTCTATACAATTTTTTTGACAGAGTGATCTATACAATTGATCTGTTCTGACTTTTTTTTATTTGAGTTGCAGAAGTACCCAAAAAATTAGTTACTACCTGTTGGTCTATTTTTCACAGATTCTACCATGTTTTGCGTTTTCCCAGTTTTGTAAATCTTGCGCTATTTTTTTCTTTGAAAAATTTCTTGGGAATCTTGAGAAACAGTAGTTGTTCAAGAATATCTTTATTTTCAGTAAAGGCAAATTATTTTATTATGGGTACTAACCTCTCTAATCATCTTATGATGAGTTATGTATGAAGGGAGTTTTCAAGTGTGCGAAGGAAGATGAAGAAAGAAGATCCGGGAGTTTCAAACGCTCAAGCTTGGGGATGCCCCCATGAACCCCCAAGAAATATCCAAGGAGAATCAAGCATCTAAGCTTGGGGATGCCCCCGTGGATCCCCTTCTCCATCAACAATTATCACTTCGTCCTTCGTTCCACTATATTTTTATCACTTCATGCGTTATGTGATATGCTTGGAGCGTCTTTCTCTTTACTTTTTAGTTTTCTTTAGCTTTCCTTGCTGTTCATAACAAGTTAGAACCCAACTTTCTTTGTGTGGGAGAGAAACACGCTCCACTTTAACCTAGAACACATCTTAGGGTTTTCATGCTTATCCTTCTTTTTGTGTGTGTTCTTTATCTTTTCGTAGCTGCTGTCATGCTTAGCTCTTACTTTTCATGCCTATCTTTTTTAGAAAAATTTTGTAGGTTGTTGTTGGAACTCTCTTGAGTTTTCATGTTTATCTTGTTTAGAGAGTTGGCTTGTTGCACTGAGTTGTGTGTCTTGACTTGAAGTAGGTAACTGAGGTTGCTATTCAATTGTAATAGTAATTTGCAATAGTTTTGAGGTATTGTTTTGAAGTAATGTTTGAACTTTTGGTGTCAAGAGCTTCATCCTATTAGTGATAGATGTCGTATTTTGGGAAATCCGTGTTTATTGTCGAAAAACTACAAAAAAACTAGTTGAGAACTCTAGCTACTAGATGCATCACTAATCTTTGGAGGGATCGGATATTAGAGTACACTCACGTACCATGAGTCGAGGATGCGCAAGGATAACCAAACCTCCATACACTCCTCCTCGGGGTACTTGTCTCTGTGTGAACCTCCTGATTAGATTGAGAGTTATCGATAATCAGTGCATGAGTTCTTCGGAATAATGTAAGTATTCGAAAGTTGACACTTCCACCTCCTCATATTTTGCCAGCCTCTTCAGTACCGTGCATTTCCCTTTCTCACATCGAGAGTTGGCGCACACTTCGCCGGTGCATCCATACCCTTGGCCTGATACCCATATCATCATAAATCTCCTTATATCTTTCCTCAAAATAGCCACCACACCTACCTATCAAGGCATTTCCATAGCCTTTCCGAGATATATTGCCATGCAACATCCACCTTCTCATGACTTGATCTTCATGTCATACATGCTTTTTCTTGATCAATGAGCCGCGTGCTAGTTGGGCCTAATTGCTACATGACGCATTAGTATCATTGCATATCCTGATACACTAGCAGAGGCATACATTTGCATACATCATGATAGCTTCATCTTCTTTATGTTGAGTACTTTTGTAAAGTGTGAAAGATCTTCTATACTTCTTGTAATATATAGAGCGTTGCCCCTAAAGTGAGGAAAAGATACCAAAGAGGACAAATTTAAAATATCCCAAAGAGGACAAATGGGAGTTAAATAGAAAGAGCCATTGAGGCCACCAAAAAAATATAGAAAAAAGATAAAAAGAAAATAAAAAAGAGAGAAGGGGGCACACTACTATTCCTTTTAAGAGATCAACACTCGTACTCCCTATTATATCTTGCACTCCATAGATATCATCATACATGCATATAGCTATGTGGGGACCCTTGCACTATAGAACATGGCTTGTATATTCAAATGATGAGCCTCCTCAAATGAGCTGTAGGTCTTCTTGAGCAAGCAAGTTGGATGCACCCCCACTAGTTCCATTGGAGAGCTTTCCATAGCTCTCATGTGCATCCGTTGCATGGCAATCCCTGCTCCTGACATCATATCTATCATTTGGCTTTCTCTCGCCTATGATTGTCCTCATTGATGTGAGCCTTTCACACCTTTTTGTCTTCCTCCTCAATCGTTTGTCTCTTTGCCATCCTAAGTGTCAACTTTCTTGCTTACGCACATCCATTGCATGAGTGCTCAAAAATTCGAAAGGGAGTGGATTAGTTTGACTTGTACCTGGCTAGTGGTCTGGGGACGAGTCAAGATAAGATTCCAAATAAGTCTAAGTGTGAAACTTTAGTAGATTGAGTTCTCAACTAATATAAATAGTATGTTTTTACTCTCTCGTAATCCCATCTCCCACTTCTTTCACGCAAACACCATTTGGAGATATTCGAGTCACGGACAGCGAGAGCTCTTGCACCTTTATGTTCTTATGTTGCTTGTTTCAATGCTAATATAGACTCTTGCTTGTTATGACTTGAATTGAATTACATGCCTTGCTTGCCTTACTTAAAAGTTCTTATATGGTTGGTAGCATGTCACCATAGAAATTATGCTTGTTATCAGTTACCTACTCGAGGACGAGCAGTAATTAAGCTTGGGGATGTTGATACGTCGCAAACGTATCTATAATTTATGCTTGCTTCATGCATGTTTTGGGTGATATTGCTATACTTTTGATGCACTTTCATAAATTTTTGATCATATTTGGACTAACCTATTAAATCAGTGCACCTCCGTGTTAGTTTCTGTTTTCTGTTGGTTTTGTATTTCAGCTTTTCCCATTACTTAAAGTGCCAGAAAAATTCTGGGAAAATATTTAAAAAATCAGCAACACGGAAGCTTCCAGATGCCCGAAGGGGGGCTGGGGGGACCCACCTGGTGCCTAGGCCGCGCCAGGGGGGCGCCTAGACCGCCTGGTCCACCCCTGGTACCCCCTTCGCCTATATTTACCTCTTGTCCCCAAAACCCGCGAGGACAGAACCCTTTTTCGCGATCTCCCCTCTATTCCGCCACCACCGCGCTTCCAAGATCAGGGCTTCCAGGGGACCCTGTCGGAGGGAGGATTGACCTCCAGGAGCTTCTCCACCACCATGCACGCTTCCAGGATGAGCCGTGAGTAGTCCACCTTGGACCATGGGTCCATGATAAGTATATATGTGATGTCCTCTCCCCCTCTTTGTTCTTCAATGTTTAGACCTTGTGAGCTGCCCTACATGATCAAGGCACATATGTAATTCTTCCACTGTTGCTATGTTGAGGTTGCTTGGATCTGATGGATTATGAGATTATGTTCAGATTGTGATGAGTAATATATTTGGTTCTTCTCCTTTTATATTTATGTTCTTGAGTAGTTCTTGCATGTTCTCCGTTGCTTTTTATTACTTTGGCCAAGTGATTGATCGTAACTCCAAGAGGGAGTGTTATGCATGATTGTGGGTTCATGCCCCCCAATGACTAGCTTGAGTGACAAAAACATGAGTCTAGGGGATGTGATGTTGCCATAAAGGCGAAAACAACGGTGCTTGTACTTGCGGGTGCAAGGATTGTTTACTTTACGCAAAGTTCTTTTAATGCAGTTGTCTGTTGCTTTGGGTTTACACTTTGGGTGGGGCTCGCAACTTAATACCAGTAAGATGTTCTAGATAGATATCTCAAGGTGGATGATTAATGAGTAGATGCAGATGGATTTCGGTCTACTTGTCTTGGCGTATTTCCCATGCTTTTGAGCCTCTTGCTTTCTTTTGTAGCATAGTTAGCACGGCGGTGCATTTTTAATCATGTCAATTGCCCAGCTCTAGTTTGTTCACCTCCCATAGTTTTTTATCTTGTTTTGGGAGAGAGACATCACTAGTGAACTTCATGGGACCCCGGTCCATATTTCCACCATTGTTTACACCCTCAATTTACTTCATGTTTTACTTTCTAATCTTAATTACTATTACCTTTATCTCTTGCATTTTACCCTTTGTAAACGACAAGGCCAGAGGGATTGACAGCCCCTCTATACTCGTTGGGAGGAAAGTTATTTGTATCTGTGAGCAGGTCCACGTCAACTTATCTCCTTCAGGAAACTTAATATCTGGCGTCGTTGACACCTACTTGCAGTAATTTGAGTCCTACTGGTTCGATAACCTTGGTATCTTCACCGAGGGATATTTTCTACTAGCTACATCACAACCTTCCACTTGGGGTAGCCAACGAGGAGCACCACTTCAGCGCCATCAATCCATCCCTTCGTTGTTGATCAGCTAGCAAACCCTCATGGTCCGCTTCTCCATCCAACCAACAAAGTTGCCTCGCCCAATCATGTTCTCACGCCTGGGACTACTGATCAGCAATTATGAAAACCAGCCTCACCCGCTCATCAGGACCTCCAACCTTCGTCTGCTGATATGCTAGCAGTCAACAAACTAGTCTCGTCCCCTAAAAAGTTGCCTTTGCTAGCCTCCACTCACCAAGTCCGAAAAATGAAATTGCCCCCTACACATTAGCCCTCGGTGGATGCCGATAACACCAATGACACACCAACACCTGCTCCTCGCGTAACAAGGTCTTGTGCAGCCGCTAAGAAAGAAATGAAGCATAAGCCAAAGAGATTTGGAAAGAGGCGTGCAAGGCACGCACACATCGATAGTGATGTAATGAATAACCTCAAGAAGAATGAAGAGTATGATATGCAAAAAATACAAGAAATCATGGGTGGCGTGGATATCAAACAACTAGATGACAAGCAGGTTTCTATTTTCTTGAACAACGAACCTGCAAAATCTGAACGTAGTTTCAAGCATGGACACCCATTCATTTCAAAAAATCCTTGCAGAAATCATCCAGAACATGCCAGGGTCTGCATGCTTGGTGCATGGAAAAAAAGAAAGCATATCCCGAGGTGCAGAATTTTCAAGTGGAAGTTGACACCCATCTTGGAGAAAATATAACACCCATCATGACAGATTTCGAGGATTTGTTCCTTGTCTACAACTCAAGCGAGATCGATATGAGTATTATGAGATGCTATGCCTTGTAAGTAATATAGTATTGATCATCATTTTTTATCGAAATTCCTCTAAGTTTTCCATTGATGTCTACTTTGTTCTGATATACGGTGTTTGTCGCTTGAGTGCAAGGAATAGAGGTTAACTGTTGGTTTCCTCGACCCCTGTGTATTTTCCAGGAATTTTCTCGTGGTATATTGTGGTGACGCCATGAAATACTTTCGAAAGGCGATGGATTACTATCAATATGCAGATTTCTTACACATTCCATACTTAAAAAAGTAAGTTATAGACAATTACATTATGTCTTCATTGCACATTTAGTTCTTAATGAAATTATTTGTGATTGTAGTGAGCACTCGATCTTGATTGTCCTCATACCAAAGCATAGCTTAGCATACTACATTGATTATCTAAAGCAATCTAGTGCACCTTTGGATTTACCGTTCATACAAGGCTTCTTGAGCAGGTATATATTGACAATATATGTTGTTTCATATCCTTTTGTATAGCCATATCCTATTTTATAATTCATTACACAAAAGTTTTATCTTCTTTTGTAGGGCATTTTACGAATACAACACAAAAAATGAAAATCGTACGAAGTACTCCAATCCCGCGAAACCTTTGAAGCACGTATCAAATATCGAGGTATCTACATTTTAGTATGATGTTGACTAAAAATACTTCTCGATTTATATTTATGTGTTGAATATCCTTATTATGTTCTTCTTACCTCTGCCATGACTCATTTTTTTAATATAATTTCAGTATCCTCAGCAGCCACAAGGGTCCAATCTTTGCGGCTATTTTGTGTCCAACCGTATGTCTAAACTCACTCCATATGGACACCCATACAGTGTAGACTCATTAATTCAGGTACGTAATTTCCGTATATAACTCAAGTACATTACTACTCTGTAGCCATGCATGACAATCTAAACATAATACCACACAGGAACTTACCACGATGACAAGCCACGCAAATCCACCTCTAGAGCTTTCTTCGGTAAACAGAACCTTTTTGTAAATTCTTCGACGAATATGTTATGCCTCCAGAGTCATAATTTCATCCTACAGAGTACAAAGCTGCTTAATTTGAGAGGTCACACCTTTGATCATTTGTAAGTTGTAACATATCTTTGATACATCTGCCTTTGCTACATGCATGGCAATTTTCCATTCACTATTTGTAACATGTCTCTGATACAGGTGCATGCATTGCACATCAAATTTTCCTTTAATTTGTGCCATATAATCATATAAGAAACTATAGAGTATTGGAATAATATTAGTTGTTAAGCTAGTTGAATAAAACTGTGTATTATTTGTACAAATATGTGAATCTATAATCAAATGTGCATGGCTGATTCGAAAGCACCATTCGAAATCTCGGACCTACCAAATAACTGCTCACATGGATTTCTATTTTTTAATGACCTACTGATTATTTTATATTTAATAAAATTGGTTGCACAATTTTTGTATTAACTTTAATTTCCACTTCATTTTAATTCCTAGGGGAAATTTAATATTCAACAGTTATTGGTTTTAATTGTTTTAATTGCTTAGGGATCATTTACAACAGTAAGAACATTTTTATTTAATTGTTTGCCAAAGTTTCATTTGACTTGCACTTGAAGTTTTAGCAGAAATTGAATTATTGATGGCTTCTTGCCCCCTTGTTGGTTACCCCAAGTGGAAGGTTAAGATGTAGCACATCAGCAAGTTTCCCTCAGTGAAGATACCGAGGTGTATGTCTCCGACGGACTCCGACGATGACAAATAGGTGACAATGGCGCTAGAAATTACTTGCTAACGCAAGAGTTGACGTGGACCTGCACACAACAACAGACAACTTTGCTCCCAACGAGTACAGAGCGATTTTCAATCTCTCCGGCCTTGTAGTTTACAAAGGTCAAACGCAAGGTTGTATAGTAGTGATAAATTCAAAGAAAGTAAAAACGGTAAAATAAAGTGGAGGTGTAAAAAATAGTGGAAATATGGACCGGGGTCCCATGATGTTCACTAGTGATGTCTCTCTCCCAAAAGACGATAAAATAGCTAAGTTGGGTGAACAAATTACAGCTGGGCAATTGACAGAATTATAAATATGGACCGCAATGCTAATTATGCTACTTGAAAGTAAGAGTGCTCTAAAGTATGGGCAGTACTCCAAGACAAGTAGACCGAAATCCATCTGCATCTACTACTAATCATCCACCTTGAGATATCTATCCAGAACATCTTGCTGGTATTAAGTTGCGAGACCCACCCAAAGTGTAAACTCAAAGCAACAGACAATTGCATTAACAATCTATGTGTAAGGTAAACAATCCTTGCAACCGCGGTTACAAGCACCATTGTTTTCTCCCTGGTGGCAACAGCACATCCCCTAGTCTCATGTTTCTGTCACTCAAGCTAGACATTGGGGGGCATGAACCAGCAATAATGCATAACGCTCCCTCTTGGAGTCACTATCTACTACTTGGCCAACGCAATAAACAACAACGGAGAACATGCAAGAATTACTAAGAACAAAATATAAAAGGTAAACCAAATATATAACTCATCACGATCTGAACATAATCTCATAATCCATCGGATCCCAGCAAACTAAGCATAGCAACAACAGGAATATTACATAGGTGCCTTGATCATGTAGGGCAACTCACAAGGTCTAAAACAATGAAGAAAAAGGGTGGAGAGAAGACATCACATAGCTACTGATCACGGACCCATGGTCCAAGGTAGACTACTCACTGCACATCCGGGAGGCGTCCATGGTAGTGGAGAGGCTCCGGGTGGTCAATCCTCCCTCCGGAAGGGTGCCGGGAAGGGGTCTTCTGGTGCTCCCGATCTTCGGAGCGCGACGGCGGTGGAACAGAGAGGTAACTTGCAATGCGGGATCCTCCTCGAGGGTTTTCTGGATGAGGGGTAAAAATAGGCCAAAGGGGGCACCGGGAGTGGGCCCCACCTCCCAGGCACCCTGGTGGCGCGGCCAGGGGTGGGGCCGCGCCACCTGACCGCCTGGGAGGGGGGTGGCCCCCCTCCGGATCTCATTCGGTGGTTCCGGAAGCTTCCTCCATGCTGATTTTTTTTCTTATTTTCCCAAAATTTTCTGGCGTTTTAAATTGGCAAAAAATCACTGCAATAAAGACATCATGAGACAGGAACTGGCACTGGGTGCACTGAGTTAGTAGGTTAGTCAAAATATGTGTAAAATGATATAAAAATGTAGCAAAACACGTAGCAATGTCACATAAAAATGCATGGAACAATCAGAAATTACAGATACGTTTGGGACGTATGAACATCCCCAAGCTTAATTCCTGCTCGTCCTCGAGTAGGTAAATGATAACACAGATAATTTCTGTGGTGACATGCTAACACTCACATATAAGAACTTCAAAGTAAAGCAAGTAAGATATGCAATTCAAGTCAAGACAATAACAAGCAAGAGTCTTAGTATGAATTCTAGCAAAGTATAAACATAAAAGTGCAAGAGCTCTCGCTGTTCGTGACTCAAATGTCTCCAAATGGTGTTTGCGTGCAAGCAATGGGAGATGGGATTAAGAGATTAAAAAAATATTTTAATTGAGAAATCAATCTACTAAAATTTCACACTTGGTCTCCTTCGGGGTCTTATTTTGACTCATCCCCAGACCACTAGCCAGGTACAAGTTAAATTGATCCTCTCCCTTTCGACTTTGAGCACTCATCTCCCTTTCGACTTTGAGCACTCATCCAATGAATGAGCGGGAGGAAGATACGTTAGCACTTAGGATGGCAAAGAGAGAAATGATGGGGAAGGAAGACAAAGAAGGTGTGAAAGGCTCACATCAATGAGTACAATCATAGGCGAGAGAAAGCCATATGATAGATATGATGTGAGGAGTAGGAATTGCCATGCAACGGATGCACATGTGAGGTAAGGTAAGCTCGCTAATTGAACTAGTGGGGGTGCATCCAACTTGCTTTCTCATGAATACCTAGAGCTCATTTGACAAGGCTCATCCTTGAATATTCAAGCCAAGTTCTATAGTGAAAGGGTCCCAACATAGTTATGCATGAATGATAATATCTATGGAGTACAAGTAAAGCAATGGAGTACAAGTGTGGATCCTTCAAAAGGAATAGTAGTGTTGCCCCCTTCTCTCTTTTTATTTCTTTTTTCTCCTTTTTCTGTTTTTTTGTATTTTGTGGCCTCTTTGGCTCTTTGTATTTATCTCTCATTTGTCCTCTTTGGGATATTTTAATTCGCCTCTTTGGGATCTTTTAATTTTTCCTCTTTGGGATCTTTTCCTCACTTAAGGGCAACACTCTATATTTTACAAGTATATACAAGATCATCACACTTTACAAGAAGTACTCAAACATAAAGAATAATGAAAACTATCATGATGTATGCAAAGGTATGCCTCTACCAGTTTAGCAGGATATGCAATGATATTAGCGCGTCATGTAGAAATAATAAAGGAAAATCCCAACTATCATGCGGCTCCTAGATCAAGCAAAATCATGTATGGCATGAAGATCAAGTCATGAGATGGTGGATGTTGCATGGCAATGTATCTCGGAAAGGCTATGGAAATGCCTTGATAGGTAGGTATGGTGGCTGTTTTGAGGAAGATATAAGGAGCTTTATGATGACAGAGTGTATCGTGCCAAGGGTTTGGATGCACTGGCGAAGTATGCGCCAACTCTCGAGGTGAGAAAGGGCAATGCACGGTACCGAAGAGGCAAGCAAAATATGGCAAGGTGGAAGTGCCAACAATCAAATACTCGCATTAGTCCGAAAAAATCATGCACTTATTATCGGTAACTCTCTATCTAATTGGGAGGTTCACAAAGAGACGAGTACCCCGAGGAGTGTATGGGGGTTTGGTTATCCTTGCGCATCCTCGACCCATGGTATGTGAGGGTACTCTATATATTCCAACCCTTCCAGATGTTAGCGATCCATCTAGTAGCTAGAGTTCTCAACTAATTTTTGTAGTTTGTGAAAATAAGCACGGATTGCCCAAAGTACGACACCTATCACTAATAGTCTCAAGCTCTTGGCACCTTGATTTCCAAACATTACTCTAATCAATACCTCAAAACTATTGCACATTACTACTACACTTGTAATATACACCTTAATTACCTACTCATGCAAGACACACAAAGCATGGAAACTAAGAGCTAAACATGACAGTAGCTATGAAACAGATATAGAACACACACAAATAGAAAGATAAGCATGCAAGCCTATGTTGTGTTCTACGGTGGAGTGGAGCGTGTTTCTCTCCCAAATAAAGAAGGCTAGGATCCAACTTGTTATGACCATCAAACAAAACTAAAAAAATTAAAAATAAAAGAGCAAGACACTCCAAGTCTAGCACATAACATATGAAGCAATAAAAATATAGCATGGAGAAGGACGAACTGATGATTGTTCATGCAGAAGGGGATGCACGGGGGCATCCCCAAGCTTAGACGCTTGAGACTCCTTGGAGTTCCATGGGGGTGCATGGAGGCATCCCCAGCTTGAGCGCTTGACACTACCGAATCTTCTTTCAACATCTTCCTTCGCATACGTGAAAACTTCCTTCATACGAAACTCATCATAAGCTGATTAGAGTGGTTAGTACCCATGATAATATATATTTTTTCTCTGCTGGAAATAAAGATATTCTTGAAGATCTACTGTTTCTCAAGAATGCCAAAAGGTTTTTGGAAAGAAAAGGCAAGCTTAAGGTTTGCAAAACGAAGAAATGGCAAAACGTGGCAGAATCTGTGAAAAACAGACCAGTAGGTAGTAGATAATTTTTTCGGGGTACTTCTGCAACTCAAATCAAAAAACTCTGAACCGGTGCACGAAAGCTAATTGTATAGATAACGCTTTAAAAACAATTCAGATCAAAAAGATGATCTGGTAATTTTATCCGAATTTTTCCGTCAAGGGGACAAAATCTGTTTCTGGACAACATGTCACAACTTTTGAACTTTCTTGCAATCGGAGGCTAAAACTTGGCACAAAGATTGAAAATAAAGATACAATGATGTTGCTACAGTAGTAACAAACATCAAGACCACTAAAGTTGAAAATAAAAACATCTTGGGTTGCCTTCCAACAAGCGCTTTCTTTTATGCCTTTTAGCTAGGCATGAAGATTTTAGAAGGTGCCCTCATAAGAATAAGAATTTGAAGCAAAAGACAGCATCAAAAAGAAAATATGAAACACATTTAATCCTAACACACTTCCTATGCCTAGGAACCTTTTAAATAAATAAATCATGAAAGCACAAAGTAACATGCATAGAAAGGTAAAACAAGAATAACTTCAAGAGTTTCAACTTAGAGAGGGGTGTTTTTGTAACATGGAAGATTCTATAACCAAACTTTCCTCTCTCAAAGTAATTTTCAGTAGTATAATGAACAACATAGAGAATATAACTATCAAATAAAGCATGTTGTTCCTGACCTACAAGAACACGTGTAAATTTTTCAACATAGTCTTTAGGAACATAAAATAAATGCAACCCATCACAATGAACCTTAATAAGAGCAAAACTCTCCGGAATATGATTTGGTGATTTCAAAAGGATAATAGGACAATCAAGTGTGGGTGAAATAGAAAAAAATTCATGCATAACATAAGGAACTATAGAAAGTTCATCTTCGCAAGCATAATCCATAGTGGCATCATGGCCATCAATAAAGCAACTTTCAAGTTTATCAGAAAGGGATGTATCAAGTGAGTCCTCGGAATCATGGGATTCCTCATCATAGAAATCCTTGGCCTCTTCTTGGGCAGCAAACATTTTGTTTTTAAAATCCTAAATATAATCATTGCAAACATAATTCTCAAAGCAATAAGCAAGAACTGCAAGGTTTTCAGACTTGTAAATAGTATCGTAATACTTTTCAGTCAAATAAGAAATCTCATAAGCACCCTTAAAAGCAACAAACTATTCAATCTTTTCAACATCAAAGTAATCATAAACACCTTTAGCATAAGAAGATTGGATCTCATTCTCATTAAACTCACATTAGAAAGGTAGGTGTTTACGGTCTATATTAGAACAACGAGTAAAATCATAAATGTGGCATAAAAACTCATCATAGCAATAAGAAACTTGTATTTGATCCCATAAGTGTTTCACTTTCTGAGATCGGCGGTGCTGCGTATAATGAGCATGCTCATCCATCGATTTTCCCTCAACCAAGTCGGTTGGGTCTTTAGCGCGAGCACAAATAGATTGGAGACGATCCAAGTGAAAAATGTCCATCCTACCATATTTAGGTGGTTCCACACCCATGGTGAAGATAGCATTAGTAGGCACAGAGAGAAAGCAAACCAACTAAAACAAGAAAGCAAACTAGAAAAAAGGTAAATAATTTTTTTTGATTTTTGATAAAGGACACTAAGATAAAAACGATAAAGTAAACTAACAAGACTAAAAAGCAAAGGTAAAGGATAGTGTGCAACTCCCCTATCTTGAAGAGTGGAGTCCCCGGCAATGGCGCCAGAAGTTAGCTTTATGGCTTCTCGCCTCTCGTTGGTTACACCAAGTGGAAGGTTGAGATGTAGCATAGCAACAAGTTTCCCTCAGTGAAGATACCGAGGTTTATGTCTCCGACGGACTCCGACGATGACAAATAGGTGACAACGACGCTAGAAATTACTTGCTAGCGCAAGAGTTGACATGGACCTACACACAGTAACAGATAACTTTTCTCCCAACGAGTACAGAGCAGTTGTCAATCTCTCTGGCCTTGTTATATACAAAGTGTCAAACGCAAGGGTAGATAGTTGTGATAAATCCATAGAAAGTAAAAACAGTAAAATAAAGTGGAGGTGTAAATAATGGTGTAAATATGGACCGAGGTCTCATGATATTCACTAGTGATGTCTCTCTCCCAAAAGACGATATTCTAAGCTTGGTGAACAAATTACAGCTGGGCAATTGACAGAGTTATAAACGCACCGCAATGCTAATTATGCTACTTGAAAGTAAGAGTGCTCCAAAGTATGGGAAGTACGCCAAGACAAATAGACCAAAATCCATTTGCATCTACTACTAATCATCCACCTTGAGATATCTATCCAGAACATCTTGCTGGTATTAAGTTGCGAGCCCCACCCAAAGTGTAAACTCAAAGCAACAGACAATTGCATTAACAAACTATGTGTAAGGTAAACAATCCTTGCAACCGCTGTAACAAGCACCATTGTTTTCTCCCTGGTGGCAACTGCACATCCCCTAGTCTCATGTTTTTGTCACTCAAGCTAGACATCGGGGGCTTGAACCCACAATCATGCATAACGCTCCCTCTTGGAATCACTATCTACTACTTGGCCACAGCAATAAACAACAAAGGGGAACATGCAAGAATTACTAAGAACAAAATATAAAAGGTAAACCAAATATATAACTCATCAGGATCTAAACATTATCTCATAATCCATAGGATCCCAGCAAACTCAACATAGCAACAGCAGGAAAATTACATAGGTGCCTTAATCATGTAGGGAAGCTCCCAAGGTCTAAAACAATGAAGAACAAGGGTGGGAAGAAGACATCACATAGCTACTGATTAAAGACCCATGGTCCAAGGTAGACTACTCACGGAACATCCGGGAGGCGTCCATGGTGGTGGAGAGGCTCCCCGATGTCAATCCTCCCTTCGGCAGGGTGCCGGGAAGGGTTCTTCTGGTGCTCCCGATCTTAGGAGCGCGGCGGCGGCGGAACAGAGAGGTAATTCGCGATGCGGGGTCCTCCTCGAGGATTTTCTGGACGAGGGGTAAAAATAGGCCGAAGGGGGGGCACCAGGAGTGGGCCCAACCTCCCAGGCGCCATGGTGGCCTGGGAGGGGGGTGGGCCCCCTCAGGCTATCCTTCGGTGGTTTCGGAAGCTTCCTCCATGTTGATTTTTATTCTGATTTTTCCCGATTTTTTCTGGCATTTTAAATTGGCGAGAAATCAATGCAACTAAATACATCAGCAGAAAGGAACTAGCACTGGGTGCACTGAGTTAGTAGGTTAGTCCAAATATGTGTAAAATGAGATAAAAGTGTAGCAAAACATGTAGCAATGTCACATAAAAGTGCATGGAAAAAACAGAAATTACAGATACGTTTGGGACCGTGATTAGTCTTCGGGATGCGCTGTGAGTAGTCCCCCTTGGACCATGGGTCCATGATCAGTAGCTAGATGATGTCTTGTCTGCAATCGTGTGCTTCAATGTTTAGCCCTTGTGATCTGCCTATCATGATCAAGGCACCTATGTATTAGTTTATGTTTTGACACTAATAGGATAATGGTCATACAAGAATGACGATTAGCAGCGCGGGACCAACAGACAGCGCCGCAGGTAAATAATAACAGCGCCAGCTTGTTCAAAGCGCTGCAGTTGCCTAGCAATTAGCAGCACGGTGGTCCGCAACCCGCGCTGCAAGAATGTGGGGACACCTGTGATGCCCTTGGATAGAAAATGTAAAAGCGCATGGCAGCAAGGCCGCGCTGCAGATGTCCAGGACATCTGCAGCGCATGTTTCTGGCCCCGTGCTTCTAATGTGGATAGCAACTGGCCCGTTATTTTGGGGCCACATATCAGAAGCGCGGGTCAGGAGCCCGTGTTGTAGAAGATCTGCCCATCTACAGCGCACATGCGGCATCCCGCGCTGCAGATAATGTATTATAGCACTGCATCTGGATCTAACTGATCCCACTTCACTCGCACCTGCCCGTGCCATCTTCCCCTCTCCCGCCCGCGCCCTCTCCTCGCTGTCGCCGTCGCCCGCCCGAGCCCTCCTCGCCGTCGTCGTTGTCTTCGCCCTCGCCCGCCCTCACCCGCCCGCGCCCTCGTCGTTGTCGCGCCATCGCCGTAGGCCACCCCTTGTGCTGTGAGTTACCCCTCCCTCCTCCCTCCATTAGAATTGCAAAATTTGGATTTTTTTGAGGCAATTTGGTGCATGTACGATGACTCTGAGCAGAAGGAATGTAGTGATATATGCTAGAATCATTTTCCTACTTTTAGCAATGACATGAGGCAATTAGGATTTTTGGTTAGCATATTGAGGTAATTAGGATTTTTGTTAGGCAATTAGGATTTTTGTTAGCATATTGAGACAATTAGGACTTTTGTTGACCAAATTTATATTAGGAAATGGCATATCAAATTTTTCAGGGATATGAGTGGCCTATGTTTTGCCGGAATGTCGATTCATTTCCGTTCCGGCAAATTTCAGGCGCTCGATATGTCGAATTTTTAGCAAATGTCATGCCAAAAATTTCCGTGGATTTAGGCATGACTTGTGCTAGAAAAGTAGGACATGTCGAGTGCTCGAGATTTGTCGAAACGGGAGTTAAATGCTATTTCGGCATCAAATTACTTTTTATCATCACTTTTGCTATTTTTTTAGAATGCCGATGATTTAAATATATTGTGACATTATGTGACATCAGGGGAGAGCGTGCAGCTACCCTTGTGATATGTACAAGTACGAAACTTGTGCATCCTACTTGGGTAGTTGCCACGCTCCCCCCTAATTTTCTTATGTGTCCAATCTACATATGAGGCACTATTTCTCCTTTTTTTAGAATGCCTATGATTCAAATATATTGTGAGACTATGTGACATCGGGGAGAGTGTGAGGAAAACCCTTGTGATATGTACAAGTACGGAACTTGTGCATCTTGCTTGGGTTTGAGGTCACACTCTCCCGAGAATCGCTTATGTGTCCAATCTAAGTATGAGGCATTATGTAAAAGTACTTTTGTCTTATTTTGTTAATTTGTTAGTTAGTATAAATTTTTCACTCGTTCATTTTAATAAAACTTTATATATTAAATAAGTTCTCGGCGACGATGTCTGGCCCGCATCCCCGTCGGTGGAGAATACCTGCTTGATGGGATGCGCAATGTCCGGGACTGGGCTCCCCGGGCTGTCACTGGGAGGTGGTTTTCGGGGCGCGCCGCTTGGTGAGGATTCCAGGTCCTGTCGTCGACCCGGAGCTTCTTTGGTGGCGGTCACGTGGGCCAAGTCGGTGCAGAGGGAGCCGGCCCCCGAGGAGGTGGTACGTCGTCGGGTTAGGGAGGAGGACAAGCACGTCCGTCACTACTTGGTTGCGTTGGAGGCTGGGTTCTCCACGGCCAATACCTGGAAGATTCTTCACGGCTCTCACCTGAGCTATGTTCCTATGGCGGTTCCTTATCTTTGGGTGTTTACCTCCGGCTTGGCTCCGGGTCGTCGTCGAGTTTGATTTTTCGAGATGTAGTAGTGAATTTCCTAGATGTTGTAGTTGAGATGTATTGGTGATATTATTGTTGCATTGACTGGATTATTCGAGATATATTAGTGATATTATATGATAAAATATCATTGTTGCATTTTATTTGAGTTCGTCTATTTTTCCTTTTGTTTTAAGTGTCGATGATTAAAAACGTTGTGACACAATATTGTGACAGTAGGGATGAGTTAGCGAGCCTTGTGATATACACAATTACGAATCTTGTGCATCCTACTTGGCTCGCTAATGCCATCCCTGTTGTTGCTTGTGTGTGTTCAACCTAATTAAGTATGAGCTAAAAACCGATATGTGTGTTCCTTTTTAAGAATAATTAAAACCGTTGTGACACCATGTGACTGCAGGGTTGGTCGAGTGAGCCTTGTGATATGCACAAGTAAGGAACTTGTGCATCTTACTTGGCTTGCTTGCTCCATCCCTATAGTTGCTTGTGTATATGGCCTAATTTTTTAATTATGAACACAGAAAATGGATGAAGACGATAGAATCCCTGACTGCGACTATTGTGGCGATGACTCGGGTCGGTGCGACAAGTTTCCAGAGTGGGATGCGGAGGAAGAAAGATACTTCTCCATCACTCTTAGGGAGGGCTTTGAATTTCAAATGGTATGCAACTTCTGCGACATCTTCTTATTTAAGCATGCTTCACTTAGTTTTTGTTTTGACATGTAATTTTTTTATAATCAACTAGCACACCCCTTGCTACGCAAGACCTCACGTCTGTGAGTTTGTCAAAATCGATGAGTGGCGCGAGAATGCCAAAAAAGATGTCAATATTAAGACGAAAGATGGTATAACTAAAAAGGTCAAGGTCTGTAATGAATCAAATAGCACATATTTTGATTGTCCAAATTGGTATGCACTATGCAAGACATATGCATTAGAGGATGATATGCAAATAACATTTGATCTTGGACTTCATCGTCGAGATGGTCAAACATTTGGAAATAAGGACATTTGGATGCTACTGGACGACATGAAACTGGTTCTATCTCCACGAGAGTTTCTTAAACAACTTTGACTTGTTTACTTCCTTATTTTCTTGCTTCCCAAGTTGACAACTTATTTATAATTGTTAGTTTATCTCCATGCTCCAAAAGAAGTTCGAAAGATGTTGGGACAATTACATTTTTTCCCCTAGTTCTGCCGGCCCGTGGGTTTTGCCCTTACTTTTCGGCTTTGCTCAGTTTTTCCCTTAAATTTGTCTCTGAGGTCATCCGAACGCCCTTTGACCGTTTGACCAATACTTTGAAAATGCATAACAAATTCATATGAACTCAGAAAAATGCAAATAAGATATCAAAATGTTTAAAAAAGCATTACCTGTAAGTGCATGTTATTAGCATTCACGAACAAAATAATATTTAAACTACTTGAGGTTATTAATGTTATTAACATTATTAAACCTTAAAGGGTATAAACAATACATTTTCATGATTAAAAATGACATGCGAATGTAGGTGATGTCTTCTGAACATTCTGATATCTTATTTGCATTTTTCTGGGTATATATGAAGTTGTTATGCATTTTCATATGACTTTGACCATTAATTTTAAAATTCATAACAAGTTCATGTGAATTCAAAAAATCTCAAATAAGATATCAGAATGGTCAGCAGACATCACCTAAACTTGCATGCCGTTTTTATTCATGATTTTTTTATTGTTTACACATTTTTATTTTTAATAATGTTAAGAACGTTAGTAACCTTGGGTAGGTTAACAATTAATATTTTCATATGTGCAAATGTAACACACATAAAGGAAATGCTTTTCTGAATAATTAAATATCTTATTTGCATTTTTCTAAGTTCATATGAATTTGTTATACATTTTCTAAGTATTGGTCAAACGGTCAAAGGGTGTTCGGATGACCTCAGAGACAAATCTAAGGGCAAAACTGAGCAGAGCCGAAAAGTAAGGGCAAAACCCACGGGCTGGCAAAACTAGGGGAAAAAATGCAATTTTCCCAAAGATGTTTGATAATACTTTTCATAATGGTGGCTTTGACCTGACAATTGACGAACAAAATGATTTCATCAATGTTCTTAAAGGTGTTCCTTCGTTTGTGAACTTGAATAATATTGGCGAACCTTATACACCATATGTTCCATTTTTTCTCAAGTTGTTTCCAGGACATGTAAAAGATTATAGCATGGTAAGATTTTTTACTATTCTATCACACTAGTCCATTTTCAGAAATCCTTTGACCTAACATTAAGTATAACGTATTACTAAGTATTTTACTCATAAGTTTTCAACAGAGAATCCTGGCAGCATGTACGCCTAAGTGGATGCCTCCTCAAGGCGAGCTTATTATTGTTTCTGCACGGGCATGTGATGTCCTCTTCAGCAATGACTACTCCACTGAAACTGGAGATGATGGTTGCGTAAGAATTAGAGGATGGAAAAGGATAGTGAAACGGATGAACATAAAACATGGAGACAGGTTGTTCTCCATATTACATAATGGAATGTGGGGTGTATTTTGGTTTTTATTCATTTCACCTTGTGGTGCTGATGAGTAGGTTAGTTCGTAGTTGTTGTTGAACATTATGTTGTTGGATATTAGCGAAGTTAAACTAGGAAAAGTTGACCTTTGTGTTGGGTATTATACTTATTACATGATATATATATATATATGATGATCTATGAGTCTATTGCATGTTTATGATATGATGTGGTTTATATGTGTGTAATTCTACTTTGTATATAAATGTTATGTGTGTATGCTGGAAATTTTTAAAAAAAACTATATAAACAAATAATATTGCAGAATAAATAGAAATGCTAAAAACGTACCTGAGCGTGGGCTGGTGTAACAGCCCAGATTTCACAAAAATTAAAATTTTGTTTTCGGTGTGAATTGTTTGATTGTCTGATTTGTTTGCGGTGTTTGCATGCCCGATTTATCGATTGGCGATTATTTTTCCCCCTCTTATCTCGTATCGTACGGAGACCGACCCTATCCATCCTGACACTCGACCTTTGCGACACCGGGTTTCACCCGATCACCGTCGCGAAAACCGCACGTGACCAGCCACAGCCAACGGAATGAAAAACCCCGTTTAAATAATTAAACGAGCTATTTTTATAGTGCCAGGAAAATGTTCTCGGAACGGTTCCAGCGCGAGGTGAATGTCGCCGGCTCGACGCGGTGATCGCGCAGTTCGAAGTTTTACCCGAATCGGAGGTCCTGCGGACCCCCGGCGGTCAGAAACGTAAACACCGCGCGCGTGCGAGAAAAACCGGGGATGTTTTTGCAAACTGCCAGCCACCTCGGCTATATAAAGACCACCACACTCCCACCTCTTTCTAGGGTTTCCCTAGCCACAAAATTGCAGCCATCCCCCTCACAATGTCCAGATCTGCCCCAGTTTTTCCCCAAATCCCGAAACCCTAGCTCCCTGGCAATTTTGGACCGTAGGATCTGCAGATGGACGGCTCCGAGCGCGCCACGTCACCCAGCTCCACCTCCTCCTCCTCCTAGCCGCCCAGCCCGTGGAGTACCGCCGCCGCCGACTGCCGACCGCCGCGCGTCGTGCCACCCTCTCCTCCTTCCCACGACCTCCCTCTCCCTTCTCTTCCTCTCCCTGTCTCCTCTCACCACCCTCCTTTGTCCTCGCAGTACCGCGCCGCCGAGCTCCATGGGCGCCGCTGGTGCCGGACCTAGCCGCCGTCGACCTCCCCGACCCCGCACCGCTTGGATCCGGCGCTCCCCGGCCTTCCCTGCCCTCATGCACGCCGCACCAGCGGAGAGCCGCCGCCGCTCGTCAGGATCGGAGGGATCCTGATCCGGCGCCCTCGTCCCCAACCGCCAGGTGGGCCAAGTCCAGCGGCCCAGCCACCCGACCGGCGCCCTTCCAGGCCGCAGCCCAGTCCAGGCCTCTCCATCCGCCAGTGGGCCGAGGCCCATAGTGGTGAGACCCTTTTTTCTTTCTTATTTTGTTTTTTTTTATTTGCTGCTGCTGTTGTTGGGCCGGCCCGTGTAGTGTAGCGCCCTGGGCGTTTTTTTATTCGTGCTTGCTCTGTTAGGCCCGTTAGTGCTATTTTAGCCCAGTAAGTGTTTAGCAATTATGTGCACATTAATTAAATTACAGAAAAACATAGGATTTTGCGAGGGCGATATCTTTTTGCTCGTAGCTCGGATTGCGATGGTTCAAACGTCAAACTTTCTTCGTTTTGCGTGTAGTTTAATAAATTGTGCTCTTTTTCCATGTTTGACCTTGTTTACATGTTGTTGACCTGCTAATTACAACTGCTTGCCACTGTAAACTGTTTATTTAATAACTTTTTAACCGTTGCTCGGATTAAAATGTTTCTTATATGTAACTTGACTAGAATTGCATGTAGATTGTGTTTATGCTGCTCTTGCTTGCTAATAAAAATAATAAAATATTGTTTAGAGTAAAACTGTACCAAATGCAATAAATATTGTGGGGTCCGTAATAGTTGGCATGCGTAGGTTTTACCCCCACTTAAAATAACTAGATTAGATAGTTTACTTTGTGCTTCACCTCTTGACATGTTTGTATGCTATGCCATGCTTGAGTGAGATTCCATGTTAACAACCTTTGTTGATCACCTGTAGCTAAACAACTTGAACCGTTGTAAATGTGCGGTATCGTCGTGTGTGACGAGTACTCCACTAAACCTGTTAGTAACCGCTCTCGACGGTAGGTGCGATGTCTTGTGTTGCCTTCTTGTTGATGTTTGCTCGTGATTGCTTCGTAGTAATATAGTGCTTGCTCGTTGATTGCTTTCCAGTGTTTCCTTCCTTTGTGCCTCCCGCGGTTACTCTCGGAGACGTTGCGAGCTTGCGATCAACTACTCCTTCGGAACCCGACTTATCAACAGGCAAGGACTATACATTACTTGTGATCCATTCTATTTCAACCAGCGGTTTGCATGCTAGTCTAGGATAGATTCGATGTTTGATCCTACCACATGTTTACAGCCTCTTTCAAAACGATACAGCCATGTCCCCTCCCAGCAAACCTTGTACTGCTATGTTACTATTGCTCGTTGCTCAGCCCCTGCTTAGTATGCATGCTTAGGATGCTACGATGTTACCCTGTTACTCCTTGGTTTGGGCTATCACATTATTATATTGTTGTTGATGATATTGATTATTATAAATGTTGACTATATTCGACGAAGGATGGAAGGTCTAGGCTATCCCGCCCCGACGCTTTGTTCCATTCGAGTCACCTAGGACCTGAGTTCCGGGTATTGTGTCTCTTGACGAGCGTTCCTAACCGCTTGTGGGATTTTATGGGGTCCCCTTTTCTTACCTACCTAGCTTCAAAAATTTCTAGTGGTGGCCCAAGCTGATTTACCATTTGAAACCGTGTGTGTGCTGGTCGGCCGCCAGTAGTTTTCAAACCACCCTGGACCAGTGAGGACATAGTTCCCTTGCTGGCCCACCTTGTCCGGCTGAGGACCCGGTTTCCCATGTGTGATTAACCGGCTATCCAAACCTGCGACAAGACGGTAGAGACCGATTCGAGAGAGCAGCCGGCTTTTGAGTTGGATGTCGACTCACCGGGGGCCACCCGGATTTGTTCGTTGTTAGTTAGAGGGACCTGTCGTTTCGAATCTCTTGGAACTAAATCATAAAATGGTTGTCTATAATGGGTAGCAACTGAGAGAGATGGGCGTGCGTGCGGAGCCTTGTAATGGGCAGTTGGTACACCCCTGCAGGGTTAAATCTTTTCGAGAAGTCGTGTCCACGGTTATGGATGACTTGACACCTACTCCTTGTTCATAGACAACAACAACTGAGATAATCTTAATATAACTTGATCAACGTGTGTGTGCCTTGACTGCTTGTTCTTCGTTGGGATGCGAAGAGGAGGACAAGGATAGGATAGGTGTTATGTTTGCGTAAGTAGTTGATAGCAAGACTTGTTGGAGGCGATTCCTCATCGAATGCTTGGCTTCTTACCTTACTCTCTAGATCGTTAGCCACTTCATAAATGCTAGTGCGGCAGCAACCTCACCACTTACCCCATCCTTACCGTAAACTACTAGTTGTCCTAGAATGACGAGTGATGAAGTCCTTGCTGGGTCAGTTGACCACTACAGTTGAATGATGAGTATTTCTGTACTCATGATACTACCCCCAAACTCTTTTCAGGGTTCTTGATCGACAACAGGTATGGTGTTCGACGTTCCACATGGAGACTCGACGACGACTAGTTAGGCGGATCCCGGCGGAGGGCTTGGACCCGTGTGGTTATGGGGATCGATGTTTTTCTCTTTGCCACTAGGCACTTGATTGTAGTCTGTACTCAGACATGTATCTTCCGCTGTTGTATTGTATTAAGGAAGTTGTATGCCGATTGTATGAGATGTTGTATCCTGTATCTGTAATGTTGTGATATCATGTTGGAAATCCGGGGCATATGGCTTTGTCATATGTCGCGGTGGGACCGATATGTGCTTCGTTCCCGGATCTGGGTGGAAACACTTAGATCTGGAACAGTACCACATATCGGGCCATACAGCTGGCTAGAGCCTAGAGGTGCTGCTAGTGGAAGTGCAGTTCTGCAGCGCGGGGTGCTCGAGACGCGCTGCTAACTGTACAGTTAGCTACAGCGCGGGCACCCCACGCTGTAGATGGAAGTTAGCAGCAGCGCGTTATCTACAGCGCGGGTACCCCGCGCTGCTGAAGGCCATTATCCTAGTAGTGTGATATGATGTGTTTGCTGGGATCCGATGGATTATGATATTATGTTTAGTTTGTGATGAGTAATATATTTGGTTTACCTTTATATTTGTGTTCTTGAGTATTCTTGCATGTTCTCCGTTGCGTTTGTTACTTTGGCCAAGTACTAGATTGTAACTCCAAGAGGGAGCGTTATGATTGATTCTGGGTTCATACCCCCTGATGTCTAGCCTGAGTGACAGAAACATGAGAATAGGGGATGTGTTGTTGCCACCGGGGAGAAAACAATGGTGCTTGTAACTGCGGTTGCAAGGATTGCTTACATTACGCATAGAGTGTTAAGGCAATTGTCCGTTGCTTTGAGCCTACAATTTGGTTGGGGTTCGCAACTTAATACCAGCGAGATGTTCTGGATAGATATCTCAAGGTGGATGATTAGTGAGTAGATGTTGATGAATAAACGGTCTTCTTGTTTTGGTGTAATGCCCATACGATTGAGCCTCTTTACTTTCTAATAGCATTATTAGCATTGCGGTGAGTTTATAATTTTGTCAATTGCCCATCTATAATTTGTTCACCCAGCATAATTGTTTATCGTCTTTTGGGAGGGAGACATCACTAGTGAAAGTCATGGGACTCTAGTCCAGAAGGACGGAGGGGGTCTAGAGGGGCCCCACGCCCTGACCAAGAGGGTCCCTGGCGCGACCAGCGGTGGGGTCGCGCCACCTGGCCGCCTGGTCAGGTGGGGCACCTCCTGGCGACCCCTTTGGCCTATTTATCCCTCCATATACGAAAACCCTCGGCAGGACCTCTGTCGGGACCCGGGGTTAGCGTATGTAATTCCGGTCATAATGCAATCACATGGAGAGCCGAGAGCCGTACCCACTTTTCTAAGCAGACAAGGCCAAGCACAGATCACTCTCGGTAAGCATCGAACGTGAGGGGCATCCCATCCAGGCCGGATGATCAACTGAGATGGGTCCTCATCGTCTGCTCACAAGTCTAAATGCTTATGGGTGGTGAATCCCATACTCATAGACAAGTCGCCTCAACCATGTTATCGATTGAATCATAACCCTTACATAGACTTACTCCAGCCCGATCACTTAGTCGGGGTCTAGGGCGGGCTCAATCATACAACAAAGTGTGCACGTGACAGAGTCACGAGCAATCGCATCGCCATGCCCCAAGCTGCGCACATCTAAGGGCCACTTGGTGTATAAAAGACCGCCAGCCAGATCACAACTAAGGTCACGAAAACCCATACTAAGACATGCATGTTATAATCATACACGCAGCACACATGTCTAGTATAAATAGATGGTAATCACAACATGAACTCTACAAACTCATAGTCTTTATAACTTCTGCTAAACAGAGAAGACATAGTAGTTGTATTACAAGCAGAGATCACATGGATGTGATCCAACGTTACATAAAGCATCAACGGAAGCAAATTATGTCTTAGTAAAGACAAGGTTAACAAATGGCTTAAGAAGCCTGATAGAAAAATACAACGACCCTCCAGAGGGCACAGGCTGCTGCCTGGAACTATACGACTTGGACCACGTCGAGCTCGAGGTAGAGGCCACCATCAGGGTCAGTGGTCTCGTCTCTAAAACATAGAATAAGCAAACATGAGTACAAAGTCGTACTCAGCAAGACTTACATAGGAACTATACTACTCATGCACATGTATCAAGGCAAAGGGAGGTGGGGTTTCACTTGCAGAAGTGCCAGCTTTGACTTGGCTAGTCCTGTACTACGAATACCAGAAAGAGGTAAGGAGTGTACACGAGTACAAGTAACAGTCTCCAACCAATACACCACTATGGATACTTCCTCGACTTCCCCACGAGGATGAACGCCATAGCACTCACACTTATCTTGGAATGTTTTATAAAAATCCGGTTCAAGTTATCTATGATCAAGTAAAGGTCTCCAAGTAGTCCATAACCGCGGACACGGATATTCGAATAATTCATTAACCCTTCAGGGGTGTACTGCTACACACACGCCTCATCAGTTACCGCCTGGGAATGGACCCTTCAAGTGAGTACCGGCGAGGATGCTGCCACGACACTTCACTCACGGCACCATCTCTAGTCCTAGGGAGTCGCCTATTTGAGTTGGGACCACAATCGGAATCCGGTCGATTTTTCCGATGCGGACTCAAACGTTGTGTGACCGCCATCAAGCTCAACTCGATCATGATCACTTGATTCAACGTTCCCACAACCTACGTCCACCACTTACCTTGGTGTACCTGCTTGAGATCGTTAAAGGGCGAACTACTTGCGACTCCTGGACTGGTCCGGGGTGAGGTACTAGGCCGAGAGGGGTCAGTGAGCCCAATGTGTGGTCGTACTCTTGGTCTTGGATAACAACACAAGAACTCGGGCCTAAGGCAGTGTTCAACGAGACAACCCACTGTGTACTCCTACACAGCCTCTCATCGTTCACCTTTGTTTAGGGTATATTCACCAACACGTTACCACCATCATTCACATGGTCACTACCATCCCGACTCACAGAACAAAGTAGCCTCAGGTAACAACTCTAAGCATGCAATAAGCTGTAACAGTTGCAGGGGCCACAAGATAACAACCAACTCCTACATCTGCTAGGATTGTGGTTTTCTTACTACTGTGAAAAAATGATAGGTCATGCAAAGGAATAGGTTGAACTAGCGGTAGAACGTATCATGGTGACATCCTAAACATGCATTTGCGAGAATGAGAGGGAACTGGGATTTTATCGACATGATCAAAGAGGGGGTTGCTTGCCTTGCTGACGATCACGAGGTACTAGCCTTCTGACGTGAGGTTGCACTCGTCTCCGAGATCAACTTTAGCGAGAAGAAGCAATCACCAAAGCACTGGAAGTAAAGCACAATCAAGATAATACAATGCACAATCAATATGCAAAACAAAGCATGGCAAGGTACTGATGTGACTTATGTTTGAATTGCAACATGTTAATTGAAGTTGATTTGAAAAGTGAATTCAAATTCAAACTCCAAGTGTTATTCAAATTTGTTCAACTTGCATTTGCTAAAGTTTGTTCATTGTAAACCATGTGATTATTTGTGTGAAATACTTTTGAAGTGTAAGTGATGTGTATTGCAATGCATTGGTTCAAGTTAGAATGATCAAAGTAATTTAATTGATTTAATACAAAAGAGCCAAATAGCAAAATGCTACAGATCCCTTATTGTAAACATTTCAAACATGGTTGAAAGTTGGTTATTTGGATAGAGAATTTTCTCCTGATCATTTTTCATATATTACACTTTGAATTTGGAGTTACAGTTTAAAAGTTATTCAATTTCAAAGTTTTGCTTATTTTTTGGAATTTTCTGATTTAATTAAATGATTTAATCTTTACTGCATCAGCATTGCATCATGCTGAAGTCAAGGGGTTTGACCAGTCAACTGACAGGGCGGCCCCACCTGTCAGCCTCACTTGGTTAGTTAGCTCTCTGTTAAAATAAACTGGGTTTAATTAACCAGCCTGGGCCCACTGGTCAGTGCCCCAGGGGGTGATTAGTGTCGGTTTTAGGGGGTTAAAGGCTCGGGGCGACCGTCGGCTAGCCGCCGGCGACCTCTGTACACGGCGGCGCCTCGCCGAAGTGCACGGGGTCAGCGGTGGAGGGCACCAGGACGCGTCTCACGCCCTCCCGCATCTGGTGAGGCACGAGGGGGACCTCGAGGAGGCCTTCGGCCACGCCAGCGACGACTCACGCGGCAGCCGGGGCTTCTGGGCGCCTCCAACCCGAGAAGAAAGAGGAAGGGGAGGCCTTGCGTGGCCAGGAGCAAGAGCTGGCGTCCATGCGCAGTGCAAGGCGCGTCCAGCGCTCCTTCTGGCAAGGAGGAAGAAGACAAGGGGGGGTGCGGCTGGGCTGGGCCAGGTGGGCCTTCGCCCTAGGCGTAAGGTAAGGTCTTTTCCCCTGTTTTTCTTTTTATTTGTTTTCTGTTCTTTTTTATTTGCCCTAAAAATAAATAGCCAGGGCATTTTATAAAAACCCCCAATTATTTTTATAAACTCTAGGTGACTTAGTACTAGTCAACCCCAAGTTTTGGGAATTTTTGAAATTCAATTTATTTGAATCTCAATTCAAATAGGAAATTGATTTAATTTCCAAGCCACTATTTGGATTATTGAAAAATCTATGAGCATGGAATTAATCCCAAATCACTTTTAAAATGATCACACTCATTTTTAGGATTTTTCAACACATCCAAAAGAATTTTGGAAAAAGATTTATTTCTGGCTTTTTTATTTAATTCATTTAGGGCTTTTCTTTTCCCCAAATCTTTTTCATGATGCAAAAATGCAAGCTTGGAAAAGCACAAACCTAAATTAGGGTTCTGACAACCTCCGTTACGCGATTTTCACTAATGTGCTGCCACTGCCGCGATCCCGTGAGCGGGATCGCCAGAAGACCCTGTCCCGGCACCCTGCCGGAGGGAGGATTCCCCTGCTGAGACTTCTCCACCACCATGCTCGCCGCCTGGATTTGCCATTAGTAGTCCACCTTGGACCATGGGTCCATGATCAGTAGCTAGATGATGTCTTCTCTCAAATCTTGTGCCTCAATTATTAGACCTTGTGTGTTGCCCTATATGATCAAGGCACTTATGTATTAGTTTCTGTGTTGCTATGTTGTGTTTGCTGGCATCCGATGGATTATGAGATTATGTTCAGATTGTGATGAGTAATATATTTGTTTTACCTTTTATGTTTGAGTTCTTGAGTATTCTTGCATGTTCTCCATTTCTTTGTATTGCTTTGGCCAAGTAGTAGATAGTAACTCCAAGATGGAGCGTTATGCATGATTGTGGTTCATGCCCCCCGATGTCTAGCTTGAGTGACAGAAACATGAGACTAGGGGATGTGTTGATGCCACTAGGGAGAAAACAGCGGTGCTTGTAACCGCGGTTTAAAGGATTGCTTCCTTTACGCATAGTGTGTTAATGTAGTTGTCTGTTGCTTTGATCCTATAGTTTGGCTGGGTTCGCAACTTAATACCAGCGAGATGCTCTGGATAGATATCTCAAGGTGGATGATTAGTTAGTAGATGCTGATGGATAAATGGTCTACTCGTCTTGGCGTAATGCCCATACGATTGAGCCTCTAGCTTTCTTGTAGAATAGTTAGCATTGCGGTGCGTTTATAATTCTATCAATTGCCCAACTGTAATTTGTTCACCCAGCATAGGTGTTTATCGTCTTTTGGGAGAGAGACATCACTAATGAAAGTCATGGGACCCCGGTCCATATTTCCACCAAAGTTTACACCGTTCACCTTTACTTCTTTTATTTCCTTCCCTTTGCAATCACCATTACTATTTCCCCTTGTTTTTTTATCCTTTCTAAACAACAAGACCGGAGAGATAGACAACCTCTCTGAATCGTTGGGAGCAAAGCTATTTGCATTTGTGTGCAGGGCCACGTCAACTACACGCCAGCAGAGAATTTTTGGCATTGTTGTCACCTTCTAGTTGAAGTTGGAGTCCTACTGGAGACAAACCTTGGTATCTTCAGCGAGTGAAATTCATCGTTGTCTAGAACTCAACCTTCCACTTGGGGTAGCCAACGAGGAGCACTATTGATATGTCCCACACGTATCTATAATTTTTGCTCGTTCCATGCCTATATTGGTGACTTTGGTATATGTTTTTCTACACTTTTATACCTTTTTCAACATATCTGGACTAACCTACCAACTCGGTGCCTCAGTGCCAGTTTATGTCTGCTGTTGTCCGTGCATTGCAGGAAAATGCCAATTATTAAAGTCCTCGGAAAAATCTAGAAAAATCGGCACAACAGAAGACTCCAGAATTCCAAGGGAGGGCCGGAGCGGGCCACCCCCTTGCTAGGCGTCCACCTGGCGCGACCAGGGGGGAAGCCACGCCAGGGACCCGCCTGGCAAGGTGGTGCCTCCCCTGGATCCCCCCCTTCCGCCTATATATTTCTCCCTCTCCGAAAACCCTTGGGAATACCTCCGTCATGCAATTTTCACCACTATTCTGCCGCCGCCGCTATCCCGAGATCGTGATCGCTAGAAGACCCTATCCCGGCATCCTGTCGGAGGGAGGATTCACCTCTAGAGTCTCCTCCACCACCATGCTCGCTGCCCGGATGTGCCGTGAGTAGTCCACCTTGGACCATGGGTATATGATCAGTAGCTGATGTTTTCTCTCCACTTTTGTGCCTCAATTCTTATACCCTGTGAGCTTCCCTAAATGACCAAGCCACTTATGTATTAGTTTCTGTGTTGCTATGTTGTGTTTGCTGGGATCCGATGGATTATGGGATTATGTTCAGATTGTGATGAGTAATATATTCGCTTTACCTTTTTATTATTAGTTCTTGAGTATTCTTGCATGTTCTCTGTTGCTTTGTATTGCTTTGGCCAAGTATTAGATAGTAACTCCAAGAGGGAGCGTTATGCTTGATTGTGGGTTCATGCCACCCGATGTCTAGCTTGAGTGACAGAATCATGAGACTAGGGGATGTGCTATTTCCACCAAGAAGAAAACATCGGTGCTTGTAACCGCGGTTGCAAGGATTGCTTACTTTACGCATAGTTTGTTAATGCAGTTATCTATTGTTTCGATCCTACAGTTTGGCTGGGGATCCGACCTTAATAGCAGCGAGATGTTCTGGATAGATATGTCTAGGTGGATGCTCTTTCTCGCCTATGATTGTCCTCATTGATGTGAGACTTTCACACCTTTTTTTTCTTCCTTCCCCATCATTTATTTTATTTTCCATCCTAAGTGCCAACATATCTTACTCTCGCTCATTCATTGCATGAGTGCTCGAAATCTAAAGGAGAGGATCATTTTGACTTACCTGGCCAGTAGTTTGGGGATGAGTCATAATAAGATTCCAAAGGAGACTAAGTGTGAAGTTTTAGTAGACTGAGTTCTCAACAACTACTAGTATTTTTATGCTCTAAACCCATCTCCCACTTCTTGCACTAGATTTTGGATATGTGCCCTAGAGAAAAATTAGTAAAGATATTTGTCACATATCCGTTTTGTTCATAATACGTTTTATACTGTGCTATAACTGTATTACTTGGAAATACTAATACAGGTGTAGTATAAAACATGGTCCGTAGTTTAACTCGGGTAAACTATATCATTGGGCAATTGATTGATCAAGCTTTCCTGATCATGGCGACACTTAAGTCCATTGACAATGAGGTCATATCATTAAGGGGAATGATGTGATGGACGTACACCCACCTAAAGTATTGCAATGTGATCGAGTCACATAGTTCAGCGTTGCTATGAATTTGTAATGTATGGCTTAGTCCTTAGACCGTAATGATCATACGTAATTACCATCTATGAGGAGACTTTGATTTGTATCCCACCGCCTGACTGAAATATGCTGGCTATAACGGTGCACTTTGGGTATTCCGAAATAGATGGTTGATGAGTATGTTAATAGATCAGAGAGGGATTTGTCAGTCCTTCTGACAGGCCAGGTACTCTGGGCCCACTCGATGATATTGCATCAACACCTTGCAAGGACGTGACTAGGTCACAAGAGATGCAATGATCATGGACGAGAGAAGTTGTTTGTTGTGAACGAGATGTGAACACGGTATGTAGGATACCAACGATCAAACCTCGGACAAACAAGGTACCGCAGCACAAAGGGATTACGTCGTATCGTTAACGGCTTCCAAAAGCGATCGAAGTTCATTCGATGGAAGCGCAGGGGCTGTCAAGGATTGTAACCAGGTCCAACTGACTAGTCATTGGTCAATGAGAAGAGTCTCGACCATATCTGCTGTTTCCCGGACCGTTAGGGTGTTACACTTAAGGGCAATCGATGCATAGGACAGTTACGGGATCAATCGGTGAAATAGGAGAAATCACCGGAATAGTTCCGGAGGAGGACGGAATGGTTTCCGGACATTTTGAATAGTTCAAAATAAAGTTTAATTGTTTTAATAATGTTTTATTATTTAATTATCTGAATTAAATATTTAAAACATATTAAATAAATTAAAAAAATGGGAAAAAGGCTATATGGGCCCATGGGGCCCATTAGGGGAGGAAGGGGTTTCCCCCCTTTGGGCTTGGCGCCAAGGGTGGGGCCCAACCCCCCTTATGGCCGGCGCACTCCCCCCCCCCTTGGGAGTTTAGTCCCACATGGGGGAGGGGAGGAGGATCACACCCCCCTTGGCGGGTGTGAACACCGATTCGGTCTTCAAAGGTATGAACACTGATTCCCTCCGTTACTTTACATCGCCAATAGCATAGATCTTGGGTTCGGGTACCGTAGGTATGAAAAAAATTTGTTTTCTGCCCCGGATCCCAACAGTGGTATCATGAGCTAGCTATGCGTAGATGTATTGTACGGGTAGAACACATCTTGGATGTGGGCATCGAATCTTCATTCGTTACCCTCCCACGTGTACTCATTTAGCGTTGCGGCAATGTTTGATGAAGCGGCCCCCGACCGACCTTACGCGTTTACGCGAGACTGGTTCCACGCTTGACATATGGCTTGTACTATATAAAGTGGCTGGGGGTGTCTGTCTCTCTGCATTAGCAATGCAAAGATGTTTGCAACGGAGGGCCCCGACAGGGGTGTAATAGAGACGGATGGGAGACGGTGTTGTGGCATGTTTTTCGCAGGATAGAAACGGTTCTCTCTCTCGAAACCCCTAGCAGCCACGTAAAACTTGCACAAGCTAAAGTAGAAAGGCGTTTAACTTTGCTTTGCATGAAGGGGGATCATAGGTTGTATGATTTAAAGTTTTACTTCCTGTTTTATGCTAGTATGCTAGATATATCGACGGTAGCACGAAACAGGACCATCTCTCACAATACCAACATTGTGTTCTCCCTTGGTGGGCACCTCCTGGAAGGTTCTCCCATATGGCTTGATGCTCCGTACATACCGGAGTTGTCCTACATATTAAACGGAGTTCGCATGAGGTTGGGTTCGGCAAGCCTGGCATATGCAGATATGGCCTTGCTGAACAGCTAACATCAAGGTTCGATTGGCAGGCTTGACGTATGTAGATGCGGGCCTGGAACACAGAAGACCGAAAGGTCGAGCACGAGTCACATGCCTGATGTGATTGGCTTAGAGGCCTACCTGGTTCGCATACTGATGGCCGTGACGATCGGGGGAGGTATGGGGGCTGGGATTGTGTAATCACTTAGTTAAATTCAGAGGTGTTTATCTAAGTGGGAGCTTTCTAGAATTTTGAGATCAAATTGAAACTCCACATTATGAACAAAAGTCTAAATATGTATCCTTGTGAATCAACCTTGTAGATGGAAGCACCTCGCCCCTCGTTCAACTTAGGATCATTCCTAGAGAAAGATAAGCTAAAAACAGATGGGACAAACTTCACCAACTGGTTCCGCACCCTGAGGATTCTCCTCGTTCCCCTCAAGATGGCATACGTACTAGAGCACGCGTTAGGTGACGCACCAGCAGATGATGCCAGTCAATACGAGAAGAATGTCTATCTCTCTAGGACTGATGATTACAACCTTTTCCAGAGTGGCATGCTCTACTCCATGGAGGCTGAGCTGCAGAAACGCTTTGAGAGGATGGGTGCATATGAGATTATCACCGACCTCAAGGCGGTCTTCGCACCTCAAGCCAGGGCTGAACGGTACGAGGCTTCTGAAGCCTTCTTCTCAGCAAAGATGGATGAGCACGGCAGCGTGAGTGAGCACGTAGTCAAAATGTCTGGCTACGTTCAGCGCTTGAATGCTCTGGAATGCCAGATTCCAGATGAACTTGCTGTTGATAGGGTGTTGCAGTCGCTTCCCCCTAGCTACAAAGGCTTTGTGCTGAACTACAACATGCAGGGGATGACCAAAACCCCTTCTGAGTTGTTCGCCATGCTGAATAGCGCCGAGGTTTAGATCAAGAAGGAGCACGCCGACTTCATGGTCAACAAGACCACTGACTTTAAGGAGTCAAGCAGGCGGGAGAAGGCCAAGAGAGGTGGCCCCAAGAGGGATGGCAAGTCAGTTGCCGCTCCTCCCAAGGCACCCAAGCCTAAACCCGGAGTGGAGTGCTTCTACTGCAAGGGTGAAGGTCACTGGAAACGCAACTGTCCCAAGTACCTAAAGGACAAGAAGGCTGGCAAGGTCGCCAAGAGAGACGAAGGTATATTTGATATACATATTGTTGATCTTCTCTTGACAAGCGCCGGGAACACATCCTGGATATTTGATACAGGATATGTCGCTCATATTTCTAATTCCATTCAGGGACTAAGGAATAGGAGACGCTTGCTCAAAGATGAAGTGACGATGCGCGTGGGGAATGGCTGTCGGATTGAGGTCTTGGCAGTCGGCACGAAGCATCTTAGTCTCCCTTCGGGATTGGTTTTAGTTCTGAATAATTGCTACTATGTACCCGCGTTGAGTGTGAACATCGTTAGTGGCTCTTGCTTGAAGCGAGACCACTATTCTTTTAAGTCTGATACAATTGGTTGTTCGATTTATAAGGATGAAATGTTTTATGTTCACGCACCGGAGTTGCATGGTTTATTCGTACTTGATCTCGATGGTGACGTATGTCACATTAACAATATTGAGGCCAAAAGATTGAAGAATGATGAAGATCACATGATGATGTGGCATTGCCGACTTGGTCATATTGGTATAAAACGCATGGAGAAGCTCCATAAGGATGGACTTCTTGAGTCATTGGATTTTGGATCCCTTGATACATGTGAACAATGCCTCATGGGAAAAATGACAAGGACTCCATTCAATGGCGTAATGGAGCGTGCGGATGTCTTATTGGGGATCATACACTCGGATGTATGTGGACCCATGAACGTCCCCACTCGCAATGGTCTTCGTTACTTCGTGACCTTTACTGATGACTTGAGTAGATATGGGTATATTTACTTGATGAAGCACAAGTCTGAAACCTTTGAAAAGTTCAAGGAATTTCAGAATGAGGTCGAAAATCAACTCGGAAGAAAAATCAAGCACCTTCGATCGGATCGAGGTGGCGAGTATTTGAGTCACGAGTTTGGCAATCATCTGAAGTCTTGTGGCATAGTACCACAGCTTACGCCGACAGGCACACCTCAGAGAAACGGTGTGGATGAACGACGTAATCGAACCCTATTGGATAGTGTACGATCGATGATGTCTCATACTGATTTTCCTGTGTCATTCTGGGGGGTATGCATTAGAAACTGCCATTCATATTCTTAATAGGGCACCATCCAAATCCGTAAAGACAACACCATTTGAAGAATGGCATGGCACAAAACCTAAGTTGTCTCACCTCAAGATTTGGGGTTGTGAGGCTTATGTTAGGAAACTACAGCCTGACAAACTTGAATCCAAGGCGGATAAGTGCATCTTTGTGCGCTATCCCAAGGAAACTTGTGGATACACCTTCTACAACAAGTCTGACAGCAAAACGTTTGTTGCAAAGACGGGACACTTTCTTGAGAAGGAGTTTCTCACGAAAGAGTTGAGTGGGAGGAAAATAGACCTCGATGAAGTGACTGACCAATCACTCCAATTGGAAGAAACGGCTACGGAAATTGTTCTGGAACCATCTTCCACAGTGGGAGCTGAAGAGAATGGCCAGAACGACATTCATAACGATCATGACATTGATGATGATCATGATGAGAATGAAGAGGAACCTTTTATGCCCCGTAGGTCATCAAGAGTCCGTCAACCTACTGAGTTTTACGGACAGCTTGTGAATGCAATCTCGGCTGATGAGTCGGATGAACCTACAAGTTACAAAGAAGCAATGGAGGGACCCGAGTCCGAGAAATGGCTTGAAGCCATGAAATCCGAAATAGACTCCATGTACACCAACAAAGTATGGACTTTGGTGGATATTCCCGAGGACCGCAAGGCCGTCGAGAATAAATGGATTTTCAAGAAAAAGACTGACGCAGACGGAAACGTATCTGTCTACAAAGCTCGACTTGTCGCGAAGGGTTTCCGACAAATTCAAGGAGTTGACTACGAGGAGACGTTCTCTCCTGTAGCGATGATAAAGTCTATTCGGATCCTACTAGCAATAGCTGCATATCATGATTACGAGATATGGCAGATGGATGTGAAAACTTCATTCCTGAATGGCAACATTGAGGAAGAGTTGTATATGATGCAACCAGAGGGGTTTGTCGATCCAGGGAACGCTGGAAAGGTTTGCAAGCTTCAACGGTCCATCTATGGGTTGAAGCAAGCATCTCGGAGCTGGAATCTTCAATTTGATGAGGTCATTAAAGCTTTTGGATTTGTCCAAAACGTCGAAGAGTTCTGCGTCTATAAGAAACTGAGTGGGAGCTCTGTAGCATTCCTTGTGTTATATTTAGATGACATATTACTAATAGGGAACGATAAGAAATTCTTAGAGGAAGTGAAGGAATATCTGAATGGAAAATTTTCCATGAAGGACCTAGGTGAAGCTGCGTACATATTGGGGATTAAGATCTATAGAGATAGACCTAATCGTCGGTTGGCCTTAAGTCAGAACACTTATATTGACAAGATATTGAAAAGGTTCAAAATGGATGACTCCAAGAGAGGTCTCTTGCCAGTTATAAAAGGTGTCAAATTAAGTGTGACTCAATGCCCAACCACAGCAAAAGAGAAGGAGGATATGTCATCAAAGCCCTATGCCTCAGCCATAGGTTCTCTCATGTATGCAATGTTATGTACCAGACCGGATTTAGCGCTGGCCATTAGTATGACTAATCGCTACCAGAGTAACCCGGGAATGGCTCACTGGACAGCAGTAAAGAACATCCTTAAGTACTTAAGAAGAACCAAGAATCTCTTTCTCGTTTATGGAGTTGATGAGGAGCTCACCGTAAAAGGTTACGTTGGCGCAAGCCTCGGCTCAGATCTAGATGACTCGAAATCCCAAACGGGATATGTTTTCATGTTGAACGGTGGCACAATTAGCTGGAGGAGCGGCAAACAGTCTGTCGTCGCTCAATCTACAATGGAGTCGGAGTATATTGCCGCTTGCGAAGCGTCAAACTAGGCGATGTGGCTGAAGAAGTTCGTGATTGAGCTTGGTGTCTTTCCTAGTTGCACTGACCCCGTGGGAATCTTCTGCGACAACACGGGTTCCATTGCTAACGCGAAAGAGCCAAGAACTCACTCTACAGCCAAGCACATCCTCCGAAAGTTCCATGTGACGCGAGACTACGTCAGGGATGGACACACTAGGATTCACAAGATACATACGGATCTGAACGCAGCAGACCCGATGACTAAACCTCTTCCACAGGGCAAGTTTGAAGAAAACCGAGAGACCATGTGTGTTAGATACATACCTGATGTAAACTAGTGTAATTTGTACTCTAGTGCAAGTGGGAGACTGTTGGATATGTGCCCTAGAGACAAATTAGTAAAGATATTTGTCACATATCCGTTTTGTTCATAATACGTTTTATACTGTGCTATAACTGTATTACTTGGAAATACTAATACAGGTGTAGTATAAAACATGGTCCGTAGTTTAACTCGGGTAAACTATCTCATTGGGCAATTGATTGATCAAGCTTTCCTGATCATGGCCACACTTAAGTCCATTGACAATGAGGTCATATCATTAAGGGGAATGATGTGATGGACGTACACCCACCTAAAGTATTGCAATGTGATCGAGTCACATAGTTCAGCGTTGCTATGACTTTGTAACGTATGGCTTAGTCCTTAGACCGTAATGATCATACGTAATTACCATCTATGAGGAGACTTTGATTTGTATCCCACCGCCTGACTGAAATATGCTGGCTATAACGGTGCACTTTGGGTATTCCGAAATAGATGGTTGATGAGTATGTTAATAGATCAGAGAGGGATTTGTCAGTCCTTGTGACAGGACAGGTACTCTGGGCCCACTCGGTGATATTGCATCAACACCTTGCAAGGACGTGACTAGGTCACAAGAGATGCAATGATCATGGACGAGAGAAGTTGTTTGTTGTGAACGAGATGTGAACACGGTATGTAGGATACCGACGATCAAACCTCGGACAAACAAGGTACCGCAGCACAAAGGGATTACGTCGTATTGTTAACGGTTTCAAAAAGCGATCGGAGTTCATTCGATGGAAGCGCAGGGGTTGTCAAGGATTGTAACCAGGTCCAACTGACTAGTCATTGGTCAATGAGAAGAGTCTCGACCATGTCTGTTGTTTCCCGGACCGTTAGGGTGTTACACTTAAGGGCAATCGATGCATAGGACAGTTACGGGATCAATCGGTGAAATAGGAGAAATCACCGGAATAGTTCCGGAGGAGGACGGAATGGTTTCCGGACATTTTGAATAGTTCAAAATAAAGTTTAATTGTTTTAATAATGTTTTATTATTTAATTATCTGAATTAAATATTTAAAACATATTAAAAAAATTAAAAAAATGGGGAAAAGGCTATATGGGCCCATGGGGCCCATTAGGGGAGGAAGGGGTTTCCCCCCTTTGGGCTTGGCGCCAAGGGTGGGGCCCAACCCCCCTTATGGCCGGCGCACTCCCCCCCCCCTTGGGAGTTTAGTCCCACATGGGGGAGGGGAGGAGGATCACACCCCCCCCTTGGCCTATATAAGGAGGGGTAGACCCCCCTTTTTCCAACACACCAATATCTCCTTCTTCCTCCTTCTCCTTCCCGGAAGTGGACTCCCCTTGTTTGGAGTCGGCACCAGGATTGGAGTTCTCCACCATAAGGCAGGCCGTCGCTCTGCTGGAGTCGGGATCCGTAGCCGTCTTTCTTCCACTACTCGCCTGGTTCGGGGCCCGGGAGGAACATCGATTGTATCGTACGTGTATAATCTCTTCGAGGCACTACACCTGTGGTGCTACTTCGTCGCTGGAGGTTTACCGGGAGTCATCCTCGCCGGTGGTGGTCTTCGACACGACAGGGAGGTCGTAGTTCCGAGTCTACGCCAACCACATTCGCAAGAACGTTTCCCTCTTTCGGTCTTCAAAGGTATGAACACCGATTCCCTCCGTTACTTTACATCGCCATAGCATAGATCTTGGGTTCGGGTACCGTAGGTATGAAAAATTTGTGTTTTCTGCCCCGGATCCCAACACTAGAAACACCGATTGGATACATTTGAGTCACAGACAGCGAGAGCTCTTACACCTTTATGTCTTACTTTGCTTGTTTCAATACTAGATATAGACTCTTACATGTTATTATATTTACTTGAATTGCATATTTTACTTGTTGTACTTTAAAGATCAAATCTTTGTTGGTAGCCTGTCACCACAGAAATTATCTTTGTTATCATTTACCTGCTCGAGGACGAACATAAATTAAGGTTGGGATGTTGATACGTCCCAAACGTATCTATAATTTATTCTTGATCCATGCTTCTTTTGGTGATATTGCTATATGTTTTGCTACACTTTCATACCTTTTACAACATATTTGGACTAACATACTAACTCAGTGCCCCAGTGCCAGTTTCTGTCTGTTGTTGTTCGTGCATTGCAAGAAATGCCAATTATTAAAGTACTCGGGAAAATCCAGAAAAAATACTAAAAAATCCAAAAGAGAAGACTCCAGAAGCCTAAAGGAAGCCCTGAGGGCGGCCAGCCCCTGGCCAGGCGTCTCCCTGGCGCGGCCAAGGGGGTGGTCGCGCCACCTGGCCGCCTAGGTCAGGGGGGCACCCCTCAGGCCCCCATTTGGCTTATATTTACCTCTCTCTCCAGAAACCCTCGAGGAGAGCTTTGTTACGCGATTTCGTCCACTGCTACGTGATACGTCCCAAACGTATCGATAATTTATGCTCGCTCCATGCATGTTTTGTGTGATATTTCTATGATCTAGATACACTTTCATACACTTTTGATCATATTTCGACTAACCTATTAACTCAGTGCACCCCAGTGCCAGTTTCTATTTTCTGCTGTTTTTCTATTTTAGTTTTCCCCCGTATAAAAAGTGCTCCAAAATTCCGGGAAAAATCAGATAAAAAATCAGCGTACCAGAAGCTTCCAGAGCCCCGAAGGAGGGCCAGGGGGCCACCACCAGGTGTCCAGGCGGCCATGGGCCTGGCCGCGCCAGGGGGCTCCTGGACCCCGGGTGGCCCCCCTGGCTGCCCCCCTTCGCCTATTTAATCTCCGTCACGGGAAACCTCCGAAGACAGAAACCTTTTTCGCGATCTCGCCTCTGTTCCGCCGCTGCCGCCGCGCTTCCAAGATCGGGAGCACCGTCAGGACCCTTCCCGGCATCCTGCCTGACGAGGGGGTGACCCCACGACTCCTACATGTGAGACTACCTAGTGCATGTGAAGACAGAAGGCCCGCTGGGAAGCTACGACAGGCCCGCGATTGGCCCAACCAAGCACCGACGTAGGAGTCCGTGACTAACATGGAAGATGCAACTTGGCATACAAGGCAGGACTAGAATTAGGAAACTACCTATGTGACCTAGCACGGACTCCCCGAGACATAGCCTAGTATATAAAGGCTAGGAGAGGAGACGTCCAGATCGTCTCAATTCGCATCTACTCATCCTAGCCTTGCGAGAACTCGCCTTGGCCTTCATTGTAATCGCATCCTCACATGATAATATCGAGCAGGAAGTACTTCTCCTGTTAGCCGACGAGTATCGTCCAACCTGTGCCTATCTCTATGACTAACCCAAGGTCCCTGGCCATGGGATTTGCTGGGGTTGAACCCCGTCAATTGGCGCCGACCGTGGGGAGTTCACACGTTGGAACCGCGATCTCGGCGGCCTCATCACCGACGATCGTCGAAGCAGCGACTCCATCAGCACTCATCGACTCTATGATCCGGGCAGACTCTGATCTATTCGGATCCCTCGGTTTCATGGCTCACCTCTCGTCCTTTCAACCAGCTTTCGCCGACCTGCGCACTGGTGTCAACCTGATCTTCGGAGCATATCAAATCTACATCAACCACTGGGGAGCCCTCCGTCTCACGGATCGCGCTCGAGCACCCGCGACGGAAGATCCTACATCAGCAACTGAAGCAGCACCCGCCCACGTGACGACTCGACGAGTCAGCCACGACCCCCAGCCTGACTACTCGAGTGATCCATGGAAGAAGCGCAACATGCGTGCAAGCAAGACGACAGTCAAGACGCTCTCCCAAGTGTTCATGGAAGACATCCACGAGCCAACCACAGATGACAAAAATCAAGATGACGACCCGAGCAGTCGCCGAGACAACCGCTCGAATAGCAAGGACAGTGATCCTGACAACACCGGCCAGGTCACCGTCACACTTGGAGAACCAGGAACCATACCAAAGGAAATATACAAAGGAGTGGAGCATAGCAATCGCAGGAGCGACGAGCCATAAAGAAGCAAGCATCAGACCCCAGGAATGGCGAAAGAGGACCATCACGTAGAAAAGATCTACATGTCAAAGGAAGCAATCGCCAGAATAAGGGACGCAGTGAAGCGCGGCAAACTACTCCCGGAGAACGCAACACAAGACGAGCTCAGAGCATACAACAAGCTGGCAAGTGACGCCACCAAAAGAGCAAGATAGCAACGCTTAGAACTAGAGAAGCAAGGAAAGACTGCCATCGACTCAAGGAACAACCGCAGATCACCTCCCAGAAGTGACTCCTCTGACTACGACTCCCCCATCCGAGCCAGATCCAGATTCAGCAATCTGAAACGCACGGACAAGAAGAAGGTGGCCCGCAAGCTAGATGACGACTTCAAGCTAGAAGAGGATGACGACGAGGAAGAACAACTCACGCCAGCCGAAGCCCTTTTCACTGCCCAAGAGTACCTATACCGTGCTCAGAAAGGCAAGAAAGGCAGCTTAGATCACAACACGACGATGGAGCTCAAAATAATGAAAGACGCCATCTCAACCCCCAAAAGAGCAGGCGCAAGACGAGCCCCCCGCGAGCAGACCCCGGACAGGGACCCCGGTTCACCCGACGACGACAGCATCGACGACTGGCGCAAGCGCTCAAACAAAAACAAAAACCACGACAGCGACGACAAAAGCAACAGACGCAACAGCAATCGGCGAGACGCACGCGACGACATAACACAAAGCAAAGTCAACCGCGGAAGAAGAAGGCGAGCAGCCCGCGAAGAGTACTCGGACGAGCAATCTTCCGACGAGAACTTAGAACCATGCGGAGCACTGTGCTTCACACGGTCCATACGGAAAACAAGGATGCCAAAAGGTTTCAAGCTAAACTCCACAACGCACAAGTACGACGGGCTGGAAGAACCAAAAGCATGGCTCGACGACTACTGACAGCCGTAAAATTCCAGCGCGGAACCAATATCACAGCAATACAGTACATACAACTCATGCTCGAGGGCTCAGCACGACACTGGCTGAAGAACCTACCACTCGGATCAATCAACTCCTGGAGGCAGCTCCGCAGCGCCTTCATCGAGAACTTCAAGTCCACTTAAAAACGACCGGCATCACTCGAGGAGCTGAGAGCCTGCAAACAAGGATCCAGAGAATCCCTGCGAACATACATCCAGCGATGGACCATACTGAAAAATTCAGCCGAGGACATATCAGACGAAAGCGCAATCGACGCATTCAGGAGGGGTTTGCAGGGCATCGACTTCAAGGAGCAGCTCGGGTAGATGAAAGTCCGAACACTCGCACGAATGCTCGAGCAAGCCAATAACTGGGCAGATGGAGAAGACTCCGTACGTAACGAATCGGAGATCCAGACAGCGCGCTCAAAACGCGACTACGACTACCACACCAGCGACAGAGGATTCGACAGAAGAAGAAAACGACCGAGGCACAACTTCTACGACAACAGAGGACCCGATATGGTCTCGGCCGGTTTCCCAGACGAAAAAGAAGGCAGACATCGCGACGAAAGGAGAATACAGCACAGAAACAACCAAGAAGTAGCACCCCAAATCCAAAACGGGACTGGAGAACAAGGCAGCCACGAGACAACACCCGAGCATATCGTTCGGCTAAAGAGCAGCTCGACGGACCACGCACAATACACGGGTTCAGAAACGAGCGCGGAGAACTCAGATCAGGGCACACCCTCAGGAACTGCAGGCGATTCATCGAGCTCTCAGAAGGGAAAAGCCGATCTACAACAACAACAGCACAGCATCTCGCAGGCGTGGCAGTCGGAACCATCACCCACAATGCACCGACAGCGCCCGCAATTCCAATAAGGCAAGTTGCAGTAATCCAAGAACAAAGCACGACACCTGAGGAAGAAAAATTACCAGAAGCGCACGGCCGGATCTACATGATACAAGAAGGAAGACCATCAAACGGGCAGCAGAAGCAGGTCACGAGAAAAGTTTTCCTCGCAGTCTCCTTGCACCCTGTTGTCACAAAATACCTGCGCGGTCCGAGACTGAAATCACCTTCTCCCGAGAGGACCACCCGCCAGCCATCCCGCGCCCAGGACATGCCGCACTAGTACTCGAAGCAAGAATTGGAAACTAGGATATGTCATGTGTCTTCATGGACGGCGGCAGCGGAATCAACATCATATTCACCAGAACCCTGGAAGAAATGCTCATCCAAAACTCAGCACTAAAAACTTCAGGAACAACGTTTCATGGAATCGTGCCAGGGAAAGCAGTATACCCCCTCGGAAAACTAAGTCTCGAGGTGGTTTTTGGCAGCACGAGCAACTTCCGCAAAGAGACATTGGACTTCGAAGTGGTCAGCTGGAAATCACAATAACACGCCATCCTAGGACGACCAGCCTTCGCGCGTTTCATGGCAGTGCCACACTACGCCTACCTCAAGATGAAAATGTCAGGCCCACAAGGAGTTATCACAGTCAGCGGCAGCTTCGTCAGGTCCGACAGGTGCGACAAAGAGTTCCACAAAATATCAGAAACCTTTGGAGCACACCAAGCCAATGGAGCCACATCATCAGAGGAAGAGACCCCACCGTAGAAGCAAAAGGGAGTTACATCAATTTACCATCCTTAGGGCTATCAAGCCATCGATCCAAATAAAGGGGCTTCCTTCAAGCAGCATCCCCCCCTCGTGTAAGAAACAAAAGGGAAAATATTCTCCCAAAAATTATTTCTGCACACTGGCACTCGGGGGCTCGCCGAAGCAGCCACCCCCCGAGGCGTTCTTCGCAAACGCGACTCTAAAAAATTGGCACTCGGGGGCTCACCGAAGCAGCCACCCCCCAAGGCGTTCTTCGCAAACGCGACTCTAAAAAATCGGCACTCGGGAGCTCGCCGAAGCAGCCACCCCCCGAGGCGTTCTTCGCAAACGCGACTCTAAAAAATTGCCACTCGGGGGCTCGCCGAAGCAGCCACCCCCCGAGGCGTTCTTCGCAAACGCGACTCTAAAAAATTGGCATTCGGGGGCTCGCCGAAGCAGCCACCCCCCTGAGGCGCTCTTCGCAAACGCGACCCTAAAAAATTGGCACTCGGGGGATCGCCGAAGCAGCCACCCCCCGAGGCGTTCTTCGCAAACGCGACTCTAAAAAATTGGCACTCGAGGGCTCGCCGAAGCAGCCACCCCCCGAGGCGTTCTTCGCAAACGCGACTCTAAAAAATTGGCACTCGGGGGCTCGCCGAAGTAGCCACCCCCCGAGGCGTTCTTCGCAAACGCGACTCTAAAACAATTGTCACTCAGGGGCTCGCCGAAGCAGCCACCCCCCGAGGCGTTCTTCGCAAACGCGACTCTAAAAAATTAACACTCGGGGGCTCGCCGCAGCAGCCACCCCCCGAGACACTTTTCGCCTATTTTAGACTCTAAAAAGAGAAGAAGGGGACCCTCGCCCAAAAACTCTGCAGCCGACAAGACAAACCTATACCACACAAGTTGGTTTACAGCAGATTAACAAAGTAATGCAAAAGAGCAGCAACAAACGTTGCTCAGCAAAAGAATCAACACCAAGCAAAGGCTAATCTCCAGGCTCTGACTTCACTTTGTATAGATCACCCAACCGACGGTCATTATCCTCGACCACCCACTTCACAACTTCACCTGCAGGCTCATCCGCCACGGTGTAATGGTCATCCATCGGCTGAGTTCAACCACTAGGAGGTCCTCGAGCCACCAACGCAATATCAACCCCCGGACAATGACTATGGACAAAGGCAAAAGCACAGCAAGCACCTGCATAAATCTGGTGATTAACTATGCGCCGAAGATCCGCAGGCTGGGAGAACATCCGGCAAAGCTTCTCAAGGGATGAAGGGGCAGGATCCAAAGGGTAAAACTCAGCAAAAAATCCTGCCAAACACTCCGCGGCAGTACTCAAGAGCCCGCGGCACCCTCTCAACCCGCATCCGCAAAATGGCGAACACCCGAGAACGCGCCCTGTCCATCCAGAAAGGATTGTTTGCCTGCACTACCGGGTCAGCCAGAACACCCAGCAAGCACTTCGCAATGAAGAACAAAGGTCAGCCACAAAGCATAGAAAAGAACCCGCGCAGCCGAGCGGTCGAAGGAAAAAACAAACTCACCCTTCCGAAGGTCAGACAGCTTCACCATCCAAGTTGCCAAGCTATCCAAGACAGCCTCAACACGCTCGCGTTTCGAGCGATGGACCACAAGAGCACCTTTCAGTCGAACGATCTCACGTTCGGCCTCTTTCAGCCTCAAGCAAACAGACTCGTAAGCACCTTCGCGAGCATCCTCCTTCAGCAAATTCCAAGCCCGAGAAACGCCTGGGATGGCCTACCGCAAAGAGAAACAAGCCAAAAGAAACAAGGCAACAAGCAGCACAAGAAAGCAAAGCAGGTCCATGAATTAGATCCGTCGTCCCGCAGGAGTCACATTACAACTGAAAGTTTTCAAAACACAAGCAGGACCACTCTACTCCTCGGCTGAAGAATTGTTTGCCTCTACGACTAGCTGCAGCTGGCGGGCCAGCCGAGTAGCGCGAGCACTCTGCTCGTCTGTGTAAGCAGGCAAAGCATCCACCATGGAATCCTCAATAGGGAGACCATGGCCCAGAAGAACAACAATAGACGTGGCAAGCCCACTCACCACGTTCTCACGAACCAAGCCCTCCAGCTGATCTCCATCCGGACCGAAGGCAACAACTAGAGAATCAAGACCCTGAGGACGCTTCTCCGCATCTGGGAACATGTGCTTATGGAGAAGCTTCAGGAGAGTGGTAGCCCGATCGTAGACATCCCCAACAGCTACAGCAACGCCAGAGACAGCATCTACAGAGCCACGGAGAACACCCGAATCGGCAGCAGCAACATCCACCGCTCCAATACCCGCAGAACCTGGAAGAAGGCCACAGCTTAAAATCCCAGCAATCGTAGAGGCAAACAAACTGCAAAAAATATGGAGGACAGGAAGAGTCCACAAACCAATTAGAGAGCTCGCCAATTCTTGCAGGCGCTCGCACTCAACCCTCTCGACCTGGAGACTCTGCTCATCCAACCGCCGCAACCGCTCGAGCTCACCTTGCTGCGCCTGCAGTTCCTTTTCCTTGGACTCCAGAGCAGCCCGAAGTTCAGCAAGTTCCTTCTTCGCAGCCTCCGCCCGCCTGTCGGCACCCTTCTTGCGACCTACGGAACAAACACCAATCAGAACCAATCAGCAAAAGAAACGAAGACCAAGAACCAGGATCTCACGTTTCATAGCAGTTAAGCTCCCCTGGACCGAGTCATGAGCACGTCGCCACCGATCAGTCTCTGTCAGCACACGTTCGCACATCCGGAATAAAGGCTGCACCCAAGCAGATACACCAAGTCAAAAGCATAGGAAAGAAGAAAATCAAAGTCTACAACCAATCACAAATGATTTCTTGCAGCCTCGAGGGCTACTCCCATTGGGAGCACTGCCGTGCTCCCAATATGTATCAGACCAACAGAAGGAAGACCAAAATCATAGACTACAACCACCCACAAGTGACCGTTTGCAGCCTCGGAGGCTACTATAGCAAAGCACAGAAGGCCAAAGAAATCGCATACCTGCTCCGCCATGCGATCAAAGAACTTCCCTTTATCCTTATAAGAGAGATCCCTCCTCTCCAGAAAGTGCTCCTCAGGGATCACTAGTTTGACATCCGGAGGTAAGTCACCCTCAGGAGCAGTAGCAGCCGAAGCAGACCCCCCAAACGGAGCAGTCGCAGAGGTCCCCTCCACACCTACAGTCGCAGGGGTCGTCCCTGCACCCGAAGACACGGGAGTAGCGGAACCGGACAGTCGTCCAGACGCCACTCCAGAATCACTCAAAGGAGCAGCGACAGCACCAACACTCGCAGAGGAAGCAGCCGGACATGAGCAGTACTACAAAGAGGTTACCTTCAAAACACCAGCCAAGGCAATGAAAGCCAGAAACGGCAAAGTGGAAATGTACACTAACCCAGCAGGCGCAGCACTTGGACGCAGCAATATCCCGAACCTGCGTTTCTTCGAGGCAGCAGGAGGAGGACATAGCACAACAGGAAAATCTTCGCCATCACCCGCCGCATCACGACCACTCGCAGGGCGAGTGCGTTTTGTTGGGGATCGGCGCAGAAAACAAAAAAATTCCTACCTACGAGTCCCGAACCCAAGATCTATGCTATGTTGATCTATGTAACGGAAGGAATCGGTGTTCATACCTTTGAGGACCGAAAGAGGGAAACGTTCCCCGAACGTGGTTGGCGTAGACTCTGATCCTATGACCTCCCTGTCGTGTTGAAGAACCTCCGACGATGAAGTAGCACCACACGTGTAGTGCCTAGCGGGATCACACACGTACGATGCAACCGACGTCCCTCCGGGCTCCGAACCAGAAGAGCAGCGGAAGGAATATTGATCCGGATCCCGATTCTGGCAGCGCGACGGCGTCCGGATGATGGTGAAACCCCCAACCAAGTGCAAACTCCAAACCAGGGGAGTCCGCTCTAGGTCGGAGAAAGAGAGAGAGAAACTCAATGTTGTGTTGAAAAAGGCACCCCCACCCCTCCTTATATAGGCCAAGGAGGGGTTCCACCCCCTCCCCTTCCCCCATGTGGGACTAAACCCCCAAGGGGGGGAGTGGTGCGGCTAGGAGGGGGGATGGGGCCCTACCTTGGCGCCAAGCCCAAGGGGGGAGGCTCCCCCTTCCCCTCATGGGCCTTTTAAGGCCCAAATACCTTTTAACCTTTTTAATTAATTATTTAAATCATTTTTAATATTTAATTCTGTCAATCAAATAATAAAACATATTTAAACATTAATATATGTTATTTTGAACCTTTCAAAATCTCCGGAACAGCTTCCGACACCTCCCGGTACATTTTCGGTGTTTTCTCTCTTTTCACCGATGATCCCGAATCAATCCTTAATGCATCGATTGCCCTTAAGTGTGACACCCTATGGTCCGGGAAACAGTAGACATGATCGAGACACTCTCTGACCAATGACCATCATGTGGGATCTGGTTACAATCCTTGATGTGCCCCCACGCTTCCATCGAATAAACTTCATCACGCTTGAACCGTTAACAATATTACTTGATCCCTTTGTGCTTTGGTACTATGTTTGTCCGAGGTATGATCGTCGGTATCCAATACCTAGTTCTTCCTCGTCTCCAACATAACATGTTTACTCGTCTGTGAATATTACATCTCTTGTGACCTAGCCACTTGCTTGCAAGCTATTGATGCAACACCATCGAGTGGGCCCAGAGTACCTATCCGTCACTCAGATTGACAAATCCCGCTCTGATCTATTTCATTCTCCTCAACATATCTACTTCGGAATACCCAAGATACACCTTTTCAGTTACCATGTTTCAGTGTAACGGTTAATGCACTCAAAGCATCCTAATAGATAGCAATTATGTATGATCATCACGGTCTAAGGATTCAGTCACTATGTTATTAAGTCATCGCAATGCTGAACTTATGTGACTTGATCACATTGCAATGCTTAAGGTGGGTGTGTGTCCATCACATCATTCTCCTAATGATATGACCTCATTGTCAATAGACTATTATGTTCTCATGATCAGGAAACCTTGATCATCAATTGCCCAATGAGCTAGTATGCCTGAGTTTAACTAGGGAACAGGTTGTTATATATCACACGTGTATTAATGTTTCCGCTTAATACAGTTCTAGCACAATATATAACGTATTATGAACAAACAGATATGTGACAAATATCTTTATTAATTTGCCTGTAAGGCACATATCCAACAGTATCCCACTTGCACTAGATTACAAATTACACTAGTTTACATCAGGTATGTATCTAACACCAATAGTCTCTCGGTGTTGTTCAAACTTGGCTTGTGGAAGAGGTTTAGTCATTGGGTCTGACGGATTCAGATCCGTATGTATTTTGCAAATCCTAGTATGACCATCCTTGACGTAGTCCCGCGTCACATGGAAACGCCGGAGAATATGCTTGGTTGTAGAGTGAGTCCTCGGCTCCCTTGCGTTAGCAATGGCACCCGTATTGTCGCAATAAATGCTAACAGGGTCGGTGCAACTAGGGAATACGCCAAGCTCGATGACTAACTTCTTCAGCCAATTTGCTTCATTTGACGCTTCGCAAGCGGCAATATACTCTGACTCCATCGTAGATTGGGCAACGACTGACTGCTTGCCGCTCCTCTAGCTAATCGCACCACCATTCAACATAAACACGTATCGCGTCTGGGATTTTGAGTCGTCGGGATCAGTACCAAGACTGGCATCGACGTAACCTGTTACGGCAAGCTCTTCTTCACATCCTCCATAGACAAGAACTAGATCCTTAGTTCTTCGTAAGTACTTAAGGATGTTCTTCACTGCAATCCAATGATCCATTCCAGGATTACTTTGGAAACGATTAGTCAGACTAACCGCCAGGGCCACATCTGGTCGAGTACACAGCATAGCATACATGATAGAACCTATGGCTGAGGCATAGGGATTTGAGGACATTTCCTCCCTTTCTTTTGCTGTTGCTGGGCATTGATTCACAGTCAATTTACTTCCTTTCATAACGGGAAAGAGGCCTCTCTTAGTGTTATCCATATTGAACCTCTTCAATATCTTCTCAAGGTAAGTTCTCTGACTCAGTGCTAATAGGCGTCTTGATCTTTCTCTATAGATTTTAATGCCTAATATGTATGCATCTTCACCTAAGTCCTTCATGGAAAATTGTCCATTCAAATATTCCTTTACCCTCTCTAGAGATTTCACATCATTCCCTATCAATAATATGTCATCCACATATAGTACTAGGAATGCCACAGAGCTCCCACTCGCTTTCTTATAAACACATAATTCTTCTTCATTTTGGACAAATCCAAAAGCTTTGATCACCTCATCAAAACGAAGATTCCATCTTCGAGATGCTTGCTTCAACCCATAAATGGACCGTTGAAGTTTGCATACCTTGCCAGCGTCCTTAGGATCAATAAAACCTTCCGGTTGTACCATATACAACTCTTACTCAATGTTGTCATTTAGGAACGCGGTTTTCACATCCATCTGCCATATTTCATAATCGTAATAGGCAGAAATTGCTAGCAATATCCGGATAGACTTTAGCATCGCTACGGGAGAGAAAGTCTCTTCGTAGTCAACTCCTTGAATTTGTCGGAAACCTTTTGCGACAAGTCGAGCTTTATAGACAGATACGTTTCCGTCTGCGTCAGTCTTTTTCTTGAATATCCACTTATTCTCGACGGCCTTTCGGTCCTCGGGAATATCCACCAAAGTCCATACTTTGTTGGCATACATGGAGTCTATCTCAGATTTGATGGCTTACAACCATTTCTCGGACTCGGGTCCCTCCATTGCTTCTTTGTAGTTCGCAGGTTCATCAGGTTCATTTAACATGACTGCATTGACAAGTTGCCCATAAAACTGAGTTTTTACTCGGGCTCTTGATGACCTGCGGGATACAATAGGATCCTCTTCATCTTGATTATGATCATCATGTATGTCACGATCGTTATGAATATCATGATGACCGCTCTCTTTAGCTCCCACTCCGGAAGATGGTTCCGGAACAACTTCCATTGCCATTTCTTCCACTTGGAGTGATTGTTCAATCATATCGTTGAGGTCTATTTTCCTCCCACTCAATTCTTTCGAAAGAAACTCTTTCTCAAGAAAGCATCCAGTCTTGGCAACAAACGTTTTGCCCTCAGACTGGTTGTAGAAGGTGTATCCAACGGTTTCCCTTGGATATCCCACAAAGATGCACTTATCCGCTTTTCATTCGAGATTGTCAGGCTGAAGTTTCCTAACATAAGCCTCACAACCCCAAATCTTCAAGTGAGACAACTATGGTTTCTTGCCATGCCATTCCTCAAATGGTGTTTTCTTTACGGATTTGTACGGTGCCCTATTAAGAATGTAAGCGGCAGTTTCTAATGCATACCCCCAGAATGACACAGGTAAGTCGGTATGAGACATCATCGATCGTACTCTATCCAATAGAGTTCGATTACGTCGCTCAGAAACACTGTTACGCTGAGGTGTTCCTGCCGGCGTAAGTTGTGGTACGATGCCACAAGTCTTAAGATGATCGCCAAACTCGTGACTTAAATACTCGCCTCCTCCATCGGATCGAAGGTGCTTGATTTTCTTCCCGAGTTGATTCTCGACCTCACTCTGAAATTCCTTGAACCTTTTAAAGGTTTCAGACTTATGTTTCATTAAGTAGATATACCCATATCTGCTTAAGTCATATGTGAAGGTCACGAAGTAACGAAGACCATTGCGTGTGGGGACGTTCATAGGTCCACATACATCTGAATGTATGATCCCTAACAAGTCTTCCGCACGCTCCATTGTTCCATTGAATGGAGTCCTTGTCATCTTGCCCATAAGGCATGGTTCACATGTGTCAAGGGATCCAAAATCCAATGACTCCAGAAGTCCATCATCATGAAGCTTCTTCATGCGCTTTTCACCAATATGACCAAGTCGACAATGCCACATCGTCATGTGTTCTTCTCCACTAGGTTTTAATCTTTTGGCCTCTACGTTATCAATATGAAGTATATCACAATCGAGATTAAGAATGAATAAGCCATTTTTCTCCGGTGCGTGAACATAAAACACATCATCCTTATAAATCGCACAACCAATTGTATCTGACTTAAAAGAATAGTGGTCTCGCTTCAAGCAAGAACCACTAACGATGTTCACACTCAATGCGGGTACATAGTAGCACTTATTCAAAATCAAAACTAATCTTGAAGGGAGACTAAGATGCTTCGTGCCGACCGCCACCACTTCAATCCGGCAGCCGTTTCCCACGCGCATCGTCACTTCATCTTTCATCAAACGTCGCCTATCCCGTAGCCCCTGAGAGGAGTTAGAAACATGAGCAACAGATCCTGTATCAAATATCCAGGATTTGTTCCCAGCGCTTGTTAATAAAAGATCAATAACGTGTATATCAAATATACCTTTGTCTCTTCTGACAATCTTGCCAGCCTTCTTATCCTCTAGGTACTTGGGGCAGTTGCGTTTCCAGTGACCATCACCCTTGAAGTAGAATCACTCAACGCCGGGCTTGGGTCCAGGTTTGGGTGCCTTGCGAGGAGTGACAACTGGCTTGTCGCCCTTCTTCGGGCTTCCCTTCTTTCCCTTCTCCTTCTAGCCAGACTTCTTGAATTCAACGGTCTTGTTGACCATGAATACAGCATGCTCCTTCTTGATCTCAACCTCAGCATTTTTCAGCATGGCGAACAACTCAGAAGGGGTCTTAGTCATCCCCTGCATGTTTTAGTTCAATACAAAGCCTTTGTAGCTAGGGGTCAGCGACTACAGCACCCTATCAACAGCAAGTTCATCTGGAATCTGACATTCCAGAGCATTCAAGCGTTGAATGTAGCCGGACATCTTGGCCACGTGCTCACTAACACTGCTATGCTCATCCATCTTTGCTGAGAAGAAAGCTTCAGAAGCCTCATAACGTTCAGCCCTGGCTTGGGGTGCAAAGACGGCCTTGAGGTCGGTGATTATATCATATGCACCCATCCTCTAAAAGCGTTTCTGCAGCTCAGCCTCCATGGAGTAAAGCATTCCACTCTGGACAAGGTTGTAATCATCCGTCTTGGAGAGGTAGACATTCTTCTCATCCTGACTAGCGTCTGCTGGTGGTTCGTCACCTAACGCGGCCTCTAGTACATATGCCATCTTGAGGGGAACGAGGAGAATCCTCAGAGTGCGGAACCAGTTGGTGAATTTTGACCCATCAGTTTTCAGTTTGTCTTTGTCTAGGAATGACCCTAAGTTGAATGAGGGGCGAGGTGCAGCCATCTACAATGGTTATTTGCAAAACACATATTTATACTTTGTTCATAATTGGAGTTAAATTTTAATTAATTCTAAAACTCCCACTTAGTTAAACATCTCTCCAAATTTACTAAGTAATTAACATAATCCTAGTTTGAATGATCGTCCTCGAATATCACACGGCCGATGACACATCTCCCTAGGTAGGCCATCATGCCAATCATATACGTTATATGACTCATGCTTAACCTTTCGGTCATCCGTATCCCAAGCTCATATCTACATATGTCAAGCCTGCTAGTCAAACCTTAGTGCATGGCTGTTCAGCAAGGCCATATCTGCATATGCTAGGCTTGCCAAACCCAACCTCATGTGATCGCTAATGTATGTATGACACCCGATCGTCACGGCCTGCCTATCATAAAGAGATCCTTCCAGGCGGTGCCCACTAAGGGAGAATAAAATCATGGTATTGAGAGAGATTATCCTATCATGCTACCGTCGCATATCTAGCATATTAGCAAGACAGGAAGTAAAACTGTAAATCATACAAGCTATGATCCCCCCTTACATGCAAATTAAAGTTAAAACACCTTCTACTTTATCTTTTGCAAGTTTTACGTGGCTGCTAAGGGGTTTCGAGAGAGAACCGCTTTCTATCGTGTGAAAAAAGCCACAACACCAATCCTGCAATCGTCTCTATTACAGCCCTGTCGGGGCCCTCCGTTGCAAACGTCTTCGGGTCCCTAATGTTAGAGAGACAGACACCCCCCCAGCCACTTATATGGTACAAGCCATATGTCAAGCGTGGAACCAGTCTCGCGTAAACGCGTAAGGTCGGTCAGGGCCTCTTCATCAGGACATTGCCGCAACGTTAAACAAGTACACGTGGGAGGGTAACAATTGGAGAATTGATTCCCACATCCTAGATGTGTTCTACCCGTACAATACATCTACGCATAGCCTTGCTCTGATACCACTGTTGGGGATCGGCGCAGAAAACAAAAAATTTCCTACCTACGAGTCCCGAACCTAAGATCTATGTTATGCTGATGTATGTAACGGAAGGAATCGATGTTCATACCTTTGAAGACCGAAAGAGGGAAACGTTCCTCAAACGTGGTTGGCGTAGACTCTGATCCTACGACCTCCTTGTCGTGTTAAAGAACCTCCGACGATGAAGTATCACCACACGTGTAGTGCCTCGCTGGATCACACACGTACGGTGCGACCGACGTTCCTCTGAGCTCCGAACCAGAAGAGCAGCGGAAAGAAGATTGATCCGGATCCCGATTCCGACAGCGCGACGGCGCCCGGATGATGGTGAAACCCCCAACCAGGTGCAAACTCCAAACCAGGGGAGTCCGCTCTAGGTCGGAGAAAGAGAGAGAGAGAAACTCAATGTTGTCTTGAAAAAGGCATCCCCACCCCTCCTTATATAGGCCAAGGAGGGGCTCCACCCCTCCCCTTCCCCCATGTGGGACTAAACCCCCAAGGGGGGGAGTGGTGTGGCTAGTTGGGGGGATGGGCCCCTCCCTTGGCGCCAAGCCCAAGGGGGGAGGCTCCCCCTTCCCCTCATGGGCCTTTTAAGGCCCAAATACCTTTTCACCTTTTTAATTAATTATTTAAATAATTTTTAATATTTAATTATATCAATTAAATAATAAAACATATTTACACATTAATATATATTATTTTGAACCTTTCAAAATATCCGGAACAGCTTCTGGCACCTCCCGGTACATTTCCGGTGTTTTCTCTCTTTTCATCGATGATCCCGAATCAATCCTTAATGCATCGATTTCCCTTAAGTGTGACACCCTACGGTCCGGGAAACAGTAGACATGATCGAGACACTCTCTGACCAATGACCATCATGTGGGATCTGGTTACAATCCTTGATGTGCCCCTACGCTTCCATCGAATAAACTTCATCGCTGTTGAACCGTTAACAATATGACTTGATCCCTTTGTGCTTTGGTACTATGTTTGTCCAAGGTATGATCGTCGGTATCCAATACCTAGTTCTTCCTCGTCTCCCACATAACATGTTTACTCGTCTGTGAATATTACATCTCTTGTGACCTAGTCACTTGCTTGCAAGCTATTGATGCAACATGTAAGGCCCGATATGCGGTACTGTTCCAGATCTAGATGTTTCCATCCAGATCCGGAGACGAAGCACATATCGGTCCCACCGCGACATATGACATAGCCATATGCCCCGGATTTCCAACATGATATCACAACATTACTGATACAAGGATACAACATCTCATACAATCGGCATACAACTGCCTTCATACAATACAACAGCGGAAGATACATGTCTGAGTACAGACTACAATCAAATGCCTATTGGCAAAGAGAAAAACATCGATCCCCATAACCACACGGGTCCAGGCCCTCCGCCGGGACCCGCCTAACTTGTCGTCGTCGAGTCTCCACATGAAACATCGATCACCATACCTGTTGTCGATCAAGAAACCTGAAAAGAGTTTGGGGTAGTATCATGAGTACAGAAGTACTCAGCATCCAACTGTAGTGGTTAACTGACCCAGCAAGGACTTCATTACTCGTCATTCTAGGACAACTAGTAGTTTACGGTAAGGAAGGGGTAAGTGGTGAGGTTGCTTCCGCACTAGCATTTATGAAGTGGCTAACGATCTAGAGAGTAAGGTAAGAAGCCAAGCATTCGATGAGGAATCGCCTCCAACAAGTCTTGCTATCAACTACTTACACAATCATAACACCTATCCTATCCTTGTCCTCCTCTTCACATCCCGAGGAAGAAGAAGCAGTCAAGGCACACACACACGTTGATCACGTTATATTAAGATTATCTCAGTTGTTGTTGTCTATGAACAAGGAGTAGGTCTCAAGTCGTCCATAACCGTGGACACGGCTTCTCGAAAAGATTGAACCCTGCAGGGGTGTACCAACTGCCCATTACAAGGCTCCGCACGCACGCCCATTTCTTTCAGTTGCTACCCATCATAGGCAACCATTTTATGATTTAGTTCTGAGAGATCCGAAATGACAGGTCCCTCTAACTAACAACGAACAAATCCGGGTGGCCCCCGGTGAGTCGTCATCTAGCTCAGGAGCCGGCCGCGCTCTCGATCTGGTCTCAACCGTCGGTCGCAGGTTTGGATAGCCGGTTAATCACACATGGGAAACCGGGTCCTCAGCCGGACAAGGTGGGCCAGCAAGGGAACTATATCCTCACTGGTCCGGGTTGGTTGGAAAACTATTGGCGGCCGACCAGCACACACACGGTTTCAAATGGTAAATCAGCTTGGGCCACCACTGGAAATGTTTGAAGCTAGGTAGGTAAGAAAAGGGACCCCATAAAATCCCACACGCGGTTAGGCACGCTCAGTATTAAAACCAATACCCGGAACTCGGATCCTAGGTGACTCGAATGGAACAAAGTGTCGGGGAGGGATAGCCTACACCTTCCATCCTTTGTCGAATATAGTCAACATTATAATAATCATATCATCAACAACAATATAATAATGATAATGTGATATCCCAAACCAAGGAGTAACAGGGTAACCTCACAACATCCTAACCATGCATACTAAGCAGGGGCTGAGCAACGAGCAATAGTACATAGCAGTACATGGTTTGCTGGGAGGGGACATGGCTGTATCGGTTTGAAAGAGGTTGTAAACATGTGGTAGGATCAAACATCGAACCTATCCTAGACTAGCATGCAAACCGCCGGTTGAAATAGAATGGATCATAAGTAATGCATAGTCCTTGCCTGTTGATAAGTCCGGTTCCGAAGCTGTAGTTGATCGCAAGCTCGCATCGTCTCCGAGAGGTACCCGCGGAAGCACACAAGACGATAAACACTGGAAAGCAATCAACGATCAATCATCTATTACTACAAAGAAAACACGAGCAAGCATCAACAAGAAGGCAACACGAGACATCGCACCTACCGTCGAGAGCGGTTACTAACAGGTTAAGTGGAGTACTCGTCACAAACGACGATACCGCACATTTACGATGGTTCAAGTTGTTTAGCTACAGGTGATCAACAAAGGTTGTTAACATGGCATGTCACTCAATCATGGCATGTCACACAAACATGGCAAGAGGTGAAGCATAAATAATCTACCTATACTAGTCAAGTTAAGAGGGTAAAATCCTAGACATGGCAAACTATTGCGGACCCCACGATAAAAATGGAATTTGGTACTGTTTTTCCCTAAACAATATTTTATTATTTTTATTAGCAAGAAAGAGCAGCATAAACACAATCTACATGCAATTCTAGTCAAGTTACATATAAAGAACATTTTAATCAGAGCAACGGTTGAAAAGTTATGGCAATTACAGTTTACAGTGGCAAGCAGTGTAATTAGCAATCAATCAACATATAAACAAGGTCAAACAGTGCAAATGAGCACATTTTATTAAAGTACACAAAATTCTAAGCAAGTTTCATGTTTTACGCATCGCGATTCGAGCTACGGTTATAAAGTTATAGCACTCGCAAAAAAAACTACACAATCTGTCAAATAACAGATAAAAGAAAAAAACATAACAGAAAGAAAAAAAAGAGGACCTCACCTTGGGCCGAGCCCATCTGCAGAGGACACGCAGGACAGGTCGGTTGGCTGGGCTGGGAACCAGGCCGGCCCAGGTGGACGGGGAGGCCCAGCCGGGCGAGGAGGCCCACCAGGGGCTGGCGGTGGTTGGGGACTCGTCCCGATCACGTCCTGGATCGGTTCGTCCCGAGCGGGAGGGGCGGCGGCGCCGGGCATCCTCCGGCGAGGTGGGCGAGCGCGGGGAGGTAGGTCCAGAGGGGGGCCGTGGTTGGAGGCTATGGCGCGGGCCCGGCCGGATCTGGGGTCGTGGCGGCGCGGGGCTTCGAGCAAGGGGCGGCGGCCGGACGAGCTTGCTCCGCCTCCCATGGCGCGGCTGCTGCAAGTGAAGAGGAGGGAGGAGGTGAGGAGAGGGAGAGAAGAGAGGGAAAGAGAGGGAGAGGGAAGGAGGAGGTGCGCCAGCAGCGTGCGGCTCCCTGGCCGGAGTGAGGGAGGCGGCATCCCTAGCGTGGAGGCGACGGGCGGCGGCTCCACGGGCGGCTGCATGAGGTTGGAGGAGAGAGAGGAGGCTGGAGCTGACGTGGCACGTTCCTGGCCGTCAGATCGGCCGATCTGACGGTCCAGAACCCATTGGGCTGGATCCCAGATCTGGGAGGCTAGGTTTGGACGAAAATGGGGTATTTTTTGGGCAAAGTGGAGGCGGTGGCTGAAATTTTGTGGCTAGGGAAACCCTAGAAAGAGGTGGGAGTGTGGTGGTCTTTATATAGCCCAGGTGGCTGGCAGTTTGCAAAAGCATACCCGGTTTTTCTCGCACGCGCGCGGTGTTTACGTTTCTGACCGCCGGGGGTCCGCAGGACCTCTGATTCGGGTAAAACTTCGAACTGCGCGATCAGCGCGTCGAGCCGGCGGCGTTCACCTCGCGCTCGAACCATTCCGAGAACACTTTCCGGCACGCTTTAAAAATATCCCATTTAATTATTAAACGGTGTTTTTCGTTCTGTTGGCTGCGGCTGGTCTCGAGCAGTTTTCGCGACGGTGATCGGGTGAAACCCGGTGTCGCAAAGGTCGAGTGTCAGGGTTGCAAGGGTCGCTCTCCGTCCGATATGAGATAAGAGGGGGAAAATAATCGATAAATCGGGGATGCAAACACCGCAAACAAATCAGACAATCAAACAATTCACACCGAAAACAATTTTTTTTTAATTTTTGCAAAATCTGGGCTGTTACAATACAATACCACCAACAAGGGATCTCGTCCCGAGATCCAGGACGATCCGGGGGAGAGGAGAGGAGAGAAAAGAGAGTCGACAATCTTCAACACCACCAACAAGGGAATCTGCTCCATGTCGAACGACGAACTCCGTCGAGAAACTTTCCGCAAAGAGACGACATCGTCGAAAATACGAAACCGTCGGAGTCAAGAGGAAGAATGACAGTGAAAACCGGATCAAAGGATAGTGTTTTTCAACGCAAGTCGTGAAAACACCGGCAAAAGGAGGGAGGGCAATGGACGACCAAGATAATTACCGGAATGCAGAAAAGTTGAAGGTACTACAGGATTTCCCAACCTAAGATCGGAATCGAGACAATACGCTGCAAGCAAGGCATTGTAACTATTCCGAAACTCCACACACTCGAGATCCTAAAGTTTGAAAGGGGATAAGTCGAGAATAAAACAATTACGACACTTGTCCGGACCAGAGCAAGGGTAAGGAGTAAAAAGATTCCTACTCTCCGATACTAACTTAGTAACTACAAAATAGTTTTTGTCTAGACTCGACTTCGGTCAGAAAAGGGATCCTACGGTCGGTAAGGCTCTGATACCAAGTTGTAAGGCCCGATATGCGGTACTGTTCCAGATCTAGATGTTTCCATCCAGATCCGGAGACGAAGCATATATCGGTCCCACCGTGACATATGACATAGCCATATGCTCCGGATTTCCAACATGATATCACAACATTACTGATACAAGGATACAACATCTCATACAATCGTCATACAACTGCCTTAATACAATACAACAGCGGAAGATACATGTCTGAGTACAGACTAAAATCAAATGCCTATTGGCAAAGAGAAAAACATCGATCCCCATAACCACACGGGTCCAGGCCCTTCGCCGGGATCCGCCTAACAAGTCGTCGTCGAGTCTCCACGTGAAACGTCGATCACCATACCTGTTGCCGATCAAGAACCCTGAAAAGAGTTTGGGGTAGTATCATGAGTACAGAAGTACTCGGTATTCAACTGTAGTGGTCAACTGACCCAGCAAGGACTTCATCACTCGTCATTCTAGGACAACTAGTAGTTTACGGTAAGGAAGGGGTAAGTGGTGAGGTTGCTGCCGCACTAGCATTTATGAAGTGGCTAACGATCTAGATAGTAAGGTAATAAGCCAAGCATTCGATGAGGAATCGCCTCCAACAATTCTTGCTATCAACTACTTAGACAATCATAACACCTATCCTATCCTTGTCCTCTTCTTCGCATCCCGACGAAGAAGAAGCAGTCAAGGCACACACACACGTTGATCAAGTTATATTAAGATTATCTCAGTTGTTGTTGTCTATGAACAAGGAGTAGGTCTCAAGTCGTCCATAACCGTGGACACGGCTTCTCGAAAAGATTTAACCCTACAGGGGTGTACCAACTTCCCATTACAAGGCTCCGCACGCACGCCCATCTCTCTTAGTTGCTACCCATCATAGGCAACCATTTTATGATTTAGTTCCGAGAGATCCGAAACGACAGGTCCCTCTAACTAACAACGAACAAATCCGGGTGGCCCCCTGAAGGGAATATGCCCGAGAGGCAATAATAAAGTGGTTATTATCTTATTCCATGTTTATGATAAATGTTTATTTTCATGCTATAATTGTGTTAACCGGAAACGTTAATACATGTGTGTTTAATAAACAGAGAAAAGGTTCCTAGTAATGCCTCTCTTTATACTAGCTTGTTGATTAACGGATGATCAAGGTTTCCTGATCATGAACATTGGATGTTGTTAATAACAAGGTCATGTCATTGGAGAATGATGTGATGAACATACACCCACAGTAGTTATAGCAATACGATCATGTCATCAAGTTTCTATTGCTGTATCAAACTTTCACGAAGTAACCCTAATCCTTAGACCATGAGATCACGTCAATCACTGACACCGGAAGAGTACTTTGATTCCATCAAACGTCACACCGTAACAGGGTGATTATAAAGGTGTCGTTGGGTACTTGGAAAGTGTTAGTTGAGGCTCGTGGATCAAGAGTGGGATTTGTCCATCCAGATGACGGAGAGATATACTCTGGGCCCTCTCGGTGATATCACATTGACATCGCTTGTAAGCACGTGACTGGCTCACGAGGATGTTATATCACGGAACGAGTAAAGAGTACTTTTCGGTAACGAGATCGAACTAGGTATGGATGATACCAAATGATCGGATCTCGGACAAGTAAAATATCGCGAGACAAAAGGAATTGGTTACGGAGTTTTGGTTCACACGATCACTAGTTCATCGTTGAGTAAGTGGGAGTCATCATGGATCTCCAGATCCCGCTGATGATTATTGATCAGAGAAGAGTCTCTGTCATGTCCATTTTATTCACGAACCGTAGGGTGACACACTTAAGTATTCGTTGACGCATTTGAGTGGATACGGAACGCCAGAGAATATACTGGACAGCACATGGACTGTTTTGATAAAACTGCTGGAATAGTTTCGGTATATCAAAATAGTACAAGGGGATAATTGTTAATGTGTTCATTGAATGAAGTGTTCATCAATGAAGTACTCATTGAATGAAGTGTTCATTAATTTGAGTGACATTAAACAAGATAATTAAAAGTGTTTTAATGTGATAAACTCTTGGAATTTTGAGTGGAGAATTATGGAAGTTATGGGAATAATGTGTGACCCTTTGTTTTTGTGAGTGGGGAGTCCACCCACATGATGAGGGGAGAGGTGGGGGCACCTCTTGGGGCGTGCTACCCCTTGGGGGCTGCCTCCCCCTCCTATATATAGATGGGTGGAGACCCCTCTACACACCAATTCCTCCATCTCTCATATGCCCTTTGGTTGGCATCTTCCTCCCCTTGCTAGCTGATCCAGTTTCACGAGTACGGTGCTTAGGCGAAGCCCTGCTCAAGATCTTCTCTACCACCACCACCACTATGTTGTAGTGCTGCTGGAGTTCCCGAGGATCCACTACTTCCGCTGCCCAACTGGAGCAAGGGGCGGAGGTCGTCGCTGATCTGTACGTGTGACCGATTACGGAGGCGCTGCCCGTTTGTGGTGCCCATCTTCATCATGACCTTGAGGTCGGCAAGTGATCGACTTCATCACCCACGAGAATCGTTCTCGTTAAAGCTTTTTGGTCTTCGAGGGTGAGTCCTTCTCAAACCGTTACAAGTTATCTCCTAGATGTGATCTTGGCAGTTGCAATCGTAGGAATTTTTTGTTTTCTATGCAACGAGCCCATCAGTGGTATCAGAGCCTCGTCTATGCGTAGATGCTTTGTACGGTTAGAACACATAGAGATGTGGGCGTTGATCCTCTAGTTGTTACCCTCTTTTGTGCACTTGTTCATATTGCGGCAATGTTGGATTGAAGCGGCCCTAAGCGCAGATTGCGTGTCACGCTTGACATACGGCTTGTACCGTATAAAGTGGCTTTGGGGGTGTCAGTTTCTCTAACATTAGTGATATGGCATTTGCAACGGAGGGCCCTGGAAAGGGATGAAAAGAAACAACTAGCGAATCAACGTTGTGGTTCTTGTCCGTAGGTAAGATCGATTCTTTCCTAGGAAGCCCAAAACCACGTAAAATTTTCAAAGATAATTTAGAAGCGTCTAACTTGTTTTTGCAGGGCATGTGATGTGATATGGTCATTGTTACAAAATTGTTGTATGAAATGAGATTTATTGTAAACAACCGGCAGGAGCCATATGGTTGTGTTTTTCCTTTTTAAGGCCTGCGTGCTGTAGATATATCCATGAGATATATTGTAATGGAGAAGGACGACCATGGTGGTGGGGCCATGGACCTTGGTGCCGCGCCGGTGGCATGATGGAGATCATACCAAGACGCACAAGATGGAGATCTAATGCGAGAAGGACCATATCATATCACATTATCCATGCATGTGATGTTTATCCTTTTATGCATCTTATTTTTCTTAGTTACGATCATGATCGCTTCGGTAGCATTATAAGATGATCCCTCTCACTTAATATCAAGATAATTATTTGTTCTTCCTTAGTATGCACCGTTAAGAAAGTTCGTCGTTTCGAGACACCACGTGATGATCGGGTGTGATAGACTCTACGTTCGCATACAACGGGTGTTTTCAAGCCTAGCATGTACAGACATGGCCTTGAAACACATGCAAATACTAAGGTTCTACTTGGCGAGCCTAGCATGTACAGACATGGCCTCGGAACATGGACCGAAAGGTTAAGCACGAGTCATATGAATGATATGATGAACCATATTGAGATGCTCGCCGTTGCAGCTACACTGCCTCACGTGATGATCGGTCGTGGTGTAGTGAATTTGGTTCGTGTAATCACCAAAGACGACTCGAGGGATGTTGTTTTTGAGTGGGAGTTAGATGAACTCATTTTATCATGAACTAAATCAAAGTGAATTTGCATAGTTCGTTGTAGTCATTGGCATTTGTTTACTACCTTTGCGCTTAGCTATAATTGAGATAATAGAACTATAGAATTCTGGATATTTAACTTTACGGACTGGTACCGTATTGTTTGAGTGTCAATCTAAAGTTTAAAGTCTTATTGCAAACTTTAGCAAACCTTGCTTACTCCATGAAGTTTAATAATGTGTATTAAATCGAGAGTAACAATTCCAGTGTTAGTGTCTAAGTATCACACTTGCCTCCATGATCCTTGATATTCAAATGTTGTTTGTTATTATCAAGGTTATCTAGGAGCTGAAAGGATTGTTTCAGAAACTATCATGTGTGGAAGATATAGCGATATCTGAAACAATGTTTAGTTGCAATGTGATAGAGTAAAATTTAGTGAGAAACATTTTCTCATATTGTATGAGAATTTGTGAAGGTTGGAGACACTATGTGTCCTAATCTCTCAAAAAGGTTTTGGGAACTAATATTGTACTCACAGTTTGTCCCTATGAGCTATGGTAGTTTTGTCATGAAAGTTGTCATGATAGGATGAATGGAAGATGTAGGTAAAATGTTTACTACACTATAAGATTACTAAAGAATGGAATTTGGAAGAACACCAAACATTTGATGACGGTGATCTACATCAAAGTGAGAATCAAAGGGTGTTAGTATTTGACTAACACACTTTGGATTATGTGTCATTTGAATGGTGCCACAAGTGATGTTGATAAATTCTTCTAAAAAGGAAAGGAATTGCTGAAAGAGGATCTGAAAAAAAAAATTGGCGAAAAAGCAAAAGGAAAAGACTGGAAATGTCCAGCTCGGGTATATAGATGATATACATGTTATGGGTATATTCATTGCTTGTTAAACAGTGTGATTCTTGAGTATTGGATACTGATTGGTTGGTATGAAGTGTCATACGGAACAACGCAATACAAGAGTTGCAATGGCCTGAGTAACTAGCAAATGAATATGGGATGATTCTCATCAAGAACAAAATAAAGTGTTATTGTGTTTATCGTTGGAATTAAACCTAGCCTTCAAGATTTATTTGAATAATTGTTATTCTGTTCTGGTGTTATACGAACAATAGTTGTTCAAATTATCACCATATTCATAGAAGATGGATGAACTCTATAAATCTTGTTGGAGAAATCACATCCATAATAACTGATGCTAAACATGTCGCAAGACAAATGATTAGAAGATCACTTATGAGTGACACCACCGTTTGAATCATATTGGAAAGAAACACATGAAGAAACTCCATGGTGATGGAATTTTGGAGTCTTTTGATTTTGAATCAATTGACGGTTGTGAGAAATTTCTAGAGATGATTGAAACACCGTTTAAATCATATTGGAAAGATAACATGAAGAAACTCCATGTTGGTGGAATTTTGGAGTCTTTTGATTTTGAATCACTGACGCTTGTAAGAATTTCCTAGAAATGATTGAAACTCCGTTCATAGGCCAAAGAAGGACGGACGACTAACTTATTGGACATTATACATGTTGATGTGTATAGTTCATTATGTGTAGCCGTGTGTGGTGGGTCTTATAACTTCATATACTTTAACCGAGGATTTGAGTGAATATATGTGTATATTTACTTGATAAGGAAGAAGTATGAAATGTTTGAAAATGTTCAAATAAATTTCAAGATGAAGTGAAAATCATTGTAACGAGAAAATAAGAGTTTATGATTGGATCATAAAAGAAGATTTTTGAGTTAAAAGTTTAGCAAATGCCTGAGAGTTTAGGAATCGTTCCAAAAACTTGCATTTCCCGAAACACCATAGGAGTATGGAGTGTTCGAGAGATGTAATCAAACCTTGTTTGACATGGTAAGGATCAAAGGTGTTATTTATAAAATTGCCATTATATTTTAAGGATTAAGCTTTAGAGACTACCGCTTTTCACTGAAAAGAGCGCCATCGAGATCCGTTGAAATAACACCATATAAGTTATGGAATGGGATAAAACCCAATTTGTCTTTTCTTAAATTTTGGTATGCAAGGCATATGTAAAATGTTTACAACCAAAGTCGGATAAAGTACGTCTTTGTAGGTTATCCCAAAGTAACCGTTGGGTATTCCTCCAGAACACTAAAGACAAAAGTTTTTTTTGTGGCTAAGAGCATCAAGTTTCTTGAGAAGGAATTTTTGCGAAAAGTTAAGTGGGAGGACAGTAGAACTTCGATTAGGTTGTTGAACCTAAGCTTTATGTGCTAAGTGGCGCAGCGCCGGAAAGTGTCCCGGAAGCGGCCGCAATGCTCTTGGCTCCCGTGTCCCAAAGGTTGTGGTCACGGCGATCTAAGTTCCTATTGAACTGCGTAGTTCGGATAATCGATCAAATAGTAAGATTTGAGATTGAATCATTGTTATTTGATAATAATGGACCGACTACATGCAAAGAAGCAATGATGGGCCCTGACTCCGTCAAAATGGCTAGAAGCTATAAAATCCGTGATAGTTCCATACACGAGAAACCAAGTTTCTGAACTTGGAAGACCCTCTAGATACCGTGTTTGGATCTATAAAGAAACAGACGTGGATGTTCTCACATCTATGAAATATTCGACATATCGTTAAAATGGTTTACGATTATGTTCAAAGAGTTGGCTATGACAAGATTTGATCTTTCATAACGATATTTAGTCTGGACGGATTATTGTAGCAACCACTACATATGCTAGTTTTGGTATATGGTAGTTGAACAAACGGAACAACGTTCTTCTAATAGAATGGTTACCTAGGACGTGTACAGGACACGGTCCAAAGGGTTCTGTTAATTCAAAGGATGCTAAAATAGCATGCAAATTTCAATGGTTGAAATAAGCATTCGCGGAGTTGGAATCTTCATCATGATGAAATTGTTAAAACGTTTAGTTTCATCAGAGACGGTGAAGATGCTTGCTTTTGCAAGAAATTAAGTGGGAGCGCTGAGACATATTTCTAATACATTATGTAGAAGACATATTGTTGATTGGAAATGATGTATATTTTATTGACACGGGTGAAGTTTCATTGAAAATTTGATTTTAATGGAAGATTTGGGCAAAACCAGTATATTGGGCTAATATGGTCTATATAGATAGATTGAGGTGGTAATATGGTTGGGCCGAAGTACATATATGAAATATTGAATAAGTTCAATATGGAAACGACGAGAAAAGTTCTTGCCGCATGGAAAAGGTTGAAGCGAGATTCAAGTGTTTTGACACTTGGTGAGTAAAATCACATGAATGATTTGATCAATCATGTACACCATGATATGTACAATTCCAAGAATGTCCTATGCTCTAAATGTTATGAGCATATACCAGAATGATTCATAAGATGATCATTGGACAATAGTAAAGATATCCTTACGTGCTTTGGAAGGACTAAGAATATATATTATGTATGTTGGACAATAGTTCATTGTAAAGTGTTACATTGATACTAGTTTTGTCGCAAGATACAATCTAAATTTATCTCAATTTTGGCGGTATGTTAAGGTGGCAAAATGTAATGGAAGAAAGTTCCATGATAGATTTGGAATAGTTCCAAATGGATTTGGATGAGTTCCAAAGTTAAGTCATTATAACGAATACTACAAGGAAAGGCTAAGTATATGACTGCTCTAGCAGCAGCAAAGGAGGGCATTTGTGTCAAGAAGTTTGTTTGACAAACTAGGTGTAGTTCCAAGCGAGCTAATACTATGAAGATCTATTGTACGACAATAGATTCAACATGGATTGAGCTCAAGGGACTAAGGTCTCACCGGAGGACCAAATTTATGCAATGCCATCTCATTAGTGAATGAGTGATGCGTAGAGACGCAAAGAAATGCAAATACACACGGACCTGAAGTGTCAGATCTGGAGATTAGGTCTACCACTAGCAATGCGTATGGATAACAACTGAATGCCATAGGTGTTGGATGCGCAAGTACCAAACTAGATTATTGACTCTAGTGCAAGTGGGAGACTGAAGGGAATATGCCCGAGAGGCAATAATAAAGTGGTTATTATCTTATTCCATGTTTATGATAAATGTTTATTTTCATGCTATAATTGTGTTAACCGGAAACGTTAATACATGTGTGTTTAATAAACAGAGAAAAGGTTCCTAGTAATGCCTCTCTTTATACTAGCTTGTTGATTAACGGATGATCAAGGTTTCCTGATCATGAACATTGGATGTTGTTAATAACAAGGTCATGTCATTGGAGAATGATGTGATGAACATACACCCACAGTAGTTATAGCAATACGATCATGTCATCAAGTTTCTATTGCTGTATCAAACTTTCACGAAGTAACCCTAATCCTTAGACCATGAGATCACGTCAATCACTGACACCGGAAGAGTACTTTGATTCCATCAAACGTCACACCGTAACAGGGTGATTATAAAGGTGTCGTTGGGTACTTGGAAAGTGTTAGTTGAGGCTCGTGGATCAAGAGTGGCATTTGTCCATCCAGATGACGGAGAGATATACTCTGGGCCCTCTCGGTGATATCACATTGACATCGCTTGCAAGCACGTGACTGGCTCACGAGGATGTTATATCACGGAACGAGTAAAGAGTACTTTTCGGTAACGAGATCGAACTAGGTATGGATGATACCAAATGATCGGATCTCGGACAAGTAAAATATCGCGAGACAAAAGGAATTGGTTACGGAGTTTTGGTTCACACGATCACTAGTTCATCGTTGAGTAAGTGGGAGTCATCATGGATCTCCAGATCCCGCTGATGATTATTGATCAGAGAAGAGTCTCTGTCATGTCCATTTTATTCACGAACCGTAGGGTGACACACTTAAGTATTCGTTGACGCATTTGAGTGGATACGGAACGCCAGAGAATATACTGGACAGCACATGGACTGTTTTGATAAAACTGCTGGAATAGTTTCGGTATATCAAAATAGTACAAGGGGATAATTGTTAATGTGTTCATTGAATGAAGTGTTCATCAATGAAGTACTCATTGAATGAAGTGTTCATTAATTTGAGTGACATTAAACAAGATAATTAAAAGTGTTTTAATGTGATAAACTCTTGGAATTTTGAGTGGAGAATTATGGAAGTTATGGGAATAATGTGTGACCCTTTGTTTTTGTGAGTGGGGAGTCCACCCACATGATGAGGGGAGAGGTGGGGGCACCTCTTGGGGCGTGCTACCCCTTGGGGGCTGCCTCCCCCTCCTATATATAGATGGGTGGAGACCCCTCTACACACCAATTCCTCCATCTCTCATATGCCCTTTGGTTGGCATCTTCCTCCCCTTGCTAGCTGATCCAGTTTCACGAGTACGGTGCTTAGGAGAAGCCCTGCTCAAGATCTTGTCTACCACCACCACCACTATGTTGTAGTGCTGCTGGAGTTCCCGAGGATCCACTACTTCCGCTGCCCAACTGGAGCAAGGGGCGGAGGTCGTCGCTGATCTGTACGTGTGACCGATTACGGAGGCGCTGCCCGTTTGTGGCGCCCATCTTCATCATGACCTTGAGGTCGGCAAGTGATCGACTACATCACCCACGAGAATCGTTCTCGTTAAAGCTTTTTGGTCTTCGAGGGTGAGTCCTTCTCAAACCGTTACAAGTTATCTCCTAGATGTGATCTTGGCAGTTGCAATCGTAGGAATTTTTTGTTTTCTATGCAACGATCCCATCACCCCCGGTGAGTCGACATCCAGCTCAGGAGCCGGCCGCGCTCTCGATCTCGTCCCAACCGTCTGTCGCAGGTTTGGATAGCCGGTTAATCACACATGGGAAATCGGGTCCTCAGCCGGACAAGGTGGGCCAGTAAGGGAACTATGTCCTCACTAGTACGGGTTGGTTGGAAAACTACTGGCGGCCGACCAGCACACACACGGTTTCAAATGGTAAATCAGCTTGGGACACCACTGGAAATGTTTGAAGCTAGGTAGGTAAGAAAAGGGGACCCCATAAAATCCCACACGCGGTTAGGCACGCTCAGTCTTAAAACCAATACTCGGAAGTCGGATCCTAGGTGACTCGAATGGAACAAAGCGTCGGGGTGGGATAGCCTAGACCTTCCATCCTTCGTCGAATATAGTCAACATTATAATAATCATATCATCAACAACAATATAATAATGATAATGTGATATCCCAAACCAAGGAGTAACAGGGTAACCTCGTAGCATCCTAAGCATGCATACTAAGCAGGGGCTGAGCAACGAGCAATAGTAACATAGCAATAGTTGGTTTGCTGGGAGGGGACATGGCTGTATCGGTTTGAAAGAGGCTATAAACATGTGGTAGGATCAAACATCGAACCTATCCTAGACTAGCATGCAAACCGCTGGTTTAAATAGAATGGATCATAAGTAATGCATAGTCCTTGCCTGTTGATAAGTCGGGTTCCGAAGGTGTAGTTGAGCGCAAGCTCGCATCGTCTCCGAGAAGTACCCGCGGAAGCACACAAGACGATAAACACTGTAAAGCAATCAACGAGCAAGCATCTATTACTACGAAGAAAACACGAGCAAGCATCAACAAGAAGGCAACACGAGACATCGCACCTACCGTCGAGAGCGGTTACTAACAGGTTAAGTGGAGTACTCGTCACACACGACGATACCGCACATTTAGGATGGTTCAAGTTGTTTAGCTACAGGTGATCAACAAAGGTTGTTAACATGGCATCTCACTCAAGCATGGCATGTCACACAAACATGGCAAGACGTGAAGCATAAATAATCTACCTATACTAGTCAAGTTAAGCGGGTAAAATCCTAGACATGGCAAACTATTGCGGACCCCACGATAAAAATGGAATTTGGTACTGTTTTGCCCTAAACAATATTTTATTATTTTTATTTGTAAGCAAGAGCAGCATAAACACAATCTACATGCAATTCTAGTCAATTTACATATAAAGAACATTTTAATCAGAGCAACGGTTGAAAAGTTATGGCAATTACAGTTTACAGTGGAAAGCAGTGTAACTAGTAATCAAACAGCATATAAACAAGGTCAACCATGTCAAAAGATCACATTTTATTAAAGTACACAAAATTCTAAGCAAGTTTCATGTTTTACGCATCGCGATCCTTGCTACGGTTAAAAAGTTATAGCACTCGCAAAAAAACTACACAATCTGCCAAATAACAGATAAAAGAAAAAAACATAAGAGAAAGAAAAAAAAGAGAGGACCTCACCTTGGGCCGAGCCCATCTTCAGAGGACACGCAGGACACGCCGGCTGGCTGGGCTGGGAGCCAGGCCGGCCCAGGTGGACGGGGAGGCCCAGCCGGGCGAGGAGGCCCACCAGGGGCTGGCGGTGGTTGGGGACTCGTCCCGATCCCGTCTTGGATTGGTTCGTCCCGAGCGGGAGGGGCGGCGGCGCCGGCCATCCTTCGGCGAGGTGCGCGAGCGCGGGGAGGTAGGTCCAGAGGGGGGCCGTGGGAGGAGGCTACGGCGCGGGCCTGGCCGGATCTGGGGTCGTGGCGGGGCGGGGCTTCGAGAAAGGGGCGGCGGCCGGACGAGCTTGCTCCGCCTCCCATGGCGCGGCTGCTGCAAGTGAAGAGGAGGGAGGAGGTGAGGAGAGGGAGAGAAGAGAGGGAAAGAGAGGGAGAGTGAAGGAGGAGGTGCGCCGGAAGCGGGCGGCTCCCTGGCCGGAGTGGGGGAGGCGGCGTCCCCGGCATGGAGGCGACGGGAGGTGGCTCCACGGGCGGCTGCGTGAGGTTGGAGGAGAGAGAGGAGGCTGGAGATGACGTGGCACGTTCCTGGCCGTCAGATCGGCCGATCTGACGGTCCAGAACCCATTGGGCTGGATCCTAGATCTGGGAGGCTAGGTTTGGACGAAAATGGGGTATTTTTTGGGCAAAGCGGAGGGGGTGGCTGCAATTTTGTGGCTAGGGAAACCCTAGAAAGAGGTGGGAGTGTGGTGGCTTTATATAGCCCAGGTGGCTGGCAGTTTGCAAAAACATCCCCGGTTTTTCTCGCACGCGCGCAGTGTTTACGTTTCTGACCGCCGGGGGTCCGCATGACCTTCGATTCGGGTAAAACATCGAACTGCGCGATCAGCGCGTCGAGCCTGCGGCGTTCAGCTCGCGCTCGAACCGTTCCGAGAACACTTTCCGGCGCGCTATAAAAATATCCCATTTAATTATTAAACGGGGTTTTTCGTTCCGTTGGCTGCGGCTGGTCTCGTGCGGTTTTCGCGATGGTGATCGGGTGAAACCCGGTGTCGCAAAGGTCGAGTGTCAGGGTGGCAAGGGTCGGTCTCCGTCCGATACGAGATAAGAGGGGGGAAATAATCGCCGATCGATAAATCGGGGATGCAAACACCGCAAACAAATCAGACAATCAAACAATTCACACCGAAAACAATTTTTTTTAATTTTTGCAAAATTTGGGCTGTTACACAACACCACCGAGTGGGCCAAGAGTACCTATCCGTCACTCGGATTGACAAATCCCGCTCTGATCTATTTCATACTCCTCAACATATCTACTTCGGAATACCCAAGATACACCTTTTCAGTTACCATGTTTCAGTGTGACGGTTAATGCACTCAAAGCATCCTAATAGATAGAAATTATGTATGATCATCACGGTCTAAGGATGCAGTCACTATGTTATTAAGTCATCGCAATGCTGAACTTATGTGACTTGATCACACTGCAATGCTTAAGGTGGGAGTGTGTCCATCACATCATTCTCCTAATGATATCACCTCATTGTCAATAGACTATTATGTTCTCATGATCAGGAAACCTTGATCATCAACTGCCCAATGAGCTAGTATTCCTGAGTTTAACTACGGACCAGGTTGTTATATATCACACGTGTATTAATGTTTCCGCTTAATACAGTTCTAGCACAATATATAACGTATTATGAACAAACAGATATGTGACAAATATCTTTATTAATTTGCCTCTAGGGCACATATCCAACACGTTTGACACGAAGAGGACTTGAATCCCCAGAGTCATCTTCAACTGACGGTGGAGCACCCGTGGACTCGACAGCAACAGCACCCGAAGCGCTAGAAGCACCCCCATCACTCGCAGGGACAGGATCGGCATCAGCCTCACCAGGTTCATCGAGTATATATGCATCCTCAGGCTGCGGCGGATTGTTCAACAAAGGATTGTGACCCTACAGATCAAAACGACATCAGAAACCAATAGGAACGAGTCAGCAATTCAAAAGAAAATTAAGATAAGTACATGAGGAAGAGGCAAGTCAGCAGAGTAAGGACGAACAAGACTCTGCTCCCCAATGCTCGTGCACTTTGTGACTTGCTGAACCCGGGCTAAAAACTAGTCATCGGAAAACTCTTCGGGTGAACACCTGGTTGAGTCATCAGGCCCAGTATATTGCCACATGGGACAGACCCGATGCTGAAGCGGCTGCAAGCGTCTCTTGAAAAACACGGAGATAAGCTAGCCGCCAGTCAATTCATCCTTCAAAGCAGTAATCTTCTGCACAAACGGTTCCACGAGAGACGACTCGCGAGCAGACAAAGGATGCGCCCATGAAGAATGCTTAACCGCCCGCGCAGCAGGGTCGAAAGGAGGCAGACCAAACCGCTGACCCGCAACGCACTGGTGCTTCAAATAAAACCAGCTCCTCCGCCACGAAAAGACGGAGTCCAACTTCTCCAGATCAAAATAAGCAGATTTCTCCTTAACGGAGATCCCCACGCCCCCAATGGCGTATTCAGAATTTGTCCTCTTCACATTGAAGAGACGTTTCCAGAGGCCCCAATGGGGATAAATTCCCAAAAAACCCTCACAGAGCGTAATGAAACAGGCAATGTGCAGAATCCCATTGGGGGTTAAATCATGCAGTTGCAACTGATAGGCGCAAAGCAACCCCCGGAGGAAAGGGTGAATGGGAAGTTCAAAACCACGGGGGAAGAAACTCTGAAAGCATACCCGCTCATCTAGACGGGCCGCAGGAACCTCCTCATCACCAGGAATCCGGTCGGCATCACGCGCCACCACGTCGTCAGCCACCAGTTCATCCAGATTTGCAACTCCAAAAGCAGAGTGCTCCCATCTACCGGTCATCCTCGCCGACTCCTGCGCTGCACTACGGGGACGCTTGGACATGGATCTCAACTAGCAAACCGCACGAAAAGACAGGCAGACGGCAAAGAACAACGAAGGAAGAAGAAAGGAAGACAGGAGAAGGCAATGGCTGGGTGAAAACCTAAAACACACCAGACCCCGGTATTTAACCATCAGTCCGAGCAAACAAATCGTCACCGCTCATCTTGGAATCCAAGAGACGTGGCACGATACCACGATAGCCGAGGAACATGGAAAACTATATCGGCGCACTAACCATACCGCCCACCGCGCGCGAAAAATGAGGGCCATCATCACGAAGTGCAAAATTTTCGGGCAACAGATGTCAAGTCACTCAATTTTCACTTGACATGGCGACTCAACCTGTCAGGCGAACCAGCAAACGTCACACCTCAGCAACGCATCTCAAACACGCATCTTCGGTAAGCATCCAGCTCTTTACAAGCTTTTTTCATATTATTTCAAAGAAAAATTATTACTCCCATTGGGAGTACCTTTATTCGAGTTCGGGTGCTCCCTCACCCAGAAGGCAAAGATGTGCTCAAGTGATCACTCGCACCAGCAGAAACAACATACTCTCAGAGTTCGGGTGCTCCCTAACCCCAAAAGCAAAAAAGAATTCGAGTGACCACTCGCCCAAAAAATATTCAGCCATTCAGCAAACATGACTTACTCGCACACTCGACGACATTCCGAATGGGTGCTACAAACTCCGCGAGTGACGAATAAAACAGCTCACTTGATTGTTTATTCCAAGTGGGTGCATTGCTAAATCAGGCTCCGTGCCTCAACAAAAACGATTATGCCTGGGCTACGACACACTCTACCCAGATGCCACGCAAGCTTAACATGTAGGTAAGACCCCGCTGCGTAGAACGGCCGGCCGGGACTTGCCGCAGAGCGATTTCACTCCCGGCCTTTTCCATGCGCTTGCATGATAGAAAGAGTCGAGCGGACGCGCTCTGGCTATGTGCTTAGACTTGCAGCAATTGATCCTATAAGACCTGCAGTGGCATGACTTTGCTTGACACCAGTGTTCTAAGTTCATGTCGAGGGACATGAGCTTGATCGGGCTACTGTGGTATTTGTCACTAGAACAATCCACCAAGGCTCGACCAGTCGACTCCTTGGGCCCTTTCAGCTTAGCAATCCCTCGAAACAGATATTGTCATGGCTCAAAACTGCCAACGACCCGTGGCGATACCATGCTTACAAACAATAAGGCGCAGATGAATACGAGTCCCTGCGCGACTCTTCGAGTCCTCCAGACACTCGGGGGCTACTGACGAGGGGGTGACCCACGACTCCTACATGTGAGACTACCTGGTGCGTGCGAAGACAGAAGGCCCGCTGGGAAGCTACGACAGGCCCGCGATTGACCCAACCAAGCACCGACGTAGGAGTCCGCGACTAACATGGAAGGTGCAACTTGGCGTACAAGGCAGGACTAGAATTAGGAAACTACCTATGTAACCTAGCACGGACTACCCGAGACTTATCCTAGTATATAAAGGCTAGGTGGGGAGACGTCCAGATCATCTCAATACGCATCTACTCATCCTAGCCTTGTGAAAACTCGCCTTGGCCTCCATTGTAATCGCCCCCTCACGTGATAATATCGATAAGGAAGTGATTCTCCTGTTAGCCGATGAGTATCGTCCAACCTGTGCCTATCTCTATGACTAACCCAGGGTCCCTGGCCATGGGATTTGCCGGGGTTGATCCTCTTCACTGCCGGAGGGAGGATCGACCTCGGGGAGCTTCTCCTCCACCATGGACGCTTCCCGGTTGTGTCGTGAGTAGTTTCCTTTGGACCATGGGTCTGTGATCAGTAGCTATGTGATGTTCTCCTCTCCTATTTGTTCTTCATGGTTTAGACGTCGTGAGCTGCCCTACATGATCGAGGCACATATGTAATCTTTCTGCTTTTGCTATGCTGAGTTTGATGGGATCTGATGGATTATGAGATTATGTTCAGATTGTGATAGTGTAATATAATTGGTTCTTATCTTTTGTATTTTTGTTCCGAAGTAATTCTTGCATGTTCTCTGTTGTTGTTTATTGCTTTGACCAAGTGGTAGGTAGTAACTCCAAGAGGGATCGTTATGCTCGATTGTGGGTACATGCCCCCTGATAACACGCTTGAGTGACAGAAACATGAGTCTAGGGGATATGTTGTGCACACAAGGGGGAAAACAACGGTGCTTGTAACCGCGGTTGCAAGCATTGTTTACTTTACGCAAAGTTCTTTTTAATGCAGTTGTCTCTTGCTTTGGGTTTACACTTTTGGTGGGGCTCGCAACTTAATACCAGCGAGATGTTCTGGATAGATATCTCAAGGTGGATGATTAGTAGTAGATGCAGATGGATTTTGGTTTACTTATTTTAGCGTACTGCCCATGCTTTTGAGCCTCTTCCTTTCTTTTGTAGCATAGTTAGCATTGCAGTACTTTTATAATCCTGTCAATTACCCGTTTGTAATTTGTTTACCTCGCATAGCAGTTTTATCGTCTTTTGGGAGAGAGACATCACTAGTGAACATCACGGAACCCCCGTCCATATTCTCATCATTGTTTACACGCGCATTTATTTTCTAGCTTTTACTTTCAGTTTCTATCATTATCATTATCCCTTGCGTTTTGATCCTTTGTAAACTACAAGACCGGAGAGATTGAAAACCTCTCTGAACTTCGTTGGGAGCAAAGTTATTAGTGTATGTGTGCAGGTCTAGGTTAAGTGAGCAATATCTCAAACGGCGTGTTGCTCGCTTCACCACCTACTTATCATTATCGGAGTCCTACTGGATTGCTAACCTCGGTATCTTCACTGAGGGAAATTTGTTGCTATCCTACATCTCACCTTCCACTTGGGGTAACCAACGAAGGGCGAGAAGCCAGTACCACTTCCACGCCATCAAGCGAATTTCTGGCACCGTTATCGGGGACTCCGAGTGATAAGATAGGGGAGTTTCCCACTACCTTTTACCTTTACTTTTTAGTCTTGTTAGTTTACCTTTCAGTTTTTATCTTCGTGTCATTTATCAAAAATCCAAAAAAAATATTATGTCTAGTTCCTTACTTGCCAATCAATGTCTGACTTCTTTGAAACCAGATCTTATTGGCATGGAGGATTCACCGACGATCAACAAAAGTGGTACAAGGAACACCGCTTGTCTCAAAAGGGGATACACTTATGGAAACAAATACATCAGTTTTATGAGTATGCTAGAAACTTGTGCTCAATATATAAAATATCTTTCTGCAGGGATGAATCTTGTTGCTTTATGAGGCACAAACACCTTGCTTTCCAATGTGAGTACAATGATCATGAAACCTTAGCTTCTTAAGCTAAGAGAACCTATGATTTTTATGATGCAGAGGAAATAGAAGAATTTTTTGCTTATAAGGGTGCCTATGAAATTACTTCTCTTAAAAATATTGATGATGCCCCTTAAAAATCTGAGAGTCTTGCTATACTTAACTATTGGGTGGAAAATTACGATGCAAATTATTATATTATTGATTGATGTCACGAGAGTTTACTTCTCGCCCCTCGTTGGTTTACCCAAAGTGGAAGGTTGAGATGTAGCGTAGCGGAAATTTCCCTTAGCGAAGATGCTAAGGTTTAAGTGTCGAACCAATAGGACTCCAACAGATAAAAGAAGGTGGTGAAGTGAACAATGGCGCCGTTCACAACTCAAAGTTTCTTACTTCACCTGGACCTGCACACACAGCAAATAATTTTGCTTCCCAACGAGTACAGAGGAGTTGTCAATCCCAGGTGGAGAAGCTCCTGGAGGTGGTTCCTCCCTCCGGCAGGGTGCCGGGAAGAGGTCTTCTGGTGCTCCCGATCTTGGAAGCGCAGCGGCGGCGGAACAGAGGAGAGATCGCGAAAAAGGGTTCCCCTCTCGGGGTTTTTGCGTCACGGGGAATAAATAGGCGAAGGGGGTAGCCAGGGGGGCACCAGGGGTCCAGGAGGCCCCCTGGCGCGGCCCCACCCTAGGGCGCGCTGGGAGGGCGCCTGGGACCCTGGTGGGTCCCCTCTGCCCCCCCCCCCCCTCGTTGATTCTCGAAGCTTCCTGTACGCTGATTTCTTATTGGATTTTTCCCGAATTTTTGGAGCACTTTTTATATGGGGGAAACCTGAAATAGAAAATAGCAAAAAAGAGGAACTGGCACTGGGGTGCACTGAGTTAATAGGTTAGTCCAAATATGATCAAAAGTGTATGGAAGTTCATCAATATCATAGCAATATCACACAAAAGAGGCATGCAGCAAGCAGAAATTATAGATACGTTTTGGACGTATCAACATCCCCAAGCTTAATTCCTGCTCGTCCTCGAGTAGGTAAATGATAAAAGCATAATTTCTGTGGTGACATGCTAACAACCATATAAGAACTTTTAAGTAAAGAAATCAAGGTATGTAATTCAATTCAAGTCATAACAGGCAAGAGTCTATATTTAGCATTGAAACAAGCAACATAAGAACATAAAGGTGCAACAGCTCTCGCTGTCCGTGACTCGAATGTATCCAAATGGTGTTTGCGTGCAAGAACGGGGATAGAGATATACGAGAAAAAGTATTTTTGTGTTGAGAACTTAATCTACTAAAGTTTCACACTTGGTCTTCTTTGGAATCTTATCTTGACTCATCCCCTAACCACTAGTCAGGTACAAGTCAAAATGATCCACTCCTTTTCGACATTTTGAGCACTCATGCAATGGATGAGCGTAAGCAAGAAAGTTGACACTTAGGATGGAAAGAGAGAATATGGTGGAGGAGGAAGACAAAAAGGTGTGAAAGGCTCACATCAATGAGGACAATCATAGGCGAGAGAAAGCCACATGATAGATATGATGTGAGGAGTAGGGATTGCCATGCAACGGATGCACATATGAGCTAAAAGCTCTCCAATGGAACTAGTGGGGGTGCATCCAACTTGCTTGCTCAAGAAGACCTAGAGCTCATTTGAGTAGGCTCATCGTTGGAATATACAAGCCAAGTTCTATAGTGTGAAGGTCCCCACATAGCTATATGCATGAATGATAATCTCTATGGAGTACAAGATATAAGAGGGAGTACGAGTGTGGATCTCTCAAAAGGAATAGTAGTGTGCCCCTTCTCTCTTTTTATTTCTTTTTCTCTTTTTTCTATTTTTTGTATTTTTTGATGGCCTCAATGGATCTTTCTATTTCTCTCATTTGTCCTATTTGGGATCTTTTAATTTTTTCCTCTTTGGGATCTTTTCCTCACTTTAGGGGCAACACTCTATATATTACAAAAAGTATAGAAGATCTTTCACACTTTACAAAAGTACTCAAATCATAAAGAAGATCTTTCACACTTTACAAAAGTACTCAAATCATAAAGAAGATGTAACTATCATGATGTATGCAAATGTATGCTTCTGCCAGTGTAGCAGGATATGCAATGATACTAGCGCGTCATGTAGCAATGATTAGGGCAAGGCCCAACCAGCATGAGGCTCATCTATCAAGCAAGTAGCATGTATGACATGAAGATCAAGTCATGAGAAGGTGGATGTTGCATGGCAATATATCTCGGAAAGGCTATGGAAATGCCTTGATAGGTAGGTATGGTGGATGTTTTGAGGGAGGATATAAGGAGGTTTATGATGACAGAGCGTATCATGCCAAGGGTTTGGATGTACCGGCGAAGGTGGACGCCAACTCTCGGAGTGAGAAGAAAGCAATGCACGGCACGGGAGAGGCTAGAAAAATATGGGAAGGTGGAAGTGTCAACTTTCGAATACTCACATTAGTCTGAAGAACTCATGCACTTATTATCGGTAACTCTCAATCTAATAAGGAGGTTCACAAAGAGACAAGTACCCCGAGGAGGAGTGTATGGGGGTTTGGTTATCCTTGCGCATCCTCGACTCATGGTACGTGAGTGTACTCTAATATTCGACCCCTCAGAAGAGTAGTGATCCATCTAGTAGCTAAAGTTCTCAACTAATTTTGTAAGTTTTGAAAATAAACACGGATTGCCCAAAATACAACATCTATCACTAATAGGCTAAAGCTCTTGACACCAAAAGTCCAAACATTACTCAAAACAATACCTCAAAACTATTACAAGTTACTACTATAAAAGAATAGCAACCTCAATTACCTACTTCAAGTCAAGACACAAAACTCAGTGCAACAGGCAAACTCTCTAAACAAGATAAACATGAAAACTTAAGAGAGTTACAGCAACAAACTAAACAAAAGCTCTTTAAAAGATAAACATGAAAACTAAGAGCTAAACATGATAGTAGCTATGAAAAAGATAAAGAACACACACAGCAGAGATAAGCATGAAAAATCCTATGTTGTGTTCTAGATTTTGAAAGTGGAGCGTGTTTCTCTCCCACATAAATAAAGATTTGTTCTAACTTGTTATGAACAGCAAGCAAAGCTAAATAAAACTAAAAATAAAACCTAAGAGCGAGACGCTCCAAGCATAGCACATAACGCATGAAGTGATAAAAATATAGTGAGACTAGAGACGAACTGATAATTGTTGATGAAGAAGGGGATGCATGGGGTCATCCCCAAGCTTGAGCGCTTGACACTCCTGAATCTTCTTTCATCATCTTCCCTCGCACACTTGAAAACTCCCTTCATACAAAACTCATCATAATCTGATTAGCGAGGTTAGTACCCATAATAAAATAATTTTTTCTCTAATGGAAAAAAAGATATTCTTGAAGACCTACTGTTTCTAAAGATTCCCAAAAAGTTTTTGCAAATAAAAAGCAAGCTTAAGGTTTGCAAAACGAAGAAAAGGAAAAACGGGACAGAATCTGTGAAAAACAGACCAGCAGGTAGTAAAGAATTTTTTAGGGACACTTCTGCAACTCAAATAAAAAAACTCAGAACAGATGAAAGTTCCGTAATTTTATAGAGCACGCTGTGTAAAACATTTAGCTCAAAAAGATGAACTGGGATTTTTCCATGATTTTTCTAGTCACGAGGACAGAATCTGTTTTCTGGACAGCATGTCACAACTTTCACTTCCCTTGTCATAAGAGGCTATAAATGGCACAAAGCTTGAAAAGTAAAGATACAATGATGTTTCTACAGTAGTAATAATCATCAAGACCACTAAAAACAGAAGGAAAACAAAAAGGAAATCCAAAATTCTTTGCGGGCTACCTTCCGAAAGCGCTTCTTTAAAGCCATTAGCTAGGCTTAATGCAAATAGATCAAGTTGTATCAATTGAACCATCATCAAGATCATCAAAAAGCTCTTCAATAATACAATCACTCTTAAGAGGTCTTTCAAATAAAGGCCTAATAAATATACTTCTAGGAATAAAAGCAAAAGGCGGAAAATCAATTGGAGTCTTATTTATTATATTAAAGAGAGGTATCTCTTCCAAAGTCTTCACAGTTTCAACCCCTTTGGCAATAGATGGATTATTTTTGAAACGAGGAGCCTTTGGAACAGAAACGAACCTAGGTTCCTTCTTTGCCGGAGTTTCCACCTTTTTGGTTTTGATTGAGGAGAAAGTAGTTCCTAGAGTGTCAATAATTTCCTCAATCTTATCAATCCTAGAAGGGTCCAAGTCATGGGATTTGATGGTCTCCAAGGTTTTGAAAATTTTATGCATGGAGCTATCTAGTCTATTCAAATTCCCTTGAACTTTACGATCCAACTCACTTATCTTATTAATGCTTGGCATTTCTAGCTCTATCTTTTCAAGTTTTTTCATAGTATGAGCTAGGGTAATGTCCTCTTGAATGCTAGCAACAGGGAGATTTCCAACAAGATTTTCCATAACACTAAGAGCTTCCCAAACTGGGGCTTCTATGAAATTCCCATTGATAGCAGTATCTAGAATAAACCTATTCCAAGAAGTAATTCCAACATAGAAGTTTCTAAGCAGGATAGTAGTGGATTGCTTCTTGGTGGCTCTTTTTTGAGAATCATTAATTCTATACCAGGCATCTTTCATACTTTCACCACCCCTTTGTTTTAAGGTGAGCACTTCTGCTTCACTAAAGGCAAAAGGACCAGACATAATGACAACTACTAGCAAGGTAACTATTTTTTTGATTTTTGATAAAGGACACTAAAGCAAAAACTGAAAGGTAAACAAACAAGACTAAAAAGCAAAGATAAAAGATAGTGTGCAACTCCCCTATCTTGAAGAGTGGAGTCCCCGGCAACGGCGCCAGAAATTTCTTTGATGTCACGAGAGTTTACTTATCGCCCCTTGTTGGTTTACCCAAAGTGGAAGGTTGAGATGTAGTGTAGCGGCAATTTCCCTTAGCGAAGATGCTAAGGTTTAAGTGTCGAACCAATAGGACTCCAACAGATACAAGAAGGTGGTGAAGTGAACAATGGCGCCGTTCACAACTCAAAGTTGCTTACTTCACCTGGACCTGCACACACAGCAAATAACTTTGCTTCCCAACGAGTACAGAGGAGTTGTCAATTCCTCCGACCTTGTTGTTTACGAAGGATAAAACGCACGGGATAATAATGATAGTGATAGCAACGGAAAAGTAAATACTGAAAGTAAATTGATAGCGGGTGTAAACAGTATTGGAAATATGGACCGGGGTCCTATGATGTTCACTAGTGATGTCTCTCTCCCAAAAGACAATAAAATATCCATGCGAGGTAAACAAATTACAACTGGGCAATTGACAGGATTATGTGCGCAAACCAATGCTAATTATGCTATAAAGAAATGAAGAGGATCAAAAGCTTGGGCGGTAGACCAAATCAAGTAGACCGAAATCCATCTGCATCTACCTACTAATCATCCACCTTGAGATATCTATCCAGAACATCTCGCTGGTATTAAGTTGTGAATCCCACCCAAAGTGTAAACTCAAAGCAACAGACAACTGCATTAAAGAACTTTGCGTAAAGTAAACAATCCTTGCACCTGCATGTACAAGCACCTTTGTTTTTTCCCTTGTGGCAACAGCACATCCCCTAGACTCATGTTTCTGTCACTAAATCTAGTCATCAGGGGGCATGAACCCACAATCATGCATAACGCTACCTCTTGGAGTCACTACCTACTACTTGGCCAAAGCAATAAAGAGCAACGGAGAACATGCAAGAATTACTCAAGAACATAAATATAAAAGAGGAGAATCAAATATATTACTCAAACACAATCTGAACATAATCTCATAATCCATCGGATCCCAGCAAACTCAGCATAGGAACAGCAGAAATATTACATAAGTGCCTCGATCATGTAGGGCAGCTCACGAGGTCTAATCCATGAAGAACAAAGAAGGGAGGAGAACATCACATAACTACTGATCATAGACCCATGGTCCAAGGTGGACTACTCACGGTTCATCCGGGAAGCATCCATGGTGGTGGAGAAGCTCCTGGAGGTGGTTCCTCCCTACGGCAGGGTGTCGGGAAGAGGTCTTCTGGTGCTCTCGATCTTGGAAGCGCAGCGGCGGTGGAACAGAGGAGAGATCGCGAAAAAGGGTTCCCGTCTCGGGGTTTTTGTGTCACAGGGAATAAATAGGCGAAGGGGGGCAGCCATGGGAGGCCACCAGGGGTCCAGGCAGCCCCCTGGCGCGGCCCCACCCTAGGGCGCGCTTATTATTTGTGTCCTTGTGACCAGAAAAATTAACATACTTGGAATACGGTGAACATCTTTAAAAAGCGTTCTCAAAAATGAGCTATCTTGTATGGAGATGCATGGTTTTCAAGCCATATAACCAATGTTATGGATAAATTCGTGGAGTAGTTTGTTAAAATGATCTCGTATTTTTCACAAGTGTGTATATTGGAATAAAAAACAATGTTGCTGAAAGAACTTTTTCATTACTTTGCTCGACAAAATCATTTTTCATTTTTCGAGTGCCAAAAATAGGGAATTTTTGTAAAGAACCTACCAAATATTTGTTGCAAAATGGAACCAAACATTTTTCAAAAATATTAAACCACTTTTAAAGTACAGTTTAAATACAATTGACAAAATATTTTCATGTAAGAAACTTTTATTTTCTTTGCACAAAAAGTTATATTCCGAGTATCAAAAATGGTTTTTTTCTGTGAACGAACTATCAAATATATTTGGTAAAATTGGACAAAAATATACTACATAAAAAGTATTCATTTTCTTTGCACTAAAATATCATATTTTTTAGCGCCAAAAATAGGAATTAAAAAAACTACAAAATCTTTGTCGGAAAATTGGACCAAAATATACTACATGACATGGCATAGTACTTATGCGAGCTATATTCATTTGGTATCATTTTAATTAAAGTTCATTTGAAAGAAGATTCAAATTAAAATTTAAAAACTATTTCCAAATTCTTCCATATTGCATTTTGTATTGTTTGTTGAAAGCAAGTTGTTTTCCATGTATAAAAATAGCAGAGTTGGATAAAGCATATTTTTCTAATGATTTTTCATATATAAATCGTTTTTATATGAATTATATTTTAAAAGATATTCAATTTTCAATTTATTACATTTTTGTGGTTAGCCAGGCACATTTTTGGGCCTACACATGGGCTTCTGTGGGAGAGAGAGGCAGGATTTAGAGAGGGAGAGAGAATAATGGGCTTCCGCCCAGTAGAGGCGGTGCTAAATTTTCAATTTTTCCTTCAATTTTTAGTTATTTATCAACATTATTTTCTATTTTAGTTTAAATTTGAATTGGAAATTCAAACTTAAACCTCATAACTAATTTAAAATATTATATCATTATTATATTAATTTCTTTAGGTTTTTTATTCAACTTTTATTTAGGTTAATATTTTATTAATATTATCTTAATAGCAATTAATTATTTTCCTTATTTTTAATATTTTAAATTAATACCTTCTGCTATAGAGGTATTTTTATTTCCTTACATAATCATTAAATCCATAAGCAATAATTCATTTAGATTTTATTTAATTAATCCTAAGTTTTAGTGGTGATCATTATTGGCTATTTTTATGAAGAACCTACCAAATATTTGTTGCAACATTGTACCAAACAAATTTACAAAAATATTAGACCATATTTTATGTATAATTGATCAAATAGTTGCATGTAAAATGGTTTCCATGCACCTCTCATAAAAATAAAAAGATTCATCGATTCATCTGGAACTGGGTCAAATTTAAACTACAAGTGCTAGATAGTTTGCTCTTTATTTATTTTTAAGTTATTTTTGGGAAAATAAGTAGTTATTTCATCATAAATCCACCAAAAGTTTATCAAGAATAAACACCTAGCTACGAACATCCAATAGATGGACGAGGTGGGACCGGATTGACCCCACGAGTGACATGTAAGCATAGTTAGAAGAGGTTACGACGTTATTATAATCGTTGTAAATTATGTGACCATCTAAATAGGTCGTAATCTACTAAAAATAACTCCGTAAGTTGTGTGGCTCTGTTTATGACGATCTCATCTTATGCGTTATGACCTTTCTGACTCACATCGTCGTAATTTATATATGGATTTGATCCCCTCAAACGGTTTACGGCCATCTCGGGTGAAATCGTCATAGATTTATGACAAATTCAGCCACGACCTTTTAAAGAACGTCATGTATTAGCATATTTCTTGTAGTGTCTGATACTTTTGATGATGCTTCTACTACTCTTGATGATATTGGTTCACTTAGTCACGCTCTTGAGAAACAGATCGTTGTTGCAAAAAATTCTGGAATTGAAATTCCTGATACTTGTTATCCTATTGATGGAACTTACACTTATCCCAATTTGAGTAAACTCAAGGAGAGACTCCTTGATGATGATTATATTATACTTGATGATGATTTATGAAGGGAGCTGACAGAGTTTGACGACTCTGACCCTGATGCTATTAAGAAGCTTCTCGAAAAACACTCCCTGAAGAAAAAGACCGTTCCGGATCCAAAATTTTCTACGTCTCCTATATGCATCAATGATCCTGATTATAATTTCTCTGTTGATCTTCCACTTATATCTATGGTTGAATCTGACCCGTTTTATGGCAGAGAAAATGAAGATGCTATTGCACACCTGACCAAACTCACTGAGTTAGGTGGTTTGTTTACTACAGATGAGAGATACGAAACTTCTATGTTACTAAGATTTTTCCTTTTTTCTTTAAAGGAATGTGCTAAAGCATGGTACGATGCACTACCATGTGGTTCTATTAGGAGTCCTCAAGACTTAGCTCAATATTTTGTTGATAAGTACTTTCCTTCTCATATGCAACATGCTGCTTTACGAAAAAATTATAACTTTAAACAGTTGCAGGATGAGAACCTCCCTAAAGCTTGGGGGAGGTATTGTAGTCTAATCCAGGCTAGACCAGGACATGGAGTCCCTAATAATGAATTAATTGATATATTTTATGATGGTCTAACTGATGAATCTAGATCCTACCTGGACAGTTGTGCTGGTTGTGTTTTCAGGAAAAGAACACCAGACGATGCAGAAGAATTAATGGGCAAGATTGCCAAGAACCATGAAGATTGGTCCGTCCCTGAGCCACCTCCACCACCAAAGAAAAGGGGCATGCTTGTCCTAAGCCCCGAAGATATGCAGGAAGCTAAGAAGTCTATTAAAGAGAAGGGTATTAAAACTAAAGACGTGAAGAATCTACCCCCCCATCGAGAAGTTGTGTGAGCCTACCACTCACCCTCCTAGGATAGAGGTACACTCTCTTTTAGATTTCAATGCAAGTGACATTCCTCATGGTAAGCCTCCTGATCAATGTTTAGATGAGCTTGATAATTTCATTATGAAGCAAAATCACTTTTGAAAGGGCATGTGCCCTTATGTTTGGTTTTGGTAATTGATGACAATCTTTATGGACTAATGGTTTCCTTGAGTTATACTTTAAGGTTTGTCCATAGGCAACGCTTGAAGATCATATGGTGGCTTCAAGGTTGTAGGATGAAGATCTCGTGTTGACCAAGGTGTTCTTCATGGAGCTATCCAAAGATTGGTTAAGGTGATGTGTGCAAGGTCAAGAGGAGCATCACGAAGATATCGTATGCTTGGAGCTTGCCGACCATTCGTGATAATGGTCTTGTGAAGATGTGCCTAAAAGAGGCTCGCCCATAATGGAGTATGGGGGAGCTATCTACAAGTCTTCATCGAGCTGGCGGAATCAAGGAAGATGTTCCAATTTGAAGCGGGCATGATCGTCATCATCAAGCTCGAGTGGATTATGCGCAAGACAAAGGTTTGACTAGATAGGTGTCTAGTTTACCGGTCTCTTGGTAGTAGTTAGGAGACCGTGTCATAGGCTAGGCCGAGTCATTCGTGGAGAGCTCAAACCTTTTGCATCCTTGGCATCATCTTTATTGGTTCTTGTTTGGCTTTTCTCTTTGTGGGTTTTGGAGCTTGTGGTCTTCTTCATGAAAAGCTCTTGTTCATCGGAAACGGATTTCATATGCGTCCTCTCTTATGTTTTTCGATGTGGGAGATTTGCCGGTTCTTCTCGGTTAGAGGTTTCACACCTCTATTGGTTTGGCATTTCTCCCTTGCCACTTCTAAATATTTCCAGTCCTGATTAGGCATCTCTGTTCGTTAGCTTTCCATCAAGATTGAGTTTGCGTTAATCGGAGTTCATTTGCAGAAGTTGTGGCAGTTCAGGGTTTCCCTGTTTCATTTGGAGTTCATCTGTTGTGTGGCATGGGCTCCCTGGTTCTGCCAGGGCGGTAATACCGCTCTTGGAGCGGTAGTAACGCGCCACGCTAGTACCATGGGCGAGTACCGCACTCACTACCGTAAGTCCACTAGACTTTGCGGTAGTGGGCACAGTACTGGCCCCCGGTAGTACCGTGGGGCGGTAGTACCGCTCCCAGTGCGGTAGTACCGTGCCACGGTAGTACCGCGGGCAAGTACCGCACTCACTACCGTAAGTCCACTGGACTCTGCGGTAGTGGGCACGGCACTGGGCTTCGGTAGTACCATGGGGCGGTAGTACCGCTCCCGGCGCGGTAGTACCGCACCACGGTAGTACTGCTCTCCGAGTCCCAACGGCTGGATTCGTGGGGGACTATAAAAGGGGGTCTTCTTCTTCCTTTGTCCCCACCCGTTTTGTGCAAGTTCTTCCCCCCATTGTTGACCTCTTTGAGCTTGCTTACTCTCTTTCCCTCCTATGATTCTTGCTCCTTTTTGAGGGAAAAGAGAGAGGAGGTCTAGATCCACATTCTCCACCAAGCATCTCTCCTCTAAGTGAGGGGAACCTTGTGGATCTAAATCTTGGAGCTCTTTGAGTTCTCCTTGTTCTTCCTCTCATATTCCTCCATAGCTTTTGTTGCTTTGGTGGGATTTGAGAGTTGGGGACTTGAGCACTTCGTGTGCTCTTGCCATTGCATTTGGTGCATCGGTTTGAGTTCTCTCCGGGGATTCGCTGTAGAAGTGAAGTTGAGAAGATTGCTACTCTTGAGTGCTTTGGCACTCCAGAGCTTGTACCTTGTGGGTGCGTTGGCACCTAGAGGCTTGTTGTTGCGGAGCTCAATCATTGTGGTGGAAAGCTTCGGGACGCTACGGGAGCCTCCAATTCAGTTGTGGAGATTGCCCCGAGCATTTGTACGGGTTCGGTGACCGCCCTCAAGGGTCGCCATTTGTACGGGTTCGGTGACCGCCCTCAAGTGTCCTTATAGTGGAATCACGGCATCTTGCATTGGTAAGAGCGTGAGAAGAAATAGAGTGGCCCTCGTTGGCTTCGTGTGTGCATTGTGCTCCTCACCCTCTCCAAACGGAGACGTACTTCTCGCAAGAGAAGGAACTTCGGTAACAAATCCTTGTCTCCATCGGCTCCACTTGCGGTTATCTCTACCCTTACTTTGAGCAAGCGTATTGCATTGTTTATCTTGTGCTTGCTCATATTATTGTGCATTGCTTGTCCCATAGGTTGTTCATCTAGTCAACCTATTTACTTGTGCACCTACTTTGTGATAGCCATAGTGCTCTTGTCATATATCTTGCTATCACATAGTTGTTTATCTTGCTTAGTATAAGTTGTTGGTGCACATAGTTGAGCCTAGCTTATTTAGGTTTCTTGCTTGGAAAATTAAACGTTAAGTTTTATTCCGCATTTGTTCAAGCCGAAACCGTAATTATTTTAAACGCCTATTCACCCCCCCCCCTCTAGGCGACATCCACGTCCTTCCAACTTTAATGAGAGGATACAAAGGCAGTTGCATGATAATTCCCTTGCCATCAAAAGTTTGCTTGATGTTCTAGGTAGAACAGTTAATGATATTAAATGTCTTGTGAAGCATTTTCATATGGTTCAAACTCAGCTTGATCAAATTTCTAATGTGCAAAAAGATTTGCTTGCTAATAATGCCAAACAGGATATACAGGCCTTCGGGGTTAAAACCCGAGGGGGAACTAGCACTCAGATCCTCTCTATCCGGAGGGTCATCCTAAGAGGATCGAGCAGGATTCTCAAATACAGGAAGAAGAAATTGTTAGCTCTCCGAAGAAAAAGAAGCACAAAGAAGCTGACAAGTCCAATGATCCAAATAGTATATCTATCTCCGATGCGGAGACTGAAGACGATGCTGAGCCTGAAAAGGATGGTGAAAAGAATGATCCACCCGAAGTTCGAGAAGAAGAAGCACCCGACAAATGCAAGAAATACACTAGAGAAGATTTTGTCGCAAGAAGACATGGGAAGGAACGAGAACCATGGGTACAGAAACACATGCCCTTTCCAGGTAAGTCTCTCAAAACTAAAGAAGAAGAGCATTACAATAAGTTTTGTGAATGGATGAAACCTCTTTTTCTTCAAATTCCTTTGACTGATGCTATTAAGTTACCTCCTTATTCGAGATATATGAAAGATATTATTACTAATATAATAAAAGTTCCTAATGAAGCAATATCTACTATGCTTGCTAACTACTGTTTTAGTGGAAAGATTCCTGAGAAGCTTGGTGATCCAGGTATACCCACCATTCCTTGTTCCATAAAGAATAATTATGTCAAGACTGCTTTATGTGATCTTGGAGTAGGAGTGAATGTTATGCCCTTTTCTCTTTACAAGAGACTATGTTTAGAAAAACTAATCCCTACATATATCTCTCTTCAGATGGCTGACAAGTCAACAGTCGTTCCCATAGGTATTTGTGAGGATGTTCCCGGTGAAGTTGCTAATTGTTTAATCCTTACTGACTTTGTTGTGCTTGACATGCCCGAGGATGGGAGCATGTCTATTATTCTTGGTAGACCTTTTCTTAACACCGCAGGTGCTATTATTGATTGCAATAAAGGAAAGGTTATTTTCAATGTGAATGACAAGGAGCACACGGTGTATTTTCCGAAGAAAATTGACAAGAGGCATGGCCTCAACTCTATAGAGAATATCGAGACCGTGAAGATTGGAGAATGGGATTGTCCTTTACATGTGCACCACAAATACAAAACCATCATGGTGGGGACAATGTCCATTAAAGTAAAGGTGCAATGATCACTTCATAAGAGGTGAAGTTTTTTTCTCGATATATCGCCGGTTTGTTGGTAAGACTTGATCAACCTTGCTAGTAAGCATGTTTTATATAGGTAAAAAGTGGAGCTTGTTATGTTTTCATTTGCCTTAGCTTTTATTCTCCTTGTTGTACCAAGTTTATATGTTTTTGAAACTTCACGGCTCTAATCACTGCTCCAAGTTTTCAGAAAGTTTCGCAGTTTTTTGAACTTCGAAAAAATTTCAACACTGAAGTTGGCAGAAAAATTCCAGAAAAAATTATATTAAATATTTCTATGCCGGGAGTGATCCAGAGGTACCTGGGGCTGACCAGAGGGGGCCACCAGTGGCCCAGGCGACCAGCTGGCGCGGCCTGGCCCCTGGCCGCGCCCACAGGGCAGCCAGCCAGGTAAGTCTTCTTCCTCCTCCTTCCTCTCTCTCCAAAAACACGAGTTTTGCACCTTGTTCTTGTGTTCTTGCTGCTCTCCGTCCAGAATTTCGATCTCTCTCTACGACCAATCATTTGAGCAGAGATTTTGGGAAAATACTCCCTGGTATGTAACTCCTTCGCCCCTCCAATTAGATTTTTGATTGGTAGCCTCATTTGTGAGTATTTAGTAGCTCTTGGTGTTGTTCATATGAGCTTGCATGCATGTGTAGAATTATATTTTCCAAGTTTTGGTGAAAGTTTATGGCTTAGGTAATTGAGTAGAGTAGTTTGCCTCAACTCACTTTGTTTAAATCCTTGTTTTTGTGAATTGTCAAAAATTTCAGAAATCAGTTTCTTTGGAAAAGCAAAGGGGTGGCTTGGGAAGAAGAAGCCCGAGCGCTTAGATCGAGTCACTAGAGATTCAGCTTCACCCTCAGCAGTTAGGGTGAGATACAATGAAGATCATGTGCCCCTTGAATTGTTGGAAGACACAAATCCAGCATGCGCAATGATGTATCCGTGCGATGATTTTATTACAGCTGTGGAATTAAGGAGGAATTTTATGGCCTTTATGCCAATGCAGGTTTGACACGGCTAGCTTTATGTCGTGTGGTACAATACAAAAAACTTACCTCCTGCTTTGTCAATAGTTTTTGTTATAACCATGATGCTGGAACCGTCGAGTTCAAAATTTATAATGATCTCATAACCATGTCTATGGCACAGTTTTGTGATATAATAGGTGTTCCGAGCGTTGGTCAGACAGCTAAGATGACCATGCAGCCTTCCAGGTTGAGGACCCTCTTCAACTCCCTTTGTTGCCAGCAGGAGACCGACATTCGATGCACGAAGATTTCCAGCATTTTGTTTCCACACCTCAGGTATTTAGCGTATTTTGTTGCTAGAGGGGTGTTAGCTCGTGACAACACGAGCAATGGTTCTGCACCAGACTTCGCTATTTATGCGAACGCCCTCTCTGGTAAGAATGAGTATAATGTGGGTGCCTTGATTGCTTGGCGTCTTGTTAGGAACAGTAACAAGGGCGATTTATATGGTGGCTTTTACGCCACACTTATCCTTGAGTCTCTTGAGCGCACCCCGCATCCTGATGATGTTCCCTTTTCATACGCGAGTCACGATATTGCGGCTATGAAGAGGCATAAGTTTGTTACCATGACTTCTCAGTTTGGTAACCTTGATTATATTTTGAGGTTTGAAAGGACTATTACTCGTGAGATCCGTCTACCTACACCACTTTTGTTTGATAACACTCTCATGAACGGATGGTCCTTCAACGAAATTCAGTTCGATGAGTTCATGGCTAATTACCAGCCGCATAACCCCATGGAGGGGGTTGTGCCCGATGAGGAGGAGCATGGTGAGTTCACACCTTTCCAGGGAGAGACCTTCACCGAGCATGGCGAGGGATCTTCTTCCGCTGGGAGCGCAGGACCGTCCTCATGGGAGGACCCGAGGACTTCGGTGTACGCACCGGAGGGATCATACGACCCCTGGACTTACCCTTACCCCAGAGCAGGAGGCTCCTGGGGGCAGTAGCTGCTACGAACTTAGGTCAAAAGCCTAAGCTTGGGGGAGTACGTTCCCTTCTCACCTTTCCATTGTATTATCCGTTTTTATTTTGTTTGCTTTGATCTTTTCGAAGTTTTTGCCCGTTCTTCTTTGCTCTTTTATTTTGAAAAAACAACAAAAAGATTTCTCTTTTCCTTTTCTTTCATTAAATATTTGAAAAATCCAAAAATATTTTCTTTTCTCTCTTTAGTTTGCTTTCTTGCAGAGTTCATCTCGAGTCCGTGATGGCATTTTCACTCGATTATATATTTCCTACGTTCAATCATGCAAGTGACAAGGCAGTAATGACGAAGATCGACGAAAGGGATGCAACAAGGAAAACCGGTATGAACTCTTTTTGTTTCTACTTTTGTACATATGCTTGTACTTATGATTTAGAGACCAGCTTGTAGCGACATAGTGCTATGTTTAAAATGCTTGCCCAGTGTTCATGCTTTCCTTGTGGCTAATCTCAAATAGCTAGAGTACATAATGTGTTTTTGAAATGATTTACATGCATTGCATTGTTCATAGTTTGGCATACTGAAGTGGTATTTCCCTTTGGAGAATTCTTGGATTGACTTGGCACATGCTTACACATGTTTATGACTGAAAAGTCCACTATGCCTTGATGATCTTTGAATTTCAGAATAATCATATCATTTTCATGCCTGATTCAATGTTACTTTGTCGCTCTGCATGATTATGACTGTTATTGCTCTCTAGTTGGTCGCTTCCCAGTCTTTGCTAGCCTTCGCTCGCACTAAGCGGATTTCTGCTTGTGCATCCAAAATCCTTGAAACCAGTTTTTCCATATGAGTCCATCATACCTTCCTATGTGGTATTTACAGGCCATCCTAACGAAGACTTTCTTGTACCATCTCAAAATTATTCAAAAGCACTCCTGTTTTGTGCCTCTGTTTAGCTCATGAGGAAGTAGTAGGTAATTCATGACCGTCTTATGTTAGACATGTTTTATTCCGGGATTGCATGTCTAATCTGCAAACCCCTAAATACAAGGAGGGACTGGCATGAGTGCGCCCAGCTCACAAAAGATAATCACAACCAACAAACCCTCCTTCACGCTTTGTCTATGAGAAATCGGAAAACTTTGGCAGTGATAAACAAAGGAGATTAAGGGGATGTGATCGTCTCCATCTTGGGAGCCGTTCCTGGAAACATGTCTAGCGTAAGAGTTGATTGAGTTGTCTACTAGCATTCGTTGACAAAGCATGCACCTCCCAAAAGACTTTTTATCTCTGTTTTCAAAACCAAGAGCTCTAGTACATGTTTAGTCTTTGCTTCCACCCACGGGTTTTCAACCTTTCCACCAAACTCCACGGTTCGAGAGTCTCCACCTTCTTTCTTCAAAGCACCAACTAGGAGAGCATAATTGTCATTCTGAGTGTAATGTGCATTGTCCCAAAGTACTACATTGTCTTTTGCATGATTGTGGTATTACTTATTCTGAAGTTCTTAGTTCTAGTCTCCTTTAAAACTCCGGAGGAGTTTCTGCATTTATGTTTTGCTTCACTCATGGAGGCTAGCGAAATACCACTCTAGTATGTTCAAACTTTGTGCATTGTAATCCTGTCTTGATTTTCAGTAGCATATTATTTGCTTTTAGTTGTTTGTGATTGGTCACTTGAAAGAAGGATTGCTTCGTGCATTATCCTCGTAGCATTGTTTTGATACTTGCTAAATTCTTTTCATAGTACATGCTTATATCCATCTATTGAAGCAAAAGAGTTTGTCAAAGTTTTCTTTGTCGCCTCCAGTCCGTTGTACTGAATTTCTTGAGGACAAGCAATATGCTAAGCTTGGGGGAGTTGATACGTCTCAAACATATCTACTTTTCCAAACACTTTTGCTATTGTTTTGCCCTCATTCTTGCATGATTTGGACGAAACTAACCTAGACTAACGCTGTTTTCAGCAGAGCTGCCTGTATAGTTTTATTGTGCGCGGGGAAATGGATTTTTGGACGTCTTAGAAAATTCCCAGAAAATACACGCACCTGAAGGAGCCAGATGCCAGAAGTGGGACCATAGCGGAGCCTAGGGGGCCCCAAGCGCCCCCCTGGCGCGGCCAGGGGTGGGGCCGCGCCCTCTGGCCGCCTGGGGGACTCCCCCCTCCTCTGGTTCCCTACCAGGACTCCTATTTATTCCCGTGACGGAGAAACCCCGAAACAGAAGTCGTTTTCCCAATTCTCGTCGCGGAGCCGCCGCCACCCTCTGTTCTTCTCCGGGAGGGCTAATCTGGAGGTTGTTTTGGCCTCCGGAGAGGGGAGATTATCGCCATCGTCATCGTCATCACCACTCCATCCTCCCTCCATGACTTCTCCACCCATGTGTGAGTAATTCCCTGCTGTAGGCAAATGGGATGGTAGGGATTGGATGAGTTAGATCATGTAATAGTTTATCAGATTGTTGGGGGCATGTTGCCTATCATCTAGATTGGTGTTTATCATCTTTGTTTCAACTTTTTGCTCTTAATGCTTGTCACTTTGGGCCTGAGTGCCATGATTTCAGATCTGAACCCTTTGTGTTTTCATGAATATATTTGTGTTCTTGATCTTATCTATGAGTTGTATGCACCTGTTATAGTCCGGTACCGGCGATCCCAATGGTGATAGCTTGGGACACCAAAGGGGATGGACTATAATTTGAGGATTCCATGTATCCATTGACTGTTAATGCTTTGTTCCAGTGCTCTTTGACAGGAGCACCTTAATCTCCATAAGTTCCTTTTGGCCCCGTTCGTAGCGGGATGGTAGGACAAAGATGTTGTGCAAGTTCTTATTGCAAGCACGTACAACTACCTTTGGGATACATGCCTGATGTTTGATTTATGCCTAGATGATCATTTCTTTTCTGTGTGCCTTGCCCCAAGTTAAATACATGATGTGTCTTATCCATGCAGCGCCCAACCATCCATCTCCCTAGCCTACAGTGTTTTAATTCTGTTGGTTACTAGTTGTGTACTTTCGCTGTTTTACTTTCGCTGTTTCACCGCCACTATTACCGTTTCTATCATCACTTCCATATCGCAGTTACTATTAATATCTTGTTGAAAGTAAGTGCATCTCACGTCCGGTGGAATTGACAACTCCACTGTCAAAGCTTGTGGATATTCTTTGGCTCCCCTTGAGTCGAATCTATAAATTGGGTTATTCTTACCCGCGAAGACTATCTCGATCCCCTGCAGTTGTGGGTTATCATGGGTCCCCTCTGGCCCCCCCTCGGTGATTCCCGAAGCTTCCTGTACGCTGATTTTTTATTGGATTTTCCCAAATTTTTGGAGCACTTTTTATATGGGGGAACCTGAAATAGAGAAAAACAGTAGAAAACAGGAACTGACACTGGGGTGCACTGAGTTAATAGGTTAGTCCAAATATGATCAAAAGTGTATGGAAGTTCATCAATATCATAGAAATATCACACAAAAGAGGCATGGAGCAAGCAGAAATTATAGATACGTTTTGGACGTATCACTAATCATCTTGAGAGAATCTCTCCCCCAAAGGAAGAGACTAATGATTTGCAGGACACTATGGAAGAAGAAATTGCTGAACCTGAAAGCTCCTTGGATGAAAAGGAAGAGGAGAGTGACGAACAAAAGGAGGAAGAATGGAGCCATCCACGTCTACCTTCTAATGAGAGTAACTCTTTGACTCTTACCTTATATGAGTGTTATGATCCCATGGATTCTTTTGAAATATCCCTTTTTGATGAAGTTGATGTCTTCTATGCTTATGGCCATGATGCCACTATGGATGATGCTTACGGAGATAAACTTGCTATAGTTCCTCATGTTAAGCATGAAATTTTTGCTATTGCACCCACACTTGATTGTCCTATTATCTTTTTGAAATCTCCAACTCATATTCCGAAGAATTGTGCTCTTATCAAGGCTCAATGTGATGGGTTGCATTTATCTTATAATCCTAAAGACCGTGTTGAAAACTACACACGTGTGCTTGTAGGTCATGAACAACATGATTTATGTGATAGTTATAGTCTTGATGTTGTTCATGATAATACTGAAAATTATTTTGACAGAGGGAAGTTTGGTTGTAGAAACTTCCACATTACTAAAACTCCTCTCTTTATGTTGAAAGTTTTGAAGATGTTCTTGTTCCACCTTCCTATGCTGGTTTCTTTTTGCTTCTTCGATTTATTTTATTATAAGATGCCTATGCATAGGAAGTGGGTTATGCTTAAATGTGTATCATATTTTCTTCTTGATGCTCTCTTTTGCTCCAAATTCTTATTCTTATGTGAGCATCTTCTTCTTTTGCCTTATGCCTAGCTTAAAGGCGTAAAAGAAAGCACTTGTTGGGAGGCAACCCAAGATGTTTTTACTTATGTTTTTAGTGGTCTTGATGATTGTTACTACTGTAGCAACATTATTGTATCTTTATTTTCAAGCTTTGTGCCAAGTTATAGCCTCATACGACAAGGGAAGCGAAAGTTGTGACATGATGTCCAGAAAACAGATTTTGTCTTCGTGATGGGAAAAATCGGATCAAATCACCTGTTCATCTTTTTGAGCTGAATATTTTACACAGAATGCTCTATACAATCGTGGAACTTTCGTATGTTCTGAGTTTTTTTATTTGAGTTGCATAAGTAACCCTAAAAATTTATTTACTACCTGTTGTTCTGTTTTTCACAGATTCTGCCACGTTTTGTCTCTCCTTACTTTTGCAAACCTTAAGCTAGCTTTTTCTTTGAAAAAACCTTTTGGAAATCTTGAGAAACAGTATCTCTTCAAGAATATCTTTATATCTAGTGGGGAAAATTATTTTATTAAGGGTACTAACCTCTCTAATCAGCTTATGATGAGTTATATATGAAGGGAGTTTTCAAGTGTGCGATGGAAGATGATGAAAGAAGAGCCAGGAGTGCCAAGCGCTCAAGATTGGGGATTCCCCCATGCATCCCCAATAAATATTCAAGGATATTCAAGCGTCTAAGCTTGGGTATGCCCCCGTGCATCCCCTTCTCCATCAACAATCATCGGTTCGTCCTTCTTCTCACTATAGTTTTATCACTTCATGCGTTATGTGCTATGCTTGGAGCATCTCGCTCTTAGGTTTTAGTTTTAGTTTTCTTTAGCTTTGCTTGATTTTCATAACAAGTTAGACCCTGTCTTACTTTGTGTGGGAGAGAAACACACTCCACTTTCAAAATCTAGAACACATCATAGGATTCTTCATGCCTATCTTTTTGTTGTTGTGTGTTCTTTATCTTTTCGTAGCTACTGTCATGTTTAGTTTTAGTCTTAGTTTGTCTTTAGAAAGAGCCTCGGCTTTTTTTTAGTCTGTTGCTGGAACTCTCTTTAGTTTACATGTTTATCTTGTTAAGAGAGTTGGTTGTTTCCCTGAGTTGTGTCTTGTCTTGAAAGTAGGTGATCGAGGTTGCTATTTAATTTTAGTAGTAACTTGCAATAGTTTTGAGGTATTGATGTGAGTAATGTTTAAACTTTTGGTGTCAAGAGCTCTAGCCTATTAGTGATAGGTGTCGTATTTTGGGCAATCCATGTTTATTTTCAAAAACCTGCAAAACTAGTTGAGAACTCTAGCTACTGGATGGATCGCTAATCTTTGGAGGGATCGGGTATTAGATTACACTCACGTACCGTGAGTCGAGGATGCGCAAGGATAACCAAACCCCCATACACTCCTCCTCGGGGTACTTGTCTCTTTGTGAACCTCCTTATTAGATTGAGAGTTACCGATAATAAGTGCATGAGTTCTTCGGACTAATGTAAGTATTGAAAGTTGACACTTCCACCTCCTCATATTTGCTAGCCTCTCCTGTGTCGTGCATTGCTTTCTTCGCACTCCGAGAGTTGGCGTCCACCTTCGCCGGTACATCCAAACCCTTGGCATGATACGCTCTGTCATCATAAACCTCTTTATATCCTTCCTCAAAATAGCCACCATACCTACCTATCAAGGCATTTTCATAGCCTTTCCGAGATATATTGTGACGAGGGGGTGACCCCACGACTCCTGCATGTAAGGCTACCTGGTGCGTATAAGGACAGAAGGCCCGCTGGGAAGCTGCGACAAGCCCACGATTGTCCCAATCAGGCACCGACGTAGGAGTCCGCGATTAACATGGAAGGTGCAACTTGGCGTACAGGGCAAGACTAGAACTAGGAAACCATCTACTGTAACCTAGCACGGACTCCCCGAGACCTGGCCTAATATATAAAGGCTGGGAGGGGAGACGTCGAGAGGACCTCAATACGCATCTACTCATCCTAGCCTAGCGAGAACTCGCCTTGGCCTCCACTGTAATCGCCCCCTTACGTAATAATATCGAGCAGGAAGTGCTTCTCCTGTTAGCCGACGAGTATCGTCTAGCCTGTTCCATCTCTATGACTAACCCAGGGTCCCTGACCATGGGATTTTCCGGGGTTGATCCCCGTCAATTGGCGCCGTCTGTGGGAAACTCGCAGGTTGAAATCGCAATCTCGACGGCCTCATCATCGGCACTTGTCAAGGCAGCGAATTCATCAGCACTCATCGACTCTACGATCCGGGCAGACTCCGATCTATTCCGATCCCTCGGTTTCATGGCTCACCTCCCGGCCTTTCGACCATATTTCGCCGACCTGCGCACTGGAGTCAACCTGATTTTCGGAGCATACCAAATCTACATCAACCACTGGGGAGCCCTCCGTCTCACGGATCGCGCTCGAGCACCCGCGACGGCAGATCCTACATCAACAATCGAAGCAGCTCCCGCCCGCGTGGCGACTCCGCGAGTCAGCCACGACCCCCAGCGCGACTACTCGAGTGGTCCCTGGAAGAAGCGCATCGCGCGCGCAAGCAAGACGACATTCAAGACGTTGTCCCAAGTATTCATGGAAGACATCCACGAGCCAACCACAGATGGCAAAAACCAAGATGACGACCCGAGCAGTCGCCGGGAGAACCACTCGAATAGCAAAGAAAGTGATCCTAACAACACTGGCCAGGTCACCGTCACGCTTGGAGAACCGGGAACTATACCAAAGAAAATATACCAAAGAGTGGAGCATAGCAATCGCAGGACCGACGAGCCAGAAAGCAGCAAGCATCAGACCCCAGGAATAGCGAAAGAGGACCATCACGTAGAAAATATCTACCTATCCAAGGAAGCAATCGCTAGAATAAGGGACGCAGTGAAGCGCGGCAAACTACTCCCGGAGAACGCAACGCGAGACGAGCTCAGAGCATACAACAAGCTGGCGAGTGACGCCACCAAGAGAGAAGGACAGCAACTCTTAGAACTAGAGAAGCAAGGAAAGACCGCCATCGACTCAAGGAGCAACCGCAGATCACCTCCCAGAAGCGACTCCTCCGACTACGACTCCCCCATCCGAGCCAGGTCCAGATTCAGCAATCTGAAACGCACGGACAAGAAGAAGGTGGCCCGCAAGTTAGATGACGACTTCAAGCTAGAAGAGGACGACGATGAAGAAGAACAACTCACGCCAGCCGAAGCCCTTTTCACTGCCCAAGAGTACCTATCTCGTGCTCAGAAAAGCAAGAAAGGAAGCTTAGATCACAACATGACGACGGCACTCAAAATAATGAAAGACGCCATCTCAGCCCCCAAAAGAGCAGGTGCAAGACGGGCTCCCCACGAGCAGACCCCGGACAGGGACCCCAGTTCACCCGATGACGACAGCAGCGACGACTGGCGCAAGCTCCCAAACAAAAACAAGAACCACGACAGCGACGACAACAGCAACAGACGCAACAGCAATCGGCGAGACGCACGCGACGACATAACACAAAGAAAAGTCAACCGTGGAAGACGACGGCGAGCAGCCCGCGAAGAGTACTCGGATGAGCAAGCTTCTGACGAGAACGTAGAACCACGCGGAGCACTTTGCTTCACACAGTACATACAGAAAACAAGGATGCCAAAAGGTTTCAAGTTAAACTCCACGATGCACAAGTACGACGGGCTGGAAGAACCAGAAGCACGGCTCGACGACTACCTAATGGCCGTAAAATTCTAGCGCGGAACCAATATCACAGCAATGCAGTACATACAACTCATGCTCGAGAGCTCAGCACGACACTGGCTGAAGAACCTACCACGAGGATCAATCGACTCCTGGAGGCAGTTCCGCAGTGCCTTCACTGAGGAGTTGAGGGCCTGCAGACAAGGTTCAAGAGAATCCCTACGAAGATACATCCAATGATGGACCATACTCAAAAACTCCGCTGAGGACATCTCAGATGAAAGCGCAATCGATGCATTCAGGAGGGGCTTGCAACACATCGACTTCAAGGAGCAGCTCGGGCAGATGAAAGTCCGAACACTCGCAAAACTGCTCGAGCAAGCCAACAACTGGTCAGATGGAGAAGACTCCGTACGAAACGAATCGGAGATCCAGACAGCACTCTCAGAACGTGACTACGACTACCACACCAGCGACGGACTCGACAGAAGAAGAAAACACCCGAGGCGCAACTTCTACGACGACAGAGGACCCGACATGGTCGCGGCCGGCTTCCCAGATGACAGAGAAGGCAGACATCGCGACGACAGGAGAATACAGCACAGGGACAACCAAGAAGAAACACCCCAAATTCAAAAACGGGACTAGAGAACAAGGCAGCCACAGGACGACGCCCAAGCATATCGCTCGGCCAAAGAGCAGCTCGACGGACCGTGCACAATACACGGGTTCAGAAACGAACGCGGAGAGCTCAGATCAGGGCACACCCTCAGGAACTGCAGGCGATTCGTCGAACTCTCCGAAGAAAAAAAGTCGATCCGCAACAGCAGCAGCACGACCCATCGCAAGCGTGGCAGTCGGAACCATCGCCCACGACGCTCCGCCAGCACCTGCCATACCAGCAAGGCAGGTAGCAGTAATCCAAGAACGGGGCACGACACCCTAGGAAGAAAAATACCCGGAAGCACACGATCGGATCTACATGATACAATAAGGAAGACCATCAAACAGGCAGCAGAAGCAGGTCACCAGACAAGTTTTACTCGCAGTCTCTTTGCACCCGGCTGTCCGAGAATACGTGCGCGGATCCGAGACTGAAATCACCTTCTCCCGAGAAGACCACCCGCCAGCCATCCCGCGCCCAGGACATGCCGCACTAGTACTCGAAGCACGAATCGGAAACTACGATATGTCACAAGTCTTCATGGACGGCGGCAGCGGAATCAACATCATATTCACCAGAACCTTGGAAGAAATGCTCATCCAAAACTCAGCACTGAAAACTTCAGGAACAACATTCCACGGAATCGTGCCAGGGAAAGAAGTCTATCCCCTCGGATAAATAAGTCTTGAGGTGATTTTTGGTAGCACGAGCAACTACCGCAAAGAAACATTGGACTTCGAAGTGGTCAACTGGAAATCACAATACCATGCCATCCTAGGACGTCCAACCTTCGCGCGTTTCATGGCAGTGCCACACTATGCCTACCTCAAGATGAAAATGCCAGGCCCGCGAGGAGTAATCACAGTTAGCGGCAGCTTCATCAAATCTGACCGTTGCGACAAGGAGTTCCACAAAATATCAGAAACCTTTGGAGCACACCAAGCCAGCGGAGCCGCAGCCCCAGAAGAAGAGGCTCAACCATAGAAGCAAAAGGGAGCCACAACAGTTTTTTTGTTCTTAGGGATACTAAGCCATCGATCCAAATAAAGGGGTTGCCTTCAAGCAGCAGCCCCCCTCGTGTAAGAAACAAAAAGGGAAAATATTGAAAATATTCTCCCAAAAATTATTTCTGCACATTCGCACTCGGGGGCTCGCCGAAGCAGCCACCCCCCGAGGCGTTCTTCGCAAACGCGACCCTAAGAAAATTGGCACTCGGGGGCTCGCCGAAGCAGCCACCCCCCGAGGCGTTCTTCGCAAACGCGACTCTAAAAAATTGGCAGCAGGGGCTCGCCGAAGCAGCCACCCCCCGAGGCGTTCTTCGCAAACGCGACCCTGAGAAAATTGGCACTCGGGGGCTCTCCGAAGCAGCCACCCCCCGAGGCGTTCTTCGCAAACGCGACTCCAAAAAATTGGCACTCGGGGGCTCACCGAAGTAGCCACCCCCCGAGGCGTACTTGGCACTCGGGGGCTCGCCGAAGCAGCCACCCCCCCCCCCCGAGGCGTTCTTCGCAAACGCGACCCTAAGAAAATTGGCACTCGGGGGCTCGCCGAAGCAGCCACCCCCCGAGGCGTTCTTCGCAAACGCGAGCCTAAGAAAATTGGAAATCGGGGGCTCGCCGAAGCAGGCACCCCCCGAGGTGTTCTTCGCAAACGCGACTCTAAAAAATTGGCACTCGGGGGCTCGCCGAAGCAGCCACCCCCCGAGGCGTTCTTCGAAAACGCGACCCTAAGAAAATTGGCACTCGGGGGCTCGCCGAAGCAGCCACCCCCCGAGGCGTTCTTCGCAAACGCGACCCTAAGAAAATTGGCACTCGGGGGCTCGCCGAAGCAGCCACCCCCCGAGGCATTCTTCGCAAACGCGACTCTAAAAAATTGGCACTCGCGGGCTCGCAGAAGAAGCCACCCCCCGAGGCGTTCTTCGCAAATGCAACTCTAAAAATCAGCACTCGAGGGCTCGCCGAAGCAGCCACCCCTCGAGGCGTCTTCGCAACGCGACTCTACAAACTCAGCAGCCAACAAGACAAACCTTACCACGCAAAGTTTGATCTACAGCAGACGAACAAAGTAATTCAAATAGAACAACAATAAAACGTTTCTCAGCAAAGGAAAGAGCGCCAAGCAAGGGATAATCCCCAGGCTCGGACTTTACTTTACACAGAGCACCCAATCAACGGTCATTATCCTCGACCACCCACTTCACAACTTCGCCTGCAGGTCCATCCCCCACGGCGTAATGACAGTCCATCGGCTGAGCTCGACCACCAGGAGGACCTCGAGCTGCCAACATAATATCAACCCCCGGCCAATGACTATGGACGAAGGCAAAAGCACAGCGAGCACCTGCATAAATCTGGTGATTAACTATGCGCCAAAGATCCGCAAGTTGGGAGAACATCCGGCAAAGCTTTTCAAGAGATTAAGGGCAAGGATCCAAAGGGTAAAATTCAGAAAAAATCCTGCCAAACACTCCGCGGCAGTACTCAAGAGCCCGCGGTACCCTCTCAACCCGCATCCGCAAAACGGCGAACGCCCGAGCACGCGCCCTGTCCATCCAGAAAGGATTGTTCGCCTGCACAATCGGGTCCTCCAGCCGCAGCAACTCAGACTGTACTGCCTCCTCCTCCTTGCGAGAACGCCCAGCAAGCACTTCGCAACGAAGAACAAAAGATCAGCAGCAGAGCAGAAAGGAAAGAACCCGCGTAGCCAAGCGGTCGACGAAAAAATCAGGCTCACCCTTCAGAAAGTCAGACAGCTTCAACATCCAAGCTGCAAATCCATCCAAGGCAGCCTCAGCACGCTCGCGTTTCGAGCGATGGACAGCAACAGCACCTTTCAGTCGAACGATCTCACGTTCGGCATCTTTCAACCTCAAGCAAACGGACTCGTAAGCACCTTCGTGAGCATCCTCCTTCAGCAAATTCCAAGCCCGAGAAATTCCCTGGATGGCCTACCGCAAAGAGAAACAAGTCAAAATAAGAAAGGCAACAAGCAGCACAAGAAAGAAAAGCAAGTCCATGAATTAGATCCGCCGTCCCGTAGGAGGCACATTACAACTGAAAGTTTTCAAAAAACAAAAAAGGACCACACTACTCCTCGGCTGCTGAATTATTTCCTTCTACGACCAGCTACAGCTGGCGGGCTAGTCGAGTAGCGCGAGCACTCAGCTCGTCCGTGTAAGCAGGCAAAGTATCCACCATGGAATCCTCAATAGGGAGACCATGACCCAGAAGAACAACAATAGACGTGGCAATCCCACCCACCACGTTCTCACGAAGCAAGCCCTCCAGCTGATCTCCATCCGGACCGAAGGCAGCAACTAGAGAATCAAGACCCTCTGGACGCTTCTCCGCATCTGGGAACATGTGCTCATGGAGAAGCTTCAGGAGAGTGGTTGCCCGATCGCAAACATCCCCAATAGCTACAGCAGCGCCCGAGACAGCATTTACAGAGCCACGGAGAACACCCGAACCGGCAGCAGCAACATCCACCGCTCCAATACCCGCAGAACCTGGATGAAGGCCACAGATTAATATCCCAGCAATCAGAGAGGCAAACAAACCGCAAAAAAGACGGAGGACAGGAAGAGTCCACTAACCAATTAGCGAGCTCGTCATTTCCTGCAGGCGCTTGCACTCAACCCTCTCGACCTGGAGAAACTGCTCCTCCAACCGCCGCAACCGCTCGAGCTCTCCTTGTTGCGCCTGCAGTTCCTTTTCCTTGAACTCTAGAGCAGCCCGAAGTTCAGCAAGTTCCTTCTTCGCAGCCTCCGCCCGCCTTTCAGCACCCTTCTTGCGACCTACGGAACAAACACCAATCAGAACCAATCAGCAAAAGAAACAAAGACCAAGAACCAGGATCTCATGTGTCATAGCAGTCAAGCTCCCCTGGACCGAGTCATGAGCACGTCGCCACCGATCAGTCTCAGTCAGCACACGTTCGCACATCCGGAATAAAGGTTGCACCCAAGCAGATACACCAAGTCAAAAGCATAGGAAAGAAGAAAAACAAAGGCTACAACCAATCACAAATGATTGCTTGCAGCCTCGGGGGCTAATCCCATTGGGAGCATTGCCGTGCTCCCAATATGTACCAGACCGACAGAAGGAAGACCTAAATCATAGACTACAACCACCCACAAGTGACCGTTTGCAGCCTCGGGGGCACTACAGCAAAGCACAGTAGGACAAAGAAATCACATACCTGCTCCGCCATGCAATCAAAGAACTTCGCTTTATCCTGAGCAGAGAGATCCCTCCTCTCCAGAAAGTGCTCCTCAGGGATCACTGGTTTGACATCTGGAGGTAAGTCACCCTCAGGAGCAGCAGCAGCCGAAGCAGACCCCCCAGAAGGAGAAGTCGCAGAGGTCCCCTCCACACCTACAGTCGCAGAGGTCGTCCCCGCACCCGAAGCCACGGGAGTAGCGGAACCGGCTAGTCGACCCGACGCCGCTCTAGAATAAGTCGAAGGAGCAGCGACATCACCGGCACTCGCAGAGGAAGCAGCCGGAGCAGGAGCAGTCCTACAAAGCGGTTACCTTCAAAACACCAGCCAAGGCAATGAAAGCCAGAAACGGCAAAGTGGAAATGCACACTAACCTAGCAAGCGCAGCGCCTGGACGCAGCAATATCCCGAACCTGCGTTTCTTCGAGGCAGCAGGAAGAGGGCACGGCACAACAGGCTGTACGACCTCGGGCAAATCTTCGCCAGCACCCGCCGCATCACGACCACTCGCAGGGCGAGTGCGTTTGACACGAAGAGGACTTGAATCCCCAGAGTCATCCGCAACTGACGGTGGAGCACCCGTGGACTCGACAGCAATAGCACCCGAAGCGCCAGAAGCACCCCCATCACTCGCAGGGACAAGATCGACATCAGCCTCACCAGGTTCATCGAGTATATCCGCATCCTCAGGCTGCGTCGGATTGTTCAACAAAGGATTGTGACCCTACAGATCAAAACAGCATCAGCAACCAATAGGAACGAGTCAGCAGTTCAAATAAAATTTAAAGATAAGTACTTGAGGAAGAGGCAAGTCAGCAGAGTAAGGACGAACAAGACTCTGCTACAATGCTCGTGCACTTTGTGACTTGCTGAACCCGGGCCAAAAGGTCGTCATCGGAAAACTCTTCAGGTGAACACCTGGTCGAGTCATCAGGCCCAGTATATTGCCACATGGGACGGACCTGATGCTGAAACGGCTACACGCATCTCTTTACAAACACGGAGATAAGCTGGCCGCCAGTCAATTCATCCTTAAAAGTAGTAATCTTCTTCACAAACGGTTCCACGAGAGACGACTCGCGAGCATACAAAGGATGCGCCCATGAAGAACGCTTAACCGCCCGCGCAGCAGGGTCAAAAGGAGGCAGACCAAACCGCTGACCCGCAATACATTGATCCTTCAGAAAAAACCAGCTCCTCCGCCACAAAAAGACGGAGTCCAACTTCTCCAGATCAAAATAAGCAGATTTCTCCTTAATGGAGATCCCCACGCCCCCAATGGCGTATTCAGAATTTGTCCTCTTCACATTGAAGAGACGTTTCCAGAGGCCCCAATGGGGATAAATCCCCAAAAAAACCTCACAGAGCGTAATGAAACAGGCAATGTGCAGCATCCCTTTGGGGGTTAAATCATGAAGTTGAAATTGATAGGCGCAAAGCAATCCCCAGAGGAAAGGGTGAATGGGAAGTGCAAAACCACGGGGGAAGAAACTCTGAAACCATACCCCTCATCTGGACGGGGTGTAGGAACCTCCTCTTCACCAGGAATCCGGGCGGCATCACGCACCACCACGCCGTCGGCCACAGTTCATCCAGATCTACGGCTCCAAAAACAGAGCGCTCCCATCTACCGGTCATCCTCGCCGACTCCTGCGCTGCACTACGGGGACGCTTGGACATGGATCTCAACTAGCAAACAGCATGAAAAGATTGGCGGACGGCAAAGAACAATGAAGGAAGAAGAAAGGAAGACAGGAGAAGGCAATGGCTGGGTGAAAACCTAAAACACACCAGACCCCGGTATTTAACCATCAGTCCGAGCAAACAAATCGCCACCGCTCATCTTGGAATCCAAGAGATGTGGCACGATCCCACGATAGCCGAGGAACATGGAAAACTCAACTGGTGCACTAACCATACCGCCCACCGTGCGCGAAAAACGAGGGCCATCATCACGAAGTGCGAAATTCTCGGGAAACAGATGTCAAGTCACTCAATTTTCACTTGACATGGCAACCCAACCTGTCAGGCGAACCAGCAAACGTCACACCTCAGCAACACGTCTCAAACACGCATCTTCGGTCAGCATCCAGCTCTTTACAAGTTTTTTTCATATTATTTCAAAGAAAAATTCTTACTCCCATTGGGAGTACCTTTATTCGAGTTCGGGTGCTCCCTCACCCAGAAGGCAAAGATGTGCTCGAGTGATCACTCGCACCAACAGACACAAAATACTCTCAGAGTTCGGGTGCTCCCTCACCCAAAGAGAAGAAAAGCATTCGAGTGACCACTCGCAGAAAAAGACTCAGCAATTCAACAAACATGACCTACTCGCACACTCGAAGACATTCCGAGTGGGTGCTATCTTATTTTCCTCGCCTGAGTTCACTACAAACTCCGCAAGTGATGACTAAAACAGCTCACTTGATTGTTTATTCCAAGTGGGTGCATCGCTAATCAGGCTCCATGCCTCAACAAAAACAAATTATGCCTGGGTCGCGACACACTGTACCCAGATGCCACGCAAGCTTAGCGTGTAGGTAAGACCCCGCTGCGAAGAATGGCCGGGCTGGGACTTGCCGCAGAGCGATTTCACTCCCGGCCTTTTCCATGCACTCGCATGATAGAAAGAGTTGAGCGGACGCGCTCAGGCTATGTGCTTAGACTGGCAGCAATTGATCCTATAAGACCTGTAGCGGCATGACTTTTCTTGACACCAGTGTTCCAAGTTCACGTCGAGGGACGTGGGCTTGATTGCGCTACTGCGGTATTTGTCACTAGCACAATTCACCAAGGCTCGACCAGTCTACTCCTTGGGCCCTTTCAGCTTAGCAATCCCTCGAAACAGATATTGTCATGGCTCAAAATTGCCAGCGACCCGTGGCGATGCCACGCTTATAAACAATAAAGCGCAGATGAGTTCGAGTCCATGCGCGACTCCTCGAGTCCCCCAGGCACTCGGGGGCTACTGACAAGGGGGTGAACCGACGACTCCTGCACGTAAGGCTACCTGGTGTGTATAAAGACAAAAGGCCCGCTGGGAAGCTGCGACAAGCCCGCGATTGGCCCAATCAGGCACCGACTTAGGAGTCCGCGATTAACATGGAAGGTGCAACTTGGCGTACAAGGCAAGACCAGAACTAGGAAACCATCTACTGTAACCTAGCACGGACTCCCCGAGACCTGGCCTAATATATAAAGGCTGGGAGGGGAGACGTCGAGAGGACCTCAATACGCATCTACTCATCCTAGCCTAGCGAGAACTCGCCTTGGCCTCCACTGTAATCGTCCTCTCACGTAATAATATCGAGCAGGAAGTGCTTCTCCTGTTAGCCGATGAGTATCGTCCAGCCTGTGCCATCTCTATGACTAACTCAGGGTCCCTGACCATGGGATTTGCCGGGGTTTATCCCCTTCATATTTCCATGCAACATCCACCTCTTCATGACTTGATATTCATGTCATACATGTTCCTGCTACACTGGCAGCGGCATACATTGCATACATCATGATAGCTACATCTTCTTTATGATTTGAGTACCTTGTAAAGTGTGGAAGGTCTTCTATACCCTCTTGTAAATTAGAGTGTTGCCCTTAAGTGAGGAAAAGATCCCAAAGTGGACAAAATAAAAGATCCCAAAGAGGACAAATGAGAGTTCAATAGAAAGAGCCATTGAGGCCACCAAAAAAATACAAAAATAGAAAATAAAGAAATAAAGAAATAAAAAGAGAGAAAGGGGCAAAACTACTATCCTTTCGAAAGATCCACACTAGTACTCCCTCTTATTCTTGTACTCCATAGAGATGATCATTCATGCATATAGCTATGTGGGGACCTTCACACTATAAAACTTGGCTTGCATATTCCAAGGATGAGCCTCCTCAAAAGAGCTCTAGGTCTTCATGAGCGAGCAAGTTAGATGCACCCCCACTAGTTCCTTTGGAGATCTTTTCAGCTCATATGTGCATCCGTTGCATGGCAATCCCTACTCCTCACATCATATCTATCATTTGGCCTTCTCGCCTATTATTGTCCTCATTGATGTGAGCCCTTCTCACCCTCTTTGTCTTCCTCCTCCTCCATATTTCTCTCTTTTCCATCCTAAGTGTCAACTATCGTGCTTACGCTCATCCATTGCATGAGTTCTCAAAATATCAAAAAGGAGTGAATCAAATTGAGTTGTACCTAGCTAGTGGTCTGGGGACGAGTCAAGATAAGATTCCAAAGAAGACCAAGTGTGAAACTTTAGTAGATTGAGTTCTCAACAAAAATACTTTTTTCTCGTATTCCCTATCCCCCTTCTTGCACGTAAACAACATTTGGAGACATTCGAGTCACGGACAGCGAGAGCTTTTGCACCTAATGTTCTTTCGTTGCTTGTTTCAGTGCTAATATAGACTCTTGCATGTTATGACTTGAATTGAATCGCATACCTTGATTGCTTTAGTTTTCAAAGTCCTTATATGGTTGCTATCATGTCACCATAGAAATTATGCTTCTGATCATTTACCTACTCGAGGATGAGCAGGAATTAAGCTTGGGGATGTTGATATGTCCCAAACGTATCGATAATTTCTGCTCACTCCATGCATGTTTTGTGTGATATTGCTATGATCTAGATACACTTTCATACACTTTTGATCATATTTGGACTAACCTATTAACTCAGTGGACCACAGTGCCAGTTTCTGTTTTCTGCTGTTTTTCTATTTTAGTTTTCCCCCGTATAAAAAGTGCTCAAAAAATCTGGGAAAAATCAGATAAAAAATCAGCGTACCGGAAGCTTCCAGATCCCCGATGGATGGCCAGGGGGACACCACCAGGTGCCCAGACCCCTGGTGGCCCCCTGGATCCCCCCTTCGCCTATTTAATCTCCGTCACGGGAAACCTCTGAAGACAGAACCCTTTTTCGCGATCTCACCTCTGTTCCGCCGCCGCCGCGCTTCCAAGATCGGGAGCACCGTCAGGACCCTTCCCGGCACCCTCCCGGAGGGAGGATCGACCTCCGGGAGCTTCTCCTCCACCATGGACGCTTCCCGGATGTGTCGTGAGTAGTTTCCTTTGGACCATGGGTCCATGATCAGTAGTTATGTGATGTTCTCCTCTCCTCTTTGTTCTTCATGGTTTAGACCTCGTGAGCTGCCCTACATGATCGAGGCACATATGTAATCTTTCTGCTTTTGCTATGCTAAGTTTGATGGGATCTGATGGATTATGAGATTATGTTCAGATTGTGATAGAGTAATATAATTGGTTCTTATCTTTTGTATTTTTGTTCCGAAGTAATTCTTGCATGTTCTCCGTTGTTGTTTATTGCTTTGGCCAAGTGGTAGGTAGTAACTCCAAGAGGGAACGTTATGCTCGATTATGGATACATGCCCCCTGATGACATGCTTGAGTGACAAAAACATGAGTCTAGGGGATGTGTTGTGGCCACAAGGGGGAAAACAACAGTGCTTGTAACCGCGGTTGCAAGGATTGTTTACTTTACGCAAAGTTCTTTTTAATGCAGTTGTCTGTTGCTTTGGGTTTACACTTTGGGTGGGGCTCGCAACTTAATACCAGCGAGATGTTCTGGATAGATATCTCAAGGTGGATGATTAGTAGTAGATGCAGATGGATTTCGGTCTACTTATTTTGGCGTACTGCCCATGCTTTTGAGCCTCTTCCTTTCTTAGCATAGTTAGCATTGCGGTGTGTTTATAATCCTGTCAATTGCCCGTATGTAATTTTTTTATCTCGCATAGCAGTTTTATCGTCTTTTGGGAGAGATACATCACTAGTGAACATCACGGAACCCCGGTCCATATTCTCATCATTGTTTACACGCGCATTTATTTTCTAGCTTTTACTTTCAGTTGCTATCATTATCATTACCCCTTGCGTTTTGATCCTTTGTAAACAACAAGACCGGAGAGATTGAAAACCTCATTGAACTTCATTAGGAGCAAAGTTATTAGTGTATGTGTGCAGGTCCAGGTTAAGAGAGCAATATCTCAAAAGGCGCGTTGCTTGCTTCACCACCTACTTATCATTATCGGAGTCCTACTAGATTGATAACCTCGGTATCTTCACTGAGGGAAATTTTCTGCTATCCTACATCTCACCTTCCACTTGGGGTAACCAACGAAGGGCGAGAAGCCATTACCACTTCCACGCCATCACACTGCCGCCTCCGCGATTCCGATCTCGGGGTCGCCAGAAGTACCTGTCCCGACACCCTGCCGAAGGGAGGGTTGACCTCCGCAGGCCTCTTCATCACCATGATCGCCTACAGGATGCGCCGTGAGTAGTCCCCTTGGACCATGGATCCATGATCAGTAGCTAGATGATGCCGTCTCTCCAGTCTTGTGCTTCGATGTTTAGCCCTTGTGAGCTGCCTATCATGATCAAGGCACCTATGTATTAGTTCATGCTTTTCTATGCTGCGTTTGCTGGGATCTGATGGATTATGAGATTATGTTCAGTTTGTGATGACTAATATATTTGGTTTACCTTTATATTTTTATTCTTGAGTATTCTTGCATGTTCTCCGTTGTGTTTGTTACTTTGACGAAGTAGTAGATTCCAACTCCAAGAGGGAGCGTTATGCTTGATTGTGGGTTCATGCCCCCCCCCAATGTCTAGCTTGAGTGACAGAAACATGAGACTAGGGATGTGATGTTGCCACCAGGGAGAAAAAAGTGGTGCTCGTAACTGCGGTTGCAAGGATTGCTTACATTACGCATAGAGTGTTAAGGCAATTGCCCGTTGCTTTGAGCCTACAATTTGGTTGGGGTTCGCAACTTAATACCAGCGAGATGTTCTGGATAGATATCTCAAGGTGGATGATTAGTGAGTAGATGCTGATGAATAAACGATACTTGTTTTGGTGTAAGCCCATACGATTGAGACTCCTTATTTTCTAGTAGCATGATTAGCATTGCGGTGCGTTTATAATTTTGTCAATTTCCCACCTATAATTTGTTCACCCAACATAGTTATTTATCGTCTTTTGGGAGGGAGACATCACTAGTAAAAGGCATGGGACCCTAGTCCATATTTCCATCATAGTTTACACCATTCTCATTTATTGCTTTTATTTCCATTCAGTTGCACCAACTATTATTTCTCTCTTTGTGTTTGATCCTTTGTAAACAGCAAGGCCGGAGAGATTGACAACCTCTCTGAACTCGTTGGGAGCAAAGTTATTTGTGTCTGTGTGCAGGTCCACGTCTTCTGTCGGCACCAGAGCAGTAGACACCTAGTTGTTGAGCTAGGAATCCTCCTGGTTCGATAAACCTTACAGTCCTCGTGTAAGGGAAATTTGCTGCCACTGCATCCTAACCTTCCAGTTGGGGTAACCAATGAGGAGGTGTTATCTACACCCATCACATGTCATTCACTGGGATCTTAATAAAACCATTTATCTAAATCAACTGATAGTGGGGGCCACCTATCATACCAACAGGGACCAAATTAATCTATTTAATTTTAACCAGGGATTAACTGTTTACTCGGGCCACATGTAAGTCTAACATGGGGGTTTAATCTAACAGTTTTATTTAATTTAACCCAATGGCCTTGGGCCCACGATCAATGAGAGGGGGAGGGGATTATTAGTGCTAATCAAGTTTCTGGGCACCGGGGGGGCACACGTCATCGACATGATGGTCGTCGGCGACGACACACGACGGCGAGCTCGAGCGTGCGCTCAGTACAGGAGACGGGAGGAGGCGCGAGTGGGTGTGTTCGAAAGACGAGTCTACCGCGCATCGACTGGTGGTGGTGCCGGACCAGGGGTTCACTGGAATCGGGTCCGGTAACGAGCCGTGGCGGCTACTGTTTTCGGGTGAGGGGGGCAATGCTATGGTGCAAATTAACGCGCGCAATGTAGCTAAACGGGAGAAGCATGTCACTAGGAACCCACCCGTGCCACTGGCAGCCATAGGCTTGCTCTAGACCCACGACACGGTCGACGCCGAGCGGCGACAGAGCTCGGCTCCAATGGTGGCGCCGGCTAGAGTGCGAGGGAGACCAAGTGGAAGGTTGGCGGCGGTGGCCTGACTCACATGGAGCCTGCAGGTGTGCACAATATGCTCGGGGAGGGCTCGAGGCGGCGGCAATTCGTCGGCGATCAACGACGGTAGCAGATGGGGAACGATGACGATGTGCTTCGACGGTTGGCTCCCGATTCGACCTCTTCTGCACCGCGACGTAGACGACGACGACAGGCACAACGGACAAGGTGGTGGGCGCTTGGGGAATTTTGCAACAGCGATGGAAAGGCGAGGGAGGGTGGATCCCGATCTATGGTTCGCCAGGGGGTCGACGGGGTGGTATATATCCACGACAGCGGCGCTGTAGCATCGCGGTGGCGGCCATTGCACGACTGCAGCCGTCGAGCACCACGACGATGGCGCCACGCACGGCTCGGGGTGAACAACGCGAGGAGGAGGACGCTGGTGGGCTGGGTGGGCTGCATGGGTCGGCTAGGGGGTACTATGCACTTGTTGTACTAGGCCAATAGCCTTCTTTTTCTCCTTTTTCTTTTATTTCTTTTTTGTTCTCTTTTCATTTATGTTTCTATTTAGTTTATTCATAAATTGATTTTTTTAAATGCAAAACCAGATCCAGTATTATTGTTACATATTATTATACTGTTACAAAAAGTTTGAGCTCCATATAAAGTCATTTGCATTTTGTTTTATTAAAATGGATTAAATGTGGTTGTTTTGTTACTGTTTTGATTTGTTTATAATTTTTTTGATTTGTTTATAAAATTTAAACATTGAATAAAATCACATTGCTATTTTATTATGACCTAATGATTATTAAGCATTTAATAAAATTGATTGCCCAGTTCTCGATTCAACCTTAATTTCCACTTTATTTTTAATTCCATCCAAAGGGGGATTTGAATCAATGATGATTAAGTCAAGATTAAGCACAGTGATTTTTCATTAACAAAAGTGATTACTATAGCATGACACTAGGGGTGTTACAATGCTACACCTAGAAACAGTCAGTTGGTGTTTCTAGGATCAATATATCTTTTATATCACTTCATTGGGTTAATTGGATCTATGCCACTCCAATTTTCATCATTTGAAGAAATGCCATTACAAAAACCGAACTTGGAAATATGCCACTCCAACTTTCCTATACCTCTATGTATGCAATTTTGTGCACTTAAAGAGAACAAGGTTCGAAAAATACATGTATTTCAGTGTGTACTGCGGTATTTACCGTACTATCTCCGTGTTCAACTTTCGGAAGCATTTTGGGCTCTTTTGGGCGCCAAAGAAATCAAAATATTCAACTTTTAAAAAAATTTGAAAAAAATATGGAAAATCAAAAACATTAAAATGAGTCTACTGTTCTAGTATGAGCCATTTCTAGGAACATACGAATCATTTTCTTTTCTTTTACCTGTTTGTCTAATCGTGATTTGTGTACATACGAAAGTATAACTGAATATATACGGTTGGATAATGACATATCTCCAAGTTCAGTTTTTGTAATGGCACTTTTCCGAAAGTTACAATGGCATAGATCCAATTAACCCTAATTCAATCGAGACCTTGAATTTGAAATTCGGTCCATGATTTTGACCTGGTCCACGCATTATGCTTTGCTCCCTAATTTTGAGGACCTCACATCAATGGATACCTTCGATTTGATATTTGGTCCTTGATTTGACATGGTCAACATGTTGTGCTTTATGGGCTAATTTGCTGATGGATGGGCCCGTTGGTGAATGGAAGGATGGTAAAGCAATGTTCGTGGATTCAGGACCACAATTTCAACCACCCACAACAATCTGTAGTCTGTTTTGCTCCTAACCCCAATGATGAACCGGTGTTGACCGTCTCACACAACTCCATCCAAATATTTATGTGTGGTAATGATCTGCTATAGTTTCTTCACAGTAATATGCTTAAGTATTATTGCCACTGATATCATCACAGTAGAGGGCTGCCAAACCATTTTTACATGTCATAAACATTCATCAAGAAGTCCTAGGTCCTGATGCTTGTTAGTGTGTTGAGTGTGATAAATTGTGCTGACACATACACATTAATATGTCACGGTCCTGAAAGTGGCGCAGCAAAGTGCGCAAAATGCTTCTAGTATACAGTAATCAGGAAAGACACCATCCCAGATATGTTCTTGGAGAAGTCTCACACGAAAATTATCATACAAATTTCATATCTGCCATGGTTATTCTGTTGTCAAAGCAGTTTGTTTCAGAAAATATTTGCCTGTTGAACAGTCATTGATAAAAAAAGCTGCTACGCTAACTCAAAATAGTAGGCGGACCAAGTATACTTTTGCTACTACGTGAAGAATCCCCATATGATATTAAAAAGGAAAAATATCAATAAGAAAGGATTGATAATAACATTAATGCAATGGGACTGAAGAACTATAAGCAGGTCTGTTACATGTACGGATATTGATTTGAAGATTACATATTTGACTACTCAGCGATAACCTTCTTATGAGCTTTATACGACAAAATCACATTCCATGCAAGGGCTACAAAATTAGCAGCAAGAACCTGAAAAAGGGGCAGCAGTTAGGTGACAGCAATACTCAGAGCACACCAAAACTATATAAAGGGGCAGAAAATATCTAAGCTAATTCATTTCACATAGACTAAACATTGTAGTAAAAGACTGTCAAAATGTGCAACTTTTTTAAACCTGGAGCTTCTGTGGGACGAAGTAGAAATTCAAAAATTGGAAGGGTATCCACAATTGCCAATTCGCGATCAACGAAGATAACCACTCCTGTACATGTTGTAAATGTTCTGTATCAGTAAAGAACACATGCATAATATCAGGGAAGGGAGTTGAGAGGGTTTATTTCCTTTTCACCTGCTTAAGCTTTGGCACTACAAGAGATGGCTTTCCCTCCAAGGTTACAAGTAAGCTCATGAAGACCCCAATGAAAACAGGAGAGAAGATGAACTGACACGGGACAGATTAGAAAAACATGTCCAACAGGCATGCCATAAACATAGAAACAACTCAACAAGCTAAAACAGGATATGAAGGCAATTATATTAAACCTGAAAGTTAGAATGAAAGATAGAAATGATGAAAACCTGGTCAAGTAACAGGCGAGAAATGGCACCTGGTGCCCCACTGATTGTCACCAATTTACTCAAATACAAGTACCTGCATAAGGAGACTAATTATCAATCAAACAACACCTGACGCTAACTAGTGATCACCATTAATTATGTAGAATAGAAAAATATAAGATTACCAGACATGCAACGTTGGTCCCACCAGGACAAATCCCAATAAGGTGAACACAAAAGTTCTCTTCAAGTCTAGCTTTGGCACTTTATCAATTGCAAGCTTGAACAAAAGCAAAAGTAGATAAATGGTTGTCAATTAGAAGTCTGCACATTCTACATTTCACATCAAAACTAAGAAGGGATGGTGCTGGTCGATGATCAGAATTGCACAAACATGCATCATGCAACACAAAGTTTGGGTTTGCTCTTTACTGCTAAACCACATCTGCACTAAACTACAAGGTGAATGATTCACCACAGCAAACAATTCAGTAGCAGAGATATGACAGATAAGTCATGCATGTAGAGAGATAGATGAATGCTTCGTCACACCACAGAGAGTAAAATTCACAGGAAAATCATGATGTTGGTCAATTCTCGAATGAATACTAGCTCATGCTTGCCATTACCACATACATATCTCTATAATTTTGCATGTGAGTAAATCTATCCATCTAGTAAGATTGTGCTCAGCATGTTTAATATTCAAACTCTTGAAACATGGTGGTTGGTGAATTAACCAAGTAACCACTACCCAACCCATGCTACATTGCATAACATCATTCAAGGCAGCCAACAAGTGAGAACCTGGCAGATGAGGTCCCCGGCCAGAGTGAGCACAGCAGAAGTGACAGCCTTAGTCGCCACCGGGTGCTTGTCAAGAGACAAAAGATACCTGTCATCAACAAACCAGTATCGGCATTTTACTTTTATCCTAACCACCCACAGGGGGAAAATCCCAAGGAATACGGGGAAGACGTCCAGCGGAATTACCATGCCACGAGCTGCAAGCCTTTGGCTCGGGCCGCCTCCACTCCTCCGGATGCTGCTGCTGCTGCGGGGGCGGAGTTGCAGCAGGAGGCTGCGTGGAGCCTCGCGCCCTTCCGGGGCTCGACGGGAGTTGTGGCGGCGGTGGAGCGGGAGAGGGAGAGGAATCGGCTCGTTACAGCGGGCCTCGGAGAGACGATGCGGTGGGGGGCAAGGAGGAGCGGGAGCGCGGACGCCATCGCCATGGAAGAGGATGAGGAGCTTCTTTGGGTTTTGGGAATCGTGCTAGCTAGGGTTCTAGAAAATTGCAGAGCCGGAGAAGGCCAGGGGCAGTGAAAGAAGAATAAAGTAATTCTGGGCCCATTTCTCTATTGCGGGCCGGCCCATTTAGCCATTTAGGTGGTCTGCTTGACCTACCTAGCCAGCAGAAACGATCCCGCCACCATCTCGCCGGCCCTTGCACCCACTTGCGGCGGCTGCCACCGCCCGCCGGTTGTGGAGGCGGGATGTCGTACATGCGGGGTGACCTGCTGACCAAGACGCGGAAACTGGTGAAGGGGCTGGCCAAGCCCGCCCCTGCCTGGCTCAAGGCCATGGAGCAATCAGTACTCTCTCTCTCTCTCTCTCCCGCTATGTTTTGCTCGGGCTGTTTGATGTTGGTGCGGTGAATTGTGTGGAAATGAGAGATACAAGCTTCGTTCTTGATCTACTCTTTCACATGCGGTCAATTATTACTAGTTGGTAAAAAAATGAAAAATACAAGTTACACATGCATACTTCGTTAATTCTTTGTTTGGGATATGTTAGGGTTCTGTTGCGGTGTATCAACCGATGTGAAATAGATAGTATTGACCACAACATACGATGTCAGTGGCTCAGTGTTCTGATTTACGCTCTTATACAATCTCGTGTGTATGATCAGTTGGTATGGTTGGGTACTACATTTCCATTTCCTTCATCATTTGATTTCTCGTCGTTACTTAGATGAAAGAATGCAGATTTTTTGGTTTGCTTTTCAACCAGACTTAATATGTTTTTCACAGTTTATTTTGCGTTGTGTGGAGCAAACCAGGGTACATTGCATAGGCAAGCTTCAAAAGTTCACCAAAATGTTAAATCTATCAAATCTTTCAGTTATGCTCGATCCAAATATCCCACCTTTTTGTTACGTTGATTATTAGCTCTGAGCAGTTTGTTTGGAACAGAACAAACTCTGCCCTACTGTTTCACATGGCACATTTGTGGACTACTCATACTATGCAGCACAATAGGGGTAATTTTACATATATTTTTAGATAAACAGGGAGCATCTTCCCAGCTTCATTTCTTTAAAACAAAACCCAACGAGTCGAGTACAAGCTCTCTTGCTAGCACGGATTTTAAGTTTTACAGAGATAACTAAGCAAATAACAGAACCAGAGCATTACAGTGTGCATATAGAGCCACACAACAGCAGGTGCAACTGCTACCGACGCTCACATCTGTGAGGATTTCCTGGTCTTCAGTGGTGGACCAATTGACGCCGCTCTTGGAGACCAGCAGGTGCCCAGTGGCGACACTGGACTTGAGGACACAGCCCCGCTCTTGATGTGATCTTTCTTCATCGGAGAACAGCAGATGCCTCAAACTTCACCCGTAGCCAGTAGACTGTCTCTCAGCCATTGAGGGTCGACTGGGGTTGCCTGATCATTTCCTCTAGTGAACTGGTGAAGTCCACCAGTCTCTCCCTGCAGGCCTCTGGTGACATCACCAACTAGAACCTGATGGTATGAAGGATAGTTCTCCACACCTGATTCATGGACATCCACACCGTGTTATCGAAAATCATAGAGTTCCTATGTTTCCATAAACACCAAATTAGTGCAGAGGTAACCGTATTCAGAGCAGAGTTTCTAGAGTTGGATAACCAGTATCTGGCTACAGATACAAAATCGGCGCCAATGCTGACCCCGAAGGCATCACTGACAAAGGACCAGAGGTTTTTGGCAACCACACAACCAAAAAAGTGGCTTATCTGGAAAGGCGGAAGATAGTTGCGGCTCAAGTGTTATTTTGTTAATTTGGCCTCATTGGGTTCAGTTGCCGTTTTCTGTAAATTTGAATTTTTGTGGACTAAAGATGTTGGTCCTGTTCTTCTATGTGCTAATTCTCTTTCTATTATATTCATGTTGCTTGCTTCTTTTTTCTTGAAACATATGTTGCTTGCTTCTTTTTTCTTGAAACATATGTTGCTTGCTTCTTTTTTCTTGAAACATATGTTGCTTTTTTATTAGAGCACCTCCAGTCACATTCCCTCGCACTGATGGTAAAATCAAGAAAATAGAATTGCCAGAGGATGTCTATGTCAAGAGGTTCTTCAGAAGGCATCCAGATTCACTCTACCATGACGCAATAAAGTAATTGTTTCCCTTCTGTTGTACTCCCTCTGTAAAGTAATATAAGACGTTTTAAATAACTAAATTAGTGATCTGAAACATCTTATATTTATGAACGGAGGGAGTATCTATCATTAGAATTATGAATGTAAACTATATAAGTTTGATAGGACTCCAGAATTGAGGATGTGAATGTGTTTGGCCTTTTTTCCATTTTGTTTACAATTTTCTTTTGAGATGTTAATGATGAATCATTTCACACGCTACATAGTTATTTTGAGACTTGATGCTCGCTTTATTTTTCCTTTGAACTGATTAATACAACTACACACCGGATGCATTAGTCGATGAAAGCTTTTGTTTGAAGGAGCTACAGTTCTACATGTACTGACTAACAACTTCTTTTTCTGACTATTGATGGTGTCAGCGTTGCCCTTATGTTTCACTCCCAGATACTGTTTTCCCCCTCCTTTTGTGTCATACCGTCCAAAAATTAATTGCTAGCCAATTCTTTCAGGATAAGCGGGTTTGATCCACCACCAGCAAGAGTTTTTGCTTGGCGTGTCTTAGAGTTGAAAGAACAGGGGGTTGACGAAGATGATGCAATGGCTGTAGTAGATGTAATTTTCCTCTTCAAAAATATATACTTTGTCTCTCTTATGGAATACCCTTAAGCAGTAGTTCAATTATTGGTCCTGCTCTGTCCAAATCTCAAGGTTTATAACTCCTTCCATGACTAACATCCTTTGGCAGATGGAATATGGAGCAGAGAAGAAAGCAAAGAAGCAAGCATACAAGGAACTGAAACAAATTGCACGCAGAGAAGGAAGGCAACCACCCCCAAATCCATATCCAAGCGCTATCAAAGAAATACAGGCAGAGGAAAAGAAGTATGTTAGGGACCGTTTCTATAACCCGAAGGTACTTGAGATCGTTAGCAAGATGAAAGAGGACAGACAGATGTTTCTTCAAGATAGAGCGGCAGCATCAGGTGAAGGATAGTAACTGGTTGTGTGGACTGGCCGTTGTGCACGCATTCAGAACTAGCTGTAAGGGTTTGAAACATGTTTGGTGAGATGGAACATTGTTTCTTTCTCTTTTTTTATTCTGCAAACTTACCGATTTCATATCCCATATTTGTTAACCTTAATGGTGCATGAAAGTATCTCCTGCATTTTGCAGCTTGATTTAAATGGAAATAGTATCATGACATGTAATTTCCATCTCTCCATATGAGGAACATTTTAGTAATCTGAGCACTCATTCAATTGGTGCTCCCTCTTCAGTACTCTGCTGTGAGGTTGAAGGGGCCAATATATCCACGTACACTGTTGAGATATGGCATTCTGAGGGACATGATGGAAACTGGTGTTTTTTTTTTCTTGCTCTTTTTTGCATTAGCACCAAATATATGGCACCTTTTCTTTTGTTGCTGCACATTTATAGTATGATAAAAATATGAATGGTTACTGGTGTTTTTTTTTCTTGCTCTTTTTTGCATTAGCACCAAATATATGGCACCTTTTCTTTTGTTGCTGCAAATTTATAGTATGATAAAAAATATGAATGGTTCAAAATGAGTTAATGAGATAGAACGTTATTTCTTTGTCACAACTCATTTCTTTATTTTCTATGTTCTTCTTGAGTTTAATTTCCCATATTCCTATATCCTTATGAAATTACACTGTGACATATTAACGGAATGGTACTATCTTTGCTCTCCACTTTCCTCTCCTTATTTGTGGTTCTTGTAATTTCCATCTATCTCTGTGATGAACATTTTAGTAATACGAGCAATGGTTCAATTGGTGCTCCCTTTCAGCCCTTTACTTAGGTTGAAGAAACCAGTGTTAATGTAACAGCCTGGGATTTTTGTCTAAAAAAATGCATGTTATTTTATTTTGACAATAACATTAAATAATTTATTTCTTCATTTTTGCCAAATGATGAATTGTACTATTCCTTTTTTATTGGTATGCGTGTTCCTCGGTTGCAGTATTCGATAGTCATCCGATCACCATTGTAACTTTCGATATTAGGCCAATCATTAATGCAAAATCCATTTATTTAATAAATGAATTATTGTATTAGATTTTTATCATTTATGCCACTAGTTGTGTTTCACAACTCAGTTTTACCGTTAAAATTTACAGCTACTCAAAAATACCATCGTTCAATAAGATGCTTGCTCAAAATGCCATTAGTTACCTAAAAATGACATATTTTTGTTAGATCTTTGCTAAAAATGACATTACACAATGTTATTGTCAGTTCAAAATTATAGATCATGTTATATGATCAAAATAATCCTATAACCACTTGCTAGATCTCTCTATATCTCAATGATAAATGTGGTCCTCACTTTTTAGGAGTAAGCAAGCTAGTGTCTTCTTTGCAATTGTTAGGCTCATATTTATATTCCGCGAGATTGTTTAAAATTGCTAAGTAGTCATTAAAATTTGTAATTGTACCTATTCAATCTTTTTAGGTCCATCTTGATTCTTTCAAGCAGACCAAAGAGTAGGAGGTGTTGGGTGCGGCAAGTAGGAGGCGCTCGGTGTTGGGTGAACAGCTGTCCGATGAGCAGAAGGTGTTAGGCCGGTCGAGGAGGTGTTGATCGCCTCGTCGTTGGGTGCCTGGTCGAGGAGACGTTGGGCGACGGTGAAGGTGACGGGCGCTTGATGATGGGTGATGAGCGTTGGGCAATGGGCAGTGGCGAGGCAGGGTTGAGGCAAAGCGCAAAATTCAAACCGAGGGTATAAATATATTTCTACATAAATTTTAGTTGATCAGAATCCCTCAAAAACGTTCTAAATTTTGGGACCGATAGAGTATTTTATAGCGTTGATTATTTTGTCTCATATTCTTTGAGGTCATAGTTTTGCGATGGTTGACATCTGCTTCACCTAAGATAAATGATAAATTGCTTTATTCTGCAGATTAGCTGTACAATCAAGTGTTTTCTCCCATTTTCGTCATTCGTCATAAATGCTTCCGCCATAATATATTATAAATACCTTAACTAAATATAACTTAATCATGCGAATTAACTTTTACAACGATTTTATGAGTTCGATGGACTAATATCTAGTAATGAACTAATCTACCCACAAATCTTACATTCTTAAGAAGTTGCTCCCACTAATACCAATTCTTTCAACATGCACACACTCCACCTCATCATGCATGCCACATCACCCTCCACTAGCATATTTCTCTTAACATGCATGAGAAAGACCCACCTTAATATACCACTATGCATAATAAAAACCCACATGCAACATGCATGCATGTGAATTTTTTATTTTACTATGATATTTATATTAAATCCATATATTAGTTCAAAAGTTATTGTTTCAAATATACATGCTTCATTTAACCAAACATTTTTACTGAAATATTTTGCAAAAAAGTTTCGCAACAACGTGCGGGACATCATTTACTAAATACAATGTTGATTCTAAAAAATTACTCCCCGTTCCTAAAAATAAGATCTTTTATAGATTTCAATATGGACTACATACGAAGCTAAATGAGTGAAACTACACTCTAATATATATATATATATAAATATATATATATATATATGGTGAATCTATTCTACAATTGATTGTAGAATAGTATTCTACTACAATAAATCCCTTCCTATAAGGCAATTTCCCTAAAAAAACTGTCATCCCACCACTCTCTCTCCTCTCCCAGATCGCATCGGTCGCCTCCTCCCGGCCTCCTTCCCCCCGCGCTGCCGAGCCCGACCTCCCCCCCTGCGCCGTCGTGCCCGGCCTCTCTCCCCCCGCGCCGCCGAGTCCAACCCCCTCCCCCTGCATCGCCGCCGTCCGGCCACCCTCCTCCACGCGCCTCCGCCGACCGGTCTCCCTCCTCCACGCACCTCCGCCGCCTGGCCTTCCTCCCCGTCCTCCGCGCCGCCACAGCCCGGCCTCCCTCCTCCCTGCACCGCCGCCGCAGCCCGGCCTCCCTCCTCCCTGCACCGCCGCTGAAACCGGCCTCCCTTCTGCCTGCGCCTCCACCGCCCGGCCTCCCTCCTCCACGCGCCGGAGCACGACCGCCTGGACTACATCGCGCCGGAGCGCGCCCCCAGGCCTTCCCCGCGCAGATTCCCGGCCTCCCTTCACCATGATGCCCGCCACAGCCGCCCGCCCGGCCTCCCTCCACCCTGCTGTCGGCCACGACCTCCCTCCTGGCAGTGAGATTCGATGCATATTTTTCATTTTAGGGAACAACTTTGATGAAGATGCAGCTCCTGGACCTTGTAGTGGAGCAAAAGGAGTGGGCTGCTGTTTGGTTATGCGTTACACATTCTCATTCTGGTTGGTACTGTTTTTTAGACAAACGTCGATAGCTTGTATTGATGTATACGGTGGCTATTGAGAGTGTGATTTCATGTGTAATAAATTTTTACTGCTAGTTTAGCTTTTTTTAATTTGCTTTTTCGTAGCTTCTCTATTTAATGTTGATCATCAATTCATAATTTTAATTTTGTATGCAGTACAATTTCACTATTGCTAGGCAGTACAATAACCTCACACAAAGAAATACAAAAATAATCTAATAAGTGGTGCAGAACATATGTATAAAAGCAGTAGGAAACTCATATTTCAGAGAAGTACAAGATACACATCGACGGTACTTTTTTAGCAGTACATTTTCAAATTGGCAATACCGTTAAATCACTGTGGTCAGTACCGTTGATTCATTCCGGGCAGTACAAAATTATTCATTTTGTGCAATACAAAAAACTTGTTTATTGTTGGGGAGTACGAAATTTATATTTCCCAGAAGTACAAGACACATGTCAAGAGAAGTTGAGTTATGTGGAAATAGTATACAAGCAATACAATTCATTCATTATGAGCCATAAAAACTTTTTTTATTACCGAGCAGCACGGAAGTACAACGCAAAGTTGAGTTCTTTAAAAAAATTACGAGCAGTACAAATTATTTATTTCGAGAAGTACAATTATTAATATTATTATCACGCAGTACGAAACTAAAAAACACAGAAGTACAAGGTGCATGGGGAGGGATTTTGAGTTCTCTAGAAATATTATGGGCAGTACAGTTTAATAATTTTGAGCAGTACAAGAACTTCCTTATTGCTCGGCAGTACGAAACTCATATTCACATAAGTACAATACTGTGTTTCCTTGGAACAGGAAAATCTCGGTATTTTGAATATTGTTCAAAAACCGCGAAGAATTGGAAAAATGTTAAAACACGAAAAAGTTGCTAAATTTCAGTACCTTTCCAACGCCATATTATTTGCATCATTCCGAGGTCCGATGAATATCAATGATCATCTTTTAATAAAACTTAATTTTAGTATTTTGAAAACTGTTCAAAAACTACGCATAATTTGAAAAAACTTAAAACAAGAAAACGTTTGTAAATTTCAGTAGCTTTCCAACGGTATATCATTTGCGCTATTCCGAGAAGTGGTTAAAAAATTAATATCAAATTAATGTTCGTCTATTTTGAATGAATCTCTGTATTTTCAAAACTTCTCAAAAATTATGTAAAATTTTAAAAACCTTAATACATAAAAAAGATGGGAAATTTCAATAGCTTTCCAATGCAATATCATTTGCATCATTTTGAGGTCTAAAAATTATAAATAATCATCTTTTAATAAAACTGACTTTTAGTATTTTCAAAACTGTTCAAAAAATATGCAAAATTTGAAAAATATTAAAACATAAAAACGTTTGGAAATTTCAGTAGCTTTCCAACGGTATATCATTTGCGCAATTCCGAGAAGTGGGTAAAAAATTGTGTTAGAAACACTTTTCAATCAGCTTGTGATGATTTCTGTTTTTTGAAAATTCATAAAAAAATATAAAAATTAGGAAAATGTCACAATATGAAAACGCTGAGGATTTTCTGTAGCTTTCCAACGGTATATCATTTGCGCAATTATGATTAACGGTTTAGAATCTACGATTGAATTACTACACACAGACAGAAGAGCAGTACCTACTTCACGAAAAAGAAGTACGGTAGTGTATTACAGAAAAAGTACCAGATCGTCATCTCGGGCAGTACGAGATTATTGCAAAATATTATTCTATCACCGATTGTAGAATAGACGGCATGTATATATATATATATATATATATGTATATATATATATGTATATATATATACAGCCGGTCTATTCTGACATCGATGTCAGAATAACTATTCTGACAACATTTCGAACTGCATCGTGTGCAAAGAGAACCGCACTGCTGAATTCGGAGCACTGCAGCTCGGGTAAAACAGAACCGCATGCATCGTTTTCGCTTTAACTTTTTAACCGTTTGTCGGAATTGAGCGTGTGATACACCGTTGGTTCGTATGGAAAATGAGCATCTTCCGTATGTTGAACACTTCCCCCGATTCTTCACGGATTAAGAGCAGTTTCGAAAATGGTGCGGCGACCTACTTTCATAGTTGCGGTTTTTTCGCGATTTCTCATAAACCGTTCATCGGAATAATGCAATTGATATAGCGTTGGAAAGATATCGATCAGGCGCTCCATCCATATGTAGAACACTTTGTCTAATTGGCTACGGATTTGAGAGAAATCTAGCCGCAAAAAAACGCAGCAACTCTGTTTTTCGTTTTCGGATCTTGTAGAGAGTAGAACTTTTTAACCGCTTGTCCGATCGATGCGTATGATACACAGTTGGATTCGCCTAGAGTAGTAGATTAATCCATATGTTGAACACTTTTCCATATTCCACACGGTTTTGAAGTAATTTGATAAACGGTGTTGCTGCCCTCTTTTGGACAGCGGAAGTTTTTGCTTAAATTCGTTTGATTCGTTCGTCCAATTGATGCAATCTCTATACCATTGGATAGCTATCGTCGAGGCGCTCCATTTGTATGTAAAAAACATCCTCTAATTCCTTACGGTATAAAAGTTGTGTCGATTTTAGTAAATCGCGGAACTCCGTTCTTCGCGGACCCGGAATCGACGATGTGAACTGCATTGGCCGGTCAACCGCACTGCATTATCTTCAGACAGAACGCACGTGTTTTTCGCGGAACAAAAAATCGGCGAGTGAACTGCATCCGCGGGGCACCCGATTGCATTTGTCAACAGAAAGAACTGCACATGATTTTTTCTCATGGCAAAGAGAAATACGCGTATTTTTTCACGGACCCAGAATCGACGTAGTGAACTGCATTCGAACGATACAGGTTGCATTTATCGACAGAGAGAACTGCACTTGTTTTTGTAACTATTAACATATATTTTTATCAACGAGCGTGCACCGCAAGGACGAGGCGAGTGAACTGCATTAGTTTTTTTTCAATTTTTTTATTCATTATAAATTGAGGAGACAAGATTAGTGGACTGCATTTTTTGCTTTCGAAGAGGCAAACCGAACTCCACGTTTCTAAAAACAACAGAAGAAGCTTCAACTGAACATTGTTATTCTCTTCTCTTTCTTACAGAGCGCACTACAAATATTTTTATTACATTTTTGCCTCACAACAAAATAAACTACTATTGTTGTGTTTTCTTTTACAAAGAAAATCACAAGAACCGGACAAGAGGCCATCGGCAGAAAGATCCTACCGCTTCTGTCTAAAATAGCTCATCTGAGCCGCACCAAAAATGCCATGGAACTGCACACGACCGCATTGGTACACTACATTTGGGAAAAAACCTCAATTAAGACCAGCAGCTCTTGACGCACCTCAGCAGGCCTGCAAGGACATGGACACGGTAGGAAATTTTAGCATCACCGGAGAATAACACGGGAAAGTTCAGAGCACCCAACGGATCTGAATCGGAGGGAGGGAGGGATTGGCTCACCAGCTTTCTTGAGGAACGCGAGCCAGTTGCCGTGGCCGGACGGATCCGTCGACGGCGCTTCGTGCGTGGCCGCCGTGGGCAGTTCAGGGGGCTTCGGGGGCTTCGATCCGAAAGGATCCAGGATCCAGGGCAGTGACGCGCGTGGAGGGGATCTTTGCGGTTGTCTTTGGCGAATCCAGGTCGTGCTCGGCCATGGGTGGAAGATTAGAATGCCGCGCTTGCCGACAGGCGGGCAGTGGGTGCGGGATCCGTGGAGGATACCTCGCCGGCGGGCAGTGGCTGTCGGATTCGGTCGGTGGAGGCCAGATCCCGCCATGGCCGCGGTGTGCTCCGCCGGTTGGGGATGCGTCGGAGGTGGGCAGGGTTTGGAGGCACGGCGTCCATGAAAGGTCGCGGGGGCGGCGATGGATCCAAGCACCATGCACGCCGTGCGTCGCGGGGGGGGGAGATGGTGGGGGTGTCGGCAGCACAGGGAAGATGGTGGGAGTGGTTGGTGGTGCCGGCTCGCGCGGGGAAGAAGGTGGGAGGGGTTGGGGGTGCCGGCGCGCGGGGGGAAGAAGGTGGGAGGGGTTGGGGTGCCGGCGCAGCCGGGAAGAAGGTGGGAAGGATTGGGGCGGGCGGGCGTCGTGAGGAAGAAGGTGTGGTGGGTGGGGGCGGATTGGCCTCGGTGGAAGGGATCGGCTGCGATGCGGTTTTACTAGTCTGTCTCTGTTTTATCGGTGTTGTTAGAATAAGAAGGTGTTGTTAGAATAAGGTCTTAAGGGGTGCTGTTAGAATAGACCCAACCACCCTATATATATATAGGGTGGGTCTATTATGATAACACCACTTAAACCTTATTCTAACAAAAAAAACTTATTCTGCTAACACCCCCCTAACCTACCTCCTTGCGCGGCAGCGCCCCGAACCGGCGGCGACCCCCACCCCTCCCCGCCTCCTAGCGCGGAGCGCCCGCGGCCGACGACAAGCTCCACCCCTCCCCGCCTCCCTAGCGCGGCAGCGCCCTGCGAACGGCGGCGAGCTCCACCCCTCCCCGCCTCCCTAGCGCGGCAGCGCCCTCCGAACGGCGGCGAGCTCCACCCCTCCCCGCATCCCTAGCGCGGCAGCGCCTTGCGAACGGCGACGAACGGCGGGGAGCGCCACGATGCAACGCAGATTCAGCAAATTCTTCCTTGATTCAGCGTCGCCACCGCCTATAGCTCCACCCCTGCCGTAGATCCGATCTTCTGGCCTGGGAGATACGCCGCCGTTCAACAAATCAAAGCATCCAGCCGCTAATACGTCCCAAACGTATCTATAATTTCTTCTTGCTCCATGCATGTTTTGTGTGACTTTGCCATGTTTTGCCTGAACTTTCATACACTTTTGAGCATATTTGGACTAATCTATTAACCCAGTGCACCCAGCTGCCAGTTGCTGTTTTCTGCTGTTTTTGTATTTCAGGTTTTCCGGCCATTAAAAGTGCTCCAAAAAATCCAAAAAAATCAGATAAAAAATCAGCGACCCGGAAGCTTCCGGAAACACCAAAGGAGGGAAGGGGGGCCACCACAGGGACTCCAGAAGGGTCCCTGGCGCGGCCCCACCCTAGGTCGCGCCAAGGGGCCTCCTGGCTGCCCTTTGGCCCCTCTCGGTGCCCCCGTTCGCCTATATTTAGCCCTCGGGGTGGAAACCCCTAATATCGATCTCTTTTCCGCGATCTCGCCTCTATACCGTCGCCGCCGCCGTTTCTAGATCGGGGCTGCCTGGAGAAGCTTCCCCGGCACCCTGCCGGGAGGAGGAACCCCCTCCGGGAGACCATCCATAGCCATGGACGCCTCCCGTATGTACCGTGAGTAGTTTCTCTAGGACCATGGGTCCGTGACCAGTAGCTATGTGATGTACTTCTCTCCCCTCTTTGTGCTTCCACTTTCGAGACCTCGTGAGCTTCCTCACATGATCGAGGCACCTTTGTAATTTCTGTTGTTGCTATGCTGAGTTTTCTGCGATCTGATGGATTATGAGACTATGTTCAGATTGTGATGAGTAATATATTTGGTTCTTCTCTTTTATATTTTGTTCTTGAGTAAATTCTTGCATGTTCTCCGTTGCCGTATTTTACTTTGGCCAAGTGATTTGTTGCAACTCCAAGAGGGAGAGTTATGCTTGATTGTGGGTTCAGCCCCTTTATGTCTAGCTTGAGTGACAGAAACATGAGACTAGGGGATGTGATGTTGCCACCAGGGATAAAACAATGGTGCTTGTATCCACGGGTGCAAGGATTGTTTACTTTACGCAAAGTTCTTTTAATGCAGTTGTCTGTTGCTTTGAGTTTACACTTTGGGTGGGATTCGCAACTTAATACCAGCGAGATGTTCTGGATAGATATCTCAAGGTGGATGATTTGTAGTAGATGCAGTTGGATTTCGGTCTACTTACCTTGGCGTACTGCCCATTGCTTTTGATCCCTTCCTTTCTTTGCAGCATAGTTAGCATTGCGGTGCCTTCATAATTCTGTCAATTGCCCAGTTGTGATTTGTTTACCTCGCTAGCACTTTTATCGTCTTTTGGGAGAGAGACATCACTAGTGAAAATCACGGGACCCCGGTCCATCTTCACATTACTGTTTACATCCTTAGTTTACGTTCAGTTGCCACTATTATTATCTCTTGCGTTGATCCTTTGTAAACAGCAAGGCCGGAGGAATTGACAACTCCTCTGTACTCGTTGGGAGCAAAGTTATTTGTTGATGTGTGCAGGTCCACGTCAAGCGTCGTGACACCTTGTTGTATCTCTTGGAGTCCTACTGGTTCGATAACCTTGGTATCTTTACCGAGGGAAATTTGCTGCTACGCTACATCTCACCTTCCACTTGGGGTAACCAATGAGGAGTGAGAGATCCTCACTGTATCAAGCCAATTTCTGGCGCAATGGCGAAGGTTGAAAAAGCTCATGTGTTCCTAAAGCGCAGGTGGGCTGCACGGCAACATCAATCCGAACTGCATCTATAGAACAACAGGGCTGCTCTCAAGAGGAGGGTAGCGCATCCATATAATGCAAGCAGTTCGACTACGAAAAACACCCACACCCCCAGTTTTAAATATAGTGCAGTTTTCTTCTAGTGTTGATAGGAAAATTCAAAATGCAGTGCTCTGTTTATTGCAATGCAGTGCCTTCTTGCGTCAAATGCATTCGCGTCTCTCCCCATGGCTTACATGTGTATGGTACATTAGGTAGTAGTTTGTAAAACAATGTAGTGCACATTGCTTATATTATGTTGAGCACTGTCTCTTGAATTGAACTGTAGGGGAGTACAGTGCAGGGAACTACATTAGGTAGTAGTTTGTAAACAACCCTGCTCTCAAGAGGAGGGTAGCACATCCAAAATAATATAGTTACACAATTACTGAACTGCAAAGTAACAATGCAGTGCATTGCAATTTCTGCAGTTGCGTATAGAATGACATATAGTATGGAAATACAGTGTAGTTCACTATTTTACAGAAAAAATGTACCGCTTTGGATTAAATACTAAAGTGCAGTTCGCTGCCTATTCTCCTATGCAGGATGTGGCTATGCAGAGAAGCCAGAAGATGCAACGAGTGATTCAGAACAAACAACCCCTGAACTGCGTTGAGAGAGAAGAGTGGGAGATGGCCACATGGATAACACCAGAAATACCTAGGGATTTTTTTCAACACAACAAACAGGACTGCATACTCAACGGATGAAGATGTAGAGGACGCAGATGAAAACAGAAAAGAAGATAGTGAGCAAGATGAGGAGGACGATGATCTGGTCTACATGGGGGAGCATGCGCAGCAAAACGACGACGAGGATGACGATGAAGAGCAACTCATAACAGTTATGCAGCCAAGGTACACACACGTTTTTGAAACATTTGGTCAGCAGATAAGAACGGATGATATTGCGCCTCCACAAAACAATGTTGCACTGATACACGAGATAATACTCGCCCCTTGTTGGTTACCCCAAGTGGAAGGTGAGATGTAGCGTAGTGGAAAATTTCCCTTAGCGAAGATGCTAAGGTTGAGTATCGAACCAGTAGGACTCCAAGATCGACAAGTAGGTGGTGAAGTGAACAATGGCGCCGTTTACAACCTAGGTTGCTAACTTCACCTGGACCTGCACACACAACAGATAGCTTTTCTCCCAACGAGTACAGAGGAGTTGTCAATTCCTCCGGCCTTGTTGTTTACAAAGGATAAAACGCACGGGATAATAATGATAGTGATAGCTACGGAAAAGTAAATACTGAAAGTAAATTGAAGGTGTAAACAGTGTTGGAAATATGGACCGGGGTACTATGATGTTCACTACTGATGTCTCTCTCCCAAAAGACGATAAATAGCCATGCGAGGTAAACAAATTACAGCTGGGCAATTGACATGATTATGTGCGCAAACCAATGCTAATTTTGCTAAACAGAAAGGAAGAGGCTCAAAAGCATGGGCAGTACGCCAAGACAAGTAGACCGAAATCCAACTGCATCTACCTACTAATCATCCACCTTGAGATATCTATCCAGAACATCTCGCTGGTATTAAGTTGTGAATCCCACCCAAAGTGTAAACTCAAAGCAACAGACAACTGCATTAAATAACTTTGCGTAAAGTAAACAATCCTTGCACCCGCAAGTACAAGCACCGTTGTTTTCCCCCTTGTGGCAACAACACATCCCCTAGACTCATGTTTCTGTCACTCAAGCTAGTCATCGGGGGGCATGAACCCACAATCATGCATAACGCTCCCTCTTGGAGTCACTACCTACTACTTGGCCAAAGCAATGAACAACAACGGAGAACATGCAAGAATTACTCAAGAACATAAATATAAAAGAGGAGAATCGATTATATAACTCAATCACAATCTGAACATAATCTCATAATCCATCGAATCCCAGCAAACTCAACATAGCAACAGCAGAAAGATTGCATAAGTGCCTCGATCATGTAGGGCAGCTCACGAGGTCTAATGCATGAAGAACAAAGAGGGGAGGAGAACATCACATAGCTACTGATCATAAACCCATGGTCCAAGGTGGACTACTCACGGTTAATCCCGGAAGCATCCATGGTGGTGGAGAAGCTCCCGGAGGTGATTCCTCCCTCCGGCAGGGTGCCGGGAAGAGGTCTTCTGGTGCTCCCGATCTTGGAAGCGCGGCGACGGCGGAACAGATGAGAGATCGCGAAAAAGGGTTCCGTCCCTAAGGGTTTCTCGTCACAGGGAATAAATAGGCGAAATGGGGCAACCAGAGGTGGGCCAGGGGCTCCAGGCGCCCCCCCTGGCGCGGCCAGGGGTGGGGCCGCGCCCTCTGGCCGCCTGGGGCCTCCTGGGTCCCCTCTGGCCCCTCTCGGGCTTTTCACGAAGCTTCCGGTATGCTGATTTTTCCTATATTTTTCCAGGAATTTTTCTGGTACTTTTAATAAGGGGGAAACCTGAAATAGAAAAATAGCAGAAAACAGGAACTGGCACTGGGGTGCACTGAGTTAATAGGTTAGTCCAAATATGATCAAAAGTGTCTGGAAGTTCATCAATATCATAGCAATATCACACAAAAGAGGCATGGAGCAAGCAGAAATTATAGATACGTTTTGGACGTATCATGCACCTCCGCAAACCAATGTTGAACACGAACAAGTTCAGGAGCGACCGATTCATCAACACAAAAACAGTGGGATTCCACCAAGGCCGCCTACCACGAAGCAAAAGGATCAGAACCCGGGTCAGAAAAGGACACAAGCAACAAGAAAAGTACAGTTCTCAACACTTCTGCCTCCTCAAGATCCTCGATTACACAGGTCTGTTGTAACTCCTCCATGCCCAATAAACATCGGTGAGCTGCAAACACCAGTGGAGAATAAGAAATACACACATGTAAGCTTCATTGCCTTGCTCCTGCAGTTCACTAGTGAATTATTTTTCAGCCTGCGCATTCTTCGTTAACAAAAGAAAAACATTTCATGTTGCGGTGCAGAACAAGAACTTGCTACACGAACTTGTGCATGCGAAAGGTATGCAGTTCACCTCTTTCACAGCGGCACAAGAGTTCTACAACACATATGCGAGGCATGCAGGCTTCGGCACGCGGAAAAGGGGCGCGTACAAGACGGACAACTACATAGTTTTCTCAAGGGAGGGCAAGAACCAGGAGTCTGTTGCAGATTATGACAGAAAGCGAGATAAAACAACGAAAAGAACTGGCTGCAAGGAGAAAATAAGAGTGAAAAAAAATCAAGGATGTGTTTGTGATAGCGCATGTGGAGCTCAATCACAACCACAAGATGATTGAAAGCTCGGCTATGCTTCTGCACATGCACTCGCATAAGAGGGAAGATGCATTGCTTGATAAACTAGTAAAGGACATGCAGAGCGACAACCTGACGCACACGCAAATGATGTCAACCATGTCAAGAATGTCGGAAGGGCTACACTTTATGGGATGCACTAGCCGTGACTGGGTGAACAAGTACGTACATTAAACTAGCTGATATCTCGTCTACTTGATGCAGTTCACTTATGCGTTCCTATTTGTTGTTTAATGTTGATGTATGCTCTGCTATTGAACTGCAGGAAGTACCAGTTCGCAAAGGAGGAAACCGAGGGCGATATAAAGAAACTGCTGGCTTTCTTTGAGAAGATGCAGCAAATAAACCCGGAGTTCTTCTATGATTACAACAAATATGCTTATAACTGTGTGCAAAACATCTTTTGGGCGAACGCGAGCTGCCGGGGTTCCTACGAAGATTTTGGAGATTGTGTCACATTCGACACAACGTACAAGACCAACAAGTTTCACATGCCTCTGGGCGTGTTGATACGGTGAGGATAGTTCTCACTCCTCGTTGGTTACCCCAAGTGGAAGGTGAGATGTAGCGTAGCAGCAAATTTCCCCTATGTAGAGGATAGGGTTTGTCTCCCGTAGGACTCGCAGAAATACAAGAAGGTGGTAAAGTGAACAATGGCGCCGTTCACAATCGATGTTGATAACTTCACCTGGACCTGCACACAGATACAAATAACTTTGCTCCCAACGAGTACAGAGGAGTTGTAAATTCCTCCGGCCTTGCTGTTTACAAAGGATCAACGCACAAGATAATGATAGTGGCAACTGAAAGTAAAGACTGAAAGTAAATTGAGGGTGTAAACAATGATATGAAGATGGATCGGGGTCCCGTGATTTTCACTAGTGATGTCTCTCCCAAAAGACGATAAAAGTGCTAGCGAGGTAAACAGATCACAGTTGGGCAATTGACAGGATTATGAAGGGACCGCAATGCTAACTATGCTGCAAAGAAAGGAAGGGCTCAAAAGCAATGGGCAGTACGCCAAGGTAAGTAGACCGAAATCCAACTGCATCTACTACGAATCATCCACCTTGAGATATCTATCCAGAACATCTCGCTGGTATTAAGTTGCGAATCCCACCCAAAGTGTAAATCCAAAGCAACAGACAACTGCATTAAAAGAACTTTGCGTAAAGTAAACAATCCTTGCATCCGCGGATACAAGCACCGTTGTTTTATCCCTGGTGGCAACAGCACATCCCCTAGTCTCATCTTTCTGTCACTCAAGCTAGACATCAAGGGGCTGAACCCACAATCAAGCATAACGCTCCCTCTTGGAGTTGCAACAAATCACTTGGCCAAAGTAAAATACGGCAACGGAAAACTGATACGTCCAAAACGTATCTATAATTTCTGCTTGCTCCATGAATGTTTTGTGTGATATTGCTATGATCTATATACACTTTCATACACGTTTGATCATATTTGGACTAACCTATTAACTCAGTGCACCACAGTGCCAGTTCATGTTTTCTGCTGTTTTTCTATTTCAGTTTTCCCCCATATAAAAAGCGCCAGAAAAATTACGGGAAAAATATAGGAAAAATCAGCGTATAGGAAGCTTCGCGAAGAGCCCGAGTGGGGCCAGAGGGGAGCCACGGGTGGCCCAGGCGGCCACCCGGCGCGGCCACCCCCTAGGCCGCGCCAGGGGGGCGCCTGGGGCCCCTGGTCCACCTCTGGCTGCCCCCCTTCGCCTATATATTCCCCGTGACGTGAAACCCTCGAGGACATAACCCTTTTTCGCGATCTCGCCTCTGTTCCGCCGCCGTCGCGCTTCCGAGATCGGGAGCACCAGAAGACCTCTTCCTGGCACCCTGCCGGAGGGAGGGTTGACCTCTGGGAGTCTCCTCTCCACCATGGATTCTTCCCGGATGTTTTGTGAGTAGTTTTCCTTGGACCATGGGTCCGTGATCAGTAGCTATGTGATGTTCTCCTCCCCTCTTTGTTCTTCATGGTTTAGACCTCGTGAGCTGCCCTACATGATCGAGGCACTTTTGTAATCTTTCTGCTGTTGCTATGCTGAGTATGATGGGATCTGATGGATTATGAGATTATGTTCAGATTGTGATTGAGTAATATATTTAGTTCTTATCTCTTATATTTTTGTTCCTAAGTAATTCTTGCATGTTCTCCGTTGCTGTTTATTGCTTTGGCCAAGTAGTAGGTAGTAACCCCAAGAGGGAACGTTTTGCTCGATTGTGGGTTCATGCCCCCCGATGACACGCTTGAGTGACAGAAACATGAGTCTAGGGGATGTGTTGTTGCCACAAGGGGGAAAACAACGGTGCTTGTAACCGCGGTTGCAAGGATTGTTTACTTTACGCAAAGTGCTTTTTAATGCAGTTGTCTGTTGCTTTGGGTTTACACTTTGGGTGGGGCTCGCAACTTAATACCAGCAAGATGTTCTGGATAGATATCTCAAGGTGGATGATTAGTAGTAGATGCAGTTGGATTTCGGTCTACTTATTTTGGCATACTGCCCATGCTTTTGAGCCTCTTCCTTTCTTTTGTAGCATAGTTAGCATTGCGGTGCGTTCATAATCCTGTAAATTGCCCTTCTATAATTTGTTCACCTCGCATAGCAGTTTTATCGTCTTTTGGGAGAGAGACATCACTAGTGAACATCACGTATCCCGGTCCATATCCTCATCACTGTTTACACACTCATTTACTTTTCTGCTTTTACTTTCAGTTTCTATCATTATCCCTTGCGTTTGATCCTTTGTGAACAACAAGACCGGAGAGATTGACAACCTCTCTGAACTTCGTTGGGAACAAAGTTATTTGTGTCTGTGTGCAGGTCCGCGTCAGTTGCGTCGCTGACACCTACTTATCATCTCTGGAGTCCTACTGGAGACAAACCTTGGTATCTTTACTAAGGGAAATTTGCTGCTGTGCTACATCACGCCTTCCACTTGGGGTTTACCAACGAAGGGCGAGAAATCACTATCATTACCTCGCACATCAAGCCAAATTTCTGGCGCCGTTGCCAGGGACTCCGAGTGCTAAGATAGGGGAGTTGCACACTACCCTTTACCTTTGTTTTTTAGTCTTGTTAGTTTACCTTTCAGTTTTTATCTTTGTGTCTTGTATCAAAAATCAAAAATATATATATAGTATGTCTAGTTCCTTACTTGCCAATCAATGTCTAACTTCTTTGAAACTAGATCTTATTGGCATGGAGGATTCACCGAGGATCAACAAGAATATTACAAGGAATACCGCTTGTCTCAAAAAGGGATACACTTATGGAGACTCATACATCAATCGTATGAGTATGCTAAAAAGTTGTGCTCAATATATAATATATCTTTCTGCAGGGATGAATCTTGTTGCTTTATGAGGCACAAACACCTTGCTTTCCAATGTGAGTACAATGAGGATGAAACCTTAGCTTCTTATGCTAAGGGAAATTATGATTTTTATGATGCAGAACAAATAGAAGAATTTGTTGCTTTTAAGGGTGCCTATGAAATTACTTCTTTTCTTGAAAATATTGATGAAGCCCGTTACAAATCTGAGAGTCTTTCTATACTTAACTATTGTTTGGAAAATTATGATGCAAATTATTATATTACTGATCATCTTGAGAAAATCTCTCCCCAAAAGGAAGAGACTAATGTTTTGCAGGACTCTATAGAAGAAGAAATTACTGAACCTGAAAGCTCTTTGGATGAAGAAGAGGAGGAGAGTGACGAACAAAAGGAGGAAGAATGGAGCCATCCATGTCTACCTTCTAATGAGAGTAACTCTTTGACTCTCACCTTATATGAGTATTATGATCCTATGGATTCTTTTGAAATATCCCTTTTTGATGAAGTTGATGCCTTCTATGCTTATGGCCGTGATGCCACTATGGATGATGCTTTCGGAGATGAACTTGCTATAGTTCCTCATGTTAAGCATGAAATTTTTTCTATCGCACCCACACTTGAGTGTCCTATTATTCTTTTAAAATCTCCAACTCCGGAGAATTTTCCTCTTATCAAAGCTCAATGTGATGGGTTGCATTTATCTTATGATACTAAAAACTGTGTTGAAAAAATACACGTGTGCTTGTAGGTCATGAACAATATGATTTATGTGATATTTATATTCTTGATGTTGTTCATGATACTACTGAAAATTATTTTGAGAGAGGAAAGTTTGGTTGTATAAACTTCCATATTACTAAAACTACTCTCTTTATGTTGAAAGTTTTGAAGATGTTCTTGTTCCACCTTCCTATGTTGGTTTCTTTGTGCTTCTTTGATTTATTTTATTACAAGATTCCTATGCATAGGAAGTGGGTTCGGCTTAAATGTGTTTCATATTTGCTTCTTGATGCTCTCTTTTGCTTCAAATCCTTATTCTTATGAGAGCACCTTTTAAAATCTTCATGCCTAGCTTAAAGGCATAAAAGAAAGCGCTTTCTGGAGGCAGCCCGCAACGAATTTAGGTTTTTCTTTTTGCTTTTGTTGTGTCTTGATGATTTTTACTACTGTAGCAACATCATTGTATCTTTATTTTTCAGCTTTGTGCCAAGTTATAGCCTCTTATGATAAGGGAAGCAAAAGTTGTGACATGCTGTCCAGAAAACAGATTCTGTCCCTCGACAGAAAAATTCGAAACAAATCACCAAATCATCTTTTTGATCTGAATTTTTTTGACAGTGTGTTCTATACAATTGTGAAACTTTCGTATGTTCTGAGTTTTTTTATTTGAGTTACAAAAGTGCCCCTAAAAAAATTCTTTACTACCTGCTGTTCTGTTTTTCACAGATTCTGCCACGTTTTGTCTCTCCTAACTTTTGCAAACCTTAAGCTTGCTTTTTCTTTGCAAAAACTTTTTGGAACTCTTGAGAAACAGTAGCTCTTCCAGAATATCTTTATATCCAGTGGGGAAAATTTATTTTATTAAGGTTACTAACCTCTCTAATCAGCTTATGATGAGTTATGTATGAAGGGAGTTTTCAAGTGTGCGATGGAAGATGACGAAAGAAGATCCAGGAGTGTCAAGTGCTCAAGCTTGGGGATGCCCCCATGCATCCCCAATAAATATTCAAGGAGACTCAAGCGTCTAAGCTTGGGGATGCCCCCGTGCATCCCCTTCTCTATCAACAATCATCAGTTCGTCCTTCGTCTCACTATATTTTTATCACTTCATGCGTTATGTGCTATGCTTGGAGCGTCTCGCTCTTAGGTTTTATTTTTAGTTTTCTTTAGTTTTGCTTGCTGTTCATAACAAGTTAGACCCCGTCTTACTTTGTGTGGGAGAGAAACACGCTCCACTTTCAAAATCTAGAACACATCATAGTATTTTTCCTGCTTATCTTTTTGCTGTTGTGTGTTCTTTATCTTGTCATAGCTGCTGCCATGTTTAGTTTTAGTCTTAGTGTGTCTTTAGCAAGAGCCTTGGATTTTGTTTAGTCTGTTGCTGGAACTCTTTTTAGTTTTCATGTTTATCTTGTTAAAGAGAGTTGGTTGTTGCACTGAGTTGTGTTTTGTCTTGGAAGTAGGTAATTGAGGTTGCTATTTAATTCTTGTAGTAACTTGCAATAGTTTTGAAGTTTTGATGTGAGTAATGTTTGAACTTTTGGTATCAAGAGCTCTAGCCTATTAGTGATAGGTGTCGTATTTTGGGCAATCCGTGTGTATTTTCAAAACCTACAAAACTAGTTGAGAACTCTAGCTACTAGATGGATCACTAATCTTTGGAGGGATCGAATATTAGAGTACACTCACGTACCATGAGTCGAGGATGCGCAAGGATAACCAAACCCCCATACACTCCTCCTCAGGGTACTTGTCTCTTTGTGAACCTCCTTATTAGATTGAGAGTTACCGATAATAAGTGCATGAGTTTTTCGGACTAATGTAAGTATTGAAAGTTGACACTTCCACCTTCCCATATTTTGCTAGCCTGTCCCGTGCCGTGCATTGCCTTCTTCTCACTCCGAGAGTTGGTGTCCACCTTCGCCGGTACATCCAAACCCTTGGCATGATACGCTCTGTCATCATAAACCTCCTTATATCTTTCCTCAAAACAGCCACCATACCTACCTATCAAGGCATTTCCATAGCCTTTCCGAGATATATTGCCATGCAACATCCACCTCTTCATGACTTGATCTTCATGTCATACATGTTCCTGCTACACTGGCAGCGACATACATTGCATACACCATGATAGTTACATCTTCTTTATGATTTTGAGTACCTTGTAAAGTGTGAAAGATCTCCTTTACCTTCTTGTAAAATAGAGTGTTGCCCTTAAGTGAGGAAAAGATCCCAAAGTGGACACAATAAAAGATCCCAAAGAGGACAAATGAGAGTTAAATAGAAAGAGCCATTGAGGCCACAAAAAAATACAAAAAAAATAGAAAAAGAGAAAAATAAATAAAAAGAGAGAAAGGGGCAACACTACTATCCTTTTGAGAGATCCACACTAGTACTCCCTTTATATCCTTGTACTCCACAGAGATGATCATTATGCATATAGCTATGTGGGGACCTTCACACTATAGAACTTGGCTTGCATATTCCAAGGATGAGCCTCCTCAAACGAGCTCTAGGTCTTCATGAGCGAGCAAGTTAGATGCACCCCCACTAGTTCCATTGGAGAGCTTCCTAGCTCGTATGTGCATCCGTTGCATGGCGATCCTTACTCCTCACATCATATCTATCATTTGGCATCTCTTGCCTATGTCCTCATTGATGTGAGCCTTTCTCACCCTTTTTGTCTTCCTCCTCCACACTATTTCTCTCTTTGCCATCCAAAGTGTCAACTCTCGTGCTTACGCTCATCCATTGCATGAGTGCTCAAAATATTGAAAAAGGAGGTGATCAAATTGACTTGTACCTGGCTAGTGGTCTGGGGACGAGTCAAGATAAGATTCCAGAAAAAGACCAAGTGTGAAACTTTAGTAGATTGAGTTCTCGACAAATAAATGTTTTTTCTCATATTCCCTATCCCCCTTCTTGCACGCAAACACTATTTGGAGACATTCGAGTCACGGACAGCGAGAGCTCTTGCACCTAATGTTCTTTTGTTACTTGTTTCAATGCTAATATAGACTCTTGCATGTTATGACTTGAATTGAATCTCTAACCTTGACTGATTTACTTTTCAAAGTTCTTATATGGTTGCGAGCATGTCACCACAGAAATTATGCCGTTATCATTTACCTACTCGAGGACGAGCAGGAATTAAGCTTGGGGATGTTGATACGTCCAAACGTATCTATAATTTCTGCTTGCTCCATGCATGTTTTGTGTGATATTGCTATGATCTAGATACACTTTCATACACTTTTGATCATATTTGGACTAACCTATTAACTCAATGCACCACAGTGCCAGTTCCTGTTTTCTGTTGTTTTTCTATTTCAGTTTTCCCCCATATAAAAAGTGCCAGAAAAATTCCGGGAAAAATATAGGAAAAAACAGCGTACAGGAAGCTTCGCGAAGAGCCCGAGTGGGGCCAGAGGGGAGCCAGGGATGGCCCAGGAGGCCACCCGGAACGGCCACCCCCTGGGCCGCGCCAGGGGGGCGCCTGGGGCCCCTGGTCCACCTCTGGTTGCCCCCCTTCGCCTATATATTCCCCGTGACGTGAAACCCTCGAGGACAGAACCCTTTTTCGCGATCTCGCCTCTGTTCCGCCGCCGCCGCGCTTCCGAGATCGGGAGCACCAGAAGACCTCTTCCCGGCACCCTGCCGGAGGGAGGGTTGACCTCCGGGAGTCTCCTCTCCACCATGGATGCTTCCCGGATGTCTTGTGAGTAGTTTTCCTTGGACCATGGGTCCGTGATCAGTAGCTATGTGATGTTCTCCTCCCCTCTTTGTTCTTCATGGTTTAGACCTCGTGAGCTACCCTACATGATCGAGGCACTTTTGTAATATTTCTGCTGTTGCTATGCTGAGTTTGATGGGATCTGATGGATTATGAGATTATGTTCAGATTGTGATTGAGTAATATATTTGGTTCTTATCTCTTGTATTTTTGTTCCTAAGTAATTCTTGCATGTTCTCCGTTGCTGTTTATTGCTTTGGCCAAGTAGTAGGTAGTAACCCCAAGAGGGAACGTTTTGCTCGATTATGGGTTCATGCCCCCGATGACAAGCTTGAGTGACAGAAACATGAGTCTAGGGGATGTGTTGTTGCCACGAGGGGGAAAACAACGGTGCTTGTAACCGCGGTTGCAAGGATTGTTTACTTTACGCAAAGTGCTTTTTAATGCAGTTGTCTGTTGCTTTGGGTTTACACTTTGGGTGGGGCTCGCAACTTAATACCAGCGAGATGTTCTGGATAGATATCTCAAGGTGGATGATTAGTAGTAGATGCAGTTGGATTTTGGTCTACTTATTTTGGCGTATTGCCCATGCTTTTGAGCCTCTTCCTTTCTTTTGTAGCATAGTTAGCATTGCGGTGCGTTCATAATCCTGGCAATTGCCCTTCTGTAATTTGTTCACCTTGCATAGCAGTTTTATCGTCTTTTGGGAGAGAGACATCACTAGTGAACATCACGTATCCCGGTCCATATCCTCATCACTATTTACACGCTCATTTACTTTTCTTCTTTTACTTTCAGTTGATATCATTATCCCTTGCGTTTGATCCTTTGTGAACAACAAGACCGGAGAGATTGACAACCTCTCTAAACTTCGTTGGGAACAAAGTTATTTGTGTCTGTGTGCAGGTCCGTGTCAGTTGCGCCGCTGACACCTACTTATCATCTCTGGAGTCCTACTGGAGACAAACCTTGGTATCTTTACTGAGGGAAATTTGCTGCTGTGCTACATCACGCCTTCCACTTGGGGTTTACCAACGAAGGGCGAGAAATCACTATCATTACCTCGCACATCAAGAACATGCAAGAATTTACTCAAGAATAAAATATAAAAGAGAAGAACCAAATATATTAGTCATCACAATCTGAACATAGTCTCATAATCCATCAGATCCCAACGAACTCAACATAGCAATGGTAGAAAATTACAAAGGTGCGTCGATCATGTGAGGCAGCTCACGAGGTCTCGAAAGTGGAGGCACAAAGAGGGGATAGGAACATCACATAGCTACTGGTCACGGACCCATGGTCCAAGGGGAACTACTCACGGTACATACGGGAGGTGTCCATGGCTATGGATGGTCTCCCGGAGGGGGTAGCTTCTCCCGGCAGGGTGCCGGAGCAGCTTCTCCAGGCAGCCCCGATCTTGAAGCGGCGGCGGCGGTACAGAGGCGAGCTCGCGGAAAAGAGATTGATATTAGGGGTTTCCACCCCGAGGGCTAAATATAGGCGGAGGGGGTGTCGAGGGGACCCACCAGGCAGCTAGGAGGCCTCCTGGCGCGACCTAGGGTGGGTCCGCGCCAGGGACCCTCCTGGTCTCCTGGTGGTGGCCCCCCTCCGCTGCCTTGGTTATTCCGGAAGCTTCCGGGTCGCTGATTTTTATCTGATTTTTCCGGATTTTTTGGAGTACTTTTAATGGCCGGAAAACCTGAAATACAAAAACAGCAGAAAACAGCAACTGGCAGCTGGGAGCACTGGGTTAATAGATTAGTCCAAAGATGCTCAAGAGTGTATGAAAGTTCAAGCAAAACAAGGCAAAGTCACACAAAACATGCATGGAGCAAGCAGAAATTATAGATACGTTTGGGACGTATCACGTGTTCGTTGGAGTAAACCACCACCTGCAAAGTACAATATTTGCAGTGGATCTCGTCAGAGACGAAACGATACCATCTTTCGAGTGGGTGTTCCGGACGTTCTTGCATTGCATGAACAACAAACGGCTAATATGCATACTAACAAGTAAACTAAAAATAAAATTGGTTTAAATAGCACTACAGTTCACTGCTAGGTTTTTGTAGTCCATTTCTTACATTCAAACAAAAAAACGGCGAAAAAAACAAAAAAAGAAATGCAGTTCTCTCAAAAATAACTGACTGCTTGTTTAAAAAAAATGCAGATCAATGCCCTTCCATGGATGCAGCGATAAAGAGTACACTGATAGGCACGCTGCAAAAGTTATGCCATTGGCATATACTGAAAAAATACAAGGATCGCATGTCCTTGCTGTACAAAGCATACGAGACATTCAAATATGAGCTGACATCAGTTCTCAACCACCCACTGATGCCGTCGGAGTTTGAACGTGCTTGGCGTGATCTCATGGAGAAGTATAACCTACAAAGTGATGAAATTATGAAGGCGCTATGGACAGAACGGAAAGAATGGATGTCAGCTTACTACAAGGAGGTGTTCTGTGCACGGATGACGTCAACACAGAGAAGTGAAAGCATGAACCGGATCTTGAAGAGGAACTTTGTCAGGGAAAGACACGACCTACACATATTTTTGTCCTAGGTGGACAGATGCATCTAGACGAGGAAGGGGATCGAGAATGCAGAGACCATGGCTAACGAGGTATGTGACAAAAGAAAACATTTTAAGCTCGATGAGCGATTCAGAATCACTACTGATTTTTCTTTTACTTTAAAAAATGCAGTTCTCTTCGGTATGAACTAAATGAGATGAAAGTGTGATGTTAAAATGTAGTTCTCTTCTGTATAGACAAACAATTATGTTTTTGTTAACCAAAAATACGCGGGGGGGGGGGGGGCACCCCCCCCCCCCCACAGGGCATATGCTCCATAAATGACATATATTGCTCCCTCATATAACATAAATTTTCACTAAAACAATATTACTACTACTGCAGGCCAAATCTTCAATTTTTTGCTGTGAAAAACAACTAATTGACTGGCTTCTTTGTTTCGCAGACGGAAATAAAAACTACTACTCAGTTTGGTTTCGAGGTTCAGCTATCCAGGATTTACACAAGGGCAGTCTTTGCTGACTTCAAGCAAACATACTACCGCAGCACTTCATTCAGATCAGAGCAGTCCCTTGACAACCCAACGAAGTATTTTGTGCGCCACTACAACCAGTCTGATGATTTTGACTGGGCGAGACATGAGTTCCAGGTTGTCGCTGATGTGACGAACGGAATCTACGAATGAGAATGCAAGTTCTAGACACACACAGGTCAGTGAGACAAGAAAAACAAAAATAAAGAGCACAAAAACATAATGAAGTTTACTTAACTCTGGTAGCTAGATATGAAAACAAGAAAACTCACTAGAAGAGAAAACCAGGACATGTTTATAATGCAGTTCACAAACAAAATTTCTTTGCTTTAGGCTTGTTCTGCGTGCACATCGTCTTCATGTTAGATCAGTTGCGGGTGGACAAGATACCTGAAGAGTACATATTGAAGAGGTACACACAGAACACGCGGCAAAATGCAACTTTTGAACGCAGAGACTATGAACAAACTGCTCCAGATGGAAGTTTGATTTTCTACCGTAGGAGACTACTTGCAGAAACAGCCATGGACCTGGAAAACAGGGGTGAAATCGGATAGAGGATTCAACAGAGCTTTAGATGGGATGAGAACACTAATACAGGAAGTCGACGTACTGAATGAAGAAGAAGAAGCAAAAAACATCAAGAATGCATGGAGTGAAGAACAAGGAGAGGAGCGCGAACATGCCGCTGATGGTGCAGCTCACACTACAGATGAAACAATTCTTCCCCCACCTGTTTCAAACACAAAAGGGGGAAAGAAAGAGAGCAAATCGACAAATAAAAAAGTTGCAGCAAGGGATAAAGGTCCAGGAAAGAAGAACAAGCCTGAGCCGGAACTGGACAGTGAAGGAAGACCACTGGGAGTTAGGATGTGCAAATCATGCAATAAGATTGCGGGACACAAGAACGTGTGAGGAGAGGCTAAAAAAATCCAAGCTGAAAATGCAGCCATAGATCACAAAGCTAACCAACAAGGTGATATGACAAAGAGCAGAATGTGCACCATCTGCAACAAGAGAGAGAAGCATAATGCAAGAACTTGCCCCTTGAGAGAAGAAGCGAAAGATGAAGAAGATGAGGAAGAAGATGCTCATGAGGAAGATGCTGACGAAGAAGAGAATGGAGAAGATTCTGATGAAGAAGACTCTGATGGAGAAGACAATGCTGATGAACCTGAAGAGGAAGATGATGAGGCAGAAGAAGATGATGAAGACAGCAAAGAAGCAGCATCAACATCAAAGGGGAGAGGCATGCAGAAAACAACATGTAGGAAAGCGTCGCAGACACACGACCGCACTACGAGGAATAGCACATACAACAAGAAGAAGACAGACGCAACAACAACCATGGAAACGAAGGCAGTGCACGCTTAAGAAGAAGCAGCAGGAACAGGGCATAGCTAAAACACAAATACATTGTAACCTTTTACATATATTAACTTCATATTTTTATGTGGCGTAAAAAGTAAATATAGCTTGTGTTCAGCGGACTGCAGAAAAAATATACTTCAAAGATGTGATGTTAAAAACAAATTTAATTGATATAGCATAAAAACAGATATACTTTGTGTTCAATGCACTACAGGTGGACTTGAGAGAATGTAGTCCTCTTCTAAATGAAAGGAAATGAGATAAGAGTGTGATGTCAAAAATGCAGTTCTCTTCTATATACATAGAGTAAAGACAATGCTTCATGTACACTGTGCAGTGCGCTTCATGTACACTTGTCACAACCCCAAGTTAGGTATGTTCTAGGGTAAGCTTAGGCCTTTGCATCATGATAAAAATTTCAAAAGAAATTGAAATGGGAGAGAAAAACCCCCCAGATGAATTTAATTCAAATGGCCAGATAAAAAGTTGCTCCAAAAATTATTTTTGCATTTTTGAAAAGTCTCATAAATGAGTGGGATCACATATCAAGTGATGTGGGACCAACCCCATGCTCATGGATTTTTCAAATATTCAAATAAGACCTTGGAATTAATCAAAAACCTCTAGTTGATTTAAAATTCAAATGTTTTGAATTTTAAAAATGTTCAAATTTTATAAGTGGCTAGCCTAATATATTGTGAGGCCACATAAAAAATTGTAGCATTTTAGAAAATGTCTAGCTATTTTTTTAGCAAGACAAAACAAAAGACAGAAAAAGAAACAGAAAAGAAAAGGAAAAAAGAGCTTACCAGGAAACAAGCCCAACTTAACCCCCAGCAGCCCACCAGCTTGGCCTAGCCCAGCCCCTCTTCTGTCGTCTTCCCCAAGCAGCTCGGTGGCGAGCCAGAGCGCGCCGAGGACGCCACCGCAACGACGAGGCCCTTCCAGGCGTTCCCAAGCCTTGTCCTGGCGCCACGGAGACGCCACGCACTTGCTCTCTCCTTTCCCCCCCCCTCCCAGTTCACTCTCCCTCACTCTTTCGCCGGATTCGAGGACGAACCGAAGCTCGTCGGAGAGCGCCGGCGTGCATGGACGTGGCCACCGGCCATCTCAAGCTCCGTCGACATGTCTAGAAGATGCGCAGCTTCCTCCTACGTCGAATCCCCCGATCAATTGAGCTCTTTAGCCTCTGAAGCCGACGCCATCGTCATCGTCTAGCTCCGGCCGCCGAGAAGATCCACGAGCAATTGCGCCGCCGTCCTTCCTTCCCCGGCCTCGCCGTCACCTTCGTTAGACTCTGGGTGAGTTGCTCGTTCCTCCCCGCCCATCTGTGGCTCCTCCCTTGCCCTCCTGTGCAATCCGCCATGGGAGCCGAGACACGCCGCCGCCATGGATGACGATGTGCTCGCCCTCGTGCCCCTTCCTTCGCTCCAGGGCGCGCATTTCGCTCCTGAGGTCCGTAGCTTCCAAACGCGTTGCTTCCCGCTTCAAGCCATGCACCACAGCCTCGACTGCAACCTCTCCGGACTTCTGCTTCCGCCAGAGAGCTCGCCGCCGTCCCTCTGGTCCTCCCCATGACCCCCAGCTGCATCCATTCGACGCGCGGGAGCACAAGGAACTTTCCTGTACCCTCCTTTTCCCTCCCCGTGCCCGGAATCTCCATTCTGGCGAGACTCCGGCGAGTACAGAGCCACCGGCGTCAAGCCGGCGCCATTAGAACCCTAACCCGAGCCTAACCCCCCACTAATCAAACCCACAGCCTATGACAGTGGGCCCCAGCCCACTAAACTAACGCATGTGCTAATCTAACCACAGGAATTAACCCCCCCCCCACTGACTTGGTGGACCCACATGTCAGCTGCCCCCTGACGTCACCCTGACGTCAGGCTGGCGCAGTAAATCTTTTAAATGATTAATTTAATTCAGAAAAATCCAGAAAATGCTTTAAACTTTGAAATTCAATAACTAATTCATATTAACTCCAAATTGGACAAATAATATGTCTAAAATTATCAGAAAAATACAAGGATTATGAATATGCAACTTGTTTCTATGTTTGACCATTTTAAAATGGGTGAACAGTAGCAAACATGCATTTGGATCCTTTTCAAATTCAAATTTGGAGTGATTTTGCAAATGACTTTGCAACACACTTTTTTTAGATGGATTCATCCACACATCAGAGGCTTTACCTCACCTTTACAACATCACTTCATGCTCAACCTTTTCAAATGAACTTCCATGCATTCAAATGCATTTGAAATTCATCGATAAATCAAATGGAGTTTGAATTTGCATTTCAAATGCAATATACTCCTTTTAAATGGAATGCTCAACACATCAGTACCATGAACGTCACCATATACAATTGATCATGTGCTTGTGCATTGTACCTTATGTTGATCACTTTGTTTGTATTGTTTGCTCGGATAGAAGTGGAGCCGGAACCCGAGATCACCCCCTTCGTTGAAGACCCCGTGACTGATCCTCGTCAGCAAGGCAAGCAAACCCCTATTGATCATGTCGATAAAATCCCACTTCCCTCTCATATCTCGCTTATGCATTGTTTAGGATGATTCACATGATGCGTTTCTACCGCATAGTTGAACCCATTCCTTTGCATGACCTATCATTTGTCACAGTAGTAAGCAAACCACAATCCTAGAAAATGTAGGAGTTGGTTGATATCATGTGGCCCCTGCAACTGTTACTGCTTATTGCATGCTTAGAGTTTACAATGAGGATGCTTTTGATGTGAGTCGGGATGATAGTGAACATGGTGTTGGTGAATCTACCCTAATACAAGGTGAACGATGAGAGGTTGTGTAGGAGTACACAGTGGGTTGTCTCGTTGAACACCGCCTTAAGCCCGAGTTCTTGTGTGGTGATCCAAGACGAAGAGTACTACCACATGTTGGGCACATGGACCCCCGCTCAACCTACTAACTCACCCCTTCTCAGTTCAATGAGCCGCATTAGTTCGGAGTTCTGGTAGGTAGGTCTGTGGCACGGTCTGCGAAGTGGAAGAACGGCTATTCAGACCGGCTTGGGACCCTGCACACATCTTCTAGGACCACATAGGTAAACCAGTCGGGTTCATGATGTGGATTCCAGCCCAGATAGGCGTCTCCATTGGATTTGAGTTGGCTGTGAGGTAAAAGTTGTGGGAATTATCCTCGCCGGCACCTCTTGAACGGTGTCGAGTACAAAGGCGGTAACTGATAGTTTCATGTGTGTAGCAGTACACCCCTGCAGGGTTAATAAACTATTCGAATAGCCGCGTCCGCGGTAAGGGACTACTTGGAGAGTTGTGCTCGATTATTAGACAACTTGAACTGGATACTTCTAAAATTCGCAAGATAAGCGTGAGTGCTATGGTGTGCTCCTCGTGGGGAAGTCGAGGAAGTAACCATAGTGGTGTGTTGATTGGAGATGTAGTGGACTCGTGTACGCTTCTTACCTCAAGTCTGGTACTCGTAGTTCAGGACTAGCCAAGTCAAAGCTGGCACTTCTGCAAGTGAAACCCCACCTCCCTTTTCCTTGATACATGTGCATGAGTAGTATAGTTCCTACATAAGTCTTGCTGAGTATGACTTTGTACTCACGTTTGCTTATTCTATGTTTTAGATGAACCCACTGACCCCGAAGGTGGATTCTTCATCGAGCTCGACGACTGAAGACCAAGCTAGTGTAGTCCCAGTCAGACAACTGGTTCCTTCGTGGAGGGATTATTTTTAGATAAGGCTTCTCTAAGCCATTTGTTAAACTTGTCTGTACTCAGACCTACTTTGCTTCCGCCTGTTTGATGTAATGTTGGATCACAGACTTGTGATCTCTGTGTGCACTCTGTAAGAGTTATCAATAAAGTTGTTTACTTTGTAGAGAATTGCAATGATACCTGCTGTTCATACAAGGCATGTGTGTTGCGTGTATGTTTATAACATGCATGTCTTTGTATGGGTTTTCGAGACATTAGTTGTGATCTGGCTGGCGGTCTTTTATACACCAAGTTGCCCTTAGATGTGCGCAGCTTGGGGCATCGCTGTGCGATTGTTCGAGACTCTGTCTCACTTTGATGTATGATCGAGCCCGCCCTAGACCTCGACTAAGTGATCGGGCTGGAGTAAGTCTATGTAAGAGTTATGAGATAGTCGATAGTATGGTTGAGGCGACTTGTCTGCGAATATGGGAGTTCATCACCCATATCATTAGACTTGTGTGCGGACGATGAGGACCCATCTCAGATGATCATCCGGCCTGGATGGGATGCCCCTCACGTACGATGCTCTCCGAGAACGTTCTGTGCTTGGCCTTGTCTGCTTAGACAAGTGGGTACGGTTCTCGGCTCTCCATATGACTATGTCGTAGCGGGACTTGCATACGCTAACCCCGGGTCCCGACAGACTTGGTATCAGAGCAGGACTGACTGTAGGATTATCAACCTTGGCCGAAGTCGCTTCTAGCCTTCTATAGTTATATAGTTACTCTGGGTATATAAGGGAACAACGTAAGGCTTCTTTTTTTCTCCTTACCCTCATCGATTTGAGTTCTGAGTCACCCTTATCTTTTCTACGGGATGATAGGACTAGGCTCATCTATGTCAGACTAGAAGATCTCGTTGATTGCCTCCTTGTAGCCGTAGGATTGTTGTGGTTGTCCAGAGTCTCCGTGTTTTGAGTTCCTTGAAGAAGTTCTGTCCAATTTCTTCGTGGTTGTTTCAATTTCCATCCCAGTGTAGCCGTTATGCTGCCAGATTTGTTCCGTGTTTCTTTGATTCATTGCCTTCGCATTATTATCTTTTCTACCTAAATCATATCCTTTTATCCTTGCCTCCATCGTACAACCTGTTTTGATTGTTGATTGTTATCACACAGGATGTCAGGGGGAACTCGTAGTGCTGTTCGTCGGAATCGAGACCGTGTTCGGAATCGAAATGATGATGAACCTCTACCACCGCCTTCTGCGGCGGAAATCATGATGGAAGCCGAGCGGAATAGACGTGATCAAACACGCCTTCTGGAGCTCATCGAGCAGAATACCGCTCGTCAGCATAATGTGGTTGTCAACATTCAGGACTTCATCTTCCTCAAGCCACCGGTATTCCGATGTTCTTCTGAGCCCCTCGAAGCTGATGATTGGCTCCGTTCCATCAAGCGTAAGCTTGATACCGCACATATTGCTCCCGATGACCGAGTTATTTTCGCGGTATACTTCTTGGAAGGTGCTGCTCTTCAATGGTAGGAGAACTATGTTACTATGTAGCCAGATGGTCACGTAGTGACTTGGCAGGAGTTCTATGTTGCCTTTCGAGGGTACCACATTCTGGATGAGTTGATGGAGCGCAAGAAGGAAGAGTTCTGCAATCTGAATCAAGGAGAGATGTCCATTCATGAGTATGTGAGGGAATTCAACCGTCTTGCTCGTTATGCCCAAGATGAGATCACCACCGATGCCAGAAAGCAGGCAAGGTTCCGCAAGGGGCTTAGCCCCATCCTTCGTCATGATCTCAACCTCCTTGAGTTTGCCACCTTTGAGGATTTAGTCAACAGATCCTTCAGAGCTGAGCATGGCAATGAAATTTTCGAGAAGTCTCGCAAGCATGCTCTTGAGCTTGCCCGTTCTTCCAGTTCACGCCCTCAGAAGCGCATGATCTGGATTCCTAACAGTTTGATCCACCAAAACAACCCACCGAGGCCATCCCTTGTGCCGCCTCATCCACCAGCTCCACCAAACAACCCAGCTCACCGCACTATCTTTGGAGCCTGCTTCAGATGTGGCCAGCCTGGTCACTATTCTCGTGAGTGCCCCGTCAATCAAAATGCTCCACCCCATGCCAAAGGAAACCCCAATGTTCGTGCCAAACCACCCCCGAAGGTTTCCACCGCTAAGCCTTCCACTTCCGCAAGTCTTGGACGTGTGAACCAAATCTCAGCTGAGGAATCTGATGGTACTTCTGACGTCATTCTTGGTACGCTCCCAGTCAATTTTGTTCTCGCTTCTGTTCTTTTCGACCCAGGAGCTTCTCACTCATTCATGCATGATGTATCCTTTGATGAAATGTTCACCCCAATGATTATTCAAACTTCTGGTTCAAAATGGCAAACTAATAGAATAAGCCATGGTAATCAAATTGCAATTGAGGGTTTAGTATTCCTTGCTTCACTCATAGCCCTCAAGTCTTAACTGATTGATGTCATCCTTGGTATGGATTGGTTATCAAGGCAAAATGCTTTTCTTGATTGTAAATCCAAGTCAGTTAGACTTACACATCCTTCAGGCCAGACAATAGATTACACCTCACCCAGAACAAGAACCCAAGTACAATCTTTGAATGTGCTTCCCCTTCCTGACCTTGAAGATATTCCGGTGGTTCGTGACTTCCCGGATGTCTTTCCTGAAGAGCTGCCGAGAATGCCACCCGACAGATATGTAGAATTCATAGTAGATCTTATGCCAGGAACCGCCCCAATTTCCAGACGCCCATACAAAATGGCCCCACGTGAGTTAGCTGAGCTTAAAACCCAACTTGAAGCTTTGTTGGAAAAAGGCTTCATCCGCCCTAGCTCATCGCCATGGGGTTGCCCCGTTCTGTTCGTAACGAAGAAAGATGGAACAGAAAGGATGTGCGTAGACTATCGCCCGCTAAATCTAGCGACGATAAAGAACACGTACCCACTGCCCAGGATCAATGATCTTTATGATCAACTCGCTGGATCCTCTGTCTTCTCCAAGATGGGTTTGAGATTAGGTTATCATCAAATCAAAATCCGAAACGAGGACATTCCCAAAACGGCTTTTACTACTCGTTATGGTCTTTACGAGTACATCGTCATGTTCTTTGGCTTAACCAATGCCCCCGCCACTTTCTCGCGCATGATGAATTCGATCTTCATTTAGTACCTAGATAAATTTGTTGTAGTTTATCTCGATGACATTCTCATCTACTCGAAGAACGAAGAAGAACATGCCGAACACCTAAGGCTGGTATCGATGAAACTTAGAGAGCATCGCCTGTATGCTAAATTCTCCAAGTGTGAATTTTGGCTACCAGAAGTGACCTACTTAGGCCACGTGATTTCTGCAAAAGGCATTGTTGTGAATCCCGAGAGAGTTCAGGCCGTCCTTGACTGGAATCCACCTGAATCGGTTAAGCAAGTTAGGAGTTTTCTTGGCCTAGCCAGCTATTGCCGCCGCTTCGTCGAGAACTTTTCTAAAGTTGCAAAGCCTCTAACTGAACTCCTCAAGAAAGATAAGAAATTCCTATGGACTCCCAAGTGCGAGGAAAGCTTTCAAGAGCTAAAAAGAAGATTGACTTCTGCACCGTACTTGCGCCTCCAGACACCAAGAAGGATTTCGAGATCTTTTGTGATGCCTCACGGCAAGGGATAGGATGCATACTTATGCAAGATAGACATGTGGTAGCTTATGCTTCACGCCAGTTGCGTCCACATGAAGAGAACTATCCTACCCACGATCTTGAACTCGCTGCCGTAGTTCATGCCCTGAAAATTTGGCGACATTACCTCCTTGGTAATCATTGTGAGATCTATTCCGACCACCAAAGCCTCAAGTACATATTCACCCAGCCAGATCTTAATCTCAGGCAAAGACGCTGGATTGAGTTGATAAAAGATTATGACTTAGGAATTTCTTACACCCCAGGCAAAGCCAATGTCATGGCTGATGCACTAAGTCGTAAGTCGTATTGTAACAACCTCATGTTACAACAGTATCAACCACTTCTTCATGAGGAATTTCGAAAACTCAATCTCGAGATTTTTCCTCATGGCTATCTTTCTACCTTGGTGGCGAAACCAACCCTTGAGGATAAAATCATAGCCGCCCAGAAACGTGATAGTGGTATTCGAGAGATCAAGAAGAACATTGCTAGCGGAGTTGCTAAATGTTTCTCCATAAATGATCAAGGTGTCGTTTTCTTTGGCACTCGATTGGTTGTACCACGAAAACACAATCTTAGGAGGCTAATCCTCAAAGAATCTCATGACACTCCCCTTTCAATTCATCCTGGTAGCACAAAGATGTACCGAGGCCTACGCCAGAGATTTTGGTGGACTAGGATGAAGAGAGAAATTGCTAAGTTTATTGCCGAATGTGATGTTTGTCGTCGCATTAAAGCTGAATACCAAAGACCTGCTGGCACTCTTCAACCATTGCCTATCCCTGAGTGGAAATGGGATCAATTCGGTATGGATTTCATCCCCGGCTTTCCAAAAACCCAGAAAGGAAATGATGCCATCTTCGTTGTGGTGGATAGACTGTCCAAAGTTGCACACTTCCTTCCAGTTCGCGAGTCTATAACTGCTAGCCAGTTAGCAGACTTGTATGTCTCTAGAATTGGGTCTCTTCATGGTGTTCCTTTGGAAATCAATTCTGATCGTGGTAGCCTTTTCACCTCTAGATTTTGGGGAAGCTTCCAACATGCTATGAGAACTCATCTCTCCTTTAGTACAGCTTTCCATCCTCAGTCTAGCGGTCAAGTCGAAAGGGTTAACCAAATTCTTGAAGACATGCTCAGAGCTTGTGTTATCTCATTCGGAAAGAATTGGGAGAAGTCTCTTCCATTCGCCGAATTTGCTTATAACAATAGTTTTCAATCTAGTCTGAACATGGCTCCTTTTGAACACTTATATGGACGACGATGTCGAACACCTTTAAACTGGTCAGAAACCGGTGAAAGAAAATTCTTTGGACCGGATATGATCATGGAAGCAGAAGAGCAAGTTCGCATTGTTCTTGATCAATTGAAAGCCGCCCAGTCTCGTCAGAAAAGCTACTATGATCGTCATCATAGGCAAGAGAGCTACAATCTGGACGAGAAGGCTTACCTTCGGGTTACTCCTCTGAAGGGGACCCAAAGATTCGGTATCAAAGGAAAATTGGCCCCACGTTACATCGGAACTTTCCGCATTCTTGCTAAACGTGGAGAAGTTGCCTACCAACTTGAACTGCCCCCGCACCTTTTCCGAGTACATGATGTATTCCATGTGTCACAACTCAGGCGTTGCTTCAAGGACCCCATCCGCGAAGTCGACCATGAAATGCTTGATCTCCAAGATGACCTTTCTTATCAAGAGTACCCTGTTCGTATTCTTGATTCAGCAGAGCGTGTCACTTGTCGTCAGAAGATCAGGTTTCTGAAAGTTCAATGGTCACATCACTCCGAGAAAGAAGCAACATGGGAAAGAGAAGACCGTCTCAGTGTCGAGTACCCCTCCTTCCTCCCGCGGACTTCTGAATCTCGGCACGAAATTATTTTGAGTGGGGGCGAGTTGTCACAACCCCAAGTTAGGTATGTGCTAGGGTAACCTTAGGACTTTGCATCATGATAAAAATTTCAAAAGAAATTGAAATGGGAGAGAAAAACCCCCCAGATGAATTTAATTCAAATGGCCAGATAAAAAGTTGCTCCAAAAATTCTTTTTGCATTGTTGAAAAATCTCATAAATGAGTGGGATCACATATCAAGTGATGTGGGACCAACCCCATGCTCATGGATTTTTCAAATATTCAAATAAGACCTTGGAATTAATCAAAAACCTCTAGTTGATTTAAAATTCAAATGTTTTGAATTTTAAAAATGTTCAAATTTTATAAGTGGCTAGCCTAATATATTGTGAGGCCACATAAAAATTTGTAGCATTTTAGAAAATGTCTAGCTATTTTTTTTAGCAAGACAAAACAAAAGACAGAAAAAGAAAAAGAAAAGAAAAGGAAAAAAATCTTACCAGGAAACAAGCCCAACTTAACCCCCAGCAGCCCACCAGCCTGGCCCAGCCCAGCCCCTCTTCTGTCGTCTTCCCCAAGCAGCTCGGTGGCGAGCCAGAGCGCGCCGAGGACGCCACCGCGACGACGAGGCCCTTCTAGGCGTTCCCAAGCCTTGTCCTGGCGCCACGGAGACGCCACGCACTCGCTCTCTCCTTTCCCCCCTCTCAGTTCACTCTCCCTCACTCTGTCGCCGGATACGAGGACGAACCGAAGCTCATCGGAGAGCGCCGACGTGCGTGGACGTGGCCACCGGCCATCTCAAGCTCCGTCGACATGTCCAGAAGATGCGCATCTTCCTCCTTCGTCGAATCCCCCGATCAATTGAGCTCTTTAGCCTCTGAAGCCGACGCCATCGTCATCGTCTAGCTCCGGCCGCCGAGAAGATCCACGAGCAATTGCGCCGCCGTCCTTCCTTCCCAGGCCTCGCCGTAACCTTCGTTAGACTCTGGGTGAGTTTCTCGTTCCTCCCCGCCCATCTGTGGCTCCTCCCTTGCCCTCCTGTGCAATCCTCCATGGGAGCCGAGACACGCCGCCGCCATGGATGACGATGTGCTCGCCCTCGTGCCCCTGCCTTCGCTCCAGGGCGCGCATTTCGCTCCTGAGGTCCGTAGCTTCCAAATGCGTTGCTTCCCTCTTCAAGCCATGCACCACAGCCTCGACTGCAACCTCTCCGGACTTCTGCTTCCGCTAGAGAGCTCGCCGCCGTCCCTCTGGTCCTCCCCATGACCCCCAGCTGCATCCATTCGACGCGCGGGAGCACAAGGAACTTGCCCGTACCCTCCTTTTCCCTCCCCGTGCCCGGAATCTCCATTCCGGCGAGACTCCGGCGAGTACAGAGCCATCGGCGTCAAGCCGGCGCCATTAGAACCCTAACCCGAGCCTAACCCCCCACTAGTCACCCCCCACAGCCTATGACAGTGGGCCCCAGCCCACTAAACTAACGCATGTGCTAATCTAACCACAGGAATTAACCCCCCCCCTGACTTGGTGGACCCACACGTCAGCTGCCCCCTGACGTCACCCTGACGTCAGGCTGGCGCAGTAAATCTTTTAAATGATTAATTTAATTCAGAAAAATCCAGAAAATGCTTTAAACTTTGAAATTCAATAACTAATTCATATTAACTCCAAATTGGACAAATAATATGTCTAAAATTATCAGAAAAATACAAGCATTATGAATATGCAACTTGTTTCTATGTTTGACCATTTTAAAATGGGTGAACAGTAGCAAACATGCATTTGGATCCTTTTCAAATTCAAATTTGGAGTGATTTTGCAAATGACTTTGCAACACACTTTTTTTAGATGGATTCATCCACACATCAGAGGCTTTACCTCATCTTTACAACATCACTTCATGCTCAACCTTTTCAAATGAACTTCCAAGCATTCAAATGCATTTCAATTTCATCGATAAATCAAATGGAGTTTGAATTTTCATTTCAAATGCAATATACTCCTTTTAAATGGAATGCTCAACACATCAGTACCATGAACATCACCATATACAATTGATCATGTGCTTGTGCATTGTACCTTATGTTGATCACTTTGTTTGTATTGTTTGCTCGGATAGAAGTGGAGCCGGAACCCGAGATCACCCCCTTCGTTGAAGACCCCGTGACTGATCCTCGTCAGCAAGGCAAGCAAACCCCTATTGATCATGTCGATAAAATCCCACTTCCCTCTCATATCTCGCTTATGCATTGTTTAGGATGATTCACATGATGCGTTTCTACCGCATAGTTGAACCCATTCCTTTGCATGACCTATCATTTGTCACAGTAGTAAGCAAACCACAATCCTAGAAAATGTAGGAGTTGGTTGATATCATGTGGCCCCTGCAACTGTTACTGCTTATTGCATGCTTAGAGTTTACAATGAGGATGCTTTTGATGTGAGTCGGGATGATAGTGAACCTGGTGTTGATGAAAGTGAAACTGTGTTGGTGAATCTACCCTAATACAAGGTGAACGATGAGAGGCTGTGTAGGAGTACACAGTGGGTTGTCTCGTTGAACACCGCCTTAAGCCCGAGTTCTTGTGTGGTGATCCAAGACGAAGAGTACTACCACATGTTGCGCACATGGACCCCCGCTCAACCTACTAACTCACCCCTTCTCAGTTCAATGAGTCGCATTAGTTCGGAGTTCTGGTAGGTCTGTGGCACGTCTGCGAAGTGGAAAAACGGTTATTCAGACCGGCTTGGGACCCTGCACACATCTTCTGGGACCACATCGGTAAACCGGCCGGGTTCACGATGTGGATTCCAGCCCAGATAGGCGTCTCCATTGGATTTGAGTTGGCTGTGAGGTACAAGTTGTGGGAATTATCCTCGCCGGCACCTCTTGAACGGTGTCGAGTACAAAGGCGGTAACTGATAGTTTCATGTGTGTAGCAGTACACCCCTGCAGGGTTAATAAACTATTCGAATAGCCGCGTCCGCGGTAAGGGACTACTTGGAGAGTTGTGCTCGATTATTAGACAACTTGAACTGGATACTTCTAAAATTCGCAAGATAAGCGTGAGTGCTATGGTGTGCTCCTCGTGGGGAAGTCGAGGAAGTAACCATAGTGGTGTATTGGTTGGAGATGTCGTGGACTCGTGTACGCTTCTTACCTCAAGTCTGGTACTCGTAGTTCAGGACTAGCCAAGTCAAAGCTGGCACTTCTGCAAGTGAAACCCCACCTCCCTTTTCCTTGATACATGTGCATGAGTAGTATAGTTCCTACGTAAGTCTTGCTGAGTACGACTTTGTACTCACGTTTGCTTATTCTATGTTTTAGATGAACTCACTGACCCCGATGGTGGATTCTTCATCGAGCTCGACGACTGAAGACCAAGCTAGTGTAGTCCTAGTCAGACGACTGGTTCTCTCGTGGAGGGCTTGTTTTTAGATAAGGCTTCTCTAAGCCATTTGTTAAACTTGTCTGCACTCAGACCTACTTTGCTTCCGCATGTTTGATGTAATGTTGGATCACAGACTTGTGATCTCTGTGTGCACTCTGTAAGAGTTATCAATAAAGTTGTTTACTTTGTAGAGAATTGCAATGATACTTGCTGTTCATACAAGGCATGTGTGTTGCGTGTATGTTTATAACATGCATGTCTTTGTATGGGTTTTCGAGACCTTAGTTGTGATCTGGCTTGCGGTCTTTTATACACCAAGTGGCCCTTAGATGTGCGCAGCTTGGGGCATCGCGATGCGATTGTTCGAGACTCTGTCTCGTGCACACTTTGATGTATGATTGAGCCCGCCCTAGACCTCGACTAAGTGATCGGGCTGGAGTAAGTCTATGTAAGAGTTATGAGATAGTCGATAGTATGGTTGAGGCGACTTGTCTGCGAATATGGGAGTTCATCACCCATATCATTAGACTTGTGTGCGGACGATGAGGACCCATCTCAGATGATCATCCAGCCTGGATGGGATGCCCCTCACGTACGATGCTCTCCGATAACGTTCTATGCTTGGCCTTGTCTGCTTAGACAAGTGGGTACGGTTCTCGGCTCTCCATATGACTATGTCGTAGCGGGACTTGCATACGCTAACCCCGGGTCCCGACAACACTGTGAAGTGCGCTTCATGTATACAGTGCGGTGAGCTTGGTGCAAAAATGCGGTACAGATCTGAATGTTTTAAAATACTTGGTTGCAACTCATATGCTCAAAATGAAGTGCGCTTACAAAAATGTTGTAATTACATCAAGTTGTGATACATAATAATTATGTGTTAGTGGGATGTGCTAAGATGCAGTTCTCTTCTCTATGAACAAAATTGGAGGAGAGTGTGATGTTAAATTGCAGTTCTCTTCTGTATAAAACAATGCTTCATGCATACATGCAGTGCGCTTCGATCATACATTGCAGTGCGCATCATGTATGCAGTGCAGTGCGCTTAGTGCATATAAAATATAAAATTGAGCTCTCGCTTAGCAGACAAATATGAAGTTCTCTATTCCAATACTATAATAAAAAATTATGAATATCGGCGACAAAAACACGTTGAAGTCTTCTTTGCACTTCACGTACTAAATTTAGATGCAGTCCAGATACATATGCTTTTAAAACTTGGCTGCAACTCATATGAGCATTGCAGTGCGCTGCAAATATGTTGTAATTACAGCAGCCCAGGGGCTCCATTATGTACATAAAAGACAGAATATTTCTCACTAATGTAATTAGGTTTCGATGAAAATAAGAAGCTCCATTATGTACAAACATGACAGTATTGCTCTCTGCCACAAAAGGGAAAACACAAACTAAGTAAACCGGAACATACAAAATAACACGTCGTAGTGGGAAAGTTTTACAGATCCAAACACCTCAACACACAACACACATAAGGCTCTGCTATCATTCTATGCCTCAGCCTTCTACTGCGAATCCGGTTCTGGAGGAAGACCAAGAGAAATGCACAGATTTTTTAGCTCCTCCGGGAACTCGCTCACACAGACCATGTTGTCAGGGTGGAAGAGAATCTGGAACAAGAACTCAGCCTTCCAGTCCTCAACATCGGCTTTCAGCTATGAAGCGAAAAAAAAACCAAAACAAACAATTTGTTAGAAGACACATCATCTACAAGTAGTTCTGCAAAAAAGAAGAGAAGATGAAAATTATATTAGATACAAAAATAAGATACTTACATTACGCTTCCCGAATTTCACAACAAAGTTTTTGTCGTTGCAAAACTGAGCCATCTTCAGAACAAAGAAGCCGCACTCATTTGCGCCATGTTTAGGGATACCCAAAAAGCTAACTTTCTTTGAAACATCGACCCAGTCTACCGACTCCTTTCTCTTGTGCTCCTTTTCTCCGTAAACCTTCTTCATCAAAGCGGTCATCCTGATCATCTGGTGAATGCAAAAAGACAAATGCACACAACAAATACACATCGCAAAACTGTCGTTCGGCTCGTATACATATGAAAAAAATAAGATGAAAAAGGGAACATTTTACCATTTCAGTGCGGTCGCTGTGGTAGTCAGACTTATGCCACCTCGTCGTTTGATCAACCGGTCCGATGTATCTCCTAGTGTCATGGATATCGAGGGTCTCACGGTGCCTGTTCATCGTGTATAGGGAGTAATGCTTGTCTTTCATCCGTGGTAACATGATCTGAATTGGTTTTCATCAAAGGTGTTTTTAAGTTTGAGTAGGGAAAAAGGATTACTGGAAAAATGGCACAAAAACATAGAAACAACAAGCTGAACCAGAAATCTGGAAACTTACTAATTTACAATTAAGAAGGTTCTCATCATCACGAACATAAAGTTTGAACTGCCTTGTTGCATCATCAACATTAAACTTGGCGTGCACAAAGGGCAACACGACGTTTACATCATCATCTCTCTTCGCGTGATCATTCATTTGAAGCACATACTGCAAAAGTGTGTAATTTGCAAAATTTCATTAATGCAGTTACTCAGGAAAATAAGAAAGATCTTCTAGTGTTATCAAAACAATGCATCTCACCAGGCAAAAGGCTAAAGAGGAAACAATTAACAACACAAAAAATATTAATGCAGTTCGGTCTGGGGCTAAGTGAAAACATATCACACTTATCTGGAAGTTATGGATGCAGTTCCCCCCTACAGCATTACATTCATCGGTTCCCAAGAACGAAAAGTTGTATGCAGTTCACTACATTTCTACGCCTGAATAAATTATTCGAAGAAGCTATCTTTTATTATACACTAGTAATGCAGTTCACCCCTATAACGCATCATCATTATATTATACACTGGCAATGCAGTTCCCTACAACAGAAAAATTAAAAAAGGAGAAAAATAGAAATACCGTGATAAATAGAGGGGATAGAAGAACGCGTTCACCGGATCGGTAAACCATATTCATTCGCTGGTCGATCTTCCAGCGCGTGATGATATGGTCCATAAATTCCGAGTCCATTTAACTAGCTCTGGTGAAAGTAAAGGACATGTAGTCCACAGTCACAGAGTAGACTTCGACAAGATTCCTGTACATGAACAGCGAGGACATGCACAAAAAAAGCGAGTGGGGAGGGGATTAGGAACACAAATAAAACCACACAACAATAAACGAAATAGCTACAACAATAAGCGAGGAAAAAAACGAAGGAAAATAGAACTAACTGGTTGTGTTTCTTCCTGAATGCAGGGCTCGTGACAAGTTCCAATACTTTCCTCGCTTCCACGAGATAGCTTAATCTCGCAGGCTGCAACTTCTGTACCGGGGTTCTAAACTTCAATGCTTCTGTACAACCCTCTTATTGGATAGAATAACTTCCTCACTGTCATTTGGGCGTTCCACAGCTGCGCTCCTGATCCTCTTGCAAACTGGTGGTGGAGTCATAAAATCCTCGTCCGTATCTTCAGCATTCGGAGGGCTGACTGCCCTCCTGGACCTCTTACTCGGTGCATTCTTCCCAGGCTTCACGGGAGATTTCTCAAGGGCTTTGTTCGAAGGTTCAGCAGCTCTCATCGTCCTCTTATACACAGGTTTCTTTGCGTTCTTGACAGGGGGTTCTTCAAGGACATAATTGTTAATGGTTGGAGTGTGAACCTGAGTTTCAAACAGTGAAATTCCACCTTGGTGCGCGTCTTCATCAAAGCCTGCGCGAACAAAATGGAAATAATAAGCAAAATGAAAAAGAATCGTGAATTTAAATAACAAAAAGGGCATAATGTAACGTACTAAAAGCAATGTATAATGCAGTTTACTTTTCCTATGAAAAAGAAAACATAAAACTTAATGTAGTTCATATAATATCATTTGGGCATAACAAGCATTAAAAAATGCGGTTCATATAATATCATTTTGGCAAAAAAAGCTGATGCAAAAAGTGCAATTCATATAAATGTCATTTTGCGGAAACACACAAATGCAAAAAAAGTGAAAAGAAAAAAAAAAGAAAAAATGCAATTGGTACATACAAAAAATGTAGTGCGCTTTGATGTACAACGCAACAAATATAGCATGCATGTAGTTCATATAAAATGATTGTGAGAATGCGCGTACATTAGATATCCTTATTATACTAAAAATTTAACAAAACAAGTGGACCTCCCCTTTCTGGGCTAATGAAGTTCACTTAATATAAAAAAAGGTGTGCGGATGAAAAAAAAGAAATAACCTTCTTTTAAAATCAAAAGGGATGTCAAGTCTAGACAGCAATACGAAGATGTCAGCCAACTATAGAGCATTGCCTTCCGGATGTAGCCAATGTGCTCATTGCCGAACTTGGCAACCTCTTCACCATCCCAGCTCTACATGAATTGGAACATGAAAAATCCACAATCATGCCTGCGAAAAAAAAACACATTAGTAAAATGCATTTCACTCAAGAACAAAATGCTTCTGATGCTAGTAAACCAATGCATCTCACTATGCAAAAGCCAAAAACCGATAACGACTAATAACGCAATGGTGCTAATGCAGTTCTAAACGAAGGGGAAAATGTGGTACTAATTTAGTAAAGCAATGCAGCTCGCTATGCAAAGAACCAAGGAAGAAAGAAAACAACTGATAAACACATTGGTGGTAATGTAGTTCTCTCAAAAGGGGAAAGTGATACTAATTTAGTAAAGCAATACACCTCACTATACAAGAAACAAAAAGGAAGAGCAATTAATATCACATTATTAATGCAGTTCACTCGAGGAGGGAAATGCTTCTAGATTCAGTAAAGCAATGCAGATCTCTACACACACAAAAATAAAAAGAGGAAGAAAAGATAGGAGAACAAGTACAGACCTGTTTTCCTGCTGTGGAACGTTGATATGACTAAACAAAAAGCCATCAAGCGTGGGAGGGTTCAATGGCTCATAACGGCTTGCACTACCGTCTTTCCAAAAAAAATGATATTCTTAGCCATTTTCCTGAAGACATTACTAGCAACAGGACTGTCAGGACCATTGTATGAGTCAAGGAACTCAAAACGCTTTGCTGACAGGTTCAAAGTAACTAAGCAGTAGTGACCAATCGCATCCTTCATTGATGAAGGGGGAGGATCAAACGTTGCAAACATAATCTGTATTAAAAAGGTATAAAACAAAACAAGATGAGAAAAAGTAAAACTAGAAAACTTATTTCAAAACATGATGAAAAATGGTCAAGTGGAATACCAAGTTTTTCTTGTCCACACGTTCCTCTGCACTTGAAGAAAACATCTTTTTAAGAGCCTTATTTGTCGCACCGCCGTTCCAGATGGAATTCTGCCAAAAAGACAAAGCCACAAAGTTAATTTCACCACTGAAAAAAAACTTATAGCACAATAAATGTAGATGGGGGAGAAGGATAAATTAATGAAAACGCTTACACATAGGTTGTACGGGACAATCATCGTTTGAGATCCTTTGAACCTCTCAGCTAACATAGGGACACCAATATTTGCAAGGCGCGTGCTCAGCGTTCCGTATGACCAAAACGACTCGCCAACATGACCGATAGTAATATCACCAGAATGGTCCTTGAATGCAACTAAATCCCTTCATAAAAATAAGAAAAAACACAGCGAAAAGTAAATAAGATGTGTGTGCCTAAAAAAACAACCAAGTATAAGACAAGGAAAAACATACTTCTTCTTCTTATCCCTCCTAGCCCTCGTAAAATCGTCAAATAACTCATTGTATCTCCTCAGAAGAGCTGGATCAATACTGGAAGAAGTGACAACAGGTAATTCCTCGTCTACACAACAGATAAAAAACCCGATATCAGATGATAGAACAACACAGTCGGTTCGGCAAAACTGGAACAAAATAATGCAGTTCGCTTACCTTCGGTTTCGGAGTCCACATCCTGCCGCTCCCCGGATACATCTTCGCTGAGAGTCAAGTGATCCAGCCCAGTGATGTCATCATCTAGCGACGCTTGATTTCTCGAGTCCTTCAAAAGACTTGGCTATTTCTCTTCAGAGCCGATCAAAACTGTCTCGGCTGGGGCTTTGCTTGTCTCAGCTGGGACATCAAGATTGGTCTCAGCCAGATTGCCTTGAGGTTGCTCGGTGGCACGAGGGGCAACATTGAAATTCTCGGGCACATCATCGCCAGACAACAAAATAGATGGCCCAGCAACACGATCAATGCCAGCAGCTATGCCCGCAGCATCATCTACGGATCTAGCTCCTTCACTCTCTCCTGCAGTTCCGGTTGTCATACGAGGAGATCATTCTCTCTCTTCTGGCTTATCAGCATCCATTGCATCCTCCCTTCCTTCGGTCTCTTGTGCATTATCAGCCTCAATAACACCCTCCCTTCCTTCTCTCTCTTCTACCTTTTCAGGCTCGACAGAACACTCGCCTCCTTCTCTGTAATCTTCCTCGTCAACCTCCACATTGGCATCCCTTCCTTCTCTCACTTCTACATTGTCAGCCTCCGCAGTGCGCTCCACTTGGATTTCATCATTTAAACCGCGCTCCTGATGAATTAAAAAAAACACAATAAACAAATGATGGTGATGCAGTTCACTAAAGAAAAAATCAAATAAAAAATGCAGCAAGCGTCAAATATAAAAAAATGAATGCAGTTCTCTGTGCTCACCGGACCAGCGTCTCCTTCCATATCTTTAGACTCGTCAGCCTCATCAACCTTGTCAGCGTCACCCTCTGCTTCATTCCCATGGACTTTAAAAATTGTTTCGCGATCCTAAAAAAACAAAAACATAAATAAAATTTTTATAAAAAATGCAGTTCTATAAACAGATCATTGTAGTTCACTACTGAAAAATGCTACTTCTTCTCTATTACATGTTTTTCAGAAAAAATTCAGTTCACCGGCGCTGCTGGTGCATGTATGATTCTTTGCTATTGAAACTACAAAACAATAAACTGCAGTTCGCTACCTCTACTTGTGCAGCTGTACTTCTTTGTTTTAGACACTACATAAGAGATTAAACTGCAGTACACTTCCACTGCTAGTCCACATGTGATTATTTGTTTTGGACACTACAGAAACATTAAAATAAATGAAAGTACAGTAGAAAGGTACAAAGAAAGCAAACCTTGTCTATGACACCTCCGTCGACAGGATTGTCTCTGGCAGCATCAACAACAGGGGATTGCGGCCTATCAGACATGATATCTCCATCAAAACTATGGTGGTCATGCGGGTCATTATCGCGGCACGCGTTTGCGTTAGAAGACTCTCCTCCGCACTGCAAGAATAAAAAGATTGCAAAAACAAATGGTCAATGGCACACAAAAACAAGAATATAAATATAAAAAGAAATAAAAAGTCAATAAAAATGCAGTTCACATATGAGATAAAAGGACATACATCAACAGCAGCACGGTCAGACAAGGAAGGCCTAACAACATGTTCCCGCCTGTTCATTTCCTTCACAAGTGCCACAGCTTCCTGCTCGTACCTAGCGCACTTGTCATCCTGAGAATGCTTAAACTAAACAAATGACGACCTGACACTCGTAACTGACATCTTAAGGAATTGAAGCTGCCCACAATCAAAGTTGTGAGCAGCATCGATTTCTGCTTCAGAAGGTCCTTTGCCAGGGGTAAACGGTCCAGCAATATTCCTCATCATAGATCCAGATTTTGGGAGGTCAGAAGTTAAATTAATAACCCTGTCAAGAAGATCGTCAACTTGGATGAAAATATTGCGGTCATCATGAGCCTCGCCAGAAAAACCTCCAGCAGACACCCTAGCAGCACCATGAACCCGCCTGAGTGGAGAACCCCTAGCATCACCATCAACCCGTTGGATAGGAGAACCCCTAGCAAGAGGCTCACAAAAGCTTGCATGCAGTTCAGCGGCTGCAGTCCGCTTGTACACAATGTCCCCTACCGCCTTCCACTGAGCAAAATAACAAAAAGGAAGCATTGCACATGTAAGTACGTAAGAGGTTCACATTTAGCGTGGCAAAAAATGGGGGAATAATAACAAACATAAAAAATTGAATTGTGAACATACCGGCAGCTTGCCAAACTTGTAAGTATCCAGGTGGATCTTTCCCCTTACAATAAGGTCAGCGTTGTGAATCTTCTTCAACTCCTGATGGGACAGAATTGCAATGTGTGGCGTGCGTGTATGCATAGCAGGTACATTGAAAAGATTAAAGCAATCAAGGTATACGAACAGGGGCACAATGGTGCAGCCCTCAGCACAGTTCTTCTTGCTCCCTTCAGAATTCCACTTGTACACAGCAGCCTGCAGCTCATCAACAACTAGCTGACAAAAGTCCATCTCTGTCATAGAATCAAAGTTCAGGTTTTCAACCATGGCAGCTACCTTGGACAACCGAGTTGCAGGGCTGGGGCATTCTCAGCAGGAGGCACGTTGAGTATACTGCAAAGGACGCATACACTGCGTTCGAGATATGGAACCGCATCACCACAGTGCAGAATGGCCTCACCCGTGCTGTAAAGGAGCAGACCAGGAAGTGCCTGAGGTCATCCTGGGGAAAAGGGAGCTGGGGGGGATCACCTTCCACCTCCGCCTGGAACGAGTGGAACTGATGATGCAGGCCAAAAGCTGATAACCAAGGGTTCCTGTCGCGAGTGCTCAAGTTGTTTCCTTCTACTTATGTCGATTAGTTTTCTTTCGTTGTTATTTTCTTTGGAACAATGTTTGCTTATGTTGCTTTAGTTTGCTTGATGATGTACTTTGCTCATTATGAGCACAGAACCTTGGTTTGTATCTATCAACAATTTGCAGTTCTCATTAGGTGTTTCCAGTCTATATGTTGCTTCAACTCCTGCTGCTACTATGATACAGATAAAAAACTCTCTGTAAAAGCAGTTCACAGGTAGTTTTCTTCATAAAAACTGATGTTACTATAATGGTTGATGCATTCCTCTTTTATTAAGAACTGTAGTTCATATATATGAGTTACTGAAAAAAGGAAAGCTCAGTGGGGGTTTTCAGTCTGTATATTCCTTCAACTACTACTACTACAAGGATGCACATAAAAAACTCTTTATGAAAGCAGTTCACTTAAATTCAGTGGTGATGTTTTCTTCACAAACTGCTACTGCTACAATATTAAGATAGATACACACATGCGAGTACCCAAAACTCCATTTCATCAGTAATAAATAAAAACCTTTTGACAAACACAAAATATTAAGATAATGTTTCACTGTCTTTTCAGCAAACAAAAAGACAATAAAATTGTTCGCCATGCAAGTCAGATTTCTCTAGAAAATAAAGTAGATGCCACACAAGATGTCAAATTATTACAACAAATAGTTTCGTCCTGCTGCTGCTCAAGCAGAAGTGATCTAAAGCAAATTTAACTTGATTTCCAAACAAGTTGCATGCCTATAAAACATAGCCATGACAACATCCCCAACCTGAAGACCAGATTCCTCCACCAATTCCTTCCAGCCATCTTTGAGGACCAAACAATCATCAGAGCCAACAGAATACATTCCATCAACATTATGATATCCATTCTTGCTAACCAAGACCAAATTAACACAACTTTCTGTTACCCTGACTAGACCAGAAGGGAATTTCTGCAAAACAAGAACAAAATATGAATAAGGAATAACACAAGAAAACTTCAACTGCCGCTGCTGTTACAATCTTCATAATGAAAAAATCTATGGGAAAGCAGTTCACTTATACTAAATGAAAATGTTTTTTCAGAAGCTAATACTGCTACAATCTTTCATGGGAAAGCAGTTCACTTGTAGTAAATGAAAAATGTTTCTTCAGAAGCTAATGCTACTACAATCTTCATAATAAAAATATATGCGAAAGCAGTTCGCTTGTATTAGTGAAAATGATTCTTCAGAAACTAAAAACTGCTACAATATTCAGATAGGGTTGACTAACACACAACAAAATACATACCAATGAATCTATGGGAAAGCAGTTCACTTGTACTAGAGCATAACCATGAATCATTGACATCGTAGTCAGTCATTTAATGGACGAAAGGAGCCCTGAATCCAATAACTAGAGAATACAGCAGGGAACAAAGAGCGTTGTGCCGCTGCCTGTGATTCAGAACCAAACCTTCAGAGAAAACGCAGGCCTCCAGCATGGGCTCTATCCTTGCCAGGCAGCCGCACGAGCAATCCATTGTTGGGGGAAAGGATATGCTTGGGGGAGAGAAGACGAATCTGATGGGAAGACGGGCATGGGGTGGGGGAGGGGGAGGGACTATCTGCTGGGCACCGCAGATAATATATGACGGGAGGCAATGGACCCAGCCGTATATATGCACAGCGGCCGCCAAGGAAAAAAGCTACAAAATCAAAAACTAATGTAGTGCGGTAGTATGACTAGATGCAGTGCTGAACAATGATAAAATGCAGCTCACATGGCAAATGATTGCATCTTGTTGCGTGTGCCCCATCAAAACCAGATTACTAACTAAGAAAAAATGATCTACCTAGTTCCCCTCCGCAATCCGCGCAACAAAAACAACAAAAAATTACCGCTCGAACATTTGACACCCCGTGGCGCAACTCGAACACAACCCGTACCGGGGGGCAGAGTTCTTCGCCCGGAGACAAATTCGATAAATAAACCAAACAATCGAACGAATTAGCAACTAAATTCGTCTCGAACGATAAATAAACCAACTAATGTTCAAAATACTTTTCTCGTCATGTGCAGGAAGTCATTCTCCCAAGTCCTCATTATGATCTCCCCCCAGCTTCTCTTGATGATCTTAAGGCCACCCAAAATAAGAGGCTCAAGGAGCAGGTTGCTAAACTTATGGATGAGAACCATACTCTTCTTATGATTATTGCAAGGAGGATAAAGCCATCATCACCACCATCATATATGGATGCTTGATTACTTTGATATGGGCATTGCCCCTTGGCTTGTTCCAAGATTGGGGGAGGGGCCCCAGTATCTATCCCTTTATCTTTATTTTACCTTTTTTAGCTCTATCCTTAGTTATAACTTGGTTAGGAAACGTTCTAGTATGAGATGGTTTGAAAAGTGTGGTATCACTTCTTAGTCATGATTGTATCCCTTGGTGAAAGTATCTATAATGAGAATCACATTACTATTTTGTTTGCTTTTCATCATTGTGTATTGTGGAATTGCAAAACGATTTCATATGCTCATCGGGTGTAGGAAGTAACACTAGTACCCGACGAAGCTTATTGTGTCGAATTTTACCCCCCATCGCACATGGTTTTCAAAACCGTGTGCCCGACTGGGTGGGTGATGAGGGGTGCCATCGCCGACCTACCCCACCATGTACATCAACTTTGGTATGCTCGAGTTCAACTTCGATCAGCACGACCAAACTCTTTCCTTTTTGTGCTCATGGCAAATCTAATATGTATATTTTCATGGCAATTTAAGATGTGTTCTTCCCATGGCAAATAAAAATGTGTTGCCACGACAAATTTTGGAGTTTTTCTTTATAAACCATGGCAAATTACATTACGGAGCATGAAAATTCTTTAGTAATTCACCATGGAAAATTTTAGTGATTGGCCATAGTTATTTTAAGTAATTGACCACGGCAACTTTACTTCATGGATCATAGCAATTTTTATTAACGCATCATGGCAAACTTACTTTATAGATCATGATAATTTTAGTCATTTAACCATGGCAATTTTAGTATTTTCACCATGGAAAAAATAAATGTATGAACCATGGCAAATTTAGTGCATGAATCATGGCAAAATTTAGTAATCCACGATGGCAATTTTCGTTTATGGTTCATGAAAAGTTTTAGTCATTGATCATGGTTGTTTTTTAGTAATTGTTGATAGTTTTTTTTAAGTTTAAATTAGTTCATGAATCATATGGTAAATTTTAGTAATTCATCGTGGTATTTTTTTACATTATGGTAATCTTTTTGTTTTGTTTTTATAACATGCTAAAAAATGGGAAAATACTTTTTATTTGACATTGACAATTTTTAGTTCTAATGAGAGTTGAACAAATATAGTCCACACATCACGGCAATTTTACCTTTTCGGCCATGGAAAAATATATTCCCTTTTTGTAACATATCAATATTTATTTTGTACCTAAAAGAAAAAATAGTTGAAACATATCATTGTAATTTCAATGTTAACGTCGTGGTAATTTACGTTGTAAATTTTAATCCTCAAAAAGTTATTGTAGAAACATATTGGTATCGAATCTAGTTTGAAAGATCTGGTCGCGATGGATTTAATGATGAAAATAGATTTTCTATCAAAAATTTCATTTAAAAAATAAAATATTTAAAAGTTTCAAAATTCCAAAAGATTCCCACATCGTCTGTTTCATCCTTGTTCACATGCATGCATGGAAAAATGTAACACCCTCTGTCAATGAACAGTAATCACTGTTGCTAATGATGGTTACTGTTCCAAAAGTCTTGCTTTGATCAACCATGATAGTCTTAGACCAATGCAAAGTCAAATTTCCCTTTTGTTGAATATTAAAAATATGTGACAATTAAAACTTTGCCCAAAAATTGTGAAACCAATTTTGTAAAATGCACAATAATCACTTGATCATGTCCTTGTGGTTTGGGGAATTTAATAAGCCATATATTAATTCAAACAAATTAAACAGTTGGTGGAAAACCCCCTTTTACCATTTAATATTTAAATGAAATATAAAATAATTTTATTATAACCCCAAACTTCTTGTGGGCCTGTGGTAATGATTGTTACTAATTATGGAACACATATTAGGTTTTTCAAAAATGTCTAAGTAACTAAAACAAATATAAAAGAAAATTTAACAGAAAAAGAAATGAAACAAATAAAGAACAGAGAAAAACCTAATCTACTGCCCCCTGGCCTATCTCCCCCTCTCCTCCACTGGGCCAGCCCACCCCGGCCCACTCCCTCTCCACTCCATCTCCTTCCCGTACAGAGGGCACCGTGGACGCCATCCAGCCGGCCACGCCACGCTGTGGCGCCGTGGAGGCTATCCGACGGTCGCCGTCGGAGATAAGGAGGCCACCCGAGCCCCGCACCCTGTTCCAGGAACCCTAACCCGCCCGTATCCCCCCTTTGCGTCGCCTCCCCTCGTGCTTTGTCTCCTCCCCGCGCGGGAGTCACGGGCACGCCGTCGCTGACGACGCGGCCAGTGGCCTCGCCGGGCCGCTCTGCTTTGTCCGGGAGCATCCTCGTCGCCTGCATCCTCTTCTCGCGCGCTCAATCGAGGCCCTGGAGCTACGAGGAAGTCGCCCCCTTCGCCTCTTCGCTGCCACGGCCGCCGCGGACTCGCTGCCGCACGCCGCTCCGGTGACTCCCTGGCCCCCTCGAGCATCCCCTGTAGCCGCTGTGAGCCAGCTTCCCCCCTCTGCTCCCCATCCTCGCCGTGCCCTGCTCGCCGTGCGCCGCTACGGCCGGCCCCGGCTGAGCACGGTGCTCACCACCGCGTGGCCGCGCTCGCGTGCGTTCCACGGCCGCGCCCCGCGCGTGACCTCGCTGCGGCCTTGGCCGGCGTGGCGCCTCGCCGTGCTACCGCCTCGCCCCCCCCCCCCTCCCACCGCAGCCCCTCTCGCCGGAGAGGCTTCGCTGGGCGACCTCGCCGTCGCCGGCGGGGACGGTTTGGTTAAACCGTGGGCAGAGCCCCCCTCCCCCTCACTGCCAGATGGGCCCCTGGCCCTAATGATAAAAAAATTGTTAAGTTAATTGTCTCTTGAGTGAGTGACATGTGGGCCCTTGCAAATTAAACCCTGTTAATTAAACTCTGTTTGGACTAATAGGTCAGTGACATGTGGACCCCATGTGCTATTTAGATATTTAATGGTTTTATTAAACGTGTGAGTATGACTGTTGGGCCCCACTTGTAAGAATGACATAAAATGAATATTATTTACTGTGAGGCTGACATGTGGGACCCTCATGTCAGGTTTGACCAGTCAAAGTTCCTGTTCTAGATAATGTTGGTTTAATAATAAAATAAATTCCAGAAATTCTTTTCAAATGATTTAAACTTTAGAAATTAATATCTTTTAAACTGTAACTCAGATTCAAAAACTTTATACATCAAAATTGATCAGAAAAATATAACGAATACGGATACGCTACCCGTACACCCACCACCCCCCTCTAACGTACCGAACATCGAACCGTCCCCCTCCGGCAGCGTCTGTCCGATGATTGCCCGATACCGATAAACTATCCGAATGAATTTATTCTGAACACGAAAGTTCTTCAGAATGGATCAACTAACACGGATACACCTTTCACATGTTTGTCGGATGTCCATGACACCTCCAGCATGATACCTCCCCCCTTCGTACACCATGTCCGGTAATCACCCGGAGCTGGCAGTTCATCCACGGATGAATTCTTGCTCCGTGCAACGTGTATCGTACAACGTTAGAGCATCGTTAACATTTCATATGTCATGCCTTGCAACTGTTTGCTATGATTGCTTTGTATTTACTGTTTCTTCCCCCCTTATCTCCGGTAGACCCTGTTGTTGCCGCCGACTACACCGCTGCCGGCTACGACTACATCGTCGACGACCTTACCTCTACCGTCGAGCTTCCAGGCAAGCAAAGCCATTCTCTTCCCCGGATATCGCCTATCTTTCCGTACTTTTCTTGCACTAGGCATTGTTGTTGTTGCTACGTCACAATCCTATTCAATTGCATAGCCTGTCATTGTCGCCCCTTGTTGTACCTTCCTTTATCCTATGCTGCCTATATTCATATATATTATTCAGCAGTTAGCCCTGCGCCTTGTTAGTCAATATGATTAGATAGCGGGTCGTGTTCAATCTGTGAGTGAATGCGGATACGATACATTACAACTACTACAGGTACGGTTCAGAGAAGACACCGAATCAGGCCCCTACCCCGGCTCTGCCGAGCCACCTAAAGTGTGAGCTATCAGGGAGTAATCCTTGTACTCCACTCGTTGCTGACTTTGTATAGTCGTTATATGGTACTGAACCACGGTTGTCCTTACAAGTAAGAAGTCGGGTGACCCAACGGTGCTCGCGCAGGGTATCTTAGCGGAACGACAGGTCAGGTGTATTCCACCGGTGTGCGGCGGGCCTGGTACTGTTCGTGGCCGACAGATATCCTGTTGTACGAAAGTCGAGCTCTTCGGAGCAAACGCGAGACAAGGTAAGGAGACGGTTCACCTTGTTGGTAACCGCACGAGTTGGTGGGACGACAGGGCAGGCACCGATATTACTGGTGGTCCTAACTGTTGTCTGTAACACCCCGGGTGTCACGCTACAGTAATCACCTACAGTAATCAGGATTACTGTTGCTAATCACTGTTGATAATCTCTATTGCTCAAACTGGCCTTGATCAAAATTTTGGTTTTTGTTAATCTTCAGATCATGATGGGGGTATTGAATCCAATGTACCCATCATGCCTTGATCAAACTTTACAGTTGATCATGTTCTGTATCATAATGGTTGATATCAATAAACCATGTGCCAACTGTTTCTTGATCATCATCATACAAGTCAAAGTCCAAACCCCCTTTTTGATCTGGATAATAAAAACAATGTTGCTAATAAAAGTTCAACCAAAAACTTTGCAATCATTTTTGTAAAATGCCAAATATTCAGTGGATCATGTCCATGTGGATTTGGGAATTTATTAAGCTATTAATTAATTCAATCAATTCAAACAGTAGCTTAAACATCCCATTTTAATCATTTATTATTGAAATAAAATATCAAATGACTTTAGAAAAGTACCAAACTTTTTGGGGCACTGTTATATAGTGCAACCCTAATTATGGTATATGTCCCATATTTTATAAAAATGCAAAAGCTGATTAAAGAATTGCCAACAGAAAGAAAAAGAAAACAAAAATAAAAAGAAAATGCTAACTAGCCTATACTACGCCCTAGGTGCTAACCCCCTGGCCCGAACCGCCCCAGGCCCACCCCCCCCCCCCCCCCCCCGTCCCCTGTCTTAACCCCCGGGTCAACGCCCCTCTCCCTCCCCGATCCCGATCTCCTCTCCTCCCGATCCCCTCCTCCCCTCCTGGCGGCGCGACCGCCGCCGATTCCGGCGAGCCGTGGCTGCCCTGGCCGCCGGCCTGCACCGCCCCGGAACCCCCTGATGGTGCTGCTCCCCCTCCACCCCACCGATTTGTCGTGCGCCTCCACCTCGCCCCCCCCCCCGGCCAATCCCAGCGGCCATGGCCTTCGGTGCTTGGCGCCGCCATGGCTACCGTGGTGCGGCCTCCCCCAGCACCCCGGCTGGACTCCCTCGCCACCCTGCCCCGCGCCCAGCCGCGACGCCTCCCCTCACCGTGAGCTTCCCCCTCCATCTGCCCTCGCCCCGTAACCGTGGGTCGTCGTGGCCCGTGCTCACCGTGGTCACCCCGAACGCGCCCGGCTGAGCTGCGCTGTGCTCACCGTGCCCGGCCGTATGTGGCCACGACCCCGCACCCCGCCCCCTAGCCTCTGGCCGCCGAGACCGTACTCCGGTCGCCGCGGCGGACTCGATTCCGGCGAGCACCGCCTGCCCCAGCCCGCGCTGCTTGTCCCAGTTGACGCGCGATCCGTACCCCCGCCGTTTGGAGCCCTCTGCCGTGCCCACCGTCGCCGGAGCGACTCCGTTGTGCCGTCGCCGTGGTCGAACCTCGCCGTCGCCGTGCTGTGTTTAACAGCCGGTGGGGATGTCCCACTGACGGGTGCCCCCCCCCCCTTGTGATTAGCCCCTAATGGAATCAGTTGAGGAGATAACTCCCCCCTTGTGAGACTTACAATTGGGCCCTAGGCCATTAACCTAATTCCCTAGTTAATTAAGTTGCTTAATTAAACATGTATCTATGACATGTGGGTCCCAGCCCCACTTAACCCCTGTTAGATTAAATAAACTGTTTTATAAACAATGTGTCAATGACACCTGGAACCCACCTGTAAGCTTTTAAAATAAATAGAAATATTAAATTGTGAATATGACATGTGGGCCACCCCCTGTTTTTATTAATAAAAATGTTTTATTTGGATTGGGTCACTGACATGTGGGACCCCCATGTCAGTTTGACCAGTTAACCCCTCTATGGATAATGTTGCACTTTATTAATAAAGAAAATTCAGAAAATGATTTAAAATGATTTAAACTTTAAAATTCAATATCTTTTAAACCGTAAGTCAAATTCAAAAACTTTATACATGAAAATTGATCAAAAAAATATAACAAATACGGATACGCTATCCGTATGTCTACCACACCCCCCTATCGCATCGAACATCGACATCCCCCTCCCGGGCTGTCTGTCGGTAATTTCCGGTACCGATAAAAATTGCCCGGATCAAAATACTTTGTATACGAAAGTTACTCAGAACGGATCATCGAATACAAAGACGATACCCGTACTTTCACCACACCCCTCTAACACACCGAACATCGACATTCCCCCCCCCCTCCGGACCGTCTGTCCGATGATTTGTCCGGTACTGTTAAAGTACCCGGATGAATTTATTCTGAACACAAAAGTTGTTCAGAATAGATCAACTAACCCGGATACACCACCCACACGGGTGTCGGATGTCCACGACACCTCCGGCATGAACCCTTCCCCCTCCGGACACCTTGTCCAATAATCACCCGGAGCCGGTATTTCATCCCCGGATGAATTCCCGCTCCGAGCAACGTGCATCGTACTGCGTTAGAACCCCGTTTACAATTCATCTGATATGTATTGCATTTGTATTGTTATTATTGCTGTGTATTTATTGTTTCTCCCCCCTCTCTTATTGTCCGGTAGTCTCGACGTCCGCTGCTGATGCCCCTGTGATCGACTACTTCGTCGACGACCGTACCTCTACCGTCGAGCTTACAGGAAAGCAGAGCCATTCTCTTCCCCAGATATCGCCTATCTTTCCGTACATTTCTTGCACTAGGCATTGTTACTGCTGCTGCTACGACTATAGTCCTATTCAATTGCATAGCCTGATTTTGTCGCCCCTTGATGTACCTTCCTTATCCTATGCTGCCTGCTATATCTATGCCTTATATTCAGCAGTGAGCCCTGCGCATTGTTAGCTAGGATTAGATAGTGGGCCGTGGCCACTCAGGGGAGTGACGCGGATACAAAATATATACAACTGCAACAGGAACGGATCAATGCAGACACCCTAGGGAACCTACAACGGCGAGACTCTGCCGAGTCGCTTCGAGTTTGACTTACGAGTGGAATGGACTCGTATTTCACTCTCGTCGGCTCAGTAGCGTAGCATCACCGGAATGATACGAGGTTTACCTCTTTAGTTCATTCCGCTGATGTCTCTGTCAAACCTCTTTAAGTGTGCCATCGAGGGTGATACCTCCTGGTTTTCACTTAATGGTAGGCACTCGAATCAACGGGTGTCCTTAAAGGTAAGAGTCGGGCGACCCAACGGTGCCCGCGAGAGGTATATTGTCGGGAACGACAGGGAGGGTACGACCGACGTTACTGGCGTGCTTGGCCCCTGCTCGTATCTCGCGAGAGTTACCAAACCACGAAAAAGTCGAGCTCTACCAAGAGCACACGCGAGACAAGGTAAGGAGACGGTTCACCTTGTTGGTAACCGCAGTGACTTGGTGGGACGACAGGGCAGGCACCGATGTACTGGTGGTCCTGACTGCTGTCGTTGACCGCGGGTCGGTTAAGTCGAGGCAACGATAACGGTTGTCACGCAGGTTAATTAAAATGCTAAATGGTTCGGCGGATGACTTGAGAGACCCGTTGGTCTGTACGCACTACCTACACGTGGGATTACGGTGTGGGCCCTCCGCGTCGTAGTTCGTCCGAAAGCTCTTCAGACGTCAGCAGTACTGCGGCCTGATCGCCGGGAAGTGGTCTTGTCTTATTTGCTGCAGCAAGTGTGTTTGGATTTGCTTTTGCTTCACCGGCCAGACTCGCACCGTGCAGGAGCGTGCAAGGGTGAGGGACCTAGACCCCTTGGCGCATAGGATATAGTCCGGCGGATGGCCTCTCTGCTGAGCCTAGGTTGAACTGCGATGTGTCGGATAGCCTCAGTGGGGCGTTCCCTAACAAGGTTCACGCCACCCTGGAGATCCGAGCGTGCAGGCTGAACAGTAGTGCACCCCTGCAGGGAGTTTAATCTATTCGAATAGCCGTGTCCACGGTAACAGGACGCTTTATGCTGAAGCTGGATCTTACCACTAGAAACTATTACTATTAAACTGTATGGTTTCGGGTTTTCTTCCTCGCAGAGAAGTCGAGGAAGGGAACTCGGAGGCATTATTATTATTAATCATTACAACTTATATTATTCAATGTTGCAGCAACTTCTGCTTCATTGTTACTTTATTGCTTTATATAAACTGTTGGTTGTTTCTCTTCTCATGCTGCAAGACATCGTCGGAAGATGCTAGTCTTCGATAGGCCTAGCTTCTTATCCTTATTCTGATTTCTATCTTGCAGTCCACTATATACAACCTTTTCTTCCCGTTGATACAATGCATAATGCTTAGTAGCGGACGTAAGACTCGCGGGTATACTAGATACTCACCTGCTTTATTTCCTTTACTGTTTTACCTGATCGGCCGCTGCAGTCGACGTTGGAGCCCAGGAGCAGGAGTACCCCGGAGGCGGATACTACTACGTCGAGACCCCCGCTGACCAGGACCAGGAGTAGTTTCGGAGGCTCCCAGGCAGGAGGCCTTGCCTTTTCGATCTGTATCTCTGATGTTATTTGTGCTAGCCTTCTTAAGGCAAAACTTGACTAACTATGTCTGTACTCAGATATTATGGCTTGTATAACTTATGTATTCGGGTCCGCGTGACCCCCTTTATTGTAACATATTGGTTTATCCTTTTGTGTTTAGTGTTGTGCTGTGATATTCTCACCGTGGCACCCTAATCTCAGTCGTGTACCCTGCGTGTATGATTACTGTACACGGATTGATTTTGGGGGCGTCACATTGTCGTTGTCTGCGACTCATTCAATAAGGGGCAACGATAATGGTTGTCTCGACAGAAAATTAATAAAATGCTTAACGGGTTCGGCGGATGACTTGAGTGGCCTTTTGGCTTGTACGCACTACCTATACGTGGGAATTATGAGTATGGGCTCCTCCGCGACGTAGCCTCGTTCGAAAGCTCTGAAATACGTAAAGTTCAGCATTGCGGCGCGGTCGGATCGCGCTGATGGCGCTGGAATTCACCGTCCTCGCAACGACCTGGAGAGCGATGGGTGATAGGCCCATGACCCCCTTGCCCTTAGGGCTGTAGACCGGCGGGGACCTCTCTAATGAGTCGTAGGATGGACTGCGTTGTGTCGGATAGCCTCGGTGGGGCATTCCCTAACAAGGTGTACGCCACCCTGGAGATCCGAGCGTGTAGGCTACCCAGTAGTGCACCCCTGCAGGGAAGATTAATCTATTCGAATAGTTGTGTCCACGGTAACAGGACGCTTTATGCTGAAGCCAGATCCTGCCACTACAAACTACTACTATTAAACTGTTGGTTCCGGGTTTTCTTCCTCGCGGGGATGTCGAGGAAGGGAACTCAGAGACATTATTATTATTAAATATTACAACTTACTATTATACAATACTGCAGCAACTTCTGCTGCATTGTTATTACATTCATGCTATTGAACTGTTGGTTGGTGTCTTCTTGTGCTGCAAGACTCGTCGGAAGATGCTAGTCTTCGATAGGCATAGCTTCTCTTCCTTATTCTGATTTCTACCTTGCAGTCCACTATATACAGCCTCCCCTTTCCATTTGATACAAATGCATAAATGCTTAGTAGCAGACGTAAGACTCACGGGTATACTAGATACTCACCCTTGCTTTGTTTCCCCTTTTCGCTTTGCCTGATCGGCCGCTGCAGTCGACTTTGGAGCCCAGGAGCAGGAGATTCCAGGAGGAGCCTACTACGACGTCGAGTTCCCGTTGACCAGGAGTAGTTCGGTGGATCCCAGGCAGGAGGCCTCGACTTTTCGATTTGTATCGCTGATGTTATTTGTGCTAGCCTTCTTAAGGCAAAACTTGACTAAATATGTTTGTACTCAGATATTATGATTGTATGACTTATGTATTCGGGTCCGAGCGACCCCCCCCCCTTTGTTGTATTATATTGGTTTATCCTTTTGTGTTTAGTGTTGTGCTGTGATATTTACCGTGACACCCTGATTTCGATTATGTACAGTGCGTGCATGATTAAGTACATGATCGCAAATCGGGGGCGTTACACAAAATAAAAACTACTCTGTATCGATTTATAGGTCGGTGGGGGCCAATTCGGACCAGGTGAAAACGCGTCAAATGACCAGGCTACCCCCAATGATCTGGGCTTGGCGTCTTCCACCTCCTGTCCCCATCTCACCCCGCCACCAACTGTCAAGAACAGATCCATCCCAACCCAACCCATGGCCGCCGCCGCCGTCGCTGTCGCCGTCGACGGGACCGTCGTCCGCCCCGCCACCTCTCCCGTTGAAGCTGATACCCTGGTCGTCCTTCGTCTTCGACTCATCCCTCGACGCGGCCTGCGTCTCCCGCCCCATCGACCGCGCCTCGATCACCCGCGTCGAGGCCTCCCACATCTACAGCCGCCTCCTGCTCCCCGACTCCCCTCCTCGCCGCAGGCTCGCCTCGCTCGCCCCCTCCCGCCTCTCCCTCCTCGGCGTCGGCTGCTTCGAGTCCTCCTAGGCCCGCACCTCCAACTCGCGCTCGCCTCCCTCCTCCGCCATGGCCGGTCTGTTTGACCCCGTCCTCTCCGCCGTTGAGTGCGCAGCCGGAGAGACCAAGCGAGTGGGAGAGGGATCAAGCGAGGGCAGAATTGGAAAGTAGGAAATATTTTGTATGTGAAAAAAGTTATACTGGAAACATTAAACGACCTATAAATCGAAACAAAGGGAGTAATAAATGATTGACTTAGTGCGATGAATGACAACAAAGGCGTTCGGATCAACCTCCTACACCTGACATTCGATCGTTATTAGGATCCTTTTCTTTTGTCTAAAACGCCCATGGCATTGCATTCAGATCAAATTTTCTCAGTTTGCATACACCGTGGATACTACTCTCCAAGAAAGAAAAGATGACTACCGTGTGTGTATCAAATATATATATAGAGAGATTGACTATTCGTCACCCTGGATGAGGAATAGTTATTCTTCACCCTTCTCTGTTTTGTCATCAATGCACCGTAATTTTATGTTTCATAAATTTTGTCTTATTTCATACGTAAAAGGAGAACGTAAAAAAAATAATCACCATAAAATATATTTTATGTTACGTAAAATTATAAACGTAAAAATGATCGTGTAAAATATACATAAAATGTAATTTTTTTGATCTTATGACCAATGTTTTTGTTTCTTATGTAAAAATTTACGTAGTGAATCCATATTAATATAACTATTTGTATTACAAATGTAAGTTTTTTAAATGAAAGGCTCGTAAAATTACCTCGGGTGAAGAATAAATTATTCTGTACCCTAGGTGATGAATAGCTTCACTATATATATATATATATATATATAGAGAGAGAGAGAGAGAGGATGGATCTATTCTAACAACACCCTTAAGACCTTATTCTAACAACACTATAGGCCTCCTTTGGTTCATAGGATAGGATTATCATAGGAATAGGAAATTTATAGGATTGAGATGACATGTATCTCCAATCCTATGAGTAGGGATAGGAAAAGAGATGTCATTTGGTTCACACCAAAGAAAATTTTCCATTGAGTCTAGGCTCATTTTTATTTTCCTTTAAAATGTGAAGGATAGGAACCAATCCTATGTAGGAATAGGAATCTATTCCTATGAACCAAATGACTTTAAAAAAAAATTCCTATAAAAATCATATCCTACAAAATTCCTATGATATTCCTTCAAACCAAAGAAAGCCTATCTTTTATTCTGCCAACACCCACCAAATCGAACCCAGCCTACGAAACCGCACCGCACCGCGCTGATAAAAAGAACCACTCAGCCGACCAGCCCCGCTACCCCACACGTTCTCCCTTCATCCCCACCTTCTCCTCCCACCAACCCCCGCACGGTCTCCCCCTCCCCTGCCGTCAGGCTCAACCCCGATCCCCGTCCACCTTCTATCACGGCCGCGGCGCTCCCCACGGGTGCGCACCACCTCCCCCTCCGCTGGATCGGCGGGATACTCGATCCGGCCGCCATGGAGTCCCCGAGATGGATCCAGCCGTCGTTAGCCCAGATCCGGCACCAGCAAGAAATCCAGCAAGTCCGCATCCTCCTCATCCTCCCCTACAGCCCTCGTTCGTCCGTCGCAAGAATTGCAGCTATGCGGCGGGACCTGTCTTGCTTTAGCGACGGCTTCGTCGCCGTATCAGCCACCTCGGTCTCCGGCTGCGGAGGATGCGGACTCGACCGCTCGCTGCAGGCCGCGACCACCGGCGCGTGCCTGTCGTCCCGCAAGGAGGTGCTCGTCCGGGTCACGTGGACCTGGAGCACCGCCGGTGCCCACGGGCTAACCGTCGCCTTCGACGAACAAAGTCTACTCTTGCCGTCGAGGAGCGCCACCCAGAACCACGTGCTGCGGAGGAAGCGCGGGAGCAGGTCCGTCGTCATCGACTCCGGAATGGCCGTCGGCGTGCACTGGGACGTCACGGCCGCCGAGTACGCGTCTTCCCCGGATCCCTCCGGCGGCGACTACTGCCTCGCGGTCGTCGCGGACGCCGAGCTCGCGCTCCTCCTCAGCGCGGGCGACCTGTCCAGTAAATTCGCCTCGGCCTACACATCCACCGCCAACGCCGGCAAATGCAAGCCGTGCGCGCACAAGTTCTGCAAGTGCGTAAGTTTGCCATGTGCTTTGCATCTAGATCCAACAGAGTTTTCCCTTGGCTGCATATGTTCTGACTTCTGACTGAATGATGAAACTTGGCAGGGCATGCATATTGCGCTTCAAGGACTGCCCCGTTGTGCGGTGCTTTATTAACATTGCAGTGCGCTTGGTGTTTCGATGCAATTTATTGAATAATATTGCAGTGCGATTGGTGTTCCACTGCAGTTTATGGAATAATATTTACCTTATATGTGAATTATAAGAAAAATTGTGTGTAGTTTGCTTTATTAATATTGCAGTGCGCTTGGTGTATGCGCTTGGTTTTGTATCTTCGTTTGTACTCGCGATTCACTTCCCCCCAAGCGAACTTTGAAGTTCTCATAAAAAAATGAAAAAAAAATTCATATGCAATTCTCTACTGTCGACAAAATGCGGTGCGGTAGCCCGACGGATGCAGTTCGCTTCATTGATTTCGGTGCCACGAAAAACACGTGCAATTCTGTTTTGCGATAATGCAGTGTGCTTGACTGTCGGATACAATCGGGTGCCCCGCGGATGCAGTTCACTCGCCGATTTTTTTTTCCGCGAAAAACACATGCGTTCGGTCTGGCGATAATGCAGTGTGGTTGCCCTGGCGAATGCAGTTCACGTCGTCGATTTCGGGTCAGCAAAGAACGGAGTTCCGCGATTTACTAAAATCGACACAACTTTTAAAAACGCACCGCTGATCGATATCTTTCCAACGGTATATCATTTGCATCATTCCGATGAACGGTTTGTGAGAAATCGCGAAAATACGCCCGCTGTGAAAGTGGGTCGCCGCACCATTTTCGAAACTGCTCTTAATCCGTAAAAAATCGGGGGAAGTGTTCAATATACGGAAGATGCTCCTTTTCCATACGAATCCAACGGTGTATCATACGCTCAATTCCGACCAACGGTTAAAAAGTTATCGCGAAAACGCATGCGGTTCGTTTTTACCCGAACTGCTTCGAATTCAACAGTACGGTTCTCTTTGTGCTTCGAATTCAGCAGTGCGGTTCTCTTTGTGAAAATACTGCAGTTCGAAATGTTGTCAGAATAGTTATTCTGACAACGATGTCAGAATAGACCGGCTACATATATATATATATAGTGAAACTATTCATCACCCAGGGTACAGAATAATTTATTCTTCACCCGAGGTAATTTTACGAACCTTTCATATAATTTTTACATTTATAATACAAATAGTTACATTAATATGTATTCACTTCATAAATTTTGATATAAAAAACAAAATATTGATCATAAAATCAAAAAAAATTACATTTTATGTATATTTTACACCATCATTTTTACCTTTGTAATTTTACGTAATAAATGAGTGAAAATATGGTCTACAAAAACCCGATAGTCCATTTCATTCAGCAATGACAATTCAGAAATGATCCTAATGTGTAGTCCATATTTCCATAAAATCGAAACAACGCCTAAGTTGAATATTTTTTACCACAATTCCACAACTTCACATACGACTTGCTTCTAAAGGATTATACTATACTCAAACCTTGTAAACCATCTGGTGACTACAAACATATCAGATATCGAAAAAATGTGACGGTAATGTATGTAACCTATAACGAGAACAGTGCCGAGTTCCTAGGTGTGGTAAAGTTCAGCTTCTGTAGTAACCTCTATCAAGAACAATACCAGTGTCTTCCTTCGCTGTGTTCTGTGTCACCAGAAACCTCAAGGGAAAAAATAAAATTGCAAACATCATTTCTCACTACCATCCTTCTCTTCTGAACCTCCATTGTGCCTCTCAGACCTCACTGGGAGTACACTCCGACGCTCTTTGCCGCCTGGTTTCGTCGATGCGTTCCCATACCACATCATTCCAATAACAGCGAGGATCATCCCGAGCACTACATGAAGGTTCAGGCCTTCCTTGCCAAAGAAGAGAAAGCCAAGGAACAGGACCAGCACAGTCTTCATGTGGCCTAAGACTTGGAAAGATACAGCAGAGAACCGGCCGATGCAGATGAATTGGCTCAGATTAACGCCGATGGCGATGATGCATGAGAGTACGACAAATAGCTGCAGTGACAAAATGCAATGATAAGATAAACTGATAAAGAGGTTGAATGTATAGACAAATTAATCAACACTACAATGAAGAATTCTAATCAAACTAATTAGTCATGAGGGGAAATGAAATGCCACTAATTCAACTAAATATGAGATACAACAGAGCTGCGCTGCGAAAGTTTTCCCCACATAAAGTTTCCTAAAATGTTGGCCATTACCCACTTTATCTCTGAGCAAACAGAAACCAGCTAAATCAATTGCTTATACAGAAGCTGCAACATACATCGCCATAGGTTCAGGGACATGAAACACTGTTGCAAAACTGATTTCTTACCAGAGAAAATGAAGTGAAATTGAAGTAATCCACCCTTTTGCCAGTCAACAAGAAATCCACAAAGGGCCCTACTAACAGGAGGGAACCTGCTTGAGCTGGAGCAGTGTGGCCGAGGAGATTGAATGAGTTCAGAGAGTACTTCCTTTGGAGATAATGAACATACTGCAAAAATGATAAAAAAACAGAATTTCAAGCGTGTACTCTTTCCATTACAATAATAAGACCAAATAACAGATGGGCACCAAACAGAATCAAATAACATGCAGTCATGAGATTAAACAATAGCATGTATTGCATACTTCGAAACTGGAAAGATAATGTTGGTAACGTCTCATGTCTGTAAAAATAATAAATGACCATGAGAGCATAAAGATTGGCCTCTTATTCGATCATTTGTTCCAAATACTCTAATAGATAAGCATGTAATACTGTCATGGCGATTTCCTCTATGCTCAGTATAGGTATTTCAACTTACATATTGTTGGAAAGCTGTGCTCCAAACAGCTATAACAGCTGCAAGCATGCCTTTTGCATTCACACTGACATCAGTAACAGTGCAAACTGCAACACCTACAAGTACGACCATGATGCTCAGCTTTGTGTCCCGTGAATAATGTACACGATCAAAGACAACCTCCAGAAGACATGACGCAGGTATCATGCATAGCTTTGCTATCTGAACAAGAGAAAAGGATTAATTAAGAGCTAGCTATGCAAAGATTCATAACTTAGGTAACAGAAACTTCACTGACCTGATAAAACCCCACAGAATTCCACATCAAGCTCACGTTCATGCCAACGATCGACAAATTTGAAAAGATTACAAACTTAATCAGATCTGGTAGCGGTAAGTGAGAGGGCTGACTCAGGCCCAACCACCGAAAGACAATAGTCATCAAGGTCGTTGTCAACAAATGAAGGCCAGTTAATGTTGTGGCTGCAAAAGGTATAAATCACAGTCAGTGATATGGCAGGAGTTTATCCAAATTTTAACGTGCAGTTTGTTGAGGGTCAGTGCAGAAATCTCGTAGAACTTGTAAGTTACCGCTACCTAATATAACAAAGAATCATATTAGATTAGCATGCTTCTTATGTTCAACAGACAACCGGAATTTAAGCCAAACAAGTTAGCATAGCAGCAGATACCTATGATTGCCTAATAGCCAAATCACTAACTGTCAGATCAATATAAAAGTAAATTTAGTAAAAAAATTGGTACGAGTTAGTCAAAAGCTACATACTCGTCTGTAATTAAAAGGTTTATCAACAAAAGAGCATCTAGAAAAATTACATGGATGGAATTTGCAGTAGCATTTTAGGATTACTAAAAGTTTATAATAAGATCCTGATCCCTCCGTACAGTAAAAACATGAGAGCAATACTGATATGCAATTCAGAAAAAGAAGCCTACGATAGTCAATTCGAAGTTGGACAGAAATTAAAAGATAAAGAATGAAATACAGCATAACATAATCCAACTCACTGCCAAAATTAAAGAACAAGATGTCAAAAGCAGGAATTAGGGATGTATGTATGTGACTACATAATTCTTCACCAAAGCAAAATACATACCAAAACTGAATCCATATGTAGCCATTAAGGCTTTGTTGACCATGATGATCCCGACGGATGAGGTGATATTGAAACTCCATGCTGCAAAGTCTAAGGCGGCCTTCTTGTCGGATTTTCTCGGAGAACCCATCTCTATCTCCACAGGCTCAAATCAACACTTGGTGAGCTACAGTATCTGGGGCGCAAATGCCATCCACACAAGATATAGAGCCCAAGATTTAACCTGAAGCAAGAAACTAAAGCCATTTCAGATGATTTTGCGGTGACCAAAGATGGCGCTGCTTGCACCTGAGTTAAATAAATAAAATGTTCCCAGATTAAGGAGAAATTCTACCTAAACAGCATGCACTACTACTACTATTTACCTGAGCCCTACTGGTTCTGAACAAAAATAGCAATATACGTATGATACAGGAGCCCCACTGTTTCTATCTGCTCCGCTAGAAACAAGCATGCTCATGTCCGGATGCAGCAACCTCCCGAACACTATGCAACGCAACAGTCCTACTGACCCCAAACACTCTGCTGTAACAACTCTACTGATCCCGAACGCTCTGCTATGAACAACCCTGCTGATACCGAACGCTCTGCTATGAACAACCCTACTGATTACAAACGCTCTGCTATGAACAACCCTGCTGGTCCCGAACGCTCTTCTGCAAACAACGCTACTGATCCCAAACACTCTGCTATGAACAACCCTACTGATCCCGAACGCTCTGCTATACACAACCCTGCCCTGCTCGTAGTCCGGATGCGGAACCCCGTCAGGATGTGCTCCGGGAGCGCTTCTCCACAACCCCGGAATCCCTCCAAATCCAGCAAACCGACCAACGAATCCGTCCCCGAAATCGCAGTTGCTCGCGCCAAAAACCAGCACCAGATCGCGCCACCGAAAAATCTGGGGCGGAAGAAAGGGGAGGGGAAGGTAGAGTCCTTACTCGAGAAGCGCGGGGCTCGATCCCTCTACCGGAAATGGTAGATCTCCCGGCGGTCTGATCTGAGATTTGGGGTGGGGTGTCGCCGGGGTGGGGGTGGGGTGTTCTGTGTGAGTGTTTCGGTTTCTTCCTCTCCTCACCCTTTTTTTTATTTTTGCTTATTTTTCCTCTGCGACGCTCACAACTACCTTCGGTCCCGTATCTGCTCCCCTTTTTATAGGCCGCCGAGCGAACACATTTCTGTGAATCTGAAGTTTTGTTTATGTTCTAATCTGAGGGTTTTATCGCTAAATTCTCATCGATTGAACCGCCATGGTTTTGTTTTCATAATCCTTGAAGACAAAATAATCACAACGTGAGAGGAATATGCAAGGTGTCATCCATAAGAGAAAACAAATCCAACAAAAATGTTATCATCATTTTCTCATCTCTATCCAATTAACCTATAATACTGCTTTGTTGACATCAAATTTGGTTTGTGATAGATTAATAATAATGTTGGTGCTCGAACATCTTCTTCATGTGCCCAAATTAATGATTATAACTGCATAAAGAAAAAAAAATGGTTGTCACTGGTATTTCATTGACATTATGTATAGGTGTGTGGACGGAGAAGCAAGAGTGTATCATATCATCAAGTAATGTACATGCAAAAAATTACTTAGGTTCGAGTTTCGTGTACAAGGGATAACATCCGACTCTTATTGCTAGGCATCATCTTAGATATAAGGGTACAAAGATTGTGAACCTTGGGTCAGGTGCCTTAGCCTTCTATAGTGCATGCCATGACTAGTTGTCACAAGGTCAGCTGAATTAATGCTTATCACTGACGGTCTAATGAATGTTGATTGTTGTTAATGTTACTTATTACATATTGTAACGCCGAGTTAATAACTTACTGAAGCTCGTAGGAATGCCTGCCTTTATGGCACTCCATTTGACCTTTTGAAAATCTAATTGACTCATTCACCATCGATTGAGCCGCGACCTCTAGCAATGTTGCATTAGGCCTAGCGATATCTGAGCCTGGACATTTTGTCTCCTTAGGCCTACTCGGTGAGGATTTCCTCATTAGTAGCCCCCGGGTCTATTAGGGTCTTATTGCGGAAATTGCATGTGTATTTCATGGGGAAAATGTACTGGCAGGCAAACCAAAAGCGCCACTTTCACATTTGGGTTCATGATAGAAAACAACCTGTGTCGCAGAGCATATCGAGTATGTCCCCTGTTCACGGTGTTGCTTGGTATCCTGATAACCTCGCACACGCTAACCATTGGCACCCAGGTGTAGAAAGTGGTCTACTCTGAGTAATGCATCGTATGCCAATCAGATTGTCTTCATTAAGTCTGCACGATAGAAGGCTGAACCAGGACTGACCTGGCTGTCGCCCATGACTCCACCCTGGTTGTGACATCTCGGGTTAATACAAATGATAGACTAGTTATATCGATAAGGTGCATCTTATTTTTGGAAACCCATCCTCGTAAATCTCAAATTTAAGTGTAATTGGCTTGGAGTAATTTAAGGATAGGCGATTGACTGGGAAATTGTTCCTAGGTGGACATGAGTGAGGACAAAGTGTGCATGAAAGACTAATCCGGTATGTGGGGCCAGTCTAGCTTCCATGTGCAATGACTAGGAATCAGTGGGTTTGGTTGGGACGTTAGAATTGGTATCAGAACCGACCCTCGCGGTTACACGAGCGTGTGTGCGTCGGTCATGCTTACATGGGGTACATGTGGAGTTGGCACTGGTGTGCACATATGTGTGTAAGGAGGGAACATTCCTGCTGGGCCGATGGGACATCGGTTCCTTTGAGAGGATGTATGTGGCATCACGTCTTAATAGGATTGATATACTACTCGTGTTAATAAGGTGCAACTTTTTTCGGAGGCTCATTCTCATGAACCTCAAAGTTAAGCGTGCTTGGATTGGAGTAATTTAAGGATGGGTGACCAATTGAGAAATTATTCCTAGATGCTCACAAGCGAAGACTAAGTGTGCATGAAAGACTAATATCAGAATGTGGGGCTAGTCTAAATCCCATGTGTAATGACCATGAATCGGTGAGTGAACCGGCGGGTTAGGTTAGGGCGTTACACTAGTATAGCATAACCTTATCAAGAAGGATGGAAGAGGCTTGAAGCATTATAGGTGCGAATGACTGATGTGCGAGATGATGATAATGGTTTCTCGCCCTTCGTTGGTTACCCCAAGCGGAAGGTGAGATGTAGGATAGCAGCAAATTTCCCCTATGTAGAGGATATGGTTTGTCTCCTATAAGACTCCGGCAATGATAAGTAGGTGTCAACGGCGCAACTGACGTGGACCTGCACACAACACAAATAACTTTGCTCGCAACGAAGTTCAGAGAGGTTGTTTGTCAATCTCTCCGGTGTTGTTGTTTACAAAGGATCAAACGCAAGGGATAGTGATAATTGTGATACCAACTAGAAAGTAAAAGCAGAAAATAACTGAGCGTGTAAACAGTGATGAGAATATGGACCGGGGTCCCGTGATGCTCACTAGTGATGTCTCTCTCCCAAAAGACGATAAAACTGCTATGCGAGGTAAAAAAATTACAGCTGGGCAATTGATAGGATTAAAAACGCACCGCAATGCTAACTATGCTACAAAGAAAGGACGAGGCTCAAAAGCATGGTATGCCAAAATAAGTAGACCGAAATCCAACTGCATCTACAACTAATCATCCACCTTGAGATATTTATCCAGAACATCTCGCTGGTATTAAGTTGTGAGCCCCACCCAAAGTGTAAACCCAAAGCAACAAACAACTGCATTAAAAAGCACTTTGCGTAAAGTAAACAATCCTTGCAACCGCGGTTACAAGCACCGTTATTTTCCCCCTTGTGGCAACATCACATCCCCTAGACTCATGTTTCTGTCACTCAAGCGTGTCATCGGGGGGCATGAACCCACAATCGAACATAACGTTCCCTCTTGGAGTTACTACCTACTACTTGGCCAAAGCAATAAACAGCAACGGAGAACATGCAAGAATTACTTAGGAACAAAAAAATAAAAGATAAGAACCAAATATATTACTCAATCACAATGTGAACATAACCTCATAATCCATCAGATCCCAGCAAACTCAGCATAGCAACAGCAGAAAATTACATATGTGCCTCGATCATGTAGGGCAACTCACGAGGTCTAAACCATGAAGAACAAAGAGGGGATGAGAACATCACATAGGTACTGATCACGGACCCATGGTACAAGGGAAATTGCTCACGGCAAATTCGGGAAGCGTCCATGATGGAGGAAAAGCTCCCAGAGGTCAATCCTCGCTCCGGCAGAGTGCCGGGAAGAAGTCTGTTGACGCTCCCGATCTTGGAAGCGCGGCGGCGGCGAAACAAAGGCGACATCACAAAAAAAGGGTTCTGTCTTCGGGGGTTTCGTGTCACGAAGATTAAATAGGCGAAGGGGGGGCAGTCAGGGGGGCCACCAGGGGTCCAAGCGCCCCCCTGGCGCCACCAGACCCTAGGCCGCACCAGGTGGCCGCATGGTTCCCTGGTGGCCCTCTGGCCCCACTTTGGTGATTCCAGAAGCTTCCGTTGCACTGATTTTTTATCCAATTTTTCCCGAATTTTTGGAGCATTTTTAATATGGGGGAAACCTGGAATAGAAAAACAGCAGAAAACAGGAACTGGCACTGTGGTGCACTGAGTTAATAAGTTAGTCCAAATATGATCAAAATTGTATGAAAGTGTATCTATATCATAGCAATATCACACAAAACATGCATGGAGCAAGCAGAAATTATAGATACGTTTGGGACGTATCAACATCCCCAAGCTTAATTCCTGCTCGTCCTCGAGTAGGTAAATGATAACAAGCAAATTTCTATGGTGACATGCTAGCAACCATATAAGAACTTTGAAAGTAAAGCAATCAAGGTATGTGATTCAATTCAAGTCATAACATGCAAGAGTCTATATTAGCATTGAAACAAGCAATGAAAGAACATTATGTGCAAGAGCTCTTAGCTGTCCGTGACTCGAATGTCTCCAAATGGTGTTTGCGTGCAAGAAAGGGGATATGGGAATACGAGAGAAAAATATATTTGTTGAGAACTCAATCTACTAAAGTTTCACACTTGGTCTTCTTTGGAATCTTATCTTGACTCGTCCCCAGACCACTAGCCAGGTACAAGTCAATTTGATCCACTCCTTTTCGATATTTTGAGCACTCATGCAATGGGTGAGCATAAGCACGAGAGTTGACACTTAGGATGGCAAAGAGAGAAATATGGTGGAGGAGGAAGAAAAAAAGGGTGAGAAAGGCTCACATCAATGAGGACAATCATAGGCGAGAAGGCCAAATGATAGATATGATGTGAGGACTAGGGATTGCCATGAAATGGATGCACATACGAGCTAAGAAAAGCTCTTCAATGGAACTAGTGGGGGTGCATCTAACTTGCTCGCTCATGAAGACCTAGAGCTCGTTTGAGGAGGCTCATCCTTGGAATATGCAAGCCAAGTTCTATAGTGTGAAGGATCCCCACATAGCTATATGCATAAATGATCATCTGTATGGAGTACAAGGATAAGAGGGAGTACTAGTGTGGATCTTTCAAAAGGATAGTAGTGTTGCCCCTTTCTCTCTTTCTATTTCTTTTTCTCTTTTTTCTCCTTTTTTTATTTTTTGGTGGCCTTAATGGCTCTTTCTATTTAACTCTCATTTGTCCTCTTTGGGATCTTTTGATTTTGTCCTCTTTGGGATCTTTTCCTCACTTTAGGGGCAACACTCTATATTTTACAAGAATATAGGAGATCTTTCACACTTTACAAAGGTACTCACATAAAGAAGATATAACTATCATGATGCAAAGGTATGACATGAGGATCAAGTCATGAGAAGGTGGATGTTGCATGGCAATGTATATCGGAAAGGCTATGGAAATGCCTTGTAGGTAGGTATGGTGGCTGTTTTGAGGAAAGATATAAGGAGGCTTATGATGACAGAGCGTATCGTGCCAAGGGTTTGGATGCACCGGCGAAGTATGCGCCAACTCTCGAGGTGAGAAAGGGCAATGCACGGTACCGAAGAGGCTAGAAAAAGTAGAGGTGGGTGGAAGTGTCAACTTTCGAATACTCACATTAGTCCGAAGAACTCATGCACTTATTATCGGTAACTCTCAATCTAATCAGGAGGTTCATAAAGAGACAAGTACCCCGAGGAGGAGTGTATGGGGGTTTGGTTATCCTTGCGCAAACTCGACTCATGGTACGTGAGTGTTCTCTAATATTCGAACCCTCCAGAGGTTAGTGATCCATCTAGTAGCTAGAGTTCTCAACAGGGGTTTTTGGTTTTCGAAAAACACACGGATTGCCCAAAATACGACATCTATCACTAATAGGCTCGAGCTCTTGACACCAAAAGTTCAAACATTACTCTAGTCAATACCTCAAAACTATTGCAAGTTACTACTACAAAGAGAATAACAACTTCAACTACCTACTTCTAGTCAAGACACAAAACTCAGTGAAACAGGCAAACTCTCTAATAAGATAAAACATGCAACCTATAGAAAGTTCAACCTAAAAAAAAAGATCTAGAAAATCTAAAGCACTGCAACTAAACAGAGCAGCAGCTAGGAAAAGAAAAAGAACAACTCACAGCTAAAATAATAAGCATGCAAATCCTATGAGGAGTTCTAGTTCAAGCGGAGCGTGTATCTCTCCCACACAAAAGAGTAAGCTGGGATCTAACTTGTTACTACAGCAAACAAAGCAAAAACAAACCTAGAAAAGTAAAGAGCGAGACACTCCAAGTATAGCACATAACGCATGAAGTGATAAAAATATAGTGCAGCGAGGGACGAACTGATAATTGTTGATGAAGAAGGGGATGCACGGGGGCATCCCCAAGCTTAGACGCTTGAGTCTCCTTGAATATTTATTGGGGTGCACATGGGCATCCCCAAGCTTGAGCGTTTGACACTCCAGGATCTTCTTTCATCATCTTCCATCGCACACTTGAAAACTCCCTTCATACATAACTCGTTGTAGACTGATTAGCAAGGTTAGTTCCCTACTAAAATAATTTTTTCCTCTACTGAAAATAAAGATAATATTGAAGAGCTACTGTTTCTCAAGATTGCCAAAAAAAATTTGCAAAGAAAAAGCAAGCTTAAGGTTTGCAAAAGTAAAAAGAGACAAAACGTGGCAGAATCTGTGAAAAACAGAACAACAGATAGAAAAAAAATTAGGGGTACTTCTGCAACTCAAATAAAAAAACTCAGAACATACGCAAGTTTCGTAATTGTATAGAGCACGCTGTGTAAAAAAATCAACTAAAAAGATGAACTGGGATTTTTCCATGATTTTTCTAGTCACGAGGACAAAATCTGTTTTCTGGACAGCATGTCACAACTTTCACTTTCCTTGTCGTATGAGGCTATAAAAGGCACAAAGCTTGAAAAGTAAAGATACAATGATGTTGCTACAGTAGTAACAATCATCAAGACCACTAAGAACAGAAGAAAAGAAAAAAGAAAAACCTAAATTCGTTGCGGGCTGCCTCCCGAAAGCGCTTCTTTAAAGCCATAAGCTAGGCTTAATGCAAAAGATCAAGTTGTATCCATTGAACCATCATCACGATCATCAAAAAGCTCTTCAATAGTACAACTAGTCTTAATAGGTTTCTCAAATAAAGGACGAATGAAAATGCTTATTGGAATAAAATCAAAAGGAGGGAAATCAATTGGAGTTTCATTAAAGTTAAAGATAGGTGTCTCCTCCAAAGTTTTCACCGTTTCAACTCTCTTGGCAATAGGTGTGTTTGCTTTAGCTTGAGGAACCTTGGGGACGTAAACGAACTTAGGTTCCTTCTTTGCCGGAGTTTCATCCTTTTTGGTTTTGATTGAGGAAAAGGTAGTTCCTAGAGTTTCAATAACTTCCTCAATCTTTTCTATCCTAGAAGACTTCTCATCAAGGGATTTAATAGTCTCCAAAGTTTTGACAATTTTCTGCATGGAGTTATCTAGCCTATTCAAATTCCCTTGAATCTTACGATCCAACTCATTCACCCTATCGATACTTGGCATCTCTAGCTCTATTTTTTCAAGTTTTCTCATAATGTGAGCTAAAGTAATGTCCTCCTTAATACTAACAACTGGGAGACTTCCAACAAGATTTTCAATAACATTAAGGGCTTCCCAAACTGGGGCCTCTATGAAGTTCCCATTGATAGCAGTGTCTAAAAGAAACCTATTCCGAGAAGTGATCCCAACATAAAAATTTCTAAGCAAGAAAGTAGTGGATTGCTTCTTGGTGGCTCTTTTTTGAGAATCATTAATTCTATACCAAGCATCTTTCAAACTTTCACCACCTCTTTGAGTAAAGGTAAGTACTTCTGCCTCAACAAAGGCAAAAGGACCAGCCATAGTGGTAACTACTGACAGGGTAACATGTATTTTTGGTATTTTTGATAAGGGACACAAAAGTAAAAACTGAAAGGTAAACTAACAAGACTAAAAAGCAAAGATAAAAGATAGTGTGCAACTCCCCTATCTTGTAGACTGGAGTCGCCGGCAATGGCGCCAGAAATTGGCTTGATACGGTGAGGATAGTTCTCACTCCTCGTTGGTTACCCCAAGTGGAAGGTGAGATGTAGCGTAACAGCAAATTTCCCCTATGTAGAGGATAGGGTTTGTCTCCCGTAGGACTCGCAGAAATACAAGAAGGTGGTAAAGTGAACAATGGCGCCGTTCACAACCGAGGTTGCTAACTTCACCTGGACCTGCACACGGATACAAATAACTTTGCTCCCAACGAGTACAGAGGAGTTTTCAATTCCTCCAGCCTTGCTGTTTACAAAGGATCAACGCAAAAGATAATGATAGTGGCAACTGAAAGTAAAGACTGAAAGTAAATTGAGGGTGTAGACAATGATATGAAGATGGACCGGGGTCCCGCGATTTTCACTAGTGATGTATCTCTCCCAAAAGACGATAAAAGTGCTAGCGAGGTCAACAAATCACAGTTGGGAAATTGACAGGATTATGAAGGCACCGCAATGCTAACTATGCTGCAAAGAAAGGAAGGACTCAAAAGCAATGGGCAGTACGCCAAGGTAAGTAGACCGAAATCCAACTGCATCTACTACGAATAATCCACCTTTAGATATCTATCTAGAACATCTCGCTGGTATTAAGTTGCGAATCCCACCCAAAGTGTAAATCCAAAGCAACAGACAACTGCATTAAAAGAACTTTGCGTAAAGTAAACAATCCTTGCATCCGCGGATACAAGCACCGTTGTTTTATCCCTGGTGGAAACAACACATCCCCTAGTCTCATGTTTCTGTCACTCAAGCTAGACATCAAGGGGTTGAACCCACAATCAAGCATAACGCTCCCTCTTGGAGTTGCAACAAATCACTTGGCCAAAGTAAAATACGGCAACAGAGAACATGCAAGAATTTACTCAAGAACAAAATATAAAAGAGAAGAACCAAATATATTACTCATCACAATCTAAACATAGTCTCATAATCCATCAGATCCCAACAAACTCAGCATAGCAACGACAGAAAATTACAAAGGTGCCTCGATCATGTGAGCCAGCTCACGAGGTCTTGAAAGTGGAGGCACAAAGAGGGGAGAGGAACATCACATAGCTACTGGTCACGGACCCATGGTCCAAGGGGAACTACTCACGGTACATACGGGAGGTGTCCATGGCTATGGATGGTCTCCTGGAGGGGGTAGCTTCTCCCGGCAGGGTGCCGGAGCAGCTTCTCCAGGCAGCCCCGATCTTGAAGCGGCGGCGGCGGCGGTACAGAGGCGAGATCGCGAAAAAGAGATCGATATTAGGGGTTTCCACCCCGAGGGCTAAATATAGGAGGAGGGGGGTGTCGAGGGGACCCACCAGGCAGCCAGGAGGCCTCCTGGCGTGGCCTAGGGTGGGGCCGCGCCAGGGACCCTCCTGGTCTCCTGGTGGTGGCCCCCTCCGCTGCCTTGGTTATTCCGGAAGCTTCCGGGTCGCTTATTTTTTATCTGATTTTTCCGGATTTTTTGGAGCACTTTTAATGGCCGGAAAACCTGAAATACAAAAACAACAGAAAACAACAACTGGCAGCTGGGTGCACTGGGTTAATAGATTAGTCCAAATATGCTCAAAAGTGTATGAAAGTTCAAGCAAAACATGGCAAAGTCACACAAAACATGCATGGAGCAAGCAGAAATTATAGATACGTTTGGGACGTATCAACCGACAACGTTCCGACGGGGACGTAATCCCGTCATTGGTCTCGAGGACCGGGTGGCTATCGAAGTCATCGTGGAGCTGCGTGGCATCGGGGATTGCCGGTACGACTACACCAACCACGTTCACGCGGGAACGTTTCCCGCTTAACGGGCTACATACCGGTATGTGAACTATTTCCATTCGTTACTTGCATCGCCATAGCATAGGTCTTGGGTTTGGGTATCGTACGTTATGAAAATTTTGTGTTTTCTGCCCCGAACCCCAACAGTGGTATCAGAGCAAGGCTATGCGTAGATGTATTGTACAGATAGAACACATCTAGTATGTGGGCATCAATTCTCCAATTGTTACCCTCTCACGTGTACTCGTTTAGCATTGCGGCAATGTCTGATGAAGCGGCCCCCGACCGACCTTACACGTTTACGCGAGACTGGTTCCACGCTTGACATATGACTTGTACCATATAAGTGGCTGGGGGGTGTCTGTCTCTCTACATTAGCGATGCGAAGATGTTTGCAACGGAGGGCCCCGACAGGGGTGTAATAGAGACAATTGCGGGATTGGTGTTGTGGCTTGTTTTCGTAGGATAGAAACGGTTCTTTTCTTGAAACCCCTAGCAGCCACGTAAAACTTGCAAAAGATAAAGTAGAAAGGTGTTTTCAACTTTAATTTGCATGTCGGGGGGAATCATAGCATGTATGATTTATTGTTTTACATCCTGTTTTGCTAATATGCTAGATATAATGACGGTAGCATAAATAGGATAATCTCTCACAATACCAACATTGTGTTCTCCCTTAATGGGCACCGCCTGGAAGGATCTCCCATATGGCCGACATTCCGTACATACCGGGTGTCACACATATTAAATGGCGTTCGGATGAGGTTGGGTTCGGCATGCCTAACATATGTAGATATGGCCTTGCTGAACAGCTAACATTAAGGTTGGATTGGATGGCTTGACGTATGTAGATGCGGGCTTGGAACACAGTAGATCGAAAGGTCGAGCACGAGTCACATAGATGATGTGATTGGCATGATGGCCTACCTTAAACAACATACTAATGGCCGTGACGATCGGGGGAGGTATGGTGTTCGAGGATTATGTAATCACTTAGTAAATTGAGAGATGTTGTACTAAGTGGGGGTTTTAGAATTAAAGAAATTGAACTCCACATATTATGAACTTAATCTTCATGTCTTAGCAAATATCATTGTAGATAATGTCATACCCAAAATGTTTATAACTAAGGCTCTTTAGCGTTATGAAGAACTTAAGGTAGATGGGTCTTACTTCTTATTGTGCACCAACACCGTTAGAGACATACTCATTAGTAATGACTTGATAAACATAATACGAAGAACTGCTAGGAGATACACCTGATAAATCCGTAGTCAAGTAAGATGATGATGAGTATCGTACTCACCGTCACTTATGAATGACTGTCCAATACACCATACTTCATTCTATGGAATCTGAATTGTGAATGCATGTTAACCAACACATATGACGTGCTAGGTGAACTTGAAAGCACTAAAGTCACAAATCAGAGTAATGGAATATGAGTATATATAGGCGGGGTTTCTTTCAACCATGGTGGAAGGAACAACCTGCTGAGAAAGTCACTTGGAAACTGTATAAGATACATGAACACCTTGTGCATAACTTGGACTACTAAATGACTGGTTACTTTGCGATAGTTGGGGAGTTGAATCCGCTTCCTTCCAGCTACAAAGACCATGTCTAGACTATGTCATGAAGGAGAATTGTTCACCTGTCGTGAGGTCATGGTTAAAGTTAAGAACTTTAAGAGTAGAACCAATGCAGGAATAGTCATTGACGGAAAAGGTATATTTGATATACAAGTTATAAATGTCTTTCCCCACAAAACACTAATTGCGGTTGATTAAGTATTTGATGCTTGAACTTACTGCTCGAGAGTGGCTTGGAAGGAATGAGGTGACAATGTGTGCTGACGACAATTAAGATAGTTTTTTTGAAGCTTTAAGACTGGAGGGAAAACAGCCCCAACATTTTATTCCTTTAAACACAGTATTTACAAATGTACAACAAAAGCTTCAAAAAATAGCCCATCAAGGGGGCAGGAAGTCTATCCATCTAAGTAACTCATCCTTAAACCTAGGCTTAATTCTGTAACTAAGCAAAGTGAGGTCATGAATGAAACCCACTCTCCATTTAGCAAAGGATTGCCTTTCATGCCTAAAGCATTTGGCATTTCTCACCACCCAGATGTTCCACCATGCAGTAAACACCACTTCAGCAAAGAAGGGTTTATGAAAGGCCTCCCTGGCTGTCTTGGCAACTTGCACCATATCCTGTCCCCCAGTCCAATCTATTTGCAGGTAGTTCCAAATCCTTGCACTGAAGTTGCATTGGAAGAACAGATGATCTCTGGATTCCAACTGCTGAGTGGGACATAACACACATTCAGGACCATCTTCAATGTGCCAGTGTCTTCGCAGTAACATGTCTTTGGTGTTGATTTTGTCCATGATGACCAGCCAGGCAAAAACTTTCAGTTTAAGTGTGCAACAAGATTTCCAAACCCAAGACAATAATGGCCTTGAAATCATAGGCTCATGGACATGTGTGTAGAACTTCTTGGCCGAGTAGGCCCCTTGCTTGCCAAACTTCCAGGTCCAGGTATCCTGGGTTAGATCTCTGTCATGATATTGAAATAACAAAGATTGTACTGATTGCAATTCAGAGAAGGCATGCTCAGAAAGTGGTAGGTGAAACAGAGTGACTAGTTCTCTGGTTGCATAAACCTCTTTGAAGGAGATCAGCTTATCATGAGCAAAAGATAAGAGCCTAGCAAATTTATGAGCTAGAATATGAATAAATTAAGATAGTTGATGGTCGACAACACTCTCCCTCTACATCTATCATTTGATTAATATATGAATAAATTTATGATCGTTTAAATGTGAACTATATTATTGTGTCTTGCATCTTGCGAAGACAATTATTCATATTAGTGACAAACAAGCCAGTTGTTCTCCTTTTATGAATGATATCTTTTATGGTCACATTACGGTTATGAATAAGTTATTCTTATATTGATGATAGTAGTTTGATCATTTATAAGAAATATTCTAATGCCAAGAAATTATCCAAACTTAATAATGACACTACAGTTTAAGTCATGAATGGTTTGATGAAGTCTTGGGATACTTGACCTCTTGACACATGCAAAGCATGCCTCTTTAGGTGAGATGACTAAAACCTCGCGTTCTAGTAAAACAGAGTGTGTACTGACTGTTGAATATCATACATCGTGATGTATCGTATATCATCATGTAGTGAAATTCATTATTTTGTGAACTTCGTATGTGGACTTAGATGAATATGTCTAATAACTAATGAAACATGAGTCTGAAATGATTTGATATGATCAAAATGGATTTGAGAGTGAAGATGGATATTAAATTAACAAGAAATACAAGTCTCTACGATTTGATCAAAGTGGCAAATGTTTTGAGTTAGTCTTGTGCATACAGACTTGTGAAAGTTGTTCCACAAATTACAATGTTTGAGACACTTCAATATTGTTGATGTGCCTGAACATTGTAATCATACTCTATTGAATAGTGTATGGTCTAAGTTATCTCTTACCGAGTTACGTTATTATTGTTTAGAGTTATTAATTTAATATGCAAACACTCACTTCGGTATAGGGAACCATCTGAGTTCGTGGAAACCAACATTATATATGTCATGGTGTGTTTTGGTTTCTAGGAAGCCTGATTTATATGATAAATCATCTTTGTAGTGTATCCTTAGTCAACTATGGATGCATCTTCCATAACTAGAACCAAAGGAGCAAAACTTGTATTGCTGAGTTTGGTGTTTATCAAGAATTGTTCTTGATAAATGTGGTAATGGAAGAAAAGTGAAAGTTCAACCAAGGTAATTGACCTTGCCTCCAAATGTCAGAGTAGCACAACGGAATATGTTCCGGAAGCAAAACTCTACAATTAGAGGAGAAACTAATGATATTGATCATGATGTTTTGATTAAAGCTTTTACTGAACAAAGTAGGATTCAAGAATACATATTTTCCCCTTGTGCAAAATGATATTCATGATTCACTTGTCAAGTTAATGGAACAAGACATACCTATGAACTACGAAGAAGCGATGGTGGACCTAAGTACGAGATATGAGTATGAGTCATGAAAATCCTATATTGAGTTTCATTTAAGATTGCTTGAATCTTATCAAGTAAGGAGGTTACTTGATATTCCCAATAACTTCATGGTTATAAGGAATAAATGCGAACATCAAAGAAGACATCAAGATTGATTTGTCACAAAGAATGTCTCTAACAAATTCAATAGGTTGACTACAATATGTAGCAATGCTTGAGTCAATGGGGTATTCACTACGATTGATCCAAATGGTTATCAATACCGTGACTTCCTCAAATCCTGCATTTGAAGAAGTGTTGTAATTGGTACACCAAGAAGATTTTTGAAAACATATGGATGCTGGTGTCTCGTGACAGGAATTCTCGATTTGATGAATGATCAAATGATTTTGGACTTAGCCAGAGTATCGAGGAAACATGCATTTGCATGAAACTGAGTGGGAGCAGAATAGTTTCCTGAAACTTAATATGTAGATGACATATATTGAGTGGGAGCTATGGGAGCATTATCCTATCCTTATATGTAACCGACATATTTGAGTAGGAGCCATGTGGTTAGTATCCTGAACTTAATATGTGTCTGACATATCTGAGTGGGAGCCATGTGGATGTTATCCATATCTTATATGTGACTGACATATTTGAGTGGGAGCTATATGAGTGTTATCCTGAACTTAATATGTGCATGACATATTTGAGTGGGAGCGTGACACCATTCTCATGTATGGATAATATATTGTGAATGGTGTAGTTGGTATTAATGATTATTTGAATCTTGCATAAATGAAGATGAATAAGTATTAAACATTGAAAATCTATTAAGATAGATTAATGTGTTTGATGAACATTGAGTCGGAATACTTTCCTAGATAAGATTCTAAAGGAGTTCAGAATGGGACAAGTCAAGAAGTAGTTCTTACTTGTATATCCAAGAGAAGTATTGAGTTAATCTCAGTACAAGAACAATGGTTAATTAAATGAAAGAAATGGATGTGCTGGATCCTCTATGCCTTTGTCATAGGTTCTTTCATATAAAACCAGAGTTATGTACATGACGTAATGTGACCCAAGTTCTTAGTAGTAAGAACATGTTGTGATATGGTTTATGAGTAAATCATTGAACAAAGAGTTAAGTTTATCCTTCAGTATCTGGAGAGAACTGAGGATACATCTCAAATTTGTAAAGGATAGTGGACTTGACCATAAATGTTATGCTGGTTCAAGTTCTGACACTAACCTAGAAAATTGAGATAACATACTAATGAATGCCTAAGTTGAAAGAAACATGGTTAGACATCAAAGTTGCATACAATGCACTAAGGAATAAGTCTACATTGATGTGGCTACTTTAGAAGTGGCAGGAGTTATAATTTGGCTGGAGAAGTTCGACTTCTGACTAAGTGAGTTTTTAGTGTGCATGACTAAGTGAAGGTCCGCGTGATCCAACAGACGTCATTGCTGAAACACAACGAACGCAGTCTCACTCTGCCGCCAAATATATATACCTCATCATTATAATTGATAATGAAGGAATGTCAAAATAGGTGACATTAATGATTTGCAATAGACATACGGATCTGAATGATTCAGACCGTTGATACAACCTTTTCCACGGGAAAGCATGATCAGTAACCATATAGATGATATGGAGTTATGATCCACAGAAAAATGCAGCTAGATTATTTGTACTCTAGTGCAAGTGGGAGACTGTTGGGAATGTGCCCTAGAGGCAAATAAAATATGTTTTATTGAGCATATTCCATTAGTTCATAATATGTTTTATACTATGCTATAACTGTATTAAGCGGAAACCTTAATACAGGTGTGGTATACAAACAACCAGGTCCCTAGTTAACTCTGGTACACTAGTCCATTGGGCGATTGATGATCAAGGTTTCCCGATCATGAGACAAATAAGTCTGTTAGCAATGGAGTCGTATCATTGGGATAATGATATGATGGACATACACCCACCATAAGTGTTGCGATGTGATCAAGTCACATAGTTCTACATTGCGATAACTATAACATAGTGACCAGATCCTTTGACCATAATGATCATACGTAATTGTCATCTATGAGAAGACTTTGATTTGTATCCCACCGCCTGACTGAAATATGCTGGCCATAATGGTGCACTTTGGGTATTCCGAAATAGATGGTTATTGAGTATGCAAATAGATCAAAGAGGGATTTGTCCATCCGAGTGACGGATAGGTACTCTAGGCCCACTCGGTGATATTGCATCATAAGGTTTGCGCAAACATGTGACTAGGTCACGGAGTTGTAATATCACGGGAACGAGTAAACTTGTTTGTTGAGAACGAGGACGAACTAGGTATATTGGATACCGATGATCAAACCTCGGACAAGCAAAGTACCGTAGGACAAACGGAACAGGCACACGGTTAACAGATCCAACATCGATTGAAGTTCATTCGATGGAAGCGCAGGGGCCATCTAGGATTGTAACCAGATCTGATCGATGGTCATTGATCAAGAAAGTGTCTTGATCATGTCTGTTGTTTCCCGGACCGTAGGGTGTCACACTTAAGGGTATTCGACGCATTAAGGATAGATTCGGGATCGCCGGAGAAATAAGAGAGAACTCCGAAATCGTTTCGAAGGAGAGACGGAAAGATTTCCGTGATTTCGAATTGTTCGAAAAGTTATTTAAATATGTTTTATTATTTAATTAAATGAATTAAATATTAAAATATAATTTAAATAATTAATGGAATAATTTTCCTTTTAGTTTTCGTTTTTTCTTTAAAGAAAGAAGAAAGAAAAAAAGAAAAAAGAAAAAAGAAAGGAGGTTGGTGGGTGTGTGGCGCCATGGGCTGCCACTCGGCCCATAGCCCACCACGCCACCACCATGGGTGTGGCCGGCGGCCGTTGCATGTGCATGCACATGCGTGGCTAGCATATACGTGGCAATAGTACCACCTCGCCTAGCTATGTAGGTGCGCACCACCCTTTTCCCCCTATATATAGATGTGGAGGGTGCCCCTTTTTCAACACAGAAAATTCTAAAAAAATACAGATAAATTTTGTTGATCTTTCTCTCCCTCTTTCTTTCTTCTATGAGCGGACTCCCCTTGTATGGAGTCTACACCAGGTTGGAGCACATCCGGTGCGCCATTACTAGCACGCCATTACTAACACTTAGTAATGGCGCACCACCACATATGCGCCATTACTACCTCTACTGGTGCGCCACTGGACACCCATTTTTTTTTCTAATTTTTTTGAATTTGAAAGGCGGGAACATAGTAGTGGCGCACATTGCTATCTAAGGTATGCCATTACTAACATTTTTTTCAATTTTTTTATTTCTTAATCTCGAGTCACTACGACTTAATCTCAAGTTACTTCGCTTAATCTCAAGTAAAATTGCACTCCGTGGTCAAACTTCCCGAAGGGTAACCCATCCTCACACTACTCCAGCACCAGCACGCTTAACTTCTTAGTTCTATTCACCTCTTGCCCCACCTCACCTCACAAGCACTTGTTGATATATGTATCATATCAATCCTATTAAACCTTGCTCATGTCTAGAACCTTGTTCATGTTCATGGGTGTGATGAAGTGGTGAAATTTTTTTTGAAACTTACCGACCAGTGTCCTATCATATTTTGAACTTTTTTCAAAAAAAATTCAAAAAAAAATTCAATTTTTTTTACTGTTACTAGTGGCGCACTTTTCAAATAGTGCGCCATTAGTAAGTTTGAATTTTTTTCATTTTTTTGCCCTCTAGATCTTCAAATGGCTGTAACTTTTTTTTGTTACGTTTTTGAGGATTCTAAAAATGTTCAACGGGTTACACCCGATTGAATTTGGATATAACTTTTCGAGTAGATGATTTTTCATATAAAAAACTTTTTCATCAGAGGTCGTATGCAAAAGTTAAGCCCATTTTACACAATTCTCGAGAGATTTTGCAAAAAAAAGTCAAAATTCATGTTTCTAAATTTTCCTAACAACTTGACCACATATCTCATGGGAATCTTAATTTTTTTTGAAATTTCTATCATTTTCGTTTATTTTTTTAAAACTGAAAAGGCGGTCCACGGGGCGGGGGGGGGGGGGGGGTTCATTTGGTAAAAAAATTGGCCAACTCAGAAAGTTAGTAATGGCGCACCTTCACAAAGTGCGCCATTACTATGCCTTTGACTGGGTCAGCCTTGGTCAAATTCATAGTAATGGCGCACTTTGTAAAGGTGCTCCATTACTATGTCAAACATAGTAATGACGCACCTTTACAAAGTGCGCCATTACTGTCTTTGACTAGGTCAAACCTTGGTCAAACATAGTAATGGCGCACCTTTCGCCAGGTGCGCCATTACTATGTCACCTTACTAATGGCGCACTTATAAAAAGTGCGCCATTACTATGTCCAGGAATGGATCAAACCTTGGTCAAACATAGTAAGGGCGCACTTTTCACCAGGTGCGCCATTACTGTTTAGGTTACTAATGGCGCACCTGCACATGGTGCGCCATTACTAAACAGTAATGGCGCACCACATGTATAGTGCGCCATTAGTGTCAATATTATCTATAGCTGTTTTTCCAGTAGTGTGTCGTCGTGCTGCTCTGGATCCGAATCCATCTTCTTTCCGCTGCTCGCCTGGTTCGGATCCCGGAGGGACGTCGGGTACACCGTATGTGTGTAATCCCGCGAGGCGCTACACTTGTGGCGCTACTTCATCGTCGTGGCCGTATCGCGGTGTCTTCACCGACAATGTTCCGACGGGGACGTAATCCCGTCATTGGTCTCAAGGACCGGGTGGCTATCGAAGTCATCGTGGAGTTGTGCGGCATCGAGGATTGCCGGTACGACTACACCAACCACGTTCACGCGGGAACGTTCCAGCTTAACGGACTACATACTGGTATGTGAACTATTTACATCCGTTACTTGCATCGCCATAGCATAGGTCTTGGGTTTGGGTATCGTAGGTTATGAAAAATTTGTGTTTCCTGCCCCAAACCCCAACAACAAGTACCCCGAGGAGGAGTGTATGGGGGTTTGGTTATCCTTGCGCATCCTCGACTCATGGTACGTGTACTCTAATATCCGATCCCTCCAAAGATTAGTGATCCATCTAGTAACTAGAGTTCTCAACTAGTTTTTGTAGGTTTTGAAAATAAACACGGATTGCCCAAAATACGAAACCTATCACTAATAGGCTAGAGCTCTTGACACCAAAAGTTCAAACATTACTCACAAAAATACCTCAAAACTATTACAAGTTACTACTACAATTGAATAGCAACCTCAATTACCTACTTGCAAGACAAGACACAACTCATTGCAACAACCAACTCTCTTAACAAGATAAACATGAAAACTACAGAGAGTTCTAGCAACAAACTAAAAAAATCCAAGGCTCTTGCTAAAGACAAAAACTAAAACTAAACCTAAACATGGCAGCAGCTACGAAAAGATAAAGAACACACAACAACAGAAAGATAAGGATGAAAAATCCTATGATGTGTTAGAGATTGAAGTGGAGCGTGTTTCTCTCCCACACAAAGTAAGATGGGGTCTAACTTGTTATGAACAACAAACAAAGCTAAAGAAAATAAAAACGGAAACCTAAGAGCGAGACGCTACAATCATAGCACATAACGCATGAAGTGATAAAAATATAGTGAGACGAAGGACGAACTAATGATTGTTGATGGAGAAGGGGATGCACGGGGGCATCCCCAAGCTTAGACGCTTGAGTCTCTTTGAATATTTATTATGGATGTATGGGGGCGTCCCCAAGCTTGAGCGTTTGACACTCCCGAATCTTCTTTCATCATCTTCCATCACACACTTGAAAACACCCTTCATACATAACTCATCATAAGCTGATTAGAGAGGTTAGTACCCCTAATAAAATAATTTTTTCCCACCGGATATAAAGATATTCTTGAATAGATACTGTTTCTCAAGATTTCCAAAAGGTTTTTGCAAAGAAAAATCAAGCTTAAGGTTTGAAAAAGTAAGGAAAGGCAGAACGTGGCAGAATATGTGAAAATCAGAACAACAGGTAGTAGAGAATTTTTTCGGGGCACTTCTTCAACTCAAATCAAAAAACTCAGAAGATACGAAAGTTTCACAATTGTATAGAGCATGTTGTGTAAACAATTCAGCTAAAAAATATGAACTGGTAATTTGTTCCGATTTTTTCTGTCAAGTAGACAGAATCTGTTTTCTGGACAACATGTAAGAATTTTTGCTTCCCTTATCATAAGAGGCTATAACTTGGCACAAATCTTGAAAATAAAGATACAATAATGTTGATACAGTAGTAACAATCATCAAGAACACTAAAAACAGAAGTAAAAACATCTTGGGTTGCCTCCCAACAAGCGCTTGAATAGGAAACTTGAATTTCTTTCTAGGGAAGTGTTCCATCCCCTTTTTGAGAGGAAATTTAAATTTTATATTCCCCTCTTTCATGTCAATAACAGCACCAACGGTGCGAAGAAAAGGACGTCCCAAAATAATTGGACATAAAGGTTCACACTCTATATCCATAATAGTGAAATCAACGGGAACATAATTGTCATTGACAATGATAAGAACATCGTCGATCTTCCCCAAAGGTTTCTTTACAGAAGAATCAACGAGACGAACACCAAAAGAACAAGGCTCAAAGGGCTTTAATTCAAACGTATCATACAATTTTTTGGGCATAACGGAGGTACTAGCTCCAACGTCACATAAAGCATAGCAAGAGAAGTTATTCAATTTAATTTTTATCATAGGGTCTCAACCATCATCTAGCTTCCTAGGTATGGAGGCTTCTATTCTAAGCTTCTCCTCCCTAGATTTGATGAGAACATTGGTGATATGCTCCGTGAAGGCAAGATTTAGTGTGCTAGTGTGGGGGTCTCTAGACATTTTATGTAACAAGCTAATAACTTCTGAGAGGGTGCAACTATCAAAATCAATATCACTACTATCAAAGGTGGTAGTAGTGTCATCTAGGCTCACTTGTTTGAAACCCTCTATGTTCATAGGAGTTTCTTCTTCTACGGTTGAGGTATTAGGATCACCATTTATAGGTCCAACGGGACTAGGAGTGCATTGGATGCTAATAGTTTTGGTGTCCTCAACAATTTGGATAGTGGCGACTATGTGGTGTGTAGGAAGGCTCTTAATTCTATTCTCTTCCTATTTTTCTCTAGCCAATCTTTATTTAAGTTTATCCATCATCCTAATATTATTATTGATTTGTAATTGGATAGTATTAAAAGGAGTGGCCTTCCTCTCCTCAAGGGGAGAGGTTCTAATTTTAAGCATCTCAACATCAAGGGCTAAGCTGTCTACCTTCAAAGAAAGATTATCTAATTTAGCTAATTTTCTTCTACATTCTTGTTGAAGGCTTGTTGGGTAGTGATAAAGTCTCTAAGCATGCTTTCTAGTTCATAAGTGGGGTTCTTGTTGCTAGAATAAGTGTTGTTGTTCCCATAATTTGATGGAAACGTCTAGGATTGCTAGCAGAATTGCCCCTATAAGCATTATTATTGAAGTTGTTTCTAGCAATAAAGTTCACATCTACTTGTTCCTGAGCAACCAAAGAATTTAAAGGAACATCATGATGATCAATAGAGGGTTGCTTGGTAAGTAGAGACATAATCAAGTCAACTTTTTCATTTAGAGAGGTAATCTCCTCGACAGAGTTTACCTTCCTACCTGTTGGAGCGCGTTCGGTGTGCCATTGGGAATAATTGGTCATCATCTCATCGAGAAGTTTTGTGGCAACACCAAGTGTAGTTGACATAAAGGTTCCTCCCGCGTCCGAATTTAACAAGTTCCGCGAGGTAAAGTTCAAGCCTACATAAAAAGTCTGGATAACCATCCAAGTAGTCAAACCATGTGTAGGGAATTTATTAGCATGAGATTTCATTCGTTCCCAAGCTTGGGCAATGTGTTCATTATCCAATTGCTTAAGATTTATAATGTTTCTCCTCAATTGGATAATTTTAGCAGGTGGGTAATACTTCCCAATAAAAGCATCTTTGCACTTATCCCAAGAATCTATGCTATTCCTAGGCAAAGATTGAAACCAGATTTTAGCTCCTTCCCTCAAGGAGAAAGGAAAAAGCTTAAGCTTAACAACATCACCTTCTACTACTTTATACTTTTGCATATCACATAACTCAACAAAATTGTTCAAGTGTAAAGCAACATCATCTCCAGCACCAGAGAATTGGTCTCTCATAACAAGGTTTAGCAAAGCAGGTTTAATTTCATAAGAGGTAGCTGAAGTGGCAGGTGTGGAAATAGGAGTGCAGATAAAGTCTTTGTTGTTGTGAATAGTGAAGTCAAACAACTTGGTGTTTTCAGTGGAAACCATAGTAGCAGCAAGTGTGGCAGATTTTTTTGTGATCTTCGATAAAGGACACAAAGATAAAAACTGAAAGGTAAACTAACAAGACTAAAAAGCAAAGGTAAAAGATAGTGTGCAACTCCCCTATCTTAGCACTCGGAGTCCCCGGCAACGGTGCCAGAAATTTGCTTGATGTGCGAGATGATGATAATGGTTTCTCGCCCTACTTTGGTTACCCCAAGTGGAAGGTGAGATGTAGGATAGCGGCAAATTTCCCCTATGTAGAGGATAGATTTTGTCTCCCGTAGGACTCCGGCAATGATAAGTAGGTGTCAACGGCGCAAGTGACGTGGACTTGCACACAACACAAATAACTTTGCTACCAACGAAGTTTAGAGAGGTTGTGAATCTCTCCAGTCTTGTTGTTTACAAAGGATCAAACGCAAGGGATAATGATAATGGCGATAGCAACGAGAAAGTAAAAGCAGAAAATAACTGAGCGTGTAAACAGTGATGAGAATATGGACCGGGGTCCCGTGATGTTCACTAGTGATGTCTCTCTCCCAAAAGACGATAAAACTGCTATGCGAGGTAGACAAATTATAGTTGGGCAATTGATAGGATTAAAAACGCACCGCAATGCTAACTATGCTACAAAGAAAGGACGAGGCTCAAAAGCATGGGTGGTACGCCAAAATAAGTAGACCAAAATCCAACTGCATCTACTACTAATCATCCACCTTGATATATCTATCCAAAACATCTCGCTGGTATTAAGTTGCGAGCCCCACCCAAAGTTTAAACCCAAAGCAACAGACAACTGCATTAAAAAGCACTTTGCATAAAGTAATCAATCCTTGCAACCGCGATTACAAGCACCGTTGTTTTCCCCCTTGTGGCAACATCACACCCCCTAGACTCATGTTTCTGTCACTCAAGCGTGTCATCGGGGGGCATGAACCCACAATCGAGCATAACGTTCCCTCTTGGAGTTACTACCTACTACTTGGCCAAAGCAATAAACATCAGCGGAGAACATGCAAGAATTACTTAGAAACAAAAATATAAAAGATAAGAACCAAATATATTACGTCCCCTACATGTAATTTTCTGCTATTGCTATGCTGAGTTTGCTGGGATCTGATGGATTATGAGATTATGTTCAGATTGTGATTGAGTAATATATTTGGTTCTTCTCTTTTATATTTTTGTTCTTAAGTAATTCTTGCATGTTCTCCGTTGTTGTTTATTGCTTTGGCCAAGTAGTAGGTAGTGACTCCAAAGGGAACGTTATGCTCGATTGTGGGTTCATGCCCCCCGATGACACGCTTGAGTGACAGAAACATGAGTCTAGGGGATGTGATGTTACCACAAGGGGGAAAACAATGGTGCTTGTGACCGCGGTTGCAAGGATTGTTTACTTTACGCAAAGTTCTTTTTAATGCAGTTGTCTGTTGCTTTGGGTTTACACTTTGGGTGGGGCTCGCAACTTAATACCAGCGAGATGTTCTGGATAGATATCTCAAGGTGGATGATTAGTAGTAGATGTAGTTGGATTTCGGTGTACTTACTTTGCCGTACTTCCCATGGTTTTGAGCCTCTTCCTTTCTTTGTAGCATAGTTAGCATTGCGGTGCGTTTTTAATCCTGTCAATTGCCCAGCTGTAATTTGTTTACCTCGCATAGCAGTTTTATCGTCTTTTGGGAGAGAGACATCACTAGTGAACATCACGGGATCCCGGTACATGTTCTCATTATTGTTTACACGCTCATTAACTTTCCTGTTTTTACTTTCTAGATGCTATCATTATTATCCCTTGCGTTTGATCCTTTGTGAACAACAAGGCCAGAGAGATTGACAACCTCCCTATACTCGTTGGTAAGCAAAGTTACTTGTGTTGTGTGCAGGTCCACGTCAGTTGCGCCGCTGACACCTACTTATCATCTCCGGAGTTGTGACGCCCTCGATTTACGATCATGTACAGTAATCATACACGTAGGGGACATGATCGAGATCAAGGTGCCACGGTGAGAATATCATAGCACAACACTAAACACAAAAGGATAAACCAATATATTACAACAAAGGGGGGGTCGCACGGACCCGAATAAAAAGTCATACAAACTTAATATCTGAGTACATACATAGTTAGTCAAGTTTTGCCTTAAGAAGACTAGCACAAATAACATCAGAGATACAAATCGAAAAGGTGAGGCCTCCTGCCTGGGATCCACCGAACTACTCCTGGTCAACGGGAACTCGACGTCGTAGTATCCTCCTCCTGGAATCTCCTACTCCTGGGCTCCAACGTCGACTGCAGCGGCCGATCAGGCAAAGCGTAAAGGGGAAATAAAGCAAGGGTGAGTATCTAGCATACCCGCGTGTCACAACCCTAGTTTTGGTATGTGCTTTTATTACTAGAAATAATTGCATCATGTTTAAATTTCCTTTTTAATAATTGAGGATTTGGAAAAGCCTCAAAATGAAATTAAATAAAAAGGCCAGATACAAAGTTTTTCCAAAATTCCTCCAAACAATTTTGAAAAGTCCTATAAATGAGTGTGATCATTTTAAAATGATTTGGAGTCAAACCCATGCTCATGGATTTTTCAAATATTCAAACAGAGGCATGGAAATTAAATTTAAATGCTATTTGAATTGTTCAAATGTTTTGAATCTAAAAAATCTTCAAAACTTGGGAGTGGCTAGTACTATGTCACCTATGTCCAAGATAAATATTTGGGGATTTTTAAAAATGCTTTGGTATTTTTTTAGAGCAAAAAAATAAAAACAAAAGCAGAAAAAGAAAAATAAGACAAAGGGCAGAGCCACTTACCTGGCCCACCTGGCCCAGCAGAGGAGGCCCAGCCCAAAAGGGCAGGGCCGTCTTCCTCCCAGGCCAGGCAGGCAGGCAGCTCGCCGCCGGCCGCGGCATGGCCGCCAGGCAGCTGCCTGGCTGCCTCCTCGACCTTATCCGCGCCGTGGAGCCCTGGGCTTCTTCCCCCTTCCATGTCCCCTCCCTAGACCTCTTCCCCTCTCTCCCCGGCGAGTTTCCTCAAGGACCCGAGCGCCCCGGAGTTCACCGACGAGCGCCACCGCAGCCACTGGCCTCCTCCCGCCGTGCGAGGTTGTCTAAGGCGCGCCCCGCCGTCGTCTTCATCGCCCCGGCCGTCCAATTGAAGCGGAGGAGCTCTGTGGGAGACGCAAGCTTCAATCTCTTCCACCGCGGCCGAAGAACTCCGGCGAGCAATAGCCTCCCCTCCGGCGCTCCTCCGTCGTCCCCGTCCACTCCAGCACGCTCGGGGTGAGCCTCCGCTTCCTCCCAGATCTTTCACGCTCCTCCCCGAGGCCCCAGTCGCCGTTGCCGCCGAGCCTGAGCACGGCCGCCGCGCCCTTGTGCCCGCCGTCGTGCTCCCGGCCCGCCTTTGGCCTCTCCTTCCCCTCCAGACGACGCACGCGTGCGAGAGGGCCTGTTTGGCGCCTCTCCCGTGCCAAGAGGTGGCCGGAGAGCCCCTCTCCAGTGGGCGCCGCCGCGTCCAGTGCCACCGGCGGCTAAACGCCGGCCGGCCTGGTTAATTAGGGGGCTAAACCCCTGTTCATTTGACCCAAGGTCAATGACAGGTGGGCCCAGGGCCCCCCTGTAATTAACCAGAGGCTAATTAAAACGTGGATTAAGCCATGGGTCACTGACAGGGCTGGCCCACTCGTCAGCCCCCCCTGCGTCAGCATGACGTAGGCATGACGCAGTAAAGCCTTTTTCATTTTACAGATAATCCAGAAAATTCTAGAAATTGATTAAATCTTCAGAAATTCATAGAAAATTATCTGTAACTCCAAATCAAAAGTGTTATATATGAAAAATCATCAGAAAAATGCAAGGATTCCAAATATCATATTTTCATAGATGAAAAACACATCTATGATGATGGTCCAGTAGCATTTAGCTATTTGGGTTATTTGGAATAATTCAAAATAAATGTTTAAATCCTTTCAAATTAAATCTTTGCAATGCCAACCTTATCACATGAACATCAGAGGCATATCATACACATGACAACATGGTTTACCATATCCAAACATTAGCAAATGCAACTTGGGATAATTTGAACAACATTTGGAGTTTGAATTTGAATTTCCTATTCAAATCAACTTCAATTAACATGTGACAAATTGAACCTAGATCACATCTGTACCATGCCATGATTCATTTCTTGAATGTGCATTGCAATGTGATGTTTACATTTTTGTTGTCTCGGTGTTTGTTTCTTCTCGATAGATCCATCGTCGGACGTAGTTCCTATTTTCTTCGAAGAGTGGCACCCCCGAGTCTCGACAATAAGGCAAGCAAACCCCCTTTGATCATGTCTATATAAACCCATTTCCCTCTTGTTCTCTTATGCATGATTAGGTGATTCACATGTTTCCGTTCTATCGTTAGTTGAACCCATCCTTTGCATGACCTATCATTGCTGCCACAGTATTAAGCAAACCTCAACCTATCAGATACAAGATTGTTTGTGTTCATCATGTGGCCCTTCATCCATGATATGCTATGGCATGCTAGAGTTTTATGCAATGAAGATGATCCATCTGGGTGATGTATCGGGATGGTAGTGAACACATGCAACAATGTGGTAACGTGTTGATGAGGTCACCCTAATATAAGTGAACAATGAGAGGCTGTGTAGGAGTACACAGTGGGTTGTGTCATTTACACTGCCCTAGGCCCCGAGTTCTTGTGTTGTGATCCAAGACACAGATTACTACCACATGTTGGGCTCATTGACCCCTCTCGACCTATTAACTCACCCCGACTATGGTCCAGGATTCGCATGGGTTAATTGTTTTTCTATTTGATTTCATAACGTAGCACGGTTTTAGGCAAGCGCAGCACCATCCGTCGAGGTGGGCTTGTCGGACCGTCCATACATCGTCTGGGTCCTGAACGGAAACCCCGGTCGGATTCACGATTGGTGTACATACTTAGATAGGCGATCCCCTGGACTAGAGTTGGAGCCATGAGGTAAGTGTCGTGGTACTATCCTCGCCGACACCGCTTGAAGGTGACGAGTTCTAGGCGGTAAGTGGTAGCTACGTATGTGAAGAAGTACACCCCTGCAGGGTTAATGAACTATTCGAATAGCCGTGTCCGCGGTTATGGACTACTTGGAGATCTTTACTTGATTATTAGACAACTCAAATGGATACTCTAAAAATCGCAAGATAGGTGTGAGTGCTTTGGGTTGCTTCCTCGTGGGGAAGTCGAGGAAGGATCCATGGTTGTGTATTGATGTGGTGATCAAGATTAGATGGACTCGTGTGCGCCTCTCATCTCAACTCTATGTAGTCGTAGTACAGGATAGCCAAGTCAAAGATTTCTGCATTATAACCCCACTTGCCTTTACCTTGATACCTGAGCATGAGTAGTATAGTTCTGACGTAAGTCCTGCTGAGTACGACTTTGTACTCACGTTTGCTTATTCTATGTTTTAGAGACGAGACCACTGACCTTGATGGTGGCCTTCCCCCTCAAGCTCGACGTCGACAAAGTAATGTAGTCCCAGACAGCAGCCTGGTCCCTCTGGAGGGTCGTTGTGTTTTCTTAAAGGCTTCTTAAGCCATTTGTTAACCTTGTCTTTACTAAGACATAATCTGCTTCCGTTGTTGTATGCTGTAATGTTGGGTCACAGTTATGTGATCTCTGCTTGCAACACTACTATATCTGCTCTGTATAGCAGATGCAATAAAACTATGAGTTGTAGAGTTCATGTTGTGTTACCTGCTGTTTACACTAGACATGTATGCTGTGTGTATGATTATAACGTGCATGTCTTAGTGTGGGATTCGATAGCTTAATTGAGTTCTTGCCGGCGGTCTTTCATACACCAAGTGGCCCTTAGATGTGCGTAGCTTGGGGCATCACAATGCGATTGCTCGTGACTCTGTCACGTGGCACACTTTGTTGTATGATTGTGCCCGCCCGAGATCCCGACTAGGTGATTGGGCTGGAGTCTATTTATGTAAGTGTTATGATTCAATCGATAATATGGTTGAGGCGACTTGTCTATGAGTATGGAATTTCACCACCCATAAACATTTAGACTTGTGAGCGGACGATGAGGACCCATCTCAGTTGACCATCCGGCCTGGATGGGATGCCCCTCACGTTCGATGCTTTCCGAGAGTGTTCTGTGCTTGGCCTTGTCTGCTTAGACAAGTGGGTACGATTCTCGGCTCTTCATATGATTGAGTTGTAGCAGGAATTACATACGCAAACCCCGGGTCCCGACACCGCGAGTCTTACGTCCGCTACTAAGCATTTATGCATTTGTATCAAATGGAAAGGGGAGGCTATATATAGTGGACTGCAAGGTAGAAATCAGAATAAGGAAGAGAAGCTAGGCCTATCAAAGACTAGCATCTTCCGACGAGTCTTGCAGCACAAGAAGAGAACAACCAATAGTTCAATAGCATGAATGTAGTAACAATGCAGCAGAAGTTATTACAACATTGTATAATAGTAAGTTGTAATAATTAATAATTATAAATGCCTCTGATTTCCCTTCCTCGGCTCCCTGCGAGGAAAAGAAACCGGAACCAACAATTTAATAGTAGTAGTTTGTAGTAGTAGGCTCTGGCTTCAGCATAAAGCATCCTGTTATCGTGGACACGACTATTCGAATAGATCAAACTCCCTGCAGGGGTGCACTACTATTCATCCTGCACGCTCGGGTCTCCAAGGTGTCGTACACCTTGTTAGGGAATGCCCCACCAAGGCTATCCAACACTCCGAGGCCCATCCTACGGCTCATTAGAGAGGTCCCCGCCGGTCTACAGTCCTAAGGGCAAGGGGGTCTTAGGCCGTCGCCCCTCGCTCTCCAGGTCGGTGCGAGGAGGGTGAATTCCAACGCCATAGCGCAATCCGTCCCTGCCACAATGCCGAACTGGACGTCTTTCAGAGCTTTAAACGAGACCACAACACGGAGGGCCCACACCGTAGTCCCACGTGAAGGTAGTGCGTACAAGCCTTTGCGGCCTCTCAAGTCATCCACCTGAACCATTAGTCATTTTATTATTATCTCGCAGACAACCGTTATCGTTGCCTGAATAACAACAGAACGGACAACAAACAACAGCCAGGAGCACCAGTGCGTCGGTGCCTGCCATGTCGTCCTATCAAAGCTCCGCGGTTACCAACAAGGTGAACCGACTCCTTACCTTGTCTCGCATGTGCTCCGGGAAGAGCTCGACTTTCGTGGTTTGGCAACTCTCGCGGACAACGATCAGAGTCCAGGGTCGCCAGTACGTCGGTCGTACCCTCTCTGTCGTCCCGTCGCAATACCTCTCGCGGGCACCGTTGGGTCGCCCGACTCTTAACTTTAAGGACAACCGTTGCTCAGGACCCTAGGGCGGCTATACAGAGTCAACACCGAGTGGAGTACAAGGATTACTCCTCGATAGCTCACACTTGAGGTGGCTCGGCAGAGCCGAGGTAGGGGCCTTTGGCGGTGTCTGCATTGTACCGTACCTGTGGCAGTTATAATAAATTGTATCCGTGTTCACTCTCCTGAGTGATCACTCCCCGCTATCTAATCCTAGCTAAGAATGCGCAGAGTTTACTGATGAATATAATATAATTATAAGGCATCATAGGATAAAAGGAATGGTCATCAAGGGGCGACAAAGACAGGCTATGAAATTGAATAGGATTGTAATGTCGCAGCAGCAACAATGCCTAGTGCAAGAAAAGTACGGAAAGATAGGTGATATCTGGGGAAGAGAATGGCTCTGCTTGCCTGGAAGCTCGACGGTAGAGGTACGGTCATCGACGAAGTAGTCGATCACAGGGGCATCAGCAGCGGACGTCAAGACTACCGGACAATAAGAGAGGGGGGAGAAACAATAGTTACACGGCAATAATAGCAATACAAGTACAAGCAATGGAAAACGTTAAACTAGAGGTGAACTAACACGGTGCTATACGTTGCAGACAAAACGTGAATTTAACCAGCAATTTTACCGGCTCCCGGGCAATTACCGAACAGTGCAACCTGAGGGAGAAAGTCTCGGGTTCGGTACATTAGAGGGGGGTGGTGGACATACGGGTAGCGTATTCTTAACTGTTATATTTTTCTGATTAATTTTCATGTATGAAGTTTTTCCATCTGATTTACGGTTTAAAAGATATTAATTTTTGAAGTTTAAATCCATTTGAATTCATTTCCTGGATTTCTTTTATTAATAAAATAGCAACATTATCCATAAGTAGTTGACTGGTCAAACCTGACAGGTGGGACCTACTGACCAGTGGGTCCCACATGTCAGCCTCACATATAATAAAAACATTTTATTTTAATTAACAGAAGTGGGGCCCAGTTGTCATTCACACATTTTATTATTAATTTGTTTTAATTTACCCAGGGATTACAATTTGGCCTAGACCCACATGTCATGGGCCCAATCTTTTCGTAGCAATTATATTTAGTTTAACAAGTTGTAGGGCCCCACTGGTCATAGATAGTGAGGGGGGGGGGGTTCTGCTAACATAATGTAAACAGGGGGTGTTTTATCTTAACAGGGGGTTAGTGGCTAATCCAAAACCAGCGGGGGCCCACTGTCAGTGGAACAAACACCACTGGTTATCAAGGCCGCACACCGGCGACGAGTCGCAGCGCGGCGACGATCCACCGAAGACGTGCTTCGACGACCAAATGAAGCGGCGCCGGGCAGGGTCCGTTCGAGCGCAGCATCGCGCATCCATCGGTGCAAAGAGCGAGGGCTGGAGTGGGCGGTGTTGGCCGGAATCTAGCCCGCGGCGGCAACCGGCGTACTTCTTAGCGGGGATGGCCCTAGGGGCGACCAAATCGTGCTCAGGGAGATGGGGAGGGACCGTGAGCTCAGTTTCAACGCGATGGAGAGCTCGGCGAGGCCGAAGAGGGCACGTGGGCAGCCTATTCGTCGCGGCGGAAGGCAGCTGCCGGCGGCGGGGAAGATGACGATGGCGGCGTCCGTGGCCGTCCCGGCTTGATCTCTGCGCGTGAGACGACGAAGGAGAGCATGACGAGGTGGACTGGCAAGGCGGTGCGGCCCGGCGTGGCCGTTGGCCACGACGACGGCGAGCGCGCCCACGGCGACGCGGGCGAGGTCGCGGAGGAGCACGGGAGAGGGAAGAGGGAAATCGGCAGTGCGAGGGGGTTTCTAGGGTTTTCTCTGGGGGGCTCGGCCTCCTTATACCGGTCAGCGACTCACCGGATTGCTACCACGGCTTGGCTGGCCGGTGTGGCCGGTGTGGATGGATTCCACAGAGGGGGATGAACATGAGGGAGAGATGAAGTGGAGAGGGAGTGGGCTGGCCCAGTGGAGAGGGGAGGCAGGCTCGCCCCAGGCGGTAGACAGTGTTTTTTTCATTTTTCTTTTCTTTTTGCTCTTTGTTTTCTGTATTTAATTGTTTTAGATACTATTGTATTTAAAAAAAATATGGAACTTGTCCCATAATTAGTATTGCATATTAATAGAGTGCCACCAAGAGTTTGGTTGCAAAAGAAATCCATTTAATATTTCTTTTGAATATGCAATGGATATTTGGGGTTGTATTGGCACTATTTAGAATTGTTTGAATTATTTTAAAGTTCAATAAACCTCCACAAACATATGGACATGATCCATTGATTATTATGTATTTGACAAAATTGGTTGCATAATTTTTGGATAAAGTTTATTTATCACTTTGTTTTTAATATCAACCAAAGTCAATTTGGATTTGTTTTGATGCAAAGATGATCAAGGAAAATTCCAAGAACTGTAATTTTTCATTAGCAAAAGGATTACTGTTACAAGACACCGAGGGTGTTACAAATCTCCCCCACTACAAGAATTCTCGCCCCGAGAATTTAAGCGGTAGAGGGGAAAAGATCGGGGTGCTCTTCACGAAGACGATCTTCGCGTTCCCAAGTAGCCTACTCTTCAGAATGATTCGACCACTGAACTTTGAGGAACTTGATTGCCTTGTTGCGGTTTCGACGTTCAGACTGATCAAGAATGCGGCTCGGATGTTCTCGATAAGACAAGTCTTGCTGCAATTCAAGCACTTCATGATCCACTGCTCGAATAGGATCCTTGAAGCAGTGACGGAGTTGCGACATGTGGAAGACATAGTGAACTTGGGAGAGGTTCGGTGGAAATTCCAATCGGTATGCCACTGGTCCACTTCTGGAAAGGATACGGAATGGGCCGATGTAGCAAGGAGCTAACTTACCTTCGATACCAAAATGATGAGTGCCCCTCATCGGAGTGACACGGAGGTAAGCTTGTTCGGCAGGTTAATAGACCATTTCCTTATGCTTGCGGTCATAGTTGCTCTTCTGGCGGGACTGAGCAGCCTTCAAATGTTCACGAATAACGCGAACCTGATCTTCGGTATGCCGTATAATGTCCGGACCAACGAGGGTTCGTTCTCCTAGTTTCTGACCAATTCAGAGGGGTTCGACACTTACGTCCATACAGAACTTCAAAGGGTGCCATCTTTAGACTAGCTTGATAGCTATTGTTGTATGAGAATTCAGCAAATGGAAGGGATTCCTCCCATTTCTTACCGAATGAGATGACACAAGCTCGAAGCATGTCTTCAAGCACTTGATTGACTCGTTCAACTTGTCCTTGCGACTGGGGGTGATAAGCGGTGCTGAAGTTTAGGTGAGTGCCCATAGCTTCTTAGAAACTATCCAAAATCTTGAGGTGAAAAGGCTGCCACGCTCTGAACTGATCTCCAACGGAATACCGTGGAGGGACACAATTCTGGAAACATACAAGTCCGCTAAATGACTAGCAGAGATCGTCTCCTTGACTGGTAGAAAGTGAGCAACCTTGGAGAACCGGTCGATGACGACAAAGATGGCATCATGACCCTTCTGTGATCGGGGAAATCTGGTGACGAAGTCCATTTCTATCTTGTCCCATTTCCATTCAGGAATAAAGAGTGGTTGCAGAGTTCCAGAAGGTCTTTGATGTTCGGCTTTGACGCGATGACAAACGTCACATTCAGAAACATGTCGGGCAATGTCTTGCTTCATGTTAGGCCACCAGAACTGCGGACGAATGTCTTGGTACATCTTGGTGCTTCCAGGATGAATGGACAACGGGGTATCATGAGCCGCTTTCATGACCTTCGAGGTCATATCCAGGTTCTCATGCCTTCCCTTGTAGCGAGTAACCACTAAACATTTCTCGTAGAACACCGCACCTTCGCTATCAATAGTGAAGGGTGAGGGTCTTCCATTTGCGATACCGTGCTTAATCTTGTGTACAAAATCATCATAAAGCTGTATAATCTTGATGGATTTGACAAGATCCGGTTCGATAACCAGGTTATTTACATAACCTTGAGGAACAATCTCGAGGTTCAGCTCTTGAATCTCTTCATACAGAGATGGTTGTTGTAGTTGAACCTCAAGTTCACTAAAGTAGGCTTTACGGCTCAAGGCATCGGCCATCCATTAGCTTTTCCAGGGGTGTAATGAATATCCATGTTGAAATCGGCTATTGTATCGAGCCATCTTTGTTGGCGGAGATTCAGGTCTGGCTGAGTAAACAAGTACTTCAGGCTTTGGTGATCGGTGTAGATCTCGCAATGATTACCAACGAGGTAATGTCGCCACAACTTCAATGCATAAATTACTGCTGCCAATTCGAGATCATGCGTTGGATACTTATCTTCGTGAGAACGCAACTGACGAGAGCCATAAGCAATCACTTTGCGCTCTTGCATTAGGACACAGCCTAATCCTTGACGAGACTCGTCGCAGTATATCACGAAGTCCTTGGTATCAGGGGGAGCAAGCACTGGGGGAGAAGTGAGCTTGTCCTTGAGAGCTTGAAAACTTTCTTGACATTTATCAGTCCACTCAAACTTAATGCCTTTGTGAAGCAGATTAGTCAGAGGCTTGACAATCTTGGAGAAATTCTCGACGAAACAGCGACAATAGCTAGCGAGGCCGAGGAAACTTCTGACTTGCTTGACAGTCCTGGGAGGAGTCCAGTCAAGAATAGCCTGAATACGTTCTGGGTTGACGACAACGCCACCCTTGGAAATCACATGACCAAGGTAGGTTACTTCGGGAAGCCAGAATTCACACTTAGAATACTTAGCATAGAGTTTGTGTTCTCGAAGCTTTTCCAGTATAAGACGAAGGTGTTTAGCATGTTCCTCTTCATTCTTGGAGTATACAAAGATATCATCTAGATAAACCACGACAAACTTGTCGAGGTATTCCATGAATATATAGTTCATCAATTGGGAGAAAGTGGCCGGGGCATTGGTCAGGCCAAGAGACATGACAGCGTACTCATATGAACCATAGCGAGTAATGAAAGAGGTCTTCGGGATGTCCTCTTTACAGACCCGGATCTGATGGTAACCCAACCTCAAGTAGAGTTTTGAGAACACTGTAGATCCAGGAAGTTGATCATATAGATCGTTGATCCGAGGAAGCGGATACTTGTTCTGTATTGTTGCCTGGTTGATAGGTCGGTAATCTTGGACCAAACGGTTCGTTCCATCGCTCTTCTTGACAAAGAGCGAAGGTGATCCCCAAGTAGAGGAACTTGGAAGGATGAAGCCTTTGTGGAGTGCCATGTCGATCTCCTTCTTCAGTTCAAGGAGGTGGTGAGGCGGCATCTTATAAGGACGCTTAGCAATAGGGACGGTGCCGGGCTTCAAGTCGATGACGAATTCGACATCTCTAATCGGGGGTATTCCCAGCAGTTCTTCTGGGAAGACGTCAAGAAAATCTTGAACGACTAGAACATTCTCGATCCCTTCAAGAGGTGCGACATTCAGTGAGTTCAGAGCATATATCTTGCTTTCGGCATGCTGAGCTGTTCGGGTCGAGTACATAATTGTCTTGCCAGAAGGGTGAGTGAGCTGAACTGTTTTAGTGGCACAGTGGATATGGGCGTCATGTGCCGCCAACCAATCCATACCGAGGATGACATCAATGTTGGACGACTTGAGGACAATAAGAGGAGTAGGTAACAACAGACCCACAATAGTAATGGTGGTATCGGGGCTCATCATGGTGGCACGGCTCTGAGATCCAACTACATTTACTGCTAAAGGAGTGGCCAAGGGTTTTATTGCTATTCCATGCAACTGAGAAAATGATTGGGACATAAATGAATGCGATGCCCCGGAATAAAAAATAACAGAAGCTGGCGTTGAATTGACGAGTAAGGTGCCCATCACTATTTTTGGGGACTCGCAAGCTTCTTCCATCTTGACATGGGTGACCTGAGCACAACTCATAGTAGACTGTTTGGTGTTGCAGTTACTGGAATGACGGCTTCTACAACTTCTTTTTCTGCCAACGGGAGGACAAGGTGCGCGGTGACCTGTCAGCCCACACTGGCGGCATAAGCATCATTAGGGGGAGGAGCCATAATATTGGGCTGTTCATTCAGAACCGTTAGCTGCCTTGAAGGCGGAGGCAGACGAGGTGCAACATAAGACGACCTTGGCGTTGGAGCAGGACGGTGAAAAACATTGTGCGGAAGCCAGACTTGAAGTTTCTGAACAGGCCGACCCAAAGATGGGCCAGCATCTCGAGCATGCTTGAGCGACTCATGGTGCTTAGTCAGAGCAGTTTCGACTTGGAAAGCCTTGTTGAAAAGGGTCGCAAAGTCCGCACAATCATGAAGGACAAGTGCGAGCTCTATATCAGGACGTAGTCCTTCTCGGAATTTCTCCTGTTTGCGAGCGTCGGTGGCGACGTCTCTCTCAGCACAGCGGGACAACTCAAGGAATTTCCTATGATATTCATCGACAGTTGTCTGGCCCTGACGGAGTTTGCGGAACTCCTCCTTCTTCTGGTCCATTAGACCTAGAGTAATGTGCCATGCACGGAAGGCTGACTGAAATTCTTGCGAAGTGGTTACAGTTCCATCTGGCAGCGCAAGCCTGTGGCTTTCCCACCATTGAGCAGCTGGACCCCTCAGATGATACATCGCATAGGTGACATAACTGTCAAGGGAAACAACAGCTCACTCCATCTGAAAAGCCATATCACGGAGCCAATAATAAGCATCCATAGGATTTGCGGAGTCGCGGAAGGTGGACGGGTTGAGGCGCACAAACTCTTGCAGTGTTATTGGGGAATTATGAGTTGGAAGCTGGGCCATTACTTCGGCCATAAACTGATGGTTCAGATCAAACTGTTCACGGTTCAACTCAAACTGTTGCATCAGGGCGGCAAAATACGGTGGGGGTGGGGGATCGTCGACCATCCTATCTTGAACAACAGGGGTTAGTTCAGACAAAGCATTTGCAAGCATAAGAAGTCATACATGATGTAGTATGAGCAATGAACGAGAAGTGCAGTAGATACACAATAGTAGTCATATAGACATACAAATCTTTGCACATAGTCAGTCAAAATAGGACAGCGTAACGTCGTAGAAATTAAGGAAAAATGACTCAGTAGGCGGCGCGCAAACCACGGTAAGGAATACACGACGCGACATAGCTTCCGTTGTGTCAATCACGCCGCAACAAAACTGTTGGCCACTGATACACGAGATAAGTTCTCGCCCTCGTTGGTTACCCCAAGTGGAAGGTGAGATGTAGAGTAACGGCAAGTTTCCGTCGGTGAAGATACCGAGGTTTTAAGATTGTCTCCCGTAGGACTCCAAGGTCGACAAGTAGGTGGTTCGGCAAGTGAGGCGCCGTTTGAAGATAATCACTTGCTTCTCCTGGACATGCACACACACACACACAGATAGCTTTGCTCCCAACGAGTTCAGAGGAGTTGTCAATTCCTCCGGCCTTGTTGTTTACAAAGGATAAAACGCACAGGATAATAATGATAGATAGTGATAGCTACAAAAAAGTAAATACTGAAAGTAAATTGAAGGTGTAAACAGTAGTAGTAATATGGACCGGGGTCCCATGATGTTCACTAGTGATGTCTCTCTCACGATAAAATAGCCATGCGTGGTAAACAAATTACAACTGGGCAATTGACATGATTTTGTGCGCAAACCAATGCTAATTATGCAAAACAGAAAGGAAGAGGCTCAAAAGCACAGGAAATACGCCAAGACAAGTAGACTGAAATCCATCTGTATGTACCCACTAATTATCCACCTTGAGATATCTATCCAGAATATCTCGCTGGTATTAAGTTGCGAATCCCACCCAAAGTGTAAACTCAAAGCAACAGACAACTACATTAAAGAACTTTGCGTAAAGTAAACAATCCTTGCACCCGCAAGTACAAGCACCGTTGTTTTCCCCCTTGTGGCAACAACACATCCCCTAGACTCATGTTTCTGTCACTCAAGCTAGTCATCGGGGGGCATGAACCCACAATCATGCATAACGCTCCCTCTTGGAGTCACTACCTACTACTTGGCCAAAGCAATAAACAGCAACGGAGAACATGCAAGAGTTACTCAAGAACATAAATATAAAAGAAGAGAATCAAATATATAACTCAATCAGAATCTGAACACAATCTTATAATCCATCAGATCCCAACAAACTCAGCATAGCAACAGCAGAAAGATTACATATGTGCCTTGATCATGTAGGGCAACTCACGAGGGGTAATACATGAAGAACAAAGAGGGGAGGAGAACATCACATAGCTACTGATCATGGACCCATGGTCCAAGGTGGATGTAACAACCCAGATTTCACAAAAAATTAAAAAATTTGTTTTCGGTGTGAATTGTTTGATTGTCTGATTTGTTTGTGGTGTTTGCATCCCCGATTTATCGATCGGCGATTATTTCCCACCCTCTTATCTCGTACCGGACGGAGACCGCCCCTTGCCACCTTGACACTCGACCTTTGCGACACCGGGTTTCGCCCGATCACCATCGCGAAAACCCGCACGAGACCAGCTGCAGCCAACGGAACGAAAAACACCGTTTAATAATTAAACGGGTTATTTTTATAGCGCACAAGAAAGTGTTCTCGGAACGGTTCCAGCGCGAGGTGAACGCCACCAGCTCGACGCGCTGATCGCGCAGTTCGAAGTTTTACCCGAATCGGAGGTACTGTGGACCCCCGGCGGTCAGAAACGTAAACACCACACGCGCGGGAATGTTTTTGCAAACTGCCAGCCACCTGGGCTATATAAAGACCACCACCCCCCCACCTCTTGTCTAGGGTTTCCCTCTGGAAAAATTGCAGCCACCCCCTCCACTTTGCCCCAAAATTTCCCCATTTTCGCACCGAACCCTAATTCTCAGATCTGAGATCAGCCCAATGAGTTCTGGGCCGTCAGATCGTCAGATCCGACGGCCCGGGATCGTCCACGTCACCCCCAACCCCTCCTCTCACCTCCCACCGTGCAGTCCATGGAGCCGTCGCCGCCCCGGACTCCGGCAGTCGCCGGCCGCTGCGCGCGCCCCCTTCGGTGAGCCGCCCCATGGCCGCGCGCCTCCTCTTCCCTCTCTTACTTCTTCCTCCCTCTCCCTCACCTCCTCTCTCTCCTTCTCTGTGCCCAGGACACCATGGCCATGGCCCCGAAGCTCCCTGTGTCGCCCCCAAGACCACGCTGGCGCCCCTCCAGCCGCCGGATCCGGCCGCCCACGGCCCACCGCGCCCTTCTCCGGCCTCCGACGCCCTCTCCTGCCGCGCCTGCCCTGGCCTCCCCAGCCTCGACCGCCTCTCCCCGGCGTAGCCAGCCGCCGGCCGCCGCCCCTCCTCGCTCGGGACGAGCCCGAGCCACCCGCTCGTCCGCTCGCCCACGTGTTGGGACGGCGTAGCAGCCATGGCCCAGGAGCACCCCCACGGCCATCCCAGCACCGAACCGGCGCCCCACGGCCCAGCTGCCTCTGCTTCCAGTTGGGCCGAGCCCAGTGGGTGAGGCCCAATGCTTTTTTTTTCCTGTTTGTTTTTTTTTCTTTTTCCTTTTCTGTATTTTTTTGCAGATTATTGTTAGTATTTTGCGGTGCCCGTATCTTTTATTCGGTAGCTCGGATCGCGACGCGTAGAACATGAAAGTTGCTTAGTTTTTTGTGTAGATTAATAAAATGTTGCTTGTTGCCTTTTTTGACTTTGTTTACATGTTGTTTGACTGCTATTTACACTGCCTGCCACCGTAAACTGTTTCTTTAATAACTTTTCAACCGTTGCTCGGATTAAAATGTTTCTTATATGTAACCTGACTAGAATTGCATGTAGATTGTGTTTATGCTGCTCTTGCTTGCTAATAAAAATAATAAAATTGTGTTTAGGGCAGAACAGTACCAAATGCAATAATTATCGTGGGGTCCGTAATAGTTGCCATGTATAGGTTTTATCCCCACTTAAAATGACTAGATTAGATAGTTTACTTTGTGATTCACCTCTTGCCATGATTGTGTGACATGCCATGCTTGGGTGCCTTGCCATGTTAACAACTTTTTTGATCACCTATAGATAAACAACTTGAACCACCGTAAACGTGCGGTATCGTCGTGTGTGACGAGTACTTCACTTAACCTGTTAGTAAACGCTCTCGACGGTAGGTGCGATGTCTCGTATTGCTTCTTGTTGATGCTTGCTCGTGTTTGCTTCGTAGTAATAGTGCTGATCGTTCATTGCTTTCCAGTGTTTACCCTCTTGTGTGCTTCCGCGGGTACCTTTCGGAGACGATGCGAGCTTGCGATCAACTACACCTTCGGAACCCGACTTATCAACAGGCAAGGACTATACATTACTTATGATCCATTCTATTTCAACCAGCGGTTTGCATGCTAGTCTAGGTTAGGTTCGATGTTTGATCCTACCACATGTTTACAACCTCTCTTAAACCGATACAGCCATGTCCCCTCCCAGCAAACCTTGTACTGCTATGTTACTATTGCTCGTTGCTCAGCCCCTGCTTATTATGCATGCTTAGGATGCTACGATGTTACCCCGTTACTCCTTGGTTTGGGATATCACATTATTATTATTGTTGTTGGTGATATGATTATTATAATGTTGACTATATTCGACGAAGGATGGAAGGTCTAGGATGTCCCGCCCCGACGCTTTGTTCCATTCGAGTCACCTAGGATCCGAGTTCCGGGTATTGGTTTTAAGACTGAGCGTGCCTAACCGCGTGTGGGATTTTATGGGGTCCCCTTTTCTTACCTACCTAGCTTCAAACATTTCTAGAGGTGGCCCAAGCTGATTTACGATTTGAAACCGTGTGCGTAACTGGTCTGCAGCCAGTGGTTTTAAAACAAATCGGGCCAGCAGAGACAGAGTTCCTTTGTTGGTCCACACTGGTGAGCTAGGGAAGTCCCCTGTTATATAGGTGAGGCTAACCCCGACCTTAGCCATTCGGAAGAGTCCGATCCGAGAGCGTGTCCGGCTTTTGGGTTGGGTGTCGACTCCCCGGGGGCCACCCGGATTTGTTCGTTGTTAGTTAGAGGGACCTGTCATTTCGGATCTCTCAGAACTAAATCATAAAATGGTTGCCTGTGATGGGTAGCAACTGAGAGAGATGGACGTGCGTGCGGAGCCTTGTAATGGGCAGTTGGTACACCCCTGCAGGGTTAAATCTTTTCGAGAAGCCGTGTCCACGGTTATGGACGACTTGAGACCTACGTCCTATTCATGGACAACAACAACTGAGATAATCTTAATATAACTTGATGAACGTGTGTGTGCCTTGACTCATTCTTCTTTGTCGGGTTGCGAAGAGGAGGACAAGGATAGGATAGGTGTTATGTTTGCGTAGTAGTTGATATCAAGACTTGTTGGAGGCGATTCCTCATCGAATGCTTGGCTTCTTATCTTACTCTCTAGATCGTTAGCCACTTCATAAATGCTACTGCGGCTGCAACCTCACCACTTACCCCATCCTTACCGTAAACTACTAGTTGTCCTAGAATGACGAGTGATGAAGTCCTTGCTGGGTCAGATGACCACTACAGTTGGATCCTGAGTACTTCTGTACTCATGATACTACCCCCAAACTCTTTTCAGGGTTCTTGATCGACAACAGGTATGGTGATCGACGTGTCACATGGAGGCTCGACGATGACCAGTTAGGCGGATCCCAGCGGAGGGCCTGGACCCGTGTGGTTATGGGGATCGATGTTTTTCTCTTTGCCAGTAGGAATTTGCTTGTAGTCTGTACCCAGACATGTATCTTCCGCTGATGTATGGTACTTAAGGCAGTTGTATGACGATTGTATGAGATGTTGTCTCCTTGTATCTGTAATGTTGTGATATCATGTTGGAAATCCGAGGCATATGACTTCGTCATATGTCGCGGTGGGACCGATATGTGCTTCGTCCCCGGATCTGGATGGAAACATCTAGATTTGGAACAGTACCGCATATCGGGCCTTACAGTGGACTACTCACGGTTCATCCGGGAAGCATCCATGGTGGTGGAGAAGCTCCCGGAGGTGATTCCTCCCTCCGACAGGGTGCCGGGAAGAGGTATTCTGGTGCTCCCGATATTGGAAGAGCGGCGGCGGCGGAACAGAGGAGAGATCGTGAAAAGGGTTCTGTCCCCGAGGGTTTCTCGTCACGGGGAATAAATAGGCGAAAGGGGGCAGCCAGAGGTGGGCCAGGGGCTCCAGGCGCCCCCCTGGCGAGGCCAGGGGCCTGTCCGCGCCCTCTGGACGCCTGGCCCCCTGGATCCCCTCTAGCCCCTGTCGGGCTTTTCTCGAAGCTTCCGGTATGCTTATTTTTCCTATATTTTTTCCGGAATTTTTCTGGTACTTTTAATAAGGGGGAAACCTGAAATAGAAAAACAGCAGAAAACAGGAACTGGCACTAAGGTGCACTGAGTTAATAGGTTAGTCCAAAAATGATCAAAAGTGTATGGAAGTTCATCAATATCATAGCAATATCACACAAAAGAGGCATGGAGCAAGCAAAAATTATAGATACGTTTGGACGTATCAGCCACATGAGTTTGTGCCAGAGAACGCGCGGCATGCCCGAATGAGAAAGGGGATCCGCGGTACGGTAGCTGGGTCAGAACTCCTGCGACACGACTCAATAGAAGGGTAAGCACCAGAACGCCGAGTGGAATCAAGAGAACGTGATCCTAATGTCAGAGTTAGTAAAACTTACCAGCAATGATAAGAGAGAAGATTCCTAGAGCATAGGTACGAAGAAAAGAATCCTAATACCATAGATATCACGACGGGGTGATATCGATGTGGGCCCGTAAGACAAACATTAAGTTAGAAAAATAGTTTTTTCAAAGACTAGACTCAACTTCGACCAAGTAGTGGGTGGGTGGCTTCCTACAGACAGTCGGCTCTGATACCAACTTGTGACGCCCTCGATTTACGATCATGTACAATAATCATACACGCAGGGTACATGATCGAGATCAAGGTGCCACGGTGAGAATATCACAGCACAACACTAAACACAAAAGGATAAACCAATATATTACAACAAAGGGGGGAGGGGGGTCGCACGGATCCGAATAAAAAGTCATACAAACATAATATCTGAGTACAGACACAGTTAGTCAAGTTTTGCCTTAAGAAGGCTAGCATAAATAACATCAGAGATACAGATCGAAAAGGCAAGGCCTCCTGCCTGGGATCCAACGAACTACTCCTGGTCAATGGGAACTCGACATCGTAGTATCCTCCTCCTGGAATCTCCTGCTCCTGGGCTCCAACGTTGACTGCAGCGGCCGATCAGGCAAAGCGAAAAGGGGAAATAAAGCATGGGTGAGTACCTAGCATACCCGCGAGTCTTACATCCGCTACTAAGCATTTATGCATTTGTATCAAATGGAAAGGGAAAGCTATATATAGTGGTCTGCAAGGTAGAAATGAGAATAAGGAAGAGAAGCTAGGCCTATCGAAGACTAGCATCTTCCGACGAGTCTTGCAGCACAAGAAGAGAACAACCAACAGTTCAATAGCATGAATGTAGTAACAATGCAACAGAAGTTGCTGCATCATTGTATAATAGTAAGTTGTAATATTTAATAATTATAAATGCCTCGAGTTCCCTTCCTCGACTCCCTGCGAGGAAAAGAAACCGAAACCAACAATTTAATAGTAGTAGTTTGTAGTAGTAGGCTCTGGCTTCAGCATAAAGCATCCTCTTATCGTGGACATGGCTATTCGAATAGATCAAACTCCCTGCAGGGGTGCACTACTATTCATCCTGCACGCTCGGATCTCCAAGGTGTCGTACACCTTATTAGGGAATGCCCCACCAAGGCTATCCAACACGCCGAGGACCATCCTACGGCTCATCAGAGAGGTCCCCGCCGGTCTACCTTCCTAAGGGCAAGGGGGTCTTGGGCCGTCGCCCGTCGCTCTCCGGGTCGTTGTGAGGAGGGAGAATTCCAACGTCGCAGCGCGATCCGTCCCTGCCACAATGCTGAACTGGACGTCTTTCAGAGCTTTTGAACGAGACCACGACGCGGAGGGCCCACACCTTAATCCCACGTGAAGGTAGTGCGTACAAGCCTTTGCGGCCTCTCAAGTCATCCACCTGAACCATTAGTCATTTTATTATTATCTCGCAGACAACCGTTATCGTTGCCTGACTAACAACACAACGGACAACAAACAACAGCCAGGACCACCAGTGCGTCGGTGCCTGCCCTGTCATCCCGTCAAAGCTCCGCGGTTACAAACAAGGTGAACCGACTCCTTAGCTTGTCTCGTGTGTGCTCCAGGAAGAGCTCGACTTTCGTGGTTTGGCAACTCTCGCGGACAACGATCAGAGTCCAGGGTCGCCAGTACGTCGGTCGTACCCTCTTTGTCGTCCCGTCGCAATACCTCTCGCGGGTACCGTTGGGTCGCCCGACTCTTACCCTTAAGGACAACCGTTGCTCAGGACCCTAGGGCGGCTATACAGAGTCAACAACGAGTGGAGTACAAGGATTACTCCTCGATAGCTCACACTTGAGGTGGCTCGGCAGAGCCGAGGTAGGGGCCTTTGGCGGTGTTTGCATTGTACCATACTTGTGGAAGTTATAATAAATTGTATCCTTGTTCACTCCCCTGAGTGATCACGGCCCGCTATCTAATCCTAGCTAACAATGCGCAGGGTTTACTGGTGAATATAATATAATTATAAGGCAGCATAGGATAAAGGAATGTTCATCTAGGGGCGACAAAGACGGGCTATGCAGTTGAATAGGATTGTAACGTAGCAGCAGCAGCAATTCCTAGTGCAAGAAAAGTACGGAAAGATAGGAGATATCTGGGGAAGAGAATGGCTCTGCTTGCCTGGAAGCTCGACGGTAGAGCTACGGTCGTCGACGAAGTAGTCGATCACAGGGGCATCAACAGCGGACGTCGAGACTACCGGACAATAAGAGAGGGGGAGAAACAATAAGTACACGGCAATAATAGCAATACAAATATAAGCAATGGAAAAATTTAAACTAGAGGTGAACTAATGCGGTGCTACACGTTGGAGACGAAACGGGAATTTAACCGGCTCCCGGGCAATTACCGGACAGTGCAACCGGAGTGGAAAGTCTCGGGTTCGGTATGCTAGAGGGGGGTGGTGGACATACGGGTAGCGTACCCTTAACCGTTATATTTTGCTGATTAATTTTCATGTATAAAGTTTTTCCATCTGATTTACGGTTTAAAAGATATTAATTTTTGAAGTTTAAATCAATTTTAAATCATTTCCTGGATTTCTTTTATTAATAAAATAGCAACATTATCCACAAGTAGTTGACTAGTCAAACCTGACAGGTGGGACCTACTGACCAGTGGGTCCCACATGTCAGTCTCACATATAATAAAACATTTTAATTTAATTAACAGAAGTGGGGCCCAGTTGTCATTCACACATGTTATAATTATTTTGTTTTAGTTTACCCATGGATTACTATTTGGCCTAGACCCACATGTCATGGGCCCAATCTTTTAATAGCAATTATATTTAGTTTAATAAGTTGTAGGGCCCCACTGGTCATAGATAGTGAGGGGGGGGGGGTTCTGCTAACATAATGTAAACATGGGGGGTTGTTTTATCTTAACAGGGGGTTAGTGGCTAATCCAAAACTAGCGGGGGCCCACTGTTAGTGCAACAAACACCACTGGTTATCAGGGTCGCACACCGGCGATGAGCCGCAGCGCTGCGGCAACCCACCGGAGACGTGCTCCGACGACCAAATGAAGTGGCGTCGGGCAAGGTCCGTTCGAGCGCAGCATCGCACATCCATCGGTGCAAAGAGTGAGGGCTGGAGTGGGCTGTGTTGGCCGGAATCTAGCCCGCGGCAGCGGCCGATGTACTGCTTAGCGGGGATGGCGCTAGGGGCGACCAAATCGTGCTCAGGGAGATGGGGAGGGACCGTGAGCTCACTTTGAACGCGATGGAGAGCTCGGCGAGGTCGGAGAGGGCACGGGGGCAGCATATTTGTCGCGGCGGAAGGCGGCTTCCGGCGGCGGGGAAGACGACAATGCCGACATCCTTGGCCGTCCTGGCTTGATCTCTATGCGCAAGACGACGAAGGAGAGCACGACGAGGTGGACTGGCAAGGCGGTCCGCCCCGGCGTGGCCGTTGGCCACGACGACGACAGCGATCGCGCCCACGGTGTCTCAGGCGAGGTCGTGGAGGAGCACGTGAGAGGGAGGAGGGAAATCGGCAGCACGAGGGGGTTTCTGGGTTTTCTCTGGGGGGCTCAGCCTCCTTATACTGGTCGGCGACTCGCCGGATTGCTGCCACGTCTTGGCTGGCCGGCGTGGCCGGTGTGGATGGATTCCACAGAGGGGGATGAACAGGAGCGAGAGATGAAGTGGAGAGGGAGTGGGCCGGGGTGGGCTGGCCCAGTGGAGAGGGGAGGGAGCCTCGCCCCAGGTGGTAGACAATGTTTTTTTTTCATTTTTCTTTCCTTTTTGCTCTTTGTTTTCTGTATTTAATTGTTTTAGATACTTTTGTATTTTTGAAAAATATGGAAGTAGTCCCATAATTAGCATTGCATATTAATAGAGTGCCACCAAGAGTTTGGGTGCAAAATAAATCCATTTAATATTTCTTTTGAATACGCAATGGATATTTGGGGCTGTATTGGCACTGTTTAGAATTGTTTGGATTATTTTTAAGTTCAATAAACCTCCACAACCATATGGACATGATCCACTGATTATTATACATTTTAAAAAATTGGTTCCATAATTTTTGGATAAAGTTTATTTATCACTTTGTTTTAATATCAAGCAAAGTAAATTTGAATTTGTTTTGATGCAGAGATGATCAAGGCAAATACCAGGAACATTAATTTTTCATTAGAAAAAGGATTACTTTTACAATACACCGAGGGTGTTACATGAGTTCTACTGGAGACAAACCTTGGTATCTTCACCGAGGGAAATTTGTTGTTATCCTACATCTCACCTTCCACTTGGGGTAACCAACGAGGAGAGGCGTTGCACCCGTCAACTCTCTCATCATCAAGAAAATTTCTGGCGCCGTTGCCGGGGACTCCGAGTGCTAAGATAGGGGAGTTGCCCACTACCTTTTACCTTTGATTTTTAGTCTTGTTAGTTTACCTTTCAGTTTTTATCTTTGTGTCTTATATCAAAAATCACAAAAATATTATTTATCTTGCTAGTAGCTGTCATTATGTCTGGTCCTTTTGCCTTTATTGAGACATAGGTTCTCACCTTTAAACAAAAAGGTGGTGAAATTTTAAAATATGCTTGGTATAGAATTAATGATTCTCAGGAAAGAGCCACCAAGAAGCAATCCACTACTATCCTGCTTAAATTTTTTTATGTTGGGATTACTCCTTGGAATAGGTTCATATTAGATACTGCTATCAATGTGAATTTCCTAGAATCCCCAATTTGGGAGTCTCTTAATGTTAATGAAAATCTTGTTGGAAATCTCCCTGTTGCTAGCATACAAGAAGATATAACTCTAGCTCACATTATGAAAAAACTTGAAAAGATAGAGTTAGAAATACCAAGTATAACTAGGATAAATGAGTTGGATCGCAAGATTCAAGGGAATTTGAATAGGCTTGATAGTTCCATGCTTAAAATTATTAAAAATTTGGAGACCATCAAATCCCATGATATGGATCCTTCTAGGATTGATAAGATTGAGGAAATCATTAATACTCTAGGAACTACTTTATCCTCAATCAAACCAAAAAAGGTAGAGACTCCGGCAAGGAAGGAACCGAAGTTCAGTTATGTCCCTAAGGTTCCTCGACCCAAAAATAATCCACCCATTGCCAAGGAAGTTGAAACCGTGAAAACTTTGGAAGAAATACCTCTTTAAGATAAATTTATAAATGAAACTCCCATTGATTTTCCGCCTTTTGGTTTTCTCCCTATAAGTATCATCATTAGGCCTTTATTTTAAAGACCTCTTTAGACTAGTTGTACAATTGAAGAGCTTTTTGATGATCTTGATGATGGTTCAATTGATACAACTTGATTCTTCTGCTTTATGCCTAGCTTAAAGGCGTAAAAGAAAGCGCTTGTTGGGAGGCAACCCAAGATGTTTTTTACTTCTGTTTTTAGTGGTCTTGATGATTTTTGCTACTGTAGCAACATCATTATATCTTTATTTTCAAGCTTTGTGCCAAGTTATAGCCTCTTATGATAAGGGAAGCAAAAGTTGTGACATGCTGTCCAGAAAACAGATTCTGTCTGCTTGACGCAAAAAATCGAAAAAATCACCAGTTCATATTTTTCAGCTGAATTTTTTACACAGCATGATCTATCCAATTGTGAGACTCTCGTATGTTCTGAGTTTTTTGATTTGAGTTGCAGAAGTGCCCCGAAAAAATTCTCTACTACCTGCTGTTCTGTTTTTCACAGATTCTGCCACGTTTTGCCTTTCCTTACTTTTCCAAACCTTATGCTTGCTTTTTCTTTGAAAAATCCTTTTGGATATCTTGAGAAACAGTAGATATTCAAGAATATCTTTTTATCCAGTGGGGAATAATTATTTTATTAAGGGTACTAACCTCTCTAATCAGCTTAAGATGAGTTATGTATGAAGGGAGTTTTCAAGTGTGCGAGGGAAGATGATGAAAGAATATCCGGGAGTGTCAAACGCTCAAGCTTGGGGATTACCCCATGAATCCCCAATAAATATTAAAGGAGACTCAAGCGTCTAAGCTTGGGGATGCCCCCGTGCATCCCCTTCTCCATCAACAATCATCAATTCGTCCTTCGTCTCACTATATTTTTATCACTTCATGCGTTATGTGCTATGCTTGGAGCGTCTCGCTCTTATGTTTACTTTTTAGTTTTCTTTAGCTTTTCTTTCTGTTCATAACAATTAGACCCAGCTTACTTTGTGTGGGAGAGAAACACGCTCCACTCCAATCTAGAACACATCATAAGATTTTTCATGCTTATCTTTCTATTGTTGTCTGTTCCTTATCTTTTCGTACTGCTGCCATGTTTAGTTTTAGTTTGTCTTTAGCAAGAGCCTAGGATTTTGTTTAGTTTGTTGCTGGAAATCTCTTTAGTTTTCATGTTTATCTTGTTAAGAGAGTTGGTTGTTGCACTGAGTTGTGTCTTGTCTTGAAAGTAGGTAATTGAGGTTGCTATTTAATTTTAGTAGTACCTTACAATAGTTTTGAGGTATTGATGTGAGTAATGTTTGAAATTTTGGTGTCAAGAGCTCTAGCCTATTAGTGATAGGTGTCGTATTTTGGGAAATCCTTGTTTATTTTCAAAAACCAACAAAACTAGTTGAGAACTCTAGCTACTAGATGGATCACTAATCTTTTGAGGGATCGGATATTAGAGTACACTCACGTACCATGAGTCGAGGATGCACGAGGATAACCAAACCCCCATACACTCCTCCTCAGGGTACTTGTCTCTTTTTGAACCTCCTCATTAGATTGAGAGTTACTGATAATAAGTGGATGAGTTCTTCAGACTAATGTAAATATTGAAAGTTGACACTTCCACCTCCTAATATTTGCTAGCCTCTTCCGTACCGTGCATTACCCTCTTCTCACTCCGAGAGTTTGCGTCCACCTTCGCCGGTACATCCAAACCCTTGGCATGATACGCTCTATCATCATAAACCTCCCTATATCTTTCCTCAAATTAGCCACCATACCTACCTATCAAGGTATTTCCATAGCCTTTCTGAGATATATTGCTGATACGTCTCAAACGTATCGATAATTTTTGATCGTTCCATGCATGTTTTGTGGGATATTTCTATGATCTAGATACACTTTTCATTCACTTTTGATCATATTTGGACTAACCTACTAACTCAGTGCACCCCAGTGCCAGTTCTTGTTTTCTGCTGTTTTTCTATTTCAGGTTTCCCCCATATTAAAAATGCTCCAAAAATTCGGATAAAAAATCAGTGCAACGGAGCCTTCCAGAATCACCAAAGTGGAGCCAGAGGGCCACCACCAGGTGTCTAGGCGGCCACCACCCCTGGTGCCCCCCCTGGCTGCCCCTTCGCCTATTTATTCTCCGTCACGGGGAAACTACGAAGAAAGAACCCTATTTCGCAAACTCGCCTCTGTTCCGCCGCCGCCGCGCTTCCAAGATCGGGAGCACCGTCAGGACCCTTCCCGGCACCCTGGCAGAGGGAGGATCGACCTCCGGGAGCTTCTCCTCCACCATGGACGCTTCCCGGATGTGCCATGAGTAGTTTCCTTTGGACCATGAGTCCGTGATCAGTAGCTATGTGATGTTATCCTCCCCTCTTTGTTCTTCATGGTTTAGACCTCGTGAGCTTCCCTACATGATCGAGGCACATATGTAATTCTTCTGCTGTTGCTATGCTTAGTTTGATGGGATCTGATGGATTATGAGATTATGTTCAGATCGTGATAGAGTAATATATTTGGTTTTATCTCTTATATTTTCGTTCCTAAGTAATTCTTGCATGTTCTCCATTGCTGTTTATTGCTTTTGCCAAGTAGTAGGTAGTGACTCCAAGAGGGAACGTTATACTCGATTGTGGGTACATGCCCCCTGATGACATGCTTGAGTGACAGAAACATGAGTCTAGGGGATGTGCTGTGCCCACAAGGGGGAAAAACGGTTCTTGTAATCGCGGTTGCAATGATTGTTTACTTTACGCAAAGTTATTTTTAATGCAGTTGGCTGTTGCTTTGGGTTTACACTTTGGGTGGGGCTCGCAACTTAATACCAGCGAGATGTTCTGCATAGATATCTCAAGGTGGATGATTAGTAGTAGATGCAGATGGATTTCGGTCTACTTATTTTGGCATACTGCCCATGCTTATGAGCCTCTTCCTTTTCTTTTGTAGCATAATTATCATTGCGGTGCGTTTATAATCCTGTCAATTGCCCATCTGTAATTTGTTACCTCGCATAGTAGTTTTATCGTCCTTTGGGAGAGAGACATCACTAGTGAAAATCACGGGACCCCGGTCCATATTCTCATCATTGTTTACAAGCTTATTTCCTTTTCAGTATTTACTTTCAGTTGCTATCATTATCATTACCTCTTGTGTTTGATCCTTTGTAAACAACAAGACCGGAGAGAATGACAACCTCTCTGAACTTCGTTGGGAGCAAAGTTAATTGTGTTGTGTGCAGGTCCAGGTCAAGGAAGCAACGTTTGTCGTAAACGGTGCCATTATTTTCTTGCCACCTACTTATCATCGCCGGAGTCCTATGGGAGACAAACCCTATCCTCTACATAGGGGAAATTTGCTGCTATCCTACATCTCACCTTCCACTTGGGGTAACCAACGAAGGGCGAGAAGCCATTACCACTTCCACGCCATCAAGCAAATTTCTGGCGCCGTTGCCGGGGACTCTGAGTGATAAGATAGGGGACTTGCCCACTACCTTTTACCTTTACTTTTTAGTCTTGTTACTTTACCTTTCTGATTTTATCTTTGTGTCTTATATCGAAAATTACAAAAAAATCTGCCACACTTGCTGCTACTATGGGTTCCACTGAAAACACCAAGTTGTGTGACTTCACCAGTCACAACAACAAAGATTTTATCTGCACTCCTATTGCCACACCTGCCACTTCAGCTACCTCTTATGAAATTAAACCTGCTTTTCTAAACCTTGTTATGAGAGATCAATTCTCTGGTGCTGGAGATGATGCTGCTTTACATTTGAATAATTTTGTTGAATTATGTGATATGCAAAAGTATAAAGAAGTAGAAGGTGATGTTGTTAAGCTCAAGCTTTTTCCTTTCTCTCTGAGAGGAGAAGCTAAAATCTGGTTTCAATCTTTTCCTAGGAATAGCATAGATTCTTGGGATAAGTGCAAATATGCTTTTATTGGGAAGTACTACCCACCAGCTAAAATTATCCAATTGAGGAGTAACTATATGAATTTTAGGCAATTGGATAATGAACATGTTGCCCAAGCTTGGGAATGTATGAAATCTCTTGTTAAGAAATGCCCGACACATGGTTTGACAACCTGGATGGTTATCCAGACTTTTTATGAAGGCTTGAACTTTACCTCGCGGAACCTGTTAGATTTGGCCGCGGGAGGAACCTTTATGTCAACTACACTCGATGCTGCCACAAAACTCCTCGATGAGATGATGACCAACTATTCCCAATGGCACACTGAACGCACTCCAATAGGTAGGAAGGTAAATTCTGCCGAGGAAATTACTTCCCTAAATGATAAAGTTGATTTAATTATGTCTCTACTTACCAAGCAACCCTCTATTGATCCTCATGACGTTCCTTTAAATTCTTTGGTTGCTCAGGAACAAGTAGATGTGAACTTCTTTGCTAGAAACAACTTTAATAACAATTCTTATAGGGTCAACTTTGCTAGTAATCCTAGACCGTTTCCATCCACTTATGGGAACAACAATACTTACCCTAGCAACAAGAACCCCAGTTCTGAATTAGAAAACATGCTTTGAGACTTTATCACTACCGAAAAAGCCTTCAAGAAGAATGTGGAAGAAAAGCTAGCTAAATTATATAATCTTTGTTTGAAGGTAGACAACTTAGCCCTTGATGTTGAGATGTTAAAAATTAGAACCTCTCCCCCCGAGGAGAGCAAGGCCACTCTTATTAATGCTATCCAGTTACAAATTAATGAAAATATTAGGATGATGGCTAAACTTAAAGAAAGATGGGCTAGAGAAAAAGAGGAAGATGATATAATTAAGAGCCTTCCTACACACCACACAGTTGCCACTATCCAAATTGTTGAGGACACCGAAACTATTAGCACCCAATGCACTCCTGGTCCCATTGGACCTATTAATGGTGATGCTAATACCTCAACTGTAGAAGAAGAAACCCCTATGAACATAGAGGGTTTCAAACCAGTGAGCCTAGATGACACTACTACCACCTTTGATAGTAGTGATATTGATCTTGATAGTTGCACCCTCTCATAGGTTATTAGCTTGCTACACAAAATGTCTAGAGACCCCCACACTAGCACACTTAATCTTGCCTTCACGGAGCATATCACAAATTCTCTCATCAAAGCTAGGGAGGAGAAGCTTAGGATAGAAGCCTTCATACCTAGGAAGCTAGATGATGGTTGGGACCCTATGATCAAAATTAAATTAAATAACTTCTCTTACTATGCTTTATGTGACGTTGGAGCTAGTACCTCCGTCATGCCCAAAAGAATCTATGATATGTTTGAATTGAAACCTTTTGATTCTTGTTCTTTTGGTGTTCGTCTTGTCGACTCTTCCATAAAGAAACCTTTGGGGAAGATCGACGATGTTCTTATCATTGTCAATGACAACTATGTTCCTGTTCATTTCATTATTATGGATATAGAGTGTGAACTTTTATGTCCAATTATTTTGGGACGTCCTTTTCTCCGCACCGTTGGTGCTATCATTGACATGAAAGAGGGGAATATAAAATTTCAATTCCCTCTCAAAATGGAGACGAAACACTTCCCTAGAAATAAAATCAAGTTACCTTTTGAGTTCGTTACACGGGCTAGCTATTCTCTTTCTCTTGATAAAACTTGATTCTTCTTTTGCCTTATGCCTAGCTTAAAGGCGTAAAAGAAAGCGCTTGTTGGGAGGCAACCCAAGATGTTTTTACTTATGTTTTTAGTGGTCTTGATGATTGTTACTACTGTATCAACATCATTTTAGCTTTATTTTCAAGCTTTGTGCCAAGTTATAGCCTCATATGACAAGGGAAGTGAAAGTTGTGACATGCTGTCCAGAAAACAGATTCTGTCTTCATGACGGGAAAAATTGATAAAATCACCAGTTCATCTTTTTGAGCTGATTTTTATACACAGCGTGCTCTATACAATCACGGATCTTTCATATGTTCTGAGTTTTTTTATTTGAGTTGCAGAGGTACCCCTAAAAAATTCTTTACTACCCGCTGTTCTGTTTTTCACAGATTCTGCCACGTTTTGTCTCTCCTAACTAATTGCAAACCTTAAGTTTGCTTTTTCTTTGCAAAAACCTTTTGGCAATCTTGAGAAACAGTAGCTCTTTAAGAATATCTTTATATCCAGTGGGGAAAAATTATTTATTAAGGGTACTAACCTCTCTAATCAGGTTATGATGAGTTATGTATGAAGAGAGTTTTCAAGTTTGCGATGGAAGATGATGAAAGACGATTCGGGAGTGTCAAGCGCTGAATCTTGGGGATGCCCCCATGCACCCCCAATAAATATTTAAGGATACTCAAGCGTCTAAGCTTGGGGATGCCCCCGTGCATCCCCTTCTCCGTCAACAATCATCAGTTCGTCCTTCGTCTCACTATATTTTTATCACTTCATGCGTTATGTGCTATGCTTGGAGCGTCTCTCTCTTAGGTTTTATTTTTAGTTTTCTTTATTTTTTCTTGCTGTTCATAAAAAGTCAGACCCCGTCTTACTTTGCGTGGCAGAGAAACACGCTCCACTTTCAAAATCTAGAACACATCATAGGATTCTTCATTCCTATCTTATTACTGTTGTGTGTTCTTTATCTTTTCGTAGCTACTGCCATGTTTAGTTTTAGTTTTAGTTTGTCTTTAGCAAGAGCCTTGGATTTTGTTTAGTTTGTTTCTGGAACTCTAATTAGTTTTCATGATCATCTTGTTAAGAGAGTTGGTTGTTGCACTGAGTTGTGTCTTGTTTTGAGAGTAGGTAATTGAGGTTGCTATTTAATTTTAGTAGTAACTTGCAATAGTTTTGAGGTATTGATGTGAGTAATGTTTGAACTATTGGTGTCAAGAGCTATAGCCTATTAGTGATAGGTGTCGTATTTTGGGCAATCCGTGTTTATTTTCAAAACCTACAAAACTAGTTGAGAACTCTAGCTACTAGATGGATCGCTAATCTTTAGAGGGATCGAAAATTAGAGTACACTCACGTACCATGAGTCGAGGATGCACAAGGATAACCAAACCCCCATACACTCCTCCTCGGGGTACTTGTCTCTTTGTGAACCTCCTCATTAGATTGAGAGTTATCGATAATAAGTGCATGAGTTCTTCGGACTAATGTAAGTATTGAAAGTTGACACTTCCACCTCCTCATATTTGCTAGCCTCTCCTGTGTTGTGCATTGCCTTCTTCTCATTCCGAGAGTTGGCGTCCACCTTCGTCGGTACATCCAAACCCTTGGCATGATAGGCTCTGTCATCATAAACCTCCTTATATCTTTCCTCAAAATAGCCACCATACCTACCTATCAAGGCATTTCCATAGCCTTTCCAAGATATATTGCCATGCAACATCCACCTCTTCATGACTTGATCTTCATGTCATACATGTTCCTGCTACACTGGCAGCGGCATACATTGCATACATCATGATAGCTAGATCTTCTTTATGATTTGAGTACCTTATAAAGTGTGAAAGATCTTCTAGACCCTCTTGTAAATTAGAGTGTTTCCCTTAAGTGAGCAAAAGATCCCAAAGTGGACAAAATAAAAGATCCCAAAGAGGACAAATGAGAGTTAAATAGAAAGAGCCATTGAGGCCACCAAAAAAATACAAAAAAATTGAAAAAAATAAAAAAAATAAAAAGAGAGAAAGGGGCAACACTACAATCCTTTTGAAAGATCGACACTAGTACTCCCTCTTATCCTTGTACTCCATAGAGATGATCATTCATGCATATAGCTATGTGGGGACCTTCACACTATAGAACTTGGCTTGCATATTCCAAGGATGAGCCTCCTCAAAAGAGCTCTAGGTCTTCATGAGCGAGCAAGTTAGATGCACCCCCACTAGTTCCATTGGAGAGCTTTTTAGCTCATATGTGCATCCGTTGCATGGCAATCCCTACTCCTCACATCATATCTTTCATTTGGCCTTCTCGCCTATGATTGTCCTCATTGATGTGAGCCTTTCTCACCTTTTTGTCTTCCTCCTCCACCATATTCTCTCTTTGCCATCCTAAGTGTCAACTCTCATTCTTACGCTCATCCATTGCATGAGTGCTCAAAATATCGAAAAGGAGTGGATCAAATTGAGTTGTACCTGGCTAGTGGTCTGGGGACGAGTCAAGATAATATTCCGAGGAAGACCAAGTGTGAAACTATAGTAGATTGAGTTCTCAACACAAAATACTTTTTTCTCGTATTCCCTATCCCCCTTCTTGCACGCAAACACCATTTAGAGACATTCGAGTCACGGACAGCGAGAGCTCTTGCACCTAATGTTCTTTCGTTGCTTGTTTCAATGCTAATATAGACTCTTGCACGTTATGACTTGAATTGAATCACATACCTTGATTGCTTTACTTTTCAAAGTTCTTATATGGTTGCTAGCATGTCACCACATAAATTATGTTTATTATAATTTACCTACTCAAGGACGAGCAGGAATTAAGCTTGGGGATGTTGATACGTCTCAAATGTATTGATAATTTCTGCTCGTTCCATGCATGTTTTGTCTGATATTGCTGTGATCTAGATACACTTTCATACACTTTTGATCATATTTGGACTAACCTACTAACTCAGTGCACCCCAGTGCCAGTTCCTGTTTTCTGCTGTTTTTCTATTCCAGGTTTCCCCCATATTAAAAATGCTCCAAAAATTCAGATAAAAAATCAGCGCAACGGAGCCTTCCAGAATCACCAAAGTGGGCCCAGAGGGCCACCACCAGGTGTCCAGGCGATCACCTGGCGCGGCCTAGCCGCGCCAGGGGGGGGGGGGGGGCGCCTGGATCCCTGGTTGCCCCCTGGCCCCCCCTTCGCCTATTTATTCTCCGTCACGGGGAAACTCCGAAGACAGAACCCTATTTCGCAAACTTGCCTCTGTTCTGCCGCCGCCGCGCTTTCAAGATCGGTAGCACCGTCAGGACCCTTCCCGGCACCCTGCCGGAAGGAGGATCGACCTCCGGGAGCTTCTCCTCCACCATGGACGCTTCCCGGATGTGCCGTGAGTAGTTTCCTTTGGACCATGGGTCCGTGATCAGTAGCTATGTGATGTTCTCCTCCCCTCTTTGTTCTTCATGGTTTAGACCTCGTGAGCTGCCCTAAATGATCGAGGCACATATGTAATTCTTCTGCTGTTGCTATGATGAGTTTGATGGGATTTGTTGGATTATGAGATTATGTTCAGATCGTGATAGAGTAATATATTTGTTTTTTATCTCTTATATTTTCTTTCCTAAGTAATTCTTGCATGTTCTCCGTTGTTGTTTATTGCTTTGGCAAAGTAGTAGGTAGTGACTCCAAGAGGGAACGTTATGCTCGATTGTGGGTACATGCCCCCTGATGACACGCTTGAGTGACAGAAACATGAGCCTAGGGGATGTGCTGTGGCCACAAGGGGGAAAAGAACGGTGCTTGTAACCGCAGTTGCAAGGATTGTTTACTTTACGCAAAGTTCTTTTTAATGCAGTTGTCTGTTGCTTTGGGCTTACACTTTGGGTGGGGCTCACAACTTAATACCGACGAGATGTTCTGGATAGATATCTCAAGGTGGATGATTAGTAGTATATGTACATGGATTTAGGTCTACTTATTTTGGCGTACTACCCATGCTTATGAGCCTCTTCCTTTCTTTTGTAGCATAGTTATCATTGCGGTGCGTTTATAATTATGTCAATTGCCCATATGTAATTTGTTTACCTCGCATAGCAGTTTTATCGTCTTTTGGGAGAGAGACATCACTAGTGAACATCACGGGACCCCGGTCCATATTCTCATCATTGTTTACAAGCTTATTTCCTTTTTAGTACTTACTTTCAGTTGCTATCATTGTCATTATCTCTTGTATTTGATCCTTTGTAAACAACAAGACCGAAGAGATTGACAACCTCTCTGAACTTCATTGGGAGCAAAGTTAATTGTGTTGTGTGCAGGTCTAGGTCAAGGAAGCAACGTTTGTCGTAAATGGTGCCATTGTTTTCTTGCCACCTACTTATCATCGCCGGAGTCCTATGGGAGACAAACCCTATCATCTACATAGGGGAAATTTGCTGCTATCCTACATCTCACCTTCCACTTGGGGTAACCAACGAAGGGCGAGAAGCCATTACCACTTCCATGCCATGAATTTCCATGCAACATCCACCTCTTCATGAATTGATCTTCATGTCATACATGTTCCTGCTACACTGGCAGAGGCATACATTGCATACATCATGATAGCTACATCTTCTTTATGTTTTGTGTATCTTGTAAAGTGTGAAAGATCTTCTATACCCTCTTGTAAATTAGAGTGTTGCCCTTAATTGAGGAAAAGATCCCAAAGTGGAAAAAATAAAAGATCCCAAAGAGGACAAATGAGAGTTAAATAGAAAGAGCCATTGAGGCCACCGAAAAAAATACAAAAAACAGAAAAAGAGAAAAAGAAAATTAAAAGAGAGAAAGGGGCAACACTACTATACTTTTGAAAGATCCACACTAGTAATCCCATATTATTCTTGTACTCCATAGAGATGATCATTTATGCATATAGTTATGTGGGGACCTCCACACTATATAACTTGGCTTGCATATTCCAAGGATGAGCCTCCTCAAAAGAGTTCTAGGTCTTCAGGAGAGAGAAAGTTAGATGCACCCGCACTAGTTCGATTGGAGAGCTTTTCTTAGCTCATATGTGCATCAGTTGCATGGCAATCCGTACTCCTCACATCATATCTATCATTTGGCCTTCTCTCCTATGATTGTCCTCATTGATGTGAGCCTTTCTCACCCTTTTTGTCTTCCTCCTCCACCATATTTCTCTCTTTTCCATCATAAGTGTCAACTCTCGTTCTTACGCTCATCCATTGCATGAGTGCTCAAAATATCGAAAGGGAGTGGATCTAATTGACTTGTACGTGGCTAGTGGTCTGGGGACGAGTCAATATAAGATTCCAAAGAAGACCAAGTGTGAAACTTTAATAGATTGAGTTCTCAACAAAAACACTTTTTCTTGTATTCCCATCCCCCTTCTTGCACGCAAAAACCATTTGGAGACATTCGAGTCATGGACAACGAGAGCTCTTGCACCTAATGTTCTTTTGGTACTCGTTTCAATGCTAATATAGACTGTTGCATGTTATGACTTAAATTGAATCACATACCTTGATTGCTTTACTTTTAAAAGTTCTTATATCGTTGCTAGCATGTCACCACAGAAATTATGCTTGTTATCATTTACGTACTCGAGGACGAGCAGGAATTAAGCTTGGGGATGTTGATACGTCCCAAACGTATGTATAATTTCTTCTTGCTCCATGCATTTTGTGTGATATTGCTATGATCTAGATACTTTCATACACTTTTGGTCATATTTGGACTACCCTATTAACTCAGTGCACCACAGTGCCAGTTCATGTTTTCTGCTGTTTTTCTATTTCAGCTTTTCCCCATATTAAAAGTGCTCCAAAAATTCAGGAAAAATCAGATAAAAAATCAGCGCAACGGAAGCTTTCGGAACCCCGAAGGAGGGACAGAGGGGCCCCACCTGGTGCCTAGGCGGCCAAGTGGCGCGGCCTAGGGCTTGGCCGCGCCACCAGGGCGCCTGGACCCCTGGTGGCCCCCCTGGCTGCCCTCTTCACCTATTTAATCTCCGTGACATGAAACCTCCGAAGAGAGAACCCTTTTTCGCGATCTCGCCTCCGTTCCGCCGCCGCCGCGCTTCCAAGATCGGGAGCGCCAACAAACTTCTTCCCGGCACCCTTCCAGAGGGAGGATTGACCTCCGGGAGCTTACCCTCCACCATGGACGCTTCCCGGAGGTGCCGTGAGTAGTTTCCCTTGGACCATGGGTCCGTGATCAGTAGCTCTGTGATGTTCTCCTCCCCTCTTTGTTCTTCATGGTTTAGTCCTCGTGAGCTGCCCTACATGATCGAGGTACATATATAATTTTCTGCTGTTGCTATGCTGAGTTTGCTGGGATCTGATGGATTATGAGATTATGTTCAGATTGTGATTGAGTAATATATTTGGTTCTTATCTTTTATATTTTTGTTCCTAATTAATTCTTGCATGTTATCCGTTGCTGTTTATTGCTTTGGCCAAGTAGTAGGTAGTGACTCCAAGAGGGAACGTTATGCACGATTGTGGGTTCATGCCCCCAATGACACGCTTGAGTGACAGAAGCATGAGTCTAGGGGATGTGCTGTTGCCACAAGGGAAAAAAACAGTGCTTGTGACCGCGGTTGCAAGGATTGTTTACTTTACGCAAAGTGATTTTTAATGCAACTATCTGTTGCTTTGGGTTTACACTTTGGGTGGGGCTCGCAACTTAATACCAGCGAGATGTTCTGGATAGATATCTCAAGGTGGATGATTAGTAGTAGATGCATTTGGATTTCAGTCTACTTATTTTGGCGTACTGCCCATGATTTTGAGCCTCTTCCTTTCTTTGTAGCATAGTTAGCATTGCGGTGCGTTTTCAATACTGTCAATTGCTGATACGTCCAAAACGTATCTATAATTTCTGCTTTCTCCATGCATGTTTTGTGTGATATTGCTATGCTTTTGATACACTTTCATACACTTTTGATCATATTTGGACTAACATATTAACTCAGTGCACCACAGTGCCAGTTCCTGTTTTCTGCTGTTTTTTTATTTCAGTTTTTCCCATTACTTAAAGTGCCAGAAAAATTTCGGGAAAAATATATAAAAAATCAGCGACCCGGAAGCTTCCAGACGCCCGAAGGAGAGCCGGAGGGGAGGCGCACGTCTCCCAGGCGGCCTGTGGGCGCGACCTAGGGGTAGGCCGCGCCGGGACCCCGCCTAGGCACCCTGGGAACCGCCTCGGACTCCCCCTTGGTTCTCATTTTTACTCGTGACGCGAAAACCCTGATTCCAGAACCCTTTTCTCCAAAAGCAATTCCGATCTCTGCCGCCATCGCCACCAAGTTTCGGGGGACCAGAATTCCTGTGCCGGCACCCTGCCAGGACGGGGAAGTTCCCCCGCATTCATCACCATCGACGTTGCTTCCTCCCTCCATGATGCGGGAGTAGTTCCTCCTCGGGGCTGAGGTTTCTACCAGTAGCTATGTTGTCTTCTCTCTCTCCCATGATGCGATCTTCATTGTGATCATAGGCTATGTTAATCTAGGATGATCCCATGATGTTTCCCCTTCTTCTATGTATTGGATTGGTGTACTCACTTGATCTTATCTAGTATAATCCCCGAGACCATGGTGACAACGGTCTATTGGACATGGGTTAGAAGAATATTTTCATGAGTGATTTCCTCTTTTGTGTGTGGTTGAAGATTGAGAGTCTCTTGGTGCTTGTCTTTGACTATCCTTTAGATATGTTGTGGTGATTGTGGTACTCTCTTTGGATGGCCGCGGTGACATTGGGAAATGCATAGATGAGAACTACGAACTCTGAGGTTTGCTTTTGTAGCCATACACAATTCTCGTCCTCTCTTGACCACAAAGGAATGACCTCCAAGTACGTCTCCATTGCATGTTTTATGGGAAATATCATGTGATTAGACTATGTTAATGTTATTGGGAGTTGCTACTAGTGAAAGTATCACTACTAGGGAATAGCCTTATAGTGGCGCACTGTTTTTGAGTTTAGTGGCGCATTAGGGATGCGCCACTAACTACAAGCCACTAATAAGGGCTTAGAGGTGGCGCATTCTGGATGCGCCACCCCTAAGGCCCTTAGGCATGGCGCATCTCATAATGCGCCACCTCTAAGCTCTTAGGGGTGGCGCATTCTGGTATGCGCCACGCCTAAGGGCCTTAGGGGTGGCGCATTCGCAGTGCGCCACTAAGTCCTGACAATATGCGCCACTAAATAATTACAGAAAACAAAAAAAAGAATTACATAAAAGAATAAAAGCATTACAGATATTTTTATTATATTACAGAAATGCAAAATACAATATAACAATGAGGCCAACAATTATTGATACAAAAGAATTGCAATATAATTTTTATTACAAAGGTTTAGAGGCCAACAAGATTCACAAGATTACATTCCATCACAAAATTACAATGAGTCCAACAATTATTGAAAACCGAAATCTACTTTCGTCATCACTACTTGTTTGCTCTTCAACCTACACAAAACAAAGCTTTAGAGGTCACAGCCATCATACCAAAGGAGAACAAAGCAATCTAGCATCTATTCTTATCAACAACTTAAAGCAAGTCGATGAATGGTGAAAAGCATGCACATATGCATAAAAATGCATATGCAGTGACCTTTATACACAAAGAGCACCAAGAGTATTTGACACTACCATCTAGTACACAAAGAGTACATCCAAATTACATCCAAATTACACAAAGAGTACATTCAATTAATTGTTTTGACTCGGCTCGGGGAATGGGCGGCATCCTTCTTTCTTCATGAAAGGCCTTGTGTCACGCAGGGCCTTTAGGCGGACTTCTATCTCCCCATTGGATGGTGCAATGTTGGAGTGGAAGATCGACCCCCTCATTTGTACTTCATGACGGATGATAGTCGCCATCTGCGCTTGGATGTGAAAGAACTCCTCCTTCAGATTTGCATCGGCGATTTCCGCCTTCCTTTCAGCCCACGCTCTGAGATGACTTGGCAGCGTAAGGTTGCGTTGTTCCTGTACAATCGCCCTCATGTGATGAAGGGCGTAGTACGCATCCCTCACACTGCCAGCCGGCTGCTTGACGCACGGGAACTGCGTTACGTGGTTGAACACGTTCACGCCAGGCTAATTTTTCCTGAACTTGTGCTTCATGATCTTGCCTCCGGCTTTTATGTAGCCGACGAGAGCATCATCCAAAACTCTCATGATATACTTGTAATCTTTTTTGTTCACACTCCCCGAGTCTAAATACACGGCATGCGAGTGTTGCGGTGAAAAGCAGATGAGCACGCAGTCTTGATCCTCACTGCATAATTAAAACAATCCAAAAGGAATGTTGGAAGAGGACAATGGAAAGCTAAGAAAGCATATATGCTACGGAGGCGAGCGAATGACTTACTTGGGAGAGTAGGTCATAAGAAATGAATCTTTGTCGGCGTTCCGTAGCATGAAGTCTGTGATGTACCCCGCCGCGAGAGCCGCGTCCCCGTCGTCCATCAAGATGCTTTCACGCATGTAGAAGGGGTCCAATATCGCGACGCTCGGGGTCTTATCTCTCCTGATACTCATAGAAAGGCTGAGCGAGAACAGACGGATAAGGCTATGGTCCAGCCGCTTGAGATGGTACAAATTGAAGATCTCCGAAAACCGTAGGATTATCATATCCGCGGGGATAGTGTTGATGAAGCCCATGTTGAGTGGCACCTTGGCCATGAAAACCGGGTACGAGGGATTCTCTTCTCGAAGAAGAATCTTCTCTAATGCCATAATACTATGATGCACACTCTGCATATCCGAAGTTGCAAGGTCCAGCATGTCCTTAGGTAGCATCGCCCTACCAGCCACATGGATTTCAAACGAGAGATCCTTGGGTCTTGGTGGCCCGTCCTGAGCCCGGATCGGCATCGAAGGTTGGCTACTAGAAGTGACGCTCTTCTTTCTTTTCCGTCCCTTCTTCTTTTCTGATTTTGAGCAGTCACCGGCCTTTATCTGCTCAGTGGCCGCCTTATGGAGTGTGGACGGGCTGAGAATAGATCTTGTGGCATCTGCTTGAGGCTCGGTGAAGGCGCAAGCTGCTGGAGACATGTCCTGAGAAGCAGCGAAGAGACGCGTGGAGCAAGCAGGCTTCGCCGCAGGATCAGCTGGACCGCGAGCTTCCTCGTCATGCTGACAGGCTCCTTCAGCAGGAGGCATGAATAAGTCATCAGCATCATACAAAGTATTGATGAACTGGTCGGCGCTGATATCATCATCAAGATCATCGTCTTCTTGTTGTGCTCCGATGGGATCATGTGGGGCCGACACGATGACTAGCGGTGTTGTCCTAGGTGTGGTGCCCCTTTCCCCCGTCATTAAACGCATTTGGCTCTTCGGCCATAGGCATATTTGGTTGAAACAGTCACTGAGGACTGCCGGCTCATCCTCATCGTATCCGGGGGGTTGAATGGGAGGTTCAACTCTCTCGTAGCCCGAAATCACGAGAGAGATTTGAACCCTATGCATCTCCGGTGCCATCGGCATATTGTGCATGATTCGATTTTGTGGTTGAATGATTTTACCTTTGGCAACATCCTTCAACTCGCCGTCCACGACTTGTAATAGAATGCATGGAGTGTCCTCCTGCGAAAGAGATATATATATATATATATATATATATATATATATGCATGTACGGCATCAGAGAGATTCCACTAAAAAAGGCAAGGAGATGAAGTCCTCGTTTGAGTTGCAGACGCTTATAGTTACCTTGAGGGCGTCGAGGTCGGCTAGTGAAGAGACCCCGCCGATGACGGCGGGCATGCAAGAGACGGAGGGCGCGCTGCCTCCCGTGGCGTCGGTCCCCCTATTTGTGCTGCCACCGGGTGCATTATTGTTATGCCCGGGTTGCTCGATCGTGGCCAGAGGAGTTACCATCACGTCCGGCGTCGCCGCCGCGGTGTTGGCGGCCGGAGTCACCAATACGCCGGGAGTCGGTGCGGGAGCCACCACTACGGCCGGAGTCGGGACTGCAGGCGCCGCGGGGCCCGAGTTGCTGCCGACCATGCTGGGGACTGGTATGGGCCCTTGTCCACCACGCTCTTGCCAATTCGCGAGCGACTGCATCATATATGGAAGGAGAGCGTTCATCGTCTTCGCCACTTCGTCCTGGACAAGCTGCGGAAGCATGTTCACCTTCTCCTCCAGTCCACGAACATAAGCGGCATCTTCTTCGGTCCTTCTCGCCTTGCGCCCCCTCGAACCGGACTGCTCCGCCGATTTTCCATAATATTCGGACTAATTTAGGTCCGCACCAAAGCCGACCACACGGCCGGCTGACGATGGCTTCGCCGTCACGTCGTCAACCTTCTTGACCTTGTTCAATGCCCTGTTGAAGGCGTTGTCCCACGGGCCGGCCGGCTTAACCGACGACTCCTGCGATGAGGCGATTTTCATTTCCGCTTGCTGCAAAAAGAATGTGAAACGTTAAGAAATTTTGAACTTCACTCGAGAATTCAATCGACAAGGTCGCGTGGTAAACTACTTACCACGGCAGTCGTAAAATCCTGAATCTTAGGATCGATAATTATTTTCGAGGTTGCTTTGTCCTTATAGCTCCGGGCCCTCACAAAGAATTCGGTCTGCGGATCATCTTTGTATTGCTGGAAGGGGTTAGGTATGCCCGCAGCGGTGTACTCGGCATCCTCCTTGTCCCATTTAGGCTTGGAACTTTTGTAACCACCGGCTCCGAGACGATGGTTACCTATGACCTGCGACCGCATGGCCTTGCCCTTTGCACTCGCGGCCTTGGCTTGCTCGGACTCACACCTAGCCTTGAAAAGGTTGTAGGTAGCTTCGTCGATCAACGACTCTTTCTCCTTGAGCTCCTCCCAGGTTTTGTTCTTTTCAAAAATTGCCCTCTTCACCCGGGTTTTCCAACTGGACAAGGCCTTGCTCATCTTCCTGAGGGCCCATGTGTTTACTTTGTTCCCTCTGAGTTTGGTGTTATCGTACGTCTCCGGAAACTTGTATCGTCCGTGCAGCTTGTTGATAAGAAGCTGACAATAATGAATATTCTCACGACTCCTGAGGTTAATCGTGGTGATCGGCACGGTGTTGCGGAGGATCGCCGCAACTTGACGGCCGTACCCTTCCGAAAAACGTTCGGGCTCTTTAGGAATCCCGACGGCGGTCACAACAGTAAACTCTTGCCTGATGACGCCGACCTTGGTCGATTTCCGATTCCTCTTCTTCGACTGGGTACCATCTGTGTTGGAGCCACCGGTCCCATCATCCTCGCCGATGTTCCTCTCGCCGTCTGTCGTACCGGCCTCCTCCTCCAAGTCATCATCCGATGAGTCGGACTCCGACTCTATCTCCTCCTCATACTCCTCCTCGCCCGGAGGTACTTCCTCTTCTCTCTGCTCCTCGACCTCCTCCTGGGAGTATTCCCAAAATTGCTTCCTTTTTGTACCCGGATGAGAAGAAGGACCGGCGTCGGTTCCGGTCGACATGTTTGCACTAGTACAATATTAGAAAATGCAACTACTTAATTAATTAGCACAATAAATAAATGCAAATACTCTCATGTTAATAAAAATAGCAAAGGTCATACACGAATTCACGGAAAAATTCGGCATGACCTTTGCTCCTTTTCTTAACATGAGAGTGCCCCATTCTCAACCGAAACGGAAGTTAATCAACATTTCGGGAGAAAGGGGATAATGAGAGTCCCTGCACATAAAAAATGCCTACATGTAGGCACAACCATCACATATATAGTGTAGAACAATGCACTAAAATAGATATTCAAACATCATATATATAGGTAAATTTCATATGATAAACAATGCATTGCAAATTGGCACTTGCTTGGGTTTTTTCATATTCAGTTGAAATATCTTATAACTAAGTCATTCAGTTCCAGCATGATGGATGGATGGATGGTAAATCACCCTACTCATGTTGCCAAGATATAAATACATACTCATACCCTGGCACTACAGAAAACCACATGGCTTATTCTCATCATGAGGCAAAACAAAAATAATCCCAAATGAACCACAAAAACCAACGATGACACAATAATAACAGTAGTATGAAATGATGCAACGCGCAACGAATATCATGTGTGCATCTTATTGAGCACACGGAAAACAAGATCTTTGCCGAGTGCATAGAGAAAATTGCTCGGCAAAACTATTACACTCGGTGAAGCATCACCTTTATCAAGCACCACGTGGGCGGGACACGGGCACTAACTTGAAGCTTAGTGGTTATTCAATTCTAATTTTTTTTAAATAAGCCAGAGAAGCACAAAACCTGACAAGGTGGCATGATATGACATCTAGAGGTGTGATCAATTTTGAGAGTGTTTTTCAAAAGTTTTCACATAGTTTTCTTACAAACTAGGCCATCATTCAGCAACAAACTAGGTTTCGAGAAGGAATGAATCAGGTTTGCATTTGAAGTGACCGCTAATTCATTCGTTGACTTTAAAACTTTATCAACATTAAACGCACACCATTACATGTTTCATGTTCAAAAAAAATCAGTTCTCTTTTCCTATATTTAGGCCATGCATTTCTTGTGATTTATGAATTTAATTTTATATAAATGGATTGAAAAAGCAAGGATGTAGAACAGGGTCATATAAATGGATTGAAAAATCATATAAATGGATATAAATGGATTGAAAATGGATTGAAAACTACAATCTGTAAACATTTGCCCCTACAAGCATTAACACAAGCACCTATCAAGCAAAATCCTTCCACATATAAATTTGAACATGCACTGAAAAGATCATGCAGCAGGTACTCATCAAGAAACAATCATCATTATATTCTCGCAATATGAAATCCACATCAAGTACTCATCCAATACAAAGATCAGGACAAAATTGAACAAACAGAGGATGCGAGAGGAAGGTGGGAGGGGGGATGAGGGAAGAGGGAGGAAGGAGGTAGGAGTGGTGGCTACCTGCCTATGGACTGCTCGCCGGCGTAGCTCCGGGCGATGGTGTTGCTGGGCGGGAGAGGCAGCTCCAGGGAGGGAGGCGCTGGGGACGGACTCTGGTGGTTCGATCGGGGAGGGGGCGGCGAGGGCGGCAGCTCCGGTGGCGGCGAGGGCGGTGGGCGGAGAGGGGGGCTCGAACGACGGGGGGCGGCTCCGGTGGCGGTCGACGGCGAGGAGATTGCGCTGGGAGAGATGGTGTGGGCACGGGCAAGGGGAGGGGGTGATGGAGCGGTTAAGGCTTAGGGGTGGCGCATTTTGCTGAAATGCGCCACCCATAAGGTTTCTTATGCGTGGCGCATTTCGGCGAAATGCGCCACGCATAAGGAACCTTATGGGTGGCGCATATCAGCAAAATGCGCCGCGCATAAGAGAACTTAGTGGCGCATTTGGGAAATATGCGCCACCCCTAAGCGTTTTTTAATTTTTTTGTTCAATTATTTTTTAATTATACATGCCTTGTCACATTATGAATGAATATTCTTCTTTTTGGAGTATATGTAGGTGGTTATAATATGCCTTGTCACATGCCTTGTCACATGCCTTGTCACATTATGACATGTTTAATTAAACATGTCTTGTCACATGCCTTGTCACATTATGAATGAACTTAGTGCCGTAACAATTACGATGAAAACACAGACCCCTGATGGTTATAATATGTAGGTGGAGTCATGAAGTGGATACAAACAAGGAAAATCTTTAACAAAATACTAGGTGTAATGTGAGAGGGGAGCAAGCACAAGCAGCAAAACCAACAAACAACAACAAAGTGCATATTAAATCCATGCATACACAAAGTGATCATGAATTACAAAATATTTTTCTTAAATTTGGAGCTAGCTATCTAGCTATCGTTTCCTCACGATCTTCTTCTTGCCCTTCTTTGTCGTGGTTGAATAATTTAGGCCCGGGACGCCTTCACTTTTCCTCTTGAACGGGAGGAGACCTTTCTTCGGTAGGGTTGTGGTGTATGTATCCTGAGCGGCGTAGTCATGCTCCATCTTTGGGTCGCCGTACTTGTCAAAGTCTTGCTCGTTGGCGACTCCATCCATTCCGATGATGTTTCTTTTGCCTCTCCTCACTACAACACGGCTCGGCTTTGATGGGTCGGTAATGAAGAAGCATTGGTCCACTTGGCTAGCCAGTACCCATGGCTCATTTTTCGCGGTGACGTTTGCGCCCGTAGACTTGGATTTGGCTTCGGGTATAACCATGGTGGTGAAGTACCGGTCTTCTTTTACGACGCTCTTGGCCCATCTCACACGGAACATCGGCACTTTCTCTCCACAGTAGTCGAGCTCCCATATGTCCTCGATCCTTCCATAGAATCTTTCCTTGACGTCATCGGTGTAGAATATCCCCGTTACCCCTGAGTTCTGGTAATCGCAGTTATTGTCCTTTTCCTCCGTGTAAAATGTGTAGCCGTTGATATCATACGCTTGATAGGTCATCAGGTTGCGTGCGGCACCCTGTGACAAGGTGAATATCATCTTTTCGTCCTCGGAAGCGTTCCTTCGCGGGGGATTAGCACGAAGCTCGTCCCTGAACCAAGTCATGAAACCGGAGTTGTGCTCTTTGATTAGCCGTGGATCTCGGTCCGTTATCTGCAGGCCCTGGTCACTGTACTTGTTCCTTATTAAATCCTTGTGCTTTACTATCCAAGGATCGACCAGCTGGATGTGTTGTAGCGCGACTAGGCTTGCTCTTTCAAAGTCGATGTCTCGACCGTCAAAGTTGACATGCATTGCGCGGCTTCCCTCGTGGTGACCACACCCATCGGTCCTGCCAAAGTGCTTGTTGACGGCCAGACCAACAGGGTTCTCGGTGTTGAGATAATTCGTGCAAAAAGAGATGCACTCTTCGGTTAGAAAGCCCTTCGCTATGCTTGCATCTGCACGGGACCTGTTACGAACGTATTTTTTGATGTGCCCATTCATCCTTTCGAACGGCATCATGCTGCGCAGAAACGCAGGCCCGAGTTGGACGATATCCTCCACGACGTGGATCAGCAGATGCACCATAATGTCGAAGAACGCGGGCGGGAAATAGATCTCAAGCTCGCATAGTATGAGCACGATCTCCTCCTGTAGCCTTTTGAGTTGCGTAGCGCAAATCGACTTCCGGGAGATGACGTCAAAAAAGTTGCAAAGGACAAACAACGTTTTACGGACGTGCTCGTCCATTATCCCTCGCATCGCAACCGGGAGAATCTGCGTCATCAGAACGAAACAGTCGTGAGATTTCATCCCGCTGAAACGCTGCTTCGCCTCGTCTAGGTATCTGCTTATCTTCCCCGCGTAGCCGTTCGGAAATTTTACTCCTATGAGGCAGTGGATAAACTGCTTGATCTCCTCCTCGCACAGAGTGAAGCATGCCGGGGGGCAGTGATCAATACCGGTCTTCTTCTTGTTCGTCCTTTTTCGTTTGCGAGAGTTTTGCGTTTCCGTATCCTCTTCCTCCTCCGGCTCATCATCGTCGTCACTAGGGGGGTGAAGTTCCCTCCTGATGCCCATAAATTTCAAGTCATTCCTTGCTTTTGGCCCGTCCTTGGTCTTCTCCGGCATGTTGAGCAGCGTGCCAAACAAGCTCTCGCACACGTTCTTTGTGATATGCATTAGATCAAGGCTATGAGGACTGCGGAGTAGACTCCAGTATTGCAAATCCCAGAAAACAGACCTCGCTTTCCATACCCTCATCAACGGCTGAGTCTTCTTTTTTTTCTTTCCCGGCGCGGGGCACTCTTTCCAAGTTTTCAGCAAGTTGTCGATTTCTTTGCCGCTCTTTCGAGCTGGGGGTGCTCGGAGCTCCTCGCTTCCATCGAACAGATGTCCCTGTTTTCTCCACGCGTGTTTCTTGGGAAGCCACCTCCGAGACCCCTGGAACACGGTTTTTGAAGATCCAGGATCTTTTGGTAGCTAGCGGTACGTTGTATTATCCATGCACCTAACGCATGCACATAATCCTTGGACCACCTGCCCTGAGAAATATCCGTATCCGAGATAGTCGTGCACCGTCGTGATCACCGTGGCTTTCATTGGGAAATATTCTTTTGCCGCGGCGTCCCACGTATTGACTCCGTCTTTCCATAACGTTTCTAGCTCCTCTTTCAACAGCTGCAGATATAGATTGAGGTCCGTACCTGGTTGTTTCGGCCCTTGAACTGGCATACACATTGTTATGTACTTTTTCTTCATGCACTTCCAGGGGGGAAGGTTGTATATGCATACAAACACGGGCCAGGTACTGTGTGTGCTGCTCTGGCCGCCAAACGGATTGACTCCATCGGCGCTCACACCAATCCTGAGGTTCCTTGGTTCTTTCCCAAAATCTGGGTATTCGAGGTCCAACGCAGTCCATTGGCTACCATCTGAAGGGTGCCTCAGCATGTCCTCCTTTTCCGGATCCGGGTTCGGGTCATCCTCTTTTAGCTTCTTTCTATCCGCGTGCCAGGTCATGAGCTTTGCTTCCTCGGGATCTACGAAATACCTCTGCAGACGAGGAGTGATCGGAAAGTACCATACCACTTTTCTAGGAACTTTCTTCCCTCTCTTGTATCGACTAACACCGCACACCAAACATGTGGTTTTATCTTCGTCCTCACCCCTATAGATCATGCAATCATTTATGCAGACGTGGTATTTAACGTGCGGAAGATCGAGAGGGCAAAGGACTTTCTTGGCCTCAGCGATACTAGTTGGGCACGTGTTGCCCTTCGGAAGACGATCGTGCAAGAATGCCATGTTATCATCGAAGCTTTCGTCGGTCCATTTGTGTTTTGCCTTCATCTCCATAGCCCCAAGTGTTACATTCAAGCGGGTATCCTTGTCATTGCATCCTTCGTACAAATTCGTAATCGCGTCTTTCTCGAGTTGCGCCATCTTGGCTTTCTCTCTAGCTGCACCTCTTGCGTTCAACGCCTCTTTGACAAGAAGCTCTTGAACATGAGGGTCCCGCACCCAGCTTGAATCATCATGTCCGACATCTTGATCTACATGTCCGGCATCTTGATCTACATGATCTGCTTCGGCATCTTCTTCATGATCATGTACGGGATGCTCTTCGTCATCTCGCCCGCCGCTGTTTTCTGGTTGCCCTTCCTCATTTACTGGCGCCCCACCATTGACGTCCTCCTCCTCACCAGCTTCATCACTTATCCATCGTGTGTAGCCATCCATCAAACCATTACGCTTCAGGTGTCTTTGCAATATTCCGAAATCAGGCTCGGTCACGCACTGCAGTTTGCATCTCCGGCACGGACATCTTATATCCGACCTATTATTCCTTAGCATGTCGTTTGTCGCACATTGCATCCACCTAGCCACGGTGATATCGCTCAGCATCTCGCGGACCATGGTCGATCACCTGCGTGCACGGAGAGAGCAACACAATTATATATCACAGTCGTCGCAGGAAAAATTCGGCATGACCTTCCCTAATAATGCATGGGAGCATGCGGAGAGTGCGCTAGAAATTTGCCAAAACGGAAATGAATCGACATTTCGGCAAAACATTTGCCACTCAAGATACACATATACATCAAACCACCATAAGCTTCACACATACATCAAACCACCACAAGCTTCACATATACATCAAACCCAAGATTCACATATACAACAAACCCCAAGCTAATAAAGGCAAGTATATGGGTCATAAATGGAACAAAAGAGTTTGGGAGGAGGTCCACTTACTTCAATATGAAACAAAATAGATGTAATGCCAAGTATCGATGGATAAATGGAAGAAATGAGGTGGGGAGGAGGAGAAAACCGAATAGATCTAGGGTGAGAAGAGTGGATCTAGTTTGAGAATTGTGTGGAGTGAGTGAGAGGTGGTAGGTGGGGTGGAGTAGATAAGGGAAGCTCTAGGCATTTAGTGGCGCATATAGGAAGTCAGTGGTGGCGCATCTGTGCAATGCGCCACCCCTAAGCTCTTATGGGTGGCGCATTACCACAATGCGCCACCCCTAAGGACCTTATGGGTGGCGCATATACAGAATGCGCCACCCCTAAGCTATTAGGGGTAGCGCATTCTGTATGTGCGCCACCTATAAGGTCCTTAGGGGTGGCGCATACTGCTAGATGCGCCACGTATAAGATCATCCAGGCTGTCCCACTCTTAGGGGTGGCGCACTGGAATATAATGCGCCACCCATAAGGTCTTATGGGTGGCGCATTATTTTCCAGTGCGCCACCCATAACAGGTGGTGGCGCATCGCTTTCCATATGCGCCACTAATAGGCTTTCCATGTATAGCTATTTCCCTAGTAGTGTATGAAGCCTAGGCCTTGTTTCCACCATTGCAATACCGTTTGTGCTCACTTTTGTCGCTTTCTACCTTGCTGTTTTTATTTATTCAGATTTATATTACCTTGCTTTGCCACCCCTATCACCCATATTTTACCATCTCTTCGCCGAACTAGTGCACCTATACAATTTGCCATTGTATTAGGTGTGTTGGGGACACAAGAGACTTCTTGTATCTTATTTGCAGGGTTGCTTGAGAGAGACCATCTTCAACCTCTACTTCACTGAGTTCGATAAACCTTAGGTCATCCACTTGAGGGAAATTGCTGCTGTCCTACAAACCTCTGCGCTTGGAGGCCCAACATAGTCTACAAGAATAGAAGCGTGCGTAGACATCAAGCTATTTCTGGCGCCGTTGCCGGGGAAGTAAGTGTTTGAAGGTATATCTTTAGATCTTGCAATTAAATCTTTTCGTTTCTTGTTTTTAGTTTCACTAGTTAGGCTTATGGAAAACCGCACTCTTAGTTCGCTGCTTGGGGAAGGCCGCTTTACCACACCCGTGGTAGAGAAGTCTCCGCCACCTACTGAATGTATCCCGTTCCAAATACCACTTGGGATAATTGAAATAATTAGGAATGATTGTTATGATGGGACAGCCAATCCTAGTATTCATTTGTTGAAACTTACAGAACTTTGTGAGTTGTTTAAGATTTCAGGTTTGACAAGAGATGGATTCATGAGGAAATTGTTTGCATTGTCACTGAAAGGAAAAGCATTGGAATGGTATAGGCTACTAGATGATTCTCACCTGCTGGATTGGGAAGAGATCCAGTCTCTCTTTTACTCCAAGTTTTATCCTCTTCATGAAGTCCATGAGAATAGGAATTATGTTTATAATTTCTATCCTCATGACGGAGAGAGCATAGCTCAAGCTTGGGGGAGACTGAAAACTTTAATGCTAAAATGTCCTAACCATGGGCTCCCCAAAGATATCATTATTACTAATTTTTATGCAAGGCTCTCTCGACAGGATAAAGACTTGCTCGATTCCTCCTCTATGGGTTCTTTCACAAACGACAAGATTGATGCTAAATGGGAACTCCTTGAAAGAATTCAACGCAACAATGAAGATTGGGAGATCGACAAAGGTAAAGAGTCAGGTATAAATTATGAGTATGATTGCATTATGTCCTTTGTTGAAACTGCAAGTTTTAATAAGTTTAGTGCTAAGTTTGGGCTTGATTCTCAACTCCTTGTTGATTTCCTCAAATATTTTGCTTCACATCTTAATATGCCTAAGGAGGATTGGATCGAGCATCATGAAACTTTTAAAGAGATTTGCAAAGAAAATGAAATTGTTCATGATGATTGCAACATGCATGATCCAATTCCTAAAAATGAAGTTTTATATAAGCATGTTAATTTTTGTGGAGTGGATAGACCTTGTGAAGGGCCTATGATTGAAGAAGAGAAGTATTGTAAGCAACATAAGCATGAAAGAACAATCACTTGGTTACAGATTTAAATAAAATTGCTAGAGAATTGTGTGACCTTTTATCCTTTTACTTGTGAACTTTGTGGTATAGAGGGTCACTTTAATTTTCAATGCATGAACTTTCAAAACATAACTGTTAACCAGTTGTGTGATAACATGATCACCCCTGATCTTTATGATGAACTTATGTTATTTTTGATGTGTGAAGAGTTATCAGAAAAGACTTCTTGGCTAGATGTTAATGCCTTAGGAATAAACAACACTTTGCAAAATTGCCATCTCTATTGTGTTGTTAATTGCCATGAAAATGATTACATAAGTAAGATTAGAAAGGAGGGAACTTTACCAAAGTATAAAAATGTCTCTTATATTTCTACTAATAAAAAAGAGAATTTCTCCCAAGTTTCCCCTATTGTTTCTAATGATAAACCAGGATATGTGGAGAAACTTCATCTCCAATCACACCCTCCTAAGGTGAAGAAGAAGAAAAAGAAGAGGAGGAGGAAGAGGAGCAAGAAGGAAGAATAATGGGTATCAACCTGGCCTGAGCATATTCCTCCCATCAACTTTTATCTTAACGGTTGTAAGGTTAAAGAAGAAGGTGAAGTTTATTGCCTTAATTATCATCTTGATGATACGTCCGTAGGTACTATTGAAGATGATTTTGATTATGATATGCATGTTACTTATTGTGATTGGGAAGATGCTGATAATGCTACTTATGATCTTGAAAATCTTTTTGGTGCCAACTCTAAAAATGATGATATAAAAAGCTCTAAGCTTGGGGATGATAGGATTGCAAGTCCTTTACCCATTAGTGATGTGGTAATTTATAATTATTTTGCTAGTAAGAATAAAGACAACATGTTTACAAATATAGTTGCTAGCAATGATAATGCTCTTCTCTACTATGATGATGTTATATGTAACGACCCGGTCCCAAAAGGAACCAAGTCTACTGTGCTTCTGTGCTATCCCTGGATCAGTATGCTAGCACACACAGTACTCGATGAAATACCAGGAATCACATGTCAAAAAGTAACGTAAATACATGGTATTTATTACCTTATAGCCTTTGGGCTAGAATACACCGCGGAAATAAACAATACATAAGTGGAGTCCCATCAACACCAACGGCAAAGTTGAGTGTAGACATCGTAACCCTACATCGCATCACTTACTCGTCGTATACAATCCTGCAACACCGAAGGTTACAGCCCAAAATGGGTCAGTACTTTGAATGTACGGCAAGTTACTCCCAAAAAAATATATAACAGACCTATCTTCTACATGCAATTTTGGCTGGTGGAAAAGCTCTAAGAGTTTCAGTTTGCATAAAGCTGATTTTGTCCTACTCAAAGATTATCATAACAGTACTACAAAGCTCATAACATGATTGAATTGGTTTCTCCAAGTCAATCTATTCCCAAAGTTGATTAAACCCGATTGATTAATTAAATATGATGAGATCCGTCAACATTCCCACTTCTAGATGCTCAAAGTTGTCCGTAACCGGGGACACGGCTAATCATGATCAGTTTGTACACTCTGCAGAGGTTTGTGCACTTTTCCCCACAAGACTCGACCACCTCCATTGGTATTCGCCACACTACACTTTGTATGGAAATAGGAAGGTCGAGACATGGTCTTTTAGAAGAGTTTCCCTTACTCTGGCGGTGCCCATCCCACCTACCAACACTACGTTCGTAGCACCACCTAGCAAGGGTCACTACTACTAATTAACCAAGCCAGAGCCCATAATGGCTTGTGGCTGCACACGTAAGCTTCTAGTTATGAAAAATATGATTGATCCCTTTAAGCCTGGGTGGCATTCCGCAGTGAGTACTGGCCATCTCCAGGTCACTCAGGCAAATCCACTGGTTCCTCCAGGGTGCCCCCAACCATTCCACCCAGGTGGTTCATTAAGATTATCTTGGTCCTGTTTACTACTTAGTCACTCATACCTCATAATGGATCACTTCCCAATCCACGTCTACTTAGCAAAGCAGTATAATTCTACACGGTGGCGACAATGATATAAGGTTCAGACCTACCTCAATGAACTACTGGGTGTAATAGCATAGCATAATATATAATCCTATCAATGCATAATATTTAAGTTGGACTACAATGCATATAAAAATATATAGGTAATACTGGAGCATGATCAAAAGAGTAACTTGCCTGGATCCTGAGGATGAAATATTCTACTCGTAGTCATCTCTCCATCTCGTTACAATATATCTAACGGTAAAAGAGAAACACTTCAACACACAACTCAATCCAAAGTGAAGATCCAAATAAGATACAATTACAACATAAATATTTAGTTATTACTATTAATAAAATAATTACTATGGCATGGATAGGTTGAGATAGGATCAAGTTGGATTGGATGGAAATATGATGGAAATCATATATCCGAGGATTGTAAAATCAATTGGATATGTTGAAGGTTGATTATAAAATCAATTAGATGGAGAGTATGTCAAACTCAGTTGGTTTGTCCATATGAATATTTGAATAGGAAATCAATTCTTGGATTGGATTGAAAAAGATCCGATAGAAATCGTGATGATCTTGTTGAGAAGATTGAATTTTTGTAGCCAAATTTATATAAAAAAAGAGATATACTAAATGGAAGCTAAGACGAAGATTTGAGTTTAAAATAGTGTATTTATATGATGGAAAGAATGTGACAATTGTCCAAACAGAGAGATTTGATATTAAGGATCAAATTTGATGAAGAAAATATTCCGAATAAATTATAGAATAAGATGTATACCAAATATACTCAAATTATAAAAATAAATTTGAGTTAAATTTCGAATTATCAAAAGTGGAATATTACTGGAAAATAATAAACTACATTTTCCAAGGAATCCGGGGATATAAAATTTGTCGAAATCCGACTTACGGGCTAGAAGATATGAATTTTTGAAGTTTGGATATTTTTGCTAAAATGAATTACGGGATTAATAAAAAGGATGCAAAATGGCGAGTTCTGATAGGTCTGTACCCATTCGATTTTTACAAAATAAAATGATGAACAAAGAGGGGAGAAAGGCTCACCGGAGATCTCGCCGGAATTTTGGAAAAAGGCCGCGGGCGTCAATAAACAGCCGAACGGGATAGAGGATGATTTGGGCGACTCGATGGACAAGGTTATAGCTCTAGGTTCGCCCTCGGATAGCGAAGAAGTTCCACCGGAGTAGAGAAGAACGCATGAAGAGCACAATGACACGGACGGCGTGCTCCGGCCTTGCAATCGAGAGGAAAAATATGTCACAACGGTGCGCATCGGCAAGGGGAAGAAACTAGAGGAAGAAATATGGACTAGGTACCTTTCATGGCGACAAAAATCTTCACCGGAAGTGTGGATGCATCTTTACTCCGACGAGAAATTGTGCACGAAGAAGAGGGCTTTGAAGAGGGACTTTATGCGTGGGGATGTGTGGTTCAAAGGGGTCCTAGGGGCGGTATTTATAGGGTCATGGGAGGTCCATAGAAGGAGAGTGGGCGAGGTTTTGGAATGGATTTAATGGCATTCATGGAGAAATAATGGGCATTAAAAGCGAGGTTTTGGAAATGAATTTAATGGCATTCATGGAGAAAATTATGGACAATTAAAAGCATTAATACGCGTGTTTGTTTTCCCTGAATGAATTCCTCATGAACTTGTCCATAATTTTTGTGTAGGTTCTGAAGTGCATCAGTCAAAAGAGTAGATGGGAGGAAAAGAGGAAGAGCTTCAGTTGCCATGACCATTTGCTTCTGTGTTCACGTACACATGAACGAACGAGAGGAAGAAGACAGCTCGCTCGGGCTATGGGCCTTAGTGCAAAATTTGTCCCAAGATAAAGAAAAAGAAAGAGAGATAGAGGGAAAAAATTAGATAGATGACCTCAGTCCAATTGACTTAGGAATTCTATTTTGGGTTAAACACTCTCAAATAAAATTGTATAGGCCAAATAAAACATAAAGAGCCTAGGAAAACTATATTTCCCTCTCAGAATAAATTTTAGAAATAGATTTTTATGAAAAAAAAAACTCATTAACGACATTATTAAATTTTTCCAATACTGTTTTTGGAGAAGTCATATTATCTCCTCTCATTTTACTTATTAAATTATTGGAAATATTTAAATATCTCTTAAAAGTCAATATCCAATAAACTCCAAAATAAGAATTCGAGAATGAGTATGGGACCACAATAGATTTAAGAAAGTCATTTTATTCTCACTCGAAAATATTTAATTGTGGTTTGTACCGAATTTCAAAAGGACAAAAGAAAGAAAATCATTCTTTGAAATTTTGAATAAAGTTCACAACCAAAAATTTTATTATTGGATAAATTATTATCCAATTTTATTAAATGGTTTGTAAAGGTTTAAACAAAAACTCAAGGGAAAAGTTTTCATTTACTCCAAAATCAAAACAATTCAATAAATATTATATTATTTATTAACATTCCAAAATTTGGACAAATTTGGGATGTTACAAACTACCACCCTTAAAAGAAATCTCGTCCTCGAGATTTGCAAAGGCTAGAAAGAATTGAGTTAGGCTCGAGGATTTTTGGGTTACTTCCCCATGGTCTTGGCATAACATTATGAGGCTTGTAGTTTATCTTCACTTCTCGTGTGAGGGTTGTCTTCCTCCGATACAATTCCATATGCTTCCGTTACTTAAATCATATCCCGGGCTCGTGGCTTTAGGCACCAGTTCTGAACCTTAACCAGGGTGTGGTTCGCATCATTTACCGCACCAGGGTGTTAGGGAACTACCACCCTTAGAAGAAAGCTTATGGGGTCTCCAAAATTCTTCATACCATGATGGTTCTTCATCAAGCATCCACAGATAAGAATCTGCATCTCCCCAAGGAACAAGTCTTTCTATAAAATACATAGGTTCCAAAACTACCTATCAAGACGCTCATGGTGGTCAAAATAACTTCCAAATGAAGCTTCATGAAAATCTTCATGTTTCTTACTCACCGTACAACCTACGTTAGGCACGATGCCTATCTACAAGGGTAATGCGTCTTACCATTCTATGGTTTAGGCTTGTCGCATCGACACTCTACTACATTTTTGTTTGTCTCTCTAATTTACCAATCTAACATACCAAAGTATATAATAAGAGTCTTCGGTATGGGGGCCAATCCATCCCGTACTCAAATCATTACTTCATATGTTGATAGATGAATCTCGTATTCTAACACTCAGTCTTTCTCACTCCTCTTAAAGAGGTCTTCACCTGCAAAACTAATAAAAACTTTTTGGGTGGCGATGATCCTACATGGTTTGTGCTCAAAACTTGCATCCATAGAATAGGGAACTTCCGTCCTCAACAATTGTGTTCTCCTTGCAAATGGGAGATTCTTGTCCATTATATATTTTGAATCCACTCTTCTACTTTGACTGGGTCACTGGTCTCATCAAAATATTAATGTCCATCTATGGGTTTCAAGGTTGGTCAGAGATGAGATAGAATTTTAGAGAGAAGAGGAGATGGATACCTACACAACAATTATCAAACAACTAGCATACATAATAGACTCGTTTACTACGTTTTCATCAGGAAGTCTTCATTCTCTTCGGTTCTTGAAAGTCTTCGATACAAGGAGTTTCGTCGATGTGATGGTCTTCTGATACATCATCCGTTGCTCACAACTCTCAAGGTTCAATTAATAATAAATCCTACAAAATACGTATCCCAAAAATACAAATTTAAATTTAACAGTTCAAATGACACCAATCATTAAATCAATAGCGAGAACTCCGAGAAAACTCCAAATATCACTCATAAAGTCAATCAAAACAATTCCTATGGTACCTTCCTCCACATGAGCTCCCATGGTCGGGCACTCTACTCGCACTCTTTCGTTCATTTCACAGCTCTCATGGTGGGCTTGGATACTATTGGTATTGTGTAATATATTCCTTAACTTCTTCACAAGCATCTTAGTCTTGGATCTATCTGGGTCTTCTATGGGTCTTGAATAATCTTGGGACCTTTAGAGTCTTCAAATTCTTTGAGTCTTCCATACTTCCATACTTCTAATTCACGTTGAAAACATCTATTCTCCGAAATGGTCTTGAGTTGTCCAATATCTTGTCCTTCCCGAAGAGACATAACACAATCCTTCTTAGTGGTCAAAGTGGCATGTGTATAGTCTAACTTGTTTGGGATGAGAGGGAGTGTTTGGTAAAACTTAGAAAAGATTAGTAGTAATGGATTTTTTTTAAATAATATTTTTAGAGAGTATACTTCCTAATGGCTTTCCAGTTTCTAGGGCCACGACCTACAGTCAACATGTGCTCTGATACCATCTTGTAACGACCCGGTCCCAAAAGGAACCAAGTCTACTGTGCTTCTGTGCTATCCCTGGATCAGTATGCTAGCACACACAGTACTCGATGAAATACCAGGAATCACATGTCAAAAAGTAACGTAAATACATGGTATTTATTACCTTATAGCCTTTGGGCTAGAATACACCGCGGAAATAAACAATACATAAGTGGAGTCCCATCAACACCAACGGCAAAGTTGAGTGTAGACATCGTAACCCTACATCGCATCACTTACTCGTCGTATACAATCCTGCAACACCGAAGGTTACAGCCCAAAATGGGTCAGTACTTTGAATGTACGGCAAGTTACTCCCAAAAAAATATATAACAGACCTATCTTCTACATGCAATTTTGGCCGGTGGAAAAGCTCTAAGAGTTTCAGTTTGCATAAAGCTGATTTTGTCCTACTCAAAGATTATCATAACAGTACTACAAAGCTCATAACATGATTGAATTGGTTTCTCCAAGTCAATCTATTCCCAAAGTTGATTAAACCCGATTGATTAATTAAATATGATGAGATCCGTCAACATTCCCACTTCTAGATGCTCAAAGTTGTCCGTAACCGGGGACACGGCTAATCATGATCAGTTTGTACACTCTGCAGAGGTTTGTGCACTTTTCCCCACAAGACTCGACCACCTCCGTTGGTATTCGCCACACTACACTTTGTATGGAAATAGGAAGGTCGAGACATGGTCTTTTAGAAGAGTTTCCCTTACTCTGGCGGTGCCCATCCCACCTACCAACACTACGTTCGTAGCACCACCTAGCAAGAGTCACTACTACTAATTAACCAAGCCAGAGCCCATAATGGCTTGTGGCTGCACACGTAAGCTTCTAGTTATGAAAAATATGATTGATCCCTTTAAGCCTGGGTGGCATTCCGCAGTGAGTACTGGCCATCTCCAGGTCACTCAGGCAAATCCACTGGTTCCTCCAGGGTGCCCCCAACCATTCCACCCAGGTGGTTCATTAAGATTATCTTGGTCTTGTTTACTACTTAGTCACTCATACCTCATAATGGATCACTTCCCAATCCACGTCTACTTAGCAAAGCAGTATAATTCTACACGGTGGCGAGAATGATATAAGGTTCAGACCTACCTCAATGAACTACTGGGTGTAATAGCATAGCATAATATATAATCCTATCAATGCATAATATTTAAGTTGGACTACAATGCATATAAAAATATATAGGTAATACTGGAGCATGATCAAAAGAGTAACTTGCCTGGATCCTGAGGATGAAATATTCTACTCGTAGTCATCTCTCCATCTCGTTACAATATATCTAACGGTAAAAGAGAAACACTTCAACACACAACTCAATCCAAAGTGAAGATCCAAATAAGATACAATTACAACATAAATATTTAGTTATTACTATTAATAAAATAATTACTATGGCATGGATAGGTTGAGATAGGATCAAGTTGGATTGGATGGAAATATGATGGAAATCATATATCCGAGGATTGTAAAATCAATTGGATATGTTGAAGGTTGATTATAAAATCAATTAGATGGAGAGTATGTCAAACTCAGTTGGTTTGTCCATATGAATATTTGAATAGGAAATCAATTCTTGGATTGGATTGAAAAAGATTCGATAGAAATCGTGATGATCTTGTTGAGAAGATTGAATTTTTGTAGCCAAATTTATATAAAAAAAGAGATATACTAAATGGAAGCTAAGACGAAGATTTGAGTTTAAAATAGTGTATTTATATGATGGAAAGAATGTGACAATTGTCCAAACAGAGAGATTTGATATTAAGGATCAAATTTGATGAAGAAAATATTCCGAATAAATTATAGAATAAGATGTATACCAAATATACTCAAATTATAAAAATAAATTTGAGTTAAATTTCGAATTATCAAAAGTGGAATATTACTGGAAAATAATAAACTACATTTTCCAAGGAATCCGGGGATATAAAATTTGTCGAAATCCGACTTACGGGCTAGAAGATATGAATTTTTGAAGTTTGGATATTTTTGCTAAAATGAATTACGGGATTAATAAAAAGGATGCAAAATGGCGAGTTCTGATAGGTCTGTACCCATTCGATTTTTACAAAATAAAATGATGAACAAAGAGGGGAGAAAGGCTCACCGGAGATCTCGCCGGAATTTTGGAAAAAGGCCGCGGGCGTCAAGAAACAGCCGAACGGGATAGAGGATGATTTGGGCGACTCGATGGACAAGGTTATAGCTCTAGGTTCGCCCTCGGATAGCGAAGAAGTTCCACCGGAGTAGAGAAGAACGCATGAAGAGCACAATGACACGGACGGCGTGCTCCGGCCTTGCAATCGAGAGGAAAAATATGTCACAACGGTGCGCATCGGCAAGGGGAAGAAACTAGAGGAAGAAATATGGACTAGGTACCTTTCATGGCGACAAAAATCTTCACCGGAAGTGTGGATGCATCTTTACTCCGACGAGAAATTGTGCACGAAGGAGAGGGCTTTGAAGAGGGACTTTATGTGTGGGGATGTGTGGTTCAAAGGGGTCCTAGGGGCGGTATTTATAGGGTCATGGGAGGTCCATAGAAGGAGAGTGGGCGAGGTTTTGGAATGGATTTAATGGCATTCATGGAGAAATAATGGGCATTAAAAGCGAGGTTTTGGAAATGAATTTAATGGCATTCATGGAGAAAATTATGGACAATTAAAAGCATTAATACGCGTGTTTGTTTTCCCTGAATGAATTCCTCATGAACTTGTCCACAATTTTTGTGTAGGTTCTGAAGTGCATCAGTCAAAAGAGTAGATGGGAGGAAAAGAGGAAGAGCTTCAGTTGCCATGGCCATTTGCTTCTGTGTTCACGTACACATGAACGAACGAGAGGAAGAAGACAGCTCGCTCGGGCTATGGGCCTTAGTGCAAAATTTGTCCCAAGATAAACAAAAAGAAAGAGAGATAGAGGGAAAAAATTAGATAGATGACCTCAGTCCAATTGACTTAGGAATTCTATTTTGGGTTAAACACTCTCAAATAAAATTGTATAGGCCAAATAAAACATAAAGAGCCTAGGAAAACTATATTTCCCTCTCAGAATAAATTTTAGAAATAGATTTTTATGAAAAAAAAACTCATTAACGACATTATTAAATTTTTCCAATACTGTTTTTGGAGAAGTCATATTATCTCCTCTCATTTTACTTATTAAATTATTGGAAATATTTAAATATCTCTTAAAATTCAATATCCAATAAACTCCAAAATAAGAATTCGAGAGTGAGTATGGGACCACAATAGATTTAAGAAAGTCATTTTATTCTCACTCGAAAATATTTAATTGTGGTTTGTACCGAATTTCAAAAGGACAAAAGAAAGAAAATCATTCTTTGAAATTTTGAATAAAGTTCACAACCAAAAATTTCATTATTGGATAAATTATTATCCAATTTTATTAAATGGTTTGTAAAGGTTTAAACAAAAACTCAAGGGAAAAGTTTTCATTTACTCCAAAATCAAAACAATTCAATAAATATTATATTATTTATTAACATTCCAAAATTTGGAAAATTTTGGGATGTTACATTATAACTCCTATCTATAGTGATTGTAAAGGTACCGATGACATAAGGATAAATTATCCTTATGAAACTTGTCATAATCATGGAGGGGATTACTCCCTTGCTGAACACCATCTTCCTAATACACAATTAATCTATAGTGTTCAAGTTGTTTATGATAGTCCTACTCCCACTATTACCAATGAGAAAGATTATGCTTATGTGGAGAGTAAGAGTACCTTTTTGCATGTGGATCATGGTAACAATGCTTTATGTGATACTTATATTGTTTAGTTTATTCATGATCCCACTGGAAATTATTATGAGAAGGGAACACATGCTTATAGATATTTCAATAATATCAAGTTCCCTCTCTTTATGTTGAAGGTTTTGAAGCTGCACTTGTTTTGCCTTCCTATGCTTATTGCTTTGTGCTTCAATGAATTATTCTATTGCAATATTCCTATGCATAGGAAGCATGTTAGGCTTAAATGTGTTTCGTATTTGCTTCTTGATGCTCTCTTTTGTTCTTCAACTCTTATTCCTGCGAGAGCATCATTAAAGTCTTAAGCCTATCTTTATGGCTATAAAGAAAGAGCTCTAGGGAGACAACCCTTGTTATCTTTACTTTCAGTTTGTTCTTTTTAGTTTTTAGTGGTCTTGATGTTTGTTACTACTGTAGAAACATCATTGTATCTTTAATTTTCAGCTTTGTGCCAAGTTTAGCCTCTGATTGCAACAAAGTTCAAAAGTTGTGACATGCTGTCCAGAAAACAGATTCTGTCCTTGGACAGAAAAATTCAAATAAATTCACCAGATCATCTTTTTGACCTGAATTGTTTTGACAGCATGCTCTATACAATTGGATTCCGAGCATCTGTTATGAGTTTTTTGATTTGAATTGCAGAAGTTCCCCAAAGAAATTATTTACTACCTGCTGGTCCGTTTTTCACAGATTCTGTCATGTTTTGCCTTTTCTTTGTTTTGCAAACCTTAAGCTTGCTTTTTCTTTGCAAAAACTTTTTGGCGATCTTGAGAAACAGTAGCTCTTGAAGAATATCCTTGTTTCCAGTAGAGAAAAAATATTTTATTGTGGGTACTAACCTCGCTAATCAGATTATGATGATTTATGTATGAAGGGAGTTTTCAAGTGTGCGACGGAAGATGATAAAAGAAGATCCAGGAGGGTTAAACGCTCAAGCTTGGGGATGCCCCCGTGCACCCCCATGAAATATTCAAGAAGACTCAAGCATCTAAGCTTGGGGATGCCCCCATGCATCCCCTTCTCCATCAACAATTATCAGTTCGTCTTTCGTTCCAGTATATTTTTATCACTTCATGTGTTATGTGCTATGCTTGAAGCGTCTTGCTCTTTATTTCCGTTTTAGTTTTCTTTAGCTTTGCTTGCTGTTCATAACAAGTTAGAACCCAGATTTCTTTGTGTGGGAGAGTGTCGGGACCCGGAATATGCGTATGTAATTCCAGTCACAACTCAATCATATGGAGAGCCGAGAGTCGTACCCACTTGTCTAAGCAGACAAGGCCAAGCACAGAACACTCTCGGAAAGCATCGTACGTGGGGGGCATCCCATCCAGGCCGGATGATCAACTGAGATGGGTGCTCATCGTCCGCTCACAAGTCTAAATGATTATGGGTGGTGAAATCCCATATTCATAGACAAGTCTCCTCAACCATACTATCGATTGAATTATAACACTTACATAAACAGACTCTAGCCCGATCACTTAGTCGGGGTCTCGGGCGGGCTCAATCATACAACAAAGTGTGCCACGTGACAGAGTCACGAGCAATCGCATCATGATGCCCCAAGCTGCGCACATCTAAGGGCCACTTGGTGTATAAAAGACCGCCGGTAAGAACACAACAAAGCTATCGAACCCCACACTAAGACATGCATGTTATAATCATACACGCAACATACATGTCCGGTGTAAACAACAGGTACACATTGCATGAACTCTACAAAGTATATCTTTATGGACTTACATAGAGTACACAAATATCATATGACTATGATCCATCATTACATCAAACAACGGAACCAAATTAGGTCTGAGTACACACAAGTTTAACAAATGGCATAGAGAAGCCTTGTTCAACTTACATGCCCTTCCACGAGGGACCAGACTACTGTCTGGAACTATACTAGCTTAATCATAGTCGAGCTTCAGGAAGGTGACTACATCGGGGTCCGAGTTCTCATCTAAAACATAGAATAAGAAAACGTGAGTAAAAAGTCGTACTCAACAAGACTTAAATCAGAACTATACTACTCATGCTCAAGTTTCAAGGTAAAGGGAGGTGGGGTTTCAACATGCAGAAGTGCCAGGTTTGACTTGGCTAGTCCTGTACTACGAGTACCAGACTTGAGGTAAGAAGCGTACACGAGTCCACTACCAAGTATCCAACCAATACACCACTATGGATACTTCCTCGACTTCCCCACGAGGAACCATACCATAGCACTCAGAATTATCTTGTGAGTTTTAGAGTATCCATTCAAGTTGTCTAATGATCAAGTAAAGGTCTCCAAGTAGTCCATAATCGCGGACACGGCTATTCGAATAGTTCATTACCCTGCAGGGGTGTACATCTTCACACACGTGTCATCACTTATCACCTCGTTCTGTAACATCCCAATTTTTGTAAAAATTTGGATGTTAATAGAATCATTTGTGCATACTTTTTTTTCCATTTGCATATTGGATCTTTTGCATTTTCTTTCCAATTTATTTTAACCAAATAAAAAAAAATCAAGAGAGAAGATAACATGACTTCTTCATCATAAAAAGGGTTAAGAAAATATTGGAGCATTTATTTTATTTTAATAAAGCATTTCGGGAATTTAATAAATCATAAAATTCCTTTTGGGAATTTATTAAATTTTCCAAAATGAATTTATATAAAAAAAATTCGCATTTTATAAAATTGCATTGAGCTAGGAATTTTATCCTAGACTTTAAAAAAAAAATTATATATATTTGTTGAGGCTTTATTAGAGTTTTATTAAACTTATTTTTGAAATATATTTTTATAGTATTTTATTTTAACAAAGAAATTTACAATATATTTTCTTATATATTTATAAGATTTTAGAAATTCATTACGTATTTTCTTTTGTAAAAAAAAAAAAAATTTTTTTTTTTGGCTGCCAGGCCAGCTAGCTGGCCGGCCCAGCAGCCAACCACCCCAGCGCCCCGTCTCCCGTACGTGCATGCGCATGCACGCGCAGCTGCACGCAGCAGCGGCAACAGCGCGCAGCGCCGGCGCTGACCGCGCCGCCGGCCACGCCAGCCAGCAGCCGCTCTTTCCTTCCTTCCTTCCTTCCTTCCTTCCTTCCTTCCCCGCATACCCCGCACCTTCCTTCTCCGCCCCGACACCATTAAAGCCCCCATTAATCCCCCACTAAAGAGTTCGCCGGAATTTTCACACTTGCCGGTTTTCGTCGCCGGGAGCACGAATCTGGACACCCCCTCCCCCTATATAAACCACCCCTGCGTGCCCCTCCTCCCACTCGTCCAAAGCCCCCAAAAATCTTGCCCAAAGCCGCACCGTAGCTCGCGTATTTGCTCGCCGAAGTTCGCCGGTCAAGCTCCGCCTCGGCGTCGATCACGTCGCCGGTAAGCCGTCTTGACACCCCAAACTCTAGAAATCGGTTGCCCTCGTCGTTGCGCATCTTATGGACAAAATTTTGCCTCTTCTCATGCACCACAGCAGCGTCCCGGAGCTCGCGTGTCCACCGGAGTTCGCCGGAGTTCGCCGCCGCCCCGCCACGTCGTAGCCACGCCGGAGACCGTCGCCACCACCCCGCGCTTCCCCACGCCGAGCCGCCCCTCCCCGACACCTCCCTCGCCGCCAATCCCCACCGGAGCCGCCGCCCCACGAAGAAGACGCCGACGACCACGTACAGTACGTGTACGTTTCTTCCTGTGTAGAAGAAGATGAAAAAAACGTTTTATTTATTTATTTATTTTTAGAGCATTCACTAGATTAAAATTTTAGCCCTAGTATTTTTACTCGTGTATTAGTTTTAGACGAAACCAAATCCCGCGTTTAATTATTATTTTTTACGTATTTATTTATCCCTCTATCGCATGGAAACCTATTTTCAAAGTTTTGGGATTTTAAAATATGTGTTTGAACATATTTTAATTCAAACTTCGTTTGGCCATAATTTTATAACCGTAACTCGGTTTTGACCAATTCTTTTTTCAAATCGAAAACCCTAATTTATCTATATCACTTAGGACTTTCAACAACAAGTTTTACACAAAATTTTGTTCTGTTTTACAAAAAAAACTTTATTTATTCTTTATTTTCCAAGTTTGTCGAAACTTTGTTTTCGTTTCTTTTGTATTATGTTTTGATTGGATGCACTTGTTTGTTTGCGATAGATTGCCCCGAGTGCGAAGCGGAATATTTCCAGTCCTTAGAGTTTGACCAGCAGCAGCCAGGCAAGTCTACCTTTGATCATTTTCCACTTTACCTATGTTTTATTGCATGTAGTACCCTTTCTTAGAATGCATAAGTAGAATTTTACTTTCTCGCAAACCCAGTAGTTCAATTTGTGGTAGGTTTAACTTGTCACCATCGTGTAGGAAATTGTAGTGCTATGCTATTGTAGACGTGGATTGGGGAGTGAATTCACGATGAGATGAGTGACTTTGTAGTAAATCAGGGCCAAGTGAAACTCAATGAACTACCTGGGTGGAACGGTTGGAGGCACCCTGGAGGAACCAGTGGAGATGCCTAAGTGACCTGGAGATGGCCAGGGATCACTGCGGAAAGCCACCCAGGCTTAAAGAGATTTTATCATATTGTCATTTTCTAGAAGCTTACGTGTGCAGCCACAAGCCATTATGGGCTCTGGCTTGGTTAATTAGTAGTAGTGAATCTTGCTAGGTGGTGCTACGAACGTAGTGTTGGTAGGTGGGATGGGCACCGCCAGAGTAAGGGAAACTCTTCTAAAAGACAATGTCTCGACCTTCCCGTTTCCATACAAAGTGTAGTGTGGCAAATACCAATGGAGGTGGTCGAGTCTTGTGGGGAAAAGTGCACAAACCTCTGCAGAGCGTATAAATCTAATCGATTAGCCGAGTCCCCGGTATTGGACAATTTGAGCATCTAGCTATGGTAATTTTGAGAAATCTCATCATCTTTAATTAATCATTTTGGGCATAATTACCATGGGTTGTCTTGTGCTTTATTGAGATTATTTTTAGGAACATTCTTTCTATAGGGAAAAATTTAACTTTATGCAAATTGAAACGTAGAAGCTCCATCAGCCAAATGCATGTATTGTAGGACTTCATTTTATTCTCCTTGGTATGACTTGCCGTACATTCAAAGTACTGACCCTATTTGGGTTGTACGATTGTTGCAGATTACTCTGACGGTGACTAAGGTGCGAATAGGTTATTGTCCTATACTCAACGTTTTGCCGTGGAGTCGGATGGACCACTACTACTACTATTTCTTCCGCAGTTTTGATGGCCTTAAGCCATACTATTGTATTTTATTTTCTTTATTTTGAACTCTCCGATGTAATAAAATACATGTGATTTATTCTGTTATTCATCGAGTACTGTGTGTGCCAGCAAATTGATCCAGGGACTGGCACAGATCACAGAGACTTGGTCCCATTTGGGATCGGGTCGTTACAAGATGATATCAGAGCACATGTTGACTGTAGGACGTGACCTTAGAAATGGAAAAGCCATAGGACAAAATTTTATTTTGCAAACCTTCTACTTTTCGTTGTTCTCGTATCCTTGTCTATTCAAATCTAACTTCTCTCTTTTAAAAATATAGATGTCGGCTACCATGACCCGATTCACCCAGCCCGATGAGACCATGCCTTTTGGGAGACGCCTGACGAAGATCACCAAGTACCTGAACATCGGCCTGCCCAGTTTTACTGGAACCCTCAGGACCTCGACGCCAGAAGATAGATGCTGGAGGATCAACGTCCACATTCCAGGACGCACCTTCGGGAAGAACATCAAGCCTATTGACTTCTTCTTGGAGGCACCAACTTGGAGTTTGGGCCAGAGCATCGCAGCACACACCTCCCTTGGACGCATCCGTGAGGAATACAAAGAGGATCTCAAGGGAACCACCTTCATGGCATGTGGACGTCGGGATCACCATGGAGAGATTGTGCGCACCGTTGAGGACGACACTATATCATCCTATATCCAAGACCTGGAGGAGCACATCCGCAGCTTGGAGAAGGTGATGCACCGTGGCATGAAGACCTCCAGGAAGATGGCCATCCGCCAAGAGGAGCTGGAGGAGGAACTCAAGGAAACTCGTGAAGGGTACGAGGATGAAATCGACACGCTACTGAAGAAGAATAAAGAAGTGAAGCGCCTGCTAGAAGAAGCCGAAGAGAAGCTTGACCATGGAGAAAACATCCAGGACGACAACTCTGATGGAGATTTCGTCAGCCAGGATAAGGATCATGAGGGGTCACAGGACGTTGAGATGAGCGAGTCCTCAACCGACTCGAATTAGTTACAGACCACCATCATAGATGATTATCCTTAGCTACTCCAGTAGAGTTTCGATCTATCGATTTTTTTTGTTGTTACCATGTCGACTTTGTGACATGGATTATCTTAGGTTGCTTGTTTGAAACTTGATTTGAGTGAATTGAATTGAAACTTTGCCATCATTTTTGCATATGGGTAGTGTTTTCCCCTTAGGCCCTTTTCTCCCTCTATATCTCATCTATTCTAACCCAACAGATGCCACCAAGAAGGGACCCTTCCGGAAGTGGATCAGGGAGTGGAATCCCCGGCCTAGAGCAGCTGCTTCAGACCCAAAACCAGTTGATGCAGCTTCTGATGCAGAACATGAACACCACCAACAACAACGCACCACCACCTCCACCACCACCGCCTCCGGTGGATAGTCTCACCCGTTTCCTGAGATTGAACCCACCATTGTTCTCAAGCAGCCCAGAGACGATTGTCGCTGATGATTGGCTTCGTAATATGGGAAGGAAGCTGACAACCGCTGGATGCACTGATGGGGATAAAGTGAGGTTCGCCTCGCACCAGCTGGATGGACCTGCAGCCGCATGGTGGGATAACTATACCACCACATACCCCATGGCTAATGTGACTTGGGATCAGTTCCAGCAGGCCTTCCGCACGGCTCATGTTTCAGCTGGAGCTATGAGTCTCAAGAAGAGGGAATTCCGCAACTTACGCCAAGGAGGTCGTTCAGTGGCAGAATATGTGGAGGAGTTCAACAAGCTGTCCCGTTATGCTCCAGGAGATGTGGCCTCAGATGCCGCTAAACAAGAGAAGTTTCTGGAGGGACTAAATGATGAGCTTAGCGTTCAACTGACGGTGGCAACTTTTGCTAATTATCAAGAGATGGTGGACAAGGCTATCATTCTTGAAGGCAAGCATCAGATAATGGAGAATCGCAAGAGGAAGTACGGTCAGGGAAAGTTTTCAAATTCTGGAAGACATGTTGAGAGCTTGTGCACTAGATTATGGATCCAGTTGGGATGATAATTTACCTTATGCAGAGTTCTCATACAACAACAGTTACCAAACTAGTTTGAAGATGGCCTCGTTTGAAGCCCTCTATGGAAGAAGGTGTAGAACACCGTTAATGTGGGATGAAGTTGGAGATCGTCAATTGTTTGGACCAGACTTGATTAAGGATTCCGAAGAGAAGGTCAAATTGATCCGTGATAGATTGAAGATAGACCAGTCCAAGCAGAAGAGTTACGCAGATGCAAAACGCAAGGAGGTAATATACGAAGTGGGAGATCGAGCATATCTTCGTGTGTCCCCACTTCGAGGAATCAAGAGATTTGGAGTCAAAGGGAAACTAGCACCACGGTTTGTGGGGCCATACAAAATAGTGGAACGCAAGGGAGAGGTTGCATACAAGCTGGAATTGCCAGAAGCATTTTCTGGAGTTCACGATGTGTTTCACGTATCCCAGCTGAAGAAATGTCACGCAGAGATGGAGGATATCCCGTTGAGAGACACGGTACCCTTGGAAGCAATTCAACTGGGGAGTGACTTGACCTACGAAGAGAAGCCGGTTAAAATTCTTGACACCAAGGACAGAGTCACTCGTACCAAGGTTATCAAGTTCTGCAAGGTTCAGTGGAGTCACCACACTGAGGAAGAAGCCACTTGGGAGCGAGAAGAAGAACTCAAGCAGGATCACCCACACCTTTTTGCTGGCCAACCCGAATCTCGAGGGCGAGATTCATCTTAAGGGGGGTAGGTTTGTAACATCCCAATTTTTGTAAAACTTTGGATGTTAATAGAATCATTTGTGCATACTTTTTTTTCCATTTGCATATTGGATCTTTTGGATTTTCTTTCCAATTTATTTTAACCCAATAAAAAAAAATCAAGAGAGAAGATAACATGACTTCTTCATCATAAAAAGGGTTAAGAAAATATTGGAGCATTTATTTTATTTTAATAAAGCATTTCGGGAATTTAATAAATCCTAAAATTCCTTTTGGGAATTTATTAAATTTTCCAAAATGAATTTATATAAAAAAAATTCGCATTTTATAAAACTTCATTGAGCTAGGAATTTTATCCTAGACTTTAAAAAAAATTATATATATTTGTTGAGGCTTTATTAGAGTTTTATTAAACTTATTTTTGAAATATATTTTTATAGTATTTTATTTTAACAAAGAAATTTACAATATATTTTCTTATATATTTATAAGATTTTAGAAATTCATTATGTATTTTCTTTTAGAGGTATTTTTTTTTGTAAAAAAAAAAAACAAATATTTTTTTTTCCGGCCGCCAGGCCAGCTAGCTGGCCGGCCCAGCAGCCAACCACCCCAGCGCCCCGTCTCCCGTACGTGCATGCGCATGCACGCGCAGCTGCACGCAGCAGCGGCAACAGCGCGCAGCGCCGGCGCTGACCGCGCCGCCGGCCACGCCAGCCAGCAGCCGCGCTTTCCTTCCTTCCTTCCTTCCTTCCCCGCATACCCCGCACCTTCCTTCTCCGCCCCGACACCATTAAAGCCCCCATTAATCCCCCACTAAAGAGTTCGCCGGAATTTTCGCACTTGCCGGTTTTCGTCGCCGGGAGCACGAATCTGGACACCCCCTCCCCCTATATAAACCACCCCTGAGTGCCCCTCCTCCCACTCGTCCAAAGCCCCCAAAAATCTTGCCCAAAGCCGCACCGTAGCTCGCGTATTTGCTCGCCGAAGTTCGCCGGTCAAACTCCGCCTCGGCGTCGATCATGTCGCCGGTAAGCCGTCTTGACACCCCAAACTCTGGAAATCGGTTGCCCTCGTCGTTGCGCATCTTATGGACAAAATTTTGCCTCTTCTCGTGCACCACAGCAGCGTCCCGGAGCTCGCGTGTCCACCGGAGTTCGCCGGAGTTCGCCGCCGCCCCGCCACGTCGTAGCCACGCCGGAGACCGTCGCCACCACCCCGCGCTTCCCCACGCCGAGCCGCCCCTCCCCGACACCTCCCTCGCCGCCAATCCCCACCGGAGCCGCCGCCCCACGAAGAAGACGCCGACGACCACGTACAGTACGTGTACGTTTCTTCCTGTGTAGAAGAAGATGAAAAAAACGTTTTATTTATTTATTTTTAGAGCATTCACTAGATTAGAATTGTAGCCCTAGTATTTTTACTCGTGTATTAGTTTTAGACGAAACCAAATCCCACGTTTAATTATTATTTTTTATTTATTTATTTATCCCTCTATCGCATGGAAACCTATTTTCAAAGTTTTGGGATTTTAAAATATGTGTTTGAACATATTTTAATTCAAACTTCGTTTGGCCATAATTTTATAACCGTAACTCGGTTTTGACCAATTCTTTTTGCAAATCGAAAACCCTAATTTATCTATATCACTTAGGACTTTCAACAACAAGTTTTACACAAAATTTTGTTCTGTTTTACAAAAAAAAACTTTATTTATTCTTTATTTTCCAAGTTTGTCGGAACTTTGTTTTCGTTTCTTTTGTATTATGTTTTGATTGGATGCACTTGTTTGTTTGCGATAGATTGCCCCGAGTGCGAAGCGGAATATTTCCAGTCCTTAGAGTTTGACCAGCAGCAGCCAGGCAAGTCTACCTTTGATCATTTTCCACTTTACCTATGTTTTATTGCATGTAGTACCCTTTCTTAGAATGCATAAGTAGAAGTTTATTTTCTCGCAAACCCAGTAATTCAATTTGTGGTAGGTTTAACTTGTCACCATCGTGTAGGAAATTGTAGTGCTATGCTATTGTAGACGTGGATTGGGGAGTGAATTCACGATGAGATGAGTGACTTTGTAGTAAATCAGGACCAAGTGAAACTCAATGAACTACCTGGGTGGAACGGTTGGAGGCACCCTGGAGGAACCAGTGGAGATGCCTAAGTGACCTAGAGATGGCCAGGGATCACTGCGGAAAGCCACCCAGGCTTAAAGAGATTTTATCATATTGTCATTTTCTAGAAGCTTACGTGTGCAGCCACAAGCCATTATGGGCTCTGGCTTGGTTAATTAGTAGTAGTGACTCTTGCTAGGTGGTGCTACGAACCTAGTGTTCGTAGGTGGGATGGGCACCGCCAGAGTAAGGGAAACTCTTCTAAAAGACCATGTCTCGACCTTCCCGTTTCCATAAAAAGTGTAGTGTGGAAAATACCAATGGAGGTGGTCGAGTCTTGTGGGGAAAAGTGCACAAACCTCTGCAGAGCGTATAAATCTAATCGATTAGCCGAGTCCCCGGTATTGGACAATTTGAGCATCTAGCTATGGTAATTTTGAGAAATCTCATCATCTTTAATTAATAATTTTGGGCATAATTACCATGGGTTGTCTTGTGCTTTATTGAGATTATTTTTAGGAACATTCTTTCTATAGGGAAAAATTTAACTTTATGCAAATTGAAACGTAGAAGCTCCACCAGCCAAATGCATGTATTGTAGGACTTCATTTTCTTCTCCTTGGTATGACTTGCCGTACATTCAAAGTACTGACCCTATTTGGGCTGTACGATTGTTGCAGATTACTCTGACGGTGACTAAGGTGCGAATAGGTTATTGTCCTATACTCAACGTTTTGCCGTGGAGTCGGATGGACCACTACTACTACTATTGCTTCCGCAGTTTTGATGGCCTTAAGCCATACTATTGTATTTTATTTTCTTTATTTTGAACTCTCCGATGTAATAAAATACATGTGATTTATTCTGTTATTCATCGAGTACTGTGTGTGCCACCAAATTAATCCAGGGACTGGCACAGATCACAGAGACTTGGTCCCATTTGGGATCGGATCGTTACACGTTCTTGTCACCCTTCAAGCGGGTGTCGGACGTGGATGAAACCAAGGCACTACCCTCACATCACCTTCTCTAATCCAGGAGTCGACTACCTTAGTTTGGCACCGCTCGAGAGTCCGGCCGGTTCAACGAAACAGACTCAGATAATGCAAGGGACCGAGACGCCACCTCTGCCAGATGGTTTTACTGCCTCACAGGTCCACCCACATATCTATATGATGCAACCTTTTCTTCATTCTTTTCTATGCACATGCCAAATGGAAAGCCCGAATCTAGTGTGACTCCTAGACTGGATCAGGTAAGTAAAGAGGCCAAACGGGGCTCCCATAAACCCTACATGTGGTCATACTCTTTGTCTTGGATCACAAAACAGGAACTCGGGGCCTAGGGCAGTGTTCAACGAGATAGCCCACTGTGTACTCCTACACATCCTCTCATCGTTCACCTTTGTTCAGGGTGTATTCACCAACACGTTATCATCAGCACCATTATGAATATCCATCCCGACTCACAAACAATGTAACCTCATTGTATCACTAAGCAGCAATAAGCAGTAACAGTTGCCGGGCCCACATGCTCATCATTCAACTCCTATATCTGCTAGGATTGTGGTTTGCTTAATACTGTGACAAAATGATAGGTCATGCATCAGAATGGGTTCAACTATGCGAAAGAACGTGCCTCGGTGATCTCCTAAACATGCATAAGCGAGACTGAGAGGGAAGTAGGATTTTATAGACATGATCAATGGGGTTTTCTTGCCTTGCTGACCATACACGGGTCTAACGTTCTTCTTCTTCGGGGGTGACCTCCGTCTCGGAAACACTGTTACCGAAGCAATCATCAACAAAGGGGGCGGGGGGGGGGGGGGACATTGAAATAGAATGCACAAGCACATGATATAGTTATCCATGATGTGAATGCTACTGGTTTGTGGAAAATTCATCTTAATTGAAGTGTATTGCATTTGGAATGCAAATTCAAACTTCAAATTCAAATTCAAATTATGCCATATGCATGTTTTCTACTGTTCACCCATTTTAAAATGGTCAAACGTAGAAACAAGTTGCATATTCATAATCCTTGCATTTTTTTGATAATCTTTCATATATTATTTGTTTACTTTGGAGTTAAAATGAATATTCTATGAATTTATGAAGTTTAAAACAGTTTTCTGTAATTTACTGGATTTCCTTTAATTTAAATAAACAGAGAAATCTGTTTATTGCGTCAGCATGACGCAGTGCTGATGTCAGGGGGGCTGACATGTGGGGCCTACATGTCAGTGGCCCAGTTTTAATTCCTGTTTAGTTTAATTTAAACAGTGGGTTAAGAGGGGAACTGGCCCCACCTGTCAATGACTGATTAGGGGGGGTTAAGGTTTAATTAACCCGGGCCGCCGGAATGTCGTCGCCGGCGACCACGGGCACGGCGGAGGGGCTCGCCGGAGTGCGAATTTGGCCACGAGAGGGTACGGGATTAACTCCAGGATGAGTATCGCGCTCGTGCGCGTCTAGGGTGCAAGAAGGGGACCTCTAGGAGGCATGTGGCCACGGCGGCGACGACTTCACGCGACGGCCGGGCACTGAACTCGACGAGATCGACGAGGAGGCATCGGGGAGGAGCACGGGAAGGTGTAGAGCAACCGCAAGGCTCACCTGAGTGCGTAGACGAGCCCTATGGGGCCGGGGAAGAACTGGCGGAGGAGAAATTCCTCGCCGGAGTTCGCGGTGGCCGTCGGCGTCAAGGTGAAGCTGGCGTCGTCTCCTAAGCTCCCGGGGCTCGATTCACTACACGGCTCGATGAAGGCGATGCTGGCGGAGCTGCTGGACATCTTGCAGCGGCGAGTGGGGCACGGTGGGCACGAGTTCTACGGCGGCGTGCTCCGCTAGGGCTACGGGTTCGCGCGATTTCTCGCGGGGAAGAGAGAGGGAGGCCAGAGAGTGGGGGAAAAGGATGGGCGGCTTCCATGCCGTCTCCACGTCGCCTGGTAAGGGCAGGGAGGCATCCAGGTAGCTGCCTGGCAGCCATGCCGGCTCGCCGGCGAGCTGCCCGCCTGCCTGGCCTGCTGGAAAAGACGACCTTGCCCTTTTGTGCTGGCCCGCCTCTGCTGGGCCACGTGGGTGGGCTCTTTTCCCTTTTTTATTTCTTTCTGTTTTTTTTTCTTCTGTTAATTTGTTTTGCTTTGAATAAAAATAGCAAAGCCTTTTATAAAATCTCCAAAACTTTTATTTGGCCTTACATGGCATATAGTTAGCCACTCCCAAGATTTGAAGATTTTTGAAATTCAATTTATTTGAATTTCAATTAAAATAGGGTTATTATTTAATTCCAAGCTCTTTTATGATTTTTTGAAAAATCTTGGAGCATGCAGTGGGACCCACTTCACTTTATATGTGATCTTGCATATTTATAAGACTTTTAAAAAATAACAGAGGAAAATTTATTTTGTCTGGCCATTTAAATTAAATTCAATTAGGGCTTTCTGCTTTCCCTATTTGGATTTCTTTTGAAATTTTTGAATGATGCAAAGATCAACCTAACCCTAGCACATACCTAAGTTGGGGTTGTGACAACTTGCCCCCACTCAAAAGAATCTCGTCCCGAGATTCAGAAGTCGTTGGGAGGACTGTGGGGTACTTGACACGGAGGCGGTCTTCTCTTTCCCATGTAGCTTCTTTCTCGGAGTAGTGTGACCATTGCACTTCGAGGAACTTGATCTTCTGACGGCGAGTGACACGCTCTGCGGAATCAAGAATACGAACGGGGCACTCTCGATATGAAAGGTCATCTTGGAGATCAAGCGTTTCATGGTCAACTTCGCGGATGGGGTCCTTGAAGCAACGCCTGAGTTTTGACACATGGAATACATCATGTACTCGGGAAAGGTGCGGGGGTAGTTCAAGTTGGTAGGCAACTTCTCCATGTTTAGCAAGAATGTGGAAAGTTCCGATGTAACGTGAGGCCAACTTGCCTTTGATACCGAAGCATTGGGTTCCCTTCAGAGGAGTAACCCGAAGGGAAGCCTTCTCATCCAGATTGTAGCTTTCTTGCCTATGCTGCCGATCATAGTAGCTTTTCTGACGAGACTGGGCGGCTTTCAATCAATCACGAACAATGCAAACTTGCTCTTCGGCTTCCTTGATCATATCCGGTCCAAAGAATTGTCTTTCACCGGTTTCTGACCAGTTTAGGGGTGTTCGACATCTTCGTCCATAGAGGAGTTCAAAAGGAGCCATGTTCAGACTAGATTGAAAACTGTTGTTATAAGAAAATTCGGCGAATGGAAGAGATTTCTCCCAATTCTTTCCGAAAGATATAACACAAGCTCTGAGCATGTCTTCGAGAATTTGGTTAACCCTTTCAACTTGACCGCTAGACTGAGGGTGGATAGCTGTACTAAAGGAGAGATGAGTTCCCATAGCATTCTGAAAACTTTCCCAGAATCTAGAGGTGAAAAGGCTACCACAACCAGAATTGATTTCCAAAGGAACACCATGAAGAGACACAATTCTAGAGACGTACAAGTCCGCTAACTGGCTAGCAGTTATAGACTCGCGAACAGGAAGGAAGTGAGCAACTTTGGAAAGTCTATCAATGACAACAAAGATGGCATCATTTCCTTTCTGGGTTTTTTGGAAAGCCGGTGATGAATTCCATACCGACTTTGTCCCATTTCCACTCGGGAATAGGCAAAGGTTGAAGAGTACCAGCAGGTCTTTGATGTTCCGCCTTAATGCAACGACAAACATCACATTCAGCAATGAACTGAGCAATTTGTCGCTTCATCCTAGTCCACCAAAATCTCTGGTGTAGGTCTTGGTACATCTTTGTGCTACCAGGATGAATCGAAAGGGGAGTATCATGAGCTTCCTTAAGAATCAACCTCCTAAGATTGTGTTTTCGTGGTACAACTAATCGAGTGCCAAAAAAAATGACACCTTGATCATTTATAGAGAAACATTTAGCAACTCTTCTAGCAATGTTCTTCTTGATCTCTCGAATACCACTATCACGTTTCTGGGCGGCTATGATTTGATCCTCAAGGGTTGGTTTCGCCACCAGGGTAGAAAGAAAACCATGAGGAACTATCTCAAGGTTGAGCTTGCGAAATTCCGCATGAAGAAGTGGTTGATACTGTTGTAACATGAGGTTGTTACAATACGACTTACGAATTAGTGCATCAGCCATGACATTGGCTTTCCCTGGGGTGAAAGAAATTCCTAAGTCATAATCTTTTATCGACTCTATCCAGCGTCTTTGCCTGAGATTAAGATCTGGCTGGGTGAATATGTATTTGAGGCTTTAGTGGTCGGAATAGATCTCACAACGATTACCAAGGAGGTAATATCACCAAGTTGTCAGGGAATGAACTACGACAGCGAGTTCAAGATCATGGGTAGGATAGTTCTCTTCATGTGGACGCAACTGGCGTGAAGCATAAGCTACCACATGTCTATCTTGCATAAGTATGCATCTTAACCCTTGCCGTGAGGTGTCACAATAGATCTCTAAATCCTTCTTGGTGTCTGGAGGCTCAAGTACGGGTGCAGTAGTCAATCTTCTCTTTAGCTCTTGAAAGCTTTCCTCGCACTTGGGGGTCCATTTGAATTTCTTATCTTTCTTGAGGAGTTCAGTTAAAGTCTTTGCAACTTTGGAGAAGTTCTCAACGAAGCGGCAACAAATGCTTGCTAAGCCAAGAAAACTCCTAACTTGCTTAACCAATTCAGGTGGAGTCCATTCAAGGACGGCCTAAACTCTCTCGGGATTGACAGCAATGCCTTTCGCAGAAATCACGTGGCCTAAGTAGGTCACTTCTGGTAGCCAAAATTTGCACTTAGAGAACTTGGCATAAAGGCGGTGCTCTCGAAGTTTCATCAATACCAACCTGAGATGTTCTGCGTGCTCTTCTTCGTTCTTCGAGTAGATGAGAATGTCATCTAGATAAACCACAACGAATTTATATAAGTACTCCATGAAGATTGAATTCATCAAGCGTGAGAATGTGGAGGGGGCATTGGTTAGACCGAAGGACATGACGGTAAACTCGTAAAGACCATAACGAGTAGTGAAAGACGTCTTGGGAACGTCCTCGTTTCGGATCTTGATTTGATGATAGCCTAATCTCAAATCCATCTTGGAGAAGACAGAGGATCCAGCAAGTTGATCATAAAGATCATTGATCCTGGGCAGTGGGTACTTGTTCTTTATCGTCGCAAGATTGAGCGGCCGATAGTCTACGCAAATCCTTTATGTTCCATCTTTCTTCGTTACGAACAAAATAGGGCAACCCCATGGCGATGAGCTAGGGCGAATGAAGCCTTTTGCCAACAAAGATTCAAGTTGGATTTTAAGCTCAGCTAAATCACGTGGGGCCATTTTGTATGGGCGTCTTGAAATTGGGGCGGTTCCTGGGGAATATCTACAATGAATTCTACACATCTGTCAGGAGGCATTCCCAGAAGTTCTTCAGGAAAGACATCCGGGAAGTCACGAACCACCGGAATATCTTCAAGGTCAGGAAGGGGAAGCACATTCGAAGTATGCATCTGGATTCTAGAACTGGGTGAAGTGCAGTCAATTGTCTGGCCTGAAGGATGGGTAAGTTTAACTGACTTGGCTCTACAATCAAGGAAAGCATTCTGTCTTGACAACAAATCCATACCTAAGATGACATCAATGTCTGAAGACTTGAGGGCTATAAGAGAGGCAAGGAATACTAAACCCTCTTGCAATTTGATTGCCATGGCTTACTCTATTAGTTTGCCACTTTGAACCAGGAGTTTGGATGATCATTGGAGAAAACATTTCTTCAAAGGCGAACTCATGCCGAAGTACATAACTCCCCGACATGAATGAATGAGAGGCTCTTGGATCGAAAAGAACAGAGGCAGGAACATGATTGAATGGGAGCGTACCAAGGATGACGTCAGAAGTATCAATAGCTTCCTCAACTGAGATTTGGTTCACACAACCACCAACAGTGGCTAAGGACTTTGCTTGCAAGGAGTTGGAGGTTGATTTCTGTGAAGACTTAGCTTTGGAAGACTTGGGTGGGGTGGCATCATGTCTTGGTCGAGGATCCAGTTTCACCGACAATGAACATTTCTGTGCGATGTGGCAAGGCTGACCACACTTGTAGCAAACTCTGGTGTCAGGGGGTGGAGCAAGGATGGCAGGCTCACTACCATAGCTGTTGGGATTTGTGTTTGGTTGAGGAGGTCGAGGCACCATATAGGATGGCCTTGTAATAAGGTGTGAAGGAATGGCACTAGTTGGAATCCAAACCCGGCGTTTCTGAGGGGCTGAACTAGAAGATGGAGCAAACTCACGAGCATGCTTGCGAGACTCTTCGAACACCTCATTGCCATACTCAGCTCTGAAGGATCTATTGACTCAATCCTCAAAGTTGACAAACTCATGAAGATTGAGATCATGACGAATAACAGGGCTAAGTCCCTTGCGGAACCTTGCTTGCTTCCTGGCATCAGTGGATATCTCCTCTTGGGCATAACGAGCAAGATGGTTGAACTCGGTCATATACTCGTGGATGGACCTATCTCCCTGAGTTAGATTGCAAAACTCTTCCTTCTTTCTTTCCATCATCTCATCCAGAATGTGGTACCCTCGGAAGGCATCACGAAATTTCTGCCAAGTCACTACGTGACCATCAGGCTGCATCGCAACATAGTTCTCCCACCATTCAACAGCAGCATCTTCCAGAAAGTATGCCGCAAATATAACTCGATCATCGAGAGAAAAATGTGTCGTGTCAAGCTTACGCTCGATGGAACGGAGCCAATCATCAGCTTCAAGGGGCTCAGAAGAACATCGGAATACCGGTGGCTTGAGGAGGATGAAATCCTGAATGCTAACAACCACATTGCGCTGACGAGCAGTATTCTACTCGATGAGCTCTAGAAGGCGTGTTTGATCACGTCGATTCCGTTCAGCTTCCATCATGATTTCCGCCGCAGATGGCGGTGATGGAGGTTCATCATCATTTCGATTCCGAACACGGTCTCGATTGCGACGAATAGCACTACGAGTTCCACCTGACATCCTGTGTGATAACAATCAACGATCAGAACGGGTTTTACGGTGGAAACAAAGATAAAAGGACATGATTTAGGCGGAAAAGATTGTAATGCAACAACAATGACTTCAAAGGACCACGGGATAACTCGGGCAGCATGACGGTTACACCAGGATGGAAAATTAAACAAGCTTGCTGAGATTGGGAAGAACTTCTTCAAGGAACTCAAGAACATGATGACTGTAGACGACCACAACAATCCTATGGCTACTAAGAAGCAAACAACGAGATGTTCTAGTAAGACATAGATGAGCCTAGTCCTATCTTCCTGTAGAAAAGATGAGGGTGAATAAGAACTCAGATCGATGAGGGTAAGGAGTAAAAGGAGCCTTACGTTGTTCCCTTTATACCCAAGTAACTATATAACTATAGAATGCTAGACTCGACTTCGACCAAGGGTTGAATAATCCTACAGACAGTCCTGCTCTGATACCAAGTCTGTCGGGACCCGGAATATGCGTATGTAATTCCAGTCACAACTCAATCATATGGAGAGCCGAGGGACGTACCCACTTGTCTAAGCAGACAAGGCCAATCACAGAACACTCTCGGAAAGCATCGTACGTGAGGGGCATCCCATCCAGGCCGGATGATCAACTGAGATGGGTCCTCATCGCCCGCTCACAAGTCTAAATGATTATGGGTGGTGAAATCCCATATTCATAGACAAGTCGCCTAAACCATATTATCGATTGAATTATAACACTTACATAAACAGACTCCAGCCCGATCACTTAGTAGGGGTCTCGGGCGGGCTCGATCATACAACAAAGTGTGCCACATGACAGAGTCACGGGCAATCGCATCGCGATGCCCGAAGCTGCGCACATCTAAGGGCCACTTGGTGTATAAAAGACCGCCGGTAAGAACACAACTAAGCTATCGAACCCCACACTAAGATATGCATGTTATAATCATACACGCAACATACATGTCCAGTGTAAACAGCAGGTACACATTGCATGAACTCTACAAAGTATATCTTTATTGACTTACATAGAGTACACAAAGATCATATGACTATGATCCATCATTACATATACAACGGAAGAAAATTAGGTCTGAGTAGAGACAAGTTTAACAAATGGCTTAGAGAAGCCTTGTTCAACATACATGCCCTTCCACGAGGGACCAGACTGCTGTCTGGAACTATACTAGCTTATTTAACGTCAAGCTTCAGAAGGTGACTCCATCGGGGTCTGGGTTCTCATCTAAAACATATAATAAGCAAACGTGAGTACAAAGTCGTACTCAGCAATACTTACATCAGAACTATACTACTCATGCTCAAGTTTCAAGGTAAAGGTAGGTGTGATTTCAACATGCAGAAGTGCCAGCTTTGACTTGGCTAGTCCTGTACTACGAGTACCAGACTTGAGGTAAGAAGCGTACACGAGTCCACTACAAAGTCTCCAACCAATACACCACTATGGATACTTCCTCAACTTCCCCAAGAGGAAGCATACCATAGCACTAACACTTATCTTTCGAGTTTTAGAGTATCCATTCAAGTTGTCTAATGATGAAGTAAAGGTCTCCAAGTAGTCCATAACCGCGGACACGGCTATTCAAATAGTTCATTACCCTGCATGGGTGTACATCTTCACACGCGTGTCATCACTTATCGCCTCGTTCTTGTCACCCTTCAAGCGGGTGTCGGACGTGGATGAAACCAAGGCACTACCCTCACATCACCTTCTCTAATCCAGGAGTCGACTACCTGAGTTTGGCACCGCTCGAGAGTCCGGCCGGTTCAACGAAACGGACTCAGATAATGCAAGGGACCGAGACGCCACCTCTGCCAGATTGTTTTACTGCCTCACAGGTCCACCCACATATCTATATGATGCAACCTTTTCTTCATTCTTTTCTATGCACATGCCAAATGGAAAGCCCGAATCTAGTGTGACTCCTGGACTGGATCGGGTAAGTAAAGAGGCCAAACGAGGCTCCCATAAACCCTACATGTGGTCATACTCCTTGTCTTGGATCAAAAAACAGGAACTCGGGGCCTAGGGCAGTGTTCAACGAGACAACCCACTGTGTACTACTACAAAACCTCTCATCGTTCACCTTTGTTTAGGGTGGATTCACCAACACGTTATCATCAGCACCATTATGAATATCCATACCGACTCACAAACAATGTAACCTCATTGTATCACTAAGTAGCAATAAGCAGTAACAGTTGCAGGGGCCACATGCTCATCATTCAACTCCTATATCTGCTAGGATTGTGGTTTGCTTAATACAGTGACAAAATGATAGGTCATGCATCGGAATGGGTTCAACTATGCGAAAGAATGTGTCTCGGTGATCTCCTAAACATGCATAAGCGAGACGGAGAGGGAAGTAGGATTGTATAGACATGATCAATTGGGTTTGATGGCCTTGCTAACGATACACGGGTCTAACGTTCTTCTTCTTCGAGGGTGACCTCCGTCTCGGAAACACTGTTACCGAAGCAATCATCAACAAGGGGGGGGAACAACATTGAAATAGAATGCACAAGCACATGATATAGTTGTCCATGATGTGAATGCTACTGGTTTATGGCAAATTCATCTTAATTGAAGTGTATTGCATTTGGAATGCAAATTCAAACTTCAAATTCAAATTCAAATTATGCCATATGGATGTTTGCTACTGTTCACCCATTTTAAAATGGTCAAACATAGAAACAAGTTGCATATTCATAATACTTGCATTTTTCTGATAATTTTTCATATATTATTTCTTTACTTTGGAGTTAAAATGAATATTCTATGAATTTATGAAATTTAAAACAATTTTCTGTAATTTACTGGATTTTCTTTAATTTACATAAACAGTGAAATCTGTTTACTGCGTCAGCATGACGCAGTGCTGATGTCAGGGGGGGGGGGCTGACATGTGGGGCCTACATGTCAGTGGCCCAGTTTTAATTCATGTTTAGTTTAATTTAAATAGTGGGTTAAGGGGGAACTGGCCCCACCTATCAGTGACTGATTAAGGGGGGGGGGGGGTTAAGGTTTAATTAACCCGGGCCGCCAAAATTTCGTCGCCGGCGACCACGGGCACGGTGGACGAGCTCGCCGGAGTGCGAATTTGGACACGAGAGGGAACGAGATTAACTCCAGGATGAGTATCGCGCTCGTGCGCGTCTAGGGGTGCAAGAAGGGGACGTCTAGGAGGTATGTGGCCATAGTGGCGACGACTTCACGCGGCGGCCGGACACTGACCTCGACAAGATCGACGAGGAGGCATCGGGGAGGAGCATGGGAAGGTGTAGAACAACCGCAAGGCTCACCTGAGTCCGTAGGCGAGCTCTACGGGGCCGGGGAAGAACTGGCGGAGGAGTAATTCCTCGCCGGAGTTCGCGGTGGCCGTCGGCGTCGAGGTGAAGCTGGCGTAGTCTCCTAAGCTCCCGGGGCTCGATTCACTGCACGGCTCAACGAAGGCGATGCTGGCGGAGCTGCTGGACATCTTGCGGCGGCGAGTGGGGCACGGTGGCCATGAGTTCTACGGCGGCATGCTCCGCTAGGGCTACGGGCTCGCGCGATTTCTCGCGGGGTAGAGAGAGGGAGGCCAGAGAGTGGGGGAAAAGGATGGGCGGTTACCAGGGCGTCTCCACGTCGCCGGGTAAGGGCAGGGAGGCAGCCAGGTAGCTTCCTGGCAGTCATGCCGGCTCGCCGACGAGCTGCCTGCCTGCCTGGCCTGGTGGAGAAGAAGACCTTGCCCTTTTGGGCTGGGCTGCCTCTGCTGGGCCAAGTGGGTGGGCTCTTTTCCCTTTTTTTATTTCTTTCTATTTTTTTCTTATGTTAAGTTGTTTTGCTTTGAATAAAAATAGCAAAGCATTTTATAAAATCTCCAAAACATTTATTTGGCCTTACATGGCATATAGTTAGCCACTCCCAAGATTTGAAGATTTTTGAAATTCAATTTATTTTATTTTCAATTCAAATAGGGTTATTATTTAATTTCCAAGCTCTTTTATGAATTTTTGAAAAATCTTGGAGCATGCAGTGGGCCCCACTTCACTTTATATGTGATCTTGCATATTTATAAGACTTTTCAAAAATAACAGAGGAAAATTTGGAAGCAATTTTTGTCTGGCCATTTAAATTAAATTCAATTAGGGCTTTCTGCTTTCCCTATTTGGATTTCTTTTGAATTTTTTTCATGATGCAAAGATCAACCTAACCCTAGCACATACCTAAGTTGGGGTTGTGACAGAGAGAAACACGCTCCACTTCACCCTAGAACACAATATATGATTTTCATGCTTATCTTTGCTGTGTGTGTTCTTTATCATTTTCGTAGCTGCTATCATGTTTAGCTCTTAGTTTTCATGCTTATCTTTTTAAGAGATTTTGTTTAGTTTGTTGCTGGAACTCTCTTGAGTTTTCATGTTTATCTTGTTTAGAGAGTTTGCCTGTTGCACTGAGTTTTGTGTCTTGACTTGAAGTAGGTAATTGAGGTTGCTATTCAATTGTAGAAGTAACTTGCAATAGTTTTGAGGTATTGCCATGAGTAATGTTTGAACTTTTGGTGTCAAGAGCTTTAGCCTATTAGTGATAGATGTCGTATTTTGGGCAATCCGTGTTTATTTTCGAAAAACCTACAAATTTAGTTGAGAACTTTAGCTACTAGACGGATCACTAATCTTTGGAGGGATCGAATATTAGAGTACACTCACGTACCATGAGTCGAGGATGCGCAAGGATAACCAAACCCCCATACACTCCTCCTCGGGGTACTTGTCTCTTTGTGAACCTCCTAATTAGATTGAGAGTTACCGATAATAAGTGCATGAGTTCTTCGGACTAATGTGAGTATTCGAAACTCTAAGATGAAGCATTTGACTCCCCCTGAATGCAAGCATCGAAGATTTGTATAATCGAAGTGAATGCTTGATGAAGGATATCTTTGATGGGAAGCCTAACACATATCTTAGTGAATCAATTGCATTTAAAAGATATTATTCTTGAAGAATATGCAATCATCCAATGACCTGTGAACTTAAAAGGAATAACCACCTTCAAGATAAAGTTATACGAGAGCAACTTGCAAGCACGGAGGTTATTAACACATAACATGTAGCAGTTCACAGACGAAGTGAAACTTAAGTTACAACCCAATCGAAGTGAATGGAAGGTTTGTTGTAACTTAACACACAAAAGATCGAATCGAAACCCTAAACCCCGCAGCGAATCTAAACTCAATTGATGCTACATTCTCCCCCTTTTTGTCATTAATTGGACAAAAGGTTGAGAGGTAGATCAAGAGTATTTACTCGTTTGCTGCAACCCGGGGACCCTGCTAATTGTCTTTGCCCGAAGAATATGCATCTCCAGAAGTTTCTCCTTTGGTTGAAGCAGGCGACTCCATTTCTTCAATGTCCAGTGGCGCTTGAAGCAAATCAAGATCACTGTCATTGAGAGGGTCATCTTATTACTTTGATGTGTGGGAGTCTTCATCAGAGAGGGTGTCAGGGAGAATATGTTCAGCTGGATTAACAAATAGGACTTCATCAATCTTGTCCAGCGAAGGGATCTTTGGGTTGGGGCGATCTATCGAATCATTTCTTGAGAAGTGGTGTTAGAAGATGTGGATACTCCTTAAAGATCCGAGCAGCTTCAAGCTTCTTGACCGAGTTGAACTTCCTCAAACCTTTCCATGAGTGGCGCTTCAAGACCTTCAGGTACTCATTGTTGTTCAAAGCAATGTTGCCAACTCTGTTGATTTCATCAGAGAGATGTTGCATTTGGCGTTGATTGCCTTCAATGAAGTTTTCCAGCATCTGTTGTGAGCGAATGCCAACTTCAAAGTGATAAACTTCCTTCTGGAAAGACTTCGACATGTTGCGTTCATTGAAATATGTGGCAAATGGATCATTTGGCATTCTGAAGATATTCATTGTATCACGTACAGGAGGACAGAACAACTTCGGGTGATGCTTGGCAACATAGTCTTCACTGCGTCCATGGTTGCATATGGCTTGGATCCAGGGAGCATACGGCTTCAATTGATGGACCAGTTCAGCAGCTTGGACCATATAGCGAAGAAAACAATCCTCGAAGTCAAACACATGGCCATGAGTGAGCTTCAGCAGAGCATGACGTGTATGATGGTGAATGTTGGACTCATCATTTGCAGTGCTGAGAGGCATCAGAGAGTTAGACAAGATATAAAACCAAGTCTTCGAAATGAATACCAGATGCTTCGGACGAAAATTTCAGGCATGTGATCTCCAGTGACTTCAGGATCCAGCAGTGAAGCAAATTCAGCTTCAGTAGGATCAGGCATCAAGTGAACCTTTGCAAGTTTACCAGTGTGCCGAGGGATATTCACAATGTCCATGAATTCATCAGAATGCATCCTAGAAACCTTGCCTTGAATCATCCATTCGAGTATCCAAGTGCTTGTGTCATTAGGATTTCCAGAGACATAGAGTGTGGCATAGAATTGCTTCACTAATTCTGAGTTGAATGTTGTTTTCATAGCAAATAAGCTTGTCAGATTTTGTGCTTCGATGGTTTCAATAATGTTCTGGAAGCACGTTGCAGAAGTTAGACTTCACATATCCAAATACTTGTGCCTGAAAAGAACACCCTTCTGGCAGTATAGCTTCGTGTACAGAATCTGCTGTTCAGCAGTCCAGAAGCGAAGGTCATCAGCAGTCCTGGGTGAGTCATAAGGACTGGAGCCAAAGAAGCGAAGCTTCTGGCGATGAGTTTCGAGGTCAAACTCTGGACCATGTCTTGAAGAAGAACATCTCCCAGGAAAATTGGAAATGTTTCACGTGGGTAGATGGAGTCCAGTTGAGTATCTTGGGCAGGAATGCAATGAGGAGCTTGCCTTCGAGCAACTATGGCTCGCTCTTGGGGTTGGGTCATAATGGCCAATTCATTAGCTTCGGCATCTGCATTGGCTTCGGGCTCATCTGGAGCAGCTTGTTCTTTGGCTTCAACTTCTTGTTCTTCGGACTCATCCGCAGAGTGAGCCGAAGAGTAATCTCTTGATGGAACAAGTATGTCTTGAGCTTGAGGTGAAGGCTCTGGCTCAAAGTTGTCGTGGTGTGATGGTTGAGAAGGAGGTGGAGGTGGAGCACGGGGTGGAATGACTTCGGGAGCAGGTGGTAGGGTGATGATCTTGCATCGAGGGGGCGAAGCGAGTCTTGGGATCTTCTTGGTAGGATGAGAACTAACCTCATCAGCTTTGTCAGCATCTATGATCAGACGACGCTTCCTTGGTTGCAGCTGGGGAAGAGGAGAAGCTCGTTGCTTGAGCATAGCTTCGAGCTTCTTGGAATCAAGAGCCATGAGTGAAGCATTATGCGTCTTGCAACATTCTTCAATGGCAGATTTGATCTTGCCTTGAAACACTTGAATATTTTTCTTTGTCTTCTCATTGACATCAACAATCTTCTTCGAAGTAGCTTCGGCTTCGTTCTTGAAGTCTTCATCAGATTCGGCGTCTGCTTTCTTCTTGAACTTCAGAATCTTGGCAGACTCAGATCTGTCCCTAGCATGCAAATCCCTTAGCTGATTGTATAAAGTTTCAATCATAGCAAAAAGTGTTGGTGAAATGTAAACATCTCCAACATCAATAGCTTCGGGATCAACAGCTTCAGCGAGCTGGCAGAACGCCTGATGCAGGCTCAGACAATCCCATAGTTCACCTTCTCGTGCATCAGGGAAGTAATGGTGACTATGCTCAGCTTCTTCATGAGCTTCGGGAGCAGAAGCTGCGACTTGCTTCGGAGTGACTTCCTTTGGAGTCATGTCTACTGCAACTTCCTTCTGAGCAGCCCTAGCAGCCTTCTCTGCTTGCTTCGTTTTAATGATATTCAATTGAGCCTTGCGCTTGGCTTCGGCAGCAGCCTTAGCCTCTTGAGATTTTACTTCAGCGAGCTTGCGCTTCGCTTCAGCTTTCTGATTTGCTTTAGCTAAATCTTTCCTTTGTTTCTCTAGCAAGGCAGCATCTCTATCAGCCTTTTCCTGTGCTTTAGCTTCTTTGTCAGCCTTAGCTTGGGCTTCTGCTCCAGAGTGAAGCCGTTCAGCATCAGCACGGTCTCGTTTGCGCATTTCAGCTTCAGACAGCTTCTTGGTGCGGACCTGGGCATAAGATTGGCTAGGCTTTGCAACAAAGGATTTCAGCTTTGAAGCTTTTGCAGTCTTAGGGGCTTTAGCTTCGGGCTGACCAGCAGGCTTCAGCTTCAGGTCATGCCTCTCCTTTGTTCTCAGTTCAGCAGGAACCAGGCGGCGAGGGGGGTTTGAAGCCAATGGAGCCTCAACCACCAGATCTGTCAAATCAATGTTTGGCTTAGGAGCTGGAGGATCAGAGGGATCTTGAATTCTTACGCCTCTTGAAGGAGGCGGTTTCTCTCCAGCCTTCTTCTTCAGAGGCTTCCGAAGCTTTGGTCTCTTTGGACTAGGAGCAACTTGGGTGTGCTCGGACTCATCATCTGCATCGTCAGCAGGATCTTCACCAAGTGAGTCCTCAAGCTGTGCAGCAGCATCAGCTTCATCATCAGCTTCATGATCACTCTCTTCTTCAGAAATAGCAGGAGGTGGAGAAGCACTCAATTTTCTCAGCCTTCGCTTCTTAGGCTTCGAAGCACCAGCTTCAGCATGGCCTTCAGCAGCTTGTGCTTTGGCCTTCTTCTCTTCTCTGATTCTTATCTTCTCAGCCAACAGAGCAAGTCTCTTTTGTTCTTCAGGGTAATCATCTGGTGTCTTGATGGAATTCGGGTGAGGAACAGCGGGAGGCTTCGGGTAGTATTTTCTTTGGTTTGCAGCATTGTATTGAGCACACATAGCAGATGTGTACTAATATGGAGGGCTGAAGGCAAACTGCATTTCCCACTTCCAGTCAGGAATGCTCTTGTATTTCTACCACCTTATTGACCAGTAGCGGCGAATCTTTTGAAGTCGAATCTTTCTATCGTGATCTGATTCGTCAGGTGGAGTGTCATAGCCCATCTTCTTGCGAATGGCTTCGGGAATACCTCGGGCATTATTGACTTCTTTAGTCTTGCCTCCTTTGCCTTTCAGCTTCGGGGGCTCAGGGTAATTCTTAAGCCCTTCAACAATTGGTGATTCATTCCCAATGGCTGCCTCTTCATCAGACATCCTGTGAATAGAAAGTTAGAAAAGAGGGAATAGGAAGGGGAATGAATAAGCACAGGCAAAGGCTTCGACCAAAACCAATTTTGACAAGAACCCAGAGCAAACTAAGATCAGATGCATATTTGTCATTGGATTGGGCTAGAACTAGTTCAAGAACAAGGCCTAACTCCGTCCAAACACAAAATAGATCTAATCTCATCACTGACTTGAGTAGATGGGATACTTTGATGCTACAAATAGGTTTCCCAAAAAGCAAGGATCAACAAGGATCAGAACATCCCTATAAACAGAAATCAAAACCCTAGAACTCCAATCCAACTGCACAGGAGAAGAACACGGAGGGGAAGTTGGACCGGAGAGCCCAGCGTACCCTAGCTAGGTGACGCGGAGCGGCTACGGCGACGGAGTGCGGAGAAGTGCTCTTCGTCGATGGGGAATGTCCACGACGGCGACTGTCCGGCAGTGAAGCGGCGCGGTCGATGTCGGAGACGAGAGCTCTGCGGCGTGCTCGAGGAGGGAGACGGGGAGCGGAGGAGACAAATGAGTGGGGAAGCGGTTCGCAAGGGGAGAGACAGCCTTATATAGGGCCGATCTGAAACGATTATCAGATCGTATCAAACGGCTGCCAGCGAGTGTCTCTTCCGATACAACGGCTCAGATGGAGTGGCGGTTCGTGAGCTAATCTCAACGACCCGAGAAAGACGGGGACTCAACGGCCGAAGAATAAGTCTTGACGGAGAGCAAAAACTTCGATAAAGTTGGAAGCATTTGATTTGGAACACAATGATGTTCGAAGCAATATGCTTTCCATTTTAAATGTGCTTAACCATTCAAGACAGAGAAGATTGGGAGCGAATCAGAATGGAGGGGATAGGGTCCGAAACTTATCACTTCGAAGAAAAACAACAACGAAGCTAAAAGTGATAAGTACAGGGGACAAACAAAACGAATAAAACAAACATAAAACTGAAAGCAAAATGCAAACGAAGCTAAACACATAAACTTGGAAGAAGGAAAACTTAAGCGAAACTAAATAAAAGAACACACAACGAAGGTGAATATGTACAGGGGAAAAGTTTCGATCTTACTGAACATTGTGTGAGTCTAGGATTTTTAGCTCACATCTCAATGCACAGAACCTTTTCAAGGCCAAAGGCTTCGTGAATATATCTGCCAATTGATCTTCAGTTCTAACATGGCTGATCTCAATGTCTTCACGCTGAACATGATCTCGAAGAAAATGGTGACGAATATCGATGTGCTTCGTTCGAGAGTGTTGCACATGGTTGTGTGCAATTTTGATAGCACTCTCATTATCACAAAGCAAAGGGATTTTCTTCACATGAATACCATAATCTTTCAGCGTCTGCTTAAGCCAAAGTATCTGAGTGCATCATGAGCCATCAGCAATGTATTCGGCTTCAGCAGTAGATATTGAGACACAATTTTTTTTCTTTGAAGCCCAACACACCAGGGATCTACCAAGAAAATGACAAGTGCCTGAGGTAGATTTCCTGTCAACTCTATCACCAGCCCAGTCTGAATTAGAATATCCAATCAAATCAAACTGAGTTCCTTTGGGATACCAAAGTCCCAATGAAGGAGTATGTGCTAGATACCGAAGAATTCGCTTTACTGCAGTATGATGTGATTCCTTCGGATTGGCCTGAAAACGAGCACAAATACAAACTGATAGCATAAAATCAGGTCTAGATGCACATAAGTATAAGAGTGAACCTATCATAGACCGATACTTCTTCTGATCGAAGGGTTTCCCCTTCTCATCAGCATCAAGAAAACCATTGGTTGGCATAGGAGTTCTGATGGTCTTGCATTAAGTAAGATCAAATTTCTTCAGGCAATCCTTCAAATATTTTTCTTGTGAAATAAAGGTGCCATTCTTCTGTTGGCGAATCTGAAGTCCAAGGAAAAACTTCAATTCTCCCATCATGGACATCTCGTATTTCTTCGACATCATCCTTGCAAATTCTTCGCTGATTTCAGTGTTAGTGTAGCCAAAAATTATATCATCTACATATATTTGACACACAAATAGATCATTGTTATATGATCGAGTGAAAAGAGTGGGGTCAGTGGTTCCAGGTTTGAAGCCTTTCTTCAAGAGGAAATCCTTCAATGTTTCGTACCAAGCACGAGGTGCTTGCTTCAGTCCATATAAGGCTTTGTGAAGCCTGTACACCAGATCAGGATTCTTCGAGTCTTCAAAACCTGGTGGCTGCACGAGGTGCTGGCTTCAGTCCATATAAGGTTTTGTGAAGCCTGTACACCATATCAGGATTCTTCGAGTCTTCAAAACCTGGTGGCTGCATAACATACACTTCTTCTTCTATCTCACCATTAAGAAAGGCACTTTTGACATCCATTTGATATAGTAATATATTTTTGTGGTTAGCAAAAGCAAGCATGACACGAATGGATTCGAGACGGGCTACTGGAGCATAGGTTTCACCAAAATCAATGCCTTCGATTTGGGTGTATCCTTGTGCTACCAATCTAGCCTTATTTCTTACCACAATACCATCTTCATCTTGCTTGTTGCGAAATATCCACTTGGTGCCAATAACATTGTGCTTCGTGGGATCAGGCCTGTCAACAAGTGACCAAACTTTGTTTCTTTCAAACTGGTGAAGTTCTTCCATCATAGCCAATAACCAGTCTGGGTCCTTCATGGCTTCATCAAATTTTGAAGGCTCTAGCATGGAAACAAAAGAAAAACTTCCACAAAAGTTAGCCAAATGAGTACGAGATCGAGTAGTAGGACGACCTGGTTGATGAATGTCTTCGAGGATCGAATCAACATCAACTCTTCTTCGAACTCGTGATAATGTAGTATCATTTGCTTCAGGCTCAGCTTCTACTTCAGGATCTGCTTCAGCTTCAGGATCTGCTTCACCTTCAGCTTCAGCATTTCCTTCAGGATTAGCATTTTCTTCATTCCCTTGTCCTTCTTCGTCATGTTCATCATTAGCTTCAGGATGTTGATCTCCAGCGCCCCGGGCTATGTGTGGGAACATTGGACCATCATCATCCCTAACAGCTTGACGAGGATTGGCTTCAACAGGGCGAATCTCTCCAATATCCATGGACATGATCACTTCATCAAGTGGGGCTTCATCTAGATCATGAGGCAAATGCTCTTTTTGAGAGCCATTAGTTTCATCAAACCTCACATTTACAGTTTCCATAACTTTCCCAAAGTGAGAGTTATACAGTTTGTAAGTGTGAGAGTTTGAGCCATAACCTAAAAGAAAACCTTCATGTGCCTTAGGGGCAAATTTGGAGCTATGATTCATATCTCTAATAAAGCAAGGAGCACCAAATACCCTAAGATATGAAACATTAGGTTTGTTACCAGTGATAAGCTCATGTGAAGTTTTCTTCAGAAATTTGTGAAGGTAAACCTTGTTGATGATATGACATGCTGTGTTAATTGCTTCGGCCCAGAACCTAATAGGAGTCTTGTATTCAGCAAGCATAGTTCTGGCCATTTCAATAAGAGTTCTATTCTTTCTTTCAACTACACCATTATGTTGAGGTGTGTAAGCAGCAGAGAACTCATGAGTAAAGCCATGATCATCAAGAAAATCTTCAATATGAGTATTTTTGAATTCAGTTCCATTATCACTTCGGATATGCTTCAGTGATAGTTCATATTCAGTTTGAGCTCTCTTAGCGAATGACTTGAAGATTTCAACGACTTTGCTCTTGTCATCCAAAAAGAAAACCCAAGTATAACGAGAAAAGTCATCAACAATAACAAGACCATATTTGTTTCCTCCCAGACTTGCATAATTTTGAGGACAAAAAAGATCCATATGAAGCAATTCAAGAGGACGAGTGGTAGTCATGATAGTCTTCGCTGAATGATGTTTCTTCGTAATTTTACCAGCTTCGAAAGCACTGCAGAGACGATCCTTATTGAATTTTACTTCATTAAGGCCAATAACATACTTCTTCTTCAATAGATTATGAAGATTTCCCGTCCCTGCATGACCAAGTCTTCGATGCCATAACCAACCAGATGAAACTTTTGCCATTAAGCATGTGGATACAGCCGGGCCTGAAGAAAAATCAACAATGTATAAATCTCCTTTTCGGTAACCCTCGAAGACAAACATATAGTCATCCTGTGAAAAGACAACACAATGCGAAGCAGAAAATAGAACAAGCATACCCATATCGCATAACTTTGAAATAGACATAAGATTATATCCAAGTGATTGGACGAGCATAACCTTGTCAATGTGCTTATCATTCGATATGGAAACCTTACCCAAGCCTAACACTTTACCCTTGTTGTTATCACCGAAGGTAATGTACTTATGAGAAGATTGAGATAGTTTTTCTTCGGTGAATAACTCCTTGTCTCCGTTCATATGATTTGTACAACCACTATCCATGACCCAATCGGATCCACCGGAGACATAGCCCTGCAGAAGAATTAGTTCATCTTAACCACCCACAACCTAGCAGGTGACTGAGAAGATGTTGAAGCACTGGTTGAAGCAATATTAAAGAGAACAGGAGTGTATTGCTTCGGTGTACCATCAAGCACACCATAAATGTAAGTACTCTGCGAATGGTTAGGATAAGAATGAGCATATGCAATCTTAGAATGGTTATCATGAGGACGATAAGTATGATGACCAGTGCGATAGTATTGATTCTGTGGAACATTTGATTCGGGCACCAATGAATCATTTCTCGTTTCTAGAGAATAGAAATGATTCGGTGGTACCGTAGGCTTTCCCTGCATAGTATGGTTAGCTGACAGTTTTTCCACAAGTGCTTTCTGCACCCATATCTGCCTCTTATAGAAGCCATTCTTCGGAGGAGTTCCTACATACTAAGTTGTAACCTTTCCCTGTTCATATTTACTGAGTTTGTAGTCTGAATCAACTGATTCATCCACAATGGCTTTGTTCATTTTGCAGTCGAAACCTGAAAGGTTAGCAATATCAATGAGTTTCTCCTTCGCTAGGACCCGAACAGTCTTAGGATACTGCTCAGGTTCCCAATAGGTACCATCAGGGTTAATCTTTCTCTCGAAACCAACACCCTCATTCCTGGGATTCCTGTGAAGGAGAGCCTTCCTCAGGATATCACAAAGATACTGGTGACCTTGCACACTTTTGAACATGCCTGTTTCAAATAAGTTTTTCAACCTGAGGAGTTCCTCGGTAACAGCAGGATTTTCCTCATCAGAGGCATTAGTATCATCAATAACAATAGGAGCTTTGCCTTTGTAATCAGTTTTGCTTCGTTCCAGAAAAGTTAAGCAAGGTTAATCAGTTTTATGATTTGCTTCAAAACCTTGTTGAGCCATGAGAGAGAGATTGACATTTTCCAATTCTTCATGAGCCTCTTTCAGTCTTTCGAGGGCCATTTTCCTCTGAAGAAATTCATAGGTGAGCTTCTCATAATCAACTAAAAGAAGATCATGCCGAGAGGATAATTCTTCAAACTTCTCCTTCAGAGCAGCATGCTCATTAGTTAAAGTTTGACCTTTCTCTATCTCATCGATCAACAGAGTTTCTGATTTCTTAATGGTTTTTCTTAGCGAATCAAGTTCATCTTGTTGGATTGAAGCAATTTTAGAAAGTTTAGCATAGCTTATCTTAGAATCACTATCATATGAGGAACAATCAGAAGTATCATAGTTTGATTTGGATGAAGATACCTTCGCCTTGGCCATGAAGCAATATGCAGGAGTTTCATCTTCACTACTGTTGTTGGTGAAGAATGAGCTCGAAGCTTTGGTTGAAGCATCTGCCGAAGAGAAAGCCAAACCAGCAACACCATCTGATTCGGACCCAGACCCAGACCTTGAGCCTGATTCATCTTCGGAATCAGAGGCTTCGTCTTCCGAGTTCATCTCCTTTCCGAGATAGGCCTTGGCACGGTGAGAGATTCTTCGACGAGATGAGTGAGTCTTCAATGAAGAACCCTCACGCTTCTTATGATACTTCTTCCTCTTGTCATCATCAGAATCTTTCTTCTTTTCTCTTCTCTAACTGGAATCATGTCTCTTGGACTCATAGCTTCTGGAGGATCTGTGGGACTTTGTTGAGGAGTCTCTGAGCGAATGCTTCGATTTGTTCTCAGCTTCCCACAGAGGGCAATCCACTATGTAGTGGCCTGGTTTCTTGCACTTGTAGCAGCAGTTGTCCTTCGATGGAGAATTTCTTGAGGATGAGCGGTGAGATGACTGACTTGAGCTTCTTGAAGAATAACTCTTCTTGGGCGAAGAAAAACCTTTTCTTTGGAAGCGGTTGAAGCGTCTCATGATGAATGCTAAATCTTTCCCAATGCTTGCAGGATCATCTGATTGGACACCGGAAGCAGAACTGACTTCGGGTGAAGAATGACGCGAAGCTTTTGCTTTCAAAGCATGTGATCTTCTTCGAGAGCCATTAATATCACGTCTCTCATCTTCTTCCATTTCAAAAGTATTGAGTCTCTCAAGAATATAAGCGGCAACAAGACGTCTTAAATCAGTCCTTTACTTGATCATCAGCACAATGTGATCAAATGAATCATCCAAAGAGCGAAGCAAAGTTCTTACGACTGAGTGGGGAGTAATATCATCAGCACCGAGGGAAATCAACTCATTAGCAAGAGCAGTGAGTCTGCTGTAAATGGAGTTGACTTTTTCACCCTCGTTTCTCTTGAATCGATAGAACTTGCTTCGAAGCGTGTCAATTCTGGCTTCTTTCTGGGTTGAAACACCTTCACCAATCTTTTCAAGATAGTCCCAGACACCTTTGGCAGATGGAATATTCTTCACTTCATGATACTTCTCTGGTGTCAAATGATTGGTGATGAATACCCAGACTTCAGAATCAAGGTCAATTAGCTTCGCTTCGTCAGGAGTGATGGCATTCTTATCGGCGACAGTGACTCCATATAAACTTGCCAGGAAGTCGAGTTGATAGCCATGATATTTCTCTTCATTTTGTCCTTCCAGTATGGGTAGTCCTTTCCATTGAACACGGGTATGGGTTCGCCGGAGCGAATGGTTGCGAAAGACATACTTGCAAAACACTCAAGGAGGTTAATCCAAACAAAGAGTGACTAGCTCTGATACCAATTGAAAGTCCAAGTATGTGATCAGAGGGGGAGGGGGTGAATGATCACTTCAAATTTTCGCATGAAACTATGAAGTGAAGCATAACTTACCAGCAGAAGGAATGCAACAGAAAGGTAATCAGTGAAGCAGAACTAGATTGAAGCACAACATAGCGAATCAAAAGCATCGAATCAATTGCATTGAATGAAATTACTGAAGCAATTGCAAAACTGAATGTCAGTGCGGAAAGTAAAACGAACTCTTGACTCGGCGATGTTTGTTCGACCAGTTCACACTCTGCAAAGTGCTACGTCAGGTTGGAGGAACTTGTGATTGAACACAAGAGCTAACCTCTCTCCGTCCTTATCTCCACTGCACCAATCTCCTTGAGCTTGGTCAGTTCTTCACTCGTGGTTGATTATTGAGGAAATCACCGAAACCTTTGACAAACTGGACTTCGAGGCGACAATAAATCTTCGCTCTCTGAAGAACAACTCTCTAACCGTCTAGGAGAATTGCAGTTCTCCAAGATAAAAAGGCTGGCAAACTTCTTCAACTCAGATCAATAGGACTTATGCTTCGGTGGATGGGTTTTTGGTTTGCTTCGGTGGGGTTGCTCTCTCTCTTTCTTCACTGTCAGAAAATAATCTTGGAGCAGCCACCCGCCAATGAGGGAGGGGGTGGCCTATTTATAGGTGGCGATCCCAAGGTGTGAAATGACTGAAGTGACCCGATGTGACAGCTTGACACCTGTCCTCAACGGTCGGATTTCTAATCACTACGCAACTTTGCTTGCGGAACAAGTAAAGCTGACTCACGGACTTGGTTATGTTTCAGGAGCCGAAAGAAGAAAGTCTTCACTGGTGAAGCATTACCTAGTGCACATGAGATTTCTCATCTCTGGCTTCTCACAGGTTTGGATTCGATCTGAGTCTTTTCACCAAAACCTTCGGAGTACATTTACTAAACCCCTCTTGATAGTACGGTTTTTCCTACGACTCAAAGAAGGGAAAAGAACTATGCAAAAACTACTAAGTCTTGCGCCATTTTGGTCATCTCCTTCGATGAGACGTCCTTCAGGAATCCTTATCTTTTTGGGGGTCGACATTCGTGATGAGCTTCACTCCAGAGGATATGCTTCAGTAAATATGAAAATCTTCGTTGAAGATTTATCACCAGCCTATAACTTCAGGAACCTAACCATCTGTTTTACAATATAAAACTTGTTAGTTCCTCTACCGTTTTGTCCAACAATATCCAAAACTCATGGGGGCTTAACTTTGCTCTTACAGGGTTGTACTTGCGCTTTCTGTGGTGGGTCCGGGATTGATGTTGGGACTCCTCCTGTTTTGCTTCAGTGGACTCGGCATACTTGGTGATGGAATCCACGAGTCCCTTTAGGTCCTCGGCTATCTCCTTTATGCGTCTTAGAAAATTAGTTATAGGCGTAAGCCGGTGGCCTGTCGGCTCTTGAGCCCTGTCATACCTTATCTCCTGTGAATGTCGATCTTGCGCTTCTGTGATACTTTTATGTTCCTAGGCCCTTCTCTGGTTTTCCTCTAATTCTTCGTCAGAGTCGGATTCGTTCCGACCCAGCCGCTGCCACACGTTGCTGGTTCGTAGTTCTGAGTCTTTTTCATTTTTTGATGGATTTTGGGTAGTGTCATGCGTCTCATGGGCTGAATTGTTGAAGTGGGGGACGTCTGGGTCGTATGTTTCTAGATCGGATCCGAGTCTGCTTTTCCCGTTTGATCGAATTGATCCGTTATCCGAGTATTTGTCTTCCTCTTGATATGAGTCGGCATCGGAGGAACCATCCTTATCGTGATTTGGGGTTCCGTCAGGGTGCTCCTGTTCTAAGAGCTCGCCAATAAACCCGACGAGAGTGTGATGGGGGCGGTATCAAGCCGACTTGTCCTTTTGAAAGGAATTTGTAGGTCACCATTAAGTGAGTCGGTTAACTGGGATCCGAATACGTCGTCCACAGAAGTATGCCCATTCTGACCTATCTTCTTCTCGAAGTAGCTCTGCCCTACCTGCTTATAGGTGGTTGCTGCGTTTTTCAGGCCGTAAAGCCTGATTGGCGGCTGCCTCTGTGTTTCCATATGGACTTTGTCTTGTTCAGGGAGCATTGCCGGCTCATCACCCATCGAGGTTTCGATAGAGCATGTTAACTTCGGGGGAACGTTGATAAATCCAATAAAGGCGCGATCGGAGCCGGCAGGTCTCCGGCTTGCTGATTCTGTAGGAGCATAATGATCCAGATCCGGTTCCGACATATTCAATCCGCCGATGAAGAGGTGGATGGAGCCGACTGGGACCTGATAGCCGAAATGCTCTGCATTGACGACGCCACCTTGGGACCTGATAGCCTGACTCAATGAAATCAGCTTCGGGTCCCAAGGTGGCGTCGTCAATGCAGAGCATTTCGCTCTGGCTTCTTGTGATTCGTCCAGTGACAAATCCTTCCATCCCTTGCAGATCTCCCCATATAATCTCAACACCTGCAAGCACAGGCCCCATGGTGGGCGCCAACTGTCGTGGGAAAGTCACGACAGATGTCCGTAGAGTCAGACTTATCATGGGACCTTTGCTGCGAGGCGAATTCGAGGAGAGAGTCGACATAGGCACAAGACTCGGCGAGTTACCCAGGTTTGGCCCCGACGGTGCGGTAAAGACCTACTCCTGTTTTTTGACTATAGGGGAACCGAATCTTCAATAGGAAGAGTCGATCGTATCTATTACAGTGATGATGTTTTTCAACCTTAGTCTCGTGGAGATCTAGGTTATGGTACAATTTGTCTAGTCCTGGCTTCAGGTAAGTTCTGGCTCTGGTTCCCATGGACCTCGGCATATAAAGGCACCGGGTCCCGGAATTCCTAGAGTACGACTCCTATACGATGTGGAGTTCTATTCTACTTTACAAGTTTTCTACGTGCTATACAAGGTAAGTCAAATTCCTTCTAGGTCTTCAATCTTCACGCTTGGCAAGTTAGACTCCTGGTCAGGTCTTCTTTGTGGGCCTTCATATGTAAGTCGGCCCGGAGGTTCCTAATGCCGGGTCTATCGGCCTGATCTATCCCCCCGACAGGTTTCTCGTCACCGGGAATAAATAGGCAAAGGTGGCAGCCAGAGGTGGACCAGGGGCCCCAGGCGCCCCCTGGCGCGGCCTAGGGGGTGGCTGCGCCAGGTGGCCGCCTGGGCCACCCCTGGCCCGCCTCTGGCCCCACTAGGGCTCTTCTGGAAGGTTCCCGTACGCTGATTTTTCCTATATTTTTCCCGGAATTTTTCTGGCACTTTAAATAATGGGAAAACCTGAAATACAAAAACAACATAAAACAGGAACTGGCACTGGGGTGCACTGAGTTAATAGGTTAGTCCAAATATGATCAAAAGTGTATGGAAGTCCATCAATATCATAGCAATATCACACAAAAGAGGCATGGAGCAAGCTGAAATTATAGATACGTTTTGGACATATCAACATCCCCAAGCTTAATTCCTGCTCGTCCTCGAGTAGATAAATGATAATAAGCATAATTTCTGTGGTGACATGCTACCAACCATATAAGAACTTTTAAGTAAAGCAATCAAGGCATGTAATTTAGTTCAAGTCATAACAAACAAGATTCTATATTAGCATTGAAACAAGCAACATAAGAACATAAAGGTGCAAGAGCTCTCGCTATCCGTGACTTGAATGTCTCCAAATGGTATTTCCGTGCAAGAAAGGGATAGGGATATACGAGAGAAAAGTATTTTTGTGTTGAGAAATCAATCTACTAAAGTTTCACACTTGGTCATCTTTGGAATCTTATCTTAACTCATCCCCAGACCACTAGCCAAGTACAAGTCAAAATGATCTACTCCTTTTCGATATTTTGAGCACTCATGCAATGGATGAGCATAAGAAAGAAAGTTGACACTTAGGATGGCAAAGAGAGAATATGGTGGAGGAGGAAGACAAAAAGGTGAGAAAGGCTCACATCAATGAGGACAATCATAGGCAAGAGAAAGCCAAATGATAGATATGATGTGAGGAGTAGGGATTGCAATGCAACGGATGCACATATGAGCTAAGGTAAACTCTCCAATGGAACTAGTGGGGGTGCATCCAACTTGCTTGCTCAAGAAGACCTAGAGCTCATTTGAGGAGGCTCATCATTGGAATATACAAGCCAAGTTCTATAGTGTGAACGTCACCACATAGCTATATGCATAAATGTTAATCTCTATGGAGTACAAGATATAAGAGGGAGTACGAGTGTGGATATCTCAAAAGGAATAGTAGTGCGCCCCCTTCTCTCTTTTATTTCTTTTTCTCTTTTTTCTCTTTTTTGTATTTTTTTGGTGGCCTCAATGGCTCTTTCTATTTCTCTCATTTGTCCTCTTTGGGATCTTTTCCTCACTTTAGGGTCAACACTATATATTACAAGAAGTATAGAAGATCTTTCATACTTTACAAAAGTACTCAACATAAAGAAAATGAAACTATCATGAAGTATGCAAATGTATGCCTCTCCCAGTGTAGCAGGATATGCAATGATACTAGCGCGTCATGTAGCAATGATTAGGCCAAGGCCCAACTAGCATGCGACTCATCGATCAAGCAAGTAGCATGTATGACATGAAGATCAAGTCATGAGAAGGTGGATGTTGCATGGAAATGTATCTCGGAAAGGCTATGGAAATGACTTGATAGGTAGGTATGGTGGCTGTTTTGAGGAAGGATATAAGGAGGTTTATGATGATAGAGCGTATCGTGCCAAGGGTTTGGATGTACCGGCGAAGGTGGATGCTAACTCTCGGAGTGAGAAGAAAGCAATGCATGGCACAGGAGAGGCTAGAACTCTCAGAGTGAGAAGAAAGCAATGCACGGCACAGGAGAGGCTAGAAAAATATGGGTAGGTGGAAGTGTCAACTTTCGAATACTCACATTAGTCCGAAGAACTCATGCACTTATTATCGGTAACTCTCAATCTAATAAGGAGGTTCACAAAGATACAAGTACCCCGAGGAGGAGTGTATGGGGGTTTGGTTATCCTTACGCATCCTCGACTCATGGTACATGAGTGTACTCTAATATTCGACCCCTCCAAAGAGTAGTGATCCATCTAGTAGCTAAAGTTCTCAACTAATTTTGTAGGTTTTGAAAATAAACACGAATTACCCAAAATACGACATCTATCACTAATAGGCTAAAGCTCTTGACACAAAAGTCCAAACATTACTCATAGCAATACCTCAAAACTATTGCAAGTTACTATACAATTGAATAGCAACCTCAACTACCTACTTCAAGTCAAGAAACAAAACTCAGTGCAACAGGCAAACTCTCTAAACAAGATAAACATGAAGACTCAAGAGAGTTCCAGCAACAAACTAAACAAAAGCTCTTTAAAAATATAAGCATGAAAACTAAGAGCTAAACATGACAGCAGCTATGAAAAAGATAAAGAACACACACATCAAAGATAAGCATGAAGAATCCTATGATGTGTTCTAGATTTTTAAAGTGGAGCGTGTTTCTCTCCCACACAAAGAAAGCTGGGTTTTCACTTGTTATGAATAGCAAGCAAAGCTAAAGAAAACTAAAAAGGAAATAAAGAGCGAGACGCTCCAAGCATAGCACATAACGCATGAAGTGATAAAAATATAGTGGAACGAAAGATGAACTGATATTTTTTGATGGAGAAGGGGATGCATGTGGGAATCCCCAAGCTTAGACGCTTGAGTCTCCTTGAATATTTCTTGGGGGTTCACGGGGGCATCCCCAAGCTTGAACGTTTGACACTCCTGAATTTTCTTTCATCATCTTCCCTCGCACATTTGAAAACTCCCTTCATACATGATACGTCCAAAACGTATCTATAATTAATGCTTGCTCCATGCATGTTTTGTGTGATATTGCTATGATCTAGATACACTTTCATACACTTTTGATCATATTCGGACTAACCTATTAACTCAGTGCACCCCAATGCCAGTTCCTGTTTTCTACTGTTTTTCTATTTCAGTTTTCCCCCATATAAAAAGTGCCAGAAAAATTTAGGAAAATTCAGATAAAAAATCAGCATGACAGAAGCTTCGAGAAGAGCCCGGGAGGGGCCAGAGGGGAGCCAGGGGGGCCCAGGCGGCCACCCGGCGCGGCCCCACCCCTGGCCGCGCCAGGGGGCCGCCTGGGGCCCCTGGCCCACCTCTGGCTGCCCCTTTCGCCTATTTATCCCCCGTCACGGGAAAACCCCATAGAGAGAACCCTATTCCACGAACTCGCCTCTGTTCCGCCGCCGCCGCGCTTCCGAAGATCGGGAGCACCAGAAGACCTCTTCCCGGCACCCTGCCGGAGGGAGGATTGACCTCCGGGAGTCTCCTCTCCACTATGGATGCTCCCCGGATGTCTCGTGAGTAGTTTTCCTTGGACCATGGGTCCGTGATCAGTAGCTATGTGATGTTCTCCTACCCTCGTTGATCTTCATTGTTTAGACCTCGTGAGCTGCCCAACATGATCGAGGCACCTTTGTAATATTTCTTCTGCTATTGCTTTGTTGAGTTTGATAGGATCTGATGGATTATGAGATTATGTTCAGATTGTGATGGAGTAATATATTTGGTTTTTATCTCTTATATTTTTGTTCCTAAGTAATTCTTGCATGTTCCCCGTTGCTGTTTATTGCTTTGGCCAAGTAGTAGGTAGTGACTCCAAGAGGGAGCGTTGTGCTAGATTGTGGGTTCATGCCCCCCGATGACACGCTTGAGTGACAGAAACATGAGTCTAGGGGATATGCTTTTGCCACAAGGGGGAAAACAACGGTGCTTGTAACCGCGGTTACAAGGATTGTTTACTTTCCGCAGAGTTCTTTTTAATGCAGTTGTCTGTTGCTTTGGGTTTACACTTTGGGTGGGGCTCGCAACTTAATACTAGCGAGATGTTCTGGATAGATATCTCAAGGTTGACGATTAGTAGTAGATGCAGATGGATTTCGGTCTACTTACCTTGGCGTACTTCCTGTGCTTTTGAACCTCTTCCTTTCTTTTGCAGCATAGTTAGCATTGCGGTGCGTTCATAATCCTGTCAATTGCCTTTCTGTAATTTGTTTACCTCGCATAGCAATTTTATCGTATTTTGGGAGAGAGACATCACTAGCGAACATCACGTATCCCGGTCCATGTCCTTATCATTGTTTCCACGCTTTATTTACTTTTCTGCATTTACTTTCAAGTTGCTATTATTATCTCTTGCGTTTTATCCTTTGTAAACAACAAGAACGGAGAGATTGACAACCTCTCTGAACTTTGTTGGGAACAAAGTTATCTGTGTCTGTGTGCAGGTCCGCGTCAGTTGCGCCGCTGACACCTACTTATCATCTCTGGAGTCCTACTGGAGACAAACCTTGGTATCTTTACCGAGGGAAATTTGCTGCTGTGCTGCATCACGCCTTCCACTTGGGGCTCACCAACGAAGGGCGAGAAGACTACACCCGTCAACCCTCGCGCCATCAAGCAAATTTCTTGTGCCGTTGCCGGGGACTCCAAGTGCTAAGATAGGGGAGTTGCACACTACCCTTTACCTTTGTTTTTTAGTCTTGTTAGTTTATCTTTCAGTTTTTATCTTTGTGTCTTTTATCAAAAAGTACAAAAAAATCTGCCACACTTGCTGCTACTATGGGTTCCACTAAAAATACCAAGTTGTGTGACTTCACTAGTCACAACAACCAAGACTTTATCTGCACTCCCATTTCCACACCTGCCACTTCAGCTACCTCTTATGAAATTAAACCTTCTTTGCTAAACTTTGTTATGAGAGATCAATTCTCTGGTGCTGGAGATGATGCTGCTTTACACTTGAATAATTTTGTTGAATTATGTGATATGCAAAAGTATAAGGAAGTAGAAGGTGATGTTGTTAAGCTCAAGCTCTTTCCCTTCTCTTTAAGGGGAGATGCTAAAATCTGGTTTCAATCTTTGCCTAGAAATAGCATAGGTTCTTGGGATAAGTGCAAAGATTCTTTTATTGGGAAGTACTACCCTCCTGCTAAGATTATCCAATTGAGGAGTAATATTATGAATTTTAAGCAATTGGATAATGAACACGTTGCCCAAGCTTGGGAACGGATGAAATCACTTGTTAAGAAATGCCCTACACATGGTTTGACTACTTGGATGGTTATCCAGACTTTTTATGCAGTCTTGAACTTTACCTTGCGGAACCTGTTAGATTAGGCCGCGGGAGGAACCTTTATGTCAACTACACTTGGTGCTGCCACAAAGCTTCTCGATGAAATGATGACCAATTATTTCCAATGGCACACCAAACACGCTCCAACAGGTAGGAAGGTAAATTCTGTCGAGGAAATTACCTCCCTCAATGAAAAAGTTGACTTAATTATGTCTCTACTTACCAAGCAACCCTCTATTGATGTTCCTTTAAATTCTTTGGTTGCTCAAGAACAAGTAGATGTGAACTTTATTGCTAGAAACAACTTCAACAACAATGCTTATAGGGGAAATTTTGCTAGCAATCCTAGACCGTTTCCATCTGACTATGGGAACAACAACACCTATCCTAGCAACAAGAACCCCTCTTCTGAATTAGAAAGCATGCTTAGAGACTTTATCACTACCCAAAAAGCCTTCAACAAAAATGTAGAAGAGAAATTATCTAAAATAGATAATCTCTCTTTGAAGGTAGAAAGCTTAGCCCTTGATATTGAGATGCTCAAAATTAGAACCTCCCCCATTGAGGAGAATAAGGCCACTCCTATTAATGCTATCCAGTTACAAATCAATGAAAACATTAGGATGATGGCTAAACTTAAAGAAAGATGGGCTAGAGAAAAATAGGAAGAGGATAGAATTAAGAGCCTTCCTACACACCACACAGTTGCCACTATCCAAATTGTTGAGGACACTCAAACTATTGGCACCCAATGCACTCCTAGTCCCGTTAGACCTATTAATGGTGATGCTAATACCTCAACCATAGATAAAGAAACTCCTATGAACATAGAGGGTTTCAAACAAGTGAGCCTAGATGACACTACTACCACCTTTGATAGTAGTGATATTGATTTTGATAGTTGTACCCTCTCTGAAGTTATCAGTTTACTACACAAAATGTCTAGAGACCCCCACACTAGCACACTTAATCTTGCCATCACAGAGCATATCACAAATGCTCTCATCAAAGCTAGGGAGGAGAAGCTTAGAGTAGAAGCCTCCATACCTAGGAAGCTAGAGGATGGTTGGGACCCTATGATCAAAATTAAATTAAATAACTTCTCTTGCTATGCTTTATGTGATGTTGGAGCTAGTACCTCCGTTATGCCCAAAAGAATATTTTATATGTTTGATTTGAAGCCCTTTGAGCCTTGTTCTTTTGGTGTTCGTCTTGTTGATTCTTCCATAAAGAAACCTTTGGGGAAGATCGACGATGTTCTTGTCATTTTCAATGACAACTATGTTCCCGTTGATTTTATTGTTATGGATATAGAGTGTGAACCTTTATGTCCAATTATTTTGGGACGTCCTTTTCTTCGCACTGTTGGTGCGGTTATTGACATGAAAGAGGGGAATATAAAATTCCAATTCCCATTTAAAAATAGGATGGAATACTTCCCTAGAAATAAAATCAAGTTACCTTTTGAGTCCGTTACTCGGGCTAGTTATTCTCTTTCTCTTGATAAAACTTGATTCTTCTTTTGCATTAAGCCTAGCTAATGGCTTTAAAGAAGCTCTTTCGGGAGGCAGCCCGCAACGAATTTAGGAGTTTTATTTTTTCTTTTGTTGTGTCTTGATGATTTTTACTTCTGTAGCAACATCATTGTACCTTTATTTTCCAGATTTGTGCCAAGTTATAGCCTCTTACGGCAAGGGAAATAAAAGTTGTGACATGCTGTCCAGAAAACAGATTCTGTCCTCGTGACCAGAAAAATTCCTGAAAAATCCCAGTTCATCTTTTTGAGCTAGAATTTTTACACAGTATGATCTATACAATTACGAAACTTCCGTATGTTCTGAGTTTTTTTATTTGAGTTGCAGAAGTACCCCTAAAAAATTCTTTACTATCTGCTGTTCTGTTTTTCACAGATTCTGCCACGTTTTGTCTCTCCTAACTTTTGCAAACCTTAAGCTTGCTTTTTATTTGAAAAAACTTTTTGGCACTCTTGAGAAACAGTGGCTCTTCAAGAATATCTTTTTATCGAGTGGATAAAAAATTATTTATTAAGGGTACTAACCTCTCTAATCAGCTTGTGATGAGTTATGTATGAAGGGAGTTTTCAAGTGTGCGATGGAAGATGATGAAAGAAGATCCAGGAGTGACAAGCACTCAAGCTTGGGATGCCCCCATGCATTCCCAATAAATATTCAAGGAGACTCAAGTGTCTAAGCTTGGGTATGCCCCCGTGCATCCCCTTCTCCATCAAAAATCATTAGTTCGTCCTTCGTCTCAATATATTTTTATCACTTCATGCGCTATGTGCTATGCTTGGAGCGTCTCACTCTTAGGTTTTATTTTTAGTTTCTTTAGGTTTTCTTGCTGTTCATAACAAATTAGATCCTGTCTTACTTTGGGTGGGAGAGAAACACGCTCCATTTTCAAAAGTTAGAACACATCATAGGATTTTTCCTGCCTATCTTCTTGCTGTTGTGTGTTCTTTATCTTTTCATAGCTACGGCCATGTTTAGTCTTAGTTTTAGTTTGTCTTTAGAAAGAGCCTTGGATTTTGTTTAGTTTGTCGCTGGAACTCTCTTTATTTTTCATGTTTATCTTGTTAAGAGAGTTGGTTGTTGCACTGAGTTGTGTCTTATCTTGAAAGTAGGTAATTGAGGTTGCTATTTAATTTTAGTAGTAGCTTGCAATAGTTTTGAGGCATTGATGTGAGTAATGTTTGAACTTTTGGTGTCAAGAGCTCTTGCCTATTAGTGATAGGTTTCGTATTTTGGGCAATCCGTGTTTATTTTCAAAACCTACAAAACTAGTTGAGAACTCTAGCTACTAGATGGATCACTACTCTTCTGAGGAGTCGAATATTAGAGTACACTCACGTACCATGAGTCGAGGATGCGCAAGGATAACCAAACCCCCATACACTCCTCCGGGGGGTACTTGTCTCTTTGTGAACCTCCTTACTAGATTGAGAGTTACAGATAATAAGTGCATGAGTTCTTCGGACTAATGTAAGTATTGAGAGTTGACACTTCCACCTTCCCATATTTTGCTAGCCTTTCCCGTGCCGTGCACTGCCTTCTTCTCACTCCGAGAGTTGGTGTCCACCTTCGCCGGTACTTCCAAACCCTTGGCATGATACGCTCTTTCATCATAATCCTCCTTATATCTACCCTCAAAACAGCCACCATACCTACCTATCAAGGCATTTCCATAGCCTTTCCGAGTTACATTGACATGCAACTTCCACCTCTTCATGACTTGATCTTCATGTCATACATGTTCCTGCTACACTGGAAGCGGCATACATTGCATAGATCATGATAGTTACATCTTCTTTATGATTTTGAGTACCTTGTAAAGTGTGAAGATTTCCTTTACCTTCTTGTAAAATAGAGTGTTTCCCTTAAGTGAGGAAAAGATCCCAAAGTGGACACATTAAAAGATCCCAAAGAGGACAAATGAGAGTTAAATAGAAAGAGCCATTGAGGCCACCAAAAAAATACAAAAAAATAGAAAAAAGAGAAAAAAGAAATAAAAAGAGAGAAAGGGGCAACAATACTATCCTTTTGAGAGATCCACACTAGTACTCCCTTTATATCCTTGTACTCCATAGAGATGATCATTATGCATATAGCTATGTGGGGACCTTCACACTATAGAACTTGGCTTGCATATTCCAAGGATGAGCCTCCTCAAAAGAGCTCTACGTCTTCATGAGCGAGCAAGTTAGATGCACCCCCACTAGTTCCATTGGAGAGCTTCCTAGCTCGTATGTGCATCCGTTGCATGGCAATCCCTACTCCTCACATCATATCTATCATTTGGCATCTCTTGCCTATGATTGTCCTCATTGATGTGAGCCTTTCTCATTGCCTATCGAAAAGGAGTAGATCATTTTGACTTGTACCTGGCTAGTGGTCTGGGGACGAGTCAAGATAAGATTCCAAAGAAGACCAAGTGTGAAAATTTAGTAGATTGAGTTCTCAACACAAAAATACTTTTTCTCGTATTCCCTATCCCCCTTCTTGCACGCAAACACCATTTGGAGACATTCGAGTCACGGACAGCGAGAGCTCTTGCACCTATTGTTCTTTTGTTACTTGTTTCAATATTAATATAGACTCTTGCATGTTATGACTTGAATTGAATCTCTAACCTTGATTGCTTTACTTTTCAAAGTTCTTATATGGTTGCTAGCATGTTACCACAGAAATTATGTTCTTATCATTTACCTACTCGAGGACGAGAAGGAATTAAGCTTGGGGATGTTGATACGTCCAAAACGTATCTATAATTTCTGCTTGCTCCATGCATGTTTTGTGTGATATTGTTATGATCTTGATACACTTTTGATCATATTTGGACTAACCTATTTACTCGGTGCACCCCAGTGCCAGTTCCTGTTTTCTGTTGTTTATCTATTTCAGTTTTCCACCATATAAAAAGTGGCAGAAAAATTCAGGAAAATTCAGGTAAAAAATCAGCGTGACGGAAGCTTCGAGAAGAGCCCGGGAGGGGTCAGAGGGGAGCCAGGGGGGTCCAGGCGGCCACCTGGCGCGGCCCCACCCCTGGCCGCGTCAAGGGGGTGCCTGGGGCCCCTGGCCCACCTCTGGCTGCCCCCTTTCTCCTATTTATCCCCCGTCACGGGAAAACCCCAAAGAGAGAACCTTATTCCGCGAACTCACCTCTGTTCCGCCGCCGCCGCGCTTCCGAAGATCGGGAGCATCAGAAGACCTCTTCCCGGCACCCTGCCGGAGGGAGGATTGACCTCCGGGAGTCTCCTTTCCACCATGGATGCTCCCCGGATGTCTCGTGAGTAGTTTTCCTTGGACCATGGGTCCGTGATCAGTAGCTATGTGATGTTCTCCTCCCATCGTTGAACTTCATTGCTTAGACCTCGTGAGCTGCCCAACATGATCGAGGAACCTTTGTAATATTTCTTCTATTGCTTTGTTGAGTTTGATAGGATCCGATGGATTATGAGATTATGTTCAGATTGTGATGGAGTAATATATTTGGTTTTTATCTCTTATATTTTTGTTCCTAAGTAATTCATGCATGTTCCCCGTTGCTGTTTATTTCTTTGGCCAAGTAGTAGGTAGTGACTCCAAGAGGGAGCGTTGTGCTAGATTGTGGGTTCATGCCCCCCGATGACACGCTTGAGTGACAGAAACATGAATCTAGGGGATGTGCTGTTGCCATAAGGGGGAAAACAACGGTGCTTGTAACCGCGGTTACAAGGATTGTTTACTTTACGCAGAGTTATTTTTAATGCAGTTGTCTGTTGCTTTGGGTTTACACTTTGGGTGGGGCTCACAACTTAATACCAGCGAGATATTCTGGATAGATATCTCAAGGTGGATGATTAGTAGTAGATGTAGATGGATTTCGGTCTACTTACCTTGGCGTACTTCCTGTGCTTTTGAACCTCTTCCTTTCTTTTGTAGCATAGTTAGCATTGCGGTGCGTTCATAATCCTGTCAATTGCCTTTCTGTAATTTGTTTACCTCGCATAGCAATTTTATCGTCTTTTGGGAGAGAGACATCACTAGCGAACATCACGTATCCCGGTCCATGTCCTTATCATTGTTTCCATGCTTTATTTACTTTTCTGCATTTACTTTCTAGTTGCTATTATTATCCCTTGCGTTTTATCCTTTGTAAACAAGAAGACCGGAGAGATTGACAATCTCTCTGAACTTCGTTGGGAACAAAGTTATCTGTGTCTGTGTGCAGGTCCGCGTCAGTTGCGCCGCTGACACCTACTTATCATCTCTGGAGTCCTACTGGAGACAAACCTTGGTATCTTTACCGAGGGAAATTTTCTGCTGTGCTGCATCACGCCTTCCACTTGAGGCTCACCAACGAAGGGCGAGAAGACTACACCCGTCAACCCTCGCGCCATCAAGCAAATTTCTGGCACCGTTGCCGGGGACTCCAAGTGCTAAGATAGGGGAGTTTCACACTACCCTTTACCTTTGTTTTTCGTCTTGTTAGTTTATCTTTCAGTTTTTATCTTTGTGTCTTTTATCAAAAACTACAAAAAATTTGCCACACTTGCTGCTACTATGGGTTCCACTGAAAATACCAAGTTGTGTGACTTCACTAGTCACAACAACCAAGACTTTATCTGCACTCCCATTGCCACACCTGCCACACTTGCTGGTACTATGGGTTCCACTGAAAATTCGTTGCGGGCTGCCTCCCGAAAGCGCTTCTTTTACGCCTTTAAGCTGGGCATAAAGATTATAAAAGGTGCTCTCATAAGAATAAGAATTTGAAGCAAAAGAGAGCATCAACAAGCAAATTTGAAACACATTTAAGCCTAAACCACTCTCTATGCATAGGCATCTTATAAGAAAATAAATCAAAGAAGCAAAAAGAAACCAGCTGTAACGACCCAATTCACATAGAATTGAAGTCTCTGTGCTCAAGTGCCAGTCCCTGGATCGAACTCGCTCGCACACACAATATCATAGATGTATGTCAAAGTACAAGTGCATCATTATTACAACGTATGATCCAGAATAAAATAAATAACAAGTTGCATAGCTCAAGGCTAGCTTATTCAACATAAATATAGCGGAAGCAAAAACAAGTAACGTGGAGTCCCATCAACAGCCACAAGCGAACATGCTGAGTGTAGACTCGCAACCCTAAACGCACCTTACTGGTCGTCTGAGAAACCTGCAACACCGAAGGTTACAGCCCGACAACGGGTCAATACATCTGATTTGTACATCAAGTGACACGGAAAAGTTTATATAAAGGACCTACATCTACATGAAAGGTGAGTCAAAGGAAAGGCTTATGATTTTGTTTTGCAGAAAGCCAATTTTCTCCTGAACTAGACTAGTCAAAATTTTAAGTTGAACTTACTACTTAAGACCGAACTGGGCACACCAGTTCCAACACCACACCTTTTATTTAATCTTGCCCACTCAAATTATTATGGTGATTCATATGTCAAGATCCTTTAGTAACAGTAATGTCTAGTAGCTCAAGGATGTCCATAACCGGGGACACGGCTAATCATGATTAGTTTTAACTCTGCAGAGGTTAGTACACTTTCCCCGTTGGACTCAACCCGAAGATTGAGACGAAGTCTTTCTGAAGAGGTCACCTACACCCAACGGCAAGCCGGTACCACCTATCACATCTACATCTGCTAGCTTTGCACGGGAGAGGCTTCCTACATCATACTCAACTAAGCCAGAGCCCATATGGCCAGCGGCTGTACATGGAAGCTCCTAGTCACCAAGTATGTCTGATCTTTTTGAGCCTGGACGGCGCCCACTTACGTTCAGAGGGTAGCACCATGACGTACTGTCAACCACCAAAACCAACCATTAGGGGTACAACCTGGTCTCGCCATTAGATAAGGCACGAGCCCCCAGGAAGCACTCCCTACCCGTCCAGAGGTGATTTCTATTTATTATAAAGTTTCTACACAAATTATTAAATAGCTCACATGCACTCCATGAATTTACTCAACCCAAACCACGTCTACAAAGCATAGCAATAAAGTAACAGCACGTACTAGGTTGATCTACAAATACAAGTCAAGACATGTGGCTATACTAACTGGTTTTGCAGCAACAGTAAAGTAAACTACCAATCATGCAATAGGGTGATATTCTTAACATAATGCATATAGAAAATATAGGTATGAGTATGATCAAAGCATCACTTGCCTTCTTCCTATTCCTGACGGTCACAATCCTCACAAAACGATGCGGCGCACTCCGGACAATCTATACGAGCAAACAAAGCACCAATCAACATATATTCAATACAATTATGCACAAACAGTAATAAACATACATGGAACAGTAGAAAAACTTGCCTAACATAAGCTAAACTTAAAGTACTCGACAAAATAAAACCAACGCAAAAAGAAACAGTGCAAACGGGCGCACCGTTAAAAAGATACGGCCACCGGAAGTTCAAATTTGGATCTGCTTGGGATTCAAATATTAAAACTTCAAACTTCTGTAAAACTTAGTCCACTGGCTAGAATTTTTCAACACGGTCGCAACGCAACTGGAATCACTCAATTCCGAGCTACGGTTAAAAAGTACTCGCGAAAACGGTACCGGGCGAAATCAGAGTCTATACTGCGAAAAGGACCCATACATAAATATAATAACGCGAAAAAAAAACGATCGGGTCCCCGGCCGGATTTGAATCCGGATCTGGCCGGAATTCCTGCCGGCGGGCGGCGGCGCGGCCGGCGGCCAGCGCGCGGGCGGCCTACGGCGGGGCGGCAGCTTCCGTGGCGCGGGGCGGCGAGACAGCGGCGGGGCGGCTCACCTCGAGCGACGGCAGCGGCGGCGCGGCGATTCGCGGGTTGGGATCGGGCGAAACCCTAATCCCCGCGGGTCCGCGGGATTTTATAACCCGACCCGATTTTTTTTAATCCGAAACAAAAACAAATTCGGTCAAGCGGAAAAAAAACATAACAGGCCCATTAGGCCCAAAATAATTTTATAAAAAATCACGGATAAATATTTTTAATTTCCGCCTTCACCAAACATTTTAAAATAATAAAATTGAATTTTTGGTTTTACCAAAATATTAAATAAAAATAAAAACTTTGCAACTTATTTTTAAGTATTTTTAAATACAATTCTTGCAATTTAAATATACCGAAAAACTCCGAAAATGATTTTAAAACTTTTCCGGAGCATAAATAAATTCCCAAAATATTTTTAGAAATTATTTATAACACTAAAGTAAATTTAAAAAGTCTCCCAAAAATATTTTAAACTATTTTCCAACAATTTAAAAATGGGGATTAGTCCTCTTATATCCTCTCCAGCGAACTGCCATGTGTTGAAAAATGTTAAAAATATTTTTAAAACTCCAAAAAAAATGCGGAAACAGCATGAGATGCATATGATGATCTATTAACATCCGAATTTAGAAAATTGGGATGTTACACCAGCATAGGAAGGTGGAACAAGAACATCTTCAAAACTTTCAACATAAAGAGAGGAGTTTTAGTAATATGGAAGTTTCTACAACCAAACTTCCCTCTCTCGAAATAATTTTCAGTAGTATCGTAAACAACATCAAGAATATAACTATCACATAAATCATGTTGTTTATGACCTACAAGCACACGTGTATAGTTTTCAACACGGTCTTTAGGATTATAAGATAAATGCAACCCATCACATTGAACCTTGATAAGAACACAATTCTCCGGAATATGAGTTGGAGATTTCAAAAAGATAATAGGAAAATCAAGTGTGGGTGCAATAGAAAAAATTTCATGCTTAACATGAGGAACTATAGCAAGTTCATCTCCGTAAGCATCATCCATAGTGGCATCACGGCCATAAGCATAGAAGGTATCAACTTCATCAAAAAGGGATATTTCAAAAGAATCCATGGGATCATAACACTCATATAAGGTAAGAGTCAAAGAGTTACTCTCATTAGATGGCAGACGTGGATGGATCCATTCTTCCTCCTCTTGTTCGTCACTATCCTCCTCTTTTTCATCCAAGGAGCTTTCAGGTTCAGTAATTTCTTCTTCCATAGAGTCCTGCAAATCATTAGTCTCTTCCTTTGGGGGAGATATTCTCTCAAGATGATCAGTAATATAATAATTTGCATCGTAAGTTTCCAAACAATAGTTAAGTATAGCAAGACTCTCAGATTTGTAAGGGCATCATCGATATTTTTAAGAAGAGAAGTAATTTCATAGGCCCCCTTATAAGCAACAAATTCTTCTATTTGCTCTGCATCATCAAAATCATAATTTCTCTTAGCATAAGAAGCTAAGGTTTCATCATCGTTGTACTCACATTGGAAAGCAAGGTGTTTGTGCCTCATAAAGCAATAAGATTCATCCCTGCAATAAGATATATTATATAGTGAGCACAAGTTTCTAGCATACTCATACAACTGGTGTATTTGTTTCCATAAGTGTATCCCCTTTTGAGACAAGCGGTGTTCCTTGTACCACTTTTGTTGATCCTCGGTGAATCCTCCATGCCAATAAGATCTGGTTTCAAATAAGTCAGACATTGATTGGCAAGTAAGGAACTACACATACTATTTTTTTTGATAAAGTACACGAAGATAAAAAACTGAAAGGTAAACTAACAAGAATAAAAAGAAAAGATAAAAGATAGTGTGCAACTCCCCTATCTTGAAGAGTGGAGTCCCCGGCAATGGCGCCAGAAATAGCTTGGATGGCTTCTCGCCCCTCGTTTGTTACCCAAAGTGGAAGGTCGAGATGTAGACAACAACAAATTTTCGTCGATGAAGATACCAAGGTTTGTCTCCAGTAGGACTCCAACAACGACAGGAAGGTGACAACGGCGCCAGAAATTTCTTTGGTGGCGCGAGAGTTGACGTGGACCTGCACACACAACAGATAACTTTGCTCCCAACGAGTTCAGATAGGTTGTCAATCCCTCCGGCCTTGTTGTTCACAAAGGATCAAACGCACGGGATAATAATGATAGGGATAGCAACGGAAAGGTAAATTAAGCAGGAAATAAATAGCGGGTGTAAACAGTATTGGAAATATGGACCGGGATCCCATGATGTTCACTAGTGATGTTTCTCTCCCAAAAGACGATAAAATAGCCATGCGAGGTAAACAAATTACAGCTGGGCAATTGATAGGATTATGTGCGTAAACCAATGCTAAATATGCTATAAAGAGAGGTAGATGCTCAAAAGCATGGGCGGTACGCCAAGACAAGTAGAACGAAATCCATCTTCATCTACCTACTAATCATCCACCTTGAGATATCTATCCAGAACATCTCGCTGGTATTAAGTTGCGAATCCCACCCAAAGTGTAAACTCAAAGAAACAGACAACTGCATTAAATAACTTTGCGTAAAGTAAACAATCCTTGCACCCACAAGTACAAGAACTGTTGTTTTCTCCCTTGTGGCAACAACACATCCCCTAGACTCATGTTTCTGTCACTCAAGCTAGTCATCGGGGGGGGGGGGGCATGAACTCACAATCATGCATAACGCTCCCTCTTGGAGTCACTACCTACTACTTGGCCAAAGCAATAAACAACAACGGAGAACATGCAAGAATTACTCAAGAACATAAATATAAAAGAGGAGAATCAAATATATTACTCAAACACAATCTGAACATAGTCTCATAATCCATCGGATCCCAACAAACTTAACATAGTAACAGCAAAAAGATTACATATGTGCCTCGATCATGTAGGGCAGCTCACGAGGTCTAATCCATGAAGAACAAAGAGGGAAGGAGAACATCACATAGCTACTGATCATAGACCCATGGTCCAAGGTGGACTACTCACGGTTTATCCGGGAAGCATCCATGGTGGTGGAGAAGCTCCCGGAGGTGGTTCCTTCCTCCGGCAGGGTGCCGGGAAGAGGTCTCCTGGTGCTCCCGATCTTGGAAGCGCGGCGGCGGCGGAACAAAGGAGAGATCGCGAAAAATGGTTCTGTCCCCGAGGGTTTCTCGTCACGGGGAATAAATAGGCGAAGGGGGCATCCATAGGTGGACCAGGGGCCCCAGGTGCTCCCCTGGCGCGGCCTAGGGGGTGGCCGCGCCAGGTAGCCTCCTGGGCTACCCCTGGCCCCACTAGGGTTCTTCTGGAAGGTTCCCGTACGCTGATTTTTCCTATATTTTTCCCGGAATTTTTCTGGCACTTTAAATAATGGGAAAACCTGAAATACAAAACAGCAGAAAACAGGAACTGGCACTAGGGTGCACAGAGTTAATAGGTTAGTCCAAATATGATCAAAAGTATGGAAGTTCATCAATATCATAGCAATATCACACAAAAGAGGCATGGAGCAAGCATAAATTTATAGATACGTTTTGGACGTATCAACACGCAACCCCCTAACACACCTAAGTTCCATGACAATGCCCTCAAGAGGGAGTACGACACAATGTGTCGCCGCTGCCGAGTCCAGATGGACAAAGGTCTTCACCCGAAACCTTGACACGAAGAGAAGAACCTCGACGGCGTCTTCAAGAAGATCACGACATCCACAGGTGTCGCCATTGCCAGCGCCAAAGCACTGAGCTTTTGCTCGGCAACTCTCCCGTGTCATCGATGCCGTCAGAGGGTTACATGAAGGTCAATCCCCAAATCCGGATAAGGACATCGCCCCTAAGGAGGCATGTCCAGGCTACCTTGCGCTCCACCACCCGTTAATCCCACAATCCGAGGGAGATCCACCACCATCACAATGGCGCCTGCCGGAAAGCAACCATGTGAACCACCATCCGGGGCTGCCGCCCCGGCATCCATGCCGTCAGATAGCGTTCGTCGGTCACGTCAAAACATCCTCGACCTTGGTGGGGAGAGAGACGACACACCATCACCACTCCGCCCGGCATCAGCCCCCGAATCTGGGTAGGCGATTCCATCGTCGGAAGCACCCACACCTGCATCCCCAGCCAGTACCGGTGCACTGGGGGGATGCGACTCCGAAACTGCCGACGACCACCAGAGAGCCAATCCAATCCACAGGACCGAGAGGCTCACACGACGCCATGTCCAAGGTCACCGGTGTCGATCCTCAACCATACGAACTACTACCACGACCACCACCTAAGAGCACCGTGCTCGTGAGGCTGGCATCACCGCCCACGAGCACCTCCCGGGCCAAGCCCAGCCATGCCTACCCGAAGCGCAAGCTCCGATCCGCCCCGGGCTCCAAACTGACCCGCCCGAGCACGAACCCTAGATCTGGTCCATCCCCGAGGAGCGTGCGGCGAAGTACGCCCAGCCCCTCGCATCGTCGGATCAGATCCAGGAGAAGGCCGACCGCCACCACTGCCCTGCGCCGCCACCATCCTAGGCTGCCGTAGCCCACGCCGGAGCCACCTCAGCCCGCTCCGCCCCACGGGTTAAACCGGCAATGCTGCCGCCGTCAAAAGACAACCGCCACCCAGATCCGTTGCCGCACCGCCGAGCACGCACCACCACCACCACCACACCCGTGCATATCTGGAGCGAGCCGACCACACCATGGCCGCCAGCCGCCAGCCGCAACACATGCCCCGAAGACGCCATCGTCAGCCCCTCCGCCATCGGAGGAGCCCCGGCCGCAAGATCTGGGAGGGTCGTAGTCTGACGGCGCCGCAGGTCGCAGCCGCCCGAGGAACCGCCGTCCGCAGCCGCCGCACTTCGCACAGGCCCTAGAAGGCAGAGGACCGCTCAAGGACGACCACCACGCCGCCTAGAACGCCCTCCGTCGCGCTGCTGAGCACCACGGCAGCCAGCGCCTCCGCCCGCGCCCACTGTCCCGCGCCAGCAGGCCGACGGGGGGAGAGGAGAAGCCCCGCCGCCGATTGCACCAACCAGGCTTTGCCCGGCGGCGCGCGCCGGCGGAGGCGGAGGGGAGGGGAGGCGAGGAGGGGGAGGGAGGCAGCGCGGACTAGGGTTCTCTCCCCCCCCCCCCGCTCGCGGGAGCGGGTCGGGCGACGCGGGGGGTGGGAGTGGCCTTGATTCCTCTGGTTTTCTTCTTAATCTCCATATCTGGGTTTTTTTTGTTTTGTGCAGGTTCGTTCGCTGTCATCTGATCAAGGGGGCAAATAGAAGTCACCTTGGTTACAAACGGATTGGATTTTAGGGGTGGTGCTGTTCAGCAGCTCCCCTCAAGGCAATTACCTCATTATGTCTCTCCTCTGCTCTACTACTACCTCTTCCTCGCTGCTGGTTGTGTCGTGTCTTGAACATGTTTTAGAGTAGAGTAGTTTGCTTTCGAAACAATGGAACAATAAAAACTGACCTTAGTTCAGATGTTCTTTCTGTCACTATCATATAGATAATGTAGGCATGCATATTAAATTTTCCCCACACAAAAATTTATGTTGACTTTTTTACTTTGAAAATTAGGAGGAGTTGAGTATATAGTACAGTAACATATAGAGTGGAATCTGTGATGGAAAAGGCAAAGCTTGCCTGATTGTAAATCTGACAATTGTTGCTAACTATTTGTTTAAACTAACTGAACATAATTCACTTGGTTTGAATGCTCATTCGGTTTGTTAAAATAACTGTTGGTATAGTTACAGTACTGTTAGAGACCATTGGATATATGAAACTTCAACTAGAACAGAAGCTCCAGTTTTGGTTTTCTGATATAGTTAAATAATAAAATTCTGCAATCTGCATACTTCTGGTTTTTACATCCTAGTAGGGTAGTTCATCTAAGGGAAAGTAGAGATATTTTCATTCACTGACCATTTTAATTAATATAGTCTGCCATAATTTTAAATCTTGATTATTATAATTATAGTTTAGAAATATTTATTACTTGGTGTGAGATATTATTAGTAAGTTATTTTATTATATAATCTGATCATGTCCTAAGGATGGTACATATCTGTACACATCCATGTGTTGGTTGAGAAGGTTTGTTGACTTAATTTCTGTTTAATTCAGAATACCATTTCCAACATTAAATATTTATGACAACTAGATGACCTGTTGCGCCAAATGGCGCAGAGTCCCAGTTGAAACCATGTAATCGTAGAAACAACTTGCATTTTTAGAACCCAATCATTCTTGTAGTTTAATCGGCTTTGATCTCTTTGGCAATCAAGTTGTAGGGGAATGGTAAGAAATATTCCATGGTGCTTTCACCATTTGTTAAGGAAGACATATTTTCCTTCTCTAGAACATGCTAAAGAGCTGGGAATCTCCATCACAATTCACTGTGGTGACGTAAAACAATTCTGAAAAGTTCCAAATACAACTTATTATCATTATTTTCTCAAAGCACCATTTTCAAATCTTTACAAATATTATTTGACCAAGGAAATTTAGAGCTTGGGGAACAACAGGTACCAAACAGCTAGGCAGGAGATCCAAGCAATGCTGGACTTCTGCCCTAAAAGGCTGGGTCATGTATGTTGCAACTTGAAATAACATGTTCAAGTAGGAGTCCTAGATATAATAATAGAGGCTTAGTTCAGCAGAATCAACACTCCCTGTTATCTCTACATTACAATGGTACACTCTTGTTGCACCCGGGTCTGAATCATTGTTCTACAAGCATCAAGTTGAGAAAAGAGAAACAATTCCATCGACCTGAAAGTATCATTTATTATAGAGAGAAAAAAAATACATGCGAGTACTTTATTCTCGCTGAGAAAGATTAATCTTGTTGCTTAATGTGACTCTTATAATTCTTATAAGGAGTGTGAGAACTGCAAGTGGACACATGGGGTCGATAACTGACAAGGTTCATAATAAGAAAATTCTGAATGAACAAATCAATTCATCTAGTTGTCTCACCAAAGGATTTCAGAACTGTGATGGATCAGTACGAATGTACAAAATACAATAGCTGAAAAAAGGGGGGAAATGATATGTGATATGATGTCCCATCTAGCTAACAGACCAGGTACAACAATTTCAAGTTGTTGTGTTGCCAACATCATTAGTTAAAGGAATAGTGAATCATTGTTGTTGGAAGGGGCAATAGAAACAGACTGAATGAAATGATAACATCTTTGCTTGTCAGAATCTTCATAACATTTCAACTCTATCCTACTCTTGTTTTTGTCATATAGCTGTACAAACCGTGTTTAATGACAACATCTTTTAAAAATTATTGTGCTTACTCTACAAAAGCATCAGAAGATCTGTTCAGTTCCATTGTGTCTAATATAGTATATTTTAAATAGATGATTCACAAGGGATTGTGTTCTCTAAATAATAAGGAATGTTGGAAATCAGTAAATACCATACCATTTTATTATTTTCAGGTTCATAGGTTAACTTTCAGTTCTTGAAGACATCAGAGGTAACTGAAAACATTAATAACCATAATTTTTCCAAAACAACCGGAGCTGTCATAAAATGTGAATGCACTGGCTTTCTTTCTGAAAAGACATATGAAAACATGATTCATCATATAGTAGCTTCAGGAAGATGGAAAAGTATGCATATGCAGTACAAAAAATGCTAGGAAGACAAAAAAACTAAAAATACACTGGACATCATCATAACATGGTATGTTTTTGTCCATGAATGAATTAACAAAAGGAGATCAGTCCGACATACATATTTTGACCGTCTTACCGATCTTTTTCATATAATTTTTACAGTAACAATATTTTTTAACATATTTAAAAATGAAATATATTATATGCAGGACAGTCTGCATCACTTAGATAAAAAGTAATCATGACAAAAAATTTGGACTTGAAACTAAAAAATTCCTTCAGCAAAGAACACTCTTAAGGTAATATTTAAGAACAACTATTAGAATGGCTTGTTGTTGGGTCATAAAAGCAAGCTGCTGCTAATGGATAGGAAATGGTGATGCCATGTTCGAAGGCGAAGAACAAGTATTGCTTCAGGTAGAGTTTTCATGTGTTTTTTTGGCCAGCTATTTAAAAAAACATATGAGTAGTCTGAGGAATGCTTGCACTCACCTTCTCAAACAGACTCATGATATCTGTGTTCGGGTTTGATTTGTAAGCAACTGGAACAGAAGATACTGTCATAGTGGGTGACTCTTTAAATAAGTCTTCTATTCTTGATGTAGACTGAGCTTTACTTTCTACTGGCTTAGTAGTAACCTTTTTCTGAGAGTTAGGTGTTGGTTCTTCAGCTGAATAATTTAACATCTATTAGTAATGTAGAACGGACTGACATGACAATCCAAACAAGGCGTCTAAAATAAATGTGGAATATAGACACGATGCAATGCTCGTGAGAAGAGAATAATTTCCTATTCAAAAGATTACTCGTAAGAGCTTACACTAGAAAATGACTCGGGTTCTTTCTCAGGTGTTCCATCCATTGGTAATATGTTAAAGAGGTAAATGGCATAGTCAACTTTAGGAGGTGGTGCCACTGATGGATGATGAACCTTTGGGAGTGTCGTATCTGAAATTATACAACAGGAATACTTTGACAACCTAACCATGACATAGAACAACATGGAAATCTAAAGTTATACATAGATATACTAATGCATCTTCAAACAAAGGATAAATGCATACATATACAATTAATTTTCCCATAGTTCTGCGCTTACTGCAATCATTTTGAGTAGAAGGCTGGTATTTCTAAATGCTTGAGTATTGAGTTTATTTGCAGTCAAACCCAGGACCATGAAACCATTAATCGAATTTGGTGTGGAGAAAATGTCCGAGTGAATTTTACCAAGAGTTCAAAGTTCAGATAAACATAAATGTACTAATTCAAGTATACGGAAGGAAGTTGAACATTTATAAAATCTAGAATCTAGTAAAATATACATCATATGACAAGATTTACATCATCCACTGAGAATACCAACATGATAAGCACTCTATTGACTATTATAGCAAAACCCTTGACAGTTTAAACATCTGTCGTATGACCCAAAATAACTATGTTGTAAAGAGCAAAAGTTATTCTTAGCGGCATGGTTTCCGCATTCTCCATGCTGGTGGATTTCAACAATTTCAAGGAGGATAATGCCAAATGAAAAAACTAATACAATAAAACATAGTGAGACACACCTGTGTGTCAGTTGATACAAGAGAGTAGAAAAAATCATTTTATTCTTCTTTTCCACCTGCAATCATATCCTGATGCTTACCCTGCAGCCACAGTGGTTGAGAACAGATTTCAGTTTAGACCAAAAGATATGCTGTAACTAATGGATAAAGTTTCATAAGAAGTACCACAAGTAACCACTTTATTATTTCCAAATAAATGTCTGCTAAAATCTGTTGAAACTAAAGGAAATCAAAAGACCATCAGGTCTCCTTTGTAATAAAGATTAGATAAATACCCAAGCAACAATCATGTACATATTCATTTCATTTCTCTCCTTCAGTTGCACAAGTAAATCAACAACACTAAACAATATATCAAATAAATAGTAAGTGAACTCTTTCTTTTTTGCAAAGATAGTGAGTGGAAAATTAACTAAATAGCAGTAGAAATGCAACTGCATGAATAAGAGCATAAATAAGAACAAATGGAAATAGAAACATGCAGGCACAACTGTCTAAATATTTGAAAGGAATAGAAACATGTCATCTAAGGAGAATGGTGCCAAGCAAAGCAAGGCATAACAGAGTGATATTATAAAGCAGGTAAAATAAATAAACCTATAAATGAACCTCCAGGAGATAGAAAAGGATGCATACCCATGTGCTCCCAGAATTAAGATCTAGAGGGAGACAATGGCTACAGACGTTGTAGCAAGGAGGGGAAGACTACCTGTGCCGTGTAAAACTGCTGCTATGCAAGCGGTCATGATGGCATGCCACGGGAAGTGCTAAAAGTGCTCCAAACTCCTACTAAACAGAGAAACATAGTACTTAATTTGATGAACCATTCAATTTGAGTAGTTAAAAATTGTTACACAAACTCATGTTAATAGAATAGAGAAAAATTGGTTCTGAACCTACAATGCACAGTCTCTTCGAATTGTTGTTGTAGCGATTCCCAATAAAACTGCAAATAAGAAGATAACAAAGGTAGATTTTAAAAGTTTATTGAAGTGAATAGCTTTCATATCCAAGACCATCTAGAATCATCCATTGTCTGGTGTTAAAGCAACAGACTGCTAAATACATGTAAATTTGCACCATATATAGTTACTCTCAATTACAAATCAATTCAAAAAAGAATAATGAGGATTTTTCAAAGGCATTACATTACTGATATGATGTGTGCACGTACCAAAAGCATATTGTTCCCCTACTTTAATTCAAAGTAATCTGGGGGATCCATGTTCTCCGTGCAGCTGAGGCATGGAGTTTCATGTCTGTACGTGTTTATCTCTTTTCCAACTTGATCAACCTGGAAGCACAAATGAGTATATTGATGTCAGCATGACTGAAACCATTTGGCTGGACTAACACTTACTTTGTTCCACCATGTGTGTTGAACAAAATGAAAACAAAGAATTTGACTTTCTCTGTCCGGTCTGATTTAGAAGCTAAATAAAGGAAGTGATTTACCATTTAATATATTTCTATACCGATGATGCTAAGAAAATAATTAAATGGATAGTGGTTATTAAGAAAGAAATCATAGGGTACATCAGTTACATTAGTGATCAGAGATAAAAAAATTGAGTAATGCAATGGAAGTGAAGGTCGTTTAAATGAAGTGCACAAGCTTACCAACATATATGTGGGAGAAACACACATGCCTAAAAGCAGAAAGATTCAAGCGACACTTTGTATGCCATGGTAAGCAGTAACCAAATAAATAGAGGAGCAAGCATTTAAGCACAATTCACACCTGCTATAAACCAATGCTATCATTATGTATTTCTACTACATGTTATTTGCAAGAAAAATAGTGTTCCCAGTTTTATGCGTGAACAAGCATCGAGCAGAAGAATATGTATCACATCTAAATCATAACTATAGTACTACTTCGCAAACAAAAAATATATACTCTAGCTAACAGCACAGCCAACCAGCCCCCACTAACAACACCTCGACCAAGATTTCAATAGTGTCTCCCTACTGTGAGTAGCACTAAAATGAATCATATAGAATTGTCCTATATTAAAACTGGAAAAAAAAAACATGCACTAAATGTCTTACCGGCCTGCCTAGCACGCCAGGGAAGCCTCGGGGGCCGAAGTTGGGCGGCGTCGTCCTCCAGCTCGCACACATTCCATCCTTAGTGCCCCCTCGAGCGCCTTCTGCTACATCATCTATCTTGAAGCCCTGCTAGGAGATATCAGAGGAGGAGGAGTGGGAAAAAAGGGCTAGAGAAGGAGGAGAAGAAGAGCAGGGCTCACCGGAGATCGAGCTAGAGAGGGAGAGGGAGCTCGGGCTGCACATCCATGGCGGGCTGGTGCTGGTCCGGCCGACGTCGGGGAGGCGCGGGGAGGTCGGGAGAGGTTCGGGGAAGGACGGGGATGGAGGAGGGGGACCGATGACGGCCGGATCCGGGCCGGAGGACGCCGGGGCGGCCGGATCTGGGGCCATGGGGAGCTCGAGCTCGCCTCGCATGGCCATGGCGGCGGCGGCTCGAGTTGGGAGAGGGAGGCATGGGGTGTGGGAGAGGCAGGGGGAAGAGGAGAGGGAGGAGGGGCGACCTGGGCGCGGGGGACGCGCGACGGCGTGGCGATGGCGCGGCCACGGGAGGAGCTCGAGCGTGGAGGCGGCTAGGGTTCGTTCTGTAGGAGACGGGAGAGAGAAAGGCGCGGGGGCGAGAGAGAGAGATAGGAGAGGCTCGGGCCTTATATATTCCGGCCTTCGGAGCTACAGTAAAGAGCCGATCGGGGATCCAACGGCCAGCGTAGAGTGCCCCCGGAGGAGCTCTGTGAGGCCTCCTGGGCTAGGGATCTTTAAGAGCTAAACATATCACTGTGAAGGAGAAATTTAAGGAGGGGTTCTGTGTTTGAAAATTTCAACCTTCACAACTTTACACAAAGTACATGTCAACATATCATTCTTCAGTATTCTATTCACATATTTCATAACAGTCAAAAATGTTGTGACCTTACTGTAATTTTTTTCAACATTCGCCCACAATGCAAGGTCATTCTCTGTATTAGAACACGATGCTGGAAAAATCTTACGCTTCCAGGAAGGACCACAGACCTAATGAGCATTGCTCATCACTGATAACTCATCTGTATGTAACCTCATTTCCGATCATTTTTTTACACATGAGTAGAATCCAATGTATAGTGAGTTCATGAGATGTTATCTACTTAGGTTTCCTTTTCTCTCTCTATTTCAGGTTGAGGAGGAATGCTATTTGTCATTTCATAATCAACATTATCACTAATATGGTTTAAAGCAACCTGCAGAATATTGACAGAAGTACACAAAAAGGGATATGGTTCTTATGGTCCTTCTCTATGTAACAACTTTACTGCAATCACTTGCTGCCATTTTGTCAAAGGTACGCAACATTCAGAGTCTTTTGGAGTACTTCGAAGAATCCAGTGTGATCTAAGAGTATCATACATATTAATCTTTTACATGTTTTTAAATATATCCTCTTCTATTAATCTCTGAATATTTTAGATTTTTTCCTTGGAATCTGCTCATCTGTCGACATTACCGACAAGTATAGTATATCCGATTTCATAGTATATATATATATACGAGTACTTTGGCTGCTAGAACGTTGTGCATTTTCTTTATATTTTTTTCAACTGGTGTTAATATAGAAGTTATCTTATTGCTTTAGCACTGTTTGGCACTGAGAGTGACTGAAGACAGATGCTCATAATGCATGTTTACTTTATACGGCCTAATGCTTTATATTCTTATTTTCCCTATGCTATTGTCATAAACTCTTGACAGTTCAACTTCCCTTCTATCATGCAGATGACTAGCGTTCAACTTATACTATCATACATTTTACGCAAGTTAGCACTTTACAATTATCTCTTATTTATTCAAAATTTGTGCTACAAATTGTTCAGAATCAAGATAGATCTCAACAACGATTACCGTAAAGATGTGTTCATGGGCGACTCACAACATCACACAACACTATGCTATGTGTTACTACCCGTTCATCATTGAGCCACTTTCTTTGATATTCAGATAAGCACCTGAAGCAATAGTTTCTGCTATCAAATAAAGATCATACAGGTGCAGCCAATCATTCACAGAATGACTGAACAACGAGTGACGCTTTCTTTTCCTGACCATTGCGAATATGTTCAAGCATTCAGACTAGCAAGTAAAGGAACCCTATTGTGTATTAGTTTTGCAGGTAGTACATGTTATCATTCGAGCAAGATCTTTTTTTAGAGATCAAAATTCAAGAATCACCTATCATATGAATGCTCCCAGCTCAGCGCAATTCTTGAAGTTTTTAATTTTGAGAGTTGAATACTTTTCTACTTCAAAAGCTCTTGATTAAAGTTGAGGAATTTATATGATAGTGGATTGGAAACATATATCCAGCAGTAAGTTTTTTCATGTGCACCATGGGATAAATTGGTATAACACAAACCTTTACAATTTATTGCTTCTGTTATTTGAGTTGGAACCCTTGCTTTGTTAACGTAGTTACAGTTGCCGGTTGTTTATTACAAGAATAGTCATGAGGGTTTGTACTGAACTTATCTATAGTTGTAATTAGTGAACATGTGCTCCTTAATGTAATGTTCTGTTCTTACAAATGGAACCTCTAAAGTAGTAATAAAAACATGACGATCAGACAGGTTATTCAAATCTAGATTCCTAATTATTCATGGTCACTTTAACATGATACATGCCGAATGAAGTCCCTCTAAAGTCCGATTGTCTCAGAACTTGTGATTTATTTTTTGGTTCTCTACCTGAAGTACTTCAGTTGTTAGTGTGGGTTAATATGTACTTCCAATGTCTAGAATGAAGCTTGAAGTGAACAGGATAATAAATATTTGATAGTACTAATTAATTTATATGGCCTGACTTTTGATTTGTAGTTTTTCTATGTTTTGTTTCTCTAAAGCTGGGACATGTGAAAGTCTGTCTAAATTGAATTAATAAAGAGATTTACCACAAATAACTTTTATTGCAATAAGGTAAGGATGAATTTTATTGCAATCAGGTAAGGAGCGATCAATTATTTCTTGATAATATGCTTACGGTATCTTCCAATAGTTTCATTCCAATTGTTTGCAATAGTAAGGGATTCAGTTTCTTCATCTCATTAGGGGAAACTAATACTCCTGAACTATACAGTAAGTCAGTAATCCATATTTTAGAATGTAACTCACTTGTGTTATGGAGGTTTGGTTATGCGCCACTTTTTTATTTAAATTAAATCCAATGATTGCAATAGTGGGTCAATTCTTTTAGTTTTAAGTGTTCTCTACCTCCCAGATCCAATCACTCCATTGGTTTCAGTGTGTTATATATCTCCTAGATCCACGGTTGCTCCATTTCATATCAATTTCTTTAACCAATCAAGCACAAAAAATTCAAATGGTTTCTCCTACGGGCACGGCGTGCCGCCGTGCATTTCGAGACTAGTGAAATACAAAAGTTAATTATTGCACTCTCACTCTTATTTTTCTGTCATTTTGCATTTAATTCCTTCGAAACCTGGAGGGCTTAATCAACCCTTTCCCTGGTACCAGGCATGTATATTGTTTTATTTAGGGACCCTGGGGACTTGAAATCTTCCGATTTCAATTCTTCAACTGGGGACTCGGCGTATACATGAGATTGTTTTACTATGGCCTTATCTTTGCCTGTATAGCTGATGCAAACTCGCACTTCTATGACCCACGTGACCCGTTTTAGTTCAAACACCAGTCGTCTTTATCAGACGCCTGTTGAGTTTGATTCTATTACAGAGAACACTAGACTAAGTCATGTGATGCTTGCTTATAGAGAAGTTTCGACTTACGCACAATTAAGTGACCAACAATTCTTTTCTACAAGACAGTCAGAAAACTTCATGTTTAAGGAGTCGGTCAGTGCTGATCTTGTACCGTTAAAGAATGTTGTGTCAGTCACGCGTACGGCCGGCTTCTATATGAGCACTTACATTTCTTGCATACATAAGCATATTTTTTGTTCTTTTATCTATTTACTTTTCTCAGCATATGCAAACATATTCTTTCTTCCGTCAAAGTATCGACTTTCCTGAACATTATCAAATGAACTAAAAGTCGGTACAAGGGGACTATATGTTGACTCTACCATGAATCGATATGAACATTAATTGATCATACCGACTCATGGGGGATACACCTCGATTTAAAAAATAAACATACCGGCTTTACTATGACCCGGCGTGACGCCGACTCGAGGGGGCCACATACTGACTTTCCTGATATCACTTAGCGCCGGCACATGGATGCTCATACCTACATGCACATATATGACCCAGATGATACCATGACAAGCCGGTATACACCGACTCCCATCCTGAGGACACGGTGACAATTGAGCTTGTTAAGGGAACCACTGGTGTACGATATCTGTTTGACCGACTCCTTGTCAAAGCCGGCTTTTATCAAAATACGATTGTTAAAAAGATAGCAGTCGATCTACATACATCAGGTCGTTAAAAACCGATTCTCAAAATATCATACTACTCAGACTCGAGAACACAAAACCTAGCATATCCTATCCGCTTGAAAGCAGGAAAAAAATTTTCAAAGACTTCACAAGTAGTGTCCATATGATCGACTCCCCTAAAAAAAGCATAAATGCTAAAGGGAATTGGCATCTAAGCATTCAAAGGCCAAAAGGCAGTTTCACAACACCAGAAAGGTTCAAGTGCATATAACACACAAGTAGCTCATTATTACATCAGCCAACACTATGGAATTTCAAAATGTTTTCAGTCAATAACTCCTTAAAATCAAGATAAATGGAGCAGACTCGGTGGCAACAGTTTTACACTTAAGCTTGTCTTCCTTGGCCGGCTTTACCTTCAAACCTGCACTTCAGTACTACCTACAGGTTCTTGAAAGTTATCGCAGCCTTCATATAATGCAACATCTAAGAGATCTTTCATCCGCAGATCATCTTCTCCCTCACCTGGACCCGGCTCGTTCGAAGTTGTTGGGTCTGTGGTCTTTGATGGAGGAAGCACGGAAAATTTAATCGGTTCGGGTGGAGTAAGCTTTTGCCTCTTGTTGCGCTCATCGTAGCCGGGTTCCAGCTCAGACAGATCAATCTCGTCAGCAATCTTCGTCGCGAACATGCGCATTTCTTTGATAATCTTGGCATAGTCATCCTTGGAGAAAGGGGGCCCGTCGATGTTTAGCTCAGGAAAGCCACAAACTAGTAATTTCGGCTTCATGTCAGGCTGACAAAATTTGGCAAGTTCTAGACCGCGCATCACTCCGGAACGACATGCCGAACGATTCACTAAATCTACCCAAGCCGGTACAGTTGAGAAAGATTGCATCATCTAGGCTAGCTTGGGTATGTTAGCAAGCTTACTCTGAGTCGCAGCGATAGAATTCACGGCTCCTTCGCATAATTTATTGATCAGTGTGTATAAAGCGGTCAACTTCTTACCGGGCGGCTCCTAGAGAGCTGGATGCAGTTAGCCTGCACCAAAGATCACCAAGTCAGCAAGAAACCATGACTACATGGTAATAGTTTAGAATTTACATCGACTAAACCGACTTACCAAAGACTGATATCACGAACTGATGAATACTCTTTTTAAGCACATTTAATATTTTCTCTATTTCCTGGAACTTGGACACAACATCATCGGCCGCCTAACTCAAACTAGCTTGGACCTCGGCATGATGAGACTTTGCCGCCTCCATTTCCCCTTCTTTCTTCGTCAGCTCATCTTGAAGCCAACAAATCTTCTTTTCAACTTGCTGCCGCTTATCAGACCCGGCCTCGAGCTTCTCCTCCAATTGATGAGTTGCCTGGCCGGTTTCCAAAGCCAAATCATGTATTAAAAAATCCCCTGTGTTTTACAAGTATATAACCAGGCACTTGGGGGCTACACTACGAAACAAAAAGCATAACAAGTTCCGGGTCGCTATAGATATAACAACCCGGTACTTGGGGGTTGCATTAATATAGCTACATACGAATAATCATACCTCATAACGTTGCTTGATGCATACGATCAAGTCACGCTGCTGGCCGAGACGACTCATCGACTCAAAGAAAAAGTCTTCAAATGAAACTTTTTCAAGAGTCTCCACAAAGGGCTGACTCATAGATTGTCTCTCCACATCTGCTCTCTTTGCCATCACTGTGGAAGCCGGTTCAACAGTACGATCCCTGGTTACAATAACCTCCTCCTCAGCTACAGATCTGTCAGTTGCTAGAGTCGGAATTGGATCTTGGTTATCGGCTGCCTCTTTGGATTGGACAACCGGCTCATCAGCTCCACCCATGGGAAAATCATCCTTGTATATCTCAAATGGGCTTGATTTGGCAGGGGTGGAACCTTTCATCTGTTTCTCTTCAGAAACTTTAGGTGTTTTCTCTACAAAAACCGGCTCATTTGCTGTTGTGGAGTTGGGCTTTGTTTTACTCTTAGTTTGAGCCCTGAAAGGAAAACAGAAGCTCGTTAATTCAGATAAAAATGAAATATTATCTCTATGGTTAAAAGCACTTACCCACGGTTGATGGGATTTTTTTAGGGAGACGCACAGATGACTCCCCAGAAGAAGGATCTCCCTCTGTGTTGTCGCCAACAGGTCCCTGCTGTTCAACAGGATTTGACCCATCATCGACTTTTTGACGAATACGTCGTGGAGAGTTGGGAAGTCCGGTGTTAAGGGGATCGACAAACTCAGGACTACGAGTCCGCCTCTTCTTCTCTTGTTCCTACAACGGTATAGATATAAGAGCCATAGTTTTTCACAAAGACAATCTGAAAAGTCAGTAAATAGTACCTTTTTCTCACGAACTCGGTCTTTCTCCTCTCGGGGAGAGTCAGTTCTTGCCGGAGGATCTTCTTCCTCATCATCGTCATCACCATCTTCATCCGAGTCCTCCTGTGCGGATAGAGGCAAATGAGAGAAAGGTCGTTCCACAGGGATAAAGATTAAGTTATTACTTACGTTACGGCTCGGGCTATGGATGCATGTATCCTCATCAACAATGGAGGGCCCTTGAGTGGTGACCCAGAATGGATCGCTTGCCTGAAAAAATACGGCGAAAGACAGAGCGTTAATACAAGATTGGTTTTATACAAAAAACGTATATTCAGTGATCAATGTACCTCTGGAGACGGATTATCAACGCAGAAGGGGGCAATGCCAGCCATTGCGATGTCTTTCTTGCTTTCTGTAAGATACTTTTTATAGGCTGCCACAAGGGCAGCCGACTCTAATTCTGCGTGTGCATAACGCACGGTGTGTTTGGGCCGGTGTATTCGCACAAAATCCGTTCCCACATGCTGAGAGGCTGGATTTGCGAGCCAACCCAACACCGGATCAGGTCTGTGCTAAGAAGTCCATGAGCGAGCAGTGCCTTTATTCGGGAAAACAAAGGTTTGATTTTCTCCCTTTGTTTATCATATGGATAAGCATTCATGCCCTCATGATAAACAAGTAGGATATCACGGAAGCCGGGAAGAGGACGCTCGCCCTCTGGGATTTTGACAATGTAGTAGAAGAAAGACTCCTGCCAGGTTTTCACATGAGTGGATAACCTCAAGGACGGGAACATACTTCTCTGTCGCTTCTGGATGGAAATTCCTCCACACTCCAGAGGCGGACCTCTGTTGTGCTCAATTTGCTTGTTGACGTGAAAGAACTCGGCGAATAAAGACAAAGTCGGCTTCCTCTGTAAATATACTTCACAAAAGACTTGGAAGTGGCAGATATTTAGAATATAATTTGGAGTCAGATCTTGGGGGTGTAAGCCATATCCGTGCAGAAAGCTCCTAAAAACCTGGACCCGGGAGGACGGAATCCCCGGGTTATGTGATCAGTGAAAACAATCACTTCGCCCTCTCGAGGATGAGGCCGGGTCTCCTCCCCAGGGGCACGCCATTTAATTTCTGACCGAGGAGGCAAAATCCCAGTCTTCTCCATCTCTTCCAACCTTAGTTGAGTTATCTGTGACTTCATCCAGTTGGCTTCTAAAGTATTCTTTGAAGCCGATTTTTCCGTAGTTTTTTCCTTTTTGCCTTTGCGACCTACATCGGCTGCTTTCTTCCCCATGGTGAAGGAAAAAGAGCTATTTTTACAAATATGTTAAGTCAACTGAAGTAAGGACGACTAATTCTACATCATGATCCATTATCTACAAGTCAGATTTCGAGAAGTTAAAAATTTCAACACAAACAGGTTTTGCATAAAACAGTAAGGCAAATGGATCTACGTAACCTAGAAAACACATGTGAAAAGAGGAGCTTATGTCGATGCTTACGAGAAACGGAGGTGGCTGTTTGTAAGACCCTCAGAATCAAAAACAGTAATCACTACAGTGATTCCATTGTTAGTGATCATTACTGTTGATGATCAAGCCATGATCACCTTTGATCATAGCTTTGTCAATTTCCAACCCAGATAAAATTTTCAAATTGGGTAAATTATAAATTCTCTCCAAGACTTGTGGATTCCTGTCCATCATTTGATCATGGTTAAACCAAAACCACCTTAGTCATTTGCATAATCCCAAGTCAATGATAATCATGAAACCCTTAAGGTTGGATTATCCAAATTGTCTTGGAATTTTAAAATGGAAATGGAAATCGTAGATCAAACCAAAGTTGTGAAACCTATTAATAGAGTTGCCTAGCCATCATAGGGCCATGTTAATATAGTAATGGATATTTTATTAAAGTGTTTTAGGAGTAATATGAAATAAAAATAAATGCTAGGGAATTATTGAATTGCCATGGTAAATTTAATAAACAAGTAGGAATTTTAAATGAACTAAAAATTATGGAAACAATTTTATAAAATGCATAATAATCTGTAGGCCATAATAAAAGTGATTTGGGGTTTTATTAAAATGTTTTAATATTATAAATAATTAAAAACAATAGCAAAACAGTGGGTTTTAATACCTTTTAAAGAAAACAAGATATCAAATGATTTTTATAAAGCCCAAAAACTCTTAGTAATAATTCTATATTGTATAACACTAATATTGGGGCCAGTCCCATGTTTTATAAATTTGATAAATGGGCTAGAATAAATTAAAACAGAAAAGAAAGAAAACAGAAAACGAAAAAAAAGAAAATAAAAAATCGCTATCCTACACCCTGGGCACAAGGCCCACCCCGCGCCCCCCTTTCTTCTCCAACTGCCCCCCTCCCTTGTTTCCCCCACCCCGCATGGCAACAGGGCCATGGCCACTGTTGGCCATGCCCCCACCCCACCTGCTCCCTCCCCCACCTCACCTGCCCCCCTACCTGCTCCCCCCCATGCCTGTGGATAAGAGAACCCATGGCCCTCGGAACCCTAGACCCCCCATCTCTTCTCCCTCTCTAGCTTGGCCCGCCTCCGCCCGCTCGCGCTCGTGCGCGCCGCTGGCACGCCATCGTCGCCGCCGTGGCCAACGTGCTCCGCGCACGCCGCCGTCTTGTCCAGGAGGTTGCCCGTTGTCATCTTCGTCTCCCAGCACGCGGAATCGAGCTGCCGTGCCCCGTACGCTCGGCATCTCGCCGCCCCCTTCCACCACGGTTGCCGGCGTGGACGACAAATTCGTCGCCGTCCAAGCGCCACGGCCTCGCTCGAGCTCTCCACCCGCCTCCCCTTAGTGAGCTACGCCGTTCCCCTCCGTTTCCCCCTTCGTTCCGCGCGAATAGCTGCCTCCCCCGACGTGCTCGTGTGCAGGGCCGCCATGGCCGGCCACGCCCTGCCTGGTCCTTGGACCTGCGGCTGCTGCTGGCTGCTGGTGCAGCCGCAGCTCAGGCCGCGCTCTGGCCGCGCCGAGCGACGCCCCTGTTCCCGCACCCCTGCCCCCGACGCTCACCAGGCACGAAGCTCCGGCCATCGCTTCCCATGGCTGCTCCCTGCTAGCCGCCATGGACAGCCTTGGCCATGCCGAGGCTTCATTTACGCGCACCCACTCATGCCGCTACTCCGGCCACCGCAGCCCCCGCCTCCACGTCCAACCGTCGCCGGAGTTGGTCGCTACGTCGCCGTGCCCCCTGTTCCCGCCGCCGGCGAGCGCGGGCTCAGGCCAGTGAGATTGGCTCACTGTACTGGTGGGCCATCTGGTCATTTAGTTAAATCAAATGGTTTAACTAGCTTAGTGTGGATCACAAGTGGACCCCACCCCTGTTTATTTAATTAAAAGTAATTTATTAAAATCTCTGTGTATGACATGTGGGCCCTGGCTCTATTTTAACTCAATAAAATGATTTATATAACATGTGAGGCTGACCAGTGGGATCCACTGGTCAGGTTTGACCTGGTCAACCCCTTGTGGATAATTTTTAATTAAATAATAAATAAAATTCCAGAAATTGATTTAATTGATTTGAAACTTTAAAATTCAATATCTTCTAAACCGTAACTCAGATTAAAAAACTTTATACATAAAAATTGATCAGAAAAATATAACGAATACGGATACGCTATCCGTATGTCTACCACCCCCTCTAACTTACCGAACATCGACATTCCCCCCCTTCAGGCCGTCTGTCAAAAAGACCCTCTAACTTACTCATACTCCCACCACACCCCTCTAACATGCCAACGTCGAACCGTTCCCCCCCCCTCCGGACCGCCTGTTCGATGATTTGTCCGGTATTGTTAAGGTACCCGAATGAATTTATTTCGAACACGAAAGTTGTTCGGAATAGATCAACTAACCCGGATACACCACCCACACATGTGTCGGATGTCCACGACACCTCCGGCATGATATCTCCCCCCCTCCGGACACCTTGTCCGATAATCACCCGGAGTTGGCAGTTCATCCCCAGATGAATTCCCGCTCCGAGCAATACACCTCGTACTGCGTTAGATCACCGTTAGCTTTGTATCTGCTATGTCATATATTTGTATTGCTATTATTATTGGGTATTTATTGTTTCTCCCCCCTCTTTCTGCCGATAGACGTTGCGACCGCTGCCGATGCTTCCCCCTTTTGATCGACTACTTCGTCGACGACCCTACCCCTACCGTCGAGCTACTAGGCAAGCAGAGCCATTCTCTTCCCCAGATATCTCCTATCTTTCCGTACATTTCTTGCACTAGGCATTGTTACTGCTGCTGCTACGTTACAATCCTATTCAATTGCATAGCCTGATTTTGTCGCTCCTTGTTGTACCTTCCTTATCCTATGCTGCCTGCTATATCTATATATTATATTCAGTAGTGAGCCCTGCGCATTGTTAGCTAGGATGAGATAGCGGGTCGTGGCCACTCAGGGGAGTGACGCGGATACAAAATATATAAAACTTCAACTGGTACGGATCAATGCAGACGCCCTAGGGAACCTACAACGGCGAGACTCTGCCGAGTCGCTTCGAGTTTGGCTTACGAGTGGAATGGACTCGTATTTCACTCTCGTCGGCTCAGTAGCATAGCATCACCGGGATGATACGAGGTTTACCTCTTTAGTTCATCCCGCTGATGTCTTAGTAGAGCCAGCTCAAGTGTACCATCGAGGGTGATTCCTCCTGGTTTCACTTAATGGTAGGAACTCGAACCAACTGGTGTCCTTAAAGGTAAGAAGTCGGGCGACCCAACGGTGCCCGCGAGTGGTATTGCGACGGGACGACAGGGAGGGTACGACCAGTGTACCGGTGTGCTTGGCCCCTAATCGTTGGCCGCGAGAGTTACCAAACTACGAAAGTCGAGCTCCTCCAGGAGCACACGCGAGACAAGGTAAGGATACGATTCACCTTGTTGGTAACCGCAGTGACTTGGTGGGACGACGGGGCAGGCACCGATGTACTGGTGGTCCTGGCTGCTGTCGTTGTCCGCGGGTCAATTAAGTCGAGGCAACGATAATGGTTGTCACGCAGGTTAATTAAAATGCTAAATGGTTCAGTGAATGTCTTGAGTTGGCTATATGTCATGTACGCACTACCTACCCGTGGGAATTACGAGTTATGGGCTCCTCTGCTTCGTAGTGTCGTCCGAGGACTCTTCAGACGTCAGCAGTACTGCGGGCTGATTTCCGGGAAGTGGTGTTGTCTTATTTGCTCGCGCGGTGGTGTCTTATTTAGATTTGCTTTAACTTCACCGGCCAGCCACGCACCGTGGAGGAGTATGTTCGGGTTGGGGTCCAAGGCCCGGCGTACTTAGGATTTAGACCGGCAGATGGCCTCTCTGTTGAGTTTGAAAGATGGGCTATGAAGTGTCGGATAGCCTTGGTGGAGCGTTCTCTAACAAGGTTCCCTCCACCCTGGAGATCCGTGCGTGTAGCGTAGCACAAGTGCACCCCTGCAGGGAAGATTAATCTATTCGAATAGCCGTGTCCACGGTAACAGGACGCTTTATGCTGAAGCTGGATCTTACCACTAGAAACTATTATTATTAAACTGTATGGTTCCGGGTTTTCTTCCTCGCGGGGATGTCGAGGAGGTGAACTCGGAGGCATCGTTAATTATTACCACTTATTATTATACAATGCTGCGGCAACTTCTGCTGCATTGTTACTTTATGCTTTATATAAACTGTTGGCTGATTCTTACCTCATGCTGCAAGACATCGTCGGAAGATGCTAGTCTTCGATAGGCCTAGCTTCTTACCTTTGCTTTGGATTGCTATCTTACAGTCCACTATATACAGCCTCTTCTTTCCTTTGATACAATACATAATGCTTAGTAGCGGACGTAAGACTCGCGGGTATGCTAGATACTCACCTTTGCTTTATTTCCCCTTTTTCGCTTTGCCTGATCGGCCGCTGCAGCCGACGTTGGAGCCCAGGAGCAGGAGTACCCCGGAGGCGCCTACTACGACGTCGAGTTCCCCGTTGACCAGGAGTAGCTTGGAGGTTCCCAGGCAGGAGGCCTCGCCTTTTCGATCGTGTTGTTTTTTGTGCTAGCCTTCTTAAGGCAACCTTGTATTCTTGTGTCTGTACTCAGATACTATTGCTTCCGCTGACTTTGTGCTCTCGATCTGTTGTATTCGAGCCCTCGTGGCCCCTGGCTTGTATTAAACAGCTTGTATTATTTTATTTGTAGAGTTGTGTTGTGATATCTCACCGTGAGTCCCTAATCTCGATCGTGTACCTTGCGTGTATGATTACTGTACACGGTCTGATTTTGGGGGCGTCACAAGTTGGTATCAGAGCCGACTGCCTGTAGGAAGCCCCTGACCACTCCTTAGTCGAAGTCGAGTCTAGTATTTGCAAAACTACTTTCTAACTTAATGTTTGGCTTACGGTCCCGCATCGATGTCACTACGTGTGATATCTTTGGAATTAGGATCTTTTCTCCGTACCTATGCTCTGGGACTCTGCTCTCTTATCCTTGCTGGTAAAGTTTTAATAACTCTGACTTTAGGTTCTCGTACCTCCTTCCTTCCGGAGAGCACTGCCTTCCCGATGATCGCTGGATTCACCTGAAGATTTCGAAGATTACTCTTTGATAAATTCCCGAGAACCTACGTGTTCGTCGCCTTTGCAATCCCAAGCCACCGATAAGTCCGTATGGATGATTGCATCCACCTCCCGATCTAGAAAACACGATTCCCTTGTACTCAAGCATCGCATTATTCCGATTCTTCTATCACTAGATGCCTTTGCATTCTTTCTCCTCCCGATTGAGTGCCGATACTCACATCGGATCCTTTGCGAACCATCCGACCTTTTCATGGAATTATTATCCGACTAAGCTTACGTGGCTTCTTCCATGTGTCGATTGGATTCATTGTGTGAAATACCATCCTTGCCCTCAATGCTTTGTGTTATCATCGACAACGCCCTTGACTCTCTGCCAATACAACTTGGTCGTGTACATCGTGCTCTACTTTCCCTTGGGAAAGATATACACCTGGTACTTGTGTATCATCACCTTTTCCTTTCCATTGGTCTGTTTAACCTTTCTTGTAATGTATCTTATCTAAGCAGTGAAATTCCCTGCTTATGTAAACCCTTTGGTGTGCTACATTGTCTGTACAACCAGTTACGATTGTTGATGACTTTTCGGTGACCACCGATGGATGAGAACTTTGCCAATTGGTCCGCCTCGTCTTAACGAGCAGGAAAATGGTTCTCTTCGTCCCTCGCCCTTGGCACTGATAATGTTGCCGACATAGTTGACAAATTGTTCTCTGACAAACCTTGCATCATGCTCGCATGGAATGTCGCCACCCTTCTTACCTTCTGTGGGCCCATAACCCACAGTTCCACAGGACCCAAACCTGACTCTTGTCATCGACCTTGTGATATTCCGTCCAATATCAGACTAAGTGATTGTGTCTGATGATCGGGGCCCCTTTCCCATCTTCCGTCATCGGCATCGAATACGTGCCTATCCGCTTAAAACTTCTCTCGACGTGCTTCCCTGAGGTTAAACTCGGAAGGACTTTGTACCCCATACCCTTGAGCAACCCCATTTGATGGATCTTGTATCGATCCGACCCCCTTAAGCTTTACCTCTTAACCTGTTCGTGAGTGCGATGAAGCCCCGAGGAAAGGATGAAAACTCATCGAGATGCACCGATGCAAAGAGATGAAGACCTCAACCTGCAGGATTAAATTCTTCGAGTAGGACAACAAGAACCAGAAGAATCTATAGAACGCGAAACCAAAACTTTACCCCTTACACTACCTTTAATTCTCGGGACAAGAATTCTTTGTAGTGGTGGAGATTTGTAACACCCTCAGAATCAGTAACAGTAATCACTACAGTGATTCCACTGTTAGTGATCATTACTGTTGATGATCAAGCCATGATCACCTTTGATCATAGCTTTGTCAATTTCCAACCCAGATAAAAATTTCAAATTGGGTAAATTATAAATTCTCTCCAAGACTTGTGGATTCCTGTCCATCATTTGATCATGGTTAAACCAAAACCACCTTAGTCATTTGCATAATCCCAAGTCAATGATAATCATGAAACCCTTAAGGTTGGATTATCCAAATTGTCTTGGAATTTAAAAATGGAAAGGGAAATCGTAGATCAAACCAAAGTTGTGAAACCTATTAATAGAGTTGCCTAGCCATCATAGGGCCATGTTAATATAGTAATGGATATTTTATTAAAGTGTTTTAGGAGTAATATGAAATAAAAATAAATGCTAGGGAATTATTGAATTGCCATGGTAAATTTAATAAACAAGTAGGAATTTTAAATGAACTAAAAATTATGGAAACATTTTTATAAAATGCCTAATAATCTGTAGGCCATAATAAAAGTGATTTGGGCTTTTATTAAAATGTTTTAATATTATAAATAATTAAAAACAGTAGCAAAACAGTGGGTTTTAATACCTTTTAAAGAAAACAAGATATCAAATGATTTTTATAAATCAAAAAAACTCTTAGTAATAATTCTATATTGTATAACACTAATATTGGGACCAGTCCCATGTTTTATAAATTTGATAAATGGGCTAGAATAAATTAAAACAGAAAAGAAAGAAAACAAAAAACAAAAAAAAGAAAATAAAAAATCGCTATCCTACACCCTGGGCACAAGGCCCACCCCCCTTCTTCTCCAACTTCTCCCCCTCCCCTGTTTCCCCCACCCCGCACGGCAACAGGGCCATGGCCACTATTGGCGATGCCCCCACCCCACCTGCTCCCTCCCCCACCTCACCTGCCCGCCTACCTGCTCCCCCCATGCCTGTGGATAAGAGCACCCCTGGCCCTCGGAACCCTAGACCCCCCCCATCTCTTATCCCTCTCTAGCTCGCCCCGCCTCCGTCCGCTCGCGCTCGTGCGCGCCGCTGGCACGCCATCGTCGCCGCCGTGGCCAACGTGCTCCCCGCATGCCGCCGTCTTGTCCAGGAGGTTGTCGTCGTCATCTTCGTCTCCCAGCACGCGGAATCGAGCTGCCGCGCCCCGTACGCTCGGCATCTCGCCGCCACCTTCCACCACGGTTGTCGGCATGGACGACAAATTCGTCGCCGTCCAAGCGCCACGGCCTCTCTCGAGCTCTCCACCCGTCTCCTCTCAGTGAGCTACGCCGTTCCCCTCTGTTTCCCCCTTCGTTCCGTGCCAATAGCTGCCTCCCCCGACGTGCTCATGTGGAGGGCCGCCATGGCTGGCCACGCCCTGCCTGGTCCTTGGACCTGCGGCTGCTGCTGGCTGCTGGTGCAGCCGCAGCCCAGGCCGTGCTCTGGCCGCGCCGAGCGACGCCCCTGTTCCCGCACCCTCGCCCCCGACGCTCACCAGGCACGAAGCTCCGGCCATCGCTTCCCATGGCTGCTCCCTGATAGCCGCCATGGACAGCCTTGGCCACGCCGAGGCTTCATTTACTCGCACCCACTCATGCCTCTACTCCGGCCACCGCAGCCCCCGCCTCCACGTCCAACCGTCGCCGGAGTTGGTCGCTACGTCGCCGTGCCCCCTATTCCCGCCGCCGGCGAGCGCGGGCTCAGGCCAGTGAGATTGGCTCACTGTACTGGTGGGCCCTTTTGTCATTTAGTTAAATCAAATGGTTTAACTAGCTTAGTGTGGATGACAAGTGGACCCCACCCCTGTTTAATTAATTAAAAGGAATTTATTAAAACCTCTGTGTATGACATGTGGGCCCTGGCTCTATTTTAACTCAATAAATGATTTATATAACATGTGAGGCTGACCAGTGGGACCCACTGGTCAGGTTTGACCTGGTCAACCCCTTGTGGATAATTTTTAATTAAATAATAAATAAAATTCCAGAAATTGATTTAATTGATTTAAAACTTTAAAATTCAATATCTTCTAAACCGTAACTCAGATTAAAAAAATTTATACATAAAAATTGAGCAGAAAAATATAATGAATACGGATACGCTATCCGTATGACTACCACCCCCCTCTAACTTACCGAACATCGACATTCCCCCCCTTCGGGCCGTCTGTCGAAAATTCCCGGTACCGATAAAAGTTGTCCGGATGAAAAACTTTTGTATACGAAAGTTACTCAGAACGGATCCAAGGTTACGATTACGTTACTCATACTCCCACCACACCCCTCTAACATGCCAACGTTGAACCGTCCCCCTCCCCTCCAGACCGCCTGTTCGATGATTTTTCCGGTATTGTTAAGGTACCCGAATGAATTTATTTCAAACACGAAAGTTGTTCGGAATAGATCAACTAACCCGGATACACCACCCATACATGTGTCGAATGTCCACGACACCTCCGGAATGATATCTCCCCCCCTCCGGACACCTTGTCCGATAATCACCCGGAGCTGGCAGTTCATCCCCGGATGAATTCCCGCTCCAAGAAATACACCTCGTACTTCGTTAGATCACCGTTAGCTTTGTATCTGCTATGTCATATATTTGTATTGCTATTATTATTGTGTATTTATTGTTTCTCCCCCCTCTTTCTGCCGATAGACATTGCGACCGCTGTTGATGCTTCCCCCTTTTGATCGACTACTTCGTCGACGACCCTACCCCTACCGTCAATCTACCAGGCAAGTAGAGCCATTCTCTTCCCCAGATATCGCCTATCTTTCCGTACATTTCTTGCACTAGGCATTGTTACTGCTGCTGCTACGTTACAATCCTATTCAATTGAATAGCCTGATTTTGTCGCCCCTTGTTGTACCTTCCTTATCCTATGCTGCCTGCTATATCTATATATTTTATTCAGCAGTGAGCCCTGCACATTGTTAGCTAGGATTAGATAGCGGGTCGTGGCCACTCAGGGGAGTGACGCGGATACAAAATATATACAACTGCAACAGGTACGGATCAATGCATACGCCCTAGGGAACCTACAACGGCGAGACTCTGCCGAGTCGCTTCGAGTTTGGCTTACGAGTGGAATGGACTCGTATTTCACTCTCGTCGGCTCAGTAGCGTAGCATCACCGGGATGATACGAGGTTTACCTCTTTAGTTCATCCCGCTGATGTCTCAGTCGAGCCGGCTCAAGTGTACCATCGAGGGTGATTCCTCCTGGTTTCACTTAATGGTAGGAACTCGAACCAATTGGTGTCCTTAAAGGTAAGAAGTCGGGCGACCCAACGGTGCCTGCGAGTGGTATTGCGACGGGACGACAGGGAGGGTACGACCAGTGTACCGGTGTGCTTGGCCCCTGATCGTTGGCCGCGAGAGTTACCAAACTACGAAAGTCGAGCTCCTCCAGGAGCACACGCGAGACAAGGTAAGGAGACGGTTCACCTTGTTGGTAACCGCAGTGACTTGGTGGGACGACGGGGCAGGTACCGATGTACTGGTGGTCCTGGCTGCTGTCGTTGTCCGCGGGTCAGTTAAGTCGAGGCAACGATAACGGTTGTCACGCAGGTTAATTAAAATGCTAAATGGTTCAGTGAATGTCTTGAGTTGGCTATATGCCATGTACGCACTACCTACCCGTGGGAATTATGAGTTATGGGCTCCTCTGCTTCGTAGTGTCGTCCGAGGACTCTTCAGACGTCAGCAGTACTGCGGGCTGATTGCCGGGAAGTGGTGTTGTCGTATTTGCTCGCGCGGTGGTGTCTTATTTGGATTTGCTTTAACTTCACCGGCCAGCCACGCACCGTGTAGGAGTACGTTCGGGTTGGGGTCCAAGGCCCGGCGTACTTAGGATTTAGACCGGCGGATGGCCTCTCTGTTGAGTTTGAAAGATGGGCTATGAAGTGCTGGATAGCCTTGGTGGAGCGTTCCCTAACAACGTTCCCGCCACCCTGGATATCCGTGCGTGTAGCGTAACACAAGTGCACCCCTGCAGGGAAGATTAATCTATTCGAATAGCCGTGTCCACGATAACAGGACGCTTTATGCTGAAGCTGGATGTTACCACTAGAAACTATTATTATTAAACTATATGGTTCCGGGTTTTCTTCCTTGCGGGGATGTCGAGGAGGTGAACTCGGAGGCATCATTAATTATTACCACTTATTATTATACAATGCTGCAGCAACTTCTGCTGCATTGTTACTTTATGCTTTATATAAACTGTTGGCTGATTCTTACCTCATGCTGCAAGACATCGTCGGAAGATGCTAGTCTTCGATAGGCCTAGCTTCTTACCTTTGCTCTGGATTTCTATCTTACAGTCCACTATATACAGCCTCTTCTTTCCGTTGATACAATGCATAATGCTTAGTAGCGGACGTAAGACTCGCGGGTATGCTAGATACTCACCTTTGCTTTATTTCCCCTTTTTCGCTTTGCCTGATCGGCCGCTGCAGCCGACCTTGGAGCCCAGGAGCAGGAGTACCCCGGAGGCGCCTACTACGACGTCGAGTTCCCCGTTGACCAGGAGTAGCTTGGAGGTTCCCAGGCAGGAGGCCTCGCCTTTTCGATCGTGTTGTTTTTTGTGCTAGCCTTCTTAAGGCAACCTTGTATTCTTGTGTCTGTACTCAGATACTATTGCTTCCGCTGACTTTGTGCTCTCGAGCTGTTGTATTCGAGCCCTCGTGGCCCCTGGCTTGTATTAAACAACTTGTATTATTTTATATGTAGAGTTGTGTTGTGATATCTCACCGTGAGTCCCTAATCTCGATCGTGTACCTTGCGTGTATGATTACTATACACGGTCTGATTTTGGGGGCGTCACAGTGTTGTCTATCGAAAAATAGATTTGAACGATGTAACTGAAAGGTGAAAGCAGCAAACCTAAGGGCGATTCCTGGATAAAATCTAGCCAATCTATAACATTTATGGAGATCGTCATTAATTCATCTCGTTTCTACCGAGCTTGAGGATGGAACAACAATGGCGATACAAACAAATGAATCACGATGAAAGAGAGAAGGCTAGAAGAAGCTTACTAGCCTGATGGACGGGAATGGAGAGGCCCCAGATCTCCTCCCTGTGGCTGAAGTCGAAGAGTGCGCTTGAGGTGACAGTGGAGGAGGTCGAGAGCTTTGTCTTCGGGCGCGAGGAAGAAGAAGAAGAGATAGCATTAGAGGTAGAATATAGGGGATGAGTTTCGAGGAAGTCCATTTATAAGGGTGCTCGGCCGAAAATCGAGGCACCGCGGAGGGCGGCCCAACAGAAAGTCCCCTAGATTCTCGCAGCATTAAAAGGATACATTTGTTAATGTGACCGAAGCAATCAAGGTAATCGTTTCAGGAATCTCCATAATAAATGGAGAACAAGATTTGCTACCATAAATGCACTGAAGTAGGTCCACAGGAGTCGGCTTTCTAAGAGTCGGCATGGATAACTACAAAAGGGAAACAGGAAGATCACCATGAAGCTAGAGCGTCACGTTAATCTTGGGGGCTAATGTCGGGGGGATGGATAAGTACCGTAACCCGGCATATAGAAGACCTGGACCGACTCAGAAGAAGGAGGCCCAGAAGGGGACTCAGTTTTGGGCCGAGTCGCGCCAAACAAGAAGCCCGAAGACCTTAGAAGGAAATAGGACTGATCTTAGCAAACAAGGAAACCACTTGTAACTAGAATAGGACTCTAGCTCGTGTAGAAGTCGGATTGATGTAAACCTAGGGACCCGGCATCTATATAAGTCGGCACCCTTGGACCCAAAAGAAACAACTCTCAACTTAGATCTTCTCGAGGCATAAGTAGCGATTTCGCACCCTTGTATTCGAGAAGTTGACATCCAATAATAGAAAAGCAGGAGTAGGTCTTTACCTTGCGAGGGTCCGAAACCTGGGTAAAATCTCGTGTCTCGTGATCTCGCCGACTCTCTCCTCGTATTCACCTCGCATCAAAGGCCTCACGTTAAGTCCTCCAATGAGGACATTTGCCATGACTTTCCCACGACAGTAAACCCAAAGCAACATACAACTGCATTAACAAACTTTGTGTAAGGTAAACAATCCTTGTAACCTCGGTTACAAGCACCGATGTTTTCTCCCTGGTGGAAACAACACATCCCCTAGTCTCATATTTCTGTCACTAAAGCTAGACATCGGGGGGCATGAACCAACAATCAAGCATAACGCTCCCTCTTCGAGTTACTATCTACTACTTGGCCAAAGCAATAAAAAACAACGGAGAACATGTAAGGATTACTCAAGAACAAAATATAAAAGGAGAACCAAATATATAACTCATCACAATCTGAACATAATCTCATAGTCCATCGGATCCCAGCAAACACAACATAGCAACAACAGAAAAATTACATAGATGCCTTGATCATGTAGGGCAGCTCACAAGGACTAGGAATTGAAACACAAGATTGGAGAGAAGACATCACATAGCTACTGGTCATGGACCCATGGTCCAAGGGGGGCTACTCACGGCACATCCGGGAAGCGCTCATGGTGCTTGATAAGCTCCCGGAGATCAATCCTCTCGCCGGAAGGGTGCCGGGACGAGGTCTTCTGGCGATCCCGATCTTGGGATCGCGGCGGCGGCAAAACATAGGTGAATTTTGCGATGCGGGGTGTTTTTCAGGGTTTCTGTACCGAGGACTAAATATAGGCGGAAGGACGGCCAGAGGGGAGGTCCCACCCCTCCATGCGGCGTCTTGGCGCGGCTTGGGGTGGGGTCGCGCCCACTGGCCGCTTGGGAGGGGGTGGCCCCTCTTCGGCTCCCGTTCGGTCTTCTGGAGTCTTCCGGAACATTGATTTTTTATATATTTTTCTTGGAATTTTTTGGGCACTGTAAATATGGGTACAAACCTGCAATTCACATACATCAGCAGAAAAAAACTGGCACTGGGTGCACTGAGTTAGTAGGTTAGTCCAAATATGTGTAAAAAGGTATGAAAGTGTAGCAAAACACATAGCAATGTTACCCAAATAAGCATGGAACAAGCAGAAATTATAGATACATTTGGGACGTATCAACGACGAACGGAAACAAAAATCGGAATAAGGGAGGGAGACATAGGAACATTATGAAGAGACAGAGGGAGAGAGGAGTAGGGGAAACTAGTTGAGCCAACATGAGTGATAGGAAGAGGCAGATGAGAGGTTAGCCGGGTGAGCAGCCATGTGAGAGGAAGCACCAGTGTCCATGAACCAGTCGCCGCCGCCGGTGTAGGAGCCGGACTGGGGCGCGTACTAAAACATAGCAAGCAGGGCCGGGTCATAGGAGACCGGCGTAAGTGGTGTTGGGGAACGGCGCAGAAAACAATTTTTTCCTACATACGTGTCCCGAACCCAAGACCTATGTTATGCTGATGCAAGTAAACGACGGAATTGGTCACATACCAGTATGTAGTCCGTTAAGCGGGAAATGTTCCCGCGAGAACGTGGTTGATGTAGTCGTACACGTCCATCCCCGATGCCGCAAAGATCCACAATGACTCGTGAGGACACCTGGTCCTTGAAGACCGATGAAGGTATTACGTCCCCGTCAGAAAATTGTCGATGAAGATGTTGCGACACGGACTTGACGATGAAGGAGTACCACAAGTGTAGCACCTCGCAGGATTACACGCATAAGTGTATCCGACGTTGCCTCCGGGCTCCTAACCAGGTCAGCAATGAAAATAAGATGGATTCAGATCCCGATTCCAGCAGCACGACGGCGTGCATATGGTGGAGAAATCCCCAACCCAGTGCAGACTCCAAACAAGGAATCCCTCTCAAAGGAAAGAGAGAGAGAGACATGAGAAATTGTCTCAAAAATTGATGAATAAAAAGGGCACCCCTCCCTCCTTGGCCTATATAAGGGGGAATGCTCCCTCCTCCCCTAATGGGCCCTAAGAGGCCCATATGCCTTTTAATTCATTTTAATTATATTTTTAATATTTAATTGTGTTAATTAAATATTAAACATATCTAAACATTATTTTGAACCTTTCAAAATATCCAGAACTTCTTCCGGCACTTCCCGGAACAATTCCGGTGTTCTCTCTTATTTCACCGATGATCCCAAATCTATCTTAATGCGTCGAATACCCTTAAGCGTGACACCCTACGTTTCGGGAAACAACAGACATGATCAGACATTCTTTGACCAATGACCATCATGTGGGATCTAGATACAATCCTTGGTGCCCCCTGCGCTCCATCGAATTAACTTTATTGTTGAACCTTTAACGTTGAGTCATGATCCCTTTGTCATACGATACTTTGTTTGTCCGAGGTTTGATCATCGGTATCGTTATACCTAGTTCATCCTCGTCTCCGACAAACATGTTTACTCGTCTGTTCATATTACCTCTCCGTGACCTAGTCAAATGATTGGAATCTTTATGATGTAATATCACCGAGTGGGCACAGAGTACCCATCCTTCACTCGGATGGACAAATTCCGTTCTGATCTATTTTCATACTCCTCAACATATATACTTCAGAATATCCAAGATACACCTTTATGGTTACCATATTTCAGTGTAACAGTTAATGCACTCAAAGCATCCCGGTAGATAGAAATTATGTATGATCATCACGGTCTCAGGATCGCGTCACTACGTGATTAAGTTATCGCAATGTTGAACTACGTGACTGGATCAGATTGCAACACTCTAGGTGGGTGTATGTCCATCATATCATTCTCCTAATGACAGGATCCCATTATCAATAGAAAGTTAACATCTCATGATCAGGAAACCTTGACCATCAATTTCCCAATGAACTAGTTTACTAGAGTTAACTAGGGACCTCGTTGTTTGTATACCATACGTGTATTAATGTTTCCGCTTAATAAAATTATAGCACACTATGAAACATATTATGAACTAATGGAATATGCTAATAAACATACTTTATTATTTGCTCTAGGGCACCTTCCCAACAGTCTCCCACTTGCACTAGAGTATAATTAATCTAGTTTCATTTTTCTATTGATCATAACTCCATATCATCTATATGGTTATTGATCATGCTTGTTTGTGGAAAAGGTTGAGTCAACGGTCTATACCATTCAGATCCCTATGTCTTTGACAAACCATTAATGCCACCTAGTTTGACATTTATTTCATTATCCCATTATAATGACGAGGTATATATATTTGGTGGTAGAGTAAGACTTTGTTTGTTGTGTTTCAGCAATGACATCCATTGGGTCACGCGGACTTTCCCATAGTCAAGCACATTGAAACTCACCCAGTCAGAAGTCGAACTTATTAAGCCATAATATAACTCTTGACACTTCTAAAGTAGCCATATCAATGTAGATTTAATCCTTAGTGCATTGTATGCAACTTTTATGTCTAACCATGTTTCTTTCACCTTAGGCATTTATTAGCATGATATCTCAATTTTCTAGGTTAGTGTCAGAACTTAAACCAGCATAACATTTATGGCTAAGTTCACTATCCTTTACAAATTAGAGATGTATCCTCAGTTCTCTCCATACATTGAAGGATAAACTTAACTCTTTGTTCAATGATTTACTTCATAAATTATATCACAACATGTTCTTCTTACTAAGAACTTGGGTCACATTACGTCGAGTAAAAAACTCTAGTTTTATATGAAAGAACCTATGACAAAGGCATAGAGGATGTAGCTCATCCATTTCGTTCATTTAACCATCATTTAATCATTGTTCTTGTACTGAGATTAACTCGATACTTCTCTTGGATATACAAGTAAGAACTACCTTCTTGACTTGTCCCATTCTGAACTCCTTTGGAGTCTTATCCAGGAAAGTATTCTGACTCAATGATGTCAAACACATTAATCTGTCTTAATATATTTTCAATGCTTAATGTCATTCATGAAAGATTTTAACTAATCATTAATACCAACTACAATATTCACAATATGTTATCCATATATGAGAATGTTGTCACGCTCCCACTCAAATATGTCAGCCGCATATAAGACTAGGACGACACTCATATGGCTTCCACTCAAATATGTCCGTCACATATAAGACCAGGATAACATCCAACAGCTCCCACTCAAATATGCCATCCACATATTAAGTTCAGGATATAATACTCCCATAGCTCCCACACAAAATATGTCGTCCACATATTATGTTTAGGAAACTATTGAGCTCCCACTCAGTTTCATGCAAATGCATGTTTTCTCGATATTTTGTCTAAGTCCAAAATCCTTTGATCATCCATCAAATAGAGAATTCAGGTTACTAGACACTAGTATCCATATGTTTTTCAAAATCCTTCTTGTTGTACCAATTACAACACTTCTTCAAATGTTGGATTTGAGGAAGTCATAATATTGATAACATTTCGGATCAATCGTAGTGAATATCCTATTGACTCAAGCATTGCTACATATTGTAGTCAACCTTTTGAATTTGTCAGAAACATCCTTTATGACAAATCGATCTTGATGTCTTCTTTGATGTTCACATTTATTCCTTATAACATTGAAGTTATTGAGAATATAAAGTAACCTCTTTACTCGATAAGATTCAAGTAATCTTAAATGTAACTCAATATAAATTTCATGACTCATAGTCATTTCTCGTACTTAGGTCTACCGTCGCTTCTTCGTAGTTCGTAGGTATGTCTTGTTCCATTAACATGACAAGTGAATCATGAATATTATTTTGCACAAGGGAAAAACATTTATTCTTGAAACCTACTTTGTTTAGTAAAAGTTTCAACCGAAACACCATGATCAGTATCATCATTTTCTCCTCTTACTGTAGAGCTTTGGTTTCAGAACACATTCCGTTGCGCTACTCTGACATTTGGAGGCAAGGTCAATTACCTTGTTTAAACTTTCACTTTTTTCCATTAACACAATCATCAAGAACACTTCTTGACAGACACCAAACTTTTGCAACACAAGTTTTGCTCCTTTGGTTCTAGTTGTGGAAGATGCATCCATAGTTTACTAGGGATACACTACAAAGATAATTTATCACATAAATAAAACATCCTAGAAACCACTACACAACATAACTTATATAGTGTTGGTTTCCACAAACTCAGATGGTTCCCTAGACTGAAGTGAGTGTTTTCATATTAAATTAATAACTCTAAACAATAATAGCGTAACTCGGTAAGAGATAACTTATACAATACACTATCCAATAGAATATGATTTCGATGTTCAGTCACATCAACAATATTGAAGTGTCTCAAACATTGTAATTTGTGAAACAACTTTCACAAGTCTATATACCCAAGACTAGCTCAAACATGTGTCACTTTGATAAAATCACAGAGACTTGTTTTTATTTTTAATTTTATAACCGTCTTTATTCTCAAATTCCTTTGATCACATCAAACTATTTCATACTCATGTTTCATTAGTGAATCCACATATTCATCTAAGTCCACATATGAAGTTCAAAAAATAATGAAATTCACTACATGCTGGAATATGATACATCACTATGTATTATGATATACAACAATCGACACAAACTTTGTTTTACCAGAATGCGAGATTTCATTCATCGCACCTAAAGAGGCATGGTTTGCATGTGTCAAGAGATCAAGTATCTCAAGACTTCATCATACATTCATGACTTGTAACGGTAGTGTCATTATTAAGTTTGGATAATTCACAATATTTCTTATAAATGATCAAACTACTATCATCAATATAATAATAACACATTTATAACCGTAATTTGACCATAGCAGATATCATTCCTAAAAGGAGAACAACTGACTTGTTTCTCACTAATATGAATAATTTTCTTCGCGAGATGCAACACACACTAATAAAGTTCACACTTACATGATTAAAAAACTTTATTCATATAACTAATCAAATGATATGTGTGGAGAGAGAGTGTTGTCGACCATCAACTATCTTGTTATCGTTAGCACACATTGTCACCTCATCCCTTCCAAACCACTCTTAAAGCAGTAATTTCAAGCATCAAATACTTTAATCAACCAATTAGTGTTTTGTGGGGAAAGACATTTATAACCCATATATCAAATATAATTTCTCATTCAATGACTATTTATGCATTGGTACTACCTTTAAAGTTCTCAAATTTAATCATTGACCTCATGAACGGTGAACGATTCTCCTCCTTCATGACACAGTATAGACGTGATCTTTGTAGCTGGGAGGAAGCAGATGCAACTCCCCAGTTATCGCAAAGTAACCAGTCATTCAGTAGACCAAGTTGTACACAAGGTGTTCATGTATCTTATACATTTTCCAAGTGACTTTCTCAGCAGGCTGTTCCTTCCACCATGGTTGAAAGAAACGTCGTCCAGATACTCATATTCCATTACTCTCATTTGCGACTTAGTGCTTTTAAGTTCATCTACCACGTCATACGTGTTGATGTCATTAACATGCATTCTCAATTCATATTCCATAGAATGAAGTATGGTGTATTGGACAATCATATATAAGTGACGGTGTGTATGATACTCATCATCATCTTTATCAATTACGGAGTTATCAGGTGTATCTCCTAGCAGTTCTCGTATTAGAATTTAGCAAGTCATTACTAATGAGTATGTCTCTAATGGTGTTGGTACAAATCAATGAGTAAGACCCATCTACCTTAAGTTCTTCATTACGCTAAAAGAGCCATAGTTATAACCATTTGGGTATGACATTATCTACAATGATATTTGCTAAGACATGAAGACTAAGTTCATAATATGGAGTTCCATTTTAATCAATTCTAGAACTCCCACTTAGTTAAACATCCCTCAAAATTTACTAAGTGATTACATGATCCATATTCACTATATGTCCTCGAATATCACACGGCCGACATATTAGTTTCAAAGGTAGAAAAATACTTGTGCAATCACATCATCCATGAGTCTCATGCTCAATCTTTCGATTACTATGTTCCAAGCCCATATCTACATATGTCGATCCTGCCATTCTGACCTTGGTGTATGGCTGTTCAGCAAGGGCATATCTGCATATGCCAGGCTTGGCAAACCCAACCACATGCGAATAATTAATATGTATGACACCCCACGGCGTGTCTATCATAAAGAGATCCTTCCAGGCGAAGCCCACTAAGGGAGAACACAATGTTGGTATTGTGAGAGATTATCTTATTATGCTACTATCCTTTTATCTAGTATATATTGGAAAAATAGGATGTAAAATATTAAATCATATATACAATGATTCCCTCCTCATGAAAATTAAAGTTAAAACGCCTTCTACTTTATCTTTTGCAAGTTTTACGTGACTGCTAGGGGTTTCGAGAAAGAACCGATTTCTATCCTACGAAAAAACAAGCCACAACACAAATCCAACAATTGTCACTATTACACCCCTGTCGGGGCCCTCCGTTGCAAAAGTCTTCTCATCGCTAATGTTAGAGAGAGAGAGACACCCCCAGCCACTTATATGGTACAAGCGATATGTCAAGCGTGGAACCAGTCTCGCGTAAACGCGTAAGGTCAGTCGGTGCCGCTTCGTCAGGACATTGCCGCAATGCTGAACAAGTACACGTGAGAGGGTAACAATTTGGAGAATTGATGCCTGATACGTCCCAAACGTATCTATAATTTCTTCTTGCTCCATGCATGTTTTGGATGATATTTCTATGCTTTTGATACACTTTCATACACTTTTGATCATATTTAGACTAACCTATTAACTCAGTGCACCCCAGTGCCAGTTTCTCTTTTCTGTTGTCTTTTTATTTCAGGTTTTCCCATTACGTAAAATGCCAGAACAATTCCAGGAAAAATATATAAAAAATCAACGCAACGGAAGCTTCCAGAGTCCCGAAGGTGGGCCGGATTGGACCCACTAGGGCTCCAGGCTCCCTGTGGGCGCAACCTAGGGTGAGGCCGCGCCAGGGGGGCGCCTGGACCCCTGGTGGCCCTCCTGGTTGCCCCCTTCGCCTATATATTTCCTTTTTCCCCAAACCCCCGTAGACATAACCCTTTTTCGTGATCTCACCTCTCTTCCGCCGCCGCCGCGCTTCCAAGATCGGGAGCAGCAGAAGACCTTTTCCCGGCACCCTGCTGGTGGGAGGATTGACCTCCGGGAGCTTCTCCACCACTATGGACGCTTTCCGGATGATCTGTGAGTAGTCCACCTTGGACCATGGGTCCATGATCAGTAGCTATGTGATGTCCTCTCCCCCTCTTTGTTCTTGATGGATTAGACCTTGTGAGCTGCCCTACATGATCAAGGCACATATGCAATTCTTTCTGCTATTGCTATGTTGAGTTTGCTGGGATCTGATGGATTATGAGACTATGTTTAGATTGTGATGAGTAATATATTTGGTTCTTCTCTTTTATATTTTTGCTCTTGAGTAATTGTTGCATGTTCTTCGTTGTTGTTTATTGCTTTGGCCAAGTAGTAGGTAATAACTCCAAGACGGAGCGTTATGCTTGATTGTGGGTTCATGCCCCCTGATGACTAGCTTGAGTGATAGAAACATGAGTCTAGGGGATGTGCTGTTTCCACAAGGGGGAAACAACAGTGCTTGTAACCGCAGTTTTAAGGATTGTTTACTTTAAACAAAGTTCTTTTAATGCAGTTGTATGTTTCTTTAGGTTTACACTTTGGGTGGGGCTTGCAACTTAATACCAGTGAGATGTTCTGGATAGATATCTCAAGGTGGATGATTAGTAGTAGATGCAGATGGATTTCGGTCTACTTATCTTGGCGTACTACCCATGCTTTTGAACCTCTTCCTTTCTTTTGTAGCATAGTTAGCATTGGTTTGCGCCCGTAATCCTATCAATTTCCCAGCTGTAATTTGTTTACCTTGAATAGCTGTTTATCGTCTTTTGGGAGAGATACATCACTAGTGAACATCATGGGACCCTGGTCCATATTTCCACCACGGTTTAATGTTGGGGTTCGGGGTAGAAAATACAAAATTTTCATAACCTACGATACCCAATCCCAAGACCTATGCTATGGTGATGTAAGTAACAGATGGAATAGGTCACATACCAGTATGTAGTCAATTAACCGGGAAACGTTCCCGCGTGAACGTGGTTGGTGTAGTCGTACCGGCAATCCCCGATGCCGCGCAGCTCCACGATGACTCCGATAGCCACCGGTCCTTGAGACCGGTGACGGGATTGCGTCCCCGTCGGAACGTTGTCGGTGAAGACGCTGCGATACGGCCAAGATGATTAAGTAGCACCACGAGCGTAGTGCCTCGAGGGATTATACACATACAGTATACCCGACGTCCCTCCGGGCTCCGAACCAGTAGAGCAGCGGAAAGAAGATGGATTCGGATCCCGATTCCAGCAGCACGACGACGTGCGTATGGTGGAGAAATCCCTAACCTAGTGCAGCCTCCAAACAAGGGGAGTCCTCTCATAGGAGGGAGAGAGGAGGAAGAGAGAGAAGAGAACTTGTCTCAAAAAACCATGAATTAAATGGGCACCTCTACCCCTCCTTATATAGGCTAAGGAGGGGTTCCACCCTCCCTCCACTTCCGAGGTGGGACTAATCCTAAGGAAGGGTTGGGCCCCTCTATGGTGCCATGACCCATGGGGGAGGACTCCCCCTCCCCCTAATGGGCCCTATGAGGCCCATATGCCTTTTAATTCATTTTTAATTATATTTTAATATTTAATTCAGATAATGAAATAATAAAACATTAATTAAACATTATTAAATATATTTTGAACCTGTCAAAATACCCAGAACAACTTCCGGCCTTCACCGGAACAATTCCGGTGTTCTCTCCTATTTCTTTGGTGATCCCGAATCTATCCTTACTGCGTCGAATACCCTTAAGTGTAACACCCTACGGTCCGGGAAACAACATACATGATCGAGACAATCTCATTGATCAATGACTAATCAATTGGACCTGGTTACAATCCTTGATAGCCCCTGCGCTTCCATCGAATGAACTTCAATCGCTATTGGATCCGTTAACCGTGTGCCTATTCCCTTTGTCCTACGGTATTTTGCTTGTCCGAGGTTTGATCATCGGTATCGAATATACCTAGTTCGTCCTCGTTCTCAACAAACAAGTTCACTCGTTCCCGTGATATAACAACTGCGTGACCTAGTCATGTTTGTGCAAACCTTATGATGCAATATCACCGAGTGGGACCAGAGTACCTATCCGTCACTCGGATGGACAAATCCCGCTTTGATCTATTTTCATACCCATCAACCATCTATTTCGGAATACCCAAAGTGCACCGTTATGGTAGCATATTTTAGTCAGATGGTGGGATACAAATCAAAGTCTCCTGATAGATGACAATTATGTATGATCATTACGGTCAAAGGATCTGGTCACTACGTTATAGTTATCGCAATGTCGAACTATGTGACTTGATCACATCGCAACACTTCTGGTGGGTGTATGTTCATCATATCATTATACCAATGATACGACTCCATTGTTAACATACTTATTTGTTTCTTGATCAGGAAACCTTGATCATCAATCGCCCAATAGGCTAGTATACAAGAGTTAACTAGGGACCTGGTTGTTTGTATACCACACCTGTATTAAGGTTTCCTCTTAATACAGTTATAGCATAGTATAAAACGTATTATAAACTAATGGAATATGCTCAATAAAACATATTTTATTTTCCCCTAGGGCACATTCCCAACAGTCTCCCACTTGCACTAGAGTACAAATAATCTAGGTGCATTTTTCTTTGGATCATAACTCCATATCATGTATATGGTTATAGATCATGCTAGCTTGTGGAAAAGGTTGTATCAACGGTCTGAACCATTCATATCCGTATGTATTTTGCAAATATTTAATGTCACCTAGTTTGACATTCCTTTATTATCCAATATAATGATGAGGTATATTTCTTTGGTGGTGGAGTGAGACTGCGTTCGTTGTGTTTCATCAATGACGTCCGTTGGATCACGCGGACCTTCACTTAGTCATGCACACTAAAAACTCACTTAGTCAGAAGTCGAACTTATCCAGCCAAATTATAACTCCTGCTACTTCTAAAGCAGCCACATCAATGTAGAGTTAATCCATAGTGCATTGTATGCAACTTTGATGTATAACCATGTTTCTTTCAACTTAGGCATTCATTATTATGATATCTCAATTTTCTAGGTTAGTGTCAGAACTTGAACCAGCATAACATTTATGGTCAAGTCCACTATCCTTTACAAATTTGAGATGTATCCTCAGTTCTCTCTAGATACTGAAGGATAAACTTAACTCTTTGTTCAATGATTTACTCATAAATCATATCACGGCATGTTCTTACTACTAAGAACTTGGGTCACATTACGTCGAGTACATGAAAGAACCAATGACAAAGGCATAGAGGATGTAGCACATCCATTTCTTTCATCTAACATTGTTTTGTACTGAGATTAACTCGATACTTTTCTTTGATATACAAGTAAGAACTACTTCTTGACTTGTCGCATTCTAAACTCCCTTAGAATCTTATCCAGAAAAGTATTTCGACTCAGTGCTTATCAAACACATTAATCAATCTTAATAGATTTTCAATGTTTAACAATTATTCATCTTCATTTATGAAAGATTCAAATAATCATTAATACCAACTACACCATTCAAAATATGTTATCCATATATGAGAATGTTGTCACGCTCCCACTCAAATATTTCATGCACATATTAAGTTCATGATAACACTCATATAGCTCCCACTCAAATATGTCAGTTACATATAAGGTAAGGATAACATCCACATAGCTCCCACTCAGATTGTCAGACACATATAAGACTAGGATAATACTCTCATAGCTCCCACTCAAAATATGTCGTCTACATATTAAGTTTTAGGAAACTATTCTGCTCCCACTCAGTTTCATGCAAATGCATGTTTCCTCGATATTCTGGCTAAGTCCAAAATCATTTGATCATTCATCAAATCGATTATTCATGTCACGAGACACCAGCATCCATATGTTTTCAGAAACCTTTTTGTTGTACCAATTACAACACTTCTTAAAATGCAGGATTTGAGGAAGTCACGGTATTGATAACCATTTGGATCAATCGTAGTGAATATCCCATTGACTCAAGCATTGCTACATATTGTAGTCAACCAATTGAATTTGTCAGAAACAATCTTTGTGACAAATCAATCTTGATGTCTTCTTTGATGTTCACATTTATTCCTTATAACCATGAAGTTATTGGGAATATCAAGTAACCTCCTTACTTGATAAGATCCGGGCAATCTTAAATGAAACTCAATATAGGGTTTCATGACTCATAGTCATATATCGTCCTTAGGTCCACCATTGCTTCTTCATAGTTCGTAGGTATGTCTTGTTTCATTAACTTGAAAAGTGAATCATGAATATTATTTTGCACAAGGGTAAATATGTATTCTTGAATCCTACTTTGTTCAGTAAAAGCTTCCATCGAAACAGCATGATCATTATCATTAGTTTCTCCTTTAATTGTAGAGGTTTTCTTCCGGAACATATTTTGTTGTGCTACTCTGACAGTTGGAGGCAAGGTAAATCACCTTGGTTGAACTTTCACTTTTCTTCCAATACCACATTTATCAAGAACAATTCTTGACAAACACCAAACTTAGCAATACAAGTTTTGCTACTTTGGCTCTAGTTATGAAAGATGTATCCGTAGTTGTCTAAGGATACACTACAAAGATGATTTATCATATAAATCAGGCTTCCTAGAAACCCCGGACACACCATAACATATATAATGTTGGTTTCCACGAACTCAGATGGTTCCCTATACTGAAGTGAGTGTTTGCATATTAAATTAATAACTCTAAACAATAATAACATAACTCGGTAAGAGATAGCTTAGACCATACACTATTCAATAAAGTATGATTATGATGTTCGGGCACATCAACAATATTGAAGTGTCCAAGCATTGTAATTTTCGAAACAAGTTTCACAAGTCTTTATGCCCAAGACTAACTCAAAACATCTGTCACTTTGATCAGATCATAGAGACTTGTCTTTCTTGTTAATTTAATATCCATCTTCACTCTGAAATCCCTTTTGATCATATCAAATAATTTCAGACTTATGTTTCATTAGTGAATACACATATTCATCTAAGTCCACATACGAATTTCACGAAATAATGAAATTCATTACATGCTGATATACGATAGATCACAATGTATGATATTCAACAATCAGTACACACTCTGTTTTACCAGAACGCGAGGTTTTAGTCATCTCACCACAAGAGGCATGGTTTGCATGTGTCAAGAGATCAAGTATCTCAAAACATCATCATACCATTCACGACTTAAACTGTAGTGTCATTATTAAGTCTGGATAATTCTTGGTATTGCAATATTTCTTCTAAATGATCAAACTACTATCATCAATATAAGAATAACTTATTCATAACCGTAATGTGACCATAAAAGATATCATTCATAAAAGGAGAACAACTAACTTGTTTCTCACTAATATGAATAATTGTGTTTGCAAGATGCAAGACACACTAATATAGTTCACATTCAAACGATCATAAATTTATTCATATATTAATCAAATGATAGATGTAGAGGGAGAGTGTTGTCGACCATCAACTATCTTGATTACCGTCAGCACACATTGTCACCTCATCCCTTCCAAACCACTCTCAAGCGGTAAGTTCAAGCATCGAATACTTAATCAACCGCAATCAATTTTTTGTGGGGAAAGACATTTATAACTCGTATATCAAAAATACTTTCTCCGTCAATGACTATTGCCGCATTAGTTCTACTCTTAAAGTTCTTAACTTTAACCATGACCTCACGATAGGTGAACAATCCTCCTTCATGACATAGTCTAGACATGGTCTTTGTAGCTAGAAGGAAGCGGATGCAAATCCCCAACTATCGCAAAGTAACAAGTCATTTAGTAGTCCAAGTTATGCACGAGGTGTTCATGTATCTTATACAGTTTCCAAGTGACTTTCTCACCAGGTTGTTCCTTCCACCATGGTTGAAAGAAACCTCGTCCATATTCTCATATTCAATTACTCTGATTTGTGACTTAGTGCTTTCAAGTTCACCTAGCACGTCATACGTGTTGGTTAACTTGCATTCACAATTCAGATTCCATAAAATGAAGTATGGTGTATTGGACAGTCATTCATAAGTGACGGTGAGTACGATACTCATCATCATCTTACTTGATTACAGAGTTATTAGGTGTATCTCCTAGCATTTATTCGTATTATGTTTATCAAGTCATTACTAATGAGTATGTCTCTAACGGTGTTGGTACACATCAATGAAGTAAGACCCATCTACCTTAAGTTCTTCATAACGCTAAAGAGCAATAGTTATAAACATTTTGGGTATGACATTTTCTACAATGATATTTGCTAAGACATGAAGATTAAGTTCATAATATGTCGAGTTCAATTTTAATTAATTCTAAAACTCCCACTTAGTACAACATCTCTCATATTTACTAAGTGATTACACAATCCTCGAACACCATACCTCCACCGATCATCACGGCCATCAGAATGTTGTTTAAGGTAGGCCATCATGCCAATCACATCATCTATGTGACTCGTGCTCGATCTTTCGATCTAATGTGTTCCAGGCCCGCATCTACATACGTCAAGCCTGCCAATCCAACCTTAATGTTAGATGTTCAGCAAGGCCATATCTGCATATGCCAGGCTTGCCAAACCCAACCTCATTCGAACACCGTTTAATATGTCTGACACCCGATATGTACGGAATGTCGGCCATATGGGAGATCCTTCCAGGCGGTGCCCATTAAGGGAGAACAAAATGTTGGTATTGTGAGAGATTATCCTATTCATGCTACCATCGTTATATCTAGCATATTAGCAAAACAGGATGCAACAGTAAATCATACATGCTATGATTCCCCCCGACATGCAAATTAAAGTTAAAAACACTTTTCTACTTTATCTTTTGAAAGTTTTACGTGGTTGCTAGGGGTTTTGAGAAAATAACCGTTTCTATCCTACAAAAACAGGCCACAACACCAATCCCGCAATTGTCTCTATTACACCCCTGTCGTGGCCCTCCGTTGCAAACGTCTTCGCAAAGCTAATGTTAGAGAGACAGACACCCCCCGGCCACTTATATGGTACAAGCCATATATCAAGCGTGGAACCAGTCTCGTGTAAACACGTAAGGTCGGTTGGGGCTGCTTCATCAGGACATTGCCGCAATGCTAAACGAGTACACGTGAGAGGGTAACAATTGGAGAATTGATGCCCACATACTAGATGTGTTCTATCCGTACAATACATCTACGCATAGCCTTGCTCATGATACCACTGTTGTGGTTCGGGGCAGAAAACACAAATTTTTCATAACCTACGACACCCAATCCCAAGACCTATGCTATGGCGATGTAAGTAACGGGTGGAATTGGTCACATACCAGTATCTAGTCCATTAAGCAGGAAACGTTCCCACGTGAACGTGGTTGGTGTAGTCGTACCGGCAATCCCCGATGCCGCGCAACTCCACAATGACTCCGATAGCCACTCGGTCCTTGAGACCGATGAAGGGATTGCGTCCCCGTCGAAATGTTGTCGGTGAAGACGCCGCGATAGGACCACGACGATGAAGTAGCACCACAAGTGTAGTGCCTCATGGGATTATACACATACAATATACCCAATGTCCCTCCGGGCCCCGAACCAGTAGAGCAGCGGAAAGAAGATGGATTCGGATCCCGATTCCAGCAGCATGACGACGTGCGTATGGTGGAGAAATCCCCAACCTAGTGCAGCCTCCAAACAAGGGGAGTCCGATCATAGGAGGCAGAGAGCAGGAAGAGAGAGAAGAGAACTTGTCTCAAAAAATCATGAATCAAAAGGGCACCTCTAGCCCTCCTTATATAGGCTAAGGAGGGGTGCCACCCTCCCTCCACTTCCGGGATGGGACTAATCCCAAGGGAGGGGATGGCGCACAAAATAAAGGGGGTGGGCCTCTCTATGGCGCCATGGCCCATGGGGGAGGATTCCCTCTCCCCCTAATGGGCCCTATGAGGCCCATATGCCTTTTAATTCATTTTTAATTATATTTAATTATATTTTAATATTTAATTCAGATAATTAAATAATAAAACATTATAAAATATATTTTGAACCTTTCAAAATACCCAGAACAACTTCCGGCCTTGACCGGAACAATTCTGGTGTTCTCTCCTATTTCTCCGGTGATCCCGAATCAATCCTTACTGCGTCGAATACCCTTAAGTGTAACACCCTACGGTCCGAGAAATAGCAGACATGATCGAGACAATCTCATTGATCAATGACTAATCAATCGGACCTGGTTACAATCCTTGATAGCCCCAGTGCTTTCATCGAATGAACTTCAATCGTTGTTGGATCTGTTAACTGTGTGCCTGTTCCCTTTGTCCTACGGTACTTTGCTTGTCCGAGGTTTGATCATCAGTATCCAATATACCTAGTTTGTCCTTGTTCTCAACAAACAAGTTTACTCGTTCCTGTGATATTAAAACTCCGTGACCTAGTCACATGTTTGCGCAAACCTTATGATGCAATATCATCGAGTGGGCCCAGAGTACCTATCCGTCACTCGGATGGACAAATCCCCCGTTGATCTATTTGCATACTCTTCAACCATCTATTTCGGAATACCCAAAGTGCACCGTTATGGCCAACATATTTCAGTCAGGCGGTGGGATACAAATCAAAGTCTCCTCATAGATGACAATTACGTATGATCATTACGGTCAAAGGATCTGGTCACTACGTTATAGTTATCGCAATGTCGAACTATGTGACTTGATCACATCGCAACACTTCTGGTGAGTGTATGTCCATCATATCATTATACCAATGATACGACTCCATTGCTAACAGACTTATTTGTCTCATGATCAGGAAACCTTGACCATCAATCGCCCAATGGACTAGTATACAAGAGTTAACTAGGGACCTGGTTGTTTGTACACCACACCTGTATTAAGGTTTCTGCTTAATACAGTTATAGCATAGTATAAAACGTATTATGAACTAATGGAATATGCTCAATAAAACATATTTTATTTGCCTCTAGGGAACATTCCCAACATTTACACCCTTAATTTACTTCGTGTTTTACTTTAGTTGCAGTTATCACTATCTTTTATCTCTTGCGTTTGACCCTTTGTAAGCAGCAAGGCCGGAGAGATTGACAAACTCTCTGTACTCATTGGGAGAAAAGTTATTTGTATCTGTGTGCAGGTCCACGTCAACTCTCGTGCTAGTAATTTCTAGCGCCGTTGTCACCTACTTGTCGACCTTGGAGTCCTACTTGTCGATCTCAACCTTGGTATCTTTGCCAAGGGAAATCTTGCTGCTACGCTACATCTCAATGTTCCACTTGGGGTAAACAATGAGGGGCGCGTACCACTTCCTCGCTAGCATCAAGCAATTTTTGGCGCCATTGCCGATGAATTCAGTCTTCAAGATAGGGGAGTTGCACGCTATCTTTTATCTTTGCTTTTTAGTCTTGTTAGTTTACCTTTCAGTTTTTATCTTTGTGTCCTTTATCAAAAACCACAAAAAAAATGCTTGTCCCACTTGCTGCTACTATGGGTACCACCGAAAACACTAATTTGTGTGACTTTACCAGTCACAACAACAATGATTTTATCTGCACTCCTATTACTACACCTTCTACTTCAGCAACCTCTTATGAAATTAAACCCGCTTTGCTGATCCTTGTTATGAGAGATCAATTATACGATGTTGGAGATGATGCTGCTTTACACTTGAGGGAAGGAGCTAAAATTTGGTTTCAATCCTTTCCTAGGAATAGCATAGATTCTTGGGATAAGTGGAAGGATTATTTTATTGGGAAGTATTACCCACCTGCTAAAATTATCCAATTGAGGATTAATATTATGAATTATAAGCAATTGGATAATGAACATGTTGCACAAGCTTGGGAACGTATGAAATCTCTTGTTAAGAAATTCCCTACACATGGTTTTACTACTTGGATGGTTATCCAGACTTTTTATGCAGGCTTGAACTTTACCTGGCGGAACCTTTTAGATTCAGCCGAGGCAGGAACCTTTATGTCAACAACACTTGGTGCTGCCACAAAACTACTAGATGATACGATGACCAACTATTACCAATGGCACACAGAATGAGCTCCAACAGGTAGGAAGGTAAACTCTGTCGAGGAGATTTCCTCCCTAAATGAAAAAGTGGACTTGATTATGTCTTTACTTACCAAGCAAGCTCCTATTGATCCTCATGATGTTCCTTTAAATTCCTTGGTTGCTCAAGAACAAGTAGATGTGAACTTTATCTCTAGAAATAACTTCAACAACAATGCTTATAGGAGTAATTTTGCTAGCAATCCTAGACCGTTCCCATCCAACAACTATGTGAACAACGGCACTTATCCTAGCAACAAGAACTCCACTTCTGAATTAGAGATCATGCTTATGGAATTTATCACTACCTAAAAAGCCTTCAACAAGAGTACAGAGGAAAAAATAGACAAATTAGATAATCTCTCTCTGAAGGTAGACAACTTAGCCCTTGATGTTGAGGTGCTTAAAATCGGAACTTCTCCCCTCGAGGAGAGGAAGGCCACTCCTATTAATGTTATCCAAATGCAAATTAATGATAATATTAGGATGATGGCTAAACTTAAAGAAAGATGGGCTAGATAAAAGGAGGAAGAAGATAGAATTAAGAGCCTTCCCACACACCATACCATTGCTATTATCCAAAAGTTGTGGAGGATACTCAAACTTTTAGCACCCAACACACTCCTAGTCCCATTGGACCTATTAATGGTGATGCTATTACCTCAACCGTACAAGAAGAAACTCCTATGAACATAGAAGATTTCAAAAAAGTGATCCTAGATGACACCACTACCACCTTTGATAGTAGTAACATTGATTTTGATAGTTGTACCCTTTCTGAAGTTATTAGCTTGCTACACAAAATGTCTAGAGACCCCCCACACTAGCACACTAAATCTTGCCTTCATGGAGCATATCACCAATGCTCTCATTAAAGCCGGGGAGGAGAAGCTTAGAGTAGAAGCCTCCATAACTAGGAAGCTAGAAGAGGGTTGGGATCCTATGATAAAGATTAAATTGAATAACTTCTCTTGCCTTGCTTTATGTGATATTGGAGCTAGTACCACCGTTATGCCCAAAAGAATGTATGATATGTTCGAATTGAAACCCTTTGATCCTTGTTCTTTTGGTGTTTGTCTCGTTGATTCTTCCGTAAAGAAACATTTGGGGAATATTGATGATGTTCTTATCATTTTTTTGAAAATTATGTTCCCGTTGATTTCACTATTATGGACATTGAGTGTGAACCTTTGTGTCCAATTATTTTGGAACGTCCTTTTCTTCGCACCATTGGTGCCGTCATTGATATGAAACAGGGGAATATAAAATTTCAATTCCCTCTCAAAAAAGGGATGGAAAACTTCCCTAGGAAGAAGATTAAGTTACCTTTTGAGTCCGTTACACGGGCTAGCTATTCTCTTTCACTTGATAAAACTTGATCTTTTTGCTTCTTGCCTAGCTTAAAGGCGTAAAAGAAAGCGTTTGTTGGGAGGCAAGCCAAGATGTTTTACTTATGTTTTTAGTGGTCTTGATGGTTGTTACTACTGTAGAAACATAATTGTATCTTTATTTTCAAGATTTGTGCCAAGTTTAGCCGCCGATTGCAAGAAAGTTCAAAAGTTGAGACATGCTGTCCAGAAAACAGATTCTGTCCTTGGATGGAAAAATTCACGATAAATCACCAAATCATCTTTTGGCTCTGATTTTTTTTGACATCATGCTATATAAAATTAGCTTTAGGGCGTTTGTTCTGAGTTTTTTTATTTGAGTTGAAGAAGTACCCCCAAAAAAATTATTCACTACCTGCTGGTCTGTATTTCACAGATTCTGCCACGTTTTGCCTCTCCTAAGTTTTTCAAGTCTTGCGCTAGCATTTTCTTTGAAAAAACTCTTTTCATTCTTGAGAAACAATATCCCTTAAATAAAATCTTTATTTCTAGTAGAGTAAAATTGTTTTATTGTGGGTACTAACCTCTCTAATCAGCTTATGATGAGTTATGTATAAAGGGAGTTTTCAAGTGTGCGAGGGAAGATGATGAAAGAAGATCCGGGAGTGTCAAAAGCTAAAGCTTGGGGATGCCCCGATGAATCCCAAGAAATATTCAAGGGGACTCAAGCGTCTAAGCTTGGGGATGCCCCCGAGCATCCCCTTCTCCATCAACAATCATCAGTGATGTGCTTGGAGCGTCTTGCTCTTTAGTTTTATTTTTAGTTTTCTTTAGCTTTGATTTCTGTTCATAAAAATTTAGAACACAACTTTCTTTGTGTGGGAGAGAAACACGCTCCACTTTAAACTAGAACACATCATAGGATTTTCATGCTCATCTTTCTTTTGTTGTGTGTTCTTTATCTTTTCGTAGCTTCTGTCATGTTTAGCTCTTAGTTTTCATGCTTATCTTTTTCAAGAGCTTTTGTTTAGTTTGTTTCTGTAACTCTCTTGATTTTTCATGTTTATCTTGTTTAGAGAGTTCGCTTGTTGCACTGAGTTGTGTCTTTACTTGATGTAGGTAATTGAGGTTGCTATTCAATTGTAGTAGTAACTTGCAATAGTTTTGAGGTATTGTTGTGAGTAATGTTTGAACTTTTGGTGTCAAAAGCTCTAGCCTATTAGTGATAGATGTCGTATTTTGGGAAATCCGTGTTTACTTTTAAAAACTACAAAAACTAGTTGACAACTCTAGCTACTAGATGGATCACTAGTATTTGGAGGGATCGGATATTAGAGTACACTCACATACCATGAGTCGACGATGCGCAAGGATATCCAAACCCCCATACACTCCTCCTCGGGGTACTTGTCTCTTTGTGAACCTCCTGATTAGATTGAGAGTTTTCGATAAAAAGTGCATGAGTTCTTCGGACTAATGTAAGTATTCGAAAGTTGACACTTCCACCTTCCCATATTTTCTAGCCTCTTCGGTACCATGCATTGCCCTCTTCTCACTCCGAGAGTTGGCCTCTATCTCGCCGGTGCATCCAAACTCTTGGCATGATACGCTCTGTCATCATAAACCTCCTTATATCTTTCCTCAAAACAGCCACCATACCTACCTATCAAGGCATTTCCATATCCTTTCCGAGATATATTACCATGCAACATCCACCTTCTCATGACTTGATCTTCATGTCATACATATTCCTGCTACACTGGCAGAGGCAAACATTTGCATACATCATGATAGCTACATCTTCTTAATGTTGAGTAGTTTTGTAAAGTGTGAAAGATCTTTTATACTTCTTGTAAAATAGAGTGTTGCCCCTAAGTGAGGAAAATATCCAAAGAGGACAAATTTAAAAGATCCCAAAGAGGAAAAATGAGAGTTAAATAGAAAGAGCCATTGAGGCCACCAAAAAAATAAAAAAGAGAAAAAGAGAAAAAGGAAATAAAAAGAGAGAAGGGGCAACACTACTATTCCTTTTGAGAGATCCACGCTCGTACTCCCTCTTATACCTTGTGCTCCATAGTGATGACCATATATGCATATAGCTATGTGGGGACCTTCACACTACAGAACTTGGCTTGTATATTCCAATGACGAGCCTCCTCGAATGAGCTCTAGGTATTCTTGAGCAAGCAAGTTGGATGCACCCCCACTAGTTCCATTGGAGAGATTTCCGTAGCTCATGTGTGCATCTGTTGCATGGCAATCCCTACTCCTCACATCATATCTATCATTTGGCCTTCTCTCTCCTATGATTGTCCTCATTGATGTGAGCCTTTCACACCATTTTGTCTTCCTCCTCCACCATCTCTCTCTCTTTGCCATCCTAAGTTTCAACTTTCTTTCTTACGCTCATTGATGGCGTGGAAGTCATAATGGCTTCTCGCCCTTCGTTGGTTACCCCAAGTGTAAGGTGAGATGTAGGATAACAACAAATTTCCCCTATGTAGATGATTGGGTTTGTCTCCCGTAGGACTCCGGCAATGATAAGTAGGTGTCAGCGGCGCACCTGACGCGGACCTGCACACAATACAATTAACTTTGCTCCCAACGAAGTTCAAAGAGGTTGTCAATCTCTCCGGCCTTGTTGTTTACAAAGGATCAAACGCAAGGGATAATGATAATGATGATAGCAGCAAAGTAAAAGAAGAAAATAAATGAGCGTGTAAACAGTGATGTGAATATGGACCGGGGTCCCGTGATGTTCACTAGTGATGTCTCTCTCCCAAAAGATGATAAAACTTCTATGCGAGGTAAACAAATCACAACAGGGTAAATGACAAGACTAAAAACGCACCGCAATGCTAACTATGCTACAAAGAAAGGAAGAGGCTCAAAAGCATGGGCAGTACGCCAAAATAAGTAGACCGAAATCCAACTGCATCTACTACTAATCATCCACCGTGAGATATCAATCCAGAACATCTCGCTGGTATTAAGTTACGAGCCCCACCCAAAGTGTAAACCCAAAGCAACAGACAACTGCATTAAAAGAACTTTGCGTAAAGTAAACAATCCTTGCAACCGCGGTTACAAGCACCGTTGTTTTCCCCCTTGTGGAAACATCACATCCCCTAGACTCATGTTTCTGTCACTCAAGCGTGTCATCAGGGGCATGAACCCACAATCGAGCATAACGTTCCCTCTTGGGGTCACTACCTACTACTCGGCCAAAGCAATAAACAGCAACGGAGAACATGCAGGAATTACTTAGGAACAAAAATATAAAAGATAAGAACCAAATATATTACTCTATCACAAACTGAACATAGTCTCATAATCAAACAGATCCCAGCAAACTCAGCATAGCAATAGCAGAAAATTACATATGTGCCTCGATCATGTAGGGCAGCTCACGAGGTCTAATCCATGAAGAACAAAGAGGGGACGAGAACATCACATAGCTACTGATCACGGGCCCATGTTCCAAGGTAGACTATTCACGGATCATCCGGGAAGCGTCCATGGTGCAGGGTGCCGGGAAGAGGCCTGCTGGCGCTCCCGATCATGGAAGCGCGGTGGCGGCGGAACAGAGACGAGATCGTGAAAAAGGGTTCTGTCTTCGTAAGAATGCCGTCACGGAGTATAAATAGGCGAAGGGGGAAGCCTGGGGGCCCATCAGGTGTCCAGGTGGCCCCCTGGCGTGGCCAAGCCCTAGGCCGCGCCACCAGGGCACCTGGAACCTTGGTGGTGGCCCTCTGGCCCCACCCAGGTGATTCCGGCAGGTTCTTGTGCGCTCAGTTTTTATCTGATTTTCCCAAATTTTTGGAGCACTTTTAATATGGGGGAAACCTCAAATAGAAAAAAGCAGAAAATAGGAACTGACACTGTGGTGCACTGAGTTAATAAGTTAGTCCAAATATGATCAAAAGTGTATGAAAGTGTATCTAGATCATAACAATATCACACAAAACATGCATGGAGCAAGCAGAAATTGTAAATACGTTTGGGACGTATCAACATTGCCAAGCTTAATTCCTGGTCTTCCTTGAGTAGGTAAAAGATAACAAACATAATTTCTGTGGTGACATGCTACCAACAATATAAGAACTTTCAAAGTAAAGCAATAAAGGTATGTAATTCAATTCAAGTCATAACAGGCAAGAGTCTATATTAGTGTTGAAACAAGCAACATAAGAACATAAAGGTGCAAGAGCTCTCACTGTCTGTGACTCGAATGTCTCCAGATGGTGTTTGCGTGCAAGAAGGGGGAGATCGGAATAAGAGAGAAAAACATATTTTTGTTGAGAACTCAATCTACTAAAGTTTCACACTTGGTCTTCTTTGGAATCTTATGTTGACTCGTCTCCAGACCACTAGCCAGGTACAAGTCAATTTGATCCACTCCCTTTTGATATTTTGAGCACTCACGCAATGAATGAGCGTAAGCACGAGAGTTGACACTTAGGATGGCAAAGAGAGAAATATGGTGGAGGAGGAAGACAAAAAGGGTGAGAAAGGCTCACATCAATGAGGACAATCATAGGCGAGAGAGCCAAATGATAGATATGATGTGAGGAGTATGGATTGCCATGCAACGGATGCACATATGAGCTAAGAAATCTCTCCAATGGAACTAGTGGGGGTGCATCTAACTTTCTCGCTCATGAAGACCTAGAGCTCTTTTGAGGAGGCTCATCCTTGGAATATGCAAGCCAAGGTCTATAGTGTGAAGGGTCCCCACATAGCTATATTCATAAATGATCATCTCTATGGAGCACAAGATATAGAGGGAGTACGAGTGTGGAACTTTCAAAAGGAATAGTAGTTTTGCCCCTTTCTCTCTTTTTTCTATTTTTTCTATTTTTTTATTCTTTTTCGTGGCCTTAATGGATCTTTCTATTTAACTCCCATTTGTCCTCTTTGGGATCTTTCAATTTTTTCCTCTTTGGGATCTTTTCCTCACTTAAGGACAACACTCTATTTTACAAGAAGGTATGGAAGATCTTCACACTTTACAAGGTACTCAACATAAAGAAGATGCAACTATCATGATGTATGCAAATGTATGCTTCTGCCAGTGTCGCAGGAACATGTATGACATGAATATCAAGTCATGAGAAGGTGGATGTTGCATGGCAATATATCTCGGAAAGGCTATCGAAATGACTTGATAGGTAGGTATGGTGGTTGTTTTGAGGAAATATATGGAGGCTTATGATGACAGAGCGTATCATGCCAAGGGTTTGGATGCACTGGCGAGGTGGATGCCAACTCTCAGAATGAGAAGAGGGCAATGCACGGTACTGAAGAGGCTAGCAAATATGAGGAGGTGGAAGTGTCAACTTTCAATACTTACATTAGTCCGAAGAACTCATGCACTTATTATCGGTAACTATCAATATAATAAGGAGGTTCACAAAGAGAAAAGTACCCCGAGGAGGAGCGTGTGGGGGTTTGGTTATCCTTGCGCATCCTCGACTCATGCTATGTGAGTGTACTCTAATATCCTATCCCTCCAAAGATTAGTGACCCATCTAGTAGCTAGAGTTCTCAACTAGTTTTAGTAGGTTTTTAAAATAACCATGTATTGCCCAAAATACGACACCTATCACTAATAGGCTAGAGCTCTTGACACCAAAAGTTCAAACATTACTCACAACAATACATCAAAACTATTGCAAGTTACTACTACAGTTGAATAGCAACCTCAATTACCTACTTGCAAGACAAGACACAACTCAGTGCAACAACCAACTCTCTTAACAAGATAAACATGAAAACTAAAGAGAGTTCCAGCAAAAAACTAAACAAAATCTAAATCTCTTGCTAAAGACAAACACTAAAACTAAAACTAAACATGGCAGCAGCTACGAAAAGATAAAGAACACACAAGAGAAGAAAGATAAGCATGAAACATCCTATGATGTGTTCTAGTTTGGAGTTACAAAGTAAGATGGGGTCTAACTTGCTATGAACATCAAGCAAAGCTAAAGAAAACTAAAAAGGAAACCTAAGAGCGAGACGCTCCAAGCATAGCACATAACGCACGAACTGATGATTGTTGATGGAGAAGGGGATGCTCGGGGGCATCCCCAAGCTTAGACGCTGGAGTCTCCCTAAATATTTATTGGGGATGCATGGGGGCATCCCCAAGCTTGAGCGTTTGACACTCCCAGATCTTCTTTCATCATCTTCCCTCGCACACTTGAAAACTCCCTTCATACATAACTCATCATAAGATCATTAGAGAGGTTAGTACCCTTAATAAAATATTTTTCCCCACTGGAAATAAATATATTCTTGAAGAGCTACTGTTTCTCAAGATTTTCAAAAAAAAATTGCAAAGAAAAAGCAAGCTTAAGGTTTGCAAAAGTAAGGAAAGGCAAAACGTGGCAGAATTTGTGAAAAACAGAACATCAGGTAGTAAATAATTTTTTCGGGTTACTTATGCAACTCAAATCAAAAAACTCATAACATATGAAAGTTTCAAAATTTTATAGAGAATGATGTGTAAAAAAATTCAGCTCAAAAAGATGCACTGGTGATTTGTTTTGATTTTTTCCGTCAAGCAGACAGAATCTGTTTTCTGGACAACATGTCACAACTTTTGCTTCCCTTATCATTAGAGGCTAGAACTTGGCACAAAGCATGAAAATAAAGATACAATGATGTTGCTACAGTAGTAACAATCATCAAGACCACTAAAAACAGAAGTAAAAACATCTTGGGGTGCCTCCCAACAAGCGTTTTCTTTTACGCCTTTAAGCTAGGCATAAAGCAAAAAGATCAAGTTTTATCAAGAGAGAGAGAATAGCTAGCCCGTGTAACGGACTCAAAAGGTAACTTAATCTTCTTTATAGGGAAGTGTTCCATCCCATTTTTAAGAGGGAATTGAAATTTTATATTCCCCTCTTTCATGTCAATAACACCACCAACGTGCGAATAAAAGGACGTCCCAAGATAATTGGGCATAAAGGTTCACACTCTATGTCCATAATAGTGAAATCAATGGGAACATAATTGTCATTGACAATGATAAGAACATCGTCGATCTTCCCCAAAGGTTTTTTTACGGAAGAATCAACGAGACGAACACCATAAGAACAAGGCTCAAAGGGCTTAAATTCAAACATATCATACATTCTTTTGGGCATAACGGAGGTACTACCTCCAACATCACATTAAGCATGCCAAGAGAAGTTATTCAATTTAATTTTAATCATAGGATCCCAACCATCATCTATTTCCAACTTTTATTTCTTGTTGGACTTATGTTCCTCTACCTTTCTCAAGTCTAGAGCATCCATCCTCTTTTCAATAGTGGCAAGTCTATCTATAACAGAATCAAAACTACGATCATAAACAAAATAACTAGGTCGACCATGCAAAATATCAAGAGCTCTAGCTTCGTCGGAAGGAGATCCTCTGACTTAGTTAGTCAAAACTGCAGAGGGACGTAGTAGTTGTGTATCGTCCGTCGGCCATCCGATGGCAGGAATTCTAAAAAGGCTTTGTCGCTTAGATCTTCATGAAATGTACCTGCCCATACAGCCCAACACAACACGTAAGTTTCCATATTCACAAGTTTCCAGCCATAAAACAGCGAAACCACTAATTAACGAGTACTCTTAGCAACGAATGCGTCCACTTTCTTCGTGCTCGAAAAATGGCGCTCCGTGCGCGTGTCAAGTGGTGTGATTTGGTGGTTCCCTTTTCTTTTTTTGGAGCACGTGGCGTGCCTTTCGCGCAAATACATCTGCGCCTCCCACAAAGTCACGGTCGTGCCTCTTTTTAGAAGCACGATTCGTGCCTTTTTTTTATAGAAACACCCTCGTGCCTTTTTTAGAGACACATGGCGTTCCTTTTACGGAAACTAATTCGTGCCTGTCGCGGAGGCACATTTGTGCTTTTTTTTAAAAGCTGCCTCTTTTTTATAGGCACGCGGTGTGCCTTCCGTGGAAGCTAATTTGTGCCTCCCGTGGAGGCACGATCGTGCCTTTTTTCCCATCAAGACGTATAGAAAAAGCATGCGAAAACCGGAAAAGCAAAAAAAAAACACCTATCGCTGGGCGTGGCGAAGCGTGCCATTCTTTCTAGTCTACTACTAGTATAAAAACCATCAGAGGTGCTGATCCAAACAATCTCGTCCGTCTATTGAGATCCATCCAACGAACCAGATTCAACCCGTGTTTAGCGGCACAACACAACTCGCTTACGTCCCGCAAAACATACCCCTTCGTCGCTCGCTCAGGCTAACCTCTCGTGCTCACTCGTGCTCGCGCCTCCCCCTCCCCGCCGTTCCCTGCCGCCGCCACACCACCCCCTCCCCGTCGGGCTATCCGACGACGGGTCCTGCTGCATTTACTGTGAGTATAATACATTTACTTCATATATTTAAATTAGATGAATGTTTTTTCTTGTGATATGTTCATGCTTTTTATAAATTTAATCCAGTACATTATTAAGCTACTTTATCTCATTAAATTAATTTGAATAATTCTTGACTAAAAAAATAGATAATCTTGATTTATTATTGAGTGCGGATTATGTACATGTGTAAGAGGGTACATGTGATATCTTATCCGTGCGATGTCGTTTGAGATTTTTGCCAAAAAAATCTATATTTTTTACACTATGCGTTTATTTTTATTATAGCTTGCATAAGATGTAGTTATTTGAATGCATACCATAACTTTCTACCAACATATATGAAATGGAACTTAAAATTGCTTCATTGTTTGTAGGATTCTAAAAATATAGAAGCAGAAAAAACATATGACTAATATGCTATTACGTTTTGGTTCCTATATGATTTGAAAATGCATTGTTCAATTCACTGAAAAAAGGAAGAATTTTCCTTAAGGATTAGGTACATTCCATTGGTTGTTGTATAAAATATGCAATGTTCCTAGCACATTTTTTACGGATCTTAAAGCAATTTTTTAGCATTGTGCGGATATGATATCACATGTACCCGCTTGTACATGTACATATGCATTTCTGTTTATTATTTTTTCAGATTAATCGATGAAGTCGTTGAAAAGTAATTGTTTATCGTTGTACATATATCTCTTATAGCAACGCACGGGCATTTTACTCTGCGTACAGTACATTTACTTCACATAATTTAAATCAGATGAATATTTTTTCTACGGTTACACGTGTGTTGCACGTGCAACCTTACTAGTACCAACAAAAGGCCAATCGATGGCACGGTTACATCATTTAATTTGTTTCCTTAAATGAGGGGCATCGATCACAAGATTAAATTTGCTTAAAAATATCACTGCACCACAAAATTTTTCTCATTTATGAAATATTCATGGATTTTTGTACAAATATCAGAAAATTTAAATTGAATTATTACTACTATTTTTTTACTATTTATCTAGGTACATGTGAATTCAAGATCGTACACTTTCGTTGTTGTTTTTCGGGTGAGCTGAAGATTTGTTTATGGCTAGAAACTACGTGTTGTGTTGGGCTTTATGGGATGGTAAATTTCATGAAGATCTGAGCGACAAAGCCTCCTTATAATTCCTTCCATTGGATTATCGATGGACGACGCACAGCTACTACGTCCCTCTGCAGTTTTAACTAAGTCACAGGATCTCGTTCCAGCTTCGTCACACTCTAAAAAGTCTCCTTCAACTATAATATCAAGAGAGAGTTTACACCACTTAAAAAGACCGTGGTAAAAATTTCTAAACACAAATTTTATAGGAATCCAAGGCATAATTCTCTTATGTGCCTCAGAAATTCTGTCCCGTGCCTTCTTCATATTTTCTCCATCCCTTTGACGGAAATATAGAACTTCCAATTCCCTCAAAGCACCAAGTCCTAACATGTTCATCTAAACAAGAAAGACTACTAAGAGCAAGGTAATTTTTTTGTGGTTTTTGATATAGGACACTAAGATAAAAACTGGAAGGTAAACTAACAAGACTAAAAAGCAAAGGTAAAATATAGTGTGCAACTCCCCTAGCTTGGAACTTCGAATCCCCGGCAACAGCGCCATAAATTTTCTTGATGGCGTGGAAGTGATAATGGCTTCTCGCCCTTCGTTGGTTACCCCAAGTGGAAGGTGAGATGTAGGATAGCAGAAAATTTCTCCTATGTAGAGGATAGGGTTTGTCTCCCGTAGGATTCTGGAAGTGAGAGTAGGTGTCAACGACGCAATTGACGTGGCCCTGCACACAATACAAATAACTTTGCTCCCAACGAAGTTCAGAGAGGTTGTCAATCTCTTCGGCCTGGTTGTTTACAAAGGATCAAACACAAGGGATAATAATAATGATGATAGCAGCTAGAAAGTAAAAGCAGAAAATAAATGAGCGTGTAAAGAGTGATGAGAATATGGACCGGGGTCCCGTGTTGTTCACTAGTGATGTCTCTCTCCCAAAAGACGATAAAACCGCAATGCGAGTAAAACAAATCACAACTGGGCAATTGACAGGATTAAAAACGCACCGCAACGCTAACTATACTACAAACAAAGGAAGAGGCTCAAAAGCATGGGAAGTACGCCAAAATAAGTAGACCGAAATCCAACTACATCTACTACTAATCATCCACCTTGAGAAACATATCCAGAGCATCTCGCTAGTATTAAGTTGCGAGCCCCATCCAAAGTGTAAACCCAAAGCAACAGACAACTTCATTAAAATAACTTTGCATAAAGTAAACAATCCTTGCAACCGCGGTTACAAGCACTGTTGTTTTCCCCCTTGTGGCAACAAAACATCCCCTAGACTCATGTTTCTGTCACTCAACGTGACATTAGGGGGCATGAACACACAATCGAGCATAACGTTCCCTCTTGAGGTCACTACCTACTACTTGGCCAAAGCAATAAACAACAATGGAGAACATGCAAGAATTACTTAGGAACAAAAATATAAAATATAAGAACCAAATATATTACTCTATCACAAACTGAACATAGTCTCATAATCCATCAGATCCCAGCAAACTTAGCATAGCAACGGAAAAAAATTACATATGTGCCTCGATCATGTAGGGCATCTCACGAGGTCTAATCCATGAAGAACAAAGAGGGGAGGAGAACATCACATAGCTACTGATCACAGACCCATAGTCCAAGGTAGACTACTCACGGATCATCCGGTAAGTGTCCATGGTGGAGGGGAATCTCCCGGATGTCAATCCTCCCTCCGACAGGGTGCCGGGAAGAGGCATGCTGGCGCTCCCGATCTTGGAAGCGTGGCGGCGGTGGAACAGAGGTGAGATCGCGAAAATGGTTCTATCTTTGGAAGAATCTCATCACGGAGAATAAATAGGCGAAGGGGGGCATCCAGGGGGCCACTAGGTGTCCAGGCGGCCACCTGGCCGGCCAAGCCCTAGGCCGCGCCACCAGGGCGCCTGGACCCCTAGTGGTGGCCCGCTAGCCCCACCCAGGTGATTCCGGAATGTTCTTATGCGCTGATTTTTTATTTGATTTTACCCGATTTTTTGGAGCACTTTTAATATGGGGGAAACCTGAAATAGAAAAACAGCAGAAAACAGGAACTGGCACTGTGGTGCACTGAGTTAGTAAGTTAGTCCAAATATGATCAAAAGTGTATGAAAGTGTATCTATATCATAGCAATATCACACAAAACATGCATGGAGCAAGAAGAAATTATAGATACGTTTGGGACGTATGACTCATCCATTTTATGAGTGCTCAAAATATCGACAGGGAGTGGGTCAGTTTGACTTGTACCTGGCTAGTGGTCTGGGGACGAGTCAAGATAAAATTCCAAAGAAGACTAAGTGTGAAACTTTAGTAGATTGAGTTCTCACCAAAATTTATTTTTCTCTCTCGTATTCCCATCCCCCACTTCTTGCATGCAAACACCATTTGGAGACATCCGAGTCACAGACAGCGAGACCTCTTACACCTTTATGTTCTCATGTTCCTTGTTTCAATGCTAATATAGAATCTTGCTTGTTATGACTTGAATTGAATTACATGCCTTGATTGCTTCACTTAAAAAGTGCTTTTATGGTTGGTAGCATGTCACCATAGAAATTATGCTTGTTATCACTAACCTACTCGAGGACGAGCAGGAATTAAGCTTGGGATATTGATACGTCCCAAACGTATCTATAATTTCTGCTTGCTCCATGCATGTTTTGGGTGATATTGCTAAGCTTTTGATACACTTTCATAAACTTTTGATCATATTTGGACTAACCTATTAACTTAGTGCACCCCAGTGCTAGTTTATGTTTTCTGGTGTCTTTTTATTCTAGGTTTTCCCATTATGTAAAATGCTAGAAAAAATCTGGAAAAATATATAAAAAATCAGCGTAACGAAAGCTTCCAGAGTCCCGAAGGGGGCCCGGAGGGGACCCAATAGGGCTTCAGGCGCCCTGTGGGCGCGACATAGGGTGGGGCCACGCCAGGGGGCCGCCTGGACCCCTGGTGGTCCTCCTGGCTGCCCCTTTGCATATATATTTCCTTCGTCCCAAAACCCTCGTAGTCAGAACCCTGTTTCGTGATCGCGCCCTGTTCCTTCGCCGCCGCGCTTAAAAGATCGGGAGCTCCATAAGACCTCTTCCCGGCACCCTGTCGGAGGGAGGATTGACCTCCGGGAGCTTCTCCACCACCATGGACGCTTCCCGGATGATCCGTGAGTAGTAAACCTTGGACCATAGGTCCATGATCAGTAGCTATGTGATGTCCTCTCCCCCTCTTTGTTCTTCATGGATTAGACCTTGTGAGCTGCCCTACATGATCAAGGCACATATGTAATTCTTTCTGTTGTTGCTATGTTGAGTTTCCTGGGATATGATGGATTATGAGACTATTTTCAGATTGTGATGAGTAATATATTTGGTTCTTCTCTTTTATATTTTTTCTATTGAGTAATTCTTGCATGTTCTCCGTTGTTGTTTATTGCTTTGGCCAAGTAGTAGGTAGTAACTCCAAGATGGAGCGTTATGATTGATCGTGGCTTCATGCTCTTTGATGACTAGCTTGAGTGACAGAAACATGAGTCTAGGGGATGTGTTGTTGCCACAAGGGGGAAAACAACGGTTCTTGTAACAGCGGTTGCAAGGATTGTTTACTATACGCAAAGTTCTTTTAATGCAGCTGTCTGTTGCTTTGGGTTTGCACTTTGGGTGGGGCTTGCAACTTAATACCAGCAAGATGTTCTGGATAGATATCTCAATGTGGATGATTAGTAGTAGATGCAGATGGATTTCGGTCTACTTATCTTGGCGTACTGCCCATGCTTTTGAACCTCTGCCTTTCTTTTGTAGCATAGTTAGCATTGGTTTGGGACCGTAATCTTGTCAATTGTCCAGCTGTAATTTGTTTACCTTGCATAGCTGTTTACCGTCTTTTGGGAGAGAGACATCAGTAGTGAACATCATGGGACCCCGGTCCATATTTCTACCATTGTTTACACCCTTAATTTACTTCATGTTTTACTTTCTAGTTGCAGTTATCACTATCTTTTATCTCTTGTGTTTGACCCTTTGTAAACAACAAGGCCGGAGAGATTGACAACCTCTCTATACTTGTTGGCAGAAAAGTTATTTGTATTTTGTGCAGGTCCACGTCAACTCTCGTGCTAGTAATTTCTAGTGCTGTTGTCGCCTACTTGTCGACCTTGGAGTCCTACTGGTCGATCTCAACCTTGGTATCTTTGCCAAGGAAAATCTTGCTGCGACACTACATCTCAACCTTCCACTTGGGGTAACAAATGAGGGGAGAGTACCACTTCGTCGCTAGAATCAATGCCCACATACTAGATGTGTTCTATCCGTACAATACATCTATGCATAGCCTTGATCTGATACCACTCTTGGGGAACGGCGCAAAAAACAAAAAAATTCCTAACGACGTGTCCCGAACCCAAGACCAATGCTATGCTGATGCAAGTAATGGAGGGAATCGTTCACATACCAGTATGTAGTCCGTTAAGCGGGAAACGTTCTCGCGATAACTTGGTTGATGTAGTCATACATGGCAATCTCCGATGCCGCGAATATCCACGATGACTCTTGAGGCCACCTAGTCCTTGAAGACCGATGACTGGATTACGTCCCCGTCTGAGCATTGTCGAAGAAGACGTTGGACACGGCCTCGACGATGAAGGATAACCACAAGTGTAGCACCTCACTGGATTACACGCATACGATGTACCCGACGTTCCCTCCGGGCTCCGAACCAGGCGAGTAGCGGAAAGAAGATTGATTCAGATCCCGATTCCAGCAGCACGACGACGTGTGTATGGTGGAGAAATCCCCTACCCAGTACAGACTCCAAACAAGGGGAATCCACTCAAATGAAGGAGAAAGAGAGAGAAAGAGATGGGAACTTGTCTCAAAAAATTGATGTAGAAAAAAGGGCACCCCACCCCTCCTTATATAGGCCAAGAAGGGGTGGAAAGCTCCCTCCCTCCCCTAGGTGGGACTAATCCCATCAATGGGGGAGGTGCGCCGTCCATGAGGGGGGATGGGCCCCTCCTTGGCGCATGGACCAAGGGGGAAGGTTCCTTCCTCCCCTAATGGGCCCTAAGATGCCCATATGCCTTTTCATTCATTTTAATTATATTTTAATATTTAGTTATGTTAATTAAATAATAAAACATATTTAAAAATTATTTTGAACCTTTCAAAATATCCAGAACTTCTTCCAACACCTCCCAGAACAATTCTGGTGTTCTCTCTTATTTCACCGATGATCCTAGAATCTATCCTTAATGCGTCGAATACCCTTAAGCATGACGCCATATGATTCGGGAAACAAAAGACATTATCATACACTCTCTGACCAATGACCATCATGTGGGATCTGGTTACAATCCTTAATGGCCCCTGCGCTTCCATCTAATTAACTTCATCTTTGAACCATTCACGTTGAGTCCTGATCCCTTTGTCATACGGTACTTTGTTTGTCCGAGGTTTGATTGTCAGTATCCTTATACCTAGTTCATCCTCGTCTCCGACAAACATGTTTAATCGTCTGTGCATATTACATCTCCGTGACCTAGTCACACGATTGCAATCTTTATGATGTAATATCACCGAGTGGGACCAGAGTACCTATCCGTCACTCGAATGGACAAATTCCGTTATGATCTATTTGCATACTCCTCAACATATCTACTTCGGAATACCCAAGATACACCTTTATTGTTACCATATTTTAGTGTAAAGGTTAATGCACTCAAAGAAACCCGGTAGATTGCAGTTATGTATGAACATCACGGTCTAAGGATCGGGTCACTCGTTATTAAGTTATCGCAATGTTGAACTATGTGACTGGATCACATTACAACAGTATAGGTGGCTGTATGTCTATCATATCATTCTCCTAATGACATGACCCCATTGTCAATAGACTGTTCACATCTCATGATCAGGAAACCTTGATCATCAATTCCCAATGGACTAGTTTACTAGAGTTAACTAGGGACCTGATTGTTTGTATACCACACATGTATTAATGTTTCCTCTTAATACAGTTATAGCATAGTATAAAACATATTGTTAACTAATGGAATATGCTAATAAACATACTTTATTATTTGCTCTAGGGCACATTCCTAATAGGTGGTGGAGGTGGGTAACCGGTGTAGCTCGTCGTCATGCTGCCGGGAGGAGGCCCGCCAAAGGAGCCGAGGGGAGCGGGGGGTGCTGACGGAGCACCGAAACCCAACGGTGGAGCCGTGTAGAACGCTCGACGAGCCGTCGGCCGGGGTCCAAGAAGACCGGGTGCGGGGGCACATGGCACGGGAATGGTGTAGGCGTGCACGACCCCCGTCTAGGGGTTGTGACCGCCATTCCAGGGCGGCATAGGCTACTGCTGGCCGGGGGCCTGCTAGTGCCTGTTGTTTCCGCCGTTAGTGTGGGGCTGACCGCTACAGCCACGGCGGCGCTGGCCATTGCCGACGGATGGTTGTTGCTGCTGTTGGGGAGGCGGGGGCGCCTGGGCCTGGAGGCGCGTCGTAAGTGCCGGCGGGCGCCTTTTGAGGAGGTGGTGCAGATCCATGCGAGTAGCCGGCGGCGAGGTTGGTGTGGACGGCGGAAGTTCGCAAGTTCTTCAGTCGACGCTCCTCCAGCTTGACATAGGCAAGCGGCCGCTCATAGGTAGGGTTAGACATGAGGGTGAGGTTGGTGGCGGCATTGCCGAGGTCCTCATTGATGCCGCGGTGAGGGTGGAAAGGAGGAGTGCATCCTCAACCTTGAAGCCGACATCGTTCAACTCGTAGGAGAGGGTCTTGATCCGCAGGCAGTAGGCATCAACGGAGGAGTCGTTTTGGTGACAACCAAATAATTCTTGTTGTAGAAAGACGATCCGTTGGAAGTTGTTTTTGTTGAATAGGCCATTGATCTTGGTCCACACTGTGTAGGTATCATCACCATCGCAAACAACGGTGTGAAAGATGTCCTTGGACACAGTGAGGAAGAACCATAGGATGAGGGTGTCGTCGATGGACATCCAATCCACCTCGCGGCTCATGGCAAGGCGGTCAGCAGTGCTGTTGATTTGATCACGGAGATTGAACTTACGGAAGAGGAGGCCGAAGTAGGTCTTCCATGCATAAAAGTTTGTCTCGATGGAGGAGACCTTGATGAGGACGTGGTCGAAAATGCTAACGTCGTGGATGTAGCCGGGGGTGGGGAAAGAGATGTCGGCAGAGGAGCCAAAGGGGTTGGTGCGATTGGAGAGGGAGGAGTCAGACATGGTGGCGAGGTGCAGGAGAATAGGGAGCAACGGCAACGGTGGGGGAAAGGCCGCGACGCGGCTAGGGTTTGGGAGGCAGCGGCGACAACCAAGATGGTTGTGACGGCGGCGCGGCTGGGAATCGGCGGCGACATCGAGGGGGGGGGCGATATATGTATCAGGTGCATTTGCACGTGTATATATAGGTATAAAGGGAGTCCTCCTCAACTATACAAGGAAGGAGGAAGACATGTGCTACAAAAAATACACATGCCATATACAATATATTCAACAGTTAAGTTTAGTAGTAACTTGTAATAGTTTTGAGGTGTTGTTACAAGTAATGTTTGTACTTCTGTGTGTCAAGAGCTCAAGCCTAATAGTTATATATGTCGTATTTTGGATCAACGTCCTTATTTCCGAAAACTGCAAAAAATAGTTGAGAAATCTAGCTACTGAAAGGGTCACTAATCTTTGTGAGATTGTAAAAGAGTACCCTCACGTATCATGGTTCGAGGATGCGCAAGGATAACCGAGCCCCCAAACACTCCTCTTGGGGTTCTTATCTCTTTGTGAATCTCTTGATTAGATAGAGAGTTACCGATAATAAGTGAATGAGTTCCTTTGACTAATGCGAGTATTCGATTCTTGGCACTTGCACCAGGCATATATTGCTAGCCTCTTTGGTACCGTGCATTGCCCTTTATCACCTTGAGAGTTGGTGAAAACTTTGTTGGTGCATCCAAATCCTTGGCATGATATGCTTTGTCTTACATAAGCCTCATTATATCTTCCTCAAAACAGCCACCATACCTACCTATCATGGCCTTTCCATAGCAATTCCGAGATATATTGCCATGAAACATCCGTATTCTCATGACTTGATCTTTCATTGTCATACATGTTTTTGCTTTATCGTAGAGGCGCATGATAGTTGGGCTTTGCCCTTTCTCATTGCTACAAGATGCGCTAGTATCATTGAATATCCTGCTGTACTAGCAGAGGCACACATTGCGTACATCATGATATAGTTTAAGTTTCATTATGAGTACCTTGTAAAAGTGTGTTGATCTTGTTTATCTTTGTATATATAGAGTGTTTCCCTTCAAATGAGAAAAAGATCCCAAAAGAGGACAAAAATAAAAGATCCCAAAATAGGACACATGAAAATATCCCAAAGAGGACAAATGAGAGATAAATACAAAGAGCCAAAGAGGCCACACAAATAAAAATAAAATAAAATAAAGAGAAAAAAGAAAATAAAAAGAGAGCAGGGGAAACACTACTATTTCTTTTTAAAATATTCACACTTGTGCGTCAAAGTAGCACTTGTACTTCATAGATATTTTTCATATCATTCATGCATAACTTAGTGGGGACATTTACACTGTAGAACTTGGCTTGTATATTCCAATGATGAGCCTCCTCAAAAGAGCTATATGTCTTCTTGACCAAGCAAGTTGGATGCACCCACACTAGTTCCATTGTAGAGATTTCATATACTCATAGCTCATTGTGCATCTGTTGCATGTCAATCCCTACTCCTCACATCATATATATCATTTGGCTTCCTCCCGCCTATGATTGTTCTCATTGATATGATCCTTTCACACTTTTTTACTTCCTACCACCATTATTTATTCTCTTTTCCATCCTAAGTGCCAACTAATTTGGCTCTCGCTCATTAATTGCATGAGTGCGCAAAGTTGAAAGGGAGATGATCAAATTTACTTATAACTGGCCGACGGTCTGGGGATGAGTCATAATAAGATTCCAAAGAGACCATATGTGAAATTTAGTAGATGCAGTTATCAACCAATATTAAGTATTTTTATGCTCAAACCCCATCTCCCATTTCTGCAGGGAACACCGATTGGAGACATTGGAGTCACAGACATCAAGAGCTCTTGCACCTTTATGTTCTTACTTTACTAGTTTCAATACTAGATATAGACTCTTGCTTGTTATTGCCTTGACTTGATTTACATCTCTTTTTTTCTATACTTTAAAGTTCAACTTATGTTGATAGCATGTCACCACAAAAATTATCTTGGTTGTTATTTACCTACTCGAGGACGAGCAGGAATTAAGCTCGGGATGTTGATACGTCCCAAACATATCCTTAATTTTTGCTTGTTCCATGCTTCTTTTGGTGATATTGCTATATGTTTTGATGCACTTTCATATCATTTACAACATATTTGGGACTAACCTACTAACCTAGTGCCCAGTGCCAGTTTCCGTCTATTTTTCACTGTGCAATGCAGAAAAAACGTGAAGAATCAAAGTGCCTGAAAAAATCCAGAAAATTCATGAAATTCTTATTCAATAGAAGACACCAAAAGCCCAAAAGGGAGCCAGAGAGGGGGCACCCCCCCATCCAGGCGACCCCACGGGGAGCCCAGGGGGCCGCGCTCTCTGGTCGCCTGGACGAGTTGGGCCACTCTCAAGGCCCCCCTTTGGCCTATATTTACATCGTTCTCCAAAAACCCTCAAGGAGGACCCCGTATCGTGAAATACCCTATTGTTAAGCCGTTCCCGCGATTCACAGATTGAGATCAGTAGAAGTTCCTGCCTCGGCACCCTGCCAGAAGGGGAATTGATCTCCGGAGGCTCCTTCATCACCATTGTCGCCTCTGGGATGCGCCGTGAGTATCCCCCCTTGGACCATGGGTACATGATCAGAAAAATAGTAGACATTAGAGGTAAAACATCGATGCTTATGACTGCGTGTCATAAGGATTGCTTACATTACACATAGTGTTAAGGCGGTTGTCTGTTGCTTTGAGTTTACAACCTTAGTTGTGGCTCGCAACTTAATATCAGCAAGATGTTCCGGATAGATATCTCAAGGTGGATGGTTAGTGAGTAGATGCTTATGAATAAACGATCTACTTGTCTTGGTGTAATGCCCATACAACTGAGCCTTTAATTCATTGTAGCATAATTATCATTGCGACGTGTTTATAATTCTATCAATGTCCTAGTTGTAATTTCTTTACCCAGCATATATGTTTACTGTCTTTTGGCAGAGAGATACTACTATTGAGCATCATGGTACCCCAGTCCATATTCACATCATAGTTCACACCGCCAACATTTTCCCCTTTACTTTTCCTTTAAGTTGCATTATTACTATTTACCCTTTGTGTTTGAACCTTTGTAAACAGCAAGGCCGGAGAGATTGACAACCTCTCTTTACTCGTTGGGAGCAAATTTATTTGTTTTTTGGTGTGTAGGTCCGTGTCCTCTACTAGCGCCAGAGCAGCAGACACCTACTTGTAGTCTTCAGAATCCTACTGGAGACATAACCTTAATTTCTCACGTGTAAGGGAAATTACCGCTATATGCATCATAAACTTCCACTTGGGGTAACAATGAGGAGGTGTTATCTGCACCTATCACATGTGTTGGGATATGAAGTCTTCAGTAGGCATAGATCCTCGCGAAGGGTCTTGTGGAGTGATGTGTACACGAGTGTTGTATCATCTTGAGAGGAAATTTCTCCAAAGGGGGAGAGCTCCTCGCGAGGGGTCTCATTGGTAGGTGCTCCCGACCAAGCTCACGCCTTGACTTGACTCCCCGGATAATGCCGAGCTGGGCCTTGGTGGATGGCCCAGGGTACCCTGGTTCCCATTGGACCGATAGTAGCCCTGGGACCGTGGCACGCTCGGGTCCATGTGAAGGAGTCGGAGTGTCATGGGTCCTTTCGCGGTAGAAAAGCTGGAAGGATGACCCACAAACATCCCATCTTCGTAGGCGTTGCTTACCTATGTTTCAGCGCTGACGGCGTCAATAAGCCAAGCCATATCATTCGTCGAGTCCTCAGTAGAGGAGACACGGACGTTTGTTCTTTCGATGTTTCATCCAAAAAACTCCTACCAGGAGCATACTTGTGAAACATCGACTGCTCGTCAGCAATAAATTTATGAATACTCGAGTACTCACTTGATGAAGATCTGAGTACTCACTCAACAAAGATCCGAGTACTCACTCAACAAAGATTCAAGTACTCACTCGACAAAGACTCGAGTACACTCGGCGAATCCTTGAGTACTCACTCGGCGAGTCCTAGAGTACCCACTCGACAACACGTCAAGTGCACTTACAAATTATGAGGGCCAAAGGCTCACTCACCCTTGACTCACGGTCCCCAGCGAGAGATTGAACAAGTCAACAACCAAGATATAAGGCACTCGCATCATCTCTTGTCCCAAGCTTCAAAAACACCCTGGATGCCATGTCAGGGACGTGTTGGTAAGACCCCATCGATCCTTCGACCGGGCCAGGACTTGCCACATCTCTAATTTCACTCCTAAATTTATCCATACGTACGGTATGATGAAAAATCTCTATGAACGCATTGGGTCCCATACATTCTGCAAGTTCAGCTCTGTAAGCCCTCCGCGGCCTAAGTCGAACAAACCCGGCCGTTTTCATGTTTGAGTCCGGGGACTCGAGCTTGATTTTGGTTTGTTCCACTAGAGCAATTTACTGGACCCGATCACATGTGCGTCCCAGGCCCTTTATTTCATACATCCCAAAACAGTAGTCACCATATGTGAAGTACTAGTACGACACACTTCTGACCACATTTCCCTTATGGTGACACGCACCAAGCATCATTTCGACCGAGAGTCCCTAGGCGTCGCGAAGTGTCACCCAGACAGTCGGGGGCTACTAACATGGGAATATCCCATGGATGCCCACCATGACCATACTCGGTGCATGCAAGGGTTGGGGTCCTACTCGGAGCTCCATGGGCCCACATGAAGCTCGTCCAAACCACGTCGACTTGGAAGGCCTAACCTTGGAGCGCAAGACAAGTTAGGCTAGATTCGACCTCTAACCCAGCCTAGTATATAAAGGCTGGGAGGGGCAACGACTCAGGACACGCAATACTCAATACCTCAATCCTTGGCAAGATCAATCTCGCCGAGAACACCTCTGTAACACCCAATCAATACAATTGGACAAGCAGGAGTAGAGGTTTTACGGCCATGAGGGCCCCAAACCTAGTTAAAGCCCCGTGTCCTATTAGCCGACGAGATCACTAGCGTTGCATCCTTCCTTCCCTACGAAACCCTAGGTACCTAACCATGGGATTTGTCGTGGACCAACAATGTCATAACCCAACATAAGTTTAGTCATATTTTGGGAGAGAGACATTACTAGTGAATAATGTGGTACCCCGGTCCATATCCTCATCATCAGTTTACACCCGATGCAATTTATTCCTTTTCTTTTACTTTTATTGTTCCAACTATCCTATATAGGTAACCTTTTGTAAACAGCAAGACAGGAGGATTGGCAGTCCTTTTTCCTCGTTGAGTGCGAGAGTATTTGTGTTCTTGTGTGCAAGTCCATGTCAACCAAGAAATTTGTAGCGTCGTTGCTGCCAACCACCTACTTGACACATTTCGAGTCCTACTAGATGTGATAACCTTGGTATCCTTGCCGATGGGAATTTTCTGCTATTTACATCATAACCACCTTCCACTTGGGATTCTCAATGAGAGTGTGTGATCCACACCATCAGTTGGGCCGACGGACGGTGCTGGTGGTCCTGTGGTGGATACAATGTGGTGGCAGCGGTGTGTTGCGCATCAGGAATGACAATGTCGTGTGGGTAGGCTTAATGTTCTTGGGGCTTGCGTGGGGCATCCGCCAACATGTGCCCCCCATTCATAGTGGTGGGTGATGTTGCTGCACTGAGATGGGCAGGCGTGCAGGCGGGGTCCGACTGGTCCTAGTTGTAGAGAGATGATAGGATGCAACACACATGTATTCACGGGGATCCAGTGCCAATATATAGAGGTACAAAGGGAGATCGTCACGTCCAAGGCTAAATCCTAATGAGATGGACGAAGATTAGAGTGCATGTCTACATACATGTACAAAGGTTACTCAACACCCCTCGCATTAGAAGCGGCGGCACTTATGCAAAAACTGGGCCAAAACTCCTCGAAAGAGGACGTCGGTAACCCCTTCGTCATGATGTCCGCAAACTACTGGGAATTAGGCACGTGAAGAACTGGAACGCGGCCTAGAGCGACTTGCTCACGAACAAAGTGGATATCCAGCTCAATATGCTCGGTGCGGCAATGATGAATGGGGTTGGCGGAGAGGTAGACGACAAATATGTTGTCGCAATACACCACAAGAGCCTTGTCTACTGGACAAGATAGCTCAGAGAGAAGCTGACGTTGAAATCAGCGACGGAACTAGCCACGACGCGATACTCTCCCTCACCACTGGATCTGGACACTGTGGGAAGACTCTTGGATGACCAATAGATCAGGGAGAAGCCTAGGTAGACACAGTATCCAAAAGTGGAACACCGTATATCGAGCCAACCAGCCATGTATGCATCGGAATAGGCCACAATGTCCATAGATGTGGAGACGTGAATAAAGATCCCTAGATCCATAGTACCACGAATGTAATGAAGAATCCACTTCACCAAGGTCCAATGAGCATCACGAGGCGAGTGAATAAGGAGGCACACCTGCTGCACGACAGACTTCAACTTAGGGCGAGTGAGCATGAGATACTGGAGAGCACCAACAATCAAACGATAGAAGGGCACATCTGGAGCGGGTGAACCATCATTGGCAGAGAGCTTGGCCTTCTTCTCGACAAGAGTGGCCGTAGGTTTGCAGTTAAGGACCCTAACCTATATCTACTTGCTTCGGGCTTTAGATATTTGCCATCTTTTCACGGTCAAGTAGCTCATGAGCATACTTCCGCTAGTAAAGGAAGAACCCGTCCACACGACCTACCACATCGAGACCGAGGAAGTAATGGAGCGTCCCGAAGTCCTTGAAGGATAACTCAACACAAAGTCGATCAGTGAGTCGTCAAACAAGATTACTAGTGCAGGCCATCAAGATGATGTCACCAACATAAAGGAGCAGATAGGTAGTCTCATTACACTGTTGATAAACAAATAGGGAAGCGTAGGAGCGGAAGACAAGCTGATGAAGAAACATTGCAATACGCTGGCACCAGGCGCGTGCTGCTTGCTTGAGCCCGTATAACGAGCGCGGAAGTAGACACACATGATCCGGAGAGGATTCGTAGATGAAACTAATCGACTGCGGAAAATAGACTTGCTTGTGAAGGTGTCCATGAAGAAAGGTGTTGGATAGATCCATCTTATGTAGTGTCCATGCCCGAGAAGCAGCGAGATGCAGAACGGTACGAATAGATCACGGCTTGAAAACCGGGGAAAACTTATCCGTGAATTCGATGCCGACGCGCTATCAAAATCCTCGAACCACCCAACACACTTTGTAGTGCCCGAGAGAACTATCAGGACTATGTTTGCGTTTAAACACCCACTTGGCCGAGATGACATTTGCGTCGTGTGGTCGAGGAACAAGCTACCACGTCTGGTTGCGATGAAGAGTGTCAAACTCCTCCTGCATGGATGCATACGTGTAAACGTCGGCGGGGTAGCATGAGATCGTCGGTAGAAGCCCAAGCGAGCACGGATGACATGACCCATGGAGGCTGAGGGTGGCGTCCCGACAGTTGAGCCCGCTAAGGAGGCCAGCGATGAGGCACTCACTGACATAGTCGGTGTCGAGGAAGGTGAGGGTGCCAATGTGGAGGTGGAAGAAAGCGAGGCAGCCATGGATGTCGACGTCGAGGCAGCCGCGGCGGTCGAGGGGACTGGTGGCAAAGCAACCGCTGATGGCGAGGCAGACGTATATGCCAGCATCGTGGTGGCGGAGGGGGTTGGCATCGAGACATCTGGCGAGTCAACCGCTGAAGCTGAGATGGATGGTGAGGTGGCCACCGTGTGTGGGCCGCGATGTCGCGGGGCGTCGAGGCCGACACGGGGACATGCAGTGGAAGAGGAAGTGGCCACCGAAGATGATGGCATCACATCGACGATCATGTTATGATGTTGAAAAGGAAAGCTCATCTCATCAAAATAAACATGTCATGATGTGAGAACCCGGTGAGACACCGGATCATAGCAGCGATAGGCCTTCGTGTTTGGTGGGTAACCAAGAAAAATGCATGTCAGGGAGCGTGGTGCAAGCTTAATTATGAGGATCAGTGGCAGTGATGCTAGGGTGACAAAAACAGACGAAGATCCGAAGATCCGCATAGGATGGTGGCGAGCCAAAAAATATATTATGTGGTGGATAGTTCTATCGGACACGGCAAGGATGAATGTGATGAGAAGAGTTGTTGCAGCGAGTGCATCAGGCCAGAAGCGAGGTGGAACATGAGCATGAAACAGAAGAGTGTGAACACAATCATTAATAGTGCAAAGTATACGTTCGGCGCAGCTATTTTGCTGTGTGGTGTAGGGACAGGTGAGCCGGAAGGTGGTGCCATGAGATGCAAGGAGAGTACAATTGTAAAGGTTGTCGAACTCCTTTCCGTTGTCAGTCTGCAAGGCATGAATGGACCGCTCAAACTGTGTAGACACATAAGAGAAAAATGTGCTAAGTGTAGAGGAAACATCAGATTTGCGGTCAAGAGTAAAGGTCCAGACAAGTGAGAAAAGTCATCCAAAACACAAGATAGTAAAGAAAGCCAGAATTACTCAGAACGGGTGAAGTCCATACGTCAGTGTGAAGTAACGGAAATAGAAAAGACGCAACGATGGAAGATGAACTAAATGGAAAACAAACGTTCTTTCCTAGGCGACATGGACGACAGGTGTTGTTCTTCGTTTTATCACAAGATAAAGAGAATCCTTGCATGATTTGACGAAGTTCGGTGGAGCTCGAATGGCCAAGGTGTGCGTGCCAAATATCAACACCAGCGGAGAGAGTGACCGGTCCAGCTCTGGAAGAGGATGATAGTTGGACAGGGTATATACCGTCGGGGCTGTTACAACGATGCAAAATCATCCGAGTGCGAGCATCCTTAATAGAGAAACCGAATTTGTCAAATTCCACGGTTACAAGATTGTCATGGTAAAGGAACGTACACAGACCCAACTTTTGATGAGTTGAGGGGAAACGATAACATTATTAACAGACAAGGGTGTGGAAGAAGAAGAAGAAAAAGGAATGAAACTGACATGTGTAATTGGGAGAGATGAACCATCACCCATGATGATTCGGGAAGTCGTGGTAGTCGAGGTAGGAAGATGACAAGTTACCGAGGTGGTACGCCATGTGAGAGGTCGCACCGGTGTCCAACCAGTCACCACCGGCACCGTACGAGTTGGAAGGTGGGTCAGTTGGAGCATCGTCAACATGGTGGGGTTACACATACCAATGAGTCAAAGTGGTAGACGATGGGTCCCGTGGGCATGCCATATGGTGTTGGTGCGGCGAAGCCGACCTGGTAGCCTGCTGAACGGGGGACGTAGGGACCAGGAACCGATGAAGATGGAACCCAAATCCACGTCGTCATAAGTGGTGCTGAGGGCACCTGGGTCGTCAGGTAGCACAACAGAGGTGACACCAATGGGGAAGAGGCCCTAGGAGAAATCCCTGGGGTGAGGGTGGCGATCGAAGAAGGATAGTCAGGAAAAAAGGAGATGGGAAATTCCATGAAGGTTATAGTGGGAAGCGGAAGTGCCTAGGGGTTAGGATTTGGGTGGTGGAGAAAAAGAGGAGGCAGCGCAGCTCGAGAGAGCGGCAACGATGCGGGATGGCGGCGCGGCTCGGGAAGGCGAGCGACATCAGCGCAGGGGTGGTCGAGCGGCAACTACACATGAGGGTGGCGCAGATCAGCGATCAGGCGACGACGACTAGGGGTGGCGCGTCTCGGTGCACCGCGGTACAGAGCAGCAGCGGCACGAAGGATCACGGATTGCGACGCCGCTCGGGATGAGCTGCAGCGGCACGATCGGTCGGCGACACAGCTCGGAGGGGAGTGATACGTCCCAAACGTATCTATAATTTCTGCTTGCTCCATGCATGTTTTGTGTGATATTTCTATGCTTTTGATACACTTTCATACACTTTTGATCATATTTGGACCAACCTATTAACTCAGTGCACCTGTAACAGCCCAGATTTCAAAAAAATTAAAAAATCTGTTTTCGGTGTGAATTGTATGATTGTCTAATTTGTTTGCGGTGTTTGCATCCCCGATTTATCGATCGGCGATTATTTTTCCCCCTCTTATCTCGTACCAGACGGAGACCGACCCTTGCCACACTGACACTCGACATTTGCGACACCGGGTTTCGCCCGATCACCGTCGCGAAAACCGCACGAGACCAGCCACAGCAAACGAAACAAAAACCCGGTTTAATAAGTAAACGGGATATTTTTATAGCGCGTCGGAAAGTGTTCTCAGAAATGGTTCCAGCGTGAGGTGAACGCCATTGGCTCGATGTGTTGATCATGCAGTTCGAAGTTTTACCCGAATCGGAGGTACTGCGGACCCCCAGCGGTCAGAAACGTAAGCACCGCGCGCGCAAGAGAAAAAACGGGGATGTTTTTGCAAACTGCCAACCACCTAGGCTATATAAAGACCACCACACTCCCACCTCTTTCTAGGGTTTCCCTAGTCCAAAATTGCAGCCACCCCCCTCCACTTTGCCAGATCTGCCCATTTTGACCCCAAATCCCGAAACCCTAGCCCCTGGCCCCTCCGGAGCCGTCGGATCTGAGATCCGACGCTCCAGATCGTGCCACGTCAGCGCCTGGCCTCCCTCCTCTCTCTCTCCTCAACCTGCCGTCGCACCTGATATCTCCGTCCGCCGTCCACGGCGAGCAGCAGCAGCCCACCGTCGGCGACCACCTCCGCCCAGGTCGCCGAACCCCTCCTCTTCTTCTCCCTTTCCCTCTCCTCTTTCTTCACTCTTATCTCTCTAACCTCTCTCTGTTTTTCTGACCCGCGCCATGGAGGCCCCTCGGAGCTCGGCCCCGCTCCACCATCGCCCCAGGACCTCGCCGGCCACCGTAATAGGCCGGATCTGGCCGCTGCACCCTGGATCCGCCATCCTGCGCTGCCCTCGGCCTCCAAGGTTGGCCTGCCACGCCTCCCCCTCATCGTCGTGGTCGCGCCAGCCGGCGGCGCCGCCCGATCGGCCACGTCCAGGAGGGACGGGCTACCTCCTCCCGTGTGCCGCCTTCAGCGCCTGCTCCCCGGTCCAGCACGCCAAGGCCCGGCCGCCCCTCGCGGTCCAGTCCGCCTCCCCGCCGGCCAGCTGGGCCTCGGCCCATGGGGTGAGCCGCCCCCATTTTTTTCTTTTTTTATTTGTTGCTGCGCTGCGTAGTTGGGCCGGCCCAGTAGCCTAGTTTTGGCCCGTGGGTGTTTTTTTCTTTTCTGGACAGATTAAATAGCTTATTTCCCTGTATTTTGCGATGCGGTTATCTTTTACCTCGTAGCTCGGATCGCGACGCTTTAAACATGAAAGTTGCTTTGTTTTGCGCGTAGATTAATAAAATGTGCTTCTTTGCCATGTTTGACTTCGTTTACATGCTGTTTAACTGCTAATTACAACCTTGCCACTGTAAACTATAACTGCCATAACTTTTTAACCGTTGCTCCGATAAAAATGTTTCTTATATGTAACTAGACTAGAATTGCATGTAGATTGTGTTTATGCCGCTCTTGCCTGCTAATAAAAATAATAAAATATTGTTTAGAGCAAAACTGTACCAAATGCAATAAATATCATGGGGTCCGTAGTAGTTGGCATGCGTAGGTTTTACCCCCACTTAATATGACTAGATTAGATAGTTTACTTTGTGCTTCACCTCTTGCCATGTTTGTGAGCTATGCCATGCTTGAGTGATATGCCATGTTAACACCTTTGTTGATCGCCTGTAACTAAACAACTTGAACCATCGTAAGCGTGCGGTATCGTCGTGTGTGACGAGTACTCGACTTAACCTGTTAGTAACCGCTCTCGACGGTAGGTGCGATGTCTCGTGTTGCCTTCTTGTTGATGTTTGCTCGTGTTTTCTTCGTAGTAATAGATGCTTGCTCGTCGATTGCCTTGTCCAGTTTTTACCTCTTGTGTGCTCCCGCGGATACTCTCGGAGACGTTGCGAGCTTGCGATCAACTACACCTTCGGAACCCGACTTATCAACATGCAAGGAATATGCATTACTTATGATCCATTCTATTTCAACCAGCGGTTTGCATGTTAGTCTAGGATAGGTTCGATGTTTGATCCTACCACATGTTTACAGCCTCTTTCAAACCGATACAGCCATGTCCCCTCCCAGCAAACCATGTACTGCTATGTTACTATTGCTCGTTGCTCAGCCCCTGCTTAGTATGCATGCTTAGGATGCTACGATGTTACCCTGTTACTCCTTGGTTTGGGATATCACATTATTATTATTATTATTATTGTTGTTGATGATATTGACTATTATAAATGTTGACTATATTCGACGAAGGATGGAAGGTCTAGGATATCCCGCCCCGACGCTTTGTTCCATTCGAGTCACCTAGGACCCGAGTTCCGGTTATTGATTTTAAGACTGAGCGTGCCTAACCGCGTGAGGGATTTTATGGGGTCCCCTCTTCTTACCTACCTAGCTTCAAACATTTCTCGTGGTGGCCCAAGCTGATTTACCATTTGAAATCGTGTGTGTGCTGGTCGGCCGCCAATAGTTTTCGAACCAACCTGGACCAGTGAGGACATAGTTCCCTTGCTGGCCCACCTTGTCCGGCAGAGTACCCGGTTTCCCATGTGTGATTAACCGGCTATCCAAACCTGCGATAGACGGTAGCGACCAGATCGAGAGCGCGGCCGGCTCCTGAACTGGATGTCGACTCACCGGGGGCCACCCGGATTTGTTCCTTGTTAGTTAGAGGGACCTGTCGTTCCGGATCTCTCGGAAATAAATCATAAAATGGTTGCCTATAATGGGTAGCAACTGAGAGAGATGGGTGTGCGTGCGGAGCCTTGTAATGGGCAGTTGGTACACCCCTGCAGGGTTAAATCTTTTCGAGAAGCCGTGTCCACGGTTATGGATGACTTGAGACCTACTCCTTGTTCATAGACAACAACAACTGAGATAATCTTAATATAACTTGATCAACGTGTGTGGGTGCCTTGACTGCTTCTTCTTCGTTGGGATGCGAAGAGGAGGACAAGGACAGGATAGGTGTTATGTTTGCGTAAGTAGCTGATAGCAAGACTTGTTGGCGGCTATTCCTCATCGGCCCGTGGGTGTTTTTTTCTTTTATGGACATATTAAATAGATTATTTCCCTGTATTTTGCGATGCGATTATCTTTTACCTCGTAGCTCGGATCGCGACGCATTAAACATGAAAGTTGCTCCGTTTTGCACGTAGATTAATAAAATGAGCTTCTTTTCCATGATTGACTTTGTTTACATGCTGTTTAACTGCTAATTACAACCTTGCCACTGTAAACTGTAACTGCCATAACATTTTAACCGTTGCTCCGATAAAAATGTTTCTTATATGTAACTTGACTAGAATTGCATGTAGATTGTGTTTATGCTGCTCTTGCCTGCTAATAAAAATAATAAAATCTTGTTTAGAGAAAAACTGTACCAAATGCAATAAATATCGTGGGGTACGTAATAGTTGGCATGCGTAGGTTTTACCCCCACTTTAAAATGACTAGATTAGATAGTTTACTTTGTGCTTCACCTCTTGCCGTGTTTGTGTGCTATGCCATGCTTGAGTGATATGCCAGGTTTTACCCCCACTTTAAAATGCCACGTAAGCGTGCGGTATCGTCGTGTGTGACGAGTACTCGACTTAACCTGTTAGTAACCGCTCTCGACGGTAGGTGCGATGTCTCGTGTTGCCTTCTTGTTGATGCTTGCTCGTGTTTCTTCGTAGTAATAGATTCTTGGTCGTCGATTGCCTTTTCTAGTGTTTACCTCTTGTGTGCTCCCGTGGATATTCTCGGAGACGTTGCGAGCTTGCGATCAACTACACCTTCGGAACCCGACTTATCAACAGGCAAGGACTATGCATTACTTATGATCCATTCTATTTCAACCAGCGGTTTGCATGCTAGTCTAGAATAGGTTCGATGTTTGATCCTACCACATGTTTACAGCCTCTTTCAAACCGATACAGCCATGTCCCCTCCCAGCAAACCATGTACTGCTATGTTACTATTGCTCGTTGCTCAGCCCCTGCTTAGTATGCATGCTTAGGATGCTACGATGTTACCCTATTACTCCTTGGTTTGTGATATCACATTATTATTAATATTTTTGTTGATGATATTGATTATTATAAATGTTGACTATATTCGACGAAGGATGGAAGGTCTAGGCTATCCCGCCCCGACGCTTTGTTCCATTCGAGTCACCTAGGACCCGAGTTCCGGGTATTGGTTTTAAGACTGAGCTTGCCTAACCGTGTGTGGGATTTTATGGGGTCCCCTCTTCTTACCTACCTAGCTTCAAACATTTCTAGTGGTGGCCCAAGATGATTTGCCATTTGAAACCGTGTGTGTGATGGTGGGCCACCAGTAGTTTTCAAACCAACCTGGACCGGGGAGGACATAGTTCCCTCGCTGGCCCACCTTGTCCGGCTGAGGACCCGGTTTCCCATGTGTGATTAACCGGCTATCCAAACCTGCGACAGACGGTAGAGACCAGATCGAGAGCGCGGCCGACTCCTGAGCTGGATGTTGACTCACCGGGGGCCACCCGGATTTGTTAGTTGTTAGTTAGAGGGACCTGTCGTTTCGGATCTCTCGGAACTAAATCATAAAATGGTTGCCTATAATGGGTAGCAATTGAGTGAGATGAGCGTGCGTGCGGAGCCTTGTAATGGGTAGTTGGTACACCCCTGCAGGGAGACCGCCTACACTCCTGGTGGCCCACCTTGGCCCTTATTTATTCTCCCTCACGAAAACCCTGATTCCAGAACCCTTTTCTCCAGAAGCAATTCCGATCTCCACCGCCATCGCCAACAAGCTTCGGGGGACCAGAATTCCTGTGCTGGCACCCTGCCGGGACGGGGAAGTGCCCCCGGATTAATCTCCATCGACGTTGCTTCCTCCCTCCATGGTGCGGGAGTAGTTCCTCCTCGGGGCTGAGGTTTTTACTAGTAGCATGTGGTCTTCTCTCTCTCCCATGATGTGATCTTCATTGTGATCATAGGCTATGTTAATCTAGGGTGATCCAATGATATTTCCCATTCCTCTATGTATTGGATTGATGTACTCACTTGATCTTATCTAGTATAATCCCTGAGACCATGGTGACATCGGTCTATTGGACATGGGCTAGAAGAATATTATCATGAGTGATTTCCTCTTTTGTGAATTGATTGAGGATTGAGAGTCTCTTGGTGCTTGTCTTTGACTATCCTTGAGATATGTTGTGGTGCTTGTGGTACTCTCTTTGGATGGCCGCGGTGACATTGGGAAATACATAGATGAGAACTACGAACTCTGGGGTGTGCTTTTGTAGCCCTACATAATTCTCGCCCTCTCTTGATCACAAAGGAATGAACTCCGAGTACGTCTCCAATGCATGTTTTAGTGGAAATATCATGTGATTAGTCTATGTTAATGTTGTTGGGAGTTGCCACTAGTGAAAGTATGAAGCCTAGGCCTTGTTTCCACCATTGCAATACCGTTTGTTCTCACGTTTACTACTTTCTACCTTGCTGTAATTTTTATTACAGATTTATATTACTTTGTTTTGCCACACCTATCACTCATATTTTACCATCTCTTCGCCGAACTAGTGCACCTATACAACTCCTAGTTGTATTAGGTGTGTTGGGGACACAAGACACTTCTTGTATCTTAATTGCAGGGTTGCTTGAGAGAGACCATCTTCAACCTCTACTTCCCTGATTTCGATAAACCTTAGGTCATCCACTTGAGGGAAATTGTTGCTGCCCTACAAACCTCTACGCTTGGAGGCCCAACATAGTCTACAAGAATAGAAGCGCGCATAGACATCAAGCTATTTCTGGCGCCGTTGCCGGGGAGGTAAGGTTTGAAGGTATATCTTTAGACCTTGCAATTAAATCTTTTCGTTTCTTGTTTTTATTTTCACTAGTTAAGCTTTATGGAAAACAACAACAAAATTATGAGAGAGCTTTATGACCTCTATCTTGAGTAAGGACATGAAGTGTTTGAAGAGAAAATCAAAAAGCCTATGGAGATTTATTATTTGTATAACACTCATGATAGTAGTAATGTTATTAGCATGTCTTCTTTGAATACTTTTGATGCTAATTTTATGCAAAGCTATAAGCTTTGGGATGCTACGTTTGATGAAGATGTTCTTTTTAGCCCCCCAAGTTTTGATGAGGAAATATATTTTGAAGATACTTTGCCTCCTATCTATGTTGATTATTGTGATGACACTTATGCTATAAAGAATAAAAATTTTCAAGTGGATCATGATAATAATGATTCATGTGATAGCTACTTTGTTGAGTTTGCTCCCACTATTACTAATGAGAAGGTTTCTTATGTGGGGAGTAATAAATTTTCTATGCTTGTGGATCATGATAAGAATTTTTTATGTGATACTTATATTGTTGAGTTTATTCCTGATCCCACTGAAAATTATTATGAGAGGGGAACATATGCTTATAGATATTTCAATAATATCAAGTCTCCTCTCTTTATGTTGAAGGTTTTGAAGTTGCACTTGTTTTGCCTTCCCATGCTTATTGCTTTGTGCTTCAATTAATTATTCTATTGCAATATTCCTATGCATAGGAAGCATGCTAGACTTAAATGTGTTTGGTATTTGCTTCTTGATGCTCTCTTTTGTTCTTCAACTCTTATTCCTATGAGAACATCATTAAAATCTTAAGCCTATGTTGATGGCTATAAAGAAAGAGCTCTAGGGAGACAACCCTTGTTATCTTTACTTTGAGTTTTTACTTTCAGTTTTTAGTGGTCTTGATGATTGTTACTACTTTAGCAACATCATTGTATCTTTATTTTCAAGCTTTGTGCCAAGTTTAGCCTCCGATTGCAAGAGCATGTTGTCCAGAAAATAGATTATGTCCTTGACAAAAAAATTCATGATAAATCACCATATCATCTTTTTAATCTGATTTTTTTTAAAGCGTGCTCTATAAAATTGGCTTTCGAGCGTCTGTTCTAAGTTTTTTTATTTGAGTTGCAGAAGTACCCCGCAAAAATTATTTACTACCTGCTGGTCTATTTTTAACAGATTCTGCCACGTTTGCCTTTCCTCACTTTAGCAAGTCTTGCGCTAGCTTTTTCTTTGCAATTTTTTTGGAAATCTTGAGAAATAGTAGCCCTTCAAGAAAATATTTATTTACAGTAGAGGAAAATTAATTTATTAAGGGTACTAACCTCTCTAATCAGCTTATGATGAGTTATGTATGAAGGGAGTTTTCAAGTGTGTGAGGGAATATGATGAAAGAAGATCCGGGAGTGTCAAACGCTCAAGCTTGGGGAGGCCCCCATGCATCCCCAATAAATATTGAAGGAGACTCAAGCGTCTAAGCTTGGGGATGCCCCGTGCATCTCCTTCTCCATCAACAATCATCAGGAATTCGTCTTCTGTTCCACTATATTTTTATCACTTCATGTGCTATGTGCTATGCTTGGAGCGTCTCGCTCTTAGTTTACTTTTTAGTTTTCTTTAGCTTTGTTTGCTGTTCATAACAAGTTAGAACCCAGATTACTTTGTGTAAGAGCCCAGTTTTCACAAAAATTAAAATTTTGTTTTCGGTGTGAATTGTTTGATTGTCTGATTTGTTTGCGGTGTTTGCATCCCCGATTTATCGATCGGTGATTATTTTCCCCCTCTTATCTCGTACCGGACGGAGACCGACCCTTGTCACCCTGACACTCGACCTTTGCGACAGCGGGTTTCACCCGAGCACCGTCGCAACCGGCACAAGTCCAGCCATCGCCACCGGAACGAAAACCCCGTGTAATAATTAAACGGGATATTTTTATAGCGCGCTGGAAAATGTTGTCGAAATGTCACCGCAGTGAGGTATGATCGACGGGCTCGACGTGCTGAGCGCGTGGTTCGAGACTTCGTCGGAATCGGAGTCCGTACGGAGTCTCGGCGGTCACGAACGCGATCACCGGACGCGCGAGGGGGTACCGGGGGCATTTGCGTAAACTTGTCAGCCAACCTGCCTATATAATGACCCCCACCACCCAAACCAGACAATTAGGGTTCCCCAATGGCAATTATGCAGCCACCGCTCCCCAGAAAACACCCAAAATCGCCCCCTAAACACCCCCAAGTCCCGAAACCCTAGCCTAGCCACCCCCGGAGCCGTCGGATCTGAGATCCGAGGGCTCCCGTGCGGCCACGTCACCCCGGAGGGGCTCCTCCCACCTCCAGCCGCCCCAGCAGCGGTTCGGGCCGCGCCGGGCCCGCTCCTCCGCCGCCAGGCCCGCCAGGGGCCAGATCTGGGCCGACCCCAACCTCCCCGGCGTCGCCTCCACGGCCAGCCGGCGGCCACCGGCGAGCCAGCCGCCGCGGCACCCTGCGCCCTCCGACCTCGCCTCCAGTCTCCCCTCTCCTCCCTGCTTGCCCCCTCTCACCTCCCTCTCCTCCCCGTTGCAGGACCCGCGCCAAAGCGCCTCCAAGAACTGCCGCCGCGCCATGGCGTCGGGGCGAGGCCGAGCTCGCCGCCCCTCTTGCTGCCTCGCTGGATCCGGTGACCTACGGCCGCGAGCACGCCGCCTCCGCCACCTGGCACCTCCACGCGGCCTCCTACACCGCATGCCGCGCCGCCCCGTAGCCGGCCAGCCGCCGCCGGAGCTCTACCCGGTGAGCCCGAGCCGGCTCCCTCCAACCGTCACCTGGGCCCAACACCGCCCTAGCCCGAGCAGCCCAGGCCGGCCAGATTCGGCCTCCTGGCCAGATCCGGCCAAGTTGGGCCGAGGCCCGAGTGGTGATGCCCGAGATCTGTTTTTTTCCTGGGGTCTGTTTTTTGCACTAAGTGCTGATAAATTTTGCTGCTGATTCGATTTTGCACCGCTAATAACGCTTAAACCGTAGCTCCGATGAACGTGCCCCCAAAATGAAAGTTGCTTAGAATTGCGTGTAATTTAATTCATCTTTTGTGAGCATTTGCATTTGAGGTCATCTTGATTGTGTAATTGTGTGTTGAAGTGGGCATCAGGCCGTTAAAGTGCTAATTTTCCTGTTAAGTGATGCTGTTAATATTTTATTGCAACTTTGCATGATGATTGTGACTCATCCATGAGGCCTATTGCATTGATTCTTTCTCCTATGTGTTAAGCATCATATGTATTTCTTTTCCATGCTTTAACTTGTCATATTTGGGTGCTCTAGCTTTATTAAATCTTGCTCCAAAGTGGTGATCCTGATGTTAATGTGCTACTGTTGTTGAAACTGTTATTTTGTTGCAACTTCGGTCGACGAGTGTGTCGCTACCGTTTATCGGAATTGAGTGATTCCAATTGCATATTGTTAAGCATCATGTCTACTTCCATTACATGTACTTCATTGTCATATTATGCTTCCTGGTCATATAGATATTTAGCTCCAAAGTTGATATGCTGCTGTTTTTGACAGCCACCTCTGTTTTTCTCTAAGTCTGTTACTTTGCGATGCCATGTTGTTTGCTTAATATCTTTTGATCTATGATGCCTATTTGCATGATTCCTTTTTCCATGCCTTACCTGCCATGTCTACTTTAGTTTCATATCATTTGTGAGCATGTTTGCATTGATTGTCCGGTTTATGCGTTGCTCTAAAGTCTGCTTCGTGATGTTGACAGATTGTGCCCGTAACTTGTTTTGCTTATATCTTTTTAACCGAAACTCCATTTGGGGTGTTCTTTATATGTAACTTGATTAGTTTTTCGTGTACTTTGTTTTTATGCTATTTTTTGCTGTTGTTAACCAACCTAAAATATGGTTTAGGACAGAACAGTATCAAACCTTTTAGTCATCGTGCGGCACTTAGTGTATGCCATGTTTAGGTTGTGCCTCACTTAAATTGACTAGAATAGATAGTTTACTTTGTGCTTCACCTCTTGCCATGTTTATGTGCTATGCCATGCTTGCTTGAGTTGCCATGTAAATAACCGTTGGTTGATCACCTGTAGCTAAGCAACTTGAACCAGCATAAACGTGTGGTATTCGTCATGTGTGACGAGTACTCCACTTAACCTGTTAGTAACCGCTCTCGACGGTAGGTGCGATGTCTCGTGTTGCCTTTTGTTGATGCTTGCTCGTGTTTGCCTCGTAGTAATAGATGCTTGCTCGTTGATTGCTTTCCAGTGTTTATCGTCTTGTGTGCTTCCGCGGGTACCTCTCGAAGACGATGCGAGCTTGCGATCAACTACACCTTCGGAACCCGACTTATCAACAGGCAAGGACTATACATTACTTATGATCCATTCTATTTCAACCAGCGGTTTGCATGCTAGTCTAGGATAGGTTCGATGTTTGATTCTACCACATGTTTACAGCCTCTTTCAAACCGATACAGCCATGTCCCTTCCCAAACCATGTACTGCTATGTTACTATTGCTCGTTTCTCATCCCCTGCTTAGTATGCATGCTTAGGATGCTACGATGTTACCCTGTTACTCCTTGGTTTGGGATATCACATTATTATATTGTTATTGATGATATGATTATTACAATGTTGACTATATTCGACGAAGGATGGAAGGTCTAGGCTATCCCGCCCCGACGCTTTGTTCCATTCGAGTCACCTAGGACCCGAGTTCCGGGTATTGGTTTTAAGACTGAGCGTGCCTAACCGCGTGTGGGATTTTATGGGGTCCCCTTTTCTTACCTATCTAGCTTCAAACATTTCTAGTGGTGGCCCGAGCTGATTTACCATTTGAAACCCCGTGTGTGTGCTTGGTGGATCCCCTCGCAATTTTTAAACAACTTGGGCCAGTGGAGACTTTGTTTCTCTGTTGGTCGACCCGATCAGCTAGGACCCGGTTTCCCATGTGTGATTACCGGCAATCTGACCTGCGTCATACGGAAGAGTCCGATCCGAGAGCGTGGTCGGCTTTTGGATTGGGTGTCGACTCCCCGGGGGCCACCCGGATTTGTTCGTCGTTAGCTAGAGGGACCTGTCGTTTCGGATCTCTTGGAACTAAGTCATAAAATGGTTGCCTGTGATGGGTAGCAACTGAGAGTAATGGGCGTGCGTGCGGAGCCTCGTAATGGGCAGTTGGTACACCCCTGCAGGGTTAAATCTTTTCGAGAAGCCGTGTCCACGGTTATGGACGACTTGATACCTACTCCTTGTTCATAGACAACAACAACTGAGATAATCTTAATATAACTTGATCAACGTGTGTGTGTGCCTTGACTGCTTCTTCTTCGTCGGGATGCGAAGAGGAGGACAAGGACAGGATAGGTGTTATGTTTGCGTAAGTAGCTGATAGCAAGACTTGTTGGAGGCTATTCCTCATCGAATGCTTGGCTTCTTACCTTACTCTCTAGATCGTTAGACACTTCATAAATGCTAGTGCGGCAGGAACCTCACCACTTACCCCATCCTTACCGTAAACTACTAGTTGTCCTAGAATGACGAGTGATGAAGTCCTTGCTGGGTCAGAGGACCACTACAGTTGGATGCTGAGTACTTCTGTACTCATGATACTACCCCCAAACTCTTTTCAGGGTCCTTGATCGACAACAGGTATGGTGACCGACGTTTCACGTGGAGACTCGACGACGACTAGTTAGGCGGATCCCGGCGGAGGGCCTGGACCCGTGTGGTTATGGGATCGATGTTTTTCTCTTTGCCAGTAGGATTTTGATTGTAGTCTGTACTCAGACATATATCTTCCGTTGTTGTATTGTATTTGAGGCAGTTGTATGCCGATTGTATGAGATGTTCTATCCTTGTATCTGTAATGTTGTGATATCATGTTGGAAATCCGGGGCATATGACTTCGTCATATGTCGCGGTGGGACCGATATGTGCTTCGTCCCCGGATCTGGATGGAAACATCTAGATCTGGAACAGTACCGCATATCGGGCCTTACACTTTGTGTGGGAGAGAAACACGCTCCACTTCAAACTAGAACACATCATAGGATTTCATGCTTATCTTTCTTTTGTTGTGTGTTCTTTATCTATTCGTAGCTGTTGCCATGTTTAGCTCTTAGTTTTCATGTTTATTGTATTCAAGAGCTTTAGTTTAGTTTGTTGCTAGAACTCTCTTTAGTTTTCATGTTTATCTTATTAAGAGAGTTTGTTGTTGCACTGAGTTGTGTCTTGATTTTAAGTAGGTAATTGAGGTTGCTATTCAATTGTAGTATTAACTTGCAATAATTTTGAGGTATTTTTGTGAGTAATGTTTGAACTTTTGGTGTCAGGAGCTCTAGCCTATTAGTGATAGATGTTGTATTTTGGGAAATCCGTGTTTATTTTCAAAAACTACAAAAATTAGTTGAGAACTCTAGCTACTAGATGGGTCACTAATCTTTGGAGGGATCGGATATTAGAGTACACTCACGTACCATGAGTCGAGGATGCGCAAGGATAACCAAACCCCCATACACTCCTCCCCGAGGTACTTGTCTCTTTGTGAACCTCCTGATTAGATTGGGAGTTACCGATAATAAGTGCATGAGTTCTTCGGACGAATGTAAGTATTGAAAGTTGACACTTCCACCTTCCCATATTTTCTAGCCTCTTCGGTACCATGCATTGCCCTCTTCTCACTCGGAGAGTTGGCGTATATCTCGCCGGTGCATCCAAACCCTTGGCATGATACGCTCTGTAATCATAAACCTCCTTATATCTTTCCTCAAAACAGCCACCATACCTACCTACCAAGGCATTTCCATAGCCTTTCCGAGATATATTGCCATGCAACATCCACCTCCTCATGACTTGATCTTCATTTCATACATGTTCCTGCTACACTGGCAGAGGCATACATTTGCATACATCAAGATAGCTACATCTTCTTTATGTTGAGTACCTTGTAAAGTGTGAAAGATATTCTATACTCCTTGTAAAATAGAGTGTTGCCCCTAAGTGAGGAAAAGATCCCAAAGAGGAAAAACTTAAAAGATCCCAAAGAGGACAAATGAGAGTTAAATAGAAATAGCCATGGAGGCCACCAAAAAAATACAAAAAAACATAGAAAAAAGACAAAAAATAAAATAAAAAGAGAGAAGGGGCACACTACTATTCCTTTTGAGAAATCCACACTCGTACTCTCTCTTATACCTTGTACTCCATAGAGATGATCATATATGCATATAGCTATGTGGGGACCTTCACGCTATAGAACTTGGCTTGTATATTCCAATGATGAGCCTCCTCAAATGAGCTCTAGGTCTTCTTGAGCGAGCAAGTTGGATGCACCCCAGTAGGTCCATTAGAGAGCTTACCTTAGCTCATATTTGCATCCGTTGCATGGCAATCCCTACTCCTCACATCATATCTATCATGTCGCCTTCTCTCCTATGATTGTCCTCATTGATGTGAGCCTTTCACACCTTTTTGTCTTCCTCCTCCATCATCTCTCTTTGCCATCCTAAGTGTCAACTCTCGTGCTTACGCTCATCCATTGCATGAGTGCTCAAAATATCGAAAGAGAGTGGATCAGTTTGACTTGTACCTGGCTAGTGGTCTGGGGACGAGTCAAGATAAGATTCCAAAGAAGACTAAGTGTGAAACTTTAGTAGATTGCTTTCTCAACCAAAAAATATATTATGTTTTTCTCTCGTATTCCCATCCCCCACTTCTTGCACGCAAACACCATCTCGAGACATTCGAGGCACGGACATCGAGAGCTCTTTCACCTTAATGTTCTTATGTTGCTTGTTTCAATACTAATATAGACTGTTGCTTGTTATGACTTGAATTGAATTACATGTCTTGATTGCTTTACTTCCAAAGTTCTTATATGGTTGGTAGCATGTCACCACAGAAATTATGCTTGTTATCATTTATCTACTCGAGGACGAGCAGGTATTAAGCTTCGGGATGTTGATACGTCCCAAACGTATCTATAATTTCTGCTTGCTCCATGCATGTTTTGTGTGATATTTCATGCTTTTGATACACTTTTCATCATATTTGGACTAACCTATTAACTCAGTGCACCCCAGTGCCAGTTTCCGTTTTCTGCTATTTTTGTATTTTAGTTTTTCCCATTATCTAAAGTGCCCGGAAAATTCTAGGAAAAATATAAAAAAAATCAGCGTACCGGAAGCTTCCAGACGACCGAAGGGGGGCCAGAGGGGCCACACTAGGAGTCTAGGCGGCCAGGTGGCGTGGCCTAGGGTGGAGCCGCGCCGGGAGGACGCCTACACTCTTGGTGGCCCCCCTGGCTGCCCCCCTTGGCCCTTATTTATTCTCCCGTCGCGAAAACCCTGATCCGAGAACCCTTTTTCCAGAAGCAATTCCGATCTCCGCCGTCATCGCCAACAAGCTTCGGGGCACCAGAATTCCTGTGTCGGCACCCTGCTGGGACGGGGAAGTGCCCCCGGATTCATCTCCATCGACGTTGGTTCCTCCCTCCATGATGCGGGAGTAGTTCCTCCTCGGGGCTGAGGTTTTTACCAGTAGCTATGTGATATTCTCTCTCTCCCATGATGTGATCTTCATTGTGATCATAGGCTATGTTAATCTAGGGTGATCCCATGATATTTCCCCTTCCTCTATGTATTGGATTGATGTACTCACTTGATCTTATCTAGTATAATCCCCGAGACCATGGTGACAGTGGTCTATTGAACATGGGTTAGAATAATATTATCATGAGTGATTTCCTCTTTTGTGAATTGATTTAAGATTGAGAGTCTCTTGGTGCTTGTCTTTGACTATCCTTGAGATATGTTGTGGTGATTGTGGTACTCTCTTTGGATGGCCGCGGTGACATTGGGAAATCCATAGATGAGAACTATGAACTCTGGGGTGTGCTTTTGTAGCCCTACATAATTGTCATCCTCTCTTGATCACAAAGGAATGAACTCTGAGTACGTCTCTAATGCATGTTTTAGTGGAAATATCATGTGATTAGACTATGTTAATGTTGTTGGGAGTTGCTACTAGTGAAAGTATGAAGCCTAGGCCTTGTTTCCACCATTGCAATACCGTTTGTGCTCACGTTTACTACTTTCTACCGTGTTATAATTTTTATTACAGATTTATATTACTTTGTTTTGCCACACCTATCACTCGTATTTTACCATCTCTTCGCCGAACTAGTGCACCTATACAACTCCTAGTTTTATTAGGTGTGTTGGGAACACAAGAGACTTCTTGTATCTTAATTGCAGGGTTGCTTGAGAGCGACCATCTTCAACCTCTACTTCCCTGATTTCGATAAACCTTAGGTCATCCTCTTGAGGGAAATTGTTGCTTTCCTACAAACCTCTGCGCTTGGAGGCCCAACATAGTCTACAAGAATAGAAGCGCACGTGGACATCAGGGAGAAACGACGACACGTGGGTTGGCGTCATAGCTCAGGGAGGAGCGCTAGCGGCGCGAGAAAGAGGAGGTGGCGGCGGCTCGGGAGGAGTGGCGGTGTCGGGAGCACGGCTAGGGTTGAGAAACGAGGTTAGTCTGATAGCATGTAGAGAGATGGTACGATGCAACACACATGTTCTCACGGGCATGCAGTGCCAATATATATAGGTACAAAGGGAGATCATCACGTCCAAGGCTAAATCCTAATGATATGGACGGAGGTTAGAGTACATGTCTATATACGTGTACAAAGGTTACTCAACACTAGCCTTATGGGTCTCCGACTCCACGTGCGATGATGCAGAGCATGGTGGATGTTGGCGGCAACGAGCCGTCTTCGACAATTGGCCACCAGTGCTCGAACGGAGGCTAGGATAGGATGAAAGATTTTGGGCATGGTCAACTGCAAGTGAAAACCTATCATCGACCTCGATCGATGTTGACGATGGTGGCGGCCTCGAGCATCATCCACATTCTTGGAGGCATCTTAGCAGAGCCCCTTCACCTCCCTTGCTTTTGGACCTTGACCTTCCTGGGTGAAAATCTAAGCTCTGGCCATGGTTTGGGCGAGCAACGAACCATGGTGGATGGTTCGTGCCCGCATCCCCCTTGGGGGCGTCGCCTTGGATTCTCGGTTTTCTACCTGACCTTGGTGGCTAGTGTTGTCCTACAGTTTCATTATCGGCTAGGCAGGTGCGCGGTCTCTGAGCCGATGGGGAAGTCAACGCGGCGGCTATGGAGAACACCTAAGTGTTGTGGAGTGGGATTCTGATTGTGTAGGAAACATAATTATCGGCTCATGTGGAGCTTGGCTTTGGGGCCAATGGGGATGTCGGAGAGACGGCTTTAGAGAACAAATATGTGTTGCGGAGTATCGGATATGATCGCGAGGGTGGAAAATTCATCATCTCGTGTGAATAGAAGACTTTGGGCCGATAAGGTTGCGACTCGCTGGAGTGTGGTTCGTTGTATTGTTTTTTTTATAAACTTATTAATCCTCTTCTTAATGAGAAAGCAGTGCTTCTACTGGTTGCTAAAAAAAAAACTATTCCACAAGGGAAGGCCCCTCTGGGGCAATAAAGAAACAAAAACTTTAGGTAAAGGAACCAAGCAAATAGGAGAAGCAAGCTAAGGAGCGAGTAGTATCTGTGGCTTCGTCGAAAACTATCAGCCAAAATAAAAATCAAAAGCTAAGGAGCGAGTAGTATCTGTGGCTTCGTCGAAAACTGTCAGCCAAAATAAAAATCAAATGCATCATAGACCCAGCATTATCCTTCACTGGGAACTACAAAAGCAACATCCAACTTCAACCTGACGGCCTCTGCACACAAAACCTCCGATATATCAGAAAAGAAAACCTTTTTTACAGTATGGAAATTTGGCCCAATAGTCCCTCCAATTTTGAGTGATCAAGCCACCACTGGTTACAGTAAGGAACAGGTAAGGTCCTCTGTTCAAACCTGGGGTAAGCTAAGACATCTATCTTATTTTTTAGAAACCCTTTTTCTTTGCTCCTTAGGAGCATAGATTTTACAAAAAACTGATAGCCAACAACTAGTGCCTTGTCCAAAGCCATACATTTGAGTTATACTACGTAGTACTTTCAAATTTCAAAAGATGGGAGAGAAGAACACGTTACAAAAATAAGCACCGTGTGCCATGTATGATGTGAATACCAGTTCGTTTCAGTCAAGTTCCAGCAATAATAACTAGCTAAAAGAAAGCATTGAAAATCTGAGCAGCTACAATTGCCCATTTTCTTCATCGCAAAAGGATAGCATCCAGTCTTTCATTTCTTGCATTCATAGAAGCAGCTGAGGAAGTAAAGTAGCAGCAGCAGTACTACAGTGACTCAGAACACATGATACTAGCTAGATGGTTCATGTCTTGTAGATGACAACTGGTGAATGATTTGCACATGACATGCAAGATTTACTACACATGACAAAAGCCACCAGCAGCATCCAAAATACAGAGACGGCTACTGTAATCCCTTGTCCAAAATACCGAGACGCCTACAATTTTTTGTAGGTAGCTTACCAAGTTATAGAGACGGCTATTCTATACTACTACTACTACCTCGCAAAACACTCCACTGGACCACCAGATGAGCAGCGTAATAACCTGAAAGGGATCGAGACAATATCAGCATTAATTAGGCAGCCCAAAGGAAAGATTTGGATCGCCAAAATCTTGAAGCTAAAACTATTATACTTGAGACTCCAGTCGTACAAGAGACATATACTTGTTAAACATGACCACAAAACCCAGAAGGAACAAAAGGGAAGCTGTCCAACGCACAGAGATGATGATACCTCGTACCTTGTTTATGTCCATCATCATCATCATCTTCATAATTTGTATCAGAGAAAACCTCGGCAGTTGGTAGATCCACAGAAGCATGGCTTGAGCTTGCAAGCTAGGGGAAATTTCCCCTTGAATCCTGGAGGAGCCCCTCTTATGCCATAATCATATGTGAGTTCAGTCATGGGAGGAATATGTTTCATGGCGAAGAACATGATATGTGGATAACTATCATCAGCATGGTCATATTGCACAGCCTGCCAGAGGAGATTCGGGGAGCAGCTATGGTTGATGAAACGAGCAACGTTGCCTGCATCTTTTGCACTAATGACCATAGGAAAATTCTTAAACCTCTGAGTTGTGGCATCTACACTTTTCTCTTCAAGTAACTCTGCACCCAGGTTCCATCTTATAGCCTTATCACTAGGACATGTTGTGCGAAAGGTGTACTCATCTTCCTCGACATCCATGTTTAAGTTGGTTTCGTCCATGACTTCACCAGCATACTCACAAACGAATGCGCCGGCACGGATCGGGTCCCATGATCGGAGACCCCATCCACGGTCCCCGGTCCTGAAAACCTCAAAGTTGAGCTGAACACCTTTCTGTGTGACCCTGTTTCGACACTCCTTGGAACAATGGCAATCAGAAGAGCACTCATAAAGTATCGGAACATGCTTCACAAGCTCCCCACCTAAGCTGTAAGGAAGATCGCCGCCGTCCTGTCGCGCGCATGAACAATTGGTGGCACCTGGCAAGCACACACAAGCACAGTCACAGTGGTGCAATGGCTTGTTCCTACTAAGAGGCCTCGAGTACTTGACTCCGTTAACATATTGGAAGTAACTCGGCTCCTTTGCGCCATCAACGTCATTCACAAGGCACACAGGCAGCTTCTCAGCGCCGGATGAGAGATCAATCACGATGTCATTCTCTCTTGTGGCACGGTTTGCTTTCCACTTGTCTGTCATCTTCCAAACTGAAATTCCATGAGGCTGCCCCGGCTCCCTTGTCAGCCTGTACTTGAAAACACTGAAACCATTCTTGGCTGTGTCCATCCAAGAGTCCTGGATGCGATATATCCCATCATAGATGTAAACCTTGCCTCCTGAGTTGGAGAAAGGGTCCCGTGCACTGCGCACGACCCTGATCTGGTTCTTCTTGTTGGCGCTGTTGGTGAGAGCAAGGTTTCCTCTCTCCAGCTTCTGGTCATGCTTCTCCTTGCGCCGGCTGTTGCCTCCATGGCCTGTGTACACCAAGGTGTCCGTGTCATCTTCATTGTTCTCGTATCCACCAGACGAGATGATGCTCACGGCCAGGCTCTCGTCCCTCCCGCTCCCGGAACGCTTTCCCTTAGCCGATAGGTAGTCGATGCCGGCCATTGATGGTGCATGTAAACCCACGACGCACATCTCAATCCTGTAGAAGAAGATATCACCAACTTCGACGCCCGGGACCGGACCTATGGTCTTGAGGTTATTGATCCTCAGGTTGTTATGGTTCATGAGAAGACTTGCCTTCAAGTCGGCGCGCTTGGCCGCGCCCTCCTTCTCGTCCAGTTGCAGCGTCCGGCGGCGGAGCGAGTCGAACATGGCCATGGTGGCTTCCACTGCCTCCCTTGGGTTGTCTGATGTGGAGGGCCAGCCGGCGAGCTCCTTGCTGAGGCTCCTCCTGATTGGTAGACTCTGCTTGATAACCTTGTTGGGTGAAGGTGAAGTAGATGGTTTCCTCTTGTTGCCGCAAACAGGATTGTAATCTTCATCCGACGTTTGGTCTTTGTGCGGAAATGCTGCCGAGATTGGTGTAGCCTTGAGAGCAACGATGGGCCCAGCAAAAGAAGCTGGAGGGCGTGGATCTGGTGTGATGTAGAGTAAACCAGGTGGATGGGATGATGATGTACTAGTTGTTGCGACGCCATACCCTGGATTGGTAGGTAACATGGGCGCCAGTGATTGCAATGGCTTGGGCTCCTCAGCTTCTGCTTCATCAATCAGGTACTCCATGATCACCTCGTATCCTATCAGTACCAAACACAGGTGTCACTTAACAGATGCTGATGTTTATGGAAGAGCAAATATGCTAAAACGTACGAAGGACAGTACATAATTCAAAAAAAAGGACCACTCTTTTGCAGTTGCAGTCTTGTGAAACAGAGGAAAAGACATAGTACTATGTTGCTCACTGATAATGTGTATTGTCTTCGTGTTGAAGTATATACCATGTAAATGTACAGATTGGGGTTGTTTCGAACTGACAGAAAAAGCACTGTTATCTATTTCAGCATGCAGTGCTGCATTCCATGTTACTTTCCCTCCTCACATCAGAGAATGCAGGCATCGACAGGAAAGAAGAAACTAAAAAGAGCAAGAACGCTCACGAACTCATCAAGGAATCCAGAAAAGAATGGTTCTTTCTCCCACAGAGACGTAATATCTTCTAAACCCTAATGTTACTACTACTCAAGAACACCCGAAAAGGAAATCGAAACAAAGTAGGCAATAAAGATTACCGGGAAGGGAAGTGACTGTGACTGTGAGTGACCTTGAGGACGCCGTCGAAGCAAAAGCTTTTCCTCTCTCCACCCAAGCAAAAGCGCTAGCTGGGTTCGGTTTCACTTCTTTGGAGGTCACAATTCACAAGTGGGGTAAAAAGAGCACTCCTCGGTGAAGGCGTCTCACAACTCCCAAGGCCTACACGTATACTGCAACGCGGTCGTGTCACAGGTTACGCGCTGGCAAAGCTCGCCTCATGGGCTTCCGCGCTTTCATTGTGCACCGTTGCATCTGTCTCGAGATCCGTGCGACTGGAACGCCTTGAAGACGATTCAGCATTAGGGCTTCCTCAATACATTGTTTCTTAGCACAATATCATCGGAGCAATTAAAACTTAAGATACAACCCCTATAATGCATTGTTTTTTAGAGGTTGTATCTTATTTACTTCCTTCGTCCGGATGTGTTGGGCACCTAAAAGAATTTACAAATTCCAAAAGTATTAGTCACCGTTGAAAATAACTGCTCCTCGTATGTCTCGCTCAACCCACCTCCTTCAGGGCTCTCTCAATGCATTGTATCTTAGCACAGTATCATAGGAGTAATAAAAAATTAAGATACAATCATCACAATGCATTGTTTTTTAGGGCTTGTATCTTATTTAATATGATTTTGGTCTCATACATACATGTGATTGGTTTAACAATGCATTTTGCATATGGCCACGTGCAAGGGTTGCATCTTAGCTAAGATACAACCTTCCTCTCTTTCTTCATTAAATGATATGCCACATAAGCAAAATGCCTATGATATCGTGCTAAGATAATAGCATTGGGAGTGCCCTCACGTTCTCCTCCACACTTTGTATTAATACTCCGGTATGAATTCAAGTTTTCATGCAAGAAAATCGTGGGCCTTCTCATCTAATTGGTTAGTTGAAACGGTATTGCTATAATTAAAGAATTTATTGCTTAATCAATTTCGTTTTTGAGAGGGATAACCATGCGCTATTTACTAGGCAGGAAATTTCTTCACCAATCTCCTTCCGCCTAAATCGTAGAGCTTTTTCTTAGGTGCCTAATGCACCTGGACGGAGGGAGTAATGATTTTAGTTCTATGCATAAATGTGATTGGTCTAACCATGTTTTTTGCATATGGCCACATGCAAGGGTTGTATCTTAGCTAAGATACAATTTTCCTCTCTTTCTTCATTAAATAGTATGCCACATAAGCAAAATGCCTATGATTACGTGTTAAAATACAAGCATTGGGAGTGCCCTTAGGCTGCTCCCAATGCTCCACCTTGGATGGGTGCTAAGCATGCCAACAAGGCAAAAAAATCCTATGTAGCACCCTAATTAAGAGGAGAGAGAGGAGTTTGGTGACCCCAGGAGGACACGGTGCTAGTCACGAAAACCTAGGCAAAACATTAAAAATGGAGAAAAGTAGCCTATACATGCAAGACTTTAGTTGCTAAACCATTAAATGAGGGAAGCTTAGCAACAACAAGCTAAGCACCAATGCATTGGGGACTATGGTTGCTTAGCACATTTAATGTTTTTAGCACCTCACTTAGCACCTTTGCATTGGAGGAAGCCTTAGGCTAGTCACATGGAGAGTAACTTAGACTAGTAACATACACGTATTACGAGTCTATGTTACTAACTCCACAATGAATAGTAATATATATGTAGTGTCATATAAGACTTTATTTATTAGATTATAGACTCATATTGTCTTGGTATGTGTGATGTTACTCAAAGAGCAAGTAACTAGTTAAGTTACCACAAACATCTCTCTCCTCATTAACTCATTGTCACATAAGCAAAATTGCTGATTTGGACTCTATGTTACTGCTGAAGTTACTCCCCATTGGGGCCAGCCTTAGGCTTCCTCCAATGCATTGATGCTTAAATAAGGTGCTAAGGATATTAAAAAGCTTAGCAACCAATATCCTCAATGCATAGGTTCTTAACTATTATCACTAAGCTTGCTTTATTTAATTGTTTAATCACTAAACTCCTTCATGCATTGATTGATACACATTTTGCATAGGTCCACGCGCTTAGCACCGTTTCTTCATGGGACACCAAAGTGTTCTCCCTCCTTTTTAATTGCCTTGCCACATGAGTTTTTTGCCTACGTGGCATTCTTAGCACCGGTACACCTTGGAGCATTGGGAGCAGCCTTAGGGCTCTCTCAATGCATTGTTTCTTAGCACAACATCATAGGAGCAATAAAAGATTAAGATACAACCTCCACAATGCATTGTTTCTTGGGAGCAACTAGGCATCAGAGTACTGATGCATGGATCTTATCAGACTAGTCTAAGGCCATAGGATTGGAAACAAGTTGAACGTTCGATCTCTGAGGTCATTAAATGCCTAATTTGTTGCTAACAACTTCCGTGATTTTTTTTGCATACCACAGCTTGCTTCCTAGTAATTGCTTCCTAGAATCACGGCCGATCTCCTCTTTAAAAGCAAATCCGGCAGTTTTGAAACTATTTTGGTAAATTGTGTTTTTTTCTAACGAATAATTTGTAGAATTAATTATGTTTTGTTATGTATTAAGATATATCTTTCACAAAGGAAATATTTTTGTGTGCAACAGAAGCATTCTTCATGACAGATGAAAGCACCACTATATTGACATATTAGAAAATATATTTCTCCGTTTGCATGATGTAGACATCCTTTGAGACGAATTTTGTTGTTTGCCTTGGAAACAATTGCTGCAACAGAAACATATTTCCTTGATTCCATTCGACAAAACATTTTCTTCGCAAAAATGATCATGTTGAAGAAGAAAAGAAGCACATAGAATTGAAACAAATTCATTTTATATGATCTATAATTTGTACCCTCTAGCAACATAAAGAAAAAAAATACTATTACAATGACGCTATTATTTCCATGTAGAAGACGATGCTCCAGGCTTACGCCGAGCGAGATCCTCGTCACCGATAAGGAATCTAAAGAAACGTCCTAGGCTGATCGACTGGATGGCATTGGAGTGTCATAGGTATGTGCGGCAAACAAAGAAGCTTTGCATGAACCTGGTGGATCAACTATCTGTAAAATAGAAACATGTGTGAGAAATGATGAAGCACGTACTACATTTGTCGAAACTATAGTCGACCGAAAGAAGCATCACTTGCAATGGTTGAAGCTCATGGATACAACGGTTGAAGAAAAATGAAAAGAAGTATACACTAACAATAAAAATGGTCGAAGAAAAAGATAACTACCATAGAGGCATAATTACATGAAGTAGTTATATGAAAAAAGGACTTGAGCATTCATATGAGTACAAAAACAAGAATTTTATGATATATCAGCATATTTGAGATGCACTGGAAAGCATACAAATTTGATTTCACAAAATGGTAAACCTGCCAGATAATTTATCTACATTAGAAGCACACCGAGAGAACAAAGAAGCACTATGAAAAGGCAATGGAAGTACACTAGCATGTTGAATTATGCTACTGCTAATAACTAAAAATTCTCGGCCATCAAGAGGATCGATGTTTTGACTCACCAACATATAGATCGATATATTTATTGGCATTTGGAAGCAAAAAAAAAATAGATTCTATAAGCATCTGTATAGCAATTTATATGCTACAGAACAAAGAAGCGCATACACAATAATTTGGTAACAGAGTTATACTTGGATGGAAGCATAGAAATTTGAAATCATGTCAAAAGCTATTACAATCTACATCAAAATAGGAATCATATTATTACAATCTACATAAGAAATTTACCAATATTTATAGATGCCATAGTAATCCATTACACATCGGATATAACATATATACACTCACAAAATTCATCGAAGCAAGCATTGCATCCAAAATAACACGATCAAATCGGCTGATTAAATATGAATCAAACCCTAGTTAGGGTAAATCCATACCAGCGGGACAACGTCTGGGATGCGCCTGCAGCTTCTTTGCAAAGCCGAAATGGTGCACCAGCGCGATGGAAGGGATGGTGATGGGGCAAGGTCTGTGGGGGAACCAGACTGAAGATGAGGGTGACCCGTTCGCCGATGGGATGTCGGCCCGTCGATGGGTAGCAGTTGCAGCCGTAGAGGAGTTGTTCAAGAAGGGTGGTGCCGGAAGTAAACATCACGACGACGGAGCTCGGTGATCTCGGCGTTGCGCACGCCCGAGGGATGCGGGATGGGATAGGGTGGGTGGGCAGCCAGATTAACTCACTCGTGACGTGGCGAGGTTGGTTAGATGGAGCAGCGAGATTTACTCGGATTAGATTAGAAATACATGTCGTTGGATTGAAAGAGCATCAACGATGCATGACGCGTCTGAGAACAGTTGTCTATCAGCCTACTGTATAGAAGTGTTTCCCTTAGAGGTTGTATCTTATTTAATGATTTTAGCTCTACATAAATATGATTGGTCTAACCATGCTTTTCGCATATGGCCACGTGCAAGTGGTGTATCTTAGCTAAGATACAACCTCCTTCTTTTTCTTTATTAAATATCATGCCACATAAGCAAAAATACCAATGATTACGTGCTAAGATACTAGCATTGGGAGTGCCCTTAGAGCATGGTTAATAATATAACGAACGGTTGACTATAAGCCATTGCCATATTATCTATAGCTCATCTTATAGCCAATAAGTACAATGGTTATAGAAAAGTACTCTCTTTTTGAGGATGAAAAGTGGGTCATATATCACAAAAGTAGTATCCTCATTAATTAGCTGCTACATCATCTTTTTTCTTAGGTGGCATCTATATTTCTATTGAAGTTACTCCTCCACTGTGACCACCCTCACGCATCTGCCACTCAAAAGTCACTTCAGCGCAAAAAAGTCAGTAGTGAAAGGCTAAAATGTTTGCTCATGACTTTTCTTTAAAACATTTTTTCAGAAATATCCAAAACTTACAGTATCTTCATATTGATAGGAAAAAAGTTAATAGCATAAAAATTACATCAGCTCATACGATTGTGTCTATAACATGGCATAGCAGCGGAGGCGAGGATCCGCGATGAGGAGGAGTCCTCGTCATGATCAAGTTAGTACATAAGACGGCCGCGCGTCTTCGCGATCGGCAGCGGCAACTCATTCTTGATCGTATTGTCGCGCCAGTGTTGCCGCCTGTGACGCCCCCAAAATCAATCCGTGTACAGTAATCATGCACGCAGGGTACACGGCTGAGGTTAGGGTGCCACGGTGAGAATATCACAGCACAACACTAAACACAAAAGGATAAACAAATATATTACAATAAAGGGGGGTCACGCGGACCCGAATACATAAGTCATACAAGCCATAATATCTGAGTACAGACATAGTTAGTCAAGTTTTTCCTTAAGAAGGCTAGCACAAATCACATCAGAGATACGAATCGAAAAGGCGAGGCCTCCTGCCTGGGATCCACCGAACTACTCCTGGTCAACGGGGAACTCGACGTCGTAGTAGGCGCCTCCGGGGTACTCCTGCTCCTGGGCTCCAACGTCGGCTGCAGCGGCCGATCAGGCAAAGAGAAAAAGGGGAAATAAAGCAAAGGTGAGTATCTAGCATACCCGCGAGTCTTACGTCCGCTACTAAGCATTATGCATTGTATCAACGGAAAGAAGAGGCTGTATATAGTGGACTGAAAGACAGAAATCCAGAGCAAGGATAAGAAGCTAGGCCTATCGAAGACTAGCATCTTCCGACGATATCTTGCAGCATGAGGTAAGAATCAACCAACAATTATATAAAGCATAAAGTAATAATGCAGCAGAAGTTGCTGCAGCATTGTATAATAATAAGTTGTAATAATTAGCAATGCCTCCGAGTTCACCTCCTCGACATCCCCACGAGGAACAAAACCCGGAACCATACAGTTTAATATTAATAGTTTGTAGTGGTAAGATCCAGCTTCAGCATAAAGCGTCATGTTACCGTGGACACGGCTATTCGAATAGATTAATCTTCCCTGCAGGGGTGCACTTGTGTTACGCTACACGCACGGATCTCCAGGGTGGCGGGAACCTTGTTAGGGAACGCTCCACCGAGGCTATCCGACACTTCATAGCCCATCTTTCAAACTAAACAGAGAGGCCATCCGCCGGTCTAAATCCTAAGTACGCCGGGCCTTGGACCCCAACCCGAACGTACTCCTACACGGTGCGTGACTGGCCGGTGAAGATCAAGCAAATCCAAATAAGACACCACCGCGCGAACAACCGGCACGTTCTCGATGCCTTCGAGGGGGGCAGCATTCAAAGCATTCATCATAATCTGTGTTTCAGCATTACGTGTAACTCGGGTGGTGTGGTTAACAATCTCGCCGGAAGGGTGAAAAAGTTGGACAGACTTGGTGCCACAATAAAGTGCGGCATCGTGAAATTTCAACCAGTCCATTCCCAGAATGAGGTCTATGGTGGAAGACTTCAGAACGATGGGGGAAGCAAGGAATTCAATCCCTTCAATTTCAACAATGGTTCCGGGTACGATCTTGGAGGTGTGGGAATGGCCTATCGGGGTGCGGACAACCATCGGTGGGTTCATCTTTTCTAGCGTAAAGTTATGCGACATTGCAAATGCTTCCGACAAGAATGAATGTGATGCTCCTGTATCAAATAAAACAGTAGCAGGTACGGAATTAACGAGAAGGGTACCCATCACGGTAGCGGGTTGTTGCTGAGCTTCTTCAACATTGATGTTGTTAGCATGACCACGAGCAAGAGCAGCAGACCCAGTATTATAGTTGGGGGTCCTCTTGTTTCCACGACCATTTCCACGGCCAGCGGGGTGAACTACCAGTTGCTTCTGTTTCTGGGGGCACTCCCTGGAAAAATTCCCAGGTTGGTGGCACATGAAGCATAATCCATCCTGAGGACGAAGGGGTGTAGCATTGGGTGGTGCAGGCAGAGCTCTTGGCATCTGCGGTGGCGGAGGCATACGGGGTGCAGCATAAGATGGCCTTGGAGCAGGGACAGGTGAATGGGTCACACTGGTAGGGAGCCAGATACGACGCTTCTGCGTTGCGCCCGAAGATGAGCCAACGTCACGATAACACTTCAGAGAGTTCTTGTGCTCCATCTGGGCAGTCTCGACGGTGATAGCCTTGTTCACCATGGTGGCGAAGTTGGCGAAATCATGAACGGCAAGAGCGAGCCTGAGGTCTGGGTTGAGGCCACGACGGAACTTCTGCTGCCTGCGAGCATCAGTGGTGATCTCTCCTTCCGCATAGCGAGAGAGGTTGAGGAACTCGCGCTGATAGGCTTCAACAGTCATGTCGCCCTGAGTGAGGTTGCGGAATTCTTCTGCCTGACGATCCATGATCCCCTGAGGAATGTAGCGGGCGCGAAAGGCAGACTGAAATTCATCCCAGGTGATGACTTCTCCAACTGGCGGGGAACGCTTGTGGGTGCTCCACCACTGAGCAGCGGCGCCTTTCAGATGATAAGACGCAAAGTTCACATAGTCGGCTGGATCGACATTAGCAGACTCCAGCTCGTGCGTGATGTCGCGAAGACAGTCATCAGCATCCAACGGCTGAACAATGTTGCGGAACATAGGGGGGTTGAGGCGGGTGAAGTCGTGCAGAGTCACGGTGGCATGCTGATGGTGGTGCCCATTCTGATTAGTCTGGGGGAACTGAGCCATGACATTCTCCAGGAACTGATGGTTCAGCTCGAACCGCTGCATCATCGCGGCCATGTAATTCGGCGGCGGAGGTGGGTCGTTGGCACCACGACCACGACCACGACCACCACGACCGGCCATCCTGCTAGAATTTAACACGGGTATTTCAGCGATGAAAATTTAACGAGATACCGGAATCAAGCCTGAAGTAAAAACGACAGCGAAGAGGAGGCACGGATATATAGGAGTAGTCATATAAGACATACACATTCACACACAGAGTCAATCGAAAATCGAGCAGCGTAACATCGTAGAAATTAAGGAAAAGGACACACTAGGCGGCGCGCAGACCGCGGTAAGGATTACACGACGCGACATAGATTCCACTATGTCAATCACACCGCCAGAAAACTGTTGGCCACAGGAGTTAATGCCAGAGAACGCGCGGCTTGCCCAGAATGAGAATGGGATCCGCGGTACGGGACCTGGGGTATGACTCCTGCGACACGACTCAATCAATGGGGGAAGCACCAAAAACGCCGGGTGGAATCAAGAGAACGTGATCCTAATGTCAGATTTTGTAAAACTTACCAGCAAGGATAAGAGAGCAGATTCCCAGAGCATAGGTAAGGAGAAAAGGATCCTAATACCATAGATATCACACGTAGTGACATCAATGTGGGCCTGTAAGCCAAATATTAAGTTAGCAAAATAGTTTTTCAAAGTCTAGACTCAACTTCGACCAAGTAGTGGTGGGGTGGCTTCCTACAGGCAGTCGGCTCTGATACCAACTTGTGACGGCCCCAAAATCAATCGTGTACAGTAATCATGCACGCAGGGTACACGGCTGAGATTAGGGTGCCACGGTGAGAATATCACATCACAACACTAAACACAAAAGGATAAACAAATATATTACAATAAAGGGGGGTCACGCGGACCCGAATACATAAGTCATACAAGCCATAATATCTGAGTACAGACATAGTTAGTCAAGTTTTGCCTTAAGAACGCTAGCACAAAACACATCAGAGATACGAATCGAAAAGGCGAGGCCTCCTTCCTGGGATCCACCGAACTACTCCTGGTCAACGGGGAACTCGACGTCGTAGTAGGAGCCTCCGGGGTACTCCTGCTCCTGGGCTCCAACATCGGCTGCAGCGGCCGATCAGGCAAAGAGAAAAAGGGGAAATAAAGCAAAGGTGAGTATCTAGCATACCCGCGAGTCTCACGTCCGCTACTAAGCATTATGCATTGTATCAACGGAAAGAAGAGGTTGTATATAGTGGACTGAAAGACAGAAATCCAGAGCAAGGGTAAGAAGCTAGGCCTATCGAAGACTAGCATCTTCCGACGATATCTTGCAGCATGAGGTAAGAATAACCCAACATTTATATAAAGCATAAAGTAACAATGCAGCAGAAGTTGCTGCAGCATTGTATAATAATAAGTTGTAATAATTAGCAATGCCTCCGAGTTCACCTCCTCGACATCCCCGCGAGGAAGAAAACCTGGAACCATACAGTTTAATATTAATAGTTTGTAGTGGTAAGATCCAGCTTCAGCATAAAGCGTCCTGTTACCGTGGACACGGCTATTCGAATAGATTAATGTTCCCTGCAGGGGTGCACTTGTGTTACGCTACACGCACGGATCTCCAGGGTGGCGGGAACCTTGTTAGGGAACGCTCCACCGAGGCTATCCGACACTTCATAGCCCATCTTTCAAACTCAACAGAGAGGCCATCCGCCGGTCTAAATCCTAAGTACGCCGGGCCTTGGACCCCAACCCGAACGTACTCCTGCACGGTGCGTGACTGGCCGGTGAAGATCAAGCAAATCCAAATAAGACACCACCGCGCGAGAAAATAAGACAACACCAGTTCCCGGCAATCAGCCCGCAGTACTGCTGACGTCTGAAGAGTCCTCGGACGACACTACGAAGCAGAGGAGCCCATAACTCGTAATTCCCATGGGTAGGTAGTGTGTACATGGCATATAGCCAACTCAAGACATCCAATGAACCATTTAGCATTTTAATTAACCTGCGTGACAACCGTTATCGTTGCCTCGACTTAACTGACCCGCGGACAAAGACCACAGCCAGGATCACCAGTACATCGGTGCTTGCCCTGTCGTCCCACCAAGTCACTGCGGTTACCAACAAGGTAAACCGTCTCCTTACCTTGTCTCGCGTGTGCTCTTGAAGGAGCTCGACTTTTGGTGTTTGGTAACTCTCGCGGCCAACGATCAGGGGCCAAGCACACCGGTACACTGGTCGTAACCTCCCTGTCGTCCCGTCGCAATACCACTCGCGGGCACCGTTGGGTCGCCCGACATCTTACCTTTAAGGACACCAGTTGGTTCGAGTTCCTACCATTAAGTTAAACCAGCAGGAATCACCCTCGATGGTACACTTGAGATGGCTCGACAGAGACATCAGCGGAATGGACTAAAGAGGAATATTCTCGTATCTCCCCGGTGGTGCCGAGACACCAGCGGAATGAACTAAAGAGGAATGCCCTCGTATCATCCCAGTGATGCTACGCTACTGAGCCGACGAGAGTGAAATACGAGTCCATTCCACTCGTAAGACAAACTCGAAGCGACTCGGCAGAGTCTCGCCGTTGTAGGTTCCCTAGGGCGTCGGCATTGATCCGTACCTGTTGCAGTTGTAATATATCGTTCCCGCGATCACTCCCAAAGTGATCACGACCCTCTATTCTAAACCTAGCTAACAATGCGCAGGGTTTACTGCTGAATAATGCATATGTAATAATAGGCAGCATAGGATTAAAGGAAGGTACATCATGGGGCGACAAAAACAGGCTATGCAATTGAATAGGATTGTAATTGTAGCAGCAGCAGAAACAATTCCTAGTGCAAGAAATGTACGGAAAGATAGGCGATATCTGGGGAAGAGAATGGCTCTGCTTGCCTGGAAGCTTGCGGGAGCGTTACGGTCGTCGACGAAGTAGTCATACTCGGCAACGGTGTAGTCGACAGCAGCGTCGGGGTCTATCGGAGAATAAAGGGGGGAGAAACAATAAATACACAATAATAATAGCAATACAAATGCAAGACATAGCAGATACAAAGCAACGGAGCTCTAACGCAGGGTTAAGTATTTTTCGGCGGAGCGGGAATTATCCGGTGATGACTCATCAGTACCGGGTGATTACCGGACAGATGATCCGAAGGGGAAGGTATCATGCCGGAGGTGTCGTGGACATCTGACAAAGATAAGGGGGTGTATCCGTGTTAGTTGAACCATTCCGGACAACTTTCGTGTTCGGGATAAATTCATCCGCCAGGTTTTTACCGGGACCGGGAATTATCGACAGACAGCCCGGAGGGGGGGAATGTCGATGATCGGTGTGTTAGGGGGGTGGGGTAGACATACGAATAGTGTATCCGTATTTGTTACATTTTTCTGATGAACTTTGATGTATACAGTTTTTGAATCTGACTTACCGTTTAAAAGATATTTAAATTCAAAGTTTTAAACAATTTAAATCATTTTTTGAATTATTTTATTATTAAATTCCAAACATTATCCACAACAGGGTTGACTGGTCAAACCTGACCAGTGGGTCCCACTGGTCAGCCACACAGTGTTAATAAAACATCTAATTAAATCCAAATAATCACTGGGCCCACATGTCATTCTCTGTATTATTAACTAATTCATTTATTTTATGCAAACTGCCAGTGGGGTCCATCAGTCAGTCTAACAAGGGCCAATATCCACTTTATTATGTTAATCAACAGTTTTATTAGGGCCATGGGGCCCAGCTGTCTGTGAGGGGGGGGCTTAATCCAAAACGGTTTAACCAGGGGGGGGGTTAACTCCCGGCCAGCACGTCGGCGGCGAGCCGTGTCACGACGGGGAGAGGGCAGCCGGAGCGGCGACCGGAGAGAGTGTGACGAGGGCGCGGGCGGCGGTGCGGGCTGCGGTGGTCCACAACCTGCGTGGCCGGCGGCGTCAGTGAGGGGCATGGAGTAGCCACGAGCAGACGAACCCTCCCGTGGCACGCAAGGCCCGGGGCGAGCGGCTGTTGTGGGGGGGGGGGGCGGCCAAAGGAGGTAGCGCGTGCTGGTGGACGTGCAGGGCGTGTCCCAGGTGTGGCCAGGGGCGCGGTGCGCGCCGCCAGGGCGTGGTCTAGGGTAAGTGCGCGGCGAGCGCCGCTGGTTCATGGCGGGCGACGGGCGCAGGAGCACGGCCAGTAAACGAGACGGGGGAGAGAGGAACGAGTTCGGCGGCTCACAGGGAGGCTCGAGGAAGGTCTCGGGGAGGTCCAGCCGGCAACGCACGGGTCGCCGGAGTCCACGGAGGACGGCGTTGGGGACGAGCCCGATGCGCGGCGTGCGGTGGCTATTGACGCGCGAAGTCGAGGTAGTCGTCGATGGGGAGCGTGCTGGACACGACGGGTGGGGCTGGAGAGGACGCTGGCCGCGCTGGTTCTCAAGACGGCGGCCATGGCGGCCCGGTGGCACTTGGGGAGAAGCAGGGGAGGGGGAGAATAATAGGGGCTCGATCTAGGGTTTCAAGTGGGAGAGGTTAGGGGCGTTCTTATCCTCGCGGTGCTCCTGTAGCGACACGCGCGCGAGCCGGCTGTGGTGGCCACGGCGGCCACGGTCGCCATGATGACGCGGTCGGAGGAATAGTGGGGAAGAAGAGGGGGTTGGGGTGGGATGGGCTCTGGGTGGGCTGGGGCTGCCCAGAGCGGTAGATAGGTGTTTTCCCATTTTATGCTTTGTTTTCTTTATTTTTTCTGTTTTAATTTTGTTTGGCAACCAATAGACTTTTGTAGAACATGTGACAAGCTCTAGTATTATTATTACACCATACTTTAGTGCCACAAAAAGTTTTGCTCACAAATAAATTCATTTGATAATTATTATTTATTTTAAAGTTTTAAATGGTGTTTTCTAGCTACTGTTTTTTATTTCTTTTGATATTAAAACATTTTAATAAAACCCAAGTTCATTTTTAATATGACCTACTGATTATTTGGCATTTAATAAAATTGTTGGCACAATTTTTGGAACAACTTTTTCCCACATGGTTTTGAAGTTCCAAATGAGTTTGGATTAGAACTAGACTTGATCAAGGGGGATTATCCCTTGCTTAATCATCATGACATGGAAATTAACAAGGTGATTACTGTAGCGTGACACCCGGGGTGTTACAAATCTCCACCACTACAAAGAATTCTCGTCCTGAGAATTAAAGGTAGTGTAAGGGGTAAAGTTTCGGTTTCGTATTCTAGCGATTCTTTTGGTTGTTATTTCCCTTCTCGATGAAGTTAATCCTTCCCGTTGAAGTCTTCATTTCTCCGCGTCGGTGCATCTCGACGAGTTGTTATCCTTTCTTCGGGGCCTTCATCGTACTTACGATCAAGCTAGGAGGAAAATTCAAGGGGGGGGGGGCGGATAGATACCTTGTTAATGAACCGAGGTTGTCCGAGGTTAAAGGGTACAGAGTATCTTCCGAGTTTAAGCTCAGGGAAGTACATCGAGAGAAACAAAAGAAAGTATGAGGTGTTTCAAGCGGATAGGCATGCACTCGATGCCGATGACGGATGATGAAAAAGGGGTCCAAAGCAGCAGGCATAAGCACCAAGTCTGATATCGAACTGAATATCACAAGGTAGAGGACTCGTGAATTGCATACGAGGTCAAGCAAGAGGAATAACCTCGAGAACTGAAAGGTACAAGAGTGTCAGGTTTCGATCCTGTGGAACTGTGGGTTATGGGCCCACAGAAGAATCAGAAGGATGGTGACACACAATGCGATCAAGTTGCAAGGTAAGTCAGAGAACAGCTTGTCAGCTATATCGACAACAACATCGGTACCAAGGGCAGTGGACATTGAGAACCATTTCCTGCTCGTTAATACGAGGCGGGCCAATTGGCAAAGTTCTCGTCCCGGTGGTTACCAAGATGCCATCAACAATGGCAGCAAGGGTTACTGACGAGGTAGTACACCGAGGTGTTTACATAAGCAGGGAATCATCGCTGCTTAGATAATTTATATCACAAGAAAGATTAAACAGACCAATGGAAGGAAAAATGTGATTGCCTGATCAAACAGACCAATGGAAGGGAAACGTGATGATACACAAGTATCACGTGTATGTCTTTCCCAAGGAAAGGCAGAGCACGATATATATAACCAAGTTGTATTGGCACGGATTAAAGGGAGGTTGTCGACGATAACAAAAATCATCGGGGGGCAGGGATGGTATTTCACACGATGAATTCATTTGACACATGGAATAAGGCATGTAAGATTAGTCGGATAATAATCCAAGAAAAGGTCGGATGGTTCGCAAAGCATCTGATGTGAGTATCGACAGTCAATCGGGAGGAGAAAGAATGCCAAGGCATCGGGTGATGGAAGCATTGGAATGATTCGATGCTTAAATACCAGGGAATCGTGTTTTCTAGATCGGGAGGTGGATGCAATCATCCATACGGACTTATCGGTGGCATGGAATTGCAAAGGCGATGAACACGTAGGTTCTCGGGAATTTATCGGAGAGTAATCTTCGAAATCTTCAGGTGAATCAGGCGATCATCAGGAATGCAGTGCTCTCCGGAAGGAAGGAGGTACGAGAACCTAAAGTCAGAGTTAATAAAACTTACCAGCAAGGATAAGAGAGCAGAGTCCCAGAGCATAGGTACGGAGAAAAAGATCCTAATACCGTAGATATCACACGTAGTGACATCGATGTGGGCCCGTGAGCCAAACATTAAGTTAGCAAAATAGTTTTGCAAATACTAGACTCAACTTCGACCAAGGAGTGGTTAGGGGCTTCCTACAGGCAGTTGGCTCTGATACCAACTTGTGACGCCCCAAAATCAACCCGTGTACAGTAATCATACACGCAAGGTACACGATCGAGATCAGGAACTCACAGTGAGATATCACAACACAACTCTACGAATAAAATAATACAAGTTGTTTAATACAAGCCAGGGGCCACGAGGGCTCGAATACAGCAGCTCGAGAGCACAAGTCAGCGGAAGCAATAGTATCTGAGTACAGACACAAGGATACAAGGTTGCCTTAAGAAGGCGAGCACAAATATCAACAACGATCGAAAAGGCGAGGCCTCCTGTCTGGGAACCTCCAAACTACTCCTAGCCAAACGGGAACTCGGCGTCGTAGAAGGCATCAGGGATCTTCACGTTGCGGTGGTCGACATCGGGGATCTCCTACTCCTGGACTCCAAGGCTCCAACGTCGACTGCAGCGGCCGATCAGGCAAAATAATAAAAGGGGAAAAATAAAGCATCTGAGTATCTAGCATACCCGCGAGTCTTACGTCCGCTACTAAGCATTATGCATTGTATCAATTGGAAAGGGGAGGATGTATATAGTGGACTGCAAGGTAGAAATCAGAATAAGGGTAAGAAGCTAGGCCTATCGAAGACTAGCATCTTCCGACGAGTCTTGCAGCATGAGGAGAGAATAGCCAACAGTTTATATAAAACATAAAGTAACAATGCAGCAGAAGTTGCTGCAACATTGTATAATAATAAGTTGTAATAATTAGCAATGCCTCCGACTTCACCTCCTCGACATCCCAGCGAGGAAGAAAACCCGGAACCATACAGTTTAATAATAATAGTTTGTAGTGGTAAGTTCCAGCTTCAGCATAAAGCGTCCTGTTACCGTGGACACGGCTATTCGAATAGATTAATCTTCCCTGCAGGGGTGCACTTGTGTTACGCTACACGCACGGATCTCCAGGGTGGCGGGCACCTTGTTAGGGAACGCTCCATCGAGGCTATCCGACACTTCATAGACCATCTTTCAAACTCAACAGAGAGGCCATCCGCCGGTCTAAATCCTAAGTACGCCGGACCTTGGACCCCAACCCGAACGTACTCCTGCATGGTGCGTGGCTGGCCGGAGAAGTTAAATAAAATCCAAATAAGACACCACCGCGCGAGCAAATAAGAAAACACCACTTCCCGGCTATCAGCCCGCAGTATTGCTGACGTCTGAAGAGTCCTCGGATGACACTACAAAGCAGAGGAGCCCATAACTCGTAATTCCCACGGGTAGGTAGTGTGTACATGGCATATAGCCAACTCAAGACATGCACTGAACCATTTAGCATTTTAATTAATCTGTGTGACAACTGTTATCGTTGCCTCGACTTAGCTGACCCGCGGACAACAACAGCAGCCAGGACCACCAGTACATCGGTGCCTGCCTTGTCGTCCCACCAAGTCACTACGGTTACCAACAAGGTGAACCGTCTCCTTACCTTGTCTCGCGTGTGCTCTTGAAGGAGCTCGACTTTCGGGGTTTGGTAACTCTCGCGGCCAACGATCAGGGGCCAAGCACACCGGTACACTGGTCGTACCCTCCCTGTCGTCCCGTCGCAATACCACTTGCGGGCACCATTGGGTCGCCCAACTTCTTACCTTTAAGGACACCAGTTGGTTCCAGTTCCTACCATTAAGTGAAACCAGGAGGAATCACCCTCGATGGTACACTTGAGATGGCTCGACAGAGACATCAGCGGAATGGACTAAAGTGGAATATTCTCGTATCACCCCGGTGGTGCCGAGACACCAGAGGAATGAACTAAAGAGGAATGCCCTCGTATCATCCCAGTGATGCTACGCTACTGAGCCGACGAGAGTGAAATACGAGTCCATCCCACTCGTAAGCCAAACTCGAAGCGACTCGGCCGAATCTCACCGTTGTAGGTTCCCTAGGGCGTCGGCATTGATCCGTACCTGTTGCAGTTGTAATATATCGTTCCCGCGATCAGTCCCAAAGTGATCACGACCCTCTATTCTGAACCTAGCTCACAATGCGCAGGGTTTACTGCTGAATAATGCATAAGTAATAATAGGCAACATAGGATTAAAGGAAGGTACATCAAAGGGCGACAAAAACAGGCTATGCAATTGAATAGGATTGTAATTCTAGCAGAAACAGTAACAATGCCTACTGCAAGAAATGTATGGAAAGATAGGCGATATCTGGGGAAGAGAATGGCTCTGCTTGCCTAGAAGCTCGCGGGAGGGTTACGGTCGTCGACGAAGTAGTTGTACTCGGCAACGGTGTAGTCGACAACAGCGTCGGGGTCTATCGGAGAATAAAGGGGGGAGAAACAATAAATACACAACAATAATAGGAATACAAATGCAAGACATAGCAGATACAAAGCAACGGAGCTCTAACGCAGTGTTAAGTATTTTTCGGCGGAGCGGGAATTTATCCGGTGATGACTCATCAGTACCGGGTGATTACCGGACAGATGATCCGGAGGGGAAGGTATCATGCCGGAGGTGTCGTGGACATCCGACAAAGATAAGGGGGGTGTATCCGTGTTAGTTGAACCGTTCCGGACAACTTTAGTGTTCGGGATAAATTCATCCGGCAGGTTTTTACCGGCACCGAGAAATTATCGACAGACAGCCCGGAGGGGGGGGGAATGTCGATGATCGGTGTGTTAGGGGGGTGGGGTAGACATACGGACAGCGTATTCGTATTCGTTACATTTGTCTGATCAACTTTGATGTATAAAGTTTTTGAATCTGATTTACGGTTTAAAAGATATTTAAATTCAAAGTTTTAAACAATTTAAATCATTTTCTGAATTATTTTATTATTAAATTCCAAACATTATCCACAACAGGGTTGACTGGTCAAACCTGACCAGTGGGTCCTACTGGTCAGCCACACAGTGTTAATAAAACATCTAATTAAATCCAAATAATCACTGGGCCCACATGTCATTCTTTGTATTATTAACTAATTCATTTATCTTAAGCAAACTGCCAGTGGGGTCCATCAGTCAGTCTAACAAGGGCTAATATCCACTTTATTATTTTAACCAACAGTTTTATTAGGGCCATTGGCCCCAGCTGTCTGTGAGGGGGGGGGGCTTAATCCAAAACGGTTTAAGCAGGGGGGTGGGGTTAACCCCCAGCCAGCACGTCGGCGGCGAGCCGTGTCACGGCGGGGAGAGGGCAGCCGGAGCGGCGGCCGGAGAGAGTGCGACGAGGGGGCGGGCGGAGGTTCGGGCTGCGGTGGTCCACAACCGGCGTGGACGGCGGCGTCAGTGAGGGGCATGGAGTAGCCACGAGCAGACGAGCCCTCCCGTGGCACGCAAGGCCCGGGGCGAGCGACTGTTGTGGGGGGGGGGGCGGCCAAAGGAGGTAGCGCGTGCTGGTGGACGCGCAGGGCGTGTCCAAGGCGTGGCCAGGGGCGCGGTGCCCGCGGCCAGGGCGTGGTCCAGGGCAAGGGCGCGGCAAGGGCCGCTGGTTCATGGCGGGCGACGGGCGCAGGAGCACGGCCAGTAAACAAGACGGGGGAGAGAGGAACGACTGCGGCGGCTCACAGGGAGGCTCGAGGAAGGTCTCAGGGAGGTCCTGCCGGCAACGCACGGGTCGCCGGAGTCCACGGCGGACGGCGTTGGGGACGAGCCGGATGCGCGGCGTGCGGTGGCTCCCACTACAAATTGACGCGCGAAGTCGAGGTAGTCGTCGATGGGGAGCGTGCTGGACACGACGGGTGGGGCTGGAGAGGACGGTGGCCGCGCTGGTTCTCAAGACGGCGGCCATGGCGGCCCGGTGGCACTTGGGGAGAAGCAGGGGAGGGGGAAAATAAAAGGGGCTCGATCTAGGGTTTCAAGTGGGAGAGGTCAGGGGCGTCCTTATCCTCGCGGTGCTCCTGTAGCAACGCGCGCGCGAGCCGGCTGTGGTGGCCACGGCGGCCACGGTCGCCATGACGACGCGGACGGAGAAACAGTGGGGAAGAAGAGGGGGTTAGGTGGGATGGTCTCTGGGTGGGCTGGGGCTTCCCAGAGCGGTAGATAGGTGTTTTCCCATTTTATGCTTTGTTTTCTTTATTTTTTTCTGTTTTAATTTTGTTTGGCAACCAATAAACTTTTGTAGAACATGTGACAAGCTCTAGTATTATTATTACACCATACTTTAGTGCCACAAAAAGTTTTGCTCACAAATAAATTCATTTGATATTTATTATTTATTTTAAAGTGTTAAATGGTGTTTTCTAGCTACTGTTTTTTATTTCTTTTGATATTAAAACATTTTAATAAAACCCCATTTCATTTTTAACATGGCCTACTGATTATTTGGCATTTAATAAAATTGTTGGCACAATTTTTGGAACAACTTTATTTTCCCACATGGTTTTGAAGTTCCAAATGAGTTTGGATTAGAACCAGACTTGATCAAGGGGGATTATCACTTGCTTAATCATCATGACATGGAAATTAACAAGGTGATTACTGTAGCTTGACACCCGGAGTGTTACAATAGAGATGATCTTGCATTTAGCTATGTGGGGACTTTCACACTATAGAACTTGGCTTGCATATTCCAAGGATGAGCATCCTCAAAAGAGATCTAGGTCTTCATGAGCGAGCAAGTTAGATGCGCCCACACTAGTTCCATTGGAGAGCTTTTCAGCTCATATGTGCATCCGTTGCATGGCAATCCCTACTCCTCACATCATATCTATCATTTGGCCTTCTCGACTATGATTGTCCTCATTGATGTGAGCCTTTCTCGCCTTTTTGACTTCCTCGTCCACCATATTCTCTCTTTGCCATCCTAAGTGTCAACTCTCGTGCTTACGCTCATCCATTGCATGAGTTTTCAAAATATCGAAAGGGAGTGGATCAAATTGACTTGTACCTGGCTAGTGGTCCGGGGATGAGTGAAGATAAGATTCTAAAGAAGACCAAGTGTGAAACTTTAGTAGATTGAGTTCTCAACACAAAAAATACTTTTTTGTCGTATTCCCTATCCCCCTTCTTGCATGCAAACACCATTTGGAGACATTCGAGTCACGGACAGCGAAAGCTCTTGCACCTAATATTCTTTCGTTGATTTTTTCAATGCTAATATAGACTCTTGCATGTTATGACTTGAATTGAATTACATACCTTGATTGCTTTAATTTTCAAAGTACTTATATGGTTGCTAGCATGTCACCACAGAAATTATGCCTGCTATCATTTACCTACTCGAGGACGAGTAGGAATTAAGCTTGGGGATGTTGATACGTCTCAAATGTATCGATAATTTTTGCTCGCTCCATGCATGTTTTGTGTGATATTGCTATGATCTAGATACACTTTCATACACTCTTGATCATATTTGGACTAACCTACTAACTCAGTGCACCCGAGTGCCAGTTCCTGTTTTCTGCTGTTTTTTTATTCCAGGTCCCCCCATATTAAAAGTGCTCAGGCGGCCACCTGGCGCGGCCAGGGGCCTGGCCGCGCCAGGGGGTAGCCTGGACCCCTGGTGCCCCCTGGCTGCCCCCCTTCGCCTATTTATTCTCCGTCACAGGGAAACTCCGAAGACAGAACCCTATTTTGCAAATTCTCCTCTGTTCCGCCGCCGCCGCGCTTCCAAGATCGGGAGCACCGTCAGGACCCTTCCCGGCACCCTGCCGGAGGGAGAATCGACCTCCGGGAGCTTCTCATCCACCATGGACGCTTCCCGGATGTGCCGTGAGTAGTCTACCTTGGACCATGGGTCCGTGATCAGTAGCTATGTGATGTTCTCCTCCCCTATTTGTTCTTCATGGTTTAGACCTCGTGAGCTGCCCTACATGATCGAGGCACATATGTAATTCTTTTTGCTTTTGCTATGCTGAGTTTGATGGGATCTAATGGATTATGAGATTATGTTTAGATTGTGATAGAGTAATATAATTGGTTCTTATCTTTTGTATTTTTGTTCCGAAGTAATTCTTGCATGTTCTCCGTTGCTATTTATTGCTTTGGCCAAGTGGTAGGTAGTGACTCTAAGAGGGAACATTATGCTCGATTGTGGGTACATGCCCCCTGATGACACATTTGATTGACAGAAACATGAGTATAGGGGATGTGCTGTGGCCACAAGGGGGAAAACAACGGTGCTTGTAACTGCTGTTACAAGGATTGTTTACTTTACGCAAAGTTCTTTTAATGCAGTTGTCTGTTGCTTTGGGTTTACACTATGGGTGGGCTCGCAACTTAATACAAGTGAGATGTTCTGGATGGATATCTCAAGGTGGATGATTAGTAGTAGACGCAGTTGGATTTTGGTCTACTTATTTTGGCGTACTGCCCATGCTTTTGAGCCTCTTCCTTTCTTTTGTAGCATAGTTAGCATTGCGGTGCGTTTATAATGCTGTCAATTGCCCGTTTGTAATTTGTTTACCTTGCGTAGCAGTCTTATCGTCTTTTGGAAGAGAGACATCACTAGTGAACATCACGGGACCTCGGTCCATATTCTCATCACTGTTTACACGCTCGTTTACTTTATTGATTTTTACTTTCAGTTGCTATCATTATCATTATCCTGTGTTTTTGATCCTTTGTAAACAACATGACCGGAGAGATTGATAACCTCTCTGAACTTCGTTGGGAGCAAAGTTTATTGTGTTGTGTGCAGGTCCGCGTCAGGTGCACCGCTGACACCTACTTATCATCGCCGGAGTCCTACTGGTCGATACTCAACCTCGGTATCTTCACCGAGGGAACCTTGCTGCTACGCTGCATCTTAACCTTCCACTTGGGGTAACCAACGAAGGGCGAGAAGCAATCCTCTCTCACGTATCACTCCCTCACTGTGACCACCCTCACGCATCTGACGCTCAAAAGGCACTTCAGCGGAAAAAAAGTCAGTAGTGAAAGGATGAAACGTTTGCTCATGACTTTTCTTCAAAACATTTTTTAGAAATATCCAAAACTTACAGTATATTCATATTGATAGGAAAAAAGTTAATAGCATAAAAATTACATCAGCTCATAAGATTGTGTCTATAACATGTCATAGCAGTGGAGGTGAGGATCCGCGATGAGGAGGAGTCCTCGTCACGATCGAGGTAGTGCATAAGACGGCCGTGCGTCTTCGCGATCGGCAGCGGAAACTCATTCTTAATCGTATTGTCGCGCCAGTGTTGGCGCCGTGATGGCGACGCTTCACGGCTGAACATCGTGTATGCGCTATTCAGCGAGGTCGACTGATTCTTAACACGACATTCGATCTGGACGCAGTGGTCGTCGTGCATCGGGGGCGGCGATGCAAACTCAGGCTTCATGACACATCTATTGGCCGGCTCCTCATAACCGACAACGATCTGGCACGAGGTGCTCTCCTGAATTAGATCCACAGACATTTCGTGGACGGATGGCTTCAGGTGGTCCGTATGACCCTGCGGGCTTTGCACAAGGGAATTTGTCTTGGCTACATTTAGCATTGTTATACCACATATGATCACTTAAACCGGTATACGTCCGCATTGGACGAGGTTTGTCTTGGAGGGGCTGAATTCTCCTATGGACGAATGCGGAGACAAGATAAAAAATGAAGACACCTCTGCTTCATATCGTGGACTTTGGTCATGATTTGAATCGCTCTATCCTTCCCAGTGAGGGTGAGCTTCTGATTTGAACCATCTGAGCTACCAAGACACTCTCTGGTGTAGATAGGGAGTTGGCACGCCTCTGGACCAGCTTCTGTTTTGTAATAAAAACCAACTGTTTTTCCAATATTGCACAGACTCTGGAAGAATATATTGAAAGTATTGGACCTGGCTTCTTCGTGTGATGAAGAGACCACTGCAGACATGATTTGTGCGGGTGGGTTCACCACCAGATGGCTTGTTTACTCTCTTTGGCTTAAGAGAATAAATGTAGCGGAATAACATCCAATGGGCTTCTATCCCTAATAAACCCTCACAAAGAGTTATGAAACTAGACATCAATGACGGTATTGGGAGCAAGGTGATGAAGTTGCGCCCCGGTGAAACATCGATCACCAAACCTGTTACCGATCTAGGCTCCCTGTCGGGATCCCCTAGACTAGTCATCGTCGAGTCTCCACGTGAAACATCAATCACCAAACCTGTTACCGATCTAGAACCCTGAAAAGAGTTTGGGGGTAGTATCATGAGTACGCTAAGTACTCAACATCCAACTGTAGATGACCATAACCAGCAAGAACCAATCACTCGTCACCCTATGATAACTAGTAGTTCACGGTAAATATGGGATGAGTGGTTTGGTTGCTGCCGCACTAGCATTAATGAAGTGGATAACGATCTAAAGTGTAAGATGAGAAGCCAAGCATTCGAGGAGGAATCACCTCTGTTACGCCCCCAAAGTCAAGCCATGTACAGTAATCATACACGCAGGGTACACGACCGAAATCAGGGTGCCACGGTGATAATATCACAACACAACACTAGACACAAATAAGATAAACCTGATATTACAAACCAGGGATCACGAGGATCCGAATACATAAGTTATACAAACCATAATATCTGAGTACAAACATAGTTAGTCAAGTTTTTCCTTAAGAAGGAAAGCACAAATAACATTTGAGATACAGATCGAAAAGGTGAGGCCTCCTGCCTGGGATCCACCAAACAACTCCTGGTCGACGGGGAACTCAACACCGTAGTAGGCTCCTCCTGGAATCTCCAGCTCCTGGGCTCCAACGTCTAATGGAAGCAACCGGTCGGGTATATAAAACAAAGGGGGGGGGGTAAATAAAGCAAAGGTTAGTATCTAGCATACCCGCGAGTCTTACGTTCGCTACTAAGCATTTATGCATATGTATCAAATGGAAAGGGGAGGCTATATATAGTGGAATGAAAGTCAGAAAACCAGAATAAGTAAGAGAAGCTAGGCCTATAGAAGAGTAGAATCTTCCGACGAGTCTTGCCGCATGAGGAGAGAATATCCAACAGTTTATATAAAGCATAAAGTAACAATCCAGCAGAAATTGCTGCAGCATTGTATAATAGTAAGTTGTAATAATTAGCAATGCCTCCGAGATCCCTTCCTCGAATTCCGAGCGAGGAAGAAAACTCGGAACCAACAGTTTTATAGTATTCCCTCCGATCCATAATAAGTGTCGCTTATTTTGTACTAAGCTAGTACAAACTTTGTACTAGATGAGCGACACTTATTATGGATCAGAGGGAGTAGTAGTTTTTAGTAGTAGGATCTGGATTTAGCATAAAGCGTTCTGTTACCGTGGACACGGCTATTCGAATAGATTAAAATCGCTGCAGGGGTGCACTACTGTTAATCCTGCACGCTCGGATCTCCAGGATGGCGTACACGTTGTTAGGGAATGCCCCGCCGAGGCTATCCGACACGCCGCAACCCATCCTAGGCTCAGCAGAGAGGCCATCCGCCAGACTAACTCCTAAGCGCTTAGGGGTCTAGGACCATCACCCTTCACAATCCTGCACGGTGCGAGGCTGGGGGAGAAAGCAAAAGAAAATACCACCGCTCGAGCGAAGTAGACAAACCGCTTCCCGGCAATCAGACCGCAGTACTGCTGACGTCTGAAGAGCTTTCGAATGAACTACGACGCAGGGGAACCCATAACTCCTTATCCCACGTCAAGGTAGTGCGTACAGTCCTTTGCGGCCTCTCAAGTCATCCACCGAACCCTTAGTCATTTTATTATCTCGCGGACAACCGTTATCTTTGTCGGACAACGAACACCAGCGAGGACCACCAGTACATCGGTGCCTGCCCTGTCGTCCCGTCAAAGCGCGCGGTTACCATCAAGGTGAACCATCTCCTTACCTTATCTCGCGTGTGCTCTTGGAGGAGCTCGACTTTCATGGTTTGGTATATCTCGCGGCCAACATTGAGGGTCCAAGCACACCTGTACATCGGTCGTCCCCTCCCTGTCGTCCCGTCGAAATACCACTCGCGGGCACCATTGGGTCACCCAACTTCTTAACTTTAAGTACAACCATTGTTCAGGACCCTAGGACGGCTATACAGAGTCAGCAGCGAGTGGAGTACGAGGATTACTCCTCGATGGCTCACACTTGATGGTGGTTCGGCAGAGCCGAGGTAGGGGCCTTAGGTGGTGTCTGCATGGTACCGTACATGTGCAATTATCATTATTTTATCCACGTTCACTCCCCAGAGCGATCACGGCCCGCTATCTAATCTTAGTTGACTAACAATGCGCATGTCTAACTGTTGAATAACATATATATATATATATATTTATTTATAGGCAGCATAGGATAAAGGAAGGTACATCAAGGGGCGAAAAAATAGGCTATGCAATAAAATAGGATTGTAACGTAGCAGCAGCAGTAACAATGCCTAGTGCAAGAAATGTACAGAAAAGATAGGCGATATCTAGGGAAGTAAAATGGATCTTCTTGCCTGGAAGCTCGACGGGTAGGGGTACGGGCGTTGACTTAGTAGTCGTACTCAGCAGCGGTGTAGTCAGCGGCAGTAGAGGGGTCTACCAGAGAATAAGGAGGGGGGAGAAACAGTAAATACCAAGTAAACATAAGCAAACAGATGCATGACATGACAAATGCATTGTTATCGGTGTTCTTACGCAATACAAAGTGCTATGCTCAGAGCGGGAATTCATCTGAGGATGAAATACCGGCTCCGGGTGATTATCGACAAACCGCCCGGAGGGGGAATGTCTCGTGTTCGTTGTGTTAGATTGGTGTGGTTCGTATATGGATAGCGTATTTGTATTCGTCGTATTTTTCTAATTAATTTTTATGTATAAAGTTTTCTCATCTGATTTATGGTTTAAAAGATATAAATTTCTGAAGTTTAAATCAATTTGAAAGGATTTCTGGATTTTCTTTATTATTTTAATTTCAACATTATCCAGAACAGTGAGTTTGACTGTTCAATTAACATGTGGGTCCCATATGTCAGCCTCAAAGTAATAATAAATCATATAATTAAATTTAAATAACCACTAGGCCTAGATGCCATAGACTATTATTTATCCCAATTCAGTTGTTTAATTAAATAGCCAGTGGTGTAGGCTGTGAGTGAGATAGAGACTATTAATCAATTGTTTCAATTTAAACATGGGGTGAAGTGGTGCTGGACCCACATGTAAGTCAAATAGGCAATTATCTTAACAATTTTTATTTAAACAAAACTTACTGGCCTTGTGCCCACTATTCATAGGCTCTAAAGGTTGTTTCAATTTTAATTAAAACACCAACAATTAGAGGGGACGGGGCCCGCTGTCAGTGAGTGATTAGAAGTTAAGTAAACTCCAGACGAGTGGTGCCCGCCTGTGTATAACCGTCGATGGCGCCGGAGTTGCTTCGACGAGAAACAACGAGGGAGGCGCCGCTCAGAAACGGCGCACATACCACAATTTGCCCCCTGGTTTGTTCCTATGGGACGCCCTCGGCGCGCCGCGTCTAGCTGGGGCATCGGCAGGAGCTAGGGGTGGTCGGAACAACGCCGACGTCGAGCCGTGGCGGCGGAAGTCCTCGGACGTCGATGGAGGCGACGACTGCGTGCATGGGTTTGAATGATTCTTCGCGCGTTGGGAAAGTGGGGGCACGTAGAGCACAACGACACACATCGAAGGGAAAGTGTGCGAGCTAGGACATGGAGGGCGAGCTCGACTGCGGCGGCGAGCTCCTGCTCCCGTGGCCGCGACGACTATGGTGAGAGGGAGGGGACACGGGGAGTTGGCGACCGACGTGGAGCTCACCGTGAGAAGCAGAGGGTGGCAGCGGGCTCGTGGGAGGGTGGGGGTGGACGGAACCTCCAATCGATTGCCGGCGGTCTTGAGTTGAAGATGACGACGCTGCGCTCCGCTTGGGACTCCTCGGCTCGATTCCTTCCACACGGGGACAAAGACCATAATGGCTAGGCGACTAGACACGCTGGCGGAGGTTGGCGTCGCTGTTGGCCGCAGCGGCGCGAGATGACGGCGACGAGGAGTCCACGGGCGGCTATGGGATTGGGCGGGGAGTGAGGCGGAGTGGGGGAAGGGTGTCTCCTAGATCTAGGGTTTGCCCATGGTGCCCTAGGGGTTGTTCTTATCCAGCAGGGGGTTTGTCGGATGTGCGACACGACGGCAGCAACGGCTGGGGCGCCATGGATGGCCGCCACGCACAGTGAACAGGGAAAGGGGGAAGAATACTAGGAGGTGGGAGTGGGCCGGGTTCTTGGCTTGGTTGTATTTGCCCGAGGCAAGGGATAGCGTTTTTCTATTTTGTTTTTTTTCCTTTTTTTCTTTTTCTTTTTCTTTTCTCTTCTTATTTCATTTGCCTAGCATTTGAATTTTGTAAATTGTGAAAGAAGTTCCATAATTAGTGTTGCACTTTAAAGCAGTGCCACAAAAAGTGTGGGCCTAAGAGAAATTCGTTTGACTTTTTGGCAATTAATAATTGATTAAAGGGGGCTCTTTACTACTGTTTTTACTTTTCTTTGCTATCAAATGATTTTTTGCCAAATGTGAAACTTGTTGGTACATTTGTGTTGCAGTTTAGGGAGTTGCCACAAAAAGTTTGGGCATTTACTAAAATCATTTGCTATATGTTTTTGAACTGCAACTAGCAAATGTGGCTGTTTTAGCACTGGTTTGAATTGTTTGCATTTTTCAACAAATTAATAAATACCCAAAGTTAGTTTATCATGGTTTAATGATTTTTAGGCATTTAATAAAATTGTTTGCACACTTTTTGGAAAATGTTTTATTTGGCTCTTTGTTTTTAATATCAACCAATAGAGTTTTTGGATATGATCAAATGCAAAGTTGATCAAGGCATGATTAGCAATGGTAATCGTCATTAGAAAAAATGATTACTGTTACATGACACTGTGGGTGTTACAAATCTCCCCCACTATAAGAATTCTCGTCCCGAGAATTTAAGTGGTAGAGGGGAAGAGATCGGGCTATTCTTCACGAAGACGATCTTCGCGTTCCCAAGTGGCCTCATCTTCAGAATGATTCGACCACTAAACTTTGAGGAACTTAGTTGTCTTATTGCGGGTTCGACGTTCAGACTGATCAAGAATGCAGCTCGGATGTTCTTGATAAGACAAGTCCTGTTGCAATTCCAGCATTTCATGATCCACTCCTCGGATAAGATCCTTGAAATGCGACGGAGTTGCGACACGTGGAAGACATCGTGGACTTGGGAGAGGTTCGGAGGCAATTCCAACCGGTATGCCACTGGTCCACTTCTAGAGAGGATATGCAATGGGCCAATGTAGCGAGGATCCAACTTTCCTTTGATCCCAAAACGATGAGTGCCCCTCATGGGAGTGACACGAAGGTAAGCTTGTTCGCCGGGTTGATAGACCATTTCCTTGTGCTTGCGGTCATAGTTTCTCTTCTGGCGGGACCGAGCAGCCTTCAAATGTTCACGGATAACGCGGACCTGATCTTCAGCATGCTAGAAATTTTCGGACCAATGAGGGTACGTTCCCCAGTTTCTGACCAATTCAGAGGGGTTCGACAGGTACGTCCATAAAGAACTTCAAAGGGTGCTATCTGCAGACTAGCTTGATAGCTATTGTTGTACGAGAATTCAGCAAACGGAAGAGATTCCTCCCATTTCTTACCGAATAAAATGACACAAGCTCGAAGCATGTCTTCCAGCACTTGATTAACTCGTTCAACTTGTCCTTACGACTTGGGGTGATAAGCAGTGCTGAAGTTTAGGTGAGTGCCCATAGCTTCTTGGAAACTATTCCAAAATCTGGAGGTGAAAATGCTGCCCTGGTCTGAACTGATCTCCAACGGAATACCGTGGAGGGACACAATTCTGGAAACATACAAGTCTTCTAACTGACTAGTAGAGATCGTCTCCTTTACTAGAAGAAAGTGGGCAACCTTGGAGAATCAGCCGATGACGACAAAGATAGCATCATGAACCTTCTGTGATCTGGGAAAACCAGTGACAAAGTCCATCTCGATCTGGTCCCACTTCCATTCAGGAATAGAAAGTGGTTGCAGAGTTCCAACAGGTATTTGATGTTCTGCTTTCACGCGGCGGCAAACATCACACTCGTCAACATATCGAGTGATGTCTTGCTTCATGTTAGACTACCAGTACCGCTGACGAAGGTCTTGGTACATCTTGGTACTACCAGGGTGAATCGACAGAGGGGTATCGTGAGATTCTTTCATGACGCGCGTGGTTAAGTTTAGATTGGGCTTACTTCTAGGGACCACTAAATGATTCTTGAAGTACAACGTACCATCATCAGCAATAGTGAAGAGGGAGGGCTTTCCACTAGCGATATACTTCTTAATCTTCTCGACATCATAGTCACATGTTTGTATCCACTTGTCGAGGTCCGGTTCAACAAGAAGGTTATTCACATATCCTTGTGGAACAATATCGAGGTTCAGCTTTCGAAGCTCTTCATACAGAGGTGGTTTTTGTACTTGAACTTCAAGTTCACTACAGTAGGCTTTGTGGCTCAAGGCATCGGCCATCAAATTAGCTTTTCCAGGGGTGTAATGAATATCCATGTTGAAATCGGCTATTGTCTCGAGCCATCTTTGTTGGCGGAGATTCAGATATGGCTGAGTAAATAGGTACTTCAGGCTTCGATAGTCGGTGTAGATCTCGCAACGATTACCGACGAGGTAATGTAGCCACAGCTTCAACGCATAAATTACTGCTGCCAATTCGAGATCATCTGTTGGATATTTATCTTCATGGGAACACACCTAACGAGAGCCATAAGAAATCACTTTGCGCTCTTGCATTAGGACAGAGCCTAAGCCTTGACGAGACGCGTTGCAGTATATCACGTAGTCCTTCCGAGTGTCAGGGGAGCAAGAAATGGGGGAGAAGTGAGCTTGTCCTCGAGAGCTTGAAAACTTTCCTGACATTTGTCTGTCCACTCAAACTTGACACCTTATTGAAGCAGATTAGTCAGAGGCTTGGCAATATTGGAGAAGTTCTCGACGAAGCAGCAATAATAGCTAGCGAGTCCGAGGAAACTTCTGACTTGCTTAACAGTCCTGGGCGGAGTCCAGTCAAGAATAGCCTGAATACGTTCTGGGTTGACGGCAATGCCATCCTTGGAAATCACATGACCAAGGTAGGTTACTTCGGGAAGCCATAACTCACACTTAGAATACTTAGCATAGAGTTTGTGTTCTCGAAGATTTTCCAGTAGAAGACGCAGGTGTTCACCATGTTCTTCCTCATTCTTGGAATATACCTAGATATCATCCAGATAAACCATGATGAACTTGTCGAGGTATTCCATTAATATATAGTTCATCAATCGAGAGAAAGTGGCTGGAGCATTGGTCATGCCAAAGGACATGACAATGTACTCGTATGAACCATAGCGAGTAATGAAGGCGGTCTTCGGAACATCCTCTTCACGGACCCGGATCTGATGGTAACCCAACCTCAAGTCGAGTTTCGAGAACACCGTAGATCCAGCAAGTTCATCATATAGATCGTTGATCCAAGGAAGCGGATACTTGTTCTGTATTGTTGCCTGGTTGATAGGTCGGTAATCTTGGACCAAACGGTTCGTCCCATCGCTTTTCTTGACAAAGAGCGAAGGTGCTCCCCAAGCAAAGGAACTGGGGCGAATGAATCCTTTCTGAAGTGCCTTGTCGATCTCCTCCTTAAGTTCAAGGAGTTCATGTGGCGGCATCTTGTAAGGACGCTTGGCAATAGGAACAGTGCCTGGCTTCAAGTCGATGACGAATTAAACCTCTCTGGACAGGGTATTCCCGACAGTTCTTCTGGGAAGACGTCGGAAAAATCACGAACGACTGGAACGTTCTCAATTCCTTCAAGTGGCGAAGCATTCAATGCATTCAGAGCATATATACAATCTTTAGCATTCAGCGACACTATGGCGGTATGGTTCACAACCTCGCCGGAGGGGTGAAAGAGTTGGATGACTTTGGTTCCACAATAAAGTGCTGCATCATGAGCTTTCATCCAATCCATTCCCAAGATAAGGTCTACAGTGGATGTCTTCAGAATATGTGGGGAGACAAGGAACTTAATCCTTTCTATCTCGACAGTGATGTTGGGAGCCAGCATATCAACGTGACACTTGCCACCGGGAGTACTAACGGCTAAGGGGTGCGCATCTTTTCGTGGTGTATGCCATGCTTAAATGCAAATGCCCCGGACATAAATGAATGCGATGCTCCTGAATCAAATAAAACAGTAGCAGGTATTGAGTTGAAGAGGAGAGTACCCATCACTGTAGAGGGCTGTGCCTAAGTTTCTTCAAGATCGATGTTGTAGGCATGCCCACGAGCATGAGCAGCAGACCCAGTATTATAGTTGGGGGTCCTGTTGTTGCCACGACCATTTCCGCGGCCAACAGGGTGAACTACCAGTTGATTCTGTTTCTAGGGGCACTCTCTGAAAAAATGTCTAGGTTGGCGGCACGTGAAGCATAATCCATCCTGAGGATGAAGGGGTGCATCATTGGGTGGTGGAGGTAGAGATCTTGGCATCTGTGGTGGCGGAGGTGGACGTGGTGCAGCATAAGAAGACCTTGGAGCAGGGGCAGGTGAATGGGTCACACTGTTAGGGAGCCAGATGCGACACTTCTGTGTTGCGCCCGAATTTGAGCCCACGTCACGATAGAATTTCTGCGAGTCCTTGTGCTCCATCTGGGCAGTCTCAACGGTGATATCCTTGTTCACCATGGTGGTGAAGTTGGCAAAATCATGAATGGAAACAGCGAGCCTGAGGTCTACATTGAGTCCAAGGAGGAACTTCTGCTGCTTACGCGCATCAGTGGTGATATCTTCTTCCGCATAGCGAGAAAGGTTGAGGAACTCGCGCTGATAGGCTTCAACAACCATGTTGCCCTGAGTGAGGTTGCGGCATTCTTCCCTCTTGCGATCCATGATTCCCCGAGGAATGTAGCGGGCACGGAAGGCAGACTGAAATTCATCCCAGGTGATGAATTCTCCAACTGGCAGCGAACGCTTGTGGGTGCTCCACCACTGAGCAGCGGAGCCTTTCAAGTGATAGGACGCAAATTTCACATAGTCGGCTGTGTCGACATTAGCAGACTCCAGCTCAAGAGTGATGTCGGGAAGCCAGTCATCACCATCCAACGGCTGAACAGAGTTGTAGAATATAGTGGGGTTGAGGTGGGTGAAGTCATGCAGAGTCACTACGACATGCTGATGGTGGTGCCCATGTTGGTTCTGCTGGGGGAACTGAGCCATGATATTCTGCATGAACTGACGGTTTAGCTCAAACTTCTGCATCATCGCGGCCATGTAATCAGACAACGGAGGTGGGTCGTTGGCAGCACGACCACGAACAACCATCCTGCTAAAATTTAACAGGGGTATTTCAACGATGAAATTTTAACGAGATACTGGAAACAAGCATGAGTTAATGCGACAACGAAGAGGAGGCGCGGATATATAGTAGTAGTCATATAAGACATACACATCCACGCACGAAGTCAATAAAAAATCGGACAACATAACGTCATGGAAATTAATGAAAAAGGACACACTAGGCGGCGCGCAGACCGCGGTAAGGAATACACGACGCGACATAGCTAAGGCTATGTCAATCACGCCGCAAGAAAACTGTTGGCCATAGGAATTTCTACCAGAGAACGCTCGGCCTGCCCCGAATGAGAAAGGGGATCAACGGTCCAGGATCTGGGTTAGAACTCCTGCGACATGACTCAATAGAGGGTTAAGAAGCATAACGCCGGGTGGAATCAATGAGAACGTGATCTTAATGTCAGAGTTAGTAAACCTTACCAGAAAGGAAAAGAGAGCAGAGTCCCAGAGCATAGGTACGGAGAAAAAGGATCCTAATACCATAGATATCACGACGGGGTGATATCGATGTGGGCCCGTAAGCCAACCATTAAGTTAGCAAAATAGTTTTTAAAGGACCAGACTCAACTTCGACCAAGTAGTGGGTGGGTGGCTTCCTATAGGCAGTCGGCTCTGATACCAACTTGTGACGCCCCCAAAATCAAGCCGTGTACAGTAATCATACACGCAGGGTAGACCGAAATCAGGGTGCCACGGTGAGAATATCACAGCACAGTACTGGACACAAATAAGATAAACCTGATATTACAAACCATTGATCACGAGGATGCAAATACATAAGTTATATAAACCATAATATCTGAGTACAAACATAGTTAGTCAAGTTTTTCCTTAAGAAGTCTAGCCCAAATAACATGAGAGATACAAATCGAAAAGGCGAGGCCTCCTTCCTGGGATCCACCAAACTACTCCTGGTCGATGGGGAACTCGACGTCGTACTAGGATCCTCCTGGAATCTCCTGCTCCTGGGCTCCAACATCTAATGGAAACAATCGGTCGGGTATATAAAACAAAGGTGAGTATCTAGCAGACCCGCGAGGCTTACGTCTGCTACTAACCATTTATGCATATGTATCAAATGGAAAGGGGAGGCTATATATAGTGGAATGAAAGTTAGAAAACCAGAATAAGGTAGAGAAGCTAGGCCTATCAAAGACTAGAATCTTCCGACGAGTCTTACATCATGAGGAGAGAATAGCCAACAGTTTATATAAAGCATAAAGTAAAAATGCAGCAGAAGTTGCTGCATCATTGTATAATAGTAAGTTGTAATAATTAGCAATGCCTCCGAGATCCCTTCCTCGACTTCCCAGCGAGGAAGAAAACCCGGAACCAACAGTTTTATAGTAGTAGTTTGTAGTTGTAGGATCTGGCTTCAGCATAAAGTATCCTGTTACCGTGGATACGGCTGTTCCAATAGATTAAACTCCCTGCAGGGGTGCACTACTGTTGAGCCTGCATGCTCGGATCTCCAGGGTGGCGTACACCTTGTTAGGGAATGCCCTACCAAGGATATCCGACACACCGCAACCCATCGTAGGCTCAGCAGAGAGGCCATCCGCCAAACAAAATCCTATGCGCTCAGGGGTCTAGGACCCTCACCCTTCACGCTCCTGCATGGTGCGAGGCTCGCCTGGAAAGCAAAAGAAAATACCACCGCTTGAGCGAAGAAGACACACCGCTTCCCGGCAATCAGACCGCGGTACTGCTGATGTCTAAAGAGCTTTCGAATGAACTACGACGCAGAGGGTAGTGCGTACAGGCCTTTGTGGCCTCTCAAGTCATCCACCGAACCCTTAGTCATTTTATTATCTCGCGGACAACCGTTCTCGTTGCCCGACTAGTTAACACAATGGACAACGAACATCAGCGAGGACCACCAGTACATTGGTGCTTGCCCTATCGTCCCGTCAAAGCGCGCGGTTACCAACAAGGTGAACCATCTCCTTACCTTATCTCGCGTGTGCTCCTGGAGGAGCTCGACTTTCGTGGTTTGGTAACTCTCGCGGCCAATGATCAGGGTCCAAGCACACCTGTATATCGGTCGTCCCCTCCCTGTCGTCCCATCGCAATACCACTCGCAGACACCATTGGGTCACCCAACTTCTTTCCTTTAAGGAAAACCGTTGTTCAGGACCCTAGGATGGCTATACAAAGTGAACATCGAGTGGAGTACGAGGATTAATCCTCGATGGCTCACACTTGATGGTGGCTCGACAGAGCCGAGGTAGGCGCCTTAGACGGTGTCTGCATTGTATTTTACCTGTGCAGTTATCATTATTTTATCCGCGTTCACTCCCCAGAGCGATCAGGACCCGCTATCTAATCCTAGTTGAGTAACAATGCGCAGGGCTAAGTGCTGGATAACATATATATATATTTATAGGCAGCATAGGATAAAGGAAGGTACATCAAGGAGCGACAAAAAATAGGGCTATGCAATAGAATAGGATTCTAAAATAGCAGCAACAGTAACAATGCCTAGTGCAAGTAATGTACGGAAAAGATAGGCGATATCTGGGGAAGGAAAATGGCTTTTCTTGCCTGGAAGCTCGACGGTAGAGGTACGGTCGTCGATGTAGTAGTCGTACTCAGCAACTGTGTAGTCGGCGATAGCAGAGGGGTCTACCGGAGAATAAGGGGGGAGATAAACAGTAAATACCAAGCAAACATAAGCAAACAGATGCATGACATGAAAGATGCATTGTTATCGGTGTTCTTACACAATACAAAGTGCTATGCTCGGAGCGGGAATTCATCCGAGGATGAAATACCGGCTCCGAGTGATTATCGACAAACGGCCCGGAGGGGGAATGTCTCATGTTCGTTGTGTTAGAGCGGCGTGGTTGGTATAAGGATAGTGTATTCGTATTCATTGTATTTTTCTGATCAATTTTCATGTATAAAGTTTTTCCATCTAATTTACGGTTTAAAAGATATAAATTTCAGAAGTTTAAATCAATTTAAAAGGATTTCTGGATTTTGTTTATTATTTTAATTCCAACATAATCTAGAACAGTGTGTTTGACTGGTCAATTGACATGTGGGTCCCATATTTCAGCCTCACAGTAATAATAAATCATTTAATTAAATTTAAATAACCACTGGGCCCACATGTCATAGACTATTATTTATCCCAATTCATTTGTTTAATTAAATAGCCAGTGGGGCCAAGCTGTCACTGAGACAGAGACTATTAATCAATTGTTTCAATTTAAACAGGGCTTAAGTGGTGGTGGACCCACATGTAAGTCATAGAAGCAATTATCTTAACAATTTTTTTAAACAAAACTTACTGGCCTTGGGCCCACTTGTCATAGTCTCCAATGGTTATTTCCATTATAATTAAAACAACATCAATTAGAGGGGACGGGGACCGCTGTCAATGAGTGATTAGCAGTTAAGTAAACTCCTGACGAGTGGGACCCACCGGGGTATAACCGTCGACGGCGCCGGAGTTGCCCCGGCGAGCAACAGCGAGGGCAGCGCCGGTCGGAAACGGCGCACGTGCCACCATTTGGCCCCCGGTTTGTTCCTACTGGACGCCCTCGGCGCACAACATCGAGCTAGGGCATCGGCTAGAGCTAGAGGTGGCCAGAACAGCGCCGAGGTAGAGCCGTGGCGGCGGTCGTCCTTGGACGTCGACGGAGGCGACGACTGCGTGCACGGTTTCGAATGATTCTTCGTGCGTTGGGAAGCTAGGGGGACGCAGAGCACAACGACACACATCGAAGGGCAAGTGCGCGAACTAGGCCATGGGGGGCAAGCTCGACCGCGGCGGCGAGCTCCTGCTCCCGTGACCGCGACGACTACGGTGAGAGGAAGGGGACGCGGGGAGTTGGCGACGGGCGTGGAGCTCACCGTGAGAAGCAGAGGGTGGCAGCGGGCTCGGGGGAGGGTGGGGATAGCCGGAATTGCCCGTCGATTGCCGGCGGGCTCGAGGTTGAAGACGACAACGTTGCGCTCCGCTTGGGCCTCCTCGGCTCGGGTCCTTCCACGCGGGGACGAAGATGATGACGACTAGGCGACTGGACAGGGTGGCGGAGGTTGGCGTCGCCGTTGGCCGCAGTGGCGCGCGACGACGGTGACGGGGAGTCCACGGGCTGCTACGGGATCGGGCGGGGAGTGAGGCCGAGAGGGGGGAAGGGTGTCTCCTAGATCTAGGGTTTGCCCATGGTGCCCTGGGGGTTGTTCTTATCTAGCAGGGGGATTCGCCGGATGCGCGACACGGCGGTAGCAGCGGCTGGGGCGCCATGGATGGCCGCCACGCACAGTGAACAGGGAAAGGGGGAAGAAGAGAAGGAGGTGGGAGTGGGCCGAGTTCTGGCCTTGTTGTTTTGGCCGCAGGCGAGGGATAGCGTTTTTCTAATTTGTTTTTGTTCCTTTTTTTCTTTTTCTTTTCTGTTCTTATTTTATTTGCCTATCATTTTAATTTTGTAAATTGTGAATCAAATTCCAAAATTAGTGTTGCACTTTAAAGCAGTGCCGCAAAAAGTTTGGGCACAAGAGAAATTCATTTGAATTTTTGGCAATTAATAATTGATTAAAGGGGGCTCTTTACTACTGTTTTATTTTTATTTTCTATCAAATGGTTTTTGCCAAGTGTGAAACTTGTTGGTACATTTGTGGGGCAGCTGAGGGAGTTGCCACAAAAAAATTTGGGCATTTATTAAAATCATTTGCTATTTGTTTTTGAACTGCAACTAGCAAACGGGGTTGTTTTAGCACTGGTTTGAATTGTTTGCATTTTCAACAGATTAATAAATACCCAAAGTTAGTTTATCATGGTTCCCTGATTTTTAGGAATTAAATTTTTTTTGCACAATTTTTTGATTTTTTGATTTGGCTCTTTGTTTTTAATATCAACCAAGAGGGTTTTTGGATATGATCAAATGCAAAGTTGATGAAGGCATGATTACCAATGCTAATCTTCATTAGAAAAAGTGATTACTGTTACATGACACTGAGGATGTTACAACCTCCAACAAGTTTGCTATACATGTACTTACGTAGTCATGACATCTATTCTATCCTTGTCCTCTCCTTCATCACCGGAAGAAGAAGATGCGATCAAGGCTCCACACGTGGATCAAGTTATTAAATTCATGATTCAGTTGATGTTGTCTATGAACAAGGAGTAGGTATCAAGACGTCCATAACCGCGGACACGACTTCTCGAAAAGATTTAACCCTGCAGGGGTGTACCATATGCGCATTATAAGCTCCACATGTACATTTGTCTCCGTTCGATGGGTCATGCATCTGGAGTTCCGAAACGTCACTGACCCTTTAACTAACAACGCACAAATCTAGGTGGCCCCCGGTGAGTTGACACCTGATACGAAAGTTGGCCGAGCTCTGAATCGTACTCTACCGAATGTGCAAGATAGGAAATGGTTAACACTAATTACATGTAGCCATCCTAGATTCAGAAGGCTTGGACCAATAGGACATACCATCCCAATGGCCCGCATGAAACTATTCCGTGAACCTGCGATGCCTTGCCCGCCTGTCCTACGGTGCAAATGGAAAACCAGCTCAGGCCACCACTACAAATGTAATAAGCTAGGTATCTAAGTCAAGGTCACCCCATAGAATCCCACACGTGGTTAGGAACTCTCATCAAGAGACACAATACCTAAAACCCGGATCTTAGGTGACTCGAATGGAACAAAACGTCAAGGAGGGATAGCCTGACCTTCCACTCTTCGTCGGATATTGTCAACATGATAATAATCACATCATCCACAATAATATAATAGTGTGATATCCCAATCCAAGTTAGCAATGGTTTCAATGTTGCATCCTATGCATAATAAGCAAGGGCTGAGCAACGAGCAATGTAATAGAGCAACGCATGGTATGTTGGGATGGAATGTGGATGTATCGGTTTATGAGAGGCTGTAAATATGTGGTAGGATCAAACAATGAAGCTAACCCAGACTAGCATGCAAACCACTAGTTATAATAGAATGTTATTAGTGATAGTCCTTGCATTTTGAGAAGAAGGGTTTCGAAGGTGTAGCCGATCGCAAACTCGAATCGTCTCTGAGTCTATATGCGGGGTTAAACATTGTAAAGCAAGCAACAGAGATGCATCTATTACTACAGATCAAGCACAAGCATGAACAATCAAGCACGATCAAGTATGATGCATGTCAGTTTAATAGCATGGCATGAAGAATGAGCAAGTTTAACGAAGCTCGAGAAGCAAGGGTGCAATGCTCTCGACAACCTTCATATGCATTATGTAGGTTAATTATGGACCCGAAGGATCCTTATGTTATATTTGTTGTAATGCACGATCATAGCATAAGCAAAGGATTAAACAAGACATGAACAAGAATTTCCCACACGTGAGGATAGACCTCAAGATGGGACTCCTTAACTTATATAGATGCAATTGAAGGGGTTCGCAATAGAAAACGATAATTTTTCAGACTAGCGTTGATTAGTAATATTGTAATGATCGAGGTTTCCGTAACGTACCCGTGTTGTAGACCGTTGCGCGGGAAACCGTTCCCGCAAACATGGTTGATGTAGTCGTACAGTCCTTCGACCTCCGAGCTATGTAGACGTCCCAAAGATGATGAGTGTCGCGCATGCAACACCTCATAGTACTCGCACACGTATGGTGCACGACGACGACCTCCGATCTCTGATCCAACAGAGGTTGTATAAGAAGACCCTTTCCGACCAGAATCCTCACAACGCGACGGCGTAGCGCGGAGTAGTCCTATCTGACGTGGACAACCCTTTCGAGGGGCCACACTCATATAAGAAAACCGGAAGAAAAACTCCTTAGAAATCTTGTGGAATTTTCTTTTCTATTTTCTGTGTATAAAAAAGGCATATCACCATATTCATATATAGGGAAGAGAGCCCCGTGATACGTCCCAAACGTATCTATCATTTCTGCTTGCTCCATGCATGTTTTGGGTTATATTGCTATGATTTTGATACACTTTCATACACTTTTGATCATATTTGGACTAACCTATTAACTCAGTGCACCCCAGTGCCAGTTTCTGTTTTGTGCTATTTTTGTATTTCAGGTTTTCCCATTATTAAAAGTGCTCAGAAAATTCCGGGAAAATATATAAAAATCAGCGATCTAGAAGAGTCCTCCGGCCGGAGGATGGGACCCTAGGGTGGCCCACATCCCCCAGGCGCCCTCCTGGCGTGGCCAGGGGTCCACACGTGTCGGGTGGCTGCCTGGGCGATTGGGACCTCCCCCGGTGCCCCCCTTTGGCTCTTATTTATACTCGCATCGCGAAAAGCCTGATTCCAGACCCCTTTTCTCCAGAAGCAATTCCGATCTCCGCCGCCATTGCCAACAAGCTTCGGGGGACCAGAATTCCTGTGCCAGCACCCTGCCGGGATGGGGAAGTGCCCCCGGATTCATCTCCATTAACATTGCTTCCTCCCTCCATGATGCGGGAGTAGTTCCTCCTCGGGGCTGAGGTTTCTAACAGTAGCTATGTGTCCTTCTCTCTCTCTCCCATGATGTGATCTTCATTGTGATCATAGGCTATGTTAATCTAGGGTGATCCCACGATATTTCCCCATCCTCTATGTATTGGATTGATGTACTCAATTGATCTTATCTAGTATAATCCCCGAGACCATGGTGACAACGGTGTATTGGACATGGGTTAGAAGAATATTATCATGAGTGATTTCCTCTTTTGTGAATTGATTGAAGATTGAGAGTCTATTGGTGCTTGTTTTTGACTATCCTTGAGATATGTTGTGGTGATTGTGGTACTCTCTTTGGATGGCCGCAGTGACATTGGGAAATCCATAGATGAGAACTACGAACTTTGTAGCCCTACATAATTCGCGTCCTCTCTTGATCACAAAGGAATGACCTCCGAGTACGTCTCCAATGCATGTTTTAGTGGAAATACCATGTGATTAAACTATGCTAATGTTGTTGGGAGTTGCCACTAGTGAATGTATGAAGCCTAGTCCTTGTTTCCACCATTGCAATACTGTTTGTGCTCACGCTTACTACTTGTTTGTTTCCTGTAATTTTTATTACAGATTTATATTACCTTTCTTTGCCATACCTATCACCCATATTTTACCATCTCTTCGCCGAACTATTGCACCTATACAATTTTCCATTGTATTAGGTGTGTTGGGGACTCAAGAGACTTCTTGTATCTTAATTGCAGGCTTGCTGGAGAGAGACCATATTCAACCTCTACTTCCCTGAGTTCGATAAACCTTAGGTCATCCACTTGAGGGAAATTGTTGCTGTCCTACAAACCTCTGCGCTTGGAGGCCCATGATACGTCTCAAACGTATCTACTTTTCCAAACACTTTTGCTATTGTTTTGGCTTCATTCTTGCATGATTTGAACGAAACTAACCCGGACTAACGCTGTTTTCAGCAGATCTACCAGTGTTGTTTTCTTTGGTGCAGGTTTCTGGATATTTAGGTACGCTGGAAAAATCCCACAAAAATATATAAAAAATCAGCGTTCCGGAAGCTTCTGCGAGTCCAAAGGGGGGCCACAGGGCAGCCAGGAGGGTGCCTGGCGCGGCCCAGCCCCTGGCCGCGCCACCTTCCCTCCTGGCTGGGTCCCACACCCCCTGGTGCCCTACTTTGGTGCTATTTATTCTCCCGACGCAGAAACCCCAGAACAAAATTCGCTTTTCCAATCTACGTCGCGGAGCCGCCGCAACCCTCTGTTCTTCTCCGGGAGAGCTAATCTGGAAGCTGCTTTGGCCTCCGGTGAGGGGAAATCATCACCATCGTCATCATCATCGCCTCTCCATCAACCCTCCATGACTTCCTCTCTCATGTGTGAGTAATTCCCTGCTGTAGGCAAAGGGGATGGTAGGGATTGGATGAGTTAGATCATGTAATAGTTCAATCAGATTGTTGGGGGCATGTTTCCTATCATCTACTTGGTGTTTATCATCGCTGTTACAACTTGTTGCTCTTAATGCTTGTTACTTTCGGCCCGAGTGCCATGATTTCAGATCTGATCACCCTTTTGTTTCTTGAGTTTGTGGTGTTATTGATCCTATCTATGAGTTGTATGCACCTATTATAGTCCGGAACAGGCGATCCCAATGGTGACAGCTTGGGACACCAAAGGGGATGGACTATAATTTGAGGATTTCGTGTGTCCATGAAGTGTTAATGCTTTGTTCCGGTGCTCTTTGACAGGAGTACCTTAATCTCCCTAAGTTCCTTTTGGCCCCGTTTGTAGCGGGAGGGTAGGACAAAAGATGTTGTGCAAAGTTCTTATTGCAAGCACGTACAACTACCCTGGGATACACGCATGATGTTTGATATTTGCCTAGATGATCCTTTCTTTTCTGTGAGCCTTGCCCGTGTTAGAATCTATTACATGTTTGTCTCATCCAAGCAGCGCCCAACCATCCATCTCCCTAGCCTACAATGTTTTCTTTCCTGCTGGCTACTAGTTGTTTACTTTTGCTGTTTTACTTTTGCTGTTCCACCACCACCATCACCACTATTATCACCACCCCTACTACCACCATATTACAGTTGCTACTAATACCTTTCTGCAAGAAAGTGTTTATTTCAGGTGCGGTTGAATTGACAACTCAATTGTCAAAGCCTGTACGTATTCTTTGTGTCCCCAAGTGTCGAATCAATAAATTGGGTTATCTTGCCCGCGAAGACTATCTCGATCCCCTACAGTTGAGGGTTATCAAGTACTATTTTCTGGCGTCGTTGCTGGGGAGCATAGATTTATTTACAAGTCTACTTGAAGTAACCTACCTGCTGCAAGCTATCCACTATGGGTAAGATAGGAGACCCCAAGGTTCCGATCTTACCATCCCGTACGAGAAGAGGTACTGCTCTTAGCACTAGTGCTAAACTTGATTCACCTTCAGTTATTAGTCAGTTTGATTCACCTCAGTTACATGCTACATCTGCTGACTCTGGCAATATGTTAGATACTTTTGATGATGCTTCTACTACCTTTGAGACTACAGGTTTACTTGGTTCTTTTATTGAAGAACAGATTGCTGCTGCTGCCGGATTCTCGGGTGTTGAAATTCCTGTTACCCAAACTCCTATTGGAAAAACTCATAAATTTGCTGGCCTTAAGGAGAAACTCCTTGAGGATAATTATATTACGCTTTATGATGATTTTTGCAGGGAGCTTAATGAACGTGCGGATTCCGACCCTGCTACTATAAAGAAGTTTCTAGCAAAGCATTCCCTGAAGAACAAGTTTACTCCTGATCCTACTTTTGCTACGTCTCCTATATACATCACTGATCCTGATTATGATTTCTCTGTTGACCTTTCACTTATATCCACAGTTGAAGCTGATCCCTTTTATGGCAGAAAAAATGATGATGCTATCGAGCACCTGACCAAACTCACTGAGTTGGGTGGCTTGTTTACTAGTGATGAAAGGATCCGGAACTTTTACGTGACCAAGCTTCTTCCTTTTTCCTTGAAAGGAGATGCTAGAGCATGGTATGATGCACTACCATGTGGTTCCATTCAAAGTCCTCAAGATTTGGCTATATCTTTCGTTGATAAGTATTTTCCTGCTCATATGCAACATGCTGCTTTGCAAAGAACTTATAACTTTAAACAGTTCCAGGATGAGAATCTCCCTAAAGCTTGGGGGAGATTTTGCAGTTTGCTGAAGGCTAGACCGGGACATGAGATCCCTAAGAATGAATTACTTGATATATTTTATGCTGGTCTAACCGATGGGCCTAAATCCTATCTAGATAGTTGTGCTGGTTGTGTTTTCAGGCGAAGAACACCGGACGATGCGGAAGAATTGATGGGCAAGATTGCCAAAAACCATGAAGATTGGTCCGTGCCTGAACCACCTCCACCACCAAAGAAGAGGGGCATGCTTGTCCTAAGCCCCGAAGATATGCAAGAAGCAAAGAAGTCTATAAGAGAGAAAGGTATTAAAGCTAAAGACGTGAAGAATCTTCCTCCAATTGAGAAGCTGTGTGAGCCTACCACTCACCCACCTATGGTAGAGGTACACTCTCTTTTAGATTTCAATGCAAGTGACATCCCTAAAGGTAAACCGCCTGACCAATGTTTAGATGAGCTTGATAATTCTATTATGAAGCAGAGTCACTTCAATGAGAAGATACAAGGTCAGTTGCATGATAATACTCTTGCTATCAAAAGTTTGCTTGATGTTCTAGGAAGAACAGTTAATGATGTTAAATGTCTTGTGAAGTATTTTCATATTGTTCAAACTCAGCTTGAACAAATTTCTAATGTGCAAAAAGATTTGCTTGCTAATAATGCCAAACAAGACAATTTACAGGCTTATGGTATAAAGACCCAGGGTGGAACACACACCCAGGACCCTCTCTACCCAGAAGGGCATCCGAAGAGGATCGAGCAAGATTCTCAAGTGCAGGAAGAAGAAATTGTTAGCTCGCTAAAGAAGAAGAAGAAGAAAAAGAAACACAAGGAAGCTGACAATTCCAATGATCCAATAGAAGAAGAAGAACAAGCTGTTGATCCAAACAACATATCTACCTCAGATGCTGAGACTGAAGACGGTGCTGAACCTGAAAGATGCTAAAAAGAATGATCCACCTGAGGTTCGAGAAGAAGAAGCACCAGATAAGCGCAAGAAGTATACCAGAGAAGACTTTCTTGCAAGGAGACATGGGAAGGAACGAGAACCATGGGTACAGAAACCCATGCCTTTCCCAAGCAAGTCCGTCAAAACCAAAGAAGAAGAGTACTATAACAAGTTTTGTGAGTGGATGAAACCTCTTTTTCTTCAAATCCCTTTCACTGATGCTATTAAGTTACCTCCTTACTCTAAATATATGAAAGATATTGTTACTAATAAAATAAAAGTCCCTAATGAGGCAATATCTACTATGCTTGCTAACTATTCTTTTAGTGGCAAGATTCCTGAAAAGCTCGGTGACCCAGGTATACCCACCATTCCTTGCTCCATAAAAAATAATTATGTTAGAACTTCTTTATGTGATCTTGGTGCAGGAGTGAGTGTTATGCCCTTTTCTCTCTACAATAGACTTTGTTCAGAGAAACTAATTCCTACAGATATCTCTCTCCAGATGGCCGACAAGTCCACGGCCGTCCCGATCTATATTTGTGAGGATGTTCCTGTTGAAGTTGCCAATTGCTTAATACTTACTGATTTTGTTGTGCTTGACATGCCCGAGGATGGGAGCATGTCCATTATCCTTGGTAGACCTTTTCTTAACCCCGCAGGTGCTGTTATTGATTGCAATAATGGGAAGGTTACCTTCAACGTGAATGACAAAGAACACACGGTGTATTTTTCGAAGAAGATCGACAAAAGGCATGGCCTTAACTCCATTGAGAATATCGAGACCGTGAAGATTGGAGAATGGGATTGTCCACTACATGTATACAATAAATACAAAACAATTATGGTGGGGACAATGTGCATTAGAGTGAGAGTGCAATGATCACTTCATAAGAGGCGAGACTTTCTGCGCTTTATACCACAGGTTTGTTGGTAAGACTTGATCAACCTTGCTAACTAGCATGTTTTATATAGGTAAAAGTTGAGCTTGTTATGTTTTCATTTCCTTTATCTTTTATTCTCCTTGCTGTACCCAAGTTTTTGCGTTTAAAGCTTCACTTGTTCTAACCTTTGTCTCAAGTTCATGAAAGTTTTTTGCAGCTTTTTGAACTTTGAAAAATTCTCTACAGTGAAGTTGCCCAGAAAATTCCAGAAAAATGAAAATAAAAATTTCCAGGTAAAAAGCCATCAAGAGGCACCTGTGGCTGACCAGGGGGGTCCACCCCTGGCCCAGGAGGCCATGTGGCGCGGCCCAGCTCCTGGTCGCGCCACCCACCCTCTTGGGGCCCACAGGCACCCCCTGCTGGCATCTCTTCTTCCAATCTCTCTCTTTCAACCCAAAAACTCGTGTTCTTGCTCTGGTTTCGTGTTCTTTCTGTTCTTGAGCACGGAACTTCGATCTCCTTCTACAACCACTCGTTTGAGCTGAAATTTGGAACAAATACTCTCTGGTATGTGACTCCCTCATCCCTCCAATTAGTTTTCTAGTTGGTGGCTTCATTAGTGAGTATTTAATGGTTCTTGGTGCTGTTTAGTTGAGCTTAAATGTTTGTGTAGAAATTTATTTGTGAAGTTTTGTTGCTAGTTTGAGCCTTGGTAAAGTAAGTAGAATGTTTTGCCCAAACTAGTTTTGCTAAATCTTTGTTTTTGTGAATTATTAAAAATTTCAGAAATAGAGAGGCTAGGAAAGTGGCTTGGGAAGAAGAAACCCGAGCGCTCTAGTCGTGTTACGCGTTCCGCAGCTTCACCTTCGAGCACAAGGGTGAGCTACAATGAAGATATCGTACCCATGGAGATGTTGGACGCATCACCCGCTAAAGCCATGGCATTTCCATGCGAAGATTTCATGGAGGATGCCGGCATACAAGAAGAGTTCTATGCTCTGTGTGCCAATGCAGGTTTGACACGGCTTGTTACGAGCTGTGTACCACAATACGAGACAGTCACCGCTATTTTTGTTAACATTTTCAGGTTTTATTCTGACAATGATACTGTGGTGTTTCGACTTTATGAAAGATTGTTGACCATGCCTATGAGTACATTTTGTGAAGCTTTAGGTTTACCAGGCTTGGTCGAGAAGAAGAAGAGGAAAAAATGTCCAAACTGTTGCACTCAATACCCTCCTCGACTCGTTCTGTAACACTGAAGTGAGGTCATCCAACCGTCAGAAGATTTCCAACATTATGTTCCCTCACCTCAGGTATTTCTCCTATTATATTGCTAGAGGAGTGTTGGCTCGGGACAACACGAGAAACACTTCTACGCCTGATACTGCTATCATGGAGAATGCCCTCTCAGGGAAGCACGAGTATCATGTGGGTTCGCTTATTGCGAAACACCTTGCTACTAATAGTAACAAGGGGGACCTCTTTGGTGGCGTCTATGCCACACTTCTTTTGCAGTTTCTCCAAGAAGAACCGCGCCCAGATGATACAGTCTTTCCTTTTGTTAGCCTTGACTTGGCTGCCATGAAGAGGCATTTATTTGTTACTAAGACCTCTGACCGATATACACTTGACTATATTTTGCGGTTTAAAGACGGTGTGGCACGCACTGTCCGTCTACCTACACCACTTGTGTTTGATTTTTCTCGCAGGAACGGATTTCGTTTTTCAGTGGCCGAGTTTGATGAGATCACGGGGAGATACTAGTTTCACGACCCCACGGAGGCGGTCGAGTCAGACGAGGAGGAGAGCGTCGTGTATCCGCCCGTTCAGGAGGAGACCGTCACCCCCTGGGGTGAAGGGTCTTCCTCTGGATGGGGGGCGGGATCTTCCTCTTCCACGTGGGAGGATCCGAGGACTTCAGTGTACGCACCGGAGGGTTCATACAACCCTTGGGCTTACCATTACCCCGGAGCAGGAGGCTCCTCAGGACCGCAGTAGACGAGCCCCAACTTAGGCCAAAAGCCTAAGCTTGGGGGAGTACGTGCTCTCCTCCCCTTTCCATTGTATCTACCGTTGATTCGCTTTTATCTTTTTGCAAGGTTTTCCCTGTTCTTCTTTATTCTCTTATTTTGCAAAAACCCAAAAAGATTTCTCCTTTCTTTTGCTTTCGTTAAACCTTAAAAAACCAAAAAAGAAGGTTTCCTTTGCTCTTTAGTTTGCTTTGTTTCAGAGTTCAGTTCGAGTCCGTGATGGAATTTGATTATAATTTCCTACGTTCGATCGTGCAAGTGACAAGGCAGTAATGACGAAGATCGACGAAAAGGATGCAACAAGGATAGCCGGTATGAACTCTTTTTGTTTCTACTTTTGTACATATGCCTGTACTTATGATTGGAGACCATCTTGTAGCGACATAGTGCTATGTTTACAATGCTTTCCCAGTAGTTCATGCTTTCTTTGTGGTTAGTCTCAAATAGCTAGAGTTTATAATGTGTTACTTGAGATGATTGACATGCATTACATTTTTCATGGTGTGGCATATTGAAGTGGTATTTCCCTCAGGGGGATTCTTTGATTGACTTGGCACATGTTCACGCATGTTAAGACTAAAAAGTCTGTTCTGCCTTGATGACCTTTTTACTTCAGAGTGAGCTATATCACTTTCATGCCCGATTCAATGCTGGTTTGTCGCTCTGCATGATTATGACTGTTATGCTCTCTAGTTTGTCGCTTCCCCGTATTTTGCTAGCCTTCCTCCAGCACCAAGCGGAATTCTGGTTGTGCTTCCACAATCACCTTTCTAAACCCAATTGTTCCATTTGAGTCCACCATACCTACCTATATGTGGTATTTACCGGCGACTCCTAACTTAGACTTTCTTGTGCCATCTCGAAATTTATTCAGAAGCTTCCCCTTTGTAACCGTACAAGCTCATGGTGCGGTGAGGGAAAATTAGTATCTTTCATGCCAAAAATATTTTGACGGAAGTTTTAACTAGTCAATAAAAAATATATATGAGTTACACCTCCCCCATACTTGATGATGGAGTGAAATGGACCAAATGCTGCTTATGATAGATGGAACGATATCCTCCTTCCATCCTTGAGGAAAAATAAAAGGTTCCGTAGACCATCAAAGGATTTATGGATAAGGGAACGTGTGTAAGCAAAAGGCATTAATATGGTTGGCATGGGAGATATTGAGAGACCTTTACCGTTCACCGTTGACTCGAAAGTTGCACTTCTTAAAAGATTTTTATCTCTGTTTTCAAAACCAAGATCTCTGGCACATGTTTAGTCTTTGCTTCCTTTCACGGGTTTTCAACCTTTCCATCAAAATCCACGGTTCGAGAGTCTCCACCTTCCTTTCTCCAAAGCACAGATTATGAGAGCATAATTGTCATTCTTAGTGTAACATGTATTGTCCAAAGTACCACATTTTCTTCTGCATGCTTGTGATGTTTCTTACTTTGAGTTCTGAGTTCTAGTCTCCTTTAAAACTCTGGAGGAGTTTCTGCATTTATGTTTTGCTTCACTCATGGAGGCTAGCGAGATACCACTCTGATATGTTCATACTATGTGCATTGTGATCTTAAATTGATTCTTAGCAGCATATTATTTACTTTTTGTTTTTTCTGACTGATTACATGAAAGAAGGATTGCTTCGTGCATTGTCCTTGTAGCATGGTGCCAAAACTTGCTAAACTCTTTCGTAGTACATGCTTATTTACATCTAATGAAGCAAAAGAGTTTGTCAAAGTTTTCTTTGTCGCGTCCAGTTCGTTGAACTGAATTGCTTGAGGACAAGCAATAGCTAAGCTTGGGGGAGTTGATACGTCTTAAACGTATCTACTTTTACAAACACTTTGGCTATTTTTTTGGCTTCATTCTTGCATGATTTGAACGAAACTAACCCGGACCGACGCTGTTTTCAGCAGAGCTACCAGTGCTGTTTTCTTTTGTGCAGGTTTCTGGATATTTAGGTACGCTGGAAAAATCCCACAAAAATATATAAAAAATCAGCGTTCCGGAAGCTTCCGCGAGTCCAAAGGGGGGCCACAGGGCAGCCAGGGGGCAGCCAGGAGGGTGCCTGGCGCGGCCCAGCCCCTGGCCGCGCAACTTGCCTTCCTGGATGGGTACCACGCCCCCTGGTGCCCTACTTTGGCCCTATTTATTCTCCCGACGCAGAAACCCCAGAACAGAAGTCGTTTTTCCAATCTACATCGTGGAGCCGCCGCAACCCTCTGTTCTTCTCCGGGAGAGCTAATCTAGAGGCTGCTTTGGCCTCCGGTGAGGGGAAATCATCGCCATCGTCATCATCATCACCTCTACATCACCCCTCCATGACTTCCTCTCTCATGTGTGAGTAATTCCCTGCTGAAGGCAAAGGGGATGGTAGGGATTGGATGAGTTATATCATGTAATAGTTCAATCAGATTGTTGGGGGCATGTTGCCTATCATCTACTTGGTGTTTATCATCTCTGTTACAACTTGTTGCTCTTAATGCTTGTCACTTTCGGCCCGAGTGCCATGATTTCAGATCTGATCACCCTTTTGTTTCTTGAGTTTGTGGTGTTGTTGATCCTATCTATGAGTTGAATGCACCTATTATAGTCCGGAACCGGCGATCCCAATGGTGACAGCTTGGGACACCAAAGGGGATGGACTATAATTTTAGGATTTCGTGTATCCATGAAGTGTTAATGCTTTGTTCCGGTGCTCTTTGACAGGAGTGCCTTAATCTCCCTAAGTTCCTTTTGGCCCTGTTTGTAGCGAAAGGGTAGGACAAAAGATGTTGTGCAAAGTTCTTATTGCAAGAACGCACAACTACCCTGGGATACACGCCTGATGTTTGATATTTTCCTAGATGATCCTTTATTTTCTGTGAGCCTTGCCCGTGTTAGAATCTATTACATGTTTGTTCTCATCCAAGCAGCGCCCAACCATCCATCTCCCTAGCCTACAGTGTTTTCTTTCCTGCTGGTTACTAGTTGTTTACTTTTGCTGTTCCACCACCACCATCACCACTATTATCACCACCACTACTACCACCATATTACAGTTGCTACTAATACCTTAGTGCAAGCAAGTGATTATTTCAGGTGCGGTTGAATTGACAACTCAATTGTCAAAGCCTGTACGTATTCTTTGTGTCCCCAAGTGTCGAATCAATAAATTGGGTTATCTTTCCCGCGAAGACTATCTCGATCCCCTACAGTTGAGGTTTATCAGCCCAACATAGTCTACAAGAATAGAAGCGTGCGTAGACATCAAGCTATTTCTGGTGCCGTTTCCGGGGACGTAAGGTTTGAAGGTATATTTAGATCTTGCAACTAAATCTTTTCGTTTCTTGTTTTTATTTTCATTAGTTATGCTTATGGAAAACTGCACTCTTAGTTCGCTGCTTGGGGAAGGCCGTTTTACCACACCCGTGGTAGAGAAGTCTCCTCCACCTACTGAATGTACCCCATTCAAAATACCACTTGGGATAATTGAAATAATTAGGAATGATTCTTATGATGGGATAGTCAATCCTAGTATTCATTTGTTGAAACTTACAGAAATTTTTGAGTTTTTTAAAATTTAAGGTTTGACAAGAGATGGAGTCATGAAGAAAATATTTTCCTTTTCACTGAAAGGAAAAGAATTGGAATGGTATAGGCTACTAGATGATTCTCACCTGCTGGATTGGAAAGAGATCCAGTCTCTCTTGTACTCCAAGTTTTATCCTCTTCATGAAGTCCATGAGAATAGGAATTATGTTTATAATTTCTATCCTCACGACGGAGAGAGCATAGCTCAAGCTTGGGGGAGACTGAAAACTTTAATGCTAAAATGTCCTAACCAGGGGCTCCCCAAAGATATAATTATTACTAATTTTTATGCGAGGCTCTCTCGACAGGAAAAAGACTTGCTCAATGCTTCCTCTATGTGTTCTTTCACAAACGAAAAGATTGATGCTAAATGGGAACTCCTTGAAACAATTCAACGGAATACTGAAGATTGGGAGATCGACAAAGGTAAAGAGTCAGGTATAAGTTAGGAGTATGATTGCATGAAGTCCTTTGTTGAAACTGCAAGTTTTAATAAGTTCAGTGCTAAGTTTGGGCTTGATTCTCAACTCCTTGTTGATTTCCTCAAATCTTTTGCTTCACATCTTAATATGCCTAAGGAGAATTGGATCAAGCATCATGAACCTTTTAAAGAGATTTGCAAAGAAAATGAGATTGTTCATCATGATTGCAACATGCATGATCCAATTCCTGAAAATGAAGTTTTATATAAGCATGTTAATTTTTTTGGAGTGGATAGACCTTGTGAAAGGCCTATGATTGAAGAAGAGAAGTATTGTCAGCAACATAAGCTAGAGAATTGTGTGACCTTTATCCTTTTACTTGTGAACTTTGCTGTATAGAGGGTCACTTTAATTTTCAATGCATGAACTTTCAAAGCATAACTGTTAATCAGTTGTGTGATAACATGATCATTTCTGATCTTTATGATGAAATTATGTTATTTTTGATGTGTGAAGAGCTATCAGAAAAAATTCTTGGCTAGATGTTAATGCCCTAGGAATAAACAACACCTTGCAAAATTGCCATCTCTATTGTGTTGTTAATTGCCATGAAAATTATTACATAAGTAACATTAGAAAGGAGGGAACTTTAACAAAGTATAAAAATGTCTCTTATATTTATACTAATAAAAAGGAGAGTTTCTCCCAAGTTTCCCCTATTGTTTCTAATGATAAACCAGAATATGTGGAGAAACTTCATCTCCAACCACTCCCTCCTAAGGTAAAGAAGAAGAAAAAGAAGAGGAGGAGGAAGAGGAGCAAGTAGGAAGAAGAATGGGTATCAACCTGGCATGAGCATATTACTTGCATCAGTTTTTATCCTAATGGACATAAATTTTTGGAGGATGGTGAGCTTGATTGCATTCATTATTATCCTGACGTTAAGTCCGTATGCACTATTGAAGATGATCTTGATTATGATATGCATGTTACTTTTTGTGATTTGGAAAATGATGATAATGCTACTTATGATCTTGAAAATCTTGTTGGTACCAACTCTGAGTGTGATGATATGGAGAGCTCTAAGCTTGGGGATGATAATATTGCAAGTCCTTTACCCATTAGTGATGTGGTAATTGATAATTCTTTTTCTAGCAAGAATAAAGACAACATGTTTACAAATATAGTTGCTAGCAATGATAATGCTCTTCTCTACTATGATGATGGTATAACTCCTATCCATAGTGATTGTAAAGGTACCTATGACATAAGGAGAAATTATCCTTATGAAACTTTTCATAATCATGGAGTGAATTACTCCCTTGCTGAACACCATCTTCCTAATACACAGTTAATCTATAGTGTTCAGGTTGTTTATGATAGTCCTAATCCCACTATTACCAATGAGAAATATTATGCTTATGTGGAGAGTAAGAGTACCCTTTTGCATGTCGATCATGGTAACAATGCTTTATGTCATACTTATATTGTTGAGTTTATTCATGATCCCACTGAAAATTATGATGAGAAGGGAACATATGCTTAAGATATTTTAATAATATCACGTTCCCACTCTTTATGTTGAAGGTTTTGGAGCTACACTTGTTTTTTTCCTTTCTATGCTTATTGCTTTGTGCTTAAATGAACTATTCTATTGCAATATTCCTATGCATAGGAAGCATGTTAGACTTAAATGTGTTTGGTATTCGCTTCTTGATGCTCTCTTTTGTTCTTCAACTCTTATTCCTACGAGAGCATCATTAAAATCTTAAGCCTATCTTTATGGCTACAAAGAAAGAGCTCTAGGGAGACAACCCTTGTTATCTTTTGAAAGGATCGTACGGTCAACTAGAGGGGGGTGAGTAGGTGACTAACAAATTTAAGCTTTATTACCAATTTTAGGGTTTAGCGGATAAGAGTAATTCTCCAGATGTGCACTAGATGAACAACCCTAGGCGGCAAGCAAGCTCAAACACAAATATGCTAGGCAACAACTACACTAGCAGGACAACAAGCATAAGAGGTTAGTACAAGTAAAGTGCGGAAAGGATAAACCACAAGTGACACGGAGACGCGGAGATTTGGTTGAACAAAGTTCACACTCTTTAGAGGGAGTTCCAATCTTTGTTGGAGCGGTGCTCAATCCTTGAGAACGCTACCAACAACGTAACTCACCGTATTCTCCTTTTCAAGAAACCCCCAACGGATGAACCTCGAATCACTCGGGGTTGGTCTTGAAGGCGACCACCACACCTTTACAAACTTCCCGGAGCACACGAAAAGAAAGGAAGCTTCCGGGACGGACACCTAGCCGCCTAAGAGCCAAAGCTCCAAGAGTAACAAAGTCAACGGTGAAGAAATCTTCCGGGGAACACAAATCAGTTTGGTGGAAGTGTAGATCGGGCCTTTCTCTCTCAAATCCCAAAGTATCAACAAGTTTGGGTGGAGGACTTGAGAGGAATGAGAAAAATGAGGTTTCTAGCAATGGAGGCTCAAGCAAGGGGAAAGGGTTGGGGTTGGAGGTGGAAGAAGGGGGGCTTATATAGTGCAAGGGGTGGGGAGAGGAAATCCAGCCGTTGGACCCCCGTGCGCACGGGCTACTCAGAGAGCAGTCGACCACCCCGTGCGCACGGGGGTCAGAGACCCCGTGCGCATGGGCTACTCAGTGGGGTAAGGGGTACTGTTGGGAAACGTAGTAGAAAACAAAAAAATCCGTGCCTACGAATCAAGAACCCAAGATCATCCAAGAAGATTGCATACAAGGTTTTAGCTCATGGCTCACCAACCGATGTAGCGGAAGTAGAGTTGGTGTAGCTCATTGAAGTAGATCTCGCGGATCTTCCCACAAACAGTCCCTCGATCAAGATCACCGAGGAAGAAGAACCACCTCGATCCGTCCCACGCACAAGTCCCTCGAGCAAGTCCCTCGAACAAGATCTTCGAGGAAGAAGAAGCTCCTCGGAGAAGGACCAAAGATATGATCCCTCTATTAGTATCCACACGTTCCGTAGCAGAAATCCAGCAGTGCTCCGCCGTCCAGAGATGAACTCCACCAAGAAAACTAGAGGGAGAAAACCCTAACGGATGCCGATCTAGAACAACGTCTAAACCGGGGTCTAATTGTGGAGCAACGGGGTTTAGAGGAGGGAGGGTGGCGCATAGGCCTTGGGGACAAGATTTGCTGCGCCCCCCACCCCTCCCCCACATTATATAGGTGGCCAAGAGGCCCCTTGGCCGGCCAAGGGAGGTGTGGAGTCCCTATGGGACTCCTACTCCCAAAGGGAGTCCTTCCCACCGGGGAATCCTACTCCAAAGTGGATTGCAATCCTACATGGAGTAGGATTGCTCCCTTATGGCGCCCCCACCCCATGGACGACTTGGGCAGCCTAGGTGGCTTGCCCCCCAAGGCTAGGGGCGTGGGGTAGTGAGTGGTACTGCCCGGAAACTTCTGGAACCTTCTAGAAACTTCCAAGACCTTTCAGGACCTTCCGGGACCTTCCGGGATCGTTTCGGGACATTCCGGAACCTTCTAGAGCACTTCCAGGACCTTCCGGAACCATCTAGATAGTTTCCAAGACCATCCGGGTTACAGTTTAAGTCACCCGATGATCGTGAAGGTTGTCGGGACGCCGAGCGATTATCCGGATACTATTCCGGTTGATCCAGGACTTCCCTAGTACCATTCTCATATGTTCCGGAACCACCTGCGACTACTACAGAGTGATCCGGACATATCCTTAAATACCCAGAACTACTTCTGGTGCCCTTATGAACTATTCCATAAATCCCCGGAACTACTTCCGGTACCCGTATGAAATATTCTGCTTTGCTTCCACTAGACCTTCTACCATTCCAGCATTCTAACAGACTAATGCTCCTTAAATGTGTGACCCAATAGGTTCGGTATAATGCGGACATGACTCAGAACATCTTCCGGACATAGGTCAACAGCCTTTTGTCAATAGCCAATAATCAACAGCGGAGCCATGGACACCCATGTTGACTCCCGCACATACACGAAGAAAGTTCGAGTGAACCATTATGTTTAGTCATGTACCATTCCCTTTGCTTCGCGATATATGACAAAGTTAGAGGAGAGAAGTTTGGCACCCATGTGTAACAACTTCTTGAACACAAGCCACTCGTTATCCTCTTTGCTCGTTTGTCCTTTTTCTCGTTGTCGTATTCCGGTATTCCCGTGACTGAATCACAATGCGTCTGGCCAGACTATAATGGATACCGTTATACCGAGTGGGCCCGAAGTGAATATCTTTTTCATCGTGAAGGAGCAAATCCCAATCTTGAACTATCACAGTTACTAGGCACACTATCCAATGTACCCAGAACTTATTTTACTACTTCCCAGTAACGGGAAGATTCATCTAAGAACCAAAGCACATCTTCCTGTGTGAAGCAACTTGATACTCTCATGGTCTAAGGAATTACGTATATGATAACATTTCATGATATGATTTATAACGTTGTTACGATGTGATCTCTAAGTATATCATTCAATACTGGGGTCGGTTCAACATCATTGTTCTGCTAACAATATGTTCCCATTGCTACTGACATCCTTGTTACAAGAACAATGTCCATGATTAAGAAAACATAATCATCAGTTAGCACATGAGCTGGTCTTAGAGGCTAAACCAGGAACTCTTGGTGTTTACATTTCCACACATGCAAATCAGTTTTCTTCTGAATCTCACAGTCAGTGTCATTGCAACAATAGCACAGAAATATAAACATTAATTACGAACGTGGAAATATATATAATAACATTTTATTATTGCCTCTAGGGCATATTTCCAACAGTCTCCCACTTGCACTAGAGTCAATCATATTGTCAGTGCTTGAGCACTTTACACCTATGGCATACCAGTGTAATGCATGCTTCAGTTGTGGTATAGACTTCATCATCGGATCTGGCGTTTCAGGCCCGTTTGTATCTTGCATATCTTCGCGTTTTCACGCTATCATAAAATTCACTAATTTTAGCAGTTTAGCTTTGTATATGTTTGAATCATTTGGCAGGACCTTGGTTCCTTAGAATAAGTCGTGAAATCATTTCATCAATGTTCCATGAGCTTCAAGCATCTAGGAAACCATACCATGTTCATAAATGAACTGATGATTCAAAATACCCTCCCTTGTTACTTCTTTAAGCAACAATATACTTAGCCTCTGTTATAGAATTCGCCACAGTATCTAACTTAACACAGTTCCTTCATACTGTGCCACCCTTACGTCTGAAACACATAATCCCAATTAAAATCGAAAATCAGTCGGAGTAGGTATGAAGACTCAATTGGTGTAACTGATTTACATCAAAAATTCAGCTGGTGTAACTCATTACAACGAGCTCTTCATTATCTCCATTTTTCGAGAAACATATCTTATCTTTCATCAGCTTAATTTTTCACTGTTTTTCCAATGGTCAACAGCTTGATCACTTTGGTATCTTGCTCACAACCTTTTGAAGCACTGGACATATCTGGTTGTTTTACATATTCTGGTGTACATGATTAATCCAAACACACGGGTGAGTGGAATTTAATTCACGTGTTTTTGCTTATCTGTGTTCATCAACACCAATTTCTGCAAACAACTTTTCACCACGACTTCGGCAGGAACATGTTTCTTGGCATTTCATACTAAACTACTTTAGTATCATGTCAATATGTAGTGTTGGCTTTAGCATGATCAGGCACTTACTATCTTCATAGATCAATGTGCTCAATACTAATGCTATCTTCAACTGAAAACTATTTCCAATGAAGTCCTTATTCGTGTCAAGATATTTACATCATTTCTAATCAACAATATGTCATCTACATAAGGTTTTAGAAATATCATTTATCTCCCACTTACTTTGTTGAACATTCAAGCATCTTCGTTATTCCCGATGAAAACAAACTCTTTTGGCAATTTCATCACAACGAAAACTCCAACTCCATTATGCCAGCTTCAGTCCATCATTGGATATCCAAGGCTTGCATATATTTTAGCATCCTTTGAATCGAAAAAACATTCCGGTCGTATCACATATACGTCCTTTGTTATATTTCCGTGTAGGAACTTTGTTTTGACGTTCATTCTACCATATCCTATAAATGAGATATGTAGTAATTGCTAATATAACCCGAACTGACTAAAGCATCTCTATGGTCGAAACTATTTCGCCGTAGTCAACCTTTGAACTTGCTAGAAAACAATTTTCCAACGAGTTGATCTTTATGGATAAAACAATTTCATCTGAATCAATTATAGATCCATATATATTCTTCAGACTTTTAGTCTTTCGGAGGGTCTACCAAGTTCAAAACTTGACTTACTTCCATGGATACTATCTCGGATTATTTGGCATTTAGCCAAATCCCGGAGTCAGGGCCCATCAACGCTTCTTTGTATATCACAGGTTTATTATTGTCGAACAACAATATCTCGTTTTACATATCATGAATGTTTGTACGAGTTATGTCTAACCTGTGTGGTTCAGCTGCACACTTCTCTGAAGATTCAACAATCTTTGACAAGTTGCACTGTCCTCCCACTCACTCTTTTGTAAGAAACTATTTTTCTTCAAAATACACCGTTCTTAAAAACAATCAGTTTTCCTTTTGTGTAGTGATAGAGGAACACCAAATTTTTTGGCATAACCTTAACAAAGTAGCACTTATCTGATTCGGGTTTTTGAGTATGTCAAATATATGCCTCATATACCCAAATTTTAAGAAAAGACAACATGGTTTTAACAGTCCATACCAGATCTAATATGGTGTCATTTCAACAGATTTGATGATGCTCTTTTCAGTGTATAAGCCGTAGTCACTAACGCGTAACTTTAATAAGTATAATGGCAAATTGATAAACGTCATATTTGATCTTATCGTGTCATACATGGCTTGATTACATCTCTCAAACACTTTACTCATAGTGGTGTTCCGGGAGACGCAAGTTATGACACTTCTTCACAACTCATCAGACGTTCGCTAAACTTGTAACTCAAATATTACTTTCTACAATCTAATTTGCAGAAGCTTTATTTTCTTGTTACAATGAATTTCTATATCACTCTAAAATTCCTTGAACATTTCAAAGATTTCAGACGTATGTCTCTATTGAACAGATATTCACATATCTACTTCAACCCATGAGTGAAGATAGGGAATCCACTGCACACAACCACACTTATTGGACTACACACATCATCATGTATGATTACCAATGGTTTAGTTGCCCGTTCATGTATGGCCTATCAACGGTGTTTTTAGTCACATTACTTTTAGACAATGCATGCAAGCGTCAAGTGATTCATAATCATATGACTCAAAAGTCCATCAATTATGGAAATTCTTCATGCATGTTATGTCACTTGTGACAAACTGCAGTGCCACACACTTATGCTATTTCTGTTAGTCTTGCGACGTTTAGCGTCAGTGTTATGGATGTTTAGCATTATTATCATGATTCATAACATACAACCTATTCACAATAGAAGTATGGCCTTTATGTTATTCATAGCTTTGAACAACTCTCTAGCAATAAACATGATTCAAAAATGATGTTTTTGCAACAAGGCTAAAGTGTAGTAACAATTTACTGAACTCTAAAATGAATTATGAAGATAATCATAGCGTCAACACACAGTATAGTAAACCTTTTACCGTGTTCTCGTGTGTGTCAAAACTCATCATTAGCTAGTCATAAAGGCCATAGTATTTCTTGCATCGACTTGCAACGATATGCAATTGAAGTGATATTCTAGTGATCAACAATTTAATCACAATATACAAGAATTAAGATTAACCGCTTAATCATGATTCCCAAGAATTACATCTTTTGACCAACAATGAATTCATCTATAACTTTGTATGATTTTCATTTCTGAGCTGGATATTCCATTCTTCTTTCGCTTTGCCTTTATGCGTATCATAGTTCTATTTCCAATGTCACTCCTACTCACAGAAGATCACATATGATCAAGGGTGGCGCATGCCATGGACTTTCCGGCGTGTGAGTCTTACTAACATCCTTTGGACTTCCTTTCCCTTAATTCTCATCATCATATGGTCGGTGTTCTTCTGGATCCCACACTTATCAGTTTTTTTTAGAGCACAGTGAACATTTTCACTAATGCTTACAATCATACATTGTACTAGATATCTTATATCCAATATTAATTTTCTTACTACTGAAAACAATTTTTCAGTTCCATGAATATAGCATAACTATCCCAAACGTTTCAAAGTTCGGGTTTCATGGTGGTGAAGACAATGCACTTAGCTGTGGTGGAATTCTAGCATTTTTGGATTATGGACATAAGTCACATCATCCATAGCATCAGCGGGTGAGCATAAAAAATTTGCGATAGGACAAGCTCCTTCTCGACACTATTGAGGATAGTCCTCAGAATACGGTACCAAATGTAGAGTTTTTACCAGATAATACAGTTAATCAAAATCAATTGGGAAGGTGGTAACGCGAGCCATTATTCTACAACGATAATGCAAGTACTTAGACTTTGTTCATAATTAAGTTGCACTTGTAATTAATCAATTTAATTACTAAGTGCGCTCCCACTCAGATCAATATCTCTCGTAATTGATGCTGGAGTGATTCAAGATCCAACCCAATTGTCCGCCATTGATGTGACATCACTGATGACTTAGACTGGACCGGTAGGCCAACTTGCCAATCACGCAAAAGGTGATTCTTGTTCATCTTTCGATGGGCGTGTTCCGATAGAAAACTTTTATCCAAACCGTCAAGACAACCAAGTGTAATTGCAGTGTGTTCTTAACACACCCGCCTTTTATGCGTCACACCATGTGCACCCATGTGAGATGACCTGCTCCGGTGTGAAACATAGTATAGACGGTGTTACAGTTGGAAGAACACTATCAACTTGATATTGTTTGGCGAGAGATCACCCTAATAAAATACGACTACCGCGCATCAAACAATGGTGCATCAAAGGGATAAACATCACAGGCAGTTCATAAAATTATGTGATATAGTATAGCCCTTTGCTTCGTGAAGTCTTCATTGTCTTCACGTCATCGTAGTTGAAGTCACCGTGTCCACCAACTTTGTCCTTGGCGTCGGGAACATCACCACGGCTTCCGTCATGTGCGTCGGGGTCCACCTCCGCATCGTAGATCATCACCTTGCATCTATCTATTGCTTTGCCTCGAGCTAATAAACAGTTCTGGCACGCAGGCCATAATTAAGTGAAAATCATATGACTCTAGTCATCATGCCGTACCACGACACGCAGGTCGCGAATAAATATTACATAACATATAGCATCTCATACAAACACATTGCAAATCTTGAAGGCTATACCACATCACATGCACATTCTGCAAAAACGAGTTAGATCGCCATCTACACGGGTTATTGCAACTTTTATCGTGGTTGATTATCAGGTTACATGCAAACGTTGTTCCTTATACAAATCAAACACGATACTTCATTGTTGCTAGTTTAACGTTCGGGGTGCGTGCAGCAACTAATGCCACAAGCCAAACTTCGTTCAACGCGTGACCCCCGTGTGGATTTGAGTTCATAAAATCCACAAGCCCCTCCATGTTAAATCTTCTATTGCGAGATTAAGATGATATCCAAGGAGTTTTATGTAGACCATGATCAAGGCAACCAGCATACTGAAAGCAGCATAGAGGGATCGATGGAAAACTCAATCCTTGTAGCGAAACCTCAACTTGCCATCCAGCATAGAAAAAATCACATGACAGGGAAGCAACAAGAAAATCAATGCCTCATATCACACATATGATCTAGACCTAAACATGCATCTAATCAAGGATCGCTCTGATACCACTGTTGGGAAACGTAGTAGAAAACAAAAAAAAATTGTTTCTACGAATCAAGAACCCAAGATCATCCAAGAAGATTGCATACAAGGTTTTAGCTCATGGCTCACCAACCGATGTAGCGGAAGTAGAGTTGGTGTAGCTCGTTGAAGTAGATCTCGAGGATCGTCCCACAAACAGTCCCTCGATCAAGGTCACCGAGGAAGAAGAAGCACCTCGATCCGTCCCATGCACAAGTCCCTCGAGCAAGTCCCTCGAACAAGATCTTCAAGGAAGAAGAAGCTCCTCGGAGAAGAACCAAAGATATGATCCCTCTATTAGTATCCACACGTTCCGTAGCAGCAATCCAGCAGCGCTCCGCCGTGCAGAGATGAACGCCACCGAGAAAACTAGAGGGAGAAAACCCTAACGGATTCCGATCTAGAACATCGTCTAAACCGGGGTCTAATTGTGGAGCAACGGGGTTTAGAGGAGGGAGGGTGGCGTATAGGCCTTGGGGACAAGTTGTGCTGTGCCCCCCACCCCTCCCCCACATTATATAGGTGGCCAAGAGGCCCCTTGGCCGGCCAAGGGAGGTGTGGAGTCCCTATGGGACTCCTACTCTCAAAGGGAGTCCTTCCCACCGGGGAATCCTACTCCAAAGTGGATTGCAATCCTACTTGGAGTAGGATTGCTCCCTTATGGCGCCCCCTCACCCCATGGCCGACTTGGGAAGCCTAGGTGGCTTGCCCCCCAAGGATAGGGGCGTGGGGTAGTGAGTGGTACTGCTCGGAAACTTCCGGAACATTCCTGAAGCTTCCAGGACCTTCTGGGATCGTTTCGGGACATTCCGGAACCTTTTGGAGCACTTCCAGGACCTTCCGGGACCGTTATCGCACCCCAGTGCCAGTTCCTGTTTTCCGCCGTTTTTCTATTTCAGGTTTCCCCCATATTAAAAGTGCTCCAAAAAATCGGGAAAATTAGATAAAAAATCAGCGTTCTGGAAGCTTCCGGATTCACCGAAGAAGGGCCAGAGGGGCCCCACCTAGTGCCTAGGCGGCCAGTGGGCGCGGCCCAGGGCTTGGCCGCGCCGGGAAGCCGCCTAGGAGACTGGTGGCCCCCTTGGTGACCCCCTTTGGCTCCTATTTATTCTCCCGTCGCGAAAACCCTGATTCCAAACCCCTTTTCTCCAGAAGAAATTCCAATCTCCGCCGCCATCGCCGACAAGCTTCGGGGGACCAGAATTCCTGTGCCGGAACCCTGTCGGGACGGGGAAGTGCCCCCGGATTCATCTCCATCGACGTTGCATCCTCCCTCCATGATGCGGGAGTAGTTCCTCCTCGGGGCTGAGGTTTCTACCAGTAGCTATGTGGTCTTCTCTCTCTCCCTTGATATAATCTTGATTGTGATCATAGGCTATGTTAATCTAGGATGATGCCATAATGTTTCCCCTTCTTCTATGTATTAGATTGATGTACTCACTTGATCTTATCTAGTATAATCCCCGAGACCATGGTGACAGCGGTCTATTGGACATGGGTTAGAAGAATATTTTCATGAGTGATTTCCTCTTTTGTGTGTGGATTGAAGATTGAGAGTCTCTTGGTGCTTGTATTTGACTATCCTTTAGATATGTTGTGGTGATTTTGGTACTCTCTTTGGATGGCCGCGGTGACATTGGGAAATCCATAGATGGGAACTACGAACTCATAGGTGTGCTTTTGTAGCCCTACACAATTCTCTTCCTCTCTTGACCACAAAGGAATGACCTTCGAGTACATCTCCATTGCATGTTTTATGAGGAATATCATGTGATTATACTATGTTAATGTTGTTGGGAGTTTCCACTAGTGAAAGTATGAAGCCTAGGCCTTGTTTCCACCATTGTTACACCGTTTGTGCTCACTTTTGTTACATGTTTGCTTGCTGCACTTTTTATTACAGATTTATGTTACTTTGTTTTGCCACACCTATCACCTATATTTAACCATCTCTTCGCCGAACTAGTGCACCTATACAACTCCTAGTTGTATTAGGTGTGTTGGAGACACAAGAGACTTCTTGTATCTTAATTGCAAGGTTGCTTGAGAGAGACCATCTTCAACCTCTACTTCCCTGTGTTCGATAAACCTTAGGTCATCCACTTGAGGGAAATTGCTGCTGTCCTACAAACCTCTACCTTGGAGGCCCAACATAGTCTACAAGAATAGAAGCGTGCGTAGACATCAGGGAGCCTTATCCTCATGAAACTCCACATTCGATGATTCCTCAATACATCCCGTGGATTTATTGAGAACTCGATACGCATGGGAGTTTGAGGCATATCCAACAAATATTCCCTCATATGTTTTAGCCTCAAATTTAGCTAACCAGATTTTCTTGTTGAGAATGAAACACTTACAACCGAATACTCGGAAGTACTTGACATTTGGCTTCTTCCCGGTTAAGAGTTCATAAGGTGTCTTGTTCTTGAGCTTGCGGAGATATAGCCTATTAGAAGCATGACATGCGGTGTTGATGGCTTCGGCCCAAAGCTTGTATGGAGACTTTTACTCGTCAACATTGTCCTTGCCATCTCAATAAGTTTCCTATTCTTCCTCTCCGCAACACCATTTTGTTGAGGAGTATAGGCCGCAGAATATTGATGTTTGATCCCCTCATCAGTCAAGAACTCATCCATAGTGTAATTCTTGAACTCGGTACCAAACTATCATAGGATGGAGGCCCAAAAATATCCAAATGAAGGAGCTCAAGAGGCCTCGTTGATGTGATGATAGTCTTCACCTTATGTTGCTTCTCATGTTGCTTTCCCGCAAAGCAAGCACTACAAACACGATCTTTGGCAAAAGAAACATCGCTTAGTACAACAATGTGATCCCCCTTTATAAGGGATTGTAAATTTCTCGTACCAACGTGGGCTAGCCTACGGTGCCATAGCCACCCCACGTCGGCCTTGGCTATTAGGCATGTTTTTAGGTGAGTGTTCTCTTTCGAGAAATCAACCACATAAAGGTTTTGTAAGAGCAAAGTTTTGCCCCCGTGTGTTTTGGATATTGTTGGACAAAACAGTAGAGGAACTAACAATGTTTTATAGTATAAAAAGTTACATAGGTTCCTGAAGGACAAGCCATGTGATAAAGCTTCAGTGAAGGTTTTCAAGTTATCGATGCATTACCCTCAGAGCGAAGCTTAATCACGAAGGTTGACCCCCAAAAATGAAGGTGTCCTGAAGCTCTACTCATTGCAGGAAATGAAGAAGACGGCACAAGACTTAGATGTTTTGTGTAGTTCTTTTTCTGTTCCTTGAGTCATAGGACAAACCGTACTATCAAGAGGGGTATTTAGTTTGTGGACATCGAAGTCATTGAGAAATGCTCAGATCAAATCCAGACCAAGTGAGAAGCCTGAGTGAAGAAATCTCATGTGCACTAAGTTAAGCTTCGGTAGCAAAGACTTCGTTCTTTGGCTTCTGAAGCAGAACTAAGTCCGTGAGTCAGCTTTACTTGTTCCTCAAGTAAAGTTGCGCATTGATGACAAATCCGACCGTTGTGGACACGTGTCAAGCTGTCAACTCGGGTCAGTTTGGTCATTCCGCACCTCGGGATCGCCAACTATAAATACGCCGCCCCCTCCTCCATTTGTGGGTGGCTGCTCTGAGATCATTCCAAGAGAGACTGAAGAGAGCAACCCAAAACCCCACCGAAGCAAAACCCAAAAGTTAGATACTTTAACCTAAGTCCCATTGATCTGAGTAGATTCGAGATGACTTAGGTGAAAGCTTGCTAGCCTTTTTATTTTGGAGAACTGCAATTCTCCTAGACGGTTAGAGAGTTGTTCTTCAGAGAGCGAAGAGTAATTGTCGCCTCGAAGTCCTGTTTGTCAAAGGTTTCGGTGATTTCCTCAATAATCAACCACGAGTGAAGAACTGATCAAGCTCAAGGAGTTTGATGCAGTGGAGCAACGGACGGAGAGAGATTTTCTCCAGGTGTTCAATCACTAGTCCCTCCAACCAGACGTAGCGCTTTGCAGAGCGTGAACTGGTCGAACAAACATCGCCGAGTCCCAGTTCGTTTTACTTCAAGCATTTACATTCAGTATTGCATTTGCTTCACTGTTATGCTTCAATGTGTTTTGATTCACTGCATTTAGTTTCGCTTCCAGTTATTCTTTGCTATTCCGCACTGTTTATGCTTCACTTCAATAGTTTCAGTAGAAAATTTTGAAGTGATCATTCACCCCCTCCCCCTCTGATCACATACTTGGACTTTCAATTGGTATCAGAGCTAGTCACTCCCTACACTCTGTGTGTTTTGGATTAACCTCCTGGAGTGTCTTCAAGTATGTCTTCTAGTATGTCTTTCGCAGCTATTCGCTCTGGCGAACCTATTCCTATTTTCAACGGGAAAGACTACCCGTACTAAAAGGACAAGATGAAAAGAAATATCATGGCTATCAACTCAACTGCCTGGCAAGTTGTCTTGTATGGAGTCACTATTGCCGATGAGAAGGCCATCACCCCTGAAGAAGCAACACTGATTGATCTTGATTCTGTAGTCTGGGTTTTGATCACCAATCACTTAACACCTGAAAAGTATCATGAAGTGAAGAATATTCCAACTTCCAAAGGTGTCTGGGACTATCTTGAAAAAATTGGTGAAGGTGTTTCTACCCAGAAAGATGCCAGAATTGACACACTCCGAAGCAAATTCTATCGCTTCAAGAGAAACGAGGGTGAAAAAGTCAGCCCAATTTACAGAAGACTCACAACTCTTGCAAATGAGTTGATTTCCCTCGGTGCTGATGACATTACTCCTCACTCTGTTGTGAGAAATTTGCTCCGCTCATTGGATGACTCGTTTGATCACATTGTGCTAATGATCAAGGAAAGGACTGATTTCAGACGTCTTGTTGCTGCTGATATTCTTGAGAGACTCACTACCTTTGAAATGGAAGAAGAAGAGAAACGTGACATAAATGGTTCACGAAGAAAAACTCATGCTTTGAAAGAAAAAGCTTCACATCATTCTTCACCCGAAGTCAGTTCTGCTTCAGGCGTCGAATCAGATGATCCTGCAAGTATTGGGAAGGATTTGGCATTGATCATGAGACGCTTCAATCGCTTCCAAAGAAAAGGTTTTTCTTCACCGAGAAAGAGTTATTCTTCAAGAAGCTCCACTCACTCATCTCACCGTTCATCCTCAAGAAGCTCTCCATCAAAAGACAACTGTTGCTACAAATGCAAGAAACCAGGTCACTACATTGCTGATTGCCCTCTGTGGGAAGCTGATAACAAAGCAAAGCATTCGCTCAGAGACTCCTCTTCCAAGTCCCACAGATCCTCCAGAAGCTATGAATCCAAGAGACATGATTCCAGTTCGAGAAGAGATTAGAAGAAAGATTCTGATGATGACAAGAAGAAGAAGTATCACAAGAAGCGTGAGGGTTCTTCATCGAAGACTCACTCGTCTCGTCGAAGCAGCTCTCACCGAGCCAAGGCCTATCTGGGAAAGGAGATGAACTCCGAAGACGAAGCCTCTGGGTCCGAAGGTCATTCAGGCTCAAGGTCTGGGTCTGGATCCGAATCAGATGGTGTTGCTGGTTTGGTATTCGCTTCAGCAGATGCTTCAGCAAAAGTTTCGAGTTCATTCTTCACCAACAACAGTAGTGAAGATGAATCTCCTGCATATTGCTTCATGGCCAAGGCGAAGGTATCTTCATCAAAATCAAACTATGATACTTCTGATTGTTCTTCATATGATAGTGATTCAAAGATAAGCTATGCTAAACTTGCTAAAATTGCTTCAATCCAACAAGATGAACTTGATTCACTAAGCAAAACCATTAAGAAATCAGAGACTCTGTTGATCGATGAGATAGAGAAAGGTCAAACTTTAACAAATGAGCATGAAGCTCTGAAAGAAAAGTTTGAAGAGTTATCCTCTCGGCATGATCTTCTTTCAGTTGATTATGAGAAGCTCACCTATGAATTTCTTCAAAGGAAAATGGCTCTCGAAAATCTGAAAGAGGCTCATGAAGAGTTGGAAAATGTCAATCTCTCTCTCATGGCTCAACAAGGTTCTGAAGCAAATCATAAAACTGAATCACCTTGTTTGGATTGTTTGGAACGAAGCAAAATTGATTCCAAAGGAAAAGCTCCTATTGTTATTAATGATACTAATGCCTCTGATGAGGAAAACCCTGCTATTACCGAGGAACTCCTCAAGTTGAAAAACTTATTTGAAATAGGCATGTTCAAAAGGTTGCAAGGTCACCAGTATCTCTCTGATATCCTGAGGAAGGCTCTCCTTCACAGGAATCCCAGGAATGAAGGTGTTGATTTCGAGAGAAAGATAAACCCTGATGGCACCTATTGGGAACCTGAGCAGTATCCTAAGACTGTTTGGGTCCTTGCGAAAGGGAACCCCATTGATATAGCTAACCTTTCAGGTTTTGATTGCAAGATGAACAAAGCTATTGTAGACAAATCACTTGATTCTGACTACAAGCTCATCAAGGACGAACAGGGAAAGGTTACAGCTGAGTATGTTGGTACTCCGCCTAAGAATGGCTTCTATAAGAGGCAGATATGGGTGCAGAAAGCACTTTTGGAAAAATTGCCTGCTAACCATACTATGCAGGGAAAGTCTTCGGTACCACCGAATCATTTCTATTCTCTTGAAACAAGAAATGATCCTCTGGTGCCCGAATCAAATGTTCCGCAGAAGAAATACTATCGTACTGTTCTTCATACTTATCGTCCTCATAATAATCATTCTAAGATTGCATATGCTCATTCTTATGCTAACCATTCGCAGAGGACTTACATTTATGGTGTGCTTGATGGTACACCGAAGCAATACACTCCTGTTCGATTTAATATTGCTTCAACCAGTGCTTCAACATCTTCTCAGTCACCTGCTCATTTTTGGGTGGTTAAGAAGAACTAATTCTTCTGCAGGGCTATGTCTCCGGTGGATCCGAATGGGTCATGGATAGTGGTTGCACAAATCATATGACCGGAGACAAGGAGTTATTCACCGAAGAAAAAATATCTCACTCTTCTCAGAAGTACATTACCTTCGGTGATAACAACAAGGGTAAAGTTTTAGGTTTGGGTAAGGTTGCCATATCGAAAGATAAGCACATTGACAAGGTTATGCTAGTCCAATCACTTGGATATAATCTTATGTCTATTTCGAAGTTATGCGATATGTGTATGCTTGTTCTATTTTCTGCTTCGCGTTGTGTTGTGTTTTCACAGGATGACTATGCGTTTGTCTTCGAGGGTTACCGAAAAGTAGACTTGTACATTGTTGATTTTTCTTCGGGCCCTGCTGTATCCACATGCTTGATGGCAAAAGCTTCATCTGGTTGGTTATGGCATCGAAGACTTGGTCATGCAGGGATGAGAAATCTTCATAACTCATGTTATTGGCCTTAGCGAAGTTAAATTCGACAAGGATCGTCTCTGCAGTGCTTGTGAAGCTGGTAAAATTACTAAGAAACATCATTCAGCGAAGACTATCATGACTACCACTCGTCCTCTTGAATTGCTTCATATGGATCTTTTTGGTCCTCAAAATTATGCAAGCCTGGGAGGAAATAAATATGGTCTAGTTATTGTTGATGACTTCTCTCGTTACACTTGGGTTTTATTTTTGGATGACAAGAGCAAAGTTGTTGAAATCTTCAAGTCATTCGCCAAGAGAGCTCAAACAGATTATGAATTATCTCTGAAGCATATCCGAAGTGATAATGGAACTGAATTAAAAAATACTCATATTGAAGATTTTCTTGATGATCATGGTTTTACTCATGAATTCTCTGCTGCTTATACACCTCAACAGAATGGTGTTGTTGAAAGGAAGAATAGAACTCTCATTGAGATGGCCAGAACTATGCTTGCTGAATACAAGACTCCTATTAGGTTCTGGGCCGAAGCAATTAACACAGCTTTTCATATCATCAACAAGGTTTACCTTCACAAATTTCTGAAGAAGACTTCACATGAGCTTATCACTGGTAACAAACCAAATGTTTCGTACCTTAGGGTGTTTGGTGCTCCATGCTTTATTAGAGATATGAATCATAGCTCCAAATTTGCCCCTAAGGCACATGAAGGTTTTATTTTAGGTTATGGCTCAAACTCTCATACTTACAGAGTCTATAACTCTCACTTTGGGAAAGTTATGGAGACTGTGAATGTGAGATTTGATGAAACTAATGGCTCTCAAAAAGAGCATTTGCCTCATGATCTAGATGTACCTCCTCTAGATGAAGTGATCAGGTCCATGGCTATTGGAGAGATTCGCCCTGTTGAAATCAATACTAGTCAAGCAAATAGGGATGATGATGGTCCAATGTTCCCACACATAGCCCGGGGCGCTGGAGATCAACATCCTGAAGCTAATGATTAATAGGACGAAGAAGAACAAAGGAACGAAGGAAATGCTAATCTCGAAGGAAATGCTGATGCTGAAGGTGAAGCAGATCCTGAAGCTGAAGCAGATCCTGAAGAAGAAGCTGAGCCGGAAGCAAATGATTCAACCTTATCACGAGTTCGAAGAAGAGCTGATGTTGACTCGATTCTTGAAGAAATTCACAACCAGGTCGTCCTACAACTCGTTCTCGTACTTTTTTGGCTAACTTCTGTGGAAATTTTTCGTTTGTCTCCATGTTAGAACCGTCGAAGTTTGATGAAGCCATGAAGGATCCAGATTGGTTAACTGCCATGCTCGAAGAACTTAACCAGTTCGAGCGAAACAAAGTCTGGTCCTTAGTTGATAGACCTGATCCCACGAAGCACAACATCATTGGTACAAAGTGGATTTTTCGCAACAAGCAAGATGAAGATGGTATAGTGGTAAGAAACAAAGCACGACTGGTAGCAGAAGGTTACACCCAAATTGAAGGTATCGATTTTGGCGAAACTTATGCTCCAGTTGCTCGTCTCGAATCCATTCGTGTTATGCTTGCTTCTGCAAATTTCAATGGTATTCTGCTTTATCAAATGGATGTGAAAAGTGCTTTTCTTAACGGAGAAATCGAGGAAGAAGTTTATGTTATGCAGCCTCCAGGTTTTGAAGACCCGAAGAAACCCGACATGGTGTACAGGTTACACAAGGCCCTCTATGGGTTGAAGCAAGCAGCTCGTGCTTGGTACGACACATTGAAGGACTTCCTTCTGAAGAAAGGCTTCAAACCAGGAACCACTGACCCAACACTTTTCACTCGATCTTATAATGGTGATTTGTTTGTATGTCAAATCTATGTAGATGATATCATTTTTGGATGCATTAACACTGATATCAGCGAAGAATTTGCCAAGATGATGTCGAAGAAATATGAAATATCTATGATGGGTGAATTGAAGTTCTTCCTTGGACTTCAAATCCGTCAACAGAAGAATGGCACCTTTATTTCTCAAGAAAAATATCTCAAGGATTGCCTCAAGAAGTTTGGTCTCACTGAATGCAAAACCATTAAGACGCCTATGCCTACCAATGGCTTCTTAGACGCAGATGAGAAGGGAAAAGCCTTCGACCAGAAGAAATATCGGTCTATGATTGGATCCCTTTTATATCTTTGTGCATCTATACCTGACATTATGCTTTCAGTATGTATTTGTGCTCGTTTTCAGGCAAATCCAAAGGAATCACATCACACTGCTGTAAAGCGAATTCTTCGTTATCTTGCTCACACACCTACCTTGGGTTCGTGGTATCCCAAGGGAGCTCAGTTTGATCTCATTGGGTATTCTGACTCTGACTGGGCTGGTGATCATGTGGATAGGAAATCAACTTCAGGGACTTGTCATTTCCTTGGAAGATCACTTGTGTGTTGGGCTTCAAAGAAGAAAAACTGTGTTTCAATATCTACTGTTGAAGCCGAATACATTGCTGCTGGGTCATGCTGTACTCAGATTCTATGGCTGAAGCAAACGCTGAAGGATTATGGTATTCATGTGAAGAAAATTCCGCTCCTATGTGATAATGAGAGTGCAATCAAAATTGCTCACAATCCTGTGCAGCACTCTCGCACGAAGCATATTGACATTCGCCATCATTTTCTTCGTGATCATGTTCAGCGTGAAGATATTGTTATTAGTCATGTCAGAACTGAAGATCAACTGGCAGACATTTTCACGAAACCATTGGATGAGAAAAGATTCTGTTCATTAAGGTGTGAGCTCAATATATTGGACTCACGGCACGTACTGTAAGATCGAAACCTTTTTACTTCTGTATATACTCAGTTACTTTGTTGCTTACTTATTTAGTTTCGTTGTGTGTTTTTGCTTCGTTTAGTTTATTTTTCATTTGGATTTAGTCCTCTATGCTTATCACCTTTTGCTTCATTTGGTTTTTCTTCGAGGTGATAAGTTTCGGACCCTACCCCTTCTGTTTCTTTTCCTTTCTAACTCTATCTGTCCATATTGGGTGAGCGCAATTGAAACGGGAAGTATTTTTCTTCGAACATCATTGAGTTCCGAATCAAATGCTTCCAATTCTTATCAAAGTTTTACTCATGTCGAGGACTTATTCTTCGGTCGTTGAGATCCCGTCATATCCGGGTCGTTGAGATTTTCTTGCGATTCGCCACGTAATCCTTGCCGTAGAATCCGGAGAGACAGACGCTGGGGGCCGTTCAATCTGATCTGACAGCTCCTGTCAGACCGGCCTATATAAGGCATCCCACCCCAGCGAAGCCATCCCACCTCTTCATTCGCATCTCCCCGGAACCCTATCTCCGGAGCGCCGCTAAGCTCTTCGTCTCCGTCGCCGCTCTCGCCGCTTCACTGCCGGAAGAGCGCCGCCGTGGACTTCACGCCGTCGACGAGCACATCCTCTCCGCTCTTCGCCGCCGTAGTTGCTTGACGCCACCGAGTTAGGGTACGCCAAGCCTCGGTCCAATCTCCATCTCTGTTCTTCCTTTTCCAGATTGGATTCGTGTTCTTAGTCTTTTTGGCTGATTTCTCTAGGTTTCTTTGATCCGTTGGATCGTTGCACTATTGCGAAACCTGTTTCTGCTAGTCAAGGTTTCCTCCTCGATTCAGGTTAGAAGTTAGGGTTAGTATCTATCTGTTCTGTGTTAGGGTTTCTGCTCATCTTGTGTGAGATTAAGTCTAGCTCAGAATAGACCAGAATCCTTACCCAAAATTCTTCACTGAATCTCTTGTCAAAATTGTTTTTGGATCGAAACTTTTGCTGGTGCTCATTCCATACTCGTCTTTTCCCTCGCTACCTTTATGCTTTTCACAGGATGTCTGGAGAGTCAGATTTCGGTAATGAGTCACCAAACCTTGATCACATCAACGAAGCAGAACGTACTGCTCCGAAGAAGAAAGGAGGAAGAACAAAGGAACGAAACAACGCCAGAGGCATCCCCGAATCAATTCGCATTGCTCTGGGTTATGACACACCTCCTGAAGAAACTAAGGATCAGCGCAAGAACCGCTTGCAAAACATTCGCAGGTACTGGGCTGTTCGATGGTACAAGTACAAGAGCATCCCTACCTGGAAGTGGACGATGCAGTTTTCCTTCAGTCCGCCCTTTCGGTACACTACAACCATGTGCAGTCAGTACACTGAAGAGAATCGTCACCTGTACTACCCTGTTCCACCGAAGCTTCCTCACCCCAACACCCTCAAGACACCAGATGATTACCCAGAAGAGAAAGAACGATTGAGACTTGCAACTGAAGCCAAGAGGCTGAAAGAAGAGAAGAAGGCAGCCAAGTTGGCTGAAGCTGAAGCCCAAGGTGCTGGGCAAAGCTCAAAGAAGAAGAAGAAGATGAAGAAGAAGTCTGCTTGTCCACCCCATGCTACAACAGAAGATGAAGAACATGCCAGACTAGAGCAAGCTGCTCTGGAAGATTCCATCATGGATGAATCCAATGCAGCTGATAATGAAACTGAATTCGAAGCAGATGACGAATCGGATGATCCTGCTCCCCCCAAGAAACAAAAACTTCAGATCCCACTGAAGAAAAAACCCAGGAGAGAAACCTAAGGCTAAGGTCAAGCCTTCTGCTCGTCCTACTATTGATCTCTCAAACTTGGTTGTCACGAAGCCCTTGGCCTCCAAGCCACCGGCTGATGCCCTCGACTCTGAGAGGCGATCAAAGCAGAAGCACGACCCCGCCAAGAGACAACCTGCAAAGGCTTCAGCAACAACGAAGCCCAAGCAGTCTGCTGCAACAAATACTTCAGCGAAGCACAAGCTCTCTGAAGAAGTATTGAGACAGAAAGACCTCGAAGAGGCACTAGAGCGCAACATCCTTGCCAGAAGCACAACTGACCAAAAGAAGGCAGATGAGGATGCTGCCAGACAGAAAAAGGAATTGGACTCAGCCAAGATGGCTGCAGAGAAGGCTGAGACGAAGCGCAAGCTCGCCGAAGCCGCAAAGAATGAAGAGAAAGCAGCTGCTGAAGCTATACTTCTTGCTGAACATGAAGCTAAACGCAAGGCTTCATTAGAGCGCCTCAGAACGAAGAAAGCTGAGAAAGCTGCTAGGGCAAGCCAGAAGAAGCCCGTAGTTGATATGACTCCCTCAGCTATTCCATCGAAGAAGAAAGGCATATCTTTGTCTAAAGCTCAAGCTGAAGCTGATCATCAGAGTGTCCATCCAGTCCCTGACTCTCGTGAAGGCGAACTCTAGGATCAGTTGGGCATCACTGAAGCCCTTTGGGAGAAGTGTGCAGCTGAAGATCCTGACGCTGTTGACATTGGAGAAGTGTATATCTCCAGGTCTATCGAAGCTATGATCTCTACTATGATCAGTCAGCTGAAGGATTTGCATTCAAGAGACAGGGCTGAAATGAAAAAGATTCACAACTATCAGAAGCGAGCTGAATCAGAACCTGATGAAGAATTCAAACAGCACGCCCTGCAATTGCTTCAACGAGTGACAGAAGTCAATTCCACCACCAAGGAAAATATCAAAATCTACAAAGGCAAAGTAAAGGCCGCTGTAGATGACATGGTGAAGAACCATAATGCTTCCATTATGGAAAGGGATTCAAGGAAACGTAAGGCTTCGCCCGAAGCTGAACAAGTTGTTGCACCGGCTCAATCTCCTAAGCCTGCTCCATCAAAGGCAACAGGACCCTCACCGAAGAAGAAAACCACCAAGAGGCGCAAGATTACTTTGGCCTCAGCCGCAGACATGGATACAAGTGATGAACAGCCCCCGGAATCTCCTGAAGCCGTTCCCACTCCTGCTCCGAAGCCAAAGCCATCCAAGCCCGCATCAAAGCTTTCAGCTCCACCCACCAAGACACCCACACCCCCTCCTACCAGAACCACCCCCAAGCAAACTCCACCCCAGAAAGCTCCTACCCCCACTCCAACGCCTGCAAGAAACCACTCACCTATACCACCTCGAGTTCCCACACCCATCCGTGCTCCAACCCCCGAACCACAATGGATTCCCACTCCACCAGTTGCTCCCGCACCACCTCCATCACCTCCCCGTGAAGCTAATGCTCCATCACCAACCCACTCCAGAACCCATGTATCCCGAGATTTTTCCCCCGCCAGAACAGTTCAAGAGTCTGAAGCACATGTGCCCGACACCGAAGCACATGATGACGAAGACGAACAAGTACAAATTCTGAATCCTTCACAAGAGAAAGCGCTTGTAGTCGCTCAATCTGCTGGCCCTTCAAGAGCTAACCCTATTGCTCCTCTGCAAAGAATTCGTGACAGTTCGCGCCCCTGCCAAGATACCCAGCTCGACTCCATTTACCCTCGTGAAACTTTTCCTTATTTCAAGGGTGATGGTTATTCTTCAAGGCATGGCCCGGAATTCAACCTGGAACAACATAGGAAGCGCCATCGATTCTTTGGTGTTAGTCCATATGCTTCTGACCGCACAGCGGATGATCTTCGTTTTTGGACTGCTGAACAACAAGTCTTATACACCAAAGTCTTCTGCCAGCAAGGAGTTCTGTTTAGGCACAAGTTTCTGGACTTGCGAAGTCTTTCCACTGCATCCTGCTTTCAGAACGTCCTGGAAACTATTGAAAATCAGAATTTGACACGATTGTTTGCATTGAGCACTCCTTTCAACTCAGAGCTCATCAAGCAATTCTATGCAACCCTTTATGTGTCTGGTGATGCCAATGAACCTAGCTCATGGACGCTTGAATGGATGATTCAAGGCAAAGTCTTCAGGATGTCCTCCGCCGAATTCATGGAAATTATTAACATCCCAAGGCATTCTGGAGTCCACGAAAAGATTCATATTGCGCCTGATATGTCTGAAGAAGAATTTGCAACTCTGTTGGATCCTGAAGCCACTGATAACCAAATTCCTCAAAACATTCGCCCGAAGCATTTGAATTTCATATCAAGAACTTGGTTCTTCATCCTGTCAAACTCATTGATTCCTTTGAGTACTGCTTCGGAAGAATCGAATCTTTATCCAGAGACAAGGCATGCAATTATGAAGCTCACTCATGGCCTTCTCTTCGACTTTGAGGATTGCTTCATTAGGAATTTGGTTCATGCAGCAGAGCTACCTTTCACTCTGAAACCCTATGCTCCCTGGCTGCAAGTAGTATGTAACTATGGTTGGAACGAAGACTTTGTGGCACGCCATCATCCGAAGCTTTTCCTCCCACCAGTGCGTGACTCTTTGGAACTGCTGAGAAAGCCCAATGATCCTTTTGCCACATATGTTGGTGTGCGCCATGAAGTCAATGAGCGAAACTTATCAAAGAAGTTCCGGAAAGACTTCCATCATTTTGAAGTTAATCTTCGCTCGCAGCAAATGCTTGACAACTTAATTGAAGCACTTCAACGCCAGATGCAGTTTCTTGCTGATGAGATCAACTGTGTTAGCAATATAGCACTCAACAACAATCAGTACTTGCGTGTGCTCAAGCGCCATTCCTGGAAAGGTCTCCGGAAATTCAACTCTGTGAAAGGTCTTCGTAAAGATCGCATCTACAAAGAGTATCCGTACCTCGAGCGACACTTTTCACGTGATGACTCAGTGGACCGCCCGAATCAGAAGATCCCTCCCCTGCACAAGATTGATGAAGTGTTCTTCGTCAACGAGCCTGAACCCATCCGGCCAGATACCGTCTCCGAGAATGACTCCATCACCTCCAAAGACGACGACGGCCTTGACGACAGCGACCTCGACATCAACCTCATCACACAGACACGCCACGAAGCTCTTCCTACATCATCATCCAAAGAAGAATCCTCAGGCGATCAATCTTCGTCGGATGAGTCTTCGTCGAGCACTTCTTCGTCGGGTTCTCAGGGTGCTGATGCTGCGTAATAGACCTCTCGAAACTCTTCTCAACCTTTTGTCCTATCATTGACAAAAAGGGGGAGAATGAGGGCATCGATGAGTTAGTTTTGCATCGGGGAAAGGGTTCTTGCTTTTTGCTATTTGCTTCGTTTGGTTAAGTTACAACAAACAATCTAGTTTCTTCGATTGGGTTGTAACTTAAGTTTTACTTCAGTCATGCTACTCCTGTGCTACACTTAAAGTTTTAATAACCCCCTTTGCTTTCAAGTATTGCTTCGTATCTTCTATCTTGCAGGTGGTTATTATTTTTCACAGGTCATTGGAAGCAATTGCATACTTTCCTGGATATATATCTTCAATGCAATTTTATTCGCTAAGATATTTTGTTTTGCTCTTCACCGAAGAAAAATTATCTCAAGCATTAACTTCGATTATATAAATCTTCGATGCTTGTATTCAGGGGGAGCCAAAATTTCATATCTTAGAGTTTGTCCCATCCTTCTCAAAAACTTCAATATCTTTTATCGATGCCTGTTTTGTCAACAATAGTCCAAAAATGGGGAGATTGTAAGAGCAAAGTTTTGCCCCCGTCTGTTTTGGATATTGTTGGACAAAACAGTAGAGGAACTAACAATGTTTTCTAGTATAAACAGTTACATAGGTTCCTGAAGGACAAGCCAGGTGATAAAGCTTCAGTGAAGGTTTTCAAGTTATCGATGCATTACCCTCGGAGCGAAGCTTAATCACGAAGGTTGACCCCCAAAAATGAAGGTGTCCTAAAGCTCTACTAATTGAAGGAAATGAAGAAGACGGCGCAAGACTTAGATTTTTTTGTGTAGTTCTTTTTCTGTTCCTTGAGTCATAGGACAAACCGTACTATCAAGAGGGGTATTTAGTTTGTGGACATCGAAGTCATTGAGAAATGCTCAGATCAAATCCAGACCAAGTGAGAAGCCTGAGTGAAGAAATCTCATGTGCACTAAGTTAAGCTTCGGTAGCAAAGACTTCGTTCTTTGGCTTCTGAAGCAGAACTAATTCTGTGAGTCAGCTTTACTTGTTCCTCAAGTAAAGTTGCACATTGATGACAAATCCGACCGTTGTGGACACGTGTCAAGCTGTCACCTCGGGTCAGTTTGGTCATTCCGCACCTCGGGATCGCCAAATATAAATACGCCGCCCCCTCCTCCATTTGTGGGTGGCTGCTCTGAGATCATTCCAAGAGAGACTGAAGAGAGCAACACAAAACCCCACCGAAGCAAAACCCAAAATCCAGATACTTTAACCTAAGTCCCATTGATCTGAGTAGATTCGAGATGACTTAGGTGAAAGCTTGCTAGCCTTTTCATCTTGGAGAACTGCAATTCTCCTAGACGGTTAGAGAGTTGTTCTTCAGAGAGCGAAGAGTAATTGTCGCCTCGAAGTCCTGTTTGTCAAAGGTTTCGGTGATTTCCTCAATAATCAACCACGAGTGAAGAACTGATCAAGCTCAAGGAGTTTGATGCAGTGGAGCAACGGACGGAGAGAGATTTGCTCCAGGTGTTCAATCACCAGTCCCTCCAACCAGACGTAGCGCTTTGCAGAGCGTGAACTGGTCGAACAAACATCGCCGAGTCCCAGTTCGTTTTACTTCAAGCATTTACATTCAGTATTGCATTTGCTTCACTGTTATGCTTCAATGTGTTTTGGTTCACTGCATTTAGTTTCGCTTCCAGTTATTCTTCGCTATTCCGCACTGTTTATGCTTCACTACAATAGTTTCAGTAGAAAATTTTGAAGTGATCATTCACCCCCTCCCCCTCTGATCACATACTTGGACTTTTAGGTTTCCTTCAACATTCCCAACAAAGACCACTTTGAGAGTATCCCTTTTAAAGACGGTCTCATGAAATTCACTAAAAAGTGAGTCATAACCAGCACGTGCCAATTGGATAGTGGAAAGTAGATTGTAGTGAAGGGATTCGACAAGCCAGACATTTTTGAGTGAAGAATCACTCAAGATGACAAAATTCCCGAGTCCCAATACCTTGCCCTTGCTATTATCGCCAAAGGAGATGTCCGAGGATGACTTGAGCGCGTCAACGAGATCCACGAGCATATCCTTGCCTCCGGTCATATGATTGGTGCATCCACTATCAATCACCCATTGAGTTCCACCGGAGGAATAGTCCTGCAACAATCAAGCTTTTCTTTTAGCTCCCCATTTTTCAACGGGTCCTAGAGAGTTAGCAACAAGGGTCTTAGGAACCCAAATAGTCCATGCATCATCATCATAATTAGTGCCGACAAATTTAGCAAAGGTATAGCCATCATTCCTTCTCAAAAGGACATAAGATAGATGTTCATGACGACATAATTAGAAGAGGGAGCCATCTCCTTTGTGATGGCTTCCTCTCCAACCTTCTCCTTTCCATTTTCCTTCTCCTTGTGCCCTTCATGCACAAATGTGATTTGTTGTTGAGGAGAAGTAGCTTGGTGCTTCTTCTTCTTGTTCTTTTTCTTCCTTTTCTTGTTCTTCTTTTTCTCTTGAGAGGGATCAAAGCCGATGCCCTCCTTGTCCACACATTCCTTTTGATTACTCAAAAGTTCATTCAAGTTCTTTTCACCTTGAATGCAAGACACAAGACCTTTCTCAAGTTGATCTTTCAACTTTTTGTTCTCAACAAGTAGAGATGCATAATCAATGGATTTAGAAGCACATGCATCATTAGGAGAGAAAGTAGCGAGAGACTTAATAGTGGAAGCCTTAAGTTGATTGTAAGACTCGGTGAGAGTTATAAGCTCCCCTTTTATGAGCATGTGGCTCTTTTCAAGGAGTTTATACTCCTCACCGAATTCACCATGAACAACTTTAAGCTTAGCTATTTTATCCCAGAGATCATGCTTATTTTCAAGAGAGAGTTCTAAGGCATCATTGACTTTAACAAAGTCTATGTCATGTGAAGTGACGCTTTCCTCAAGTGAGGCCTTCATGGTTTCTATTTCATGGAGATTTTGCTCAAGGAGATCATTTCTCTCCTTTTCCTCTATTAGGAGGGTTTCCACATTATCGATGTAGTCATCACGCTCGGTGACTGACTTCATCATGTTGAAGAAACGAGCAAGGGATTCTCCTTTAAGTGTCTTCATGAAGGCTAATGAGGTTTCCTCAGAATAATCGACACCATCATCTTCGCACTCGTTCTCCAACTCCTCTTGCGAAAGGTTGGGAGCGGGAGATGATGGTGTAGGGTTGATAGACTTTGATATTACCTCTTTAGCCATGAGGCACCGGTGGGAGTTGGGCTTTTTCTTGTTGGGGGAGTCGAAGAGACTTGATGAGGTGGAGGAGGATTTGGAGTGCATGGCAATCGCGGCCACGCCCTTGTTCTCATCATCACCATCTTCTTCATCCCCGAATAAGTACTCTTCATGAACAAGGGCCTTGTCTTCACGCCTCTTGGCAAACTTGTTGAAGCTCTTCTTTTTGAACACAAGATTCTCGGATTTATCTTCTCTTCTCTCATATGGACAATCCGCAACAAAGTGTATTGGACTATTACAATTGTAGCACTTTCTTCTTCCAAAGGTTTTGCCCTTGAAGTTTTTTCCTTTGGTAGCCATGGTGCCCGTATATTTCTTGACCAAAAGGGACAAGTCTTCTTGAAAGTCATTTGCCGGGCACGAGTAAACATCTTCATCTTCACAATATTCTTCCACTTCTTCCACCTCCACAATCTTGGAGGGGGAAGCCATCTTCTTGGCCTTCAAAGAAAGGTTGTTGGTGTTATTTATCCCTTGAACAAGGTCATGGGTTTTCTTGGACTTAGCTTTCAACAACGAGTTGGTGGTGAAGGATGACACAATTTGATTTGGAGTCAATTGGTCAAAATCCATGCGTTGATGAATCATTGTGACCATGGTGTCATACGTTAGAATCATGGCACACATGAACTTATCCTTGATGAAGTTGTCGTCGGCCCATGTGCATCCATAGTTCCTCAAATCCAACACGATGGACTTGAGACTACGGAAGACTTGATCCGCAGTCTCATCATCCTTCCTTACGAACATGTTAACCTCCGTCTTGAGAAGGGCCAGACGAGATCTCTGCACACTGATGTCTCCTTCAAAGATTTCTCGGAGAGTATCCCAAATTTCTTTGGCTATCTTCAATAAAGCAATGGAGTCTTGGTAGTCATCGGGCACAGCCCTCAGGAGCATGTGACAGGCAGTATCATTGAGTTTCTCATCAACCTCTTCTCTTGGAGATAGACTTGATGGGTCTTCAGGATGATGGACTCTCAGGATGACCCACCACAATTAGGTGGAGGTGCTCCGGATGTGTGAATCCATAGCTAATTTCCATTTACCAAACGTGTCAGGATTCAAACGGGGGGGGGGGGGTCCCCAACATGATTAATATGCGGCATAGGAATATGAGGACGAGCATATGAAGGAGCGATAGGATTGTAAGAAGGTGCAGAGGAGTGTGGGGTAGTTTAGGTGTCTCCTTCACTCCATCAACATCCAAATTGGTGTTTGGGAAAAATGTTGATGAAGTTGAAGGAGTTTGCGAAAATGAAGCAAGTTTCTTGTCGACTTCATCACGAACCAATACCTTCATCGAATTTTCCATGGAGCTTTTAAAGGACTCCATGAAATAAGCGAATTCGGTCATGGTTAGTGAAGTGGAGGAGTCTCTTGGTGTGGTATTTGTGAAGTGGGTGGGTTAACATCAGGTGCTCCATGTGCACAAAGTGCACCCCCATCCACGGGAAGGTTTTCACCTTGATTCCCTAAGTCGACCATATCCTCTTAGGCGGTAAAGCCCTTAATAAGAGCCCTGGCGCTAATACCAATTGAAAGGATCGATACGGTCAACTAGAGGGGGGGGTGAATAGGTTACTAACAAATTTAAGCTTTATTACCAATTTTAGGGTTTAGCGGATAACAGTAATTGTCTAGATGTGCACTAGATGAACAACCCTAGGTGGCAAGCAAGCTCAAACACAAATATGCTAGGCAACAACTACACTAGTAGGCCAACAAGCATAAGAGGTTAGTACAAGTAAAGTGCGGAAAGGATAAACCACAAGTGACACAGAGACGCGGAGATTTGGTTGACCAAAGTTCACACTCTTTTGAGGGAGTGCTAATCTCCATTGGAGCGGTGCTCAATCCTTGAGAGCGCTACCAACAACGTAGCTCACCGTATTCTCCTTTTCGAGTCACCCCCAACGGAAGAGCCTCGAATCACTCAGGGTTCGTCTTGAAGGCGACCACCACACCTTTACAAACTTCCCGGAGCACACCACAAGCAAGGAAGCTTCTGGGACGGACACCTAGCCGCCTAGGAGCAAAAGCTCCAAGAGTAACAAAGTCAACGGTGAAGAAATCTTGTCGGGAACACAATTCGGTTTGGTGGAAGTGTAGATCGGGCCTTGCTCTCTCAAATCCCAAAGTATCAACAAGTTTTGGTGGAGAACTTGAGAGGAATGAGAAAAATGGAGTTTCTAGCAATGGAGGCTCAAGCAAGGGGAAAGGGTTGGGGTTGGAGGTGGAAGAAGGGGGGATTATATAGTGCAAGGGGTGGGGAGAGGAAATCCAGCCGTTGGACCCCCGTGCGCACGGGCTAAGTCACCCCCGTGCGCACGGGCTACTCAGAGAGGAGTCGACCACCCCGTGCGCATGGGGCTTCTTTTGACAATGAAAATGTGTTCCCACACATGGTCTATCTCGTTGACCCCTCTTAATAGTGCAGTGATCCTATGACTCAAATCAAACCGAAAATAATCCTTCGAGTCACGGGAGAAACACCACGCCTTTTATCTTTTTGAAGCGGGGCCAATCATCCTCCAAAGTTAATAACCCTCCACGGGACAGATGACCTAAGATAAATCGTTAACACTCGTCATTTGTCCCACTAACCACATTGTCATAATACCAAAACACCATTTAGGAGTAAATGCAGTTTCATCTTTACTTTGATTTTTTACTTTCAGTTTTTAGCGGTCTTGATGATTGTTACTACTGTAGCAACATCATTGTATCTTTATTTCCAAGTTTTGTGCCAAACTTAGCCTCCGATTGCAAGAAAGTTCAAGAGTTGCGACATGCTGTCCAGAAAACAGATTCTGTCCTTGGACGGAACAATTATCCTAAAATCACCTGATCATCTTTTTGATCTGCATTTTTTTGACAGCGTGCTCCATACAATTGACTTTCGAGCGTCTGTTCTGAGTTTTTTAATTTGAGTTGCAGAAGTACCCCGAAAAACTTATTTACTACCCGCTGTTATGTTTTTCACATATTTTTCCAGGTTTTGCCTTTCTTCACTTTTGCAAACCTTAAGCTTGCTTTTTCTTTGCAAAAAACTTTTTGGCAATCTTGAAAAATAGTAACTCTTCAAGAATATCTTTATTTCAAGTGGATAAAAATTATTTTATTAAGGGTACTAACCTCTCTAATCATCTTATGATGAGTTATGTATGAAGCGAGTTTTCAAGTGTGCGAGGGAAGATAATGAAAGAAGATCCGGGAGTGTCAAACGCTCAAGCTTGGGGATGCCCCCATGCATCTCCAATAAATATTCAAGGAGACTCAAGCATCTAAGAATAGGGATGCCCCCGTGCATCCCCTTCTCCATCGACAATCATCAGTTCGTCCCCCGTCTCACTATATTTTTACCACTAAATGCGTTATGTGCTTGCTTGGAGCGTCTCGCTCTTAGGTTTCCTTTTTAGTTTTCTTTAGCTTTGCTTTCTGTTCATAACAAGTTAGACCCCAGCTTACTTTCTGTGGGAGAGATATACGCTCCACTCCAATCTAGAACACATCATAGGATTTTCATGCTTATCTTTTCTCTGGTGTGTTCTTTATCTTTTCGTAGCTGTTGCCATGTTTAGGTTTAGTTCTAGTTTTTGTATTTAGCAAGAGCCTTGGCTTTTTTTTAGTTTGTTGCTGGAACTCTCTTTAGTTTCATGTTTATCTTGTTAAGAGAGTTGTTTGTTGCACTGAGTTGTGTCTTGTCTTGAAAGTAGGTAATTGAGGTTTCTATTCAATTGTAGTAGTAACTTGCAATAGTTTTGAGGTATTGTTGTGAGTAAGGTTTGAACTTTCGGTGTCAAGAGCTCTAGGCCATTAGTGATAGGTGTCGTATTTTGGGAAATCCGTGTTTATTTTCAAAACCTACAAAAACTAGTTGACAACTCTAGCTACTAGATGGATCACTAATCTTTTGAGGGATCAGATATTAGAGTACACTCACATACCATGAGTCGAGGATGCGCAAGGATAACCAAACCCCCATACACTCCTCCTCGGGGTACTTGTCTCTTTGTGAACCAACTTATTAGATTAAGAGTTACCGATAATAAGTGCATGAGTTCTTCGGACTAATGTAAGTATTGAAAGTTGACACTTCCACCTCCTCATTTTTGCTAGCCTCTTCGGTGCCGTGAATTGCCCTCTTCTCACTCCGAGAGTTGGCGTCCACCTTCGCCGGTGCATCCAAACCCTTGGCATGATACGCTCTGTCATTATAAACCTAACTATATATTTCCACCATACCTACCTATCAAGGAATTTCCATAGCCTTTCCGAGATATATTGACATGCAACATCCACCTCTTCATGACTTGATCTTCATGTCATACATGTTCCTGCTACACTAGCAGAGGCATACATTTTCATACATCATGATAGCTACATCTTCTTTATGTTTGAGTACCTTGTAAAGTGTGAAGATCTTCTATACCTTCTTGTAAAATAGAGTGTTGCCCTTAAGTGGGGAAAAGATCCCAAAGTGGAAAAATTTAAAAGATCCCAAAGAGGAAAAATGAGAGTTAAATAGAAGAGCCATTGAGGCCACCAAAAAAATAGAAAAAAGATAAGAAGAAATAAAAAGATAGAAAGGGGCAACACTACTAGTCCTTTTGAAAGATCATCACTCGTACTCCCTCTTATCCTTGTACTCCATAGAGATGATCGTACATGGATATAGATATGTGGGGACCCTTCACACTAAAGAACTTTTCTTGAATATTCCAATGATGAGCCTCCTCAAACTAGCTCTAGGTATTCTTGAGCGAGCAAGTTGGATGCACCCCCACTAGTTCCATTGGATAGTGCATATGTGCATCCGTATCATGGCAATCCCTACTCCTCACATCATATCTATCATTTGGCCTTCTCGCCTATGATTGTCCTCATTGATGTGAGCCTTTAACACCCTTTCTGTCTTCCTCCTCCACCATATCTCTCTCTTTGCCATCCTAAGTGTCAACTATCGTGCTTACACTCATCCATTGCATGAGTGCTCAAAATATCGAAAAGGAGTGGATCAAATTGACTTGTACCTGGCTAGTGGTCTGGGGACGAGTCAAGATAAGATTCCAAAGAGGGCCAAGTGTGAAAATTTAGTAGATTGAGTTCTCAATAAATATATATTTTTTCTCTTGTATTCCTATATCCCCCTTATTGCACGCAAACACCATTTGCAGACATTCGATTCACGGACAGCAAGAGCTCTTTCAGCTAATGTTCTTTCGTTTCTTGTTTCAATGCTAATATAGAATCTTGCCTGTTATGACTTGAATTGAATCACATACCTTGATTGTTTTACTTTCAAAGTTCTTATATGGCTGCTAGCATGTCACCAAAAAAATTATGCTTGTTATCATTTACCTACTCGAGGACGAGCAGGAATTAAGCTTGGGGATGTTGATACGTCCCAAAGGTATCTATAATTTCTGCTTGCTCCAAGAATGTTTTGGGTTATATTGCTATGCTTTTGATACACTTTCATACACTTTTGATCATATTTGGACTAACCTATTAACTCAGTGCACCCCAATGCCAGTTTCTGTTTTCTGCTATTTTTGTATTTCAGGTTTTCCCATTATTAAAAAGTTCTCAGAAAATTCCGGCGAAAAAATATAAAAATCAGCGTTCTAAAAGAGTCCTCCAGCCGAAGGATGGGGCCCTGGGGTGGCCACAGCCCCAGGCGCCCTCCTGGCGCGGCCTCGGGTCCACCCGCGCCGGGTGGCCGCATGGGTGATTGGGACCTCCCTCGGTGCCCCCATTTGGCTCTTATTTATACGCACGTCACGAAAAACCTGATTCAAGACCCCTTTTCTCCAGAAGTAATTCCGATCTCTGCCTCCATCGCCAAAAAGCTTTGGGGGACCAGAATTCCCGGGGAAGTGCCCCCGGATTCATCTCCATCGACGTTGCTTCCTCCCTCCATGATGCGGGAGTAGTTCCTCCTAGGGGATGAGGTTTCTACCTGTAGCTATGTGTTCTTATCTCTCTCCCATGATGTGATCTTCATTGTGATCATAGGCTATGCTAATCTAGGGTGATCCCATGATATTTCTGATTCCTCTATGTATTGGATTGATGTACTCAATTGATCTTATCTAGTATAATCCTCGAGACCATGGTGACAGCGATCTATTGGACATGGGTTAGAAGAATATTATCATGAGTGATTTCCTCTTTTGTGAATTGATTGAAGATTGAGAGTCTCTTGGTTCTTGTATTTGACTATCCTTGAGATATGTTGTGGTGATTGTGGTACTCTCTTTGGATGGCCGCGGTGACATTGGGAAATTCATAGATGAGAACTATGAACTATGAGGTGTGCTTTTGTAGCCCTACATAATTCTCGTCCTCTCTTGATCACAAAGGAATGACCTCCAAGTACGTCTCCAATGCATGTTTTAGTGGAAATATCATGTGACTAGACTCTGTTAATGTTGTTGGGAGTTGCCACTAGTGAAGTATGAAGCCCAGGCCTTGTTTACACCATTGCAATACCGTTTGTGCTCACGTTTACTACTTGTTTTCTTGCGGTAATTTTTATTACAGATTTATATTACCTTGCTTTGCCATACATATCACCCATATTTTACCATCTCTTCGCCGAACTAGTGCCACTATACAATTTTCCATTGTATTAGGTATGTTAGGGACACAAGAGACTTCTTGTATCTTAATTGCAGGGTTTCTTGAGAGAGACCATCTTCTACCTCTACTTCCCTGAGTTCGATAAACCTTAGGTCATCCACTTGAGGGAAATTTCTGCTATCCTACAAACCTCTGCGCTTGGAGGCCCAACATAGTCTACAATAATGGAAGCGTACATAGACATCAACCCCCTAGGCCTCTGATACGTCCCAAACGTATCTATAATTTTTGTTTGTTCCATGCTTCTTTTGGTGACATTTTTACATGTTTTGATGCACTTTCATATCATTTGGAAGATATTTGGGACTAACCTATTAACCTAGTGCCCAGTGCCAGTTTCTGTCTATTTTTATCTTTGCATCGTAGGAAAAAGGGTGAAAAAAAATCAAAGGCTCAGAAAAATCCAGAAAAAATCCTAAAATTCTTATTCACCGAAAGACCCCAGGAGCAAAAAGATCTCCCGGAGGGGGGCCACCAGTCGGCCAGGTGACCAGGGGGCGCGGCCAGAGCCTACCTGCGCCGCTTGGATGCCTAGGTGATGGGACCCACCTCTAGTGCCTACTTTGCGCCTATTTTTTTCTCGGAACGCAAAAACTCGGAATATCCAGACGCCTTTTCCAGAAGAAATTCCGATCTTCGTCGCCATCTCCAGCAAGCTTAGGGGGACCAAAAGTTCCTGTTCCGGCACCCTTCCCGGACGGGGAAGTGCCCCCGGATTCATCTCCATCAATGTTGATTTCTCCCTCCATGATGCGGGAGTAGTTCCTCTTCGGGGCTGGGGTTTTCTACCAGTAGCTGTGTGGTTATCTCTCTCTCTCCCATGATGTGATCTTGATTGTGATCATTGGCTATGTTAATCTAGTTGTCTCCCATGATGTTACCCCTTCTTCTATGTATTTGGTTTGATGTGCTCACTTGATAATATCTAATATAATCTCCGAGAGCACGATGACATTGGGTCTATTGTACATGGATTAGAAGAATATTTTCATGAGTTCTTTCTTCTATTTTGGATTGATTAGGGATTTGAGAGTCTCTTGGTGCTTGTGTTGAGTATAACTATATTAGAAAGATACTATCCTTGACATATGTTGCGGTGATTGTAGTACTCTCTGTGGTTGGCCGTGGTGACATTGGGATATCCATAGATGTGGAATACAAACTCTAAGGTGTGCTATTCTTTTCCTGTTCTGTCCATAAAAGAATGACCTCCGAGTTACGTCTTCCTTGCATATTTTTGGATGAAATATCATGTGTTTCAATTATATTAACTAGTCATCGACCCGTGCAAATGCACGGGCTAGCTATTTTCCTTTATTCATAAAATACTTATATCCACTATTATAATTTGGAAGATTTACTTTGAACATATCCTCCTCGACCTAACATTTCTTTCACTTTTTACCTTCGTTCTTAGGTAGCTATATTAATTGTGTCCGTATAAATAGTAAAGAAAATAAAATTAATTAAGCATGAAAGCCAATTGAACATTTGTATGTTTGATTGACTTAAATGTTACATATGTGAAAGATAAACAGTTATTTAATTTATGAACAAAACATTGCAACAGTGACACATTGCCTCCCCCATCTTCCTCAACCCCCTCCAGTTTTTCTCTGTTTAGATCTATAGGAGCATTAATATGACATGGTAGTCATATATTTTCTTTCTATTCCCAATTTATACAGGTCATGTCAGCACTTAATATTGTGAACTCCCTCACGTGAATCCAGCCATGGGGTATTCAAGACATAAGAGCTCTACAAATGCCATCACCGCTAAAGCTTCTTGGAACAGAACAGATAATATGATGTGAATTAAATGAAAAATACATATTGAAGCTTCATTCATATCAAACATATTGAAATCACTGATAAACATGATGTGTTAATAACAGGTCCACATAACACATTGGACAATAAGCACAATATGTCATTGCAATTTGTGCATACTGAAGCATGTATAATGAATATTGTAGCAGTATGATATCAAGGCTATCGGGTGGAAAAAATGTATTCCTAAGTCTGGATGATACATGAGAAGTCATGTCTGCCTTAGCTACTTTATGGCTAATGAGGAAACCAAGAACAATTGCTGACATCTCTATTCACTTCTTGACGTAGGAATTCTGACCATCACAAATTCATTTTTGTTCCTCATATAATAGTGTCATGTTGTGTTCGTTGATGCTCATGCTCAAAATACATATTTTAAATAAATAAATCAGTTGAAAGGATAGTTAAAGATTATTTTATTAATGCAAATTTGTTTTCTTCAGTGGTTTGGGACCAATCATGCCAATCTATAGAAAGTAGTATCTTGGAAGATAATTTATGTTTAAATACAGTTGGTCATTGTTAGCCTATAATAAAAAAATGACTACATCTAAATAATAATTTTATCCCCCACAGTAGTTTTCCTTCTCTCTAGCAAAGGGACCATTTAACTGAATAAACCGTTATGCATAAATAATATAGATCACTCCATTTGAAGTTCAAAGAACCCATAGATTACGTGTAGATAGATTGCCTTAGAAGTAAGAACTAACGATATATTTTTTCTGTGATATGGATAAGGGCATATATAAAGCATAAAAAATTATCCATATATATGTGAGGAATCGTACTTTGTATGTCTTGAAATTTGTAAACAATAACGCCTATATGTTTATTTTTATAAACATGGGAGGGCGTAAACTATTGTAAGCATCAAAACACATGGATGTAATTTGGTGTTTTTACTGGAAAACTAATTTGGAATGTCGCACGACCGGACATATATTCAGTAGGTTTTCTTCTGGTTTAATTAGACCTGACTAAATGTGGTGCATAGCTCTCTAAGAGGTTCCTAGTATTCCTGATCAAGTGACTTACCTACAAAAACTGGATCACACACTTAAGTACCTGCAGGAAATTATAGAAATTGGTAGTACATTTTTTTCTACCGGCTCTATTCTAACAGACCATGAAGAAACATATATACCACCTATATATTCCTTGATTGTCTACAATGTGCAATTAGACTATTTTCTCTTGAAGTCATAACATCGATGGGAAGAACTCAAATCTAAGATTGTGGGTGTAACATGAAACGATTTGACACATGGTATGATTAAATATGTTATCTGCAGCAGAGAATTAAAGGATACGTAGCGACTTTCGTATTGAAGAGGGAGTAGGCGTGACAGTGACGAATCTGAATGGCGTCGAGGAGGTGAATAGCTTCGCCCTTTCACTTAGTAATGTCACCGATGGAGGTAGCCGCCCAATAAACATTAAACCGTCGGCCGTAATATCCCTCCACTACCCGCAAAAAAAGTAATACTCCTGCACTACATAAACCAATGTGGATACGTGGTATAAATTCATGAAGTGAATACGCTAGATATTGATGCGTGGTCAGAAGTAGAACAAGAAACGTGGAGAAATAAGAGATTCAAAGTATGCAGAGCAATGGGGTTAGTCTGGCAGGTGTTTCCTGCTACCACTGAAGGAGAGGCAATGATTCTCCTCATTACGAATAGTGCATGATCAAGACGTGAACAATGCTGATAAATAGGCATCTACCGTAATTTTTTTAAGCATATGTTTGATATTAATCAGATTTATAGGGAGTATTGTGATTAATAGAACAGGATGTAAAATATAGCATGGATGTAAGTATAATGGATTACTTGCCTGCATTGTAAGGATAGGAGTGACGGCGCCGAACTTCAGTAGTCTCGGAGAAGGAAACCATGCCGCCACCAATCTGCCATAGGAGGGTCCTCCACTTTGAAGCTTCACCAACAACAGTTGTTATTCGATCCGATTGAAACTGCACTCGATTTTCCTCCTTCTCCATTGGAGTATCTTCCAACGTGAATTTCAATTTCTTTCAGGTATAGTAGTTGTGGAGATTGAACTCCCTCCTAAGACAACATGGATAGTGGAGATGCAATGATGGGAGCGGTTGGTTGGATTTCTTTACATGATCGTTGCATGCAGACTGCAGATGGGTCAGGGCAAGAGGACCGGATGAGGACCAACTTAAGGGGTCTATTCATCGCTAGGGCCGGCAGGATTGGCGCAGGAAGAGGTCTGGAAGGGAGATGTTTTTTTCTTTCATAAAAGAGTTGCACGTGGGACAGTAGCCTAGGACACTTAAGGTACCTCATCCAACGGTTGAAGATATTTACTTTGAAGATCGTACAAACAATTTGTTTAGTTTTTGAGGATCAACGTGGAGCCTCGTATGGTGCTTCCAATTAGTAAATATAAGATATAAGATGCAGTTTGGAGTTTCCACTAGTGAAAGTATAAAGCCCATGCCTTGTTTCTCACCATTGCAATACGTTTTAGTCCCTTTTGTCACTTTCTACCTTGTTGTTTTTATTATTTCAGATTTATATTACTTCGCTTTGCCGCCCATATCACTCATATTTTGCCATCTCTTCGCCGAAATAGTGCACATATACAATTTACCATTGTATTAGGTGTGTTGGGTATACAAGAGACTTCTTGTATCTTAATTGCAGGGTTGTATGAGGGAGACCATCTTCAACCTCTGCTTCCCTGAGTTCGATAAATCTTAGGTCATCCACTTGAGGGAAATTGTTGCTGTCCTACAAACCTCTGTGCTTGGAGACCCAACATAGTCTACAAGAATAGAAACGTGTAGTACACATCAGCCTCCTCCCTTAGAAATGTAGGACTAAACCCCACATGCCAAGGGGGGGGACTGGTCAGAGAGGCCATGGTGCGCCGACCCCCTAGTGGGTCTGGCCCATGGCACCTCCCCTCAAGGAGAGGATGTAACACCCTCAGATGCTTGTAACAGTAATCATCATCACTGTTGACTATCACTGTTTGTTAAGCACTGTTATCCCCTGTCCCTAATCAACTTTGCTTCTGCTCCATCCAAACCATGCTGGTTGGTAATCAAAACACAAAGCCCAATGCATTTTGCTCATCAAGAAATCAAACCCTAGATGAAACAACCTCAAATGGAAAATAAAACAAAAGTGCTCAAATAAAGTTGTTCCAAAAATCAGGGAACTATTTTTGTAAATTACCTAAAATCATTATAATCATGTTGGACCAACTTTGGTAATTTTTGGAGTTATAGAAAATTGTAAACAATTCAAACAGTAGGTTAAAACCCCTACTTTGGGCATTTAATATTTAAAAGAAATACCTAATGAATTTATTTTGCTGCACAACTTTTTGTGGCACCTCAGTAATATATAAAACTAATTTACAAACACCAATTATATTTTTCAAAAATGCTAGGGTTAACAAATCAATTACAGAAAAGAATTTAAATAAACAGAAAACCAGAAAATGGGAAAAACACTTAAACCTCGCCTGGGGCGAAGCCACCACAGCCCAGCCCAGCCCACTCCCCTTGTCTTCTTCCTCCAACCACCCCCCCACCTGCCTCCCTCCCGCCATGGACGCGATAAGAACGGCCCCCTCTTCCTCCTGGACACCCCCGCAACCCCATTCCTCTTCTCCTCCTCTCGCCATCGTCGGGGAAAAATCCCCCGAGCCCGCCGTCGCCATGACCACGCACCACCGCGGCCGCTGACCTCGAGCCGCCTCACCACCTTGTCCAGCGTGCTCCTCGTCGACGTCCTCGTCTCCGGGCGCAAGGAATCGAACCGTGGAGCCCGACAGCAACGACTACGCCCCCGTTCCCCTCTGGCGCCGCCGCGACATCGCCGTCGAATTCCCGCGTCGTCGAGCCTCCCCCGAGCCTACTGCCCTCCTCTACGCACTCCTGGTGAGCTTCCCGTTCATCGCCAACTTCCCGTAGTTGCTCGCGTAGCCCGTAGCCTTCTCCCCTAACTCGCTTGCTCCGGCCGCCGTGGCACGTCGTCGGAGTCGTCGTTTTGGTTCGTCTCAGTCCACGCCAAGTGCACTAGTAGGTCCCCCGTGTTGCGTATGCTCGATTTGGACCAGTAGCTAGCTCGAGTTCGACCCGTATATGCAGTCGCCATTGGAGCCCGACGACCTTCGCCGCCATTGATGAAGATGCGCTCACCTCCGTGCGTCCCAGCTCGCGAGACCACTCCAAATCGACGCGGATTCGAGCTCTCCGTCGACTGCCACCAGCGGCGCCTCCAACGGCGCTCGAAATCGTGGGCTAGCTCGACCTCGCCGCCGGCGAGCCTCCGGTGAGGATCCGGTGAGGTTGCCAGGTGGGACCCCGGTGTCAGCCAGTTGATTAGGGGTTAATCTCACCCCTAATGGGCCACTGACAGTGGACCCCCCCGGCTAATTACCCTGTTAGGTTAACTGAGTAGTTTAACTAAATAATACACCCCCCACAGTCACTGACATGTGGGTCCCCTAGCCATTTAGTTTAATTAAACATGTATAATCAGCTCTGGAGTCTATGACACCTGGGCCCCACTGTCAGTTTAATTATTTAAGAGAATTATTAGAAATTCCAGTCTATGACAGGTGGGTCCAGAGATATTTTCTAATTTAGTTAAATGAATTATAAATAACAGAGGCTGACATGTGGGTCCCACATGTCAGCACTGTTCTGGATAATGTTGTGGATAATGTTTTGGATAATGTTTAAATAAATAATAAAAGAAAATCCAGAAAAATCATTTAAATTGATTTAAAACTTTGAAATTCAATAACTTTTAAACCGTAACTCGGATTCAAAAACTTTATACATGAAAATTGATCAGAAAAATATAACGAATACGAATACGCTATCTGTATGTCTACCACACCCCTCTAACACAACAAACATCGAACATTCCCCCTCCGGACCGTCTGTCCGATAAATTGTCCGGTACTGTTAGAGTGCCCGGATAAATTTATTCCGAACACGAAAGTTGTCCGGAATGGTTCAAATAGCACGGATACACCCCCTTATGTTGTTCCGGTAACCACGACACCTCCGGCTTGATCCTTCCCCCTCCGGACACCCTGTCCGGTAATCACCCGGAGCCGGCAGTTCATCCTCAGATGAATTCCCGCTCCGAGCATATTGCATTGCACTGCGTTAGAACACCGTTAACATTTCATCTATCATGTCATGCATATGTCTGTATATTATTGTTGAGTATTTACTGTTTCCCCCCCCCCTTAATCTTCGATAGACCCCGCTGCTGCTGTCGACTACACCGCTGCTGAGTACGACTACGTCGTCGACGACCCTACTACTACCGTCGAGCTTGCAGGCAAGCAGAGCCATTCTCTCCCCAGATATCGCCTATCTTTCCGTACATTTCTTGCACTAGGCATTGTTACTGCTGCTGCTACGATTACAATCCTATTCAACTGCATAGCCTGATTTTTGTCGACCCTTGATGTGCCTTCCTTTATCCTATGCTGCCTATTATTATTATGCATTATTCAGCAGTGAGCCCTGCGTATTGTTAGCTAGGATTAGATAGAGGGCCGTGATCACTCAGGGGGGTGAACGCGGATACAATATTTATAACCGCACAGGTACGGTACAATGCAGACACCGCCTCAGGCCCTACCTGGGTTATGCCTAGTCACCTCAAGTGTGAGCTATCAAGGAGTAATCTTTGTACTCCACTCGAGGCTGACTTTGTCTTGCCGCCATAGGGTCCTGTAAACGGTTGTCCTTCAGGTAAGGAGTCGGGCGACCCAACGGTGCCCGCGAGAGGTATTGCGACGGGACGACAGGGAGGGCACGACCAGTGTACCGTTGTGCTTGGTCCCTGGTCGTTGGCCGCGAGAGTTACCAACCCACGAAAGCCGAGCTCCTCCTGGAGCACACGCGAGACAAGGTAAGGAGACGGTTCACCTTGTTGGTAACCGCAGTGACTTGGTGGGACGACAGGGCAGGCACCAATGTACTGGTGGTCCTGGCTGCTGTCGTTGTCCGCGGGTCGGTTAAGTCGAGGCAATGATAACGGTTGTCGCGCAGGTTAATTAAAATACTAAATGGTTCAGTGAATGTCTTGAGTTGGCTATATGCCATGTACGCACTACCTACCCGTGGGAACTACGAGTTATGGGCTCCTCCGCTTCTTAGTGTCGTCCGAGGACTCTTCAGACGTCAGCAGTACCGCGGGCTGATTGCCGGGAAGTGCGCTGTCTTCTTGGCTCGAGCTGTGTTGTTTTTGTTACGGCTTCCCGGCCACCCACGCACCGTGCAGGAGTACGTCAGGGTTGGGGTCCAAGGCCCTGAGTACTTAGGATTTAGACCGGCGGATGGCCTCTCTGTTGAGTTTGAAAGATGGGCTATGAAGTGTCGGATAGCCTCGGTGGAGCGTTCCCTAACAAGGTTCCCGCCACCCTGGAGATCCGTGCGTGTAGCGTAACACCAGTGCACCCCTGCAGGGAAGAATTGATCTATCGATAGCCGTGTCCACGGTAACAGGACGCTTTATGCTGAAGCTGGATCTTACCACTAGAAACTATTATTATTAAACTGTATGCTTCCGGGTTCTTTTCCTCGCGGGGATGTCGAGGAGGTGAACTCGGAGGCATTGTTAATTATTACAACTTATTATTATTCAATGTTGCAGCAACTTCTGCTTCATTGCTACCTTATTGTTTTATATAAACTGATGGTTGATTCTTACCTCATGCTGCAAGACACCGTCGGAAGATGCTAGTCTTCGTTAGGCCTAGTTTCGTACCTTTGCTCTGAATTTCTGTCTTCAGTCCACTATATACAGCCTCTTCATTCCGTTGATACAATGCATAATGCTTAGTAGCGGACGTAAGACTCGCGGGTATACTAGATACTCACCTGCTTTATTTCCTTTAATGTTTTGCCTGATCGGCCGCTGCAGCCGACGTTGGAGCCCAGGAGCAGGAGTACCCCGGAGGCGCCTACTACGACGTCGAGTTCCCCGTTGACCAGGAGTAGTACTGTGGATCCCAGGCAGGAGGCCTCGCCTTTTCGTTCTGTATCTCTGATGTGATTTGTGTTAGCCTTCTTAAGGCAAAACTTGACTAACTATGTCTGTACTCAGATATTATGGTTTGTATAACTTATATATTCGGGTCCGCGTAACCCCTTCTATTGTAATATATTTGTTTATCCTTTTGTGTTTAGTGTGGTGCTGTGATATTATCACCGTGGCACCCTAATCTCAGTCGTGTACCCTGTGGGAATGATTACTGTACACGGATTGATTTTGGGGGCGTCACAGAGGACTTCTCCCTCCCTTCCCCTATTGGGCCACATTCCCAATGAGGACCCGATTAGGATGAGGGAACTTTTAATTAAAATAAAATGATATTTAGTATTAATTCTTCTAATTAATATTAAATACATGTTTATATTATTTCGTTTGTCATGAAACACCTTATGGTTAACTCCGAACACCTTTCAGATCCACACGAAAAAATTTCCGATTCCTCTTTCTCTTTTCTCCGGCAATTCCGATAGTTACAAAACCAACTTCGATATGTCATCGAACACACCGCTGTGCTACCCTAGGGTGGTTATCAAGGAGCCGACACAATGCCTCAACACCAAGGACTGGGACGAGGGGGTTAGCAAAATCAATCAAGGCTTCTTGGATTTCAAGAAAACCCGAAACAACTTCATGACCGTGCAGCATATCACGTTTTCACCACCAGCAGTTGTCGGAGGGATAAGAAGCTGCGGCGGAGAGCCGCTATGGCAGTGACCGCAGAACCGGCTTGTCCCAGATGGCTCAACTGGTCAGAACATCCAATCAATTGAACAAGGGATGACCACCCCCCGGTGGTGGATAACCAAGGGGCTCTGGCTCTGGTGGTCTCTCCACAAATTGGAGGATATATACTTCACAAAGTACTCATGGATGGAGGAAGAAGCATCAACATCCTCTACTACGAAACTTTCCATGGAACCCTCAAGATGGGACTAACCCAAAAAAATGCTGCAACCCTCCAACATCGTTTTCCATGGAATAGTCCCAGGGAAGTCGGCACGTCCGATAGGCAAGATCTACCTGGAGACGGCTTTTGGAAATGCCAAAAATTTCCGCTCCGAGCTCATACCCTTTGAAGTGGTAAAACTAGAGAGCCCATATCACGCCATTTTAGGCAGACCGGCTTACGCTAAATTCATGGCTCTCCCATGCTATGTCTACTTGAAGCTAAAGATGCCAGGTCCCAATGGCTCGATCACAGCGGATGGAAGTCGGTCTAGGGCAGTGGCGTGTGACGAACAACACGTCCAATTTGCCGAGTCGACACGTGCCAAAGAGGACTTGTCAGTATACCAAGAAAAGTAGACCCGGCAGACCCCACAATCCTGAAGAAACCGACTCCCGACAACAACCCCAAGTTTCAACCGGCTCAGGATACAAAGAAAGTTGACTTTGTCCCTGGTGACTCTTCTCAGCAGTTCATCATTGGGACAGAGTTATCTGATCAATAGGAAAGCGTGCTCATCGAGTTCCTCCGTGAGAATCGGGACATCTTTGCATGGAAACCCTCTGATATGCCAGGTGTCCCGAGGGAACTCGCTGAGCACCACCTAAACATAGATCCAAAGCTGAAGCCGGTCAAGCAATTCATTCGCCGTTTCAACGACGAGAGGAGAAACGCTATTGGGGAAGAGATAGCCTGGCTCCTTGCCGCCGAATTCATCATGGAAGTCTTCTATCCAGAATGGCTCGCGAACCCGTTCCTCGTTTTGAAAAATAACGGGACCTGGCGTATGTGTATCGACTACACTGACTTAAATAAGTCCCACCCGAAGGATCCCTTTGCGCTGCCTCGTATTGAACAGATCATAGACTCGACTGCGGGATGTGAGCTCCTATGCTTCCTTGACACCTACTCTGGTTACCACCAGATCAAGATGGCCCTTAAGGATCAAGAGAAAACAACTTTCATCACTCCCTTTGGGATCTACTGCTACACTTCTATGCCTTTCGGCCTTAAGAATGCGGGAGCCACATAACAGCGAACGGTGCAGAGTTTCCTCAAAGATCAGATTGGGCGCAACGTGCACGCCTACATGGATGATATAGTGATTAAATACCAACTGGCCGACTCACTCATCAGTGACTTATAGGAAACCTTCAAAAATCTGCACAAGTACCAGATGAAGTTAAACCCGGCCAAATGCACCTTTGGGGTACCTGCAGGTAAGCTCCTTGGATACATAGTATCAGATTGAGGTATCGAGGCAAATCCTGAGAAAATCAACGATATCATCACTCTTCAGAAGCCAGCCTTTGTAAAGGGATTCCAACGACTCACAGGATGTGTAGCCGCTCTGAGTCGATTTATAAGCCGGCTGGGGGAAAATGAAATCCACCTATACCGACTTCTGAGGAAATCAAAAACATTTGTCTGGGATTACGAAGCCGATCAAGCCCTAGAGTCATTGAAGAAGCAGCTATCCCAGGCTCCAATCTTGGCGGCTCCTAAGCTAAAGGAACCTATGTTACTTTATATCGCAGCCAACAATCGAGCAGTCAAAGTTGTGGCTGTTGTTGAGCGTATGGAAGCCGGCAAAGAGCACCCTCTGCAAAGACCAGTTTATTATGTCAGTGAGGTTTTGACTTCATCGAAGCAACATTATTCTCATTGGCAGAAATTGGTTCTCGGTGTATTCATGGCGAGTCGAAAACTTAAACACTATTTTCAGGAGCACCCCATAACTGTAGCCAGCTCAGCACCACTTGCAGATATCATCCAAAACCGGGAAGCCACGGGAAGGATTGCAAAGTGGGCCATAGAGTTGGGGGCTTATCACATCAAATATAAACCTCGAACGGCCATCAAATCCCAGGCGTTAGCCGACTTCATCAATGATTGGACGGAAAACCAAACATCTCCAGAGAAGCCGGTTACTAAATATTGGACGATGCACTTCGATGGAAGTCGGCAGCTCCAAGGATCAGGAGCCGGCGAGGTCCTTACCTCACCTAAAGGGGAGAAATTCTGCTACGTCCTGCAGTTGCAGTTCACTTGCACCAACAATGCAACAGAGTATGAAGCCTTACTTCATGGGCTACGGCTGGCTCGTGAGATGATCATAAGTTGGATCCAATGCTATGGCGACTCTGATCTCGTTTCTCAACAAGTGTCAGGAAAATGGGATTCCAAGAATCCCATAATGGCAGCTTATCGACGAGAAGTGCAAAGACAAGCCGGATTCTTCTTTGGATACCAGGTGGATCATGTGGACCGTAGGGAAAATGAAGCAGCAGATGCTCTGTCCCGACTCGGCTCTCAGCAAAAGCCGGTCCCTCCAAACGTATTCCTGGATGTTCTAACAAAACCGTCTGTACAACCACCAACAGAGCAAGACATAGCAGAACCGAATCCGAAGCCGGCTTTGGCTGCTGCAATTCATGCTACACCCTCATGGGTCGTACCTTACTTGGATTACAAGACTCGGGGAATCCTTCCTCAAGATGAGATGTTGGCTAGACAAATCGTCAGGAGGAGTGCCGCAGATGTTTTTCAGAGATGTGTCTCACCAGAAGAAGGTCGAGCCATCCTTAATGAAATACACTCTGGAGATTGCGGACACCACGTCAACTCTCGTTCACTTGTAGCTAAAGCCTTTCGACACGGCTTCTACTGGCTCACAGCTCATGCGGATGTAGAGGACATAGTCAAGAATTGTGATGGGTGTCAGCGCTATGCAAAGCAAGCTCGCGTACCGGCTCAAGAACTCAGAATGATCCCTATCACTTGGCCCTTTGCGGTACGGGGGCTTGATATGGTGGGACCTTTCAAAAGGTCAGCCAACAAAAATACCCACATATTGGTGGTAGTGGATAAATTTACAAAATGGGTCGAAGCAGAGCCGACCAGCAAATGTGATCTTGTGAAAACACTGAAATTCTTGAAAAAGATCATATACAGATTCGGTTACCCCCACAGAATCATCACTGATAACGGTTCTAACCTATCAGAAGGGGTTATGCAGAGATTCTGCCAGAACGAGCACATCCGACTCGACCTTGCATCAGTGGATCACCCACAGTCCAACGGACAAGTCGAGAGAGCCAACCAAGAGTTGCTTCGAGGCATCAAACTCCTACTCGTTGTGCCCTTGAAAAGGATGCCGGGTTGTTGGGAGGAGGAGTTACCCTCGGTATTATGGAGCATCAGGACGACTCCTAACAAGTCGACAGGCTATACACCCTTCTTCCTAGTCTATGGAGCGGAAGCTATCCTCCCAAGTGACATACGTCACAACTCACCACGAGTCACTGCCTATGTAGAAGCCGAAAACGAGAAAGGAAGACAATATGCCTAGGATATTCTCGATGAAAAACGAGATTTGGCTACAGCTCAGTCGGCTATCTACCAACAAGATCTGCGACGCTACCATAGCCGCCGCATCAGAAGTCTGTCTTTCCAGGAAGGTGATTTAGTGCTCTGACTCATACAGAAAAAATACGGGATGAATAAGTTATCCTCTCCTTGGGAAGGACCGTTTGTGGTCAGCAAGAACCTGTACAATGGATCCTACTACCTAGTAGATATACGCGAGAAGGCAGACATGCGCACATGCATGGAGGAGACTCCCATGCCGTGGAACATCGCAAAACTCCGTCCATATTACACTTGAGTAGAACAGGAACATTACTGTACATTTTTCTAAGTCGACACACGTCGCACTGGCTTTCGCCACACTACATATATATGAGCCGACATTCGTCGCGTCCGCTTTTTGCCATAAAAATATACATAAGTCGACTTTTCTCGCACTGGCCCTCGCCACATATACCTAAGTCGACATAAGTCGCACCGGCTCTCGCCATATCGACTCATCTTTACCTTTTTGTTTCATACTATTTATTTTTGCATCATACATTGCATGTTTTACATTATTATATCTCAGAGACCTGGGGGCTTGATCAACCCTTCTATTGGTACTGAGCATTTATATTGCTTAGTCAGGGGAATCGGGGAGTTCAATGACAATCATTGACACTTTATCCAAAAACTCGGCATATATATGTAAAAATCCACATGTGTATAAGCTTATTCAGGGGCAATAGGGGAGTTCGATGTCACTCATCGACTCTTATCTGAAGAAATACCGGCATATACATGAACTGGCTAACTACGCCTTAATCTTGGCCTGTATAGCTCAAGCTTATACAATCTACGTGTACCCGGGTTAGCCCAAAAACCTTGGGGGCTAATAGCAACACCTACCGAGTTTGGTCTTAAGAACAGGGAACGCTAGTCATATGTAGCCGGCTTACAGAGAGGTGCCGACTCCTAGATAACCCAATAATCTATCTCACATACGAGAAGATGAGGTATGATGAATCCAGAGTCAACTTCTATATGGGCCTTCATACTTTCTTTTTGCATACATCAGCATCATAGAATGTTTTATCTTTTATCTTTTTATATTTCATCCAAATGATGCACGGTGAGCATTAACCTGTGTGACTCGGTATGACACAAAAGATGCTCATACCGACTCAGGGGGACTACAGCTCCAACATCTCTATGACTCGATATGACACAAAAGATGCTCATACCAACTCATGGGGACTACAAATCAAAATTCTATGGTTTGGCAAAACTTGTCAAAACACACATAGAAAAAAGTGAACCCATCTCAGCCTAACACACTAGCCGACTCTACACGACGTCGTCAAGTTTTTCTGAGAAAGGGAACACGAACGTCAGTTTGAATGAGTTAGACCTATGTGATTCGGCATAGCACCCATATGCACATACCGACTCATGGGGACTACACCTCGAAATTCCTTCTCAACGATACGGCACGACGCAAAGATACTTGTAACAAACTCTTGGGGGAGTATCACTTCAAAAAACTATGACCCGGTACGGCACATAAACGTGACCACACCATCTCATGGGGGCTACAAGTCGACCTATCCTATGAGTCGATACACAAATATTTTGAATAGACTCAGGGGGCTACAGATACATACACTATCATAGATAAGATCGACTCTCATGCATTTTTGAAAAATGTTCAAAGTCAGGAATAAAACCGACTCATGGACTCAATGAAAATTCATATTTTTTATTCATCAAACTAACTGGGTCTTACATCAAAGGAGGTAACCTTACAAGCAAAAGCCAAAACTCGGCAAAATACTACTAAGAAGAAAAGTCCACAACTTCAGACATCTTCTTCAGAGTCGGCTTCATCTTCCGTTGAAGCTTCTTCTTAACTAAGGAGTTCTTCATCGCTGGAGCTCTCCTACAACAGCAGACTCGGTCTCCATCCGAGTCAAAGATCCTAGCCCACAAGGTTTCTTCAACATCAAATCTGAAGACAATGGTGTCTCCTCTTGAGATATTCCTAGATCGAAGAAAAGTTTTCCAACCCTTCTCAAAAAACATGGTGCTATGGCTAGAAAATGTAACCGTCACCTAGACAGACCTATGAGGACATCCATCAGATCGGAGCCAAAGACCCGAAGGCGTTGAGTCAATCACAAGTTGAGAAAAAGACTCAGGGAGTTTGATCCAGCGACGAATTGTCCGGATATGAACCAAGAACTCAATCCTCTCAGGAGGAGAAGGGGGAGATTCAGAAGGAAAGGCAGCACGAGTACTTCTTCCCCTACCTCTACCACGGCCACGACCTCGCCCACGGCCACGACCACGGCCGCGGCCTCGACCTCGAGCACTTGCACGGGGGCCGGGCTCGTTGTATACCAAAGGAGCAGAATCTTCTAGCTTAGGTGCCATGGGGAAAAATGGAAGAGGAAGAAGAAGATGGGTACGCTTGAAGGATCAAACTACCCGAGGAATATTTATAGTAGATTCAAGGAGAGGATCAATTAATACCATAAATGATACGGGATAAGTACCCTTAGTCGACTCCTCGATTCCCATTACAAACATCAATGCCTCCAACCGGCGTTTCAGACAGTATGATCATAAAAACCAAACCGGATCTTTGACCAAAAGTCAAAGAATTTTTTTCAAGTAGAATATGATGTGAGGCTAAAGAAAGTTGGCTTCGACTCCTAGTGAGCATAAAATATTAGTCGACTCAACCATAAGAGTCTACCTCATGGATATGAAGGAACCGAAACAAGATTGAAGAGAGACGATTCCGACTCCCGATCAGCATCAAGCATGAAGTTGGCCTTTGTCCCATGAAGAGCCGGCGACAATGAAGAAAATAAAGAAGATTGCTGTGAATACTAAAGCATCACAACAATCCTGGGGGCTAATTTCGGGGAATGGGTCAGGCCCATAAACCTGGCATTATAAACCTCTGGGCCGACTTACATGTGAGGCCCACAAAGAAGACCCGCCCAGGAGTCTGACGTGCCAAGCGTGAAGATTGAAGCCCTAGAAGTAATTCGACTTACCTTGTATAGCACGTAGTAAATTGTAAATAGTCCCTCCGTTCCAAAATAATTGTCGTAGCCTTAGTACAAATTTTTACTAGAGCTAGTACAAAGTTGCGACAATTATTTTGGAACGGAGGGAGTAGAATAGAACTCCACATCGTGTAGGAGTCGGAATCTCGGAATCCCGGGACCCGACACCTTTATAAGCCGAGGTCCATGGGAGCCAGAGCCAGAACTTACCTCAAGCCAGGACAAGACAACTCGCGGCATAACCTAGATCTCCACGAGACTAAGGTTGCGAAACATCACCTCTGTAATCGATAAGATCGGCTCTTCCTATTGAAGGGTCGATCCCACAATATTTAAGAAGCAGGAGTAGGTCTTTACCGCATCGACGGGGCCGAACCTGGGTAAATCACCGAGTCCCGTGTCTATGTCCACTCTCTCCTCGAATTCGCTTCGCTGCAAAGGTCCCATGATAAGTCCGACTACATGGACATCTGCCGTGACTTTCCCACGGCAGATGCCCCCATGCACCTCCAAGAAATATCCAAGGAGACTCAAGCGTCTAAGCTTGGGGATGGACCCGTCCATCCCCTTTGTAACACCCCAAAAATCGGGTTATCAATTTTTGTGTTGTTATTCCTTCCTAGCTTTTTCTCCCGATCCTTTTCCCCTGGAGTCTGGTTTATGACTAGAAGAATCTAGACAATCATTGACCTTGCATCCCTTTCCCCTGCCCTTTTGCGAGTCAAGATCCCTCCCCAGACCCTCGAGCCCTGGATATGCAAGGATATTTCCATGTCCTGTGCAATGTTCTTCATATCAGCTTAATTCCATTTGTGCCAATCGATCGAATTAAATCCCGGAAAATACCTAGACATCTCTAAAGGTTATGGAAACTTGTGGAGATGATCTTGGTTATCCTCTTGACCTTCCCCGGAGATATTGGCCATAATTGAATAAAGGAAATTGTGATTTTCTTCATAAAGCCAATAATCCCATTTTAGCTCATTTTCAAAGGAGCTACTATCTTGGTTGCTCCATTGGTGATCAAATGAAATGTGGAGCTCCTAGTATCCAACCCATTTGACGAGGATCAGCCTCGGAAAATCCCATGGTCAGGGAACCTGGGTTAGTCATAGAGAAGGAACAGGTTGGACGATACTCGTCGGCTAACAGGAGAAGCACTTCCTGCTCGATATTATTGCGTGAGGGGGCGATTACAAGGGAGGCCAAGGCGAGTTCTCGCAAGGCCATGAGAGTAGATTGGATATTCGATCCTCTAGACGTCTCCCCTCCCAGCCTTTATATACTAGGTGTAAGGCCCCCGATGTGGTACTAACTCGAGTTAGTTGCTTTCACGTTCTGCTCAAGTTAGTAGCGCATAAAGAGCCACCGACTCATGACACTCGCACTCGTGTCGCTGCCGGATTCTCGACAACAAGTATAAGAACAAAGAACTTTAACTAAGACATAAAATATATAGAGTCTAGGGCATACATCTCCACTGGATAAATATTACATCATCTCAGAGGTCCGTGGACCCAACAGTACATCAGGCGACAAGCAGAAGACAAACACGACCGAGTACGGTCAAAAGCAAAATTGCCCTAGAGAGGGATGCACATAAAGAGTCCACCCACGGATCGTCGAAGCCCAACTGTAGGATCTACTGAACGAGGTCGATCTCTTCGTCATCCTTCGGGGGCACCTCCACGAAGTATCGTCCAGTGCTCGGGTCAAGGTAGTAGTCCACTGCAGCGGCCGATCAGGAAAAACAGTAAAAGCACAAAAGGAAAACAGGGGTGAGATTATATCATTACAGGATAACTGACTTCCTACGGTAAGACAAGTAAGGGTAAAGGTTGCAGCCGCACTAGCATAGATGGTGGTTATCGTTCTATTAGAACAGAGGTGAGATCCAAGAAGTATACGTGACATCGTGTCATAAGTCTGCTATCCACCTACTTACGTCAAACATAACACAACCTGGCTCTGATACCAAGTTGTAAGGCCCCCGATGCGGTACTAACTCGAGTTAGTTGCTTTCGCGTTCTGCTCAATTTAGTAGCGCATAAAGAGCCACCGACTCACGACACTCGCACTCGTGTCGCTGCCGGATTCTTGACAACAAGTATAAGAACAAAGAACTTTAACTAAGACATAAAATATATAGAGTCCAGGGCATACATCGCCACTGGATAAATATTACATCATCTCAGAGGTCTGTGGACCCAACAGTACATCATGCGACAAGCGGAAGACAAACACGACCGAGTACGGTCAAAAGCCAAATTTCCCTAGAGAGGGATGCACATAAAGAGTCCACCCACGGATCGTCGAAGGCCAACTATAGGATCTACTGAACGAGGTCGATCTCATCGTCATCCTCCGGGGGCACCTCCACGAAGTATCGTCCAGTGCTCGGGTCAAGGTAGTAGTCCACTGCAGCGGCCGATTAGGCAAAACAGTAAAAGCACAAAAGGAAAACAGGGGTGAGATTATATCATTACAGGATAAATGACTTCCTACGGTAAGACAAGTAAGGGTAAAGGTTGCAGCCGCACTAGCATAGATGGTGGCTATCGTTCTATTAGAACAGAGGTGAGATCCAAGAAGTATACGTGACATCGTGTCATAAGTCTGCTATCCACCTACTTACGTCAAACATAACACAACCTGGATCTTCTCTTGGTCCCCCTGGACGAAGAAAAGCAACCAAGGCACTCACACGGTAGGAAAGTTTTATTTACAATTCAAATTGATGTTATTCTATGAACAAGGAGTAGGTCTCAAGTCGTCCATAACCGCGGACACGGCTTTTCGAAAAGATTTAAACCTGCAGGGGTGTACCAACTTCCCATCATAGGCTTCACATGTACGCCCGGTTTCCACTTGGCTAGGTAAACGCCTGAAACTCCGGAACGTCAGAGTCCCTCTAACTAACAACACACAATTCCGGGTGGCCCCCGGAGAGTCGACATCCAATCCAAAAGCCGGCCAAGCTCTCGGATCGGCCTCTTCCGTATGGCTAAGGTCGGGTTTAGTCTCACCTATAAATTAGGGGACTTCCCTAGCTCACCAGTGTGCACCAACCAGAGGAACTATGTCTCCGTTGGTCCGGGTTGTTTCGAAAACAGCTGGGGTACCAACCAAGCACACACACGTTTGCAAATAGTAAATCAGCTCGGGCCACCACTAGAACTGTATGAAGCTAGGTAGGTAAGACAAGGGGACCCCATAGAATCCCACACACGATTAGGAACGCTCGTCAAGAAACACAATACCCGGAACTCGGGACCTAGGTGACTCAAATGGAACAAAACACCTGGCAGGAACAGCCTGGTCTCCCATCGTTCGTCAAGTATAAGTTAACATCATAATAATAATAAATATCAACCAACTTCTTTAAATAACATGATATCCCAAACCATAGCATAGGGTAAGCATCAAGTTTTCCTAATCATACTAAGCAATGGCTGAGCAGCGGTAACTTAGCAATACAATGTTTTGCTGGGATGTGGGGATCATGGCTGTTTGGTTTTGAATGTGGCTGAGTGTCAGAACCCCAACTAGGGTAAGTGCTAGGGTTGCTTGTGATCTTTGCATCATGTGAAAATTTCAAATGAAATTGAAAAATGGGGAAGCAGAAAGCCCTGAGAAATTATTTGAAATAGCCAGAGAAAAATCTTTTTCCAAAAATCTTTTGAACATTTGGAAAATTCCTATAAATGATGCTGATCATTTTAAAAGTGGTTTGGGATAAATCCCATGCACATGGAATTTTCTAATATTCAAACAGTGGCTTTGGAAATTAAAATGACCCTATTTGGATTGAAATTCAAAATATATTGAATTTCAAAAATGCCCAAATTCCTTATGTGACTAGCTACTGGTCACCTAGTATTTTAAAAATTATTTGGGCATTTAACAAAAATGCCTAGCTATTTTATTTCAGGGAAAAACATATTTACAGAAAAAGAAAAAAACAGAAGAAATAAAAGAAAAAGGGACCCGTGGCTTCTGGCCCAACTTGCTGAACCGGCCAGCCCAGCCCACTAAGGGGGGCATGGTCGTCTTCCTCCCCGTGCCAGGAGGAAGGCACCGAGGCCGCCGTCGATGTCGCATGGCTGCCACCTCCTGCTTCGCGCTGGAGCTTCCCCTGCCCTCTTCTTGCGCCACGAAGGCCCCCATCCTCACGCCGCAGCACTTCCCCCTCTCCCTGGACCTTCTCCCCTTCGTCTCCGGTGCATCCCGCAGGATCCCGAGCGCGGCCGGAATTCACCATCGAGCGCCACCGTGGCCAGAGGCCACACCTCGCCCCCCCAGCTTGTCCTTTGTCCTCCCCGACGTCGACTCCCTCAAGCCGCCGCGCCAATTTAGCCCGAGCCGCACCGAAGGAGACGCACGCTTCAAGTTCTTTCCACCGGCCACCGAGGACGCCGTCTTCAAATTCATCGCAACCACGGCTCCCCTGTCTCCGACGACTTCACCATCCTTCTCACGGTGAGGCTACGCTCCTTTTCCCCCATCTCCCGCTCCCTCCCGTGCCCTGAGCCGGTAGTTCATCGGAGCCAGTACGCCGGCCGCCGCGCCTCTTGAAGCCGCCGTCAACCCCGTGCCCCTGGAGACCCCCTGGTGGCATAGCTCGAAGCGGACGAGCACGGGCATCACTCCGGTGGTCTTCTCGTGCCTCCCCGTGGCCGGATTCGCCTGCTGCATGGAGCGCCGCCGCCTCCAGTGGTCGCCGGCGGCTAACCGCCGGCCGGCCAGTTAATTAGGGGGCTAACCCCCTGATTAGTTAGGCCATGGGCCACTGACAGGTGGGGCCAGCCCCCTCTAAATCAATTTAAATTTTAATTCAAACCGGGGATTAACCCCCTGAGACTGACACTCTGGCCCCACTGGTCAGCCCCCCCTGTGACATCACCCTGACCTCATGCTGGCGCAATAATTCAATTCCAAAAAAATAGAAATGATTTACAGAAATTCCAGAAATTACAGAAAATTGATTAAACTTGGGAAATTCATAACTAATTCATTTTAACTCCAAATATAACAAATAATATGTCTAAAATATCAGAAAAATCCAAGGATTATGAATATGGTCTCTGTTTTCATGTTTGACCATTTTAAAATGGGTGAACAGTGCAAAACATCCAGATGGCTTTATTTCAAATTCAAATTTGAAGCACATTTGCAAATGACTTTGCATTTGACTTCTTTTAAATGGAATTGTACCCACTTTGTGATCAAGAACATCACCATTTCAATATTGATCATGTGTTTGAGCATTGCAAATAAATTTTTACCTTGTTTGATTGTTTGCTCGATAGACGTGCAACCGGAACCGGAGGCCACCCCCTTGGTTGAAGACCCCGATATCGAACCTCGTCAGCAAGGCAAGCAAACCCCATTGATCATATCTATAAAATCCCATTTCCCTCTCAGTCTCGCTTATGCATGTTTAGGAGATCACTTTGTATTGATTCTACCGCATAGTTGAACCCATATCCGATGCATGACCTATCATCTTGTCACAGTAGTAAGCAAACCACAATCCTAGCTGACATAGGAGTTGATTGATATCATGAAGCCCCTGCAACTGTTATAGCTTATTGCATGCTTAGTGTTACATGAGGTTGCTTTTGATGTGAGTCGAGATGATGGTGAACATGGTGTTGATGAAAGTGAAACTGTGTCGGTGAATCCACCCTAATACAAGGTGAACGATGAGAGGCTGTGTAGGATTAAACAGTGGGTTGTCTCGTTGAACACCGCCTTAAGCATCGAGTTCTTGTATGGTAATCCAAGACAAAGAGTAAAACCACACATTGGGCTCACTGACCCCTCTCGACCTAGTACCTTGATCCGTGTCGACGTCCAGGAGTCACATTAGTTAGGGCTTTCCATTTGACATATGCATAGAACAAGAACGAAGGAAATGGTTGCATCATATAGATATGTGAGTGCACCTGTGAGGCAGGAAAACCATCTGCCAGAGGTGGCGTCTCGGTCACTTACATTGTTTGAGTCCGTTTCGTTGATCCGGTCGGGCTCTCGAGCGGAGGCAAACTCAGATAGTCGACTCCTGGAATAGACCGGTTGTGAGCGAAGTGTCGTGGTGAACATCCTCGCTGTCACCTCTTGAACGGTGGCGAGCAAAAGGCGGTAACCGATGGTCATGTGTGTGTAGTTTACACCCTTGCAAGGTTAAAAAAAACTATTCGAATAGCCGCGTCCGCGGTTAAGGACTACTTGGAACCTGTACCTGATTATTAGACAACTTGAATGGATACTTATAAAACTCGCAAGATAAGCGTGAGTGCTATGGTGTGCTCCTCGTGGGGAAGTCGAGGAAGTAACCATAGTGGTGTATTGGTTGAAGAGATGTAGTGGACTCGTGTACGCTTCTTACCTCAAGTCTGGTATTCGTAGTTCAGGATTAGCCAAGTCAAAGCTGGCACTTCTGCATGATGAAACCCCACCTCCCTTTACCTTGATACTTGAGCATGAGTACTATAGATCTGATGTAAGTCTTGCTGAGTACGACTTTGTACTCACGTTTGCTTATTCTATGTTTTAGATAACAACCGGACCCCGATGGAGTCACCTTAGTGAAGCTCGACGTTGACTAAGATAGCATAGTCCCAGACAGTAGTCTGGTCCCTCGTGGAAGGGCATGTTTGTTGTACTAGGCTTCTCTAAGCCATTTGTTAAACTTGTCTATACTCAGACCTAATTTGCTTCCGTTGTATTGATGTAATATTGATCACAGACATGTGATCTTTGTATGCTCTATGTGTATATCAATAAAGAGTACCATGTAGAGTTATGTGATGATACCTGCTGTTCATACTAGGCATGTGTGCTGCGTGTATGTTTATAACATGCATGTCTTAGTATGGGTTTTAGAGACCTTAGTTGTGATCTGGCTGGCGGTCTTTTATACACCAAGTGGCCCTTAGATGTGCGCAGCTTGGGGCATCGCGATGCGATTGTTCGTGACTCTGTCACGTGCACACTTTGTTGTATGATCGAGCCCGCCCTAGACCCCGACTAAGTGATCGGGCTGGAGTAAGTCTATGTAAGAGTTAGGATCCAGTCGATAACATGGTTGAGGCGACTTGTCTATGAGTATGGGATTCACCACCCATAAGCATTTAGACTTGTGAGCGGACGTTGAGGACCCATCTCAGTTGATCATCCGGCCTGAATGGGATGCCCCTCACGTTCGATGCTTACCGAGAACGTTCTGTGCTTGGCCTTGTCTGCTTAGACAAGTGGGTACGGTTCTCGGCTCTCCATCTGATTGTATCGTGACTGGAATTACATACGCTAACCCCGGGTTCCGACACATAGGCAAGGTGGATAGGATCAAACAAACATTCTAGAGTACAGCTAAGCAGGTAGGCAGAAAGGTATCAAGTAATGGTATGAATCTTCCCCTTGCCTGGGTAATCGGTCGTCGAAGCAGACGCAACAGGGTCGTCGGGCTCGGTGTCGGAAATCTCCACGTAAGTCTCCTCGGCGGTCTCAGGTGCTAACGTAAGGTACCGGCAAGGAAAAGGCATACATGTAAGTAACGGTTACAATGCACAGGCAAGGATGGTATGATCAACTTTAATTGACGTGATGTGACCCTATCTAGTCAGATTTAAATGAAGGTGGTGACGACACGTCAACAACTTCATATGCAATTTATTTACGTAAAATGGCTTTTGTCTTAGCCTTATTTTTGGTGTAAGTAACATGTCAACATCGCATGATCAACAATGAATTTAACAGAAACAAAAACAACGTGAAAAGTAATCATCGATTCCGGAGACGGAGTAGTGTCGGTGAATTTGATACATGGAAGGTGCAACAAAAGATGGAATCCAGCCACACTGCACAGGCAATATGTTGGGTGCTGGTTTGGAGAAAAGATTTGGAGATGACATGGAACAGAACTTGAAAGAATCAAAAGATCATCACTTCCAACATGCACTGAAATTGGAATGCTGCAAGAAAGAAAAAGACAGATTGATCCGGGATGAGGTGGTCACACCTTGTCCATATGAGTTTCACAAAACATCATGAGGACATCACCATTGCAATCCTTACAGAAAACTACCCCAAAACCATATACAATATGGTACCATTTGAATTTACGAACACAGTTGCAATTTCAACTGGAGCTCAGGGGGCTGAGTGCAAAATTTCACTTGATGCATTTTGGAAAAGGCTCAAATGCTATAAACATCATCACCACGCAACTCTTTGCTTGAAACTACCCAAAAATCATATATGGCCGTGCCATCTTTAATTTGGGTAAAACTTGACAAAAAACAAAGAAATGAAAAGGGGTTTATTTGCAAAATTTGCCACACTCCAATAATTCAGAGGGGCAACATGCAAAAAGGACCTCACCATGAAGAACAGTAGCTCAAGCTACCCCAAAATCATATATGGGATGCCCCTGGATGGAGTTGGAGTTCAAATCAGATTTGAATTTGAATTCAAATCAAATTTGGAATTTAAACATAAAAGAAAAACAAAATTAAAAGGAAAAGGAAAAGGACTCAGCCTCTCTGGGCTGGTCTCGGGCGAAACCGGCCCATCTAGCTTCCCTGGCCTGCACTGGGCTCAGCCCACTCGGCTCTGGACAGCCTGGGTCGCTGACATGCGGGACCCAGGTGTCAGCCTCTGCATAAATAAAAAAAGGGGGGAGGCAATGCCTCGCATGGGACTCGAACCCACGACCTGCTCGCTGCTGCGCTCGAACGCTACCACTGCGCTACTGCTCGGTTTTCTGAACAAAGAGGTGTTCGCTGCAGGTTAAGATAACCCCAAGTGGTTAACTGAATTCCAAACACGCCCGACAGGCACCACTACAGCGGGTTCCGGCAAACACCGGCTCACACTCCGGCCACCTCCGACCACTCCACCATGGGGGAATCCGAGAGGGTACTCAACCCTACGCAGGGACGCACACCACTGCCACCTACTCCTCTCCACCCCGCCGGCATCCTCACGAGAACAGCACGACGGTGACAGCACTGCATCTACTGACAGAAAACAAACAGCGATGACTGCAAGTTCAGGAGAAGCTAGCCATCTCCACAGGGCTTCTCCGGCGACACCGCGAGGTGCTACGGCCTCCTGGCACATCCTGCTACAAATGCACACCTCGAGCTAGGTCCTAGGACTCACGACGGCGACGCGAGGCTCATCGGAAAACATTGCGGCGCCACTGTCCAACATGCAGCTTCAGACACGGGCGCGGCTACGGCCAAAACTTGCACAAAGGGACTCCTTTGAGTCCATATGCGTGGCCAGAGAACGCCTAGGAACGCACGAGCGCATCCCGGGCACGCCATAGACGAGGCGGTCACGATGGCTCGTCGGCGACAACGACACGCGGAGGGTTCAGACAGGCAACCGCGCGGGGAACTAGGCTACGTGCTACGGGAGGAAGAAGGGAACCACGAGGATCACCTTGGGGGTGCCATGGTCGAACTCGAGCAACCGGAGAGGAAGGAGACGACCCTGTCGACGACGAGGTGGTGCGGGTTCCTGACGGCGTCCATGGCTCTGCTGCGACCCGTGCCTCCTTCTGGTTCCTGTGACCAGAAGTGGGTCAAGCACACGCAGAGGAAGGTGCATCCAAACGCACGATCAAAGAAAACGAAGGACGGCGAGGAATTTGACATAATTGACCGGCGGCCATGGCGGAACAGGGGAGGACCTCGGGGTCAAATCCGGCGGTGGTGGCGGAACCTGGAGGGAGGAAAGGGTTCCTAGGGTTCCCAGGTCGCGCTCGGGGCCAGCTTATAAAGGGGGGAGGCCCCCAGCCACGCTGGCCGTCATCGACGTTGACGCCGGCGTCCGTTGTGAGAGGGGAGCTTGGGGGGACCTCGTCCACGCTGGAAAGATGAAGGAGGTGAGCGCTTGGATCTTGATCGGATGGCTACGAGCCACTCTACGTACCGCTTCGCTGGACAGGCCCAGGTGGGCTGCGGGGAGGAGGCTAGGTGGGCTGGGCTTCCAGCAGGAAATGGAGAAGGAAAAGAAAACCTGCTGCTGATCCCTTTTCCATTTAAATAAAACAGAAAAGAATTCAGGGTTTTTCTGGATTAAATACAAGTGGGAAAAATACGTAAAAATATGTATAATTAACCTTGCATTATTCCTCAATTTCCAAAAAATGGTTTGGCCATTTTTGGCAAAAAAAAAATTGTGAGCTCATTTTTTAATTCAAAATCACTTTGAACTAGAGCCCATATTTTTTATGATGGCAAAAATGATTTGAGGCCTTTAAAACCCTTGCCATAGCAAATGAAATGGCTAGGCCAAGTTTGAGGTCAAGGAGAGCATGCATGCAACAATGAAAATTCTTCAAACACCTTTCTTGAACCACTTTGGAAGCAAGCTCAACCAAACCAGATGGGCTCCAATCCCAATGCAAATTTAAATCACCACATGAAACTACAATCTTTAGCATCATGCCAAGTTACAAAGTCAACAGACAAAGTACAACTTCATGGTGTTTTCTAATTATTGCAAATGGGCTGTTACACTAGGCTAGGTCTCGGTGAGTCCGTACTAGTTTACAAAGATAATTTCCTAGTCCTAGTCTTGCCTTGTGTGCCAAGTCGTGGCTTCCATATCAGTCGTGGACTCCTACGTCGGTGCCTTGATTGGGACAACCGCAAGCCCATCAATGCTCATTGCGGGTCTTCTGTCTTCATACGCTCCAGGTATCCCTTGTACGCAAGAGTCGTGGGGTCACCCCCCTCGTTAGTAGCCCCTGAGTGGCTGGGGGACTCGAAGATTCGCACAGGGACTCAAATTCGCCACTTGCTTTATCATCGTAAGCGCGGTACAGCCATGGGTCACTGGTAGTTTTTAGCCATGAGAATACCTGTTTCGAGGGATTGCGAAGCTGAAAAGGGCCCAAGGAGTCGACTGGTCGAGCCTTGGTGAATTGCGCTAGTGGAAAATACCGCAGTAGCCCAATCAAGCTCACGTCCCTCGACATGAACTTGGAACGACTGGTGTCTAGCAAAGTCATGCCGCTGGAGGTCTTAAGGGATCAATTGCTGCCAGTCTAAGCAAATAGACTGAGTGCGTCCGTTCGGCTCTTTCTATCATGTGAGTGCATGGAAAAGATCGGGAGTGAAATCGCTCTGCGGCAAGTTCCGGCCTGGCCGTTCTGCGCTGCGGGGTCTTACCTACACGCTAAGCTTGCGTGGCATCTGGGTAGAGTCTGTCGTAGCCCAGGTATAATTGTTTTTTGTAGAGGCACGGAGCCTGGTTAGCGATGCACCCACTCGAAATAAACAATCAAGTGAGCTATTAGTAGTCAATCGCGGAGCTTATGAGTGCTCAGGCGAGGGGTCATATAGGAAAGCATCCGCTCAGAATGTCGTCGAGTACATCGGTAGTTTAGCCTGCTGAGCTTTTGCGAGTAGTGACTCGAGCACCTTTTGTTTTCGAAGTGAGGGAGCACCCGAAACTCTGTAAGTGAGAGTGCTTTACTCGAGCATATCCTCATCTTCTGGGTGAGGGAGCACTCCAACTCTCAAGCTTTTGGTCTTTTACTCTTCTTTGGGTAAAGATACTCCCGATGGGAGTAAAAGATTTTGGAATCAGAATATTTTGGCACTTAGAGATAGGTGTCCTTTGCGAGTCCTTTGTTTTTTCCAATTGTTTTTATCCTGATTCATCCTTCTTGGGATGTTGCGTGGATAGGCTTTTCCATGCTATTTGGTGACCTAGGATGATGCTTGGTCTTTGATCCATCACGTCTTCTAGCCATAATGATGACTTGGACGCCGCGCTGCCTGGTGCCCGTTGGATTTCCATGGTGTGTATGGGAAACATGCGATATTTGATGCGTCCTTTAAATATTGATGACAGTGTGAAGGAATATTTTCTTGGAATTCGTAACGCCCGACGTGTTTGGTCTTTGATTTAATGATGGCGCCTCCTGGGCTTCTGTTTTTTCCTTGTTTATCCCTGGTCTGCACTATAAATACCCGTTGCATTATTGCCTGGACTTGGACATCCGCTCTTCTCCCTTTCTTCTTCTTCTTCCTATGGCTCCCAAGCGGGGTGGTGGTGCTTCTGGCCGAGGTCGTGGCCGGCGTGGTCGTGGTGGCCATACCCCTCGCTCTTCTCGTGATGGGCGTCGTGGAGCTGCGGTGGTGCCCTCCTCGTCTTGTGCGGATGAGGGTGTTTGGCGTTATGATTGTCTTCTGTGCGGTCTTAGTTGCACTGCTACTCGGATCCCTCTCCCATTCTCATTTGCCTCAATGATTTCTAAACTTAGTCAGAGAGGTCTGTGGCTTCAGCTTCAGGGGTGCGCTCGACCTCCTGCTTGGGTTGAGCTTTCTTTGATGGCTCCTTCTTGTTCTTCCTTGATGCTGGATGGAGATCGTTTTCACGACGTCTAAATTTGTGTGATGGGGATGGTCTTTGCTGTCGTTTTGGTGGTGAAGATATCCTCATCTTTCATGCTTTTGATGCCGGTGGCAATCGTCTGGACCCATACTGGGAGGAAACAAGCAGTGGCAGTTTCGATGGGTCGAGTGGTGGTTCGCCTGCTTCTCCCGTGACTTCATCTTCGGCCGATTCCTCGGCTGATGGTGCTTGCTCTCCTAGGTCTAAGGATGAACTGGACATCAAGCCGGTCGTCAAGCGGCTGTGTCAGTAGGCGAGGTACCTTGTAGAACTGGAGGACGGCGACTTCCTTCTTCGCGGAATGAGTTGCTACTTTGTCTGTGGTGATGCTCGTCAAGCTGTGGTACGAAAGTTCCAGTTATCTCAGGATGAGCATACATGTAGAAGTCATAATTCCTTGGGATAATTGTAACCCGTCTGGTAGCTGCTCGAGTCCTTTTGTGGTGATAACTTTCCTTTGACTCCTTTGTAATGAAAACTATGTTCGACTCCTTGGTAATGGAAACTGTCTTCGACTCCTTTATAATGGAAAACTGTCTTCGACTCCTTTGTAATGGGAACTGTCTTCGACTCCTTTGTAATCAGAAGTTGTTTTCCGGGTGCGCGGCAGTTCTCCCGATGGGATTAGCCCCCGAGGCTATGTTTGATTTGTAGAATCAAGCATAGGCTGTGAGTTTTTGTCTGCCTGGGTTGTCCCTTCTTGTGGCTATTTTTAATTTATTCCAAGTTTTCGGTCGGGTGCGTGTTAGCACTCCCGATTGGAGTAGCCCCCGAGTCTTTAGGTGATCGTTTGCGATCAAGTGAAGACTAAAGAACTTTGTGTTTTGCGATGCAATTCTCTTGTGAAAACTCTTGTTGCTTCGGGGGGATCTTGTGTTCTGGTTTTCCAATGCTTGCAGATAAGGTCGCATGAGCGGGGGTAGGATCTCTCGGGGTGATTTTATGCTTGAGTTCTCGAGTACTTTTAAGTAAAGTCGTGTTTTAGCGAGGATAGCGTCTCTCGGGGGGGGGGGGGTTATGCTCGAGCCCCCGAGTTCTTTTAAGTAAAGTCGCATGAGCGAGGATATCGTCTCTCGAGGGGGGGGGTTTCTGCTCGAGTCCCCAAGTGCTTTTAAGTAAAGTCGCATGAGCGATAATAGCGTCTCTCGGGGGGAGTTAATGCTCGAGCCCCCGAGTGCTTTTAAGTAAAGTCGCATGAGCCAGGAAAGCATCTCTCGGGGGAGTTTGTGCTCGAGCCCCCGAGTGCTTTTAAGTAAAGTCGCATGAGCGAGGATCACTACTAGAGAAATGGCTTATGGTGGCGCCCTTTTCTAGCCTTTAGTGGCGCATTATTTATGCGCCACTAAGGACAATCCACTAATAAGGGCTTACGGGTGGCGAATTCTGGATGCGCCACCCCTAAGACCCTTATGGGTGGCGCATTTCAAAATGCGCCACCCCTAAAACCTTATGGGTGGCGCATTCCAGAATGTGCCACCCATAAGGTTCTTTAGGGGTGGCGCATTTCAGATGTGCCACTAACTGTACAAGAGATGTGCCACCAAATATTTATTACAGAAAACAAAAAAAATCAATTTACAGAAAAAGAAAAAAAAATACAGAAACAATTACATAAATGGAATCACAGAAATTATTACATAAATAGAAGCATTGCAGAACTAGAGAAAGCATTACATGTTTTCGAGTATTGTTTACAAGTATCGAATACAAGTTATTACAAATGAAATAAAATAAAACCCTAAAACTAATCTTCGAGTATTGTTTTCTTCACTCCATCTTGATAATGTTGATCATTTTGACCGATCTGTTGCAGCAAACAAGCGAGTGTGAATAAGAATGGCATCAATGACCACATTTATCGTTTAAGCATATAGGAAGATACATACACACAACACATATTTAATAAGAACTTTTTATCTAAACTAGTAGCATAGCCAAAATAATGCATGATACATTTATAAAATGCTGGAAAAGTTTTTGTGCAATAGAGATAAAGTTATTTAGAACACAAATCATCAATATTGCTCGGAACTAACAACGCTAAGCATTAAACAATGTAGCATGAAATTCACATCGATCGTCATCACTTGAGACCCGGCTCAGGGAATGGGCGGCATCCTTCTTTCGTCATGAAAGGCCTTGTGTCACGCAAGGCCTTTAGGCGGGCTTCTATCTCCCCATTGAATGGTGCAATGTTGCTATGTAAGATCGACCCCTTCATCTGTACTTCATGACGGATGATAGTCGCCATGTCCCCTTGGATGTGAAAGAATTCCTGCCTAAGATTTGCATCGGCGATTGTCGCCTTCCTTTCGGCCCATGCTTTCAGATGACTTGGCAGCGTAAGGTTTCGCTCTTCCTGTACAGTCGCCCGTATGTGATGGAGGGCGTAGTTGTGCTTGACGCATCCCTCACACTGCCAGCCGGCTGCTTGACGCACGGGAACTGCGTCACATGGTTGAACACGCTCACGCCGGGCTGATGCTTCGTGTACTTGTGCTTCACAATCTTGCCTCCGGCTTATTTGTAACCGGCGAGAGCATCATCCAAAACTCTCATGATATACTTGTAATCTTTGTTCTTCACACTCCCGAGTCTAAATACACGACATGTGAGTGTTGCGGTGAAAAGCAGATGAGCGCCCAGTCTTGATCCTCACTGCATAATTAAAACAATCCAAAAGGAATGTTGGAAGAGGACAATGGTAGAAAGCTAAAAATGCATATATGCTACGGCGGCGAGCGAATGACTTACTTGGGAGAGTAGGTCATGAGAAATGAATCCTTGTCGGCGTTCTGTAGCATGAATTCTCTGATGTACCCTGCCGCAAGAGTCGCGTCCCCATCGCCCCTCAAGATGCTTTCACACATGTAGAAGGGGTCCAATATCGCAACGCCCGGGGTCTTATCTCTCCTGATACTCATAGAAATACTGAGCGAGAAAAGACGGATAAGGCTATGGTCCAGCCGCTTGAGATGAAACAAATTGAAGATCTCTGAGAACCGAAGGATTATCATATCCGCGGGGAAATTGTTGATGAAACCCATGTTGAGTGGCACCTTGGCCATGAAAACTGGGTATGAGGGATTCTTCTCTCGAAGAAGCATCTTCTCTAATGCCATAACACTATGATGCACACTCTGCATATCCGAAGTTGCAAGGTCGAGCATGTCATTAGGTAGCATCGCTCTACCTGCCACATGGATTTCAAAAGAGAGATCCTTGGGTCTCGGTGGCCCTTCCTGAGTCCTGATCGACATCGGAGGATGGCTGCTCGAAGCGCTCTTCTTTCTTTTCCGTCCCTTCTTCTTTTCTGATTTCGAGCAGTCTGCTGCACCGGCCTTTATCTGCTCAGTGGCCTCCTTATGGAGTGTGGTTGGGCTGAGAATAGATCTCATTGTTGCATCTTCCTGAGGCTCTGTGAAGGCGCAAGCTGCTGGAGACATCTCCTGAGAAGCAGCAAAGAGACGCGTAGAGAAAGCAGGCTTCTCCGCAGGCTCAGCTGGACCGCGAGCTTCCTGGTCATGCTGATAGGCTCCTTCAGCAGGAGGCATGAATAAGTCATCAGCATCATAGAAAGTATTGATGAACTGGTCGGCGCTGATATCATCATCAAGATCGTCGTTTTCTTGTTGTGCGCCGATGGGATCATGTGGCGTCGGAACGACGACTACCGGCGTTGTCCTTGGTGTGGTGCCCCCTTCCCCCGTCATAAAACGCATTTGGGTCTTCGGCCAAAGGCATATTTGGCCGTCATTGAGGACTGCCGGCTCATCCTCATCGTATCCGGGGGGTTGAATGGGAGGTTCCACTCTCTCATAGCCCGAAATCACGAGAGAGATTTGAACCCTATGCATCTCCGGTGCCATCGGCCTATTGTGCATCACTCGATTTTGGGGTTGAAGGATTTTACCTTTGGCAACATCCTTCAACTCGCCGTCCACGACTTGTAGTAGAATGCATGGAGTGTCCTCCTATGAAAGAGACATATGCATTTAGGGATCAGAGAGATGCCGGTAATAAAAGGCAAGGAGATGAAGTCCTCGTTTGAGTTGCGGACTCTTATAGTTACCTTGAGTGCGTCAAGGTCGGCCAATGAAGAGACCTCGCCGACGATGGCGGGCATGCAAGAGACGGAGGGTGCGCTGCCTCCCGTGGCGTCGGTCGCCCTTTTTTCACTACCGGCGGGTGCATTATTATTATGCCCCGGTTGCTCGATCGTGGCTGGAGGAGTCACCATCACGTCCTGCGCCGGTGTCGTGGTGTTGGCGGCCGGAGTCGGTGCACGAGCCGGAGTCGGTGCGCGAGCCGGGACTGCGGCCGCCACGGTGCCCGAGTTGCTGCCGACCATGCTCGGGACCGGTATGGGCCCTTTTCCACCACACGCTTGCCAATTTGCGAGTGATTGCATCATATCAGGAAGGAGGGCGCTCATCGTCTTCGCCACTTCGTCCTGGATAAGCTGCGGAAGCATGTTCACTTTCTCCTCCAGTCCACGAACATAAGCGGCATCTTCTTCGGTCCTTCTCGCCTTGCGCCCCCTCGAACCCGACTGCTCCGCCGATTTCCCATAATATTTGGACCAATTTAGGTCCGCACCAAAGCCGACCACACGGCCGGCTGACGATGGCTTCGCCGCCATGTTCTCAACCTTCTTAACCTTGATCATCGCCCTGTTAAAAGTGGTGTCCCACGGGCCGTCTGGCTTCATAGACGAGCCCTGTGATGAGACCGCGGCGAATTCATCTTCCTGCACAAAGAATGTGAAACACTAAGAAGCTGAACTTCAGGAAGTAGAATTCAATCAACAAGGAAGTCACGTGGTGAACTACTTACCACGGCAGCCGTGAACTCCTGAACCTTAGGATCGAGAATTATGTTCGAGGTTTCTTTGTCCTTATGGCTCCGGGCCCTCACAACGAATTCAGTCTGTGGATCAACTTTGTATTTGTCAAAGGGGTTAGGTAGGGCCGCAGCGGCATACTCGGCATCCTCCTTGTCCCATTTAGGCTTGGAATGTCTGTAACCACCGGCTCCGAGACGGTGGTTACCTATGACTTGCGCCCGCATCGCCTTGCCCTTTGCACTCGTGGGCTTGGCGTCCTTGGACTCACACCTAGCCTTGAAAAGGTTGTAGGTAGCTTCGTCGATCATCGGCTCTTTCTCCTTGAGCTCCTCCCAGGATTTGCCGTGCTCCATAATTGCCTCCTTCACCAGGGTTTTCCAACTGGACAAGGATTTTCTCATCTTCCTGAGGGCCCATTTGTTTACCTTGTTCCCTTTTAGGTTTTTGTTGTCGTACGGGTCCGGGAACTTGTATCGTCTGTGAAACTTGTCAAGAAGGAGCTGACAATAATGAGTGTTGTCACGACTCCTTAGGTTTATTGTAGTGATCGGTACGGTGTTCCGGAGGATCGCCGCGACTTGACGGCCGTACCCTTCCGAGAAACGTTGGGGCTCGGTAGGAATCCCAACGGAGGTCACAACGGTAAACTCTTGCTTGATGGTGCCGACATTGGTTGGTTTCCGATTCCGCTTCCTCGACTGGCTACCATCTGTGTTTGAGCCACCGGCATGATCATCCTCGTCGGCGGTGTTCCTCTCCCCTTCCTCCATGTCATCATCCTCCGATGAGTCGGACTCCGACTCTATCTCCCCCTCATACTCCTCCTCGCCCGGAGGTACTTCCTCTTCTCTCTGCTCCTCAACCTCTTCCTGTGTGTATTCCAAAAATTCCTTCCTTTTTTTTCCCGGCTGAGAAGAAGGACCGGCGTCGGCTCCGGTCGACATGTTTGCACTAGTACAATATTAAGAAATGCGACTACTTAATTAATTATCACAATAAATAAATGCAACTACTCTCATGTTAAAAATAAAATAGCAAAGGTCATGCACGAATTCACGGAAAAATTCGGCATGACCTTTGCTATTTTTCTTAACATGAGAGTGCCCCATTATCAACCGAAACGGAAGTTAATCAACATTTCGGGAGAAAGGGGATAATGATTTGTACCTGCACAACATATAAATAGGCTATACATCAGACAATAACCAGCAACATAGCATTTGTTCTTATCATATCAAATATAAACACACACACACACACACACAGATCCTATAATGATCCCTAGGGCATGAACAATTGAATGAACAGGGTCATGAACAATTGAAGTTGCATGAACAGGGGCATACACACACACACACATCACACACACACAGCACACACACAAAATTGAAATATTTTGAACAGGGGCATACACACACACATCACACACACATCACACACACACACACAATTGAACCCTAGGGCATGAACAATTGAATGAGCAGGGGAATGAACAATTGAAATTGCATGAACAGGGACATGAACAGGGGCATGAACAATTGAGATTGAACCCTAGCTAGTTGAACAGGGGCATGAACGACAGGGGTAGTGGGGGTTGGGGGCGGCGCCATGGCCACCACGGCCGTCGTCGGAAGCTAGCAAGGGGAGGGAGGGGTACCTGGCGGTGGAGGGGTGTCGCCGTGGAGGGGGTTGGGCGGCTCCGGCAGGCGGCTGCCTCAGGGCGGCGGCTAGGGCTCTGTCGTCGCGGCTGGAGGCGGCTCCGTCGTCGAGGGCGGCGGCCGGAGAGGAGGGGTTCCGGTGGCGGGCTAGGGCTCCGGCGGCGGTGGCTAGAGGAGAGTGAGGGGTGGGGGCGAATGGTGGTTACTGTGCGGGGTAGGGGGGTAGTCGGAATAGGCAAGTCTTTGGGGTGGCGCATTTTGCGTAAATGCGCCACCAAGTAGATCCTTATGCGTGGCGCATTTTTCCAAAATGCGCCACGCATAAGGATCTACTTGGTGGCGCATTTACGCAAAATGCGCCACCCCTAAGACTTGCCTATTTTTTTTTAATATGAACTAATTAACTAGCTCTATTAAAAACTATAAATGAACATGTAAGGGTACTTTTTTTTTCAAATTCCATTGTGCCATATGCAATTGTACTAGTACTTTCATTTTTTAGCATGATATATGATCTCGTGGGAAACCAAATACTTCGATAAATTATGAAGTGCATATTAAATCCATGCATACACAAAGTGATCATAAATTACAAAATATTTTCTTAAATTTGGAGCTAGCTATCTAGCTATCGTTTCCTCACGATCTTCTTCTTGCCCTTCTTTGTCGTGGTTGAATAATTTAGGCCCGGGACGCCTTCACTTTTCCTCTTGAACGGGACAAGACCTTTCTTCGGTAGGGTTGTGGTGTATGTATCATGAGCGGCGTAGTCATCTTCCATCTTCGGGTCACCGTACTTGTCAAAGTCTTGCTCGTTGGCGACTCCATCGATTCCGATGATGTTTCTTTTGCCTCTCCTCACTACAACGCGGCTCGGCTTTGATGGGTCGCTAATGAAGAAGCATTGGTCCACTTGGCTAGCCAATACCCATGGCTCATTTTTCGCGGTGACGTTTGCGCCCACAGACTTGTATTTGGCTTCGGGTATAACCATGGTGGTGAAGTACCGGTCTTCTTTTACGACGCTCTTGGCCCATCTCACACGGAACATCGACACCTTCTCTCCACAGTAGTCGAGCTCCCATATGTCCTCGATCCTTCCGTAGAATCTTTCCTTGACGTCATCGGTGTAGAATATCCCCGTTACCCCTGAGTTCTGGTAATCGCAGTTATTGTCCTTTTCCTCCATGTAGAATGTGTAGCCGTTGATATCATACGCTTGATAGGTCATCAGGTTGCGCGCGTCACCCTGTGAAAAGGTAAATATCATCTTTTCGTCCTCGGAAGCATTACTTCGCGGGGGATTAGCACGAAGCTCGTCCCTGAACCAAGTCATGAAACCGGAGTTGTGCTCTTTGATTAGCCGTGGATCTCGGTCCGTTATCTGCAGGCCCTGGTCACTGTACTTCTTCCTGATTACATCCTTGTGCTTTATTATCCAAGGATCGACCAGCAGGATGTGTTGTGGCGCGACTAGGCTTGCTCTTTCAAAGTCGATGCCTCGACCCTCGAAGTTGACATGCATTGCGCGGCTTCCCTCTTGGTGACCACACCCATCGATCCTGCCAAAGTGCTTGTTGACAGGCAGACCAACAGGGTTCTCGGTGTTGAGATAATTCGTGCAAAAAGAGATGCATTCTTCGGTTAGAAAGCCCTTCGCTATGCTTCCATCTGGACGGGACCTGTTACGAACGTATTTTTTGATGTGTCCATTCTTCCTTTCGAACGGCATCATGCTGCGCAGAAACGCAGGCCCGAGTTGGACGATATCCTCCACGACATGGATCAGCAGATGCACCATAATGTCGAAGAACGCGGGCGGGAAATAGATCTCAAGCTCACATAGTATGAGCACGATCTCCTCCTGTAGCCTTTTGAGTTGTGTAGCGCAAATCGACTTCCGAGAGATGACGTCAAAAAAGTTGCAAAGGCCAAACAACGTTTTACGGACGTGCTCGTCCATTATCCCTCGGATCGCAACCGGGAGAATCTGTGTCATCAGCACGACACAGTCGTGAGATTTCATCCCGCTGAAACGTTGCTTCGCCTCGTCTAGGTATCTGCTTATCTTCCCTGCGTAGCCGTTCGGAAATTTTACTCCTATGAGGCAATGGATAAATCGCTTGATCTCCTCCTCGCACAGAGTGAAGCATGACGTGGGGAAAGTGATTAATACCGGTCTTCTACTTGGTCGTCCTTTTTCGTTTGTGAGAGTTTTGCGTTTCCGTATTCTCTTCCTCGTCTGGCTCATTATCGTCGTCACTAGGGGGGTGAAGTTCCCTCCTGATGCCCATAAATTTCAAGTCATTCCTTGCTTTTGGCCCGTCCTTTGTCTTCTCCGGCATGTTGAGCAGCGTGCCAAACAAGATCTCGCACACGTTCTTTGTGATATGCATGAGATCAAGGCTATGAGGACTGCGGAGGAGACTCCAGTATTCCAAATCCCAGAAAACAGGCCTCGCTTTCCATACCCTCATCAACGGCTGAGTCTTCTTTTTGTTCTTTCCCGGCGCGGGGCACTCTTTCCAAGTTTTCAGCAAGTTGTCGATTTCTTTGCCGCTCCTTCGAGCTGGGGGTGCTCGGAGCTCCTCGCTTCCATCGAACAGATGTCCCTATTTTCTCCACGCGTGTTTCTTGGGAAGCCACCTCCGAGACCCCTGGAACACGGTTTTTGAAGATTCGGGATCTTTTGGTAGCTGGCGGTACGTTGTATTATCCATGCACCTAACGCATGCACAGAATCCTTGGACCACCTGCCCTGAGAAATATCTGTATCCGAGATAGTCGTGCACCGTCGTGATCACCGCGGCTTTCATTGGGAAATATTCTTTTGCCGCGGCGTCCCACGTATTGACTCCGTCTTTCCATAACGTTTTTAGATCCTCCTTCAACAGCTGCAGATATAGATTGAGGTCCGTACCTGGTTGTTTCGGCCCTTGAACTAGCATACACATTGTTATGTACTTTTTCTTAATGCACTTCCAGGGGGGAAGGTTGTATATGCATACAAACACGGGCCAGGTACTGTGTGTGCTGCTCTGGCCGCTAAACGGATTGACTCCATCGGCGCTCACACCAATCCTGAGGTTACTTGGTTCTTTCCCAAAATCTGGGTATTCGAGGTCCAACGCAGTCCATTGGCTACCATCTGAAGGGTGCCTCAGCATGTCCTCCTTTTCCGGATCCGGGTTCGGGTCATCCTCTTTTAGCTTCTTTCTATCCGCGTTCCAGGTCATGAGCTTTGCTTCCTTGGGATCTACGAAATACCTCTGCAGACGAGGAGTGATCGGAAAGTACCATACCACTTTTCTAGGAACTTTATTCCCTCTCTTGTATCGACTAAAACCGCACACGGAACATGTGGTTTTATCTTCGTCCTCACCCCGATAGATCATGCAATCATTTATGCAGACATGGTATTTAATGTGAGGAAGATCGAGAGGGAAAAGGACTTTCTTGGCCTCAGCGATACTAGTTGGGCACGTGTTGCCCTTCGGAAGACGATCGTGCCAGAATGCCATGTTATCATCGAAGCTTTCGTCGGTCCATTTGTGTTTTTCCTTCATCTCCATAGCCCCAAGTGTTACATTCAAGCGGGTATCTCCGTCGTTGCATCCTTCGTACAACTTCGTAATCGCATCTTTCTCGAGTTGCGCCATCTTGGCCTTCTCTCTAGCCGCACCTCTTGCGTTCACCGCCTCTTTGACAAGCAGCTCTTGAACATGAGGGCCCCACACCCAGCCTGAATCCTCATGTCCGGCAGCTCGATCTTCATGATCTGCTTCGGCATTTTCTTCATGATAATGTACGGGATGCTCTTCGTCTTCTCGCCTGCCGTTGTTGTCTGGTTTCCCTTCCTCATTTACTGGAGCATTGACGTCCTCCTCCTCACCATCTTCATCACTTATCCACCGTGTGTAGCCATCCATCAAGCCATTACGCTTCAGGTGTCTTTCCAATATTCCGGAATCAGGCTCTGTCACGCACTGCAGTTTGCATCTCCGACACGGACATCTTATATTTGTCCTATTATTCTGTAGCATGTCGTTTGTCTCACAATGCATCCACCTAGTCACGGTGATATCGCTCAGCATCTCGCGGACCATGATTGCCTGCGTGCACAGAGAGCAACACAATTATATATCACGGTCGTCGCCGGAAAAATTTGGCATGACCTTCCCTAATAATGCATGGGAGCATGCGGAGAGTGCGCCAGAAATTTTCCGACACGGAAATGAATCAACATTTTGGCAAAACATTGGCAACTCAAGATTCACATATATATCAAAGCACCATAAGCTTCACATATACACTTCACTTATACGTCAAACCACCATAACCTTCACATTTACATCAAAGCACCTCAAGCTTTCACATATACCTCAAACCACCACAAGCTTCACATATATACTTCACATATACATCAAACTCAAGATTCACATATACATGAAACCCCAAGCTAATAAAGGGAATTATGGGTGATAAATGGAAGAAAAGAGTTGGAGAGAAGGCCCACTTACTTTAATATGAAACAAAGTAGACTTCAAGCAAAGTATGGGATGGATAAATGGAAGAAATGGGGTGGGGAGGAGCACAAAACCGCATGGAGTTAGGTGAGAATAGTAGATCTAGTTTGAGAAGTGTGTGGAGTGAATGAGAGGTGGTAGGTGGGGTGGAGTAGATAAGGGTAGCTCCACACTTAGGGGTGGCGCATATCTCATGTCAGTGGTGGCGCATATAGGAAATGTGCCACCTCTAAGATATTAGGGGTGGCGCATTTCTATTATGCGCCACCCATAAGCTCTTAGGGGTGGCGCAGTTCCAATATGCGCCATCCATAAGCTCTTAGGGGTGGCGCATCAGCAATATGCGCCACCTATAAGGTTCTTAGGGGTGGCGCATTTTGCCAAATGCGTCACATATAAGAGGATCCAGGGCTGGCCCACGCTTATGGGTGGCGCATTTTACAATATGCGCCACCTCTAAGATCTTAGAGGTGGCGCATTTTTAACCAGTGCGCCACCCATTACACCCTAGTGGCGCATTACACTGAAGATGCGCCACCAATAATATTTCCATGTATAGGCTTTTCTCTAGTAGTGGATAGCATCTCTCGGGGGGAGTTTAAGCTCGAGCCCTCGAGTGCTTTTAAGTAAAGTCGCATGAGCGAGGATAGCGTCTCTCGGGGGGAGTTTATGCTCGAGCCCCCGAGTGCTTTTAGGTGATAATGCTCGGGCCACACCATTTTATTTCTTCGGGTATTACATTGGTTACTGATCGGTACTGCTGCTGGTGCCGCTGTAGTGTTTGGAAGGCTATTGGTAGAACAAGCGTAGGTTCGCTACGTTTCATGGGTTTCCCACGTCTTCATTGGTCTTTGGGTTCTTCAGCCTGTATGCGCCGCCTCCGATGACTTCCGAGATTATGAATGGCCTTTCCCATTGTGGGGCGAGTTTATGCACTTTTTCTTGTATCAGTCACAAGACGAAGTCTCCTTTGCTGAAGGTTTTGGTATCCTTTTGATCTTGTTATGGATGTGTCTCATGCTTCGTCTGCTGTGTCTTCATCGTTCTATAGCGCTTCTTCTGCTTCTTCCTCTTCGTACCCTGAGATCCGGGGGGCTCCAAATTTTAAGTCGTGCGGCAGTACTCCTTCTGCTCCGTATACCAGGAAGAAAGGTTTGTACTGGGTCGAGCTATTTGGGGTGGTACGCAGGCTCCATAGTACCGCGAGAAGCTCTTCTACCCAGTTGCCTGAGGCTTGTTCTAGTGGTGCGAGGAGTCGTTTCTTTATTCCTCCGCATACTAGGCCGTTTGCTTTCTCCACTTGCCCGTTGGATTGTGGGTGCGCGATTGATGCGTAGTTGATTTTGATGCCCAGCTCTTGACAGAAGTTTTGGAATTCTGCTGCTGTGAAGTTTGTACCATTGTCTGTGATAATGTTGTGTGGTACGCCAAATCTGAAGATGATTGACTTGATAAAGTTAACTGCCGTGAGGGCTGTTGAGCTAGTGTTTGGTACTGCTTCGATCCATTTGGTGAACTTGTCGACTGCGACTAGTAGGTGTGTTCGTCCCCCTTTTGAGGATTTCTTGAGTGGGCCTACCATGTCGAGTTCCCATGTGGCGAATGGCCAGGAAAATGGTATAGTTCTGAGTTCCGATGCTGGGGCATGTGGCCTGCTGGCGAAATTTTGCAGGCGATGCAACGCCGTATGATATCCTCCGCATTTCTCATGGCGGTCGGCCAGTAGAAACCTTCTCGAAAAGCCTTGGCCACGAGTGCGCGACTGCTCGCGTGATGTCCGCAGGTGCCTTCGTGAATCTCGAGCAGTAGGGCTTTGCCGGCTTCTTCATCGATACACTTTTGGAGGACCTGAGAGATGTTGCGCTTCTAGAGCTTTCTATTGATTACTCTGAATGCTTTGGATCGTCGACTGATGCGTCGGCCTTCTGGAATGTCTTGTGGTAGGGTACCTTCGATTAGGAATCGAAGGAATGGTTTTGCCCAGGCTGGGACTTCGAGTGCGGCTGGCTCTGCGACTTCAGTTGCTTGGCTGCTTGTGTCGTCGGCTGTGCTCGTGTCCTCCACCTGCGCTGGTTCATTTGTTTCATCGGCCTCTGTGACTTCCCCGGGCGCCGCTGGCTTAAATTTGATTGATCTCTGGTTGATGCTCTCGAGGAAAACGCCTTGTGGTATTGGTCCTCGAGTCGATCCGATTTTTGCAAGTTCGTCGGCTTCTGTGTTATTTGCTCTGGAGACGTAGTTGAGTTCACAGCCGTTGAATCCTCCCTCTAGTGTGTTGTAGAGCTTATGGTAGGCCATCATGTTGTCTGCGACTGTGTTACAGTCTCTCATCGCCTGCTGGAAGAGGAGGTTGGAGTCGCCGTAGATCGAGAGGCGAGTGGCGCCGCCAGTTTTTTCCATGCGCATGCCGTGGAGTAGTGCCTCGTATTCTTCTTCGTTGTTGGAGGCATTGCTGAAGTTGATCTGGAGGATGTATTTGAGCTTTGTTCCTTTGGGGGAGACTAGTACGACGCCTGTTCCGGCTCCTTGCTGTCTTTTGGACCCGTCGAAGAACATCGTCCATGAGTTGGACAGATCTGGGGGGCCTGGTGTTTGGACCTCTGTCCACTCGACCAGGAAGTCTGGGAGTACTTGGGATTTGATTGTTGTTAGATGTTTGAACTGCAGATCTCGCGGGCTGAGCTCGATGTTCCACTCAGCGACTCGTCCGGTCTCTCCGGGGTTGTTGAGGATGTCCGCGAGTGGTGCACTGCTCACGATTGTGATGGGGTGTTCGTCGAAGTACTGCGATACTTTCCTTGAGGTCATGATGATGGCGAGCAGGAGCTTCTGGTAGTGCGGGTACCGTTGCTGGGGATTTGTGAGCAGCGTGCTAAGGTAGTAGACTGGTCTTTGTATGCTCTGGATTTTGCCTTCTTCTGCGCGCTCGACGACGAGCGCCGTGCTGACTATGCTGCTGCGCGCTGCTATGTAGAGGTATAGTTTCTCCTGTTCTTTGGGCACCGCCAAGATTTGTGGAGTCGAGAGGTTTTTCTTTAGGTCTGTGAATGCATTGCGGGCCTCCTCGGTCCACTTGATTTTTTCTCCTTTTCTGAGCAGTTGGTAGAACGGTAGGGTCCTTTCTCCTAGCCTGTTGATGAAACGGCTCAATGCTGCGAGTCTTCCCGTGAGCTGCTGCACGCCTTTCATTTTGGTTGGCTTTTGCAATATTGGCGATTGCTTGGAACCTTTCGGGGTTTGCTTCGATTCCTCGGGCGGAGACCATGTACGCGAGTAGTTTTCCGGCTGGGACGCCGAACACACACTTTTTTGGGTTGAGCTTGATTCTGTACTTGTTGAGGGCCGCGAATGTTTCGCGGAGGTCGTCGAGTAGCGTGTTTGCGCTGTAGGTTTTGACGACAATGTCGTCTACGTAGACCTGGATGTTTCTGCCAATTTGGTCTATCAAGCATGCTTGCATCATTCGTTGGTACGTGGCTCCTGCACTTTTTAGACCAAAGGGCATTGTTCGGTAGCGGAACACGTCGTAGGGGGTGATGAATGAGGTGTGCTCTTCGTCCTCTTCCTTCATCCTGATCTGATTGTATCCTGAGTATGCATCGAGGAAGGATAGGAGGTCACATCCTGCTGTGGAGTCGATTATCTGGTCGATTCTTGGCACGGGGAAGTGGTCTTTTGAGCAGTGCTTGTTGACAGGTCCGTAGTCGACGCACATCCTCAGTACATCAGTGTCTTTTTTAGGAACCAGGACTGGGTTTGCAATCCAGGTTGCTTTCTTCATTTCTCGAATGAACTGTGCATCGAGTAGTCAGTTGATTTCTTCTACGATTGCTCTGCGCTTAGGTTCTGAGAATCGTCTTAGCGCCTGTTTTACTGGCTTGGTGTTTGGCTTGATGTGGAGCGCGTGTTCTGCAAATTCTCGCGGTATTCCTGGCATGTTGTCTGGGCACCAGGCGAAGATTTTCCACTCTTCGTGAAGAAAGGTTGTGAGGGCGGTTGCTTGTTCTTCTAGGAGGTGAGCGTATATGCGGACCGTCTTCTCTGGGTCTGTTGGGTGAACTTGGTGGGTGATTGTGTCAATGTCGACGCTGAAATCGCGGCCGAATTCTTTTGACTCGCTTCGTCTCGCCAGTGTAAAAATGCTTTTATCTGTCACCATGGATATTTCTTCGAGATGTTGTTGGGCTCCGAACGTGTCGGAGACTTTGTGGAAGTCGCGATTGCACTGATCCGATTTGGTGAAGCTTCCATTGATTGTGATGACTCCTGCGGGTCCTGGCATCTTGCGTTTGAGATATGCGTAGTGCGAGACCTCCATGAATTGGGAAAACGCTGGTCGCCCGAGTATGGCGTGGTACTGCGACTGCCAGTCGAGCACTTCGAACTCGAGGACTTGTCTTGCGAAGCTGTTCTTGTTGCCGAAGATGATGTCGAGGTCGATTGTTCCGATGGAGGCGGCTGCTTCGCCCGGAACTATGCCATATATTGTGGTGCCAGAATTCTTCCAAACTGATCGTGGGATTAACATCTTTTGTAGGGTGCTGGCGAAGATTATGTTTAGACTGCTGCCTCCATCCATGAAGACTCTTTCCATGTCGTATCCTCCGATCTGGGCTTCAAGGACCAGGGGTGCATGCCCCGGCCTTGGGACTACGGGCGGGTGGTCGCTCTGAGAGAAAGTTAAGTTGGTCTCGACACGACACAGTTGGTAGATTTCTTCTATCTCTAGGCCCTCGGCTGCACGGGCCTGCAGGGTGTAAGCGTCCTTCTTTGCTTTTGAGGGTCTTCCTTCTTGGATCATGCTAATTCGTCCATGGGACGTAGGGTGTTGGCTTTCTGTACTTAGTGCTGGTGATTGCGCGCTTCTTCGGGTGCGCTTGGCTTCACGCTGTTTTTCCTCCTTCAGGCTCTTGGAGAGTTCGGCGATAGACGGCAATCTCCTAGGGTGTGGCTTGCACTGAGGCGTCCCCACCCGTCTTCGAAACAGTGGATCATGCAAGGTCCTTCCAGTTTCTCTCTGGCGGTGAGCTAACTGGAACCAGCGTGCCTTCTTCTCCTTGAAACTTGGAAAATCTGCGAGTGGTCTTCTGTTCGGTTGTGGAATCTTGGCTCGAGCTCTATCCCATTGCTGAGCGACTGGTTCCGGATGAAGTTGGTGAATTCATCTGGTCTTCGATCTGGGTTGTAGTACTCGCCGGTCTGGGTTTCAGAGTCGCTGGCTTGTCGCGCGGCGGGTGTCCGTGTGGCGGCGGGTCGTCGAGTGGTTGGCGAGTCTCCTGTCATGCGCCGCGACTCTTTGAGTGGGATTTCCGTGTAGAGTCCTCGCGCCTTTCTTCTGGGTAGTCGAGTTCTTTTCCGTCGGCGGTAGATCTGGCAGTCGTCGAGATGCTGGGCTTGATTCGGCTGCAGGCTAAGTGATCTTGGTGGGGTGATGAAGATCCTTATGGTGAACTTGAACTCCTCGAGCGGGTTAGATCTGGCTCTAGCCCTCGAGTCCTGATTTGCTGAAGGCGGGACACCGAGGTCGTGATTCCAACCTGTGTAGTTCCCACAGACGGCGCCAATTGACGAGGATCAGCCTCGGCAAATCCCATGGTCAAGCACCCTGGGTTAGTCATAGAGAAGGAACAGTATGGACGATACTCGTCGGCTAACAGGAGAAGCAGTTCTTGCTCGATATTATTGCGTGAGGGGGCAATTACAAGGGAGGCCAATGTCAGAACCCTCTGTTAGGTAATGTGCTAGGGTTAGAAAGTCACTTGCATCATGTTAAATTTTGAAAATAAATCTTTGAAATCAAAAATCAAAAGCAAATGGGAGAAGGAACCCCCCCAGATGAATTAATTCAAAAGGCCAGATAAAAATCTTCTCCAAAAATTAATGTTAGATTTTTGAAAAGTCTTATAAATGAGTGTGATCACATTTCAAGTGATGTGGGACCCACACCATGCTCATAGATTTTTCAATTATTCAAATAGTGCCTTGGAATTAATCAAATACCCCTATTTGATTTAAAATTCAAATCTTTTGAATTTTAAAAATGTTCAAAAGTTATGAGTGGCTAGTATATTGTTTTATGAGGCCACATAAAAATTATGAGCATTTATTAAAATGTTTAGCTATTTTATTTAGCTAAACAGAACAAATGTGAGAAAAGAGAAACAGAAAAGAATAGAGAAGAGACAGAAGAGGCCCAACTTACCGTACCTAGCCCAGCAGCAGCCCAGCCCAGCCCACCGGGGGGCACATGCGTCTTCAACCCCGGCCAGGCAGCCACCCAGGTCGCCGGCGAGCACCGTGGGCGCGCCAGGCAGCTGCCTGCCTACCCAGGGCTTATCTCCTCGCCTGGAGACGTCTGGGAAACGTCCCGATCCATTCCCCCCTCCTTATCGTCTTCCCCCTCCTCCTGCGCCCGATTTCATCGCCGCCCGTGAGCATCCGTGGAGCACGCCGCCGTCTTCACGCGGCCACCATCGACGATAGGCCGCTACACCAAGTCGAACCGCTCCGCCGTCGTCTACAACCCCACCGTGCAGAAGGAATCGGAGCCAGACGCCTCCACAAGCTCGCTAGCTTCGTCGTCTTCGTCTCTGGCCGCCGCGGATCGACCTTGAATTCCGGCAGCACCAGAGCCTCCCCGAGCAAGCCGTCGCTTCAGTTAGACTCAGGGTGAGCTCGGGATCAAAACCCCTAACTTTTCCCCCTCGATTGCTCCCTCTAGCCAGATCCGCCATGGGAGCCGAGCACGGCCTCCGCCATGGATGAGCTCGAGCTTGCTCCCGTGCTCCTCTGCCCGCACCGAGTTGTTCATCATCTTCACCTTGTTTCTACGCGTCGAACGCACAAAGCCACGCTCAAGTTGGTGCACCACAGTGATGATTGCGTCCTCGCCGCGTTTCTGTCGCCGCCGGTGAGCTCGCCGTCGTCGATTTGGTCACCCCCAAGGACAACCGCGTCCACCAGGTGACGTGCGAGCGCATGGGCTACGTCCCGGTGGTCTCAGCGTAGCGAATGGTGGCCAGGAGAGGGAGAACACAGAGCGCCGCCGCGGGTCTGGTCGCCGACGTTTAGCCGACGTGGCCGTGCTTAGGGACTTAACCCCACCTGGGTTAAGTGACCCTAGGTCACTGACCAGTGGGCCCAGTGGCTTAATTAAGTCACTGGTTAAGTTAACCCAGCCGGGTTAATTAACCCAGCCACTGACACCCTGGACCCACATGTCAGCCCCCCCCCCCCCGACGTCAGCCTGGCGCAATAAATCGAATAAATGAATTTCCAGAAATTAAATGAATTAAAGAAATTCAGAAAAATCCAGAAAATACCCCAAACTTTGGAAATTCATAGAAAATTCATATTAACTCCAAATTGGACAAATAATATATGAAAAATGATCAGGAGAAAATAAGCTATCCAAAAATGCAACTGTCAACTATGTTGGAGTTGATTTTAAAATGGGACCAGTAGCATATGTCATTTGAATTATTTGGAATTAGTTCAAATTCAAATCAAATGCTTTTGCAACTTGGACCATGGAATTATGCTATATTTCAACCACACTTCAGAGGCATATCATACACATTTCCAAAAGGTTCAAAATGATCAAACAATTTCACATGTAACTTGGTCAAGTTTGAATTCAAATTGGAGTTTGAATTTCCAATTTAATTTGCAATATACTCCATTTAAATGGAATTGCTTCACACATCAAAGCATATACATCAAGTTTCAACCTTCCATCATGTGATTGTGCATTGTATTTACTTTGCTACTTTGCTTGTTGTTTGTCGAGTAGAGGTGGAACCGGAGCAGGAGGCTGCCCCCTTCGCTGAAGACCCAGAACCCGAACCTCGTCAACAAGGCAAGCAAACCCCCATTGATCATGTCGATAAAATCCCACTTCCCTCTCATGTCTCGCTTATGCATTGTTTAGGATGATCACCATGATTCGTTTCTACCGCATAGATGAACCCATTCCTTTGCATGACCTATCATTTTGTCACAGTAGTAAGCAAACCACAATCCTAGAAAATGTAGGAGTTACTTGATATCATGTGGCCCCTGCAAATGATTATCGCTTATTGCATGCTTAGTATGTTATCATGATGATACTGTGATGTGAGTCGGGATGGTAGTGATCATGATGATGATGGTAGAAAAGTGTTGGTGAATCGAACCTAATACAAGGTGAACGATGAGAGGCTGTGTAGGAGTACACGGTGGGTTGTCTCGTTGAACACCGCCCTAAGTCCGAGTTCTTGTGTGGTGATCCAAGAAGAAGAGTACAACCACACATTGGGCTCACTGACCCCTCTCAACCTATTAACTCATCCCTTTCGATGTCCAGATGTCGCAATAGTTCGGAGTTCTGGTAGGTCCGTGGCCTGGATGCTAAGTGAGAGAACGGCTCATCCGAGACCGGCTTATGCACCACGCACACATCACTTGGGTCCACTTCGGTAAACCGGTAGGGTTCACAATAGTGGTAGCCAACCCAAGTAGGCGGCTTTCTTGGACTAGATAGGCTATGAGGTAACAGTTGTGGTGAGCATCCTCGCTGGCACCCCTTGAATGGTGTCGAGATGAAAGGCGTTAAATGATGATCATGTGTGTGTAGCGGTACACCCCTGCAGGGTTAAGAAAACTATTCGAATAGTCGCGTCCGCGGTTATGGACTGCTTGGAAATCTTAGCTTGATTATTAGACAACTTGAACTGGATACTTCTATAACACACCAAGGTAAGTGTGAGTGCTATGGCGTGCTTTCTCGTGGGGAAGTCGAGGAAGGAACCATAGTGGTGTAATTGGTTGGAGAAAGTAGTGGACTCGTGTACGCTTCTTACCTCAAAGTCTGGTACTCGTAGTTCAGGATTAGCCAAGTCAAAGCTGGCACGTCTGCAAGTGAACCCCCACCTCCCTTTACCTTGATACATGTGCATGAGTAGTATAGCTCCTATGTAAGTCTTGCTGAGTACGACTTTGTACTCACGTTTTCTTAATCTATGTTTTAGATGAGACCACTGACCCCGAAGGTGGCTTCTTCATCGAGCTGGACGACTAAAGATCAACTAGTCTAGTCCCAGTCAGACGACTGGTTCGCTCGTGGAGGGCTTGTGTTTAAATAAGGCTACTTAAGCCATTTGTTAAACTTGTCTGTACTCAGACATAATTTGCTTCCGTTTGTGTTGTAATGTTGGATCACATGTTTGTGATCTCTGTGTGCACTCTATAAGAGTTATCAATAAAATTGTGTACTTTGTAGAGAATTGCAATAATACCTACTGTTCATACAAGGCATGTGTGCTGCGTGTATGTTTATAACATACATGTCTTTGTATGGGTTTTCGAGACCTTAGTTGTGATCTGGCTGGCGGTCTTTCATACACCAAGTGGCCCTTAGATGTGCGCAGCTTGGGGCATCGCGATGCGATTGTTCGAGACTCCGTCTCGTGCACACTTTGTGGTATGATCGAGCCCGCCCTAGACCCATCTTAGTTGATCATCCGGCCTGGATGGGATGCCCCTCACGTACGATGCTCTCCGAGAATGTTCTGTGCTTGGCCTTGTCTACTTAGACAAGTGGGTACGGTTCTCGGCTCTCCATATGACTATGTCTTAACTCGACTTGCATACGCTAACCCCGGGTCCCGACAGACTTGGTATCAGAGCAGGACTGACTATAGGACTAGTAGCCTTGGCCGAAGTTGAGTCTAGCTTGCTATAGTTATATAGTTACTCTGGGTATATAAGGGAACAACGTAAGGCTTCTTTTTTCTCCTTACCCCCTTCGTTCTGAGTTCTGAGTCACCCTCATCTTATTCTACGGGAAGATAGGACTAGGCTCTCCTCTGTCTGATTATAACATCTTGTTGTTTGCTTCCTTGTAGCCGTAGGAAAGTTGTGACCGGTTTGTTAGAGTGGTTATGCTTCCTGATTTATTACATCGTATGTAAGTGTTGTTTTCATATTGGAAGAAATTTTCATATCTTACAATTACAGCCGTTATGCTGTCCGAGTCATTCCAGGTTTATCTCATAATCTGATGCATTTGCAAACTCCTTCTTTCTGTTTCAGATGGCAGATCTTCCCCCTCGGCAGATTGTTCGTTTGACCAGGTGCCTCGGTGTGCGTGGCCATCCCGCCACGTTGATCGATATGATGTCCTACGTGGGATATCGATGGTACCCTGAGTACACCGTCGAGGAGCAGTTCCACGACTTCAACCAGACGCAGTTCCACTGCATTGTTCAGATCTACCCGCACCACCTTGGAGTCACTCAGCCTATCCACTTTGGACATGGCATTGGCATTACCGAGAACATGGCTGTGCAGGATGCTGCATATTCATGTATGACCCTGCTGAGAGAGGAGCACACCATGCTGAGAGAGACCTCATTCCGCTATATCCCTGCTGCACTTCCAGGAGAATAGGGATATTACACCGGACTCTACTCAGATCACTCTGCAGAAGATCCAGCACTTCAGATGACTGCTAGGTTTGCTAGTGGTCGAGATCGTGATGCACGCGCTCTCCGTTTCGAGCTCCACGCCACCCGTGTTCGTCTGTATCGAGCATTGACACTCTTGGCAACCTTTGTGAGCGTGGGATCAGTTGAGCATGATGCTATCTACCCAGTGAGGACTCAGATGCCTTCTCGAGTTGCTTGGCCCGAGATTGGAGGCATTTTTCCACCCCGTGGTCCTTTGCTTCCACCCTACGCTGGACCTAGGCCCCATCCTTGCCCAAATGGATATCAGGGTCCACAGGCCTCCGTGTTTTCCGATGTTCACCTCCAGCTACCGGGATACGCGGGTAACTTTTACGAGGACTACTATGGAGATGGAGATGAGTGAGACCGCATGTGGTCTTACTTAGTGAGGATGTAGTAGTATCTTAGTGTATTTTAAGCAAGGTGTCTAAGTTCCAGAGCCTTAGATAAATAATGTATAGGAAGTCAGAGTGCCTCTGAAGGATGTATCATCTTCATCACGTTTGTATTAGCTTGGTGCTTGTACTAAAATGATGTATGGTTTGTATGACAGCTTGTGAATATATGGCTTGTATGCTTTTATCACCATGTTGTCAAGATGATTACTTCCTTTGCTCTGTAATCCTTCCAGTACTTCAACACCTTGTTTAGACTCTCCCAATCAACTCTGTTTGACTTTGGTTTTTCACCTTCAGGATGTCTCAAGGAACCCGTGGCCAGATTGGTCGTAACCAGGGTCGTGGGAATGATCAGGAGGAAGGCAACCTTCCACCCCCAACCACGATGGCTCAGGTTCTGATGGAGGTCGAGAGGAACCGCCGAGACTCTCACCACCTGCTGGAAGTCATTGCACGCAACACCAGTCAGCAGCGCAATGAGTTGGTGTCCCTGAACGACTTCATCCGACTTCATCCCTCGGTTTTCAGTTACTCCACCGAGCCCCTTGACGCCGATGACTGGCTTCGCAACATCGAGAGGAAGCTCCAAGCAGGCCATGTTGCAAATGGCGACAAGGTCAGCTATGCCACCTATCACCTTGAAGGCGCAGCTAGCTCTTGGTGGGAGAACTTCCTGAATATGCGCCCCGTTGGAACGCCTACATCTTGGGAGGAATTCTGCACGTCCTTCCGCGAGCACCACATTCCCAAAGGTCTTATGGACCGCAAGTGTGAGGAGTTTTGCAACCTCACCCAAGGCAGAAGGACCGTTGACGAGTTTAGTCGTGAGTTCAACCGACTTGCTCGTTATGCTACCGAAGAAGTCTCCACCGACTCCAAGAAGAAAGAGAGGTTCCGTCGTGGCCTCAACTCTGGACTCCGTCGTCAGCTCAACCTACATGACTTTGCCACCTTTCAGGTCCTTGTCAACAAGGCCATCAAGGCAGAGGACATGAACACCCCCAACGATTTCCGCAACACCCTAGAGACGACAGTTCATCCAGTTCTGGCTCTCAGAAGCGCAAGATCTGGATCTCTAATAGTATGTTCCGCCAGAACAACCCACCGAGGCCATCCTATGTGGCGCCTCGTCCACCAACCCAGTTCCACCCAGCTCCACCAAACAACCCAGCTCCACGCACTGTTTTCGGAGCCTGTTACAAGTGTGGTCAGGCAGGCCACTATTCTCGTGAGTGTCCCCAGAACCAGCTCCAGCATCAGAATGCTCCACCCCGTGCCGGAGGCAACAACAACAATTGTCGTGGCAAGCCACCCCAGAAGGTCTACACCGCCAAACCCGCTCCTCCCGCCAGTCGTGGACGTGTGAACCAGATCGCCGCTGAAGAGACTGACGACACCACTGACGTCATTCTTGGTACGCTTCCAGTCAATTATGTTCCTACTTCCGTTCTTTTCGACCCAGGAGCATCTCATTCATTCATGTCGGAAAGTTATGCACTTCGTCATGAGTTATCTTTTGTTGAATTGTCCACCCCAATGATTATTCAAACTCCAGGGTCAAGATGGCAAACTAATAGAGTAAGCCATGGTAATCAAATTGCAATTGAGGGTTTAGTATTCCTTGCTTCACTCATAGCCCTCAAGTCTTCAGATATTGATGTCATCCTTGGCATGGATTGGCTATCAAGAAAGAATGCCGACCTGGATTGCAAAGGCAAATCCGTGAAACTCACCCACCCTTCAGGCAAAACCGTCAACTATACCTCACCCAGAACAAGAACCCAAGTGCATTCCTTGAATGTACTTCCCCTTCCCGAACTTGAAGATATTCCGGTGGTTCGTGACTTCCCGGATGTCTTTCCTGAAGAGCTGCCGGGCATTCCACCCAACAGATGTGTAGAGTTTATAGTGGATCTTGTACCAGGAACCGCACCAATTTCCAAACGCCCATACAAAATGGCCTCACATGAGTTAGCTGAGCTAAAAATCCAACTTGATGCTTCGTTGGCAAAAGGCTTCATCCACCCTAGCTCATCGCCATGGGGTTGCCCTGTTCTGTTTGTAATGAAGAAAGATGGAACAGAAAGGATGTGCGTAGACTATCACCCGCTAAATTTAGTGATGATAAAGAACAAATACCCACTGCCCAGGATCAATGATCTTTATGATCAACTTGCAGGATCCTCTGTCTTCTCCAAGATGGATTTGAGATTAGGTTATCATCAAATCAAAATCCGAAACGAGGACATTTCCAAAATGGCTTTTACTACTCGTTATGGTCTTTATGAGTACACCGTCATGTCCTTTGGTTTAACCAATGCCCCCGCCACATTCTCACGCTTGATGAATTCGATCTTCATGGAGTACCTAGATAAATTTGTTGTGGTTTATCTCGATGATATTCTCATCTACTCGAAGAACGAAGAAGATCATGCCGAGCACTTAAGGCTGGTATTGATGAAACTTAGAGAGCATCGCCTGTATGCTAAATTCTCCAAGTGTGAATTCTGGCTACCAGAAGTGACCTACTTAGGCCACGTGATTTCTGCAAAAGGCATTGCTGTGAATCCCGAGAGAGTTCAGGCCGTCCTTGGCTGGACTCCACCTGAATCGGTTAAGCAAGTTAGGAGTTTTCTTGGCTTAGCCAGCTATTGTCGTCGCTTCGTCGAGAACTTTTCTAAAGTTGCAAAGCCTCTAACTGAACTCCTCAAGAAAGATAATAAATTCTTATGGACTTCCAAGTGCGAGGAAAGCTTTCAAGAGCTAAAAAGAAGATTGACTTCTGCACCCGTACTTGCACCTCCAGACACCAAAAAGGATTTCGAGATCTATTGTGACGCATCACGGCAAGGGTTAGGATGCATACTTCTGCAAGATCGACATGTGGTAGCTTATGCTTCACGCCAGTTGCGGCCACATGAAGAGAACTATCCTACCCATGACCTGGAACTCGTTGCCGTAGTTCATGCCCTAACAACTTGGCGACATTACCTCCTTGGTAACCGTTGCGAGATCTATTCCGACCACCAAAGCCTCAAATACATTTTCACCCAGCCAGATCTTAATCTCAGGCAAAGACGCTGGATTGAGTTGATAAAAGATTACGACGTAGGAATTTCTTACACCCCAGGCAAAGCCAATGTCATGGCTGATGCACTAAGTCGTAAGTCGTATTGTAACAACCTCTTGTTACAACAATATCAGCCACTTCTTCATGAGGACTTTCGCAAGCTCAATCTTGAGGTTGTTCCTCATGGCTATCTTTCTACCTTGGTGGCGAAACCAACTCTTGAGGATCAAATCATAGTTGCCCAAAGGCGTGCACGAGGTGTTCGCCGGATCAAGGAGAACATTGCTAGCGGAGTTGCTAAATGTTTCTCCACAGATAGCAAGGGAACGGTATTCTTTGAAAATCGTTTGGTAGTACCTAAGAATAGGGAACTAAGGCAACTCATCCTCAAGGAAGCCCATGACACACCCCTCTCGATTCATCCCGGTAGAACAAAAATGTACCGAGATCTACGCCAGAGATTTTGGTGGACTAGGATGAAGAGAGACATTGCTCAATTTGTCGCCGAATGTGATGTTTGTCGTCGCATTAAGGCAGAACATCAAAGACCTGCTGGTACACTTCAACCTTTGTCTATTCCCGAGTGGAAATGGGACAAAGTCGCTATGGACTTCATCACTGGCTTTCAAAAAACCCAGAAAGGAAACAATGCCATCTTCGTTGTCATAGATAGGCTTTCCAAAGTTGCTCACTTCCTGCCGGTTCGCGAGTCTATAACTGCTAGCCAGTTAGCGGACTTGTACATCTCTAGAATTGAATCCCTTCACGGTGTTCCTTTGGAAATCAATTCTGATCGCGGTAGCCTTTTCACCTCTAGATTTTGGGGAAGCTTTCAGAAGGCTATGGGAACTCATCTCTCCTTTAGTACAACTTTCCATCCTCAGTCTAGCGGTCAATTCGAAAGGGTTAACCAAATTCTTGAAGACATGCTCAGAGCTTGTGTTATCTCATTCGGAAAGAATTGGGAGAAGTCTCTTCCATTTGCCGAATTTTCTTATAACAATAGTTTTCAATCTAGTCTGAACATGGCTCCTTTTGAACTCCTATATGGACGACGATGTCGAACACCACTAAACTGGTCAGAAAGCGGTGAAAGACAATTCTTTGGACCGGATATGATCAAGGAAGCAGAAGAGCAAGTTCGCATTGTTCGTGATCAATTGAAAGCAGCCCAGTCTCGTCAGAAAAGCTACTATGATCGTCATCATAGGCAAGAGAGCTACAATCTGGATGAGAAGGCTTACCTTCGGGTTACTCCTCTGAAGGGAACCCAACGTTTCGGTATGAAAGGCAAGTTGGCCCCACGTTACATCGGACCTTTCCGCATTATTGCTAAACGTGGAGAAGTTGCCTACCAACTTGAACTACCCCGCACCTTTCCCGAGTACATGATGTATTCCATGTGTCCCAACTCAGGCGTTGCTTCAAGGACCCCATCCGCGAAGTCGACCATGAAACGCTTGATCTCCAAGATGACCTTTCTTATCGAGAATACCCCATTCGTATTCTTGATTCCGTAGAGCGAGTCACTCGTCGTCAGAAGATTAAGTTTCTGAAAGTGCAGTGGTCACACCACTCTGAGAGAGAAGCTACGTGGGAAAGAGAAGACCGTCTCAGTGCCGAGTATCCCTCCTTCCTCCCGCAGACTTCTGAATCTCGGGACGAGATTCTGTTGAGTGGGGGCGAGTTTTCAGAACCCTCTGTTAGGTAATGTGCTAGGGTTAGCAAGTCACTTGCATCATGTTAAATTTTCAAAAGAAATCTTTGAAATCAAAAATCAAAAGCAAATGGGAGAAGGAACCCCCCCCAGATGAATTAATTCAAAAGGCCAGATAAAAATCTTCTCCAAAAATTCATGTTAGATTTTTGAAAATTCTTATAAATGAGTGTGATCACATTTCAAGTGATGTGGGACCCACCCCATGCTCATAGATTTTTCAAATATTCAAACAGTGCCTTGGAATTAATCAAATACCCCTATTTGATTTAAAATTCAAATCTTTTGAATTTAAAAAATGTTCAAAATTTATGAGTGGCTAGTATATTGTTTTATGAGGCCACATAAAAATTATGAGCATTTATTAAAATGGTTAGCTATTTTATTTAGCTAAACAGAACAAATGTCAGAAAAGAAAAACAGAAAATAACAGAGAAGAGAGAGAAGAGGCCCAACTTACCGTACCTGGCCCAGCAGCAGCCCAGCCCAGCCCACCGGGGGGCACATGCGTCTTCAACTCCGGCCAAGCAGGCACCCAGGTCGCCGGCGAGTACCGTGGGCGCGCTAGTCAGCTTCCTGCCTGCCCAGGGCTTATCTCCTCGCCTGGAGACGTCTGGGAGACGTCCCGATCCATTCCCCCCCTTCTTATCGTCTTCCCCCTCCTCCTGCGCCCGATTTCATCGCCGCCCGCGAGCATCCGTGGAGCACGCCGCCGTGTTCACGCGGCCACCGCCGACGAGAGGCCGCTACGCCAAGTCCAACCGCTCCTCCGTCGTCTACAACCCCACCGTGCAGAAGGAATCGGAGCCAGACGCCTCCACGAGCTCGCTAGCTTCGTCGTCTTCGTCTCCGGCCGCCGCGGATCGACCTTGAATTCCGGCAGCACCAGAGCCTCCCCGAGCAAGTCGTCGCTTCAGTTAGACTCAGGGTGAGCTCGGGATCAAAACCCCTAACTTTTCCCCCTCGATTGCTCCCTCTAGCCGGATACTCCATGGGAGCCGAGCATGGCCTCCGCCATGGATGAGCTCGAGCTAGCTCCCGTGCTCCTCTGCCCGCACCGAGTTGTTCATCATCTTCACCTTGTTTCTACGCGTCGAACGCACCAAGCCACGCTCAAGTAGGTGCACCACAGTGATGATTGCGTCCTCGCCGCGTTTCTGTCGCCGCCGGTGAGCTCGCCGTCGTCGATTTGGTCACCCCCAAGGACAACCGCGTCCACCAGGTGACGTGCGAGCGCATGGGCTACGTCCCGGTGGTCTCGGCGTAGCGAATGGTGGCCAGGAGAGGGAGAACGCAGAGCGCCGCCGCGGGTCTGGTCGCCGACGTTTAGCCGCCGGCAGCCCCGCCGACGTGGCCGTGCTTAGAGACTTAACCCCACCTGGGTTAAGTGACCCTAGGTCACTGACCAGTGGGCCCAGTGGCTTAATTAAGTCACTGGTTAAGTTAACCCAGCCGGGTTAATTAACCCAGCCACTGACACCCTGGACCACATGTCAGCCCCCCCCCCTGACGTCAGCCTGGCGCAATAAATCGAATAAATGAATTTCCAGAAATTAAATGAATTAAAGAAATTCAAAAAAATCCAGAAAATACCCCAAACTTTGGAAATTCATAGAAAATTCATATTAACTCCAAATTGGACAAATAATATATGAAAAATGATCAGGAGAAAATAAGCTATCCAAAAATGCAACTTTCAACTATGTTGGAGTTGATTTTAAAATGGGACCAGTAGCATATGTCATTTGAATTATTTGGAATTAGTTCAAATTCAAATCAAATGCTTTTGCAACTTGGACCATGGAGTTATGCTATATTTCAACCACACTTCAGAGGCATATCATACACATTTCCAAAAAGTTCAAAATGATCAAACAATTTCACATGTAACTTGGTCAAGTTTGAATTCAAATTGGAGTTTGAATGTGCAATTTAATTTGCAATATACTCCATTTAAATGGAATTGCTTCACACATCAAAGCATATACATCAAGTTTCAACCTTCTGTCATGTGATTGTGCATTGTATTTACTTTGCTACTTTCCTTGTTGTTTGTCGAGTAGAGGTGGAACCGGAGCAGGAGGCTGCCCCCTTCGCTGAAGACCCAGAACCCGAACCTCGTCAGCAAGGCAAGCAAACCCCCATTGATCATGTCGATAAAATCCCACTTCCCTCTCATGTCTCGCTTATGCATTGTTTAGGATGATCACCATGATTCGTTTCTACCGCATAGATGAACCCATTCCTTTGCATGACCTATCATTTTGTCACAGTAGTAAGCAAACCACAATCCTAGCAAATGTAGGAGTTGCTTGATATCATGTGGCCCCTGCAAATGATTATCGCTTATTGCATGCTTAGTATGTTATCATGATGATACTGTGATGTGAGTCGGGATGGTAGTGATCATGATGATGATGGTAGAAAAGTGTTGGTGAATCGAACCTAATACAAGGTGAACGATGAGAGGCTGTGTAGGAGTACACGGTGGGTTGTCTCGTTGAACACCGCCCTAAGTCTGAGTTCTTGTGTGGTGATCCAAGATGAAGAGTACAACCACACATTGGGCTCACTGACCCCTCTCAACCTATTAACTCATCCCTTTCGATGTCCAGATGTCGCAATAGTTCGGAGTTCTGGTAGGTCTGTGGCCTGGATGCTAAGTGAGAGAACGGCTCATCCGAGACCGGCTTATGCACCACGCACACATCACTTGGGTCCACTTCGGTAAACCGGCCGGGTTCACGATAGTGGTAGCCAACCCAAGTTGGCGGCTTTCTTGGACTAGATAGGCTATGAGGTAACAGTTGTGGTGAGCATCCTCGCTGGCACCCCTTGAATGGTGTCGAGATCAAAGGCGGTAAATGATGATCATGTGTGTGTAGCGGTACACCCCTGCAGGGTTAACAAAACTATTCGAGTAGTCGCGTCCGCGGTTATGGACTGCTTGGAAATCTTAGCATGATTATTAGACAACTTGAACTGGATACTTCTAAAACACACCAAGGTAAGTGTGAGTTCTATGGCGTGCTTTCTCGTGGGGAAGTCGAGGAAGGCACCATAGTGGTGTAATTGGTTGGAGAAAGTAGTGGAGTTGTGTAGGCTTCTTACCTCAAAGTCTGGTACTCGTAGTTCAGGATTAGCCAAGTCAAAGCTGGCACTTCTGCAAGTGAACCCCCACCTCCCTTTACCTTGATACATGTGCATGAGTAGTATAGCTCCTATGTAAGTCTTGCTGAGTACGACTTTGTACTCACGTTTGCTTAATCTATGTTTTAGATGAGACCACTGACCCCGAAGGTGGCTTCTTCATCGAGCTGGACGACTAAAGATCAACTAGTCTAGTCCCAGTCAGACGACTGGTTCCCTCGTGGAGGGCTTGTTTTTAAATAAGGCTTCTTAAGCCATTTGTTAAACTTGTCTGTACTCAGACATAATTTGCTTCCGTTTGTGTTGTAATGTTGGATCACATGTTTGTGATCTCTTTGTGCACTCTATAAGAGTTATCAATAAAATTGTATACTTTGTAGAGAATTGCAATGATACCTACTATTCATACAAGGCATGTGTGCTGCGTGTATGTTTATAACATACATGTCTTTGTATGGGTTTTCGAGACCTTAGTTGTGATCTGGCTGGCGGTCTTTCGTACACCAAGTGGCCCTTAGATGTGCGCAGCTTGGGGCATCGCGATACGATTGTTCGAGACTCCGTCCCGTGCACACTTTGTGGTATGATCGAGTCGGCCCTAGACCCTGACTAAGTGATCGGGCTGTAGTAAGTCTATGTAAGAGTTATGAGATAGTCGATAGTATGGTTGAGGCGACTTGTCTTTGAATATGGGAGTTCACCACCCATATCATTAGACTTGTGTGCGGACGATGACGACCCATCTCAGTTGATCATCCGGCCTGGATGGGATGCCCCTCACGTACGATGCTCTCCGAGAACGTTCTGTGCTTGGCCTTGTCTGCTTAGACAAGTGGGTACGGTTCTCAGCTCTCCATATGACTATGTCTTAACTGGACTTGCATACGCTAACCCCGGGTCCCGACAGCCAAGGCGAGTTCTCGCAAGGCCAGGAGAGTAGATTGGATATTGGATTCTCTAGACGTCTCCCCTCCCAACCTTTATATACTAGGCAAGGTCTCAGGGAGTCCGTACTAGTTTACAAAGATAGTTTCCTAGTCCTAGTCTTGCCTTGTGCGCCATGTCGTGCCTTCCATATCAGTCGTGGACTCCTACGCCGCGGCCTTGATTGGGCCAGCCGCAAGCCCATCAATGCTCCTTGCGGCTCTTCTGTCTTCATACGCACCAGGTATCCTTGTACGCAGGAGTCGTGGGGTCAACCCCTCGTCACCACGGCCATTTCTATCAAAACATGGGGTTCCATAGTTCAAAGTTTGAGCATAGCTTCCATTTCCAAATTCAGGGCCAAATAACACTTTCCAAAGGAAGTGTTATTTATATTTTCCCATTTCCTCCCAAACTTTTTGTGCCATTTCCCCTGCCCATGTCATGGTGTTGTGCGAAATGTCAGCTATAATGGCAAAGCCATTAATCCACAATAAATTCCCAAAGTTTCTGTCCAGCAGACAACTTTGTGAAGGAAGTGCAAGCTATGCTTTCCCATTTGAGCTGATATATTGTATACATGCTTACGCTAGTGAATGATTAAGCTTTGCCAAATTTCAAGCCAAGGGGAACAGTGTGCTAGCCACACGGCATCACAAACACCTTCTGCCTAGTTGGTGCATATATAAAGGAAGTTGTATGTACAGTGGTCCATTTAAGCTCAAAGTTTGCAAAGGTAATCACATTAGTGCTAGACAGCTGTGACCCAAGTTTGAGATCATTTCACCAGATGCACCTTCCCCAGTTCAGCACAAACACCTGCTGGATATACCTAGGTCATGTCACTTTCAGCCACTCCCTGCCAAGCAGGTCAGCCCACCTCGGTTCTAGCACCTCCTGAGTAGTCACCTCCCCTAGTGGACATGGTCCCTGGTCATATGCACGCACTGGACATGTGGTGTCCTTCGTGACCACGCATGTGGCGTTCTCTGGAAGGTGTTTGCACTGTGCCCTGCTTTCCCGTGTACGTTTCCTCGAGTTTGATCATGTCCTTCGTGATCCCCACGCCAAGCCTGACCATGGCGTGCGCTTCCCCCTCGTCCCCTAGCCCCTGGACGGGCATGCCGACATGAGGTTCGCCATGGCCTGGTCGCCGCGCGGCCATGCTCGGGAAGCTTAGAGCTCTCGCTCGTGCCCCTCCCCTGTGTATAATTAGAGTAGTTCCCAGGCCTCACCCCCCAGCAGCAGCATCACAACCTAGCTCCCCCTTCCCCCGCGTTCCTTGCCGCCCCCTCCGTCACCCCGACCACGCCATGGCCAGGGCCCTACACTGCCGTGGCCCTTGGAGTCGCGCCACCCCAGGCCTCGCCCCGAACATAACGTCGCCCTAGCCCTCCTCGGCCTGCAGAGGGCGGAATGGCCACGGCCCCGGCCACCGTGCCCTTGTCCGCGCTGGTTCCGACCGCCGCCCCGGCATGCCTGGATGAAGCCGGCCCAGTCCCTAGCGGCCTGGGAGGTTCCCCTTTGGATGCGGCGCTCCTCCAGCGCGCGCCACCGCGCCCCGCAGCCTGTATGGGTCGGAGCCTCCGGCGCTAGCTACGGCGGGCCGCCGGCCGCGGCTTCCCTCCGTTTCTCCAGATGAAGAGGACGGGAGGAAGAAACAGAGCAGAAGCAGGGGAGGAGAGAGAAGAGGCCTGACGCGTGAGCCCCGCGCGTCAGTGGCTAGCCTCGGGCCGCCATGTTAAAGGTAAAGCGTATTTGCGAAAATACGTTTTCGCCATTTGAAAGCGTATCCTACTACTAGTTGAGGTGGAAATGCTCTTTCCCTGCGGGAAAGCGTATTTTACTCTTCTGCTGGCTAGAATGCGCCTTCTCTCTCTCTATCTCTCCGGCCGAAAGGGTTAAATCGCGGACGTTCACTCGATAAGCACCATTGTCCCGCCTATCGTACGAACGGTAGTAACTTCGCAACCGTGACTCCGATCGAGGTGATTCAAAATTCCAGGTTCACAGTTTTCAGAGGTCGTTACGTTAGTGCAACTTTCGTGATGTTTTGACATTGTGAAATTGAACCTTTTTCCCCTAGTTGCCGTTAGGGCTCTCCGAAGAATCGTCGGTCCCGTCGGATCTTTTCCGAAGGTGATCGCTCGTCCACCCGGCGTATTCATCGACCCCCCCCCAAGGCAAGCAAGCCATCTGATATATGCTCTAAAGCATCGTGCCGTGTGTTCTTGTGTGCTTTAAAATGTGATTGCATCATGTTGCTTTAACTATGAATTAAACCTTGATCCGTTAACTTGATTCGACATGCTTATACCGTGCTTGTGTGATATGCTTATACTAATCATGCCATATTTCACTATGAGTAGCATGCTCGTGTTGTTCATAACATGTCTACTTGATATGATAAGCTACATGTAAGCATACCATGTTTACGGGTTAATATCATGCCCATGTTGTTTATGTCATGTCCATGCTCATATGCCGTTCATGTTGATCGTATCCATGTTTATTTTCCGTACTTATGATTAGATCATATGTCTTCACCATGTCTATGTGATATCATGTTTTACTAGTATTGCTATGGTATATTTTGTTGCTATCCTTGATCATATGTTGCTCAGTTGATATTGTTGATCGGATTGGACTGGAGTAACTGTTGATCAAGTGCCACCGAACCCAGCTGTACTAGTGCAACCACACTCGCATGTACGGGAAGGACTTGGTTCGGTCTATCGGTGCGCTCTCTTATTCGTATCACCAACGAGGGGAAGTTATGCGTGCCCGCTACCCTGATCAGGTAGGCGGCGATAATATTGAGAGACGGTTTGATTGTATATGGATCCAGTCCCCGTTTGAGACAGTTGTACCCCGTTTGGGACAACATTGTTAGCCATGCGATGGCAAGTGCCGGGAGGGCACAGGGCTACCGAGGGCATGACTTGCGAAGTATGCCAGGTGATACGGTAAGGGAGGCACACGGTAGAACAACTTCGTTGGAGAAGTCCTAGTCCACTCCTATGCTACGAGTTCCGAGGTTCTTGTGGGACAAGTTCCAAAGTACTGGATGAAGGAAGAGCTCCATAGTGTGGGTAAAGTTCACAAACTCTGCAGAGTCACACAAATCTGTTCGAATAGCCGAGTCCACGGTATTGGACACAGTTCATAGTAGGTCACACTTGGGATCAACATGAGTTCGGTGGGATGAGTGTGCTGAGTTGTGGTCGTGGAACGACCCACATATGTTGGTGGTCATGCGATGACCCGAGCATGTTGTTTGTCATGCGATGACCGGTATAGTTGGGTGATCATGCGATGATCCCTAACCGTTGACTGGTCCTGCGATGACCCGAAGGAGGCGTCGGTAAGGACTCCGAGGTAAGCTGCATGATCATGCGATGATCATGAGTGCCCATGTGTTGATTGTTATTGCACTAATCTTATTCATGATACTATGCTAGATTCATCAGGTTAATATTGTTTAAACTGCTATGCCATGATAACTAATATACTCTAATAACTTATACATGCTTGAATGCCATGGATTTCTTTGCTTGGGATATATGTTACTTGGTTTTCTTGTTTGCGAGTACATTCAAACGTACTCACATGGATTTTATCCTTGGCTATTCCGTAGCCAGATTTTCTGGTTTACCTAAGGATCCACTTTCGCTAGTAGGAGTCGAGGCGTTCGCGAGCTAGGAGAATAACCCAGTCAGATCCCTGTGGATTGGAGCCGCTCCAAGTCCGTGCGACCGTAGATAGTTTATATTCCGCTGCCCCCATCTCTGTAATGAACCATCTATGGTGGTAATATATTGATTCAAGCCACTTTGGTTTATGAATCCTTTTACAGTTGTACCTATGTTCTTGGTACGTGTTGTAAGCGCACACACCAGAGTGATTCCTGGGCTGGTGTGTGGGCGACACTCGTCTGTGTACAGTGATATTCAGGCGGGGTGTCACAACCTTCTCCATCAACAATCATTAGTTCGTTCTTCTCCACGCTCTATTTTTGTCACTTCATATTTTATGTGCTATGCTTGCAGCATCTCGCTCTTTACTTTTTAGTTTATTTAGTTTTTCTTGTTGTCCATAACAAGTTGGATGCTAGCCTACATTGTTTGGTAGAGAAAACACGCTCCGCTTCACCCTAGAACACAACATAGTTTTCATGCTTATCTTAGATTGTGTGTTCTTTATCTTTTTCGTAGCTACTATCATGTTTAGCTCTTGTTTTCATGCTTATCTTTTTAAGATTTTTTATTTAGGTTGTTGCTTTTGGAACTCTATTGAGTTTTCATGCTTATCTTGTTTAGAGGTTGGCCTGTTGCACTGAGTTTTGTGCCTTGACTTGATTAGGTAATTGAGGTTGCTATTTAAGTATAGTCGTAACTTGCAATAGTTTTTAGGTATTGATTCTAGTAATGTTTGGAATTTTTTCGTCAAGAGATTTAGCTTATTAGTGATAGGTGTCGTATTTTGGGCAATCTGTGTTTATTTTATAAAAATACAAAAATTTTGTTGAGAACTCTAGCTACTAGATGGATCTATAACCTCTGGAGGGGTTGTAATATATAGAGTACCCTCACGTACCATGGGTCGAGGATGCATAAGGATAACCAAGCCCCCATACACTCCTCCTCGGGGTAGTCGTTTCTTTGTGAACCTCCCGATTAGATAGAGAGTTACCGATAATAAGTGAATGAGTTCCTTTAACTAATGTGAGTATTCGATTGTTGGAACTTCGGTAGCGTGCATTTCCCTCTCATCTTGAGAGTTGGTGAAACCTTCGACGCTTTATGCAAACCCTTGGCAGGATACGCTCTGTCATCATAAACCTCATTATATCCTTCCTCAAAACAGCCACCATACCTACCTATCAAGGCATTTCCATAACCTTTTCGAGATACATTGCCATGCAACATCCATCATCTCATGACTTGATCTTCATGTCATACATGCTTTTGATTGATCGAGGAGCCGCGTGCTAGTTGGGCCTTGCCCTTATAATTGCTACATGACGGGGTAGTATCATAGCATATCCTGCTACACTGGCGGAGGCATACATTTGCATTCATCATGATAGTTTTTCAGTTTTCTTTATATTGAGTACTTCTTATAAAGTGTGTGATCTTATTTTTATCCTTGTAAAATATAGAGTGTTGCCCATAAAGTGAGGAAAACATCCCAAAGAGGAAAAAATAAAAGATCCCGAATGAGGAAAAAATAAAAGATCCCAAAGAGGTCAAATGAGAGATAAATAGATGTCCGAACCCTAACTTAGGTTTGTGTTTAACCTAGCTTGCACTTTTGCATCATGAATTTTTTTGCAAAAGTAAATGAAATGGGGAAGCAAAAAGGCCCAAAATATTTTTAATAACAGGCTCGACAAAAATCTTTTTCCAAAAATGCTTTGAACTTGTTGAAAAATCTCATAAATGGGCATGATCACTTTTCATGTGAAGTGGGTCCCACTCCATGCCCATGGAATTCTCAAAAAGTCCAACATGCCCTTGGAAATTAAATTATTATTGTATTTTCCATTTGAATTATTTAAATATAATTTCGATAATTCTGAAACTTTGTGCGTGCGCTTATATATGTCTCATTAGGTCACATAAAAGTTTTTAGAATTTAATAAAATGTCTTGGTTCAAAAATCAAAATAAAACAAACAATACAGAAAAGAAAATAAAAAGAAACAAAAGAAAAAGGGGCAGAGCCCACCTACCTGCAGCCCAACTCAGGGAGGTGGCCCAGCCCAGGGGAAGGGTCATCTTCATCCCTGGCCAGGCAGGCGCGCAGTTGCACGGCAGCCATTCCGGCGACACCGCATCCACCTCCTTCTTAGCCCCGACCCTATCCCCTCGGCACCGCACGCCCTGGACGCCCCTGCTCGTTTTCCCCCTTCGCTGGCCCCGTTTCCCTCCTCCTCCTCGCTGTAATCGCGCACCACCAAACCCTAGACGAAGAACGCCGCCGTGCCTGCTTGTCCAACAGCGAAGAGAAGCCCCACCGCCATGTGTAGCAGCTCCACCGCCGACGACTTCCTCGAGCTGCAGCATCAATTCGAGCCCAGCACCAGCAGAGACGACGTGCCCTTCATCGAGCTGTCGCGGCCACCGAGAACTCCGGCGAGGAATTACTCCGCCGCCCGTCCATCCCTGGCCCTGCCGTGCTCCTCAACGCGCTCAGGGTGAGCTGCTGCTACGAATCCCCCCTCCCCATGCTCCTTCCTGTGCCCCGCTCTCCATGCTCCTCTTAACAGTGGCTCCTTCCGTCGCGCAAGACGACGCCGGCGTGGCTCCGGAGCTCCCCCGTGACCCCCGCGTGCTCTACGCGATGCGCGCGAGCACGTGGCACACGCAAGGTCCCTCCGTGGCCTTTCCCGTGGCGTGCAGCGGGATTCCGGCGACGCGCCGCTGTGCCCATGCCGCCGGCGACAAGCCGCCGGCCGGTTAGGCTTAACCCCCGTGCTAATCCCCCCCTAGGCCACTGATAGTGGGCCTAGGCAACTCATTAACCGTGGGTTAATTTTAAACAGAGGTATTTAATCCCCCTCTCACTGACGAGTGGGCCCCTGCTGTCAGGGTTGCCCCACGTCGTGAGGAAGTCACCATGACGCAGTAAACCCTTTTGAATTAATTTTAATCAGAAGTTGGAGTAAATAATCAAAACTTTGAATTTGAATAACTTTTAAACCGTAACTCAGATTGAAATGATTTTTATATGAAAATTGATCAGAATAAAATTCTCTATCCAAATATGCAACTTTCAACCATGTTTGAGTTGATTACAATAAGGAACCAGTAGATTTTTCTATCTGGCTTAAATGGAAATTATTCAAATAAATTGCTTATGCCATTCCAACTTTAACCATTGCAATGCAATACACTTCACATGAACATAAGGAGCACAACACACCCTTATTCATCATCATATCATGCCATCTTGGTTGTGCATTGAAATTTATTGATTGTGCTTTACTTCTAGTGCTTCGATGATTGCTTCTTCTCGGTACGAGTTGATCTCGGAGACGAGTTCAACCTCACGTCTGAAGAGTGTTACATCATGATCATCAGCAAGGCAAGCACCCCCTCTTTGATCATGTCGATAAAATCCCAGTTCCCTCTCATTATAGCTTATGCATGTTTAGTATGTCATCATGACATGTTCTACCACTTAGTTGAACCTATTCCTTTTCATGACCTATCATTTTTTCACAGTACTAAGCAAACCACAATCCTAGCAGATGTAGGAGTTGGTTGGCATCATGTGGCCCCTGCAACTGTTACAGCTTATTGCATGCTTAGAGTTTACAATGAGCTTACTTTGACGTGAGTCGGGATGGTAGTGATCATGTGATTGATGGTGGTAACGTGTTGGTGAATTTGACCTAAACAAGGTGAACGATGAGAGGTTGTGTAGGAGTACACAGTGGGTTGTCTCGTTGAACACCGCCTTAAGCCCGATTTCTTGTGTTGTTATCCAAGACTAAGAGTACGCCCACACATTGGGCTCACAGGCCCCTCTCGGCCTCGTACCTCACCCAGGACCAAATCCAGGAGTCGCAAGTAGTTTGAACTTTAAAGGATCTCAAGCAGGTGCATCAAGGTAAGTGGTGGACGTAGGTTGTGGGCTTGTTGAATCAAGTGATCATGATCGATTTTAGCTTGATGGCAGTCACACAACGTTTGAGTCTGCATCGGAAATATCGGCCGGATTCCGATCATGGTCCCAACTCAAATAGGCGACTCCCTAGGACTAGAGATGGTGCCGTGAGTGACGTGTCGTGGCAACATCCTCGCCGGTACTTGCTTGAAGGGTCCACTCCCAGGCGGTAACTGATGCGTGCGTGTGTGTAGCAGTACACCCCTGTGGGGTTAATGAACTATTCGAATAGCCGTGTCCACGGTTATGGACTACTTGGAGACCTTTACTTGATCATAGAAAACTTCAATGGTTACTCTAAAATTGCAAAGATAAGCTTGAGTGCTAAGGTTTGCTTTCTTGTGGGAAGTCGAGGAAGGATACATAGTGGTGTATTGATTGGAGACTTGGACAGATGGAATCGAGTACGCTCCTTACCTCTTTTGGTATTCGTAGTACAGGACTAGCCAAGTCAAAGGTGGCACTTCTGCATTGAAACCCCACCTCCCTTTGCCTTGATACTTGAGCATGAGTAGTATAGATCTGATGTAAGTCTTGATGAGTACGTCTTTGTACTCATGTTTCATTATTTTATGTTTTAGAGACGAGACCACTGACCCTGATGGTGGCCTCTACCTCGAGCTCGACATGGACTAAGTCGTATAGTTCCAGACAGCAGCCGATGCCCTTTGGAGGGTCGTTGTATTTTCTTTCAGGCTTCTTAAGCCATTTGTTAAACTTGTCTTTACTAAGAAATAATTTTCTTCCGTTGATGTTTGATGTAATGTTGGATCACAACCATGTGATCTCTGCTTGTAATACAACTACTATGTCTGCTCTGTTTAGGATATGTTATAAAGACTATGATTTTGTAGAGTTCATGTTGTGATTACCTGCTGTTTACACTGGATATGTATGTTGCGTGTATGATTATAAAGTACATGTCTTAATGTGGGGTTCGATAGCTTATTTGAGTTCTTGCTGGCGGTCTTTCTTACACCAAGTGGCCCTTAGATGTGCGCAGCTTGGGACATCGTGATGCGATTGCTCGTGACTCTTTCACGTGGCACACCTTGTTGTACGATTGAGCCCGCCCGAGACCCCGACTAGGTGATCGGGCTGGAGTCTATTTATGTAAGTGTTATAATTCAATCAAGAATATGGTTGAGGCGACTTGTCTATGAGTATGGGATTTCACCACCCATAATCATTTAGACTTCTGAGAGGACGATGAGGACCCATCTCAGTTGATCATCCGGCCTGGATGGGATGCCCCTCACGTTCGATGCTTTCCGAGAGTGTTATGTGCTTGGCCTTGTCTGCTTAGACAAATGGGTACGGCACTCGGATATCCATATGATTGATTTGTGACAGGAATTACATACGCAAACCCTGAGTCCTGACATACTTGGTATCGAAGCAGGACCGTCTGTAGGATTATCAAGCCTTGGACGATGTCGAGTCTAGCATTCTATAATTATATAGTTACTTTGGGTATAAGGGAACAACGTAAGACTTCTTTTTTCTCCTTACCCTCATCGATCTGAGTTCTGAGTCACCCTCATGTTGTTCTACGGGAAGATAGTACTAGGCTCATCTATGTCTTACATGAACATCTCGTTGTTTGCTTCCTTGTAGCCGTAGGAAAGTTGTGTTCGGTTTTCTAGATTCATTGTGCTTCCTATTTTTGAACTTCTTATGTACGGGAAGATAGGGGAGTTGCACACTACCCTTTACCTTTAATTTTTAGTCTTACTAGTTTACTTTATAGTTTTATCTTTTCTTGTGTGCCTTATATCAAAAATACCAAAAAAATATTTACCCTGTTCTTAGGTTGTTCCTTTTTTAAAGTCGGTATTCTAGTTATTTTCCCTTTGGTGTTGCACCCGAGGCAGAAGTCCTCACCTTCAAACAAATAGGTGGGGCGAGTTTAAAAGATTCTTGGTATAGGACTAATGATTCTCAAAGTAGAACCACCAAAAAGCAATCCACCACTATACTTTTTAGAAACTTGTATGTTGGTATTACTTCTTGTAATATATTTATATTGGACACAACAATAAATGGTAACTTCCTGGAAGCCCCCTTTTGGGAGGCCCTTAATGTTATGGAAAATATCGTGGGAGTTCCCCCCCCATTGATAATGCAAAGAATGATATCACTCTATCTCACATTATTAGTAAAGTTGAGAAGATGGAGGTAGATATGCCAAGCATGATTAAGATAAATGAAGTACATCATAGGATTCAAGAGAATTTGAATAGGCTTGGTAGATCCATAATTTTTTTGATAAAACTTTGGAGTCCCTTAAATCTAAGGAAGATGATTCTTCTAGGATTGGCAAGATTGAGGAAGTAATTGATGCTTTGGGAACAACCTTATCCTCAATCAAAACTTAAAAGGTAGAGACCCCTGTGAAGAAGGGCCCTAAGTTCATTTATGTACCTAAGAACCCTCAACGTAAAATTGATACAACCACCACAAGGGGAATGTAACTGTGAAGACCATGGAGGAAGTACCCCTCTTGAATAGAATTAGAAATGAACCTCCTGTCGGTCTCACCACCTTTACTTTTATTCCTAGAAGTGTTATTATTAGGCCATTGTTTCAAAGTCCTTTTAAAAGGACTAGTTGTATTATTGAAGAACTTTTTCATGATCTTGATGATGGTTCAATTGACACAACTTGATCTTTTTGTTTCTTACCTAGCTAAAAGGCATAAAAGAAAGCGCTTATTGGGAGGCAACCCGAAATGTTTTTATTTCAGTTTTGGTGTGTCTTGATGGTTGTTACTACGGTAGGATTACGATTGTATCTTCATTTTCAAGTTTTGTGCCAAGTTTTAGCCTCTGTTGATAAGTGAACCAAACGTTGTGCAGAAAAAATATTCTGTCTACTATACGAAAAAATTCGTTAAAAATCAGCAGATCATATTTTTGATCTAAATATTTTACACAACATGCTCTATACAATTGGGAAACTTTCCCCAGTTTTGAGTTTTTTTATTTGAGCTACAGAAGTGCCCTGAATAAATTAAGTTTCACCTATTGTTCTTTTTTCCCAGATTTCTGTCCTGTTTTGCATTCTCTTCTTTTGGACACTTTCATCTTTTTTCTTTCTTTGCAAGAACCTTCAAACAAAGTTGGGGAACTGCATCTTTTGTTAAATTGAGTGTTTCCACAGTACCAAAGTGAAATTTATTTATTATTGGAACTAACCGCTCTAATCAGTTTATGAGAAGTTTCGTGTGAAGGAAGTTTTCAAGTGTTGCGAAGGAAGATGATGAAAGAAGATTCAGGAGTGACAAAAGCTTAAGCTTGGGGATGCCCCTATGCATCCCCTTCTTCATCAACAAATATCAGTTCGTCTTTCTCATCACTATATTTTTATTACTTCACATGTTATGTGTTTTCCTTGGAGAGTCTTGCTCTTTACTTTTCAATTTTTCTCTGTTTAGTTTAGTTTAGTTTGCTGGTCATAACAAGTTCGATCCTAGCATGCTTTGTTTGGGAGAGAAACACGCTCCACTTTTTCTTAGAATGCTCATAGCTTTCCCTTTTATCCTTTTGAGTGTTTAACTTTGTTACTAGTTGTTTTCATGTTTAGCTCTTGTTTTTCTTGTTTATTTTTTTAAAATCTGAGAATTAGAATTTTAGGACTCTCATGAGTTTCATGTTTATCTTGTTGAGAGAGTTGGCCTTGTTGCACTAGGTGTGTCTTGCTTTGAGTAGGTAATCAATGCCGCTAAGTTAAGTTTAGTAGTAAGTTGCAATAGTTTTGAGGTGTTGTTACAAGTAATGTTTGAAGTTCTGTGTGTCAAGATCTCAAGCCTGTTAGTTATAGGTTTCGTATTTTAGTTCAACGTGCTTATTTTCGAAAACTACAAAAAAATAGTTGAGAACTCTATCTACTGAAAAGATCAGTAATCTTTGCGGGATTGTAAAAGAGTATCTCACGTTATCATGGGTCGAGGATGTGCTAGGATAACCAAGACCCCATACACTCCTCTTAGGGTGATTGTCTCTTTGTGAATCTCATGACTAGATAGAGAGTTATGGATAATAAGTGGATGAGTTCGTTTGACTAATGCGAGTATTCGATTCTTGGCACTCCCATATTTTTCTAGCCTCTTCGGTACCATGCATTTCCATTTCTCATCTTCAAAGCTGTGCAACTTGGTCGGTGCATCCAAATCCTTGGCATTATACACTTTGTCATACATACACTTCATTATATCTTCCACAAAACAGCCACCCTATCTAGCTATCAAGACATTTCCATAGCCTTTCTGAGATATATTGCCATGCAACATCCATCTTATCATGATTTGATCTTTCATTGTCATACATGTTTTTTTCTTGACCGTAGAGCCGTATAATAGTTGGTCTTTGCCCTTACACCATTGCTACATGATGCACTAATATCATTTCTTATCCTCCTACACTGGCAGATGCATACATTGCATACATCATGATAATGTTTAAGTTTTATTATGAGTACCTTGTAAAAGTTTGTTGATCTTCTTCGTCCTTGTATATATAGAGCATTTCCCTTAAAGTGAGGAAAAGATAACAAAGAGGACAAATCAGAGATAAATAGAAAGAGCCAAAGAGGCCACAAAAAATAAAATAAAAAGAGAAAAAAGAGAAAAAAAGAAAATAAAAAGAGAGAAGGGGCAACACTACTATTCCTTTTAAAAATATCCACACTTGTGCTTCAAAGTAGAACTTGTACTTCATAGAGAGTTTTCATATCATTCAAGCATAACTAAGTGGGGACCTTTACACTATAGAACTTGGCTTGTATATTCCAATGATGAGCCTCCTCAAAAGAGTTCAAGGTATTTGTGAGCAAGCGAGTTGGACGCACCCCCACTAGTTCCATTGAAGAGATTTCATATACTCATAGCTCATTGTGCATCCGTTGCATGGAAATTCCTACTCCTCACACCATATCTACCATTAGGCTTACCCTCGCCTAAGGTTTTCCTCATTGGTGTGAGACTTACTCACTTTTTTACTTCCTACCTCCATTATTTATTCTCTTCGCCATCCTAACTGCCAACAAATCTTGCTCGCGCTCATTCATTGCATGAGTGCTCGAAGTCAAAAGGGAGGGGATCAAATGGACTTGTACGTGGCCGACGGTTTAGGGATGAGTCATAATAAGATTCCAAAGGGACCATGTGTGAAATCTAGCAGATTCAGTTCTCAACAAATATTAAGTACTTTTTGATCTAAACCCATCTCCCACTTTCTGCATCGAAACACCGATTTGAGACATTCGAGTCACGGACAACGAGAGATATTTCACCTTTATGTTCTTACTTTACTAGTTTTCAATACTAGATATAGACTCTTACTTGTTATTGCCTTGACTTGAACTTCATCTCTTGCTTGTTGTACTTTAAAGTTCAAACTCATGTTGATAGCATGTTGAAATGTCCCAAACGTATCTATAATTTCTGCTTGTTCCAAGCTTATATTGGTGATATTGCTATATGTTTTTCTACACTTTCATACCTTTTACAACATATTTGGACTAACCTACTAATTTAGTGCCTCAGTGCCACTTTCTGTCTGTTGTTGTCCGTGCATTGTAGGAAAATGTTTAATATTAAAGTGCTAGGAAAAATTACAGAAAAATCCTATAAAAATCAGCAGTTGATACGTCCCAAATGTATCTATAATTTCTTCTTGTTCCATGCACTTTTATGTGACATTGCTACATGTTTTGCTACACTTTCATATCATCTTACAAATATTAGTACTAACCTATTAACTCAGTGCACCCAGTGCAAGTTTTTGTCTGCCGATGTCTTTAAGTTGCAGGTATTTTACCCCAATTTTCAGTGCTCCAAATATTTAAGAAAAATCATTATAAATATCTGGAAAACGGAAGCTTCCGGAACCCCGAAGGAGGGCGAAGGGCCCCCCACATGGCACCCAGAAGGCCATGTGGCGCGGCCACCCCATGCCTGATCCAACAGGGCGTCTGGGAGGCCTGGCCCACTCCTGGCTGCCCCTTTTGGCCTATATTACCTCTTCGTCCAGGAAACCCTCGAGGAGAACCCCGCATTGCTAATTATCTCTCTATTTCTCCGCCGCCGCGCTTCCAAGATCGGGAGCACCAGAAGACCTCTTCCCAGCACCCTTCCGAAGGGAGGATTGACCTCCGGGATCTTCTCCACAACCATGGACGCTTCCCGGATGTGTCGTGGGTTGTCCCCCTTGGACCATGGGTCCATGTCCAGTAGCTATGTGATGTCTTCTCTCCAATCTTGTTCTTAAAGGTTTAGTCCTTGTGACCTGCCCTACATGATCAAGGCACCTATGTAATTTTCCTGCTGTTGCTATGTTGTGTTTGCTGGGATCCGATGGATTATGAGATTATGTTTACATCGTGATGAGTTATATATTTTGTTTACCTTTTATATTTTGTTCTTGAGTAATTCTTGCATGTTCTCAGTTACTTTTTACTGCTTTGTCCAAGTAGTAGATAGTAACTCCAATATGGAGTGTTATCCATGACTGTGGGTTCATGCCCCCCCCCGATGTCTAGCTTGAGTGAAAAAAACATGAGACTAGGGGATGTGCTTTTGCCACCAGGGAGGAAACAACGGTGCCTGTAACCGCAGTTACAAGGATTTTTTACCTTACTCATAGATTGTTAATGCAATTATCTCTTTCTTTTGAGTTAACACTTCGGGTGGGGCTCGCAACTTAATACCAGCGAGATGTTCTGGATAGATATCTCAAGGTGGATGATTAGTGAGTAGATGCAGATGGATTTCAGTCTACTTGTCTTGGCATACTGCCCATAATTTTTTTTCAAGTAGCATAATTAGCATTGCGTTGCATTTTTAATTATGTCATTTGCCTAGCTGTAATTTGTTCACCCTACTTAGCCTTTTTATCGTCTTTTGGGAGAGAGACATAACTAGTGAACATCATGGGACCCCGGTCCATATTTCCACCACTATTTACACCTCCAGTTTATTTACTGCTTTTACTTTCTGTTGCAATTATCACTATTATCTACCCTTGCGTTTGATCCTTTGTAAACAACAAGGCCGGAGAGATTGACAACCTCTCTGAAATCGTTGGGAGCAAAGTTATGTGTTGTGTGTGCAGCTCCACGTCAACTTGTCTCAACTCGGCAACTTAATTTCTGGCGCCGTTGACACTCCTTGCAGCATTCGGAGTCCGCCGGAGACAAACTTTGGTATCCTCACCAAGGGAAATTTTCTACTATGCTACATCTCAACCTTCCACTTGGGGTAGACAACAAGGAGCACTACTTCAGTGCCATCAAGCTAAATTTCTGGCGCCGTTACTGGGGACTCCAATCTTCAAGATAGGGTAATTTCACACTATATTTTACTTTTGCTTTTTAGTCTTGTTAGTTTACCTTTCAGTCAAAGTTGTTAGAATCGAGATTCTGAATCGGATCTTAATTTCGTTCGTAGGATCGTGAATCGTAGAATCTTAACTACTAGAATCGTAGAATCTAAGATTCTATGAGCAAAATCGTAGGATCGGAGGGGCTAATTCGGATCGTAAGGTCGTAAGATTCTAAGACTTGAATCGAGATTCTGACAACTTTTCTTTCAGTTTTTATTTTAGTGTCCTTTATCAAAAATCACAAAAAAATAGTTACCTTGCTTTTAGTTCTCCTTTCTGTTTAGTCAAGCATGTTAGGACTTGGTGCTTTGAGGGAATCGGAATTTCTATATTTCCATCAAAGGGATGGAGAAAATATGAAGAAGGCATGAGACAAAATTTCTGATGCACATAGGAGAATTATTCCTTAGATACCCATAAAAATTGTGCTTAGATAATTTTACCATGGTCTTTTTAAATGGTGCAAACACTCTCTTGATATTATAGTTGAAGGAGATTTCTTAGAGTGTCATGAAGATAGAGCTCTTAATATTATCTATGGTCTATCTAGCTAATTTGTTTATGATCATAGTTTTGATACTGTTATAGATAGACTAGCTACTATTGAAAAAAGAATGGACGCTCTAGACTTGAGGAAAGTAGAGAAACCCAAGCCCAATAAGAAATATATTTTGGAGATAGATAATGACTGGGAGCCTTTTGTTAGAATTAGCATCTCTAACAAAGAATTCCTTGCTTATTGTGATATTGGATCCATGGTTTCTACAACCGCAAAAGTTGTTTATGATTCTTTAAAACTATTAAGCATGGACAATTTGTCATCTTATCATGCACATGCTAATAGAGATATTTCTGAGATCCAGGGAATGGTAAAAGATGTCCAAGTTACATTCTTTAAAAGGAGTGCAACGGTTGATTTCTTCATCATGGAGCCAAACCGTGGAAACATAGTGCTTGGAAGGGACTTCCTCCGAGCCGTACAAGTCTTCATTGATATAGGTAAGGGACACATATGTTTACATGGAAAGGCAAAAGGTACGTATCACTTTCTTAAAAGAAATAAGGACAAAATTGTTGAGGAACCATTTGAAGGTCATTATAACTCCGATAACTATGATGAAATTTGATTCCTCTTCTTTGTATCATGCCTAGCTAAAAGGCATAAAAGAAAGCGCTTGTTGGGAGGCAACCCAAGATGTTTTTACATTCTGTTTTAGTGGTCGTTATGCTTGTTACTACTGTAGCAACATCATTGTATCTTTATTTTCAAGCTTTGTGCCAAGTTTTAGCCTCCGATTATAAGAAATTTCAAAAGTTGTGACATGTTGTCCAGAAATAGATTCTGTCCCCTTGACGGAAAAATTATCCAAAAATCACTAGATCATCTTTTTGATCTGATTTTTTGACAACATGCTGATACGTCCCAAACATATATATAATTCTTCTTGCTCCATGCATGTTTAGTGTGATATTGCTATGTTTTATATAAACTTTCATACACTTTTGATCATATGTGGACTAACCTATTAACTCAGTGCACCCCAGTGCCAGTTCCTGTTTTCTGTTATTTTTCTGTTTTAGGTTTCCCCATATTAAAAATTCTCCAAAAATTCTGGAAAAATACAATAAAAAATATGTGTACCGGAAGATTCCGGAATAACCAAAGTGGGGCCAGTGGGCCACCAACAGGGCCCCAGGCGCCCTCCCAGCGCTCCCTAGGGTGGAGTCACGCCAGGGGGCCGCCTCTACCCCTAGTGGCCCCCCTAGCTGCCCCCCTTCGCCTATATATTCTCCGTGACAGAACCCTTTTTTGAGATCTCGCCTCTGTTCCGTCCCCGCCACGCTTGCAAGATCGGGAGCGCCAGCAGACCTCTTCTCGGCACCCTGTCGTAGGGAGGATTGACTTCTGGGAGCTTCTCCTCCACCATGGACGCTTCCCGGATGATCCGTGAGTAGTTTACCTTGGACCATGGGTCCATGATCAGTAGCTATGTGATGTTATCCTCCCCTCTTTTTTCTTCATGGATTAGACCTTGTGAGCTGCCCTACATGATCAGTTTGTTGGGATCTGATGGATTATGAGACTATGTTCAGTTTGTGATTGAGTAATATATTTGGTTGTTATCTTTTATATTTTTGTTCCTGAGTAATTCTTGCATGTTCTCCGTTGCTGTCTATTGCTTTCACTAAGTAGTAGGTAGTGACTCCAAGAGGGAACGTTATGCTCGATTGTGGTTACATGCCCCCTGATGACTAGCTTAATAGTAGCGAGATGTTCTGGATATATATCTCAAGGTGGATGATTATTAGTAGATGCAGTTGGATTTCGGTCTACTTTTTTTGGCGTACCGCCCATGCTTTTGAGCCTCTTCCTTTCTTTGTAGCATAGTTAGCATGGCGGTGCGTTTTTCATCATGTCAATTTTGCCCAGCTGTGATTTGTTTACCTTGCATAGCAGTTTTATCGTCTTTTTGGAGAGAGACATCACTAGTGAACATCATGGGACCCCAGTCCATATTCCCATCACTGTTTACACGCTCAATTTATTTCCTGCTTTTACTTTCAGTTGCATTCACTATTATCCTTTATCCCTTGTGTTTGATCCTTTGTAAACAACATGGCCGGAGAGATTGACAACCTCTCTGAACTTCGTTGGGAGCAAAGTTATTTGTGTCGTGTGCAGGCCCAGGTTAAGGAAGCAACTTTTTCTAAAATGGTGCCATTGTTTCCTTGCCACCGACTTGTCGCTTTCGGAGTCCTACGGGAGACATTCTACACCTTGGCATCTTTGCCAAGGGAAATTTGCTGCTATCATAGATATCACCTTCCACTTGGGGTAACCAATGAAGGGCGAGAAGCCATTATCATTTGTCGCACATCGCATGCTCTATATAATTAGCTTTCGTGCGTCTGTTCTGATTCTTTTATTTTAAGTTGCAGAAGTACCCCGAAAAAGTTATTTACTACCTATTGGTCTGTTTTCACAGATTCTTCCACATTTTGCGTTTTCTTTGTTTTGCAAACCTTAAGCTTGCTTTTTCTTTTCAAAAAAATTTTGGTGTTCATGAGAAACAGTAGTTCTTCAAGAATATATTTATTTCCAGTGGAGAAAAAATATTTTATCATGGGTACTAACCACTCTAATCAGCTTATGATGAGTTTCGTATGAATAGAGTTTTCAAGTATGCGAAGGGAGATGATGAAAGAAGATTCGGGAGTGTCAAGCGCTCAAGCTTGGGGATGCCCCCATGCACCCCCAAGAGATATCCAAGGAGACTCAAGCATGAAAGCTTGGGGATGCCCCCGTGCATCCCCTTCTCCATCAACAATCATCAGTTCGTCCTTCTCCATGCTATATTTTTATCACTTCATCTGTTAGGTGCTAAACTTGGAGCGTCTCGCTCTTTAATTTTTAGTTTGTTTTAGTTTTTCTTGCTGTTCATGACAAGTTGGATCCTAGTCTTCATTGTTTGGGAGAGAAACACTCTCCACTCTACCGTAGAACACAATATAGGATTTCATGCTTATCTTTTTGTGTGTTCTTCATCTTTTCATAGATGCTGTCATGCTTAGATCTTAGTTTTCATGCTTATCTTTTTAAGAGATTTTTTTAGGATGTTCAAGGAACTCTCTTGATTTTTCATGCTTATCTTGTTTAGAGAGTTGGCTTGTTGCACTGAGTTGTGTGTCTTGCTTGAGTAGGTAATTAAGGTTGCTATTACAAGTGTTGTAGTAACATGTAATAGTTTTGAGGTATTGATTTGAGTAATGTTTGGACATTAAGGTGCCAGGAGCTTGAACCTAATAGTGATAGGTGTTGTATTTTGGGCAATCCGTGCTTATTTACAAAAAACTACAAAAATTAGTTGAGAACTCTAGCTACTTGATGGATCGCTAACCCCTGGAGGGGTTGGAATATATAGAGTACCCTCATGTACGATGGGTCGAGGATGCGCAAGGATAATGAAACCCCAATACGCTCCTCCTCGGGGTACTCGTCTCTTTGTGAACCTCCCGATTAGATAGAGAATTACCGATAATAAGTGCATGAGTTCTTTGAACCAATGCGAGCACTAGATTGTTGGCACTTCCACCTTCCCACATTTTGCTAGCCTCTTCAGTACCGTGCATTGCCCTTTTTCATCTTGAGAGTTGGCGCATACTTCGACGGTGCATCCAAACCCTTGGCACAATACGCTCTGTCATCATAACCCTCCTTATATCTTCCTCAAAACTTCCACCATACCTACCTATCAAGGAATTTCCATAGCCTTACTGAGATACATTGCCATGCAACATCCACCATCTCATGACTTGATCTTCATGTCATACATGATTTTTCTTGATCGAGGAGCCGCATGCTAGTTGGCCTTGCCCTTATTATTGCAACATGATGCGCTAGTATCATTGCATATCCTGCTACACTGGTAGAAGCATACATTTGCATACATCATGATAGTTTTCATATTTCTGTATGTTGAGTACTTCTTGTAAAGTGTGAAGATCTTCTATATTCTTGTAAAATATAGTGTGTTACCCTTAAGTGAGGAAAAGATCCCAAAGAGGACAAAATTAAAAGATCCCAAAAAGGACAAATTAGAGATAAATAGAAAGAGCCAAAGAGGCCACAATAATACAAAAAAATAGAAAAAAGAGAAAAAAGAAATAAAAAGAGAGAAGGGGGCAACACTACTATTCCTTCTGAAAGATCCACACTCCTACTCCACTGTAATATTTGTACTCCATAGAGATTATCATTCATGCATAACTATGTGGGGACCCTTTCACTATAGAACTTCGCTTGCATATTCCGAGGATGAGCCTCCTCAAATGAGCTCTAGGTCTTCATGAGCAAGCAAGTTGGATGCACCACCACTAGTTTCTTTGGATATCTTACCTTAGCTCATATGTGCATCCGTTGCATGGCAATCCCTACTCCTCACATCATATCTATCATTTGGATTTCTCTCGCCTATGATTGTTATCATTGATGTGAGCCTTGCACATCCTTTTTGTCTTCCTTCTCCATCATTTCTCTCTTTGCAATCCTAAGGGCCAACATATCTTTCTCGCGCTCATCCATTGCATGAGTGCTCAAAGTCGAAAGGGAGAGGATCATTTTGACTTGTACCTAACTAGTGGTCTGGGGATGAGTCAAAATAAGATCCCGAATGAGACTAAGTGTGAAACTTTAGTAGATTGAGTTCTCAATTAAACTATATATATATATATATTCTCTAATCCAATCTCCCATTGCTTGCACGCAAACACCATTTGGAGACATTCGAGTCACGAACATCGAGAGCTCTTGCACCTATATTTTCTTGCGTTGCTAGTATCAATACTAAGACTCTCGCTTGTTATTATCTTCACTTGAATGACACATCTTACTTGCTTTACTTTGAAGTTCTTATATGTGTGTTAGCATGTCACCACAACAATTATCTGTGTTATCATTTACCTAGTCAAGGACAAGCAGGAATTAAGTATGGGGATGTTGATATGTGCCAAACACATCTATAATTTTTTCTTGTTCCATGCACTTTTATGTGACTTTGCTTCATGTTTTGCTACACTTTCATATCATTTTACACATATTTGGACTAACCTAATAACTCAATGCACCTAGTGCCAGTTTCTGTCTGCTGATGTCTTTAAGTTGCAGGTATTTAACCCCAATTTTTAGTGCTCCAAAAATTCCAGAAAAATCAGAATAAAAATCAGTAGAACGGAAGCTTCCGAAACCTTGAAGGACGGCCAGGGGTACCCACCTGGCACCCAGGCGACCAGGTGGCGGGGCCACCCCCTAGTCGCGACACCAGGGAGCTTGGGAGCCCTGGCCCACTCCTGGCTGCCCCTTTGTCCTATATTACCTCTTCGTCCAAGAAGTCCTCATGAAAAACCCCGCATCACGAATTACCTCTCTGTTCCTCCGCCGCCGCGCTTCCAAGATCGGGAGCACCAGAAGACCTCCTCCCGGCAACCTGCCGGAGGGAGGATTGACCTCCGGGAGCTTCTCCACCATCATGGACGCTTCCCGGATGTGCCGTGAGTAGTTCCCCTTGGACCTTGGGACCATGACCGGTAGCAATGTGATGTCTTCTCTCCAATTTTTTTCTTTAATGTTTAGTCCTTGTGAGCTGCCCTACATGATCAAGTCATCTATGTAATTTTCCTGCTGTTGCAATGCTGTGTTTGCTGGGATCCGATGGATTATGAGATTACGTTTAGATCGTGATGAGTTATATATTTTTTTTATCTTTTATATTTTTTTATTGAGTAATTCTTGCATGTTCTCCGTTACTTTTTATTGCTTTGGCCAAGTAGTAGATAGTAACTCCAAGAGGGAGCGTCATGCATGATTGTGGCTTCATGCCCCCTGCTGTCTAGCTTGAGTGAATGAAACATGAGACTAGGGGATGTGTTGTTGCCACCAGGGAGAAAACAAAGGTGCTTGTAACTACGATTACCAGGATTGTTTACCTTACGCATAGATTGTTAATGCAATTGTCTGTTCATTTGAGTTTACACTTTGGGTGGGGCTCGCAACTTAATACCAGCGAGTTGTTCTGGAGACATATCTCAAGGTGGATGATTAGTGAGTAGATGCAGATGGATTTCGGTCTAATTGTCTTGGCGTACTGCCCAAACTTTTGAGCCTCTAACTTTCAATTAGCATAATTAGCATTGCAATGCGTTTATAATTCTATCAATTGCCCTGGTGTAGTTTGTTCACCCAACTTAGCCTTTTTATCGTCTTTTGGGAGAGAGACGTCACTAGTGAACATTATGGGACCCCAGTCCATATTTCCACCACTATTTACACCTCCACTTTATTTACTGATTTTACTTTCCGTTGCAATTATCACTACTATCTGCCCTTGCGTTTGATCCTTTGTAAGCAACAAGGCCGGAGAGATTGAAAACCTCTCTGAACTCGCCGGGAGAAAAGTTATCTGTTTTGTGTGCAGGTCCACGTCAACTTGTCCCAACTCGGCAACTTAATTTCTGGCGCTGTTGAAACCTACTTGCAGCATTCGGAGTCCGCTGGAGACAAACCTTGGTATCTTCACAGAGGGAAATTTGCTACTACGCTACATCTAAACCTTCCACTTGGGGTAGCCAACGAGGAGCATTACTTCAGTGGCATCAGCAGTCCGCAAGACTCCAGAAGGCCAGAGGGGGCCCAGAGGGGCCCCACCCCCTGAACAGGTGGGTGACTTGCACGTTAGGTGGGCCCCCACTGGTTAGGTGGGCCCCCACTGGTGCACCCCTTTGATCTATTTATCCCTCCTGCTCCAAAAACCCTTGGGAGGACGTCCGTTACGCAATTTTCACCATTGTTCTGCCGTCTCCGCTATCCCGAGATCGGGATCGTCTGAAGAACCTGTCCCGACACCCTGCTGGAGGGACGATTAACCTCCGGAGACTCCTCCATTACCATGATTGCCTCCCGGATTTTTCATGAGTAGTCCCCTTGGACCATGGGTCCATGATCAATAGCTAGATGATGTATTCTCTCAATTCTTGTGCCTCAATTCTTAGACCTTGTGAGCTGCCCTACATGATCAAGGCACTTATGTGTTACTTTCTATGTTTCCATGCTGTGTTTGTTGGGATCTGATGGATTGTGAGATTATGTTCAGTTTTTAATGAGTAATATATTTGGTTTAACTTTTTTGCTTTAGTTATTGAGTATTCTTGCATGTTATCTGTTGCTTTTTATTGCTTTGGCCAAGTAGGAGATAGTAACTCCAAGAGGGAGCGTTATGCATGATTGTGTGTTCATGACCCCAGATGTCTAGCTTGAGTGAGAGAAACATGAGACTAGGGGATGTGTTGTTTCCACAAGAAAGAAAAAAGTGGTGCTTCTAACCGCGGTTGCAAGAATTGCTTACTTTACGCATAGTGTTAATGCAGTTGTCTATTGATTTGATCCTACAATTTGGCTGGGGTTCGCAAGTTAATACCAGCGAGATGTTCTGGATAGATATCTCAAGGTGGATGATTAGTGAATAGATGCAGATGGATAAACGGTCTACTCGTTTTTGTGTAATGCCCATACGATTGAGCTTCTAGATTTCTTGTAGCATAATTAGCAGTGCTATGCAGTTATAATTATGTCAATTGCCCATCTTTAATTTTTTCACATCATAGTTGTTTATCGACTTTTGGGAGAGAGACATCACTAGTGAATGTCGTGGGACCCGGTCCATATTTCTACCATAGTTTACACCGTTCACCTTTACTGCTTTTATTTCCTTTCCGTTGCAATCAATATTAATATTTCCACCCTGGTGTTTGATCCTTTGTAAACAACAAGACCGGAGAGATTGACAATCTCTTTGACTCGTTGGGAGCAAAGTTATTTGTATTTTTGTGCTGGACCACGTCAACTTACACGCCAGCCGAATTTCTAACACCGTTGTCACCTTCGTGTTGTACTTGGAGTCCTACTTGAGACAAACCTTTGTATATTCACGGAGGGAGATCCACCGATGTCTACATTTCAACCTTCTACTTGGGGTAGCGAACGATGAGCACTAACCACTGACATTACATGTCACTACAAAAATTATTTTAGTTGTCATTTACCTACTCAAGGACGAGGAGGAATTAAGCTTGGGGATGTTGATACGTCCCAAACGTATCTATAATTTTTGCTTGTTCCATGCTTCTTTTGGTGATAATGATATATGTTTTGATGCACTTTCAAATCATTTACAACTTATTTGGACTAACCTATTAACCAAGTGCCTAGTCCCAGTTTCTATCTGTTTTTGTCCATGCATTGCAGAAAAAGGTGAAACATCAAAGTGCTCAGAAAATTCCAGGAAAATTCAAAAAAAAATTGTATTTTCCAGAAGACTCCAGAAGCCCGATGGGGAGCCTGAGGGGGTCCACCCCCCATCCAGGCGGCCCTACAATACGCCCTGGGGAGGCCGCGCCATCTGGCCTCCTGGGCTAGTGGGGCCACCCCCAGTGCCCCCCTTTGGCATATATTTATGTCGTCCCCCGAAAATTCCAGAGGAGGAACCCTTTTTTGCGAATAACCTACTTTTTCTCCGCCGTCGCGATTCTGAGTTTGGGATCACCAGGAGGTCCTTCCCGGCACCCTACCGGATGGAGGATTGATCTCCGGAAGCTCCTCCACCACCATGCTCCCTTCCGTGATGCCCCATGGGTAGTCCTCCTTGGAACATGTGTCCATGATCAGTAGCTGGTAGATGTCTTCTCTCCAATCTTGTGCTTCAATGTTTAGCCCTTGTGAGCTGGATATCATGATCAAGGCATCTATTTATGAATTCATGTTTTTCTATGTTGAGTTTGTTGAGATGTGATGGATTATGAGATTATGTTTAGATTTTTGAGAGTAATATATTCGGTTTGACTTTATATTTTTGTTCGTAAGTAGTCTTGCATGTTCTGCGTTGTCATTTCTTACTTTGGCCAAGTAGTAGATTGCAACTCCAAGCGGGAGCGTTATGCTAGATGATGGGTTAGTGCCTCGTGATGTCTAGCTTGAGTGACATAAACATGAGACTAGGGAATGTGTTGTTGACATTAGGGTTAAAACATCGGTTCTGATGAGTGTGTGTCATAAGGATTGCTTACATTACGCATGGAGTGTTAAGGCAGTTGTCCGTTGCTTTGGGTTTACAGCTTTAGTTGTGACTCACAAATTAATATCATCGATATGTTCTAGATAGATATCTCAAGGTGGATGATTGGTGAGTAGATGCTGATGAGTAAACGATATACTTGTGTTGGTGTAATTCCCATACGACTGAGCCTCTTACTTTTTCAGTAGCATAATGACAATTGAGGTGCGTTTATAATACTTCCAATTGCCCAACTGTTATTTTTTCACCTTGCATAGTAGTTTACTATCTTTTGGGAAAGAGACACTACTAGGGAAAGTCATGGTACCTAGATCCATCTTTGCATTATAGTTTCTGTTGCATTATTATGTCCCTTTTGTAAGAAAGAAGGCCGTAGGGATTGACAACCTCTTTGTACTCGTTGGGAGCAAAGTTATTTGTGTTCTTGTGTGCAGGTCTGCGTCTGATGGTACGAGATATGATAATGGATTCTCGATCTTCCTTGGTTACCCCAAGTGGAAGGTGTGATGTAGTGTATTGGCAAATTTCCATTTGCAAAGATACCAAGGTTGAGATCGAACCAGGAGGACTCCAACGACGAAAAGTAGGTGGTTCGGCAAGTGACACGCTGTTTATGATAATCACTTGCTTTGCCTGGACCTGCACATAGATACAACTAACTTTTCTCCCAACGAGTACAGAGAGGTTTTCAATCTCTCCGGCCTTGCCGTTTACAAAGGATCAAACAGAAGAGTATATAGTAGTGATAAATGCAACTAAAAGTAAAAGCATGAAGTAAATTGAGGGTGTAAATAGTGTTGGAAATATGGACCGGGGTCCCATGAAGTTCACTAGTGATGTCTCTCTCCAAAAGACGATAAGAAACTATGCAAGGTGAACAAATTACAGCTGTGCAATTGGCAGGATTAAAAACGCACCGCAATGCTAACTATGCTACAAAACAAAGGAAGAGGCTAAAAAGCATGGGCGGTACACCAAGACAAGTAGACCAAAATCCATCTGCATCTACTCACTTATCATCCACCTTGAGATATCTATCCGGAACATCTCGCTGGTATTAAGTTGCCAGCCCCAACCAAAGTGTAAACCCAAAGAAACAGACAATTGTATTAAAAGAAGTTTGCGTAAAGTAAACAATCCTTGAACCCATAAGTACAAGCACCGTTGTTTTCTCCCTTGTGGAAACAACACATCCCCTAGAATCATGTTTCTGTCACTCAAGCTAGTCATCAGGGGGCACGAACCCACAATCATGCATAACGCTCCCTCTTGGATTTACAATCAATCACTTGGCACAAGTAATAAAAAGCAACGGAGAACATGCAAGAAGTACTCAAGAACATAAATATAAAAGGATAAGAACCAAATAAATTAATCATCACAATGTGAACGTAATCTCTAATCCATCAGATCCCAGCAAACTCAACATAGCAACAACAGAAGAATTACATATGCGCCTTGATCATGTAGGGCAGCTCACAAGGTCTAATCAATGAAGAACAAAGATGGGGAGAGGACATCACATAGCTACTGATCATGGACCCATGGTTCAAGGTGGACTACTCACGACTCATCCGGGAAGCGTCCATGGTGGTGGAGAAGCTCCCGAAGGTCAATCCTCCCTCCGGCAGGGTGCCGGGAAAGGGTCCCCTAGCAGCCCCCATCTTGGAAGCGCGGCGGCGGCGGAAAGAAGGGGAGATCGCGAAAAAGGGTTCTTTCATCGGGGGTTTCGGGATGAGAGGTTAATATAGGCAAAGGAGGGCAGCCACGGGTGGAACATGGGGTCCAGGCGGGCCCCTGGCGCGGCCGAGGGTGGGGCCGCGCCCCCTGGCCGCCTAGGAAACAGGTGGGTCCCCCTGGCCCCCCTTCGGGCATCTGGAAGCTTCCGTGTCGCTGATTTTTTATATTAATTTCCTGGAATTTCTCTCGCACTTTTAGTAATGGGAAAACCTGAAATACAAAAACAGTAGAAAACAGAAACTGGCACTGGGGTGCACTAAGTTAATAGGTTAGTCCAAATATGATGAAAAGTGTATGAAAGTGCATCAAAAGCATAGCAATATCACCCAAAAGATGCATGGAGCAAGCAGAAATTATAGATACATTTGGGACGTATCAACATCCCCACGCTTAATTCCTGCTCGTCCTTGAGTGTAACACCCTCAAAGTCTGTAACAGTAATCACCCTCACCTGTTGGTCATCACTGTTTATTAATCACTGTTACTCTCCTTGCCTTGATCAAAGTTTGCAGTTGATCATATTCAAAACCATGATGGTTGATATTCAAAACCAACGCCCAATGCACTTTGATCGATTGGAATCAACTCAAAACCCAAAACCCCTTTTGGTGGATAATAAAAACAATGTGGCTAATAAAAGTTCAACCAAAAACTTTGCAACCATTTTTGTAAAATGCCAAATATTCAGTGGATCATTGTAACGCCCTCAAAATCAAGCCATGTACAGTAATCATACACGCAGGGTACACGACCGAAATCAAGGACTCACGGTGAGGTAATCACATCACAACTCTATAAATAAAATAATACAAGCTATATATTACAAGCCAGGGGCCACGAGGGCTCGAATACAATAGCTCGAAAGCACAAAGTTAGCGGAAGCAAAACTATCTGAGTACAGACACAAGGGTACAAGGTTGCCTTAAGAAGGCTAGCAAAAATCAACACTCGATCGAAAAGGCAAGGCCTCCTGCCTGGGAACCTCCAACTACTCCTGGTCAAAGGGGAACTCGACGTCGTAGAAGGCATCGGGGATCTTCATGTTGCGGTGGTCGGCATCGAGGATCTCCTGCTCCTGGACTCCAAGACTCCAACGTCGACTGCAGCGGCCGATCAGGCAAAACAGTAAAGGAAATAAAGAAGGTGAGTATCTAGTATACCCGCGAGTCTTACGTCCGCTACTAAGCATTATGCATTTGTATCAAAGGAAAGGGGAGGCTGTATATAGTGTACTCCAAGATAGAAATCAGAATAAGGGTAAGAAGCTAGGCCTATCGAAGACTAGCATCTTCCAACGAGTCTTGCAACATGAGGTAAGAATCAGCCAACAGTTTATATAAAGCAATAAAGTAACAATGAAGCAGAAGTTGTTGCAACATTGTATAATATAAGTTGTAATGATTAATAATAATAATGCCTCCGAGTTCCCTTCCTCGACTCCCTGCGAGGAAGAAGACCCGGAACCATATAGTTTAATAGTAATAGTTTCTAGTGGTAAGATCCAGCTTCAGCATAAAGCGTCCTGTTACCGTGGACACGACTATTCGAATAGATTAAACTCCCTGCAGGGGTGCACTACTGTTCAGCCTGCATGCTCGGATCTCCAGGGTGGCGTGAACCTTGTTAGGGAACGCCCCACCGAGGCTATCCGACACGACGCAGCCCATCCTAGGCTCAACAGAGAGGCCATCCGCCGGACTATATCCTATGCGCCAAGGGGTCTAGGACCCTCACCCTTGCACGCTCCTGCACGGTGCGTGGCTGGCCGGTGAAGCGAAAGCAAATCCAAAAACACACCGTCCGGACGAAGAAGACACCACTTCCCGGCGCAGGCCACGGTACTGCTGACGTCTGAAGAGCTTTCGGACAAACTACGACGCAGGGGAGCCCATAACTCCTTATCCCACGTGAAGGTAGTGCGTACAGACCAACGGGCCTCTCAAGTCATCCGCCGAACCATTTAGCATTTTAATTAACCTGCGTGACAACCGTTATCGTCGCCTCGACTTAACCGACCCGCGGTCAACGACAGCAGTCAGGACCACCAGTACATCGGTGCCTGCCCTGTCGTCCCACCAAGTCACTGCGGTTACCAACAAGGTGAACCGTCTCCTTACCTTGTCTCGCGTTTGCTCTTGGTAGAGCTCGACTTTTCGTAGTTTGGTAACTCTCACGAGATACGAGCAGGGGCCAAGCACGCTAGTAACGTCGGCCGTACCCTCCCTGTCGCTCCCGACAATATACCGCTCGTAGGCACCGTTGGGTCGCCCGACTCTTACCTTTAAGGACACCAGTTGATTCGAGTGCCTACCATTAAGTGAAACCAGGAGGAATCACCCTCGATGGCACACTTAACGAGGTTCGACAGAGACATCAGCGGAATGAACTAAAGAGGAATATTCTCGTATCACCCCGGTGGTGCCGAGACACCAGCGGAATGAACTAAAGAGGAATACCTTCGTATCATCCCAGTGATGCTACTCTACTGAGCCGACGAGAGTGAATTACGAGTCAGTCCCCCCGTAAGTCAAACTCGAAGAGACTCGACAGAGTCTCGCCGTTGTAGGTTCCCTAGGGCGTCTGCATTGATCCGTACCTGTTGCAGTTGTATATATTTTCTATCCGCGTCACTCCCCTGAGTGGCCACGACCCGCTATCTAATCCTAGCTAACAATGCGCAGGGCTCACTGCTGAATATATTATATAGATATAGCAGGTAGCATAGGATAAGGAAGGTACATCAAGGGGCGAGAAAATCAGGTTATGAAATTGAATAGGATTGTAACGTAGCAGCAGCAGTAACAATGCCTAGTGCAAGAAAGTACGGAAAAGGTAGGCGATATCTGGGGAAGAGAATGGCTCTGCTTGCCTGGAAGCTCGACTGTAGGGGTACGGTCGTCGACGAAGTAGTCGACCACAGGGGCATCAGCAGCGGACGTCGAGACTACCGGACAATAAAAGAGGGGGGAGAAACAATAATTACACAGCAATAATAACAATACAAATACAAGACATGACATATGAAATGTTAACGATGCTCTAACGTTGTACGATACACGTAGCACGGAGCGGGAATTCATCCGGGGATGAACCACCGGCTCCGGGTGATTACCAGACAGGGTGTTCGGAGGGGGGGGGGAATCATGCCGGATCTGTCGTGGACATCCGACAAATGGGTGGATGGTGTATCCGTGCTAGTTGAAACATTCCGAACAAACGGGTGGATGGTGTATCCGTGCTAGTTGAAACATTCACAGAACATTTTCATCCGAACAGTTTTACGGGCTTCGGTCGTCTGAGGGACAGATGAACCGGAGGAGAAACGTTCCGTGTTTGGTATGTTAAAGGGGTGGGGTGAATACATGGGTGGCGTATTCTTATCCATTGTATTTTCCTGAGTAACTTTCATGTAGAAAGTATTTTGATCTGAGCTACGGTTAATTTTATATGATTTTCTAGAGTTTTAAACCATTATATAATCATTTCTCGATTTATTTTATTGTTTAATTCAAAATTACCCGGAATAGTGGGGTTGACTGATCAACTGACAGGTGGGACCCTGGTGTCATTGACAGGGCTCTAATAAAATAATTCATTTACATAAATAGTGCAAGGGGTCCAGCGTGTCATTGCCCCATATAGGGATTTCACCAAAATTGGCTAAGTGTGGAAATCCCGGTTATAAGTATACATTAGCCATGTTCGGGAGGCTATGGTTTAGGGTTCCACTCCTCCGATGAATTTGTGTCCTATACCAAACTTCATCGGTTGTCAGTGATCTCGAATCCGGTACGGATGTAATTTTTAGCAGAGCCCGTTTACTTAATTAAAACTCGGACCAGAAAGTACTACTTAACAAAATTTCCAGAATCTGTTAAAGTTGGCGTTTTGTGCTTTTCGTAGGAATTTATCTATGAATCGAATGGAGTTGGTCCAATGGAACAAATTGGAGCTTGTTAGGTGTACAACCATTCCACATAATTTTATCCAGGTTTAAATTGTGTTTGCCCATATTTTACTGTTGTCCAAAGTAGTATCCTTTATCAGTTTTTGGTACTTAGCAAAATTCATAAAAGCTTCAGTAGAAGGAAGCAACAGCAGCAACCATGCAGGTTCAGCAGCAGCGACAGTGGCAAGGGCGGGTGGGGGCTCGACCACGAGCAGCCAGAAGCGCGCATGTACTTGCAAGGCGCGGCCAGGCTCAGCCGGCGCGCGGCTGCGAGGCGGTGAGCGCGACCAGTGGAGCCCGGGGCGCGGCCAGAGCAAGACCAACACGGGGTGAGCACGGGCGCGGCACGGGCGACCGGAACACTGGCTCTGTCCATGGTGGCCACGGCGCACGGGACGACGACGATAGACGGTATCGGGGAGAGAGAGGGGGGTGCTCACATAGGCAGCAGGGTCGGGCGGGGCTCGGGTAGGCCGCGGTGGAGTGGGGATGGCGGAGATGACCACGGCGGCCGTGGGCACCAAGGGCGGCAGGGGCCAGGCGTGGGAGTGGAGGCGTGGCCTCCAGGGCGCGTGAGAGGGCGTCAGGAGGCGGTCGAGGCCTCGGAAGGCCCCGAGCGCCGGCAATCCGTGATGGGCTGGGGCCACCGTGCCCGCGGGAGGAGCCAGTGGCCACGGGAGGCGCGGAGTCACCAGAGGGTTATGGACGACAGCCGATGCGGCAAGGGCTCACCGGAATCGGCGGCAGTCGCGTCCGGGAGGAAGAGGGGATCGAGATCGAGATCAGGATGAGGGGATCGGGGTGAGGAGGGATTCGGGCGAGGGGGGATCGGGGAGAGGATCCGATTGCGGGTGAGATTGAGAGAGATGACGGGAGGAGGGGGGTCTGGTCGGGCCCTCCTGCCTGTCTACGGCTCTAGGGTGGGGCAAGGTGGGCTGGGTCATGGCCCAGTGTGGGAGGGGGGTTGGGCTGGGGTAGGCTAGATTTTATTCCCTTTTTTGTTTTCTTTTTATTATTATTTGTTTAAGCTACTTTAGTATTTTGTAAATATGAGACTAGCCCCAAAAATTAGTGTGATATTATTCAGAATTATTACTAAAGGTTTCTAGGATTTACAAAAATCATTTGATTATTGGTTTTATTAAAAAGGTAATAAAAGCCATTTCTTTCCTACTGTTTTTAATTCTTTATAATATTAAAACATTTTAATAAAACCCCAATTCACTTTTAATATGGCATATTGATTATTAGGCATTTTATAAAATTGCTACTATAATTTTTGGTTAAAGTTTACCTGCCAATTTTGGTTTTTATTATCCAGATCAAGAAGGGGGGTTGGACTTTGATTTGTATGATGATGATCAAGGCACAGTTGGCACATGGTTTATTGATATCAACCATTATGATACAGAATGATCAACTGCAAAGTTTGATCAAGGCATGATGGGTACACTGGATTCAATACCCCCATCATGATCTGAAGATTAACAAAAACCAAAATTTTGATCAAGGCCGGTTTGAGAAATAGAGATTATCAACAGTGATTAGCAACAGTAATCCTGATTATTGTAGCGTAACACCCGGGGTGTTACAATCATGTCCATGTGGGTTTGGGAATTTATTAAGCAATTAATTAAATCAAACAATTCAAACAGTAGCTTAAACAACCCATTTTAATCATTTATTATTTAAATAAAACATCATATGAATTTAGAAAAAGTCCCAATCTTTGTGGTACTGCTACATAGTGCAACACAAATTTACAAATAAGTTTCAACTTTAAAAAAAATCATTTGGGTGTCAAACAAATTTAAACATAAAGAAAAGAATAGCAGACAAGACCAAAATGAAATAGGGATATTCTTCGCCCTGGGCAACTGCAGCCGGCCCAGCCCATCTCTCTCCTCTCCTTCTTCCTCCCCGCTACAGTGGCTGACGCCATGGCGACCGAAGGCGTCGTCCCCGCCGACCCAGCTACTGCTCCGCGTCGCTACAGTCATCTTGGAGAGGATAAGGGCAACCCTAGTGCACCCGTGGACAAGCCTCGGATCTTTTTCCCCCTCCCAGCTTCGCTTTTCTTCCTCCCCGAGTACAACAACAAATCGCCATGGCCTCCCTCCGGTGAACCCGCGCGGCCAACGGCCCCGCCGTGCCGCTCCTCGTTGTCCAAGAGCCTCCTCGTGGTCCTCTACATCACCTCGCGCAGTCGGTCGTCACTGGGACGCATCGGAGGCCACGAATCGGGCCGCTACTTCCACCACGGCCGCGCGGCCTCGCCGAGAAATTCCGGCCACCCAGTCCTCCCAGCGCCTCCCCGAGCAGCTAGTGAGCTCCGCGGTGATCTCTACTCCATTACCCACTCCTTGCGCTCGTGTTAGCACCGTGGAATGGCATGTCCACCATGACCTTATCCCGGCCGCCGTCGTGCTCGCCGTAGCCGCCGCGACAGTTGTCCACGTCGTCCGTGGAGTACGACAGCGCACGCGCGCGGAACGCCGCGTTTGATTTCCCCCTCTGCTCCCCATCCTCGTCGTGCCCTGCTCGCCGTGCGCCGTTGCGGCCGGCCCCGGCTGAGCACGGTGCTCACCACCGCGTGGCCGCGCTCGCGTACGTGCCACGGACGCGCCCCGCGCGTGAACTCGCAGTGGCCTTGGCTAACGTGGCGCCTCGCCGTGCTCCCGCCTCGCCTCCCCTCCCATCGCAGCCCCTCTCGCCGGAGAGGCTTCGCTGGGCGACCCCGCCGTCGCCGGCGGGGACGGTTTGGTTAAAACCGTGGGCAGAGCCCCCCTCCCCCTCACTGCCAGATGGGCCATGGCCCTAATGTTAAAAAAAAGAAAATTGTTAAGTTAATTGTCTCTTGAGTGAGTGACACGTGGGCCATTTCAAATTAATCCCTTTTAATTAAACTCTATTTGGACTAATAGGTCAATGACATGTGGACCCCATGTGTTGACTAGTTAATTCAATAGTTTTATTAACCTGTGAGTATGACTACTAGGCCCCACTTGTAAGAATTAAATAAAATGAATTTTTATTGCTGAGAGGCTGACCAGTGGGACCCACTGGTCAGGTTTGACCAGTCAACCCACTGTTCTGGACAATGTTGGATTTAATTAATAAAGGAAATTCCTAAAAGCTTTTAAATATTAGAAAATCAATATCTTTTAAACCGTAAGTCAGATTAAAAAACTTTATACATGAAAATTGATGAGAAAAATATGACGAACCCGGATACGCTACCCGCATACCCACCGCACCCCTCTAACATGCTGAACCCGCGACTTTCCCCCTCCGGATCGTCTGTCCGGTAATTACCCGCAGCCGGTAAAACTTTTCGGATGAATTTATTCTAAACAGGAAAGTTGTTCAGAATGGTTCAACTAACTCGGATACCCCACCCATACATTTGTTGGATGTCCACGACACCTCCGGCATGATAACTTCCCCTCCGGACAGCCTGTCCGATAATCACCCGGAGCTGGCAGTTCATCCCCGGATGAATTCCCGCTCCGAGCATAATACATTGCCCTGCGTTAGAACACCGTTACCTTTGCTTATGTCATGCCATGCATATCTTTGTTTATGATTGCTGTGTATTTACTGTTCCCCCCTTATCTCCGATAGACCCTGCCGTTGTCGACTACACCGCCGCCGAGTACGACTACTTCGTCGACGATCGTACCGCTACTACTGAGCTTCCAAGCAAGCAGAGCCATTTTCCTTCCCCAGATATCGCCTATCTTTTCCGTACTTTTCTTGCACTAGGCATTGTTACTGCTGGTGCTACGTTACAATCCTATTCAATTGCATAGCATGTTTTTGTCACCCCTTGATGTACCCTCCTTTCTCCTATGCTGCCTTATAAATATATATATTATGTTCAGCAGTTAGCCCTGCATTTGGTTAGTTACTAGGATTAGATAGCGGGTCGTGATCACTCTGGCAGTGATCGCAGAAATGATATATTACAACTGCAACAGGTACGGATCAATTCAGACGCCCTAGGGAACCTACAACGGCGAGACTCTACCGAGTCGCTTCGAGTTTGACTTACGAGTGGAACGACTCGTATTTCACTCTCGTCGGCTCAGTAGCATAGCATCACCGGGATGATACGAGGTTTAACTCTTTAGTTCATTCCGCTGGTGTCTCGGCACCACCGGGGTGATACGAGAATATTCCTCTTTAGTTCATTCCGCTGATGTCTCTGTCGAACCTCTTCGATTGTACCATCGAGGGTGATTCCTCCTGGTTTCACTTGATGGTAGGAACTCGAATTAACTGGTGTCCTTACAGGTAAGGAGTCGGGTGACCCAACGGTGCCCGCGCAGGGTATCTTAGTGGAATGACAGGTCAGGTGTATTCCACTGGTGTGCGGCGGGTCTGTTACTGTTTGTGGCCAACAGAAATCCTGTTGAACGAAAGTCGAGCTCTTCGGAGCAAACGCGAGACGAGGTAAGGAGACGGTTCACCTTGTTGGTAACCGCACGAGTTGGTGGGACGTCAGGGCAGGCACGAATGTTACTGGTGGACCTGGCTGCGGTCGTTGTCCATGACTCACTCGAATAGGGGCAACGATAACGGTTGTCCCGAAGATAATAATAAAATTCTAAATGGTTCGGTAGATGACTTGAGAGGCCCGTTGGTCTGTGCGCACTACCTTCCCGTGGGATAAGGAGTTATGGGCCCCCCTGCGTCGTAGTTTGTCCGAAAGCTCTTTAGACGTCAGTAGTATCGCGGTCTGATTGCCGGGAAGCGGTGTGTATTCTTCGCTCGAGCGGTGTATTTGGATTTGCTTTTACTTCACCGGCCAGCCTCGCACCCTGCAGGAGTACGTCGGGGTTAGGGTCCAAAGCCCCGCGTACATAGGATATAGTCCGGCGGATGACCTCTCTGTTGAGTTTGAAAGATGGGCTACGGAGTGTCGGATAGCCTCGGTGGACCATTCCCGAACAAGGTGCCTGCCACCGTGGAGATCCGTGCGTGTAGTGTAACACAAGTGCACCCCTGCAGGGAAGAATAATCTATTCGAATAGCCGTGTCCACGGTAACAGGACGCTTTATGATGAAGCTGGATCTTACCACTACAAACTATTATTATTAAACTGTATGGTTCTGGGTTTGCTTCCTTGCTGGGATGTCGAGGACGGGATCTCGGAGGCATTGCTAATTATTAGAACTTACTATTATACAATGCTGCAACAACTTCTTCTGCATTGTTACTTTATGCTTTATATGAACTGTTGGTTGTTTCTCTTCTCATGCTGCAAGGCATCGTCAGAAGATGCTAGTCTTTGATAGGCCTAGCTTCTTACCCTTATTCTGATTTCTATCTTGCAGTCCACTATATATAGCCTCCCCTTTGCATTTGATATCATGCATAAATGATTAGTAGCGGACGTAAGACTCGCGGGTATGCTAGATACTCACCTGCTTTATTTTCTCCTTTTATTGTTTTGCCTGATCGGCCGCTGCAGTCGACGTTGGAGCCTTGGAGTCTAGGAGCAGAAGATCCCAGATGCCGACACCGCAACGTGAAGATCCCTGATGACATCTACGACGTCGAGTTCCCCGTTGACCAGGAGTAGTTTGGAGGTTCCCAGGCAGGAGGCCTCGCCTTTTCGATCTGTTGTTAATTGTGCTAGCCTTCTTAAGGCAACCTTGTATTCTGGTGTCTGTACTCAGATACTGTTTCTTTCACTAACTTCGTGCTCTCGAGCTGTTGTATTTGAGCCCTCGTGGCCCCTGGCTTGTATTAAACATCTTGTATTATTTAATTTGTAGAGTTGTGCTGTGATATCTCACCGTGAGTCCCTGATCTCGATCGTGTACCTTGCGTGTATGATTAATGTACACGGTCTGATTTTGGGGGCGTCACATTGAGTAGGTAAATGATAACAAGCATAATTTCTGTGGTGACATGCTACCAACCATAAAAGAACTTTTAAGTAAAGTAAGCAAGGCATGTAATTCAATTCAAGTCATAACAAGCAAGAGTCTATATTAGCATTGAAACAAGAAACATAAGAACATAAAGGTGCAAGAGCTCTCGCTGTCCGTGACTCGAATGTCTCCAAATTATGGTTGCGTGCAAGAAGTGGGAGATGGGAATACGAGAGAGTAAAAACATACTATTTATTTTGGTTGAGAACTCAATCTACTAAAGTTTCACACTTAGTTTTATTTGGAATCTTATCTTGACTCGTCCCCAGACCACTAGCCAAGTACAAGTCAAACTGATCCACCCCCTTTCGACTTTTTGAGCACTCATGCTATGGATGAGCGTAAGAAATAAAGTTGACACTTAGGATGCCAAAGAGAGAGATGATGGAGGTGGAAGAAAAAAAGGTGGAAAAGGCTCACATCAATGAGGACAATCATAGGCGAGAGAAAGCCAAATGATAGATATGATGTGAGGAGTAGGGATTGCCATGCAACGGATGCACATATGAGCTATGGAAAGCTCTCGAAAGGAACTAGTGGGGGTGCATCCAACTTGCTTGCTCAAGAATACCTAGATCTCATTTGAGGAGGCTCATCATTGGAATATACAAGCCAAGTTCTATAGTGTAAAGGTCCCGTCATAGCTATGTATGTATGATGATCTCTATGGAGTACAAGATATAGGAGGGAGTACGAGTGTGGGTCTCTTAAAAGGAATAGTAGTGTGCCCCCTTCTCTCTTTTTATTTTAGTTTTCTCTTTTTTCTATTTGCTTGTATTTTTTGGTGGCCTTAATGGCTCTTTCTATTTACCTCTCATTTGTCCTCTTTGGGATCTTTTAATTTTTCCTCTTTGGGATATTTTCCTTACTTAGGGGCAACACTCTTTATTACAAGTAGTATAGAAGATCTTTCACACTTTACAAAAGTACTCAGCATAAAGAAGATGAAGCTATAATGATGTATGAAAATGTATGCCTCTGCCAGTGTAGCAGGATATGCAATGATAATAGCGCGTCATGTAGCAATGATTAGGGAAAGGACCAACTAGCATGCGGCTCATCATTCAAGCAAAAGCATTTATGACATGAAGATCAAGTCATGAGATGGTGGATGTTGCATGGCAATATATCTCGGAAAGGCTATGGAAATGCCTTGACAGGTAGGTATGGTGGATGTTCTGAGGAAAGATATAAGGACTTAGATGATGAAAGAGAATATCATGCTAAGGGTTTGGATGCACCGGCAAAGTATGCGCCAACTCTCGAGGTGAGAAAGGGCAAAGCACGGTACTGAAGAGGCTAGCAAAATATGAGGAGGTTGAAGTGTCAACTTTCAAATACTTACATTAGTCCGAAGAACTCATGCACTTATTATCGATAACTCTCAATCTAATCAGAAGGTTCACAAAGAGGCAAGTACCTCGAGGAGGAGTGTATGGGGGTTTGGTATCCTTGTGCATACTCGACTCATGGTACGTGAGTGTTCTCTAATATCCGATCAATCCAAAGATTAGTGATCCATCTAGTACCTAGAGTTCTCAACTAGTTTTTGTAGTTTTTCAAAAATAAACAAGGATTGCCCAAAATACGACATCTATCCCTAATAGGTTATATCTCTTGACACCAAAAGTTCAAACATTACTCAAAACAATACCTCAAAACTATTGCAAGTTACTACTACAATTGAATAGCAACCTCAATTACCTACGTCAATACACACAACTCAGTGCAACATGCCAACTCTCTAAATAAGATAAACATGAAAACTCAAGAGAGTTCGAGCAACAAACTAAACAAAATCTCTTAAAAAGATAAACATGAAAGCACAAGAGCTTAGCATGACAACAGCTGCGAAAAGGTAAAGAACACACACAAAAAGAAAGATAAGCATGAAAATCATATGATGTGTTCTAGTTTAAAGTGGAGCGTGTTTCTCTCCCACACAAAGAAAGATGGGTTCTAACTTGTTATGAGAAACAAAAAATTCTAAAGAAAACTAAGAAAGTGAAGAGCAATACGCTCCAAGCATAGCACATAACGCATGAAGTGATAAAAATATAGTGGAACGAAGGACAAACTGATAATTGTTGATGGAGAAGGGGATGCACGGTGGCATCCCCAAGCTAATATGCTTGAGTCTCCTTGGATATTTCTTGGGGATGCATGGGGTTATCCCCAAGATTGAGTGTTTGACACTCCCGGATCTTCTTTCATCATCTTCCTTCGCACACTTGAAAACTCCCTTCATACATAACTCATCATAAGCTGATTAGAGAGGTTAGTACCCATAATAAAACAATTTTACTCTACTGGAAATAAAGATATTCTTGAAGATCTACTGTTTCTCAATATTCCCCAAAAGTTTTTGCAAATAAAAAAATAGCGCAAGATTTTCAAAACTGAGAAAAGGCAAAACGGGGTAGAATCTGTGAAAAACAGAATATGAGGTAGTAAATAAATTTTTTGGGGTACTTCTGCAATTCAAGTCAAAAAACTCAGAACAGATGCACGAAAGATAATTGTATAGAGCACACTTTCAAAACAAGTCAGATCAAAAAGATGATCTGGTGATTTTAGCCGATTTTTCGTCCAAGGGCATAATCTGTTTTCTGGACAGCACGTCACAACTTTTGAACTTTGTTGCAATCATAGGCTTAACTTGGCACAAAGCTTGAAAATAAAGATACAATGATGTTGCTACAGTAGTAACAATCATCAAGACCTCTAAAAACAGAAGGAAAAACATCTTGGGTTGCCTCCCAACAAGTGCTTTCTTTTACGCCTTTGAGCTAGGCAAGAAAGAAAAACATCAAGTTTATCAAGTGTAAGAGAATAGCTAGCACGTGTAACAGACTCAAAAGGTAATTTAATCGTCTTTCTAGGGAAGTTTTCCAAGCCCTTCTTGAGAGGGAATAGGATTTTTATATTCCCCTCTTTCATATCAATGACAGCACCAACGGAGCGAACAAAAGGGCGTCCCAAAATAAATTGACATGAGGGTTCACACTCAATGTCCATAATAGTAATATCAACGGGAACATAATTATCATTGACAATAATAAGAACATCGTCAATATTCCCCAAAGGTTTCTTTACGGAAGAATCAATGAGACGAACACCAAAAGAACAAGGATCAAAAGGTTTCAATTCAAACATATAATACATTATTTTGGGCATAACGGAGGTACTAGCTCCAACATCACATAAAGCATAACAAGAGAAGTTATTCAATTTTATTTTGATCATAGGATCCCAATGATCTTCTAGCTTCCTAGGTATGGAGGATTCTAACATAAGCTTCTCCTCCCTATCTTTAATGAGAGCATTGGTGATATGCTCCATGAATGCAAGATTTAGTGTGCTAGTGTGGGGGTCTCTAGACATTTTGTGTAATAAACTAATAACTTCAGAAAGGGTACATCTATCAAAAATCAAGGTCACTACTATCAAGTAAGGTGGTATTTATGTCATTTAGGCTTACTTGTTTGAAAGCCTCTATGTTCATAGGAGTCTCTTATTCTACGGTTGAGCTAATAGCATCACCATTAATAGGTCCAATGGGACTAGGGGTGTGTTCGGTGCAAAAAGTTTGGATATCCTCAACAACTTGGATAGTAGAAATGGTATAGTGTGTAGGAAGCCTCTTAATTCTATCTTCTTCCTCCTTTTCTCTAGCCCATCTATCTTTCATTTTATCCATCATTCTAATGTTTTCATTTATTTTCACTTGAATAGCATTCATAGGAGGGGAGAATTTCTAATTTTAAACATCTCAACATCTAGGGCTATGTTGTCTACCTTCAAAGAGAGATTATCTAATTTGTCCAATTTCTCTTCTACACTCTGGTTGAAGGCTTTTTTGGTAGTGTTAATGTCCTTAAGCATGCTCTCTAATTCCGAAGTGGAGTTCTTGGTGCTAGGATAAGTGTTGTTGTTCCCATAGTTGTTGGATGGGAACGGTCTAGGATTTCTACCAAAGTTACTCCTATAAGCATTGTTGTTGAAGTTGTTTCTAGAGATAAAGTTCACATCTTCTTGTTCTAGAGAAACCAAGGAATTTGAAGGAACATCATGAGGATCAATAGGAGCTTGATTGGTAGGTAAAGACATGATCAAGTCAACTTTTTCATTTAGGGAGGAGATCTCCTCGACAGAGTTTACCTTCCTACATGTTGGAGCTCTTTCGGTGTGCCATTGGGAATAATTGTTCATCATCTCATCTAGTAGTTTTGTGGGAGCACCAAGTGTTGTTGACATAAAGGTTCCTCCCGCGGCCGAATCTAACAGCTTTCGCGAGGTAATGTTCAATCCTGCATAAAAAGTCTAGATAACCATCCAAGTAGTCAAACCATGCGTAGGGAAATTCTTAACAAGAGGTTTCATACGTTCCCAATATTGGGCAACATGTTCATTATACAATTGCTTAAAATTCATAATAGTCCTCCTCAATTGGATAATCTTAGCAGGTGGGTATTACTTCGCAATAAAAGCATTCTTGCACTTATCCTAAGAATCTATGCTATTCCTAGGAAATGATTGGAACCAAATTTTATCTCCTCCTCTCAAGGAGAAAGGAAAAAGCTTAAGCTTAACAATATCACCTTCTACTTCTTTCTACTTTTGCATATCACAAAGCTCAAAAAAATTATTCAAGTGTAAATCAGCATCATCTCCAGAACCAGAGAATTGTTCTTTCATAACAAGGTTTGGCAAGGCAGGTTTAATTTCATGAGAATCTGCTGAAGTGGTAGGTGTAGTAATAGAAATGCAGATAAAGTCATTGTTGTTGTGACTAGTGAAGTAACACAACTAGGTGTTTTCATTGGTACCCATAGTAGCAAAAGCAAGCAAGACAAGCAATGTTTTTGTGATTTTTGATATACCACACTAAGAAAAAACTAAAAAGGTAAACTAACAAGACTAAAAAGCAAAGATAAAAGATAATGTAACGGTACGAGAGATGATAATGGATTCTCGCCCTTCGTTGGTTACCCCATGTGGACGGTGAGATGTAATGTAGCGGCAAATTTCCCTTGGCAAAGATACCATGGTTGAGATAGAACCAGGAGGAATCCAACGACGACAAGTAGGTGGTTCGACAAGTGACGCACCGTTTATGATAATCACTTTCTTCGCCTGGACCTGCACACAGATACAAATAACTTTGCTGCCAACAAGTACAGAGAGGTTTTTAATCTCTCCGGCCTTGCCGTTTATAAAGGATCAAACAAAAGAGTAGAAAGTAGTGATAAATGCAACTAAAAGTAAAAGCAGGAAGTAAATTGAGGGTGTAAACAATGGTGGAAATATGGACCGGGGTCCCATGAAGTTCACTAGTGATGTCTCTCTCCCAAAAGATGATAAACAACTATGCAAGGTGGACAAATTACAGCTAGGAAATTGACAGGATTAAAAACGCACCGCAATGCTAACTATGCTACAAAAGAAGGAAGAGGCTCAAAAGCATGGGCGGTACGCCAAGACAAGTAGGCCGAAATCCATCTTCATCTACTCACAAATCATCCACCTTGAGATATCTATCCAGAACATCTTGCTGTTATTAAGTTGCGAGCCCCACCCAAAGTGTAAACCTAAAGCAACAAACAACTGCATTAAAAGAACTTCGCGTAAAGTAAAAAAAATCCTTGCACCCGTAAGTACAAGCACCGTTGTTTACCCCCTTGTGGAAACAACACATCCCCTAGATTCATGTTTCTGTCAGTCAAGCTAGTAATGAGGGGCATGCACCCACAATCATGCATAACGCTCCCTCTTGGAGTTACAATCTATCACTTGGCTAAAGTGATAAAAAGCAACGGAGAACATGCAAAAATAACTCAAAAACATAAATATAAAAGGAGAAGAACCAAATATATTACTCATCGCAATCTGAACATAATCTCATAATCCATCAGATCCCAGTAAACTCAACATAGCAATAGGAGAAGAATTACATATGTGCCTTGATCATGTAGGGAAGCTCACAAGGTCTAATCAATGAAGAACAAAGAGGGGGAGAGGACGTTACATAGATACTGATCATGGGCCCATGGTCCAAGGTGGACTACTCACGGCTCATCCGGGAAGCGTCCATGGTGGTGGAGAAGCTCCCAGAGGTCAATCTTCCCTCTGGCAGGGTGCCGGGACAGGCTCTCCTGGCAGCCCCGATCTTGGAAGCGCGACGGCGGAGGAACAGAGGGGACATCGCGAAAATGGGTTCTGTCATCGGGGGTTTCAGGACAAGAGGTAAATATAGGCGAAGGGGGCAGCCAGGGGTCTAGCCGGCCCCCCTGGCGCGACCTAGCTAGGGTGGGGCCGCGCCCCCTGGCCGCCTAGGCACCAGGTGGGTCCCCCCAGCGCCCCTTCGGGCATCTGGAAGCTTCTATGTCGCTGATTTTTTATATATTTCTCCCAGAATTTTTCTGGCACTTTAAGTAATGGGAAACCCGAAATACAAAAACAGCAGAAAACAGAAACTGGTACTCGGGTGCACTGAGTTAATAGTTTAGTTCAAATATGATCAAAAGTGTATGAAAGTGCATCAAAAGCATAGCAATATCGCCCAAAACATGCATGGAGCAATTAGAAATTATAAATACGTTTGGAACGTATCATCCTCTTCTGTTAGCGCCAGAGCAGCAGACACCTTCTTGTTGACTCAGGAATCCTCCTGGTTCGATAAACCTTATAGTCCTCACGTAATGGAAATTTTCTGCTACTACATCATAACCTTCCACTTAGGGTAACCAACGAGGAGGTGTTATCTGCCCCCATCAACGTCCATCATATCATTCACCTAATGGTATGACCCCATTGTCAACAGTCATACCATCTCTCATGATCAGGAAACCTTGATAATCAATTTATCAATGGACTAGTCTTAGTGGAGGCTACTAGGTACTTCTTTTGTTTACATACCACATGTGTATTAGTGTTTCCCGTTAATAAATTTATAACATGGTATTAAACTTCTTATGGACTTAATTAAATACTCCAATGAACATGCTTCATCAGTTGCCTCTAGGGCATATTTCCAACAGTCTCCCACTAGTACTAGAGTACAAATAATCTAGTTGCATTTGTTACCGATCATGACCCCTTATCATATAAGTGATCCATCGTTCTTGCTTATGAAAGAGGTTACGTCAATGTTCTGTCTCATTCAGATTCGTATTTCTATTACAAATAGTTCATGCTACCTTATTTAACATTAAACACTTGATAGAATATATGTTTGTTCGTAGAGTGAGACTTTTGTTTCTCAGTGTTCACAATGACATCCTTTTGGTCACAAGGACTTTTCCATAGTCATGTATACTGCGAATACACTCAGTCAGAAGTCAAACTTTCTATGCCAAACATTATAATTTCTACTTCTTGAGCAACTACATATCTATATTGCATACTTTAATTGATGGCGCATAGTATGCAGCTTCAATGTCTAATTAGGTTTATATCAATTTTGAGTATTCATTTGTAGGAGAACTCTTTTGAAATTCAGATCTTGAACTAGCGTAACCCTTTACATTTCAAGCCAACCCCCCTTTTAGTTTTGAGATGTATCCTTAGTTCTATTTCTATAGATACTGAAGGATGAACTTAAAGTATTGTTCAGTGATTTACTCCTAAAACACTTGGAAACATATTCTTCTCCTAAGAATCTTGGTCACATTATGTCATGTACACTTCATTATTTGTATGATAGAATATGCTCCTAAGGCACATCTCTATTCTTTCACATGACTCTTGTTGCTGCAAAGAGATAAACTCTGTGCTCCTCCTAGTTACACAAGTAAAAACATCTTTCTTGCGTTGTTACCTCCTAAACTTCTTCCATAATCCACTCTAGGAGAGTATCTAGAGTTTAATGTTTATTAAATTATCGATCTATGCTTGTAGATTCTGATGTTGAACATCCTTTCATTCATGAAAGATCCAATCAACCATTAATATCTATTGATACCAACTATGTTACTCATAGTATGTCATCCACATACAAGAGTGCTTGTCAAGCGTCCACTGAAATATGATAGCCACATATGAGATTAGAAAACTTTACAATGCTCCCACTAAAAAAATATGCCTTCCGCATATTCCATTATGGAAATGTATCCAGCTCCCACTCAGCTTTATTTATACATAGGTTTTTCTCAATAGCTTGGTTAAGTCCAAAATAGTTTTGATATTCCTATCAAAATAAGAATTTTAGGTACGAGATCCCATCGTCCATATTTGATTTTCAAAACTTTCTTTGTTCTACTAATTACAACATTCGATCGAATGAATTTCGAGGATTTTTAGTTTTTATAATACAATGGAAATGTGTGTACTGAATATCCTACTCATTGAAACTTCTCTACCGGTCATAGTCAATCTTTCAAATTTGTCAAAACATCCTTTTGATGAATTGAGCTTTATTTCATTTATGATGTCACATTCTTTCCTTATATCCTTGTTGTTTATTGGGAAGATCAAGAAACCACTACCACTTTACTCGATGAGATTCAACAATATTTGATGTAACTCATTATAGGATTAATGCCTCTTAGTCACTTCTCCTGTTTAGGTTTACCATCACATCTTTGCATTTTGTAGGTATTTCTTGTTTCATCAACATGAAAAGTGAATCATGAATGCTAATCTGCACAGAAGCAGAGCATATTATGAAACCCTACGGGCTTAGTAACAGCTTTGTTGAGAATACCATGATCATCATCATATGCTTCTCTTTTATTGGTAGAGTTCTAGTTTCAGAACATATTCCATTTCCGAGATCTAATATTTGCAGTAAAGTGAACAATGTTTTTTTCGTGCTTTTACTTTATTCATTTCAACTCATTTGTTCAGAAACCCATTCTCAACAAGTACCAAGTTTAGCAATAACAATTTCATCCCTTCTTGGTCCTTGATTCGGAAGCTATGTCCGTAGTAACCTAAGGACTTATTACAAATATATCTCTTGTACTTATCTCATAAATCCAAACCCTTTTAAGAAAACAATGACATTGTTGGGAATGTGCCCTACAGGCAAATAAAATATGTTTGGTAGCATATTCCTGATGAATACATCCCTACCACCCTAGAACCTCCAACACCTAATGAAGAACCAATGATGACTAAGTCCAATGAAATCAGAATCAGACCTATTACTGGCCAAGTCGGACCGTCCGGACTTCAAGTCGGACCGTCCGATCATAGGTCGGACCGTTCGACCTGACACCTCGGACCAGCCGACTTATGAAAACAGACATCAGTAGAATTTTCCGCATATGGTGGACCGTCCGGTCTGTAACGTCGGACCGTCTGGCCTGAGCCCGGACCGTCCGACTTGAACCCCGGACCGTCCGACCTCCCCGACGTCTGCGCGCAGAATTAAGGGATGCGGCCCATGTATTCCTGTTTGGACCCCCTAGCTTATAAATATAGGACCCCCTACAAGTTTTAGGGTTAGACCATGTTTTGATAAACCCGAGTTCATGAGAATAGCTTCAAGCTTTCAACTTGAATCATGAACTTTAATTCGTATCGATCTGAAGTTCTGCTGCTACAAGTTTTGTGTGATATGTTGTTCCATTGGGAATTAGTAGATTGAAAATTACCGTCTCATGGTCGACGGATACGTTCCGCAAGTGTGTGAAGTTTTGAATATCCAAAAGGTAGAGAGTTGTCGCATTGGCAACATGGATCTAGCGAGGAGAGTTCATCGGCTACATACAAGTTATCTATCATCGCCCCCATATTCACCATTAGCTTACTAAGAAGATCGGGCCACCCCATATCAATTCCATTAGTTCATAATACGTTTTATACTGTGCTATAACTATATTAAGCGGAAACCTTAGTACACGTGTGGTATACAAACAACCAAGTACCTAATTAACTCTAGTATACTAGCTCATTGGGCAATCGATGATCAAGGTTTCCTGATCATTAGGTACGAACCGCCTATTGACAATGGGGTCGTATCATTGGAACAATGATATGATGGACACACACCCACTAGAAGGGTTGCAATGTGATCCAGTCACATAAGTTCAACATTGCGATAACTGTAACGTAGTGACCAAATCCTTAGTCCATAATGATCATACGTAATTGCTAAATATTAGGATGCTTTGATTTGCATCCACCGCCTCACTGAAATATGGTGGCCATAAAGTGTACTTTGGGTATTCCAAAATAGATATGTTGATGAGTATGCAAATAGATCAGCGAAGACATGGTTTCTCTGTAGGTACACATTGGTGAGAAAGGGGGCTGCCCACATGTGAGGGGATCAGTTACCTCGACTTTTGCTAGACGTAAGAGTCCGATCCGAGAGTGTGGCCATCTTTTGGATTGGGTGTCGACTCCCCGGGGGCCGATTTGTTCGTTGTTAGTTAGAGGGATTATTAAGCCTGACTCTCGGAACAACTCTTTAATGAGTGTCTTTAACGGGACCGACTGAGAGAACCAGCGTACATGCGGAGCCTTGTAATGGGCAGTTGGTACACCCCTGCAGGTTTAAATCTTTTCGAGAAGACGTGTCCACGGTTACGGAAGACTTGGAACCTACGTCTTTTTCATAGATAACATTAACTGAATCATAACTCAAATTTCATCAATGTGTGTTTGCCTTGACTGCTTCTTCTTCGTCTGGATGCAAAGATGAGGACAAGGATAGGATAGGTGTTATGTTTGCGTAAGTAGCTGATAGCAAGACTTGTTGGAGGCGATTCCTTATCGAATGTTTAGTTCTCATCTTACTCGAAATAGATCGTTAGCCACTTATATAATGCTAGTGTGGCTGCAACCTCAACCACTACCCACATCTTACCTTTAGAAGTTAGATACAAGACTTGTTGATACAGCTCACTCCTTCTTTTCTCTTTTACGCACGTTTGAAAACGATCTTGGACTTCAGAGGAGCTCTACGATCCTTCTTCTGGACGGCTTCGTGGAGAATCGATGACTACTAGTTAGGCGGATCCCGACGGAGAGCCTCGACCCGTGTGGTTACGGGAATGATGTGTTTTACGTTTGCCACTAGGCATTTGATTGTAGTCTGTACTCAGACATGTATCTTCCGCTAGGTCAAGAGCTACCTTGCATTCATGCTCACATTTCAAATTGAAATTAAAAAATGGGGAAGCAGAAGCCCTAATTGAATTTAATTCAAATGGCCAGATAAAAATATTTTCCAAAAATTCATTTGAAAACTTGTAAAACTTCTAAAAATATGCATGATCATTATCCATGTCTTGTGGGACCCACTTCATGCATATGGAATTTTACAAAATTCCAAATAGAGCTTTGGGACATCTATAAGTGGCTAGCATTATGCATTAGAAGTCCACATAAAAATTTGGGACATCTATAATACCTAAATAGTTCATCCCCACTAACTTATTTATCTTGACATGCAAGCTATCCACATCATCAAGTAGGTCCATCATGCAACTCTTTCACTAACTCTTCATGCACATGCTCCCATTTACTTTGCATGCATGCATCCTATGACACTAAATAATAACTTTTTTATGCACTCAACCTCAAAATTTATAAGAAACTATTTTATAGAAAATAAAATTATGAGTTACATCGCATTTTATTTGCTGTAATACCTAAATAGTTCATCCCCACTAACTTATTTATCTTGACATGCAAGCTATCCACATCATCAAGTAGGTCCATCATGCAACTCTTTCACTAACTCTTCATGCACATGCTCCCATTAACTTTGCATGCATGCATCCTATGACAACTAAATAATAAGTTTTTTATGCACTCAAACTCAAAATTTATAAGCAACTTTTTTATTGAAAATCAAATTATGAGTTACATCGCATTTTATTTTCGGTGTGACATTTTTTATAAATACATATCCATAGTAACTATCATTGTTTTAGGTTTAGAAAAGGGTGGACACGTCTTCACTTTCTCTACTGAATGTTGTTTCCGCCTCATACCATCTCGCTGGTATATTGTCAAGTATCTAAATTAACAACAAAAACCAAACACATTTTTGGATTTTTCATCAAAAAATTAGATTTTTTTTACTTTAAGCAATATTTCTTTCAAAAAAGCATATATAATAAAATTTTATTATGTTTCATAATGTTTCACATGTTTTAAAACATCAAATTCTTTCTTAACAGTTCCCGCAGCAACACGCGGGGTATCATCTAGTTTTATTAAATGCCTAGGTATTTTATTTATGGCAAAACAAATAAAACAGAAGAAATAAAAAGAAAAAGAAGAAAACAGAGAAGGGAGGGACTTACCTGACGCCCAGGGGCGAGGCCCACTCCTTCTCTGCCTCGGCCCAGCCCACCAGGGCGCCTTGTCGTCTTCTTTCCCTCCCCTCCAAGCTGCTCGCTGAAGCAGAGCATGCGCGAGGACGCCACCTCGACGCCCAGCCTTTTCTAGGCCTCCCCCTCGCTTCTCTCTGTGCCACGCACTGCTGCAGGACACCCCACACCCCCTAGACTCGCTCTGTCCCCTTCCCTTTCTTCACTGGCGAAGAATCCACCGCACCCGTAACCTAGAAGAGAGGGCGGCGACGCCCCGACGTGGCCAACGGCAGCTAGGAGCCTCGCCTCCATGTCCAATCGCTTCAGAGCCGTCGACTCCTCCGATCCTCGCCCTCAATCGAAGCTTGGAGCCACCGGAGATGGCACGAGCCCCAAGTTCCTGCCGCCGGCCGCCGAGGAGAAGAACTTCAATTGCGCCCCGACCCGAGCTTCCCCGGCTCCGCCGACTTCACGCTTCGATTCACGGTGAGGAGCTCGTCAGTTTGCCCCCTTCCCTGCCTCCTCTTGCGCCCTGGAACGTGATTCCGGCGAGGTCAGTGGACGGGCCGCCGCCTCCGTTGAAGCCCTCGTCGCCACGGGCCACGCCTTTGGCCCCCGACTGCTCCAGCAGATGCGCGGCTTCGCGCTGAGCGTCCCCATGTCCCCAGCTACACCCCCCGTGCCCCAAATCAACATCCCGGCGAACTCCGGCCAACAGTAACCACGTCGGCGACGACCTAAACTAACCCTAAGCCTAATCACCACCTAAAATCCCCTGGGCCACTGACAGTGGGCCCAGGTTAACTAATTAACCCCTTGTTAACTTAAACAGAAGTTTAAACTAACCCTAGCCACTGACCAGTGGGACCCCCTGTCAGGGAGGCCCACACGTCATGCTGACGTGGGCATGACGCCATAATTGCTAAATCAATTAATTTAAATAAGAAAAAGGAAAAAAAATTAAACTTTAGAAATTCATAATTAATTCATATTAACTCCAAATTGGGGAAATAATATGTCTAAAAATATCAGAAAAATCCAAGGATTGTGAATATGGACTTTTTTCATGTTTGACCAATTAAAATTGGGTGAACAGTGGCAAACATCCATATGGCTTTAATTCAAATTCAAATTTGAGGTGCATTTCCAATTGACTTTGCAATTGGCTTCTTTTAAATGGAATTGCCAACACATTGTGACCATGAACATCACCACTACAATATTGATCATGTGCTTGAGCATTGCAAATAAATTTATGCCTTGTTTATTTGTTTGCTCGATAGACTTGCAACCGGAATCGGAGGCCACCCCTTCGTTGAAGACACCGTTATCGAACCTCGTCAGCAAGGCAAGCAAACCCCCATTGATCATGTCGATAAAATCCCATTTCCCTCTCAGTCTCGCTTATGCATTGTTTAGGATGATTACCATGCTACGTTTCTATCGCATAGATGAACCCATTCCGTTGCATGACCTATCATTTGACATAGTAGTAAGCAAACCACAATCCTAGAAAATGTAGGAGTTGATTGATATCAGGTGGCCCCTGCAACTGTTAAAGCTTATTGCATGCTTAGAGTTTACAATGAGGATACTTTGATCTGTGAGTCGGGATGGTAGCAATCAAGTTGATGATGGTGGAAATGTGTTGGTGAATCTACCCTAATACAAGGTGAACGATGAGAGGCTGTGTAGGAGTACACAGTGGGTTGTCTCGTTGAACACCGCCTTAAGTCTGAGTTCTTGTGTGGTGATCCAAGAAGAAGAGTAAAACCACACATTGGGCTCACTGACACCTCTCGACCTAGTACCTCAACCCGTTCGAACCCCAGAAGTCGCATTAGTTCGCAAGTTCTGGTAGGGCTGTGGCACGGTCTACGAAGTGGATGAACGACTACTCAGACCGGCTTGGGACCCTGCACACATCGTTTGAGGCCGTACTGGAACCTCGGCCGGACTTCCATGTGGATCCCCCCTCAGATAGGCGACTCTATGGACTAGATCGGAGCTGTGGGCGAAGTGTTGTGGCAACATCCTCGCTGGTACCCGCTTGAAGGGTCCCACTCCATGGCGGTAACTGATGCGTGTGTGTGTGTAGCGGTACACCCATGTAGGGTTAACAAAACTATTCGAATAGCCGCGTCCGCGGTTAAGGACTCCTTTGAAAGCTTAGCTTGATTATTAGACAACTTCAATGTATACTTATAAAACTTGCCAAGATAAGCGTGAGTGTTATGGCGTGCTTTCTCGTGGGAAGTTGAGGAAGGAACCATAGTGGTGTAATTGGTTGGAGATGTAGTGGACTCGTGTACGCTTCTTACCTCAATTCTGGTACTCGTAGTTCAGGACTAGCCAAGTCAAAGCTGGCACTTCTGCTTATGAACCCCACCTCCCTTTACCTTGATACATGTGTATGAGTAGTATAGTTCCTACGTAAGTCTTGCCGAGTACGACTTTGTACTCACGTTTGCTTATTCTATGTATTAGATGAACCCACTGACCCCGAAGGTGGATTCTTCCTGGAGCTCGACGACTGATCAAGCTAGTGTTATCCCAGTCAGACGACTGGTCCCTCGTGGAAGGGCTTGTTTATAGATAAGGCTTCTCTAAGCCATTTGTTAAACTTGTCTGTACTCATACCTACTTTTCTTCCGCATGTTTGATGTAATGTTGGATCACGGTCTTGTGATCTCTGTGTGCACTCTGTAAGAGTTATCAATAAAGTTGTAAACTTTGTAGAGAATTGCAATGATACCTGCTGTTTATAGTAGACATGTGTGCTGCGTGTATGATTATATCATGCATGTCTTAGTATGGGTTTTCGAGACCTTAGTTGTGATCTGGCTGGCGGTCTTTTATACACCAAGTGGCCCTTAGATGTGCGCAGCATGGGGCATCGCGATACGATTGTTCGTGACTCCGTCACGTGCACACTTTGATGTATGATCGAGCCCGCCCTAGACCCCGACTAAGTGATGGGGCTGGAGTAAGTCTATGTAAGGGTTATAATACAATCGATAGTATGGTTGAGGCGACTCATCTATGAGTATGGGAGTTCACCACCCATATCATTTAGACTTGTGTGCGAACGATGAGGACCCATCTCAGTTGATCATCCGGCTTGGATGGGATGCCCCTCACGTTCGATGCTTTCCGAGAACGTTCTGTGCTTGGCCTTGTCTGCTTAGACAAGTGGGTACGGTTCTCGGCTCTCCATATGATTGTGTTGTAGTGAGTCTTGCATACGCTAACCCCGGGTCCCGACAGACTTGGTATTAGAGCAGGACTGACTGTAGGATTATCAGCCTTGGCCGAAGTCGAGTCTCACTTGCTATAGTTATATAGTTACTCTAGTTATATAAGGGAACAACGTAAGGCTTCTTTTTTCTCCTTACCTTCATCGTTCTGAGTTCTGAGTCACCCTCATCTTGTTCTACGGGAAGATAGGACTAGGCTCATCTATGTCTTACTAGAACATCTCGTTGATTGCCTCCTTGTAGCCGTAGGAGAGTTGTGTTCGGTTTGCTATAGTTGTTATGCTTCCTGATTTCTTACATCGTATGTAAGTGATGTTTCCATGTTGTAGGAAATTGTCTTTTCTTACAATTACAGCCGTTATGCTTCCCGAGTCATTCCAGGTTTCTTCATAATCTGATGCCTTTTCAAAATCCTTCCCTCCATTTCGGTTGTCTTTCCATAAGAATTATTAGGTGGCATGCCCGAAAGTTCCACAGACTTTGTTATAGGTTTTATTCTAGAAACCTATATTGATGCATTTGCAGCTCTTCCTCCCACTTTAGATGTCTTCTAGCAAGAAGAAACACACTAACCATCGTGTTGGGGTACTTTGCTACTCTGACATATCTGTTGTAGCCCCTAGTAAACCTTGGTCATCCTCTAGGATGCTATCCAGAGATCTAACCCCTTAAACTATGTCACCCGACAGATGTGTAGAATTCATAGTGGATCTTATACCAGGCACAACCCCAATATCCAGACGCCCATATAGAATGGCCCCACATTAGTTAGCTGAGATAAAAACCCACCTTGATGCTTCGTTGGCAAAAGGCTTCATCCGCCCTAGCTCATCCCCATGGAGTTGCCCCGTTCTGTTCATAACAAAGAAAGATGGAACAGAAAGGATGTGTGTAGACTAATCTCCTGATAAACCTAGCGACAATAAAGAACAAGTACCCACTGCCAAGGATCAATGATCTTTATGATCAACTTGCTGGATCCTCTGTCTTCTCCAAGATGGATTTTAGATTAGGTTATCATCAAATCAAAATCCGAAATGAGGACATTCCAAAAATGGCTTTCACTACTCGTTATGGTCTTTATGAGTACACCGTCATGTCCTTCGGTTTAACCAATGCCGCCGCCACTTTCTCCCGCATGATGAATTCGATCTTCATGGAGTACCTAGATAAATTTGTTGTAGTTTATCTTGATAACATTCTCATCTACTCGAAGAACGAAGAAGAACATGCCGAACATCTTAGGTTGGTATTGATGAAACTTCGAGAGCATCGCCTGTATGCTAAATTCTCCAAGTGTGAATTTTGGCTACCAGAAGTGACCTACTTAGGCCACGTGATTTCTCCAAAAGGCATTGCTGTGAATCCCGAGAGAGTTCAGGCCGTCCTTGACTGGACTCCACCTGAATCGGTTAAGCAAGTTAGGAGTTTTCTTGGCTTAGCAAGCTATTGCCGCCGCTTCGTCGAGAACTTTTCTAAAGTTGCAAAGCCTCTAACTGAACTCCTCAAGAAAGATAAGAAATTCCAGAGTACTCCCAAGTGCGAGGAAAGCTTTCAAGAGCTAGAAAGAAGATTGACTTCTGCACCCATACTTGCACCTCCAGACACCAAAAAGGATTTCGAGATCTTTTGTGATGCTTCACGGCAAGGGTTAGGATGCATACTTATGCAAGATAGACATGTGGTAGCTTATGCTTCACGCCAGTTGCGTCCACATGAAGAGAACTATCCTACCCATGATCTTGAACTCGCTGCCGTAGTTCATGCCCTAACAACTTGGCGACATTACCTCCTTGGTAATCGTTGTGAGATCGATTCCGACCACCAAAGCCTCAAATATATATTCACCCAGCCAGATCTTAATCTCAGGAAAAGACGCTGGATAGAGTTGATAAAAGATTATGGCTTAGGAATTTCTTACACCCCAGGTAAAGCCAATGTCATGGCTGATGCACTAAGTCGTAAGTCGTATTGTAACAACCTCATGTTACAACAGTGTGAACCACTTCTGCATGAGGAATTTCGAAAGCTCAATCTCGAGATTGTTCCTCGTGCATCTCTTTTCAACTTGGTGGCGAAACCAACCCTTGAGGATCAAATCATAGTTTCCCAAAAGCGTGCATGAGGTGTTTGCCGGATCAAGGAGAACATTGCTAGCGGAGTTTCTAAATGTTTCTCCACAGATAGTAAAGGAACGGTATTCTTTGGAAATCGTTTGGTAGTACCTAAGCATAGGGAACTAAGGCAAATCATGCTCAAATAAGCTGATGACACACCCCTCTTGATTCATCCCGGTAGCACAAAAATGTACCGAGATGTACGCCAGAGATTTTGGTGGACTAGGATGAAGAGAGACATTGCTCGATTTGTTGCCGAATGTGATGTTTGTCGTCGCATTAAGGCAGAACATCAGAGACCTGCTGGTACACTTCAACCTTTTCCTATTCCCGAGTGGAAATGGGACAAAGTCAGTATGGATTTCATCACTGGCTTTCCAAAAACCCAGAAAGGAAATGATACCATCTTCGTTGTTGTTGATAGGCTTTCCAAAGTTGCTCACTACCTTCCCGCTCGCGAGTCCATAACTGTGAACCAGTTAGCGGACTTATATGTCTCTAGAATTGTGTCTCTTCATGGTGTTCCTTTGGAAATCAATTCTGATCGTGGTAGCCTTTTCACCTCTAGTTTCTGGGGAAGCTTTCAGAATGCTATGGGAACTCGTCTCTTCCATTCGCCGAATTTTCTTATAACAATAGTTTCCAATCTAGTCTAAACATGGCTCCTTTTGAACTCCTCTATGATTCTTTGGACCGGATATGATCATGGATGCAAAAGAGCAAGTTCGCATTGTTCGTGATCAATTGAAAGCAGCCCAGTCTCGTCAGAAAAGCTACTATGATCGTCATCATAGGCAAGAAAGCTACAATCTGGATGAGAAGGCTTACCTTCGGGTTACTCCTCTGAATGGAACCCAATGCTTCGGTATCAAAGGCAAGATGGCCCCACTTTACATTGGACCTTTCCGCATTCTTGCTAAACATGGAGAAGTTGCCTACCAACTTGAACTACCCCCGCACCTTTACCGAGTACATGATGTATTCCATGTGTCCCAACTCAGGCGTTGCTTCAAGGACACCATCCACGAAGTCGACCATGAAACGCTTGATCTCCAAGATGACCTTTCTAATCGAGAATACCCTGTTCGTATTCTTGATTCCGCAAAGCGTGTCACTCGCCGAAAGAAGATCAAGTTTCTCAAAGTTCAGTGGTATCACCACTCAGAGAAAGAAGCTATGTGGGAAAGAGAAGACTTTCTCAGTGCCGAGTACCCCTCCTTCCTCCCGCAGACTTCTGAATCTCGGGACGAGATTCTTTTGAGTGGGGGCAAGTTGTCAGAACACTCTTCTAGGTATGTGCTAGGTCAAGAGCTACCTTGCATTCATGCTCAAATTTCAAATTGAAATTAAAAAATGGGGAAGCAGAAGCCCTAATTGAAATTAATTCAAATGGCCAGATAAAAATCTTTTCCCAAAATTCTATTGAAAAGTATATAAACTTCTAAAAATATGCATGATCATGTTCCAAGTGTTGTGGGACCCACTTCATGCATAGGGAATTTTACAAAATTCCAAATAGAGCTTTGGAAATTAAATAAACCCCTAACTGAATTGAGATTCAAATAATTTGAATTTTAAAAATGACCAAAAGTTATAAGTGTCTAGAATTATGCATTAGAAGTCCACATAAAAATTTGGGACATTTTATTAAATGCCTAGGTATTTTATCTATGGCAAAGCAAATAAAATAGAAGAAATAAAAAGAAAAAGAAGAAAATAGAGAAGGGAGGGACTTACCTGACGCCCAGGGGAGAGGCCCACTCCTTCTCTGCCTCGGCCCAACCCACCAGGGCGCCTTGTCGTCTTCTTCCCCTCCCCTCCAAGCTGCTCACTGGAGCAGAGCATGCGCGAGGATGCCACCTCGACGCCCAGCCTCTTCTAGGCCTCCCCCTCGCTTCTCTCTTTGCCACGCACTGCTGCAGGACACCCCGCACTCCCTAGCCTCGCTCTAGCCCCTTCCCTTTCTTCTCCGGCGAAGAATCCACCGCACCCGTAACCTAGCAGAGAGCGCGGCGACGCCCCGACGTGGCCAACGGCAGCTAGGAGCCTCGCCGCCTTGTCCAATCGCTCCAGAGCCGTCGACTCCTCCGATCCCTGCCCTCAATCGAAGCTTGGCGCCACCGGAGTCGACGCGAGCCCCAAGTTCCTGCCGCCGGCCTCCGAGGAGAAGAACTTCAATTGTGCCGCGACCCGAGCTTCCCCGGCTTCGCAGACTTCACCCTTTTTCCCCCTTCCCTGCCTCCTCTTGCGCCCTGGAACGTGATTCCAGCGAGTTCAGCGGACGGGCCGCCGCCTCCGTGGAAGCCCTCGTCGCCACGGGCCATGCCTTTGGCCCCCGACTGCTCCAGCAGATGCGCGGCTTCGCGCTGAGCGTCCCCGTGCCCCCATCTAATCCCCCGTGCCCCAAATCAACATCCCGGCGAACTCCGGCCAACAGTAACCACGCCGGCGATGACCTAAACTAACCCTAATCCTAATCCCCACCTAAACCTCCCCTGGGCCACTGACAGTGGGCCCAGGTTAACTAATTAACCCCCTATTAACTTAAACAGAATTTTAAACTAACCCTAGCCATTGACCAGTGGGACCCCCCTATCAGGGAGGCCCACACGTCATGCTGACGTGGGCATGACGCCATAATTGCTAAATCAATTAATTTAAATAAGAACAAGGCAGAAATTTGTTTAAACTATAGAAATTCATAATTAATTCATATGAACTCCAAATTGGGCAAATAATATGTCTAAAAATATCAGAAAAATCCAAGGATTGTGAATATGGACTTTGTTTTCATGTTTGACCAATTAAAATTGGGTGAACAGTGGCAAACATCCGTATGGCTTTAATTCAAATTCAAATTTGAGGTGCATTTGCAATTGACTTTGCAATTGGCTTCTTTTAAATGGAATTGCCAACACATTGTGACCATGAACATCACCACTACAATATTGATCATGTGCTTGAGCATTGCAAATAAATTTATGCCTTGTTTATTTGTTTGCTCGATAGACGTGCAACCAGAATCGGAGGCCACCCCCTTCGTTGAAGACACCGTTATCGAACCTCGTAAGCAAGGCAAGCAAACCCCCATTGATCATGTCGATAAAATCCCACTTCCCTCTTAGTCTCGCTTATGCATTGTTTAGAATGATTACCATGCTACGTTTCTATCGCATAGATGAACCCATTCCGCTGCGTGACCTATCATTTGTCACAATAGTAAGCAAACCACAATCCTAGAAAATGTAGGAGTTGATTGATATCATGTGGCCCCTGCAACTGTTAAAGCTTATTGCATGCTTAGAGTTTACAATGAGGATACTTTGATCTGTGAGTCGGGATGGTAGCAATCATGTTGATGATGGTGGAAATGTGTTGGTGAATCTACCTAATACAAGGTGAACGATGAGAGGCTGTGTAGGAGTACGCAGTGGGTTGTCTCGTTGAACACCGCCTTAAGTCCGAGTTCTTGTGTGGTGATCCAAGAAGAAGAGTACAACCACACATTGGGCTCACTGACCCATCTCGACCTAGTACCTCACCCCGTTCGAACCCCAGACGTCGTATTAGTTCGCAAGTTCTGGTAGGGCTGTGGCACGGTCTGCGAAGTGGATGAACGGCTACTCAAACCGGCTTGGGAGCGTGCACACATCGTTTGAGGTCGTACTGGAACCTCGGCCGGACTTCCATATGGATCCTCCATCAGATAGGCGACTCTCTGGACTAGATCGGAGCTGTGGGCCAAGTGTCGTGGCTACATCCTCGCCGGTACCCGCTTGAAGGGTCCCACTCCCAGGCGGTAACTGATGCGTGTGTGTGTAACGGTACACCCCTGCAGGGTTAACAAAACTATTCGAATTGCCGCGTCCGCGGTTAAGGCCTTCTTGGAAAGCTTATCTTGATTATAAGACAACTTCAATGGATACTTATAAAACTTGCCAAGATAAGTGTGAGTGCTATGGAGTGCTTTCTCGTGGGAAGTCGAGGAAGGCACCATAGTGGTGTAATTGGTTGGAGATGTAGTGGACTCGTGTACGCTTCTTACCTCAAGTCTGGTACTCGTAGTTCAGGACTATCCAAGTCAAAGATGGCACTTCTGCTTATGAACCCCACCTCCCTTTACCTTGATACATGTGCATGAGTAGTATAGTTCCTACGTAAGTCTTGCTGAGTACGACTTTGTACTCACGTTTTCTTATTCTATGGTTTAGATGAACCCACTGACCCCGAAGGTGGATTCTTCCTGGAGCTCGACGACTGATCAAGCTAGTGTTATCCCAGTCGGACAACTGGTCCCTCGTGGAAGGGCTTGTTTATAGATAAGGCTTCTCTAAGCCATTTGTTAAACTTGTCTGTACTCAGACCTACTTTGCTTCCGCATGTTTGATGTAATGTTGGATCACGGTCTCGTGATGTCTGTGTGCACTCTGTAAGAGTTATCAATAAAGTTGTAAACTTTGTAGAGAATTGCAATGATACCTGCTTTTCATACTAGACATGTGTGCTGCATGTATGATTATATCATGCATGTCTTAGTAAGGGTTTTAGAGACCTTAGTTGTGATCTGGCTGGCGGTCTTTTATACACAAAGTGTCCCTTAGAGTTGCGCTGCTTGGGGCATCGCGATGCGATTGTTCGTGACTCCATCACATGCACACTTTGATGTATGATCGAGCCCCCCCTAGACCCCGACTAAGTGATCGGGCTGGAGTAAGTCTATGTAAGGGTTATAATACAATCGATAGTATGGTTGAGGTGACTTGTCTATGAGTATGGGAGTTCACCACCCATCTCATTTAGACTTGTGTGCGGATGATGAGGACCCATCTCAGTTGATCATCCGACCTGGATGGGATGCCCCTCACGTTCGATGCTTTCCGAGAACGTTTTCTGCTTGGCCTTGTCTGCTTAGACAAGTGGGTACGGTTCTCGGCTCTCCATATGATTGTGTTGTAGAGAGTCTTGCATACGCTAACCCCGGGTCCCGACATTTTAGTCTCGCCTTATCCCCTTCTAACTTTAGGATCTCGAGAGTGTGGAGTTTCGGAAACGTTAAATGCATTTCTTGCAGTGTATTGTCTCGATTCGGATCTCAGGTTTGGGAATTCATGTAGTACCTTTAGTGTCTCCGACTCCGTATAACATCTTGGTCGTCTCTTGACTTCATTTCTCTAGCCTAGTATCTTCGCGATTTGCATGAAAATGCTTCCCTTGATTGTCTCTTTGAGTTGCCGTTCTTTCTCTTGATCTTCTAACGGATTCGTCTTTCGACGTTGTCATCTCTCTGCAGAATGTTTCCTGACGGAAGGTCGTCGTTCGACATGGAGCAGATTCCATTGTTGGTGTTGTTGAAGAGCGTTGTCCTTCTTCTCTCTTCCCTCCTCTCCCCCGAATCGTCCGGGATCTCGGGACGAGATCCCTTGTTGGTGGTGTTGTATTTTAGCAGCCCGGTATTTTCACCCAAATTAAAAAATTTGCTTGTTGCTTTATTTTGTTGATTGCTAGAATTGTTTATAGTATTTGCTTCGCGAATTTATTAATTTGTGAATTATTTCCCCCTCCTTCTCGTACTGGCATGCTTGACTGAACCTTTTCACCATGGCACACGACCTTTTGCGACACCGGGTTTCACCCGAGCACCATCGAAACTTCGGGCACAAGACTAGCCATCGCCATCTGAACGAAAAACCCCATTTATTTAATAGAAGGATTATTTTATCGGGCGGATTTGGACGTTCTCAGTTCTATGAGAAACGATATATACGACGTCAGTTTAGTGCAGTGAGGCGGTGTTTCAAATTTCGTGCGATTCCAGCTTCGTTTGATAAGTGAAAGATTGGATGTGCAAGGCATAGTAGTCGGTATAATTCGAGGGGGGTGTATTAACTAAATGTCATGCGAGCTATTAGCTGGCTCCCAGATTTCCCTCTTATCTTCTAAACCTAGCCCACTTGTAAACCAAGCCCAAAACCCCCTCTAAGCAACCCATTTGTGGCCCAAACCACCTCCGAAATAGCCCTTGCTATAAATAGCAGGTCCTACCCTGCCAAAAATGGAGAAAACCCTAGACCTCCAAACCTGTCCGCTCCCCCGCCGCCACATGGCGTTCACCCACCGGCCAGCCGCCACTGAGCCGCTGGATTGCTCCGAGCCCTCCGATCTGGAACGGATTCACCAGCATGCGCCACCTCACCAGATCTCGCGCCACGCCTACAGCCTCCACGCCCGAGACGCTCCACCCCGCAGCCGTCTCCGTCCTTGCCTCAGTACAAACCGGCGACCAGCACGCGCCGTTGAACCCTCGCAGGTCATGGCCGCCCCTTCGTTTCCCTCTCTGTCTTGGGCAGGAGCTCACCGCCGGCCGCCATGGAGTCCACCGCCCCGGTCGACGAGAAGCTCACCGCCGTCGGGAACAGCCTCGTCGGACGCGAGCCCAAGCTCGTCGCCGGCAGCCTCCGCCTCCGGCCACCCACCTCCGCGCGGCCCAGGGCCTCCCATCACCGCCGGCCACCCTGCATCGCCTCCCCGGAACCTGCTTCCTCTTCGCCGGAAGCCGGCGGCGCTTCCGCGTCCTGTGCGGGATCGAATTGATCCAGATCTAGCCGGCATCGGATCCCGCCGCCAGTTGGGCCCACCTAGCGCCCAGCGGCCAAGACCGCCTCCCTTGCACCATCAGCCAATTTTCTAAATTCGGATGTAAATATATCATCATATGTATGTCATGCTGGAGTTTTGCATTATTTGGATTTTCTGAATATTTTAAACATTTCTCAACCTAAGGCAATTTATTGGAGAGGATATAACATGACTTATCCTCATTTTAAATAAAGTTGAAAAGTGTTGAAATTTTTTTTGGGTGTGTATAAACTATGTCATAGGAATTATAAATGACTCAAAATTATTTTTGGGATTTTTCTAATTTTTATACGGAGTTTATTGCATAAAAAGTATTTATAAAAATTGCATAATAGCGGAAATAGTAATTTTGGCAAAAAGCATTATTTTTTTAGTTTTTTATTGCTCTAACATTTTTAAAATTAATATGTTGTTATATAAAAATGTTCTGCGTAGTCGGTTGACCGAAATAAAATTAAAAAATCCAGTTTCGCTTTGGCCCTTCTAGCGGCCCAGTTTGTTATTTTCCGCTGCGTGCGATTTGAGTCCGAGTCGGACTCGAAAAAAAAAATTCGGGCTATATAGGTCCAGATTTTTTTTTCAAAACCCTAATTCCTCCTGCAGCACCCGCCGACTCGGAGCGACGCCGCCGCCGGAACACGCCACCACCGGTCACCCCACCGGAGGTCGCCACCGCCGCCGGCGAGCGTGCCCGCGTCACGCCACCTCACCGCGCGCGCCCGCCTCGCCGCCGCCACCGCCGGACATTTGCCGAACCGTTCGCCGTCTGGATCTCGGGTCAGTCTTTTTTTAGTTAGGGTTTTCGGTTTTCGTTCTTAATTGATGGTTAACTATCTAGCGGACGTTTTCCGGACCGTTCGCCGGAGTGAACGCCGTTCGCTCCGTATCCAGGGACCCGATCGCGACAAAAGTTTTAGTTTATTCGCGAATGGGCCCTTTTTCACAGATTTCACCCTAGAACGGTCGTCGCAATATCTTTTATACCGTAGCTCCATTTTGGGTGATTCTTTTTGCGTTGCGACCGTAGTGAAGTCTAGTTTACAGTAGGAGACACTTTGAACTGTTACACTTTTTGAATTTGAATTTTGTACAGATTCAAGTTGAAACTTCCGGTGACCGTATCTTTCATACGGTGTACCCGTTTTCATCGATTCCAGTTGCGTTGGGAACGTGGTGACTTGTAGATATTGTTTAGCTACTGTTTAGTTTTTTTCCTTCCTGTTCATTTGGTTCTTCTACTGTTATGATTTTTATGTGTTAAATGTGTATTGAATGCTACATTTTTTTATCGTGTAGACTGTCCGCAGTGCAACGCTTCGTTCTGTGAAGAGTATGATCGTCAGGAACAGGAACAAGGAGAGTCATACTTTGACAATTCCACAACCTATATTTTTACTTATGCATGTAGCAAATATCACCCTATGCATGTGTAGGAATTACTATACTATATTACTATTGCTGCAAACCTGGTAGGGTAGCCATATGATTTTATCCTGTTTTCTTAGACAACCTAGCACGTGCTTGTTATATATTGGTATGCTTGTAGACAGGGATAGGTTTGAGATTACATTGAGATATGTGAGGATTTAATGACTTGACTAGCAAACCTTTATTATAATACACCTCTGGACGGGCAGGGAGTGCTTCCTGAGGGCTCATACCTTATCTAAGGCGAGACCAGGTTGTACCCCTAATGGTTGATATTGGTGGTATAAAGAACTTCATGGTATCTACCCTCTAAACGTAAGTGGGCGCCGTCCAGTCTCAAAAATATCAGACATACTTGGTGACTAGGAGCTTCCATGTACAGCCACTGGCCATATGGGCTGTGGCTTAGTTGAGTACGTTGTAGGAAGCCTCTCCCGTGCAAAGCTAGCAGATGTAGATGTGATAGGTGTACCGGCTTGACGTTGGGTGTAGGTGATCTCTTCTGAAAGACTTTGTCTCAATCTTCGGCTTGAGTCCAGTGGGTAAAGTGTACAAACCTCTGCAGAGCGTACAAACTAATCATGATTAGCTGTGTCCCCGGGTATGGACAACTATGATCAACTAGGCATTAATGTTATTGGAGGATTTTGACAGATGACTCACCCTAATAAAACTTGTGTGGGAAACTTTAATAAAGGGTATGGGTTTGAATTGGTTTAGCCCAATTCAACCTTATGTAGTAAGATAAACTAAAATTTTGACTTAGGTAGATTGAGGGAAAATTCAGCTTTCTGCAAAATAAAACCATAAGCCTTCCTTGAATTACCTTGCATGTAGCCATAGGTCTTTTATATCCTTTTTTGTGCGGCTTGCCGTATAAATCAGATGTATTGACCCGTTGTCAGGCTGTAACCTTCGTGTTGCAGGTTTTCCAGACGACCAGTAAGGTGCGTTTAGGGTCGCGGGTCTTCACTCAGCATGTCACATGTGAATGTTGATGGGACTCCTTGATGTTTACTATTTTCTATTTCCTCTATATTTATATTGAATAAGCTAGCCTTGAGCTATGAAACTTGTTTATTTTATGAATTCTGGATCATACGATGTAACAATGATGCACTTGTACTTTGTTATACATCTATTACTGTGTGTGCTAGCGAGTTCGATCCAGGGACTAGCACTTGAGCATAGAGACTCCAATTCTATGTGAATTGGGTCGTTAGAAATGGTATCAAAGCAGTGTGTTGACTGTAGGACATGACCCTAGAAAATGGATTTGAAAATCCATAGGAATGAAAATCTTACTTTACACCACTCTGTCTCGTACTTACCTTCTCTATCTCGTATTCATACCAGTTCTAATCTTGCCTTTCCTCTATTTTATTATAGATGACTACCTTGTCTTACCACTCTATGGCGTTTGGACCTGAGCTCATGGGGATTTGCAAGCACCTGAACATCTACGCGCCAGTATTCGAGCCGAAACTAGGGGAGATAAGAGAGATGATCCTTACTAGGAAGTGGAAGCATTTATTCTCGGAAGCAAGACTTGGGGAGAAAGGGTGATCACTGATTCATTTGAAGTGCATGCCCCTGAGAAGGAGCATAGCTTGCGCATAACCGCCCACCTTGCTCTAGGACGCCTTGTTCATCGGTACAACCATAAGCTGGGGGGTACAATGTACAAGGAGATGGCTCGGTTCCTTTCATCTGGAGTGCTGGTTGAGAAGAAGTTCAGCATCACGCCTGGGTCCATTTTGCCAGGTACTACCACCTACTTCATCCAGAGCCTGGAGAAGCACATCCTCAACTTGAAGAAAAGTACCCAATCAGATCTCTACACCATGACTGAGCTTCAGCAGAAGAACCGCAAGTTCAAGAGGGAGAACAACAAGCTAAAGACTGAGAACATGGAGATGCAAGAAGAGATCAAGAAGTTGAAGGAGAAGCTGAAGGCCAACGGTGTTGACGTGAAGTAAGAGGAACCAGAAGTGGAGACTTCAGGAGAAGAAGACGAACCTAGTCCCAAGAGGCGCAACCATACGAGTGGGCGCGACTACCGTATTTTGTTTAGAAAAAACAGTGTTCGGAAGTACTTCACCGGCAATTAGCTTATCATCGTTATCGTGTTAGTATATTTGACCATGTCGACTTATTCGGTATGGCGATACTAGTTTGTTTGAGATACTATTATTTTCGTGGTTGTAATGAGGATCTTATATTAGTTTTGCAAATCTATATTGAGACTATATGGTGTGATTGTATTTGCTTATTGATATGAGTGCTTTTGCTTGATGATATTGATGATTGGTGATATTTTTGTGATGATTGTGTGGTATGATATGATGTATATGTTTTGCCATGATCTTTATGCATGTGGGTAGGAGTATATTTCCCTAGCTACTTTCTGTCTCAAATTTATCTATTCTTTCACAATAGATACCGCCGAGACGGGATCCTACGGGCAATGGGAACAAAAAAATGAGATGCCAGCTTACATGCAGTAGTTGTTTCAAGGACAGTCCCAGTTGATCCAGTTTCTCACTCAGAACATGGGCAACAACAACAACAACCATGCGCCACCACCACCGCCACCACATGTGGACACGCTTGCTAGGTTCTTGAGGTTGAATCCTCAGAGGTTCTCTAGCCCCCCTGAACCTATTGTGGCGGATGACTGGATTCGCTTAGTGAGCAGGAACATGGAGACTGTTTCCTGTACTGAGGCTGAGAGAGTGAGGTTTTCCTCATACTTGTTGGAGGGTCCTGCCGCAGCATGGTGGGACTACTATCTGGTGACACCATCACGTGGGCGCATATTCAGGCTTCCTTTCGCGCCACACATGTTTCTGCAGGATCCATGTCCTTGAAGAATAAGGAGTTTGGAAGCTTGTGCCAGGGAGGTCGCACAATGGCGGAGTATGTGGATGAGTTCAAGAAGCTTGCATTGTATGCTCCCAATGATGTCAATACTGATGCAGCCAGGCAGGAGAAGTTCTTAGAGAGTCTCAATGATGAGTTTAGTGTTCAGTTGACTGTGGCTACTTTCAACAATTTCTAGGGGCTCATTGATAAATCTATTGTGCTGGAGGGGAAGCATCAGGCTATGGAGTATCGCAAGAGGAAGTACAATAACAACAACAAGTACAACTCAGGGCCACAATAGAAGCAACGTACTTCCTATAATGGGAATGGAGGACATACTCATGGACATAACCATCATGGTGGTAATGGACATACTCATCATGGTTGAAATGGACTCAACCATCATGGAGGGAATGGCCACAACCACCACAATGGGCACAAGAATGGTAATGGCAATGGGAAAGGAAATGGCAATGGATGGAACTACAACCAGAACCGTCAAGTGGGGAATGCACAGAAGGACCTTAGTCAAGTTCAGCGCTACAAGTGCAGGAAGATGGGACACTACACCAACATGTGCCCGGAGAACAAGGACAACAATGGGAATTCTGGAGTTAGCAAGCCCAATCCTTTCAACAAGGGGCATGTGAACCATGTCAATGTGGAGGAAGTCTATGATGAGCCTGATGCATTGATTGGTAAGTTATTTATCAATTCAGTACCCACACTTATTCTTTTTTATTCTGGTGCATCACATTCATTCATATCAAGGGTATTTGTGGATAAGCATGAGTTACCTACCGTAGTTCTTAAGTCATCTATCCTTATAAGTTCCCCGGGAGCGGAGATGTCAGCTAGTTTGGGATGCTATTAGATAACCTTAGCCATAGGGAAGCATGGTTTTCCTATATATTTGATTATATTGAAGTCACAAGGTTTGGATGTTATCTTGGGCATGGATTGGCTAGCCAAGTACCAGGGTGTTATTGATTGTGCTAGTCGGTCCATCAATCTTCGTACACTGACTGGGCAGAAAATCAGATATGGGTCCAAGTATAAGCATCAGCACGCTCAGGTGAATTCTCTTAAGGGGGGGTAGCCTGGATGACGTGCGTGTTGTGAGGGATTATCCGGATGTGTTTCCAGAGGAATTTCCAGGTATGCCACCGGATAGGGAGATTGAGTTCCTTATTGATTTCATACCAGGCACTGGGCCTATTGCTAAGAGGGCGTATAGGATGCCCGTTAATGAACTTTCAGAGTTGAAGGAGCAGATTAGAGAGTTGCAGGCAAAGGGATTCATTCGCCCAAGCTCGTCACTTTGGAGAACTCCAGTGTTGTTTATTGAGAAGAAGGATGGAACATTGAGGATGTGTGTGGATTACCGTTCTCTGAATGATTTTACTATCAATAATAAGTATCCTCTACCTGTGATTAATGATCTATTTGACCAGTTGGAGGGAGCTTGTGTGTTCTCTAAGATTGATCTTTGTTCTGGCTATCATCAATTGAAGATTCGGGAGAAGGATATTACGAAGACTGCTTTTACTACAAGGTATGGGTTGTATGAGTATACCGTTATGTCATTTGTATTGACTAATGCTCCTGCATACATCATGAATATGATGAAAAAGGTGTTTATGGAGTTCTTGGATAAGTTCGTTGTGGTGTTCATTGATGATATATTGGTGCATTCCAAGAATGAGAAAGAGCATGAGGCACACCTGCTTTTGGTAATGGAGAATCTCAGAGAGCACAAGTTGTATGCCAAGTTCAGCAAATGTGAGTTTTGGTTGAAGGAGGTAGGACTTCTCAGACATGTTGTGTCAGGCGATGGAGTAGCTATGGATCCGTCCAAGGTTTCAACAGTTACGGAATGGGAGACGCCCAAGACAGTTGTAGATATTCGCAGTTTCGTGGGTCTTGCAGGCTATTATAGAAGGTTCATTGAGAATTTCTACAGGATTGCAAAGCCAATGACTGAGCTATTATAGAAAGAGAATAAGTTTGATTGGATCGAGGAATGTGAAACCAGCTTTCAGGAGTTGAAGAAACGGTTAGTAACTGCACCAGTCTTATGTTTTCCTGATATACATAAATATTTCCATGTATATTGTGATTCATCTCGTCGAGGACTTGGTTGTGTTTTGCTGCAAGGAGGTAAAGTTGTTGCTTATTCTTCACGTCATCTTAAGAACCATGAGCAGAACTATCCTACACATGATTTGGAGTTAGCTGCAGTTGTTCACGCATTGAAAACATGGAGGCAATATCTTGTTGGTAATAATTGTGATATATTTACTGATCATAAGAGTTTGAAGTATATGTTTGCTCAAAAGGAGTTGAATCTCAGGCAGAGTAGATGGCTAGAGCTTATTAAGGATTATGATTTGAATGTGCAGTATCATCCTGGTAAGGTGAATTTTGTTGCTGATCCGTTGAGCCGTAAGGGTCATATTAATGTTGCTAATGTTGAGGATATGCCACTTGAGTTATGTGAGCAGTTCAAGAATCTCAGGTTGGAGATAGTTCCTAAGGGATATGTGGAAACGTTGCAAGTGAAGCCAAATTTGTTGGAAAGAATAAGAGAAGCTCAGAAGGGTGATGCAGAGATTGATGAAATAAAGGTGAATATGAACCAAGGAAAAGCATACGGTTTCCATGAGGATGAGCATGGAGCCATTTGGTTTGAGAAGCGCATTTGTGTACCGCAAGATGTAGATATCAGGAAGTTGATTCTTCAAGAGGCACATTATTCACCTTATTCTATCCATCCCGGGAATACCAAGATGTACTTGGACTTGAGGGAGAGATTTTGTTGGCCTAGCCTGAAGCGACAGATAGCTCGGTATATTGCATTGTGTGATGTTTGCCAGAGAGTCAAACCTGAAAATCAGAAGCCAGAAGGATTGTTGCAGCCTTTGCCTATACCCAATTGGAAGTGGGATCAGATAGGTATGGACTTTATTACTGGTTTACCCAGAACTCGGTCAGGATATGATTCTATCTGAGTGGTTTTTGATCGCTTGACTAAGTTTGCTCACTTCGTTCTGGTAATGACAACTTATACAAGTGCTAAGCTAGCCAAGATTTATACGACCAAGATTGTTTGTCTGCATGGAGTTCCAAGTAAGATAGTGTCTTGTAGAGGTACTCAGTTTACATCTAAGTTTTGGCGCCAGTTGCATGAGACCTTGGGTACCAAGATGGAATTCAGTACAACTTTTCATCCACAGACAGATGGGCAGACAGAGAGAGTAAATCAGATTCTGGAGGATATGTTGAGAGCTTGTGCATTAGACTATGGGTCTAGTTGGGATGATAATCTACCATATGCTGAGTTCTTATACAACAACATTTATCAGGCTAGTCTACAGATGGCACCATTTGAGTTATTGTATGGTAGAAAGTGCAGAACACTGTTGATGTGGGATGAAGTGGGAGAGCGTCAGTTGTTTGGACCAGACCTGATCAGAGATGCTGAGGAGAAGGTCAAGTTGATCCGTGATAGACTGAAAATAGCACAGTCCAGGAAGAAGAGTTATGCAGATGCTAAGCGTAAGGATGTAACTTATGAGGTCGGGGACTGTGCATATCTCAGAGTTTCACCAATTCGTGGAATCAAAAGGTTCGGAATGAAGGGCAAGTTAGCACCACATTTTGTGGGGCCTTACAAGATCTTGGGGCGCAGGGGAGAGGTAGCTTATCAGTTGGTGTTGCCAGAAGCTCTGTCAGGAGTTCATGATGTGTTTCACGTATCCCAGCTGAAGAAGTGTCATGCAGAGATGGGAGATGTTCCTTTGAGAGATACAGTACCACTTGAGGCAATTCAGTTGGAGAGTGACTTGACTTATCAGGAGAAACATGTGAAGATTCTGGAGACTGCAGAAAGAGTTACCCGCACCCAGACAATCAAGCTATGCAAAGTTCAGTGGGATCATCATACCGAGGAGACAGCTACTTGGGAGCGAGAAGAGGATTTGAAGCAAGATCATCCACACATCTTTCCTAGCCAACTCAAATCTCGAGGAAAAGATTCATCTTAAGGGGGGTAGGTTTGTAACATCCCAATTTTCTAAATTCAGATGTTAATAGATCATCATATGTATGTCATGCTGGAGTTTTGCATTATTTCGATTTTTTGAATATTTTAAACATTTCTCAACTTAAGGAAATTTATTGGAGAGGATATAACATGACTTATCCCCATTTTAAACAAAGTTGAAAAGTGTTGAAAATATTTTTGGGTGTGTATAAACTATGTCATAGGAATTATAAATGACTCAAAATTATTTTTGGGATTTTTATAATTTTTATACGGAGTTTAATGCATAAAAAGTATTTATTAAAATTGCATAATAGTAAAATAATAATTTCGGCAAAAATAATTATTTTTATTATTTTATATTATTGCTCTCACATTTTTAAAATAAATATTTTGTAATATAAAAATGTTTTGCATAATCGGTTGACCAAAAAAAAAAACGAGTTCCGTTTTGGGCCTTCCAACGGTCCCGTCTGTTATTTTCCGCCGCGTGCGATTTGAGTCCGAGTCGGACTCGAAAAAAAATTCGGGCTATATAAGTCCAGAAATTTTTTCCTTTTTCTTTTTTTTCAAAACCCTAATTCCGCCCGCAGGACCCGTCGACTTGGAGCGCCGCCGGCCTCCCCGCCAGAGGTCGCTGCCGTAGGCGGGCGCGCCCGCGCCACGCTACGTCGTCGCGCACGCCCGCCCCGCCGCCACTCGCGCCGCGCCCCGCCACCGGAGAGGCGCCGAGCCGCCTGATATGTCCAAAACGTATCTATAATTTCTGCTTGCTCCATGCATGTTCTGTGTTATATTGCTATGTTCTAGATACACTTTCATACACTTTTGATCATATTTGGACTAACCTATTAACTCAGTGCACCCCAGTGCCAGTTTCTGTTTTCTGCTATTTTTGTATTTCAGGTTTTCCCATTATTAAAAGTCCTCAGAAAATTCCAAGAAAAATATATAACAAATCAGCGTTCCAGAAGCTTCCTTACACTCGAAGGGTGGGGCCAGAGGGGCCCCACGTGTTGCCTAGGCGGCCAGTGTGCGCGGCCCAGGGCTTGGCCGTGTCAGGAGGCCGCCTAGGCGATTGGTGGCCCCCCTGGTGCCCCCCTTTGTCTTCTATTTATTCTCCCGTCTCGAAAACCCTGATTCCGGACCCCTTTTCTCCAGAAGCAATTCCGATCTCCTCCGCCATCGCCAACAAGCTTCGAGGGACCAGAATTCCTATGCCGGCACCCTGTCGGGACGGGGAACACTACTGGAAACATGCAGTTTGCCATGTGTCATCGTGTTTGCCGTCTGTATTCCATCGGGGCAGACGGCAAAAAGATTGTTTGCCGTCCGCTACCCTAAATACAGACGGCAAACATATGACATATGGCAAACCGTTTGTATGCCGTCTACTTTTAATAAGTAGACGGTAAAGACCTCTTTACCGTCCGTGCACAGACGGCAAAGCCCCAGGTGGGCCCTCCCAGACCGTTCCACTTGTGGCAGTTAACGGCCAGGAGCTTTGCCGTCTGCCCCTGACGGCAAAGCGTAATTTGCCGTCCTGGGGCAGACGGTAAAGCTCCTGGCCGTTAACTGCCCGTCGTCCTCCTCTCTCTCCCACTCTCTCCACTCTCTCTCGCCCGTGCCTCCCTTCTGCCCGTGCCCCACGCCGCCGCCACGCCATCACCATCGCCGCCGCCGCGCCCTCGCCCACCGCCGTCGTCTCCTGCTTCCACCCGCCCCGGCCTGCCCCGCCCCCACCCGGCCACCGCCCCGGCCTGCCCCGCCCCCACCCGCCTCGGCCCGCCCCCTCCCTCGCCGGATCCCAGCCGACCCGCCCCGCCCACAGCCGTCGTCTCCGGCTCCGGCGCCGCTTCCCTCCCCCGCCAGCCGCCGTCAAGCCACCGCCCACCTCCTCCATCTCCACCCCCACTCCGGCCGGTGAGCCCCCCCCCCTCCTCCCTCTCTGTTTTTTTGTTTTCTCTGTTTTTGTTAGATTTGTTAGTATTAGTGTTGTTCACATTGTAGTTTAGTGTTAGGTTAGTCATATTTTAGATTAGAAAATTTAGTTAGGTTAGTATTGTTACTGTTTTTAATAGATTTTAGATTAGTCTATTGTAGTTAGTTAGTTTTATTTATTTTTATTTTTATATAAGTTAGTTAGTATTCTTACTGTTTTTAATTGCTACTATTCAGTTAGTCTATTGTAGTTAGTTAGTTTTATTTAGTTTTACTTATTAGTTGTAGTTAGTTTTTTTAGTTAAATTTAGTTAGAAGAAGGAAAGAATTAGAAAAGAAAAATAATTAGAAAAGGAGAAGGAAGAAGAAGAAGAAGAAGAAGAAGAAGAAGAGAAGAAGAAGAGGAGAAATAGAAGAAGAATAAGAAGAGGAGAAGGAAGAATAGGAAATAAGAAGATTTAGAAAAAGGAAAAGAAATAGATGAAGGAAAAGAAAAGGAAAAGAGGAGTTAGTTGCAGGTCTACTACAAGGTCGATGAGTCCAAGGAGCAGGAGGCGGAGGACGTGTTAGTTGCAGAGGCCACGCGCCTCTTGCAGAACACAAGGCACGAGATGCGAGTGCAGGCGGTCCGTGACTACTACGCCAAGCAAGGGCGCAAGCGTAGCAAGAAGGACTGCCGCAAGAAGTTTCTGACCAAGGCCCAGTACATGACGGTAACCCTTCTTAAGTCTTGAATAGTTTGCTTGATTTGATTCCTATCTAGGCTACTTATTAGTTTCCTTGTTTACTAACTTAGGCGCCACCGAGATGGTGTGCGGACAAGATGGATTGTTGGGAGGCCATTGTGGACCACTGGTGCTCAGATGCCTGGTTGGCCATCCACAACAATGCCAAGGAGCGCCGCGCCCAAATGGTTGGTGTGCCACACCATCAAGGAAGCCGCAACTTAGCTGGTTACGGGAATAAATGGGTATGTGCTTTGCTTCAATTTTCATGCAAATTCTACTTTTCTTTGTCTTTTTGGCACCCACAACTTACTAATATCGTGCTTTGCTTTGTCTTTTAGGCGGAGCATAATAAAACGGAGGTTCCTCAGGTGTTCGACATGTATGGCATGGCCCATACAGCGTCGTACAAGAAGGTAAAGGTGCTCTCAGAGTCTGATCTCGCCAGTCCTTCGAATTTCACCAACATTGTCGCCTACAGTAAGCTCAAGGCTTATACTGAGGTGGCGAAGGAGAAGCACGGGGAGGATTATAACCCGCTTGGGAAGCCTATTGAGCCGGAGCTGGTGATGATCTCTGGTGGCGGAAGGCGCCATGGCGCCATGGCCATTGGAGATAAGTTGATCAGGTGCGATAAGACTCTTCCTGAGATCAAGGCGCGGCAAACGAGCTCTTCTCCTGCTATAAAGACTCGTCCGCGGCCAGTCGACCTCGCTATCCAGGTTATCCATAAGGACTCTTGCATTCTTGTTTTCTCTCATCGAATATTACAATGCTAACTAGAGGAGTGGGGTTGCAGGAAGCTCTTGAGAAAGAGCGACAGAACACCCAGCGGCTACTGGAGGAGAAGGAGCGGTTGGCAGAGGAGAAGGCAGCGGAGAGAGAGCGGCTGGCGGAGGAGAGGACGGCGAAGGCTCTCGAGGAGGCCGCGGCACGACACGATGCATCGAACCGGGCCTTGTATGAGCTCTTCGTGGTAAGTCACTTGTTCATATTCACCCAAAGAATGCGTCATGAGTGGCCTAATATGATTGACTCATGAATAACAAATGTGCAGACTATGTGCGAGAAGACTGGTCAGGCCGCTCCACCGATGCCAATCATTTCTCCTGTGGGGACGGTGAGTATCTTTCGATGATCATCAATACCATATTGAGTGGCGTCGTGCTAACCTCTAGTTGATCTTTTTGTGCAGCATAACTCTCGGGCTGCGTCCCATGACCCTTCTCCACTGTCAACATCGGGCAACCCGACGGATGCTTCTCAGCCACCTCAGCCTTGAGGGCTACACTCCGGTAAGTTTTAAAATGCTTAGTTAGTTTCAAAATGCATATTTAGCTTCTAAAATCCTATATTTAATCAAAAAATGCCATACTTTGCATATTTTGCACATAAAAGACATAACTAGCTTAGTTAGTTCAAAAACTTACATAGTCAACTTAGTTTGCTCACAAAATCTCAAAGTTATCTTAATTGGGTCAAAAAATGCTAAAGCTAGCTTAAATTGGCTCAACAATTGTTAAAGTTTTCTTAGTTGCTCAAAAATGCTGAAGTTAGCTCAATTTCCTCAAAATATGCTAAATCTAGCTTAATTCGATTACCATTGCTTATGTTAGCTTTGTTTTCTCAAAAGAAGAAGAAGAAAACAGAAGGAGAGGATCTTTTCTTCTTCTCCTTCTCCTTCTTCTTCTCATTCTACTTCTTCTTCTTCTCATTCTACTTCTTCTTCTTCTTTTTGCAGATTTTCTTCAAGGCATTCATGCTATGACGATGGAGTGCTGCATTTGGACTTGTAGTTTCTTTTATAAACAGTTGTGGTCACTTGTGTGTTTGATACTTTCTGGTTTACTATGTACTATATATACTTTGTGGTTGGACTTGTATATATATGAGAGTATGAGATTTGCATAGTTTTGGTTGATCAATATGTTGGAGAACATGCATGGGTGCTTATATATTTCTGTTTTGATGTGCTTATACAACTGTTGGAGAATATGTCTATGTATATGTCTATATTTTTGTCAAGTGCAGGGATTTAAAAGAAAACAGAATAAAAAGGGGCTATGCAGGCTCTTTGCCGTCTGCAAGCAGACGGCAAATGCCTTTGCCGTCTGCTGGTGGTCGGCACAAGTGACACGTGGCGCCCAGCTGTGCAATCTGGCAACAGCTGGGTGACCATTTTGGTTATTATGCCGTCTGCCTCCGGCAAGGCAGACGGCAAAGAGTACGACTTTGCCGTCTGCTGCTGGACGGCAAACATATGACGGGGGGGTGACGTCATTACCTTATCCGATGACGTCACCGCTCTTTGCCGTCTGTCCGTAGACGGCAACCCCGCCGTTAAGGGCCTGACGGAGCCGGCCGGCACAGCTTCGCCGTCACGCTTCTCTGCCGTCTGTTTCTTATTCCAGCGGACGGCAAACATCTTTGCCGTCCGTCGATATACAACAGACGGAAACGCACCTCTTTGCCGATGAAATGGCTGACGGGTGTTTTACCGTCCGGGGGCAGACGACAAAGGGTTTTGCCGTCGGCCCTTCAGGTGTTTGCCGTCCGCCCTGGCAGACGGCAAACAGGCGAGTTCCAGTAGTGGAAGTGCCCCCGGATTCATCTCCATCGACGTTGCTTCCTCCCTCCATGACGCGGGAGTAGTTCCTCCCAGGGGCTGAGGTTTCTACCAGTAGCTATGTGGTCTTCTCTCTCTCCCATGATGTGATCTTGATTGTGATCATAGGCTATGTTAATCTAGGATGATCCCATGATGTTTCCCCTTCTTTTAGGTATTGGATTGATGTACTCACTTGATCTTATCTAGTATAATCCCCGAGACCATGGTGATAGCAGTCTATTGGACATGGGTTAGAAGAATATTTTCATGAATGATTTCCTCTTTTGTGTGTGGATTGAAGATTGAGAGTCTCTTGGTGCTTTTCTTTGACTATCCTTTAGATATGTTGTGGAAATTGTGGTACTCTCATTGGATGTCCGCGGTGACATTGGGAAATCCATAGATGAGAACTACGAACTCTGAGATGTGCTTTTGTAGCCCTACACAATTCTCGTCCTCTCTTGACCACAAAGGAATGACCTCCGAGTACGTCTCCATTGCATGTTTTATGAGGAATATCATGTGATTAGACTATGTTAATGTTGTTGGGAGTTGCCACTAGTGAAGGTATGAAGACTAGGCCTTGTTCCCACCATTGGAATGTCGTTTGCGCTCACATTTACTACTAGTTTGCTTGCTGCACTTTTTATTACAGATTTATATTTACATTGCTTTGCCACCCATATCACCCATATTTTACCATCTCTTCGCCGAACTAGTGCACCTATACAATTTTCCATTGTATTAGGTGTGTTGAGGACACAAGAGACTTCTTGTATCTTAATTGCAGGGTTGCTTGAGAGAGACCATCTTCAACCTGTACTTCCCTGAGTTCGATAAACCTTAGTTCATCCACTTGAGGGAAATTGCTGCTGTCCTACAAACCTCTGCGCTTGGAGGCCCAACATAGTCTACAAGAATAGAAGCGTGCGTAGACATCAAGCTATTTCTGGCGCCGTTGCCGGGGAGGTGAGTGCTTGAAGGTATATCTTTAGATCTTGCAATTAATTTTTTTTTTCTTGTTTTTATTTTCACTAGTTATGTTTATGGAAAACCGCACTCTTAGCTTGTTGCTTGGGGAAGGCCGCTTTACAACACCCGTGGTAGAGAATACTCCTCCACCTACTGTTGGGATACGGGGCAGAAAACACAGTTTTTTCATAAACATAACGTTGGCACCGTTCCCAACGCGCATCGTCAGTTCATCCTTCCGCAAGAGTCGTTTATTCTGCATCCCCTCCTGGGAGTTATAGATGTGAGCAACTGATCCGGTATCAAATATCCAGACGTTGCTCCGAGCACTTGTCAGGAAAACATCAATAACATGTATATCACATATATCCATGTCTCTTCCGGCAACCTTGCCGGCCTTCTTATCTTCTAGGTACTTGGTGCAGCTGTGCTCCTTCTTGATTTCCATCTCAGCAATTTTGAGTATTGTGAACAATTCAGAAAGGGTCTCAACCATTCCTTGCATGTTGTACTTCAACACAAAACTCTCATAGCTAGGGGGTAGCGACTGCAACACCCTATCAATCGCCACTTCATCTGGAATCTTAAATTCTAGATCATTTAGGCGTTGAACGTAGTCAGACATTTTGACTACGTGCTCAGTCATGCTGGTGTGCTCTTCCATTTTTCCAGAGAAGAAAGCTTCACAAAATTCATTTCTCTCAACCTTGGCTTGAGGTGCAAAGATGGTCTTGAGGTCAGTGCTTATGAGATAAGCACTGAAGCTCTCGAACCGTTTCTGCAGTTCAGCCTCCATGGCATGGAGCATACCCTTCTTGACAAGGGAGGAATCATCCGACTTAATGAGATAGACTTTCTTCTCAGCCGGAGTAGCGGTAGTTGCTGGTGCATCTCCTAATGCAGTATCAAGTACATAGGACATTTTGAGGGGAACGAGGAGAATCCTCAGGGTGCGGAACCAGGAGGTGAAGTTTGAACCATTAGTTTTCAGTTTATCTTTCTCTAGGAATGATCCTAAGTTGAACGAGGGGCGTGGTGCTGTCATCTACAAGGTTGATTCACAAAGATACATATTTAGACTTTTGTTCATAATGTGGAGTTCAATTACAGTTAATTCTAAAACTCCCACTTAGGAAAACATCTCTCAATTTTTCTAAGTGATTACACGATCCTAGAACACCATACCTCTCCCGATCGTCACGTCCATCAGTATGTGTTCAAGGTAGGCCATCATGCCAATCACATCATCTATGTGACTTTTGCTCGACCTTTCGGTCTCTTGTGTCCCGAGGCCATGTAATATACATATGCCAGGCTCGCCATCACACCCTATGTGATTTGTTGCTGTGTCATGCAAGGCCATATCATATACATATGCCAGGCTTGCTACACCCACATCTTGTGAACGAAAAAATGTTTGACACCCGTGTGACACGTGATGCCTCCATAATGTAGAACTTTCCAGGTGGTGCTCACTAGGGTAAGGACACTGTGTTGGTTTTAGTTAGAGATCATCCTATAATGCTACCGTCGTTATATCAAGTATATTAGCAAAACAGGATGTAAAACTTTTAAATCATACAAGCTATGATCCCCCTTCATGCAAAGCAAAGTTAAACGCCTTTCTACTTTAGCTTCTGCAAGTTTTACGTGGCTGTTAGGGGTTTCGAGAGAGAGAACCATTTCTATCCTGCGAAAAACATGCCACAACACCGTCTCCCATCCGTCTCTATTACACCCCTGTCGGGGCCCTCCGTTGCAAACATCTTCGCATCGCTAATGCAGAGAGACAGACACCCCCCAGCCACTTTATATGGTACAAGCCATATATCAAGCGTGGAACCAGTCTCGCGTAAACGCGTAAGGTCGATCGGGGGCCGCTTCATCAAACATTGCCGCAACGCTAAATGAGTGCACGTAGGAGGGTAACGAATGAAGATTCGATGCCCACATCCTAGATGTGTTCTACCCGTACAATACATCTACGCATAGCTAGCTCTGATACCACTGTTGGGATACGGGGCAGAAAACACAGTTTTTTCATACCTACGGTACCCGAACCCAAGATCTATGCTATGGCGATGTAAAGTAACGGAGGGAATCGATGTTCATACCTTTGAAGACCGAAAGAGGGAAACGTTCTTGCGAACGTGGTTGGCGTAGACTCAGAACTACGACCTCCCTGTCATGTAGAAGACCACCACCGGAGAGGATGACTCCCGGTAAACCTCCAGCGCCGAAGTAGCACCACAGGTGTAGTGCCTCGAAGAGATTATACACGTACGGTAAAATCGATGTTCTTCCCGGGCCCCGAACCAGGCGAGAAGCGGAAGAAAGACGGCTACGGATCCCGACTCCAGCAGAGCGACGGCCTGCCTTATGGTGGAGAACTCCAATCCTGGTGCAGACTCCAAACAAGGGGAGTCCACTTCCAGGAAGGAGAAGGAGGAAGAAGGAAATTTTGGTGTGTTGGAAAAAGGGGGGGTCTACCCCTCCTTATATAGGCCAAGGGGGGGATGTGATCCTCCTCCCCTCCTCCATGTGGGACTAAACCCCCAAAGGGGGGGAGGTGCGCCGGCCATAGGGGGGTTTGGGCCCCACCCTTGGCGCCAAGCCCAAGGGGGGAAACCCCCTCCTCCCCTAATGGGCCCCATGGGCCCATATAGCCTTTTTTCAATTTTTTAATTTATTTAATATGTTTTAAATATTTAATTCAGATAATTAAATAATAAAACATTATTAAAACAATTAAACTTTATTTTGAACTATTCAAAATGTCCGGAAACCATTCCGTCCTCCTCCGGAACTATTCCGGTGATTTCTCCTATTTCACCGATTGATCCCGTAACTGTCCTATGCATCGATCGCCCTTAAGTGTAACACCATAACGGTCCGGGAAACAGCAGACATGGTCGAGACTCTTCTCATTGACCAATTACTAGTCAGTTGGACCTGGTTACAATCCTTGACAGCCCCTGCGCTTCCATCGAATGATCTTCGATCGCCTTTGGAAACCGTTAACGATACGACGTAATCCCTTTGTGCTTCGGTACTTTGTTTGTCCGAGGTTTGATCGTCGGTATCCTACATACCGTGTTCACATCTCGTTCACAACAAACAAGTTTACTCGTCCATGATCATTGCATCTCTTGTGACCTAGTCACTTGCTTGCAAGCTATTGATGCAATATCACCGAGTGGGCCCAGAGTACCTGTCCTGTCACAAGGACTGACAAATCCCGCTCTGATCTATTAACATACTCATCAACCATCTATTTCGGAATACCCAAAGTGCACCGTTATAGCCAGCATATTTCAGTCAGGCGGTGGGATACAAATCAAAGTCTCCTCATAGATGACAATTACGTATGATCATTACGGTCTAAGGACAAAGTCATATGTTACAAAGTCATAGCAACGCTGAACTATGTGACTCGATCACATTGCAATACTTTAGGTGGGTGTACGTCCATCACATCATTCCCCTTAACGATATGACCTCATTGTCGATGGACTTAAGTGTCGCCATGATCAGGAAAGCTTGATCAATCAATTGCCCAATGAGATAGTTTACCCGAGTTAAACTACAGACCATGTTTTATACTACACCTGTATTACTATTTCCATGTAATACAGTTATATCACAGTATAAAACGTATTATGAACAAAACGGATATGTGACAAATATCTTTATTAATTTGTCTCTAGGGCACATATCCAACAGTCTCCCACTTGCACTAGACTACAAATTACACTAGTTTACATCAGGTATGTATCTAACACCAATGGTCTCTCGGTGTTCTTCAAACTTGCCCTGTGGAAGAGGTTTAGTCATCGGGTCTGCTGCGTTCAGATCCGTATGTATCTTGTGAATCCTCGTGTGTCCATCCCTGACGTAGTCTCGCGTCACATGGAACTTTCGGAGGATGTGCTTGGCTGTAGAGTGAGTTCTTGGCTCCTTCGCGTTAGCAATGGCACCCGTGTTATCGTAGAAGATTCCCACAGGGTCAGTGCAGCTGGGAAAGACGCCAAGCTCGATCACGAAATTCTTCAGCCACAGCGCCTCATTTGACGCTTCGCAAGCGGCAATATACTCCGACTCCATTGTAGATTGGGCGACGACTGACTGTTTGCCGCTCCTCCAGCTAATAGCGCCACCGTTCAACATGAAAACATATCCGGTCTGGGATTTCGAGTCATCTAGATCTGAGCCGAGGCTTGCATCAACGTAACCCTTTACGGTGAGCTCCTCATCAACTCCTCCATAAACGAGAAAGAGATCCTTGGTTCTTCTTAAGTTCTTAAGGATGTTCTTTACTGTTGTCCAGTGAGCCATTCCAGGGTTACTCTGGTAGCGATTAGTCATACTAATGTCCAGCGCTAAATCCGGTCTCGTACATAACATAGCATACATGAGAGAACCTATTGCTGAGGCATAGGGCTTTGAGGACATTTCCTCCTTCTCTTTTGTTGTGGTTGGGCATTGAGTCACGCTTAATTTGACACCTTTTATAACTGGCAAGAGGCCTCTCTTGGAGTTATCCATACTGAACCTTTTCAATATATTGTCAATATAAGTGTTCTGACTCAAGGCCAACCGTCGATTAGGTCTATCTCTATAGATCTTAATCCCCAATATATACACAGCTTCACCTAGGTCCTTCATGGAAAATTGTCCATTCAGATATTCCTTTACTTCTTCTAAGAATTTCTTCTCGTTCCCTATTAGTAATATGTCATCTACATATAACACCAGGAATGCTATAGAGCTCCCACTCAGTTTCTTATAGACGCGGAACTCTTCGACGTTTTGGACAAATCCAAAAGCTTTAATGACCTCATCAAATCGAAGATTCCAGCTCCGAGATGCTTGCTTCAACCCATAGATGGACCGTTGAAGCTTGCACACCTTACCAGCATTCCTTGGATCGATAAACACCTCTGGTTGCATCATATACAACTCTTCCTCAATGTTGCCATTAAGGAACGCAGTTTTCACATCCATCTGCCATATCTCGTAATCATGATAGGCAGCTATTGCTAGTAGGATCCGAATAGACTTGATCATCGCTACAGGAGAGAATGTCTCCTCGTAGTGAACTCCTTGAATTTGTCGGAACCCCTTCGCGACAAGTCGAGCTTTGTAGAAAGATACGTTTCCGTCTGCGTCAGTCTTTGTTGGTGTACATGGAGTCTATTTCGGATTTCATGGCTTCTAGCCATTTCTCGGACTCGGGTCCCTCCATTGCTTCTTTGTAACTCATAGGTTCATCCGACTCATCAGCCGAGATTGCATTCACAAGCTGTCCGTAAAACTCGGTAGGTTGACGGACTCTTGATGACCTACGGGGCAAAATAGGTTCCTCTTCATTCTCATCATGATCATCATGTATGTCATGATCGTTATGAATGTCTTCCTGGCCATTCTCTTCAGCTCCCACTGTGGAAGAAGGTTCCAGAACAATTTCGGTTGCCGGTTCTTCCATTTGGAGTGATTGGTCAGTCACTTCATCGAGGTCTATTTTCCTCCCACTCAATTCTTTCGAGAGAAACTCCTTCTCAAGAAAGTGTCCAGTCTTAGCGACAAACATTTTGCCCTCAGATTGGTTGTAGAAGGTGTATCCAACAGTTTCCTTTGGATATCCTACAAAGATGCATTTCTCCGCCTTAGATTCGAGTTTTTCAGGCTGAAGTTTCCTAACATAAGCCTCACAACCCCAAATCTTCAGGTGAGACAACTTTGGCTTCTTGCCACACCATTTCTCCATTGGCGTTGTCTCTACGAATGATGGTACCCTATTAAGAACGTAAGCGGCAGTTTCTAATGAATACCCCCAGAATGATGTAGGTAAGTCGGTATGAGACATCATTGACCGTACACTATCCAATAGTGTTCGATTACGTCGCTTGGACACACCGTTTCGCTGAGGTGTTCCAGCTGGCGTAAGTTGTGGTACAATACCACAAGTCTTCAGATGAGTGCCAAACTCGTGGCTTAAATACTCGCCTCTTCGATCAGATCGAAGGTGCTTGATTTTCTTCCCGAGTTGATTCTCGACCTCACTCTGAAATTCCTTGAACTTTTCAAAGGTTTCAGACTTGTGTTTCATTAAATAGATATACCCGTATCTACTTAAGTCATCCGTGAAGGTGACGAAGTAACGAAAACCATTACGTGCGGTGACATTCATTGGTCCCCATACATCAGTATGTATGATCCCTAATAAGTCCACCGCACGCTCCATTGTCCCATTGAATGGAGTCCTTGTCATTTTTCCCATTAGGCATGGTTCACATGTGTCAAGGGATCCAAAATCCAATGACTCCAGAAGTCCATCTTTATGGAGTTCCTCCATGCGCTTTATACCAATATGACCAAGTCGACAATGCCACATCGTCATGTGTTCTTCCTTACTAGGCTTTAATCTTTTGGCCTCTACGTTATTGATGTGGGAGTCATGATATTCGAGATCCATTAAGAATAAACCATTACGCACCGGTGCATGAACATAGAAGACATTATTCTTATAAATCGAACAACCAGTTGTTTCGAATTTAAAAGAATACTGGTCTCGCATCAAGAAAGAGCCACTCACAATGTTCATACTCAACGCGGGTACATATTAGCAATTATTCAAGACAAGAATTTAATCCCGAAGGGAGACTAAGACGAAGCGTGCCAATTGACATTACTTCAACCTTGGCACCGTTCCCAACGCGCATCGTCACTTCATCCTTCCGCAAGAGTCGTTTATTCTGCATCCCCTCCTAGGAGTTATAGATGTGAGCAACTGATCCGGTATCAAATATCCAGACGTTGCTCCGAGCACTTGTCAGGAAAACATCAATAACATGTATATCACATATATCCATGTCTCTTCCGGCAACCTTGCCGGCCTTCTTATCTTCTAGGTACTTGGTGCAGCTGTGCTCCTTCTTGATTTCCATCTCAGCAATTTTGAGTATTGTGAACAATTCAGAAAGGGTCTCAACCATTCCTTGCATGTTGTACTTCAACACAAAACTCTCATAGCTAGGGGGTAGCGACCGCAACACCCTATCAATCGCCACTTCATCTGGAATCTTAAATTCTAGATCATTTAGGCGTTGAACGTAGTCAGACATTTTGACTACATGCTCAGTCATGCTGGTGTGCTCTTCCATTTTTCCAGAGAAGAAAGCTTCACAAACTTCATTTCTCTCAACCTTGGCTTGAGGTGCAAAGACGGTCTTGAGGTCAGTGATTATCTCATAAGCACTGAAGCTCTCGAACCGTTTCTGCAGTTCAGCCTCCACGGCATGGAGCATACCCTTCTTGACAAGGGAGGATTCATCCGACTTAATGAGATAGACTTTCTTCTCAGCCGGAGTAGCGGTAGTTGCTGGTGCATCTCCTAATGCAGTCTCAAGTACATAGGACATTTTGAGGGGAACGAGGAGAATCCTCAGGGTGCGGAACCAGGAGGTGAAGTTTGAACCATTAGTTTTCAGTTTATCTTTCTCTAGGAATGATCCTAAGTTGAACGAGGGGCGTGGTGCTGTCATCTACAAGGTTGATTCACAAAGATACATATTTAGACTTTTGTTCATAATGTGGAGTTCAATTACAGCTAATTCTAAAACTCCCACTTAGGAAAACATCTCTCAATTTTGCTAAGTGATTACACGATCCTAGAACACCATACCTCCCCCGATCGTCACGGCCATCAGTATGTGTTCAAGGTAGGCCATCATGCCAATCACATCATCTATGTGACTCATGCTCGACCTTTCGGTCTCTTGTGTCCCGAGGCCATATCATATACATATGCCAGGCTCGCCATCACACCCTATGTGATTTGTTGCTGTGTCATGCAAGGCCATATCATATACATATGTCAGGCTTGCTACACCCACCTCTTGTGAACGAAAAAATGTTTGACACCCGTGTGACACGTGATGCCTCCATAATGTAGAACTTTCCAGGTGGTGCTCACTAGGGTAAGGACACTGTGTTGGTTTTAGTGAGAGATCATCCTATAATGCTACCTTCGTTATATCAAGTATATTAGCAAAACAGGATGTAAAACTTTTAAATCATACAAGCTATGATCCCGCTTCATGCAAAGCAAAGTTAAACACCTTTCTACTTTAGCTTGTGCAAGTTTTACGTGGCTGTTAGGGGTTTCGAGAGAGAGAACCGTTTCTATCCTACGAAAAACATGCCACAACACCGTCTCCCATCCGTCTCTATTACACCCTTGTCGGGGCCCTCCGTTGCAAACATCTTCGCATCGCTAATGCTGAGAGACCGACACCCCCCAGCCACTTTATATGGTACAAGCCATATATCAAGCGTGGAACCAGTCTCGCGTAAACGCGTAAGGTCGATCGGGGGCCGCTTCATCAAACATTGTCGCAACGCTAAATGAGTGCACGTAGGAGGGTAACGAATGAAGATTCGATGCCCACATCCTAGATGTGTTCTACCCGTACAATACATCTACGCATAGCTAGCTCTGATACCACTGTTGGGATACGGGGCAGAAAACACAATTTTTTCATACCTACGGTACCCGAACCCAAGATCTATGCTATGGCGATGTAAAGTAACGGAGGGAATCGGTGTTCATACCTTTGAAGACCGAAAGAGGGAAACGTTCTTGCGACCGTGGTTGGCGTAGACTCAGAACTACGACCTCCCTGTCGTGTGGAAGACCACCACCGGAGAGGATGACTCCCGGTAAACCTCCAGCGACGAAGTAGCACCACATGTGTAGTGCCTCGAAGAGATTATACACATACGGTACAATCGATGTTCCTCCCGGGCCCCGAACCAGGCGAGCAGCGGAAGAAAGACGGCTACGGATCCCGACTCCAGCAGAGCGACGGCCTGCCTTATGGTGGAGAACTCCAATCCTGGTGAAGACTCCAAACAAGGGGAGTCCACTTCCAGGAAGGAGAAGGAGGAAGAAGGAGATTTTGGTGTGTTGGAAAAAGGGGGGGTCTACCCCTCCTTATATAGGCCAAGGGGGGGTGTGATCCTCTTCCCCTCCCCCATGTGGGACTAAACCCCCAAAGGGGGGGAGGTGCGCCGGCCATAGGGGGGGTTTGGGACCCACCCTTGGCGCCAAGCCCAAGGGGGGAAACCCCCTCCTCCCCTAATGGGCCCCATGGGCCCATATAGCCTTTTTCTCAATTTTTTAATTTATTTAATATGTTTTAAATATTTAATTCAGATAATTAAATAATAAAACATTATTAAAACAATTAAACTTTATTTTGAACTATTCAAAATGTCCGGAAACCATTCCGTCCTCCTCCGGAACTATTCTGGTGATTTCTCCTATTTCACCGATTGATCCCATAATTGTCCTATGAATCGATTGCCCTTAAGTGTAATACCCTAACGGTCCGGGAAACAGCAGACATGGTCGAGACTCTTCTCATTGACCAATGACTAGTCAGTTGGACCTGGTTACAATCCTTGACAGCCCCTGCGCTTCCATCGAATGAACTTCGATCGCCTTTGGAAACCGTTAACGATACGACGTAATCCCTTTGTGCTTCGGTACTTTGTTTGTCCGAGGTTTGATCGTCGGTATCCTACATACAGTGTTCACATCTCGTTCACAACAAACAAGTTTACTCGTCCATGATCATTGCATCTCTTGTGACCTAGTCACTTGCTTGCAAGCTATTGATGCAATATCACCGAGTGGGCCCAGAGTACCTTCCCTGTCACAAGGACTGAAAAATCCCTCTCTGATCTATTAACATACTCATCAACCATCTATTTCCGAATACCCAAAGTGCACCGTTATAGCCAGCATATTTCAGTTAGGCGGTGGGATACAAATCAAAGTCTCCTCATAGATGACAATTACGTATGATCATTACGGTCTAAGGACTAAGTCATATGTTACAAAGTCATAGCAACGCTGAACTATGTGACTCGATCACATTGCAATACTTTAGGTGGGTGTACGTCCATCACATCATTCCCCTTAACGATATGACCTCATTGTCAATGGACTTAAGTGTCGCCATGATCAGGAAAGCTTGATCAATCAATTGCCCAATGAGATAGTTTACCCAAGTTAAACTACGGACCATGTTTTATACTACACCTGTATTAGTATTTCCAAGTAATACAGTTATAGCACAGTATAAAACGTATTATGAAAAAAACGGATATGTGAAAAATATCTTTATTAATTTGTCTCTAGGGCACATATCCAACACCTACTGAATGTATCCCATTCCAAATACCACTTGGGATAATTGAAATAATTAGGAATGATTGTTATGATGGAACAGTCAATCCTAGTATTCAATTTGTTGAAACTTACAGAACTTTGTAAGTTGTTTAAGATTTCAGGTTTGACAAGAGGTGATGTCATGAAGAAATTATTTGCCTTGTCACTGAAATGAAAAGCATTGGAATGTTATAGGCTACTAGATGATTCTCACCTACGGGATTGGGAAGAGATCCAGTGTCTCTTTTACTCCAAGTTTTATCCTCTTCATGAAGTTCATGAGAATAGTAATTATGTTTATAATTTATATCCTCATGACGGAGAGAGCATAGCTCAAGCTTGGGGGAGACTGAAAACTTTAATGCTAAAATTTCCTAACCATGGGCTCCCCAAAGATATAATTATTACTAATTTTTATGCAAGGCTCTCTCGACAGGATAAAGACTTGCTCGATGCTTCCTCTATGGGTTCTTTCACAAACAAAAAGATTGATGCTAAAAGGGAACTCCTTGAAAGAATTCAACGCAACACTAAAGATTGGGAGATCGACAAAGGTAAAGAGTCAGGTATAATTTATGAGTATGATTGCATTAAGTCGTTTGTTGAAACTGCAAGTTTTAATAAGTTTAGTGCTAAGATTGGTCTTGATTCTCAACTCCTTGTTGATTTCCTCAAATCTTTTTCTTCACATCTTAATATGCCTAAGGAGGATTGGATCAAGCATCATGAACCTTTTAAAGAGATTTGCAAAGAAAATAAAATTGTTCATGATGATTGCAACATGCATGATCCAATTCCTGAAAATGAAGTTTTATATAAGCATGTTAATTTTTTTGGAGTGGATAGACCTTGTGAAAGGCCTCTGATTGAAGAAGAGAAGTATTGTAAGAAACATAAGCATGAAAGAACAATCACTTGGGTCAAAGATTTAAATGAAATTTCTAGAGAATTGTGTGACCTTTATCCTTTTACTTGTGAACTTTGTGGCATGGAGGGTCACTTTAATTTTCAATGCATGAACTTTCAAAACATAACTGTTAACCAGTTGTGTGATAACATGATCACCCCTGATCTTTATGATGAACTTATGTTATTTTTTATGTGTGAAGAGTTATCAGAAAAGACTTCTTGGCTAGATGTTAATGCCCTAGGAATAAACAACACTTTGCAAAATTGCCATCTCTATTGTGTTGTTAATTGCCATGAAAATGATTACATAAGTAAGATTAGAAAGGAGGGAACTTTACCAAAGTATAAAAATGTCTCTTATATTTCTACTAATAAAAAGGAGAGTATCTCCAAAGTTTCCCCTATTGTTTCTGATGATAAACCAGGATATATGGAGAAACTTCATCTCCAACCAATCCCTCCTAAGGTGAAGAAGAAGAAAAAGAAGAGGAGGAGGAAGAGGAGCAAGAAGGAAGAAGAATGGGTATCAACCTGGCCTGAGCATATTCCTCGCATCAATTTTTATCCTAACGAACATAAATTTATGGAGGATGGTGAGCGTGATTGCATTCGTTATTATCCTGATGTTAAGTCCGTAGGCACTATTGAAGATGATTTTGATTATGATATGCATGTTACTTTTTGTGATTGGGAAGATAATGATAATGCCACTTATGATCTTGAAAATATTTTTGGTGCGAACTCTGAAAATGATGATATGGAAAGCTCTATGCTTGGGGATGATAGTATTGGAAGTCCTTTAACCATTACTAATGTGGTATTTGATAATTCTTTTGCTGAAAGAATAAAGACAACATGTTTACAAATATAGTTGCTAGCAATGATAATGCTCTTCTCTACTATGATGATGTTATAACTCCTATCTATAGTGAATGTAAAGGTACCTATGACATAAGGATAAATTATCCTTATGAAACTTGTCATAATCATGGAGGGGATTACTCCCTTGCTGAACACCATCTTCCTAATACACAATTATCCTATAGTGTTCAAGTTGTTTATGATAGTCCTACTCCCACTATTACCAATGAGAAATATTATGCTTATGTGGAGAGTAAGAGTACATTTTTTGCATGTGGATCATGGTAACAATGCTTTATGTGATACTTATATTGTTGAGTTTATTCATGATCCCACTGGAAATTATTATGAGAAGGGAACACATGCTTATAGATATTTCAATAATATCAAGTTCCCTCTCTTTATGTTGAAGGTTTTGAAGTTGCACTTGTTTTGCCTTCCTAGGCTTATTGCTTTGTGCTTCAATGAATTATTCTATTGCAATATTCCAATGCATAGGAAGCATGTGAGGCTTAAATGTGTTTCTTATTTGCTTCTTGATGCTCTCTTTTGTTCTTCAACTCTTATTCCTGCGAGAGCATCATTAAAATCTTAAGCCTAACTAATGGCTTTAAAGAAGCGCTTTCGGGAGGCAACCCACAACGAATTTAGGTTTTACTTTTTGTTTTTATTTTTTTTAGTGGTCTTGATTATTATTACTACTGTAGCAACATCATTGTATCTTTACTTTTCAAGCTTTGTGCCATTTATAGCCTCATATGACAAGGGAAGTGAAAGTTGTGACATGTCCAGAAAACAGATTCTGTCCTCGTGACTAGAAAAATCATAGAAAAATCGCAGTTCATCTTTTTGAACTGAGTTTTTTACACAGAGTGCTCTATACAATTACAGAACTTTTGAATGTTTTGAGTTTTTTGATTTGAGTTGCAGAAGTATCCCTAAATAATTCTTTACTACCTGCTGGTATGTTTTTCACAGATTCTGTCCTGTTTTGCCTTTTCTTCGTTTTTCTTGCTTTTTCTTTGCAAAAACTTTTTGGCAATTTTGATAAACAGTAGACCTTCAAGAATATCCTTATTTCCAGTAGAGATTTTTTTTTATTATGGGTACTAACCTCGCTAATCAGATTATGATGAGTTATGTATGAAGGGAGTTTTTACGTGTGCGAGGGAAGATGATGAAAGAAGATTGAGGAGTGTCAAGCGCTCAAGCTTGGCGATGCCCCCATGCATCCCCAAGAAATATTCAAGGAGACTCAAGCGGCTAAGCTTGGGGATGCCCCCGTGCATCCCCTTCTTCATCAACAATTATCAGTTCGTCTTTCGTTTCACTATATTTTATCACTTCATGCGTTATGTGATATGCTTGGAGCGTCTCGCTCTTAGGTTTTATTTTTAGTTTTATATAGTTTTGCTTGCTGATCATAACAAGTTAGACCCCTTATTATTTTTTGTGGGAGAGAAACACGCTCCACTTTCAAAATCTAGAACACATCATAGGATTCTTCATGCTTATCTTTCTTGTGTGTGTTCTTTATCTTTTTCATAGATACTGCCATGTTTAGCTCTTAGTTTTCATGCTTATTTTTTGAAGAGATTTTGTTTAGTTTGGTGCTGGAACTCTCTTGAGTTTTCATGTTTATCTTGTTTAGAGAGTTTTCCTGTTGCACTGAGTTTTGTTTCTTGACTTGGAGTAGGTAATTAAGGTTGCTATTCTTTTGTAGTAGTAACTTGCAATAGTTTTGAGGTATTGTCTTGAGTAATGTTTGGACTTTTGGTGTCAAGAGCTTTAGCCTATTAGTGATAGATTTCGTATTTTGGGAAATCCATGTTTATTTTCAAAACATACAAAATTAGTTGAGAACTTTAGCTACTAGATGGATCACTACTCTTTGGAGGGATCGAATATTAGAGTACACTCACGTACTATGAGTCGAGGATGCGCAAGGATAACCAAATCCCCATACACTCCTCCTCGGGGTACTTGTATCTTTGTGAACCTCCTTATTAGATTGAGAGTTACCGATAATAAGTGCATGAGTTCTTCGGACTAATGTGAGTATTCGAAAGTTGACACTTCCACATTCTCAGATTTTTCTAGCATCTCCTGTGCCATGCATTGCTTTCTTCTCACTCCGAGAGTTGGCGTCCACCTTCGCCGGTACATCCAAAACCTTCGCCGGCACATCAAAAACCTACGCTCTGTCATCATAAACCACCTTATATCCTTCCTCAAAACATCCACCATACCTACCTATCAAGGCATTTCCATAGCCTTTCCGAGATACATTGTCATGCAACATCCACCTTCTCATGACTTGGTCTTTATGTCATACATGCTACTTTCTTGATCGATGAGCCGCATGCTAGTTGGGCCTTGAACTAATCATTTCTACTGAAGCGCTAGTATAATTGCATATCCTGCTACACTGGCAGAGGCATACATTTTCATACTTCATGATAGTTTCATTTTCTTTATGTTGAGTACTTTTGTAAAGTGTGAAAGATCTTCTTTACTTCTTGTAATATATAGAGTGTTGCCCCTAAAGTGAGGAAAAGATCCCAAGAGGACAAAATCAAGAGATCCCAAGGAGGAAAAAGTCAAAAGATCCCAAAGAGGACAAATGAGAGAAATAGAAAGAGCCATTGAGGCCACCAAAAAAATAAAAAAAATAGAAAAAAGAGAAAAAGAAATAAAAAGAGAGAAGGGGGCACACTACTATTCCTTTTGAGAGATCCACACTCGTACTCCCTCTTATATCTCGTAGTCCATAGAGATTATCATTCATGCATATAGCTATGTGGGGACCTTCACACTATAGAACTTGGCTTGTATATTCCAATGATGAGCCTCCTCAAATGAGTTCTAGGTCTTCTTGAGCAAGCAAGTTGGATGCATTCCCACTAGTTCCATTGGAGAGATTTTCTTAGCTCATATGTGCATCCCTTGCATGGCAATCCCTCCCCCTCACATCATATCTATCATTTGGCCTCCTCGCCTATGATTTTCCTCATTGATGTGAGCCTTTCTCACCTTTTTGTCTTCCTCATCCACCATATTTCTCTCTTTGCCATCCTAAATATCAACTTTCTTGCTTACGCTCATCCATTGCATGAGTGCTCAAAATATTGAAAAGGAGTGGATCATTTTGACTTGTACCTGGATAGTGGTCTGGGGATGAGTCAAGATAAGATTCCAAAGAATACCAAGTGTGAAACTTTAGTAGATTGAGTTCTCAACACAAAAATACCTTTTTCTCTCGGAATCCCTATCCCCTTTCTTGCACGCAAACACCATTTGGAGACATTCGAGTCATGGACAGCGAGAGCTCTTGCACCTTTATGTTCTTATGTTGCTTGTTTCAATGCTAAATATAGACTCTTGCCTGTTATGACTTGAATTGAATTACATGCCTTGATTGCTTTACTTGAAAGTTCATATATGGTTGTTAGCATGTCACCACAGAAATTATGTTTTTATCATTTACCTACTCGAGGACGAGCAGGAATTAAGCTTGGGGATGTTGATATGTCCAAAACGTATCTATAATTTATGCTTGCTCCATGCATGTTTTATGTGATATTGCTATTTTCTAGATACACTTTTATAACATTTGGATTATATTTTGACTAACCTATTCACTCAGTGCACCCCAATGCCAGTTTTCTTTTTCTCCTGTTTTTGTATTTCAAGTTTTCCCATTATTAGAAGTGCTCAGAAAATTCCGGGAAAAATATATAAAAAATCAGCGTTACAGAAGCTTCCTTACGCCCGAAGGGGGGCCAGAGGGTCCCGACCTTGTTCCTAGGCGGCCAGTGGGCGCGGCCAAGGGCTTGGCCACGCTGGGACAAGGCGACTGGTGGCCCCCCTGGTGCCCCCCTTTGGCTCCTATTTATTCTCGCGTCACGAAAACCCTGATTCCGGACCCCTTTTCTCCAGAAGCAATTCCGATCTTCGCCGCCATCGCCGACAAGCTTCGGGGGACTAGAATTCCTGTGACGGTACCCTGCCGAGACGGGGAAGTGCCACCGGATTCATCTCCATCGACGTTGCTTCCTCCCTCCATGATGCGGGAGTAGTTCCTCCCCGGGGCTGAGGTTCCTACCAGTAGCTATGTGTCTTCTCTCTCTCCCATGATGTGATCTTGGTTGTGATCATAGGCTATGTTAATCTAGGATGATCCCATGATGTTTCCCCTTCTTCTATGTATTGGATTGATGTACTCACTTGATCTTATCTAGTATAATCCCCGAGACCATGGGGACATCGGTCTATTGGACATGGGTTAGAAGAATATTTTCATGAATGATTTCCTCTTTTGTGTGTGGATTGAAGATTGAGAGTCTCTTGGTGCTTGTCTTTGACTATCCTTTAGATATGTTGTGGTGATTGTGGTACTCTCTTTGGATGGCCGCGGTGACATTGGTAAATCCATAGATGAGAACTACGAACTCTGAGGTGTGCTTTTGTAGCCCTACACAATTCTCGTCCTCTCTTGACCACAAAGGAATGACCTCCGAGTACGTCTCCATTGCATGTTTTATGATGAATATCATGTGATTAGACTATGTTAATGTTGTTGGGAGTTTCCACTAGTGAAAGTATGAAGCCTAGGCCTTGTTTCCACCATTGCAATACCGTTTGTTCTCACGATTACTACTTGTTTGCTTGCTGCACTTTTTATTACAGATTTACATTACCTTGCTTTGCCACCCATATCACCCATATTTTACCATCTCTTCGCTGAACTAGTGCACCTATACAATTTTCCATTGTATTAGGTGTGTTTGGGACACAAGAGACTTGTTGTATCTTAAATGCAGGGTTGCTTGAGAGAGACCATCTTCAATCTCTACTTCCCTGAGTTCGATAAACCTTAGGTCATCCACTTGAGGGAAATTGCTGTTTTCCTACAAACCTCTGCGCTTGGAGGCCCAACATAGTCTGCAAGAATAGAAGCGTGCGTAGACATCACCGCCCCATCCGTTCGATTCGAAACGGAGGGCCGAGATCGCCCCGATCCAGATCTGGATCTAGGGTCGAGTTTTTTGAGTTAGGGTTTCGGTTTTCGCGGTTAACCGCCGGTTAACAATCTAGCGGACGTTCGCCGGAGCGAACGCCGTTCGCTCCGTAGCCAGGGACCCAATCGCGACAGAAGTTTAACTTTATTCGCGAATAGGCCCTTTTTCAAAGTTTTCACCCAAAAACGGTCGTCGCAATATCTTTTACGCCGTAGCTCCGTTTTAGGTGATTCTTTTTGCGTTGCAACCGTAGTGAAGTCTAGTTTACAGTAGGAGAAACTTTGCACTGTTACACTTTTTGAATTTTAATTTTGTACAGATTCAAGTTTAAACTTCCGGTGACCGTATCTTTCATATGGTGTCTCCGTTTTCGTCGATTCCAGTTGCGTTGGGATCTTGGTGACTCTTGGATATAGTTAAGCTACTTTTAGTGTTTTTCCTTGCTGTTCATTTGGTTCTTCTACTGTTATGATGTTTATGTGTTAAATGTGTATTGAATGCTACATTGTTTGATCGTGTAGACTGTCCGGAGTGCAACGTTTCGTTCTGTGAAGAGTGTGATTGTCAGGAACAGTAACAAGGCAAGTCATACTTTGACCATTCCACAACCTATATTTTTACTTATGCATGTAGCAAATATCACCATATGCATGTGTAGGAATTACTATACTATATTACTATTGCTGCAAACCTGGTAGGGTAGCCATATGATCTTATCATGTTTGCTTAGACAACCTAGCACGTGCTTGTTATATATTGCTATGATTATAGACGGGGGTTGGTTTGAGATTACATTGAGCTATGTGAGGATTTAATGACCTGGCTAGCAAACCTTTATAATACACCTCTGGACGGGAAGGTAGTGCTTCCTGGGGGCTCGTACCTTATCTAAGGCGAGACCAGGTTTTACCCCTAATGGTGCGTATTGGTGGTATAAAGAATTTCATGGTATCTGCCCTCTGAACGTAAGTGGGCGTCGTCCAGGCTCAAAAAGATCAAACATACTTGGTGAATAGGAGCTTCCATGTACAACCACTGGCCATATGGGCTCTGTCTTAGTTGAGTACGTTGTAGGAAGCCACTCCCGTGCAAAGCTAGCAGATGTAGGTGTGATAGGTGTACCGGCTTGCTGTTGGGTGTAGATGACCTCTTCTAAAAGACTTCGTCTCAACCTTCGGGTTGAGTTCAGTGGGTAAAGTGTACAAACCTCTGCAGAGCATACAAACTAATCATGATTAGCCGTGTCCCCGGTTATGGACAACTATAAGCAATTAGGCATTACTATTATTGGAGGATCTTGACAGATGACTCACCCTAATAAAACTTGAGTGGGAAACTTTAATAAAGGGTACGGGTTGGAATTAGTTTAGCCCAACTCAACCTTATGTAGTAAGATAAACTAAAATTTTGACTTAGGTAGATTGAGGGAAAAATTAGCTTTCTGCAAAATAAAATATAAGCCTTCCTTTGACTTACCTTGCATGTAGCGATAGGTCTATTATATCCTTTTTCGTGTGGCTTGACGTACAAATCAGATGTACTGACCCATTGTCGGGCTGTAACCTTCGTGTTGTAGGTTTTTTAGACGACCAGTAAGGTGCATTTAGGGTCACGGGTCTTCACTCAGCATGTCGCTTGTGGATGTTGATGGTACTCCTTGATGTTTACTATTTTCTATTTCCGCTATATTTATATTGAATAAGCTAGCCTTGAGCTATGCAACTTGTTTATTTTATGAATTCTGGATCATACGATGTAATAATGATGCACTTGTACTTTGTTATACATCTATTAATGTGTGTGCTAGCGAGTTCGATCCAGGGACTAGTACTTGAGCACAGAGACTCCAGTTCTATGTGAATTGGGTCGTTACACTGCCCCGGCCCGCGTCGCTGCGTCGCCCAGGGCGAGCCGGCGCTAACCCTCGCCCCTTCCAAATGTTGGGCCAAGCCCACGAGGTGAGCGCCCCGGCCTCCTTTTTTTCTTTATTTTTATGATTTTTTGTTGGGCTCAGCCCATGTCCTATATGACGCCATATGCATTCTTTAGCTAATCCGCGCTCGCCTAGCTAGGTCCGTGTAGTGCTGTTTCGGCACAACACGCTTAGTAGGTTTTTTTGGTTAATTAATTGGCAGATTTAGTTGCGATTGAGCGATGCCCGTATCTTTTTTCTCATAGCTCGGATTGTGATGGTTCCGCGTAGATTCAGAAAATGTTGCCTTTTTCCATTTTTGAACTTGTCTCCATGTTGTTTACCTGCTATTTACAACCCTTTCCACTGTAAATTGTAATAGGAAATAAGATTTTAACCGTTGCTCCGATAAAAATGTTCTTTATACGTAACTTGACTAGAATTTCATGTAGATTGTGTTTGTGATATTTTTTGTTGTTGTTAACCAACCTAAAATATGGTTTACTGCAAAACAATACCAAATGCTTAAATCGTTGTGGGGTACTTAGTCATATGTGCCATGTTTAGGATTTTACCTCACTTAAATTGACTAGCATAAATAGTTTACTTTATGCTTCACCTCTTGACATGACTGTGTGACATGCCATTCTTGTGTGAGATGCCATGTTAACAACCTTTGCTCATGTTGTGTAGCTAACAAACTTGAACCGTTTCTAAATGTGAAGTATCATCGTGTGTGATGAATACTCCACTTAACATGTTAGTAACCGCTCTCGACGATAGATGTGATATCGTATCGCGTTGTATCGTATTTCATTCCTGTTCTTGCTTGATGGTGATTGCTCCGTAGTAATAGATGCTTGCTCGTCGATTGTCTTTCCAGTATTTACTTCTTGTGTGCTCTCGCGGTTACTCTCGGAGACGTTGCGAGCTTGCGATCGACAACACCTTTCGGAATCGTCTTCTCACCAGGTAAGGGGGATCATATATCATGTTTATAACTTTCAGCTCACTTGTGCCTAGGTATAGGATAGAAGGATTTCTTGATCCTACCACCTCATATTTATGTCTCTCGAAAATAAACCCAAATAGCCATGTCCTTCACATCCCAGCAAACCCTTGTTTGGCCATGTACCTTGCTTGCTCAGCCATTGCTTAGTATGCATGCTTAGGATGCTACAACTTTCCCCTGTTAGTCCTTGGTTGGGCTATCACATTATTATATAGTTGTGGATGATATAATTATTATAATGTTGACTATATTCGACGAAAGATGGAAGGTCAGGGTATCCCACCTTGGCGCTTTGTTCCATTCGAGTCACCTAGGATCCGAGTTCCGGGTATTGTCTCTAAGACTGAGCGTGCCTAACCGCGTGCGGGATTCTATGGGGTCACCTTTTCTTACCTACCTAGCTTCAAACATTTCTAGTGGTGGCCCAAGATGATTTACCATTTGAAAACTGTGTGTGTGTCTGTCGGGTCGATCCTAGAAAATATTCATTAAAACAACTTGGGCCAGGAGAGACATGTTTTCTCTGTTGGTACACACTTGTGAGAAAGGGGGCTTCCCACATGTGAGGGGATAAGTTACCTCGACCTTGGTTAGATGGAAGATTCCGATCCGAGAGCGTGGCCGACTTTTGGATTGGGTGTCGACTCCCCGGGGGCTACCCAGATATGTTCGTTGTTAGTTAGAGGGATTATGACGTCTCACTCTCGGAACAACTCTTCAATGAGTGTCTTTAACGGGCTCGACTAAGAGGACCATCATACATGCGGAGCCTTGTAATGGGCAGTTGGTACACCCCTGCAGGGTTAAATATTTTTGAGAAGCCGTGTCCACGGTTATGGACGACTTGGAACTTACGTCTTGTTCATAGATAACATTAACTGAATCATAACTAAAATTTGATAAATGTGTGTGTGCCTTGACTGCTTCGTCTTCGTCCGGATGCGAAGATGAGGACAAGGATAGGATAGGTGTTATGTTTTTGTAAGTAGCTGATAGCAAGACTTGTTGGAGACGATTCCTCATCGAATGCTTGGTTTTCATCTTACTCCAAATAGATCGTTAGCCACTTATGTAGTGCTAGTGCAGCTGAAACCTCAACCACTATCCACATCTTACTGTCAGAATTTAGTTTCAAGACTTGTTGATATAGTTCACCCCTTGTTTTCCCTTTTATGCACGTTATGCAAACGATCGTGGACTTCAGAGGAGCTCGACGACCCTTCTTTTGGACGGCTTCGTGGAGACTCGATGACTACTAGTTAGGCGGATCCCGGCGGAGAGCCTGGACCCGTGTGGTTACAGGAATGATGTGGTTGAACTTTTCCACTACGCATTTGATTGTAGTCTGTACTCTGACATGTATCTTCCACTGATGTAATGTATTTAAGGCAGTTGTATGTCGGATGTATGAGATGTAGTATCCTTGTAGCTATAATGTTGTGATATCATGTTGGAAATCCGCGGCATATGGCATTGTGATATGTCGCGGTGGGACCGATATGTGCTTCGTCCCCGGAACTGGATGGAAACATCTAGATCTGGAACAGTACTGCATATCGGGCCTTACACAAGTCAACATAGATCTTCTCGAGGCATAGGTAGAGAATCCTCATCTTTGTATTCGAGAAGTCGACACCCAATAATATAAAAGCAGGAGTAGGTCTTTACCTTTCGAGGGGCCCAAACCTGGGTAAATTTCGCGTCTTGTGATCTTGCCGACTTCCTCCTCGTATTCACCACGCAGAAAAGGTCCCACACTAAGTTCTCCAATGAGATATTCTGTCGTGAATTTCCCACGACATGTTGCGCCCACCATGGGGCCTGCGCACGTAGGTGTCGTAATATTGGAAGGAGCTCTGCGCGGTATGCAAGGTTTCATCGCCGGTGGAATCATCAGACATCGGCGAGGAAAGTTCTACATCGACGACACCACCCGGGGCCCCGAAGCCGACTTTGTCGAGTCAGGCCATCAAGTCCCAGTCGGTTCCATCCACATCTTCATCGGCAAGACAAACAGATCTGAGACAGAGCCAGAACATGATGTCCTTGTGAAAACCGCAAGCCGGATTATGACCGTCGGATTCGCCAATGGATCTCTAGAGCCGGCGCTCTATCGAGACCTTTGAGGAAGACGACTCGGCGGAACTCTCTGATGCGGAGTCATGTCCTAGCGGAGGAAAGGACTCAGATTCCGGGTCAATCTCCTCTACAGGAATCAACATGCTCGTATCAGTATTAGAGGGGTACGATCCAGGTTCCCCCTATTTCCAGTTACCGTACTACGCCACCGTCTACACGGCGGCCACTCAGGACCAGAAAAACACGATCATAGATTCAGTTGGAATGTCGGCTACCCACATGTCGAGAGGTTGTTGTGGCATCGTCGAAACAACAATGGGATGAAAGTATAAATATACACCGAGAGGTTTACCCAGGTTCAGGCCGTCCGGAGACTAAAAGCCCTACTCCGGCATGTCTGATCTTTCTTATAGGTGTGGGATGTTCTTTTTTCTGTTACATGTCGTCCACCCTTCCCTGCGACTGACTTCTCCCTTTTATAGCTCAAGGGGACAGTCACACGGTGCTGATAATTACTTTACAAGGGCCACGCGTGGCGGGCCAACATGTCTTACGGAAAGGGGTGGTGACGAGGTCGCTTTTGGGCCACGTTGCCCCATGCAAGCGACAGGTGGTGAGGCTTCTCTGCAGCTCGGTGGAGGTTGTCTTCTTCTGCAACCAATGTTCTGTCCACCTGGTCGGGCGGTGGAATACAGAGGTGGACACGCCGTGATGGTGGCTCGCCTGCGTTTCCCGGGAAGTACACTGCGAGTTACAACATAGCTTCCGGATCATTAGTAACATTGCTTCTCGGGAGATACCCCGAGGATCCAGTCCCCGACAGTAGCCCCCGGGCCTGGGTGCGGCCATTGCGCCCCGGAGGTCGCGGCTAGGCCCAACGGTAACCAGCAGGCGACCCTTGCGAAGAGGTGTTCTTCTCGAAGCATGAAGTCATGGCGCGGCGGGCCCACGGAAGTAACCATTGAGGAGAGCAAAACAGCTTCGTGCGGTTATGGTATATCAATCAAGGCCCACGGGCGGGGGAAGTTACTTCTCCTTCCTTCCCATTCATCTCTTTCGCGAACAGTAGCACTCTACTCTCACCGTGACATTCTCCCATGGCTCCCAAGAAGAAGAAAACACCACGGCGGAAGCCGTCACAAGGTGCCTCCACGCCGGTCATCGACCAGCGAAAGGTCTCAGTATGTTTCCTGTCGGTCCGCAATTCTCTGGAGAAGATGGACCTCCTCTCGGTGTTCCTCGCCAACGAGAATAGTGAGAACGGCAAGACTGTTGCAGCAGCACCGAATGAGAGAGAGGCAGTGGTGGTCGATGGCATGGTGCTGATCTACACCGCCTTCCTCGAAGTAGGTATGGTCCCTCCCTTTTCCCAGTTCTTTCTCGCAATCTTGGATACGTTCAAGATCCAGATGATGCACCTGCACCCGAATGGGGTGACTTCCCTGGCATCTTTCGCGTATCTATGCAAGAACTTTGTGGGGGTTGTGCCGTCAGTCGCCCTGTTCCGGCACTTTTACACCCCCCGGGTAAAGCACGATGTGATCGCTGGGGGATTCTCCTTCAAGATCCAGGAAGGGATGTCCGACAAATAACTGGAGTCGCATGTGATCACCAAGAGGGCGGAATGGTGAGGCGACTGGGTGTTCCTGAAGATAGACCCAATTCTCCAGGCTTATGAGGTGCCGGACGTCGTGCTGCAATTGACCGAGGAGCGGGCCAGGGTATGGCACGCTTAGTCCGACGTTGGCGAGCAATTTGACCTGGAGTTGGCCAGGATCAAGTAGTTGAAGGCCGCAGGGCTGACACTGGGCATTGTGGTCGTTGACTACCTTTGCCGCTGGATTGCTCCCCTGCATCATCGCTCTCGGATGGCGTGGGATTACAAGGGTCCTGCAGACAAGATGCGACTGCACCCGGGGCCACAGCACGACCTAAGTGTGCTCAGGTTCTACAACATGTTGAAGGAGATGTTTTCTGGAGGGTGGAAGATGGTGCTGGTGGAAGTGGTGATCCCTCTGCACAAGAACTAGGAGAGGGATCCCTTAGTGAAAGCCATGCCTCCCTTCAAAGCCGAGGGGCTAATCGATCCGGATTGGAAAGGCTTGAGTGAGGCTCAAATTGGAGCATTGCTGGAGTCGATTGACGAGCTGCCCCAGAAAGCCAATGAGAATAGGATGGACCTCACAAGTCTGGAAGGATTGAAGAGGATGCAGAAGCGGCAACAACTTAACTTCAAGTACGGCCAGACCCAAATCAACGGCAAATAGTTGGAGGAGGCAGCCCCCGGAAGTCAGACGAAGGGAAAGGGCTTAAGGAACAAGCGAGGGGCCGGCACGCGGCCGCCCGTGGCAGCACGGGAAGTCGTGGACCTCACAGGTACTTTCTACCCACGGAGATCAAGCCGGAAGAAGGCGGCTTCTCGAGGTAAGATGCCCGTGGTGGAGGAGAATTCGGTGTGGGTTCTAGAAGAGGAGGTGGAGGACGCAGAGGAGAGCTCCTCGGACGAGTCGTGGTCAGGGCTGCCCACCGAAAGTGGAGGATCAGCCGATGTTCCCCTGGCCAATGGCAACGAGAGGCGGAGGAAGACAAGGACACTAGTGCGCGCGATAGCTATCCAAACGGTTTTGACCCCTTATCGCCTACGAGAATCGGAACCGTCTCCTTGCTCTTGATTGCGATAGGGGGCCTATTCCACACGATAGCCATAAACCGTGGCCTGTGGACTAGTCTGCGGAGACACACATGATAAATCGAACGTTTGTGTTGACCTTTTCATCGCAAACATTTATCCACGAATTTCCGTCTAAATTTATGAACGTATAGCATACGTTTAATCCCGAGACTACATTTGTGTTCTTCAGATCTAAACAAACAGTTGTGCACAAATGCTCGTGTGGCTTGAGAATTGAATCCAAAACGCCTCTTCCCGATCGAACTTTGTGCACCTCATTGTACATTAAAACGGTTGTGAATGAAATTTGGTGTGGATTTAGAATTAAATCCCAAACGCTCATTATGATGGAACTGTGTGAGTTGCACAGACTCATCAGTGACGAATTTATGAAAAAACATGTGCTATAATATAACTAACAACTGAACAACTTAATTATGTAAACGTCTGGAATGTAATACGAATTTTGTTTTGATAATATTATGCAATAATTAGATCATTTAACGAATATAATAAAAGCATGTTCATGTCAACCATCACACAGAGTATATTTCAAAGCCATCGCAATATTTCATAACTTGCACCGCAGTACACATCAAGATTTTACAACTGACATCATAGTACATAATTGAGCAATAAATTGGGCATCCAACATCTAAAACCTTTCAAAACTAACATAATTGGTGAACCTGATCTACAAATATGTTGAAGTGGAAGGAGAATATGGATGGCGTCATTGACGGGACCGCCAATGGCATGTGGTGTCACATCCCTGCAAAACACACAAAAAATTACTACCTCTTTTTCCAAGGTTATGTTCATAGCGTTAAGATAAGTAGAATAAACTAGCAGCTATTTTTTTGCAGAATGTCACGTATGTGGGAGTATTTGTCAGAACCCTAATTTAGGTTTGTGCTTTTCCAAGCTTGCATTTTTGCATCTTGAAAAAAAATTGCAAAAGAAAAGGAATTGGGGAAACGAAAAGCCCCAAAGCATTTTAATAAAAAGGCAAGACAAAAATCTTTTTCCAAAAATGCTTTGAACATTTTGAAAAGTCTTATAAATGGGCATGATCTCTTTTCATGTGAAGTGGGTCCCACTCCATGCTCATGGATTTTTCAAAAAGTCCAAAAGGGTCTTGGAAATTAAATCAAATTCCTATTTGAATTGGAATTCAAATAATTTGAATTTCAAAAATTCCCAAAACTTGGGGTTGACTAATACTAAGTCACCTAGAGTTTATAAAATTATTTGGGGGTTTTTATAAAATGCCCTAGTATTTTATTTAAAGGGCAAAACAAATAATAGAAACAATAAAAAGAAAACAAAAGCCAGAGCCTTACCTTGCGCCCAGGGCGAGGCCCACTTACCTGGCCTCGGCCCAGCCCAGTCGCACCTCTCTGTCGTCTTCCTCCTCGCCAGAAGGAGGGACAGACCAGCCGTGCGCTACGGCATGGTCGCCACCTCCACCTCCTCGCCACCTCCTGCTCTCCCCTTCCTCTATCTTCTCCCGTGGACGACGCCCAGAAGCTCCCAGGCCCTTTCCCCCCCTCGCAGGTTCATCTCCCTCTCTCCTCTGCCAGTTCCGCGCCACCCCCGAGAGCTCACCGGAGCGGCCACCGTGCGCCCGCGTGGCCACCGGCTCCCTCCCGTCGAACCGCAGTGTCTAGAAGACCCGCAGAGGAGCTCCTCGTCGGACCACGCCGCTGATTTGAGCAGAGCTTCACAAGAGGCGACGCCCTCCTCAACATCTCGCCGCCGGCCGCCGAGGACGCCATGGTCAAATTGGACGCCGTCGAGCCCTCTTCGACCACCCAGGCCCCTCCACGGCTCTCAGGGTGAGCCCCTCGCCGGTTTCCCCCTCCCCTTGCTCCTCCCCGCTTCGTTCCTCGCCGTCCCGTCGAGGTCAGTTCCCCGGCCGCCGCGCGAGTCGTTGCTGGCGTGGCCGGAGGCCTCCTCGAGGTCCCCCTCATGCCTCACCTGGTGCCCTCCACCGCTGACCCCGTGCACTCCGGCGAGGCACCGCCGTGTACAGAGGTCGCCGGCGTCTAGCCGACGGTCTCCCCGAGCCATTAACCCCCTAAACCCGACACTAATCACCCCCTGGGCCACTGACCAGTGGGCCCAGGCTGGTTAATTAAACCCAGTTTATTTTAACAGAGAGCTAACTAACCCAGTGAGGCTGACAGGTGGGGCCGCCCTGTCAGTTGACTGTTCAAACCCCCTGACGTCAGCATGATGCAATGCTGATGCATTAAATAGTAAATCATTTAATTTATTCAGTAAATTCCAGAAAATAAGAAAAACTTTGAAATTGAATATCTTTTAAACTATAACTCCAAATTCAAAGTGTAATATATGAAAAATTATCAGAATAAAATTCTCTATCCAAATAACCAACTTTCAACCATGTTTGAAATGTTTACAATAAGGGATCAGTAGCATTTTTCTTTTTGGCTCTTTTGTATTAAATCAAATAAATTACTATGATCATTCTAAATTCAACCAATGCAATGCAAAGGTGATTACTTACACTTCAGAATCATTTCACACACATGACCAATTGGTTTACAATGACAAACTTTAGCAGATGCCACTTGGACCAATTTGAATATATTTGGAGTTTGAATTTGAATTCACTTTTCAAATCAACTTCAATTAACATGTGGCAATTCAAACATAGGTCACATCAGCACATTGCCATGCTTTGTTTTTCATATTGAATGTGCATTGTATTATCTTGATTGTGCTTTACTTCCAGTGCTTCGGTGATTTCATCTTCTCGGTAGAGTTGATCTCGAAGACGAGTTCAACCTCACGTCAGAAGACTAGTACCTCGTGATCGTCAGCAAGGCAAGCACCCCCTCTTTGATCATGTCGATAAAATCCCAGTTCCCTCTCATTCTCGCAAATGGATGTTTGGGATGTCACCATGATACATTCTACCGCTAGTTCAACCTATTCCTTTGCATGACCTATCATTTTGTCACAGTAGTAAGCAAACCACAATCCTAGCAGATGTAGGAGTTGGTTGTTATCTTGTGGCCCCTGCAACTGTTACAGCTTATTGCATTGCTTACAGTTGTTACCTGAGGCTACTTTGTTGTGAGTCGGGATGGTAGTGATCATGTGAATGTTGGTGGTAACGTGTTGATGAGAGGCTGTGTAGGATTACATAGTGGGTTGTCTCGTTGAACACTGCCTTAGGCTCGAGTTCTTTTGTTGTTATCCAAGACTAAGAGTACGACCACACATTGGGCTCACTGACCCCTCTCGGCCTAGTACCTCACCCCGGACCTGTCCAGGCGTCGCAAGTAGTTCGCCCTTTTACGATCTCAAGCAGGTGGAACCAATGTAAGTGGCTGGCGTAGGTTGTGGGCACGTTGAATCAAGTGATCATGATCGAGTTGAGCTTGATGGCGGTCACACAACGTTTGAGTCCGCATCGGAACAATCGGTCGGATTCCGATTGTGGTCCCAACTCAAATAGGTGACTCCCTAGGACAAGAGATGGTGCCGTGAGTGAAGAATCGTGGCAGCATCGTCGCCGGTACTCACTTTAAGGGTCCATCCCCAGGCGGTAACTGAAGAGGCATGTGTGTAGCAGTACACCCCTGGAGGGTTAATCAACTATTCGAATAGCCGTGTCCGCGGTTATGGACTACTTGGAGACCTTTACTTGATCATAGACAACTTGAACCGGATACTTATAAAACTTTCAAGATAAGTGTGAGTGCTATGGCGTGCTTCCTCGTGGGGAAGTCGAGGAAGTAACCATAGTAGTGTATTGGTTGGAGACTGGTTACTTGGACTCGTGTACGTTCTTACCTCTTTCTGGTATTCATAGTACATGACTAGCCAAGTCAAAGCTGGCATTTTTGCAAGTGAAACCCCACCTCCCTTTTCCTTGATACATGTGCATGAGTAGTATAGTTCCTATGTAAGTCTTGCTGAGTACGAATTTGTACTCACGTTTGCTTATTCTACGTTTTAGAGACGAGACCACTGACCCTGATGGTGGCCTCTACCTCGAGCTCGACGTGGACCAAGTCGTATAGTTCCAGGCAGCAGCCTGTGCCCTTTGGAGGGTCGTTGTATTTTTCTTTAAGGCTTCTTAAGCCATTTGTTAAACTTGTCTTTACTAAGAAATAATTTGCTTCCGTTGATGTTTGATGTAATGTTGGATCACAGACATGTGATCTCTGCTTGTAATACAACTACTATGTCTGCTCTGTTTAGCAGAAGTTATAAAGACTATGAGTTTGTAGAGTTCATGTTGTGATTACCTGCTGTTTACACTGGACATGTATGCTACGTGTATGTTTATAACATGCATGTCTAAGTGTGGGGTTCGATAGCTTAGTTGTGTTCTTGCCGGCGGTGTTTTATACACCAAGTGGCCCTTAGATGTGCGCAGCTTGGGGCATCGCGATGCGATTGCTCGTGACTTTCTCACGTGGCACACTTTGTTGTATGATTGAGCCTGCCCAAGATCCCGACTAAGTGATCGGGCTGGAGTAAGTCTATGTAAGGGTTATGATTCAATCGATAACATGGGTGAGGCGACTTGTCTATGAGTATGGGATTCACCACCTGACGAGGGGGTGACCCCACGACTCCTACTAATGGGCCTACCCGGTGTCATTGAAGGCCCACGGAGCTACCGCCGGATTCACCTTGGCCCGCTAGATGGCACCGACATTGGGAGTCCTCGACTGACAAGGAAGGTGCAGGGACTTGCCGTACAAGCTAGGTTAGATTTCCTATAATTGTAGATTGATTCCCCGAGACCTGGTCTACTATATAAAGGCCAGGAGGGGCAACGCATAGAGGAAGAGACATCGCCTGTAACCCTAGCCTAGAGCGCATCTGCCTTGGCATCCCCTGTAACTTCTCCACAATCAATATATCGAGCAGGAAGTGTATCCTCCTATTTGCCGATGAGCTTATCGTCCAACCTGTGTCTTCTCCAACTAGCCCAGGGTCCCTAACCATGGGACTTTCCGGGGCCGATCCTCGAAAATTGGCGCCGACCGTGGGGACCACACAGGTTGGAATTACGATCTCGGCGGTCCCATCTTCAGCAAATCGCAACTCAAGGGCAAGAGCCGGACCCAACCCACCCGAAGGATTCAAGGTCACGTCAAACATCTTCGCCGTCCCAGCAGTCTCGATCGAGTCACAACCGTATCAGACCCAGTACAGTGGAGGCAACCAAACACGGCGTCAGCGACGAAGGAACCAATGACCCAGAAGAGCCGCAAAGAACCCCTACGCAGGAGTCCCACTCGAGGAGGCGCGACGTGCGGCAGGAGACTCGCAGGTCTTTCGACGGCCCACCACCACCCGGGCACCCGCCGAGCATCACGATGATGGCTACGAGCCTGACACCAGCAACCGAGAATATCGCCGCCAAAGAAGGAATCGATGACCCAGGAAGCGTTCCAGGGAGATCTGCAATGAGGAAAAACCCTGCAAGCCGCACGACACAGTCGAGGAGCCAAGGGCTGTCCGGCGCAGCGCCACGCGGGCACTCAACGACAGCCAAGACAGCGACTCGGAGACACCCGTCGGCGAATACTACGACCCGGAGCGAAGACCGGACGAATTCGCCAAGCTCATCAAGCATCAAGACACAATCCGAGGAATCGAAACAGATCCCCGGTTCTACGAACGCCCGGAGCATGTCTTCACAATCTCAAGGAGGAAGAGGCACGGCGGGTCAAGCAAACTTACGGTCAGAGAACAGCTTGCAGGACCCTGCACAGTTCACAACTTCGAAGACGAATGGGGGCGCATCAGATCCAACCACAACCAGGGAGAATGTCGCCTGTTCAACGAGCTGGCCGACGACCTCAGGAATGAAAAACGCAAAGGAGTCAAGTGTGCTCAAGAGCTCGAGCAATCGCCACCACCAAGCCACGAAGGACGCCGCAGCCTGCCGCATGGGCAGGTGCTCATGATACAGGAAAGCAGGGTGCCACAAGCGCGGCGTGACGCCTACACCCTGCAGGCTGCAGCAACCGAGAACATGAAACCAGTGGAAACCTACCAACTGCACGACGCGGAGACCATCATCACGTTCTCACAGGATAACCACCCGCCAGCCATACCAAGACCAGGACACGTGCCTCTCGTGCTCAACGCACAAATCGGAGGATATGACATGGATAGGGTTTTCATGGACGGAGGCAGCAGCATGAAAATCATCTTCGCAAGCATCCTGCATTAAATGCTGACCCCTCGGTCGGTATGGAAGAAGTCAAGCACCGTACTAAACGGCGTAGTACCTGGAGAAGCAGCAACATCACTCGGATCAATCGAGCTTGAGGTTGTCTTCGGCAACCGACGCAATTTCGCCAAGCACGTCCTCGAGTTCGAGGTGCTCGACTGGCCATCTCAATACCACGCCATATTGGGACGACCAGCGTTTGCGCAGCTCATGGCAGTACCGCACTACGCCTATCTCAAGCTCAAGATGTCAGGCTCAATAGGAGTCCTCACGATCAGCGGAAGCTTCATCAAGTCAGACCAATGCAACCGCGATTTCCACAAAACCTCCGACACACTAGGAGCGGACCAAGAACTAAGAGAAATAGTCATGGTCGTCGACAAGAAAATCTTCCCATTGGCAAGCCGCAGCGAGTCAAAGGAGCATGGTCCTATCTTCAGCATCGACGGCGACACGGTCACGCACCAAGTACACCCGACGGACCCGTATAAAACAGTCCGCGTGTACGCCCACCTGCCAGAGGAACAAGCGACTGCTCTAGTGGCTCTCCTTCGAGACGAGTGGAAGACATTCGCCTGGTGCCCAGCCGACATGCCTGGCATACCACGCGAATTCGCAGAACACGCCCTAAACATCAAACCAAACACGAAACCAGTAAAGCAAGCCCTGAGACGATTCTCGGAGCTGAAACGTAGGGCAATCGGAGAAGAAGTCAACCGACTGCTCGACGCCCAGTTCATCCGAGAAACCAAGAAGGCCACTTGGATAGCAAACCCAGTGCTTGTGCCCAAGAAGGACACGGACGTACTGCGCATGTGCGTCGACTACGGGCCAGTGAACAAGCACTGCCCGAAAGACCACTTTCCCCTGCCAAGGATCGACCAAATAATCGATTCGACTGCGGGATGCGATCTTCTTTCCTTTCTGGATGCATATTCAGGATACAACCAGATCAGGATGAAAGAAGAAGACGAAGAGCACACCTCATTCATCACACCTTACGGTGTATTCTGTTACAAGACCATGTCCTTCGGGCTGAAGAACGCAGGTGCCACATACCAGCGGATGATGCAAGCCTGCCTAAAGGAGCAAATCGGGAGGAACGTACAGGTGTACGTAGACGATATCGTCATCAAGACCTACAAAGCAGACACGCTACTCGACGACCTGCGCGAAACCTTCGCAGCACTCAACAAATACAGGATCAAGCTGAATCCAAAGAAGTGCGCTTTCGGCGTACCGGCCGGGAAACTGCTCGGTTACATGGTCTCTGCCCGAGGAATCGAAGCAAACCCCGAGAAGGTCCAAGCCATTGCCAAGATGCAAGAGCCGACTGACATAAAAGGAGTACAGCAGCTAACTGGAAGGCTCGGAGCACTAAGCCGCTTCATCAGCCGGCTAGGGGAACGCACGCTGCCCTTGTACCAACTGCTAAGGAAAGGAGAAAATTCGAGTGGACAGAGGAAGCCCGAAAAGCGTTCGCGGACCTCAAAAAGACGCTCTCAACTCCACCAGTTCTGGCGGTACCTAGGGACAAAGAGAAACTCTACCTATACATAGCAGCGCGCAACAGCGTAGTAAGCACAGCACTCGTCCTCGAACGCATGGAAGAAGGCAAGTTCCAAAGCATCCAGAGGCCAATCTATTACCTCAGCATGCTACTGAACAAGTCCCAGCAACGATATCCACACTACCAGAAGTTACTGCTGGCCGTCATCATGACTTCATGGAAGGTATCACACTACTTCGACGAGCACCCGATCACCATAGTGAGCAATGCCCCACTCGCGGACATTCTCAACAACCCGGGAGCGACTGGACGAGTCGCCGAGTGGAACATAGAGCTCAGCCCGAGAGATCTACAGTTCAAGCACCCAACAGCAATCAAAGCCCAAGTACTCCCAGACTTCCTGGTCGAGTGGGCAGAGGTTCAAACACCAGGACCCCCGGATCTTTCGAACTCATGGTCAATGTTTTTCGACGGATCGAAAAGACAACAAGGAGCAGGAGCAGGAGTCGTCCTACTCTCCCCCAAAGGAACGAAGCTGAAGTACATCCTCCAGATAAATTTCAGCCACACATCCAACAACGAAGCAGAGTATGACGCACTCCTCCACGGCATGCGCATGGCCAAAACATGCGGAGCCACCCGCCTCATCATCTACGGGGACCCCAATCTCGTCGTCTAGCAGGCGATGAGAAATTGCAACGCCCTAGCCGACAACATGGCAGCTTATCAGAAACTCTACAACGAACTTGAAGGGAGTTTCGACGGCTGCGAACTCAACTACATCACCAGGGCCAACAACACGGAGGCGGACGAGCTCGCAAACATCGGATCGACCCGAGGACCAATACCACCCGGAGTTTTCCTGGAAAGCATCAGCCAAAGGTCCATCAAAACACCGGCGGTGGCACTCGGGACAGCCGAGGACGAAGAGGACGCAAGAGAACCTGCGCAGGTGGCATCAGCAAGCCCGTCAGAAGGCACCGGCACCAGCACACCCGACGGCACAGCAGCAGACGAGCTCAACGGACCAGCTTGGGAAAAACCATTCCTTCGGTTCATAATCGAGGGAACGCTACCGCAAGACGTGGCCGAAGCACAACGCATCAGCAGACGCTCCAAAGCGTTCACGGTGATCAACAGATAGTTGGACAAGCGCAGCATCGCGCAAATACTACAAAAAGGCATCGACGAGGAAGACGGCAAAGCCCTACTCCTCGAAATCCATGAGGGCACATGCGGGCACCACGCAAGCAGTCGAGTACTCGTGTCCAAGGCATTCCGAGCGGGATTCTACTGGCCCACGGCTATGAAAAACGCAGAGGACATAGTGCGGCGCTGTGTCGCCTGCCAGAAATTCGCTAACAGACCGCACGCCCCGGCCTCAGATCTCAAGACCACACCATTATCGTAGCCATTCGCCACCTGGGGACTCGACATGGTCGGCCCACTCAAGAAATCATCAAAAGGAGGAAGGACACATCTACTGGCCGCGGTCGACAAGTTCCCCAAGTGGATCGAAGCAGTGCCAATCACTAGTTCCACTGCCCTCACGGCCGTGAACTTCATCAAGTCAATAATCTTCAGATTCGGAGTGCCACACAACATCATCACAGACAATGGCACAAATTTCACAGCTACCGAATTCCAGAACTTCTTCGAATAACTAGGCATGAAAATAAACTACGCGTCAGTCGCGCACCCGCAATCCAACGGCCAGGTGGAGAAAGCAAACGGTCTCGTATGCGGAGGACTCAAGAAACGGCTCCTCGCACCACTCGAGCAGGCCGCCGGAAACTGGGTAGAAGAGCTCCCCGCAGTACTTTGGAGCCTACGGACCACGCCAAATACTGCGACCCAGTAAACGAGGCAAGAGACGTGGCCCAGTCAATGTCAGAAGGATACCAGGACAAGCTGCGCACTTACCAAAGCAGCCGCCTTCGATCGAGAACCTTCAACAAAGGGGACCTAGTACTACGACTGAGAAGGTCCACAAATTGGCCCCCCAATGGGAAGGCCCATTCATAGTATCAGAAGTCATCAGAGGCGGCGCCTACAGGCTAAAGAACCCAAAGACGGACGAAGATGTGGGCAATCCATGGAATGTCGCAAACCTGCGACTGTTCTACCCTTAGCATCAATGGGTTGGACATGACCGGCAACTCATGTAATCACTCGATCGCAATAAAGCATATGTTGCCCAAACATTACCAGCTTTCAAAAAGCACTCGGGGGCTTAAGAAACATCCCCCCGAGCCCTGCTATCGCCTACGCGATCTTACATCAAGAAGCACTCGGGGGGCTTAAGAAAAATCCCCCCGAGCCCTGCTATCGCCTACGCGATCTTACATCAAGAAGCACTCCGGGGCTTAAGAAAAATCCCCCCGAGCCCTGCTATCGCCTACGCGATCTTACATTAAAAATCACTCGGGGGCTTAAGAAAAATCCCCCCGAGCCCTGCTATCGCCTACGCGATCTTACATTAAAAAGCACTCGGGGGCTTAAGAAAAATCCCCACGAGCCCTGCTATCGCCTACGCGATCATACATCAAAAAAGCACTCGGGGGCTTAACAAAAATCCCCCCGAGCCCTGCTATCGCCTACGCGATCTTACATCAAAAAGCACTTGGGGGCTTAACAAAAATCCCCCCGAGCCCTGCTATCGCCTACACGATCTTACATCAAAAAGCACTCGGGGGCTTAACAAAAATCCCCCCGAGCCCTCTATCGCCTACGCGATCTTACATCAAAAAGCACTCGGGGGCTTAACAAAAATCCCCCCGAGCCCTGCTATGGCCTACGCGATCTTACATCAAAAAGCACTCGGGGGCTTAACAAAAATCCCCCCGAGCCCTGCTATCGCCTACGCGATCTTACATCAAAAAGCACTCGGAGGCTTAACAAAACCCCCCCGAGCCCTGCTATCGCCTACGCGATCTTACACTCGGGGGCTTAAGAAAAATCCCCCCAAGACCTGCTATCGCCTACGCGATCTTACGTAAATAAAGCACTCGGGGGCTTAAGAAAAATCCCCCCGAGCCCTGCTATCGCCTACGCGATCTTACGTCAAAAAGCACTCGGGGGGTTAAGAAAAATCCCCCCGAGCACGCCATCACCCACGTGATTCAACACTTGCAAACTGGAATCACCATAGCAACAAACAGGAGTACCCAAAGCTTTCACAAACGACAACGTCTACATCTTCGCCACAGCAAAATAAGAGGATTACTGCAGAAGCTCATCACGCAAAATTCATATCAGCCTACGTCCGACTCCCCGACTCGAACGTAGCCTCGGGGGCTACTCCCATTGGGAGCGCGGACGCGCACCCAATAGAGTTTGAACAAGCAGGCCACAACCAGCTGCACCTGCGAAAGGACATGAGACTCGCAAAGGATGTAGTCAGCACTATCTCCAACTTCACCCCGGCGAAGATCAACCGCAGCTGCTCCAAGGATGGCGCCAAAGGAAATAGGCCAAGTTTCTCTCGGCCTATGCTCGACTCTACAACTCGAACGAAGCCTCGGGGGCTACTCCCATCGGGAGCGCTGACGCGCACCCGATAGAATCTACGTCCAAAAGCAGTACGCCAGGAGGAGCCGAACACATTTCAAGCAGTTAAGACACAGCAGAAGGAGTCGACGACCTGGCACAGTCGAGTGCATAATGGTAGAAAGACTGGAGGCAAAACACTTTGCTCAAACAGCCTGAAATACAACTTGGACACAAAGACTCAGTTACATTTGGATAGAAGGCAGCTCCTACTACAAGAGGGAATCAGCCAAGGAATTATGACTTCTACATGTGTGCCCATGAAATACATGACTACATTACAAGGACATCAACACAGATAACGGGAGGAAAAGGGACTTGTGGAGGACGTCAATGACATAACAAAAGGTGAAGCTCGAGTTATTTCCCGATGCTCCACCAGCTTCTTCTCCAGCTCCACGAGTTTTTTCTTCAACCCCTCTACAGCAGCAGCACCACCAGCTTCTTCTCCATCTGCAGCCACACAGCCGTCGAAGAAAAGCCATCGTCAGCCCTACGAAGCCCCTTGGCGTGCTCGCTTGGTCGAAGGCTTGACGTCGACGTCCTCGCCAGAGCTGGCCACCAAGTCATCACCACCAGAGGAGCTCCTGGAAGACGGAGTCGAAGAAGAAGAAGGCGTAGCACCCCCCGACCTTGTGGAAACGTCGCTGCTTGACTCCTGAGCTCGCGGGTCCATGTTGTTGCCGCTCGGATCAAAAGCACGGACGGCAACAGTGCCCTCACCATCAAATCGACAGCAAAGAACATCGCCATCGCGTAGACCCAAACGGCGAGAAAACGAACTCCAGCCAGAACCAAGAAAGACCAAGCAGGAACGGTCAAACTCCAAATCGACGTAGGAGGGATCTCGATCGTTCCCCTGAAGACGCAGAAGCAAGCCATCCAAACCAAGATCGACCACAATGGCAGAAAAAGAAGGAGGAAGAAGAACGCGAGTGGCACTAAGGCCACGAACGCGCAATAAGAAGTCATGCTGCCAAAAGCCCTCTGCAGAAGAAGAAGAAGGTGGTAGCGGAGTGCCATGTCGACCACCGCGTCCAGAACGAGGAGTACGTCCACCTCTACTACGACGGACGCAGCCACGGCCGGAGCCTCGTTTTGGAGCCATGAAAAGTTAGTAAAAGGGAAGTAGAAGAGGAGACAGATGGAGGAAAACAAACCAGGACGAAGCCAATTTATAGTGCAAGGAAGCCCCGACGCGGTAAGGCCAAGCGATGCCCGCACTTAAACCTACGCCGACGCTTCAAAATCCTAGGCCAAAGATGCTCGCCCACGAGGTGCACTGTTCATACTACCATCAAATCACGCGCGTTGGAAACGCGCGCCTCAGGAACTTAACCGGCGCTGCTCGCACGCCACTGAGCTCATCATTATGACCGGTCAAGATGAAAAGACAGTTCACTGCCAAGCATCTATGACAATAACCACACAGTGACGTGGTTATCCTGATAGAAGGAAAAAAAAGCAGAAGATCAACCAACGTCTTGTCACAGGCAAAAGCGTATCAGGTACCTACCGACGCCTAGAGATTTTATCGGATCTTATCCCAACAAAGCAAAAAATCTCACTCCCATCGGGAGAATCCCATCTCGAGAGTCCCCAGGTGCTCACTCTTCTAAAGATCAACAAGGTGCTCGAGTAATCACTCGCACGCACTAGAGTTACAGGTGCTCCCTCACCTATGGACCCACAAGGTGCTCGAGTAATCACTCGCACGCACTAGAGTTACAGGTGCTCCCTCACCTATGGACCCACAAGGTGCTCGAGTGACCACTCGCACCCTTGAGAATCTCGGGTGCTCCCTCACCTCTAAAAGAAATTCAAATAGCTTTCGAGTAATTACTCGCAGAAGGATTCCTCGCCTGAGCACTCGAAACAAGCTCCGCGAGTAAGATGAGTGAACAGCTCGCTTGATGATTTGTTCCAAGTGGGTGAAATGCTATAAGGCTCCGCGCCTCAAAAACACACCTATTCTTGGAACCACAACACACTTTGCCCAGATGCCATGCAAGATTAGCGTGTAGGTAAGACCCCGCTGCGAAGTTCGGCCGGGCTGGGACTTGCCGAAGAGCGATTTCACTCCCAACCTTTCCATGCGCTGCGCATGAAGTATAAAGCCGGGCGGACGCGCCTTAGGCTACGCAACCAGCTGGCGGCAAATGAACACTGTAAGACCTGAAGCGGCCGGACTTTTTCTATGCTCCAGTATCCCAAGCTCATGTCGAGGGACATGGGTTTGATTGGGCGATCGTGGTATTTGCCACTAGCGCAATTCACCAAGGCTCGATCCGTCGACTCCTTGGGCCCTTTCTGCTTAACATCCCTCGAAACAGGTTTTGTCATGGCCACCATGCTGCCAGCGACCGCGGGTGCACCGCGCATACAAGCCACGGACGTATGAAGACGAACTCGAGTCCCTGCGCGACTCTTCGAGTCCCCCAGGCACTCGGGGGCTACTGACGAGGGGGTGACCCCACGACTCCTACTAATGGGCCTACCCGGTGTCATTGAAGGCCCACGGAGCTACCACCGGATTCACCTTGGCCCGCTAGATGGCACCGACATTGGGAGTCCTCGACTGACAAGGAAGGTGCAGGGACTTGCCGTACAAGCTAGGGTTAGATTTCCTGTAATTGTAGATTGATTCCCCGAGACCTGGTCTACTATATAAAGGCCAGGAGGGGCAACGCATAGAGGAAGAGACATCGCCTGTAACCCTAGCCTAGAGCGCATCTCCCTTGGCATCCCCTGTAACTTCTCCACAATCAATATATCGAGCAGGGAGTGTATCCTCCTGTTTGCCGACGAGCTTATCGTCCAACCTGTGTCTTCTCCAACTAGCCCAGGGTCCCTAACCATGGGACTTGCCGGGGCCGATCCTCGACACCACCCATAAGCATTTAGACTTGTGAGCGGACGATGAGGACCCATCTCAGTTGATCATCCGGCCTGGATGGGATGCCCCTCACGTTCGATGCTTACCGAGAGTGATCTGTGCTTGGCCTTGTCTTCTTAGACAAGTGGGTACGGCTCTCGGCTCTCCATGTGATTGCATTGTGACTGGAATTACATACGCTAACCCCGGGTCCCGAGAGTATTGTATCTTACAGTGATAGTGAATTGATCTACATAATCAATCTTCACACGTATCATCAGGTACTTTGTTGAGCTCAGCTATCAAATTTGGTCCTGCTACCTCTCTGGCATAATGGAATTCACAGATAGATCACCATATTACACCAATTTTCAGACATAACACCACCCTGCAACCTGCGGCTGACGCGGAGGTATGAACCAGAGGATGCAAATAATTAACCACCTAGGGCATTTTAGAGAACACAAATTTCTTCATCCTGGTGGCTTTAACTTCATGGGCTGCTAGAAGCATGAAGTGCTTCACCTTCAGGAAAATTTCCTTCTATAAAGTTGATATCATTGTGCCAGAATTCTTGCTGCCTGTGATCCCTCTCAGTGTGTTCCTTGTAAAATAAGGAAAAACTCATAAGTGACACAACATAACATATGTAGAAGCAACATTATAAGAACATCATATTTTGGTTTTGACGAAAGAAGTAATAGATATGAGGAAGCAAACAACCTCGGGTGGATGACGAATGAGGTAGCAGATCAGCTGAGGGACTTTAAAGAACGAAAAGTTCTTCATCCAAGTGGCTTAAGCTTCATCCGCAGTCGGTAGCATAAAGTGATTTACCGTCAGCAAAATTAGCATCATCTGCGAGCATCATTGGTCAAGTATGACTCATTCATATAAGTAGAAGGAGTAGTTATAGTGGAGCTGTAAATACAAGATTTTCAACCCATTGAATCCAAAGTTATGTTCATAAATATAGTTAATCTATTTTGTTGTAACAAATTTGGAAGACGTAAACAACACCGTAAATTCATAACATTCGTCAATACTACTCTCGTTCTGGGTACTTTGAGCAATTATATGATCACAAAACATATAATGAATGAATCCCACTAAGATGCATTTATAGTGTCTATCTCAACAAGCAAGCTATCTACCTCACCAACTATTATAGCCAATCATTTGTGTATGTCATCCACTAACAAAACCTCACTAGGATACACTTGTGCATAATATTTTATACAACCATTTTTCCATGTCACTGAGTTTATTTACATGCATTTGATACCCTTTCAATTTAGATTATAGACTTCTAATAGATATTTCCGCTGCAGCACGCGGGATGTTCTTCTAGTTCAATATATGATGTGATCGGCGATACCATAGCTGCTCAAATTACCCTGGGACAAGAGTAATATTGATGACTGATCGTCAGATACAATGCGGTTTAGTTCTTCAATTTTGTTTTGAAACAAAAGAAAGAAACTATATCTACTGTTAGGAGTTTGAAATCAATGATGAATGGATAAAGCTTTCTTGCACCTACAATCCTACAATATACATCCTTCCACTTGTAAGAATGAGTGTAACTTGACTCATGATGCAGGGCTAAGCACACCGACATAGAGATAGGAAGGTTGAACCACCGCCTATATGTCACACCTGAGATAGCCACAAACGTCGGGGAATAAGTAAACATCTAGGTGTAGCATGGCAGCGGAGTAGTCGGTTTTCTTACTTGATCTGCATATTGCTCTGTTTCTCTTCCTCTGCAGGAATACCAGTTTTTATAATCCTCCCTGGCCTCTTCCATTCCTGCGATTAAATCAGAAACCGGAGAATAGTTAATCACAACAGATTACTCAGAGCCCTTTTATTCTTGAAGAATTGCACGAAATAAAGATTGAAAATGAACACTATGTTACAGCTCTGACATGAGATCACATTGCTCGTGTAAGTGTTATTGAAGATCATATTACATGGTGGCATTACATTGCAAAGGGAAACCGAATATAATGAAAGAAGCTTAAGCTTTCTAGTTGAACATAGGCATTACATAGGCGTTAGGTAAGCTGAAACGAGCTACTGCTCGTCGTCATCAGAGATGATGATGGTCTCTTTCCCCTTGGAAGAGGGTGAACTCTTCAGATCGTGGGTGCCCTGCACATGGTCGGTGTGGTTCACCAACCTGCTGGATCTACAGCTCTAACATGAAAACAAGAGCTTCTACGGAAAGCTGACAACCTTGAGGCAAAGTCGATGCGCGACGCGTTCAAGGTGGCCTCGACGGCCATGTGCTCCTCTAGGATTTTAGGGTCCGCGCGCATAGACGCCACCGCGGCCTCGTCAGCGAGTGCGGCCGCGATTTTCTTCTCCATGGCCAAGTGCTCCTTGAGATCGAGGCCATGGCGCCTGGACCATGGTGAACGGAGGGATCTGCGGCTTTGTGGGAAGTGGTGGTGGTAATTTGGACTGGACGTGGCGGGACGACGGTCATGGCATGGGTGTGGACGAAGAGGGTTGTGTTGGATATTGGGGTGAGAACAGGGTAGGGGCGTCGTCGTCAAGGAGGCCGGGAAAATGTGCAGGGGGTGGCGGTGTATGAACAAGAAAGGGGGGAATGTGCGCTGAAGAGAGAGGCAAAAGAACGGGGGAGGCTCTATATTTGCGTGGCTGGCAATTTCTTTTTATATATGCGCGAGTAAAGTGTCGCCAAACAAAATCATCGCAAACACTTTTATCTTAATAATTGATTGTGATCATCACATATCCCAAAATCATCGCAAACGCTTCTATCTTTAATAATTGATTGTGATCATCGCATAACCCAAAATCATCGCAAAAAATGGAGGAAACTAGCCAATGCATGAAAGACTTTAGTTGATAAACAATTAAATGATGCAACCTCAGCAACAACAAACTAAGCACCAATGCATTGTGAAGTACAGTTGCTTAACTCTTTTGATAGTTAATACACTTAACACCTCACTTAACACGTTTGCATTGGAAGTAACATTAAAAGGAGGTAGCATTAACATTAAATATCAGTGATTTAACAAAGACCACGGCCGGTGGCCTAGGGATTCGACGGACCAACACATCATCGTCGGAGGAGATATTGACGACTAGTGAGGACGACATCCCGGTGTCGTCGGCATCGGCAACGCCCTCGGACGCTGATGGTCCGATGCTGAGGTCGTTGTATCCATCGTGGTCGACCAGTTCATCGTTGTAATGCTCACAGTAATGCTCGCAGTAGTGGCGGTGCCAAAGATCCTTTTGGTGCGCCGTTGCAGATTCTTCCATGGCCCATAGGAGGTCTTCCTCCTTCTCCAGCTCACGCTTTTACCTGCGCTTAGTAATTTCGTGGGGAAGGGGAACCATGGCTTCCGTAGCCGTGTCGTCGGAGAGCATCTCGGCCGTCTCTCCGGCAAACTCTTCGGGCGTGGGGTGTAGACTGGAGTCCGTGTAGATTTCCCGATCTGTATGCCAACGGGGTCGATCTGGGAAAGGGGCGGCCATCACGGCTGCTCTAGCAGTTACGGCAAGTGCATACGCAGTCTGGGATGATGCTGCGGTGGTCTATAATGTTGCCGCCGCCCTGCCGGCAGCCCCCAACGCACTCTCGGCAGCTGCGGCCGCTCTCTCGGAGGATCCTCGAGAACGAGCGACAGCTGCAACCGCCGTCTGAGCTGCTGCTCTGGCGGTATGTAAAGTTGTCGCCGCGGATGCGGCCGCGCTCTCGGCGGCGGATATGTCTCTGGAAATTGAGGCGGTCACATCATCCTTCCCGGCAAAGCGACTCGGTGAGTACACGGTCGATGTGATTGGGGATGAGGCATTTGCGCTGGGGTCTAGTGGGGGTAGTAATGAATCTTCCCCCGGACGCCATAGGCTGTCGGAGCTATGCGCGCGCAACGGTCGGTTTATTGGACCGTCTTAGATATTTTCCACAACCCAAACGATCGCTTCAGATAAATTGTTGGAATATGGATGGTTTATATTGATTGTGTTAAAAATAGCTCACCTGGGATGGTTTCGGTATATACCACCGCTTAGATCTTAGAAATGCCATCACATTCGCTTCAAAACATTTACCAATGCACTGAGGAAGCACATGTTGATTTTTCAAACAATTTTCGTGCACAGTTTTAGTCGTTCGCAATGCTAATCTTAATTTTAATCCATTTAATCCCTAGAAATTCACTTAATGCGATAAAAATAGGAAACTATCCAGCAAAAAATTCATATTGTAGCACGTGAGATGGTTGGCTCTATGGTCACTGTATAAAAAACTCAAGGTCAAAAGATGAAGCAAATGAGAACATACATTCAAATATGATTTATTGCACCTTGAAATGACGACTCTTCTTCGTGGATAGTTCGTTTTCTAAAGGGTGCACATCATACAAGTTCTACAATCGTATCATATTTTTTCCGGCATACTGAAGTTATATGATGACACCCTACCAAGTTTCAAATCTTTCAAACCTAATAATTTTTCTCTGCAATTTTTAAACGAATGAAGGCCGCGTTCACGGTTGGATATCGCTGCTTACATATTTGAAATGTCATCCATTCGTTGCGAAACACTTACCAATGCACTGAGGAACCACATGTTGATTTTCCAAACATTTTTGTGCACCATTTTAGTCGTTCGCAATGCTAATCTGAATTTTAATCCATTTAATGCCTAGGAAATGCACGTAATGCGTTAAAAATAGCATACTATCCAGCAAAAAATTCATATTGTAGCACGTGAGATGGTTGGGTCTATGGTCACTGTAGAAACAAACTAGAGGTCAAAAGATGAAGCAAATGAGAACATACATTCGAATTCGATTCATTCCACCTTGAAACCACGACTCTTCTTCGGGGTTAGTTCGGTGTCTAAAGGGTGCACATCATACAAGTTGTACAATTGTATCAGATTTTTAACCCAACATACTGAAGTGATATGATGACACCCTGCCATGTTTCAAAATTTTCAGACCAATTAAAAAATTTCTAGAAGAATATCGCCGCTTAGATCTTTGAAATATCATCACATTCGTTGCAAAACACTTACCAATGCACTGAGGAACCACATGTTGATTTTTCAAACTATTTTCGTGCACTATTTTAGTCGTTCGCAATTGTAATCTGAATTTTAATCCATTTAATGCCTAGGAAATGCACATAATGTTTTTCATGAGTCACTCTATACTTTGTATTGCCAACGGTTGTTTTTATTTAATTGTGTGGAATACATTCAAACCACCTATATGTACTTCGCCAGGAGCGTTATCTCTAAACCCTTCTTTGATTTATTTCCTCCATCTCCAGCGAGCTATTTCCATGGAATGTGGTGCGGGTGGTGTTGGGAGCCCTTGATGAAATGGGGCCATCTGCGGAGGCCCGACCGATGCTCGGGCAGGTATTTCCACCATGTCGCTATTCATCCCCATCGACGGTGGAGGCAACAGCAGCGACTGTAGGGACCGCTCGTGGCTGGTCTTCCTCCAACTGAGCGAGCACATTGCGCATGCCACCTCCAAACTTCGTGCCGCCGAGACAGCTCTCCAAGATGCCAACGCGGCGTAAGAAGGCACTGAAGAGGGCAGAGGCTTTCGCTACACCGAGGCCAAGGCAGCGTACGACCTCGCGTACGACGAGTACAAGGCAACGTCTGAGAAGTTCATCCCAAGCCGTGAGAAGCCACCGCAGACGCCCGCTGCATGTCGGCCTATGTAGTTTTATGCTAGTTTGTGGCAAAAATAAAAATGTAGTGGAAGTGGATGATGTAATCCGATGAACTCCGATGGATGTGATGCATCTTGTAGTCGGGACCTATCTTTAATGTTTATTTTCGAATCTATTCGCCGTCTTAGGTATTTTGCGCACAACGAATAATGCATGTTATCAATGCGGAGTTGAGTAGATTCCGCCCCAGATTCCGGCTAGCCGCTTATAACTACTGCACCTGCCAATGCGAAAATGCTTCATTAGATCCCCCACGCCCACACCTCACCGCGTGCACACGCTCCAACCTGCAAGAATAGCGCCGCCGGTCATCCCACGTTCAGCCGTGCCCCCAACCATGGAGGAGCTGTGGGTGGAGTACGACCGACTCCTAGAAGAGATGGTTCCGCCGGACCTAAAATCCAAGAAGCTGGCCGAGAAGGATGAGGCAGAAGCGAAGGAAGCTGAGCACCAGGGCAGAGTGGTGCGATGGGAGAAAGAGCAATGGTGGAAGGCCGTCGAGCGATCCGTCCGGGTGGAGGAGGAGTCTGTGTTTCTCTACAAGCAGACCAAAGGCGCCAAATGCATCGCCACCACATGGAGGTACCAAGAAAAGGTGTATAGTGCCACGGAGAGTGAGATCGTCTACGCTCCAACCCAGCTTGATAAGCTTGTGGCCAAGGAGCGCTGGCGCGTTGCTGAATCGCATGTCAAGGATGCCGAGGCGGCGGAGGAGGCCCTCGCCCAGAACATTGGAAAGTCGTCGCGAAGCAAGGAGGAGTGTATTAAGAAGAGGCAGCGTAGGAGGATGAGATTTTAATTAGTCATAGTAGTAGTAGTAGTAGTTGTAGTAGTAGTAGTAGTGTAGTTAAATAAAATATTTTATGTTGCATTCGGGTTTATTTTTAAGGGTCGTAGTAGTTTGTAAGATATTAATAGTGTCACCCAGGATGCACCATTGGCAAACCTTGGCGAGGGCTCGAGCAATGAGGCCCCCGCCGTCGGAAGCGTGGTGCCACGTGGTGGTACTTCTTCGTCCACACGCAAGAGGACGACTTCTCAGAAGACGACGGGTGCAACTTGTCGGGCCCAAGTATAGTCCTCGGTCACTCCGGTTTCACCAGAAGATGAGTGGAGGCTCGGCCTCCCGGATTTGACGTTGTCTCCACGGAAGGACGATGAGTAAGCCATGCCCATGCACGTATCTCTTTATATTTCTTAGCGCAAATGGTAACCCCTAAGCCTTTTTTACAGGGACAAAGTCGTCGAGGCTTCGTAAAAAAGGGCTTGCATATCGGAGCAAATGCCCGAAGTGGAGCAAGGATCTCAGCAGGCAACAGGGGCCAGGAAGGTGACGGAAGCGGAGTGTGCTCCGTCAGGGGCTCCGTTTAAGAAGGGAACTTCGCCACCCGTACAAGGTACGTGAGTCTTCCTAGGATATTTAGCTCCTGGGGTAGTAATTGTTTCCGGTGTTGACTTGGTGCTTGCAGGGGAGGCTGCTTCTGATGCGCCATCGGAGATCCTTCTAGTTTCGCAGACGGGGAGTGAGGGACATCCCCTAGATATGATCGTGTACCAAGGCAAAAGGACGACCCCCGGGCCAGAGAGAACAAATACAACCGGACCTGACCCCCAACAAAGGAGAGGATCCACAGGAGGAGAGGGCTCCTCTCTGGCAAAGTTACCGGACGCCAGCTCCAGCGCTATCCAGGTACGCTCACTGTCAAAGCACACACGTTCCGGGGATCTCTGGCTACTGCTTTAGTTCCGGAAGATGGCTCTTGATCTGGTTCTAATCGTGCCTTTGCTATTCGCTGGCCAACATCGCGGCGTCTGCTTCCGTGACGGACAAGGGGAAGGGATGTTGGGCCAGCGTGCAGGTTCTGGAGGAGGCTCTTCGGGAAAATTCTTCGAAGACTATTGACCTACATGACATCACGACTCTGATCGAGGCAGAGTTCTGGATCAAGAGCCACAACGAGTACGAAGAGCTCCGGAAAAAGCACTTCGCGCGGGAGAAGTAGGTGACTCACATGGCTCAAAGGGTGGCTTGTCGGGAAGCTGCAGTGACCAAGATGACCGCAAACAGCAGGAGAGCGCTGACCACATGGGCTACGAAGCTGGAGGAGTCTCTTGCACTTATGGCTAGCCAGGTCGCAGACAGGGTGCGCGTCTGGAAGGATTTGGAGACGGTGAGGCAGACCCAGGCACGACAGGCAGAGGACCTGGAAGCTGAGAGCCAGTCTCTCACCCTCCGAGAGGTGGCCTTGACCACCACGCTTGCCAAGACACACTGCTACATGGCAGAGCTACACAAGAAGGAGATGGAGGCCGCGCAAGGTGCTCACATGGTGGCTACGCGCCGGCTGCAAGAGGAGTGTGATAGCCTGAAGCTGGGCTTATCGGAGAAGGAGGCCTCCACCCGGAAGCTAGAGGCCATCATCTCCGAGAAGGATGGGGAGGTATCGCACGCGCTGGAGAAAGCAATCCAGGCACGCCAAGGGCGAGACTCTGCCGATAGAGCATACGACACCCTGAAGGAGGAGTACATGAAGTACATGGGTCGAGAGAGAAGGGATTGGCATCCCTCCGAAGCATGGCGAACATGCTTGAGGAAGTTCTCTCCGAGATGCAGTTTGCCCACGTGGGATTACCTGACGATCCGCCGGATTGCGGAGCTGGGGGTCTGATGGCCTTATATCTTAACGCGGCACAGTTCTTGGACACGTACCAGAGGGGGCGCACCGAGCGGGCGGCACGAAAAGTCCAAGACGTGTGCTCAGAGGTTTGTAGGTGGGCTTTCGCGAGGCTGGAGTTTCACAACCAAGGCTTGAACCTGAACACCATGTACACAAGCATCCCGGACTAGGAGGATCAAAGGCGTGCAGAGGAAAGATGCCGCAAGCATGCCGGGAAGATCAACATCATGATGACCGGGAAGAAGTGATCCCGGGTGTTTGCTTTATTACCTTTTCAATACCTCTGTCGAGTCGAACTGCTTGAGTTGTAATAATCATGGCTTGTCTCCCATGAGGCCGGCCGCATGGGATTTGGAAGCTATGGCTTCATTTGATACCTTCTGAATTTCTTGCATGTGAATGTTGTGAATCCGCGAGAGGTTGTGTGTATATATTGCCGACGGAGGTAAGGGAGGATGCCACTCTAGGGGTGGTTGTCGACCAAGCCCTACCGTCTTTCCGGGGAAAACACAATCTAACCGACGTCGATGGAGGGTTGATAGCAGAATCCGGTAACGGAACCCCGGGATGGGGGAAGATTTCCGGGAACTATGGTCCCAATTCTAGGAACAACTTCTCGGAGATATGAACTTCCCACGAATTCGGGACAGGGAGAATCGGGTCTCCATGATGCGCCCGACCGGTGGGACTTTCCCGGTAGCAATATGTCTGTGCATGTCCACACAAGGATAATGCAACGCATGAACCAGGCACCATGCTCCGGGATGGGCCGAGAGCGTAATACACACAAGGGCGTACCATCCCATAGCGCCTTGTGTGGTACCCTTCCGGAACTTTGCCGAGAAAGACAGGGGTAGCCAGGCTCATGTTGCCCATGTGTCGAGGGACCGGGGTTTCCTCAAGGTGACTGTACTCGAGACAGTTCTCCGTGCATGGGTACAGTCCTCCCTAGGCATCTACAACCTTCTCAGTCAGTTGTGTCCGCAGGTAATTCGATTCCCGGGGGAGACGAATCCAAGGAACACTATAAGTGAGCACAATGGGGGAATATGAGAGGGATTAATTCACACCATGGGATCACATGTGCACTCCAGATCGACACTTGGGACGGGGTCTGTAACACCCCGGGTGTCACACAATAGTAATCACTTTAGATTAATGCCATGTCATAGTGTTTGGCAAGTGTTAATCACCTTGATCATGCCCAAGTCATTTTCAAACTAAAATGAATTGCCGAAAACAAAGTGGAAATAAAAGTGACACTAAAAATGTTGCAAACAATTTTATAAATGTCAAAAATTCATTAGTCCATATTAAAATACAAATGGTATTTTATAAAAATATTTAAATAATGCAAACAAATGAAAAAAGTAGCAAAACAATAGCTTTTACTTCATATTCAATAATTCAAAAACCCAAATGAATTTATTTCTCTTACCAAACTTTGGTGGCATTTCTTTAATGTGTAACACAATTATTAGGAAAGTGGTGACATTTTGCTAAAATTATTTGCTAGCTAGAATAAACCAAAACAACAAATAAATAATAATAAAACAAGCAAACAAACAGAGAAAAGGAAGAAAAGAAAAAACCCCTATCTAACACCCTAGGCGAAGCCCACCCATAGCAACCCCCACTGGGCCAAGCCCAACCAGCCCACTCCCCCTCTTCCCTCTCCTCACTCTGTTCACCCCCACCCCGTTGAGCTCGCCTGAGCGTCCATGGCGCCGATGGGCACACGTCGGCCATCCGGCGACCCGCCGGCGAGTATAAGGTTGCCCCACGCCGTGGGAAAACCCTAGGACGGCCCTTTCCTTCCCCTACCTCTCCCTCGCTCTCTACCGCTCGAGATCGATCTCTCTGTCGGGGGGATGGATCAGGCCCATAGACCCGGCATTAGGAACCTCCGGGCCGACTTACATATGAAGCCCACAAAGAAGACCCGACCAGGAGTCTGACGTGCCAAGCGTGAAGATTGAAGGCCTAGAAGGAATTCGACATACCTTGTATAGCACATAGAAAACTTGTAAAGTGGAATAGAACTCCACATCGTATAGGAGTCAGACTCTAGGAATCCCGGGACCCGGCGCCTTTATAAGCCGAGGTCCACGGGAACCAGAGCCAGAACTTACCTCAAGTCAGGACTAGACAACTCGCGCCATAACCTAGATCTCCACGAGACTAAGGTTGCGAAACATCATCACTGTAATCGATACGATTGACTCTTCCTATTGAAGAGTCGATTCCCCTATAGTCAAAAAGTAGGAGTAGGTCTTTACCGCACCGTCGGGGCTGAACCTGGGTAACTCGCCGAGTCTGGTGCCTATGTCGACTCTCTCCTCGAATTCGCCTCGCAGCAAAGGTCCCATGATAAGTCTGACTCTACGGACATCTGCCGTGACTTTCCCACGACAGTTGGCGCCCACCGTGGGGCCTGCGCTCGCAGGTGTTGAGATTCTAAGGGGAGCTCTGCAAGGCATGGAAGGATTCGTGACCGGACGAATCATCAGGAGCCAGGCCGGAAAGCTCTGCATCGACGACTCAACTAGGGGTCTCGACGCTGATTCCGTCGAATCCGGTTATCGGGTCCCGATCGGATCTATTCACATCTTCATTGGGCAGGCAGATGGATCTGAGCCAGATCCGGATCCTGATGTTCCCCTGGAAACCTCGAGTCGGCGACATGCTGGCTCAAGGCACACTTTTGTCGGGTTCATCGCTGGATCTCCGGAGTCGGCACACTCCGTCGAGTCTCCGATGCCTGGCACCACGGGAGAAAGATCTGACACTAACTCACATCCCAGTGAAACAAGCTTCTCAGATACCAGCTCCATCCGATCCGCCGGGAGCAACAGACTCAGCACGGGAGTAGCTGAATACAACCCCGACTTTCCACAGTACGAGCCTCCATATTGCGTGACAGTGTTCATGGCAGGCACCGAAGAGCAGGGAAGCCAATCGCCTCAAGGTGCAGCCCAAAACCGGAATGTGGAAACGACTCACCACAAGGCTCCTAATCCGGATAGGGAACAGTCGGAAGTTCTTACAGGGGCAGAAGTCCTCTCAGATGCCCTAAACGCCTTGGATGAAGCCTTAGCTGCGCCAATGACTGCTGAAAACCAGCAAGCCTGGAGAACCAGGATCAATGGACTAAAGGCCCAGGTGATGAGCATACAAAGGTAAATTAACTCTCAGAACGCCCAGATGGTGGAAAGAGAAACGCAATTCGCCCAAGAAACCAGGCGCTTGCGACACGAGTCGGAATTGATAGAAGCTCAGAGACTAAGTCTCGCCAACGCACGCCCCGCAGGACCCACAAGTCGGATACGTGCTGATCTCCAAGCACGGAGACTGTTCCAGCACATAAATTAGACGACTCCGCCGGGGTACACGCCACCAAGGCAACATGTCCCCTCGCCGCGGCAGGAACGGTTCCATACGCCCCCAGATCACTTCAACAACCCCATGGTGAATGTGGTGGCAGCGACACAGTACCTCGCCAGCGTGCCTGCACATGGAGATTGATGTGGTGGCAGCGACACAGTACCTCGCCCACGACGGAGGTAAGGGAGGATGACACTCGAGGGGCGATTGATCTGCTCAAGACCGCAATCACACAGCAATACCAGTATTAACAGGGATTCCAATTCTTACATGAAACCCCATATCAAAGTATGAGCCGGCAAGCAGATTCACCGGCTCCAGATGGTTCGAGCAGCCATCCCCAGCGCAGAGCTCCACCACCGCCAGACCCTCTAGGGGCGATAAGGATCCAAGATATCCCGTCCAGCTTCCACCCAAAACGACGGGTAGAACAGATATTCCAATCTCCGCCCCTAGACAAAGACACCGAGTCCATCAGCAAATCCGTGGGCAATCGATGCCTGGTGCCGCCTCTACGAAATACACGCCTTCCACCAGACTTCAAAGGACCACGTAAGATCGCAAAGTACACAACCGACATGGACCCGGCGGCTTGATCAAAAGTTATGACTTAGCCATGGAAATGTTACAAGCAAGCGAAGGAGTATGCGCCCGTTACCTGTAAGTGCATCAAGTGCCCTCCCCTTGAGGTTTTGGAGTTTGATGACAAAACGATTAAGGGACTGATGTTTTTGTGAGTATACACAGGAGAACAGTCCCGGATGAGGTGTTTAACCACCAATGTCGACCCCCCAAAATGTTGAGGAACATTGGAGAAATCGGTGTGTTTCCTGAAGAATGAAGTTGCGCGAAATCCTGAGGAAGTAGGATCCTGAAGCGTTTGGTTGAAGCTGAAGCTGAAGACGATCCTGAGGAAGTTCGCGCTGAAGATGAAGTTGACGCGTAGTCTTCGCTAAGACTTTTTATACTTCTTGAGTCATAGGAAAACACTGCACTATTGGAGGGGTTGAAGAAAACGAGTTCCGAAGGTCTGAGGAAGTGCTCAGTTAGGAATCCTGAAGAAAAACCCTGAGGAAATCTCCTGCAGTAGAAGTTCAGTTCCTCAGGTGTCTAAGACGTTGTTCTTCAGAACACTGAGGAATCTGTCTTCGGTTGAGGAGTCTGGAGACTGCGAGTGCAGTTCTCCTGAAGAGTGTGAGATCTCCTGCAGTAGAAGTTCAGTCCTCATGTGTCTGAGACGTTGTTCTTCAGGACACTGAGGTAACTAACTTCGGTTGAGGAGTCTGGAGAGAGAATACTTTGACCGTGCCACGTGTTACGTGGTGAGAGGCTGGAACTTGTCTAGCAACGGTCATTTCCGAGGGCATGAGAGTAATTGCATGCATGGGCATTTATGTCCTTTCGCCTCGGGTTGCTCCGCGGCTATAAATAGCCACCCCCAGCCCCAATTGTGGGCTGGCGGCTCCGAGAGAAAAACTGACACTTGTCATCTGAGAGCAACCCACCTCTGAGGAAACTGAAGAACCTTTGTGAGGAAAACCACCAGCCTGAGTAGTTGAGCATTTCTGAGGAAGTCGGTTCGAGTGATCCGAAGCTTTTTACTCTTGAAGACTGTGATCTTCCAGCCGGTGTAGAAGTCTTCAGTCTGAGGAAGTCAAGATGAAATTGTGACTTCCGGAGTGACTGAGTCTGTAAAGGTTTCGGGAGTCTACCTTGAAGACTCACCTGAGTTATTGGACGAAGTCTGAGGACTTTAGTTCAAGGAGAACAAGGTGAAGACTATGTCTTCTGAGTTGAATCTCAGCCTCTCCAACCAGACGTAGAGTTGTCACAGCAACTTGAACTGGTCTACCAAACCAATGTCTTCAATTACTGGTGACATCTGTTCAATCTCTTAAGCTTCAGTTTTATGTCTTCAGTATCAATGTTGACTTCTTGTGCTTCAGCTCTCCCTCTGCTATTTGTCTTCATACTATGCATCTGAAGTACTTCTGCTTATCTGAATTGATTTATTTCTGTTGCATTATGATGTGCTGCCCTAATGATTACATTCTGCAAAGTTTTATTTCTTCATGATTTTGGTTACTTCTTCAGCTTCATGATTGCTTCAGTCCTGAAGAAAAACAAAATCTGGTAGTAAAATTGAAAATCTCCCATTCACCCCCCTCTGGTCGATATATTGCACTTTCAATTGGTATCAGAGCAAGGTACTCCCTTGTTCTGTGTGATTCGGTTTAACCACCTAGAGTTTTAGTTATGTCGGCCTCAGGTACAATGAGCGTTGCCTCAAACTGCCCCATCTTCGACGGAACAGATTACCCATACTGGAAGAAAAAGATGAGGATGCTTCTTGAAGCCATTGACAAGGATCTGTGGGACATTGTTGATCAAGGCATCCCTGAAGCAAATCTGATGACTGCTCCTGAAGTTGTCAAGAAAAACTGGCAGCTTGATGCAAAAGCTCGAAGCATCATTGGTGGTCATCTCAATAAGGCTCAGTTCAACCGTATCAGTGGTCTGGATACTGCAAAGAAGACATGGACGAGACTGTCTAAAGTTAATGAAGGAGTCTCAGCACAACGAGACTCACGAGTTGATACTCTCCACAGTCTATTCAATCGGTTCAAGAGGCTAGATAATAAGCACGTACAACAAACCTTTGACAGACTCACTGACATATCCAATGAACTTCAAGCTCTTGGTGCTGTTGATATCATAGATCACGAAGTTGTGAAGAAACTGCTGAGGTCACTGGATGACTCATTTGAGTTCCTTTCACTGATGATTCAAGAAAGGCCTGACTTCAAGACTCTGGATCCAGCTGACATTCTCGAGCGCCTCAATGCTCATGAACTGAAGCTCTCTGAAAAACGAGACTTATACAGCTCCACGCCAAAGGTCCGCGCGCTAAAAGCTAGAGCACGTAGAGTGTCCTCTGATGAAGAGTCTGAGGCTGATACTAATAATCCTGAGATTCTCAGCCGTGAACTTGCTCTCCTTACCAGAAAGTTTCAAAGGTTCACGAAGAAGAATCGCTTCGGAAATTCCTCAAGGTCGTCCTCAAGAAAAAGCAAAGATGATGATTCTGTCGAAGCTAGAAAGAGAGTTTGCCACAAGTGCAAGAAACCTGGGCATTACATCGCTGATTGTCCTCTATGGGAAAAAGAAGCTAAACTGAAGAAGAAGAAGAAGAAGAAGAAGAAGAAGAAAGGGAAAGATGAAAGTTCTGATGAAAAGACAAAGAAGAAATCCTCAAGATCCTCAAAGTCTTCTGGATACAGGAATAGTAGTTCCCGTAAGGCTCGCGCTTATCTCAGGAAAGAATTGGACTCGGAAGAATCTGGTTCCAACCCTGATGCTGAGGAAGAAGAATCTGAAGAATCTGAGGGTGTGGCTGGTTTGGCTCTTGCCACGACACTTGTATCAAAGTCAATCTTCAGCACTGAGGAATCTAGTCCATCACATGTTGATGATGAAGCTGAAGACACAATTCCTTCCTTCTGCTTCATGGCCAAGTCCTCCAAGGTATCTTCTTACTCATCATCAGATGAACCCTTTGATGAAAAAACTGATGAAAACTATGCTAAACTTGCTAAACTTGCATCTAAGCAACAACGTGCACTTGAAAAGACTCAGATCTCATTAAACAAAAGTGATGATATGTTGGTTGAGGAAATGACGAAGACTCAAAAGTTGACTGATGAGTGAAAAATTCTTCAGTCAAAGTTTGATGACTTGTTCAATCGGCATGAGGCACTCCTTACCAATCATGAAAAGCTGTCTCATGAGTTTCTCATGAAGAAACAAGAACTTGAACGTGTAAGGAGGTCTCATGACGATCTGAGGAAAGAAAATGAGTCACTCCTCTCCCGACAGCTCATCATGCCACAAGAAGGATTCAATCCTCCCTGTTTAAAATGCATTGAAAATGATCAAATCATCTCTGTGTCTAGTTCCTCAATGTCTTTAGACTCTGTTATCTCTATTACTTCTGTGGTATCTAACCCCTCATCTGAGGATACCATAGACTGTGACATCCTGGCTTAGTAGGAATGAAAGACTACTCATACCAACAAGGTGCACCTTCCTTTTCGGGAGCCCAGATCCAAAGAAATCCAAAGTTAAGCGTGCTTGGCTTGGAGCGATTTGAGGATGGGTGACCGACCGGGAAGTTGTTCCCGGGTGCGCATGAGTGAGGACAAAGTGCGCAGGAAAGACTAGTGTTGGTCTGTGAGGATAGTCTAGATCCCTCCAGGTTTACGCCGGGAACCGGTGTGTGACCGGGGCGTTACAAATGGTATCAGAGCCGACCCTCGCGGTTACACGGGCGTGTGCGGGTCAGTGCACGAACATGGGTGAGCCATGTGTCGGCACTGGACGCACAGACGTGTGCCAAGAGGGAACGTTCCTGTGGGCCGACGAGGATGTCGGTTCCTTTGAGTGGGTGTGTGTGACATCCTGGCTTAGTAGGAATGAAAGACTACTCATACCAACAAGGTGCACCTTCTTTTTCGGGAGCCCAGATCCAAAGAAATCCAAAGTTAAGCGTGCTTGGCCTGGAGCGATTTGAGGATGGGTGACCGACCGGGAAGTTGTTCCCGGGTGCGCATGAGTGAGGACAAAGTGCGCAGGAAAGACTAGTGTTGGTCTGTGAGGATAGTCTAGATCCCTCCAGGTGTACGCCGGGAACCGGTGTGTGACCGGGGCGTTACATAGACATTGCTGAAGAAAATGCTAGGTTGAAGAGTGTACTGGAAACAGGCATGTTCAAGAGTCTGAAAGGACATCAGACTCTCTGTGACATCCTCAAGAAACAGATCCTCAACAGAAACCCGAGGAAAGAAGGCATCGCATTCACTCGGAGACTCAACCCTGATGGGTGTTACTGGAAACCTGAACAATGTCCTGAGACCATCTGGGTTCGGGCAATGATGCCTCCTCCTGACCCCTATACCTTATCTGGTTATGATGTTGTTTCTTCAGATGTGATGATTGAGTCATTTGACTCAAACTATAAACTGTTTAAGAATGGTAATGGTGAGGTATTTGCCAGATACATTGGAACTAACTGCAGGAACGGTCCTCCAGTCAAGCAGATCTGGGTGCCAAAGGATCTCATCACTAACCTTCCTGTGAATGCAGATGAAAATGAGCTGAGGATATCATCTGAGGACAATACCTCAAAAGGAAATGATTATAATCATGTATTTGCTAACCATTTTGTTCACACGGAAGCTCCTCATAAGAATGCTTATTCATTTGTTTATCCTGATGCTGCCACCTCACACCCCATTAAGTCTCATTATCCTCATCAATCCTCATGTGCCTCAAGACCACCCATAAAGATGTGGGTGGTTAAGAACTAATCATCCTTGCAGGGACATGTCCTGAGGCAATTACAATTTGTGCAGATCATATGCCCAGGACAGTAACAAATGAGTCAGTTGGAGGATAATTATATTGCTTGATTTCATAGAATCAATCCTGAGGAACATCCTGAGGAATAAATTCTGATGAATCTTAAACTCCTCAAACTGAGACTGGCTCATAACTTGCTGTATGAGATACTAATTCATTTGCAGGGAAAGACTGAATGGGTGATGGATAGTGGATGCACAAATCACATGACTGGTGACAGAAGTCTTCTTATGGAATCATCACTGAGTCCTTCTTCAAAGAAAACCATCACCTTCGCTGATAAAGGTAAAAGTAAGGTATTGGGTCTCGGCAGAGTGGCCATCTCACGAGACCAACACATTGATAAGGTCATGCTTGTTGAATCTCTTGGATACAACTTGATGTCTGTATCTATGCTGTGTGATCTTGATCTCGCTGTTCTCTTCGGAAAACATGGCTGTATTGTCTTCATGGTTAGCGATAAATCCACTGTCTTCAGTGGGATTAGGAAAGGTGACCTGTATATTGTAGATTTCTCTGAAGGACCTCAGGTTGCTACATGTCTCATGGCACGAGCCTCAGAGTGCTGGCTATGGCATCAAAGACTCGGCCACACTGGAATGAGAAATCTTCAGAAGCTGGTACTGAAGAAACATGTCCTCGGGATTGAGGAAATCAAGCGAAGACCATCATGACCACTACGAGACCACTGGAATTGCTTCACATGGATCTATTTGGTCCTCCAAATTATTCGAGCTTTGGAGGTAATATGTATGGTCTCGTTATTGTTGATGACTTCTCACGATACACTTGGGTGCATTTTCTTCTCTATAAGTCAGCAACTCGAGCAATCCTCAAGTGCTTTGCTCAGCGTGTCATGAACAACTACAACCTGAAGATCAAGCACATACGAAGCGATAACGGCACTGAGTTCAAGAACTTCGGTGTGGAAGAATTCCTCGATGACTTGGGAATTACTCATGAATTCTCAGCGCCATACACTCCTCAGCAAAATGGTGTTGCTGAGAGAAAGAATCGAACCCTCATCGAGATGGCTCGCACGATGCTGGCTGAGTACAATACTCCACTCAAGTGGTGGGCTGAAGCAATCAACACTGCATGCCACATCGTCAATCGAGTGTATCTTCATAAGTTCTTCAATAAAACTTCATATGAGTTAATGGTCGGTAAGAAACCCAATGTAAGTTACTTCAAAGTATTCGGTGCACCTTGCTGGATACGTGATCCTCATCACGAGTCCAAATTTGCACCCAAAGCATGTGAGGGTTTCATGCTTGGTTATGGTATCAACTCGCACACCTACAGAGTCTTCAACATCAGTCATTATAAAATTGTTGAAACTGTAGACGTGCGTTTTGATGAGTCTGATGGCTCCCAAAGAGAGCACCTGCCACATGATTTAGGTGAAGCACCACCTGAAGAACAGATAAAGAAGATGGGTGCTGGTGACATCATTCCTGTGGATCATTCTGAAGAAATCCACATACCTCCTGCTCCTGAAGAACACCCAAATCCTGAAGCGAATAATCCTGATGACGATCCTGATCCTGAGGCACCTGATACGCCAGAAGCTCCTGAAGCACCTGAAGCTGATGCTAACGAATCTGACAGCAGTGACGAAGATGCGCCTCAAGATCATCCTCCTCGAATTCCTCGTGTGGCAAATGAAGTTCAAGTGGACAAGATCCTCGCTGACATCAACCTACCAGGTCCTCTCACTCGTGCAAGAGCTAATCGCATAGCTAAATTTTGTGGGCATTTCTCGTTTGTATCAATTTCAGAGCCCACCAAAGTCACCGAGGCATTCCGAGAGGCGGAATGGATTCAGGCAATGCAAGACGAAATCTTCAGTTTAAACTGAATGATGTTTGGGAACTAGTCAAACGTCCTGATCCTTGAGTTCACAATGTCATCGGCACGAAGTGGATCTACCGCAACAAACTTGATGAAGATGGACAAGTCATCAGAAACAAAGCACATCTCGTAGCTCAAGGATATACTCAAGTTGAGGGGATCGACTTCGGTGAAACCTTCGCTCCTGTAGCTAGACTTGAGTCCATTCGCATTATGCTTGCATTCGCTAATCATCATAATATCAAGTTATATCAAATGGATGTGAAAAGTGCCTTCCTCAATGGCAATATCGAGGAAGAAGTATATGTTGCTCAACCTCCAGGTTTTGAAGACGCAAAGAAGCCTGATATGGTGTACAGATTGAAGAAAGCCCTCTATGGACTGAAGCAAGCCCCTCGGGCTTGGTATGACACACTAAGGGACTTCCTCATCAGCAAGGGCTTCAAATCTGGTTCCCTAGACCCAACTCTTTTCACAAAACGATATGATGATGCATTATTCATATGTCAAATTTATGTTGATGACATAATATTTGGATGCACTAACAAGAAATACAGTGAAGAATTTTCATTCTTGATGAGTGAACAGTATCAGATGTCGATGATGGGCGAGCTGAAGTTCTTCTTAGGACTCCAAATTCGTCAACAACGCAATGGCATCTTCATCTCTCAGGAGAAGTATCTCAAGGAGTGCCTGAGGAAATTCGGAATGCAAGACTGCAAGGGCATCAAGACACCGATGCCTACAAACGGACAACTTGGCCCCGATGAAAATGGCAAGGACTACGATCAAAAGGTATACCGCTCCATGATAGGTTCTCTGCTATATCTATGTGCATCCAGGCCTGATATAATGTTGAGCGTTTGCATGTGTGCCCGATTCCAAGCGGCACCAAAGGAATCGCATCACCAAGCGGTGAAACGAATTCTTCGATATTTGGCTCACACCCCGTCGCTAGGCTTATGGTATCCAAAAGGCACACAGCTGGATCTCGTCGGGTACTCAGACTCAGATTATGCTGGGGATCGAGTGGATCGGAAGCTACCTCTGGAACATGTCATTTCCTCGGACGTTCTCTTGTGTGCTTGTCATCGAAGAAGCAGAACTGCGTCTCCCTCTCCACCGCTGAAGCTGAATACATTGCTGCTGGTGCAAGCTGCTCACAGCTTCTTTGGATGAAGCAAACCCTGAAGGACTACGGCATCAACCTGAAGAAAGTACCACTACTATGTGACAATGAGAGCGCCATCAAGATCTCTCAGAATCCGGTACAACACTCAAGGACGAAGCATATTGAGATACGGTATCACTTTCTTCGGGATCATGTCTTGAAGGAAGATATAGTCATCAGCCACGTGAAGACTGAAGATCAACTTGCTGATATATTCACTAAGCCTTTGGATGAGAAGCGATTTAGCACTCTGAGGTGTGAGCTAAATATCTTAGATTCCTCAAACGTCCAGTGAATGGACACACATCCTAGAGCTTAAACAATATTGAAGAATCCTGATGCACAACACACGATGCGTCGCACTCCTCAACTCATGAGGAACTACCTTGCTAAGTGTGAAGAAACTAACGTGGAATTGACTCAAGATCCATACGACAATTGTATGGTATCAGGTGTCTCATTCCCTATAAGGTGGGTAGCGCCACCGCCCAAACACCTCAGGATTTGGTGTTCCTCAACTTCCTCAGGATTTGATGTTATTGATCTTCCTCAGGATTCTAAGTCTTCATTACTGATGATTATTGTGTTTGTCCTCAACAGCGTTCACCTATAGTTATTGATCTTCAGTTTTTGCTTCTTCAACTAGGTGAACGTGATCGGACCCATCCCTCTGTGCTCACTTATCTAATCTGTCTATCTCATATGCGTTCATCCGGAAATTATATATTCCTCAGGCTGAGACCTTAAGTCATCATCATTCGCCTGAGACCATTTGTCTTCGTCTTCAGCCTTTGTCCTCAAGATCCTCAAATCACGGATTTTCTGTTACAACTGTCTTCAATTTGTTGCGATTTCACCGCACGCCGTAATTATCCACCATCACGATATCCACTGAGGATCCCAACAATCAGGGGCTATCTCGTCCACTAATTTCGCAACCCCTCAGTTTTTACCCCTCTATAAATAGCCCTCTACCCCCTCCTTCGGTCATTTACCCCCCAACACTTCTCTCACTCTCGCGCCGCCGCTCTTGAGCTCCTCAAGCTCGAGCGCTAACGTAGCCGGAGTTCGCCGTCGCCGGGGACGAAGACTCATTGTTCCTCAGCATTTGCCTCAGTCTGGTATGCTTATTCCTCAGCATATTATTCCTCAGTACTATTGTGTCCTCAAGCCAGTTCATCCTCAACTGTACTGCTAGCCTTCTGAGACCTGTACCTATGCCTCATTCCTTTGTTTTCCTCAGCCTATTCCTCATGAACGCATATAACCGTACCCCACTTCCCTCGCAACTTAATTCTGTCACAGGTACATGTCTGCTGAGGAATCGTATGGTTCTCATAGTCTCACTTCATTTGCAGCTCAGCTCGAACGTACAATTCCTCAGTCTCCTCAGCTGAAGAAAATGCCTCCTCGGCGCAAGCATACTGATACCGCAAAATACTTGCCCCCTCAGCTATATGAAAAGCTGAAGACTCCCGAACGAGAAACCAGTGATGCACGTAAGAAACGGGTTCAGAAGATCACGAGGGAATGGGCCAAGCGTTGGGTGGCCTACCAATGGCTGAATCCTCAACATGAGGAAATGTTTGCCGTCAATCCGCCACTGAAGACCTTGGGTATCAAGACTCGACCTCCACCAGCTCCTGGAGTCGTTCCTGATCCAACCACACTGCGCACTCCTGAAGACTTTCCAGCGGCATATGAGCTATACCTCAAAAGCACTCGCAGCCGGGTCAAGAATCTGGTCCGTGATATGACTGCTTCAATACAAATTCCGCCTCAAGATCAGTCTCAACCCAGACAACAACCTCCGCCTCAGCATCGCAAAAAGGCTCCGGGCATGAAACCTTTCTCGAAGACCTCAACTCAGCCTCAAGTTGTTGGTTCCTCATCTCAACGAACAGATGGTGCTGCCCCCTCTTCAAGACTACGCACTGATGAATCTGGTGCTCCTGAGGCCTCAACCACAATGCCTCAGCATCAGCTGAAGACCAAAACAGTTCTTCAACGAGGCCCTCGCCCTTCACCAAAGAAAACTGCTATGCGTGGCGCCATCCATCATACTCCTCAATCTTCTGATGATGAAGATGAATTTGAGGATCTGGCCGGCTTCGTCGTCACTGAAGCTGATAAGATTGAATACGTGCGTGCTGCGGCCCGACGCAAAGCTGAAGCAACGGGGTCAGAAATCCCGCTTCTCCTTGATCCCAAGAAGATCTTGGAATACATTGATATCTGGTCTGTTAAGCCTGACACTCCGCTTGATGATTTGGACATCCAAAAGACATCAAATTCTATGTTCAACAATTCCTCATAAATGAGATTCATCAACGAGATCTTCAGAAACAGCTGAAGGCCAAACTGAAGAAAGTCCTCAGTGACTTCAAAAAGAAACCCATCACTGAAGTTACTCCTCAGGAGTTTGTTGAGCATCAATGTGAAGTTCAACGTCTCAACATTGAGTTCGCTGCCAACCGGACATATATTGGCAAATCCAAGGAACGGATCTCACATCAGATGGCCAAGTTGATGAAACTTCGCCAGCCTGCTTCTTCCGCACCCACAGATGCTTCTGCCAAACGCCTCAAGCGCACGGCTGAAACTCAACCCTCAACTCCACCCACTGCGAAAAGGCCTACTGTGTATGAACCAATTGACGCTATACCTCTGTCCTCAGCTCCTCCATCAAGACAAGTCTCTGAAACCACCATATTGGTTACTGCTGCATCAACTCCACCACAGAATCCTCATCGCAGCTTAATTGTCTTCACACCACCACATGCTGCAACACCCATTGTTCCCACTCCACCGTCCCCACCGCCACCATTTATCACTGAAGTTGAAGACATGGACATCGACATCATGGATCATGGAACTCCTCGTGTTCATGATGAAGACTTTGGGCTGACCAACTCACCCACTCACACCGTCTTCTCCCCTGAGCCTCACTCTGATATAGTAACCGAGGTGCTTCCTGACACCTCTCTGCAGTCTGAAGCCTCTGTTGGTACATCATCCTCAGCGTCTGATGCAGATGACCCCGAAGCCACCAGTGCTCCAACACACTCTGCTGCTGATACTGATGCTGCAGCCCACACTACTGCTGATATTGATGCTGCAGCACATACTACCACTGATACTCATGCTGATGCTCCCAAGTCTGTCCAACCCGCCGCTGAAGCTGAAGCTGAGCACAGCACCAATGCTCCTCCTGAAGCAGAAAACAGTACCAACGCAAATGCTGACACCTCAAAGGATGGCTCTGAAGACAAACAGGCCACATCACCTCGGCTTCCCAAGGACCCCAAGTAGCCTGAAGCATCTGCTGCACCTCCACCTCAGCCTCAAGCCTATCTTCAGATTGAAGTGCCTCAAGCGCCTTCACCACCTCAAGGCCCAATTCAAGCTCGGTCCTTGTGTCCAAAACAGAAGCAACCATTCTTCCGTGACCTTGAAGCTGATGACACTCCAAGCTTTGATGCTACCGATTTCTTCAATGCCATGAGTTTCTTTCAAGAGGGGATTCAAAATCTGTATCACTCTGCTCCACCTCGAAAGCTGCTGAGGTTCTGGACTGCCACTCAGAAGAATTACTATGCTTCAGTGCTATATAAGAAAAACAAACTATTTCCACACAAGCATATTCCTCTGATGGATATGGAAGCACTTCCTTGCTTCAACAATGTGCTTCAGGATCTACATCATGCCCAGCTGCTTCAATTCTGGAATGAAGAGCTTGTGCTTCAGTTCTATGCCACATTGTATGTTTCAGGAAATCCTCTGGATATCAACACCTGGGTCCTCGAATGGATGACTGAGCATCATCACTACACCATCACTGTTCGTGAAGCAATTGATATACTTGAGTTGCCTCAGTGCACTTCCCCTGCGGCCTGCTCCTATGGGTCTCAAATTCTTCGAGATGACTTGATGAACATGCTCATGACGCCTCTGGCCCCTGAAGCCCCAGCTCGCACAAAGTTTGCAGTCTCTGAGCTTCAGTATCTGCCGAGTACATTGTATCGGATTCTGGCGAAAACCTTCTGCCCCATTAAAGGCTATGAATCCTCAGCTGAAGAAGTCGTTGGCGTCATGAAGAACATACTTCACAACCTCTGCATGTCTGGGCCGATCAACATTCCTGACTTCTTCTTCAGAACTCTTGTTGATGCTGCACAAAACCCACACATCCTGAAGCCATACGCGCCATGGATCATGAAGCTCATCCGAGCCGTAACAAGAATTGAGTATCAACCTGATCACCCGAATCACAGGACCTATCTGCCGCCTGTCGAAGTGCTTCATCATACAATTGCCACAAATGACAAAGGCAAAGGCATCTTCTATGAAGAAGTTCTCCCGACCAATTCCCTCGGTGGAAATATTCGTCATCCTCAGTCTCGCACAACTGATGAAACAAGAACTCATGCCTCAACTGAGGATACAACTCAGGCTCGAGTGATGACTGATCGAGAGATTCTGATTAGTCTTCATCAGAAAGTTGATAGAAATCATGACTGGGTAAAGCGTCAGTTTTCTGAGATTCTCAGATATATGGCTCACACGCATTCTTCTGTGAAGAAAGTGCATCAGTATGCTCATCATACATATCAACATCTTGATGCCCTGATGCGCGAAGTCATCACCCCTGAAGACCTTGCCAAGTTGGAACTTCAACAGCCTCCGATTCCAGCAATCAGACCCCCAAGGCAATTCAGACGCTGCACAACTCCTCCTCCGGCAATGGATTCTTATTCTTCAAACCAGGAGATGACTGCTGAAGAAGTTGAAGACACTGCTGGCTGTCCTCACACTGCAACGGATTGCCTCAGGCGTGACTCACCTCAGCCTTGAAGCAACTTCAAAGGGGCGTTAGCTTCAGTTTTTCCCTTTTTGGTCATTTTATGACAAAGGGGGAGAAATTTGTTAGTCTTCAAGCGGGTCTTAGTTATGGGGTTCTTCAGTTACAACTCTCGTTCTTCAGATATTTTTTTAATGAGTTGTAAACTGATATTTTGGTGTTTGCCTGATACTTTTCCTCAGTTAACTCATGCTATTTCCTCACGCTTATCATATATGCATGTGATTATCTCTGCAAACATCTCTATCAGTGCGTTGTTTAATCCTCAATCACTTCATAACATGCACTGATAAAAAAATGCCTGGATATAGGGGGAGCTCCTCATATACCTCAAAATTCTTTAGATATTAAACATTCTTCAACTTATATGCATATCCTCAGGGGGAGCTTCATTATATCCAGCTTAATGATAAAAATGTTCTTCAAAGTTTTTATTCTTCAAACTCATAATTTTATCCCCGTTGAAGCTTAACCTGATTGTCATCAAATCACCAAAAAGGGGGAGATTGCAAGTGCATCAAGTGCCCTCCCCTTGAGGTTTTGCAGTTTGATGACAAAACGGGTAAGGGACTGATGTGTTTGTGAGTATACACAGGAGAACAGTCCCGGATGAGGTGTTTAACCACCAATGTCGACCCCCCAAAATGTTGAGGAACATTGGAGAAATCGGTGTGTTTCCTGAAGAATGAAGTTGCGCGAAATCCTGAGGAAGTAGGATCCTGAAGCGTTCGGTTGAAGCTGAAGCTGAAGACGATCCTGAGGAAGTTCGCGCTGAAGACGAAGTTGAAGCGTAGTCTTCGCTAAGACTTTTTATACTTCTTGAGTCATAGGAAAACACCGCACTGTTGGTGGGGTTGAAGAAAACGAGTTCCGAAGGTCTGAGGAAGTGCTCAGTTAGGAATCCTGAAGAAAAACCCTAAGGAAATCTCCTGCAGTAGAAGTTCAGTTCCTCAGGTGTCTGAGACATTGTTCTTTAGGACACTGAGGAATCTGTCTTCGGTTGAGGAGTCTGGAGACTGCGAGTGCAGTTCTCCTGAAGAGTGTGAGATCTCCTGCAGTAGAAGTTCAGTCCTCACGTGTCTGAGACGTTGTTCTTCAGGACACTGAGGTAACTAACTTCGGTTGAGGAGTCTGGAGAGAGAATACTTTGACCGTGCCACGTGTTACATGGTGAGAGGCTGGAACTTGTCTAGCAACGGTAATTTCCGAGGGTATGAGAGTAATTGCATGCATGGGCATTTATGTCCTTTCGCCTCGGGTTGCTCCGCGGCTATAAATAGCCACCCCCAGCCCCATTTGTGGGCTGGCGGCTCCGAGAGAAAAATTGACACTTGTCATCTGAGAGCGACCCACCTCTGAGGAAACTGAAGAACCTTTGTGAGGAAAACCACTAGCCTGAGTAGTTGAGCATTTCTGAGGAAGTCGGTTCGAGTGATCCAAAGCTTTTTACTCTTGAAGACTGTGATCTTCCAGCCGGTGTAGAAGTCTTCAGTCTGAGGAAGTCAAGATGCAATTGTGACTTCCGGAGTGACTGAGTCTGTAAAGGTTTCGGGAGTCTAACTTGAAGACTCACCTGAGTTATTGGACGAAGTCTGAGGACTTTAGTTCAAGGAGAACAAGGTGAAGACTATGTCTTCTGAGTTGAATCTCAGCCTCTCCAACCAGACGGAGAGTTGTCACAGCAACTTGAACTGGTCTACCAAACCAATGTCTTCAATTACTGGTGACATCTCTTCAATCTCTTAAGCTTCAGTTTTATGTCTTCAGTATCAATGTTGACTTCTTGTGCTTCAGCTCTCCCTCTGCTATTTGTCTTCATACTATGCATCTGAAGTACTTCTGCTTATCTGAATTGATTTATTTCTGTTGCATTATGATGTGCTGCCCTAATGATTACATTCTGCAAAGTTTTATTTCTTCATGATTTTGGTTACTTCTTCAGCTTCATGATTGCTTCAGTCCTGAAGAAAAACAAAATCTGGTAGTAAAATTGAAAATCTCCTATTCACCCCCCCTCTGGTCGATATAGTGCACTTTCATTACCTCACAATGATGTTGGAAGGGCCGACTCGCACATGGTTCAAAAACCTCCCAGAAAGTTCCGTCACCTCCTGGACGGATCTCAAGGAAAAATTCATCCAGAAATTCCAAGGCACATGCCAGCGAGCTACCATAATCGTCGACTTGGAGCATTTTGTCCAGAAGGAAGGAGAGTCCACCCTGAGCTAGGAACGACGGGTTGCAGAAATAATCCACTCTTCGGACACTATCACAGCCCAAACAGTCGTCATAGTCTTGGAAAGGAACTGCAAGTTCGAGCCCCTAGTCCACAAACTTTGCCGACTCAAGAGGACGGTCAAGGATATAGGAGAACTCATGAACACAGTCATCAAATAAGCCAAGTCTGATAAAACCAAGGATACTGAACCTCAACAGGATAAAGCCGGCCAGAACAAGAATGGTGGCAAAACATCCCAGAATCAGAGTCAGCAAACCAAGCGGCGGCTTGATCAGACTACTTCTGACTTGGTAGCCAACACAAATGTTGGCTCCCAAACACAGAAGCAGGGGGGCAACAACTACCGCAAGCCGGAAGGAAATTTTTGCCCGAATAACTTTGAAGCAGCTATGAAGAGTCCTTGCCCGACCCATAGTAAACCCGGTCGCCCAGCCAATCACACCTTGGAATATTGCTATTTCATGAAAGAGCTTTCACGACGTGGGAACCAGGGACCTCCCGGGTCAGGTGGAGGAGCCGGCCAGAACGGCAACAACCAGAATCCTGGCTACCAAGGAGCTGGCACAATTCCTCAACACACGGGACCCGGAGGAGGAACCCAGCAAAATCATTCCGGGCTTGCTAGATTCCAAGAAAACCCGAAACAACTCCATGATCGTGCAGCATATCACGTTTTCACCACCACCAGTTGCAGGAGGGATAGGAAGCTGCAACGGAGAGCCTCCATGGCTGTGACTACAGAGCCGGCTTGGACCAGGTGGTTCAATTGTTCAGAACAGCCAATCACTTGGACAAGAGATGACCACCCCCGGTGGTAGAGAACCCAGGGGCCCTGGCTCTAGTAGTCTCTCCACAAATTGGAGGATATACACTTGACGAAGTACTCTTGGACGGAGGAAGCAGCATCAACATCCTCTACTACAAAACCTTTCGCAGGATGGGGCTGACCCAAAAAACAGCTGCAACCCTCCAACACTGTTTTCCACGGAATAGTCCTAGGCAAGTCGGCACGCCCGATAGGCAAAATTCACCTGAAAACATCTTTTGGAAACGCTGAGTATTTCCGCTCCGAGCTCATACCCTTTGAAGTTGTAAAACTCGAGAGCCCATATCACACCATTTTGGGCAGATCGGCTTATGCCAAATTCATGGCTCGGCCATGTTATGTCTACCTGAAACTAAAGATGCCTGGTCCTAATGGCCCAATCACCGTCGATGGAAGTCAGTCTAGGGCAGTGGAATGTGACGAACAACATGTCAAGTTTGCCGAGACGACACGCGCCAAAGAGGAATTGTCGGCATACCAAGAAAAGGTAGACCCGGCAGATCCCACGATCCTGAAGAAACCGACTCCTGACAACAACCCCAAGTTCCAACCGTCTCAGGATACGAAGAAATTCGACTTTGTCCCTGCTGACTCTTCTCAGCAGTTCACCATCGGGACGGAGTTATCCGACAGATAGGAAAGCGCGCTCATCGAGTTCCTCCATGAGAATCGGGACATCTTCGCCTGGAAACCCTCCGATATGCGAGGTGTTCGGAGGGAACTCGCTGAGCACCACCTAAATATAGATCCAAATCTAAAGCCGGTCAAACAATTCCTTTGTCGTTTCAATGATGAGAGGAGAAACGCTATCGGGGAAGAGATAACCCGGCTCCTTTCCGCCGGGTTCATCATGGAAGTATTCTATCCAGAATGTCTCGCAAACCCGGTCCTCATTTAGAAAAAGAACGGGACCTGGCGCATGTGCATTGACTATACAGACTTAAACAAGGCCTGCCCAAAGGATCCCTTCACGCTGCCTCGTATGGACCAGATCATAGACCTGACTACGGGATGTGAGCTCCTATGTTGGCTTGACGCCTATTCTGGTTATCACCAAATCAAGATGGCCCTAGAATATCAAGAGAAAACATCTTTCATCACCCCCTTCGGGATCTACTGTTACACTTCTATGCCCTTTGGCCTTAAGAACGCAGGAGCCACATATCAGTGAACAGTGCAGAGTTGCCTCAAAGAACATATTGGACGCAACGTTCATGCTTATTTGGATGATATGGTGATCAAATCCCAATTGGCCGATTCACTCATCGGTGATTTAACGGAAACCTTCAAAAATTTGCGCAAGTACCAGATGAAGTTAAACCCGGCCAAATGCACCTTTGGGGTACCTGCAGCTAAACTCCTTGGATACATTGTATCAGAGAGAGGTATCGAGGCAAACCCAGAAAAAATCAATGTTGTCATGACCCTTCAGAAGCCTGCCTCAGTAAAGGGAGTTCAACGACTCACAGGATTTGTAGCCGCTCTGAGCCGGTTCATAAGACGACTTGGTGAAAAGGCAATCCCCCTGTATCGACTCCTGAGGAAATCAAAAACATTTTTTCTGGGATGACAAAGCCGATCAGGCTCTAGAGTCACTGAAGAAGCAATTATCCCAGGATCCAATATTGGCGGCTCCCAAGCCTAAAGAACCTATGTTACTTTATATCACAGCCAACAATCGAGCGGTCAGCGCTGTAGTTGTTGTTGAGCGTATGGAAGCCGGCAAGGAGCACCCTTTGCAAAGGCCAGTTTATTACGTCAGTGAGGTTCTGACTTTATCAAAGCAATGCTACCCTCACTGGCATAAATTGGTTCTTGGTGTATTCATGGCAACTCGGAAACATAAACACTACTTCCAGGAGAACCCCATAACTTTGGCTAGCTCAGCACCACTTGAAGATATCATCCAAAACCGGGAAGCAACGGGAAGGATTGCAAAGTGGCCCATAGAGTTGGGGGCTTATCACATCAAATACAAGACACGAACGGCCATCAAGTCCCAGGCGCTAGCCGACTTCATCAATGACTGGACAGAGATCCAAGCATCGCCAGAGAAGTCAGTCACCAAATATTGGACGATGCACTCGATGGAAGCCGGAAGCTCCAAGGGTCAGGAGCCGGCGTGGTTCTTACCTCACCTAAAGGGGAGAAATTCTGCTATGTTCTACAGTTGCAGTTCACTTGTACCAACAATGTAGCAGAATATGAAGCCTTGCTTCATGGACTACGGCTAGCTCGGGAGATGAACATAAGTTGGATCCAATGCTATGGCGACTCTGATATCGTTTCTCAACAAGTGTCGGGAAAATGGGATTCCAAAAATCCCATAATGGCAACTTATAGACGAAAAGTCCAAAGACAAGACGGATTTTTTGTTGGATACCAGGTGGATCACGTGGACCGCAGGGAAAACGAAGCAGCAGATGCCCTCTCCCGACTCGGCTCTCAGCGAAAGCCGGCCCCTCCAAATGTATTCCTGGATGTCCTAACAAAATCGTCTGTACAACCACTAACAGAGCAAGACATAGCAGAGCCGGACCCAGAGTCGGCTTTGGTTGCTGCAGTTCATGCTACACCCTCATGGGGCGTACCTTACTTTGATTACAAGACTCGAGGAATACTTCCTCAAGATGAGATGTTGGCCAGACAAATCGTCAGGAGAAGCCAATCCTTTATAATCATCAATGGTGAGTTACATCGGCGAAGTGCCGCAGATATTTTTCAGAGATGTATCTCACCAGAAGAAGGTCGAGCCATCCTCAACGAAATACACTCTGGAGATTGCGGACACCATGCCGGCTCTCGTTCGCTTGTAGCTAAAGCCTTTCGACACGGCTTCTACTGTCTCACAGCTCATGCGGATGCAGAGGACATAGTCAAGAAATGTGATGGATGTCAGCGCTATGCAAAACAAGCTCACGTGCCGGCTCAAGAACTCAGGATGATACCTATTACCTGGCCCTTTGCAGTATGGGGACTTGATATGGTGGGACCTTTCAAAAGGTCATCCAACAAGAATACTCACATATTAGTGGTAGTGGATAAATTCACCAAATGGGTCGAAGCAGAGCCGGTCAGCAAATGTGACGCAGTGACAACACTAAAATTCTTGACAAAGATTAGATACAGATTCGGCTACCCCCACATCATCATCACTGATAATGGTTCTAACCTATCAGAAGGGGATATGAAGCGATTCTTCCAGAACGAGCACATCCGACTCGACCTTGCATTAGTGGCACACCCACAGTCCAACGGACAAGCCGAGAGATCCAACCAAGAGTTGCTCCGAGGCGTCAAACCCCGACTCGTTGTTCCTTTGAGAAGGACGTCGGGTTGCTGGGAGGAGGAGTTACCCTCTGTATTATGAAGCATCTAGACGACTCCCAACAGGTCGATAGGCTATACGCCCTTCTTCCTAGTCTATGGAGCGGAAGCCGTCCTCCCAAGTGACATACGTCACGACTCACCTCGAGTAACTGCTTATGTAGAAGCCAAAAATGAGAAAGCAAGACAAGACCCCTTGGATATTCTCGATGAAAAACTAGATTTGGCTGCAGCTCAGTCGACTATCTACCAACAAGATCTACGACGGTACCATAGCCGTCGCATCAAAAGTCGGACTTTCCAGGAAGGTGATTTGGTGCTTCGACTCATACAGATAAGAGATGGAATGCACAAGTTATCCTCTCCTTGGGAAGGACCATTCGTGGTCAGCAAGAACCTGTACAACGGATCCTACTACCTAGTGGATATATGCGAGAAAGCAGACACGCGCACAAGCATGGAGGAGACTCCCAGGCCGTGGAACATCGCACATCTCCGTCCATATTACACTTGAGTAGAAACAGGAACATTACTATACGCTTCACTAAAGTCGACATACGTCGCACTGGCTTTCGCCACAATATATATATATAAGCCATGATTAGTCGTGCCGGCTTTCGCCATCAAAATATACATAAGTCGACTTCTGTCGCGCTGGCCCTCGCCACATATAACTAAGTCGACTTCCGTCGCAACAACTCTCGTCATATCGACTCCACTTTACTTTTTGTTTCATGTCATTTATTTTTTGCATCATGCATTTTCATACATTGCATTATTATATCTCAGAGACCTGGGGGCTTGATCTACCCCTCTATTGGTACTGAGCATGTATATTGCTTATTCAGGGGAATCGGGGAGTTCGATGAAAATCATTGACTCTTTATCCGAAAACTAGGCATATATATGTAAAAATAATAGTGTATAAGCTTATTCAGGGGCAGTAGGGGGGCTCGATGTCACTCATCGACTCTTATCCGAAGAAATCCCGGCATATACATGAACTGGAAAAACAAGCCTTGGCCTAAATAGCTTATACTCATACGATCTAAATACGCGACACCCGGCTAAAAAATCTCAAGAAGAAGTTTTAAATAAAACGGAAAATCGCTGATCAATGTGAGACGGCATACAGAGGAGTTCCGACTCATGGATAACCCAAAATTCTTCTCAACAAAGAGAAGATGAGGAAAAGATGAATCCAGAGTCGACTTCTATATGAGCCTTTATATTTTCTTTCTGCATCCATTAGTATCATCACATATTCTTTTCATTTTTCATCCAAAAGATATATCTTGAGCATTAACCCGTGTGACTCGGTATGGCACAAAATATGCTCATACTGACTCATGGGGAAATTAGTTCCAAAAAAAATCTCTATGACTCGGTATAACACAAAAGATGCTCATACCGACTCATGGGTAATACACCTTTTTCATTGCATCTTCTGCACATATAAAGTCGACTTCGGTCGTGATGGCTCTCGCCATACATATGAATATCGACATTCGTCGAACCGGCCCTCGCCGACTTATTTGGAAGCTAGGAATAAAACCTATCGTTTCATATCTATGTGACTTGGCAGATTCAAAGATAGACCTATGTGACTCGACACTGCACACAGATGCACACACCGACTCATGGGGACTAAACTTCAAGGTTTCTTCTCAAAAGAAGACTCGATACATCACCTAGTTGAGTATACCGACTCTTGGGGAGTAACACATCAAAATATTCTTTAGAAAATATGCAAGAAATTGTAAGTCCCAGGTTGCTGCAGGTATACAACCCGACACTTGGGGGCTACACTACTTCGAAGCAAGTTTCATAAACACAAATTCTTCTTTGATGACCCGGTACGGCATGACAATACCATCTCATGGGGGCTACAAGTCGATATGTCCTATGAGTCGATTAACAGATACTAAACTATTCTGAATCGACTCAGGGGGCTACAGATATATGCACTATCATAAATGGTCGGCTCTCATACACTCTGAGAAAACATTTCAAGTCAGGAACAAAACCGACTCATGAAATCATGGACTCAATGAAAGTTCATAAATTTCATTCAACAAACCAACTGGGTCTTACATCAAAGTAGGCAACCTTACAAGCAAAAGCCTAACTCGGAAATATACTACTAAGAAGACAAACCAACAGCTTCATACATCTTCTTTAGAGTCGGCTTCATCCTCTGTTGAAGCTTCTTCTTCACTAAGAAGTTCTTCATCGCTGGAGCTCTCCACACAACAGCAGGCTCGGTCTCTATCCGAGTCAAAGATCCTAGCTGACAAGGTGTCTTCACCATCAAATTTGAGGATAAAGGTGTCTCCTCGAGAAATATTCCTGGAGCAAAGAAATTTTTTCCAACCTTTCTCAAAAAACATGGTGCCATGGTTAGAAAAACTAACTGTCACCCAGACAGGTCCATGAGGACATCCATCAGACCGGAGCCAAAGGCCCGAAGGTGTCGAGTCAACCAAAAGTTGAGAAAAAGATTCGGGAAGTTTGATCCAGCGACGAATTGTACGGATATGAACCAAGACCTCACTCCTCTCAGGAGAAGAAGGGGGAGATTCAGAAGGAGAGGCAGCACGAGTACCTCTTCCTCTACCTCTGCCACGGCCACGACATCTACCACGGCCACAACCACGACCACGGCTGCGACCTTGAGTAATTGCACGGGGATCGGGCTCGTTGGATGCCAAAGGAGAAGAGGCTTCTAGCTTAGGTGCCATGGGGAAAACTGGAAGAGGAAGAGGAAAATGGATGCGCTTGATAGATCAAACTATCCAAAGGGATATTTATAGTAGATTCATGGGGAAGATCCATTAATGCCATAAATAAAGCGGGGTAACTACCCATGGTAGATAGCATTTATGGGAAGACTCCTCGATTCCCACTACAAACATTAATGCCTTTAACCGGCATTTCGAGCAGAGTGATCATAAAAATCAAACAAGATCTTTGACCAAAGGTTAAAGGAAAAATCTTCAAGTAAAAGGAAACGAGAAACTAAAAAGAGTTAGGCGTTGACTTCTAATATAGCATCAGATGATAGATGACTCAAGAAGAAAGGCCAACTTCATGGAGACAGAGGAATCGAAGCAAAATTGAGGAGAGACGACTCTGACTCCCAATCAACGTCAAGCATAAAGTCGACCCTTGATCCATGAAGAGCCGGCGGCAATGAAGAAGATAAAAGAAGATTGCTGTGAAGACTGAAGCATCACAACAATCCTGGGGGCTAATGTCGGGGGGATGGATCAGGCCCATAGACCCGGCATTAGGAACCTCTGGGCCGACTTACATATGAAGGCCCACAAAGAAGACCCGACCAGGAGTCGTACGTGCCAAGTGTGAAGTTTGAAGACCTAGAAGGAATTCGACTTACCTTGTATAGCACGTAGAAAACTTGTAATGTGGAATAGAACTCCACATCGTATAGGAGTCAGACTCTTGGAATCCTGGGACCCGACGCCTTTATAAGCCGAGGTCCACGGGAACCAGAGCCAGAACTTACCTCAAGCGAGGACTAGACAACTCGCGCCATAACCTAGATCTCCACGAGACTAAGGTTGCGAAACATCATCACTGTAATCGATACGATCGACTCTTCCTATTGAAGAGTCGATTCGCCTATATTCAAAAAGCAGGAGTAGGAATTTACCGCACCGTCGGGGCCGAACCTGGGTAACTCGCCGAGTCTTGTGCCTATGTCGACTCTCTCCTCGAATACGCCTCGCAGCAAAGTTCCCATGATAAGTCCGACTCTACGGACATCTTCCGTGACTTTCCCACGACACTCTCCCGGCGCGAGAACCACGCACAACGGTGGTCGCGCTGCTGTGCACGCCGTGGCCAACGACCACCTCGTGATGCACCACTTTGTCTAGGCGCATCCGCGTGGACGTCCTCCTCGACCTGTGCGAGGAATCGAACGCAGGACCACCACGGGTACGCCATTGAGCCGTTCCCCAACTCCGGCCGCCGAGCTCCGCGCCGTTGATGGCCTCGGCTAAAAGTCACCCTGCGCCTCCTCGAGCTCGCCATCGCACTCACTGTGAGCCGCCACGTGTTATGCCCCTTTTAGTTCGCCGATTTGGTGCCTCCCTCGTCGTTCCCGCACGCACGTGCTCCACCGTGGCCGCCATGGCCGGGATGAGCTCTGCTCGCTCGCGCCCTTTCCGTGCTCTGGTCGCGCCCCTGCCTTGCGCAGCGCGCGCGCGAGCCGTGCCCTGCCCGCTCGCAAGCCCTGCAGTCGCGGCTCCGGCTGCCGCGACCCCTCTGGCCGCGCCCTCGCCGCGCGCCCTGTATGCCCTGCGCTCCATGGCCCCCCTGTCGCAACTCCTCGACACGCCCCCTTCCTCGTCGTGGCTCCCCGAGCCCCTCGCCGATGGCAAGCCGGTCTGGCTCGGCCGTGGGAAAACGCGCCCCCCTAATTAATCTGTTATTAAAGCTAATAGGAATAACCCCCTCATGTGACTTACATGTGGGGCCAGCCGCTAATTAAACTGAGTTAATTGATATTAACCTCTGTGTATATGACATGTGGGTCCTCTCTGTTTTGCTAAATTAAATAAAATGATTTATATGCCACTGCCTATGACATTTGGACCCCACATGTTAGTACTTGTTTGGATAAGGTTCTGGATAATGTTGGAATTAAAATAATAAAATAAATTCTAGAAATTGATTTAAATGATTTAAAACTTTGAAAATTCAATATCTTTTAGACCGTAACTCCGATGAAAATAATTTATACATCAAACTTTCTCTGAAAATTATAACGGATACAAATACGCTCTGTGTATACGCACCGCACCCCTCTAACATACCGAACATCGAACATTTCCCCTCCGGTTCATCTATCTGTCAGACGACCGGAGCCGGTAAAACTTTCCGGATGAAAATATTCCGAACATGAAAGTTGTTCAGAATGGATCACCTAACACGGATACACCATCCATATGTTTGTCAGATGAACACAACACCCCCGGCATGGTACCTTCCCCCTCCAGACGCCTTGTCCGGTAATTACCCGGAGCTAGCAGTTCATCCCCAGATTAATTCCCGCTCCGAGCTTAGTGCATCGTACTACGTTAGAGCCTCGTTGCTTTGTATCTTCTATGTAATACATTTGTATTGCTATTATTGTTGTGTATTTACTGTTTCTGTCCCCTTATTCTCCGGTAGACCCCGTTGCTGCCGCCGATGACACCATCGAGTACGACTACTCCGTCGACGACCGTACCCCTACCGTCGAACTTCCCGGCAAGAAGAGCCATTTTCCTTCCCCAGATATCACCTATCTTTTCCGTACTTTTCTTGCACTAGGAATTGCTACTTCTTCTACGTTACAATCCTATTCATATGCATAGCTTTTCATTGTCGCCCCTTGATGTACCTTCCTTTATCCTATGTTTCTTATAAATAAATATATATTCCATTCAGCAGTGAACCCTGCGCATTTTTAGCTAGGTTTAGAATAGTGGGCCGTGATCACTCTGGTGAGTGAACGCGGATCAAAAAGTATTATAACTGCAACAGGTACGGATCAATGCAGACGCCCTAGGGAACCTACAACGATGAGACTCTGCCGAGTAGCTTCGAGTTTGACTTACGAGTGGATGGACTTGTATTTCACTAAGTCGGCTCAGTAGCATAGCATCACCGGGATAATACGAGGTTTACCTTTTTATTTCATTCCGCTGATGTCTCTGTTGAACCTCTTCAAGTGTACCATCGAGGGTGATTCCTCCTGGTTTCACTTGATGGTAGGCACTCGAATCAACTGGTGTCCTTAAAGGTAAGGAGTCGGGTGACCCAACGGTGCCCGCGTAGGGATTGTATCTTGACGGCAGGACATGCGGATACCATCGTGGGCCTGGTCCTTGCTCGTTGGTCGTGTGATACCCCGTTGTACGAAAGTCGAGCTCTTCAAAGAGCAAATGCGCGAAAAGGTAAGGAGACGTTTCACCTTGTTGGTAACCGCATGAGTTGGTGGGACGACAGGGCAGGCGGCCACCAGCTCTGGTTATGGGGGTGGACCTGGCTGCTGTCGTTGTCCGCGACTCACCCAGATAATGGGCAACAATAACGGTTGTCCTGACAGAAAATAATAAAATTCTTAATGGGTCAGGTGGATCACTTGAGTGTGTCGACGTGCCCTAAACGCACTACCTCCACGTGGGATTACGGTGTGGGCCCTCTGCGTTGTAGCCTCATTCGATGGCTCTTCAGAAGTCAGCTTTACCTCGGGCTGATTGACGGGCTTGGACCGCCTACTCCGGTAGTGGGAGGTGGTCTGCTTCACCGGCCAGTCACGTACTATGGAGGAGTACCAAGGGCGGGGGTCCAAAGTCCCTTTGTGCTTAGGATTTAGACCGACGGATGGCCTCTCTATTGAGTTTGAAGGATGGACTTCGGCGTATCGGATAGCCTCGGTGGGGCATTCCCTAACAAGGTGTACGCCACCCTGGAGATCCGACCGTGTAGGGTATCAGTAGTGCAGCCCCTGGAGGGAAGATAATCTATTCGGATAGTCGTGTCCACGGTAACAGGACGCTTTATTGTGACACCCTTGATTTTGGAACTTTCTTTTTTCAAAAACTTTTCGGATTTATCTCTGGATTTGCGATTGGATTTGATTTTGATCACCATGTTGGACTTGAAACTTGAGCATATTTTCTTTCCATGCTCAAGTGACCCATGATTTCAAGCCTTTCCAATGCCATTCCATTGTTCCATCTCATCCAAGCCACCATTTTATGCAAGCCATATATTCCTTTTGCAATAAAAGGGATATTCCTATTATTGGAGGTTTGTGAAGCAACCCCTTTTTTTATTGCTCCATAAATCCCCAAATAATTCCCACCTGTCATTGACATCATATCTTGCCAAATTCTCCAAAAACATTTCATATCCCAATTGGATTTTTCCTCTAGAAAAATTCATTTGTCTGTGGGGGCAGATTGGAGCTTTGTGAAGTAAGTGCCATTTCCTTGATCCATTGCTGGTGAAACTTTTTGTGCAATCTCATATGATCATTTCATTGATCTCCACCAAATTCCAACACCATTTTCTTAGCCAAACTCCCACAATAAATTCCCAAAGTTTGGGTGCAGCAAAGGAGCATTGTGAAGCAAGTGCATGATAGGGGATCCCATTTGCCTTGAAACTTTTGGAGCATGATCCTACCACCAAATAACTCCACCAAACCAAATTCGAGCCAGATCCCATTACCCATGTGAGTGGATGGTCAAGTTGAAGTTTCTGGTCAGTGGGCCACATTGTGAAGCAAGTGCTACCTATGTGTGTCCAATGGCTATGAAATTTTATACACATGTGAACCATGCCAAATAACCAAGATACACCAATTTTCAGCCAAATCAAACAATCCAGTGAGTTGCTAGCCTCACCAATGCATTCTGACCTATTTGGTGCTTTACAAAGGAAGTACCAACAATATTGCTCCAAATGATGTGAAACTTGGTATACTCTCTCATCCTAGTGTATGATTGAGCTATGCAAAATATCATGCCTAGGGGAGCTATGTACAGGCAACACCACAGCACAAACACCGTCTGCCTCATTATGCCATTTACAAAGCAAGTACCATGTGACTTCCTTTGTTTGAGCCCAAACTCCACATAAGCCTAGTCCCTTGTACCCTAAACCCTATAGACATCTTGATCCCATCCAAATGCATCCCATGTGAGCTTTGCTTCTCCTCCAAGTTTGCTGCATCGAACTTCAGGATGAGATAGAGATCACCACAGTGCCCCAATTGACCAACCAAGCATATCACTGTGTCAAGCGTGCGAAGGACTCCATGTTTGACACATTTGGCCACGAAGAATCCCACCCCATGTTTGGATGCCACGCGCTTTGACGCATTGGGCGTGCTCTAGCCGCGCTCTGCGCGTGCTGGTCATGTCCATGTCGTGCTACAGAGCGTCCGCGGCGTCTTCTTCGTGTCCTGCCGCGCCGCACGGCTTTCCGCCGCTCGCATGCGCCACGTCCCCCCTCCCGAGCACTCTGGAACCCCCTCGTGGCCGCATGTTCACTCGCACGCCGTGGCCGCTGCCCCTTGTCGCGGCTCCGAGCTCGCATCTCGCTCCCCCTATAAATGGAGTGCCTCCGCGCCACCCCCATAGCACCAGCAGCCTCCCCGACCTCCCTTTCCTCAAATCCCCTTCCAATTCCACGCCGGAGAGCCGCCATTTCCTCCACGGGCTCTCACTGTCGCCGCCGGCCCTCCAAAATTTCGCACGGTCAGAGCCTCCTCTTCTTCCTTTATCCTCGGCTGCAGCCTCCCCAGGCAACCGCGCCTCCGACGCCACCCCGCCGGCGCCCCACCTCAGCCCCGACGCCGAGCGCCAGTAGGCCATGGCCGTCGCCTGTCGCGGCCACAGCCTGCTCACCTCGCCCCCGCCTGCGGGAAAGGGTGGGGGCGGCGCCGCTCGTGACCTGGGGCCACCAGGCGACCGCGGTCCGGCCGCCGTGCCCTCCCCCTGCCGGCGCGGGCTCCGCCCTCGGCTCCTCTCCTCTGTCCCGTGGCTGGAGGTAGAGGAAGGCAGAGGAGGAGAGAGATGGGAGACTGACGGGTAGCCCTCGCCCGTCATACACAGAGGCTCCGGGCCGTTTTCTATTTTTGGAGGCATATTTTTCAAAACAACGCTTTCCCCTCTGGAAGGCTTACTTCCGCGCATCCACTAGCCAGAATACGCCTTCCGGCAAGGAAAGCGTATTTCCACGTCAAAACAGCCCCCGACACTGTTTCATTGATTTCTCCGCAACCGTAAGTCCAAACGGGTTGATTCTTTTTGCGTTGGTTTCGTATTGAGCTCCTCTTCAGTTTGGCATAAGTTTGGTGCCATGTTTTTATGTTGTTATTCTCTGCTCAAGCAGAAGTTGTGTTTGACCCATTTTCTCTCCGTGCCTTTTTATAAAATCTTTGCAGGGCGTTGTCGTTATCCAAGACCGAGGGTGTTTCACACCACTCTGGTGAAAGGCAAGCCACAATACCCTTTGCACCTTTGCAAAGCTTTGACGTGCTTCTAAAATTGTTGTTCGATGATATGCTTATATCGATGATTATGATCATGTTGCTATGCTATGATTGATGTTATACTGCCATGCTATCCTTGAATATGCTCCTGTTATGCCATGTTACATTCATGCAATGCTTAGATCATATCATTGCCATGTTATTTCATGAACCATCATAACCACCACATACTAACACCATGTCAAGTTGATCATGTTATCTCTATGCTAGTTCATGCTATGCCTAAGTTATGCTTAGCTGCATTCATAATGTTGCCATGCTAATAACTGAATCTTTTTAACACGGATAAGTTCACCAACTGAAAGTGTGTTTGATCATATCTGAAACTGTCATGTTAATATGCTATGCATTGTATGATCTGATACTCATGTTGCACCTAACGCTTGTGTTCACTGTTGGAGATATGCTTCGTGACAAGTTGATCAAATGCCACCGAACCGGACTTATCCGTGCATCCACATTTGCTTGTATGGGCGGGCCTTGATTCGGTCTTCCGGTGGGTCTCTTATTTGTATCGCCCAAGAGGGGAGGCTATGTGTGGAAGTTGCCTTTGGCCGGGTAAACGGCGATAGTCTTGACAGCCCAAGTATGTTTTGCGCGCGGTCCCCGACGGGGGGCAAAGTTTAAGAGTGGTTCTGGTGGTAACGTGGACACCTAACGACATGTGGTTCTGGTGGTAACATAGGACACCTAACCATGAGGGATACCCAAGACGGGATGTCGGTGTTACGGTAAGAGGGTCACACGGTAGTATCGGTCTCGTTGGAGATGTCCTATTCCACTCCTGCGGTGCGAGTTCCAAGGATCCTGTGGGACAAGCACCGGGCCTTGCATGGTTGTTGTGAGCTTGCAAGTACATTCAATGTACTGACCTGGCGTGTTATGCCAGATTTGCAGGCCGTGCTTTGGATGCGTAGGACGACGTTCCCGGTGTTTGCGAGCTAGGAGGTGTCCCAGCCAGTGTCCCTGTGGATTGGAGTTCATCACCGCCGTTATTGTTTCGCTGCCGTCGATATTCCGCTGCTAGAGTTATGCTGCTGCTTGATGTAGAGTTCAGGCTAGCCTAAGGAGCAAGTTGTGTCTCCGCTAGCATTGTAATAACCTCGTGTACCCCTATCTTCGGTAATAGAAAGTCGTTCAGTTCTATATCAATCAGTGCCGTGCTCCAGAAGACTTGATCTCTGGGCTGGTGCACGGGGCGTTCCGGTCCTCTGAGACGGGGTGCCACAACGGTTGATATTAGAGCCAGGTTTGGCTGTAGGACCCTCTAGCCCGCGCGAACGTTAGAAGGAAGTTAGATTGACGTTAGAGCTAGAGTATAGCTTGCTGGTGTGATGCTATTGACTGTTGCATTTGTTTGCTGCATATAGACGCTATGTTTTCGATAACGATCTGGTCTGACGAGTGTAGATGGCGGAATACCCGGTGGGATGCACAGGATCCGCATCCGCGACCAACTTTGACTACCTCCTTGCAGACGTATGGTGGACTCTCTACCCCAGTGGAGAGCTTCCAAGGTATCAAGTTTCCCAGATGCCGATCGGAGGGCAGCTGCTTGAATACCGTGCCAGCGTCTACGTGGCAGCCACCATCCCCATCGGCGTGCGCTCCTACAACTTCCAGGGTGGACCCGCTTCTACCCCGGATCGTGGCATTCAGCTTGCCGCGATGGCGGGCCTCTTAGTCCTACGCCACCAGGAGAGTGCGATGCATCAGAATCGCGCCTTCCATTTCTATCCCACCTTCGAAGAGACTCCGCAGCAAGTAAGGTTTCCTCGCCCTTTTGCGGAAGCCTATGCAGCGGTGATCACCATGTCCCGCTACATGATCTCCCAGTACTCTCTCATCGTCGATCTAGTCCGTGATGCAAGGGATGCAAGGAGAGCTCTTGCCACAGCCCTATCATTGTCGACTTCTTTTCCCACTCCTGCCACCCCCGGCAACCCACCGTCAGATCAGAACGCCTGAGCTTCGCGTAGTCCGTAATGCAGGAGTAGTAGTGTTGCATGTTGCCTGTTGCATGTTGATGTGTTTAGCCATAAGTGAGATCCTGCATGTGATCTCGGTGCTTGTTCAGTATTGCTTTTCCGGCTTAGTCGGTTCTCATTGTTGGTTCTTCATTCAGTTTCCTCGGCAGTTACTAAATCTGTTTTGGCAGATGTTAGATGACTTGGACGGACCCCTTCTTGTTGTTCTGCAGTGGCACCACGTCTGGTTCTAAGGTGATGCATCGTCGGCCGTTCGGAGTGGATGCCTGTTTTACATTTCTCTTTTCAACAAACGACCCATGTTCTGAGCTGCTTTTCGGCCGTCTCGGGTAGTTGTTGAGTTTCTTTTCGCAGTGGAGACCCTATTCTCTGAGCTGTTTTCTCGGCCGTCTTAGGGGACCTCTGCATTCTTTTTATCAACATTTCCTCATGCTCTGAGCTGATTTCGGTCGGCCGTCTTGAGCAATTCTTGAGCTTTTCCAGTACAAGTCCCAGATCTGAGTTGTAAAGACCATTCTGGTGGCTACTGGGTTATTCGCTGTTTTCTTTGCAAGGAGTCCGGATAATCATCGACCACCGCTAAATCTGATGAAGTAGCATGTCGTTTCTCTTTTGCTTTTGTTCCGTGGTTTTCTTCGTTGGTTCTTTTTTTGGTTCTTTGGTGTCACTTGCTCCACCCCAAGGGAAGTTTCTCATAACCTTCCATACCTCGAAGAACCAGTGCAATACCACAGAGCAGCGTGAAGGCACCAAGTCAAGGACCCACATCAGATTGCAGCAGAAGTGTTCAACCCCATATGAGTTCTGCCTGAATGAACCATGTCAGCATATTTACGGTCGATGTTATAGTGATGAAGATTCTATCAGTGGAAGACCACAGAGAAGTGAAGAAAATCAACCAGACATGAATGACGCATACCCGGTTGCATCTCACACGCTTTTGCTCAAGTTTGAAGCATATGGAAACCACCAGGCCTGCATTTCGTCTGTAACCAGAAAAGCCCGAAGACTCAGACAGTTAGAGGCCGCAATGATGCGGGAAATCAGCAAGTCAAACAGGACTTTTACCCAGTTGCATTGGAAGCAAGCGGCACACGAACGGATGCTACCCAAGATATCCATTGAGTCCCGTCTACATCGACTATGACAGCCGCAGAGATTCATGCAAAGATAAGCAAAGACTTTGACCCACGAGCATATGCACCCAAGGCAGGACAAACACCAGCTATAGTCCGATGCGATACAAATTATTTTCAGTATATTCCGGAAGGTGGCCAAGAATTTTTCCCCCTCACTAGTTGGCAGTCAGAAGCCTATCATACACCATGGTCAGATTTGCCTCCAAGACATTGAGGGAAAGCTTCCCGCAGAAGGAACCCCAGTCTTCCGTGACAAGGTACCCGGCAGAGCCGACTTGTACAGTTTATCATCCTTCCTCAGTACGCTACCGAGATATCTTCTCAGCCAAGACAGTCAGCCTTCCTCCACAAGCCACCGACTGAAGCTTAGAGTGCAAGACACTCGATCGTGCTCGGTCCGCCACAGGGATGGATTCCATCACAAGCCGTTCGGTCGTCTAAAGTGAATTACCGCAGAAACTTCCAGCAGAAGGAACCGATGCATCCACGGTATAAAGAGGAAAATTTCCGTGACAAGACAACCCATCTTCGTCAGCAAGTTATTGAGAAAGATTCCAAGACAAGACACCTAGCCTTCTTCAGCAAGCTATCGAGGCAGCTTCCCGTGTATGACACCCTGCCTTCCTCGATAAGCCACCAAAGGAAGCTTCTGAGGAACAGTACCCAACCTTCCCCCGCAAGCTACCCCAAGCTTCGCAAACAAGCTACACAGTCTTCCTCGATGCGTCATCATACCTTCTACAGTATTGTCAGAAATCCAGCCATGCAAGGCCGCAAAGACTTCAGCATCGTCAGGGCCTGCATATGGCGATGGGTATTCTTATCAAGTATGAAATCTACCTCGATGCGGATACCACCATGCTCGTAATCAAGGGATAATTATGCACATAAACGACGGTGAAGAACCACAACTCTCGGGAAACGAGTCAGCCGAAGAGGCCGATACACATCTCAGCCTATAAGAAAGACTGACAAAGTCGTAACGAAACACCCTGAAGAAAGGAAGCAAGGAGCATGGAATCCTTCTCCCGTCATGAAGGTCAGATCCTCACGACCGACGAGGTCCCCAAGCAGAATAATCTGGGGACCCCGTTCGTTGCAACCAAGGTTATCAGGAGGAAACAAGACACAAAAGGTGATGATATCATGTCTATCTCAAAGGTTGCGGCAGAACAATAAAGAGTTATGCAACACGGAAAGAATCCTGACCAAAGAAAATCCAGTACAAGAAAGGTGATTGCCGCAGAGGCAAGACCCAGGACAAACAGACATGGCAGATGTCAAACCTTGTTGCGATCCGAGCAAGCATGACACCTCGCAAGTTGTCAGAGGCATGCAACTCTCTAGCCCGACGGGTTAGGCAGAATGAATGGTATGGACCTCAAGTCAAATTTTCCACGATCAGTTGAACTCATGTGGACCACCGTGGATATCTACCACAAAGAAAGCTCATTCACTATGGGCAAAGGACCGTGTACCGATCCAGTTAACCTGAACAGTTACTCAAGTTCAGAATCTTCCGTCTTGCCGATATACCCCAGTCTGCTTCATTAAAGGTCACCGCTCAGCTCCGCATTTTAAATACAAGAATTGGATTGAAGCATATTAGGACCTATCGCCACCCGGAATGTGCAACATGTCAGGAAAACCTCAACATGAGTCCATGTCCAAAAATTTTGTGCCCCGCTCAGAATCCTTGAGCACGGTGGACAGGCCAAAAAAGAAATACGAGGCAACCCCACATGCCTTCAGTCAAGGTCACGATAGTAAACGTCTGAGACACCAACTACTGATCAAGGCCAACACAAAGATTCAAGACCATACCACGAATAAAGCCCGAGGTACCCTAGACACAGTATGTGTATTTTCAGTACTCAACCTATGACAAGACATCCCGTTATCATACAAGCCAGAAGATATGAGGATGGAAATCAGCAGTAAAGGATGTGAGGTATCAAGGAAGAAATTCTGTTAGAGCTACAGACCGGGTGAAGTAAACCCCCTCAGCAGATATATTGGATGCTACCACAGGAACAGTTTGCGGTAGAAAGGAAATCCGAGAAGCAGCAAGTTTCTGAAGGACGGTAAGTTTGCGATGGTTCCCTAAGCAACCAAATCTCGAGGACGAGATTTTTCTAAGGGGGGTAGGTTTGTGACACCCAAGATTTTTGAACTTTCTTTTTTCAAAAACTTTTCGGATTTATCTCTGGATTTTCGATTGGATTTGATTTTGATCACCTCGTTGGACTTGAAACTTGAGCATATTTTCTTTCCATGCTCAAGTGACCCGTGATTTCAAGCCTTTCAAATGGCATTCCATTGTTCCATCTCATCCAAGCCACCATTTTATGCAAGCCATATATTCCTTTTCCAATAAAAGGGATATTCCTATTATTTGAGGTTTGTGAAGCAACCCCTATTTGTATTGCTCCATAAATCCCCAAAAAATTCCCACATGTCATTGACATCATATCTTGCCAAATTCTCCAAAAACATTTCATAGCCCGAGTGGATTTTGCCTCTAGAAAAATTCATTTGTCTGTGGGGGCAGATTGGAGCTTTGTGAAGGGAGTGCCATTTTCCTTGATCCATTGCTGGTGAAACTTTTTTTGCAATCTCATATGATCACTTCATTTATCTCCACCAAATTCCAACACCATTTGCTTAGCCAAACTCCCACAATAAATTCCCAAAGTTTGGGTGTAGCAAAGGAGCATTATGAAGCAAGTGCATGATAGGGGATCCCATTTGCCTTGAAACTTTTGGAGCATGATCCTACCACCAAATAACTTCACCAAACCAAATTGGAGCCAGATCCCATTACCCATGTGAGTGCATGGTCAAGTTGAAGTTTCTGGTCAGTGGGCCACATTGTGAAGCAAGTGCTAGCTATGTGTGTCCAATGGCTATGAAATTTTATACACATGTGCACCATGCAAAATAACCAACATACACCAATTTTCAGCCAAATCAAACAATCCAGTGAGATGCTAGCCTCACCAATGCATTCTGACCTATTTGGTGCTTTACAAAGGAAGTACCAACAATATTTCTCCAAATGATGTAAAACTTGGTGTACTCTCTCATCCTAGTGTATGATTGAGCTATGCAAAATATCATGCCTAGGGGAGCTATGTACAGGCCACACCACAGCACAAACACCTTCTGCCTCATTATGCCATTTACAAAGCATGTACCATGTGCATTGCTTTGTTTGAGCCCAAACTCCATAGAAGCCTAGTCCCTTGTACCCTAAACCCTGTAGACATCTTGATCCCATCCAAATCCACCCCATGTGAGCTTTGCTTCTGCTCTAAGTTTTCTGCATCGAACTTCAGGATGAGATAGAGATCACCAAAGTGCCCCAATTGACCAGCCAAGCATATCACTGTGTCAAGCGTGCGAAGGACTCCATGTTTGACATATTTGGCCATGAAGAATCCCACCCCCTGTTTGGATGCCACGCGCTTGGACGCACTGGCCCTACTCTGGCCGCGCTCTGCGCGTGCTGGTCATGTCCATGTCGTGCTACAGAGTGTCCGCGGCGTCTTCTTCGTGTCCTGCCGCGCCGCACGGCTTTCCGCCGCTCTCGTGCACCACGTCCCCCTCCCGAGCTCTCTGGAACCCCCTCGTGGCTGCCTGTTCACCCGCACGCCGTGGCCGCTGCCGATTGTCGCGGCTCCGAGCTCGCATCTCGCTCCCCCTATAAATGGAGTGCCTCCGCGCCACCCCCTGAGCACCAGCAGCCTCCCCGACCTCCCTTGCCTGCAATCTGTAACAGTGGATGTGCAATAAATAAGAATCACCATGAGATTGTACTTTGTCTGTTGACTCTGTAACTTGGCATGATGCTAAACATTATAATATCATGTGGTGATTTAAATTTGCATTGGGATTAGAGCCGATCTGGTTTGGTTGAGCTTGCTTCCAAAGTGGTTCAAGAAAGGTGTTTGAAAGATTTTCATTGTTGCATGCATGCTCTCCCTGACCACAAACTTGGCATAGCCATTTCAATTGCTATGGCAAGGGTTTTAAAAGCCTCAAATCATTTTTGCCATCATCAGAAATATGGGCTCTAGTTCAAAGTGATTTTGAATTCAAAAATGAGCTCACAATTTTGTTGTTGCCAAAAATTCCCAAACCATTTTTGGAAATTGAGGAATAATGCAAGGTTAATTATACATATTTTTATGTATTTTTCCCACGTGTATTTAATACAGAAAAACTCCAAATCCTTTCTGTTTTTTGTTAAATGGAAAAGGATATAGCAGTAGGGTTTTTTTTTCCAATTCCCTGTTGCAGACCCAGCCCACCTGGGCCTTGGATTGCTTCTCGGGCTAGAGCCCACCCGCAAAGGGGTAAGTGGAGCGCGCCCTGTTCGTTTGATCTACATCCAACGGCCTCCCCGTCATCTTCTTTCCACGCTGGAGTGAGGTCCCCTCCCCCTCCTCTCTCACGAGCGCGTCCGGCAACGGGAGGTGGAGCCCTCCGGCCAAGGAGAGCGGGAGCTCCCTATTTGAGGCCACCAGGAGCGCCCCGGGGAACCTAGAGTTTCCCTCCTACATTTTTCCCCTTTGGATCGCCGCCGCCGCGCTCAATTGCATCAATCCGTCCCGCCACGGCAGCAGGTGACCCGAGTTCAATTCGCCGTCGTTGAGCCGAGTCGATGTCCGCGCGTTCACGCTCGCCCCCCCGCAGGTCGTCCTGATCCTTTCCCGTCGGGGTCGTGGTTCCAGGAGCTTCGCCGCGGTCCCGCCACGTAGCACCTCCGCGGCGCAGCAGTTCTGCCTCGACGTCGACCGACCGCTCCGCCGTCCCCTCCGAGCTGTCGAGGACGTCCCAGAGCACACCAAGGTGAGCCTCTGGTGCTCCCCTACTTCCTCTTTCGCTCGCGGATAGGTAGCCCCATAGTTACGTTTTCCCGCCGCCGTGTTCACAGGTCCCCGCCAAGCCGGTGATCACCGTGACCAGGACGTTGCCGAGGCGTGAGCAGGCGTGCTCTGGGCACGTCCAGGATGGGCGTATGGCCTCAAAGGGGTAGCCTTTGTGTGCTTCCCGTGTAGTAGCTCTGAACCCGGTTCAGATCCGCAGCCGTGGAGTTTTCCGGTGAGGCTGGGGTCCGATCTGTTGATCTCCGATGAGGTTTCGATGTGTGGAGGAGTAGCCGGTTGTCCCAGGTGCGCATAAAAGGTCGCGGTGTCGCCGGAGGAGCCCTGGAGCCATGGCTACCTTTGCCTGAACTTGCTATCGCCGCCGTCTGTTTTTCTGTCAGCAGATGCTGTAGTTGCCGCCGCCAAGTTCAGAGGAGAGTAGCGAGTGGAGCAGTGCGTCCCCGCGGGCTTGGAGTGTCGCAATCTATAGATGGATGTGCCAGCTTCCATTCCCCAGTGACCGCGGGGTTGCCGACATTTAAACGGTGAGGCGAGGTTCGCCACAAGTCGTCGTCCTCGCCAGTGTTCTGAAGCTCAGTTCGGGGGTTGAATCCTCATCTATTTTCGTACTTGTTTCTGTTCAAAAAGCATGGAGTGGCGTAGTGGTAGCGAGCAGCCGCAGCAGTTCAGCGGGTCGTGGGTTCGACTCCCCCGCGAGGCTTTGCCTCCCCTTTTTTTGGAATTAAGTAGAGGCTGACAAGCGGGCCCCTCGTGTCAGCGAGGCTGCCCGAGTGGAGTGAGATGAGCCCACTAGTGGTCTTTGAACCTGGCCCAGTGCGCCGAGGCCAGCCCAGTGGCTGCGCCCACTGTTTATTTTTTTTATTTTCTTTTGATTTCTTTTCTTTTTCTGTTTAAGTTCAATTTTGTATTTGAATTCAAATTCAAGTCTGATTTGAGCTCCAACTCCATCCAGGGGCATCCCATATATGATTTTGGGCTAGCTTAAGCTACTGATCTTCATGGTGAGATCCTTTTGCATGTTTCCCCTCTGAATTATTGGAGTGTGGCAATTTTGCAAATAAACCCCTGGCATTTTCTTTGTTTTTGTCAAGTGTTGCCAAATTCAAAAATGGCCATGCCTATGAATTTTGGGTAGTTTTTCACAAGGAGTTGCATGGTGATGATGTTTATATCATTTGAGCCTTTTCCAAAATGCATCAAGTGCAATTTTGCACTCATTCCCCTGAGCTTCAGTTGAAATTGCAACTGTGTTCGTAAATTCAAATGGTACCATATTATATATGGTTTTGGGGTAGTTTCTGTAAGGATTGCAATGGTGATGTCCTCATGATGTTTTGTGCAACTCATATGGACAAGGTGTGACCACCTTAACCATGATCAACCTTTCTTTCCCTGCATGCATCATTTCAGCTTCAGTGCATTTTTGAAATGTTGATCATCTGTTCATTCCAAGTTCTGCTTCATGTCTTCTCCAAGTCTTTTCTTCAAACCAGCCCCTAACCTATTGTCATATGCAAAGAGGCTGGATTCCAACTTTTGTTGCACCTTCCTTGTGTCAAATTCACCGACACTACTCTGTCTCCGGAATCGATGATTACTTTCACGTTTTTTTGTTTCTGTTAAATGCATTGATGATCATGTCATGTTGCCATGCTATTTACACCAAAAATCAGGATAAGACCAAAGCCATTTTCACGTAAATAAATTGCATATGAAGTTGTTGACGTGTCATCACCACCTTCATTTTAATTGACTAGATAGGGTCACAGCATGTCAAATTAAACTTGCTCATACCATCCTTGCCTGTGCATTGTACCCGTTACTTACTTGTGTGCCTTTTCCTTGCCGGTTCCTTACGGTAGCACCTGAGACCGCCGAGGAGACTTACGTGGAGATTTCCGACACCGAGCCCGAGGACCCTGCTGCGTCTGCTTCGACGACCGATTACCCAGGCAAGGGGAAGATTTATACCATTACTTGATACCTTTCCGCTTACCTGCCTAGCTGTATCCTAGAACGTTTGTTTGATCCTATCCACCTTGCTTATGCCTTATTCAAAACCAAACAGCCATGATCCCCACACCCCAGCAAAAAATTGTGTTGCTAAGTTACCGCTGCTCAGCCATTGCTTAGTATGAGTAGGAAAACTTGATGCTTACCCTATGCTATGGTTTGGGATATCATGTTATTTAAAGAAGTTGGTTGATATTTATTATTGATGATGTTAAATTTATACTTGACGAAAGATGGGAGACCAGGCTGTTCCCGCCAGGTGTTTTGTTCCATTTGAGTCACCTAGGTCCCGAGTTCCGGGTATTGTGTTTCTTGACGAGCGTGCCTAATCGTGTGTGGGATTCTATGGGGTCCCCTTGTCTTACCTACCTAGCTTCATACAATTCTAGTGGTGGCCCGAGCTGATTTACTATTTGCAATGTGTGTGTGCTGGTGGTACCCCAGTTGTTTATAAACCACCTTGGGCCTGGAGGACTTGTGCCTTGGCTGGCCCACCCTGACCGGCTGAGGACCCGGTCTCATATGAGGATTTAACCAGCTATACAAAACCGAGTCATACGGTAGAGACCGATTTGAGAGCGTGGCCAGCTTTTGAGTTGGGTGTCGACTCACCGGGGGCCACCCGGAGTTGTGCGTTGTTAGTTAGAGGGACTCTGACGTTCCGGAGTTTCAAGCGATTACCTAGCCAAGTGGAAACCGGGCGTACATGCGAAGCCTATGATGGGCAGTTGGTACACCCCTGCAGGGTTTAATCTTTTCGAAAAGCCGTGTCCGCGGTTATGGACGACTTGAGACCTACTCCTTGTTCATAGAATAACATCAATTTGAATTATAATTAAAACTTGCCTACCGTGTGAGTGCCTTGGTTTCTTTTCTTCGTCCAGGGGGACCAAGAGAAGATCCAGGTTGTGCTATGTTTGACGTAAGTAGGTGGATAGCAGACTTATGACACGATGTCACAGGTATTACTTGGATCTTACCCCTACTCTAATAGAACGATATCCACCATATATGCTAGTGCGGCTGCAACCTTTACCTTTATTTTTGTCTTATCGTAGGGAGTTAGTTATCCTGTAATGATATAATCTCACCCCTGTTTTCCGTTTGTGCTTTTACTATTTTTCCTGATCGGCCGCTGCAGTGGAGTACTTCCTCGACCCGGGCACTGGACGATACTTCGTGGAGGTGCACCCGGAGGATGACGATGAGGACGACCTCGTTCAGTAGATCCTACAATTGGGCTTCGACGATCCATGGGTGGAATCTTTATGTGCAGCCCTCTCTAGGGCAATTTGGCTTTTGACCGTACTCGGTCGTGTTTGTCTTCCGCTTGTCGCATGATGTACTGTTGGGTCCACGGACCTCTGAGATGATGTAATAAATTCTAGTGGCGATGTATGCCATGGACTCTATATATTTATGTCTTAGTTAAAGTTCTTTGTTCTTATATTTGTGTCGTGAGTCGGTGGCTCTTTCTGCGCTACTAACTTGAGGGGTACGCGAAAGCGACTAACTCGAGTTAGCACCGCATCGGGGGTCTTACACAATCCCCCTTCCAATTCCACGCAGGAGAGCCGCCATTTCCTCCACGGGCTCTCACTGTGGCCGCCGGCCCCTCCAAAATTTTGCATGGCCGGAGCCTCCTCTTCTTCCTCTATTCGCGGCTACACCCTCCCCAGGCAACCGCGCCTCTGACGCCACCCCGTCGGCGCCCCACCTCAGCCCCGACGCCGAGCGCTAGTAGGCCGTGGCCGTCGCCTGTCGCGGCCACAGCCCGCTCACCTCGCCCCCGCCTGCGGGAACTGGTGGGGGCAGCGCATCTCGTGACCTGGGGCCACCAGGCGACCTCGGTCCGGCCACCGTGCCCTCCCCCTGCCGGCGCGGGCTCCGGCCTCAGCTCCTCTCCTCTGTCTCGTGGCTCGAGGTAGAGGAAGGCAGAGGAGGAGAGAGATGGGAGACCGACGGGTGGCCCCCGCCCGTCATACACAGAGGCTCCGGGCCGTTTTCTATTTTTGGAGGCATATTTTGAAAAACGACGCCTTCCCCTCTGGAAGGCGTGCTTCCGCGCATCCACTGGCCAGAATACGCCGTCCGGCAAGGAAAGCTTATTTCCACCTCGAAACATCCCCCGACACCGTTTCGTTGATTTCTCCGCAACCGTAAGTCCAAACGGGTTGATTCTTTTTGCGTTGGTTTCGTATCGAGCTCCTCTTCAGTTTGGCATAAGTTTGGTACCATGTTTTTATGTTGTTATTTTCTGGTCAAGCAGAAGTTGTGTTTGACCCATTTTCTCTCCGTGCCTTTTTATAAAATCTTTGCAGGGCGTTGTCGGTATCCAAGACCGAGGGTGTTTCACACCACTCTGGTGAAAGGCAAGCCACAATACCCTTTGCACCTTTGCAAAGCTTTGAAGTGCTTCTAAAATTGTTGTTCGATGATATTCTTATATCGATGATTATGATCATGTTGCTATGCTATGCTTGATGTTATACTTCCATGATATCGTTGAATATGCTCCTGTTATGCCATGTTTAGCCATGTTACATTCTTGCTATGCTTAGATCATATCATTGCCATGTTATGTAATGAACCATCGTAACCACCACATACTAACACCATGTCAAGTTAAGCATGTTAACTCTATGCTAGTTCATGCTATGCCTAAGTTATGCTTAGCTGCATTCATAATGTTGCCATGCTAATAACTAAATCTTTTTAACACAGATAAGTTCACCAACTGAAAATGTGTTTGATCATATCTGAAACTGTCATGTTAATATGCTATGCATTGTATGATCTGATACTCATGTTGCACCTGACGCTTGTGTTCGCTGTTGGAGATATGCTTAGTGACAAGTTGATCAGGTGCCACCGAACCAGACTTATCCGTGCAGCTACATTTGCTTGTATGGGCGGGCCTTGATTCGGTCTGCCGGTGGGTCTCTTATTTGTATCGCCCAAGAGGGGAGGCTATGTGTGGCAGTTGTGTTTGGCCAGGTAAACGGCGATAGTCTTGACAGCCCAAGTATGTTTTGCGCGCGATCCCCGACGGGGGGCAAAGTTTAAGAGTGGTTCTGGTGGTAACGTGGACACCTAACCACAGGTGGTTCTGGTGGTAACATAGGACACCTAAACATGAGGGCTACCCAAGACGGGATGTCGGTGATACGGTAAGAGGGTCACACGGTAGTATCAATCTCGTTGGAGATGTCCTAGTCCACTCCTGCGGTGCGAGTTCCAAGGATCCTGTGGGACAAGCACCGGGGTGCTGGATGGAGGAGGAACTACATAATGTGGGTAACATGCACAAACTCAGCAGAGTCAAAATCTATTCGAATAGCCGCGTCCTCGGTCATGGGACACAGTTCGTACTAGGTCACACCATACGATCAACTTGAGTACGGTGGAAAGTTTGTGGTAAGTGGATGGTTATGCGATGAGTGGATTGGTTGGGTGGTAACGAGGACACCTAACCCGTTGAATGGTCGTGCGATGACCCGTTCAGTCACGCGACGACCCGTGAAGCGATTGGTCACGAAGTGACTCGGTGCTTGAGTCTATAAGGACTCCGAGGTAAGCCACGTGATCGTGCGACGATCATGTGGGGTCCATTGTTTCTTAATGCTGATAATATGCTTGATAAATATCTGTTTGCATGATATTGTTGCTCACCTGTTTAATTCACTAATATACTTTAACCTGTTGCCATGTTATTGTTTTGCCTTGTTGCATGGTTGTTGTGAGCTTGCAAGTACATTCAATTTACTGACCTGGCGTGTTATGCCAGATTTGCAGGCCGTGCTTTGGATGCGTAGGACGACGTTCCCGGTGTTTGCGATCTAGGAGGTGTCCCAGCCAGTGTCCCTGTGGATTGGAGTTCATCACCACCGTTATTGTTCCGCTGCCGTCGATATTCCAATGCTAGAGTTATGCTGCTGCTTGATGTAGAGCTGAGGCTAGCCTGAGGAGCAAGTTGTGTCTCCGCTAGCATTGTAATAGACCTCGTGTACCCCTATCTTCGGTAATAGAAAGTCGTTCAGTTCTATATCAATCAGTGCCGTGCTCCAGAAGACTTGATCTCTGGGATGGTGCACGGGGCGTTCCGGTCCTCTGAGCCGGGGTGCCACATTTATGCGGAAGCCAAACTCTACTACTACAAACTACTACTACTACTAAAATGATTGGTTCCGGGTTTTCTTCCTCGCGGGGAAGTCGAGGAAGGATTCTCGGAGGCATTTATAATTGTTAATAATAACAACTTGCTATTTTACAATGCTGCACCAACTTCTGTTGCATTGTTACTTTATGCTTTATTGAACTGTTGGCTGTTCTCTTCTCATGCTGCAAGACACGTCAGAAGATGCTAGTCTTCGATAGGCCTAGCTTCTCATCCTCATTCTGACTTTCTACCTTCAACCCACTATATATATCCTCCCCTTTCCATTTGATATAACTGCATAATTGCTTAGTAGACTCGCGGGTATGCTAGATACTCACCTTTGCTTTATTTCCCCCTTTTTGTTTTGTCTGATCAGCCGCTGCAGTCGACGTTGGAGCCCAGGAGCAGGAGATCCCTGATGCCGACCACCGCAACATGAAGATCCCCGATGCCCTCTACGACATGGAGATCCCCAACAACCAGGAGTAGTTTGGAGGTTCCCAGGCAGGAGGCCTCATCTTTTCGATCGATCTTGTTTTTGTTTAGCCTTCTTAAGGAAACCTTGTATTCCTTGTGTCTGTACTCAGATACTATTGCTTCCGCTAACTTTCTGCTCTCGAGCTATTGTATTCGAGCCCTCTGGCTTGTATTAAATACCTTGTATTATTTTATTTGTAGAGTTGTGTTGTGATATCTCACCGTGAGTCCCTAATCTCGATCGTGTACCTTGCATGTATGATTACTGTACACGACTTGATTTTGGGGGCATCGCAAGTTGGTATCAGAGCCGACTGCCTGTAGGACACCCCCTTCCAACTCCTTGGTCGAAGTCGAGTCTAGTCTTTGCAAAACTACTTTACTAAAGTGTCGTGTGGCTTATCGGCGCACGTCGCAAACTGGGTGGTATTATGATCTTTTTCTCCGCATCTTTACTCTGGGACTTTGATCTCTCTCCTCTTCAGGGTTAAAGGTTTTACTAACTCTGACTTTAGGTTCTCGCACCTCTGTTCTTCCGGAGAGCCCTCACCCAAAATGATCACTTGCTTCACTCGAAGATTTCGAAGATTACTCTTCGATAAATTCCCGAGAACCTACATGTTCATCGCCATTGCAATCCCCTGCCACCGATAAGTCTGTATGGATAATTACGTCCACCTCCCGATCTGGAAATCATAATTCCCTTGTACTTAAGCATCGAATTATTCTGATGCTTCTATCACCCAATGCCTTTGCATTCTTTCTCCTTCTGGTTGAGTACCGATACTCACATCAGATTCTTTGCGATCCACCCGACCTGTGGTGGATTATTATCTGACTAATCTTACATGGCTTCTCCCATGTGTTGATTGGATTCTTCATGTGAAATACCATCCTTGCCCTTGATGATTTGTGTTATCATCGACAACCTCCCTTGACTCTTTGCCAATACAACTTGGTCGTGTATATCGTGCTCTGCTTTTCCTTTGGAAAGATATACATCTGATACTTGTGTATCATCAGAATTTCCTTTCCATTGGTCTATTTAAACTTTCTTGTAATGTATCTTATCTGAGCAGTGATAATTCCCTGCTTATGTAAACACTTCGGTGTTGTACTTGTCCGTACAACCTGTTACTATTGTCGATGACTTTTCGGTGACCATCGATGGACAAGAACTTTGCCAATTGGTCTGCCTCATCTTAATGAGTAGGAAAATGGTTCTCGTTGTCCACTACCCCTGGTACCGCTGTTGTTGCCGACATAGATGACAAGTGGTTCTCTGAAAAACCTTGCATTGTTATTGTAAACTATGTCAACACCCTTCTCATTCAATGTGGGCCCATAACCCACAGTTCGACAAGATCGAAACCTAACTCTCCTTTACCTTCGTGTTCTCGTGGTTATTCTTCACGCTTGACCTCGTATTCAATTGATGAGACACCTACCTTGTGATATTCAGCTCGATACCTGACTCATTGCTCATGCCTGATACTCCGTGCCCCTTTTCATGATCCTTCATCGGCATCGAATGCATCCTTATCCGCTTGAAACTTCTCATACCATCTTTTGTTTCTCTCGAGTCTTCCCCTGAGTTCAAGATCGGGATATACTTTGTACCACATTCCCCCGGACAACCTCGGTTGATTAACCTTGTACCGGTCCAACCCCTCGAGTTTTCCTCCGAGCCTATTCGTAAGTACGATGAAGACCCTGGATGAAAAATGACAACTCATCGAGATGCACGGATGCAGAGAAATGAAGACATCAACGTGAAGGATTAACTTCTTCGAGAAGGGAAACAAGAACTAGAAGAATCGTTAGAATCCGAAACTGAAACTTTACCCCTTACACTACTGATAATTTTCGGGACGAGAATTCTTTGTAGTGGGGGAGATTTGTAACACCCCGGGTGTCACACAATAGTACTCACTTTAGATTAATGTCATGTCACAGTGTTTTGCAAGTGTTAATCACCTTGATCATGCCCAAGTCATTTTCTAACAAAAAGGAATTGCCAAAAACAAAGTGGAAATACAAGTGAAACCAAAAATGTTGCAAACAATTTTATAAAATGTCAAAAATTCATTAGTCCATATTAAAATAAAAATGGTATTTCAGTACAATATTTAAATAATGCAAACAAATGAAAACAGTATCAAAACAATAGCTTTTACTTCATATTAAATAATTCAAAAACACAAATGAATTTATTTCTTTGCCCAAACTTTTGTGGCATTGCTTTAATGTGTAACACAATTATTAGGAAAGTGGTCACATTTTGCTAAAATTATTTGCTAGCTAGAATAAACCAAAACAACAAATAAATAATAATAATAATAATAAACAAGCAGAGAAAAGGAAGAAAAGGATAAACCCTATCTAATGCCCTAGGCGAAGCCCACCCATAGCAACCCCCACTGGGCCCAGCCCAACCAGCCCACTCCCCCTCTTCCCTCTCCTCACACTGTTCGCACCCCACCCTATGGAGCTCGTCTGAGCGTCCATGGCGCCGATGGGCACGCGTCGGCAATCCAGCGACCCGCCGGCGCGTATAAGGCCTCCCGACGCCGTGGCTAAACCCCAGGCCGCCCCTTTCCCTCCCCTACCTCTCCCTCGCTCTCTACTGCTCAGGGTCGAGCTCTCCTCGCGTGAGAACCACACACGGCGGTGGTCGCGCCGCCGTGCACGCCGTGGCCAACAGACACCTCGTGCTGCGCCAGTTTGTCCAGGCGCCTCCGCGTGGACGTCCTCCTCGACCTGTGCGAGGAATCGAACGCGGGACCATCACGGGCACGCCATCGAGCCGTTCCCCAACTCGATCCTCCTCGAGCTTGCCATCGCACTCAATGTGAGCCCCCGCGCGTTATGCCCCTTTTAGTTCGTCGATTTGGTTTCTTCGAGCCGGGCCGAGCTCTGCTCGCCCGCGCCCGCTCCCTTTCCGTGCTCTGGGCGCGCCCCTGCCATGAACAACGCGCGCGCGAGCCGTGCACTGCCCGCCCCGAGGAGAACTACTCACACATAGACATGGTGAGAAAGAGAGAGATGTTGATGGAGAGGTGCGGCCCGGAGGAGGTGAAGGAGACGGCGGCGGCAGCCACGGCCCTTGGCCCCCATATTCTTCCTTGGAGATGGTGCTAGTTTGTAGGATCTCCCCCTCAAGACGGCTGCCAAGGGGGAGGAATTTTTGTGGTTCCCTTTGACCTAGGTTTCCTCTCTTTATATAGACTCTCGGATTCCCGTCATCTAGATTACGTCTTCGGTATTTCGGGTGCAGAGGGAGCATCCAAACTCCGGTTGAGATGAATGTTTTCCATATCCACTGGAAAAAAATTCTACAACTTTGTAGTTTTAAGTTTTTCCGTTTGAGGTCGTCTTCTGGCATTTCCGACACAATCTTTAAAACATGTCTAGTGGGGACAGATTTCGGGAGAGTTAGAGTCCAACTCCTACAAGGCTCCTTTTTATGATCTTTCCTTTATCCAAGTAATTCCTACACATAAAGTACAAAAAGCAGAACTTGTGCACTCTTGCAAACATTAATAGGCCAATTCAAAAATATGTTATAAAAAGATATGAAAGTGTAGCAAACACATAGCAATAACACCCAAAACATGCATGGAGCAAGCAGAAGTTATAGATACGTTTGGGACGTATCAACACCCCCAAGTTTAATTCCTTCTTGTCCTCGAGTAGGTAAATGATAACAAGCATAATTTCTGTGGTGACATGCTAACAACCATATAAGAACTTTGAAAATAAAGCAATCAAGGTATGTGATTCAATTCAAGTCATAACAGACAAGAGTCTATATTATCATTGAAACAAACAACGAAAGAACATTAGGTGCTAGAGATCTTAGTTGTCCGTGACTCTAATGTCTCCAAATGGTGTTTGCGTGTAAGAAGGGGGATATCGGAACACAAGAGAAAAAATATTTTTGTTGAGAACTCAATCTACTAAAGTTTCCCACTTGGTCTTCTTTGGAATCTTATCTTGACTCATCCCCAGACCATTAGGCATGTACAAGTCAATTTGATCCACTCCTTTTCGATATTTCGAGCAATCATGCAATGGATGAGCGTAAGCATGAAAGTTGACACTTAGGATGGCAAAGAGAGAAATATGGTGGAGGAAGACAAAAAGGGTGAGAAAGGCTCACATCAATGAGGACAATCATAGGCGAGAAGGCCAAATGATAGATATGATGTGAGGAGTAGGGATTGCCATGCAACGGATGCACATATGAACTAAGAAAAGCTCTCCAAAGAAACTAGTGGGGGTGCATCCAACTTGCTCGCTCATGAAGACCTAGAGCTCGTTTGAGGAGGCTCATCCTTGGAATATGCAAGCCAAGTTCTATAGTGTGAAGTTCCCCACATAGCTATATGCATAAATGATCATCTCTATGGAGTACAAGGATAAGAGGGAGTATGAGTGTGGATCTTTCAAAAGGAATAGTATTGTTGCCCCTTTCTATCTTTTTATTTTTTTCCCTTTTTCTATTTTTTGTATTTTTTTTGTGGCCTCAATGGCTCTTTCTATTTAACTCTCATGTGTCCTCTTTGGGATCTTTTTCTCACTTAAGGGAAACACTCTATTTTACAAGAAGGTATAGAAGATCTTCACACTTTACAAGGTACTCAAACAAAAAGAAAATGTAGCTATCATGATGTATGAAAATGTATGCCTCTACCAGTGTAGCAGGAACATGTATGAAATGAAGATCAAGTCATGAAGAGGTGGATGTTGCATGGCAATATATCTCGGAAAGGCTATGGAAATGCCTTGATAGGTAGGTATGGTGGCTGTTTTCACGAAAGATATAAGGAGGTTTATGATGACAGAGCGTATCATGCCAAGGGTTTGGATGTACCGGGGAAGGTGGATACCAACTCTCGGAGTGAGAAGGAGGAAATGCACGGCACGGGAAAGGCTAACAAATATGAGGAGTTGGAAGTGTCAACTTTCAATACTTACATTAGTCCAAAGAACTCATGCACTTATTATCGGTAACTCTCAATCTAATAAGGAGGTTCACAAAGAGACAAGTACCCCGAGGAGGATTGTATGGGGGTTTGGTTATCCTTGCGCATCCTCGACTCATGGTACGTGAGTGTACTATAATATTCGATCTCTCTAAAGATTAGCGATCCATCTAGTAGCTAGAGTTCTCAACTAGTTTTGTAGGTTTTGAAAATAAAAACAGATTTCCCAAAATACGACACCTATCACTAATAGGCTAGAGCTCTTGACACCAAAAGTTCAAACATTACTCACATCAATACATCAAAACTATTGCAAGTTACTACAAAAATTAAATAGCAACCTCAATTACCTACTTTCAAGACAAGGCACAACTCAGTGCAACAACCAACTCTCTTAACAAGATAAACATGAAAACTAAAGAGAGTTGCATCAGCATATTAAATAAAAGCCAAGGCTCTTGCTAAATATAAACTAAGACTAAAACTAAACATGGCAGTAGCTACGAAAAGATAAAGAACACACAACAGTAAAAAGATAGTCATGAAAAATCCTATGATGTGTTCTAGATTTTGAAAGTGGAGCGTGTTTCTCTCCCCACAAAGTAAGATGGAGTCTAACTTGTTATGAAAAGCAAGCAAAGCTATAGAAAGCTAAAAATAAAACCTAAGAGCGAGACGCTCCAAGTATAGCACATAACACATGAAGTGATAAAAATATAGTGAGACGAAGGAGGAACTGATGATTTTTCATGGAGAAGGGGATGCACGGGGGCATCCCCAAGCTTAGACTCTTGAGTCACCTTGAATATTTATTGGGGATGCTTGGGGGCGTACCCAAGCTTGAGCGCTTGACACTCCCGAATCTTCTTTCATCATCTCCCGTCGCACACTTGAAAACTCCCTTCATACATCACTCGTCATAAGCTGATTAGAAAGGTTAGTACCTTTAATAAAATAATTTTTCCCCACTGGATATGAAGATATTCTTGAAGAGCTACTGTTTCTCAAGATTGCCAAAAGATTTTTTCAAAGAAAAAGAAATCTTAAGGTTTGCAAAAGTAAGGAGAGGCAAAACGTGGCAGAATCTGTGACAAACAGAATAACAGGTAGTAGAGAATTTTTTCGGGATACTTCTGCAACTCAAACCAAAAAACTCAGAACATACGAACGTTTCACAATTGTATAGAGCATGCTTTGTAAAAAATTCAGCTCAAAAAGATGAACTGGTGAGTTGAGCCAATTTTTCTGTCAAGAAAACATAATTTGTTTTCTGGACAGCATGTAACAACTTTTGCTTCCCTTATCATAAGAGGCTATAACTTGGCACAAAGCTTGAAAAATAAAGATACAATGATGTTGCTAAGTAGTATCAATCATCAAGACCACTAAAAATGGAAATAGAAACTCAAACTAAAGATAACAAGGGTTGTCTCCCTAGATCTCTTTCTTTATAACCAAAAAGATAGGCTTAAGATTTTAATGATGCTCTCATAGGAATAAGGAATCAGAGTTCAAGAACCAAAGATAGCATCAAGAAGCAAATATAAAAACATTTAAGTCTAACATGCTTCCTGTGAAAAGGGATCTTGTAGAGCAATAACTCATTGAAGCATAAAGATATTAGCATAGGAAGGCAAAATAAGTGCAACTTCAAAACCTTAAACATAAAGAGAGGGAACTTGATATTATTGAAATATCTATAAGAATATGTTCCGCTCTCATAATAATTTTCAGTGGGATCATGAATAAACTCAACAATATAAGTATCACATAAAAAATTCCTATCATGATCCACAAGCATAGAAAATTTATTACTCCCCAAATAAGAAAAATCCTTCTCATTAGTAATAGTGGGAGCAAAATCAAGAAAATAACTATCACATGAATCATTCTTATCATGATACACTTGGAAAAATTTATTCTTTATAGCATAAGTGTGATCACAATAATCATCATAGATATGAGGCAAAGTATCATCAAAATAAATTTCCTCATCAAAACTTGGAGGGCTAAAAAGATCAACTTCATCAAACATAGAATCCCCAAGCTTATAACTTTGCATATCATTAGCGTCAAAGGTATTCAAAGAACACATACTAGTAACATTAGAATCATGCAGAGAATGCAAATAAAGTCCCATAGGTTTTTTATTTTCTCTTCAAACACTTCATGTCCCAATTCAAGGTAGAGCTCATAAAGCTCTCTCATTTTTTTGTTGTTTTCCATAAGCCTAACTAGTGAAAATAAAACAAGAAACGAAAAGAATTAATTGCAAGATCTAAAGATATACCTTCAAGCACTCACCTCCCCGGCAACGGCGCCGGAAATAGCTTGATGTCTACACACGCTTCTATTCTTGTAGACTATGTTGGGCCTCCAAGCGCAGATGTTTGTAGGACAGCAACAATTTCCCTCAAGTGGATGACCTAAGGTTTATCGAACTCAGGGAAGTAGAGGTTGAAGATGGTCTCTCTCAAGCAACCCTGTAATTAAGATACAAGAAGTCTCTTGTGTCCCCAACACACCTAATACAACTAGGGGTTGTAAAGGTGCACTAGTTCGGCGAAGAGATTGTAAAATATGGGTGATAGGTTTGGAGAAACAAGGTAATATAAATCAGTAATGAAAAGTGCAACAAGAAAACATGTGACAAAAGTGAGAACAAAGGGTGTAACAATGGTGGAAACAAGGACTAGGCTTCATACTTTCACTAGTGGCAACTCCCAACAACATTAACATAGTCTAATCACATCATATTTCCCATAAAACAAGCAATGGAGACGCACTCGGAGGTCATTCCTTTGTGGTTAAGAGAGGAAGAGAATTATGTAGGGCTACAAAAGCACACCTCAAAGTTCGTAGTTCTCAATCTATGGATTTCCCAATGTCACCGCGGCCATCCAAAGAGAGTACCACAATCACCACAACATATCTCAAGGATAGTCAAAGACAAGCACGAAGAGACTCTCAATCTTCAATCAACACACAAAAGAGGAAATCACTCATGAAAATATTCTTCTAACCCATGTCCAATAGACCACTTTCACCTTGGTCTCGGGGATTATACTAGATAAAGACAAGTGAGTAAATCAATCCAATACATAGAAGAAGGGGAAATATCATGGGATCATCCTAGATTAACATTGCCTATGATCACAACAAAGATCACATCATGCGAGAGAGAATTGACCACATAGATACTGGTAGAAACCTCAGCCCCGAGGAGAACTACTCACACATAGACATGGTGAGAAAGAGAGAGATGTTGATGGAGAGGTGCGGCCCGGATGGAGTGAAGGAGACGGCGGCGGCGGCGGCCACGTCCATGCCGGCGGTGGGTACGACCCTTGGGGGCAGCGGCCTTTGGCCCCCTTCTTCTTCCTTGGAGATGGTGCTGGTTTGTAGATGAATCTCCCCCTCGAGACGGCTGCCAAGGCGGAGGAATTTTCGTGGTGCCCTTTGACCTAGGGTTCCTCTCTTTATTTAGACTCTCGAATTCTCGTCATCGAGATTACGTCTTCGGTATTTCAGGGCACAGGGAGCATCCGAACTCCAATTGAGAAGAATTGTTTTTGCAGAACCACCAGAAAAAAATTGTCTACAAATTTGTAGTTTTAAGTTTTTCCGTTTGGGGCCGCGTTCTATTGTTTTCGATGCAATCTTTAAAACCTGTCTGGGCGTTGCGCCACAAGGGTGGAGGAAGCTTCCTCCTAGGAGCCTCCCCCACTTGGGCCTCCTTGGTGCATGTGCTCCCTCCCCACTTGGGCCTTCCAAGTGAGAATGGGCCCATTCATGTTGTGTTCATTTTATTAATTCCAAAACAATTTAGGAATTCAAAATAAATAAATATTAAACATATATAGACCATCCCAAAACTTTTTCCGGCCCTCCGGTTTTACCCGATTTTCTTCAAACTCTTCACGGTACCTTACCGGGTCTCCGAAACGATTCCGGTTTTCTCACCGATCATAATCCAATCACTCCGAGACTTTCGCGGTGTGATAAATACATGCTCCTATCACTCTATTACTCAAAAGATCAACTACCCTTAAGTGTTTAAACCCATAGGTTCGGTAGGATACGTACATGATGCCGGGTGGATGGATCAAGACCATGACCCGGCATACAGAAGACCCAGACCAACTCAGACCATGGAAGGCCCAGATGGAGAATCCGGTTTCTGGACCGGGTCGCGCACAGCATGAAGCCTGAAGACCATAGAAGGAATATGACTTATCTTGATAAAAAAAGGAAATCACTTTTAACTAGATTAGGACTCCGTCTCGTGTGGAAGTCGGATTCTTGTAACCCTAATAAGGACCCCACATCTATATAAGTCGGTACCCCGGGGAACCAAAAAGACAACTCAACTTAGATCTTCTCAAGGCATAGGTAGCGATTCCGAATCTTTGTATTCGAGAAGTCGACACCCAATAAAAGAAAAGCACGAGTGGGTCTTTACATTTCGAGGGGCCGAAACCTAGGTAAATCTCGCGTCTCGTGATCTCGCCGACTTCCTCCTCGTATTCACTTCGTAGCAAAGGTCCCACACTAAGTTCTCCAATGATGACATATGTCGTGACTTTCCCACGACAGTTGGCGCCCACCGTGGGGCATGTGCATGCAGTTGTCGTGATACTAGAGAGAGCTCTGCGAGGGATGCAAGGTTTCGTCGCCGGCCAGATCACTAGAAGCGGGAGAGGGAATCTCTACATCGACAATACCACCTGCGGTCCTGAAGCCGACTTCGTCGAGTCAGGCCATCGAGTCCCAGTCGGTTCCATCCACATCTTCATTGGTAGGACAAACAGATCTGAGCCAGAGCCAGATCGTAACGTCCTTGAAAAAGCCGTGAGTCGGTTCACAGCCAACTCTAGGCATATATTCGTCGGATTCACCAACGGATCTCCAGGGCCTTCCCGCTCTGTCGAGACCTTGGAGCAGGATGATTCAGCGGAACTTTCTGATGTCAACTCAGGACCTAACGGAGGAAAGGACTCGGATTCCGGGTCAATCCTCTCCGCCGGGAGCAACAAGCTCGGATCAGGGTTAAAGGGGTACGATCCAGATTCCCCCGATCTGCAGTCACCGTACTATGCCATGGTCTACATGGCCGACCCTCAAGATCAGCAAAACACGATCATAGATCCGACTGGAGGCTCGGCCGCCAATGCCTCGGGATCGGCTTTGACTAGAACGGAGCCTTTAGCGGCTGCTGTGGACGCTTTTCAAGAAGTTCTAGGCACCCCGATCACTGTGGAAAATCAAGAATCTCGCAAAGCAGAGATCGAGGAACTCAAGAAGAAGATAACCAGAATACGCGGAGAGATCCAAATTGAGAAAGAACAGATGGCGGAAGAAGCAGGACGACTTGCGCAAGAAGCCAGGCGCATGCAGGAGAAATCCGCGCAGTTGAACGCCCAGATGGCGAACTTCTCAGCTGCCCACGAAACCAGGGCCGTGAGCCGGATCCCATCGGGTATGGTAGAACAAGCACTATTCCAAAGCCCATAGCAAGGAAGTACCCCGCCAGGGTTCAGCCCTCCGCGAGAGCTGGCCAGATTCCATACAGCGCCTAGCCATTATAACAACCCCATGGCGAACGTCTTGGCTGCGACACAGTACCTGGCCAATGCACCCATCCATGGAAAAAACCATGCAGATCGGGCCGCACGAGACGGAATAGAGATGCTGAAGACTGTAGTCGCTCAGCAGTCACAATACTCGCACGGTTTCTCATACTTACATGAGTCGGCAAGCAGAATCCCCGTCTCCCGCCGCCTCCAGTAGTAACCTTCAACAGATAGGACAGCCGGATCCCGAACCGCAGCAGGTAACCCGACTCGCTGCACAGCTGGCAGCCATGGTTCCCGAGCCAGCAGTACAACCCACACTTCAGGAGCAAGAGGCAAGTTTTGTTAGCCGTTCGGTTGGAAATCGGTGTTTAATCCCGGCTTTAAGGAATGCCCCTATACGGTCACATTTCAAAGGACCTCGCAAAATCCCAAACTACACAGTGGATATGGACCTAGCAGCATTGATCGAAAGCTACGATCGAGCGATGGATATGTTGCAGACCAGCGACGGAGTCTGTGCCCGATACCTGACCAAGATGTTGGAAGAACCGGCTCGTACGAGGCTCATAAACCTCCCCGAAAACTCCATCAGCTCCAGGTCAGAACTGAAGCAAAAGTTTAGCAAGAACTTCAAAGGTACATGCCGGCGTGCTACCACAATGATTGATCTGGAGCACTGTGTTCAGAAGGAAGGAGAGTCGGCCCACCATTGGGCTCAACGAGTAGCCTAAATAATTCACTCCTCGGGTAGCATAACGGCCCAGAAAACAGTTTTAGGGCATGTTCGGTAGTCCTCCACGCTTTCCAACTCCTCAACTCTAGCTCTCAACTCTAGTAGCCAGCTTCTCTTCTCAACTCCTAGCTGCTCCCATCTGTTCAGTGCGCCAGCTTCTCGCTGGAATAGCAGGATCAGGGTAACGGGCCGCTGGAGCACGTTTTGTTGGCGGCAGCGCTCAACCGGGGCGGCAGAGAACGTGGTCGAGGATGGTGCTCGTCGGTGATGGAGGACGACGAGGCACAAGAGGACGACGAGCACGACGGACGTGGTGCTCGTTGATCGCGGAGGATGGCGAGATGCAGCAGACGAAGGACGACGAGATGCAGCAGAGGTGACCGGTCGCGTCGATCGAGGTGCAGGTGGCGACGCCCGGGACGCCCGTGGCAGCGGCCAGGACGCTTGTGGCGGCGGCTGGGGTGCCGGTGGCGGCTAGGTTTCAGGCGTGTTCGTGGTTGGAGAATGAGGGAAATCGAGAGCACGAGTCTGCCTAGTGGAGTGAATCGGTACCATGAGGCACTTCGCGGTGGCAACCGGTTCTAATTTTGGCTCAACTTCAACTTCTATGTTTTTGGAGAGTTGCAAATACCCAGCTCCTCAACTCCACCGAAATAACACTGGGTTGGGCTGCGAGCTTCTTCTTCTCAGCTTCTTGGAGTTGCTCCGTTCGGCTCGGCTCCAGCCACAGAGTTGGAGAAGCTGGCAGCTGGAGAGCTGCCGAACATGCCCTTAGTATTGGAGAAGAATTGCAAATTTGAGCCCTTGATCCATAAACTCGGTCGTATTAAGAGAACAGTCAGAGATATGGGGGAACTCATGGACGCAGTGCCGAGTCTGACAAAACCAAAGATGTCGAATCCAATGAGGACAAAATTGGCCAAGGAAAGAAAAGTGGTGGCAAAGGGCAGCACAACATCAGAAATCAGGGGTAGTAGAAGAAGCCCCGACTTGATCAGAACGCATCTGACATAGTACCCAACACCAATGTTGGCTCCCAAAGGCAAATGCAAGGGGGCAACTACCAGAAGACGGAGGAGAACTTGAGCCAAAATAGTTACGAGTCCGCTATCAAAGGACCATGCCCAAGACATAGCAGACCTGTTCGCCGGGCCAATCACTCCTGGGAAAACTGCAACATCATGCAGGAGTTCAAATGGCGAGGAGGCAATGATGGAGGACACCAAGAACCCTCTGGGTAAGTTATGGGCGCCAGTTATAATAACGACAACCAACAAACCGTCCATTAGGGAGCCTTCTACAACAATAAAAATCAGCCATCAGGCAACACAGGACCCGGCTCAAGATATCAGTATCAAGGATTCAGAGCCAGGAGGTAGATGCAATCAGGACTGGCCGGATTTCAAGAAAATTCAAAGAAGCTCAACGACCACGAAACATACCACATCTTCACTACCAGCAGCTCTCAGAGAGATAGAAAACTTCAACAGTGCGCCGCTCTGTCTGTAGCGATGGAGCCGGCCATCCCCAAGTGGCTCAAATGGTCTGAACAACCAATAACCTGGACAAGGGATGATCACCCCCAAGTGGTGGATAACCCGGGAGCCCTAGCCTTGGTAGTAGCACCACAAGTCGGAGGATACACCTTGCATAAGGTACTCATGGATGGAGGAAGTAGCATCAATATCGTCAACTACGAGTCTTTCCGCAGGATGGGTTTAACCCACAAACAACTACAACCCTCGAATACGATTTTTCATGGAATCGTTCTAGGAAAATCAGCACGACCCATAGGCAAGGTATACCTCGAGATGGCTTTTGGGACTTTTGAAATCTTTCGTTCTGAGATCATACCCTTCGAAGTCGTCAAACTCGAAAGACCATATCACGCCATTTTGGGAAGGCCGGCTTACGCCCACTTCATGGCTCGTCCTAGCTATGTTTATCTGAAGCTCAAAATTCTGGGTCCAAATGGACCAATCACGGTTGAAGGAAGCCAGTTGTGGGCCACTGAATGTGAGGAACAACATGTTAAATACGCCGAGTCAGCCTGCGCAAAGGATGACTTGACGGCTTATAAGGAGAAGGTAGATCCAGAGGATCCCACGATCTTGAAAAAACTGACTCTGGATAGCAATCCGAAGTGTCAGCCGGCTCAAAATACAAAGAAAGTCGACTTCGTCACTAGTGATGCTTCACATCGGTTCATCATTGGGACGGGGCTCTCTGATAAATAGATAAGCTCGCTCAAAGAGTTCCTCCGTGAGAATCGGGGCATCTTTGCATGGAAATCTTCTGACATGCCAGCCGTCCTGAGGGAACTCGTTGAGCACCACCTTAAAACAGATCCAAATCTGAAGCCAGTAAAACACTTCCTCCATTGTTTTAACGACGAGAGAAGAGCTGCTATTGGAGAAGAGATAGTCTGGCTCCTAGCTTCTTGGTTCATCATGGAAGTTTTTCATCCAGAGTGGTTGGAAAACCCGGTCCTTGTTTTGAAGTAGAATGGGACTTGGCGTATGTGCATTGATTACACAGACCTAAACAAAGTCTGCCCGAAAGATTCTTTTGCTTTGCCCCGTATTGATCAGATTATAGATTCAACTGCAGGATGCGAGCTCCAATGTTTCCTCGAAGCCTAATCTGGGTATCATCAGTTTAAGATGGCCATTGAGGACCAGGAGAAGACATCCTTCATCACCCCCTTTGGAGATTTTTGCTATACTTCAATGCCTTTCGGTTTGAAGAATGCAAGAGCCACCTATCAACGGACGGTGTAGAACTGTCTCAAGGAGAAAATCAGGAGCAATGTGCATCCTTATGTGGATGGCATAGTAATAAACTCCAAGTTGGCCGACTCCCTGATTGACGACTTACGGGAGACTTTCAAAAATTTGTGTGCTTATTAGATGAAGCTGAACCCAGCCAAGTGTACTTTTGGAGTCCCAGCTGGAAAACTCCTCGGATACATCATATCTAAGAGGGGGATCGAGGCAAACCCAGACAAAATCACACCTATCATGGCACTCCAGAAACCGACTTCAGTCAAAGGAGTTCAGCGGCTCACGGGGTGTGTGGCCTCCCTGAGCCGGTTCATAAGTCGGCTCGGAGAGAAAGACATCCCGTTATATCGACTTCTACAAAAAATAGAGAAATTCGTCTGGGACGCAGAGGTAGATGAAGCGCTTGAGCCACTGAAGAAGCAGTTGTCCCAAGCACCCATCTTGGCAGCCCCCAAACCCAAGGAACCTATGCTTCTTTACATATCAGCTAATGACCGAGCAGTCAGGGATGCGGTTGTCGTGGAACGTAAAGAATAGGGAAAGGAGCATCCCTTGTAGAGACATGTTTACTATGTCAGCAAGGTCTTGACATCATCCAAGCAAAGATATCCTAAATGGCAGAAAGTGGTCCTAGCTGTGTTTATGGCAAGTCGAAAGCTGAAGCACTATTTTCAGGAGCATCCAATCACAGTAGTCAGCTCAGCATCACTATCCGACATAATCCAGAATCGAGAAGCTACTAGAATAATTGTCGAGTGGGCTATCGAACTGGGAGGCCTATTACATTAAGTACGAGCCACGAACGACTATCAAATCCCAATCCATGTTCGACTTTAAAAATGATTGGACGGAACTCCAAGCACTCCCGGATAAACCGAGTACCAAGTATGGGACAATGCTCTTTGACCGAAGTCAGCAGCTTTGGGGATCATGAGCCCGAGGTGTTCTCACTTAACGTAGGGGGTAGAAATTCTGTTACGTCCTACAGCTGCAATTTACTTGCAACAATAATGCATCCGAATAGGAAGCCCTACTCCATGGCTTGTGGATGGTATGCGAGATGAACATAAGCCGGATACAATGCTTTGGTGATTCTGATCGTGTTTCCCAGCAGGTATCTGGGAAGTGGGATTCTAAGGACCCCATCATGGCGGCTTATAGGTGAGAGGTCTCGAGGCAAGCCGGCTTCTATACCGGCTACCAAGTGGACCATGTGGATCGCAGGAAAAATGAGGCAGCTAACGCTTTGTCCCGGCTCGGCTCTCAACGGAAGTCGGTCCCTGCAAACATTTTCCTTGACGTTTTGTTGCGTCCGTCTATGCAGCTCCCCACAGAACAGGATATAGCAGTACCAGACCTAGAGATGGCCTTAGTGGCCGCAATACATGCCACCCTGTTGACACCGGTTTTTGACACGACAATAAACCTATATAAGATGACCTCAAATGAAGAAGTGATCTACATGAAAAAGTTGGGTATTTTTCGATATGAACAACTTTGTAGTTCGAGCCATCGCCATCCGATTCCATCTCAAGGGCCGAAACTATATTTGAAGCAATAAGGCCCTGGAATTTGAAGTACTATTCTGCAAATTAGGCCTTCAAGACATCCTCAAATGGGAAAATGTTCTACATAGACCGGCTTCGTCTCGTCGAACCGGTCGATTTTGATATTTGAAACGTCCAAATCCGACTCCATGTGAAGAAGTTAAGCCCAAAAGAGTGCAATGCTGAAAAACCAGGTCGGACCGTCCGGGCTAAGGTCGGACCGTCTGGGCTAAGGTCGGACCGTCCGACCCCGAAGTCGGACCGTCCGACCCGAGGGCCCCGAGTACAGAAAGATTTTGACCTATAGGTCGGACCGTCCGACCCTACAGTCCGGACCGTCCGTGATTAAGTCCGGACGTCCGACCCCCCGATCCGGGTCCGAGTTTGTGCGGGTTTTTGGCAGTTTTGACACGAATCTGAGCCCTTTTCTTGCACGGAAAGTCCAACCCCTTCATAAATAGATGAGGTGACGGCCGATTGAAACAACACACAATCGAACAAATACATCTACATCCTTTACCCTAATCTTATCTCTCTCCCTTGTATCTTTCTTCTCGTTCTTCGTTCGTTCTTGTTCTTGCAGGGCAACGATCCACGAGGCCCTAGGGAAGATTAGGTCGACCTAGGGCAGCCCATAGCCGCCGTGCGTCCATACGGGGTCCCTCCCGGGCGTGTGGGGTTTCGGGTCTACAAAAGCACCCGCCGGATTGCTTGCGTATGCGCTTCCGGTCGGGTCTCCTTCGGCGTGAGCTGCGGTGCATCACCCCCGGCGTCGAGGGTACACGTGACGTGTTCGTGTGTCAACACACTTTTTGTAGACTCCGCTGGGGACGAAGCTTTGAACGGTCTCCGGCCCGTTCTTGCTACGAAAAGATCGTCATCAAGGATTTGTTATCTACGAAGGTAATTTGAATACTCAATCCCCTCATGTAGATGCAAATAGCTCATATGGTGTTACTAGATCGTTCAATGAATATACTCTATCGGCCAACCCTAGTTTTGTCAATTATACATCTAGTTATATGCAAGGGCCGATTGAAAGTAATTTCAATGCTTCAACTTCTTATGACACTAGTAACATGCACCATATGTATTCCAACTCTCATGCATCGGTAACCCCAGAAATCCATATGCCGATGAATAACATGGTGAGCTCGGTTAGTAGAGTTGAAACACCCCATGTAGGAAATTTCAATAACATGCAACTAAGTGTTTCACCTTTTTATTCATCGGCACCTAAATTGCAATATGTTAATCCAAATATGCCGATGGATAGGGGAATTGGCCATGCTAACACTAGTTATTCGTCCAATTACCATCAACCATCATATGCTACAACTCATGCTACTAATATGTCAGTGCCATATGCAACTGTTGATACTCATAATTCGGCTCCACACCTTCATGGTTATAGACAAATAAGTGACCAATCTACAGGAGCATACATACCTTCATCCAAAGTTGTTGATGAGGTAGGTGCGTTAGAAAGGAAGAAAGCCCAAAATGACAGGATTAGTGATATTTGTATGGAATTATATCTTAGTGGTTTGTCTCCTGACAATAATGCAATAAAAGCTAGAGTTTTGCAAGAAGATGAATCATTGCCAATTGATAGGTTATGCCAGGAAAAATATAGTTCCACACCAATGCATATGTCTTCTCCTAATGCTCCAGCATACAATATACCCCCTATACAATTGCAAAGTTTCGGCAACACTCAAGTTCCAATGCCGAAAGAGTTTGAAAGTATTGGAGGGCAATCTTACCCGGAGTGGGCTGAGATTGAAAAAAAAAACTTAAAGCTAATTGCATTGGGGGGGCAATCTTGTCCAGGGTGGGCTGAGCTTGAGAAGAAGCTTAAAGCTAAATCAGCTGCTCGCCGTTTGGAGCAAATAGAAAAATAATTGGCTCAAAGAAAAGAAGTCTTGCCAATTGATGAAAAAAGTGACGGCTCGAAGATTGAAAGTTCTTCGGCTAGGAAAGCCGAATCAACTAGTGTGTGTTTCGAATCCATCAAATCCAAAGAGGCAAGCACCATTGAGAAAGGGCATGGAGAGCACATAACAACCGTGCTTGATTTTTCTGAAGCTAAGGGAACCTATTTCCTGCCCTTTGAGTTCCGTGCCACAGAAATTGATGAGCATCAAGAACAAAGTGATATGGCCGAGAAAATTTTGGTTAATGATGAACATCAAGAACACAAGCATGCATCTGAGAAAAGTTCACCTGACAATCATTCGAGTGATGAAGCACGGAACAAAGAAAAAGATGAGGACAAGACGTTGGAGAGTCATCCAAATCTAGAACAAGCTATTATTCAATTTACGGAACCATCATGCTCTCCCAACGCGTATGAAAAGGTATGTTTGTCAAGTAATTTATCTATTTTCAGATTTGGTCATAAGTTTATTGTTGATGCAACTATTAGCAAAATTCTTATAACAAATCTTGAGAGACCAATGAAGAAGGATAATTTTCTTGTTAGCAATACAATTATAACAAAGCATATCGGTCAACACATTGTGTCATTTAGAGAGACCGATAGTGGCTCATTATTGCAGCAAAAGATTTTCCCATTGTTTCATTTAAAGTTTATGTATACATGGGTAATTTTGCTTATTTCATACTTGGCTTGCATTTGGTCTCGATTGAGGCATATATGCTATAACAGTTTTGATTTCAGAAATATAAAGCCAAGGTTTGAATCTTTTGAGGAAACCGATGATGGTATAATTTCTTATTCAAATTCATCGGAGCTAGAGTGCAAAACAAAATGCATAGCCGAATGGAGCAATGCGAAATCAGAACCATTCGTTTGCTTACTTCCAAAGCCGTTCTTGCACCAAGATCGGCTAGAAAACAAAGCGATTACCTTCGATTCAAATATGTTTGATCGGATCTTTGATTTATTGTTGAAGAATGATTATATTAAAATTCTTGATCACCATGTTAAGCCATCAATCCAAGGACGAATGTATTGTAAGTTACATAATTTGTTCAAGCATAATTTTGAGGAGTGCAATATGTTTCGTCGAACAGTTAAATCGGCCATTGATAGTGGACGATTGAAACTTGTTAAAACACCAAAGGATCATCATGCTATTCCTATTGGTCCTGATGGAAAAAAGTTTTTGCATCGGTTGCTTCAAGCCGATTCATTTAAGGACAAGAAGGTAAAAACTGCAGGTGATGGGATCAAGCTTTCAAGGACACAAATTATTCCTGAGCGCAATAATGTTATTCTTGAAGGCGAGAATTCTATCAAAGTTACAATGAAGACGCCAAGCATTGGGGGGCAGCAAGCAAATCCAAAGATCGATGCAAGGAAAACCAAAGAGAGAAAAGGCCGAGATAAGCACAAGGGTGAGAAATCAAAGGTCACTTTCACCCAACTATTGGAAAAATATCAGAAGATAAGTGAGGAGAAAATTGCTCATCGGCCAAGTAATTCAAAAACATCAAGATCACCCCCTAGGCACAAATCTGACCGGTATTGGCAAAGTGATAATTTCAATACATCATACTCATATCCTTATTTTGAGCCGCCAGTACCAGCGTCATGGGTACCTCCCTATGCTTCTATGAATCAATATCCAGCACGGGACAGGTATAATTCTAGGGCACATTATCGATCTTATTTTGAACCATCTCATCAAGATTATGCAGCTCCAAGAAGGTCCACATTCGATGAACAATTGCATAACAAAGACCGTTTCAACCGAAAGGAATCGGTCCGAGCTCAAGGAAGAAGAAAGAGGTGGTCAAGCAAGTATATCGTGTCAAAAAGGATGGTCGGAAGTGTGCCACTTTAGATTTAGTTTCAAATAATGAAGAGCCAATTAAAGCATTGACATTGGCTACTAAAGGCAAAGACGTGGAGCAAGCTAATGTTCAGAATCAAGATGCCAAATCTGAACAGAAGGAGCTGAGAGTGCACAAGATCGAAAAGGAATTGCCACTGCTTGAAAAATAATCACAATCGAGATGTCCACTCGGTTTATCATATTGGCAGAAGAAGAAATTGCAAAAACTTAGTGCACGAGAACTTGAAAAGAAGAATATGGCATGGGTTCCCAAGAAGAACAGTCAAACCAAAAATGATGTGCAAGCTTCTATTTTAGAGAATATAACCAAAGTGAAGAAGGAGAAATCATCTCATAAAAGATTAAGCCGAAGGTTTCCATCATCCAACCGGAATCTTCGATTAGCACATCATTCATATTCTTCAAACATGTCATTGATGCCTTTATCATGGAATTCATCCTCAGGTATGATTGGTTACCCTCCATGGACTTATTTTGATCCATGGATGCAATTTCTTACATCATGATTGGGGATTACCAAGTCACTATAAATTTTATTAGTTCCATTCTTGTTACTAATTCAAGGAGCCGAAATATCTGATTTGTTATTTCATTTATTTGTTTCGGCTATATATGCTTTGGTGGATGAATTCTACATGTCATTTATACTAATGGCCGATATTTCTTCTATCGTCCTAAGAATACATCTAAACATGGCCGGTGTGGTTTTCTAAACATCGTCCTTAGTTTTGTTGGAGATTGAGACAAGGTGTACATTCGATAAAAATATGTTGCATGGACCAATTCATAAGTTGCAGAATTGGTGAGTGGGATTATGCTTTGGCTCGGTTTGATATAGCTAATTTGCATAATATTATTGAGTATAATATTGTTATGAACCTTGTCTCATTAGTGCCATGTAGATTATATTTTTGTTGTTTAGTTTGTAGCAACGGCCAAGGTTTTGGTATTGCTTTTATATCTCCTCATGGTACTGTTTTGAAGCCTCATGCCATTTAAATGTTGTTGCATGAACAATGAAAACTGAATATGTTATTATTCGGTTCAGAAATTTTTCTTGATACATGTGCTACACATATTGAGGCTTTTTGTGATTCGTTATTAGTTGTGCAGCAAGTATATATGGACTTCATATGTTTTGACCAATCACTTCATATTTATCTTGATAAGTGTCTAGATATAATTTCTTTATCCGATTACTTTATTGTTTCTCATATATCTAGACATGACATTGAAGAGAAAATGTGTTGGCACATCAAGCATCTGGCTATTATGTTAATCATGGTGTATTTCTCAAGAGCCGATGCCGAATTTTCCAACATAGGGAGGGCCGAATCGGAGCTTACCGTTTCGGCCACTAATGGAAATTTTATATGCAGGCGAAGGCAAGATTGCGAGAAGTTCACTATTTTTTATTTTACAGATTCTTGCAAGAGGGTGGATAGTATGATTCAGTGGATATCCTTGAGATGGATCTTGATATATGGGAATTATTGACGAATTTCTTATGGCGTTATTCTCAAGTTCATAAGGTTTCACCCAAGTCTGCATACAAAGGATCAAACAAGCAATGGATGATACATGATTAATCGTGCTAATAAATAGCCGATATATGATTATCGCGTCAAGGATAAACGAGGCCGATATATGATTATCGCCCTAAGAATATGCATGGATGATGGGGTGTTGACATCGTCCTTAGAACCTATATGGTGCAGAGTATTTTTCGGCACGCAAGTTTTGCCGAAAAACAGGGGGGCATGTGTTGACACCGGTTTTTGACACGAAAATAAACCTATATAAGATGACCTCAAATGAAGAAGTGATCTACATGAAAAGGTTGGGTATTGTTGATATGAACAACTTTGTAGTTCGAGCCATCGCCATCCCATTCCATCTCAAGGGCCGAAACTATATTTGAAGCAATAAGGCCCTGGCATTCGAAGTACTATTCTGCAAATTAGGCCTTCAATACATCCTCAAATGGGAAAATGTTCTACATAGACCGTCTTCATCTCGTCGAACCGGTCGATTTTCATATTTGAAACGTCCAAATCCAACTCCATATGAAGAAGTTAAGGCCAAAACAGTGCAATGCTAAAAAACCAGGTCGGACCGTCCGAGGTGGAAACCGGACCGTCCGGGCTAAGGTCGGACCGTCCGACCCCGAAGTCGGACCGTCCGATCCAAGGGCCCCGAGTACAGAAAGATTTTGACCTATAGGTCGGACCGTCCGACCTTGACGTCGGACCGTCCGACCCTACGGTCCGGACCGTCCGGGATTAAGTCCGGACGTCCGACCCCCGATCCGGGTCCGAGTTTGTGTGGGTTTTTGGCAGTTTTGACGCGAATCTGAGCCATTTTCTTGCACGGAAAGTCCAAACCCATCATAAATAGATGAGGTGACGGCCGATTGAAACAACACACAATCGAACAAATACATCTACATCCTTTACCCTAATTTTATCTCTCTCCCTTGTATCTTTCTTCTCGTTCTTCGTTCGTTCTTGTTCTTGCAGGGCAACGATCCACGAGGCCCTATGGAAGATTAGGTCGACCTAGGGCAGACCATAGCCGCTGTGCGTCCATACGGGGTCCCTCCCGGGCGTGTGGGGTTTCGGTTCTACAAAAGCACCCGCCGGATTGCTTGCGTATCGCGCTTCCGGTCGGGTCTCCTTCGGCGTGAGCTGCGGTGCATCACCCCCGACGTTGAGGGTACCAGTGACGTGTTCGTGTGTCAACACACCCCCTCATGGTTCATACCGTATTTGGATTACAAAACCCGGGGTATCCTCCCAACTGATGAGATATTGGCTAGAAAAATCACCAATCAAAGCAAATATTTTGTGCTTATCAATGGGGAGTTACACCAGCTTAGTCCCACCCAATTCTTCCAGAGATGTATTTCGCCAGAAGAAGGACGAGACATACTAAAAGAAATACACTCTGGAGAGCGTGGTCATCATGATGGTTCCTGATCACTGGTGGCTAAAGCCTATCGCCCTGGATTTTACTGGCCCAAGGCTCATGCAGATGCAGAGGATATCATAAAGAAGTGCGATGGTTGCGAGCGATATGCACGGCAAGACCAAGACCACGTGCCGGATAAAGAAATCGGGATGATTCCAATCACCTGGCCTTATGCAGTGTGGGGACTTGATATGGTAGGGCCTTTCAGGCGATCCGAGTGTGGAAATACTGACCTTTTGGTTGAAGTAGATAAATTCAGCAAGTGGGTCGAAGGTCAACAAATGCGATGCAGTAACGACTCTCAAATTTCTGAAGAAAATCATCTTCAGATTTGGTTACCCCCACAACATTATCACCGACAATGTAAGCAATTTAGCAGAAGGTCAAATGCAATGTTTATATGAGAAAGAACATATCCGGCTTGACCTTCCATCCGTAGCTCAACCACAGTCAACTGGTCTTACACCTTTTTTCCTCATTTATGGATCAGAAGACGTTCTCCCAAGAGACACCCATGATGACTCACCCCGAGTCACCGCTTCTGTTGAAGCCGATAAAAAAAAAGCAAGACATGACTCCTTAGACGTCCTTGATGAAGAGCGATACTTAGTGGCGGCTTAGTTGTCTATCTATCAGCAAGACTTGCGACGATATCATGGTCGATGCATCAAGACTCGAACTTTTCAAGAGGGGGACTTAGTGCTCCACCAGATACAAAAAAGGAAAGGAATGCACAAGTTATCCCCGCCTTTGGAAGGACCGTTCATGGTGAGCAAGAATTTATACAAGGGATCCTACTACCTAGTTGATATATGCGAGCCGACTTCCATGCGCACGTCCCAAGAAGAGACTCCTAGGACGTGGAATATAGCTCATCTTTGTCCCTATTATACTTTAGTAGACAAGAATGTTCTTGTATGCCATCTTATAAACATCAATAATATAAGAGGCCAACTTCTTTTCCTTTTAAGAAAAAAAATGATCCCAATTTTTATGTCGGTTTTCTCTTCTCATGTTTATTTTTTATCTTTCATTTTTCATTGCATTACATTCTTGTATTCAATTCCATGGAAACCTGGAAGGACTGATCATCCTTTCCCTGGTACCAGGCATGTATATTGCTGTATTTAGGGACCCTAGGGGTTTGAAGTCTTTGAACTTCAAATCTTCAACTGGGGCCTCGGCATATACATGAAACTAGCCTACTATGGCTTTATTCTTGCCTGTAAGCTTATGGAAACTCGTACTAATATGACCTACATGACCCATGATAGTTCAAACATCAGCAGGTTTTACTAAAAGCCTATTGAGTTTGATTCTATTACAGAGAACACTAGAATAATTCATGCGATGCTTGGTTATAGAGGAGTTTCAACTTACGCGCAATTAGGTGACCAACATTCTTTTCTATAAGGCAGCCAGAAAAACCTCATGTTTAAGGAGTTGAACAGTGTTGATCTTGTATTGTTAAAGAATGTTGTGACAGTCACGCGTACGACCGAATTCTATATGAGCTCTTACATTTTTTGCATACATAAGCATTCTTTTCCTTGCCTATTTTCTCTTCTCAACATATATAAATCATCTGCCCTGTACAATACCGACTTTCCTGAACATTACTACATGAACTAGTAGTCGATGCATGGGGGCTACAGGTTGATTCTACCATGACTCGATATGACCATTAATTGGTTATACTGACTCATGGGGGCTACAACTCGATTTCATAAGAAAAATAAGAAACATGTTGATTCTACTATGACTCGGCATGACAGAAATTGATCATACCGACTCATGGGGGCTACATGTTAATTTTATCATAATTCGGCATGATATACAGATAGTCATCCCGATTCATGGGGCCTACATGTGGTGATACTGACTCCTAAAAAATTATTCCGACATGAGTACAAGTCGGTTATGCAAAAACCGACTAGTCGAAACACTAAAAAACTATTCAGGACACTTTACTGAAACCAAAAATTCCTTTTATTCAAATATGTCTTCAAAAGACAAAACATTACAACCATGATCAAGCACTCAATAGAAAAAGCTATTATAAAAGCACCATGACTGAATTTCTTCAAGCTTCATCATCAGTGCTAGAAACACCATTGTCGTCTATTGATGCATTTTCCCCATTATAATATTCACTATCGCTACTACTGGAGCTCTCCACGCAGCACTCCATACGATCCCCATCAGAATCAAAACACCTTGCCCACAATGTTTCGTCTCCATCATACTTGAAGACAATTCTATCCCGCTTTTTAAGGCTACGGGAGCGGATGAAGGTTTTCCAGCCCACGGCCAGTGTCAGAACCCTCTGTTAGGTATGTGATAGGGTTAGCAAGTAACTTTGCATCATGTTAAAAAATTCAAAAATAAATTGAAATGGGAGAAGAAACCCCCCCAGATGAATTTAATTCAAATGGCCAGAATAAAAGTTGCTCCAAAAATTCCATTTGCATTTTTGAAAAGTCCCATAAATGAGTGTGATCACATATCAAATGATGTGGTAGCAATCCCATGCTCATGGATTTTTCAAATATTCAAACATGAGTTGGATTTAAATTTAAACCCCTATTTGAATTAAAGTTCAAATTATTCGAATTTTAAAAATGACCAAACTTTATAAGTGGCTAGCTATATGCATTACAAGTCCACAGAAAAATTTGGGGCATTTTATAAAATGGCTAGCTAATTTATTTAGCAAAGACAAAACAAATAACAGAAAGAATTAGAAAAGAGAAAAAGGCCTTACCTGTGTTTCGGCCTAACTCATCCCCCGCAGCCCACCAAGCCGGCCCAGCCCGCCAGCTCGCTTATCGTCTACCCCCAGACACGAGCACACAGCTGCGTGCCCGGCATGCCGACGCCGGCGACAGCTGCTAGCCTTCATGGGCCTCTCCCGAGCCTTCTACTCACGCCAGCAGACACCTGGAACCCGCCACGTCCTTTCCCCCTCTCCAGCGCCATCTTCGCTCCCTCCCTCGCTTCAAATTTCCGTGGACAGAGAGATTGCCGGAGCGACACGCCATGGAATCTGTGGCCACCGTGCCCTAGAGCTCTAACCAGCAAGTTCCCCGTGTTCGTCGCCCTCGACATCGTCTTCCCACAGAAGCTGGAGCTTCAATTCGACCCCAAGACGAAGAACATCTCCTCGAATCACCGCCGGTCACCAGAGGTCGCCGCCTTCGATTCGCCGCCACCCGTGCTTCCCCGAGCCCGCTAGCCATCCCGTCGAGTTCGTGGTGAGCTTCTGAGCTTTTCCCCCAACATCCTGGCGCCCCACTCGTCTCCTAGCCCTAGATGCCATGGACGCAGAAGAACAGCGCCTCCACGGTCGTCATCGGTGAGCAACCGTAAAGCAGCCGAGCTCGCAACCTTGTCCTTCGCGTTTCCCTTGCTCTACTGCGTCGAACCAACCTAGCTCCTCTGCAAATCTCTCATCCTAGCAAGATCCACCTCCTCGCATTGGTTCTGTCGCCGCCAAACTTGTCGCTGGCAAGCCTCCAGTGCCCCCAGCCTCCCAGCGTAGCCCAGATGGACGCGCGTTGCTCCCATCTCTCCAACGCACCAAGCCCCGCTCGAATTGGGCCACGGGAACGCCATCCCGATTGTCGCTGCCGTGGATTTTGGTCCTCGGCGACATGTCGCCGGTGAGTCCACGTGGTCGTCGTGATTAGTCACTAACCCACCGCCTAATCCACCCCTTAAGCCACTAACTAGTAGGCCCCCCTGCCCAGTTAATCACTGTTTAATTAAATTCAAAACGTTTAATTAAAACAGAGACATTGATAGTGAGGACCCACCTTTCAGCCCCCCTGACGTCACCCTTGCGCAAGCATGATGCAGTAATCCCCATAACCACACGGGTCCAGGCCCTCTGTCGGGATCCTCCTAACTAGTCGTCGTCGAGTCTCCACGTGAAACTTTGATCACCATATCTGTTGTCGATCAAACACCCTGAAAAGAGTTTGGGGGTAGTATCATGAGTATAGAAGTACTCAGTATCCAACTGTAGTGGTCATCTGACCCAGCAAGGACTTCATCACTCGTCATTCTAGGACAACTAGTAGTTTACGGTAAGGATGGGGTAAGTGGTGAGGTTGCTGCCGCACTAGCATTTATGAAGTGGTAACAATCTAGAGAGTAAGATAAGGAGCCAATCATTCGATGAGGAATCGCCTCCAACAAGTCTTTCTATCAACTACTACGCAAAAATAACACCTATCGTATCCTTGTCCTCCTATTCGCAATGCGACGAAGAATAAGTAGTCAAGGCACACACACGTTGATCAAATTATATTAAGATTATCTCAGTTGTTGTTGTCTGTTAACAAGGAGTGGGTCTCAAGTCGTCCATAACCGTGGACATGGCTTCTCGAAAATATTTAACCCTGCAGGGGTGTACCAACTTCCCATTACAAGGCTCCGCACGCACGCCCATCTCTCTTAGTTGCTACCCATGATAGGCAACTGTTTTATGATTTAGTCCCAAGAGATCCAGAACGATAGGTCCCTCTAACTAACAACGCACAAATCCGGGTGGCCCCCGGTGAGTCGAACTCCAACTCAAAAGCCGGCCGCGCTCTCGAATCGGTCTCTACCGTTTGTACGAGGTCGGGATAACCTACCCTCGCCCGAGCAGGCTCCCTACCTTCCAGATTTGGACCAACAGGATATACCATCCCACTGGCCCGGTTTGTTTTAAATCCACTGGCTGTAGGCCAGTTATGCATGCGGTTTCAAATGGTAAAATCAGCTTGGGCCACCACTAGAAATGTTTGAAGCTAGCTAGGTAAAACAAGGGGACCCCATAGCATCCCACACGCGGTTAGGCACGCTCAGTATTAAAACCAATACCCATAACTCGGATCCTAGGTGACTCAAATGGAACAAAGCGTCGGGGCGGGATAGCCTAGACCTTCCATCCATCGTCGAATATAGTCAACATTTACAATAATCATATCATCAACAACAATATAATAATTTGATATCCCAAACCAAGGAGTAACAGGAGGTAACATCGTAGCATCCTACGCATGCATACTAAGCAGGGGCTGAGCAACGAGCAATAGTAATATAGAAGTACATGGTTTTCTGGGAGGGGACATGGCTGTATCAGTTTGAAAGAGGTTGTAAACATGTGGTAGGATCAAACATCGAACCTAACCTAGACTAGCATTCAAACCGCTGGTTGAAATAGAATGGATCATAAGTAATGTATAGTCCTTGCCTGTTGATAAGTCGGGTTCCGAAGGTGTAGCTGATCGCACGCTCGCATCGTCTCCGGAGGTATCCGTGGAAGCACACAAGACGGTAAACACTGGAAATCAATCAACGAGCAAGCATCTATTACTACAAAGCAAACACGAGCAAGCATCAACAAGAAGGAAACACGAGACATTGCACCTACCGTCGAGAGCGGTTACTAACAGGTTAAGTGGAGTATTCGTCACAAACGACGATACCGCACATTTACAGAGGTTCAAGTTGTTTAGCTACACAAGGTGAGCAAAGATTATTAACATGGCATATCACTCAAGCATGACATAACACACAAACATGGCAAGAGGTGAAGCATAAATAAACTACCTAAGCTAGTCAATTTAAGTGGGGTGAAATCCTAGACATGGCAAACTATTGCGGACCCCACGATAAAAATGGAATTTGGTACAGTTCTTCCCTAAACATAATTTTATTATTTTTATTAGAAAGCAAGAGCAGCATAAACACAATCTACATGCAATTCGAGTCAAGTTACATATAAGAAACATTTTAATCCGAGCAACGGTTAAAAAGTTATTACAGAAACAATTTATGGTGGCATGCGATGTAATTAGCAGTCAAACAACATGTAAACAAAGTCAAACATGGCTAAAAGCACATTCTAATAATCTGCACGAAATTCTAAGAAAGTTTCATGTTTAACGCGTCGCGATCCGAGCTACAAGGTAAAAGATACGGGCAGCGCAAAATTAACAATAATCTGCAATTTAATTAAACTAGAAAAGAAAAAAGAACATCTACCGGGCCAACAGTACTAGGCCGAGCCAATCTAGCGCAACAGGAAAAAACCAAAAGGAAAAAGAAAAAAATGGGCCCGCTCACCTCGTGGGCCGCGGCCCAGCTGCGGAGGTTGGCGCGGTGTAGCTGCTGCTCGCTCGGGCGCGAGGACAGGAGGTGGGCCGCTCGGGGCGCGCCGGCCCACGAGGCGGCGGCAGCGACCTGCTCGCCCGATCCCGATCGGATCGAGGCCGAGACCGGCGGCCGGCGGCGGAGCAACTCCGGCGAGGAGGCGGGACGAGGGGGCTACAGGGGGTCGGCGGGCGCGGCGTGGGATCACCGGAGTAGCCGTATCCGGCCGTTTTCCCTTGCCGGCGGGGCGCTGCGAGCTCGTGGCCGGCCTCCCATGGCAGCGGCTCCTTGGAAGAAAGAAGAAGATGAGGGAGAGGAGAAGAGAGGGAGAGGGAAGGAGGAGGAGAGGGCACGACAACCGTGACCAGCGGGGTGCCGGCGGCGGCTCGGGCTCGCTAGCGTTGGCCGAAGGCGGGCGCCGCGATGGCGGCTCGGACGAGGAGCTCGGGAGGCGCACGGGCGTGGAGGCTCGGGAACCCAACTGGTGACGTGGCTGCTTCCTGGCCGTTAGATCGGGCGATTTGACGGTCCAGATCTGATGGGCTAGCAAAAGAACGAAAATGGGGTATTTTTGGGGCAATTGTGAGGGGGTGGCTGCAATTTTGTGGCTAGGGAAACCCTAGAAAGGGGTGGGAGTGTGGTGGTTTTTATATAGCCCAGGTGGCTGGCTGTTTGCAAAAACATCCCTGGTTTTCTCTCGCGCGCGCGGTGTTTACGTTTCTAACCGTCGTGGGTCCGCAGGACCTCCGATTCGGGTAAAACTTCGAACTGCGCGATCAGCACGTCGAGCCGGCGGCATTCACCTCGCGCTGGAACAGTTCCGAGAACAGTTTCCGGCGCGCTATAAAAATATCTCGTTTATTTATTAAATGGGTTTTTTTTTGTTCCATTGGCTGCGGCTGGTCTCGTGCGGGTTTTCGCGACGGTGCTCGGGTGAAACCCGGTGTCGCAAAGGTCGAGTGTCAGGGTGGCAAGGGCCAGTCTCCGTCCGGTACGAGATAAGAGGGGAAAAATAATCGTCGATCGATAAATCAGGGATTTAAACACCGGAAACAAATCAGACAATCATACAATTCACACCGAAAACAAATTTTTTTATTTTTGTGAAATCTGGGCTGTTACAATACAACACCACCAACAAGGGATCTCGTCCCGAGATCCAGGACGATCTGGGGGAGAGGAGGGAAGAGAAAAGAAAGACGACGATCTTCAACACCACCAACAAGGGACTCTGCTCCATGTCGAACGACTAACTCCGTCGAGAAAACTTTCCGCAGAGAGACGGCAACGTCGGAAAATGAAACCATCGAGGGATCAAGAGGAGGAACGTTAGAAGAAAGCAACGATCAAGGGAAGCATTCTCACTGAAATCGGGAGGATACTGGGGAAGAGAACGGAAGATAATAGACGACCACGATGTTTAACCCGAGTCGGAAGAACTAAAGGTACTACAGGATTTCCCAACCTAAGATCGAAATCGGGACAATACTTCCCAAGCAAAGCATTGTAACGATTTCGATACTCCACACGCTCGAGATCCTAGAGTTTGAAGGGGATAAGGCGAGAATAAAACACTTACGGCACTTGTCCTGACCAGAGCAAAGGTAAGAAGTAAAAAGATTCCTACTCTCCGATAACTAACTTAGTAACTATAAAATAGTTTTTGTCTAGACTCAACTTCGGCCAGAGAAGGGATCCTACGGTCGGTAAGGCTCTGATACCAAGTTGTAAGGCCCGATACGCGTTACTGTTCCAGATCTAGATGTTTCCATCCAGATCCGGGGACGAAGCACATATCGGTCCCACCGCGACATATGACGAAGTCATATGCCCCGGATTTCCAACATGATATCACAACATTACAGATACAAGGATACAACATCTCATACAATCGGCATACACCTGCCTTAAATACAATACATCAGCGGAATGTATATGTCTGAGTACAGACTACAATCAAATGCCTATTGGAAAAGAGAAAAACATCGATCCCCATAACCACACGGGTCCAGGCCCTCCGCCGGGATCCGCCTAACTAGTCGTCGTCGAGTCTCCACGTGAAACGTCGATCACCATACCTCTTGTCGATCAAGAACCCTGAAAAGAGTTTGGGGTAGTATCATGAGTATAGAAGTACTCAGCATCCAATTGTAGTGGTCATCTGACCCAGCAAGGACTTCATCACTCGTCATTCTAGGACAACTAGTAGTTTACGATAAGGATGGGGTAAGTGGTGAGGTTGCTGCCGCACTAGCATTTATGAAGTGGCTAACGATCTAGAGAGTAAGATAAGAAGCCAAGAATTCGATGAGGAATTGCCTCCAACAAGTCTTGCTATCAACTACTACACAAACATAACACCTATCCTGTCCTTGTCCTCCTCTTCGCATCCCGACGAAGAAGAAGCAGTCAAGGCACACCCACGTTGATCAAATTATATTAAGATTATCTCAGTTATTGTTGTCTATGAACAAGGAGTAGGTCTCAAGTCGTCCATAACCGCGGACACGGCTTCTCGAAAAGATTTAACCCTGCAGGGGTGTACCAACTGCCCATTACAAGGCTCTGCAGGCACGCCCATCTCTCTCAGTTGCTACCCATGATAGGCAACCATTTTATGATTTAGCCCCAAGAGATCCCGAAGGACAGGTCCCTCTAACTAACAACGCACAAATCCGGGTGGTCCCCGGGAGTCGACATCCAACTCAAAAGCCGGCCGCGCTCTCGAATCGGTCTCTACCGTCTGGACGAGGTCGGGATAACCTACCCTCGCTCGGGCAGGCTCCCTAGCTTCCAAATTTGGATCAACAGGATATACCATCCCACTGGCCCGGTTTGTTTTAAATCCACTGGCTGCAGACCAGTTATGCATGCGGTTTCAAATGGTAAAATCATCTTGGGCCACCACTAGAAATGTTTGAAGCTAGCTAGGTAAAACAAGGGGACCCCATAGCATCCCACACGCGGTTAGGCACGCTCAGTCTTAAAACCAATACCCAGAACTCGGATCCTAGGTGACTCGAATGGAACAAAGCGTCGGGGCAGGATAGCCTACACCTTCCATCCTTCGTCGAATATAGTCAACATTTACAATAATCATATCATCAACAACAATATAATAATGTGAAATCCCAAACCAAGGAGTAACAGGAGGTAACATCGTAGCATCCTAAGCATGCATACTAAGCAGGGACTTAGCAACGAGAAATAGTAACATAGCAGTACATGGTTTGTTGGGAGGTGACATGGTTGTATCAGTTTGAAAGAGGCTGTAAACATGTGGTAGGACCAAACATCGAACCTAACCTAGACTAGCATGCAAACCGCTGGTTGAAATAGAATGGATCATAAGTAATGTATAGTCCTTGCCTGTTGATAAGTCGGGTTCCGAAGGTGTAGCTGATCGCACGCTCGCATCGTCTCTGGAGTTACCCGTGGAAGCACACAAGACGGTAACACTGGAAATCAATCAACGAGCAAGCATCTATTACTATGAAGCAAACACGAGCAAGCATCAACAAGAAGGCAACACGAGACATCGCACCTACCGTCGAGAGAGGTTACTAACAGGTTAAGTGGAGTATTCGTCACACACGACGATACCGCACATTTAGAGACGTTCAAGTTGTTTAGCTACTGATACCTCCCAAACGTATCTATAATTTCTGCTTGCTCCATGCATGTTTTGTGTGATATTGCTATGCTTTTGATATACTTTCATATATTTTTATAAAATATTTTGGAACTAACCTATTAATGGTTGCAAGAGTGCACAAGTTCTTTTTTTTGAACTTTATGTGTAGGAATTACTTAGATAAAGGAAAAATCACAAAAAGGAGCCTTGTAGGAGTTGGACTCTAACTCTCCCGAAATCTGTCTCCCACCAGACAGGTTTTAAAGATCGCCTCGGAAACGCTAGAAGACGGACTCAAACGTAAAAACTTAAAACTACAAAGTTGTAGGGATTTTTTTCCGGTGGATTTAGACATAAAACTCGGCCCAATCGGAGTTCGGATGCTTCCAGAAACCCTGAAATACAGAAGTGTAATCTGGATGACGGGAATCCGAGAGGAGGAAACCTAGGTCAAAGGGACCACGAAATTTCCTCCCCCTTGGCAGCCGTCTTGAGGGGAAGATCAATCTCCACAGCAGCACCATCTCCAAGGAAGAAGAAGGGGCCAAGGGCCGCTGCCCCCAAGGGCCGTGGCCACCGCCATTGCCGTGGCCGTGGGCGCCGCCGCCGCCGTAGCCGTCTCCTTCATCTCCTCCGGACTGCACCTCTCCATCAACAACTCTCCCTCTCAGCCGTAGCCGCCGCCGTTGTGATCTTTCCCATGATGTGATCATTCTTGTGATCATTGGCTATGTTAATCTAGGGTGATCCCATGATATTTCCCCTTCCTCTATGTATTGGATTGATGTACTCAATTAATCTTATCTAGTATAATCCCCAAGACCAAGGTGACAGCGATCTATTGGACATGGGTTAGAAGAATATTATCATGAGTGATTTCCTCTTTTGTGTGTGGATTGAAGATTGAGAGGCTTTTGGTGCTTGTCTTTGACTATCCTTTAGATATGTTTTGGTGATTGTGGTACTCTCTTTGGATGGCCGCGGTGACATTGGGAAATCCATAGATGAGAACTACGAACTCTGAGGTGTGCTTTTGTAGCCCTACACAATTCTCGTCCTCTCTTGACCACAAAGGAATGACCTCCGAGTACGTCTCCATTGCATGTTTTATGGAAATATCATGTGATTAGACTATGTTAATGTTGTTGGGAGTTGCCACTAGTGAAAGTATGAAGCCTAGGCCTTGTTTCCACCATTGTTACACCGTTTGTGCTCACGTTTATCACTTGTTTGCTTGCTGCAGTTTTTATTACAGATTTATATTACTTTGTTTTGTCACACCCATCACTCGTATTTTACCATCTCTTCGCCGAACTAGTGCACCTATACAACTCCTAGTTGTATTAGGTGCGTTGGGGACACAAGAGACTTCTTGTATCTTAATTGCAGGGTTGCCTGAGAGAGACCATCTTCAAACTCTACTTCCCTGAGTTCGATAAACCTTAGGCCATCCACTTGAGGGAAATTGATGTTGTCCTACAAACCTCTGCGCTTGGAGGCCCAACATAGTCTACAAGAATATAAGCGTACGTAAACATCAGCTACACAAGGTGAGCAAAGATTTATTAACATGTCATATCACTCAAGCATGGCATATCATACAAACATGGCAAGAGGTGAAGCATAAATAAACTACCTAAGCTAGTCAATTTAAGTGGGGTGAAATCCTAGACATGGCAAACTATTGCGGACCCCACGATAAAAATAGAATTTGGTACTGTTCTTCCCTAAACAAAATTTTATTATTTTTATTAGCAAGCAATAGCAGCATAAACACAATCTACATGTAATTCTAGTCAAGTTACATATAAGAAACATTTTAATCCGAGCAACGGTTAAAAAGTTATTAAAGAAACAATTTACGGTGGCATGCGATGTAATTAGCAGTCAAACAACATGTAAACAAAGTCAAACATGGCAAACAAGCACATTTTAATAGTCTAAAAAAAATTCAAGGCAAGTTTCATGTTTAACGCGTCGCAATTCGAGCTACGAGGTAAAAGATACGGCCAACGCAAAATTAACAATAATCTGCAATTTAATTAAACTAGAAAAGAAAAAAAACATCTACCGGGCCAACAGTACTGGGCCGAGCCCATCTAGCGCAACAGGAAAAAAACTAAAGGAAAAAGGAAAAAAATGGGGCCGCTCACCTCGTGGGCCTCGGCCCAGCTGCGGAGGCGGGCGCAGTGTAGCTGCTAGTCGCCCCAACGCGTGGACGGGAGGTGGGACGCTCGGGGCGCGCCGGCCCACGCGGCGGCGGCAGCGGCCTGCTCGCCCGATCCCGATCGGATCGAGGCCGAGACCGGCGGCCGGCGGCGGAGCAACTCCGGCGAGGAGGCAGGACGAGGGGGCTACAGGGGCTCTGCGGGCGCGGCGTGGGGTCACCGGAGTAGCCGGATGCGGCTGTTTTCCCTTGCCAGCGTGGTCCAAGGGCGGGGCGCTCCGAGCTCGTGTCCGGCCTCCCATGGCGGCGGCTCCTGGGAAGAAAGAAGAAGATGAGGGAGAGGAGAAGAGAGGGAGAGGGAAGGAGGAGGAGAGGGAACGACGTCCGTGACCTGCGGGGTGCCGGCGGAGGCTGGGGCTCGCCGGCGTTGGCCGGAGGCGGGCGGCGCGATGGCGGCTCGGACGAGGAGCTCGGGAGGCGCACGGGCGTGGAGGCTCGGGAACCCAACTGGTGACGTGGCAGCTTCCTGGCCGTCAGATCGGGCGATCTGACGGTCTAGATCTGATGGGCTAGCAAAAGGATGAAAATGGGGTATTTTTGGGGCAATCGTGAGGGGGTGGCTGCAATTTTGTGGCTAGGGAAACCCTAGAAAGGGGTGGGAGTGTGGTGGTCTTTATATAGCCCAGGTGGCTGGCAGTTTGCAAAAACATCCCCGTTTTTTCTCTCTCGCGCGCGGTGTTTACGTTTCTGACCGCCGTGGGTCCGCAGGACCTCCGATTCGGGTAAAACTTTGAACTGCGCGATCAGCGCGTCAAGCCGGCGGCATTCACCTTGCGCTGGAACCGTTCGGAGAACACTTTCCGACGCGCTATAAAAATATCTCGTTTAATTATTAAACGGGTTTTTTTCGTTCCGTTGGCTCCGGCTGGTCTCGTGCGGGTTTTCGCGGCGGTGCTCGGGTCAAACCCGGAGTCGCAAAGGTCGAGTGTCAGGGTAGCAAGGGCCGGTCTTCGTCCGGTACGAGATAAGAGGGAAAAAATAATCGCCGATCGATAAATCAGGGATTTAAACACCGCAAACAAATCAGACAATCAAACAATTCACACCGATTGTTTTTAATTTTTGTGAAATCTAGGCTGTTACACTTTGTTTGTATTGTTTGCTCGAATAGAAGTGGAGCCGGAACCCGAGATCACCCCCTTCGTTGAAGACACTGTATTTGAACCTCGTCAGCAAGGCAAGCAAACCCCCATTGATCATGTCGATAAAATCCCACTTCCCTCTCAGTCTCGCTTATGCATGAAATAGGATGATCACCTTCTTATCGATTCTACCGCATAGTTGAACCCATATCCTTTGCATGAGCTATCATCTTGTCACAGCAGTAAGCAAACCACAATCCTAGCTGACATAGGAGTTGATTGATATCATGTGTCCCCTGCAACTGTTAAAGCTTATTGCATGCTTAGAGTTTACAATGAGGATACTTTTGATATGTGAGTCGGGATGGTAGTGATCATGGTGTTGATGAAGGTGAAACTGTGTCGGTGAATCCACCCTAATACAAGGTGAACGATGAGAGGCTGTGTAGGAGTACACAGTGGGTTGTCTTGTTGAACACCGCCCTAAGCTCGAGTTCTTGTGTGGTGATCCAAGACGAAGAATACTACCACATGTTGGGCACATGGACCCCCGCTCAACGTACTAACTCACCCCTTCGCAGTAGTTTGAAGTTCTGGTAGGTCTGTGGCACGGTCTGTGAAGTGGAAGAACGGCTATTCAGTTCAGCTTGGGACCCTGCACACATCTTCTGGAACCACATCGGTAAACTGGGCGGGTTCACGATGTGGAATCCAGCCCAGATAGGCGTCTCCATTGGATTTGAGTTGGCTGTGAGGTAAAAGTTGTGGACATTATCCTCGTCGACACCCGCTTGAAGGGTGACGAGATCCCGGTGGTAACTGATAGTTTCATGTGTGTAGCAGTACACCCCTGCAGGGTTAATAAACTATTCGAATAGCCGCGTCCGCGGTAAGGGACTACTTGGAAAGCTCTATCTGATTATTAGAAAACTTCAATGGATACTTTTAAAACTTGCCAAGATAAGTGTGAGTGCTATGGCGTGCTTTCTCGTGGGAACTCGAGGAAGGCGCCATAGTGGTGTAATTGGTTCAAGACATGTAGTGGACTCGTGTACGCTTCTTGCCTCCAGTCTGGTACTCGTAGTTCAGGACTAGCCAAGTCAAAACTGGCACTTCTGCTTATGAACCGCACCTCCCTTTCCCTTGATACATGTGCATGAGTAGTATAGCTCCTACATAAGTCTTGCTGAGTATGACTTTGTACTCACGTTTGCTTATTCTATGTTTTAGATGACCCACTGACCCGGAAGGTGGATTCTTCCTAGAGCTCGACGACTGATCAAGCTAGTGTAGTCCCAGTCAAACGGCTAGTCCCTCGTGGAAGGGCTTATTTATAAATAAGGCTTCTTAAGCCATTTGTTAAACTTGTATGTACTCAAACCTACTTTTCTTCCGCATTTTTGATGTAATGTTGGATCACAGACTTGTGATCTCTGTGTGCACTCTGTAAGAGTTATCAATAAAGTTGTAAACTTTGTGGAGAATTGCAATGATACCTACTGTTCATACCAGACATGTGTGATGCGTGTATGATTATAACATGCATGTCTTAGTATGGGTTTTCGAGACCTTAGTTGTGATCTGGCTGGCGGTCTTTTATACACCAAGTGGCCCTTAGATGTGCGCAGCTTGGGGCATCGTGATGCGATTGCCCGTGACTCTGTCACGTGCACACTTTGTTGTATGATCGAGCCCGCCCTAGACCCTGACTAAGTGATCGGGTTGGAGTAAGTGTATGTAAGTTTTATAATTGAATCGAGAGTATGGTTGAGGTGACTTGTCTATGAGTATGGGAGTTCACCACCCATATCATTTAGACTTGTGTGCGGACGATGAGGACCCACCTCAGTTGATCATCCGGCATGGATGGGATTCCCCTCACGTTCGATGCTTTCCGAGAACGTTCTCTTCTTGGCCTTGTCTGCTTAGAAAAGTGGGTACGGTTCTCGTCTCTCCATATGATTGCGTTGTAGCAGATCTTTCATACACTAACCCCGGGTCCCAACAGCCAGGAACATGGATCTATTACTAGAAAAACTTGTGTTCACCCAGATAGGCCCATGAGGGCAACCATCCGATCGAAGCCACAACCCGGGGGGCTTAGAATCTTCCATGGCTTGAGAGAAGGTGCTGGGAAGACGAACCCATCGATGAGGCTTTGAGCGAAAAACTATGAGGAACTGATGGTTAAACACTCGCTCATGGACAACGCCACGGGAAGAACATAACCCCCCGCGGGATCCACGGCCTTATGCACCACGTCCACCTCTACTTCCTTGACCTCGACCCCGGCCGCGACCTCTTCCGCGACCACGACCACGGGAAGTCATGTTACCCTGATCAATGAGGTCTTACTCATCGTTGGCTACGGGAACACGGTTGCGTTGCTTGGGCGCCATGAGCGAGAGAGTTTTCTAAAAGAGAAGAGGAAGATGGAAGTGTGTATTTTCCTCATCACACATTTTCTTCTATATATAGTTGATAATCCGAAGGGCAAACGTCAGTCAACATCATTATGATCATGTGGATTACCAATGTCAGGTGACATTAAAGAAAAAGACTCTTCGACTATTACCATTACATAAATGAGACATTCAATAGGAAACGCCTCGTTTCCTAAAAACATTTAAAGAAGGTACAGTTAACGAGGTAACGACTCTTTGAACGAAACCAATAGAAAGACGGCTTGTCAAAGGAAACCAGATTTTTTTCTGATGAAGTTTGAATCTATGAAGAGTCAGCGTCGGCACTTGCAGAAAAATCCAGGAAGATTACCATGAAGCGAGCATCACGTCAATCTTGGGGGCTAATGTCGAGGGGATGGATCAAGACCATTTACCAGCATACACCCCAGACCGACTCAGCCCATGGAAGGCCCAGAAGGAGAACCCGGTTTCTGGACCGGTTCGTGCCCAACATTAAGCCTGAAGACCATAGAAGGAATAGGTCTTACCTTGATAAACAAGGAAATCACTTGTAACTAGATTAGGACTCTGTCTCGTGTGGAAGTCGGATTCTTGTAACCCTAAGGACCCAACATCTATATAAGTCGGTACCCCGGGGAACCAAAAAGACAACTCAACTTAGATATTATCGAGGCATAAGTAGCGAATCCGCATCTTTGTATTCGAGAAGTCAACACCCAATAATATAAAAGCAGGAGTAGGTCTTTCCCTTCGAGGGGCGGAAACCTGGGTAAATCTCGTGTCTCGTGATGTCGCCGACTTCCTCCTCGTATTCACCTCGCAGCAAAGGTCCCACACTATTTCTCCAATGAGGACATCTTTCTTGACTTTCCCATGACACATGAACTAGAAACTTTCTTTCTCGCGGAACAATAACCGATAGTGGAGACATGGAACACCCATAAAGGTCGGTTCAACACCCTTGTTCTGGCAACAAGATTTTACCCTTAACATGGAAATGAAGGGATCTCATAGTAAATCATTCAATTGGGTCGGTTCAACACCCTTGTTCTGGCAACAATGTGCTCCCATGTGTTACCGGCATCTTCAATGCCCTATGGTCAGGAAAACATGTCATCCATAACACACGAGTTAGTCCTAGAGGCAGACTAAGAACGCTTTGTGTTTATACTCCACACCTGCATATGGGTTTTCCTCCGAAGGCAGTTAACATGCACTTGGTAAACCTCCACATGGGCCATTGCAGTTATAACACAAGAATATAAACATTAATAATGAACCTGGAATTATAATAATACAATTTATTATTGCCTCTAGGGCGTAATTCCAACAGTCTCCCACTTGTACTAGAGACAATAATCCAGTTACATGATTTCTAACATCAATGGTACTACGGTGTTCTTCATGCTTTGCAAGTGGTAGAGGCTTCGTCAACGGGTCTGACACATTCAGAGTCGTATCAATCTTGCATATCCTTAAGTTACCTTCTTCGATGAAGGGGCAAATAAGGTGGTACTTGCGGCAGACATGCTTGGATTTTTTTATGAGACCTTGGATCTTTTGCTTCAGCCACTGCGCCAGTGTTATCACAATATAACTCTAGTGGATCTCTCGCACTTGGGACGACATCAAGCTCGATGATGAAGTTCCTAATCCAAATGCCCTCCTTGGCTGCTTCTGAAGACGCGATGTATTCCGCCTCCGTTGTAGAATTCGCGACGGTATTCTGCTCGAAACTTTTCCAGCTTACTTCTCCTCCATTTAATGTAAATACATAACCTGATTGAGATTTGAAATCATCATGATCAGTCATGAAGCTAGCGTCTGTGTAACCTTTTGCAAGGATCTCTTCATCACCTCCATATACAAGGAACACCTCTTTTGTCCTTCTGAGGTACTTATGTATATTCTTGAAAGCATCCCAATGAACCAATCCAGGGTTGCTTTGGTACCTGCTACAATCACTAATTGCAAATGAAACATCCGGTCTTGTGCACACCATGGCATACATGATCGAACCAATAGCCGAAGCATATTGGTTCGTGCTCATCTCTACCCGTTCTGCAGCCGTCTGAGGCGACTAATTTTGATGAAGTACTTTGCCAACTGCCATCGGGAGATTGCCTTTCTTTGCATTCTCCATTTTGAACCTTTTCAGAATCTTGTCAAGGTACGTGTTTTGGGTAAGCGCTATCATGCGTTTTGATCTATCTTGATAGATTTGAATGCCTAATATGTATGTTGCTTCACCCATGTCCTTCATTGAAACAATATTTTTAAGTGACTCTTTCACTTCATTAAGAAATTTTTATCATTTCCAATTAACAATATGTCATCGACATATAGTACTAGAAAAGCTCTTGCGCTCCAACTTACTTTCTTGTATACACAAGATTCTTCTTCGTTCTTAATGAATCTGAAACCTTTTACAACGTCATCAAAACATTTATTCCAACTCCATGATGCCTGCTTCAAACCATAAATGGCCCTTTGAAGCTTGCATACCTTACCCACTTCTTATGGACCGACAAAACCTTCAGGTTGTATCATGTATAAATCCTCAAGATTTCCATTGAGGAAAGTTGTTTTGATGTCCATCTTCAATATATCATAGTCGAAATATGCAGCGACTGCTAGTAAAGTCCGAATAGACTTAGGCATCACTACGGGCGAGAAGGTCTCGTCGTAGTCAACTCCTGGGACTTGTCGAAAACCTTTTGCAACAAGCCCTGCTTTGTAGACAGTTAGGTTTCCGTTTGTGTCTGTCTTTTGTTTAAAGATCCATTTGCATTCAATTCGTTTGACACCTTCAGGAGGGTCTGCCAATCTCCAAACCTGGTTTTGGTGCATAGACTCTATTTCGGATTTCATGGCCTTTTACCCTTTGGTAGAGGCAGGGCTCACCATTGCTTCATTATAGTTCGCAGGCTCACCATCTTCCATTATGAATAATTCATTATGAAACCACTCTGGTTCAAGATGAAGTCTTGAAGACCTACGAGGGGCAGTACTTGGCTTGATCGGAGTCACTGTATCAGGTATAGTGATTTGCGGCTCATTCATGGGAATTGACTCCTGAACATTTTCGGGTTCCTTTCCTTGAGGGACCGAAGATTCAATAATCTCATCAAGCTGTACTATCCTCCCACTCACTTCTTTCATGAGGAACTCTTTCTCGAGATATACACCGTGTTTTGTGACAAACACTCTGCCCTCTGTACGGTGGTAGAAGAAGTATCCAACTGTCTCTTTTGGATATCCAATAAACTAGAATTTGTCTGCTTTGGGGTCAAGCTTGTTTGTTTGCAAGCAATTCACATACGTGTCACATCCCCAAATTTTAGATACGACAAATCGGGCTTATTCCCATGCCAAATTTCATATGGTGTCATTTCCACAGACTTTGATGGGGCTCTGTTTAAACTGTGGGCAGCAGTTTCTAAAGTGTATCCCCAGAAAGATAATGGAAGTTCCGTTAGGGACATCATAGACCTTACCATGTCTAACAAGGTTCGGTTACGCCTCTCAGACACACCATTTCTTTGTGGTGTTCCTGTTGGAGTAAGTTGCGGAACAATTCCACGATCTCTAAGATGTGCGGTAAACTGATCGCTTAGGTATTCACCTCCATGATCAGATCGTAGAAAATTTATCCTTTTGTTCTGATGGTTCTCCACTTCGTTCTAAAACTCTTTAAACCTTTCAAAAGTTTCATATTTATTTTTCATTAAGCAGATATACCCATATCTGCTTAAGTCATCAGTAAACGTTACGAAGTAAAAAATATCCATTGCATGAACCTCTACAGATTGGACCAAACACATCAGCATGAATGATTTCCAATAGTTTAGTTGCCCGCTTTACAACTCCATTGAACGGTGTTTTGATCATCTTTCCCATTAGACAAGCTTCGCATGTGTCAAATGAATCAATATCAGAAGACTTTAATACTCCATGTTTATGAAGCTTCTCCATGCATTTCTTTCCAACGTGACCAAGACAGCAATGCCACAACATGGTGGTATTTTCATCAGACAACTTTATGCGTTTAGTTTCTATGTTAAAGACGTTGTTTCTACAATCAAGATCAAGTATGAATAATCCACCAACCAGTGGTGCAAATCAATAAAACATTTTATTCATATAAATAGAAGATCCACTATTCTCAGATTTCAACGAATATCCATCGCGTAACAAAAATGATCCAGATATTATGTTCTTACACAACTCAGGAACAAAATAACATTTATTCAATTCCAATGTAAATCCTGAAGGTAGACGTAGAGTGACGACACCAACGTCTTTGGCGTCGAGATGGACACCGTTTCCGACGCGCATCATCATCTCTCCTTTTTCCAACTTCCTCATCTTCCTAAGCCCCTGCATTGTATTGCAAATGTTAGCAACCGATCCGCTATCAAATACCCAAGAGTTGGAATTTATGGCAGTAAACTAGGCATCAATAACATTGCTATCAATTATACCTTTGATGGGCGGTCCAGCACATGATTCTTCCAGAGTCAATCTTATCCTCTGCTCCATAGTGTCTCTTATTCGCGTGACAAGATTATAGAACGGTTGTGGGAATTATGCAAAGATGAGACCATGTCGGGACCCGGGGTTAGCGTATGCAAGCCTCGCTACAACACAATCATATGGAGAGCCGAGAACCGTACCCACTTGTCTAAGCAGACAAGGCCAAGCACAGAACCTTCTCGGAAAGCATCGAACGTGAGGGGCATCCCATCCAGGCCGGATGATCAACTGAAATGGGTCCTCATCGTCCGCACACAAGTCTAAATGATATGGGTGATGAACTCCCATACTCATAGACAAGTCGCCTCAACCATACGATCGATTGTATTATAACCCTTACATAGACTTACTCCAGCCCGATCACTTAGTCAAGGTCTAGGGCGGGCTCGATCATACATCAAAGTGTGCACGAGACAGAGTCTCGAACAGTCGCATCGCGATGCCCCAAGCTGCGCACATCTAAGGGCCACTTGGTGTATAAAAGACCGCCAGCCAGATCACAACTAAGGTCTCGAAAACCCATACAAAGACATGCATGTTATAAACATACACGCAGCACACATGCCTTGTATGAACAGCAGGTATCATTGCAATTCTCTACAAAGTATATATCTTTATTAATAACTCTTACAGAGTGCACATAGAGATCACAAACATGTGATCCAACATTACCACAGACAAGCGGAAGCAAGTAGGTCTGAGTACAGAAAAGTTTAACAAATGGCTTAGAGAAGCCTTATCTAAAAACAAGCCCTCCACGAGGGAACCAGTCGTCTGACTGGGACTACACTAGCTTGGTCTTGGTCTGAGTCTTCATTCTTCGAGCTTCGGTTATAAGCCACCATCGGGGTCGATGGTTCATCTAAAACATAGATTAAGAAAACGTGAGTACAAAATCGTACTCAGCAAGACTTACATAGGAGCTATACTACTCATGCACATGTATCAAGGTAAAGGGAGGTGGGGTTTCACTTGCAGAAGTGCCAGCTTTGACTTGGCTAGTCCTAAACTACGAGTACTAGACTTTGAGGTAAGAAGCGTACACGAGTCCACTACATCTCTTCAACCAATTACACTGTAGGAGATATGCCCTAGAGGCAATAATAAATGTTATTATTTATCTCCATGTTTGTAATTATGTTTATATTCCATGTTATAACTGCAATGGTTCTCGAGTCTGCAATAACCACGAGGCTCGGAGGAAGACTCATATGCACGTGTGGAATAATAAACGGATAAAATATATATTCCTAGTCTCGCCTCTAAGACTATGCCGGAAACTTTGAGGGCACAATGTTAGAAGAACCTTTGTGTTGAATCGACCCAGATTGATGTTATGCTATGAGATACATTCGTCACCAGTTAATGGATTATAACATAGAGAAAGTTGAGCGTTTGCATAATTCCTTAGACCATGAGAGTATCGAGTTCCTTCGTACTTGCTTCGTGAACTTTGGGGTTTGTTAAACGTCATCTGTAAAAGGATGGCTATTACGGCGGCTTACGGGTTCACGGAAAAGTATGACCAGGAACTAGGTAGCTCAAGATTGGGATTTGCTCCTCCGTCGATGGAGAGATATTCTTCGGGCCCTCTCGGTGTTAAAGTATCCACCATCGTCTGGCCAGACACAGTGTGATTTGATCACAGGGATGCCGGAACACGGGAACGAGAAAAGAGAACAATACCGGAAACGAGGTAACTGGCATAGTGGACAAGTTGTTGATTCACGGGGATGCCGATAAGTCTCACCTCGGGTGTTTGTAACATATCGCGAAGCAACAGGAATAGCACACGGCAACTGGAGGTTCACTCGAATATTTATTCGTGTGGGGATAGGGGTCAATATGGGTGTCCACGGCTCCGATGTTGATCATTGATCGGAAAGCGTTCCGGGTCATGTCTATACTTCACCGAACCTATAGGGTCACACGCTTAAGGGTCATCTATCTGCTGAATACTAGACAGGGAGTCTGAGAGAAAGTCACCGAAAAGGTTTCGGAGAAAACGGAAAAGTTCCGGAGAGAGAACACCGGAATAGTTTCGGTAAAACCGAAAAGTTGTTTCGGAGTGAACCACTAAGCCGAAAAGATTCCGGTAAGCACCTTGTACTTTTGGAGGGTGCCACAATTGTTCTGGTAACTTCTGGATTTTTTCTGGAGAAAAGAATAAAATATTTTTTTCGGAAATATTTCGGAGCTGCCGGAAATGTTCCGGAGCTGCCGGAAATGCTTAGGTTGCTTTTCGCAGATGAAAATCACTAATCCAAAATTGTTTCGGAACGCGCCCAAAATCATTTTAGTGGGTATTGGAATTATTCTAAGACCCACAGAAATATTTTCGGATTTTTCGGACGCGAAAAAGTGGTGTTATGAATAGTAAAAAGTACTACTTGGGATATTTTTGGAAAGCCTTCTAGAAGGACTTGGGAGCCAAGAAAGCCCCCTTGGGTTTCCTATAAATAGAGGTGTGAGGGCAGCCCCATATCCTTGATCCAAGCTCTCCCTTGAGTTCTATACAAATGCCATGCATGATCTGGCTTTCTCTCTCCCTCCCAGCGAAATAGTTTCGTAGAGCCGAAAGGCTGTCTAGGTTCTGGCAGGAACTAGTTCTGGACGGCGAAGCCCTGTCGGATAGCTGACACCATATGTGTGCAACCCTGTAGAGAGGTCGTAGTTTCGATCTTTTTCCCGAAGGGCTGTCCAAATTATCGTTCGAGTTTCAAGGGTCCTCCCGAAGGGCTGTCCGAGTTACCGATCGAGTTTCGAGGGGCCTCCCGAAGGGCTGTCCGTGACACCGTCCGAGGGACTGTCCGACCGCCTCCCGGAGCGCTGTTCGAGGAGCAGACGAGGGATAACATCCTCGCGGTTGGGAGGTTGTAAATCCTAGCTGCGGGGATCTGCACCGACGATCTACATCGACTCTACTTCCGCTGCTCTACGAGTCGGTAACGATCAGATCAAAACCTTGTATGTAGTCTCCATAGTGGTCCTGGGCGTGTTCGTAGTGCGGAAATTTTTGTTTTCTGTTGCGTTCCCCTACAGTGGTATCAGAGCCGTGCTATGCGTAGATGCATGTTGCGATCTAGAATACATAGAGATGTATGGGTATTGCATAATATAATTTTGGAGTAGATTAGATCTATTGCTGAAAATTATTTATGCGGGTGGCAGATGAAATCTGTTACTCGATGTTCTTGTTGCTTCCCTAGAATTTGCATATTTCTGATGTCGATAACAGTATGGTGGAGTTTCAAAGTTCTGGCAATCTGCGATCCTGATTGATCAAAGAAGTGCTAACAGTTAGTTGAATTCCATCGTAGTTAGAGAAAGAAGAAATTTCGCAGACTAAAGGGCAATGCAGATATGATCTGCACGGGGTTCACGCGTATGACGAAGTTCAGTATGGGGTTCGAGATTTTATTATCCCGTGCTTCATAGACCCCGCGATGTTAATCTAGCGACTTGAATAATCATACTTGATGATAAAACGTTGGTAGCTGTGGTTTGGTTGAAACCTTAGAAGCCACGTAAAATAAAATTTTGCCTAAACCGATTAGAGGCGTCTAACTTGGTTTTGCAGGATGTGCATGTGATGTGGTATAGCAAAGCTCATATTAATTCGATTATGTATGAGATGACTATATAATGTAAATTTATTAACATGACCTGCGTGTCATGATTCGGCATGATGGCTGGAGCCATATGATTGTCACTTTAATGACCTGCGTGTCAACCTTATGTAATGCACTTATTTTATTAGCTATATAGATAGCAATATTATTTGGTGCATCGACAAGGTGGTGGCAATCTTCGCGAAGGTGAACTCCGACGCAAATGCCAAAGACGAAGAAATACTTGACTTCTCCGTCAGAAGGGGCTATACCATATCATGCTATTATGAATTGCATGAGATGTTTATCCCTTATGTTGCACCCTTCTTGATTGCGTGGTAGTTGCTTTTTATTAGGGTGATCTCTCACTTAAAATATCAAGTACTTAGTGTTCTCCCAAGTGTAGCACCGTCACAGCATCTATCCTTTCGGGGTGCGCCATGGATGCATGGGTACGAACGATTGGAGAAATGTAAGGCGGGTGAGGTCAGACCTCGCAGCAAGATCACTTGGTTATCTTGACGTTCATGGCAGGATCGTCCTGAGCTCAGAACACACGCATCGAAAGATGAACAAGAGTCACATAAAGATGTGATCGGCAAGTTGGCCTACCAAATCATAATCCTCGTCATGAGATGATGATTCTATGGCGTTGTATTGATATTTGGATCTTGAATCACTCATAATCAATTTTGAGAGATATTGATTTGAGTGGGAGCGCACTTTAGAATTAACTTGTTTTAATTCTTAGTGCAATTAATTATGAACACTGTCTAAGTATAATTTGCTTAATAGTTGTAGAATAATGGCTCGTGTTTCCACCTTCCCTATTAAATTTGAATAAGCTGTTAAATATCTGGTCAAAACTTTACGGTTGGTAACGTAATGTGAGGATTGTCCTCAAGAGTGCCGAGAAGGATTTTGTCCTATCGCATGCTTTCGGTGTCCTCCCGCTAATGCTATGGATGATGTGACTCTCATCCTTCGATCCAAAAGCTAGAATTCCATTGTGGTCAAGTGCAATACGTTTGCTTCCATAAAACCCGAACTTCACAAGTTTAGGGATAGTTATGTAATATTCATGGAACTGAAAATTGTTTTCAGATACAGACAAAGGCTAAAAGATATGAGATATCCAAAGCAACATTTGTTTGCAAAGTATTAGTAAAGTGTTTACTGGGCTTTTGGCTGATAGGAGAGGGATCTAGAAGAACGCCTGTCATATGATGAAGGTGAATAAAACAAACAACTTAAAGAGAAAGGAAATGTCCAAAGGGTGTTAGTGTGACTCACACGCCTAGGAAGTCCGGGGCTAACGCCGCTCTTAAAGTTTGGTGCTTCTTCTGAGAGTAGGAGAAATATTGAAAGTTAAACTGTTAGAAGTATAAAGGCAAAAAGGAAAGAAGACTGGAATATCCAGCTCATGTATGAATGTCATACAAGTTTTTGATGTATAGAAGGCTGGTCAAAAATATAGTTCTTGGGAATTATGGTTAAACATGTTAATCACTAATTCTTGGGTATTGTGAGTTAAATCACAAAGATACCCGCTCGATTGCATTCTGTTGAAACTCGATGTAAGAACTACAACGGCCGAAAAGACTTGCCAGTAATGAGGTTTAGATACGCGCTGGGAACATAGTAAAAGTTACTATACCTTCCATCGGTGTATTGTCGTCTGTATTTATTTTCATAATTCATTTTAGAGTTTTATACACTCTAGCTCATTGCATAAGGTATGTTGCAAGAAGGTTGTTCATAAGAGAACTTTTCATGTTCGATGTTATGAATAACATAAGGGCCATACTTTCATTATGAATGAGATGTATGTTATGAATATTGATAATAATACATTACCTCTGTGTTTACTTTCATAATTCATTTTAGAGTTTTATACACTCTAGCCCATTGCATAATGTTTGTTGCAAGAGGGTTGTTCATAAAAGAACAATTGTTGTTCAGTATTATGAATAACATAAAAGGCCATGCTTCCATCGAAGATGGGATGTATGTTATGAATATTGATGGTAATATGATACATCCATAACACTGATGCTAAATGTCGAAAGACTAAAAGAATAACACATATGTGTGGCACTGCATTTGGTCACATTGGAGAAACCCGCATGGAGAAATTCCATAATGATGGATTTTGAAGTCATTTGATTATGAATCATCTGAAACTTGCAACCTTCGTCCGAAAAGTGAAGTGACTGAAATACCGTTCACAGGCCATAAGGAACGAGCAACAAACTTATTCGAAATCATACATTTTGATGTGTGTAGTCCGATAAATGTTGTTACTAGTAGTGGATTTATCTATCTTCAGAAATGACTCAAGTAGATATATGGATATTTACTTGATGAGACGTAAGTCTGGATCTTTTGAAATCATTCAAAAGGTTTTCAAAAATGAAGTGGAAGTTATTGTAACAAGAAAATTATGTTTCTACAATTCGATTGCAGAAAGGAATATTTTGAGTTACAAGTTTAGCGAATGTCTGATGAGTTGTGAAAAGAGTTTCATAACATACACCTCCCGGAACACCACTGTGAGTGGAATGTCCGTGAAGATGTAATCAAACCATTTATGACATGGTAAGATCAAAGATGACATAAATCAATTTGCCATTATCCCTTTTAATGTAATGCTTTAGAGACTGCGGCTTTTACACTGAAAAGAGCTCCATCGGGTGTGATGAAATGACGCCATGGTACGGTATGCCCAACCATGTTATATCTTTTCTTAAACATTTGGAATATGGGGCTTGTGTAAAAGGTTACAAACCTATTCCAAATCAGACAAGTGCTACTTTGTAGGTTATCCCAAATTATTGGGAATTCCTCCACCACTATACCGAGGCAAAAGGTTTTGCCACAAAGAAAGGTATGCTTTTAAAGAGAATGGTTCTTGAAAAAAGGTGAGTGGGAGGACAGTGCAACTCGATGAGATAACAGTATCTTCGTCATCAGATCAAAGGAAAGGAACCTTGGAAGTGATTCCAGAGTTTCCTACTGCGACTGATACGGAAGCTCCTACATGAGATGTATGGACTTCGGTCGAACTTGCAGCTAAACCACGTAGGAAAAACTCATGCAAACCTCTCAGGTGCGCAAACGAGATATTGTTGTTGGACAACAATATACCTACGATAATTAAGGAAGCAATGATGGGCCCTGACTCCGGAATTGGCTAAATGCCAATACAATCCGAGATAGTTTCCATATAAATAAATCAAGATTGTATCTTGATGGACCATTCGGAAGACTTTGAGTCTAACGAATATTAATGGAACTATAAACTGATACGGATAAAAATGTTTTATCCATAAAGCTCGACTTGTTGCTTATAACAATTTCAAGGAATTAACTACGGCGAGATTGTCTCTCCGTAGCGATGCTTAAAGTCGGTTCGGGTTAAACTTGCAATTAATACATATTTCATTCATGAGATATGAAACATGGATGCCAAAAGGATTTCCATAAGATGGAAATACTGCCTTGGACTTGCATATGATACAGTCCAAGGTATTTTATCAGTCCAGAGGATGCTAGTGAGTATGCAAACTTCAGAGTTCCTGCGATGGACAAAAGAGAGCATAATGGAGTTGGAATCTTCGTTTTTGATGAAATAATCAAAAGAGTTTGATTTCATCGATGGATAACGAAGATGCTTGTGGCTACAAGAAAGTAAGTGGGAGCATAATAATATTTCTAAAAACCTTGTGTGCCTAACACATTGTTAATTGGAAATAATATAAATTTCTTGACACAAATTAAGACTTCATTGAAAATAGTTTTTCGACGAAGTGCTTGGGCTAAGTAGTCTTGATATTAGGCATAATTATCTACGAGATATAATTGCCTAATAGGGCTAAGCCAAAATACATATTGACAAGATGCTAAAACAGTTGAGCGTTAAAAACTCCAAGGAGTGATTCTTCACGAAGTCACATGGAAAGAATTTTTGCAAGACTCGGTGTCCTGAAACACTGATGAGCAAAATACATGATGGATATTCCATACACCTTTGTGTTTGGATTAATCATGTATTCCATGGTATATAAAACAACCAGATATGTCCAGTACTCCCAAGTTGTTGCGAGTATAGATACCAAAGTGATCAAAGTACTGATCATGGGACAAAAGTGAAAAATGTCATTGAGTACTAAAGTAGCACTGATGACATGTTTTCTCGCAAGAAGAGATTATGAAGTGCTTGTTGTAAGTAATTACATCAATATAGTCTACATCAATGCTCCATGCGATTTTCGATCTAAGTTAAGGGTTTTTGTGTGATACACGGTATGGTGGCACAGTAAGTTGGAATTGTTCCAAACAGGTTACTGTGGCAAATTCTATAACAAAGGCTGAGTATGATGACGCTTTAGAAGCGACAAAGAAGATGTTGAATCATATAGTTCATTCATGAACTTAGTATGGTTCCAAGATGGCTTTGGTCAATGGAACACTATTGAAGATAATTGCTCCATAGCTCAGTCTGAGGAATCAAGGTTCGACCAGTGATTCACATATATACAAAGCCGAGTCCACACAAAATATGAATTTTGTGAAAGCGTGAAAACGCGAGGATATTCAAAGATACACACGGAGCTGAAGTTGTGAGATCCGTTGGACATCCGGCTATACCACAAGCGGAGGATATTTTACACCAGTATGCCATAGGTGTAAAGTGCATTAGCATTGACTAGATTATTGACTCTAGTGCAAGTGGGAGTCTATAGGAGATATGCCCTAGAGGCAATAATAAATGTTATTATTTATCTCCATGTTTGTAATTATGTTTATATTCCATGCTATAACTGCAATGGTTCTCGAGTCTGCAATAACCACGAGGCTCGGAGGAAGACTCATATGCACGTGTGGAATAATAAACGGATAAAATATCTATTCCTAGTCTCGCCTCTAAGACTACCTCAAGTGTTGCATGATGGTTCTGTTTTCCTGATCATGGGCATTACTATGCCGGCAACTTTGAGGGCACAATGTTAGAAGAACATTTGTGTTGAATCGACCCAGATTGATGTTATGCTATGAGATACATTCGTCACCAGTTAATGGATTATAACACAGAGAAAGTTGAGCATTTGCATAATTCCTTAGACCATGAGAGTATCGAGTTCCTTCGTACTTGCTTCGTGAACTTTGGGGTTTGTTAAACGTCATCTGTAAAAGGGTGGCTATTACGGCGGCTTACGGGTTCACGGAAAAGTATGACCAGGAACTAGGTAGCTCAAGATTGGGATTTGCTCCTCCGTCGATGGAGAGATATTATTCGGGCCCTCTCGGTGTTACAGTATCCACCATCGTCTGGCCAGACACAGTGTGATTTGATCACAGGGATGCCGGAACACGGGAACGAGAAAAGAGAACAATACCGGAAACGAGGTAACTGGCATAGTGGACAAGTTGTTGATTCACGGGGATGCCGATAAGTCTCACCTCGGGTGTTTTTAACATATCGCGAAGCAACAGGAATAGCACACGGCAACTGGAGGTTCACTCGAATATTTATTCGTGTGGGTATAGGGGTCAATATGGGTGTCCACGGCTCCGATGTTGATCATTGATCGGAAAGCGTTCCGGGTCATGTCTATACTTCACCGAACCTATAGGGTCACACGCATAAGGGTCATCTATCTGCTGAATACTAGACAGGGAGTCTGAGAGAAAGTCACCGAAAAGGTTTCGGAGAAAACGGAAAAGTTCCGGAGAGAGAACACCGGAATAGTTTCGGTAAAACCGAAAAGTTGTTTCGGAGTGAACCACTAAGCCGAAAAGGTTTCGGTAAGCACCTGGTACTTTTGGAGGGTGCCACAATTGTTCTGGTAACTTCTGGATTTTTTCTGGAGAAAAGAATAAAATATTTTTTTCGGAAATATTTCAGAGCTGCCGGAAATGTTCCGGAGCTGCCGGAAATGCTTAGGTTGCTTTTCGCAGAAGAAAATCACTAATCCGAAATTGTTTTGGAACGCGCACAAAATCATTTTAGTGGGTATTGGAATTATGCTAAGACCCACAGAAATATTTTCGGATTTTTCGGACGCGAAAAAGTGGTGTTATGAATAGTAAAAAGTACTACTTGGGATATTTTTGGAAAGCCTTCTAGAAGGACTTGGGAGCCAAGAAAGCCCCCTTGGGTTTCCTATAAATAGAGGTGTGAGGGCAGCCCCATATCCTTGATCCAAGCTCTCCCTTGAGTTCTATACAAATGCCATGCATGATCTGGCTTTCTCTCTCCCTCCAAGCGAAATAGTTTCGTAGAGCCGAAAGGTTGTCTAGGTTCCGGCAGGAACTAGTTCTGGACGGCGAAGCCCTGTCGGATAGCTGACACCGTATGTGTGCAACCCCGTAGAGAGGTCCTAATTTCGATCTTTTTCCCGAAGGGCTGTCCAAATTATCATTCGAGTTTCAAGGGTCCTCCCGAAGGGCTGTCCGAGTTACCGATCGAGTTTCGAGGGGCCTCCCGAAGGGCTGTCCGTGACACCGTCCGAGGGACTGTCCGACCGCCTCCCGGAGCGCTGTTCGAGGAGCAGAAGAGGGAGAACATCCTCGCGGTTGGGAGGTTGTAAATCCTAGCTGCGGGGATCTGCACCGACGATCTACATCGACTCTACTTCCGCTGCTCTACGAGTCGGTAACAATCAGATCAAAACCTTGTATGCAGTCTCCATAGTGGTCCTGGGCGTGTTCATAGTGCGGAAATTTTTGTTTTCTGTTGCGTTCCCCTACATACACCACTATGGTTACTTCCTCGACTTCCCCACGAGAAGCACACCATAGCACTCACGCTTATGTTGCGAGTTTTAGAAGTATCCACTTCAAGTTGTCTAATAATCGAGCAAAACTCTCGAGGCAGTCCATAACCGCGGACGCGGCTATTCGAATAGTTTTGTTAACCCTGCAGGGGTGTACCGCTACACACACGTGTCATCATTTACCGCCTTTTTCGTGTCACCGTTCAAGAGATGACAGCGAGGATGCCACCACAACACTTCGCCCACAGCTCCGTTCTAGTCCAGAGAGTCGCCTATCTGAGGGGGATCCGTATGGAAGTCCGGTGGAGGTTCCAGTACAGCCTCAAACGATGTGTGCAGGGTCCCAAGCCGGTCTTGAAAAGCCGTTCATCCACTTCGCAGACCGTGCCACAGCCCTACCAGAACTCCGAACTACTGCGACTCTTGGGGTTCGAACGGGGTGAGGTACTAGGATGCGAGGGGTCAGTGAGCCCAATGTGTGGTTGTACTCTTCTTCTTGGATCACCACACAAGAACTAGGACTTAAGGCGATGTTCAACGAGACAACCCACTGTGTACTCCTACACAGCCTCTCATCGTTCACCTTGTATTAGGGTAGATTCACCAACACATTTCACTTTCATCAACACCATGTTTATCATCACGACTCACATCATAAGCAACCTCATTGTACCACTAAGCATGCAATAAGCAGTAACAGTTGCAGGGGCCACATGATATCAACCAACTCCTACATCTGCTAGGATTGTGGTTTGCTTACTACTGTGACAAGATGATAGGTCATGCAAAGGATATGGGTTCAACTATGCGATAGAAACGTTATCATGGTGATCATCCTAAACAATGCATAAGCGAGACATGAGAGGGAAGTGGGATTTTATCGACATGATCAATGGGGTTTGCTTGCCTTGCTGACGAGGTTTCGATAACGGAGTCTTCAACGAAGGGGGTGACCTCGAGTTCCGGATCCACTTCTATCCGAGCAAACAATATAAACAAAGCATAAATAAGTTGCAATGCTCAAGCACATGATTATGTTGTCAAATGATCTGAATTGTATTGGTGTGATCTAGGTTTCATTTGCAACAAGTTAATTGAAGTTGATTTGAAAGTGAATTCAAATTCAAACTCCAAATGTGTTTAAATTGGTCCAAGTTGCATTTGCTAGCATTTGTATTTTTTAATCCAAAAGATCATGTGTGTGATAAGCTTCTGAAGTGTAGGTGAAATATAGCATAGTTCCATGGTCCAAGTTGCAAAAGCATTTGATTTGAATTTGAATTAATTTCAAATAAATCAAATGACATATGCTACTGGTCCCATTTTAAAATCAACTCAAACAAAGTTGAAAGTTGCATATTTGGAAAGACAATTTTTTCCTAATCATTTTTCATATATTATTTGTCCAATTTGGAGTTAATATGAATTAATTATGAATTTCCAAAGTTTATTGCATTTTCTGGAATTTCTCTGATTATTTTAATTCTTTTTGATTTATTGCGTCAGCAGAGGGGGCTGACCAGTCAAACTGACTAGGGGACCCCACCTGTCAGCCACAATGGGGTTAAACCCGGTTTAAATTAAAACTTAAATTGGTTTAGAGGGGGCTGGCCCCACCTGTCAGTGGCCCAAGGCCTAACTAAACAGGGGTTAGCCCCCTAAACTAATCGGGCCGCCGGCGGTTAGCCGCCGGTGACCATCCCGCGAGGCGGCGTCCACTGGTGCCGGCGTTCCCGTGGTCCTCTTGATGCGCCAAGACCACCATTTTGGAGCCCTGAGCATCGCGCTTCGAACTGGACCAAGAACAAGGCCTGGGGGGCACGGCATCATCGTTGGCGATGAGCCCTAGCGGCGGCGGAGCTACTGGTCCGAGGTGGAACTAGCTGTGAAGCGCCATTTGAAACAATCGTGGTTGCAATCGAAGCAGAGGAGCACAGGGAGCAAGTTAGACATGGCCTCGGGGTTCTAGGGTTCAAGGCTGCACGACGACGAGCATCCCGGCAGCGAGGTGCTCCTGCGTTCATGGCGGATCCGGCTAGAGTTGAGGAGGGGGACGATGGAGTAGTTCGGGAGAACCATAATCTCACCGTGAACTCAACGGAGTCAGTGGCGCGCTCGGGGAGGCTTAACGGTGGCCGGAATTTAAAGGCGACGTGCTGCGGCTGGAGGTGAAGACGATGAAGGGGGTGGCGATCCTAGAGCACCCCTGCTCGATTCCTTCTTCTCCGTGGCGTAGACGACGACGGCGAAGACGATGGACATCACGGAGGGGCCCGAGGAGGTCACTGGCCACGGCTGGGCGGTGGCTTGCTCCGGTGGAGCGCTCGGTCTTTTCTGGCGGCGAGGAAAACAACGAGAGGAGAGCGAGAGAGAGAGCAACGAGTGAGGGGAAGGAGGTAGGAGCTCCTGGGCGATCTCGTGGCGCAGGCAGAGGGCAGGTGGAGGCCTAGAAGCCTCCTGGTGGCCACGGCAGCGTCGCCGGGATCTCCCAGCTCGCCACCGAGCTGGTTGAGGAAGAGGACAAACGGCGAGGTGGGCTGGGCCGTGTTGCTGGGCTAGACAGGCTTGAGTTGGGCCGAAGCCAGGGGCTGTTCCTTTTCCCTTTTCTTCTCTCTTTTTCTTTTTATATTTTCTGTAATATGTTTGACCTAGCTAATAAAAATAGCTAGGCATTTTTATAAATGCTGAAAAAAATTATATGGCCTCATAATAAAATAGACTAGCCACTTATAAAGTTTCAACATTTTTAAAATTCAAATAATTTGAATCTTAACTCAAATAGGGTTATTTTATTAATTCCAAGGCACTGTTTGAATATTAGAAAATTCCATGAGCATGGGATTGCTCCCAAACCATTTTTAAAATGATCAGCACCATTTATAGGAATTTTCCAAAAGTTCAAATGATTTTTGGAAAAAGAATTTTATCTGGCCATTTGATTTAATTTCTCAGGGCTTTTCTTTTCCCCAATTTTGATTTTTCTTTTTGAATTTTTCACATGATGCAAAGTAGCACTTGATCCTAGCACATACCTAACTTGGGGTTGTGACAACTCGCCCCCACTCAAAAGAATCTGGTCCCGAGATTCAGAAGTCTGCGGGAGGAAGGAGGGGTACTCGGCACGGAGACGGTCTTCTCTTTCCCACGTGGCTTCGTTCTCTGAGTGATGAGACCACTGAACTTTCAGAAACTTGATCTTCTTTCGGCGAGTGACACGGTCTGCTGAATCAAGAACACGAACAGGGTATTATCGACAAGAAAGGTCATCTTGGAGATCGAGCGTTTCATGGTCGACTTCGCGGATGGGGTCCTTGAAGCAACGCCTGAGTTGTGACACATGGAATACATCATGTACTCGGGAAAGGTGCGGGGGTAGTTCAAGTTGGAAGGCAACTTCTCCACGTTTGGCAATAATGCGGAAGGTCCGATGTAACGTGGGGCCAACTTGCCTTTGATACCGAATCTTTGGGTTCCCTTCAGAGGAGTAACCCGGAGGTAAGCCTTCTCATCCAGATTGTAGCTTTCTTGCCTATGATGACGATCATAGTAGCTTTTCTGACGAGACTGTGCGGCTTTCAATTGATCACGAACAATGCGAACTTGCTCTTCTGCTTCCTTGATCATGTCCGGTCCAAAGAATTGTCTCTCACCGGTTTCTGACCAGTTAAGGGGTGTTCGACATCGTCGTCCATATAGGAGTTCAAAAGGAGCCATGTTCAGACTAGATTGAAAACTATTGTTATAAGCAAATTCGGCACATGGAAGAGACTTCTCCCAATTCTTTCCGAAAGATATAACACAAGCTCTGAGCATGTCTTCAAGAATTTGGTTAAACCTTTTGACTTGACCACTAGACTGAGGATGGAAAGCGGTACTAAAGGAGAGATGAGTTCCCATAGCACGTTGGAAGCTTCCCCAAAATCTAGAGGTGAAAAGGCTACCACGATCGGAATTGATTTCCAAAGGACCACCATGAAGGGATGCAATTCTAGAGACATACAAGTCCGCTAACTGGCTAGCAGTTATAGACTCGCGAACTGGAAGGAAGTGAGCAACTTTGGAAAGCCTGTCAATGACCACGAAGATGTCATCATTTCCTTTCTGGGTTTTTGGAAAGCCGGTGATGAAGTCCATACCGACTTTGTCCCATTTCCACTCTGGAATAGGCAAAGGTTGAAGTGTGCCAGCAGGTCTTTGATGTTCTGCCTTAATGCGACGACAAACATCACATTCGGCAACAAATTGAGCAATGTCTCTCTTCATCCTAGTCCACCAAAATCTCTGGCGTAGATCTCGGTACATTTTTGTGCTACCGGGATGAATTGAGAGGGGTGTGTCATGGGCTTCTTTGAGGATGAGTTGCCTTAGATCCCTATTCTTAGGTACTACCAAACGATTTTCAAAGAATACCGTTCCTTTGCTATCTATGGAGAAACATTTAGCAACTCCGCTAGCAATGTTCTCTTTGATCCGGCGAACACCTCGTGCACGCCTTTGGGCAACTATGATTTGATCCTCAAGAGTTGGTTTCGCCACCAAGGTAGAAAGATAGCCATGAGGAACTATCTCAAGATTGAGCTTTCGAAATTCCTCATGAAGAAATGGTTGATACTGCTGTAACATGAGGTTGTTACAGTACGACTTACGACTTAGTGCATTGGCTTTGCCTGGGGTGTAAGAAATTACTACGTTGTAATCTTTTATCAACTCAATCCAGCATCTTTGCCTGAGATTAAGATCTGGCTGGGTGAAAATGTATTTGAGGCTTTGGTGGTCGGAATAGATCTCGCAACGGTTACCACGGAGGTAATGTCGCCAAGTTGTTAAGGCATGAACTACGGCAGCGAGTTCAAGATCGTGGGTAGGATAGTTCTCTTCATGTGGCCGCAACTGGCGTGAAGCATAAGCTACCACATGTTGATCTTGCAGAAGTATGCATCCTAACCCTTGCCGTGATGCATCACAATAGATTTCGAAATCCTTTTTGGTGTCTGGAGGTGCAAGTACGGGTGCAGAAGTCAATCTTCTTTTTAGCTCTTGAAAGCTTTCCTCGCACTTGGGAGTCCATAAGAATTTCTTATCTTTCTTGAGGAGTTCAGTTAGAGGCTTTGCAACTTTAGAAAAATTCTCGACGAAGCGACGGCAATAGCTGGCTAGGCCAAGAAAACTCATAACTTGCTTAACCGATTCAGGTGGAGTCCAGTCAAGGACGGCCTGAACTCTCTCGGGATTCACAGCAATGCCTTTTGCAGAAATCACGTGGCCTAAGTAGGTCACTTCTGGTAGCCAAAATTCACACTTGGAGAATTTAGCATACAGGCGATGCTCTCTAAGTTTCGTCAATACCAGCCTTAGGTGTTCGGCATGTTCTTCTTCGTTCTTCGAGTATATAAGGATGTCATCGAGGTAAACCACGACGAACTGGTCCAAATACTCCATGAAGATCGAGTTCATCATGCGTGATAAAGTGGCGGGGGCATTGGTTAAACCAAAGGACATGACGGTGTACTCGAAAAGACCATAACGAGTAGTAAAAGCCGTTTTTGGAATGTCCTCGCTTCGGATCTTGATTTGATGATAACCTACTCTCAAATCCATCTTGGAGAAGACAGAGGATCCAGCAAGTTGATCATAAAGATCATTGATCCTGGGCAGTGGATACTTGTTCTTTATCGTCGCTAAATTTAGCGGGCGATAGTCTACGCACATCCTTTCTGTTCCATCTTTCTTCGTTACGAACAGAACGGGGCAATCCCATGGCGATGAGCTTGGGCGGATGAAGCCTTTTTCCAACAAAGCTTCCAGTTGGGTTTTAAGCTCAGCTAACTCACGTGGGGCCATTTTGTATGGGCGTCTAGAAATTGGTGCGGTTCCTGGGGCAAGATCCACTATGAACTCTACACATCTGTCGGGTGGCATTCCCGGCAGCTCTTCAGGAAAGTCATCCGGAAAGTCACGAAACACCGGAACATCTTCAAGGTCAGGAAGGGGAAGCACATTCAAAGATTGTACTTGGTGTCTTGTTCTGGGTGAGGTGTAAACTATTGTCTGGCCCGAAGGGTGTGTAAGTCTAATGGACTTGGCTTTACAATCAAGAAAAGCATGTTGTCTTGATAACCAATCCATACCAAGGATGACATCAATGTCTGAAGACTTGAGGGCTATGAGTGAAGCAAGGAATACTAAACCCTCAATTGCAATTTGATTACCATGGCTTACTCTATTAGTTTGCCATTTTGAACCAGGAGTTTGAATGATCATAGGGGTGAACATTTCTTCAAAGGATACATCATGTCGAAGTGCATAACTTTCCGACATGAATGAGTGAGAAGCTCCTGGATCGAAAAGAACAGAAGTGGGAACAAAATTACTGGGAGCGTGCCAAGAATGACGTCAGAAGTACCATCAGTTTCCTCAGCTGAGATTTGGTTCACACGTCCAAGATTTTCTGAGGTGGATGGCTTGGAAGTGGAAACCTTCGGGGGTGGTTTGGCACGAACAGTGGGTTTTCCTTTGGCATGGGGTGGAGCATTTTGGTTGACGGGGCACTCACGAGAAAAGTGAACAGGCTGGCCACATCTAAAGTAGGCTCCAAAGATAGTGCGGGGAGCGGGGTTGTTTGGTGGAGCTGGTGGACGAGGCGGCACAAGTGATGGCCTCGGGGGGTTGTTTTGGTGGATCAAACTGTTTGGAATCCAGATCATACACTTCTGAGGGCGTGAACTGGAAGAAGGGGCAAGATCAAGAGCATGCTTGCGAGACTTCTCGAAAACTTCATTGCCATGCTCAGCTCTGAAGGATCTGTTGACTAAATCCTCAAAGGTGGAAAATTCGATGAGGTTGAGATCATGACGAAGGATGGGGCTGAGTCCCTTGCGGAACCTTGCGTGCATTCTGGCATCGGTGGTGATCTCATCTTGGGCATACCGAGCAAGACGGTTGAATTCCCTCACATACTCATGAATGGACATCTGTCCTTGATTCAGATTGCAGAACTCTTCCTTCTTGCGCTCCATCAAATCACCTAGAATGTGGTACCCTCGAAAGGCAACACAGAACTCCTGCCAAGTCACTACGTGACCATCTGGCTGCATTGCAACATAGTTCTCCCACCACTAAAGAGCAGCACCTTCCAAGAAGTGTACCGCGAAAATAACTCGGTCATCGGGAGAAACATGTGCAGTTTGAAGCTTACGCTCGATGGAACGGAGCCAATCATCAGCTTCAAGGGGCTCAAAAGAACATCGGAATACCGGTGGCTTGAGGAGGATGAAGTCCTGAATGCTGACCACCACATTACGATGGTGGGCGGTATTCTGCTCAATGAGCTCCAGAAGGCGTGTTTGATCACGTCTATTCCGCTCAGCTTCCATCATGATCTCTGCCGCAGAAGGCGGTGGTGGAAGTTCATCATCATTTCGATTCCGATCACGGTCTCGATTCCGAAGAACAGCACTACGAGTTCTACCTGACATCCTGTGTGATAAAAATCAACAATCAGAACAGGTTGTACGATGGAGGCAAGGATAAAAGGATATGATATCAGAAGGAGAAGACTATAATGCAAAGGCAATGATTCAAAGAAACACGGAACAAATCCGGCATCATAACGGCTACACCGGGATGGAAATTGAAACAACCTCGAAGAAATTGGACAGAACTTCTTCAAGGAACTCAAAACACGGAGACTCTGGACAACCACAACCATCCTACGGCTATAAGGAGGCAATCAACGAGATGTTCTAGTATAGACATAGAAGAGCCTAGTCCTATCTTCCCGTAGAACAAGATGAGGTTGACTCAGAACTCAGATCGATAAGGGTAAGGAGAAAAATGAAGCCTTACGTTGTTCCCTTATATAACCAGAGTAACTATATTACTATAGAAGGCTAGACTCGACTTCGGCCAAGGCTGATAATCCTACAGTCAGTCCTGCTCTGATACCAAGTCTGTCGGGACCCGGGGTTAGCGTATGCAAGCCTCGCTACAACACAATCATATGGAGAGCCGAGAACCGTACCCACTTGTCTAAGCAGACAAGGCCAAGCACAGAACGTTCTCGGAAAGCATCGAACGTGAGGGGCATCCCATCCAGGCCGGATGATCAACTGAAATGGGTCCTCATCGTCCGCACACAAGTCTAAATGATATGGGTGATGAACTCCCATACTCATAGACAAGTCGCCTCAACCATACTATCGATTGTATTATAACCCTTACAAAGACTTACTCCAGCCCGATCACTTAGTCGGGGTCTAGGGTGGGCTCGATCATACATCAAAGTGTGCACGAGACAGAGTCTCGAACAATCGCATCGCGATGCCCCAAGCTGCGCACATCTAAGGGCCACTTGGTGTATAAAAGACCGCCAGCCAGATCACAACTAAGGTCTCGAAAACCCATACAAAGACATGCATGTTATAAATATACATGCAGCACACATGCCTTGTATGAACAGCAGGTATCATTGCAATTTTGTACAAAGTATATATCTTTATTAATAACTCTTACAGAGTGCACACAGAGATCACAAGCATGTGATCCAACATTACAACAGACAAGCGGAAGCAAGTAGGTCTGAGTACAGACAAGTTTAACAAATGGCTTAGAGAAGCCTTATCTAAAAAAATCCCTCCACGAGGGAACCAGTCGTCTGACTGGGACAACACTAGCTTGGTCTTGGTCTGATTCTTCATTCTTCGAGCTTCGGTTATAAGCCACCATCGGGGTCGGTGGTTCATCTAAAACATAGATTAAGTAAACGTGAGTACAAAATCGTACTCAGCAAGACTTACATAGGAGCTATACTACTCATGCACATGTATCAAGGTAAAGGGAGGTGGGGTTTCACTTGCAGAAGTGCCAGCTTTGACTTGGCTAGTCCTGAACTACGAGTACCAGACTTTGAGGTAAGAAGCGTACACGAGTCCACTACATCTCTTCAACCAATTATACCACTATGGTTACTTCCTCGACTTCCCCACGAGAAAGCACGCCATAGCACTCACGCTTATCTTGGCAAGTTTTATAAGTATCCAGTTCAAGTTGTCTAATAATCAAGCTAAGCTCTCCAAGCAGTCCATAACCGCGGACGGGTCTATTCGAATAGTTTTGTTAACCCTGCAGGGGTGTACCGCTACACACACATGTCATCGCTTACCGCCTTTTGCGTGTCACCGTTCAAGAGGCGACAATGAGGATGACACCACAACTGTTACCTCATAGCCGATCTAGTCCAAGAAAACCGCCTACCTGGGTTGGCTACCACTATCGTGAACCCGGCCGGTTTACCGAAGTGGACCTAGATGATGTGTGCGTGGTGCGTAAGCCGGTCTCGGTTGAGCCGTTCTCTCACTTGGCAGCCAAGCCACAAACCTACCAGAACTACGAACTACTGCGACATCTGGACATCGAAAGGGATGAGTTAGTAGGTTGAGAGGGGTCAGTGAGCCCAATGTGTGGTTGTACTCTTCATCTTGGATCACCACACAAGAACTCGGACTTAGGGCGGTATTCAACGAGACAACCCACAGTGTACTCCTACACAGCCTCTCATCGTTCACCTTGCATTAGGGTAGATTCACCAACACATTTCCACCATCATCAACATGATCACTACCATCCCGACTCACAAAAGAGTAACCTCATTGTAACTCTAAGCATGCAATAAGCAGTAACAGTTGCAGGGGTCACATGATATCAAACAACTCCTACATCTGTTAGGATTTTGGTTTGCTTACTACTGTGACAAGATGATAGGTCATGCAAAGGATATGGGTTCAACTATGTTGTAGAAACGTTATCATGATAATCATCCTACACAATGCATAAGAGAGACTGAGAGGGAAGTGAGATTTTATCCACATGATCAATGGGGGTTTGCTTGCCTTGCTGACGAGGTTCAGTATCGGGGTCTTCAACGAAGGGGGCAGCCTCCTGTTCCAGTTCCACTTCTACTCGACAAACAACAAACAAGGAAGCAATATAAATACAATGCACAATCACATAGTTGAAGGTTGAAACTTGATGTATATGCTTCTGATGTGTGAGGGTTTCCATTTAAATGAAGTGTATTGCAAAGGTTTTGCAAATTCAAACTCCATTTTGAATTTAAAAGGAATGCATATGCTTTTTTACCACTGTTCACCAAGGAAAACTTGGTCAAACATGATAACAGATTCCCTATTCAGATTCCTTGAATTTTTCTAATAATTTTAGACATATTATTTGCTAAATTTGGAGTTAGGATGAATTTTCTATGAATTTCCAAAGTTTAGCATATTTTCTTCCATTTTCTGGATTTGTTTTAAATTCTTTTAATTGGAAATTCAATTACTGCGTCAGCATGACGTCAACGTGACGTGGGGGGCTGCTGACGTGTGGGCCCGGCTTGTCAGTGAGAGGGGGGGTTCACTTTATGTTTAAAAAAATAACCCGGCTTAATTAGTGACCTGAGCCCACTGGTCAGTGGCCCAGGGGGGATTAGGATCGGGATTAGGGGTTAAGCTTGGGGTTAGGGTTCTAATGGCGTTGTCGGTGAGCTACTGTTCGCCGGAGTTCCGCCGGGGTTTCGAAAAAGGGCACGGGAGGGGACTTGGAGGCCACTGGCGCGCGCTGCGTGAAGTCGCGCGTCTGCTGGAGACATCGGGGGGTCAAGGAGATGCTCTGGAGCGCGACAGCTTCAATGGAGGCGGCGGCCGGAGCTCTGTCCTCGACGAGGTCGGCGCTAGAGGCTACGGGATGGAGTTGGGCTAGGAGAAAGAGATGCGCGCACTCACCCTAAAGACAAAGACGAAGTCGTCAGGGAGGAAATCGGCGACGAGTAATCGCTCGTCGGAGCTTCGGTGGCCGGCGACGAAAACTTTGAACGGGACGTCGTCCTTGCTAGCTCCTGGTCCGTATTGACGCCGTGGTTCGAAGTAGACAGCTGCGGCGGAGCGAGTAGACACGGCGGCGCTCCCTGGTTCGCCCAATGGCCACGCCGGAGCTCGCCCGTGCTCTGGCTAGGGTTTCGGCCGCGCGCTAGAACTCGCCGGAGAGGAGAGAGGGAGGCTAGGAGAGAGGGAAAAGGGGTGCGAGGGAGTGTGAGCTGCTGCGTGGCGCTCTGGGTGCGAGGGGAGAGGCCTAGGAGGCTCTCCTCGTCGAGGTGGCGTCGCCGCGTGCCCGAGCTCTCCAGTGAGCTGCTTTGGTGGCTGGGGAGGAAGACGACAGAGGAGGGTGCTGGGCTGGGCCAGGCTGGTGGGCTACTGGGGGTTAAGTTGGGCTTGTTCCCTGATAAGCTTCCTTTTCCTTTTTCTGTTTCTTTTTCTTTTCTGTATTTTGTTTTGCCTTGCTAAAAAAAATAGGTAGGCATTTTATTAAATGCTGAAACTTTTTATATGGCCTCACAATATAATAGGCTAGCCACTTGTAAAGTTTGAACATTTTTAAAATTCAAATTATTTGAACTTTACTTCAAATAGGGGTTTAAATTTAAATCCATGGTCCTGTTTGAATATTTGAAAAATCTATGAGCATGGGGTTGGTCCCACATCACTTTATATGTGATCACACTCATTTATGAGACTTTTCAAAAATGCAAAAGGAATTTTTGGATCAACTTTTATTCTGGCCATTTGAAAAAAATTCATCTGGGGGGTGTTCTCTCTCCCATTTCAATTTCTTTTGAAATTTTTAACATGATGCAAAGTTACTTGCTATTCCTAGCACATACCTAACTTGGGGTTGTGACAACTCGCCCCCACTCAAAAGAATCTTGTCCCAAGATTCAGAAGTCTGCGGGAGGAACGAGGGGTACTCGGCACTGAGACGGTCTTCTCTTTCCCACGTGGCTTCTTTCTCAGAGTGGTTTGACCATTGCACTTTCAGAAACTTAATCTTCTGATGACAAGTGACACGCTCTGCTGAATGAAGAATACGAACAGGGTACTCTCGATAAGAAAGGTCATCTTGGAGATCAAACGTTTCATGGTCGACTTCGCGGATGGGATCCTTGAAGCAACGCCTAAGTTGTGACACATGGAATAAGTCATGTACTCGGGAAAGGTGCGGGGGTAGTTCAAGTTGGTAGGCAACTTCTCCACGTTTAGCAAGAATGCGGAAAGGTCCAATGTAACGTGGGGCCAACTTGCCTTTGATACCGAATCGATGGGTTCCCTTTAGAGGAGTAACCTGAAGGTAAGCCTTCTCATCCAGATTGTAGCTTTCTTGCCTATGATGACGATCATAGTAGCTTTTCTGACGAGACTGGGCTGCTTTCAATTGATCACGAACAATGCAAACTTTCTCTTCTGCTTCCATGATCATATCCGGTCCAAAGAATTGTCTTTCACCGGTTTCGGACCAGTTAAGGGGTGTTCGACATCTTCGTCCATAGAGGAGTTCAAAAGGAGCCATGTTCATACTAAATTGGAAACTATTGTTATAAGAAAATTCGGCAAATGGAAGAGACTTCTCCCAATTCTTTCCGAAAGATATATCACAAGCTCTGAGCATTTCTTCAAGAATTTGGTTAACCCTTTCGACTTGACCGCTACACTGAGGATGGAAAGTTGTACTAAAGGAGAGATGAGTTCCCATAGCATTCTGAAAGCTTTCCTAGAATCTAGAGGTGAAAAGGCTACCACGATCATAATCGATTTCCAAAGGAACACCGTGAAGAGACACAATTCTAGAGACGTACAAGTCTGCTAACTGGCTAGAAGTTATAGACTCGCAAACGGGCAGGAAGTGTGCAACTTTGGAAAGTCTATCCACCACAACGAAGATGGCATCATTTCCTTTCTGGCTTTTTGGAAAGCCGGTGATGAAGTCCATACCGACTTTGTCCCATTTCCACTCGGGAATAGGCAAAGGTTGAAGTGTACCAGCAGGTCTTTGTTGTTCTGCCTTAATGCGACGACAAACATCACATTCGACAACAATTCGAGAAATGTCTCTCTTCATCCTAGTCCACCAAAATCTCTGGCGTAGATCTCGGTACACTTTTGTGCTACCGGGATGAATTGAGAGGGGTGTATCATGGGCTTCTTTGAGGATGAGTTGCCTTAGCTCCCTATTCTTATGTACTACCAAACGATTTCCAAAGAATACCGTTCCTTTACTATCTGTGCAGAAACATTTAGCAACTCCGCTAGCAATGTTATCCTTGATCCGGCGAAAACCTCGTGCACGCCTTTGGGCAACTATGATTTGATCCTCAAGAGTTGGTTTCGCAACCAAGTTGAAAAGAGATCCACAAGGAACAATCTCGAGATTGAGATTTCGAAATTCCTCATGAAGAAGTGGTTGATACTGTTGTAACATGAGGTTGTTACAATACGACTTACGACTTAGTGCATCACCAATGACATTGGCTTTGCCTGGGGTGTAAGAAATTCCTAAGTCATAATTTTTTTATCAACTCTATCCAGCGTCTTTGCCTGAGATTAAGATCTGGCTGGGTGAATATATATTTGAGGCTTTTGTGGTCAGAATAGATCTCACAACGATTACGAAGGAGGTAATGTCGCCAAGTTGTCAGGGCATGAACTACGGCAGAGAGTTCAAGATCATGGGTAGGATAGTTCTCTTCATGTGGACGCAACTGGCATGAAACATAAGCTAATACATGTCTATCTTGCATAAGTATGCATCCTAACCCTTGTCGTGAGGCGTCACAAAAGATCTCTAAATCCTTCTTGGTGTCTGGAGGCGCAAGTACGGGTGCAGAAGTCAATCTTCTTTTTAGATCTTCAAAGCTTTCCTCGCACTTGGGAGTCCATAGGAATTTCTTATCTTTCTTGAGGAGTTCAGTTAGAGGCTTTGCAACTTTGGAGAAGTTCTCAACGAAGCGGCGGCAATAGCTTGCTAAGCCAAGAAAACTCATTTTCTTAACCGATTCAGGTGGAGTCCAGTCAAGGACGGCCTGAACTCTCTCGGGATTCACAGCAATGCCTTTTGCAGAAATGACGTGGCCTAAGTAGGTCACTTCTGGTAGCCAAAATTCACACTTGGAGAATTTAGCATACAAGCGATGCTCTCGAAGTTTCATCAATACCAGCCTGAGATGTTCGGCATGTTCTTCTTCGTTCTTCGAGTAGATGAGAATGTCATCAAGATAAACTACAACAAATTTATCCAAATACTCCATGAAGATCTAATTCATCATTCGCGAGAAAGTGGCGGGGGCATTGGTTAAACCGAAGGATATGACGGTGTACTCGTAAAGACCATAACGAGTACTGAAAGCCGTTTTTGGGATGTCCTCGTTTCGGATTTTGATTTTGATGATAGCCTAATCTCAAATCCATCTTGGAGAAGACAGAGGATCCAGCAAGTTGATCACAAAGATCATTGATCCTGGGCAGTGGGTACTTGTTCTTTATCGTCGCTATATTTAGCAGGCGATAGTCTACGCACATCCTTTCTGTTCCATCTTTCTTCGTTACGAACAGAATGGGGCAACCCCATGGCGATGATCTAGGGCGGATGAAGCCTTTTCCCAACGAAGCTTCAAGTTGGATTTTCAGCTCAGCTAACTCACGTGGGGCCATTCTATATGGGCGTCTGGATATTGGGGCTGTTCCTGGGATAAGATCTACCACAAACTCTACAGATTTGTCAGGGGGTATGATTTAAGGGGTTAGGTTACTTGATGGTTTTCCTAGACGATGACCATGGCTTACTAGGGCTACAACAGATATGTCAGAGTAGCAAAGTACCCCAACACGATGGTTAATGTGGTTCTTCTGGCTAGAAGACATCTAAAGTTGGAGGAAGAGCTGCAAATTAATCGGTATAGGTTTCTAGGACAAAACCTACAACAAACACTATGGAACTGTCGGGAATGCCACCTAACAATTCTTCTAGAAGGACACCAAAATGGAGGGAAGGATTTTGCAAATGCATCAGATTATGAAGAAACCTGGAATGACTCGGACAGCATAACGACTGTAATTGTAAGAGAAAACAACTTTCTTACAACATAGAAACAACACTTACATACGATGTAAGAAATCAGGAAGCATAACAACTAATGCAAACCGAACAAAACTTTCCTACGTCTACAAGGAAGTAAACAACGAGATATTCTAGTAAGACATAGATGAGCCTAGTCCTATCTTCCTGTACAACAAGGTGAGGGTGACTCAGAACTCAGAACGATGAAGGTAAGGAGAAAAAAAAGCCTTATGTTGTTCCCTTATATACCCAGAGTAACTACATAACTATAGAAGGCTAGACTCGACTTCGACCAAGGCTGATAATCCTACAGTCAGTCCTGCTCTGATACGAAGTCTGTCGAGACCTGGTGTTAGCGTATGCAAGACTCGCTACAACACAATCATATGGAGAGCCGAGAACCATACCCACTTGTCTAAGCAGACAAGGCCAAGCACATAACGTTATCGGAAAGCATCAAACGTGAGGGGCATACCATCCAGGCCTGATGATCAACTGAAATGGGTCCTCATCGTCTGCACACAAGTCTAAATGATATGGGTGGTGAAATCCCATACTCATAGACAAGTCGCCTCAACGATACTATCGATTGTATTATAACCCTTACATAGACTTACTCCATCCCGATCACTTAGTCGGGGTCTAGGGCGGGCTCGATCATACATCAAAGTGTGCACGTGATAGAGTCACGAGCAATCGCATCGCGATGCCCCAAGCTGCGCACATCTAAGGGCCACTTGGTGTATAAAAGACCTCCAACCAGATCACACCTAAGGTCTCGAAAATCCATACTAAGACATGCATGTTATAATCATACACGCAGCACACATGTCTAGCATGAACAGCAGGTATCATTGCAATTCTCTACAAAGTGTACAACTTTATTGATAACTCTTACAGAGTGCACACAGAGATCACGAGACCGTGATCCAACATTACAACAAGCATGCGGAAGCAAATTATGTCTGGGTACAGACAAGTTTAACAAATGGCTTAAGAAGCCTTATTTAAACACAAGCCCTTCACGAGGGAACTAGTCTGCTGACTGGGACAACACTAGCTTGGTCTTCAGTCGTCGAGCTCGAGGAAGAATCCACCTTCGGGGTTAGTGGGTTCATCTAAAACATAGAATAAGCAAATGTGAGTACGAAATCGTACTCAGCAAGAATTACATAGGAGCTATACTACTCATGCACATGTATCAAGGCAAAGGGAGGTGGGGTTCATAAGCAGAAGTGTCAGCTTTGACTTAGCTAGTCCTGAACTACGAGTAACAGACTTGAGGTAAGAAGCGTACACGAGTCCACTACATGTCTCCAACCAATTACACCACTATGGTGCCTTCCTCGACTTCCCCACGAGAAAGCACGCCATAGCACTCACGCTTATCTTGGCAAGTTTTATAAGTATCCAGTTCAAGTTGTCTAATAATATCAAGCAAAGCTTTCCAAGTAGTCCCTTACCGTGGACGCGGCTATTCGAATAGTTTTGTTAACCCTGAAGGGGTGTACCGCTACACACACATGTCATCGCTTACCGCCTTTTACGTGTCACCGTTCAAGAGGCGACAGCGAGGATGCCACCACAATTGTTACCTCATAGCCAATCTAGTCCAAGAAAGCCGCCTACCTGGGTTGGATACCACTATCGTGAACCGGCCGGTTTACCGAAGTGGATCCAGATGATGTGTGTGTGGTGCATAAGCCGGTCTCGGCTGAGCCGTTCTCTCACATAGCAGCCAGGCCACAAACCTACCAGAACTCCGAACTACTGCGACATCTGGACATCGACAGGGATGAGTTAGTAGGTTGAGAGGGGTCAGTGAGCCCAATGTGTGGTTGTACTCTTCATCTTGGATCACCACACAAGAACTCAGACTTAGGGCGGTGTTCAACGATACAACCCACTGTGTACTCCTACACAACCTCTCATCGTTCACCTTGTAGTAGGGTAGATTCACCAACACATTTCCACCATCATCAACATGATCACTACCATCCCGACTCACAAAAGAGTAACCTCATTGTAACTCTAAGCATGCAATAAGCAGTAACAGTTGCAGGGGTCACATGATATCAACCAACTCCTACATCTGCTAGGATTGTGGTTTTCTTACTACTGTGACAAGATGATAGGTCATGCAAAGGATATGGGTTCAACTATGTGATAGAAACTTTATCATGGTAATCATCCTAAACAATGCATAAGAAAGACTGAGAGGGAAGTGGGATTTTATCGACATCTTGTCGATAAAAGGATATGGGTTCAAGGCAAGCAAACCCCCATTGATCATGTCGATAAAATCCCACTTCCCTCTCATGTCTCGCTTATGCATTGTTTAGGATGATTACCATGATGCGTTTCTACCGCATAGATGAACCCATTCCTTTGCATGACCTATCATTTTGTCACAGTAGTAAGCAAACCACAATCCTAGCAAATGTAGGAATTGATTGATATCATGTGGCCCCTGCAATTGTTACTGCTTATTGCATGCTTAGAGTGATACCATGATGATACTGTTATGTGAGTCGGGATGGTAGTGATCATGATGATGATGGTAGAAAAGTGTTGGTGAATCTAACCTAATACAAGGTGAACGATGAGAGGCTGTGTAGGAGTACACGGTGGGTTGTCTCGTTGAACACCGCCCTAAGTCCGAGTTCTTGCGTGATGATCCAAGATGAAGAGTACAACCACACATTGGGCTCACTGACCCCTCTCAGCTTATTAACTCATCCCTTTTGATGTCCAGATGTCGCAATAGTTCGGAGTTCTGGTAGGTCTGTGGCCTGGATTCTAAGTGAGAGAACGACTCACCCGAGACCGGCTTATGCACCACGCACACATCACTTGGGTCCACTTCGGTAAACCGGCCGGGTTCACGATAGTGGTAGCCAACCCAAGTAGGCGGCTTTCTCGAACTAGATCGGCTATGAGGTAACAGTTGTGGTGAGCATCCTCGCTGGCACCCCTTGAATGGTGTCGAGATCAAAGGCGGTAAATGATGATCATGTGTGTGTAGCGGTACACCCCTGCAGGGTTAACAAAACTATTCGAATAGCCGCATCCGCGGTTATGGACTGCTTGGACAGCTTAGCTTGATTATTAGATAACTTGAACCGGATACTTCTAAAACACACCAAGATAAGTGTGAGTGCTATGGCGTGCTTTCTCGTGGGGAAGTCGAGGAAGGCACCATAGTGGTGTAATTGGATGGAGAAACTAGTGGACTCGTGTACGCTTCTTACCTCAAAGTCTGGTACTCGTAGTTCAGGACTAGCCAAGTCAAAGCTGGCACTTCTGCAAGTGAAACCCCACCTCCCTTTACCTTGATACATATGCATGAGTAGTATAGCTCCTATGTAAGTCTTGCTGAGTACGACTTTGTACTCACGTTTTCTTAATCTATGTTTTAGATGAAACCACTGACCCCGAAGGTGGCTTCTTCATCGAGCTGGACGACTGAAGATCAAGCTAGTCTAGTCTCAGTCAGACGACTAGTTCCCTCGTGGAGGGCATGTGTTTAAATAAGGCTTCTTAAGCCATTTGTTAAACTTGTCTGTACTCAGACATAATTTTCTTCCGCTTGTGTTGTAATGTTGGATCACATGTTTGTGATCTCTGTGTGAACTCTATAAGAGTTATCAATAAAATGTATACTTTGTAGAGAATTGCAATGATACCTGCTGTTCATACAAGGCATGTGTGCTGCGTGTATGTTTATAACATGCATGTCTTTGTATGGGTTTTCAAGACCTTAGTTGTGATCTGGCTGGCGGTCTTTCATACACCAAGTGGCCCTTAGATGTGCGCAGCTTGGGGCATCGCGATGCGATTGCTCGAGACTCCGTCTCGTGCACACTTTGTGGTATGATCGAGCCCGACCTAGACCCCGACTAAGTGATCGGGCTGGAGTAAGTCTATGTAAGAGTTATGAGATAGTCGTTAGTATGGTTGAGGCGACTTGTCTTTGAATATGGGAGTTCATCACCCATATCATTAGACTTGTGTGCGGACGATGAGGACCCATCTCAGTTGATCATCCGGCCTGGATGGGATGCCCCTCACGTACGATGCTTTCCGAGAACGTTCTGTGCTTGGCCTTGTCTGCTTAGACAAGTGGGTACGGTTCTCGGCTCTCCATATGACTATGTCTTAGCTGTACTTGCATCCGCTAACCCCGGGTCCTGACATCGGGGGGTCAAGGAGATGCTCTGGAGCGTGACAGCTTCTATGGAGGCGGCGGCCGGAGCTGTGTCCTCGACGAGCTCGGCGCTAGAGGCTACGGGATGGATTTGGGCTAGGAGAAAGAGATGCGCGCCCTCACCCTGAAGACGAAACGGGCGCGAAGTCGGCAGGGAGGAACTCGGCGGCGAGTAATCGCTCGTCGGAGCTTCGGTGGCCGGCAACGAAAACTTTGAACGGGACGTCGTCCTTGCTAGCTCCTGGTCCGAATTGACGCCGTGGTTCGAAGTAGACGGCTGCGGCGGAGCGAGTAGACACGACGGTGCTTGCTGGTTCGCCCAATGGCCACGCGGAGCTCGCCCGTTCTCTGGCTAGGGTTTCGGCCACGCACTAGAACTCGCCGGAGAGGAGAGAGGGAGGCCAGGTGAGAGGGAAAATGGGTGCGAGGGAGTGTGAGCAGTTGCGTGGCGTTCTGGGTGCGAGGGGAGAGGCCTAGGAGGCTCTCCTCGTCGAGGTGGCTTCGCCGCGTGCCCCAGCTCTCCAGCGAGCTGCTTTGGGGGCTGGCGAGGAAGACGACAGAGGAGGGGCAGGGCTGGGCCAGGCTGGTGGGCTGCTGGGGGTTAAGTTGGTTTTGTTCCCTGGTAAGCTTCCTTTTCCTTTTTTTGTTTCTTTTTTTTTCTGTATTTTGTTTTTCCTTGCTAAAAAAATAGCTAGGCATTTTATTAAATGCTGAAACTTTTTATATGGCCTCACAATATAATAGGCTAGCCACTTGTAAAGTTTGAACATTTTTTAAATTCAAATTATTTGAACTTTAATTCAAATAGGGGTTTAAATTTATATCCATGGTCCTGTTTGAATATTTGAAAAATCTATGAGCATGGGGTTGGTCCCACATCACTTTATATGTGATCACACTCATTTATGAGACTTTTCAAAAATGCAAAAGGAATTTTTGGATCAACTTTTATTCTGGCCATTTGAAAAAAATTCATCTGGGGGGTGTTCTCTCTCCCATTTCAATTTCTTTTGAAATTTTTAACATGATGCAAAGTTACTTGATATTCCTAGCACATACCTAACTTGGGGTTGTGACAAGGGATGTGGTAGGTGCGAAACTTTTCCTTGAACCTTTCCCAGGTGATGTCTTCATCTGGAGGCCATACTGCCTTGGTATTCTCCCACCAAACTGGTGCGTCTCCTTCGAGGTAATGAGTGGCAAATGGTACCTTGTCAGGTTCATCACAGTTGGCAATCTCCAATTTCTTTTCAGTGGTCCTCAGCCAGTCATCAGCTTCCATGGGATCCGCTGCTTGGTCAAAGCTTGGTGGTCGGGTGCGCTGAAAATCGGATAACTTGGAGCGGAAACCTGTGTTCTTATTTTGTCGCACTATAGTCTGCATTCTTCTCAGTAATTCCATGAGATATTGATTTCTCTTTTCCTAAAACATCCTCAGGATCTGTTATGTGGTTGGTGCCTGTGGTGGATGAGGTGGCACCGGTTCTTGTGACAGTCCAGCCTACCTGGCGGATCGACGAACAGGGGTGTCGTGTCCACCAGAGTTGCTGCCTTCACCCCGCCTCATCCTATATCCGTTCCTAATATAAAGCACCGACAAAATGAGCAACCACCGTAGGGGAAATAAGTAAAGCGACATCAAGGCGAAAGAAACTTGGAACACCAAAATTGGTAGTTGATGACCATTCGAATCCTTGCGAAAACCAGCGAATAAACCCAGCGGCCTCCAGAACGGTCCTGACAACACGGATCTGGGGGATTACTCGAATAACTCAACCACTTGTCACGGCGGCCGAAGATCAGCTTAGAACTTGGAGCAGCATTGATAAGAAGAAGGCAGAGGTCCCCTGAGACGGCTGAGAATACTGCTAAGAACACAGGGTCTCCACTGCGAAAAGAAAGACAACAACTGCCCGAGACGGCCGAAAAGCAACTTAGAACACGAGCAGGTTGTTGAAAAGATAAAGGTAAAATAGGTATCCACCCCGGACGGCCGACCAAGAATCATCTCAGAACCAGGCGTGGTGCCATTACCCGAAAGAAGGCGAGCAGGGGTTCGTCTGGGTCACCATGTCAAAACCATCGATGAAACGAGTTAACAAAAACTTAAAAAACAGCCGAGAGAGAACGAGATGCACGCCCATAATTATACATAGCATTACAATCTCATGCAAAGAAACCTAGTAGGGGATAGCATGACTAATACTGCTCATACGGCAGTTGACAACATGCACGGCATTACGATAGATGAGACACATACTCATGTTGCTACTCGACCTCGCTCTAGTCGTGGAAGTGAAGCGGGCACTGGCAGTCACCCTCAGAGTCGGAACTAACGACGTGGATCGTTCTGCGAGAAGTGACGTCAAGGCGGCGACGCTAACAAGAAGACTCTTCCTCAGGAGGAGGGGGAGTACGCTGTCTGAGCATTGGAGCACCAGGGGTAGAAGTCAAGGTGGCCCACTCCTCTGGGGTCACGCGTCGACTGACTGCCGGAACAGCTGGAGTCTCCGGGGTGAGAGAAGGGGGAGTAGGTGGATTCGGCATCGGTTCAAAGGTGGAGGGTGGAGGAGGAGGTGGTGACTAGGCTAGGCTGATAGAAGCAAGTGCCTCCCTCGAACGAGCCAGCTCCTCTGCAAGACTAATGATCAACTCGTATTGAGCGGTCATGTAACGAGTGAGGTGGACGACTTCCCGGTCGCACTCCGAGTCGGGCGGAAATAGAACCTGTCCTGTGGAAGAAAGGGTGGGGTAGTGGGAGAAACCTGGGTGAGTCTGCATCTCGACCTCCTGCTGGCGCAGGTGGAGAAGGGCGTCCAGAGAAGCATAGAGGATAGCCTGCTCTGGCGTGGAAGCGGGTCCTCCCTTCGCGGAACACAAGAGGCTGCCGATCGCGGAGCTCGTGAAAAGGAACACCTCAGCATGGTACTCATGCACGAAGTCAGCCAGCTTCTCGCGGTACATCTGGAACACAGGGTCTTCTCCCTAAGGGTACAGTCGAAGCCACACTCTGCGGAGCAGCGATGGAAAGCCTGTCGACGAATACTCGTACTCAAAGGGGTATGGAACAGGTGCCATCTACACTCACAAGGTTAGCCATTAGTAACAAAAATCGATGCATCTATATGCATGCCATGCAACCATCTAATGCATTAATCAAGGTGCACAAGAAAAGCAAGAATCTAGACTAGTGTTGTTCTAGCGCTCTCGAACTAGCGTGTCCTATAGTCAGCGCGGCTCTGATACCAATCGTTGTTGCACCCCATATCAGAGCAACCAGTTTACCTCACATTGCCAGCCCAAAGATCATGTCTTCTGGAAACGCACAACATATGGGTACAGAAATAATTGCTTCATTAATAATTATACAGGTACATAGGTTCGGGATACAAATTGCTAGGAGGCATGGCGACACATCTCATGCGGAAAAAATATCTACATTATTTATGATACATCTCGGGGCCTCAATACGGGCGACGAGAAACTCTATGGCAGCGGAATAACGGGGTGATGGAACTCCACTCCACGGGGCATTGCTGGGATACGGCCTACTTCGTGAAGTACGGCACACCAGAGTCTTCAGGCACAGATTCTCCTGCATCTGGCGTGACACGCCAGGTCAGTACATCGAATGTACTTGCAAGCTCACACCAGCCATGTCATCAGAGTGAACCATAACAACAATACAAACATAATGAACCACATAAATTCATAGTTAGGATTGTTTGATTACCAACCACCCATGATCATCGCATGACCATGAAGCTTACCTCCGAGCCCATCCTGACTCAACATTCGGGTCATCGCATGACCTCCCAAATAATCCAGTCATCGCATGACCACATGTTAACTTCATCATTATACCGGTTTTTGTTGACCCATAGTCTGACCTAGAACGAACTGTGTCCAATACCGTGGACTCGGCTATTCGAATAGGTTTGAAACACTCTATAGAGGTTGTGCACTTTACCCACACCATGGAGATCCTTGCACAACGGACTAGGACTACTCCAACGAAACTTGACTACCGCGTAACCTTCCTACGGTACCACCGACATCACATTCCTTGGGTATCCCTGTGTCCTCCAGACACCTTCCATCGCATGGCCCTGACCATCGCATGGTCCATAACATTGTCCCAATCGGGGACTCCCGGGTAAAAATATCAATTCTGGATCTCGAGATTACCACCACCTACCTGATCAGGGTAGCGTGCAATGCGTAACCTCCCCTCTTTGGTGGCACCCATAAAAGGCACTACGATATCCCAAGCTAAGGCCTACCCATACAGGAAAATGTGGCTGCACGAAATAAGTCCGGTTCGGTGGCACTCGGTCAACGATTAATTCATGTTCATTAGATTATCAATATAATCATTAGAAACATGGGATCAAGTCATAACATCAACATGATATTAAATATATGAACATGATATTATCACCAAACATGTGCAGCAACTACTATGGCATCAACATGGATTCACCAGGGCATGGTCATCAAGTCTTATATGGCATCAACATGTATCAAATACTAGCATGGATCATGATAGAATTAACATGGATATGTCATGAGCTCAAACAAGAATGTAAATGACCAGAGAACATGTCATGATTATATCACATCAATTTAGCATGGCATAACTAATTTAATTAGTAATTAAATTCAAAGGAAATTCAATTCAAATGAGCCACGCATCATGTAGCAATTCAAGATCCTCATGACAAGAATGTTGTGGCTTGCCTTGGTCAAGTGGACTGTCATTGAACTCCTGGTTTTCAGCAAGCAAGTTGTGGTCCTCTGAAAATAATTTCAAATGGAAAAACAAAAATAAGTCAAATGAACATTGTCTCTATCCAGCATACCTAGACAGAGAGGAAAATCACCAAACTTTGCCAACTTAAAGAGGAGACCAAGACAAAAATTTAGCAAAAATAATCAACTCATTTGGCCTTGTGGTTAAGTTGATATTAGTGGTTAAAGTTGGGTCAAAATATTCATTTAAAAGGATTTAAATGAATTTCTATGGAATTTCCAGAACGGGCCACGTCGAAGACATATTCTAGAGAACACACCTCCACTTGATACCCTTTCTGGCTGGCCTAGGTGGCTGATAGTGGGCCAGCCCTGTCAGGTTCAGTGAGAGAGAGGTGGGAACAGGACCCAACGGCTCCGGCGCGGGAGTTTGCCGTCGACGAGGCCCTTCCAGCGACGAGAGGGGGCACCAGTGGACGGAGGAGCTCACGGCGAGCAAGTGTGTACCCAGAACACGGTGAACGGCGATTGGACGGCGTGGCTAGGTTCTTCACAAGCGACTGGCGGCGGCGGGAGCTCGTCAGAGTCGGTGTTTTCTGCACAAAACCCACCAGCGAGCACACCGTTAGAAACACCAGAGTAAGGAGAAGCTAGGGAAGCAACGGCAAGGCTAGGGGAGCACCAGGGGCGGCTGTCCATGGTGGCGAGCTCACGGCGGGGCTCTGGTGAGGACCGAGGCCCGGGGCCTCCCCGGCTAGGTTTGCTAGGCTTGGTGTTCAATTGGAGTGCAGTGGGAGTGTTTGCGATGCTCAGAAGCGAGGAGGGGCTCGGGTTTTATTGGTGGCCACGAGATTCCAACGAGGATGCCGCTAGGCAGAAAAAATTGGAGCAATGCTCGATGTGGATGAGCATGAGCTGTTCCCGACGGGTCTAGGAGGTTCTGGAGGTGGCTTGGCGCGCGTGCGAGCGGCTCCTGAGGTTCTGCATCGACGGGGCGATGGGTCACGTCGGCAAAGCTCTCTGCGGCGGCTCTGCGACGGCGAGCTAGGCGGCGGGCGGCGCAGATTTTCTTGGGACAGATGGCAAGCCGTCGTGCGGTGGAGCTGGCGACAAGCAAAAGCAAACGCGGGCAACGCGGAGGGGTGCTCGCCAAAGTGGTCGTCACGCGTGCGATCTGTCGAACAGTGGCGGAGACGGTGAGGCCTCCGGCGAGCGGCGCAGCTTTGGGCGAGGAAAGGTGGCGCACAGGAGAGCTAGAGGAGCTATGGACGCGAGGACGCGACCACGGGCTCTCCAGGCGAGGCATGCCCGTGATGGCGACGTCTCGGCCACGACCAGAGCACGCCTTTGGCAGGCAGTGAGCGTGCTCACCCTGTGCACGCGTGCACTGGGTGCAGCCACTGCTCGCAAGCGTGTCTACGGCATGTAGGCAACGTACAGCAGTGCACATGGGGGCTTGGAGTCACTATGGAAGGTCATATGTGGATGATAGCTCCAATATAAGCTTTTTGCAGCAAACTTTGGGAATTTCTTGGGGTTGATTGGCTGGGAGTTTTGAGCTGGATTTTTGTGTGAAGGCAAGGTTTAGGAAGGTGCTGAGGGGGTAAAAATCCCAAAGCCAATTGACTAGTGTGCAGGGTACTTCCTTCACAAAGTGCTCCTCTGTCCAGAATTCAAATAGAATCTATAGAGGATAAATTTTGTACTGAACTTGTTGATCTTTTTCCATAGAATCATGAGGCATGATCCTAGGGTCCAGCACAAACAGTTTCAGAGCAATTGGGCAATTAGAGAAGATGATGGTTTCGAAAACATGGTGTAAAAGGCTTATTTCTTGCATGAAAAAGGGATATCTTGTGTGTAACATCTCAATTTTCTAAATTCGGATGTTAATAGATCATCATATGCATGTCATGCTAGAGTTTTGCATTATTTGGATTTTATTAATATTTTAAACATTTTTCAACACATGGCAGTTCGCTAGAGAGGATATAAAATAACTTATCCCCATTTTTAAATTATTGGAAAATAGTTTAACATATTTTTGAGGCATTTTAAATTTACTTTGGGGTGATAAATAACTTCTAAAAATATTTTGGGAATTTATTTATACTCCGAGAAATTTTAAAATCCTTTTTGGAGTTTTTCGGTATTTTTAAATTGCCGGAAAAGTATTTAAAAGTATTTAAAATTAAGTTGCCAAAGTTTTTATTTTTATTGAATATTTTGGTAATGCCAAAAATTCAATCTTATTAATTTAAAAGGTTTGGTGAAAACGGAAATTAAAAATAATTATCCGTTATTTTTCTAAAATTGTTCTAGGCCTAATGGGCGTGTACTGTTTTTTTTGCGCCCAGCCGTTTTCGATTTGGTTTCGGATTAAAGTAAATTCCACGGATCGGGTTATAAATAGCCCCGCGGGTCCGCGGGCTAGGGTTCCGACCCGTTCCGCGCCGCCCGACCCGCCAGCCGCCGCCGTCCGTCGCCATCCGCCCCGAGGTGAGCGCCGCCGCCGCCTCCTCGCGCCGTGGGCCAACGTGCGCCACGCGCGCCGCTGCGGGCCGCGCCGTGCGCCGGCCGCCACCGCTCGCCGGCTGGGACCGCCCAGATCTGGTCAACCGTCGGCTAGGGACCCGATCGCGTTTTTCGCAAATTTTTATTTACGAGTAGGTCCTTTTTGCAGATTGGACCCCGATGCCACCCCGGTACCGTTTTCGCGGTTACTTTTTAACCGTAGCTCCGAATTAGGTGTTTCCAGTTGCGTTGCGACCGTGTCGAAAAGTTCTAGCCGGAAGACTAAGTTTTGCAGAGGTTTGAAGTTTTCAAATTTGAATCCCAAGCAGATTCAAATTTGAACTTCTGGTAGCCGTATCTATTTAACGGTGCGCCTGTTTGCGCCGATTGTTTTCGCGTTAGTTTTCTTTTGTCGAGTACTTGAATATTATCTTCAGTTAGGCAAGTTTTGATACTGTTCTTTGTATGTTTACTACTGTTTATGTATATTTGTGTTGAATATTTGTTGATTGGTTCTATGTTTGCTCGTATAGATTGTCCGGAGTGTGCTGCATCGTTTTGTGAGGATTGTGATCGTCTGGAACAGGAAGAAGGCAAGTGATGCTTTTATCATACTCACACCTATAATTTTATATATGCATTATGTTAAGAATATCACCCTATTGCATGATAGGTAGTTTACTTTGATGTTGTTGCAAAACCAGTTAGGATGGCCACATGTCTTGACTAGTATTTGTAGATCAACCTAGCACATGTTGTTAGTTTATTGCTATGCTTTATAGACGTGGTTTGGGTTGTGAGAATTCATGGAGTGCATGTGAGCTATTTAATAATTTGTGTAGCAACTTTATAATAAATAGAAATCACTTATGGACGGGCGGGTTGCATCCTGGTGGTTGTTCCTTGTCTAAGGACAGTGCCGGGGTTAAATGCACCCAATGGTTGTTTTGGTGGTGAACCGGGTGCGTCATGGTGTCTACCCTCTGAACGAAGTAGGCGCCGTCCAGGCTCAAAAAGATTAGACAGGCAATATTACTAGTAGCTTCCGTGTACAGCCACTGGCTATATGGGCTCTTGCTTAGCATGAGTACATTGTGGGGAACCTGGCCCTGGAAGCTAGCTGATGTAGATGTGTGTTAGGTGTACCGGCTACCAAAGGGTGGAGGCAACCTCTTCAGAAAGTCTTCGTCTCAATCTTCGGGTTGAGTCAAGTGGGGAACGTGTACAACCTCTGCAGAGCGTATAAACTGATCATGATTAGCCGTGTCCACGGTTATGGACGAACTTTGAGCAACTAGTCAGTACTGTTGATGAATGATGTTGACAGATGAACACTTAATAATAATTTGGTGGGCGAGATTAGCATGGGTTGCTGTGTGTTTCAGGTAGATTTCAACTTAAAATTTTGACTAGTTTAGTTCAGGAGAAAATTGGCTTTCTGCAAAACAAAACCATAAGCCTTTCCTTTGACTCACCTTGCATATAGTTGTAGGTCCTTTATATATACTTTTTCCGTGTCACTTGCCATACAAATCAGATGTACTGACCCGTTGTCGGGCTGTAACCTTCGGTGTTGCAGGTTTTTCAGACGACCAGTAAGGTGCGTTTAGGGTTGCGGATCTACACTCAACATGTTCGCTTGTGGATGTTGATGGGACTCCTCGTTATTTGCTTTTGCTTCCGCTATATTTATGTTGAATAAGCTAGCCTTGAGCGATGCAACTTGTTATTTATTTTGTTCTGGATCATACGTTGTAATAATGATGCACTTGTACTTTGATATACATCTATGATACTGTGTGTGCCAGCGAGTTCGATCCAGGGACTGGCACTTGATCACAGAGACTTCAATTGTATGTGAATTGGGTTGTTACAGATGGTATCAGACCAGTGTGTTGACTGTAGGACGTGACCCTAGAAAATGGATTAGAAAAGCCATAGGAATGAAAATATTACTTTAAATCACTTTGTCTTGTACTTACTTACCTTCTCTATCTCGTATTCATACCTGTTCTAATCTTGCCTTTCCTCTGTTTTATTATAGATGACCACTTTGTCCTACCGTGCTATGGAGTTTGGACCTGAGCTCAGGGGGATTTTCCATTTCCTGAACATCTATGCGCCAGTCTTTCAGCCGGATATAGTGGAGACAAGGGGAGCTGATGACTACTGGCAAGTGGAGACATTTCTCCTACGAAGCATGACGGAAGAAAGGGTGATCATGGAGTCATTCGAGGTGCATGCCCCGGAGAAGGAGCAGTGTGTGCGCATAGCCGCTCACATGGCTCTTGGACGCATCGTTGAGAGGTATGCCGGCCAGCTAAAGGGTATGGTGTACGAGAAGATGACCAGGATCCTTCCATCGGGAACATATGGCCAAAGAAGTTCAAGTATTTTCCTGGGACCATTTGGCCAGGTACAACTACCTACTTCATCCAGAGCCTGGAGAAGCACATCCACAACCTGGAGAAGAGCACCCAGTCGGATCTCTACACCATCACTGAGTTGCAGCAGAAGAACACCAAGCTCAAGAGGGACACCAACAAGCTCAAGAAGGAGAGGATGGAGATGCAAGAGGAGATCAAGAGGCTGAAGGAGAAGATGAAGGCCAATGGATTTGAAGAACAAGAAGAGGAACCAGAAGTGGAGACCTCGGCGGAAGAAGATGAACCGAGTCCCAAGAGGCGCAACCGCATTAGTGGGCGCGAATACCGTATGCTGTTTAGCAAGGACAACGTTCGGAATTACTACAATGGCAATTAGTTTACTATCGTTACCGTGTTAGCGTATTTGACCATGCCGACTTATTCGGTATGGAAATACTAGGTTGCATGATATACTCTTATTCATGGTTATGTTGAGGATCTTATATCAGTTATGCAATATATTTTGAGACTATATGGTGTGATTGTATTTGCTTATTGGTATGAGTGTTTTTGCTCGATGATATTGATGATTGATGATTGGTGATAATTGTATGATGATTGTGTGGTATGATATGCTGTATATGTATATGTTGTCTTGATCATAATAAGCATATGGGGTAAGATATATTTCCCTAGCTACTTTCTATCTACAACTTACCTATTATTACCCAACAGATGACGCCGAGACGTGATCCCACGGGGAATGAGAATAACAACAATGAAGTGCCAGCTTAAATGCAGCAGTTACTTCAAGGACAAGCTCAGTTGATCCAATTGCTCACTCAGAACATGGGCAACAACAACAACAATGTGCCACCACCACCACCACCTGTGTACACGCTTGCGAGGTTCCTTAGGCTGAATCCTCAGAGGTTCTCTAGCACTCCTGAACCCATAGTGGCGGATGAGTGGCTTCGTTCAGTGGGCCGGAACATGGAGACAGTTGGCTGTACGGAGGCAGAGAGGGTGAGGTTTGCCTCACATTTGCTGGAGGGTCCTGCTGCTGCCTGGTGGGACAACTACTTGGTGACTTATCCCCTCAACACCATCACTTGGGCGCAGTTTCAGTCTGCTTTTCACGCCGCACATGTTTCAGCAGGCGCCATGAGCTTGAAGAAGAAGGAGTTCCGCAGCTTGCGTCAGGGAGGCCGTTCAGTGGCCGAGTAAGTTGAGGAGTTCAACAAGCTTGCAAGATATGCTCCAGATGATGTCAGGAATGATGCATGAAGGCAGGAGAAGTTCTTGGAGGGGCTGAATGATGAGTTGGGAGTCCAGTTGAAAGTGGCTACCTTTGCTAACTTCCAGGAGCTCATAGACAAAGCTATTGTGTTGGAAGGCAAGCAGCAGGCCATTGAGAACCGCAAGAGGAAGTACAACAACAACAATGGTGGCAAGTGTAACTCTGGACCGCACCAGAAGCCACACAATTCTTATGGTGGCAATGGAGGACATAACCATGGACATAACCACAATGGTGGGAATGGCCATGTTCATAGTGGAGGACACAACCATCATGGTGGGAATGGTCACAACCATAATGGCCACAACCACCACAATGGTAACAGGAATGGCAATGGCAATCGAAGGAACAATGTGATTGGGAGAAGAAGTGGAGCCAATGGAGGCAATGGTAACAACCGTCAGAATGTCCAGGCACCAAAGTACTTGAGTCACATCCAGTGTTTCAAGTGAAAGAACATGGGACACTATGCCACAGACTACCCAGAGTCGAAGCCCAATGGGAATGGAGTCGTCAAGCCCAATCCTTTCAACAAGGGGCATGTGAACCATGTCAACGTGGAGGAGATTTATGATGAGCCTGATGCTGTGATTGGTATTTTCCTTATCAATTCAGTACCCGCACTTGTTCTTTTTTATTCTGGTGCATCACATTCTTTCATATCGAGGGTATTTGTGGATAAGCATGAGTTACCTATCGTAGTTCTTAAGTCATCTATGCTCATAAGTTCACCGGGAGCGGAGATGTCAGCTATTTTGGGATGCTATCAGATAATCCGAGCCATAGGGAAGCATGTTTTTCCTACAGATTTGATTATATTGAAGTCACAAGGTTTAGATGTTATATTGGGAATGGATTGGCTAGCCAAGTACCAAGGTGTTATTGATTGTGCCAGTCGGTCCATCACTCTCCGTACACCAACTGGGCAGAAGATCAGATATGTGTCCAAGTATAAGCATCAGCACGATCAGGTGAATTCTCTTAAGGGGGGTAGCCTGGATGATGTGCATGTTGTGAGGGATTATCCGGATGTGTTTCCAGAAGAGTTGTCAGGTATGCCACCGGATAGGGAGATTGAGTTCCTTATTGATTTAAAACCAGGCACGGGGCCTATTGCTAAGAGACCGTATAGGATGTTGGATATGTGCCCAAGAGACAAATTAATAAAGATATTTGTCACATATCCGTTTTGTTCATAATATGTTTTATACTGTGCTATAACTGTATTACTTGGAAATACTAATACAGGTGTAGTATAAAACATGGTCCGTAGTTTAACTCGGGTAAACAATCTCATTGGGAAATTGATTGATCAAGCTTTCCTGATCATGGTGACACTAAAGTCCATTTACAATGAGGTCATATCGTTAAGGGGAATGATGTGATGGAAGTACACCCACCTAAAGTATTGCAATGTGATCGGGTCACATAGTTCAGCGTTGCTATGAATTTGTAACATATGGCTTAGTCCTTAGACCGTAACGATCATACATAATTGTCATCTATGAGGAGACTTTGATTTGTATCCCACCGCCTGATTGGAATATGCTGGCTATAACGGTGCACTTTGGGTATTCCGAAATAGATGGTTGATGAGTATGTTAATAGATCAGAGTGGGATTTGTCAGTCCTTGTGACAGGACAGGTACTCTGGGCCCACTCGGTGATATTGCATCAACACCTTGCATGGACGTGACTAGGTCACAAGAGATGCAATGATCATGGACGAGAGAAGTTGTTTGTCGTGAACGAGATCTGAACACGGTATGTAGGATACTGAAGATCAATCCTCGGAAAAAGAAAGTACTGCAGCACAAAGGGATTACGTCGTATCGTTAACGGTTTCCAAAAGCGATCGAAGTTCATTCGATGGAAGCGCAGGGGCTGTCAAGGATTGTAACCAGGTCCAACTGACTATACATTGGTCAATGAGAAGAGTCTCGACCATGTCTGCTGTTTCCCGGACCGTTAGGGTGTTACACTTAAGGGCAATCGATGCATAGGACAGTTACGGGATCAATCGGTGAAATAGGAGGAATCACCGGAATAGTTCCGGAGGAGGACGGAATGGTTTCCGGACATTTGAATAGTTCAAAATAAAGTTTAATTGTTTTAATAATGTTTTATTATTTAATTATCTGAATTAAATATTTAAAACATATTAAATAAATTAAAAAAAATGGGAAAAAGGCTAAATGGGCCCATGGGGACCATTAAGGGAGGAGGAGGTCTCCCCCTTGGGCTTGGCGCCAAGGGTGGGGCCCACCACCCCCCTTGGCCGGCGCACCCCCCCCCCCTTGGGAGTTTAGTCCCACATGGGGGAGGGGAGGAGGATGGCACCCCCTTGGCCTACATAAGGAGGGGTAGACCCCCCTTTTTCCAACACACCAATATCTCCTTCTTCCTCCTTCTCCTTCCCGGAAGTTGACTCCCCTTGTTTGGAGTCTGCACCTGGATTGGAGTTCTCCACCATAAGGCAGGCCGTCGTTCTGCTGGAGTCGGGATCCGTAGCCATCTTTCTTCCGCTGCTCGCCTGGTTCGGGCCCCGGGAGGAACATCAATTTTACCGTACGTGTATAATCTCTTCGAGGCACTACACCTATGGTGCTACTTCGTCGCTGGAGGTTTACCGGGAGTCATCCTTGCCGGTGGTGGTCTTCTACACGACAGGGAGGTCGTAGTTCCGAGTCTACGCCATCCACGTTCGCAAGAACGGTTCCCTCTTTCGGGCTTCAAAGGTATGAACACCGATTCCCTCCGTTACTTTACATCTCCATAGCATAGATCTTGGGTTCGGGTACCGTAGGTATGAAAAATTTGTATTTTCTGCCCCGTATCCCAACAGTGGTATCATGAGCTAGCTATGCGCAGATGTATCGTACGGGTAGAACACATCTAGGATGTGGTCATCGAATCTTCATTCGTTACCCTCCCACGTGTACTCATTTAGCGTTGCAGCAATGTTTGATGAAGCGGCCCCCGACCGACCTTACGCGTTTACGCGAGACTGGTTCCACGCTTGACATATTGCTTGTACCATATAAAGTGGCTGGGGGGTTTCTGTCTCTCTGCATTAGCGATGCGAAGATGTTTGCAACGGAGGGCCCCGACCGGGGTGTAATAAAGACGGATGGGGGACGGTGTTGTGGCATGTTTTCCGCAGGATAGAAACGGTTCTCTCTCTCGAAACCCCTAGCAGCCACATAAAACTTGCACAAGCTAAAGTAGAAAGGCGTTTAACTTTGCTTTGCATTAAGGGGGGTCATAGGTTGTATGATTTACAGTTTTACTTCCTTTTTTATGCTAGTATTCTAGTGTCACAACCCCAATTTAGGCAAGTGCTAGGGTTTGAGTTCCCTTTGCATCATGTGAAAAATTAAAAAAAGAAAATCAAAAGTGGGGAAAAGAAAGCCCTGAGAAATTATTTCAAATGGCCAGATAAAAATATTTTTCCAAAAACCATTTGAATATTTGGAAAATTCCTATAAATGATGATGATCATTTTAAAAGTGGTTTGGGTTCATTCCCATGCCCATGGAATATTCAAAAATTCAAAAGGTGCCCTGGAAATTAAATTTGACCCTATTTGAATTGAAATTCTATATGTGGCTAGCTACTGCTCACCTAGGATTTATAAAATTATTTGGGCATTTTTATAAAATGTTTTGGTATTTATTTATCAGAGCAAACAAATGAAAGAAAAAGAAAACAGAAAAGAAATAACAGAAGAAAAAGGAAAAAGGAATTCCAGCCCACCCTACCAGGCCTTGGGCCCAACTAGTTCCCCCACGGCCCAGGCCCACCAGCTCCCTTGTCGTCTTCCCCGCGCGTCGGCAAGCAGCTCGGTGGCCGCCATGCCGACGCCGGCGAGGGGAACGTCTCCCCTAGACCCTCTCGGGCTCTCCCCTCGCGCCACGACGCACTCCAGAAGCCCCCACGCTCTTCCCCTCTCTCTCCTGTTTCCAATCCCCTCTCTCTCGCGCCGAATCACCGCCGGCAGTGAAGTCAGCGGAGCGCGCCGCCGTGCCCGACGTGGCCAACGGCCAGCTCAAGCCGCTCCAGCCTGTCCAGAAGATCCGAGGAGGTCGTCTACATCGTTTGCCCCGATCAATTGAGCCCGGGAGCCCCTGAAGCCGACGCCCTTGTCACCGATGTGCCGCCAGCCGCCGTGAGATGTTTCGCCGGATTGCGCCACCGTCCTGCGTTCCCCGACCTCCCCGTCCTCTTCACAGGAACCAGGGTGAGCTCCTCTTCCGCTTGCCCCTCCCCGCGCTCCAATTTATCACCGAGGCCCTCGTTTTCCACCAGAGCCGAGCTCGGGCCGCCGCAGTTCATGGCGCCGGCGACGCCACAGCCCCCCTGAAGATCCCCGAATAGCACAGATGGATGCGGGGGCACGTGGGGATCGGTTTTGTGCCTCTCCCGTGCTTCCCCGTGACCATTTGGTCACCCCGGCGTCGTCTCCGCCGTGCCTGAGCTCGCCGGAGGCGAGAGGCCCACGTGGCCAGTTGATTAGGGGCTAACCCCCCTGTTAATTGACCCCTAGGTCAATGACAGGTGGGCCCCAAACCCCCCCCCCTAACCCCCTGTTAGTCTAAACAGAGAGGGATTAACCCCCTATCCCACTGACAGAGTGACCCCACCCGTCAGAGCCCCCATGATGTCATCCACACGTCACTGCTGACGCAGTAAATAGAAAAGCAATTAAAATAATTACAGAAAAGGCTGAAAATTGAATAAACTTCCAAAAATCATAGAAAATTCATATTAACTCCAAATTGGACAAATAATATATGAAAAATGATCAGCAGAAAATTCTCTATCCAAATATTCAACTTTAAACCATGTTTGAGTTGATTTTAAAATGGGACCAGTAGCTTTTGCTATTTGGTTTAAATGGAATTAATTCAAATTTAATTCAAATGCTAATTCAATTTGAACCATTGCAATACACCACATCTCACTTGTACTTCAGAAGCATATCACACACATGATCACATGGTTTACAATGACCAAACATTAGCAAATGCAAGATGACCTAATTTGAATAACATTTGGAGTTTGAATTTGAATTAACTTTTCAAATCAACTTCAATTAAAATGTGGCAATTTGAATCTAGGTCACATCAACAATGTTGCCTCCCCCCTCTTGTTGATGATTGTGCCGGTAACAGTGCCTCCGAGACGGTGATCACCCCCGAAGGAGAAGACCACTGATAAGACCCGTGTATCGTCAGCAAGGCAAGCAAACCCCATTGATCATGTCTATGAAATCCTATTTCCCTCTCAGTCTCGCTTATGCATGTTTAGGAAATCATAGAGACACGTTCTTTCGCATAGTTGAACCCATTCCGATGCATGACCTATCATTTTGTCACCGTATTAAGCAAACCACAATCCTAGCAGATTTAGGAGTTGAATGATGAGCATGTGGCCCCTGCAACTGTTACTGCTTATTACTGCTTAGTGATACAATGAGGATGTTATGATTGTGAGTCGGGATGGAATGAATACAGTGATGCTGGTGATAACGTGTTGGTGAATCCACCCTAAACAAAGGTGAACGATGAGAGGTTGTGTAGGAGAACACAGTGGGTTGTCTCGTTGAACACTACCCTAGGCCCCGAGTTCCTGTTTTGTGATCCAAGACAAAGAGTATGACCACATGTAGGGTTTTATGGGAACCCGGTTTGGCCTCTTTACGTACCCGATCCGGTCCAGGAGTCAGAATAGATTCGGGCTTTCCATTTGGCATATGCATAGGAAAAGTATGAAGAAAAGGTAGCATCATATAGATATGTGGGTGGACCTGTGAGGCAGTGAAACCATCTGGCAAAGGTGGCGTCTCGGTCCCTTACATTATCTGAGTCTGTTTCGTGGAACCGGCCGGACTCTCGAGCGGTGCCAAACTCAGGTAGTCGACTCCTGGATTAGAGAAGGTGATGTGAGGATAGTGCATTGGTTTCATCCACGTCCGACACCCGCTTGAAGGGTGACGAGAACGAGGCGATAAGTGATGACACGCGTGTGAAGATATACACCCCTGCAGGGTTAATGAACTATTCGAATAGCCGTGTCCGCGGTTATGGACTACTTGGAGACCTCTACTTGGTCAATAGACAACTTGAATGGATACTTATAAAACTCGCAAGATAAGCGTGAGTGCTATGGCGGGCTTCCTCGTGGGGAAGTCGAGGAAGTAACAATAGTGGTGTATTGTTTGGAGACATGTAGTGGACTCGTGTACGCTTCTTACCTCAAGTCTGGTACTCGTAGTACAGGACTAGCCAAGTCAAAGCTGGCACTTCTGCATGTTGAACCCCAACTCCTTTACCTTGATACTTGAGCATGAGTAGTGTAGTTCTGATGTAAGTCTTGCTGAGTACGACTTTGTACTCACGTTTGCTTATTCTATGTTTTAGATGAGAACCCGGACCCCGATGGAGTCACCTTCGTGAAGCTCAACGCTGACCTTGGTAGTATAGTTCCAGACAGCAGTCTGGTCCCTCGTGGAAGGGCGTGTATGTTTACAAGGCTTCTCTAAGCCATTTGTTAAACTTGTCTGTACTCAGACCTAATTTGATTCCGTTGTATGATGTAATGTTGATCACAGACATGTGATCTTTGTATATTCTATGTGTATATCAATAAACAGTACTTGTAGAGTTATGTGATGATACCTGCTGTTCATACTAGACATGTGTGATGCGTGTATGATTATAACATGCATGTCTTAGTATGAGTTTTCGAGACCTTAGTTGTGATCTGGCTGGCGGTCTTTTATATACCAAGTGGCCCTTAGATGTGCACATCTTGGGGCATCACGATGCGATTGCTCGTGGCTCTGCCACGTGCACACTTTGTTGTATGATCGAGCCCGCCCTAGACCCCGACTAAGTGATCAGGCTGGAGTTTTTTTATGTAATGGTTATGATTCAATCGATAACAGGGTGGAGGCAACTTGTCTATGAGTATGGGATTCACCACCCATACGCATCTAGACTTGTGAGCGGACGATGAGGACCCATCTCAGTTGATCATCCGGCCTGGATGGGATGCCCCTCACGTTCGATGCTTTCCAAGAGTGTTCTGTTCTTGGCCTTGTCTGCTTAGACAAGTGGGTACGGCTCTCGGCTCTCCATGTGTTTGCATCGTGACTGGAATTACATACGCATATTCCGGGTCCCGACAGCTAGATATATCGACGGTAGCACGAAACAGGACCATCTCTCACAATACCAACATTGTGTTCTCCCTTGGTGGGCACCGCCTAGAAGGTTCTCCCATATGGCTTGATGCTTCGTACATACCGGAGTTGTCCTACATATTCAACAGAGTTCGCATGAGGTTGGGTTCGGCAAGCCTGGCATATGCAGATATGGCCTTGCTGAACAGCTAACATCAAGGTTCGATTGGCAGGCTTGACGTATGTAGATGCGGGCCTGGAACACAGGAGACCGAAAGGTCGAGCACGAGTCACATGCCTGATGTGATTGGCTTAGAGGCCTACCTGGTTCGCATACTGATGGCCGTGACGATCGGGGGAGGTATGGGGGCTGGGATTGTGTAATCACTTAGTTAAATTGAGAGGTGTTTATCTAAGTGGGAGCTTTCTAGAATTTTGAGATTAAATTGAAACTCCACATTATGAACAAAAGTCTAAATATGTATCCTTGTGAATCAACCTTGTAGATGGTAGCACCTCGTCCCTCGTTCAACTTAGGATCATTCCTAGAGAAAGATAAGCTAAAAATAGATGGGACAAACTTCCCGAACTGGTTCCGCACCCTGAGGATTCTCCTCGTTCCCCTCAAGATGGCATACATACTAGAGGGAGCGTTAGGTGACGCACCAGCAGATGATGCCAGTCAGGACGAGAAGAATGTCTATCTATCCAGGACTGATGATTACAACCTTGTCCAGAGTGGCATGCTCTACTCCATGGAGGCTGAGCTGCAGAAACGCTTTGAGAGGATGGGTGCATATGAGATTATCACCGACCTCAAGGCGGTCTTCGCACTTCAAGCCAGGGCTGAACGGTACGAGGCTTATGAAGCCTTCTTCTCAGCAAAGATGGACGAGCACGGCAGCATGAGTGAGCACGTATTCAAAATGTCTGGCTACGTTCAGCGCTTGAATGCTCTCGAATGCCAGATTCCAGAGGAACTTGCTGTTGATAGGGTGTTGCAGTCGCTTCCCCCTAGCTACAAAGGCTTTGTGCTGAACTACAACATGCAGGAGGTGACCAAAACCCCTTCTGAGTTATTCTCCGTGCTGAAGAGCGCCGAGGTTGAGATCAAGAAGGAGCACGCCGTCTTCATGGTCAACAAGACCACTGACTTCAAGAAGTCAAGCACGCGGGAGAAGGCCAAGAGAGGTGGTCCCAAGAGGGATGGAAAGTCAGTTGCCGCTCCTCCCAAGGCACCCAAGCCTAAACCCGGAGTGGAGTGCTTCTACTGCAAGGGTGAAGGTCACTAGAAACGCAACTGCCCCAAGTACCTAAAGGACAAGGAGGCTGGCAAGGTCGCCAAGCGAGACGAAGGTATATTTGATATACATATTGTTGATCTTCTCTTGACAAGCGCCGGGAACACATCCGGGATACTTGATACAGGATATGTCGCTCATATTTCTAATTTCATTCAAGGACTAAGGAATAGGAGACGCTTGCTCAAGGATGAAGTGACGATGCGCGTGGGGAATGGCTGTCAAGTTGAAGTCATGGTGGTCGGAACGAAGCATCTTAGTCTCCCTTCGGGATTGGTTTTAGATCTGAATAATTGCTACTATGTACACGCGTTGAGTGTGAACATCGTTAGTGGATCTTGCTTGAAGCGAGACCGTTATTCTTTTAAGTCTGATACAATTGGTTGTTCGGTTTATAAGGATGAAATGTTTTATGTTCACGCACCAGAGTTGCATGGATTATTCGTACTTGATATCGATGGTGACATGTGTCACATTAACAATATTGAGGCCAAAAGATTGAAGAATGACGAAGATCACATGAAGATGTGGCATTTCCGACTTGGTCATATTGGTATAAAGCGCATGGAGAAGCTCCATAAGGATGGACTTCTTGAGTCATTGGATTTTGGATCCCTTGATACATGTGAACCATGCCTCATGGGAAAAATGACAAGGACTCCATTCAATGGGATAATGGAGCGTGCAGATGAATTGTTGGGGATCATACACACGGATGTATGTGGACCCATGAACGTCCCCACTCGCAATGGTCTTCGTTACTTCGTGACCTTTACTGATGACTTGAGAAGATATGGGTATATTTACTTGATGAAGCACAAGTCTGAAACCTTTGAAAAGTTCAAGGAATTTCAGAATAAGGTCAAAAATCAACTCGAAAAGAAAATCAAGCACCTTCGATCGGATCGAGGTGGCGCGTATTTGAGTCACGAGTTTGGAAATCATCTGAAGTCTTGTGGCATAGTACCACAGCTTACGCCGGCAGGCACACCTCAGAGAAACGGTGTGGCTGAGCGACGTAATCGAACCCTATTGGATAGCGTACGATCGATGATGTCTCATTATGGGGGTATGCATTAGAAACTTCCGCTCATATTCTTAATAGGGCACCATCCAAATCCATAAAGACAACACCATTTGAAGAATGGCATGGCACGAAACCTAAGTTGTCTCACCTGAAGATTTGGGGTTGTGAGGCTTATGTTTGGAAACTACAGCCTGACAAACTTGAATCCAAGGCGGATAAGTGCATCTTTGTGGGCTATCCCAAGGAAACTTGTGGATACACCTTCTAGAACAAGTCTGACAGCAAAACGTTTGTTGCCAAGACGGGACACTTTCTTGAGAAGAAGTTTCTCACGAAAGAGTTGAGTGGGAGGAAAATAGACCTCGATGAAGTGACTGACCAATCACTCCAATTGGAAGAAACGGCTACGGAAATTGTTCTGGAACCATCTTCCACAGTGGGAGCTGAAGAGAATGGCCAGAACGACATTCATAACGATCATGACATTGATGATGATCATGATGGGAATGAAGAGGAACCTTTTATGCCCCGTAGGTCATCAAGAGTCCGTCAACCTACTGAGTTTGATGGACAGCTTGTGAATGCAATCTCGGATGATGAGTCGGATGAACCTACAAGTTACAAAGAAGCAATGGAGGGACCCGAGTCCGAGAAATGGCTTGAAGCCATGAAATCCGAAATAGACTCCATGTACACCAACAAAGTATGGACTTTGGTGGATATTCCCGAGGACCGCAAGGCCGTCGAGAATAAATGGATTTTCAAGGAAAAGACTGACGCAGACGGAAACGTATCTGTCTACAAAGCTCGACTTGTCGCGAAGGGGTTCCAACAAATTCAAGGAGTTGACTACGAGGAGACGTTCTCTCCTGTAGCGATGATAAAGTCTATTCGGATCCTACTAGCCATAGCTACATATCATGATTACGAGATATGGCAGATGGATGTGAAAACTGCATTCCTAAATGGCAACATTGAGGAAGAGTTGTATATGATGCAACCAGAGGGGTTTGTCGATCCAAGGAACGCTGGTAAGGTGTGCAAGCTTCAACGGTCCATCTATGGGTTGAAGCAAGCATCTCGGACCTGGAATCTTCGATTTGATGAGGTCATTAAAGCTTTTGGATTTGTCTAAAACGTCGAAGAGTTATGCGTCTATAAGAAACTGAGTGGGAGCTCTGTAGCATTCCTTGTGTTATATGTAGATGACATATTACTAATAGGGAACGATAAGAAATTCTTAGAAGAAGTGAAGGAATATCTCAATGGACAATTTTCCATGAAGGACCTAGGTGAAGCTGCGTACATATTGGTTATTAAGATCTATAGAGATAGACCTAATCGACGGTTGGCCTTTAGTCAGAGCACTTATATTAACAAGATATTGAAAAGGTTCAGTATGGGTAACTCCAAGAGAGGCCTCTTGCCAGTTATAAAAGGTGTCAAATTAAGCGTGACTCAATGCCCAACCACAGCAAAAGAGAAGGAGGATATGTCCTCAAAGCCCTATGCCTCAGCCATAGGTTCTCTCATGTATGCTATGTTATGTACCAGACCGGATTTAGCACTGGCCATTAGTATGACTAATCGCTACCAGAGTAACCCGGGAATGGCTCACTGGACAGCAGTAAAGTACATCCTTAAGTGCTTGAGAAGAACCAAGGATCTCTTTCTTGTTTATGAAGGAGTTGATCAGGAGCTCACCGTAAAGGGTTACGTTGACGCAAGCCTCGGCTCAGATCTAGATGACTCAAAATCCCAGACGGGATATGTTTTCATGTTGAACGGTGGCGCAATTAGCTGGAGGAGCGGCAAACAGTCAGTCGTCGCCCAATCTACAATGGAGTCGCAGTATATTGCCGCTTGCGAAGACTCTAACGAGGTGTTGTGGCTGAATAAGTTCGTGATCGAGCTTGGCATCTTTCCCAGCTGCACTAACCCCGTGGGAATCTTCTGCGACAACACGGGTGCCATTGCTAACGCGAAGGAGCCAAGAACTCACTCTACAGCCAAGCACATCCTCCGAAAGTTCCATGTGACGCGAGACTACGTCAGGGATGGACACACTAGGATTCACAAGATACATACGGATCTGAACGCAGCAGACCCGATGACTAAACCTCTTCCACAAGGCAAGTTTAAAGAACACCGAGAGACCATTGGTGTTAGATACATACCTGATGTAAACTAGTGTAATTTGTACTCTAGTGCAAGTGGGAGACTGTTGGATATGTGCCCTAGAGACAAATTAATAAAGATATTTGTCACATATCCTTTTTGTTCATAATACGTTTTATACTGTGCTATAACTGTATTACTTGGAAATACAAATACAGGTGTAGCATAAAACATGGTCTGTAGTTTAACTCGGGTAAACTATCTCATTGGGAAATTGATTGATCAAGCTTTCCTGATCATGGCGACACTTAAGTCCATTGACAATGAGGTCATATCGTTAAGGGGAATGATGTGATGGACGTACACCCACCTAAAGTATTGCAATGTGATCGAGTCACATAGTTCAGCGTTGCTATGACTTTGTAACATATGGCTTAGTCCTTAGACCGTAACGATCATACGTAATTGTCAGCTATGAGGAGACTTTGATTTGTATCCCACCGCCTGACTGAAATATGCTGGCTATGACGGTGCACTTTGGGTATTCTGAAATAGATGGTTGATGAGTATGTTAATAGATCAGAGCGGGATTTGTCAGTCCTTGTAACAGGACAGGTACTCTGGGCCCACTCGGTGATATTGAATCAACACCTTGCAAGGACGTGACTAGGTCACAAGAGATGCAATGATCATGGACGAGAGAAGTTGTTTGTCGTGAACTGTCGGGACCCGGGGTTAGCGTATGTAATTCCAGTCACGATGCAATCACATGGAGAGCCGAGAACCGTACCCACTTGTCTAAGAAGACAAGTCCAAGCACAGAACGTTCTCGGTAAGTATCGAACGTGAGGGGCATCCCATCCAGGCCGGATGATCAACTGAGATGGGTCCTCATCACCCGCTCACAATTCTAAATGATAATGGTTGGTGAAATCCCATACTCATATACAAGTCGCCTCAACCATGTTATCGATTGAATCCTAACTCCATCCCGATCACTTAGTCGGGGTCTAGGGCGGGCTCGATCATACAACAAAGTGTGCCACGTGACAGAGTCACGAGCAATCGCATCGCGATGCCCCAAGCTGCGCACATCGAAGGGCCACTTGGTGTATAAAAGACCGACAGCCAGATCACAACTAAGGTCTCGAAAACCCATACTAAGACATGCATGTTATAATCATACACGCAGCACACATGCCTAGTATGAACAGCAGGTATCATCACATAACTCTACAAAGTGTATCTTTATTAACTTACACATAGGGCATACAAAGATCACATGTCTGTGATCACATTAGATCATACAACGGAAGCAAATTAGGTCTGAGTACAGACAAGTTTAACAAATGGCTTAGAGAAGCCTTGTAAACAAACATGCCCTTCCACGAGGGACCAGACTGCTGTCTGGGACTATGCTAACTTAGTCAACGTCGAGCTTCAGGAAGGTGACTCCATCGGGGTCCGGGTTCTCATCTAAAACATAGAATAAGCAAACGTGAGTAGAAAGTCGTACTCAGCACGACTTACATCAGAGCTACACTACTCATGCTCAAGTATCAAGGTAAAGGAGGTGGGGTTCAACATGCAGAAGTGCGAGCTTTGACTTGGCTAGTCCTGTACTACGAGTACCAGACTTGAGGTAAGAAGCGTACACGAGTCCACTACCAAGTCTGCAACCAATACACCACTATGGTTACTTCCTTGACTTCCCCACGAGGAAGCACGCCATAGCACTCACGCTTATCTTGCGAGTTTTATAAGTATCCATTCAAGTTGTCTATGATCAAGTAAAGGTTTCCAAGTAGTCCATAACCGCGGACACGGCTATTCGAATAGTTCATTAACCCTGCAGGGGTTTACATCCTCACACGCGTGTCATCACTTATTGCCTCGTTCTTGTCACCCTTCAAGCGGGTGTCGGACGTGGATGAAACCAAGGCACTACCCTCACATCACCTTCTCTAATCCAGGAGTCGACTACCTGAGTTTGTCACCGCTCGAGAGTCTGTCCGGTTCCACGAAACGGACTCAGATAATGTAAAGGACCGAGACGCCACCTTTGACAGATGGTTTCACTGCCTCACAGGTCCACCCACATATCTATACATAAATCAAATGGAAAGCCCGAATCTAGTGTGACTCCTGGACCGGATCGGGTACGTAAAGAGGCCAAATGGGGCTCCCATAAAACCCTACATGTGGTCATACTCTTTGTCTTGGATCACAAAACAGGAACTCGGGGGCCTAGGGCAGTGTTCAATGAGACAACCCGCTGTGTACTCCTACACAGCCTCTCATCGTTCACCTTTGTTTAGGGTGGATTCACCAACACGTTAACATCAGCACCACTGTGTTCATTCCATCTCGACTTACAAACATAACATCCTCATTGTATCACTAAGAAGCAAAAGCAGTAACAGTTTCAAAGGCCACATGCTCATCATTCAACTCCTAAATCTGCTAGGATTGTGGTTTGCTTAATACAGTGACAAAATGATAGGTCATGCATCGGAATGGGTTCAACTATGCGAAAGAACGTGTCTCGGTGATCTCCTAAACATGCATAAGTGAGACTGAGAGGGAAATAGGATTTTATAGACATGATCAATGGGGTTTGCTTGCCTTGCTGACGATACACGGGTCTTAACGGTGGTCTTCTTCTTCGGGGTGATCACCGTCTCGGAACGTCTGTCATCGGAGGCAATCATCAAGAAGGGGGGACAACTTCGAAAGTAAAATGCACATACACATGATAAGTTTGTCCATGATGTGAAAGGTACCGGTTGGTAGCATATTCAATTTAATTGAAGTATATTGCATTTGAAATGCAAATTCAAACTCCAAATTCAATTTCAAATTAAGTCATATACACATTTGCTTCTGTTCACCCATTTTAAAATGGTCAAACATAAAAACAAATTGCATATTCTTAATCCTTGCATTTTTCTGATAATTTTTCATATATTATTTGTTTAATTTGGAGTTAGTATGAATTTTCTATGAATTTCCAAAGTTTAATTCAATTTCTGGATTTTTCTAGAATTCTTTTAAATCAAAAATTGATTTACTGCGTCACTGTGACGCAGGGGTGACGTCAGGGGGGGGGATGAACTGTGGGCCACCACTATCAGTGTCACAGGGGGTTAACCCCTCTCTGTTTAATTAACAGAGGGGCTTAGGGGGCTAGGGGGCCCACCTGTCATGGACTCGGGGGGGGGGGGTTAAGTTTGGTTTAGCGCTAATTAACTCGGGACCGCCGGCGGTTAGCCGTCGGTGACCAAACCGCACGGCGGTTCCGTGCAGCAAAACGAGCGCCGCGGCCACCAAACCCGTGGAGGCGCGCTCCTTCCTGGGCATCGCGGCGTCACCGGGGAGCACTGGGAGTTCGCCTTGGTCGAGCTCGCGCGGTGGCCGGAGTACTGGCGCAGGCGGCACAGCGGTACAGGCACGGGGAGGAGCGGGGTCTAGGGGGGAAACGCAGGGGAGCTCACCCCGGAGCGAATGGACGGGACGGTGGGGTTGGAGGAGGCCGGATGGCGACGCAATCGACGTCGAACTCCACGGCGGCCGGCGGCGACTCGGTGACGAAGGCGTCGGCTCCAGAGCTTCAAGAGCTCGATTGGGTGCGCGGGAAGATGAAGTCGATGGCTCCGGTGCTACTGGACACTTCAGCTCGGCGAGAGGAGGCCGTTGGCCACGACTGGGCGCGGTGGCGCTCTCCGGTGGGTTCTCGGGTGGCGTCGAAATCGGTGAGGGAGAGGGCAGAGAGATAGCGGCGAGAGGGGGAAGAAGGTGCGGGGCTTCTGGGCGCTTGCGTGGCGCCAGGAGAGGGCAGGGGGTGGCCTAGAAGGCGGCCGGCGTCGAGGTGGCGTCGTCGAGCGCTCTGCTGCCTCCAGCGAGCAGCTTGAGCTAGACGACAGGAGAGGGGAGGTGGGCTTGGGCTGCTGCTGGGCCAGGGGGCTTCAGTTGGGCCAAAAGCCACGGGGTGGTTCCCCTTTTTCTTTTCATTCTTCTTTTCTTTTCTGTAATTTTTGTTGTGCCTAGAATTAAATAGCTAGGCAATTTTGTAAAATGCCCAAACATTTTGATAAATCCTAGGTGACCAGTAGCTAGCCACATATAGAATTTTGACATTTTTGAAATTCAATATATTTTGAATTTCAATTCAAATAGGGTCAAATTTAATTTCCAGGGCACCTTTTGAATTTTTGAATATTCCATGGGCATGGGAATGAACCCAAACCACTTTTAAAATGATCACCATCATTTATAGGAATTTTCCAAATATTCAAATGATTTTTGGAAAAAAGATTTTTATCTGGCCATTTGAATTAAATTCTCAGTGCTTTTCTTTTCCCCATTTTTGGATTTCATTTGAATTTTTACATGATGCAAAGGGATCAAACAACCCTAGCACTTACCCTAGTTGGGGTTCTGACAACTCACCCCCACTCAAAAGAATCTCGTCCCGAGATTCAGAAGTCGTCGGGAGGAAGGTGGGGTACTCGGCACGGAGGCGGTCTTCTCTTTCCCACGTTGCTTCTTTCTCGGAGTGATGTGACCATTGCACTTTGAGTAACTTGATCTTCTGACGACGAGTGACACGCTCTGCTGAATCAAGAATACGAATAGGGTACTCTCGATAAGAAAGGTCATCTTGGAGATCAAGCGTTTCATGGTCGACTTCGCGGATGGGGTCCTTGAAGCAACGCCTGAGTTGTGACACATGGAATACATCATGTACTCGGGAAAGGTGCGGAGGTAGTTCAAGTTGGTAGGCAACTTCTCCAGATTTAGCGAGAATGCGGAGAGGTCCGATGTAACGTGGGGCCAACTTGCCTTTGATACCGAATCTTTGGGTTCCCTTCAAAGGAGTAACCCAAAGGTAACTCTTCTCATCCAGATTGTAGCTCTCCTCTCTATGATGACGATCATAGTAGCTCTTTTGACGAGACTGAGCGGCTTTCAAACGATCATGAACAATGCGAACTTGATTTTCTGCTTCCTTGATCATATCCGATCCAAGGAGTTGTCTTTCACCGGTTTCTGACCAGTTTAGGGGTGTTCGACATCGTCGGCCATAGAGGAATTCAAAGGGAGCCATGTTCAGCCTAGATTGATAGCTATTGTTATAAGCAAATTCGGCGAAGGGAAGAGATTTCTCCCAATTCTTTCCGAAAGAGATAACACAAGCTCTGAGCATGTCTTCCAAGATTTGATTAACCCTTTCAACTTGACCGCTAGATTGAGGGTGGAAAGCTGTACTAAAGGAGAGATGAGTTCCCATAGCATTTTGAAAACTTTCCCAGAATCTAGAGGTGAAAAGGCTACCACGATCAGAATTGATCACCAAAGGAACACCGTGAAGACACACAATCCTAGAGACGTACAAGTCCGCCAACTAACTAGCAGTTATAGACTCGCGAACTGGAAGGAAGTGAGCAACTTTGGAAAGTCGATCAATGACAACGAAGATGGCATCATTTCCTTTCGGGGTTTTTGGAAAGCCGGTGATGAAGTCCATACCGACCTTGTCCCATTTCCACTCGGGAATAGAAAATGGTTGAAGAGTACCAGCAGGTCTTTGGTGTTCTGCCTTAATGCGACGACAAACATCACATTCTGCAACAAATTGTGCAATGTCTCTCTTCATCCGGGTCCACCAAAATCTCTGGCGTAGATCTCGGTACATTTTTGTGCTACCGGGATGAATTGAGAGGGGAGTGTCATGAGCTTCCTTAAGGATCAGCTGCTTTAGGTCTTCATTCTCAGGAACTACTAAACGATTTTCAAAGAATATCGTTCCTTGATCATTTGCAGAGAAACATTTAGCAACTCCGCTAACAATGTTCTGCTTGATCTCTTGAATACTACTATCTTGTTTCTGGGCGGCTATGATTTGATCCTCAAGGGTTGGTTTCGCCACCAGGGTAGAAAGAAATCCATGAGGAACTATCTCAAGATTGAGTTTGCAAAATTCCTCATGAAGAAGTGGTTGATACTGTTGTAACATGAGGTTGTTACAATACGACTTACGAGTTAGTGCATCAGCCATGACATTGGCTTTGCCTGGGGTGTAAGAAATTTCTAAGTCACAATCTATTATCAACTCTATCCAGCGTCTTTGCCTGAGATTAAGATCTGGCTGGGTGAATATGTATTTGAGGCTTTGGTGATCAGAATAGATTTCACAACGATTACCAAGGAGGTAATGTCGCCAAGTCTTCAGGGCATGAACTACGGCAGCGAGTTCAAGATCATGGGTAGGATAGTTCTCTTCATGCGGCCGCAACTGGCGTGAAGCATAAGCTACCACATGTCTATCTTGCATAAGTATGAATCCTAACCCTTGCCGTGAAGCATCACAATAGATCTCGAAATCCCTTTTGGTGTCTGGAGGCGCAAGTATGGGTGCAGAAGTTAATCTTCTTTTTAGCTCTTGAAAGATTTCTTCACACTTGGGGGTCCATTGGAATTTCTTATCTTTCTTGAGGAGTTCAGTAAGAGGCTTTGAAACTTTAGAAAAGTTCTCGACGAAGCGGCGGCAATAGCTTGCTAAGCCAAGAAAACTCCTAACTTTCTTAACCGATTCAGGTGCAATCCAGTCAAGGACGGCTTAACTCTCTCAGGATTGACAGCAATGCCTTTCGCAGAAATCACGTGGCCTAAGTAGGTCACTTCTGGTAGCCAAAATTCACACTTTGAGAACTTGGCATAAAGGCGGTGCTCTCTAAGTTTCATCAATACCAACCTAAGATGTTCTGCTTGCTCTTCTTCGTTCTTCGAGTAGATGAGAATGTCATCAAGATAAACCACAACAAATTTATCTAGATACTCCATGAAGATCGAATTCATTAAGCGCGAGAATGTGGCGGGGGAATTGGTTAAACCGAAGGACATGACGGTATACTCGTAAAGACCATAACGAGTAGTGAAAGCCGTTTTTGGAATGTCCTCGTTTCGGATTTTGATTTGATGATAGCCTAATCTCAAATCCATCTTGGAGAAGACAGAGGATCCAGCAAGTTGATCATAAAGATCATTGATCCTGGGTAGTGGGTACTTGTTCTTTATCGTCGCTAGATTTAGCGGGCGATAGTCTACGCACATCCTTTCTGTTCCATCTTTCTTCGTTACGAACAGAACGGGGCAACCCCATGGCGATGAGCTAGGGTGGATGAAGCCTTTTGCCAACGAAGCATCAAGTTTGGTTTTTAGCTCATCTAACTCATGTGGGGCCATTCTATATGGGCATCTGGAAATTGGGGCTGTGCCTGGTATAAGATCCACTATAAATTCTACACACATGTCGGGTGGCATTCCCGGCAACTCTTCAGGAAAGACATCCGGGAAGTCACGAACCACCGGAACATCTTCAAGGTCTGGAAGGGGAAGCACATTCAAAGTATGCATCTGGATTCTAGAGCTGGGTGATGTGTAGTCAATGATCTGGCCTAAAGGATGGGTGAGTTTAACTGACTTGGCTTTACAGTCAAGGAAAGCATTCTGCCTTGATAACCAATCCATTCCTAGGATGACATCAATGTCCGAAGACTTGAGGGCTATAAGAGAGGCAAGGAATACTAAACCCTCAATTGCAATTTGATTGCCATGGCTTACTCTATTAGTTTGCCACTTTGAGCCAGGAGTTTGAATAATCATTGGAGAAAACATTTCTTCAAAGGGGAACTCATGACGAAGTGCATAACTCTCCGACATGAATGAATGAGAAGCTCCTGGATCGAAAAGAACGGAGGCGGGGACATGATTGACTGGGAGTGTACCAAGAATGACGTCAGAAGTAGCAGTGGTTTCCTCAACTGAGATTTGGTTCACATAACCACTATTTGTGGCTGAAAGCTTTGCTGGGATGGCTTTGGTGGTTGATTTCTTTGGAGGCTTGTGACTAGGTCGACGTGGTGCCACCAACACTATAGGGCATTGTCGGAAGTAATGGCCTGTCAGACCACACGTGAAACACACCCTGCCTGAATTGCTGGGAGCAGGATTACTTGATTGCACACCATCATTCCGGGGTGGAATAATGTGTTGGGGTGGATGGCATATATTGGATGGTGGTCTCTGCAGAATGTTTTGAGGTATGGCTCTGGTTGGAATCCAAATTCGGCGTTTCTGAGGGGCTAAACTAGAAGAAGGAGCAATCTCAAGAGCATGCTTGCGAGATTCCTCGAAAATTTCATTGACATGCTCAGCTCTGAAGGATCTGTTGACTAAATCCTCAAAGGTGGAAAATTCGATGAGGTTGAGATCATGACGAAGGATGGGGCTAAGTCCCTTACGGAACCTTGCCTGCTTTCTGGCATCGGTGGTGATCTCATCTTGGGCATAACGAGCAAGACGGTTGAACTCTCTCACATACTCATGAATGGACATCTCTCCTTGAGTCAGATTGCAGAACTCTTCCTTCTTGCGCTCCATTAACTCATCTAGAAGGTGTTACCCGCGAAAGGCATCACGGAACTCTTGCCAAGTCACTAGGTGACCATCAGACTGCATCGCAACATAGTTCTCCCACCATTCAGCAGCAGCACCTTCCAGAAAGTATGCCGCGAATATAACTCGATCATCGGGAGCAACATGTGCAGTATCAAGCTTACGCTCGATGGAACGGAGCCAATCATCAGCTTCGAGGGGATCAGAAGAACATCGGAATACCGGTGGCTTGAGGAGGATGAAGTCCTGAATGCTCACAACTACATTGCAATGACATGAGATATTCTGCTCGATGAGCTCCAGAAGGCGTGTTTGATCACGTTGGTTCTTCTCAGCTTCCATCATGATTTCCGCCGCAGAAGGCGGTGGTAGAGGTTCATCATCATTTCGATTCCGAACACGGTCTCGATTCCGACGAACAACACTACGAGTTCCACCTGACATCCTGTGTGATAAAAATCAACAATCAGAACAGGTTGTACGATGGAATCAAAGACAAGAAGGACATGAATAAGACGGAAAATATTATAAAGCGAAGGCAATGAGCCACAGAAGCTCGGAATAATTCCGGCAGCATAACGGCTACACCGGGATGAAAAATGAAACAACCTCAAAGAAATTGGACAGAACTTTTTCAAGGAACTCAACAGAATGATGAGTCTGGACGACCACAACTGTCCTACGACTACAAGGAGGCAAACAACAAGATGTTCTAGTAAAGACATAGATGAGCCTAGTCCTATCATCCCGTAGAAAAGGTAAGGGTGACTCAGAACTCAGATCGATGAGGTAAGGAGAAAAAGAAGCCTTACGTTGTTCCCTTATACCCAGAGTAACTATATAACTATAGAATGCTAGACTCGACTTCGACCAAGGGTTTGATAATCCTACAGACAGTCCTGCTCTGATACCAAGTCTGTCGGGACCCGGGGTTAGCGTATGTAATTCCAGTCACGATGCAATCACATGGAGAGCCGAGAACCGTACCCACTTGTCTAAGCAGACATGGAAAAGCACATAACGTTCTCGGTAAGCATCGAACGTGAGGGGCATCCCATCCAGGCCAGATGATCAACTGAGATGGGTCCTCATCGCCCGCTCACAAGTCTAAATGATTATGGGTGGTGAAATCCCATACTCATAGACAAGTTGCCTCAACCATGTTATCGATTGAATCCTAACTCTTACATATACTTACTCCAGCCCGATCACTTAGTCGGGGTCTAGGGCGGGCTTGATCATACAACAAAGTGTGCCACGTGACAGAGTCACGAGCAATCGCATCGCGATGCCCCAAGCTGCGCACATCGAAGGGCCACTTGGTGTATAAAAGACCGCCAGCCAGATCACAACTAAGGTCTCGAAAACCCATACTAAGACATGCATGTTATAATCATACACGCAACACACATGCCTAGTATGAACAGCAGGTATCATCACAAAACTCTACAAAGTGTATCTTTATTAACTTACACATAGAGCATACAAAGATCACATGTCTGTGATCACATTACATCATACAACGGAAGCAAATTAGGTCTAAGTACAGACAAGTTTAACAAATGGCTTAGAGAAGCCTTGTAAACAAACATGCCCTTCCACGAGGGACCAGACTGCTGTCTAGGACTATGCTAACTTAGTCAACGTCGAGCTTCAGGAAGGTGACTCCATCGGGGTCCGGGTTCTCATCTAAAACATAGAATAAGAAAACGTGAGTACAAAGTCGTACTCAGCAAGACTTACATCAGAGCTACACTACTCATGCTCAAGTATCAAGGTAAAGGAGGTGGGGTTCAACATGCAGAAGTGCAAGCTTTGACTTGGCTAGTCCTGTACTACGAGTACCAGACTTGAGGTAAGAAGTGTACACGAGTCCACTACCAAGTCTCCAACCAATACACCACTATGGTTACTTCCTCGACTTCCCCACGAGGAGGCACGCCATAGAACTCACGCTTATCTTGCGAGTTTTATAAGTATCCATTCAAGTTGTCTATGATCAAGTAAAGGTTTCCAAGTAGTCCATAACCGCGGACACGGCTATTCGAATAGTTCATTAACATTGCAGGGGTGTAAATCTTCACACGCGTGTCATCACTTATCGCCTCGTTCTTGTCACCCTTCAAGTGGGTGTCGGACGTGGATGAAACTAAGGCACTACCCTCACATCACCTTCTCTAATCCAGGAGTCGACTACCTGAGTTTGTCACCGCTCGAGAGTCTGGCCGGTTCCACGAAACGGACTCAGATAATGTAAGGGACCGAGACGCCACCTTTGACAGATGGTTTCACTGCCTCACAGTCCACCCACATATATATACATAAATCAAATGGAAAGCCCGAATCTAGTGTGACTCCTGGACCGGATCGGGTACGTAAAGAGGCCAAACGGGGCTCCCATAAAACCCTACATGTGGTCATACTCTTTGTCTTGGATCACAAAACAGGAACTCGGGGGCCTAGGGCAGTGTTCAACGAGACAGCCCACTGTGTACTCCTACACAATCTCTCATCGTTCACCTTTGTTTAGGGTGGATTCACCAACACGTTAACATTAGCACCACTGTGTTCATTCCATCCCGACTCACAAACATAACATCCTCATTGTATCACTAAGGAGCAAAAGAAGTAATAGTTGCAGGGGCCACATGCTCATCATTCAACTCCTAAATCTTCTAGGATTGTGGTTTGCTTAATACAGTGACAAAATGATAGGTCATGCATCGGAATGGGTTCAACTATGCGAATGAACGTGTCTCGGTGATCTCCTAAACATGCATAAGCGAAACTGAGAGGGAAATAGGATTTTATAGACATGATCAATGGGGTTTTCTTGCCTTGCTGACGATACACGTGTCTTAACGGTGGTCTTCTACTTCGGGGTGATCACCGTCTCGGAACGTCTGTCATCGGAGGCAATCATCAACAAGGGGGGACAACTTCGAAAGTGAAATGCACGTACACATGATAAGGTTGTCCATGATGTGAAAGGTACTGGTTGGTAGCATATTGAATTTAATTGAAGTATATTGCATTTGAAATGCAAATTCAAACTCCAAATTCAATTTCAAATTAAGTCATATACACATTTTCTTCTGTTCACCCATTTTAAAATGGTCAAACATAAAAACAAATTGCATATTCTTAATCCTTGCATTTTTCTGATAATTTTTCATATATTATATGTTTAATTTGGAGTGAGTATGAATTTTCTATGAATTTCCAAAGTTTAATTCAATTTCTGGATTTTTCTAGAATTCTTTTAAATCAAAAATTGATTTACTGCGTCACTGTGACGCAGGGGTGATGTCAGGGGGGGGGGCTGACCTATGGGCCACCACTATCAGTGTCACAGGGGGTTAACCCCTCTCTGTTTAATTAACAGAGGGGCTTAGGGGGCCAGGGGGCCCACCTGTCATGGACTCGGGGGGGGGGGGGGGGGGGTTAAGTTTGGTTTAGCACTAATTAACTCGGGCCCGCCGGCGGTTAGCCGGCGGTGACCAAACCTCACGGCGGCGGCACTACGGACGGCGGTTCCGTGCAGCAAAACGAGCGCCGCGGCCACCAAACGAAAGCCCGTGGACGCGCGCTCCTTCCTGGGCATCGCGGCGTCACCGGGGAGCACTGGGAGCTAGCCTTGGTCGAGCTCGCGCGGTGGCCGGAGTACTGGCGCAGGCGGCACAGCGGTACAGGCACGGGGAGGAGCGGGGTTTAGGGGGGAAACGCAGGGGAGCTCACCCCGGAGCGAATGGACGGGGCGACGGTGTTGGAGGAGGCCGGATGGCGACGCAATCGACGTCGAACTCCACGGCGGCCGGCGGCGACTCGGCGACGAAAGCGTCGGCTCCAGAGCTTCAAGAGCTCGATTGGGTGCGCGGGAAGATAAAGTGGATGGCTCCGGTGCTACTGGACACTTCAGCTCGGCGAGAGGAGGCCGTTGGCCACGACTGGGCGCGGCGGCGCTCTCCGGTGGGTTCTCGGGTGGCGTCGAAATCGGCGAGGGAGAGGGCAGAGAGATAGCGGCGAGAGGGGGAAGAAGGTGCGGGGCTTCTGGGCGCTTGCGTGGCGCCAGGAGAGGGCAGGGGGTGGCCTAGAAGGCGGCCGGCATCGAGGTGGCGTCGTCGAGCGCTCTGCTGCCTCCAGCGAGCAGCTTGAGCTAGACGACAGGAGAGGGGAGGTCGGCTTGGGCTGCTGCTGGGCCAGGGGGCTTTAGTTGGGCCAAAAGCCACGGGGTGTTTCCCTTTTTCTTTTCCTTCTTCTTTTCTTTTCTGTAATTTTTGTTGTGCCTAGAATTAAATAGCTAGGAAATTTTGTAAAATGCCCAAATATTTTTATAAATCCTAGGTGACCAGTAGCTAGCCACATATAGAATTTGGACATTTTTGAAATTCAATATATTTTGAATTTCAATTCAAATAGGGTCAAATTTAATTTCCATGGCACCTTTTGAATTTTTGAATAATCCATGGGCATGGGAATGAACCCAAACCACTTTTAAAATGATCACCATCATTTATAGGAATTTTCCAAATATTCAAATGATTTTTGGAAAAAGATTTTTATCTGGCCAATTGAATTAAATTCTCAGGGCTTTTCTTTTCCCCATTTTTGGATTTCATTTGAATTTTTACATGATGCAAAGGGATCAAACAACCCTAGCACTTACCCTAGTTGGGGTTCTGACATGAACGAGATGTGAACACGGTATGTTGGATACCGACGATCAAACCTCGGACAAACAAAGTACCGCAGCACAAAGGGATTACGTTGTATCGTTAACGGTTTCCAAAAGCGATCGAAGTTCATTCGATGGAAGCGCAGGGGCTGTCAAGGATTGTAACCAGGTCCAACTGACTAGTCATTGGTCAATGAGAAGAGTCTCGACCATGTCTGTTGTTTCCCGGACCGTTAGGGTGTTACACTTAAGGGCAATCGATGCATAGGACAGTTACGGGATCAATCGGTGAAATAGGAGGAATCATCGGAATAGTTCCGAAGGAGGACGGAATGGTTTCCGGACATTTTGAATGGTTCAAAATAAATTTTAATTGTTTTAATAATGTTTTATTATTTAATTATCTGAATTAAATATTTAAAACATATTAAATAAATTAAAAAAATGGGAAAAAGGCTAAATTGGCCCATGAGGCCCATTAAGGGAGGAGGGGGTCTCCCCCTTGGGCTTTGCGCCAAGGGTGGGGCCCACCACCCCCCTTGGCCGGCGCACTCCCCCCTCTTGGGATTTTAGTCCCACATGGGGGAGGGGAGGAGGATGGCACCCCCCCTTGGCCTATATAAGGAGGGGTAGACCCCCCTTTTTCCAACACACCAATATCTCCTTCTTCCTCCTTCTCCTTCCCGGAACTGGACTCCCCTTGTTTGGAGTCTGCACCTAGATTGGAGTTCTCCACCATAAGGCAGGCCGTCGTTCTGCTGGAGTCGGGATCCGTAGCCGTCTTTCTTCCGCTGCTCGCCTGGTTCGGGGCCCGGGAGTAACATCGATTGTACCGTACGTGTATAATCTCTTCGAGGCACTACACCTGTGGTGCTACTTCGTCGCTGGAGGTTTACCGGGAGTCATCCTTGCCGGTGGTGGTCTTCTACACGACAGGGAGGTCGTAGTTCCGAGTCTACGCCAGCCATGTTCGCAAGAACGTTTCCCTCTTTCGGTCTTCAAAGGTATGAACACCGATTCCCTCCGTTACTTTACATCGCCATAGCATAAATCTTGGGTTCGGGTACCGTAGGTATGAAAAATTTGTGTTTTCTGCCCCGTATCCCAACATAGGATGCCCGCTAATGAACTTGCAGAGTTGAAGGAGCAGATAGAGAGTTGTAGGCAAAGCGATTCATTCGCCCAAGCTCGTCACCTTTGGGGTCTCCAGTGTTATTTATTGAGAAGAAGGATGGAACCCAAAGAATGTGTTGATTACCGTTCTCTGAATGATGTTACTATCAAGAACAAATATCCTTTACCTGTGATTAATGATCTATTTGACCAGTTGGATGGAGCTTGTGTATTTTATAAGATTGGCCTTCGTTCTGGTTATCATCAAGTGAAGATTCGGGAGAAGGATATTCCGAAGACTTCTTTTACTACAAGGTATGGATTGTATGAGTATACCGTTATTTCATTTGGATTGACTAATGTTCCTGCATACTTCATGAATATGATGAATAAGGTGTTTATGGAGTTCTTGGATAAAATAGTTGTGGTGTTCATTGATGATATATTGGTGTATTCCAAGAATGAGCAAGAGCATGAGGCACATTTGGGTTTGGTATTGGAGAAGCTCAGAGAGCACAAATTGTATGCCAAGTTCAGCAATTGTGAGTTTTGGTTGGAGGAGGTAGGATTCCTTGGACATTGTTGTGTCAGGAGAAGGAGTAGCTGTGGACCCATCAAAGGTTTCAACAGTTACAGAATGGGAGACACCCACGACAGTTGGAGACATTCGCAGTTTCTTGGGGCTTGCAGGATATTATAGGAGGTTCATTGAGAATTTCTCCAAGCTTGCGAAACTAATGACTGAGCTGTTGAAGAAAGAGAATAAGTTTGATTGGAGCGAGGAATGTGAAACCAGCTTTCAGGAGTTGAAGAAACGGTTAGTAACTGCACCCGTTTTATGTTTGCCGGATATACATAAGGATTTCCAAGTATATTGTGATGCATCTCGTCGAGGACTTGGTTGTGTTTTGATGCAAGGGGGTAGAGTTGTTGTTTATGCTTCACGTCAGCTTAAGAACCATGAGCAGAACTATCCTACACATGATTTGGAGTTAGCTGTAGTTGTTCATGCATTGAAAACATGGAGGCAATATCTTGTTGGTAATCATTGTGATGTTTTTACTGATCATAAGAATTTGAAGTATATCTTTAGTCAGAAGAAGTTGAATCTCAGGAAGAGTAGATGGCTGGAGCTTATTAAGGATTATGATTTGAATGTGCAGTATCATCCTGGTAAAGCAAATGTGGTTGCTGATGCATTGAGTCGTAAGAGTCATATCAATGTTGCTAATGTTGTGGGTATGACACTTGAGTTATGTGAGCAGTTCAAGAATCTTAGGTTGGAGATAGTTCCTAAGGGATATGTGGCAACATTGGAAGTGAAGCCAAATCTGTTGGAAAGAATCAGGGCAGCTCAGAAGGGTGATGCATAAATTGATGAGATAAAGGAGAATGTGACCAAAGGGAAAGCAGAGGGTGAGCATGGAGCCATGTGGTTTGAGAAGCGCATTTGTGTACCGCAAGATGTAGAGATCAGGAAGTTGATTCTTCAGGAGGCACATTATTCACCTTATTCTATTCATCCCAGGAATACCAAGATGTATTTGGACTTGAGGGAGAGGTTTTGGTGGCCTAGCTTGAAGCGAGAGATAGCCCAGTATATTGCATTGTGTGATGTTTGCCAGTCAGTCAAAGCGGACCATCAGAAGCCAGCAGGATTGTTGCAGCCTTTGCCTATACCAGACTGGAAGTGGGATCAGATAGGTATGGACTTTATTACTGGTTTACCCAGGACTCGGTCAGGATATGATTCTATTTGGGTGATTGTTGATCGTTTGACCAAGGTTGCTCACTTCATTCCAGTAAAGACAACTCATACAAGTGCTAAGCTAGCCAAGATTTATATGACCAGGATCGTTTGTCTGCATGGAGTTCCAAGCAAGGTTGTGTCTGACAGAGGTACTCAGTTTACTTCGAAGTTTTGGCGTGAGTTGCATGAGACTTTGGGCACTAGGCTGGAGTTCAGTACACCGTTCCATCCTCAGACAGATGGGCAGACCGAGAGAGTCAATCAGATCTTGGAGGATATGTTGAGAGCTTGTGCGTTGGATTATGGTTCGAGTTGGGATGACAACTTACCGTATGCTGAGTTCTCATACAACAACAGTTACCAGGCTAGTCTTCAGATGGCACCATTCGAGTTACTGTATGGCAGAAAGTGCAGAACACCGTTGATGTGGGATGAGGTAGGAGAGCGTCAGTTGTTTGGACCAAACCTGATCAGAGATGTTGAGGATAAAGTCAAGTTGATCCGTGATAGACTGAAGATAGCACAGTCCAGGCAGAAGAGTTATGCAGATGCTAAGCGCAAGGACGTAACCTATGAGATTGGAGACCGTGCATATCTCAGAGTTTCACCAATTCGTGGAATCAAGAGGTTTGGAATCAAGGGTAAGTTAGCTCCATGTTTTGTGGGGCCTTACAAGATCTTGGAGCGCATATGAGAGGTAGCTTATCAGTTGGAGTTTCCAGAAGCCTTGTTAGGAGTTCATGATGTGTTTCACGTATCCCAGCTGAAGAAGTGTCATGGAGAGATGGCAGATATTCCTTTGAGAGATAAAGTGCCACTTTAGGCAATTCAGTTGGAGAGTGACCTAACTTATGAGAAACCTGCGAAGATTCTGGAGACTACTGAAAGAGTTACCCAAACCAAGGCAATCAGACTATGCAAAGTTCAGTGGGATCATCATACCGAGGAAGAAGCCACTTGGGAGCGAGAAGAATATTTGAAGCAAGATCATCCACACGTCTTTGCTAGCCAGCCCGAATCTCGAGGACGAGATTCATCTTAAGGGGGGTAGGTTTGTAACATCCCAATTTTCTAAATTCGGATGTTAATAGATCATCATATGCATGTCATGCTGGAGTTTTGCATTATTTGGATTTTATTAATATTTAAAACATTTTTCAACACATGGCAGTTCGCTGGAGAGGATATAAAATGACTTATCCCCATTTTTAAATTGTTGGAAAATAGTTTAAAATATTTCTGAGGCATTTTAAATATACTTTGGGGTTATAAATAATTTCTAAAAATATTTTGGGAATTTATTTATGCTCCAAGAAATTTTAAAATCCTTTTTGGAGTTTTTCGGTATTTTTAAATTGCCGGAAAAGTATTTAAAAGTATTTAAAATTAAGATGCAAAAGTTTTTGTTTTTATTGAATATTTTGGTAATGCCAAAAATTCAATTTTATTAATTTAAAAGGTCTAGTGAAAACGGAAATTAAAAATAATTATCCGTTATTTTTCTAAAATTGTTTTGGGCCTAATGGGCCTGTACTGTTTTTTTTTGCGCCCAGCCGTTTTCGATTTGCTTTCGGATTAAAAAAAATCCGCGGATCGGGTTATAAATAGCCCCACGGGTCCGCGGGCTAAGGTTCCGACCCGTTCCGCGCCGCCCAACCCGCCAGCCGCCGCCGCCAAGTCCTCGCGTCGCCGCCGTCCGCCCCGAGGTGAGCGTCACCGCCGCCTCCTCGCGCCACCGCCGCGCGCCGCTCCGAGACGCGCCGTGCGCCAGCCGCCGCCGCCCGCTGGATGGGACCGCCCAGATCTGGTCAACCGTCGGCCAGGGACCCGATCGCGTTTTTCGCAAATTTTTATTTACGAGTAGGTCCTTTTTGCAGATTGGACCCCGATGCCACCCCGGTACAGTTTTCGCGGTTACTTTTTAACCGTAGCTCCGAATTAGGTGTTTCCAGTTGCGTTACGACTGTGTCGAAAAGTTCTAGCCAGTAGACTAAGTTTTGCAGAGGTTTGAAGTTTTCAAATTTGAATCCCAAAAAGATTCAAATTTGAACTTCCGGTAGCCGTATCTTTTTAACGGTGCGCCCGTTTGCGCCGATTCTTTATGCGTTAGTTTTCTTTTGTCGAGTACTTTAAGTTTAGCTTCTGTTAGGCAAGTTTTGCTACTGTTCGTTGTATGTTTACTATTGTTTGTGTTGAATATTTGTTGATTGGTGCTATGTTTGCTCGTATAGATTGTCCGGAGTGTGCTGCATCGTTTTGTGAGGATTGTGATCGTCTGGAACAGGAAGAAGGCAAGTGATTCTTTGATCATACTCACACCTATAATTTTATATATGCATTATGTTAAGATTATCACCCTATTGCATGATAGGTAGTTTACTTTAGTGTTGCTGCAAAACCAGTTAGGATGGCCACATGTCTTGACTTGTATTTGTAGATCAACCTAGCATGTGTTGTTACTTTAATTCTATGCTTTGTAGACGTGACTTGGGTTGTGAGAATTCATGGAGTGCATGTGAGCTATTTAATAATTTGTGTAGCAACTTTATAATAAATAGAAATCACTTCTGGACGGACGGGTTGCATCCTAGTGACTGTGCCTTGTCTAAGGACAGTGCCGGGTTTAAATGCACCCAATGTTTGTTTTGGTGGTGAACCGGGTGCGTCATGGTGTCTACCCTCTGAACGCAGTGGGCGCCGTCCAGGCTCAAAAAGATCAGACAGGAAATATTACTAGTAGCTTCCGTGTACAACCACTGGCTATATGGGCTCTGGTTTAGCATGAGTACGTTGTGGGGAACCTGGCCCTGGTACCTAGCTGATGTAGATGTATGTTAGGTGTACCGGCAACCAAAGGGTGGAGGCAACCTCTTCGGAAAGTATTCGTCTCAATCTTCGGGTTGAGTCCAGTGGGGAACGTGTACCACCTCTGCAGAGCGTATAAACTAATCATGATTAGTTGTGTCCACGGTTACGGACGAACTTTGAGAAACTAGTCAGTACTGTTGAGGAATGATCTTGACAGATGAACACTTAATAATAATTTTGTGGGTGAGATTAGCATGGGTTGCTGTGTGCTTCAGGTAGATTTCAACTTAAAATTTTGACTAGTTTAGTTCAGGAGAAAATTGGCTTTCTGCAAAACAAAACCATAAGCCTTTCCTTTGACTCACCTTGCATATAGTTGTAGGTCCTTTATATATACTTTTTCCGTGTCACTTGCCGTACAAATCAGATGTACTGACCCGTTGTCGGGCTGTAACCTTCGGTGTTGCAGGTTTTTTAGACGACCAGTAAGGTGCGTTTAGGGTTGCGGGTCTTCACTCAACATGTTCGCTTGTGGATGTTGATGGGACTCCTCGTTATTTGCTTTTGCTTCCGCTATATTTATGTTGAATAAGCTAGCCTTGAGCTATGCAACTTGTTATTTATTTTGTTCTGGATCATACATTGTAATAATGATGCACTTGTACTTTGATATACATCTATGATACTGTGTGTGCCAGCGAGTTCGATACAGGGACTGGCACTTGATCACAGAGACTTCAATTCTATGTGAATTGGGTCGTTACATTGTGAAATAAAAATGTTGCAAGGGAATGAATGATCAGAGCTTGATCTAGGGCATGAGGGAGAAGGGTTTTGAGGTCACTTGGCCTAGGGGAAAATTTTAGGTCAAAGTGATCAAGGCCAAAAGAGTTGCAAATCACCTGGCAAATGAAATTCAAATTCTCAGTAATCATCAAAAGGTTTTGCAAATCAAAGGGACAAAACCAAGATCAGATGCTCTCTTCAATCTCTCTCAGGAATATTCTTAGAGCAGCCGCCGCAAATTGAGGAGGGGGCGGCGTATTTATAGTTGGCGACCCCGAGGTGTGAAATGACTAATTTGAACCGAAGCGACAGCTTGACGAGTGTCCACAACGGTCGGATTTGTCATTAATGCGCAACTTTACTTGCGGAACAAGTAAGTCTGACTCACGGACATAGTTCTGCTTCGGAAGCCAAAGAACGAAGTCTTTGCTACCGAAACTTAACTTAGTGCACATGAGATTTCTTCACTCTGGCTTCTCACTTGGTTAGATTTGATCTGAGCAGTTTCTCAATAACTTTGGCGTCCAAAAACTAAAACCCCTCTTGATAGTATGATTTGTCCTATGAATCAAGGAACAAAAAAAGAACTACACAAAGACATTTATGTCTTGCGCCGTCTTCTCCATTTCCTTCAGTGAGTTGGGATTCAGGACACCTCCATTTTGGGGCTATCCTTCGTGAATAAGCTTATCTCAAAGGGTAATTCTTCGAGAACTTGAAAACCTTCCTTGAAGCGTTATCACCTTGCTTGTCCTTCAGGAACCTAATCAAATGTTTGCACTATAAAACATTGTTAGTTCCTCTACCGTCTTGTCCAACAATATCCAAAACACATGGGGGCAAAATTTTGCTCTTACAATCTCCCCCCTTTTGGACTATTCTTGACAAAACAGGCATCGATAAAATATATAGAAGTTTTTGTGAAGTTATTGGACAAACTCTAAGATATGAAGTTTTTGGCTCCCCATGAAAGCAAGCATCGAAGATGTATATGATCGAAGTGAATGCTTGAGAAATATTTCTTCGTTGGAGAGCAAAACAAATATCTTAGCGAAGGTAATTGCAAGTGAGAAAAGAAATCCATAAGTATGAGAAATTCGTTCCAATGACCTATGACTTAAGGTAATAACCACCTGCAAGATAGACGATACGAAGCAATACTTTGCAAGAAAGGGTTTATTAAAACATAAGTGTTTCATAGGAGTAGCACAACCGAATGTAAACTTAAGTGACAACCCAATCGAAGAGAATGGAATGTTTGTTGTAACTTAACCAAAAGCGAATGCAAAATCCCTATCCCCGATGCAAATCTAACTCATGGATGCCAAAACTTCTCCCCTTTTTTTCAATGATTGGAGAAAAGGTTGGGAAGTGGACCGAGAGAATTACTGCGCGGCATCAGCACCCTTGGAGCCCGACGAAGCAGAGCTTGACGTGGACTCATCCGAAGAAGATTGATCTCCTGAAGATTCTTCTTCCGACTCGGGCGAAGGAAGAACTTCGAGGTTCTTCTGGGTGATGAGGTTGATGTCGAGGTCGCTGTCGTCGAGGCCGGCGTCGTCCTTCGAAGTGACTGAGTCATTCTCGGAGACGGTGTCGGGGTGGATGGGATCGGGCTCATTCACAAAGAACACTTCCTCGATCTTCTGAAGGGGCGGGAGCTTCGGATTCGGGCGATCAATGGTGTCGTCTCTTGAGAAGTTTCACTGGAGGTACTCATATTCTTTGTAAATGCGATCTTTGCGAAGTCCATTTACTAAGTTGAATTTTCTGAGTCCGTTCCAAGAATGACGCTTGAACACACGAACATATTGGTTGTTGTTTAGGGCAATATTAGCAACACGATTGATCTCATCAGCAAGGAACTGCATCTGGCGTTGATTTGCTTCAATAAAATTCTCGACCATCTGCTGCGAGCGAAAATTTACTTCAAATTGATGGAAATCCTTCTGGAAGTTCTTTGAGATATTTCTCTCATTTACTTCATGGCGTACCCCAACATATGTGGAAAAGATATTGTTGGGTTTCCTTAGCAATTCCAAAGTGTCACGCACTGGAGGAGTGAAAAGCTTCGGATGATGTCTTGCCACAAAGTCGTCATTCCGGCCATAGTTGCAAACATATTGTAGCCAGGGAGCATACGGTTTATGAGTACAAGGCAGTTCTGCAGCATGTACCATGTTCTGAAGAAAACAGTCCTCGAAGTAAAACACCAGACCATGAGTAAGCTTCATTATTGCATGCCTGACTTCAGGATAGAGATTTGATTCGTCTGAATCAGTAATCAATGGGATCAAAGATTTCGACAGGATATAAAACCAAGTCTTGGAGATGAAAATCAAGTGCTTCGGGCGAATGTTTTCAGGTATGTGATCAGCCGTGACTTCAGTATCTAGCAAAGTTTCAAATTGTTCTTCAGTCAGATCTGGCTCCAAGTGAATCTTTTCTAGTTCTCTAGTATGCCTTGGAATATTCAAAATTTCCATGAATTCAGCTGAAGACATTCTAAAGATTTCTCCTTGAATCATCCATTCAAGGATCCAATTGCTGGGAACATTTGCATTACCAGAAACATATAAAGTGGCATAAAACTGTTTGTTCAGTTCAGAATTGAAGGGTGTGCTTAAGGAAAACAACCGAGTCAAATTATGTTTTTCAATTGTTTCGGTGATGTTCTAGAAGCATGTTGAAGTGGAAAGACTTTGCATATCGAGATATCTATGGAAGAAAATCAAACCTTTATGGCAGTAGACTTTGGTATAAAGAATTTGTTGTTCTGCTTTCCAGAAGAGAAGATCATCTGCAGTCCTATCTGAAGCATATGGACTGACGCCAAAAAATCGGTGGCGCTTCTGATGTTGTTACAGATTGAACTCCGGCCCATGGCGCGAAGAACAACCATCACCGTTGAAGATGGGAAAAGTTTCACGAGGGTAAATGGAGTCCAGCTGAGTGTCTTGGCTTGGACGGAAGGGAGGACGAGTCCTTTGCAGGGGAGCAATTGGGGCAACATGAGAAGGGCCAGAAGTCTGAGCAACTACCAAAGCTTGCTCTTGCGAAGAATTAAGAATCCGAACTTGTTCTTCTTCGTCATGTGCTTCAGGCCGGGGAATATTTGCTTCCGATTCTTGAGTTGTTCTGGCAGGAGAAAAGTATCAGGAGCCACGAGTTCTGGAGTTTGAGGGAGTGGAATCATGGGCCTCCGGAGGAGGTGATTGCGGTGGAGCTTGAGCAGGAGGTGGGGTAGGAGCTCTTTGGGGTGCGGTGGATGGAACAGGAGTTGGTGTTGGAGCACGAGGTGGAACTAGTGCAAGATGTGGAGTTGGGTTCATTTGGTAGTTGGAGCTTTTGGAGTAGGTGTTGGAGTTTTGGAGGGTGGAGCTGAAGGCTTAGCCTTGGGTTTGGAAGGCTTTGGTGCGGGAGCAGGAGGAGTGCGAAATGCTTCGGTATTTTCCTTCGGCTGGCTGATGGGCTCATCACTTGTATCCATCTCAACAGCCGAAGCCAGCGTAATCTTCCGCCTCTTGGTGGTTTTCTTCTTGGGTAAAGGGTCGGAAGGTTTTGCTTCAGAGGGCTTTGCGGCAGCTGGTTTAGCTTCCAGCGTGGCCTTGCGCTTCGTGGAATGTTTTTCCATGATCAAAGCATTGTGCGTTTTGACCATTTCGTCAACAACAACTTTTATCTTGCTCTTGTAGAGCTTGATATTATCCTTGGTGGTGGTGTTCACATATGTCACCTTCTGAAGCATTTTCAAAGTGTGCACCTTGAAGTCTTCGTTAGTTTCAGCTTCAGCACGCTGTTGATAGTTATGAATCTTTGCAGTTTCAGCCCTGTCCCTTGAGTGCAAATCCTTTAGCTGTCTGATCATGGTAGTGATCATAGATTTGATGGAGCCTGAAATGTAGACTTCACCAAGATCAATTTCTTTAGGATCTTCAGCTTCACATTTCTTCCAAAGGGCTTCAGTCACACCTAAGTGATCCCAAAGTTCTCCTTCACGGGGATCAGGAAATTGATGCCCACTATGGAGATTTTTCTCTTCATGATCTTCAGTCATAGAAATGTCTTTCTGCATCGGCGGATTTTCTTCAGCCGGAGGAGTCATATTCACCACTGCCTTCTTCTGGGCAGCCCTGGCTGCTTTCTCAGCCTTCTTGGTTGCAAGACCAGCAAGTTCTGCCTTGCGTTTCGCTTCAGTTTCTGCAAGATGTTTTGATTCAGCTACAACTTTCTCTTCATTTTTCTTGGCTTCTTCGAGCTTGCGCTTCGTTTCAGCCTTGTCAGCAGCTAGCTTGGCAGCATCTAGTTATCTTTCCTTTCTGGCTGCTTCTTGTGCTTCCCTCTGCTTAACAGTAGATTCATGAGCTAGCACGCTCCTGTCAAGTGCCTCCGCGAGGTATTTTTTCTTCAGCTCCTCTTCAGTGAGCTTTCTCTTCGTGGAAGGGATTGGAGCGGTAGACTTCTTAGGCTTCGATGATGTAGCTACCTTCGCAGTTTGCGGTTGCTTCCCTGGGTCGTGCCTCAGCTTTGAGCGCCTCTCTGTATTGAGGTTTTCAGCTGGTGGCTTGGAGGCCAAAAGCTTTGCAACCACCAAGTTTATCATGTCAATGGTGGAGCGAGCTGCGGGCTTGTCGGTGGATCCTGAATCTTTAGCCCATTGGCAGCAGGTTTCTCTCTAGGCGTCTTCTTCAAAGTAACCTGAAGCTTTTGTTTCTTGGGAGGGGGCAAGCTCAGACTCATCGTCTTCTTCAGTATCTGATTCGTCATCGGCTTCAGGATCGGACTCATCATGGATTGATTCTTCAAGAGCTGCTTTCTCTACCTTGGATCACTCTTCTTCATCATAAGAAGCATGAGGGGGTGAGGCAGACTTTAAGGCCCGATATGCGGTACTGTTACAGATCTAGATGTTTCCATCCAGATCCAGGGATGAAGCACATATCGGTCCCACCGCGACATATGACAAAGCCATATGCCCCGAATTTCCAACATGATATCACAACATTTCAGCTACAAGAATACAACATCATACAATCGGCATACAACTGCCTTAATACAGTACATCAGCGGAAGATACATGTCTGAGTACAGACTACAATCAATGCCTAGCGGCAAAGGTAAAACACACCATTCCCGTAACCACACGGGTCCAGGCTGTCCGCGGGGATCCACCTAACTAGTCGTTGTCGAGTCTCCACTAAGGCGTCCAGAAAGAGATTCGAGGTAGTAATCAACTGCATCGGCCTATCAGGCAAAACATAAAAGGGAAAAGAAAAGAAAGGGGTGAGAATATATCAAAAGTATTGTAACTAACTTCTCACGGGTAAGATGGGGTAGTGGTGAGGTTGCAGACGCACTAGCAATATATGAGTGACTAACGTTCTATTTTAGAGTAAGATGAGAACCAAGCATTCGATGAGGAATCGCCTCCAACAAGTCATTGCTATCAACTACTTACGCAATCATAACACCTATCCTATCCTTGTCCTCCTCTTCGCATCCCGACGAAGAAGAAGCAGTCAGGCACACACACGTTGATTACGTTATAGTTATGATCCAGTTGATGTTATCTATGAACAAGACGTAGGTTCCAAGTCGTCCATAACCGTGGACACGACTTCTCGAAAAGATTTAACCCTGCAGGGGTGTACCAACTGCCCATTACAAGGCTTCGCACGCACGCCCATCTCTCTCTGTTTCTACCCATCACAGGCAGCCATTTTATGATTTAGTCTCGAGAGATCCGAAACGACAGGTCCCTCTAGCTAACAACGAAAAAATCCGGGCGGCCCCCGGGGAGTCGACATCCAATCCAAAAGCCGGCCGCGCCCTCGGATGGGCCTCTTCCTTCTCAACAGGGTTTGGGTTGCCGGGACACCTCACGTGAGGTCTCGGGCCCTCGCCGGTCAAAGGTGGACCAATAGGGAAACCATGTCCCCACTGGTCCGGGTTGGTTTAAAGAATATCTGCCAGGAGCGACACAACAAACACACACACGGTTTTCAAATGGTAAATCAGCTTGGGCCACCACTAGAAATGTTTTAAGCTAGGTAGGTAAGAAGAGGGGACCACATTGCATCCCACACGCGGTTAGGCACACTCAGTCTTAGAACCAATACCCTGAACTCGGATCCTAGGTAACTCGAATGGAACAAAGCGTCGGGGCGGGATAGACTAGACCTTCCATCCTTCGTCGAATATAGTCAACATTATAATAATCATATCATCAACAACAATATAATAATGTGATAGCCCAATCCAAGGAGTAAGAGGATAATAGTTGATAACATACTAGCATGCATACTAAGCAGTGGCAGAGCAGCGAGCAAAAGTAACATAGCCGAACAAGGTTTGATGGGATGTGGAGGGACATGGTTGTTTGGGTTTATTTGAGAGGCATGAATATGAAGTGGGAGGATCAAGCAATCATTCTATCCTACACCTAGGCGCGAGTGAGATGATAGTTATAAGCATGATATATGCTCCCCCTTACCTGATGAGAAGATGAAACCGAAGGTGAAGTCGATCGCAAGCTCGCAACGTCTCTGAGAGGTACCCGCGGAAGCACACAAGAAGTAAACATTGGAAAAGACAATCGACGAGCAAGCATCTATTACTACGAAGCAATCAAGAGTAAGCATCAACAAGAAGGCAACACGAGACAATGCACTACGGTATCGCATCTATCGTCGAGAGTGGTTACTATGAGGTTAAGTGGAGTACTCATCACACACGATGATACCACACATTTAGAATGGTTCAAGTTGTTTAGCTACACAAGGTGAGCAGAGGTTATTAACATGGCATCTCACTCAAACATGGCATAGCACACAAACATGGCAAGAGGTGAAGCATAACATAAACTATCTATGCTAGTCAATTTAAGTTTGGCACAACCTAAACATGGCATTCCACTAAGTACCCCACGACAATTAAAGCATTTGGTACTGTTCTTCCCTAAACCATATTTTAGATTGGTTAACAGCAGCAAACAATAGCATACACACAAAGTACATGAAATTTTAATCAAGATACATATAAACAACATTCCAAACGGAGTTACGGTTAAAAAAGATACAAGCAAAACAAGTTTGGAACACAATCTGCCAACATCAGTAAGCACACTTTAGAGCAATGCATAAATAGGATAATGAATGCAAACATGCTCACAAATGGTATGCAACTAAAGTAGACATGGCAAGGAAGGCATGGCAAAAGGATTCATGCAAATAGGCATCATGAACAATTAATTATAGCCCAAGCAAAATGCAATAAAACATTACTAGTCTAGGACTTAGTGAAAATCAGGAAAACGGGGCAGAAAATGTTATTATCATGCTTTATAAACAGGGGTAAAACTATATGAAAAAGTGCAGCAACATGACATAGAAATATATGAGCATGAACTAGACATGATGGTGATCAGGTACAAACAAGAATCAAGGTCATAGTCATAGCAGATCAAAAGATATTAAGCATGCAACACGGCACCGGAGAGTTATAGACTTAGAGAAAAACAGAGGTGGATGTCAAAAACAGTGGCATAACAACTTTGGAGCTAAACATAACTATGACCAGGAATGTAAACATGATAATGCAATACATATAATGGAAGTAGACATGGCATAGATCAAAATGAAATATTGCAATGCTCAATAGGATGCACGGTTAAAAGATATAGGGCAGCAAAGTTGCAACTTTATATAAACAGCAGCACATAACATCAGGGTCACCACTTTGGAGCAAGAATTAATATAGCTACAACATGCAAACATGACAAGTGATTGCATAGGATTGAAGTAGACATGATGCTTAACAGTACGCAACAAGAATCAATGCAATAGGCCTCATGGATGTGTCACAATCATCAATCAAACTTGCAATAAAATAACAACAGCAGCACTTAACAGAAATTTGTAGCAGTTAACAGTCTAATGCCCACTCCAACACAGATTTGTACCATCAATATGACCTCAAATCAAAATGCTCACAAAAGATGGATTGAAGTACACACAATTCTAAACAATTTTCCTTTTGGAGGCACGTTCATCCTGGCTACGGTTTACTCGCAAACATCGTCGCAAAAACGTAACAGCAACAATTAATCCTCCAGACGTAGTAAAAATAAGAGGTACTGCACAAAAAAATAAAAAAATAAAAGCAGAAAAAAAGGAAACGGGCCTCACCCAGATGGGCTCGGCCCAACAGCGGCTGAGAGGCCATGGGCCTGGAGGGGGCGCCTGGGCTGGTTGAAGGTGCTGGGCCGCGCGGGGCACGCTGGGCCAGGCGTGCTGCTGGGCCGGGGCTTGGCCCATCTGGCAGCGGCGATGCGGGTCGTCCCCATCACGATCCGGACGGGTTCCGACGGCGGCGGCCTCGCTGGCCGTTGACTGCGGCGCCGAGGAGGACCGGGAGGCCTGGGTCACATGTTGGATGGCGGGGTGGAGCCGGATCCGGCCGTGGAGGCCCGGCGGTGGCGCTGTTAACGGGGCAGGGTGGCGACGTCGGGCCGCGGCCGACCATGGCAGGTGACGGCGGCGCCGGATCCTGTAGGGAGGAGATGAGGGAGGCGGTAAGCGCATAGGTGAATAGCAGAGGAGGAGGGAGGTGCGCGAGAGGAGGAGAGCTCGATGGGGCGGCGGCCTACGACGGCTGCCGGCGTGGTGGCTCGCTGGCGACCGGAGGAAGGGGCGGCGCGCGGCGTCTCCATGGGAGGACGCGGCGAGGCGGACCCAGATCGTCCTGGCGGCGGCGGTTGCGGGCCCGCGCGGCCCGGGGAGCGGTGGAGAGGCTGGCTAGCGACGTGGCAGCTCGGGAGCCCTCCGATCTGCGATCCGACGGCTCTGGGCTTCCCAGGGGGCTAGGGTTTCGGATTTGGGGGATCTAGGAGGCAAATTTGGGAAAAGTGGAGGGGGTGGCTGCAATTTTTAGGATAGGAAACCCTAGAAAGGGGTGGGAGATTGGTGGTCTTTATGTAGCCTAGGTGGCTGGCAGTTTGCAAAAACATCCCCTATTTTTCTCTCGCGCGCGCGGCGTTTACGTTTCTGAACGCCGGGGGTCCGCGGGACCTCTGATTCGGGAAAAACATCGAACTGCGCGATCAGCGCTTCGAGCCGGTGGCGTTCACCTCGCACAGGAACGGTTCCGAGAAAACTTTCCGGCGCGCTATAAAATAACCCGTTTAATTATTAAACGGGGTTTTTGTTCCATTGGCTACGACTGGTCTAGTGCGGTTTTCGCAACGGTGATCGGGTGAAACCCGGTGTCGCAAAGGTCGAGTGTCAGGTTGGCAAGGGTCGGTCTTTGTCCGGTACGAGATACGAGGGGGGAAATAATTGATGATCGATAAATCGGGGATGCAAACACCGCAAACAAATCAGACAATCAAACAATTCACACCGAAAACAAAAATGTTAATTTTTATGAAATCTGGGCTGTTACAATACAACACCACCAACAAGGGATCTCGTCCCGAGATCCTGGATGATCCGAGGGAGAGGAGGGGAGAGAAAAGAGAGACGACGATCTTCACCACCACCAACAAGGGACTCTGCTCCATGTTGACGTCGAGCATCCTTCAAGATAATTTTTAGCAGAGAGACGGCAATGTCGAAAAACAAAGCCATCAGGAGATCAAGAGAAAGAACGATAGTTGAAAGCGACGATGAAAGGAAGTATTCTCACTGAAATTGTGAGGATACTGGACAAGAGGAATGAAGTCAAAAGACGACCAAGATGTTTACCCAGAGTCGGAAGAACTAAAGGTACTACAGGATTTCCCAAACCTGAGATCGGAATCGAGACAATACGCTGCAAGCAAGGCATTGTAACGGTTCCGATACTCCACACACTCGAGATCCTAGAGTTTGAAGGGGATAAGACGAGAATTCAAACACTTACGACACTTGTCCTGTCCAGAGAAAGGGTAAGGAGTAAAACGATTCCTCATCTCCGATAACTAACTTAGTACTACAAAATAGTTTTTGTTCTAGACTCGATTTCGGCCAGAGAAGGGATCCTACGGTCGGTAAGGCTCTGATACCGAGTTGTAAGGCCCGATATGCGGTATTGTTCCAGATCTAGATGTTTCCATCCAGATCCAGGGACGAAGCACATATCGGTCCCACCGCGACATATGACAAAGCCATATGCCCCGGATTTCCAACATGATATCACAACATTACAGCGACAAGGATACAACATCATACAATAGGCATACAACTGCCTTAATACACTACATCTGCGGAAGATACATGTTTGAGTACAGACTACAATCAATGCCTAGCGGCAAAGGTATAACACACCATTCCCGTAACCACACGGGTCCAGCTCTCCGCTGGGATCCACCTAACTAGTCGTCGTCGAGTCTCCATGAAGGCGTCCAGAAAGAGAGCCGGGGTAGTAATCAACTGCAGCGGTCGATCAAGCAAAACATAAAAGGGAAAAGAAAAGAAAGGGGTGAGAATATATCAAAAGTCTTGTAACAAACTTCTCATGGGTAAGATCGGGTAGTGGTGAGGTTGCAGACGCACTAGCAATATATGTGTGGCTAACGGTCTATTTTAGAGTAAGATGAGAACCAAAGCATTCGATGAGGAATCGCCTCCAACAAGTCATTGCTATCAACTACTTACACATCCATAACACCTATGCTATCCTTGTCCTCCTCTTTGCATCGCGACGAAGAAGAAGCAGTCAAGGCACACACACGTTGATCAAGTTATAATTATGATTCAGTTGATGTTATCTATGAACAAGACTTCGGTTCCAAGTCGTCCATAACCGTGGACACGACTTCTTGAAAAGATTTAACCCTGCAGGGGTGTACCAACTGACCAATACAAGGCTCCGCACGCACGCCCATCTCTCTCAGTTTCTACCGAGCAAAGACAACCATTTTATGATTTAGTCCCGAGAGATCTGAAACGACAGGTCCCTCGAGCTAAAACGAACAAATCCTGGTGGCCCCCGGGGAGTCGACATCATATCCAAAAGCCGGTCACGCCCTCGGATGGGCCTCTTCCGTCTCAACAGGGTTTGGGTTGCCGGGACACCTCGCGTGAGGTCTCGGGCCCTCGCCGGTCAAAGGTGGACCAACAGGGAAACCATCTCCCCACTGGTCTGGGTTGGTTTAAAGAATATCTTCCAGGAGCGACCCAACAGACACACACATGGTTTTAAAATGGTAAATCAGCTTGGGTCACCACTAGAAATGTTTGAAGCTATGTAGGTAAGAAGAGGGGACCCCATAGCATCCCACACGCGGTTGGGCACGCTCAGTCTTAGAACCAATACCCGGAACTCGGATCCTAGGTGACTCGAATGGAACAAAGCGTTGGGGTGGGGATAGCCTAGACCTTCCATCCTTCGTCGAATATAGTCAACATTATAATAATCATATCAACAAAAATAATATAATAATGTGATAGCCCAATCCAACAGGATAACAGTTGATAACATAGTAGCATGCATACTAAGCAGTGGCTGAGCAGCGAGAAAAATTAACATAGCCGAACAAGGTTTGCTGGGATGTGGAGGGACATGGCTGTTTGGGTTTATTTGAGAGGCATGAATATGAAGTGGTAGGATCAAGCAATCGTTCTATCCTACACCTAGGCGCGAGTGAGCTGAAAGTTATAAGCATGATATATGCTCCCCCTTACCTGATGAGAAGACGAAACCGAAGGTGAAGTCGATCGCAAGCTCGCAACGTCTCTCGAGAGGTACCCGCGGAAGCACACAAGAAGGAAAAACTTGAAAATACAATCGACGAGCAAGAATCTATTACTACGAAGCAATCAAGAGGAAGCATTAACAAGAAGGCAACATGAGATAACGCACTACGGTATCGCATTTATCGTCGAGAGCGGTTACTAAAAGGTTAAGTGGAGTACTCGTCACACACGATGATACCGCACATTTAGAATGGTTCAAGTTGTTTAGCTACACAAGGTGAGCAGAGGTTATTAACATGGCATCTCACTCAAACATGGCATAGCACACAAACATGGCAAGAGGTGAAGTATAACATAAACTATCTATGCTGGTCAATTTAAGTGAGGCACAACCTAAACATGGTATTCCACTAAGTACCCCACGACAATTAAAGCATTTGGTACTATTATGCCATAAACCATATTTTAGATTGGTTAACAGCAGCAAACAATAGCATAAACACAAAGTACATGAAATTCTAATCAAGATAGATATAAAGAACACTCCAAACGGAGTTACGGTTAAAAAAGATACAAGAAAAACAAGTTTGGAACACAATCGACCAACATCAGGAAGCACACTTTAGAGCAATGCATAAACAAGATAATGAATGCAAACATGCTCACAAATGATATGCAACTATAGTAGACATGGCAAGGAAGGCATGGAAAAAGGAATCAAGCAAATAGGCAACATGAACAACTAATTATAGCCCAAGCAAAATGCATTAAAACATTACTAGTCTAGGACTTAGTGAAAATCAGGAAAACGGGGCAGAAACTGTTATTATCATGCTTTATAAACAGGGGTAAAACTATATGAAAAAGTGCAGCAACATGACATAGAAATATATGAGCATGAACTAGACATGATGGTGATCAGGTACAAACAAGAATCAAGGTCATAGGCATAGCAGATCAAAAGATATTAAGCATGCAACACGGCACCGGAGAGTTATAGACTTAGAGAAAAATAGAGGTGGCTGTCAAAAACAGTGGCATAGCAACTTTGGAGCTAAACATAACTATGACCAGGAATGTAAACATGATAATGCAATATATATAATGTAAGTAGACATGGGATAGATCAAAATGAAATATTGCAATGCTCAATAGGGTGCACGGTTAAAAAGATATAGGGCAGCAAAGTTGCAACTTTATATAAACAGCAACACATAACATCAGGGTCACCACTTTGGAGCAAGAATTAATATAGCTACCCATGCAAACATGATAAGTGATTGCATAGGATTGAACTAGACATGATGCTTAACATTATGCAACAAGAATCAATGCAAGAGGCCTCATGGATGTGTCACAATCATCAATCAAACTTGCAATAAAATAAAAACAACATCACTTAATAGAAATTAGTAGCAGTTAACAGTCTGATGCCCACTTCAACAAAGATTTTCACCATCAATATGACCTCAAATCAAAATGCTCACAAAAGATGGATTGAAGTACACACAATTCTAAACAATTTTCCTTTTGGAGGCACGTTCATCCTAGCAACGGTTTACTCGCAAACATCGTCGCAAAAACATAACAGCAGCAATTAATCCTCCAGACTTAGTAAAAAAAGAGGTACTGGAAAAAATAAAAATAAATAAATAAAAGAAGAAAAAAGGAAACGGGCCTCACCCAGATGAGCTCGGCCCAACAGCGGCTGGAGAGGCCATGGGCCTGGAGGGGGCGCCTGGGCTGGTTGGAGGAGCTGGGCCGCGCGGGGCACGTTGGGCAGGCATGATGCTGGGCCGGAGCGTGGCCCACCAGGCAGCGGCGGCAAGGGTCGTCCCCGTCCTGATCCGGGCGGGTTCCGGCGGCGGCAGCCTCGGCGGCCGGTGACGATGGCGCCGAGGAGGACCGGGAGGCCGGGGTCGCGTGCTGGATGGCGGGGTGGATCCGGATCCGGCCGCGGAGGGCTCGCCAGCGGCGCGGTTAACAGGGCGGGGCGGCGGCACCGGATCCTGTAGAGAGGAGACAAGGGAGGCGGTGAGCGCATAGGCGAGGAGCAGAGGTTGAGGGAGGTGCGCGGGAGGAGGAGAGCTCGATGGTGCGGCGGCATGCGGTGGCTGCCGGCGTGGTGGCTCGCCGGTGACCGGAGGCAGGGCCGGCGCGCGGCGTATCCACGGGAGGAGGCGGTGAGGTGGACCTAGTGTAAGGCCCGATATGCGGTACTATTCCAGATCTAGACGTTTCCATCCAGATCCGGGGACGAAGCACATATCGGTCCCACCGTGACATATGACACTGCCATATGCCCTGGATTTGCAACATGATATTACAACATTACAAATACAAGGATACATAATCTCATACAATCGGCATACAACTGCCTTAATACAATACAACAGCGGAAGATACATGTCTGAGTACATACTACAATCAAATGCCTACTGGCAAAGAGAAAAACATCGATCCCCATAACCACACGAGTCCAGGCCCTCCGCCGGGATCCGCCTAACTAGTCGTCGTCGAGTCTCCACGTGAAACGTTGATCACCATACCTGTTGTCGATCAAGAACCCTGAAAAGAGTTTGGGGGTAGTATCATGAGTATAGAAGTACTCAGCATCCAACTGTAGTGGTCAACTGACCCTGTAAGGACTTCATCACTCGTCATTCTAGGAAAACTAGTGAGTTACGTTAAGGATGGGGTAAGTGGTGAGGTTTCTGCCGCACTAGCATTTATGAAGTGGCTAACGATCTAGAGAGTAAGGTAAGAAGCCAAGCATTCGATGAGGAATCGCCTCCAACAAGTCTGCTATCCACCTACTTACGCAAACATAACATCTATCCTATCCTTGTCCTCTTCTTCGCATCCCGACAAAGAAGAAGCAGTCAAGGCACACACACGTTGATCAAGTTATATTAAGATTATCTCAGTTGTTGTTGTCTATGAACAAGGAGTAGGTCTCATGTCGTCCATAACCGTGGACACGGCTTCTCGAAAAGATTTAACCCTGAAGGGGTGTACCAACTTCCCATTACATGGCTCTGCACGCACGCCCATCTCTCTCAGTTGCTACCCATCACAGGCAACCATTTTATGATTTAGTTCCAAGAAATCCGAAACGACATGTCCCTCTAACTAACAACGAACAAATCCGGGTGGCCCCGGGGGAGTCGACACCCAACCCAAAAGCCGTCTGCACTCTCGGATCGGACTCTTCCTGCTGACGCAGGTCGGATTGCCGGTAATTCTCACATGAGGCCGGGTCCTAGCTGATGAGGTGGACCAACAGAGAAACCATGTCTCCACTGGCCTAAGTTATATTAAAAGATATCTGCTAGGAGCGACCCGACAGACATATATGCATGGTTTCAAATGGTAAATCATCTTGGGCCACCTCTAGAAATTTTTGAAGCTAGATAGGTAAGAAAAGGGGACCCCATAAAATCCCACACGCGGTTAGGCACACTTAGTCTTAAAACCAATACTCGGAACTCGGATCCTAGGTGACTCGAATGGAACAAAGCGTCGGGGCGGGATAGCCTAAACCTTCCATCCTTCGTCGAATATAGTCAACATTATAATAATCATATCATCAACAACAATATAATAATGTGATAGCCCAAAACCTGGGAGTAACAGGAGGTAACATCGTAGCATCCTAAGCATGGATACTAAGTAGGGGCTGAGTAACGAGAAATAGTAACATAGAAGTACATGGTTTGCTGGGAGGGGACATGGTTGTATCGGTTTGAAAGAGGCTATAAACATGTGGTAGGATCAAACATCGAACCTAACCTAGACTATCATGCAAACCGCTGGTTGAAGTAGAATGGATCATAAGTAATGTATAGTCCTTCTCTGTTGATAAGTCGGTTTCCAAAGGTGTAGTTGATCGCAAGCTCGCATCGTCTCCGGAGGTACCCGCCGAAGCACACAAGACGATAAACACTTGAAAGCAATCAACGAGCAAGCATCTATTACTATGAAGCAAACACGAGCAAGCTTCAACGAGAATTCAACACGAGACATCGCACCAATCGTCGAGAGCGGTTCCTAACAGGTTAAGTGGAGTACTCGTCACACACGACGATACCGCACATTTAGAATGGTTCAAGTTGTTTAGCTACACAAGGTGAGCAGAGGTTATTAACATGGCAACTCAAGAAAGCATGGCATAGCACACAAACATGGCAAGGGGTGAAGCATAAGATAAACTATCTATGCTAGTCAATTTAAGTGAGGCACAACCTAAACATGGCATACCACTAAGTGGTGCATGACAATTAAAACATTTGGTACTGCTCTGCCCTAAACCATATTTTAGGTTGGTTAACAACAGAAAACAATAGCATAGACACAAAGTACATGAAATTCTAATCAAGTTACATATAAAGTACATGAAATTCTAATCAACCATATTTTTAACGGAGTTACGGTTAAAAAGATACAAGTAATACAAGTTTGGAACACAATCTGCCAACATCAGGAAGCACACTTTAGAGCAATGCATAAACAGGATAATGAATGCCAACATGCTCACAAATGATATGAAACTAAAGTAGACATGGCAGGGAAGGCATGGGAAAAGGAATCATGCAAATAGGCATCATGAACAATAATTTATAGCCAATGAAAAATGCAATAAAACATTACTGGTCTAGGACTTAGTGAAAATCAGGAAAACATGGCAGAAACAGTTATAATCATGCTGTATAAACATGGATAAATCTATATGCAAAAGTGCAGCAACATGACATAGCAATATATGACCATGCAGTAGACATGATAGTGATCAGGTACAAACAAGAATCAAGGTCATAGGCATACCATATCAAAATATATTAATCATGCAACATGGCATCGGAAAGTTACAGACTTAGAGAAAACAGAGGTGGCTGTCAAAAACAGTGGCATAGCAAATTTGTAGCAGAATATAACTATGACCAGGAATGTAAACATGACAATGCGATACATATAATGGACATAGACATGATTCTTAACAGTATGCAACAAGAATTAATACAATAGGCCTCATGGATGTGTCACAATCATCAATCAAACTTGCAATAAAATAATAACAGCAGCACTTAACATGAATTAGCAAAAGTTAACAGTCTAATGTGACTAACAACATCAAGATGGCCTCAAATCAAAATGCTCACAAAAGATGAACTAAAGTACACACAAATCTAAACAATATTCCTTTTGGGCGCAACGTCATCCGGGCTAAGGTTTACTCACAATTATCATCGCAAAAATAAATTAGCAGCACAATAACAGACTTAGAAAAATTACAGGGGCTGTCCACAGAAAAATAAAATAAAAAAAGGCTCACCCATGGGCTCTAGAGGACCATCTGGCCTGGGTGCTGGCTTGGGCTGGATGCCTGGCTCGGGCTGGGCTGTGGCGGCCTGGCAGGCCGGCCCACCAGGCTGGCGGCGCAGATCGGGGCTCTCCCGAGGCCGACTGCACGAGCGCGACGGCGCTGGCTCCGGCAACGCACGTCGGCGCCAGGGCAGGCGAGGGGGCGCGGCGAGGCGACCGGAGGACCTAGGGGCGGCGCGTCGGAGGGATACCGCAGGCGGCGGCGGGTCCAGGCCGACCCGGCGAGGCGGTGAGGCCGTCGGTGGCCACGGCCGAGCTCGAGCTCGGGCCTCCAATGGCATTGCTTCCGTTGCTTGCAGAGAGAGAGAGGGTTAGAGGAGGACGAGGCAGGGGAAGGAGGGAGCAGGGGCGTGGGGAGACCTGAGGTGGCGCGGCGGCGGGGTTGCTCGCCGGCGAGCGCGGCGGCCGGCCGGTTTCCGGAGGCGGTAGCGGTGGAGAGGTGGGAGGAGCGAGAAGGTGTAGAGGTAGGGCGCATCTGGGCCATCGGATCTCCGGATCTGACGGTCCAGATCAGATGAGGCTAGGGTTTGGGCGAAAATGGGCTAGATTGCGAAAATTGGGGCTTTTGTGAGCGGGGTGGCTGCAATTTTGGCTTAGGGAAACCCTAGAAGGGGTGGGGGAGTGGTGGTCTCTATATAGCCCAGGTGGCTGGCAGTTTGCAAAGACATCCCCGGTTTTTCTCTCGCACGCGCGGTGTTTACGTTTCTCACCGCCAAGGGTCCGCAGGACCTCCGATTCGGGTAAAACTTTGAACTGCGCGATTAGCGCGTCGAGCCGGCGGTGTTCACCTCACGCGGGAACCGTTCCATGAACATTTTCCGGCACCCTATAAAAATAAACCGTTTAATTATTAAACGGGGTTTTTTGGTCCGTTGGCAGCGACTGGTCTCGTGCGGTTTTCGCGATTGTGATCGGGTGAAACCCGGTGTCGCAAAGGTCGAGTGTTAGGGTGGCAAGGGTCGGTCTCCGTCCGGTACGAGATAAAAGGGGGAAATATAATCATCGATCGATAAATCGGGGATTCAAACACCGCAAACAAATCAGACAATCAAACAATTCACACCGAAAACAATTGTTTTTTATTTTTTGTGAAATCTGGGCTGTTACACCCAGATCGGGCCTGGCGGCGGCAGTTGCGGGCCCGCGCGGCCCAAGGCGCAGTGGAGAGGCTGACTAGCGACGTGGCAGCTCGGGAGCCCTCCGATCTGCGATCCGACGGCTCTGGGCTGCCTAGGGGGCTAGGGTTTCGGATTTGGGGGATCTGGGAGGCAAAAGTGGGCAAAGTGGAGGGGGTGGTTGAAATTTTTAGGCTAGGGAAACCCTAGAAAGGGGTGGGAGAGTGGTGGTCTTTATATAGCCCAGGTGGCTGGCAGTTTGCAAAAACATCCCCGGTTTTTCTCTCGCGCGCGCGGCGTTTACGTTTCTGACCGCCGGGGGTCAGCAGGACCTCCGAGTTGGGTAAAACTTCAAACTGGTCGATCAGCGCGTCGAGCCGGTGGCGTTCACCTCGCGCTGGAAACGTTTTGAGAACACTTTCCAGCGCTCTATAAAATTACCTGTTTAATTATTAAACGGGGTTTTTGTTGTGTTGGCTACGACTGGTCTGGTGCGGGGTTTCGCGACGGTGATCGGGTGAAACCCGGTGTTGCAAAGGTCGAGCGTCAGGGTGGCAAGGGTCGGTCTTCGTCCGGTACGAGATAAGACGGGCAAAATAATCGCCGATCGATAAATCGGGGATGCAAACACCGCAAACAAATCAGACAATCAGACGATTCACACCGAAAATAAAAAATTTAATTTTTGTGAAATCTGGGATGTTACACAGACTTCTTCCTCAACTTGCGCTTCTTTTTCGAACTTTGACCTTCGCCACAAGCTTCGGCAGCAGCTAGCTTGGTTGCCTTCTTCTCATCCTTGAGCCGTTTCTTTTCGGCAGCGATTCTTAAGCGCTCTTGCTCCTCTGGATAGTCATCGGGAGTCTTGAGTGTATTGGGGTGAGGGAACTTCGGTGGAACAGGGAAGTACAAATGGCGATTGGGTTCGGTGTACTTGCCACACATGTGTGAAGTATAAAGGTATGGCGGGTGGAAGGCGAATTTCATCGTCCACTTCCAATTTGGAATGCTTTTATACTTGTACCACCTTATGTCCCAATAGCGCCGAATGCCTTGTAAGAGAATCTTTCGATGGTCCTTCGTTTATTCAGGAGGGGTGTCATATCCAAGCTGCTTCCGAAATGATTCGGGAATACCACGAGAATTGTTCTTCTTCTTAGTTCTGCCTCCTCTCCTTTTAGGACCAAGTTGTTCTGCTTCGTTGATGTGATCACATGCTGGTGACTCATCTCTGAAGCCTAAATCAGCAGACATCCTTTCAAAGAGAAAGGGGAAACGAGGGAAAAGGACAAGTTTATGGACTGAGCACCAGCAAAATTTTCGACCAAAAATAAAAAATTTGACAAGAAATTCAGTGTTATGAGGAAGTTGATTTCTGCCTGTTCTAGTCTAGATTTTGCACGCATCAATTTTCATCTATGGATGTCAAACCCTAGCGCAAAACAGAGAAAACCGAAACCCTAGCTTCTAACCTGAATTGGAGATGGGAATCCTTTGATGTCTAAAACAGATTTCCCAACGGGTCAAAGATCCAATGGATCGAGAAAATCTAGCAAAAGAAATCAAAAACATGCTAAGAACACGGATCCAATCTGGAGGAGGACGAACAGAAAAGAAGATTGGATCGAGAGGCTATTGCGGGGAAGAGTGGGGGAAATGCTCGTCGTCGGCGTGAAGTCCACGGCGGCGTCCATCCGGCAGCGAGGCCGTCCGTCCGGCAGCGAGGCGGCGCAGACGACGACGGGGAGGAGGAGCCCGGCGGCGTGCTCGCGAGAGATTATGGTTCCGGAGATTTTGGGAGGATCGGGTGTTTGGTGTCGCTGGATGGGGGCTATATATAGGGTTGGCCTGACAGGGGTTGTCATGTCAGATCAGACAGCTTCCAGCGACCGTCTCTCCGGATTCTACGGCGAGGATTTTGTGGCGAAACGCGAGGAAATCACAACGACCCGAAAAAGACGGGATCTCAACGACCGAAGAAAAAGTTCTTGGTCTTGAGTAAAATCTTCGATAAAGTTGGAAACATCTGATTCAGAACTTAATGACGTTCGAAGCATAATGCTTTCCGTTTCAAATGTGCTCAACCATTTTAGACTGATAGAGTAAGAGAGAAAAAGAACAGAGGGGGTAGGGTCCAAAACTTATCACCTCGAAGAAAAACCAACAACGAAGCTAAAAGTGATAAGCATGGAGGAGTAAATCCAATCAAAATAAAAGATATAAATCGAAGCAAAAACAAACAACAAAACCAAAACATAAAGCGAAGTAAATGAATATTTACAGGTAGATAAGGTTCGGTCTTACAGTACATTTCGTGAGTCCAAAATATTGAGCTCACACCTTAACGCACATAACCTTTTCTCATCCAACGGTTTCGTGAAAATATCAGCCAGTTGATCTTCAGTTCTGACATGAGTAATCACAATATCTTCACGATGAACATGATCACAAAGAAAATGATAGAGAATGTCAATATGCTTCGTGCGAGAGTGTTGCACCGGGTTGTGAGAAATTTTGATTGCACTCTCATTATCACATAGGAGGGGAATTTTCTTCACATGAATACCGTATCTTTCAGTGTTTGCTTAAGCCATAAAATCTTAGTGAAGCATGAGCCAGCAGCAATATATTCGGGTTCAGCAGTAGATATTGATACACAGTTTTTCTTCTTGGAAGCCCAACACACAAGTGATCTTCCGAGGAAATGGCAAGTGCCTGAACTAGATTTTCTATCAACACGATCACCAGCCCAGTACGAATCTGAATATCCAATAAGATCAAACTGAGCTCCCTTGGGATACCACAAACAGTATTGAAGATTTCGCTTCACAGCGGTATTGTAACATCCCAATTTTCTAAATTCGGATGGTAATAGATCATCATATGCATGTCATGCTGGAGTTTTGCATTATTTGGATTTTATGAATATTTTAAACATTTTTCAACTTAAGGCAATTTATTGGAGAGGATATAATATGACTTATCCCCATTTTTTAATGTTGGAAAATAGTTTAAAATATTTTCTGGAGATGTTTTAAATTTACTTTGGGGTTATAAATAATTTCTAGAAATATTTTTGGAATTTAGTTATGCTCCGGGAAGTTTTAAAATCATTTTTTGGAGTTTTTCGGGTATTTTTAAATTGCCAAAAAATTATTTAAAAGTATTTTGAAATAAGATGCAAAAGTTTTTATTTTTATTGAATATTTTGGTAATTCCAAAAATTCAATTTTAGTTTTGTAGATTTTCTGGAGAAAACGGAGATTAAAAATAGTTTATCGTTTTTTTAGAAAATTATTTCGGGCCTCCGGGCGCCCGTTCTGTTTTATTTTCCGACCCGAGCGAGGTTTAGTATTCGGGCCGGACTCGGATTAAAAAAAACAGAGGTGAGGGGCTGTTATAAATAGTTTTTTGTTAGTTGGATTAATTTCTTTGTTAAAGTTATATTAGCCCCTAACCTTAAATTAGATCTCGCCGGGACCCGCGTCGCCGACGTCATCACGACGTCAGTGTGACGTAAGAGCCGCCGCCGCCTCGCTGGAGTTCGTCGTCAGCCGCCGGAAAAGCCGCAACGCCCCCTCCCTACGTAACGCCGGCGCCACCCACCCCCGCGCGCCCCGCGCACAGCCGCCGTCGCCAGCCGGCGCAACGCCGCTGCCACCGGCATGGCCGGTGAGCCGCCAGGGGCCGCCCCGCCCCGCCCACCGCGCGCGCCCCGCCCCGCACGCCACCGCCGCCGCGCCGCCTAGGTCTGCGTCGCCGGCGAGCCCTACCGTCGCGCCTAGGACCTGCGCTCGCCAGAACCCCTCCCCTGGCCATGGCCGTCAGGCCCTATAGGAAGAGAGAGAAACGCGTTAAAAAAAGATAATAGAAAAAAACAGATCCGGTCAAAACCCTAGGGACCCGATCGCCTTTTTCCTAGAAACTTTATTTGCGGATTAACCCTTTTGGCAGAAAAGACCCCGGAACCGTTTTCGCAATATCTTTAAAACCGTAGCTCCGTTTTAGTTAATTCTTTTTGTGTTACGATCGTTAAGAAAAATCCTATCCAGTAGACTTAAGTTTTCAAAAGTTTTCAGTTTTCAAATTTGAATTTATACAGTTTTAAAGTCAAAGTTCCGGTGACCGTAGTTTGCAAACGGTGCAACCGTTTTCGACGATTCCAATTGCGTTGGATTCGTGGTGGCGAGTACTTTACGTTTAGCTACTGTTTAACTTGTTTCCTTACTTTTATTTTGGAGTTTCTTCTGCTATGTTTGTTTATGATTGTTATGTGTTAACTGTGTATTGATTGCAACTCTGGTTAATCGTGTAGACTTCCCGGAGTGCAACGCTTCGTATTGTGAGGATTGTGATTGTCTGGAACAGGAAGAAGGCAAGTGATGCTTTGATCATACTCGCAACTATAATTTTCTATATGCATTATGTTAAGAATATCACCCTATTGCATGATAGGTAGTTTACTTTACTGTTGCTGCAAAACCAGTTAGGATAGCCATATGTCTTGACTTGTATTTGTAGATCAACCTAGCACGTGTTGTTACTTTATTGCTATGCTTTGTAGACGTGGTTTGGGTTGTGAGAATTCATGGAGTGCATGTGAGCTATTTAATAATTTTGTAGCAACTTTATAATAAATAGAAATCACTTCTGGACGGGCGGGTTGCATCCTGGTGGCTGTGCCTTGTCTAAGACAGTGCCGGGGTTAAATGCACCCAATGGTTGTTTTGGTGGTGAACCGGGTGCGTCATGGTGTCTACCCTCTGAACGCAGTGGGCGCCGTCCAGGCTCAAAAAGATCAGACAAGCAATATTACTAGTAGCTTTCGTGTATAGCCACTGGCTATATGGGCTCTGGCTTAGCATGATTACGTTGTGGGGAACCTGGACCTAGTAGCTAGCTGATGTAGATGTGTGTTAGGTGTACCGGCTACCAAAGGGTGGAGGCAACCTCTTCGTAAAGTCTTCGTCTCAATATTCGGGTTGAGTCCGGTGGGGAACGTGTACAACCTCTGCAGAGCGTATAAACTGATCATGATTAGCCGTGTCCACGGTTACAGACGAACTTTGAGCAACTAGTCACTACTGTTGATGAATGATCTTGACAGGTGAACACTTAATAATAATTTGGTGGGAGAGATTAGTATGGGTTGATGTGTGTTTCAGATAGAATTCAACTTAAAATTTTGACTAGTTTATTTCAGGAGAACATTGGCTTTCTGCAAAACAAAAACATAAGCCTTTCCTTTGACTCACCTTGCATATAATTGTAGGTCCTTTATATATACCTCTTCCGTGTCACTTGCCGTACAAATCAGATGTACTGACCCGTTGTCGGGTTGTAACCATCAGTGTTGCAGGTTTTTTAGACGACTAGTAAGGTGAGTTTAGGGTTGCAGGTCTACACTCAGCATGTTTGCTTGTGGATGTTGATGGGACTCCTCGTTATTTGCTTTTTCTTCCGCTATATTTATGTCGAATAAGCTGGCCTTGAGCTATGCAACTTGTTATTTATTTTATTCTGGATCATACGTTGTAATAATGATGCACTTGTACTTTAATATACGTCTATGATACTGTGTATGCCAGCGAGTTCGATCCAGGGACTGGCACTTGATCACAGAGACTCCAATTCTATGTGAATTGGGTCGTTACGGATGGTATCAGATCAGTGTGTTGACTGTAGGACGTGACCCTAGAAAATGGATTAGAAAAGCCATAGGAATGAAAACATTACTTTACATCACTCTTTCTTGTACTTACTTACCTTCTCTATCTCGTATTCATACCTGTTCTAATCTCGCCTTTCCTATCTTTGATTATAGATGACCACTTTGTCGTACCGCTCCATGGCGTTTGGACCCGAGCTCAGGGGAATTTGCCATTACCTGAACATCTACGCGCCAGTCTTTCAGCCGGACATAGTGGAGACAAGGGGAGCTGATGACTACTGGCAAGTGGAGACATTTCTCCTAGGAAGCATGACGGAAGAAAGGGTGATCACGGAGTCATTCGAGGTGCATGCCCCGGAGAAGGAGCAGTGTTTGCGCATAGCCGCTCACATGGCTCTTGGACGCATCGTGGACCGCTATGCCGGCCGGCTAAAGGGTACGGTGTACAAGGAGATGACTAGGATCCTTCCATCGGGGAACATATGGCCAAAGAGGTTCAAGTACGTGCCTGGGACCATTTCTCCAGGTACAACTGCCTACTTCATCCAGATCCTGGAGAAGCACATCCACTACCTAGAGAAGAGCACCCAGTCGGATCTCTACACCATCACGGAGTTGCGGCAGAAGAACACCAAGCTCAAGAGGGACACCAACAAGCTGAAGAAGGAGAGGATGGAGATGCAAGCGGAGATCAAGAGGCTGAAGGAGAAGATGAAGGACAATGGAGTTGAAGAACTGGAAGAGGAACCAGAAGTGGAGACCTCGGCAAAAGAAGATGAACCGAGTCCCAAGAGGCGCAACCGCATTAGCGGGAGCGAATACCGTATGCTGTTTAGCAAAGACAACGTTTGGAATTACTTCACTTGCAATTATTTTACCTATCGTTATCTTGTTAGCGTATTGACCATGTCGACTTACTCGGTATGGCAATACTAGGTTGCTTGATATACTCTTATTCGTGGTTGTGTTGAGGATCTTATATTATCCGTGGTTGTGTTGAGGATCTTATATTAGTTATGCAATATATTTTGAGACTATATGGTGTGCTTGTATTTGCTTATTGGTATGAGTGTTTTTGCTTGATGATATTGATGATTGATGATTGGTGATAATTTTATGATGGTTGTGTGGAATGATATGTTGTATATGTATATGTTGTCTTGATCATAATAAGCATATGGGGTAGGATATATTTCCCTAGCTACTTTCTGTCTACAACTTACCTATTCTTGCCCAACAGATGCCGCCGAGACGTGACCCCACGGGAAATGGAAGCAACAACAATGAAGTGCCAGCTTACATGCAACAGTTACTTCAAGGACAAGCCCAGTTGATCCAGTTGCTCACTCAGAACATGGGAAACAAAAACAACAATGCGCCACCACCACCACCTGTTGACACGCTTGCGAGGTTCCTGAGGCTGAATCCTCAGAGGTTCTCTAGCACTCCTGAACCCATAGTGCCGGATGACTGGCTTCGTTCAGTGAGCCGGAACATGGAGACAGTTGGTTGTACTGAGGCAGAGAGGGTGAGGTTTGCCTCACATTTGCTGGAGGGTCCTGCCGCTGCCTGGTGGGACAACTACTTGGTAACTTATCCCATCGACACCATCACTTGGGCGCAATCTCAGTCTGCTTTTCGCGCCGCACATATTTCAGCAGGCACCATGAGCTTGAAGAAGAAGGAGTTCCGCAGCTTGCGTCAGGGAGGCCGTTCAGTGGCCGAGTATGTTGAGGAGTTCAACAAGCTTGCAAGATATGCTCCAGATGATGTCAGGAATGATGCAGCAAGGCAGGAGAAGTTCTTGGAGGGGCTGAATGATGAGTTGGGAGTCCAGTTGACAGTATCTACCTTTGCTAACTGCCAGGGGCTCATAGACAAAGTTATTGTGTTGGAAGGCAAGCAACATGCCATTGATAACCGCAAGAGGAAGTACAACAACAACAATGGTGGAAAGTATAACTCTGGACCGCATCAGAAGCCATGCAATTCTTATGGTGGCAATGGAGGACATAACCACAATGGTGGGAATGGCAATGTTCACAGTGGAGGACACAACCATGATGGCGGGAATGCTCACAACCATAATGGTCACAACCATAATGGCCACAACCACCACAATGGTAAGAGGAATGGCAATGGCAATGGAAGGAACAATGGGAATGGGAGAAGCAATGGAGCAAATGGAGGCAATGGAAACAACCGTCAGAATGGCCAGACACCAAAGGACTTGAGTCACATCCAGTGTTTCAAGTGCAAGAACATGGGACACTATGCCACAGAGTGCCCAGAGTCGAAGCCCAATGGGAATGGAGTTGTCAAGCCCAATCCTTTAAACAAGGGGCATGTGAACCATGTCAACGTGGAGGAGATTTATGATGAGCCTGATGTTGTGATTGGTAATTTCCTTATCAATTCAGTACCTGCACTTGTTCTTTTTTATTCTGGTGCATCGCATTCTTTCATATCAAGGGTATTTGTGGATAAGCATGAGTTACCTATAGTAGCCCTTAAGGCACCCATTCACATTAGTTCTCCGGGAGCAGAGATGTCAGCTAGTATGGGTTGTTATCAGATAGACTTAGCCATAGGCAGGCATGTTTTCCCTACAGATTTGATCATATTGAAGTCAGAAGGCCTGGATGTCATATTGGGTATGGATTGGTTAGCCAAGTACCAAGGTGTTATTGATTGTGCCAGTCGGTCCATCACTCTCCGTACACCGAATGGGAAGAAGATCAGATATGTTTCCAAGTATAAACATCATCATGCTCAGGTGAATTCTCTTAAGGGGGGTAGCCTGGATGATGTGCGTGTTGTGAGGGATTATCCGGATGTGATTCCAGAGGAGTTGCCCGGAATGCCACCGGATAGGGAGATTGAGTTCCTTATTGATTTAATACCAGGAACTGGGCATATTGCTAAGAGACCGTATAGGATGCCCGCTAATGAACTTGCAGAGTTGAAGGAACAGATTAGAGAGTTGCAGGCAAAGGGCTTCATTCTCCCAAGCTCGTCACCTTGGGGATCTCCAGTGTTGTTTGTTGAGAAGAAGGATGGAACCCAGAGGATGTGTGTTGATTACCGTTCTTTGAATGATGTTACTATCAAGAACAAGTATCCTTTACCTATGATTAATGATCTATTTGACCAGTTGGAGGGAGCTTGTGTATTTTCTAAGATTGACCTTCGTTCTGGTTATCATCAAGTGAAGATTCGGGAGAAGCATATTCCGAAGACTTCTTTTACTACAAGATATGGATTGTACGATTATACTGTTATGTCATTTGGATTGACTAATGCTCCTGCATACTTCATGAATATGATGAACAAGGTGTTTATGGTGTTCTTCGATAAATTCGTTGTGGTATTCATTGATGATATATTGGTGTATTCCAAGAATGAGCAAGAGCATGAGGCACATCTGCGTTTGGTATTGGAGAAGCTTAGGGAGAAAAAATTGTATGCCAAGTTCAAAAAGTGTGAGTTTTGGTTGAAGGAGGTAGGATTCCTTGGAAATGTTGTGTCAGGAGAAGGAGTAGCTGTGGATCCATCAAAGGTTTCAACAGTTACAGAATGGTAGACACCCACGACAGTTGGAGACATTCGCAGTTTCTTGGGGCTTGCAGGATATTATAGGAGGTTCATTGAGAATTTCTCCAAGCTTGCAAAACCAATGACTGAGCTGTTAAAGAAAGAGAATAAGTTTGTTTGGAGTGAGGATTGTGAAACCAGCTTGTTTGGGAGCTGTTGAAGTGAAGCCAAACCTGTTGGAAAGAATCAGAGCAGCTCAGAAGGGTGATGCAGAAATTGATGAGATGTGACGCCCCAAAAATCAATCCGTGTACAGTAATCATACACGCAGGGTACACGGTTGAGATTAGGGTTCCACGATGAGAATATCACAGCACAACACTAAACACAAAAGGATAAACCAATATGTTACAATACCAGGGATCACGAGGATCCAAATACATAAGATATACAATCAAAATATCTGAGTACAGACATAGTTAGTCAAGTTTTGCCTTAAGAAGGCTAGCACAAATAGCATCAGAGATACAGATCAAACAGGAGAGGCCTCCTGCCTGGGATCCACCGAACTACTCCTGGTCAACGGGGAACTCGACGTCGTAGTAGTCGCCTCCGCAGTACTCCTGCTCCTGGGCTCCAACGTCGGCTGCAGCGGAAGATCAGGCAAAGCGAAAAGGGGAAATTGTCGGGACCCGGGGTTAGCGTATGCAAGTACAGTTAAGACATAGTCATATGGAGAGCCGAGAAACGCACCCACTTGTCTAAGCAGACAAGGCCAAGCACTGAACATTCTCGGAAAGCATCGTACGTGAGGGGCATCCCATCCAGGCCGGATGATCAACTGAGATGGGTCCTCATCGTCCGCACACAAGTCAAATGATATGGGTGGTGAACCCCCATATTCAAAGACAAGTCACCTCAACCATACTACCAACTATCTCAAACTCTTACATAGACTTACTCCAGCCCGATCACTTAGTCGGGGTCTAGGGCGGGCTCGATCATACCACAAAGTGTGCACGAGACGGAGTCTCGAATAATCGCATCGCGATGCCCCAAGCTGCGCACATCTAAGGGCCACTTGGTGTATGAAAGACCGCCAGCCAGAACACAACTAAGGTATCGAAAACCCATACAAAGACATGCATGTTATAAACATACACGCAGCACACATGCCTTGTATGAACAGCAGGTACCATTGCAATTCTCTACAAAGTATACATTTTATTTATAACTCTTATAGAGTACACACAGAGATCACATACATGTGATCCAACATTACATTACAAGCGGAAGCAAATTATGTCTGAGTACAGAAAAGTTTAACAAATGGCTTAAGAAGCCTTATTTAAACACAAAGCCCTCCACGAGGGAACCATTCTGCTGACTAGGACTAGACTAGCTTAACTTCAGTCGTCCAGCTCGATGAAGAAGCCACCTTCGGGGTCAGTGGCTTCATCTAAAACATAGATTAAGCAAACATGAGTACAAAGGCGTACTCAGCAAGACTTACATAGGAACTATACTACTCATGCACATGTATCAAGGTAAGGGAGGTGGGGTTCACTTGCATAAATGCCAGCTTTGACTTGGCTAATCCTGAACTAGGAGTACCAGACTTTGAGGTAAGAAGCGTACACGAGTCCACTACTTTCACCAACCAATACACCACTATGGTGCCTTCCTCGACTTCCCCACGAGGAAGCACGCCATAGCACTCACACTTATCTTGGTGTGTTTTAGAAGTATCCGGTTCAAGTTGTCTAATAATCAAGCTAAGCTTTCCAAGCAGTCCATAACCGCGGACGCGGCTATTCGAATAGTTTTGTTAACCTTGCAAGGGTGTACCGCTACACACACATGATCATCATTTACCGCCTTTGATCTCGTCACCATTCAAGCGGTGCCAGCGAGGATGCTCACCACAACTGTTACCTCATAGCCGATCTAATCCGAGAAAGCCGCCTACTTGGGTTGGTTACCACAATCGTGAACCCGGCCGGTTTACCGAAGTGGACCCAAGTGATGTGTGCGTGGTGCATAAGCCGGTCTCGGATGAGCCGTTCTCTCACTTAGCATCCAGGCCACAGACCTACCAGAACTCCGAACTATTGCGACATCTGGACATTGAAAGGGATGAGTTAATAGGTTGAGAGGGGTCAGTGAGCCCAATGTGTGGTTGTACTCTTTATCTTGGATCACCACACAAGAACTCGGACTTAGGGCGGTGTTCAACGAGACAACCCACCGTGTACTCCTACACAGCCTCTCATCATTCACCTTGTATTAGGGTCGATTCACCAACACTTTTCTACCATCATCAACATGGTCATTCCCATCCCGACTCACATCACAGTAAAAACATGGTATCATACTAAGCATGCAATAAGCAGTAACATTGCAGGGGCCACATGATATCAAACAACTCCTACAGTTGCTAGGACTGTGGTTTGCCTACTACTGTGACAAAAGATAGGTCATGCAAAGGAATGGGTTCATCTATGCGGTAGAATCGTAACATGGTGATCATCCTAAACAATGCATAAGCGAGACATGAGAGGGAAGTGGGATTTTATCGACATGATCAATGGGGGTTTTGCTTGCCTTGCTGACGAGGTTCGGTTTCTGGATCTTCAGCGAAGGGGGTGAACTCTTGCTCCGGTTCCACCTCTACTCGACAAACAAAGCACGAAGTAGCAATCAATATGAATGCAATGCTCAAGCACATGATTGAATGTTAAAGCTTGAAGTATAAGTTTTGATGTGTGAGGCAATTCCATTTAAGTGGAATATATTGCATTTAAAATGCAAATTCAAACTCCACATTTGAATTTAACTTAGCCAAGTTGAATGTGACATAGTTTAATCATTTTGAATCAACTTCAAATGTGTATGATATGCCTCTGAAGTGTGGTTGAATTACATCATAATTCCATGGTCCAAGTAGCAAAAGCATTTGGTTTGAATTTGAATTAAATTCAAATAAACCAAATGGCATATGCTACTGGTCCCATTTTAAATTCAACTCAAACAGAGTTGAAAGTTGCATATTTGGAAAGATAATTTTCTCCTGGTCATTTTTCATATATTATTTGTCCAATTTGGAGTTAATATGAATTTTCTATGAATTTCCAAAGTTTGGGGTATTTTCTGGATTTTCTGGAATTCTTTAATTCAATTAATCTCTGGAAATTCATTTAAATGATTTATTGCGCAATGCTGACGTCAGGGGGGGCTAACATGTGGGGCCACCTTGTCAGTGGCTGGGTTCACTTAACCCTGGTTAAATTAATCCAGTGGCTTAATTAAGCCACTGGGCCGACTGGTCAGTGACCCAGGGGTCACTTAACTGGGTGGTTAACGTCTAACCCACCGGCGGCTTGACGCCGGCGACTGGAGCCGCGGAGGCGACTTGCCGGAGTGAGCTAGGGTCCACGGGAGGGCACGGGAAGGTCACCACTGGATGCAGCGTCGTCTTCCGCGTCTTCTGGAAGCATCAGGGGTCCATGGGGAGGTCGGGAGCGACGACGGCGACGACTCCGGCGGAAGCAGAACCACGACGAGGTTGTAGTCGACGTTACAGCGCATGGTTCGGGCTGATCTCGCGCGCGTTCAAACGCTGGCATGCTCAGGAGCCAAACGCGCGCGCTGGCTGAGTCGAAGGGGCACAGGGGCGACCTCGAGCTCATCCATGGCGGCGACGTGCTTCGGCATCCATGGCGGATCCGGCTAGAGCGAGTAAACGAGGGGGAAAAGTGAGGGGTTTCTCTCGCAAGCTCACCCTGAATCCAGTAGAGGTGGTGGCGAGGGCTGGGGTGGCTCAACGGCGGCGGAATCGACAAAGTCCTTCACGGCGGCCGGCGGGAGCTCGAGGAAGAATCCGGCGTCTACGCGGGCTCCGGGCTCGATTCCTTCTGCAGTTCGGTGAAGACGACGACGACGAAGAGCTTGGACACGTTCTTGGGGCTTCTCGGCGTCGATGGCCACGCGTGTGCTCGACGGCGCTCCGACGTGTTCCTCGGGCGGCGATGAAACACCTGGGTCCTCGAATGGATGACTGAGCATCATCACTACACCATCACTGTTCCTGAAGCAATTGATATACTTGAGTTGCCTCAGTGCACTTCCCCTGCGGCCTGCTCCTATGGGTCTCAAATTCTTCGAGATGACTTGATGAACATGCTCATGAAGCCTCTGGCCCCTGAAGCCCCAGCTCGCACAAAGTTTCCAGTCTCTGAGCTTCAGTATCTGCCGAGTACATTGTATCGGATTCTGGCGAAAACCTTCTGCCCCATTAAAGGCTATGAATCCTCTGCTGAAGAAGTCGTTGGCGTCATGAAGAACATACTTCACAACCTCTGCATGTCTGGGCCAATCAATGTTCCTGACTTCTTCTTCAGAACTCTTGTTGATGCTGCACAGAACCCACACATCCTGAAGCCATACGCGCCATGGATCATGAAGCTCATCCGAGCCGTAACAAGAATTGAGTATCAACCTGATCACCCGAATCACAGGACCTATCTGCCGCCTGTCGAAGTGCTTCAACATACAATTGCCACAAATGACAAAGGCAAAGGCATCTTCTATGAAGAAGTTCTCCCGACCAATTCCCTCGGTGGAAATATTCGTCATCCTCAGTCTCGCACAACTGATGAAACAAGAACTCATGCTCAACTGAGGATACAACTCAGGCTCGAGTGATGACTGACCGAGAGCTTCTGATTAGTCTTCATCAGAAAGTTGATCGTAATCATGATTGGGTGAAGCGTCAGTTTTCTGAAATTCTCAGCTATATGGCTCAGACGCATTCTTCAGTGAAGAAAGTGCATCAATATACTCATCATACATATCAACATCTTGATGCCTTGATGAAAGAAGTACTCACCCCTGAAGACATCGCACAATTGGATCTTCAAAAGCCTCTGATTCCGGCGATCAAACCCCCGAGGAAATTCAGACGCTGCACGACTCCTCCTCCGGCCATGGACTCTTATTCCTCAAACCAGGAGATGACTGCTGAAGAAGCTGAAGACACTGCTGCCTGCCCTCACACTGCAACGGACTGCCTCGGGCGTGACTCACCTCAGCCTTGAAGCATCTTCTAAGGGGCGTTAGCTTCAGTTTTTCCCTTTTTTTGTTCATTTTATGACAAAGGGGGAGAAATCTGTTAGTCTTCAAGCGGGTCTTAGTTATGGGGTTCTTCAGTTACAACTCTCGTTCTTCAGATATTTTTGTAACGAGTTGTAAACTGTTATTTTGGTGTTGGCCTGATACTTTTCCTCAGTTAACTCATGCTATTTCCTCATGTCTATCATATATGCATGTGATTGTCTCTGCAAACATCTCTATCAGTGCGTTGTTTAATTCCTCAAACACTTCATAACATGCACTGCTACAAAAATGCCTGGATATAGGGGGAGCTCCTCATATACCTAAAAATGCTTTAGATATTAAACATTCTTCAACTAAATATGCATATCCTCAGGGGGAGCTTCACTATATTCAGCTTAATGTTAAAAATGTTCTTCAAAGTTTTTATTCTTCAAACTCATAATTTTATCCCCGTTGAAGCTTAACCTGATTGTCATCAAATCACCAAAAAGGGGGAGATTGTAAGTGCATCAAGTGCCCTCCTCTTGAGGTTTTGGAGTTTGATGACAAAACGGTTAAGGGACTGATGTGTTTGTGAGTATACACAGGAGAACAGTCCCTGATGAGGTGTTTAACGACCAATGTCGACCCCCCAAAATGTTGAGGAACATTGGAGAAATCGGTGTGTTTCCTGAAGAATGAAGTTGTGCGAAATCCTGAGGAAGTAGGATCCTGAAGCGTTCGGTTGAAGCTGAAGCTGAAGACGATCCTGAGGAAGTTCGCGCTGAAGACGAAGTTGAAGCGTAGTATTCGCTAAGACTTTTTATACTTCTTGAGTAATGAAGTTGCGCCAAATCCTGAGGAAGTAGGATCCTGAAGCGTTCGGTTGAAGCTGAAGCTGAAGACGATCCTGAGGAAGTTCGCGCTGAAGACGAAGTTGAAGCGTAGTCTTCGCTAAGACTTTTTATACTTCTTGAGTAATGAAGTTGCACGAAATCCTAAGGAAGTAGGATTCTGAAGCGTTCGGTTGAACCTGAAGCTGAAGACGATCCTGAGGAAGTTCGCGCTAAAGACGAAGTTGACGCGTAGTCTTCGCTAAGACTTTTTATACTTCTTGAGTCATAGGAAAACACCGCACTGTTGGAGGGGTTGAAGAAAACGAGTTCCGAAGGTCTGAGGAAGTGCTCAGTTAGGAATCCTGAAGAAAAACCCTGAGGAAATCTCCTGCAGTAGAAGTTCAGTTCCTCGGGTGTCTGAGACGTTGTTCTTCAGGACACTGAGGAATCTGTCTTCGGTTGAGGAGTCTGGAGACTGCGAGTGCAGTTCTCCTCAAGAGAGAGAAATCTCCTGCAGTAGAAGTTCAGTTCCTCGGGTGTCTGAGACGTTGTTCTTCAGGACACTGAGGAATTTGTCTTCGGTTGAGGAGTCTGGAGACTGCGAGTGCAGTTCTCCTGAAGAGAGTGAGATCTCTTGCAGTAGAAGTTCAGTCCTCATGTGTCTGAGACGTTGTTCTTCAGGACACTGAGGTAACTAACTTCGGTTGAGGAGTCTGGAGAGAGAATACTTTGACCGTTCCACGTGTTGCGTGGTGAGAGGCTAGAACTTGTCTAGCAACGGTCATTTCCGAGGGCATGAGAGTAATTGCATGCATGGGCATTTATGTCCTTTCACCTCGGGTTGCTCCGCGGCTATAAATAGCCACCCCCAGCCCCATTTGTGGGTTGGCTGCTCCGACAGAAAAACTGACACTTGTCATCTGAGAGCAACCCACCTCTGAGGAAACTGAAGAACCTATGTGAGGAAAAACCACCAGCCTGAGTAGTTGAGCATTTCTGAGGAAGTCGGTTCGAGTGATCCGAAGCTTTTTACTCTTGAAGACTGTGATCTTCCAGCCGGTGTAGAAGTCTTCAGTCTGAGGAAGTCAAGATGCAATTGTGACTTCCCGGAGTGACTAAGTCTGTGAAGGTTTCGGGAGTCTACCTTGAAGACTCACCTGAGTTATTGGACGGAGTCTGAGGACTTTAGTTCAAGGAGAACAAGGTGAAGACTATGTCTTCTGAGTTGAATCTCAGCCTCTCCAACCAGACGTAGAGTTGTCACAGCAACTTGAACTGGTCTACCAAACCAATGTCTTCAATCTCTGGTGCTATCTCTTCAACCTCTTAAGCTTCAGTATTTGATATGATATGCTTCAGCTCTTCCTCTGCTCTTTGTCTTCATACTATGCATCTGAAGCACTTCTGCTTATCTGAATTGATTTATTTCTGTTGCATTATGATGAGCTGCCCTAATGATTACATTCTGTGAAGTTTTATTTCTTCATGATTTTGGTTACTTCTTCAGCTTCATGATTTTCTTCAGCTTCATGATTGCTTCAGTCCTGAAGAAAACCAAAATCTGGTAGTAAAATTGAAAATCTCCCATTCACCCCCCCTCTGGTCAATATATTGCACTTTCAATTGGTATCAGAGCTAGGTACTCCCTTCTGTGTGATTCGGTTTAACCACCTGGAGTTTTAGTTATGTCGACCTCAGGTACAATGAGCGTTGCCTCAAACTACCCCATCTTCGACGGGACAGACTATCCATATTGGAAGAACAAGATGAGGGTACATCTTGAAGCCATTGACAAGGATCTGTGGGATATTGTTGATCAAGGCATTCCTGAAGCAAATCTGATGACTGCTCCTGAAGTTGTCAAGAGGAACTGGCAGCTTGATGCAAAAGCTCGAAGCATCATTGGTGGTCATCTCAACAAGGCTCAGTTCAACCGTATCAGTGGTCTGGATACTGCAAAGAAGATATGGACAAGACTGTCTAAAGTCAATGAAGGAGTCTCTGCTCAACGAGACTCTCGGGTTGATACACTTCGCAGTCTCTTCAACAGGTTCAAGAGGCTGGACAATGAGCACGTGCAACAAACCTTTGATAGACTCACTGACATATCCAATGAACTTCAAGGACTGGGTGCCGCTGATATCACAGATCATGAAGTTGTGAAGAAACTACTGAGGTCACTGGATGACTCATTTGAGTTCCTATCACTGATGATTCAAGAAAGGCCTGACTTCAAGACTCTGGATCCAGCGGACATTCTCGAGCGCCTCAATGCTCATGAACTGAAGCTCTCTGAAAAACGAGATTTATACAGCTCCACGCCTAAGGTCCGCGCGCTAAAAGCTAGAGCACGAAGAGTGTCCTCTGATGAAGAGTCTGAGGCTGATACTGATGATCCTGAAACCCTCAGACGTGAACTTGCTCTCCTCACCAGAAAGTTTCTAAGATTCACGAAGAAGAATCGCTTTGGAAATTCCTCAAGATCGTCCTCAAGAAAAAGCAAAGATGATGACTCTGTCGAAGCAAGAAAGAGAGTCTGCCACAAGTGCAAGAAACTTGGGCATTACATCGCTGAGTGTCCTCTATGGGAAAAGGAAGCTAGATAGAAGAAGAAGAAGAAAGGGAAAGATGACAGTTCTGATGAAACGACTAAGAAGAAATCCTCAAGATCCTCAAAGCCTGCTGGATACAGGAATAGCAGTTCCCGTAAGGCTCGCGCATATCTCGTAAAAGAATTGGACTCGGAAGAATCTGGTTCCAACCCTGATGATGAGGAAGAAGAATCTGAAGAATCTGAGGGTGTGGCCGGTCTGGCTCTTGCCATGACGCTTGTCTCAAAGTCAATCTTTAGCACTGAGGAATCTGGTCTATCACATGTTGATGATGAAGCTGAAGACACAACCCCTTCCTTCTGCTTCATGGCCAAGTCCTCCAAGACATTGCTGAAGAAAATGCTAGGTTGAAGAGTCTACTGGAAACCGGCATGTTCAAGAGTCTGAAAGGACATCAGACCCTTTGTGACATCCTCAAGAAACAGATCCTCAACAGAAACCCGAGGAAAGAAGGCATCGCATTCACTCGGAAACTCAACCCTGATGGGTCTTACTGGAAACCTGAACAATATCCAGAGACCACTTGGGTTCGGGCAAAGACGCCTCCTCCTGATCCTGATACTTTATCTGGTTATGATACTGTTTCTTCAGTTGTGATGAATGAGTCTTTTGACTCAAACTATAAACTGTTTAAGAATGGTAATGGTGAGGTATTCACCAGATACATTGGAACTAACTGCAGGAACGGTCCTCTAGTCAAGCAGATCTGGGTTCAGAAGGACCTCATCACTAACCTTCTTGTGAATGCAGATGCAAATGAGTTGAGGATGTCCTCAGTGGACAATTCTTCAAAAAGTCATGAATATGAGCATGTTTCATCTAATCACTTTGTTCACAGGGAAGCTCAGAACAAGAATGCTTACTCCTATGATTATCCTGATACCTCACCCGTGAGGCAATACTCTCCTCGTCGTTCCTCAAATGCTTCAAAACCACCCGTGCGAATGTGGGTGGTTCAGAAGAACTAATCTCTTCTATAGGAACGCGTCCTGAGGCAAACTAACCATATTGCAGATCCTATGCCCAGGACGAAAATTATGTGTCAGCTGAAGAATATCGTTATACTGAAATCCTGAGACTTAAAATCCTGAGGAATACAGTCCTGAAGAATTCACGAATTCTTCAAACTGATGCTGGCTCATAACTTGTAGTGTGAGATACTAACTCTTCTGTAGGAAAATTCTTCGGGGAGAACTGAATGGATTATGGATAGTGGATGCACGAATCATATGACTGGTGACATAAATCTTCTCATGGAAACTTCTCTGAGTCCTTCATCGAAGAAAACAAATGCATTCGCTAACCATCATAATCACAAGCTATATCAAATGGATGTGAAAAGTGCATTCCTCAATGGTAATGTCGAGGAAGAAGTATATGTTGCTCAACCTCCAGGTTTTGAAGATGCAAAGAAGCCTGATATGGTGTACAGATTGAAGAAAGCTCTGTATGGACTGAAGCAAACCCCATGGGCTTGGTATGACACATTGCGTGACTTCCTCATCAGCAAGGGCTTCAAATTCGTCAGCAACGCAATGGAACCTTCATCTCTCAAGAGAAGTACCTCAAGAAATGCCTCAGGAAACTCGGGGTGCAAGACTGCAAAGGTATCAAGACCCCGATGCCTACAAACGGATGCCTCGGTCCTGATAAAAATGGCAAGGACTACGATCAGAAGGTATACCGCTCCATGATTGGTTCTCTGCTATACTTATGTGCTTCAAGACCTGACTCCTGAAGCACAACACACGATGCGTCGTACTCTTCAACTCATGAGGAACTACCTTGCTAAGTGTGAAGAAATTAATGTGGAATTGACTCAAGATCCATATGACAATTGTATGGTATCAAGTGTCACATTCCCTATAAGGTGGGTAGCGCCACCGCCCAAACACCTCAGGATTTGGTGTTCCTCAACTTCCACAGGATGTGTTGTTACTCAGCTTCCTCAGGATTCGAAGTCTTCATTTCTGATGATTACCGTGTTTGTCCTCAACAGCGTTCACCTATAGTTATTGATCTTCAGTTTTGCTTCTTCAACTAGGTGAACGTGATCGGACCCGTCCCTCTGTGCTCACTTATCTAATCTGTCTGTCTCATATGCGTTCATCCGGGAATCATATATTCCTCAAGATGAGACCTTAAGTCATCATCATCCGCCTGAGACCATTTGTCTTCGTCTTCAGCCTTTGTCCTCAAGATCCTCAAATCACGGATTTTCTGTTACAACTGTCTTCAATTTGTTGCGATTTTACCGCACGTCGTAATTATCCACCATCACGATATTCACTGAGGATCCCAACAATCAGGGGCTATCTCGTCCACAAATTTCGCAACCCCTCAGGTTTTACCCCTCTATAAATAGCCCTCTACCCACTCCTCCGGTCATTTACCCCCCAACGCCTCCCTCACTCTCGCGCCGCCACCCTTGAGCTCCTCAAGCTCGAGCGCTAACGTCGCCGGAGTTCGCCATCGTCGGGGACGAAGACTCATTGTTCCTCAGCATTCGCCTCAAGTCTGGTATGCTTATTCCTCAGTGGTTTATTCCTCAGCGTCTTATTCCTCAGTACTGTTGTGTCCTCAAACCAGTTAATCCTCCACTGTACTGCTAGCTTTCTGAGACCTGTACCTATGCCTCATTCCTTTGCTTTCCTCAGCCTATTCCTCATGAACGCATATAACCGTACCCCACTTCCCTCGCAACTTAATTCTGTCACAGGTACATGTCTGCTGAGGAATCGTATGGTTCTCATAGTCTCACTTCATTTGCAGCTCACCTCGAACGTACAATTCCTCAGTCTCCTCAGCTGAAGAAAATGCCTCCTCGGCGCAAGCACACTGATACTGCTAAAGACTTACCTCCTGAGCTCTATGAGAAACTGAAGACTCCAGAACGTGAAACTGCTGATGATCGTAAGAAAAGGGTCCAGAAGATCACAAGAGAATGGGCCAAGCGTTGGGTGGCCTACCAATGGATGAATCCTCAACATGAGGAAATGTTTGCAGTCAATCCGCCACTGAAGACCTTGGGTATCAAGGCTCGACCTCCACCAGCTCCTGGAGTCGTTCCTGATCCAACCACACTGCGCACTCCTGAAGACTTTCCAGCGGCATATGAGCTATACCTCAAACGCACACGCAGCCGGGTCAAGAATCTTGTCCGTGACATGACTGTTTCAATACAAATTCCGCCTCAAGATCAGTCTCAACCCAGACAACAACCTCCGCCTCAGCACCGCAAAAAGGCTCCGGGCATGAAACCTTTCTCTAAGACCTCAACTAAGCCTCAAGTTGTTGGCTCCTCATGTCAACGAACAGATGGTGCTGCCCCCTCTTCAAGAATACGCACTGATGAATCTGGTGCTCCTGAGGCCTCAACCAAAATGCCTCAACATCACTTGAAGACCAAAACTGTTCTTCAACGGGGCCCTCGTCCTTCACCAAAGAAAACTGCTATGCGTGGCGCCATTCATCATACTCCTCAATCTTCTGATGATGAAGATGAATTTGAGGATTTGGCCGGCTTCGTCGCCACTGAAGCTGATAAGATTGAATATGTGCGTGCTGCGGCCAGACGCAAAGCTGAAGCAACGGGTTCAGAAATCCCGCTTCTCCTAGATCCCAAGAAGATCTTGGAGTACATTGAAATTTGGTCTGTTAAGCCTGACACTCCGCTTGATGATTTGGACATCCCGAAAGACATCAAATTCTATGTTCAACAATTCCTCATAAATGAGATTCATCAACGAGATCTTCAGAAACAGCTGAAGGCCAAACTGAAGAAAGTCCTCAGTGACTTCAAAAAGAAACCTATCACTGAAGTTACTCCTCAGGAGTTCGTTCAGCATCAATGTGAAGTTCAACGTCTCAACATTGAGTTCGCTGCCAACAGGACATATATTGGCAAATCCAAGGAACGGATCTCACAACAGATGGCCAAGTTGATGAAGCTTCGCCAGCCTGCTTCCTCAGCACCCACTGATGCTTCTGCCAAAAGCCTCAAGCGCATGCCTGAAGCCCAACCCTCAACTCCACCTGTTGCGAAGAAGCCTACTGTTGAAGAACCCATTGATGCTACACCACTTTCATCAGCTCCTCCGACAAATCAGGCAGCCGATACCACCGCTCATGTTACTGCTGCCTCAACTCCACCTCAGAATCCTCAGCGCAGTCTAATCGTCTTCACTCCACCCCCTACTGCAACACCAATGATTGAAGACATGGACGTCGACATTATGGATGATGGAACTCCTCGTGTCCATGATGAGGATTACGCGCTGACCAACTCGCCCACTCATACGGTCTTCTCTCCTGAGCATCACTCCAACACCGTGACCGAGGTGCTTCCTAATACTTCTCTACAGTCTGAAGAATCAGTTGGTGCCTCGTCCTCAGCGTCTGAAGCTGATGACCCTGAAGCCACAAGTGCTCCCACAAATTCTGCTGCTGATAATGATGCTGCAGCAACCACTACAACTGATACTGATGCTGCTGAACCTATCACTGCTGATCCTCAGCCTGACCCACCAGCCGCTGAAACTGAAGCTGAAGCCGAGCAAAGCACAAATGCCCCTCATGAAGCAAAAAACAGTACAAATGCTGATGCTGAAGCCTCAAAGGATGGCTCTGAAGACAAACAGGCTACATCACCTCGTCTTCCCAAGGACCTCACCACATCTGTGCCTGAAGCATCTGCAGCAGCTCCGCCTCAACCTCAAGCCTCTCTTCAGATTGAAGTGCCTCAAGCGCCTTCACCACCTCAAGGCCCAGTTCAAGCTCGGTCCTTGTGTCCGAAGCAGAAGCAACCATTCTTCCGTGACCTTGAAGCTAATGATACTCCAAGCTTTGATGCTACTGATTTCTTCAACGCCATGAGTTTCTTTCAAGAGGGGATTCAAAATCCATATCACTCTGCTCCACCTCGAAAGCTACTGAGGTTCTGGACTGCCACTCAGAAGAACTACTATGCTTCAGTGCTCTACAAGCAAAACAAACTGTTTCCTCACAAGCACATTCCTCTGATGGATATGGAAGCCCTTCCCTGCTTCAACAATGTGCTTCAGGATCTGCATCATGCCAAGCTGCTTCAGTTTTGCTCTGAAAGCATACACTGGAATGAAGAGCTTGTGCTTCAGTTTTATGCCACGTTATATGTTTCAGGAAATCCTCTAGATATCAACACCTGGGTCCTCGAATGGATGACTGAGCATCATCACTACACCATCACTGTTCCTGAAGCAATTGATATACTTGAGTTGCCTCAGTGCACTTCCCCTGCGGCCTACTCCTATGGGTCTCAAATTCTTCGAGATGACTTGATGAACATGCTCATGAAGCCTCTGGCCCCTGAAGCCCCAGCTCGCACAAAGTTTCCAGTCTCTGAGCTTCAGTATCTGCCGAGTACATTGTATCGGATTCTGGCGAAAACCTTCTGCCCCATTAAAGGCTATGAATCCTCTGCTGAAGAAGTCGTTGGCGTCAAGAAGCACATACTTCACAACCTCTGCATGTCTGGGCCAATCAATGTTCCTGACTTCTTCTTCAGAACTCTTGTTGATGCTGCACAGAACCCACACATCCTGAAGCCATACGCGCCATGGATCATGAAGCTCATCCGAGCCGTAACAAGAATTGAGTATCAACCTGATCACCCGAATCACAGGACCTATCTGCCGCCTGTCGAAGTGCTTCAGCATACAATTGCCACAAATGACAAAGGCAAAGGCATCTTCTATGAAGAAGTTCTCCCGAAAAATTCCCTCGGTGGAAATATTCGTCATCCTCAGTCTCGCACAACTGATGAAACAAGAACTCATGCTCAACTGAGGATACAACTCAGGCTCGAGTGATGACTGACCGAGAGCTTCTGATTAGTCTTCATCAGAAAGTTGATCGTAATCATGATTGGGTGAAGCGTCAGTTTTCTGAAATTCTCAGCTATATGGCTCAGACGAATTCTTCAGTGAAGAAAGTGCATCAATATACTCATCATACATATCAACATCTTGATGCCTTGATGAAAGAAGTACTCACCCCTGAAGACATCGCACAATTGGATCTTCAAAAGCCTCCGATTCCGGCGATCAAACCCCCGAGGCAATTCAGACGCTGCACGACTCCTCCTCCGGCCATGGACTCTTATTCCTCAAACCAGGAGATGACTGCTGAAGAAGCTGAAGACACTGCTGCCTGCCCTCACACTGCAACGGACTGCCTCAGGCGTGACTCACCTCAGCCTTGAAGCATCTTCTAAGGGGCGTTAGCTTCAGTTTTTCCCTTTTTTTTGTTCATTTTATGACAAAGGGGGAGAAATCTGTTAGTCTTCAAGCGGGTCTTAGTTATGGGGTTCTTCAGTTACAACTCTCGTTCTTCAGATATTTTTTTAACGAGTTGTAAACTGTTATTTTGGTGTTGGCCTGATACTTTTCCTCAGTTAACTCATGCTATTTCCTCATGTCTATCATATATGCATGTGATTGTCTCTGCAAACATCTCTATCAGTGCGTTGTTTAATTCCTCAAACACTTCATAACATGCACTGCTACAAAAATGCCTGGATATAGGGGGAGCTCCTCATATACCTAAAAATGCTTTAGATATTAAACATTCTTCAACTAAATATGCATATCCTCAGGGGGAGCTTCACTATATTCAGCTTAATGTTAAAAATGTTCTTCAAAGTTTTTATTCTTCAAACTCATAATTTTATCCCCGTTGAAGCTTAACCTGATTGTCATCAAATCACCAAAAAGGGGGAGATTGTAAGTGCATCAAGTGCCCTCCTCTTGAGGTTTTGGAGTTTGATGACAAAACGGTTAAGGGACTGATGTGTTTGTGAGTATACACAGGAGAACAGTCCCTGATGAGGTGTTTAACGACCAATGTCGACCCCCCAAAATGTTGAGGAACATTGGAGAAATCGGTGTGTTTCCTGAAGAATGAAGTTGTGCGAAATCCTGAGGAAGTAGGATCCTGAAGCGTTCGGTTGAAGCTGAAGCTGAAGACGATCCTGAGGAAGTTCGCGCTGAAGACGAAGTTGAAGCGTAGTATTCGCTAAGACTTTTTATACTTCTTGAGTAATGAAGTTGCGCCAAATCCTGAGGAAGTAGGATCCTGAAGCGTTCGGTTGAAGCTGAAGCTGAAGACGATCCTGAGGAAGTTCGCGCTGAAGACGAAGTTGAAGCATAGTCTTCGCTAAGACTTTTTATACTTCTTGAGTAATGAAGTTGCACGAAATCCTGAGGAAGTAGGATCCTGAAGCGTTCGGTTGAACCTGAAGCTGAAGACGATCCTGAGGAAGTTCGCGCTAAAGACGAAGTTGACGCGTAGTCTTCGCTAAGACTTTTTATACTTCTTGAGTCATAGGAAAACACCGCACTGTTGGAGGGGTTGAAGAAAACGAGTTCCGAAGGTCTGAGGAAGTGCTCAGTTAGGAATCCTGAAGAAAAACCCTGAGGAAATCTCCTGCAGTAGAAGTTCAGTTCCTCGGGTGTCTGAGACGTTGTTCTTCAGGACACTGAGGAATCTGTCTTCGGTTGAGGAGTCTGGAGACTGCGAGTGCAGTTCTCCTGAAGAGAGAGAAATCTCCTGCAGTAGAAGTTCAGTTCCTCGGGTGTCTGAGACGTTGTTCTTCAGGACACTGAGGAATTTGTCTTCGGTTGAGGAGTCTGGAGACTGCGAGTGCAGTTCTCCTGAAGAGAGTGAGATCTCCTGCATTATAAGTTCAGTCCTCATGTGTCTGAGACGTTGTTCTTCAGGACACTGAGGTAACTAACTTCGGTTGAGGAGTCTGGAGAGAGAATACTTTGACCGTGCCACGTGTTGCGTGGTGAGAGGCTAGAACTTGTCTAACAACGGTCATTTCCGAGGGCATGAGAGTAATTGCATGCATGGGCATTTATGTCCTTTCACCTCGGGTTGCTTCGCGGCTATAAATAGCCACCCCCAGCCCCATTTGTGGGTTGGCTGCTCCGACAGAAAAACTGACACTTGTCATCTGAGAGCAACCCACCTCTGAGGAAACTGAAGAACCTATGTGAGGAAAAACCACCAGCCTGAGTAGTTGATCATTTCTGAGGAAGTCGGTTCGAGTGATCCGAAGCTTTTTACTCTTGAAGACTGTGATCTTCCAGCCGGTGTAGAAGTCTTCAGTCTGAGGAAGTCAAGATGCAATTGTGACTTCCCGGAGTGACTGAGTCTGTGAAGGTTTCGGGAGTCTACCTTGAAGACTCACCTGAGTTATTGGACGGAGTCTGAGGACTTTAGTTCAAGGAGAACAAGGTGAAGACTATGTCTTCTGAGTTGAATCTCAGCCTCTCCAACCAGACGTAGAGTTGTCACAGCAACTTGAACTGGTCTACCAAACCAATGTCTTCAATCTCTGGTGCTATCTCTTCAACCTCTTAAGCTTCAGTATTTGATATGATATGCTTCAGCTCTTCCTCTGCTCTTTGTCTTCATACTATGCATCTGAAGCACTTCTGCTTATTTGAATTGATTTATTTCTGTTGCATTATGATGAGCTGCCCTAATGATTACATTCTTTGAAGTTTTATTTCTTCATGATTTTGGTTACTTCTTCAGCTTCATGATTTTCTTCAGCTTCATGATTGCTTCAGTCCTGAAGAAAACCAAAATCTGGTAGTAAAATTGAAAATCTCCCATTCACCCCCCCCTCTGGTCGATATATTGCACTTTCACTTTTGTCTGGCCTTTTGAATTAATTCATCTGGGGGGTGTTCCTTCTCCCATTTTGATTTTGAATTTGATTTCCAAGATTTCTTTTTGAGATTTTGACATGATGCAAAGGCACTAGCTAACCCTAGCACATACCTAACAGAGGGTTCTGACAACTCGCCCCCACTCAAAAGAATCTCGTCCCGAGATTCAGAAGTCTGCGGGAGGAAGGTGGGGTACTCGACAGTGAGACGGTCTTCTCTTTCCCACGTAGCTTCTCTTTCAGAGTGGTGTGACCATTGCACTTTCAGAAATCTAATCTTCTGACGACGAGTGACACGCTCTGTGGAATCAAGAATACGAACGGGGTATTCTCGATAAGAAAGGTCATCTTGGAGATCAAGCGTTTCATGGTCGACTTCGCGGATGGGGTCCTTGAAGCAACGCCTGAGTTGGGACACATGGAATACATCGTGTACTCGGGAAAGGTGTGGGGGTCGTTCAAGTTGGTAGGCAACTTCTCCACGTTTAGCAATAATGCGGAAAGGTCCGATGTAACGTGGGGCCAACTTGCCTTTGATACCGAAACGTTGGGTTCCCTTCAGAGGAGTAACCCGAAGGTAAGCTTTATCATTCAGATTGTAGCTCTCTTGCCTATGATGACGATCATAGTAGCTTTTCTGACGAGACTGGGCTGCTTTCAATTGTTCACGAACGATACGAACTTGCTCTTCTGCTTCCTTGATCATATCCGGTCCAAAGAATTGTCTTTCACCGGTTTCAGACCAGTTTAATGGTGTTCGACATCGTCGTCCATAAAGGAGTTCAAAAGGAGCCATGTTCAGACAAGATTGAAAACTATTGTTATAAGCAAATTCTGCAAATGGAAGAGAATTCTCCCAATTCTTTCCGAATGAGATAACACAAGCTCTGAGCATGTCTTCAAGAATTTGGTTAACCCTTTCGACTTGACCGCTAGACTGAGGATGGAAAGCCGTACTAAAGGAGAGATGAGTTCCCATAGCATTCTGAAAGCTTCCCCAAAATCTAGAGGTGAAATGGCTACCACGATCAGAATTGATTTCCAAAGGAACACCATGAAGTGATACAATTCTAGAGATGTACAAGTCCGCTAACTGACTAGAAGTTATAGACTCGCGAACCGGAAGGAAGTGAGCAACTTTGGAAAGCCTATCTATGACAACGAAGATGGCATTGTTTCCTTTCTGGGTTCTTGGAAAGCCGGTGATGAAATCCATACTGACTTTGTCCCATTTCCACTTGGGAATAGACAAAGTTTGAAGTGTACCAGCAGGTCTTTGATGTTCTGCCTTAATGCGACGACAAACATCACATTCGGCAACAAATTGAGCAATGTCTCTCTTCATCCTAGTCCACCAAAATCTCTGGCGTAGATCTCGGTACATTTTCGTGCTACCGGGATGAATTGAGAGGGGTGTGTCATGGGCTTCTTTGAGGATGAGTTGCCTTAGTTCCTTATTCTTAGGTACTACCAAATGATTGCCAAAGAATACCGTTCCCTTGCTATCTGTGGAGAAACATTTAGCAACTCCGCTAGCAATGTTATCCTTGATCCGGCGAACACCTTGTGCACGCCTTTGGGAAACTATGATTTGATCCTCAAGAGTTGGTTTCACCACCAAGGTAGAAAGATAGCCATGAGGAACAATTTCAAGGTTGAGTTTGCGAAAGTCATCATGAAGAAGTGGTTGATACTGCTGTAACATGAGGTTGTTACAGTACGACTTACGACTTAGTGCATCAGCCATGACATTGGCTTTGCCTGGGGTGTAAGAAACTCCTACGTCGTAATCTTTTATCAACTCAATCCAACGTCTTTGCCTGAGATTAAGATCTGGCTGGGTGAAAATATATTTGAGGCTTTGGTGGTCGGAATAAATCTCACAACGATTACCAAGGAGGTAATGTCGCCAAGTGGTTAGGGCATGAACTACGGCAGCGAGTTCAAGGTCATGGGTAGGATAATTCTCTTCATGTGGGCGCAACTGGTGTGAAGCATAAGCTATCACATGTCGATCTTGCAGAAGTATGCATCCTAACCCTTGCCGTGAGGCATCACAATAGATCTCGAAATCCTTTTTGGTGTCTGGAGGTGCAAGTACGGGTGCAGAAGTCAATCTTCTTTTTAGCTCTTGAAAGCTTTCCTCGCACTTGGGAGTCCATAAGAATTTCTTATCTTTCTTGAGGAGTTCAGTTAGAAGCTTTGCAACTTTAGAAAAGTTCCCGACGAAGCGACGGCAATAGCTGGCTAGGCCAAGAAAACTCCTAACTTGCTTAACCGATTCAGGTGGAGTCCAGTCAAGGACGGCCTGAACTCTCTCGGGATTCACAGCAATGCCTTTTGCAGAAATCACGTGGCCTAAATAGGTCACTTCTGGTAGCCAGAATTCACACTTGGAGAATTTAGCGTACAGGAGATGCTCTCTAAGCTTCATCAATACCAGCCTTAAGTGTTCGGCATGATCTCCTTCATTCTTCGAGTAGATGAGAATATCATCGAGATAAACCACAACAAATTTATCTAGGTACTCCATGAAGATCGAATTCATCAAGCATGACAATGTGGCGGGGGCATTGGTTAAACCAAAGGACATGACGGTGTACTCGTAAAGACCATAACGGGTAGTAAAAGCCGTTTTGTGAATGTCCTCGTTTCGGATTCTGATCTGATGATAACCTAATCTCAAATCCATCTTGGAGAAGACGGAGGATCCTGCAAGTTGATCATAAAGATCATTGATCCTGGGCAATGGGTACTTCTTCTTTATCGTCGCTAAATTTAGCGGGCGATAGTCTACGCACATCCTTTCTGTTCCATCTTTCTTCTTTACGAACAGAACGGGGCAACCCCATGGCGATGAGCTAGGGCGGATGAAGCCTTTTGCCAACGAAGCATCAAGTTGGGTTTTTAGCTCAGCTAACTCATGTGGGGCCATTTTATATGGGCGTTTGGAAATTGGTGCGGTTCCGGGAACAAGATCCACTATAAACTCTACACATCTGTCGGGTGGCATGCCCGGCAGCTCTTCAGGAAAGACATCCGGGAAGTCACGAACCACCGGAATATCTTCAAGTTCGGGAAGGGGAAGTACATTCAAGGAATGCACTTGGGTTCTTGTTCTGGGTGAGGTATAGCTGACGGTTTGGCCTGAAGGGTGGGTGAGTTTCACGGATTTGCTTCTGCAATCCAGGTAGGCATTCTGTCTTGATAGCCAATCCATGCCAAGGATGACATCAATGTCTGAAGACTTGAGGGCTATGAGTGAAGCAAGGAATACTAAACCCTCAATTGCAATTTGATTACCATGGCTCACTCTATTAGTTTGCCATCTTGACCCTGGAGTTTGAATAATCATCGGGGTGGACAATTCAACAAAGGGTAACTCATGACGAAGTGCATAACTTTCCGACATGAATGAATGAGATGCTCCTGGGTCGAAAAGAACGGAAGTAGGAACAAAATTGACTGGGAGCGTACCAAGAATGACGTCAGTGGTGTCGTCAGTCTCTTCGGCGGCAATCTGGTTCAGACGTCCACGAGTGGCGGGAGGAGCAGGTTTGGCGGTGAAGACCTTCTGGGGTGGCTTGCCACGACCATTGTTGTTGTTGTTGCCTCCGGCACGTGGTGGAGAATTCTGGTGTTGGAGCTGGTTCTGGGGGCACTCACGAGAATAGTGGCCTGCCTGACCACACTTGTAACAGGCTCCGAAAACAGTTCGTGGAGCTGGGTTGTTTGGTGGAGTTGGGTGGAACTGGGTGGGTGGACGAGGCGCCACATAGGATGGCCTCGGGGGGTTGTTCTGGCAGAACATGCTGTTTGGGATCCAGATCTTGCGCTTCTGGGAGCAAGAATTGGATGAACTATCATCTCTAGGGTGTTTGCGAAAGTCGTTGGGGGTGTTCATGTCCTCGGCTTTGATGGCCTTGTTGACAAGGACCTGGAATGTGGAAAAGTCATGAAGGTTGAGCTCGCGACGGAGTCCGGAGTTGAGGCCACGACGGAACCTCTCTTGTTTCTTGGAGTCGGTGGAAACTCCTTCGGTAGCATAACGAGCCAGTCGGTTGAACTCACGACTAAACTCATCAACGGTCCTTCTGCCTTGAGTGAGGTTGCAGAACTCCTCACGCTTGCGGTCCATGAGACCCTTGGGAATGTGGTGCTCACGGAAGGACGTGCAGAATTCCTCCCAAGATGTAGGCGGTCCAACGGGTCGCATATTCAGAAAGTTCTCCCACCAAGAGCTAGCTGAACCTTAGAGATGATACGTGGCGTAGCTGACCTTGTCTCCATCTGCAACATGGCCGGCTTGGAGCTTCCTCTCGATGTTGCGGAGCCAGTCATCGGCGTCAAGGGGCTCGGTGGAGTAACTGAAAACCGGGGGATGAAGTCGGATGAAGTCGTTCAGGGACACCAACTCATTGCGCTGCTGAGTGGTGTTGCGTGCAATAACTTCCAACAGGTGGTGAGAGTCTCGGCGGTTCCTCTCCACTTCCATCAGAACTTGTGCTATCGTGGGTGGGGGTGGAAGGTTGCCTTCCTCCTGGTCATTCCCACGACCTTGGTTACGACCAACCTGGCCACGGGTTCCTTGAGACATCCTGAAAGTGAAATCAAGTCAAACAGAGTTGATTTGAAGAGTCTAAACAAGGTATTGAAGTACTGGAAGTATTACAGAGCAAAGGAAGTAATCATCTTGACAACATGGTGACAAAAGCATACAAGCCATATATTCACAAGCTGTCATACAAACCATACATCGTTTTAGTACAAGCACCAAGCTAATACAAACGTGATGAAGATGATACATCCTTCAGAGGCACTCTGACTTCCTATACATTATTTATCTAAACCTCTGGAACTTAGACACATTGCTTACAATATACTAAGATACTACTACATCCTCACTAAGTAAGACCACAGGCGGTCTCACTCATCTCCATCTCCATAGTAGTCCTCGTAAAAGTTACCCGCGTATCCCGGTAGCTGGAGGTGACCATCGGAAAACACGGAGGCTTGTGGATCCTGATATCCATTTGGGCAAGGATGGGGCCTAGGTCCAGTGTAGGGTGGAAGCAAAGGACCACGGGGTGGGAAAATGCCTCCAATCTCGGGCCAAGCAACTCGAGAAGGCATCTGAGTCCTCACTGGATAGATCGCATCAAACTCAATTGATCCCACGCTCACAAAGGGTGCCAAGAGCGTCAGTGCTCGGTACAGACGAACTCGGGTGGCGTGGAGCTCAAAACGGAGAGCGCGTGCATCAAGATCTCTGTCACTAGCAAACCTAGCAGTCACCTGGAGTGCTGGATCCTCTGCAGAGTGATCTGAGTAGAGTCCGGTGTAATATCCCTCTTCTCCTGGAAGTGCAGCAGGGATATAGCGGAATGAGGTCTCTCTCAGCATGGTGTGCTCCTCTCTCAGCAGTGTAATACATGAATATGCAGCATCCCGCACAGCCATGTTCTCGGTAACGCCAATGCCATGTCCAAAGTGGATAGGCTGGGTGACTCCAACGTGGTGCGGATAGATCCGGACAATGCAGTGGAACTGCGTCTGGTTGAAGTCGTGAAACTGCTCCTCGATGGTGTACTCAGGGTACCATCGATATCCCACATAGGACATCATCTCGATCAACGTGGCGGGATGGCCACGCACACCGAGGCACCTGGTCAAACGAACAATCTGCCGAGGGGGAAGATCTGCCATCTGAAACAGAAAGGAGTTTGCAAATGCATCAGATTATGAGATAAACCTGGAATGACTCGGACAGCATAACGGCTGTAATTGTAAGAAATGACAATTTCTTCCAACATGGAAACAACACTTACATACGATGTAGTAAAATAGGGAGCATAACCAATCTAACAAACCGATCACAACTTTCCTACGGCTATAAGGAAGAAAACAACGAGATGTTCTAATCAGACAGAGGAGAGCCTAGTCCTATCTTCCCGTAGAATAAGATGAGGGTGACTCAGAACTCAGAACGAAGGGGGTAAGGAGAAAAAAGAAGCCTTACGTTGTTCCCTTATATACCCAGAGTAACTATATAACTATAGAAAGCTAGACTCGACTTCGGCCAAGGCTACTAGTCCTACAGTCAGTCCTGCTCTGATACCAAGTCTGTCGGGACCCGGGGTTAGCGTATGCAAGTACAGTTAAGACATAGTCATATGGAGAGCCGAGAACCGCACCCACTTGTCTAAGCAGACAAGGCCAAGCACTTAACATTCTCGGAAAGCATCGTACGTGAGGGGCATCCCATCCAGGCCGGATGATCAACTGAGATGGGTCCTCATCGTCCGCACACAAGTCAAATGATATGGGTGGTGAACCCCCATATTCAAAGACAAGTCGCCTCAACCATACTACCAACTATCTCAAACTCTTACATAGACTTACTCCAGCCCGATCACTTAGTCGGGGTCTAGGGCGGGCTCGATCATACCACAAAGTGTGCACGAGACGGAGTCTCGAATAATCGCATCGCGATGCCCCAAGCTGCGCACATCTAAGGGCCACTTGGTGTATGAAAGACCGCCAGCCAGAACACAACTAAGGTATCGAAAACCCATACAAAGACATGCATGTTATAAACATACACGCAGCACACATGCCTTGTATGAACAGCAGGTACCATTGCAATTCTCTACAAAGTATACATTTTATTTATAACTCTTATAGAGTACACACAGAGATCACATACATGTGATCCAACATTACATTACAAGCAGAAGCAAATTATGTCTGAGTACAGACAAGTTTAACAAATGGCTTAAGAAGCCTTATTTAAACACAAAGCCCTCCACGAGGGAACCAGTCTGCTGACTGGGACTAGACTAGCTTAACTTCAGTCGTCCAGCTCGATGAAGAAGCCACCTTCGGGGTCAGTGGCGTCATCTAAAACATACATTAAGCAAACATGAGTACAAAGGCGTACTCAGCAAGACTTACATAGGAACTATACTACTCATGCACATGTATCAAGGTAAGGGAGGTGGGGTTCACTTGCAGAAATGTCAGCTTTGACTTGGCTAATCCTGAACTACGAGTACCAGACTTTGAGGTAAGAAGCGTACACGAGTCCACTACTTTCACCAACCAATACACCACTATGGTGCCTTCCTCGACTTCCCCACGAGAAAGCACGCCATAGCACTCACACTTATCTTGGTGTGTTTTAGAAGTATCCGGTTCAAGTTGTCTAATAATCAAGCTAAGCTTTCCAAGCAGTCCATAACCGCGGACGCGGCTATTCGAATAGTTTTGTTAACCTTGCAAGGGTGTACCGCTACACACACATGATCATCATTTACCGCCTTTGATCTCGACACCATTCAAGGGGTGCCAGCGAGGATGATCACCACAACTGTTACCTCATAGCCGATCTAGTCCGAGAAAGCCGCCTACTTGGGTTGGTTACCACAATCGTGAACCCGACCGGTTTACCGAAGTGGACCCAAGTGATGTGTGCGTGGTGCATAAGCCGGTCTCGGATGAGCCGTTCTCTCACTTAGCATCCAGGCCACAGACCTACCAGAACTCTGAACTATTGCGACATCTGGACATCGAAAGGGATGAGTTAATAGGTTGAGAGGGGTCAGTGAGCCCAATGTGTGGTTGTACTCTTTATCTTGGATCACCACACAAGAACTCGGACTTAGGGCGGTGTTCAACGAGACAACCCACCGTGTACTCCTACACAGCCTCTCATCGTTCCCCTTGTATTAGGGTCGATTCACCAACACTTTTCTACCATCATCAACATGATCATTCCCATCCCGACTCACATCACAGTAACAACATGGTATCATACTAAGCATGCAATAAGCAGTAACATTGCAGGGGCCACATGATATCAAACAACTCCTACAGTTGCTAGGATTGTGGTTTTCCTACTACTGTGACAAAAGATAGGTCATGCAAAGGAATGGGTTCATCTATGCGGTAGAATCGTAACATGGTGATCATCCTAAACAATGCATAAGCGAGACATGAGAGGGAAGTGGGATTTTATCGACATGATCAATGGGGGTTTTGCTTGCCTTGCTGACGAGGTTCGGTTTCTGGATCTTCAGCGAAGGGGGTGAACTCTTGCTCCGGTTCCACCTCTACTCGACAAACAAAGCACGAAGTAGCAATCAATATGAATGCAATGCTCAAGCACATGATTGAATGTTAAATCTTGAAGTATAAGTTTTGATGTGTGAGGCTATTCCATTTAAGTGGAATATATTGCATTTAAAATGCAAATTCAAACTCCACATTTGAATTTAACTTAGCCAAGTTGAATGTGACATAGTTTGATCATTTTGAATCAACTTCAAATGTGTAGCATATGCCTCTGAAGTGTGGTTGAATTACATCATAATTCCATGGTCCAAGTAGCAAAAGCATTTGGTTTGAATTTGAATTAAATTCAAATAAACCAAATGACATATGCTACTGGTCCCATTTTAAATTCAACTCAAACAGAGTTGAAAGTTGCATATTTGGAAAGATAATTTTCTCCTGATCATTTTTCATATATTATTTGTCCAATTTGGAGTTAATATGAATTTTCTATGAATTTCCAAAGTTTGGGGTATTTTCTGGATTTTCTGGAATTCTTTAATTCAATTAATCTCTGGAAATTCATTTAAATGATTTATTGCGCAATGCTGACGTCAGGAGGGGCTGACATGTGGGGCCACCTTGTCAGTGGCTGGGTTCACTTAACCCGTGGGTTAAATTAATCCAGTGGCTTAATTAAGCCACTGGGCCCACTGGTCAGTGACCCAGGGGTCACTTAACTGGGTGGTTAACGTCTAACCCACCGGCGGCTTGACGCCGGCGACTGGAGCCGCGGCGGCGACTTGCCGGAGTGAGCTAGGGGCCACGGGAGGGCACGGGAAGGTCACCACTGGATGCAGCGTCGTCTTCCGCGTCTTCTGGAAGCATCAGGGGTCCACGGGGAGGTCGAGAGCGACGACGGCGACGACTCCGGCGGAAGCAGAACCACGGCGAGGTCGTAGTCGACGTTACAACGCATGGTTCGGGCTGATCTCGCGCGCGTTCAAACGCTGGCATGCTCAGGAGCCAAACGCGCGCGCTGGCTGAGTCGAAGGGGCACAGGGGCGACCTCGAGCTCATCCATGGTGGCGACGTGCTTCGGCATCCATGGCGGATCCGGCTAGAGCGAGTAAACGAGGGGGAAAAGTGAGGGGTTTCTCTCGCAAGCTCACCCTGAATCCAGTAGAGGTGGTGGCGAGGGCTGGGGTGGCTCAACGGCGGCGGAATCGACGAAGTCCTTCACGGCGGCCGGCGGGAGCTCGAGGAAGAATCCGGCGTCTACGCGGGCTCCGGGCTCGATTCCTTCTGCAGTTCGATGAAGACGACGACGAAGAGCTTGGACACGTTCTTGGGGATTCTCGGCGTCGATGGCCACGCGTGTGCTCGACGGCGCTCCGGCGTGTTCCTCGGGCGGCGATGAAACGTGCGAGAGAGGAAGGGGAAGACGACGAGGAGGGGGGGAATGGACTGGGGCGGCTACGTGACGTCTCCAGGACACGAGAAGAGGCACGGGGCGGCCTGGAAGCTCGTCGACGATGACGTGTCGTCCCCAGCTAGCTCGGTGGCATTCCACCGAGCATCTTGGAGGCGCGGGAGGGGGAAGAAGACGCACCTGCCCCTGTGGGCCGGCTGGGCTGGGTGGGCCGACTTCGCCTAGGCGCCAGGTAAGCTTTTCTGATTTCTTTCTGTTTAATCTTTCCTTTCTTTTCTGTAATTTTGTTTTGACTTTGGTAAAAATACCAAATCATTTTATTAAATGCTGAAAACTTTTATGTGGCCTCATAATAATATAAACTAGCCACTCATAAACTTTCAACATTTTTAAAATTCAAATGATTTGAATTTTAAATCAAAAAGGGGTATTTCTTTAATTCCAAGGTACTGTTTGAATATTTGAAAAATCTATGAGCATGGGGTGGGTCCCACATCACTTGATACGTGATCACACTCATTTATAAGACTTTTCAAAATTCTAACATGAATTTTTGGAAAATACTTTTGTCTGGCCTTTTGAATTAATTCATCTGGGGGGTGTTCCTTCTCCCATTTTGATTTTGAATTTGATTTCCAAGATTTCTTTTTGAAATTTTGACATGATGCAAAGGCACTAGCTAACCCTAGCACATACCTAACAGAGGGTTCTGACAGAAATAAAGCAAAAGGTGAGTATCTAGCATACCCGCGAGTCTTACGTCCGCTACTAAGCATTATGAATTGTATCAACGGAAAGAAGAGGCTGTATATAGTGGACTGCAAGATAGAAATTAGAATAAGGGTAAGAAGCTAGGCCTATCGAAGAATAGCATCTTCCGACGATGTCTTGCAGCATGAGGTAAGAATCAGCCAACAGTTTATATAAAGCATAAAGTAACAATGCAGCATTGTATAATAATAAGTTGCAATAATTAACAATGCCTCCGAGTTCCCTCCTCGACTTCCCTGCGAAGAAGAAAACCCAGAACCAATCAGTTTAGTAGTAGTAGTTTGTAGTAGTAGAGTCTGGCTTCAGCATAAAGCGTCCTGTTACCGTGGACACGACTATCCGAATAGATTATCATCCCTGCAGGCGCTGCACTACTGTTACCCTACACGCTCGGATCTCCAGGGTGGCGTACACCTTGTCAGGGAATGCCCCACCGAGGCTATCCGATACGCCGAAGTCCATCCTTCGAGCTCAACAGAGAGGCCATCCGCCGGTCTAAATCCTAAGTACAAAGGAACTTTGGACCCCTGTCCTTTGTACTCCTGCACGGTACGCGATTGGCCGGTGAAGCAGACCCACTTCCCACTACCGGAGTAAGCGGTCCAAGCCCGGCAATTAGCCCGAGGTAAAGCTGACGTCTGAAGAGCCCTCGAACGAGGCCACAACGCAGAGGGCCCACAGCGTAATCCCACGTGGAGGTAGTGCGTAAAGGGCACGACGACCCACTCAAGTCATCCACCTGACCCATTCAACATTTTAATTATTATCTGTCGGAACACCGTTATCGTTGTCCTTATTTAGGTGAGCCGCGGACAACGACAGCAGCCAGGTCCACCCTCATTACCAGAGCCAGTGGCCGCCTGCCCTGTCGTCCCACCAACTCGTGCGGTTACCAACAAGGTGAACCGTCTCCTTACCTTGTCTCGCGTTTGCTCTTGGAAGAGCTCGACTTTCGTACAACAGGATATATGTCGGCCACGAACAGTACCAGGCCCGCCGCACACCGGTGGAATACACCTGACCCGTCGTTCCGCTAAAATACCCTGCGCGGGCACCTTTAGGTCACCCGACTCCTTACCTTTAAGGACACCCGTGGATCAGTACCCTAGGCCGGCTATACAAAGTCAGCCTCGAATGGAGTACAAGGATTACTCCTCGATAGCTCACACTTGAGGTGCCTCAGCAGAACCGGGGTAGGGGCCTGTATCGGTGTCTGCTCTGAACCGTACCTGTAGCAGTTTATAATGTATCGTTTCCACGATCACTCCCAGAGTGATCACGGCCCGCTATCTAATCCTATTGACTAACAAGGCGCAGGGCTAACTGCTGATTATAAGACATATATATAGGACATCATAGGATAGCGGAAAATTAATCAAGGGGCGACAATGATAAGCTATGCAGTGGAATAGGATTGTAACGTAGCAATAGCAGCAATGCCTAGTGCAAGAAATGTACGGAAAGATAGGCGATATCTGGGGAAGAGAATGGCTCTGCTTGCCTGGAAGCTCGACGGTAGGGGTAGGGTCGTCGACGAAGTACTCGTACTCAGCAGCGGTGTAGTCGGCGGCAGCAGCAGGGTCTACCGGAGAATAAAGGGGGGGAGAACAATAAATACAAGAAATCATAAACAAACAGATGCATGACATGACATATGCAATGTTAACGGTGTTCTAACGCAGTGCAATGCACGTTGCTCGGAGCGGGAATTCATCCGGGGATGAACTGCCAGCTCCGGGTGATTACCGGACAGGGTGTCCGGAGGGGGAAATATCATGCCGGAGGTGTCGTGGACATCCGACACACGTGTGGGTGGTGTATCCGGGTTAGTTGATCTATTCCGAACAACTTTCGTGTTCGAAATAAATTCATTCGGGTACTTTTACAGTACCGGACAAATCATCGGACAGACGGTCCAGAGGGGGGACGGTTCGACGTTCAGTATGTTAGAGGGGTGGGGTGAAGGTATGGGTATCGTATTTGTATTCGGTGATCCGTTCTGAGCAACTTTCGTATGCAAAGTATTTTGATCCGGGCAATTTTTATCAGTACCGGAAATTACCGACAGACAGCCCGGGAGGGGGGGTGTCGATGTTCGATGCATTAGGTGGGTGTGGTAGACATACGGATAGCGTATCTGTATTCGTTATATTTTTCTGATCAGTTTTCATGTATAAACTTTTTTTATCCGAGTTACGGTTTAAAAGATATTGATTTTTAAAGTTTTATCAAATTTTAAATCATTTATAAATCAATTACTATTTTCTTTTATTATTCATTCAATATAAATTATATTAATTTTAATACTGACCAGTGGGTCCCACTGGTCAGTGACTTATTAATTAAATCGCATTTTATTAAACTAATAATCAGGGGGATGGCCCACCTGTCATTCACTAGTTAAATAACTAATCATTTTAATTAAACTAACTACTCGTAGGGCCCATGTGTCATTGATACATTTTTTAAACATTTTCTTTTATTTGCTAATAAACAGATTAGAAGCTAATCTATTTCCTTTTTTTAAACAGGGATTAGGGGGGCTAATCCCTTTGCAATTAGCCCGTGGCCAGGCCACGGCTTGCTCACGGCATCCCATGCGGGCGATGAGCGGGGTGGGGCACGGCGCGCCTCCGGCGAACCAGCCACCGGGGCATGGGCAGAAGGAATCGAAGGGATGGGGGGCGATGCAGCGCGTCCCTTATGCGGCGGCTGGAGCTGCAAGGGGAGGAGGGGCTGGCCACGCCAGCCATGGTCGCTAGAGGCCAGAGCATGGGGGAGGGGTGCACTCACGAGGGGGGGGTTGCTGCGGCACGAGAGGAGGCGTAGAGGTGGCGGTGGCGCGAGTCGGGCAATGAGGGGGGGCACCGGAGCTGTGGGCGAGCTTGCGTGGCGCCGTGGACCAGGGGGAAACACAACGGCGAAGCTTCTCCTCGGGGTGCTCCTATCCGGGGAGGGAGGAAGTCGACGGGGAGAAGGGGATCTGAGGGGGTGGTGGCCTAGGGTTGGCCAGAGAGAGAGGGGGGTTCTTATCCCTCACGCAGGCAGCCGGGATGGCTGACACGAAGGGGGGCGTCGGCGTGGCCATGGTGGATCTCCTCCACGCAGCCGAAGGAGAGAGACGACGGGGAGGGGTGGTTGGGCCGGGGCTAGTGAGCTGGGGGGCGGTTGGGCTGGTTGGCCCGGGGTGGACGGTGGTGGGCCACCCAAGGGGAGGGGAGGGGTGGGCTACGCCCTGCGCGGGGTATAGCCCCGTTCTGCACCTGTTTTCTGTTTGCTTGATATACATAAGGATTTTCAAGTATATTGTGATACATCTCGTCGAGGACTTGGTTGTGTTTTGATGCAAGGGGGTAGAGTTGTTGCTTATGCTTCACGTCAGCTTAAGAACCATGAGCAGAACTATCCTACACATGATTTGGAGTTAGCTGCAGTTGTTCATGCATTGAAAACATGGAGACAATATCTCGTTGGTAATCATTGTGATGTATTTACTGATCATAAGAGTTTGAAGTATATCTTTACTCAGAAGGAGTTGAATCTCAGGCAGAGTAGATGGCTGGAGCTTATTAAGGATTATGATTTGAATGTGCAGTATCATCCCAGTAAAGCGAATGTGGTTGCTGATGCGTTGAGCCGTAAGAGTCATATCAATGTTGCTAATGTTGTGGGTATGCCACTTGAGTTATGTGAGCAGTTCAAGAATCTCAGGTTGGAGACAGTTCCTAAGGGATATGTGGCAATATTGGAAGTGAAGCCAAACCTGTTGGAAAGAATCAGAGTAGCTCAGAAGGGTGATGCAGAAATTGATGAGATAAAGGGGAATATGACCAAAGGGAAAGCAAAGGGTTTCCGTGAGGATGAGCATGGAGCCATTTGGTTTGAGAAGCGCATTTGTGTACCGCAAGATGCGGAGATAAGGAAGTTGATTCTTTAGGAGGCACATGATTCACCTTATTCTATCCATCCTGGGAATACCAAGATGTATTTGGACTTGAGGGAGAGATTTTGGTGGCCTAGCCTGAAGCGAGAGATAGCCCAATTTATTGCATTGTGTGATGTTTGCCAGAGAGTCAAAGCTGAGCATTAGAAGCCAGCAGGATTGTTGCAGCCTTTGCCTATACCAGATTGGAAGTGGGATCAGATAGGTATGGACTTTATTACTGGTTTACCCAGGACTCGGTCAGGGTATGATTCTATTTGGGTGATTGTTGATCGTTTGACAAAGGTTGCTCACTTCATTCCAGTAAAGACAACTTATACAAGTGCTAAGCTAGCCGAGATTTATATGACCAGGATCGTTTGTCTTCATGGAGTTCTGAGCAAGGTAGTGTCTGATAGAGGTACTCAGTTTACTTCGAAGTTTTGGCGACAATTGCATGAGACTTTGGGCACTAGGATGGAGTTCAGTACAGCGTTCCATCCTCAGAAAGATGGGCAAACCGAGAGAGTCAATCAGATCTTGGAGGATATGTTGAGAGCTCGTGCGTTGGATTATAGTTCGAGTTGGGATGACAACTTACCGTATGCTGAGTTCTCATACAACAAAAGTTACCAGGCTAGTCTTCAGTTGGCACCATTCGAGTTACTGTATGGCAGGAAGTGCAGGACTCCGTTGATGTGGGACGAGGTAGGGGAGCGTCAGTTGTTTGGACCAGACCTGATCAGGGATGCTGAGGAGAAAGTCAAGTTGATCCGGGATAGACTGAAGATAGCACAGTCAAGGCAGAAGAGTTATGCAGATGCTAAGCGCAAGGATGTAACCTATGAGATTGGAGACCGTGCATATCTCAGAGTTTCACCAATTCGTGGAATCAAGAGGTTTGGAATCAAGGGTAAGTTAGCACCACATTTTTTGGGGTCTTACAAGATCTTGGAGCGCAGAGGGGAGGTAGCTTATCAGTTGGAGTTGCCAGAAGCTTTGTCAGGAGTTCATGATGTGTTTCACGTGTCCCAGCTGAAGAAGTGTCATGCAGAGATGGCAGATATTCCTTTGAGAGATACAGTGCCACTTGAGGCAATTCAGTTGGAGAGTGACTTGACTTATGAGGAGAAAACTGTGAAGATTCTGGAGACTGCAGAAAGAGTTACCCGCACCAAGAAAATCAGGCTATGCAAAGTTCAGTGGGATCATCATACCGACGAAGAGGCTACTTGCGAGAGAGAAGAAGATTTGAAGCAAGATCATCCACACCTCTTTGCTAGCCAGCTCGAATCTCGAGGACGAGATTCATCTTAAGGGGGGTAGGTTTGTAACATCCCAATTTTCTAAATCCGAATGTTAATAGATCATCATATGCATGTCGTGCTGGAGTTTTGCATTATTTGGATTTTATGAATATTTTAAACATTTTTTAACTTAAGGCAATTTATTGGAGAGGATATAATATGACTTATCCCCATATTTTCTCGAGACTTTTTAAATTTACTTTGGGGTTATAAATAATTTCTAAAAATATTTTGGGAATTTAGTGATGCTCCGGGAAATTTTAAATCATTTTTTTGAGTTTTTCGGTATTTTTAAATTGCCGAAAAAGTATTTAAAAGTATTTTAAAATAAGTTGCAAAAGTTTTTATTTTTATTGAATATTTTGGTAATGCCAAAACTTCAATTTTACTTTTCTTGATTTTCTAGACAAAACGGAGATTAAAATAGTTTACCATTTTTTTAGAAAATTGGTTCGAGCCTGCGGGCGCCCGTTCTGTTTTATTTTCCAACCCGAGCGAGGTTTAGTATTCGGGCCGGACACGGATTAAAAAACGGAGGTGAGGGGCTGTGATAAATAGTATTTCGTTAGTTGGATTAATTTCTTTGTTAAAGTTAGATTAGCCCCTAACCCTAAATTAGATCTCGCCGGGACCCGCGTCGCCGACGTCATCACGACGTCAGTGTGACGTCAAAGCCGTCGCCGCCTCGCCGGAGTCACCGCCGGGTTTGCCGGAGTTCGCCGTCAGCCGCCGGAAAAGCCGCACCGCTGCCGCCGTCGGAGGTAAGCTCCGCCCCCTCCCCCACGTAGCGCCGCCACCCACCCCCGCGCGCCCCGCGCACCATTGCCGCCGCCAGCCGGCGCACCACCGCGCCGCCACGGGCTGCCCCGCCCCGCTGCGCCCACCGCGCGCGCGCCGCCCAGCACGCCTACTGTCGCCGCGTCACCAAGGTCCGCGCCGCCGGCGAGCCCTACCGCCGCGCCTAGGGCCTGCGCTCGCCGGAACCCCTCCTCTGGCCATAGTCGTCGGGCCCTAGAGGAAGAGAGAGAAACGCGTTAAAAAAATATAATAGAAAAAAAACAGATCCGGTCAAAACCCTAGGGACCCGAGCGCGTTTTTCCTGGAAACTTTATTTCCGGATTAGCCCTTTTGGCAGAAAAGACCCTAGAACCGTTTTCGCAATATCTTTTAAACCGTAGCTCTGTTTTAGTTAATTCTTTTTGTGTTGAGATCGTTACGAAAAATCCTATCCATTAGACTTAAGTTTTCAAAAGTTTTCAGTTTTCAACTTTGAATTTGTACAGTTTTAAATTCGAAGTTCCGGTGACCGTAGTTTGCAAACGGTGCAACCGTTTTTGACGATTCCAATTGCGTTTGATTCGTGGTGGCGAGTACTTTATGTTTAGCTACTGTTTAACTTGTTTCCTTACTGTTATTTTGGAGTTTCTTCTGCTATGTTTGTTTATGATTGTTATGTGTTAACTATGTATTGATTGCAACTCTGGTTGATCGTGTAGACTGCCCGGAGTGAAACCCTTCGTATTGTGAGGATTGTGATTATCTGGAACAGGAAGAAGGCAAGTGATCCTTTGAACATACTCACACCTATAATTTTCTATATGTATTATGTTAAGAATATCACCTTATTGCATGATAGGTAGTTTACTTTACTGTTGCTGCAAAACCAGTTAGGATAGCCATATGTCTTGACTTGTATTTGTAGATCAACCTAGCACGTGTTGTTAATTTATTGCTATGCTTTGTAGACGTGGTTTGGGTTGTGAGAATTCATGGAGTGCATGTGAGCTATTTAATAATTGTGTTGCAACTTTGTAATAAATAGAAATCACTTCTGGACGGGCGGGTTGCATCCTGGTGGCTGTGCCTTGTCTATGGACAGTGCCGGGGTTAAATGCACCCAATGGTTGTTTTGGTGGTGAACCGGGTGCGTCATGGTTTCTACCCTCTAAACGAAGTGGGCGTCGTCAAGGCTCAAAAAGATCAGACAGGCAATATTACTAGTAGCTTCCGTCTACAGCCTTTGGCTATATGGGCTCTGGCTTAGCATGAGTACGTTGTGGGGAACCTGGCCCTGGTAGCTAGCTGATGTAGATGTGTGTTAGGTGTACCGGCTACCAAAGGGTGGAGGCTACCTCTTCGGAAAGTATTCGTCTCAATCTTCGGCTTGAGTCCAGTGGGGAACGTGTACAACCTCTGTAGAGCGTATAAACTGATCATGATTAGCCGTGTCCACTGTTACAGACGAACTTTGAGAAACTATTCAGTACTGTTGATGAATGATCTTGACAGATGAACACTCAATAATAATTTGGTGGGAGAGATTAGTATGGGTTGCTTTGTGTTTCAGGTAGAATTCAACTTCAAATTTTGACTAGTTTAGTTCAGCAGAAAATTGGCTTTCTGCAAAACAAAACCATAATCCTTTCCTTTGACTCACCTTGCATATAGTTGTAGGTCCTTTATATATACCTCTTCCGAGTCACTTGCCGTACAAATCAGATGTACTGACCCGTTGTAGGGCTGTAACCTTCGGTGTTGCAGGTTTTTCAGACGACCAGTAAGGTGCGTTTAGGGTTGCGGGTCTACACTCAGCATGTTCGCTTGTGGATGTTGATGGGACTCCTCTTTATTTGCTTTTTCTTCCTCTATATTTATGTTGAATAATCTAGCCTTGAGCTATGCAACTTGTTATTTATTTTATTCTCGATCATACGTTGTAATAATGATGCACTTGTACTTTAATATACGTCTATGATACTGTGTGTGCCAGCGAGTTCGATCTGGGGACTAGCACTTGATCACAGAGACTCCAATTCTATGTGAATTGGGTCGTTACAGATGGTATCAGAGCAGTGCATTGACTGTAGGACGTGACCCTAGAAAATGGGTTAGAAAATCCATAGGAATGAAAACATTACTTTACATCACTCTGTCTTGTACTTACTTACCTTCTCTATCTCGTATTCATACCTTTTCTAATATCATTACCTTCTCTATCTCGTGTTCAATATGCTTCGTGCGAGAGTGTTGCACCAGGTTGTGAGCAATTTTTATTGCACTCACATTATCACATAGGAGGGGAATTTTCTTCACATGAATATCGTATCTTTCAGTGTTTGCTTAAGCCATAAAATCTGAGTGAAGCATGAGCCAGCAGCAATATATTCGGCTTCAGCAGTAGATATTGATACACAGTTTTGCTTCTTGGAAGCCCAACACACAAGTGATCTTACGAGGAAATGGCAAGTGCCTGAACTAGATTTTATATCAAAACGATCACCAGCCCAGTCCGAATCTGAATATCCAATAAGATCAAACTGAGCTCCCTTGGGATACCACAAACAGTATTGAAGAATTCGCTTCACAGCGTTATGATGTGATTCCTTTGGATTGGCCTGAAGGCAAGCACAAATGCATACTGAAAGCATAATGTCAGGTCTAGATGCACATAAGTATAAGAGAGAACCAATTATCGACCGATATTTCTTTTGATCGAAGGCTTTTCCCTTATCATCAGAATCTAGGAAGCCATTGGTAGGCATTGGAGTCGTAATCGTTTTGCAATCAGTGAGTCCAAACTTCTTCAGGCAATCCTTGAGATATTTTTATTGAGAAATAAAGGTGCCATTCTTCTGTTGACGGATTTGAATTCCAAGGAAGAACTTCAATTCACCCATCATAGACATCTCATATTTCTTCGACATCATTTTGGAAAATTATTTGCTGATTTCAGTGTTAGTGCAGCCTAAAATAATATCATCTACATAAATTTGACATACAAACAAATCACCATTATAAGAGCGAGTGAAAAGAGTTGGGTCAGTTGTTCCTGATTTGAAGCCTTTCTTCAGAAGGAAGTCCTTCAGGGTGTCAAACCAAGCACGAGGTGCTTGCTTCAACCCATAAAGAGCTTTCTGCAACCTGTACACCATGTCAGGATTCTTCGTGTCTTCAAAACCTAGAGGCTTCATAACATACACTTCTTCTTCGATTTCTCCGTTAAGAAAAGCACTTTTCGCATGAATTTGATAAAGAAGGATACCATTGAAATTTGCAAAAGCAAGCATAACACGATTGGATTCGAGACGAGCAACTGGAGCATAAGTTTCGGCAAAATCGATACCTTCGATTTGGGTGTACCCTTGTGCTACCATTCGTGCTTTGTTTCTTACCACAATACCGTCTTCATCTTGCTTGTTGCGAAAAATCCATTTAGTACCTATGATGTTGTGCTTCGTGGGATCAGGCCTTTTAACTAAGGACCAGACTTTGTTTCGCTAGAACTGGTTAAGTTATTCGAGCATAGCTGTTAACCAATTTGGGTCCTTCATGGCTTCATCAAACTTTGAAGATTCTAGCATGGAGACAAACGAAAAGTTTCCACATAAGTTAGCCAAACGAGTACGAGAGCGAGTTGTGGGACGCCCTGGTTGTTGAATTTCTTCAAGGATCGAATCAACATCAACTCTTCTTCGCACTCGAGACAGTGCATTTTCATTTTCTTGTGGCTCTGGTTCTTTTTCGGGATCAACATTTTCATCGGGATTGGCATTTCCTTCAGGATCATTTCCTTGAGGATCGACATTTCCTTCAGGAACTGCATTTTCTTAGTTCACGGGTTCTTCTTCATCCTGCCCATCATTAGCTTCAGGATGTTGATCTCAAGCACCCCAGGCTATGTGTGGGAACATTGGATCATCATCATCTTGATTTGCTTGACGTGAATTTGCTTCGAAAGGACGAATCTCTCCAATAGCCATGTACCTGATCACTTCATCAAGAGAAGGTTCATCTAGATCATGAGGAAAATGCTCATTTTGAGAGCCATTAGTTCCATCAAACCTCACATTCATAGTTTCCATAACTTTCCCAAAGTGGGAGTTATACACCTTGTACATGTGAGAGTTTGAGCCATAACCTAGTACAAAACCTTCATGTGCCTTAGGGGCAAATTTGGAGCTATGATTCATATCTCTAATAAAGCAAGGAGCACCAAATACCCTAAGATATGATACATTGGGCTTGTTACCAGTGATAAGCTCATGTGAAGTCCTCTTCAGAAATTTGTGAAGGTAAACCTTGTTGATGATATGACATGCTGTGTTAATTGCTTCGGCCCAGAACCTGATGGGAGTTTTGTATTCAGCAACCATGGTTCTGGCCATTTAATTAAGAGTTATATTCTTCCTTTCAACTACTCCATTTTGTTGAGGCGTATATGCAGCAGAGAATTCATAAGTAAAGCCATGATCATCATGAAAATCTTCAATATGAGTATTTTTTAATTCAGTTCCATTATCACTTCGAATATTCAATTTGAGCTCTCTTAGCGATTGACTTGAAGATTTCAACAACTTTGCTCTTGTCATCCAGAAAGAAAACCCAAGTATAGCGAGAAAAATCATCAACAATGACGAGACCGTATTTGTTTCCTCCCAGACTTGCATAATTTTGAGGACCGAAAAGATCCATGTGAAGAAATTCAAGGGGACGAGTAGTTGTCATGATAGTCTTCGTTGAATGATGTTTCTTCGTGATTTTTCCAGCTTCACAAGCACTGCAGAAACGATCCTTATCAAAATTTACTTCATTAAGGCCAATGACATGCTTCTTCTTCACTAGAGTTTGAAGATTTCTCATCCCTGCATGACCAAGTCTTGGATGCCATAACCATCGAGATGAAGCCTTTTCCATTAAGCATGTGGATACATCAGGTCCCGAAGAAAAATCAACAATATATAAATCTCCTTTTCGGTAACCCTCAAAGAGAAAAGTATAGTCATCCTGTGAAAAGACAACACAGCGCGAAGCAGAAAATAGAACAAGCATACCCATATCGCATAATGTTGAAATAGACATGAGATTATAACCAAGAGATTGAACTAGCATAACTTTGTCACTATGCTTATCTTTCTACATGGCAAGCTTAACCAAACCTAAAACTTTACCCTTGTTGTTATCACCAAAGGTAATGTACTTCTGAGAAGATTGATATAGTTTTCTTCGGTGAACAACTCCTTGTCTCCGGTCATATGATTAGTGCAACCACTGTCCATGACCCATTCGGATCCACCGGAGACATAGCCCGGCAGAAGAATTAGTTCTTCTTAACCACCCACAAACGAGCAGGTGACTGAGAAGGGGTGGAAGCACTTGTTGAAGCAATATCGAATCGAACAAGGTTATATTGCCTAGGGGGACCATCAAGTACACCATAAATGTTATTCCTCTGCGAAGGGTTAGGATATGAATGAGCATATGCTATATTATCATTATTATCACGGTGTCGATAAGTGTAACGACCAGTGCGATAGTATTCCTTTTGAGGAACATTTGATTCGAACACCAGTGAATCATTTGTCTCCTCGAGAAAATAGAAGTGTTTCGGTGGTACCGAAGACTTTCCCTGCATAGAATGGTTAGCAAGAAATTTCTCAGTGAGTGACTTGCGCACCCAGATTTGTCTCTTATAGAAACCATTCTTTGTAGGGGCACCAATGTATTCGGCCGAAACCTTTCCTTCCTGGTCCTTGACAAGCTTGTAGTCATAATCAAGTGATTCATCAACAATTGCCTTGTAAATTTTGCAGTTGTAACCCGAAAGATTAGCAATATCTATAGGCTTATCCTTCTCTAGAACCCATACAGTTTTTGGGTACTGCTCAGGTTCCCAGTAAGTGCCATCAGGGTTTAGCTTCCTTTCAAATCCAACACCTTCATTCCTAGGATTCCTGTGAAGGAGTGCCTTCTTTAGGATATCACAAAGATGCTGGTGTCCCTGAACACTTTTGAACAGACCTGTTTCAAACAAATCTTTTAACCTGAGGAGTTCCTTGGTAACAGCAGAATTTTCCTCATCTGAGGCATTAGTATCATAAATAATAATAGCTGCTTTGCCTTTAGAATCATTTTTTCTTCGTTCCAAACAAGTTAAGCAAGGTGAATCCGATTTTTTATTTGCTTCAGAACCGTGTTGAGCCATGAGAGAGATTGAAATTTTCCAAATCTTCATGAGCCTCTTTCAGTTTTTCGAGAGCCATTTACCTCTGAAGAAATTCATAAGTAAGCTTCTCATAATCAACTGAAAGAAGATCATACCGAGAGGATAGTTCTTCAAACTTATCCTTCAGAGCAGCATGCTCATTAGTTAAATTTTGATCTTTCTCTATCTCATCGATCAACGGGGCTTCTGATTTCTTAAGTGTTTTGCTTAGCAAATCAAGTTCATCTAGTTGGATTGAACAAATTTTAGCCAGTATAGCGTAGCTTATCTTTGAGTCACTTTCATCTGAAGAACAATCAGAAGTATCATAGGTAACTTTGGAGGAAGATACCTTTGCTTTGGACATGAATAAGTATGCAGGAGTTTCATCTTCACTATTGTGGTTGGTGAAGAATGAGCTCAAAGCACCGGCCGAAGCAAATGTCAATCCAAAAACACCATCAGACTCAGATCCAGATGGAGATCTTGATCCTGATTCAGCTTCGGACCCAGAGGCTTCTTCTTCAGAGTTCACCTCCTTTCCCAGATAGGCCTTGGAACGATGAGAATTGCTCCGACGAGACGAGTGTGACTGCAAAGAACTCTCATGCTTATTGTGATACTTCTTTTTCTTGTGATCATCAGAATCTTTCTAATTGTCTCTTCTTGAACTGGAATCATGTATCTTTGACTCGTAGATTCTATATGATCTGTGCGTCTTTCTTGAGGAATCTCTGAGTGAATGATTTGATTTTCTTTCAGCTTCCCACAATGGGCAGTGAGCAATGTAATGACCTGGTTTCTTGCATTTGTAGCAGAAGTTGTCCTTCGATGCAGAGCTTCTTCGAGATGAACAGTGAGACGAGTTACTTGATTTACTTGACGAGTAATTCATCTTCGGTGAAGAGAAACCTTTTCACTGGAAGCGGTTGACACGTCTTCTAATCAATGCCAAATCCTTTCCAATTCTTGCAGGATCATCAGATTCAACACCAAAAGCAGAATTGGCTTCGGGCGAAGAGTGGTGTGAAGCTTTTCCTTTTAGAGCATGTGATCTTCTTTGAGAGCCATTTATATCTCGCTTCTCATCTTCTTCCATTTCAAAACTAGTGAGTCTCTCAAGGATATCACCAGCAATAAGATCTCTGAAATCAGTCCTTTCCTTGATCATCAGCACAATGTGGTCGAAAGAGTCATCCATCGAGCGAAGCAAAGTCCTCACAACTAAGTGTGGGGTAATATCATCAACACCGAGAGAGATCAACTCATTGGAGAGAGCAGTAAGTCTGCTATATATGGAGTTGACCTTCTCTCCCTCATGTCTTTTGAATCTGTAGAATTTGCTTCGAAGAGTGTCTACTCTGGCATCCTTCTGGATGGAAACTCCTTCTCCAATCTTTTGAAGATATTCCCAGACACCTTTGGAAGATGGGATATTCTTCACTTCATGATATTTCTCTGGAGTCACATGATTGGTGATGAATACCCAGACCTGAGAATGAAGTGCTAGACCTTTGATTTCGTCAGCTGTGGGATTATCCTTGTCGTTGAGCTAAACTCCATTCTTTACAACTTCCCAGGCAACAGAATTGATGGCAATGATATTCCTCATCATCTTGTCCTTCCAGTACAGGTAGTCCTTCCCATTGAAAACCGGAATAGGTTCGCCGGAGCGAATAGCTGCAAATGACATACTTGAAAGAACTACAGGAGGTTAATCCAAAACTCACGAAGTGTAGGGAGTGACTACATCTGATACCAATTCAAAGTCCAAGTATGTGATCAGAGGGGGAGGGGGTGAATGATCACTTCAAATTTTTGGGTGAAGCTTTGAAGTGAAGCATAACCAAAGCAGAAAAGGATAGCAGAAACAAGTAACAGGGAAGCAAAAATAGTAGTGAAACTAAACACAGCGAATCAAAACTATGTTGAAGCTAGGAAGCGAATGCAATGCGGAAAGTAAATGCTTGAAGTAAAACAAACTCTTGAATCGGCGATGTTTGTTTGAACAGTTCACGCTCTGCAAAGCACTATGTCTGGTTGGAGGGACTGGTGATTGAACACCTGGAGCAAAACTCTCTCAGTCCGTTGCTCCATTGCACCAATCTCCTTGAGCTTGGCTAGTTTTGACTCGGGGTAGATTATCAATGAAATCTCCGAAACCTTTGACAAACTTGAGCTTCGAGGCGAAAATTACTCTTCGCTCTCTGAAGTCGACACTCTAACCATCTAGGAGAATTGCAGTTCTCCAACATAAAAAGGCTAGGAATTTTTCACCTAAGTCATAGCGAATCTACTTAGATCAATGGGACTTAGGATTCGGTGGTCTGGCTTTTGGGTTTTGCTTCGGTGGTGTTCTTGGGATCCTCTTATCAATATCTCTCAGGAATATTCTTAGAGCAGCTGCCCGCAAATGGAGGAGGGGGCGGTGTATTTAAAGTTGGCAATCCTGAGGTGCGAAATGACTGATTTGACTCGAAGCGACAGCTTGACGCGTGTCCACAATGGTCGGATTTGTCATTAATGCGCAACTTTACTTGTGGAACAAGTAAGGCTGACTCACGGACTTAGTTCTTCTTAGAAAGTCAAAGAACGAAGTCTTTGCTATAAAAACTTAACTTAGTGCACATGAGATTTCTTCACTCTGGCTTCTCACTTGGTTTCGATTTGATCTGAGCATTTTCTCAATAACTTCGGCGTCCACAAACTAAAACCCATCTTGATAGTACGGTTTGTCCTATGACTCAAGGAACAGAAAAATAACTACACAAAGACATGTATGTCTTGCGCCGTCTTCTCCATTTCCTTCAGTGAGTTGGGCTTCATGACACCTTCAGTTTTGGGGGCTATCCTCCGTGAATAAGCTTCGCTCAAAGGGTAATTCATGGATAACTTGAAAACGTTCCTTGAAGCTTTATCACCTACCTTGTCCTTCAGGAACCTAATCAACCGTTTACACTAGAAAACATTGTTAGTTCCTCTAGTGTCTTGTCCAACAATATCCAAAGAACATGGGGGCAAAACTTTTATCTTAAACTTTGGCCAAGTAGTAGGTAGTAACTCCAACACTACTAGGGAAATAGATATACATGGAAACTTTATTAGTGGCACATATATTAAGCCATGCGCCAGCATCTGTTAGGGGTGGCGCACTAGTAAATAATGCGCCACCCTTAAGCCCTTAGGGGTGGCACATAATTTTCCAGTGCGCCACCCCTAAGAGTGGGCCAGCCTGGATAAGCTTATATGTGGCGCATTCTGAGAAATGCGCCACCCCTAATAAACTTATAGGTGGCGCATTTTGGAAATGCGCCACCCAAAGAGCTTAGGGGTGGCGCATTATGAAAATGCGCTACCTATAAGTTTCTTATGGGTGGCGCATTTTGGAAATGCGCCACCCCTAAGCTCTTAAGGGAGGCGCATTCTCAATATGCGCCACCCTTAGAGCTTAAGGGTGGCGCATTTCCAAAATGTGCCACCGCTTAGATGCAATATGCGCCACTAAATAACTGGAGCTGCCCTTATCTACTCCACCCCACCTACCACCTCTCACGCACTCCACACACTTCTCAAAGTAGATCCACTCTTCTCACCCTCGATCTATTCGGTTTTCTCCTCCTACCCACCTCATTTCTTCCATTTATCCATCCATATTTGGCATTAAATACTACTGGAATCTCCGAATTTTCGATGCCATGGGCTCTTTGCCGTCTGCATACTATCGGGGCGGATGGCAAAGAAGCTCGTTGGCATACGCTGATACTTTGCCGTCTGCATTTTTTTTCATGCATGGGAAAGAGGGCTTTGACGTCTATTTTTTTTTCACGCAAGGCAAATACGTCTTTGCCATCTACATTTTTTTACCTCATGGAAAAGACTGGCTTTGCCGTCTGTTTTTTTTCGCGCATGGCAAAGCTTTGCTTTGCCGTCTTCTCGTTTTTTCACACACTGCAAAGAATTTTGCTTCTTTCCTATTGGTCTAACTCTCCTCCCACGGATCAATGACGGGGCAAAGGACCCACACCCACCACCACCCACGTCCTGGCCCTTATCCTCACGAGCGGTCCTCCCCATGTCCTTATCCTCTCCTCCCTTGGACCTCTCCCCACCGTCCCGACCCCTCCGCTCGACGGCCTCCCTCGACCTCTCCTCCCTCGACGGTCGACCCTCCCCGATGAGGCCCCCTCCTCGCCAGCCGACCCACCTCACCTGCCCTGACTCGCCGCTTGCCCCTCCACGCCTCCCTCCCTAGTCAAGATCGAGGCCGTGGCCTCACGCCATTGACGGCCGCCCCTCCGCCCGCCCCAACGCCCGGCGGCTCCCGCCCCAGCGCCCGACGGCCGCCTCACCGGCCTCGCTCCTCCTCCCGACGACCCCCACCTCCCGAGTCCCGCCGGCCCTGCTCCTCCTTCGCCTACTCCTGTGCCCGACGACCACCCCGCCGACCCCGCCCCTCCGCCCAACGGCCCTGCACCTCCGCCAGCCCCCGTCTTCCCTCACCCACCTCCCGCCGGCCGCAGCGCCCCTGCCCTGCCTCGCCGGCCCGGTGTGCCTCGCCGTGGGATGTTGCCGCTGCCAGTGCCCCTCGCAGCCTCGCGAATGTTGAACGAGAACAAAACGGGGCCAGAACAGAACGTGCAGGCTAGAACCAAAACATGAACGTGGCAAAAAAAATTAATTGAAAAAAATCCTTTGCCGTCTGTTTGAAGTATTATCGAATTATCAGATTTATTTGTGAACAAAAATGTGTAACCAACACTTTGCCGTGTGCCAAGGTAAACACGGATGGAAAACTACTTTGTCGTCCGTCGATTATATGCTGACGGCAAAGCGCCTCTTTGCCGGATAAATGGCTTCCAATTACTTTGTCGTCCACCGGCGGGCGGCAAAGGCCTTTGCCGTACGCATTACATATGTTTGCCGTCTGCCACGGCAGACGGCAAACTGCAGAATTCCAATAGTGAAATCTACTTTCTTTCATATTAAAGTAATTGGATCTCCTCCCCAACTCTTTTCTTCCATTTATCACCCATATACTTTCCTTTATTAGCTTGGGGTTTGTTGTATATGTGAAGCTTTGGTTTGATGTATATGTGAATCTTGGGTTTGAAGTATATGTGAAGCTTGTGGTGGTTTGATGTATATGTGAAGTGTATATGTGAAGCTTGTGTTGGTTTTGATGGATATGCAAAGCTTATGGTGGTTTGATGTATATGTGAAGCTTATGGTGGTTTGATGTATAGTGAATCTTGAGTTGCCAATGTTTTTCCGAAATGTCGATTCATTTCCGTTTCGGCAAATTTCTGGCGCACTCTCCGCATGATCCCATGCATTATTAGGGAAGGTCATGCCGAGTTTTTCTGGCGACGACTGTGATATATAATTGTGTTGCTCTCTCTGTGCACGCAGGCGATCATGGTCCGCGAGATGCTGAGCGATATCACCGTGTCTAGGTGGATGCAATGTGCGACAAACGACATGCTACGGAATAATATGTCAGATATAAGATGTCCGTGTCGGAGATGCAAACTACAGTTCGTGACCGAGCCTGATTCCGGAATATTGCAAAGATACCTGAAGCATAATGGTTTCATGGATGCCTACACACGGTGGATAAGTGATGAAGCTGGTGAGGAGGAGGACGTCAATGGTGGGGCGCCAGTAAATGAGGAAGGGCAACCAGACAACAACGGAGGGCGAGAAGACGAAGATCATCCCTTACATGATCATGAAGAAGATGCCGAAGCAGATCATGTAGATCAAGATGCTGGACATGAAGATCAAGATGTCGGACATGAGGATTCAAGCTAGGTGCGGAACCCTCATGTTCAAGAACTGCTTGACAAAGAGGCATTGAACGCAAGAGGTGCAGCTAGAGAGAAAGCCAAGATGGCGAAACTCGAGAAAGACGCGGTTACGAAGTTGTATGAAGGATGCAACGACCGGGATACCCGCTTGAATGTAACACTTTGGGCTATGGATATGAAGGCAAAACACAAATGGACCGACGAAAGATTCGATGATAGCATGGAATTCTGGCACGATCGTCTTCCGAAGGGCAACAAGTGCCCAACTAGTATCGCTGAGGCCAAGAAAGTCATGTGCCCTCTCGATCTTCCGCATGTTAAATACCACGTCTGCATAAATGATTGCATGATCTATTGTGGTGAGGATGAAGAGAAAACCACATGCTCGGTGTGCGGTGTTAGCCGATACAAGAGAGGGAAGAAAGTTCCTAGAAAAGTGGTATGGTACTTTCCGATCACTCATCGTCTGCAGAGGTATTTCATGACCTGGCACGCAGATAGTAAGAAGCTAAAAGAGGATGACCCGAACCCGGACCCTGAAAAGAAGGACATGCTAAGACACCCTTCAGATTGTAGACAATGGACTGCGTTGGACATCGAATACCCAGATTTTGGGGAAGAACCAAGGAACCTCAGGATTGGTGTCAGCGCCGATGGAGTCAATCCGTTTGGCGGCCAAAGCAACACACACAATACCTGGCCCGTGTTTGTATGCATATACAACCTTCCCCCCTGGAAGTGCATGAAGAAAAAGTACATAACAATGTGTCTGCTAGTTCAAGGGCCGAAACAACCAGGTACGGACCTCAATTTGTATCTCCAGGTGTTGAAAGAGGAGCTAGAAACGTTATGGAAAGACGGAGTCAATACGTGGGACGCCACCGCAAATGAATATTTTCCAATGAAAGTCGCGGTGATCACGACGGTGCACGACTATCTCGGATACGGATATTTCTCAGGGAAGATGGTCCAAGGATTCTGTGCATGCGTTAGGTGCATTGATAATACAACATACCGCCAGCTAGCAAAAGATCATGGATCTTCAAAAACCGTGTTCGAGGGGTCTCGGAGGTGGCTTCCCAAGAAACACGCGTGGAGAAAATAGGGACATCTGTTCGATGGCTGCGAGGAGCTCCAAGCACCCCCAGTTCGAAGGAGCGGCAAAGAAATCGACAACTTGTTGAAAACTTGGAAAGAGTGCCCCGCGCCGGGAAAGAGAAAAAAGAAGACTCGGCCGTTGATGAGGGTATGGAAAGCGAGGTTTATTTTCTGGGATTTGGAATACTAGAGTCTCCTTCGCAGTCATCATAGCCTTGATCTCATGCATATCACAAATAATGTGTGCGAGAGCTTGTTTGGCACGCTGCTCAACATGCCGGAGAAGACCAAGGACAGGCCAAAAGCAAGGAATGACTTGAAATTTATGGGCATCAGGAGGGAACTTCACCCACCTAGTGATGACGACAATAATGAGCCGGAGGAGGAAGAGGATACGGAAACGCAAAACTCTCGCAAACGAAAAAGGGTGACCAAGAATAAGACCGGTATTGATCACTGCCCCCCGGCATGCTTCACTCTGTGCGAGGAGGAGATCAAGCGGTTTATCCATTGCCTCATAGGAGTAAAATTTCCGAACGGGTAAGCGGGGAAGATAAGAAGATACCTAGACGAGGTGAAGCAGCGTTTCAGCGGGATGAAATCTCACGACTGTGCCGTGCTGATGACGCAGATTCTCCCGGTTGCGATCCGAGGGATAATGGACGAGCACGTCCTTAAAACGTTGTTTGGCCTTTGCAACTTATTTGACGTCATCTCCCGAAAGTCGATTTGCGCTACGCAACTCTAAAGGCTACAGGAGGAGATCGTGCTCATACTATGCGAGCTTGAGATCTATTTCCTGCCCACGTTATTCCACATTATGGTGCATCTGTTGATCCATGTCGTGGAGGATATCGTCCAACTCGGGCCTGAGTTTCTGCGCAGCATGATGCCGTTCGAAAGAATGAATGGACACATCAAAAAATACGTTCGTAACAGGTCCCGTCCAGATGCAAGCATAGCGAAGGGCTTTCTAACCGATGTGTGCATCTCTTTTTGCACGAATTATCTCAACACCGAGAACCCTGTTAGTATGGCCGTCAACAAGCACTTTGGCAGGACCGATGGGTGTGGTCACCACGAGGGAAGCCGCGTAATGCATGTCAACTTTTAGGGTCGAGACATCGACTTTGAAAGAGCAAGCCTAGTCGCGCTATAACACATCCAGCTGGTCGATCCTTGGATAGTAAAGCATAAGGATATAATCGGGAAGAAGTATGGTGACCAGGGCCTGCAGATAACGGACCAAGATCCATGGCTAATCAAAGAGCACAACTCCAGTTTCATGACTTGGTTACAGGGTGCCGCACGCAACCTGATGACCTATCAAGCGTATGATATCAACGGCTACATATTCTACACGGAGGAAAACGACAATAACTGCGATTACCTGAACTCAGGGGTAACGGTAATATTCTACATCGATGACGTCAAGGAAAGATTTTACAGAAGGATCGAGGACATATGGGAGCTCGACTACTGTGGAGAGAAGGTGCCGACGTTCCGTGTGAGATGAGCTAAGAGCGCCGTAAAAGAAGACCGGTACTTCAACATCATGGTTATACACGAAGCCAAATCCAAGTCTGCGGGCTCAAACGTCACCGCGAAAAATGATCCATGGGTACTGGCTAGCCAAGTGGACCAATGCTTCTTCATTACCGACCCATCAAAGCCGAGCCGCGTTGTAGTGAGGAGAGGCAAAAGAAACATCATCGGAATGGATGGAGTCACTAACGAGCAAGAATTTGACAAGTACGGTGACCCGAAGATGGAAGATGACTACGCCGCTCAGGATACATACACCACAACCCTACTGAAGAAAGGTCTCCCATTCAAGAGTAAAAGTGAAGGCGTCCCGGGCCTAAATTATTCAACCACGACAAAGAAGGGCAAGAAGAAGATCGTGAGAAAACGCTAGCTAGCTTCAAATTTAAGAAAATATTTTATAATTCATGATCACTTTTTGTATGCATGGATTTAATCTGCATTTTGTAATTGATGATCACAATCTTATGTTTGGATCATATATTTTGAAGTGTATGAATGTCGACGATACACAATTGAAGCATCATGCCTAACTCCTTAAAAATGTTTCTTTGCTCTTTATCTATCTTAGGGGGTATTTGGTTCGCATAACGGATGGAGTGTCATGATTCCATTCAACTAGAATGCATGGATTGGTTTCGTCTTTTTATTTAGTAGAAATAGTTCGAAGGAATGGAATAGTTAGCCCGCAAAAAAGAAGAAATGGTCATCCCGCAAATAAAATGAAATGGTCAGTCCGCAAAAAATGAAATGGTTAAACTTCAATTAAAAAGATGAAATGATGCTTAGGGGTGGCGCATTCAGCTGAAATGCGCCACTATGGGTGCTTAGGGGTGGCGCATTTTCCCAAAATGCGCCACCCCTAAGAGTTAACCTCCATCGATCCCACCCCTTTTCCCATGCACACCACCATTATGCCCCTCTCTCTCTCCTCTCCTCTCCTCGCCGCCACCGCCTGCCCCCTCGACGCTGCCCTCTCCGGCCGCCACCGCCCGCCCCATCGACGCCTCCCTCTCCGGCCACCACCGGAGCTTCCACTGGAGCCGCCCCCATGCCCCCATACACGGTCACCATTTGGTTCTTATCTTTTATATTTTTGTTCCTAAGTAACTCTTGCATGTTGTCAGTTGTTGTTTATTGCTTTGGCCAAGTAGTAGGTAGTAATTCCAAGAGGGAACGTTATGCTCGATTGTGGGTTCATGCCCCTTGATGACACGCTTGAGTGACAGAAACATGAGCCTAGGGGATGTGCTATTGCCACAAGGGGGAAAACAACGATGCTTTTAACAGCGGTTACAAGGATTGTTTACTTTACACAAAGTGCTTTTTAATGCAGTTCTCTGTTGCTTTGGGTTTACACTTTGGGTGGGTCTCACAACTTAATACCAGCGAGATGTTCTTGATAGATATCTCAAGGTGGATAATTAGTAGTAGATGCAGTTGGATTTCGGTCTACTTATTTTGGCGTACTGTCCATGCTTTTGAGCCTCTTCCTTTCTTTTGTAGCGTAGTTAGCATTGCGATGCGTTTATAATCCTGTCAATTGCCCATCTGTAATTTGTTAACTTGCATAGCAGTTTTATCGTCTTTTGGGAGAGAGACATCACTAGTGAACATCACGGGACCCCGGTCCATATTCTCATCATTGTTTACACACTTATTTACATTTCTTATTTTTACTTTCATTTGCTATCATTATCTCTTGTGTTTTGATCCTTTGTAAACAACAAGACTGGAGAGATTGACAACCTCTCTGAACTTCTTTGGGAGCAAAGTTATTTGTGTCTGTGTGCAGGTCCACGTCAGTTGCGCCGCTAACACCTACTTATCATCTCCAGAGTCCTACTGGAGACAAACCTCGGTATCTTCACCGAGGGAAACTTGCCGCTACGCTGCATCTCACCTTCCACTTCAGGTGACCAACGAAGGGCGAGAAGAAATTATCATCTCTCGCGTATCAAGAAAATTACTGGCGCAGTTGCCGGGGACTCCGAGTGCTAAGATAGGGGAGTTGCCCACTACCTTTTACCTTTACTTTTTAGTCTTGTTAGTTTACCTTTCATTTTTTATCTTTCTGTCTTATATCAAAAATCACAAAAAAATTATTTATCTTTCTTTTAGTAGTCCTCCTTGTTTAGATGAACATGTTAGGACTTGGTGCTTTGTGGGAATCGGAAGTTCTCGATTTCCGTCAAAAGGATGGAGAAAATATGAAGAAGGCATGGGACAGAATTTTTGAAGCACACAAAAGAATTATGCCTTGGATACCTATCAAAATTGTGCTTAGAAATTTTTACCATGGTCTTTTTAAGTGGTGTAAACACTCTCTTGACATTATAGCTGAAGGAGACTTTTTAGAGTGTGATGAAGCTAGAGCTCTTGATACTTTGCATAGTCTATCTAGTTATTTTGTTTATGATCGTAGTATTGATACTGTTATAGATAGAATTTACACTATTGAAAAGAGGATGTATGCTCTAGACTTGAGGAAGGTAGAAGAACTTAAGTCCAACAAGAAAGAAATGTTGGAGATAGATGATGATTGGGATCCCTTTGTTAGGATTAGCATCTCTAACCAAAACTTCCTTGCTTTTAGTGATATTGGATCCATGGTTTCTACTATGCCAAAATTAGTTTATGATTCTTTGAAAATAGATATGGATAAATGGTCATCTTATCGTGAACATGCTAATGGAGATATTTCAGAGGTTAAAGGAAAGGTAAAAGAAGTCCAAGTTGCATTCCTTCATTGGATTGCACCGATGGATTTCTTCATCATGGAGCCAAACCAAAGTAACATCGTGCTTGGAAGGGACTTCCTCCAAGCTATGAAATGCTTCATTGATTTGGTAACGGGCACATACACTTACGCGGTAAGGCGAAAGGTAAGTACCTCTTTCCTAGGAAGAAGAAGAATGAGCTTATTGGAAATCAATTTGAAGATTTTTATGATTCCGAAGATCTTGGAGACCTTTGATTCTTATTTTTCCTTATGCCTAGCTTAAAGGCGTAAAAGAAAGAGCTTGTTGGGAGGCAACCCAAGATGTTTTTACTTCTGTTCTTAGTGGTCTTGATGATTCTTACTACTGTAGCAACATCATTGTATCTTTATTTTCAAGCTTTGTGACAAGTTATAGCCTCTTATGATAAGGGAAGCAAAAGTTGTGACATGTTGTCCAGAAAACATATTTTGTCTTCTTGACGGGAAAAATTGGAACAAATCAGCAGTTAATCTTTTTCATCTGAAATGTTTACACATCGTGCTCTAAAAAATTCTGAAACATTCGTATGTTCTGAGTTTTTTTATTTGAGTTGCAGAAGTACCCTGAAAAACTTCTCTATTACCTGATGTTTTGTTTTTCACAGATTCTGCCACGTTTTGCCTTTCCTTACTTTTGCAAACTTAAGCTTGATTTTTATTTGCGAAAACCTTTTGTAAATCTTGAGAAACAGTAGCTCTTCAAGAATATCTTTATTTACACTAGGGAAAATTATTTTATGAAGGGTACTGACCTCTCTAGTCATCTTATCATGAGTTATGTATGAAGGGAGTTTTCAAGTGTGCGATGGAAGACGATGAAAGAAGATCCGGGAGTGTCAAGCGCTCAAGCTTGGGGATGCCCCCATGCATCCCCAATAAATATTCAAGGAGACTCAAGCATCTAAGATTGGGGATGCCCCCATGCATCCCCTTCTCCATCAACAATCATCAGTTCGTCCTTCGTCTCACTATATTTTTATCACTTCATGCGTTATTTTCTATGCTTGAAGCGTCCCGCTCTTAGGTTTTATTTTTAGTTTTCTTTAGCTTTGATTGCTGTTCATAACAAGTTAGACCCCACCTTACTTTGTGTGGGAGAGAAACACGCTCTACTCCAATCTAGAACACATCATAGGCTTTTTCATGTCTATCCTTTTGCTGTTGTGTGTTCTTTAGCTTTTCATAAATACTTCCATGTTTAGTTTTAGACTTAGTTTGTCTTTAGCAAGAGCCTTGGCTTTTTTTTAGTTTGTTGCTGGAACTCTCTTTAGTTTTCATGTTTATCTTATTAAGAGATTTGGTTGTTGCACTGATTTCTGTCTTGTCTTGAAAGTAGGTAATTGAGGTTGCTATTTAATTTTAGTAGTAACTTGAAATAGTTTTGAGGTATTGATGTGAGTAATGTTTGAACTTTTGGTGTCAAGAGCTCTATCCTATTAGCTCAAAACCTACTAAACTAGTTGAGTACTCTAGCTACTAGATGGATCGCTAATCTTTGGAGGGATCGAATATTATAGTACACGCACATATCATGAGTCGAGGATGCGCAAGGATAAACAAACCCCCATATACTCCTCCTCAGGGTTCTTGTGTCTTTGTGAACCTCCTTATTAGATTGAGAGTTACCGATAATAAGTGCATGAGTTCTTTAGACTAATGTAAGTATTGAAAGTTGACACATCCACCTCCTCATATTTGCTAGCCTCTCCCGTGTCGTGCATTGCCTTCTTCTCACTCCGAGAGTTGGCGTCCACCTTCGCCGGTACATCCAAACCATTGGCATGATACGCTCTGTCAACATGAACCTCCTTATACCTTTCCTCAAAACAGCCACCATACCTACCTATCAAGGCATTTCCATAGCCTTTCCGAGATATATTTCCATGCAACATCCACCTCTTCATGACTTGATCTTCATGTCATACATGTTCCTGCTACACTAGCAGCGGCATACATTGCATACATCATGATGGCTACATCTTATTTATGATTTGAGTACCTTGTAAAGTGTGAAAGATCTTTTATACCCTCTTGTAAATTAGAGTGTTTCCCTTAAGTGAGGGAAAGATCCCAAAGTGGATAAAATAAAAGATCCCAAAGAGGACAAATAAGAGTTCAATAGAAAGAGCCATTGAGGCCACAAAAAAAATAGAAAAAAATAGAAAAAAGAGAAAAATTAAAAATAAAAAGAGAGAGAGGGGAAACACTACCATCCTTTTGAAAGATCCACACTCGTACTCCCTCTTATCCTTGTAGTCCATAGAGATGATCATTCATGCATATAGCTATGTGGGGACCTTCACACTATAGAACTTGGCTTGCATATTCCAAGGATGAGCCTCCTCAAAAGAGCTCTAGGTCTTCATGAGCGAGCAAGTTAGATGCAGCCCCACTAGTTCCATTGGAGAGATTTCTAGCTCATATGTGCATCCGTTGCATGGCAATCCCTACTCCTCATATCATATATATCATTTGGCCTTCTCGCCTATGATTATCCTCATTGATGTGAGCCTTTCTCACCTTTTTGTATTCCTCCTCCACCATATTTCTCTCGTTGCCATCCTAAGTGTCAACTCTCGTGCTTACGATCATCCATTGCGTGAGTGCTCAAAATATCTAAAAGGAGTGGATCAAATTGACTTGTACCTGGCTAGTGGTCCGGGGACGAGTCAAGATAATATTCCAAAGAAGACCAAGTGTGAAACTTTAGTAGATTGAGTTCTCAAAAAAATACTTTTTTCTCGTATTACCATATCCCCCTTCTTGCACGCAAACACCATTTGGAGACATTCGAGTCACGGACAGCGAGAGCTCTTGCACCTAATGTTCTTTTGTTGCTTGTTTCAATGCTAATATAGACTCTTGCATGTTATGACTTGAATTGAATCACATACCTTGATTGCTTTACTTTTCAAAGTTCTTATATGGTTTCTAGCATGTCACCATAAAAATTATGCTTGTTATCATTTACCTACTCGAGGACGAGCATGAATTAAGCTTGGGGATGTTGATACGTCCCAAACATATCTATAATTTCTGCTTGCTCCATGCATGTTTTGTGTGATATTGCTATGATCTAGATACACTTTCATACAATTTTGATCATATTTGGACTAACTTATTAACTCAGTGCACCACAGTGCCAGTTCCTGTTTTTTGCTTTTTTTCTATTCCAGGTTTCCCCCATATTAAAAGTGCTCCAAAAATTCAGGAAAAATCGGATCAAAAAATCAGCGCAACGGAAGCTTCCGGAACCCCAAAGGAGGGTCGGGGGGGCACCACCAGGGACCCAGGAGACCACCTAGCGAGGCCTAGGGTCTGGCCGCGCCAGGGGGTCGCCTGGACTCCTGCTGGCCCCCCTGGCTGCCCCCTTCGCCTATATATTCCCCGTGACGCGAAACCCCTGAAGACAGAACCCTTTTTCACGGTCTCGCTTCTGTTCCGCCGCCGCCGCGCTTCCAAGATCGGGAGCGCCAACAGACTTCTTCCCGGCACCCTGCCAGAGGGAGGATCGACCCTCGGCAGCTTCCCCTTCACCATGGACGCTTCCCGGATGTGCCGTGAGTAGTTTCCTTTGGACCATGGGTTCGTGATGAGTAGCTATGTGATGTTCTCCTCCCCTCTTTGTTATTCATGGTTTAGACCTCGTGAGCTGCCCTACATGATCGAGGCACATATGTAATCTTTCTGCTGTTGCTATGCTGAGTTTGATGGAATCTGATGGATTATGAGATTATGTTCAGATTGTGATAGTGTAATATATTTGGTTCTTATGTTTTATATTTTTGTTCCTAAGTAATTCTTTCATGTTCTCCATTGTTTTTTATTGCTTTGGCCAAGTAGTAGATAGTAACTCCAAGAGGGAACATTATGCTCGATTGTGGGTTCATGCCCCCTGATGACACGCTTGAGTGACAGAAACATGAGTTTAGGGGATGTGCTGTTGCCACAAGGGGGAAAACAACGGTGCTTGTAACCACGGTTGCAAGGATTGTTTACTTTACACAATGTGCTTTTTAATGCAGTTGTCTATTGCTTTGGGTTTAGAGTTTGGGTGGGGCTCGCAACTTAATACCAGCGAGATGTTCTGGATAGATATCTCAAGGTGGATAATTAGTAGTAGATTTAGTTGGATTTCAGTCTACTTATTTTGGCGTACTGCCCATGCTTTTGAGCCTCTTCCTTTCTTTTGTAGCATAGTTAGCATTGCGGTGCGTTTATAATCCTGTCAATTGCCCATCTGTAATTTTTTTACCTCGCATAGCAGTTTTATCGTCTTTTTGGAGAGAGACATCACTAGTGAACATCACGGGGCCCCGGTCCATATTATCATCATTGTTTACACGCTTGTTTACTTTTCTGCTTTTTACTTTCAGTTGCTATCATTATCATTATATCTTGTGTTTTGATCCTTGGTAAACAACAAGACTGGAGAGATTGGCAACCTCTCTGAACTTCGTTGGGAGAAAAGTTATTTGTGTCTGTGTGTAGGTCCACGTTAGTTGCGCCGCTGACACCTACTTATCATCTCCGGAATCCTACTGGAGACAAACCTTGTTATCTTCACCGAGAGAAACTTTCCTCTACGCTTCATCTCACCTTCAACTTGGGGTAAGCAACGAAGGGCGAGAAGCAATTATCATCTCTCGCGTATCAGGCGCCTCCCCCACTTGGGCCTCCTTGGTCCCTCTGCGCCCTCCGCACTTGGGCCTTACAAGTGAGAAGGGGCCCATTCATATTATATTCATTTTATTAATTCCATAACATTTTAAGAATTCAAAATAAATAAATATTAAACATATTTAGACTATCCCGGAACTTTTTCCGGCCCTCCAGTTTTACCCGGTCTTCTTGAAATTATTCCCGGTACCTTACCGGGTCTCCAAAATGATTCCGGTTTTCTCACCGACAATAACTCGATCACTCTGAGACTTTCGCGGTGTGATAAACACATGCTCCTATCACTCTAGTACTCAAAAGATCAACTACCCTTAAGTGTGTGACCCCATAGGTTCGGTAGGATACGGACATGAACCAGAAACTTTATTTCTCGCGGAACAATAACCGATAGTGGAGCCATGGACACCCATAAAGGTTCCAGCACCTACACGAATATAAATTCGTGTGAACCATAATCTTAACATGACAGTCCTATTTGCTTCACGGTACTATACAAAAGCTGAGGTGAGATATTTGAGGTATCCGCATGATTAACCATTAACCATTATACCAAGTCATCCTCCTTCCTATTTTGTTTCATTTTTCTCGTTTAGTATTCCGGTATCCCTTGTGATCAATTCACAGTGTATGGCCAGACGATATTGGATACCGTAATACCAAGAGGGCCCAAAGAAGTATATCTCCATCGTTAGAGGAGAAAATTCCCAACATGAATCGTTAAGTCTCTTGACACACTTTCACGTGTGAGTGATCAAAGCCTTTATAGCCATGCCTGTTATGCGTGGTGTTTGGACAGATTCAAAACCCAACCTCCGATATGAAGATACAAAATATTCACATAGTCATTAAGGACACGTGCATATTAACTTTATATGATTTTACTCACAACATGGAAACGATGTGATCTCAAAGTAAGTCATACAATTGGGTCGGTTCAGCACCCTCGTTCTGGCAACAATGTGCTCCCATGTGTTACCAGCATCTTCAATGCCCTATGATCAGGAAAACATGTCTTCCATAACACACGAGTTAGTCCTAGAGGCAGACTAAGAACGCTTTGTGTTTATACTCCACACCTGCATATGGGTTTTCCTTTGAATGCAGTTAACATGCACTTGGGAAACCTCCGCATAAGCCATAGCAGTTATAGCACAGAAATATAAAAATTAATAATGAACCTGGAATTATAATAATACAATTTATTATTGCCTCTTGGGCATAATTCCAATACTATGGTGTTTATCATCTTTGCTACTACTTGTTGCTCTTCATGCTTGTCACTTTGGGCCCGAGTGCCATGATTTCAGATCTGAACCCTTTATTGTTTCATGAATATATTTGTGTTCTTGATCCTATCAATGAGTTGTATGCACCTATTGTAGTCCTGGATCGGCGATCCCAATGGTGACAGCTTGGGACACCAAAGGGGATGGACTATAATTTGAGGATTCCATGTATCCATTGATTGTTAATGCTTTGTTCCGGTGCTCTTTGACAGGAGCACCTTAATCTCCATAAGTTCCTTTTGGCCCCATTGGTAGCGGGATGGTAGGACAAAAGATGTTGTGCAAAGTTCTTATTGCAAGCATGCACAACTACCTTGGGATACATGCCTAATGTTTGATATTTGCCAAGATGATCATTACTTTTCTGTGTGCCTTGCCCCAAGTTAATTTCATGTTATCGCTCATCCATGAAGCGCCCAACCATCCATTCCCCTAGCCTACAGTGTTTTAATTCTGCTGGTTAGAAGTTGTTTACTTTTGCGGTTTTACTTTCGTTGCTTTGCCACCACTATTTCCATTGCCACCATCACTTCCATATCACCGTTACTACTAGTATCTTGTTGCCAAGCAAGTATCTTTCATGTGCGGTTGAATTCACAACTCAATTGTTAAAGCTTATAAACATTCTTTGGCCCCCTTGTGTCGAATCAATAAATTGGGTTATCTTACCCGAGAAGACTGTTGCTATCCCCTACACTTGTGAGTCATCACACCCCTGTAGGGGCCCTCTTATTGCAAATGTTGTATCAACTAAAGTAAGAGAGAAAAACACCCCCAAGCCACTTTATACGGTACAATCCGTATGTCAAGCGTGGAACCAGTCTCGTGTAAGTGTACGTGTAAGGTCAGTCGGGGTCGCTTCATCAAACAATACCGCGATATGAAGTATGAAAAAGTGCACATGGGAGGGTAAAAATTATAAGATCAACACCCACATCCACGATGTGTTCTAACCGTACAAGTATTACTACGCATAGAACAAGATCACGATACGGCTGAAGGGGTTCATAGTAGAAAACAATAAATTTCCAGAGTAGCTTTGCCCGATTCCTAGGATATATCTATTAGTAGTACTATAACAGTAGAGGTTTCGGTAACGTACTCGTGTTGTAGCCCATTGCGCAGGAAATGTTCTCGCAAACATGGTTGATGTAGTCATACAATGCTTCGGCCTCTGAGCCGTGTAGACATCCCAAAGATGATGAGTGTCGCACGTGAAACACCTCATAGTACTCGCACACGTATGGTGCTCAACGACGACCTCGGATCTCCGATCCAGCAGAGGTTGCAGAAGAAGACCCTGTAGGAGTAGTCCTCTCCCACGTGGACAACCCTTTCGAGGGGCCTCACTCGTAGAAGAAAACCGGGAGAAAAACTTCTTAGAAATCTTGCGGAATTTTATTTTTTATTTTTTATCTATTAAAAAAATCATAGCACCATATTCTTATATATGTCAAGGGAGACCCCCTAGGCCTCCTCCCCTAGCAATGTGGGACTAAACCCTACATATCAAGGGGGGTGGCGTGTCAGGGGAGGCCATGGCGCGCTGATGGGTGCAGATAACACGTCCTCGTTGGTTACTCGAAGTGGAAGGTTATGATGGAGATAGCGGTAAATTTCCATCGGTGAAGATACCAAGGTTATCAATCCAGTAGGACTCTAAGTGGAGCAAGTAGGTGACAACGGCTCCAGAAGTTTAGTTGATGGCAAAGTTGTCGTAGACCTACACACAGACTCAAATAACTTTGCTCCCAACGAGTACAGAGAGGTTGCCAATCTCTCTGGCCTTGCCGTTTACGAAGCATCAAACACAAAGGGGATAATAATAGTGCTTGAAACAGAAACTTAATGATAGAGATAAATATGAATGGTGCAAACTATGATGAAAATATGGACCGGGCTATCATGACTTTCACTAGTGATGTCTCTATCCCAAAATAAGATAAACAACTATGCTGGGTTGTAACATCCCAAAATTTTCCGAATTTTGGAATGTTAATAAAATTAAATATATAATGATTGTTTGCTTGATGTGTTTGATTTTCTCTAGGATTTAAAACTTTTGGAGTTTATTGAATATTAAAAAGAGAGGGAATAAAAGGACTTTCCCTAATATTCATAATTGGTGTTTTTCGAATTTACTATTTAAAACAAAAACCAACAAAACAAAATGAGAGAAGGTAATATGACTCCTTCAACATATTAAAAGTTTGGAAAATGTTTTAAATCATTATTGGAATTCGTATGAATATTCAAAACATTTTTCAACTAAAGGAAATTCATTTGAGAGGATATAAAATGACTTATCCCCTTTTTTAATAAAGTTGGAAAATATTTAGAATATTTCTTTAAAGTTTTTTAAATTTATTTTTAGTATTATAAATAACTCTAAAATTATTTTAGGGATTTTATAATGTTAAGAGAGTTTTTATTTCATTGAAAGGATTTATTAAATATTTTAAAAGAGTTGAAAAAGTATTCCAATGGGATATTTTTATTTTACCAAATTATTTATTGGTGTAAAAATTTTAAAATTTATATTTTATTATTTAGAAATTGTTTGTCAATGCTTTTGACCAAATAAAAATACTTTTAATAGTTTATTGGATTTTATTTGATTTATGAAAAGTATTTTTTATTTAAATAAAGAATTTAGAAAATGTTTTTATTTTTATTTACCTTTTTGGAAAAATATTTTCATTGCATAGTTTTCTTTGTATTATTTTATGAATTTAGAAAATTTATGTCATATTTTTCGGAGTTACGGTTGATTTTATTTTATTGTTTGAAAGTTACGGTTTTAAATAAAAAGAAAATCTGTAGCCCCAGCCTAGTAGATTTTTTTTCCGCCGACGAGCGCTTTGGAGCCCAAGTCGGATCCGTTTTTGTTTTTTTTTATTTTCTCTGCTTATAAAAAGAAATCCAGAAAAATTCTTTTCCTTTTCTATTTTTTTATTTTTGTCAAAAAAAAAGCACCGAAACCCTAGCGGGCCGCCACTCTCGCCGGCTGCGCCGTGCTGCACCGGCTGGCCGCCTCCCGAGGCCAGCTCGCACGCCTGCGCGGCCAAGCCATCGAGCCGCCCCTCCGCATCGCCTCCCGCGCCACACCGTGGCCGCCGCCACCACGGCGAGCCTCGCAGGAGGCCGTGGCCACCGTGCCGCCGGAGCTCACACCCGCGGCCGCTGCCCCCTGCTCTGCCCGAGCCGTCTCCTCCCCGTTGAAGCCGCTGGCCACCGTGCCCCCTTTGTCTCCCCACCGGCCGGAATTCCCACGCCTCGCCGGAGCCAAGCCGGAGCTCGCCGGAAAAAGTTTGCCGGAGTCAAAGAAGTTTAGATCTGGGTCAACCCCTCCAGGGACCCGATTGCTTTTTTCAAAGAAATGTATTCGCGAACAAGTCCTTTTGGCAGAAAACCCCCTCAACTCGCGTCCACAATATCTCCGCGACCGTAAGTCGGATTGAGGTGAAACTTTTTCCTACGCGCTTGTGTTGTTCTGTACTTTAGCATGGTATAAATTTTTGCACACTTTTGAATTTGAATTTATTTCAAATTCAAATTCAAATTCCGGAGGCCGTATCTTTTATACCGTTGATCCAAATCGAGTGATTCTTTTTGCGTTGGATCACTCGTTCCATGTACCTTCTGTTTATATCATGTGTACACAAAAATTCGCAAGTTTATTGATCTGTTCAAATTCAAATTCAATTCAACTTTGCACTCGCTATGACCTGTGTTGTAGAATTCCGTTTCACGTGATTCTTTTTGCATATTGGATCATATGAGACGTCCTATCGGCAATATCCACACACCATTCATATTGCTATGATCATTACCTTGATTTAATAATGCCTTGATCATAATCATGTATCGACAACTCTTTATCCGTTGACTCTCTCGAGTTCACGTTCCACCGATCACCTTCGGGCACATCGACACTTGTACTGTGTCAAGCTTTTTTTTTGTTGCTAAAACCCTTGTGTTTGTTTTGTTGATATTTTTCTTGCCTTATGATGTGATTGCTTATTCGAGTTCACTCGTTTGCGATAGATTTCTCAGAGTGTGACGAGTAGAGTTGACTGGACCGTGAGAGCGAAGATCTTCATCGAATGTGTAAGGCAAGTTACACTTTGACCATACCTCAACCTATATTTTCTATTATGCATGTAGCAAATTATCACTCTATGCATGTGTAGGATTATATATTAGTTATGATTTAAACCTAGTAGGATAGCCATATGCTCTGACCTTGTATTTCATCGTCGCCCTAGGATCGTGGTTGTTATATACTGCTATTACTTTGTAGACGGGGATTTGTTGAGTTATCATTTGAGCTATGTGAGGATTAATGTCTTGACTAGCAAACTTGTGGGGAACCTGGCCCTGGTAGCTAGCTGATGTAGATATGATAGGTGTACCGGCTACCAAAGGTACGAGGCAACCTCTTCTGAAAGACTATGTCTCAATCCTTGGGTTGAGTCCAGTGGGGAAAGTGTACAAACCTCTGCAGAGTGTAAAAACTGATCATGATTAGCCGTGTCCACGGTTACGGACAACTTTGAGCAACTGGGCATTATTTTTGTTGGATGTTCTTGACAGATATTTCACCTTAATAAGAATTTGAGTGGGAACTTTTAATAAATGAATGGTTGGAATTGGTGTAGCCCGATTCAACCATACTTAGGACTAGCAAGATAAATTAAAATTTGATTAGTTGTAGTATGTGAGGGAAAAACTGGCTTTCTGCAAAAGTAAACCATAAAACTTTCCTTTGAATTACCTTGCATGTAGCGATAGGTCTGTTATATACCTTTTTCGTGTGACTTACCGTACAAATCAGATGTACTGACCCGTTGTCGGGCTGTAACCTTCGGTGTTGCAGGATTGTATACGACGAGTAAGTGGTACGATGTAGGGTTACGATGTCTATACTCAACTATGCCGGTGGAGTTTATGGATGCCACGAAGCTTTTATTGTTTTCCGTTGTATTTTATTTGTAAGCTAGCCTTGAGCTATGCATGTATGTTTAATTGTAATACTGGATCTTCGATGTAATATATATGACATGTGGTTTATTCTTGATATTACATCATGTACTGTGTGTGCTAGCTATTGATCCAGGGAGTAGCACAGAATGCACAGAGACTTGTATTCTTAGTGAATCGGGTCTTTACAGATGGTATCAGAGCCCATGTTGACTGTAGGTCGTGACCCTAGAAAATGGATAGAAAAAAGCGATAGGAATAAAATTATTTTATCACTCTTTGATTACTTACTCTCTCCACTAGTATCTCTCATCTATTATTCATCTTCTAAAACTTCTCATCTTGTTTTAATGTAAATACCTCTCTGAGTTGCTTACCCCTGAAGACAAGACATTAGAGAAGTACATCATAAAACTCGTGGATCAATTGAAGTTATGACCATAAGAACGAGAAGAATACCCTATGGTGATCAATAAGTTTTGACACTACGAGAGGAATCTTTAAGATCAGCTTAGCTGAGAAGGATGAAGCTTAGAATCAGACCACCACCTTTTAGGTGAAGTTAGATGAACGAATTTCGCGTAGTATGATGAGATCGTATGTCTTGCACATATGACCTTACTCTAGGTGTTGTTTGTGTGTTTTGACTTTTGTGACTGTATTGTTTGTTGTTATGTGTTACTGTCGAACGTAGGTGGTTTTGCTGCTTTCTTGTTTGAGTGCATATGGTTGGTGTTATCGTTAGTGGTTGTCTTGTCGGTGTTATAGTTTTGCCCTAACCCTTGTCGTATGGGTTTAATAGATGGAGTATGGAGTAGGACTCGCCTTTTCTGGGGCGATGTCGAGACTGAAGGTGGAGCAATGGATTCGTGGTATGGAGGAGTACATGAAGATAAACCAAGTTGGAAGTGAGGACATGGTCCCCTATGCAGTTAAGTACTTGGTAGAAGAGGCTGCTACTTGGTGGAGAATGCATCAAGCAATTGAGGAATCACAAAAGAAGATTGTTTGGAAGGAATTTAAAAAGATTTTGTAGGGATCCCGCCTCGTCACCCCGATGCAAAGGACGGTAACCCTTAAGAGGATCCGTGCCTTTACAATTTGCGGAGAAACATGACACTCCTATGAAGGATACCAAGATGGATGTCCCCATTGTGAGGAAATCCACTCGGGTGAAGAATGTCCCACTTCACAAGTCACATGTTTTACGTGTGAAGGAACTGATCATTACCCCGCTCAGTGTCAATTTTTCATTGTGACACAACAAGTGGTTCAACATCAAAAGGAAGGAATGAAGAAAGTTATCCAAGAATTGAAGGAAGCACCCGTGAAGAAGAAAAAGAAGGACATTAGCCGCATTCAGTGTTTTCGGTGCAGGAATATGGGACATTACGCCAACATGTGTCCAGAATTAAAGGAAGCACTCATGAGGAAGAAGATAAAGGACCTTAGACAAATTGAGTGCTATCGGTGCAGGAACATGGGACACTACAGCAATATGTGTCCAGAATTGAAGGGGAAGGAGAAGTTGTGAACGTGGAAGCAAGGATGCTGACTCGAAGAAGCTTATGTTTGGCAATTGGAGAATAGAATATTCGTGGTGTGCACTAAGTGTATGGTGGTACCTTCTAAATGTTAGTTGGAGATGTGGATCGATGCATGTTTTTCTATTGATTAACTAGATGTTTTATGTCATGATTGTTTTGTTAAGTTTTTCTTATGGCCTTCACCCTGATATGCCTTTGTTGTGATGTGATGTGTTGTGCTTTGTGGTTCTTCTTCGTGAGTAGAATAAGTTTACGTTACCTTAGACCCCTTATCTAATTAGTATGCTTCAAGACTGAAGAAGACACAACCACAAGAAGAGTAAATTGGCAAGTGACTCGACGATACGAAGATTTCTTCGACAATGAAAAACTGAAGCTACCGTCATTGAAGACCTGAAGACTTGAAGACCTGGAAGATTCAAGTTTCTACCGTTAGATCGTTTCTGTGAGCTGTCATTTCATGTTTTACCGACTGCTACACATCAAAACTTATTTACGAAACTAGTGGGATGTTTGTATGGGTACCTCTCCCTATCTCTCTGTCTACCTTGCTATCTACATTTTATTCCCCCTCATCCTCATCCTTAAATTGAAGAAGCTACTACAATGGCTGCTAATGTCAAGGCTGGAATAAAGATGGATGCAACCGGTGATGAGTTCAAAGTTAACCTCATGTGCCAGGATCTTACAACAAGCAAGCACAATCTTGCTGGAGGAAGAACCCTCGAAGAAGTTGGAGTCCACCAGTACACGTTTATAGAAGTTTGCGAAAAACCTGAGAGTGGTGAAGAAATGATAGATGTTTTGTTTAGCTTGCAGAATCATGGATTTATCTGAACCCAGTTGGTGAACAAGAAGGATTTCTGCAATGCTTGTGAGGATGACCGAGTGTTAGATTGCGAGATTCGCTAAACCATATACAAGGTAATGATTTGGATGCGGAATGGATTGATCACCATGCCGACTACTCTTATTATTCGCTCTTCCTATGAGGGATAGTAAATCTTGAGTGACTTACCTATAGCAGAGAGACGACGATGTTAAACCTGAGCCATAGTATGGTACGATGTGTGACCCTGTAGGAGATTACCGTTTGTGTTATATGGTGAGTATATGCCAAGACCATTTTCTGCAGGTATCCTATAAAAGTATTCTTGATGACCACCATGAGAAAATTGATAGTTGCTTAGTATTGGCGTCTGACCGTCAGCCATGAAGGTTCGGTGTATGGAAGACTCCTCTTTTACTAAGGATTCAAGACCTCAAAGGAGTTGGCGAAATCTCTATGAAGGACGTCATCGATGGATCAAGATTTTGGAAGACCACGTCGCATTCCTTTTAAGGGTGGTAGCACCCTAGCTCATCGGAGGATCGATGGACTCTCATGTAGACCCGAACCCTAACCTTTCTTTCTAGCCTTCTCGAATCTCGAGGACGAGATTCCTTTTAAGGGTGGTAGTGTGTAACATCCCAAAATTTTCTGAATTTTGGAATGTTAATAAAATTAAATAGATAATGATTGTTTGCTTGATGTGTTTGATTTTCTCTAGGATTTAAAACTTTTGGAGTTTATTGAATATTAAAAAGAGAGGGAATAAAAGGACTTTCCCTAATATTCATAATTGGTGTTTTTGGAATTTACTATTTAAAACAAAAACCAACAAAACAAAATGAGAGAAGGTAATATGACTCTTTCAACATATTAAAAGTTTGGAAAATGTTTTAAATCATTATTGGAATTCTTTTGAATATTCAAAACATTTTTCAACTTAAGGAAATTCATTTGAGAGGATATAAAATGACTTATCCCCTTTTTTAATAAAGTTGGAAAATATTTAGAATATTTCTTTAAAGTTTTTAAAATTTATTTTTAGTATTATAAATAAATCTAAAATTATTTTAGGGATTTTATAATGCTAAGAGAGTTTTTATTTCATTGAAATGATTTATTAAATATTTTAAAAGAGTTGAAACAGTATTCCAATGGGATATTTTTATTTTACCAAATTATTTATTGGTGTAACAATTTTAAAATTTATATTTTATTATTTAGAAATGGTTTGTCAATGCTTTTGACCAAATAAAAATACTTTTAATAGTTTATTGGATTTTATTTGATTTATGAAAAGTATTTTTTATTTAAATAAAGAATTTAGAAAATGTTTTTATTTTTATTTACCTTTTTGGAAAATATTTTCATTGCATAATTTTCTTTGTATTATTTTATGAATTTAGAAAATTTATTTCATATTTTTCGGAGTTACGGTTGATTTTATTTTATTGCTTGAAAGTTACGGTTTTAAATAAAAAGAAAATCTGTAGCCCCGGCCGAGTAGTTTTTTTTTCGCCCACGAGCGCTTTGGAGCCCAAGTCGGATCCGTTTTTGTTTTTTTTTCTCTGCCTATAAAAAGAAATCCAGAAAAATTCTTTTAATTTTCTATTTTTTTTCTTTTCGTCAAAAAAAACAAGCACCGAAACCCTAGCGAGCCGCCGCTCTCGCCGGAGCGCCGCCGGCTGCGTCGTGCTGCACCGGCCGACCGCCTCCCGAGGCCAGCTCGCACGCCCGCGCGGCCAAGCCACCGAGCCGCCCCTCCGCAGCGCCTCCCGCGCCACACCGTGGCCGCCGCCACCACGGCGAGCTTCGCCAGAGCTTCCCCGTGGCCGGCTGCCTCCACGTCGGAGGCCGTCGCCACCGTGCCGCCGGAGCTCACACCCGCGGCCGCTGCCCCCTGCTCTGGCCGAGCCGTCTCCTCCTCGTTGAAGCCGCCGTCCACCGTGCCCCCTTTGTCTCCGCACCGGCCGGAGTTCCCACGCCTCGCCGGAGCCAAGCCGGAGCTCGCCGGAGAAAGTTTGCCGGAGTCAAAGAAGTTTAGATCTGGGTCAACCTCTCCAGGGACCCGATTGCTTTTTGCAAAGAAATATATTCGCGAACAAGTCCTTTTGGCAGAAAACCCCCTCAACTCGCGTCCGCAATATCTCCGCGACCGTAAGTCGGATTGAGGTAAAACTTTTCCCTACGCACTTGTGTTGTTCTGTAATTTAGCATGGTATAAATTTTTGCACACTTTGCACACTTTTGAATTTGAATTTATTTCAAATTCAAATTCAAATTCCGGAGGCCGTATCTTTTATACCGTTGATCCAAATCGAGTGATTCTTTTTGCGTTGGATCACTCGTTCCATGTACCTTCTGTTTATATCATGTGTACACAAAAATTCGCAAGTTTATTGATCTGTTCAAATTCAAATTCAATTCAACTTTGCACTCGCTATGACCTGTGTTGTAGAATTCCGTTTCACGTGATTCTTTTTGCATATTGGATCATATGAGACGTCCTATCGGCAATATCCACACACCATTCATATTGCTATGATCATTACCTTGATTTAATAATTCCTTGATCATAATCATGTATCGACAACTCTTTATCCGTTGACTCTCTCGAGTTCACGTTCCACCGATCACCTTCGGGCACATCGACACTTGTACCGTGTCAAGCTTTTTGTTTTGTTGCTAAAACCCTTGTGTTTGTTTTGTTGATATTTTGCTTGCCTTGTGATGTGATTGCTTATTCGAGTTCACTTGTTTGCGATAGATTTGTGGGAGTGTGACGAGTAGAGTTGACAGTACCATGAGAGCGAAGATCTTCATCGAATGTATAAGGCAAGTTACACTTTGACCATACCTCAACCTATATTTTCTATTATGCATGTAGCAAATTATCACTCTATGCATGTGTAGGATTATATATTAGTTATGATTTAAACCTAGTAGGATAGCCATAAGCTCTGACCTTCTATTTCATTGTCGCCCTAGCATCGTGGTTGTTATATACTGCTATTGCTTTGTAGACGGAGATTGGTTGAGTTATCATTTGAGCTATGTGAGGATTAATGTCTTGACTAGCAAACTTAAATAGAAATCACCTCTTGCCGGGCATGGAAGGCATCCTGGGGCTCATGCCTTGGATAAGGAGAAACCAGGGCTAAATGCTTCCCGAATGGTTGTTTTGGTGGTGAACCGGGTGCGTCATGGCGCGTACCCTCTGAACGCAGTGGGCGCCGTCCAGGCTCAAAAAGATCGGACAGAAAGTGTGACTAGTAGTACAACCACTGGCTATATGGGCTCTGGCTTAGATGAGTAAGTTGTGGGGAACCTGGCCCTGGTAGCTAGCTGATGTAGATATGATAGGTGTACCGGCTACCAAAGGGTGGAGGCAAACTCTTCTGAAAGACTATGTCTCAATCCTCGGGTTGAGTCCAGTGGGGAAAGTGTACAAACCTCTGCAGAGTGTAAAAGCTGATCATGATTAGCCGTGTCCACGGTTACGGACAACTTTGAGCAACTGGGCATTATTGTTGTTGGATGTTCTTGACAGATATTTCACCTTAATAAGAATTTGAGTGGGAACTTTTAATAAAGGGATGGATGGAATTGGTGTAGCCCGATTCAACCATACTTACGACTAGCAAGATAAATTAAAATTTGATTAGTTGTAGTATGTGAGGGAAAAACTAGCTTTCTGAAAAACTAAACCATAAACCTTTCCTTTGACTTACCTTGCATGTAGAGATAGGTCTGTTATATACCTTTTTCGTGTGACTTGTCGTACAAATCAAATGTACTGACCCGTTGTCGGGCTGTAACCTTCGGTGTTGCAGGATTGTATACGACGAGTAAGTGGTACGATGTAGGGTTACGATGTCTATACTCAACTATGCCGGTGGAGTTGATGGACGCCACGAAGCTTTTATTGTTTTCCTCTGTATTTTATTTGTAAGCTAGCCTTGAGCTATGGACGTATGTTTAATTGTAATACTGGATCTTCGATGTAATATATATGACATGTGGTTTATTCTTGATATTACATCATGTACTGTGTGTGCTAGCTATTGATCCAGGGACTAGCACAGAATGCACAGAGACTTGGATTCTTAGTGAATCGGGTCGTTACATGGTTGAACAAATTACAGCTGGGCAATTGATAGAATTATAAACACATCGCAATGCTAACTATGCTACAAGAAGGCTAGAGGCTCAATCGTATGGGCATCACACCAAGACGAGTAGAACGTTTATTCATCAACATCTACTCACTAATCATCCAACTTGATATATCTATCCAAAACATCTCGCTGGTATTAAGTTGTGAACCCCAGTCGAACTATAGGATCAAAGCAACAGACAACTGCATTAACACTCTATGCGTAATGTAAGAAATCCTTGCAATCGCAGTTATAAGCATCGATGTTTTCTCCCTGGTGGCAACAACACATACCTTAGTCATCGGGGCGCATGAACCCACAATCATGCATAACGCTCCCTCTTGGAGTCACGATCTAGTACTTGGCCAAAGCAATATAAAGCAACAGAACATGCAAGAATACTCAAGAACTAAAACATAAAAGCTAAACCAAATATATTACTCATCACAATCTGAACATAATCTCATAATCCATCGGATCCCAGCAAGCACAACATAGCAACACAGAAACTAATACATAGATGCATTGAACATGTAGGGCATGTGACAAGGGCTAAGAATTGAGGCACAAAAGTGGAGAGATTACATCATCTAGCTAATGATCATGGACCCATGGTCCAAGGGGGACTACTCACGGCACATCCGGGAAGCGCTCATGGTGGTGGAGAAGCTCCCGGAGATCGTCTAGCGATCCCGATCTCGGAATCGCTGCGGCGGTGGAACAGTGGAGAAAATCACGTAACGGAGGACCTCCAGAGGGTTTTTGTGTCGAGGGATAAATATAGGTGGAAGGGGCCCCGAGGGGAGGCCCGACCTGACTAGGCCGCCAGGTAGCGCAGCCTCCCCTCTGGTAGTGCCGTGTGGTGATACGTGCAAAATGCATCACTATTTTGTATCATAATTTACCTCTGTTCATTAATATATTTCATAATATGATGTTGTTCTTATTGTGTTTTGGCTTGTTTTACACATTTTATAACTTTCCGGTGCCAAAATAGCAGACGCAAGAATCAACAGGGAAAAGTGCACATAGAGTGGGCATATCAACACATCTCCAAATGACCTGAAACTTTCGGGGAAGAACTTTCTGGAGAAATCACGAAGTTACGCAAAAGGGCACCCGAAGGGTGGCCACCAGGGTCCCAGGAAGTCTGGTGGCGCAGCCGCCCCTAGGCCGCGCCAGGAGGCCTCCTGAGAGGGGTCCCACCATCAGGGCTCTCCATTGGCCTATATACTCCCCGTGACCTAAAAACCCGAAAAGAGAAGTTAGATCGGGAGTTCCGCCCCTGCTTCGGGGCGGAAACCTATAGAGAAGAAAATACCTTTCTGGAGGGTAGATTCTGCCGGGGAGAACTCCTCCCGGAGGGGGAGATCATCCTCATCATCATCACCATCATCACGGGCATCATCGAGATCATCATCACCATCATCCTCATCACCAACACCATCACCATGTTCATCCCATTTCACTTCACCATTGCAATCTGAGTAGTACCTTGCACTATTCATCCCCTCTACTTTACCGGTGTTGATTACTATTTTGTGGTGAATTCTATTAAGTTTTCTGGAGGATTATTGTTATGACTAGATTGTTCATCATATATTCATCACCTCTGATCATGATCTCTTTTATTTCTTGTGAGTAGTTCCTTTAGTTCTTGAGGACATGGGAAAAGTCTCGTTGTTAGTAGTCATATGATCTTGTAGTAATATGTGTTGTGTGGTATTTAAGTTGTGGTGATATTCTTCTAGTGGTGTTATGTTACGTCGACTACATAATACTTCGCCTTTTCAAGGACCTAGGGGAATGCATTGTGTATAAAGGATTCTTATGGTGAGTTGTCGAAGTGACAGAAACCAGAAGCCCAGTTCGCATACTTTTGCACTAGGGATTGTTGGATCCTAAAGTTTATTGCTATGGTTAGGCTTTGCCTTAATTGCTCTCTTCTATTTGTGGATGCTTGCAACGGGTTTAATCATAAGACTGCACCTGTCTTAGTCTAGGCGGTGTGATAGCATAGGTCCATGATGCGCGAGAGATGATAATGGATTATAGCCCTTCGTTGGTTACCCCAAGTGGAAGGTGAGATGTAGGATAGCAGCAAATTTCCCTTGGCAAAGATGCCAAGGTTTAGAGTGTCTCCCGTAGGACTCCTGTAAGGCCCAATATGCGCTACTGTTCCAGATCTAGATGTTTCCATCTAGATCCGAGGATGAAGCACATATCGGTCCCACCGCGACATATGACAAAGCCATATGCCCAGGATTTCCAACATGATATCACAACATTACAGCTACAAGGATACAACATCTCATACAATCGGCATACAACTGTCTTAAATACAATACAACAGCGAAAGATACATGTCTGAGTACAGACTACAATCAAATGCCTAGTGGCAAAGAGAAAAACATCGATCCCCATAACCACACGGGTCCAGGCCCTCCGCCGGGATCCGCCTAACTAGTCGTCGTTGAGTCTCCACGTGAAACGTCGATCACCATACCTGTTGTCGATCAAGAACCCTGAAAAGAGTTTGGGGTAGTATCATGAGTACACAGGTACTCAGCATCCAACTGTAGTGGTCATCTGACCCAGCAAGGACTTCATCACTCGTCATTCTAGGACAACTATTAGTTTATGGTAAGGATGGGGTAAGTGGTGAGGTTGCTTCCACACTAGCATTTATGAAGTGGCTAACGATCTAGAGAGTAAGATAAGAAGCCAAGCATTCGATGAGGAATCGCCTCCAACAAGTCTTGCTATCAACTACTTACGCAAACATAACACCTATCCTATCCTTGTCCTCCTCTTCGCATCCCGACGAAGAAGAAGCAGTCAAGGCACACACACGTTGATCAAGTTATATTAAGATTATCTCAGTTGTTGTTGTCTATGAACAAAGAGTAGGTATACGCACGCCCACCTATCTCAGTTGTTACCCATCAAAGGCAACCATTTTATGATTTAGTTCTGAGAGATCTGAAACGACAGGTCCCTCTAACGAACAACGAAAAAACCGGGTGGCCCCCGGTGAGTCGACACCCAACTCAAAAGCCGGCCGCGCTCTCGAATCGGTCTCTACCGTATGTCGCAGGTTTTGATAGACGGTTAATCTCACATGGGAAACTGGATCCTCAGCCGAACAAGGGGGTCCAGCAAGGGAACTATGCCCTCACTGGTCCAGGTTGGTTTGAAAACTACTGGCGGCCGACCAGCACACACACGGTTTCAAATGGTAAATCAGCTTGGGCCACCACTAGAAATGTTTGAAGCTAGGTAGGTAAGAAAAGGGGACCCCATAAAATCCCACACGCGGTTAGGCACACTCAGTCTTAGAACCAATACCCGGAACTCGGATCCTAGGTGACTCGAATGGAACAAAGCGTCGGGGCGGGATAGCCTAGACCTTCCATCCTTCGTCGAATATAGTCAACATTATAATAATCATATCATCAACAACAATATAATAATGTGATATCCCAAACCAAGGAGTAACAGGGTAACATCGTAGCATCCTAAGCATGCATACTAAGCAGGGGTTGAGCAACGAGCAATAGTAACATAGCAATACAAGGTTTGCTGGGAAGGGACATGGCTGTATCGGTTTGAAAGAGGATGTAAACATGTGGTAGGATCAAACATCGAACCTATCCTAGACTAGCATACAAACCGCTGGTTGAAATAGAATGGATCATAAGTAATGCATAGTCCTTGCCTGTTGATAAGTCGGGTTCCGAACATGTAGTTTATCGCAAGCTCGCAACGTCTCCGAGAGTATCCGCGGGAGCACAGAAGAGGTAAACACTGGAAAAGGCAATCAACGAGCGAGCATCTATTACTACGAAGAAAACACGAGCATGCATCAACAAGAAGGAAACACGTGACATCGCACCTACCGTCGAAAGCGGTTACTAACAGGTTAAGTGGAGTATTTGTCACACACGACGATACCGCACATTTAGAAAGGTTCAAGTTGTTTAGCTAGACAAGGTGAGCAAAGGTTATTCACATAGCATCTCACTCAAGCATGGCATGGCACAAAAACATGTCAAGAGGTGAAGCATAAGATAAACTATCTATGCTAGTCAATTTAAGTGGGGCACAACCTAAACACGGCTAAACACTGAGTACCCAACGACAATTAAAAGATTTGGTACTGTTCTGTACTAAACCATATTTTAGGTTGGTTAACAACATAAAACAATAGCATAAACACAAAGTACACGAAAAACTAATGAAGTTACATATAAAGAACACCCCAAACGGAGTTACGGTTAAAAAGATACAAGCAAAACAAGTTACGGACACAATCTGCCAAACATCAGGAAGCACACTTTAGAGCAATGCATAAACAGGATAATGAATGCAAACATGCTCACAAATGATATGCAACTAAAGTAGACATGACAAGGAAGGCATGGCAAAAATAATCATGCAAAAAGGCATCATGAACAACTAGTTATAGCCCATCCAAAATGCAATAAAACATTACTGGTCTAGGACTTAGTAAAAATCACGAAAAGAGGGCAGAAACTGTTATTTTTATGCTGTATAAACAGGGGAAAACTATATGCAAAAGTGCAGCAACATGACATAGCAATATGTGGGCATGAAGTAGACATGATGGTGATCAGGTACACACAAGAATCAAGGTCATAGCCATCACAGATCAAAAGATATTAAGCATGCAACATGGCATCAGAATGTTACAGACATAGAGAAAAAGAGAGGTGGCTGTCAACAATAGCAGCATAGCAACTTTGGAACTAAAAATAACTATGACCAGTAATGCAAACATGACAATGAAATACATGTAATGGAAGTAGACATGCTGCTTAACAATATGCAAAAAGAATTAATGCAATAGGCCTCATGGATGTGTCACAATCATCAATCAAAGTTGCAACATAATAACATTAGCAGCACTTGACAGAATTTAACAACAGTTAACGGCCTGATGCCCACTTCAACACAGATTATCAACCTCAAGATGGCCTCATATCAAAATTCTCACAAAAAATGAACCGAAGTACACACAATTCTAAGCAATTTTCCTTTTGGGAGCAACATCATACGGGCTATGGATTAGTCGCAATTATCGTTGCAAAAATGAATCAGCAGCACAAAATCTACAGACTTAGCAAATATCACAGGGTTCTCAGGGAAAAAAACAATCGGGCCTCACCCAACAAGCCGGCCCAAGAGGCTGCGGGAGGGAGGCCGGCTGGCTGGGCCTTGTGGCGCCTGTGGGCCACGGGCTGGACCGGCCCTGCTGCTGGCGGTTGGTGGTGGCTGGCCGGCCTCCTCGTCCCGATCGGACGGGAACCGGCGGCGGCGTGCTGGCAGGCGGCTCAGGCCACATGAAGGGACGGGAAGCGCGGAGATGGCGGATCCGAGGCGTGGCGGCCTAGATCCGGCTGCGGGGTCGCGGTGCGGTTTTGGGATCGGCGGCTAGCTCCTGGCCGAGCTCCGCCATGACCATGCCGGCGACGCGGCGAGCCTGTGGGTGCTCCTGCACGGGACAGAGGTGGGGCGAGGTGAGGGGAAAACGGAGGGAGGCACGAGGAGAGCGAAGGAGGGCGCGAGGGGAGGGAGAGGTCACCGGAGCGGGCTGCCGGCCGGCGGCGTGGCCGTGGATGCGGCGGCGGTTCCACGGGCGGGAGGTGGGAGGAGAGAGGAGAGCTGGCTAGGTGGGAGAGCTGGGTGCATCTGGGCCGTTGGATCGGTCGATCCGATGGTCGAGATCGCCTGGGGTTGGTTTTTTTTATCTGGCTAGTGTTTGGTGCGAAAATGGGGCTATTTTTGGGGCAAAGTGGAGGGGGTGGCTGCAATTTTGTGGCTAGGGAAACCATATAAAGGGGTGGGAGTGTGGTGGTCTTTATTTAGCGCAGGTGGCTGGCAGTTTGAAAAAACATCCCCGGTTTTTCTCTCTCGCGCGCGGTGTTTTACGTTTCTGACAGCCGGGGGTCCGCAGGACCTCCGATTCGGGTAAAACTTCGAACTACGCGATCAGCACATCGAGCCGGCGGTGTTCACCTCGCGCTGGAACCGTTCCGAAAACACTTTCCGGCGCGCTATAAAAATAACCAATTATTAAACGGGGTTTTTTGTTCCGTTGGCTGCGGCTGGTCTCGTGCGGTTTTCGCGACGGTGATCGGCTGAAACCCGGTGTCGCAATGGTCGAGTGTCAGCGTGGCAAGGGTCGGTCTCCGTCCGATTCGAGATAAGAGGGGAAAAAATAATCACTGATGGATAAATCGGGGATGCAAACACCGCAAACAAATCAGACAATCAAACAATTCTCACCGAAACAAAAAATTTATTTTTTGTGAAATCTGGGCTGTTACAATACAACACCACCAACAAGGGATCTCGTCCCGAGATCCAGGACGATCCGGGGGAGAGGGGAAGGGGAGAGGAAAGAGAGTCGACGATTCTTCAACACCACCAACAAGGGACTCTGCTCCATGTCGATGTCGAGCTTCCATCGAGAAACTTCCCGCAGAGAGACGACATCATCGGAAAAACGAAACCGTCAGTGACAAGAGGAAGAACGATCGCGAAAACCAGATCAAGGGATAGTGATTTTTGACGCAAGTCGTAAAAACACCGGTAAAAGGAGGGATGGCAATGGCTGACCAGATGATACCCGAAATCGGAGAAGCTAAAGGTACTACATGAATTCCCAACCTGAGATCGAAATCGAGACAATAAGCTGCAAGCAAGGCATTGTAACGATTCCGAAACTCCACACACTCGAGATCCTAGAGTTTGAAGGGGATAAGGCGAGAATTAAAACTCTTACGTCACTTGTTCTGACCAGAGCAAGGGTAAGGAGTAAAAAGATTCCTACTCTCCGATAACTAACTTAATAACTACAAAATAGTTTTTGTCTAGACTCGACTTCGGCCAGAAAAGGGATCCTACGGTCGGTAAGGCTCTGATACCAAGTTGTAAGGCCCGATATGCGATACTGTTCCAGATCTATATGTTTCCGTCTAGATCCGGAGACGAAGCACATATCGGTCCCACCGCGACATATGACAAAGCCATATGCCCCGGATTTCCAACATGATATCACAACATTACAGCTACAAGGATACAACATCTCATACAATCGGCATACAACTGTCTTAAATACAATACAACAGTGGAAGATACATGTCTGAGTACAGACTACAATCAAATGCCTAGTGGCAAAGAGAAAAACATCGATCCCCATAACCACACGGGTCCAGGCCCTCCGCCGGGATCCGCCTAACTAGTCGTCGTCGAGTCTCCACGTGAAACGTCGATCACCATACATGTTGTCGATCAAGAACCCTGAAAAGAGTTTGGTGGTAGTATCATGAGTACAGAGGTACTCAACATCCAACTGTAGTGGTCATCCGACCCAGCAAGGAATTCATCACTCGTCATTCTAGGACAACTAGTAGTTTACGGTAAGGATGGGGTAAGTGGTGAGGTTGCTGCCGCACTAGAATTTATGAAGTGGCTAACGATCTAGAGAGTAAGATAAGAAGCCAAGCATTCGATGAGGAATCGCCTCCAACAAGTCTTTCTATCAACTACTTACGCAAACATAACACCTATCCTATCCTTGTCCTCCTCTTCGCATCCCGACGAAGAAGAAGCAGTCAAGGCACACACACGTTGATCAAGTTATATTAAGATTATCTCAGTTATTGTTGTCTATGAACAAAGAGTAGGTCTACGCACGCCCATCTCTCTCAGTTGTTACCCATCATAGGCAACCATTTTATGATTTAGTTCTGAGAGATCTGAAACGACAGGTCCCTCTAACTAACAACGAAAAAAACCGGGTGGCCCCCGGTGAGTCGACACCCAACTCAAAAGCCGGCCGCCCTCTCGAATCGGTCTCTATCGTCTGTCGCATGTTTGGATAGACGGTTAATCTCACATGGGAAACCGGATCCTCAGCCGAACAAGGGGGGCCAGCAAGGGAATTATGTCCTCGCTGGTCCAGGTTGGTTTGAAAACTACTAGCGGCTGAACAGCACACACACGGTTTCAAATGGTAAATCAGCTTGGGCCACCACTAGAAATGTTTGAAGCTAGGTAGTTAAGAAAAGGGGACCCCATAAAATCCCACACGCGGTTAGGCACACTCAGTCTTAGAACCAATACCCGGAACTCGGATCCTAGGTGACTCGAATGGAACAAAGCGTCGGGGCGGGATAGCCTAGACCTTCCATCCTTCGTCGAATATAGTCAACATTATAATAATCATATCATCAACAACAATATAATAATGTGATATCCCAAACCAAGGAGTAACATGGTAAAATCATAGCATCCTAAGCATGCATACTAAGCAGGTGCTGAGCAACGAGCAATAGTAACATAGCAGTAGAAGGTTTGCTGGGAAGGGACATGGCTGTATCGGTTTGAAAGAGGATGTAAACATGTGGTAGGATCAAACATCGAACCTATCCTTGACTAGCATTCAAACCTCTGGTTGAAATAGAATGGATCATAAGTAATGCATAGTCCTTTCCTGTTGATAAGTCGGGTTCCGAACGTGTAGTTGATCGCAAGCTCGCAACGTCTCCGAGAGTACCCGCGGGAGCACACAAGAGGTAAACACTGGAAAAGGCAATCAACGAGCGAGCATCTATTACTACGAAGCAAACACGAGCATGCATCAACAAGAAGGAAACACGTGACATCGCACCTACCGTCGAAAGCGGTTACTAACAGGTTAAGTGGAGTATTCGTCACACACGGCGATACCGCACATTTAGAAAGGTTCAAGTTGTTTAGCTACACAAGGTGAGCAAAGGTTATTAACATAGCATCTCACTCAAGCATGGCATAGCACAAAAACATGTCAAGAGGTGAAGCATAAGATAAACTATCTATGCTAGTCAATTTAAGTGGGGCACAACCTAAACACGGCTAAACACTGAGTACCCAACGACAATTAAAAGATTTGGTACTGTTCTGTACTAAACCATATTTTAGGTTGGTTAACAACACCAAACAATAGCAAAAACATAAAGTACACGAAAAACTAATCAAGTTACATATAAAGAACACCCCAAACGGAGTTACGGTTAAAAAGATACAAGCAAAACAAGTTACGGACACAATCTGCCAAACATCAGGAAGCACACTTTAGAGCAATGCATAAACATGATAATGAATGCAAACATGCTCACAAATTATATGCAACTAAAGTAGACATGACAAGGAAGGCATGGCAAAAATAATCATGCAAAAAGGCATCATGAACAACTAGTTATAGCCCATGCAAAATGCAATAAAACATTACTGGTCTAGGACTTAGTAAAAATCACGAAAAGAGGGCAGAAACTGTTATTTTTATGTTGTATAAACAGGGGGAAAACTATATGCAAAAGTTCGCTAACATGACATAGCAATATATGGGCATGAAGTAGACATGATGGTGATCAGGTACAAACAAGAATCAAGGTCATAGCCATCACAGATCAAAAGATATTAAGCATGCAACATGGCATTAGAACGTTACAGACTTAGAGAAAAACAGAGATGGTTGTCAACAACAGCAGCATAGCAACTTTGGAGCTAAAAATAACTATGACCAGGAATGCAAACATGACAATGAAATACATGTAATGGAAGTAGACATGCTGCTTAACAATATGCAAAAAGAATCAATGCAATAGGCCTCATGGATGTGTCACAATCATCAATCAAAGTTGCAACATAATAACATTAGCAGCACTTGACAGAATTTAACAGCAGTTAACGGCCTGATGCCCACTTTAACACAGATTATCAACCTCAAGATGGCCTCATATCAAAATGCTCACAAAAAATGAACTGAAGTACACACAATTCTAATCAATTTTCCTTTTGGGAGCAACGTCATACGGGCTACGGATTAGTCGCAATTATCGTTGAAAAAATGAATCAGCAGCACAAAATCTACAGACTTAGCAAATATCACAGGGTTCTCAGGGAAAAAAACAATCGGGCCTCACCCAACAAGCCGGCCCAAGAGGCTGCGGGAGGGAGGCCGGCTGGCTGGGCCTTGTGGCGCCTGTGGGCCACGGGATGGACCGGCCCAGCTGCTGGCGGTTGGTGGTGGCTGGCCGGCCTCCTCGTCCCGATCGAACGGGAACCGGCGGCGGCGGCCTCGCCGGCGTGCTGGCAGGCGGCTCAGGCCACATGAAGGGATGGGAAGCGCGGAGATGGCGGATCCGAGGCGTGGCGGCCTAGATCCGGCTGCGGGGTCGCGGTGCGGCGCGGTTTTGGGACCGGCGGCGAGCTCCTGGCCGAGCTCATCCATGACCATGGCGCCGATGCGGCGAGCCTGTGGGTGCTCCTGCACGAGACAGAGGTGGGGCGAGGTGACGGGAAAACGGAGGGAGGCACGAGGAGAGCGAAGGAGGGCGCGAGGGGAGGGAGAGGTCACCGGAGCGGGCTGCCGGCCGGCGGCGTGGCCGTGGATGCGGCGGCGGTTCCATGGGCGGGAGGTGAGAGGAGAGAGGAGAGCTGGCTAGGTGGGAGAGCTGGGTGCATCTGGGCCGTTGGATTGGCCGATTCGACGGTCGAGATCGCCTAGGGTTGGTTTTTTTTATCTGGATAGGGTTTGGTGCAAAAATGGGGCTACTTTTGGGGCAAAGTTGAGGGGGTGGCTGCAATTTTGTGGCTAGGGAAACCATAGAAAGGGGTGGGAGTGTGGTGGTCTTTATATAGCCCAGGTGGCTGGCAGTTTGAAAAAACATCCCCGGTTTTTCTCTCTCGCGCGCGGTCTTTTACGTTTCTGAGGCCGGCCCAAGAGGCTGCGGGAGGGAGGCCGGCTGGCTGGGCCTTGTGGCGCCTATGGGCCACGGGCTGGACCGGCCCAGCTGCTGGCGGTTGGTGGTGGTTTGCCGGCCTCCTCGTCCCGATCGGATGGGACGGGAGGCGCGGAGATGGCGGATCCGAGGCGTGGCGGCCTAGATCCGGCTGCGGGGTCGCGGTGCGGCGTGGTTTTGGGGCCGGCGGAGAGCTCCTGGCCGAGCTCAGCCATGACCATGGCGGCGACGCGGCGAGCCTGCGGGTGCTCCTGCACGGGACAGAGGTGGGGCGAGGTGAGGGGAAAACGGAGGGAGGCACGAGGAAAGGAAGGAGGGCATGAGGGGAGGGACAGGTCACCGGAGCGAGCTGCCGGCCGGCGGCGTGGACGTGTATGCGGCGGCGGTTCCACGGGCGGGAGGTGAGAGGAGAGAGTAGAGCTGTCTAGGTCAGAGAGCTGGGCGCATCTGGGCCGTTGGATCGGCCGATCCGACGGTCCAGAACGCCTGGGATTGGTTTTTTTATCTGGCTAGGGTTTGGTGCGAAAATGGGGCTATATTTGGGGAAAAGTGGAGGGGGTGGCTGCAATTTTGTGGCTAGGGAAACCATAGAAAGGGGTGGGAGTGTGGTGGTCTTTATATAGCCCAGGTGGTTGGCAGTTTGCAAAAATATCCCCGGTTTTTCTCTCGCGCGCGCGGTGTTTTACGTTTCTGACCGCCGATGGTCCGCAGAACCTTCGATTCGGGTAAAACTTCGAACTACGAGATCAGCGCATCGAGCCGGGGGCGTTCACCTCGCGCTGGAACCGTTCCGAAAATACTTTCCGGCGCGCTATAAAAATAACCCATTTAATTATTAAACAGGGTTTTTTGTTCCGTTGTCTGCGGCTGGTCTCGTGCGGTTTTTGCGACGGTGATCGGGTGAAACCCGGTGACGCAAAGGTCGAGTGTCAGGGTGGCAAGGGTCGGTCTCCGTCCGATACGAGATAAGAGGGAAAAAAATAATCACCGATCGATAAATCGGGGATGCAAACTCCGCAAACAAATCAGACAATCAAACAATTCTCACCGAAAAAAATAATTTAATTTTTGTGAAATCTAGGCTGTTACAACTCCGAAAGCGACAAGTATGTGGTTCGGCAAGTGATGCGCCATCTGAAAAGAATCACTTGCTTTGCCTGGACCTGCAAACAAATACAAATAACTTTGCTCCCAACGAAGTCCAGAGAGGTTGTCAATCTCTCCGGTCTTGTTGTTCACAAAGGATCAAACGCAAGGGATAATGGTAATGATACCTACTGGAAAGTAAAAGTAGGAAATAAATTGAGCGTGCAAAAAGTGATGAGAATATGGACCGGGGTCCCGTGATGTTCACTAGTGATGTCTCTCACCCAAAAGATGATTAAACTGCTATGCGAGGTAAACAAATCACAGTTGGGAAATTGACGGTATTAAAAACGCACCGCGATGGTAACTATGCTACAAAGAAAGGAAGAGGCTCAAAAGCATGGGCGGTACGCCAAAATTAGTAGACCGAAATCCAACTGCATCTAGTACTAATCATCCACCTTGAGATATCTATCCAGAAAATCTCGCTGGTATTAAGTTGTGAGCCCCACCCAAAGTGTAAACCCAAAGCAATAGACAACTGCATTAAAAGAACTTTCCGTAAATTAAACCAACCTTGCAACCGCGGTTAGAAGCACCGTTGTTTTCCCCCTTGTTGAAACAACACATCCCCTAGACTCATGTTTCTGTCACTCAAGCGTGTCATCAGGGGGCATGAACCCACAATCGAGCATATTGTTCCCTCTTGGAGTCACTACATACTACTTGGACAAAGCAATAAACAACAACGGAGAACATGCAAGAATTAATTAGGAACAAAAATATAAAGATAAGAACCAAATATATTACTCTATCACAAACTGAACATAGTCTCATAATCCTTCAGATCCCAGCAAACTCAGCATAGCAACACCAGAAAGAATTACATATGTGCCTTGATCATGTAGGGCAGCTCACAAGGTATAATCCATGAAGAACAGAGAGAGGAGGAGAAATTCACATAGATACTGATCACGGACCCGTCATCCAAGGTAGACTACTCACGAATCATCTGGGAAGCGTCCATGGTGGATAGGAAGCTCCCGGAGGTCAATCCTCCATCCGGTAGGGTGCCGGGAAGAGGTCTGCTGGCGCTCCCGATCTTGGAAGCACGGCGGCGGAATAGAGGCGAGATCGCGAAAAAGGGTTCTGTCTTCGGAAGAATCCCATCACGGAGAATATATAGGAGAAGGGGGCAGCCAGGGGGGCCACCAGGGGTCTAGGGCCACCCCCTAGGGCGCGCCACCAGGGCACCTGGGCCCCTGGTGGTGGCCCTCTGGCCCCACGCAGGTAATTCTGGAAGGTTTCCTCGCACTGGTTTTTTATCTAATTTTTACTGAATTTTTGGAGCACTTTTAATATGGTGGATACCTAAAATAGAAAAACAGCAGAAAACAGGAACTGGCACTGGGGTGCATTGAGTTAATAAGTTAGTCCAAATATGATCAAAAGTGTATGAAAGTGTATCTAGATCATAGAAATATCACAGAAAACATGCATGGAGCAAGCAGAAATTATAGATACATTTGGGACGTATCAACATCCCCAAGCTTAATTCCTTCTCGTCCTCGAGTAGGTAAATGATAACAAGCATAATTTCGGTGGTGACATGCTAACAACCATATAAGAACTTTGAAAGTAAAGCAATCAAGGTATGTAATTCAATTCAAGTCATAACAAGCAAGAGACTATATTAGCATTGAAACAAGAAACATAAGAACATAAAGGTTGAAGAGCTCTCACTGTCCGTGACTCGAATGTCTCCAGATGGTGTTTGTGTGCAAGAAGGGGGAGATGGGAATACGAGAGAAAAATATATTTGTTGAGAAATCAATCTACTAAAGTTTCACACTAGGTCTCCTTTGGAATCTTATCTTGACTCGTCCCCAGACCACTAGCCAGGTACAAGTCAATTTGATTCACTCCTTTTCGATATTTTGAGCACTCATGCAATGGATGAGCGTAAGCACGAGAGCTGACACTTAGGATGGCAAAGAAAGAGATATGGTGGAGGAGGAAGACAAAAAGGGTGTGAAAGGCTCACATCAAGAAGGAAAATCATAGGCAAGACAAGGCCAAATGATAGATATGATGTGAGGAGTAGGGATTGGCCATGCGACGGATGCACATATGAGCTAGAAAAGCTCTCCAATGGAACTAGTGGGGGTGCATCCAACTTGCTCGCTCAAGAAGACCTGGAGCTCATTTGAGGAGGCTCATCCTTGGAATATGCAAGCCAAGTTCTATAGTGGGAATGTCCCCACATATCTATATGCATATATGATCATCTCTATGGAGTACAAGATATAGAGGGAGTACGAGTGTGGATCTTTCAAAAGTAATAGTAGTGTTGCCCCTTTCTCTCTTTTTATTTCTTTTTTTTCTCTTTTTCTATTTTTTGTATTTTTTTGGTGGCCTCAATGGCTCTTTCTATTTAACTCTCATTTTTCCTCTTTGGGATCTTTTAATTTTGTCCTCTTTGGGATCTTTTCCTCACTTTAGGGCAACACTCTATTTTACAAGAATGTATAGAAGATCTTCACACTTTCCAAGGTACTCAACATAAAGAAGATTTAGCTATCAAGATGTATGCAAATTTATGCCTCTGCCAGTGTAGCAGGAACATGTATGACATGAAGATGAAGTCATGAGAAGGTGGATGTTGCATGGCAATATATCTCGGAAAGGCTAAGGATATGCCTTGATATGTAGGTATGGTGGTTGTTTTGAGGAAAGATATAGGGAGGTTTATGATGATAGGGCGTATCATGCCAAGGGTTTGGATGCACCAGTGTAACACCCTCGGTGTCAAGCTACAGTGATCACTTTTTTTATTAATGACTAAGCTCAGTGATTAAGCATGACTTGATCATCATTGAATCAAATCTTTTTCAAACCCCTTTGGATGGAATAAAAAAACAACAAAGTGGAAATAAAAGTGAAACCAAAAATGTTGCAAACAATTTTAGTTAATGCATAATAATCATTAGGTCATATTAAAATAATAGTGGGCATTTATTACAATGTTTAAATATTTTAAACATTTCAAACCGTAGCAAAACAGCCACCTTTGTTCCATTTTAAATAAAACAAAATTGCAAATGAATTTATTAGGTGGCCAAAATTTTTGTGGCAGCATATTAAATTATAATATAAATATTGGAACAGGTTACAAGTTTTACAAAAATACTAAAGTGTATGAAATAAATAAAACAGTAAAGAAAGAAAACAAAAAAAGAAAGAGAAATTATCTAAACGACGCCAGGGACACAAGGCCCCTCCCCTCCTCACGGTGGCACGGCCCACCCAGCCCGCCATCACGATCCCCTCCCCTGTTCCTTCCCCGTGCGTGTCGAACATCCACGCAGGCCATGGCCCCTGCCATCGCCGTGGCAGCCATCGGGCGGCACACCGGCGAGGTCAAGACCCCCACCCCCCCCCCCATCTCAAACCCTAGCGCGCCCACTTCTCCACCCTCGCGCCGCATGTTCCCCATCTTCCTCGCGCTCGGTCGCCTCCTCGTGCAAGGACCGCCACGGCCGTCGTCATGATGTCGCCGAGGACGCGGCCAAGGACCACCCCAGGCTAGGCCAGCGTGTCCATTTGCCGCGCCATCCTCGTCTTCTTCGTCTCCAGCAAGGAATCGCGTTGGAGGCGCCCACGTCGAGCACATCGCCGTCGCCCCCTCTCTGAATCCGTCGTCGACGTTGTCCAATTCCGGCTGCTGCGAGCCCTCCCCGTGCCCACTGCCAGCCCCGACACGCTCCTGGTAAGCATGCCCGCCGCCGCCATTGTTTCGCGCTCGCCCGATTAGCCCGTAGGCGTTTTCCACCATCCGACCGTTCTGACCGCCGTCGCGCTCGTCGCCGGTGAGGCTCCGATGACCAAATTGGCACGGGCTTGGCCCCGTTGCACTCGCCGCATCGAGTAGCACCTCCTGGACCCCTTGAATCGTCGCGGGCGCCCTCGTAACTTCAACTCCGTCGCCGTCGTGGTTCTGCCTGCCGCCAAGTTCGTCGCAGACGTGGATTCCGGTCGTCTCCGGCGAAGCCCCCACCACCATTCGACGCGCCATGATCCCCCCGTCCAAACGCGCCCCTCCCCGCTCCAAGCTGTGGCCGGAGTCGAGCGCGGGCTCGACCTCGTCGGCGTAATGTCGCCGACGAGTCGCAGGTGAGAACCCTGTGAGACTGCTAGATGGGCCCCGGAGGTCAGTTAGTTGTTTAGCCACTAACCCCCCCCCCCCCTGGGTCACCTACACATGGGCCCTGCCCCCTAATCCCCTCTGGTTAGATTAATCAAATAGAAAACCCCCCAATGAAAGGTGGGCCCTAGAAATCTGATTAATCTAAATTATATGTTAGTATATCTGTTAGGCTGACAGGTGGCCCCCCTGCTAGTTAAATTAAATAAAAAGTATGTTAATTGTCTCTGTGTATGACATGTGGGACCCACTGGTCAGTTGACCAGTCAAAGGCTCCAGCCTATGACATGTGGGTCCCCTCTGTTAGTGTTGACTGGTCAAAGTCAATTGTTCTGGATAATGTTGATTTTATAAATAAAAGAAATGTAGAAATTCCTTTAAATTGAATTAAACTTAAAAAAATCAATATCTTTTAATCTGTAACTCAGATCGAAAAATTTTATACATGAAAATTGATCAGAAAAATATAAGGAATACAGATACTCTATCCGTATACCAACCACACCCCTCTGACGCACCGAACGTCGAACCGTCCCCCTCCGGACCGCCTGTCCGATGATTTGTCCGGTACTGTCGAAGTATTCGGATGAATTTATTCTGAACACGAAAGTTGTTCGGAATGGATCAACTAACACGGATAAACCATCCATATGCTTGTCAGATGTCCACGACACCTCCGGCATGAACCCTTCCCCCTCCGGACACCCTGTCCGATAATCACCGGAGCCGGCTTTTCATCCCCGAATGAATTCCTGCTCCGAGCATAACACGTTGCACTGCGTTAGAGCACCGTAAACTTTGCGTTTGCCATGTCTTGTATTTGTATTGCTATTATTGTTGTGTATTTATTGTTGCTCCCCCTCTCTTATTGTCCGGTAGTCTCGACGCCCCCTGCCGATGCCCCTGTGATCGACTACGTCGACGACGACCCTACCCCTACCGTCGAGCTTCCAGGCAAGCAGAGCCATTCTCTTCCCCAGATATCGCCTATCTTTCCGTACATTTCTTGCACTAGGCATGGTTACTGCTGCTGCTACGATTACAATCCTATTCAATTGCATAGCCTGTTTTTGTCGCCCCTTGATGTACCTTCCTTTATCCTATGATGCCTTATAAATATATATTATATTCAGCAGTGAGCCCTGCGCTTTGTTAGCTAGGATTAGATAGCAGGGCCATGATCACTCAGGAGAGTGACGCGGATATGTCTTATTATAACTGCAACAGGTACGGTACAATGCAGACACCGCCTAAGGCCCCTTAGCTCGGCTCTGCCGAGCCACCTTCAAGTGGAGCTACCGAGGAGTAATCCTCATACCTCCACTCGTTGTTGACTCTGTATAGCCGCTCTAGGTACCTAAGCAACGGTTGTCCTTAAAGGTAAGAAGTCGGGCGACCCAACGGTGTCCGCGAGCGGTATTGCGTCGGGAACGACAGGAAGGGTACGACCGACGTTACTGGCGTGCTTGGCCCCTGCTCATATCTCGTGAGAGTTACCAAACATCGAAAGTCGAGCTCTACCAAGAGCACACGCGAGATATGGTAAGGAGACGGTTCACCTTGTTGGTAACCGCAGAGACTTGGTGGGATGACAGGGCAGGCACCGATGTATTGGTGGTCCTAACTGCTGTCGTTGTCCGCGGGTCAGTTAAGTCGAGGCAACGATAACAGTTGTCACGCAGGTTAATTAAAATGCTAAATGATTCGGCGGATGACTTGAGAGACCCGTTGGTCTGTATGCACTACCTACACGTGGGATTACGGTGTGGGCCCTCCGCTTCGTAGTTCGTTCAAAAGCTCTTCAGACATTAGCAGTACCACGGCCTGATAGCCGGGAAGCGGTCTTGTCTTATTTGCTGCAGGAGGTGTGTTTTGGATTTGCTTTTGCTTCAACGGCCAGTCTCGTACCGTGCAGGAGCGTGCAAGGGTGAGGGACCTAGACCCCTTGGCGCATAGGATATAGTCCGGCGAATGGCCTCTCTGCTGAGCCTAGGATGGGTTGCGTCGTGTCGGATAGCCTCGGTGGGGCATTCCCTAACAAGGTGTACTCCACCCTAGAGATCCGAGCGTGCAGGCTGAACAGTAGTGCACCCCTGCAGGGAGTATAATCTATTCGAATAGCCGTGTCCACGGTAACAGGACGCTTTATGCTGAAGCTGGATCTTACCATTACAAACTATTACTATTAAATTGTATGGTTCCGGGTTTTCTTCCTCGCAGGGAAGTCGAGGAGGGGAACTCGGAGGCATTATTATTATTAATTATTACAACTTACTATTATACAATGTTGCAGCAACTTCTGCTTCATTGTTACTTTATTGCTTTATATGAACTGTTGGTTGTTCTCATCTTGTGATGCAAGACACCGTCAGAAGATGCTAGTCTTCGATAGGCCTAGCTTCTTACCCTTATTCTGATTCCTATCTTGCAGTCCACTATATACAGCCTCCCATTTCCGTTGATACAATGCATAATGCTTAGTAGAGGACGTAAGACTCGCGGGTATGCTAGATACTGACCTTTGCTTTATTTTTCCCCTTTATGTTTTGCCTGATCGGCCGCTGCAGTCGACGTTGGAGCCTTGGAGTCCAGGAGCAGGAGATATCCGATGCCGACCACCGCAACATGAAGCCCGATTTCTTCTACGACGTCGAGTTCCTCGTTGACCGGGAGTAGTTTGGAGGTTCCCAGGCAGGAGGCCTCGCCTTTTCGATCATTGTTGTTTATGTGCTAGCCTTCTTAAGGCAACCTTGCATTCTTGTGTCTGTACTCAGATACTTTTGCTTCCGCTAACTTTGTGCTTTCGAGCTGTTGTATTCGAGCCCTCGTGGCCCCTGGCTTGTATTAAACAACTTGCATTATTTTATTTATAGACTTGTGTTGTGATATCTCACCGTGAGTCCCTAATCTCGATCGTGTACCTTGCGTGTATGATTACTGTACACGGTCTGATTTTGGGGGCGTCACAACCGGCGAGGTGGACGCCAACTCTCGGAGTGAGAAGAGGGCAATGCACAGTACCAAAGAGGCTAGCAAATATGAGGACGTGGAAGTGTCAACTTTCAATACTTACATTAGTCCGAAGAACTCATGCACTTATTATCGGTAACTCTCAATCTAATAAGGAGGTTCACAAAGAGGCAAGTACCCTGAGGAGGACTGTATGGGGGTTTGGTTATCCTTGCGCATCCTTGAATCATGGTACGTGAGTGTACTCTAATATCCGATCCACTACTAGGATAATGGACTCAAGCAGCGCGGGGACCCCGCGCTGCTGATAACACGCTACTGCTAACTTCCATCTACAGTGCGGGTATCCCGCGCTGTGGATAATCTAAAGTTAGCAGCGCACCCCGCCCCAAGTGCACGCGCTGTGGGTGTGTATGTCCATTTGAAGCGCGCCCTTCAATCCCGCGCTGTAAGTGCTAATTTTCAGTTCAGGCTACCCGCGCTGGTACTGTTCTCAGGAACCGCGCTGCTGATATTTTCATATTTTTTATTGTTTTATCCTGATTATTTTCTTTGTATTTATAAAGTTTTTTTTATATATTTCCGCATATAAAGTAACATCACACAAGTAGCAGCACACACATTGGTGGTGATTCAACATATTACAATTTTCAACGTAGTGACCAACACATCATCATGAAATATACAAGTCTCCGATAAAATTCATACATGCATGTGTCACGATGGATCAAAACTACAATATTTTGCTATACAAGAGAAAATCCATCGCGATAAAAAAAGCAAATAGGAGGTAGTTTTTGAGCCCATTTTTATTCCTCTCTACATCTAGTACTGTGAACCTCAAGTATCTAGCTTCGGCCTCGCTTTTGCTTTGGAACCCTTTGTGGCTGCTATCTCGGAAGCGGTTGACTTGGGCATGACACTCTGACCACTCATCGTATACTCCCTGACGCCTCCCAATTTACACAGCATAGCACTTCTTCTTCATCGATCTATATGTCAAAAAAAACTCAAAATATATCGATGATATAATATAACAAAGCAACATGAATAAAAGAGTTAAAATGTTATCAAATACAAGCGACCACACAGTAAAACATAACAAAGTTCACCGTACCCAAACTAGAGTGCTACATAAGTATAAAATAATCGATTACATCACAAAGTTCATCGTCGAGAAATTCAAAGTTTCGCTCTACACAAGAGATAATCTCGTCATCGTCAATCATCACTTTTGAATATCCGGAACGATGCAACCTAGCTTTGTGGAAGGCGTTGGGTCTTGACCCTGCCAATATCGGCAAGTGTCAACGGATTCACAGGACTGTGGCCCCGCGTAGAACATGCCATCCTTCTCGACGACATCTTTCATGATGATCGTCGCGAGCGAATTTTGGATACGGTAGAATTCAAGTCTGAGAGCATCATCCTTAGTGCTTGCTAGGTTATTGGCCCAGTCGATGACATGTCTATCGGATCCAGTTTTCATTCTAAGAATTTTTTTATCCCTTTTGAACTCATTCATATGATGGATGACGTAGAATTCATCCTTCTCACTTGTTGTCGATTGCTGGAGGCAGAAGAAGTTAGTATTATGGCCGAAAACATGCAACACCTTGTCTCTTTTTGTGGGTTCTGATGTAGCCACCCTTTTTCCGCAGGTGAAGAGAGCTCTATCGAGAACTTTTTTGATGTGGGTATAGTCTTTCTTCTCCTTGTTCTTTGTTGAGTCCAAATAGAATGCATGCGATACTTGCGGGAATAATACGATAAGGATGCAATGCCCACTGCATAAAAATAAGTTAACAGAAAATGAACATCCATACGCGTACGTGCGAAGTAATAGTTGGATGCGTTAATAAAGTGTCTTACGAATCACTTACATGGGACGATACGGAAGAAGAATATTCTCCTTGTCCTTATTGTCCAACATGAATTTTGTGATGTACTGCTCAGCTCCCTTGCGTTCCTCGTCCCCCAGATTCAAGAAGCTCTCAGACATGTAGTATGGGTCCGCTACCGCTATTTTTGAGAGTTCCTCCTTCTTCACCAGGTAGTTCAGATGTAGCGCATAAAGGCGGACGAAGGTAAAATCGACCCATCTCATGTGTAACATCTCAAAGATGTAATCAAACCGAAGAAAGATCAAGTCAACAGGGCTAATATGGTTGAAGTCTAAGCCTGAGGGCACCATAGCCGCGTAAAGCGGGTATCCTGCTGTGCAAGTAGGGGCTCGAAGAAGATTTAACTCCATAGACAAGACATGGTCATGAAGTCTCCTAATCTTCGGCGTTAAGCCCTTGAGTGCATTCGCCGGTAGCATCGGCCTACCCGCTATATGGAGCACCGGCGCATCACGAACCGGTAAACTGTCGTTAACCCGGGTCACCGGTGGCAGCTGGCTCATGGAAGCAGCATTACTGCCGTTCTTCCCTCTCTTCCTATGCTTCGTCTTCTTCTTTGTCCCAGGCCCAGGTTGTGTTTCAGAAAAACCCGCACGGATGCGCATTGGCATTTTGTTCAGGCTTAGTATGTTTGGTGGCTTCTTCGCTGTTTGTCCTGGCCATCAGGAGGCATGTCCTCCAGGGAGAATTTTCCGAACAAAGACTTCTTGCACTGAAGTCTAGCATGTGTCCTTTTGGGTTTGGTCGGGCATTTCGGCAATTTCATCAAGATCCATATCCTCAAGGTTGAGCTCAAAATCATCATCAGGTTGAGCGTCATCATAGGTATGGTTGAGGTTGAGGTATTGGTCATGTTTCGCATCCTCCAAGTTATCAGTTGATGGATCCACGAGGGCGGCATGATGAGCCACCGGGACTATTGAACCTCCTTCACGTCCGCTACCCTGATCGCCCAAGCCAAAGTATGGGAACTGCATAGGTGTAGTAAAAGTGGCATTAACTTGGGTCGGCGTCGCACCGGCAGGCTCCGCACGGATAAGCACCTTCGGCCACAATATCACCCAACCCTTGGATCCTCCAAGATCGTCCGGTCATACTTCTCCCGTACCAGGAACGGGAAGAGGAAATTAGAGTACTCATTTGATAGCAAACGAGACACCATAACTTTGAAGACGTCGTCGGGCATGGGAGTGTGGTGGAACACCCGGTCCAATGGATTAATGAGTGAAGCCTTCACAACATCCACTACCTGTCCATCGAGGTTCAATTGGAGGGTGCATGGAGTATCGTTGCCCTATGAAGACATGTGCGGCGTCAGAGATCTAATGTCAAAGAAATGGAAGATTGAATATGTTGATGAGTGTGAGACGCATAGTTACCTTGATAGCTTCGAGCTAAGCTAATGGGGAAGGCCCGTGGGGCATGCCAGAGCCGCAGGACGGGCTTCTATGAGCGAAAGTGGATGGCGCAACGAGTTCGTGCCCGGTTGCATGTGCGGGTGCAAAGCCGGTGTTTACCGAGCTACTCCCGATGAAGCTAGGAAGGGGGAAATTATCCGTGTTGGGATTTTCTTTCCTCCACTTCTACAGAGCTGGCACCATGGCAGAAAAATGAGATTTAATCTCTTCCCTGACCTCTTCTCTCGCTTCAGCTACGGCTGCCGCGACCAGGTTAGCCTTGTTCTATTCCGCCTCAGCCTTGGCCTATTCTCTGGCCTTACGCGTGGCGACCGCCTTGTGAACAACATCAAGGGTCAATGTGTTGAGCCTTCTTAACTTCTTACGTGTCTCCTTATCCTCCTTGTAGTAGTAGTTCTAGGAGGCCCCGACTCCAGCGTCGGCTACACGTCCATACTCCAGCGGGTCGTGCAAGGGCTTTCCCTTCACTTTGTTCAACACTTGGTTGAAAGGGGTGTCCCACGTGTACTTCTACGTCTGTGACAATGACTCGCTTTCTGATGCAAGCCGTATACGCTCCCTCTACAAAAATATCGACGTGAACTGTTAGCGACTTGATCATTAGAAGCTAATTAAGGTGGTAAATAAAAGATTACCATTTCTTTCATGACATTCAGTGTCGGGGTGTCCGTGGTCCATTCCCCGGTTACCGGGTATCTTGTGTACCGGTCCCTAAAGTAGTCATGTGCGAGCGGATCCTTGAACTCCTCCTAGGGGTCTGGCTCCCGCGGACCTTCGGGCCGTGCCGCGTCCTCCTTATCCCATACTCGCCTCTTCCAAGTGTAAACACGTCTTCCGAGGCGTGGGATCCCGACGTTCTTCTTCTGAAGAACCTTGAAATATTCCGACCTCACATGGGTTTCAGGGTCTTCGCAATGAGCCTTGAATTTTTCGTAGTCTTCTTCCTTTGTAGACGGAAAGTGACCCTTGATCGTCTTGTACGATGAACCTTCTTTAGCAATCTCTACTTTCACCATATGTTTCCAGTTGCTCAAGGCTTTTCTACACTTCTTGAGGGCTTTTGCATTTATCCCCTGCATATTATCATCTTTCCATGGAAGGACTGCTTCATTCCGGTCGGGGAACTTGAATCTCCCATGAATCTTCTCTAGGAGGTGGTTCTCCAAAGCTCCTTCGGGTACTTCTCTAATGTTTGTTTGTTTGATTTTGACAGTCTCGAGAAGGATGGAGACCATGTCGTTTCCGTAGCATGCTGACACCTCCGGCATACTTATGATGTCGAAGGTGGTAGGGTGCACCTCGTGGACATCAAGTCTTCCGACGCGGAGCTTGTTTGGTGGTCAGGGTTTCTGCATCCTCTTGGTCCTAGCACCATCTGTGTTCTGGTTGTCACCATCCGTGATCTGGTTGGCACCATCAGTGTCAGTGGTCTCGGTGTTGGCCCCCTCTGTGTTGTCGCTGTCAGTAGAACGCTTTGTGATGCTAAAGGGTTGTTGAGCCTGCGTCCCTGAGTCCTGACTAGTTATATAGTCAAAAAATGCTTGAGGTTGTTCGGGTTGCTTAATAGGGCCGGCTTCGTCGTCATTAGCCAAGTTTCCTATAGGATTCAATTTAATTGTAGAAAAAAAATGAAAAAGTAATAATAAAAATGGCTTATGTTTTGCCGGAAGGTCATTTAATTCCCATTGCGGAAAATCCCGGGCACTCGATATGTCCTACTTTTCTAGCACAAGTCATGCCGAAATCCACACAAAAAATCGGCATTCCCTTTGCTAAAAAATGGACATAGCGAGCGCCTGGAATTTGCCGAAACGGAAATGAATCAACATTCCGGCAAAACATAGGCCACTCAGATCGCTGCAAACATAATTTTTGTAAAGGCACAATGGCCACAGCACAATGATGTTTCTCCTCATTTGGTAAAAACAAATATTATGTTGCTCCTCATTTGGTATTAACAAATAAGAACACATACATAAACTGAAGCATACATAGCACAACAAAACTTGTTTTCTATATAGCACAAAAATTAAATGAAGCAAATATTATGTTTTCTATGGACAGATGCTATATATGTTTGATATTTGCCCTAATTTGCTAAATTAAAATGCTAAGTAAAAAATTTAATTGCTAATTCAATATTAGTGAAAAAAAATTCTAATAAGAACATATGTTGCACTAATTCACTAGATGCTAATTCAATCACCCATTTTATATAACTAACAATTTGTTTTCTAATTTGAAATTTTTCTAATAAAAACTAACAATTTGGTTTTATACAAACAAAATTTCCTCCAATTTGAAAGGGAGTGGAGAGGGACCAGCGGATCTTACCTCGGGCGGTAGGGCGAGTAGGGCCGGCGGCGAGGTGGATCCCAAGCAGGGAGGTGGCCGACAGCGGCGATGCCCTAGGGTTGCTGGCGTCCGGCGTCAAGGGTGAGGACGAGCGGTGTCGAGGGGGCGATGGCGATGGCGACGAGGAGCGGCGTCGAGGGGGCGACGGTAAGAAGGAGCGGCGTCGACGAGGCGACGGCGACTACGAATCGACGGCGACGAAGATAGTGGTGTGAGTGAGTGAGTGCGGCCACGGTCAGGGTGAACTTGTTTGTACCGGTACAACATTATTTACAGTGCGGGTTAGAAACATCGCACTGTAGATGTACCCATCTGAAGCGCTGGTCTAGCAAGAACGCGCTATATATGTTCGCCATCTAAAGCGGCCCAGAGTAGCCCGCGCGCTGTAGATGATGTTTTATTAATTTATTCTGTTTTTTTTGTAATTAAGGTTATGGTTAAGTTTTAGTGTTATTAGGGTTAGAGGTTGGATTAGGAGGTTAGTGTTATTAGGATTAGGTTGAATGGGGGTCACCATATTAAGAAATGACACAATATATAGAATATTAATTAAGTTCTTATTATACAACATGATTACATCATATAATAAGTGCTTATACAAACAAAAATCTGGTATTGATAGTTTCTCCCGAGATGATCAGTGTCAACGACGTTTCTTCGCAGTGATCTTCTTTCCTTTCTTGTTCGGTGCCGAAAAATTTAGCCCCTCATCGTGACTTTTCCTTTTCCAAGGATTACGATCTTTCTTAGGTAATGTAGTTTTGCTTCTTCCTTTGACGTATGGTTCATCGTCGTCGTCATCTTCCCTCATCGGGTCATCGTACTGGTTATCCTCCTCCTAATTGGCAACTCCATCAATTCCGGCGATGTTCCTTTTGCCTCTCCTCATGACAACACGGCTGGGGTTGTTTGGGTCGGTTATGAAGAAGCATTGGGTCACGTGCTTAGCATGTACCCATGGCTCATTTTTTGCGGTGACATTCATGGTACCGCTCTTGGCCTCAGGTATACACATGGTGCTGAAATCACGATTCTCTCTTTCGACGCTCCTAGCCCATCGGACACGGAACATCGTCAAGTTGTACTTTCCAGAGTACTCAAGCTCCCAGATCACTTTGAGCCTTCCGTAGAATCTTTCAAGTATGCCATCTCCGTTCATTGATTCCATCGTCGCCCCTGAGTTCTGATAATCACTTTTTTTATCTTTCTCCTCAGTGCAAAATATGTAACCGTTGATGTCGTATGCCTGATAAGTGGTGAGGTTGACCGCGGGATCATGTGCTAAGGCGTATATCAGACTTTTGTCGTCCGCACAACCCTGTTGCGGAGGATTAGCCAGAACGTGCTATTTGAACCAACACAAGAAAGAAGAGTTGTGCTCTCTAGTAACTTCGGCGTCAGTCTTAGTTATCCCCAGGTCAAGGTGGTACTTTTCAATGATGTCTTTGTGAAGTGCCAAGAAAGGATCTATCAGTTGTAGATGTTGTAGCACTACTAAGTTTGCTCTGTCAAAATCTGTGTGTCGGCCCGAATAGTCCACATGCAATTCCTTTGAGCCAGTGATGTGACCTACTCCTTCGAGTCTGCCAAGGTGCTTCTTGACGGGAAAACCAACAACAGGGTTTTCGACACATAGATAACTCTCGCAGAAAGAAATGCACTCATGGGTGAGATAGCCATGTACGATTCTTGCATCCGGACGAGACATGATACGAACGAAGCCTTTTAGAAACCCATTCATCCTTTCGAATGGCATCATGTTGTGCAGGAATGTCGGGCCGAGGTCGATGATGTCGTAGACAATATGGACACACAGATGCACCATGACATCAAAGAATGCAGGTGGGAAATACATGTCAAGCTCACATAATATGACAACGATCTCTTCTTGCAACCTTTGGAGCTGCTTCACACTGATCGACTTTCGAGAGATTGTGTCGAAAAAATTGCATAGACCAGTAAGTGTATCACGGACGTGCTTATCCATTATCCCTCTAAGTGCAACCGGGAGTATTTGGGTCACCATCATCTAACAGTCATGAGACTTCATCCCGCTAAACCTTTTCTTCTTAATGTCTAGATATCTGCTTATCTTTACACAGAAACCGGAACTAACTTTGATTCCAACAAGGCACTTGAAAAATCGATCGATCTCGTTCTGACTTAAGGTGAAGCAAGAGGGGGGCAATAATGTTCTTTCTTCTTCTTGGCTTTTTTTCCCATGTCCATCTCCGTCTTTGTCTCTCCGGGGGTGCTCCGTGAAGATCTTCCCTTATACCCAAGATTTTCAAGTCAGTTCTTGCCTTTGGCCCGTCCTTAGTCTTCTCCGGCATGTTCAGAAGTGTGCCAAGAAAGCTCTCAAGAACATTCTTCGTGATATGAATTTGATCAAAGATATAAGGAGTGTCGAGGATCTTCCAGTACGGCAAATCCCAAAAAACAGACTTCGTTTTCCATACCCTCAGGAGCGGCTCCGTTGCCTTTTTCTTCTTTCCCGATGAAGGGCACTCTTCCCAATCATCCAACAACATTTTGATTTCTGTGCCGCTCCTCTTACGTGGAGGTCCACTCTTATCAACCTCTCCATTGAATAGATATCCACGCTTTCTCCACGGGTCATCTGGTTCTTGCCATCTTCGATGCCCCATGTACACGGTTTTCGAGGACCCAAGTTTCAGTAGTTGCAGAGACGCTGTATCATCCATGCACCTTGTGCATCCGCAATGTCCGTGGCACACCTGGCCGGAGACATATCCGTAACCGAGATAGTCATGCACCGTCGTGAGCAATGAGACTTTCATCATGAAATATTCTCCTTTGAAAGCATCTCATGTCCTGACCCCAGAGTTCCATAACACCCTCAACTCCTCTTTCAGTAGCTCAAGATATAGATTTATGTTGTTTCCCAGTTGTTTTGGATCTTGAATCAGCATACTCATGTGTATGTACTTTGCCTTCATGCACTTCCAGGGAGGAATGTTGTACATCCATAGAAACACGGGCCATGAGCTATGATTGGTGTTCTGGTTGCCATACGGATTCATGCCATCGATATTTTGTGGATCAGCAGCGAAATCCGCATCTTCACCTTTTTGTGCTCTCCACTGGCTAGCATCTGCGGGGTGTCTCAACTTTGGCTCATCTCCATCATTCGGCTTCTCCCGTTCCTTGTGCCAGCACATTAGCTCTGCTTCCTTACGATAAACGAAATACCGTTGCAGATGAGCAGTCAACGGAAAGTACCACACAACTTTCTGAGAAATTTTTGTCTTTCCATCCTTCTTGTATCAAGAAGCATTGCACTTCGGAAAAATGGTTTTTTTCTGCGTTCTCGTTCCGATAAATGATGCAATCGTTGGTGCATGCATGGTATCTAACGTGTGGCAAATCAAGAGGGCACACGATTTTCTTGGCTTCCTCGATACTAGTAGGACACATGTTCCCCTAGGGATAAGTTTCTTGTAGAAAATTCAAATGCTCATCGAGGCTTGTGTCAATCCATTTGTTTTTTGCCTTCGTCTTTAGAAGACCGAGCTTGAAACTCAAGCGGGTGTCCTCTGGTTGGCAACCTTCATACAGTGGAGTCTTCGAGTCTAACTCCAGTTGTGCCAGCTTGGCCTCAGTGACGCCCCCAAAATCAGACCGTGTACAGTAATCATACACACAGGGTACACGACTCAGATTAGGGTGCCACGATGATAATATCACAGCACAACACTAAACACAAAAGGATAAACAAATATATTACAATAGAGGGGGTCACGCGGACCCGAATATATAAGTCATACAAACCATAATATCTGAGTACGGACATAGTTAGTCAAGTTTTGCCTTAAGAAGGCTAGCACAATTCACATCAGAGATACAGAACGAAAAGGCGAGGCCTCCTGCCTGGGATCCACAGTACTACTCCTGGTCAACGGGGAACTCGACGTCGTAGTAGGCGCCTCCGGGGTACTCCTGCTCCTGGGCTCCAACGTCGGCTGCAGCGGCCGATCAGGCAAAACAGTAAAGGAAATAAAGCAAGTGAGTATCTAGTATACCCGCGAGTCTTACGTCCACTACTAAGCATTATGCATGATATCAACGGAATGAAGAGGCTGTATATAGTGGACTGAAGACAGAAGTTCAGAGCAAGGGTAAGAAGCTAGGCCTATCGAAGACTAGCATCTTCCGACGATGTCTTGCAGCATGAGGTAAGAATCAGCCAACAGTTGATATAAAGCAGTAAAGTAACAATGAAGCAGAAGTTGCTGCAACATTGAATAATAATAAGTTGTAATGATTAACAATGCCTCCGAATTCACCTCCTCGACATCCCCGCGAGGAAAAGAACTCGGAACCATACAGTTTAATAATAGTTTCTAGTGGTAAGATCCAGCTTCAGCATAAAGCGTCCTGTTACCGTGGACACGGCTATCGATAGATCAATCTTCCCTGCAGGGGTGCACTTGTGTTACGCTACACGCACGGATCTCCAGGGTGGCGGGAACCTTGTTAGGGAACGCTCCACCGAGGCTATCCGACACTTCATAGCCCATCTTTCAAACTCAACAGAGAGGTCATCCGCCGGTCTAAATCCTAAGTACGCCGGGCCTTGGACCCCAACCCAAACGTACTCCTGCACGGTGCGTGGCTGGCCGGTGAAGTTAAATCAAAGCAAATACAAATCACACTGCCGCGGCAAATAAGACAACACCACTTCCCGGCAATTAGCATGCGGTACCGCTGACGTCTGAAGAGTCCTCGGACGACACTACGAAGCAGAGGATCCCATAACTCGTAATTCCCACGGGTAGGTAGTGCGTACATGGCATATAGCCAACTCAAGACATTCACTGAACCATTTAGCATTTTAATTAACCTGCATGAGAACCGTTATCGTTGCCTCGACTTAACCGACCCGCGGACAACGACAGCAGCCAGGACCACCAGTACATCAGTGCCTGCCCCGTCGTCCCACCAAGTCACTGCGGTTACCAAGAAGGTGAACCGTCTCCTTACCTTGTCTCGCGTGTGCTCCTAGAGAAGCTCGACTTTCGTGGTTTGGTAACTCTCGCGGCCAACGACCAGGGGCCAAGCACACCGATACACTGGTCGTACCCTCCCTGTCGTCACGTCGCAATACCACTCGCGGGCACCGTTGGGTCGCCCGACTTCTTACCTGAAGGACAACCGTTGTTCAGGACCCTAAGGCGGTAAGACAAAGTCAGCCTCGAGTGGAGTACAAGGATTACTCCTTGATAGCTCACACTTGAGGTGACTAGGCATAACCCAGATAGGGGCCTTAGACGGTGTCTGCATTGTACCGTACCTGTGCAGTTATAATATTTATATCCGCGTTCACTCCCCTGAGTGATCACGGCCCTCTATCTAATCCTAGCTAACAATGCGCAGGGCTCACTACTGAATAATGCATAATAATAATAATAGACAGCATAGGATAAAAGAGGTACATCAAGGGGCGACAAAAACAGGCTATGCAATTGAATAGGATTGTAACGTAGCAGCAGCAGTAACAATGCCTAGTGCAAGAAATGTACGGAAAGATAGGCGATATCTAGGGAAGAGAATGGCTCTGCTTGCCTGCAAGCTCGACGGTAGGGGTAGGGTCGTCGACGAAGTAGTCGTACTCAGCAGCGGTGTAGTCAACGGTAGCAGCGGGGTCTACCGGAGATTAAGGGGGGGAAGAAACAGTAAATACACAGCAAGCATATACAAAATGATGCATGATATGACAGATGAAATGTTAACGGTGTTCTAACGCAGTGCAATGCACGTTGCTCGGAGCGGTAATTCATCTGAGGATGAACTACCGGCTCCGGATGATTACCGGACAGGGTGTCCGGAGGGGGAAGGATCAAGCCGGAGGTGTCGTGGGTACCGGACAAACATAAGGGGGTGTATCCGTGCTAGTTGATCTATTCCGAACAACTTTCGTGTTCGAAATAAATTCATCCGGCAGGTTTTTACCGGCACCGGGAATTATCGACAGACGGCCCGAAGGGGGGGGAATGTCGATGTTCGGTACGTTAGAGGGGGGTGGTAGACATACGGATAGCGTATCCGTATTCGTTATATTTTTCTGATCAAGTTTGATATATAAATTATTTTCATCGGAGTTACGGTTTAAAAGATATTCAATTTCAAAGTTTTATTCATATTTAAACATTTACTGGATTTATTTTATTAAACAATTAAACATTATCCAGAACAGTGCCAGTTGACTGGTCAAACCTGACATGTGGGGCCTACATGTCATAGGCTGGGCCTTTGACTGGTCAACTGACCAGTGGGTCCCACATGTCAGCCTCTAGTCATCTAATTAAATCATAATTTTTATTCTAAATTCACTGGACCCACATGTAAGTCACATGGTTTAGCTAATCAACCAGTTATTTGAAATTAGCTTAACTAATGGCCTTGGGCCCACTGTCATTCACACATGGGGGTTTTATTTCTTTTAGTTATTTTAACAGGCAATTAGGGGAGTTGGGCCCCACTGGTCATAGAGACGGAGGGGGGACTATTAGTAAAGGGGGGTTAGCCTTGGGCTAATCCCACTCGTGCCCGCCGGCGAGGGGGTTCACGGCGGCGGCCCGGAGCAGGGGGGGCGTGGAGGTGCAGCGCGCGAAGTAGGCGAGCAGGGCACGGCTCGGGCGTGTCCATGGCAGGCCGTGGCGTGGCCATGGGTGCGGTGAGCGTGCGCCATGGCCATGGCAGCCACGACGGAGCTAGCTGGGGGCTACGGCGTACCGGCGCACCAGAACAAGCGGGGAGAAGAGGGAATGGGGGAGGCTCACCCCGGGGAGGTCATGGACGAGCACGAGGGGGCCGACGGGGCCCGGAGAGGCGGGGGGCCGAGCGGTTACGTCTGTTGGGGTTCGGGGCAGAAAACACAAATTTTTCCTTGACCTACGATACCCAATCCCAAGACCTATGCTATGCTGATGCAAGTAACGGACAGAAATAGATCACATACCAGTATGTAGTCCGTTAAGCGGGAAACGTTCCCGCATGAACGTGGTTGGTGTAGTCGTACCGGCAATCCCTGATGCCGCGCAGATCCACGATGACTCCTGTAGCCACCCGATCCTTGCGGACCGATGACGGGATTACGTCCCCGTCGGAACGTTGCTGATGAAGACCTCGCGATCCGGCCACGACGATGAAGTAGCACAACAAGTGTAGTGCCTCGCGGGATTATACACATACAGTATACCCGACGTCCATCCGGGCTCCGAACCAGTAGAGCAGCGGAAAGAAGATGGATTCGGATCCCGATTCCAGCAGCACGACGGCGTGCGTATAGTGGAGAAATCCCCAACCCAGAGCAGCCTCCAAACAAGGGGAGTCCGCTCAAAGGAAGGAGAAAGGAGGGAGAGAGATGAGAAACTTTTCTCAAAAAAATCATGATTAAAAGGGCACCCCTACCCCTCCTTATATAGGCCAAGGAGGGGTGCCACCACTCCTCAACTTCCCATGTGGGACTAATCCCAAGGGGAGGGGGGTGGTGCACCAATAAGGGGGGTGGGCCCCCTCATGGCGCCATGGCCCATGGGGGAGGACTCCCTCTTCCCCTAATGGGCCCTATGAGGCCCATATGCCTTTTAATTCATTTTTAATTATATTTAAATACATTTTAATATTTAATTCAGATAATTAAATAATAAAACATATATTAAACATTATTAAATATATTTTGAACCTTTCAAAATACCCAGAACAACTTTCGGCCTTCATCGGAACAATTCCGGTCATCACCGGAACAATTCCGGTGTTCTCTCCAATTTCTCCGGTGATCCCGAATCAATCCTTACTGCGTCGAGTACCCTTAAGTGTAACACCCTACGGTCCGGGAAACAGCAGACATGATCGAGACAACTCTCATTGATCAATGACTAATCAATTGGACCTGGTTACAATCCTTGATAGCCCCTGCGCTTCCATCGAATGAACTTCAATCGCTGTTGGATCCGTTAACCGTGTGCCTGTTCCCTTTGTCCCATGGTACTTTGCTTGTCCGAGGTTTGATCATCGGTATCCACTATACCTAGTTCGTCCTCGTTCTCAACAAACAAGTTTACTCGTTCCCGTGATATTACAACTCCGTGACCTAGTCACACGTTTGCAAACTTTATGATGTAACATCACCGAGTGGGCCCAGAGTACCTATCCGTCACACGGATGGACAAATCCCGCTTTGATCTATTTGCATACTCATCAACCATCTATTTCGGAATACCCAAAGTGCACCGTTATAGCCAGCATATTTCAGTCAGGCGGTGGGATACAAATCAAAGTCTCCTTATAGATGACAATTACGTATGATCATTACGGTCAAAGGATCTGGTCACTACGTTATAGTTATCGCAATGTCGAACTATGTGACTTGATCACATCGCAACACTTCTGGTGGGTGTATGTCCATCATATCATTATCCAATGATACGACTCCATTGTCAACAGACGCCATTGTCTCATGATCAGGAAACCTTGATCATCAATCGCCCAATGGACTAGTATACTAGGGTTAACTAGGGACCTGGTTGTTTGTATACCACACCTGTATTAATGTTTCCGCTTAATACAGTTCTAGCATAGTATCAAACGTATTATGAACTAATGGAATATGCTCGATAAAACATATTTTATTTGCCTCTAGGGCACATTCCCAACAGTCTCCCACTTGCACTAGAGTACAAATAATCTAGTTGCATTTTCTCTGGATCATAACTCCTTATTGATCATGCTTGCCCGTGGAAGAGGTTGTATCAACGGTCTGGGTACCATTCAGAACCGTATGTCCTTTTGCAAATCATAATGTCACCTAATTTGACATTCCTTCATTATCCACTATAATGATGAGGTATATATATTTGGCGGTGAAGTGAGACTTCGTTTGCTGTGTCATAGCAATGACATCCGGTGGGTCACGCGGACTTTCCCATAGTCATGCACACTTGAAACTCACTCAATCAGAAGTCTAACTTCTTAAGCCATAATATAACTCCTGCTACTTCTAAAGCAGCCACATCAATGTAGATTCAATCCTTAGTGCATTGTATGCAACTTTGATGTCTAACCATGTTTCTTTCAACTTAGGCATTCATTAGTATGATATCTCAATTTTCTAGGTTAGTGTCAAAACTTGAACCAGCATAACATTTATGGTCAAGTCCACTATCCTTTACAAATTTGATATGTATCCTCAGTTCTCTCCAGACACTGAAGGATAAACTTAACTCTTTGTTCAATGATTTACTCATAAATCATATCACAACATGTTCTTACTACTAAGAACTTGGGTCACATTACGTCGAGTACATAACTCTGGTTTTATATGAAAGAACCTATGACAAAGGCATAGAGGATCCAACACATCCATTTCTTTCATTAACCATTAACCATTGTTCTTGTACTGAGATTAACTCAACACTTCTCTTGGATATACAAGTAAGGACCACTTCTTGACTTGTCCCATTCTGAACTCCTTCAGAATCTTATCCAGGAAAGTATTACGACTCAATGTTATTAAACACATATCTATCTTAATAGATCTTCAATGTTTAATACTTATTCATCTTCATTTATGAAAGATTCAAATAATCATTAACACCAACTGCACCATTCATAATATGTTATCCATATATGAGAATGTTATCATGCTCCCACTCAAATATGTCATGCACATATTAAGTTATAGGATAACACTCATATTGCTCCCACTCAAATATGTCAGCCACATATAAGACAAGGATAACATCCACATGGCTCCCACTTAGATATGTCAGACACATATTAAGTTCAGGATACTAACCACATGGCTCCTACTCAAATATGTCATTTACATATAAGGCTAGGATAATACTCCCATAGCTCCCACTCAAAATATGTCGTCTACATATATCAAGTTTCAGGAAACTATTCAGCTCCCACTCAGTTTCATGCAAATGCATGTTTCCTCGATATTTTGGCTAAGTCCAAAATCCTTTGATCATTCATCAAATCGAGAATTCAGTTTACGAGACACTAGTATCCATATGTTTTTCCAAAACCTTCTTGTTGTACCAATTACAACACTTCTTCAAATACAGGATTTGAGGAAGTCACGGTATTGATAACAATCCTGGATCAATCGTAGTGAATATCCCTTTGACTCAAGCATTGCTACACATTGTAGTCAACCCATTGAATTTGTCAGAAAAAATCTTTGTGACAAACCAATCTTGACGTCCCTTTGATGTTCACATTTATTCCTCATAACTCTGAAGTTATTATGAATATCAAGTAACCTCCTTACTTGATAAGATTCAAGCAATCTTAAATGTAACTCAACATAGGATTTTATGACTCATAGTCATATCTCGTACTTAGGTCCACCATCGCTTCTTTGTAGTTCGTAGGAATGTCTTGTTCCATTAACATGACAAGTGAATCATGAATATCATTTTGCATCAAGGGCAAATATATATTCTTGAATCCTACCTTTCTCAGTAAAAGCTCCCATCAGAAAAATCATGATCATTATCATTAGTTTCTCCTCTTATTGTAGAGCTTTGCTTCCAGAACATATTCCGTTGCACTACTCTGACATTTGGAGGCAAGGTCAATTACCTTGGTTGAACTTTCACTTTTCTTCCATTACCACATTTATCAAGGACAATTCTTGACAAACACCAAACATAGCAAAACAAGTTTTGCTCCTTTTGGTTCTAGTTGTGGAAGATGCATCCATAGTTGTCTAAGGATACACTACAAAGATAATTTATCTTACATAAATCAAGCTTCCTAGAAACCACAACACACCATGACATATATAGTGTTGGTTTCCATGAACTCAGATGGTTCCCTATGCTGAAGTGAGTGTTTTCTTATTAAATTAATAACTCTAAACAATAATAACGTAACTTGGTAAGAGATAGCTTAGACCATACACTTTTTCATAGAATATGATCACAATGTTCATGCACGTCAATCATATTGAAGTGTCTCAAGACATTGCAATTTGTGGAACAACTTTCACACAAGTCTTTATGCCCAAGACTAACTCAAAACATTGTCACTTTGATCAAATCGTAGAGACTTGTCTTTCTTGTTAATTTAATATCCATTTTTACTCTGAAATCCCTTTTGATCATATCAAACTATTTCAGACTCATGTTTCATTAGTGAATACAAATATTCATCTAAGTCCACATACGAAGTTCACAAAATAATGAAATTCACCACATGCTGACATACGATACATCACAATGTATGATACTCAACAATCAGTATACATTCCGTTTTACCAGAATGCGAGGTTTTAGTCATCTCACCTCAAAGGCATGGTTTGTATATGTCAAGAGATCAAGTATCTTAAGACATCATCATACCATTCATGACTTAAACTGTAGTGTCATTATTAAGCCTGGATATTTCTTGGCATTAGAATATTTCTTATAAATGATCAAACAACTATCATCAATATAAGAATAACTCATTCATAATCATAATGTGACCATAAGAGATATCATTCATAAAAGGAGAACAACTGACTTGTTTCTCACTAATATGAATAATTGTCTTCGCGAGATGCAAGACACACTAATAAAGTCCTCATTCAAACGATCATAAAATTTATTCATATATTAATCAATTGATAGATGTAGAGGGAGAATGTTGTCGACCATCCACTATCTTGATTGCCGTCAGCACACATTGTCACCTCATCCCTTCCAAGCCACTCTCAAGCAGTAAGTTCAAGCATTGAATACTTAATCAACCGCAATTAGTGTTTCGTGGGAAAGACATTTATAACTCGTATATCAAATATACCTTCTCCGTCAATGACCATTCTTGCATTGGTTCTACTCTTAAAGTTCTTAACTTTAGCCATGACCTCATGACAGGTGAACGATTCTCCTTCATGACATAGTCCAGACATGGTCTTTGTAACTAGGAGGAAGCGGATGTAACTCCCTAGTTATCGCAAAGTAACCAGTCATTCAGTAGTCCAAGTTATACACAAGGTGTTCCATGTATCTTATACATTTTCCAAGTGACTTTCTCAGCGGTTGTTCCTTCCACCATAGTTGAAAGAAACCCCGTCCATATACTCATATTCCATTTCTCTGATTTGTGACCAAGTGCTTTCAAGTTCACCTAGCACGTCATACATGTTGGTTAACATGCATTCACAATTCAGACTCATAGAATGAAGTATGGTGTATTGGACAGTCATTCATAAGTGACGGTGAGTACGATACTCATCATCATCTTCCTTGAATACGGAGTTAACAGGTGTATCTCCTAGCAGTTCTTCGTATTATGTTTAACAAGTCATTACTAACGAGTATGTCTCTAATGGTGTTGGTACACATCAATGAAGTAAGACCCATTTACCTTAAGTTCTATCATACTAAAAGAGCCATAGTTCTAAACATTGGTATGACGTTATCTACAATGATATTTGCAAAGACATGAAGATTAAGTTCATAATATGGAGTTCATGTTTCAAAAACAATTCTGGAACTCCCACTCAGACAAACATCCCTCATAGTTTGTTCTAAGTGATTACACGATCCTTGAAGAACATACCTCCCCCGTGTGACACGACCATCAGTATGTTGTTCAAGGTAGGCCATCATGCCAATCACATCATCCATGTGACTCATGCTCGACCTTTCGGTCTCTTGTGTCCCGAGGCCATGTCTGCACATGCCAGGCTCGCCACAATAACCTTAGTGAGTATATTCTGCGTATGCAAGGCCATGTTTCTGGACATGCTAGGCTTGCTCCACCCATCTCTTGTGAACGTAAAAATGTTTGACACCCGTGTGACACGTGATGCCTCCATAATGAAGAACTTTCCAGATGGTGCTTCACTAAGGAAGGACACTTTGTTGGATTAGTGAGGGATCATCCTATTATGCTACCGTCGTATATCTAACATATTAGCAAAAACAGGATGCAACATAAATCATACATGCTATGATTCCCCCCGACATGCAAATTAAAGTTGAAAACGCCTTTCTACTTTATCTTTTGCAAGTTTTACGTGGCTGCTAGGGGTTTCGAGAAAAGAACCGCTTTCTATCCTGCGAAAACAAGCCACAACACCAATCCCGCAATTGTCTCTATTACACCCCTGTCGGGGCCCTCCGTTGCAAACATCTTCGCATCGCTAATGCAGAGAGACAGACACCCCCCCAGCCGCTTTATATGGTACAAGCCATATGTCAAGCGTGGAACCAGTCTCGCGTAAACGCGTAAGGTCGGTCGCTTCATCAAACATTGCCGCAATGCTAAATGACTACACGTGAGAGGGTAACAATTGAGAATTTATGCCCACATACTAGATGTGTTCTATCCGTACAATACATCTACGCATAGCCTTGCTCATGATACCACTGTTGGGGTTCGGGGCAGAAAACACAAATTTTTCCTTGACCTACGATACCCAATCCCAAGACCTATGCTATGCTGATGCAAGTAACGGACAGAAATAGATCACATACCAGTATGTAGTCCGTTAAGCGGGAAACGTTCCCGCATGAACGTGGTTGGTGTAGTCGTACCGGCAATCCCTAATGCCGCGCAGATCCACGATGACTCCTGTAGCCACCCGATCCTTGCGAACCGATGACGGGATTACGTCCCCGTCGGAACGTTGTTGATGAAGACCTCGCGATCCGGCCACGACGATGAAGTAGCACCAAAAGTGTAGTGCCTCGCGGGATTATACACATACAGTATACCCGACGTCCCTCCGGGCTCCGAACCAGTAGAGCAGCGGAAAGAAGATGGATTCGGATCCCGATTCCAGCAGCACGGCGGCGTGCGTATAGTGGAGAAATCCCCAACCCAGAGCAGCCTCCAAACAAGGGGAGTCCGCTCAAAGGAAGGAGAAAGGAGGGAGAGAGATGAGAAACTTTTCTCAAAAAATTCATGATTAAAAGGGCACCCCTACCCCTCCTTATATAGGCCAAGGAGGGGTGCCACCCCTCCTCAACTTCCCATGTGGGACTAATCCCAAGGGGAGGGGGGTGGCGCACCAATAAGGGGGGTGGGCCCCCTCATGGCGCCATGGCCCATGGGGGAGGACTCCCTCTCCCCCTAATGGGCCCTATGAGGCCCATATGCCTTTTAATTCATTTTTAATTATATTTAAATACATTTTAATATTTAATTCAGATAATTAAATAATAAAACATATATTAAACATTATTAAATATATTTTGAACCTTTCAAAATACCCAGAACAACTTCCGGCCTTCATCGGAACAATTCCGGTCATCACCGGAACAATTCCGGTGTTCTCTCCAATTTCTCCGGTGATCCCGAATCAATCCTTACTGCGTCGAGTACCCTTAAGTGTAACACCCTACGGTCCGGGAAACAGCAGACATGATCGAGACAACTCTCATTGATCAATGACTAATCAATTGGACCTGGTTACAATCCTTGATAGCCCCTACGCTTCCATCGAATGAACTTCAATCGCTGTTGGATCCGTTAACCGTGTGCCTGTTCCCTTTGTCCCATGGTACTTTGCTTGTCCGAGGTTTGATCATCGGTATCCACTATACCTAGTTCGTCCTCGTTCTCAACAAACAAGTTTACTCGTTCCCGTGATATTACAACTCCGTGACCTAGTCACACGTTTGCAAACTTTATGATGTAACATCACCGAGTGGGCCCAGAGTACCTATCCGTCACACGGATGGACAAATCCCGCTTTGATCTATTTGCATACTCATCAACCATCTATTTCGGAATACCCAAAGTGCACCGTTATAGCCAGCATATTTCAGTCAGGCGGTGGGATACAAATCAAAGTCTCCTTATAGATGACAATTACGTATGATCATTACGGTCAAAGGATCTGGTCACTACGTTATAGTTATCGCAATGTCGAACTATGTGACTTGATCACATCGCAACACTTCTGGTGGGTGTATGTCCATCATATCATTATCCAATGATACGACTCCATTGTCAACAGACGCCATTGTCTCATGATCAGGAAACCTTGATCATCAATCGCCCAATGGACTAGTATACTAGGGTTAACTAGGGACCTGGTTGTTTGTATACCACACCTGTATTAATGTTTCCGCTTAATACAGTTCTAGCATAGTATCAAACGTATTATGAACTAATGGAATATGCTCGATAAAACATATTTTATTTGCCTCTAGGGCACATTTCCAACAACGTCGCGGTGGCCGTGGAGGGCAGGAGTTAGATGCGGCCGCCGAGTTGCCCCCCGAGAGGAACTAGAGCACCAGGGTGAGGCAGACGAGCGTGATGAAGCTGCCGGACAAGCCCACGGGGCTGGAGGATGACGGTTGTCGCGGGATCGAAGGGGATGCGCCATGGCCGACCTCGGTGGTGGGAGAAGCAGACGAGGGGGCGGGTGGAGAGAAGATAGGGAGGTTGCGATCCACAAATTCCGGGAAAGGGGTAGATATTTCTTCTCCACGCCGGGGCACTGCTGCGACCGAGGGGGAGCGGGTTGAGCGCGAGCAGCTCGGGTCGCCATGGCACGGTCGGCATCTCCTGTAGCACGAGTTAGAAGAAGGGAGGGGTGGGGAGTGGGCCGGGGTGGGCCGGGATGAAGGTGGGCTACGCCCCAGTGCGACCAATAGTCAGAGCCCCATTTTGTTCTTTTCCTTTTCTGTAAAATTCTGTTTCATTTATTTAATTGGCTTGGGCATTTTTATATAATTCCATTTTGGTCCCATAATTAGTAAAGCATAATCCTAGAGTACCGAAAAAAGTTTAGGGTTTTTCTAAACTCTTTTTCTAATTTATTTTATTATTAAATGAGCAATTGGCCTGGAATTGCTACTGTTATTAATTGTTTACAATTTTCAGTAGCCCAATAAATACCAATGATTACATGGGCATGGTCCAATGATTATTTGGGATTTTATAAAAGTGGTTCCAAGATTTTTGGAAAAGATTTATTGTCACCATATTTTTGATATTCATCAAAAGGCATTTTAGGGTTTGTTTGAATTTTATTTCAAATGGCTTGGACTTTAGTTGGCCAATGATGATCAAGGTCCATGGTTCATACTTGTATGCAACAATATCAAAGGAGAATATAAATTTGAATTGAACCAGCTGATCAAACAAAAGTTTTGAACAGTAGAGATGAACAGTAACCCTGATTACTGTTCACTGACAGTGAGGGTGTTACAGCCTCCTCTCTAGAAGCAGCTCTTTCGCTAGTCGTATTCTTGCGAAGCAGTTCTCGAACATGAGGGTCTTGCATGACTGAACTTAGTACAAACGAATCAGATTGTTGCGTTCCACCGTCTTCTCCATGTCCACCATCTTGTTCTTCATTTATGACATCTTCTCCATGTACGGCATCTTCTTCATGTACGACATCTTCTTCATGTCCGGCATCTTCTTCATGTACGACATCTTCTCCATGTCCAACATCCTCAAAATCATCTTCACTTATACATCGTTTGTAACCATTCATGAAACCATGCATGACCAGGTGTGCCTTCAAATGGCCACCTTTAAAAGGGTATATCCAGACTTGTTCTTTCCATTTTTGACACGGACATTTTATCTCCTTGCGATTATTTTCATGCATCTCGGCCACCGCGGCTTCCAAAAATCTTGTCACGTTCATTAAATTCTTCTTCATGTTGCCTGCACGGTGTAAATTAATACAAAATCAAAACATTTATAATCATGCATATATATGCATAAACTCTCTTAAAAAAATTCGGCATGACCTTCCTTAAAAAAGGACATATAGAGTTTGCCCGAAATTCGCTGAAACAGAAATAAATTGACATTTCGGCAAAATATAGGCAACTTTAATCATGTCATGTGCGCACATCATACGATGATTCGACAAATACATAACCAACTTGATCATCATCATGTCACACATAATCCAATTAATTAAACTCTGTCTCAAGTGGTGTCATACACACAAAAAGTCATCATTTTCAAAAAGCAAAACTGTTTACCCACATAAATATGAAAGATAATCTCCTTGCTAGCTACTTGGGAGGAAATATGATCAAGAGAGGAAATGAGAGTGTGGGATCTAGTTGGTGGGAGAGAATGCAATGAAAGAGAGTTAAAGAGAGCTAGCTACATTACATATGTAGGAGTGAGAAAGATGAGCAAAGGAAAGAGTGAGGGGAGACATGTTTAATGGAGATGGTGGAGAGCAAAGAAGAGTGGTGTGAGGAGGAAGGGGAGGAAGAAGAGTGTGAGTAGGAAAGGGAGAAAAGGAGAGGGAAATAGAGCATTTAATGCTCTCAGCGCACAATCAGCAGTGCGGGGCACGAATGCGCGCCTCAACTAACCTATCAATCTAAAACGTGGGGGTAGCTAAGATGCGTTGCTTATAGGTGGGACCACAAAACTTGGCGAGGGCTAGCGACATTAGCAGTGCGTGTCTGGTCACAAATGCTGTAAATGACAGAAACATCTACAGCGCGGGTTGTAACATCCCAAAATTCTCCAAATTTTGAATGTTAATAAAATTAAATAGATGATGATTGTTTTCTTGATGTGTTTGATTTTCTCTGGGATTTAAAACTTTTGGAGTTTATTGAATATTAAAAAGAGAGGGAATAAAAGGACTTTCCCTAATATTCATAGTTGGTGTTTTGGAATTTATTATTTTAAAACAAAACCAACAAAACAAAATGAGAGAAGGTAATATGACTCCTTCACCATATTAAAAGGTTGAAAAATGTTTTAAATCATTATTGGAATTCTTTTGAATATTCAAAACATTTTTCAACTCAAGGAAATTCATTTGAGAAGATATAAAATGACTTATCCCCTTTTTAATAATGTTGGAAAATATTTAGAATATTACTTTAAAGTTTTTAAAATTTTATTTTGAGTATTATAAATAACTCTAAAATTATTTTAGGGATTTTATAATGCTAAGAGAGTTTTTATTTCATTGAAATGATTTATTAAATATTTTAAAAGAGTTCAAAAAGTATTCCAATGGGATATTTTTATTTACCAAATTATTTATTGGTGTAACAATTTTAAAATTTATATTTTATTATTTAGAAATGGTTTATCAATGCTTTTGACCAAATAAAAATACTTTTAATAATTTATCAGACTTTATTTGATTTATGAAAAGTATTTTATATTTAAATAAATTATTTAGAAAATGTTTCTATTTTTATTTTACTTTTTGGAAAATGTATTCATTAAATAAATTTCTTTGTATTATTTGATGAATTTAGAAATTTATTTCATATTTTTCTGATGAGTATTTATTTTTCTACAATTGTTTGAAGTTTCGGTTTTTAAAGAAAAAGAAAATGCGTACCGAGCCGGCCCAATAGCCTTTTCCGCCCACGAGCGCAATTTGAGCCCGGGACGGATTTCCAAAAAAAAAAGAATTCGGGCTATATAAGATTTCGAAAATTTTTTCTTTTTCGTTTTTTCCAGAAACCCTAAATCGTCCACGCCTCGATTTTTGTGTCGCCGCCTCAATTTCCGTGCCGCCGCCACCTCGATTTCCGTGCCGGCGAACCTCGGTTCCCGTGTCGCCACCACCTCGATTTCCATGTCGGCGAACCTCGGTTTCCGCGCCGCCGCCGCCGCCTCGATTTCCGTGCTGGCGAACCTCGGGTTCTGTGCCGCCGCCGCCGCCTCGATTTTCCGTGCCGGTGAACCTCGGTTTCCGTGACGCCGCCGCCTCGATTTCCATGCCCGACAAACCTCGATTTCCGCGCCATCGCCACGTCATCGGTACGTCTGCAATTTTGTCATGTAGTGAAAAGGATCTGTCTGCGACAGAAACTTTTATTTTATTCACGAATAGGTCCTTTTTCACAGTTTGGACCCTATAATCTTCGTAGCCGTATCTTTTAAACCGTGTATCGGAATTAGGTGATTATTTTTGCTACACGCTCGTGTTGTTCTGTAGTTTAGCATAGAATCAACTTTTCACGCCTTTGCACACTTTTGAATTTGAATTTATTTCAAATTCAAATTCAAATCCCGGAGGCCATATCTTGTAAACCGTTGATCCAAATCGAGTGATTCTTTTTGCGTTGGATCACTCGTTCCATGTACCTTATGTTATATCATGTGTACACAAAAATTCAAAATTTTATTGATCTGTTTGAATTAAAATTCAATTCAATGTTGCACTTGTTATGACCTGTGTTGTAGTATTCCGTTTCACGTGATTCTTTTTGCATATTGGATCATTTGAGACATGTTATCGGTAAGGTTCACACACTTTTCATGTGGGCATGATATTCACCTTGAATTCATAAATGTCCATGATCACAATTCCTTACCGATGAATCTTTATCTATTGACTCTCTCGAGTTCACTTCCACCGATCACCTTCGAGCACATCGACACCTGTGCACTTCAAAGCCCTTTTGTTTGGTTTCAAAAACCTTTGTGATTGTTTTGTTGATCTTTTGTTTTGTCCTTGTGATGTGATTGCTTATTTGAGTTCCTTCGTTGCGATAGATTTCTCGGAGTGTGACGAATAGAGTTGACTGGAACGTGAGAGCGAAGATCTTCACCGAATGGAAAAGGCAAGTTACACTTTGAGCATACCTCAACCTATATTTTCTATTATGCATGTAGCAAATTATCACTCTATGCATGTGTAGGATTATATATTAGTTATGATTTAAACCTAGTAGGATAGCCATATGTTCTGACCTTGTATTTCATTGTCGCCCTAGGATCGTGGTTGTTATATACTGCTATTGCTTTGTAGACGGGGAATGGTTGAGTTATCATTGAGCTATGTGAGGATTAATGACTTGATTAGCAAACTTAAATAGAAATCACCTCTGGACGGGCAGGGAATGCATCCTGGTGCTCATGCCTTGGATAAGGAGGGACCAGGACTGAATGCTTCCCGAATGGTTGTTTTGGTGGTGAACCGGGTGCGTCATGGCGAGTACCCTCTGACGCAGTGGGCGCCGTCCAGGCTCAAAAAGATCGGACAGACAGTGTGACTAGTAGCTTCCATGTACAACCACTGGCTATATGGGCTCTGGCTTAGATGAGTAAGTTGTGGGGAACCTGGCCCTGGTAGCTAGCTGATGTAGATATGATAGGTGTACCGGCTACCAAAGGGTGGAGGCAACCTCTTCTGAAAGACTATGTATCAATCTTTGGGTTGAGTCCAGTGGGGAAAGTGTACAAACCTCTGCAGAGTGTAAAAACTGATCATGATTAGCCGTGTCCACGGTTACGGACAACTTTGAGCAACTGGGCATTATTGTTGTTGGATGGTCTTGACAGATATTTCACCTTAATAAGAATTTGAGTGGGAACTTTTAATAAAGGGATGGTTGGAATTGGTGTAGCCCGATTCAACCATACTTAGGACTAGCAAGATAAATTAAAATTTGATTAGTTGTAGTATGTGAGGGAAAAACTGGCTTTCTGCAAAACCAAACCATAAACCTTTCCTTTAACTTATCCTTGCATGTAGATGTAGGTCTGTTATATACTTTTTCGTGTGACTTGTCGTACAAATCAGATGTACTGACCCGTGTTCGGGCTGTAACCTTCGGTGTTGCAAGATTGTATACGATGAGTAAGTGATGCGATGTAGGGTTACGATGTCTATACTCAACTTGCCGGTGGATTTGATGGACGCCACGAAGCTCTTTATTGTTTTCCGCTGTATTTCATTTGTAAGCTAGCCTTGAGCTATGCAGGTATGCTTTATTTTAATACTGGATTTTCGATGTAATATATAAGACATGTGGTTTATTCTTGATATTACATCATGTAATGTGTGTGCTAGCTATTGATCCAGGGACTAGCACCGAATGCACAGAGACTTGAATTCTTTAGTGAATCGGGTCGTTACACGGGTCAGTAGACCCACGCTTCTAAAGTATCTCGGCATGGAGGCCGCAGTTGGGACAACTATTTAGCAGTGTAGGCTTATTTCTGCGCGCTGCTAATTCCTACATATCTGAAGCGCGGTACAAATACAGTGTGTTGCTAAAGTTTTGTTGCAGCGCGGGCTTTGTATCCCGCGCTGCTAACGTCCATTGTTGTACGGACATTATCCTAGTAGTGATCCCTCCAAAGATTAGTGATCCATCTAGTAGCTAGAGTTCTCAACTTGTTTTTGTAGGTTTTGAAAATAAGAACGGATTGCCCAAAATACGACACCTATCACTAACAGGCTCGAGCTCTTGACTCCAACAGTTCAAACATTACTCACAACAATACCTCAAAACTATTGCAAGTTACTAATACAATTGAATAGCAACCTCAATTACCTACTTCAAGACAAGAGACAACTCAGTGCGACAACCAACTCTCTTAACATGATAAACATGAAAACTAATGAGAGTTCCAGCAACAAACTAAAAAAAAGCTAAAGCTCTTGAAAAATACAAACACGAAAACTAAGAGCTAAACATGGCAGCAGCTACGAAAAGATAAAGAACACACAACAGAAGAAAGATAGGCATGAAAATCCTATGATGTGTTCTAGTTTGAAGTGGAGCGTGTTTCTCTCCCACACAAAGTAAGTTGGGTTCTAACTTGTTATTAATAGCAAGCAAAGCTAGGGAAAACTAAAAATGAAACCTAAGAGCGAGACGCTCCAAGCATAGCACATAACGCATGAAGTGATAAAAATATAGTGAGACGGAGGACGAACTGATGATTGTTGATGAAGAAGGGGATGCACGCGGGCATCCCCAAGCATAGACGCTTGAGTCTCCTTGAATATTTATTGGGGATGCATGGGGGCATCCCAAAGCTTGAGTGTTTGACACTCCTGGATCTTCTTTCATCATCTTCCCTCGCACACTTCAAAACTCCCTTCATACATATCTCATCATAAGCTGATTAGAGAGGTTAGTACCCTTAATAAAATATATTTTTCTCCACTGGAAATAAAGATATTCTTGGAGAGTTACTATTTCTCAAGATTTCCAAAAGGTTTTTGCAAACAAAAAGCAAGCTTAGGGTTTGCAAAAGTGAGGAAAGACAAAACGTGGCAGAATCTGTGAAAAATAGAACAACAGGTAGTAAATAATTTTTCGGGGCATTTCTGCAACTCAAATCAAAAAACTCATATCAGACGCTCGAAATTGAATTGTAAGGACCACGCTGTCAAAACATTCAGATCAAAAAGATGATCTGGTGATTTTCGGCTAAGTTTTCCTTCCAAGGACAAAATCTGTTTTCTGGACAGTATGTCCCAACTTTTGATCGTTCTTGCAATCGGAGCCTAAACTTGGCTCAAAGCTTGAAAATAAATATACAATGATTTTTCGACAGTAGTAACAATCATCAAGACCACTAAAAACAAAAGTAAAAACATCTTGGGTTGCCTCCCAACAAGCGCTTTATTTTACGCCTTTAAGCTAGGCATGAAGATTTAAAAAATGTACTCTCATAAGAATAAGGATTAGAAGCAAAAGAGAGCATCAAGAAGAAAATATGAAACACATTTAAGCCTAACCCACTTCCTATGCATAGGCATCTTATAAGAAAATAAATCAAAGAAGCACAAAGTGACAACCATAGGAAGGTGGAAGGAGAACAACTTCAAAACTTTCAACAAAAAGAGAGGTGTTTTAGTAACATGAAAGTTTCTACGACCAATCTTTCCTCTCTCAAAGTAATTTTTAGTAGTATCATGAACAACATCAAGAATATAACTATCACATAAATCATGTTGTTCATGACCTAAAAGCACACGTGTATATTTTTCAACACAGTCTTTAGGATGATAAGATAAAAGAAACCCATTACATTGAGCCTTGATAAGAGCAAAATTCTCCGGAATATGAGTTGGAGATTTCAAAAGGATAATAGGGAAATCAAGTGTGGGTGCAATAGCAACAATTTCATTCTTAACATAAGGAACTATAGCAAGTTCATCTTCGTAAGCATCATCCATAGTGGCATCATGGCCATCAACAAAGCAAGTATCAAGATTTTCAGAAAGGGATGTATCAAGTGAGTCCTCGGAATCATGGGATTCCTCATCATAGCAATCATTGGCCTCTTCTTGGGCAGCAAACATTTTTTTAAAATCCTCAATATAATCATTGCAAATATAATTCTCAAAGCAATAGGCAAGAACTGCAAAGTTTTCAGACTTGTGAATAGTATCGTAATACTTTTCAATCAAAGAAGAAATCTCATAAGCACCCTTAAAAGCAACCAACTATTCAATCTTTTAAACATCAAACTAATCATAAACACCTTTAGCATAAGAAGATAAGATCTCATTTTCATTAAACTCACATTGTAAAGGTAGGTGTTTACGATCTATATTAGAATAGCAAGTAAAATCATAAATGTGGCATAAACACTCAGCATAGCAATAAGAAGTTTGTATTTCGTCCCATAAGTGTCTCCCTTTCTGAGATAAGCGGTGCCGCATATAATGAGCGTGTTAATCCAATTATTTTTCCTCAACCAAGTCGGTTGGGTTTTTAGCGCGAGCACAAATTGATCGAAGACGATCCAAGTGGAACATGTCCATCCTTCCAGGTTGGTTCCACACCCACTGTAAAGATAACATAAATAGGCAAAGCAAGACAAAGGCAAAAGGTAGCAACTATTTTTGTGGTTTTTCATAAAGCACACAAAGATAAAAACTGAAAGGTAAACTAACAAGACTAAAAAGCAAAGGTAAAAGATAGCGTGCAACTCCCCTATCTTGACGATTGGAGTCCCCAGCAACGGCGCCAGAAATTTGCTTGATGCGCGAGAGATGATAATGGCTTCTCGCCCTTCGTTGGTTACCTCAAGTGGAAGGTGAAATGTTGGATAGCAGCAAATTTCCCTTTGCAAAGGTGCCAAGGTTTAGAGTGTCTCCCATCGGACTACGAAAGCGACAAGTAGGTGGTTCAGCAAGTGATGCACCATCTGAAAAGAATCACTCGCTTCGCCTGGACCTGCACAGAAATACAAATAACTTTTCTCCCAACGAAGTTCAGAGAGGTTGTTAATATCTCCATCGTTTTTGTTTACAAAGGATCAAACGCAAGGGATAATGATAATGTTAGCTACTAGAAAGTAAAAGCAGAAAATAAATTGAGCGGGTAAACGGTGATGAGAATATGGACCGGGGTCCCGTGATGTTCACTAATGATGTCTCTCTCCCAAAAGACGATAAAACTGCTATGCGAGGTAAAAAAATTACAGCTGGGCAATTGACAGGATTAAAAACGCACCGCAATGCTAATTATGCTAAAAAGAAAGGAAGAGGCTCAAAAGAATGGGTGGTACACCAAAATAAGTAGACCGAAATCTAAAAGCATCTACTACTAATCATCCACCTTGAGATATCTATCCAGAACATCTTGGTGGTATTAAGTTGCGAGCCCCACCCAAAGTGTAAACCCAAAGCAATAGACAACTGCATTAAAAGAACTTTGCGTAAAGAAAATAATCCTTGCAACCGCGGTTACAAGCACCGTTGTTTTCCCCCTTGTGGCAACAACACATCCCCTAGACTCATGTTTCTATCACTCAAGAGTGTCATCAGGGGGCATGAACCCACAATCGAGCATAACGTTCCCTCTTGGAGTCACTACCTACTACTTGGCCAAAGCAATAAACAACAACGGAGAACATGCAAAATTACTTAGGAACAAAAATATAAAAGATAAGAACCAAATATATTACTCTATCACAAACTGAACATAGTCTCATAATCCATCACATCCCAGCAAACTCAGCATAGCAACAACAGAAAGAATTACATATGTGCCTTGATCATGTAGGGAAGCTCACAAGGTCTAATCCGTGAAGAACAAAGAGGGGAGGAGAACATCACATAGCTACTGATCACGGACCCATGGTCCAAGGTAGACTACTCGCGGATCATCCGGGAAGCGTCCATGGTGGACGGAAAGCTCCCGGAGGTCAATCCTCCCTCCTGCAGGGTGCCGGGAAGAGGTCTGCTGGCACTCCCGATCTTGGAAGCGCGGCGGCGGTGGAACAGAGACGAGATCGCTAAAAAGGGTTATGTCTTCGGAAGAATCCCGCCACAGAGTATATATAGGCGAAGGGGGCAGCCAGGGGGGCTACCAAGGGTCTAGGCGCCCCCTGGCACGGCTAGCCACTAGGGCGCGCCACCAGGCCGCCTGAGCCCCTGGTGGTGGCCCTCTGGCCCCACCCATGTGATTCCAGAAGGTTCCTTTGCGCTGATTTTTTTATCTGATTTTTCCTTAATTTTTGGAGCACTTTTAATATGGGGGAAACCTGAAATAGAAAAACAGCAGAAAACAGGAACTGGCACTGGGGTGCACTGAGTTAATACGTTAGTCCAAATATGATCAAAAGTGTATGAAAGTGTATCTAGATCATAGCAATATCACACAAAACATTCATGGAGCAAGAAGAAATTATAGATACGTTTGGGACGTATCAGTCCACCCACACAACACTTATCAACACAAAACATAGTGCTAGACGGAATATGGCGAAAGTAACTTGACTATCTCTCTTGTGTGTCCTCAAGAACGCTTTAGTATTGATAAGTTCAATCCATCGGCTTATCCTTTGTGTTCAAAAGGATTGGGCCACTTTCTGCACCTCAGCACCATTTACTTTCCTTTCTTTTACTTACTTGATCCTTATACCAGAAAACCCATCAAAAGTTACCTTTCAGTACTTGTAGTTATTCCTTTCTCAAGATCACTTGTCAATACCTTCTCCTCCTCGTTGGGTTCGACCCTATTACTTATCGAAAAGGCTATGACAGATCCCCTATAGTTGTGGGTCATCAATACCATTTTCTGCCGCCATTGCCAGGGACTGTGGCGCTATTGGTAATGAAATTGGTAAGAAAACCTTTACACTATACGTGTTGTTTTTATTTTGTTGTTACTACTTTTCATCCTTATGGATAATTCTGTTCTTGGTTCGTTGCTTGTGGGGAACCGTCCCGCCACGGTTGTGGTGGAGAAGGCTCCTCCACCCACTGAAATTGTTTCTTTTAAAATACCAACTAGTATTGTCGATTATGTCTTAGCTAATCGCTATGCAAGAGACAGACATCCAGGCGATCACTTGCTCTATCTTTCACAATTATGTTCCTTATTTAATCTTGAAGGTGTATCAATGGATTTTTTTTCATTAGGAAACTATTCTCTCTATCATTTAAAGATAAGTCTTTGGATTGGTATAAGCTTCTCGATAACTCTCATTTACTAAATTGGCAAGAGCTTATGCCTCTATTTTATGCAAAGTTTTATCCTCTTCATGAAATACATCAAGACAAGAACTTTATTTATAACTCTTGGTCTCGTGACGGAGAAAGTATCTCCCAATATTGGGGGAGATTGAAATCCCTAATGCTCAAATGTCCCAATCATGAGCTCCCCAAGGAAATTATTCTTACAACTTTTATGCAAGACTTTCTTGTCAGGATAGAGAAATGCCCAATGCCTCCTCTAGTGGGGTATTTCAAACCAGAAGTGTTGAAGAGAGATGGGATCTTATTGAAAGGATCCAGAAGAAGTCTGAAGATTGGGAGATTGATAAAGGTATTGAACCCGTTATAAATTATGAGCATGATTACATTGAAAGCTATGTGAAAACTGCTTACTTCAATACCTTTTGTGCTAAGATTGGTCTTGATTCCTAGCTTTTAGTTGATTTTTGCAAAGACTTTGCCTCTCATATTGATTTTTCTAAGAAGGAGGATCAGCACCATAAGCCCTTTAAGGAATTACCTGTTGATGTTAATGTTGCTGGCCCTATCTTACCTGGAGTTTTATATGAAAAGTCCCCTTTTCCCACAAGGATGAGGGATCATTATTTTGTCACGGTTATAGTGAATAAAAGTGAAAGAACGACTGATGAGCATGAGGACCTGATCAAGGTCAATCCTCAAGTTGCATTGGCTAAAGATCTTGTTCGTAGTAATGTTGAAGATTCCAATATAAATTTTTTTGTTGTTTCCACTAACCTTGTTACAACCAAGAATAAAGGCCCAATTTTAGGTAATCCAGTTGTATCAGTTAAAATAGGAGATCATAATTACTATGGGCTATGTGATTTGGGATCCAGTGCTATTCCTTTTCATTTTATCAAGAGATCATGAACGAGATTTTACCATGTGAAATTGAAGACGTTGATGTCACTATTCATCTTGCATAGAAAGAAACTATCTCTCCGGTGGGAATTGTGAGAGATGTTGAAGTCCTATGTGGAAAGGTAAAATATCCTACCGACTTTCTACTACTTGGTTAAGTGCAAGATAGTTTTTGCCCTATTATCTTTTGTAGACCTTTTCTCAAGACTTGTGGAGCTATTATAGATTGCAAGAAAGGTAAAGTATATGTTGAATCCAATGGTGCGCCATATGAATTTAACTTTTCTAAATTTTCCAAGAAAACTCGTAGTACTGATTTGCATAGTAATGATAAAATTATTGAAGATATTTCTTCTATTGCTATTCCTCCTAACGATCCTTTGCATCAATATATGGAAGACCACAAGAATGACATTCATATGCAAGAAATAACGAGCTAGATGACATATTTTTGTGACAACCTGCTATCTTGAAGCACAACCTTCCGGTTGAGCCTTTAGGAATTCTATCACAACCAAAAGAAGATCCGGTGTTTGATCTAAAGCCTCTTCCTGATATGCTCATGTATGCTTATTTAGATGAAAAGAAAGTATATCATGTTATTGTCAATGCTAACCTTTCAGGATATGAAGAAGAGCGATTATTGGAAACCCTTCGTAAACACCAAGGAGCCATTGGCTATACCCTTGATGATCTTAAGGGAATTAGTCCATCTATCTGTCAGAACACTATCAATATCGAGTCTGATGCTAAACTGGTTGTTGATCACCAATGATGGTTGGATCCGAAGATGAAAGATGTGGTGAGGACCGAAGTCCTCAAGCCTTTAGCCACAGGTATCATCTATCCCATAGATGATAGTATGTGGGTAAGTCCAGTACACTGTGTTCCTACGTAAGGAGGTATTACTGTGGTTCCTAATGATAAGAATGAACTAATGCCTCAAAGAATTGTTATTGGATATAGAATGTGTATTGATTACAAAAAGTTGAACAAGGAAACCAGGAAGGACCACTACCCGTGCTGCCTTTCATAGACCAAATGCTTGAAAGGATATCCAAAAACACTCACTTTTGTTATCTTGATGGGTATTTTGGCTTCTCTCAAATTCATGTTAACACTGATGACCAAGAGAAGACCACTTTTACTTGTCCTTACGGTACTTATGCTTATAGACGTCTGCCTTTTGGATGCCCTATCCAAGGGATCTTAAAGGTATTCATAGTTTCTTGGTCATGGTGGTTTCTATAGAAGATTTATTAAGGATTTCTCTACAGCTTCAAGACCCCTAACGAATCTTCTCCAGAAGGATATTCCTTTTGTTTTTTATGAATACTGTAAGGAAGCCTTTGAGGTTCTTAAGAAAGCCTTAACAACTACTCCTATAGTCCAACCACCTGATTGGAGTTTTCCTTTTGAAATCATGTGTGATGCTAGTGACTTTGCTGTTGGGAGCTATTGTAGGACAAAGGGTTGATAAGAAATTGAATGTTATACATTATGCTAGCAAAACCCTTGATAGTGCTCAAAAGAATTATGCTACTACCGAGAAAGAGTTGTTAGCAGTAGTATTTGCTTGTGATAATTTTAGACCTTATATTATTGGTTCAAAAGTTATTATTCATACTGACCATGCTGCCATTAAGTATCTTCTGGATAAGAAGGATGCCAAACCAAGTCTTATCAGATGGGTTCTTCTTCTTCAAGAATTTGATTTGCAGATTGTTGATAAGAAGGGAGTAGACAATCCTGTAGCGGACAACCTCTCCAGGATGGAGAACATAACATATGATCCTATTCCGGTCAACGATAGCTTTCCAGATGAATAGGTAGTTGTTTTAAGGGTAAAATCTACTTCCGATCCATGGTTTGCAGATTATGCTAACGTTATTGTTGCAAAGTTTTTGCCTCTAGGTTTTATATTTCAGCAAAAGAAGAAATTCTTCCACGACTTGAGGCATTACTTTTGGGATGACCCACATATTTTTAGAGAAGGTGCGGATGGAATTGTGAGAAGATGCATACCAGAGAATGAGCAGAAGGATATCTTGTGGGAATTTCATGATAACCATTACGGAGGACATCATGCCGGTGAAAGGACCACACACAAGGTTCTTCAATCAGGTTTTTATTGGCCTACTCTCTTTAAAGATGCTAGAAATTATGTTTTATCATGTGATACGTGTCAGAGAGTTGGTAACATTAGTAGGAGAAGTGAGATGCCTATGAATTAGTCTCTAGTCATTGAGCCTTTTGATTGCTGGGTTTTTTTTATTTTATGGGTATTTTCCTCCTTCTCACAAGTACACTCAAATTTTAGTACCTGTTGATTATGTAACCAAGTGGGTTGAAGCAATCCCTACTGAAGGTGCCGATCAGAAGACATCTTTGAAAATGCTTAAAGATGTAATCTTCCCTAGGTTTGGTGTACCCAGGTACCTCATGACCGACGGGGGATCACATTTTACGCATGGTGCTTTTAGAAAATCTCTAGCGAAGTATGATGTTAATCATAGGATTGCTTCACCTTACCACCCTCAAACAAGTGGGAAAGTTGAGCTCACAAATAGAGAGATCAATTTGATCTTACAAAAGACAGTGAACAGTTCTAGAAAGGACTGGTCCAAAAAGTTGGGAGATGCCTTGTGGGCGTATAGAACTTCTTACAAAACCCCATGGGCATGTCTCCTTATAAGATGGTGTATGGCGAAGCTTTCCATGTACCTTTAGATTTAGAGCATAAGGCTTTCTTGGCTTTTAGAGAGCTTAATACTGACCCTAAGCTTGCTGGTGAACTTGACTTCTCTAGATAAGTGGAGAAGTGAAGCTTACGAGAGCGCAAAAATGTTCAAAGAAAAGGTAAAGAAGTGGCATGACAAGAGAATTTTGAAACTGGAATTTAATGTTGGTGATAAAGTTTTGTTGTATAGATCTCGTTTCAGGTTTTCTCTAGGTAAATTACTTTCCAAGTCGGAAGGACCGTACCACATTGAAGAAGTATACCGCTCTGGTGCGATCAAGATTAACAATTTTGAAGGAACCAAACCACAAGTACTGAATGGGAAAATACTCAAGCATTACATAGAGGGAGACCCTATCAATGTTGAGGTGTACGTGACAAAGATAGCTCCTCATGAAGAAGATATTGCAACACTGTGTCAGACACCAGCAGAAGTAGAAAACGAATAGGTATGGAAAATGGTAAGAAAACTTCGTAAAAATCCATAAAAGTTTTATATTGTCAGTTTTTGGAAAATAAGAAAAATTCCCAGCCGAAGTGGAGCCGGAGAGGATCTCCCGGTGGCCCAGGCGGCATGGTGGCGCGGGCCACCTCCTTGCCGGGCCAGGTGGCCGCCTGGTCCACCAGGAGTCCGTCTCCGACCCCCCATTGGCTCATTACTTTCCTTTCGGTGCAGAAATTTTTGTTATATATTTTCCCGGATCTTCCCGGCTCTGTATCTTGCGATTCCATGCGTTTTCTTTTCGATCTGTTTCTTCCAGGATAAGAGGATTTTGTCTGAGATATCTTCTTGTGACTCGAGCGAAGAGGACTACATGGGTCGTCGTCTTCATCGTGTCCATCAAGATGTTAACCAAGGGAATGTACCTGGATGGGCCACAAAGGAAGAAATTGTTGTAAGACAAGCTGAGATGGAGCGCTCCGTGAGAGAAGAAGTCAAGATGGTCACCATCTAACAAGAAGGCGATCCTTCAACAAGAGGATCAAAATCCAGCAACCCTGTCTTGGTGGGGTTCATTAACCCGCAACATGATCTTTCTATTAACCTTTAAGGTACAACCACTCCACGTGTGTCATCTACTATATCTGAAGATCATCGGACCACTTCCCAATTCTGTGAAGACTTCCGTGTACTAAAAGTATAGGTGGCCATTTTGGAGGCTGAAAACAAAATCCTTCTGTGCATATTAATGGATCTGAAGAATACTAACGAGGATCAGCCTCGGCAAATCCCATGGTCAAGGACCCTGGGTTAGTCATAGATTAGGAACAGTTTGGATGATACTCGTCGGCTAACAGGAGAAGCACTTCCCTGCTCGATATTATTGCGTGAGGGGGCGATTAGAAGGGAGGCCAAGGCGAGTTCTCGCAAGACCAGGAGAGTAGATTGTGTATGGGATGATCAAGACGTCTCCCCTCCCAGCCTTTATGTACTAGGCTAGGTCTCGGGGAGTCTGTACTAGATTACAGAGATAGTTTCCTAGTTCTAGTCTTGCCTTGTGCGCCAAGTCGTGCCTTCCATATCAATCGCGGAATCCTACGTCGGTGCTTGATTGGGCCAGCTGTGTGCCTGTTGAGGCTTTCCAACGGGCCTTCCATCTTCATACACACCGGGTATCCTCATACGCAGGAGTCATGGGGTTACCCCCTCGTCAGTAGCCCCCGAGTGCCTGGGGGACTCGAAGATTCGCGCCGGGACTGGAATTTATCAAAGTTTTATTATTTGTAAGCGCAGCATACCCGCGGGCTGTTAGCAGTTTTAATCCATGAAAATACCTGTTTTGAGGGATTGCAAGTTGAAAAGGGCCCAAGGAGTCGACTGGTCAAGCCTTGGTGAATTGCACTAGTGGAAAATACCGCAGTAGCCCAATCAAGCTCACGTCTCTCGACATGAACTTGGAACGACCGGTGTCTAGCAAAGTCATGCCGCTGCAGGTCTTATAGGATCAATTGCTGCTAGTCTAAGCAAATAGCCTGAGCGCGTCCGCTCGGCTCTCTCTATCATGCGAGCGCATGGAAAAGGTTGGGAGTGAAATCGCTCTGCGGCAAGTCCCGGCCCGGCCGTTCTGCGCAGCGGCGTCTTACCTACAAACTAAGCTTGCGTGGAATCTGGGAACAGTGTGTCGTGGCCCAGGTATAATTGTTTTTTGTAGAGGCACGGAGCCTGATTAGCGATGCACCCACTTGGGATAAACAATCAAGTGAGCTATTAGTAGTCACTCTGGGAGCTTTTTGCGAACTCGGGCGAGGAAAATAAGAAAGCGCCCACTCGGAAAGTCGTCGAGTGCGCGAGTAGATCATATTGTCGAATATTCGTTTAAGTTTTTGCGAGTAGTCACTCGAATGCGTTGCTGTCTTCAGGGTGAGGGAGCACCCGAACTCTGTAAGTACGTTTACTTCTGCTAGGGCGAGTGATCACTCGAGAACATTTTCCTTCTAGGTGAGGGAGAACCCGAACTCGAATAAAGGTGCTCCCGATGGGAGTAAAAGATTTTTAGAATCAGAAAAATTTGGCACCAAGATATAGGTAGCCTTTGCAGTCTTATGTTTTTTCAATTGCCTTTATCTTGATCCGTCCTTCTTGAGATGTCACTTTATAGGCGTTTGTCATGCTATTTGATGACCTATGATGACGCTTGGTCTTCAATCCGTCGTGTCTTCTGGCCAGTCATAATGACGACTTGGACGCCATGCTGCCTGGTGCCTATTGGATTTCCAATGCTTGTATGGGAAACAGGCGAGATTTGACATGTCCTTCAAATAGTTCTGACCGTGTGAAGGCATCTTGTCTTGGAATTCGTAACGCCCGGCGTGTTTGGTCTTTGATTTAATGATGGCTCCACCTAGGCTTCTTCGTGTTTTCCTGGTTTGCCCTTGGATTGTGTTATAAATACCTCCTATGGTTTACCTGTCCTTGGCATCCATTCTTCGCGCCTTTCTCTTCTGCTTCTCTTTCATATGGCGCCCAAGCGCAGTAATGGTGTGACTAGGCGAGGTCGTGGCCGCACGCCTCGTTCTTCACGCGGTGGACATCGTGGTGGTGCGTCGGCACCTTCTTCTTCTTCTTCCGTGGAGGAGGGTTTTTGGCGCAATGATTTCCTTTTTGGCGCAATGATTTCCTTTATGCTCGAGCCCCCAAGTGCTTTTAAGTGAAGTCGCATGAGCGAGGATAGCGTATCTCGGGGGGAGTTTACTCTCGAGCCCCCGAGTGCTTTTAAGTGATAATGCTTGGGCCCTTCCGACATTATGGATGGCCCTTCCCATTGTGGAGCGAGTTTATGTACTTTTTCTTGTATCAGTCGCAAGATGAGGTCTCCTTTGCTGAAGATTCTTGTACGCAGGCGGCTGCTTTGATATGTGCGCAGCTTGTCCTGGTATCCTTCATATCTTGTTATCCCTGTGTCTCGTGCTTCCTCTGTTGTATCTTTATCGTTCTGTAGTGCTTCTTCTGCTTCTTCCTCTTCGTACCCTGAGATGCGAGGGGCTCCAAATTGTAAGTCGTGCGGCATTTCCTCTTCTTCCCCGTATACCAAGAAGAAAGGTGTGTACTGGGTCGAGCTGTTTGGGGTGGTACGCAGGCTCCATAGTACCGCGGGAAGTTCTTCTACCCAGTTGCCTGCGGCTTCTTCCAGTGGTGCAAGGAGTCATTTCTTTATTCCTCCACATACTAGGTCGTTTGCTTTCTCCACCTGGCCGTTGGATTGTGGGTGCGTGACCGATGCGTAGTTGATCTTTATGCTAAGCTCCTGGAAAAAGTTTTGGAACTCTGCTGCTGTGAAGTTTGTACCGTTGTCTATGATAATATTGTGTGGTACGCCGAATCTGAAGATGATTGACTTGATGAAGTTGACTGCTGTGAGGGTTGTTGAGCTAGTGATATGTACTGCTTCGATCCATTTGGTGAACTTGTCGACTACGACTAGTAGGTGTGTTCGTCCTCCTTTTGAGGATTTCTTGAGTGGACCCACCATGTCGAGTACCCATTTTGCGAAAGTCCAGGACAGTGGTGTAGTTTTGAGCTCTGATGCTGGGGCGTGCGGCCTGCTGGCGAACTTCTGGAAGTCGATGAAACGTCGCACGATATCTTCCGCATTTCTCATGGATGTCGGCCAGTAAAAACCTGCTCTAAAGGCCTTGGCCACGAGTGTGCCTTCGTGAATCTCGAGTAGTAGGGCTTTTCCGTTTTCTTCATCGATACACTTTTGGGGGACCTGAGAGATGTTGCGCTTGTATAGCTTTCTGTTTATTACTGTGAATGCTTTGGATCGTCAACTAATGCGTCGAGCTTCTGCAACGTCCTATGGTAAGGCGCCTTCGATTACGAATCGAAGAAATGGTTTTCTCCAGGCCGGGTCTTCGAGTGCGGCTGGCTCTGCGTCTTCCGTTGATTGGCTGCTTGGGTTGTCGGTCGTGCTTGTTGCTGCCACCTGCGCTGGTTCATCTGCGTCATCTGCCTCTGCAACTGCCTCGGGCGCAGCTGGCTTTAATTTGGTTGATCTCTGGTTCATGCTCTCGACGAAAACAGCGGGTGTTACTTTTCCTCGAGTCGATGCGATGTTCGCAAGTTCGTCGGCTTTTGTGTTATTTGCTCTGGGGACGTAATTGAGTTCGCAGCCGTCGAATCCTCCCTCTAGTGTGTTGTAGAGCTTCTGGTAGGTCGTCATGTTGTCTGCGACTGCGTTACAGTCTCTCATCGCCTGCTGAACGACGAGGTTGGAGTCGCCGTAGATCGAGAGGCGAGTGGCGCCGCAAGTTTTTGCCATGCGCATGTCGTGGAGTAGTGCCTCGTATTCTGCTTCGTTGTTTGAGGCATTGCTGAAGTTGATCTGGAGGATGTATTTGAGCTTCGTTCCTTTGGGGGAGACTAGTACGATGCCTGCTCCGGCTCCTTGCTGTCTTTTGGATCCGTCGAAGAACATCGTCCATGAGTTGGATAGATCTGGGGGGGCCTGGTGTTTGGACCTCTGTCCACTCGACCAAGAAGTCTGGGATTACTTGGGCTTTGATTATTGTTGGGTGTTTGAACTGCAGATCTCGTGGGCTGAGCTCGATGTTCCACTCAGCGACTCAACCGGTTGCTCCGGTGTTGTTGAGGATGTCCGCCAGTGGTGCACTGCTCACGATTGTGATGGGGTGTTCGTCGAAGTAATGCGATACTTTTCTGGAGTTCATGATGATGGCGAGCAGGAGCTTTTGGTAGTGCGGGTACCGTTGCTGTGGATTTGTGAGCAGTGTGCTAAGGTAGTAGATTGATCTTTGTATGCTCTGGATTTTGCCTTCTTCTGCGCGCTCGACGACGAGTGCCGTGCTGACTACACTGCTGCGTGCTGCTATGTAGAGGTAAAGTTTCTCCCATTCTTTGGGGACCGCCAAGATTGGAGGAGTCGAGAGGGTTTTCTTTAGATATGCGAATGCATTGCAGGCTTCCTCGGTCCACTCGAATTTTTCTCCTTTTCTGAGCAGTTGGTAGAACAGTAAGGTCCTTTCTCCTAGCCTGCTGATGAAATGGCTCAGTGCTGCAAGTCTTCCTATGATCTGTTGCACGCCTTTGATATTGTTTGGCCTTTGCATCTTGGCGATTGATTGGACCTTTTTGGGGTTTGCTTCGATTCCTCGGGCGGAGACCATGTACCCGAGTAGTTTTCCAGCTGGGACGCCGAACACACACTTTTTTGGGTTGAGCTTGATTTTGTACTTGTTGAGGGCCGCAAATGTTTCGCGGAGTTCTTCGAGTAGCGTGTTTGCGCTGTAGGTTTTGATGACAATGTCGTCTACGTAGACCTGGACGTTTCTGCAAATTTGGTCTCTCAAGTATGCTTGAATCATTCATTGGTACGAGGCTTCTGCTTTTTTTAGGCCAAAGGGCATTGTTTGTTAACAGAACACGCCGTAGGGGGTGATGAACGAGGTGTGCTCTTCGTGTTATTCCTTCATCCTGATCTGATTGTATCCTGAGTATGCATCGAGGAAGGATAGGAGGTCACATCCTGCTGTGGATTCGATTATCTGATCGATTCTCGGCAGGGGGAAGTGGTCTTTCTGGTAGTGCTTGTTGACAGGCCCGTAGTCGACACACATCCTCAGTACCTCATTGTCTTTTTTAGGGACTAGGACTGGATTTGCAATCCAGGTTTCTTTCTTCGTCTCTCGGATGAACTGTGCGTCGAGTAGTCGGTTGATTTCTTCTCCGATTGCTCTGCGCTTGGGCTCTGAGAATCGTCGCAACGCCTGCTTTACTGGTTCGGTGTTTGGCTTGATGTGGAGCGTGTGTTCTGCGAATTCTCACGGTATTCCGGGCATGTCGGCTGGGCACCAGGCGAAAAAATTTCATTCTTCGCGAAGGAAGGTTATGAGGGCGGTTGCTTGTTCTTCTGGGAGGTGGGCGTATACGCGGACCGTCTTCTCTGGGTCTGTTGGGTGAACTTGGTGGGTCATTGTGTCGCTGTCGATGCTGAAATCGCGGCCGAATTCTTTTGACTCTCTTCGGCTCGCCAGTGGGAAGATGCTTTTATCCGTCACCATGGCTATTTCTTTGAGTTGTTGTTGGGCTCCAAACGTGTCGGAGACTTTGTGGAAGTCGCTAGCGCACTAGTCCGATTTGGATGAAGCTTCCCTTGACTGTGATGACTCCTGCGGGTCCTGGCATCTTGAGCTTGAGATATGCATAATGCGGAACCGCCATGAATTGTGCAAACGCTGGTCGCCCGAGTATGGCGTGGTATTGCGACTGCCAGTCGAGAACTTTGAACTCGAGCACTTGTTTTGCAAAGTTGTGCTTGCTGTCGAAGATGACATCAAGCTCAATTTTTTCGATGGAGGCGGGTGCTTAACCTGGAACTACGCCATATATTGTGGTGCCGGACTTCTTCCAAACTGATCGTGGGATTAGCATCTTATGTAGGGTGCTGGCGGAGATTATGTTTAGGCTGCTGCCTCCATCCATGAAGACTCTATCCATGTCGTAACCTCCGACCTGGGCTTCAAGGACCAGGGGTGCGTGCCCCGGCCTTGGGACTGTGGGCGGGTGGTCGCTCTGAGAGAAGGTGATGCTGGTCTCGGCGCCGCACAGTTGGTAGATTCCTGCTATCTTTAAGCCCTCGAATGCTTGGTCCTGCATGGTGTAAGCGTCCTTCTTTGTTTTTAAGGGTGTTCCTTCTTGGATCATGCAGATTCTCCCATGGGACGTAGGGTATTATCTTTCTGTACTTGGTGCTGGTGGTTGCGCGCTTCTTCGAGTGCGCTTGGCTTCATATTGCTTTTCCTCCTTGAGGTTGTTGGAGAGTTCGGTGAATAGGCGACAATCTCCTAGGGTGTGGCTTGCTCTGAGGTGTCCCCAACTGTCTTCGAAATAGTGGATCGCGCAAGGTCCTTCCAGTTGCTCTCTGGCTGTGAGCTTACTTGAGCCAGCGTGCCTTCTTCTCCTTGAGACTTGGAAAATCTTCGAGTGATATTCTGTTCAGTTGTGGAATCTTGGGTCGAGTTCTATCCCATCGCTGAGCGACTGGTTCTGGATGAAGTTGGCGAATTCATTTGGTCTTCGGTCTGGGCTGTAGTACTCGCCGGTCTGGGTTTCGGAGTCGCTGTCTTGTCGCGCGGCGGGAGTCTGGGTGGCGGCGGGTCGTCGAGTGGTTGGCAAGTCTTCTGTCACGCGCCGCGACTCTGTGAGTGGGGATCCCATGTAGAGTCCTCGCGCCTGTTTTCTGGGTCGTCAGGTTATTTTCCGTCAGCGATAGATCTGGCGGTCGTCGAGGTGCTGGACTTGATCCGGCTGCAGGCTAAGTTATCTTGACGGGCGATGGAGATGCTTGTGGTGAACTTGAACTCCTCGAGCGGGCTAGATTTTGCTCTAGTCCTTGAGTCCTGATTTGCTGAAGGCGGGACCGCCGAGATCGTGATTCCAACCTGTGTAGTTCCCATAGACGGCGCCAATTGACGTGGATCAGCCTCGGCAAATCCCATGGTCAGGGACCCTGGGTTAGTCATAGAGAAGGAACAGGTTGGACGATACTCGTCGGCTAATAGGAGAAGCACTTCCTGTTCGATATTATTGCATGAGGAGGCGATTACAAGGGAGGCCAAGGCGAGTTCTTGCAAGACCAGGAGAGTAGATTGTGTATTGGATGATCAAGACGTCTCCCCTCCCATCCTTTATATACTAGGCTAGGTCTCGGGGAGTCCGTACTAGATTATAGAGATAGTTTCCTAGTTCTAGTCTTCCCTTGTGCGCCAAGTCGTGCCTTCCATATCAGTCGCAGACTCCTACGTCAGTGCTTGATTGGTCCAGTCGTGCGCCTGTCGAGGCTTTCTAACGGGCCTTCCATCTTCATACACACCGGGTATCCTCATACGCATGAGTCATGGGGTCTCCCCCTCGTCAAATACCAAGAAGAATCAAAATTAAAATCTTCATGGGTAAGGGCATCCCCTTAGCTTGTTCCAAGCTTGGGGGAGTGCCCGGTATCTTTATCTTTATCTTTATCTTTTATCTTTCGTGGTCAAAAGTGTAGTTTCGTATCATGTCTAGGGAAGTTATCTTATGAAATAGGTGTTTGCATTGAGGTCCATCACTCCTTTATGGAGAGTCTTGTATACGTGAGCGTGCAGTTGTCTATGACGAAATATTAATGAGAAGTGTATTGGTTTCTTCGCCGCACTTGGTATTCTCTTCATGCAATCGACCTTATATGATAATTATTATGGGATTATTGATCTTATATATCAGGTATGGCTTTGGAAACTTTATTTAATCTTGGGAAACATAGCTTTGGTCATAAAAACAAGCATGAGTTTTTCTAGTAGCAACTTAGCCAAAACCTTTATGTTCTTATGCTTGAAGTGTTATGCTGACAAGGAAGACAACTTGATGCTTCATGCCAACTCTTAATGTTGGACCTTATATTGTTTTGCATCCAAGTCAACATCATTTGTCTTCTTTCAAATCCTTTTCTAGCCAAACCTTGTACTAAGCGGGAATGCTACTTGTGCACCCATACCTTGAAACCTCAACCTTCCAAAGAGTCCACCATACCTTTTCTATATGTGGTACTTCACTGCCAATCCTAAAGTATATTACTCATGTGCTATCTTTAAACCTTCAAAATAGTATTACTCCTTGTTTTGTGCCTCTATTTTAGCTCATGAGGAAGTAGTAGATAATTCATGATCTTCTCATACTAGACAAGCTTGATCTTGGGTTTGCATGTCTAATATGCAAACCCCTAATAAGAGGTGGGACTGGCATGGGTGCGCCCAGCTCGTAAAAGATAATAGCAACAAACAAAACCTCCTTCATGCTTTGTTCATGAGAAATCCAAAAACTTTGGTAGTGATAAACAAAGGAGACTAATGGGATGTGATCGTCCCTCCTTGGGAGCCATTCCTCGAAAAATTTCCAGTTTGAGAAGTATTTGGCTATCTGCTAGCATTCGTTGACGAATTATGCACCTTCCAAAAGATTATGTTTTCAATCTTATTGCTTTAAAAAAACACTAAAAGCTATGGCACATGATTTTCCCTACTTCCCTTTGTGAAGGGTCCAGCCTTTACTTTTTTGTTGAGTCGGTAAACCTACTTCCCCCTATCCTTTAAGAGAGCATACAACTTATCACTAGTGCAAAGAGGGGCTAACACAACACTCTTTTCCCAGTCCCTTGTCCTAGACTGTTTAAGATGCTATCAACGCAAACTATATAAATAAAAATATGTGTGCCCGAAACTTAACCGTCTGGGAAACGTACGCCAACGACAACAATTCTAAGAATTATTGTGTGAGTGATGTAGGGCTGACGGGTCTTTGAAAGGACTACCAGCCTGCCTACGCAACCATTCATAGTTACCGAAATGTTTCTAATGCCTAATCTATTAGGTACGCTTCTGAAAATCCTTTCGTTTGTGAAACAAGGGCTGACGATTCGTTCAAACAACCATTCGCATGATCAGTCAGAAAACCCACGGTTGCAAAGAATGAACTGCTAGCCCTTCTTCATAATCATTTGTATTTACCGAAATGTGTGGGATGTGAAATCTATCCGGCACGTTTCTGCAAAACTTAGTGTTGGTTTAAACAACCGTCCATTATGAGCATTCAGAAAAACCACGGTTGCAAACAATGGACCGCTAGCTCTTCTTCGCAATATTTCATAGTTACTGAAATGTGTGGGATGCATAATATATCAGTCACGCTTCTGAAAATCCTTCCGTTGGTTCTAGCTACCTCGAACGGACAGGGTGACCAATCTTTAATTAGCGCCGCCGCCCGCTCGTCCAGACCCCTCCGGCGCCGCTTCCGAAGTGTCACACATACAGTTTGATGAGCCACTGATTGGGCCCATTCATGGACGTATGAAATTGTTGTTTGGACCATCAGATGGATGATGGACAGCCTCAGATCCGTCTACCTCCTTGCATCCTTATTCAATTACCCTCGGCTTGGGCGGCCCAATCAGTTCATGTGCACACCATTCCACACCAGGCAACTGCTCAATATAAGGATCGATTCCTTGCAATTTTCCAGCGAACCCTAGAAATATAACGATCCCACTAGAATCGACGATGGTGCGCACCCCCCTGATGGCGCCCCTTCATCTCCACTGCCGGCGTCGGTGGTAGTCCGCCGCATCCACCACATACAGCCCCGCCGAATGGCCTATCTGACCAACCCTCCCCCCCCCAAACACACACACGTAATCCCCAATATGATGACCAGACACTGATGAGCCAGCTCCGTCATCTACGTCCATGGCGCCAGGTCAGCCACTCGGCTCGAAGTGAAATCCCATGACGGACATCGACGGTTCCCCTCCAGCGCAAAGACATCGCCGGGAAGTAATCGGCGATGACACCCTTACAACCGTGGTCTCCAAAAACACTAGAGCGGACATGTTGAGCGTCACAAGGTTTGCATCATGTGGCCCTGGGCTTATGCACCTCGTCCTAGGTCGAATTAAGGAGACGAAGTTTGTGCTCGGGCTTCACTGCGTAATGGAGCAAGCAGTACATTACCAGTACATGGCATCAAAGTAGGAACAGCCACTGAGCGATTAGTGCACCATCACCCCTCTTGATAACACTCCTTTTCTAACGACGATTCTCTCCTGCCCTCAGGTAGGTGATCTCACGTACATCTTTCTTTACAAAATTTCATTTCTCTCAGCCTGTCATGTTTTTTGATGATCCAACTGCACGACAGGCTTTTGTTGGTGCGAATGGCGACTGGCTGGCCTTGCTTCTAGGTAACGGAGGCATCCAGTTGCACAAAGTGTACACTGGATTGATAGTTCATGTCCCTCCGTTCACATCTCTTGGGGTTCATCATGCTGGGGACGACCATCGATCCAGACAGTGTTTCAACTATGATCGCATAGAACTTTCGTTGATGAAGATAGTCATTGTACAGCCACCAGGTGTTTTTCCCTATCGTGGGACAGAAAACTACGATCTTATCGCTTTCTTCGACAAGAGAATTGCCATCACCGGACGAAGAAAGGCTGACAACTCCAGATTAACATGGTACATGCTCGGCACACCCCATCTCAGTCCTTGGGTGATTGAAGATGTCGTTTACACTAGGGGCCGGTACTACTCCGTGACGAATGATGGGTGTAGATAAGACCTTCTCGTTGGTTACCCCAAGTTGAAGGTTATGATGTAAATAGCAAAAAATTTCCCTCGGTGAAGATACCAAGGTTTAACCCCGACGGACTCCAAGGGATTCAAGTAGGTGTCAACGGCGCTATAAATTAAGTTGTTGAATGGAGACAAGGTTGACGTGGACCTGCACACAGAAACAAATAACTTTGCTCCCAACGAATTCAGAGAGGTTGTCAGTCTCTCCAGCCTTATCGTTTACAAAGGATCAAACGCACGCTGGAAATATTCATGGTGATTGCAACTGAAAGAAAACAAAGCAGTAAAGAGTTGAGGTGTAAACAATGGTGGAAATATGGACCGGGTTCCCATGATGTTCACTAGTGATGTCTCTCTCCCAAAAGACGATAAAACAGCTAAGTTGGGTGAACAAATTCCAGCTTGGCAATTGACAGAATTATAAACGCACCGCAATGCTAACTATGCCACAAGAAAGTTAGAGGCTCAAAAGTATGGGAAATACGCCAAGACAAGTAGACCGTTTATTCATTAGCATCTACTCACTAATCATCCACCTTGAGATATCTATCCAGAACATCTCACTGGTATTAAGTTGCGAACCCCACCCAACGTGTACACCCAAATCAACAGACAACTGCATTAACAAACTTTGTGTAAGCTAAATAATCCTTGCAACCGCGGTTACAAGCACTGTTGTTTTCTCCCTGGTGGCAACAACACATCCCCTAGTCTCATGTTTCTATTACTCAAGCTAGACATCGGGGGGCATGAACCCACAATCAAGCATAATGCTCCCTCTTGGAGTTACTATCTACTACTTGGACAAAGCAATAAAAAGCAACGGAGAACATGCAAGAGTTACTCAAGAACAAAATATAAAAGGTAAACAAAATATATAACTCATCACGATCTGAACATAATCTAATAATCCATCGGATCCCAGCAAACACAACATAGCAATAGCAGAAAGATTACATAAGTGCCTTGATAACGTAGGGCATCTCACAAGGGGTAAGAATTTAAGCACAAGATTGGAGAGAAGAAATCACATAGCTACTGGTCATGGACCCATGGTCCAAGGGGGACTACTCACAACACATCCGGGAAGCGCTCATGGTGGTGGAGAAGCTCCCGGAGATCAATCCTCCCTTTGGCAGGGTGCCGAGACGAGTTCTTCTAGCGATCCCGATCTCAGGATCGCGGCGGCGGTGGAACAGAGGTGAAAATCACGATGCGGGGTCTCTTTTCAGGGTTTCTGCATCGGGAAGTAAATATAGGCTGAAGGGGGGCACCGGGGGAGGTTTCCTCCTCCCAAGCGGCCTGTGGGCGCGCCCCACCCCAGGCCGCTCCAAGTGGCCGCCTGGGAGGGGGGATGGCCCCCACCGGCTCTCCTTTGGGCTTCTGGAGGCTTCCGTTACGCTGGTTTTTTATATATTTTTCTTGGAATTTTTTGGGCACTGTAAATATGGGTATAAACCTGCAATTCACAGACATCAGCAGACATAAACTGGCATTGGGTGCACTGAATTAGTAGGTTAGTCCAAAATGTGTAAAAAGGTATAAAAGTGTAGCAAAACACATAGCAATGTCACCCAAATGAGCATGGAACCAGCAGAAATTATAGATACGTTTGGGACGTGTCGACATCCCCATGCTTAATTCATGCTCGTCCTCGAGTAGGTAAATGATAACATAGATAATTTCTGTGGTGACATGCTAACATATATATAAGAACTTCAAAGTAACGCAAGTAAGATATGCAATTCAAGTCAGGACAATAACAAGCAAAGTAAGAACATAAAGGTGCAAGAGCTCTCGCTGTCCGTGACTCAAATGTCTCCAAATGGTGTTTGCGTGCAAGAAGTGGGAGATGGGTTTAGAGCATAACAATACTATATAGTTTAACTGAGAACTCAATCTACTAAAACTTCACACTTAGACTCCTTCGGAATCTTATTTTGACTCGTCCCCAGACCACTATTCAGGCACAAGTCAAACTGATCCTCTCCCTTTCGAATTTTAGCACTCATGCAATGAATGAGAGCAAGAAAGATATGTTGGCACTTAGTATGGCAAAGAGAAAAATTATGGGGAAGGAAGACAAAAAGGTGTGAAAGTCTCACATCAATGAGGACAATCATACGCGAGAGAAAGCCAAATGATTGATATGATGTGAGGAGTAGGGATTTCCATGCAACGGATGCACATATGAGCTAAGGTAAGCTCTCCAATGGAACTAGTGGTGGTGCATCCAACTTGCTTTCTCAAGAAGATCTAGAGCTCATTTGAGGAGGCTCATCATTGGAATATACAAGCCAAGTTCTAAAGTGGGAAGGTCCCCACATAGCTATATGCATGAATGATAAGCTCTTTTGAGGAGGCTCATTGTCGGAACCCTCTGTTAGGAATGTGCTAGGATCAAGACTCACTTTGCATTCATGTCAAAATTTTCAAATGAAATTGAAATGGGATAGAGAACACCCCCAGATGAATTTAATTAAAATGGCCACAATAAAAGTTGCTCCAAAAATTCCTTTTGCATATTTGAAAACTCCCATAAATGAGTGTGATAACATATCAAGTGATGTGGAACCAAATACATGCTCATGGATATCTAAAATTTTCAAACAGGAGATTGGAATTAAATTTAAACCCCTATTTGAATTGAAATTCAAATTGTTTGAATTTCAAAAATTCCCAAACTTTGTGAGTGGCTAGATATATGCTATGTCAGGCCATATAAAAAGTATGGGCATTTTATAAAATGGCTAGCTAATTTATTTTGCAAGCTAAAACAAATTACAGAAAAGAAAGGAAAGATTAAACAGACATAATTTAGAAAAGGGCTTACCTGGCATTAGGCCAAACTTGACCCCCAGCCGGCCCGACCTAGCTCCCCTCCCTTGTCGTCTACCTCAAGCTGGGGCACACACTGCTGCGTGCCGGCCATGCCGAGCACGCCGACGTGCCCCTGGGCACGCAGCTGCCTCCTAGGACTGATCCTCGTGCCTAGAGACACCCCGCAGCCTCCCCAATCCATTCCCCCTCTCCAGAGCTTCTTCCCCCTCCTCCCTTGCTCGTTTTCGTCGCCACCTGAAGCCTCACCGGAGCGCACCACCATGGAAGATGCGGTCACCGTGTGCTAGAGCCCGGGAGAGCTTGTCCAGCAACTTCACCGCCGTCGAATTCGTCGCCATGCATAAGATCAGGAGCCCGGAGCCCCCGTAGACGCCGGAATCGCCGCCGAGACCTCGCCGGACCCGCAAGCTCTCCCCGCCGAATTCGTCGCCGTCCAGCTACCCCAGCTCAAGCCGTCACCGCCGTTGATCTCAAGGTGAGCTCGCGGTCAAAACTCCCCTGCTTGCGCCCCCAATCCATATCTCCTTTGTGATCCGCCATGAGAGCCGAGGCACTTCCCCGCCGCAGTTCATGTCGACGAGCAACCACGAACCTTAGGACCCCTCAGCCATGTCTATCATGATCCCCGTTCTCTGCTGCTTCGATTGCTTCTATTCCCGCTTCAAACGGCTCTATGTAGCAAGCTTTGCATCTTCGTCGTGGTTCTGTCGCCACCAAGTTCGTTGCCGGCGACGATACAGTGCACCCCTGCCATCGTGGCTTGTTCCAATCGACGCGCGGGAGCCGGGGCTTCGATTTGGTGGTCTTGGCGCTTCGATTGGTTCCCTGTGCCGCCCTGCCGTGCATCGCCGCCGTGCTGGAAGGTCGCCGGCGACTAGCCGTCGGCGAGGCTGACGTGGACGTCATTAGCTTAAGTGCTAATCCCCCGCAGAGACACTTACACTTGGGCCCTAGCCCCTAATTAACCCACTATTAATTAAATTAAATCCGGATTTAGCACTGAGTCAATGACAGCCAGGTCCCACAGGTCAGTTTGACAAGAGTCAAACCCCTGATGTCATGCTGACATCACAGTGACGCAGTAAATCTTTTTCCTATTTAAAAGAAAATCTAGAAAAGGCAGAAAATGAATTAAACTTTGGAAATTCATAACTAATTCATTTTAACTCCAAATTAAACACATAATATATGAAAAATTATTAGAAAAATGCAAGGATTCTGAATATGGACTTTGTTTTCATTTTTGACCAATTTAAATTGGGTGACCAGTGGCATATGTCCATATGGAATTCTTTTAAACTCAAATTTGGAGTGAATTTGCAAATTCCTTTGCAACACACTTCTTTTAAATGGAATTATCAACACATTGCAACCATGAACATCACATTATAACATTGATCATGTGATTGTGCATTGTCTTTCTATCGATCACTTTGTTTGCATTGTTTGTTATCGAATACAGGTGGACCCGGAACCCGAGATCACCCCCTTCGTTGAAGATACCGTGTACGACCCTCGTCAGCACGGAAAGCAAACCCCCATTGATCATGTCGATAAAATCCCACTTCCCTCTCAGTCTCGCTTATGCATTGTTTAGGATGATTACCATGATACGTTTCTACCGCATAGATGAACCCATTCCTTTGCATGACCTATCATTTTGTCATAGTAGTAAGCAAACCACAATCCTAGCAGATGTAGGAGTTTACTGATATCATGTGGCCCCTGCAACTGTTCCAGCTTATTGCATGCATAGATTGATACAATGCTGATACTGTTGTGTGAGTCGGGATGGTAGTGATCATGATGATGATGGTGGAAATGTGTTGGTGAATCTACCCTAAACAAGTGAACGATGAGAGGTTGTGTAGGAGTACACAGTGGGTTGTCTCGTTGAACACCGCCTTAAGCCCGAGTTATTGTGTGGTGATCCAAGACAAAGAGTACTACCATATGTTGGGCAAATGGACCCCTGCTCAACCCACGAACTCACCCCTTCTCAGTTCAATGAGTCGCAGTAGTTCGGAGTTCTGGTAGGTTTGTGGCCTGGCTGCTAAGTAAGAGAACGGCTCATCCGAGACCAGCTTATGCACCACGCACACATCTTTTGGGACCACTTCGGTAAACCGGCCGGGTTAAGAATGTGGTAACCATCCCAGATAGGCGTCTTCATTGAACTTGAGTTTGCTGTGAGGTAAAAGTTGTGGAGATTATCCTCGCCGACACCCGCTTGAAGGGTGACGAGATTCGGGCGGTAACTGATAGTTTCAAGTGTGTAGCAGTACACCCCTGCATGGTTAATAAACTATTCGAATAGCCGCGTCCGCGGTTATGTACTGCTTGGAAAGCTTAGCTTGATTATTAGTCAACTTCAATGGATACTTTAAAACTGCCAAGATAAGTGTGAGTGCTATGGTTTGATTTCTCGTGGGAAGTCGAGGAAGGATACATAGTGGAGTATTGTTTGGGAGACTTGGATAGATGGACTCATGTACGCTTCTTACCTCATTCTAGTATTCGTAGTACAGGACTAGCCAAGTCAAAGCTGGCACTTCTGTATTGAACCCCACCTCCCTTTGCCGTGATACTTGAGCATGAGTATTATAGTTCCTACGTTTGCTTATTTATGTTTGAGATGAATCCACTGACCCCGATGGTGGCTTCTTCCTGGAGCTCGGCGACTAAGATCAAGCTAGTGTAGTCCCAGTCAGAGGACTGGTTCCCTCGTGGAGGGCTTGTGTTTAAATAAGGCTTCTTAAGCCATTTGTTAAACTTGTCTGTACTCAGACCTACTTTGCTTCTGCATGTTTGATGTAATGTTGGATCATAGACATGTATGTTGCATGTATCTCTTTGTGCACTCTGTGAGAGTTAAATAAAGTTGTATACTTTTTAGAGAATTGTGATGATACCTGCTGTTCATACTAGACATGTATGTTGCGTGTATGATTATAACGTGCATGTCTTAGTATGGGTTTTCGAGAGCTTGGTTGTGATCTTGCTGGCGGTCTTTTATACACCAAGTGGCCCTTAGATGTGCGCAACTTGGGGCATCGAGATGCGATTGCTCGTGACTCTGTCAGGTGGCACACTTTGTTGTAAGATCAAGCCCGCCCGAGACCCCGACTAAGTGATTGGGATGGAGTATGTTTATGTAAGTGTTAGAATACAATCGATATTATGGTTGAGGCGACTTTTCTATGAGTATGGGAGTTCATCACCCATATAATTTAGACTTGTATGCGGACGATGAGGACCCATCTCAGTTGATCATCCGGCCTGGATGGGATGCCCCTCACGTTCGATGCTTTTCGAGAGCGTTCTATGATTGGCCTTGTCTGCTTAGACAAGTGGGTACGGCTCCCGTCTCTCCATATGATTGAGTTGTGACAGGACTTGCATACGCAAACCCCGGGTCCCGGCAGACTTAGTATCAGAGCAGGACTGACTGTAGGATTATCAGCCTTGGTCGAAGTCGAGTCTAGCCTTCTATAGTTATATAGTTACTCTGGGTATATAAGGGAACAACGTAAGGCATCTTTTTTTCTCCTTACCTTCGTCGATCTGAGTTCTGAGTCACCCTCATCTTTTGTACGGGAATATTGGACTGGCTTATTAATCTCTTACTAGAACATCTCGTTGTTTGCTTCCTTGTAGCCGTAGGAAAGTTGTCTTTGGTTGTCTAGAGTCGTTGTGTTTCATGTTTTGAACTTCTTATGTAAGTGTTGTTGAAATGTTGTGAGGATTTCCATTTCTCTTGAAATTACAGCCGTTATGCTATCCGAGTCATTCCAGGTTTCTTCATAATCTGATGCATTTACAAAATCCTTCTCTCTATTTTGGATGTCTTTCCGGAAGATTTGTTAGGTGGCATACCCGACAGTTCCATAGAGTTTGTTATAGGTTTTATTCTAGAAACCCATGTTGATGTATTTGCAGTTCTTCCTCCCACTTTAGTTTTCTTCTAGCTAGAATAACCACACTAACCATCGTGTTGGGATACTTTGCTACTCTGACATATCTGTTGTAGCCCCTAGTAAGCCATGGTCATCCTCTAGGAAAACCATCCAGTAATCCAGCTCCTTAAATCTAACCACCCGACAGATGTGTAGAATTCATTGTAGATCTTATGCCAGGAACCGCACCAATTTCCAGACGCCCATACAAAATGGCCCCACGTGAGTTAGCTGAGCTTAAAATCCAAATTGAAGCTTTGTTGGCAAAAGGCTTCGGCCGCCCTAGCTCATCGCCACGGGGTTGCCCCGTTCTGTTCATAACGAAGAAAGATGGAACAGAAAGGATGTATGTAGACTATCGCCTGCTAAATCTAGCGACGATAAAGAACAAGTACCCACTTCCCAAGATCAATGATCTTTATGATGAACTTGCTGGATCCTCTGTCTTCTCCAAGATGGATTTGAGATTAGGCTATCATCAAATAAAAATCAGAAACAAGGACATTCCTAAAACGGCTTTCACTACTCGCTATGGTCTTTACGAGTACACCGCCATGTCATTTGGTTTAACCAATGCCCCCGCCACTTTATCGCGCATGATGAATTCGATCTTCATGGAGTACTTGGATAAATTTGTTGTAGTTTATCTTGATGACATTCTCATCTACTCGAAGAAGGAAGAAGAACATGTCGAACATCTTAGGCTGGTATTGATGAAACTTCGAGAGCATCGCCTTTATGCCAAGTTCTCTAAGTGCGAATTTTTCCTATCAGAAGTGACCTACTTAGGCCACATGATTTCTGCAAAAGGCATTGCTATCAATCCCGAGAGAGTTCAAGCCGTCCTTGATTGGACTCCACCTGAATCGGTTAAGCAAATTAGGAGTTTTCTTGGCCTAGCAAGCTATTGTCGCCGCTTCGTTGAGAACTTCTCCAAAGTTGCAAAGCCTCTAACTGAACTCCTCAAGAAAGATAAGAAATTCCAGTGGACTCCCAAGTGCGAGGAAAGCTTTCAAGAGCTTAAAAGAAGATTGACTTATGCACCCATACTTGCGCCTCCAGACACCAAAAATGATTTCGAGATCTATTGTGATGCTTCACGGCAAGGGTTAGGGTGCATACTTATGCAAGATCGACATGTGGTAGCATACGCTTCACGCCAGTTGCATCCACATGAAGAGAACTACCCTACCAATGATCTTGAACTTGCTGTCGTAGTTCATGCCTTGAAAACTTGGAGACATTACCTCTTTGGTAACCATTGCAAGATCTATTCTGATCACCAAAGCCTCAAATACATATTCACCCAGCCAGATCTTAATCTCAGGCAAAGACGCTGGATAGAGTTGATAAAATATTACGACGTAGGAATCTCATACACCCCAGGCAAGGCCAATGTCATGGTTGATGCACTAAGTCGTAAGTCGTATTGTAATAACCTCATGTTACAACAGTTTCAACCACTTCTTCATGAGGAATTTCGCAAGATCAATCATGAGATTGTTCCTCATGGCTTTCTTTCTACCTTGGTGGTGAAACCAACTCGTGAGGATCAAATCATAGTTGCCCTAAGGCGTGCTCGAGGTGTTCGCCGGATCAAGGAGAATATTACTAACGGAGTTGCTAAATGTTTCTCCACAGATAGCAAAGGAACGGTATTCTTTGAAAATTGTTTGGTAGTACCTAAGAATAATGATCTAAGGCAACTCATCCTTAAAGAAGCTCATGACACTCCCCTTTCGATTCATCCTATTAGAACAAAGATGTACCGAGACCTACGCCAGAGATTTTGGTGGACTAGGATGAAGCGAAAAATTTCTCAGTTCGTTGCAGAATGTGATGTTTGTCGTCGCATTAAGGACGAACACCAAAGACCTGCTGGCACTCTTCAACCTTTGCCTATTCCCGAGTGTAAATGGGACAAAGTCGGTATGGACTTCATCACCGGCTTTCCAAAAACCCAGAAAGGAAATGATGTCATCTTCGTTGTCGTTGATAGACTTTCCAAAGTTGCTCACTTCCTTCCCGTTCGCGAGTCCATAACTGCGAGCCAGTTAGCGGACTTGTATGTCTCTAGAATTGTGTCTCTTCATGGAGTTCCTTTGGAAATCAATTCTGATCGTGGTAGCCTTTTCACCTCTAGATTTTGGGGAAGCTTGCAGAATGCTATGGGAACTCATCTCTCCTTTAGTACAGCTTTCCATCCTCAGTCTAGCGGTCAAGTTGAAAGGGTTAACCAAATTCTCAAAGACATTCTCAAAGCTTGTGTCATCTCATTCGGAAAGAATTGGGAGAAATCTCTTCCATTCGTCGAATTTTCTTATAACAATAGTTTCCAATCTAGTCTGAACATGGCACCTTTTGAACTCCTCTGTGGACGAAGATGTCAAACACCCCAAAACTGGTCAAAAACCGGTGAAAGACAATTCTTTGGACCGGATATGATCAAGGAAGCAGAAGAGCAAGTTCGCATTGTTCGCGACCAAATTAAAGAAGCCCATTCTCGTCAGAAAAGTTACTATGATTGTCATCATAGGAAAGAAAGCTACAATCTGGACGAGAAGGCTTACCTTCGGGTCACTCCTCTGAAGGGAACCCAATGCCTCGGTATCAAAGGCAAGTTGGACCCATGTTACATTGGACCTTTCTGCATTCTTGCTAAACGTGGATAAGTTGCCTACCAACTTGAACTACCCCCGCACCTTTCCCGAGTAAATGATGTATTCCATGTGTCACAACTTAGGCGTTGCTTCAAGGACCCCATCCGCGAAGTCGACCATGAAACGCTTGATCTCCAAGATGACCTTTCATATCGAGAATACCCCGTTCGTATTCTTGATTCAGCAGAGCGTGTCACTCGCCGTCAGAATATTAAGTTTCTAACAGTGCAATGGTCACACCACTCTGAGAAAGAAGCCACGTGGGACAGAGAAGACCGTCTCAGTGCCGAGTACCCCACCTTCCTCTCGATGACTTCTGAATCTCGATACGAGATTCTTTTAAGTGGGGGCGAGTTGTCAGAACGCTCTGTTAGGTATGTGCTAGGATCAAGACTCACTTTGCATTCATGTCAAAAAAATTAAATGAAATTGAAATGGGAGAGAGAACACCCCCCAGATGAATTTAATTCAAATGGCCACAATAAAAGTTGCTCCAAAAATTCCTTTTGCATTTTTGAAAACTCCCATAAATGAGTGTGATCACATATCAAGTGATGTGGAACCAAATACATGCTCATGCATTTTTCAAATATTCAAACAGGAGCTTGGAATTAAATTTAAACCCCTATTTGAATTGAAATTCAAATTGTTTGAATTTCAAAAATTCCCAAACTTTGTGAGAGGCTAGCGATATTCTATGTAAGGCCATATAAAAAGTATGGGAATTTTATAAAATGTCAAGCTAATTTATTCGGCAAGCTAAAACAAATTACAGAAAAGGAAGGAAAGATTAAACAGGCAGAATTTAGAAAAGGGCTTACCTGGCATTAGGCCCAACTTAACCCCCAGCCGGCCCAGACCAGCTCCCCTCCCTTGTCGTCTACCTCAAGCAGGGGCACGCACTGCTGCGTGCCGGCCATGCCGAGCACGCCGACGTCCCCCTGGCCACGCAGCTGCCTCCTAGGCCTTGTACTCGCGCCTGGAGACGCCCCGCAGCCTCCCCAATCCATTCCCCCCCTTCAGATCTTCTTCCCCCTCCTCCCTTGCTCGTTTTTGTTGCCACCCGAAGCCTCACCGGAGCGCACCACCGTGGAAGACGCGGCCACCGTGCACTAGAGCCCCGGAGAGCTTGTCGAGCAGCTTCACCGCCATCAACTTCGTCGCCATGCAGAAGATCAGGAGCCCGGAGCACCCGTAGACGCCGAAATCGCCGCCGAGACCTCGCCGGAGCCGCAAGGTCTCCCCGCCGAATTCGTCGCCGTCCGGCTACCCTATCTCAAGCCATCACGGCGGTTGAACTCCTGGTGAGCACGCGTTCAAAACCCCCCTGCTTGTGCCCGCAATCCATGTCTCCTTTGTGATCCGCCATGAGAGCCGAAGCACTTCGCCGCCGCAGTTCATGTCAACGAGCAACCACAAACCCTAGAACCCCGCAGCCATATCTATCATGATCCCCGTGCTCTTCTGCTTCGGTTGCTTTTATTCCCGCTTCAAACGGCGCTCGGTAGCAAGCTTTGCATCTTTTCTGTGATTCTGTCGCCGCCAAGTTCGTCGTCGGCGACGATACAGTGCACCCCAGCCACCGTGGATTGTTCCAATCGACACGCGGGAGACAGGGCTTCGATTTTGTGGTCTTGGCGCTTCGATTGGTGCCCTGTGCCGCCGTGTCGTGCGTCGCCGTGGTGCTGGAAGGTCATACACGAGATAACTTCTCGCCCTCGTTGGTTACCCCAAGTGGAAGGTGAGATGTAGCGTAACGACAAGTTTCCCTCGATGAAGATACCGAGGTTTTAAGATTGCCTCCCGTAGGACTCCAAGGTCGACTAGTAGGTGGTTCGGCAAGTGAGGCGCCGTTTGAAGATAATCACTTGCTTCTCCTGGACCTACACACACACAGATAGCTTTGCTCCCAACGAGTTCAGAGGAATTGTCAATTCCTCCGGCCTTGTTGTTTACAAAGGATAAAACGCACAGCATAATAATGATAGATAGTGATAGCTACGAAAAAGTAAATACTGAAAGTAAATTGAAGGTGTGAACAGTAGTAGTAATATGGACCGGGGTCCCATGATGTTCACTAGTGATGTCTCTCTCCCAAAAGACGATAAAATAGCCATGTGAGGTAAACAAATTACAGTTGGGCAATTGAAAGGATTATGTGCCCAAACCAATGCTAATTATGCAAAACAGAAAGCAAGAGGCTCAAAAGCACGGGCAGTACGCCAAGACAAGTAGACCGAAATCCATCTGTATCTACCCACTAATCATCCACCTTGAGATATCTATCCAGAACATCTCGCTGGTATTAAGTTGCGAATACCACTTAAAGTGTAAACTCAAAGCAACGGAGAACTACATTAAAGAACTTTGCGTAAAGTAAACAAACCTTGCACCCGCAAGTACAAGCACCGTTGTTTTACCCCTTGTGGCAATAGCACATCCCCTAGACTCATGTTTCTGTCACTCAAGCTAGTCATCGGGGGGCATGAACCCACAATCATGCATAACACTCCCTCTTGGAGTCACTACCTACTACTTGGCCAAATCAATAAACAGCAACGGAGAACATGCAAGAGTTACTCAAGAACATAAATATAAAAGAAGAGAATCAAATATATAACTCAATCACAATCTGAACATAATCCCTATATGCCTCGATCATGTAGGGCAGCTCACGAGGTCTAATCCATGAAGAACAAAGAGGGGAGGAGAACATCACATAGCTACTGATCATGGACCCATGGTCCAAGGTGGACAACTCACGGTTCATCAGGGAAGCATCCATGGTGGTGGAGAAGCTCCCAGAGGTGATTCCTCCCTCCGGCAGGGTGTCGGGAAGAGGTCTTCTGGTGCTCCCAATCTTGGAAGCGAGGCGGCGGCGGAACAGATGAGAGATCGCGAAAAAGGGTTCCATCCCCGAGGGTTTCTCGTCACGGGGAATAAATAGGCGAAAGGGGGCAGCCAGAGGTGGGCCAGGGGCTCCAGGGGCCTGGCCGCCTGGGCCCCCTGGCTCCCCTCTGGCCCCTCTCAGGCTTTTCTCGAAGCTTCCGGTACGCTGATTTTTCCTATATTTTTCCCGGAATTTTTCTGGTACTTTTAATAAGGGGGAAACCTGAAATAGAAAAATAGCAGAAAACAGGAACTGGCACTGAGGTGCACTGAGTTAATAGGTTAGTCCAAATATGATCAAAAGTGTATGAAAGTTCATCAATATCATAGCAATATCACTCAAAAGAGGCATGGAGCAAGCAGAAATTATAGATACGTTTTGGACGTATCAACATCCCCAAGCTTAATTCCTGCTCGTCCTTGAGTAGGTAAATGATAACAATCATAATTTCTGTGGTGACATGCTAACAACCATTTAAGAACTTTGTAAGTAAAGTAATCAAAGCATGCAATTCAATTCAAGTCTTAACAGGCAAGAGTCTATATCTAGTATTGAAATAAGCAACAAAAGAACATAAAGGTGCAAGAGCTCTCGCTGTTCGTGACTCGAATGTCTCCAAATGGTGTTTGCGTGCAAGAAAGGGGATAGGGATATACGAGAAAAAAGTATTTTTATTGTTGAGAACTCAATCTACTAAAGTGTCACACTTGGTCTTCTTTGGAATCTTATCTTGACTCATCCCCAGACCACTAGCCAGGTACAAGTCAAAATGATCCACTGCTTTTCGACATTTTGAGCACTCATGCAATGGATGAGCGTAAGCAAGAAAGAGGACACTTAGGATGGCAAAGAGAGAATAAGATGGAGGAGGAAGACAAAAAAAGGTGTGAAAGGCTCACATCAATGAGGACAATCATAGGCGAGAGAAAGCCAAATGATAGATATGATGTGAGGAGTAGGGATTGCCATGCAACGGATGCACATGTGAGCTAAAAGCTCTCCAATGGAACTAGTGGGGGTGCATCCAACTTTCTTGCTCAAGAAGACCTAGAGCTCATTTGAGGAGGTTCATCATTGGAATATACAAGCCAAGTTCTATAGTGTGAAGGTCCCCACATAGTTGTATGCATTAATGATAATCTCTATGGAGTACAAGATACAAGATGGAGTACAAGATACAAGATGGAGTACGAGTGTGGATCTCTCAAAAAGGAATAGTAGCGTGCCCCCTTCTCTCTTTTTATTTCTCTTTTTTTATATTTTTTATATTTTTTGTATTTTTTTTGTGGCCTCAATGGCTCTTTCTATTTAACTCTCATTTGTCCTCTTTGGGATCTTTTAATTTGTCCACTTTGGGATCTTTTCCTCACTTTAGGGGCAACAATCTATATATTACAAAAAGTATAGAAGATCTTTCACACTTTACAAAGTACTAGAATCATAAAGAAAATGTAATTATCACTACTGGAATTCATCAGTTTGCCATGTGTCAACCTTTTTCCGTCTGTATTTCGTCGGGGCAGACGGCAAAGAGGTTGTATGCCGTCTGTTGACCTAATTACAGACGGCAAAAATCTTACACATGGCAAACTCAAGGTATGCCGTCTGCTTCCACATAGGCTGACGGCAAAGGTCTCATTGCCGTCTAGGTACAGACGGCAAAGGAGAAGTGGGCCCAGCCAGGCCCTCCCACCCGGCCTGGCTAACAGCCCCGTGGTATGCCGTCTGCCAGCAGACGGCATACTGAACGTCCCGTTAACTGCTAGCAGAGCAGAGAGAGGAGGGGCCCTATCCACACCTCTATCTGCCACGCCACACAAGCCCCCGCTGCCAGCAGGTCGCCGTCGTCGCCCCCCGCATGCCGCCGCCGCCCCCCGCAAGTCGCCGCCGCGCCCCGACGCCCGCCCCTCCTCCTCCCTCCTCCTCCCTCCTCTCTCTCCTCTCTCCTCTAACCGCCGCCCCTATTGCAGCCGACGCCGCTGCCCTATTGCAGCCGCCGCCGCCGTTCACCCCCGACCCGGCCGGCCTCCTCCACCACCGCCCTCCTCCACCACCAGGTGAGCCCCCTTTCCTCTCTTTTTTTCTCTGTTTTGTTAATTTTTGTTAGCCTTTTATCTGTTTTAGTAATTTTAGTATTGTAGTTAGTTATTGTATTGTAGTTAGTTAGGTTAGAAGAAGAAAAAATAATTAAAAGAAGAGGAAAAAGAGAAAGAAGAGAAAAAATAATTAGTTAGGTTATTGTATTGTAGCTATTTCTTTTAGTAATTTTATTAGTGTTATTTTCTATGTACTGTTAGTACTAGTATTGTTAGCAATTAGTTTGATTTTGTTTTAATTAGATGTAGTTTTAGTTAGAAAAGAAGTGAAAGAAAAAATAGGAGAAGAATAAAAGGATATAAAGAGAAGTAGAAGAAAAGGGAAAAAGAAGAAGGTGAAGAAGAAGAAGAAATAAAAAAGAAGAGGAGAAAAATTAGGGTAAAAGTAGAATAAGAAAAGAAGAACAGAAAAAAGATATAGGAAATAAAAGAAGAAGAAGAAGAAGGAGAAGGAGGAGGAGGAGAAGAAGAAAAGAAGGAGGAGGAGGAGGATAAGAAGAAGAAGGTGAAGAAGAAGAAGAAGGAGAAGGAGGAGAAGAAGAATAAGAAGTTGGGGGTGAAGAAGGAGGAGGAGGAGAAAAAATATAAATGAAATAAATGTAAATAATAGGAAAAATTAAAGAAAAAAATATAGATGTAATTACCGGTATATCGAGTCTCCTTGTTGATTGGGTTCTTTTTAAAGTGCAGGTCTTTCCCTGTTGTGTGGGTCCGGTGTTCGACGACCTCCGCCCCCTCCATTCGACTACCTCCCTGAGTTCGAGGGTGAGCAAAACAATTCTTAACCTCTCTCCCCCTTTCCTTTGCTCAATTCTGGCCTTAAAATAGCTAACTAGGTACATTTAGTATATTCATATGTAAAGTCGCGTAACCAGTATGCGTCTCCCGTTCGAAAGGGTTACAGTTATAAATATGCATTAATTTGCATATTTACAATAGTGATTCTTTCGAATTGTCCAACGTTATCCATGCACAGCCCGAGTATGTGTAGATTGGGTCGGTTTTCCATGCTTTGGTCCCGATCCGACGCGGTATTTCGTCAGCGCCTCCCTGTCGTTCTCCAGATACACAACCTCTCAGCTTGTTGTCCAGACGTGTATTAGGAGAACAGCGGGGAGGTGCTGCCGAAATACTGCGTCGGTTCGGGACCAAAGCATGGGAAACCGACCCAATCTACACATACTCGGGTGGGATTAGGACCTATCTTTACCTATTAGTGTGTAGGTTAATTGCATATGCCGTAGCTATGTATTATAAAAGCAATAAAAAGTGGACGTAATAAAATGGTATATTTGTTGTTTAGTAGCTAGCTGTAGCGACAAGATGAGCGATGATCGTGAGTGGATGTACACTGGTCGCCCTAATCAGAAAGAGATCACCAATGAATGGGCAATGAAAACCAAGGAGTTTCTGAGAGCGGCGTTTGCAAATGGGCAGAGAAAAACCTGGTGCCCCTGCGTTAGGTGCGACAATTATAAACAGGCAACAGAGGTGGATATGGGTAAACACTTGCAGAAGTGGGGTTATAAGCCTGGTTATACGGTGTGGACCTTCCATGGAGAGTCTGGCGGACGACGGAGAGAGGAGGTGGTCCGTCAGCGCACGGATGAGTACGGAACCGGGATCGAAGACATGGTGCAGGACTTTGACGATGCGCGGGATGAGGACGATGAGATGGAGGAATCTGCGAAGGCCTTCTATGAGATGTTGGAGTCTTCGAAACGTCCGCTGCACGCTCACACTAAGCTTTGTCAGCTCGATGCCATCGCACAGTTGATGGCTTTGAAGGCACAATTCAACTTGGGCACAGATTGCTACAATGCGATCACGACTCTAATTGGGCGGTTTCTACCAAAAGATCATGTTATGCCTGCAAACCTGTACCAATCGGATAAAACCCTCAAGGTACTTAAGATGCCCTATGAGCAGATACATGCTTGTGAAAATGGATGTGCTTTATTTAGGAAAGAGTATGCAGACGAAGACTATTGTCCCAAATGCAAGTCATCCAGGTATGTTGTGGTAGACAATGGTCAAGGTGAGAAGACGCAGACCAAAATACCCGTAAATGTTCTTCGGTATCTTCCAGTGATACCAAGAATTCAACGCCTTTACATGATGGAAGAGACAACCAGACAGATGACATGGCACAAACATGGGAAGAGAACAGAATTTGATGCAGATGGGAAGCCGATGTTGACTCACCCATCGGATGGTTCAGCATGGAAGCACATTGATGAAAAACATTCGGAAAAAACTAAGGAGCCAAGGCATTGCCGAATCGTCGTCGGCACAGATGGGTTCAATCCTTTTGGTCTGATGGCAGCCTCATACAGTTGTTGCCCAGTATTTTTCATGCCACTCAATCTACCCCCTCAGAGATTATGAAAAGGAAGAACATTTTCCTGACGTTGATAATACCAGGGCCCAAATATCCGGGGAAGAAAATGGATGTGTACAAGCAACCGCTTAAGGAGGAATTGCAACAAGCTTTGGACGAAGGGTTCAAGACATACGATGCAGCTAGCAAAAAGACCTTCACAATGCATGTTTGGTACCAGTACTCGATGCATCACCTGCCGGCGTATGCGCTTTTCGCTGGCTTCTGTGTTCATGAAAAGTTCGGGTGCCCAACATGCAAGGCTGCTCTTCAGTTTCATTGGCTGAAGGCGGGTGGCAAGTATTCCTGCTTCGACTTGCATAGACAGTTTCTGCCTCCTAAGCATCCTTTTAGAAAAGACAAGAAGAACTTCATCAAAGGCAAAGTTGTCAAAAACCTGGCAGCACCTACGATGAAAGGCGAACATGTCTTGGCACAGTTGAACTCTCTCGAACCTGATCCAGAATGTCCCGGGTATTTTAAGGGATATAATTCGAAACACGCCTCGACTCACAAGACATGCTTCTGGGATCTCCCCTACTTCCAAGACCTCGAACTTCCACACAATATTGACGTGATGCACACTGAAAAAATATCGGCGAGGCCCTGTTTGGTACATTTTTCGGCATAGATGGAAAGTCAAAGGATAATCCTAAAGCTAGAGTCGATCAGGAGACTCTATGTGATAGACCCTCACAGAACATGCAACAGCCGAAAGGAAAGAAGAATTGGTCCAAGCCAAGGGCCTAGTTCAATCTTGAAAGGGGGCATATCAGGGAAATTCTCTTGTGGGTGCAAAACAGTTTGATGTTCCCTGATGGGTATGCAGCGAATCTGAGGAGGGGAGCGAGTCCTGAAAAACATAAAATATTTGGGTTGAAGAGTCATGATTGGCACATATGGCTTGAGCGGGTAATGCCGGTGATGTTGCGCGGCTATATCCCCGAGGAAGAGTGGCTAATACTGGCAGAACTGAGCTATTTCTTTCGTGTTCTTTGTGCTAAAGAACTATCTGATGGCGTGTTAGAAGACATGGAAGATATGGCGCCGGAGTTGCTCTGCAAGTTAGAGAAGATCTTTCCACCGGGTTTTTTTAATCCGATGCAGCATTTGATATTGCATCTCCCGACCGAGGCAAGATTAGGGGGCCCTGTGAAAAATCGTTGATGCTATTCAACGGAGAGAATGCAGAAGACGCTTCGAGCAAAATGTAAAAATAAACGTAGAATTGAAGCATTGATGGCCGAGGCTTTCATTACCGAGGAGGCGGCAAACTTCGTGACAACACATTATGAAGCCAAAAATCGCCATTTGCATAATCCAAAGCCTCGGTACAATACTGGCGACCCCCAACGGCGTCAATCCAACCTTAGCCTATTCAAAGGGAAGCTCGGACCTGTTGGTGCTTCGAGAAATATGATTTTGGATATCGAAGAATGGCGGACTCTTACACTGTATATCTTCACCAACCTAACAGAAGTGCGACCGTACATCGAGTAAGTGCTCGGTATGTACATTGTTTCGCAACTTCTAGTAATTCTTGTTTCTTATTAATTCCCATGAATTCATACAGTCGATACGTCGCCAAATTCTCGAATGGAGTGGTTATTGAAAGTGATTCCATCGCAAAGTATGAGCTTCTTGCCAATCAAGGAGACGGCAATCCTGGTTTCATCTCTTGGTTCAAACGAACGATAACTATCATTCATATATAGGGTTTCATTTGTTGGTTCGGCCTATTTTTCACTAATATACCAATCCTTTCCTATTAAACTTATAGGCAAATGAGGAGCCTATGGACGCCGAATTGAGACAAGTCGCTAATGGTTTTGACAATAAGGTCCGTGTATTTGAGAAATACGACATCAACGGGTATCGCTTTCGTACCGTTGATAAAGAGCGAAAAATGACCGATCGAAAAAGTACAAATTCGGGTGTCTCTGCTGTCGGCGACGAAGGTATTGAGTATTATGGAAGTGTTGAAGAAATATACGAACTTCTATTCTATGGTGAAAATCCTCCCAACGTCGTTGTCTTCAAATGTCATTGGTTTCTCCCGTCCAGGACTAGACGGACTCATGAACATGTAGGTCTAGTCGAAATTCGACAAGACACCCATTTAAATGTCCCCGATGTCTATATTACGGCTCAATAGGCCACCCAGGTTTTCTATCTATCCTACCCCTGCCAAACAGTTGAAAACCAGAAAGGTTGGGATGTCGTTTATGATGTGACACCACATATTAGACCATCTCCCCCCGATGAAGAGGATTATGTACCCCACATTGAACTAGAGACATGAAGGAGAATTCTTCCAAGAAACACGCGTGATAAAAAAACGTTTCCGAAACCGCTCTACGCAACCCCAAAACATGAAAAAAGACAATGAGAGTGAACCCGATAACGATGATGAGAGTGAACCCGCTAACGATGATGAGCCTGAAGAAGAGGTTAGTGCTCCAGATGACCTGTCAATGCTTGACCGTTTACATAAAGGTCTTCCAAATGTTGGTGTTGTTGAACCTGATGAGGCCGTCATTATCGACGACACGCGTGATAGTGATGACGATCCTTCAATTGATCGCGAAGAAGATACCGATGATCCCGACTATTGTTAGTTGTATGCATCTCAACTTTAATTATATATACTAGATGACCCGTTGCGCCAAATGGCGCAGAATCCCAATTAAAACTATGTAATCATAGAAACAACTTGCATTTTCAAAACCCAACATTTCTTGTAGTTATACCCACTCAAATGTGAAATTGTCAACCAAACCAACAAATGATCAAGCTAAATCATGAATTGCATATGGAAAGGTAATGTAGCAAATCTAAAAATTCCTAATGCTATATAGACAAGCATTATATCAAATGCAATCAATGGACCATATAATACAATACATAATATATGGATCAAAAGCAAACAGATTGATTTTCCAAAATGGTGTTGTTGACACGCATGATTCATTTCTTTTCAAAAGCATAACACATTAATTTCCCAGCAAGGTAGCATTATAAGGTTAAACGCAACGATTAAACATATGAAAATAGGAACACACGATTGACATAGGAATAGAACTGCTAAAAGGTCCTAGTGTTTCCTCCTATTACATTATGTTAGATTTGAACCCATATTTTTATAGAAGTTATGGTGCTGATTATACCCTTAAAGATGAAAGTGAAAAAGAGAATGATTCTTCTTTAAAAAAAGGCTTTTCTTCATCGAATGCTCGAGAGTTGGTGCTCGGGAATCTAGCTATTTGAACAACTTTGATGCTTGGTGATCTCCATCGAAGCTCATATAGAAGGTAAAAAAAATGCTCAAAGTACCGATGTTCAGGATTTTAGAAATAAACAATCCGGCCCAAACATCCTTTTCTGGGGTGTCTGAAATAGAATTTTTGGGTGAAAGAATCACAGTAAACACACACTATTCAACATCGTCACACAGACCACACAATCAAATTATGGTGTTCTAGTATTTGTCTAACTCGTACAAATTTTCAGCTCCCTCCCGATATTTAATTTTCCAAACGTAGCCTACAAAACTAATAAGATGCTTGTCCAACAGACACAAAAAGAAGTCAGCACATAAATCTCTGCCAACAGAAATGTACTAAACGCCATAGCAGAAAGATAAGGGACCATGGTATGGATAAGATATCAAGAATTTAACCCCACAAACTATACTGGAAGGTCTGCTTAGCCCGAGCTATTTATTGTTCCATGACAAGAATCAACAGTTTATCACTCCTCCTAAATTTTCTGATCCTCTACATGAAAACACAATTTGGCAGCATCAGCCAACAATCATAACAACCTCCAGATCTTGCGCAAACCTCAGCAGGAGTTTTTCATTGCTATTGTAACCCTTGTTCTTGTGATAGTGCAGTATTCTACCAGATACAACACAACAAAATCACTTCCTTTACCATCTATATCAAAATAATAACAAGATTCTATTTTTTTAAGTAGTTCTCTGATTACAGGAGATGTTCATCACACCTCCTCTACAGCCAGCCGTGATGAAGATGATGTGACTACACAAGGCACAACGCTTGGATCTGGCCCACACATTGAGTAAGAGAGGAGTGGTGGCAGCTAGTGCTCCTCTTGACGTGGCGAAGGAGGAGAGCTCGATGGGGATAGGGTCTAGGGGTTTCGCGGGCGCGAGCAACCACTAAAAAGGTATTAGATAAAATAGCTCTCACTTGGACGGTCGGCAGTGTCGCCACCCAACCAAGGGGATGCTTCTCCTGAAGAGAAACACACAAAGCACAAGGTCCATCACTCTATACCACACACATATTGTCTAACTCAATACTGAAATCTCAGTTCAGATTGTTCAGTGAACCTTCATACTGTATTTTTCATCCTTGTGTCAAATGAAACATAAGTAACTCAAACAGACTCTTGAAGCATTTCCAAAACAAAGGCCCTCGCAAAAATAATCAACCAAACAGGTATGGACTGAACCTTCTACAGATAAGTGAAACATCAAAATATGTGAGACTGGTAGCCTAGTCTGGCACAACCTTCTACGGAATCTCATTTTCAATTTATATCAAAATTACCAATAATTCTTCTCTGCTCTATGACTACAAAGAGTTAAGACATACATCACTACACATACTTGAAGTATAGGTGGTTGCATTGAGTTTGTCCACACTGGATACTCGAGCAAATCAGATTTCTCAGTGAAGCTTCATACTGTACCTCCAACCAAACAACCTTAGCTTGCTTCAAATTAATCCACCCGAGAGGGTCTTTGATCTAGCACTGCTCTTTCGCACACGAAAAGAAATATTGCATCCACATATGAAAAGTAAGCTCAACTGATTTCAACATATGGATCCAATAAATAACAAGCTAGAACAAACTTGAACACAAGGCAGCAAAAAAACAACAGGTAATTGTTTTTACGAAAAAGGTAGCAAGCTGCTACTTGATCCATGGCGTCTAGGGGGAAGGGGCTTGATTCATACCTACTACAGGCAAGCACGAACCAGTGAATGGGCATGGATGAGGCACAGATTATGCTTCATCTTCTCCTCCTAGTGCCTCTCCTTTTTTCCCAGCCCAAGAACACAACATTTCTTTAAAGGGAGCAAACCAGTTATCACACTTGAAGTGAAAATATGAAATATTAATTTACACTATCTATTCTATGTAACAAAGCTGGAGGATGTAGAGGAGACTGGATGAAAGTTATAAATTTTTGTACATAAGTTCTAACATCTCAATATTATGCAGGTAGTACAATCATCAAGCTCTTGGTAGTGTGTGTGTGTGTGGGGGGGGGGGGGGGGGGGGGGGGTCAGAGAATACAAAACAGCTTGATAATGTAGAATAATATATCGACTTCACTATAACACCTAGATACATTGTTTAGCTAAAACAAAGTTGAATAAATACAGCCACAACACATGATTTTTTAAACTATCACATTCTTTAGCTCAAACAGGAAGGGGATAAGGAAAGGCATTGGGTTGAGCTCATTCCATCAAGGTTCGCATAGTCTATGGAAAAGAATGTACATTTATACTTACATAATGAGATGTACTATGCCAAGTGCAAAATTTACCAAAAGATTACATCTTTCTTGTCTTTCTGATACATGCTTGCAAAGAATGTAGGATATTAGAACTACCAAATAGACATGGTGGCCTCCTGGCAGCAGGGGATAGAGATAGGTGAGGGATGAGGGGAGAGAGGTTGGTTGCGCGGGGGCTAACCAGAGCGGCGGGTGTCGACGGTGGCCAGATGATGCGAAACTAAAGTTATTAATGTTCGAACATATCACAACGAAGTTAGTTATCTGATCTGATTTTACATAAACAAATCTAGATAGTTTCAGATACATATTAGAAATTAGAAATATGTTGAAGAGGGGCTCATACATCGAAAGACAATAACCTATTATATCAAGAAAATGGTACCGATAAGGGCAAAGACTGACACTGTTAAAAATCTGCATAAATTTCAACAACAAAATAATCTATGGTGAAAATCCAAATGCAAATGTCTTCATTTGGTACCAATTTTTTATTTTGCAGGTGCATGTAAAAACAAAATACTCTAACCTAGGGTGGAGAAATGTCATTAAGCAACACTAAGAAGATCAAACGCCACGAGCTCCTTGTTCTACCAGATTTAGAATATATCCTGAACTGATACAAAATAGATAGCAATTCACTATAGGGTTGCGCATATCTTATTTTGGTCACTGTAATCAATTCTTAACATGATAAAATTAGGAGAGAACCTATCGCAGAAATCTGAACGGACAACCTTACCCCAGGAATTCTGTCGAGACGTCCTCATATTAATAAAATATGTCCTGAAGGATAAAAAATCAATAAAAGAGCATTGTTAAGGATAGACCTTCAGAGACAAATACTAAATGTACTGCTGATAAGATCCTTCTAATTTTGAAGAAGAATGTAAGAGATTCCAGGGAAGTTAAGAGGTAGATTAATACAATGATCAAACTGGCTAATCACATATGTTAAATCAGAGAAGTTGGGATCAAATTAAGGAACATGCATCTTCATGAATCACTCTGTATAGTTAAGTTGTGCTGATCGACAAAATAAAAAAATAAAAATCACTATTTTTACTGCAGATTAATCCAAGCACCCATCTAGTTACACTAAGCAATAAAATGCTCTATACATTATTTAATGATGGAAGCCATGAAAGGGTCCAGCCGGGCTTACAGTTTGTGTGGCAAGTAATACAACCCACAATACATTTCCCGAGAAACCTACAAAAAAACAAAAGATACATGCATAACACAGATTTAGTTCTATAAGCCAGCATCTCAATTCAGTAATACAATGAAGTTAGAGGCTCAATTGTCAAGAACCATAACATCTCTGTAATAAGTAATTTGATAGAATATCTTTAATAATATTAAATTATTAGTGCTGAGAGGACAAGGATTCAAAAAACTGAAGCAAAATGGCTATTTGGTAGTGAAGAAGAAAAAGGCACATCACATTACTTCCCATGAGCTGCAGACCAATTGTCTAATCAAATGAAGGAACATAGATCTTCAAGATTTCAAAACTTGACAGTAGAAAGGATAGTCCATTATTGTGTATATTAGTAAAGAGGAGAGCCTGATTGTAAGCTTATATTGACTGGAAGTTACATGACCTGACACTGTAACAAAACGATGCATGAAGTTCTTAAATACCCCAGAAGCTTATCAGAACTGCTGAAATGATATTGTTCCGCTGACTATGAACAAGCAAATTGGCATTGTTTCTTAGGAAATGATTATATATACTAATTCAAGTGATGGAAAGCCCCTTTAGATGGGAGGCTGAATTGATTTGTTGATATACACATTAATATCTACTCCCTCCGTTCCAAATTAGATGACTCCCATTCGTATAGACATGTATACAAATGGAAGTCATCTAATTTGGAACGGAGGGAGTACTAACTAACCAAATAAAAAAACTGACAATAGAAACATCTAGCAGCTAAAGAATTTAACCATGCATATATCGCCAATCAAAACTCTATGTGAACACACCAATGATTAGGGTCTTCAAACATACTGCTAAGCTCAACCTTAATGTATTATTTTTCATCACATTCCTACAAAAACGATGACAAATCAAAGAGATAAAGTTTTAATTTGCATACAGTTCAACAAATATGAACTATACAAAGCAAGTCAGTGATCTGAGATGTGATTCGTCCTTTAAAAACAAAAGGGGAAAAAGCTTTGATCTATATTTTGCAACAAAAGAAAAAATAACATTTTTCATTATTATTTGAACATGACAGATACCCTGGTCTAGTTTACTCAATTAAAACTGAAGCAATACAAGGGCTATCATATGGCTAATGAGCATCTAACAGAATGACATAAAAATTTACGGAATAATCTGTACTACTTATGCATATAACGAAAAAGAGATAGTAGTCAGAGATTACAAACTAACTAAGTAGAAAATGAAAAATTGAGTTGTAGGTATATATACAAATAATAATTTTATTTAATGCACTATTAACACGGATTGGACCGGCAAGGTGGGAAACTAAGCCAAATATTTTGAAGACAAAGAAATAAAAAATATAAAAGAGGCTCTATCTCATGCAGTGTGTAATATAGATGACCACATTACATGTGAACCCTACAAAAATATCAATGCACTGAAAGGACATGAGCAACCCATGGCGAAAGTTCAACTCTAGCTCAGGAAGATGTCATCTGGACAATAGTAGACATCATTCAAAACTTCAAACGCATTGGCACAATACTTAATACCTATCCCCATCAACAATAATTTCTGTAGATTTATATCCTTGAAGTTGCAATACAATTGACAAACCAAAAGTAAATCACAGCAAGTAGTGTGAGGGAGGTTGTGGCTCACCTTGCAGGAGAGATGGTGCTGCCGGTGGTTGATGGAGGCAGCCGAGGAAAGTGGAGGGAGATGGGCGAGCTGTTCGATGCCGGTCTCATTCTGCTCGTCGGATCCTCCCAGTTCCAGACGTAGCTGGGTTTGCCAAAGGAGCGGCGAGGAGATCTCAGGATGGGCCTCCCATGGCGGCCTCTTGGCAACATGGTTCGCCTGCGGGACAGAGAGATGGGTGCAGGAGCAAGAAAGGAGAGGAGAGAGGGTGGCGGCAGGAGGCTCACCGGAGGAGCGGCGGCTGTTCATGGGGGCCTGCCGGTGCGGCTGCTAGACGCGGGGCGACGCGACGAGAGTGGAGGAGGCAAGGGTGCATCGTCTAGGGGCGATGCACAGAAGAAGCTCGGGCCTCTCTTCTCTCCTTCCTTCTCTCTCGCCGGAGCTGGCGCCATCGTCCTCGGCGTCAGGGGAGTGGTGGGGGCATGGGAGGGGATTTTGGTGGTTGGGGGCGACGAGCGAGCGAGGGGATTGGGATAGGGGCGGCTAGGGTTGAGAGGAATAAATGGAGAGAGGGAGGAGACGGGCGTGGCGGCTGGTTGAGAGGGAGGAGACGGTCGTGTCAAGGGAGAGAAGGGGATTGGGCTGCACGGGGCGCGGCGGGTGCGGAGCCCATTCGGTTTTATTTTCACCCGACGGAAAGTTACCCAGCCATCGTAAATACATAAGGTCCACCAGTCATTGACCTGTAACAAGCAATAAAAAGTAAGCAACACAACGAATCATTGACCTGTAACAAGCAATAAAAAGTAAGCAACACAACGAATCTATAGCATCTTCCAACGGTCAGCATAGTCTCAAAGGCAAGATACAACGGTCGACAAAGCTTGCCCCCTCAGGAGCTTCGGGGAGGGGGATGGCTAGCATCTTTTATAAGTTAAACTAGATGACCCGTTGCGCCAAATGGCGTAGAGTCCCAGTTAAAACCTTGTAATCGTAGAAACAACTTGCATTATTAGAACCCCATCACTTTTGTAATAAAAAAATATGTATTAAAATATGGAATTGTCAACCAAACAAACAAATGATGAATAAACTGCAAATGGAAAGGCAGGGTAGCAAATCCAACAATTCTCAATGCTATATAGCCAAGCATTATATCAAATGCAATTCATGGACCATATAACACAATGCATAATATGTATGGATCAAAAGCAAATACAATGATTTACCAAGACAACGCTCTTACACGCATTATTCACCAATATGTCAAGATCAACTCGCTACATTATAAAGTCTTACAATGCACATCAGAACAGTTTGAGCTAAAAACTACAGTCTACTACAATGTCAGTTATCATTAAGGTGCATTTCAAGTTGCATGGCATTGGAAGTTGCATCTTGCAAAACACATTAAACAGACAACCAGAACCATACTGTTCTTCACTCTCACCCCTGGACTATTGGCTACCTGTTGTGCCGCTCCCCAATGTCGGGCTACCTAAAAGAAAGCAGCCAAGCAAAAATCATCAATCAAGATTCAAGCAACACAAAATGGGTACCAAACATCAGCAACACAAGCATTCAAAGAGGGCTTGGGGAGGGATTGGGTTACCTTCCGTCGGGGAGATGTTGATGGACTGCTGATGTTGGGGAAGCAGTCGCCGGTGGTGGCAGCAGCCTCGAGTCCAGGCAGTGGCGGCTGGATTCAAGAGGGTTCGCTTGTCCCTTCTACCTCATGCTAATCTGGAGAGGGTGCGACCGGTGGCTGTGTACCTGCAAAATAGGGTTATAGCCATTGGGCCAGGCCGTATCCCAACCGTATATACTCAACACAGTATGGAAAAGATGTCACACAGATTGCATCATATCATATATCTCTAAAACAGATCACCGAACAATGGACTGCATACATACCTGAAGCTCTACTTCTAAGCCAATAAATTAGACAATTTTCATTAGCATAAACCACTGATGAAGTAGATGATAGAACGACCAAGGATGGCTTCCAATGGAATGTTTCAACTTAATAAGGATAGCGCGAGAAGTAACATGAGCAGGCTGCTATTGAGGTTGGTTATTATTAGAAGAACTTCACCTGGGGAAAGCTGGTTATATATTTGTTCTAAATCCATTCTATTTGCTGTAATAAAAAAATTAGAACAGCAAACAAGATCCTAGGTGCCGGTATTAATTGTTCAATATGGAAATTCCTCACAATATAAAATAAAGCGTATATGAATGTTTTCTTTGCATATCTATTGGATTGAAGGGTGAAGAATAAAAGTGACCTTAACCATGATATTTCAGTGTAAAAATTTAGGCATAGTCATAGCCATTAGCAAGAGTAGTAGCCTACTTCAGCAGAGCACACTTAATTTTCAGAGAAAAAGCTAGAACCAAGACACCAAGAAATTGAACGAAGTGATTTTCAGAGAAAGAGCTAGAACCAGGACACCCGGAAAATTGAATGTTCACACCCTGTTTTATCTGAATATATATGTGAAAAGCACTAAACCTTTACATTTTGTCCTATGTGTGTAAATCTTCTAAATATAGGCTGAAGAAGCAAAAAACTGAACCTTTACACTTTGTTTTAAGTGAATATATATGTGAAAAAACTAAACATTTGCACTTTGTTTCTAAGAGTGAAAATCTGCTATGTATAGGTGGAAGAAAATATCATGTTCAATGCAAAAATGGGACCTTTCCACTCTGTTTTAACTGACTATATATGTGGGGGAAAACTAAACCTTTACACCTTTATCCTGTGTGTAAAAATCTACTTTGTAAAAATCTATATATGTGGGAATTAACGAAACGAAAAACATTCAGATGTTGGTATGATGGGCCGTGGGATTACCTCGCTTGCAGCGGGGAGGAGGGGTTGGTGCTGCTGCTGGTAGGGTAAAGCGGCGGAGGCGGAGCATGGAGATCGGAGAAGAAGGGCGCTCAATCGCCGCCTCAAAAGGAAATAAGACAAAGCAATCTATCTTCAGGAGGTGCTCACCCAGGAAGAAAGTAATCTATTTTCTCCAATGGCAGGTTTAGAACTGAAGTATCAGGCTGAAAAAAATGCAAGTCTTCAGTTAGTATTATTCACTATGGCCAGGCATAGAAATTCATCAGATGACCCGACACCGTCATCTCCAAGAAAAAAAGAATAGATTGATGAGAGTTCAACATTTAGCCAAAATAATTAGAATAAATGATGCATTACTGAAGTTTAAGTAGAGTATCTAATTTCTTTGACCATCCAAATTAGTTGAATTAGTACTTGGATTAGTGGATGCCAATGGCGCCGCTCCTTCAGATGTGTTCTTTGGCCTAGAGTCGAGCCTCTGAAATGCTGCAGTAAAACATTCATCAACATAAAAGTAGAACATGATGATATGTGTATGTGGAAGAGTTAGCTACGATTGTATAGATTCCCTGAATGTTCATGTACAGATCTGAACATGGTACATAATCAATGAGAGTGACAAGTAAATGAAATTGCTCTATGATTGGGCTTGACCAGTAATTAATGGCCAACAAGAGCTTATTGTGCATTTGGCTGGCATATATCAGCAACAGTGTAACAACCATTTTTTCCCAAGTCCAAATGGGTTTTCAATTGTCTATGTAATGGAATCACCAAATAAGTTAGTAAAACAAAAATATATATACAATTAGGAAAGCTAATCCAAACACAACCTTCACCAAAAAAAAGTGCAATGCTAACACAAAGTTGGTTTGAATAAGACCTCTGTGGAGTCATCTATCTCAAATGAAACCACCACTAATCAACAAAAACAAAACATTTTTTTCAGAGCTCATCACAACGCATCAGGGAAGATAGAAAGATACAATATTTCTAAATATGTGAACTTGAATGAAAAATAACATGAGACTCCATTGCGTAAATTGGAATGGAAAACAAAGAACACAAAGCACACCATATTCATGTGTACAGAAGATCCATATTCAAAGCCAAAGAATGATATGTTAAATTCTAAAGAAGATTCAAACATCAGATATACTGAAACCTACATCTGAACCACACCACAGTTGGTCCATGGCATGCCTCTCCATTGGCTCCTTACGGTAGCAACACCATTTTTCAGCAGCAGCAGGAGCTTCGCCTCATCCGCTGATGGAGCTAACATGTAATATCATACTTATCCTGAGATGAATTATGGACAAGTCAAAGTTGATACTTATCATGAGTTCAGATGAATTATGAATTATGAACAGCTCCCTTAATATCATACTGGACAAGCTATGAAAGAATTTAAAGAGGTTATCTACCCTATCCCGAAGTTCCAGCCTGCCTGCATGTTGTTGTAAGGGTACTGGTATATATGTAATGGTGCAAGAGCTTAAAGCCTATGTAAAATATCAGAGGCCGCTCAACGATTCAATGCTGCGGTAAGGTATAAAACATGTACAAAAAGTAACTGTATAAATGCCTACTATATTATTTCTTCCTTCTTCTCGATGTCCATGTATGCAATGAACGAGTTTTCTAAAATTTGCAATAATATGTATATGATAGTACATATGATTTACAGATCAAGACACCGAAGGCAGAACAAAAATTATATGCTGCCGAGAATGATGATCTAAGGAGAAAAACTGATCGTCTGCACCTGTTTTATCTAAATATACATGTGAAAAAGAACTAATCCTTTACAATTTGTCCTATGTGTGTAAATCTGCTCAATATAAGTAGAAGGACATATCATGTTCAATGCAAAAAAATTAACCTGTACACTTTGTTTTAAATGAATATATATGTGAAAAAAACTGAACATCTACACTTTGTTTCTATGAGTGAAAATCTGCTCTGCATTGGTGGAAGAAAATATCATGTTTAATGCAAAAAATGGACTTTTATACTCTGTTTTAACTGACTATATATGTGGGGGAAAACTAAACCTTCACACCTTTATCCTATGTGGGAAAATCTGCTCTGTGTAGGTTGAAGAACAGATCATATTTGATGCAAAAACTGAATCTTTACATTTTTTAACTAAATATATATGTGAAAAAAAACTGCATTTACACTTTGTGCCCATGCGTGAAAATCTGGTAGTTGAAGAATAGATCATGTTCGATGCAAAAAACTGAAACTTACACTCTGGAAAATTTGAACGAACATCTACCAGTACTCAGTGTAGAAACTTAATATATATATACAAAGTAAGGTATGCACATTTACAATAAGGTATGTACACTGAAATCCACTTTGTTTCAGTTGTGGTGGTACAAGCAATGGTCGCCCAGATTTTCAAATGTACTACTAAATCTATTTATTTGGTTTCCACGTGCAACTCTGAATATTCAAGCTATGGGGGTTGTACCAGGAAAATAAGAATCCAAAGTCTTAAGTAATCTGAAGAAAATAAAGAACATGTGGTTGAACCATAATATCAAAACATAACATCAAGTAGTGTGCATTTCAGAGACTTTCAGCATAGGGAATCAAGAAAAACAGATCCAGATAAACAATAATCAATGGAAATGAAGAAAGGAAAACAATAATTAGAAACTGCAGCAAGAGAAACGTAGATAAACCCCATTTTCTCTTTAGAATAAAATACAAGCTCCATTCACTTTACACAAACAAAAGAACGAACATAATATGCTTTTTGGGGTTTCACCCAAAACGTTGATGCCCAAACCAGCTAAAACCGTCACCAGCTCACACATAAACGATGCACATGGCGAACGTTTCCTAACTAACATACCAAGCGATGCTCACATGACACACAACGACATACGTGATCGAACAGAGAAAGGAAAGAGCAGCATATTTACCCGTGAAGTTGAGCAGGAGCAGATAATGGAACAACTCGCTTTTTGCTTGTTACTGCTAGTGACAATTCAAACAGTTGCTATGTCTAAATGGCCAAAGGTCGCCACTGTTATAAGCTTTCCAGGAAGAGTCGAAGACAAAGCGATGCAAAACTATATGTAAGAATAAGGCAGCAAAAAAACAGAATAACCCCAAAGGCTTACTTAGCAAGGAAATTAAGTTAAAGAAGCTAAAAAACACACATCCTTCGACATTCACCTACATTCAGTCTGGTGCATGATCCAAAAAATGTAGTGGTGACAGACATAATTGGGGAAAGCTTCAGAACACTAAAGAAAACAAAAGGAAATAAATATCCCATCAGTGGCTCAGATCAACCCAGCAACTTAAATCACAGTTGTCGGAAAATTTCTTATGGATACAGACAGTAACAAGCGAGCGTCCAGCACCTGCACCAGCCACAGAGGCGACCTCGATTCCGCCTGTCACACCCCCGATTCTGGCTGTCGCGCCCCCGATTCCGCCTCCGCCCACTGCCATTGCCGCCCACCTGAGAGCTGGTCGTGGCGCTAGTCACCTTGCTCGTTTTTCTGTTACCCGCCTCTGTTTTGTGTTGTTTGATCCTCCCTCTGCAATAGTTCAGTAGGTATTTTCATATATGAACCAAGATGATTAAATTAAATGCATGTTTAAAAAAATCCATGTAGCTGGTACGTACTGCACAAACTGATTGCATTTGCATAGACGATGAAAGCAGAGAAAAGCTAATGAAAAGCCGAATGTGCATGGTGTTGCAAACTGAAAAAAAACTCAGATATTTGAAAGCTAATGACAGACTGAATGTACATGGAGTACTGTACTTGCTGATGATTTGTAAGGCCCGATATGCGGTACTGTTCCAGATCTAGGTGTTTCCACCCAGATCCGGGGACGAAGCACATATCGGTCCCACCGCGACATATGACAAAGCCATATGCCCCGGATTTCCAACATGATATCACAACATTACAGATACAGGATACAACATCTCGTACAATCGGCATACAACTGCCTCAAATATAATACAACAGCGGAAGATATATGTCTGAGTACAGACTACAATCAAATGCCTAGTGGCAAAAGGAAAATCAACGATCCCATAACCACACGGGTCCAGGCCCTCCGCCGGGATCCGCCTAACTAGTCGTCGTCGAGTCTCCACGTGAAACGTTGATCACCATACCTGTTGTCGACCAAGAACCCTGAAAAGAGTTTGGGGGTAGTATCATGAGTACAGAGGTACTCAACATCCAACTGTAGTGGTCGTCTGACCGAGCAAGGACTTCATCACTCGTCATTCTAGGACAACTAGTAGTTTACGGTAAGGAAGGGGTAAGTGGTGAGGTTGCTGCCGCACTAGCATTTATGAAGTGGCTAACGATCTAGAGAGTAAGATAAGAAGCCAAGCATTCGATGAGGAATCGCCTCCAACAAGTCTGCTATCCACCTACATACGCAAACATAACACCTATCCTATCCTTGTCCTCCTCTCCGCATCCCGACGAAGAAGAAGCAATCAAGGCACACACACGTTGATCAAGTTATATTAAGATTATCTCAGTTGTTGTTGTCTATGAACAAGGAGTAGGTCTCAAGTCGTCCATAACCGTGGACACGGCTTCTCGAAAAGATTTAACCCTGTAGGGGTGTACCAACTGCCCATTACGAGGCTCCGCACGCACGTTCATCTCTCTCAGTTGCTACCCATCACAGGCAACCATTTTATGATTTAGTTCCAAGAGATCCGAAACGACAGGTCCCTCTAACAACGAACAAATCCGGGTGGCCCCCGGGGAGTCGACACCCAATCCAAAAGCTGGCCACGCTCTCGGATCGGACTCTTCCGTCTCAACAGGGTTTGGGTTACCGAGACGCCTCACGTGAGGCCTCGGGCCCTCGCCGGTCAAAGGTGGACCAACAGGGAAACCATGTCTCCGCTGGTCCGGGTTGTTTAAAAATTGCGAGGGGATCCACCAAGCACACACACGGGGTTTCAAATGGTAAATCAGCTCGGGCCACCACTAGAAATGTTTGAAGCTAGATAGGTAAGAAAAGGGGACCCCATAAAATCCCACACGCGGTTAGGCACGCTCAGTCTTAAAACCAATACCCGGAACTCGGATCCTAGGTGACTCGAATGGAACAAAGCGTCGGGGCGGGATAGCCTAGACCTTCCATCCTTCGTCGAATATAGTCAACATTATAATAATCATATCATCAACAACAATATAATAATGTGATATCCCAAACCAAGGAGTAACAGGGTAACATCGTAGCATCCTAAGCATGCATACTAAGCAGGGGCTGAGCAACGAGCAATAGTAACATAGCAGTACATGGTTTGCTGGGAGGGGACATGGCTGTATCGGTTTGAAAGAGGTTGTAAACATGTGGTAGGATCAAACATCGAACCTAACCTAGACTAGCATGCAAACCGCTGGTTGAAATAGAATGGATCATAAGTAATGTATAGTCCTTGCCTGTTGATAAGTCGGGTTCCGAAGGTGTACTTGATCGCAAGCTCGCATCGTCTCCGAGAGGTACCCGCGGAAGCACACAAGAGGGTAAACACTGGAAAGCAACCAACGAGCAAGCACTCTATTACTACGAGGCAAACACGAGCAAGCATCAACAAGAAGGCAACACGAGACATCGCACCTACCGTCGAGAGCGGTTACTAACAGGTTAAGTGGAGTACTCGTCACACACGACGACACTGCACGTTTACGGTGGTTCAAGTTGTTTAGCTACACAAGGTGAGCAAAAGGTTGTTAACATGGAAAACACAGAAGCATGGCATAGCACTCAAACATGACAAGGGTGAAGCATAAATAAACTATCTAATCTAGTCACTTTAAGTGGGGGTAAAACCTATACATGGCAGCTACTACAGACCCCACGATAATTATTGCATTTGGCACTGTTTTTCCCTAAACAATATTTTATTATTTTTATTAGCAAGCAAGAACAGCATAAACACAATCTACATGCAATTCTAGTCAAGTTACATATAAAGAACATTTTAAACAGAGCAACGGTTAAAAAGATATTGCAGTTTTAGTTTACAGTGGCAAGCAGGTGTAATTAGCAGTCAAACAGCATGTAAACAAAGTCAAACCTGGCAAAGGAGCACAAATTATTAAACTAGACAAAAAACTAAGCAAGTTTCATATTTTACGCGTCGCGATCCGAGCTACGAGCAAAAAGATACGGGCACTGCAAAAATCCTAATACAATCTGCCAATTTAAATAAAAAAACTAGCAGAACAGAAAAAAAGCTAAACGGGCCGAATCTACTGGCCCAACAGATAAAAAAAACAAAACAACAACAAAAATAAAAAGGAGGGGCTGGGCGCTCACCCCATGGGCCAAGGCCCACTGGCTGGAGAGGGGGGGCTGGCGCTAGGGCAGGCCGGCCTGGGCTGGGCCGCCGTGGCTGCAGCGCTGAAGGCAGCCCACCTGGCTGGTGCACCCAGGGCGGTTGGAGCGGCTCAGGCTCCTCCCGTGCCCGTCCTGGCGGCGGCCGGTGGCCGGCTTCCGGCGGCGCCTGGCATGGGGCTCCAGCGAGGAGGGAGGGCAGCAGCGGGAGCTGCAGGGAGGCGGATCCGGTCGGGGTCGGGCTCGGGAGGCCGGAGCTCCTCTGGACGGCGCGGGGGTGAAGCTCCCGTGAGCTCCATGGCTGGACCGGCGGCGCGCCTGCAAGAGAAGAAAGAGAGAGGTAAGAGGAGGAGGGAGAAGAGGAGAAGGGAGAGGAGGAGAGGAGATGGGGCGCGCAGCTGAGGAGGCTTGCCGGCGTCGAACCGGAGGGGGGCGGCGGCGGCCTCGGGTCCGCGGGCGGCTTGGAGAGAGAGAGGAGAGAGGAGAGGTTGGTGGAGGAGCTCCCTGGGCCGTCGGATCGCGAGATCTGACGGTCCAGGATTGATCTGGATCAAATTTTCTAGAAAAATGGGCAAAAGCGAAAATTGGGGCTAATGTGAGGGGGGTGGCTGCAAGATTTGGCTCAGGGAAACCCTAGAAAGGGGTGGGAGTGTGGTGGTCTTTATATAGCCCCGGTGGCTGGCAGTTTGCAAAAACATCCCCGGTTTCTCTCTCGCGAGCGCGGTGCTCACGTTTCTGACCGCCGGGGGTCCGCAGGACCTCCGATTTGGGTAAAACTTCAAACTACGTGATCAACGCGTCGAGCCGGAGGCGTTCACCTCGCGCTGGAACCGTTCCGAGAACACTTTCCGGCGCGCTATAAAAATAACTGATTTACTTATTAAACGGGGTTTTTCGTTCCGTTGGCTGCGGCTGGTCTCGTGCGGTTTTCGCGACGGTGATCGGGCGAAACCCGGTGTCGCAAAGGTTGAGTGTCAGGGTGGCAAGGGGCGGTCTCCGTCCGATACGAGATAAGAGGTTGAAAAATAATCGCCGATCGATAAATCGGGGATACAAACACCGGAAACAAATCAGACAATCAAACAATTCACACCGAACACAAATTTTTTAATTTTTGTGAAAACTGGGTTGTTACATGATTCTTCTCAAATGGATAGCTGCAGCTCCGGCATCCGCTCCAATCGATAGCACAAGGCCAGACGCCCTCTGCTCCAATCGAGAGCACGAGTTCCGCCGCCCTCTGCTTAATTCGAGCAGTGTGCAGAGTAGTAAGCCGTCAATTATAGAGAGCCACTTGCATTCAAGAAAAATTTGCATATTTAGTCAAAATTCAGTAGACTGTCAAAACTCAGCAAGCAAAATATGTAGGCAGCAAGAAAAATCAAGAAACTAAACAATGATTTTTTATCAGAGTTTCCAGTTTAATGTAAAGCTCTTGCTACTGTAAATCAAAACAATACAATATGTTTTTTACCAGGATTGCAAAACCCTTGGCTGCTCCATTGTTCAAATTGGGTCAGATTACTAAAGGCAGTAAAAATGTTCAATTAGATTTGTACTGAAACCATTATTTAAACTTCCACTCCTCAAAAATTGTTTAAACTTAACATTTTAATTAATGATTGATAGACCAGCAACTAAATCCTCAATTAGATTTGTACTGAAACCACTGTTTAAAAGTCAACAACTAAGTGTATTCATTTTAATTAAATCCATATTAACATTCATTCAAACTGAAACCATTTAAAATCCCTGTGTTGGTTTACAAAATTAATCTTTTGACTGAAAATTAACACAACAATGACGATGACATGACAAAACTTAGATTACTAAAGGCAGTTAAAATGATTAACATGATAGGACAGTGATGATTAACATCACAGTAATCTGAATTTTAGTTACAGCCAGAAGAACATAACTTGACAAGTTCAGTAAGTTCAGAAATGATACTGGAAAAACATATCTAGTCAGCCTTTGCACACCGAATGGAGGGGACCTAAACCAAGATAAATCTAATTGAACCATATCTAGTCAGTGTGACTCTGAACCCACCTTGCACTAAACCAGGCTAAATCTAATTGAAATTAGCCCTGCACTAAACCAGGCTAAATCTAATCCCATTTTAGATTGTCAATTCTATGCCAATCCCAACTCTTCCACTTCACCCTCCCAACTCTTCCACTTCAGGACTAATTTCAATGTGTTTGCAGTTCACACATTCCAATCCTCCTTACCAAAACCACTAACTTAACCTATCCGAAACCACTAAATGAATTCAATGGAGTCCTACCAGGTGGCTGTTACATCCCCAATCCTCCTTACTGAAACCACTAACTGAATTGATCTGAAATCACTATGTGAATTCAGTACCAATTTTTAGCAAGAATGGACCTTTTTGAACTTAGAACAGAGCTGAGCTATACAGAGAAGATTGTTGTAGTGAATTCAGTATCAATAATAATGCTTTTTCAGTAAGTCAAATGGCATCAATAGTTTCTCGAGAAACTTGATATGATAATCACAGAGCAACTATCATAATTCAAGCAAGAAATAGAAATAATCACAACCTATAACATTGGATAGCCTCCCTGGTCCTCACTACAGAGATCTGCTACTCTCCAAGAGGCAGCTCCAATCTATAAAGAACATGGGGGATTCTTTAATAGTTGATCAACAATGGATACATAAACAAGAATAAGTAAACAATTAAATCATGCCATGAGATGAATAACATAGGAATTCATATTAATCTTATAATCTTCTTGTCATGATTGAGTGGAACCAATCTTTTGAAGAATAAAATCGCAGAAAGGGACACGAGAGAAGAAAGGGCAAGGCTAGAGGCAGCTCACCTCAGTTTGATGTTGTGCTACCACCACGGCTCTCTCGATGGCCGAATATCGTGTAGGAGAAGCTCCACTGACACTCGGCTAACCCTCTCCTTCTTCATAGGAAGAAACACTGTGCACCTCAAAAGACACCTTCCCTGTCGACATAATAATCAGAAAATTCAGATAAATGAAAGAATCACCTCAAAAGACACCTTCCTCACAAGCTTACTTCCCAAAATTACCTTATGGATTATTTATAAGGTAACGAGGTAATTATCTTAAAATCCATAGATTATCTCAAAATCCATAGATTTTATCAAAATATAAGGTAATTATGGATTCTTATTCATCTAAAAATTGCAAATAGCTTGTCAAACTGCATAACAAGAATGAAATAGTAGAGGAAATAACTGAGCTCACCTTAGCGTACAAACAAAGCTTTTCTTATATAAAGTTTGTGCTCTACAGCCCCCACTCCAAGTCCATGCTCTTTTTTGGGGCTGGCAGGATGCCTGCGCCACGAGCTTTCTAGTCCTGTGCGTGCAGACCGGAGGCGTATTATGATTTACATATTGGTGTTGTAGGTGAAATTTTTTATATATGCATATTATGTGACTAAAACTGCATTTGAGGATTTGGCTGAACAACCGTCTCCAACATACAGCAAAATTCAGAGTTTTACAAATGTAAGTGTTTGCAAATTTGAAAAACATGAAACAACAGCCAAATTCATTGTCCAACCTGAAGATGCAACTCTCGCTCTCATTCTTCTCCTTCTTTGACCCTTTGGAGAAACTGTGATCCTCCTGGAAGTCATCCTTTATCGCTCCCAATAATATCAGAGGGGAAAACTACACCAAAGAAACACCAACGAGCACATTAGAGCCAACATGGTATAGCCTTTACTCGTGATTAAACATATTAAAAATTGTATCAGCTATGACATAGGAGCCTCGGGAAAATAAAACTTGCGGCTCTGTATTTTAAATCCAACTATTAATGGAAAATTTTATAGAAAAGGATGGTTCTTCATTTGTTCACCATCTAAAGAATTATATCAAATATAAGCAAAGATCTGCAACAAAAAGTAGACAATTCATGAGAACAAGATTAAGAAGATAGATAGTTGTGTCACACATCATATCTAATTTCCAATCTATAAGAGTATAACACGATGGGTTTGAAATTTGTACACTTTGACTGATGACCGTCAAAATAACTATTAGGGTAAATTTTGAAAGGGCGACCTCTGAAAAGAAACTGCAAATAAAAACCAATATACCTTTGATTATATCACCTGACAGATGACTTGTTCCATATTAATGTTCCAGCTCCACAAGCCTAAGGAGCTGCTAACTACATAAGAAAACATTAGATGGATTAAACTACATTGAGGACTAAAAAAAGCAAAGGATAATATGGGTTAGAGAAAACTGAAAATCTAGTGCATATATAGCAAATGTTTCAAAAAAATCGAGTCTAAAGAGAGCGAAATTCGTGACTGTTTTAGACCCGTATGTTGAGTTCCATCCACAAAATTGAGTTAAACAAAGCAAAGTATAATCCAAATCCATGCCTACAAAATTAGGGTTGTAGCAGTCTCCGGCTTGGCTGGTTTTACCTTGAACAAAATTGCGATTCCGTAAAGCAGTATGGAGCTGGAAGGAAGAGGAGAGCAGGGGGAGAGGAAGGAGGAGCGGGGACCTGGGGGCGGCGGCGGCTGGCCGGCGCGGGGGCGCAATGGAGGAGGCGGGGGCAGCACGGATCCGGGCCGGGGCGAGCTCAGCCATGGCGGCTCGGGCTAGAGCTCACCGGCCATGGCGGCTCCACGGCGTGGGTCTGCTGATGTTGCACAGGAGGGAGAGAGAGGTGAGGGAGGAAGAGGAGAGCAGGGAGAGAGGGAAATGTTCCAGCTCCACAAGCCTAAGGAGCTGCTAACTACATAAGAAAACATTAGATGGATTAAACTACATTGAGGACTAAACAAAGCAAAGGATAATATGGGTTAGAGAAAACTGAAAATCTAGTGCATATATAGCAAATGTTTCAAAAAAATCGAGTCTAAAGAGAGCGAAATTCGTGACTGTTTTAGACCCGTATGTTGAGTTCCATCCACAAAATTGAGTTAAACAAAGCAAAGTATAATCCAAATCCATGCCTACAAAATTAGGGTTGTAGCAGTCTCCGGCTTGGCTGGTTTTACCTTGAACAAAATTGCGATTCCGTTAAGCAGTATGGAGCTGGAAGGAAGAGGAGAGCAGGGGGAGAGGAAGGAGGAGCGGGGACCTAGGGGCGGCGGCGGCTGGCCGGCGCGGGGGCGCAATGGAGGAGGCGGGGGCAGCACGGATCCGGGCCGGGGCGAGCTCAGCCATGGCGGCTCGGGCTAGAGCTCACCGGCCATGGCGGCTCCACAGCGTGGGTCTGCTGATGTTGCACAGGAGGGAGAGAGAGGTGAGGGAGGAAGAGGAGAGCAGGGAGAGAGGGAAATGTTCCAGCTCCACAAGCCTAAGGAGCTGCTAACTACATAAGAAAACATTAGATGGATTAAACTACATTGAGGACTAAACAAAGCAAAGGATAATATGGGTTAGAGAAAACTGAAAATCTAGTGCATATATAGCAAATGTTTCAAAAAAAACGAGTCTAAAGAGAGCGAAATTCGTGACTGTTTTAGACCCGTATGTTGAGTTCCATCCAAAAAATTGAGTTAAACAAAGCAAAGTATAATCCAAATCCATGCCTACAAAATTAGGGTTGTAGCAGTCTCCGGCTTGGCTGGTTTTACCTTGAACAAAATTGCGATTCCGTTAAGCAGTATGGAGCTGGAAGGAAGAGGAGAGCAGGGGGAGAGGAAGGAGGAGCGGGGACCTAGGGGCGGCGGCGGCTGGCCGGCGCGGGGGCGCAATGGAGGAGGCGGGGGCAGCACGGATCCGGGCCGGGGCGAGCTCAGCCATGGCGGCTCGGGCTAGAGCTCACCGGCCATGGCGGCTTCACGGCGTGGGTCTGCTGCTGTTGCACAGGAGGGAGAGAGAGGTGAGGGAGGAAGAGGAGAGCAGGGAGAGAGGGAGGAGGAGAGGGGACTTGGGGGGCGGCGACAACGGCTGGCTGGCGCAGGGGCGCCGCTCGTCGGCCGGCGTCGGCGGCGCTCGGGGCAGGAGTGGCAGCTCTCGGGGAAGGAGCTCGAGGTCGGGCTAGGTTCATGGCTGGGCAGCAGGGTATATATACATGGTCATGTGAGAAACATCAACGGTGCAGAGCTAGCGGGAACCAGATCGAGTGGCCAACGACGGCTCGGGCTAGAGCTCACCGGCCATGGAGGCTCCACGGCGTGGGTCTACTGCTGTTGCACAGGAGGGAGAGAGAGGTGAGGGAGGAAGAGGAGAGCAGGGAGAGAGGGAAATGTTCCAGCTCCACAAGCCTAAGGAGGTGCTAACTACATAAGAAAACATTAGATGGATTAAACTACATTGAGGACTAAACAAAGCAAAGGATAATATGGGTTAGAGAAAACTGAAAATCTAGTGCATATATAGCAAATGTTTCAAAAAAATCGAGTCTAAAGAGAGCGAAATTCGTGACTGTTTTAGACCCGTATGTTGAGTTCCATCCACAAAATTGAGTTAAACAAAGCAAAGTATAATCCAAATACATGCCTACAAAATTAGAGTTGTATCAGTCTCCGGCTTGGCTGGTTTTACCTTGAACAAAATTGCGATTCCGTAAAGCAGTATGGAGCTGGAAGGAAGAGGAGAGCAGGGGTAGAGGAAGGAGGAGCGGGGACCTGGGGGCGGCGGCGGCTGGCCGGCGCGGGGGCGCAATGGAGGAGGCGGGGCAACACGGATCCGGGCCGGGGCGAGCTCAGCCATGGCGGCTCGGGCTAGAGCTCACCGGCCATGGCGGCTCCACGGCGTGGGTCTGCTGCTGTTGCACAGGAGGGAGAGAGAGGTGAGGGAGGAAGAGGAGAGCAGGGAGAGAGGGAGGAGGAGAGGGGACTTGGGGGCGGCGACAACGTCTGGCTGGCGCAGGGGCGCCGCTCGTCGGCCGGCGTCGGCGCCGCTCGGGGCAGGAGTGGCAGCTCTCGGGGAAGGAGCTCGAGGTTGGGCTAGGTTCATGGCTGGGCAGCAGGGTATATATACATGGTCATGTGAGAAACATCAACGGTGCAGAGCTAGCGGGAACCAGATCGAGTGGCCAACGAAGAGTGCCCCCGGAGGAGCTCCGTGAGGCCCCCTTGGCTAGCATCTTTTAAGAGTTAAATATATTCTCATTATTGCAGTAATTACTTTTGTATTATTAATTCTTTTTCTCATTGTACTAATTATTTTATTTTAATTCTTGGCAGGTTCGTGACAGATATGGAGGGCGAGACCTCAGGCTCGCGAGGGAGGGGTCGTGCGCTCCCACCTCTGGCTCTACGGAGGTCTTTGCTCGAGAGTATTTCCTCGCCTCCTCCTTCTACTGATGAGGTGCCCAGGGGGAGAGGAGGTCGGAAGAAGACCGGGAGAGGGAAAGCAGGTGGTGGTCGCGGGAAAGGGAGACGGACACCTGCTGCTGCTTCCTCGCCGCCACCTCCGGCTGATTCACCAGAGCACTGCAGGGTGGATCCCTCCTCGGACACTAATATCATGCTTTGCTTTGTCTTTTAGGCGGAGCATAATAAAACGGAGGTGCCTAAGGTGTTCGACATGTATGGCATGGACCATATAGCGTCGTACAAGAAGGCCAAGGCGCTCTCAGAGTCGGATCTCGCCACTCCTTCGACTTTCACCAACATTGTCGCCTATAGTAAGCTCAAGGCTTATACTAAGGTGGCGAAGGAGAAGCACGGGGAGGCTTACACCCCGATTGGGAAGCCTATTGACCCGGAGCTGGTGATGATCTCTGGTGGCGGAAGGCGCCATGGCCATTGGAGATAAGTTGATTAGGTGTGATAAGACTCTTCCTGAGATCAAGGCGCGCCAAACGAGTTCTTCTCCTGCTATAAGGACTCGTCCGCGGCCAGTCGACCTCGCTATCCAGGTTATCCATAAGGACTCTTGCATTCTTGTTTTCTCTCATCGAATATTACAATGCTAACTAGAGAAGTGGGGTTGCAAGAATCTCTTGAGAAAGAGCGACAGAACACCCAGCGGCTACTAGAGGAGAAGGAGCGGTTGGCAGAGGAGAAGGCAGCGGAGAGAGAGCGGCTGGCTGAGGAGAGGACGACGAAGGCTCTCGAGGAGGCCGCGGCACGACACGATGCATCGAACCGGGCCTTGTATGAGCTCTTCGTGGTAAGTCACTTGTTCATATTCACCCAAAGAATGCATGTTATAATTTTTGTTTATATTAGTAACTAATATGATTGACTCATGGAAAACAAATGTGCAGACTATGGGCGAGAAGACTGGTCAGGCCACTCCACCGATGCCGATCATTTCTCCTGTGGGGACGGTGAGTATCTTTCGATGATCATCAATACCATATTGAGTGGCGTCGTGCTAACCTCTAGTTGATCTTTTCGTGCAGCATAACTCTCGAGCTGCGTCCCATGACCCTTCTCCCCCGTCAACATCGGCCAACCCGTCGGATGCTTCTCAGCCACCTCAGCCTTGAGTGCTTCTCGGACACTTAGGTAAGTTGTCTTGTATATCTTTCTTTTTAAATGCTTAGTTAGTTTGAAAATGCATATTTAGCTTCTGAAATATTATGAAATTCTTAAATATAGCTAAGTTAGCCTAATAATAGCATGATTAGCCAGATTTGCTCACAATATGATGAAGTTAGCTTGATTTGCTCACAAAATGCTAAAGTTACCTTAATTGGCTCAAAAAATGCTTAAGTTAGCTTAATTTGTTCAAAGTTGCCAAAGTTAGCTTAATTTGCTCACAAAATTGTAAAGTTAGCTTGATTTTCTCACAAGATGCTAAAGTTAGCTTGAATCACTCACAAAATGCTAAAGTTAGCTTGATTCACTTAAAAAATTCTAAATTTAGCTAAAGTGGCTCACAAAATGCTAAAGCTAGCTTACTTGGATCGCAATATGCTAAAGTCAGCTTAATTTATCAAAACATGCTAAAGTTTCTTAAATTTCTCACAATATGCTAAAGTTAGTTTCATTGCCTCAAAACATGCTAATGTTTGCTTAATTGCTCACAAGTGCTAAAGGTTAGCTTAATTTCTCAAAAAGTGCTCAAAAATGCTAAAGGTTAGCTTAATTTCTCACAAATGCTAAAGAAAAGAGAAGAAGAAGAAGAAGAAGAAAGTGAGCTTAATTTACTGAAAATATGAAAAAGTCGGCTTCATTTGATGAAAATTGCTAAAGTTAGCTTAAATTGCTCAAAAATGGTAAAGTTAGCTTAATTACCTCAAAAAAAATGCTAAAGTGAGCTTAATTTACTGAAAATATTATAAAGTTGGCTTCATTTGATCAAAATTGCTAAAGTTAGCTTAAATTGCTCACTAAATGGTAAAGTTAGCTTAATTGGCTCAAAAAATGCTAAGTTAGCTTAATTTCCTCAAAATATGCTAAAGTTATCTCAATTTGATTACAATTGCTTATGCTTCTTTATTTCCTCAATAAGAAGAAGAAGAAGAAAGAGAAAAAGAAGAAGAGAAGAAGAATAAGAGAAGACCTCTTCTCTTATTATTGTCTTCTTCTTTCTTCTCTTATTTTTTCTTCTTCCTCTCCTTCTTCTCTTCTTCTTCTTCTTCTTCTTTTTCTTCTAACTTTCTTTTCTTTCATTTTGCAGATTTGCTTCATGGGATTCATGCATTCATGTAGTGGTGCTTCTTCACTTGTAGTATAGTTGTTTGTTTTGAGACTTGTACTATTTATGTGTTTGAGACTTGTGATGTAGTTGTTTGACAGTTGTGTGCACTATGTATATAGATCACTTGATCTTCATTATGTGTTTGGAGACAATATATGGATCACTTGATGTTAATTATGTGTTTGGATCACTTGATGATATGTGATATGTGCTTCTGGTACTGCTAGTACATATGTATATATATATTGTTTTGTCAAATGCATGGATTTAGAAGAAAAGAAACAAAACAGTGGGTTTGTAGCCTCTTTGCCGTTTGCAAGATGTCGGCAAAGGCCTTTGCCGTCTGCTTGCAGTTGGAAAAGAGAACACGTGGCGCCCAGCTGTGCAATCTGGCAACAACTGGGTGACCATTTGGTCATTATGCCGTCTTCCTTCGGCAAGGCAGACGGCAAAGTTGGGAGACTATGCCGTCTGCTGAAGGACGACAAACATATGACGGGGGGGGGGGGGGGGAGTGATGTCATGGACCTGCCGGATGACGTCATACTGTTTTCCCGGCTGTCAGTAGACGGCAAACCCCGCCGTTAACGGCCTGACGGAGCCGGCTGGTGAAGGTTCGCCGTCACACCCGCTCTGCCGTCTGCTTGTACAAATGCGCACGGCAAAGGAGTTTGCCGTCCGTCGATTTCCTGCAGACGGCAAAGCACCTCTTTGCCGAACAAATGGCTGACGGGTGCTTTGCCGTGCGGGGACAGACGACAAAGGGCTGTGCCGACCGCCATACAGGTGATTGCCGTCCGCCAAGGCAGATGGCAAATAGGTGAATTCCAGTAGTGTATCATGATGTATGCAAATGGATGCCTCTGGCAGTGTAGCAGGATATGCAATGATACTAGCGCGTTATGTAGCAATGATTAGGGCAAGGCCCAACTAGCATGCGGCTCATCGATCAAGCAAGTAGCATGTATGACATGAAGATCAAGTCATGAGAAGATGGATGTTGCATGGCAATGTATCTCAGAAAGGCTATGGAAATGCCTTGATAGGTAGGTATGGTGGCTTTTTCGAAGCTTCTGGTACGCTGATTTTTCCTATATTTTTCCCGGAATTTTTCTGGTACTTTTAATAAGGGGGAAACTTGAAATAGAAAAACAGCAGAAAACAGGAACTGGCACTGAGGTGCACTGAGTTAATAGGTTAGTCCAAATATGATCAAAAGTGTATAGAAGTTCATCAATATCATAGCAATATCACTCAAAAGAGACATGGAGCAAGCAGAAATTATAGATACGTTTTGGACGTATCAACATCCCCAAGCTTAATTCATGCTCGTCCTTGAGTAGGTAAATGATAACAATCATAATTTCTGTGGTGACATGCTAACAACCATATAAGAAATTTGTAAGTAAAGTAATCAAAGCATGCAATTCAATTCAAGTCTTAACAGGCAAGAGTCTATATCTAGTATTGAAATAAGCAGCATAAGAACATAAAGGTGCAAGAGCTCTCGCTGTCCGTGACTCGAATGTCTCCAAATGGTGTTTGCGTGCAAGAAAGGGGATAGGGATATACGAGAAAAAAGTATTTTTATTGTTGAGAACTCAATCTACTAAAGTGTCACATTTGGTCTTCTTTGGAATCTTATCTTGACTCATCCCCAGACCACTAGCCAGGTACAAGTCAAAATGATCCACTCCTTTTCGACATTTTGAGCACTCATGCAATGGATGAGCGTAAGCAAGAAAGAGGACACTTAGGATGGCAAAGAGAGAATAAGATGGAGGAGGAAGACAAAAAAAGGTGTGAAAGGATCACATCAATGAGGACAATCATAGGCGAGAGAAAGCCAAATGATAGATATGATGTGAGGAGTAGGGATTTCCATGCAACGGATTCACATGTGAGCTAAAAGCTCTACAATGGAACTAGTGGGGGTGCATCCAACTTTCTTGATCAAGAAGACCTAGAGCTCATTTGAGGAGGCTCATCATTGGAATATACAAGCCAAGTTCTATAGTGTGAAGGTCCCCACATAGTTGTATGCATGAATGATAATCTCTATGGAGTACAAGATACAAGATGGAGTACGAGTGTTGATCTCTCAAAAAGGAATAGTAGCGTGCCCCCTTCTCTCTTTTTATTTCTCTTTTTTTTCTTTTTTTTCTTTTTTGTATTTTTTTGGTGGCCTCAATGGCTCTTTCTATTGAACTCTCATTTGTCCTCTTTGGGATCTTTTAATTTGTCCACTTTGGGATCTTTTCCTCACTTTAGGGGCAACAATCTATATATTACAAAAAGTATAGAAGATCTTTCACACTTTACAAAGTACTAGAATCATAAAGAAAATGTAACTATCACTACTGGAATTCATCAGTTTGCCATGTGTCAACCTTTTTCTGTCTATATTTCGTCGGGGCAGACAGCAAAGAGGTTGTATGCCGTCTGTTGACCTAATTACAGACGGCAAAAATCTTACACATGGCAAACTCAAGGTATGCCGTCTGCTTCCACATAGGCTGACGGCAAAGGTCTCATTGCCGTCTAGGTACATACGGCAAAGGAGAAGTGGGCCCAGCCAGGCCCTCCCACCCGGCCTAGCTAACAGCCCCGTAGTGTGCCGTCTGCCAGCAGACGGCATACTGAACGTCCCGTTAACTGCTAGCAGAGCAGAGAGAGGAGGGGCCCTATCCACACCTCTCTCTTTGCCGCGCCACACAAGCCCCCGCTGCCAGCAAGTCGCCGCCGTCGCCCCCCGCACGCCGCCGCCGCCCCCCGCAGGTCTCCGTCGCCCCCCGCATGCCGCCACCACCCCCCGCAGGTCGCCGCCGCGCCCCGACGCCCGCCCCTCCTCCTCCCTCCTCTCTCTCCTCTCTCCTCTAACCGTCGCCACCCTATTGCAACCGACGACGCTGCCCTATTGCAGCCGCCGCCGCCGTTAACCCCCGACCCGGCCGGCCTCCTCCACCACCGCCCTCCTTGTCACAACCCCAAGTTAGGTATGTGCTAGGGTTTTATTGTGCCTTTGCATCATGTAAAAATTCAAAAGAAAATTCAAAAATGGGGAAAAGAAAAGCCCTGAGAAATTAAATCAAATGGCCAGATAAAAATGTTTTTCCAAAAATCATTTGAGTATTTGGAAAATTTCTATAAATGGTGCTGATCATTTTAAAAATGGTTTGGGAGCAATCCCATGCCCATGGAATTTTCTAATTTTCAAACAATGCTTTGGAAATTTAAATAAACCCCTATTTGATTTAAAATTCAAATGTTTTGAATTTTAAAAAGTGCGAAATTTTATAAGTGGCTAGCTATAGCTTTAATGAGGCCATATAAAAAATATTGGCATTTGATAAAATGCCTAGCTATTTTAAATAGCTAGGTCAAACAATTTACAGAAAATATAAAAAGAAAAGAGAAAAACAGAAGGGAAGGACCTTACCTGGCGCCTCAGGCGAGGCCCAACTCCCCGAGCCGGCCCAGCCCACCCGAGAAGCCTTGTCGTCTTCCTCCCCCGCCCCTCCAAGCAGCTCGCTGGAGCTGGGGAGTGCGGCGACGACGCCACCGCGACGCCCGCGGGTTCTAGGCCTCCCCTGCCTCCCTCCTCGCGCCACGCAACTGCTCTTTCTTCCCCGCACGCATTCCCCCTCTTCTGGATCATCTCCCCCCTCTCCCTTCGCCGTTTTGTTCGCCGCCCGAGCGCACGCCGGAGCACCGCCGTCGATCCTGCGTGGCCGCCGTCCTCCTCGAGCTGCACCATGATGTCCAGGAGACTCCTTGACGACGCCTTCGTCTTCACGCGCGAATAATCGAGCCGACGTGCTCTACAGACGCCGCGCCCTTCGTCGTCTTCACCGCCGGCCGCCGACGAGCTCGAGCTCAAATTCACCGCGGTCAAGCACTCCGCAGCTCCGCCGTCTCCTCCATCCAACTCACGGTGAGCTGCTCGTCCGTTTGACCCTATTCCCACCTCCTCCCAAGCCCTCTCGCGCAGTTCCGGCGAGGTCCGAGCCCAGCTGCCGTTGCTCGTCGACGTAGTCGCGCCCCAGAGCCCCTGTTTGAACCCCCGTTGGCACCAGGCAATGCGCGGCTTCGCGCTGAGCCCGGCAGGGCCCTCCAGAACCCTCCCCGTGCCTTTTTTCCCAAGTCCGGGAACTCCCCGGCCAGTCTCCGGCGAACTCGCCAATAGAGCCCTAACCCTAATCCTAACCCCACCACTAATCCTAACCCTTGGGCCACTGACCAGTGGGGCCAGGCCCCCTAATCCCTCTGCTTATTTAATTTAACCACGGGTTTAACCCCACTGAGACTTATAGGTGGGTCCCAGCAGTCAGCCCCCCCCATGATGTCACCATGACATCAGGCTGACGCAATAAACAGAAAAGATTTAAAAGAATTAAACAAATTCCAGAAAATGGCAAAAAATAGGACAAACTTTGGAAATTCATAATTAATTCATCCTAACTCCAAATATAGCAAATAATATATGAAAAATGATCAGGAGAAAATTATCTATCCAAATATGCAACTTTCAACTTTGTTTGAGTTGAATTTAAATTCTGATCAGTAGCTTTTGCTATTTGATTTAAATGGCTTTAATTCAAATTTAATCCAAATGCAATTCCACTTTGAACCTTTGCAATGCACATATGATCACCTACACTTCAGAAGCTTATCACACACATGATCATTTGGATTAAAAAATACAAATACTAGCAAATGCAACTTGGACCAATTTAAATACATTTGGAGTTTGAATTTGAATTCACTTTCAAATCAACTTCAATTAACTTGTTACAAATGGAACCTAGATCACATCAATACATTTTCACATCATTTGACAACATAATCATGTGCTTGAGCATTGCAATTTATTTATGCTTTGTTTATATTGTTTGCTCGGATAGAAGTGGATCCGGAGCTCGAGATCACCCCCTTCGTTGAAGACCCCGTGTTTGAACCTCGTCAGCAAGGCAAGCAAACCCCCATTGATCATGTCGATAAAATCCCACTTCCCTCTCATGTCTCGCTTATGCATTGTTTAGGATGATCACCATGATAACGTTTCTACCGCATAGTTGAACCCATATCCTTTGCATGACCTATCATCTTGTCACAGTAGTAAGCAAACCACAATCCTAGCAGATGTAGGAGTTGGTTGATATCATGTGGCCCCTGCAACTGTTACTGCTTATTGCATGCTTAGTGATACAACGAGGTTGCTTTTGATGTGAGTCGGGATGATGATAAACATGGTGTTGATGAAAGTGAAACGTGTTGGTGAATCTACCCTAATACAAGGTGAACGATGAGAGGCTGTGTAGGAGTACACAGTGGGTTGTCTCGTTGAACATCGCCTTAAGTCCGAGTTCTTGTGTGGTGATCCAAGAAGAAGAGTACAACCACACATTGGGCTCACTGACCCCTCTCATCCTAGTACCTCACCCCGTTCGAACCCCAAGAGTCGCAGTAGTTCGGAGTTCTGGTAGGGCTGTGGCACGGTCTGCGAAGTGGATGAACGGCTTTTCAAGACCGGCTTGGGACCCTGCACACATCGTTTGAGGCTGTACTGGAACCTCGGCCGGACTTCCATACGGATCCCCCTCAGATAGGCGACTCTCTGGACTAGAATGGAGCTGTGGGCGAAGTGTTGTGGTGGCATCCTCGCTGTCACCTCTTGAACGGTGACATGCAAAAGGCGGTAACTGATGACACGTGTGTGTAGAGGTACACCCCTGCAGGGTTAACAAAACTATTCGAATAGCCGCGTCCGCGGTTAAGGACTGCTTGGAGAGCTGTGCTCAATTATTAGACAACTTGAACTGGATACTTCTAAAACACACCAAGATAAGCGTGAGTGCTATGGTGTGCTTCTCGTGGGGAAGTCGAGGAAGTAACCATAGTGGTGTATTGGTTGAAGAGATGTAGTGGACTCGTGTACGCTTCTTACCTCAAGTCTGGTACTCGTAGTTCAGGACTAGCCAAGTCAAAGCTGGCACTTCTGCAAGTGAAACCCCACCTCCCTTTACCTTGATACATATGCATGAGTAGTATAGTTCCTACGTAAGTCTTGCTGAGTACGACTTTGTACTCACGTTTGCTTATTCTATGTTTTAGATGAACCACCGAATCCGATGGTGGCTTCTACCTGAAGCTCGAAGATTGAAGACTCAGACCAAGACCAAGCTAGTGTAGTCCCAGTCAGACGACTGGTTCCCTCGTGGAGGGCTTGTTTTTAGATAAGGCTTCTCTAAGCCATTTGTTAAACTTGTCTGTACTCAGACCTACTTGCTTCCGCTTGTTTGTTGTAATGTTGGATCACATGCTTGTGATCTCTGTGTGCACTCTGTAAGAGTTATTAATAAAGATGTATACTTTGTAGAGAATTGCAATGATACCTGCTGTTCATACAAGGCATGTGTGCTGCGTGTATGTTTATAACATGCATGTCTTAGTATGGGTTTTCGAGACCTTAGTTGTGATCTGGCTGGCGGTCTTTTATACACCAAGTGGCCCTTAGATGTACGCAGCTTGGGGCATCACGATGCGATTGTTCGAGACTCTGTCTCGTGCACACTTTGATGTATGATCGAGCCCGCCCTAGAGCCCGACTAAGTGATCGGGCTGGAGTAAGTCTATGTAAGGGTTATAATACAATCGATAGTATGGTTGAGGCGACTTGTCTATGAGTATGGGAGTTCATCACCCATATCATTTAGACTTGTGTGCGGATGATGAGGACCCATTTCAGTTGATCATCCGGCCTGGATGGGATGCCCCTCACGTTCGATGCTTTCCGAGAACGTTCTGTGCTTGGCCTTGTCTGCTTAGACAAGTGGGTACGGTTCTCGGCTCTCCATATGATTGTGTTGTAGCGAGGCTTGCATACGCTAACCCCGGGTCCCGACAGACTTGGTATTAGGGCAGGACTGACTGTAGGATTATCAACCTTGGCCGAAGTCGAGTCTAGCATTCTATAGTTATATAGTTACTCTGGGTATAAGGGAACAACGTAAGGCTTCTTTTTCTCCTTACCCTCATCGATCTGAGTTCTGAGTCACCCTTACCTTTTCTACGGGAAGATAGGACTAGGCTCATCTATGTCTGACTAGAACATCTCGTTGTTTGCCTCCTTATAGCCGTAGGATGGTTGTGATTGTCCAAAGTCTCCGTGTTTTGAGTTCCTTGAAGAAGTTCTGTCCAAATTCTTCGAGGTTGTTTCATTTTCCATCCCAGTGTAGCCGTTATGCTGCCGGATTTGTTCCGTGTTTCTTTGAGTCATTGCCTTCGCATTATTATCCTTTCCGCCTAAATCATATCCTTTTATCCTTGCCTCCATAGTACAACCTGTTCGAATTGTTGATTTTTATCACACAGAATGTCAGGTGGAACTCATAGTGCTGTTCTTCGGAATCGAGACTGTGATCGGAATCGAAATGATGATGAACTTCCACCCCTGCCTTCTGCGGCGGAAATCATGATGGAAGCTGAGCGGAATAGACGTGATCAAACACGCCTTCTGGAGCTCATCGAGCAGAATACCGCCCACCATCGTAATGTGGTGGTCAGCATTCAGGACTTCATCTTCCTCAAGCCACCGGTATTCCGATGTTCTTCTGAGCCCCTTGAAGCTAATGATTGGCTCCGTTCCATCGAGCGTAAGCTTGATACAACACATGTTGCTCCCGATAACCGAGTTATTTTCGCGGTATACTTCTTGGAAGGTGCTGCTCTTCAGTGGTGGGAGAACTATGTTGCAATGCAGCCAGATGGTCACGTAGTGACTTGGCAGGAGTTCTGTGTTGCCTTTCGAGGGTACCACATACTGGATGAGTTGACGGAGCGCAAGAAGGAAGAGTTCTGCAATCTGAATCAAGGAGAGATGTCCATTCATGAGTATGTGAGGGAATTCAACCGTCTTGCTCGTTATGCCCAAGATGAGATCACCACCGATGCCAGAAAGCAGGCAAGGTTCCGTAAGGGACTTAGCCCCATCCTCCGTCATGATCTCAACCTCATCGAATTTTCCACCTTTGAGGATTTAGTCAACAGATCTTTCAGAGATGAGCATGGCAATGAAGTTTTCGAGAAGTCTCGCAAGCATGCTCTTGAGCTTGCCCCTTCTTCCAGTTCACGCCCTCAGAAACGCATGATCTGGATACCTAACACTTTGATCCACCAAAACAACCCACCGAGGCCATCACTTGTGCCGCCTCGTCCACCATCTCCACCAAACAACCCAGCTCCCCGCACTATCTTTGGAGCCTGTTTCAGATGTGGCCAGCCTGGTCACTATTCTCGTGAGTGCCCCGTCAATCAGAATGCTCCACCCCATGCCAAAAGAAACCCCACTGTTCGTGCCAAACCACCCCCGAAGGTTTCTACCGCTAAGCCATCCACCTCAGAAAATCTTGGACGTGTGAACCAAATCTCAGTTGAGGAAACTGATAGTACTTCCGACGTCATTCTTGGTACACTCCCAGTCAATTTTGTTCCCACTTCTGTTCTTTTCGACCCAGGAGCATCTCACTCATTCATGTCGGAGAGTTATGCACTTCGGCATGATGTATCCTTTGAAGAAATGTTCACCCCTATGATCATTCAAACTCCTGGTTCAAAATGGCAAACTAATAGAGTAAGCCATGGTAATCAAATTGCAATTGAGGGTTTAGTATTCCTTGCTTCACTCATAGCCCTCAAGTCTTCAGACATTGATGTCATCCTTGGTATGGATTGATTATCAAGACAACATGCTTTTCTTGATTGTAAATCCAAGTCAGTTAGACTTACACATCCTTCAGGCCAGACGATAGCTTACTCCTCACCAAGAACAAGAACCCAGGTGCATTCTTTGAATGTGCTTCCCCTTCCTGACCTTGAAGATGTTCCGGTGGTTCGTGACTTCCCGGATGTCTTTCCTGAAGAGCTGCCGGGCATGCCACCCGACAGATGTGTAGAGTTCATAGTGGACCTTATACCAGGCACATCCCCAATTTCCAGACGCCCATATAAAATGGCCCCACGTGAGTTAGCTGAGCTTAAAATCCAACTTGAAGCTTCGTTGGCAAAAGGCTTCATCCGCCCTAGCTCATCGCCATGGGGTTGCCCCGTTCTGTTCGTAACGAAGAAAGATGGAACAAAAAGGATGTGCGTAGACTATCGCCCGCTAAATCTAGCGACGATAAAGAACAAGTACCCATTGCCCAGGATCAATGATCTTTATGATCAACTTGCAGGATCCTCTGTCTTCTCCAAGATGGATTTGAGATTAGGTTATCATCAAATCAAAATCCGAAATGAGGACATTCCAAAAACGGCTTTCACTACTCGTTATGGTCCTTACGAGTACACCGTCATGTCCTTCGGTCTAACCAATGCCCCCGCCACTTTCTCATGCATGATGAATTCGATCTTCATGGAGTATTTGGACCAGTTCGTCGTGGTTTACCTCGATGACATCCTTATATACTCGAAGAACGAAGGAGAACATGCCAAACACCTAAGGCTGGTATTGATGAAACTTAGAGAGCATCGCCTGTATGCTAAATTCTCCAAGTGTGAATTTTGGCTACCAGAAGTGACCTACTTAGGCCACGTGATTTCTGCAAAAGGCATTGCTGTGAATCCCGAGAGAGTTTAGGCCGTCCTTGACTGGACTCCACCTGAATCGGTTAAGCAAGTTAGGAGTTTTCTTGGCCTAGCCAGCTATTGCCGTCGCTTCGTCGAGAATTTTTCTAAAGTTGCAAAGCCTCTAACTGAACTCCTCAAGAAAGATAAGAAATTCCTATGGACTCCCAAGTGCGAGGAGAGCTTTCAAGAGCTAAAAAGAAGATTGACTTCTGCACCCATACTTGCACCTCCAGACACCAAAAAGGATTTCGAAATCTTTTGTGATGCATCACGGCAAGGGTTAGGATGCATACTTCTGCAAGATCGACATGTGGTAGCTTATGCTTCACGCCAGTTGCGGCCACATGAAGAGAACTATCCTACCCATGACCTTGAACTCGCTGCCGTAGTTCATGCCCTAACAACTTGGCGACATTACCTCCTTGGTAATCGTTGTGAGATCTATTCCGACCACCAAAGCCTCAAATATATTTTCACCCAGCCAGATCTTAATCTCAGGCAAAGACGCTGGATTGAGTTGATAAAAGATTACGACGTAGGAATTTCTTACACCCCAGGCAAAGCCAATGTCATGGCCGATGCACTAAGTCGTAAGTCGTATTGTAACAACCTCATGTTACAACAGTATCAACCACTTCTTCATGAGGAATTTCGAAAGCTTAATCTCGAGATTGTTCCTCGTGGATCTCTTTTCAACTTGGTGGCGAAACCAACCCTTGAGGATCAAATCGTAGTTGCCCAAAGGCGTGCACGAGGTGTTCGCCGGATCAAGGAGAACATTGCTAGCGGAGTTGCTAAATGTTTCTCCACTAATAGCAAAGGAACGGTATTCTTTGGAAATCGTTTGGTAGTACCTAAGAATAGAGAACTAAGGCAACTCATCCTCAAAGAAGCCCATGACACACCCCTCTCAATTCATCCCGGTAGCACAAAAATGTACCGAGATCTACGCCAGAGATTTTGGTGGACTAGGATGAAGAGAGACATTGCTCAATTTGTTGCCGAATGTGATGTTTGTCGTCGCATTAAGGCAGAACATCAAAGGCCTGCTGGCACACTTCAACCTTTGCCTATTCCAGAGTGGAAATGGGACAAAGTCGGTATGGACTTCATCACCGGCTTTCCAAAAACCTAGAAAGGAAACGATGCCATCTTCGTTGTCATAGATAGACTTTCCAAAGTTACTCACTTCCTTCCAGTTCGCGAGTCTATAACTGCTAGCCAGTTAGCGGACTTGTATGTCTCTAGAATTGTATCCCTTCACGGTGTTCCTTTGGAAATCAATTCTGATCGTGGTAGCCTTTTCACCTCTAGATTTTGGGGAAGCTTCCAACATGCTATGGGAACTCATCTCTCCTTTAGTACAGCTTTCCACCCTCAATCTAGCGGTCAAGTCGAAAGGGTTAACCAAATTCTTGAAGAGATGCTCAGAGCTTGTGTTATCTCATTTGGAAAGAATTGGGAGAATTCTCTTCCATTCGCCGTATTTGCTTATAACAATAGTTTTCAATCTAGTCTGAACATGGCTCCTTTTGAACTCCTATATGGACGACGATGTCGAACACCCCTAAACTGGTCAGAAACCGGTGAAAGACAACTCTTTGGACCGGATATGATCAAGGAAGCAGAAGAGCAAGTTCGCATTGTTCGTGATCAATTGAAAGCAGCCCAGTCTCGTCAGAAAAGCTACTATGATCGTCATCTTAGGAAAGAAAGCTACAATCTGGATGAGAAGGCTTACCTCCGGGTTACTCCTCTGAAGGGTACCCAACGATTCGGTATCAAAGGCAAGTTGGCCCCACGTTACATCGGACCTTTCCGCATTCATGCTAAACGTGGAGAAGTTGCCTACCAACTTGAACTACCCCCGCACCTTTCCCGAGTACATGATGTATTCCATGTGTCACAACTTAGGCGTTGCTTCAAGGACCCCATCCGCGAAGTCGACCATGAAACGCTTGATCTACAAGATGACCTTTCTTATCGAGAATACCCTGTTCATGTTCTTTATTCAGCAGAGCGTGTCACTCGCCGAAAGAAGATCAAGTTTCTGAAAGTTCAGTGGTCTCATCACTCAGAGAAAGAAGCCACGTGGGAAAGAGAAGACCGTCTCAGTGCCGAGTACCCCTCCTTCCTCCCGCAGACTTCTGAATCTCGGGACGAGATTCTTTTGAGTGGGGGCGAGTTGTCACAACCCCAAGTTAGGTATGTGCTAGGGTTTTATTGTGCCTTTGCATCATGTAAAAATTCAAAAGAAAATTCAAAAATGGGGAAAAGAAAAGCCCTGAGAAATTAAATCAAATGGCCAGATAAAAATCTTTTTTCAAAAAATCATTTGAGTATTTGGAAAATTTCTATAAATGGTGCTGATCATTTTAAAAATGGTTTGGGAGCAATCCCATGCTCATGGAATTTTCTAATTTTCAAACAATGCTTTGGAAATTTAAATAAACCCCTATTTGATTTAAAATTCAAATGTTTTGAATTTTAAAAAGCGCCAAATTTTATAAGTGGTTAGCTATAGCTTTAATGAGGCCATGTAAAAAATATTGGCATTTGATAAAATGCCTAGCTATTTTAAATAGATAGGTCAATCAATTTACAGAAAATATAAAAAGAAAAGAGAAAAACAGAAGGGAAGGACCTTACCTGGCGCCTCAAGCGAGGCCCAACTCCCCTAGCCGGCCCAGCCCACCCGAGAAGCCTTGTCGTCTTCCTCCCCCGCCCCTCCAAGCAGCTCGCTGGAGCTGGGGAGTGCGGCGACGACGCCACCGCGACGCCCGCGGGTTCTAGGCCTCCCCTCCCTCCCTCCTCGCGCCACGCAACTGCTCTTTCTTCCCCGCACGCATTCCCCCTCTTCTGGATCATCTCCCCCCTCTCCCTTCGCCGTTTTGTTCGCCGCCCGAGCGCACGCCGGAGCACCGCCGTCGAGCCTGCGTGGCTGTCGTCCTCCTCGAGCTGCACCATGATGTCCAAGAGACTCCTCGACGATGCCTTCGTCTTCACGCGCGAATAATTGAGCCGGCGTGCTCTACAGACGCCGCGCCCTTCGTCGTCTTCACCGCCGGCCGCCGACGAGCTCGAGCTCAAATTCACCGCGGTCAAGCACTCCGCAGCTCCGCCGTCTCCTCCATCCAACTCACGGTGATCTGCTCGTCCGTTTGACCCTATTCCCACCTCCTCCCGAGCCCTCTCGCGCAGTTCCGGCGAGGTCCGAGCCCAGCTTCCGTTGCTCGTCGACGTAGTCGCGCCCCAGAGCCCTTGTTTGAACCCCCGTTGGCACCACGCAATGCGCGGCTTCGCGCTGAGCCCGGCAGTGCCCTCCAGAACCCTCCCCATGCCTTTTTCCCAAGTCCGGCGAACTCCCCGGCCAGTCTCCGACGAACTCTCCAATAGAGCCCTAACCCTAATCCTAACCCCACCACTAATCCTAACCCTTGGGCCACTGACCAGTGGGGCCAGGCCCCCTAATCCCTCTGCTTATTTAATTTAACCACGGGTTTAACCCCACTGAGACTTATAGGTGGGTCCCAGCAGTCAGCCCCCCCATGATGTCACCATGACATCAGGCTGACGCAATAAACAGAAAAGATTTAAAAGAATTAAACAAATTCCAGAAAATGGCAAAAAATAGGACAAACTTTGGAAATTCATAATTAATTCATCCTAACTCCAAATATAGCAAATAATATATGAAAAATGATCAGGAGAAAATTATCTATCCAAATATGCAACTTTCAACTTTGTTTGAGTTGAATTTAAATTCTGATCAGTAGCTTTTGCTATTTGATTTAAATGGCTTTAATTCAAATTTAATCCAAATGCAATTCCACTTTGAACCTTTGCAATGCACATATGATCACCTACACTTCAGAAGCTTATCACACACATGATCATTTGGATTAAAAAATACAAATACTAGCAAATGCAACTTGGACCAATTTAAATACATTTGGAGTTTGAATTTGAATTCACTTTCAAATCAACTTCAATTAACTTGTTACAAATGGAACCTAGATCACATCAATACATTTTCACATCATTTGACAACATAATCATATGCTTGAGCATTGCAACTTATTTATGCTTTGTTTATATTGTTTGCTCGGATAGAAGTGGATCCGGAGCTCGAGATCACCCCCTTCGTTGAAGACCCCGTGTTTGAACCTCGTCAGCAAGGCAAGCAAACCCCCATTGATCATGTCGATAAAATCCCACTTCCCTCTCATGTCTCGCTTATGCATTGTTTAGGATGATCACCATGATAACGTTTCTACCGCATAGTTGAACCCATATCCTTTGCATGACCTATCATCTTGTCACAGTAGTAAGCAAACCACAATCCTAGCAGATGTAGGAGTTGGTTGATATCATGTGGCCCCTGCAACTGTTACTGCTTATTGCATGCTTAGTGATACAACGAGGTTGCTTTTGATGTGAGTCGGGATGATGATAAACATGGTGTTGATGAAAGTGAAACGTGTTGGTGAATCTACCCTAATACAAGGTGAACGATGAGAGGCTGTGTAGGAGTACACAGTGGGTTGTCTCGTTGAACATCGCCTTAAGTCCGAGTTCTTGTGTGGTGATCCAAGAAGAAGAGTACAACCACACATTGGGCTCACTGACCCCTCTCATCCTAGTACCTCACCCCGTTCGAACCCCAAGAGTCGCAGTAGTTCGGAGTTCTGGTAGGGCTGTGGCACGGTCTGCGAAGTGGATGAACGGCTTTTCAAGACCGGCTTGGGACCCTGCACACATCGTTTGAGGCTGTACTGGAACCTCGGCCGGACTTCCATACGGATCCCCCTCAGATAGGCGACTCTCTGGACTAGAATGGAGCTGTGGGCGAAGTGTTGTGGTGGCATCCTCGCTGTCACCTCTTGAACGGTGACATGCAAAAGGCGGTAACTGATGACACGTGTGTGTAGAGGTACACCCCTGCAGGGTTAACAAAACTATTCGAATAGCCGCGTCCGCGGTTAAGGACTGCTTGGAGAGCTGTGCTCGATTATTAGACAACTTGAACTGGATACTTCTAAAACACACCAAGATAAGCGTGAGTGCTATGGTGTGCTTCTCGTGGGGAAGTCGAGGAAGTAACCATAGTGGTGTATTGGTTGAAGAGATGTAGTGGACTCGTGTACGCTTCTTACCTCAAGTCTGGTACTCGTAGTTCAGGACTAGCCAAGTCAAAGCTAGCACTTCTGCAAGTGAAACCCCACCTCCCTTTACCTTGATACATATGCATGAGTAGTATAGTTCCTACGTAAGTCTTGCTGAGTACGACTTTGTACTCACGTTTGCTTATTCTATGTTTTAGATGAACCACCGAATCCGATGGTGGCTTCTACCTGAAGCTCGAAGATTGAAGACTCAGACCAAGACCAAGCTAGTGTAGTCCCAGTCAGACGACTGGTTCCCTCGTGGAGGGCTTGTTTTTAGATAAGGCTTCTCTAAGCCATTTGTTAAACTTGTCTGTACTCAGACCTACTTGCTTCCGCTTGTTTGTTGTAATGTTGGATCACATGCTTGTGATCTCTGTGTGCACTCTGTAAGAGTTATTAATAAAGATGTATACTTTGTAGAGAATTGCAATGATACCTGCTGTTCATACAAGGCATGTGTGCTGCGTGTATGTTTATAACATGCATGTCTTAGTATGGGTTTTCGAGACCTTAGTTGTGATCTGGCTGGCGGTCTTTTATACACCAAGTGGCCCTTAGATGTACGCAGCTTGGGGCATCGCGATGCGATTGTTCGAGACTCTGTCTCGTGCACACTTTGATGTATGATCGAGCCCGCCCTAGAGCCCGACTAAGTGATCGGGCTGGAGTAAGTCTATGTAAGGGTTATAATACAATCGATAGTATGGTTGAGGCGACTTGTCTATGAGTATGGGAGTTCATCACCCATATCATTTAGACTTGTGTGCGGATGATGAGGACCCATTTCAGTTGATCATCCGGCCTGGATGGGATGCCCCTCACGTTCGATGCTTTCCGAGAACGTTCTGTGCTTGGCCTTGTCTGCTTAGACAAGTGGGTACGGTTCTCGGCTCTCCATATGATTGTGTTGTAGCGAGGCTTGCATACGCTAACCCCGGGTCCCGACAGACTTGGTATTAGGGCAGGACTGACTGTAGGATTATCAACCTTGGCCGAAGTCGAGTCTAGCATTCTATAGTTATATAGTTACTCTGGGTATAAGGGAACAACGTAAGGCTTCTTTTTCTCCTTACCCTCATCGATCTGAGTTCTGAGTCACCCTTACCTTTTCTACGGGAAGATAGGACTAGGCTCATCTATGTCTGACTAGAACATCTCGTTGTTTGCCTCCTTATAGCCGTAGGATGGTTGTGATTGTCCAAAGTCTCCGTGTTTTGAGTTCCTTGAAGAAGTTCTGTCCAAATTCTTCGAGGTTGTTTCATTTTCCATCCCAGTGTAGCCGTTATGCTGCCGGATTTGTTCCGTGTTTCTTTGAGTCATTGCCTTCGCATTATTATCCTTTCCGCCTAAATCATATCCTTTTATCCTTGCCTCCATCGTACAACCTGTTCGAATTGTTGATTTTTATCACACAGAATGTCAGGTGGAACTCATAGTGCTGTTCTTCGGAATCGAGACTGTGATCGGAATCGAAATGATGATGAACTTCCACCCCCGCCTTCTGCGGCGGAAATCATGATGGAAGCTGAGCGGAATAGACGTGATCAAACACGCCTTCTGGAGCTCATCGAGCAGAATACCGCCCACCATCGTAATGTGGTGGTCAGCATTCAGGACTTCATCTTCCTCAAGCCACCGGTATTCCGATGTTCTTCTGAGCCCCTTGAAGCTAATGATTGGCTCCGTTCCATCGAGCGTAAGCTTGATACAACACATGTTGCTCCCGATAACCGAGTTATTTTCGCGGTATACTTCTTGGAAGGTGCTGCTCTTCAGTGGTGGGAGAACTATGTTGCAATGCAGCCAGATGGTCACGTAGTGACTTGGCAGGAGTTCTGTGTTGCCTTTCGAGGGTACCACATACTGGATGAGTTGACGGAGCGCAAGAAGGAAGAGTTCTGCAATCTGAATCAAGGAGAGATGTCCATTCATGAGTATGTGAGGGAATTCAACCGTCTTGCTCGTTATGCCCAAGATGAGATCACCACCGATGCCAGAAAGCAGGCAAGGTTCCGTAAGGGACTTAGCCCCATCCTCCGTCATGATCTCAACCTCATCGAATTTTCCACCTTTGAGGATTTAGTCAACAGATCTTTCAGAGATGAGCATGGCAATGAAGTTTTCGAGAAGTCTCGCAAGCATGCTCTTGAGCTTGCCCCTTCTTCCAGTTCACGCCCTCAGAAACGCATGATCTGGATACCTAACACTTTGATCCACCAAAACAACCCACCGAGGCCATCACTTGTGCCGCCTCGTCCACCATCTCCACCAAACAACCCAGCTCCCCGCACTATCTTTGGAGCCTGTTTCAGATGTGGCCAGCCTGGTCACTATTCTCGTGAGTGCCCCGTCAATCAGAATGCTCCACCCCATGCCAAAAGAAACCCCACTGTTCGTGCCAAACCACCCCCGAAGGTTTCTACCGCTAAGCCATCCACCTCAGAAAATCTTGGACGTGTGAACCAAATCTCAGTTGAGGAAACTGATAGTACTTCCGACGTCATTCTTGGTACACTCCCAGTCAATTTTGTTCCCACTTCTGTTCTTTTCGACCCAGGAGCATCTCACTCATTCATGTCGGAGAGTTATGCACTTCGGCATGATGTATCCTTTGAAGAAATGTTCACCCCTATGATCATTCAAACTCCTGGTTCAAAATGGCAAACTAATAGAGTAAGCCATGGTAATCAAATTGCAATTGAGGGTTTAGTATTCCTTGCTTCACTCATAGCCCTCAAGTCTTCAGACATTGATGTCATCCTTGGTATGGATTGATTATCAAGACAACATGCTTTTCTTGATTGTAAATCCAAGTCAGTTAGACTTACACATCCTTCAGGCCAGACGATAGCTTACTCCTCACCAAGAACAAGAACCCAGGTGCATTCTTTGAATGTGCTTCCCCTTCCTGACCTTGAAGATGTTCCGGTGGTTCGTGACTTCCCGGATGTCTTTCCTGAAGAGCTGCCGGGCATGCCACCCGACAGATGTGTAGAGTTCATAGTGGACCTTATACCAGGCACATCCCCAATTTCCAGACGCCCATATAAAATGGCCCCACGTGAGTTAGCTGAGCTTAAAATCCAACTTGAAGCTTCGTTGGCAAAAGGCTTCATCCGCCCTAGCTCATCGCCATGGGGTTGCCCCGTTCTGTTCGTAACGAAGAAAGATGGAACAAAAAGGATGTGCGTAGACTATCGCCCGCTAAATATAGCGACGATAAAGAACAAGTACCCATTGCCCAGGATCAATGATCTTTATGATCAACTTGCAGGATCCTCTGTCTTCTCCAAGATGGATTTGAGATTAGGTTATCATCAAATCAAAATCCGAAATGAGGACATTCCAAAAACGGCTTTCACTACTCGTTATGGTCCTTACGAGTACACCGTCATGTCCTTCGGTCTAACCAATGCCCCCGCCACTTTCTCATGCATGATGAATTCGATCTTCATGGAGTATTTGGACCAGTTCGTCGTGGTTTACCTCGATGACATCCTTATATACTCGAAGAACGAAGGAGAACATGCCAAACACCTAAGGCTGGTATTGATGAAACTTAGAGAGCATCGCCTGTATGCTAAATTCTCCAAGTGTGAATTTTGGCTACCAGAAGTGACCTACTTAGGCCACGTGATTTCTGCAAAAGGCATTGCTGTGAATCCCGAGAGAGTTTAGGCCGTCCTTGACTGGACTCCACCTGAATCGGTTAAGCAAGTTAGGAGTTTTCTTGGCCTAGCCAGCTATTGCCGTCGCTTCGTCGAGAATTTTTCTAAAGTTGCAAAGCCTCTAACTGAACTCCTCAAGAAAGATAAGAAATTCCTATGGACTCCCAAGTGCGAGGAGAGCTTTCAAGAGCTAAAAAGAAGATTGACTTCTGCACCCATACTTGCACCTCCAGACACCAAAAAGGATTTCGAAATCTTTTGTGATGCATCACGGCAAGGGTTAGGATGCATACTTCTGCAAGATCGACATGTGGTAGCTTATGCTTCACGCCAGTTGCGGCCACATGAAGAGAACTATCCTACCCATGACCTTGAACTCGCTGCCGTAGTTCATGCCCTAACAACTTGGCGACATTACCTCCTTGGTAATCGTTGTGAGATCTATTCCGACCACCAAAGCCTCAAATATATTTTCACCCAGCCAGATCTTAATCTCAGGCAAAGACGCTGGATTGAGTTGATAAAAGATTACGACGTAGGAATTTCTTACACCCCAGGCAAAGCCAATGTCATGGCCGATGCACTAAGTCGTAAGTCGTATTGTAACAACCTCATGTTACAACAGTATCAACCACTTCTTCATGAGGAATTTCGAAAGCTTAATCTCGAGATTGTTCCTCGTGGATCTCTTTTCAACTTGGTGGCGAAACCAACCCTTGAGGATCAAATCGTAGTTGCCCAAAGGCGTGCACGAGGTGTTCGCCGGATCAAGGAGAACATTGCTAGCGGAGTTGCTAAATGTTTCTCCACTAATAGCAAAGGAACGGTATTCTTTGGAAATCGTTTGGTAGTACCTAAGAATAGAGAACTAAGGCAACTCATCCTCAAAGAAGCCCATGACACACCCCTCTCAATTCATCCCGGTAGCACAAAAATGTACCGAGATCTACGCCAGAGATTTTGGTGGACTAGGATGAAGAGAGACATTGCTCAATTTGTTGCCGAATGTGATGTTTGTCGTCGCATTAAGGCAGAACATCAAAGGCCTGCTGGCACACTTCAACCTTTGCCTATTCCAGAGTGGAAATGGGACAAAGTCGGTATGGACTTCATCACCGGCTTTCCAAAAACCTAGAAAGGAAACGATGCCATCTTCGTTGTCATAGATAGACTTTCCAAAGTTACTCACTTCCTTCCAGTTCGCGAGTCTATAACTGCTAGCCAGTTAGCGGACTTGTATGTCTCTAGAATTGTATCCCTTCACGGTGTTCCTTTGGAAATCAATTCTGATCGTGGTAGCCTTTTCACCTCTAGATTTTGGGGAAGCATCCAACATGCTATGGGAACTCATCTCTCCTTTAGTACAGCTTTCCACCCTCAATCTAGCGGTCAAGTCGAAAGGGTTAACCAAATTCTTGAAGAGATGCTCAGAGCTTGTGTTATCTCATTTGGAAAGAATTGGGAGAATTCTCTTCCATTCGCCGTATTTGCTTATAACAATAGTTTTCAATCTAGTCTGAACATGGCTCCTTTTGAACTCCTATATGGACGACGATGTCGAACACCCCTAAACTGGTCAGAAACCGGTGAAAGACAACTCTTTGGACCGGATATGATCAAGGAAGCAGAAGAGCAAGTTCGCATTGTTCGTGATCAATTGAAAGCAGCCCAGTCTCGTCAGAAAAGCTACTATGATCGTCATCTTAGGAAAGAAAGCTACAATCTGGATGAGAAGGCTTACCTCCGGGTTACTCCTCTGAAGGGTACCCAACGATTCGGTATCAAAGGCAAGTTGGCCCCACGTTACATCGGACCTTTCCGCATTCATGCTAAACGTGGAGAAGTTGCCTACCAACTTGAACTACCCCCGCACCTTTCCCGAGTACATGATGTATTCCATGTGTCACAACTTAGGCGTTGCTTCAAGGACCCCATCCGCGAAGTCGACCATGAAACGCTTGATCTACAAGATGACCTTTCTTATCGAGAATACCCTGTTCATGTTCTTTATTCAGCAGAGCGTGTCACTCGCCGAAAGAAGATCAAGTTTCTGAAAGTTCAGTGGTCTCATCACTCAGAGAAAGAAGCCACGTGGGAAAGAGAAGACCGTCTCAGTGCCGAGTACCCCTCCTTCCTCCCGCAGACTTCTGAATCTCGGGACGAGATTCTTTTGAGTGGGGGCGAGTTGTCACAACCCCAAGTTAGGTATGTGCTAGGGTTTTATTGTGCCTTTGCATCATGTAAAAATTCAAAAGAAAATTCAAAAATGGGGAAAAGAAAAGCCCTGAGAAATTAAATCAAATGGCCAGATAAAAATCTTTTTTCAAAAAATCATTTGAGTATTTGGAAAATTTCTATAAATGGTGCTGATCATTTTAAAAATGGTTTGGGAGCAATCCCATGCTCATGGAATTTTCTAATTTTCAAACAATGCTTTGGAAATTTAAATAAACCCCTATTTGATTTAAAATTCAAATGTTTTGAATTTTAAAAAGCGCCAAATTTTATAAGTGGTTAGCTATAGCTTTAATGAGGCCATGTAAAAAATATTGGCATTTGATAAAATGCCTAGCTATTTTAAATAGATAGGTCAATCAATTTACAGAAAATATAAAAAGAAAAGAGAAAAACAGAAGGGAAGGACCTTACCTGGCGCCTCAAGCGAGGCCCAACTCCCCTAGCCGGCCCAGCCCACCCGAGAAGCCTTGTCGTCTTCCTCCCCCGCCCCTCCAAGCAGCTCGCTGGAGCTGGGGAGTGCGGCGACGACGCCACCGCGACGCCCGCGGGTTCTAGGCCTCCCCTCCCTCCCTCCTCGCGCCACGCAACTGCTCTTTCTTCCCCGCACGCATTCCCCCTCTTCTGGATCATCTCCCCCCTCTCCCTTCGCCGTTTTGTTCGCCGCCCGAGCGCACGCCGGAGCACCGCCGTCGAGCCTGCGTGGCTGTCGTCCTCCTCGAGCTGCACCATGATGTCCAAGAGACTCCTCGACGATGCCTTCGTCTTCACGCGCGAATAATTGAGCCGGCGTGCTCTACAGACGCCGCGCCCTTCGTCGTCTTCACCGCCGGCCGCCGACGAGCTCGAGCTCAAATTCACCGCGGTCAAGCACTCCGCAGCTCCGCCGTCTCCTCCATCCAACTCACGGTGATCTGCTCGTCCGTTTGACCCTATTCCCACCTCCTCCCGAGCCCTCTCGCGCAGTTCCGGCGAGGTCCGAGCCCAGCTTCCGTTGCTCGTCGACGTAGTCGCGCCCCAGAGCCCCTGTTTGAACCCCCGTTGGCACCACGCAATGCGCGGCTTCGCGCTGAGCCCGGCAGTGCCCTCCAGAACCCTCCCCATGCCTTTTTCCCAAGTCCGGCGAACTCCCCGGCCAGTCTCCGACGAACTCTCCAATAGAGCCCTAACCCTAATCCTAACCCCACCACTAATCCTAACCCTTGGGCCACTGACCAGTGGGGCCAGGCCCCCTAATCCCTCTGCTTATTTAATTTAACCACGGGTTTAACCCCACTGAGACTTATAGGTGGGTCCCAGCAGTCAGCCCCCCCCATGATGTCACCATGACATCAGGCTGACGCAATAAACAGAAAAGATTTAAAAGAATTAAACAAATTCCAGAAAATGGCAAAAAATAGGACAAACTTTGGAAATTCATAATTAATTCATCCTAACTCCAAATATAGCAAATAATATATGAAAAATGATCAGGAGAAAATTATCTATCCAAATATGCAACTTTCAACTTTGTTTGAGTTGAATTTAAATTCTGATCAGTAGCTTTTGCTATTTGATTTAAATGGCTTTAATTCAAATTTAATCCAAATGCAATTCCACTTTGAACCTTTGCAATGCACATATGATCACCTACACTTCAGAAGCTTATCACACACATGATCATTTGGATTAAAAAATACAAATACTAGCAAATGCAACTTGGACCAATTTAAATACATTTGGAGTTTGAATTTGAATTCACTTTCAAATCAACTTCAATTAACTTGTTACAAATGGAACCTAGATCACATCAATACATTTTCACATCATTTGACAACATAATCATATGCTTGAGCATTGCAACTTATTTATGCTTTGTTTATATTGTTTGCTCGGATAGAAGTGGATCCGGAGCTCGAGATCACCCCCTTCGTTGAAGACCCCGTGTTTGAACCTCGTCAGCAAGGCAAGCAAACCCCCATTGATCATGTCGATAAAATCCCACTTCCCTCTCATGTCTCGCTTATGCATTGTTTAGGATGATCACCATGATAACGTTTCTACCGCATAGTTGAACCCATATCCTTTGCATGACCTATCATCTTGTCACAGTAGTAAGCAAACCACAATCCTAGCAGATGTAGGAGTTGGTTGATATCATGTGGCCCCTGCAACTGTTACTGCTTATTGCATGCTTAGTGATACAACGAGGTTGCTTTTGATGTGAGTCGGGATGATGATAAACATGGTGTTGATGAAAGTGAAACGTGTTGGTGAATCTACCCTAATACAAGGTGAACGATGAGAGGCTGTGTAGGAGTACACAGTGGGTTGTCTCGTTGAACATCGCCTTAAGTCCGAGTTCTTGTGTGGTGATCCAAGAAGAAGAGTACAACCACACATTGGGCTCACTGACCCCTCTCATCCTAGTACCTCACCCCGTTCGAACCCCAAGAGTCGCAGTAGTTCGGAGTTCTGGTAGGGCTGTGGCACGGTCTGCGAAGTGGATGAACGGCTTTTCAAGACCGGCTTGGGACCCTGCACACATCGTTTGAGGCTGTACTGGAACCTCGGCCGGACTTCCATACGGATCCCCCTTAGATAGGCGACTCTCTGGACTAGAATGGAGCTGTGGGCGAAGTGTTGTGGTGGCATCCTCGCTGTCACCTCTTGAACGGTGACATGCAAAAGGCGGTAACTGATGACACGTGTGTGTAGAGGTACACCCCTGCAGGGTTAACAAAACTATTCGAATAGCCGCGTCCGCGGTTAAGGACTGCTTGGAGAGCTGTGCTCAATTATTAGACAACTTGAACTGGATACTTCTAAAACACACCAAGATAAGCGTGAGTGCTATGGTGTGCTTCTCGTGGGGAAGTCGAGGAAGTAACCATAGTGGTGTATTGGTTGAAGAGATGTAGTGGACTCGTGTACGCTTCTTACCTCAAGTCTGGTACTCGTAGTTCAGGACTAGCCAAGTCAAAGCTGGCACTTCTGCAAGTGAAACCCCACCTCCCTTTACCTTGATACATATGCATGAGTAGTATAGTTCCTACGTAAGTCTTGCTGAGTACGACTTTGTACTCACGTTTGCTTATTCTATGTTTTAGATGAACCACCGAATCCGATGGTGGCTTCTACCTGAAGCTCGAAGATTGAAGACTCAGACCAAGACCAAGCTAGTGTAGTCCCAGTCAGACGACTGGTTCCCTCGTGGAGGGCTTGTTTTTAGATAAGGCTTCTCTAAGCCATTTGTTAAACTTGTCTGTACTCAGACCTACTTGCTTCCGCTTGTTTGTTGTAATGTTGGATCACATGCTTGTGATCTCTGTGTGCACTCTGTAAGAGTTATTAATAAAGATGTATACTTTGTAGAGAATTGCAATGATACCTGCTGTTCATACAAGGCATGTGTGCTGCGTGTATGTTTATAACATGCATGTCTTAGTATGGGTTTTCGAGACCTTAGTTGTGATCTGGCTGGCGGTCTTTTATACACCAAGTGGCCCTTAGATGTACGCAGCTTGGGGCATCGCGATGCGATTGTTCGAGACTCTGTCTCGTGCACACTTTGATGTATGATCGAGCCCGCCCTAGACCCCGACTAAGTGATCGGGCTGGAGTAAGTCTATGTAAGGGTTATAATACAATCGATAGTATGGTTGAGGCGACTTGTCTATGAGTATGGGAGTTCATCACCCATATCATTTAGACTTGTGTGCGGACGTTGAGGACCCATTTCAGTTGATCATCCGGCCTGGATGGAATGCCCCTCACGTTCGATGCTTTCCGAGAACGTTCTGTGCTTGGCCTTGTCTGCTTAGACAAGTGGGTACGGTTCTCGGCTCTCCATACGATTGTGTTGTAGCGAGGCTTGCATATGCTAACCCCGGGTCCCGACACTCCTCCACCACCAGGTGAGCCCCCTTTCCTCTCTTTTTTTTCTCTGTTTTATTAATTTTTGTTAGCCTTTTATCTGTTTTTGTAATTTTAGTATGGTAGTTAGTTATTGTATTGTAGTTAGTTAGGTTAGAAGAAGAAAAAATAATTAAAAGAAGAGGAAAAAGAGAAAGAAGAGAAAAAATAATTAGTTAGGTTATTGTATTGTAGCTATTTCTTTTAGTAATTTTATTAGTGTTATTTTCTATGTACTGTTAGTACTAGTATTGTTAGCAATTAGTTTGATTTTGTTTTAATTAGATGTAGTTTTAGTTAGGAAAGAAGTGAAAGAAAATATAGGAGAAGAATAAAAGGATATAAAGAGAAGTAGAAGAAAAGGGAAAAAGAAGAAGGTGAGGAAGAAGAAGAAATAAAAAAAGAAGAGGAGAAAAATTAGGGGTAAAAGTAGAATAAGAAAATAAGAAAAGAAAAAAGATATAGGAAATAAAAGAAGAAGAAGAAGAAGAAGGAGGAGGAGGAGAAGAAGGAGAAAAGAAGGAGGAGGAGGAGGATAAGAAGAAGAAGGTGAAGAAGAAGAAGAAGAAGAAGAAGGAGAAGGAGGAGAAGAAGAATAAGAAGTTGGGGGGTGAAGAAGGAGGAGGAGGAGAAAAAAAATATAAATGAAATAAATGTAAATAATAGGAAAAACAAAAGAAAAAAAATATAGATGTAATTATCGGTATATCGAGTCTCCTTGTTGATTGGGTTCTTTTTAAAGTGCAGGTCTTTCCCTGTTGTGTGGGTCCGGTGTTCGACGACCTCCGCCCCCTCCATTCTACGACCTCCCTGAGTTCGAGGGTGAGCAAAACAATTCTTATCCTCTCTCCCCCTTTCATTTGCTCAATTCTGGCCTTATAATGGCTAACTAGGTACATTTAGTATATTCATATGTAAAGTCGCGTAACCAGTATGCGTCTCCCGTTCGAAAGGGTTACAGTTATAAATATGCATTAATTTGCATATTTACAATAGTGATTCTTTCGAATTATCCAACGTTATCCATGCACAACCCGAGTATGTGTAGATTGGGTCGGTTTTCCATGCTTTGGTCCCGATCCGACGCGGTATTTCGTCAGCGCCTCCCTGTCGTTCTCCAGATACACAACCTCTCGGCTTGTTGCCCAGACGTGTATTAGGAGAACAACGGGGAGGTGCTGCCGAAATACCGCGTCGGATCGGGACCAAAGCATGGGAAACCGACCCAATCTACACATACTCGGGTGGGATTAGGACCTATCTTTACCTATTAGTGTGTAGGTTAATTGCATATGCCGTAGCTATGTATGATAAAAGAAATAAAAAGTGGACGTAATAAAATGGTATATTTGTTGTTTAGTAGCTAGCTGTAGCGACAAGATGAGCGATGATCGTGAGTGGATGTACACTGGTCGCCCTAATCAGAAAGAGATCACCAATGAATGGGCAATGAAAACCAAGGAGTTTCTGAGAGCGGCGTTTGCAAATGGGCAGAGAAAAACCTGGTGCCCCTGCGTTAGGTGCGACAATTATAAACAGGCAACAGAGGTGGATATGGGTAAACACTTGCAGAAGTGGGGTTATAAGCCTGGTTATACGGTGTGGACCTTCCATGGCGAGTCTGGTGGACGACGGAGAGAGGAGGTGGTCCGTCAGCGCACGGATGAGTACGAAACCGGGATCGAAGACATGGTGCAGGACTTTGACGATGCGCGGGATGAGGACGATGAGATGGAGGAATCTGCGAAGGCCTTCTATGAGATGTTGGAGTCTTCGAAATGTCCGCTGCACGCTCACAATAAGCTTTGTCAGCTCGATGCCATCGCACAGTTGATGTCTTTGAAGGCACAATTCAACTTGGGCACAGATTGCTACAATGCGATCACGACTCTAATTGGGCGGTTTCTACCAAAAGATCATGTTATGCCTGCAAACCTGTACCAATCGGATAAAACCCTCAAGGTACTTAAGATGCCCTATGATCAGATACATGCTTGTGAAAATGGATGTGCTTTATTTAGGAAAGAGTATGCCGACGAAGACTATTTTCCCAAATGCAAGTCATCCAGGTATGTTGTGGTAGACAATGGTCAAGGTGAGAAGACGCAGACCAAAATACCTGTAAATGTTCTTCGGTATCTTCCAGTGATACCAAGAATTCAACGCCTTTACATGATGGAAGAGACAACCAGACAGATGACATGGCACAAACATGGGAAGAGAACAGAATTTGATGCAGATGGGAAGACGGTGTTGACTTACCCATCGGATGGTTCAGCATGGAAGCACATTGATGAAAAACATTCGGAAAAAGCTAAGGAGCCAAGGCATTGCCGAATCATCATCGGCACAGATGGGTTCAATCCTTTTGGTCTGATGGCAGCCTCTACAGTTGTTGGCCTGTATTTGTCATGCCACTCAATCTCCCCCCTCAGAGATTATGAAAAGGAAGAACATTTTCCTGACGTTGATAATACCAGGGCCCAAATATCCGGGGAAGAATATGGATGTGTACAAGAAACCGCTTAAGGAGGAATTGCAACAAGCTTGGGACGAAGGGTTAAAGACATACGATGCAGCTAGCAAAAAGACCTTCACAATGCATGTTTGGCACCAGTACTCGATGCATCACCTGCCGGCGTATGTGCTTTTCGCTGGCTTCTGTGTTCATGGAAAGTTCGGGTGCCCAACATGCAAGGCTGCTCTTCAGTTTCATTGGCTGAAGGCGGGTGGCAAGTATTCCTGCTTCGACTTGCATAGACAGTTTCTGCCTCCTAAGCATCCTTTTAGAAAAGACAAGAAGAACTTCATCAAAGGCAAAGTTGTCAAAAACCTGGCAGCACCTACGATGACGGGCGAACATGTCTTGGCACAGTTGAACTCTCTCGAGCCTGATCCAGAACGTCCCGGGTATTTTAAGGGATATAATTCGGAACACGCCTCGACTCACAAGACATGCTTCTGGGATCTCCCCTACTTCCAAGACCTCAAACTTCCACACAATATTGACGTGATGCACACTGAAAAAAATATCGGCGAGGCCCTGTTTGGTACATTTTTCGGCATAGATGGGAAGTCAAAGGATAATCCTAAAGCTAGAGTCGACCAGGAGACTCTATGTGATAGACCCTCACAGAACATGCGACAACCGAAAGGAAATAAGAATTGGTCCAAGCCAAGGGCCTAGTTCAATCTTGAAAGGGGGCATATCAGGGAAATTCTCTTGTGGGTGCAAAACAGTTTGATGTTCCCTGATGGGTATGCAGCGAATCTGAGGAAGGGAGCGAGTCCTGAAAAACATAAAATATTTGGGCTGAAGAGTCATGATTGGCACATATGGCTTGAGCGGTGTCAGATCCCTCTGTTAGGTATGTGCTAGGGTTAGCTAGTACCTTTGCATCATGCAAAAGTTTCAAAAAGAAACCTTAAAAATCAAATTAAAAATCCAAATGGGAGAAGGAACACCCCCCCCAGATGAATTAATTCAAAAGGCCAGATAAAAATATTTTCCAAAAATTCATGTTAGAGTTTTGAAAAGTCTTATAACTGAGTGTGATCACATATCAAGTGATGTGGGACCCACCCCATGCTCATAGATTTTTCAAATATTCAAACAGTACCTAGGAAATAAAGAAATCCCCCTATTTGATTTAAAATTCAAATCATTTGAATTTTAAAAATGTTGAAAGTTTATGAGTGGCTAGTCCATATTATTATGAGGCCACATAAAAGTTTTCAGCATTTAATAAAATGGTTTGGTATTTTTTTATCAGAGCCAATACAAATTACAGAAAAGAAAGGAAAGATTAAACAGAAGAATTTAGATAACGTTACCTGTCGCCCAGGGGCGAGGCCCACCTCTCCAGCCAGCCCAGCCCGCGGAGCCCCCTTGGCGTCTTCCTCCCCACGCCCCGAAGCTGCTCGGTGGAATGCATGCAGCACTCCACCGACGCCGCCGACGAGCCCTGGCCACCTCCTGCTTCCCCCTCGCCACCTCTTCACGCCTGGAGACGCCCAGAAGGCCACCGCATCCATTCCACCTCTCCCTGGACCTCCTCCCCCTCTCCTCTTCGCGATTTCATCGACGTCCGAGAGCTCACCGGAGCGCACCGCCGTGGAGACCCGTGGCCACCTTCCTCCTCAGCCGCTGCCACCTTGTCCAGGACGCGCGCCGTCGTCTTCTTCATCGCCGTGTGCAAGCAATCGAAGCCAGGAGCCCCGAGCACGTCGTCCTCTTCACCGAGCCGCCGCTGAACCCGCAAGAGCTCGTCGTCGATTCCGCCGCAGCCGCAGCTCCTCCGGCTTCCTCGAGTCTGTCTCTGCAACCAGGGTGAGCAGGCGCGCTTTTCCCCTCATCTTGCCGTTTGAATCCGTGCCCGAATCGTGATTCCGACGAGGTCCGAGACCAAGCGCCGCCGCTCGTCGTCGAAGTCATTCGCCAGAGCCCCCGTTTGACCCCTGGATGGCTCCACTAGCTCCGCACACACCCCAGCTTCGTTTCCATGCTCTCGGTTTCCAAATCCATGCACAAAACGAAGAACCCGACGAGTCCCGTGCCGACTTCCGCCGCCGCTCGTCGCCGATGACGCTCCGGTGATCCCCGTGGCCCCCTGATGCCACCACTCGATGCGGACGACCTCAAGGAGCAGGTCCATGCACTCCAGGCCCCTCCCCGTGCCCTAGAACCCAACTCCGGCGAGTCTCCGGCAGGATTCCGGCGACTTCACGGCGAGCCCACCATTAGCCCCCCTAATGACCCTGTTAAGCTTAACCCAGTGGCTGACAGGTGGGGCCAGCCACTAATTAACCCTTCGAGTTAATTTTAATCAGGGGATTAACCCCCACTGTGGATGACAGGTGGGACCCCTTGTCAGTTTGACTCGGGTCAAACCCCCCTGCTGACGCAATAATTCAAAAATGATTAAAAAGAAATCCAGAAAATCCAGAAAATACCCCAAACTTTGGAAATTCATAGAAAATTCATATTAACTCCAAATTGGACAAATAATATATGAAAAATGATCAGGAGAAAATTATCTTTCCAAATATGCAACTTTCAACTCTGTTTGAGTTGAATTTAAAATGGGACCAGTAGCATATATCATTTGCTTTATTTGAATTTATTTCAAATTCAAACCAAATGATTTTGCCACTTGGACCATGGATTTATGTTACAAATCAACCACACTTCAGAGGCATATCATACACATTTGAATTTAATTCAAATTGATCAAACTATATCACATGTAACTTGATTAATGTTGAATTCAAATGTGGAATTTGAATTTGCATTTAAAAAAAAATGCAATATATTCTACTTAAATGGAATTGCCTCACACATCAAACTTGTACTTCAAGCTTAAACATTCCATCATGTGCTTGAGCATTGCATTCATATTGATTGCTACTTCATGCTTTGTTTGTCGAGTAGAGGTGGAACCGGAGCAAGAGGTCACCCCCTTCGCTGAAGATCCAGAGCCCGAATCTCGTCAGCAAGGCAAGCAAAACCCCATTGATCATGTCGATAAAATCCCACTTCCCTCTCATGTCTCGCTTATGCATTGTATAGGATGATCACCATGTTACGATTCTACCGCATAGATGAACCCATTCCTTTGCATGACCTATCTTTTGTCACAGTAGTAAGCAAACCATAATCCTAGCAAATGTAGGAGTTGAATGATATCATGTGGCCCCTGCAAATGTTACCGCTTATTGCATGCTTAGTATGATACCATGTTGTTACTGTGGTGTGAGTCGGGATGGGAATGATCATGTTGATGATGGTAGAAAAGTGTTGGTGAATCGACCCTAATACAAGGTGAACGATGAGAGGCTGTGTAGGAGTACACAGTGGGTTGTCTCGTTGAACACCGCCCTAAGTCCGAGTTCTTGTGTGGTGATCCAAGATGAAGAGTACAACCACACATTGGGCTCACTGACCCCTCTCAACTTATTAACTCATCCCTTTCGATGTCCAGATGTCGCAGTAGTTCGGAGTTCTGGTAGGCTTGTGGCCTAGATGCTAAGTGAGAGAACGGCTCACCCGAGACCGGCTTATGCACCACGCACACATCGCTTGGGTCCACTTCGGTAAACCGGCCGGGTTCACGATTGTGGTAGCCAACCCAAGTAGGCGGCTTTCTTGGACTAGATAGGCTATGAGGCAACAGTTGTGGTGAGCATCCTCGCTGGCACCCCTTGAATGGTGTCGAGATCAAAGGCGGTAAATGATGATCATGTGTGTGTAGTGGTACCCCCTTGCAAGGTTATCAAAACTATTCGAATAGCCGCGTCCGCGGTTATGGACTACTTGGAAAGCTTAGCTTGATTATTAGATAACTTGAACCGGGTACTTCTAAAACACACCAAGATAAGTGTGAGTGCTATGGCGTGCTTTCTCGTGGGGAAGTCGAGGAAGGCACCATAGTGGTGTAATTGGTTGGTGAAAGTAGTGGACTCGTGTACGCTTCTTACCCCAAGTCTGGTACTCGTAGTTCAGGACTAGCCAAGTGAAAGCTGACACTTCTGCAAGTGAACCCCACCTCCCTTTACCTTGATACATGTGCATGAGTAGTATAGCTCCTATGTAAGTCTTGCTGAGTACGCCTTTGTACTCACGTTTGCTTAATCTATGTTTTAGATGATGCCACTGACCCCGAAGGTGGCTTCTTCATCGAGCTGGACGACTGAAGTTAAGCTAGTCTAGTCCCAGTCAGCAGACTGGTTCCCTCGTGGAGGGCTTTATGTTGAATAAGGCTTCCTAAGCCAATTTGTTAAACTTTTCTGTACTCAGACATAATTTGCTTCCGCTATGTGATGTAATGTTGGATCACTTGTAAGTGATCTCTGTGTGTACTCTATAAGAGTTATAAATAAAATGTACACTTTGTAGAGAATTGCAATGGTACCTGCTGTTCATACAAGGCATGTGTGCTGCGTGTATGTTTATGAAATGCATGTCTTTGTATGGGTTTTCGAGACCTTAGTTGTGTTCTGGCTGGCGGTCTTTCATACACCAAGTGGCCCTTAGATGTGCGCAGCTTGGGGAATCGCGATGCGATTGTTCGAGACTCGGTCTCGGGCACACTTTGTGGTATGATCGAGCCCGCCCTAGACCCCGACTAAGTGATCGGGCTGGAGTAAGTCTATGTAAGAGTCTAGAGATAGTCGATAGTATGGTTGAGGCGACTTGTCTTTGAATATGGGAGTTCACCACCCATATCAGTAGACTTGTGTGCGTACGGTGAGGACCCATTACAGTTGATCATCCGGCCTGGATGGGATGCCCCTCACGTACGATGCTCTCCGAGAATGTTCAGTGCTTGGCCTTGTCTACTTAGACAAGTGGGTGCGGTTCTCGGCTCTCCATATGACTATGTCTTAACTGTACTTGCATACGCTAACCCCGGGTCCCGACAGACTTGGTATCAGAGCAGGACTGACTGTAGGACTAGTAGCCTTGGCCGAAGTTGAGTCTAGCTTGCTATAGTTATATAGTTACTCTGGGTATATAAGGGAACAACGTAAGGCTTCATTTTTCTCCTTACCCCCTTCGTTCTGAGTTCTGAGTCACCCTCATCTTACTCTACGGGAAGATAGGACTAGGCTCTCCTCTGTCTGATTAGCATATCTCGTTGATTGCTTCCTTATAGCCGTAGGAAAGTTGTGTCCAGGTTTTCCTAGCATTGTTATAATGCTGATTCTTACATCGTATTATGTAAGTGCTGTTTTTCATGATTGAAAGAAATTGTCATTTCTTACAATTACAGCCGTTATGCTGTCCGAGTCATTCCAGGTTTATCATATAATCTGATGCATTTGCAAACTCCTGCTTTCTGTTTCAGATGGCAGATCTTCCCCCTCGGCAGATTGTTCGTTTGACCAGGTGCCTCGGTGTGCGTGGCCACCCCGCCACGTTGATCGAGATGATGTCCTATGTGGGATATCGATGGTACCCTGAGTACACCATCGAGGAGCAGTTCCACGACTTCAACCAGACGCAGTTTCACTGCATTGTCCGGATCTACCCACACCACGTTGGAGTCACCCAGCCTATCCACTTTGGACATGGCATCGGCGTTACCGAGAACATGGCTGTGCAGGATGCTGCATACTCATGTATCACACTGCTGAGAGAGGAGCACACTTTACTGAGAGAGACTTCTTTCCGCTATATCCCCGCTGCACTTCCAGGAGAAAAGGGATATTACACCGGACTCTACTCAGATCACTCCGCAGAGGATCCAGCACTTCAGGTGACTGCTAGGTTTGCTAGTGACAGAGATCGTGATGCACGCGCTCTCCGTTTTGAGCTCCACACTACTCGTGTTCGTCTGTACCGAGCACTGACGCTCTTGGCACCCTTTGTGAGCGTGGGATCACTGGAGTACGATGCGATCTATCCAGTAAGGACCCAGATGCCTTCTCGAGTTGCTTGGCCCGAGATTGGAGGAATTTTTCCACCCCGTGGTCCTTTGCTTCCACCCTACACTGGACCTAGGCCCCATCCTTGCCCAAATGGATATCAGGGTCCACAAGCCTCCGTGTTTTCCGATGGTCACCTCCTGCTACCGGGATACGCGGGTAATTTTTATGAAGATTACTATGGAGATGGAGATGAGTGAGACCGCCTGTGGTCTTACTTAGTGAGGATGTAGTAGTATCCTAGTATATTGTAAGCAAGGTGTCTAAGTTCCAGAGGCTTAGATAAATAATGTATAGGAAGTCAGAGTGCCTCTGAAGGATGTATCATCTTCATCACGTTTGTATTAGCTTAGTGCTTGTACTAAAACGATGTATGGTTTGTATGACAGCTTGTGAATATATGGCTTGTATGCTTTATCACCATGTTGTCAAGATGATTACTTCCTTTGCTCTGTAATCCTTCCAGTACTTCAATACCTTGATTAGACTCTTCAACTCAACTCTGTTTGACTTTGGTTTTTCACCTCAGGATGTGTCAAGGAACTCGTGGCCAGGTTGGTCGTAACCAAGGTCGTGGGAACAATCAGGAGGAAGACAACCTTCCACCCCCACCCACGATGGACCAAGTTCTGATGGAGGTCGAGAGGAACCGCCGTGACTCTCACCACCTACTGGAAGTCATCGCACGCAACACCACTCAGCAGCGCAATGAGCTGGTGTCTCTGAACGACTTCATCCGCCTTCATCCCCCGGTTTTCCGTTACTCCACCGAGCCCCTTGACGCCGATGACTGGCTTCGCAGCATCGAGAGGAAGCTCCAAGCCGGCCATGTTGCAGATGGCGACAAGGTCAATTATGCCACCTATCACCTCGAAGGTGCCGCGAGCTCTTGGTGGGAGAATTTTCTGAATATGCGCCCAGTTGGACCACCTGCATCTTGGGAGGAGTTCTGTACCTCTTTCCGCGAGCACCACATTCCCAAAGGTCTCATGGACCGCAAACGTGAGGAATTCTGTAACCTCACCCAAGGCAGAAGAACAGTTGACGAGTTCAGTCGTGAGTTCAACCGACTTGCTCGTTATGCCACTGAAGAAGTCTCCACCGACTCCAAGAAACAAGAGTGGTTCCGTCGTGGCCTCAACACCGGACTTCGTCGCGAGCTCAACCTTCATGACTTTGCCACATTCCAGGTCCTTGTCAACAAGGCCATCAAGGCAGAGGACATGAACACCCCCAATGACTTTCGCAAACACCCTAGAGAGGAAGGTTCATCCAGCTCTGGTTCCCAGAAACGCAAGATCTGGATCCCAAATAGCATGTTCCGCCAGAACAACCCACCGAGGCCATCCTATACGGCGCCTCGTCCACCCACCCAGTTCCACCCAGCTCCACCAAATAACCCAGCTCCACGCACTGTTTTCGGAGCTTGTTACAAGTGTGGTCAGGCAGGTCACTACTCTCGCGAGTGCCCCCAGAACCAGGTCCAGAACCAGAATGCTCCACCACGTGCCTGAGGCAACAACAACAACAACAACAATGGTCGAGGCAAGCCACCCCAGAAGGTCTTCACCGCCAAACCCGCTCCTCCCGCCAATCGTGGACGTCTGAATCAGATTGCCGCCGAAGAGACTGACGACACCACTGACGTCATTCTTGGTACGCTCCCAGTCAATTTTGTTCCTACTTCCGTTCTTTTCGACCCAGGAGCATCTCATTCATTCATGTCGGAAAGTTATGCACTTCGTCATGAGTTGCCCTTTGTTGAATTGTCCACCCCAATGATTATTCAAACTCCAGGGTCAAGATGGCAAACTAGTAGAGTGAGCCATGGTAATCAAATAGCAATTGAGGGTTTAATATTCCTTGCTTCACTCATAGCCCTCAAGTCTTCAGACATTGATGTCATCCTTGGCATGGATTGGCTATCAAGACAGAATGCCTATCTGGATTGCAAAGGCAAATCCGTGAAACTCACCCACCCTTCAGGCACAACCGTTAACTATACCTCACCCAGAACAAGAACCCAAGTGCATTCTTTGAATGTACTTCCCCTTCCCGAACTTGAAGATATTCCGGTGGTTCGTGACTTCCCGGATGTTTTTCCTGAAGAGCTGCCGGGCATGCCACCCGAAAGGTGTGTAGAGTTTATAGTGGATCTTGTTCCAGGAACCGCACCAATTTCCAAACGCCCATATAAAATGGCCCCACATGAGTTAGCTGAGCTAAAAACCCAACTTGATGCTTCGTTGGCAAAAGGCTTCATCCGCCCTAGCTCATCGCCATGGGGTTGCCCCGTTCTGTTCGTGAAGAAGAAAGATGGAACAGAAAGGATGTGCGTAGACTATCGCCCGCTAAATTTAGCGACGATAAAGAACAAATACCCACTGCCCAGGATCAATGATCTTTATGATCAACTTGCAGGATCCGCCGTCTTCTCCAAGATGGATTTAAGATTAGGTTATCATCAGATCAGAATCCGAAACGAGGACATTCCCAAAACGGCTTTTACTACTCGTTATGGTCTTTACGAGTACACCGTCATGTCCTTTGGTTTAACCAATGCCCCCGCCACATTCTCACGCTTGATGAATTCGATCTTCATGGAGTACCTAGATAAATTTGTTGTAGTTTATCTTGATGATATTCTCATCTACTCGAAGAACGAAAAAGATCATGCCGAACACTTAAGGCTGGTATTGATGAAACTTAGAGAGCATCGCCTGTACGCTAAATTCTCCAAGTGTGAATTCTGGCTACCAGAAGTGACCTACTTAGGCCACGTGATTTTTGCAAAAGGCATTGCTGTGAATCTCGAGAGAGTTCAGGCCGTCCTTGACTGGACTCCACCTGAATCGGTTAAGCAAGTAAGGAGTTTTCTTGGCCTAGCCAGCTATTGTCGTCGCTTCGTCGAGAACTTTTCTAAAGTTGCAAAGCCTCTAACTGAACTCCTCAAGAAAGATAAGAAATTCTTATGGACTTCCAAGTGCGAGGAAAGCTTCCAGGAGCTAAAAAGAAGATTAACTTCTGCACCCGTGCTTGCACCTCCAGACACCAAAAGAGATTTCGAAATCTATTGTGACGCATCACGGCAAGGGTTAGGATGCATACTTCTGCAAGATCGACATGTGGTAGCTTATGCTTCACGCCAGTTGCGGCCACATGAAGAGAATTATCCTACCCATGACCTTGAACTCGCTGCCGTAGTTCATGCTCTAACAACTTGGCGACATTACCTCCTTGGTAATCGTTGTGAGATTTATTCCGACCACCAAAGCCTCAAATATATTTTCACCCAGCCAGATCTTAATCTCAGGAAAAGACGCTGGATTGAGTTGATAAAAGATTACGACGTAGCAATTTCTTACACCCCAGGCAAAGCCAATGTCATGGCTGATGCACTAAGTCGTAAGTCGTACTGTAACAACCTCATGTTACAGCAGTATCAACCACTTCTTCATGAGAACTTTCGCAAGCTCAATCTTGAGATTGTTCCTCATGGCTATCTTTCAACCTTGGTGGCGAAACCAACTCTTGAGGATCAAATTATAGTTGCCCAAAGACGTGCACGAGGTGTACGCCGGATCAAGGAGAACATTGCTAGCGGAGTTGCTAAATGTTTCTCCACAGATAACAAGGGAACGATATTCTTTGAAAATCGTTTGGTAGTACCTAGGAATAGGGAACTAAGGCAACTCATCCTCAAAGAAGCCCATGACACACCCCTCTCAATTCATCCCGGTAGCACAAAAATGTACTGAGATCTACGCCAGAGATTTTGGTGGACTAGGATGAAGAGAGACATTGCTCAATTTGTTGCCGAATGTGATGCTTGTCGTCGCATTAAAGCAGAACATCAAAGACCTGCTGGTACACTTCAACCTTTGTCTATTCCCGAGTGGAAATGGGACAAAGTCGGTATGGACTTCATCACAGGCTTTCCAAGAACCCAGAAAGGAAACAATGCCATCTTCGTTGTCATAGATAGGCTTTCCAAAGTTGCTCACTTCCTTCCGGTTCGCGAGTCTATAACTGCTAGTCAGTTAGCGGACTTGTACATCTCCAGAATTGTGTCCCTTCACGGTGTTCCTTTGGAAATCAATTCTGATCGCGGTAGCCTTTTCACCTCTAGATTTTGGGGAAGCTTTCAGAATGCTATGGGAACTCATCTCTCCTTTAGTACGGCTTTCCATCCTCAGTCTAGCGGTCAAGTCGAAAGGGTTAACCAAATTCTTGAAGACATGCTCAGAGCTTGTGTTATCTCATTCGGGAAGAATTGGGAGAATTCTCTTACATATGCCGAATTTGCTTATAACAATAGTTTTCAAGCTAGTCTGAACATGGCTCCTTTTGAACTCCTTTATGGACGACGATGTCGAACACCACTAAACTGGTCAGAAACCGGTGAAAGACAATTCTTTGGACCGGATATGATCAAGGAAGCAGAAGAGCAAGTTCGCATTGTTCGTGATCAATTGAAAGCAGCCCAGTCTCGTCAGAAAAGCTACTATGATCGCCATCATAGGCATGAGAGCTACAATCTGGATGAGAAGGCTTACCTTCGGGTTACTCCTCTGAAGGGAACCCAACGTTTCGATATCAAAGGCAAGTTGGCCCCACGTTACATCGGACCTTTCCGCATTATTGCTAAATGTGGAGAAGTTGCCTACCAACTTGAACTACCTCCGCACCTTTCCCGAGTACACGATGTATTCCATGTATCCCAACTCAGGCGTTGCTTCAAGGACCCCATCCGCGAAGTCGACCATGAAACGGTTGATCTCCAAGATGACCTTTCTTATCGAGAATACCCCGTTCGTATTCTTGATTCAGCAGAGCGTGTCACTCGTCGTCAGAAGATTAGGTTTCTGAAAGTGCAATGGTCACACCACTCTGAAAGAGAAGCCACGTGGGAAAGAGAAGACCGTCTCAGTGCCGAGTACCCCACCTTCCTCCCGCAGACTTCTGAATCTCGGGACGAGATTCTTTTGAGTGGGGGCGAGTTGTCCGATCCCTCTGTTAGGTATGTGCTAGGGTTAGCTAGTACCTTTGCATCATGCAAAAGTTTCAAAAATAAACCTTAAAAATCAAATTCAAAATCCAAATGGGAGAAGGAACACCCCCCCAGATGAATTAATTCAAAAGGCCAGATAAAAATATTTTCCAAAAATTCATGTTAGAGTTTTGAAAAGTCTTATAACTGAGTGTGATCACATATCAAGTGATGTGGGACCGACCCCATGCTCATAGATTTTTTAAATATTCAAACAGTACCTTGGAAATAAAGAAATCCCCCTATTTGATTTAAAATTCAAATCATTTGAATTTTAAAAATGTTGAAAGTTTATGAGTGGCTAGTCCATATTATTATGAGGCCACATAAAAGTTTTCAGCATTTAATAAAATGGTTTGGTATTTTTTTATCAGAGCCAATACAAATTACAGAAAAGAAAGGAAAGATTAAACAGAAGAATTTAGATAACGTTACCTGTCGCCCAGGGGCGAGGCCCACCTCTCCAGCCAGCCCAGCCCGCGGAGCCCCCTTGGCGTCTTCCTCCCCACGCCCCGAAGCTGCTCGGTGGAATGCATGGAGCACTCCACCGACGCCGCCGACGAGCCCTGGCCACCTCCTGCTTCCCCCTCGCCACCTCTTCACGCCTGGAGATGCCCAGAAGGCCACCGCATCCATTCCACCTCTCCCTGGACCTCCTCCCCCTCTCCTCTTCGCGATTTCATAGACGTCCGAGAGCTCACCGGAGCGCACCGCCGTGGAGACCCGTGGCCACCTTCCTCCTCAGCCGCTGCCACCTTGTCCAGGACGCGCGCCGTCGTCGTCTTCATCGCCGTGTGCAAGCAATCGAAGCCAGGAGCCCCGAGCACGTCGTCCTCTTCACCGAGCCGCCGCTGAACCCGCAAGAGCTCGTCGTCGATTCCGCCGCAGCCATAGCTCCTCCGGCTTCCTCGAGTCCGTCTCTGCAACCAGGGTGAGCAGGCGCGCTTTTCCCCTCATCTTGCCGTTTGAATCCGTGCCCGAATCGTGATTCCGACGAGGTCCGAGACCAAGCGCCGCCGCTCGTCGTCGAAGTCATTCGCCAGAGCCCCCGTTTGACCCCTGGATGGCTCCACTAGCTCCGCACACACCCCAGCTTCGTTTCCATGCTCTCGGTTTCCAAATCCATGCACAAAACGAAGAACCCGACGAGTCCCGTGCCGACTTCCGCCGCCGCTCGTCGCCGATGACGCTCCGGTGATCCCCGTGGCCCCCTGATGCCACCACTCGATGCGGACGACCTCAAGGAGCAGGTCCATGCACTCCAGGCCCCTCCCCGTGCCCTAGAACCCAACTCCGGCGAGTCTCCGGCAGGATTCCGGCGACTTCACGGCGAGCCCACCATTAGCCCCCCTAATGACCCTGTTAAGCTTAACCCAGTGGCTGACAGGTGGGGCCAGCCACTAATTAACCCTTCGAGTTAATTTTAATCAGGGGATTAACCCCCACTGTGGATGACAGGTGGGACCCTTGTCAGTTTGACTCGGGTCAAACCCCCCTGCTGACGCAATAATTCAAAAATGATTAAAAAGAAATCCAGAAAATCCAGAAAATACCCCAAACTTTGGAAATTCATAGAAAATTCATATTAACTCCAAATTGGACAAATAATATATGAAAAATGATCAGGAGAAAATTATCTTTCCAAATATGCAACTTTCAACTCTGTTTGAGTTGAATTTAAAATGGGACCAGTAGCATATATCATTTGCTTTATTTGAATTTATTTCAAATTCAAACCAAATGATTTTGCCACTTGGACCATGGATTTATGTTACAAATCAACCACACTTCAGAGGCATATCATACACATTTGAATTTAATTCAAATTGATCAAACTATATCACATGTAACTTGATTAATGTTGAATTCAAATGTGGAATTTGAATTTGCATTTAAAAAAAAATGCAATATATTCCACTTAAATGGAATTGCCTCACACATCAAACTTGTACTTCAAGCTTAAACATTCCATCATGTGCTTGAGCATTGCATTCATATTGATTGCTACTTCATGCTTTGTTTGTCGAGTAGAGGTGGAACCGGAGCAAGAGGTCACCCCCTTCGCTGAAGATCCAGAGCCCGAATCTCGTCAGCAAGGCAAGCAAAACCCCATTGATCATGTTGATAAAATCCCACTTCCCTCTCATGTCTCGCTTATGCATTGTATAGGATGATCACCATGTTACGATTCTACCGCATAGATGAACCCATTCCTTTGCATGACCTATCTTTTGTCACAGTAGTAAGCAAACCATAATCCTAGCAAATGTAGGAGTTGAATGATATCATGTGGCCCCTGCAAATGTTACCGCTTATTGCATGCTTAGTATGATACCATGTTGTTACTGTGGTGTGAGTCGGGATGGGAATGATCATGTTGATGATGGTAGAAAAGTGTTGGTGAATCGACCCTAATACAAGGTGAACGATGAGAGGCTGTGTAGGAGTACACAGTGGGTTGTCTCGTTGAACACCGCCCTAAGTCCGAGTTCTTGTGTGGTGATCCAAGATGAAGAGTACAACCACACATTGGGCTCACTGACCCCTCTCAACTTATTAACTCATCCCTTTCGATGTCCAGATGTCGCAGTAGTTCGGAGTTCTGGTAGGCTTGTGGCCTAGATGCTAAGTGAGAGAACGGCTCACCCGAGACCGGCTTATGCACCACACACACATCGCTTGGGTCCACTTCGGTAAACCGGCCGGGTTCACGATTGTGGTAGCCAACCCAAGTAGGCGGCTTTCTTGGACTAGATAGGCTATGAGGCAACAGTTGTGGTGAGCATCCTCGCTGGCACCCCTTGAATGGTGTCGAGATCAAAGGCGGTAAATGATGATCATGTGTGTGTAGCGGTACCCCCTTGCAAGGTTATCAAAACTATTCGAATAGCCGCGTCCGCGGTTATGGACTACTTGGAAAGCTTAGCTTGATTATTAGATAACTTGAACCGGATACTTCTAAAACACACCAAGATAAGTGTGAGTGCTATGGCGTGCTTTCTCGTGGGGAAGTCGAGGAAGGAACCATAGTGGTGTAATTGGTTGGTGAAAGTAGTGGACTCGTGTACGCTTCTTACCCCAAGTCTGGTACTCGTAGTTCAGGACTAGCCAAGTCAAAGCTGACACTTCTGCAAGTGAACCCCACCTCCCTTTACCTTGATACATGTGCATGAGTAGTATAGCTCCTATGTAAGTCTTGCTGAGTACGCCTTTGTACTCATGTTTGGTTAATCTATGTTTTAGATGATGCCACTGACCCCGAAGGTGGCTTCTTCATCGAGCTGGACGACTGAAGTTAAGCTAGTCTAGTCCCAGTCAGCAGACTGGTTCCCTCGTGGAGGGCTTTATGTTGAATAAGGCTTCTTAAGCCAATTTGTTAAACTTTTCTGTACTCAGACATAATTTTCTTCCGCTATGTGATGTAATGTTGGATCACTTGTAAGTGATCTCTGTGTGTACTCTATAAGAGTTATAAATAAAATGTACACTTTGTAGAGAATTGCAATGGTACCTGCTGTTCATACAAGGCATGTGTGCTGCGTGTATGTTTATGACATGCATGTCTTTGTATGGGTTTTCGAGACCTTAGTTGTGTTCTGGCTGGCGGTCTTTCATACACCAAGTGGCCCTTAGATGTGCGCAGCTTGGGGAATCGCGATGCGATTGTTCGAGACTCGGTCTCGGGCACACTTTGTGGTATGATCGAGCCCGCCCTAGACCCCGACTAAGTGATCGGGCTGGAGTAAGTCTATGTAAGAGTCTAGAGATAGTCGATAATATGGTTGAGGCGACTTGTCTTTGAATATGGGAGTTCACCACCCATATCAGTAGACTTGTGTGCGTACGATGAGGACCCATTACAGTTGATCATCCGGCCTGGATGGGATGCCCCTCACGTACGATGCTCTCCGAGAATGTTCAGTGCTTGGCCTTGTCTGCTTAGACAAGTGGGTGCGGTTCTCGGCTCTCCATATGACTATGTCTTAACTGTACTTGCATACGCTAACCCCGGGTCTCGACAAGCGGGTAATGCCGGTGATGTTGCGCGGCTATATCCCCGAGGAAGAGTGGCTAATACTGGCAGAACTGAGCTATTTCTTTCGTGTTCTTTATGCTAAAGAACTATCTGATGGCGTGTTAGAAGACATGGAAGATATGGCGCCGGAGTTGCTCTGCAAGTTAGAGAAGATCTTTCCACCGGGTTTTTTTAATCCGATGCAGCATTTGATATTGCATCTCCCGACCGAGGCAAGATTAGGGGGCCCTGTGCAAAATCGTTGGTGCTATTCAACGGAGAGAATGCAGAAGACGCTTCGAGCAAAATGTAAAAATAAACGTAGAATTGAAGCATTGATGGCCGAGGCTTTCATTACCGAGGAGGCGGCAAACTTCGTGACAGCACATTATGAAGCCAAAAATCGCCATTTGCATAATCCAAAGCCTCGGTACAATACTGGCGACCCCCAACGGCGTCAATCCAACCTCAGCCTATTCAAAGGGAAGCTCGGACCTGTTGGTGCTTCGAGAAATATGATTTTGGATATCGAAGAATGGCGGACTCTTACACTGTATATCTTCACCAACCTAACAGAAGTCCGACCGTACATCGAGTAAGTGCTCGGTATGTACATTGTTTCGCAACTTCTAGTAATTCTTGTTTCTTATTAATTCCCATGAATTCATACAGTCGATACGTCGCCAAATTCTCGAATGGAGTGGTTATTGAAAGTGATTCCATCGCAGAGTATGAGCTTCTTGCCAATCAAGGAGACGGCAATCCTGGTTTCATCTCTTGGTTCAAACGAACGGTAACTATCATTCATATATAGGGTTTCATTTGTTGGTTCGGCCTATTTTTCACTAATATACCAATCCTTTCCTATTAAACTTATAGGCAAATGAGGAGCCTATGGACGCCGAATTGAGACACGTCGCTAATGGTTTTGACAATAAGGTCCGTGTATTTGAGAAATACGACATCAACGGGTATCGCTTTCGTATCGTTGATAAAGAGCGAAAATGGCCGATCGAAAAAGTACAAATTCGGGTGTCTCTGCTGTCGGCGACGGAGGTATTGAGTATTATGGAAGTGTTGAAGAAATATACGAACTTCTATTCTATGGTGAAAATCCTCCCAACGTCGTTGTCTTCAAATGTCATTGGTTTCTCCCGTCCAGGACTAGACGGACTCATGAACATGTAGGTCTATTCGAAATTCGACAAGACACCCATTTAAATGTCCCCGATGTCTATATTACGGCTCAATAGGCCACCCATGTTTTCTATCTATCCTACCCCTGCCAAACGGTTGAAAACCAGAAAGGTTGGGATGTCGTTTATGATGTGCCACCTCCCCCCGATGAAGAGGATTATGTACCCCACATTGAACCAGAGACATATGAAGGAGAATTCTTCCAAGAAACACGCGTGATAAAAAAACGTTTCCGAAAAAGCTCTACGCAACCCGAGAACATGGAAGAAGACAATGAGAGTGAACCCGATAACGATGATGAGAGTGAACCCGATAACGATGATGAGAGTGAACCTACTAATGATAACAATGCGAGCTTAGCCATGGCGGCTCGGGCTAGAGCTCACCGGCCATGGCGGCTTCACGGCGTGGGTCTGCTGCTGTTGCACAGGAGGGAGAGAGAGGTGAGGGAGGAAGAAGAGAGCAGGGAGAGAGGGAGGAGGAGAGCTTTAACATCTTCAAATTGCGCCACCCCTAAGAATCTTAGGCGTGGCGCATTTCAGAAATGCGCCACGCCTAAGATTCTTAGGGGTGGCGCATTTGAAATGTGCCACTATTAAGGCCTTATTAGTGGCTTGTCGTTAGTGGAGCATTTGAAATGCGCCACTAAACGCAAAAAAAGGACGCCACTAAAAGGCTATTCCCTAGTAGTGAGACGGCAAAGTTGGGAGACTATGCCGTCTGCTGCAGGACGACAAACATATGACGGGGGGGGGGGAGTGACTTCATGGACCTGCCGGATGATGTCATACTATTTTGCCGTCTGTCAGTAGACAGCAAACCCCGCCGTTAACGGCCTGACGGAGTCGGCCGCCGAAGGTTCGCCGTCACGCCCGCTCTGCCGTCTGCTTGTACAAATGCGCACGACAAAGGAGTTTGCCGTCCGTCGATTTCCTGCAGACGGAAAAGCACCTCTTTGCCAAAGAAATGGCTGACGGGTGCTTTGCCGTGCGGGGACAGACGGCAAAGGGCTTTGCCGACCGCCATACAGGTGTTTGCCGTCCGCCAAGGCAGACGGCAAATAGGTAAATTCCACTAGTGTATCATGATTTATGCAAATGTATGCCTCTGCCAGTGTAGCAGGATATGCAATGATACTAGCGCGTTATGTAGCAATGATTTGGGCAAGGACCAACTAGCATGCGGCTCATTGATCAAGCAAGTAGCATGTATGACATGAAGATCAAGTCGTGAGAAGATGGATGTTGCATGGCAATGTATCTCAGAAAGGCTATGGAAATGCCTTGATAGGTAGGTATGGTGGCTTTTTTGAGGAAGGATATAAGGAGGCTTATGATGACAGAGCGTATCGTGCCAAGGGTTTGGATGTACTGGCGAAGCTGGACGCTAACTCTCGGAGTGAGAAGAAAGCAATGCACGTCACAGGAGAGACTAGAAAAATATGGGAAGGTGGAAGTGTCAACTTGCAAATACTCACATTAGTCCGAAGAAGTCATGCACTTATTATCGGTAACTCTCAATCTAATAAGGAGGTTCACAAAGAGACAAGTACCCAGAGGAGGAGTGTATGGGGGTTTGGTTATCCTTGTGCATCCTCGACTCATGGTACGTGAGTGTACTCTAATATTCAACCCCTCAGAAGAGTAGTGATCCAACTAGTAGCTAAAGTTCTCAACTAATTTGTAGGTTTTTTAAAATAAACACGGATTGCCCAAAATACGACATCTATCACTAATAGGCTAAAGCTTTTGACACCAAAAGTCCAAACATTACTCAAGACAACACCTCAAAACTATTGCAAGTGACTACTACAAAAAGAATAACAACCTTAATTACCTACTTCAAGTCAAGACAGAAAACTCAGTGCAACAGGAAAACTCTCTAAACAAGATAAACATGAAAACTCAAGAGAGTTCCAGCAACAAACTAAACAAAATCTCTTTTAAAAGATAAACATGAAAGCTAAGAGCAAAGCATGACAGCAGCTACGAATAGATAAAGAACAGACACAACAAAGATAAGCAGGAAAAGTCCTATGTTGTGTTCTAAATTTTGGAAGTGGAGCGTGTTTCTCTCCCACACAAAGAAAGCTGGGCTCTAACTTGTTATGAACAGCAAGCAAAGCTAAAGATAAGTAAAAAACAAAACTTACGAGCGAGACACTCCAAGAATAGCACATAACGCATGAAGCGATAAAAATATAGTGAAACGAGAGACGAACTGATAATTGTCGATGGAGAAGGGGATGCACGGGGGCATCCTCAAGCTTAGACGCTTGAGTCTCCTTGAATATTTCTTGGGGATGCATGGGGGAATCCCCTAGCTTGAATGATGGACACTTCTTAATCTTCTTTCATCATCTTCCCTCGGACACTTGAAAACTCCCTTCATACATAACTCATCATAATCTGATTAGCGAGGTTAGTACCCATAATAAAATAAATTTTCTCTACTGGAAATAAAGATAATATTGAAGAGCTACCGTTTCTCAAGAGTGTCAAAAGGTTTTTGCAAAGAAAAAGAAAGCTTAAGGTTTGCAAAACGAAGAAAAGGCAAAACAGGACAGAATCTGTGAAAAACAGACCAGCAGATAGAAAAGAATTGTTTAGGGATACTTCTGCAACTCAAATAAAAAAACTCAGAACACACGAAAGTTTCATAATTGCATAGAGCACACTGTGTAAAAAAATCAGCTCAAAAAGATGAACTGGGAGTTTTCTCTGATTTTTCTAGCCACGAGGACAGAATCTGTTTTCTGGACAGCATGTCACAACTTTCACTTCCCTTGTCGTATGAGGCTATAAAAGGAACAAAGATTGAAAAGTAAAGATACAATGATGTTGCTACAGTAGTAAAAATAATCAGGACCACTAAAAACAGAAGAAAAACAAAAAGGAAATCCTAAATTCGTTGCGGGCTGCCTCCCGAAAGCGCTTCTTTAAAGCCATTAGCTAGGCTTAATGCAAATAGAAGGAATCAAAGATCATCATAATAATCAGAGTTGTAATATGATTCAAATGGTTCCTCAACAAGTTCAGCTTTGTTCTTTTTAGGAAAGGGGTACACACCTTTTTCCTTCCCGCCTAGGCGTATTTGTCCCTTACCTATATCAATGAAGCCTTTCATGGCTCGGAGGAAATCCCTACCAAGCACTATGTTTCCTTGGTTTGGCTTCATGACAAAGAAATCAACCATTGCAATCCCTTTAAGGAATGTCACTGGTACATCTTTCATCCTTCCCTGGATCTCAGAAATATCTCCATTAGCATGTTCATGATAGGATGATAATTTGTCCATGTTAAATTTTAAAGAATCATAAACAACTTTTGGCATAATAGAAACTATAGATCCAATGTCACAAAAGACAAGGAAGTCTTGGTCAGAGATGCTAATTCTAACAAAGGGTTCCCAGTCACCATCTATCTCATAAACATCTTTCTTATTTGGCAGGGGTTTCTTTGCCTTTTTCAAGTCTAGAGCATCCAATCTCTTTTCAATAGTAGCAAGTCTATCTATAACAGTATCAAAACTATGATCATAAACAAAGTAACTAGATAGACCATGTATAATTTCAAGAGCTCTAGCTTCATCACAAGCTAAGAAATCCCCTTCAGCTATAATATCAAGAGAGTGCTTGCACCATCTAAAAAGACCGTGGTAAAAATTTCTAAGCACAATTTTTATAGGTATCCAAGGCATAACTCTCCTATGTGCATTAGAAATTCTATCCCAAGCCTTCTTAATATTTTCTCCATCCCTTTGATGGAAGTCTAAGACCTCAGACTCCCTCAAGGTACCAAATCCTAACATGCTTGACTAAACAGAAAGGATAACTAAAAGAAAGATAACTATTTTTTTGATTTTTGATAAAAGACACTAAAGCAAAAACTGAAAGGTAAACTAACAAGACTAAAAAGAAAAGATAAAAGATAGTGTGAAACTATCAGAACCCTCTGTTAGGTATGTGCTAGGGTTAGCTAGTGCCTTTGCATCATGTAAAAATTTCAAAAAGAAATCTTGGAAATCAAATTCAAAATCAAAATGGGAGAAGGAACACCCCCCAGATGAATTATTTCAAAAGGCCAGATAAAAATATTTTCCAAAAATTCATGTTAGAGTTTTGAAAAGTCTTATAAATGAGTGTGATCACATATCAAGTGATGTGGGACCCATCCCATGCTCATAGATTTTTCAAATATTCAAACAGTACCTTGGAATTAACGAAATACCCCTTTTTGATTTAAAATTCAAATCATTTGAATTTTAAAAATGTTGAAAGTTTATGAGTGGCTAGTTGTTATTTTTATGAGGCCACATAAAAGTTTTCAGCATTTAATAAAATGTTTAGCTATTTATTTTAGCTAAACAGAACAAATTAAAGAAAAACAGAAAGGAAAGATTAAACAGAAAAGGGAAAAACCTTACCTGGCGCCCAGGCGATGTCGGCCCACCCCAGCCCAGCCGGCCCAAAGGGGCACGGGGGTCTTCTTCCCCCTCCCGCGCCTCCAATCTGCTCGGTGGAATGCCACCGAGCTAGCTGGTGGCGAGACGTCGTCGTCGACGAGCTTCCACCCCTCCCCGTGGCCCCTTCTCGCACCTGGACGCGCCCTGGAGAACGACGCGTCCATTCCCCCCCTCCAGAGCTTCCTCCTCCTCCTCCCGTGATCGTTTCCATCGCCACCCGAGAGCGCCGCCGCTCGCCGTCGCAAGAACTCGTGGCCATTGACGTCGAGGAGTCAAGCCAATGTGTCCAAGCTCTTCGTCGTCGTCGTCCTCGTCGAACTGAAGCAGGAATCGAACTCGGAGCCGTCGAAGTCGCCGGATTCTTCCTCGAGCTTCCGCCGGCCGCCGTGGAAGACTTCGTCAATTCCGCCGCCGTTGAGCCACCCCAGACCTCGCCACCACCTCTGCTGGATTCAGGGTGAGCTTGCGAGTGAAACCCCTCTCTTCTTCCCCTGGTTTGCTCGCTCTAGCCGGATCCGCCATGGATGCCGAAGCTTGTCGCCTCCATGGATGAGCTCGAGGTCGCCCCTGTGCCCCTTCGTCTCAGCCAGAGCGTGCGTTTGGCTCCTGAGCATGCTAGCTTTCGAACGCGAGCGAGTTCAGCCCGAACCGTGCACGGTAGCGTCGTCTACGACCTCGCCGTGGTTCTGCTTCCGCCGGAGTCGTTGCCGTCGTCGATTCCGAGCACCCCGCGAACCCCTGTTGCCTCCAGAAGACGCGGACGACCTCCAGGAGCAAGATGGTGTCCTCCCCGTGGCTTCCCGTGGCCCCTAGCTCATTCCGGCGAGTCGCCGCCGTGGCTCCAGTCGCCGGCGTCAAGCCGCCGGTGGGTTAGCCACTAATCACCCAGTTAGTGACCCCCTGGGTCACTGACCAGTGGGCCCAGTGGCTTAATTAAGCCACTGGATTAATTTAACCCACGGGTTAAGTTAACCCAGCCACTAACAGGGTGGCCCCACATGTCAGCCCCCCCCTGACGCCAGCCTAACGTCAGCCTGACGCAGTAAATCATTTAATTGAATTTCCAGAAAAGCAAAATAGTTTAATAAATCCAGAAATTCCAAAAAATACCCCAAACTTTGGAAATTCATAGAAAATTCATATTAACTCCAAATTGGACAAATAATATATGAAAAATGATCAGGAGAAAATTATATTTCCAAATATGCAACTTTCAACTCTGTTTGAGTTGAATTTAAAATGTGATCAGTAGCATTTTCTATTTGATTTAAATGGAATTAAATCAAATTTAATTCAAATATTTTGGCAACTTGAACCATGGCGACATGCTACATTTCACTTACACCTTAGAGGCATATCATACACATTTGAAGATAATTCAAAATGATCAAACCATATCACATATTACTTGGATAATGTTGAATTCAAATGTGGAGTTTGAATTTGCATTTTAAATTCAATATATTCCACTTAAATGGAATTGCCTCACACATCAAAACTTGTACTTCAAGCTTTAACATTCAATCATGTGCTTGAGCATTGCATTCATATTGATTGCTACTTCATGCTTTGTTTGTCGAGTAGAGGTGGAACCGGAGCAAGAGGTCACCCCCTTCGCTGAAGATCCAGAACCCGAACCTCGTCAGCAAGGCAAGCAAAACCCCATTGATCATGTCGATAAAATCCCACTTCCCTCTCATGTCTCGCTTATGCATTGTATAGGATGATCACCATGTTACGATTCTACCGCATAGATGAACCCATTCCTTTGCATGACCTATCTTTTGTCACAGTAGTAAGCAAACCACAATCCTAGCAAATGTAGGAGTTGAATGATATCATGTGGCCCCTGCAAATGTTATCGCTTATTGCATGCTTAGTATGATACCATGTTGTTACTGTGATGTGAGTCGGGATGGTAGTGATCATGTTGATGATAGTAGAAAAGTGTTGGTGAATCGACCCTAATACAAGGTGAACGATGAGAGGCTGTGTAGGAGTACACGGTGGGTTGTCTCGTTGAACACCGCCCTAAGTCCGAGTTCTTGTGTGGTGATCCAAGATGAAGAGTACAACCACACATTGGGCTCACTGACCCCTCTCAACCTATTAACTCATCCCTTTCGATGTCCAGATGTCGCAGTAGTTCGGAGTTCTGGTAGGCTTGTGGCCTGGATGCTAAGTGAGAGAACGGCTCACCCGAGACCGGCTTATGCACCACGCACACATCACTTGGGTCCACTTCGGTAAACCGGACGGGTTCACGATTGTGGTAACCAACCCAAGTAGGCGGCTTTCTCGGACTAGATAGGCTATGAGGTAACAGTTGTGGTGAGCATCCTCGCTGGCACCCCTTGAATGGTGTCGAGATCAAAGGCGGTAAATGATGATCATGTGTGTGTAGCGGTACACCCCTGCAGGGTTAAAAAAACTATTCGAATAGCCGCGTCCGTGGTTATGGACTATTTGGAAAGCTTAGCTTGATTATTAGATAACTTGAACCGGATACTTCTAAAACACACCAAGATAAGTGTGAGTGCTATGGCGTGCTTTCTCGTGGGGAAGTCGAGGAAGACACCATAGTGGTGTATTGGTTGGTGAAAGTAGTGGACTCGTGTACGCTTCTTACCTCAAGTCTGGTACTCGTAGTTCAGGACTAGCCAAGTCAAAGCTGGCATTTCTGCAAGTGAACCCCACCTCCCTTTACCTTGATACATGTGCATGAGTAGTATAGCTCCTACGTAAGTCTTGCTGAGTACGCCTTTGTACTCACGTTTGCTTAATCTATGTTTTAGATGACGCCACTGACCCCGAAGGTGGCTTCTTCATCGAGCTGGACGACTGAAGTTAAGCTAGTCTAGTCCCAGTCAGCAGACTGGTTCCCTCGTGGAGGGCTTTATGTTTGAATAAGGCTTCTTAAGCCAATTTGTTAAACTTGTCTGTACTCAGACATAATTTGCTTCCGCTTTATGTTGTAATGTTGGATCACATGTATGTGATCTCTGTGTGTACTCTATAAGAGTTATAAATAAAATGTACACTTTGTAGAGAATTGCAATGGTACCTGCTGTTCATACAAGGCATGTGTACTGCGTGTATGTTTATAACATGCATGACTTTGTATGGGTTTTCGAGACCTTAGTTGTGTTCTGGCTGGCGGTCTTTCATACACCAAGTGGCCCTTAGATGTTCGCAGCTTGGGGCATCGCGATGCGATTGCTCGAGACTCCGTCTCGTGCACACTTTGTGGTATGATCGAGCCCGCCCTAGATCCCGACTAAGTGATCGGGCTGGAGTAAGTCTATGTAAGAGTTTTGAGATAGTCGGTAGTATGGTTGAGGCGACTTGTCTTTGAATATGGGAGTTCACCACCCATATCATTTGACTTGTGTGCGGACGATGAGGACCCATCTCAGTTGATCATCCAGCCTGAATGGGATGCCCCTCACGTACGATGCTTTCCGAGAATGTTCAGTGCTTGGCCTTGTCTGTTTAGACAAGTGGGTGCGGTTCTCGGCTCTCCATATGACTATGTCTTAACTGTACTTGCATACGCTAACCCCGAGCCCCGACAGACTTGGTATCAGAGCAGGACTGACTGTAGGACTAGTAGCCTTGGCCGAAGTTGAGTCTAGGTTGCTATAGTTATATAGTTACTCTGGGTATATATGGGAACAATGTAAGGCTTCATTTTTCTCCTTACCCCCTTCGTTCTGAGTTCTGAGTCACCCTCATCTTGTTCTACGGGAAGATAGGACTAGGCTCTCCTCTGTCTGATTAGCATATCTCGTTGATTGCTTCCCTATAGCCGTAGGAAAGTTGTGTCAGGTTTTCCTAGCATTATTATAATGCTGATTTCTTACATCGTATTATGTAAGTGCTGTTTTTCATGATTGAAAGAAATTGTCATTTCTTACAATTATAGCCGTTATGCTGTCCGAGTTATTCCAGGTTTATCTCATAATCTGATGCATTTGCAAACTCCTTTCTGTTTCAGATGGCAGATCTTCCCCCTCGGCAGATTGTTCGTTTGACCAGGTGCCTCGGTGTGCGTGGCCATCCCGCCACGTTGATCGAGATGATGTCCTATGTGGGATATCGATGGTATCCTGAGTACACCATCGAGGAGCAGTTCCACGACTTCAACCAGACGCAGTTCCACTGCATTGTCCGGATCTACCCGCACCACGTTGGAGTCACCCAGGCTATCCACTTTGGACATGGCATCGGCGTTACCGAGAACATGGCTGTGCAGGATGCTGCATACTCATGTATTACACTGCTGAGAGAGGAGCACACCATGCTGAGAGAGACTTCTTTCCGCTATATCCCTGCTGCACTTCCAGGAGAAGAGGGATATTACACCGGACTCTACTCATATCACTCTGCAGAGGATCCAGCACTCCAGGTGACTGCATGGTTTGCTAGTGACAGAGATCGTGATGCACGTGCTCTCCGTTTTGAGCTCCACGCTACTCGAGTTCGTTTGTACCGAGCACTGACACTCTTGGCACCCTTTGTGAGCGTGGGATCAGTGGAGTACGATGCGATCTATCCAGTGAGGACCCAGATGCCTTCTCGAGTTGCTTGGCCCTAGATTGGAGGAATTTTTCCACCCCGTGGTCCTTTGCTTCCACCCTACACTGGACCTAGGCCCCATCCTTGCCCAAATGGATATCAGGGTCCACAAGCCTCCGTGTTTTCCGATGGTCACCTCCAGCTACCGGGATACGCGGGTAACTTTTACGAGGATTACTATGGAGATGGAGATGAGTGAGACCGCCTGTGGTCTTACTTAGTGAGGATGTATTAGTATCCTAGTATATTGTAAGCAAGGTGTCTAAGTTCCAGAGGCTTAGATAAATGATGTATAGGAAGTCAGAGTGCCTCTGAAGGATGTATCATCTTCATCACGTTTATATTAGCCTAGTGCTTGTATTTAAACGATGTATGGTTTGTATGACAGCTTGTGAATATATGGCTTGTATGCTTTTATCACCATGTTGTCAAGATGATTACTTCCTTTTCTCTGTAATCCTTCCAGTACTTCAATACCTTGATTAGACTCTTCAATCAACTCTGTTTGACTTTGGTTTTTCCACCTCAGGATGTCTCAAGGAACACGTGGCCAGATTGGTCGTAACCAAGGTCGTGCGAATGACCAGGAGGAAGGCAACCTTCCACCCCCACCCACGATGGCCCAAGTTCTGATGGAGGTCGAGAGGAACCGCCGTGACTCTCATCACCTGATGGAAGTCATCGCACGCAACACCACTCAGCAGCGCAATGAGCTGGTGTCTCTGAACGACTTCATCCGGCTTCATCCCCCGGTTTTCAGTTACTCCACCGAGCCCCTTGACGCCGATGACTGGCTCCGCAGCATCGAGAGGAAGCTCCAAGCCGGCCATGTTGCAGATGGCGACAAGGTCAATTATGCCACCTATCACCTTGAAGGTGCAGCAAGCTCTTGGTGGGAGAATTTTCTGAATATGCGCCCAGTTGGACCACCTGCATCTTGGGAGGAGTTCTGCACGTCCTTCCGCGAGCACCATATCCCCAAGGGTCTCATGGACCGCAAACGTGAGGAGTTCTGTAACCTCACTCAAGGCAGAAGAACCGTGGACGAGTTTGGTCGTGAGTTCAACCGACTGGCTTGTTATGCAACTGAAGAAGTCTCCACCGACTCCAAGAAACAAGAGAGGTTCTGTCGTGGCCTCAACAGTGGACTCCGTCGTGAGCTCAACCTTCATGACTTTTCCACCTTCCAGGTCCTTGTCAACAAGGCCATCAAGGCAGAGGACATGAACACCCCCAATGATTTTCGCAAACATCCTAGAGATGACGGATCATCCAGTTCTAGCTCCCAGAAGCGCAAGATCTGGATCCCCAATAGCATGTTCCGCCAGAACAACCCACCGAGGCCATCCTATGTGGCGCCTCGTCCACCCACCCAGTTCCACCCAGCTCCACCAAACAACCCAGCTCCACGCACTGTTTTCGGAGTTTGCTACAAGTGTGGTCAGGCAGGCCACTACTCTCGCGAGTGCCCCCAGAACCAGGTCCAGAACCAAAATGCTCCACCACGTGCCGGAGGCAGCAACAACAACAACAATAGTCGTGGCAAGCCACCCCAGAAGGTCTTCACCGCCAAACCCGCTCCTTCCGCAACTCGTGGATGTCTGAACCAGGTTGCCGCTGAAGAGACTGACGACACCACTGACGTCATTCTTGGTACGCTCCCAGTCAATTTTGTTCCTACTTCCGTTCTTTTCGACCCAGGAGCATCTCATTCATTCATGTCGGAAAGTTATGCACTTCGTCATGAGTTACCCTTTGTTGAATTGTCCACCCCGATGGTTATTCAAACTCCAGGGTCAAGATGGCAAACTAATAGAGTGAGCCATGGTAATCAAATAGCAATTGAGGGTTTAGTATTCCTTGCTTCACTCATAGCCCTCAAGTCTTCAGACATTGATGTCATCCTTGGCATGGATTGGCTATCAAGACAGAATGCCTATCTGGATTGCAAAGGTAAATCCGTGAAACTCACCCACCCTTCAGGCAAAACCATCAACTATACCTCACCCAGAACAAGAAACCAAGTGCATTCCTTGAATGTACTTCCCCTTCCCGAACTTGAAGATATTCCGGTGGTTCGTGACTTCCCGGATGTCTTTCCTGAAGAGCTGCCGGGCATGCCACCCGACAGGTGTGTAGAATTTATAGTGGATCTTGTTCCAGGAACCGCACCAATTTCCAAACGCCCATATAAAATGGCCCCACATGAGTTAGCTGAGCTAAAAACCCAACTTGATGCTTCGTTGGCAAAAGGCTTCATCCGCCCTAGCTCATCGCCATGGGGTTGCCCCGTTCTGTTCGTAAAGAAGAAAGATGGAACAGAAAGGATGTGCGTACACTATCGCCCGCTAAATTTAGCGACGATAAAGAACAAATACCCACTGCCCAGGATCAATGATCTTTATGATCAACTTGTAGGATCCGCTGTCTTTTCTAAGATGGATTTGAGATTAGGTTATCATCAGATCAGAATCCGAAACGAGGACATTCCCAAAACGGCTTTTACTACTCGTTATGGTCTTTACGAGTACACCGTCATGTCCTTTGGTTTAACCAATGCCCCCGCCACCTTCTCACGCTTGATGAATTCGATCTTCATGGAGTACCTAGATAAATTTGTTGTGGTTTATCTCGATGACATTCTCATCTACTCGAAGAACGAAGGAGATCATGCCGAACACTTAAGGCTGGTATTGATGAAACTTAGAGAACATCGCCTGTACGCTAAATTCTCCAAGTGTGAATTCTGGCTACCAGAAGTGACCTACTTAGGCCACGTGATTTCTGCAAAAGGCATTGCTGTGAATCCCGAGAGAGTTCAGGCCGTCCTTGACTGGACTCCACCTGAATCGGTTAAGCAAGTTAGAAGTTTTCTTGGCCTAGCCAGCTATTGCCGTCGCTTCGTCGAGAACTTTTCTAAAGTTGCAAAGCCTCTAACTGAACTCCTCAAGAAAGATAAGAAATTCTTATGGACTCCCAAGTGCGAGGAAAGCTTTCAAGAGCTAAAAAGAAGATTGACTTCCGCACCCGTACTTGCACCTCCAGACACAAAAAGGGATTTCGAGATCTATTGTGACGCATCACGGCAAGGGTTAGGATGCATACTTCTGCAAGATCGACATGTGGTAGCTTATGCTTCACGCCAATTGCGGCTACATGAAGAGAACTATCCTACCCATGACCTTGAACTCGCTGCCGTAGTTCATGCCCTAACAACTTGGCGACATTACCTCCTTGGTAATCGTTGTGAGATTTATTCCGACCACCAAAGCCTCAAATATATTTTCACCCAGCCAGATCTTAACCTCAGGCAAAGACGCTGGATTGAGTTGATAAAAGATTACGACGTAGGAATTTCTTACACCCCAGGCAAAGCCAATGTCATGGCTGATGCACTAAGTCGTAAGTCGTACTGTAACAACCTCATGTTGCAGCAGTATCAACCACTTCTTCATGAGGACTTTCGCAAGCTCAACCTTGAATTTGTTCCTCATGGCTATCTTTCAACCTTGGTGGCGAAACCAACTCTTGAGGATCAAATTATAGTTGCCCAAAGGCGTGCACGAGGTGTTCGCCGGATCAAGGAGAACATTGTTAGCGGAGTTGCTAAATGTTTCTCCACAGATAGCAAAGGAACGGTATTCTTTGAAAATCGTTTAGTAGTACCTAAGAATAAGGAACTAAGGCAACTCATCCTCAAAGAAGCCCATGACACACCCCTCTCAATTCATCCCGGTAGCACAAAAATGTACCGAGATCTACGCCAGAGATTTTGGTGGACTAGGATGAAGAGAGACATTGCTCAATTTGTTGCCGAATGTGATGTTTGTCATCGCATTAAGGCAGAACATCAAAGACCTGCTGGTACACTTCAACCTTTGTCCATTCCTGAGTGGAAATGGGACAAAGTCGGTATGGACTTCATCACCGGCTTTCCAAGAACCCAGAAAGGAAACAATGCCATCTTCGTTGTCATAGATAGGCTTTCCAAAGTTGCTCACTTCCTTCCGGTTCGCGAGTCTATAACTGCTAGTCAGTTAGCGGACTTGTACATCTCCAGAATTGTATCACTTCACGGTGTTCCGTTGGAAATCAATTCTGATCGCGGTAGCCTTTTCACCTCTAGATTTTGGGGAAGCTTCCAACGTGCTTTGGGAACTCATCTCTCCTTTAGTACGGCTTTCCATCCTCAGTCTAGCGGTCAAGTCGAAAGGGTTAACCAAATTCTTGAAGACATGCTCAGAGCTTGTGTTATATCATTCGGGAAGAATTGGGAGAATTCTCTTCCATTTGCCGAATTTGCTTATAACAATAGTTTTCAATCTAGTCTGAACATGGCTCCTTTTGAACTCCTTTATGGAAGACGATGTCGAACACCACTAAACTGGTCTGAAACCGGTGAAAGACAATTCTTTGGACCGGACATGATCAAGGAAGCAGAAGAGCAAGTTCGCATTGTTCGTGATCAATTGAAAGCAGCCCAGTCTCGTCAGAAAAGCTACTATGATCGTCATCATAGGCAAGAGAGCTACAATCTGGATGAGAAGGCTTACCTCCGGGTTACTCCTCTGAAGGGAACCCAACGTTTCGGTATCAAAGGCAAGTTGGCCCCACGTTACATCGGACCTTTCCGCATTATTGCTAAACATGGAGAAGTTGCCTACCAACTTGAACTACCTCCGCACCTCTCCCGAGTACATGATGTATTCCATGTGTACCAACTTAGGCGTTGCTTCAAGGACCCCATCCGCGAAGTCGACCATGAAACGCTTGATCTCCAAGATGACCTTTCTTATCGAGAATACCCCGTTCGTATTCTTGATTCTGCAGAGCGTGTCACTTGTCGTCAGAAGATTAGGTTTCTGAAAGTGCAATGGTCACACCACTCTGAAAGAGAAGCTACATGGGAAAGAGAAGACCGTCTCAGTACCGAGTACCCCTCCTTCCTCCCGCAGACTTCTGAATCTCGGGACGAGATTCTTTTGAGTGGGGGCGAGTTGTCAGAACCCTCTGTTAGGTATGTGCTAGGGTTAGCTAGTGCCTTTGCATCATGTCAAAATTTCAAAAAGAAATCTTGGAAATCAAATTCAAAATCAAAATGGGAGAAGGAACACCCCCCAGATGAATTATTTCAAAAGGCCAAATAAAAATATTTTCCAAAAATTCATGTTAGAGTTTTGAAAAGTCTTATAAATGAGTGTGATCACATATCAAGTGATGTGGGACCCATCCCATGCTCATAGATTTTTGAAATATTCAAACAGTACCTTGGAATTAATGAAATACCCCTTTTTGATTTAAAATTCAAATCATTTGAATTTTAAAAATGTTGAAAGTTTATGAGTGGCTAGTTGTTATTTTTATGAGGCCACATAAAAGTTTTCAGCATTTAATAAAATGTTTAGCTATTTATTTTTGCTAAACAGAACAAATTACAGAAAAACAGAAAGGAAAGAGTAAACAGAAAAGGGAAAAACCTTACCTGGCGCCCAGGCGAAGTCGGCCCACCCCAGCCCAGCCGGCCCAAAGGGGCACGGGGGTCTTCTTCCCCCTCCCGCGCCTCCAAGCTGCTCGGTGGAATGCCACCGAGCTAGCTGGTGGCGACACGTCGTCGTCGACGAGCTTCCACCCCTCCCCGTGGCCCCTTCTCGCACCTGGACGCGCCCTGGAGAACGACGCGTCCATTCCCCCCCTCCAGAGCTTCCTCCTCCTCCTCCCGTGATCGTTTCCATCGCCACCCGAGAGCGCCGCCGCTCGCCGTCGCAACAACTCGTGGCCATTGACGTCGAGGAGTCAAGCCAACGTGTCTAAGCTCTTCGTCGTCGTCGTCCTCGTCGAACTGAAGCAGGAATCGAACTCGGAGCCGTCGAAGTCGCCGGATTCTTCCTCGAGCTTCCGCCGGCCGCCGTGGAAGACTTCGTCAATTCCGCCGCCGTTGAGCCACCCCAGACCTCGCCACCACCTCTGCTGGATTCAGGGTGAGCTTGCGAGTGAAACCCCTCTCTTCTTCCCCTGGTTTGCTCGCTCTAGCCGGATCCGCCATGGATGCCGAAGCTTGTCGCCGCCATGGATGAGCTCGAGGTCGCCCCTGTGCCCCTTCGTCTCAGCCAGAGCGTGCGTTTGGCTCCTGAGCATGCTAGCTTTCGAACGCGAGCGAGTTCAGCCCGAACCGTGCACGGTAGCGTCGTCTACGACCTCGCCGTGGTTCTGCTTCCGCCGGAGTCGTTGCCGTCGTCGATTCCGAGCACCCCGCGAACCCCTGTTGCCTCCAAAAGACGCGGACGACCTCCAGGAGCAAGATGGTGTCCTCCCCGTGGCTTCCCGTGCCCCCTAGCTCATTCCGGCGAGTCGCCGCCGTGGCTCCAGTCGCCGGCGTCAAGCCGCCGGTGGGTTAGCCACTAATCACCCAGTTAGTGACCCCCTAGGTCACTGACCAGTGGGCCCAGTGGCTTAATTATTTAATCCACGGGTTAAGTTAACCCAGCCACTGACAGGGTGGCCCCACATGTCAGCCCCCCCTGACGCCAGCCTGACGTCAGCCTGACGCAGTAAATCATTTAATTGAATTTCCAGAAAAGCAAAATAGTTTAATAAATCCAGAAAATACCCCAAACTTTGGAAATTCATAGAAAATTCATATTAACTCCAAATTGGACAAATAATATATGAAAAATGATCAGGAGAAAATTATCTTTCCAAATATGCAACTTTCAACTCTGTTTGAGTTGAATTTAAAATGTGATCAGTAGCATTTGCTATTTGATTTAAATGGAATTAAATCAAATTTAATTCAAATATTTTGGCAACTTGAACCATGGCGACATGCTACATTTCACTTACACCTCAGAGGCATATCATACACATTTGAAGATAATTCAAAATGATCAAACCATATCACATATTACTTGGATAATGTTGAATTCAAATGTGGAGTTTGAATTTGCATTTTAAATGCAATATATTCCACTTAAATGGAATTGCCTCACACATCAAAACTTGTACTTCAAGCTTTAACATTCAATCATGTGCTTGAGAATTGCATTCATATTGATTGCTACTTCATGCTTTGTTTGTCGAGTAGAGGTGGAACCGGAGCAAGAGGTCACCCCCTTCGCTGAAGATCCAGAACCCGAACCTCGTCAGCAAGGCAAGCAAAACCCCATTGATCATGTCGATAAAATCCCACTTCCCTCTCATGTCTCGCTTATGCATTGTATAGGATGATCACCATGTTACGATTCTACCGCATAGATGAACCCATTCCTTTGCATGACCTATCTTTTGTCACAGTAGTAAGCAAACCACAATCCTAGCAAATGTAGGAGTTGAATGATATCATGTGGCCCCTGCAAATGTTATCGCTTATTGCATGCTTAGTATGATACCATGTTGTTACTGTGATGTGAGTCGGGATGGTAGTGATCATGTTGATGATAGTAGAAAAGTGTTGGTGAATCGACCCTAATATAAGGTGAACGATGAGAGGCTGTGTAGGAGTACACGGTGGGTTGTCTCGTTGAACACCGCCCTAAGTCCGAGTTCTTGTGTGGTGATCCAAGATGAAGAGTACAACCACACATTGGGCTCACTGACCCCTCTCAACCTATTAACTCATCCCTTTCGATGTCCAGATGTCGCAGTAGTTCGGAGTTCTGGTAGGCTTGTGGCCTGGATGCTAAGTGAGAGAACGGCTCACCCGAGACCGGCTTATGCACCACGCACACATCACTTGGGTCCACTTCGGTAAACCGGACGGGTTCACGATTGTGGTAACCAACCCAAGTAGGCGGCTTTCTCGGACTAGATAGGCTATGAGGTAACAGTTGTGGTGAGCATCCTCGCTGGCACCCCTTGAATGGTGTCGAGATCAAAGGCGGTAAATGATGATCATTTGTGTGTAGCGGTACACCCCTGCAGGGTTAACAAAACTATTCGAATAGCCGCGTCCGCGGTTATGGACTACATGGAAAGCTTAGCTTGATTATTAGATAACTTGAACCGGATACTTCTAAAACACACCAAGATAAGTGTGAGTGCTATGGCGTGCTTTCTCGTGGGGAAGTCGAGGAAGACACCATAGTGGTGTATTGGTTGGTGAAAGTAGTGGACTCGTGTACGCTTCTTACCTCAAGTCTGGTACTCGTAGTTCAGGACTAGCCAAGTCAAAGCTGGCATTTCTGCAAGTGAACCCCACGTCCCTTTACCTTGATACATGTGCATGAGTAGTATAGCTCCTACGTAAGTCTTGCTGAGTAGGCCTTTGTACTCACGTTTGCTTAATCTATGTTTTAGATGACGCCACTGACCCCGAAGGTGGCTTCTTCATCGATCTGGACGACTGAAGTTAAGCTAGTCTAGTCCCAGTCAGCAGACTGGTTCCCTCGTGGAGGGCTTTATGTTTGAATAAGGCTTCTTAAGCCAATTTGTTAAACTTGTCTGTACTCAGACATAATTTTCTTCCGCTTTATGTTGTAATGTTGGATCACATGTATGTGATCTCTGTGTGTACTCTATAAGAGTTATAAATAAAATGTACACTTTGTAGATAATTGCAATGGTACCTGCTGTTCATACAAGGCATGTGTACTGCGTGTATGTTTATAACATGCATGTCTTTGTATGGGTTTTCGAGACCTTAGTTGTGTTCTGGCTGGCGGTCTTTCATACACCAAGTGGCCCTTAGATGTGCGCAGCTTGGGGAATCGCGATGCGATTGCTCGAGACTCTGTCTCGTGCACACTTTGTGGTATGATCGAGCCCGCCCTAGATCCCGACTAAGTGATCGGGCTGGAGTAAGTCTATGTAAGAGTTTTGAGATAGTCGGTAGTATGGTTGAGGCGACTTGTCTTTGAATATGGGAGTTCACCACCCATATCATTTGACTTGTGTGCGGACGATGAGGACCCATCTCAGTTGATCATCCGGCCTGGATGGGATGCCCCTCACGTACGATGCTTTTCGAGAATGTTCAGTGCTTGGCCTTGTCTGTTTAGACAAGTGGGTGCGGTTCTCGGCTCTCCATATGACTATGTCTTAACTGTACTTGCATACGCTAACCCCGGGTCCCGACAGACTTGGTATCAGAGCAGGACTGACTGTAGGACTAGTAGCCTTGGCCGAAGTTGAGTCTAGCTTGCTATAGTTATATAGTTACTCTGGGTATATATGGGAACAACGTAAGGCTTCATTTTTCTCCTTACCCCCTTCGTTCTGAGTTCTGAGTCACCCTCATCTTGTTCTACGGGAAGATAGGACTAGGCTCTCCTCTGTCTGATTAGCATATCTCGTTGATTGCTTCCCTATAGCCGTAGGAAAGTTGTGTCAGGTTTTCCTAGCATTATTATAATGCTGATTTCTTACATCGTATTATGTAAGTGCTGTTTTTCATGATTGAAAGAAATTGTCATTTCTTACAATTACAGCCGTTATGCTATCCAAGTTATTCCAGGTTTATCTCATAATCTGATGCATTTGCAAACTCCTTTCTGTTTCAGATGGCAGATCTTCCCCCTCGGCAGATTGTTCGTTTGACCAGGTGCCTCGGTGTGCGTGGCCATCCCGCCACGTTGATCGAGATGATGTCCTATGTGGGATATCGATGGTATCCTGAGTACACCATCGAGGAGCAGTTCCACGACTTCAACCAGACGCAGTTCCACTGCATTGTCCGGATCTACCCGCACCACGTTGGAGTCACCCAGCCTATCCACTTTGGACATGGCATCGGCGTTACCGAGAACATGGCTGTGCAGGATGCTGCATACTCATGTATTACACTGCTGAGAGAGGAGCACACCATGCTGAGAGAGACTTCTTTCCGCTATATCCCTGCTGCACTTCCAGGAGAAGAGGGATATTACACCGGACTCTACTCAGATCACTCTGCAGAGGATCCAGCACTCCAGGTGACTGCTAGGTTTGCTAGTGACAGAGATCGTGATGCACGTGCTCTCCGTTTTGAGCTCCACGCTACTCGAGTTCGTTTGTACCGAGCACTGACACTCTTGGCACCCTTTGTGAGCGTGGGATCAGTGGAGTACGATGCGATCTAGCCAGTGAGGACCCAGATGCCTTCTCGAGTTGCTTGGCCTGAGATTGGAGGAATTTTTCCACCCCGTGGTCCTTTGCTTCCACCCTACACTGGACCTAGGCCCCATCCTTGCCCAAATGGATATCAGGGTCCACAAGCCTCCGTGTTTTCCGATGGTCACCTCCAGCTACCGGGATACGCGGGTAACTTTTACGAGGATTACTATGGAGATGGAGATGAGTGAGACCGCCTGTGGTCTTACTTAGTGAGGATGTAGTAGTATCCTAGTATATTGTAAGCAAGGTGTCTAAGTTCCAGAGGCTTAGATAAATGATGTATAGGAAGTCAGAGTTCCTCTGAAGGATGTATCATCTTCATCACGTTTGTATTAGCCTAGTGCTTGTATTTAAACGATGTATGGTTTGTATGACAGCTTGTGAATATATGGCTTGTATGCTTTTATCACCATGTTGTCAAGATGATTACTTCCTTTGCTCTGTAATCCTTCCAGTACTTCACGTTTGCTTAATCTATGTTTTAGATGATGCCACTGACCCCGAAGGTGGCTTCTTCATCGAGCTGGACGACTGAAGTTAAGCTAGTCTAGTCCCAGTCAGCAGACTGGTTCCCTCGTGGAGGGCTTTATGTTGAATAAGGCTTCTTAGGCCAATTTGTTAAACTTGTCTGTACTCAGACATAATTTGCTTCCGCTATGTGATGTAATGTTGGATCACTTGTAAGTGATCTCTGTGTGTACTCTATAAGAGTTATAAATAAAATGTACACTTTGTAGAGAATTGCAATGGTACCTGCTGTTCATACAAGGCATGTGTGCTGCGTGTATGTTTATGACATGCATGTCTTTGTATGGGTTTTCGAGACCTTAGTTGTGTTCTGGCTGGCGGTCTTTCATACACCAAGTGGCCCTTAGATGTGCGCAGCTTGGGGAATCGCGATGCGATTGTTCGAGACTTGGTCTCGGGCACACTTTGTGGTATGATCGAGCCCGCCCTAGACCCCGACTAAGTGATCGGGCTGGAGTAAGTCTATGTAAGAGTCTAGAGATAGTCGATAGTATGGTTGAGGCGACTTGTCTTCGAATATGGGAGTTCACCACCCATATCAGTAGACTTGTGTGCGTAGGATGAGGACCCATTACAGTTGATCATCCGGCCTGGATGGGATTCCCCTCACGTACGATGCTCTCCGAGAATGTTCAGTGCTTGGCCTTGTCTGCTTAGACAAGTGGGTGCGGTTCTCGGCTCTCCATATGACTATGTCTTAACTGTACTTGCATACGCTAACCCCGGGTCCCGACAAGCGGGTAATGCCGGTGATGTTGCGCGGCTATATCCCCGAGGAAGAGTGGCTAATACTGGCAGAACTGAGCTATTTCTTTCGTGTTCTTTATGCTAAAGAACTATCTGATGGTGTGTTAGAAGACATGGAAGATATGGCGCCGGAGTTGCTCTGCAAGTTAGAGAAGATCTTTCCACCGGGTTTTTTTAATCCGATGCAGCATTTGATATTGCATCTCCCGACCGAGGCAAGATTAGGGGGCCCTGTGCAAAATCGTTGGTGCTATTCAACGGAGAGAATGCAGAAGACGCTTCGAGCAAAATGTAAAAATAAACGTAGAATTGAAGCATTGATGGCCGAGGCTTTCATTACCGAGGAGGCGGCAAACTTCGTGACAGCACATTATGAAGCCAAAAATCGCCATTTGCATAATCCAAAGCCTCGGTACAATACTGGCGACCCCCAACGGCGTCAATCCAACCTCAGCCTATTCAAAGGGAAGCTCGGACCTGTTGGTGCTTCGAGAAATATGATTTTGGATATCGAAGAATGGCGGACTCTTACACTGTATATCTTCACCAACCTAACAGAAGTCCGACCGTACATCGAGTAAGTGCTCGGTATGTACATTGTTTCGCAACTTCTAGTAATTCTTGTTTCTTATTAATTCCCATGAATTCATACAGTCGATACGTCGCCAAATTCTCGAATGGAGTGGTTATTGAAAGTGATTCCATCGCAGAGTATGAGCTTCTTGCCAATCAAGGAGACGGCAATCCTGGTTTCATCTCTTGGTTCAAACGAACGGTAACTATCATTCATATATAGGGTTTCATTTGTTGGTTCGGCCTATTTTTCACTAATATACCAATCCTTTCCTATTAAACTTATAGGCAAATGAGGAGCCTATGGACGCCGAATTGAGACACGTCGCTAATGGTTTTGACAATAAGGTCCGTGTATTTGAGAAATACGACATCAACGGGTATCGCTTTCGTACCGTTGATAAAGAGCGAAAATGGCCGATCGAAAAAGTACAAATTCGGGTGTCTCTGCTGTCGGCGACGGAGGTATTGAGTATTATGGAAGTGTTGAAGAAATATAAGAACTTCTATTCTATGGTGAAAATCCTCCCAACGTCGTTGTCTTCAAATGTCATTGGTTTCTCCCGTCCAGGACTAGACGGACTCATGAACATGTAGGTCTATTCGAAATTCGACAAGACACCCATTTAAATGTCCCCGATGTCTATATTACGGCTCAATAGGCCACCCATGTTTTCTATCTATCCTACCCCTGCCAAACGTTTGAAAACCAGAAAGGTTGGGATGTCGTTTATGATGTGCCACCTCCCCCCGATGAAGAGGATTATGTACCCCACATTGAACCAGAGACATATGAAGGAGAATTCTTCCAAGAAACACGCGTGATAAAAAAACGTTTCTGAAACCGCTCTACGCAACCCGAGAACATGGAAGAAGACAATGAGAGTGAACCCGATAACGATGATGAGAGTGAACCCGATAACGATGATGAGAGTGAACCTACTAACGATAACAATGCGAGCTCAGCCATGGCGGCTCGGGCTAGAGCTCACCGGCCATGGCGGCTTCACGGCGTGGGTCTGCTGCTGTTGCACAGGAGGGAGAGAGAGGTGAGGGAGGAAGAGGAGAGCAGGGAGAGAGGGAGGAGGAGAGCTTTAACATCTTCAAATTGCGCCACCCCTAAGAATCTTAGGCGTGGCGCATTTCAGAAATGCGCCACGCCTAAGATTCTTAGGGGTGGCGCATTTGAAATGTGCCACTATTAAGGCCTTATTAGTGGCTTTTCATTAGTGGCGCATTTGAAATGCGCCACTAAACGCAAAAAAAGGACGCCACTAAAAGGCTATTCCCTAGTAGTGAGACGGCAAAGTTGGGAGACTATGCCGTCTGCTGCAGGACGGCAAACATATGACGGGGGGGGGGGGGAGTGACTTCATGGACCTGCCGGATGATGTCATACTATTTTGCCGTCTGTCAGTAGACAGCAAACCCCGCCGTTAACGGCCTGACGGAGTCGGCTGTCGAAGGTTCGCCGTCACGCCCGCTCTGCCGTCTGCTTGTACAAATGCGCACGACAAAGGAGTTTGCCGTCCGTCGATTTCCTGCAGACGGAAAAGCACCTCTTTGCCGAGGAAATGGCTGACGGGTGCTTTGCCGTGCGGGGACAGACGGCAAAGGGCTTTGCCGACCGCCATACAGGTGTTTGCCGTCCGCCAAGGCAGACGGCAAATAGGTAAATTCCACTAGTGTATCATGATGTATGCAAATGTATGCCTCTGCCAGTGTAGCAGGATATGCAATGATACTAGCGCGTTATGTAGCAATGATTTGGGCAAGGACCAACTAGCATGCGGCTCATCGATCAAGCAAGTAGCATGTATGACATGAAGATCAAGTCATGAGAAGATGGATGTTGCATGGCAATGTATCTCAGAAAGGCTATGGAAATGCCTTGATAGGTAGGTATGGTGGCTTTTTTGAGGAAGGATATAAGGAGGCTTATGATGACAGAGCGTATCGTGCCAAGGGTTTGGATGTACTGGCGAAGCTGGACGCTAACTCTCGGAGTGAGAAGAAAGCAATGCACGGCACAGGAGAGACTAGAAAAATATGGGAAGGTGGAAGTGTCAACTTGCAAATACTCACATTAGTCCGAAGAAGTCCTGCACTTATTATCGGTAACTCTCAATCTAATAAGGAGGTTCACAAAGAGAAAAGTACCCAGAGGAGGAGTGTATGGGGGTTTGGTTATCCTTGTGCATCCTCGACTCATGGTACGTGAGTGTACTCTAATATTCAACCCCTCAGAAGAGTAGTGATCCAACTAGTAGCTAAAGTTCTCAACTAATTTGTAGGTTTTTTAAAATAAACACGGATTGCCCAAAATACGACATCTATCACTAATAGGCTAAAGCTTTTGACACCAAAAGTCCAAACATTACTCAAGACAACACCTCAAAACTATTGCAAGTGACTACTACAAAAAGAATAGCAACCTTAATTACCTACTTCAAGTCAAGACACAAAACTCAGGAAAACTCTCTAAACAAGATAAACATGAAAACTCAAGAGAGTTCCAGCAACAAACTAAACAAAATCTCTTTTAAAAGATAAACATGAAAGCTAAGAGCAAAGCATGACAGCAGCTACGAATAGATAAAGAACAGACACAGCAAAGATAAGCAGGAAAAGTCCTATGTTGTGTTCTAAATTTTGGAAGTGGAGCGTGTTTCTCTCCCACACAAAGAAAGCTGGGCTCTAACTTGTTATGAACAGCAAGCAAAGCTAAATATAAGTAAAAAACAAAACTTACGAGCGAGACACTCCAAGAATAGCACATAACGCATGAAGCGATAAAAATATAGTGAAACGAGAGACGAACTGATAATTGTCGATGGAGAAGGGGATGCACGGGGGCATCCTCAAGCTTAGACGCTTGAGTCTCCTTGAATATTTCTTGGGGATGCATGGGGGAATCCCCAAGCTTGAATGATGGACACTTCTTAATCTTCTTTCATCATCTTCCCTCGCACACTTGAAAACTCCCTTCATACATAACTCATCATAATCTGATTAGCGAGGTTAGTACCCATAATAAAATAAATTTTCTCTACTGGAAATAAAGATAATATTGAAGAGCTACCGTTTCTCAAGAGTGCCAAAAGGTTTTTGCAAAGAAAAAGAAAGCTTAAGGTTTGCAAAACGAAGAAAAGGCAAAACAGGACAGAATCTGTGAAAAACAGACCAGCAGATAGAAAAGAATTGTTTAGGGATACTTCTGCAACTCAAATAAAAAAACTCAGAACACACGAAAGGTTCATAATTGCATAGAGCACACTGTGTAAAAAATTCAGCTCAAAAAGATGAACTGGGAGTTTTCTCTGATTTTTCTAGTCACGAGGACAGAATCTGTTTTCTGGACAGCATGTCACAACTTTCACTTCCCTTGTCGTATGAGGCTATAAAAGGAACAAAGATTGAAAAGTAAAGATACAATGATGTTGCTACAGTAGTAAAAATAATCAGGACCACTAAAAACAGAAGAAAAACAAAAAGGAAATCCTAAATTCGTTGCGGGCTGCCTCCCGAAAGCGCTTCTTTAAAGCCATTAGCTAGGCTTAATGCAAATAGAAGGAATCAAAGATCATCATAATAATCAGAGTTGTAATATGATTCAAATGGTTCCTCAACAAGTTCAGCTTTGTTCTTTTTAGGAAAGGGGTACACACCTTTTTCCTTCCCGCCTAGGCGTATTTGTCCCTTACCTATATCAATGAAGCCTTTCATGGCTCAGAGGAAATCCCTACCAAGCACTATGTTTCCTTGGTTTGGCTTCATGACAAAGAAATCAACCATTGCAATCCCTTTAAGGAATGTCACTGGTACATCTTTCATCCTTCCCTGGATCTCAGAAATATCTCCATTAGCATGTTCATGATAGGATGATAATTTGTCCATGTTAAATTTTAAAGAATCATAAACAACTTTTGGCATAATAGAAACTATAGATCCAATGTCACAAAAGGCAAGGAAGTCTTGGTCAGAGATACTTATTCTAACAAAGGGTTCCCAGTCACCATCTATCTCATAAACATCTTTCTTATTTGGCAGGGGTTTCTTTGCCTTTTTCAAGTCTAGAGCATCCAATCTCTTTTCAATAGTAGCAAGTCTATCTATAACAGTATCAAAACTATGATCATAAACAAAGTAACTAGATAGACCATGTATAATTTCAAGAGCTCTAGCTTCATCACAAGCTAAGAAATCCCCTTCAGCTATAATATCAAGAGAGTGCTTGCACCATCTAAAAAGACCATGGTAAAAATTTCTAAGCACAATTTTTATAGGTATCCAAGGCATAACTCTCCTATGTGCATTAGAAATTCTATCCCAAGCCTTCTTAATATTTTCTCCATCTTTTTGATGGAAGTCTAAGACCTCAGACTCCCTCAAGGTACCAAATCCTAACATGCTTGACTAAACAGAAAGGATAACTAAAAGCAAGATAACTATTTTTTTGATTTTTGATAAAAGACACTAAAGCAAAAACTGAAAGGTAAACTAACAAGACTAAAAAGAAAAGATAAAAGATAGTGTGAAACTGTCAGAACCCTTTGTTAGGTATGTGCTAGGGTTAGCTAGTGCCTTTGCATCATGTCAAAATTTCAAAAAGAAATCTTGGAAATCAAATTCAAAATCAAAATGGGAGAAGGAACACCCCCAGATGAATTATTTCAAAAGGCCAGATAAAAATATTTTCCAAAAATTCATGTTAGAGTTTTGAAAAGTCTTATAAAGGAGTGTGATCACATATCAAGTGATGTGGGACCCATACCATGCTCATAGATTTTTCAAATATTCAAACAGTACCTTGGAATTAACGAAATACCCCTTTTTGATTTAAAATTCAAATCATTTGAATTATAAAAACGTTGAAAGTTTATGAGTGGCTAGTTGTTATTTTTATGAGGCCACATAAAAGTTTTCAGCATTTAATAAAATGGTTAGCTATTTATTTTAGCTAAACAGAACAAATTAAAGAAAAACAGAAAGGAAAGATTAAACAGAAAAGGGAAAAACCTTACCTGGCGCCCAGGCGATGTCGGCCCACCCCAGCCCAGCCGGCCCAAAGGGGCACGGGGGTCTTCTTCCCCCTCCCGCGCCTCCAAGCTGCTCGGAGGAATGCCACCGAGCTAGCTGGTGGCGAGACGTCGTCGTCGATGAGCTTCCACCCCTCCCCGTGGCCCCTTCTCGCACCTGGACGCGCCCTGGAGAACGACGCGTCCATTCCCCCCCTCCAGAGCTTCCTCCTCCTCCTCCCGTGATCGTTTCCATCGCCACCCGAGAGCGCCGCCGCTCGCCGTCGCAAGAACTCGTGGCCATTGACGTCGAGGAGTCAAGCCAATGTGTCCAAGCTCTTCGTCGTCGTCGTCCTCGTCGAACTGAAGCAGGAATCGAACTCGGAGCCGTCGAAGTCGCCGGATTCTTCCTCGAGCTTCTGCCGGCCGCCGTGGAAGACTTCGTCAATTCCGCCGCCGTTGAGCCACCCCAGACCTCGCCACCACCTCTTCTGGATTCAGGGTGAGCTTGCGAGTGAAACCCCTCTCTTCTTCCCCTGGTTTGCTTGCTCTAGCCGGATCCGCCATGGATGCCGAAGCTTGTCGCCGCCATGGATGAGCTCGAGGTCGCCCCTGTGCCCCTTCGTCTCAGTCAGAGCGTGCGTTTGGCTCCTGAGCATGCTAGCTTTCGAACGCGAGCGAGTTCAGCCCGAACCGTGCACGGTAGCGTCGTCTACGACCTCGCCGTGGTTCTGCTTCCGCCGGAGTCGTCGCCGTCGTCGATTCCGAGCACCCCGCGAACCCCTGTTGCCTCCAGAAGACGCGGACGACCTCCAGGAGCAAGATGGTGTCCTCCCCGTGGCTTCCCGTGCCCCCTAGCTCATTCCGGCGAGTCGCCGCCGTGGCTCCAGTCGCCGGCGTCAAGCCGCCGGTGGGTTAGCCACTAATCACCCAGTTAGTGACCCCCTAGGTCACTGACCAGTGGGCCCAGTGGCTTAATTAAGCCACTGGATTAATTTAACCCACGGGTTAAGTTAACCCAGCCACTGACAGGGTGGCCCCACATGTCAGCCCCCCCCTGACGCCAGCCTGACGTCAGCCTGACGCAGTAAATCATTTAATTGAATTTCCAGAAAAGCAAAATAGTTTAATAAATCCAGAAATTCCAGAAAATACCCCAAACTTTGGAAATTCATAGAAAATTCATATTAACTCCAAATTGGACAAATAATATATGAAAAATGATCAGGAGAAAATTATCTTTCCAAATATGCAACTTTCAACTCTGTTTGAGTTGAATTTAAAATGTGATCAGTAGCATTTGCTATTTGATTTAAATGGAATTAAATCAAATTTAATTCAAATATTTTGGCAACTTGAACCATGGCGACATGCTACATTTCACTTACACCTCAGAGGCATATCATACACATTTGAAGATAATTCAAAATGATCAAACCATATCACATATTACTTGGATAATGTTGAATTCAAATGTGGAGTTTGAATTTGCATTTTAAATGCAATATATTCCACTTAAATGGAATTGCCTCACACATCAAAACTTGTACTTCAAGCTTTAACATTCAATCATGTGCTTGAGCATTGCATTCATATTGATTGCTACTTCATGCTTTGTTTGTCGAGTAGAGGTGAAACCGGAGCAAGAGGTCACCCCCTTCGCTGAAGATCCAGAACCCGAACCTCGTCAGCAAGGCAAGCAAAACCCCATTGATCATGTCGATAAAATCCCACTTCCCTCTCATGTCTCGCTTATGCATTGTATAGGATGATCACCATGTTACGATTCTACCGCATAGATGAACCCATTCCTTTGCATGACCTATCTTTTGTCACAGTAGTAAGCAAACCACAATCCTAGCAAATGTAGGAGTTGAATGATATCATGTGGCCCCTGCAAATGTTATCGCTTATTGCATGCTTAGTATGATACCATGTTGTTACTGTGATGTGAGTCGGGATGGTAGTGATCATGTTGATGATAGTAGAAAAGTGTTGGTGAATCGACCCTAATACAAGGTGAACGATGAGAGGCTGTGTAGGAGTACACGGTGGATTGTCTCGTTGAACACCGCCCTAAGTCCGAGTTCTTGTGTGGTGATCCAAGATGAAGAGTACAACCACACATTGGGCTCACTGACCCCTCTCAACCTATTAACTCATCCCTTTCGATGTCCAGATGTCGCAGTAGTTCAGAGTTCTGGTAGGCTTGTGGCCTGGATGCTAAGTGAGAGAACGGCTCACCCGAGACCGGCTTATGCACCACGCACACATCACTTGGGTCCACTTCGGTAAACCGGCCGGGTTCACGATTGTGGTAACCAACCCAAGTAGGCGGCTTTCTCGGACTAGATAGGCTATGAGGTAACAGTTGTGGTGAGCATCCTCGCTGGCACCCCTTGGATGGTGTCGAGATCAAAGGCGGTAAATGATGATCATGTGTGTGTAGCGGTACACCCCTGCAGGGTTAACAAAACTATTCGAATAGCCGCGTCCGCGGTTATGGACTACTTGGAAAGCTTAGCTTGATTATTAGATAACTTGAACCGGATACTTCTAAAACACACCAAGATAAGTGTGAGTGCTATGGCGTGCTTTCTCGTGGGGAAGTCGAGGAAGACACCATAGTGGTGTATTGGTTGGTGAAAGTAGTGGACTCGTGTACGCTTCTTACCTCAAGTCTGGTACTCGTAGTTCAGGACTAGCCAAGTCAAAGCTGGCATTTCTGCAAGTGAACCCCACGTCCCTTTACCTTGATACATGTGCATGAGTAGTATAGCTCCTACGTAAGTCTTGCTGAGTACGCCTTTGTACTCACGTTTGCTTAATCTATGTTTTAGATGACGCCACTGACCCCGAAGGTGGCTTCTTCATCGAGCTGGACGACTGAAGTTAAGCTAGTCTAGTCCCAGTCAGCAGACTGGTTCCCTCGTGGAGGGCTTTATGTTTGAATAAGGCTTCTTAAGCCAATTTGTTAAACTTGTCTGTACTCAGACATAATTTGCTTCCGCTTTATGTTGTAATGTTGGATCACATGTATGTGATCTCTGTGTGTACTCTATAAGAGTTATAAATAAAATGTACACTTTGTAGAGAATTGCAATGGTACCTGCTGTTCATACAAGGCATGTGTACTGCGTGTATGTTTATAACATGCATGTCTTTGTATGGGTTTTCGAGACCTTAGTTGTGTTCTGGCTGGAGGTCTTTCATACACCAAGTGGCCCTTAGATGTGCGCAGCTTGGGGCATCGCGATGCGATTGCTCGAGACTCCGTCTCGTGCACACTTTGTGGTATGATCGAGCCCGCCCTAGATCCCGACTAAGTGATCGGGCTGGAGTAAGTCTATGTAAGAGTTTTGAGATAGTCGGTAGTATGGTTGAGGCGACTTGTCTTTGAATATGGGAGTTCACCACCCATATCATTTGACTTGTGTGCGGACGATGAGGACCCATCTCAGTTGATCATCCGGCCTGGATGGGATGCCCCTCACGTACGATGCTTTCCGAGAATGTTCAGTGCTTGGCCTTTTCTGTTTAGACAAGTGGGTGCGGTTCTCGGCTCTCCATATGACTATGTCTTAACTGTACTTGCATACGCTAACCCCGGGTCCCGACAGAAACTCCCTTATTTTGAAGAGTGGACTCCCCGGCAAGGGCGCCAGAAATTTTCTTGATACACGAGATAACTTCTCGCTCTCGTTGGTTACCCCAAGTGGAAGGTGAGATGTAGCGTAACGGCAAGTTTCCCTCGGTGAAGATACCGAGGTTTTAAGATTGTCTCCCGTAGGACTCCAAGGTTGAGAAGTAGGTGGTTCGGAAAGTGAGGCGCCGTTTGAAGATAATCACTTGCTTCTCCTGGACCTGCACACACACAGATAGCTTTGCTCCCAACGAGTTCAAAGGAGTTGTCAATTCCTCCGGCCTTGTTGTTTACAAAGTATAAAACGCACAGGATAATAATGATAGATAGTGATAGCTACGGAAAAGTAAATACTGAAAGTAAATTGAAGGTGTAAACAGTAGTAGTAATATGGACCGGGGTCCCATGATGTTCACTAGTGATGTCTCTCTCCCAAAAGATGATAAAATAGCCATGCGAGGTAAACAAATTATAGTTGGGCAATTGACATGATTATGTGCGCAAAACAATGCTAATTATGCAAAACAGAAAGGAAGAGGCTCAAAAGCACGGGCATTACGCCAAGAAAAGTAGACGGAAATCCATCTGTATCTACCCACTAATGGTCCACCTTGAGATATATATCCAGAACATCTCGCTGGTATTAAGTTGCGAATCCCACCCAAAGTGTAAACTCAAAGCAACGGACAACTGCATTAAAGAACTTTGCATAAAGTAAACAATCCTTGCACCCGCAAGTACAAGCACCGTTCTTTTCCCCCTTGTGGTAACAGCACATCCCCTAGACTCAGGTTTCTGTCACTCAAGCTAGTCATCGGGGGGCATGAACCCACAATCATGCATAACGCTCCCTCTTGGAGTCACTACCTACTACTTGGCCAAAGCAATAAACAGCAACGGAGAACATGCAAGAGTTACTCAAGAACATAAATATAAAAGAAGAGAATAAAATATATAACTCAATCACAATCTGAACATAATTTCATAATCCATCGGATCCCAGCAAACTCAGCATAGCAACAGCATAAAGATTACATATGTGCCTCGATCATGTAGGGCAGCTCACGAGGTCTAATCCATGAAGAACAAAGAGGGGAGGAGAACATCACATATCTACTGATCATGGACCCATGGTCCAAGGTGGACTACTCACGGTTCATCCAGGAAGCATCCATGGGGTGGAGAAGCTCCCGGAGGTGATTCCTCCCTCCGGCAGGGTGCCGGGAAGAGGTCTTCTGGTGCTCCCAAGCTTGGAAGCGCGGCGGCGGAGGAACAGAGGAGAGATCATGAAAAAGGGTTCCGTCCCCGAGGGTTTCTCGTCACGGGGAATAAACAGGCGAAAGGGGGAAGACAGAGGTGGGCCAGGGGGATGATGGCGCTCTCCCACCCCCACGTCGCCACCCCTAAACCCTAGTCACCCCATCCAAGATCCTCGTTGATCGGGCCTCTTCATCAACTTTTGGATCCGATCATCGTCTCTGGCGTCTCCTCCTCTTTGCATTGGTAGCCATCTCATGGCGGTCTATGCAGCCCTCCAGATGGGTTTGGATCTGGCTCCTGGAAAGGAGTTCTCTGAGGAGGTTCGACGCAGTTTTTTCTCTACGGTGCATCCCACCGTGCATTCGGGCCATTTCACCATGGTGGTGGCCTTTGGCCGCACATCTTTCAAGCTGGATGAAGATTCCGCGGCAGTTGCTCTTGAGTCCATCACGGGTGGTCGATGTGATGCACTCAAGGTTTCTTCTCTACGTGATCGTGTTTTCACTTTCACGGTTGCTAACAAACATGTTGGTTTTCTGCTTACCAAGTGCAGGAAGTTTGTCTCTCCAAAGTTTATTTGTTATTTTTATCTTTGGAATTATGGGGGGATTCAATGGATCTATGAGTTCAAGCTCTGGCAGAAACAATGCAAGGAGGAATGGACACTGGTAAGTCCATCCAAGAAACGTGCTCAAGAGGGGATGAACGCACTACGTGCGGATCCAAAAAAGTCGGCGATGAAAGTTGGGCCATCTAAGTCCAAAACCCTAAGTTTTGCTACTATAATTGACTATGAGGCATGCAAGAGCTATAATTTGCGTGTTCATCCAGAAGCTCGTAAAGATTTGGTTCAAGCTGGTTATGATCTTCTCCCGGACGAATGTCCTCCGCCGTCGCCGCCACTGGTTGTTCACCGGACGGTGGCAACGCCGGTGATTCAATTTGGAACAGTTCCGCTTTCCATGGCCGAACCCAGATCTTCCGCATGTGATAAGGATTCTTTACCTGATAAGGTGCAACGGACACTCCTGCCATCTTTAAACCATTGTGCCTCGCCTATTGTGGGAAATCAGCACGTATACATATCTGGAGTTGCCCTACAGGAGAAACAAAAAGATTCGGTGCAGGCTTCCTCCTCCACCACGCAGGGCGAGACTTCTACGGATGCGTTTGAAGCTATGGTGGATGACATGGTGGCCCGGATCATGACATTCTCTATTCTGCAAAATTCAGGGCCACTTGTCATCGTCTTGCCCGCCAAAACGCCTCTGCATGGCATGCAACCGCGTGGGCCACCGTAGACGGGACTGCGATGCGATTGCACGTAGAGAGGGCGTCTGGAGGACGATTCACACGCAACATCCCATTGAGTACACACCAGACTCTTCCTCTAATATTGGGACTCGCGCCACCTCTCTTCCCTGCCCAAGCGTCTCCGTGGAGAAAACCCCACCTGCCGCTTGCGCTTCGCCGCCCCCAATCGATCTCTACGCTCCTGCTTTCTCTCGCTGCATCCCAAGCTCGGCATCCATGGCGGTTTATGAGCTCGACCCCCATCGATATCTCCCCGCCGGCCATCTAATCGTGGATGGTGGGACCAATCGCCTGCCGCGCACCTTTGTCACTGCGGGGGCGAGGCCTGAGCGGCGCCACGAGGACTTCATGGTGGAAGAGATCATGCCGCCACCACCTCCTGAAGCTTTGGGGCCAGCCTGTGAGGAGGTGGCGGATTTCCTATAGGCCCGCGGCATTATGGTGCGCTCGGTGCAGCCATGGTTTCTGGGAGTGGGGCTTTTCAAGTTCGGGATGCGGCTGTTAGGTACACTCTCACACAACATCCTCCTTTCGATCTTGGCGGTGATAGATTTGTGCGCTTCTACAACCACGACCAAGTTGAAGGCTTCCGTGGTGCGGATGATTTCCGTACGGGCTAGCTCATGCTGGTTGGAGTACCTCTTGACTACCGCAACACCAAGAATCTGTCAGAGGCCATTAATACTTTTGGTAAATTTCATTCTTGGAACTCTGAAGATCCATACTTAGTGCGCTCGATTATACATGTGTCTTTCCCTTCCACTGAGCTTGTTCCAAGGGATGTGGTTTTCGGTGATTATGCTGAATGGGGAGGAAACAAAGTTAACTGGACGGCTGCCTGCTACATTTTGGGAGCGTACTGGGCAAACCAAATGCCGCAGGATGAGGATCCCATGCCGCTCAATGGCAACCCACATCCTCTACCTGGGGAGCTTCTTCCAGATAACATCTCATGGGTGCTTCCCCAATTTCCGGCGATTGGCTGGCACGATGTCCCTGCACCAGCTCCTGACAATGTTCCATCCCCCAATGATCCTCCAGGTTGGGGAAATGCAGTCTGGGGTGATGATGCAGACCAACAGCCGGAGTACTAGGACCAACAGGACGCCCCTGATCAAGACCAACAATCCATGGTCCTAGACCATCCCGACCTTTCTGAATCAGTGGAACAACCGGTTTTGGAAGTTGTCAACATTCCAGATGATGAGGATCTTGTGCTACAGCAGCCAGCTGAGGAGGAGCCCATTTTGGCCTCGGTTCCCTATGTCCCACCCCCTTTTCCCCCACAACAGGTGTTCATGGGGATGATCAACATTGTTGCTGGGCCTGAATTGCCCCCTGAGATGCAGTGGAGCAGGGCTTTCTCCAGAGTGATGCCTGAACTTTGTTCCCTTTAGATCCCCAGAAGCCTTAACGTGTGCCCTTCTCTCCCTCTGGTCTGTTCCAAGAGATCTTGGAGCATGGCTTTCGATGAGAGTTCCATGGAGCTTTCGATTACTTTTATTACTGATGATGCAGGGCCGCATGCATTTGCACCTCCAATGCCTGCAATGGAGCTCCCCAAGGAGCTCACCTTCTCCAGCCCCCCAATGGCAAAGGTGACAGCACCAAGATGCAAGAAGCGGGCAACCCCGTTGTTGACACTGCTTTCAGGCGCTGCACCAGAAGCGCAATCAAGCGGGATGGCTTCAAGGCGGGAACTTTGGCAGAGCTCCCTATGGCTCCAAAACGGAAGAAGGCCAAGGCCAAGCCCATTCACTTGGTGTCGGCGGACGAGTCTGAGGGACAAGCCCAAGGCCCAGCTCAGCAGGAGGAACAGGTGGTGCCACCCACTCCTATCAGGGTCATTCAGACCATTGGCACAGACCTGCAGATCGACCCAACTCTTCTGACGAAGGAGAAGCTTATGGCAGCTCCATCATATGCATCTCAGGAGGATGATGATGATGTTTAGCTACCATTTTGTTTTCTGGGTTTGGCAAGCCTTTAAATTGGCCACTTGTGATACTGTTTCTGGGCAGCTTTCTTTTGGCCCGTGGTGTTATTCCTTCGACTGGTTGATACCTGTAATGTTTATAGTTATCATGCTTTCCGTTTCTTCTACTTCCCATGAATTATACAACTACTAGAGATTGGAAAGTGCTTTGTTGGAATGTTCGTGGTCTAAATTCAACAGCTCGACAAAGTGAAGTGCGGGAGAAAATTGAGCATAGTCAGTGTGTAGTTATCTGCCTCCAGGAAACCAAATGTGAGACTGTCGACCACAATTTTATTAAATCTTTTTGCCCCAGGAGATTTGATCAATTTGTTGTGGTTCCTTCGAGAGGAGCCTCTGGGGGAATTCTGACCATTTGGAACTCATCTATCTTTGATGGGAAGTTGGTTGACGCAAAAGCTTTTGGGATGGTGATCCAGTTCACTTCTTCCCATAATGCATAATCTTGGACTCTGGTGAATGTATATGGCCCTTGTGAGCAGCAGAAAAGAGATATTTTTGTGGATTGGCTTTATCACCTATCTATCCCTTTTGATGCCAATTGGCTTTTGCTTGGAGATTTTAATTTCATCAGGTCTTTGGATAATAGGAATTTTCCTGGTGGAGATGTCAATGACATGTTCATCTTCAATGAGATAATTGGTCATCTTGGTCTGCTTGAACTCCCTCTGAAAGGTAGAAGATTTACATGGTCTAACATGCAGGAGAATCCATTGTTGGAGCATATGGATTGGTTCTTCACCTCTGCTAATTGGATTTTATCTTACCCTTCAAGTCAAGTGCTGCCTTTAGCTAAGACTGCCTCAGACCATGTTCCTTGTGTGGTAACAATTAACACCTCCATCCCAAAAGCTAACATTTTTAGATTTGAAATTTTTTGGGTGGAGATGCCTGGTTTTCTGGATTGTGTAAAATCTTCTTGGGATGCTTGGTCCTCTAAAGTTTATCCTGTGGCTAGAATGGTGGACAAGTTCAAGAGACTTAGAAGGCCCCTCAAACACTGGAAGAAAAACTTTTGTAACTTCAAAGTGCTTATCTCCAAGTGCAACAGGGTCATTTTCTTACTTGACTGTTTAGAAGAGTTCAGGAAGCTGACTGTACCTGAATCCAATTTTAGGAGAATTGTCAAGCTGCATCTGGAGAAAATCTTGCATTGGCAGCATATGTACTGGAAGAAAAGATGCACACAGAGATATGTCAAAGTGGGGGAGGAGAACTCCAAGTTTTTTCAAGCAATGGCCTCTGAGAGACATAGAAGGAATTCAATTGCCTCTCTCCAGCTAGCTGATGGAACTACTTGCTCCTCTCATGATCTACTTGCTAATGCCTTTTGGTCTGCTTTTAAAAATAGAATGGGTGTAGCCAAGGGTATTGTCATGACTTTCAATCTGAATGATCTGCTTGCTCCTGTGGATGGATTGGAAGCTCTGGTAGCACCTTTTGATATGAAAGAAATGGATGATACAATCAAGTTCATGCCACCTGATAAATCACCTGGACCTAATGGTTTTAATGGCAGATTTTTTAAATCTTGCTGGCCCATAATTTGCACTGACTTTTACAGGTTGGCTGAGGAGTTCCATAGTGGCCATGCTGATTTAGAAGGTTTAAATGGCTTTTTCATCACTCTTATCCCCAAGAAACTTGTTTCTGAGACTGTGAATGATTTCCGACCTATCTCCCTCACCAGTGTGGGTATTAAGTTTCTCACAAAGATGGCTGCTAATAGGTTTCAGAAGGACATCAGGAGATGCATTCACAAAAACCAATATGGATTCATCAAGGAGAGATCTATCCAGGACTGTATTGCCTGGACTTTAGAATACCTGCATCAGTGCCACCATTCCAGAAGACCCCTGATTCTGCTCAAGATTGATTTTGAGAAAGCTTTTGATTCTATTGAGCATGATGCCATCCTAGAAATTTTAAAGCACAAATTTTTTCCATTAAAATAGAGAATCTGGGTGCAGCAACTGTTGGACACTGGGTCTTCCTCCGTTCTGTTAAATGGCATCCCAGGAAGACAGTTTAAATGCAAAAGGGGGGTCAGACAGGGTGATCCTTTATCCCCTCTGCTTTTTGTTCTGGCTGCTGATCTTCTGCAATCTATTGTCAATAATCTGCTGAGGAAATGGCATCTCAGTTTGCCCATCCCATGCCATGACACTGATTTTCCAATTGTTCAGTATGCTGATGACACAATCCTGGTTATGCCAGCTGAGCCCTCACAAGTTCATAGGCTCAAGTAAGCTCTCCAAAATTTCTCTCAATCCATTGGTCTGGATATCAATTACAACAAATCATCCATAATTCCCATCAATATTGATGAGGTTACTATAGCTGAGTTGGCTAGTGTTTTTGGTTGCCAGGTTGGGAAGCTTCCTTTCACATATTTGGGGTTGCCTGTGGGCACTACCAGGCCCAAAATTGTGGATCTACTTCCCTTGGTGGACTGCATGGAGAGGAGAGTTACTGCCAGTTCTTGTTTTTTAACTCAAGGGGGCAAACTACAGCTACTCAACTCTGTGATATCTTCCATGCCCATCTATTTCCTTTGCTCTTTACACATTCTTGCTAGTATCATCAAGCAATTGGAGAGGATCCATAGACAATGTCTTTGGAGAAAGTATGGACAGGATTCTGGAAAGTCACTTGCTGCTTGGGAGCTTGTTTGCAGACCAAAGAACAAGGGTGGTCTGGGCATCCTCAATTTGCAGCTGCAGAATCAAGCCCTTTTGATGAAGCACCTGAATAAGTTCTACAACAAGGAGGATGTGCCTTGGGTCTCTCTTGTATGGAACTCTTATTACCATGAAAGAGTGCCTCATGCTACTGAGCTCTGTGGCTCATTCTGGTGGAAAGATGTGTCCCAGGTTAAAGTGGGACTTGGAGACTCTGTTTTGCTGTGGAGTGATTTTTGGGCCTCCAACATAAATGCCACTTTAGCTCAGAAGTTCCAAAGATTGTTTTCCTTTGCTAAGGATCCTTTTCTATCTGTAAAAGAGGCCAGGGAGGTGGCTGATCTCACTGAGCTTTTCAATCTACCTTTATCTGCACAGGCTTTCCAGGAGCTCTCTGAGATGCAACTAATCCTTCCAAATCAAAGTGGTGACAAATTGAAGGACTGCTGGACATGGAGGTTGAATGGCAAAGGACAATACTCTGCTAAGAAGTTTTACATGTTGGTGCATGATCCTATACATATAAATCCTCTTTTAAATTGGATTTGGAAATCTTGTTGCATCTTAAAGACCAAAGTTTTAGCCTGGCTGGTTATCATGGATCGTCTCAATACAAAGGATATGCTCATCAGACGACACTGGAACATCCAGGATGGTCCTGAGTGTGTGCTTTGCCATACCCAACACCTGGAGACCAGAGATCATCTCTTTTTCCAGTGCAACTTCAATGCTAGAATATGGGCATACCTGCAAATTGATTGGAGCCATGGTTCTGACATGATTCACATTGCCAAGGGCGCCAAGGAGTCTTTCAATAAACCTTTCTTCGCTGAAGTGGTGTTTACTGCCTGGTGGAACATCTGGTTGATCAGGAATGCTAAATGTTTCAAGCATGTCAGGCCCTCTTTTGCTAAGTGGAGGGTTGGCTTCATTCATGATTTAACCTTGCTTAGTTATAGAATTAAGCCTACATTTACGAATCTTTTACTTAGATGGATTGATTTCCTTCCACCTTGAGAGGTGTTTTTTTGAAGCTTTTGTTGTACATTTTTAAATATTGTGTTCCTGGTAATAAAATGCTGGGGGTGTCTTACCCCTCAGTTTGAAAGCTTCAAAAAAAAGAGGTGGGCCAGGGGCTCCAGGGGCCTGGACGCGCCCTCTGGCCGCCTGGGGCCCCCTGGCTCTCCTCTGTCCCCTCTCGGGCTTTTCTCGAAGCTTCCGGTACGCTGATTTTTACAATATTTTTCCCGGAATTTTTCTGGTACTTTTGATAAGGGGGAAACCTGAAATAGAAAAACATCAGAAAACAGGAACTGGCACTGAGGTGCACTGAGTTAATAGGTTAGTCCAAATATAATCAAAAGTGTATGGAAGTTCATCAATATCATAGCAATATCACACAAATGAGGCATGGAGCAAGTAGAAATTATAGATACGTTTTGGACGTATCAACTAGCCGCCGACGAGGCCGACGTGGAGGTCATTAGCTTAAGTGCTAATCCCCCCAGAGACACATACACGTGGGCCCTAGCCCCTAATTAACCCACTGCTAATTAAATTAAATCGGGATTTAGCACCGAGTCAATGACAGCCAGGTCCCACAGGTCAGTTTGACCAGAGTGAAACCGATGATGTCATGCTGACATCACAGTGATGCAGTAAATCTTTTTCCTATTTAAAAAAAATCCAGAAAAGGCAGAAAATGAATTAAACTTTGGAAATTCATAACTAATTCATTTTAACTCCAAAATAAACATATAATATATGCAAAATTACCAGAAAAATGCAAGGATTCTGAAGATGGACTTTGTTTTCATGTTTGACCAATTTAAATTGGGCGACCAGTGGCATATGTCCATATGGAATTCTTTTAAAGTCAAATTTGGACTTTTAAATGGAATTGTCAACACATTGAAACCATGAACATCACATTATAACATTGATCATGTGATTGTGCATTGTCTTTATATTGATCACTTTGTTTGCATTGTTTGCTATCGAATAGAGGTGGATCCGGAACCCGAGATCACCCCCTTCGTTGAAGATACCGTGTACGACCCTCGTCAGCAAGGCATGCAAACCCCCATTGATCATGTCGATAAAATCCCACTTACCTCTCAGTCTCGCTTATGCATTGTTTAGGATGATTCCCATGACACGTTTCTACCGCATAGATGAACCCATTCCTTTGCATGGCCTATCATTTTGTCATAGTAGTAAGCAAACCACAATCCTAGCAGATGTAGGAGTTGATTGATATCATGTGGCCCGTGCAACTGTTACGGCTTATTGCATGCTTAGAGTGATACAATGTTGATACTGTTGTGTGAGTCGGGATGGTAGTGATCATAATGATGATGGTAGAAATGTGTTGGTGAATCTATCCTAAACAAGGTGAACGAAGAGAGGCTGTGTAGGAATACACAGTGGGTTGTCTCGTTGAACACCGCCTTAAGCCCAAGTTCTTGTGTGGTGATCCAAGGCAAAGAGTACTACCACATGTTGGGAAAATTGACCCCCGCTCAACCTACTAACTCACCCCTTCTCAGTTCAATGAGTCGCAGTAGTTCGGAGTTCTGGTAGGTTTGTGGCCTGGCTCCTAAGTGAGAGAACGGGTGATCCGAGACCGGCTTATGCACCACGCACACATCTTTTGGGACCACTTCGGTAAACCAATCGGGTTACGAATTTGGAAACCATCCTAGATAGGCGTCTTCATTTAACTTGAGTTGGCTGTGAGGTAAAAGTTGTGGAGATTATCCTTGCCGACACCCGCTTGAAGGGTGATAAGATTCCGGCGGTAACTGATAGTTTCATGTGTGTAGTAGTACACCCCTGCAGGGTTAATAAACTATTCGAATAGCCACGTCCGCGGTTATGGACTGCTTGGAAATCTTAGCTTTATCATTAGACAACTTCAATGGATACTTTAAAACTGCCAAGATAAGTGTGACTTCTATGGTTTGCTTTCCCGTGGGAAATCGAGGAAGGATCCATAGTGGAGTATTGTTTGGGATACTTGGATAGATGGACTCGTGTACACTTCTTACCTCATTCTGGTATTCATAGTACAGGACTAGCCAAGTCAAAGTTGGCACTTCTGCATTGAACCCCACCTCCCTTTTCCTTGATACTTGAGTGTGAGTAGTATTGTTCCTACGTAAGTCTTGCTGAGTACGATTTTGTACTCAAGTTTTCTTATTTATGTTTTAGGTGAATCCACTGACCCAGATGGTGGCTTCTTCCTGGAGCTCGACGACTATGATCAAGCTAGTGTAGTCCCAGTCAGAGGACTGGTTCCCTCGTGGAGGGCTTGTGTTTAAATAAGGCTTCTTAAGCCATTTGTTAAACTTGTTTGTACTCAGACCTACTTTGCTTCCGCATGTTTGATGTAATGTTGGATCACAGACTTGTGAACTCTGTGAGAGTTAAATAAAGTTGTATACTTTGTAGAGAATTGTGATGATACCTGCTGTTCATACTAGACATGTATGTTGCATGTATGATTATAACGTGCATGTCTTAGTATGGATTTTTGAGAGCTTGGTTGTGATCTTGCTGGCAGTCTTTTATACACCATGTGGCCCTTAGATGTGTGCAGCTTGGGGCATCGCGATACGATTGCTCGTGACTCTGTCACGTGGCACACTTTGTGTATGATCGAGCCCGCCCGAGACCCCGACTAAGTGATCGGGCTGGAGTATGTTTATGTAAGTGTTAGAATACAATCAATATTATGGTAGAGGCGACTTGTCTATGAGCATGGGAATTCAGCACCCATATCATTTAGACTTGTGTGCGGACGATGAGGACCCATATCAGTTGATCATCCGGCCTGGATGGGATGCCCCTCACGTTCTATGCTTTCCGAGAGCGTTCTGTGCTTGGCCTTGTCTTCTTAGACAAGTGGGTACGGCTCTCGGCTCTCCATATGATTGTGTTGTGACAGGACTTGCATACGCAAACCCCGGGTCCCGACACTCATCCTTGGAATATGCAAGCCAAGTTCTATAGTGTAAGGATCCCCACATAGTTCTACATGAATGATACGAAAATCTCTATGGAGTACAAATATAACTATGGAGTACGAGTGTGGATCTTTCAAAAGGAATAGCAGTGTTTCCCCTTCTCTCTTTTTGTTTAATTTTTTGTTTTTTCTATTCTATTGTATTTTTGTGGCCTCATTGGCTCTTTCTATTTATCTCTCATTTGTCCTCTTTGGGATCTTTTAATTTGTCCTTTTTTGGGATGTTTCATTTTGTCCTCTTTGGGATCTTTTTCTCACTTTAAGGGCAACACTCTATATTTTACACGAGTATAGAAGATCTTCACACTTTACAAGAAGTACTCAATATAAAGAAAACTGAAAACTATCATGATGTATGCAAATGTATGCCTCTGCCAGTGTAGCAGGATATGCAATGATACTAGCGCGTCATGTAGCAATGAAGGGCAAGGCCCAACTAGCATGTGGATCTACGATCAAGCAAAAGAATGTATGACATGAAGATCAAGTCATGAGATGATGGATGTTGCATGGCAATGTATCTCAGAAAGGCTATGTAAATGCCTTAATAGGTAGGTGATGAGGGGGTGTCCCCACGACTCCTACAGATGAGGGTACCTACTGCGTTTCAAGACGAAAGGCCCATTGGAAACTTCGACCGACCCATGACTGTCCCACTCGAAGCACCGACATAGGAGTCCTTGGCTATTATGGAAGTTGCGACTTGGCGTACAAGACTAAAACTAGATTAGGAAATTTCTTCTGTAAACCTAGATGGACTCCTTGCGACCCAGCCTAGTATAAAAAGGCTGGGAGAGGGGACGTCTAGGGCATCCAATCTCATATCAACAACTCCGGTCCCGAGTAATATTGCCTCGACCGCCACTATAATAGCCTCCATCATAATACAAAAGAGCAGGAAATAGGGGTTTCACCGATTGAGAGCCCTGAACCTTTGTAAATCCCTGTCTCCTGTTAGCCAACGAGTATCGCCAACCTGCACCTCCTCTCAATGATCTAAACCCAGGGTTCCTAACCATGGGATTTGTTGAGGCCGATCCTCGTCAATTGGCGCCGTCCGTGGGGAATACGAAGGTTGGAATAATGATCTCGGCGGCCCCTTCATCAACAATTGAAAATTCGTTGACTAACGCAGCACCAGACGCTTCCTCGACTCGGGAAGAATCCAATATGTTCGATTCCCTCGGCTTCATCGCGCACCTTCCCGTCTCGCGGTCAGCTTTCGCAGATCTCCGCGCAGGCGTAGACCTATGTTTCGGAGGGTACAAGATCTACATCAACCACTGGGGCACTCTTCGCCTCACAGATCACACTCAAGCACCCGCGACATCAATTACAAAGACGGCGGCAACCAAAGAAGAATCACTTGCCCTCTTGACGGCTCTTCGAGTCCATCGCGCAACCCACCTCAGCCTGATCCATCGCACTGCTCGCGACTATGCGAGTGCAACACCCACATGGAAATGGCAAATTAGAAAGGAGACAAGGCTAGCAAGCAGGACGCCGTTCGAATTGTTCATGGCAGACACCCACGCAACAACTTCAGATGACAGGGGCAAAGCAGATGACCCCGACAGCCACAGGGGAACCGACACAAATAGCAGGAGCAACGAACCCGACAACACCGGGAAACTAACAGTTACTCTTGGCGAGCCAGGAAGAATACCAAGAAAAGTGTTCAGGAGGCAAGAAAACAGCAACCATAAAGATAATCCACCTGAAAGCAGTAGCCACGACACCTCAGAAACCGCAAGACAAGCTCAACCCGCAAAAAAATCATTCTATCCAAAGAAGCGATCGCCAGAGTAAAAGACGCAGTAAAACGCGGTATGCTCCTCCTAGAGGATGCAACACGCGACGAACTCAGAGCATAAAACAAATTGGCAAGTGATGTCACCAAGAAAACCAGACGGCTGAGGCTCTAGTTGGAGAAACAAAGAAGAGTGATACGTCCCAAACGTATCTATAATTTCTTCTTGTTCCATGCTCTTTTAGGTGACATTGCTATGTGTTTTGCTACACTTTTATATCTTTTTACACATATTTGGACTAACCTACTAACTCAGTGCACGCAGTGCCAGTTTCTGTCTGCTGATGTATGTAAGTTGCAAGTTTTTACCCATATTTACAGAGCTCCAAAATTCCAGAAAAATCATATAAACAATTAGCGTACATGAAGCTTACAGAGTACCGAAGGGGAGCCGGAGGGAACCAGGACCCACCCAGGCGGCCAGGTGGTGCGGCCCCCCTCCTGGCCGCGCCTCCAGGGCGCCTGGGAGGTGGGGCCACCCCCTAGTGCCCCCCTTCGGCCTATGTTTACCCCTCTCTCCGAAAACCCTTGGAGAGACCCCCGCATCGCATATTTCCTATATGTTCATCCGCCGCCGCGCTTCCAAGATCGGGAGCACCAGAAGACCTCTTCCCGGTACCCTGTCGGAGGGAGGATTGACCTCTGGGATCTTCTCCACCACCATAGACGCTTCCCGGATGTGCCGTGATTAGTCCTCCTTGGACTATGGGTCAATGACCAGTAGCTATGTGATGTCTTCTCTGCAATTGTGTGCTTCAATTCTTAGCCCTTGTGAGCTGCCCTACATGACCAAAGCATATATGTAATTTGCATGCTGTTGCCATGTTGTGTTTGTTGGGATCCGATGGATTATGACATTATGTTCAGATTGTGATGAGTTATATATTTTGTTTACCTTTTTTGACGCCCCAAAAATCAAGTCGTGTACAGTAATCATACACGCAAGGTACACGATCGAGATCAGGGACTCACGGTAAGATATCACAACACAACTCTACAAATAAAATAATACAAGTTGTTTAATACAAGCCAGGGGCCACGAGGGCTCGAATACAACAGCTCGAGAGCACAAAGTTAGCGGAAGCAAAAGTATCTGAGTACAGACACAATCACACAAGGTTGCCTTAAGAAGGCTAGTGCAAATAACAACAGATCAAAAAGGCGAGGCCTCCTGCCTGGGAACCTCCGAACTACTCCTGGTCAACAGGGAACTCGACATCGTAGAAGGCATCGGGGATCTTCATGTTGCGGTGGTCGGCATCGGGGATCTCCTGCTCCTGGACTCCAAGGCTCTAACGTCGACTGCAGCGGTCGATCAGGCAAAACATAAAGGGGGGAATAAAGCAAGGGTGAGTATCTAGCATACCCGCGAGTCTTACGTCCGCTACTAAGCATTTATGCATTTGTATCAAATGCAAAGGGGAGGCTGTATATAGTGGACTGCAAGGTAGGAATCAGAATAAGGGTAAGAAGCTAGGCCTATCGAAGACTAGCATCTTTTGACGACTCTTGCAACATGAGAAGAGAATCAGCCAACAGTTTATATGAAGCATAAATTAACAATGAAGCAGAAGTTGCTGCAGCATTGTACAATAGTAAGTTATAATGATTAATTATAATATGCCTCCGAGTTCCCCCTCCTCGACTACCCTGCGACGAAGAAAACCCGAAACCAACAGATTAATTGTAGTAGTTTGTAGTGATAAGTTCCGGCTTCAGCATAAAGCGTCCTGTTACCGTGGACACGGCTATTCGAATAGATTAAACTCCCTGCAGGGGTGCACTGCTATTCAACCTGCATGCTCGGATCTCCAGGGTGGCAGGAACGTTGTTGGGGAACGCTCCACCAAAGCTATCCGACACGGCGCATCCCATCCTAGGCTCAGCACAGAGTCCATCCACCGGACTATATCCTATGCGCCAAGGGGTCTAGGTCCCTCACCCTTGCACGCTCCTGCATGGTGCGAGTCTGGCCGGTGAAGCAAAAGAAAATCCAAATACACCTGCTGCAGCAAAAAAGACAACACCGCTTCCTGGCGATCAGGCCGCAGTACTGCTGACGTCTGAAGAGCTTTCGGATGAACTACGACGCGGAGGGCCCACACCGTAATCCCACGTGTAGGTAGTGCGTACAGACCAACGGGTCTCTCAAGTCATCCGCCGAACAATTTAGCATTTTAATTAACCTGCGTGATAATCGTTATCGTTGCCTCGACTTAACTGACCCGCGGACAACGATAGCAGTCAAGACCACCAGTACATCGGTGCCTGCCCTGTCGTCCCACCAAGTCTCTGCGGTTACCAACAAGGTGAACCGACTCCTTACCTTATCTCGCGTGTGCTCTTGGTAGAGCTCGACTTTCGTGGTTTGGTAACTCTCGCGAGATACGAGCAGGGGCCAAGTACGCCAGTAACGTCGGTCGTACCCTCCCTGTTGTTCCCGACGCAATACCGCTCGCGGGCACCGTTGGGTCCCCCGACTCTTACCTTTAAGGACAACTGTTTCTCAGGTACCTAGAGCGGCTATGCAGAGTCAGCAACGAGTGGAGTACGAGGATTACTCCTCGGTAGCTCCACTTGATGGTGGCTCGGCAGAGCCGAGCTAGGGGGCCTTAGGCGGTGTCTGCATTGTACCATACCTGTTGCAGTTATAATAAGACGTATCCGCGTCAGTCCCCTGAGTGGTCACGACCCGCTTTCTAATCCTAGCTAACAATGGGTTGGGCTCACTGCTGAAATATGCATAATTATAATAGGCAGCATAGGATAAAGGAAGGTACATAAAGGGGCGACAAAAACCGGCTATCCAATTGAATATGATTGTAACGTAGCAGCAGAAGTAACAATGCCTAGTGCAAGAAAAGTACGGAGTAGATAGGTGATATCTGGGGAAGAGAATGACTCTGCTTGTCTGGAAGCTCGACGGTAGAGGTACGGTCGTCGATGTAGTAGTCGTACTCGACAACGGTGTAGTCGGCGGTAGCAGCGGGATCTACCGGAGAATAAAAGGGGGGAGAAACAGTAAATATAAAGAAAACATAGCAAACAGATGAATGGCATGACGTACGCAAAGTTAAAGGTGTTCTAAAGCAGTACATTGCACGTTGCTCGGAGCGAGAATTCATCCGGGGATGAAATATCGGCTCCGGGTGATTATCGACAAACGGCCCGGAGGGGGGAATGTCTATGTTCGTTGTTTTAGATGGGTGTGGTTGGTATACGGATAGTGTATCTGTATTCGTTTTATTTTTTTGATCAATTTTCATGTATAAAGTTTTTGAATCTGACTTACAGTTTAAAAGATATTTAAATTCAAAGTTTTAAACAATTTAAATCATTTTTTGAATTACTCTTATTATTAAAATAACATTATCCAAAATAGTGCATTTGACCAGGTCAAACCTGATAGAGGGGACCCACCTGTAAGGTTGACTGGTCAACTGACCAGTGGGTCCCACATGTCAGCCTCACATTAACTATAAAACATTTATTTAATTTAAATAGTAGTGGGGGCCACATGTAATTGGCTCACACATTTTATAAATCAATATTTTAATTACTGATAGCTAGGACCCAGGTGTCATAGTCACATATGTTTAATTAACAGCAGTGGGGCTAAGCTGTCATACTAACATATGATTATTAAGTCATTTAAGTTAACAAGGATTATCCTAATGGCCCATGGCCCACCTGTAAGTCAAAGATGGGCATTTGAGTTAACTATTTAATTAGGCTAACCTTAATGGCCTTGGGCCCACGGTCAGTGAGGGGGCTTATTAACAGGGGGTTAGCCATCTGGCTGCCCCATGAGCACGTCGGTGAAGAGCCCGTCGGAGGCAAGACCAGCAGCGAAGGAGCCACGGCGGCGGCGACCACGCGCAGGTGGTGAGGGGGTCGCGGCGGTGGTGACGACACGGACGTGAGCGTGCACGCGGGGCACAGACGGGGTGCGCACGGGGGTGGGGGGGAGCGCACGCCCGTGTTGAGCACGACGGTGGCCGGCAGCCCAAGAGAGCAGGGGCGCGGCAGCCAGCGCGACAAGGCGTGGCCGCGCGGCGAGCGATGGCGCCGCAGGAGCGGGAGCACGGGGCTCGGCCGAGCTCCACGTGCTTGTTCCCGAGGCTATGGAGGGCGGCAAGTACGGCAACGACGTGGGGGGGGGGGGAAGCTCTACGACGGAGGAACGGAGGATGGGATACATGGAAACAACGCGGAAGGTCACAGGGGGGCGGACGACGTGCACGCGGAGCGCGGGGGTGGCTGGGGTGCGTCGAATTCCGGCGCAGAAGACGACGGCTATGGCGAGGGACGCAACCCGATTTCGACGAGGAGAGGCGTCCCGACTCGAATCCTTCTCCAGGGCGACGGCGACGAGGAGGAAGCTTCGGGGCACGGTGTCCGGGGCTGGGAACTTCGCTGGCCGCGCGAGCTCAAGAGGTGGTGGCCATGGCGGCGACGAGCATGTCGGGCGGCTGAGGCAGGGGAGGAGGAGGGGGGAATGGAGCGAGGGGCGGATTGAGGGTTCCAAGGGGTTGCCCTTATCCCCTCCAGCGGCGCACTGTAGCGGCGAGAGGCGAGCGGGTCTGGCGGCGACATCGGGCGCTTTCTCGGTCGCCATGGCAACGAGCCAGAGGATCAGGAAGAAGAGAGACACGACAAGGTCTGGGCTGGGCCTCGCCCTGGGTGAGGAATAAAGACTTTACATTTATTTCTTTTGTGCAATGTTCACACTTTTCTGTATTGTTTTATTTTTGTTGCATTTGATTTTTCAAAAATGTTCCACTGGTCCTAATATTCATGTTACAATATTTTACATTACTACAAAAAGTTTTGGATCAAAACAAATTCATTTGCATTTTGCTTTTATTTTAAAAGTGGCTAAATGGGGTTATTTAGCATTATTTTTATTTATTTATATCAATAAGAGATTTAATAAATTCCCATTTCACTTTTAATACGACCTACTGATTATTAGGCATTTAATAACAGTAGTTTCATCAATTTTTGGTTCCATTATAATTTCAACTTTTGTTTAACCTTTGTTTTTTTATTCCATCCAAAGGGGATTTACTATTATTTGATTTTGAATGATCAAGGAAATGTTAATCATTGTGATTAACCATTGACGATAGGTGGTCACTGTAGCTTGACATCGAGCGTGTTACCAATCTCCCCCACTACATAGAATTCTCGTCCCGAGAATTAAAGGTAGTGAATGGGGTAAAGCTTTGGTTTCATATTCTAACGAATCTTCTGGGTCTTGTTATCCTTCTCTCGGGGCTGCATCGTACTTACGAATAGGATAGGGGGAAACTTGAGGGGCGCGGATCGGTACCAGGTTAATCAATCAGGGTTGTCCAAGGGAATGGGGTACAAGTATCTCTCGAGTTTAGACTCGGGGAAATACATCGAAAGAAGAAAAACAAGGTATGAGAAGTTTCAAGCGGACAGGCATGTATTCGATGCCGATGAAAGACGATGAAAAGGGGTCCAGAGCATCAGGCATAAGCACTGAGTCTGATATCGGACTGAATATCACAAGGTAGAGGACTCGTGAATTGCATACGAGGTCAAGCAAGAGGAATAACCTCGAGAACGGAAAGGTACAAGAGAGTCAGGTTTTGATCCTGTGGAACTGTGGGTTATGGTCCCACATTGAATAATAAGGGTGGCGACAAACAATGTGATCAAGTTGCAAGGTAAGCCAGAGAACAACTTGTTAGCTATGTCGGCAACAATGTCGGTGCCAAGGGAGAGGGACGAAGAGAACCATTTTCATGCTCGTTAAGACGAGGCGGACCAATAGGCAAAGTTCTCGTCCATCGGTGGTTACCAGAATGTTATCAACAGTAGTAATAGGTTGTACGGACAAAGTAGTACACCGAAGTGTTTACATCGGCAGGGCATTATCACTGCTCGGATAATTTATATTCGAAGAAAGATTAAACAGACCAATGGAAAGGAAAATATGATGATACACAAGTATCAGGTGTATATCTTTCCCAAGGGAAAGTAGAGCAAGATATACATGACCACGTTTGTATTGGGAAGGAGTCAAAGGGGGTTGTCAATGACGACATAAATCATCGAGGGGCAAGGATGGTATTTCTCACGATGAATCCAATTAACACTTGGAAGAGGCAAAAATGCTGATGATGACGACGACACTTTATGTCGAGAGATTTCGAGAGAATACAATTGAGTAGCAACATCACCAAACAAAAGGGGTGGTGGAGCTAAAGGTAAGCGATGTTCTCGGTTGACGACAACCTAGAACCCATGGAGTGGTTAAGGAAGGGAGAGGCATGGATTCATAAAAATCAATAAGATGTAGTGCAAAGGCATGATATCCTCGAGATACCAGGAGGTAATACTCGAAGGTAGAATGGAGGATCATAGGTGCAGCAGAATTTCCACCAAGGGGACAATTACTTTTACCAGAATCTTTCATGATAAGTTCTACATCGTATCCAGGGGCATGAACACAAAGGTTCAGGGTCGACTCCCACTTCTTCAATGCATAGCCTCTCATTCACTTCTCGCTGTCGATGAATTTATAGCGTTCAAAAGTTTATCTGGCATAACACCAGTAGAGTAAGACCCGTAGAACTTCATGGATTCACTCAGATGGATGAAGCATAGATACAACTCGTAGGGAAATTTTACGAATCTATACGACAAACAACAGGAACAAGAGATACAAGTTTTAAAGCACAAAGGCTGATGACACGGAGCAGATGATACCGTTCGCCAAAGGCATTTCGTATCAGGGGAAGCTCGTGAATGATTTAGGACACAAGGGGATGGCAGGTAAAAATCACCCAAAAAAGGTCAGGCGGCGTACAGAGAGTCTGGGGTGAGTATCGGTACTCAACCACAAGAAGAAAGAATACAAAGGCATCGGATGATAGAAGCATCTAAATATTTCGATGCTTAAGTACAAAGGAATTATAAATTCTATATCGGTGTATCAGATCCAGATACATCGATCAAACATGAATAAGTTGAATAGAAGCTTGACGGTTAATTCAATTAAGGTCTGATTTACCAAGAACCAGCTCATGTTCAGAATGACGTCTGAGCCAGAAGAATGGATTCATAGGGATCAACTGATGATTGCGTGCACTAGCACACACGATGATTCAACAGATCAGAATGGCAATGCCAAGGGAGGTCATCAAAGACCACAAGAAAAACATGATTAATCATAGTGCAAGCAGGAAAGAAGAATCTCCAAAGCAGTAGGCTGCTGAGGATTGACGCGAGATCGAATAGTATTTCAAAGTATTATGGGAATCACGTGAACCAATGCGGATGAACGGATTCTCGATAAATGGGAGGAGTTATCCGCAGGGTGAAAAGAAGCTGCAAGGCAGTAGGAACGAACGATTTTTGAAACAACTGAGAATATTACGGGGTATCTTGTATTAACAAGATTAATTGGGATCGAATGGCCAAACGGTAGGTATATATAATTATCCACACTGACTTATCGGTGGTGGGGAATCGCAAAGCAGTGGGCATAAGGATCTCGGGAATTTATCGGAGAGTATCTTCGGCATCTTCTGGTGAAGCAAGCGATCATCTGTAATGAGGGGCTCTTCGAGAGGAAGTAGTCACGAGGACCTAATGTCAGAGTTAGAAAATTCTTTATCCCGAAAAGAAGGGAGAGCAGAGTCCCAGAGTAAAGGTACGGAGAAAAAGGATCCTAATACCACCCACTTTTTGCGACGTGGGCGGATAAGCCACACGACACAGTTAGTAAAGTAGTTTTGCATAGACTAGACTCGACTTCGACTAATGAGTTGGAAGGTGGTGCCCTACAGGTAGTTGTCTCTGATACCAACTTGTGACGCCCCCAATATCAAGTTGTGTACAGTAATCATACACGCAAGGTACATGATCGAGATCAGGGACTCACGGTAAGATATCACAATACAACTCTACAAATAAAATAATACAAGCTGTTTAATACAAGCCAGGGGCCACGAGGGCTCGAATACAACAGCTCGAGAGCACAAAGTTAGCGGAAGCAAAAATATCTGAGTACAGACACAATTACACAAGGTTGACTTAAGAAGGCTAGAACAAATAACAACAGATCGAAAAGGCGAGGCCTCCTGCCTAGGAACCTCCGACCTACTCCTGGTCAACGGGGAACTCGACGTCGTAGAAGGCATCGGGGATCTTCATGTTGCGGTGGTCGGCATCGGGTATCTCCTGCTCCTGGACTCCAAGGCTCCAACGTCGACTGCAGCGGCCGATCAGGCAAAACATAAAGGGGGAAATAAAGCAAGGGTGAGTATCTAGCATATCCGCGAGTCTTACGTCCGCTAATAAGCATTTATGCATTTGTATCAAATGCAAAGGGGAGGCTGTATATAGTGGACCGCAAGGTAGGAATCAGAATGAGGGTAAGAAGCTAGGCCTATCGAAGACTAGCATCTTCTGACGAGTCTTGCAGCATGAGAGGAGAATCAGCCAACAGTTTATATGAAGCATAAAGTAAAAATGAAGCGGAAGTTGCTGCAGCATTGTATAATAGTAAGTTGTAATAATTAATAATAATATATGCCTCCGAGTTCCCCTCCTCGACTTTCCTGCGAGGAAAAAAACCCGGAACCAACAGATTAATAGTAGTAGTTTGTAGTGATAAGATCCGGCTTGAGCATAAAGCGTCCTGTTACCGTGGACACGGCTATTCGAATATATTAAACTCCCTGCAGGGGTGCACTACTGTTCAGCCTGGACGCTTGGATCTCCAGGGTGGCAGGAAACTTGTTAGGGAACGCTCCACCAAAGCTATCCGACATGGCGCAGCCCATCCTAGGCTCAGCAGAGAGGTCATCCGCCGGACTATATCCTATGCGCCAAGGGGTCTAGGTCCCTCACCCTTGCACGCTCCTGCATGGTGCGAGTCTTGCTAGTGAAGAAAAAGCAACTCCAAATACACTTGCTGCAGCAAAAAAGACAACACCACTTCCCGGCAATCAGGCCGCAGTACTGCTGACGTCTGAAGAACTTTCGGACGAACTATGAGGCGGAGGGCCCACACCGTAATCCCACGTGTAGGTAGTGCGTACAGACCAACGGGTGTCTCAAGTCATCCGCCGAACCATCTAGCATTTGAATTAACCTACGTGACAACCGTTATTGTTTCCTCGACTTAACTGACCCGCGGACAACGACAGCAGTCAGGACCACCAGTACATCGGTGACTGCCCTGTCGTCCCACCAAGTCTCTGCGGTTACCAACAAGGTGAACCGACTCCTTACCTTATCTCGCATGTGCTCTTGGTAGAGCTCTACTTTCGTGGTTTGCTAACTCTCGTGAGATACAAGCAGGGGCCAAGTACGCTAGTAACGTCGGTCGTACCCTCCCTGTCGTTCCCGACGCAATACCGCTCGCGGGCACCGTTGGGTCGCCCGACTCTTACCTTTAAGGACAGCCGTTGCTCAGGTACCTAGAGCGGCTATGTAGAGTCAGCAACGAGTTGAGTACGAGGATTACTCCTCGGTAGCTCCACTTGAAGGTGGCTCGGCAGAGACGAGCTAGGGGGCCTTAGGCGGTGTCTGCATTGTACCGTACCTGTTGCAGTTATAATAAGACGTATCCGCGTCACTCCCCTGAGTGGTCACGGCTTGCTGACGAGGGGGTGACCCCACGACTCCTATGGATGAGCCTACCCGGTGTACCCGAAGATAGAAGGCCCACACAGATGCCGCCTGGGCCCAGCCTTGGCCCACTAGTGGCACCGACGTAGGAGTCCGCGAATTATAAGGAAGGTGCAAACTTGCCGTACGGAACAAGATCATGGTTAGGAAACCTCGTCTGTAATCACAGACGGAGTCCCCGAGACCTAGCCTAGTATATAAAGGCTAGGAGGGGAGACGTCAAGGACAAGCAATAGACAATCTGTAAACCTAGCCTTGTGCGCACTAGCCTCGGCTTCCCTGTAATCGCCATCTCCAGTCAATAATATCGAGCAGGAACGTATCCTCCTGTTAGCCGACGAGCTTATCGTCCAACCTGTGCCTCTCATGACTAATCCAGGGTCCCTGACCATGGGATTTTCCGGGGTAGATCCCCGACAATTGGCGCCGTCTGTGGGAACTACACAGGTTGGAATTACGATCTCGGCGGTTCCGTCTTCAGCAAGCCGCAACTCAAGAGCAAGAACCAGATGCGATCCACCCGAGGAATTCAAGATCACAGCGAATATCTCCGCCGCCCCAGCAAGATCACTCGGCCAACATCCGTGCCAAGACCAATACTACGGAGGCAACCGAGCCCACCGCCAGCGAAGGAGAACTCGACGACCCAAAAGAAAGGTGCGAGGGTTCTACACGGAGATCCCGATCGACGAACCACAACATGAAGAAGAGGACCTGCCGGCCACTCAACGACACACCGCCACCCAGGCACCCGCCACACAACAAGACACTGACTCCGAGCTCGAGATTAGCGACCGCCAAGATCATCGCCAACAAGGAAGAAATCGACGAGCCAGAAGACAGGCGCGAGGATCCTACGAAGCGTCTCCACCCGACGAGTCAAACTATACAGCCGCACGATCGCCGACCACTCGACGACCCGCCGCCGTGCGGACAGCCACCGCCCTCCAGGACAGCGACTCTGAGACTCGGACCGGCTAATACTACGACCCAGATCGAAGGCCAGATGAATTATCCAATCTCATAAGGAACCAAAATCTAAGTGAAGGGATCGAAGTCGACCCGCGAGCTCACGAGCACCCAGCGGACCACGCGCTATTCTTCCGAATCTCAAGGAGGAAACAGCACGCCGGATCTAGCAAGCTCACGGTCAGGGAACAGCTAGAAGGACCCTGCACGATCCACTGCTTCGAAGAAAACTGGGGAAACATCAGATCGAGCCACACTCTGGGAGAGTGCCGCCTGTTCAATGAACTCGCCGATAGCCTCAAGGAGGAAAAACAGCAAGAAGCCAAGCGCGCCCGACGAGCCGAGCAGTCGCCCACTCAAGGACAGGTGTACATGATCCAAGAAGGCAAGGTATCGCAAGCCCAATAGGACGCCTACACCCTGCAGGCTAGAGCAACCGAGAATCTTAACGCGGTCGAAGTCTACCAGCTACACGACGCAGAAACCAGCATCACGTTCTCCCAGAGCGACCACCCGACTGCAGTCCCAAGGCCGTCGCACGCGCCCCTGGTACTCGACGCCCAAATCGGAGGGTACGACATGGACAGAATCTTCATGGACGGAGGCAGCAGCATGAACATAATCTTCGTCAGCACCCTGCGTAAGATGCTGATCCCTCGATCAGTATGGAAGAAATCAAGCATTGTGTAATACGGAGTAGTCCGAGGAGAAGCAGCTACCTCCCTTGGACTAATCGAGCTCGAAGTCGTCTTCGGCAACATACGCAATTTCGCAAGACACACCCTCGAGTTCGAAGTACTCGATTGGCAATCACAGTATCACGCCATATTGGGACGACCAGCGTTCGCACAATTCATGACGATTCCGCACTACGCCTACCTCAAACTCAAAATGCCAGGATCCGCGGGCATCATCACAGTCAACGGGAGCTTCATCAAGTCAGACAAATGTGACCGCGATTTCCACAAAGTCTCTGACACCTTCGGAGCCGAGCAAGAACTCACATAAATAGCCATGGCGACAAACAAGAGTATCTTTCAGCTAGCAAGCCGAAGCGAGTCAAAAGAGTATGGACGGGACTTCAAGATCGACAGCGACACGGTCACCCACTAGGTGCACCCGACAAACCCAGAAAAAACGGTCCGAGTGTACGCCCACCTCCCGGAAGAGCAAGCGACGTCCCTCATGAATTTCCTCCGCGAAGAATGGGAAATCTTTGTCTGGTGCCCAGCCGACATGCCAGGAGTACCGCGCGAGTTCGCGGAGCACGCGCTGCGCATCAAGCCAAACACAAAGCCAGTGAAGCAGGCGCTACGAGGATTCTCAGAACCCAAACACAGAGAAATCGGGGAGGAAGTCAACCGACTACTCGACGCACAATTCATTCGAGAGACGAAGAAAGCCACTTGGGTCGCCAACCCTGTGCTGGTCCCAAGAAAGACACAGACGCACTGCGAATGTGCGTCGACTACGGGCCAATCAACAAACACTGCCCAAAGGATCACTTTCCCCTGCCAAGAATCGATCAGATAATCGACTCAACAGCAGGATGCGATCTACTATCGTTCCTCGGCGCCTACTCAGGATATAATCAGATCAGGATGAAGGAAGAAGACGAAGAGCATACATCATTCATCACCCCTTACAGCGTATTCTGCTACAGAACAATGCCTTTCGGATTCAAGAACGCAGGTGCTACATACCAGCGAATGATGCAAGCATGCCTAAAAGAGAAAATCGGAAGAAATGTACAGGTCTACGTGGATGACATCGTCATCAAAACCTACAACGCAAACACGCTACTCGACGACCTGCGTGAGACCTTCGTAGCACTCAACAAATACAGAATCAAGCTCAACCCGAAGAAGTGCGCGTTCGGCCTCCCAGCCGGGAAGCTGCTCGGGTACATGGTCTCTGCTCGAGGAATCGAAGCGAACCCCGAGAAAGTTCAAGCAATCGCCAGGATGCAGGAACCAACCAACATCACAGGCGTGCAGCAGCTCACCGGAAGACTCGCAGCCCTGCGTTGTTTCATCAGCAGATTGGGAGAGCGCACGTTGCCATTCTACCAGTTGCTGAGAAAAGGAGAGAAATTCGAGTGGACTGAAGAAGCCCGCAAAGCATTCGCGGACCTGAAGAAGACACTGTCGACCCCACCGACCCTGGCGGTACCCAAAGAAAAAGAACAACTATACCTCTACGTAGCAGCACGCAACAGCGTGGTAAGCACAGTACTCGTCGTCGAGCGCACAGAGGAAGGCAAGATCCAGAGCATACAGAGGCCGATCTACTACCTCAGCATGCTCTTGACAAAATCCCAGCAGCGGTACCCGCACTACCAGAAGCTACTATTGGCCATCACCACGACCTCAAGAAAGGTGTCACACTACTTCGACGAGCACCCCATCACAATCGTGAGTAGCGCACCACTCGCAGACATTCTCAACAACCCCGGAGCGACTGGGCGAGTCGCCGAGTGGAACATTGAGCTCAGTCCGCGGGACCTACAATTCAAGCACCCGACAGCAATCAAGGCCCAAGTACTCCTAGATTTTTTGGTCGAGTGGACGGAGGTCCAGACACCAGCCCCCCCGGACCTATCGAACTCATGGACAATGTTCTTCGACGGGTCCAAAAGACAGCAAGGAGCCGGAGCAGGAGTCGTTCTGGTCTCCCCCAAAGGAACCAAACTCAAATACATCCTCCAGATCAACTTCAGCCACGCCTCCAACAACAAAGCCGAATACGAGGCACTGCTCTATGGCATGCGTATGGCCAAAACATGCGGTGCCACTCGCCTCGTATTCTACGGAGACTACAACCTCGTCGTCCAGCAGGCGATGAAAGACTGCAATGCAGTAGCCGACAACATGGAGGCCTATCAGAAGCTCTACAACGCACTCGAAGGAAGTTTCGACGGCTGCGAGCTCAATTATATCCCCAGGGCTAACAACATAGAAGCCAACGAACTCGCAAACATCGGCTCGACTCGAGGACCAGTACCACCCGGCGTCTTCCTTGAAAGCATCAGCCAGCGATCCATCAAGGAGAAACCAGCAGCACCAAAGGCAGCTGTAGATGACGACACCATAGAGCCAGCACAAGTGGCATCAGCAAGTCCATCTGAAGGCAACTGCAGCCAAGAGGTCGAACCTACGGATTCAACAGCACTCGAAGGACCAGCATGGACAAGACCGTTCCTCCGATTCCTAATCGAAGGCACACTACCGCAAGACGTCTCAGAAGCTCGACGCATCAGCCGCCGATCCAAGGCATTCACAGTCATCAACAGACAGTTATGCAAGCGAAGCATCATCCAGATACTCCAGAAATGCATCGATGAAGAAGAAGGCAAAGCCCTACTACTCGAAATGCATGTGGGCACCTGCGGGCACCAGGCGAGCAGTCGAGCGCTCGTATCCAAAGCGTTCCGAGCAGGGTTCAACTGGCCCACTGCGATGAAAAACGCAGAAGACATCGTACGACGTTGCATCGCCCGTCAAAAATTCACTAGCAGGCCGCACGCCCCAGCTTCAGAACTCAAGACCATACCACTATCATGGCCCTTCGCCACCTGGGGACTCGACATGGTGGGCCCACTGAAGAAATCATCAAAGGGAGGAAGAACTCACCTGCTAGTAGCAGTCGACAAGTTCACCAAATGGATCGAAGCAGTGCCATAACCAGCTCCACAGCCCTCTCGGCGGTGAACTTCATCAAATGAATCATCTTCAGGTTCGGGGTGCCACACAACATCATCACGGACAATGGCACAAACTTCACAGCGGCAGAATTCCAGAACTTCTGCGAAGAACTGGGCATCAAAATCAACTATGCATCAGTCGCACACCCGCAATCCAACGTCCAGGTAGAAAAAGCAAACGGTCTAGTATGCGGAGGACTCAAAATGCGACTCCTCGTACCACTCGAGCAAGCCGCGGGCAACCGGGTAGAAGAACTCCCTGACATACTCTGGAGCCTATGCACCACCCCATATACTGCAACCCAGTGCACACCTGTCGGGGGATTGGTACCCGGGTAGGCTCACCCAAGCGAAAGCAACCTTTCAGGACACAAGGATGGAACGATTGGGCTACAGCTGGGCCGAGCTGGGCAGGCGTATGGCCGATTGCTCCAAGGAAATCAGCCATACTGAATTCCAGCAGTCGGCCCAGGCGCAATCGGTCCACCCTTTTTATCATCAAGACAATTATCCGATTGGCCCGCAGCTGGGCCGAGGTGGGTATCAGCACAGCCGATTGCCCAGAGCAATCGACCTTGCCTGGAACCACCAGTCGGCCCAGGCGCAATCGGTACGACCTACTACCCCTGGGGAAGTTGACCCCGAGATCGGTCATAGGTACAAATACGATGTCATAAATGCACAATCCCGAGAGATCGGGGTGGCAGAGAAGCCAAGTCACATCAAAGATCTGGCAGAGATGCGGTGTCGACCTGTCCCCCGATTCCGCAAACAGGACGACAAGACCACACCTCCTAGCTCCACTGTTCACCATCATTCCCTACGAGTCTATAGCATGGGCCGCCGCTCGTCGGGTCCGGATCACCCGGAGAGGAGCAGTCGGTGGGCCCCAACCAATTAGAGGATGATAGCTGGGCCCAATCGGCAGTGAAGTTACCGATTTACCCCGGGCTCATGTTATAAGAGCCCGGGGTACCCCTCCTGCGTGGGGGACGATCCGCTCATTCGCCCCATTACTCACAAGTTCCTCAGTTCATTCACTGCTTGTAGTTACTCCTCAGGGAAGCAGGAGAGAGCCTCGCCCACGACGGCACTCACCTTCCCCTGAGTAGATAGAGAAGCAGTTATTGTAGCTCGGTTCCATCGATATATAAGAGATAAGCAGGAGTAAGGGTGTTATCTCTATGGAGAGCCCCGAACCTGGGTACATCGTGGTTTCCGTCAGCCTGTTTGTGCCCAACCCGATTCCGGCACCATCGACATCTTCTTCCTTGTGTCTTCCCCTCACTTTAGCCATCCCCATGGTATCTGCCGTCACATATCGACGACAGTTGGCGCCCACCGTGGGGCAGACCGAGGCGTCGACTGGAGTAAAGATCCGGACGGGATTTTCCTCTGCATCAGGCGGTAGCCACGCCTCTGGCCTGATTCTTAGGCGTGGGGCAATCGATTACGTGGTGGACTATTCGGCACGTTACGGGGACGGGGCACCCCTGCCTCCCGGTGTGTCGCTGCAGGTCGGCAGTCATCGCCTCTTCATCAACAGCTTCCCTAAGGCATATCCCAGGGAGATTCGCGTCTTCTCGTGCGTCACTGATCCTCTCTCGACCAGGGGCTGCAGTGCAGCACCCGGCGGAGAGGAGGGCCGAGTGCACGCAGCTGTCATGATGGCGGGGGCGTCTTCATCGAGCAATCGCGGTGCAGCGAGTGCGGCTAGGAGAGCCAAGGAGGCAGCGGAGGCTGCAGAGAGAGTCGACACCAGTGCGTTGCGGGATGTGTTATACACACCCGTGAACAGGAATGGTGATCCCGATTAGGTGCACACCGAGCTGGAGACAGGACGGCTTGCTCTTGCTCACAGAGCCGAGCAGGTGCTGGCGGAGGAGCGCAGGCTGGGAGCCATCACAAGGGAGTACAACGCAGTGCATGCAGGACCGCGTCGGCCGATTGAGCCCACGGTCTTGGAAGATTTGAGAAGCCGAGGTAGAGCAGTCAACCAGCAGCTGTCGGGAGCTGAGCAACCGGAGCGGCCAAGGAGGTCGTTGCAGCCGGAGCAACCGGCGCAATCGGCGTTCATCCAGAGGCCGACATACAGCACTCCAGACAAAAACCTGAGAGCAGCCGAGTAGATAGCAATCGAGCTAGAAGACCTGGAGGGAGATGAGCGGCGAGAGCAGTCGCGCCGAATGCGCGAGCTGCTGGCAGCCGGAAAGGAACAGAGGCTCGTGGCAATGGAGACTCAGAATGCAGGACCTGGGGCGTCAAGGGGAACTGTGAGGCCGATTCCGGAAGCTAGCCAGCGACCGAATGCATCGCGCCAGAATAGGCATCAACCAACCCCATCTCGGCATGAAAGCAGGGTCAGAAGCAATCGGCCACCCCCAGCGGCAAGCAGAAGAATTGAAGAACCAGCTGTTAACAGCAGGCGTAACGACATGCCTCAGCAGTCGGTACCAAGACCAGCAATCAGCGCCCGACTTGGCCCTCGCCAAATCGGTCAGAATGATGCCAGGCATCACATTGAGCTCCTGGAGAAGGAGGCTCAAGAGGATGAAGAAGGAGAAGCTGGCCCGTCGTGTTTCGGTCATCGCATCCGGACCGAGAAGTTTCCCGAAGGATTCACACTGCCGAGAGACACTCCCAAGTACAATGGTTCTGTGTAGCCAGAAGATTGGTTGTCCGATTACCTGACAGCAGTTCGCATTGCGGGGGGCAGTCGGCGCGTGGCAGTCCGCTATGCACCCCTGATGCTGCAGGGTTCAACTCGGACTTGGTTGAACAGTTTGCCCAAGGACAGCGTAAATTGCTGGGAAGATTTTACAAGTGCTTTCATTCATAACTTCACGAGCAGATATGAGCGGCCCAACCTCCCGCGGCAGTTGGCTCTTTGTGTGCAGGGCAAGGACGAACCCCTCCGAGATTACCTATCTCGGTGGATCAAGTTGAAGAACTCATGTGAAGGAGTCCATGAGATCCAGGCCATTCAGTACTTCACGGATGGATGCCTGGCTGATTCAATGCTGAAGCACAAGTTGCTCCGCAAGGATTTCACATCGCTCGCCGAGCTCATGAAGGTGGCCAACTCCTTTGCTGTATCCGATTCTGCGATGCGCCCTATTCAGCTCGGAGTTGGAGGTGTAATTCAATCACCAGGGGCTCCGCAATCGGACACAGGGAACCAAGGCCTTAGTCAGAAGGAAAGAAGAGAGAACAAATGCAACAACAACAACAATAATCAGCAGAACAATGGCAAGCTCAAGGATGAGCAGCCAGACACACAGTACGGCAGTCGGCAGGTGGCCGCTGTTCAAAATGAAGAAGATCCAGGGGCTGCAGCGGGCAGTCGAAAGATGAGACCCAATGTGAGGCCCCCGGGGCAGATAAAGCCCAAATACACATTTGACGATATGCTAGATGCACCGTGAAAATTGCACAGCACTCCTGGCAGGCCGTCTGCGCATACCACTCGGCAGTGTGATTTTGTGAGAAGGATTGCAAAGGGAGAAGCTTTACCACCTCCACTCCCACCACCACCCCAGAACAGAGGACCAACTCAGCAGCAGAACCAGTTCCCGCGGCAAGACGCCGCCTACATGATTTTCACCAGTGAATCCACCGACAAGGGCAGTCGGAGAGCCCGAGCTCAGGAGGTCAATGCCACCATGCCGCCGATTCCTCAGTTTATGCATTGGTCCGAGTGTCCTATATCCTGGGACAGAGCAGATCACCCCACCATCTTGCCGAATCCGGGCAATTATCCGCTTGTGGTTGATGCTCTGTTCGTAGGACCAAGATTTTCATGCAAGTTCTCCCGAGTGCTTGTCATTGGAGGAAGCACAATCAACATTATGTATAGAGACACCTTGATCAAGCTAGGGCTCACCGAGAAGGATCTGTAGCGCAGTCGGACGACTTTCCATGGGATCGTCCCTGGGTTGTCTTGCACCCTCATGGGTCGCATTCGGCTGGACGTCATATTTGGCACAGAGGAGAACTTCAGGAGGGAGACGATTTGGTTCGAGGTCGCCGACCTCAGCAGTCCTTATCATGCCCTGTTAGGACTGCCTGCATTTGCCAAGTTCATGTTCAATGCACAAAAAACTTACCTCAAGATGAAGATCCCAGGGCCAAACGGCGTCATCACCGTCACTGGGGACTTCAGGAAGTCCCTCGAGTACACGTCGGCTGGCAGCAGTTTGGCTGATTCTCAGGTGGTCGAAACGGAGAAGCGTCAGCTCGGCAAGGTGATTGCAATGGCGCAAACGCAGAACAAGAATCCACTCCCAGTCGGCCCAGCCAAGAGAGAAGATGAGGAATCGGCTTTTCAGTCGGCCAAGGACAGCAAGAAGGTCGCTCTAGATCCCTCCGACTCAACGAAGTTCGTTGTAGTCGGAGCCGGACTTAGCGACAAATAGGAAAGCGAGCTCGTCGAGTTTCTCCGTGAGAATCGGGACATCTTCTCATGGTCTCCACAAGACATGCCTGGTGTGCTGAAAGAACTCGCCGAGCACAAGCTTCACATTCGGCCAGGCTCAAAGCCGGTCAAGCAAACCCTGAGACGTTTTTCTGAAGATAAGAGAAGGGCAATCGGCGAAGAGATTGCGAAGCTGCAAGCGGCAAGTTTCATCATGGAAGTGTTTTACCCCGAGTGGCTGGCGAATCCAGTCCTTGTCATGAAGAAGAACAAGACTTGGCGCATGTGTATCGATTACACTTGCTTGAACAAGGCGTGCCCGAAGGATCAGTTTGCTCTGCCCCGTATCGACCAAGTGATTGATTCTACGGCCGGCTACGAGCTTTTGTCTTTTCTGGATGCCACAGCTGGCTATCATCAGATCAAATAAAAACGGCATTTATAACCCCTTTCGGGGCTTATTGTTATATCACCATGCCTTTTGGTTTGAAAAATGGGGGTGCCACTTATCAGCGCACAATTCAGAGGTGTACACACTCCCAACTCGGCAGAAATCTCAACGTCTATGTGGACGATCTGGTAGTGAAGTCGGCCAAGGGAGTCACACTCCTAGACGACCTCCGAGAGACATTTGCAAATTTGAGAACTTATCAGATCAAGATCAATCCGGAGAAATGCGTCTTTGGAGTCCAAGCCAGCAAGATCTTGGGATTTATCGTTTCCGAGAGAGGAATGGAATGCAATCCCGAGAAGATAGCCGCAATCGAGCGCATGGAGCAGCCCAAGAACCTGAAGCAAGTACAGAAGTTCACCGGTTGCCTCGCATCACTCAGCCGATTTCTCAGTCGGCTGGGTGAAAAAGCAATCGCATTGTATCAGCTAATGAAGAAGACAGAGAAGTTCACCTGTACACCTCAAGCAAGCGAAGCATTCCGAGAGCTCAAGCACATGCTTTCCACCTCACCGATTCTAGTTGCCCCGATTGAGAAGGAGCCAATGATGTTATACATTGCAGCAACCAATCGGGTGATCAGTGCAGTTATGGTGGTGGAGCGGCCCGAGAAGGACAAGGCACAGAAGATTCAGCGACCTGTGTATTATGTCATCGAAGTGCTCTCGGCGTCCAAGCAAAACTACCCTCACTACCAGAAGATGTGCTATGGAGTGTACATGGCGGCCAAGAGATTGAAGCCATATTTTCAAGCCCACTTGGTCACGGTCGTCAGCTCGGATCCATTGGCCGACATCATAGGAAGCCGAGATGCAACCGGAAGGGTGGCGAAGTGGGCAATCAAGATCGCCAACCATGGCATCCAGTACGAGCCGAGAACAGCAATCAAGTCGCAAGCATTGGCCGATTTCCTGGTGGACTGGGCTGAAACCCAATATATGCCGCAGCTCCCAGGATCGGATTTCTGGCGAATGCATTTTGACGGATCCAAGATGAAGAGCGGCCTAGGGGCTGGCGTAGTGCTCACTTCACCAAGAGGAGATCAACTGCAATATGTGCTCCAGATTCACTTTGCAGCATCAAACAATGTCGCCGAGTACGAAGCTCTTGTGCACGGTATCAAGCTGGCCAAGGAAATCGGCATTCGGAATATTGAGTGCTTTGGTGACTCCGATTTGGTGGTACAGCAATGCACATGCACCTGGGACGCAAAGGATGCAAATATGGCAAGATATCGCTTCCTAGTGCAGCAGATCAGTGGGTACTTTGAAGGATGTGAGTTCCACCATGTGCCAAGAGCAAACAATGAAGCAACAGTTTCATTGTCCAAGCTCGGTTCAACAAGGCAAGCTATCCCACCAGACAAATCACTTGAGCACATCAGGAAGCCATCCATCATGCCGTCCCCAGAGTTCGAGTCCATTTTCATTTCGGAGACCGACCTTGAAGCGTTGAAGAAGGCGAAAGAAGCTCAACCGGCAAAAATTCCAACTCTGAAGAAGCAGTCAAGCGCCCAAGATGCTTCAACAGCAGCAGAGCCGACAGCACCAGGGGCTGCCGATTGCAAACCAGGGGCTTCCGAATGCAGCAAGATGAGCAAGGCCAAAGGGAAGCAAGCAGAGGCAGCGTCAGATGGCACAGCCTCAGAAGAACCAATGAAGTCAGGCACTGCCGATTGCAGTGAAGAAGTTCCAGCTCCAGACGAGCAATCGCCACCAGGGGCTGCCGAATGCGTGCCAGGCGCCGCAATCGGCAGTTTAGAGACAGAAGTCGAGATGACAGAAGTTGAAGAGGCTGAGATCCAAGAGGCCAATGGCCAAGAAGCCGAGATCCAAGAAGAAGAAGGACCCCAGCAGGCCGCAGTAATGGTAGTCGTCAGTGCGCCATCATGGGCACATCCGATTAGAGATTTCCTAGAAGACGGAGTCCTTCCAGAAGACGAAGCAGAGTCAAGACAAATCAGCCGCCGATCTTGGGCATACACAATAATCAACAACGACCTAGTGCACAAGAGTGCAACTGGTGTCTTTCAGAGATGTGTAGAAGAAGACAGAGGCTTGGAGTTGCTCAGAGACATCCATCAAGGTGAATGCGGTCATCATGCATCTGCAAAAGCCATTGCCAGCAAAGCTTTCCTACATGGTTTCTATTGGCCGACTGCGCTCGCAGCGGCTGAGAATTTGGTGAAATATTGCAAGGGCTGCCAGCGGTTCAAGGCAAAAAGTCATCAGCCAGCATCAGCATTGAAGACAATCCCAATAGCATGGCCGTTTGCAGTGTGGGGCTTGGACATGGTTGGTCCATTCAAGAGGGCTCAAAGTGGCATGAAACATCTCCTGGTTGCAGTGGATAAATTTACCAAGTAGATTGAAGCCCGCCCGATCAAGAAGCTGGATGGGCCGACTGTGGTTCGCTTTGTGGCCGACATCGTGTGCAGATATGGCGTGCCCAATAGCATCATCACCGACAACGACACCAATTTTGCAAAGGGGGAACTAGCTCGATATGCATCTCAGCAAGGCATTCGGCTGGATCTTGCATCTGTGGCACATCCCCAGTCGAACGGTCAAGTAGAAAGAGCAAATGGTCTCATCCTCTCGGGTATCAGACCCCGATTGGTGGAGCCACTCGAGAGGGCACCAGGAGCATGGATTGAAGAACTCCCAGCTGTACTGTTCAGCTTGAGGACCACACTGAACAGGTCGACGGGATTCACTCCTTTCTTCCTGGTGTATGGTTCAGAAGCAATCATCCCGTCCGACATCGATTTGATTCACCTCGGCATGCCTTGTACACCGAGGAAGAAGCCAAGTTAGCACGAGAAGACGACGTCGATCTCAAGGAAGAAGCTTGCCTGTTGGCCTTGTCCAGGTCGGCAGTCTACCATCAGAAGTTGCGGCACTACCACAGCAAGAAGATTCGCCCTCTCGCCTTCCAGAAGGCGACATGGTGCTACGCAGAATTCAGAAGTCAGACGGGCAGCACAAGCTATCCTCACCCTGGGAAGGACCATTCGTCATCAGCCGCGCACTCAAGAACAACTCCTATTGTTTGATTGACTGCACCAAGGGCACTCGGCACAAGGACACATCAGGAATAGAAATGGAGCGGCCATGGAACGCCGAGCTTTTATGTCCGTTCTATAGTTGAGCAGCAGAAATTTATGTATGCCATTCGGCAAAACAATCAGTAAAGCTATCATGCCTCTGAAAAAGAGCGTTCGAGTACCTTTGCATAATTTCATTCGAAAAGCTAGCCCAAGTTGGCAACTCTTCGTCATACCCGAAACGTGAGTAACGTACTCGGGGACTGACCGACCACGAGGTCAGAAAATTAAGCCAACGAGGCACGGGGGCTGCGGGCTAGCACTCAACTTAGCACCTGACTTGAGGGCAAGTCACGAGAGTGGTTGTGGCATCGAGAAGGGAATCGGTTGGGGCAGTCGGCAGCACAAATTCCTGAGATACAAGTCGAAACGCTATAAAAAGGGCATAGCCGGCTAAGTTAGCCACCGATTGCCCCACGGACCGGTGCACCGAGCAGCCGGCAACGAGCAATTGGATCCTAACATTGCTGAATCCTTTGCGTTAAACCTTGTCGTGTAAATTCGAAACACTTATCGAACCTTGGCTGGAAATCAACCTTTGATCCGATTGCAGACCGCATGTCGGCAGCAACACGGACAAGGCATGACACCCCCAAGTGCAGACCGATAAAAGAAACCGACAAAGACGCAAAGTCGATTGCACAAATCAAACTTGCAACGAGAAATCAGATTGCATAGAAAATAACAGGCCCAAGGCCGAATAAGTTCATTACATCGAACCACACCCAGTGGGTGGCGGCGGAATGAAAATAGTGTTTTACAAACGGCGAGCCTAAAAACAGAAATAAGATAAGGCTGATCAGATGTCGTCGGTAGAGGTAGATGGCGTCGTCGGCATCACGGCTCAAGAAGTAGAGCTTGTAGTCGGAGCAGCAGTGGCATCCGGCTCCGACTGCGTGTCAGAAGACGTGGCCCCAGCATGCTTGGACCTCGGAGAGGTATGGGACGAACCGCTGTCAGAGAGCTCTTCGGCCAACCCAGAAATGGAAGTTGCAGCGAGCGGGTTCCCTCCCTCGTCAAGATATGGAGTGTAGTCATAGGGAGAAAACCAGTTCACCATGGTGCTGGCGAGCCGATTCACCTCGGTGTAAGTCTTCTCAAGCAAGTCGGTAGCATTTTCTCTGAGGCTGTAGAGTTGGGGAAGTTTCACTTGAGGTTACCCGCTCAGCACAGTCTGAAGAGCAGTTTCAGCACCAGTCCGACCTGCAGAGTTGAGCAGGACGTCGATCCGACGTGGGATGGCCTTCAGAAGAATCCGAGTCTGCTCGGTGGTAGCATTCGGAGCGTCTCCCTTACCAGAATCTTCTTCGTCCAGAGGAGGTGGCAGCATGTTTCATTCTCTGGAGTCCGACCTTGAGCTCAGTCGGCGACCACAGCAATTCGGCAATTTTCAGAATGCCAAGTTTGAAGGATAGCGCAACCCCCTTGATGACAGGAACGCGAGCCTTAGTGCCGATCAGATACTCATGCCGAGTCCAGACTGTTGGATATGTGCCCTAGAGACAAATTAATAAAGATATTTGTCACATATCCGTTTTGTTCATAATACGTTTTATACTGTGCTATAACTGTATTACTTGGAAATACTAATACATGTGTAGTATAAAACATGGTCCGTAGTTTAACTCGGGTAAACTATCTCATTGGGCAATTGATTGATCAAGCTTTCCTGATCATGGCGACACTTAAGTCCATTGACAATGAGGTCATATCATTAGGGGAATGATGTGATGGACAGACACCCACCTAAAGTAATGCAATGTGATCGAGTCACATAGTTCAGCGTTGCTATGACTTTGAAACGTATGGCTTAGTCCTTAGACCGTAATGATCATACGTAATCACGATCTATGAGGAGACTTTGATTTGTATCCCACCGCCTGACTGAAATATGCTGGCTATAACGGAGCACTTTGGGTATTCCGAAATAGATGGTTGATGAGTATGTTAATAGATCAAAGCGGGATTTGTCAGTCCTTGTGACAGGACATGTACTCTGGGCCCACTCGGTGATATTGCATCAACCCCTTGCAAGGACGTGACTAGGTCACAAGAGATGCAATGATCATGGACGAGAGAAGTTGTTTGTCGTGAACGAGATGTGAACACGGTATGTGGGATACCGACGATCAAACCTCGGACAAACAAAGTACCGCAGAACAAAGGGATTACGTCGTATCGTTAACGGTTTCCAAAAGCGATCGAAGCTCATTCGATGGAAGCGCAGGGGCTGTCAAGGATTGTAACCAGGTCCAACTGACTAGTCATTGGTCCATGAGAAGAGTCTCGACCATGTCTGCTGTTTCCCGGACCGTTAGGGTGTTACACTTAAGGGCAATCGATGCATAGGACAGTTACGGGATCAATCGGTGAAATAGGAGAAATCACCGGAATAGTTCCGGAGGAGGACGGAATGGTTTCCGGACATTTTGAATAGTTCAAAATAAAGTTTAATTGTTTTAATAATGTTTTTATTATTTAATTATCTGAATTAAATATTTAAAACTTATTAAATAATTAAAATAATGGAAAAAAGGCTATATGGGCCTTAGAGGCCCATTAGGGGAGGAGGGGGTTCCCCCCTTGGGCTTGGCGCCAAGGGGTGGGGCCCAACCCCCCCTTGGCCGGCGCACCCCTCCCCCCTTGGGGGTTTAGTCCCACATGGGGGAGGGAAGAGGGATCACACCCCCCCTTGGCCTTTATATAGAGGGGTAGACCCCCCTTTTTCCATACAACAATTGATCTCCTTCTTCTTCCTTCTCCTTTTCCGGAAGTGGACTCCCCTTTTTTGGAGTCTGCACCAGGATTGGAGTTCTCCACCATAAGGAAGGCCATCGCTCTGCCGGAGTCGGGATCCGTAGCCGTCTTTCTTCCGCTGCTCGCCTGGTTCGGAGCCCGGGAGGAACATCGATTGTGCCGTATGTGTATAATCCCTTCGAGGCATTACACCTGTGGTGCTGCTTCGTCGCTGGAGGTTTACCGGGAGTCATCCTCGCCGGTGGTGGTCTTCTACACGACAGGGAGGTCGTAGTTCTGAGTCTACGCCAACCACGTTCGTAAGAACGTTTCCCTCTTTCGGTCTTCAAAGGTATGAACACCGATTCCCTCCTTTACTTTACATCGCCATAGCATAGATCTTGGGTTCGGGTACCGTAGGTATGAAAATTTTGTGTTTTCTGCCCCGTATCCCAACAGTGGTATCATGAGCTAGCTATGCGTAGATGTATTGTACGGATAGAACACATCTAGGATGTGGGCATCGAATCTTCATTCGTTACCCTCCCACGTGTACTCATTCAGCATTGCGGCAATGTTTGATGAAGCGGCCCCCGACCGACCTTACGCGTTTACGCGAGAGTGGTTCCACGCTTGACATATGGCTTGTACCATATAAAGTGGCTGGGGGGGTGTCTGTCTCTCTGCATTAGCGATGCGAAGATGTTTGCAACGGAGGGCCCCGACAGGGGTGTAATAGAGACGGATGGGAGACGGTGTTGTGGCTTGTTTTTCGCAGGATAGAAATCGGTTCTCTCTCTCGAAACCCCTAGCAGCCACGTAAAACTTGCACAAGCTAAAGTAGAAAGGCGTTTTAACTTTGCTTTGCATGAAGGGGGATCATAGGTTGTATGATTTAAAGTTTTACTTCCTGTTTTATGCTAGTATGCTAGATATATCGACGGTAGCACGAAACAGGACCATCTCTCACAATACCAACATTGTGTTCTCCCTTTTGATGGGCACCACCTGGAAGGTTCTCCCATATGGCTTGATGCTCCGTACATACCGGAGTTGTCCTACATATTCAACGGATTTCGCATGAGGTTGGGTTCGGCGAGCCTGGCATATGCAGATATGGCCTTGCTGAACAGCTAACATCAAGGTTCGATTGGCAGGCTTGACGTATGTAGATGCGGGCCTGGAACACAGAAGACCGAAAGGTCGAGCACGAGTCACATGCCTGATGTGATTGGCTTAGAGGCCTACCTGGTTCGCATACTGGGCCGTACATATCGGGGGAGGTATGGGGGCTGGGATTGTGTAATCACTTAGTTAAATTGAGAGGTGTTTATCTAAGTGGGAGCTTTCTAGAATTTTAAGATTAAATTGAAACTCCACATTATGAACAAAAGTCTAAATATGTATCGTTGTGAATCCAACCTTGTAGATGGCAGCACCTCGCCCCTCGTTCAACTTAGGATCATTCCTAGAGAAAGATAAGCTAAAAACAGATGGGACAAACTTCACCAACTGGTTCCGCACCCTGAGGATTCTCCTCGTTCCCCTCAAAATGGCATACGTACTAGAGAACGCACTAGGTGACGCACCAGCAGATGATGCCAGTCAGGACGAGAAGAATGTCTATCTCTCCAAGACTGATGATTAAAACCTTGTCCAGAGTGGCATGCTCTACTCCATGGAGGCTGAGCTGCAGAAACGCTTTGAGAGGATGGGTGCATATGAGATTATCACCGACCTCAAGGCGGTCTTCGCACCTCAAGACAGGGCTGAACGGTACGAGGCTTCTGAAGCCTTCTTCTCAGCAAAGATGGATGAGCACGGCAGCGTGAGTGAGCACATGGTCAAAATGTCTGGCTACGTTCAGCGCTTGAATGCTCTGGAATGTCAGATTCCAGATGAACTTGCGGTTGATAGGGTGTTGCAGTCGCTTCCCCCTAGCTACAAAGGCTTTGTGCTGAACTACAACATGCAGGGGATGACCAAAACCCCTTCTGAGTTGTTCGCCATGCTAAAGAGCGCTGAGGTTGAGATCAAGAAGGAGCACGCCGTCTTCATGGTCAACAAGACCACTGACTTCAAGAAGTCAAGCAGACGGGAGAAGGCCAGAAGAGGTGGCCCTAAGAGGGATGGCAAGTTAGTTGCCGCTCCTCCCAAGGCACCCAAGCCTAAACTCGGAGTGGAGTGCTTCTACTGCAAGGGTGAAGGTCACTGGAAGCGCAACTGTCCCAAGTACCTAAAGGACAAGAAGGATGGCATGGTCGCCAAGAGAGACGAAGGTATATTTGATATACATATTGTTGATCTTCTCTTGACAAGCGCTGGGAACACATCCTGGATATTTGATACAGGGTCTGTCGCTCATATTTCTAATTCCATTCAGGGACTAAGGAATAGGAGACGCTTGGTCAAGGATGAAGTGACGATGCGCGTGGGGAATGGTTGCCAGATTGAAGTCTTGGCGGTCGACACGAAGCATCTTAGTCTCCCTTCGGGATTGATTTTAGTTCTGAATAAATGTTATTATGTACCTGCGTTGAGTGTGAACATCGTGAGTGGTTCTTGATTGAAGCGAGACCACTATTCTTTTAAGTCCGATACAATTGGTTGTTCGATTTATAAGGATGATATGTTTTATGTTCACGCACCGGAGTCGCATGGTTTATTCATACTTAATCTCGATGGTGACGTGAGTCACGTTAACAATATTGAGGCCAAAAGATTGAAGAATAATGAAGATCACATGATGATGTGGCATTGCCGACTTGGTCATATTGGTGTAAAACGCATGGAGAAGCTCCATAAGGATGGACTTCTTGACTCATTGGATTTTGGATCCCTTGATACATGTGAACAATGCCTCATGGGCAAAATGACAAGGACTCCATTCAATGGTGTGATGGAGCGTGCAGATGTCTTATTGGGGATCATACACACGGATGTATGTGGACCCATGAACGTCCCCACTCGCAATGATCTTCGTTACTTCGTGACCTTTACTGATGACTTGAGTAGATATGGGTATATTTACTTGATGAAGCACAAGTCTGAAACCTTTGAAAAGTTCAAGGAATTTCAGAATGAGGTCGAAAATCAACTCGGAAGGAAAATCAAGCACCTTCGATCGGATCGAGGTGGCGAGTATTTGAGTCACGAGTTTGGCAATCATCTGAAGTCTTGTGGCATAGTACCACAGCTTACGCCGGCAGGCACACCTCAGAGAAACGGTGTAGCTGAGCGACGTAATCGAACCCTATTGGATAGTGTACGATCGATGATGTCTCATACTGATTTGCCTGTGTCATTCTGGGGGTATGCATTAGAAACCGCCATTCATATTCTTAATAGGGCACCATCCAAATCCGTAAAGACAACACCATTTGAAGAATGGCATGGCACTAAACCTGAGTTGTCTCACCTGAAGATTTGGGGTTGTGAGGCTTATGTTGGGAAACTACAGCCTGACAAACTTGAATCCAAGGCGGATAAGTGCATCTTTGTGGGCTATCCCAAGGAAACTTGTGGGTACACCTTCTACAACAAGTCTGACAGCAAAACGTTTGTTGCCAAGACGGGACACTTTCTTGAGAAGGAGTTTCTCGCGAAAGAGTTGAGTGGGAGGAAAATAGACCTCGATGAAGTAACTGACCAATCACTCCAATTGGATGAAATGGCTACGGAATTTGTTCTAGAACCATCTTCCATAGTGGGAGTTGAAGAGAATGGCCAGAACGACATTCATAACGATCATGACATTCACGATGATCATGATGAGAATGAAGAGGAACCTTTTATGCCCCGTAGGTCATCAAGAGTCCGTCAACCAACTGAGTTTTACGGACAACTTGTGAATGCAATCTCGGCTGTTGAGTCGGATGAACCTACGAGTTACAAAGAAGCAATGGAGGGACCCGAGTCCGAGAAATGGCTTGAAGCCATGAAATCCGAAATAGACTCCATGTACACCAACAAAGTATGGACTTTGGTGGATATTCCTGAGGACCGCAAGGGCGTCGAGAATAAATGGATTTTCAAGAAAAAGACTGACGCAGATGGAAACGTATCTGTCTACAAAGCTCGACTTGTCGCGAAGGGTTTCCGACAAATTCAAGGAGTTGACTACGAGGAGACGTTCTCTCCTGTAGCGATGATAAAGTCTATTCGGATCCTACTAGCAATAGCTGCATATCATGATTACGAGATATGGCAGATGGATGTGAAAACTGCATTCCTAAATGGAAACATTGAGGAAGAGTTGTATATGATGCAACCAGAGGGGTTTGTCGATCCAAGGAATGCTGGTAAGGTTTGCAATCTTCAACGGTCCATCTATGGGTTGAAGCAAGCATCTCGGAGCTGGAATCTTCGATTTGACGAGGTCATTAAAGCTTTTGGATTTGTCCAAAACGTCGAAGAGTTATGCGTCTATAAGAAACTGAGTGGGAGGTCTGTAGCATTCCTTGTGTTATATGTAGATGACATATTACTAATAGGGAACGATAAGAAATTCTTAGAGGAAGTGAAGGAATATCTGAATGGACAATTTTCCATGAAGGACCTAGGTGAAGCTGCGTACATACTGGGGATTAAGATCTATAGAGATAGACCTAATCGGAGGTTGGCCTTGAGTCAGAATACTTATATTGACAAGATTTTGAAAAGGTTCAAAATGGATGACTCCAAGAGAGGTCTCTTGCCAGTCATAAAAGGTGTCAAACTAAGCGTGACTCAATGCCCGACCACAGCTAAAGAGAAAGAGGAGATGTCCTCAAAGCCCTATGCCTCAGCCATAGGTTCTCTCATGTATGCTATGTTATGTACCAGACCGGATTTAGCGCTGGCCATTAGTATGACTAATCGCTACCAGAGTAATCCGGGAATGTCCCATTGGACAACAGTGAAGAACATCCTTAAGTACTTGAGAAGAACCAAGGATCTCTTTCTTATTTATGGAGGAGTTGATGAGGAGCTCACCGTAAAGGGTTACGTTGACGCAAGCCTCAGCTCAGACCTAGATGACTCGAAGTCCCAGACGGGATATGTTTTCATGTTGAACGGAGGCGCGATTAGCTGGAGGAGCGGCAAACAGTCAGTCGTCGCTCAATATTCAATGGAGTCGGAGTATATTGCCGCTTGCGAAGCGTCAAACGAGGCGCTGTGGCTGAAGAAGTTCGTGATCGAGCTTGGCGTCTTTCCCAGTTGCACTGACCCCGTGGGAATCTTCTGCGACAACACGGGTGCCATTGCTAACGCGAAGGAGCCAAGAACTCACTCTACAGCCAAGCACATCCTCCGAAAGTTCCATGTGACGCGAGACTACGTCAGGGATGGACACACTAGGATTCACAAGATACATACGGATCTGAACGAAGCAGACCCGATGAATAAACCTCTTCCACAGGGCAAGTTTGAAGAACACCGAGAGACCATTGGTGTTAGATACATACCTGATGTAAACTAGTGTAATTTGTACTCTAGTGCAAGTAGGAGACTGTTGGATATGTGCCCTAGAGACAAATTAATAAAGATATTTGTCACATATCCGTTTTGTTCATAATACGTTTTATACTGTGCTATAACTGTATTACTTGGAAATACTAATATAGGTGTAGTATAAAACATGGTCCGTAGTTTAACTCGGGTAAACTATCTCATTGGGCAATTGATTGATCAAGCTTTCCTGATCATGGCGACACTTAAGTCCATTGACAATGAGGTCATATCATTAGGGGAATGATGTGATGGACAGACACCCACCTAAAGTAATGCAATGTGATCGAGTCACATAGTTCAGCGTTGCTATGACTTTGAAACGTATGGCTTAGTCCTTAGACCGTAATGATCATACGTAATCACGATCTATGTGGAGACTTTGATTTGTATCCCACCGCCTGACTGAAATATGCTGGCTATAACGGAGCACTTTGGGTATTCCGAAATGGATGGTTGATGAGTATGTTAATAGATCAAAGTGGGATTTGTCAGTCCTTGTGACAGGACAGGTACTCTGGGCCCACTCGGTGATATTGCATCAACCCCTTGCAAGGACGTGACTAGGTCACAAGAGATGCAATGATCATGGACGAGAGAAGTTGTTTGTCGTGAACGAGATGTGAACACGGTATGTGGGATACCGACGATCAAACCTCGGACAAACAAAGTACCGCAGAACAAAGGGATTACGTCGTATCGTTAACGGTTTCCAAAAGCGATCGAAGCTCATTCGATGGAAGCGCAGGGGCTGTCAAGGATTGTAACCAGGTCCAACTGACTAGTCATTGGTCCATGAGAAGAGTCTCGACCATGTCTGATGTTTCCCGGACCGTTAGGGTGTTACACTTAAGGGCAATCGATGCATAGGAAAGTTACGGGATCAATCGGTGAAATAGGAGAAATCACCGGAATAGTTCCGGAGGAGGACGGAATGGTTTCCGGACATTTTGAATAGTTCAAAATAAAGTTTAATTGTTTTAATAATGTTTTTATTATTTAATTATCTGAATTAAATATTTAAAACTTATTAAATAATTAAAATAATGGAAAAAAGGCTATATGGGCCTTAGAGGCCCATTAGGGGAGGAGGGGGTTCCCCCCCTTGGGCTTGGCGCCAAGGGGTGGGGCCCAACCACCCCTTGGCCGGCGCACCCCTCCCCCCTTGGGGGTTTAGTCCTACATGGGGGAGGGAAGAGGGATCACACCCCGCCTTGGCCTTTATATAGAGGGGTAGACCCCCCTTTTTCCATACAACAATTGATCTCCTTCTTCTTCCTTCTCCTTTTCCGGAAGTGGACTCCCCTTGTTTGGAGTCTGCACCAGGATTGGAGTTCTCCACCATAAGGCAGGCCGTCGCTCTGCCGGAGTCGGGATCCGTAGCCGTCTTTCTTCCGCTGCTCGCCTGGTTCGGAGCCCGGGAGGAACATCGATTGTGCCGTATGTGTATAATCCCTTCGAGGCATTACACCTGTGGTGCTGCTTCGTCGCTGGAGGTTTACCGGGAGTCATCCTCGCCGGTGGTGGTCTTCTACACGACAGGGAGGTCGTAGTTCTGAGTCTACGCCAACCACGTTCGTAAGAACGTTTCCCTCTTTCGGTCTTCAAAGGTATGAACACCGATTCCCTCCGTTACTTTACATCGCCATAGCATAGATCTTGGGTTCGGGTACCGTAGGTATGAAAATTTTGTGTTTTCTGCCCCGTATCCCAACACAGACATCATCTTCGAGTTGAAAAGTCCCTCCGGCCGCGACGGTCTCCTCTCGGGATTTGGCCACCGCTGCATAAGCAGCTACTTCAGATTCAGGCCAGGCCTCTGCACCACGAAGAGAAGTATGAGTAATGACACAGAAATAGGAGGCAATCGGAAAATGTACTCGGATGCAAGAAGCTCGTACCGCTAAGCACGACATCCATCTCGCTCATCGTGTCACAGAAACCCTTGGCTCGGCGGCGCAGTCGGGTGGTCTCTTCATAACTGTGTTTCTCCAGCTCCTCATATTTGGCAACAGCTTTCCGGATGGAGTCTCGCGTGGCAACAGCTTCATCCCTCTCGGCCTGCAACGCTTCCCGGGCGGCTACAGCTGCATCTCGCTCAGTGCAGAGCCCATCGCCAGCAGCAGTCACGGCAGCTAAATCATTCAAGTGTTTCTTTTCAAGAGCAGCCATCTCGGAGTGGAGGTTCTTGATGGTCTGGGTCAAGTCGGCTTCCACCCCCTTCAGGCGGTTTGTCTCTTGCCTGGCTGCAGCGAGCGCAGGTCCTTGTTGGTTAAGCTCAGCGGTCAGTTCGGCGATTCGGCCCTGAAGGTCATCCGCCAAGGGAACAGAAACTAGAGGGAGGCATGCAGATGTTAATACAAGAGAAATTATCAGTCGGACAGAAGACAGAAATGATGCAGAAGTTACCTCTCAGCCTATTGATCTCGCCTGATTGATTGTTAACTTCGAGCTGGGCCTGGGCGAGAGTTCGGAGGCTGGCGACATAGGCGTCGAGGAGTTTCTCGAAGATCTCACGTTTCTCTTCCATAACAGCCTGGGAGGACAAGCAAGATGAACTTTAGAGATACAGCAGCCAAAAGAAGATCCGAATCGATTGCTAACAATCGGCCCGAATCTCGGGACTACACCCAGTGGGTGCGCTTGCGCGCACCCACCGGAAGAAAAGTCTCCCGATTGGAGGAGGCAGGAGAAAAAGCAAAGAGCATAAAAGATCCGAACCGATTGCTAACAACCGGCCCGAATCTTGGGGACTACACCCAGTGGGTGCGCTTGCGCGCACCCACCGGAAGAGAAGTCTCCCGATTGGAGGAAGGAAGGAGAAAAAGCAAAGAGCATAAAAGACCCGAACCGATTGCTAACAATCGGCCCGAATCTCGGGGACTACACCCAGTGGGTGCGCTTGCGCGCACCCACCGGAAGAAAAGTCTCCCGGTTGGAGGAAGGCAGGAGAAAAAGTAAAGAGCATAAAAGACCCGAACCGATTGCTAACAGTCGGCCCGAATCTCGGGGACTACACCCACCGGAAGGAAAGTCTCCCGATTGAAGGAGAATCATAAAGGAAAGTGGAAGAACTTACTGCATGATTGCGGTCGAGCTGTTGGAGGTCCCGAGCAATGGCGGTGGCAAAGTCGTTCACCCGACTATAGGCTGCCGTCAAAGGATCTTGGGAGCGCGAGAGCAACCAGCGGTGAAAGACTACCGCGGTGGAGGAGAAGCACGCGAGTGTGCGGCCGGAGCGGATCCCGTGCGCGGAGGCGAAGCTACAAGCGCAAGGGAGAGCTTCGAGCGGAGCAGCAATGGCGCGCGAGAGCGAGAGGCGAAGGGGGAAGATGACATATGAGAGAAGGAAGAGGCACCGGCCCTCCCCAGTGGCTGATAAGGGCGGCGGGGGAGGGGAGTGGGATCCGGTTGCGGCTGTGTCGCCTGGTGTGGCCTAGTCCACAGGAAGACCAACCGGAAAACCAGCGCAGGAAATCCCAGCGTGGGAGCCGAGGCGTGCGACGTGGGGGTCGATGCCTGCGGTTATGTCAAATCGCACGTGGGTCATGGGCCCCGGTTCGTTGACTGCATCCCGGAGAAATCGGAGGTAACCGTTGGAAGGTAATCAGCGAGGGATATTTGTCTTGAAAAGTGAAGGCAGAAATCGGAGATGAATCAAAACAGATCGGATGAAATCTTGGCCAGCCGAGTGTGAGCTCCGAGTCGATCGACGAACTCGGAATGACGCACTTGATGAGGCCATAGCATTCGGAAGATATTGGAGAAAGATTGAAAACTGCAAAGGCCCCACAGTCAAATGACCGTGGGACCTTTACAACTTTAGGGGCTACTGTCGGGGGATTGGTACCCGGGTAGGCTCACCCAAGCGAAAGCAACCTTTCAGGACACAAGGATGGACCGATTGGGCTACAGCTGGGCCGAGCTGGGCAGGCGTACGGCCGATTGCTCCAAGGAAATCATCCATACCGAATGCCAGCAGTCGGCCCAGGCGCAACCAGTCCACCCTTTTTATCATCAAGACAATTATCCGATTGGCCCGCAGCTGGGCCGAGGTGGCTATCAGCACAGCCGATTGCCCAGAGCAATCGACGTTGCCAGGAACCACCAGTCGGCCCAGGCGCAATCGGTACGACCTACCACCCCTGGGGAAGTTGACCCCGAGATCGGTCGCAGGTACAAGTACGAGGTCATAAATGCACAATCCCGAGAGATCGGGGTGGCAGAGAAGCCAAGTCACATCAAAGATCTGGCAGAGATGCGGTGTCGACCTCTCCGCCGATTCCGCGGACAATACGACAAGACCGCATCTCCTAGCTCCACTATTCACCATAATACCCTACAAGTCTACAACATGGGCCGCCGCTCGTCGGGTCCGAATCACCCGGAGAGGAGCAGTCGGTGGGCCCCAGCCGATTAGAGGATGACAGCTGGGCCCAATCGGCAGTGAAGTTACCGATTTACCCCGGGCTCATGTTATAAGAGCCCGGGGTACCCCTCCTGCGTGGGGGACGATCCGCTCATTCGCCCCATTACTCACAAGTTCCTCAGTTCATTCACTGCTTGTAGTTACTCCTCAGGGAAGCAGGAGAGAGCCTCGCCCACGGCGGCGCTCACCTTCCCCTGAGTAGATAGAGAAGCAGTTATTGTAGCTCGGTTCCATCGATATATAAGAGATAAGCAGGAGTAAGGGTGTTATCTCTACGGAGAGCCCCGAACCTGGGTACATCGTGGCGTCCGTCATCGTGTTTGTGCCCAACCCGATTCCGGCACCATCGACATCTTCTTCCTCGGGTCTTCCCCTCACTTTAGCCATCCCCATGGCATCTGCCGTCACATATCGACGACAAAACCTTTCTTCATGGTGTACGGGTCGGAGGCCGTGCTACCACATGACCTCAAATTCGGGGCGCCACGGATCTCAGGGTACGAAGAAGAAGAAGAAGAAGCGCTGCAAGATGACAAGGATACAGTAGACGAAGCAAGGGACACAGCCCTAGCAAAGTCAGAGGGGTACCAGGAAAAACTGCGCACTTATCAAAACAGTCGCCTGCGCACCAGAACCTTCAATAAAGGCGACCTTGTCCTGCGGCTCATACAATAAAAAATTCACAAGCTTGCCCCCCAATGGGAAGGACCGTTCATAATCACAGAAGTCATAGGAGGAGGCGCCTATATACTGAAGAACCCGAAGACTGACGAGGACGTGGGAAATCCATGGAACGTAGCGAACCTACACCTGTTCTACCCATAATCTCCACTAGTCATGCTCATCTGGCATCTCATATAAACCTTCGACGCAATAAAATGATGTTGCCCAAATTCTACCACCACAAAGCACTCGGGGGCTCGAGCACAAAAACTCCCCCCGAGAGACGCTATTGTCGCAATCGCGATCTCTTACCAAAGCACTCGGGGGCTCGAGCACAAAAACTCCCCCCAAGAGACGCTATCGTCGCAATCGCGATCTCTTACCAAAGCACTCGGGGGCTCGAGCACAAAAACTCCCCCCGAGAGACGCTATCGTCACAATCGCGATCTCTTACCAAAGCACTCGGGGGCTCGTGCACAAAAACTCCCCCCGAGAGACGCTATCGTCGCAATCACGATCTCTTACCAAAGCACTCGGGGGCTCGAGCACAAAAACTCCCCCCGAAAGACGCTATCGTCACAATCGTGATCTTTCACTAAAGGACTCGGCGGCTCGAGCACAAAAACCCTCCGAGAGACGCTATCGTCGCAATCGCGATCTTTCACAAAAGCACTCGGGGGCTCGAGCACAAAACCCCCCGAGAGACGATATCGTCGCAATCGCGATCTTTCACAAAAGCACTCGGGGGCTCGAGCACAAAACCCCCCGAGAGACGCTATCATCACAATCGCGATCTTTCACAAAAGCACTCGGGGGCTCGATTGCAAAATCTCCTCCCGAGAGACATCATCATCGCTCACGCAGCCCGAAGCTCAAAAGGGTCCAAGCAAAAACCCATCGACAAGGGCCACCCGTTGAACTATTTCCGGAATCAAAAGGAAAGACACGGCTACAGCCAGATGGAACAACCTGTACCCTGAAGGAATACGGACGGAGCGCAGGACGCAGACAAATATTTAAGTCTTCACCTAATCTCCAACGATTACCTAAAGACTCGGGGGCTACTCCCATCGGGAGCGCTGCCGTGCACCCGATAAAAGATAGAAAATAATGGAAGAATGACAAAGGAATCAGATCTCAGCCTACGTTCGACTCTTCGACTCAAACGTAGCCTCGGGGCTACTCCCATCGGGAGCTCTGTCGTCCATTATGGTGAAGACCCATAATGCGTCCATTATGGAAAGGGATTCACGGAAGCGCAAGGCTCCACAAGAAGCTGAACCAGCTATTGCAAAACCAGTTGCTGCCAAGGCTACTGTTTCAAAGGCTTCGGATCCTTCTCCTAAGAAGAAAACTACCAAGACGAGGAAGATTACTTTGGCTTCAGCTGCTGACATGGACACTAGTGATGAGCAGCCGAAGGAAATTCCTGAAGCAGTTCCCACTCCTGCTTCAAAGCCAAAGCCTGCCCAACCCATACCAAAACCTTCAGCTCCACCCACCAAAACCCCCACACCTCCTACACCTCCTCCTACCAGATCCACTCCCAAACCAACTCCACCACAAAGAGCTCCTACCCCAACTCCAACACCTGCACGAACTCCCGCACCCATTCCAACCCGTGCACCCTCACCCATCCGTGCTCCAACCCCCGAACCGCAAAGGATTCCCACTCCACCTGCTGCTCCCGCACCACCTCCATCACCTCCCCATGAAGCACATGTACCCTCTCCAACCCACTCCAGAACCTGTGGCACCCGAGACTTTTCCCCTGCCAGAACCGCTCAAGAGTCCGAATCCAATGTGCCTCGCACCGAAGCACATGAAGACGAAGACGAACAAGTTCAGATACTGAATCTTTCGCAAGAGCAAGCGCTCATAGTCTCTCAAACTGCCGGCCCTTCAAGAGCCAATCAAATTGCTCCTCTGCAAAGGTTTCGCGCTCATTCGCGCCCCTGCCAAGACACCCAGCTTGAATCAAATTACCCTCGTGAAACTTTTCCTATCTTCAAGGGTGCCGGTTATTCTTCAAGGCATGGTCCGGATTTCAGTTTGGAACAACATCCGAAGCGTCACCGTTTCTGTGGTGTCAGTCCTTATGCTTCAGATAGATCTGCAGATGATCTTCGCTTTTGGACTACAGAGCAACAAATCCTATACACCAAAGTCTTCTGTCAGCAAGGAGTTCAGTTTAGGCACAAATATCTGGATATGCGAAGTCTTTCCACTGCCACTTGCTTTCAGAACATCACCGAAACCATTGAGAATCAGAATCTGACTCGGCTGTTTTCTTTAAGCACTCCCTTCAATTCTGAACTCATCAAGCAATTCTATGCTACTCTTTATGTTCCGGATGATGCCAATGAACCCAACTCATGGACGCTGGAATGGATGATCCAAGGTAAAGTCTTCAGAATGTCCTTTGCCGAATTCATGGAGATAGTCAATATTCCCAGGCATTCTGTAGTCCAAGAAAAGATTCACTTAGAACCTGATCTAGCTGAAGAAGAATTTGCTACCCTGTTGGACACTGAAGTCTCTGCAAGCTACTTTCCTGAAAACATTCGCCCGAAGCATTTGAACTTCATCTCCAGGACTTGGTTCTACATCTTGTCCAACTCTTTGATTCCATTGAGTACTGTTTCAGAAGAATCGAATATTTATCCAGAGACAAGGCATGCAATTATGAAGCTCACTCATGGTCTCATCTTTGACTTTGAAGACTGCTTCATTCGGAACTTGGTTCATGCAGTAGAGCTGCCATTCACACTGAAACCTTATGCTCCCTGGCTGCAAGTTGTCTGCGATTATGGCAGGAATGAAGACTTTGTGGCTCGCCATCATCCGAAGCTTTTCCTTCCACCAGTGTGTGACACTTTGGAATTGCTGAGGAAGCCCAATGATCCGTTTTCCACATATGTTGGCGTGCGCCATGAAGTCAATGAGCGAAACTTATCCAAGAAATTCCAGAAAGACTGCCACCACTTTGAAGTTAATCTTCGGTCGCAGCAAATGCTCGAAAACTACATTGAAGCCAATCAGGGCCAGATGAAATTTCTTGCTGATGAGATCAACCGCGTTGGCAACATTGCGCTCAATAACAATAGGTATTTGCGTGTTCTCAAACGTCATTCCTGGAAGGGGCTCCGGAAATTCAACTATGTCAAAGGCGTTCGTAAAGATCGCATTTACAAAGAGTATCCGCACCTCCAGCGAAACTTTTCCCGTGATGATTCAGTAGACCGCCAGAATCAAAAGATCCCTCCCCTGCACAAGATTGATGAAGTCTTCTTCGTCAACGAACCAGAACCCATCAGGCCTGATACCGTCTCTGAGAACGACTCCATCACCTCAAAGGACGACGAAGGCCTCGATGACAGCGACCTCGACATCAACCTCATCACCCAGACGCGCCACGAAGCCATTCCTTCGTCTTCTTCCGAAGAAGAATCCTCTGGTGATCAATCTTCGTCGGACGAGTCTTCGTCAAGCTCCGCTTCGTCGGGTTCCCAGGGTGCTGATGCCACGCAATAAATCTCTCGAACCTCTTCCCAACCTTTTCTCCAATCATTGACAAAAAGGGGGTGAATGAGGGCATCGATGAGTTAGATTTGCATCGGGGAAAGAGCTTTTGCTATTTGCTTGTGCTTCACTTGGTTAAGTTACAACAAACATTCCATTCATTTCGATTGGGTTGTAACTTAAGTTTAACTTCAGTCTTGCTACTCCTGTGCTACGACTAAGTTTTAATAACCCCTTCGCTTGCAAGTATTGCTTCGTATCTTCTATCTTGCAGGTGGTTATTATTTTCTAAGTCACAGGTCATTGGAAGCAGTTGCATACATTACTGGATATATATCTTCAACTGCAATTGTCTTCGCTAAGATATTTGTTTTGCTCTCCACCGAAGAAATTTCCTTCAAGCATTAACTTCGATTATATAAATCTTTGATGCTTGCATTCAAGGGGAGCCAAAAACTTCATATCTTAGAGTTTGTATCACAAAAACTTCAATATCTTTTATCGATGCCTGTTTTGTCAACAATAGTCCCAAAAGGGGGAGATTGTAAGAGCAAAGTTTTTCCCCCGTGTGTTTTGGATATTGTTGGACAAGACAGTAGAGGAACTAACAATGTTTTCTAGTGTAAACAGTTGAATAGGTTCCTGAAGGACAAGCTAGGTGATAAAGGTTCAAGGAAGGTTTTCAAGTTATCAAAGAATTACCCCCTGAGCGAAGCTTAATCACGGAGGATGACCCCCAAAAATGAAGGTGTCCTGAAGCTCAACTCATTGAAGGAAATGAACAAGACGGCGCAAGACTTAGATGTTTTTGTGTAGTTCTTTTTAAGTTCTTTGAGTCATAGGACAAACCGTACTATCAAGAGGGGTTTTAGTTTGTGGACACCGAAGTCATTGAGAAAATGCTCAGATCAAATCCACACCAAGTGAGAAGCCAGAGCGAAGAAATATCATGTGTAATAAGTTAAGCTTCAGTAGAAAAGACTTCGTTCTTTGGGTTCTGAAGCAGAACTAAGTCCATGAGTCGGCTTTACTTGATCCGCAAGAAAGTTGCGAAGTGACTACAAATCCGACCGTTGTGGACACGTGTCAAGCTGTCACTTCGGGTCAATTTGGTCATTCCGCACCTCGGGATCGCCAATTATAAATACGCCGCCCCATCCTCCATTTGCGGGTGGCTGCTCTGAGAATATTCCTGAGAGAGACTGAAGAGAGCACCCCAAGAACCCCACCGAAGCAAAACCAAAAACCCAGAATACTGAAGCCTAAGTCCCATTGATCTGAGCAGATTCGAGATGACTTAGGTGAAAGCTTTCTAGCCTTTTTATCTTGGAGAACTGCAATTCTCCTAGCCGGTTAGAGTGTTGTTCTTCAGAGAGCGAAGAGTAATTGTCGCCTCCAAGTCCAGTTTGTCGAAGGTTTCGGTGATTTCCATAATGGTGAAATGGTGAAGACCCATAATGCGTCCATTATGGAAAGGGATTCACGGAAGCGCAAGGCTCCACAAGAAGCTGAACCACCTGTTGCAAAACCAGTTGCTGCCAAGGCTACTATTTCAAAGGCTTCGGACCCTTCTCCTAAGAAGAAAACTGTAGTGTCGGGAATATCTGACAGACATGTGGATAGTGTATCCGTGATCGTTGATGCATTCCAAACAACTTTTATGTTCAGAACATTTCCATCCGGAAAGTCTTACCGCTACCGGGTAATTACCGGACAAACGATTCGGAGGGGGAATGTTCCGTGTGTGGTATGTTAGAGGGGTCTGGTGGGTATACGAGTAGCGTATTTGTATTCGTTGTATTTTTCTGATCAAGTTTTATGTACAAAGTTTTTCCATCATAGCTACGGTTTAAAAGATATTGATTTTCAAAGTTTTATTCAATTTAAATCAATTTCTGGATTTATTTAAATCATTATTTCAACATTATCCAGAACAGGAACTTTGAACAGGTCAACTGACACGAGGGCCCACTAGTCATACACAGAGGCAATTTAAATCATTTATTTTATTTATCTAGCATATGGGCCCACATTTCATACACCTCACTATTAATAAATCATTTTTTAACTAGACAATGGGTGGGGCCTAAGTGTCATAGACACAGTTACATCTAACAGTTTTGTTTAGATTAATTAGATGGCCTTGGGCCCACTTGTCAACTGCCCTAGCTAATAATCAGTGAGGGGGGGATTATCTGCTAATTAGCTATTAAGGCTAACCACTAGGACGGGCCCACCTGCCAGTGGGGTTAGCCCGTGGCTAGCCCACGGCTGCCCACGCCACGCGACAAGACCGCCACGACGACGACGGGGCTAGCAGGGGAGAGGATGTGGTGGGGCGTGTTTGCAGCGGGCAAGCGAGGCATGCCGAGGCTCGGCGGGCAGAGGAGGTCGGGCATGCCCATGGACACGCAGATCGTGTCCAAGGCGTGGCCAGGGGCGCGGCCGGAGAAAGACGACGACAACGAGGCCGCCCCCGGGCACACGCATCTGGAGGCAGGGGCACGTCGAGCGGGGCTACTAGCGCCCGCGGCGCGTGCGGACATGAGCCGGGCGTCCGGTGAGCGCATGTGGACAAGGGTACAACCGGCCATGGCGGGCAAGGAGGGGCTGGGCTCGGCCATCCATGCCGGCGGCGATGGGATGCAACAAAGGGGGCGGCAGAGAAGGGGATTACAACGCGGGTCTCACCAGGAGCACGACGGAGAGGTTGCGAGGGCGGGGGGAGCTTCACCGGCGGTGAATTTTGCAGGAGGAGTGCGGCATCCGTGGCGGGGGAAGGGCTCGATTAGCTGCGCGTGTGGCGTCCCGGCAGCGATGAGGTGCTTGGGGAGACGAGGGAGAGGATGGGGAAGCCACTGTACAAGGCGGCCATGCCTGAGGAACACGGTGGCCGCGTGAGCTCGTCGGAGCGTGCCCATGGTGGCTCGGGATCGCGGGGAAGACTAAGGCCAAGGGGGGGGGGGGATAGATTTAGGGTTTACAGGGGGGAGGTGCAGCCCAGTCTTATCCACCAGGGAGCACCACTGTAGCGGCTCAGGCGACCTGGTTCGATGGAGACAGGGGACATGATTGCCATGTCCACCAGGAGGAGCAGAGGAACAGTAGGATGAAGAAAGAGATGGTGGGGGTGTGGTGGGCCACAATGGGGTTTCGCATCGGGTGACTTTTAAGTGTTTCCCATATTTTTTTGCATTTCCTATTATTCAATTTAATTTGTTTTATTTTACTTATCAACCATTATTTTTTTATAAAACCTGTAACCAGTACCAAAATTAGTTTTATAACATATAGTGATGCCATAAAAAGTTTGGGTATTTAATAAATCATATGCATTTTTGTTTTTTGACTGCAACTTAATAAAAAGGGGATTTTGGTTGCTGTAAATAATTGTTTGCATTATTTTAAAGCTTAATAAATTCCCATGCACCTATTTACATAATCTACTGATTATTGTGCAATTTATCAAATTGGTTGCAAAATATTTGGGTGAACTTTATTTTCCACTAATTTTTAGAAATTCCATTTGGGTTTGAATTCAATCTAAGCATGATCAAGGTTGATTAAGGCTTGCTAATTAATTTTATATTACTCAAACAAAAAGTATTACTTTTGAGTGACACTGGGGTGTTACAAATCTCCACCACTACAAAGAATTCTTGTCCCGAGAATTAAAAGTAGTGTAAGGGGTAAGGTTTTGGTTTCGTATTCTAACTAGTCTTCTTGGTATTTTTGCCCTTCTCGAAGCAGTTAATCATTCTCGTTGATGTCTTCATTTCTCTGCATCAGTGCATCTCGATGAGTTTTCATCCTTCATTCAGGGTTGCATCGTACCAACGAATAGGTTAGGGGGAACACTTAGGGGGTTGAATCGACACAAGGTTAATCAACCGGGGCATTCCGATGGAATGAGGTACAGAGTATCCCTCGAGTTTAAACTCAGGGAAACACATCGAGGGATACCAAAGAAAGTATAAGAAGTTTCAAGCGGATAGGCAAGCATTCGATGTCGACGAAGGAGGATGCAAAAGGGGGTCCAGAGCACCAGGCAGAAGCACTGAGTCTGATATCGAACTGAATATCACAAGGTAGAGGAGTCGTGAGTTGCATACGAGGTCAAGCTCGAGGAATAACCTCGAGAACATATGGGTACAAGAGAGTCAGTTTCGATCATGTGGAACTGTGGGTTATGGGACCACATTGAATAAGAAGGGTGGGGACATTCCATGCGATCACGATGAAAGGTATGACGGAGAATAGCTTGTCAGCTATGTCGGCAACAACATCAGTGCCAAGGGAGAGGGACGAAGAGAACCATCTTCCTGCTCGTTAAGACGAGGTGGACCAATTGGCAAGGTTCTTGTCCATCGGTGGTCACCGAAAAGTTATCAACAATTGTAACAGGTTGTACGGACAAAGTAGTACACCGAAGTGTTTACATAAGAAGAGAATTATCACTGCTTAGATGAGTTACCTCAAAAGAAAGGTTAAATAGACCAATGGAAAAGAAATTGTGGTTATACCCAAGCATTAGGGGTATATCATCCCCAAGGGAAAACAGAGCAAGATATACATGACCAAGTTTGTATTGGCAGGGAGTCAAAGGAGGTTGTCGATGATAACACAAATCATCGAGGGGAAAGGATGGTATTTCTCACGATGCATCCAAGTAACACTTGGCAGAAGTCAAAATGTCGATGATGGCCACAACACATCATGTCAAAAGGTTTCAATAAAATACAATCAAACAATGGCGACATCGAGAAAAAGGAATGGTGAAGCAAAAGTATTCGGTGTTCCCGGTTGAGGGCAACCCAGAACCATGAAATGGCTATGAGAGGGATAGGCATTGTTTCATCACAATTCATAAGAGGTAGTGCAAGGGCTTGATATCCTCGAGATACCAGGGGTAATACTCGAAGGTAGAATGGTGGATCATAGGTGTAAAAGAATTTATACAAGGGGGTTAATTATCTTTACGAGAAGCTTTCATGATAAGTTCTACATAGTATCCATGGGCATGAACACAAAGGTTCAGGGTCGACTCCCACTTCTTCAATGCATAGCCTTTCATTCACTCCTCGTTGCCGATGAATTCATAGCATTCAAAATTTTATCTGGCATAACACCAGTAGAGTATGACCCGTAGAAGTTGTTGGGTTTACTCAGATGGCTGAAGCATAGATACAACCCACTTTACGAATCTATACAACAAACAACAAGAACAAGGGGACCAGTTTGAAAGCAGAAGGCTGATGGCATGGAGCAAATGATACTGTTCGCCAACGGCATTTCGTATCAGGGAAAGCTCATCAATGATTTAGGACACCAGGGGACGACAGGTAGTAATCCACCAAAAAGGTCAGGCGGCGTACAGAGAGTCTGGGGCGAGTAAAGGTAGTCAACCATAAGAAGAAAGAATGCCAAAGCATTGGAGATAGAAGCATCAGAATAATTCGATGCTAAAATTCAAAGGAAGTATGACTTCCATATCGGTGTATCAGATTCAAATACATCGATCAAACATGAGTAAGTTGAATAGAAGCTTGACGATTAATCAATTAAGGTTTGATTTACCGAGAACCAGCTCATGTCCAGAATGACGTCTGAGCCAAAAGAATGGATTCATACAGATCAACTGATGACTACGTACACTGGCACACACGACAATTCAACAGATCAGAATGCCAATGCCAAGGGAGGTCAAAAAATACTACAAGACTAATGGGATAAATCATAGTGCAAGCAGGTAAGAAGAATCTCCAAAGCAGTAGGCTGCCGAGGATTGTCGCGAGATTGAATAGTATTTCAAAGTATTTTGGGAATCACATGAACAACTTAGAATGAACGAACCCTCGATATATGTGAGGAATTATCCGCGGGGTGAAAATAAGTTGCAAGGTGGTAGGCTCAAAGGATTCCCGAAACAACAGAGAATATTACCGGGTATCTTGTATTAACAAGAGCAACTGGGATCGAATGACCAAACGAAAGGTGTATGTAATTACCCACATTGACTTATCGGTGGTGGGGAATCACAAAGCAGTGGTCATAAGGGTCTCGGGAATTTATCGGAGAGTATCTTCGACATATTCTGGCGAAGTAAGAGATCATCTGGAAGGTAGGGCTCTCCGGAAGGAAAGTAGTCATGAGAACCTAACGTCAGAGTTAGCAAAATCTTTAACCCAAAAGAGAAGAGAGATCAGAGCCCTAGAGTAAAGGTACGGAGAAAAAGGATCCTAATACCACCCAGTTGGCGACGTTGGCCGATAAGCCACACGACACTGTTAGTAAAGTAGTTTTGCAAAGACTATACTCGACTTCGACCAAGGAGTTGGAAGGGGTGTCCTACAGGCAGTCAGCTCTGATACCAACGTGTGACGCCCCCAAAATCACACCATGTACAGTAATCATACACGCAAGGTACACGATCGAGATCAGGGACTCACGGTAAGATATCACAACACAACTCTACAAATAAAATAATGCAAGCTGTTTAATACAAGCCAGGGGCCACGAGGGCTCGAATACAACAACTCGAAAGCACAAAGTTAGCGGACGCAATATTATCTGAGTACAGACACAAAAATACAAGGATGCCTCAAGAAGGCTAGCACAAATATCAATAGATCGAAAAGGCGAGGCCTCCTGCCTGGGAACCTCCAAACTACTCCTAGTCAACGGGGAACTCGACATCGTAGAAGGCATCGGGGATCTTCATGTTGCGGTGGTCGGCATCGGGGATCTCCTGCTCCTGGACTCCAAGGCTCCAACGTCGACTGCAGCAGCCTATCGGGCAAAACAAAAAGGGGAAATAAAGCAAGGGTGAGTATCTAGCATACCCGCGAGTCTTACGTCCACTACTAAGAATTTATGCATTTGTATCAAATGGAAAGGGGAGGATGTATATAGTGGACGGCAAGGTAGAAGTCAGAATAAGGATAAGAAGCTAGGCTTATCGAAGACTAGCATCTTCTGACGAGTCTTGTAGCACAAGAAGAGAACAGCCAACAGTTTATATAAAGCATAAAGTAACAATGCGACAGAAGTTGCTGCAACATTGTATAATAGTAAGTTTTAAAAATTAATAATAATAAATGCCTCTGAGTTCCCCTCCTTGACTTCCCTGCGAGGAAGAAAACCCGGAACCAACAGATTAATAGTAGTAGTTTGTAGTGATGAGATCCGGCTTCAGCATAAAGCTTCATGTTACCATGTACACGGCTATTCGAATAGATTAAACTCCCTGCAGGGTGCACTACTGTTTAGCCTGCATGCTCGGATCTCCAGGATGGCGGGAACCTTGTTAGGGAACGCTCCACCAAAGCTATACGACATGGCGCAGCCCATCCTAGGCTCAGTAGAGAGGCCATTCGCCGGACTATATCCTATGCGCTCAGGGATCTAGGTCCCTCACCCTTCCATGCTCCTGCACGGTGCGAGTCTGGCCGGTGAAGCAAAAGCAAATCCAAACACACCTGCTGCAACAAAGAAGACAACACCGCTTCCCGGCGATTCGGCCGCAGTACTGCTGATGTCTGAAGAGCTTTCGGACGAACTACGACGCGGAGGGCCCACAACGTAATCCCACGTGTAGGTAGTGCGTACAGACCAATGGGTCTATCAAGTCATCCACCGAACCATTTTGCATTTTAATATTATCTCGCAGACAACCGTTATCGCCGTCTGACTAACAACACGACCGACAACGAACAGCAACAAGGTCCACCAGTAACGTCGGGGCCTGCCCTGTCGTCCCGTCAAAGCACGCGGTTACCAACAAGGTGAACCGTCTCCTTACCTTCTCTTGCATGTGCTCTTGGTAGAGCTCGACTTTTCGTGGTTTGGTAACTCTCGCGAGATACGAGCAGGGGCCAAGCATGCCAGTAACGTCGGTCATACCCTCCCTATCGTTCCCGATGCAATACCGCTTGCAGGCACCGTTGGGTCGCCCAACTCTTACCTTTAAGGACAACCGTTGCTCATGTACCTAGAGTGGCTATACAGAGTCAGCAACGACTGGAGTACGAGGATTACTCCTCGATAGCTCCACTTGATGTGGCTCGGCAGAGTCGAGGTAGGGGCCTTAGGCAGTGTCTGCATTGTACCGTACCTATGAAGTTATAGTCATTGTATCCGCGTTCACTCCCCCGAGTGATCACGGCCCGCTATCTAATCCTAGTTGTCTAACAAAGCGCATGGCTCATTGCTGACTAATGCATAATTATAAGAGGCATCATAGGATAAAGGAAGGTACATCAAGGGGATACAAAGGCATGCTATGCAGTTGAATAGGATTGTAACGCAGCAGCAGCAGTAAAAATGCCTAGTGCAAGAAATGTACGGAAAGATAGGCGATATCTGGGGAATAGAATGGCTCTGCTTTCCTGGAAGCTCGCGGGAGAGGTACGGTCGTCGACGACGTAGTTGATCACAGGGGCATCAGCAGCGGTCGTCGGGACTGCCGAACAGTAAGAGAGGGGAGGAGAAACAATAAATACACAGCAATAATAACAATACAAGGTTATGATATAGCAGATACAAAGTAATGGGGCTCTAACGCAGTGTTCGGTGATTTGCTCGGAGCAGGAATTTATCTGGGGTTGACTCATCAGTATCGGTGGATTACCGAACAGATGATCCAGAGGGGAAGTTTCCATGTCTTCAGTGTCATGAATATCTGACAGACATGTGGATAGTGTATCCGTGATCGTTGATGCATTCCGAACAACTTTTATGTTCAAAACATTTCCATCCGCAAAGTTTTACCGCTACCGGGTAATTACCGGACAAACAATTCGGAGGGGGAATGTTCCGTGTGCGGTATGCTAGAGGGGTGTGGTGGGTATTTGTATTCGTTGTATTTTTTTGATCAAGTTTGATGTATAAAGTTTTTCCATCAGAGCTACGGTTTAAAAGATATTCATTTTCAAAGTTTTATTCAATTTAAATCAATATCTGGATTTATTTAAATCATTAATTCAACATTATCCAGAACAGGAACTTTGACCAGGTCAACTGATACAGAGGGCCCACTGGTCATACACAGAGGCAATTTAAATCATTTATTTTATTTATCTAGCATATGGGCCCACATGTCATACACCTCACTATTAATAAATCATTTTTAGCTAGAAAATGGGTGGCGCCTAGGTGTCATAGACACAGTTACATCTAACAGTTTTGTTTAGATTAATTAGATGGCCTTGGGCCTACTTGTCAACTGCCCTAGCTAATAATCAGTGAGGGGGGATTATCTGCTAATTAGCTATTAAGGCTAACCACTAGGACGGGGCCACCTTCCAGTGGGGTTAGCCCATGGCTAGACCACGGCTTCCCACGCCGACGACAAGACCGCCACGAGGACCACGGGGCTAGCAGGGGAGAGGCTGTGGTGGGGCGTGTTTGCAGCGGGCAAGCGAGGCATGCCGAGGCTAGGCGGGCAGAGGAGGCCGGGCATGCCCGTGGACACGCATGTCGTGTCCAAGGCGTGGCCAGGGGCGCGGCCGGAGCAAGCCGGTGACAACGAGGCCGCCCCCGGGCACACGCATCTGGATGCAGGGGGCACGTCGAGCGGGGCTACAAGCGCACGTGGCGCGTGCGGACACGAGCCGGGCGTCCGGTCAGCGCGTGTGGACAAGGGTGCGACCGGCCATGGCTGGCAAGGCGGAGCTGGGCTCGGCCATCCATGGCGGCGGCGATGGGATGCAGAAAAGGGGGCGACAGAGAAGGGGATTACAACGCGGGTCTCACCAGGAGCACGACGGGGAGGTTGCGAGGGCGGGGGGAGCTTCACTAGCGGCGAATTTTTTCGGAGGAGTGCGGCATCCGTGGCGGGGGAAGGAGCTCGATTAGCTGCGCGTGTGGCGTCCCAGCGGCGATGAGGTGCTTGGGGAGACGAGGAAGAGGATGGGGAAGCCACTGGACAAGGCGGCAAGGCCTGAGGACCACGGTGTCCGCGTGAGCTCGTCGGAGCTTGCCCATGGCGGCTCGAGATCGCGGGGAAGACGAAGGCCAAGGGGGGGGAATAGATTTATGGTTTACAGGGGGGAGGTGCAGTGCAATCTTATCCACCAGGGAGCACCATTGTAGCGGCTCGAGCGACCTGGCTAGACGGGGACAGGGGGCGCGGTCGCCATGTCCACCAGGAGGAGCAGAGGAACAGTAGGAAGAAGAAGGAGATGGTGGGGGTGGGCTGGGCCACAGTGCGGTTTCGCACCGGGCGACTTTTAAGTGTTTCCCATTTTTTTGCATTTCGTATTATTCAATTTAATTTGTTCTATTTTACTTATCAACCATTATTTTTTATAAAACATGTAACCAATACCAAAATTAGTTTTATGTCATATAGTGATGCCATAAAAACTTTGGGTATTTAATAAAAATCATATGCATTTTTTGTGGACTGCAACTTAATAAAAGGGGATTTTGGCTGCTGTAAATAATTGTTTCGATTATTATAAAGCTTAATAAATTCCCATGCACCTATTTACATAATCTACTGATTATTGTGCATTTTATCAAATTGGTTGCAAAATATTTGGGTGAACTTTATTTTCCACTAAATTTTAGAAATTCCATTAGGGTTTGAATTCAATCTAAGCATGATCAAGGTTGATTAAGGCTTGCTAATTAATTTTTTATTACTCAAACAAAAAGGATTACTCTTGAGTGACACCCGGGGTGTTACATTCTTGTCCTAAAGTTGAGGTGTTAGCATCACCATTGATAGGTCCATTAGGTGGACTATGGATGTGTTCGGTGCTAAAAGTTTTGAGATCCTCAACAACTTGTATAGTGGCAATAGTAGTGTTTGTAGGATAGCTCTTGATCCTATCTTCCTCTTCTTTTTCTCTAGCCCATATATCCTTAAGTTTGGCTAGCATTCTAATGTTCTCATTAATTTGCACTTGAATAGCATTCATGGGTGTAGTTTTTCTTTCCTCAAGGGGGAAATTCTAATTTTAAGCATCTCTATATCATGATCTATATTTTCTACCTTCAAATAGAGACTATCTAATTTTTATAGTTTCTCTTTTACACTCTTGTTGAAGGCTTTTTGAGAAGTGATAAAGTCCTTAAGCATGCTCTCTAATTCCGAAGTGGAGTTTTTGGTGCTAGGATAAGTGTTGTTATTCCCATAATTGTTGGATGGGAACGGTCTAGGATTGTTGCTATCAAAATTACTCATATAAGCATTATTATTGAAGTTGTTCCTAGAAATAAAATTAACATCTACTTGCTCTCTTTCTTGAGCAACCAAATAATTTAAAGGAACATCATGAGGATCAATAGGAGCTTGCTTAGTAAGTAAAGACATGATCAAGTCAACCTTTTCATTTAAAGAGGTCTCCTCAACAGAGTTTACTTTCCTACCTTTTGGAGATCTTTCGGTGTGCCATTGAGAATAAGTTTTCATCATCTCTTCCAATAGCTTCGTGGCAGCACCAAGTGTAGTTGTCATGAAGGTTCCTCTCACGGCCGAGTCCAACAGATTCCGCATGGTAAAGTTTAATCCTGCATAGAAAGACTAGATAACCATCCAAGTAGTCAAACCACGTGTAGGGAAATTCTTAACAATATACTTCATATGTTCCCAAGCTTGGGCAACGTGTTCATTATCTAGTTGTCTAAAGTTCATAATGTTACTTCTCAACTGGATAATTTTAACAGGTGGGTAGTACTTCCCAATAAAAGCATCCTTGCACTTATACCTAGAGTCTATGTATTCCTAGGAAAGGATTGGGGCCACTCCTTAGCTCTTCCTCTCAAGGTGAAGGGAAAAAGCTTAAGTTTAACAATGTCACCATCTACTTCTTTGTACTTTTACATATCACAAAGCTCAAAAAATTTATTAAAGTGCAAAGCAGCAGCATCTCCAGCACCGGATAATTGTTCTTTCATGACAAGATTTAGTAAACAGGTTTGATTTCTTATGAAGGTATTGAAGTGGCAGGTGGAGCAATAGGAGTGCTAATAAAGTCATTGTTGTTGTGACTAGTGAAGTCACACAACTTGGTGTTTTCAGTGGAACCCATAGTAACAAGCAAGAGCAAAGTAACTAAATTTTTTGTCGTTTTTGGTATAAGAATCTAAAGCAAAAACTAGAAAGTACACTAAAAGACTAAAAAGCAAAGGTAAAAGATAGTGTGCAACTCCCATATCTTGAATATTGGAGTCCCCGACAACGGCGCCAGAAATTTGCTTGATGGGTGAAGATAACACCTCCTCGTTGGTTACCCCAAGTGGAAGGTTTTATGTAGATAGAAGCAAATTTCCCTCGGTGAAGGTACCAAGGTTTATCTCCGGCGGACTCCAAGGAATTCAAGTAGGTGTCAACGGCGCCACATGGTTGACGTGGAACTGCACACAGAAACAAATAACTTTGCTTCCAACGAGTTCGGAGAGGTTGTCAATCTCTCTGGCTTTGTCGTTTACAAAAGATCAACCGCACGGTGGAAATAGTGTTGGTGATTGCAACTGAAAGGAAACAAAGCAGTAAAGAGTTGAGGTGTAAACAATTGCGGAAATATGGATCGGGGTCCAATGATGTTCACTAGTGATGTCTCTCTCCAAAAAGACGATAAAACAGCTAAGATGGGTGAACAAATAGCAGCTGGGGAATTCACAGAATTATAAACGCACCGCAGTGCTAACTATGCCACAAGAAAATTAGAGGCTCAAAAGTATGGGCAGTACGCCAAGACAAGTAGACCGTTTATTCATCAGCATCTACTCACTAATCATCCACCTTGAGATATCTGTCCAGAACATCTCACTGGTATTAAGTTGCAAGCCCCACCCAAAGTGTAAACCCAAAGAAACAGACAACTTCATTAACAAACTTTGCATAAGGTAAACAATCCTTACAATCGTGGTTACAAGAACCGTTGTTTTCTCCCTGGTGGCAACAGCACATCCCCTAGTCTCATATTTTTGTCACTCAAGCTAGACATCGGGGGGAATGAACCCACAATCAAGCACAACGCTCCCTCTTGGATTTAATATCTACTACTTGGCCAAAGCAATAAAAAGTAACGGAGAACATGCAAGAATTACTCAAGAACAAAATATAATAGGAGAACCAAATATATAACTCATCACGATCTGAACATAATCTCATAATCCATCGGATCCCAGCAAACACATCATAGAAACAACGGAAAGATTACATAAGTGCCTTGATCATGTAGGGAATCTCACAAGGGCTAAGAATTGAAGCACCTGATTGGAGAGAAGACATCACATAACTATTGTTCATGGACCCATGGTCCAAAGGGGACTACTCACGGCACATCCGGAAGCGCTCATGGTGGTGGAGAAGCTCCCGGAGTTCAATCCTCCCTCCGGCAGGGTGCCAGGACAAGGTCTTCTGGAGATCCCGATCTCAGGATCGCGCCAACGGCGGAACAGAGGTGAAAATCGTGATGCGCGGTCTATTTTCAGGCTTTTTGCATCGGGAAGTAAATACATGCCGAAGGGGGGCACAGGGGGAGATGTCTTCCTCCCAGGCGGCCTGTGGGCATGGCCCCACCCCAGGCCGCGCCAGGTGGCCGCTTGGGACGGGGTGTCCCCCCTCTGTCTCTCTTTCGGGCTTCTGGAGGCTTCCGTTACGCTGATTTTTTTATATATTTTTCTTGTAATTTTTTGGGCACCGTAAATATGGGTATAAACCTGCAATTCACAGACATCACCAGACATAAACTGGTACTGGGTGCACTGAGTTAGTAGGTTAGTCCAAATTTGTGTAAAAAGGTATGAAAGTGTAGCAAAACACATAGCAATGTCACCCAAATGAGCATGGAACAAGCAGAAATTATAGATACGTTTGGGACGTATCAACGAACCATGGTACTTGTTACATGTGGGATCCAGAAGATGGAGGTAAGAAGGAATTTACATATATGTTATACTCTTCATTGTTGGTTCCATTGTTTAGTTAGATGTTGCATCGTTTGAATTGCAGGTTCGATGCAGCCCCCACTTTTAATTCGAGAGACACATCAATTTAAGGAGCATGACCGCCGGATGATCAATTGGGATAACTGGGATAAGAAATGGTACCTCGTTCCTGCTGATCGCCGTGACTACTTTATACAAACATTGCTACTCATGCGGGTTGTTGTAGATGCCGTCGAGGACGAACCTGAAATTCCACTCCTGAACCGGATAATATGATCATACAAGGGTGTTGTCTGCGATGTCTACGGGATTGATGCATCACCCTGAAGAGACTTCCGGGGAGTAGAATGGCAGATGGTTAGCGACCTAGGTTAGTTCTCCATCTTTTTAGGCCAAAGTTATCCCCGCGTGCTGAAAATATCACCGGTGCGCAGTGGCGATGATGGATTCCCGTTTATTAAGCCTGGTTGTGCTTTCCTTGTTGGTTCTCGCAACTCCGTCTTTGAAATAGTTACATTGCCTAAGATATGTCGTTTTAAATTGGACGACTCTCCTATGCTGGATTGTGAATTGAACCCAAACAGGGACTGTTGGACGAGCCGTGGGTCAGCAAGTGTGTGGATAGTATCGTCGTTGCAAAACTTCAAAGATTGGACCAACTGGGTCAGGACGCATGAATGTGTAGTATTTTCATCCTTAATTAGTATGTAAGAGATGTATATATATATATATATATGTAACTGAAGCGCAAATGTGCTATGTGAATTAAAAGTATTTGGCTTGTAAACCCCAAACTTTTTATGTGTTCAACATTAAGCATTAACAATATGTGATCGTTTGTTATCATAAATGCAATTGTAAACAATATCAAATCTGCAGATCAAATTGGTAAACAATATCAACTCTGCATATCAAATTGAGAGGATTATGAAAAAATATAAATACACTTCGTTTACAAACTAGACCATTCCTTTTGAAGTATCGGGGATTCGATCGGAATAAACCACATTACAAAGACATCACATTATTTTTAAATCATTTAAACCCCAACCTTGTTATGTGTTCAACGTTAAGCATTCGCACTAAGATCCTGAAATTTCAAACATTTCTGACTTTATTTGGCAATTTCAAAGCATTAACTGAATTATTTTTGATAAAATGGCCCTAAAATTGAAAATCAATTCAAACGGCCTCTAAAAAGGACGAGACCTGGCATGCTATCGTTATTTGACATGGATGGTAGCTGGTAAAAAATGAGAGGATTATCAAAAAGTTAGTTACACTTCGTGTACAAACTAGACCATTCCTTTCGAAGTATCAGAGATTCGATTGGAATCAACCACATTACAAAGACATCGCACTATTTTTAAATCCATTAAACCCCAAACTTTTTATGTGTTCGACATTAAGCAAACACACTAAGATCCTGAAATTTCAAACGTTTCTGACTTCATTTGTAAATTTTAATGCATTAAATGAATTATTTCTAATCAAAATGGCCCTGAAATTGAAAACCAATTCAAATGGCCTCTAAAAAGGATGAGACTTGGCATGCTGTCATTACTTGACCTAAACGGTAGCTGGCAAAAATTTGAGAGAATTATAAAAAAATTAGATACGCTTTGTGTACAAAATGCATTAGTTGAATAGTGTTCAAACAATGAAAAACCCCGTTGACCATCTCAAAACCCTAGAGGATATCTCTTAACCCTAGCGCACAACTATGGCCATTGGATGTAACTGTGGCGCCGAATGATAGTCGTAGGATCTTACCGTGGTCCGCGAGAAGCTGGTTATGCGACCTGATTGGTTGGATATATATTCAAGTATATTACACACATTTTATAATGCAGATTCGTTTGTGATCATCTGACACGTAACTAGCACCCCACCTACCGAAGGTTTCTCGTATCATCTCATTCGGGTAAACAATAATGTCCGTTTGCGATAGGACTATAACGCATATAATTGTATACTTCTCCTGCCAGTCCCCACTTCACGAAGTCAACACATTATTCTTAAATCCTTCAAACCCAAAACTTTATACGTGTTCAACATGAAGCATTGACCCTAAGGTTCTGAAATTTTGAATGCTTCTGACTTCATTTGGCAATTTTAATGCGTTAAATGAATTATTTTTTAGCAAAATCACCCTAATTGAAAATTAATTCAAATGACCTATAAAAAGGATAATACTTGGCATGGTGTCGTTATTTGACCTACATGGCAGCTGGTAAAAAATTGAGAGGATTATCAAAATACTTAGATACACTTCGTGTGCAAACTAGACCATTCCTTTCGAAGTATCGGGAATTCAATCGGAATCAACCAGGTTACAAAGAAATCGCATTATTTTTAAATCCATCAAACTCCAAACTTTTTATGTGTTAAGAATTAAGCATTCACACTAAGATCCTGAAATTTCAAACGTTTCTGACTTCATTTGGCAATTTCAAAGCATTAAATGAATTATTTTTGATCAAAATGGAGCCTGAAATACAAAACAAATTCAAACGGCTTCTAAAAAGGAAGATACTTGGCATGATGTCGTTATTTGACCTGCATGGCGGCTGGTAAAAAATTGAGAGGATTATAAAAAAAATTAGTTACGCTTTGTGTACAAACTAGACCATTCCTTTAGAAGTACCGATGATTCTATACGAATCTACCACATTACACGTCGCATTATTTGTAAATTCTTTAAACCCCAAACTTTTTATGTGTTCGACATTAAGCATTCACACTAAGATCCTGAAATTTCAAACATTTCTAACTTCATTTAGCAATTTCAAAGCATTAAATGAATTATTATTTTTATCAAAAAGACCCTGAAATAGAAAACCAATTCAAACGGACTCTAAAAAGGACGAGACTTGGCATGTTATCGTTGTTTGACTTGCATGGTAGCTGGTAAAAAATTGAGAGGATTATTAAAAAAATAGATACGCTTCGTATACAAACTAGACCATTCCTTTTGAAGTATCGGTGATTCGATCGGAATCAACCACACTACAAAGACATCGCATTATATTTAAATCCTTTAAACCCTAAACTTTTTATGTGTTCAACATTAAGCATTCACACTAAGATCCTGAAATTTCAAACGTTCCTGAATTCATTTGGCAATTTCAAAGCATTATATGAATTATTTTTTATCAAAATGACCCTGAAATTGAAAAAAATTCAAACTTCATCTAAAAAGGACGAGACATGACATACTGTCATCATTTGATAAGCATGGTAGCTGGTAAAAAAATGAGATTATTATCAAAACAATTAGTTACGCTTTGTGTACAAACTAGACCATTCTTTTCGAAGTATCGGAGATTCGATCGGAATCAACCAGATTTTAAAGACATCGCATTATTTTTAAATAATTTAAACCCCAAATTTTTATGTGTTCGACATTAAGCATTCACACTAAGATCTTGAAATTTCAAACATTTCTGTCCTCATTTGGCAATTTTAAAGCATTAAATGAATTATTTTTGATAAAAATGGTCGTGAAATTGAAAACCAATTCAAACGACCTCTAAAGATGATGAATTTGGCATGTTGTCATTATTTGACCTACACGGTAGCTGGCAAAACTTTGAGAGGATTATTAAAAAAATTAGATACAGTTTGTGTACAAAATGCATTAGTTGAATAGTGGTCAAACAATGAAAAATCCCGTTGACCGTCTCAAAACCCTGGAGGATATCTCGGAATCCTATCACACAACTATGCCCGTTGGATCTATTCGTAGCGCAGAACAATAGTCGTTGGATCTTACCACGATCCGCGAGAAGCTTGTTATGCGACTTGATTGGTTGGATATATATTCAAGTATATTACACACAGTTTATAATGCAGAGTTGTCTGCGATATCACATATCTCGCCGGTACTCTCCCCCCACAAGGGAAAAAATTCGCCAGCCGAGTCAAATATCTAACATTCGACCTCCGCCCACCAGAAAAAGGCGCCGCATCCCCCCTTTCTTGTTAAAATCCCCACTTGATCCTCCTAGTGTCGCGTCCTAGACGGCGCCGGCAACTCCCACGGCAGCCCCGCCCCCTGGCGTGTACCGCGCGCGGCGGCCTACACGGGGTAACCACCGTTCCATATAGCGTGTGTGGCAGCCTAGACTGTCTAGGCCGGCCGGCTCTCTCCCTGCTAGCCGCACCTCTTCGGTTCACCGCTCACCCTGTTCCGGTAAGATCCCGGCCGCCCTCCTCATGCTCATGCTCTTACTCCTCGATTGATCATGCAAAGCCCGACCACCAAATCATGTATAGTTAGATTGGATTGCATCCATAATTTCAAGTAACTAAACTCATACACTGCAAAATGTTATCATGCATTGTGATGCTCATGTTGTAGTTACTTACATGGACTGTCCATGTCGTGAAAATGTTCAATTGTATGTTTTTATGGGTTGGTTTTATTGTTTATTTTATATGAGTGAGCATGTTATCATTGATTGCCTTTGCATTTATGTTGCACTTCTCTTATGGGGGCAAGTGAGATACCACTCTACTATGTTTAGATTATGAGCATTGTAATCTTGCAGTAAATTTCAGTTGCATATTATTCATTCTTAGCTCTTTATGATATTTTCCCGAGTTTGCACATGATCGCTTTGTACATTATCCTCTTAGCATTGTTCTAATGCTTGATAGATTATCCTCTTACATTACCTAATCATTATATACTCTATACAATTGCAGGGTAGCAATGGGTCACTCTGAGATTTACAACCCAAGTATGCTCATGGTCTAAATGGCTTACACCCCCTTACTATACAAGTGAAGGAAAAATGTGAGTGTTTGGGTTATAATATTTACATCTTGCTTGTAGCTCATTTTCCCAGAGGTTTAGATCCACTCTTCGACCCATTTTGCATCTGGGAAATGAGGTGACCATGACCATGAACCAAGTCAAGAAACTTGGAAAGATTATTAGGATAAACAAACTGTCCACAAAAGAGACCAAACTCTTTGTCTGCATAATGAAGAAGACTTCAGCCAGCTATAAGATGGTACTAATTTACCTCCCTACCATATTTCCTTACACATAAAGACAATTTCAATGACGAGACACGATATTTATGCCTACCTTTGTATTCAATTTTTCTGAATCAGTTCACCGATGATTACCTCTCAACCCACATGTATGGTCAAGAGGCAAGAAAGGTATTTGTACAACACACACGCTACAATATTGAAGTCTTCCTGAAGAGGTCGAAGGATCGATGGGCAGTCATGAACAGGCACTGGGAAAGATGCACAAGCATTCCACTTTCTCGAAGGGTCAATTTTTGCATTCCGCTTCAATAGCTGATCACCCACAAGTGTAGGGGATCGCGATAGTCTTCGCGGGTAAGATAACCCAATTTATTGATTCGACACGAGGGGAGCCAAAGGATATTTATAAGCTTTGACAGTTGAGTTGTCAATTCAACCGCACCTGAAAGATACTTGATTGGAAACGAGATATAAGTGGTAACGGTGGTATGGAAGTGATAGTGGTAATGGATATAATGGTAGCAAAGCAACGAAAGTAAAAACGGTAAAGTAAAGTAATTTGTGACTAGCAAAATGAAAACACTATAGGCTAGGGGGCGGATGGTTGGGCGCTGCATGGATGAGAGACATCATGTATTTTACTTGGGGCAAGGCACACGGAAAAGTAATGATCATCTAGGCATATATCAAACATTAGGCATGTATCCCGAAGGTAGTTGTACGTGCTTGCAATAAGAACTTGCACAACATCTTTTGTCCTACCATTCCGCTACAAACGGGGCCAAAAGGAACTTATGGAGATTAAGGTGCTCCTGTTAAAGAGCACCGGAACAAAGCACTAACAATCAATGGATACATGGAATCCTCAAATTATAGTCATCCCCTTTGGTGTCCCAAGTTGTCGCCATTAGGATCGCCGATTCCGGACTATAATAGGTGCATACAACTCATATATAGGATCAAGAGCACAAATATATTCATGCAAACACATAGGTTCCAGATCTGAAATCATGGCACTCAGGCCCAAAGTGACAAGCAATAAGAACAACAATTCATAGCAAAGATGATAAACACCATACTAGATGATAGGCAACATGCCCCCAAAAATCTGATAAACAATTACATGATCTAACTCATCCAATCCCTACCACCCCCTTTGCCTATAGCAGGGAATTACTCACACATGAAAGGAGAAGTCATGGAGGGATGACGGAGTGGCGATGGCGATGATTCCCCCTCACCAGATGCCAAAACAGCCTCCAGATTAGCTCTCCCGAAGAAGAACAGAGGGTGGCGGCGGCTCCACAAAGAGAATTGCAAAAGCGACTTCTGTTATGGGGTTTCCTCATATAGGGTAAAAATAGGAGTCCTCGTAGGGCACCAGAGGAGGTGGGGCCCTCCCAGGCCCCCTGGTGGCCGCCTGGGCCAGGGGCATCCCCCCTCTTGACCTCCTTCTGACATGTGGCTCCTCCCGGATGTGGATTTTCTCTAATTTTTCCCGGAATTTTCTGAGACACCTAAAAATACATTTTCCTGCACACAAGAAAAACATACATGCAACTGTGCTGAAAACAACGTCAGTCCGGGTTTTTTTCATTCAAATAATGCAAGAATGAGGTCAAAACAATAGCAAAAGTGTTTGGAAAATTCGATACGTTTGAGACATATCAACTCCCCCAATTTTAGCATATTGCTTGTCCTCGAGCAATTCAGTTCAACGAAGTGGACATGACAAAGAAAACTTGACACACTACTTTTGCTTCATTAGATGTATATAAGTATGTACTACGAACAAGACTGTCAAGTGTTGTCACCATGCTACATGGACAATGCACGAAGTGATCCTTCTTTCATGTAAAAAGTTTCAAACAACCACGAATGAATAATATGCTACTAAAAATCAAAAGAAGATCACAATGCACATGACTTGAACATACTAGAGTGGTATCTCGCTAGCCTCTATGAGTGAAGCAAAACATAATTGCAGAAGCTCCTTCGGAGTTTTAAAGGAGACTAGAACTAGATATTTCAAAATGAGTGATATCACAAGCATGCAGAAGACAATGTGGTACTTTGGGACAATGCACATTACACTCAGAATGACAATTATGCTCTAAATAGTTGGTGCTTTGAAGAAAGAAGGGGAGACTCTCAAACCGTGGCTTTTGATGGCAAGGTTGAAACCTCGTGGCTGGAAGAAAAGACTAAACAAGTACCAGAGCTTGTGGTTTTGAAAACAGAGATAAAATGTTTTTGAAAGTGTATCTTTCCAGTCAACGGTAACGATAAAAATTCTCAATATCTTCCATACCAACCATATTAATGACGGTTCCCATGCTTTTGTATTATGCCTACACTTGTGTTCCCTTTCCATCTATCATAAACGGTCCATGGCCACTAATTGCGTGGTGCCTTTTATCTTGCCTCAAGTATGGAAGAGAAGATTGTGAGTCTGTCTCCACCTATCATTAGCAGTTAGTGGCCAACATTTAGTTCCATTTCATTCCGTCATCAAGTATGGAGGGCAAGTGCAATCTTTTATAAAAAATGTAAAATAAGTGAGAACTCGGCATTCTCCAGACCGGCCTCTGCCTCATAAATTTCACTAGAATAAACTTTGTCAAGGAGTAAAACATTTTTAGCATGGAAGGTAATGATTCCGTCTAACACCCCATGATCTTGTACGGATACAAAAAGAGGAGTGCATTTGAATAATTTTGAGATGGTACAAGAAAATCTTCGTTAGGATGGTCGGTAAATACCATATATAGGAAGGTATGGTGGACTCATATGGAGCAACTTGTTTCAAGGGTTTTTGATGCACAAGCAGAATTCCGCTCAGTACAGGCGAAGGCTAGCAAAAGAAGGGGAAGCGACCAGCTAGAGAGAAATAATGGTCATAATCATGCAAAGAGACAAAGTAACATTGAATCGGACATGAAAGTGATATAACTATTCTGAAACAAAAATATCATCAAGGCTTGATAGACATTCAGTCATAAACATGTGTAAGCATGTGCCAAGTCAATCCAAAAATTCTCCAAAGGGAAATACCACTTCAATATGCCAAGTCATGAACAATGCAATGCATGTAAATCATTTCAATAACACATTATGCACTTCAGCTATTTGAAACTAGTCACAAGAAAGCATGAACTACTGCGAAAGCATTGTAAACATAACACTATGTCGCTACAAGCTGGTCTCTAGATAAAAAGTACAAGCATATGTACAAAAGTAGAAAAAAGAGTTCATACCGGCTTTCCTTGTTGCATCCCTTCCGTCGATCTTCATCATTATTGCCTCGTCGCTTGCACAATCGAACGTGGAAAGATATAATCAAGTGCAAATGCAACCATGGACGTGAGATGAACTCTGCAAACAAAGCAAACTAAAGAGAGAAAGGAAATCTTTTTGTATTTTCCAACGGTTAATCGAAAGAAAAAGAAAGGAGAAATCTTGTTATTGTTTTTGCAAATTAAGGTAGAACAAAGAAGAACGGGAAAAAACTTCGAAAACATAAAAATGGACACAAATGGATAATACAATGGAAAGGGAGAAGGCATGTACTACCCCAAGCTTAGGATTTTGGCCTAAGTCGGGCTCGGCTACTGCGGGCCCCAGGAGCTTCCTCCGGCTCCAGGGTGGTAATGGTACGTCCATCTGTCATATGAAGTCTCGGGTGCGTAAACGGACGTCCTGCTGTCCTCCCAAGAAGAAGGCTCCCCACCCCAAGAATAAGTTCCCTCGCCCCACTGGGCAACAGTCTCCTCCTGGGGATGGGAAATCTCCTCCTGCTCCTCCTGAGCAACCCCCTACATGGGGTTGTAGAACTGCTGCTGGACAACGAACTCATCCAGCTCGAGTGCGGTGAAAGACCACCCTTTCCTGCTAGTATGGTTAAACAAAAGTGGTGCAGGTAGACGGATCTCGCGAGTGGTAGTATCGCCAAATCTCATAACATAAACAAGGTTACCAAACTCGGAAGTCCTAGTAACAAAATCATGCCTCTTCATAGCAGAAAGATCAAAGCGTAAGAACGGAAAATGCGCATCATCAGCATGTGCAGAGAGCTCAAGTCGCTCAAGGATAAGTGTGGCGTAAACACCACCAAAGTGAGGTCCTTTGCCACTGTTAGCGACAAGGCGACGCGAAACCAAAGAACCAATATTATACTCGCTGCCTCCTGAGAGGACGGCTGCCAAGATAGCAATATCTGGCCCTGAAATGTTGCTCGTGTTGTCACGAGCTAACACCCCTCGAGAAATATAATATGCAAAATACCTTATGTGAGGAAATAAAATGATGGAAATCTTCCCCTGGTGAACATCCTTCGGGTCCTTGCTGCAAAGAGAAGTGAAGAGGGCCTTCAACTCGGTGGGGTGAGTAGGTGATGGTACGAATTAACGCCCCCTCGTTGGTTACCCAAAGTGGAATGTTGAGATGTAGATAGCAGCAATTTCCCTTAAAGAAGATGCTAAGGTTGAGTATCGAACCAGTAGGACTCCAACGGATACAAGAAGGTGGTGAAGTGAACAATGGCGCCATTCACAACCTAAGGTTGCTTACTTCACCGGGACCTGCACACACAGCAAATAACTTTGCTTCCCAATGAGTACAGAGGAGTTGTCAATTCCTCAGGCCTTGTTGTTTACAAAGGATAAAACGCACGGGATAATAATGATAGTGATAACAACTGAAAAGTAAATACTGAAAGTAAATTGATAGTGTAAACAGTGTTGGAAATATGGACCGGGGTCCTATGATGTTCACTAGTGATGTGACTCTCCCAAAAGACGATCAAATTGCCATGCGAGGTAAAAAAATTACAGCTGGGCAATTGACAGGATTATGTGCGCAAACCAATGCTAATTATGCTATAAAGAAAGGAAGAGGCTCAAAAGCATGGGCGATACGCAAAGACAAGTAGACCGAAATCCATCTGCATCTACCTACTAATCATCCACCTTGACATATCTATCCAGAACATCTCGCTGGTATTAAGTTGCGAATCCCACCAAAAGTGTAAACTCAAAGCAATGGACAACTGCATTAAAGAACTTTGCGTAAAGTAAACAATCCTTGCACCCGCAAGTACAAGCACCATTGTTTTCCCCCTTGTGGCAACACCACATCCCCTAGACTCATGTTTCTGTCACTCAAGCTAGTCATCCGGGGGCATGAACCCACAATCATGCATAACGCTCCCTCTTGGAGTCACTACCTACTACTTAGCCAAAGCAATAAACAGCAACGGAGAACATGCAAGAATTACTCAAGAACATAAATATAAAAGAGGAGAATCAAATATATTACTCAAACACAATCTGAACACAATCTCATAATCCATCGGATCCCAGCAAACTCAGCATAGCAACAGTAGAAATATTACATAAGTACCTCCATCATGTAGGGCAACTCACGAATTCTAATCCATTAATAACAAAGAGGGGAGGAGAACATCACATAGCTACTTATCATAGACCCATGGTCCAAGGTGGACTACTCACGGTTCATCCGGGAAGCATCCATGGTGGTGGAGAAGCTCCCGGAGGTGGTTCCTCCCTCCCGCGGGGTGTCGGGAAGAGGTCTTCTGGTGCTCCCGATCTTGGAAGCGCGGCAGCGGCGGAACAGAGGAGAGATCGCGAAAAAGGGTTCCCCTCACGGGGGTTTCTCATACCGAGGAATATATAGGCAAAGGGCGGCATCCAGGGGGTCCACCAGGGGTCCAGACGGCCCCCTGGCGCGGCCCCACCCTGGGGCGCGCCGGGAGGGCGCCTGGGGCCCTGGTGGGTACCCTCTCCCCCCCTCGATGATTCCCGAAGCTTCTTCTATGCTGATTTTTTATTGGATTTTCCCGAATTTTTGGAGCACTTTTAATATGGGGGAACCTAACATAGAAAATCAGCAGAAAACAGGAACTGGCACTGGGGTGCACTGAGTTAATAGGTTAGTCCAAATATGATCAAAAGTGTATGGAAGTTCATCAATATCATAGCAATATCACACAAAAGAGGCATGGAGCAAGAAGAAATTATAGATACGTTTAGGACGTATCAACATCCCCAAGCTTAATTCCTGCTCTTCCTCGAGTAGGTAAATGATAAAAGCATAATTTCTGTGGTGACATGCTAACAACCATATAAGAACTTTTAAGTAAAGCAATCAAGGCATGTAATTCAATTCAAGTCATAACAGGCAAGAGTCTATATTTAGCATTGAAACAAGCAACATAAGAACATAAAGGTGCAAGAGATCTCGTTGTCTGTGACTCGAATGTCTCCAAATGGTGTTTGCTTGCAAAAAAGAGGATAGGGATATAGGAGAAAAGTATTTTTGTGTTGAGAACTCAATCTACTAAAGTTTCATACTTGGTCTTCTTCGGAATCTTATGTTGACTCATCCCCAGACCACTAGCCAGGTACAAGTCAAAATGATCCACTCCTTTTCGACATTTTGAGCACTCATGCAATGGATGAGCGTAAGCAAGAAAGTTGACACTTAGGATGGCTAAGAGAGAATATGGTGGAGGAGGAAGACAAAAAGGTGTGAATGGCTCACATCAATGAGGACAATCATAGGAGAGAGAAAGCCAAATGATAGATACGATGTGAGGAGTAGGGATTGCCATGCAACGGATGCACATATGAGCTAAGGTAAGCTCTCCAATGGAACTAGTGGGGATGTATCCAACTTGCTTGCTCAAGAAGAGCTAGAGATCATTTGAGGAGGCTCATCATTGGAATATACAAGCCAAGTTCTATGGTGTGAAGGTCCCCACATAGCTATATGCATGAATGATAATCTCTATGGAGTACAAGATATAAGAGGGAGTACGAGTGTGGATCTCTCAAAATGAATAGTAGTGTGCCCCCTTCTCTCTTTTTATTTCATTTTCTCTTTTTTCTATTTTTTGCATTTTTTGGTGGCCTCAATGGCTCTTTCTATTTCTCTCATTTGTCCTCTTTGGGATCTTTTAACTTGTCTACTTTGGGATCTTTTAAATTGTGCACTTTGGGATCTTTTCCTCACTTTAGGGGCAACACTCTATATATTACAAAAAGTATAGAAGATATTTCACACTTTACAAGGTACTCAAACCATAAAGAAAATGTAACTATCATGATGTATGCAAATGTATGCATGTGCCAGTGTAGCAGGATATGCAATGATACTAGCGCGTCATGTAGCAATTAGGGCAAGGCCCAACTAGCATGCGTCTCATCGATCAAGCAAGTAGCATGTATGACATGAAGATCAAGTCATGAGAAGATGGATGTTGCATGGCAATATATCTCGGAAAGGCTATGGAAATGCCATGGTAGGTAGGTATGGTGGATGTTTTGAGGAAGGATATAAGGAGGTTTATGATGACAGAGCGTATCATGCCAAGGGTTTATATGTACCGGCAAAGGTGGACGCCAACTCCCGGAGTGAGAAGAAAGCAATGCACGGCACGGGAGAGGCTAGAAAAATATGGGAAGGTGGAAGTGTCCAGTTTCGAATACTCACATCAGTCCGAAGAACTCATGCACTTATTATCGGTAGCTCTCAATCTAATAAGGAGGTTTTCACAAAGAGACAAGTACCCCGAGGAGGAGTGTATGGGGGTTTGGTTATCCTTGCGCATCCTCGACTCATGGTACGTGAGTGTACTCTAATATTCGACCCCTCAGAAGAGTAGTGATCCATCTAGTAGCTAAAGTTCTCAACTAATTATGTAAGTTTTGAAAATAAACACGGATTGCCCAAAATATGACATCTATCACAAATAGGCTAAAGCGCTTGCAACCAAAAGTCCAAACATTACTCAAAGCAATACCTCAAAACTATTGCAAGTTACTACTACAAAAGAATAGCAACCTCAATTACCTACTTCAAGTGAAGACACAACACTCAGTGCAACAGGCAAACTCTATAAACAAGATAAACATGAAAACTCAAGAGAGTTCTAGCAACAAACTAAACAAAAGCTCTTAAAAAGATAAGCATGAAAATTAAGAGCTAAACATGACTGTAGCTATGAAAAAGATAAAGAACACACACAGCAAAGATAAGCATGAAGAATCATATGTTGTGTTCTAGATTTTGAAAGTGGAGCGTGTTTCTCTCCCATACAAAGAAAGCTGGGTTCTAACTTGCTATGAACAGAAAAAAATCTAAAGAAAACTAAAAATAAAAACTAAGAGCGAGACGCTCCAAGCATAGCACATAACGCATGAAGTGATAAAAATATAGTGAAACGAAAGACGAACTGATAATCGTTGATGGAGAAGGGGATGGATAGGGGCATCCCCAAGCTTAGACGCTTGAGTCTCCTTGAATATTTCTTGGGGATTCATGGGGGCATCCCCAAGCTTGAGCGCTTGACACTCCTGAATCTTCTTTCATCATCTTCCCTCGCACACTTGAAAACTCCCTTCATACATAACTCATCATAATCTGATTAGCGAGGTTAGTACCCATAATAAAATAATTTTTCCTCTACTGGAAATATGGATTTTCTTGAAGAGCTACTGTTTCTCAAGATTTCCAAAAAGTTTTTGCAAAGAAAAATCAAGCTTAAGGTTTGCAAAACGAAGAAAAGGAAAAACAAGACAGAATCTGTGAAAAACAGACCAGCAGGTAGTAAAGAATTGTTTAGGGATACTTCTGCAACTCAAATAAAAAAACTCAGAACATACGAAAGTTCCGTAATTGTATAGATCACGCTTTTTTAAAAAATCAGCTCAAAAAGATGAACTGGGATTTTTCTCTGATTTTTCTAGTCACGAGGACAGAATCTGTTTTCTAGACAGCATGTCACAACTTTCACTTCCCTTATCATATGAGGCTATAAATGGCACAAAGCTTGAAAATTAAAGATACAATGATGTTTCTACAGTATTAACAAATATCAAGACACAACAAAAGCAAAATAAACCTAATTCGTTGTGGGCTGCCTCCCAAAAACGCTTTCTTTTATGCCTTTAAGCTAGGCAAGAAGATTATAAAAGATGCCCTCATAAGAATAAGGATTTGAAGCAAAAGAGAGCATCAAGAAGCAAATATGAAACACATTTAAGCCTAACCCACTTCCTATGCATAGGCATCTTATAATAAAATAAATCAAAGAAGCACAAAGCGACAAGCATAGGAAGGTAAGAGAAGAACAACTTCAAGACTTTCAACATGAAGAGAGGTGTTTTTGTAACATGGAAGTTTCTACAACCAAACTTTCCTCTCTCAAAGTAATTTTCAGTAGTATCATGAACAACATCAAGAATATAACTACCACATGAATCATGTTGTTCATGACCTACAAGTGCACGTGTATATTTTTCAACATGGTCTTTAGGAACATAAGATAAATGCAACCCATCACATTGAGCCTTAATAAGAGCATAATTCTCCGGAATATGATTTGGAGATTTCAAAAGGATAATAGGACAATCGAGTGTGGGTGAAATAGAAAAAAATTTGTGCTTAACATGAGGAACTACAGAAAGTTCATTTCCGTAAGCATCATCCATAGTGGCATCACGGCCATAAGCATAGAAGGCATCAACTTCATCAAAAAGGGATATTTCAAAAGAATCCATAGGATCATAACACTCATATAAGGTAAGATTCAAAGAGTTACTCTCATTAGAAGGTAGACATGGATGGCTCCATTCTTGCTCCTTTTGTTCGTCACTCTCCTCCTCTTTTTCATCCAAGGAGCTTTCAGGTTCAAAAATTTCTTCTTCCATAGAGTCCTGCAAAACATTAGTCTCTTCCTTTGGGGGAGAGATTCTCTCAAGATGATCAGTAATATAATAATTTGCATCGTAATTTTCCAAACAATACTTAAGTATAGCAAGACTCTCAGATTTGTAAGGGGCGTCATCAATATTTTTAAGAAGAGAAGTAATTTCATAGGCACCCTTATAAGCAACAAATTCTTCTATTTGCTCTGCATCATCAAAATCATAATTTCTCTTAGCATAAGAAGCTAAGGTTTCATCATCATTGTACTCACATTGGAAAGCAAGGTGTTTGTGCCTCATAAAGCAACAAGATTCATCCCTGCAGAAAGATATATTATATATTGAGCACAAGTTTCTAGCATAGTCATACAACTGGTGTATTTGTTTCCATAAGTGTATCCCCTTTTGAGACAAGCGGTGTTCCTTGTACTACTTTTGTTGATCCTCGGTGAATCCTCCATGCCAATAAGATCTGGTTTCAAAGAAGTCAAACATTGATTGGCAAGTAAGGAACTAGACATACTATATTTTTTAGATTTTTTATAAAGGACACGGAGATAAAAAATGAAAGGTAAACTAACAAGACTAAAAAGCAAAGATAAAAGATAGTGTGCAACTCCCCTATCTTGAAGAGTGGAGTCCCCGGCAACGGCGCCAGAAATTGCTTTTGATGGTACGAATTAACGCCCTCTTGTTGGTTACCCAAAGTGGAAGGTTGAGATGTAGATAGCAGCAATTTCCCTTAACGAATATGCTAAGGTTCAGTATCGAACCAGTAGGACTCCAACGGATACAAAAGGTGGTGATGTGAACAATGGCGCCGTTCACAACCTAAGGTTGCTTACTTCACCTGGACCTGCACACATAGAAAATAAGTTTGCTTCCCAACGAGTACACAGGAGTTGTCAATTCCTCCGGCCTTGTTGTTTACAAAGGATAAAACGCACGGGATAATAATGATAGTGATAGCAACTGAAAAGTAAATACTGAAAGTAAATTTATAGTGTAAACAGTGTTGGAAATATGGACCGAGGTCCTATGATGTTCACTAGTGATGTCACTCTCCCAAAAGACGAGAAAATAGCCATGCAAGGTAAACAAATTACAGCTGGGCAATTGACAGGATTATGTGCGCAAACCAATGCTAATTATGCTATAAAGAAAGGAAGAGGCTCAAAAGCATGGGCGGTTCGCCAAGACAAGTAGACCGAAATCCATCTGCATCTACCTACAAATCATCCACCTTGAGATATCTATCCAGAACATCTCGCTGGTATTAAGTTGCGAATTCCACCCAAAGTGTAAACTCAAAGCAATGGACAACTACATTAAAGAACTTTGCATAAAGTAAACAATCCTTGCACCCGCAAGTACAAGCACCATTGTTTTCCCCCTTGTGGCAACAGCACATCCCCCAGACAAACGTTTCTGTCACTCAAGCTAGTCATCGGGGGGGGCATGAACCCACAATCATGCATAACGCTCCCTCTTGGAGTCACTACCTACTACTTGGCCAAAGCAATAAACAACAACGGAGAACATGCAAGAATTACTCAAGAACATAAATATAAAAGAGTAGAATCAAATATATTACTCAAACACAATATGAACATAATCTCATAATACATTGGATCCCAGCAAACTCAGCATAGCACCAGCAAAAATATTACATAAGTGCCTCGATCATGTAGGGCAGCTCACGAGGTCTAATCCATGAAGAACAAAGAGGGGAGGAGAACAACACATAGCTACTGATCATAGACCCATGGTCCAAGGTGGACTACTCACGGTTCATCCGGGAAGCATCCATGGTGGTGGAGAAGCTCCCGGAGGTGGTTCCTCCCTCCGGCAGGGTGCCGGGAAGAGGTCTTCTGGTGCTCTCGATCATGGAAGCACAGAGGCGGCGGAACAGAGGAGATATCGCGAAAAAGGGTTCCCCAGGGGGGCAGCCAGGGGGTCCACCAGGGGTCCAGGTGGCCCCCTGGTGCGGCCCCACCCTAGGGCGCGCCGGGAGGGCGCCTGGGGCCCTGGTGGGTCCCCTCTGGCCCCCCCTCGGAGATTCCCGAAGCTTCTTCTACGTTGATTTTTATTGGATTTTTCCCGAATTTTTTGAGCACTTTTAATATGGGGGAACCTAACATAGAAAATCAGCAGAAAACAGGAACTGGCACTGGGGTGCACTGAGTTAATAGGTTAGTCCAAATATGATCAAAAGTGTATGGAAGTTCATCAATATCATAGCAATATCACACAAAAGAGGCATGGAGCAAGCAGAAATTATAGATACGTTTAGGACGTATCAACATCCCCAAGCTTAATTCCTGCTCGTCCTCGAGTAGGTAAATGATAAAAGCATAATTTCTGTGGTGACATGCTAACAACCATATAAGAACTTTTAAGTAAAGCAATCAAGGCATGTAATTCAATTCAAGTCATAACAGGCAAGAGTCTATATTTAGCATTGAAACAAGCAATATAAGAACATAAAGGTGCAAGAGCTCTCGTTGTCTGTGACTCGAATGTATCCAAATGGTGTTTTCTTGCAAGAAAGAGGATAGGGATATAGGAGAAAAAGTATTTTTGTGTTGAGAACTCAATCTACTAAAGTTTCACACTTGGTCTTCTTCGGAATCTTATGTTGACTCATCCCCAGACCACTAGCCAGGTACAAGTCAAAATGATCCACTCCTTTTCGACATTTTGAGCACTCATGCAATGGATGAGCGTAAGCAAGAAAGTTGACACTTAGGATGGCTAAGAGAGAATATGGTGGAGGAGGAAGACAAAAAGGTGTGAATGGCTCACATCAATGAGGACAATCATAGGAGAGAGAAAGCCAAATGATAGATACGATGTGAGGAGTAGGGATTGCCATGCAACGGATGCACATATGAGCTAAGGTAAGCTCTCCAATGGAACTAGTGGGGATGTATCCAACTTGCTTGCTCAAGAAGACCTAGAGATCATTTGAGGAGGCTCATCATTGGAATATACAAGCCAAGTTCTATGGTGTGAAGGTCCCCACATAGCTATATGCATGAATGATAATCTCTATGGAGTACAAGATATAAGAGGGAGTACGAGTGTGGATCTCTCAAAATGAATAGTAGTGTGCCCCTTCTCTTTTTTCTATTTTTTGCATTTTTTGGTGGCCTCAAAGGCTCTTTCTATTTCTCTCATTTGTCCTCTTTGGGATCTTTTAAGTTGTCCACTTTGGGATCTTTTAAATTGTCCACTTTGGGATCTTTTCCTCACTTTAGGGGCAATACTCTATATATTATAAAAAGTATAGAAGATCTTTCACACTTTACAAGGTACTCAAACCATAAAGAAAATGTAACTATCATGATGTATGAAAATGTATGCCTCTGCCAGTGTAGCAGGATATGCAATGATACTAGCGCGTCATGTAGCAATTAGGGCAAGGCCCAACTAGCATGCGACTCTTCGATCAAGCAAGTAGCATGTATGACATGAAGATCAAGTCATGAGAAGGTGGATGTTGCATGGCAATATATCTCGGAAAGGCTATGGAAATTCCTTGGTAGGTAGGTATGGTGGCTGTTTTGAGGAAGGATATAAGGAGGTTTATGATGACCGAGTGTATCATGCCAAGGGCTTGGATGTACCGGCGAAGGTGGACGCCAACTCTCGGAGTGAGAAGAAAGCAATGCACGGCACAGGAGAGGCTAGAAAAATATGGGAAGGTGGAAGTGTCAATTTTCGAATACTCACATTAGTCCGAAGAACTCATGCACTTATTATCGGTAACTCTCAATCTAATAAGGAGGTTTCACAAAGAGACAAGTACCCCGAGGAGGAGTGTATGGGGGTTTGGTTATCCTTGCGCATCCTCGACTCATGGTACGTGAGTGTACTCTAATATTCGACCCCTCAGAAGAGTAGTGATCCATCTAGTAGCTAAAGTTCTCAACTAATTTTTTAAGTTTTGAAAATAAACACGGATTGCCCAAAATACGACATCTATCACTAATAGGCTAAAGCTCTTGACACCAAAAGTCCAAACATTACTCAAAGCAATACCTCAAAACTATTGCAAGTTACCTCAGAAATTATAGATACGTTTTGTATGTATCAGTAGGTATCTTGGTCTTCCCAGCATTCCGCACACCTAAAATTTCACAAAACTCTGCCAACCACGTGAGAATAACTTTCTCATATATTCAAAATCAACCATAGCAGTTTTTTCATTGTATTTAAACCAGTTGACAAAATAATATGTGTTATTTGGATATTGTGGCACCTGATGTGTAACAAGTCGTCTCAAACCTGTAGCTGCACAAAGGTTATCAAACTCATTCTTTATACCTGCAGGCGTAAGAAAAACTGAACACGGATACGTCATGGCACGTGTCGTGTCCGTCTCGTAGAGAAACTCCGGTGGCACAATATCATCACTGTAAATCATCCTCGCAGAAGAGGGTGACGTTGCAGATCTAGTTACTCTATCTGTAGGCTCAGGCCTCTTCTTCCCAAGTCATCCCTTAGCCTTTCCAAATAAACTCATTTCAGATTTTTTTGAAAAGTTACAAAAACGAATATCTAAGCAAAATGAGTTGAGGCAAACAACTCTACTCACATCTCTAAGGCATATACTTGCATCAAAACTTCAAAAATAAATTTCTAATCATGCACGCAAGCTCATATGAACAGCACCAAAAACTTCTAAATACTCATAAACGTGACCACCATTCAAAATTATAATTGGAGGGTGGAGGAGTCACATACCAGGGAGAAAATGCTCAAATTTTCAACTCAAATGATCGGCTGATTAGAGAGATCGAAATTTGGCTCCAAGAACAGCAAGAATTCGGGTTCCAACAGCAAAATACGAGTTTCTGGAGTGAGAGAGAGAGAGAGAGGAAGAAGACACACCTGAAAAGGGGGCCTGGTAGGCCTAGGCGCCCTGGTGGCGCGGTTAGGGGCCAGGTCGCGCCACCTGGGCGACTGGACCAGGGGTGGGCCCCTTGGTCAGCCCTAGGTTCCCCTGTGCTTCTTATTTCGTGAAAAAATTTAATATAATTTTTCTGACAACTTCATTTTTGAGAATTTTTCGAGGTGGTGAAAGCTGCAAGAACTTCCGGAGAGCTCGAAACACTGATTAAACATATGAAGTTTCAAAAGCATAAACGTTGGTACAACAAGGTAGATGAAAGCTAAAAGAAATGCACATATAGTAAGCTCCCCTTGTTACTTATATAAAACTTGTTTATTAGCAAGGTTGATCAAGTCTTACTACTAAACAAGTGATATATCGAGCAAAAAGTTGCACTTCTTATAAGGCATTTATGGTACCTTTATTTGAAGGGAGACTGTCCCTACCATGATTGTTTTATATTTGTGATGCACATGTAGAGGGCAATCTCAATCACCAAGCTTCACGGTCTCAATATTCTCAATTGAGTCAAGGCCATGCCATTTATCAATCTTCTTCGGAAAATACACCGTGTGTTCTTTATCATTAACATTGAAAGTGACCTTCCCTTTATTGCAATCAATAATAGCACCTTCGGTGTTAAGAAAAGGTCTACGAAGAATAATATACATGCTCCCATCTTCGGGCATGTCAAGCACAACAAAATCAGTAAGAATCAAACAATTAGCAACCTCAACAGGAACATCCTCACAAATACCAATGGGAACGGTTGTTGACTTGTCAGCCATTTGAAGAGAGATATCTGTGGGGATTAGTTTATCTAAGCAAAGTCTTTTATAGAGAGAAAAAGGCATAACACCCACTCCTGCACCAAGGTCACACAAAGTCGTTATGTCATAATTATTCTTTATGGAGCAAGGAATGGTGGGTATAACTGGATCACCGAGCCACTGAAAGAGTAGTTAGCAAGCATAGTAGATATTGCCTCATTAGGAACTTTTCTTTTATTAGTCACAATATCTTTCATATGCCTCGAATACGGAGGCAACTTAATAGCATCAGTTAAAGGGATTTTCAGAAAAAGAGGCTTCATCCATTGACAAAATTTATTTAGTTCTCTTCTTCTTTAGTTTTGAGAGACTTACCTGGGAAGGGCATTGGTTTTTGTACCCATGGTTCTCGTTCCTTCCCGTGATTTCTTGCGGTGAAGTCTTCTCTAGTATATCTCTTGTGTTTATCAGGAGCTTCTTCTTCTCGCACTTCAGGAGGATCATTCTTATATTTATCTTTATCAGGTTCAGCACCGTCTTCAGTTTCAGCATCGGAAGTAGATATGCGATTAGGATCAACAATCGTCTCTTCTTAAACTATGGGATCATTTGAATTGGCAGCTTCTTTGTGTTTCTTCTTCTTCTTCTTAGGGGAGCTGACGATATCTTCTTCCTGCATATGAGAATCTTGCTCGATCCTCTTAGGATGTCCCTCTGGATAAAGAGATCTTGGGTATGGGTTCCCCCTCAAGTTTTAATCCCGTAGGCCTGCATGTCTTGTTTGGCATTGTTAGCTAGCAAATCTTTTTGCACATTAGAAATTTGTTCAAGATGAGTTTGAACCATATGAAAATGCTTAACAAGGCCTTTAACATCATTAACAGTTCTACCTAGAACATCAAGCAAACTTTTGATAGCAACGGTATTATCATGCAACTGACTTTGAATCCTCTCATTAAAGTGATTTTTCTTCATAATAAAATTATCAAGCTCATCTAAACATTGATCAGGAGGCTTACTGTCGGGGGAGTGACCCCTCGGTAGGGTCAAGAAGGCGAAATATTTTTCAAGACATCGGGCGCCGATTGCGCCCTTAGTCCGGTCGGCCGATTGCCGAATGCGCCCCAGATCGGCGGCTGCCGATTGCCCGTCGTCCGACTGCCCGCGCACCCGGCCGACTGCTCGTCTGCCGGTTGCCCGCAGCTCGGTTGGCCGGAAGTCAACCAAGGTGTCCCGTCGACAAGACCAGATAAAGCAAGACAGGACAAGTGAAAGACATCTCTAGTCACATCATGACATCGTGAATAGTGTAAAGGGGAGGTGTCACATTACATCACATCACCCATCACATCACATGTACTCTCTTTTGTCTTCTTCCCCTTGTCTCCACCCTCATGAGCATCTTTCCACGACCTATATAAGGGGCAAGGGTGCCCATGGTGGAGAGGTCTCCTTCCTCATTCCCCCCTCCTCTCACAAGTAGAGAGAGCAAGAGATCTCCTCTCCTCTCACGGCTAGGAGTAGAAGAGTAAAAGAGTAGCAGTATCTTAGCTAGCTGTAGTAGAGCAGTTCGGCCTGGAGCAGAGTAGTTAGCATATACAGCTCAAGGAGTAACCCTGTATCAGATATCCACATATAGTGCAGACATGCAGGAGTAGGGGTTTTATCTCCACGGAGAGCCCCGAACCTGGGTATATCGCAGTGTTCCCAATCTCGCCTCCGGCACCAGCGACACCAACCTCGGTCTATCCCCCTATTTAGCCATCCCCATGGCATCTGCCGTTACCAAACGACGGTAGTTGGCGCCCACCGTGGGGCAAGCCGAGGCGTCGACTGGAGTTCTGATCCGGACGAGACCATCCTCTTCATCGACGGATTTTTCTTCATCAACAATTTTTTTGAGCGCCAAATTTTCTGGATCTGAATCGCGGTCAAGCAAGCTGGATGCCCGGAGGCTGCATCTGGCACCCGGAGGCTGCATCTGGCTCTGTCGTCACCGGAGCACTCCGTTTTCAGTCCGGCCCCCCGAGCTGGTCAGTTCGGCCGTCGAGCCAATCCATCCGGCACCCGAGCTGGTAAGTTCGGCCGCCAAGCTGAGTTTCCTCCCCGAGCTGATCCATTCGCCACCGAGCTTATCCATCACATCTTCGAGGTGATCATGTTGGTGCCCGAGTTATTTCAGTTCACCGCCGAGCTGTTCAGTTCGGCTCCGAGATGATCATTCCGGCTCCCCCGAGCTAATTCATTCGCCGCCGAGCCGATCCATCACGTCGCCGAGCTGACCATTCTAGTCCCCGAGCTGTTTCAGTTCGCTCCGGAGCTGGTTCCATCCGGCCTCCTCACTGTTAGGTCGGCTACGACAGCTCCTCGAGCATGCAGGTCGTGGCTCGCGCTTTGCGCCTTGCTGCTCCTCCGCTTGCGCCATGCAGGTCGGTTGCGCCGTCCCCGCCGACTACGCCGTCCAGGTCGGTTGCGCCGTCCTCCGCCGCCGCCACTCCGCCGTTCTGCAGGCTGCGAGTCCTAGCTCCTCCTGTGCACCCCAGCACATCCAGATAATTCCTATACGGTGGACATACAATGCATCATACACTACACATACATTGGCATGCCATCCCGGCTGCGATCCATCCACGGCTGCTCTCTAGCCAGACTCCCATCCGGCCTTAGTGGCTCCTCCGGGTGCGCTCGTCGGCGTATCCTCCCTGCTCGGCTGGCCTCTGATGGCCGCAGTCGGTAGTGGGCTGTCCCCGGTTGCCTTCGCCGCCTCTGCGTTCCCCAGCCGCTGGCCGCTGCTTCCGGCTGTCGCCGCCCAGCAGCACCCTCGCCCCTTCCTGCGGCTCGCTGAGTGTGCCGGCGTCAGATGCGGCTGGCCGAGTCGCCCGCTCCCGCCGACTGATCCATGTGTCCGACTGCCAGAGGCAATCGGCCCCCCTCCACCTGCTCCGCCCACCGCGCTGTGCCGAGCTGCTCCGCTGTGTGCGCAATCGCCACTTAGGTCGGCCGCGCCGAGCTGTGCCGCGCGGGCCGCATCCTCCGCTGCCGAGTTGCTCCACCGTGTGCGCAATCGTTGCTCAGGTCAACCGCGCCGAGATGTGCCGTGAGGGCCGCCTCCTCCTCTTCGAGCTCCGTCGCGTGCGCCATCACCGCTCAGGTCGGCCGCACCCGTCTCTCGGCTGCAGAGAAGTAGAAAACAGAGAAAATTCAGAGTAAGAGGTTCAGAGAAGAGCCAGCTCGGCTCTAAAGAGAAAAATAAGAGGTTGGGACGGTTGCAGCCATGCAGCACAGATTGCTCTGCTCGGCCTGCCGGATCCGCGACTGCTTCAAAACAAAAAAAAAAGAAAGAGAAGAGAAAGAGATCAGAAAAGAAGAGAAGAGCTCGGTTCGGCTGAGTCAGTTGGGCTGCTCGTGAGGCCGATTGCAACAGCTCGGCTAGCCGAGCAAAAAAATAAGAGGTCGGCTGTGATCTGTTGAACCAGCTGCGACAAGAGAAAAATGTGAGCCGATTGCTCAGTAGTTTGGCTGGTGTCAGGCCGATTGCACCCCCCAGATTGCGTTCCCATCCGTTTGCGCCTATTCGACCATCCGACTGCAAAAAAATGTGCGGTTGTGTCCCAGATGGCATGCCATCTGCCTGGAGCGTCCACATGAGATAAGTGCCTGACTCATCGAGTCACTCAGAGGACGAACCTGCCGAGTACCCTGTCTGCTACAACAATAGAAGATCCTCCGGATGACTCACCAAGTCACCCGGAGGCTACACCCAGTGGGTGCTCCAGCTGCGCCAAAAATTCAATGTGAGTTTTCACTCAATATAGCTTATCACAGCAAGTATGACGGATGAACCTGAGTAGTCTTCGAGGGTTATCTCCGCCTTAATTCTAGTCGGCCGCATGCTCGGCCCGGGACCGGCTGCCTCCGGGCAGATCGGATAACCCAAATCGTTATTTCCCTCGGATGGATTAGTAGTGTGTAGGATACCAAAGGCTCACTGTTCGAGCCAGCTGCAGACCGCAGGTCGGCTGTAATGCTGGTAAGAGCAAATCTGAAGGTCACCGCACATGAAAAAACATCCGAAGAGAGAACAGTTTGGATGACCCGATCGTTTTCCTTTTTAGAAGTTTGCTCGGTTGAGTTTGCTCCCTAAAGTCTAAGTACTGTACAATCTATCTTGCGGCCCACTCTTCGATCCAGATGCAGACCGCAGGTCGGCTGTAATGCTAGCGAGAGCAAAAGCCAACGGATGGAACGAACAGAAAAGTGACTAAAGGGCTCGAGCTAAATCGAGTCGGCCTCTCGCATCACAATCTATACTTCAGAAAAATAATGAATATTTGATATGTCTACACTGACCAACTCTATCTTATGCATGATCGTTTCCGGGGAAAACTGTTGACACCCTTGACGGCATCGACTAAAACAGAATAAGAGAAGATCCGAGCTGACAACACGCAGTCGGCCCGAATCTCGGAGGCTACACCCAGTGGGTGCGCTGACACGCCCCCACCGAAAAGAAGCTGCCCCAAGGGCAATAATCACCCATCTACACCGACAAGTAAGAAGCCCCTGAATGACTCTTCGAGTCAACCGGAGGCTCGGAGGCTACTGTCGGGGGAGTGACCCCCGGTAGGGTAAAGAAGGCAAAATATTTTTCAAGACATCGGGCGCCAATTGCGCCCTCAGTCCAGTCGGCCGATTGCCGACTGCTCCGCGCCGAATGCGCCCCAGATCGGCGGCTGCCGATTGCCCATCGTCCGACTGCCCGCGCACCCGGCCGACTGCTTGTCTGTCGGTTGCCCGCAGCTCAGTTGCCCGGAAGTCAACAAAGGTGTCCCGTCGACAAGACCATATAAAGCAAGACAGGACAAGTGAAAGGCATCTCTAGTCACATCATGACATCATGAATAGTGTAAAGGGGAGGTGTCACATTACATCACATCACCCTGTAACACTCTCACTGTCAGTGAACAGTAATCACCATTACTGTTCATCACTACTGTTCAAAATTTTGTTTGATCAACTTGGTTCAGCTCAAATTCAATACCCCTTTGATATTGTTGAATGCAATGTGAACCTTGGGCCTTGATCATCATGGATCAAAACAAAGTCCAAACCATTTCTAATTGAAATCAAATCAAAGTTCAAAATGCCTTTGGTGGAATATTAAAACCAATGTGCAAAATAAACTTTCTCCAAAAATTGTGAAACTACTTTTATAAAATCACAAATATTCAGTGGACCAAATCCAAATGGGTTTGGGTATTTATTGAGTTATAGAAAATTCCAAACAATTCAAACAGTAGGTTAAAACCCTTACTTTGGACATTTAATATTTAAAAGAAATATCTAATGATTTTCTTTTGCTGCAAAAACTTTTGTGGCACTGCTATATACTGTTATTCTAATTTTGAGGCACCTAACATATTTTACAAAAATGTTAAACAGATAAAAGAAATGCAAAAGAGAAATTACAGAAAAGAAAAAGGAATTAAAAACAAAAGAAACCTATCTACCGCTCTGGGCGAGCCCAACCCACCCCTTCCCCCCTGGGCCGGCCACCCCAGCCCAGCCCACCTCCCGCTACAGTGGGTGGCCATGGCCTGGAGGGCATCCACGGTGCCATGGCTGCCGTGGCAGCCATCTGCGGTGGCGCCGGCGCGTATAAGGCCGAGGACCCTACGCCCTAACCCTAGGTCGAGCAGCGCCCTCCCCAAACCTCTCCCTCCGCCTCACCCTCCCCCTCGCATTTCTTGCTCAGCCGAAGCCGCCGGTGGGCGCCGTCGTGGGAACGCGCGGCCAACGGCTCTGCCTCGCCGTTCCGTCGTGTCCGTTGGCCGCCCCGTGCTCGACTACTTCACCGCCTGCAAGCAATCGGCCCGCAACGCCCCGAGAATGACGCCCCAGCCGTCTTCCCCGCCGCGGATCGCATGCTCCGTCGCCCCGATTCGCGAGCTCCAACCACCCCCGCGCTTCCCTAGCCCGCCCACGAGCTTCCCCGGTGAGCGCAGGCTCCATCCCCCCTTCCCCGCGAGATTTGGTCGCCGTTGCCGTCGGTGCGGGCCGCGCCTCGTCGGTCCGCCATTAATGGTCGTCCGAGCTCGGTTGGAGCTTCTGCTCGCCTTGCCGTTGTCCGGCTGCGCTTGGCCGCGCCCCCGTAGGCCTCCTGCCGCCGTGCTCGCCCCCTCCCCCCACACGCCTGCACGCGCGTGCCTTCTCAGGCCGCCTCTCACCGCCTGCGCCCTGGTGCCCGTGCGAGGCCAGCCGACCTAGTCTCGTTTTGGTTAGGACACTAAACCCCCCCTAATAAAAAAACTGTTAGAGCTAATAACCCCCCCCCCCATGTCACTTACCAGTGGGCCCTGGCCTGTTTAAATAAATGTTATCTGGGTTATTAGCTTAGACTGTATGACACATGGCCCCCCCCTGAGATATTTGTTATATTAAAAGAAATATTAAATTGTGAATATGACATGTGGGCCACCCCCTGTTTTTATTAATAAAAATGTTTTATTAGAATTGGGTCACTGACATGTGGGACCCCCATGTCAGGTTTGACCAGTCAAACCCCTCTGTGGATAATGTTGGAATTTTGTAATAAAAATATTTTAGAAAATGATTTAAAATGCTTAAAACTTTAGAAAATCATAGAAAATAAACCGTAGCTCAGATCAAAAAAGTTTATACATAAAAATTGATCAGAAAAATATACAGAATACGAATACGCTATCCATTTGTCTACCACACCCCTCTAACACAACAAACATCGAACTGTCCCCCTCCGGACCGTTTGTCCGATGAATTGTCCGGTACTGTTAAAGTATCCAGATGAATTTAGGCTGAACACGAAAGTTTTTCAGAATAGTTCAACTAACACGGATACACCACCCTTACATTTGTCGGATGTCCACGACACTTACGGCATGATACCCCCCCCTCCGGACACCCTGACCGATAAATACCCGGAGCTGGCAGTTCATCCCCGGATGAATTCCCGCTCCGAGCTTAATGCATCGTACTGCGTTAGAACACCGCCAACACTACGTTTGCCATGTATTGTATTTGTATTGCTATGTTTGCTTTATATTTACTGTTTCTTGCCCCCCCCCCCCGTTATTCTCCGGTAGACCCCGCTGCTGCCGCCGACTACACCGCCGATGAGTACGACTACTACGTCGATGACCCTACCCCTACCTTCGAGCTTCCAGGAAAGCAGAGCCATTCTCTTCCCCAGATATCGCCTATCTTTCCGTACATTTCTTGCACTAGGCATTTTTACTGCTGCTGCTACGTTACAATCCTATTCAATTGCATAGCCTGTTTTTGTCGCCCCTTGATGTACCTTCCTTTACCCTATGCTGCCTATATAAATATATATTATATTTAGCAGTGAGCCCTGCGCATTGTTAGCTAGGATTAGATGGCGGGCCGTGATCACTCAGGGGAGTGACGCGGATACAACTTATTATAACTGCACAGGTACGGTACAATGCAGACACCACCTCAAGCCCCCTAGCTCGGCTCTACTGTGCCACCATCAAGTGTGAGCTATCAGGGAGTAATCCTTGTACTCCAGTCGTTGTTGACTTTGTATAGCCGCTCTAGGTACCAGAGCAACGGTTGTCCTTAAAGGTAAGAAGTCGGGCGATCCAACGGTGCCCGCGAGAGGTATTGCGACATGACGATAGGGAGGGTACGACCAGTGTACCAGTGTGCTTGGCCCCTGATCGTTGGCCGCGAGAGTTACCAAACCACGAAAGTCGAGTTCCTCCAGGAGCACACGCGAGAAAAGGTAAGGAGTCGGTTCACCTTGTTGGTAACCGCAGCGACTTGGTGGGACGATAGGGCAGGCACCGTTGTACTGGTGGTCCTGACTGCTGTCGTTGTCCACGGGTCAGTTAAGTCGAGGCAACGATAACGGTTGTCCCGCAAGTTAATAAAATGATAAATGGTTCGGTGGATGACTTGAGAGGACCGTTGGTCTGTACGCACTACCTTCACGTGGGATAAGAAGTTATGGGCTCCCCTGTGTCGTAGTTCATTCGAAAGCTCTTCAGACGTCAGTAGTATCGCGGTCTGATTGCCGGGAAGTTGTGTGTCTTCTTTTCTCGCGAGTGGTGTTTTCTTTTGCTTCCCGGCCAGCCTCGCACCGTGCAGGAGCGTGCAAGGGTGAGGGTCCTAGACCCCTTGGCGCATAGGATTTAGTCCGACGGATGGCCTCTCTGCTGAGCCTAGGATGGGCTACGCCGTGTCGGATAGCTTTGGTGGAGCGTTCCCTAACAAGGTTCCCGCCACCCTGGAGATCCGAGCATGCAGGCTGAACAGTAGTGCACCCCTGCAGGGAGTTTAATCTATTCGAATAGCCGTGTCCACGGTAACAGGACGCTTTATGCTGAAGCTGGATCTTACCACTACAAACTATTATTATTAAACTGTATGGTTCCTGGTTCTCTTCCTCGCGGGGATGTCGAGGAGGGGATCTCGGAGGCATTGTTAATTATTAGAACTTACTATTATACAATGCTGCAGCAACTTCTGCTGCATTGTTACTTTATGCTTTATATGAACTGTTGGCTATTCTCTCCTCATGCTGCAAGACTCGTCAGAAGATGCTAGTCTTCGTTAGGCCTAGCTTCTTACCCTTATTCTGATTTCTATCTTGCAGACCACTATATATAGCCTCCCCTTTCCATTTGATACATGCATAAATCCTTAGTAGCGGACGTAAGACTCGCGGGTATGCTAGATACTCACCTTTGCTTTATTTCCCTTTTTCTCTTTGCCTGATCGGCCGCTGCAGTCGACGTTGGAGCCCAGGAGCAGGAGTACCCCGGAGGCGACTACTATGACGTCGAGTTCCCCGTGACCAGGAGTGGTTCGGTGGATCCCAGACAAGAGGCCTCGCCTTTTCGATCTGTATCTCTGATGTGATTTGTGCTAGCCTTCTTAAGGAAAAACTTGACTAACGATGTCTGTACTCAGATATTATGGCTTGTATGAATTATGTATTCGGATCCTCGTGATCCCTGGTATTGTAACATATTGGTTTATCCTTTTGGTGTTTAGTGTTGTGCTGTGATATTCTCACCGTGGCACCCTAATCTTAGTCGTGTACCCTGCGTGTATGATTAATGTACACGGATTGATTTTGGGGGCGTCACAAGTTGGTATCAGAGTCGTCTGCCTGTAGGAAGCCACCCCACCACTACTTGGTCGAAGTTGAGTCTAGACTTTGAAAAACTATTTTGCTAACTTAATATTTGGCTTACGGGCCCACATCGATGTCACTACGTGTGATATCTATGGTTTTAAGATCCTTTTCTCCTTATCTATGCTCTGGTAATCTACTATCTTATCCTTGCTGGTAAGTTTTACTAACTCTGACATTAGGATCACGTTCTCTTGATTCCACCCGACATTTTTGTGCTTCCCCCTTGATTGAGTCGTGTCGCAAGAGTTCTACCCCAGGTCCCGGACCGCGGATCCCATTCTCATTCTGGGCAGGCCGCGCGTCCTCTGGCATTAACTCCTGTGGCCAACAGTTTTCTTGCGGCGTGATTGACATAGTGGAATCTATGTCGCGTCGTGTAATCCTGACCGCGGTCTGCGCGCCGCCTAGTGAGTCCTTTTTCCTTAATTTCTACGACGTTACGCTGCCCGATTTTCGATTGACTCCGTGTGTGAATGAGTATGTCTTATATGACTACTCCTATATATCCGCGTCTCCTCTTCGTTGTCGCTTTACTTCAGGCTTGATGTCGGTATCTCGTCAAATTTGCATCGCTGAAATACCCCTGTTAAATTCTAGCAGGATGGCTGGTCGTGGTGGTCGTGGTCGTGGACGTGGTCGTGCTGCCAACGACCCACCTCCGCCACCAGATTACATGGCCGGGATGATGCAGCAGTTCGAGCTGAACCGTCAGTTCATGGAGAATGTCATGGCTCAGTTCCCCCAGCCGAATCAAAATGGGCACCACCATCAACATGCCACTGTGACTCTGCACGACTTCACCCGCCTTAACCCCACTATGTTCCGCAACACTGTTCAGTCGTTGGATGCTGATGACTGGCTTCGCGACATCACTCATGAGCTGGAGTCTGCTAATGTCGATCCAGCCGACTATGTGAACTTTGTGTCCTATCACCTGAAAGGCGCCGCTGCTCAGTGGTGGAGCACCCACAAGCGTTCACTGCCAGTCGGAGAAATCATCACTTGGGATGAATTTCAGTCTGCCTTCTGCGCCCGCTACATTCCTCAGGGGATCATGGACCGTAAGCAGGAAGAATTCCGCAACCTCACTCAGGGCAACATGACTGTTGAAGCCTATCAGCGCGAGTTCCTCAACCTCTCTCGCTATGCGGAAGAAGAGATCACCACTGATGCTCACAGACAGCAGAAGTTCCGTCGTGGACTCAATGCAGACCTCAGGCTCGCTCTTGCCGTTCATGATTTTGCCAATTTTGCCACCATGGTGAACAAGGCTATCACCGTCGAGACTGCCCAGATGGAGATCAAGGACACGCAGAAACGCTATCGTGACGTTGGCTCATCTTCGGGCGCAACACAGAAGCGTCGCATCTGGCTCCCTCACAGTGTGACCCATTCACCTGCCCCTACTCCGAGGCCGTCTTATGCTGCACCCCGTCTGCCTCCGCCACCGCAGATGCCAAGAGCTCTGCCTCCACCACCCAATGCTGCACCCCTTCGTCCTCAGGATGGATTATGTTTCACGTGCCGCCAGCCTGGTCATTTTTCTAGAGAGTTCCCCCATAAACAGAAGCAACTGGTAGTTCACCCCGCTGGTCGCGGAAATGGTCGTGGCAACAACAGGACCCCCAACTATAATACTGGGTCTGCTGCTCATGCTCGTGGGCATGCCTACAACATTGATCTTGAAGAAGCTCAGGCACAACCCGCTACAGTGATGGGTACTCTCCTCGTTAACTCAATACCTGCTACTGTTTTATTTGATACAGGACCATCGCATTCATTTATGTCCAGGGCATTTGCATTTAAGCATGGCATACACCACGAAAAGATGCGCACTCCCTTAGCCGTTAGTACTCCCGGTGGCAAGTGTCACGTTGACATGATGGCTCCCAACAAAACCATCGAGATCGAAAGGATTGAGTTCCTTGTCTCCCCCCATATTCTGAAGACCTCCACTATAGACATTATCTTGGGAATGGATTGGCTGAAAGCTCATGATGCTGCACTTTATTGTGGCAACAAAGTCGTCCGACTCTTTCACCCCTCCGGCAAGGTTGTGAACCATACTTCCATACTGTCGCTGAATGCCGAAGCTCGTATATATGCTCTGAATGCATTGAACGCTTCGCCACTTGAAGGAATTGAGAACGTTCCAGTCGTTCGCGAATTGCCTGAGGACTTCCCAGAAGAACTGCCGGGAATATCCCCGGCTAGAGAGGTCAAATTCGTCATCGACTTGAAGCCAGGCACTGTTCCTATAGCCAAGCGTCCTTACAAGATGCCGCCACATGAACTCCTTGAGCTTAAGGAGGAAATCGACAAGGCACTTCAGAAAGGATTCATTTGCCCCAGTTCCTCTGCTTGGGGAGCACCTTCGCTCTTTGTCAAGAAGAGTGATGGCACGAACCGTTTAGTCCAAGATTACCGACCTATCAACCAGGCAACAATACAGAACAAGTACCCACTTCCTCGGATCAACGATCTGTATGATCAACTTGCTGGATCTACGGTGTTCTCGAAACTCGACTTGAGGTTAGGTTACCATCAGATCCGGGTCCGTGAAGAGGATGTTCCGAAGACCGCCTTCATTACTCGTTATGGTTCATACGAGTACACCGTCATGTCCTTTGGCTTGACGAATGCCCCAGCCACCTTTTCCCGATTGATGAACTATATATTCATGGAATACCTCGACAAGTTCGTCGTGGTTTATCTGGATGATATCTTAATATACTCCAAGAATGTAGAAGAGCATGTTGAACATCTTCGTCTTATACTGGAAAAGCTTAGAGAACACAAACTCTATGCTAAGTATTCTAAGTGTGAGTTCTGGCTTCCCGAAGTGACCTACCTTGGTCACGTGATTTCCAAGGATGGCATTGCCGTCAACCCAGAACGTATTCAGGCTATCCTGGATTGGACTCCCCCCAAGACTGTCAAGCAAGTCAGAAGTTTCCTCGGACTCGCCAACTATTGCCGCCGTTTTGTCGAGAACTTCTCCAAGATTGCCAAGCCTCTGACCAATCTTCTTCACAAAGGTGTCAAGTTTGAGTGGACAGACAAATGTCAGGAAAGTTTCCAAGCTCTCAAGGACAAGCTCACTTCTCCTCCGGTCCTTACTCCCCCGGATACCCGGAAGGACTTCGTGATATATTGCAACGCGTCTCGTCAAGGATTAGGTTGTGTCCTAATGCAAGAGTGCAAAGTGATTGCTTATGGTTCTCGTCAGTTGCGTTCTCATGAAGAGAACTATCCAACACATGATATCGAGTTGGCAGCGGTAATTTATGCATTGAAGTTGTGGCGACATTACCTCGTTGGTAATCGTTGGGAAATCTACACCGACCACCAAATCCTGAAGTACCTGTTTACTCAGCCAGATCTGAATCTCCGCCAACAAAGATGGCTTGAGACAATAGCTGATTTCAACATGGATATTCATTACACCCCTGGCAAAGATAATGTGATGGCCGATGCATTGAGTCGCAAAGCCTACTGTAGCGAAATTGAAGTTGAAGTACATCAGCCACTTCTGTATGAAGAGCTACGCAAGCTGAATCTTGAGATTGTTCCACAGGGATATGTGAATAACCTTGTTGTTGAGCCGGACCTCGACAGCACCATCAAGTGGATACAAACATGTGACTCTGATGTCGAGAAGATCAAGAAGTATATCGCTAGAGGAAAGCCATCATGCTTCACTGTTGCCGGTGATGGAACGTTGTATTTCAAGAATCGTTTAGTGGTCCCTAGGAGTAAGCCCAATCTACACTTGACCCCGTGCGTCATTAAAGAAGCTCATGATACTCCTTTGTCGATTCACCCTGGTAGTACCAAGATGTACCAAGACCTTCGTCAGCGGTACTGGTGGTCTAACATGAAGCAAGACATCGCTCGGTATGTTGACGAGTGTGACTTTTGCCGTCGCGTGAAAGCAGAACATCAAAGACCTGCTGGAACTCTGCAACCACTCTCTATTCCTGAATGGAAGTGGGACAAGATCGAGATGGACTTCGTCACTGGTTTTCCTAGGTCGCAGAAAGGCCACGATGCTATCTTTGTCGTCATCGACCGCTTCTCCAAGGTTTCCCACTTTCTGCCAGTCAAGGAGACGATCTCTGCTAGTCAGTTAGCAGACTTGTATGTTTCTAGAATCGTGTCGCTCCACGGTATTCCGTTGGAGATCAGTTCCGACCGAGGCAGCATTTTCACCTCAAGATTTTGGGATAGTTTCCAAGAAGCTATGGGCACCCACCATAATTTCAGCCCCGCTTATCACCCCCAGTCACAAGGACAAGTTGAATGAGTCAATCAAGTGCTTGAAGATATGCTTCGAGCTTGTGTCATCTCATTCGGTAAGAAATGGGAGGAATCTCTTCCATTTTCTGAATTCTCTTACAACAATAGCTATCAGGCTAGTCTGAAGATGGGACCCTTTGAAGTTCTTTATGGACGTAAGTGTCGAACCCCTCTGAATTGGTCAGAAACTGGGGAACGAACTCTCGTTGGTCCGGACATTATACAGCATGCTGAAGATCAGGTTCGCGTTATCCGTGAACATCTAAAAGCCGCTCAATCCCGCTAGAAAAGCAACTATGATCGCAAGCACAAGGAAATGGTCTATCAACCTGGTGAATACGCGTACCTCCGTGTCACTCCCATGAGAGGCACTCACCGCTTCGGGATCAAAGTCAAGTTAGCTCCTCGCTACATCGGCTCGTTCCGTATCCTTTCCAGGAGTGGACCCGTGGCATACCGATTGGAAATGCTGCCGAACCTCTCTCAAGTCCACGATGTTTTTCACGTGTCGCAACTCCGTCGCTGCTTCAAGGACCCTATTCGAGAAGTGGAACATGATATGATCGATCTGCAGCAAGACTTGACTTATCAAGAACATCCGAGCCGCATTCTTGATCAGTCTGAACGTCGAACCCGCAACAAGACCGTCAAATTCCTCAAAGTTCAGTGGTCGAATCATTCTGAAGATGAAGCCACCTGGGAACGCGAAGATCGTCTTCGTGATGAATACCCCGATCTTTTCCTCGCTACCACTTAAATTCTCGGGACGAGAATTCTTGTAGTGGGGGAGATTTGTAACACTCTCACTGTCAGCGAACAGTAATCACCATTACTGTTCATCACTACTATTCAAAATTTTGTTTGATCAACTTGGTTCAGCTCAAATTCAACACCCCTATGTTATTGTTGAATGCAATGTGAACCTTGGGTCTTGATCATCATGGATCAAAACAAAGTCCAAACCATTTCTATTTGAAATCAAATCAAAGTTCAAAATGCCTTTGGTGGAATATTAAAACCAACGTGCAAAATAAACTTTCTCCAAAAATTGTGAAACTACTTTTATAAAATCACAAATATTCAGTGGACCAAATCCAAATGGGTTTGGGTATTTATTGAGTTATAGAAAATTCCAAACAATTCAAACAGTAGGTTAAAACCCTTACTTTGGACATTTAATATTTAAAAGAAATATCTAATGATTTTCTTTTGCTGCAAAAACTTTTGTGGCACTGTTATATACTGTTATTCTAATTTTGAGGCACCTAAAATATTTTACAAAAATGTTAAACAGATAAAAGAAATGCAAAAGAGAAATTACAGAAAAGAAAAAGGTATTAAAAACAAAAGAAACCTATCTACCGCTCTGTGCGAGCCCAACCCACCCCTTGCCCCCTGGGCCGGCCACCCCAGCCCAGCCCACCTCCCACTACAGTGGGTGGCCATGGCGTGGAGGGCATCCACGGTGCCATGGCTGCCGTGGCATCCATCTGCGGTGGCGCCGGCGCGTATAAGGCCGAGGACCCTGCACCCTAACCCTAGGTCGAGCCACGCCCTCCCCAAACCTCTCCCTTCGCCTCGCCCTCCCCCTCGCAGTTCTTGCTCAGCCGAAGCCGCCGGTGGGCGCCGTCGTGGGAACGCGCGGCCAACGGCTCCGCCTCACCGTTCCGTCATGTCCGTTGGCCGCCCCGTTCTCGACTAATTCACCCCCTGCAAGCAATCGGCCCGCAACGCCCCGAGCACGACGCCCCGGTCGTCTTCCCCACCGCGGATCGCATGCTCCGTCGCCCCGATTCGCGAGCTCTGACAACCCCCGTGCTTCCCTAGCCCGCCCACGAGCTTCCCTGGTGAGTGCAGGCTCCATCCCCCCGTTCCCCGCGAGATTTCGTCGCCGTTGCCGTCGGTGCGGGCCGCGCCTCGTCGGTCCGCCATTAATGGCCGTCCGAGCTCGGTTGGAGCTTCTGCTCGCCTTGCCGTTGTCTGACTAGGCTTGGCCGCGCCCCCGTAGGCCTCCTGCCGCCGTGCTCGTCCCCTCCCCCCCCCCACACGCCTGCACGCGCGTGCCTGCTCAGGCCGCCTCTCACCGCCGGTGCCCTGGTGCCCCTGCGAGGCCAGCCGGCCTGGTCTTGTTTTGGTTAGGACACTAAACCCCCCTAATAAAAAAAACTGTTAGAGCTAATAATCCCCCCCATGTCACTTACCAGTGGGCCCTTGCCTGTTTAAATAAAAGTTAACTGGGTTATTAGCTTAGACTGTATGCACATGGCCCCCCTTTGAGATATTTTTATATTAAAATAAATATTAAATTGTAAATATGACATGTCGGCCACCCCTGTTTTTATTAATAAAAATGTTTTATTAGAATTGGGTCACTGACATGTGGGACCCCCATGTCAGGTTTGACCAGTCAAACCCCTCTGTGGATAATGTTGGAATTTTGTAATAAAAAAATATTTTAGAAAATGATTTAAAATGATTAAGACTTTAGAAAATCATAGAAAATAAACCGTAGCTCAGATCAAAAAAGTTTATACATAAAAATTGATCAGAAAAATATAACGAATATGAATACGCTATCCATATGTCTACCACACCCCTCTAACACAACAAACATCGAACCGTCCCCCTCTAGACCGTCTGTCCGATGAATTGTCCGGTACTGTTAAAGTATCCGGATGAATTTATTCTGAACACGAAAGTTGTTCAGAATAGTTCAACTAACACGGATACACCACCCTTACGTTTGTCGGATGTCCACGACACCTCCGTCATGATACCCCACCTCCGCACACCCTGACCGATAAGTACCCGGAGCTGGCAGTTCATCCCTGGATGAATTCCCGCTCCAAGCTTAATGCATCGTACTGCGTTAGAACACCGCAAACACTGCGTTTGCCATGTCTTGTATTTGTATTGCTATGTTTGCTTTATATTTTCTATTTCTTCCCCCCTTTATTCTCGGGTAGACCCCGCTGCTGCCGCCGACTACACCGCCGCTGAGTACGACTACTACGTCGACGACCCTACCCCTACCGTCGAGCTTCCAGGAAAGCAGACCCATTCTCTTCCCCAGGCATCGCCTATCTTTCCGTACATTTCTTGCACTAGGCATTGTTACTGCTGCTGCTACGTTACAATCTTGTTCAATTGCATAGCATGTTTTTGTCGCCCCTTGATGTACCTTCCTTTACACTATGCTGCCTATATAAATATATATTATATTCAGCAGTGAGCCCTGCGCATTGTTAGCTAGGATTAGATGGCGGGCCGTGACCACTCAGGGGAGTGACGCGGATACAACTTATTATAACTGCACAGGTACGGTACAATGCAGACACCACCTCAGGCCCTCTAGCTCGGCTCTACCGTGCCACCATCAAGTGTGAGCTATCAGGGAGTAATCCTTGTACTCCACTCGTTGTTGACTCTGTAAAGCCGCTCTAGGTACCGGAGCAACGGTTGTCCTTAAAGGTAAGAAGTCGGGCGATCCAACGATGCCCGCGAGATGTATTGTGACGGGACGACAGGGAGGGTACGACCAGTGTACTAGTGAGCTTGGCCCCTGATCGTTGGCCGCGAGAGTTACCAAACCACGAAAGTCGAGTTCCTCCAGGAACACACACGAGACAAGGTAAGGAGTTGGTTCACCTTGTTGGTAACCGCAGCGACTTGGTGGGACGACAGGGCAGGCACCGATGTACTGGTGGTCCTGACTGTTGTCGTTGTCCGCGGGTCAGTTAAGTCGAGGCAACGATAACGGTTGTACCGCAAGTTAATAAAATGCTAAATGGTTCGGTGGATGACTTGAGAGGCCCGTTGGTCTGTACGCACTACCTTCACGTGGGATAAGGAGTTATGGGCTCCCCTGCGTCGTAGTTCATTCGAAAGCTCTTCAGACGTCAGCAGTATCGTGGTCTGATTGCCGGGAAGTTGTGTGTCTTCTTTACTCGCGAGTGGTGTTTGCTTTTGCTTCCCGGACAGCCTCGGACGGTGCAGGAGCGTGCAAGGGTGAGGTTCCTAGACCCCTTGGCGCATAGGATTTAGTCCGGCGGATGGCCTCTCTGCTGAGCCTAGGATGGGCTACGCCGTGTCGGATAGCTTCTGTGGAGCGTTCCCTAACAAGGTTCAAGCCACCCTGGAGATCCGAGCGTGCAGGCTGAACAGTAGTGCACCCCTGCAGGGAGTTTAATCTATTCGAATAGTCGTGTCCACGGTAACAGGACGCTTTATACTGAAGCTGGATCTTACCACGACAAACTATTATTTTTAAATTGTATGGTTCCGGGTTCTCTTACTCGCGGGGATGTCGAGGAGGGGATCTCGGAGGCATTGTTAATTATTACAACTTACTATTATACAATGCTGCAACAACTTCTGCTGCATTGTTACTTTATGCTTTATATGAACTGTTGGCTATTCTCTCCTCATGCTGCAAGACTCGTCAGAAGATGCTAGTCTTCGTTAGGCCTAGCTTCTTACCCTTATTCTGATTTCTATCTTGCAGTCCACTATATATAGCCTCCCCTTTCCATTTGATACATGCATAAATGCTTAGTAGCGGACGTAAGACTCGCGGGTATGCTAGATACTCACCTTTGCTTTATTTCCCTTTTTCGCTTTGCCTGATCGGCCGCTGTAGTCGACGTTGGAGCCCATGAGCAGGAGTACCCCGGAGGCGACTACTACGACGTCGAGTTCCCCGTCGACCAGGAGTGGTTCGGTGGATCCCAGGAAGGAGGCCTCGCCTTTTCGATCTGTATCTCTGATGTTATTTGTGCTAGCCTTCTTAAGGCAAAACTTGACTAACTATGTCTGTACTCAGATATTATGGCTTGTATGACTTATGTATTCGGATCCTCGTGATCCCTGGTATTGTAACATATTGGTTTATCCTTTTGGTGTTTAGTGTTGTGCTGTGATATTCTCACTGTGGCACCCTAATCTCAGCCGTGTACCCTGCGTGTATGATTACTATACACGGATTGATTTTGGGGGCGTCACTCACCCCATCACATCACATGTACTCTCTTTTTTCTTCTTCCCCTTGTCTCCACCCTCATGAGCATCTTGCCACCACCTATATAAGGGGCAAGGGTGCCCACGGTGGAGAGGGCTCCTTCCTCATTCTCCCCCCTCCTCTCACAAGTAGAGAGAGCAAGAGCTCTCCTCTCCTCTCACGGCTAGGAGTAGAAGAGTAGCAGAGTAGCAGTAGCTTAGCTAGCAGTAACAGAGCAGTTCGGCCTGGAGCAGAGTAGTTAGCATATACAGCTCAAGGAGCAACTCTATATCAGATATCCACATATAGTGCAGGCATGGAGGACTAGGGGTTTTATCTCTATGGAGAGCCCCGAACATGGGTACATCGCAGTGTTCTCAATCTCGCCTCCGACACCAGCGACACCAGCCTCGGTCTGTCCCCCTCTTTAGCCATCCCCATGGCATCTGCTGTTACCAAACAACGACACTTACCATGACGGATGTCACTTGCATTGAAATTAAAAAGAGAGTGTACCTCTACCATAGGAGGCTGAGTAGTAGGCTCACAAAGTTTTTCAATAGGAGGTAGATTCTTCACATCTTCAGCTTTAATACCTCTCTCTTTGATAGACTTCTTAAATTCTTGCATATCTTCGGGGTTCAAAATGAGCATTCCCCAGTTCTTTGGTGGTGTAGGTGGTTCAGGGATAGACCAATCTTCATGATTTTTGGCTATTTTCCCATTAGTTCTTCAGCATCATTCGTTGTTCTTTCCATGAAAACACAACCAGCACAACTATCTAGATAGTTTCTAGATTCATCGGTTAGACCAGCATAAAATATATCAAGCACCTCATTGTTAGGGACTCCATGTCCCGGCCTAGCCTTGAGAAAAGTGCAATACCTCCCCCAAGCTTTAGGGAGGTGCTCATCCTGCAACTGTTTAAAATTATAAATTATTTGCAAAGCAGCATGTTGCATATGAATAGGAAAATATTTAGCAAAAAAAGATTGAGCTAATTCTTGATGACTTTTAATAGAGCCATAAGGTAGTGCATCATACCATGCTTTAGCACCCTACTTCAAAGAAAAAGGAAGAAGCTTAGTAACATAATAGTTCCTCTTCTTGTCCACTATAGCGAGTAAACCACATAGATCAGTGAGTTTTGTAAGGTATGCTATAACGTCATCATTTTCTCTGCCATAAAAGGGGTAAGCTTCAACTATAGATATAAGTGAAATATCAACAGACAAATCAAAATCAGCATCTTCAGTGCAAATAGGAGATGAACAAAATATAGGATCTGGGGTAAACTTGTTCTTCATGGAGTGTTTTTTAAGAAGCTTCTTAACCGCACCAGGGTCAGGGTGAGCACACTCTGTAAGTTCCCTACATAAATCATCATCAAGTTCAATATAATCATCATCAAGTATTCTTTACTTAAGACCACTCAGGTCTGGGTAACCAGAAGATCTGCAAATAGGATAACGTGTAACAGGAATTTCAATCCCAGATTGTTTTGCATCCTTGGCAATTTGATATTCAAGATAGCGACCAAGAGAACCGGTCTCCTCAAAAGTTGTGGAAGCATCATCAAAAGTATCAGACATAGTAACGAACTCTGTAGAAGCAGCATGTGGTGGTGGTGAAACAAGCTTACTCATAACAGATGGTGAATCAAGCGTAGCACTGGTGCTAAGATCGGTACCTTTTCTTGTAGTGGATGGTAAAATAGGGACCGTGGGGGGAACCTTTCTTACCAATAGTGGATAAATTGAAGCAAGCAGAATAACTTCAAGTAGACTTATAAATAGAGCTATGCTCCCCGGCAACGGCGCCAGAAAACATTCTTGATGACCCACAAGTGTAGGGGATCGCGATAGTCTTTGCGGGTAAGATAACTCAATTTATTGATTCGACACAAGGGGAGCCAAATAATATTTATAAGATTTGACAGTTGAGTTTTCAATTCAACCGGACCTTAAAGATACTTGCTTGGCAACTAGTTATAAGTGGTAACGGTGGTATGGAAGTGATAGTGGTAATGGATATAATGGTAGCAAAGCAACGAAAGTAAAAACGGTAAAGTAAAGTAACTTTTGACTAGCAGAATTAAAACACTATAGGCTAGGGGGTGGAGGGTTGGGCGCTGCATGGATGAGAGACATCATGTATTTTACTTGGGGCAAGGCACACGGAAAATTAATGATCATCTAGGCATATACCAAACATTAGGCATGTATCCCGAAGGTAGTTGTACGTGCTTGCAATAAGAACTTGCACAACATATTTTATCCTACCACCCCGCTACAAACGGGGCCAAAAGGAACTTATGGAGATTAAGGTGCTCGTATCAAAGAGAACCGGAAAAAAGCATTAACAATCAATGGATACATGGAATCCTCAAATTATAGTCCATCCCCTTTGGTGTCCCAAGATGTCACCATTGGGATCGCCGGTTCCGGACTATAATAGGTGCATACAACTCATAGATAGGATCAACAACACAAATATATTCATGCAAACACATGGGGTTCAGATCTGAAATCATGGAACTCGGGCCCAAAAGTGACAAGCAATAAGAACAACAAGTCGTAGCAAGGATGATAAACACCATACTAGATGATAGGGAACATGCCCCCAATAATCTGATAAATAATTACATGATCTAACTCATCCAATCCCTACCATCCCCTTTGACTACAGCAGGGAATTACTCACGCATGAAAGGAGAAGTCATGGAGGGATGATGGAGTGGCGATGGCGATGATTCCCCCTCACCGGATGCCAAAACAGCCTCCAGATTAGCTCTCCCATAGAAGAACAGAGGCTGGCGGCTGCTCCGCGACGAGAATTCGAAAACCGACTTCTGTTCTGGGGTTTCCTCGTCGAGGGTAAAAATAGGAGTATCGTAGGGCACCAGAGGAGGTGGGGCCCTCCAGGCGCCCTGGTGGCGTGGCCAGCGGCCAGGCCGCGCCACCTGGCCGCCTTGGCCAGGGGTAGCCACCCCTCTGGCCCTCCTTCTGACATGTGGCTCCTCCTGGTGCGTGATTTTCTGTAACTTTTCCTGGAATTTTCTGAGACACCTAAAAATCCATTTTCCTGCACACAAGAAAACCATACATGCAACTCTGCTGAAAATAGCGTCAGTCCGGGTTAGTTTCATTCAAATCATGCAAGAATGAGGTCAAAACACTAGCAAAAGTGTCTGGAAAAGTCAATACGTTTGAGACGTATCAACAGCTTCCCAGATGCGATTCATCTGTCTATCTACGGGCTATGATGTTGTACTTTACAAAGGTTGTTAGTATTGCGGCATGGTGTACTATCTACTGGTTGTTACCATAGATTTTGTGTTTTTGTATCAACGGTTATACTCTGATTTCAATAATTATGAAATCCTAGTGACCATTACAAGCATATGAAAGATACTTTGTTATATATATGAATGTAGCTTATATTACCAATTAAAAATGTCCTAAAATATTTCAGATAATTATAATGCTAAATAAACTACTAGTGATTAGTTCATGGCACACGGTTCTGCATATAATTTCGTCACCGATAAGTATGTACATTACACATATTCGATAAGAAATGGGCATTGGGGATTTATTTCTAATTCCACACCATATTTCGTGAACAACCGTTTGTAATGTTTAGCGTACAACACACACAGTTCGACCGAAAAGAACGTTTGGGATTTCATTCTTAAACCACACGAGCATTTGTGCACAAACGTTTGTGTAGGTGTGAACAACACAAACGTGTACTATATGCAAACTGTATGGGATAGTATAACTCAACACAAACATTCGCTTTATCATGTGCCGCTACTAGAGAAATAACTATAAATGGAAACCTTATTAGTGGCGCATTTTATATGTAATGCGCCACTATGTTGTAAGGGGTGGCGCACTGGTAAAAATTGCGCCACCCATAAGCTCTTATAGGTGGCGCATTTCTCCAAATGCGCCAACCCTAAGAGTGGGCCAGCCCTGGATCCCCTTGTACGTGGCGCATTTCGAGAAATGCGCCACACCTAAGAACCTTATAGGTGGCGCATTTTGGAAATGCGCCACCCCTAAGAGCTTATGGGTGGCGCATTCTGGAAATGCGCCACCCCTAAGGAATTATTAGTGGCGCATTCAGAATGCGCCACCCATAAGCTCTTAGGGGTGGCGCATCTTGCATATGCGCCACTACTAAGCAAAAACTGTGAGAAAATTCCCAAATACACCCCCACCCCATTTGGACCGCCTTTTCAATTTGAAAAAAAATAAAAGAAAATTATAGAAATGTCAAAAAAATAAAAGAAAATAAGTTTCCCATATGATATGTGGTCTAGTTGTTAGGAAAATTTACAAATATGAATTTCGACTTTTTTTGCAAAATCTCTCAAGAATTTTGTAAAATGGGCATAACTTTTGCATACGACCTCCGATGAAAAAGATTTTTATATGAAAAATCATCTACACGAAAAGTTATATCCAAATTCAATCGGGTGGAACCCGTTGAACATTTTTAGAATCCTCAAAAACCTAACAGAAAAAAAGCTACTGGCATTTGAAGATCTGGAGACAAAAAATGAATTTTTTTTTGAACTTAGTAGTGGCGCATTTTGTATGAAATGCGCCACTAGTAACAGAAAAAAATTGTATTTTTTTAAAATATTTTTTTAAATCAAAATAGGCTAGAGGACCGATGGGGAAGTTTCAAAAAAAATGTTAAAATTTTTAGCTAGTAACATTAAGAAAATTAAAAAATATATATTTTTATTTTCAATTTTTTTTTAAAAGTTCAAAATATGCTAATGGTCCCATCGAGAAAGTTTCAAAAAAATATTGAAATTGTAGCACACCCATGAACATCAGCAAGGTCTTAGACATCAACATGGTTCAATAGGATTTATATGATAGATATATCAAAAAGTGCCTGCTAGGTGAGCTGGAGTTGGAGTTGAATAGAGCCGAGAAATTCAGCGTGTTGGGCTGGAGTAGTGCTAGGATGGGTGACCCTTGGGGAAGTTTGACCATGGAGGTTAGTTTGACCTGAGATTAAACATAGTGACCGAGCATTAAGCATACTAACCTGAGATTAAGAAAAAAATAAAAAAAATTGTTTTCCAAATCCAGATTCAAAATTCAAAATTTAAAAAAATTTAATAGTGGCGCATTTTCAGAATGCGCCACCCCTAAGACTCTTATGGGTGGCGCATTTGGGCTTATAGGTGGCGCATTTCAAAATGCGCCACGCATAAGATTTTAGGGGTGGCGCATTTGAAATGCGCCACTATTAAGGCCTTATTAGTGGCTTGTCCTTAGTGGCGCATTTGAAATGCGCCACTAAAGGCCAAAAATGGAAGCCACTATAAGGCCTTTTCCTAGTAGTGTGCGTCTACGCGGACTAGTCCACAGGCAACGGTTTTTGGCTATCGTGTGGAATATCCCCCCCCTATTGTGACGCCCCCAAAATCAAGTCGTGTACAGTAATTGTACACGCAGGGTACACGACCGAAATCAGGGTGCCACGATGATAATATCACAACACAACACTGGACTCAAATAAGATAAATCTGATATTACAAACCAGGGATCACGAGGATCCAAAAAAATAAGTTAAACAATCATAATATCTGAGTATAGAAATAGTTAGTCAAGTTTTTCCTTAAGAAGGCTAGCACAAATAACATCAAAGATACAGATCGAAAAGGTGAGGCCTCCTGCCTGGGATCCACCGAACTACTGCTGGTCCTGGTCAAAGGGGTCCTCGACGTAGTAGTAGCCATCAGCGAGGTACTCCTGCTCCTGAGCTCCAACGTCGACTGAAAAGGCCGATCAGGCAAAACAAAAAGGGGGAAATAAAGCAAGGGTGAGTATCTAGCATACCCACGAGTCTTACGTCTGCTACTAAGCATTTATGCAATTGTATCAAATGGAAAGGGGAGGTTCTATATAGTGGACTGCGAGGCAGAAATCAGAATAAGGATAAGAAGCTAGGCCTATCGAAGACTAGCATCTTCCGATGAGTCTTGAAGCAGAAGAAGAGAATAGCCAATAGTTCAATAGCATGAATGTAGTAACAATGCAGCAGAAGTTGCTGCAGCACTGTATAATAGTAATTTGTAATTAATAAAAATTATCAATGCCTCCTAGATCCCCTCCTCGATTTCCCTGCGAGGAAGAGAAACCGGAACCAATAGTTTAATAGTAGTAGTTTGTAGTAGTAGGCTCTGGCTTCAGCATAAAGCGTCCTGTTACCGTGGATACGGCTATTCAAATAGATCAAAATCCCTGCAGGGATGCACTACTGTTCAGCCTGCACGCTCGGATCTCCAGGGTGGCGTACACCTTGTTTGAGAATGCCCCACCGAGGCTATCCGACACGCCGAGGGCCATCCTACGACTCATCAGAGAGGTCCCCGCTGGTCTACAGTCCTAAGCGCAAGGGGGTCTTGGACCATCTCCCCTCGCCCTCCGGGTCGTTGTGTGCCAGGTGATTCCACACAATTCTTCCAGGATGCGGATCGACCCAACCACAATGTTGAACTGGACTTATTTTAGAGATTTTGAACGAGACCACAACTCGGAGGGCCCACACCGTTATCCCACGTGAAGGTAGTGCGTACAGGCCTTTGCGGCCTCTCAAGTCATCCACCTGAACCGTTAGTCATTTTATTATTAGCTCGCAGGCAACCGTTATCGTTGCCCGAGTAGTTAACACAACGGACAACGAACAGCAGCGAGGACCACCAGTACATAGGTTCCTGCCCTGTCGTCTTGTCAAAGCTCTGCTGTTACCGACAAGGTGAACCGTCTACTTACCTTGTCTCGTGTGTGCTCTTGGAAGAGCTCGACTTTCGTGGTTTGGTATCTCACGGCCAACGAGCAAGGACCAGGCCCACGATGGTATCCGTATGTCCTGTCGTCCCGATACAATACCTCTCGGGCACTGTTGGGTCACCCGACTCTTACCTTTAAGGACAACCGTTGTTCAGGACCCTAGGGCGTCTATACAGAGTCAGCAACGAGTGGAGTACGAGGATCACTCCTCGATGTCTCACACTTGATGCTGGCTCGGCAGAGCCGAGGTAGGGGCCTTTGGCGGTGTTTGCATTGTGTTGTACCTGTAGCAGTTGTAATATATTGTACCCGCGATCACTCCCAGAGTGATCACGGCTCGCTAGCTAATCCTATTTGACTAGCAAAGCGCAGGGTTCACTGCTGAATAATACATATATATAATAGGTAGCATAGGATAAAGGAAGGTACATCAAGGGGTGACAATGACAGGCTATGGAATTGAATATGTTAGTAATGTAGCAGCAGCAATGCCTAGTGCAAGAAATGTACGGAAATATAGGCGATATCTGGGGGAAGGAAAATGGCACTTCTTGCCTGGAAGCTCGAGGGTAGGGGTACGGTCATCGACGAAGTAGTCGTACTCGGCAACGGTGTAGTCGGCAGCAACAACGGGGTCTATCGGAGAATAAAGGGGGAGAAATAATAAATCCACAGTAATAATAGAAATACAAATACAAGACAAGGCAAACGCATGGTTGGCGGTGATCTAACGCAGTGTTAAGTATTTTTAGGCGGAGCGGGAATTTATCTTGGGATGACTCATCAGTACCGGTTGATTACCGGACATATGATCCAGACGGGGAAGGTTCCATGTATGTAGTGTTAGAGATATCGGATGGACACGTGGATAGTGTATCCGTGCTCGCAGATCCATTCTGAATAACTTTCGTATTCAAAACATTTTCATCCGGACTGGTTTACCGGCTCCGGTCGTTTGACAGACAGATGAACCGGAGGGGAAATGTTCCACTTTCGGTATGTTAGAGCGGTGTGGTGGCTATACGGGTAGCGTATCTGTAATCATTGTATTATTCTGATCAAGTTTGATATATAAATTATTTTCATCGGAGTTACTGTTTAAAAGATATTCAATTTCAAAGTTTAAATCATTTTAATCATTTCTGGAATTTCTTTTATTATTAAATTATAACATTATCACAAACAGTGGGGGTTGAATGGTCAACCTGACATGTGGGGCCTACATGTCATAGGCTGGGCCTTTGACTGGTTACTGGTTTAACAAACAAATGGGTCCCCCATGTCATAGGCGCATAGTAATTTAGTAGTAATTAAATTTAACAGTGTATTAAGTGGGGCTGGCCCACATGTCATACTAACATCTTTATTAGAAGAGGGGTTTTCTTTTCTTTTAACTTAAACAGGGGATTAGCCCCCTAATTAACCTGGGCCTGGCCCACTGGTCAGTGAGCCAAGCTCACTGGCTCGAGCACGCCGGCGGCGACAGCAGCACGGTGGCGAGGCCAAACGCCAGCTACGGCGACCAAAACGCGGGCAAAAGAGGGGAATCGAACAGGCCCGACGCCGCGCATCTACTGGGGCATGGCCTTGTTGTCGGCGTCGCCTGGAAAAACGGCTATGGCGAGGCACGGGCAGTGGTCGAAGCACTACTCCACGGCGATGGCGGCCAACGGGCACAAAATTGAGCGGGACATGGGGCAAAATGAGCAGCGGCTCACCGTGGAGCGTGTAGGGGTGGCGGCAAGCTCGAGGGAGCTTCACAGACGGTGAATCGCGCGGTGGTGGCCGGCGGCTCTGGTGGGGAAGACGAGCTCGATTCCGGCGATGGGGTGGCTGGCAGCTCCAGCGCGATGCTGGGGGAGATGAGGCCGTGCACGGGCAAGCTTACGGACACTGTGGAGCGGTCATTCTTCGCCGTTGTCCGCGTCGGCGCCAGAGCCGTGCCCGCGGGCACGGGCTCCTCATCGGCAGCAGAGAGAGAGCGAGGCTTAGGGGGTGCGGCGCGAGGAGGAAGAAGGGGCGGCTAGGGTTAGTGCCGATGCGGTGCGGGGTCTTTATCGCGGCGACGGCCGTGGGATGAGCGCCACGGCACGACCGGCCGGCGTCGCCTAGCTGGATTGCCTCCACGCACGGGGGTGAATAGGGGAAGGGGGCAGGGGAGGCCAGGCGGGCCAGCTGGGCTGGTCCACCGTGAGGAGGGGATGGGCCTGGTTCCTGTGGCGTAGTTTAGATATTTTTCTTTTTTTTGTTTTCTTTCTTAACTGTTTTATTTATTTTATACACTTTAGCATTTTTGTAAAACTTGTAACCTGCTCCCATATTAACATTGCACAAAACTAGAGTGCCAAAAAAATATTGGGCCTTTTATAAAATCTTTTCATAATTCTTTTTAATATGTAATTGGCCAAATGGGTTGTTTTGCTACTGGTTCGAATTGTTAGCAATATTTATTTATTGGAATAAATGCCCAAAGTTGGTTTAACATGGTCCACTGATTTTTAGGGATTTAACAAAATTGGTTGCACAATTTTTGGACAAAGTTTTATTTTGCACTTTGTTTTTTATTACCAATTCAACTGGGTTTTGAATTTTGATTTGATTCATGATGATCAAGGAATGCTTTAACAATAGTAATTACATTAGCAAAATGATTACTGTTCCCTGACACTGAGGGTGTTAGAAATCTCCCCCACTACAAGAATTCTCATCCCGAGAATTTAAGTGGTTGATGAGGGGGTGACCCCATGACTCCTGCGTATGAGGATACCCGGTGCATATGAAGACAGAGGGCCCGCTGGGAAGCCACGACAGGCCCACGGCTGGCCCAACCAAGCACCGACGTAGGAGTCCATGGCCAGTATGGAAAGCCACAACTTGGCGTACAAAGCAAGACTAGAACTAGGAAACTAACTTTGTAACCTAGTACGGACTCCCGAGACCTAGCCTAGTATATAAAGGCTGGGAGGGGAGACGTCCAGATCAATCCAATACGCATCTACTCACCCGGTCTTGAGAGAACTCTCCTGGCCTCCTCTGTAATCGCCCTCTCACGCAATAATATTGAGCAGGAAGTGATTCTCCTGTTAGCCGACGAGTATCGTCCAACCTGTGCCTTCTCTATGACTAACCCAGAGTCCCTGACCATGGGATTTGCCGAGGCTGATCCCCGTCAATTGGCGCCGTCTGTGGGAACTACATAGGTTGGAATCACGATCTCGGCGGTCCCGCCCTCAGCAAATCAAGACTCGAGGACTAGAACCAGATCTAGCCCGCTTGAGAAATTCAAGTTCACTGCGAGCATCTCCATCGACCCGTCAAGATCACTTAGCCTGCAGCCAAATCAAGTCCAGCACCTTGACGACTGCCAGATCCATCGCCGACGGAAAAGGACTCGACGACCCAGAAGAAAAGCGCATGGAATCTACTCGGGAACCCCACTCGAAGAGTCGTGGTGCGTGATAGAAGACTCGCCCACCAGTCGACGACCCGCCGCCACCCGGGATCCCACCATGCGACAAGACAGCGACTCCGAAACCCAGACCGGAGAATACTACGACCCAGAACGAAGACCAGATGAATTCTCCAATTTCATCCGGAACCAATCACTCAGCGAAAGGATAGAGCTTGACCCAAGATTCCACAATCGAACAGAAGTCCACTCGCAGATTTTCCAAATCTCAAGGACAAGAAGGCACGCCGGCTCCAGTAAAATCACAGCCAAAGAGCAACTAGAAGGACCTTGCGCGATCCACTGTTTCGAAGACAGTTGGGGACACCCTAGAGCAAGCCACACCCTAGGAGATTGCCGCCTATTCACCGAAATCTCCAACAGCCTCAAGGAGGAAAAGCAGCGCGAAGCCAAGCGCACTCGAAGAAGCACACAGTCACCAGCACCAAGTACAAAAAGGCAATACCCCACATCCCATGGACGAATCTGCATGATCCAAGAAGGAAGACCCTTAAAAGCAAAACAAGACGCCTACACCATGCAGACCGAAGCAGACGAAGGCCCAAAGATAGCAGAAATCGGCGCCGAGACCAGCATCACCTTCTCTCAAGATGCTAATCCCACGATCAGTTTGGAAGAAGTCAGGCACAACAATATATGGCGTAGTTCCGGGCGAAGCAAGCGCCTCCATCGGAACAATCATGCTTGACGTGATCTTCGGCAGCAAGCGCAACTTCGCAAAGCAAGTCCTCGAGTTCGAAGTGCTCGACTGGCAGTCGCAGTATCACGCCATAATCGGGCGACCAGCGTTCGCACAATTCATGGCGGTCCCGCACTATGCATACCTGAAGCTCAAGATGCCAGGACCCGCAGGAATCATCACATTCAAGGGAAGCTTCACCAAATCGGACCAGTGCGACCTCTATTTCCACAAAGTCTCCGACACGTTCGGAGCCCAACAATAGCTCACAAAAATAGCCATGGTGACAGACAAAAGCATATTTTCGCTGGCAAGCCGAAGCGAGTCAAAAGAATCCGGCCGCGACTTCAGCGTCGACAGCGACACAATCACACACCAAGTCCACCCAACAGACCCAGAAAAGACGGTTCGTGTATATGCCCACCTTCCAGAAGAACAAACAGCCGCCCTCATAACCTTCCTTCGCGAAGAGTGGAAAATTTTCGCCTGGTGCCCAGTCGACATGCCCGGAATACCGCGAGAATTTGTAGAACACGCGCTCCACATCAAGCCAAACACAAGACCAGTAAAGCAGGCATTGCGACGATTCTCAGAGCCCAAGCATAGAGAAATCGGAGAAGAAGTCAACTGATTAATCGACGCACAGTTCATCCGAGAGACGAAGAAGGCAACCTGGATAGCAAACACAGTCCTAGGCCCAAAAAAGGACACGGATGTACTGAGGATGTGCGTCGACTATGGGCCCATCAACAAGCACTGCCCAAAAGACCACTTCCCCCTGCCAAGAATCGATCAAATAATCGACTCCACAGCAGGATGCGACCTTCTATCCTTCCTCGACACATACTCAGGATACAATCGGATCAGATTAAAGGAAGAAGACGAAGAGCACACCTCGTTCATCACCCCCTACGGCGTATTCTGCTATCAAACAATTCCCTTTGGCCTAAAAAATGCCGGATCCACGTACCAGTGAATGATGCAAGCATGCTTGAGAGACCAGATTGGCAGAAACGTCGAGGTCTATGTAGACGACATTGTCATCAAAACCTACAGTGCAAACACGCTACTCGACGACATCCGTGAAACATTCGCGGCCCTCAACAAATACAGATTCAAGCTCAACCCAAAAAAGTGTGTGTTCGGCGTCCCAGCCGGAAAACTACTCGGGTACTTGGTCTCTGCCCGAGGAATCGAAGCAAACCCAGAAAAAGTCCAAGCAATCGCCAAGATGCAAAGGCCAACCAACATCAGAGGCGCGCAGCAGCTCACAGGAAAACTCGCAGCACAGAGCCGTTTCATCAGTAGGCTAGGAGAAAGGACCCTAGCATTCTAGAAACTGCTAAGAAAAGGAGAAAAATTCGAGTGGACCGAGGAATCCCGCAATGCATTTGCAGACCTAAAGAAAACCCTCTCAACCCCACCAATCTTGGCGGTGCCTAAAGAACTGGAGAAGTTGTACCTCTACATAGCAGCGCGCAACAGTGTCGTGAGCACGGTGCTCGTCGTCGAGCGCGCAGAAGAAGGCAAAATCCAGAGCATACAAATACCAATCTACTACCTCAGCACGTGTAAGGCCCCATATGCGGTACTGTTCTAGATCTAGATGTTTCCATCCAGATCCGAGGACGAAGCACATATCGGTCCCACCGCGACATATGATGAAGTCACATGCCCCGGATTTCCAACATGATATCATAACATTACAGATACAAGATACAACATCTCATACAATCGGCATACAACTGCCTTAATACAATACAACAGCGGAAGATATATGTCTGAGTACAGACTACAATCAAATGCCTAGTGGCAAAGAGAAAAACATCGATCCCATAACCACACGGGTCCAGGCCCTCCGGCGGGATCTGCCTAACTAGTCGTCGTCGAGTCTCCACGTGAAACGTCGGTCACCATACCTATCGTCGATCAAGAACCCTGAAAAGAGTTTGGGGGTATTATCATGAGTACAGAAGTACTCAGCATCCAACTGTAGTGGTCAACTGACCCAACAAGGACTTCATCACTCGTCATTCTAGGACAACTAGTAGTTTACGGTAAGGAAGGGGTAAGTGGTGAGGTTGATGCCGCACTAGCATTTTATGAAGTGGCTAACGATCTAGAGAGTAAGATAAGAAGCCAAGCAGAGGAATCGCCTCCAACAAGTCTGGCTATCAACTACTTACGCAAGCATAACACCTATCCTATCCTTGTCCTCCTCTTCGCATCCCGATGAAAAAGAAGCAGTCAAGGCACACACACACGTTGATCAAGTTATAATAAGATTATCTCAGGTGTTGTTGTATATGGACAAGGAGTAGGTCTCAAGTCGTCCATAACCGTGGACACGGCTTCTCGAAAAGATTTAACCCTGCAGGGGTGTACCAACTGCCCATTACAAGGCTCCGCATGCACGCCCATCTCTCTCAGTTTCTACCCATCACAGGCAGCCATTTTATGATTTAGTCCCAAGAGATACGGAACGACAGGTCCCTCTAACTGACAACGCACAAATCCGGGTGGCCCCCGGTGAGTCGACATCCAACTCAAAAGCCGGACGCGCTCTCGAATCGGTCTCTACCGTCTGGATGAGGTCGGGTTAGTTGCCCAAACATATGTGGAAAACCCCCTAGCTCCCTGGGGTGGACCAACAAGAGAAACCATGTCTCTGCTGGCCCAAGTTGTTTGAAATCTGCCGGCCGCGGACCAGCCACACACACGTTTCAAATGGTAAATCAGCTTGGGCCACCACTAGAAATGTTTGAAGCTAGGTAGGTAAGAAGAGGGGACCCCATAAAATCCCACACGCGGTTAGGCACGCTTAGTCTTAAAACCAATACCCAGAACTCGGATCCTAGGTGACTCGAATGGAACAAAGCGTCGGGGTGGGATAGCCTAGACCTTCCATCCTTCGTCGAATATAGTCAACATTTATAATAATCATATCATCAACAACAATATAATAATGTGATAGCCCAAACCAAAAGTAATAGGGTAACATCATAGCATCCTAAGCATGCATACTAAGCAGGGTTGAGCAACGAGCAATAGTAACATAGCAGTACATGGTTTGCTGGGAGGGGACATCGATGTATCAGTTTGAAAGTGGTTGTAAACACGTGGTAGGATCAAACATCGAACCTAACCTATACTAGCATGCAAACCGCTGGTTGAAATAGAATGGATCATAAGTAATGTATATTCCTTGCCTGTTGATAAGTCGGGTTCCGAAGGTGTAGTTGATCGCAAGATCGCATTGTCTCCGAGAGGTACCCGCGGAAGCACACAAGAGGATAAACACAGGAAAGCAATCAACGAGCAAGCATCTATTACTATGAAGCAAACACGAGCAATCATCAACAAGAAGGAAACACGAGACATCGCACCTACCGTCGAGAGCGGTTACTAATAATTTAAGTGGAGTACTCGTCACACACGACGATACAACACATTTAGAAGGGTTCAAGTTGTTTAGCTACAGGTGATCAACAAAGGTTGTTAACATGGAAAAGCACAGAAGCATGGCATAGCACACAAACATGTCAAGAGGTGAAGAATAAAATAAACTATCTATGCTAGACAATTTAAGTGAGGCACAATCCTAAACATGGCATAACACTAAGTGCTCCACGACAATTAAAAGATTTGGTACTGTTCTGCCCTAAAACATATTTTATATTTTTTAACAGCAGAAAACAATAGCATAAACACAAAGTACACGAAAAATTAATCAAGTCACATATAAAGAACACCCCAAACGGAGTTACGGTTAAAAAGATACAAGCAAAACAAGTTTGGAACACAATCTGCCAACATCAGGAAGCACACTTTAGAGCAATGCATAAACAGGATAATCAATGCAAACATGCTCACAAATGATATGGAACTAAAGTAGACATGACAGGGAAGGCATGGCAAAAAGAATCATGCAAATAGGCATCACAGATCAAAAGATATTAAGCAAGCAACATGGCATCGGAACGTCAACAACAGCGGGATAGAAACTTTGGAACACTATAACTATGTGACCAGCAAGCATATCATGACAATTCAATACATATAATGGAAGTAGACATGATGCTTAACAGCATGCAATTGGGATCACTCAATTCCGATAAACGGTTGCGACGCAACCGTCACCCGAAGTTGCAACAAATTAACAGTTTCAGCAACAGCAACACATTAACATCAGGGTCACCACTTTGGAGCAATATTTAATATAGCTACATCACCCAAACATGACAAGTTAAAGCATTGAAATGAAGTACACATGATTCTTAACACATAGGAAAAAGAATCAATGCAATAGGCCTCATGGATGTGTCACAATCATCAACCAAAGTTGCAATAAAATAACAACAGCAACACATAACAGCAATTAGTAGCAGTTTAACGGCCTGATGCCCACTTCAACACAGATTTGCACCATCAAGATGGCCTCAAATCAAAAATCTCACAAAAGATGGATTGAAGCACACAGAATTCTAAGCAATTTTCATTTTGGGCGCAACGCGATCCGAGCTACAGATCACTCGCAAACTACAGCGCAAAAACAGATCAGCACACAGTTTACCAGGGACTTAGAAAAAAAACAGCAGGTGAAAAAAGAAAGAAAAGAAAAAAAAGACCTCATTGGGCCGGCCCATCTGCGACTGGGGTGGAGGCAGCTCGGGCTGGAGGCCGGATGGGGCCTGGCCGAGCTGGGCTTGCGTTGACGGGCATGAGGGCGAGGCCGGCCCACCACGCGTCCACGCGGAGCGACGACTGGATCGGGGCCGTACCGATCCCGATGGCGGCGGCGCTTGCAGGCGGCTCGCCGGCGCAGCTACGCGGCGAACGAGGAGGAAGGGCGGTTGGTGGTTGGATGCGTTGGAGGGCGGCCGGATTCGTTTCGCGGCGGCCGGTCCAGGCAGGAGGAGGCGCGGCGGCCGTGGTGGCTGGGCGCGGCGGCCCGAACGGCCATGGCGCGGCGGACCTGCATGAAGAGGCGACGTGGTCAGGGGGAGGTGACAGGGAAGAGGAGGAGGAGAGAAAGACGGGCGCGGGGAGGAGAAGAGGTGGCCGGGCGGCGGCTCGCCGGCGCGGCGCACGCGGCGGCCGGAGGAGGGGAAAAATAATCGTTGATCGATAAATCGGGGATGCAAACACCGCAAACAAATCAGACAATCAAGAAAATCACACCGAAAACAAAAAAATTTATTTTTTGTGAAATCTGGGCTATTACAGCACGCTACTCACAAAGCCACAGCAACGGTACCCGCACTACCAGAAGCTCCTACTCGCCATTATCATGACCTCAAGGAAAGTATCACACTACTTCGACGAACACTCCATCACAATCGTGAGAAGTGCACCACTCGCGGACATCCTCAACAATCCCGGAGCGACCGGTCGGGTAGCCGAGTGGAACATGGAGCTGAGCCTGCGAGAGCTGCAGTTCAAACACCCAACAACAATCAAATCCCAAGTACACCCAGACTTCCTGGTCGAGTGGGCAGAGGTCCAAACACCAGGTCCCCCAGACCTATCCAACTCATGGACGATGTATTTCGACGGATCCAAAAGACATCAACGAGCCGGAGCAGGCGTTGTACTAGTCTCCCCCAAAGGAACGAAGCTCAAATACATCCTCCAAATCAACTTCAGCAATGCCTCCAACAACGAAGCAGAATCCGAAGCACTACTCCACGGCATGCGCATAGCAAAAACTTGCGGCGCCACTCGTCTCTCGATCTATGGCGACTCCAACCTCGTCGTCCAGCAGGCGATAAGAGAATGTAATGCAGTCGCAGACAACATGACAGCCTACCATAAGCTCTATAACACACTAGAGGGAGCATTCGACGGTTGTGAACTCAGCTACATCCCCAGAGCAAATAACACAAAAGCTGACGAACATGCAAACATCGGATTGACTCGAGGACCGATACCACCACGCGTTTTGCTCAAGAGCATCAACCAGAGATCAATCAAAGAAAAGCCAGTGAAACCCAAGGTAGTCGCAAAGGAAGATGACACAAAGGAACCAGCACAGGTGGCAGCAACGAACACAGCCGACGGCACAAGCAGCCAAGCAACAGAACCCGAAGAGCCGGCAGCACTCGAAGGCCCAGCATGTACAAAGCCTTTCCTTCGATTCCTAATCGATGACACCCTACCACAAGACGTTGCAGAAGCCCGACGCATTAGTCGACGATCTAAAGCATTCACAGTAATCAACAGACAGCTATATAAGCACAACATTTCTCAGGTCCTCCAAAGGTGTATAGACGAAGAAGACGGCAAAGCCCTACAGCTCGAGATCCACGAAGGCACCTGCGGACATCATGCAAGCAGTCGATCACTCGTGGCCAAGGCTTTTCGAGCCGGTTTTTACTGGCCGACCGCTATGAGAAACACAGAGGATATCGTACGACGTTGCATCGCCTGCCAAAAGTTCGCCAGCAAGCCACATGCCCAGCATCGGAACTCAAAAACATACCATTGTCATGGCCATTCGCCACATGGGGACTTGACATGTGTGACACCCCCAAAATCAGACCGTGTACAGTAATCATACACGCAAGGTACACGATCGAGATTAGGGACTCACGGTGAGATATCACAACACAACTCTACCGAATAAAATAATACAAGCTATTTAATACAAGCCAAGGGTCACGAGGGCTCGAAAACAACAGCTCGAAAGCACAAAGTTAGTGGAAGCAATAGTATCTGAGTACAGACACAAGGTACACATGATCTTCCTTAAGAAGGCTAGCACAAAGGCAACAACGATCGAAAAGGCGAGGCCTCCTCCCTGGGAACCTCCAAACTACTCCTGGTCAACGGGGAACTCGACGTCGTAGAAGGCATCGGGGATCTTCATGTTGCGAGGGTGGACATTGGGGATCTCCTGCTCCTGGACTACAAGGCTCCAACGTCGACTGCAGCGGCCGATCAGGCAAAACAAAAAAGGGGGAAATAAAGCAAAGGTGAGTATCTAGCATACCCGCGAGTCTTACGTCCGCTACTAAACATTATGCATTTGTATCAAAGGAAAGGGGAGGCTGTATATAGTGGACTACAAGGTAGAAATCAGAATAAGGGTAAGAAGCTAGGCCTATCGAAGACTAGCATCTTCTGACGATGTCTTGTAGCACAAGAAGAGAACAGCCAACAGATCAATAACATGAATGTAATAACAATGCAGCAGAAGTTGTTGCAGCATTGTATAATAGTAAGTTGTAATAAATAATAATAATAATAATGCCTCCGAGTTCCCTTCCTCGACTCCCTGCGAGGAAGAAGACCCGGAACCATAAGTTTAATAGTAGTAGTTCGTAGTGGTAAGATCCAGCTTCAACATAAAGTGTCCTGTTACCGTGGACACGGCTATTCGAATAGATTAAACTCCCTGCAGGGGTGCACTACTGTTCAGCCTGCACGCTCGGATCTCCATGGTGGCGTGAACCTTGTTAGGGAACGGCCCACCGAGGCTATCCGACACGACGCAGCCCATCCTAGGCTCAACAGAGAGGCCATCCACCGGACTATATCCTATGCGCCAAGGGGTCTAGAACCCTCACCCTTGCACCCTCCTGCACGGTGCGTGGCTGGCCGGTGCAGCAAAAGCAAATCCAAATACACACCGCTCGAGCGAAGAAGACACAACTTCCCGGCGCAAGCCGCGGTACTGCTGACGTCGGAAGAGCTTTCGAACAAACTACGACGTAGGGGAGCCCATAACTCCTTATCCCACGTGAAGGTAGTGCGTACAGGCCTTTGCGGCCTCTCAAGTCATCCACTGAACCATTTAGAATTTTAATTAACCTTTGTGACAACCGTTCTCGTTGCCTCGACTTAACTGACCCGCGGTCAACGACAGCAGTCAGGACCACCAGTACATCGGTGCCTTCCCTGTCGTCCCACCAAGTTAGTGCGGTTACCAACAAGGTGAACCGTCTCCTTACCTTGTCTCGCGTGTGCTCTTGGTAGAGCTCGACTTTTCGTAGTTTGGTAACTCTCGCGAGATACGAGCAGGGGCCAAGCACGCCAGTAATGTCGGTCGTACCCTCCCTGTCGCTCCTGACAATATACCGCTCACGGGCACCGTTGGGTCGCCCGACTCTTACCTTTAAGGACACCAGTTGGTTCGAGTGCCTACCATTAAGTGAAACCATGAGGTATCACCCTCGATGGCACACTTAAAGAGGTTTGACAGAGACATCAGCGGAATGAACAAAAGAGGTAAACCTCGTATCATCCCGTTGATGCTACGCTACTGAGCCGACGAGCGTGAAATATGAGTTCGTCCACTCGTAAGTCAAACTCGAAGCGACTCAGCAGAGTCTCGCCGTTGTAGGTTCCCTAGGGTGTCTGCATTGATCCGTACCTGTTGCAGTTGTATATATTTTGTATGCGCGTTACTCCCCTGAGTGGCCACGACCCGCTATCTAATCCTAGCTCACAATGCGTAGGGCTCACTGCTGAATATAATATATAGATATAGCAGGCAGCATAGGATAAGGAAGGTAAAACAAGGGATGACAAAATCAGGCTATGCAATTGAATAGGATTGCAACGTAGCAGCAGCAGTAACAATGCCTACTGCAAGAAAGTACGGAAAGGTAGGCCATATCTGGGGAAGAGAATGGCTCTGCTTGCCTGGAAGCTCGCGGGTAGGGGCAGGGTCGTGGACGAAGTTGTCGTACCCGGCAGCGGTGTAGTCAGCGGTAGCAGCGGGGTCTACCGGAGAATAAAGGGGGGGAGAAACAGTAAATATAAAGAAAACATAACAAATAGATGAATGGCATGACATATGTAATGTTAACGGTGTTCTAACAGAGTGCAATGCACGTTGCACGGAACGGGAATCCATCCGGGGATGAACTGCCAACTCATGGTGATTACCGGACAGGGTGTCCGGAGGGGGAAGGGTTCATGCCAGAGGTGTCGTGGACATCCGACAAACGTCTGGATGGTGTAACCGTGCTAGTTGAAACAATCCGAACAACTTTCGTGTTCAGAATAAATTCATCCGGATACTTTGACAGTACCGGACAAATCATCGGACAAACGGTCCGGAGGGGGACGGTTCGATGTTCGTTGTGTTAGAGGGGTGTGGTTGGTATACGGGTAGCGTATTCGTATTATTTTTCTGAGCAACTTTCATGTATAAAGTTTTTTAAACTGACTTACGGTTTAGAAGATATTCAATTTTTAAAGTTTAATTCAATTTAAAACATTTTCCAGAATTATTAAATCATTTAATCTAACATTATCCACAAAAGTTCTTTTGACCTGGTCAACTAACAGTGGGGCCCCACCTGTCAGCAGGTTGACTAGTCAAACCTGACCAGTGGGCCCAGGGTGTCATTCACACATCTAATTAAATTCATTTATTATACCAATAGTAAAATGGGACCCACATGTCATACTAATAGGGACATTTAACTAACAGTTTTCTTTTAACTTAAATCAATTGCCCAGGGCCTGCATGTAAGTCTCACAGGGGGTTATGTTTTTGGTAACTTTAAATCCACAATAGTTAGACGGGTATGGGGCCTAGCAGTCAGTGACTTAAACATGGGGGTTTATTTTGACAAGGGTTAGGGGTTAATTAAAGAGGGAGGGCCCCACCGGTAAGCAGGTTAGCCCACTGGCTAAACCAGCGTGCTCCCGCCGGCGACGAACCGCGGCAAGGCGGGGTGGCCGCTCTGGCGAGGCGAGGTGGGGGAGGCTGCGGCGACGGTAAAGGAAAGCGCGGTAGGCAGTAGGCGCGCACGGGGCGAGAGCAGGTGCGCAGCAGGGGGGTGCCCGGCCATGGCGGCTGTGCCCACGGCGGCGACCTGGGCTCAGTGACGGCGACCGTGTGCAAGCTAGGAGCGACCAGGGTGGGCACGATTTGTCTCCACGAGATCTACGTGAAGTGCCACATCCAGCCAAGCCACAAGGGCGAACCGAGGCGGAACAAAACCATGGCAGTGACGACCGTCAACGGCGGTCGGAGCTTGACTAGGTGGAGACGGCGCCTCGGCGAAGCTAAATGCATGCGGGAGGCTGGGGAGCGAAGATAAGCTCACCAGGTGCTTGATTCCATGCTCGGGGAAGCCGGAGGAGGCCTGTAGGTGCGCCAATCGATGGCAACGTGCGCCGCGGTCGCGGATGGGGAACGGCCCGATTCCGGCGAGGTAGTCCCCCTTGGCGTCGTTGAGATGCACGGGGAGACGAGGAGGCGACCGGACAAGGTGGCGCGGCCTGGCGACGCCGTTGGCCGCACCGACGCGATGGTGGTGGTGCCGCGCGCCGCTCGGGCGAGCTCGAGGAAGTGAGAGGGGGCAAAGGGGAATGGACAGGGGGCGTTTAGGGTTTCTCGGGGCAGGGGTCGCGGCAGGGGTACACTTAACTCACCGGTGTGCCGCCCGATGGGTGCCACGGCGTGGCCTCGGCACCATGGACGACCATGGCTTCGACACGTACTGGAGGTGAGCAGTGCAAGGAGAGGGGAGATGGGGGTGGTCTAGGTTGGGCCACGGGCTGGGCCGGGAGGGAGGGAAGGTGGGCCTTTTCCCAGGGGCGGTAGATAGGATTTTATTTATTCCTTTTCTTTTTATTTTCTTTGTTTGCTTTTCTGTTTTTATTTGATTTAATTGCTTAGAATTTTTGTAGAACTTGTAATTGGCTCCAATATTATTGTTGCACCCTGCACCAGTGCCACAAAATGTTTGGTACCAATATAAATTCATTTATTATTTCTTTTTATTTATTTATTTTGATGAAAAGTGGTTTTTGGCTACTGCTTATAATTGTTTGATATATTTTTGAGCTCAATAAATTTCCCAAACTATATGGACAAGATCAAATGATTATTATGTATTTTACAAAAATGGTTTCACAAGTTTTTAGAAAAAGTTTTGTTTACCACATATTTTTAATATTCATAAAAAGACATTTTCAGCTTTGATTTAATTTCAAGTGATCAAGGTACATTGGCACATTGTTTTTAAGAAGGACCATTATGATTTGAATATGATTAAAGCAAAGTTTGATCAGGAAAGTTTGGATAATCGTGGTTAACAACGGTGATTAGGAAACAGTGATAGTGATTACTGTTCACTGACAGTGAAGGTGTTACAAATCTCCCCCCACTACAAATAATTCTCGTCCCGAGAATTAAAAGGTAGTGTAAGGGGTAAACTTTGGTTTCGTATTCTAACGAATCTTTGGTGTCTTGTTGTCCTTCTCGAAGAAGCTGGTCCTTAATGGTGTTGTCTCCATTTCTCTGCATCGGTGCATCTCGACGAGTTGTCATCCTTCCTTCGGGGGATGCATCGTACTTACGAATAGGTTGGGGGTAATCTCAAGGGGTCAGATCGGTATAAGCTTATTCAACCGAGGTTGTCTGAGGAAATGGGGTACAATGTATCTCTCGAGTTTAAACTCAGTGAAATACATCGAGAGAAACAATAGAACTTATGAGAAGTTTCAAGCGGATAGGCATGCATTCGATGCCGATGACGGAAGGTGAAAAGGGGTCTAGAGCATCAGACATAAGCATTACGTCTGATATCGGATTGAATATCACAAGGTAGGTGACTCGTGAATGGTATACGAGGTCAAGCACGAGGAAATATCCTCGAGACCAGAAATATACAAAAGAGTCAGGTTTCGATCATGTGGAACTGTAGGTTATGGGCCCACGTGGAGTAAGAAGGGTGGCGACATTCCATGCGATCACGTTGCAAGGTATGGTGGAGAACAGCTTGTTAACTATGTCGGCAACAACATCAGTGCCAAGGGCGAGGGACGAAGAGAACCATTTTCCTGCTCGTTAAGACGAGGCGGACCAATTGGAAAAGTTCTCGTCCATCTGTGGTCACGAAAAGTCATCAACAATTGTAACAGGTTGTACGGATAAAGTAGTACACCGAAGTGTTTACATAAGAAGGGAACTATCACTACTCAGATGAGTTTCACCAGAAGAAATATTAAACAGACCAATGGAAAGGAAAAATGTGATCATCAGGTCAAATAGACCAACGGAAGGGAAAATGTGATGATACACAAGTATCAGGTGTAAATCTTTTCCAGGGAAAGCAGAGCATGATATACATAGCCAGGTTTGTATTGGATAGGAGTCAACAGAGGTTGTCGATGATAACACAATTCATCGAGGGGCAAGGATGGTATTTCTCGTCATGAATTCAATTGATCCATGGGAGAAGTCAAAATGTTGATGATGACCTCGACACATTATGCCGAGAGGTCTCAAGAGAATGCAATCTAATAGCATCGACATCAAGCGAAAGGAATTGGAGAAGCAAAATGGTATTCGATGTTCTCGGTTGACAACAACCTAGAACCCATGGAGTGGTTACGACAGGGAAAGGTACTGTTTCATCAAAATTCATTACATGTAGTGCAAAGGTATGATATCCTCGATATACCTGGAGGTAATACTCGAGGGTTGAATGGAGGATCATAGGTGCTGAAGGATTTATACCAAGGGGGTAATTGTCTTTACGAGAAGCTTTCATGATAAGTTCTACATCGTATCCATGGGCATGAACATAAGTTCAGGGTCGACTCCCACTTCATCGATGCATAACCCTTCATTCACTTCTCGCTTTCGGGGAGGGGGTGGGATTGCAAGCTCATCTGACGGGAGGCCAGTAGAGTATAACCCGCATAAAGTTTGGGTTCGTACAGATTAGGGGAAGCATAGGGTTAACCCATCGGGGCATTTTGAAACCCAGACAACAAACATCACCAGCGAGGGATACAAGTTCGTAAGAAGAAGGCCGACGACACCGAGTAGATGGTACCAATCACTAGAGGCATCTGATAACAGGGAAAAAATTTGAATGACTTAGGGCACAAGGGGACGATAGGTAGTAATCCACCAAAAGTTCAGGTGGGGCACATGGAGTCTGGTGTGAGTATCGGTACTCAACCATAAGTGGGAACAATGCAAAGGCATCGGATGATTAAAGCATCGGAATAATTCGTTGCTTAAGTACAAGGAAGTATGATTTCCATATCAGTGTATAAGATTCAAATACATCGATCAAACATGGGTAATATGAATAGAAGTATGGCGTTCAATCAATCTAGGTTTGATTTACCGAGATCCAGCTCATGTCCGGAATGACGTCTGTGCCGGAAGAATGGATTCATAGGGGTTACCCGATGATCGCGTGCATTCGCACACATGATGATTCCCCAGATCATAACGACAATGACAAGGGATGTCAATGAAGAATACTCAAACATATGTAATTAACCATAATGCAAGCAAGGTAAGAAAAATCTACAAAAGAAGAAGGCTGCAGATGGTTCCACAAGAGTCAAATAGTATTTCATAATCACATGAACAACTGGGGGTGAACGGATCCTCGATAAGCGTGAGGAATTATCCGCATTGTGAACCGAGCCCGCAAGGCAGCAGACACGAAGGATTCTCAAAACATCGGAGAGTATTTCGAGGTACCTTGTATTAACAAGGGCCACTGGGATTGAATGGACGAACATGAGGTGTAGGTAATTATTCATCGAACTTATCGGTGGCAGGGGACTGCAAGGGCGATGGGCATATAGGGTCTCGGCAATTCATCGAGAGTATCTTCGGCATTTCTGGTGAATCAGGTCATCATCTGTGATGAGGGCTCTCCGGGAGGAAGCAGTCTCGGGAACCTAGAGTTAGAGTTAGCAAAATCTTTAACCCGAAAGGATAAGAGGGTAGAATCCCAGAGTTAAAGGTACGGGGAAAAAGATCCTAATACCACCCAGTTTGCGACATGGGCCGATAAGCCACACGACACTGTTAGTAAAGTAGTTTTGCAAAGGCTAGACTCGACTTCGACCAAGGAGTTGGAAGGGGTGTCCTACAGGCAGTCGGCTCTGATACCAACTTGTGACGCCCCCAAAATCAGACCGTGTACAGTAATCATACAAGCAAGGTACACGATCGAGATTAGGGACTCACGGTGAGATATCACAACACAACTCTACCAAATAAAATAATACAAGCTGTTTAATACAAGCCAGGGGCCACGAGCGCTCGAAAACAACAGCTCGAAAGCACAAAGTTAGCGGAAGCAATAGTACCTGAGTACAGACACAAGGAACACATGATCTGCCTTAAGAACGCTAGCACAAAGGCAACAAAGATCGAAAAAGCGAGGCCTCCTGCCTGGGAACCTCCAAACTACTCCTGGTCAATGGGTAACTTGACGTCGTAGAAGGCATCAGGGATCTTCATGTTGCGGTGGTTGACATCGGGGATGTCCTGCTCCTGGACTCCAAGGCTCCAACGTCGACTGCAGCGGCCGATCAGGCAAAACAAAAAGGGGGAAATAAAGCAAAGGTGAGTATCTAGCATACCCGCGAGTCTTACGTCCGCTACTAAACATTATGAATTTGTATCAAAGTAAAGGGGAGGCTGTATATAGTGGACTACAAGGTAGAAATCAGAATAAGGGTAAGAAGCTAGGCCTATCGAAGACTAGCATCTTCCGACGATGTCTTGCAACACAAGAAGAGAACAGCCAACAGTTCAATAACATGAATGTAATAACAATGCAGCAGAAGTTGCTGCAGCATTGTATAATAGTAAGTTGTAATAATTAATAATAATAATGCCTCTGATTTCCCTTCCTCGACTCCCTGCGAGGAAGAAGACCCGGAACCATACAGTTTAATAGTAGTAGTTCGTAGTGGTAAGATCTAGCTTCAGCATAAAGCGTCCTGTTACCGTGGACACGGCTATTCGAATAGATTAAACTCCCTGTAGGGGTGCACTACTGTTCAGCCTGCACGCTCGGATCTCCAGGGTGGCGTGGACCTTGTTAGGGAACGCCCCACCGAGGCTATCCAACACGACGCAGCCCATCCTAGGCTCAACAGAGAGGCCATCCGCCGGACTATATCCTATGTGCCAAGGGGTCTAGGACCCTCACCCTTGCATACTCCTGCACGGTGCGTGGCTGGCCGGTGAAGCAAAAGCAAATCCAAATACACACCGCTCGAGCGAAGAAGACACAACTTTCCTGCGCAGGCCGCGGTACTGCTGTCGTCTGAAGAGCTTTCGGACAAACTACGATGCAGGGGAGCCCATAACTCCTTATCCCACGTGAAGGTAGTGCATACAGGCCTTTGCGGCCTCTCAAGTCATCCAGTGAACCATTTAGCATTTTAATTAACCTGTGTGACAACCGTTCTCGTTGCCTCGACTTAACTGACCCGCAGTCAACGACAGCAGTCAGGACCACCAGTACATCGGTGCCAGCCCTGTCGTCCCACCAAGTCACTGCGGTTACCAACAAGGTGAACCGTCTCCTTACCTTGTCTCGCGTGTGCTCTTGGTAGAGCTCGACTTTTCGTAGTTTGGTAACTCTCGCGAGATACGAGCAGCGGCCAAGCACGCCAGTAACGTCGGTCGTACCCTCCCTGTCGCTCCCGACAATATACTGCTCGCGGGTACCGTTGGGTCGCCCGACTCTTACCTTTAAGAACACCAGTTGGTTTGAGTGCCTACCAATAAGTGAAACCATGAGGTATCACCCTCGATGGTACACTTAAAGAGGTTTGACAGAGACATCAGCGGAATGAACTAAAGAGGTAATCCTCGTATCATCCTGGTGATGCTACGCTACTCAGCCGACGAGAGTGAAATACGAGTTCGTCCACTCGTAAGTCAAACTCGAAGCGACTCGGCAGAGTCTCGCCGTTGTAGGTTCCCTAGGGCGTCTGCATTGATCCGTACCTGTTGTAGTTGTATATATTTTGTATCCGTGTCACTCCCCTGAGTGGCTACGGCCCGCTATCTAATCCTAGCTCACAATGCGCAGGGCTCACTGCTGAATATAATATATAGATATAGTAGGCAGCATAGGATAAGGAAGGTAAAACAAGGGGTGACAAAATCGGGCTATGTAATTGAATAGGATTGTAATGTAGCAGCAGCAGTAACAATGCCTAGTGCAAGAAAGTACGGAAAGGTAGACGATATCTGGGGAAGAGAATGGCTCTGCTTGCCTGGAAGCTCGCGGGTAGGGGCAGGGTCGTCGACGAAGTAGTCGTACCCAGCAGCGGTGTAGTCAGCGGTAGCAGCGGGGTCTACCGGCGAATAAAGGGGGGGGGAAACAGTAAATATAAAGCAAACATAACAAACAGATGAATGGCATGACATATGTAATGTTAACGGTGTTCTAACGGAGTGCAATGCACGTTGCACGGAACGGGAATCCATCCGGGGATGAACTGCCAACTCTGGGTGATTACCAGACTGGGTGTACGGAGGGGGAAGGGTTCATGCCGGAGGTGTCGTGGACATCCGACAAACGTGTGGATTGTGTAACCGTGCTAGTTGAAACAATCCGAACAACTTTCGTGTTCAGAATAAATTCATCCGGATACTTTGACAGTACCGGACAAATCATCGGACAAAACGGTCCGGAGGGGGACGGTTCGATGTTCGTTGTGTTAGAGGGGTGTGGTTGGTATACGGATAGCGTATTTGTATTTGTTATATTTTTCTGAGCAACTTTCATGCATAAAGTTTTTTAAACTGACTTACGGTTTAGAAGATATTCAATTTTTAAAGTTTAATTCAATTTAAAACATTTTCTGGAATTATTAAATCATTTAATCTAACGTTATCCACAACAGTCTGTTTGACCTGGTCAACTGCCACCTGTCAATAGGTTGACTAGTCAAACCTGACCAGTGGGCCCAGGCTGTCATTCACACATCTAATTAAATTCATTTATTATACCAATAGTAAAATGGGACCCACATGTCATACTAATAGGGACATTTAACTAACAGTTTTATTTTAACTTAAATCAATGGCCCAAGGCCCGTATGTAAGTCTCACAGGGGGTTATGTTTCTGGTAACTTTAAATCCACAATAGGTAGAGAGGCTATGGGGCCTAGCAGTCAGTGACTTAAACATGGGGGTTTATTTTGACAGGGGTTAGGGGTTAATCAAAGAGGGAGGGCCCCACCGGTCAGCAGGTTAGCCCACTGGATAAACCAGCGTGCTCCCGCCGGCGATGAACCGCGGCAAGACGGGGTGGCCGCTCTAGCGAGGCGAGGTGGGGGAGGCTGCGGCGACGGCAAAGGCGAGCGCGGTAGACAGTAGGCGCGCACGGGGCGCGAGCAGGTGCGCAGCAGGGGGTGCTCGCCCATGGCGGCTGTGCCCACGGCGGTGACCTGGGATCGGTGACGGCGACCATGTGCAAGCTAGGAGCGACTAGGGTGGGCGCGATTTGTCTCCACGAGATCTACGTGAAGTGCCACATCGAGCAAAGCCACAAGCGCGAACCGAGGCGGAACAAAACCATGGCAGTGACGACCGCCAACGGCGGCCGGAGCTTGACTTGGTGGAGACGGCGCCTCGGTGAAGCTAAATGCGTGCGGGAGGCTGGGGAGCGAAGATAAGCTCACCAGGAGCTTGATTCCATGCTCGGGGAAGCCGGAGGAGGCCTGTAGGCGCGGCAATCGACGGCAACGTGCGCCGCGGCCGCGGATGGGGAACGTCCCGATTCTGGCGAGGTAGTCCCCCTTGGCGTCGTTGAGATGCACGGGGAGACGAGGAGGAGGCCGAGGAGGAGAGCGGACAAGGTGGCGCGGCCTCGCAAAGCCGTTGGCCGCGCCGGCGCGATGGTGGTGGTGCCACGCGCCGCTCGGGCGAGCTCGAGGAAGTGAGAGGGGGCAAAGGGGAATGGACAGGGGGCGTTTAGGGTTTCCCGGGGCAGGGGTCGAGGAAGGGCTACACTTAACTCGCCGGTGTGCCGCCCGATGGCTGCCACGGCGTGGCCACGGCACCATGGACGGCCATGGTGTCGACATGCACTAGAGGTGAGCAGTGCAAGGAGAGGGCAGATGGGGGTGGTCTAGGTTGGGCCAGCGGCTGCGCCGGGAGGGAGGGAAGGTGGGCCTTTTCCCAGAGGCGGTAGATAGGATTTTATTTATTCCTTTTCTTTTTATTTTCTTTGTTTACTTTTCTGTTTTTATTTGATTTAATTGGTTAGAATTTTTGTAGAACTTGTAATTGGCTCCAATATTGTTGTTGCACCCTGCACCAGTGCCACAAAATGTTTGGTACCAATATAAATTCATTTATTATTTCTTTTTAATTATTATTTTTGATGAAAAGGGGTTTTTGGCTACTGCTTATAATTGTTTGATTTATTATAGAGCTCAATAAATTTCCCAAACTATATGGACAAGATCAAATGATTATTATGTATTTTACAAAAATGGTTTCACAATTTTTTAGAAAAAGTTTTATTTACCACATATTTTTAATATTCATAAAAAGACATTTTGAGCTTTGATTTAATTTCAAGTGATCAAGGTACATTGGCACTTTGTTTTTAAGAAGGACCATTATGATTTGAATATGATTAAAGCAAAGTTTGATCAGGCAAGTTTGGATAATCGTGGTTAACAACGGTTATTAGCAAACAGTGATAGTGATTATTGTTCACTGACAGTGAGGGTGTTACACATGCTAGGCCCACTCAAGAAATCCTCGAAAGGAGGACGAATACACCTACTAATCGCAGTCGAAAATTTTACCAAATGGATCAAAGCAGTACCAATCACTAGCTCAACAGCCCTCACGGCAGTTAACTTCATCAAGTCAATCATCTTCAGATTCGGAGTACCACACAACATCATCACAGACAATGGTACAAACTTCACAGCAGTAGAATTCCAAAATTTTTGTCAAGAGCTGGGAATCAAAATCAACTACGCATCAGTCGCACACCCACAGTCCAATGGCCAAGTGGAGAAAGCAAACGGCCTAGTATGCGGAGGAATAAAGAAACGACTCATCGCATCACTAGAACAAGCCGCAGGCAACTGGGTAGAGGAACTCCCCGCAGTACTATGGAGCATGCGCACCACCCCAAACAGCTCAACCCAGTATACGCCTTTCTTCTTGGTATATGGGGCAGAAGCAGTACTGCCGCACGACTTAAAATTTGGAGCTCCCAGAATCTCAGGGTACGAAGAAGAAGAGGCAGAAGAAGCACTGCAGAACGACAAAGACACCGCAGACGAAGCACGAGACACAGCCATCACAAGATCTGAAGGCTACCAGGACAAAATGCGCACATATCAAAATAGTCGCCTGCGAACCAGAACGTTCAACAAAGGAGACCTCGTGTTACGAATATTGCAGGAAAAAGGGCACAAGCTTGCCCCGCAATGGGAGGGACCGTTCATCATCTCAGAAGTCATAGGAGGAGGCGCATACAGGTTGAACAACCCCAAAACAACCGAGGACGTGGGAAATCCATGGAATGTAGCAAACTTGCGCCTGTTCTACCCATAGTCCTCTAGGCATTGTCAGAAGACATCGGCAGCAGCACCGATTGGCAACTCATGTAAAGCTCGAAGAAATAAAATAATGCTGCCCAAAAAATTTACTCAAAAGCACTCGGAGGCTCGAGCATAAACTCCCCCCGAGAGACGCTATCCTCGCTCATGCGACTATACTCAAAAGCACTCGGGGGCTCGAGCATAAACTCCCCCCGAGAGACGTTATCTTCGCTCATGCGACTATACTTAAAAAGCACTCGGGGGCCGGAGCATAAACTCCCCCCGAGAGACGCTATCCTCGCTCATGCGACTATACTTAAAAATCACTCGGGGGCCCGAGCATAAACTCCCCCCGAGAGACGCTATCCTCGCTCATGCGACTATACTCAAAAGCACTCGGGGGCTCGAGTATAAACTCCCCCCGAGAGCCGCTATCTTCGCTCATGCGACTATACTTAAAAATCACTCGGGGGCTCGAGCATAAACTCCCCCCGGGGGACGCTATCTTCTCTCATGCGACTATAATTAAAAAGCACTCGGGGGCTCGAGCATAAACTCCCCCCGAGAGACGCTATCTTCGCTCATGCGACTATACTTAGAAAACACTCGGGGGCTCGAGCATAAAACTCCCCCCGAGATACGCAAGTTCATCTGCAAACACCGAAAAACGAATCATATCGAAAAACGCAAAGTTCTTTAGTCTTCACCTGATCGCAAGCGATCACCTAAAGACTCGGGGGCTACTCCCATCGGGAGCGCTGACGCGCACCCAATCAAAACTTGGAATAAATAGAAGCGGGAAAAGACAGCTCAGGCAGACAAAAATCACACCCTATGCCTGATTCTACAAATCAAACGTAGCCTCAGGGGCTATTCCCATCTGGTGCGCTGCCGCGCACCCGAAGGACATCTTCATTAAATAGGAGTCAAAGATAGTTCTCCTTCACATAGGAGTCAAAGACAGTTCTTCATTACAAAGGAGTCGAGCACACTTTTTTCATTACAAAGGATTCGAAAGCAGTCTTCATTACAAAGGAGTCGAGCACACTTTTTTCATTACAAAGGAGTCGAAAGCAGTCTTCATTACAAAGGAGTTGAGCACACTTTTTCATAACAAAGGAGTCAAAAGACAGTTATCACTACAGAAGGACCGAGCAACTACAGGACGGATTACAATTATCCCAAGAAATTGTGACTTATACATGTATGCTCATGCTGAGATAATTGGCACTTTCGTACCGCAACCTGACGAGCATCACCACAGACAAAGTAGAAACTCAGTCCGCGAAGAAGCAGGTCATTGTTATCCAGTTCTACAAGGTGCCTCGCCTACTGACGCAGTCGCTTGACGACCGGCTTGACGTCCAGCTCATCCTTAGAACTAGAAGAGCAAGCACCATCAGCCGAGGAATCAGCCGAAGACGAAGACACGGGAGAAGCAGGCCAACCACCACTCAATCCATCGGAATCACCACTTCTTGTTTCCTCCCAGTATGGACACAGATGATTGCCACCGGCATCAAATGCATGGACAGTAAGAGTATCTTCGCCGTCAAAACGACAGCAAAGGCTATCTCCGTCGTGCAGATTCAACCGAAGAGAAAACGCCCTCCAGCCAGACCCAAGGAAAATCAAGGATGAATTAACAACTTCCAACTCCACCCAAGAAGAAGACCGAGCGCATCCGTGAAGATGGAGCCAGAAACCCCTCAAATTACGCTCAGAAGCAATGGAGGCAAACGAGAACGGAAGAGGAATCCGGGCAGCGTTCCAGCTAAGAACACGCAAAAGAAAATAATAGCGCCAAACACCCTCTTCCATGTAAGAAGAAGAAGGCGCCGACACAACTCCACGACGTCCACCGCGGGAAGAGCGAGGCGTGCGGCCACCACGGCCACGGCGGACACGACCTCGCCCAGTCACACCACCACCACGCTTGGGCGCCATATGAAGAAGAAGTAGAAGAGAAAGATGCGAAGAATGGATGCCAAGGACAGGCAACCACATGAGGTATTTATAGCGCAATCCAAGGGAAAACCAGGGAAAACACGCAGAAGCCCAGGCGGCGCTATCATTGCTTCAAAGACCAAAGGGGTCGGGTGTTACGAATTCCAAGACAATATGCCTTCACACGGTCAACACTATTTAAAGGGCACGTCAAATCTTGCCTGTTTCCCATACAAGCCTTGGAAACCAAACAAGCACCAGGCAGCATGACGTTCAAATCATCATTATGACGGTCCAGAAGACGCGGCGGATCAAAAAAGCAAGCATCATCATAGGTCATCAAACAGCATGAAAATGCATATCAGCGTGACATCTCAAGAGGGACGGATCAACATAAAAGCAATTGGAAAAAACCAAAAGACTCCAAAAGCCAGCAATTTCTTGATGTCAAATTTTTTTGATTCTAAAAATCTCTTACTCCCATCGGAAGTACCCTTATTCGAGTTCAGGTGCTCCCTCACCCAGAAGGCAAAGACGTGCTCGAGTGATCACTCGCACCAGCAAAAACAAACATACTTTCAGAGTTCGGGTGCTCCCTCACCCTAAAGAGATTAAAGCATTCGAGTGACCACTCGCAAAAGACTCAACAAGTGTTCGACAATATGATCTACTCGCGCACTCGACGACTTTCCAAGTGGGCGCTTTCTTATTTTCGTCGCCTGAGTTCATTACAAGCTCCACGAGTGACTGCTAAATATATCGCTTGATTGTTTATTCCAAGTGGGTGCATCGCTAATCAGGCTCCGTGCCTCTACAAAAAACAATTATGCCTGGGCTACGACACACAGTACCCAGATGCCACGCAAGCTTAGCGTGTAGGTAAGACCCCGCTGTGCAGAACGGCCGGGCCGGGACTTTTCCATGCGCTCGCATGATAGAAAGAGCCGAGCGGACGCGCTCAGGCTATTTGCTTCGACTGGCAGCAATTGATCCTATAAGACCTGCAGCGGCATGACTTTGCTTGGCACCGGTCGTTCCAAGTTCATGTCGAGGGACGTGAACTTGATTGGGCTACTGCGGTATTTTCCACTAGCGCAATTCACCAAGGCTCGACCAGTCGACTCCTTGGGCCCTTTCAGTTTAGCAATCCCTCGAAACAGGTATTGTCATGGCTCAAAACTGTCAGCGACCCGCGACAATGCCGCGCCTACGAACAATAAATAACTGACGAATTCGAGTCCCCCAGGCACTCGGGGGCTACTGAAGACGGGGCGACCCCATGACTCCTGCGTATGAGGATACCCGGTGCATATGAAGACAGAGGGCCCGCCGGGAAGCCACGACAGGCCCACGACTTTCCCAACCAAGCACCGACGTAGGAGTCCGCGACCAGTATGGAAAGGCATGACTTGGCGTACAAGGAAAGACTAGAACTAGGAAACTATCTTTGTAACCTAGTACGGACTCCCCGAGACCTAGCCTAGTATATAAAGGCTGGGAGGGGAGACGTCCAGATCAATCCAATACGCATCTACTCACCCGGTCTTGCGAGAACTCGCCTGGCCTCCTCTGTAATCGCCCTCTCACGCAATAATATCGAGCAGGAAGTGCTTCTCCTGTTAGCCGACGAGTAACGTCCAACCTGTTCCTTCTCTATGACTAACCCAAGGTCCCTGACCATGGGATTTGCCGGGGCCGATCCCTGTCAGTAGTAGTGAGGAAAAAATCGGGGTATTCATCACGAAGACGATCTTCGCGCTCCCAAGTGGCTTCATCTTCAGAGTGATTCGACCACTGAACTTTGAAGAACTTGGTCGTCTTGTTGCGGGTTCAACGTTCAGACTGATCAAGAATGCGGCTCGGATGTTCTTGATAAGTCAAGTCCTGCTGCAGCTCAATCATATCATGTTCCACTTCACGAATAGGGTCCTTGAAGCAGCGACGGAGTTGCGACACGTGGAAGACATCATGGACTTGAGAGAGGTTTGACGGCAACTCCAACCGGTATGCCACTGGTCCACTTCTGGAAAGGATACAAAACGGGCCAATGTAGCGAGGAGCTAACTTGACTTTGATCCCAAAGCGGTGAGTGCCCCTCATGGGAGTGACACGGAGGTACGCGTATTCTCCGGGTTGATAGACCATTTCTTTGTGCTTGCGATCATAGTTGCTTTTCTGGCGGGACTGAGCAGCTTTCAGATGTTCACGGATAACGCGAACCTGATCCTCATTATGTTGGATAATGTTCAGACCAACAAGTGCTCATTCCCTAGTTTCTGACCAATTCAGAGGGGTTAGACACTTACGTCCATACATAACTTCAAAGGGTGCCATCTTCAGACTAGCTTGATAACTATTGTTGTACGAGAATTCAGCAAACGGAAGAGATTCCTCCCATTTCTTACCGAATGAGATGACACAAGCTCGAAGCATGTCTTCAAGCACTTGATTGACTCGCTCAACTTGGCCTTGCGACTGAGGGTGATAAGCGGTGCTGAAGTTTAGATGAGTGCCCATAGCTTCTTGGAAACTATCCCAAAATCTTGAGGTGAAAATGCTGCCACGGTCTGAACTGATCTCCAACGGAATACCGTGGAGCGACACAATTCTGGAAACATACAGGTCTGCTAACTGACTAGCAAAGATCGTCTCCTTGACAGGCAAAAAGTGGGCAACTTTGGAGAACCGGTCGATGACGGCAAAGATAGAATCATGACCCTTCTGTGATCTAGGAAAACCAGTGACGAAGTCCATTTCGATCTTCTCCCATTTCCATTCAAGAATAGAAAGCGATTGCAGAGTTCTAGCAGGTCTTTGATGTTCGGCTTTGACGCGACGGCAAATGTCCACTCATCAACATAACGAGCAATGTCTTGTTTCATGTTAGACAACCAGTAACGTTGATGAATGTCTTGGTACATCATGTTACTACCAGGGTGAATTGACAAAGGGGTATCGTGAGCTTCTTTCATGACATGCGGGGCGTAGTTCAGGTATGGCCTGTTTATGGGGACCACTAGCCGACCCTTGAAGTACAATGTACCATCATCGGCAATAGTGAAGCACTAGCTTTCCACTTGCGACATACCGGTTAATCTTCAAAATGTCAGAGTCATATTTATGTGCAAACTTCAGTAACACCCTCAGTGTCAGGCATCAGTGAAACTTTTGTTAATATAATTCTCTGTGATTAGCAAGTCTCTAATCACCTTTGATCATGCCTTGTTCATCTTCGAATCCAAACAAACCCAAAATTCCTTTTAATGAATATTAAAAATAAGTGATGAATAAATCTTTGTCCAAAAATTGTGCAACCACTTTTGTTAAATCACAAATATTCAGTGGGCCATGGCAATATGGTTTTGGTATTTTATCAAGCAATAAAATAAATCCAACAAATAAAAACAGTAGCCTAAAGTCCCCTTTTATCAATGGCATATTTAATACAAATGCAACGGAATTTATAAAAAACCCCAATCTTTTTGTGGCACTCTAGCAATTTACAATACTAATTGTGGGACATGTTTCACAATTTTCAAAATTCAAATGATAGGCAAAACAGAATAAAACAGAAAGGAAAAGACAGTAAATAAAAGAAAATAAAAAAGGGGCTATTCCACGCCCAGGGGCGAGGCCCACCTCCTTCCCGGCCCACCCCGGCCCGTCCCTCCGGCTCGTCTCCCACCTCTCGCTACAGGGAATAACGACCGAGGCCATGGCGACTGCCCCGTCGCAGCCGCGCCCGCTCCACCCCCTCGGTCGCTACAGAACCCTGGGACGGATAAGACCTCCCCCGTGGACACCCTTGATGCGTCAAAAGATCTTCCCCTCCCCTGCCCCACTTTCTTCCTCCTCGCGCCTGAACCGAAATCGCCATGGGCGCGCCTCCGTGAACTCCCGCGGCCACTCGCCGAATTAGCCGTCGTCGTTGTGTCTGGGAGCTTCCTCGCCGTCCTCCACCCCCACTCACGCAGTGAATCGAGCTGGGGAGCCCCACGGACGTCGCCCCCTTCACCTCTTCACCGCCACGGCCGACGCATCGCCGCCCCGATTCGTGCTGCTCCGGCAACCCACCGGCCTCCGCGACCTCTCATCGGCATTCCCTGTGAGCTCCCGCACCTTCCCCGCCATTCCGTTCTCATTTTAGCCGTTCCGTTAGCATTCTTCACCAATCCAGTACACCGGCCGTCGCCGGCGGTTGTCTTTGCCGTGGTTCTGGTCCGGCTAGGCTCGCCCTTGTGGCTTGGCTGGAGGCGGCACATCACGCAGGTCCCGTAGGGACAATCCGCTCCCGAAATGAGCACTCCAAGCGCACTCGTTCATCTCTTCCGGCATCGGCCTCGTCGGCGTGGCCATGGCCGCTTTTGTGGGCGCTAACCCCCCCCCCTCCATGAGTCTATGACAGTGGGTCCACCCCCCCCCCCTTATTAGCCACTAATCACTAGTTAATTAAAATTAAACAGAGACTACCTCCCCCCATGTGAGTATGATAGCTGGGCCCCAACCCTTTTAATCTTAATTAAATAGATTAACTAGCCCTGTGTGACTTACACCTGGGCCCCACCTGACAGTTTATTAATTAAAATTGAATTTAGTTTTATAACAGTCAATGACATGTGGGCCCAGTGATTAATTAGATTTACTTAAATGTTTTATTAACATGTGAGGCTGACCAGTGGGTGTTTGACCAGACAAAATTGTACTCTTCTGGATAATGTTGCATTTTATTAATAAAAATGATTTAAACTTTAAAATTCAATATCTTTTAAACCGTAAGTCAGATTCAAAAACTTTATACATCGAAATGGATCAGAAAAATATAAAAAATATATAGACGCTATCCGTATACCTAGCACACCCCTCTAACACATTGAATCTCAACATTCCCCCCTCTGGGTCGTCTGTCGATAATCATCCGGAGCCGGCTTTTCATCCCCGGATGAATTCCCGCTCCGAGCAACGTGCATTACACTGCGTTAGATCACCGTTAACATTGCATTCGTCATGCCATTCATCTGTTTGCTACGATTGCTTTGTATTTACTGTTTCTCCCCCTTTATCTCCGGTAGACCACGCTGCTACCGCCGACTACACTGCTGCCATACTTCGTCGACGACCCTACCCCTATCGTCGAGCTACCAGGCAAGCAGAGCCATTCTCTTCCCCAGATATCGCCTATCTTTTCCGTAATTTCTTGCACTAGGCATTGTTACTACTGCTGCTACGTTGCTTACCTATTCAATCACATAGCCTGTTTTTATCGTCCCTTGATGTACCTTCCTTTATCCTATGCTGCCTGCTATAAATATATATTATATTCAGCAGTGAGCCCTGCACATTGTTAGCTAGGATTAGATAGCGGGACATGGACTCTCAGGGGAGTGACGCGGATAAAAAATATATACAACTACAACAGGTACGAATGCAGACGCCCTAGGGAACCTACAACGGCGAGACTCTGCCGAGTCGCTTCGAGTTTGACTTACGAGTGGAATGGACTCGTATTTCACTCTTGTCGGCTCAGTAGCGTATTATCACCGGGATGATACGAGGTTTACCTCTTTAGTTCATTCCGCCGACTTCTCTGTCAAACCTCTTTAAGTGTACCATCGAGGGTGATACCTCCAGGTTTCACTTAATGGTAGGCACTCGAATGAACTGGTGTCCTTAAAGGTAAGAGTCGGGCGACCCAATGGTGCCCGCGAGCGGTATATTTTCGGGAGCGACAGGGAGGGTACGACCGACGTTACTAGCGTGCTTGGCCCCTGCTCGTATCTCGCGAGAGTTACCAAACCACGAAAAGTCGAGCTCTACCAAGAGCACACGCGAGACAAGGTAAGGACACGGTTCACCTTGTTGGTAATCGCGCGCTTTGACGGTACGACAGGGCAGGCCCCGACGTTACTGGTGGACATTGTCGTTGTTCGTTGTCCGTTGTGTTGTTAGTCAGACATCGGGACCCGGGGTTAGCGTATGCAAGCCTCGCTACAACACAATCATATGGAGAGCTGAGAACCGTACCCACTTGTCTGAGCAGACAAGGCCAAGCACAGAATATTCTCGGAAAGCATCGAACGAGAGGGGCATCCAATTCAGGCCGGATGATCAACTGAGATGGGTCCTCATCGTCCGCACACAAGTCTAAAAGATATGGGTGGTGAACTCCCATATTTATAGACAAGTCGCCTCAACCATACTATCGATTGTATTATAACCCTTACATAGACTTACTCCAGCCCGATCGCTTAGTCGGGGTCTAGGGCGGGCTCGATCATAAATCAAAGTGTGCACGAGACAGAGTCTCGAACAATCGCATCGCGATGCCCCAAGCTGCGCACATCTAAGGGCCACATGGTGTATAAAAGACCGCCAGCCAGATCACAACTAAGGTCTCGAAAACCCATGCTAAGACATGCATGTTATAAACATACACACAGCACACATGTCTATTATGAACAGCAGGTATCATTGAAATTCTCTACAATGTATACATCTTTATTAATAACTCTTACAGAGTGCACACAGAGATCACGAGTCTGTGATCCAACATTACATCAAACATGCGGAAGCAAAGTAGGTCTGAGTACAGACAAGTTTAACAAATGGCTTAGAGAAGCCTTATCTAAAAACAAGCCCTCCACGAGGGAACCAATCGTCTGACTGAGACTACACTAGCTTGGTCTTCAGTCGTCGAGCTCGATGAAGAATCCACCTTCGGGGTCAGTGGGTTCATCTAAAACATAGAATAAGCAAACGTGAGTACAAAGTCGTACTCAGCAAGACTTACGTAGGAACTATACTACTCATGCACATGTATCAAGGAAAAGAGAGGTGGGGTTTCACTTGCAGAAGTGCCAGCTTTGACTTGGCTAGTCCTGAACTACGAGTACCAGACTTGAGGTAAGAAGCGTACACGAGTCCACTACATCTCCAACCAATTACACCATTATGGTGCCTTCCTCGACTTCCCCACGAGAAAGCACGCCATAGCACTCACACTTATCTTGGTGTATTTTAGAAGTATCCAGTTCAAGTTGTCTAATATTCAAGCTAAGCTTTCCAAGCAGTCCTTAACCGCGGACGCGGCTATTCGAATAGTTTTGATAACCCTGCAGGGGTGTACCGCTACACACACGTGTCATCATTTACCGCCTTTTGCGTGTCACCGTTCAAGAGATGACAGCGAGGATGCCACCACAACACTTCTCCCACAGCTCCGTTCTAGTCCAGAGAGTCGCCTATCTGAGGGGGATCCGTATGGAAGTCCGGCCGAGGTTCCAGTACAGCCTCAAACGATGTGTGCAGGGTCCCAAGCCGGTCTTGAAAAGCCGTTCATCCACTTCGCAGACCGTGCCACAGCCCTACCAGAACTCCGAACTACTGCGACTTCTGGGGTTCGAACGGGGTGAGGTACTAGGATGAGAGGGGTCAGTGAGCCCAATGTGTGGTTGTACTCTTCTTCTTGGATCACCACACAAGAATTCAGACTTAAGGCGGTGTTCAACGAGACAACCCACTGTGTACTCCTACACAGCCTCTCATCGTTCACCTTGTATTAGGGTAGATTCACCAACACAGTTTCACTTTCATCAACACCATGTTCACCATCATCCCGACTCACATCAAAAGCAACCTCATTGTACCACTAAGCATGCAATAAGAAGTAACAGTTGCAGGGGTCACATGATATCAACCAACTCCTACATCTGCTAGGATTGTGGTTTGCTTACTACTGTGACAAGATGATAGGTCATGCAAAGGATATGGGTTCAACTATGCGGTAGAATCGATACAAGGTGATCTCGTAAACATGCATAAGCGAGACTGAGAGGGAATTGGGATTTTATAGACATGATCAATGGGGGTTTGCTTGCCTTGCTGACGGGGTTCAGTCACGGGTCTTCAACGAAGGCGGTGATCTTGGGTTCCGGCTCCACTTCTATCAACAAGATGACAATCATAGGATCAACATAATGTACAATGCACAATCACATGAATAAGATTGTAATGGTGATGTTCATGGTTGCATTGTGTGGACAATTCTATTTAAAAGGAGTATATTGCAATTGAATTGCAAATTCAAACTCCATTTGTTTTATCGATGAATTTCAAATGCATTTGAATGCATGAAAGTTCATTTGAAATGGTTGAGAATGAAGTGATGTTGTAAAGGTGAGGTAAAGCATCTGATGTGTGGATGAATCCATATAAAAGAAGTGTGTTGCAAATTCACTCCAAATTTGAATTTGAAAAGGATCCATATGCATGTTTGCTACTGTTCACCCATTTTAAAATGGTCAAACATAGAAACAAGTTGCATATTCATAATCCTTGTATTTTTCTGATAATTTTAGACATATTATTCGTCCAAATTGGAGTTAAAATGAATTTTCTATGAATTATTGAAGTTTAAGATATTTTCTGGAATTACTAAGATTAAATAAAATGATTTAATTGCTTTACTGCGTCAGCATGACGCAAGGCTGAGTCAGGGGGCCTCTGACGGCTGGGTCCTACTGGTCAGTGAGAGAGGGGGTTAATCCCTCTCTGTTAATTAAACAGAGTTTAATTAACTGGCCTGGGGCCCACTGTCAGTGGCTAAAGGGGGTCATTAGCGCGGTGCTTAGGTCCTAATGACCATGGCGGTCGGCGATTAGCCGCCGGTGCCACTGGGCACGAGGGCTCGCCGGAGCTCGCTTCCGGCCACTTCTTGGCACGGGGAGGCCACTGGGAGGTGCCCCGTGCACACCCGCATCCCGTAGAGCACGAGGGGGTCACGGGGGAGCTCCACGGCCACACCGGCGTCAACTTGCGCGGCGGCCGGAGCTCGGACATGGTGATGAACGGCGACGGGGCACGAGGAAGAGAACGAGGAGGGTAGACTATGCGGATGCTCACCCTAGGCGCAACGGAGAGGTCTAGGGAGACAGAGGAGCTACCACGGCGGCGAATCAGGCAATGGCGCGCGGCGGCGGGCGGCGAGCTTGAGGAAGGGGGTGATGTCCAGGGAGCTTCTTGGCTCGATTCCTTCGAGTAGGAGACAAAGACGACGACGGCGAGCTTGATGGACACGACGGTGCGGCGGTTTGTCGTCGTTGGCCGCACGGATACACGACGGTGAGCGGCGGCGCTCTCGGTTGGCTACGAAAAACGGCGAGGGAGCGAGGGAGAGGTGAGTTGCAAGAGGAGGCAAGTGGCAGGGGCCTCTCTGGGCGTCTCCGTGGCGTGTAGATGAGGCCCCGGGAGGCCTAGAAGCCTCGGTGGCGTGCGCGGCGGCGAGCTCGCCACCGAGCTGCTTGCCACCGTGGGAGAAGACGACAAGAGCGTCGGGTGGGCTTGGGCTGCGGGAAGGTAAGTTGGGCCCGAGGCCCAGGTAAGTGGGCTCAGTTTCCCCTTTTTTATTTTTCTTTTGTTTTTCTTTGTTTTCCTTTTCTGTAAATTGTTTTTGCTCTGGATAAAATAGCAAAGCATTTTGTAAAATCCTCAAAACTTTTATGTGACCTTACATGGCATAAAACTAGCCACTCACAAGTTTTGGGAATTTTTGAAATTCAAACAATTTGAATTTCAACTCAAATAGGGGTATTATTTAATTTCCAAGCCCTGTTTGGAATATTTGAAAAATCTTGGTGCATGCAGTGGGACCCACTTCACTTTATATGTGATCATGCATATTTATAAGACTTTTCAAAAATACCAGAGGAATTTTTGGAAGTAATTTTTGTCTGGCCATTTAATTACAATTCTCAGGGCTTTTCTTTTCCCCATTTCTGAATTTCTTTTGAATTTTTGCATGATGCAAAGGGCACAAACAAACCCTAGCACTTACCTAAACTTGGGTTGTGACACAGCGATAATGGTTGTCTGCGAGATAATATAAAATTCTAAATGGTTCGGCGGATGACATGAGAGGCCCGTTGGTCTGTACGCACTAACTTCACGTGGGATAAGGAGTTATGGGCTCCCCTGCGTCGTAGTTTGTCCGAAAGCTCTTCAGACGTCAGCAGTACCGCGGCCTGCGCTGGGAAGTGGTGTCTTCTTCGCTCGAGCGGTGTGTATTTGGATTTGGTTTTGCTTCACCGGCCAGCCACGCACCGTGTAGGAGCGTGAAGGGTGAGGGTTCCTAGACCCCTGATCTCATAGGATATAGTCCGGCGGATGGGATGCGTCTTGTCGGATAGCTTTGGTGGAGCGTTCCATAACAAGGTTCCCGCCACCCTGGAGATCCGAGCGTGCAGGCTAAACAGTAGTGCACCCCTGCAGAGAGTTTAATCTATTCGAATAGTCGTGTCCATGGTAACAGGACGCTTTATGCTGAAGCTGGATCTTACCACTACAAACTACTACTATTAAATTGTATGGTTTAGGGTCTTCTTCCTCGCAGGGAGTCGAGGAAGGGAACTCGGAGGCATTATTACTATTAATTATTACGACTTACTATTATACAATGCTGAAGCAACTTCTGTTGCATTGTTATTACATTCATGCTATTGAACTGTTGCTTTTTTCTCTTCTCATGCTGCAAGACACATCAGAAGATGCTAGTCTTCGATAGGCCTAGCTTCTTACCCTTATTCTGATTTCTACCTTGCAGTCCACTATATACAGCCTCCCCTTTCCATTTGATACAAATGCATAATTGCTTAGTAGCGGACGTAAGACTCGCGGGTATGCTAGATACTCACCCTTGCTTTATTTCCCCCTTTATTTTTTGCCTGATCGGCCGCTGCAGTCGACGTTGGAGCCCAGGAGCAGGAGTACCCCGGAGGCGGATACTACTACGTCGAGACCCCCGCTGACCAGGACCAGGAGTAGTTTCGGAGGCTCCCAGGCAGGAGGCCTTGCCTTTTCGATATGTATCTTTGATGTTATTTGTGCTAGCCTTCTTAAGGCAAAACTTGACTAACTATGTCTGTACTCAGATATTATGTTTTTTATAACTTATGTAATCGGGTCCGCGCGACCCCCCCCCTTTATTGTAACATATTGGTTTATCCTTTTGTGTTTGGAGTTGTGCTATGATATTCTCACCGTGGCACCTTAATCTCAGCCGTGTACCCTGCGTGTATGATTACTGTACACGGATTGAATTTAGGGGCGTCACAAGTTGGTATCAGAGCCGACTTCCTGTAGGAATCCAGCCAACCACTACCTGGTCGAAGTTGAGTCTAGACTTTGAAAAAACTATTTTTCTAACTTAATGTTTTGCTTACGGGCCCACATCGATGTCACTACATGTGGTATCTATGGTATTAGGATCCTTTTCTCCTTACATATGCTCTGGGACTCTGCTCTCTTATCCTTGCTGGTAAGTTTTACAAACTCTGACATTTGGATCACGTTCTCTTGATTCCATCAGGAGTTTTGGTGCTTCCCCTTGATTGAGTCGTGTCGCGGGAGTTCTGACCCAAGTCCCGGACCGCAGATCCCATTCTCATTCTGGGCAGGCCGCGCGTTCTCTGGCACAAACTCCTGTGGCCAACATTTTTCCTTCGGCATGATTGACATAGTGGAATCTATGACGCGTCGTGTATTCCTTACCACGGTCTGCGCGCCGCCTAGTGAGTCCTTTTTCCTTAATTTCTACGATGTTACGCTGCCCGATTTTCGGTTGACTCTATGTGTGGATGTGTATGTCTTGTATGACTACTCCTATATATCCGCGCCTCCTCTTCGTTGTCGCATTACCTCATTCTTGTTTCCGGTATCTCGTTAAAATTCTCATCGTTGAAATACCCCTATTAAATTTTAGCAGGATGGCTGGTCGTGGTGGTCGTGGTCGTGGTCGTGGCGCCAACGATCCACCTCCGCCGCCGGACTACATGGCCGCGATGATGCAGCAGTTTCAGTTGCACCAAGTGTTCATGAAAGGAGTCATAGATCAGCTCTAGAACCAGAATCAGAACCAGCACCAGAACCAACCGTCTGTGGTTACTCTGCGGGATTTCATGCGTCTCAATCCCCCTCTCTTCCACCAACCTGAACAGCCGCTGGATGCCGATGATTGGCTTCGTGACATCACTCGTCAGCTGGATTTCTCTAATGTGAGCGCTGCTGATTACGTCAACTTCGCGTCCTATTTTATGCATGGCTCCGCTGCTCAGTGGTGGGACACCTACAAGGGCTCGCTAGTTGAAGGGACTTTCGTCACCTGGAATGACTTCAAGACTCCCTGACGGGGATCAACCCCGGAAAATCCCATGGTCAGGGACCCTGGGTTAGTCATGAGAGGCACAGGTTGGACGATAGCTCGTCGGCAAACAGGAGGACACATTCCTGCTCGATATTATTGATGAGGGAGATGCGAGTACAGTGGATGCCGAGGCTGGAGCGCTCAAGGCTAGGGTTACAAACAATATTGGATGCCTTTGGCGTCGCCCCTCCTAGCCCTTATATACTGGGCTAGGTCTCGGGGAGTTCATTTTCGTTTACAGGTAAGCTTTCCTAACCCTAGCTTGCTCCGTACGACAGGTCTTCGCACCTTCCTTGTGAGTCGCAGACTCCTACGTCGGTGCCAATTAGCGGGACAAGGTTGTATCTTCGTGGGCCTTCTTTCTTCAGGGACACCAGGTAGGCTTATCCGTAGGAGTCGTGGGGTCAACCCCTCGTCAGTAGCCCCCGAGTACCTGGGGGACTCGAAGAGTCGCGCAGGGACTCGAGTACATCCATTTGTCGGTCGTTTGTATGCGCGGTATAGCCGCGGGTCGCTGGCAGTCTGGTGGCCATGACAAAACCTGTTTCGAGGGATGCTAAGCTGAAAGGGCCCAAGGAGTCGATTGGTCGAGCCTTGGTTAATTGCGCTAGTGGAAAATACCGCAGTAGCCCAATCAAACCCACGTCCCTCGACGTGAGCTTGGAACACTGGTGTCGAGCAAAAGTCCTGCCCCTTCAGGTCTTACGGTGTTTATTTGCCGCCAGTAATGTGCATAGCCTAAGGCGCGTCCGCCCGGCTTTTTCTATCATGCGCAACGCATGGAAAAGGTTGGGAGTGAAATCGCTCTTCGGCAAGTCCCAGCCCGGCCGAACTTCGCAGCGGGGTCTTACCTACACGCTAATCTTGCGTGGCATCTGGGCACAGTTTATCGTGTTCCAGGAATGTGTATTTTTGAGGCGCGGAGCCTAATAGTATTGCACCCGCTTGGAACAAAACATCAAGCGAGATGTTCACTCATTCACCCGCGGAGCTTGTTTCGAGTGCTCAGACGGGGGCTTCTTCGCGAGTAGTCACTCGAATGCCGTTTCGGCTCTTGAGGTGAGGGAGCACCTGAGACTCTAGCGCCGTATGATCTTGGCGAGTGAATGTTTGTCTTGCGTCGGGTTGAGGGAGCACCCGAAAATCTCGTGAGTGCGAGTGATCACTCGAGCACATTGCTGACCTTTGGGTGAGGGAGCACCTGGGACTCTCATGACGTGCTCTCCCGATGGGAGTAAGATGTTTTTCTTCATCGGGAAAAAGATCTAAAAGATAGAATCTCTGAGCCTTGATGGCATACTCAGTACACCTTGTTGTGATATGACGTTGGCGTGGTCTTCTGGTGTTTTTGACCGCTGTAGCCTGCCGAAGGAAATGACTTGGCGTTGTCCCACCAAAATTTTCGCGTCGCGCGATCATGGTCCTCTTTTTGCGCGCGTAGTGGGCGGTGTTGTTACTGCGCCGGTTGGATTTTCCATACATTTCGCCTATTTATGGGATCGTGCCACGTTTGTTGGGCGATAAGGTTGGACGGTGGCCCTTCTTGCTAGGCTCTTGGGTTAAATACCTTGCGGCTGGGTAAATTGAAAGTTTTACCCAGCCATTGCCTTCCTCCTCTTTCTCTGTTTCCTTCTTGTTCTTGAGCCTTCATCTTTTCTCCTCTGCGGGCTGCTGCGAGATCTATGACCAAGCGCCCCCGTACTGCTGTAGAGTTGGCCAAGATGTTCAGCAAGTAGGAGCGGTCCACGTTCGGGGCCGGAGATCTGGATGCGCTGGTTGCTGACGGCGTGGTGGTGGAGGGTGATGTGCGTCTCCCTGGTGATGAGTCGATTCCAGCGCCGGCGGCGGACGAGCGGGTATGCTTCCAGGCTTTCTTCCACCGCGGGTTTGCTCTTCCGTTGCATCCTTTCGTTCTTGTCTTGTTGTATTCCTATCGACTCCAGTTGCATGACCTGACTCCCAACGGGATTTTGCACATTGCGTGTTTCATCACTCTTTGTGAGGCCTTCCTGGGGATTTACCCCCATTGGGGACTTTGGAGGCGCCTTTTTAGTATAAAAAGGACGAACTCTGATTACGCCGTGGGTCGGGTGGGTATCTCCATTGGGGATAAAAATTCGTATTTTGACTTGGAGAAGATCGATTCCGTTAGCGGCTGGCGAAAAGGCTGGTTTTATCTGAAGGATCGCTGCGTTGTTGGTCAACAATTTGGTCTTGCTTCTTTCAATCCGGAAGCGCGGGTGGTCAGATAGCCTTCGTGGTCTCATTCCTTGACCGAGGTGGAGTCGTCCGAGCTGACTCCGTTTTTGGAGAGGATTGCTGTGTTGAAGGATAACTTGACTGGTGGTCAGCTCATCTCTGTTTTTTTGGGGAGGCGATTTCAACCGTTGCAACATCGAACTCGTCCTATGTGGCAGTACGAGGGACTCGGTGACTCGATGAGATGCTCGCCTCAAGAGCTTGAACCTGACGCCCTGCTGACTCGCATCCAACATGTGACCAAGTGCTCGAGTATTTCGGAAATGCGCCTTGCCCTTCCGTATGCTTCTGATCACTCTCCGCCGCAGGTTGGTGTCCGTGTTCATTCGTTTGTTTGGACAAGTACCTAGTTTTGCTCTCTTCTTGACATTGCTTGCCTTGCAGTCCATGATCTGGCGCTGTGTAATCCTCCGCAGTCGGAGGACGCCGATATTCTTGAAGAACCTAGTGCTTCCGCAGCTGATGATGCTGCTCCAACTGTTGATGTTGAGGCTGTGCTGGTGGAAACTGGAGATAGTGAAGATTCGAGTCCCTTTCGCGTGAAGCGGTCGTGCCCCTTGAGCGCTGAAGATCATGATGCATTAAGTGATGTTGTCCCACCGGCTGCTCTGTTTGCTGGGCCTTCCCCTTCGGCTGCTACTCCGGCCGCTGCTCCAAAGAGGGTCAGGCTTAGGAGGCTAGGGCGCCCACATGTTGCGCGTCTCGGGTAAGAATCTGCTGGATTTTTGCACGTTCCCTTTTCCTTGTTCCTGCATCTGATAATTCTTATCTTGTAGTGCTGTGACTGCTCCGGCTGCTTTGTGCACCAGCGCAGCTACTACTGACTTGGAGTCGACAGACTCTGGGGCGACAGCCAAGCATCTTGAGGACCCCTCGGCTGCTGCTGGTCAATCTGGGCCGTCGGCGACTCCTGCCGTTCCAACTGCGGGTGTAGTTTCTGGTGCGCCCTCTTCTGAGGTGCCTGGTGTTGTTGCTCCTGCGTCCAATCCTACTGAACTTGGTCCCCCATACTTTGGCCGGCTTGATCTGGCGATTAAAGACAAGGCTCGTGTTTTCGACCACGTCTCCAAGCTGGTAAGTTGATTCGTGCCTGTGCGACTTTATCATTGGGGGCACGGCAGTGCTCCCGATGGGAGTAGCCCCCGAGGCTACAAGTAACTGCTTGCAGTTGCTTGTAGTCTTGTCTTTCCTTATCATCTGATTCTCTGGATTTTGCAGCCTGATTTCCAACACTGTGAGCGTTTGGTGATTGATGCTGAGCGTTGGCAACGGGCTCATGATTCTGCCCAGGATGCTTTGTCTGCTATGAATGGTGAGTTTTCATTCTTGCGCTGCTGAGTTTTGGCCGCTGCGTCTTTTGTTCTGAGTATTGTCTTGCCTCGCAGACCGTCGCCAGGCTGCCGAGAAGCAAGCCGAGAAGGTGGGGAGGACGGTTTCCATTCTTAAGGCTACCTTGGCTTCCAAGGAGGAGGAGTTGCATGGTCAACACGAGGAGCTGGTTCGCCTTCGTCAGGCTGAGGACGCGCGTGCGCGGGTGGAAGCAGTCGAGGGCAAACTTCTTCGCGCCTTGGCGGACTCGCTTGTGTGTAAGTTTGGCATTCATTCATTGGTCTTGTTGTTCCTACTATCTTCCCGTGATGACGTTTATTTGCTTGATGCAGCTGCTATAGGTGCGAAACCGATGGAACCTGCTGCGTCAGGGTCTGGAGTTCTTCAAGGTGATGTAGATGCTATTGCAGGTGTTGTTGCAGTGGTTGGGGAGGTCTGCACCCAGGCTTCCGATCTTGTGGGTCTTTCGCACGAACACCATATGCCCGAGGGTTCAAAGGTGCCTGATGGCCTGGGCGCTCGGGTGGCTGCATTCGGCCCGTATGGGAAGCGTATGGTGGAGCTGGTTGCGGAGAGCGTGGTGAGTGGTTCTTCCACGGCCCATGTCGTCCTTATGGGGCATGGGATTTCCATTGATTATTCCTTGGTTGAGACCATCCCAGACTATTCTGATGAGAAGATCGACCGAGCCGATAAACTGGCTCGTCGCCTGCAACAGGTTGTAGATGCTCAGGATCCCCCTGTCGTAGGTGAGGGGGAGGCATAGTAGTGTTGCGTCGCTTTGAAACCTTGTCTGTAATTCGTGACTCCGTTTTGATGGTTGATCTTTTGCTACCTTTATCTGAGTGACTGCTTGGCTGTTCCTCTTGCTGCTTTTTGATTTCTTTGTTTTGTTCATCTTGCGGTAGGCCACTCCGGGCATTCTTCGTCCTTGGAATTCGCTGAAGGATGACGCTCGCGAGGGTGCCTACGAGTCCGTTTGCTTGCGACTGAAGAATGCTGAGCGGGAGATTGTTCGATTGAAGGGATCCGTAGCCGTTCAGCGTACTCGGCGCGAGCGTGACGAGGCCGTGGTTGAGAACCTCTCTTCGTGGGTGGTGAAGTTGTCCGACCTCCTGCGGGGTAAGTTTCGCCTCTGCTTGGTTGCTCGATTTCGTTTAGTAGGTTTTGCTGTCTCTGTCTTGATCGTGGTTTTTGACTTTCGAAGTGCTGGCGGGGAGATCTCGGGATGAAGAGAGGGTCGTCCAGTCAGAGATGTCATGGCTTGATGATCCCAGAGTGCAGGCGAGCAATCCCTTTTGGGCGGATGGGGCTCGTGCTCGATCGTTTGCTTTGCTTCGTCTCCGAGTTGAGCGGGTGCCGGATGCTCTCAAATACTGCTAGCGGGTATTGGGTGGTATCCATGCTGAGTTCTATTCGCTGGAGGTGGTTCCTTCGTCCTTTGAGAGGCTCTGTCGCGTATTTTCTCAGCCTGCCGAGCTACGTCGAGTGATGGATCATCAGATTCGTGCTAGAGCCCGAGATGCTTTGGGTTTGGTCCATATTCATTGGCCGGGGTCGATTTTTCTCAAGTGGTGGCGGGTCCTCTAGGCGGTAGGGATCATCCGATGAATGAGCACTACATGGCTATAGATAAACCCGCGCGCCAGGTTGTGAGGCGAGTTTGCGAAGAGAACGACCGCCATTTGGGTGCACTTATTAAGGCGAAGTTGGAGCCTAAAGGTTAGGTGCTTCCCTTCGTTGTATGTGCTTCTTCTTGGTGGTATATATTCCATGCTGTCTTGGTTTTATCGCGGGGGGTCGTCTGCGTTGTAGTTGCGGGGGACGTTCCAGAGGGTTGCCGCGGCAAGCCCCCGAGTGTAAAAGTTTTTATGTGTCGCGGTTGCGAAGAGCGTCTCGGGGTGACGGGGATCAACCCCGGCAAATCCCATGGTCAGGGACCCTGGGTTAGTCATGAGATGCACAGGTTGAGACGATGGATCGTCGGCAAACAGGAAGGCTCGCTCCTGCTCGATATTATTGATTGGGGAGATGCGATTACAGTGGAGGCCAAGGCTGGAGCGCTCAAGGCTAGGGTTACAGGTGAGAGATTAGATATCTTTTGCGTCACCCCTCCTAGCCCTTATATACCGGGCTAGGTCTCAGGGAGTTCAGCTACGTTTACAGGTAAGCTTTCCTAACCCTAGCTTGCTCCGTACGGCAGGTCTTCGCACCTTCCTTATGAGTCGAGGACTCCTACGTCGGTGCCAACTAGTGGGCCGAGTCCGTATCTTCATGGGACTTCTGCCTTCATGGACACCAGGTAGGCTTATCTGTAGGAGTCGTGGGGTCACCCCCTCGTTAGTAGACCCCGAGTGCCTGGGGGACTCGAAGAGTCGCGCAGGGACTCGAGTACATTCATTTGTCGTTCATTGGTATGCACGGTAAATCCGCGGGTCGCTAGCAGTCTGGTGGCCATGACAAAACCTGTTTCGAGGGATGCTAAGCTGAAAGGGCCCAAGGAGTCGACGGGTCGAGCCTTGGTGAATTGCACTAGGGCAAATACCACAGTAGCCCAATCAAACCCACGTCCCTCGACGTGAGCTTGGAACACTGGTGTCGACAAAAAGTCCGATCGCTTCAGGTCTTACAGTGTTCATTTGCCACCAGTAATGTGTGTAGCCTAAGGCGCGTCCGCCCGTCTTATCTATCATGCGCAGCGCATGGGAAAGGTTGGGAGTGAAATCTCTCTTCGGCAAGTCCCAGCCCGGCCGTACTTCGCAGCGGGGTCTTACCTACATGCTAATTTTGCGTGGCATCTGGCCACGGTGTATCGTGTTCCATGAATGTGTGTTTTTGAGGCACGGAGCCTTATAGCATTGCACCCGCTTGGAACAAAACATCAAGCGAGCTGTTCACTCATTCACCCGAGGAGCTTTGTTTCGAGTGCTCAGTCGGGGGGGTTTCGCGAGTAATCACTCGAATGCCGTTTTCGGCTCTTGAGGTGAGGGAGCACCTGAGACTCTTAGCGCCGTATGGTCTTGGCGAATGCATGTTTGTCTTACGTCGGGTTGAGGGAGCACCCGAGACTCTCATAAGTGCGAGTGGTCACTCGAGCACATGGCCTACCTTTAGGTCAAGGAGCACCTGAGACTCTGATGATGTACTCTCCCGATGGGAGTAAGATTTTTTTTCTTCCTTGGAAAAAATCTGAGAGATGGAATCTCAGGGCCTTGATGTATTTTTTGGTTTTCTTTGCTGCTTGTCAGGGATGGCGATTCCTCTGTTTGATGGTTGTCAGGGATGCTCTGCCAGTGAACCCTCACGTCTTCAGGACCGATCATAATAATGGCCGCTGTGGTGTGCGGCAGGCGCCGGTTAAGTTTCCCATGCGCGCGTTGGAAACGCGCGCGAATTGACGCGTCTTGCGTACAGTGCGTCCTGTGGGAAAGCATCTTTGTCTTGGGGCCCGAGACGGCTGGGACATTTGATCTTTGAATTAATAGCTATTGTCGTCTTGGCTTCTCTGCCCTTGAGGATAGTTGTTCTATAAATGGGCCTTTCTCTTCCACGCCTCTATCCAACTCGCTGCTTTGCCTCTTCCTTCATCTCTTCTTCCGCTCATGGTTCCCAGGCGAGGTGTTGGCCGTGGCCGTGTTCGTCGTGGCCGTGGTGGCCGCACACCACACTCATGCCCTGGTGGTCGCCATGGTACGGCGCCAGTGCCTTCCTTCTCTCCCTTGGAGGAGGGTTTCTGGCGCTATGATTTTATTTTACGTGTTCGTGGCCAGAGTGCCAATCGCGTTCTTCTTCCCTCTGCTTTTTCTGCCATTGTCTCTGAACGTGGCTTGGATGGCTTGCTTCTGCATCTTCAAGGGAGATGTCGATCTCCTTCTTATGTTGACTTGGAGGTCGATAGCTCTCGCTTGATTTTTCTTGGCTCTGGTTGGCGTTTGTTTGCTCGGCGGTTGAATTTGTGAGATGGCGAGATGCTCAGCTGTCGTTTTGACGGCGAAAGCACTGTCACCGTCCGCGCATTCGACCCGAGCGGCAATAGCATGGACCCGCATGGGCAGGAGTCGAGCAGTGACAACTCCACAAAGTCGAGGAGTCCTTCGCCTGCGTCTTCGACTGCTTCTTCCTCCAGGGACTCTTCTGGTGCTGGTGGCGAGCCTTCTTCAACTGCTTCCTCCTCTTGCTCTAAAGAAGACCTCGATATCAAGCCTCCGGTTAAACGAGCGCGGCAGGCGACCTTGTAGAACTGGAGGCAGCGGCGTCATCTTCGCCGGCACCTTGGGCGGAGCTGGAGAAGAAGCTAGAGGAGCAGGAGAAGAAGCTGGTGGAGCATCGTCTCCAATGTCTCCACAAATAAGTCGAGCTTCACCTTTTGTTATGTCATTGACATCATGAGCTTGCTGCTTCGACTCCTACTTTGTCTGTGATGATGCTCTTGTACTAGAGTCGATTACCCCTCCTGGGCACACATGTAGAAGTCATAATTCCTTGGGTGATTCCCTCTTGTAACAGGAGCTGCCTTCTATCCAAATGTAGTTTGAGTCCTCTGTGTTCTGAAGATGATCCTTATGATGTAAACTGTGCTTGATCCTTTGTAATGGAATATATATGTCAGCTTTATGCAACCAAAAACTGTGTTCGAGTCCTTGACGATCAGGAGATGTCTTCGAGTTCGTCCAATACTTTGTACTTGTTGGTTCTATCGGGTGCGCGACAGCGCTCCCGATGGGAGTAGCCCCCGAGGCTACGCTTGAGTCGAAGGGTCAAGCGTAGGCTAGAATTTGTTTCCTTTGTTGTTAGTTTCTGTCTTTGATCGGGTGCGCGGCAGCTCTCCCGATGGGAGTAGCCCTCGAGTCTATAGGTGATCGTTGGCGATCGGTTGAAGACTAAATAAGCCTGTGCTTTGTGCTTCCTCCAAAGTTTCTGCAGAGTACTTGGTGCTTCATCCGATTGGGGCCATGTTATCCGAGCCTTGTTTTCAGTAGGTGGGACTGGCCGGGTGTTTTTTGCTTGAGCATTTTTTACGCTTCAGACTGTGTGAACTTTCTTCGGGAGGCGATGATCCTCGAGATCCCGAGTGCTTGGATCCTTTGAATCTTTGGTAGTTTCCTCGGGTGGGGGCTGTACTCGAGGCCCCGAGTGCTTTTGATGAAGATCGCGTAGGCGATAGCGTTGCTCAGGGGGATTTTTGCTCTTAAGCCTACCGAGTGCTTTGGTTAAGATCGCGTAGGCGATAGCGTTGCTCGGAGGGATTTTACTCTTAAGCCCCCGAATGCTTTGGTTAAGATCACGTAGGCGATAGAGTTGATCGGGGGGATTTTAATCTTAAGCCCTCGAGTGCTTTGGTTAAGATCGTGTAGGCGATAGCGTTGCTCGGGGGGATTTTACTCTTAAGCCCCCGAGTGCTTTGGTTAAGATCACGTAGGCGATAGCGTTGCTCGGGGGGGATTTTACTCTTAAGCCCCCGAGTGCTTTGGTTGAGATCGCGTAGGCGATAGCGTTGCTCGGGGGGATTTTTCTTAAGCCCCCGAGTGCTTTGAGATGGCAGTATTTGGGCAACATTTATTTTATTGAGGTCAAGCTGTTTACATGAGTTGCCAGTCATGTCCGACCGATAGGGGCTATGGATAGAACAGTCGCAAGTTTGCTATGTTCCATGGGTTGCCCACGTCCACTTCTGTCTTCGGGCTCTTCAGCCTGTAGGCGCCACCTCCGATGACTTCTGAGACTATGAATGGTCCTTCCCATTGGGGGGCAAGTTTATGGACCTTTTCTTGTATTAGTCGTAGGACTAGGTCACCTTTGTTGAAGGTTCTAGTGCGCAATCAACTACTTTGGAAGGTACGTAATTTGTCTTGGTACCCATCTGATTTTTCCAGGGCTGCGTCTCTTGCTTCGTCAACCGTATCTTTGTCGTCTTTCAGTGCTTCTTCTGCTTCTTCTTCTTCGTATCCGGTGACCCGGGGTGCTCCGAACTTGAGGTCGCGTGGTAGGACTGCCTCTGCCCCGTACACCATGAAGAAGGGTGTGTATTGGGTCGCAGTGTTTGGTGTGGTTCGTAGGCTCCATAGAACCGCGGGGAGTTCTTCTACCCAATTGCCGGCGGCTTGCTAGAGTGGTGCGAGGAGCCGTTTCTTGATTCCCCCGCACACAAGGCCGTTTGCTTTTTCCACCTGGTCGTTGGACTGCGGGTGCGCGACCGATGCGTAATTGATTTTGATGCCCAGTTCTTCACAGAAGTTCTAAAATTCTGCGGCTGTGAAGTTCGTGCCGTTGTCCGTGATGATGTTGTGTGGCACTCCGAATCTGAAGATGATCGACTTGATGAAGTTGACAGCCGTGAGGGCTGTAGAGCTGGTGATGGGCACTACTTCAATCCATTTGGTGAATTTGTCGATTGCGACGAGCAGGTGTGTCCTTCCGCCCTTTGATGATTTCTTGAGTGGGCCCACCATGTCGAGTCCCCAGGTGGCTAACTGCCAGGATAATGGTATGGTTTTGAGCTTTGATGCGGGAGCGTGTGGCCTGTTGGCGAATTTCTGGCAAGCAACACAACGTCGCACGATTTCCTCTGCGTTTTTCATGGTTGTGGGCCAGTAGAACCCAGCTCGGAATGCTTTGGACACGAGTGCTCGACTGCTCGCGTGGTGCCCGCAGGTGCCTTCATGGATTTAGAGCAGTAGGGCTTTGCCGTCCTCTTCGTCGATGCACCTTTGGAGTATCTGGGTGATGCTGCGCTTGTATAGTTGTTTGTTGATCACCGTGAACGCCTTGGATCGTCGGCTGATGCGTCGTGCTTCGGCCACATCTTGTGGTAGCGTGCCTTCGATTAGGAATCGGAGGAACGGTTTTGTCCAGACGGGTCCTTCGAGCTCTGTCGGATGTGCTGGTGCTCGCGCCTTCTGATGGGGTTGCTGCTGCCACCTGCGCCATTTCTGTTGCGTCTTCGTCGTCCACCAATGCTTCAGGTGTTGCTGCCTGGACCTTGATGGATCTCCGGCTGATGCTTTCGAGAAAAACGCCGGTTGGTACAGGTCCCCGGGTCGAACCGATGTTCGCGAGCTCGTCAGCTTCTGTGTTATTGTCCCTGGTGATGTAGTTGAGCTCGCAACCGTCGAAACTTCCTTCGAGTTCGTTGTAGAGCTATTGGTAGGCCGCCATGTTGTCGGCTATTGCATTGCAGTTTCTCATCGTCTGTTGGACGACGAGATTTGAGTCCCCGTAAATTATGAGGCGAGTGGCTCCGCATGTTTTGGCCATGCGCATGCCATGGAGGAGTGCCTCGTATTCTGCTTCGTTGTTGGAGGCGTGACTGAAGTTGATCTGGAGGACATATTTCAGCTTTGTTCCTTTAGGGGAGATGAGCACGACTCCTGCCCCATCTCCTTGTTGTCTCTTGGACCCATTGAAGAACATTGACCATGAGCTTGATAGGTCTGGAGGGCCTGGCGTCTGGACCTCCGTCCACTCGACCAGAAAATCTGGGAGTACTTGGGCTTTGATGGCTATTTGGGTGCTTGAACTGCAGGTCCCGTGGGCTGAGATCGATGTTCCACTCGGCGACTCGCCCGGTTGCTCCAGGGTTGTTGAGTATGTCGGCGAGTGGTGCGCTGCTCACGATTGTGATAGGGTGCTCGTCGAAGTAGTGGGACACCTTCCTTGAGGTCATGACGATGGCCAGTAGTAGCTTCTGATAGTGCGGGTACCGCTGCTGGGATTTGGTCAGGAGCATGCTGAGGTAGTAGATTGGTCTCTGGATGCTCTGGACCTTGCCTTCTTCTGCGCGTTCGACAACGAGCGCTATGCTTACTACACTGCTACGTGCTGCCACGTAGAGGTATAGCTTCTCTTGTTCCTTGGGTACCGCCGGTATTGGTTTAGTCGAGAGTGTCTTTTTCAGGTCCGCAAATTCTTGGCGGGCTTCCTCCGTCCACTCGAATTTCTCACCTTTCCTGATCAACTGATAGAAAGGCAGCGTGCGTTCTCCCAGCCTGCTGATGAAGCGGCTTAGGGCTGCAAGTTTTCCAGTGAGTTGTTGTACTCCTTTGACGTCGGTTGGTTCTTGCATGCGGGTGATGGCTTGGACTTTCTCAGGATTTGCTTCAATTCCTCGGGCAGAGACCATGTAGCCAAGCATCTTTCCCACCGGTACGCCGAATGCGCACTTCTTTGGGTTGAGTTTGATTCTGTATTTGTTTAGCGCCGCGAAGGTTTCGTGCAGGTCGTCGAGTAGTGTGGCTTCTTTGTAGGTCTTGATGACGATGTCATCCACGTAGACTTGCATGTTTCTTCCGATTTGCTCCTTCAGGCAGGCCTGCATAATTCGTTGGTAAGTGGCGTCTGCGTTTTTTAGCCCGAAGGGCATGGTTTTGTAGCAGAATACGCCATAGGGGTGATGAACGATGTGTGCTCTTCGTCTTCTTCCTTCATCCTGATCTAGTTGTATCCTGAGTAGGCGTCGAGAAAGTAAAGTAGATCGCACCCTGTTGTTGATTCGATTATATGATCGATTCTAGGAAGGGGGAAGTGATCCTTCGGGCAATGCTTGTTGACTGGTCCGTAGTTGACACACATGCGCAGCACGGTCGTGTCTTTCTTGGGCACCAGCACTGGGTTGACTATCCAGGTGGCTTTCTTCGTTTCTCGGATGAACTGAGCGTCGAGTAACCGGTTGACTTCCTCTCCGATTGCTCTGCGCTTGGGCTCCAAGAATCGTCTCAGCGCTTGCTTCACCGGCTTCGTGTTTGGCTTGATGCGCAGGGCGTGTTCTGCGAATTCACGTGGTATCCCAGGCATGTCGGCTGGGCACCAGGAGAATATTTCCCACTCGTCTCGAAGGAAAGCGACGAGAGCCGTCGCCTGCTCCTCTGGTAGGTGGGCGTACACGCGGACTGTTTTGTCCGGGTCCGTCGGGTGCACTTGGTGAGTGACTGTGTCGCTGTCGATGCTGAAGTCGCGTTCGTACTCCCTGGATTTGCTTCGGCTCACCAGTGGGAAGGTAATCTTGTCCGTCATCATGGCTATTTCTCAGAGTTCTTGTTCGGCTCCGAATGTGTCGGAGATTCTGTGGAAGTCACGATCACATTGATCTGATTTGATGAAGCTTCCGCTGATCGTGAGGACTCCTGATGATCCTGGCATCTTGAGCTTGAGGTAGGCGTAGTGTGGGACCGCCATGAACTGCGCGAATGCTGGTCGTCCCAATATGGCGTGATACTGCGATTGCCAGTCGAGTACCTCGAACTCGAGGACGTGCTTTGTGAATTTGCGTTGGTTGCCGAAGACAACTTCGAGTTCGATGACTCCGAGGGATGTGGCTGCTTCTCCTAGGACTACCCCGTGTAACTCGGTGCTTGATTTTCTCCATACTGATCGTGGGATCAGCATCTTTTGCAGGGTGCTGGAGAAGATGATGTTCATGCTGCTGCCTCCGTCCATGAAGACCCAATCCATGCCGTATCCTCCGATTTGTACGTCGAGTACTAGGGGCGCATGCCCAGGTCTTGGGACTGCGGGTGGATGGTCGTCCTGTGAGAACGTGATGCTGGTCTCCGTGTCATGTAGTTGGTAGACTTCGACTATGTTTTTGCTCTCAGCTGCTCTGGCTTGCAGGGTTTGGGCGTCGCGTTGTGCTTGCGGTACCCTTCCTTCTTGGATCATGAGCACCTATGCTTGCAGCGGGTTGTGACGTCATTCTGGGCTTGAGGTCGGCGATTGCTCGGGTCGTCGGTTGCGCCTGTCTTCCTTCTGCTTCTCCTTCTTGAGGTCGTCGGCTAGCTCGTTGAACAGGCGGAAGTCTCTTAAACTGTGACCTGACCTGACGCGTCCCCAGTCGTCTTCGAAGCTGTGGATCGTGCAGAGTCCTGCTAGCTGCTCTCTAGCCGTGAGTTTGCTAAATCCTGCGTGTCTCTTCCTTCTTGAGATTCTGAAGATCTGCTCGTGATCCTCCGGGTGTTCGTGGAAGCGAGGATCGGTTTCGATTCCTCGACTCATGTCTTGGTTCTTGATGAGGTTGGAGAATTCATCCGGCCTTCGATCTGGGTCGTAGTACTCGCCGACAGGTGTCTCGGAGTCGCTGTCTTGGTTGGCGTCAGATGCTCGCGCGACGGCGTGTCGTCGAGTGGTCGTCGGTTGCGCGGTTGCGTGATGTGGCTCGTTCATTGGGGCCTCGCCGTATTTTTCCCATGCGCGCCTTTTGGCTCGTCGATTCCTTCTTCCTTGGCGGTGGTTCTGCTGATTGCTGGATTCAATCTCGTAGTCATCGTCTTGATGTGCGGCGGGTGCCCGGGCGGTGGTGGGTTGTCGAAAGATTTGCGAGTCCTCCTCTGCGCGTCGCAGTTCGTCGAGTGGAATTCCTTCGTAGAGGCCCCTCGTCGTTCTTCTAGGTCGTCGACTCCTTCGGCGCTGGCGCTGCACTTGGCCGTTACCGTAGTATCGGTCCTGGCACAACTGTAGCTCGAGTGGTTTTGATGGGGTGGCGGAGATGTCCGCCGTGATCTTGAGTCCTTCGAGTGGGCTAGATCTGGTTCTTGCCCTTGAGTTGTAGCTTGCTGAAGATGGGACCGCCGAGATCGTGATCCCAACCTGTGTAGTTCGCACAGACGGGGATCAACCCCGGAAAATCCCATGGTCAGGGACCCTGGGTTAGTCATGAGATGCACAGGTTGAGACGATGGCTCGTCGGCAAATAGGAAGGCTCGCTCTTGCTCGATATTATTGATTGGGGAGATGCGATTACAGTGGAGGCCAGGCTGGAGCGCTCATGGCTAGGGTTACAGGTGAGAGATTAGATATCTTTTGCGTCACCCCTCCTAGCCCTTATATATCGGGCTAGGTCTCGGGGAGTTCAGCTACGTTTACAGGTAAGCTTTCCTAACCCTAGATTGCTCCATACGGCAGGTCTTCGCACCTTCCTTATGAGTCGAGAACTCCTACGTCGGTGCCAACTAGTGGGCCGAGTCCGTATCTTCATGGGCCTTCTGCCTTCATGGACACCAGGTAGGCTTATCCGTAGGAGTCGTGGGGTCACCCGCTCGTCACGGGGGGTGGTTTCTTCGGCGAGCCCCCGAGTGCTAAGTTAATGTGCCGCGATTGCGGAGGACGCCTCGGGGGGTGGCTGCTTCGGCGAGCCCCCGAGTGCCAAGTTAATGTGTCGCGATCGCGGAGGACGCCACGGGGGGTGTCTGCTTCGGAGAGCCCCCGAGTGCCAAGTTAATGTGCCGCTATTGCGGAGGACGCCTCGGGGGGTGGCTGCTTGGGCGAGCCCCCGAGTGCCAAGTTAATGTGCCGCGATTGCGGAGGACGCCTCGGGGGGTGGCTGCTTTGGCGAGCCTCCGAGTGCCAAGTTAATATGCCGCGATTGCGGAGGACGCCTCGGGGGGTGGCTGCTTCAGCGAGCCCCCGAGTGCTAAGTTAATGTGTCGCGATTGTGGAGGACGCCTCGGGGGTTGGCTGCTTCGGCGAGCCCCCGAGTGCCAAGTAAATGTGCCACGATTGCGGAGGATGCCTCGGGGGGTGGCTGCTTCGGCGAGCCCCCGAGTGCTAACGGATTTTGGGGAAAAGTATTTATGTAATACTTTTCCTGTTGTCTCTTACAAAGATTAAGGGGGGTTCTGTTGAAGACAGATCCCTTTTGCTTAGAACGATGATGTGGTGGCCTTAAGGGCCTGGTAGCTTTGTCTCCGAGTGCCTGGGTTCTTCGGACGATGTTCCTTTCCTTCTACGGGAACGCTTCTTCTGCGAGTCCCGTGGTCCTGCTGCCTTGGTGGGCTACGAAGGCTTCTGCTATCTTGTGGAATTCCTTGTCACAGCGGTCGGATCTGACGAAACTGCCGCTGGTTGTGATGACCCCGTGTGGGCCTGGCATCTTTAGCTTGAGGTAGGCGTAATGGGGTACGGCCATGAAGCGAGCGAAAGCTGGTCGCCCGAGGATTGCGTGGTATTGCGACTTCCAGTCGACCACTTCAAAGTCCAGCGTTTCCTTGCGGAAGTTTGTCGCGTTCCCGAAGACTACCTCCAGGCATATCCTTCCGAGGGGGTAGACTGCTTTTCCTGGTACGACCCCGTGGAAGGTTGTGCCTGAGGACTTGAGTGTGTTGTTTTGGATGAGCATGTCGTCGAGTGTTCGGGTGAAGATGATGTTGATCCCACTGCCGCCGTCCATGAATACTCGCGACATGTCGTAATTTCCGATTCTGGCCTCGAGTACTAGCGCGGCGTGCCCTGGTCGGGGAACAACTGGCGGGTGGTCGTCCCGGGAGAAAGTGATTTCTGTCTCCGACCCGCGCAGGTACTCTGGGACGGCCGGGTGTGCGGAGGTTTCCAGGAAGACTTGTCTGGTGACTTGTTTCTGCTGCCTGTTGGAAAGCATGCCTTCTTGTATCATGTAGATCATCCCGTGGGCTTCTGGGTACTGGTCTTCTTCTTCTGGTGTCCTTTGTCATTCCTGGATGGCGCCCACCTGTCTTGTTGGCAGAGGAGGGGCTGGTGGCGCGTTGTGGGCGACTGGCCCGACTGCTATGCTTGCGAGTGGTTGTACTGTTGCGCCCGCGGAGCGGATTTTCTCCTCGGCCAACTCGTTGAAGCTTCTGCAGTTCCTGAGGGTGTGGGACGATCTGAGCTCTCCTCGCTCGTTTCTGAATCTATGTATAGAACACGGTCCTTCGAGTTGTTCTTTGGCGGAGCGGAATGCGCGAGTGCCGTCGCGCGGCTGCCTTGTCCTCCATTCTCGTTTCTGGGCCTGGGGCTCGTCTTCTGGGTTGTCTCTTCGTTGTGTTCTGTTGTCATCGCGGTGCCTGCCGTTCCGATCGTCCGAGAAACCGGCGGCAACCCTGTCAGGTCCTCTGTCGTCGTAGAAGTTCCGTCTGGGTCGCTTCCTTCTTCTGTCGGTTCCTCTATCTCCGTTGTAGTCGTAGTCGTACTCTGATCGTGCAGTGTGGGTTTCTGATTCATTACGAACAGAATCTTCTCCGTCCGCCCAGCTGTTGGCTAGTTCTAACAACCGTTCGAGTGTTCGGACTTTCATCTGTCCGAGCTTCTCCTTGAATTCAACGCGCTGTAGGCCTCGCCTGAACGCGTCGATCGCACTTTCGTCCGAGATGTCTTTCGTTGAATTCTTGAGTATCGTCCATCGCTGGATGTATGCTCGCAGGGTCTCCCTCGTTCCTTGTTTGCATGCCCGCAGTTCCTCGAGTGAGGCTTGTCGCTTGTATGTGGATTTGAAGTTTTCTATGAAGGCTCCTCGGAACTGGCTCCAGGAGCTGATGGATCCGCGCCGGAGATTCTTCAGCCAATGTCGAGCGGAGCTCTCGAGCATGAGCTGCACGTACTGCATTGCCGTGACGTTGGTTCCTCTCTGAAACTTGACTGATGTTAGGTAGTCATCGAGCCATTCCTCCGGCTCCTCGAGTCCATTGTACTTTAGTGTCGCGGAGTTCAGTTTGAACCCGTTTGGCATTCGCGTCTCACGTATGGCACGTGTGAAGCATAGTGCTCCACATGGCTTGATTTCCTCGTCGGAAGCCTCTTCGTCCGAGTACTCCTCGCGTGCTGCGCGTCTTCGCCTGCTGCGGTTGACTCTATTCTGTGTGATGTCATCTCGCGCATCTCGTCGAGTGCTGTGGCGCCTGTTGTTGTCGTCGCTGTCGTGCTTCTTGTTCCTGTCGGATCGTCTGCGCCTGTCGTCGTTACTGTCGTCGTCTGGTGAACTGGGGTCCCTGTCCGGTGTCCGCTCGCGAGTCTGCCGTTTTGGGCTAGATTTCTTAGGCACCGAGGCATCGATGGCGTCCTTCATTATCTGCAGAGCAATGGAAGTGTAGTGATTTGACTTGCCCTTTCTGATTTTCTGGGCACGGGACAGGTAGTCCTGGGCGCTTATGAGTGCTTCTGCCAGAGTGAGGGGCTCTTCTTCGTCGTCGTCTTCCTCTAATCTGAAGTCGTCTTCGAGTTTCCGCACCACTCTCGCCATTTCTGTCTTCCGCAGATTGTTGAGTTTCGATTTGTTGCGGGTGAGGGAGTCGCGGCCTGGTGAGTCACTTCTGGGAGGTTGTCTGCGACTGCTTTTCTTTTCGAGTTCCGCCTTCTCTTGCTTCTCCATGGCTAGGCGCCATTGTCTTGTCTGCTGGGTTAGCTCGCCCGCTAGCTTGTTGTATGCCCTTAGGTCGTCCCTTGAGGCATCTGGTGGTAGTAGCCTGCCGAGGGCGACTGCTTCCTTTACCATTGTCATTGATTCCTTGGACAAGTATAATTTTTCTCTAGGTGGTTCGTCTGCCGCTGCAACCGAGGCTTGCTGCCTGCTGCGTGATGGCTGGTCGCCTTGGCCGGCTGCTTGCTGCTTGGCGGCTGACTGATTTTTTGATTGCTGGGTCCTTGTCCCACCGGGACTTTCATTGGTATGGACCCCGGTTCTCCTAGCTTTACGACCATCTGACTGGTGTTGCCGGGACCTGCCGCCCTGCTGGTGGTTGGGGTGTCTTGATGAGTTCCCGGGTCGTCGACTCGTCCGTTGTTACCTGACGCTAGTGCGCCAACTTCTGCCATGAACACCTGCGATGGTGTCCTTGTCGCCTCCTTGCTGATACGTGTGATGGTGCTTCTCCATGTTGGGGCTCCACTCGAGCGGTTGCGAGTGGCGTGGAGCCTTAAGTTGGGTGGGTAGCTACGGCTGCCAGATAGGTTGGTCGTGCGGGCGGTGTCAGCTCCGGTCACTGTTGCAGGTGTTTCCGTGGGTGCCCGGGTGTCGTCGGTGAGGCGAAGAGTCCCCCAAGGGTTGATGTAGATCTGATACGCTCCGAAGATCAGATTGACGCCGGAGTGTAGATCGGTAAAGACTGGCTGGAGGGCCGGGAGGTGGGCCGTGAATCCGAGGGCCTCAAACAGATTAGATCTTGCCGGAGCCGCCGAGTCGATGAGTGCCAATGATGATGAGGCCGCCGAGATCGCGTTCCCAACCTGCGCGGTTACCACAGACGGCGCCAATTGAACCGTATGAAGGCTGAGTTCCGCAACCCTAGCCTTGAGCGCTCCAGCCTCGGCCGCATGAAGGCTGAGTTCCGCAACCCTAGCCTCGATATTATTGATGAGGGAGATGCGACTATGAACCGTGCTCGTTATGTCCCCCAGGCGATTATGAACCGTATGAATGCTGAGTTCCGCAACCTCGTTCAGGGCAACAAAACTGTCGAGGCATATCAGAGGGAATTCCTCCGCCTCGCCCGCTATGCTACAACTGACCTCCCCAATGATGCAAGTAGGCAAGAGAAGTTCCGTGATGGACTCAACTCAGATCTCCAGCTTGCACTGGCTTTGCATGTCTTCCCCGACTTCGCCACCATGATGAACCAGACTATTACTCTTGAGACCTCTCAAGCTAAGTTTAGGGGTTCGCCGAAGCGCCCCCGTGATGCTGGCTCATCTTCGGGCACAACACAGAAGCAACGTGTCTGGATTCCGCACAGCGTGTATCGTCCACCTACCCCTGCACCAAGGTCGTCATATGTTGCACCTCGTTTTCCTCCGCCCCCGCCGAGACAGCCGAAGACTGAGACTGCACCCCTCCGTCCTCAAGATGGCATGTGCTTCAAGCGCCATCAGCCAGGTCACTTTTCCAGAGACTGCCCCCAGTGACAGAATCAACTGGTAGTTCACCCTGCTGGCTGTGGCAACAACAGGACCCCCAACTATAACACTGGGTCTTCTGCTCACACTCGTGGTCATGCTAACCACATTGACGTTGAAGAAGCTCAGGCACAACCCGCTACCGTGATGGGTACTCTCCTCGTTAACTCAATACCTGCTACTGTTTTATTTGATACATGAGCATCACATTCATTCATGTCGGAAGCATTTGCATTGTCGCATAACTTTACACTTGGAAAGATGGACACACCGATGGTTGTTCGCACCCCGATAGGCCAATGCCAAACCACCATGATGGTGCCCAATACCGTCGTTGAAATCGAAGAAGTTGTATTCCACGTGTCCCCCATCATTCTGAAGTCTTCCACCATAGACCTCATCCTGGGAATGGATTGGTTGAAAGTCCACGATGCCGCACTGTATTGTGATACCAAGTCTGCCCAACTCTTTCACCCCTCCGGTGAGATTGTTAACCACACCACCCAAATTACCCGTGATGCTGAAACACATATCTATATGATGAATGCTTTGAACGTCTCTCCTCTTGAAGGAATTGAGCAAGTTCCAGTCGTTCGTGATTTTCCCGATGTCTTCCCATAAGAACTGCCGGGAATACCCCCGATTAGAGAGGCTGAATTCGTCATCGATTTGAAGCCCGGCACCATCCCTATTGCCAAGCGTCCTTATCAGATGCTGCCTCACCACCTCCTTGAACTGAAGAAGGAGATCGACACAGCACTCGATAAAGGCTTCATCCGTCCCAGTTCCTCTGCTTGGGGAGCACCTTCACTCTTTGTCAAGAAGAGCGATGGAACGAACCGTTTGGTACAAGTTTACCGACCTATCAACTAGGCCACGATATGGAACAAGTACCCACTTCCTCGGATAAATGATCTTTATGATCAACTTTCTGGATCCAAGGTGTTTTCTAAACTCGACTTGAGGTTGGTTTATCACCAAATCTGAGTCCGTGAAGAGGGCATTCCAAAGACCGCCTTCATTACTTGATATGGTTCATACGAGTACACTGTCATGTCCTTTGGCTTGACGAATGCCCCAGCCACATTTTCCCGATTGATGAACATATATTCATAGAATATCTCGACAAGTTTGTCGTGGTTTATCTGGATGACATATTGATATACTCCAAGAATGAAGAAGAAAATGTTGAACATCTTCGCCTTATACTGGAAAAGCTTCGAGAACACCAACTCTATGCTAAGTATTCTAAGTGCGAGTTCTGGCTTCCCGAAGTAACTTACCTTGGTCATGTGATTTCCAAGGATGGCGTTGCCGTCAACCCAGAATGTATCCAGGCTATTCTTGACTGGACTCCGCCCAGGACTGTCAAGCAAGCCCGAAGTTTCCTCGGCCTTGCTAGCTATTGCCGCCGTTTCATCGAGAACTTCTCCAAGATTTCCAAGCCTCTGACTAATCTTCTCCACAAAGGCGTCAAGTTTGAGTGGACAGACAAATGCCAAGAAAGTTTTCAAGCTTTGAAGGACAATCTCACTTCTCCCCCAGTGCTTGCTCCCTCTGATACTCAGAAGGACTTCGTGATATATTGCGACGCGTCTCGTCATGGATTAGGATGTGTCCTAATGCAAGAGCGCAAAGTGATTGCTTATGTCTCTCGTCAGTTGTGTGCTCACGAAGAAAACTACCCAACACATGATCTCGAATTGGCAGCGGTAATTTATGCATTGAAGCAGTGGCGACATTACCTCGTTGGTAATCGTTGCGAGATCTACACCGACCACCAAAGCCTGAAGTACCTGTTTACTCAACCAGACCTGAATCTCCGCCAGCAGAGATGGCTCGAGACACTAGCCGACTAAAACATGGGAATTTCTTACACCCCTGGTAAAGCTAATGTGGTGGCCGATGCCTTAAGCCGCAAAGCCTACTGTTCTGAACTTGAAGTCCAGATAGAGAAGCCACTTCTGTATGAAGAGCTCTGCAAGTTGAACCTTGAAATTGTTCCGCAGGGACATTTGAATTACCTTGTTGTTGAAGTAGACCTCGACAAAGACATCAACTTCATACAAAAAGCTGACTCTGATTACGAAAAGATGAAGCGATATCTCGCCACAGGAAAGCCCTCAGACTACAGGCTTGCTGATGATCAAGCGTTGTACTTCAAGAAACATTTAGTGGTTCCTAGCAAGGGCAATCTAAATTTGACTCCGGATGTTATGAAAGAAGCTCATGATACCCCGTTGTTGATCCACCCAGGTAGCACCAAGATGTACCAAGACCTTCGCCATCGGTACTTGGTGGCCTGGCATGAAGAAAGACATTGCTCGTTATGTTGATGAGTGTGACATTTGCCATCGCATCAAAGCCGAAAATCAAAGACCTGCTGGTACTCTGCAACCACTCTCGATTCCTGAATGGAAATGGGACAAGATTGAAATGGATTTCGTCACCGGATCTCCCCTATCACAGAAGGGTCATGATGCTATCTTTGTCGTCATCGACCGATTCTCCAAAGTTGCCCACTTTCTGCCAGTCAAGGAGACGATCTCTGCTAGTCAGTTAGCAGACTTATATGTTTCCAGAATTGTGTCCCTCCATGGTATTCCATTGGAGATCAGTTCAGATCGTGGCAGCATTTTCACCTCAAAGTTCCGGGACAGTTTCCAAGAAGCTATGGGCACTCACCTAAAATTCAACACCGCTTATCACCCCAAGTCGCAAGGACAAGTTGAACGAGTGAATCAAGTGCTTGAAGACATGCTTCGAGCTTGTGTCATTTCATTCGGTAAGAAATGGGAGGAATCTCTTCCATTTGCTGAATTCTCGTACAACAATAGCTATCAAGCTAGTCTGCAGATGGCACCCTTTGAAGTTCTTTATGAACGTAAGTGTCGAACCCCTCTGAATTGGTCAGAAACTAGGGAACGAACCCTCATTGTTCCGGACATTATTCAGCATGATAAAGATCAGGTTCGCGTTATTCGTGAACATCTGAAAGCTGCTCAGTCCCGCCAGAAGAGAAACTATGACCGCAAGCACAAAGAAATGGTCTATCAACCCGGTGAACAAGCTTACCTTCGTGTCACTCCCATGAGGGGCACTCATCGTTTCGGGATCAAAGGAAAGTTGGCTCCTCGCTACATTGGCCCATTCCGTATCCTCTCCAGAAGTGGACCGGTGGCATACCGTTTGGAGTTGCCGTCAAACCTCTCTCAAGTCCACGATGTTTTTCACGTGTCGCAACTCCGACGCTGCTTCAAGGACCCTATTCATGAAGTGGAACATGATATGATTGAATTGCAACAGGACTTGACTTATCAAGAACATCCGAGCCGCATTATCGATCAGTCTGAACGCAAAACCCGCAACAAGACAACCAAGTTCCTCAAAGTTCAGTGGTCAAATCATTCTGAAGATGAAGCCACTTGGGAACGCGAAGATCGTCTTCGTGAAGAATACCCTGATCTTTTCCCCTCTACCGCTTAGATTCTCGGGACGAGAATTCTTGTAGTGGGGAGATTTGTAGCACCCTCAGTGTCAGGCATCAGTAAAACTTTTGTTAATATAATTCGCTGTGATTAGCAAGTCTCTAATCACCTTTGATCATTCCTTGTTCATCTTTGAATCCAAACAAACCCAAAATGCCTTTTAATGAATATTAAAAATAAGTGATGAATAAATATTTGTTCAAAAATTGTGCAACCACTTTTGTTAAATCACAAATATTCAGTGGGCCATGACAATATGGTTTTGGTATTTTATCAAGCAATAAAATAAATCCAACAAATAAAAACAGTAGCCTAAAGTCCTCTTTTATCAATGGCATATTTAATACAAATGCAAAAGAATTTATAAAAACCCCCCAATCTTTTTGTGGCACTGTAGCAATTTACAATACTAATTGTGGGACATGTTTCACAATTTTCAAATGATAGGAAAAACAGAAAGGAAAAGACAGTAAATAAAAGAAAATAAAAAAGGGGCTATTCCACGCCCAGGGGCGAGGCCCACCTCCTTCCCGGCCCACCCCGGCCCGTCCCTCCCGCTCGTCTCCGACCTATCGCTATAGGGAATGCCGACCGAGGCCATGGCGACTGCTCCGTCGCAGCCGCGCCCGCTCGACCCCCTCGGTCGCTACAGAACCCTGGGAGGGATAAGACCTCTCCCATGGACACCCTTGACGCGTCAAAAGAACTTCCCCTCCCCTGCCTCACTTTCTTCCTCCTCGCGCCCGAACCGAAATCGCCATGGGCGCGCCTCCGTGAAAGCCCGCGACCACTCGCCGAATTAGTCGTCGTCGTTGTGTCTGGGAGCTTCCGCGCCGTCGTCCACCCCCACTCACGCAGGGAATCGAACTGGGGAGCCCCACGGACATCGCCCCCTTCACCTCTTCACCGCCACGGCCGCTGCATCGCCGCCCCGATTCGTGCTGCTTCGGCAACCCATCGGCCTCCGCAACCTCTCCTCGGCATTCCATGTGAGCTCCTACACCTTCCCCGCCATTCCGTTCTTAGTTTGGTCGTTCCGTTAGCTGCCTTCACCTAGCCAGTACACAGGTCGTCGCCAGCGGTTGTCTTTGCCGTGGTTCTGGTCCGGCTAGGCTCGCCCTTGTGGCTTGGCTGGAGGCGGTACATCACGCAAGTCCCGTAGGGACAATCCACGCCCGAAATGGGCACTCCAAGCGCACGCGGTCATCGTTGCCGGCGTCCGCCTCGTCGGCGTGGCCATGGCTGGTTTTGCGAGTGCCAACCCCCCCTCCATGAGTCTATGACAGTGGGTCCACCCCCCCCCCCTTATTAGCCACTAATCACCAGTTAATTAAAATTAAATAGAGATAACATCCCCCCATGTGAGTATGACAGCTGGGCCCCAGCCCTTTTAATCTTAATTAAATAGATTAACTAGACCTGTGTGACTTACACCTGGGCCCCACCTGGCAGTTTATTAATTAAAATTGAATTTAGTTTTATAACAGTCAATGACATGTGGGCCCAGTAATTAATTAGATTTACTTAAATGTTTTATTAACATGTGAGGCTGGCCAGTGGGACCCACTGGTCAGGTTTGACCAGTCAAAATCGTACTCTTCTGGATAATGTTGCATTTTATTAATAAAAATAATTCAGAAATGGATTGAAAATGATTTAAACTTTAAAATTCAATATCTTTTAAACCGTAAGTCAGATTCAAATACTTTATACATCAAAATTGGTCATAAAAATATAACGAATACAAAGACGCTATCCGTACACCCACCACACCCCTCTAACACAAAGAACCTCGACATTCCCCCCCTCCGGGTCATCTGTCGATAATCACCCGGAGACGGCTTTTCATCCCCGGATGAATTCCCGCTCCGAGCAACGTGCATTGCACTGCGTTAGATCACCGTTAACATTGCATTCATCATGCTATCCATCTGTTTGCTCTGATTTCTTTGTATTTACTGTTTCTCCCCCCTTTATCGCTGGTAGACCCCGCTGCTACCGCCGACTACACCGCTGCCGGGTACGACTACTTCGTCGACGACCCTACCCCTTCCGTCGAGCTACCAGGCAAGCAGAGACATTCTCTTACCCAGATATCGCCTATCTTTTCCGTACTTTCTTGCACTAGGCATTGTTACTGCTGCTGCTACGTTGCTTACCTATTCAATCGCATAGCCTGTTTTTGCCGCCCCTTGATGTACCTTCCTTTATCCTATGCTGCCTCCTATAAATATATATTATATTCCGAAGTGAGCCCTGCGCATTGTTAGCTAGGATTAGATAGCGGGCCATGAACACTCACGGAGGTGACGCGAATACAAAATATATACAACTCAACAGGTACGGATCAATGCAGACGCCCTAGGGAACCTACAACGGCGAGACTCTGCCGAGTCGCTTTGAGTTTGACATACGAGTGGAATGGACTCGTATTTTACTCTCGTCGGCTCAGTAGCGTAGCATCACCGGGGTGATACGAGGTTTACCTCTTTAGTTCATTCCGCTGATGTCTTTGTCAAACCTCTTTAAGTGTACAATCGAGGGTGATACCTCCTCGTTTCACTTAATGGTAGGCACTCGAATCAACACGTGTCCTTAAAGGTAAGAGTCGTGCGACCCAATGGTGCCCGCGAGCGGTATATTGTCGAGAGCGACAGGGAGGGTACGACCGACGTTACTGGCGTGCTTGGCCCCTGCTTGTATCTCGCGAGAGTTACCAAACCACGAAAAGTCGAGCTCTACCAAGAGCACACGCGAGGCAAGGTAAGGAGACGGTTCACCTTGTTGGTAACCGCGCGCTTTGACGGGACGCAAGGCAGGCCCCGACGTTATTGGTGGACCTTGTCGTTGTTCGTTGTCCGTCGTGTTGTTAGTCAGACAGCGATAATGGTTGTCTGTGAGATAATATAAAATGCTAAATGGTTCGGCGGATGACTTGAGAGGCCCGTTGGTCTGTACGCACTACCTTCACATGGGATAAGGAGTTATGGGCTCCCCTACGTCGTAGTTTGTCCGAAAGCTCTTCAAACGTTAGTAGTACCGCGACCTGCATCGGGAAGTGGTGTCTTCTTCGCTCGAGCGGTGTGTATTTGGATTTGCTTTTGCTTCACCGGCCAGCCACGCACCGTGCAGGAGCGTGAAGGGTGAGGGTTCCTAGACCCCTGATCGCATAGGATATATTCCGGCGGATGGCCTCTCTGTTGAGCCTAGGATGGGTTGCGTCGTGTCGGATAGCTTTGGTGGAGCGTTCCCTAACAAGGTTCCCGCCACCCTGGAGATCCGAGCGTGCAGGCTGAACAGTAGTGCACCCCTGCAGGGAGTTTAATCTATTCGAATAGCCGTGTCCACGGTAACAGGACGCTTTATGCTGAAGCTGTATCTTACCACTACAAACTACTACTATTAAATTGTATGGTTCCGGGTCTTCTTCCTTGCAGGGAGTCGAGGAAGGCAACTCGGAGGCATTATTATTATTAATTATTACAACTTACTATTATACAATGTTGCAGCAACTTCTGCTGCATTGTTATTACATTCATGCTATTGAACTGTTGGTTGTCTCGCTTCTCATGCTGCAAGACACGTCAAAAGATGCTAGTCTTCGATAGGCCTAGCTTCTTACCCTTATTCTGATATCTACCTTGTAGTCCACTATATACAGCCTCCCCTATCTATTTGATACAAATGCATAATTGCTTAGTAGCGGACGTAAGACTCGCGGGTATGCTAGATACTCACCCTTACTTTATTTCCCCCCTTTATGTTTTGCCTGATCGGCCGCTGCAGTCGACGTTGGAGCCCAGGAGCAGGAGTACCCCGGAGGCGGATACAACTACGTCGTGGCCCTCGCTGACCAGGACCAGGAGTAGTTTCGGAGGCTCTCGGGCAGGAGGCCTTTCCTTTTCGATATGTATCTCTGATGTTATTTGTGCTAGCCTTCTTAAGGCAAAACTTGACTAACTATGTCTGTACTTAGATATTATGGCTTGTATAACTTATGTATTCGGGTCCGCGCGACCCCCTGTCGTCGATCTAGTGACGGCAGATGTCATGGGATGGCTAAAGATGGGTAATGCTAGCAAGCGACGGTGCTCCGGACGGGTCTAGGCACAAGCACGGTGGTGAACACAACGAAGTACCCAGGTTCGGGGCTCTCCGTAGAGATAAAACCCATACTCCTGCCTGTCTGAACTATAGGCATATATCTGTACAAATGTGCTCCTTGAGCTGTTCTGTTCTAGCTACTTGGCTCATGGCCGAGCTAAGCTGCTTCTAGCTGAGCTACTACTTGGATGGATGAAAATGGAGTGGTGCTCTCCTCCCCTCTCACCGTTGGCATGCCTTGCCCCTTATATAGTGGTGGCAAGGATGCTCCATGGGTGAGGACAAGGGGAAGAGGACAAAAGGGAGGTACAAGTGATGTGACCCCTTGATGTGATGTAATGTGACATGTCCTTCTACACTATTCACAATGTGACTAAAGATGTCATGGCTTGTCTTGTCTGCTTGTCTCGTCTTGTCAGTGGAGATGCTGTTGTTGACTTCCAGGCAGCCGAGCTGCGGGCAACCGGCAGCAGGCAACCAGCACGGAGCAGTCGGCAGTCGGCCGAGCTGGAGAGCCATTGGCGCGGAGCAATCGGCAACCGCCGAGCTGAACTGAGGGTGCAATCGGTGCCCGCTGTTCTGAAAACTTGTTTCCTCTTCTTGACCCTATCGGGGGGTCATCCCCCCGACAGTAGCCTCTGAGCCTCTAGGTGACTCGGTGAGTCATCCGGAGGGTTCTTCCTTGTCGGTGTAGACGTTTGCACTTGGTGCAACTTCTTTAAAGTGGGGGCGCACCAGCGCAGCCACTGGGTGTAGCCTCCGAGATTCGGGCCGACTGTGTGCAGTCGTCTCGGATCTTCTCTTTCTTGTGTAGTCGATGACGTCGAGTGTCTCGGCAGGGGCTTGCTTGAAGCAGTCGACCGAGAGGCGTGCTCAAACAGGACGGACTCTCATGGAGCAATCAACCGGGAGGCGTGCTCAACCGGAACTAGCTTGCTTTGGAGCAATCAACTGGGATAAGCTTGCTTTGGAGCAATCAACCGGGATAAGCTTGCTTTGGAGCAATCAACCGGGATAAGCTTGTTATGGAGCAATCAATTGGGAGTAGCCAACTTGGCCATCTCAACCAGGATGAGCTTGCTTTGGAGCAATCAACTGGGAGTAGCCAACTTGGCCATCTCAACCAGGATGAGCTTGCTATGGAGCAATCAACTGGGAGTAGCCAACTTGGCCATCTCAACCAGGATGAGCTTGCTTTGGAGCAATCAACTGGAAGTAGCCAACTTGGCCATCTCAACCAGGATGAGCTTGCTATGGAGCAATCAACTGGGAGTAGCCAACTTGGCCATCTCAACCAGGATGAGCTTGCTTTGGAGCAATCAACTGGGAGCAGCCAACTTGACCATCTCAACAAGGATGATCTTGCTTTGGAGCAATCAACTGGGAGCAGCCAACTTGGCCATCTCAACCAGGATGAGCTTGCTTTGGAGAAATCAACCGGGATCAGCTTGCTTTGGAGCAATCAACCGAGATAAGCTTGCTCTGGAGAAATCAACCGAGATAAGCTTGCTCTGGAGCAATCAAACGTGATAAGCTTGCTTTGGAGCAATCAACCGGGATAAGCTTGCTATGGAGCAATCAACCGGGATAAGCTTGCTTTGGATCAATCAACCGGAATAAGCTTGCTATGGAGCAATCAACTGGTAGTAGCCAACTTGGCCATCTCAACCAGGATGAGCTTGCTTTGGAGCAATCAACTGGGAGTAGCCAACTTGGCCATCTCAACCAGGATGAGCTTGCTTTGGAGCAATCAACTGGGAATAGCCAACTTGACCATCTCAACCAGGATGAGCTTGCTTTGGAGCAATCAACCAGGATAAGCTTGCTTTGAAGCAATCAACCGGGATAAGCTTGCTATGGAGCAATCAACTGGGAGTAGCCAACTTGGCCATCTCAACCAGGATGAGCTTGCTTTGGAGCAATCAACTGGGAGTAGCCAACTTGGCCATCTCAACCAGGATGAGCTTGCTTTGGATAAATCAACCGGGATAAGCTTGCTTTGGAGCAATCAACTGGGATAAGCTTGCTATGGAGCAATCAACTGGGAGTAGCCAACTTGGCCATCTCAACCAGGATGAGATAACATGTTTTTACTCAGAAGTGATCATGCACAGGATAACTATTTGGGTTATCCGGTCTACCCGAAGGCAACCGGTCCCGAACGGAGCATGCAACCAACTGGAAATAACACGGAGATAACCCCCGAAGTCTACTCGGTTTTATTCGTCATGCGTGTTGTGGTAAGCAGTATTTGAGTGAAAACTCACGTTGAATTTTTGGCGTGGTCGGAACACCCACTGGGTGAAAGTGCAGCCTCCGGGTGACTTGGTGAGTCATCCGGAAGGTTGTTCTGTTGATGTCGCAAAACAAAGTAGTCGGTAGATGCAATCTCCGAGCCTCCGAGCCTCCGAGTGGCTCGCGAGTCGGACCAATGGTCTTGTGTGGGTGCTCCAAGCAGATGGCATGCCATCCGGGTCGCAACCACACACTATTTTTTTACGTCCGAATGGGAGACGCAGCCGGATGACCAGCACAATCAGCCAACACACAACGAGGCTTTTTGTTTTGCAGTCGTCTGGCCGATCTGCGCAGTCGGCAAGCCGATCTGACGCAGCCGATCTAGAATGCAGCACACTGATCTGTTTGCACAAAAAAAATTAGCGCAATCGTCTTAACACTTAGCCGCCTCGGCCAATACCTTTTTTTTCAAGCTGGAGCAGTCGGCTGGCCGAGCTAAAGCAATCGGCCCAGCACTGCAGCCCAACTCTCTTCTTTGAATTTCTCTCTCCAGTCGGTAGTCCGACCTCTTTTCTGTGCACTTCTCTGCTTCTTCTTGGAACTCTGAAATTTTCCTGTGTCTTTGCTTTCTCTAAATACTGTCTCTTCGCGCAGTCGGCGGCCGAGCTGGTCCAATCGGCCAGCAGAGCTGATATGGTGGCGTCTAACTCATTTCTGAAATTTTGCTCTTTTTCCTCTGAGCCGAACTATTTCTTTTTTTTGCCGAGCTGAGCAATCGGATGCCTGAATGAATAAAGCAATCGGCCTCTGCAAAATAGCAATCGAGCGTGCAATTTTCTCTCTCTCTCTTTTTTCCGAGTTGGGGCAGTTGGCTGACCGAGCTGGAGCAATCGGCTGGCTGAGCTGGCCCAAACAATTGCACAACCAACTTCTACTAACAGCCGAGCTGCACTCACCCAACCTCTGCTCTGAATTTTTCTTTTATTTCTCTAAAGTTGACCCTTTTGTCAGTCTGCAGCCGGATGAAACGCGTGCAGTCGTATGCAACGCATGTGACCCGGCGCAGTCGACCGGCCGAATGCACAGCCGGCCAGCCTCTTCTCCATTCTCAAAATCTTGAACTTTCTTTTCTCTGAACTGGAAACCAACGGAGGAAGAAAAAGGCACGAGCGGCCAACTTGCCGAGCCGCGCACTCAGACGGGCGAGGAGATGCCGCAGTCGGATCCCCTGGCCTGCTGGGCGGCGCACTCGGCAGGACGTGGCACTCGGCCGGATGTGTCGGGGCGGAGGTCAGAGGAGGGAAGCAGCTCGGCCCGGAGAGGGACAGCTCGGGCTGTGCAGCTCGGCGGCGAGGAGGAGCTCGGGGCTGGGCGGCTCGGCGGCGAGGAGGAGCAGCTCAGGCTGGACCATAGCAGGCGCTGGGATGGGCGTCCACGGGCAGTGCAGCTGCAGGGGACGAAGGCGGCCAGAATCGGGCGTGACGCAGCTGGATGTCCGGCCGATGCGTACAGTCATACCACCATTATCTGACTAATATACGGGGGAGTGCTTAGCTAATACTATATGAGATGGTGTGTACATGATGGACGGACGGAATTCCCTCTGAAAAACTAGGAGCCCTTGCGAGGGCGATTAGGGTTTTGGTGTGGCGGTGACGGCGCACGCTGATCTTTGGGCGGCGGTGTGCATAGGCTTCAGTGCTGGGGATGGCGACGTCCTCAGATCCAGCAGGGAAGGTGCAGGGTCCGTCGTCACCTCGGACGGCGAGGGCTCGACTGGCGGAGGCCATGGGAAGATTGGATCTTACAGAGGAAGAAGCCACCCCCCTGGTGGTGGATGATCTGGAGGAAGGTGTCAAGCAAAAGTGGGCGATCGCGGGGAAGATTCTACACAGGAAGATCTTTCATATCCAGACGATGGCGAGTGCGCTGAGGCCGGCGTGGGGTAATCCTCGTGGTCTGTCCTTCAGGCCGTTCGGCGACAACACTTTTGTTGCGGAATTTGAGAATAAGCGGGATCGGGATCGTATTATGGAAGGATCTCCGTGGCATGTTAGCAGGCATGCAGTGATATTGGCTGAGTTTGATGAATGTATGAAGCCATCAGAAATCAGGTTTGAAAAGTTGCAGGTGTGGGCTAGGGTTTCCAACCTCCCATACAATTTGCAGAATGAAACGTGGGGTTTGGCTATTGCCAGGAAGATTGATAAGAATGTGTCCTCGGTACAGTTTGACCCAGTGGGGGGATTCCTGAGAGCCAGAGTGACAATAGATGTGTTAAAGCCATTGAGACGCTGGATCTTGATTGATTCAGCTAGGAGGAAGCAACGAGATTGGTATGACATACAATATGAGCATATACCAAATTTTTGTTTCTCGTGTGGTAGGCTGGGCCACGCAGATTCGTTCTGTCCTACTCCTGGTACTCGAGATGAGAAAGGAGAGCTGCCATTCAACACAAGCCTCAGAGCTCCGAAGGATAGGAAACCAATGGCTTCTGGTGATAGTTCATCCAAAGAACCACAGGGTTCATCTACTGGCAAAAAGGATGCAACTGCCCCCAAGGCTAACACAGGGTTCATGCGTGTTGTGGTAAGCAGTATTTGAGTGAAAACTCACGTTGAATTTTTGGCGTGGTCGAAACACCCACTGGGTGAAAGTGCAGCCTCCGGGTGACTTGGTGAGTCATCCGGAAGGTTGTTCTGTTGATGTCGCAAAACAAAGTAGTCGGTAGATGCAATCTCTGAGCCTCCGAGCCTCCGAGTGGCTCGCGAGTCGGACCAATGGTCTTGTGTGGGTGCTCCAAGCAGATGGCATGCCATCCGGGTCGCAACCACACACTATTTTTTTACGTCCGAATGGGAGACGCAGCCGGATGACCAGCACAATCAGCCAACACACAACGAGGCTTTTTGTTTTGCAGTCGTCTGGCCGATCTGCGCAGTCGGCAAGCCGATCTGACGCAGCCGATCTAGAATGCAGCACACTGATCTGTTTGCACAAAAAAAATTAGCGCAATCGTCTTAACACTTAGCCGCCTCGGCCAATACCTTTTTTTTCGAGCTGGAGCAGTCGGCTGGCCGAGCTAAAGCAATCGGCCCAGCACTGCAGCCCAACTCTCTTCTTTGAATTTCTCTCTCCAGTCGGTAGTCCGACCTCTTTTCTGTGCACTTCTCTGCTTCTTCTTGGAACTCTGAAATTTTCCTGTGTCTTTGCTTTCTCTAAATACTGTCTCTTCGCGCAGTCGGCGGCCGAGCTGGTCCAATCGGCCAGCAGAGCTGATATGGTGGCGTCTAACTCATTTCTGAAATTTTGCTCTTTTTCCTCTGAGCCGAACTATTTCTTTTTTTTGTCGAGCTGAGCAATCGGATGCCTGAATGAATAAAGCAATCGGCCTCTGCAAAATAGCAATCGAGCGTGCAATTTTCTCTCTCTCTCTTTTTTCCGAGTTGGGGCAGTTGGCTGACCGAGCTGGAGCAATCGGCTGGCCGAGCTGGCCCAAATAATTGCACAACCAACTTCTACTAACAGCCGAGCTGCACTCACCCAACCTCTGCTCCGAATTTTTCTTTTATTTCTCTAAAGTTGACCCTTTTGTCAGTCTGCAGCCGGATGAAACGCGTGCAGTCGTATGCAACGCACGTGACCCGGTGCAGTCGACCGGCCGAATGCACAGCCGGCCAGCCTCTTCTCCATTCTCAAAATCTTGAACTTTCTTTTCTCTGAACTGGAAACCAACGGAGGAAGAAAAAGGCACGAGCGGCCAACTTGCCGAGCCGCGCACTCAGACGGGCGAGGAGATGCCGCAGTCGGATCCCCTGGCCTGCTGGGCGGCGCACTCGGCAGGACGTGGCACTCGGCCGGATGTGTCGGGGCGGAGGTCAGAGGAGGGAAGCAGCTCGGCCCGGAGAGGGACAGCTCGGGCTGTGCAGCTCGGCGGCGAGGAGGAGCTCGGGGCTGGGCGGCTCGGCGGCGAGGAGGAGCAGCTCAGGCTGGACCATAGCAGGCGCTGGGATGGGTGTCCACGGGCAGTGCAGCTGCAGGGGACGAAGGCAGCCAGAATCGGGCGTGACGCAGCTGGATGTCCGGCCGATGCGTACAGTCATACCACCATTATCTGACTAATATACGGGGGAGTGCTTAGCTAATACTATATGAGATGGTGTGTACATGATGGACGGACGGAATTCCCTCTGAAAAACTAGGAGCCCTTGCGAGGGCGATTAGGGTTTTGGTGTGGCGGTGACGGCGCACGCTGATCTTTGGGCGGCGGTGTGCATAGGCTTCAGTGCTGGGGATGGCGACGTCCTCAGATCCAGCAGGGAAGGTGCAGGGTCCGTCGTCACCTCGGACGGCGAGGGCTCGACTGGCGGAGGCCATGGGAAGATTGGATCTTACAGAGGAAGAAGCCACCCCCCTGGTGGTGGATGATCTGGAGGAAGGTGTCAAGCAAAAGTGGGCGATCGCGGGGAAGATTCTACACAGGAAGATCTTTCATATCCAGACGATGGCGAGTGCGCTGAGGCCGGCGTGGGGTATTCCTCGTGGTCTGTCCTTCAGGCCGTTCGGCGACAACACTTTTGTTGCGGAATTTGAGAATAAGCGGGATCGGGATCGTATTATGGAAGGATCTCCGTGGCATGTTAGCAGGCATGCAGTGATATTGGCTGAGTTTGATGAATGTATGAAGCCATCAGAAATCAGGTTTGAAAAGTTGCAGGTGTGGGCTAGGGTTTCCAACCTCCCATACAATTTGCAGAATGAAACGTGGGGTTTGGCTATTGCCAGGCAGATTGATAAGAATGTGTCCTCGGTACAGTTTGACCCAGTGGGGGGATTCCTGAGAGCCAGAGTGACAATAGATGTGTTAAAGCCATTGAGACGCTGGATCTTGATTGATTCAGCTAGGAGGAAGCAATGAGATTGGTATGACATACAATATGAGCATATACCAAATTTTTGTTTCTCGTGTGGTAGGCTGGGCCACGCAGATTCGTTCTGTCCTACTCCTGGTACTCGAGATGAGAAAGGAGAGCTGCCATTCAAAACAAGCCTCAGAGCTCCGAAGGATAGGAAACCAATGGCTTCTGGTGATAGTTCATCCAAAGAACCACAGGGTTCATCTACTGGCAAAAAGGATGCAACTGCCCCCAAGGCTAACACGGGTACTAATGCAGAGGTTAACTCCCCACATAAAGGAAAAGATAAGTATATTAATAAAAGAAAGGGAGGCCCTCAGGTATCTCAGGTGTACCGTAAGGTGGATATGTTGGCTCTTCCAAGCAATGTTCAGATGCCGTTGCCAGCGACTACCTCTACGACCTTGATGATCTTCAAAGGGAAGGAAAAGATTGACACTCAGACTGAGGATGGTGAAGGGGCTACCTCTCTTGGGGAGCCGGATCCGAAGAAGAATAAAACAACACCCCCCAGCTCTCAAAATTCGGTAGAGGCTGCGATGCAGCCCTGCCCGCACCAATGAGTTGTCTGAGTTGGAACTGCCGGGGGCTTGGGAACCCCGAGGCAGTTCGAGAGCTTCACAAGATTGTGAAGCAAGAAGGGCCTGCCCTGGTTTTTTTTATGGAAACGAAGATTAGGGCTAAGATGGTGGAGAACCTAAAGAATATATTGGGTTTTGTGGGATGCTATGCAGTGGATAGCGATGGTCTCAGCGGCGGAATTGGTCTGTTCTGGTCCAAAGATGTTGTTGTGGACTTAAAGAATTTCAGTTCCGGTCACATAGATGTGGTGGTTCGGAAAGCTGGTCAGTTATCAATGGAATGGAGAATGACCGGGTTCTATGGAGCTCCAAGGCATGAGGATAGACGCCACAGTTGGAGATGTCTACGCACACTGCATGCAATGCCGCACCAAGCATGGTTATGTGTGGGAGACTTTAATGAAACTTTGTATGGCTCGGAACACTTCAGTCGTGCACAGAGGCCTGAGAGACAAATGCGTGCTTTCCGTGAAGTTCTGGAGGATTGCTCTTTTCAGGATCTGGGCTGGGTGGGGGTTCCATATACGTGGGACAACAGGCAGGATGGCGGTGCTAATGTTAAGGCCGGTCTTGATCGTGCGGTTGCGAATGATGCTTTCCTTCAGTGCTTCGATCAAACGCGTGTTCGTCATATAAGTGTTGTGGAATCGGACCATTGTTTTGTTTTGGTGGAGACCCAGGATTCTGTTAGAAAAAGGGGACCAAAACAATTTCGGTATGAACATGTGTGGCAGTCCCATTCTGAGTATGACCAAATTGTGGCTAGCTTATGGCGTACCAACCATACTGGGCAGGGACTGGCACGTATTTCGGCAACGCTACAATCCCTGCAATCCGAGCTGGGAGCGTGGGGAGCGCGCGAGTTTGGTTGTTTGCCGCGGACAGTAAAGAAACTTCAGAAAAAACTGGAAAATTTACGGTTACAGTATGTGGGCAGAGGTCCTTCAGAGGAAGAAAAGAGGACTATGGCGAAACTACGGGAGGCGCTGCGCCAAGAAGAGGTGTGGATCCGACAACGATCGCGGGTTCCGTGGCTGCGTGAGGGCGACCGCAATACTTCATATTATCATGCTCAGGCGGCGCAACGGAAACGTATGAATCGTATAGGTAACTTGCAAAGAGCGGATGGTTCTGTATGCTATACGGATGATGAGGACAAGATTGAGGTGCAGTCGTTCTATGAAAGTTTGTATACTTCCCAGGGCCACAATAATATGAACGAGCTGCTGCATTTTGTGCCTGCGCGTGTTTCGGAGGATATGAATTTCTTCTTGGACAAACCATTCGATCCCGAGGAGGTGCGGACAGCCCTATTCCAAATGGCGCCATCCAAAGCTCCTGGTGTAGATGGTTTCACGTCGGGCTTTTTCCAGAGGCATTGGGACTTGATTCATGGTGATCTTGTACCGGCTATACTGGACTTTGTGAATGGTGGGGAGCTTCCGACGGGATTTAATGATACATCAATAACTCTTATCCCAAAGGTACGACATCCTCAGTCAATCAAGCAATACAGACCTATTTCTTTGTGTCCAGTGGCATATAAAATATCTGCAAAAATGATTACTAATCGTTTGAAAGAGCTAATGGATACAGTAGTGGGTGTGGAGCAAAGCGCCTTCGTTCCTGGACGCTTGATCACCGATAATGTGCTAGTTGCATTTGAAAGTGTTCATGCTTTAAGGAGAAGGAAGAAGGGCAAAAACTTTTCCTGTGCTATTAAGCTAGACATGATGAAAGCATATGATAGAGTGGAATGGCACTTTTTGGAGGCAATTATGTTGAAACTCGGCTTTAGTCATAACTTTGTGCGGCTTGTCATGAAATGTGTGACCTCAGTCAGATTCTCTGTGCGGGTGAATGGGGAACTCCTGCCGTTTTTCACCCCGTCCAGGGGTCTGCGTCAAGGGGACCCAATGTCACCGTTCTTGTTTCTCTTGTGTGCGGAAGGGCTCACGACACTGCTGAACTTTTATGGGGGGCATTTTATTGACAGAGGCGTTCGTGTGTCAGTCCATGCACCATGGGTGAATCATTTTTTGTTTGCCGATGACAGTCTTATCTTCATCAGTGCAACACCGGAGAGTGCTGGTAACACCGGAGAGTGCTGGTAGGTTCAACAATATTTTATCCATATTTTTGAGCTGCTCTGGACAGGCTGTTAACCGAGATAAAAGTGCAGTGTTCTTCTCCCAAAACACAACCGAAGGACGTAGGTCAGCAGTTAAACAGGTGTTGGGTATTCAGGTTGAAGCCTTTGCTGAACGTTACCTTGGGCTCCCTACTGCGGTGGGGCGAATCACGAGTGGTACCTTTGATCATATTGGAGAAAGAGCCAGGAGTAAAATGAATGGGTGGGCGGAGCGGCTTCTTGCTTGTGCTGGTAGGGAAATTCTTTTGAAATCAGTGATACAAGCCATCCCAACCTTCAGTATGAGCTGCTTTAAGTTAACTAAGAAGGTCTGCAAGACTCTTACTTCTAGCATGGCCAAATTCTGGTGGAGCGGATCTCTGGATAGACGGTCCATGCATTGGATATCCTGGGATAAGTTAGCATCTCCTAAGGCTCATGGTGGAATGGGCTTTAGGGATCTGGAGTTGTTCAATTTGGCGCTGCTGGGTAAACACGGGTGGAGGTTCGTTACTAATCCCAACTCCCTGTGTGCCCGTGTCATGAAGGGACGTTATTTCCCCAATGGTGGTTTTCTGGATGCCAACACCCCACGATCTTCATCTGCTGTGTGGCGAGCTATTGTGGCTGGACGGGAAGCACTACATATGGGGCTCATTAAGCGAGTCGGCAACGGGAGTTCCATTGCTATATGGGATGATAAGTGGATCCCCGGCCTCGCTTCTCTGTATCCGACCGTTAAGACGGGAGGGACTACTCTTGCGCAGGTCAGCGAGCTAATTGATACTGATAATTGGACCTGGCGGCGAGAGCTAGTGAGAGGTGTTTTTATTTTGCCTGACGCGGAATGTATTCTAAATATCCCCCTCCGAAATGGGGGTGGTGAGGATATGCTTGCCTAGGCTCACGAAATCAGTGGTGTCTACTCTGTCAAATCCGCGTACCATGCTCTAGTGAATCGCAACGAGTGTGCAGCTCAAGATGAAGGGACGGTATCCAGTACCTCACAGACAGAAGAACAGATGTGGAAATCATTATGGAAACTAAATGTACTGCCTAAAGTACGGGTCTTTTGGTGGAGAGCTATCAAAGGTATCTTGCCAGATGAGTGTACTCTTAGGCGACGTCATATCCAGGAGTTAGGTAGATGCAAGGTTTGTTATGTTATGGATGAGGATCTAATTCATGCGCTTTTATTCTGCTCGCATGCAAAACAATTTTGGGATGAAGCTCTGGTGTGGCTAGGTGTGCAGCGTCCAAGGCTTCATCCTAGCACGTGGACAAGAGATATATTGTGTGATGATCAATTCACAAACACCCAGCGAAATCAGATTATTACTGTTATGTGGGCAATTTGGCATTCTAGGAACAGATTAACACATGATGGTGAAAAGCTGGAGCCGGTGGTCACTGTCCGGCGTATCAGGGAGGAACTGGCCATTCTAGAGGTCCCACGCGCCCACTCCATGGTCCTCCCCGGGCATGGTTGGCATCCGCCTGATGCTGGTGTGGTCAAGATCAACACGGATGCGGCGATTAGTGTGGATCAAGGTAAGTGTGGTGCTGGAGGCGTTGCTCGTTCCGATGCACGCTTGCTGGGCGCCTGGAGTAAACCCCATAACGGGGTCACGGATCCATTCATCGGGGAGACGTTGGCGCTTCGAGATGGTGTCATATTTGCGAAGCTGCGCGGGTTCCCACATGTGATAATGGAGACAGATTGCCTGGAGATTGTTAATCTCTGGAACACTCGCCACAATAGTTTGTCTGTTGTGGCACCGCTACTGGGAGAGATTGGAGAGCTAGCCTCATCTTTTAATTCTTTTGTGATTCAACATGTAAACAGAGCAGCCAATGTGCCGGCCCATCTTTGTGCAAAGCATGCTTGCTCATTGATGATTACCGATACATGGTCTGACTCTAGACCCTCCTTCCTTCTCACAAGCCTCTTGGCGGATGATGTTATGAGTTCTTTTGTTGAATAAAGCTCTTATTAATACTGTCAAAAAAAGATGGTGTGTACATGCAATGTACGGGAAATATATGGGTTGCATCTGGCCATGTCAGGTTGCATCTGGGAAGGCCGCGGCGCGGGCGGAGAACGACCACGGGCACCGCCGGCCGGGCGGCCTGCAAGCGCAACGGAGGAGGTCGCCGGTCCGCGGAGAAAACAACGGCTAAGGAGCCGCAGACGGTAGTGGCGAGCCAGAGCATGGCTGCATCCTCGGGTGTGACTGAGGAGATGGCGCGGAGCAAAGATGGCTTCCCTGGGTGGAGAAGATGCAAGATGGACCTGCGGCCAGCCAAGCGCTTCCGGTGGCGAGTCGCTCGGGGACGGCCGCACAGGGAGAGGCACTTGGGGACGGCCGCGCGGGAAGGAGCTCGAGTCTGGGGCCGGCGAGATCCAGGCGCGGATGACGAAGAGGTCTTGGGGAGGAGCATGAGCGCGACGACGAGAATCCCCCACGGACGGAATGCACGGGAAATAGCCAGGCAGCGCAACCTCCGCGCGCGCAGCCTCCAGGACGAACACCACGACGGAGACGAAGGTGACCGAGCGCAGCCTCCGGGCCTGCGGACATGGCAGAAGACGAGCGCAGATGACGAAGCTGAAGAAGAAATGTCCCGTCCGAAATGGGACTCCGATTGCCGCAATATTCCCCACGGTGGGCGCCAACTGTCGTCGATCTAGTAACGGCAGATGCCATGGGATGGCTAAAGAGGGGTAATGTTAGCAAGCGACGGCGCTCCGGACGGGTCTAGGCACAAGAACGGTGGTGAACACAGCAAAGTACCCAGTTTCGGGGCTCTTCGTAGAGATAAAACCCCTGCTCCTGCCTGTCTGAACTATAGGCATATATCTGTACAAATGTGCTCCTTGAGCTGTTCTATTCTAGCTACTTGGATCATGGCCGAGCTAAGTTGCTTCTATCTGAGCTACTACTTGGATGGATGAAAATGGAGTGGTGCTCTCCTCCCCTCTCACCGTGGGCATGCCTTGCCCCTTATATAGTGGTGGCAAGGATGCTCCATGGGTGAGGACAAAGGGAAGAGGACAAAAGGAGGTACAAGTGATGTGACCCCTTGATGTGATTTAATGTGACATGTCCTTCTACACTATTCACGATGTGACTAAAGATGGCATTGCTTGTTTTGTCTGCTTGTCTCGTCTTGTCGGTGGAGATGTTGTTGTTGACTTCCGGGCAGCCGAGCTGCGGGCAACCGGCAGCATGCAACCGACGCGGAGCAGTCGGCAGTCGGCCGAGCTGAAGTGTCATTGGCGCGGAGCAATCGGCAACCGCCGAGCCGAACTGAGGGTGCAATCGGTGCCCGCTGTTCTGAAAACTTGTTTCCTCTTCTTGACCCTACCGGGGGGTCATCCCCCCGACACCCCCCTTTATTGTAACATATTGGTTTATCCTTTTGTGTTTAGAGTTGTGCTGTGATATTCTCACCGTGGCACCTTAATCTCAGCCGTGTACCCTGCGTGTATGATTATTGTACACGGATTGATTTTAGGGGCGTCACAACAACCAGGGAATTCGCATATCCCTCGGGAACAATTTCGATGTTCAGCTTGCGGAGCTCTTCATACACGAGTGGCTGCTGTACTTGAACCTCAAGTTCACTACAGTAGGCTTTGCGGCTCAAGGCATCGGCCATCACATTAGCCTTGCCAGGGGTGTAATGAATATCCATGTTGAAATCGGCTATTTTCTCGAGCCATCTTTGTTGGCGGAGATTCAGATCTGGCTGAGTAAACAAGTACTTCAGGCTTTGGTGGTCAGTGTAGATCTCGCAACGATTACCAATGAGGTAATGTCTCCACAACTTCAATGCATAAATTACTGTTGCCAATTCGAGATCATGTGTTGGATATTTTTCTTCATGAGAACGCAACTGATGAGAGCCATAAGAAATCACGCGGCGCCCTTGCATTAGGACACAACCTAATCCTTGACGAGACGCGTCGCAGTATATCACGAAGTCTTTCCGAGTATCAGGGGGAGCAAGCACCGGAGGAGAAGTGAGTTTGTCCTTGAGAGTTTGGAAACTTTCCTGACATTTATCTGTCCACTCAAACTTGATGCTTTTGTGAAGCAGATTAGTTAGAGGCTTGGCAATCTTGGAGAAGTTCTCGACGAAACGGCGGCAATAGCTGGCGAGTCCGAGGAAACTTCTGACTTGCTTGACAGTCTTGGGGGGGTCCAGTCAAGAATAGCCTGAATACGTTCTGGGTTGATGGCAATGCCATCCTTGGAAATCACATGACCAAGGTAGGTTATTTTGGGAAGCCAGAAATCACACTTAGAATACTTAGCATATAGTTTGTGTTCTCGAAGCTTTTCCAGTATAAGACGAAGGTGTTCAGCATGTTCCTCTTCATTCTTGGAGTATACCAAGATATCATCCAGATAAACCACGACGAACTTGTTGAGGTATTCCATGAATATATAGTTCATCAATCTTGAGAAGGTGGCTAGAGCGTTGGTCAGGCCAAAGGACATGATGGTGTACTCGTATGAACCATAGCGAGTAATGAAAGTTGTGTTCGGAATGTCCTCCTTACGGACCCGGATCTGATGCTAACCCAACCTCAAGTCAAGTTTTGAGAACACCGTAGATCCAGCAAGTTGGTCATATAGATCGTTGATCCGAGGGAGCGGATACTTGTTATGTATTGTTGCCTGGTTAATAGGCCGGTAATCTTGGACCAAACGGTTTGTTCCATCGCTTTTCTTGACAAAGAGCGAAGGTTCTCCCCAAGCAGATGAACTGGGGAGAATGAATCCTTTCTGAAGTGCCTTGTCGATTTCCTCCTTAAGTACAAGGAGTTCATGTGGCGGCATCTTGTAAGGACGCTTGGCAATAGGGACGGTGCCGAGCTTCAAGTCGATGATGAATTCGACATTTCTGATCGGGGGTATTCCCGGCAGTTCTTCTGGAAAGACGTCTGGAAAATCGCAAACGACTGGAATGTTTTCGATCCCTTCGAGAGGTGCAGCGTTCAGAGCATTCAGAGGATATATCTGGTTCTCGGCATGTTGAATCATCTGGGATGAATAGTAGACTATCTGGCCAGAGGGGTGCGTGAGTCGGACTTCCTTAACGTCACAATCGATGCAAGCCTTATGCGCTCTCAGCCAATCCATACCAAGAATGACGTCTATGGTAGTTACCTTGAGGACCATGAGGGACGCAGGGAACACTAATCCTCCAATTTCAATATGGTTATTGTGGGCTATCATCGAGGTCTCCCACTTGGATACTGGAGAACTGACCACCAGCGGAGAGTACATGCGCTCTAATGGTAATTCTTGCTTGAGTGCAAATGCCTCAGACACAAAGGAATGCGACGCTCCTGAATCAAACAGAACAGAAGCTGGTACTGAATTAACAAGAAGGGTCCCCATCACGATAGCTGGATCCTTTCGAGCCTTCTCAGCATCAACATGATTGGCATGGCCCTGTACAACAACAGACGGCTTGGTATGGGTGTTTTTGAAACGACGGATTCGACAACTCTTCATACGGCCAACAGGGGGATGTGGCGCATCCTGAGACTGAACTGGCCGACAGTTGACAGCACGATGACCTGGTTGCCCACACTTGTGGCATAAGCCATCATTATGGGGAGGAGCTATAATATTGGGTTGTTCAGTCGGAATCGTTAGTTGTCTTGGAGGCGGAGGCAGACGAGGTGCAACATATGACGGCCTTGGCGTTGGAGCAGGTCGATGGTGGACATTATGCGGGATATAGACTCGAAGTTTCTGAGCAGGCCGATCCAAGGATGGGCCAACATCTCGAGTACGCTTGAGGGATTCCTGGTGATCATCTAGAGCAATTTCAACTTGGAATGCCTTGCTGACGAGCGTCGCAAAGTCTGTGAAATCATTAACAGCTAGTGCGAGCTTCATATAAGGATGTAATCCTTCACGGAATTTCTCCTGCTTGCGAGCATCGGTGTCGACGTAATCCTCAGCATAGCAAGACAGTTAAGGGAATCTCCTATGATATTCAACAATAGTTGTCGTGCCTTGTCTAAGTTTGAGGAACTCCTCCTTCTTCTGGTCCACCAGACCTCGAGGAATGTGCCATGCACGGAAAGCTAACTGGAATTCTTGCCAAGTAGTCACAGTCCCAGCAGGCAGCACACGCCTGTGACTTTCCCACCATTGAGCGGCTGAAAACTTCAGATGAAATGCCGCAAACGTAACATAACTGATCGGGGAAAAATTAGCTGACTCCATCTCAAACAAGATGTCACGGAGCCAATCATCAGCATCCATGGGGTTGGTGGAGTTGCGGAAAACAGACGGGTTGAGTCGCACAAATTCTGGCAGCGTTATTGGGGAATTCTGAGTTGGAAGCTGGGCCATTACTCCGGCCATAAACTAACGGTTCAGATCAAACTGTTGCAGTATTGCGGCCATATAAGGTGGAGATGGGGGATCATCAGCCATCCTGCTTAAATATTAACAGGGGTATTTCAGCAATGAAAATTTAGCAAGATACCGGAAGCAAGCATGGGGTAATGCGACAATGAAGAAGAGGAGCGGATATATAGGAGTAGTCATATAAGACATACACATCCACACACATAGTCAATCAAAAATCGGGCAGCCTAACGTCGTAGAAATTAAGGAAAAATTGTTGGAAATATGCCAAAGAGGCAATAATAAAATGTTATTACATATATTTCCACGTTCGTAATTAATGTTTATATTTCTGTGCTATAATTGCAATGACCCTGACTGTGAGATTCAGAAGAAAACTCATTTGCATGTGTGGAAATGTAAACACCAAGAGTTCCTGGTTTAGCCTCTAAGACCAGCTCATGTGCTAACTGATGATTACGTTTTCTTAATCATGGATATTGTTCTTGTAACAAGGATGTCAGTAGCAATGGGAACATATTGTTAGCAGAACAATGATGTTGAACCGACCCCAGTATTGAATGATATACTTAGAGATCACATCGTAACTACGTTATAAGTCATATCATGAAATGTTTTCATATACGTAATTCCTTAGACCATGAGAGTATCGAGTTGCTTCACACAGGAAGACATGCTTTGGTTCTTAGATGAATCCTCCCGTAAATGGGAAGTAGTAAAATAAGTTCTGGGTATGTCAGATGGTGTGGCTAGTGGCTGTGATAGTTCAAGAATGGGATTTTCTCCTTCACGATGAAGAAGATATTCACTTCAGGCCCACTCGGTATGACGGTATCCATTATAGTCTGGCCAGACGCATTGTGATTCAGTCACGGGGATACCGGAATACGATAACGAGAAAAGGGACAAACGAGCAAAGAGGATAACGAGTAGCTTGTGTTCAAAAGTTGTTACACATGGGTGCCAAACTTCTCTCCTCTAACTTTGTCATATATCGCGAAGCAAAGGGAATGGTACATGACTAAACATAATGGTTCACTCGAAGTTTCTTCGTGTATGTGCGGGAGTCAAAATGGGTGTCTATGGCTCCGCTGTTGATTATTGGCTATTGACAAAAGGCTGTTGACCTATGTCCGGAAGATGTTCTGAGTCATGTCCGCATTATACCGAACCTATTGGGTCACACACTTAACGAGCAGTAGTCTGTTAGAATACTAGTATGGTAGAAGGTTTAGTGGAAGCAAAGCAGAATAGTTCATACGGGTGCCGGAAGTAGTTCCAGAGATTTATGGAATTGTTCATAAGGGCACCAGAAGTAGTTCTGGGTATTTAAGGTTATGTCCGGATCACTCTGGAGTAGTCCCAGGTGGTTCCGGAACATATGAGAATGGTACTGGGGAAGTCCTGGATCAACCGGAATAGTTTCTGGATAATCGCTGGGCGTCCCGACAACCTTCGCGGCCATCGGGTGGCTTAAACTGTAACTCGGATGGTCTTGGAAACTATCCGGATGGCTCTGGAACGTCCGAGAACGGTCTCGGAAGGTCCTGGAAGTGCTCCAGAAGTGTCCGGAATGTCCCGAAACGGTCCCGGTATGTCCCGGAAGGTCCCGGAAGCTTCTAGAAGGTCATGGAAGGTTCCGGAAGGTTCCGGGCTGTACCACCCACTCCCCTGCGCCCCTAGCCTTGGGGGGCAAGCCACCTAGGCTTCCCTGGCCGGCCAAGGGGTGGGGGGCGCACCAAGGGGAAGGAATCCCCCTCCAGGTGGAAAGTCCAACTCTCCAATATGGCAGGTTTCCGGTGGGAAGGTTTGGGAGGTTTGGGAGTCCAAGTTGGACTCCCCACCCCCCTTATTGCGCCCCAAGGGCCTCTTGGCCACCTATATAATGTGGGGGAGGGGTGGGGGGCGCAGCATAACTTGTACCCAAGGCCTATGCGCCACCCTCCCTCCTCTAAACCCCGTTGCTCCACTTTTAGACCCCGGTTTAGACGCTGTTCTAGATCGGAATCCGTTAGGGTTTTCTCCCTCTAGTTTTCTCGGTGGCGTTCATCTCTGGACGGCGGAGCGCTGCTGGAATGCTGCTACGGGATGTGTGGATACTAATGGAGGGGTCGTACCTTCGACCCTTCTTCGAGGAGCTTGTTCATGGGACTTGTCCGTGGGACTAGATCGCGGGACTTGTTCGTGGGATTGATCGAGGGACTGTTCGTGGGAGAACTTGCGAGATCTACTTCCACTACGTCCACAAGCTTCACCAACTCTACTTCCGCTACATCGGTTGGTGAGCCATGACCTAAAACCTTGTATGCAATCTTCTTGGATGATCTTGGGTTCTTGATTCGTAGGCCGAAATTTTTTGTTTTCTACTACGTTTCCCAACAAAAATGACACACTAGGCAGCGCGCACACTGCGGTAAGGATTACACAACGCGACATAGCTTCCGCTATGTCAATCACGCCGCAAGAAAACTGTTGGCCACAGGAGTTTGTGCCAGAGAACGCGCGGCCTGCCCTGAATGAGAAAGGGGATCCGCGGTCCGGGACCTGGGTCAGAACTCTTGCGACCCGATTCAATCAAGGGGGAAGCACCAAAACGCCGGGTGGAATCAAGAGAATGTGATCCTAATGTCAGAGTTAGTAAACTTTACCAACAAGGATAAGAGAGCAGAGTCCCAGAGCATAGATAAGGACAAAAGGATCCTAATACCATAGATATCATGACGAGGTGTTATCGATGTGGGCCCATAAGCCAAACATTAAGTTAGCAAAATAGTTTTTCAAAGACTAGACTCAACTTCGACCAAGGAGTGGGTGGGTGGCTTCCTACCGGCAGTCGGTTCTGATACCAACTTGTGACGCCCCCAAAATCAAGTTGTGTACAGTAATCATACACGCAGGGTACACGACCGAAATCAGGGTGCCACGATGATAATATCACAGCACAACACTAGACTCAAATAGGATAAATCTGATATTACAAACCAGGGATCACGAGGATCCGAAAACATAAGTTAAACAATCATAATATCTGAGTACAAACATGGTTAGACAAGTTTTGCCTTAAGAAGGCTAGCACAAATAACATCAGAGATACAGATCGAAAAGGCGAGGCCTCCTGCTTGGGATCCACCGAACTACTCCTGGTCCTGGTCAAAGGGGGCCTCGACGTAGTAGTAGCCATCAGCGAGGTACTCCTGCTCCTGAGCTCCAACGTCGACTGCAGCGGTCGATCAGGCAAAACTAAAAGGGGGAAATAAAGCAAGGGTGAGTATCTAGCATACTCGCGAGTCTTACGTCCGCTACTAAGCATTTATGCAATTGTATCAAATGGAAAGGGGAGGCTGTATATAGTGGACTGCGAGGTAGAAATCAGAATAAGGATAAGAAGCTAGGCCTATCAAAGACTAGCATCTTCCGACGAGTCTTGAAGCACAAGAAGAGAATAGCCAACAGTTCAATAGCATGAATGTAGTAACAATGCAGCAGAAGTTGTTGCAGCATTATATAATAGTAAGTTGTAATTATTAAAAATTATCAATGCCTCCGAGATCCCCTCCTCGACTTCCCTGCGAGGAAGAGAAACGGGAACCAATAGTTTAATAGTAGTAGTTTGTTGTAGTAGGCTCTGGCTTCACCATAAAGCGTCCTGTTAGGGGTGCACTACTGTTCAGCCTGCACGCTCGGATCTCCACAGTGGCGTACACCTTGTAAGGGAATGCCCCACCGAGGCTATCCGACACGCCGAGGCCCATCCTACGACTCATCAGAGAGGTCCCCACCGGTCTACATTCCTAAGCGCAAGGGGGTCTTGTACCGTCCCCCCTCACCCTCCGGGTCGTTGTGTGCCAGGTGATTCCACGCAACTCTTCCAGGATGTCGATCGACCCAACCACAATGCGGAACTGGACGTCTTTCAGAGCTTTCGAACGAGACCACAATGCAGAGGGCCCACACCGTTATCCCACGTGAAGGTAGTGCGTACAGGCCTTTGCGGCCTCTCAAGTCATCCACCTGAACCGTTAGTCAATTTATTATTAGCTCGAAGGCAACCGTTATCGTATCCCGACTAGTTAACACAACGGACAACAAACAACAGCCAGGACCACCAGTACATCGGTGCTTGCCCTGTCGTCTTGTCAAAGCTCTGCGGTTACCGACAAGGTGAACCGTCTACTTACCTTGTCTCGCGTGTGCTCTTGGAAGAGCTCGACTTTCGTGGTTTGGTATCTCACGGCCAACGAGCAAGGACCAGGCCCACGATGGTATCCGTCTGTCTTGTCGTCCCGATACAATACATCTCCAGGTCACCGTTGGGTCACCCGACCCTTACCTTTAAGGACAACCGTTGTTCAGGAACCTAGGGATGCTATACAGAGTCAGCAACGAGTGGAGTACGAGGATCACTCCTCGATGTCTCATACTTGATGGTGGCTCAGCAGAGCCGAGGTAGGGGCCTTTGGCGGTGTCTGCATTGTGTCGTACCTGTAGCAGTTGTAATATATTGTACCCGCGATCACTCCCAGAGTGATCACGGCCCGCTATCTAATCCTATTTGACTAGCAAAGCGCAGGTTACTGCTGAATAATACATATATATATATATATATATATATAATAGGCATCATAGGATAAAGGAAGGTACATCAAGGGGTGAAAATGACAAGCTATGCAATTGAATAGGTAAGTAATGTTGCAGCAGTAGCAATGCCTAGTGCAAGAAATGTACGGAAAGATAGGCGATGTCTGGGGAAAGGAAAATGGCTCTGCTTGCCTGGAAGCTCGAGGGTAGGGGTACGGTCGTCGACGAAGTAGTCGTACTCGGTAACGGTGTAGTCGGCAGTAGCAACGGGGTCTATCGGAGAATAAAGGGGGGAGAAACAATAAATACACAGTAATAATATCAATACAAATACAAGACAAGGAAAACGCATGGTTGGCGGTGATCTAACGTAGTGTTAAGTATTTTTAGGCGGAGCGGCATTTATCCGGGGATGACTCATCAGTACTGGTTGATTACCGGATAGATGATCCGGAGGGGGAAGGTTCCATGTCTGCAGTGTTAGAGACATCAGACGGACACGTGGATAGTGTATCCGTGCTCGCAGATCCATTCTGAATAACTTTCGTATTCAGAACATTTTGATTCGGACTGTTTTACCGGCTCCGGTCGTCTGATAGACAGATTAATCGGAGGACAAATGTTCCACGTTCGGTATGTTAGAGGGGTGTGGTGGCTATACGGGTAGCGTATTTGTAATCATTGTATTTTTCTGATCAAGTTTGATATATAAATTATTTTCATCGGAGTTACAGTTTAAAACATATTCAATTTCAAAGTTCAAACATTTTTAACCATTTCTGAAATTTCTTTTATTATTAAATTATAACATTACCCAAAACAGCGGGGGTTGACTAGTCAACAGAGGGGTTTTCTTTTCTTTTAACTTAAACAGGGGATTAGCCCCCTAATTAACCTGGGCCTGGCCCAATGGTCAGTGAGCCAAGCATTGATTTTCTTGTTGCTTCCCTGTCATGTGATTTTTTCTATGCTTGATGGCAAGTTGAGGTTTTGCTACAAGGATTGAGTTTTCCATTGATCCCTCTATGCTGCTTTCAGTATGCTGGTTGCCTTGATCATGGTCTACATCAAACTCCTTGGATCTCATCTTAATCTCGCAATAGAACATTTAACATGGAGGGGCTTGTGGATTTTATGAACTCAAATCCACACGGGGGTCACGCGTTTAACGAAGTTTGGCTTGTGGCATTAGTTGATGCACGCACCCCGTATGTTAAACTAGCAACAAAAGGAGTATCGTGTTTTGTTTTATCTAGGGTTTCTCGTTTTCCTTGTAAACCTGCTTAACAACCACGATAAAAGTTGCAGCAACCCGTGTAGATGGCGATCTAACTCGTTTTTGCAGAGTATGCATGTGATGTGGTATAGCCTTCAAGATTTGCAATGTGTTTGTATGAGATGCTATATGATGTAATATTTATTCGCGACCTGCGTGTCGTGGTACGGCATGATGACTGGAGTCATATGATTGTCACTTAATTATGGCCTGCGTGCCAGAACTGTTTATTAGCTCGAGGCAAAGCAATAGATAGATGCAAGGTGATGATCCACGATGCGGAGGTGGACCCCGACGCACATGCCGGAAGCCGTGGTGATGTTCCCGGTGCCAAGGACAAAGTTGGTGGACACGGTGACTTCAACCACGACGACGTGAAGACAATGAAGACTTCACGAAGCAAAGGGCTATACTATATCACATAATTTTATGAACTGCCTGTGATGTTTATCCCTTTGTTGCACCCTTGTTTGATGCGCGGTAGTCGTATTTTATTAGGGTGATCTCTCGCAAAACAATATCAAGTTGATAGTGTTCTTCCAACTGTAGCACCGTCTATACTATGTTTCACACCGGAGCAGGTCATGTCACATGGGTGCACACGGTGTGACGCATAAAAGACGGGTGTGTTAAAAGAACACACAGCAATTACACTTGGTTGTCTTGACGGTTTGGATAAAAGTTTGCTACCGGAACACGCCCATCGAAAGATGAACAAGAATCACCTTTGGCGTGATTGGCAAGTTGGCCTACCGGTCCAGTCTAAGTCATCAGTGATGTCACATCAATGGCGGACGATTGGGTTGGATCTTGAATCACTCCAGCATCAATTACGAGAGATATTGATCTGAGTGGGAGCGCACTTAGTAATTAAATTGATTAATCACAAGTGCAACTTAATTATGAACAAAGTCTTAGTATTTGCATTATCGTTGTAAAATAATGGCTCGCGTTACCACCTTCCCAATTGTTTTTGATTAACTGTTTTATCTAGTAAAAACTTTACGATTGGTACCGTATTGTGAGGACTATCCTCAATAGTGTCGAGAAGGAGCTTGTCCTATCGCAAATTTTTGATGCTCTCCCGCTGATGCTATGGATGATGTGACTTATGTCCATAATCCAAAATGCTAGAATTCCACGACAGCTAAGTGCATTGTCTTCACCACCATGAAACCCGAACTTCGAAAAGTTTGGGATAGTTATGTTATATTCATGGAACTGAAAAATAAGTTTTCAGTAATAAGACAATTAATGTTGGATATAAGATATCTAGTACAATGTATGATTGTAAGCATTAGTGAAAATGTTCATTGTGCTCTAAACAAAACTGATAAGTGTGGGATCCAGAAGAACAATGATCATATGATGATGAGGATTAAGGGTAAGGAAGTTCCATAGGGAGTTAGTAAGACTTACACGCCGGAAAGTCCATGGCCTGCGCCACCCTTGATCATGTGTGATCTTCTGTGAGTAGGAGTGACATTGGAAATAGAACTATGATACGTATAAAGGCAAAACGAAAGAAGACTGGAATAACCAGCTCAGAAATGAAAGTCATACGGAGTTATAGATGAATTCATTGCTGGTCAAGAGATGTAATTCTTGGGAATCATGATTAAGCAGTTAATTGTGGATTCTGTATATTGTGATTAAACTGTTGATCACCGGAATATCACATCGATTGCATATTGTTGCAACTCGATGCAAGAAATACTATGGCCTTTATGACTAGCTAATGATGAGTTTTGACACGCTCGGGAACACGGTAAAAGGTTTACTATACCGTGTGTTGACTCTATGATTATCTTCATAATTCATTTTAGAGTTGAGTAAATTGTTACTACACTTTAGCCTTGTTGCAAAACATCATTTTTGAATCATGTTTATTGCAAGAGAGTTGTTCAAAGCTATGAATAACATAAAGGACATACTTCTATTGTGAATAGGTTGTATGTTATGAATCTTGATAATAATGCTAAACATCCATAACACTGACGCTAAACGTCGCAAGACTGACAGAAATACCACATAGATGTGGCACTGCCCTTTATCACAAGTGACATAAAATGCATGTAGAATTTCCATAAGTGATGGACTTTCGAGTCATATGATTATGAAATCACTTGACGCTTGCGATCTTTGTCTCGAAGTAATGTGACTAAAACACCGTTGATAGGTCATACATGAACGGGCAACTAAACCATTGATAATCATACATGATGATGTGTGTAGTCTAATAAGTGTAGTTGTGTGCAGTGGATTCCCTATCTTCACTCATGAGTTGAAGTAGATATGTGGATATCTGTTCAATAGAGACATACGTCTGAAATCTTTGAAATGTTCAAGGAATTTTAGAGTGAAATAAAAATTCATTGTAACGAGAAAATAAAGCTTCTGCTAATTAGATTGTAGAAAGTAATATTTGAGTTACAAGTTTAGCGAACGTCTGATGAGTTGTGAAGAGTGTCATAACTTGCGTCTCCCGGAACATCACTATGAGTAAGATGTTCGAGAGATGTAATCAAGCCATGTATGACACGGTAAGATCAAACATGACGTTTATCAACTTGCCATTATACTTATTAAAGTTATGCGTTAGTGACTACGGCTTTTACACTGAAAAGAGCACCATCAAATCTGTTGAAATGACACCATATTAGATGTGGTATGGACTGTTAAAACCATGTTGTCTTTTCTTAAAATTTGGGTATATGAGGCATATGTTTGACATACTCAAAAACCCCAAATCAGATAAGTGCTACTTTGTTAAGGTTATGCCAAAAGTTTTGGTATTCCTCTATCACTACACAAAAGCAAAACTGTTTGCTGTTAAGAACAATGTGTTTTTGAAGAAAAATAGTTTCTTACAAAAGAGTGAGTGGGAGGACGGTGCAACTTGTCAAAGATTGTTGAATCTTCAGAGGAGTGCGCAGCTGAACCACACAGGTTAGACAAAAATCGTACAAACATTCATGATATGTAAAACGAGATATTGTTGTTCGACAATGATAAACCTGTGATATACAAAGAAGCGTTGATGGGCCCTGACTCCGGGATTTGGCTAAATGCCAAATAATCCGAGATAGTATCCATGGAAGTAAGTCAAGTTTTGAACTTGGTAGACCCTCGGAAAGACTAAAAGTCTGAAGAATATATATATGGATCTATAATTGATTCGGATGAAATTGTTTTATCCATAAAGCTCAACTCGTTGGAAAATTGTTTTCTAGCAAGTTCAAAGGTTGACTACGGCGAAATAGTGTCGACCGTAGAAATGCTTTAGTCAGTTCGGGTTATACTAGCAATTACTACATATCTCATTTATAGGATATGGTAGAATGAACGTCAAAACAAAGTTCCTACATGGAAATATAACAAAGGACGTATACGTGATACGACCGGAATGTTTTGTCGATTCAAAGGATGCTAAAATAGATGCAAGCCTTGGATATCCAGTGATGGACTGGAGCTAGCATAATGGAGTTGGAATTTTCGTTATGATGAAATTGCCAAAAGAGTTTGTTTTCATCAGGAATAACGAAGATGCTTGAATGTTCAAGAAAGTAAGTGGGAGCTGAATGATATTTCTAAAATCTTATGTAGATGACATATTGTTGATTGGAAATTATATAAATTTCTTGACATGAATAAGGACTTCATTGGAAATAGTTTTCAGTTGAAGAACTTGGGCTAATATAGCATTTGTATTGAGCACATTGATCTATGCAGATAGTAAGTGCTTGATCATGCTAAATCCAACGTTACATGTTGACATGATACTAAAGTAGTTTAGTATGAAAACGCCAAGAAGGATGTTCTTGCCGAGGTCACGGTGAAAAGTTGTTTGCGGAAATCAGTGTTCATGAACACAGATAAGCAAAACACATGAATTGAATTCCACTCACATGTGTGTTTGGATTAATCATGTACACCATAATATGTAAAACGACCAGATATGTCCAGTGCTCCAAAAGGTTGTGAGCAAGATACCAAAGTGATCAACATGTTGATCATTGGACAAACAGTGAAAAGTTAAACTTATGATAGATAAGATATGTTTCTCGGAAAATGGAGATAATGAAGAGCTCGTTGTAACAAGTTACACCAGCTGAATTTTGATGTAAACAGTTACACCAATTCAGTCTTCATACTTACTCCGATCGGTTTTCGATTTTAATTGGGATTATGTGTTTCACACATAAGGGTGGCACAGTATGAAGGAACTTTGTTAAAGTTAGATACTGTGGCGAAATCTATAACAGAGGCTAAGTATATTGTTGCTTAAAGAAGTAACAAGGGAGGGTATTTTGAATCATCAGTTCATTTATGAACATGGTATGGTTTCCTAGATGCTTGAAGCTCATGGAACATTGATGAATGATTTCATGACTTATTCTAAGGAACCAAGGTCCTACCAAATGATTCAAACATATACAAAGCTAAACTGATAAAATTAGTGAATTTTATGATAGCGTGAAAACGCGAAGATATGCAAGATACAAATGGGCCTGAAACGTTAGATCCGAAGATGAGGTCTATACCACAAATGAGGCATTTATTACACCGGTATGCCATAGGTGTAAAGTGCTCAAGCACTGACAATATTATTGACTCTAGTGCAAGTGGGAGACTGTTGGAAATATGCCCTAGAGGCAATAATAAAATGTTATTACATATATTTCCACGTTCGTAATTAATGTTTATATTTCTGTGCTATAATTGTAATGACCCTGACTGTGAGATTCAGAAGAAAACTCATTTGCATGTGTGGAAATGTAAACACCAAGAGTTCCTGGTTTAGCCTCTAAGACCAGCTCATGTGCTAACTGATGATTACGTTTTCTTAATCATGGATATTGTTCTTGTAACAAGGATGTCAGTAGCAATGGGAACATATTGTTAGCAGAACAATGATGTTGAACCGACCCCATTATTGAATGATATACTTAGAGATCACATCGTAACTACGTTATAAGTCATATCATGAAATGTTTTCATATACGTAATTCCTTAGACCATGAGAGTATCGAGTTGCTTCACACAGGAAGACATGCTTTGGTTCTTAGATGAATCCTCCCGTAAATGGGAAGTAGTAAAATAAGTTCTGGGTATGTCAGATGGTGTGGCTAGTGGCTGTGATAGTTCAAGAATGGGATTTGCTCCTTCACGATGAAGAAGATATTCACTTCGGGCCCACTCGGTATGACGGTATCCATTATAGTCTGGCCAGACGCATTGTGATTCAGTCACGGGGATACCGGAATACGATAACGAGAAAAGGGACAAACGAGCAAAGAGGATAACGAGTGGCTTGTGTTCAAAAGTTGTTACACATGGGTGCCAAACTTCTCTCCTCTAACTTTGTCATATATCGCGAAGCAAAGGGAATGGTACATGACTAAACATAATGGTTCACTCGAAGTTTCTTCGTGTATGTGCGGGAGTCAACATGGGTGTCCATGGCTCCGCTGTTGATTATTGGCTATTGACAAAAGGCTGTTGACCTATGTCCGGAAGATGTTCTGAGTCATGTCCGCATTATACCGAACCTATTGGGTCACACACTTAACGAGCAGTAGTCTGTTAGAATACTAGTATGGTAGAAGGTTTAGTGGAAGCAAAGCAGAATAGTTCATACGGGTGCCGGAAGTAGTTCCAGAGATTTATGGAATTGTTCATAAGGGCACCAGAAGTAGTTCTGGGTATTTAAGGTTATGTCCGGATCACTCTGGAGTAGTCCCAGGTGGTTCCGGAACATATGAGAATGGTACTGGGGAAGTCCTGGATCAACCGGAATAGTTTCTGGATAATCGCTGGGCGTCCCGACAACCTTCGCGGTCATCGGGTGGCTTAAACTGTAACTCGGATGGTCTTGGAAACTATCCGGATGGCTCCGGAACGTCCGAGAACGGTCTCGGAAGGTCCTGGAAGTGCTCCAGAAGTGTCCGGAATGTCCCGAAACGGTCCCGGTATGTCCCGGAAGGTCCCGGAAGCTTCTAGAAGGTCATGGAAGGTTCCGGAAGGTTCCGGGCTGTACCACCCACTCCCCTGCGCCCCTAGCCTTGGGGGGCAAGCCACCTAGGCTTCCCTGGCCGGCCAAGGGGTGGGGGGCGCACCAAGGGGAAGGAATCCCCCTCCAGGTGGAAAGTCCAACTCTCCAATATGGCAGGTTTCCGGTGGGAAGGTTTGGGAGGTTTGGGAGTCCAAGTTGGACTCCCCACCCCCCTTATTGCGCCCCAAGGGCCTCTTGGCCACCTATATAATGTGGGGGAGGGGTGGGGGGCGCAGCATAACTTGTCCCCAAGGCCTATGCGCCACCCTCCCTCCTCTAAACCCCGTTGCTCCACTTTTAGACCCCGGTTTAGACGCTGTTCTAGATCGGAATCCGTTAGGGTTTTCTCCCTCTAGTTTTCTCGGTGGCGTTCATCTCTGGACGGCGGAGCGCTGCTGGAATGCTGCTACGGGATGTGTGGATACTAATGGAGGGGTCGTACCTTCGACCCTTCTTCGAGGAGCTTGTTCATGGGACTTGTCCGTGGGACTAGATCGCGGGACTTGTTCGTGGGATTGATCGAGGGACTGTTCGTGGGAGAACTTGCGAGATCTACTTCCACTACGTCCACGAGCTTCACCAACTCTACTTCCGCTACATCGGTTGGTGAGCCATGACCTAAAACCTTGTATGCAATCTTCTTGGATGATCTTGGGTTCTTGATTCGTAGGCCGAAATTTTTTGTTTTCTACTACGTTTCCCAACAAAAATGACACACTAGGCAGCGCGCACACTGCGGTAAGGATTACACAACGCGACATAGCTTCCGCTATGTCAATCACGCCGCAAGAAAACTGTTGGCCACAGGAGTTTGTGCCAGAGAACGCGCGGCCTGCCCTGAATGAGAAAGGGGATCCGCGGTCCGGGACCTGGGTCAGAACTCCTGCGACCCGATTCAATCAAGGGGGAAGCACCAAAACGCCGGGTGGAATCAAGAGAATGTGATCCTAATGTCAGAGTTAGTAAACTTTACCAACAAGGATAAGAGAGCAGAGTCCCAGAGCATAGATAAGGACAAAAGGATCCTAATACCATAGATATCATGACGAGGTGTTATCGATGTGGGCCCATAAGCCAAACATTAAGTTAGCAAAATAGTTTTTCAAAGACTAGACTCAACTTCGACCAAGGAGTGGGTGGGTGGCTTCCTACCAGCAGTCGGTTCTGATACCAACTTGTGACGCCCCCAAAATCAAGTTGTGTACAGTAATCATACACGCAGGGTACACGACCGAAATCAGGGTGCCACGATGATAATATCACAGCACAACACTAGACTCAAATAGGATAAATCTGATATTACAAACCAGGGATCACGAGGATCCGAAAACATAAGTTAAACAATCATAATATCTGAGTACAAACATGGTTAGACAAGTTTTGCCTTAAGAAGGCTAGCACAAATAACATCAGAGATACAGATCGAAAAGGCGAGGCCTCCTGCTTGGGATCCACCGAACTACTCCTGGTCCTGGTCAAAGGGGGCCTCGACGTAGTAGTAGCCATCAGCGAGGTACTCCTGCTCCTGAGCTCCAACGTCGACTGCAGCGGTCGATCAGGCAAAACTAAAAGGGGGAAATAAAGCAAGGGTGAGTATCTAGCATACTCGCGAGTCTTACGTCCGCTACTAAGCATTTATGCAATTGTATCAAATGGAAAGGGGAGGATGTATATAGTGGACTGCGAGGTAGAAATCAGAATAAGGATAAGAAGCTAGGCCTATCAAAGACTAGCATCTTCCGACGAGTCTTGAAGCACAAGAAGAGAATAGCCAACAGTTCAATAGCATGAATGTAGTAACAATGCAGCAGAAGTTGCTGCAGCATTATATAATAGTAAGTTGTAATTATTAAAAATTATCAATGCCTCCGAGATCCCCTCCTCGACTTCCCTGCGAGGAAGAGAAACGGGAACCAATAGTTTAATAGTAGTAGTTTGTTGTAGTAGGCTCTGGCTTCACCATAAAGCGTCCTGTTAGGGGTGCACTACTGTTCAGCCTGCACGCTCGGATCTCCACAGTGGCGTACACCTTGTAAGGGAATGCCCCACCGAGGCTATCCGACACGCCGAGGCCCATCCTACGACTCATCAGAGAGGTCCCCGCCGGTCTACATTCCTAAGCGCAAGGGGGTCTTGGACCGTCCCCCCTCACCCTCCGGGTCGTTGTGTGCCAGGTGATTCCACGCAACTCTTCCAGGATGTCGATCGACCCAACCACAATGCGGAACTGGACGTCTTTCAGAGCTTTTGAACGAGACCACAATGCAGAGGGCCCACACCGTTATCCCACGTGAAGGTAGTGCGTACAGGCCTTTGCGGCCTCTCAAGTCATCCACCTGAACCGTTAGTCAATTTATTATTAGCTCGAAGGCAACCGTTATCGTTGCCCGACTAGTTAACACAACGGACAACAAACAACAGCCAGGACCACCAGTACATCGGTGCTTGCCCTGTCGTCTTGTCAAAGCTCTGCGGTTACCGACAAGGTGAACCGTCTACTTACCTTGTCTCGCGTGTGCTCTTGGAAGAGCTCGACTTTCGTGGTTTGGTATCTCACGGCCAACGAGCAAGGACCAGGCCCACGATGGTATCCGTCTGTCTTGTCGTCCCGATACAATACATCTCCAGGTCACCGTTGGGTCACCCGACCCTTACCTTTGAGGACAACCGTTGTTCAGGAACCTAGGGATGCTATACAGAGTCAGCAACGAGTGGAGTACGAGGATCACTCCTCGATGTCTCATACTTGATGGTGGCTCAGCAGAGCCGAGGTAGGGGCCTTTGGCGGTGTCTGCATTGTGTCGTACCTGTAGCAGTTGTAATATATTGTACCCGCGATCACTCCCAGAGTGATCACGACCCGCTATCTAATCCTATTTGACTAGCAAAGCGCAGGTTACTGCTGAATAATACATATATATATATAATAGGCATCATAGGATAAAGGAAGGTACATCAAGGGGTGAAAATGACAAGCTATGCAATTGAATAGGTAAGTAATGTTGCAGCAGCAGCAATGCCTAGTGCAAGAAATGTACGGAAAGATAGGCGATGTCTGGGGAAAGGAAAATGGCTCTGCTTGCCTGGAAGCTCGAGGGTAGGGGTACGGTCGTCGACGAAGTAGTCGTACTCGGTAACGGTGTAGTCGGCAGTAGCAACGGGGTCTATCGGAGAATAAAGGGGGGAGAAACAATAAATACACAGTAATAATATCAATACAAATACAAGACAAGGCAAACGCATGGTTGGCGGTGATCTAACGTAGTGTTAAGTATTTTTTAGGCGGAGCGGCATTTATCCGGGGATGACTCATCAGTACTGGTTGATTACCGGATAGATGATCCGGAGGGGGAAGGTTCCATGTCTGCAGTGTTAGAGACATCAGACGGACACGTGGATAGTGTATCCGTGCTCGCAGATCCATTCTGAATAACTTTCGTATTCAGAACATTTTGATTCAGACTGTTTTACCGGCTCCGGTCGTCTGATAGACAGATTAATCGGAGGACAAATGTTCCACGTTCGGTATGTTAGAGGGGTGTGGTGGCTATACGGGTAGCGTATTTGTAATCATTGTATTTTTCTGATCAAGTTTGATATATAAATTATTTTCATCGGAGTTACAGTTTAAAACATATTCAATTTCAAAGTTCAAACATTTTTAACCATTTCTGAAATTTCTTTTATTATTAAATTATAACATTACCCAAAACAGCGGGGGTTGACTAGTCAACAGAGGGGTTTTCTTTTCTTTTAACTTAAACAGGGGATTAGCTCCCTAATTAAACTGGGCCTGGCCCAATGGTCAGTGAGCCAAGCTCACTGGCTCGAGCACGCCGGCGGCGACAGCAGCCCGGGGGCGAGGCCAAACCGGCCAGCTCTGGCGATCAAAAGGCGGGCAAAAGGGGGGAATCGAACGGGCCCGACGCCGCGCATTTACTGGGGCACGGCATGGTCGCCGGGGTCAACTGGAACAGCGTCTACGGCGAAGCACGGGCGGCGGCCGAAGCACTACTCCACAGCGATGGCGGCCAACAGGCACGAAATTGAGCGGGACATGGGGCAAAATGAGCAGCGGTTCACCCTGGAGCGTGTAGGGTGGTGGCGAGCTCGAGGGAGCTTCACAGGCGGCGAATCGCGTGGTGGTGGCCGACGACTGTGGCGGGGAAGACGAGCTCGATTCCGGCGATGGGGTGGCCGACAGCTTGAGCGCGATGCTGGGGGAGACGAGGCCGTGCACGGGCAAGCTTCCGGACACTGTGGCGCGGTCAGTCTTCGCCGTTGGGCGCGTCGGCGCCGGAGCCGTGGCCGCGGGCGCGCAGTCCTCACCGGCAGTAGAGAGAGCGAGGCTTAGGGGGTGCGGCGCGAGGAGGAAGAAGGGGGCGGCTAGGGTTAGTGCCGGCGCGGGGTGTGGGGTCTTTATCGCGGCGGCGGCCGTGGGATTAGCGCCACGGCACGGCCGGCCGGCGTGGCCATGCTGGATTGCCTCCACGCACGGGGTGAATAGGGGAAGGGGGCAGGGGAGGCCAGGTGGGCTGGGCCACCGCGAGGAGGGGAGGGGCCTGGTGCCCCTGGCGTAGTTTAGATATTTTTCTTTTTTCTTTTTTTGTTTTCTTTCTTTACTGTTTTATTTATTTTATACACTTTAGCATTTTTGTAAAACTTGTAACCTGCTCCAATATTAACATTGCACAAAACTAGAGTGCCATAAAAATAGTGGGCCTTTTATAAAATATTTTAATAATTCTTTTTAATATGCAATTGGCCAATGGGGTTGTTTTGCTACTGGTTTGAATTGTTAGCAATATTTATTTATTGGAATAAATGCCCAAAGTTGGTTTAACATGGTCCACTGATTTTTAGGGATTTAAAAAATTGGTTGCACAATTTTTGGACAAAGTTTTATTTTGCAATTTGTTTTTTATTACCAATTCAAATGGGTTTTGAATTTTGATTTGATTCATGATGATCAAGGAATGCTTTAACAATAGTAATTGATATTAGCAAAATGGTTACTGTTCCCTAACATTGAGGGTGTTGCACCTATCGCAATTGAACGCAGGGCGACGGTTTCGATTCCCGTAGGCGATAGGGGTAAAAACCCGTTTGGATAGCTACGTCACGCACTAGTGTATGTTGAAAAATATGCATTCAATTATATTTTCTCATTGAGAATTGCCATATCACATCTTTGTTGACATTATCATTCAAGGTAAACAAGTTGTTTGTCGAGCTTTGCTACACCAAACATCTTCCTTTGTGTTAGCATTTTCACTTCTTGACTAATAACATGTTCTTTCAACAACTTCAATTGATCTCATTATAAATATAAGTGGAAGAGCAAAATCTAAAAGTTATTAGTTGTTTTTTGACCAAGAACATGTTTGCCATGATTTGATGAGTTTCCTTAACCCTGCTTTTGATTATAATTGATATTACTCTTTCATAAGGGCCTTATGAGTTGAGATTGTTGTTGAGGATGCTTGAGATTAGTAGATAAATTATGACGCTTCTTGTCTGTATTCTTATTTATCGACACTTCACTTTCTAAACTTGTGGACATGTTTATCGAGCTTAGTATTCGCTCGGGGACAAGCGAGGTCTAAGCTGGGGGAGCTGATACGTCCAAAATGCATCACTATTTTGTATCATAATTTACCTCTATTCATTGATATATTTTATAATATGATGTTGTTCTTATAATGTTTTGGCTTGTTTTGCACAGTTTACAATTTCCGGTGCCAAAACAGCAGACACAGGAATCAGCGGGGAGAATTGGACATAGAGTGGGCGTATCAGCACATCTCAGAATGACCTGAAACTTTCGGGGAAGAAATTTCTAGAGAAATCACGAAGGCGCGCAAAAGGGCACCCGAAGGGGGGCCACCAGGCTCCCAAACGGACTGGTGGTGCGGCCACCCCCTAGGCCACGCTAGGTGGCCGCCTGGGAGTCCTTTGGCCTATATACTCCCCGTGACCTAAAAACCCGAAAAGAGAAGTTAGATCGGGAGTTCCGCCGCCGCTCCGTGGCGGAGACCTACATAGAAGAAAATACCTTTCCGGTGGGAAGATTCCGCCGGGGAGAACTCCTCCCGGAGAGGGAGATCGTCCTCATCGTCATCACCATCATCACGGGCATCATCGAGTTCATCATTGTAGGGGAACGCAACAGAAAACAAAAATTTTCGGTATAGCGAGCACGCCCAGGACCACTATGGAGACGCATACAAGGTTTTGATCTGATCGTTACCGACTCGTAGCGCAGCGGGAAGTAGAGTCGATGAAGATCGTCGGTGCAGATCCCCGCAGCTAGGATTTACAACCTCCCAACCGCGAGAATGTATTCCCTCGTGTGCCCCACGAACAGCGCTCCGGGAGGCGGTCGGACAGTCCCTCGGACGATGTCACGGACAGCCCTTCGGGAGGACCCTCGAAACTCGATCTGTAACTCGGACAGCCCTTCGGGAGGACCCTCGAAACTCGATCTGAAACTCGGACAGCCCTTCGGGAGGCACACTCGAACTAAGATCGAAACAACGACCTCTCTACCAAGTTGCACACATACGGTGTCAGCTATCCAGCAGGGCTTCGCCGTCCAGAACTAGTTCCTGCCGGAACCCAGACAGCCTTTCGGCTCTACGAAACTCTTTCGTGTGAGGGAGAGAAGAAGCCAGATAATTGCATGGCATGTGATGAGAACTCAAGTGAGAGCTTGGATCAAGGATATGGGGCTGCCCTCACACCTCTATTTATAGGAAACCCAAGGGGGCTTTCTTGGCTCCCAAGTCCTTCTAGAAGGCTTTCCAAAAATATCTCAAGTAGTACTTTTTACTATTCATGACACCACTTTTTCGCGTCCGAAAAATCCGAAAATATTTTCGTGGGTCTTAGAATAATTCCAACACCCACCAAAATGATTTTCGGCGCGTTCCGAAACAATTCCAGATTAGTGATTTTCATCTGCGAAAAGCAACCTAAGCATTTCCGGCAGCTCCGGAACATTTCCGGCAGCTCCGAAATATTTCCGAAAAAAATATTTTAATCTTTTCTCCAGAAAAATTCCAGAAGTTACCAGAACAATTCTGGCACTCTCCAAAATTACCAGGTGCTCTCCGAAACCTTTTCGGCTTAGTGGTTTACCCCGAAACAACTTTTCGGTTTTCTCTCTCGGAACTTTTCCGCCGTCTCCGAAACCTTTCCGGTGACTTTATCTCAGACTCCCTGTCTAGTATTCAACAGATAGATGACCCTTAAGCGTGTGACCCTGTAGGTTCGATGAAGTATAGACATGACCAGAACACTTTCCGATCAATGATCAATAGCGGAACCGAGGACATCCATATTGATCCCTATACCCATACGAAGAATTATTCGAGTGAACCTTTAGTTGCTGTGTGCTATTCCTGTTGCTTCGCGATATATTACAAATACCCGAGGTGAGACTTATTGGCATCCCCGTGAATCAACAACTTGTCCACTATGCCAGTTACCTCGTTCCTGGTATTGTTCTCTTTTCTCGTTCCCGCGTTCCGGCATCCCTGTGATCAAATCACACTGTGTCTGGCCAGACGATGGTGGATACCGTAACACCGAGAGGGCCCTAAGAATATCTCTCCAACGACGGAGGAGCAAATCCCAATCTCGAGCTACCTAGTTCCTTGTCATACTTTTCCGTGAACCCGCAAGCTGCCGTAATAGCCACCCTTTTACAGATGACGTTTAACAAAACCCCAAAGTTCACGAAGCAAGTACGAAGGAACTCGATACTCTCATGGTCTAAGGAATTATGCAAACGCACAACTTTCTCTGTGTTATTAACCATTAACTTGTGACGAATGTATCTCATAGCATAACATCAATTCGGGTCGATTCAACACAAATGTTCTTCTAACATTGTGCCCTCAACATTGCCGGCATAGACATGCCCATGATCAGGAAAACAGGATCATCATGCAATACATGAGCCAGTCTTAGAGGCATGACTAGGAATACATTTTACTGTTTATTATACCACACGTGCACATGAGTTTCCCTCCGAGCCTCGTGGATATTGCAGACTCGAGAATCATTGCAGTTATAGCATGGAACATAAACATTCATTACAAACTCGGAGATACAAAATAACTGTTATTACTGCCTCTAGGGCATATCTCCTACAGACTCCCACTTGCACTAGAGTCATAATCCAGTTACATGGCTTCCCTAACACCAATGGCTATCCGGTGCTGCTCATGCTTTGCTCGTGGTAGAGGCTTTGTCATCGGGTCTGACACGTTCAGATCCGTGTGAACTTTGCGTACTTTCACTAAACCCGCTTCGACATGATGTCGAATGAGTTTATATTTGCGTTCAATATGTCTTGTCTTATGGTGCGAACTTGGCTCCCTTGCCTGAGCCACGGCGCCACTATTATCACAATAGATCTCCACCGGGTCCAGAGCACTTGGAACCACACCAAGGTCTTCAAGAAATTGCTTGATCCATACCGCCTCTTTGGAGGCTTCTGAAGCAGCAACATATTCCGCCTCTGTCGTAGAATCCGCCACAGTCTTTTGTTTGGAACTTTTCCAATCAACTGCGCCGCCGTTCAATATGAAAACATAGCCTGATTGAGATTTGAAGTCATCTGGGTCAGTCATGAAGCCTGCATCAGTGTAACCACTTACAATGAGCTCTTCATCACCTCCGTACACAAGGAGTAAATCCTTGGTCCGTTTGAGGTACTTAAGAATACCCTTGACTGCGGCCCAGTGTTCCAATCCTGGATCACTTTGGTACCGGCTGCTAACACTTAGCGCATATGAAACGTCCGGTCTTGTACATAGCATGGCATACATAATAGAACCAACTACCGAGGCATATGGAACATCATTCATTTGTACTCGCTCATCGAGAGTCCGAGGACACTGATTCTTGCAAAGCACTGTGCCAGGTGACATGGGGAGTAGGCCTTTCTTGGAGTTCTCCATGTTGAACCTTTTCAACACCTTGTCAATGTACGTGCTTTGGCTAAGCGCTATTAGGCGTCTTGATCTATCTCTATAGATCCTAATGCCCAATACATATGCCGCTTCGCCTAAGTCTTTCATTGAAAAACTCCTTTTCAATGAGTCTTTTATTTCGCTAAGGAAATTCACATCATTTCCAATCAACAATATGTCATCCACATACAAGATTAGAAATGCTTTTGCGCTCCCACTAAACTTCTTGTAAACACAAGATTCTTCGTCATTCCTGATGAAGCCAAACCGTTTGACTACTTCATCAAAATGAATGTTCCAGCTCCTTGATGCTTGCTTCAGACCATAAATGGCTTTCTGAAGCTTGCATACCTTTTTAGCATCCTTATGAATGACAAAACCTTCTGGCTGTATCATGTATACATCCTCTTTGAGGTTTCCATTTAGGAAAGCCGTTTTGACGTCCATCTGCCATATTTCATAGTCGAAATAAGCAGCAATTGCTAGTAATATCCGTACAGACCTAAGCATAGCTACTGGCGAGAACGTCTCGTCGTAGTCCACTCCTGGAACTTGCGTGAACCCTTTCGCGACAAGTCTAGCTTTGTGGATAGTAATGTTACCATCCGCGTCCGTCTTTCTTTTGAAAATCCATTTACAACCAATGGGCTTTACGCCTTCTGGAAGTTCTTCCAAGTTCCAAACTTGGTTTTCGTACATGGATTCCATCTCGGATTTCATGGCTCTGTGCCATTCCCTTGAGCTAGGGCCCGCCATCGCTTCTTTGTAGTGCGCAGGTTCATCGTCTTCAAGAATGAAGATTTCATCATGAAACCACTCAGGTGGCTGGACAGCCCTACCTGATCTACGCGGTTCAGTTACAACATTGTCTGAAGTTTTTGCATTATATGCGACAACTTCCGGCTCGGTTGTAGGGATAATTTGCGGAATTACTTCCGGTTCTTTAGCCATAGCAACGGTCGTCGAAGATTCACTAATCTCATTAAGTTGTACTGTCCTCCCACTTACTTCTTTGGCGAGAAACTCTTTCTCAAGAAAGACTCCGCTTTTAGCGACAAACACTTTGTGCTCGGAGGGTAGGTAGAAGGAATACCCAATTGTTTCTTTTGGATAACCTACAAAGTTACATTTGTCTGATCTGGGATCGAGTTTGGTTGGTTGTAAACGTTTTACAAGTACCTCACATCCCCAAATTTTAAGGTGCGACAAACTGGGTTTCTTCCCATTCCACATCTCATGTGGTGTCGTTTCAACAGACTTAGACGGTGCTCGGTTTAGTGTGTGAGCGGCAGTTTCTAGTGCGTGACCCCAAAAAGATATCGGCAGATCTGTAAGAGACATCATCGACCTTACCATGTCTAACAAGGTTCGGTTACGTCTTTCCGATACTCCATTTCGCTGTGGAGTTCCGGGAGGCGTAAGCTGTGAAACGATTCCACGTCTCTTAGATGTTGGCCAAACTCATGACTAAGGTATTCGCCTCCGCGATCAGACCGCAGAAACTTAATCTTTTTGTCACGATGATTTTCTACCTCATTCTGAAATTCCTTGAACTTTTCAAAGGTTTCTGACTTATGCTTCATCAAGTAGATGTAGCCATACCGACTTAAATCATCAGTAAAAGTCACGAAGTAGAAATACCCACCCCGTGCGGCTGTGCTCATTGGACCACATACATCACTATGTATTATTTCCAATAATTCACCCGCCCGTTCAGGATGACCCTTGAACGGCATCTTGGTCATTTTTCCCATTAGACAAGCTTCACATGTGTCAAATGATTCAAAATCAAAGGACGGTAAAACTCCATCTCTTTGGAGTCTTTGCATGCGTTTCTTTCCGATGTGGCCAAGCCGACAGTGCCACAAATAAGTGGTTGTGGTATCAACCTTCTTAAGGCGTTTAGCATTCATGTTAAAGACATCATTTTCACATTCAAGATTTAGTATGAAAAGGCCCCCAACAATGGGTGCAAATCCATAAAACATATCCTTACAATAAAGTGAACAACCATTGTTCTCAGACTTGTACGAATACCCATCGTGTACTAAACATGATCCAGAGATAATGTTTCTACACAATAGTGGAACAAAATAACATTTATTTAGCTCTAAGATAAATCCTGAAGGGAGACGTAGAGGCATAATGCCGACGGCTTGAGCGGCGATCCCAGCGCCGTTCCCGACGCGCATCATGACTTCATTCTTTGCTAGCTTGCGGACCTTCTGCAGTCCCTGTATCGAGTTGCAAATGTGAGCAACCGATCCGGTATCAAATACCCAAGACTTAGAATTTTCGCTAGCAAGCAAAACATCAATGACATTAACTTGTATAACAATTATACCTTTTCCGGTTTTCCCGGACTTCTTATCGGCCAGATACTTCTTGCAGTTTCTCTTCCAGTGTCCTGTGCCCTTGCAGTAGAAGCACTCAGTTTCATTCTTGGCTCCGCCCTTAGAGTTGCTTTGGGAGCCGGTCTTACCGGCACCCTTGCCCTTCTTTGGCTTGCCTTTCTTTTTGAAACTGGCGGTTTTATTCACAAGCAACACTTGCTTGTGATTTTTCCGCAGTCCTTCTTCCACAGTTTTCAGCATGGCGAGCACCTCTTCTGGTGTTTTCTCCATCCCACTCATGTTGTAATTCATGACAAAACCGTTGTAAGACGGGGGGAGTGAAGAAAGCATCATGTCCATCATATGGGATGCTGGAATTGGAAATTCCAGGGTTTTAAGCCTTTCAGCATAGCCAATCATTTTGACTATGTGTTCGCCAACTGAACCGCCCTCAGCCATCTTTAAATTCATCAAGATATTCATGATATCAAAACGTTCAGACCTTGCGGTTTCCTTGTACAGAGCATCCAATTCCCGGATCATATCACGGGGTTTATGGAATTCAAAACGTTTTTGGAGCTCTGGACTCATGCAAGCTAGCATGAGGCACTGTACTGCGTTGTGATCATCATCCTGAGTGGCCCAGACATTTTGTTCATCTTCCGAGGCACCTGCCGCCGGTTTAGCTGGAAGAGCTTTTTCAAGCACATAGATTTTCTTAGCGCTCCTGAGGACAATCCTCAGGTTACGGACCCAGTCCGCATAGTTGTTTCCAGTCGCAGCTAACTTTTCTTTCTCTAACAATGGCCCCAAGTTGAAAGCGGTGTTGCGAGCCATTTGATCTACAACGGTAAACACAAGTTTCACTTAGACTTTGTTCATAATGATTTTTGCACTAGTGAATAAACAATTTTATTCTAAAGTGTGCTCCCACTTAAATCAATATCTCTCAAAATTGATTATGAGTGATTCAAGATCCAAATATCAATACAACGCCATAGAATCATCATCTCATGACGAGGATTTTGATTTGGTAGGCCAACTTGCCGATCACATCTCTATGTGACTCTTGTTCATCTTTCGATGCGTGTGTTCCGAGCTCAGGACGATCCTGCCATGAACGTCAAGACAACCAAGTGATCCTGCTGCGAGGTCTGACCTCACCCGCCTTACATTTCTCCAATCGTTCGTACCCATGCATCCATGGCGCACCCCGAGAGTATAGATGCTGTGACGGCGCTACACTTGGGAGAACACTAACTACTTGATATTTTAAGTGAGAGATCACCCTAATAAAAAGCGACTACCGCGCAATCAAGAAGGGTGCAACATAAGGGATAAACATCCCATGCAATTCATAATAGCATGATATGGTATAGCCCCTTCTGACGGAGAAGTCAAGTATTTCTTCGTCTTTGGCATTTGCGTCGGAGTTCACCTTCGCGAAGATTGCCACCACCTTGTCGATGCACCAAATAATATTGCTATCTTTATAGCAAATGAATAAGTGCATTACCTAAGGTTGACACGCAGGTCATTAAAGTGACAATCATATGGCTCCAGCCATCATGCCGAATCATGACACGCAGGTCATGTTAATAAATTTACATTATATAGTCATCTCATACATAATCGAATTAATATGAGCTTTGCTATACCACATCACATGCACATCCTGCAAAAACAAGTTAGACGCCTCTAAACCGGTTTATGCAAAATTTTATTTTACGTGGCTTCTAAGGTTTTGACTTAAACCGCAACTACCAACGTTTTATCATCAAGTATGATTATTCAAGTCACTAGATTAACATTGCGGGGTGTATGAAGCACGAGATAATAAAATCTCGAACCCCATACTGAACTTCGTCATACGCGTGATCCCCGTGCAGATCATATCTGCATTGCCCTTTAGTCTGCGAATTTCATCTTTCTTTTGACTATGGCGGAACCCAAAGAACTGATAGCACTTCGTTGATCAATCAGGATCGCGGATTGCCAGAACTTTGTAAAATTCCACCATGCTGTCTCGAGATCAGAAATACGCAAATTCTAGGGAAGCAACAAGAATATCGGGTAACAGATTTCATCTGCCACCCGCATAAATAATTTTCAGCAATAGATCTGATCTACTCCAAAATTATATTATGCAATACCCATACATCTCCATGTATTCTAGATCATAACATGCATCTACGCATAGCACGGCTCTGATACCACTGTAGGGGAACGCAACAGAAAACAAAAATTTTCGGTATAGCGAGCACGCCCAGGACCACTATGGAGACGCATACAAGGTTTTGATCTGATCGTTACCGACTCGTAGCGCAGCGGGAAGTAGAGTCGATGAAGATCGTCGGTGCAGATCCCCGCAGCTAGGATTTACAACCTCCCAACCGCGAGAATGTATTCCCTCGTGTGCCCCACGAACAGCGCTCCGGGAGGCGGTCGGACAGTCCCTCGGACGATGTCACGGACAGCCCTTCGGGAGGACCCTCGAAACTCGATCTGTAACTCGGACAGCCCTTCGGGAGGACCCTCGAAACTCGATCTGAAACTCGGACAGCCCTTCGGGAGGCACACTCGAACTAAGATCGAAACAACGACCTCTCTACCAAGTTGCACACATACGGTGTCAGCTATCCAGCAGGGCTTTGCCGTCCAGAACTAGTTCCTGCCGGAACCCAGACAGCCTTTCGGCTCTACGAAACTCTTTCGTGTGAGGGAGAGAAGAAGCCAGATAATTGCATGGCATGTGATGAGAACTCAAGTGAGAGCTTGGATCAAGGATATGGGGCTGCCCTCACACCTCTATTTATAGGAAACCCAAGGGGGCTTTCTTGGCTCCCAAGTCCTTCTAGAAGGCTTTCCAAAAATATCTCAAGTAGTACTTTTTACTATTCATGACACCACTTTTTCGCGTCCGAAAAATCCGAAAATATTTTTGTGGGTCTTAGAATAATTCCAACACCCACCAAAATGATTTTCGGCGCGTTCCGAAACAATTCCAGATTAGTGATTTTCATCTGCGAAAAGCAACCTAAGCATTTCCGGCAGCTCCGGAACATTTCCGGCAGCTCCGAAATATTTCCGAAAAAAATATTTTAATCTTTTCTCCAGAAAAATTCCAGAAGTTACCAGAACAATTCTGGCACTCTCCAAAATTACCAGGTGCTCTCCGAAACCTTTTCGGCTTAGTGGTTTACCCCGAAACAACTTTTCGGTTTTCTCTCTCGGAACTTTTCCGCCGTCTCCGAAACCTTTCCGGTGACTTTATCTCAGACTCCCTGTCTAGTATTCAACAGATAGATGACCCTTAAGCGTGTGACCCTGTAGGTTCGATGAAGTATAGACATGACCAGAACACTTTCCGATCAATGATCAATAGCGGAACCGAGGACATCCATATTGATCCCTATACCCATACGAAGAATTATTCGAGTGAACCTTTAGTTGCTGTGTGCTATTCCTGTTGCTTCGCGATATATTACAAATACCCGAGGTGAGACTTATTGGCATCCCCGTGAATCAACAACTTGTCCACTATGCCAGTTACCTCGTTCCTGGTATTGTTCTCTTTTCTCGTTCCCGCGTTCCGGCATCCCTGTGATCAAATCACACTGTGTCTGGCCAGACGATGGTGGATACCGTAACACCGAGAGGGCCCTAAGAATATCTCTCCAACGACGGAGGAGCAAATCCCAATCTCGAGCTACCTAGTTCCTTGTCATACTTTTCCGTGAACCCGCAAGCTGCCGTAATAGCCACCCTTTTACAGATGACGTTTAACAAAACCCCAAAGTTCACGAAGCAAGTACGAAGGAACTCGATACTCTCATGGTCTAAGGAATTATGCAAACGCACAACTTTCTCTGTGTTATTAACCATTAACTTGTGACGAATGTATCTCATAGCATAACATCAATTCGGGTCGATTCAACACAAATGTTCTTCTAACATTGTGCCCTCAACATTGCCGGCATAGACATGCCCATGATCAGGAAAACAGGATCATCATGCAATACATGAGCCAGTCTTAGAGGCATGACTAGGAATACATTTTACTGTTTATTATACCACACGTGCACATGAGTTTCCCTCCGAGCCTCGTGGATATTGCAGACTCGAGAATCATTGCAGTTATAGCATGGAACATAAACATTCATTACAAACTCGGAGATACAAAATAACTGTTATTACTGCCTCTAGGGCATATCTCCTACAATCATCACCATCATCCTCATCACCAGCACCATCTCCATATTCATCCCATCTCACTTCACCATTGCAATCTGAGTTGTACCTTGCACTGTTCATCCCCTCTACTTTACTGGTGTTGATTACTCTTTTGTGGTGAATGCTATTAAGTTTTTTTGGAGGATTATTGTTATGACCAGACTGTTCATCATATATTCATCACCTCTGATCATGATCTCTTTTATGTCTTGTGAGTAGTTCCTTCAGTTTTGGAGGACACGGGAGAAGTATCGTTGTTAGTAGTCATATGATGTTGAAGTAATATGTGTTTTTTGGTATTTAAGTTGTGGTGTTATTCTTCTAGTGGTGTTATGTGAACGTCGACTACATAACACTTCGCCTTTTCAAGGACCTAGGGGAATGCATTGTGTATAAAGGATGCTTATGGTGGGTTGCCGGAGTGACAGAACCTGAGCCCCAGTTCGCATACTTTTGCACGAGGGAGTGTTGGATCCTAAAGTCTATTGCTATGGTTAGGCTTTGCCTTAATTTCTCTCTTGTATTTGCGGATGCTTGCAAGAGGTTTAATCTTAAGAGTGCACTTATCTTAGTCTAGGCGGTGTGCTAGCATAGGTCCACCCACACAACAGTTATCAACACAAAACATAGTGCTAGACGGAATATGGCAAAAGTAACTTGACTACCCCTCCTGTGTGTCCTCAAGAACGCTTTAGTCTTTATAAGTTTAATTCTTCGGCTGATCCTTTGTGTTCAAAAGGATTGGGCTAGTTGCTGCACCTCAGCACCATTTACTTTCCTTGATTTTATTTACTTGTTGCTTATACCAGAAAACCCATAAAAAGTTACCTTTCAGTACTTGCAGTTATGTCTTTCTCAAGATCACTCGTTAGTACCTTCTGCTTCTCGTTGGGTTCGACACTCTTACTTATCGAAAAGGCTACGATAGATCCCCTACACTTGTGGTTCATCATGTGGCCGCCTGGCCAGGGGGTGGGTCCCCTCCGGCCCTCCTTCGGGCTTCCAGAATCTTTTGTCACGCTGACTTTTTGTCGAATTTTCCTGGAATTTTTCAAGCACTTTAATAATTGTTATTTTTCCTGCAATGCACGAACAACAGAAGATAGAAACTGGCACTGGGGCACTGAGTTAGTAGGTTAGTCCAAATAGGTTGTAAAAGGTATGAAAGTGTAGCAAAACATATAGGAAAGTCACCAATATAAGCATCGAACAACCATGAATTATAGATACGTTTGGGACGTATCACACGCCGCCCCTAGTGGGATGGCCCATGGCGCCTCTGATCCCCTCAAGGGGAGGAATTCTCCATCCCTTCCCCTATTGGACCTCTTTCCCAAAGAGGGCACAATTAGGGTGACGGACCTTTTAAATTAAAATAAAATGATATTTGATTATTAATTCTTATAATTAATAATAAATACATATTTATCTTATTTCTTTTTTCCCGGAACACCTTCCGGCCCACTCTGAATACCTTCTTGGTCCACACGAAACTTTTTCGATTCCTCTTTCTCTTTTATCCGGTAATTCTGATAGTTCCAAAATAATCTTTGCTATGTGATCAAACCCTTAAGTGTGTTACCCTACGGTTCGTGAATACTACATACATGATCGAGACCTTTCTTGACCAATGATCATTAGCGAGACCTGGATGTCCATAATGACCCCTGTGCATTCCTGAAATAATTCGTTTGAACCATATATGTCAGACGCATCCTTTTTTCACTATGATACTTGCCTTGTCCTAGACTTGATCATAGGCATCATCAATACCCGGTTCAATCTATTTACCGACAAGTGCTACTTAACTCGTTATGTGATGTTACATCTTTATGACTTAGTCATTTTTTGTGCAACATTATAGATGTAACCTTACTGAGTGGGCCCAGAGTATCTATCTCTCACGTGGATGGACAAATTCCAATCTTGATTCATACGCCTCAACGTGTCCCTTTGGAATACCTGAAGTTCACCTTTATAGTTACCCTGCAATGGTGTAACGGTTGATACATACGAGACATACTCCAGAGACAGTAATTACATATGATCTCACAGTCTAAGGAGTAGACTATATGTTCCTTAATCATTTACAATCTTAAACTTCGCGACATGCTCTTGTTGTAATACTTATTTGGGTAACGTCCATCATATCATTTACCTAATGAAATGAACCCATAGTCAACGAACATGTCTCATGATCAGGAAACCTTTATCATCAATTGCTCAATGGAATAGTCTTAGCAGAGCCTACTAGGGACTTCTTTTGTTTACACACCACACGTGTATTAGTGTTTCCCGTTAATACAGTTATAGCATGGTATTAAACTTATTATGAACTTAATGAATTACGCCAATGAACATGCTTCATCATTTGCCCCTAGGGCATATTTCCAACAGTAATATGACATGGCATAATAATATGATGCACCTAATGTAATTTATTGCAAGCAATTAAAGAAGGACCAGAACTAACCTACCGACAAGCTAAACGAGGAACTACGATGCTCAGAACACGGGAACGGAATGAAACAATTGGAAATAATCCTTTTAAATAACCTGAAAAATGCTTGGGCATTTTCTCTCACATGGATTATTGGAAAGATTTATTGTGCAAGGTTTCACCCCAATGGAAAAACTAAAAACGCAAATTTTCTAGAATTTTTTAGTTTTGGGCTGTTACAAAGAAGAAAAACCCTCTCCCCAATATCAGGATGAGTCTCGAATTCCGTACCTCGTGGTGCGCGGCACACGCCCAAAGGAATAATTCCTTTGCTAAAATACGAGTGGAGCAACTCGTCCTTAACCATAGATGGTTGCCATTCTCCAGATGACACATTGTTCGTCAATCGCGGGGGGGTACAGCGGAGGAACAAGTCAAGTGGTGGCGCAGCAGAAAGATCTGGGCAAAACTCTAGGGTTGCGGCGCCAGGAGAGGGAAGTGTGCACAAGAGTGCATAGTCCAAGGTGCACATCCTCATATGTTTATATAGCGTTTGGAATGGCAACCCTCAAGAAGCAAGAGTCGAAATTATCGCCACGCGGCAGCGGCGGAGGAAAAATCGAGTAGGCACAACGATTGTGTTCCCACTAGCCCACATTAAATGATTCTGGTCAAAAAGAAGAAATGCACGCGAGAATTGAGTCATCAAATACTGACATGCCGTCTCGTGTATCAAGCATATTTATGATAATATAATATCATAAGATTTGTTTGGATTCACACAAAGCAGAAAGTATCACCCAGTGGGGGTAAAGCGGCATCACTCGAAAGAGTATTAATCTTGAGTTACCAGTCACTTATACGCAAGTCCCAAGCTATCAGTAGCTCGGATGACCAAAACAAGTCCCGAGCTATCAGCAGCTCGAATAACAAAAATGAGTCCCGAACTATCAGTAGCTCAGAGGACAAAAATAAGTCCGATCTATCAACACCTCAGATGACAAAAAGAAGTCCCAAGCTAAAGTAGCTCGGATGAAAAAAAATTAGTCCTAAGCTATCAATATCTCAGATGACAAAAGCTACCAACCCTAAGCAACTCGTTAAAAGCTCGAGGGGATCACGAGTAATCTGTTTTCCATGAAATCGCTAGAATTGTTTGTATCAGAGACCTGGTGCAAGGGGAAAAGAATTGATATCCTACGAGTTATTAATCTAATTGTCTAGAATGGGACCTTAGAATATTAATCTTTGCAAATTTGGATCTATTAATTAGATTTAATGATACACCTCATGTCGGGGCCCAGTTTAACCTCTCTTGAAGAGATGCTTGAGTATCACCAATTTTTTTTCTCATAACTTGCCCGCCTTAAGTTCAAAGATGAAAATTAGTGCACTCAACAAATTACTTTCGGATCTCTTGTTGAGCTAAGTTGCAACTTTAAGAAAATTGCGAATCAACAGATGAAACTATTGTTTCCAGGAAAAGTTCATTCAAAAAACAAGGGTCAAATATGACTCATCTCAACTACTAGATCTCGAAGCATTCGGGGGCTACTGACGAGGCCATCCCCCACGGGTAGGCCCATGAGGAGGAAATGTTAAGCCCAGGCCCAGATAAGCATTATGGATCATGAATATATTTAAGTGTGACCCATGAGGCTCAGTTAATCACTTGGGATATTATAGTCCTTGTGGGACTAAACTGGGGAAATGCACAGTTAGTAGTTAGTTACTCACAAGATTAATTATCACCGAATCAAGGAGCTTTGCTGATCTACGATCAATATGGTAGAGCAACTTATTCGGGAAGCTAAGCAAAATATAGCTCAGGGGCGTCTGCCTGAACTAAGTGCATCTTGGAGTGTCCGCCCCAATAACGAATAACTTGGAACATTCATGCAAACTATGAGTAAGTCAGAGCATTCATCCGAGTTATGAACAACTCGAAGCAATGGGTCCAACAGTCAAGAACCGACGTTTCTTCTCCTGTAAGTTCTTCTAGACTTAATTATGAATGTTACTAAACTCAGTGGTAGACGTTATTGTAGCACTAATGATGAATAGAGTTTATCATTATAGCCAGCACTAGGCCCGAGTGCACTTTATATAAGCTTGGTTAGGATTAGTTGTATGGACACTTCTATATCATTTGCTCGGTGCAAGAACAACCCATGCACTGGGACATGATTAAGGTCGTTACCTCCACCACACAGGGCCTAACCTGTATATTTTCCTCGTGTCACCATTCGTGTGCTTATGAAAACAGAACTTCCTTTCCACCCCCATATCTATTGTTAGGTTTAGGACCACGACACTAACGAAACTTGAACTCATTACAATCGTCGGGCCGGACGTATGGCTAGCATCCTGGATGATCTGACCACGTCCAATTTTCTTGATAGCATTATAGTTTATGTTCTATAGAATTCGTATATGATCTCATATGAAGATGCTCCAGAAAGCAGATTTATCCATTTCGACAATACAGAACAACTTTCATGTTGAAGGTTTTTGGATTCGAGATCATATTGAGAGTGTTTTCATCAGTTTTCTGGTTGTTGTAACAGAAAACCCGTGAATTGTTGTTCGGACATCGGACGTCAAGCCAGATGCTTGCCCGGACATCTAGGTTTCCTCCCGGACAGTTTGGCTTCAATGCCCATCCTTCTATTGTCTACTCGGATTTTAGCTGGATGGTCTGGTTTTTAACCTGAATGATCCGATCACTTAGATTTGGATGTAATTTTTGCATACAATGTTGGATTGAGATGATTCAAATATCAAAATTGATTGGCTCGATGAGGTGAATATAATCCACGATAGATCACTTTTCTATATGAGGCCATCTTAAAGGCATAATAGGCTGAACAATACAATGGATACCAAATTTTCGTGCTTCGAGCATAACTTTAACCGTCAAGATGAGATCAAATAGCGATGGTCAAAACATCAAAGTTGTTTTCTTCGACCATACAATGATTGATTATGTTAAATATTTTTTCATTTGAAGCCATTTTATATACCTTTTTTATCGTACCAAATCTGATGTTAACGGATCTAATTATAAAATAATTACGGACCCGTGTACATTTTATGAAGTGTGTCTATACAAAATAATATTTGCTTTTTTTACTGTAAAAATAATACTCCCTCCGATCCATATTAATGGACTTAAGTTTGTCTAGATACATATGCATTTAGATTTAACTAGATAAATACGAATCTAGATAAAGTTGAGTCCATATTACTAATATGAATTGGAGGCAATAATAAGATTTGCTATTTTATAAACATAATATAGAGATTAATTAATGTAATTAAGCCTAATGCAGGGGGCGTGTCGTACTCGCCTTTGCAGAAGAAAATGGTCACATGCAGGGGCTACTATCATCGAGGTTCTGGAAATCTCTGAGACCTCGATTATATATATTAATTTTAATTTTTATATACTTAGCTAGGCAGCCACCATCACGGGACGGGACGAGATTTCTTCCTTTCCTTTTACTAGCTGGAGGCCCAACTCCCAAGACCCCTCGCCGCTGGGGAACTGATCAAAAGGAGAATACCTCAGCTCAGCCGCGCACCCTTGATCCCCCCAATCAACCCCCCCCCCCCCCCCCCCCCCTCCCTCCTTCTCTCTGCTCCACGACGCGCTCCTCTCTCCGTCCCCGCCGATCCAGCGCGGCTACCGGGCTGCGGCGACGAGGCAGCGCGTGCGGGCAGGGCGATGGCGTCGACCCCGCAGCCTCCCCGGGATCTCGCGCACGCCGCCCCACCCGCGCAGGACCTCGCCGGCCTCGGCCTCGGCCTCGCTGCTGCGAGGTCTCTCCGCCACCGCCCACCTCGCCAAGGACCGATGCCATCAGGTGAGCATGCATGGTACCAGCGCCCGTGATCTACAGTATGTACTATTACCTATCATGCATCCACACCACCCTCACTAAGTTGGAGCTTCATGTTAGCAGATGTGACTAAATAACTACTACTCCTAGTGCGTGCTTCATACTACTCTACCTGTTTGTATTGGTATTCCGCTTGTCCTGCGTGCGGTCAGATTCCATTTCTGAACTGCAGCGCTCTAGTGTGTTCCTTGCTGGCATTTTCTTCTCACAAAGTCAAAAGCAGTAACTATAGTTCACCCTCGAGTACCCCCAAACTCAGTCACTCACTTGACATCTTCTCTGTGCAAACGCTAACCATAAAATTTGATCATGTTTGGCAGGTTCTGTGGAGCACCAGACCATTTCAGGTTCACTCATCCACTCCATGATTCAGTTCTGCGGAGCACCAGAGTACTTCATGTTCAATGACCCGCAGCCGGTGATCTCACCCCATATGGCCGCCGAACCAAGTCCCAATGTTCCTCTGCCTACCCTCTCGAGGGCCACCAACACAGAGACCGACAACCCCGAGGACTGGGAGTTCATCTCCGATGAGTCGCTCAACTATATCAGCCGCATGCTCATGGAGGAGGACATTGATGAGAAGGTCAGCGTGTATCAGGAGGAGTCAGCCACGCTCCGTGCTACCGCCAAGCCCTTCTATGACATCCTTGGGCACAAGTTTCCGCCCTCTCCCGATCGCACGCTGAGGCCTTGGTCCATGGACAGCCCCACCGAGAGCAGAAGCAGAGGACATGCCCAGTCCTTGTCCAGTGTGGTTACTAGCTGCAGCTTCAGTGGTGTGGTTAATAGCAACCAGTACCATAACGTTGGACACTCTGAGCAGCTGGAAGCTTATCGGGGCTTGTGTGGTGGATCTTCTCAGCCATTGCTTGTCCCAGCAAGTGGTGTTTCTGATGCAGTAGAGTCACTAGAAGATCCTTTGATCACCAACGGCAGGATCCCGGACTATTTGTTCGAGAGCCTTCCAACTTGGGATTTCAGGAGAGGTGTTGAGGAAGCACAGAAGTTTCTCCCTGGTAGTGATAAGCTAGTGATTGACTTGGAGGCTGCTGATGTCTCAAAGCCTCAAGAAGCAGTGAAAGACATTCCTTTGAACGTCAGCAAGGCAGAGGTCTTGAAGGCCAAGAAAAACAGACAGAGCGAAGATCTTGACTTGATAGAAGGACGAAACATTAAACAATCTGCATTCTGTTCCGATGAGCCTGATGATTGGGTGGAGATGTTTGACGATTTGTTTCGTCAAACTGAAAAGAGGGCTACAGTTCTGCGAGAAAAGATGCGTAGCGAAGCTTCCAAGAATTCTCTGGTCACTCAAACGAAAGGATCAACCGGGGTGCGGACACGGGGCAGGAAGCCAACAAAAAATGATGTGGTGGACCTTAGGACCATCCTCATCCACTGTGCACAGGCAGTGGCAGCTGATGACCGCCGAACTGCTAATGAGTTGCTAAAGCAAATAAAACAGCATTCCAAGGTAAATGGGGATGGCAGCCAGAGGTTGGCGTTTTGCTTTGCACAGGGTCTTGAGGCTCGCTTGGCTGGCACAGGGAGCCAGCAGTACCATAGGCTTGTAGCAAAGCGGACAACTGCGTCCGACATGCTTAAGGCGTACCATCTTTACTTTGCAGCATGCCCATTCAAGAGGCTCTCACATTTCCTCTCCAATCAAACAATCTTGAGCATAACGAAACATGCATCGAAGGTCCACATCATTGACTTTGGCATTTATTTTGGCCTCCAATGGCCATGCCTCATCAGGCGTCTCTCCAAGAGGGAAGGTGGTCCACCAATTCTTCGCATCACGGGAATTGATGTTCCAGAGCCAGGTTTCCGCCCTACGGAGCGCATCGAAGAGACGGGACAGAGACTTGCGGAGTATGCCAAGAAGTTTGGCGTGCCTTTTGAGTACCAAGGCATAGCATCAAAGTGGGAAACCATCCGTGCTGAGGATCTCAAGGTTGGCAAAGACGAAGTGGTGATTGTTAATTGTCTATACCGTTTCAGAAATCTTATTGATGAAACAGTTGCTGTAGACAGCCCTAGGAATAGGGTGCTCAACACTATAAGGCAAGTGAATCCAGCAATTTTCATCCATGGAATTGTGAACGGGTCATACAGTGTTCCTTTCTTCATCACACGTTTCCGTGAGGCATTGTTCCATTTTTCTGCTTTGTTTGACATGCTGGAGGCAACTGTGCCGCGGGATGATGACCAGCGTAGACTCATAGAGAGGGATCTCTTTGGCCGAGAGGCACTCAATGTGATTGCATGTGAGGGCTCAGACAGAGTTGAGAGACCAGAGACATATAAACAGTGGCAAGTGAGGAATCTGAGGGCGGGATTTGTTCAGTTTCCGTTAAACCAGGATATTGTGATCAAAGCCAAAGACAAAGTGAAAGATATATACCACAAAGATTTTGTCATAGATGAAGACAGTGGATGGCTCTTGCAAGGATGGAAAGGAAGGATAATTTATGCTATAACTACATGGAAGCTTAATAACAGTTAGGTTCTTCGTCTGCATCTCCTATACCATAGTTTAAGGCAGAGCTTGACCAAGTCACCAGTATTCCAAGGTATGCACTAGGCGATACTCAAGTGCAATAGTATTAGTAAGTACTTCCTCCGTTCAAAAATATATGATGTTTTGAATATTTAATATGGACTACATATGGACTGAAATGAGTGTACAAACACACTAAAACATGTCTATATACATCTGATTTTTTTATAAAATCTTATAATTGTGAACGAAGGAAGTACTAGTTGTTTAGGTGCAACAGTATTTGTAATAACTAATGGTGTAACTCTATGTATCTTTGTCACTGGGTTTCAAAAACATGCAATATATTCTTGGAGTAGAAATTTGACAATGTCAAATGTTTTTTCTCCAGGAAGTGGCTTGAGGAATGGCACAAATCTTGCTGTACTGCACAGATTAATGTGGGTACTTTCATAAGAATTCAGTGTAGTTGCATATATGACTATTTAGCCACTAGCCAAGTACTAAGATAAGCTAGAGGAAAGCAGTGGTTGAGCTCGCCCTTGTCCATGGTACTGTTACTTTATTTAATTCCTACTTTTCTTCATTCTAATTACTTCTATGACCATCTTAATTAGCAGTAACCAAACCACAGCTTCTATATTAGTTAATCGATTAAACAAGTGCCTAGTAGTTTAGGGTTTGTACTCTTGACTTCCTTCAATGTATATGTGCTAGTAAGAATGAGTTTGGGTTCAGCATCATCAATTCAATGGTGATATAACTTTTCATCCAGATATATGTTTCCTATAGTAATTTTATCACCATGAGCCTAACAAATGTACGGAACCATGTCTGGTTCTTATTGTTTGATCCACATTGTTGTAATCTGATCAGACAACTAACCGAAGCACCCAATCCCATCGTTGTATGAAATAAATTGAGCCAGAATTGAGGTTACTTGTGAATCCTCATGATGGTGTAACTTAATAAGGCTCGTGAGCTTTTTGACTAAATTGGCACGATCCCGTTCCATACACTTTGGGATTCGCAGCTTCATGCCAATAAAATATTTAAGATTCTGTGTTGACACAACTCAACGGCATAGATACCTGTACTTAATTTCTCTCTACTTTCTGTTAGTTTATCCAGTAAGAAACTTTTGAAAGTCATGCCATCATGTGCCCAGAAAGCTGATAAAATACGGGTGTTGATATCCATATGTGCTATGTAGATTGTGGTCCATGGTTATCATATTTTATTATGGAAGCTAATTTGTGCTAGTCTGGTTGTACCGAAGGGAAGATGCTAAATAAACACCAACAATTCTTGATGGAAAAAAGAACATTGACCTTTCATTGTCGCTTCTCTGATGCCACTGGAAATTACACGTTGTTTGGTAACTATAACTGATGGTGTAAATGGATATGTACTGCTTGGTAATGTCAGCCCTTTGGCATGTTTTTGCAGTGGTATTAATATTGTAAGAACACTGGATATTTTTGTAGTAGTTATTTGAAAATGCCATGAAATGCTTTTTTCTTCTTTCCAGAAAATGGCTTGAAGAGTGAACAAGATTGTTGTTGCACCGCACCAGATCAAGCTGGGAGCCTGTGTAAGAAATTCAGTGTAAATTGCGTCTGTGTAGCCGTCTTCTCTACTAGTTAATGGTTTAGCCAACTGCCTAGGACCATAGTGTTTGTACTCTTGACTTCCATTATGTTAGTAAGCATGAGTTGGGTTCATATCAGTATATGCATTGTCAAATCAAATCATCTTTCCAATAGGCAAACATCTGCATTTCATTTGATTATTTTCTCAATATGCGTTGCTTGCTGTCTAGAAACAGCAATCCTTAGGCTTCAGTGGGGACTTGTTTGGGGCATTTGAGAAAACAAGCACTGCTACAACTTTTCTTTTTGGGGGGTAGCAAGCAGTGCTGCAACTTTGTATGGTACCACTTGCTTTTCTGTCTCAGAAACTAGTTGATGGTGCTAATATAATGATAGGATGGATATCGGTGGATAATGCTTGATGGGTGCATGTCGCCATGTCTGTATTGAATATTGCCTTTCTTTGGCTGCTGACTTTTTTTTGAGGGAGGCTGCCGACCTCTTAGTTGCACTTGCAACTCGCAAGCTGACTTTGTTGGTCAGTTGCCCTGCTGTGTTAACTGTATCGCATAATGATATCGTTGTATTTCTTTTTGTGTTTTCGAGTCTTCAGGGACTGGATCGGCCTCTAGGTCAATTGAATCTTTACTCTATTTTTGTAGTCCAATTGAATTACTCTAGCATAATTGAAGTAGAATTTGGTAAAGAAAATAAGATCACTCCTACGGAATACTTTATATTGTTGTCCCTAACACTTTTTTTCCAGTCGAATGTAGTGGACACTAGTGTGTTTGATCAAAAAATTCCAAGATAATAGTGCGGTGAATAAATTCTAAGCTCTTCTGAGCTAAAGTTACACCATCATGGGGTGAGAATACAACCGCGGCAACCCAAGCTATGTTGGTTTATGTAGTGATGGGAATGAACAAGGCTCGCCGATCTCGATGTACTGTTTGATGTTTTCTGTGGCTTCAAATGTAGAGGTATTTTCTTTGCTTCGTTCTTCACGGTATGGTTCTTAAAAATGATGATGGGCGATGAACGAAGGCACGGGGTGGGCGCATGTGAACCGTGGAAGAGAAGATAAAGCTGATGTGGACATGAAACCAACCACCGAGGTTTCCTGTGTGCGCTCAACAAAAAGAAGCTTGCCACCATCCCTTCAAAAAAAGAAGCTTGCCACCATAATGATTGGGGTGTTCTGTTGTTATCCTCATTCATGATTCCTTGGTGTAAAGGGGGAAAGTACACATGACAGGTCCATGGATCTCTTTTCTTTCTCCCCCCATTGCGCAATGTTATGTCTATTTGTTAATCTCTTGCGGATATCGGAAGACGAATATCTTGGCCACTTCCAATGGTGTTGATTCCAAAGAAAAATATCCCTCCCATGAAACATGGTATGAAGTCTCCCGATATTTTGTCCAGAATTGATGTTCTCGTGTGAAATTCTTGTGAACTTTCTACGTATCAAAGAGAGGAGGACGTAGACCTTCAGTAAAAGTACTACGGGGATAGAGGACTCGTGAGTCGTTTGATGACGAGCACAGGGAGGGTGATGGCCAAGAATGCAATTGAGGCCAAAAGAAAAAAGATAGAAAATCAGAATGCCAAGAAATTAACATGGATGGTGCGTTACGCCAGTTTTTTCTTCTTTGAGACATATGCATTAGGTTAGTGACATGTGCTTTTGATAGATTTACCAGTTTTTGGAAGAACATTGCTCCACTTTGTTCTTATACAACGTTTATATGGATCATTACAATATCATGGGATGCCCAACCAAATATGGCGGACTACTGAAAGTGATAAAAAAAAACTTCGCTAGACAATGAGTTTCAAAGTTGCTATTTGTACTTCATCATAGCTAAAAAGACAAGAAACAAAATCCTCCTTCCATGCGATGACTTCTCTAATTAAAGCTTCGTTGTGTTCACCCGCTTTAGCTTCAACCAGAAGCACATGCACGCTTTGACGTGCCGCTTGTTTGAGTCTCTCTGATAGTTGCTTGTTTTTCATTTGTTTAGCTCATGATGTCTCTAATGGGTGGAACCATCGTTTTTTATTTGTTTAGATAATGATGCTCCTAATAGGTGGAACTATCGTCTAAACACTCCAACCAATAAACGTAAAGCTACAATAACAATAGATAAATCATGAGACACCGTTCCAAATAAATAAACATATTACACCATGCTCCCCGTTACAAGAACAAAATGTAGCACCCGCGCATACATCAAGCTGGCAATGGTTAACCGTTACCCGTGTCCCCACGAGTAATTAATCTATTAGGGGACGGGGATATGCCAGTTGTAATATCCATGGGGAAGCTATTGGGTTAAATGACTTACCCAGTGGGTAAACGGGGATGGGACGGCATGTCATTACCCATCCCCGATACCCGCCTTACCCGTAAATATTTACACCTAAACCTATAAATCAGTAATTCAGTAACTCTTAAAAAACCCGACCCAAGAAAACTGGCCCAAAAAAGCCCAGCATATCTGACCTAATTGAACCCTCCCGTGCGTGACCCCTCTCTCACCCTCACTCTCTCGCTTCCTCCATCCATCCCCACCCCGCGAGGGACACAGCCGCCACTGCCCAGCCCCCCGTCTCGATTACGATCCAGAGTTCCAGACCCCGCCGCCCACTGACCGCTGCCGCCGGCGACTGCCTGCCATCCGCCTCGCTTCCTCCACCCCAATCCCCACCCCGCGATCCCCCGTCCCATCTCGATCCATATCCCGCTAAGCAGCCCAAGCTTTAGTTGCATATTCAGGTACGGTTATTGTGGCGGTGATGGGTCGGTTCCTGCTCTATGTATTTCCTCTTAGATTGCTTCCTTGCCCTCGCCCGTAAATGAGTAAATTGTTCCCCTTTTGTGCGTGTGCGCCACAGAAACCTGGCCTACATGCATCTCAGATGCTTCATCTTACCCAGCATCGAGAGGCTCAGCAAGCTGCAGACCCTGTAAGATTTCTTTTCTGACCTCCCTACAAAACACAAATCCCACTCTTCAATTCCCTGTTGTTTGCCTCCAATATATGAACTGCTTCATACTAGTAAACTACATTTTTGTTTGTTTATTTGATGCTAAAAACAAATGTGGAGTGTTTTGACTGTCTGTCTATTTGTTCAGTTACCTGAGAGCCAACTACCTCCAAGAGGCATCCCTCCAAGGCCCGTGAGCTCACAAACCCCACCACCCTGTAGGTTCTTGGCACCACCATCACCCCTTCTGTTACACAGTTTGACTGATTGCTCATGCTGTTTCTTTCTTTTCATTCTCGTGGTTCCCCCGTTTGATGATGTGTTTCAAATTAAATGCAGAAACTTCTCAAATAGTCTTCTTCTGTGTGCTTCCTGTAAGGTATTGGGGGATCTGGTATAAACCTATTCGGCAAGTCGGCATTGCCTAAAGCTTTGAGTGGAGAATAATGCAGGTTGGATAAGAAGTTCTCAAAATATTGTTGACCATTTTCCATCTAATTTAGTTTTCTGCTTTTCCAGATTGGATAAGAAGTTCTCAGAAGTGCTCCCATTGATGATGTGAGAAGGATCTTTCCTTCCCCTCTTCTTGTCCCTTATGGATCTGCCAAGTATGCCGCTGATTCCATAATTTCAGAACTTTCATGGGTTAATTGTCCTTTTCAGTTAAAAATGCTAAATGCATGATGGCATTATTATGCTCTTCTGTGTGCTGCATATGGTGCACATCTCTTTAGTATATATGGTAGTTTGTGTGATGATATAGAATTCAGATCATGTACCTCAATATAGCTTGAATCTTGTGATGGTCATTGTTTATCATCTATTTTTCTAGAACTGTTTATCCTGCACTGTTAATCATTTTTTTTCTTATGTGAACCGCTTATTCTGTATTAACTCCTGGAATATCGCTCAGTGTTAGTGGTGTCATTGGGAAAGGTGGAAAGAAGTTCAAGAACTCTCATCGGTAGTAGTTTGTCTACTATACAGAAGAGTGCTGCTCCTGAGGTTGCTTTCGAAATTATTTGACACCAGAAGCTATGAGTGCAATATCTAACTCCAATATGTTATGCCTATTATCCTTTTCCATACTGCAGATGCTCCTTGCACTGATGGAGGAGGCATATACTGGCTCCTTGATTGAAGATCAAAGGGGCAATTCATGTTCTGATGATAGTGGTCCTCTAGACCTTGCTGACATGTTCCTTGACCTTCTAAAAGACGAGAATGATGGCATTGCTGTAAGTCGTTCCTCATTTGAAATAAGTTGTGGCTTATATTTCTCTACCTTCCCTATATTCTTACGTATCATCTTATGTTGTTTCCCTTAGGCAAAACATTGGACATCCCCTACGATATCTATCAACTAAATATTGTTTAGATAAGTCTCAACAAGCTTCTGGACTGCTGAAGTGCTGCTGTGCTGAAGTCCTGCTGTTTAGCTAAAGTGCTGCTGTTTAGATGAAATGTTGTTGTGCAGATGAAGTGCTGTTGTGCTGAAGTGCTGCTGTTTAGCTAAAGTGCTGCTGTTTAGATGAAATGCTGCTGTTTGTTGTGCTAAACAGCTGAAGGGCTGCTGTTTTATGTGTTGAAAGGATTTACTTAAGTGCTGTTGTTTAGCTAAAGTGATGCTGTTTAGATGAAATGCTGCTGTTTGTTGTGTTGATCTACTGAAGTGTTGTTGTTTAGATGAAATGCTGTTGTTTGTCATGCTGAAATGCTGCTGTTTGTAGTGCTGAAATGTTGTTGTTTGTTGTGCTGAAGTGCTGCTATTTTTTGGGGGGTAAAATGAGGTTTGTTTTTGTTGAAATGATGTACATTACTTTCCCCATGGGGTTGCCCATGGGGAAGATAAACCCGATGGGGACGGGGATGGGAAAATTTCTTTCCCCGTGAGCGGGGATGGGCATGGGGATGAACCCAAAATGGTGTCGCGGGCACGGGGATGGGAGGGCAATACCCGGCTGGGTAATCCCCATTGCCAGCTTGACGCATACATATAAAACTCATCATAAAATGATTAGAGCGGTTAGTGCCAATAATAAATTAATTTCACTTAGCCTCTGTTGGAAACAATAATTTTCAACAGTGGCTACTGTTTCTCAAGTTTGTCAAAATGTTTCTGCAAGGGAAAAACTAGCGCAAGAATTGCAAAACTGAAGAAGCGCAAAACAGGACATAATCTGGGAAAAATATAACAATAGGTAGTAATTAATATTTTCGGGGCACTTCTGTAGCTCAAATCAATAAACTCAGAAATGGAGAAAGTTTTCCAATTGTATAGAGCATGTTGTGTAAAAAAATTCAGATAAAAAAGATGATCCGGTGATTTTACACGAATTATTTCATGGAGCAGACAAAATCTGTTTTTTGGACAACATGTCACAACTTTTGGTTCACTTATCAATAGAGGCTAAAACATGGCACAAAATTTGAAAATAAAGATACAATGATGTTGCTAGTAGTAGCAAAGCATCAAGACCACTAAAATCGAAAGTAAAAACATTTTGGGTTGCCTCTCAATTAGCGCTTTCTTTTATGCCTTTAGCTAGGCATGAAGCAAAAAAGATCAAGTATTACAATATCAAAAGCATAGCTTTTCCATATGACGGACTCAAAAGATAAATTCATCTTCTTTCTAAGGAAATGTTCCATGCCCTTCTTGAGGGGAAATTGGAATCTTATAATCCCTTCGTTCATGTCAATGTTGCACCAACAGTGTGAAGAAAAGGCCTTCCCAAAATAATAGGACATGAGGGATCACACTCAATATCCATGACAAGAAAATCAACTGGAACATAATTATTATTGACCAAAATAAGCACATAATTTATTCTTCCTAAAGGCTTTTTAACGGAGGCACTAGCTCCAACATCACATAAAACAAATCAAGAAAAGATATTTATTTTGATCTTGACCATAGGATCTCAACCATCTTCTAGTTTTCTAGGAATAGAAACTTCTCTAAGTTTTTCCTCCCTAGCTTTGATAAGAGCATTAGTGATATGCTCGGTGAAGGCAATATTGAGTGAACTAGTGTGGGGGTCTTTGGCCATCTTTTGTAAGAATTCGATAACTTCGAAGAGATTGCAATTGTAAAAGTCAAGTTCACTACCATTAATTAAAGTGGAAGTGCTATTATTTAAGCTCATTTGATCTTTGACACTCTCCAAGTTAAAGGAACTTTCTTGTCCTAAATTTGAGTTTCAGCATTGCCATTGATAGGTCCATTGGTTGGAATAGGGATTTGATGGGTGCTGAAAGTTTTCAAATCCTCAACAACATGTAAAGTAGAAAGTGTAGTGTGTGTAGGAAGTTCTTAACTCTCTCTTCCAAGGAGGAAACAACTTTAGGTTTGGCCGCCATTTGATTTATCAAAGTGGCCTGAGTATGATACATATTGGGAACATGGGGTTCGGTGGTAGTGATTCTAGTTTGGAGATTGGAAATCTCGCTATTTAGGTCCTCAAGTTGTTTGCTAATGTTTTGCAAAATAGAGGAATGCTCATTTAATTGTCTAGAGAAGGTCTTATTTTGTTTATATTGGGTGTGCATATAATTCTTTGTAGCCTTCTCTATTTCTAGAAGTTTTTCATAACTAGGCATTACTCTATCATTAGTACTGTAGCTATAGGAGTTGTTTGAAGAAAAAGGTCTAGGATTGTTGTTACAAAAATTACTCCTATAAGCAATGTTATTAAAGTTGTTCCTAAAGATAAAATTAACATATATTTGCTCTTTCTATTGAGCAACCAAAGAGTTCAAAGGAACATCACGAGGATCAATAGGAGCTTGCTTAGTAAGTAGAGACATAATCAAATCAACCTTTTCATTTAAAGAGGAGATCTCCTCAACATAGTTTACCTTCCTACCTGTTGGAGATCGCTCAGTGTGCCATTGAGAGTAGTTTGGCATAATATCATCTAATAGCTCTGTAGTAACACCAAGTGTGGTTGACATAAAGGTTCCTCCGCGGCCGAGTCTAACAGATTCCGCGAAGCAAAGTTCAATCCTGCATAAAAAGTCTGGATAACCATCCAGGTAGTCAATCCATGAGTAGGACATTTCTCAACAAGAGATTTTATACGTTCCCAAGCTTGAGCCACATGTTCACCATCAAGTTTTCTAAAATTCATAACGTTACTCCTCAACTGAATAATCTTAGCGGGGGGTAGTACTTCCCAATAAAAGCATCCTTACATTTATCCCAAGAATCTATGCTATTCCTAGGTAAGGATTGGAGCCACTCCTTAGGTCTTCCTCTCAAGGAGAAGGGAAAAAGCTTATGTTTAACAGTATCACCATCTACTTCTTTGTACTCTTCCATATCACAAAAGTCAACAAAATTATTTAAGTGCAAAGAAGCATCATCTCCAACTCTGGGAAATTGTTCTTTCATAACAGGGTTAAGGAAATCAGGTTTGATTTCATAAGAAGGCGTCGAAGTGGCGGCTCGACCAATAGGAGTGCAAATAAAGTCATCATTGTTGTGACTTATGAAGTCGCAAAGCTTAGTGTTTTCAGTGGAACCCATAGTAACAGCTGCAAGTAAGAACAAAGTAAATTTTTTTGGTATTTTGTATAAGACACACAAGCAAAGATAAAAACTGTAAAGTAAACTAACAAGACTAAAAAGCAAAGGTAAAGGGTACTGTGCAAATCCCCTATCTTAAAGCTTGGAATCCCCGACAACGGCGCCAAAAATTTGCTTGATGGATGTAGATCACACCTCTTGGTTGGATACCCCAAGTGGAAGGTTATGATGTAGACGACAACATATTTCCCTCAATAAAGTCACCAAGGTTATCAATCCAGTAGGATTCCAAAGACAACAGGTAGGTGGCAACATCGCCAGAAATTACTTGGTGGCTAAGTTGACGTGGACCTGCACACAAGAACACAAATCACTTTGCTCCGAACGAGTTCAAAGAGGTTGTCAATCTCTCTGGCCTTGTTGTTTACAAAGGATCAAACACAAGGGGAAATAATAATAGTGCGACTGAAAGGAAAAGTAAACGGTAAATGCGAAGGTGTAAACTATGGTGAGAATATGGACCGTGTCGTCGGGGCGACCCGGGGGACGTCCCTCTTCGCTTCCGGATGGTGTAGCCGGGGCCAAACCTGCCTTTTGTTGTTGGAGGTCTTCCGTTGACGTTCAAAACTTCATGGGAACTGATAGAATGGCTCGAGTAAACACAGGGGTTTACCCAGGTTCGGGTTGTCTGGAGACGTAACACCCTACTCCTACTTGTCTGATCTTTCCTTGGGGAATCATAGTACAAGATGATCCTCCGAGAAGGGCACCCTACACTACGTACTCCAACTCTTGTTCTATCTTGGTTAGCTATGTTGTGTGATGAGTTAGCTGGATGGGATCATTTTACGCTGGTCTATGTTGGGCGGAGAGGAAAGGAACCCCCCCTCATGGTGGCGGACGTCTCCCTTGTATATCTCAAGGGGATAGTCATAGGTGCCACCGATTCCTACAGTGATTGCAATTATAATAATTGTTTTCCTGCTTGCGTGGAGGGTCTTGAAGTATTCCTGGAAGCTTCGGCGGTGGCGCGATGACAGCTGGGTCATGAACGCGTTGAGTTGCCATGGAGGCTTGCGCCAGGTTTCGCGGTTCTCTTGCCGCGCGGTGGTCGTTGTCTTCTTGTGTATGAAATGCTCTGTTCTCGTGGTCGGGCGGTGGTAGACAGCTTGGACTCCACTGTCTTGGTGCTGAGGTGGAGCGTTCTCTCGGGAGGTGGATGCTGCTCCTGGGAACCGATGCTTCCTGTTTTCTCTTGCTGCTTCTCTTCCAGACGGGATGCATCATGGCCCGAAGGCCCGAAGCATCACCTTCCGGTAATTTCTCTTCCTGGTGGCACTCATACTTTGTGAGATTTGATGTAATCATCATGAGTTCCACCTCTTGTGGACCTCGTTGCAGAGTGGAAGAGAGGGTCCCCCATATCTCCAAAGAGGTGATCCGGAATGGTTTCTCTAGGGATTGGTAAACGGGGCACCCTGGCTCCCGGTTACTGACAGTAGCCCCTGGGCTTGATTTGGACGGTTGGCTTCCCAATAGTCGGAGTCGAGTCCTTCGAGAAGGCGTGGAAATCTGCACAACGACTGTCTCGTTGTTGAGACAGCGCTGGCCCTGCCACGCGCCAGACCGCCAAATGGATTTGACGGGTGATGACCTGACGGATGAGAATGATGATAAACTGCAAAGGGGTAAGACTCGAGGAGGTGCAGTGACATGATCTCGGTAATTAATTTGTCTGACAAGGGTAGAAAAAACCACTCCCCTATTGCTACCTCGCAGTATTTAATTGAGGGGGGGGGGGGTTCGTAAAAGGAAGAGGCAAGCTCCACCTCCTCTGTTCCCCCCTCGCTTCCTTCTTTTTCCCTTCTCGACTCCATGGCACCTCCAACGCACTCCCACACCTTGGAAGCGGCTGCCCAGGCAATGCTGGGGTGCATAGCGGGGCAATGTGCCACATTCGTGGAGGAGCCTTCCGAGGAGCCTTGAAGGTTTCCAGTGGCCGCGAACGAGGCGGTCGAGCCGGAGGGTCGTCCTCCTTTGCTCTAGCGCGGGCGCACCCAGGGGTTGCGTCCCACGAGTTCTTCGTGGGGCTGGCCGATCCCCTGTGCGGCTAGCTCTGCCTACCCGACTTGTTCGCGCAGGTGATGGCGGAACGCAAGCCTCAGGGCATGTAGCTCCGAGTAGATGGTTTCCCCCATGGTCCGGCTTGGGTGGCCACGTCTTTTGGAGGAGACGGTTCCATGTACCTGGACCAGGGGTGGCAGATGTTCACTCCCTGGCGCAACATCCAGCAGTTCCAGTGCCTCCTGTTCATGTAAGACGGCCAGGAGACGCTGTGGATGAAGATCTTCCACCCGTGCGGGATCCGCGTGGACTGCTGCGCGGAGATCGTCTCCAGTGGCTCCGGCCAGTCCGTCACCGGGGATGCCATCAAGGACTTCCTGGGCGCAGAAGCCATCGCCGGCGGAGCAGGGACGACGGTCTCTGAAGATGGTGGCGAGATGCCACTATTGGGGATGATCCGTGCGGGTCGCAATTCTCCACCTGCAGGACGCTTTTATTTTGATCCTGCTCTTTCACTTACCTGGTAGTCGATGTAGGATTGTGAGGTAGCCAATCCGTTAGTAGCGCAAGATGTATATAATCGATCCGGGAACCTTGGCTGTATTTTGGTTCCGAAGAATCTCTTGAGGGAGGTAATGAATGTAGTATTCTGGCACTTACCTAACCCTTTGTTTGTTTGTACGTTGCATGATTCGGCCACCACCGAGATAGGTGGGGGATTTTTTCTTGTTATCCTTCCGGAATAACCTTTTGACCAAGTTCATGGCTTAGTCAGAGAGGCTTGTCCGCCTTGCTCTGCGCGTCAGATAGGCACCTTTTAGAAGGAGAGTCCACAGAAGACAAGACTGTGGGGGTCTTGCTTCTCGGTTGTCTCATTCGTAAAGGGCCTTCCGGAAGCTCGGAAGCTTGGAGGGTCACCTTCCCAAGATCTTCACTTGGTCACCAAGTGGTGTTAATGTCCCGAAAAGGTGATACAACCTATCGCGAGGGAATCTTCCTGGGTAGGAGCCAAATGTCCCCCGCGTGTCAGTGGCCACGCGTGGGTTGGTCATCCCTCTCAGGATATTCAAGCCGTGTTCATCGGGCGAACTGACGGAACAACACTTGCCGGCTGCGCGGAGCAGGGCCGGTTGCTTGATTGTGGGCTTCTAGCGGGAGACAGGTGTCGATTGACGACACATGTCGCCGCGGTCTTCAGCCAAGACATGATGGGAACGAAGCATTGATCTCCTCCGGGAATGGATTATATATTTTCCGGGAATAATCATCCGGTCCATAGAAAACCATCCGGAAGTGAGAATCCGGGAATATTGAGATAGCCCTCCCACCGGACACATATAGATATCCAGGAGTAGGCGTCCGATAAACTTCCGGGAATAAGCATTCAGTCTGAAGAAAACCATCCGGGGATTATCATCCGGGAATTATTGAAGAACCGTCAAGGACAAGCATTCGGGAGCACTGATAAGCCCCCGGGAATAATAAATCCATTGTCTTTAGAGAAGGACTTTGATGGAAGGCCTATTATCCCTTGAGGTAAGGTCAATCCATATTATTATCCCTCCTATCAATACTCTCTTCGACGGCATGTGCCCGGGCTTCTGGGACCAAACCCATTTGTCTTCGGAAAAAATCCCAATGACTAGGGCGTTAAGCTCCAAACTCCATTTTAGCTGCTTCGACATGCTGGAGCCAATGGGGTGATCTAAAAAAAAGGAAAATGAACATTACGGCTGACATAAACGTTGGCCCTCCTTCTAGCGCCAGCTGTCGTCGGAATGGACTCGGGGGACACCCCTCTTCTCTTCCGAATGGTGTAGCCGGGGCACACCTACCCTTTTTTGTAAGAGGTCTTCTGTTGACGTCCGAAACGGCATGGGAACTGATAGAATGGCTCGAGTAAACACGGGGGTTTACCCAGGTTCGGGCCATCCGGAGACGTAATACCCTACTCCTGCTTGTCTAATCTTTCCTTGTGGGGACATTCGCTGGTATTAAGTTGTGAACCCCAACCAAATTGTAAGATCAAAGCAACAGACAACTGCCTTAACACTCTATGCGTAATGTAAGAAATCTTTATGTCACGCAGTCAAAAACACCATAGTTTTACCCCTAATGGCAACATCACATTCCCTAGTCTCATGTTTCTGTCACTCAAGCTAGACACCGGGAGACATGATCCCATCATATATCATTACTCTCCCTCTTGGAGTTGTAATCTACTACTTGGCCAAAGTAACAAACAACAACGGAGAACATGATAGATTACTCAAGAACAAAAATATAAAGGTAATCAAATATATTACTCATCACAATCTGAACATAATCTCATAATCCATTGGATCCTAGCAGACACGACATAGCAAACTAGGAATTCATACATAGATGCCTTGATCATGATAGGTATCTCACAAGGACTAAAAACTGAAGCACAAGATTGGAGAGAAAACATCAACTAGCTACTGATCGTGGACCCATGGTTTAAGGGGGACTACTCATGGCACATACCGGAGGCGATCATGGTGGTGGAGAAGCCTCCGAAGGTCAATCCTCCCTCCGACAGGGCGTCGGGACTGGTGCTTCAGGCGATCCCGAGATCTGAATCGCGGCGGCAGTGGAACAGTAGGTATTTTCGCGAAACGGAGATCTCTCTGAGGGGTTTCGGGACGAAGGATAAATATAGGCCAAAGGGGTTGTCAGGGGTGCCCCCCTGGCCCAGGCGGCTAGAGAGTGCCCCCTGGGGCACGCCAGGGAGAAGCCTGGACAGGATAGGGCCCCTCCGGCTCCCCTTCGGGCTTCTGAAATTTGTCCCGATGAATTTTATTTTGGTATTTTTCTGGAATTTTCCGAACACTTTGATTTTTCACCTTTTTCTGCAATGCACGGACTAAAACAAACAGAAACTGGCACTAGGCACTGAGTTAATTGGTTAGTCTAAAATATGTTGTGAATGATATGAAAGTGCATCAAAACATATAGCAAAGTCACCAAAACAAGCATGGAACAAGAAAAAAATTATAGATACGTTTGGGACGTATCATTGGGCACCGTACGTGTGCGAGTACTACGAGGTGCGGCACGTGCGACAATCACAAACCAGGGTGTCTATATGGCCAGGGGGCATAAAGGTCACACGAATTCATCAACCACGTCTGCGGGAACGTTTCCCGCACAATGGACTACACACCAGAGGTATGTGATACGTCCCAAATGTATGAATAATTTCTGCTTGCTCCATGCTTATTTTGCTGATATTCCTATATGTTTTGATGCACTTTAATATCATTTACAACATATTTTGGACTAACCTACTAATTCAATGCCCAGTGCCAGTTTCTATCTCTTATTGCCATGTATTGCAGAAAAAGGTCAAAAATAAAAGTGCTCAGAAAGTTCCAGAAAAATTACCAAAAAAAAATCCAAGTCAGAAGACTCTAGAAGTCTGAAGGGGGCCGCTGACGACGAGAGAGTTTATAATGGTTTCTCTCCCTTCTTTGGTTACCCCAAGTGGAAGCTGAGATGTAGGACAACAACAAATTTCCCCTATGTAGAGGATAGGGTTTGTCTCCAGTAGGACTGTGGTAGTGATAAGTAGGTGGCAAGGAAACAATGGCACTGAATAAGACAAAAGTTGTGTCCTTGACCTGGACCTACACACAACACAAGTAACTTTGCTCCCAATGAAGTTCAGAGAGGTTATCAATCTCTCTGGTCTTGTTGTTTACAAAGGATCAAAACACAAGGGATAATGATAATGATAGCAACTGGAAAGTAAAAGCAAGAAAGTAAATAAGCGTGTAAACAGTGATGAGAATATGGACCGGGGTCCCGTGATGTTCACTAGTGATGTATCTCTCCCAAAAGACGATAAAACTGCTATGCGAGGTAAACAAATTACAGCTGGGAAATTGACAGGAGTATAAACGCACCGCAATGCTAACTATGCTACAAAGAAAGGAAGAGGCTCAAAAGCATGGGAAGTACGCCAAAATAAGTAGACCGAAATCCATCTGCATCTACTACTAATCATCCATCTTGAGATATCTATCCAGAACATCTCGCTGGTATTAAGTTGTGAGCCCCACCCAAAGTGTAAACCCAAAGCAACAGACAACTGCATTAAAAAGCACTTTGCGTAAAGTAACCAATCCTTGCAACCGCGGTTACAAGCACCGTTGTTTTCCCCGTTGTGGCAACAACACATCCCCTAGACTCATGTTTCTGTCACTCAAGCGTGTCATCGGGGGGCATGAACCCACAATCGAGCATAACGTTCCCTCTTGGAGTTACTACCTACTACTTAGCCAAAGCAATATACAGCAACGGAGAACATGCAAGAATTACTTAGAAATAAAAATATAAAAGATAAGAACCAAATATAAACATAATCTCATAATCCATCAGATCCCAGCAAACTAAGCATAGCAACAACAGAAATATTACATATGTGCCTCGATCATGTAGGACAGCTCACGAGGACTAAACCATGAAGAACAAAGAGGGGAGGAGAACATCACATAGCTACTGATCACGGACCCATAGTCCAATGAAAACTACTCACGGCACATCCGGGAAGCATCCATGGTGGAGGGGAAGCTCCCGGAGACTGTCCTTGGGGGTTTCACGTCACGGGGATTAAATTGGCGAAGGGGGCAGACAGGGGGGCCACCAGGTGTCCAGGCGGCCACCCGGCGCGGCCCCACCCTAGGCCGCCTGGGCACCAGGTGGGGCCCCTCCGGCCCTCCTTCGGGACTCTGGAAGCTTCCGTTGCGCTGATTTTTTATCTGATATTTCCCGGATTTTTGGAGCACTTTTAATATGGGGGAAAACTGAAATAGAAAAACACCAGAAAATAGAAACTGACACTGGGGTGCACTGAGTTAATAGGTTAGTCCAAATATGATCAAAAGTGTATGAAACTGTATCTAGATCATAGAAATATCACACAAAACATGCATGGAGCAAGCAGAAATTATAGATACGTTTGGGACATATCAATATCCCCAAGCTTAATTTCTGCTCGTCCTCGAGTAGGTAAATGATAACAAGCATAATTTCTGTGGTGACATGCTAGCAACCATATAAGAACTTTGAAAGTAAATAAATCAATGTATGTGATTCAATTCAAGTCATAACATGCAAGAGTCTATATTGGCATTGTAACAACAAAAGAACATTAGGTGCAAGAGCTCTCGCTGTCCGTGACTCGAATGTCCCCAAATGGTGTTTGCGTGCAAGAAGGGGGATAGGAAATACGAGAAAAAAATATTTTTGTTGAGAACTTAATCTACTAAAGTTTCACACTTGTTCGTCTTTGTAATCTTATCTTGACTCGTCCCCAGACCACTAGCCAGGTACAAGTCAATTTGATCCACTCCTTTTCGATATTTTGAGCACTCATGCAATGGATGAGCGTAAGCAAGAAAGTTGACACTTCGGATGGCAAAGAGAGAAATATGGTGGAGGAGGAAGATAAAAAGGGTGAGAAAGGCTCACATCAATGAGGACAATCATAGGCGAGAATGCCAAATGATAGATATGATGTGAGGAGTAGGGATTGCCATGCAACGGATGCACATATGAGCTAAGAAAAGCTCTCCAATGGAACTAGTGGGGGTGCATCCAACTTGCTCGCTCATGATGACCTAGAGCTCATATGAGGAGGCTCATCCTTGGAATCAACCAAGTTCTATAGTGTGAAGGTCCCCACATAGCTATATGCATGTATGATCATCTCTATGGAGTAGAAGGATAAGAGGGAGTACTAGTGTGGATCTTTAAAAAGGATAGTAGTGTTGCCACTTTCTCTCTTTTTATTTCTTTTTTCTCCCTTTCCTTTTTTTTGTATTTTTTGGTGGCCTCAATGGCTCTTTCTATTTAACTCTCATTTGTCCTCTTTGGGACCTCTTATTTTGTCCACTTTGGGATCTTTTCTCACTTAAGGGCAACACTCTAATTTACAAGAGATTATAGAAGATCTTTCACACTTTACAAGGTACTCAAACATAAAGAAGATGTAGCTATCATGATGTATGCAATGTATGCCTCTGCCAGTGTAGCAGGAACAAGTGTGGCATGAAGATCAAGTCATGAAGAGGTGGATGTTGTATGGCAATATATCTCGGAAAGGCTATGGAAATGCCTTGATAGGTAGGTATGATGGCTGTTTTGAGGAAAGATATAAGGAGGTTTATGATGACATAGCGTATCATGCCAAGGGTTTGGATGTACCGGCGAAGGTGGATGCCAACTCTCAGAGTGAGAAGAAGGCAATGCATGGTACGGAAGAGGCTACCAAATATGAGGTGGAAGTGTCAACTTTCAATACTTACATTAGTCCAAAGAACTCATGCACTTATTATCGGTAACTCTCAATCTAATAAGGAGGTTCACAAAGTGACAAGTACCCCGAGGAGGAGTGTATGGGGGTTTGGTTATCCTTGTGCATCCTCGACTCATGGTACGTGAGTGTACTTTATTATCCGATCCCTCAAAAGATTAGCGATCCATCTAGTAGCTAGAGTTCCCAACTAGTTTTGTAGGTTTTGAAAATAAACACGGATTGCCCAAAATACGACACCTATCACTAATAGGCTAGAGCTCTTGACACCAAAAGTTCAAACATTACTCACAACAATACCTTAAAACTATTGCAAGTTACTACTAAAATTAAATAGCAACCTTAATTACCTACTTTAAAGACAAGACATAACTCAGTGCAACAACCAACTGTAGGGGAACGCAACAGAAAACAAAAATTTCCGCACTACGAACACGCCCAGGACCACTATGGAGACTGCATACAAGGTTTTGATCTGATCGTTACCGACTCGTAGCGCAGCGGAAGTAGAGTCGATGTAGATCGTCGGTGCAGATCCCCGCAGCTAGGATTTACAACGTCCCAACCGCGAGGATGTTCTCCCTCGTCTGCTCCTCGAACAGCGCTCCGGGAGGCGGTCGGACAGTCCCTCGGACGGTGTCACGGACAGCCCTTCGGGAGGCCCCTCGAAACTCGATCGGTAACTCGGACAGCCCTTCGGGAGGACCCTTGAAACTCGAACGATAATTTGGACAGCCCTTCGGGCAAAAGATCGAAACTACGACCTCTCTACGGGGTTGCACACATACGGTGTCAGCTATCTGACAGGGCCTCGCCGTCCAGAACTAGTTCCTGCCGGAACCTAGACAGCCTTTCGGCTCTACGAAACTATTTCGCTGGGAGGGAGAGAGAAAGCCAGATCATGCATGGCATTTGTATAGAACTCAAGGGAGAGCTTGGATCAAGGATATGGGGCTGCCCTCACACCTCTATTTATAGGAAACCCAAGGGGGCTTTCTTGGCTCCCAAGTCCTTCTAGAAGGCTTTCCAAAAATATCCCAAGTAGTACTTTTTACTATTCATAACACCACTTTTTCGCGTCCGAAAAATCCGAAAATATTTCTGTGGGTCTTAGAATAATTCCAATACCCACTAAAATGATTTTGGGCGCGTTCCGAAACAATTTCGTATTAGTGATTTTCATATGCGAAAAGCAACCTAAGCATTTCCGGCAGCTCCCGAACATTTCTGGCAGCTCCGAAATATTTCCGAAAAAATATTTTATTCTTTTCTCCAGAAAAATTCCAGAAGTTACCAGAACAATTCTGGCACCCTCCAAAAGTACCAGGTGCTTACCGAAACCTTTTCGGCTTAGTGGTTCACTCCGAAACAACTTTTCGGTTTTACCGAAACTATTCCGGTGTTCTCTCTCCAGAACTTTTCCGTTTTCTCCGAAACCTTTTCGGTGACTTTCTCTCAGACTCCCTGTCTAGTATTCAGCAGATAGATGACCCTTAAGCGTGTGACCCTATAGGTTCGGTGAAGTATAGAAATGACCCAGAATGCTTTCCGATCAATGATCAACATCGGAGCCGTGGACACCCATATTGACCCCTATACCCACACGAATAAATATTCGAGTGAACCTCCAGTTACCGTGTGCTATTCCTGTTGCTTCGCGATATGTTACAAACACCCGAGGTGAGACTTATCGGCATCCCCTTGAATCAACAACTTGTCCACTATGCCAGTTACCTCGTTTCCGGTATTGTTCTCTTTTCTCGTTCCCGTGTTCCGGCATCCCTGTGATCAAATCACACTGTGCCTCGCCAGACGATGGTGGATACTGTAACACCGAGAGGGCCCGAAGAATATCTCTCCATCGACGGAGGAGCAAATCCCAATCTTGAGCTACCTAGTTCCTGGTCATACTTTTCCGTGAACCCGTAAGCCGCCGTAATAGCCACCCTTTTACAGATGACGTTTAACAAACCCCAAAGTTCACGAAGCAAGTACGAAGGAACTCGATACTCTCATGGTCTAAGGAATTATGCAAACGCTCAACTTTCTCTGTGTTATAATCCATTAACTGGTGACGAATGTATCTCATAGCATAACAGCAATCTGGGTCGATTCAACACAAATGTTCTTCTAACATTGTGCCCTCAAAGTTGCCGGCATAGTAATGCCCATGATCAGGAAAACAGAACCATCATGCAACACTTGAGCTAGTCTTAGAGGCGAGACTAGGAATATATATTTTATCCGTTTATTATTCCACACGTGCATATGAGTCTTCCTCCGAGCCTCGTGGTTATTGCAGACTCGAGAACCATTGCAGTTATAGCATGGAATATAAACATAATTACAAACATGGAGATAAATAATAACATTTATTATTGCCTCTAGGGCATATCTCCTACAGACTCCCACTTGCACTAGAGTCAATAATCTAGTCAATGCTAATGCACTTTACACCTATGGCATACTGGTGTAAAATATGCTCCGCTTGTGGTATAGCCTGATGTCCAACGGATCTGACAACTTCAGCTCCGTGTGTATCTTTGCATATCCTCGCGTTTTCACGCTTTCACAAAATTCATATTTTGTGTGGACTCGGCTTTGTATATATGCGAATCACTGGTCGAACCTTGATTCCTCAGACTGAGCTATGGAGCAACTATCTTCAATAGTGTTCCATTGACCAAAGCCATCTTGGAACCATACTAAGTTCATGAATGAACTATATGATTCAACATCTTCTTTGTCGCTTCTAAAGCGTCATCATACTCAGCCTTTGTTATAGAATTTGCCACAGTAACCTGTTTGGAACAATTCCAACTTACTGTGCCACCATATCTCGATCACACAAAAACCCTTAACTTAGATCGAAAATCGCATGGAGCATTGATGAAGACTATATTGATGTAATTACTTACAACAAGAACTTCATAATCTCTTCTTGCGAGAAAACATGCCATCAGTGCTACTTTAGTACTCAATGAAATTTTTCACTTTTGTCCCATGATCAGTACTTTGATCACTTTGGTATCTATACTCGCAACAACTTGGGAGTACTGGACATATCTGGTTGTTTTATATACCATGGAATACATGATTAATCCAAACACAAAGGTGTATGGAATATCCATCATGTATTTTGCTCATCAGTGTTTTAGGACACCGAGTCTTGCAAAAACTCTTTCCATGTGACTTCGGCAAGAATCACTCCTTGGCGTTTTTAACGCTAAACTGTTTTAGCATCTTGTCAATATGTATTTTGGCTTAGACCTATTAGGCAATTATATCTCGTAGATAATTATGCCTAATATCAAGACTACTTAGCCCAAGCACTTCGTCGAAAAACTATTTTCAATGAAGTCTTAATTTGTGTCAAGAAATTTATATTATTTCCAATTAACAATGTGTTAGGCACACAAGGTTTTTAGAAATATTATTATGCTCCCACTTACTTTCTTTTAGCCACAAGCATCTTCGTTATCCATCGATGAAATCAAACTCTTTTGATTATTTCATCAAAAACGAAGATTCCAACTCCATTATGCTCTCTTTTGTCCATCGCAGGAACTCTGAAGTTTGCATACTCACTAGCATCCTCTGGACTGATAAAATACCTTGGACTGTATCATATGCAAGTCCAAGGCAGTATTTCCATATTATGGAAATCCTTTTGGCATCCATGTTTCATATCTCATGAATGAAATATGTATTAATTGCAAGTTTAACCCGAACCGACTTTAAGCATCTCTACGGAGAGACAATCTCGCCGTAGTTAATTCCTTGAAATTGTTATAAGCAACAAGTCGAGCTTTATGGATAAAACATTTTTATCCGTATCAGTTTATAGTTCCATTAATATTCGTTAGACTCAAAGTCTTCCGAATGGTCCATCAAGATACAATCTTGATTTATTTATATGGAAACTATCTCGGATTGTATTGGCATTTAGCCAATTCCGGAGTCAGGGCCCATCATTGCTTCCTTAATTATCGTAGGTATATTGTTGTCTAACAACAATATCTCGTTTGCGCACCTGAGAGGTTTGCATGAGTTTTGCCTACATGGTTCAGCTGCAAGTTCGACCGAAGTCCATACATCTCATGTAGGAGCTTCCGTATCAGTCGCAGTAGGAAACTCTGGAATCACTTCCAAGGTTCCTTTCCTTTGATCTGATGACGAAGATACTGTTATCTCATCGAGTTGCACTGTCCTCCCACTCACCTTTTTTCAAGAACCATTCTCTTAAAAAGCATACCGTTCTTTGTGGCAAAACCTTTTGCCTCGGTATAGTGGTGGAGGAATTCCCAATAATTTTGGATAACCTAGAAAGTAGCACTTGTCTGATTTGGAATAGGTTTGTAACCTTTTACACAAGCCCCATATTCCAAATGTTTAAGAAAATATATAACATGGTTGGGCGTACCGTACCATGGCGTCATTTCAACACACCCGATGGAGCTCTTTTCAGTGTAAAAGCCGCAGTTTCTAAAGCATTACATTAAAAGGGATAATGGAAAATTGATTTATGTCATCTTTGATCTTACCATGTCATAAATGGTTTGATTACATCTTCACGGACATTCCACTCACAGTGGTGTTCCGGGAGGTGTATGTTATGAAACTCTTTTCACAACTCATCAGACATTCGCTAAACTTGTAACTCAAAATATTCCTTTCTGCAATCGAATTGTAGAAACATAATTTTCTTGTTACAATAACTTCCACTTCATTTTGAAAACCTTTTGAATGATTTCAAAAGATCCAGACTTACGTCTCATCAAGTAAATATCCATATATCTACTTGAGTCATTTCTGAAGATAGATAAATCCACTACTAGTAACAACATTTATCGGACTACACACATCAAATGTATGATCACCAATAAGTTTGTTGTTCGTTCCTCATGGCCTGTGAATGGTATTTCAGTCTCTTAACTTTTCGGACGAAAGTTGCAAGTGTGAGATGATTCATAATCAAATGACTTCAAAATCCATCATTATGGAATTTCTCCATGCGGGTTTCTCCAATGTGACCAAATGCAGTGCCACACATATGTGGTATTCTTTTAGTATTTCGACATTTAGCGTCATTGTTTATGGATGTATCATATTAGCATCAATATTCGTAACATACATCCCATCCCCGATGGAAGCATGGCCCTTTATGTTATTCATAATACTGAACAACAATTGTTCTTTTATGAGCAACCTTCTTGCAACATACTTTATGCAATGGGCTAGAGTGTATAAAACTCTAAAACGAATTATGAAAATAAATACAGATGATGATACACCGATGGAAGGTATAGTAACTTTTACTATGTTCCCAGCGCGTATCTAAACCTCATTACTGGCAAGTCTTTTAGGCCGTAGTGGTTCTTGCATCGAGTTGCAACAGAATGCAATCGAGCGGGTATTCCTGTGATCAACTTTTAATCATAATACCCAAGAATTATGGACTAACTATTTAATCACAATTCCCAAGAACTATTTATTTTTGACCAGCCTTCCATACATCAATAACTTTCATGACTTTTATACATGAGCTGGACATTCCAGTCTTCTTTCTTTTTGCCCTTATACTTTTAACAGTTTAACTTTCAATATATTTCTCCTACTCTCAGAAGAAGCACCCAACTTTAAGAGTGGCGTTAGCCCCGGACTTCCTAGGCATGTGAGTCATACTAACACCCTTTGGACATTTCCTTTCTCTTTAAGTTGTTTGTTTTATTCACCTTCATCATATGACAGGCGTTCTTCTGGATCCCTCTCTTATCAGTCAAATGCCCAGTAAACACTTTACTAATACTTTGCAAACAATGTTGCTTTGGATATCTCATATCTTTTAGCCTTTGTCTGTATCTGAAAACAATTTTCAGTTCCATGAATATTACATAACTATCCCAAAACTTGTGAAGTTCGGGTTTTATGGAAGCAAACGTATTGCACTTGACCACAATGGAATTCTAGCTTTTGGATCGAAGGATGAGAGTCACATCATCCATAGCATTAGCGGGAGGACACCGAAAGCATGCGATAGGAAAAAATCCTTCTCGGCACTCTTGAGGACAATCCTCACATTACGTTACCAACCGTAAAGTTTTGACCAGATATTAAACAGCTTATTCAAATTTAATAGGGAAGGTGGAAACACGAGCCATTATTCTACAACTATTATGAAAATTATACTTAGACAGTGTTCATAATTAATTGCACTGAGAATTAAACAAGTTAATTCTAAAATGCGCTCCCACTCAAATCAATATCTCTCAAAATTGATTATGAGTGATTCAAGATCCAAATATCAATACAACGCCATAGAATCATCATCTCATGACGAGGATTTTGATTTGGTAGGCCAACTTGCCGATCACATCTCTATGTGACTCTTGTTCATCTTTCGATGCGTGTGTTCCGAGCTCAGGACGATCCTGCGATGAACGTCAAGACAACCAAGTGATCTTGCTGCGAGGTCTGACCTCACCCGCCTTACATTTCTCCAGTCGTTCGTACCCATGCATCCATGGCGCACCCCGAAAGGATAGATGCTGTGACGGTGCTACATTTGGGAGAACACTAACTACTTGATATTTTAAGTGAGAGATCACCCTAATAAAAAGCGACTACCGCGCAATCAAGAAGGGTGCAACTTAAGGGATAAACATCTCAGGTAATTCATAATTGCATGATATGGTATAGCCCCTTCTGACGGAGAAGTCAAGTATTTCTTCGTCTTTGGCATTTGCGTCGGAGTTCACCTTCGCAAAGTTTGCCACCACCTTGTCGATGCACCAAATAATATTGCTATCTCTATAGCTAATAAAATAAGTGCATTACATAAGGTTGACTCGCAGGTCCTTAAAGTGACAATCATATGGCTCCAGCCATCATGCCGAATCATGACACGCAGGTCATGTTAATAAATTTACATTATATAGTCATCTCATACATAATCAAATTAATATGAGCTTTGTTATACCACATCACATGCACATCCTGCAAAACCAAGTTAGACGCCTCTAATCGGTTTAGGCAAAAATTTATTTTACGTGGCTTCTAAGGTTTCAACCAAACCACAGCTACCAATGTTTTATCATCAAGTATGATTATTCAAGTCACTAGATTAACATAGCGGGGTGTATGAAGCACGAGATAATAAAATCTCGAACCCCATACTGAACTTCGTCATACGCGTGATCCCCGTGCAGATCATATCTGCATTGCCCTTTAGTCTGCGAAATTTCTTCTTTCTCTAACTATGGTGGAATTCAACGAACTGTTAGCACTTCTTTGATCAATCAGGATCGCAGATTGCCAGAACTTTGAAACTCCACCATACTGTTATCGACATCAGAAATATGCAAATTCTAGGGAAGCAACAAGAACATCGAGTAACAGATTTCATCTGCCACCCGCATAAATAATTTTCAGCAATAGATCTAATCTACTCAAAAATTATATTATGCAATACCCATACATCTCTATGTATTCTAGATCGCAACATGCATCTACGCATAGCATGGCTCTGATGCCACTGTAGGGGAACGCAACAGAAAACAAAAATTTCCGCACTACGAACACGCCCAGGACCACTATGGAGACTGCATACAAGGTTTTGATCTGATCGTTACCGACTCGTAGCGCAGCGGAAGTAGAGTCGATGTAGATCGTCGGTGCAGATCCCCGCAGCTAGGATTTACAACCTCCCAACCGCGAGGATGTTCTCCCTCGTCTGCTCCTCGAACAGCGCTCCGGGAGGCGGTCGGACAGTCCCTCGGACGGTGTCACGGACAGCCCTTCGGGAGGCCCCTCGAAACTCGATCGGTAACTCGGACAGCCCTTCGGGAGGACCCTTGAAACTCGAACGATAATTTGGACAGCCCTTCGGGAAAAAGATCGAAACTACGACCTCTCTACGGGGTTGCACACATACGGTGTCAGCTATCCGATAGGGCTTCGCCGTCCAGAACTAGTTCCTGCCGGAACCTAGACAGCCTTTCGGCTCTACGAAACTATTTCGCTGGGAGGGAGAGAGAAAGCCAGATCATGCATGGCATTTGTATAGAACTCAAGGGAGAGCTTGGATCAAGGATATGGGGCTGCCCTCACACCTCTATTTATAGGAAACCCAAGGGGGCTTTCTTGGCTCCCAAGTCCTTCTAGAAGGCTTCCCAAAAATATCCCAAGTAGTACTTTTTACTATTCATAACACCACTTTTTCGCGTCCGAAAAATCTGAAAATATTTCTGTGGGTCTTAGAATAATTCCAATACCCACTAAAATGATTTTGGGCAAGTTCCGAAACAATTTCGGATTAGTGATTTTCATCTGCGAAAAGCAACCTAAGCATTTCCGGCAGCTCCGAAATATTTCCGAAAAAAATATTTTATTATTTTCTCCAGAAAAATTCCAGAAGTTACCAGAACAATTATGGCACCCTCCAAAAGTACCAGGTGCTTACCGAAACCTTTTCGGATTAGTGGTTCACTCCGAAACAACTTTTCGGTTTTACCGAAACTATTCCGGTGTTCTCTCTCCAGAACTTTTCCGTTTTCTCCGAAACCTTTTCGGTGACTTTCTCTCAGACTCCCTGTCTAGTATTCAGCAGATAGATGACCCTTAAGCGTGTGACCCTATAGGTTCGGTGAAGTATAGACATGACCCAGAATGCTTTCCGATCAATGATCAACATCGGAGCCGTGGACACCCATATTGACCCCTATACCCACACGAATAAATATTCGAGTGAACCTCCAGTTGCCGTGTGCTATTCCTGTTGCTTCGCGATATGTTACAAACATCCGAGGTGAGACTTATCGGCATCCCCGTGAATCAAAAACTTGTCCACTATGCCATTTACCTCGTTTCCGGTATTGTTCTCTTTTCTCGTTCCCGTGTTCCGGCATCCCTGTGATCAAATCACACTGTGCCTCGCCAGACGATGGTGGATACTGTAACACCGAGAGGGCCCGAAGAATATCTCTCCATCGACGGAGGAGCAAATCCCAATCTTGAGCTACCTAGTTCCTGGTGATACTTTTCCGTGAACCCGTAAGCCGCCGTAATAGCCACCCTTTTACAGATGACGTTTAACAAACCCCAAAGTTCACGAAGCAAGTACGAAGGAACTCGATACTCTCATGGTCTAAGGAATTATGCAAACGCTCAACTTTCTCTGTGTTATAATCCATTAACTGGTGATGAATGTATCTCATAGCATAACATCAATCTGGGTCGATTCAACACAAATGTTCTTCTAACATTGTGCCCTCAAAGTTGCCGGCATAGTAATGCCCATGATCAGGAAAACAGAACCATCATGCAACACTTGAGCTAGTCTTAGAGGCGAGACTAGGAATATATATTTTATCCATTTATTATTCCACACGTGCATATGAGTCTTCCTCCGAGCCTCGTGGTTATTGCAGACTCGAGAACCATTGCAGTTATAGCATGGAATATAAACATAATTACAAACATGGAGATAAATAATAACATTTATTATTGCCTCTAGGGAATATCTCCTACACCAACTCTCTTAACAAGATAAACATGACCACTAAAGAGAGTTCCAGCAACAAACTAAACAAAAGCCAATGCTCTTGCTAAAGACAAACTAAGAATAAAACTAAACATGGCAGTAGCTACGAAAAGATAAAGAACACATAATAGTAAAAATATAAGCATGAAAAATCCTATGATGTGTTCTAGATTGGAGTGGACCGTGTTTCTCTCCCATACAAAGTAAGCTGGGGTCTAACTTGTTATGAAAATCAAGCAAAGCTAAAAAAAACTAAAAAGTAGACCTAAGAGCAAGACGCTCCAAGCATAGCACATAACTCATGAAGTGATAATAATATAGTGAGACGAAGGACGCACTGATGATTGTTGATGGAGAAGGGGATGCACGGGGGCATCCCCAAGCTTAGACGCTTGAGTCTCCTTGAATATTTATTGGGGATGCATGGGGGAATCCCCTAGCTTGAGCGCTTGACACTCCCGTATCTTCTTTCATCATCTTCCCTCGCACACTTGAAAACTCCCTTCATACATAACTCATCATAAGCTGATTAGAGAGGTTAGTACCCTTAATAAAATAATCTGTATATAAATATATTCTTGAAGAGCTACTGTTTCTCAAGATTTCCAAAAAGTTTTTGCAAAGAAAAAGCAATCTTAAGGTTTGAAAAAATAAGGAAAGGCAAAACGTGGCAGAATCTGTGAAAAATAGAACATAAGGTAGTAGAGAATTTTTTCGGGGCACTTCTGCAACTCAAATAAAAAACTCAGAACATACGAAAGTTTCACAATTGTATAGAGAATTCTGTGTAAAAAATTCAGCTCAAAAAGATGAACTGGTGATTTTTTCCGGTTTTTTCCGTCAAGAAGACAGAATCTGTTTTTGGGACAGCATGTCACAACTTTTGCTTCCTTTAGCATAAGAGGCTATAACTTGGCACAAAGCTTGAAAATAAAGATACAATGATGTTGCTACGGTAGTAAAAATCATCAAGACCACTAAAAACAGAAATAAAAATACCTTGGGTTTCCTCCCAACAAGCGCTTTCTTTTACGCCTTTAAGCTAGGCATAAGGCAAAAGAAGAATCAAGTTTTATCAAGAGAGAGAGAATAGCTAGCCCGTGTAACGGACTCAAAAGGTAACTTGATTTTATTTCTAGGGAAGTGTTCCATCCCATTTTTGAGAAGGAATTGAAATTTTATGTTCCCCTCTTTCATGTCAATAACAACACCAATGGTGCGAAGAAAAGGACGTCCCAAAATAATTGGACATAAAGGTTCACACTCTATATCCATAATAATAGAATCAACGGGAACATAATTGTCATGAAAATGATAAGAACGTCTTCGATCTTCCCTAAAGGTTTCTTTATGGAAGAATCAACAAGACAAACACCAAAATAACAAGATTCAAAAGGTTTCAATTCAAACATGTCATACATTCTTTTGTGCATGACGGAGGTAATAGCTCCAACGTCACATAAAGCATAGCAAGAGAAGTTATTTATTTTAATTTTGATGATAGGGTCCCAACCATCATCTAGCTTCCTAGGTATGGAGGCTTCTATTCTAAGCTTCTCCTCCCTAGCTTTGATGAGAGAATTTGTGATATGCTCCGCGAAGGCAAGATTAAGTGTGCTAGTGTGGGGGTCTCTAGACATTTTGTGTAGCAAGCTAATAACTTCTGAGAGGGTGCAACTATCAAAATCAATATCACTACTATCAAAGGTGGTAGTAGTGTCATCTAGGCTCACTTGTTTGAAACCCTCTATGTTCATAGGAGTTTCATCTTCTACGGTTGAGGTATTAGCATCACCATTAATAGGTCCAATGGGACTAGGGGTGCATTGGGTGCTAATAGTTTGAGTGTCCTCAACAATTTGGATAGTGGCAACTATGTGGTGTGTAGGAAGGCTCTTAATTCTATCCTCTTCCTCTTTTTCTCTATCCCATATTTCTTTAAGTTTAGCTTAATATTTTCATTGATTTGTAATTGGATAGCATTAATAGGAGTGGCCTTCCTCTTCTCAAGGGGAGAGGTTCTAATCTTTAGTATCTCAACATCAAGGGCTAAGCTATCTACCTTCAAATAGAGATTATCAAACTTATCTAATTTCTCTTCTACATTCTTGTTGAAGGCTTTTTGGGTAGTGATAAAGTCTCTAAGCATGTTTCCTAATTCAGAAGTGGGGTTCTTTTTGCTAGGATAAGTGTTGGTGTTCCCATAGTTGGATGGAAACGGTCGAGGATTGCTAGCAAAGTTGCCCCTATAAGCATTATTATTGAAGTTGTTTCTAGCAATAAAGTTCACATCTACTTGTTCCTGAGCAACCAAAGAATTTAAAGGAACATCATGAGGATCAATAGAGGGTTGCTTGGTAAGTAGAGACATAATTAAGTCAACTTTTTCATTTAGGGAGGTAATCTCCTCGACAGAGTTTACCTTCCTACCTGTTGGAGCGCGTTCGGTGTGCCATTGGGAATAGTTGGTCATCATCTCATCGAGAAGTTTTGTGGAAGGACCAAGTGTAGTTGACATATTGGTTCCTCCCGCGGCCAAATCTAACAGGTTCCGCGAGGTAAAGTTCAAGCCTTCATAAAAAGTCTGGATAACCATCCAGGTAATCAAACCATATGTAGGGCATTTCTTAACAAGAGAGTTCATACGTTCCCAAGCTTGGGCAACGTGTTCATTATCCAATTGCTTATAATTCATAATGCTACACCTCAATTGGATAATTTTAGCAGGTGGGTAATACTTCCCAATAAAAGCATCTTTGCACTTATCCCAAGAATCTATACTATTCCTAGGCAAAGATTGAAACCAGATTTTAGCTCCTTCCCTTAAAGAGAAAGGAAAACGCTTGAGCTTAAAAACATCACCTTCTACTTCTTTATACTTCTGCATATCACATAACTCAATAAAATTATTTAAGTGTAAAGCAACATCATCTCCAGCATCAGAGAATTGATCTCTCATAACAAGGTTTAGCAAAGCAGGTTTAATTTCATAAGAGGTAGCTGAAGTTGCAGGTGTGGCAATAGGAGTGCAGATAAAGTCTTTATTGTTGTGACTAGTGAAGTCAAACAACTTGGTGTTTTCAGCGGAACTGAAAGCTCAAGAATGATTAGAGGGGGAGGGGGTGAATGATCACTTCTAAAAATTCTAAGGAACTTAGAAGGAATTCATGAAAACTGTGAAGGACTAAATGCATCTCGAAAGAATTGCAGTATCGAAAAGACATGCATGGGTCGAAAGGATTGGGAGTGCAGGAAATCATCGAAGGCAAACAAGAGACGAGTAAATACTGAAAGTAAGTACAAGAAGGAAAATGAGCCTGACACGACGATGTTTGGTAAACCAGTTCACACTCTGCAAAGTGCTACTTCTGGTTGGAGGGACTGGTGATTGAACACCTGGAGAAAAACTCTCTCCGTCCTATTCTCCTCTGCAACAAACTCCTCGAGCTTGTTCAGTTTTCACTCGTGGTAGATGATTTAGGACATCTCTGAGACCTTTACAAACTTCCTTCAGCAACGACAATTTCTCTTCGACTGCTTGACAGGCGACGCCTAATCGTCTAGGAGACTTGCAGTTCTCCAAGATTAAAAGGTCGGCTAATCTCAACCTAAGTCTCTGTCAATTGCTCAACTCAGTTCTGACTTGGGTTCTGGTTTTCTCTCGAGTTCTCTCTTGGGATGCTCACAGTACTTCTGTCTCGGAATATTCAGTGGAGCAGCCAACGCGAAATGGCGGGTAGGTGCGGGGTATTTATAGGTGGCGATCCCGATGGGTGAAATGACTGAAGTGACCCGATGCAACTGCTTGACGCCTGTCCACAACGGTCGGATTTTCAATCACTGTGCAACTTTTCTTGCGGAGCAAGTAAGTTGACTCACGGAACGAGTTCTCTCTCGAAATCACGAAGTGCGATGACTTTGCCTTAGAGCTATTACTCGGCTCAGTGAGATTTATCTCGGTAGGCTTTCGTAGGTTTATGTTGAGTATAGAAGATTCACTTCGACTAAGATCTCAACTAGCAAACCCCTCTTGATAGTACGGTTTTTCCTACGACTCAAGAAAGAAAAGAGAAACTAGTAAAAAGACTACGTCTTCGTCCAGCTTCAGCTTTCTCCTCGTTGCGCGTTTACTCGAGAGCATCTTCTTTCTCGGTGAAATTTTTGGGGGTCGTCTTCCTTCAAAGGTTTCAGTAGTTAACTGCGGCTTCGGTGCAGTGAGTTGTCCTTCGACATTCTACTTGAAAACTCCATTATCTCGAAACCTAAGTATCTGTTTATACTCGAAAACAGTATTAGTTCCACTACTGCTTTGTCCAACAATCTCCAAAACCTTCGGGGGAAAAACTTGCTCTTACAATCTCCCCCTTTTTGGAAGATTGTTGACAAAACAGGCATCGATAAATAATTGAAAAGTTTTGAGGTTTCGAAGATAAACCAGTGCTAAGATCGATGATATACTCCCCCTTGATGTATGCACGGAAGATGTAAATTTCCAATGAAGTCATATTTGATAATGATTCAGTCGAGGGAAAAACATCAACATCTTAGCGAGCAAGATTGCATTCCAAATGATATCTAAGAGAAAATTATGCAATATCCTCGATTAACATGTGAACTTATATGACAGATAACTTCTTGCAAAATATTATGTATCGCAAGCATAGAAGATAGATATCTTACGATAAAAAGTAGCAGTTCACACGACCTACTTAGAGTTAGTTACATCCAGATCGAATATGAATCGAATGTTTGTTGAAACCACTCAAAAACTCAAAGTTTAAAGTTCAACGACCAAAAAGCAGAGACGCTTAACCCCGATAGCAAACTAATTTCTTCGATGCCACTACATCTCCCCCTTTTTGTCACAACGTACAAAAAGTCGAGAGAATAGGGTCGAAGGAAATCCCTACTCGCTTGAGCGGCGCTGGCGACGACGAGAGGATTCCGCGAGCGTGGAAGGACGTCGAATGGGGAGATCACCTCGAGGAGTAATCTTCGTCCGGAATGAATGCTGATCACCAGAAGATTCCAGCTGGGATTCTAGAGGGGTCTTGGGACTTCGAGGAAGTGGAGAGTAAACTCTCGCTTGGCGTCGAGGTGCTTCGTCTGGGTCGGAGTCGGAGGAAATGGTGTCCATAGTGATATGGTAGTAATCATCGCCACTGAGTACATCCATGTTCTTCGGCATCAATGTTATTGTTGAATCTGGTCGATCGACACGATCATCAATTTTCCATTGCCTCTGCAGATGAGGACGTAATTCTTCGAATCAGCAACGCTGTAGCTGAACGAGGGAATTGAATTTCCGCAGACCTTTGCATTCCCTGCTAAGACATTCACAAAGAAGTTGATTTTTGTTCATTGTGATGTTGTGCAGATGGTTTATTTCATCCATCATCTTCTGTTTCTGCAGGAAATCTTGGTCGATGTGATGCTGAAGCATTTGCTGAGACCGAAGAGAGAATTCCATGTGGTGCACTGGCTTAATGAACTTGGAGCGAATATTGCGTTCTGTCATATGTGCACGGATGCCAGTGTGCTCAGCAAAACGGTCGTTGGGTCGAGCAATAATCTGCAACACCACTCTCACTGTTGGAGTAAAGATCTTCGGGTAAATTGACACGGGGAATGGCACGTCCCGAGAGCAATTGCAGATGGCCATAAGCCAAGGTGCATATGGCTTGTGAGAATTGTGATCATCAGCACAGGAAACCATCGTACGAATGAAGTAGTCTTCAAAATCAAAGGGATGACCATGGACTAGCTTCATCAGAGCAAGTTGCACATCATTGGGAATGGGAAAATCATCATGCACGTCAAGCATTGGCATCAAAGTCTTCGACAAAATGTAGAACCAGGATTTGGCTTCGAAGACTAAGTGCTTGGGCATGGGTTCAGTGGGGTAGTAATCTCCTACGACATCCGGAGTCATCAGCGTAGAAAATTCAGAAGGAGTTGGGGCAGGAAGATCATGCAGTTTATGTGGTAATCCTTCGAAACGAGGCCAGTTGAGCACTGCCAGAAATTCATCTACAGTCATGTGAAACACTTTTCCTTGAATCAAGTAATCAAACTTCCAAGTCTTCGAGTCTTCGGGATCACCAGTGACATAGAGTGTGGCATAGAACTTCTTGATGAGCTCAAGATTATATCCAGAATCAAGAGAAAACATCCTGTGAGCATGAAGACCATCAATTGTTTCGGCAACATTCTCGAAAAAAGACGTGGCGTACACCGAAGGCATATCAAGATATTGATGTTGAAAAACTCTGGCCTTGTTGTAAAGCACACGAGTGTAATAGATGGCTTGCTCCTTTGTCCAAAATCGAAGAGAATATGCATTCCTTGGGTTCTCGTAGGGATTTGGCCCGAAGAAAAATGGCTTATGTTTGTGTCTCTTGAAGATAGGACCTCCTCGAGGGATATCTAGGCGGAACAAAGGAAACATTTCTCTCGGATGAGCATAGTGGAGTAGCTCATCGACATGAAATACTTCATCTGCATTGTCTGGCATTTGCAGGATGGGCTCAGCAGCACGAGGTTGTGCAGATGAAACATTTACAATGTCCTGAGCTGGAATAGCAGCAGGAGCATTTTCCTCGGCTTTCTCATCGACATCATCTCCTTCGTCGGCATTCTCATTTTGCTCGGCCTCTTCAGTCTCTATGGCCTCGAGATCTTCATCAAGCTGATCGAAAGCATCTATCATTTCTTCGTTCGGAGAATTTGAGGAAGATGAGGAGCTATCATCAGAGCTTGAGTCATCAGAACTTTCTTCTTCGGCAGTAGCCTCATCTGTTGCAGGCGGTGCCTCTTGGCGAGAGGAAACCGTGGTCACATCCACGTGTGCATCTTCTCCTTCGTGTAGGGTTTGGGAAGAGGAGTAATCCTTCAGCACTGATGGAACTGGGGATGGTGGTTCTTGCTCGACCTAAGCATTTTTCTCGGTCTCAATTTGAGCCTGAGGCTCGGTAGCTTGGGTGGTAGAGGGAATGACTTGTAAAAGTGGTGAAGGGTCGGGTGGTGGCGATGGAGCTTTTGGTGGAGTAGGTTGACGTGGTGGAGGAGTTTGTTGGCGAGGTGGTGGCGTTTTTGCTCAGAGTGGAGTGGGTTTTTTGGCTGGGGAAGTTTCTTCTCGTGATGGTGCAGCAACGACTTCGGCAGACTTCTTCTTCTTGGATTTCTTTTTGATTTCTGGCGTCCCACGCTCAGAGGATGGGGCAGTGGACTTTCTCTTTAGAGATTGTCTCTTGGTGAGAGAAACATTGTGCTCTTTGCACATATCTGTCACAATATGTCGAACTTTTTCATTGACAGCAGTGATATTTTCCTTCTGAGCTCTCCTTGATGCGGCAAGTGTATCAAGCTTGGACTTGAAAAACTGTCGGGACTCCAGGTCCTCAGTTTCTTCTCGAAGCTGTTGTGTATAGAATATTTCTTGCTCGCGGTCCTTGCGATCCTGGGTGAGATAACCATCCCATCGACTCATGTAGCGAGTAACTCGGCCTTGAATATCAGCGGGAACCTCATCCTCTTGAGTCACTTTGCTAGGAGTGGTGGCCATTCATCAGAGAATATTTGAAATTTTTACTGCATCCCATGCAGCAGTGGCGGTGGAATCTCCTTCGTTGGAGCTTTCGTCATCGGCACGAGGGCTGGAAACAATTGTTGCAGCAGGGGCAACTGGTGCCAGAGCAGCACGAGGGACTGGAGCTGCCCGAGATTTCAGACGAGCCTCCTTAGCTTTCCTTTAGGCCTCCTTGGTGGCCTTTGCAACAACAACTGGTTTTGTTACGACACTTGAGGCCTGAGCTTTTTTCCTTCGAGGCTCCAGCAGCCTTAGCATTTTTCTTCACAGCACTAGCGGCTGCAGCTTTAGCCTTCGTGACTGTGGGAGTCACTTCTTTCTCGATGGCACTAGGGGCCACGACCTTTTCCTTCGGGGCAGACTCCTTTTCTATCTGAAGTCGAAACTTATTAGAGACCAAATGCAATATGCCCAATTGCTTGGCAACAAGAGATTTCTTTGCCTCGGGCTGATTGTGAAAGTTTAGCAGTTTTTACTTCTCCAGTTCTTTGGCCTGAAGTTCCTGTTGCTTGGCCAACCTTTCCTTTCGCTTTAGCAACGTTTCATCATCTTCATCCACAGAAGCTTGCTTTCCCTTGGACCTAGCCGAGGGTTTTTGTTGACGTGGGGGTGCAGTGGCAATCGGTGGATCCGTGACTAAATTAGTCATGTCAATTATTGTTTCAGGAGCCTCAGCAGCTGGCTCCTGGATCCTGATGCCCTTTTGGCCTGGTTTCTTCTTCGATGTGGGAGGAGGAATGTCCTCGACATCAGCCTCAATACCCAGATCTTGTTGCTCGGTACTGTCTTCTTCTTCGTCAGAAGTTGCTTCTGGTGGAGAAACAACAACGACCTTTTTCTGGCGCTTAGCAGATTTCTTGCTAGCCTTTCTCTTGGTACTTGGACCAACATCCTCGGCAACTTCTTCTTTGCCCTCAGCAGCAGCACCTGCAGCCTTTAGAGCCTTTGCTTCATTTCGTTTTTCTTCTCGTTCAGCTCGAGCAACAACTAACTCTTTAAAATCGGCTGGGGTTTTGAGAGTGGATTGGTGAGAATTTGGTGGTGGAGGAGGTCGGTTTTCTTTGTTCCACTTGGGCCTTAAAGCCTTGATATCTGCCCATGGGTTCTTCAGTGCAAACGACCTCTCCCAACGAGGGATTATAGCCTTGTATTCATACCAACTAAGCTCTTGAAGCCTTCAAATTTCTTGCAGCCTATTTTCTCTCATTCGAGCATCTTCAATTGAACCTTCAGGCGTTCTCAGATTTTTCTCTATGATCAAATCCTCAGACAGGCCTTCTGAATTGTTGGTGATTTTTTTCGGCCACCTACACGCTTGGGCTCTCTGAAATTTCCAGCGTTCTCAGACATTTTCCTGCGAAATAGATAGGTACGAGGGAAGATAGAGAAGATATGAATATGTACCAAACGTTTTCGAGGAAAATCATTTTGAATGCAGCAAACATATAGAGGGATTTGTCTTTGATGCAAATTTTCATGCAAGTGCTAGGCTAGATTTCCATCGCGTGCAAATCTAACGAAGGACTGGTATGAAGAAATTTCTCAAAACGCAAATATATCGATATGAATCTGTGAGATTTAGCTAAGTGAGAAATTCCACGGGACGAGGGATTTCTTACCTAGATCGGATGGGAATTTTGTAGGAAACGCTAGAAACAGATTTCCCAAAGTGCAACGATCCGAACGGATCAAACAGACCTAATAAAATAAACAAAAATCAAGAACAAATCTGAGCTCGATGAACAGAGAAGATTGGAATCGAGTTCATTGCCGTGCATACCCTAACTCGATGATGGAACAGCGACTACGGCGGCGCGGACGATGATCTGCGTCGACGGGAAAGGCTCCGGCGACTTCCTTCCGGCAGTGAAGCGGCGAGGGAATCAACGGCGACGGGAAATGCACGGCGGCACGCAAGAGCTTGGGTGCGAGGGGGAGAGACGAAGTCGAGGAAGTGGAGGACCTGTGCCGGTGGGGGTGGATCAGTATTTATAGGGGAGGGGTCTGACGTAACCGTCAATTCTGATCCAACGACACAGATCTCCAATCTCTCCGTATTCAACGGACGGATTTTGTGGTAGTAATCGCGGAAAAATTCCAACGAACCGAAAGTAAGTTTCTCCGCATCCGAGAACAAACTCAACAGACATCGAGTATATAAAAGTGGATAAAAGTTCGATAGATATTCCTTCGGAATCAATGAAATTCGAAGGTAATCTTAATTGAGTACAAATATACATGTTCACGAGAGAAAATCAAAGATGGGGTAGGGATAGAATAGAGGGAAAACAGGGTCCGATACTTAATCATTCTGAGAAAGAAAAACAAACGATAGAAAAATCGGAGTGATAAGTGTATAGGACAACACCAAACGAACATATACACAAGTGAAAAATAAATACGATAGAAAACCAACGAAAATAAACTACTTCTAGAAAGTAAATGTATAATACATAGGTATAGAAAGTTTTGATCTTACTGCATGTTGCATGAGTCCAATATGTTTAACTCACACCTTAGTGCACAAAACCTTTTCTCATCCAGGGGCTTCGGAAATATATCGACCAATTGATCTTCCGTGCGGACATGGTTGATCACAATATCTTCTCGCTGAACGTGGTCTCGAAGAAAATGATGGCGAATATCAATATGCTTCGTTCGAGAGTGTTGCACGGGATTGTGGGCAATTTTAATAGCACTCCCGTTATCACATAGCAATGGAATTTTTTTCATGAGAATACCATAATCTTTCAGTGTTTGCTTGAGCCACATAATTTGAGTGCAGCATGAACCGACAACAATATACCCGGCTTCAGCCGTAGAAATAGATACACAATTCTGTTTCTTCAAAGCCCAACAGACAAGGGATCTACCGAGAAAATGACATGTGCCTGAGGTAGATTTCCTGTCGACACGAGCACCTGCCCAGTCAGAATCAGAATATCCAACGAGATCAAACTGAGCACCTTTAGGATACCAAAGTCCCAAAGTAGGTGTGTGAGCCAGATATCGAAGAATTCGCTTGACAACAATATGATGTGATTCTTTCGGATTTGCCTGAAAATGAGCACACATACAAACTGATAGCATAATGTGAGGTCTAGATGCACATAGGTAAAGAAGAAAATGGATCATCGAGCGATATTTCTGTTGGTTGAAAGGTTTGCCCTTCTCGCCTGCATCTAGGTGAACATTCGTGGGCATAGGAGTCTTGATTGTTTTGCAATTGACAAGATCAAACTTCTTCAGGTAATCTCTGAGATACTTCTCTTGAGAGATAAATTTCCCATTTTTCTGTTGACGGATTTGAAGTCCGAGAAAGAACTTCAATTCACCCATCATAGACATTTCATATTTCTTCGACATCATTCGAGATTTTTTTTCCGCTGATATCAGGGTTAGTACAGCCAAAAATAATATCATCGACATAAATTTGACACACAAAAAGATCATTTTTGTATGCACGAGTAAAAAGAGTCGGGTCAGTTGTTCCTGGTTTGAAGCCTAGAGGGCCTTGTGCAACTTGTACACCTTATCAGGATTCTTTGGGTCTTCTAAACCTGGTGGCTGCATAACATATACTTCTTCTTCGATTTCACCGTTAAGAAATGCACTTTTGACATCCATTTGATATAGGAATATACCATTGTAATTTGCAAAAGTAAGCATGACACGAATGGATTCTAGTCGAGGAACTGGAGCATAAGTCTCACCAAAATCAATACCTTCGATTTGGGTGTAACCTTGTGATACCAGTCGAGCTTTATTCCTTACCACAATACCATCTTCATCTTGCTTGTTGAAAAAAATCCACTTTGTACCAATGATATTATTCTTCTTGGGATCAGCTCTTTCGACAAGGGAGCATACTTTATTTCTCTCGAACTGATTAAGTTCTTTGAGCATTGCAGTCATCCGGTCTGAGTCCTTCATGGCTTCATCGAATTTCGATGGTTCTAGCATAGATACGAACGAGAAATTTCCACAGAAGTTAGCTAAACGAGTACGAGATCGAGTGGTAGGACGACCTGGTTGACAAATCTCTTCAAGCATGGAGTCGACGTCCACTCTTCTTCGGACTCTAGATAATATTCCTTCGTAAGCTTGAGGATCCGGTTGTTCTTCGGAATCAGCTTCGCCGTCAGGATCAGCTTGTCCTTCGAGATGATTTCCTTCGGGTTCAGCTTGAACTTCGGGTTGAGCATTTTCTTCGTTTATGCGTTCTCCTTCGACCTGTACATCATTGACTTTAGGATGTTGATCTCCAGCGCCCCGAGATATGTGTGGGAACATTGTATCATCATCATCCTTGTTGACTCGACGTGCATTTCCTTCGACATGACGAATATCTGGAATAGCCATGTACCTGATAACTTCATCCAAAGGTGGTTCATCTAGGTTAAGAGCTAATTGCTCCTTTTGAGAGCCGTTAGTTTCATCAAATCAAACATTTACAGTTTCTACAACATCGCGAAGATGAGAGTTGTATACTCTGCAAGTGTGAGAATTCGAACCATAACCTAAGAGAAAACCTCCGTGGGCCTTTGGGGAAAACTTGGAGCTATGATTCATATCTCTGATATAACATGGAGCACCAAAAACCCTGAGATATGAAACATTGGGATTTTTACCAGTGATAAGCTCATGTGAAGTTTTCTTCATAAATTTGTGCAGATAAACCTTGTTGATGATATGACATGCAGTGTTAATTGCTTCGGCCCAGAACCTGATAGGAGTTTTGTATTCAGCAAGCATTGTTCTGGACATTTCAATAAGAGTTCGGTTCTTTCTCTCAACCACACCATTTTGTTGTGCTGTATAAGAAGCCAAGAATTCATGAGTAAATCCATATTCATGAAGAAATTCTTCAATATGAGTGTTTTTGAATTCTGTACCATTATCACTTCTGATATTCTTGAGAGATAATTCATACTCGGTCTGTGCTCTCTTTGCGAAAGTTTTGAAGATTTCAACAACTTTGCTCTTGTCATCTAGAAAGAAAACCCAAGTATATCGAGAGAAATCATCAACAATAACCATACCATAATTTTTGCCTCCAAGACTAGCATAATTTTGAGGACCGAATAAATCCATATGAAGTAATTCAAGGGGACGAGTAGTTGTCATGATAGTCTTTGCTGAGTGATGTTTCTTGGCAATCTTTCCGGCTTCACAGGAACTGCATAGACGATCTTTATCGAATTTCACATTGTCAATACCAACGATATTCTTCTTCAAGATAAGAGTTTGAAGATTTTTCATCCCTGCATGACCAAGTCTTCTATGCCATAACCAACCAGATGTGGCTTTAGCCATTAAGCATGTGGACACTGTAGGTCCCGAAGAGAAATCGACAATATAAAGATCACCTTTGCGATATCCTTCGAACACGAAGGAATAATCATCCTGTGAAAAGACAACACAACGAGAAGCAGAAAACAATACAAACATACTCATATCACAAAGTTTTGAGATAGACATGAGATTATATCCTAGAGATTGAACAAGCATAACTTTGTCGATATGCTTATCCTTCGATATAGCAACCTTACCCAAACCAAGTACTTTTCCTTTGTTGGTTTCACAGAAGGTAATATATCTCTGAGAGGATTCAGTAAGTTTGTCTTCGGTGAACAAATCTTTGTCTCCGGTCATATTATTAGTGCAACCACTGTTCATGACCCATTCGGATCCACTGGAGACATACCCCTACAGAAGAATTAGTTATTCTTAACCACCCACAAACGAGAAGGGGACTGAGAAGGCATGGAAGTCACATAGGTACTGGTGTCCCTGAACACTTTTGAACATGCCTGTATCAAATAAATCTTTCAACCTGAGGATTTCCTCGGTAACAGTTTCGTCGTTCGAGGGGTTAGCATCATCAATGACAATAGGTTCTTTTCCTTTCGATTTCTCAGAAATAGACTCAATTTTACTTCTTTCCAAACTAGTTAAGCAAGGTGAAGTAGATTCATTTTTAGCTTCTGAGCCTTGTTGAGCAATGAGCGTGAGATTGACATTCTCAAACTCTTGATGAGCCTCTCTCAGTTTCTCGAGAGCCATTTTCCTTTGAAGGAACTCGTAGGTCAGCTTCTCGTAGTCCACTGAGAGAAGATCATGCCGAGGGGAAAGTTCATCATACTTTTCTTTCAGAGCGGCATGCTCATTCGTTAAAGTTTGACCTTTCTCAATCTCATCGATCAACAAAGTCTCAGGTTTTTGAATAGTTTCACTTAGAGAATCTAGTTCATCTTGTTGGATAGAAGCAATCTTAGCAAGTTTGGCATTGCTTATCCTAGAGTGACTTTCATACGCAGATCCATCAGAAGTATCGTAGGAATTCTTAGAAGAGCATACCTTACCCTTGGCCATGAAGAAGTAAGATGGAGATTCATCTTCACTGCTTTGGTTGGTGAAGAATGAACTTGATGTCTTGTTCGAAGCAAATGCTACACCAGCAACAACATCAGATTTAGAACCAGATCTTGAGTTTGATTCAACTTCGGAACTAGAGGCTTCATCTTCAGAGTTCATCTCTTTACCCAGATAGGTCTTGGCACGGTGAGAGTTCTTGCGTCGAGAGGAATGTGATTTCGAGGAAGAACTCTCTTCATGTTTGTGATACTTCTTCTTCTTGTCATCATCAGAATTATCTTTCTTGTCTTTTCTGGATTTGAATCATATCTCTTCGACTCATAGTTTATGCTCGATCTGTGTGACTTTCTCGAAGAGTTTCTGTGTGAATGCTTGGATCTATGTTCAATTTACCAGAGAGGACAATCAGCAATGAAATGACATGGCTTCTTGCACTTGTAGCAGCAGTTATCTTTTGCTAAAGAGTTTCTGGATGATGATCGATGCTGTGATGAACTGCTTGAATGTCTGGAGGATTAGTTTTTCTGTGGTGAAGAGGAATTCCTTCTCTGGAAGCAGTTGAATCTTTTCATTATCAGTGCCAGATCTTTTCCAATATTCTTGGGGTCATCTGAGGCACCTCCAGATTCAGAACTAGCTTCAGGAGAGGAGTGATGTGAAGCTTTGGCCTTGAGTGCATGAGATTTTCTTCGAGTTCCGTTGATATCATGTCTTTGTTCTTCTTCCTTCTCAAATGTGTTGAGTCTCTCGAGAATATCAGCGGCAACAAGATCTTTGAAATCAGTTCTTTCCTTGATCATTAGAACAATATGATCGAAGGACTCATCGAGAGAATGAAGCCGAGTTCTGACAACTATCCGACTAGTAATATCTTCAGCACCGAGGGAAATCAGCTCATTTGATAGAGCATTGAGTCTGCTGTATATGGAGTTAACTTTTTCTCCCTTGTGCCTCTTGAATCGGAAGAATTTGCTTTGAAGGGTGTCAATGTGAGCATCTTTCTGAGTAGAGACAACTTCACCAATCTTCTTGAGATAGTCCCAGACACCTTTGTCCGTAGAAATATTCTTGACCTCATGATATTTTTCCAGAGTTAGATGATTTGTGATGAACACCCAGACTTCAGAGTCGAGAGACATTCTCTTTGCATGATTAGGGGTTATGGCACTTTTGCCTTTGACTGTAACTCCATTCTTGACAAATTCCCAAGCAGCAGAGTTGATGGCCATGATGTGCCTCTTAATTTTTCCTTCCAATAAGGATAGTCCTTCCCATTGTATATAGGAATTGGTTCACCCGAGCGAACAACTGCAAACGACATTCTTGACAACACTCCAGGTGGTTAGACCAAAATACGCAGAGCGTAGGGAGTGCCTAGCTTTGATGCCAATTGAAAGCTCAAGAATGATCAGAGGGGGAGGGGGTGAATGATCACTTCTAAAAAATCTAAGGAACTTAGAAGGAATTCATGCAAACTACAAAGGACTAAAGGCATCTCGAAAGAATTGCAGTATCGAAAGACATGCATGGATCGAAAGGATTGGGAGCGAAGGAAATCATCGAAGGCAAACAAGCAATGAGTAAATACTGAAAGTAAGTACAAGAAGGAAAACGAGCCTGACATGATGATGTTTGGTAAACCAGTTCACACTCTGCAAAGTTCTACGTCTGGTTGGAGGGACTGGTGTAAGGCCCGATATGCGGTACTGTTATAGATCTAGACGTTTCCATCCAGATCCGGGGACGAAGCACATATCGGTCCCACCGCGACATATGACAATGCCATATGACCCAGATTTCCAACATGATATCACAACATTAAAAATACAAGGATACAACATCGCATACAATCGACATACAACTGCCTTGATACAATACAACAGCGGAAGATACAACACAATACAATAGACTACAATCAACTGCCTAGTGGCAAAGAGAAAAACATCGATCCCCATAACCACACGGGTTCAGGCCCTTCGCCGGGATCCGCCTAACTAGTCATCGTCGAGTCTCCACGTGAAACGTCGATCTCCATATCTGTTGTCGATCGAGAACCCTGAAAAGAGTTTGGGGGTAGTATCATGAGTACAGAAGTACTCAACATCCAACTGTAGTGGTCAACTGACCCAGCAAGGACTTCATCACTCGTCATTCTAGGACAACTAGTAGTTTACGGTAAGGATGGTGTAAGTGGTGAGGTTGCTGCCGAACTAGCATTTATGAAGTGGCTAACGATCTAGAGAGTAAGGTAAGAAGCCAAGCATTCGATGAGGAATCGCCTCCAACAAGTCTGCTATCCACCTACTTACACAAGCATAACACCTATCTGATCCTTGTCCTCCTCTTCGTAACCCGACGAAGAAGAAGCAGTCAAGGCACACACACATTGATAATGTTATAATAAGATTATCTCAGTTATTTTTTTCTATGAACAAGGAGTAGGTCTCAAGTCGTCCATAACCGTGGACACGGCTTCTCGAAAAGATTTAACCCTGCAGGGGTGTACCAACTTCCCATTACAAGGCTCCGCACGCACGCCCATCTCTCTAAGTTGCTACCCATCACAGGCAAAATTTTTATGATTTAGTTCCAAGAGATCCGAAATGACAGGTCCCTCTAGCTAACAACGAACAAATTCGGGTGGCCCCCGGGGAGTCGACACCCAATCCAACAGCCGTCCGCACTCTCGGATCGGACTCTTCCGGCTGACGCAGGTCTGATTGCCGGCAATTCTCACATGAGGCCGGGTCCTAGCTGATCAGGTGGACCAACATAGAAACCATGTCTCCACTGGCCCAAGTTGTTTTAAAAGATATCCGCTAGGAGCGACCCGACAGACATATATGCATGGTTTCAAATGGTAAATCAGCTTGGGCCACCTCTAGAAATGTTTGAAGCTAGGTAGGTAATAAAATGGGACCCCATAAAATCCCACACGCGGTTATGCATGCTCAGTCTTAAAACCAATACCCGGAACTCGGATCCTAGCTGACTCGAATGGAACAAAACGTCGGGGCGGGATAGCCTAGACCTTCCATCCTTCGTCGAATATAGTCAACATTATAATAATCATATCATCCACAACAATATAATAATGTTATAGCCCAAACCAAGGAGTAACAGGGTAACATCGTAGCATCCTAAGCATGCATACTAAGCAGGGGATAAGCAACGAGCAATAGAAACATAGCAGTACATGGTTTGCTGGGAGGGGACATGGCTGTATCGGTTTGAAAGAGGTTGTAAACATGTGGTAGGATCAAGCATCGAACCTATCCTAGACTAGCATGCAAACCGCTGGTTGAAATAGAATGGTTCATAAGTAATGTATAGTCCTTTCCTGTTGATAAGTCGGGTTCCGAAGGTGTAGTTGATCGCAAGCTCGCATCGTCTTCGAGAGGTACCCGCGGAAGCACACAAGACGGTAAACAATGGAAAGCAATCAACGAGCAAGCATCTATTACTACGAAGCCAACAAGAGCAAGCATCAACAAGAAGGCAACACGAGATATCGCACCTACCGTCGAGAGCGGTTACTACCAGGTTAAGTGGAGTACTCGTCACACACGACGATACCGCACGTTTATGATGGTTCAAGTTGTTTAGCTACAGGTTATCAACAAGGGTTGTTAACATGGCAACTCACTCAAGCATGGCATAGCACACAAACATGGAAAGAGGTGAAACATAAGATAAACTATCTGTGCTAGTCAATTTAAGTGAGGCACAACCTAAACATGGCATTCCACTAAGTGCCCCACGAAAATTTAAGTAATTGGTACTATTCTGCCCTAAACCGTATTTTAGGTTGGTTAACAGCAGCAAACAATAGCATAAACACAAAACACATGAAAAACTAATCAAGTGACATATAAAGAACACTCCAAACGGAGTTACGGTTAAAAAGATACAAGCAAAACAAGTTTGGAACACAATCTGCCAACATCAGGAAGCACACTTTAGAGCAATGCATAAACAGGATAATGAATGCAAACACGCTCACAAATGATATGCAACTAAATTAGACATGGTAGGGAAGGCATGGAAAAATGAATCATGCAAAAAGGCATCATGGACAACTAATTATAGCTCATGCAAAATGCAATAAAACATTACTGGTCTAGGACTTTGTGAAAATCAGGAATAGATGGCATAAACTGTTATCATCATGCTGTATAAACAGGAGCAAAACTATATGTAAAAGTGAAGCAACATGACATACCAATATATGAGCATGGAGTAGGCATGATGATGATCAGGTACAAACAAGAATCAAGGTCATAGGCATAACAGATCAAAAGATATTAAACATGCAACATGGCATTTGAAAGTTACAAACTTAGAGGAAAACAGAGGTGGCTGTCAAAAACAGTGTCGTAGCAAGTTTCGAGCTAAACATAACTATGACCAGGAATGTAAACATGACAATTCAATAAGTATAATGAAAGTAGACATGATGCTTAACAGTATGCAACAAGAATCAATGCAATAGGCCTCATGGATGTGTCACAATCATCATGCAAACTTGCAATAAAATAATAGCAGCAGCACACTAACAGGAAATAAGTAGCAGTTAACAGCCTGATTCCCACTTCAACAGTGATTAACATCATCAATATGGCCTCAAATCAAAATGCTCACAAAAGATGGACTGAAGTACACACAAAACTAAACAATTTTCCTTTTGGGCGCAACGTGATCCGGGCTACGATTTAATCGCAAACTACAACGCAAAACTGGTAACAGCAGCAATATACACAGGACTTAGCAAAAAAAAGAAAAAGAAAAACATATACAACAGAAAAAGGGGCGGCCTGGGCTCGAGCTCGAGGGCCTCCCATGGCGGGGTCGTCCTGGGCAGAGAGGAGGGGTGAGGTGAGGAGTAAAGGGAGGTGAAGGGCGCACGGGGAGGAGGACCTGCGGGGTGCAGAGGCCCATGCGAAGTCGGATATGGATGGCGGCGTGGCGGTGCTCGGGCGACCGGAGTGGAGGCTGGAGATGCGGTTGGTGGGAAGCCAGGGCGACGTGGCGCAATCCTTGTCGTCAGATCGGGCGATCTGACGGTCCAGATCTGATGGGCTAGCAAAAGGACGAAAATGGGGGTATTTTTGGGGCAATTGTGAGGGGGTGGCTGAAATTTTGGACTAGGGAAACCCTAGAAAGGGGTGGGGGAGTGGTGGTCTTTATATATCCTAGGTGGCTGGCAGTTTGCAAAAACATCCCCGGTTTTTCTCTCGCGCGCGGTGTTTACGTTTCTGACCGCCGGGGGTCCGCAGGACCTCCGATTCGGGTAAAACTTCGAACTGCGCGATCAACGCGTCGAGCCGGCGGCGTTCTCCTCACGCTGGAACCGTTCCGAGAAAACTTTCTGGCGCGCTATAAAAATAACCTGTTTAATTATTAAATGGGGTTTTTCCTTCCGTTGGCTGCGGCTGGTCTTGTGCGGGTTTTCACGATGGTGATCGGGTGAAACCCGGTGTCGCAAAGGTCGAGTGTCAGGGTGGCAAGGGTTGGTCTCCGTCCGGTACGAGATAAGAGGGGGCAAAATAATCGCCGATCGATAAATCAGGGATGCAAACACCGCAAACAAATCAGACAATCAAAAAAATCACACCGAAAACAAAATTTTTAATTTTTGTGAAATCTGGGCTGTTACAATACAACACCACCAACAAGGGATCTCGTCCCGAGATCCAGGACGACCCGGGGGAGAGGGGAAGGGGGAAAGAAGAGAGCCGACGATCTTCAACACCACTAACAAGGGATTCTGCTCCATGTCGAACGACGAACTCCTGTCGAGAAACTTTCCGCAAAGAGATGGCGACATCGAAGAACGAAGCCATCGGGAGATCAAGAGGAAGAACGAAAATTCAAAGCGACGATCAAGGGAAGTACTCTCACTGAAATCTCGAGGATACTGGGCAAGAGGACTGAAGTCAATGGACGACCAAGTTGTTTAACCAGAATTTGAAGAACTAAAGGTACTACAGGACTTCCCAACCTGAGGTCGGAATCGAGAAAATACGCTGCAAGCAAGGCATTGTAACTATTCCGAAACTCCACACACTCGATATCCTAAAGTTTGAAAGGGGATAAGTCAAGATTAAAACAATTACGACACTTCTCCTGACCAGAGCAAGGGTAAGGAGTAAAAAGAATCATACTCTCCGATAACTAACTTAGTAACTACAAAATAGTTTTGGTCTAGACTCGACTTCGGCCAGAAAAGGGATCCTACTGTCAGTAAGGCTCTGATACCAAGTTGTAAGGCCCGATATGCGGTACTGTTCCAGATCTAGATGTTTCCATCCAGATCCGGGGACGAAGCACATATCGGTCCCACCGCGACATATGACAATGCCATATGCCCCGGATTTCCAACATGATATCACAACATTACAGATACAAGGATACAACATCTCATCCAATGGGCATACAACTGCCTTGATACAATACAACAAAGGAAGATACAATACAATACAACAGACTACAATCAATTGCCTAGTGGCAAAGAGAAAAACATCGATCCCCATAACCACACGGGTCCAGGACCTCCGTCGGGATCCGCCTAACTAGTCGTCGTCGAGTCTCCACGTGAAACGCCGATCTCCATACCTATTGTCGATCAAGAACCCTGAAAAGATTTTGGGGGTAGTATCATAAGTACAGAAGTACTCAGCATCCAACTGTAGTGGTCAACTGACCCAGCAAGGACTTCATCACTCGTCATTCTAGGACAACTAGTAGTTTACGGTAAGGATGGGGTAAGTGGTGAGGTTGCTGCCGCACAAGCATTTATGAAGTGGCTAACGATCTAGAGAGTAAGGTAAGAAGCCAAGCATTCGATGTGGAATCGCCTCCAACAAGTCTGCTATCCACCTACTTACGCAAGCATAACACCTATCCTATCCTTGTCCTCCTCTTTGCAACCCGACGAAGAAGAAGCAGTCAAGGCACACACACGTTGATCAAGTTATAATAAGATTATCTCAGTTATTGTTGTCTATGAACAAGGAGTAGGTCTCAAGTCGTCCATAACCATGGACACGACTTCTCGAAAAGATTTAACCCTGCAGGGGTGCACCAACTGCCCATTACAAGGCTCCGCATGCACGCCCATCTCTCTCAGTTGCTACCCATCACAGGAAACCATTTTATGATTTAGTTCCAAGAGATCCGAAACGACAGGTCCCTCTAGCTAACAACGAACAAATTCGGGTGGCCCCCGGGGAGTCGACACCCAATCCAAAAGCCGTCCGCACTCTCGGATCGGACTCTTCCGGCTGACGCAGGTCAGATTGCCGGTAATTCTCACATGAGGCCGGGTCCTAGATGATCAGGTGGACCAACAGAGAAACCATGTCTTCACTGGCCCAAGTTGTTTTAAAAGATATCCGCTAGGAGCGACCCGACAGACATATATGCATGGTTTCAAATGGTAAAACAGCTTGGGCCACCTCTAGAAATGTTTGAAGCTAGGTACGTAAGAAAAGGGGACCCCATAAAATCCCACACGCGGTTATGCACGCACAGTCTTAAAACCAATACCCGGAACTCGGATCCTAGGTGACTCGAATGGAACAAAACGTCGGGGCGGGATAGCCTAGACCTTCCATCCTTCGTCGAATATAGTCAACATTATAATAATCATATCATCCACAACAATATAATAATGTGATAGCCCAAACCAAGGAGTAACAGGGTAACATCGTCGCATCCTCAGCATGCATACTAAGCAGGGGGGATAAGAAACGAGCAATAGTAACATAGCAGTACACGGTTTGCTGGGAGGGGACATGGCTGTATCGGTTTGAAAGAGGATGTAAACATGTGGTAGGATCAAGCATTGAACCTATCCTAGACTAGCATGCAAACCGCTGGTTGAAATGGAATGGATCATAAGTAATGTATAGTCCTTTCCTGTTGATAAGTCGGGTTTCGAAGGTGTAGTTGATCGCAATCTCGCATCGTGTTCGAGAGATACCCACGGAAGCACACAAGACGGTAAACACTTGAAAGCAATCAAAGAGCAAGAATCTATTACTATGAAGCAAACACGATCAAGCATCAACAATAAGGCAACACGAGACATCGCACCTACCGTCGAGAGCGGTTACTAACAGGTTAAGTGGTGTACTCGTCACACACGTTTACGATGGTTCAAGTTTTTTAGCTACAGGGTATCAACATAGGTTGTTAACATGGAATCTCACTCAAGCATGTCATAGCACACAAATATGGCAAGAGGTGAAGCATAAGATAAACTATATATGCTAGTCAATTTAAGTGAGGCACAACCTAAACATGGCATTCCACTAAGTTCCCCACGACAATTTAAGTAATTTGTACTGTTCTGCCCTAGACCATAATTTAGGTTGGTTAACAGCAGAAAACAATAGTATAGGCACAAAGTACATGAAAAACTAATCAAGTTACATATAAAGAACACTCCAAACGGAGTTACGGTTAAAAAGATACAAGCAAAACAAGTTTGGAACACAATCTGCCAACATCAGGAAGGACACTTGAGAGCAATGCATAAACAGGATAATGAATGAAATCATGCTCACAAATGATATGAAACTAAAGTAGACATGGCTGGGAAGGCATGGAAAAAGGAATCATGCAAAAAGGAATCATGGACAACTAATTATAGCTCATGCAAAATGCAATAAAACATTACTGGTCTAAGACTTTGTGAAAATCAGGAATACATGGCATAAACTGTAATCATCAAGCTGTATAAACAGGAGAAAAACTATATGTAAAAGTGCAGCAACATGACATCCCAATATATGAGCATGGATTAGGCATGATGATGATCAGGTACAAACAAGAATCAAGGTCATATGCATAACAGATCAAAAGATATTAAACATGCAACATGGCATTTGAAAGTTACATACTTAGAGGAAAACAGAGGTGGCTGTCAAAAACAGTGGCATAGCAACTTTGGAGCTAAACATAACTATGACCAGGAATGTAAACATGACAATGCAATACATATAATGAAATTAGACATGATGCTTAACACTATGCAACAAGAATCAATGCAATAGGCCTCATGGATGTGTCACAATCATCATGCAAACTTGCAATAAAATAACAGCAGCAACACACTAATAGGAAATAAGTAGAAGTTAACAGCCTGATGCCCACTTAAACAGTGATTAATATCATCAAGATGGCCTCAAATGTAAATTCTCACAAAAGATGGACTGAAGTAAATACAAAACTAAACAATTTTCCTTTTGGGCGCAACGTGATCCAGGCTACGGTTTAATCGCAAACTACAACGCAAAACTGGTAACAACAACAATATACACAAGACTTAGCCAAAAAAGAAAAAGAAAAACATATACAACAGAAAAAAGGGGCGGCCTGGGCTCGAGCTCGAGGGCCTCCCATGGTGGGGTCGTCTGTTGGGAAACGTAGTAGAAAACAAAAAATTTCGGCCTACGAATCAAGAACCCAAGATCATCCAAGAAGATTGCATACAAGGTTTTAGGTCATGGCTCACCAACCGATGTAGCGGAAGTAGAGTTGGTGAAGACCGTCGGTGCAGATCCCCGCAGCTAGGAATTTCAATGACCTCCCAACCGCGAGGATATCGATCTCTCGAACCGTCCCGCGATCTAGTCCCACGGACAAGTCCCACGAACAAGCTCCTCGAAGAAGGGTCGAAGGTACGACCCCTCCATTAGTATCCACACATCCCGTAGCAGCAATCCAGCAGCGCTCCGCCGTCCAGAGATGGACGCCACCGAGAAAACTAGGGGGAGAAAGCCCTAACGGATTCCGATCTAGAACAACGTCTAAACCGGGGTCTAATTGTGGAGCAACGGGGTTTAGAAGAGGGAGGGTGGCGCATAGGCCTTGGGGACAAGTTGTGCTGCGCCCCCACCCCTCCCCCACATTATATAGGTGGCCAGGAGACCCTTGGGGCGCAATAAGGGGGGTGGGGAGTCCAACTTGGACACCCAAACCTTCCCACACCTTCCCACCGGAAACCTGCCATATTTGGGTTTTGGTATTCCCACCTGGAGGAGGATTCCCTCCCCTTGGTGCGCCCCCACATCCTTGGCCGGCCAGGGAAGCCTAGGTGGCTGCCCCCCAACGCTAGGGGCGTGGGGTAGTGGGTGGTACAGCCCGAAAACTTCTGGAACCTTCCAGAAGCTTCCAGGACCTTCGGGGATCGTTTCGGGACATTCCAGAACCATCTGGGGCACTTCCAGGACCTTCCGGGACCGTTCTCGGACGTTCCGGATCCATACTGACCATCTGCATAGTTTCCAAGACCATCCGAGTTACAGTTTAAGCCACCCGATGACCGCGAAGGTTGTCGGGACGCCCAACGATTATCCGGAAACTATTCCGGTTGATCCAGGACTTCCCCAGTACCATTCTCATATGTTCCGGAACCACCTGGGACTACTCCAGAGTGATCCGGACATATCCTTAAATACCCAAAACTACTTCTGGTGCCCTTATGAACTATTTCATAAATCCCCGGAACTACTTCCGGTACCCGTATGAACTATTCTGTTTTGCTCCCACTAAACCTTCTACCATTCCAACATTCTAACAGACTACTGCTCATTAAGTGTGTGACCCAATATGTTCGGTATAATACGGACATGACTCAGAACATCTTCTGGACATAGGTCAACAACCTTTTGTCAATAGCCAATAATCAACAGCGGAGCCATGGACACCCATGTTGACTCCCTTTGCTTCGTGATATATGACAAATTTAGAGGAGAGATGTTTGGCACCCATGTGTACCAACTTCTTGAACACAAGCCACTCGTTATCCTCTTTGCTCGTTTGTCTGTATTTCTCATTATTGTATTCCGGTATCCCTGTGATTAAATCACAATGCGTCTGGCCAGACTAGAATGGATACCGTCATACCGAGTGGGCCCAAAGTCAATATCTCTTCATCGTGAAGGAGAAAATCCCATTCTTGAACTATCATAGTCACTAGCCACACCATCTGACATACCCAGAACTTATTTTACTACTTCCCATTTACGGGAGGATTCATCTAAGAACCAAAGCATGTCTTCCTGTGTGAAGCAACTCGATACTCTCATGGTCTAAGGAATTACGTATATGATAACATTTCATGATATGACTTATAACGTAGTTACGATGTGATCTCTAAGTATATCATTCAATACATGGGTCGTTTCAACATCATTTTTCTGCTAACAATATGTTCCCATTGCTACTGACATCCTTGTTACAAGAACAATGTCCATGATTAAGAAAACGTAATCATCAGTTAGCACATGAGCTGGTCTTAGAGGCTAAACCAGGAACTCTTGGTGTTTACATTTCCACACATGCAAATGATTTTTCTTCTGAATCTCATATCAGGGTCGTTGCAATTATAACACAGAAATATAAACATTAATTACGAACGTGGAAATATATATAATAACATTTTATTATTGCCTCTAGGGCATATTTCCAACAGTCTCCCACTTGCACTAGAGTCAATAATATTATCAGTGCTTGAGCACTTTACACCTATGGCATACGGTGTAATACATGCTTCATTTGTGGTATAGACTTCATCTACGAATCTGACGTTTCAGGCCCGTTTGTATCTTGCATATCTTTGCGTTTTCACGCTACCATAAAATTCACTAATTTTATCAATTTAGCTTTGTATATGTTTGAATCATTTGGTAGGAACTTGGTTCCTTTAGAATAAGTCATGAAATCATTCATCAATGTCCCATGAGCTTCAAGTATCTAGGAAACCATACCATGTTCATAAATGAACTAATGATTCAAAATACCCTCCCTTGTTACTTCTTTAAGCAACAATATACATAGCCTCTATTATAGAATTCGCCACAATATCTAACTTAACACAGTTCCTTCATACTGTGCCATCCTTACGTGTGAAACACATAATCCCAATTAAAATCGAAAATCGGTCGGAGTAAGTATGAAGACTGAATTGGTGTAACTGGTTACATCAAAATCTAGCTGATGTATCTTACTACAACGAGCTCTTCATTATCTCCATTTTCCGAGAAACATATCTTATCTATCATAAGTTTAACTTTTCCCTGTTTGTCCAATGATCAACATCTTGATCACTTTGGTATCTTTCTCACAACCTTTTTGAGCACTGGACATATCTGGTTGTTTTACATATTATGGTGTACATGATTAATCCAAACACACATGTGAGTGAAATTCAATTCATGTGTTTTGATTATCTGTGTTCATGAACACTGATTTCCGCAAACAACTTTTCACCGTGACCTCGGCAAGAACATCCTTCCTGGCGTTTTTATACTAAACTACTTTAGTATCATGTCAACATGTAACGTTGGCTTTAGCATGATAAATCACTTACTATCTGCATAGATCATTGTGCTCAATACTAATGCTATATTAGCCCAAGTACTTCAGCTGAAAACTATTTCCAATGAAGTCCTTATTCGTGTCAAGAAATTTACATCATTTCTAATCAACAATATGTCATCTACATAAGGTTTTAGAAATATCATTCAGCTCCCACTTACTTTCTTGAACATTCAAGCATCTTCGTTATTCCCGATGAAAACAAACTCTTTTGGCAATTTCATCATAACGAAAATTCCAACTCCATTGTGCTAGCTTCAGTCCATCACTGGATATCCAAGGCTTGCATCTACTTTAGCATCCTTTGAATCGACAAAACATTCCGGTCGTATCACATATACGTCCTTTGTTATATTTCCGTGTAGGAATTTTGTTTTGACGTTCATTCTACCATATCCTATAAATGAGATATGTAGTAATTTCTAATATAACCTGAACTGACTAAAGCATCTCTACGGTCGAAACTATTTCGCCGTAGTCAACCTTTGAACTTGCTAGAAAACAATTTTCCAACGAGTTGAGCTTTATGGATAAAACAATTTCATCCGAATCAATTATAGATCCATATATATATTCTTCAGACTTTAAGTCTTTCGGAGGGTCTACCAAGTTCAAAACTTGACTTACTTCCATGGATACTATCTCGGATTATTTGGCATTTAGCCAAATCCCGGATTCAGGGCCCATCGACGCTTCTTGGTATATCACAGGTTTATTATTGTCGAACAACAATATCTCGTTTTACATATCATGAATGTTTGTACGAGTCATGTCTAACATGTGTGGTTCAGCTACGCACTTTTATGAAGATTCAACAATCTTTGACAAGTTGCACTGTCCTCCCACTCACTCTTTTGTAAGAAACTATTTTTCTTCAAAACACACCGTTCTTAACAAGAAACATTTTTGCTTTTGTGTAGTGATAGAGGAATACCAAAACTTTTGGCATAACCTTAACAAAGTAGCACTTATCTGATTTGGGGTTTTGAGTATGTCAAACATATGCCTCATATACCCAAATTTTAAGAAAAGACAACATGGTTTTAACAGTTCATACCACATCTAATATGGTGTCATTTCAACAGATTTGATGGTGCTCTTTTCAGTGTAAAAGCCGTAGTCACTAACGAATAACTTTAATAAGTATAATGGCAAATTGATAAACGTCATATTTGATCTTACCGTGTCATACATGGCTTGATTACAACTCTCGAACACTTTACTCATAGTGGTGTTCCGGGAGACGTAAGTTATGACACTTCTTCACAACTCATCAGACGTTCGCTAAACTTGTAACTCAAATATTACTTTCTACAATCTAATTTGCAGAAGCTTTATTTTATTGTTACAATGAATTTCTATTTCACTCTAAAATTCCTTGAACATTTCAAAGATTTCAGACGTATGTCTCTATTGAACAGATATCTACATATCTACTTCAACCCATGAGTGAAGATAGGGAATCCACTGCACACAACTACACTTATTGGACTACACACATCATCATGTATGATTACCAATGGTTTAGTTGCCCGTTCATGTATGGCCTATCAACGGTGTTTCAGTCACATTACTTCAAGACAAAGATCGCAAGCGTCAAGTGATTCACAATCATATGACTCGAAAGTCCATCACTTATGGAAATTCTTCATGCATGTTATGTCACTTGTGACAAACTGCAGTGCCACACACTTGTGGTATTTCTGTTAGTCTTGCGACGTTTAGCGTCAGTGTTATGGATGTTTAGCATTATTATCAAGATTCATAACATACAACCTATTCACAATAGAAGTATGGCCTTTATGTTAATCATAGCTTTGAACAACTCTCTTGAATAAACATGATTCAAAAATGATGTTTTGCAACAAGGCTAAAGTGTAGTAACAATTTACTCAACTCTAAAATGAATTATGAAGATAATCATAGATTCAACACACAGTATAGTAAACCTTTTACCGTGTTCTCGTGTGTGTAAAAACTCATCATTTAGCTAGTCATAAAGGCCATAGTATTTCTTGCATCGACTTGCAACGATATGCAATTGAACTGATATTCTAGTGATCAACAGTTTAATCACAATATACAAGAATTAAGATTAACCTCTTAATCATGATTCCCAAGAATTACATCTTTTGACCAGCAATGAATTCATCTATAACTTCGTATGACTTTCATTTCTGAGCTGGATATTCCAGTGTTCTTTCGCTTTGCCTTTATACGTATCATAGTTCTATTTCCAATGTCACTCCTACTCACAGCAGATCACATATGATCAAGGGTGGCGCATGCCATGGACTTTCCGGCGTGTGAGTCTTACTAACATCCTTTGGACTTCCTTTCCCTTAATTCTCATCATCATATGATCGGTGTTCTTCTGGATCCCACACTTATTAGTTTTGTTTAGAGCACAGTGAACATTTTCACTAATGCTTACAATAATACATTGTACTAGATATCTTATATCCAACATTAATTGTCTTACTACTGAAAACAATTTTTCAGTTCCATGAATATAACATAACTATCCCAAACATTTTGAAGTTCGGGTTTCATGGTGGTGAAGACAATGCACTTAGCTGTGGTGGAATTCTAGCATTTTGGATTATGGACGTAAGTCACATCATCCATAGTATCAGCGGGAGAGCATCAAAAATTGCGATAGGACAAGGTCCTTCTCGGCACTATTGAGGATAGTCCTCACAATACGGTACCAATCGTAAAGTTTTTACCAGATAATACAGTTAATCAAAATCAATTGGGAAGGTGGTAACGCGAGCCATTATTCTACAACGATAATGCAAATACTTAGATTTTTTTCATAATTAAGTTGCACTTGTGATTAATCAGTTTAATTACTTAGTTCGCTCCCACTCAGATCAATATCTCTCGTAATTGATGTTGGAGTGATTCAAGATCCAACCCAATCGTCCGCCATTGATGTGACATCAGTGATGACTTAGACTGGACCGATAGGCCAACTTGCCAATCACGCCAAAGGTGATTCTTGTTCATCTTTCGATGGGCGTGTTCCGGTAGCAAACTTTTATCCAAACCGTCAAGACAACCAAGTGTAATTACAGTGTGCTCTTAACACACCCGCCTTTTATGCGTCACACCGTGTGCACCCATGTGACATGACCTGCTCCGATGCGAAACATAGTATAGACGGTGATACAGTTGGAAGAACACATCAACTTGATATTGTTTTGCGAGAGATCACCCTAATAAAATACGACTACCGCGCATTAAACAAGGGTGCATCAAAGGGATAAACATCACAGGCAGTTCATAAAATTATGTGATATAGTATAGCCCTTTGCTTCGTGAAGTCTTCATTGTCTTCACGTCGTCGTGGTTGAATTCACCGTGTCCACCAACTTTGTCCTTGGCGCCGGGAACATAACCACGGCTTCCGGCATGTGCGTCGGGGTCCACCTCCGCATCGTAGATCATCACCTTGCATCTATCTATTGCTTCGCCTCGAGCTAATAAAAAGTTCTGGCACGCAGGCCATAATTAAGTGACAATCATATGACTCCAGTCATCATGCCGTACCATGACACACAGGTCGCGAATAAATATTACATCATATAGCATCTCATACAAACACATTGCAAATCTTGAAGGCTATACCACATCACATGCATACTCTGCAAAAACAAGTTAGATCGCTATCTACACGGGTTTTTGCAAATTTTATCGTGGTTTATTAGCAGGTTACATGCAAACATTGTTCCCTAAACAAACCAAACATGATACTTCATTGTTACTAGTTTAACGTTTGGGGTGCGTGCAACGACTAATGCCACAAGCCAAACTTCGTTCAACGCGTGACCCCCGTGTGGATTTGAGTTCATAAAATCCACAAGCCCCTCCATGTTAAATATTCTATTGCGAGATTAAGATGAGATCCAAGAGTTTGATATAGACCATGATCAAGGCAACCAACATACTGAAAGCACCATAGAGGGATCGATGGAGAACTCAATCCTTGTAGCAAAACCTCAACTTGACATCAAGCATAGAAAAAATCACATGATAGGGAAGCAACAAGAAAATCAATGCCTCATATCACACATATGATCTAGACCTAAACATGCATCTAATCAAGGATCGGTCTGATACCACTGTTGGGAAACGTAGTAGAAAACAAAAAAAATTGGCCTACGAATCAAGAACCCAAGATCATCCAAGAAGATTGCATACAAGGTTTTAGGTCATGGCTCACCAACCGATGTAGCGGAAGTAGAGTTGGTGAAGACCGTCGGTGCAGATCCCTGCAGCTAGGAATTGCAATGACCTCCCAACCGCGAGGATATCGATCCCTCGAACCGTCGCGCGATCTAGTCCCACGGACAAATCCCACGAACAAGCTCCTCGAAGAAGGGTTGAAGGTACGACCCCTCCATTAGTATCCACACATCCCGTAGCAGCAATCTAGAAGCGCTCCGCCGTCCAAAGATGAATGCCACTGAGAAAACTAGAGGGAGAAAACCCTAACGGATTCCGATTTAGAACATCGTCTAAACCGGGGTCTAATTGTGGAGCAACGGGGTTTAGAGGAGGGAGGGTGGCGCATAGGCCTTGGGGACAAGTTGTGCTTCACCCCCCACCCCTCCCCCACATTATATAGGTGGCCAGAAGACCCTTGGGGCGCAATAAGGGGGGGTGGGGAGTCCAACTTGGACTCCCAAACCTTCCAAACCTTCCCACACCTTCCCACCGGAAACCTGCCATATTTGGGTTTTGGTATTCCCACCTGGAGGAGGATTCCCTCCCCTTTGTGCGCCCCCACCTCCTTGGCCGGCTAGGGAAGCCTAGGTGGCTTGCCCCCCAAGGCTAGGGGCGTGGGGTAGTGGGTGGTACTGCCCGGAAACTTCTGGAACCTTCCAGAAGCTTCCAGGACCTTCCGGGACCTTCGGAGATCGTTTCGGGACATTCTGGAACCTTCTGGAGCACTTCCAGGACCTTCCGAGACCGTTCTCGGACGTTCCGGAGCCATCCGCATAGTTTCCAAGACCATCCGAGTTACATTTTAAGCCACCCGATGAACGCGAACGTTGTCGTGACGCCCAGCGATTATCCGGAAACTATTCCGGTTGATCCAGGACTTCCCAGTACCATTCTCATATGTTTCGGAACCACCTGGGACTACTCCAGAGTGATCCAGACATATCCTTTAATACCCAAAACTACTTCTGGTGCCCTTATGAACTATTTCAAAAATCCCCGGAACTACTTCCGGTACCCGTATGAACTATTCTGTTTTGCTTCCACTAAACCTTCTACCATTCCAGCATTCTAACAGACTACTGCTCGTTAAGTGTGTGACCCAATAGGTTCGGTATAATACGGACATGACTCAGAACATCTTTTGGACATAGGTCAATAGCCTTTGTCAATAGCCAATAATCAACAACGGAGCCATGGACACCCATGTTGATTCCCGCACATACACGAGGAAACTTCGAGTGAACCATTATGTTTATTCATGTACCATTCCCTTTGCTTCGTGATATATGAAAAAGTTATAGGAGAGATGTTTGGCACCCATGTGTAACAACTTCTTGAACACAAGCCACTCGTTATCCTCTTTGCTCTTTTGTCCCTATTTCTCGTTATTGTATTCCGGTATCCCTGTGATTAAATCACAATGCGTCTGGCCAGACTAGAATGGATACCGTCATACCGAGTGGGCCCAAATTCAATATCTCTTCATCGTGAAGGAGCAAATCCCATTCTTGAACTATCACAGTCACTAGCCACACCATCTGACATACCCAGAACTTATTTTACTACTTCCCATTTACGGGAGGATTCATCTAAGAACCAAAGCATGTCTTCCTGTGTGAAGCAAGTCGATACTCTCATGGTCTAAGGAATTACGTATATGATAACATTTCATGATATGACTTATAACGTAGTTACGATGTGATGTCTAAGTATATCATTCAATACTGGGGTCGGTTCAACATCATTGTTCTGCTAACAATATTTTCCCATTGCTACTGACATCCTTGTTACAAGAACAATGTCCATGATTAAGAAAACGTAATCATCAGTTAGCACATGAGCTGGTCTTAGAGGCTAAACCAGGAACTCTTGGTGTTTACATTTCCACACATGCAAATGAGTTTTCTTCTGAATCTCATAGTCAGGGTCATTGCAATTATAGCACAGAAATATAAACATTAATTACGAACGTGGAAATATATATAATAAAATTTTATTATTGTCTCTAGGGCATATTTCCAACATCGTCCTGGGAAGAGAGGAGGGGTGAGGTGAGGAGGAGGAAAGGGAGGTGGAGGGCACGCGGGGAGGAGGACCTGCGGGGTGCAGCGGCCCGTGCGGTGCCGGATTGTAACGACCCGATCCCGAATAGGACCAAAGTCTCTGTGATCTGTGCCAGTCCCTGGATTGACTTGCTGGCACACACAGTACTCGATGAATAACAGAATAAATCACATGTCTTTTATTAAATCGGAGAGTTCAAAATAGAAATTTTTATTACAATAGCATGGCTTAAGGCCATCAAAGACTCCACGGCAAAACGTTGAGTATAGGACAATAACCTATTCGCACCTTAATCACCGTCAGAGTAATCTGCAACAATTGTACAGCCCAAATAGGGTCAGTACTTTGAATGTACGGCAAGTCATACTAAGGAGAAGAAAATGAAGTCCTACAATACATGCATCTGGCTGGTGGAGCTTCTACGTTTCAATTTGCATAAAGCTAAAATTTTCCCTATGGAATAAGTGTTCCTAAAAATAATTTCAACAGAATAAGCACAAGAAAACCCATGGTAATTATACCCAAAATGATTAATTAAAGATGATGAGATTTCTCAAAATTACCATAACTAGACGCTCAAATTGTCCAATACCGGGGACTCGGCTAATCGATTAGATTTATACGCTCTGCAGAGGTTTGTGCACTTTTCCCCACAAGACTCGACCACCTACATTGGTATTTTCCACACTACACATTGTATGGAAACAGGAAGGTCGAGACATGGTCTTTTAGAAGAGTTTCCCTTACTCTGGCGGTGCCCATCCCACCTACCAACACTACGTTCGTAGCACCACCTAGCAAGAGTCACTACTACTAATCAACCAAGCCAGAGCCCATAATAGCTTGTGGCTGCACACATAAGCTTCTAGAAATGACAATATGATAAAATATCTTTAAGCCTGGGTGGATTTCCGCAGTGATCCCTGGCCATCTCCAGGTCACTTAGGAATCTCCACTGGTTCCTCCAGGGTGCCTCCAACCAATCCACCCAGGTAGTTCATTGAGTTTAACTTGGTCCTGATTTACTACAAAGTCACTCATCTCATCGTGAATTCACTCCCCAATCCACGTCTACAATAGCAAAGCACTACAATTTCCTACACGATGGTGACAAGTTAAACCTACCACAAATTGAACTACTGGGTTTGCGTGAAAGTAAACTTCTACTTATGCATTCTAAGAAAAGGGGTACTACATGCAATAAAACATAGGTAAAGTGGAAAATGATCAAAGGTAGACTTGCCTGGCTGCTGGTGATCAAACTCTAAGGACTGGAAGTATTCTGCTTCGCACTCGCGACAATCTATCGCAAACAAACAAGTGCAACCAATCAAAACATAATATAGAAGAAAACGAAAACAATGTTTCGACAAACTTTGAAAAGAAAGAATGAAAACGGTTTTGTAAAACAGAACAAAATTTTGTGTAAAACTTGTTGATGAAAGTCCTAAGTGATAGGGATAATTTACGGTTTCGATTTCAAAAAGAATCGGTCAAAACCGAGCTACGGTTATATAGTTATGGCCAAACGAAGTTTGAATTTAAATATGTCCAAACTAATATTTTGAAATTTCAAAATTTTGAAAATAGGTGTCCACAGGATAGATGGATGAAAAACTTAAACGTGGGATTTGGTTTCGTTTAAAACTAATAAACGAGTAAAAAGATATAGCTAAAATAAGACTAGGGGCTAAATAGCTAAAACAGAAAATTAAATAATTAGATATAAGTCCCTGGCTATCGTGTGAACAGGGGGCTAAAATTCTAATCCAGTGAACGTTCCAAAAAAAACATTTCATTTTTTTTACAATTTTTTTTCTAAGCCATCTTCTTCTACAGAGAGAAGAAACACACGTACAGAGGTATTTGCCGGCGGCGGCTCTTCGTGGGGGCGGCGGCTCCGGCGGGGTTTGGCAACGAGGAAGATGTCGGGGAGGGGCGGCAGGGCATGGGGAGGCGCAGGGTGGTGGCGGCGGTCTCCGGCGACGCCGGGGAGGGCTGGGGCGAGGCGGTGCTCCGGCGAACTCCGGCGGGCGCGCGACTCCAGGGAGACTTCACGGCTATCCGAGGGCGAAACAGAAGCTTTCATCTTGTCCAACGAATCTCCCAATTCATTCTCTATGCCGTTCGTCTGTTCGTTGATGCCTGAGATCTTCTTCTCCAAATTCCGGCGAACTTTCCGATGACCTCTCACTCCTCCGTTCATCTTTTTTTATCTGTTTAAAACGAATAGGTAGAAGCCAATTAGAATTCGCCATGTGGCATCCCATTACTAAATCCCGTAATTCATTTTCAGAAAAATTCCCAAACTTTTAAATTCATATCTTTTAGCCCGTAAATCAGAGTTCGACAAATTTTATATCTCCGGATTCCTTGGAAAATGTAGTTTATTATTTTCCAATAATATTCCACTTTTCGTAATTCAAAATTGAACTCAAATTTATTATGTGAATTTGAGTATATTTTTTATTCCTCTCATTCTATAATTTATTTTGAAATATTTCCTTCGCCAAATTGATCCTTAGAATCACACCTTTTTTTGAACACTTGTCACATTCTATCCATCATGTTATGACCACATTTTAAATTTAAACTTTGATTAGTTTCATCTATTTACATCCTTTTCCTTTATATACTGATTATAGAAATAATTCCATCTTCTCAAGAAGATCATCACGATTCCTATCGAATCTTTTTGAATCCAAACCAAGAATGGATTTCCTATTCAAATATTCTTATGGACAAACCAACTGGGTTTGCCATTCTCACAATCCGTTTGAACTTATACTCAAGCTAGTTTCATCGTACCTCAATTATAACTTGTATCCCTTTGATCAAATCCCTAGAATATGACTTCCATCAAATTTCCACCCAAGACAACTTGATCCTATCTCAACCTAGCCACGTCATAGTAACTAGCTTAGTAACAACTAAATATTTATGTTGTAGTGTATCTTTATTTGGGTCTTTACTTTGGATTTGTGTTGTGTGTTGAAGTATTTCTCTTTTACCGTTAGATATATTGTAGTGAGAAGGAGATACGACTACAAGTAAAATATTTCACCTTCAGGATCCAGGCAAGTTACTCTTTTGGTCATACTCCAGTTATACCTATATTTTTCCTATGCATTGTAGTCCAACTTAAATATTATGCATTGATAGGATTATGTAGTATGCTATGCTATTACACCCAATAGTTCATTGAGGTAGGTCTGAACCTTATATGATTGTCACCACCGTGTATAATTATACTGCTTTGCGAAGTAGACGTGGATTGGGAAGTGATACATGATGATGTATGAGTGACTAAGTAGTAAACATGACCAAGAGAAAGTTAATGAACTACCTGGGTGGAATGGTTGGGGGCACCCTGGAGGAACCAGTGGATTTGCCTGAGTGACCTGGAGATGGCCAGTAATGACTGCGGAATGCCACCCAGGCTTAAAGGGATCAATCATATTTTTCATAACTAGAAGCTTACGTGTGCATCCACAAGCTATTATGGGATCTGGCTTGGTTGATTAGTTGTAGTGACTCTTACTAGGTGGTTCTACGAACGTAGTTATGTGTAGGTGGGATGGGCACCGCCAGAGTAGGGGAAACTCTTATAAAAGACCATGTCTCGACCTTCCTGTTTCCATACAACGTGTAGTGTGGCAAATACCAAAGGAGGTGGCCGAGTCTTGTGGGGAAAAGTGCACAACCTCTGCAGAGTGTACAAACTGATCATGATTAGCCGTGTCCACGGTTACGGAAAACTTTGAGCATCTAGAAGTGGGAATGTTGACGGATCTCATCATATTTAATTAATCAATTGGTCTTAATAAACTTTGGGAATATATTGATTTGGAGAAACCAACTCAATCATATTATGAACTTTGTAGTAATGTCATGATACTCTTTCAGTAGGAAAAAAAATCAGCTTTATGCAAATTGAAACTTAGAGCTTTTCCACTAGCCAAATTGCATGTAGAAGATAGGTCTGTTATATATTCTTTTGGGAGTAACTTGCCGTACATTCAAAGTACGACCCATTTTGGGCTGTAACCTTCGGTGTTGCAGGATTGTGTACGACGAGTAAGTGATGCGATGTAGGGTTACGATGCCTACACTCAACTTTGCCGTTGGTGTTGATGGGACTCCACTTATGTATTGTTTGTGTCCGCGGTGTATTCTAGCCCAAAGGCTATGAGGTAATAAATACAATGTATTTACGTTACTTTTTTGACATGTGATTTATGGTATTTCATCGAGTACCGTGTGTGCTAGCATACTGATCCAGGGATAGCATAGAAGCACAATAGACTTAGTTCCTTTCGGGACCGGGTCGTTACAAGATGGTATCAGAGCACATGTTGACTGTAGGCGTGACCCTAGAAACTGGAAAGCCATTAGGAAATTATACTCTCTAAAAATATTATTTAATTTTTTTTCCATTAGTACTCATCTTTTCTGAGTTTTATCAAACACTTCCTCTTACCCCAAACAAATTAGATTATACCCATGCCACTTTGACCACTTAGAAGGATTGTGTTATGTATCTCGGAGAAGGACAAGATATTGGACAACTCAAGACCATTTCAAAGTACAAATGATTTTAGTACGCAATAGAAGAATGGAAGTATCGAAGACTCGAAGAATTTGAAGACTTTGAAGATCCCGATATTACCGATGACCCATAGAAGAACTGGATACATCCAAGACTAAGATGCTTGTGAATAAGTTACGGAATATATTACACAAGACCAATAGTATCCAAGCCACCATGAGAGTTGTGAAATGAACGAAAGAGTGCGAGTAGAGTGCCCGACCATGCGAGCTCATGTGGATGAAGGTACCATAGGAATTGTTTGATTGAATTTATGAGTGATATTTGGAGTTTTCTCGGAGTTTTAGCTATTGATTTAATTATTGGTGTCATTGAATTGTTAAATTTAAATTTGTGTTTTTAGGATACATATTCTGTAGGTTTTATTATTAATACAACCTTGAGAGGTGTGAGCAACGGATGATGTATCAGAAGACCATCACATCGATGAAACTCCTTGTATCAAAGACTTTGAAGAACCGAAGGGAATGAAGACTTTCTGACGAAAACATTGTAAATGAGTCTATTATGTATGTTTTTGTTTGATGATTGTTAGGTGGATATCCATCTCCCCTTCTCTCTAAAGATCTATCTCATCTCTGACCAACCTTAAATCTCATAGGTGGATATAATTATTTTGATGAGATCAGCGACCCATTCAAGGTAGAAGATTGGATTCAGAATTTAGAAGGGACAAGAATTTCCCATTTTCAAGGAGAACACAATTGCTGAAGACGGAAGTTCCCTATTCTATGGATGCAAGTGTTAGCACAATCCATGTAGGATCATCGCCACCAAAAAAAGTTTTATTAGTTTTGCAGTTGAAGACCTCTTTAAGAGGAGTGAGAAAGACTGAGTGTTAGAATACGAGATTCATCTATCTGCATATGAAGTAATAATTTGAGTACGGGATGGATTGGCCCCCATACCGAAGACTCTTATTGTAAACTTTTGTATGTTGGATTGGTAAATCAGAGAGCCTAAAAATCCCGTAGTAGAGTGCCGATGCAACAAGCCTAAACCATAGAATGGTAAGATGCATTACCCTTTGTAGACATGCAGCGTGCCTAACGTAGGTTGTACGGTGTGTAAGGAACATAAAGATTTTCAAGAAGCTCCAGCTGGAAGTTATTTTGACCACCATGAGCGTCTTGATAGGTAGTTTTGGAACCTGTGTTTTTTGCAAGACTTGTTTCTTGGGGAGATGCAGATTCTTATCTGTAGAAGCTTGACGAAGAACCGTCATGGAATGACGAATTTTGGAGACCCCATAAGCATACTTCTATGGGTGGCCGTTCTTGACACCCTGGTGTGGTAAATAATCCAAAGCATGCCCCAGTCAAGATTCGGAATTGGTGTCCAAAGCCTCAAAACCAGGATATGATTGAGTAACAAAAATCATATGGAGTTGTGGAAGACATCACTGTTACGAGAAGTGAAAGATAAACTGCAAGCCTCATAATGTTATTCCAAGATCATGGGGAAGTAACCCAAGAAACCTCGACCCCAACCCATTTCTTTCTAGCCTTTGCGAATCTCGAGGACGAGATTTCTTTTAAGGGTGGTAGTTTGTAACATCCCAAAAATTTCCAAATTTTGGAATTTTAATAAATAATATTATATTGATTGACTTGTTTGAATTTTAGAGTAAATGAAAACTTTTTGAGTTCTTGTTTAAAACTATACAAACCATATATTAAAAAAACTGGATAATAATTTATCCAATAATGAAAAGTTTGCTTTTCAAGTTTATTAAAAATTAAAAGAATGATTTTCTTTCTTTTGTCTTTTTGAAACTTGGTAAGAACCACGATTAAATATTTTAGAGCGAGAGTAAAATGACTTTCTCAAATTTATTGTGGTCCCATACTCATTCTCGAATTTTATTGGAAATTGGAGTTTATTTGATATTGACGTTTAAGAGATATTTAAATATTTCCAATAATTCAATTTATTAAATGAGAGGAGATAATATGACTTCTCCCAAAATAGTATTGGAAATATTTAACAATGCTCATTTGAATACTTGATTATTTTATTAATCATTTTGAGTATTTATAAAACCCTAACTAATTTAGGAAATTTATCAAATGCTTTAAATGAATTTTTGGTTGATAAAAACATATTTAGAAAATTTATTCCGAGAAGGAAATATATTTTTCCTAAACTCCATATGTTTTATTTGGCCTATACAATTTTAGTTGAGAGTGTTTAACCCAGATAATAAAAATAGAATTCCTAAGTCATTTGGGCTGAACCCATCTATCTAAGTTTTTTCTCTCTATCTCTCTTTCCTTTTTCTTTATCTTGGGCCAAATTTCCCCTAAAGCCCATCTCCACCCATCTTCTTCCTCCTCTCGTTCCTTCCTGTACGTGAACACGTACAGAACGAAATAGCCATGGCACATAACTTTCCTCCTCTCCTTCTCCCACTTAATTCCTTGAACGATTCAATTTGGAACCTATACAAAAATTGTAGGGATGTTCATGATGAATCCATTCAGGGAAAGAACAACGCCAATTAATGCTTTAAATGTCCAGAAATTTCTCCACGAACTCCATTAAAACCTTCCAATTTTTGTGTGTGAATCTCCATGTATGGACCTCCTTAGCACCTATAAATAGGACCTTGTGCGAGCCTCACGGTCCTCAGCCACCTCCCCGAAAATCCCCCTCTAATTCTTCCCGTACTACAAGCAATTGCTCACCGGAGTTCTTCTTGCCGCCGCCGTTCTTCGTAGATTCCGACGCCTACAAGGTGACCCAGACTCTCGTTTCTCTTTTTGCTCCGTAGTTCGGTATTGCGCAAGTCTTTGACATGTTTTCCCTCTAGATTGCATAGCCGAAGCATGTTGGCCGCGGCACCATGCTCTATACGCGTTCCGCTCAACTCCGGCGACACTTCACGGCTATCCGAGGGCGAAACAGAAGCTTTCATCTTGTCCAACGAATCTCCCACTTCATTCTCTATGCCATTCGTCTGTTCGTTGATGCCTAAGATCTTCTTCTTTGAATTCCGGCGAACTTTCCGGTGAGCTCTCACTCCTCCGTTCATCTTTTTTTTTCTATATTTAAAATGAATAGGTAGCAGCCAATTAGAATTCGCCATGTGCCATCCCATTATTAAATCCCGTAATTCATTTTCAGAAAAATGCCCAAACTTTAAAAATTCATATCTTTTAGCCCGTAAATCGGATTTCGACAAATTTTATATCTCCGAATTCCTTGGAAAATGTAGTTTATTATTTTCCAATAATATTCCACTTTTAGTAATTCGAAATTTAACTCAAATTTATTTTGTGAATTTGAGTATATTTATTATTCCTCTCATTCTATAATTTATTTTGAAATATTTCCTTGGCCACATTGATCCTTAGAATCACACCTTTTTTTTAACACTTGTCACATTCTTTCCATCATGTTATGACCACATTTTAAATTTAAGCCTTGATTAGTTTCATCTAGTTACATCCTTTTCCTTTATATACTGGATTATAGAAATAATTCCATCTTCTCAAGAAGATCATCACGATTCCTATCGGATCTTTTTGAATCCAAACCAAGAATGGATTTCCTATTCAAATATTCTTGTGGACAAACCAACTGGGTTTGCCATACTCACAATCCGTTTGATCAAATCCCTGGAATATGACTTCCATCAAATTTCCACCCAAGACAACTTGATGCTATCTCAACCTAGCCACGTCATAGTAACTAGCTTAGTAACAACTAAATATTTATGTTGTAGTGTATCTTTATTTGGGTCTTTACTTTGGATCTGTGTTGTGTGTTGAAGTATTTCTCTTTTACCGTTAGATATATTGTAACGAGAAGGAGATACGACTACGAGTAAAATATTTCACCTTCAGGATCCAGGCAAGTTACTCTTTTGGTCATACTCCAGTTATACCTATATTTTTCCTATGCATTGTAGTCCAACTTAAATATTATGCATTGATAGAATTATGTAGTATGCTATGCTATTACACCCAATAGTTCATTGAGGTAGGTCTGAACCTTATATCATTGTCACCACCGTGTAGAATTATACTGCTTTGCGAAGTAGACGTGGATTGGGAAGTGATCCATGATGAGGTATGAGTGACTAAGTAGTAAACATGACCAAGAGAAAGTTAATGAATTACCTGGGTGGAATGGTTGGGGGCACCCTGGAGGAACCAGTGGATTTGCCTGAGTGACCTGGAGATGGCCAGTAATGACTGCGGAATGCCACCCAGGCTTAAAGGGATCAATCATATTATTCATAACTAGAAGCTTACGTGTGCAGCCACAAGCTATTATGGGATCTGGCTTGGTTGATTAGTTGTAGTGACTCTTACTAGGTAGTGCTACGAACGTAGTTATGTGTAGGTGGGATGGGCACCGCCAGAGTAGGGGAAGCTCTTCTAAAAGACCATGTCTCGACCTTCCCGTTTCCATACAACGTGTAGTGTGTCAAATACCAAAGGAGGTGGTCGAGTCTTGTGGGGAAAAGTGCACAACCTCTGCAGAGTGTAGAAACTGATCATGATTAGCCGTGTCCACGGTTACGGACAACTTTGAGCATCTAGAAGTGGGAATGTTGACGGATCTCATCATATTTAATGAATCAATCGAGCTTAATGAACTTTGGGAATATATTGATTTGGAGAAACCAATTCAATCATATTATGAGCTTTGTAGTACTCTCATGATACTCTTTCAGTAGGAAAAAAAATCAGCTTTATGCAAATTGAAACTTAGAGCTTTTCCACTAGCCAAATTGCATGTAGAAGATAGGTATGTTATATATTCTTTTGGGAATAACTTGCCGTACATTCAAAGTACTGACCCATTTTGGGCTGTAACCTTCGGTGTTGCTGGATTGTATACGACGAGTAAGTGATGCGATGTAGGGTTACGATGCCTACACTCAACTTTGCCATTGGTGTTGATGGGACTCCACTTATGTATTGTTTGTGTCCGCGGTATATTCTAGCCCAAAGGCTATGAGGTAATAAATACCATGTATTTACGTTACTTTTTTGACATGTGATTTATGGTATTTCATCGAGTACTGTGTGTGCTAGCATACTGATCCAGGGATAGCACAGAAGCACAGTTGACTTAGTTCCTTTCGGGACCGGGTCGTTACACGGATATGGCCGGCGGCGTGGCCGTGCTCGGGCGACCGGAGTGGAGGCTGGAGATGCGGTTGGTGGGAAGCCAGGGCGACATGGCGTAATCCTGGCCGTCAGATCGAGCGATCTGACGGTCCAGATCTGATGGGCTAGCAAAAGGATGAAAATGGGGTATTTTTGGGGCAATTGTGAGGGGGTGGCTGCAATTTTGGACTAGGGAAACCCTAGAAAGGGGTGGGGGAGTGGTGGTCTTTATTTAGCCTAGGTGGCTAGCAGTTTACAAAAACGTCCCCGGTTTTTCTCTCTCGCACGCGGTGTTTACGTTTCTGACCACCGGGGGTCCGTAGGACCTCTGATTTGGGTAAAACTTCGAACTTTGCGATCAGCGCGTCGAGCCGGCGGCGTTTACCTCGCGCTAGAACTGTTCCAAGAACACTTTCCGACACGCTATAAAAATAACCTGTTTAATTATTAAACGAGGTTTTTCCTTCCGTTGGATGCGGCTGGTCTTGTGCGGGTTTTCACGATGGTGATTGGGTGAAACCCGGTGTCGCAAAGGTCATGGTTCAGGGTGGCAAGGGTCGGTCTCCGTTCGGAACGAGATAAGAGGGGGGAAAATAATCGCCGATCGATAAATCGGGGATGCAAACACCGGAAACAAATCAGACAATCAAACAATTCACACCGAAAACAAAATTTTTAATTTTTGTGAAATCTGGGCTGTTACAACTGGTGATTGAACACCTGGAGAAAGACTCTCTCCCTCCTATTCTCCTCTGCAACAAACTCCTCGAGCTTGTCCAGTTTTCACTCGTGGTAGATGATTCAGGACATCTCCGAGACCTTTACAAACTTCCTTCAGCAGCGACAATTTTTCTTCGACTGCTTGACAGGCGACGCCTAACCTTCTAGGAGACTTGCAGTTCTCCAAGATAAAAAGATCGGCTAATCTAAACCTAAGTCTTTGTGAGTTTCCCAATGCAGTTCTGACTTGGGTTTTGGTTTTCTCTCGAGTTCTCTCTTGGGATGCTCACAGTACTTTTGTCTCAGAATATTCAGTGGAGCAGCCAATGCGAAATGGAGGGTAGGTGCGAGGTATTTTATAGGTGACGATCCCGATGGGTAAAATGACTGAAGTGACCCGATGCAACCGCTTGACGCGTGTCCACAACAGTCGGATTTTAATTCACTGCACAACTTTTCTTGCGGAGCAAGTAAGCTGACTCACCGAACGAGTTGTCTCTCGAAAGCACGAAGTGCGATGACTTTGCCTTAGAGCTATTACTCGACTCAGTGAGATTTCTCTCGGTAGGCTTTCGTGGGTTTATGTTGAGCAGAGCAGATTCACTTCGGCTAATATCTCAACTAGCAAAACCCTCTTGATAGTACGGTTTTTTCCTACGATTCAAGAAAGTAAAGAGAAACTAGTAAAAATACTAAGTCTTCGTCCAACTTCAGCTTTCTCCTCGTTGCACTTTTACTTGAGAGCATCTTCTTTCTCGATGAAATTTTTGGGGGTCGTCTTCCTTCAAAGGTTTCGGTAGTTGACTGCAGCTTCGCTGCAGTGAGTTGTTCCTTCGACCTTCTACTTGCAAACTCCATTCTCTCGGAACGTAAGTATATGTTTATACTAAAAAACAATATTAGTTCCACTACTTCTTTGTTCAACAATCTCCAAAACCTTCGGGGGCAAAACTTGTTCTTACAATCTCCAAACCCGGCGCGGCCCCACCCTAGGTCGCGCCACCTGGCCGCCTGGGCACCAGGTGGGGCCCCTCCGACCCTACTTCGGGACTCTGGAAGCTTCCGTTGCGCTGATTTTTTATCTGTTTTTTCCCAGATTTTTGGAGCAATTTTAATATGGGGGAAAACCGAAATAGAAAAACAGCAGAAAACAGAAACTGGCACTAGGGTGCACTGATTTAATAGGTTAGTACAAATATGATGAAAAGTCTATGAAAGTGTATCTAGATCATAGAAATATCACACAAAACATGCATGGAGCAAACAGAAAATATAGATACGTTTGGGACGTATCAGCCACCCCCCAGCCAGGCGCCTTGCTGGCGCGGGCAGGGGGCTCACCGCGCCCTCTGGATGCCTGGGATAGAGGGGCCACCACTCAGGCTCCCCTTTGTCCTATATTTATCGCCTGAGAGAGAAACCCTTAGAGATTCCCCCATTACGCGATTTCGTCCACTGTTCCGCCGCCTCGCGATTCCGATCTCGGGATCGCCAAAAGAAGTTGTCCGTACACTTTGTCGAAGGGAGGCTTGACCTCCGGAGGCGTCTCCTGTTGGATATGTGCCCTAGAGACAAATTAATAAAGATATTTGTCACATATCAGTTTTGTTCATAATACGTTTTATACTGTGCTATAACTGTATTACTTGGAAATACTAATACAGGTGTAATACAAAACATAGGTCCGTAGTTTAACTCCGGTAAACTATCTCATTGGGCAATTGATTGATCAAGCTTTCCTGATCATGGCGACACTTAAGTCCATTGACAATGAGGTCATGTCATTAGTGGAATGATGTGATGGAAATACACCCACCTAAAGTATTGCAATGTGACCGAGTCACATAGTTCAGCGTTGCGATGACTTTGTAATGTATGGCTTAGTCCTTAGACCGTAATGATCATACGTAATTGTCATCTATGAGGAGAATTTGATTTGTATCCCACCGCCTGACTGAAATATGCTGGATATAACGGTGCACTTTTGGTATTCCGAAATAGAAGGTTGATGAGTATGTTAATAGATCAGAGCGGGATTTGTCAGTCCTTGTAACAGGACAGGTACTCTGGGCCCACTCGGTGATATTGCATCAATAGCTTGCAAGCAGGTGACTAGGTCACGGGAGATGCAATAGGCATGGACGAGTAAACTTGTTTGTTGTGAACGAGATGTGAACACGGTATGTGGGATACCGACGATCGAACCTCGGAAAAACAAAGTACCGCAACACAAAGGGATTACGTCGTATCGTTAACGGTTTCCAAAAGCGATTGAAGTTCATACGATGGAAGCGCAGGGGCTGTCAAGGATTGTAACCAGGTCCAACTGACTAGTCATTGATCAATGAGAAGAGTCTCGACCATGTCTGCTGTTTCCCGGACCGTTAGGGTGTTACACTTAAGGGCAATCGATGCATAGGACAGTTTCGGGATCAATCGGTGAAATAGGAGAAATCACCGGAATAGTTTCGGAGGAGCACGGAAGTTGTTCCGGACATTTTGAATTGTTCAAAATAAAGTTTAATTTGTTTTAATATTGTTTTATTATTTAATTATCTGAATTAAATATTTAAACATATTAAAATAATTAAAAATATATATGAAAAGGCTATATGGGCCTATGTGGCCTATTAGGGGAGTTGGGGGTTTCCCCCTTGGGCTTGGCGCCAAGGGTGGGGCCCATCCCTCCTAGGCCGGCGCACCCCCCTTGGGAGTTTAGTCCCACATGGGGGAGGGGAGGAGGATGGCACCCCCCCCTTGGCCTATATAAGGAGGGGGTACACCCCCCTTTTTTCCAAAACACAATTATTCCTCTCTCTCTCTCCTTCTCCTTCCTGGAAGTGCACTCCCCTTGTTTGGAGTCTGCACCTGGACTGGAGTTCTCCACCATAAGGCAGGCCATTGCTCTGCTGGAGTCGGGATCTGAATCCGTCTTTCTTCTGCTGCTCGCCTGGTTCGGGGCTCGGGAGGAACATCGATTGTACCGTACGTGTATAATGTCTTCGAGGAACTACACCTGTGGTGCTACTTCATCGCTGGAGGTCAACCGGGAGTCATCCTCGCCGGTGGTCTACTACACGACAGGGAGGTCGTAGTTTCGAGTCTACGCCAGTCACGTTCGCAAGAACGTTTCCCTCTTTTGGTCTTCAAAGGTATGAACACTGATTCCCTCTGTTACTTTACATAGCCATAGCATCGATCTTGGGTTCGGGTACCATAGGTATGAAAAATTTGTGTTTTCTGCCCCGTATCCCAACAGTGGTATCATGAGCTAGCTATGCGTAGATGTATTGTACGGGTAGAACACATCTAGGATGTGGGCATCGAATCTTCATTCGTTACCCTCCCACGTGTACTCATTTAGTGTTGCGGCAATGTTTGATGAAGCGGCCCCCGACCGACCTTACGCGTTTACGCGAGACTGGTTCCATGCTTGACATATGGCTTGTACCATATAAAGTGGCTGGGGGGTGTCTGTCTCTCTACATTAGCGATGCGAAGATGTTTGCAATGGGGGGGCCCGACAGGGGTGTAATAGAGACGGATGGGAGACGGTGTTGTGGCATGTTTTTCACAGGATAGAAACGGTTCTCTCTCTCGAAACCCCTAGCAGCCACGTAAAACTTGCACAAGCTAAAGTAGAAAGGCGTTTGACTTTGCTTTGCATGAAGGGGGATCATAGTTTGTAAGATTTACAGTTTTACTTCCTGTTTATGCTAGTATGCTAGATATGAAGACGGTAGCACAAATAGGACCATCTCTCACAATACCAACATTGTGTTCTGCCTTGGTGGGCACCGCCTGGAAGGTTCTCCCATATGGCTGACATTCCGTACATACCGGGTGTCACACATATTAAACGACGTTCACATGAGGTTGGGTTCGGAAAGCCTGGCATATGCAGATATGGCCTTGCTGAACAACTAACATCAAGGTTCGATTGGCAGGCTTGACGTATGTACATGCGGGCCTGGAACACAGTAGATCAAAAGATCAAGCACGAGTCACATACCTGATGTGATTGGCTTAGAGGCCTACCTGGGTCGCATACTAATGGCCTTGACGATCGGGGGAGGTATGGGGTCTGGGATTGTGTAATCACTTAGTTAAATTGAGAGGTGTTTATCTAAGTGGGAGCTTTCTAGAATTTTGAAGATTAAATTAACAACTCCAAATTATGAACAAAAGTCTAAGTATGTATCCTTGTGAACCAAACTTTGTAGATGGAAGCACCACGCCCCTCGTTCAGCTTAGGATCGTTCCTAGAGAAAGACAAACTGAAAACTGATGGGTCAAACTTCACCAACTGGTTCCGCACCCTGAGGATTCTCCTCGTTCCCCTCAAAATGGCATACGTACTAGAGGACGTGTTAGGTGACGCACCAGCAGATGATGACAGTCAGGATGAGAAGAATGTTTATCTCTCCAAGACTGATGATTACAACCTTGTCCAGAGTGGCATGCTCTAATCCATGGAGGCTGAGCTGCAGCAACGCTTTGAGAGGATGGGTGCATATGAGATTATCATCGACCTCAAGGCGGTCTTTGCACCTCGAGCCAGGGCTGAACCGTATGAGGCTTCTGAAGCCTTCTTCTCAGCAAAAATGGACGAGCACGGCAGCGTGAGTGAGCACGTGGTCAAGATGTCTGGCTACGTTCAACGCTTGAATGCTCTGGAATGTCAGATTCCAGATGAACTTGCTATTGATAGGTTGTTGCAGTCGCTTCCCCCTAGCTACAAAGGCTTTGTGCTGAACTACAACATGAAGGGGATGACCAAAACCCCTTCTGAGTTGTTCGCCATGCTGAAGAGTGTTGAGGTTGAGATCAAGAAGGAGCACGCTTTCTTCATGGTCAACAAGACCACTGAGTTTAAGAAGTCAAGCAGGCGGGAGAAGGCTAAGAGAGGTGGCCCCAAAAGGGATGGCAAGTCAGTTGTCGTTCCTCCCAAGACACCTAAGCCCAAAACAGAGTTGAGTGCTTCTACGGCAAGGGTGAAGGTCACTGGAAACGAAACTGCCCCAAGTACCTAAAGGACAAGAAGGCTGGCAAGGTCGCCAAGAGAGACGAAGGTATATTTGATATACATATTGTTGATCTTTTCTTGACAAGCGCCGGGAACACATCCTGGATACTTGATACAGGATTTGTCACTCATATTTCTAATTCCGTTCAGGGACTAAGGAATAAGAGACGCTTGCTGAAAGATGAAGTGACGATGCACGTGGGGAATGGCTGTCAAATTGATGCGTTGGCGGTCGGCATGAAGCATCTTAGTCTCCCTTCGGGATTAGTTTTGGTTCTGAATAAATGCTACTATGTACCCGCATTGAGTGTGAACATTCTTAGTGGCTCTTACTTGAAGCGAGACCACTATTCTTTTAAGTCTGATATAATTGGTTGTTCGATTTATAAGGATGAAGTGTTTTATGTTCACGCGCCGGAGCAAAGTGGTTTATTCGTACTTGATCTCGATGGTGACGTGTGTCACATTAACAATATAGAGTCCAAAAGATTAAAGAGTAGTGATGAAGAGCACATGATGATGTGGCATTTCCAACTTGGTCATATTGGTATAAAGCGCATGGAGAGGCTCCATAAGGATGGACTTCTTGATTTATTGGATTTTGGATCCCTTGATACATGTGAACCATGCCTCATGGGAAAAATGACAAGGACTCCATTCAATGGGATAATGGAGCGTGCGGATGACTTATTGGGGATCATACGTACAGATGTATGTGGACCCATGAACATCCCCACACGCAATGGTGTCCGTTACTTCGTGACCTTTACTGATGACTTGAGTAGATATGGGTATATTTACTTGATGAAGCATAAGTCTGAAACCTTTGAAAGGTTCAAGGAATTTCAGAATGAGGTCGAGAATCAACTCGGAAATAAAATCAAGAACCTTCGATCGGATCGAGGTGGAGAGTATTTAAGTTACGGGTTTGGCAATCATCTGAAGTCTTGTGGCATAGTACCATAGCTTACGCCGACAGGCATACCTCAGAGAAACGGTGTGGTTGAACGACGTAACCGAACCCTATTGGATAGCATACGATCGATGATTTCTCATACTGATTTGCATGCATCATTCTGGGGGTATGCATTAGAAATTTCCGCTTACGTTCTTAATAGGGCACCATCCAAATCCGTAAATACAACACCATTTGAAGAATGGCATGGCACGAAACCTAAGTTGTCTCACCTGAAGATTTGGGGTTGTGAGGCTTATGTTAGGAAACTAAAACCTGACAAACTTGAATCCAAGGCGGATAAGTGCATCTTTGTGGACTATCCCAAGGAAACTTGTGGATACACTTTCTACAACCAATCTGAGTGCAAAACGTTTGTTGCCAAGACTGGACACTTTCTTGAGAAAGAGTTTCTCTCGAAAGAGTTGAGTGGGAGGAAAATAGACCTCGATGAAGTGACTAACCAATCACTCCAATTGGAATAAACAACCACAGAAGTTGTTCTGGAACCTTCTTCCACAGTGGGAGCTGAAGAGAGTGGCCAGAACGACATTCATAACGATCATGACATACATGATGATCATGATGAGAATGAAGAGGAACCTATTATGCCCCGTAGGTCATCAAGAGTCCGTCAAGCTATTGAGTTTTACTGACAGCTTGTGAATGCAATCTCGTCTGATGAGTCAGATGAACCTACGAGTTAAAAAGAAGCAATGGAGGGACCCGAGTCCGAGAAATGGCTTGAAGCCATGAAATCCGAAATAGACTCCATGTACACCAACAAAGTTTTGAATTTGGTGGATATTCCCGAGGACCGCAAGGCCGTCGAGAATAAATGGATTTTCAAGAAAAAGACGGATGCAGACGGAAACGTATCTGTCTACAAAGCTTGACTTGTCGCGAAGGGGTTCCGACAAATTCAAGGAGTTGAATACGAGGAGACGTTCTCTCCTGTAGCGATGATAAAGTCTATTCGTATCCTACTAGCAATAGATGCATATCATGATTACGAGATATGGTAGATGGATGTGAAAACTGCATTCCTAAATGGCAACATTGAGGAAGAGTTGTATATGATGCAACCAGAGGGGTTTATTGATCCAAGGAATGCTGGTAAGGTGTTCAAGCTTCAATGGTCCATCTATGGGTTGAAGCAAGCATCTCGGAGCTGAAATCTTCGATTTGATGAGGTCATTAAAGCTTTTGGATTTGTCCAAAATGTCGAAGAGTTCTGCATCTGTAAGAAACTGAGTGGGAGCTCTGTAGCATTCCTTATGTTATATGTAGATGACATATTGCTAATAGGGAACGATAAAAAATTCTTAGGAGAAGTGAAGGAATATCTGAATGGGAAATTTTCCTTGAAGGACCTTGGTGAAGCTGCGTACATATTGGGGATTAAGATCTATAGAGATAGACCTAATCGACTATTGGCTTTGAGTCAGAGCACTTATATTGACAAGATATTGAAAAGGTTCAGTATGGATAACTCCAAGAGAGGCCTCTTTCCAGTTATAAAAGGTGTCAAGTTAAGCGTGACTCAGTGCCCGACCACAGCAAAAGAGAAGGAGGAAATGTCCTCAAAATCCTATGCCTCGGCCATAGGTTCTCTCATGTATGCTATGTTATGTACCCGGCCGGATTTAGCGCTGGCTATTAGTATGACTAATCGCTACCAGAGTAATCCGGGAATGGCTCACTGGACCGCAGTAAAGAACATCCTAAAGTACTTGAGAAGAACAAAGGATCTCTTTCTCGTTTATGGAGGAGTTGATGAGGAGCTCACCGTAAAAGGTTACGTTTACGCAAGCCTCGGCTCAGACCTAGATGATTCGAAATCCCAGACGGGATATGTTTTCATGTTGAACGGTGGCGCAATTAGCTGGAGGAGTGGCAAACAGTCAGTCGTCGCCCAATCTACAATGGAATCGGAGTATATTGCCGCTTGCGAAGCGTCAAACGAGGCGCTGTGGCTGAAGAAGTTTGTGATCGAGCTTGGCGTCTTTCCCAGTTGCACTGACCCCGTGGGAATCTTCTGCGACAACACGGGTGCCATTGCTAACGCGAAGGAGCCAAGAACTCACTCTACAACCAAGCTAATTCTCCGAAAGTTCCATGTGACGCGAGACTACGTCCGAGATGGACAAACTAGGATTCACAAGATACATACGGATCTGAACGCATCAGACCGATGACTAAACCTCTTCCACAGGGCAAGTTTGAAGAACACCGAGAGACTATTGGTGTTAGATACATACCTGATGTAAACTAGTGTAATTTGTACTCTAGTGCAAGTGGGAGACTGTTGGATATGTGCCCTAGAGACAAATTAATAAAGATATTTGTCAGATATCCATTTTGTTCGTAATACGTTTTATACTGTGCTATAATTCTATTACTTGGAAATACTAATACAGGTGTAGTATAAAACATAGGTCAGTAGTTTAACTCGGGTAAACTATCTCTTTGGGCAATTGATTGATCCTCATCATGGCGACACTTAAGTCCATTGGCGATGCGGTCATGTCATTAGTGGAATGATGAGATGGACATACACCCACCTAAAGTATTGCAATGTGATCGAGTCACATAGTTCAGCGTTGCGATGACTTTGTAACGTATGGCTTAGTCCTTAGACCGTAATGATAATACGTAATTTTCATCTATGAGGAGACCTTGAGTTGTATCCCACCGCCTGACTGAAATATGCTGGATATAACGGTGCACTTTTGGTATTCCGAAATAGAAGGTTGATGAGTATGTTAATAGATCAGAGCGGGATTTGTCAGTCCTCGTAACAGGACAGGTACTCTGGGCGCACTCGGTGATATTGCATCAATAGCTTGCAAGCAGGTGACTAGGTCACAGGAGATGCAATAGGCACGTACGAGTAAACTTGTTTGTTGTGACCGAGATGTGAACACGGTATGTGGGATACCGACGATCGAACCTCGGACAAACAAAGTACCGCAACACAAAGGGATTACGTCGTATCGTTAACGGTTTCCAAAAGCGATTGAAGTTCATTCGATGGAAGCGCAGGGGCTGTCAAGGATTGTAACCAGGTCCAACTGACTAGTCATTGGTCAATGAGAAGAGTCTCGACCATGTCTGCTGTTTCCCGGACCATTAGGGTGTTACACTTAATGGCAATCGATGCATAGGACAGTTTCAGGATCAATTGGTGAAATAGGAGAAATCACCGGAATAGTTCCGGAGGAGGACGGAAGTTGTTCCGGACATTTTGAATGGTTCAAAATAAAGTTTAATTTGTTTTAATAATGTTTTATTATTTAATTATCTGAATTAAATATTTAAACATATTAAAATAATTATTATTTTTGGAAAAAGGCTATATGGGCCTATGGGGCCAATTAGGGGAGGAGGGGGTTTCCCCCCTTGGGCTTGGCGCCAAGGGTGGGGCCTATCCCCCCCTAGGCCGGCGCACTACCCCCCTTTGGAGTTTAGTCCCACATGGGCGAGGAGAGGAGGATGGCAGCCCCCTTGGCCTATATAAGGAGGGGTACACCCCCCTTTTTTCCAAAACACAATTATTCCTCTCTCTCTCTCCTCCTTCCTGGAGTGGACTCCCCTTGTTTGGAGTCTGCACCTGGACTGGAGTTCTCCACCATAAGGCAGGTCGTCGCTCTGCTGGAGTCGAGATCCGAATCCGTCTTTCTTCCGCTGCTCACCTGGTTCGGGGCCCGGGAGGAACATCGATTGTACCGTACGTGTATAATCTCTTCGAGGCACTACACCTGTGGTGCTACTTCATCGCTGGAGGTCAACCGAGAGTCATCCTCGCCGGTGGTCTACTACACGAGAGGGAGGTCGTAGTTTCGAGTCTACGCCAGCCACGTTTGCAAGAACTTTTCCCTCTTTCGGTCTTCAAAGGTATGAACACCGATTCCCTTCGTTACTTTACATCGCCATAGCATAGATCTTGGGTTCGGGTACCGTAGTTATGAAAAATTTGTGTTTTCTGCCCCGTATCCCAACATCTCCATCACCATGATCGCCTTCAGGATGCGCCGTGAGTAGGACCCCTTGGACCATGGGTCCATGACCATTAGCTATGTAATGTATTCTCTTCATTCTTGCGCTTCAATGTTTAGCCCTTGTGAGATGCCTATCATGATCAAGGAACCTATGTATTAGATCCTGTTCTGCTATGCTGTGTTTGCTGGGATCCGATGGATTATGAGATTAAGTTCAGTTTGTGATGAGTAATATATTTGGTTTACCTTTATATTTGAGTTTGTTGGTAACTGGGAACTGGGGTGTCCCGTCTTCCTACATACCGGCCTCACCTCTCAGATCGCCTAGAAGAAGTCAAGGGGCTCTTTTTCCCTCTGTGCTCCGGCAAGGGCGTCCAGAAGAAGAATCCATGCAGATCACCCTCAAGACCTCGGTGTACAAAGTGACATCAAAGAAAGGAACAACAAGACACCAGTGCTTCGACCTTAGAGTATCGCAGCTAGAAGAGTTCCGGCATGAATATATCGGAGCGCCATACGCTCGTAATGTACTCTGGGAGAGTACCTCGCCCAGCCTTCGGCGCGGTGGGACCCCAGCCGATTCCTACCGCCCGACCAAGCAAGAAGTGCAATTAATGCACTAGAAGACACCATGCACCACATGATAGGAGGACGCTAACACCTGGCGCGAGCCCTCGCGACTACTCAGCGCGCGCATGAGCCAGTCGTCCCCGCGGCACTGCTGGACCTTCTTGGAAGACATCATGACTCTCCGCGTCCGCACGGAGGAGAATAGGATAATTCCTATCACTATAGCTAGAAGTCGTCCTGTGACGATCCATTTAAGCTATAAAAGGGAGACGTCGACCACCTCAAAGGGGGGGAGGAGGAAGAAGAAGAAGAAGGTATAAGGAAAAGAAGAGAAAGGAAGAGAAGGGAGACAAGGAAGAGATGGATCGGACCTCAACCGATTCGTAGAGACAGGGAGAGAGAGAAAGGACCAGCTACCAAGGGGGATGGCCTCGAGGAGTTCATCCTTCAGCTTCTCGGTAGTATAGGAAAACCCAGGATGAGCAAGTATCCATCCGGCAAGGAGAGTGGAGTGTAGTGTAGGGCATCCTGTCCCTGAGGGTCACCTTGTACTGTATTCTACTCTGCTACCCACAAGAAAGACCAGACATGCAGAAGTAGGGTCTTACTCTCCCGAGCGGCCCGAACCTGCACTAGTCCGCAGTCTAGCTATCCAAACGGTTTTTGACCCCTATCGCCTACGGGAATCGGAACCGTCGCCTTGCCTTCGATTGCGATAGGGGGGGATATTCCGCACGATAGCTAGAGACCGTTTCCAATGGACTAGTCTGCACAGATGTACATGATAAATCGAACGTTTGTGCTGACTTTTTTTATCGCAAACACTTGTCCACAAATGTCTGTCTGAGATAATGATCATATGGCAAATGTTTAATCCATAAACTATGTTTGTGTTTAGTTATACTATCCCAAACGCGGGTGTGTCAGGAACTGCGTGGGATAGCCGAAGCTATTCCATACAGTTTGCATATAGTACACGTTTGCTTTGTTAACACCAACCCAAACGTTTGTGCAGAAAAGATCGTGTGGTTTCAGAAATAAATATGTAACCCGTCTATTCTGCTAATATTAGCAGAATAACTATTATGCTGACAATTCTGCACTGCATCGGACGCTAACAAGAACTGCACTGCTGACTTAAAAGCGCTGCAGCTCGAGTAAAACAGAATCGTATTTAGTATTTTTGCTATAACTTTTTCACTGTTCATCGGAATTGAGCGTATGATACACCGTTGGATTCGTATAAAAATGGAGCATCTTTCGTATGTTGAATACTTCTCAAAATGTTTCACGGATTAAGAGCAGTTTTGAAAACGGTGCGTCGACCCACTTTCATAGCGGGAGGTTTTTTGTGCTTTCTCTTAAACCGTTCATTGGAACGATGTGCATGATACACCGTTGCAAAGATATCGATTAGGCGCTTCGTCCATTTGTAGAACACTTTCTCTATTTCCTCATAGTTTGAGAGTAATTTAAAATTGAAAAAAGCACAAACTCTGTTTTTTTTCTGGCGGATCTTGTAGAGTCAAACTTTTTAACTGTTTGTCGGAACGATGCGTATGATACACCATTGGGTTCGTATGGAGTAGGAGTATCTCGGATATGTTGATCACTTTTCAATTTCTTCACGGTTTTGAAGGAATTTCGAAAACGGAGTGCTGCCCTCGCGTGGACAGCGGGCATTTTATCGTAATTTTTTTGATTCGCTTGTCCGATCGATACAATTCATACACCGTTGGATAGATATCATCGAGGCGCTCCATTTTCATGTAAAACAAAATCTCTAATTCATCACGGTTTAAAAGCTACGTCAAATTTACTAAACCGCGGAACTCTGTTTTTCGCGGAACCGAAATCGAGCGAAGTGAACTGCATCAAACGGGCAACCGCACCGCATCCGACGGGCAACCACACTGCATTATCGATAAACAGAAATGCGCGTGTTTTTCCGCGGATCCAAACTCGTTGAAGCGAATTGCATGCGATTGCATCCGACGTGCAACCGCACTGCATTATCGGAAAATTCACATATTTCGTGGATCTGAAATCACTGAAGAGAACTGCATTGGCCAGGCAACCGCACCGCATCTGACGGGCAAGCGCACTGCATTATCAGCAAAATGGAAATGGTGTGTCTTTCGCGGACCCGAAATCGGCGAAGTGAACTACATCAGACGGGCGACCACATTGCATTTTGTCAGAAAGAGAACCACACTCATTTTTTTATTTTCGTTATTAAACCATCGAAGTTCGCTTCGGGAAAGGTGAACTACAACACAAACCGTAGTGAACTGCAATTTTTTTTGTTTTTTAATACATTATATATATAATAAATTGTGAGTGAACCTCATTTGACGAACTCGATATGACGTAGCATCCGCACTGCAATATCAACAAAAAAAGTGCATCCGCAAAGCAAATCAAAATGTACTGGACATTCTTTTTTCATGGTTTTTCTCAAAATGAAACGAAACTCATCTAAATTGAGAGTACACACGAGACGCATCAACAGACTGCATCTATTTCTATATATGAGGCGGGGTACACACGAAACTCATCAAAATGAAACGAAACTCATCTAAATTGAGAGTACACACGAAACTCATCTAAATTGAGAGTACACACGAGGCGGGGTTGGTGGTGCGGCACGGATCCGCCGGCTAGCGTCGGGGAGAGGAGACAAGGGTGGAGGGAGGGAGGTGGTGGCGCCGACGTGGGGGTTGGGAGAGGTGGTGCACGGAAGAAGGTGGGGCGGCGCCGACGTGGGGATCGGGGGAGGTGGCGTTCGTGGGGAGGGGGAAGGTTGGGATGATGGGTGGGTGCGTGGGCTGGTGGGCTATTGTTTTTTTATTGCGTGTGGTTCGGTTCGAGCGCTTTTTCCGTTACACAGATGTTAGGAGAATAAGCTAAAGTGTTAGTAGAATAACACTCTTAAGGGTGTTAGTAGAATATATATATATATAATATAGGGATAGACTATTCGTCACCCTGAATGAGGAATAGTTATTCTTCACCCCCCTCTGATTTGACATTAATACACCGTAATTTTACATTTCGTAAATTTGATCTTATTTCATACGTAAAAAGAGAACGTAAACAAATATAATCATCCTAAAATATATTTTATGTTACGTAAAATTACAAACGTAAAAATAATGGGGTAAAATATACATAAACTATATTTTTTGATCTTATGAGCTATATTTTTGTTTTTTATGTCGAAATTTTAGTAGTGAATCCATATTAATGTAAATATTTGTATTACAAATGTATTTTTTTATGAAAGGTTCGTAAAATTACCTCGGGTAAAGAATAAATTATTCTATATATATATATATATATATATATATATATATATATATATATATATATATATATATGCAGACGGTCTATTCTGACATCAATGTCAGAATAACTATTCTGATAACATTCCGAACTGTAGTATTTTCGCAAAGAAAACCGCCCTGCTGAATTCGGAGCACTGCAGTTCGGGTAAAACAAAACCGCATGCACCGTTTTCGCGATAACTTTCTGACCGTTGGTCGTAATTGAGCGTATGATACACCGTTGGATTCGTATGGAAAAGGAGCATCTTCCGTATGTTGAACACTTCCTTCGATTCTTCACGGATTGAGAGCAGTTTCGAAAATGGTGCGGCGACCCACTTTCACTGCTACAGTTTTTCGCGATTTCTCTTAAACCGTTTATCGGAATGATGCAAATAATATACCATTGGAAAGATATCGACCAGGCTCTCCATCCATATGTAGAACACTTTGTCTAATTCGCTACGGATTTGAGAGAAATCTAGGCGCAAAAAAACGTAGCAACTCTGTTTTTCGTTTTCGGATTTTGTAGAGAGTAGAACTTTTTAACCGCTTGTCCGATCGATGCGTATGATACACCGTTGGATTCGTATGGAGTAGTAGATTAATATATATGTTGAACAGTTTTCCATATTCCAAACGGTTTTGAAGTAATTTAAAAAACAGTGTTGCTGCCCTCTTTTGGACAGCGGGAGTTTTCGTGTAAATTGTTTTGATTCGTTCGTCCGATTGATGCAAGTGATACACCATTGGATAGCTATCGTCTAGGCGCTCCATTTTTATGTAAAACACATCCTCTAATTCCTTACGGTTTAAAAGTTGTGTCGATTTTAGTAAATCGCGGAACTCCGTTCTTCGCGGACCCGAAATCGACAAAGTGAACTGCATTCGTCAGAAACCGCACCGCATCCGACAGTCAACCGCACTGCATTATCGCCAGACAGAAGACACTTGTTTTTCGCGGAACAAAAAATCGGTGAGTGAACTGCATCCGCGGTGCACCCGATTGCATTTGTCAACAGAAAGAACTGCACATGATTTTTTCACATGACAAAGAGAAATACGCGTATTTTTTTACGGACCCGGAATCGACGTAGTGAACTGCATTCGACCGATACAGGTTGCATTTATCGGCAGAGAGAACTGCATTTATTTAATTAACTTTTAACATTATTTTTTGTCAACGAGCGTGCACCGCAAGGACGAGGCGGGTGAACTGCATTATTTTTTGTAACTTTTTTTAACTTTCTTAAATTTGTTTAAACTCTTTCATTAACAAGAGTGAACAACAAATACGAGGACAAGTGAACCACATCAATTTATTAGACCAACAAAAGTGAACCGCGGGGCAGAAAATAACAATGTTTCTTCGGTACAAAGCGTACTGCATCGCATTGTTTCGAACATAGAATTTTTCACACCACGGTGCAACGCATCAAGTCGAAAATGCATGTGCTAAATCAGTGAACTACATCAACAATCAACGTCGTCAAGATCAAAAAATGGTTGTGGGATGTCCTTTGATCTGCCGCCACATGACAATGCCAAAGGGGAGTTGCAAGTGGCCCATGGCCGCACCACGCAAGCCGTCCACGACGTCCAGGGGGAGGGTGTCTCCCGGCGGCACTCTCTGACGCAGGGACAGATCCGGCGGCACGGCGTGGGGAGGAGGTGGCGGGGGCAGCCCGATCCGGTGGCGCGGCGTGGGGAGGAGGTGGCGGGGCGGCCTGATCCGGCGGGGCGACGTGGGGAGGAGGTGGCGGGGCGGCCAGATCCGGCGGCGCTGTGTGGGGAGGAGGTTGTGGAGCGGAGTGACGTGGGGAGGAGGTGGCGGGGCGGCCGGATCCCGCGGCGCGGCGTGGGGAGGAGGTGGCGGGGCGGCCCGATCCGGCGGCGCGGCGTGGGGAGGAGGTGGAGGGGGCGGTGGCTCGGGGGGTGGGGCGACCCGATCCGGCGGCGCGACATGGGGAGGAGGTGGCTAGGGCGGCGGCTCGGGGTATATATATAGGGTGGGTCTATTCTACAAACGATTGTAGAATAATATTCTACAATACGAAAACCCTATATATAGAAGTTTCTAAAAATAAAAATAAAAAGCACCCACGCCCCACCCCTCCTCTTCTCTCTCTGATCCACGCGCAATGAGGCACCATGGCCGTCGCCCGCCACGCCCACTCTAGCACCACCGCCCAATCCCGCTCCGACCATCCCTGCCTCTGGCTCCGGCCATCCCCTCCCGCCCCGCCCCCGCCATCCCCGCCCTCTGACCATCCCCCACCCCGCCCTGTCCTGGCCAACCGCCTTGTCGCCCGCCCACCCTGCCCCGTCCCGGCCAACCTCCCCGCCGCCCACCCCACCCCGCCCAGGCCAACCACTGCCCACCCCACGGGCGCCCAGGCCAACTGCCGCCCAGGCCAACCTCCGCCCACGCTGGCTCCCACGGTGCCTTCCTTCATGGGTTGGCCAGCTGCTGCTCCAGCGGCGAGGACGCGGCTATGACGAGGTGTCCTACCCAAAACTGCAGCAAGCAAAGGGTCGAGCTCGCCGACAATGCGGGGCGCCACATCCATCCCCTCACCGTGCGGGACGACCAGGAGTTCAGTGGGCTTGTGGTGTTAGATTAGTTTTTCTATTGATAAAACTAGATTAGTTTTTGGTCAATGTTCTTGTTGGTGTATGTATCGATTGAATTTGACCTACAATGCAGAAATATTTATTTTGTACGGTTGAAAAATACTGGTGCTTTTGAAAGCCTTTTCATCTGATTTCTCCGAGGAAATCAAAATGAGCAGCACTGTTTATTTGCTGCTACTGTTTGTGTTTACTTCTTCGAATCCTCCATGGTACCCATCTGTCTACTATCTATTTTCTGGGAGAAATACGGAGAGGGATACATAATTTTGGGCAGTGCCGTTCAATCATTCTAAGCAGTATAATAATCACACATAAAGAAATACAATAATATTATTGTTAGTAGTGCGCAGCATATGTAGAAAGTAATAAAAATTACAAATTAAAAAAAGAAAGTAGTACATACCGTTTTATTGCTATGTAGTACCATTGAATCATTGTGGGACAATACCATTTTTTCGTTCTTAGAAGTACCATTAATTCTTTTTGAGCAGTACTAACCTTTTTATTTACGAGTGACTTACTACAAAGATACGAAAAAATAGTACTGTGTTTACTAAAAAAGCAGTACCATAGTGTTACAAGGAAGTAGTACCAGATTATCATCCTGGGCAGTACGAAACTCATATTTCACAGAAGTACAAGGCAAAGTTGTGTTCTTTAAAAAAAATCCAAGCAGTACAATTTTTTTCATTTCAAGCAGTACATGTATTATTATTATTATTATTATTATTATTATTATTATTATTATTATTATTATTATCGGGCAGTACGAAACACATATTCCAGAGAAGTACAAGGTATATGTGGAGGAAATTTGAGTTCTCTGGAAAAAATTATGGGCAGTACAATTTAATTATTTTAAGCAGTACAAGAAATTGTTTATTGCCGGGTAGTACAAAACTCATATTCACAGAAGTACAATACTATGTTTCCTTGGAAAAAAATCGCGGTATTTTGAATATTGTTAAAAAACCGCGAAGAATTGGAAAAATGTTACAACATGAAAAAGTTGTTAAATTTCAGTACCTTTCCAAGGCCATATTGTTTGCATCATTCCGAGGTCCGATGAATATCAATGATCATCTTTTAATAAAACTGAATTTTAGTATTTTCAAAACTGTTAAAAAACTATGCATAATTTGAAAAAACTTAAAACACGAAAATGTTTGTAAATTACAGTAGCTTTCCAATGGAATATCATTTTCTCTATTCCGAGAAGTGGTTAAAAAATTAATATCAAATTACTGTTCGTCTATTTTGAATGAATCTCGGTATTTTCAAATCTGCTAAAAAATTATGTAAAATTTCTAAAACCTTAATACATGAAAAATATGGGAAAATTCAATAGCTTTCCAATGCGATATCATTTGCATCATTTTGAGGTCTAAAAATTATCAATGATCATATTTTAACAAAACTTGTTTTTAGTATTTTAAAAACTGTTAAAAAATATGCAAAATTTGAAAAACATTAAAACATAAAAACGTTTGGAAATTTCAGTAGCTTTCCAACGGTATATCATTTGCGCAATTCCGAGAAATGGGTAAAAAATTGCGTTCAAAACATTTTTCAATCAACTTGTGATAATTTCTGTTTTTTGAAAATTCATAACAAAAACTATAAAAAGTAGGAAAAAGTCATAATTCAAAAGGCTGAGGATTTTCTGTAGCTTTCCAACGGTATATCATTTGCGCAATTCTGATTAACAGTTTAGAATCTACGAGCGAATTAGTACACACCGACAAAAGAGCAGTACCGATTTCACGAAAAAGCAGTACAACAGTGTATTACAGAAGAAGTACGAGATCGTCATCTCGGGCAGTACGAGATTATTGCAGAATATCATTCTATCATCGATTGTAGAATAGACGGCATGTGTATATATATATATATAGTGAAGCTATTCATCACCCAGGGTACAGAATAATTTATTCTTCACCCGAGGTAATTTTACGAACCTTTCATAATTTTTTTTACATTTGTAATACAAATAGTTACATTAATATGGATTCACTTCATAAATTTTGATATAAAAAAACAAAAATATTGATCATAAGATCAAAAAAATTACATTATATGTATATTTTACACCATCATTTTTACCTTTGTAATTTTACGTAATATAAAATACATTTTACGACGATTATATTTTTTTACGTTCTCTTTTTACGTATGAAATGTAAATCCTAGCAGCAGTGTGATAATAGTTACTGTATTGGTTTTGATAAGATATCAGTACATCGTTACGATGTTGTAGCAAGAACACGAGTGTGTCGAAATAGGTTGTCTCAACGGTTCTTGAAGGCTTGAAAATGTATCATAATATGCTTGTTATTAATTTTGGCAAATATTACACACTTATACAAAATAAATCATCAATCATCTTATTTCGAAGATTTTTCTTCATAGGTATCCATGGCAGCATTACCACTATTTTAGATTTGGTTCATCATTTTGATCAGGTCAATAATTTTTAAATCAGTCGGCCTATAAAGATATACCAACCCCGTATACCCTCTCACAACCTAGAAAAAAAGTGTCAACATGTGATATTATAGCACAAATATAGTTCATGCAAAGTTTGCAAACACCGCCGCTATTTTTTCCATAAAAGTATGCGTTGATTAGTAGATAACACAAAATCATAGCATGAAAAGCCCACCAAAAACTGCATTATAAATAATAAAATACACACTTCATCATCTACCCTACTCGCCAAACCAAATACTTTCCCGGTTCCAAAATATAAGGTGTATTTGTTTTTTGAAAAATCAAATTTTCAATAAATTTGAGCAAATTTAGGACAAAAAGAGATCTGACATCCATAATACTAAATAAATAAAATATAAAATATCATTTCATGATGAATATAATTATACTAATTTGATGTTACGGAAATCAATATATTTTTTGTATAGATTTGATCAAGCTTAAAAGGTATATTTGTAAAAAAAACTAATACAATTTATGTTTTAAAATAAAGGAAGGAAAACTATATTTAAAAATCCAACAACATCAACGGCGCAGCAAAGCGTGCCTAACCCTTCTAGTAAATACAAAAGTAAAGCTTCAACTATGCATGTCATACACCTGGAAAAAGTCTTAGCTTGACGCACATGTGTGTGAGAATCCTTGAAAATAATCCCCAGCTCATTGTGAATAAGGAGATGATACATAGGAGTGAAGAAAGAAAGATGTCACCGGCTTGATCCACGCGTATTGAAAATGGCACACTTGATAAACACAAGCATCATGAAACGTTCTTTAGCATAACTACTAGCTCCTAATGTTGACGGATTATAAACACTAATCCTTCTAGTGGGAGTTTTCTCTTCATCTGAAATAATGGACTCACACTTTTGTTCTCCGCGGGACAGTGCGCCTCGGGCGCGTGCCTGCGCTGACCTTGCTGGGTCGATCGAAGGAGGCACGAGGCCGCGGTAGCTTCCGTCTTCCGCGGGATCTAGAACACCCCCTGTCATATCGATTTATCGTCCGAATCTGAAGAGAATGCAGCGGCGGAGGGGGCAACTTCCCCCCCCCCCAAATAGTAGATATAGCGCAAGAAGCAGTATTTTGCGGGCTGCTTGAAAATTCTTACTAACCGCACAGGGATATGATGCGTCCGTTCTAGCCGAAAACGGTGCCCGTCTGCCACAAAGCCCATATATATATGGGCCGGCGTAGAAATGATGCATCTGCTAGATACGCTCTAACACATGGATGTTGGAGGAGTATCTTCGCTACTAGACTCTAGATATGCCGGGTGTCTTTTTGTTATGCAATCTCTCTCTCTCTCTGATGCATCGAGTTCCCAAAGTAGTGATGTGCTCCAAATGTCCGCAATTTTTCCGTCAACCTTCGTTTGGGTCCTCGCGGACAAACGGCGCGGTGCAATTGGACGACCCAAACATATCAGTGTCTGTTTATTGGTCCGGTGTGATCCACTTCCAGCCTAAAATTTGGGCGAATTTGGGTAAGCGTGAATTCGACCTTTGCATCGACCCCTCCTGCTTTCCACGCCTACACCGCCGCCGGATCCGACGGGGGACGCATCCTCTCGGCGTCCTCGCCTCGGACGCCACCGGATCCAGTCTTATAATGCCTCCCCCACCTCCTGATCCGATCGGGGACGCTTCCCCTTGCCCCGGCCATCATCGCTCCCTTTTCCTGCCTCAGCCCACTTGGATGTACCCCCCACCCCCGCGCGTCGCGGATCCACGACGTTCGCTGCTTCACTGCACCCACGTCGTCTTCACCCTCTACGACTGCGGCCCTGCTCCACTCGCCTCCCCGTTCGCGGCTTCATTCTGTCCCTTCCCCCATATCAGCCAACTTGACTATCTCGAGGGCTTTCACTTGCGCTGCTCCTTCGTTCCCCAATGATATCAACCTTTACACAAACAATGAATACCGTCTGAATGGTGTATAGGGTCCTCAACTGTTTTCATCCAATTTCACGAACCTATCCTAAAGGTGCTTGTGCCCATTCTAGTTTTTTAGAAAATTAAGAAATTGCGCTTAATTAATTACTCTTAGCTGTACCATTATAGTGTTGGGCCGGTGCCTAGACAACTTACATCCGGTGCCTCGATTATCCGCATACGGTTCTGTGTGCTTGTTCTGACGGTTCTTACAACATATTTTTTGTTTTTTTCATGGCGCCTATAATTTTCACTGCTTGAACCATATAATAAATATGCATGCACATTTGTCGTACTTAATTTTCACTATATTTTTAGCTCTACAACTAATTCTCACAATGTCGCTCTTCCTTTTCATCGTCACCAGTTTTCTGCCTCTTAAGTAATTGTAATATATAATTCTATTTTGATATTCTATTGTTAGGATATCCAGTTCACCAGTGTGATATCTATATAAATTAATCATTTATATAACTTCTTAATTATTGGACTGTGATTAGGGCAAAATGTGATACATGCCTAGGTCGTCTCACTAGCTTAAACTTGACATGGGGTTTGCTGCGGTATTGGGACCATAGAGCTAACCTTTTGCACAACAACTTTGGATCCTGTACATGCTTTCTGCGGTAAGATAGCAATGAGCACGCCAGTACCAAATAAAGTTGTCTGCAAATTCTGAAGATTTGCGTGATATGGGGATGCTAGGAGCGTCAGGAATCCTAGTATGCGACAGCTACATCGCTAGCTTTTGACTTGGTAGGGAGCAGACTAGTTTGGTGCAGAAATCTGCAGTCCTGACGCTAATACTTTTGAAAATGTTTTGTTATTAATGGAAGCAATATACTAAATGTGGTAAACAACGGGTTTAATTACTAAGCTCTTGGCTATAATGCAGTTTATAGTGCATCCATGTATAGCACGATAAATTACTAAAAGCTGGGTCAAAACCATCATTTACAGAGCATGCATGCAAAGCAGTGTGGCACCACTACGTTTTTTTAGTTGGGATTCACTCAAAGCACAGAGAGGTAAAACTGTGTGTGTGTTGTTTCTTCAGTTTTCTCGCACATCATCAGTGTGCTTGTTGGAAATAATAAACGCATATAGCTAACCGCTTCCATAGAGGCCTAGAAGAAAAACACTTGACGCACTCCCACGATCTCCTGCTCGCCATACTACCGAGGAAAAGGAGCTCAGCATCAGCAATCGGCGAATGAGAGCAACAGTAGCGTAGAGATGTAGAGGGACTAGAGTGGGGGTGGGTGCGTGAAATGGGGAAGATGAGCAGCGGCAACGCTATCAGTCGGTCCGTGAATATGTAGCAGCCTTTGACTTGAGTTTGCAATGAGGGATACTATTCGTAAGATTGAGTAGCTGCATCTCTCCATGCAGACGTCTCCATGAGCTATATGTACTACTAACTAGTTTCCTAGGGTTTGAACGCAGCTTTGATCAAAAAAAATTGTTTCCAAGAATATAATTTTTTTCATTTAATTTAGAATAATGTGTCGCAGTGCGACTCTGTGCTTATTGAAAATTAAGTGTATACAAATTAACTCTGCAAAATATTATGCATTTCGGAGCGCTGTATAGGATTGCAAGCAAGGATGTGATTATGCGGGCGCTGCCACTTTTCTTCCATGCACTGTGTTGATCCTACACAACAAACATTACACTGCAACAAGTATACATCTGATAAGTACGTACATTCAAGAGATAATACGGGTACTCGCACTCTGTTACATGCATACACGTCCAACATTGGTTCGTAATTCACATATCATCTACCTAAACTGTCCAATTCTATTTTTAACAAGTACAAGCAGAAAAATATAGGCGATCTAGTTAAGTAACTAAGCTAATTAAAGCACATTGTTCGGTAACCTACAGGCTACATCAAGTCTATACAAAAATTCTGAGAAAAGCTATAGTAGCAGAAACGTGATAGGCTAAGATGAATACACCAACCTACTTTATTTTCAAGCTACGGAATGTTTCAATAAGTGTAATTTCCTAGACAACAGAAGTACTACCATATTACGAAAATGAATTGATCGTGCTTCTCCATCTAGCAGTATAAAAGTATCTAATGGTTCGATCAAGAAGACATGTACAGTCCCCGCAAAAGAAAAAGAAAAAAGAAGAAGAAGATATGTACATTAAGATCAAATAAAACTTCATGCTCCACATAGCAAGAACTCTGGAAAATCCTTAAATATATCCTACAAATAAACCGTTAGACATTATACATGTTATCAAGAAAACGTTTTCCATGAAAGCAAGCGTCATGCAATCATAGGAAGAAAATGCACTTTAATTTGAAGGTTTTAAGTAAAAAGCTTGGAAGTTGATCTGTTTAACATAAATGCGAAAGAGCAAACGGGCTTAACAATAAAAACGAACAATAGATGCACATTCTGAAAAATAGCAACACCTAATTAATCACCTGCAAAAAATACAGCTTCACAAGAAGATGACCTTGTTCAAAAAAGCATCACACTTCTTGCACCGAAATCAATCAAGTAGCTCACCCTTGTTTTGAACCAGCAAGCCAGCATCATCATCGTGAAGGATGGAAAGTCATTGATCCATCACAATACTAAACACCTCTTGCTGAGCAAAAATCAAGTCAACAGAGTGTAATCAATGTGATGTTATAACACTATCTTCTCCCCTACCTATGTGTCGCATCTGGTGGTGCCGTTTGTGTACCCCTGAGGTACCTTAAATGTGAGCGACCAGTTCTGTTTAGTACCCCTAACGGTTCCTACTAGAGCACCATAAATTTTTGAGTTGTAATGCTACCACAACAACAAAGATATCATGAACAACCACAACAACAAACGACCTCATCAACAACACCGGGAAGCTTTTTTACACTTCTTGAACAACAATCCATCACTCACATCTTGACATCTCGAACAACGGGTGGCAAAAACAAAACTATGAACACTAAGATCACATCGAACAACTTATAGATGTGAGAACGCAGAATTCACTATTGATTGTTTACTCCTAACTATAAAATTATCGCATTGAGTCGGTGCCTAGATCGTTCCAACTGGTTCCTCGACTCTCCGCATCCCGTTCCACTAGCCACTTCCAATATTTCTTACGACATTTCGTTTTCATCTACAAAAAAACCAAAGGATCTCTCAAACTTTTGCATCTTAGGTATGCACCGCTTCTCCGTTCTCCGATGGCATGAACTTTTACACAAAACAATGCCTAGCTTCCACATGATCTAAAGGGGCCTCTAATGTTTCCATCCGGTTCTGCGTGCCACTCGTAAGGGTGCTTACGACCGTTCTAGATTTTATTGGGAGAAACCAATCCATATCGAAAACTTTTACTTCTGATAATCGGTCAAAATATCATCATTTTCATAGAACAAGGATCTACAACAATGACGATATCTCGAATCAAGACCATCATCAAAATCATGGCCAAGAACAAAAAAGATATCAAAGCGCATATGCTATTGCGAACGGTGACTCGACTATTTTGATCAGATATTGCGTACCGCTTCTAAAGGTACCTTTACATCTCAAGGCTCACCGCTTCTCCATTTCACAATGCGAAACACCTGATGGCGAGAAAAAATCAAGTAAACATTTAGTGTAATTAGTGTGATGTGACACAACTATCTTCACCCCTACCTAGGTATCATATGTGGTGGTGCCGTTGGTGTACCTTTGAGGTGCCTTAAATGTGATTGACCAATTTCGTTTGGTACCCCTAGCTGTTCCTATGAGCGCACCGTCAAATATCGAGTCGTAAGGCCCCACAACAACAACAACAATAACATTAACAACGACAACAAAAAGATAACAACGACAATAAACTACCTCGTCATCAACATTTGAAAGCTTATGTACACTTCTTGGACAACAATCCAACACTCACATCTTGACATCTCAAACATTGTGCGGCAACAAAAACACTATGAACACCGAGATCACATCGGATAATTTATAGATGTGAGCAGTGGCGAAGCTAGGGGGTGGCCGGGTGCGCCACGACCCACCCTGAGATTGGTTACCCTTTGGTTCAAGGCTTGGAGAAATGTTAAATGAATAATGAAATGATTAATTGTATGAATAGTTTTACTATGGGCCCACCCTAATCTAGTTGGCTAGCTCCGCTACTGTGTGAGAACGAAGAATTCGTTCATCCGTTCATTGACATGCATTAACCGTTCCATGTCTTTATCTCTCCAAACTTTCTTGATGAGTAGTCACAAAATGTTTGTTTAGTTTTGTCCTTCAACCTTCATGTTCATGTGTTTGCTGCATGGAGCATTGTGTAACTTTAGTTTTGCCCTTGATGCATGTGATAGGAGGAGTTGTGATGCAGTCGCACCAAGCTTGGCACGGAAGATTGGTTTGATGTGCATGCATGTATCTATTGTGTGCGCTTCCTGTTTTGACGCGTAGAACCATGGTAAACAGTATCAAGGCGGGTATGAAGGTCTGGAGTCTGGACCACGTTGGGCCGTAAGCGAGCACGCCTGGTCTGAACCAGCAGCAGCAAGGGAGCGCAGGGCTCGGCCGGTCACGGCTCTCCTCTGGATTTCTTTTGTTCACTCTTGACAGTATCTTATGATGCGAGGCGTCGAATATGACTAAAATGATAAGGAAAAAAAATCTGAGTATTAAGTTTTTTGGAGAATAAATTTATGGGATCTGATAAAAGTAGTTTTTGATAAAAAAACATACAATTTACAAACATCTAGTAAAACTAATTTTGTGATTAATTAATTATTTTTTGGAACAAAAATAAAACATCGAGAAAATTCTAGTTATGACATCATATAATTTGCGCTTAATTAATTATTTATAAGAAAAACCATTATTGCATTGAGCAGGTGCCTATACTATTTTCATCTGGTGCCTCGCCCGTCTCCATCCGGTTCCACATGCCACTACTAACGGTTCTAACGACATTTTTTCATTTTCCCGAAAAACTCAAGACATCTCTTGAAATTTTGTATCGTAGGGCTACATGTCTCCTCCATTCCTCGATGTTATGAACCTTTAAACAAACAATGCATAATTCCCCATGAATAAAGGGTCCTCGACTATTTCCATCCGGTTCCGTGCAACCACCCCTAAAGGTGCTAATGCTCGATTCTATATTTTTTCGGGACACGCCAATCCATATCTCAATTTTATTACATATGATTATCAACCAAAAATAAATCGATAGCCAACAACAATATCTGCAACCAGAAGCGTAGCTACGATTTTTCCAAACCCCAGGCAAGCCCAGGGCCAATCCCTAGCTACAGTACTAATCAATGTTAAGATTGCTACAGTAAACGAAGCCATCTAACTACATGACCCAGGCCATGGTCCCGGCAGCCCTGGGCTTGGCTACGCCCCCTATCCGCATCAATAATGAAATCTCGAATCAACACCATCATCGTCATCAAGGACAACAATAAAAAACACAACATGTATACACTACTGTTTATGGTGCCTTGACTAAATGGATACGATTCACCGTATGGCTTCTAAAGGTGCTTACGGTCATTCTGTGTTTTTTCGAGAAAGATCATGCTTACGGACTGGCACTCCATGCTAGTGACGGGTGGCCCGAGCACATATCCATATACTCTACTATGTATGCTAGTACAGGTACTTACGACGCATGGTTACACCACTCCTTCGTTCCCCGATGATAACAACCATTTCACAACAATGCATAGCCCCCTATGTAAAGGGTCCTCCACTGGTTCCATCTAGTTCCACGCACCACTCCTAAAGGTGCTTACACTCGTTCTGGATTTTTTTTTGGAAAAGACAGATCCATGTCTTCCCCCTTTTCGTCTGATTATCAGGCAGAAGGAAATTGGTAGCAATCAACAATATATGCAACAATGACGACATCTCAACAAGAAGAACCACATCAACACCAAACATCAATGACAACGACAACAACGGGATCTTCTGTACACTCTGTGAACAACAATCCATCACTCACAACCCGACATCTCGAACAACGCACGACAACAGCAACACTATGAACACCATTAACACATCGATCAACTTCTAGTTGTGACATCATATAATTTATGCTTAATTGATTATTCTTGAGAAATACCATTATCGTGTTGAGCCGGTGCCTACACTATTTTCATGTTCCACGTGGCACTTCTAACGGTTCTTACGAGATTTTTTTCCTTTTTCCGAAAAACCCAAGCCATCTCTCGAACTTTTTCATCGCACGGTTACATCTCTCCTCCGTTCCCTGATGATCTGAGCATTTACATAAACAATGCATAGCTTCCCCGTGGGTAAAGGGTCCTCGACAATTTCCATCTGGTTCCGTGGATCACTCCTAAAGGTGCTAACACTCGATTCTAGATTTTTTGGAAACAAAAAAGTCGTATCTCAATTTTTTACATATGATTATCGACCAAAATTAAATCTCTAGGCAAGAACGGTACTTTCCTTGCCCCTTTTCTCTCCAAAATGCGCCTATTGTGCTCCTCCTCCACCCCTGCCGGTGTTGTACCATGGCCATGTTGCTACCAATAGTTTCTCCCTTGCCCTCCCCCCATGCCTGTCTGGCGCTCTCCCTGATGTCCGAACTGACTCTGGTTATTCATTTTCACATGCATTCTTCTCTCTCCAGACTTTATTCATGTGTGAACAAGAATCAAGTACAGACAAGGGAATACGTTCATGTAGCTGATCAAAAGGTATAGTATCACATGCACCATGCTACAGGAGTGGCAGTATTTGACTCTGTTGGCTCCTTCTTTCTTGAAAACCTATTACTTGTAGATTGACCTTGTGAATGCGGCCTCTGAGCTTGTCGACTGCATTTTGTGGTTTGTTGGGTTTGTTTTAGTGTAAGAAATATGAAGTTGCATAAAGTTAACACATCAAAATATGTTGTCACGATAAGTAAGAACTAACCAGTCTACTAACTAAGAACTAACACTTCTAACTACCACAAGAGTTATCTTTGTGTAGAACACTTTATTAATTATCATATTTATCTAGAATTAATATGGACAAAAAATGAAGTCAACCTTTTCAACTTGCACCGGGACAATCCTTACAAAATCATTAAATCATCAACTTAGGAAACACTAAATCATTGTTCGTTCGGATCGCTCATATCGATGGCTTGGAGGGTGTCATGAAAGGATGTGCCTCAACTTGCAATGTGCAACCCGTGAAGATTCAGGTCTTCAAGGTTATGAGCGTACTAATATAGTCAGGAATCCTGCCACACTGTGGCTAAGGTACTAGCCTTTCACCTGCTTCAACATAGACTGTGGTTGTCTGCAGACTCCTGCTTTTGTCATTGAAACTCTGAAAAAAAGCCGACGCAAACCCTTTCCTTCTTCGCCAAATTAATTTATGGGCCATCCTAACTGATGGAGGTCTTACGCTTGGCTTTATTCACAAAATCCACAATGAAGTGACTTGCACTATTTTTTTTAATGGAGAAGCGTGGTAGGAAATTGAAACACTAGTTTCTCATATGAAAAATGCAGATAGGTTTGGAGATAACATCAAACTCAGATTTTGGAATTTCTCAGGTAAAAACTACTGTACGTACTAAAGTTCATGTGAGTCGATGCAATAGAGCCACGGAGACAAACAATATAAATTCATTCATTCAGTAAACATGTTACATAGTGCACTTTCTGCACATGGACTGAACCTTGTGGCAAAAAAATGAAAACCCTGGCTACCAGTATAGCTCCACAAGCACATGTCCTAAACCAGTTCATTAACACAACCATCTATTCATCCAACAAGTGAAAAGCAAATTAGTTGAACCCTTTCGTTAATCTTACTACTTTGTATTTCAATCCTGCCAACTAACAAAATCAAGCGAAACTTTTATTTTCACCCGCAGAGTACTAAATTATATAATCCAGTACATCTAATTGTTAAATCCATCAAAAAGAGTATCAACATAAAATAAAAATAAAAGAGGGAGGAGCTTCAAGCATTAGTGAACTCAGGTTTCAATTAATAATTACCTCCAACTCTCAAAACTTGCAAGACAAAATACAAAGCAAGCAGACTCAGAAACGGAAAAAGGGAGAATAAAACTAGCAGGAAATAAATTCTCCCATCAAGTTGCCAGCCCAACTCCGGGGAGTTGAAGAAAATGCATGCATCCTGCTAAGACAAAATACAAAGCAAGCTCACATTAGCAACCAGCAGATTAATAATACACTACACTACTTCGATACCAAAGTAAAGAACCAAGTCCAGCAAGCAGCCATACACTGGCCAATGTTCTGCTACTAACCACCACTGAGCACTCTCAAGCAAGCAAGAACATACTATGCAGGCTTACCTTGAGCGAGCACTATCTCACATTTACAAATTCTAAAATTCAGAAATAACACTAGCAAAAGTTGGATGCCTAAGAAACACACTCTTGAGTAGCACAAGTCATATCACAGCACATGATACATCTCTCCATGTCGTCCAGGTAGCCCCAAACTAGAGCAACCAACCATAAGACTGACTGGCCAAATGTTCTAGCAAGTTTCAGTTTGCTCGTGCCGCAAATGTACGCCAGACTCACCGGGAACCAGCCATGAAGTTACATGCTTACCTTGAGAAGGACCTTAATGACATCGCAGATGAACCTAACCATCCACCGCATTTCTGCACGGTCGCATTCACGTCGGCCCCTCCTCCGGATCTCCCCCAGCCGCCAAGTCATTCGCAAATATTGCATCGTCGGCGAGCGTGTAGAGCGCGGCCTCGGCGCGCTCGAGTGCGTCGTGGAACCCAAACTAGCCGCCGCTCTTCTCCACGGACGCGTCCACGTAGAGCCGTGGAGGCTGGCCCTGACCGAAGGAGCAGCCACTAGATGAGAGATCCACGACGACCTTAAGCAAATAGAAACACCTAATCAGTCACCTGCAAGAAATACAACTTCACAAGAAGATGACCTTGTTCAAAAAAGCATCAGACTTCTTATACCAAAATCAATCAAGTAGTTCACCCTTTTTTTGAACTAGCACGCCAGCACGATCATCGTGAAGGATGGAAAGTCATTGATCCATCAGAAGCACCAGCGAACCAGGAAAAAAATAGAAAAGAGAGAGACGTGAGGCATCAGCACGTCGCCTCACGTCTCTCTCTTCGATCTACAGAGCAGAGGTGTCGTGGAGCCGGCGCCACCGGCCGCAATGTAGGAGCGCGCGGCATGCCTCGTCCGTGGGAAGCATGCTGGTGGACTGCTCAAGTACGGAGAGGGCGGCGAGCTCAGCCATGCCGGTCGTGAGGCGGTCGAACGTCGTGTCCGATCAGGCGGATACGGCGAGTTTGTCGATGTAGATTGTAGACGTGGTTGAAGACCTAGTGTGGCCCGAGGCGACAACTGGGACAACGCTTAAGCGCGTCAAGCTTCTCTACGAGCGCGAGGGCAAGAAGGTGCACGTCGAGCGCACAAGAGCTGAGCAGGCGCAAGGCCACGACGATGGAGGTTGAAGGCGCGTGGTATGGCGTTAGCCAACTCGAAGGACAGGATGCCCACCATGTTGCCTTCATTCCTCCATCTTGGCCTATTTGTTGGAGGAAGTGACCATGAAGAGCACCTTTCACCAACGGCTTGGCCACCATGACCTCCATCGACCAAAGAAAGAAAGATAAGCTTGACTAACAATGGATTTCAGGAGAAGAGAAGTGGGGAATCGTTTTTAGCAAGTGATTGAAAGAAAAAAAACTAAAATGTTCTGCACATTACCCGTAATGGCTTGGATACAGCATGCACTGGTCGAATTTTTTTTTACAAAAGGATGGAACCTTTCAAGCTTAAATGGTTCGATCATGCATGTATGCAAGCTAGTCAGTGCCTAGTCTGCAGCTAGGCTCGGGACCATGCAGCTCAAAAAGGAAATACCAAATGGCGTTGCAAATTCACTTAAATCAAACATGCATAGAGACAATAACGGATCCCTATAGTGAATAGATAGCCACGATTGCAGTGAGCACAGGGTTGCAATTCTCTCTCTCTCTATATATATATATAATATATATATATATATAATATATATATATATATATATATATGTATACAGCCGGTCTATTCTGAAATCGATGTCAGAATAAATATTCTGACAACATTCCGAACTGCGGTATTTTCGCAAAGAGTACCGCACTGCTGAATTCGGAGCACTGCAGCTCGGGTAAAAGCGAACCACATGCACCGTTTTCGCGATAACTTTTTAAATTTTTTCGGAATTGAGCATGTGATACACCGTTGGATTCGTACGGAAAAGGAGCATCTTCCGTATGTTGAACACTTCCCCCGATTCTTCACGGATTAAGAGCAGTTTCAAAAATGGTGCGGCGACCCACTTTCACAGCTGCAGTTTTTTCGCGATTTCTCTTAAACCGTTCATCGCAATGATGCAAATGATATACCGTTGGAAAGATATCGATCAGGAGCTCCATCCATATGCAGAACACTTTGTCCAATTCGCTACGGATTTTAGAGAAATCTAGCCGCAAAAAAACGCAGCAACTCTGTTTTTTGTTTTCGGATCTTGTAGAGAGTAGAACTTTTTAACCGCTTGTTCGATCGATGCGTTTGATACACCGTTGGATTCGTTTGGAGTAGTAGATTAATCCATATGTTGAACACTTTTCCATATTCCAAACGGTTTTGAAGTAATTTGAAAAACGGTGTTACTGCCCTCTTTTGGACAGATGGAGTTTTTGCTTAAATTCGTTTTATTCGTTTGTCCGATTGATGCAATTGATACACCATTGGATAGCTGTCGTCGAGGCACTCCATTTGTATGTAAAACACATACTCTAATTCCTTACGGTTTAAAAGTTGTGTCAATTTTAGTAAATCGCGGAACTTTGTTCTTCGCGGACCCGGAATCGACGAAGCGAACTGCATTCGCCGGAAACCGCACCGCATCCGACAGGCAAGCGCACTGCATTATCGCCAAAATAGAATTGCAAGTGTTTTCGCGGAACAAAAAATCGGCGAAGCGAACTGCATCCGTCGGGCGCCGGTTGCATTCATCGACGGAGAGAACTGCACTTATTTTTTTAACTTTCAACATAATTTTTTATCAATGAGCGTGCACCGCAAGGGCGAGGAGAGTGAACTGCATTTTTTTTCAAAAAAATTACGAACAATAGTGATACAATACTACTAGAAGTGAACCGCAATATTTTACGGAAGTGAACCGCAATATTTTTTTGCACACAGAAGTCATGTGCACTGGACTACAAAAGATGGTAGTAGTGAGCTGCACAATTTTCTTTTCACAGATCGAACCACTTTTCTATATACAAGAACTGCATCATATTTTTTTTCTAAGTGTGTTTAATGCTCTTTCTTTCTTTGTTGGTTTTGATCTTCTCCTTCAAACAACATTAAACCGAACAGCAATAAACAAGAAACAGTGAACTACATTGCACTCTTTTTCTCAAACAATCAAAACACATTGCCGCTTGAGGACGGGATCTTCCCTTGCCGGACCTCCCTTGCCACCTGTAGCAGCACATGTAGAGTTGGCACACTGCATACGGGGGATAAACCGAGATGCAATCACGCCATTCAGATCTGGGGGCCGGGGGAGGTCATGGTCGTCGTCGGTTGCACCCGGGCCGACGGTCACTGCTATAGCGGCGAAGTAGGGGACCAAGCTGGGCGGGGAGGCCAGGGGCAGCGTGGGGAGCAAGCAGGGGTGAGGGATCCCGGCGCCGGTGGCGTAGGAGAAGTTAGGGGGAGCGCCGGGATCTGCCTCGTTTTGGCCTCAACCCCGCCTGGATCAAGCCCAGGAGGAGGCGTTGGACCGGATCCACAACAACTGTTGCGGAGGTCGAATCTCCGGCAGCCGCTAGAGGACGACGGCGCGCGGATCCGAGCGCCCCACATGGCAGCAGCCGATGGCGCGCTCCGGTTGCCGGTGGGCGGGGACGCGATTTGGTGGCCGCTCCGGTGGTTAGGGGGGCGGTGGCCGGGGGAGGGCGGCTCGATCCGCGCTGGGGTGGGGTGGGCGGCTCGATCTGCGCTGGGGTGGGGTGGGGCGGCTCGATCCGTGCTGGGGTGGGGTTGGGCGGCTGTTGGAGATGAATGGGGGGAAGGAGGCAGCGCGCCTGTGTGGAGGAAGAAGTCAGCGCCGGGGGGTGGGGAGGAGGGGGCTGGTGGTGGCGACGCGGAAGAAGGTGGACGGGGGTAGGGGACGATTTTTGCAGGGGCCTCTTCGTGCGTGGCTAGTGGGGAGAAAGAGGTGGGAGCGGGTCGGCCCAGTTTTTTTCAATCCGTGCGGTGCGGCTTGGTCGTACGGGTTAGCTGGGTGTTGTTAGAATAAGAATATTGTTGTTAGAATAAGGTCTTAAGGGGTGTTGTTAGAATAGACCCACCCTATATATATACTCTTATTCTAGCAACACCCCCTTATTCTGCCACCAACCCCCTCCCCTAACCTACATCCTACCGCGACAGCGCCCAGAAACGGCGGCAACCCCGACCCCTCCCCGCCTCTTAGCGCGACAGCGCCCTCGGCCGGCGACGACCCCGACCCCTCCCCGCCTCCTAGCGCGGGAGCGCCCTCGGCCGGCGGCGACCCCGACCCCTCCCCGCCTCCTAGCGCGGAGCGCCCGCGGCCGGCGGCGAACACCGCCCCTCCCTGCGTCCTAGCGTGGAGCGCCCACGGCCGGTGGCGAACCCCGCCCTTTCCCGACTCCTAGTGCGGAAGCGCCCCGCGGCCGGCGGCGAGATCCACCCCTCCCCTGCGAACTGCTACGAACGGCTGGGAGCGCCACGATGCAGCGCGGATCGCCGCCGTCGCCTACAGCTCTATCCCTTCCGCAGATCCAATCTTCTGGCCTGGGAGATCCGCCGCCGTTCAACAAATCAAAGCATCCAGCCGTGGTGATGCATCGAAGGGGTAAACGAACTGCAAGGAGACCTCCGGCAAACTCGCAATCGTCGTGGGAGCGAACTGCAACGGTCATATCGCCCATCCAGCCTTCGTCGGCGAAAATGGAGAAAGTTGAAAAAGTTCATGTGTTCCTGCAACGCAGGTAGGCCGCACGGCGACAGCAATCCGAACTGCATCTGCAGAACAACAGAGCTACACTCAAGAGGAGGGTGGCACATCAAGACAATGTAAGCAGTTCGCCTACCAAAAACACCCCCACCCCCAGTTTCCTTCTAGTGTTGATAGGAAAATTCAAAATGTAGTGCTATGTTTATAGCAATGAAGTGTCTTCTTGCGTCAAATGCATTCGCGTCTCTCCCATGGCTTACATGTGTATGGTACATTAGATAGTAGTTTGTAAAAGCAATGCAATGCACATTGCTTATGTTATGTTGGAGCACTATCTCTTGAACTGAACTGCATGGGAGTACAGTGCAAGGACCTACATTAGGTAGTAGTTTGTAAACAACCCTGATCTCAAAGAGGAGGGTAGCATATCCAAAATAATATAGTTACACAATTACTGAACTGCAGAGTAATAATGCAGTGTAGTGCAGTTTCTGCGGTTTTGCGTATAGAATGACATATAGTATGGAAATGCAGTTCACTTTTTTGCAGAATACTAAAGTGCAGTTTGCTGCCTATACTCCTATGCAGGATGTGGCTGTGCAGAGAAGACAGAAGATGCAACGAGTGATTCGGAACAAAGAACCTCTGAAATGCGTTGAGAGAGAAGACTGGGAGATGGCCACAAGGATAACACCAGAAATACCTAGGGTTTTTTTCAACACAACAAACAAGACTGCATACTCAACGGATGAACATGTAGAGGACGAAGATGAAAACAGAAAAGAAGATAGCAAGCAAGATGAGGAGGACGATTAGCTGATCTACATGGGGGAGCATGCGCAGCAAAACGACAATGAAGATGACGATGAAGAGCAACTCATAACAGTTATGCAGTCGAGGTACTCACACGTTTTTTAAACATTCGGTCAGCAGATAAGAACGGGTGATATTGCGCCTCCACAAAACAATGTTGCACCCCCACAAAACAATGTTGAACAAGAGCAAGTTCAGGAGTGACCGGTTCATCAACACAGAAACAGTAGGATTCCACCAAGGCCGCCTACCACACAACAAAAGGATCAGAACCCAGATCAGAAAAGGACACAAGCAACAAGAAAAGTACAGTTCTCAACACTTCTGCCTCCTCGAGATCCTCGATTACACAGGTCTGTTGTAGCTCCTCCATGCCCAATAAACATCGGTGAGCTGCAAAAACCAGTGGAGAATAAGCAATACACACATGTAAGCTTCATTGCCTTTCTACTGCAGTTCACTTGTGAATTCTTTTTCAGCCTACGCATCCTTCGTTAACAAAAGAAAAACATTTTTAGGTTGCGGTGCAGAACAAGAACTTTCTACAAGAACTTGTGCCTACAAAAGGTATGCAGTTCACCTCTTTCGCAGCAGCACAAGAGTTCTACAACACATATGCGAGGCATGCGGGCTTCAGCACACGGAAAAGGGGCGCTTACAAGATGAACAACTACTTAGTTATCTCAAGGGAGGGAAAAAACTAGAAGTCTGTTGCAGATTATGACAGAAAGCGAGATAAAACAACGAAAAGAACTGGCTGCAGGGCGAAAATAAGAGTGAAAAGAATCCAAGGATGTGTTTGTGATAGCACATGTTGATCTCAATCAGAACCACAAGATGATTGAGAGCCCAGCTATGCTTCTGCACATGCACTCGCATAAGACGGAAGATCCATTGCTTGATAAACTGCTAAAGTTCATGCAGAGCGACAACCTGACGCACACGCAAATGTTGTCAACCCTGTCAAGAATGTCGGGAGGGCTACACTTTATGGGACGCACTAGACGTGACTGGGTGAACAAGTACGTACATTAAACTAGCTCATATCTTGTCTACTTGATGCGGTTCACTTATGCGTTTCTGTTTTTTGTTTAATGCTGATATATGCTCTGGTTTTGAACTAGAGGAAGTACCAGTTCGCAAAGGAGGAAACCGAGGACGATGTAAAGAAACTGCTAGCTTTCTTTGAGAAGATGCAGCAAATAAACTCGGAGTTCTTCTATGATTACAACAAAGATGCCGATAACCGTGTGCAAAACATCTTCTGGGCGAACGCGAGCTGCCGGGGTTCCTACGAAGATTTTGGAGATTGTGTCACATTCGACACAACGTACAAGACCAACAAGTTTCACATGCCTCTGGGCGTGTTCGTTGGAGTAAACCACCACCTGCAAAGTAAAATATTTGCAGTGGCTCTTGTTAGAGATGAAACGATACCATCTTTCGAGTGGGTGTTCCAGACGTTCTTGCGTTGCATGAAAAACAAACGGCCAATCTGCATACTAACAGGTAAACTAAAAAAGAAAATAGATTTAAATAGCACTGCAGTTCACTGCTAGGTTTTTGTAGTCCGTTTCTTACATTCAAACAAAAAAGAAATGCAGTTCTCTCAAAAATAACTGACTGCTTGTTTTCAAAAAAACATGCAGATCAATGCCCCTCCATGGATGCAGCGATAAAGAGTACACTGATAGGCACGCTGCACAAGTTATGCCGTTGGCATATACTGAAAAAAAATACAAGGATCACCTGTCCTTGCTGTACATAGCATATGAGACATTCAAAGATGAGCTGACATCAGTTCTCAACCACCCATTGATGCCATCGGAGTTTGAATGCGCTTGGCGTGATCTCATGGAGAAGTATAACCTACAGAGTGATGAAATTATGAAGGCCCTCTGGACAGAACAGAAAGAATGGATATCAGCTTACTATAAGGAGGTGTTCTGTGCACGAATGACGTCGACACAGAGAAGTGAAAGCATGAACCGGATGTTGAAGAGGAACTTTGTCAGGGAAAGACACGACCTACACATATTTGCGTCGTAGGTGGACAGATGCATCCAGAAGAGGAGACACATCGAGCATGCAGAGACCATGGCTAATGAGGTATGTGACAAAAAGAAAACATTTTAAGCTTGATGAGTGATTCAGAATCCCTGTTGATTCTACTTTTATTTTAAAAAATGCAGTTCTCTTTAGTACGAACAAAATAAGATGAAAGTGTGATGTTAAAATGAAGTTATCTTCTGTATAGACAAACAATTATGTTTTTGTTAACCAAAAATATGGGGGGGACCCCCCCCCAAACAGGGCATATGCTCCAAAATGTACATAAATGACGTATATTGCTACCTCATATAACATATATTTTCACTGAAACAATATTACTACTACTGCAGGCCAAATCTTCATTTTTTCCTATGAAAAACAGCTAATTGACTGGCTTCTTTGTTTCGCAGACGGAAATAAAAACTACTACTCAGTTTGGTTTCGAGGTTCAGCTATCCAAGATTTACACAAGAACAGTCTTTGCTGACTTCAAGAAAACACACTACCGCAGCACCGCATTCAGATCAGAGAAGTCCCCTGACAACCAAACGAAATATTTGGTGCGCCACTACTACCAGTCTGATGATTTTGACTGGGCGAGACATGAGTTCCAGGTTGTCGCTGATGTGACGAACGGAATCTACGAATGCGAATGCAAGATCTGGACGCACACTGGTCAGTGAGACAAGAAAAACAAAAATAGAGCGCACTGAAAAAACATAATGAAGTTCACTTCACTCTGGTAGCAAGATATGAAAAACAAGAAAACCTTAGTGAAGTTCCCTAGAATAGAAACCCAGGACATATTTATAAATGTAGTTCACAAACAGAAATTTCTTTGCTGCAGGCCTGTTCTGCGTGCACATCGTCTGCATGTTGGATCAGCTGCGGGTGGACAAGATAGCTGAAGATTACATATTGAAGAGGTACACACGGAACGCGCGGCAAAATGCAACTTTTGACCGCAGATACTATGTCTGGATGGAAGTTCGATGTTCTGCTGTAGAAGACTACTTGCAGAAACAACCATGGACCTGGCAAACATGGGGGTGATATCGGATAGAGGATTCAACAGAGCTTTAGATGGGATGAGAACACTAATACAGGAAGTCGACGTAATAAACGAAGAAGAAGAAGCAGAAAACATCAAGAATGCACGGAGTGAAGAACAAGGAGAGAAGCGCGAACATGCCACTGATAGTGCAGCTCACACTACAGATGAAACAATTCTACCCCACCTGTTTTAAACACAAAAGGGAGAAAGAAAGAGAGCAAGTCGGCAAATAAAAAAGCTGCAGCAAGGGATAAAGGTCCAGAAAAGAAGAACAAGCCTAAGCCAGAACTGGACAATGAAGGAAGACCGCTGGGAGTGAGGATGTGTAAATCATGCAATAAGATTGCGGGACACAACTCAAGATCGTGTGAGGAGAGGCTAAAAAAAATCCAGGCTGAAAATACAGCCACAGATCACCAAGCTAACCGACAAGATGATATGACATAGAGAAGACTGTGCAGCATCTGCAAAAAGAGAGAGAAGCATAATGCAAGAACTTGCCGCAAGAGAGAAGAAGCGGAAATGAGGAAGAATATGATCATGAGGAAGATGCTGACGAAGAAGAGAATGAAGAAGATTGTGATGAAGAAGACTCTGATGGAGAAGACAATGCTGATGAACCTGAAGAGGAAGATGACGAGGCAGAAGAAGATGATGAAGACAACGAAGAAGCAGCATCAACATCAAATGTGAGAGGCATGCGGAAAAAAGCACATAGGAAAGCATGCAGACACACTGTTGCACTACGAGGAATAGCACATACAACAAGAAGAAGACAGACGCAGCAACAACCGTGGAAACGAATGCAGTGCATACTTTAAGAAGAAGCAGCAGGAACATGGCATAGCTAACCTTTTACATATATTAACTTCATATTTTTATGTGGCGTAAAAAGTAGATATAGCTTGTGTTCAGTGGACTGCATAAAAATTATACTTCAAAGATGTGATGTTGAAAACAAATTTAATTGATATAGCATAAAAATAGATGTACATTGTGTTCAAATGCACTACTGGTAGACTTGAGAAAATGTGGTCCTCTTCTAAATGAAAGGAAATGAAATAAGAGTGTGATGACAAAAATGCAGTTCTCTTCTGTATACATAGAGTAAGAACAATGCTTCATGTACACTGTGCAGTGCACTTCATGTACACTGTGCAGTGCGTTTGGTGCAAAAAAATGCGGTGCAAATCTGAATGTTTTAAAAAACTTGGCTGCAACTCATATGCTCAAAATGCACTGCGCTTACAAAAACATGTTGTAATTACGTCAGGTTGCGATACATAATAATAATGTGTTAGTGACATGTGCTAAGTTGCAGTTCTCCTCTCTATGAACAAAATTAGAGGATAGAGTGATGTTAAAAATGCAGTTCTCTTCTGTATACAGAAGCTCAACTGAAAAAAATGAAACAATGCTTCATGCATACATGCGGTGCGCTTGGATCATACATTGCAGTGCGCATCATGTATGCAGTGCAGTGCGCTTAGTGCATATAAAAAATAAAATTGAGCTCTCGCTTAGCAGACACATGTGAAGTTCTCTATTCCAATACTCTAATAAAAAATGATGGATATCAGCGACAAAAACACGTTGAAGTCCTCTTTGCACTTCATGTATTAAATTTAGATGCGGTCCAGATACATATGTTGATAGAACTTGGCTGCAACTCATATGAGCATTTGCAGTGCGCTGCAAACATGTTGTAATTACACCAGCCAATGTGCTCTATTATGTATTAAAAGACAAAATATTGCTCATTATGTAATTAGGTTTATGTACAAAAATGGAAGTATTGCTCTCTGCCACAAAAGGGAAAACAAAAACTAAGTAAACTGGATATATACAAAATAACACGTCGTAGTGGGAAAGTTTTACAGATCCAGACACCTCAACACACAACACACATAAGGCTCTGCTATCATTCTATGCCTCAGCCTTCTCCTGCGAATCCGGTTCTGGAGGAACACCAAGAGAAATGCACAGATTTTTTAGCTCCTCCGGGAAATCGCTCACACAAACCATGTTGTCAGGGTGGAAGAGAATCCGGTACAAGAAGTCAGCCTTCCAGTCCTCAACATCGGCTTTCAGCTATGAAAACGAAGAAAAAAAGCCAAAACAAACAATTTGTTAGAAAGACATATCATCTACATGTAGTGCTGCGAAAAATAAGAGAAGATGAAAAATTATATTAGATAACTGATGTCTACGAACGCTTCTATTCTTGTAGACTATGTTGGGCCTCCAAGTGCAGAGGTTTGTAAGACATCAGCAATTTCCCTCAAGTGAATGACCTAAGGTTTATTGAACTCAGGGAAGTAGAGGTTGAAGATGGTCTCTCTCAAGCAACCCTGCAATTAAGATACAAGAAGTCTCTTGTGTCCCCAACACACCTAATACAACTAGGAGTTGTATAGGTGCACTAGTTCGGCGAAGAGATGGTAAAATACGAGTGATAGGTGTGGCAAAGCAAGGTAATATAAGTCTGTAATAAAAATTGCAGCAAGCAAACATGTGACAAAAGTAAGAACAAACGGTGTAACAATCGTGGAAACAAGGCCTAGGCTTCACACTTTCACTAGTGGCAACTCTCAACGACATTAACATAGTCTAATCACATGATATTTCCCATAAAACATGCAATGGAGACGCACTCGGAGGTCATTCCTTTGTGGTCAAGAGAGGATGAGAATTATGTAGGGCTACAAAAGCACACCTCAAAGTTCATAGTTCTCAATCTATGGATTTCCCAATGTCACCGGGGCCATCCAAAGAGAGTACCACAATCACCACAACATATCTCAAGGATAGTCAAAGACAAGCACCAAGAGACTCTCAATCTTCAATCAACACACAAAAGAGGAAATCACTCATGATAATATTCTTCTAACCCATGTCCAATAGACCGATGTCACCTTTTCTCGGGGATTATACTAGATAAGATCAATTGAGTACAATTGAGTACATCAATCCAATACATAGAGGAAGGGGAAATAACATGGGATCACCCTAGATTAACATAGCCTATGATCACAACGAAGATCACATCATGGGAGAGAGAGAAGAACACATAGCTACTGGTAGAAACCTCAGCCCCGAAGGAGAACTACTCCCGCTTCATGGAGGGAGGAAGCAACGTCGATGGAGATGAATGTCTCCAGAGGGTGTTTGCCTGCAAGCAGGGGACTAGGAAAAAGAGAGAAAAAAGGTTGTTGGGAACAACTATCTACTAAATTTTCACACTTGGTCTCCTTTGGATTCTTATCTTGACTCGTCCCCAGACCACTAGCCAGGTACAAGTCAAACTGATCCACTCCCTTTCGATATTTTGAGCACTCATGCAATGGATGAGCGTGAGCAAGAAAGTTGACACCTAAAAGGCGAAACAGAAAGAAGGTGGAGGAGGAAGACAAAAAGTTGTGAAAGGCTCACATCAATGAGGACAATCATAGGCGAGAGAAGGCCATATGACAGATATGATGTGAGGAGTAGGGATTTCCATGGAACGGATGCACATGTGAGCTAAAAGATCTCCAAGGGAACTAGTGGGGGTGCATCTAACTTGCTTGCTCAAGAAGACCTAGAGCTCGTTTGATGAGGCTCATCATTGTAATATACAAGCCAAGTTCTATAGTGTGAAGGTCCCCACATAGCTATATGCATGATGATGATCTCTATGGAGTCAAGGGATAGGAGATGAATTACTAGTGTGGATCTCTCAAAAGGAATAGTAGTATGCCCCCTTCTCTCTTTTTTTTTCTTTTTTTCTCTTTTTATTTTTTTTTGGTGGCCTCAATGGCTCTTTCTATTTAACTCTCATTTGTCCTCTTTGGGATCTTTTGATTTTGTCCTCTTTGGGATCTTCTTCTCACTTTAGGGGCAACAATCTATATTTTACTAGAAAATAGGAGATCTTTCACACTTTACAAAAGTATTCACCTAAAGAAGATATAACTATCATGATGCAAATGTATGCCTCTGCCAGGATAACAGGATATGCAATGATACTAGCGCGTCATGTAGCAATGATTAGGGCAAGGCCCAACTAGCATGCGGCTCATCGATCAAGCAAGTAGCATGTATGACATGAAGATCAAGTCATGAGAAGGTGGATGTTGTATGGCAATGTATCTCGGAAAGGCTATGGAAATGCCTTGTAGGTAGGTATGGTGGCTGTTTTGAGGAAAGATAAAAGGAGGCTTATGATGATAGAGCGTATCATGCCAAGGGTTTGGATGCACCGGCGAAGTATGCGCCAACTCTCGAGGTGAGAAAGGGCAATGCACGGTACCGAAGAGGCTAGAAAAAGTATAGGTGGGTGGAAGTGTCAACTTTTGAATACTCACATTAGTCCGAAGAACTCATGCACTTATTATCGGTAACTCTCAATCTAATCAGGAGGTTCACAAAGAGACAAGTACCCCGAGGAGGAGTGTATGGGGGTTTGTTTATCCTTGCGCATCCTCAACTCATGGCACGTGAGTGTACTCTAATATTCGAACCCTCCAGAGGTTAGTGATCCATCTAGTAGCTAGAGTTCTCAACAGGGTTTTTGGTTTTCGAAAATCACACGGATTGCCCAAAATACGACATCTATCACTAATAGGCTAAAGCTCTTGATACCATAAGTTCAAACATTACTCTAGTCAATACCTCAAAACTATCGCAAGTTACTACTACAAAGAGAACAACAACTTCAACTACCTACTTCTAGTCAAGACACAAAACACAGTGCAACAACCAAACTTTCTAACAAGATAAAACATGCAACCTATAGAAAGTTCAACCTAAGACAAAACAAAAAGCTCTAGAAGAAAACTAAAGCACTACAACTAAACAGGGCAGTATCTAAGAAAAGAAAAGGAACAACTCACAGCTAAGAAAATAAGCATGCAAATCCTATGAGGAGTTCTAGTTCAAGCGGAGCGTGTATCTCTCCCACACAAAAGAGTAAGCTGGGGTCTAACTTGTTACTACAGCAAAAAAAGCAAAGCAAACCTAGAAAATTAAAGAGCGAGACGCTCCAAGCATAGCACATAACGCATGAAGTGATAAAAATATAGTGAAACGAAAGACGAACTGATAATTGTTGATGGAGAAGGGGATGCATGGGGCATCCCCAAGCTTGAGCGTTTGACACTCCTGAATCTTCTTTCATCATCTTCCCTCGCACACTTGAAAACTCCCTTCATACATAACTCATCATAATTTGATTAGCGAGGTTAGTACCCATAATAAAATAAAAAATTCTCTACTGGAAATAAGGATATTCTTGAAGAGCCAATGTTTCTCAAGATTGCCAAAAAGTTTTTGCAAAGAAAAAGCAAGCTTAAGGTTTGCAAAAGTTAGGAGAGACAAATCATGGCAGAATCTGTGAAAAACAGAACAACAGCTAGTAAAGAATTTTTCTAGGGGTACTTCCGCAACTCGAATAAAAAAACTCAGAACAGACACTCGAAAGTCAATTTGTATGGAGCACGCTGTCAAAAAAATTCAGATAAAAAAGATGATCTGGTGATTTTAGGCTATTTTTTCCGTCCAAGGACAGAATCTGTTTTCTGGACAGCATGTCACAAATTTTGAACTTTCTTGCAATCGGAGGCTAGACTTGGCACAAAGATTGAAAATAAAGATACAATGATGTTGCTACAGTAGTAACAATCATCAAGACCACTAAAAACTGAAAGTAAAAACTCAAACTAAAGATAACAAGGGTTGACTCCCTAGAGCTCTTTCTTTATAGCCATAAAGATAGGCTTAAGATTTTAATGATGCTCTCATAGGAATAAGGAATAAGAGTTGAAGAACAAAAGAGAGCATCAAGAAGAAAATAACAAACACATTTAAGTCTAACATGCTTCCTATGCAAACACATTTAAGTCTACGCACGCTTCTATTTATGTAGACTATGTTGGGCCTCCAAGCGGAGAGGTTTGTAGGACAGCAACAATTTCCCTCAAGTGGATGACCTAAGGTTTATCGAACTCAGGGAAGTAGAGGTTGAAGATGGTCTCTCTCAAGCAACCCTGCAATTAAGATACAAGACGTCTCTTGTGTCCCCAACACACCTAATACAACTAGGAGTTGTATAGGTGCACTAGTTCGGCGAAGAGATGGTAAAATACGAGTGATAGGTGTGGCAAAGCTAGGTAATATAAATCTGTAATAAAAAGTGCAGCAAGAAACATGTGACAAAAGTGAGCACAAACGGTGTAACAATGGTGGAAACAAGGCCTAGGCTTCATACTTTCACTAGTGGCAACTCTCAACAACATTAACATAGTCTAATCACATGATATTTCCCATAAAACATGCAATGGAGACACACTCGGAGGTCATTCTTTCGTGGTCAAGAGAGGATGAGAATTATGTAGGGCTACAAAAGCACACCTCAAAGTTCGTAGTTCTCAATCTATGGATTTCCCAATGTCACCGCAGCCATCCAAAGAGAGTACCACAATCACCACAACATATCTCAAGGATAGTCACAAACAAGCACCAAGAGACTCTCAATCTTCAATCAACACACAAAAGAGGAAATCACTCATGATAATATTCTTCTAACCCATGTCCAATAGACCGTTGTCAGCTTGGTCTCGGGGATTATACTAGATAAGATCAATTGAGTACATCAACCCAATACATAGAGGAAGGGGAAATATCATGGGATCACCCTAGATTAACATAGCCTATGATCACAACGAAGATCACATCATGGGAGAGAGAGAAGAACACATAGCTGCTGGTAGAAACCTGAGCCCCGAGGGAGAACTACTCCCGCTTCATGGAGGGAGGAAGCAACGTCGACGGAGATGAATTCGGGGGCACTTCCCCGTCTCGGCAGGGTCCCGACACATGAATTCTGTCCCCCCGAAACTTGATGGCGATGGCGGCGGAGATCGGAATTTCTTCTGGAGAAAAGGGGTCCGGTATTAGGGGTTTCCACCCCGAGGGATAAATATAGGCGAAGGGGGGTGTCGAGGGGACCCACCAGGCAGCCAGGAGGCCTCCTGGCGCGGCCTAGGGTGGGGCCGCGTCAGGGACCCTCCTGGTCTCCAGGTGGTGGCCCCCCTCCGCTACCTTGGTGATTCCGGAAGCTTCCGGGTCGCAGATTTTTTATCTGATTTTTCCGGATTTTTGGAGCACTTTTAATGGCCGGAAAACCTGAAATACAAAAAACAGCAGAAAACAACAACTGGCAGCTGGGTGCACTGGGTTAATAGATTAGTCCAAATATGCTCAAAAGTGTATGAAAGTTCAAGAAAATCATGGCAAAGTCACACAAAATATGCATGGAGAAAGCAGAAATTATAGATACGTTTGGGACGTATCATGTATGCAGCCCCCCCGCCTACAGCATTGCATTCATAGGGTCCCCGAAAAGAACGAAAAGTTGTATGCAGTTCACTACGTCTCTGCGCTCGAATAATTTATTCGAAGAAGCTATCTTTTATTATACACTAGTAATGTAGTTCACCCATATAGCGCATCATCTTTATATTATATACTGGCAATGTAGTTCCCTACAGTAGAAAAAATAAAAAAAAGGAGAACAAGAGAAATACCGTGATAAAAAGAGGGGAAAGGAGAATGCGTTCGCCGGATCTGTAAACCAAATTCATTTGCTCGTCGATTTTCCAGTGCGTGATGATATGGTCCATCAATTCCGAGTCGAGTTAACTAGCTCTGGTGAAAGTTAAGAACATGTAGTCCACAGTCATAGAGTAGACTTCGACAGTGTTCCTGTACATGAACAGCGAGGACCTGCACAAAAAAAACGAGTGGGGAGGGCATTAGGAACACAAATAAAACCATACGACAATAAACGAAAATAGCTACAAGAATAAGCGAGGTAAAAAATTAAAGAAATGAGAACTAACTGGTTGTGTTTCTTCCTTGATGCAGGGCTCGTGACAAGTTCCAGTATTTTCCTCTCTTCCACGAGATAGCTGAATCTCGCAGGCTGCAACTTCTGTACCGGGGTTCTAAACTTCGATGGCTTCTACACAGCCCTCTTGTTGGACAGAATAAATGTGTCACTGTCATTTGGGCGTTCCACAGCTACGCTCCTGGTCCTCTTGCGAACTGGTGGCGGAGTCATGAAATCCACATCCGTATCTTCAACATTCGGAGGGCTGACTGCCCTCCTGGACAACATACTCGGTGCATTCTTCCCAGGCTTCGCGGGAGATTTCTCAAGGGCTTTCTTCGAAGGTTCAACAGCGCTCCTCGTCCTCTTACACACAGGTTCCTTTGCGTGCGTGACAGGGGGTTCTTCAAGGAAATAATGGTTAATGGTTGGAGTGTGAACCTGAGTTTCAAACAGTGAAATTCCACCTTGGTGCGCATCTTCATCAAAGCCTGCGAACATAAATGGAATAAATAAGCAAAATGAAAAAGAATCGTGAATTTCAATAACAAAAAAGGGCATAATGCAACATACTAAAACGCAATGTATAATGCAATGCACTTTTCTTTTGAAAAGGAAACATAAAACTTATTGCAATTCGTATAATATCATTTGGTTATAACAAGCATGCAAAAGTGCACTTCAGATGCAAAAAGTGCAGTTCATATAAATGTCATTTTGCCGAAACACACAGATGCAAAAAAAGTGAAAAAGATAAAAAATAAAAAGGCAATTGGTACATATAAAAATGCAGTGCGCTTTGATGTACAACGGAACAAAAATAGCATGCATGCAGTTCATATAAAATGATTGTGAGAATGCGCGTACATTAGATATCCTTATTATACTAAAAACATAACAAAACAAGTGGACCTTCCCTTTCTGTGCTAATGAAGTTCACTTAATATAAAAAAGGAGTGCGGATTAAAAAAAGTAATAACCTTCTTTAAAAATCAAAAGGGATGTCAAGTCCAGACAACAATAGGAAGATGTGAGCCAACTATAGAGCTTTGCCTTCCGGATGTAGCCAATATGCTCATTGCCAAACTTGGCAACCGCATCACCATCCCAGCTCTGCATGAATTGGAACATGAAAAATCCACAATCATGCCTGCGAAAAAAAAACACATTAGTAAATGCAGTTCACTCAAGAACAAAAATGCTTCTGATGCTAGTAAATCAATGCAGGTCGCTACACAAAAAGCCAAGAAACCGATAACAACTAATAACGCAATGGTGCAAATGCAGTTCTAAACGAAGGGAAAATGTGGTACTAATTTACTAAAGCAATGCGGCTCACTATGCAAATAACCAAGGAATAAACGAAAACAACTGATAAAACACATTGGTGGTAATGCAGTTCTCTCAAAAGGGGGAAGTGATACTAATTTAGTAAAGCAATGCAGCTCACTATACAAAAGAAACAAAAAAGGGGAGAACAACTAATAACACATTATTAATGAAGTTCACCCGAGGAGGCGAATGCTTCTGTATTCAGTAAAGCAATGCGGATTGCTACACACACAAAAATAAAAAGAAGAAAAAAGATAGCAGAACAAGTACAAACCCGTTTTCCTGCCGTGGAATGTTGACATGACTCAACACAAAGCCATCGAGCGTGGGAGGGTTCAAAGGCTCATCACAGCTTGCACTCCCGTCTTTCCAAACTTTTTGATATTCTTAACCATTTTCCTGAAGACATTACTTGCAGCAGGACTGTCAGGCCCATTGTATGAGTCAAGAAACTCAAAACGCTTTGCTGACATGTTCAAAGTAACCAAGCAGTAGTGACGAATCGCATCCTTCATTGATGCAGGGGGAGGATAGAACGTTGCAAACATAATCTGTATTAAAAAGGTATAAAAAAAACAAGATGAGAAAAAGTAAACCAAAAAAACTTATTTCAAAACATGAAGAAAAATGGTTAAGTGGGAATACAGGTTTTTCTTGTCCACAAGTTCCTCTGCACTTGAAGAAAACATCTTTTTAAGAGCCTTATTTGTCGCACCACCGTTCCAGATGGAATTCTGCCAAAAAGAGAAAGCCACAAAGTTAATTTCACCACTGAAAAAAAACTTATAGCACAATAAATGTAGTTGAGGGAGAAGGGTAAATTAATGAAAATGCTTACACATAGGTTGCACGGGACAACCAACGTTTGAGATCCTTTGAACCTCTCAGCTAACATAGAGACACCAATATTTGCGAGGCGCGTGCTCAGCGTTCCTTATGCCCAAAACGACTCGCCAACATGACCGATAGTAATATCCCCAAACTCGTCCTTGAATGCAACTAAATTCCTTCAGAAAAATAAGACAAAAACACAACAAAAAGTAAATAAGTTGCATGTGCCTAAAAAATAAAAATAAAATAAAAAACAACTAGGTATAAGACAAGGAAAAAACATACTTCTTCTTCTTATCCCTCCTAGCCCTCATAACAGCATCAAATAACTTATTGTATCTCCTCAGAAGAGCTGGATCAATACTGGAAGAAGTGACAACAGGTAATTACTCGTCTACACAACAGAGAAAAAACCCGATATCAGATGATAGAACAACACGGTCGATTCAGCCAGACTGGAACAAAATAATACTGTTGGCTTACCTTCGGTTTCGGAGTCCACATCCTGCCGCTTCACGGATACATCTTCGCTGAGAGTCAAGTGATCCAGCCTAGTGATGTCATCATACAGCGACGCTTGATTGCTCGTCTCCTGCACAAGACTTGGCTGTTCCTCTTCAAATCGATCAAAACTGTCTCGGCTGGGGCTTTGCTTGTATCGGTTGGGACATCGAGATTGGTCTCAGCTTGGTTGCCTTGAGGTTGCTCGGTGGCGCGAGGGGCAACATAGAAATTCTTGGGCACATCATCGCCAGGCAAAAAAAACAGATGGCCCAGCAACAGGAGCAATGCTAGTAGTTGTGCCCGCAACATCATCTAAGGCTCTAGCTCCTTCACTCTCTTCTGTAGTTCCGACTGTAACACGAGGAGATCCTTCTCTCTCTTCTGGCTTATCAGCATCCACTGAATCCTCCTTTCCTTCGGTCTCTTCTAGCTTATCAGCCTCAACAGCATCCTCCCTTCCTTCTCCCTCTTCTGCCTTTTCAGGCTCGACAAAACCCTCGCCTCCTTCTCTGCAATCTGCCTCATCAACCTCCACATTGGCATCCCCTACATTGTCAACCTCCCCTACATGAGGAGATCCTTCTCTCGCCTCTACATTGTCAGCCTCTGCAGTGCGCTCCACTTTGATTTCATCATTTAAACCTCGGTCCTGATGAATTAAAAAGGATCAAATTAAACAAAATGATGGTGATGCAGTTCACTAAAAGAAAAAAAGAAAAAAAAGAAAAATTCAACATGCGTCAGTATAAAATGAATGCAGTTCTCTATGCTCACCGGACCAGTGTCTCCTTCCCTCTCTTTAGACTCGTTAGCCTCAACAACCTTGTCAGCATCACCCTCTGTTTCCTTCCCATGAAATTTAACAATTGTTTCGCGATAAAAAAAACAAAAACATAAATAAAAATTTATAAAAAATGCAGTTCTATAAAATAGATCATTGTAGTTCACTGCTGAAAAAAGCAAGTTCACTGGCGCTGCTGATGCATGTATGATTCTTTGTTTTTGAACTACAAAACAATAAACTGCAGTTCACTAACTCTACTTGTGCAGCAGTACTTCTTTGTTTTAGACACTACATAAAAAGATTAAACTGCAGTTCACTGCCACTGCTAGTCCGCATGTGGTTCTTTGTTTTGGACAATACAAAAACATAAAACAAATGAAAGTACAATAGAAAGGTACAAAAGAAAACAAACCTTGTCTATGACATCTTCGTCAACAGGATTGTCTCTGGCAGCATCAACAACAGAGGACTGCGGTCTATCAAAACCATGGTGGTCATGAGGGTCATTATCGCGGCGCGCGTTTGCATTAAAATATTCTCCTCCGTACTACAAGAATAAAAAAGCGCAAAAACAAATGGTCAATGGCACACACAAAAAATATATAAATATAAAAAGAAAGAAAAAGTCAATAAAAATGCAGTTCACATATGAGATAAAAGGACATACATCAACAGCAGCGCGGTCGGGCAAGGAAGTCCTAACAACATCTTCCCACCTATTCATTTCATTCAAAATTGCCTCAGCTTCCTGCTCGTACCTAGCGCACTTGTCATCCTGAGAATTCTTAAACTGAACAAATGACGACCTGACATTCGTAACTGACATATTAAGGAATTGAAGCTGCCCACAATCAAAGTTGTGAGCGGCATCGATTTCTGCTTCAGAAGGTCCTTTGCCAGGGGTAAATAGTCCAGCAATATTCCTCATCCTAGATCCAGATGTTGGGAAGTCATAAGTTAAATTATTAACCCTGTCAAGAAGCTCGTCAACCTGGACGAAAATATTTCGCTCATCATGAGCCTCGCCAGAAAAACCCCTAGCAGCACCATGAAACCGCCTTAGTGGAGAAACCCGAGCATCACCATCAACGCCTTGAATAGGAGAACCCCTAGCAAGAGGCTCAAAAAAGTTTACATGCAGTTCAGCGGGTGCAGTCCGCTTGTACACAATGTCCCCTACCGCCTTCCATTGAGCAAAATAACAAAAAGGAAGCAGTGCACATGTAAGTATGTAAGAGGTTCACATTTAGCGTGGCGAAAAAAAGGGGAATAATAACAAACATAAAAAACTGAATTGTGAACATACCGACAGCTTTCCAAACTTGTAAGTATCCAGGTGGATCTTTCCCCTTACAGTAAGGTCAGCGTTGTGAATCTTCTTCAACTCCTAATGGGAAAAAATTGCAGCACGTGGCGTGCGTGTATGCATAGCAGATACGTTGTGAAGATTCAAGCAATCAAGGTACATGAAAAGGGGCACAATGGTGCAGCCCTGAGAACAGTTCTGCTTGTTCCCTTCAGAATTCCACTTGTACACAACAGCCTGCAGCTCATCAACAACTAGCTGATAAAAGTCCATCTCAGCCATGGAATTAAAGTTCAGGTTTTCAACCATGGTAGCTACCCTGGACAACAGAGTTGCAGGGCTGGGACAAAGCAAGCTCTGAAAAACAATGAGAAATAAAACTTTCACAGACAAATCAACCTTCGCGGGGTCCTCAACGAGCTTGCCGAATAGAACAAGCAGGTCCTTCACGTCTATGCTACGAGAACGGTTAAAACCATGGCATCCTTCAGAGTAGCCAGAGAATCATCATGGCCGCTTTCAGCAGGCCTGGGAGCGGTACGAGTACCCATAGGGAACTCGAAAATGTCATGAACAACCTCATGATTGATTTCCAGAACCTTGTTTGGCCCATAGTCCAGTTTCATCGTATCTAGGTTGATCTTTCCCATCAGCTTCAACATAAGCAAACGAGACACATTCTTCTTCACTTTCAGATTGAAAACAATACCGAAACCTGCTTTCCGAACCAAAATTTTGTGCGGCTCCTTACACTTATCAACGGCTTTACATACATTTGGGATAGACAGCCGAACAGTCTTGTTGAACCGCCATTCCCCCGCAACATCGTCTTTGGACTTCTTCCTTTTGGTACTCTTACCAATCTACAAAAAAAGAATTAAAAATGCAGTTCAAATTAGCGTCTGAAAGTCACTTTGAAAATGAAATTCTCTTCTGTAACAAGAAAATAAGTTTGCCAGTGTGATGTTAAAAATGCAGTTCTCTTCTGTATAAACAAGATGAGATGATAATGTGGTATTAAAAATGCAGTTCTCTTCTGCTTACATAGGCAATGCAGTTAGAGTAAATCTAGCCTCCATTTGTACAATGCGATGTGCAACATGTAAAAAAGAGTGCAGTGCGCTTAGATCAAAAGAATAAAAAAAGGAGCTCCCTTAAAATAAATCATATAGAAAAGATGCATTTGCAGTTGTATATAGTACATTTATACAAATACAGTGTAAACTACTAGGATTTCATTTATACAATGCAGTGCGCTCCGTGCATATAGTACAACTCATGAGACTCGCGCTAAAACAACTCAAGCAAATGTGCTTGACATCAGTGGCTCATGCGAAGGAAACAACATAAGCAGCGATAAAAACAACAACAAAAAGTGACAACAGAAAAATACCTTCGTAGCATCAGTATCCTCCCCGTTAGAATCCTCCCCACCAGACTCGTTGTCAAGCCTTTCTGCAGTTGCCTTTCCACATGCACGCTTGGATGGAGGATCAAAGTCAACACCAGAGTAATCGTCAGCACTTGGCCGCTTTCTTTGAACCCAATCCACATGAACCTCAGCGTAATTGGACCTCTTTGAGTAATCAACACGGGGACTACGCCGTGGAGAGCTTACGCCTTCGTATGCAACAGTGTTGAGTTTTCTCTTCATAGTATTCTTTGAAAGGGAAAACTTAGCAGACTTATTTGAGTCTGCAATCCTCCTTCCTATCTCCTTGCCCTCATCAAACATTACTCGTTTTTCATTATGATCCTGCTTCGCCTTATGCTCCTTCTCGAAACGATTACCGAGCGCAATCGCTTTCTGCCTTTTCCTCTCGGTGTCAGCTGCAATCGCTTTCTACCTTTTCCTCTTGGTGTCAGCTGGAATCTGATCGGGCACCATCCAATCCTGAGTAACTGGTTTTGTGCCGTCAACAGATTGCGACTGGGTTTCACTTATTTCAGGTAGCATGCTACCCTGACCACATGTCCCGTCCCCGACAACATCGGCTGAGAAATAACGCGTAATCAAATAGTTAACACCCCCACCACCAGACCCGTCACGGCATAAAACTGTAGGTAGAACAAAATATATATGTGTGAGAGGGAAAACTAAACTAAATGCAACTCATATAAATTGGGCCACAGATATAAATTGGATAGGCAAAAAAACTAAAGCAATGTGCAAAATGCAGTGCACTTTTACCAAAAAAAAGATATGAGATTTATGGAAACAGAATAACTTAATGCAGTTCATTAGCATATAAAAAATGAAAAAATGCACTGCACTATTACAAGTTAAAGATAATAAAACAATTTAAAAACTTAATGCAGTTCATTTCAAGACAACAAAAATTGAAAACAATTAACTAGCTGCAGTTCATATCAATTTGCCGAAACATGTCTAAAACATGCACATTAGTAAGTAAATCTATGATGTAGTGCACTATTTCATTCCGAAAAGAGCAATTAACAAAAAACAAGATAAAATGCAGATCACTTTGATGTACAAAAAGAAAATAAATCCATGCAGTTCTACCATAACAAAAAGAGTGCTATCAGATTTTTTTCCCTTCTTCCTAGTGAGCAAGAAGTTGACTTGTGGTGTGATTGTCCTAACAACATTATGGCAAAGGGGGGCAAGGAGACATTGGAAAATACCAGATGGGGCGGACATGCTGATTGGTGAGGCATCAATCGGAGATGAAGAAGTTGTATTATCTGAAGGAGATTTACCAAAAGAGCAAAAGAAAAAGAATCAGCATCAAGCAGAATTACAAAAACTAGAACATGGATAGGAGAAAGCAGTTCACTTAAATTTTCCTCCAAACCTTGGACTTCTTCTAGTAGGATAAGACAAGCTAAATCTGCGACAACAAAAGATAATAATCAAACACTAGACAGCAAACCTGAAAACGTACAGAGAAAAAAAACCTAGGTGGTCATTGCTAGGATTTTAAGGCCACAAGAGACCGCATCCTTTCTTAAGCAAACGCATGTTGCGATTCGAGCTTGGAAAATAATAGTTAAAACCCTAGGAACCCTAAAAAACTTGAAAATGATAAGATGCTGCTCGCTACAAAAGTAACCCTAGGAACAAAACGACGAAATCGACGGAGCGGAGATAATAGCAATGGAGCCAAAAGACGGGAGGGGCTCACCGTGGGAGGCTATGACAAAATGCAGAAGAACACGGCGACGGCGGAGCAGACGGCAGCGAACGGCGGCGGCTGCAGGCGTCGTCCCCGTCCGCCGCGAGAGCACGGAGGGTTTCCTGCGGGCGTGGGGGAGAATGAGGAGGGGACGGAGAGAAACAGAGGAGGCAGGGGAGATTAATGACTACAAAAATTGGGCCCACGAGTCAGCGGAACGAATTGTATCAAATAAACTGCTCTAACTTCTCGGCCCATAACTTATAGAAAAAAACCAACACCGGCTCGTTCTGTACGAGCAAAAAGCAATGCAGTTCGGTTACGAAAGAGGTGCGGTTCGCCTATGATCTCTTCAGTTGCTTCGTTTATGAACCGCCCCTCAAAAACTACGGGGCCACGATCTCCCAACGAAAGCGAAGCGCCGAGCGCCCTGCTCCACTATCCGGACGGTTCTAAAACGCACGAATCCACGATCCCCACGAGCGCAACCACGATCGCCATTGCCGGTTGGAGAAGGGGATCGTGCGCTGCAAAGATGTTGCTCCTGCTCCCCTTTAAATTCCGCACTCATCCGCCCTCCCTGTTCCTCCTCTTCCAGCCATGCCGTTCACCAAGGTCTACAACAATGTCCAGGCGCACGGGATGACTGTGCTCACGGTGGTCTACACCAACGACGTGGACACCGTGGTGACGTACATCGACGACTACAAGGAAGTTAGTCGGGGGCGCCGCGACACGATCGTCGGCATCGACATCGAGTACACCTCTGACAGGAGGTACGCCGCCCTGATTCAGCTCTCTGTCGGCAAAGATCACGCGGTCCTGCTTTTCCAAGTTTGCGCTACAATGGGCGAGAGATGCATCGCCTTCGACAATTTCCCAAGCGACCCAAAGTAAGCCATTCTTTCTATGTGCAGGTCGATGGATCTCTCCTTGTCCTCTGTTATGCAGTTCTATTTCGTCCGATTGCAGTTCTATTTTCCAGCCGTATGCAGTTCGCGCATGAATAACTTGTGGTTCACATAGGTACAAGTTTGCTGGTTTCTCAATAGACCAGGAAAAGGAGAAGATTTCACGCTGCAAACTCGACATCCACAACTTCACCGACATTCAGGCGAGCTGGAGGGTGCTTGAAGCAATGAAGAAATTGGACTCACTTGCCGATGTGTCTGCCATCATCATCGATGACTACTACGCAGACATGAAGAGCAAGATAACAGAGAAAGAGCAAAACGAGTGGAGTTCCATTCTCAGCATGAGGCACATTGAGTATGCTGCAAAGGACGCCTACACAGCATTCGATATATGGAACCACATCACCACAGTGTAGAATGGCCTCACCCGCGCTGTAAAGGAGCAGAGCAGGAAGCGCCCGAGGTCGTCCTGGGGCAAGGGGAGCTGGGGGGCATCACCTTCCACCTCCGCCTGGAACGAGTGGAACTGATGATGCAGGCCAAATGCTGATGACCAAGGGTTCCTTTCATGAGTGCTCAAGTTTTTTCCCTTCTGCTTATGTCGATTAGTTTGCTTTCGTTGTTATTTGCTTTGGAACAATGTTTGCTTATGTTGCTTTAGTTTTCTTGATGAGGTACTTTGCTTATTATGAGAACAGAACCTTGGTTTGTATCTATCAACAATTTGCAGTTCTCATTGGTGTGTTACCAGTCTATATATTCCTTCAAATGCAGCTGCTACTATGATACACATAAAAAACTCTCTGTGAAAAGCAGTTCACAGGTAGTTTTCTTCACAAAAAATGTTGTTACTATAATGATTGATGCAGTCCTCTTTTATTAAGCATTGTAGCTCGGTGGGGGTTTTCGTTCTGTGCATTCCTTCAACTACTGCTACTACTAGGATGCACATAAAAAACTCTTTATGAAAGCAGTCCACTTAAATTCAGTACTGATGTTTTCTTCACAAACTGCTACTGCTGCAAAATTAAGATAGATACACAAATGCGAGTGCCCAAAAATACTCCATTTTCATCAGTAATAAAAAAAGACAAATAAAAATTGTTCTCCATGCAAGTCATATTTCTCTAGAAAATAAAGTAGATGCCACACAAGATGTCGAATTATTACAACAAATAGTTTCATCCTGTTGCTGCTCAAGCAGAACTGATCTAAAGCAAATTTAACTTGATTTCGAAAAAAGTTGCATGCCTATAAAACATAGCCATGACAACAACTCCAGCCTGAAGACCAGATTCCTCCACCAATTCCTTCCATCCATCTTTGAGGACCAAACAATCATCAGAGCCAACAGAATACATTACATCAATATTATGATATCCGTTCTTGCTAACCAAGACCAAATTAACACAACTTTCTGTTACCGTGACAAGACCAGAAGGGAATTTCTGCAAAACAAGAACAAAATATGGATACGGAATAACACAAGAAAACTTCATCTGCTGCTGCTGTTACGATCTTCATAATGTAAAAAGATCTATGGGAAAACAGTTCACTTGTAATAAATGAAAATGTTTTTTCACAAGCTGATATTGCTACAATCTTTCATAATTAAAATCTATGAAGGAAGAAGTTCACTTGTAGTAAATGAATTTTTTTTCTTCAGAAGATAATGCTGCTACAATCTTCATAATAAAAATATATATGAAAGCAGTTCGCTTGTACTAGTGAAAATGTTTCTTCAGAAACTAAAAACTGCTGCAATATTCAGAGAGGATTAACTAACACACAATAAAATACATACCAATGAATTTATGAGAAAAGCAGTTCACTTGTACTAGAGTATACCCATGAATCGTTGATATCGTGGTCAGTCATTTGATGGACGAAAGGAGCCCTGAATCCAATAAATGGAGAATACAACAGGGAACAAAGAGCGTTGTGCAGCTGCCTGTGATTCAGAACCAGACCTTCGGAGCAAATGCAGGTATCCAGCATGGGCTCCATCCTTGCCAGGAAGCCGCAGGAGCAATCCATTGCTGGGGGAGAGGATATGGTTGCGGGAGAGAAGACAGATCTGATCGGAAGACGAGTGTGGGGTGGGGGGACGGGGAGGGACTATCCGCTGGGGGCCGCGGATAAGATATAATGGGAGGCAATGGACCAGATGTATATATATACACAGCGGCCGGCAAAAAAGAAAAAAAGCTAGAAAATCAAAAACTAATGCAGTGCGGTAGTATGACCAGATGCAGTGCTGAGCAATGACAAGATGCAACTCACATGGCAAATGATGGCTGCTTGTTGTGCGCGCCCAATCAAAAACAGATTACTAACTAATAGGAAACAATCTTCCTAGTTCCCCTAAGCAATACGCGCAACAAGAACAACAATAACGTATCGCTCGAACATCATATCCCGTGGCGCAACTCTAACACGTCCCGCGCCGGGGGGGAAGAGTTCTACGCCCACGGAGACAAAATTCGACAAAATAACAAAACAATCGAACGAATTAGCAACTGGATTCGTTTCGGAGTAACACAAACAGGATCGCGAACATACAAACACACTAAAATTACAGCGTAGTTGACCGTGATCCCCGCTAAAGTAAGAAAAGTACGGCTCGGGCCGAAGAACAGAGTCCAATCCGCTATCTACATCGATTCCGATGATTTTTTCGCAAAATTTCTTGTTTTAGCACATAATACGTTATCGCGGATCATCGTGAACGCAAATAAACAAACAAAAATGATCAAACCTAGTTGGAAACGATACACCGCTGATGCAGTTCTAGACTACCTCGTATGTGGTTCGGAACAGTAAACAGAAGCAGTGCGCATAGCTCTCTCTTGCAGTTCTGAAGTGTTATCAGAATAGACCGGCTGTATATATATATATATATATATATATATATATATATATATTACCCGTCTATTCTGCTAATATTAACAGAATAACTATTATGCTAACACTTCTGCACTGCATCGGACGCTAATGAGAATCGCATACCTGACTCATGAGCACTGCAGCTCGGGTGAAACAGAACCGCATGCAGTATTTTCTCTCTAACTTTTTAACCGTTTATCGGAATTGAGCTTATGATACACCGTTGGATTCGTATGGAAATGGAGCATCTTTCGTATGTTTAGCACTTGCCCCGATTCTTCACGGATTAAGAGAAGTTTCAAAAAATGGTGCGGCAACCCACTTTCGCAACGACAGTTTTTCCACGATTTCTCTTAAACCGTTTATCGAAATGATGCAAATGATATACCATTGGAAAGATATCGACCAGGCGCTCTATCCATATGTAGAACACTTTGTCTAATTCGCTACGAATTTGAGAGAAATCTAGCCGTAAAAAATGCGCACACACTATTTTTCGCCGCCGGATCTTGTAGAGATTCAAGATTTTAACCGCTTGTCCGAACGATGCGTATGATACACCATTGGATTTGTATGGAGTAGGCGAACAATCCATATGTTGAACACTTTTCCAAATTACTCACGATTTTGAAGTAATTTGAAAAACGGTGTGGCTGTCCACATTTGGGGCAGTGGGCGTTTTTGCGTAAATTCTTTTGATTCGCTTATCCGATTGATGTAATTGATACACTATTGGATATATATCGTTGAGGCGCTCCATTTCATGTAGAAAAAAATTTCTAATTCCTTACGGTTAAAAAGTTGTGTCAATTATACTAAAAATGTGGAACTCCGTAATTCTCGGACCCGAAATCGACCAAGTGAACTGCATTCGTAGGGAAACCTCACCGCATCCGACAAGCAAGCGCACTGCATTATCGCCAAATAAATATGCACTTCTTTTTCACGAACTCGGAATCGACGAAGTGAACCGCATGTGATTGCATCCGACAGGCAAGCGCACTACATTACCGGTAAAAAAAAATGCCCGCGTTTTTTGCGAAACCGGAATCGAAAAAGTGGACTGCGTCCTCCAGGCGACCGCAATGCATTTTCAAACAAAAAGAACGGCATGCGTTTTTAATTCATTTAGCAGAACTTCACAGTTCATTCCGGAGGAAACGAATCGCGTGGCATAATAAAAGTGAACTGCATATTTTTTTGTCCTTTGTAGTATTATGTATAAAAAAATCATCATGACGAACATACTGCGTTGTTGTCAGAGTGAACTGTACATCGAAAGTAAAAATTAGACCACTACATTTTTAACAATCAAAGGGCATTGCAAAAATCTTCTACAATTTTTAATACGTAAAGTGTGTTGTACAATCTGAACCGCAAATGACAAGAAACGGACCACAATGTTCACTGCTCTGAATCACAAAATTCAAAGATAAATATAGTAGCACAATACTCAATTCTTTATCATGTAGAATCTGGAGGCTAGGCTAAGGCGTTTTGTGCCCACGGCCTTGATCCACTCTCGTTGCACAACCTGGCGCATTGCAACTCCGATGGGGCAGGACCGCAAGGGGGGGAGGGGGGCGATCATCAGAGGAAGAAGGGCCCCTGAGATCCACCGGTGGTGCAAGTACGCGACCATCTTGGGATGCAACAGCGCCGTGCGTTACAACAACTCAATCTCGTGGTCGCTTGTTCTTGAGGAAGCGCATAAGCATGTGGTCGCCGTCCTTGCTGGCCCACGGGAACGACTAGAACCCGGACACCACGACGATGGGCTCCCCGGGACCATGGGTCGTTGTTGGCTATCCAAGGTGGGGCACGGTGAAGGGAGGGGCGGGGCGAGACAGATGGGTCCCGTTGGCGCCGCCGTTCAGGCTGCGATTGGTCGCGCCGGGCCGTGATGTGGCGCCTCGTGCGGGGCTGCCCTGGCTAGATTCACGGGGGTGGGTGATACGAGAGAGATGATAATTGCTTTTCTCCCTTCGTTGGTTACCCCAAGTGGAAGGTGATATGCAACGTAGCTACAATTTTCCCTTGGTGAAGATACCAAGGTTGAGAGTATCAACCAGTAGGACTTCGGCAATGATAAGTAGGTGTCAGCGGCGGAACTAACGTGGACCTGCACACAACACAAATAACTTTGCTCCCAACGAAGTTATGAGAGGCTTTCAATCTCTCCGGTCTTGTTGTTCACAAAGGATCAAAACGTAAGGCATATTGATAATGATAGCAACTGAAAGTAAAAGCAGAAAAGTAAATAAGCGTGTAAACAATGATGCGAATATGGACCGGGGCCCGTGATGTTCACTAGTGATGTCTCTCTCCCAAAATACGATAAAACTACAATGCGAGGTAAACAAATTACAGATGGGAAATTGACAGGATTATAAACGCACTTCAATGCTAACTATGCTACAAAAGAAAGGAAGAGGCTCAAAAGCATGGGCAGTACGCCAAAATAAGTAGACCAAAATCCAACTAAATCTACTACTAATCATCCACCTTGAGATATCTATCCAGAACATCTTGCTGGCATTAAGTTGCGAGCCCCACCCAAAGGGTAAACCCAAAGCAACAGAAAACTGCATTAAAAAGCACTTTGTGTAAAGTAAACAATCCTTGCAACAACGGTTACAACACCATTGTTTTCCCCCCTTGTGGCAACAACACATCCCCTAGACTCATGTTTCTGTCACTCAAGCGTGCATAACGTTCCCTCTTGGAGTTACTACCTACTACTTGGCCAAAGTAATAAACATCAACGGAGAACATGCAAGAATTACTTAGGAACAAAAATATAAAAGATAAGCACCAAATATATTACTCTATCACAATCTAAACATAATCTCATAATCCATCAGATCCCATCAAACTCAGCATAGCAACAGCAGAAAGATTACATATGTGCCGAGATCATATAGGTCAGCTCACGAGGTCTAAACCATGAAGAACAGAGAGGGGAGGCGAACATCACATAGCTACTCATCACGAACCCATGGTCAAAAGGAAACTACTCACGGCACATCCGGGAAGCGTCCATTGTGAAGGGGAAGCTCCCGAGGGTCGATCCTCCCTCCGGCAGGGTGCCGGGAAGAAGTCTGCTAGCGCTCCCGATCTTGGAAGCGCGGCAGCGGCGGAATAGAGGCGAGACCGCGAAAAAGGGTTCTGGCTTCGGGGGTTTCGCATCACGGGGAATATATCGGCGAAGGGGGCAGCCAGGGGGCCCACCAGGGGTCCAGGCTTAGTGGGAATCGGGGTGGGCAACTCATTTTTTGTTATATCCGGATGGGGTGGGTTGTTCGTCCGTGTTTTATTTGGATCGGTACGAGGTGTTAGCAGAATAAGGAAGTATTAGTAGAATAAGTCTTTAGGGGGTGTTACCCGTCTATTCTGGTAATATTACTAGAATAACTATTCTGCTGACACTTCTGCGCTGCATCGGACGATTAACGAGAACTGCACTGCTGACTTACAAGTGCTGCACCTCGGGTGAAACAGAACCGCATGTATTATTTCCGCTCTAATTTCTTAACCTTTAATCGTAATTGAGCGTATAATACACCGTTGGATTCGTATGGAAATGGAGCATCTTTCGTATGTTGAGCACTTCTTCCAATTCATCGCAGATTAAGAGCAGTTTTGAAAACGGTGCGGCGGCCCACTTTCATAGCGGGATTTTTTTGAGATTTCTCTTAAACCGTTCGTCGGAACGATGCGTATGATACACCATTGGAAATATGTCAATTGGGCGCTTCGTTCATATGTAGAACAATTTCTATAATTCCTCATGGTTTGAGAGGAATTTCAAATTGCAAAAACGAACAAACTCTATTTTTTTCGGCGGATCTTGTAGAGAGTCAAACTTTTTAACCGTTTGTCAAAATGATGCATATGATACACCGTTGGGTTCGTATGGAGTAGGATCATATCGGATATGTTGAACACTTTTCGAGATTCTTCACGGTTTGGAATTTTTTTTGAAAATGGTGTGCTGCCCTCTTATGGACAACAGACGTTTTTGCGTAATTTTTTTGATTCATTCGTCCGATCGATGCAATTGATACACCATTGGATAGGTATCGTTGAGGCACTCCATTTTTATGTAGAAACACTCTTTCTAAACTCCTTAAGGTTTAAGAGAAATGTTGAATTTACTAAAACGCAGAATTATGTTTCTTCGCGTACCGAAAATCGACCAAGTGAACTGCATCCGTCGGGCGTCTGCACCGCATCCGACAGGCAAGCGCACTGCATTAGCCGTCACCCAAAATGAACATGTTTTCTATGGATTTAGAATCGACGAAGCCAACTGCATGTAAATGCATCTGACATGCAACCGCACTGCATTACCGGCAAACATAAATGCCCGCGTTTTTCATGGATTTAGAATCGACAAAACGAACTCCATCCGATGGGCGACCGCACCGCAATGTCGAACAGAGAGAACTGCATGCTTTTTTTATCATATCAGGGCACAACGAAGGATGAGTGAACCGCACTGTTTCATACTTTAAACCGCACCGCGCTGCTTCATACAAATGAACCTCATTGCTTTATCTCAATAATTCTTATATTTTTGTTCACACAAAGAAGAACGGCAAAGTGAGAAAATGATTGGATTAAACGGAAGCACTACATGTCTTCTTGGGGTGGATAACTATCTAAGTTGCGCAACAAAGGAACTACAAACAAAATACAAAAGAATTGCAAACTACTTGATGGATCCCGTTCTTGGATTTTAACAAAAATTGAATTGCACGGGCACATCTGGGAAGAGAGAGCCGGCGGGTCCTGCACATGTCTCTATCTTCGTCCTCAGCAGCGAGGGCTTGCATAGCAGCACGCCAGCGTGCTGCAGACACCCACCGTGCGAACTGCAATGAGTCAAATATGGTCGTGGAGGGGCGGTGATGCCGCCGATGCTGAGGTCCGGCCATGGCCCGGGGGGAGGCGGCGCATGAAGAACTGGGAGGGACGGGGTGTGTCGTGGCAGGGGGGCTGAAGTAGCGCGTCGTCGCGGGAGGCGGAGGAGGAGCGCCATATCGGGAGGAAGGGCGCCATGGCAGGGGCCAGAGGCGGGGAGCCGTCGTGGGAGACGAAGGAGGGGCGCTGTGGCAGGGGCCTCAACGGGATCAATCGCAGCCGGATCCAGGTTGTGGTGACGGGAACACGCCGTGGATGGCGGTTGGAGCTGGTCGGGTGCGCGGGGGATCTGCCGTCGGCGATGGGATGGATGGGCAGCGATTGGCGGGCCGCCGAGGAAGGGGGGCGTCGTGGCCAGAGGATATGGCGTCGGGGTGGCGCCGTCGCCCGCCAAGGCGGACGATCTACCATCGGCGGCTTCACTGGGTCCTGTGCGAGGGGGCGCCGTAGAAGGAGGACGGGGGCGGCGGGCCAGATCAGCCATGGAAGGTGGGGATCGGGGGAGGAAGGGGATGAGACCGAGTGAGATTCATGGGAGGAGTGGGTGGTGTGGGGTTGGTGTTTTTCTTAGCGGGTTCGGTTCGTGGGATGGGATGGGTCGGTTCGGTTAGTAGCGAAACGAGCCGAAAGTGTTAGTAGAATAAGGATTATTGTTAGTAGAATAACACTTAGGGGGTGTTAGTAGAATAGACCCACCATATATATATATATATATATATATATATATATATATATAGCCGGTCTATCCTGACATTGTTGTCAGAATAACTCTGAACTGCATTGTATCGCAAAGAGGACCGCACTGTTGTATTTGAAGCACTGCAGCTCGGGTAAAACAGAACTGCATGTACCGTTTTTGCTTCAGCTTTTTAACTGTCCATTGTAATTGAGCATATAATACACCGTTGGATTCGTATTCAAATGCAGCATCTTCCGTATGTTTAACACTTCTTCTAATTCCTCACGGATTAAGAGCAGTTTCGAGAACGTTGCGGCGGCCCACTTTCACAGCGCGAGTATTTGCGCAATTTCTCTTCAACCGTTTGTCGGAATGATGCGTATGATAAATCGTTGGATTCGTATGGAGTAGGATAATAATTCATATAATTAACACTTTTCGAGACTCTGCATGGTTTCAGAGTAATTTTAGATAAAAACGCAGCAACTATGTTTTTGATTTTTGGATCTCGTAGAGAGTCAAACTTGTTAACCATTTGTCGAAACGATGCGTATGATACACCGTTGGATTCGTATAGAGTAGGAGCATCATCGACATGTTGAACACGTTTCTATATTCTTCACGGTTTTGAAGGAATTTCGAAAACGGTGGCGCCGCCCTCTTGTGGACAGCGGGCGTATTTTGCATAATTTTTTTTGATTCGTTCGTCCGATCGATTGAATTGTTACACGGTTGGATAGGTATCGCCGAGGTGCTCGATTTTCCTGTATAACTTTCTCTCTAACTCCTTACGGTTTAAAAGTAGCGTCAATTTTACTAAAATGCGGACTCACTTTTTTCAAGGAACAAGAAATCGGCGAGTGAACTGCATTGGTTTGCATCTGACAGTCAAGCGCACTGCATTATCGCCAAACAGGGCGCACGTGTTCTACGCGGACCAGGAATCGGCCAGGTGAACTGCATTCGCCGGGCAAGCGCACCGCATCCGACAGGCAAGCACACTGCATTATCGCCAAACGGAACACACGTGTTTTTTGCGGATCCGGAATTGGCCAAGTGAACTGCATGTGATTGCATCCGACCGACAACCGCACTTCATTATTGGAAAAAGAAAATTCAAGTTTTTTTCCCGCATACAAATTTGGTGTAGCAAACTGCATTCGCCGGGCAGCCGCACCGCATTTGACGACCGATAGAACTGCACGTTCTTTTTGTTGTTTATCAAAACCATCGCAGCTCGCTTTGAGAAAGGTGAACCGTAACATAGACCAAAGTGAACTACATTGACTTTTTAAACAATCACAAAATACGAATTCTGTTATCCAACAAGTGTACTGTTCTCTCTTTCTTTTACATTGGAGCCACAAATTTCTTCATACATACATGTGCATCATCATCTTTAAACCTTGCTTCATCAATAGAAAAAACTAAAAAAAATTACATTCGTTGAGTGCACAAAATTTGCATGAACAAAAGATACAAAAAAACTAAAGCAGACCGAACTACACCACTTTCTGTTCCTGCAAACAACAGTGAACTACAAGCATGCGTCTGTCCAACCGCAGTGTAAGCCAACAACCTACAGAAAAACACAGTGAACACCACCCTCTAATGTCATGTTCATGTGCAACAACCGAATCACAACTCCTCATGTTCAACAAAGCCGGCTATATCGTGGAGGAATGAAGAAGAGAGCACGCACGCTCTTTGGGAACTGCATACAACAGGAGCTCCCTGTCCGTGGATGCATGGGGGACAGCGGCCGCGGAGGGCGCGGCTGGATGCTCCCTGTCCGGCGGCCCGCGGCCCTGTCTGCCGGTGGCGCACGTCTGCTGGTGGAGAGTTAGCACGGGAGGGGCAGAGGTCGACCGGGGCTTACCGGATTCGACGCCAGACTGGCGAGGGGAGGTCGTATTCGACGAGGGGAGGTGGAGGCTCTGCCATGGCGGAGGGTGACGGGGCGTGGTGGATCTGGTTGCCGCTGGGGTGGATCTGGTGGCTGCCCGGGGATGTCCGCCGCGAGGGAAGGATGCGACGGCCGTGGAAATCGGATCCTCCGGGGGCCGCTGGTGGCCGGAATCCGCCATGCCAGCCCGAGCGGGGGCTGTGGGAGTGGGAGACGTGCCGACGATGGAAGGTTGTGGGGAGCGCGCCGGTAGTGGGAGGACAGGGGCGGCGGGGGATGAGTGGCAGGGGTGGATCCCGGCGGTGGCGTAGGGTGGATCCCGGTGGCGGGCGCCTAGCACGAGATGGAGGCGGGGTGGGGCGGGGCGGGGAGGCGTGGTGGGGTGGGGCGTCGGGGTGGGGATGAGCCAGGAGGAAGAAGGTGGGGGGGATTTTGGACGTGTTCGGGGATAAGTGGGGGAGGTGGTGCTATTTATTCATTTTTTACCACGTGGTGCCGTTCGGTGAGATGGGTTAGATCGGGATGTTGGCAGAATAAGGCTAGGTGTTGTTAGAATAAGAGTCTTAAGGGTGTTGTTAGAATAGACCCACCGTACCCTATATATATAACAGTGTTACTGTAATCACAGCACAACCAGCATGTAGTACAACCAACCACAATACAGAAGCACCGAATCTTTGTTATTACAACCTTTGCGAAGTACAATTTCATAGTATGTAGATAGAGAAGTAAATCTCGTCTGGGAAGCTATGGAAGCGGAATGCAAAAATTGACCCTACGATAATGTTGAACGCATATGCGACTTTAGCCCAGCGAGTGTTGATGATTGCCCATCCATCGTTCGCCCTCTTCAGGAATACTTCAATATTATAGCGTGGGTGTTGTACAAAAACCTTTCTTGCCTCTTGACCATGCAGGTGGGTCGAGAGGTAATCATCGGTGAACTGCTTCGGAAAAGACTGCATGCAAAGATGGGCATAAATATCCTTTCTCGGTATTGAAATTGTGTGCAAGTGAAAAAAGATGGTAGGGGGTAAATTAGTACATCTTATAGCAAACTGAAGTCTTCTTCATTGTGCAGACAAAGAGTTTGGTGTCTTTCGTGGCCACTTTCTTTATCCTAACAATCTTTCTAAGTTTCTTGACTTGGTTGATGGGCATGGTGACCTCGTTTCCTCAGATGCAGAATGGGTCGAACAGTGGATCTAAACATCTTGTAAAAGGAACTACAAGCAAGATGTAAATGTTAGACCCCAAACACGGTCATTTTTCCTTCGATTGTATATTAATGAGTATAAGACCTTTAGACCAAGTGCATCCCTTGGTTGTAAGTCTCAGAGCCAACCATTGCTAACCTGCAATTTAATGAAGTATAAAATGGTTAAGTAATGTACGAATTGGGGGAAATCAATGATAAGAGGTTCATTTGTACAAAATGAACCATAAAACGATTAGATTCAAGACATGGAAATTCCAGCTAAGTCGCTATGATCGGATCTAATGAGCATTGGAACATTGCTACGAATATCATGCACAGAGCGAACATTCAAGCTCGTGAAAATGAACGCAAAATAGCTAAGAATGGATGATATGAAACTGAAAATTACTCCAATATTGCAATGCTCATAGTCTAGACATAGTAGAGTGGTATCTCTCTTGCCCCTTGAGTGCAGCATGACATAAATGCAGAGGCGATCAATGATGACAGGTTCGCTCGTGGAAACTAAACAATACAACCAACCCGCAAAAACATACAATCGAGCAGATTGAAGACATGGAAAGTCGATCAAGTAACTATAACATAAGCATCAGGATCGATGGAGGAGTCAGAGCATGCCCATGAGGAGGGCGGTCGGGATCTTACCGGAACAGGGTGAGCGGCGCGGCTAGAAAGAAGGGGGGCGACCGGCCTACACAGTCTAGGCCGCCACGCGCGGTATACGGAATAAGGGGGGTTGCGCCGTGTCGGCCTCCGCGCCCGGTGTGCGGAACATGGGCGGGGCTGCGCTGTGTAGCACTTCGATGGAGTTGCCTGCGCCGTCTAGGCCGTTGCGCTAGGAGGAGCAGGGGAGGGTCTGAACAAAAAGGGGGGAATGCAGCCTTTGGTGGTGGAAGGAAGGAGGAGGCGGCATTGATATACCCGCGGCTGGCGAAATTTTTGGGTAGGTGGGGTGGATAGGCGGGAGAAGTGGTATCACTGACGAAACTAGAAATAAATTCGTATGGGCTACCGGCTTATCGCAAACGGGCAATTTTTTACCCGAGTGAGATGATACGGGAACAATGAAAATTTGGTGGTGGATGGAGAGATGGGCGGGTTACATATTGACGCGGCCAACGATATTTTTCGGTAAGTGGTATCGCAAACATTTATCTGCGTGTAATATAAGAGAACAAATATTCAGCCAATCAGGTCGCATTACCTGCTTCTCGCGGATCGCAGTAAGATCAAAAGACTATCTTTTGGCGCAGGTTAAATGCAACGGCCAGCGTCCTATGCTATGGTTTACGAGATATTCCAAGGTCATTATGCTAAAAAATTGACAAATGAAGTCAGAAACGTTTGAAATTTCAGTATGTTAGTGTGAATGCTTAATGTTGATCATACAAAAAGATTGGGGTTCAATGGATTTAAGAATAACGTGATGACCTTGTGTTGTGATTGTTTCCAATCGAAACCGTGAAACTTCGAACTGAATGGTCCGATTTGTGAACGAAGTGTATCTAATTTGTCTAGTAATCCACTGAAACTTTTACCACTGACCATGTTCGTGAAATGATGACAGCATGCCAAGTATCATTCTTTTTGGAGGCCATTTGAATTGATTTTCAATTCCAAGGCCATTACACTAAAAAATAATTCATTATATGCATTTAAATTGCCAAATGAAGTCAGAAACGTTTGATATTTCAGTATGTTATTTTGAGTGCTTAATATTGATCATATAAAAAGATTGGGGTTTAAAGGATTTAAGAATAACGAGATGTCCTTGTGTTGTGATTGTTTCCGATCGAAACCCTGAAACTTCGAACTAAATGGTCCGATTTGTGAACAAAGTGTATCTAATTTGTCTAGTAATTCATTGAAATTTTTACCACGGACCATGTTCGTGAAATGATGACAGCATGCCAAGTCTCATCCTTTTTGGAGGTCATTTGAATTGATTTTCAATTCCAAGGCCATTAAGCTCAAAAATAATTCATTATATGCATTTAAATTGACAAATGAAGCCAGAAACGTTTGAAATTTCGGTATGTTAGTGTAATGTTGATCATATAAAAAGATCAGGGTTTAAAGGATTTAAGAATAACGTGATGCCCTTGTGCTGTGATTGTTTCGGATCGAAACCCTGAAACTTCGAACTGAATGGTCCGATTTGTGAACGAAGTGTATCTAATTTGTCTAGTAATCCACTGAAACTTTTACCACGGACCATGTTCGTGAAATGTTGACATCATGCCAATTCTCATCCTTTTTTGGAGGTTATTTGAATTGATTTTCATTTCCAAGGCCATTAAGCTAAAAAAATCATTATATGCATTAAAATTTCCAAATGAAGTCAGAAATGTTTGAAATTTCAGTATGTTAGTGTGAATGCTTTTAATGTTGATCATATAAAAATCTTGGGGCATAAAAGATCTAAAAATGTTCAATTTCAAAGTCGTTTTTAATAAAAAATGCACCAGATGAATTAAAAAGCATTACTCACCAACAATTACATCCACATGTTCTTAAGGCGCATTCCACTGAACATAGAGCCCACTGCATAATGAAGTTAAATCGCGACACCATGAAAGGTTTTCCAAAACAAAATAGTCTACTGAAAAAATAAACCTTGACAGTGGGAAGACCTCATAAATACACTCATCCGCCCTCGCCCCCGATCTCATGTTCGCCATCGCACCCATCATGGCCTCTCCGTCTATGTCTATCTCGTCAACTCCTACAATCTCATCATCACCCTCAACATCACCTTCAACATCATCACCCTCACCACCACCCTCACCGTCACCCTCACCTCCTAAGGACCATCCATCGCCGAAATGGAAGGCCAGGTCAGAAGTCCGGGACGAGGCCGCCAAGAACGCGGCGGTGGAGGAGGATCGTTTTTACCAACTCGCCCATAAAGCAACGGACTTGGCCAGTGAGACCGCAGAGAGATCGGCAAGGGCCTATATGGCTATGCTCGCTGCAAGAAAGAGAAAATCCAAGGCCATCAAAGCTTATGAAGAAGCGGAGAATCTCTCCAGATCTCTCGACCTTCAGGAGACTGTAGACTAAGAGAAGGCGGATATTGCCCAACAGGCCACTAAACACGCGGATCAGGCCGCCGCCTCTGCCATCGAGAATCTCAGATCCACCATGAAGACTACTGAAGATTCCTTTCTCTAGTTCAAGGGGAATGTGGTCAAAGATGAGGATCTAGACCCCAATATTCGAGAAAGGATTATGAAGAGGTCCAGGGAGCATTTCTTTGTATGCGGTTGCGGACCTAGACATCCGAGGTACTGGTAGTCCATATTTATTTAGCTAAAACTCTGATGAACAATGTAATCCTCCGTTTGTTTAGCTTGTATCAGTTATTTTATTATTATATTACTTGTCTCCGTGTATGCACGAAGCGTTTATATAAGTTATTTAGTTGTGACCCTCAAAAAAAGTTATTTAGTTGTGAAAACAAGATAGTCGGAATCTATATACGCGATTCTACTCTACCAGTCGTTCTACCAAAGCTTCTTCGGTAAGGCAAATCGCGTATTGCAAAAAGTCTGTTTTAACAACCCGTGTTGGGTATGCCTTTTGATACAATTGTATGGGTTACAACCTTAACGCAAACGTGCATTGTTTTTTTTTGAGAGAGATGATACGAAAAATCCTATGGTGTCAGAGGATCTCAAACGTTTCTGCTTTATAAACTGTGTGTAATATACCTGAACAAATATGCAACCCACACTACACCACGGGCAGAATCTAAGGGCGCTCCAACTGCTGGGAAAAGCCACTATAGACGGAAATTGGACTGCCGGCAACGGTTTTATGCCGGCGGGCCGGCCTATCCGGAATAACCCCGTCGGGAAAAGTTTTTCCCGTCAGGCAAATCTTCCCCGGCAGTTCTATTGCCCTAACCTATGCCGGCAGTTGGATTGCCGTGGAGGACTAATTTTTGCCGCAGTTGGATTGCCGTGGAGGGCTATAACTAGCTAAACCACCGCTCCACCACATATACAACATTTTCTATCTGATTAAACTTGCAACATTCAACCAAACTTGCACATATAAGATAGCATCACACAAATAGAATTGAACATGAGCATATATATTTATTTATATATATATATAAGAAGTTGATCTACAAAGTCGTGAGATGATTTATCAAGTGCACAAGTACATCACCCACACCCAACAACAAAACGAACTGCATATATATAAGTATGTTTCTAAGACAATAATGACCACCTACACCTAACAACAAAATGCATTCATGTCCCCGCCTTGCTCCTCCAGCGTCTAGTTCCAAGCGCAGCTCCATCACGAGCTCCAACCTATGCAGATCAGTCACAACATGTTCAACCATCAGAATTCAATAGATAATCATAAAGCAAGCATGGACTCTATTCCAATAACTGTAAGGATGCTCAACAGATATACAATCTGAAATAGATAATACATAAACTCTAACAGATATACCATCTGAAATAGGATGCTCAAAACTTATCATAAGATTCAATACTTATCAGGAAATAGGATGCTTAAAACTGAAGTAGCTACAGATAGGCAGCAACCGTGATACACACATTTGGTCCCTCCTGTCTATGCAAATAAAAATTTGGTTGTTTTTTTTCAAATGCATGTCAAAAATTGATGTCTTACAGATGGTCACTACTTTTCAGATTCACCTTCTAATCCCAGCTAGTTTCAAAAACAATCTTCTCTAAAGAGACACTAGGACGATGCTGGGGAATGTGTCGAGGCGGCGAACAACAAGACAACTAACTATATTAGCTATTTTCCCCCATGAGATGAGCCCCAATCAATCTATAATATCCTTAGCTTCAACATAATAAGGTGGAACAACAAGGACTATAATATGCTCAGCTACAACATTCTCAAGTTGGCATACCTCGACAACCCCAGTTGAGGCCACCACTAGCATAGGCAGGAAAGCTGGACCACTTAGGAGTCCTGTTGAGAGCGATCTTTGTTCTCGAAGGTTAATAGCCTGCATAAGTTATTTTTAGTGAAACCATCCTGCAATGTCTATTTCATTTGTATATATCTTATCTGATGTTTGCATATGCAAATTATGTCCTGGGAATTCTATTCACGAAGTCACTAGTGAAGGGAACACGATTGCTAATGTTCATAGATTGGAATCCTGCAAGTCTGGAGTATTTTTCACACAAGCAAACTGACAGATTGAATACTATCGCTGGAAACTAACGATTAGAAATTTCACTCTCTCACTCACAAAACAACAATCAAACAACGAGTTTTTCTTCAGTAAACCCCGTTAGGAAAGTTTACATATTTCGATGCACATTAAATGTGGAAATTAGAAGTGATCCCTTCAATCAAAAATATTATATTGTTCTGATTTATTGTTTTATATATTGAGAGGTGTACTTCATAGTGAATGTGTCTACTCACTTGTCACTTTAAAATGTTTCTTCTCATCAAAAGAAAGTACATTAAGAGAAGAGAATATTTAATGGATATTGAGGCTCGTATCTTGAAAAAAAAACATCTGAAGAAGCACTGGTATCACACATAATTTATAACCTACTACACCATGATGGCGTGCGTTGCCACACTCATTGTTCTATTAATATATGTCTATATGATGGCTTGAATAAAGTAAGACACATCAATCCGGATTGCAGAAAAACCGCAGTAAACTGAAAAGCATCAGAAAAGTTGTTGACCATCTAGTTGTAAGCATGAAGACGAGACAGCACATACAAACACATAGAAAAATAGGCGGGTTTCAGACATATACCTTAAATCGTCTTGCGGATGGGCAAAAGCTTCACAACTAATCTACACCATACACAAGCAGAAAAATTAACTTTCTCCAAAACAGAGTGGATTTAAGAATTGGTCAATACCAGCATAGAGACGATAACTCAGCTCACTACTACATGCAAAGGCTAACTATCGTGCTGCCAGAAGTCATAGTTACTATCTCCGTTCAGAAAAACTCGTCATGGTTTTAGAAATAAACCTTCATCCTAGCTTCATCGTTCGCCGGCTGGGAACAAACATTCAGAGAACAAGCAAAAGAATCAGAACAAGCACACAAAATCAGAACAAGAAAACAAATTCAGAACCTTGTCTTCTGGCTGCTGAGTGCCGGATTAGATTTTGAGCTGGGACTAGACTGCTGGAGCGCCACCGCCGGGGGGGTGGAGCAGCCACCGAGCCTGGCGTTTCCACCTCGAGGAGCCAAGGTCGAGGGGCACAGTGCAGGGGTCGAGGGGTGATAGGGCGAGGTGAAACGATTCTCTGCACAAGAAGAAAGACTGCCGAAGCCAGTAGAGGTAGGAGGCGTGCCGCCGTGCTTCCTGCCCGTTGGACTTTGGTCCACGTCTGCGTCGCTGCCGCTGCGGATGCTGAAGACGCGCAGGCGGATCCAGCAGCCTCCGCCGCTGAGCTCCTTTTCCCGCGGCAGGGATCCAGCAGCAGAGGGGGAGAGACGTGGGGAAATGAGCTAGATGCGGTGGAGGGGGAGAGTCATGGAGCGGAGCATGATAGAGGCTTATTGCCGGGGGATAGATGGGGAAGCGGTGGCCGTGGGGAGGGGAGTGGTGGCCGGGGAAGAGATGGGGAAGCGGTGGCCATGGCGCGCCGGCGGAGGGGGGAACCGTGGGGAGGAGAGGAGATGCAGATAGGGATTTGGGATTGGAGATAGGGAAAGTGGCGCGAGATCCGGGGATATTCCCTCCCCCGATTCCTCTTTTCCCGCTTATTTTTTTCGTCTCCGCGCTCTTTTTTCGAATCAACGCCAAATGTATGTGCCGGCAGTGTACTGCCGGCATGATAGTACCTATGCCGACAGATAGCTTGCCACCACCAATTTATAATAACCATCGCTTACTATCTGCCGGCAGGTCATGTTTAACGACACTCTATCTGCCGGCATAAGTCGACTCTTCCCGGCAGAGCTCTGCCGTTAGATCTTTCCCGTGGTGTAGTGCCATCAGGTCGCATAACTAGCTTGTTGCGGATCGCGGTAAGATCCAACGACTATCGTTCAGCGCTAAGGTTACATCCAACGTCCACAGTTGTACGCTAGGGTTACGAGATACTTTGCTGGGTTTTGAGATGGTCAACGGGGTTTTCCAGGGTTTGACTAACCATTTTGTGCAAGAAGTGTATCTAATTTATTTAGTAATCCAATGAAACTTTTACCACGGACCATGTTAGTGAAATGATAACAACATGCAAAATCTCGTCCTTTTTAGAGGTCTTTGAATTGATTTTCAATTTCAATGACATTATGCTCGAAAACAATGCATTTAATGCATTAAAATTGTCACATGGTGTCAGAAACGCCTGAAATATTAGGATGTTAGTGTCAATGCTTAATGCTGAACATATACAAAGTTTGGCGTTTAAAAGATTTAAGTATAACGTGATGCCTTTGTGACGTGGTTGTTTTCGATCGAAACCCCGATACTTCAAAAGGAATGGCCTAGTTTGTACACGAAGTTTATCTAATTTCTTTAGTGATCCATTGAAACTTTTATGACATGCCAGGTTGGTGAAGGTAACGATGCTAAAAAATAATTCTAGCTAGCCTGAATACGAAACTCTTCCTAGCTTCCTCAGCAAGCCAAATCGCACATTTCAAACATTTTGTTTTAACAACCCCTGTGGGTTATATGTTATGATAACAAAAACGATCATATACAGATTGACCTAAATTCCAGTTGCATATATACATCCATTACATAGAATGCTTCATATAAATTACCTCACACACCTACAATATAATAAATACATGCATATAGTCTCGTCAGAACACACACACTCACACACATATATACATATATATACCAATAAGGATGGATCGAGCAGATGTAAACTTTCATGGTGGCACTTCTGGATCATGTTTGATCCAGTCCTCGTAGTTTAGCAGCGACGACACTATCCACTGAGGGGTTGACTCCTGGCCGCTGTAGCAACTTGGTAGGTTACAACCAAGCATGTCCAAGGAAATACAGCAAAGATCGGGAGATGGTGCTGCCCAGTCGGAGATGCGGCGACGTGAAATGAAGACACAACCAGACTTAAGGAACGTCAGACCATCATCCCCAGCGTGCATCAAACAGTCCGTTCTCATCATCTGTGGTGTTATTTTGATCATGCGAGGATAACTTTTTCCTAAAAAGATGGAGTACTCACCCAAGTCGGGGACCGCCTCCCATTGTGCGCCCCGGAGATCACGTTGTCCTACATTAATCCTGAAGACGTCGATCTCACATTGTTGTAACTTCGAATAGTCCGGTCCAGGTAATGAATTTCAGGTTCGTCTTCGGTGAACTCTGCAGCAACCCGCATGATAAGTAAGCAGTCGTCATAGCCAACAGGAACGAGGTACCATCGCTTCGTCCAATCGTGCCAACCGTCCTGCGGGAAAATGTCATTGACAATCTACGGCGCATGAATTGAAATTGGGGGCTGCATTGAACCTGCAATTGAAACGAAGGATAGTACATCTTATTACTATATATAAATGGACCGAACATTTATTGAAGAAAATAATAACGTATACACCATGGGATATATATATGTACCGGCCGCGACTGTGAACGGCATCTTCATATCGCCAAGGACTCAGATGGGGTGTTGCGAGCATGCACCATGTTAAGGAATCAGGAACATCGTACCAGGAGTTGGTAACATTGCCCCGTCCTGTTATGGAAATCCTGTTGTCGAAGACGACGATGACATTTTAGTCTTTGAAGCCACATTGCTTTCGAGGTGGACGTACAATGGCTATCTTTTTCAGTTTAGGATTTATGAGATCATAGCCGAAATTGCATAGGCCTTTTGTCTGACGAAGGCCAATAAAAGAAAATGGAGGCACATCAAGTGTCATTCTAGTGTACACATTGTGCAACTGGACATCTCCGCCTTTACGTACAAGAAAGGATAGCCAGTCGCCATTCGCACCAACCCAAGACTGCCGAAGCCCGTACTTGTAGTTGGATCGACCGTCAAAGATCAGGCTGAGAGAAATGAAATATTGTAAAGAAAGACGTAACCGATCGATCACCTACCTGAGGGTGAGAGAAAATCGTCGCTGGAAAAGGTGTTGCATCAAGAGGGGTGATGATGCACTTGTCGCTCAGCGGTTGTTCCTTCTCCAATGCCATGTACTGATAATGTACTGCTTGCTCCATTACACATGAAAGACCGAGAACCGTCTTCAACTCCTCAATTTGACCTAGGACGAGGCACATAACCCCGGGCCACATGATGCATACCTTGTGACGCTCAACATGTCCGCTCTAGTGTTGTTGGAGACCACGGTTGTAAGGGTATCGTCGCTGATTTCTTCCAGGCAGTGTCTTTGCGCCGAAGGGGAACCGTCGATGTCGTTCTGCGCCTCCAAGCGACGTCTTTGCGCCGGAGGGGAACCATCGATGTCGTCCTGCGCAGCCATGTCGAACTGCTCGAGAGGGCTGAGAAGACGATGAACATTTTGGTGTGTGCGGGATGATTTTCTCTGGCTGGCCGGCTTACATAATATGCGCAGTTATGCATGCATCTTAATTTGGTAACCGAACGAAGGGCGCGCCGAATTTTGGTTCGTCGGGGAGAGACGGCGGTTCCCCTTCTAAACTGGTCCATATGATCGAAGGGGTCCAATCAGGGGCAGGGGATCATGGCCCAATTGGCACGCCGGTTAAACTACGCGTGGCCCTACTTCCCAAGCGGCGGCGTCGAGGGGACGTAAGACAAGAGGGCGGCGGGTGATACGTCCCAAACGTATCTATAATTTGTGCTTGCTCCATGCATGATTCTGTTTGACTTTGCCATGTTTTTCTTGAACTTTCATACACTTTTGAGCATATTTGGACTAATCTATTAACCCAGTGCACCCAGCTGCCAGTTGCTATTTTCTGCTGTTTTTGTATTTCAGGTTTTCCGGCCATTAAAAGTTCTCCAAAAAATCCAGAAAAATCAGATAAAAAATCAGCGACTGGAAGCTTCCGGAATAACCAAGGCAGCGGAGGGGGGCCACCACCAGGAGACCAGGAGGGTCCCTAGCGTGGCCCCACCCTAGGCCGCGCTAGGAGGCCTCCTGGCTGCCTGGTGGGTCCCCTCGACACCCCCCTCCACCTATATTTAGCCATCGGGGTGGAAACCCGTAATATCGATCTCTTTTCTGCGATCTCGCCTCTGTACCTCCGCCGCCGCCGCTTCAAGATCGGGGCTGCCTGGAGAAGCTGCTCCGGCACCCTGCCGGGAGAAGCTACCCCCTCCGGGAGACCATCCATAGCCATGGACACCTCCCGTATGTACAATGAGTAGTTCCCCTTGGACCATGGGTCCGTGACCAGTAGCTATGTGATGTTCCTCTCCCCTCTTTGTGCCTCCACTTTTGAGACCTCGTGAGCTGCCTCACATGATCGAGGCACCTTTGTAATTTTCTGTCGTTGCTATGCTGAGTTTGTTGGGATCTGATGGATTATGAGACTATGTTCAGATTGTGATGAGTAATATATTTGGTTCTTCTCTTTTATATTTTGTTCTTGAGTAAATTCATGAAGGTTCTCCGTTGCCGTATTTTACTTTGGCCAAGTATTTTGTTGCAACTCCAAGAGGGAGCGTTATGCTTGATTGTGGGTTCAACCCCTTGATGTCTAGCTTGGTGACAGAAACATGAGACTAGGGGATGTGCTGTTGCCACCAGGGATAAAACAACGGTGCTTGTATCCGCGGATGCAAGGATTTTTTACTTTACGCAAAGTCCTTTTAATGCAGTTGTCTGTTGCTTTGGATTTACACTTTGGGTGGGATTCGCAACTTAATACCAGCGAGATGTTCTGGATAGATATCTCAAGGTGGATGATTCGTAGTAGATGCACTTGGATTTCGGTCTACTTACCTTGGCGTACTACCCATTTCTTTTGAGCCCTTCCTTTCTTTGCAACATAGTTAGCATTGCGGTGCCTTCATAATCCTGTCAATTGCCCAACTGTGATTTGTTTACCTCACTAGCACTTTTATCGTGTTTTGGGAGAGAGACATCACTAGTGAAAATCACGGGACCCCGGTACATCTTCATATCATTGTTTACACCCTCAATTTACTTTCAGTCTTTACTTTCAGTTGCCACTATCATTATCTTTTGCGTTGATCATCTGTAAACAGCAAGGCTGGAGGAATTGACAACTCCTCTGTACTCGTTGGGAGCAAAGTTATTTGTATCTGTGTGCAGGTCCAGGTGAAGTTAGCAACCTCGGTTGTGAACGGCGCCATTGTTCACTTTACCACCTTCTTGTATTTCTGCGACTCCTACGGGAGACAAACCCTATCATCTACATACGGGAAATTTGCTGCTACGCTACATCTCACCTTCCACTTGGGGTAACCAACGAGGAGTAAGAACTATCCTCACCGTATCAAGCCAATTTCTGGCGCCGTTGCCAGGGACTCCAGTGTACAAGATAGGGGAGTTGCACACTATCTTTTATCTTTGCTTTTTAGTCTTGTTAGTTTACCTTTCAGTTTTTACTTTTGTGTCCCTTATCAAAAATACCAAAAATACCTGCTGCTACTATGGGTTCCAATGAAAACACCAAGTTGTGTGACTTCACTAGTCACAACAGTGACTTTATCTGCACTCCTATTGCTCCACCTGCTACTTCAGCACCTTGTTATGAGATTAAACCTGCTTTGCTGAACCTTGTTATGAAAGATCAATTCTCTGGTGTTAGAGATGATGCTGCTTTGCACTTAAATAATTTTATTGAGCTTTGTGATATGAAAAATTACAAAGAAGTAGATGGTGAAATTGTTAAGCTTAAGCTTTTTCCTTTCTCTTTGAGGGATGAAGCTAAAATCTGGTTTCAATCCTTGCCTAAGAATAGCATAGATTCTTGAGATAAGTGCAAGGATGCTTTTATCGGGAAGTACTATCCCCCTGCTAAAATTATTCAATTGAGGAGTAACATTATGAATTTAAGGCAATTGGATAATTAACACGTTGCCCAGGCATGGGAAGGTATGAAGACGCTTGTCAAGAACTGCCCCACACATGGACTGACTACCTGGATGGTTATCCAGACTTTTTATGCAGGATTGAACTTTACCTCGCGGAACCTTCTAGATTCGGCCGCGGGAGGAACTTTTATGTCAACTACACTTGGTGCTGCCACGAAGCTACTTGATGATATGATGTTGAACTACTCTCAGTGGCACAACCGAAAGATATCCAACTGGTAAGAAGGTAAATTCTGTCGAGGAGATCTCCTCTCTAAATGAAAAGGTTGACCTTAGCATGTCTCTACTTACCAAGCAAGCTCCTATTGATCCTCAGGATGTTCCTTTAAATTATTTGGTTGCTCAAGAACAAATAGATGTGAACTTTATCTCTAGAAACAACTTCAACTATAATGCTTATAGGGGCAACTTTGCTAGTAATCCTAGGGCGTTTCCATCCACTTATGGGAACAACAACACCTACCCTAGCAACAAGAACCCCACCTCTGAACTAGAGAGTATGCTTAGAGACTTTATCACTACCCAAAAAGCCTTCAACAAGAATGTGGAAGAAAAACTAGCTAAATTAGATAATCTTTGTTTGAAGGTAGATAACTTAGCCCTTGATGTTGAGATATTAAAAATTAGAACCTCTCCCCTTGTGGAGAGTAAGGTCACTCCTATTAATGCTATCCAGTTACAAATCAATGAAAATATTAGGATGTTGGCTAAACTTAAAGAGAGATGGGCTAGAGAAAAGGAGGAAGAAGATAGAATTAAGAGCCTTCCTACCTACCACACAGTAGCCACTATCCAAGTAGTTGAGGATGTCCAAACAGTTAGCACCCATCACACCCTTAGTCCCACTAGACCTATTAATGGTGATGCTACCACCTCACCAATAGATGAAGAAACCTCTATGAACATAGAGGCTTTCAAACAAGTGAGCTTAAATGATATCAGTACCTCCTTGATAGATAGTAGTGACCTAGACTTTGACAACTGCACTTTACCAGAAGTTATTGATTTCCTACACAAGATGTCTAGAGACCCCCACACTAGCACACTTAATCTTGCCTTCACAGAGCATATCACCAATGCTCTAATCAAAGTTTGGGAGGATAAGCTTAGACTAGAAGCCTCCATACCTAGGAAGCTATAAGATGGTTGGGATCCTATGATAAAAATCAAATTGAATAACTTCTCTTGTTATGCTCTTTGTGATGTTGGAGCAAGTACCTCTGTTATGCCCAAAAGAATGTATGATATGCTTGATTTGAAACCTTTTGATCCTTGTTCTTTTGGTGTTCGTCTTGTTGATTCTTCCGTAAAGAAACCTTTGGGGAAGATCGACGATGTTCTTATCATTGTCAATGACAATTATGTACCCGTTGATTTTACTATTATGGACATTGAATGTGAACCTTCTAGTCCAATTATTTTGGGACGTCCTTTTCTTCGCACAGTTGGTGCTGTTATTGACATGAAAGAGGGGAATATCAAATTCCAATTCCCTCTCAAGAAAGGGATGGAACATTTCCCTAGGAAAAATATTCTCTTGAAACCTTTTGAGTCCGTCACACGTTCTAGTTATTCTCTTGAAAAGACTTGATCTACTGCTTTAAGCCTAGCTAATGGCTTTAAAGAAGCGCTTTCGGGAGGCAGCCCATAACGAATTCAGGTTTTTCTTTTTCTTTTTTCTTTTCTTCTGTTCTTAGTGGTCTAGATGATTGTTACTACTGTAGAAACATCATTGTATCTTTAATTTTCAAGCATTGTGCCTTTTATAGCCTCATACGACAAGGGAAGTGAAAGTTGTGACATGCTGTCCAGAAAACAGATTCTTTCCTCGTGACTAGAAAAATCATGGAAAAATACCAGTTCATCTTTTTGAGCTGAAATTTTTACCCAGCGTGCTCTATAAAATTATGAAACTTGCGTATGTTCTGAGTTTTTTTATTTGAGTTGCAGAAGTACCCCTAAATTTTTTGTTTCTATCTGCTGTTCTGTTTTTCACAGATTCTGCCACGTTTTGTCTCTCTTTACTTTTGCAAACCTTAAGCTTGCTTTTTCTTTGCAAAAACTTTTTGGAAATCTTGAGAAACAGTAGCTCTTCAAGATTATCTTTCTTTCCAGCAAAGAAAAAATTATTTTAGTAGGGAACTAACCTCTCTAATCAGTCTACAATGAGTTATGTATGAAGGGAGTTTTCAAGTGTGCGATGGAAGATGATGAAAGAAGATCCTGGAGTGTCAAACGCTCAAGCTTGGGGATGCCCATGTGCAACCCCAATAAATATTCAAGTAGACTCAAGCGTATAAGCTTGGGGATGCCCCCGTGCATCCCCTTCTTCATCAACAATTATCAGTTTGTCCCTCGCTGCACTATATTTTTATCACTTCATGCGTTATGTGCTATACTTGGAGCGTCTCGCTCTTTAATTTTCTAGGTTTGTTTTTGCTTTGTTTGTTGTAGTAACAAGTTAGATCCAAGCTTACTATTTTTTGTGGGAGAGATACACGCTCCGTTTGAACTAGAACTCCTCATAGGATTTCCATGCTTATTCTTTTAGCTGTGAGTTGTTCTTTTTCTTTTCTTAGCTGCTGCTCTGTTTAGTTGTAGTGCTTTAGTTTTTCTAGAGCTTTTCTTTTTGTTTTAGGTTGAACTTTCTATAGGTTGCATGTTTTATCTTGTTAGAGAGTTTGCCTGTTGCACTGAGTTTTGTGTCTTGACTAGAAGTAGGTAGTTGAAGTTGCTATTCTCTTTGTAGTAGTAACTTGTAATAGTTTTGAGGTATTGACTAGAGTAATGTTTGAACTTTTGGTGTCAAGAGCTCGAGCCTATTAGTGATATATGTCGTATTTTGGGCAATCCGTGTTTTTTTCGAAAACCAAAAACCCCTGTTGAGAACTCTAGCTACTAGATGGATCACTAACCTCTGGAGGGTTCGAATATTAGAGAACACTCACGTACCATGAGTCGAGGATGCGCAAGGATAACCAAACCCCCATACACTCCTCCTCGGGGTACTTGTCTCTTTGTGAACCTCCTGATTAGATTGAGAGTTACCGATAATAAGTGCATGAGTTCTTCGGACTAATGTGAGTATTCGAAAGTTGACACTTCCACCCACCTATACTTTTTCTAGCCTCTTCGGTACCGTGCATTGCCCTTTCTCACCTTGAGAGTTGGCGCATACTTCGCCGGTGCATCCAAACCCTTGGCACGATACGCTCTGTCATCTTAAGCCTTCTTATATCTTTCCTCAAAACAGCCACCGTACCTACCTACAAGGTATTTCCATAGCCTTTCCGAGATACATTGCCATGCAACATCCACCTTCTCATGACTTGATCCTCATATCATACGTTTGCATCATGATAGTTATATCTTCTTTATGTGAGTACCTTTGTAAAGTGTGAAAGATCTCCTATATTCTTGTAAAATAAAGAGTGTTGCCCCTAAAGTGAGGAAAAGATCCCAAAGAGGACAAAATCAAAAGATCCCAAAGAGGACAAATGAGAGTTAAATAGAAAGAGCCATTAAGGCCACCAAAAAATACAAAAAATAGAAAAAAGAGAAAAATAAAAATAAAAAGAGAGAAGCGGGCACACTACTATTCCTTTTGAGAGATCCACACTAGTACTTCATCCTCTACCCCTTGTACTCCATAGAGATCATCATTCATGCATATAGCTATGTGGGGACCTTCACACTATAGAACTTGGCTTGTATATTCCAATGATGAGCCTCCTCAAACGAGCTCTAGGTCTTCTTGAGCAAGCAAGTTAGATGCACCCCCACTAGTTCCCTTGGAGAGATTTTAGTTCTCATGTGCATCTGTTGCATGGAAATCCCTACTCCTAACATCATATCTATCATATGGCCTTCTCTCGCCTATGATTGTCCTCATCGATGTGAGCCTTTCACACCTTTTTTGTCTTCCTCCTCCACCTTCTTTCTGTTTCTCCTTTTAGGTGTCAACTTTCTTTCTCACGCTCATCCATTGCATGAGTGCTCAAAATATAGAAAGGCAGTGGATCAGTTTGACTTGTACCTGGCTAGTGGTCTGGGGACGAGTCAAGATAAGAATCCAAAGGAGACTAATTGTGAAACTTTAGTAGATAGTTGTTCTCAACAACCTTTTTTCTCTCTTTTTCCCAGTCCCCTGCTGATGGCGCGAGGGTTGACGGGTGTAGTCTTATCACCCTTCGTTGGTGAGCCCCAAGTGGAAGGCGTGATGCAGCACAGCAGAAAATTTCCCTCGGTAAAGATACCAAGGTTTGTCTCCAGTAGGACTCCAGAGATGATAAGTAGGTGTCAGCGGCGCAACTAACGCGGACCTGCACAAAGACACAGATAACTTTGTTCCCAACAAAGTTTAGAGAGGTTGTCAATCTCTACGGTCTTGTTGTTTACAAAGGATAAAACGCAAGGGATAATAATAGCAACTTGAAAGTAAATGCAGAAAAGTAAATATAGCGTGGAAACAATGATAAGGATATGGACCGGGATACGTGATGTTCGCTACTGATGTCTCTCTCCCAAAAGACGATAAAATTGCTATGCGAGGTAAACAAATTACAGAAAGGCAATTGACAGGATTATGAACGCACCACAATGCTAACTATGCTACAAAAGAAAGGAAGAGGTTCAAAAGCACATGCAGTACGCCAAGGTAAGTAGACCGAAATCCATCTGCATCTACTACTAATCATCCACCTTGAGATATCTATCCAGAACATCTCGCTGGTATTAAGTTGCGAGCCCCACCCAAAGTGTAAACCCAAAGCAACAGACAACTGCATTAAAAAGAACTCTGCGTAAAGTAAACAATCCTTGTAACCGCGGTTACAAGCACCGTTGTTTTCCCCCTTGTGGCAACAGCACATCCCCTAGACTCATGTTTCTGTCACTCAAGCATGTCATCCGGGGGGGGGGGCATGAACCCACAATCTAGCATAACGCCCCCTCTTGGAGTCACTACCTACCACTTGGACAAAGCAATAAACAGCAACGAAGAACATGCAAGAATTACTTAGGAACAAAAATATAAGAGATAAAAACCAAATATATTACTCTATCACAATCTGAACATAATCTCATAATCCATCAGATCCTATCAAACTCAACATAGCAATGGTAGAAATATTACAAAGGTGCCTCGATCATGTTGGGTAGCTCACGAGGTCTAAACAATGAAGATCAAAGAGGGGAGGAGAACATCACATAGCTACTGATCACGGACCCATGGTCTAAGGAAAACTACTCACGAGACATCCGGGGAGCATCCATGGTGGAGAGGAGACTCCCGGAGGTCAATCCTCCCTCCGGCAGGGTGCCGGGAAGAGGTCTTCTGGTACTCCCGATCTTCAGAAGCGCGGCGGCAGTGGAACAGAGGCGAGTTCGTGGAATAGGGTTCTCTTTCTGGGGTTTTTCCGTGACGGGGGATAAATAGGCGAAAGGGGGCAGCCAGAGGTGGGCCAGGGGCCCCAGGCGCCCCCTGGCGCGGCCAGGGGTGGGGCCGCGCCGGGTGGCTGCCTGGGCCCCCTGGCTCCCCTCTGGCCCCTCCCGGGCTCTTCTCGAAGCTTCCGTCACGCTAATTTTTTTATCAGAATTTTCCCGAATTTTTCTAGCACTTTTTATATGGGGGAAAACTGAAATAGAAAAACAGCAGAAAACAGGAACTGGCACTGGGGTGCACTGAGTTAATAGGTTAGTCCAAATATGATCAAAAGTGTATGAAAGTGTATCTAGATCATAGCAATATCACACAAAACATGCATGGAGCAAGCAGAAATTATAGATACGTTTTGGACGTATCAACATCCCCAAGATTAATTCCTGCTCGTCCTCGAGTAGGTAAATGATAACAACATAATTTCTGTGGTGACATGCTAGCAACCATAAAAGAACTTTGAAAAGTAGAGCAATCAAGGTTAGAGATTCAATTCAAGTCATAACATGCAATAGTCTATATTAACATTGAAACAAGTAACAAAAGAACAAAAGGTGGAAGAGCTCTCGCTGTCCGTGACTCGAATGTCTCCAAATGGTGTTTGCGTGCAAGAAAGGGGATAGGGAATACGAGAAAAAAGTATTTTTGTGTTGAGAACTCAATCTACTAAAGTTTCACACTTGTTCTTCTTTGGAATCTTATCTTGACTCGTCCCCAGACCACTAGCCAGGTACAAGTCAATTTGATCCACTCCTTTTCGATATTTCGAGCACTCATGCAATGGATGAGCGTAAGCACGAGAGTTGACACTTAGGATGGCAAAGAGAGACATATGGTGGAGGAGGAAGACAAAAAGGATGAGAAAGGCTCAAGTCAATGAGGACAATCATAGGCAAGAGATGCCAAATGATAGATACGATGTGAGGAGTAGGGATTGCCATGCAACGGATGCACATACGAGCTAAGAAGCTCTCCAAAGGAACTAGTGGGGGTGCATCTAACTTGCTCGCTCATGAAGACCTAGAGCTCGTTTGAGGAGGCTCATCCTTGGAATATGCAAGCCAAGTTCTGTAGTGTGAAGGTCCCCACATAGCTATATGCATGAAGATCATCTCTATGGAGTACAAGGATATAAAGGGAGTACTAGTGTGGATCTCTCAAAAGGATAGTAGTGTTGCCCCTTTCTCTCTTTTTATTTCTTTTTCTCTTTTTTCTATTTTTTTGTATTTTCTGTGGCCTCAATGGCTCTTTCTATTTAACTCTCATTTGTCCTCTTTGGGATCTTTTATTGTGTCCACTTTGGGATCTTTTCCTCACTTAAGGGCAACACTCTATTTTACAAGAAGGTAAAGCAGATCTTTCACACTTTACAAGGTACTCAAAATCATAAATAAGATGTAACTAACATGATGTATGCAATGTATGCCACTGCCAGTGTAGCAGGAACATGTATGACATGAAGATCATGTCATGAAGAGGTGGATGTTGCATGGCAATGTAACTCGGAAAGGCTATGAAAATGCCTTGATAGGTAGGTATGGTGGCTGTTTTGAGGGAAGATATAAGGAGGCTTATGATGACAGAGCGTATCATGCCAAGGGTGCCAAGGGTTTGGAAGTACCAGGGAAGGTGGACACCAACTCTCGGAGTGAGAAGAAGGAAATGCACGGCACGGGAAAGGCTAGCAAAATATGGGAAGGTGGAAGTGTCAACTCTCAATACTTACATTAGTTCGAAGAACTCATGCACTTATTATCGGTAACTCTCAATCTAATGAGGAGGTTCACAAAGAGACAAGTACCCCGAGGAGGAGTGTATGGGGGTTTGGTTATCCTTGCGCATCCTCGACTCATGGTACGTGAGTGTTCTCTAATATTCGACTCCTCAGAAGAGTAGTGATCCATCTAGTAGCTAGAGTTCTCAACTAGTTTTGTAGGTTTTGAAAATAAACACGGATTTCCCAAAATACAACACCTATCACTAATAGGAAAGAGCTCTTGACACCAAAAGTTCAAACATTACTCACATCAATGCCTCAAAACTATTGCAAGCTACTACTAAAATTAAATAGCAACCTCAATTACCTACTTTCAAGACAAGACACAACTCAGTGCAACAACCAACTCTCTTAACAAGATAAACATGAAAACTAAAGAGATTTCCAGAAACAAACTAAAACTAAGACTAAACATGGCAGTAGCTATGAAAAGATAAAGAACACACAACAACAAGAAGATAGGCAGGAAAAATCCTATGATGTGTTCTAAATTTTGAAAGTGGAGCATGTTTCTCTCCCACACAAAGTAAGAAAGGATCTAACTTGTTATGAACATCAAGCAAAGCTAAAGAAAACTAAAAACAAAACCTAAGAGCGAGACGCTCCAAGCATAGCACATTACGCATGAAGTGATAAAAATATAGTGAGACGAAGGACGATATGATGATTTTTCATGGAGAAGGGGATGCACGGGGGCATCCCAAAGCTTAGACGCTTGAGTCTCCTTGAATATTTATTGGGGATGCATGGGGGCATCCCCAAGCTTGAGCGCTTGACACTCCTGGATCTTCTTTCATCATCTTCCATCGCACACTTGAAAACTCCCTTCATACATAACTCATCATAAGCTGATTAGAGAGGTTAGTACCATTAATAAAATATATTTTACCCACTGGATAATAAGATATTCTTGAAGAGATACTGTTTCTCAAGATTGCCAAAAAGTTTTTGCAAAGAAAAAGCAAGCTTAAGGTTTGTAAAACTTAGGAGAGACAAAATGTGGCAGAATCTGTGAAAAACAGAACAGCAGGTAGTAAATAATTTTTTAGGGGCACTTCTGCAACTCAAATAAAAAAACTCAGAACATACGGAAGTTTAGTAATTGTATAGAGCATACTGTGTAAAAATTTCAGCTCAAAAAGATGAACTGGGATTTTTCCGTAATTTTTCTGGTCACAAGGACATAATCTGTTTTCTGGACAGCATGTCACAAAATTTACTTCCCTTGCCGTAAGAGGCTATAACTTGGCACAAAGCTGAAAAATAAAGATACAATGATGTTGCTACAGAAGTAAAAAACATCAAGACACAACAAAATCAAAAAGAAAAACCTAAATTCGTTGCGGGCTGCCTCCCGAAAGCGCTTCTTTAAAGCCATTAGCTAGGCATAATGCAAAAAGAAGAATCAAGTTTTATCAAGAGAAAGAGAATAACTAGCCCGAGTAACGGACTCAAAAGGTAACTTGATTTTCTTTCTAGGGAAGTGTTCCATCCCCTTTTTGAATGGGATTGGAATTTTATATTCCCCTCTTTCATGTCAATAACCGCACCAACAGTGCGAAGAAAAGGACGTCCCAAAATAATTGGACATAAAGGTTCACACTCTATATCTATAACAATAAAATCAACGGGAACATAGTTGTCATTGACAATGAGAAGAACATCATTGATCTTCCCTAAAGGTTTATTTACGGAAGAATCAACAAGACGAACACCAAAAGAACAAGGCTCAAAAGGTTTCAACTCAAACATATCAAATATTCGTTTGGGCATAACAGAGGTACTAGCTCCAACAGCACATAAAGCATAGCAAGAGAAGTTATTTAATTTAATTTTGATCATAGGGTCCCAACCATCCTCTAGCTTCCTAGGTATGGAGGCTTCTACTCTAAGCTTCTCCTCCCTAGCTTTGATGAGAGCATTTGTGATATGCTCCGTGAAGGCAAGATTAAGTGTGCTAGTGTGGGAGTCTCTAGACATTTTGTGTAGGAAATCAATAACTTCTGGTAAAGTGCATTGGGTGCTAATAGTTTGAGTGTCCTCAACAATTTGGATAGTGGCAACTGTGTGGTGTGTAGGAAGGCTCTTAATTCTATCCTCTTCCTCTTTTTCTCTAGCCCATCTTTCTTTAAGTTTAGCCATCATCCTAATGTTTTCATTGATTTGTAACTGGATAGCATTAATAGGAGTGGCCTTATTCTCCTCAAGGGGGGGAAGTTCTAATTTTGAGCATCTCAATATCAAGGGCTAAGCTTTCTACCTTCAAAGAGAGATTATCTATTTTAGATAATTTCTCGTCTACATTTTTGTTGAAGGCTTTTTGGGTAGTGATAAAGTCTCTAAGCATGCTTTCTAATTCAGAAGAGGGGTTCTTGTTGCTGGGATAGGTGTTGTTGTTCCCATAGTTGGATGGAAAATGTCTAGGATTGCTAGCAAAATTTCCCCTATAAGCATTGTTGTTGAAGTTGTTTCTAGCAATAAAGTTCACATCTACTTGTTCTTGAGCAACCAAAGAATTTAAAGGAACATAATGAGGATCAATAGAGGGTTGCTTGGTAAGTAGAGACATAATTAAGTCAACTTTTTCATTGAGGGAGGTAATTTCCTCGACAGAATTACCTTCCTACCTGTTGGAGCGCGTTCGGTGTGCGTTGAGCATAATTGGTCATCATTTCATCGAGAAGCTTTGTGGCAGCACCAAGTGTAGTTGACATAAAGGTTCCTCCCGCGGCCGAATCTAACAGGTTCCGCGAGGTAAAGTTCAAGCCTGCATAAAAAGTCTGGATAACCATCCAGGTAGTCAAACCATGTGTAGGGCATTTCTTAACAAGATATTTCATCCGTTCCCAAGCTTGGGCCACGTGTTCATTATCCAATTGCTTAAAATTCATAATATTACTCCTCAATTGGATAATCTTAGCAGGAGGGTAGTACTTCCCTATAAAAGCATCTTTGCACTTATCCCAAGAATCTATGCTATTTCTAGGCAAAGATTGAAACCAGATTTTTGCATCTCCCGTTAAAGAGAAAGGAAAGAGCTTGAGCTTAACAACATCACCTTATACTTCTTTATACTTTTGCATATCACATAATTCAACAAAATTATTCAAGTGTAAAGCAGCATCGTCTCCAGCACCAGAGAATTGATCTCTCATAACAAGGTTTAGCAAAGCAGGTTTAATTTCATAAGAGGTAGCTGAAGTGGCAGGTGTGGCAATGGGAGTGCAGATAAAGTCTTGGTTGTTGTGACTAGTGAAGTCACACAACTTGGTGTTTTCAGTGGAACCCATAGTAGCAGCAAGTGTGGCAGATTTTTTGTAGTTTTTGATAAAAGACACAAAGATAAAAACTGAAAGATAAACTAACAAGAATAAAAAACAAAGGTAAAGGGTAGTGTGCAACTCCCCTATCTTAGCACTTGGAGTCCCCAGCAACGGCGCCAGAAATTTGCTTGATGGCGCGAGGGTTGACGGGTGTAGTCTTCTCGCCCTTCGTTGGTGAGCCCCAAGTGGAAGGCGTGATGCAGCACAGCAGCAAATTTCCATCGGTAAAGATACCAAGGTTTTTCTCCAGTAGGACCCCAGAGATGATAAGTAGGTGTCAGCGGCGCAACTAACGCGGACCTGCACACAGACACAGATAACTTTGTTCCCAACGAAGTTCAGAGAGGTTGTCAATCTCTCCGGTCTTGTTGTTTACAAAGGATAAAACGCAATGGACAATAATAGCAACTTGAAAGTAAATGCAGAAAAGTAAATATAGCATGGAAACAATGATAAGGATATGGACCGGGATACGTGATGTTCGCTAGTGATGTCTCTCTCCCAAAATACGATAAAATTTCTATGCGAGGTAAACAAATTACAGAAAGGCAATTGACAGGATTATGAACGCACCGCAATGCTAACTATGCTACAAAAGAAAGGAAGAAGTTCAAAAGCATAGGTAGTACGCCAAGGTAAGTAGACCGAAATCCATCTGCATCTACTACTAATCATCCACCTTGAGATATCTATCCAGAACATCTCGCTGGTATTAAGTTGCGAGCCCCACCCAAAGTGTAAACCCAAAGCAACAGACAACTGCATTAAAAAGAACTCTGCGTAAAGTAAACAATCCTTGTAACCGCGGTTACAAGCATCGTTGTTTTCCCCCTTGTGGCAACAACATATACCCTAGACTCATGTTTCTGTCACTCAAGCATGTCAGCGGGGGGGGGGGGGGGGGGGGGGCATGAACCCACAATCTAGCACAACGCTCCCACTTCGAGTCACTACCTACCACTTGGCCAAAGCAATAAACAACAACGGAGAACATGCAAGAATTACTTAGGACCAAAAATATAAGAGATAAAAACCAAATATATTACTCTATCACAATCTGAACATAATGTCATAATCCATCAGATCATATCAAACTCAACATAGCAATGGCAGAAATATTACAAAGGTGCCTCGATCATGTTGGGCAGCTCACGAGGTCTAAACAATGAATATCAAAGAGGGGAGGAGAACATCACATAGCTACTAATCACGGACCCATGGTCCAAGGAAAACTACTCACGAGACATCCGGGGAGCATCCATGGTGGAGAGGAGACTCCCGGATGTCAATCCTCCCTCCGGAAGGATGCCTGGAAGACGTCTTCTGGTGCTCCCGATCTTCGGAAGCGCGGCGGCGGTGGAACAGAGGCGAGTTCGCGGAATAGGGTTCTCTTTCTGCGGGTTTTCCCGTGACGGGGGATAAATAGGCGAAAGGGGGCAGTCAGAGGTGGGCCAGGGGCCCCAGGCGCCCCCCTGGCGCGGCTAGGGGTGGGGCCGCGCCGGGTGGCCGCCTAGGCCCCCCCTGGCTCCCCTCTGGCCCCTCCCGGGCTCTTCTCAAAGCTTCCGTCACGCTGATTTTTTTATCTGAATTTTCCCGACTTTTTCTGGCACTTTTTATATGGGGGAAAACTTAAATAGAAAAACAGCAGAAAACAGGAACTGGCACTGGGGTGCACTGAGTTAATAGGTTAGTGCAAATATGATCAAAATTGTATGAAAGTGTATCTAGATCATAGCAATATCACACAAAACATGCATGGAGCAAGAAGAAATTATAGATACGTTTTGGACGTATCACCTGCTTGCACGCAAACACCATCTAGAGACATTCGAGTCACGGGCAGCGAGAGCTCTTGCACCTTTTGTTCTTTTGTTGCTTGTGTCAATGCTAATATAGACTCTTGGCTGTTAAGACTTGAATTGAATTGCATGCTTTGATTGCTTTACTTAAAAGTCCTTTTGTGGTTGTGTGGCATGTCACCACAGAAATTATGCTTGTTATCATTTACCTACTCGAGGACGAGCAGGAATTAAGCTTGGGGATGTTGATACGTCCCAAAGGTATCTATAATTTCTGCTTGCTCCATGCATGATTCTGTGTGACTTTGCCATGTTTTGCTGGAACTTTCATACACTTTTGAGCATATTTGGACTAATCTATTAACCCAGTACACCCAGCTGCCAGTTGCTGTTTTCTGCTGTTTTTGTATTTCAGGTTTTCCGGCCATTAAAAGTGCTCCAAGAAATCCGGCAAAACCAAATAAAAAATCAGCGACTCGGAAGCTTCCAGAATAACCAAGGCAGCGGAGGGGGGCCACCACCAGGAGACCAGGAGGGTCCCTGGCGCGGCCCCACCCTAGGCCGTGCCAGGAGGCCTCCTGGCTGCCTGGTGGGTCCCCTCGACACCCCCTCCGCCTATATTTAGCCCTCGGGGTGGAAACCCCTAATATCGATCTCTTTTCCGCGATCTCGCCACTGTACCGCCGCCGCCGCCGCTTCAATATCGGGGCTGCCTGGAGAAGCTACTCCGGCACCCTGCCGGGAGAAGCTACCCCCTCCGGGAGACCATCCATAGCCATGGACACCTCTCGTATGTACCGTGAGTAGTTCCCCTTGGACCATGGGTCCGTGACCAGTAGCTATGTGATGTTCCTCTCCCCTCTTTGTGCCTCCACTTTCGAGACCTCGTGAGCTGCCTCACATGATCGAGGCACATTTGTAATTTTCTGCCGTTGCTATGATGAGTTTGTTGGGATCTGATGGATTATGAGACTATGTTCAGATTGTGATGAGTAATATATTTGGTTCTTCTCTTTTATATTTTGTTCTTGAGTAAATTCTTGCATGATCTCCGTTGCCGTATTTTACTTTGGCCAAGTACTTTCTAGCAACTCCAAGAGGGAGCGTTATGCTTGATTGTGGGTTCAGCCCCTTGATGTCTAGCTTGAGTGACAAAAACATGAAACTAGGGGATGTGTTGTTGCCACCAGGGATAAACCAACGGTGCTTGTATCCGCGGATGCAAGGATTTTTTCCTTTACGAAAAGTTCTTTTAATGAAGTTGTCGGTCGCTTTGGATTTACACTTTGGGTGAGATTCGCAACTTAATACCAGTGAGATGTTCTGGATAGATATCTCAAGGTGGATGATTAGTAGTAGATGCAGTTGGATTTCGGTCTACTTACCTTGGCGTACTGCCCATTGCTTTTGAGCCCTTCCTTTCTTTGCAACATAGTTAGCATTGCGGTGCCTTCATAATCCTATCAATTTCCCAACTGTGATTTGTTTACCTCGCTAGCACTTTTATCGTCTTTTGGGAGAGAGACATCACTAGTGAAAATCACGGGACCCCGGTCCATCTTCATATCATTGTTTACACCCTCAATTTACTTTCAGTCTTTACTTTCAGTTGCCACTATCATTATCTTTTGCGTTTATCATTTGTAAACAGCAAGGCCGGAGGAATTGACAACTCCTCTGTACTCGTTGGGAGCAAAGTTATTTGGATCTGTGTGCAGGTCCAGGTGAAGTTAGCAACCTCGGTTGTGAACGGCGCCATTGTTCACTTTTACCACCTTCTTGTATTCCTTCGAGTCCTACGGGAGACAAACCCTATCCTCTACATAGGGGAAATTTGCTGCTACGCTACATCTCAACTTCCACTTGGGGTAACCAACGAGGAGTGAGAACTATCCTCACCGTATCAGCGGGGCTTCAATACTTGGGAACGCGATCGGCGCCGGCCGTTCGAGTTTGCTATCGCCTGCTACTTATACCGTTCCGGGTGCGCTATAGGGGTTTCATATACTTCGCCACACCCCAGATCGCAATTTTTCTCTTCCGCTTTGCTCCTCCAACTTCGGCGATCTATTCCATGGCGAGCAACTCAGCCGATGGTCCCTACAGTGGAGGAAATTGCGTATCCCGAAGAGGACGTGGCCGTGAAGGAAATGGCGGCGGCTCCCGCGGCGACTGCGGTTCCGGTAGCTCCATGCCCCCCGGTGCCTACACCTTCCTTCCGACGGGCGTCGAAGGCAGCGTTGATATTTTTTCGAGCTTCCTCGGGTTACCACGGGAGCTCGGGCCGGCTCTCGCTAAGCTTACCACGCATATCAGGAGCTCTGCGCCGCAAATGCGGCACTCATGGCCATGGATGATCGGGCAGCCGTACTCCGTTTCGTGGAAAAAGCGGCGTATGACATCGCCTACGATGAATACAAGGCGGTAATCGACCGCCCTACATCCGCCCAGCCGTGAGCCGGCGCCCACTTCACCTGCAGGGCGCCCATTCTAGCTAGTACTGTATTTCTAGTTTGAATGAGTTAAAAGTGTATCGATGAACTCTGGGTGTGTGTGTACTGCATGCGCTGGTGGCCACGGCTTCAATTAATGTACCTCGAACTTTCTATATTTAAATGTTTTATGAATGCTCATAGTAGACAGTTCTTTGGACGGACCTTCAGCCTTGCTTCCACCCACGGAAGGATTATCAGAAACGTGCCTGATAGATTACACATCCCACACGTTTCAGTAAATACAAATGATTGTGAACCACCCCTAGTTTGACACACGAAAGGATTTTCAGAAGCGTGCCTGATAGATTAGTCATTCCAAACATTTCAGTTACTATGAACGATTGCGTAGACAGGCTAGAGGTCCTTTATTTGTAACTTTGGGTTTTCACCCTAAACATCCCGGACCGATTTTCAAAGACCCGTCAGCCCTTCATCACCCACGCAATAATTTTTAGAATTGTGGCCTTTCAGGAATGTTTCCCAAACGGTTCAGTTGGCCCAAACGGTTTTTTATTTATACCGTTTGCGTTGACAACATCGCAAATACTTTTGTACAAGGGATTGGGAAAGGAGTATCGTGTTAGCCCCTCTTTGCAGTAGTGCTGGGTAAACCACCGTGTTTGCTCGTATCGCCTCATCTGCCTCAGTGTCGTTTCAACCCCAAAAGCAACCTCCACGAGCATGAGACAAGCAAGAGCCCTGCATGGTCCTCACCCCCGCGTGGCCGCCGAGGCCGTTCCCTGCCGGAAGAAGCCTTTAGGGAGGATGGCCTAGGCGGCATCGCCTTGTGGGACCGACCCCTCGACATCTGGCGCTAGAAGGAGGGCCGCGGTTATGTCCGCCGTAACATTCACTTTTCTTCATGTTCATCAAGTCTCTTCGTCCTCACCATCACGTTCAGGTAAGAGAGGATGGAGAAGTTACCCCCACGGAGGGTGACCCGCCTTCCGCAGCGTTCCCCGTGACGACGGAGCATTTCTTATTCTTGGGTGCTTCTCAACGCTCCCGTGTAGCCGTTCTATTGTGGCCTCGCCGCAATTTCCCAGAGGGATTACTCCGGATGGTTATCATGAGACGGATGCTTATTCCTAGAAATTTACTGGACGCCTTCTTCGGATGTTCCTCGAACCCCAGAGTAGGCCATCATATTATTCCCGGACACGTGTTTTCAGATGGTTGTCACTTCCAGGACGATTATTCCCGAAAACGCATGCTGCTCAAGGGAGTGGGGAGCAGGACACCTCGTCCTCGTCCTACCTTGGCTGGAAGCTGCAAGGATTCGTGCCGTCTACCGACGTCGACCTTCCGCTGAAGATCCTCACTCAAGCGACCGACCTTGCTCCGCGCAACCGGTTTGGGTTAACTTATCGACTCGTCTGATAAGCCCCGTTTGAGTAGGCTGAGGAGGCTCAGCGCCTGTCCAGGAAGAAATCCCCGAACGACAGACCCTACCTTCCAGGATCCATCCATCCTGCAAAGGCCTGGCTGGAGTTCCTGTCAAGCACCCATGCGGATGGATGTACCAGTCTCTCAGAAAGGCCTCTCCGGGCGGATCACACAACTCGGATTGCACTCCGAGGCACCCTTTCCAGGAACCATCCTAGCATGGTTAGCCCAGTGGGAATGGAGGGAGGTTGGCTCCCCTGAAATCCCGGGTTCTCGGGGGAACCTCTCGGACGAAACAACCAAAGGGGTAAGGCACCCATTGCTTACACTTCCGTTGGTTCTTTTCCTGGAACGCGCCTACCACACGTACAGAAATCGACCGTTGCGCCTCTCGGGGTAAGCCGTGAAAAAGGTCAAGCTATGTCTCTGAGAATCTACGCACCAGATTCCTCTCTAAATTATCAACAGAACATACAAAGTGCGTCAGGTAAAGGGGCCAAGTAAGCCTTCGGACACCACATTAATTACTACTCCATTAGGAGATTTTTTTGGAACCAGAGTACAACTCTAGTTTCCGGATCGATATATGCATCCTACGCTAACTAACGGGGTGACTACACCACAACCCCACGTCAACTACAACTAAGTACAAAAGATCAGGGCCAAAATAGAAGCACCCTGCAGATGGATGAACCACCGGATGGGAGACGCAGTCTTCCTCAGAACCTTCCTGGTGGTGGCGACCCGCTTCTTTAGCGATCGGCGGCGGATTCGGAACCAAGGAAGTCCTGAGTAAATCCCACTGTGCCCGACTCACCGTAGCCAATGGCATCGACTTCCGCGCAGCATTCCGCGCGGACCGCCCATGGCTGGAAGACCTGTAGCCACAGAGTCTGTTGGCCATTGTACCGGAACAAGATGGCCTGGAACTGCTAGATGTTTCGCCAGCGGACAAATGCCGTCCACCCCTGGTCCAAGTACATGGCCCCGTCTCCTCCGAAGGGCGTGGCCACCCATGCTGAACCATGGGGGCAACACTCCATCCGGGGACACAAGCCCTGGGGCTTGCGCCCCTCTATTTCCTGCCCGAATGTGTCAGGCAGCCGAAGCCAGCCGCACAGGGGCTGGATCAGCTCCACGAAGAACTCGTGGGCTGCGACCCCTGTATTCGCCCTTGTTAGAGCCAAAGAAGATGGAACTTTCCCTTTACCTCGTCCACGGCCGTCGGAGGCCGATAAGGTCCCTCGTCTGGGCCTACCACCACCTCGGCTCGTAGCTCCGCCGCACACTCCTAGCATTGCTTGAGCTTCCACCTCTGTGGCACCCCATCTCAGAGGACTGGAACGCCCCAAGCTCCATCCCAGAGATCAAGTCATCTGGAACACGGCACTGCTTGATATAGAATTGAACAACTTTCTATTACCAAACGTACGAGTACAATGGGTTTAATTACAATGCTGGCGGAGAACAAGCTTTCTCCTCAAGCAAGCCACAGGTCTACATCAAGCAGCAGACTAACAATCTAGCAGCGGAATATAACTCGGCAGCGGAAAAACGGCGACAGTGATGAACTCCAGTCCACAGGGACACTGGTTGGGACACCTCCTAGCTCGCAACCACCAGAATATTGTCCTACGCAACCAAAGCATTGCCTGCAAATCGGGCATGACACGCCAGGTCAGTACATAGAATGTACTTGCAAGCTCACAACAACCAAAGCACCAAGGCAAACAAATAACATGGCATTATTAGTTTAAAGTATATTAATGAATTAAGCATGTGAGCATCAACATCATGCAGACCGATAATCATCAAGGATATTATCAGCATTAAGACTAATGCACAAACAACCAACCAATCCGTACATGACCATCGCATGATCGTGTGGATTACCTCGGAGTCCTTACAGACTCAAGTATCGGGTCATCTCGTGACCAAACAACCTGCACGGGTCACTGCATGACCGAACGGGCCATCGCATGACCAATCAACGGGTTGGGTGTGATCACGTTTCCACCTAGCCAATCCAGTCATCGCATGACCAACCACTTAACAAGATCATCCCACCGAACTCATGTTGATCTCATGGTGTGACCTAGTACGAACTATGTCCAATACCGTGGACTCAGCTATTCAAATAGATTTGTAACACTCTGCAGAGGTTGTGCACTTTACCCACACTATGGAGCTCCTTGTCCAACGGACTGGGACTACTCCAACGAGACCGTTCTACCGCGTGTCTCCCTTACCGTATCACCCGACATCTCGTCTTGGGTAGCCCCGTGTCATCCCGACACACCTGCCATCACATGGCAAACGGCCAAATCCCTTGACAAACGGCCACCTTCGTGGCAAAACTGTCCCAAACAGCGACGGAGCTCCACATAAACCAACCGGCTCTCAAGACTATCGCCGCTTACCAGATCAAGGTAACCGCGCGCGCATAGCCTCCCTTCTTTGGGTGATACGAATAAAAGAGCCACCGATAGACCGAGCCAAGGCCTTCCCATAAAGGCGAGTGTGGCTGCACCAATAAGTTCGGTTCGGTGGCACCTGATCAACTTGGCACAAAGCACGTCTCCAACAGCAAACACAAGCATCAGGTGCAACAAGAAATAACAACATTAGTGGGACAAAACAAGATACGGTTATAGTCAAATCATGATTCAAATCATATTTTAGTAGATTAACTTGGTCATATTAGGATGATCAAGATCTTATCATGCACATAACATTACTATGCAGGCCTCTAAGCATGATATGGTACTAACAAGATCAAAGCATATCCTGAACATGGCATATCATGCATAAAGCATCAGGATAACATGGTTAAAGCATGACATGGTATTAGCATAATCATGAATGGGATAGTTGAAAGCATGAGGTCATAGTCAAAGAATAGCATCAAATATTATGCAAGATAGCATCACCAACATGGTCCAATCATGTGGACATAGCATGATTTTATCATATCAAAATAATCATTATTCATCAAAGATTAAAGCTCATTTTAAAACATGTCAAGGCTTTGAAAAGGTGCTAAAGAAATTGTGGCTTGCCTTTCACCAACAAGGTGTAGGGGAAAGCTTCTTGTCTTCGACAATAACACCCTGAAAATATCCCAAAATAAAGAAATGGAGAAAAAGGGTCAAATATACTTTTATTTGACCAGCAAATAACAACAAAAGATCATGGAACACAATCTATGCCAAAATAAGGAGGGGAACAAGAGCAATCCAATGCAACAAGAATCAACTCATTTGGACTTGTCGTTTGAAAGTTATTCATGGTCAAAGTCGGGTCAAACCTAATTGATTTAAATTGATTTAAATCAATTTTCCTGGATTTAACAGTGTGGTGACGTCGAAGGTGATACGTCCAACACGTATTTATAATTTCTGCTTGCTCCATGCCTCTTTTGTGTGATATTGCTATGATATTGATGAACTTCCATACACTTTTGATCATATTTGGACTAACCTATTAACTCAGTGCACCCTAGTGCCAGTTCCTGTTTTCTGCTATTTTTCTATTTCAGGTTTCCCCCTTATTAAAAGTAACATAAAAATTCCGGGAAAAATTTAGGAAAAATCAGCGTATCGGAAGCTTCGCGAAGAGCCCAATAGGGGAGCCAGGAGGGCCCCAGGCGGCCAGAGGGCGCGACCTCCGGGCCCACCTCTGGCTGCCCCCTTACGCTTCTTTTTTCCCCGTGAAGAGAAATCCTCTAGGACGGAACCCTTTTTCGCGATCTCTCCTCTGTTCCGCCACCGCCGCGCTTCCAAGATCAGGAGCACCAGAAGACCTCTTCCCAGCACCCTGCAGGAGGGAGGAATCACCTCCGCGAGCTTCTCCACCACCAAGGATGCTTCCTGGATGAACCATGAGTAGTCCACCTTGGACCATGGGTCCATGATCAGTAGCTATGTGATGTTATCCTCCCCTCTTTGTTCTTCATGGATTAGACCTCGTGATCTTCCCTACATGATCGAACATATGTAATCTTTCTGCTGTTGCTATGCTGAGTTTACTGGGATCCGATGGATTATGAGATTATGTTCAGATTGTGATTGAGTTATATATTTGATTCTCTTCTTTTATATTTATGTTCTTGAGTAACTCTTGCATGTTCTCTGTTGCTGTTTATTTCTTTGGCCAAGTAGTAGGTAGTGACTCCAAGAGGGAGCGTTATGCATGATTGTGGGTTCATGCCCCCCGATGACTAGCTTGAGTGACAAAAACATGAGTCTAGGGGATGTGCCGTTGCCACAAGGGGGAAAACAACGGTGCTTGTACTTGCGGGTGCAAGGATTGTTTACTTTACGCAAAGTTGTTTAATGCAGTTGTCTGTTGCTTTGAGTTTACACTTTGGGTGGGATTCGCAACTTAATACCAGCGAGATTTTCTGGATAGATATCTCAAGGTGGATGATTAGTGGGTAGATCCAGATGGATTTCGTTCTACTTGTCTTGGCGTACCGCCCGTGCTTTTGAGCCTCTTCCTTTATGTTTTGCATAATTAGCATTGGTTTGCGCACATAATCCTGTCAATTGCCCAACTGTAATTTTTTTACCTCGCATGGCTATTTTATCGTCTTTTGGGAGAGAGAAAATCATCACTAGTGAACATCATAGGATCCCGGTCCATACTGCCACCTTTGTTTATACTATCAATTTACTTTCAGTTTTTGCTTTAGTGTCTTTTATCAAAAATCAAAAAAATAGTTATCTTGCTTGCTGCTGCTATGGGTTCCTATGAGAACACCAAGTTGTGTGAATTCACTAGTCACAACAACAGTGACTTTATCTGCACTCCTATTGCTACACCTTCTACTTCAGCACCTTCTTATGAGAATAAACCTGCTTTGTTGAACCTTGTTATGAAAGATCAATTCTCTGGTGCTAGAGATTATGATGCTTTGCATTTAAATAATTTTATTGAGCTTTGTGATATGCAAAAGTACAAAGAAGTAGATGGTGATATTGATAAGCTTAAGCTTTTTCCTTTCTCCTTGAGGGATGAAGCTAAAATCTGGTTTCAATCCTTGCCTAAGAATAGCATAGATTCTTGGGATAAGTGCAAGATGCTTTTATCAGGAAGTACTATCCCCCTGCTAAAATTATCCAGTTGAGGAGCTTTATTATGAATTTTAAGCAATTGGATAATGAACATGTTGCCCAAGCTTGGGAACATATGAAATCTCTTGTTAAGAATTGCCCTACGCATGGTTTGACTACTTGGATGGTTATCCAAACTTTTTATGCAGGCTTGAACTTTACCTCGCAGAACTTGTTAGATTCGGCCGCGGGAGGAACCTTTATGTCAACTACACTTGGTGCTGCCACAAAACTTCTCGATGAGATGAAGACCAACTGTTCCCAATGGCACACTGAAAGAGCTCCAACAGGTAGGAAAGTAAACTCTGTCAAGGAGAAGTCCTCCCTAAATGAAAAATTTGACTTGATCATGTCTCTACTTACCAAGCAATCACCTATTGATCCTCAAAATGTTACTTTAAATTCTTTGATTTCTCAGGATCAAGTAGATGTGAACTTTATCTCTAGAAACAACTTCAACAACTATGCTTGTAGGAGTAACTTTGGTAGCAATCCTAGAACGTTCTCCTCCAACAACTATGGGAACAACAACACTTATCCTAGCACCAAAAACTCCACTTCTGAATTAGGGAGTATGCTTAAAGACTTTATCACTACCCAAAAAGCCTTCAACAAGAGTGTAGAGGAAAAACTAGACAAACTAGATACCCTCTTGAGGAGAGGAAGGTCACTCCTATGAATGCTATCCAATTGCAAATTAATGAAAACATTAGGATGATGGCTAAACTCAAAGAGAGATGGGCTAAAGAAAAGGAGGAAGAAGATAGGATTAAGAGCCTTCCTACACACCATACTGTTGCTACTATCCAAGTGGTTGGGGCTATCCAAACTCTTAGCACCCAATGCACCCCTAGTCCCATTGGACCTATTGATGGTGATGCTATGACCTCAACCGTAGAAGAACAAAATCATATGATTATAGAAGCTACCAAACAAGTGAGCCTAATGGAAACCACTACCACTTTACTTGATAGTAGTGACCTTGATTTTGATAATTTCACTCTTTCTGAAGTTATTCGTTTCCTTCACAAGATGACTAGAGACCCCCACACTAGCAGACTTAATCTTGCCTTCACATAGCATATCACTAATGCTCTCATCAAAGCTAGGGAGGAGAAGCTTAGGGTAGAAGCCTCCATACCTAGAAAGCTAAAAGATGGTTGGGATCCTATGATTAAAATTAAGTTGAATAACTTTTCTTGCTATGCTTTATGTGATGTTGGAGATAGTACCTCTGTTATGCCCAAAAGAATGTATGATATGCTTGATTTGAAACCTTTTGATCCTTGTTCTTTTGGTATTCGTCTTGTTGATTCTTCCGTAAAGAAACCTTTGGGGAATATCGACGATGTTCTTATCATTGTCAATGACAATTATGTTCCCGTTGATTTTACTATTATGGACATTGAATGTGAACCTTCTTGTCCAATTATTTTGGGACGTCCTTTTCTTCGCACAGTTGGTGCTGTTATTGACATGAAAGAGGGGAATATCAAATTCCAATTCCCTCTCAAGAAAGGGATGGAACATTTCCCTAGGAAAAAGATTAAGTTACCTTTTGAGTCCGTCACACGGGCTAGTTATTTTCTTGAAAAGAGTTGATCTATTTGCATTAAGCCTAGCTAATGGCTTTAAAGAAGCGCTTTCGGGAGGCAACCCGCAATGAATTTAGGTTTTCCTTTTTGTTTTTGTTCTGATTTTAGTGGTCTTGATGATTGTTACTACTGTAGCAACATCATTGTATCTTTACTTTTCAAGCTTTGTGCCTTTTATAGTCTCATACGACAAGGGAAGTGAAAGTTGTGACATGCTGTCCAGAAAACAGATTCTGTCCTCGTGACTAGAAATATCAGAGAAAAATCCCATTTCATCTTTTTGAGCTGAATTTTTTACACAGCATGCTCTATACAATTAAGAAACTTTCGTATGTTCTGAGTTTTTTTATTTGAGTTGCAGAAGTATCCCTAAAAATTCCTTACTACCTGCTGGTCTGTTTTTCACAGATTCTGTCCTGTTTTTCCTTTTTTCGTTTTGCAAACCTTAAGCTTGCTTTTTTTTGAAAAAACTTTTTGCAAATCTTAAGAAACAGTAGCTCTTCAAGTTATTTTATTATGGGTACTAACCTCGCTAATCAGATTATGATGAGTTATTAATGAAGGGAGTTTTCAAGTGTGCGAGGGAAGATGATGAAAGAAGATTAAGAAGTGTCAAGCGTTCAAGCTTGGGGATGCCCCCATGCATCCCCACGAAATATTCAAGGAGACTCAAGAGTCTAAGCTTGGGGATGCCCCCGTGCATCCCCTTCTCCATCGACAATTATCAGTTCGTCTCTCGTTTCACTATATATTTATCACTTCATGCGTTATGTGCTATTCTTGAAGCGTCTCGCTCTTAGGTTTTGTTTTTAGTTTTATTTAGCTTTGCTTGCTGTTCATAACAAGTTAGAGTCCAGTTTTCTTTGTGTGGGAGAGAAACACGCCCCACTTCCAAAATTTAGAACACAACATAGGACCTTTTCATGCTTATCTTTGCTGTGTTTGTTCTTTATCTTTTCGTAGCTACTGTCTTGTTTTGCTCTTAGCTTTCATGCTTATATTTTCAAAGAGCTTTTGTTTAGTTTTTTGCTGGAACTCTCTTGAGTTTTCATGTTTATCTTGTTTAGAGAGTTTGCCTGTTGCACTGAGTTTTGTGTCTTGACTTGAAGTAGGTAATTGAGGTTGCTATTCTTTTTGAAGTAGTAACTTGCAATAGTTTTGAGGTGTTGTTTTGAGTAATGTTTGGACTTTTGGTGTCAAGAGATTTAGCCTATTAGGGATAGATGTCATATTTTGGGCAATCCGTGTTTATTTTCAAAACCTACAAATTAGTTGAGAACTCTAGCTACTAGATGGATCACTACTCTTTGGAGGGGTCAAATATTAGAGTACACTCACGTACCATGAGTCGAGGATGCGCAAGGATAACCAAACCCCCATACACTCCTCCTCGGGGTACTTGTCTCTTTGTGAAACCTCCTTATTAGATTGAGACTTACCGATAATAAGTGCATGAGTTCTTTGGACTAATGTGAGTATTCGAAAGTTGACACTTCCACCTTCCCATATTTTGCTAGCCTCTCCTGTGCCGTGCATTGCTTTCTTCTCACTCCGAGAGTTGGCGTCCACCTTCGCCAGGACATCCAAACCCTTGGCACGATATGTCATCATAAGCCTCCTTATATCCTTCCTCAAAACATCCACCATACATACCTATCAAGGCATTTCCATAGCCTTTTCGAGATATATTGCCATTGCAACATCCATCTTCTCATGACTTGATCTTCATGTCATACATGCTACTTGCTTGATCGATGAGCCGCATGCTAGTTGGGCCTTTCCCTAATCATTGCTACATGACGCGCTAGTATCATTGCATATCCTGCTACACTGGCAGAGGCATACATTTGCATACATCATGATAGTTACATTTTCTTTATGATTTGAGTACTTTGTAAAGTGTGAAAGATCTTCTATACTTTTTGTAATATATAGAGTGTTGCCCCTAAAGTTAAGAAAAGATCCCAAAGTGGACAAAATAAAAAGATCCCAAAGAGGACAAATTAAAAGATCCCAAAGAGGACAAATGAGAGTTAAATAGAAAGAGCCATTGAGGCCACCAAAAAATACAAAATAATAATAAAAATAGAAAAAAGAAAGAAAAAAAGAAGAAATAAAAAGAGAGAAGGGGGCACACTACTATTCCTTTTGATAGATCCACACTCTTACTCCTTCTTATATCTTGTACTCCATAGAGATTATCATTCATGCATATAGCTATATGGGGACCTTCACACTATAGAACTTGGCTTGTATATTCCAATGATGAGCCTCCTCAAATGAGCTCTAGGCCTTCTTGAGCAAGCAAGTTGGATGCACCCCCACTAGTTCCATTGGAGAGATTTTAGCTCATATGTGCATCCGTTGCATGGAAATCCCTACTCCTCACATCATATCTATCATTTGGATTTCTCTCGCCTATGATTGTCCTCATTGATGTGAGCCTTTCACACCTTTTTGTCTTCCTCCTCCACCATATTCTATCTTTGCCATCCCAAGTTTCAACTTTCTTGCTAACGCTCATCCATTGCATGAGTGCTCAAAATGTCGAAAAGGAGTGGATCATTTTGACTTGTACCTGGCTAGTGGTCTGGGGATGAGTCAAGATAAGATTCCAAAGAAGACCAAGTGTGAAACTTTAAGTAGATTGAGTTCTCAACATAAAAATACTTTTTCTCGTATATCCCTATCCCCTTTCTTGCACGCAAACACCATTTGGAGACATTCGAGTCATGGACAGCGAGAGCTCTTGCACCTTTCTGTTCTTATGTTGCTTGTTTCTCTATTGCACTAGATATGGACTCTTGCCTGTTATGACTTGAATTGAATTGCATGCTTTGATTGCTTTACTTACAAATTTCTTATATGGTTGTTAGCATGTCACCACAGAAATTGTGCTTGTTATCATTTACCTACCCGAGGACGAGCAGGAATTAAGCTTGGGGATGTTGATACGTCCAAAACGTATCTATAATTTCTGCTTGCTCCATGCCTCTTTTTTGTGATATTGCTATGATATTGATGAACTTCCATACACTTTTGATCTTATTTGGACTAACCTATTAACTCAGTGCACCCAGTGCCAGTTCCTGTTTTCTGTTGTTTTTCTATTTTCGGTTTCCCCCTTATTAAAAGTACCAGAAAAATTCCGGGAAGAATATAGGAAAAATAAGCTTACCGGAAGCTTCGCGAAGAGCCCGAGAGGGGCCAGAGGGGAGCCAGGGGGGCCCCAGGAGTCCAGAGGGCGCGGCCAGGCCCCTGGCCGCGCCAGGGTGGCGCCTGGAGCCCCTGGCCCACCTCTGGCTGTCCCCTTTCGCCTATTTATTCCCCGTGACGAGAAACCCTCGGGGACGGAACCCTTTTTCGCGATCTCTCCTCTGTTCCGCCGCCACCGCGCTTCCAAGATCGGGAGCACCATAAGACCTCTTCCCGGCACCCTGACGAAGGGAGGAATCACCTCCGGGAGCTTCTCCACCACCATGGATGCTTCCCGGATGAACCGTGAGTAGTCAACCTTGGACCATGGGTCCATGATCAGTAGCTATGTGATGTTCTCCTAACCTCTTTGTTCTTCATGGATTAGACCTCGTGAGCTTCCCTACATGATCGAGGCACATATGTAATCTTTTTGCTGTTGCTATGCTGAGTTTGCTTGGATCCGATGGATTATAAGATTATGTTCAGATTGTGATTGAGTTATATATTTGATTCCCTTCTTTTATATTTATGTTCTTGAGTAACTCTTTCGTGTTCTCCATTGCTGTTTATTGCTTTGGCCAAGTAGTAGGTAGTGCCTCCAAGAGGGAGCGTTATGCATGATTGTGGGTTCGTGCCCCCCGATGACTAGCTTGAGTGACAGAAACATGAGTCTAGGGGATGTGTCGTTGCCACAAGGGGGAAAACAATGATGCTTGTACTTGCGGGTGCAAGGATTGTTTACTTTACGCAAAGTTGTTTAATGCAGTTGTCTGTTGCTTTGAGTTTACACTTTGGGTGGGATTCGCAACTTAATACCAGCGAGATGTTCTGGATAGATATCTCAAGGTGGATGATTAGTGGGTAGATGCAGATGGATTTCGGTCTACTTGTCTTGGCGTACCGCCCGTGCTTTTGAGCCTCTTCCTTTCTGTTTTGCATAATTAGCATTGGTTTGCGCACATAATCCTGTTAATTGCCCAGCTGTAATTTTTTTACCTCGCATGGCTATTTTATCGTATTTTGGGAGAGAGACATCACTAGTGAACATCATAGGATCCCGTTCAATACTTCCACCACTGTTTATACTATCAATTTACTTTCAGTATTTACTTTTCCGTAGCTATCACTATCATTATTATCCCGTGCGTTTTATCCTTTGTAAACAACAAGGCCGGAGGAATTGACAACTCCTCTGTACTCGTTGGGAGGAAAGCTATCTGTTGTGTGTGCAGGTCCAGGTGAAGTTAGCAACCTAGGTTGTAAACGGCGCCATTGTTCACTTCACCACCTACTTGTCGATCTTGGAGTCCTACGGGAGACGATCTTTTCAACCTTGGTATCTTCACCAAGGGAAAGTTCCCGCTACGCTACATCTCACCTTCCACTTGGGGTAACCAATGAGGGGCGAGAATTTATCTCGTGTATCAGAAGGCGCCTTTTGGAACTACGCCTCCTTTAAGAAAACGGTTCGGGGGGGCTAGGGTGGCTGGCAGTGGGCCAATTGTAACATCCCAAAATTTTCTAAATTTTGGAATGTTAATAAATTAAATAGATTAATGATTGGTTGCTTGATGTGTTGAAATTCTCTGGGATTTAAAAGTTTTGGAGTTTAAAGTGAATATTAAAATGAGAGGGAATAAAAGGACTTCCGCTAATATTCATTGTTGGAGTTTCATAATTTAATATTTAAAACAAATCCAATAAATTAAATTGAGAGAAGGTAATAGGACTCCTTCAATATAAAAAGAAAAAAATCGGAAATGTTTTAGATATGTTTTTATTTTATTTTAATTGGAGTTATTTAAATATTTTTCCATTCAAGAATAGTTATAACTAAAATAGCCATGCGAGTATTATTATTTAAGATGTTTTAGATAAAATGACTTCTTCAAAAATTGAGTGGAAATTATTTAAATGAGTATTTGATATTTTTATTGGTTTTTCAGATATGTTATAACTAAACAAAGGCATTAAAGAAATGTCATTATTTTAGTTATAGATTTGCTAAATTTATTCATTGCATAATTTTCTTTAGGTTATTTGATGAATTTAGGATTTTGTTTTATATTTTTCGGAGTTATGCTTGATTTTATTTAATTGTTTGAAGTTTGAGTGTTAATAGAAAAAAAAACTGTAGCCCGACCGGCCCACAACTACGCCTTGCCCACGAGCACAATTAGAGCCCAAGACGGATTCGTTTTTTTACAATCAGCCTATAAATAGAAATTTCTTTCGCTTTTCTATTATTTTTTGTCAAAAAAAAAACAACAACCCTAGCCGCCGGGTCCCGCCTCGCCGCCCCCGGGACCGCCGCCGGCTGCGTCGTGCGCGCCACCCACCACCATCGGAAGCCCGCGCCGCCCTGGCCACCCCGGCCGAGCCCTCGCCGGACCGCGCCTCCCACGCCACCCGCGCCCGCTCGCCGGAGCCGTGGGTGCCGTCACACCACGGGAAAGTGCGCCCCCGCCGCCTCCTCTCCCGGACGCCACGCGTCGCCGCAGCAAGCCTCGCCACCGCGCCACGGCAGGCCACTCGTCGTGCGCCGCCTCGCAGCTCGTCGACCGCCTCCCACTCGCGGGAGCGCCGCCACCTCGCGGGAGTGCGCGAGCCCTCGCCGGAATTCGTCAGTTCGCCGGAGTACTCCGATCAGATCTGGTCAAAACGCTCCAGGGACCTGATCTCTTTTTCAAAAAAACTTTATTTGCGATCAAGTCCTTTTCTGCAGAAAACCCCCCGGCACCGTACTCGCAATATCTCTTCCACCGTAAGTCAGATTTCGGTGAAACTTATTCCTATGCGCTCGTGTTGTTCTGTACTTTAGCATAGAATCAACTTTTCAAACTTTTGCTCACTTTTGAATTTGAATTTATTTCAAATTCAAATTCAAATTCCAGAGGTAGTATCTTTTCAACCGTTCATCCAAATCGAGTGATTCTTTTTGCGTTGGATCACTCATGTCATGTACTTTCTGTCTATATCATGTGTACACAAACTTTCACAAGTTTCTTGATCTGTTTAAAGTCAAATTCAATTCAAATTTGAACTTGTTACGACCTGTGTTGTAGTATTCCGTTTCACGTGATTCTTTTTGCATATCGGATCACTTGAGACATGTTATCGGTAAGATTCACACACTTTTCATGTGGGCATGATATTCACCTTGGATTCATAAATTTCCATGGTCACAACTACTTACCGATGAATCTTTATCTGTTGACTCTCTCGAGTTTACTTCCACCGATCACCTTCGAGCACATAGACACTTGTACCGTGTCAAGCCTTTTGTTTTGTTGCTAGAACCTTTGTGTTTGTTTGTTGATCTTTTGTTTGTCTTGTTGTGATGTGATTGCTTATTTGAGTTCTTTCGTTGACGATAGATTTCTCGGAGTGTGACGAGTAGAGTTGACTAGACCGCGAGAACGAAGAACTTCACCGAATAGAAAAGGCAAGTTACACTTTGACCATACCTCATCCTATATTTTTCGTTATGCATGTAGTACTTTATCACCCTATGCATGTGTAGGACTAGTATATATACTTATGCTGCAAACCTGGTAGGTGAGCCATATGATCTGATCCTGTATTCTTTGTCGCCCTAGTTCGTGTTGGTTATATATTGCTATGCTTGTAGACGGGGATTGGCTTGAGAATACATTGAGTTGTGTGAGGATTTAATGACTTGACTTGTAACCTTAAATAGAATTCACCTCTGGCCGGGCAGGGAGAGCATCCTGGGGCTCGTGCCTTATCTAAGGCGGGACCAGGGTTAAATGCTTCCTGAATGGTATGGTTTTGGTGGTCGACAGAACGTCATGGTATCTACCCTCTGAACGTAAGTGGGAGCCGTCCAGGCTCAAAAAGATCAGACATACTTGGTGACTAGAATCTTCCATGTACAGCCACTGGCCATATGGGCTCTGGCTTAGTTGAGTATGATGTAGGAAGCCTCTCCCGTGCAAAGCTAGCAGATGTAGATGTGATAGGTGGTACCGGCTTGCCGTTGAGTGTAGGTGACCTCTTCTGAAAGACTTTGTCTCAATCTTCGGGTTGAGTCCAGCGGGGAAAGTGTACTAACCTCTGCAGAGTAAAAACTAATCATGATTAGCCGTTTCCCCGGTTATGGACATCCTTGAGCTACCAGACATTACTGTTACTGGAGGATCTTGACAGATGAAACACTTTAATAACACTTGAGTGGGAAATATTTAAAAAAGGGTGTGGATTGGAACTGGTGTGCCCAGTTCAATCTTAAGTAGTAAGTTAAACTAAAATTTTGACTAGGTAGATTGGGAAAAATTAGCTATCTGTAAAATAAAACCGTAAGCCTTTCCTTTGACTTATCCTTGCATGTAGATGTAGGTCTGTTATATCCTTTTTCGTGTGACTTGCCATACAAATCAGATGTACTGACCTGTTGTCGGGCTGTAACCTTCGGTGTTGCAGGATTGTATACGACGAGTAAGTGATGCGATGTAGGGTTACGATGTCTATACTCCACTTGCCGGTGGAGTTGATGGACGCCACGAAGCTTTTATTGGTTTTCCGCTGTATTTTATTTCTAAGCTAGCTTTGAGCTATGCAGGTATGCTTTATTGTAATACTGGATCTTCGATGTAATATACATGACATGTGGTTTATTCTTGATATTACATCATGTACTGTGTGTGCTAGCTATTGATCCAGGGACTAGCACATAATGCACAAAGACTTGGATTCTAAGTGAATCTGGTCGTTACACAAATCCTATCATATAAATCAAGAGGGAGGGGGAAACAGAGGCGGACGAGGCTCAACGGTGAAGAACTCCGGCGAGGGGGCCACGATGGAGGCGGGGACCAGAGGTAATCGACGGGGAAGGTCAAGGCGATACTCCCCGTACCCGTAGCTCCCGAAATGATGGCCGTTTGCTAGGGGGAGATGCGTCGAGGCGGCGGCCAAGCTCCTGTCTCCGACGAGGATAGGGTGGATAGGAGGTGACGCGTGGAAAGGAGGCCCGTGCGGCGCGGCTGGATAAGAGGATGGCGACGAGGGCGCTCTGCCGCGCGTGCTAGACATGGCCAGGGGCACGTGGGCTTGGCCAGAGCACGCTTGTTGCAGCCTGGGGGTGTGGCCATCCTGGGCTGGGCATCTGGGGGAGGCTTCTACGTGGCCAACCTTGTCTAGGGGATTGTCCTTCTGGTGAGGATCTTGTGGTGCCTTGGAAGGGTCAAGGGATCCACTGAGTTGATCTCTATCTCAATGGAAAGGTTACTGCAGAAAACTTGGGCAAGAGGTTGAGCTCAAATGGTGAGGATTGGGACATAGCCAGGTTGTCACATGTCGTTGGGCCTGGAAGGACTAGGGATCTGAAGAGTTTCAGCCCAAATGGCCAAAGGAAAAGTATACTTCCTTTGAAGTGCCAAGATGGACCAGAAATGTTCCGTTGAAGCTGGCATCATATATGTTTGATGAAATGGGCTCAAATTTGGTGTACTGGGGATATATAGGGGTGTGCTCATGTGTGTAAAATTTCATGGCCATTGGATACACGTAGCTAGTACTTTCTTCACAATGTGTCCCATTGGTCAGAAATTCCCATATGATGATGCACTCATATAGGTGATGGGGTTTGGCTCAAATTTGGTTTGGTGCGGTTATTTGGTGGTGGAGACATGGTGAAAAAGTTTCAAGGCAAATGGTGTCCCCTGGCTTGCACTTCCTTCACAATGTCCCTTTTTGCATCCACACTTTGGGAATTGATGGTGGGAGTTTGGCTAGGAAAATGGTTTTGTAATTTGTTGTAGGACAATGGTATGATCACATGAGATTTCATAAAAAGTTTCACCAGCAATGGATCAAGATAAATAGCATCTCCTTCACAAAGTGCCAGTCTGCCCCCACAGACAAATGCATTTTTCTAGGGGAAAAATTCACTTGGGACATGCAACGTTTTTGGAGGATTTGGCAAGATATGGTGTCAAGGATAGGTGGGAATTATTTGGGGATTTATGGAGCAATATAAATAGTGGTTGCTTCACAAACCTCAAATAATAGGGATTATTCCTTTTATGGAAAAAGGAATATATGGCTTGAATGAAAATGGTGGCTTGGGTGGGTAGATCAATGGAATGACATGGCAAAAAGGTTTTGGAAACAAGGGCTACTTGAGCATGGAAGGAGAATATGCTCAAGTTCAAGTACAAAGAGTTGCTCAAAATCCAAACCAAATGGAAAATCCAAAAATAACTCAGAAAAGTTTTTGGAAAAAAGAAAGTTCCAAAATCCAGGGTGTCACAAACCTACCCCCCCCTTAGAAAAAATCTCATCCTCGAGATTTGGTTGCTCAGGGAACCATTGACAACTTACCGTCCTCAGAAACTTATTGCTTCTCGGTTTTCCTTTTTACTGCATACCGTTCCCTTAGTGGCAGCCAATATCTTTAGCTCAGGGGGCTTGCTTCACCCACTTCATATCTCTGACTGAATGCTCTTCCTTGAAATATCAGATCCTTTCTTACTGACATTCATCCTCGTGTCAGCTGACTTGTCTGATAGCGAGCCGCCTTGTCATAGGCTGAGTGCTGACGATACTCATACCATTCTCGGGGTATCTCGGGTTTTATCCGCGAAACGTTCTAGAATCCTTTGTGTTGGCCTCTTTCAGAAAGGCTTGGCCTTCATAGATAGCTGGTATCTCAGAATGCTTGTCGTCGTGGTGTTTCTTGTGCGGGACTTGAAATATCTGCGCCTGGGGTTGCATCGCTTTGCTTTCGGCCCGTCCACCTTGAGTATGAGTTTTGGCCTGCGCGCAAACACTAAACCTTTACTCCTGCCGAGATTCATTTTTCATAAGGTCATATCCATGGGTGGGGATAGACCATGTTACGCTCTGACGCGGTCCAGATAGTCAAATCGCCGAGCAGGGTAGGTGGTCTTCAATGAAGCAGAATGGGGTATCCCGGCAAGACGGACAATTATAAACTTGAGTAACTGATCGGAGTGACAGGCCGGGTACGCGGTCCTTTACCCATTAAAGTGACGTTTCTTCGTCGTAGGTGTCCGTGGGGGTCCATATGACTTCACCGATTGTAACGACCCAATTCACACAAAATTGGAGTCTCTGTGCTCAAGTGCCAGTCCCTGGATCGAACTCGCTGACACACACAGTATTATAGATGTATATCAAAGTACAAGTGCATCATTATTACAACGTATGATCCAGAGTAAATAAATAACAAGTTGCATAGCTCAAGGCTAGCTTATTCAATATAAATATAGCGGAAGCAAAAACAAATAACGTGGAGTCCCATCAACAGCCACATGCGAACATGCTGAGTGTAGACTCGCAACCCCTAAATGCACCTTACTGATCGTCTGAAAAACCTGCAACACCGAAGGTTACAGCCCGACAACGGGTCAGTACATCTGATTTGTACGGGAAGTGACACGGAAAAGTTTATATAAATGACCTACAACTACATGAAAGGTAAGTCAAAGGAAAGGCTTATGGTTTAGTTTTGCAGAAAGCCAATTTTCTCCTGAACTAAACTAGTCAAAATTTTAAGTTGAGTTCTACCTGAAACACAGAACAACCCATGCTACTCTTTTCCCATCCAAATTATTATTAAGTGTTCATCTGTCAAGATCATTCATCAACAGTACTGACTAGTTTCTCAAAGTTCCTCCGTAACCGTGGACACGGCTAATCATGATCAGTTTATACGCTCTGCAGAGGTTGTACACGTTCCCCACTGGACTCAACCCGAAGATTGAGAAAAAGACTTTCTGAAGAGGTTGCCTCCACCCTTTGGTAGCCGGTACACCTAACAACACATCTACATCAGCTAGCTACCAGGGCCAGGTTCCCCACAACTTACTCATCTAAGCCAGAGCCCATATAGCCAGTGGCTGTACACGGAAGCTACTAGTAATATTGCATGTCTGATCTTTTTGAGCCTGGACGGCGCCCACTGCGTGAGAGGGTAGACACCATGACGCACCTGGTTCACCACCAAACAACCATTGGGTGCATTTAACCCCGGCACTGTCCTCAACCGAGCCACAACTACCGGGATGCAACCCGCCCGTCCAGAAGTGATTTCTATTTATTATAAAGTTGCTACACAGTTTATTAAAATAGCTCACATGCACTCCATGAATTCTCACAACCCAACCTCGTCTACAAAGCATAGCAATAAAGTAACAACACGGCTAGGTTGATCTACGGTAGACAAGTCAAAACATGTGGCTATCCTAACTGGTTTTGCAGCAACAGTAAAGTAAACTACCTATCATGCAATAGAGTGATATTTCCTAACATAATGCATATAGAAAATATAGGTATGAGTATGGTCAAAGCATCACTTGCCTTATACATTCGATGAAGATCTTCGCTCTCACGTTCAAGTCAACTCTACTCGTCACACTCCGAGCAATCTATCGTCAACGAAAGAACTCAATAAGCAATCACACCACAAGGACAAAACATAAGATCAGCAAAACAATCACTAAGGTTTTAGCAACAAAACAAAAGGTTTTGAAGTGCAACGGTGTGGATGTGCTCGAAGGTGATCGGTGGAACGTGAACTCGAGAGAGTCAACGGATAAGGAATTGTTGATACAAAAGTATGATCAAGGCACTATGAAATCAAGACAAAGATCATAGCAATATAAATGGTATGTGGATATTGCCGATAAGATGTCTCGTATGATTCAATACGCAAAAAGAATCACGTGAAACGGAATACTACAACACAGGTCATAGAAATTGCAACATGGAATTGAATTTGAATTAAAACAGATCAATAAACTTGTGAATTTTTGTGCACACATGATATAAACAAAAGGTACATGGAATGAGTGATCCAACGCCAAAAAGAATCACTCGATTTGGATCAACGGTATAAAAGATACGGCCACCGGAATTTGAATTTGAATTTGAAATAAACTCAAAATCAAAAGTGTGAAAATTGTGCAAAACTTTATACCATGTAAGATTACAGAACAATACGAGCACGTAGCAAAAAGATTCACCGCGATCCGACTTACGGTGTAGAAGATATCGCAGTTACGGTACCAGGGGGTTTTCTGCCAACAGGGACTCCCTCGCGAATAAAATTCTTTGCAAAAAGCAATCGGGTACCTGGATCTGGATCTGGCCGGAGTTGATTTCCGGCGAGGTGCTCGTGGAGGCTCCGGCGAGGGGTGGCTGACTCCGGCGACGAGAGGTGTTTTTTCTAAATTCACAGAACTTCAAACAATTAAATAAAAATAACCGTAACTCCGAAAAATATGAAATAAAATTGTAAATTCATCAAATAATACCAAGAAAAATATAAAATGAAAATATTTTCCAAAAAGGTAATTAAAAATAAAAACCTTTTTCTAAATACTTTATTTAAATATAAAATACTTTTCATAAATCAAATAAAGTCCAAGAAATTGTTTAAATATTTTTATTTGACCAAAAACATTGACAAACCATTTCTAAATAATAAAATACAAATTTAAAATTGTCACTCCAATAAATAATTTGTTAAAATAAAAATATCCCATTGAAATACTTTTTCAACCCTTTTAAAATATTTAATAAATCATTTCAATGAATTAAAAACTCTTTTGGCATTATAAAATCCCTAAAATAATTTTAGGGTTATTTATAATACTCAAAATAAATTTTAAAAACTTTAAAATAATATTCCAAATATTTCCAACTTTATTAAAAAGGGGATAAGTCATTTTATATCCTCTCAAATGAATTTTCCTTTAGCTGAAAAATATTTTGAATATTCAAAAGAATTCCAATAAAGATTTAAAATCTTTTCCAAACTTCAATATGTTGAAGGAGTCATATTACCTTCTCTCATTTTGTTTTGTTGGTTTTGTTTTTAAATAAAAAATTCCAAAACACCAACGGTGAATATTAGGGAAAGTCATTTTATTCCCTCTCTCTTTAATATTCATTTCAACACCAAAAGTTTTAAATCCCAGAGAAAATCAAACACACCAAGCAAACAATCATTATCTATTTAATTTATTAACATTCCAAAATTCGAAGAATTTTGGGATGTTACACACTACCACCCTTAAAAGGAATCTCGTCCTCGAGATTCGAAAAGGCTAGAGAGAGAAATGTTAGGGTTCGGGTCTTCGTGACAGTCAATCGATCCTCCGATGAGCTAGGGTGCTACCACCCTTAAAAGAAATGCGACTTGGTCTTCAAAATCTTTCTTCAAAGGCTTGCTCCCGCAACGAGCTCTTCACACATAATCTTCATACTCCGTTGGGGCATGGAATTCTTCATCACAGACATGGGCTTCCAGCATCTTAATCCATCGATGACATTCTCCGTACAGGTTTCACCTGCGGTCCTTGAGGTTTCACGAATTCCTCCTTTGAGGTTTCCGTTCCTTAGCAAGAGGGTGGTCTTCCAAGTACTGAGACTTCATGGCGGACAGGTCAGACGCCACTACTAAACCACTATCGATTTTCTCATGGTGGTCATCACGAATATTATTGCGGGATACCTGCAGCAAATGGTCTTGGTCTATACTCACCGTATAGTACAAACGGTAATCTCCTACAGGGGTCACACATCGTACCATTCTATGGATCAGGATTAACATCGTCGTCTCTCTGCTATAGGTAAGTCACTCAAGATTTACTATCCCGCATAGCAAGAGCAAATAATAAGAGTAGTCGTCATGGTGATCAATCCATTCCGCACCCAAATCATTTCCTTGTATATGGTTTAGTGAATCTCGCAATCTAACACTTGGTCATCCTCACCAGCATTGCAGAAGTCCTCCTTATCTTGAACTGGGTCCAGATAAATCCATGGTTCTGCAAGCCAAACAAACATCTATCGTTTCCTCACACTCAGGTTTGCGCAAACTGCTATAAAACGTGTACTGGTGGACTACAACTTCCTCCAGAGTTCTCCCTTCAGCAATATTGGGCTTGCTTGTCGTAAGATCTTGGCACAAGGGGTTAACTTGAGCTCATCATTGGTTGCATCCATCTTTATTCCAGCCTTGACATTACCGGCCATTGTAGTAGCTCCTTCAGTGTAGGGTTTGAGGTGAGCGGGAACAGAATGTAGATAGCGAGGTAGAGAGAGATAGGGAGAGATACCCATACAAACATCACACTAGTTTTGAAACATAAGTTTTGATGTGTAGCTGTCGGTAAAACAAGAAACGACAGCTCACATAACGTTCTAACGGTAGAAACTTGAATCTTCCAGGTCTTCAAGTCTTCAGGTCTTCAATGACGGCAGCTTCAGTTTGCAATGTCGAAACAATCTTCATATCGTTGAGTCATTCGTCAAGTTATTCTTCCTGTTGTTGTGTCTTCTTTAGTCTTGAAGCATACTAAATAGATGAGGGTCTAATGAAACGTAAACTTATTCTACTCGCATAGAAGAAACACAAAGGGTCACACACGACATCAATCAAAACAAGACATAACAGGGTCACAGGGCACAAGACAAAACTTAAAAAAACAATCAGACATAAAACATCTGGTCAATCCATAGCAAACACGCATCGATACACATCTCCAACTAACATAAAAAGTACCACTATACACTGGTGCACACCACGACTATTCTCCAATTGCAAAACATAAGCTTCTTCGAGTCAGCATCCTTGTTTCCGCGTTCACGACCTCTTCTTCCCCTTCAATTCTGGACACGTATTGCTTTAGTGTCCCATGTTCTTGCATCGAAAACAATGAATGCGGCTAAGGTCCTTCTTTTTCTTCTTCACGGGTGCTTCCTTCAATTCTTGGATAGCTTTCTTCATTTCTTCCTTTTGATGTTGAACCACTTGTTGTGTCATGATGAAAAATTGACACTGAGCGGGGTAATGATCAGTTCCTTCACACGTAAAACATGTGACTTGTGCAGTGGGGCATTCATCACCCGAGTGAATTTCTTCACAATAGGGACATCCATCTTGGTGTCCTTCATGGGAGTGTCCTACTTCTCCGCAAATTGTACAGGCGCGGCTCCTCTTACGGGTTACCGTCCTTTGCATCGGGGTGACGAGGCAAGATCCCAACAAAATCTTTGTAAATTCCTTCCAAGTAATCTTCCTTCTTGATTCGTCAATCGCTTGGTGCATTCTCCACCAAGTAGTAGCTTCTTCTACCAAGTACTTTAACAGCATAGGGGACCCTGTCCTCACTTCCAACCTTGTTCATTTTCATGTGCTCCTCCATACTGCGAATCCATTGCTCCACCTTCAGTCTCGACATCGCCCCAGAAAAGGCGAGTCCTACTTTATACTCCATCTATTAAGACCATACGACAAAGGTTAGGCCAAAACTATAACACCGACAAGATAACAACTAAAGATAGCACCAAACATATGCACTCAAACAAGGAAGCGGCAAAAACTTCTACGTTCGACGGCCACACACAACAACAAACAATACAGTCACAACAGTCAAAGCACACAACCAACTCCTAGGGTAAGGTCATATATACAAGACATACGATCTCATCATGCTACGCAAAATTCGTTCATCGAACTTCACCTAAAAGGTGGTGGTCTGATTCTAAGCTTCATCCTTCTCAGCTAAGCTGATCTTAAAGGTTCCTCTCACAGTGTCAAACTTATTGATCACCGTAGGTTATTCCTTCTAGTTCCGATAATCATAACTCCAATTGATCCCCGAGGGTGATGATGTTCTTCTCAAATGTCTTGTCTTCCAAGGTATAAGAAATCAAGGGGTATTCATAGTAAAATAAGATGAGAAGTTTTAGAAGATGAATAATAGATGAGAAATACTAGTGAAGAGAGTAAGTAATCAAAGAGGGATAAAATACTTTTGTTCCTATGGCTTTTTCTACCCATTTTCTAGGGTCACGAACCTACAGTCAACACACTACTCTGATACCATCTGTAACGACCCAATTCACACAGAATTGGAGTCCCTATGCTCAAGTGCCAGTCCCTGGATCGAACTCGCTGACACACACAGTATTATAGATGTATATCAAAGTACAAGTGCATCATTATTACAACGTATGATCCAGAGTAAATAAATAACAAGTTGCATAGCTCAAGGCTAGCTTATTCAATATAAATATAGCGGAAGCAAAAACAAATAACGTGGAGTCCCATCAACAGCCACATGCGAACATGCTGAGTGTAGACTCGCAACCCCTAAACGCACCTTACTGATCGTCTGAAAAACCTGCAACACCGAAGGTTACAGCCCGACAACGGGTCAGTACATCTGATTTGTACGGCAAGTGACACGGAAAAGTTTATATAAAGGACCTACAACTACATGCAAGGTAAGTCAAAGGAAAGGCTTATGGTTTAGTTTTGCAGAAAGCCAATTTTCTACTGAACTAAACTAGTCAAAATTTTAAGTTGAGTTCTACCTGAAACACACAGCAACCCATGCTACTCTTGTCCCATCCAAATTATTATTAAGTGTTCATCTGTCAAGATCATTCATCAACAGTACTGACTAGTTGCTCAAAGTTCGTCCGTAACCGTGGACACGGCTAATCATGATCAGTTTATACGCTCTGCAGAGGTTGTACACGTTCCCCACTGGACTCAACCCGAAGATTGAGACAAAGACTTTCTGAAGAGGTTGCCTCCACCCTTTGGTAGCCGGTACACCTAACAACACATCTACATCAGCTAGCTACCAGGGCCAGGTTCCCTACAACTTACTCATCTAAGCCAGAGCCCATATAGCCAGTGGCTGTACACGGAAGCTACTAGTAATATTGCATGTCTGATCTTTTTGAGCCTGGACGGTGCCCACTGCGTGAGAGGGTAGACACCATGACGCACCCGGTTCACCACCAAACAACCATTGGGTGCATTTAACCCCGGCACTGTCCTCAACCGAGCCACAACTACCGGGATGCAACCCGCCCGTCCAGAAGTGATTTCTATTTATTATAAAGTTGCTACACAGTTTATTAAAATAGCTCACATGCACTCCATGAATTCTCACAACCCAACATCGTCTACAAAGCATAGCAATAAAGTAACAACACGGCTAGGTTGATCTACGGTAGACAAGTCAAAACATGTGGCTATCCTAACTGGTTTTGCAGCAACAGTAAAGTAAACTACCTATCATGCAATAGAGTGATATTTCCTAACATAATGCATATAGAAAATATAGGTATGAGTATGGTCAAAGCATCACTTGCCTTATACATTCGATGAAGATCTTTGCTCTCACGTTCCAGTCAACTCTACTCGTCACACTCCGAGCAATCTATCGTCAACGAAAGAACTCAATAAGCAATCACACCACAAGGACAAAACATAAGATCAGCAAAACAATCACTAAGGTTTTAGCAACAAAACAAAAGGTTTTGAAGTGCAACGGTGTGGATGTGCTCGAAGGTGATCGGTGGAACGTGAACTCGAGAGAGTCAACGGATAAGGAATTGTTGATACAAAAGTATGATCAAGGCACTATGAAATCTAGACAAAGATCATAGCAATATAAATGGTATGTGGATATTGCCGATAAGATGTCTCGTATGATTCAATATGCAAAAAGAATCACGTGAAACGGAATACTACAACACAGGTCATAGCAATTGCAACATGGAATTGAATTTGAATTAAAACAGATCAATAAACTTGTGAATTTTTGTGCACACATGATATAAACAGAAGGTACATGGAACGAGTGATCCAACGCCAAAAAGAATCACTCGATTTGGATCAACGGTATAAAAGATACGGCCACCGGAATTTGAATTTGAATTTGAAATAAACTCAAAATCAAAAGTGTGCAAATTGTGCAAAACTTTATACCATGTAAAAGTATAGAACAATACGAGCACGTAGCAAAAAGATTCACCGCGATCCGACTTACGGTGTAGAAGATATCGCAGTTACGGTACCAGGGGGTTTTCTGCCAACAGGGAGTCGCTCGCGATTAAAATTCTTTGCAAAAAGCAATCGGGTCCCTGGATCTGGATCTGGCCGGAGTTGATTTCCGGCGAGGTGCTCGTGGAGGCTCCGGCGAGGGGTGGCTGACTCCGGCGACGAGAGGTGTGGCGGCGCGGCACGGGAGCACAGGAACACGGGAGGGCGCGGGCGGCCGGGGGGGGGGGGGGGGGGGTGGGCGGCCGGCCACGGGGCGGCGCGGCGTGGCCCGACGGCGAGCGCGCGCGGGCTCCAGCGGCGGCGGCGGTTTTTTTTTCTAAGGTTTTCCAAAAACGCAAAAAGAAAAGGAAAAAGGATTTTCGAAAAATTATTTATAGGCAGACTAAAAAAAACAATGGATCCGAGTTGGACTCCAATTACGCTCGCGTGCGAAAAAGGCTAATGGGCCGGCAGCCCGGATTTTTCTTTTTTCTAAATTCACAGAACTTCAAACAATTAAATAAAAATAACCGTAACTCCGAAAAATATGAAATAAAATTCTAAATTCATCAAATAATACCAAGAAAAATATAAACTGAAAATATTTTCCAAAAAGGTAAATAAAAATAAAAACCTTTTTCTAAATACTTTATTTAAATATAAAATACTTTTCATAAATCAAATAAAGTCCAAGAAATTGTTTAAATATTTTTATTTGATCAAAAACATTGACAAACCATTTCTAAATAATAAAATACAAATTTAAAATTGTCACTCCAATAAGTAATTTGTTAAAATAAAAATATCCCATTGAAATACTTTTTCAACCCTTTTAAAATATTTAATAAATCATTTCAATGAATTAAAAACTCTTTTGGCATTATAAAATCCCTAAAATAATTTTAGGGTTATTTATAATACTCAAAATAAATTTTAAAAAACTTTATAATAATATTCCAAATATTTCCAACTTTATTAAAAAGGGGATAAGTCATTTTATATCCTCTCAAATGAATTTTCCTTTAGCTGAAAAATATTTTGAATATTCAAAAGAATTCCAATAAAGATTTAAAATCTTTTCCAAACTTCAATATGTTGAAGGAGTCATATTACCTTCTCTCATTTTGTTTTGTTGGTTTTGTTTTTAAATAAAAAATTCCAAAACACCAACGGTGAATATTAGGGAAAGTCATTTTATTCCCTCTCTCTTTAATATTCATTTCAACACCAAAAGTTTTAAATCCCAGAGAAAATCAAACACACCAAGCAAACAATCATTATCTATTTAATTTATTAACATTCCAAAATTCGAAGAATTTTGGGATGTTACACTGATCGAGGCAAATTTGACCTTGAGGTCCATGCAATTCCTCCTCTTGCCTTACTCGTCGGGCTCGCAAGAGTTGCATACCTTTGACGGCTTGCGAGGTGTACGCTTACTCTGGTAGCATATATTGCAGCGAGATTCGACATGGGTCATGTTTTTCTGCCCTGGGTCTTGCTACTGCGGAAACCATCTTCTTGGGCTGGCTTCTCTTTCGTCAAAATTCATTCCTCGTACTTCTTGCATAATGGCTTGTTATTCTGTCGGCATCTTCCTCTCAGGCTTACAGGTTCTTTCACCTTTTTGTCTCTTGGCTGTCCATGATAATATTGGTTGCCATAAACGGGATTTCTAGATTTTCCTTCTTCGGGGCCTTGTCGGACGTGGAGATCTGACTCTCGTGATTAGGCCAGTTCCAATACTTCATTGCTTCCTTTCCTCAGGGTGTCCCTTCATGAATTTGTTACTCTTTCTTCCGGCTGAGGTGTGTATCTGACTCTTCGGTTGACTTGTCTCCCGAGAGTGGCGGTCCTGACGAAGCCGAAGCCTATACTGCTGGAGTTTTGACAATACCGTTGCAGACATGATGGCATGTCGAGTAAGACTGGGTAGCTTGTCTGCGAAGCTTTTCCAGGGTAGCTTGCTGGGGAAGGCGGGGTGCCGTACACGGAAAGCCGCCTTGGTAGCTTTCTGAAGAAGACTCGGTGCCTTGCACTGGAAGTTTCTGCGACTGATCACTGTAGACAGCTGGGTAGCTTGTGCTAGAATCCATCCCTGGGCGTAGCATGGCTGGGTGTCTTGCACCATAAGCTTCACACAATGACTTGTGGTAGAAGACTGAATATCTTGGCCCCAAAGATATCCCGATAGCGTACTGAGGAAGGCGGATATACTGTACATATCGGCTGTGCCAGGTATTTTGTCGTGGAAGACTAAGGTTCCTTATGTCCGAAGCTTTCCCGCAATGACGTGGGGACAAAATTGAACGTGGTTCCTGACAATTTACTGACATGCTGGTTTGTTAGAGTAAAACATTCTTCCAATCGTCGTCTTGCTGGATTTTGACTTCAGTGTACATCCTGTCTTGCTTCCGGGGTGTGCCATAATAGCTTGCATTGGACAAGATTGCATCTGGTGTATGTCTTTGACGCATATGTTAATGGGTCAAACTTTTGTAGTTCCTTTGCTTGAATCTTTACGGCAGCCGCAGTTGGCGCGGACTTGATGCACATGATGGCTTTGGTAGCATCCATACAGGAGCCACATAGTCTCAATGCAACCGAGTATGAGCCCCTTTTGACTTGCTGACTTCCCAATCCGTTGCTGTCTTGCAGTAATGGAAGATTTACCACCATAACGGTTGCCGGACTGAAGCGGACTGGATCTGAAGGATTCATTCGGGCGAAACTAATACTGGATCGAATATTCTCCATGCATTCTGGGTGTATCCTTCTTGACTTGGTGACTTTCTGATGCTCTGCGATCTTTCACTGAGTCTTCGAGGTATGCAGGGAATTATGAGCAACTTTCCCATCGGGGTGGACAAGGTGACACCAAACATCAAATGAAGACCGAATGAAAACGAACAAAGAAATCCTACGGAGGGAAGATCAACAGCAATCGATGGAAGAATCACTTCAAAAGCTTTAGCGGTAGTCGATGACCATCTGAATCCCTTGCATAAAACCGGCAAATAACCCAGTAGCCAGCAGAACGGTTTTTACAAATCTGATCTGGGACGTTTACTGGCATAACCCAAGCACTCCTCAAGACGGCCGACCATGAATCAACTCAGAGCATGAGACAGTGTTGATAAAAGAATGCAGAGGTCCCCTAAGACGGCCGAGAAAACAGCTCAGAACATAGGGTCGCAACTGCGAAGAGAAATTCAACAACTGCCCGAGACGGCTGAAAAGCAGCTCAGAGCACCGGCCGGTTGTCGAAAAGAGAAATGTAAGATAGGCATCCACCCCGGACGGCCGAAAATGAATCAGCTCAGAACTAGGCGTGGTGCCACCATCAAAGAAAGGCAAGCAAGGGTTCGTCCAAGTCACGTGCTACCTAAAAAACCCATTCGTTACACACCAAAGAACCAAATGATGAATCGACGAGGGAATTCAACGAAGCAAAGATCCATAGCACCAAAAGTGCATCGGGATTACATGCAAATAGATCATATGTTACTGCTAGCACATCGCCAACATGCAACAAGGAACATGCAACATGAACTACGCGCACTAGATGCTATGGTCCATCGACGGGTCGCTGAATGGAGAGGGAGCTGTCGTAGGGGTTGTTGAAGCCTGAGCTACAAGAAGAGCCCTTCTTGCATGCCTTTCATCACGGATCAGCTCGACGATGAGGGTGTAGTCGGCAATCATGTAGCGGGACATGCCCACTACCGATGCGTCGTCTTCCGCAAAAGGACGCGGAAATCTCACTCATTGCGGGGTGCCGGCCCAGATTGGATAAAAGTGGAAGGCATGATTCTGAGGCATCGCGGCTTCCTGGTGGCGAAGACTTGTGAAGCCTGTCGAAGCAGCAAGCTGGACAGCACGGTCTGGGTAGAGGCGGGCGCACCTTGAAAGTTGTAGGTGCACATGCCGATGGGGAGGTGGACTGTCATACTGACATTAGCGAGATAATCAAGTATCTGCCCTCCGAGCGGCGTAGAAGAAACTTGGTACATCGGCATTCCTCCATTTGGGTAGAGGCAACGCCAAACGTCGGCGAGAAGATAGGCAAAGCTGACCGGTGAAAGGTATGACTCGTAACCCATCGGGTATTCTCCCATCTACACTCATCAAGAAGATCATTAGCGAATAGAATGCGATCTATATGCTGCAAACAAATGCAGCAATGAAATGCATCACACACGCAATCTATAACTCTAGCTCTAACGTCAATCTAACATCCTTCTAACGTTCGCGCGGACTAGGGTGTCCTACAGCCAGTCCTGCTCTGATACCAAGCGTTGTGGTAACCCGGCTCAGAGGACCGGAATGCTCCATGCTCCGGCCCAGAGATCAAGTCATTTGGAACACGACACTGCTTGATATAGAACTGAACAACTTTCTATTACCAAACGTACGAGTACAATGGGTTTAATTACAACGCTGGCGGAGAACAAGCTTGTTCCTCAAGCTAGCCAGATGTCTACATCAAGCAGCAGACTAACTCTATAGCAGCAGAATATAACTCAGCAGCGCAACAACAGTGACGGTGATGAACTCTACTCCACAGGGACACTGGCTGGGAGACCTCCTAGCTCGCAATCGCCGGAATATCGTCCTACGCATCAAAATTATTGCCTGCAAATCTGGCATGACATGCCAGGTCAATACATACAATGTACTTGCAAGCTCACAACAACCAAAGCACCAAGGAAAAACAATAACATGGAATTATCAGGTTAAAGTATATTAATGAATTAACCATGTGAGCATCAACATCATGCAGACCGATAATCATAAAGGATATTATAAGCTTTCAGACTAATGCACAAACAACCAACCAATCCCCACCTGATCATCGCATGATCGTGTGGCTTACCTCGGAGTCCTTACAGACTCAAGTACCGGGTCATCTTGTGACGAAACAACCTGCACGGGTCACTGCATGGCCGAACGGGCCATCGCATGACCAATCAATGGGTTGGGTGTGATCGCGTTTCCACCCAGCCAATCCAGTCATCGCATGACCAAACGGGTCATCGCATGACCAACCACTTAACAAGATCATCCCACCGAACTCATGTTGATCTCATGGTGTGACCTAGTATGAACTGTGTCCAATACCGTGGACTCGGCTATTCGAATAGATTTATAACACTCTGCAGAGGTTGTGCACTTTACCCACACTATGGAGCTCCTTGTCCAACGGACTGGGACTACTCCAACGAGACAATTCTACCGCGTGTATCCCTTACCATATCACCCGACATCCTGTATTGGGTAGCCCCGTGTCATCCCAACACACCTGCCATCACATGGCAAACGGCCAAATCCCTTGGAAAAACGGCCACCGTCGTGGAAAAACTGTCCCAAACTGGGACGGAGCTCCACATAAACCAACCGGCTCTCAAGACTATCGCCGCTTACCTGATGAGGGTAACCGCACGCTCATAGCCTCTTCTCTTTGGGTGATACATATAAAAGAGCCACCGATAGACCGAGCCAAGGCCTTCCCATAAAGGCGAGCGTGTCTGCACCAATAAGTTCGGTTCGGTGGCACCTGATCAACTTGGCACAAAGCATGTCTCCAACAGCAAACACAAGCATCAGGTGCAACAAGAAATAACAACATTAGTGGGACAAACCAAGATATGATTATAGTCACATCATGATTCAAATCATATTTTAGTAGATTAACTTGGTCATATTAGGATGATCAAGATCTTATCATGCACATAGCATTACTATGCAGGCCGCTAAGCATGATAAGGTACTAACATGATCAAAGCATATCATGAACATGGCATATCATGGATAAAGCATCATGATAACATGGTTAAAGCATGACATGGTATTAGCATAATCATGAATGGGATAGTTCAAAGCATGAGGTCATGGTCAAAGCATAGCATCACATATTATGCAAGATTGCATCACCAACATGGTCCAATCATGTGGACATAGCATGATTTTATGATATCAAAATAATCATTATTCATCGAAGATTAAAGCATATTTTAAAAATGTCAAGGCTTTGCAAAGTTATTCATGGTCAAAGTTGGGTCTAACCTAATTGATTTAAATTGATTTAAATCAATTTTCGTGGATTTAACAGTAGGGTGACGCCGAAGGCGCCTTTTGGAACTACACCTCCTTTTAGAAAACGGATCGGGGGGGGGCTAGGGTGGCTGACAGTGGGCCAACCCTGTCATATAAATCGAGAGGGAGGGGGAAACAGAGGAGGATGAGGCTCACCAGCGAAGAACTCCAGCGAGGGGGGGGGCACGGTAGAGGCAGGGACCAGAGGGAATCAACGGGGAAGGTCAAGGCAATCCTCCCCATATCCGTAGCTCCCGGAATGATGCTCGTTTGCTAGGGGAAGAGGTGTCGCGGCGACGACCAAGCTCCTATCTTCGGCGAGGATCACTGTGGTGCCTTGGAAGGGTCAAGGGATCCACTGAGTTGATCTCTATCTCAATGGAAAGGTTACTGCAGCAAACTTGGGGAAGAGGCTGAGTTCAAATGGTGAGGATTGGGACATAGCCAGGTTGTCACATGTCTTTGGGCCTGGAAGGACTAGGGATCTGAAGAGTTTCAGCCCAAATGGCCAAAGGAAAAGTATACTTCCTTTGCACGTGCCAAGATGGACCAGAAGTGTTCTGTTGAAGCTGGCATCATATATTTGTGATGAAATGGGCTCAAATTTGGTGTAATGGGTTATATGGGGGTGTGCTCATGTGTGTAAAATTTCATGGCCATTGGATACACATAGCTAGTACTTGCTTCACCATGTGTCCCACTGGTCAGAAATTCCCACATGATGATGCACTCATATATGTGATGGGGTTTAGCTCAAATTTGGTTTGGTGGGGTTATTTGGTGGTGGAAACATGCTCAAAAAGTTGCAAGGAAAATGGAGTCCCCTGGCTTGCACTTCCTTCACAATGCCCTTTTCTGCATCCACACTTTGGGAATTTATGGTGGGAGTTTGGCTAGGCAAATGGTGGTGGAATTTGGTGTAGGCCAATGATATGATCACATGAGATTGCACAAAAAGTTTCACCAGCAATGGAACAAGATAAATAGAACCTCCTTCACAAAGTGCCAATCTGCCCCCACAGACAAATGAATTTTTCTAGGGGAAAAATCACTTGGGCCATGCAATGTTGTTGGAGGATTTGGCAAGATATGGTGTCAAGGCTAGGTGGGAATTATTTGGGGATTTATGGAGCAATATAAATATTGGTTGCTTGACAATTCCTCAAATATATGGCTTGAATGAAAATGGTGGCTTGGATGGGTGGATCAATGGAATGATATGGCAAAACGGGTTTGGAAACAAGGGCTACTTGAGCATCGAAGGAGAATATGCTCAAGTTCAAGTCCTAAGAGTTGCTCAAAATCCAAACCAAATGGCAAATCCAGAACTAACTCAGAAAAGTTTTTGGAAAAAAGAAAGTTCCAAAATCCAGGGTGTCACAGCCTCCAAGGTGTGGGAGTGTGTCAGAGGCGTCATGTGGCGAAGCAGCCGGAAGCGGAGGTGGAGAATGGGGAAGGGGAGTTGCCCCCTCATATTCTCAACCCCTCACTTAAATAATCACAAGGCTACCTTAGGGAAGTAATTTTTCTATGCCATTGCAAGTGAATTGATTACCGTGGGCATCCTGCTGCATTGCCTCGAGTCTTACCTTCTTTTGCAGGATAACAACGTCACACCCTGTCAAATTCAACTGGCGACGTGGCACATGGCAAGACCAGCGCTGTCCCCGTGACGTGACAACCAATGCATAGATTACTAGGCCTTTTCAGATGACTCAGCCCCGATTTCGGGAGACCTCCATCGGAGCCGAGCCCGGGGGCAACTGTCGGTAACCGGGAACTTGGGTGTCCCGTATTCCTACATATCGGGCTCACCTCTCGGATTGAAAATAAGAAGTCAAGGGGCTCTTTCCTCTCTATGCTCCGGCAAGGGCGTCCAGAAGAAGAATCCACGTAGATCACCCTCAAGACCTCGGTGTACAAAGTGACATCGAGGAAAGGAGAAGAAAGACACCAGTGCTTCAACCACAGAGTATCACGGCCAGAAGAGTTCCGGCATGAAGATAACGGAGTGCCATATGCTCATACTGTACTCTGGGAGAGTACCTCGCCCAGCCTTCGGCATGGTGGGACCCTAGCCGGTTCCCTCCGCCCGACAAAGCAAGCAGTGCATTTAATGCACTAGAAGACAACATGCGCCACATTGCAGTAGGACGCTGACACCTGCGCGAGCCCTCGCGGCTACACTTAGCGCGCGGATGAGCCAGCCATCCACGCGGCACTGCTGGACCTTGTCGGAAGACATCATTACTCTTCGCGTTCGCACGGAGGTGAATAGGATAATGACTATCATGGTAGCTATTAGTGGTCCTGTGACGACCCCCTTAAGCTATAAAAGGGAGACATCGACCACCTCAAAGGGGGGAGAAAGAAGAAGAAGGAAGAAGGAAAAGCAGAGAAAGGAAGAGAAGGGAGACAAGGTAGAGATGGATCGGACCTCAAACGATCCATAGAGATAGAGAGAGAGAGAGAAAGGACCAGGCAACAAGGGGGCTGGCCTTGAGGAGTTCATCCTTGAGCTTCTCGGTAGTATAGGAAAACCCAGGATCCACCTTCTGGGATATGAGAAAGTATCCACCCGGCAAGGAGAGTGGAGTGTAGTGTAGGGCATCCTCTCCCTGAGGGTCACCTTGTACTGTATTCTACTCTGCTACCCACAAGAAAGATCATACATGGTGGAGTAGGGTCTTACGCTCCTGAGCAGCCCAAACCTGGGTAAACTACCGAGTTTGCTGGTATCGCCTTATCAACCTCAGTGACATTTCAACTCCAACATCAACATCCACAATCACGAGACAAAAAGGAGCCCTGCGTCCTCCGCACCCCCCGCGTGGACCCCCTAGGCCGCGCCCTGCTGGAAGAAGCCTTCCGGGAGGATAGCCTGGGCGGCGTCGCCCCAACAGACCGAACCCACGACATATTTCTTGTGTGTTCTTGCATTTTCTCTGTTGCCGTTTGTTACTTTGGCCATGTAGTAGATTGGAACTCCAAGAGGGAGTGTCATGCATGATTGTGGGTTCATGCCATGTGATGTCTAGCTTGGGTGACAGAAACATGAGACTAGGAGGTGTGTTGTTGCCACCAGGGAGAAAATCGGTGCTTGTAACTCTGGTTGAAAGGATTGCTTACATTATGTTAGAGTGTTAAGAAAATTTTCCATTGCTCTGAGCCTACAATTTGGTTGGGGTTCGCAACTTAATACTAACGATATGTTCTGGATAGATATCTCAAGGTGGATGATTCGTTAGTAGAAGCTGATGGATAATCGGTCTACTTGTTTGGGTGTAATGCCCATACGATTGAGCCTCTATACTTTCTAGTACCATAATTAGCATTGTGGTGCATTTATAATTCTGTCAATTGCCTCGCTGTAATTTGTTCACCAAGAATAGTTGTTTATCGTCTTTTGGGAGAGAGATCGCTAGTGAAAGTCATGGGACCCCGGTCCATATTTCCACCATACTTTACACCATTCTTATTTACTACTTTTACTTTCCTTTGAGTAGATCCACTATTATTTCCCTCTGTGTTTTGATCCTTTGTAAACAGAAAGGCCAGAGAGATTGAAAATCTCTCTGAACTCGTTGGGAGCAAAGTTATTTTTGTTCTTGTGTGTAGGTACACGTCAACTTACACACCAGCTAAACTTCTGCGGCATTGTCACCTACTTGTAGCTCTTGGAATCCTACTGGAGACATAAACCTTGGTATCTTCACTGAGGGAAATTTTCCGCTATATGCATCATAACCTTCCACTTGGGGTAACCAACGAGGAGGTGTTATCTGCACCCACCAAGCTAAATTCCTTGCACCGTTGCCGAGGATTCCAGTCTTGATGATAGCGGAGTTGCACACTACCTTTTATATTTTCTTTTTAGTCTTGTTAGTGTACTTTATAGTTTTTTCTTTAGAGTCTTTTACCAAAAACACCAAAAAAAATAGTTACTTTGTTCTTAGCTTGCTTCAAGTTTTAGTAAGTATGTCTAAGTATTTTGCCTTTGGTGTCGCACCCGAAGGAGAAGTCCTCACCTTCAAACAAAGGGGTGGAGAGAGTTTGAAAGATGTTGGTATAGGATTAATGATTCCAAAAAATAGAGCCGCCAAGAAGCAATCCACCACTATTCTCCTTAGAAACTTTTATGCTGGAATTACTTCTTGGAATAGGTTTATTCTAGACACAACAATAAGTGGGAATTTCTTGAAAGCCCCCATTTGGGAGGCTCTTAATGTTATGGAAAATCTTGTCGGAGTTCCACCTATTGTTGACACGAAAGATAATATCACTTTAGTTCACATTATGAGTAAACTTGAGAAGATAGAGCTAGAAATGTCAAGCATGGGTAAGATAAATGAAGTGCATTTTAGGATTTAACGGAATTTGAATAGGATTGATAGATCCATAAGCTAAGTTAACAAAACTTTGGAGACCCTTAAATCCAAGGATGATGACCCTTCTAGGATTTGTAAGATTGAGGAAATTATTGATACTTTAGGAACCTACTTATCCTCAATCAAAACCAAAAAGGTAGAGACCGCGACAAAGAAGGAACCCAAGTCCATTTATGTAACTAAGGTTCCTAAAACCAAAATTGATCCAACCATTGCCAAGGGTAACGAAACTGTGAAGATCTTGGAGCAAATACCCCTATTGAATATAATTAGAAATGAAACTACAATTGGTCTTACTACTTTTACTTTCGTTCCTAGAAGAAGTTTTATTACTAGTACTTTATTTGGAAGTCCTTTTTAAAAGATTAGTTGTACTACTAAAGATATTTTTGATGATCTTGATTATGGTTCAATCGATACACCTTGATATTTTTTGCTTCATGCCTAGCTCAAAGGCATAAAAGAAAGCGCTTATTGGGAGGCAACCCAAAATAAATTTTACTTTCAGTTTTAGTAGTCTTGATGCTTGTTACTACTGTAGCAACATCATTGTATCTTTATTTTGAAGCTTTGTGCCAAGTTTTAGCCTCCGGTGGCAAGTGGATCAAAAGTTGTGACATGCTGTACAGAAAATGAATTATGTCTGCTTGACGGAAAAATTCACGTAAAATCACCAGATCATTTTTTGATCTAAATTGTTTTGACAGTATGAACTATACAATTGGCTAACTACCACATGTTCTGAGTTTTTTATTTGAGTTGCAGAAGTACCCCGAAAAAATTATTTACTACCTGATGTTCTATTTTTCGCAGATTCTCCCCTGTTTTGCGCTTCTTCAATTTTGCAAATCTTGCGCATGCTTTTTCCTTGCAAAAACTTTTTTGCAATCTTTAGAAACATTGGCCTTGTTGAAAATACTTGTTTCCAACAAAGGCTAAGTGGAATTAATTTTTTTGAGGTACTAACCACTCTAATTAGTTTATGATGAGTTTCGTATGAAATGAGTTTTCAAGTGTGTGAAGGGAGATGATGAAAGAAGATTCAGGAGTACCAAAAGCTCAAGCTTGGGTATGCCCCCGACACCTATATTAAAGGTGACTCAAGAATCTAAGCTTGGGGATTCCCCTGTGCATCCCTTTCTTCATCAACAATCATTAGTTCGTCCTTCTCCGCACTATATTTTTATCACTTAATTTGTTATGTGCTATGCTTGTAGCGTCTTGCATTTACTTTTTAGTTTCCTATGTTTAATTTTGTTTGTTGTTCATAACAAGTTGTACCCTTGCATGCCTTGTTTGGGAGAGAAAAACTCTCCACTTTAGTTTTCATTCCAATCTTTGTTGAGTGTTCTTTATTATTTCTAGCTGCTATCATATTTTAGTTGTTGTTCTTCATGTTTAACTTTAAGAGCTTCGTTTAGGATATTGTTTTTAGTACTCTCTTGAGTTTCATGCTTATCTTGTTTAGAGAGTTGGCCTGTTGCACTGAATGTGTGTCTCACTTTGAGTAGGTAATTTAGGTTGATATTATAAGTTTAGTAGTAACTTGCAATAGTTTTGAGGTGTTGTTTTGAGTAATGTTTGGACTTCTGTGTGTCAAGAGCTCAAGCCTATTAGTAATAGGTGTCGTATTTTGGTTCAAAGTGCTTATATTCGAAAACTACACAAATTAGTTGAGAACTCTAGCTACTAGACGGACCACTAACCTCTGGAGGGGTTGTAATATATAGAGTACCCTCGCGTTCTCATGGGTTGAGGATGCACAAGGATAACAAGGCCCCCATACACTCCTCCTAGGGCTACTTGTCTCTTTGTGAATCTCCTGACTAGATAGAGAGATACGGATAATAAGTGGACGAGTTCCTTTGACTAATGCGAGTATTCGATTGTTGGCACTTCCACCATCCATATTTTGCTAGCCTATTCGGTACTGTGCATTGCCCTTTCTCATCTTTAGAGTTGGTGCAAACTTCGTCGGTACATCCAAATTATTGTCATAATATACTCTTTCATCATAAGCCTCATTATATCCTCCTCAAAACAGCCACCATACCTACCTATCAAGGAATTTCCATAGCCTTTCCGACATACAATGCCATGCAACATCCATCTTCTCATGACTTGATTTTCATTGTCATACATCATTTTTCTTGATCATAGAGCCACATGCTAGTTGGGCCTTTCCCTTATAGTTGCTACATGATGCGCTAGTATCATTTCATATTCTGCTACACTGGTAGAGGCATACATTTGCATACCTCATGACTTAGTTTCAGTTTTATTTATGTTGAGTACTTCTGTAAAAGTGTGCGATCTTCATCATCCTTGTAATATATAGACTATTGCCCTTAAGTGAGGAAAAGATCCCAAATAGGACACGGATAAAAGATCCCAAAATAGGAGAATGAAAAGATCCCAAATAGGACAAATGAGAGATAAATATAAAGAGCCAAATAGGCCACAAAAATACAAAGAAACAGAAAAAAGAGAAATAAATAAATAAAAAGAGTGAAAGGGCGATACTACTATTCCTTTTAAAAGATCCACACTCAGGCTTCAAAGTAGAATTTAGACTTCATAGAGAGTTTTCATATCATTCATGCATAACTATGTGGGTACCCTTACACTATAGAACTTGCCTTGTATATTCCAATGATGAGACTCCTCAAACGTGCTCCAGGTCCTCGTGAGCAAGCAAGTTGGATGCACCGCCACTAGTTCCATTAGAGAGCTTCATATTCATAGCTCATTTGTGCATCCGTTGCATGGCAATCCCTACTCCTCACATCTTATCTATTATTTGGCTTTCTCTCGCCTATGATTGTCCTCATTGATGTGAGCTTTCACACTTTTTGACTTCCTTTCCCCATCATTTTATTCTCTTTGCCATCCTAAGTGCAACTAATCTTGCTCTCGCTCATTCATTGCATGAGTGCTTGAAATCAAAATGGGACGATTGATGTGACTTGTACCTGTCCAGTGGTCTTGGGACGATTCATAATAAGATTCCAAAGGAGACTAAGTGTGAAGTTTTAGTAGATTGGGTTCTCAACAACTATTCAGTATTTTTATGATCTAAACCCATCTCCCAATTTCTGCGCGGGAACACTGATTGGAGATATTCGAGTCACGGACAGCGAGAGCTTCTTGCACCTTTATTGTCAGAACCCCAACTAGGGTAAGTGCTAGGGTTTGAGTTCCCCTTTGCATCATGCAAAATTTCAAAAGAAAATTCAAAAATGGGGAAAAGAAAAGCCCTGAGAAATTAAATCAAATGGCCAGATAAAAATCTTTTTCCAAAAATCATTTGAATATTTGGAAAATTCCTATAAATGATGTTGATCATTTTAAAAGTGGTTTGGGTTCATTACCATGCCCATGGAATATTCAAAAATTCAAAATGTGCCTTGGAAAATTAAAAGAACCCCTATTTGATTTGAAATTCAAATAAGTTGAATTTCAAAAATGTCCAAATCCTAAATGTGACTAGCTACTGGTCACCTAGGATTTATAAAACTATTTGGACATTTATTAAAAATGCCTAGCTAATTTATTTAGTGGGGCCATCCTATTTACAGAAATATAAATAGAAAAACAAAAGCAGAAAGAGAGAAGACCTACCTGTTGCCCAGGGCAAGGCAATGATCTCAACCTCCTTGAATTTGCCACCTTTGAGGATTTAGTCAACAGATCCTTCAGACCTGAGCATGGCAATGAAATTTTCGAGGAGTCTCGCAAGCATGCTCTTGAGCTTGCTCCTTCTTCAAGTTCAGCCCCTCAGAAACGCCGAATGTGGATCCCAACCAGAGCCATACCTCAAAACTTTCTGCAGAGACCAACCTCCAATATATGCCATCCACCCCAACACATTATTCCACCCCGGAATGATGGTGTGCAGCCAAGTAATCCCACTCCCAGCAATGCAAACAGGGTATGCTTTAAGTGTGGTCTTCCAGGCCATTACTATCGTCAATGCCCTCAGGTCTTGATGGCACCACGTCATTCTCGACCCAAGCCTCCAAAGAAATCAACCATCAAAGCCTTTCTAGCAAAGCCTTCATCCACTAGTAGTGTTGGTGTGAACCAAATCTCCGTAGAAGAAACCACTGCTGCTTCTGACGTCATTCTTGGTACACTCCCAGTCAATCATGTCCCCGCCTCCATTCTTTTCGATCCAGGAGCTTCTCATTCATTCATGTCGGAGAGTTATGCACTTCGTCATGAGTTCGCCTTTTAAGAAATGTTTTCTCCAATGATCATTCAAACTCCTATTTCAAAGTGGCAAACTAATAGAGTAAGCCATGGTAATCAAATTGCAATTGAGGGTTTAGTATTCCTTGCTTCTCTTATAGCCCTCAAGTCTTCGGACATTGATGTCATCCTAGGAATGGATTGGTTATCAAGGAAGAATGCTTTCCTTGATTGTAAATCCAAGTCAGTTAAACTCACCAATCCTTCAGGCCAGATCATTGACTACACATCACCCAGTTCTAGAATCCAGATGCATACTTTGAATGTGCTTCCCCTTCCAGACCTTGAAGATGTTCCGGTGGTTCGTGACTTCCCGGATGTCTTTCCTGAAGAGCTGCCGGGAATGCCACCCGACAGATGTGTAGAGTTGATAGTGGATCTTGTGCCAGGAACCGCGCCAATTTCTAGACGCCCATACAAAATGGCCCCACATGATTAGCTGAGCTAAAAATCCAACTTGAAGCTTTGTTGGCAAAAGGCTTCATCCGCCCTAGCTCATCGCCATGGGGTTGCCCCATTCTGTTCGTAACGAAGAAAGATGGAACAGAAAGGATGTGCGTAGACTATCGCCCGCTAAATCTAGCGACGATAAAGAACAAGTACCCACTACCCAGGATCAATGATCTTTATGATCAACTTGCAGGATCCTATGTCTTCTCCAAGATGGATTTGAGATTAGGCTATCATCAAATCAAAATATGAAATGAGGACATTCCAAAAACGGCTTTCACTACTCGTTATGGTCTTTACGAGTATACCGTCATGTCCTTCGGCTTAACCAATGCCCCCGCCACATTCTCGCGCTTGATGAATTCGATCTTCATGGAGTACCTAGATAAATTTGTTGTAGTTTATCTTGATGACATTCTCATCTACTCGAAGAACGAAGAAGAGCACGCAGAACACCTTAGGTTGGTATTGATGAAACTTCGAGAGCATCGCCTATATGCCAAGTTCTCTAAGTGCGAATTTTGGCTACCAGAAGTGACCTACTTAGGTCACGTGATTTCTGTGAAAGGCATTGCTGTCAATCCCGAGAGAGTTCAGGCCGTCCTTGACTGGACTCCACCTGAATCGGTTAAGCAAGTCAGGAGTTTTCTCGGCCTAGCAAGCTATTGCCGCCGCTTCGTTGAGAACTTCTCCAAAGTTGCGAAGCCTCTAACCGAACTCCTCAAGAAAGATAAGAAATTCCAATGGACCCCCAAGTGCGAGAGAAGCTTTCAAGAGCTAAAAAGAAGATTGACTTCTGCACCCGTACTTGCACCTCCAGACACCAAAAGGGATTTCGAGATCTATCGTGACGCTTCACGGCAAGGGTTAGGATGCATACTTATGTAAGATAGACATGTGGTAGCTTATGCTTCACGCCAGTTGCGGCCACATGAAGAGAACTATCCTACCCATGATCTTGAACTCGCTGCCGTAGTGCATGCCCTGAAGACTTGGCGACATTACCTCCTTGGTAATCGTTGTGAGATCTATTCTGATCACCAAAGCCTCAAATACATATTCACCTAGCCAGATCTTAATCTCAGGCAAAGACGCTGGATAGAGTTGATAAAAGATTATGACTTTGGAATTTCTTACACCCCAGGCAAAGCCAATGTCATGGCTGATGCACTAAGTCGTGAGTCGTATTGTAACAACCTCATGTTACAACACTATCAACCACTTCTTCATGAGGAATTTCGAAATCTCAATCTCGAGATTGTTCCTCGTGGATCTCTTTTCAACTTTGTGGCGAAGCCAACCCTTGAGGATCAAATCATAGTTGCCCAAAGGCGTGCACGAGGTGTTCGCCGGATCAAGGAGAACATTGCTAGCAGAGTTGCTAAATGTTTCTCCACAGATAGCAAAGGATCGGTATTCTTCGAAAATCGTTTGGTAGTACCTAAGAATAGGGATCTAACGCAACTCATCCTCAAAGAAGCCCATGACACACCCCTCTCGATTCATCCTGGTAGCACAAAAATGTACCGAGATCTACGCTAGAGATTTTGGTGGACCAGGATGAAGAGAGACATTGCTCGATTTTTTGCCGAATGTGATGTTTGTCGTCGCATTAAGGCAGAACACCAAAAACCTGCTGGTACACTTCAACCTTTGCCTATTTCAGAGTGGAAATGGGACAAAGTCGGTATGGACTTCATCACCGGCTTTCCAAAAACCCAGAAAGGAAACGATGCCATCTTCGTTGTCATAGATAGGCTTTCCAACGTTGCTCACTTCCTTCCAGTTCGTGAGTCTATAACTGCTAGTCAGTTGGCGGACTTGTACGTCTCTAGAATTGTGTCTCTTCATGGTGTTCCTTTGGTAATTAATTCTGATCGTGGTAGCCTTTTCACCTCTAGATTTTGGGGAAGCTTTCAGAATGCTATGGGAACTCATCTATCCTTTAGTACAGCTTTCCATCCTCAGTCTAGCGGTCAAGTTGAAAGGGTTAATAAAATCTTGGAAGACATGCTCAGAGCTTGTGTTATCTCATTCGGGAAGAATTGGGAGAAATCTCTTCCATTTGCCGAATTTTCTTATAACAACAGTTTCCAATCTAGTCTGAACATGGCTCCTTTTGAACTCCTATATGGACGACGATGTCGAACACCCCTTAACTGGTCAGAAACCGGTGAAAGACAACTCTTTGGACCGGATATGATCAAGGAAACAAAAGAGCAAGTTCGCATTGTTCGTGATCGTTTGAAAGACGCACAGTCTCGTCAGAAAAGCTACTATGATCGTCATCATAGGCAAGAAAGCTACAATCTGGATGACACGGCTTACCTTCGGGTTACTCCTCTGAAGGGAACCCAAAGATTCGGTATCAAAGGCAAGTTGGCCCCACGTTATATCGGACCTTTCCGCATTCTCGCTAAACGTGGAGAATTTGCCTACCAACTTGAACTACCCCTTCACCTTTCCCGAGTACATGATGTATTCCATGTGTCACAACTCAAGCGTTGTTTCAAGGACCCCATCCGCGAAGTCGACCATGAAACGCTTGATCTTCAAGATGACCTTTCTTATCGAGAGTACCCTGTTCGTATTCTTGATTCGGCAGAGCGTGTCACTCGTCGTCAGAAGATCAAGTTCCTCAAAGTGCAATGGTCACATCACTCCGAGAAAGAAGCAACATGGGAAAGAGAAGACCGCCTCCGTGCCGATTACCCCTCCTTCCTCCCGACGACTTCTGAATCTTGGGACGAGATTCTTTTGAGTGGGGGCGAGTTGCCAGAACCCCAACTAGGGTAAGTGCTAGGGTTTTAGTTCCCCTTTGCATCATGCAAAATTTCAAAAGAAAATTCAAAAATGGGGAAAAGAAAAGCCCTGAGAAATTAAATCAAATGGCCACATAAAAATATTTTTCCAAAAATCATTTGAATATTTGGAAAATTCCTATAAATGATGTTGATCATTTTAAAAGTGGTTTGGGTTCATTACCATGCCCATGGAATATTCAAAAATTCAAAATGTGCCTTGGAAAATTAAAAGAACCCCTATTTGATTTGAAATTCAAATAAGTTGAATTTCAAAAATGTCCAAATCCTAAATGTGACTAGCTACTGGTCACCTAGGATTTATAAAACTATTTGGACATTTACAAAAAATGCCTAGCTAATTTATTTAGTGGGGCCAACCTATTTACAGAAATATAAAAAGAAAAACAAAAGCAGAAAGAGAGAAGACCTACCTGTCGCCCAGGGCAAGGCCCACTTCTCCTCTGGCTCGGCCCAGCCCACCGCGGCATTTGTCTTCTACCTCCCCGCCGAGCCAAGCAGCTCGATGGAGGCAGGGAGACCACGGCGACGCCACCGCGACGCCTCGGCCCTTCTAGGCCTCCTCCTCGCAACCGAGTACGCCACGAAGCTGCTCACACACCCCCGCACTCTCTCCCCCTCTCGGAGCTCGCTTTCCTCCTCTCCCCCTCGCGATTTTCTCCGCCAGCAGTAAGCTCGCCGGAGCGTGCGGCCGCACAGCCGTGGCCAACAGCCGAACCGGACCTCCCCACCGTGTCCAGGGAGACCAGCGCCCTCGTATTCATCTCCAACAGCTGGGAATCGAGCCCAGCGCCACTAGAGGAGCCGTCTGCCTCACGAGTTCGTCGCCGGCCGCCGTGGATTCCGGCAAGGAACTGCACGCCTTCGAGCCTCCTCCGGTCTCCTCGAGCCCGCCTCTACAATCATGGTGAGGCTGCGGTCATTTCGCCCCATCTCTCGCTCTTCCCCGTGCTCTTTGTCAATGACGACCACCACGGCAGCTCCGGCCGCCGCTGCTCTTCGTCGCCGGTGCGCTCCCAGGCCTCCCCTTGAACCCCCGATGGCACTGCTTGATGCGCACGAGCCCCAGCTCCACGTAGCTGGTCTCAGCAGGCAAAACGGTGCCCGGGAACGCCACCCCGAGTGGGCGCCGCCGTGACCCGTGGTCACTGGCGGTTAGCCGCCGGCCACTTTGGCCTAATGACCCCTTAACCACCCCCTAAACTGACCCCGCAGCCACTGACAGTGGGGCCCCAAACCCCCTAACCCCTCTGCTAACTAAAACAGAGAGGGATTAATTCCCTCTATCACTGATATGGGGGCCCCAGCAGTCAGACCCCCCCACGTCATGCTGATGTCAGCATGACGCAGTAAATCAATTTCTGTGTTAAAAGAATTTAAAGAAATTCCAGAAATTACAGAAAATAGCCAAAACTTCAATAAATCATAGAAAATTCATATTAACTCCAAATTAAACATATAATATATGAAAAATTATCAGAAAAATGCGAGGATTAAGAATATGCAATTTGTTTTTATGTTTGACCATTTTAAAATGGGGAAACAATGGCAAATGTGCATATGGCTTAATTTGAATTCAAATTTGAAGTTTGAATTTGCAATTCTTTTGCAATACACTTCAATTAAATGGAATTGTCAACACATCAGTACCATGTACATCATGGTTTCACAACTTATCATGTGCTTGAGCATCGCAATTATATTTATTCCTTGATTGCTTTGTTTGCTCGATAGAAGTGGAACCGGAACCGGAGGCCACCCCCTTCGTTGAAGACACCGTGTGTAAACCTCGTCAGCAAGGCAAGCAAACCCCATTGATCATGTCTATAAAATCCCAATTCCCTCTCAGGCTCGCTTATGCATGTTAGGAGATCACTTTGTATCGATTCTACCGCATAGTTGAACCCATATCCGATGCATGACCTATCATCTTGTCACAGTAGTAAACAAACCACAATCCTACCTGACATAGGAGTTGATTGATATCATGAGGCCCCTGCAACTGTTACAGCTTATTGCATGCTTAGTGTTACAATGAGGTTGCTTTTGTTGTGAGTCGGGATGATGGTGAACATGGTGTTGATGAAAGTGAAACTGTGTTGGTGAATCCACCCTAATACAAGGTGAACGATGAGAGGCTGTGTAGGAGTACACAGTGGGTTGTCTCGTTGAACACCGCCTTAAGCACCGAGTTCTTGTATGGTAATCCAAGACATAGAGTACAACCACACATTGGGCTCACTGACCCCTCTCGGCCTAGTACCTTGATCCGTGTCGACGTCCAAGAGTCACATTAGTTCAGGCCTTCCATTTAACATATGCATAGAAAAAGAGTGAGTGGAATTGTTGCATCATCCTAGATATGTGGGTGGATCTGTGAGACAGTGAAACCATCTGTCAGAGGTGGCGTCTTGGTTGCCTACATTGTCTGGGTCCGTTTCGTTGATCCGTCCAGACTCTCGAGCGGTGACAAACTAAGATAGTCGACTCCTGGAATAGACCGATTGTGAGCGAAGTGTCATGTTGAACATCCTCGCTGTCACCCCTTGAACGGTGGCGAGACCTGGCGGTAACTGATGGTCATGTGTGTGTAGCTTACACCCTTGCAAGGTTAAAAAAACTATTCGAATAGCCGCGTCCGCGGTTAAGGACTACTTGGAACCTGTACCTGGTTATTAGACAACTTGAATGGATACTTATAAAACTCGCAAGATAAGCGTGAGTGCTATGGTGTGCTCCTCGTGGGGAAGTCGAGGAAGTAACCATTGTGGTGTATTGGTTGGAGACTTGGATAGTGGACTCGTGTACGCTTCTTACCTCAAGTCTGGTACTCGTAGCACAGGACTAGCCAAGTCAAAGCTGGCACTTCTGCATGTTGAACCCCACCTCCCTTTACCTTGATACTTGAGCATGAGTAGTGTAGTTCTGATGTAAGTCTTGCTGAGTACGACTTTGTACTCACGTTTGCTTATTCTATGTTTTAGATGAGAACCCGGACCCCGATGGAATCACCGTCCTGAAGCTCGACGTTGACCTTGGTAGCATAGTTCCAGACAGCAGTCTGGTCCCTCGTGGAAGGGCATGTTTGTTATACAAGGCTTCTCTAAGCCATTTGTTAATCTTGTCTGTACCCAGACCTAATTTTCTTCCGTTGTATGATGTAATGTTGATCACATATATGTGATCTTTGTATACTCTATGTGTAAGTAAATAAAGAAGTACTTGTAGAGTTATGTGATGATACCTATTGTTCATTCTAGGCATGTGTGCTGCGTGTATGTTGATAACATGCATGTCTTAGTATGGGTTTTCGAGACCTTAGTTGTGATCTGGCTGGCAGTCTTTTATACACCAACTGGCCCTTAGATGTGCGCAGCTTGGGGCATCGTGATGCGATTGCTCGTGACTCTGTCACGTGCACACTTTGTGGTATGATCGAGCCCGCCCTAGACCCCGACTAAGTGATCGGGCTGGAGTAAGTCTAACATGGCTGAGGCGACTTGTCTATGAGTATGGGATTCACCACCCATAAGCATTTAGACTTGTGAGCGGACGTTGAGGACCCACCTCAGTTGATCATCCGGCCTGGATGGGATGCCCCTCACATTTGATGCTTTACGAGAGTGTTATGTGCTTGGCCTTGTCTGCTTAGACAAGTGGGTACGGCTCTAGGCTCTCCATGTGATTGTATCGTGACTGGAATTACATACGCATATTCCGGGTCCCGACAGACTTGGTATCAGAGCAGGACTGTCTGTAGGATTATTCAACCCTTGGTCGAAGTCGAGTCTAGCACTCTATAGTTATATAGTTATTATGGGTATAAGGGAACAACGTAAGGCTTCTTTTTCTCCTTATCCTCATCGATCTGAGTTCTGGGTCACCCTTATCTTTTCTACGGGATGATAGGACTAGGCTCATCTATGTCTGACTAGAACATCTCGTTGTTTTCCTCCTTATAGCCGTAGGATTGTTGCGGTTGTCCAGAGTCTTCGTGTTTTTAGTTCCTTGAGGAAGTTCTGTTCAATCTCCTCGAGGTTGTCGTGTTTTCCATCCCGGTGTAGCCGTTATGCTGCCGGAATTATTCCGAGTTTCTGTGGATCATTGCCTTCGCATTATAATCTTTTCCGTCTTCTTCATGTCCTTCTTGTCTTTGATTCCATCATACAACCTGTTCTGATTGTTGATTTTTATCGCACAGGATGTCAGGTTGAACTCGTAGTGCTGTTCGTCGGAATCGAGACCGTGTTCGGAATCGAAATGATGATGAACCTCTACCACCGCCTTCTGCGGCGGAAATCATGATGGAAGCTGAGAAGAATCGACGTGATCAAACACGCCTTCTGGAGCTCATCGAGCAGAATACCGCCCATCATCGCAATGGGGTTGTGAGCATTCAGGACTTCATCCTCCTCAAGCCACCGGTATTCCGACGTTCTTCTGAGCCCCTTGAAGCTGATGATTGGCTCCGTTCCATCGAGCGTAAGCTTGACACGACACATGTTGCTCCCGATGACCAAGTCATATTCGTGGCATACTTTCTGGAAGGTGCTGCTGCTGAATGGTGGGAGAACTATGTTGTGATGCAGCTCGATGGTCACATAGTGAATTGGCAGGAGTTCTGTGTTGCCTTTCGAGGGTACCACATTCTGGATGAGTTGATGGAGCACAAGAAGGAAGAGTTCTGCAATCTAACTCAAGGAGAGATTTCCATTCATGAGTATGTGAGAGAGTTCAACCGTCTTGCTCGTTATGCCCAAGATGAGATCACTGCCGATGCCAGAAAGCAGGCAAGGTTCCGTAAGAGACTTAGCCCCATCCTTCGTCATGATCTCAACCTCCTTGAATTTGCCACCTTTGAGGATTTAGTCAACAGATCCTTCAGACCTGAGCATGGCAATGAAATTTTCGAGGAGTCTCGCAAGCATGCTCTTGAGCTTGCTCCTTCTTCAAGTTCAGCCCCTCAGAAACGCCGAATGTGGATCCCAACCAGAGCCATACCTCAAAACTTTCTGCAGAGACCAACCTCCAATATATGCCATCCACCCCAACACATTATTCCACCCCGGAATGATGGTGTGCAGCCAAGTAATCCCACTCCCAGCAATGCAAACAGGGTATGCTTTAAGTGTGGTCTTCCAGGCCATTACTATCGTCAATGCCCTCAGGTCTTGATGGCACCACGTCATTCTCGACCCAAGCCTCCAAAGAAATCAACCATCAAAGCCTTTCTAGCAAAGCCTTCATCCACTAGTAGTGTTGGTGTGAACCAAATCTCCGTAGAAGAAACCACTGCTGCTTCTGACGTCATTCTTGGTACACTCCCAGTCAATCATGTCCCCGCCTCCATTCTTTTCGATCCAGGAGCTTCTCATTCATTCATGTCGGAGAGTTATGCACTTCGTCATGAGTTCGCCTTTTAAGAAATGTTTTCTCCAATGATCATTCAAACTCCTATTTCAAAGTGGCAAACTAATAGAGTAAGCCATGGTAATCAAATTGCAATTGAGGGTTTAGTATTCCTTGCTTCTCTTATAGCCCTCAAGTCTTCGGACATTGATGTCATCCTAGGAATGGATTGGTTATCAAGGAAGAATGCTTTCCTTGATTGTAAATCCAAGTCAGTTAAACTCACCAATCCTTCAGGCCAGATCATTGACTACACATCACCCAGTTCTAGAATCCAGATGCATACTTTGAATGTGCTTCCCCTTCCAGACCTTGAAGATGTTCCGGTGGTTCGTGACTTCCCGGATGTCTTTCCTGAAGAGCTGCCGGGAATGCCACCCGACAGATGTGTAGAGTTGATAGTGGATCTTGTGCCAGGAACCGCGCCAATTTCTAGACGCCCATACAAAATGGCCCCACATGATTAGCTGAGCTAAAAATCCAACTTGAAGCTTTGTTGGCAAAAGGATTCATCCGCCCTAGCTCATCGCCATGGGGTTGCCCCATTCTGTTCGTAACGAAGAAAGATGGAACAGAAAGGATGTGCGTAGACTATCGCCCGCTAAATCTAGCGACGATAAAGAACAAGTACCCACTACCCAGGATCAATGATCTTTATGATCAACTTGCAGGATCCTATGTCTTCTCCAAGATGGATTTGAGATTAGGCTATCATCAAATCAAAATATGAAATGAGGACATTCCAAAAACGGCTTTCACTACTCGTTATGGTCTTTACGAGTATACCGTCATGTCCTTCGGCTTAACCAATGCCCCCGCCACATTCTCGCGCTTGATGAATTCGATCTTCATGGAGTACCTAGATAAATTTGTTGTAGTTTATCTTGATGACATTCTCATCTACTCGAAGAACGAAGAAGAGCACGCAGAACACCTTAGGTTGGTATTGATGAAACTTCGAGAGCATCGCCTATATGCCAAGTTCTCTAAGTGCGAATTTTGGCTACCAGAAGTGACCTACTTAGGTCACGTGATTTCTGCGAAAGGCATTGCTGTCAATCCCGAGAGAGTTCAGGCCGTCCTTGACTGGACTCCACCTGAATCGGTTAAGCAAGTCAGGAGTTTTCTCGGCCTAGCAAGCTATTGCCGCCGCTTCGTTGAGAACTTCTCCAAAGTTGCGAAGCCTCTAACCGAACTCCTCAAGAAAGATAAGAAATTCCAATGGACCCCCAAGTGCGAGAGAAGCTTTCAAGAGCTAAAAAGAAGATTGACTTCTGCACCCGTACTTGCACCTCCAGACACCAAAAGGGATTTCGAGATCTATCGTGACGCTTCACGGCAAGGGTTAGGATGCATACTTATGTAAGATAGACATGTGGTAGCTTATGCTTCACGCCAGTTGCGGCCACATGAAGAGAACTATCCTACCCATGATCTTGAACTCGCTGCCGTAGTGCATGCCCTGAAGACTTGGCGACATTACCTCCTTGGTAATTGTTGTGAGATCTATTCTGATCACCAAAGCCTCAAATACATATTCACCTAGCCAGATCTTAATCTCAGGCAAAGACGCTGGATAGAGTTGATAAAAGATTATGACTTTGGAATTTCTTACACCCCAGGCAAAGCCAATGTCATGGCTGATGCACTAAGTCGTGAGTCGTATTGTAACAACCTCATGTTACAACACTATCAACCACTTCTTCATGAGGAATTTCGAAATCTCAATCTCGAGATTGTTCCTCGTGGATCTCTTTTCAACTTTGTGGCGAAGCCAACCCTTGAGGATCAAATCATAGTTGCCCAAAGGCGTGCACGAGGTGTTCGCCGGATCAAGGAGAACATTGCTAGCAGAGTTGCTAAATGTTTCTTCACAGATAGCAAAGGATCGGTATTCTTCGAAAATCGTTTGGTAGTACCTAAGAATAGGGATCTAACGCAACTCATCCTCAAAGAAGCCCATGACACACCCCTCTCGATTCATCCTGGTAGCACAAAAATGTACCGAGATCTACGCTAGAGATTTTGGTGGACCAGGATGAAGAGAGACATTGCTCGATTTTTTGCCGAATGTGATGTTTGTCGTCGCATTAAGGCAGAACACCAAAAACCTGCTGGTACACTTCAACCTTTGCCTATTTCAGAGTGGAAATGGGACAAAGTCGGTATGGACTTCATCACCGGCTTTCCAAAAACCCAGAAAGGAAACGATGCCATCTTCGTTGTCATAGATAGGCTTTCCAACGTTGCTCACTTCCTTCCAGTTCGTGAGTCTATAACTGCTAGTCAGTTGGCGGACTTGTACGTCTCTAGAATTGTGTCTCTTCATGGTGTTCCTTTGGTAATTAATTCTGATCGTGGTAGCCTTTTCACCTCTAGATTTTGGGGAAGCTTTCAGAATGCTATGGGAACTCATCTATCCTTTAGTACAGCTTTCCATCCTCAGTCTAGCGGTCAAGTTGAAAGGGTTAATAAAATCTTGGAAGACATGCTCAGAGCTTGTGTTATCTCATTCGGGAAGAATTGGGAGAAATCTCTTCCATTTGCCGAATTTTCTTATAACAACAGTTTCCAATCTAGTCTGAACATGGCTCCTTTTGAACTCCTATATGGACGACGATGTCGAACACCCCTTAACTGGTCAGAAACCGGTGAAAGACAACTCTTTGGACCGGATATGATCAAGGAAACAAAAGAGCAAGTTCGCATTGTTCGTGATCGTTTGAAAGACGCACAGTCTCGTCAGAAAAGCTACTATGATCGTCATCATAGGCAAGAAAGCTACAATCTGGATGACACGGCTTACCTTCGGGTTACTCCTCTGAAGGGAACCCAAAGATTCGGTATCAAAGGCAAGTTGGCCCCACGTTATATCGGACCTTTCCGCATTCTCGCTAAACGTGGAGAATTTGCCTACCAACTTGAACTACCCCTTCACCTTTCCCGAGTACATGATGTATTCCATGTGTCACAACTCAAGCGTTGTTTCAAGGACCCCATCCGCGAAGTCGACCATGAAACGCTTGATCTTCAAGATGACCTTTCTTATCGAGAGTACCCTGTTCGTATTCTTGATTCGGCAGAGCGTGTCACTCGTCGTCAGAAGATCAAGTTCCTCAAAGTGCAATGGTCACATCACTCCGAGAAAGAAGCAACATGGGAAAGAGAAGACCGCCTCCGTGCCGATTACCCCTCCTTCCTCCCGACGACTTCTGAATCTTGGGACGAGATTCTTTTGAGTGGGGGCGAGTTGCCAGAACCCCAACTAGGGTAAGTGCTAGGGTTTTAGTTCCCCTTTGCATCATGCAAAATTTCAAAAGAAAATTCAAAAATGGGGAAAAGAAAAGCCCTGAGAAATTAAATCAAATGGCCACATAAAAATATTTTTCCAAAAATCATTTGAATATTTGGAAAATTCCTATAAATGATGTTGATCATTTTAAAAGTGGTTTGGGTTCATTACCATGCCCATGGAATATTCAAAAATTCAAAATGTGCCTTGGAAAATTAAAAGAACCCCTATTTGATTTGAAATTCAAATAAGTTGAATTTCAAAAATGTCCAAATCCTAAATGTGACTAGCTACTGGTCACCTAGGATTTATAAAACTATTTGGACATTTACAAAAAATGCCTAGCTAATTTATTTAGTGGGGCCAACCTATTTACAGAAATATAAAAAGAAAAACAAAAGCAGAAAGAGAGAAGACCTACCTGTCGCCCAGGGCAAGGCCCACTTCTCCTCTGGCTCGGCCCAGCCCACCGCGGCATTTGTCTTCTACCTCCCCGCCGAGCCAAGCAGCTCGGTGGAGGCAGGGAGACCACGGCGACGCCACCGCGACGCCTCGGCCCTTCTAGGCCTCCTCCTCGCAACCGAGCACGCCACCGAGCTGCTCACACACCCCTGCACTCTCTCCCCCTCTCGGAGCTCGCTTTCCTCCTCTCCCCCTCGCGATTTTCTCCGCCACCAGTGAGCTCGCCGGAGCTTGCGGCCGCGCAGCCATGGCCAACGGCCGAACCGGACCTCCCCACCGTGTCCAGGGAGACCAGCGCCCTCGTCTTCGTCTCCAACACCAGGGAATCGAGCCCAGCGCCACTGGAGGAGCCGTCCGCCTCACGAGTTCGTCGCCGGCCATCGTGGATTCCGGCAAGGAATTGCACGCCTTCGAGCCTCCTCCGATCTCCTCGAGCCCGCCTCTGGAATCACGGTGAGGCTGCGGTCATTTCGTCCCATCTTTCGCTCTTCCCCGTGCTCTCTGTCGACGACCACCACCACGGCAGCTCCGGCCGCCGCTGCTCTTCGTCGCCGGCGCGCTCCCAGGCCTCCCCTTGAACCCCCGATGGCACTGCTTGATGCGCACGAGCCCCAGCTCCACACAGATGGTCTCAGCGGGCAAAACGGTGCCCGAGAACGCCACCCCGAGTGGGTGCCGCCGTGACCCGTGGTCACCGGCGGTTAGCCGCCGGCCACTTTGGCCTAATGACCCCTTAACCACCCCCTAAACTGACCCCGCAGCCACTTACAGTGGGGCCCCAACCCCCCTCACCCCTCTGCCAACTAAAACAGAGAGGGATTAATTCCCTCTCCCACTGACATGGGCCCCCCAGCAGTCAGACCCCCCCCCCCACGTCATGCTGATGTCAGCATGACGTAGTAAATCAATTTCTGTTTTAAAAGAATTTAAAGAAATTCCAGAAATTACAGAAAATATCCAAAACTTCAATAAATCATAGAAAATTCATATTAACTCCAAATTAAACATATAATATATGAACAATTATCAGTAAAATGCAAGGATTAAGAATATGTAATTTGTTTTTATGTTTGACCATTTTAAAATGGGGCAACAGTAGCAAATGTTCATATGGTTTAATTTGAATTCAAATTTGAAGTTTGAATTTGCAATTCTTTTGCAATACACTTCCATTAAATGGAATTGTCAACACATCAGTACCATGTACATCATGCTTTCACAACTGATCATGTGCTTGAGCATCGCAATTATATTTATTCCTTGATTTCTTTGTTTGCTCGATAGAAGTGGAACCGGAACCGGAGGCCACCCCCTTCGTTGAAGCCACCGTGTGTAAACCTCGTCAGCAAGGCAAGCAAACCCCATTGATCATGTCTATAAAATCCCAATTCCCTCTTAGTCTCGCTTATGCATGTTAGGAGATCACTTTGTATCGATTCTACCGCATAGTTGAACCCATATCCGATGCATGACCTATCATCTTGTCACAGTAGTAAGCAAACCACAATCCTAGCTGACATAGGAGTTGATTGATATCATGAGGCCCCTGCAACTGTTACAGCTTATTGCATGCTTAGTGTTACAATGAGGTTGCTTTTGTTGTGAGTCGGGATGATGGTGAACATGGTGTTGATGAAAGTGAAACTGTGTTGGTGAATCCACCCTAATACAAGGTGAACGATGAGAGGCTGTGTAGGAGTACACAGTGGGTTGTCTCGTTGAACACCGCCTTAAGCACCGAGTTCTTGTATGGTAATCCAAGACATAGAGTACAACCACACATTGGGCTCACTGACCCCTCTCGGCCTAGTACCTTGATCCGTGTCGACGTCCAGGAGTCACATTAGTTCGGGCCTTCCATTTGACATATGCATAGAAAAAGAGTGAGTGGAATTGTTGCATCATCCTAGATATGTGGGTGGATCTGTGAGACAGTGAAACCATCTGTCAGAGGTGGCGTCTTGGTTGCCTACATTGTCTGGGTCTGTTTCGTTGATCCGGCCGGACTCTCGAGCGGTGACAAACTAAGATAGTCGACTCCTGGAATAGACCGATTGTGAGCGAAGTGTCGTGGTGAACATCCTCGCTGTCACCCCTTGAATGGTGGCGAGACCTGGCGGTAACTGATGGTCATGTGTGTGTAGCTTACACCCTTGCAAGGTTAACAAAACTATTCGAATAGCCGCGTCCGCGGTTAAGGACTACTTGGAACCTGTACTTGGTTATTAGACAATTTGAATGGATACTTATAAAACACGCAAGATAAGCGTGAGTGCTATGGTGTGCTCCTCGTGGGGAAGTCGAGGAAGTAACCATAGTGGTGTATTGGTTGGACACTTGGATAGTGGACTCGTGTACGCTTCTTACCTCAAGTCTGGTACTCGTAGCACAGGACTAGCCAAGTCAAAGCTGGAACTTCTGCATGTTGAACCCCACCTCCCCTTACCTTGATACTTGAGCATGAGTAGTGTAGTTCTGATGTAAGTCTTGCTGAGTACGACTTTGTACTCACGTTTTCTTATTCTATGTTTTAGATGAGAACCCGGACCCCGATGGAATCACCGTCCTGAAGCTCGACGTTGACCTTGGTAGCATAGTTCCAGACAGCAGTCTGGTCCCTCATGGAAGGGCATGTTTTTTGTACAAGGCTTCTCTAAGCCATTTGTTAATCTTGTCTGTACTCAGACCTAATTTGCTTCCGTTGTATGATGTAATGTTGATCACATATATGTGATCTTTGTATACTCTATGTGTAAGTAAATAAAGAACTACTTGTAGAGTTATGTGATGATACCTGTTGTTCATACTAGGCATGTGTGCTGCGTGTATGTTGATAACATGCATGTCTTAGTATGGGTTTTCGAGACCTTAGTTGTGATCTGGCTGGCGGTCTTTTATACACCAAGTGGCCCTTAGATATGCGCAGCTTGGGGCATCGCGATGCGATTGCTCGTGACTCTGTCACGTGCACACTTTGTGGTATGATCGAGCCCGCCCTAGACCCCGACTAAGTGATCGGGCTGGAGTAAGTCTATGTAAGAGTTAGGATTCAATCGATAACATGGTTGAGGCGACTTGTCTATGAGTATGGGATTCACCACCCATAAGAATTTAGACTTGTGAGAGGACGTTGAGGACCCACCTCAGTTGATCATCCGGCCTGGATGGGATGCCCCTCATGTTTGATGCTTTCCGAGAGTGTTCTGTGCTTGGCCTTGTCTGCTTAGACAAGTGGGTACGGCTCTCGGCTCTCCATGTGATTGTATCGTGAATGGAATTACATACGCATATTCCGGGTCCCGACATTTATGTTCTTACTTTGCTATTTTCAATACTAGATATAGACTCTTTCTTGTTATTTTCTTGACTTGAATTGAATATCTGGCTTACTGTACATCAAAATTCGAATCTTTGTTGGTAGCCTGTCACCATAGAAATTATCTTTGTTGTCATTTACCTACTCGAGGACGAGCAGGAATTAAGCTTGGGGATGTTGATACGTCCCAAACGTATCTATAATTTTTGCTTGCCCCATGCTTATTTTAGTGATATTTCTATATGTTTTGACGCACTTTCATATCATTTACAACATATTTTTGACTAACCTACTAATTAAATGCCTAGTGCTAGTTTCTGTTTGTTATTGTCCGTGCATTGAAGAAAAAGGTCAAAAACAAAAGTGCTCGGAAAATTCCATAAAAATTACCAAAAAATATCCAAGTCGGAAGACTCCAGAAGCCCGAAGGGGGACACCCCCAGCCAGGCGCCTTGCTGGTGCGACCAAGGGGGTGGCTATGCCCTCTTGCCGCCTGGGCCAGGGGGACACCCCTAAGGCTCCCCTTGGGCCTATATTTATCTCCCAAGACAGAAACCCTCAGAGAGTCCCCTGTTATGCGATTTCGTCCAATGTTCCACTGCCGTCGCGATTCCGATCTCGGGATCACCAGAAGAAGCTGTCCCGGCACCCTGCCGGAGGGAGGGTTGACCTACAGAGGCCTCTCCATCACCATGATCACCTCCGGGATGCGTCGTTAGTAGTCCACCTTAGACCATGAGTCCACGACCAGTATCTATGTGATTTCTTCTCTCCAATCTTGTGCTTCAATGTTTGGCCCTTATGAGATGCCTATCATGATCAAGGCACCTATGTATTAATTCCTATTTTTCTACGCCATGTTTGCTAGGATCCAATGGATTATGGGATTATGTTCAGTTTATGATGAGTAATATATTTGGTTTATCTTTATATTTTAGTTCTTGAGTGTTCTTGCATGCTCTCTGTTGCCATTTGTTACTTTGGCCAAGTAGTAGATTGCAACTCCAAGAGGGAGCGTCATGCATGATTTTGGGTTCATTCCCCCCGATGTATTGCTTGACTGACAGAAACATGAGACTAGGGGATGTGCTGTTTCCACCAGGGAGAAATAGTGGTGCTTGTAACTGTGGTTGCAAGGATTTCTTACATTACGCATAGAGTGTTAAGACAATTATCTGTTGCTTTGAGGCTAAGATTTGGTTGGGTTTCGCAGCTTAATACCATCAAGATGTTATGGATAGATACCTCAAGGATGATTGAGCCTCTTTACTTTCTAGTAGCATAATTAGCATTGCGGTGCGTATACAATTCTGTCAACTGCCTACGTGTAATTTGTTCACCCACCATAATTTGGGAGAGAGACATCGCTAGTGAAAGTCATGGGACGCCGGTCCCTATTTCCACCTTAGTTTACACCGTTCTTATTTAATGCTTTTACTTAACTTTCATTAGCTCCACTATTATTTCCCTCTGTGTTTTGATCCTTTGTAAAAAGCAATGCCTGAGGTATTGAGAACCTCTCTGAATTCGTTGGGAGCAAAGTCTTTTGTTTTCTTGTGATCAGGTCCACGTCAACTTATGCACCAACTAAAGTTCTGGCAGTGTTGTCACCTACTTGTAGCTCTTGGAATCCTACTGGAGACATAAACCTTGGTATCTTCAACGACAAAAATTTACCTCTATCTGCATCATTACCTTCCACTTGGGGTAACCAACGAGGAGGTGTTATCTGCTCCCATCACTATGTCACCGAAATCTCATCCGTTACGATAATACAACTAGATAGATCTTGGTTATGGGCAACGCTAGTTAATTTTTGTTTGTTTTCTGCTTCGAACCCCAACAACTTGTTGGTGTTCTCCCCCCTTGATCTTCAATACAATGGTCTCATGAGCTTCCCTACATGATCTAGATCCACTTTATGTAATTGGTGTTCTGTTTGTTGGGATCCCAGGAATTGTCACATTATGACCGGTCCTAAGAGGTTTTTGAATTGTTGTTGCTCCAATTTGTTGTTCTCAATTCTTATTACTAGTGCACGAGTAGCATGATCTCAGATCTAAACTCTTTATGTTTGCACAAATGTAATTGTTGTTCTAGGTTACATAAACGGTTATATCCACTTTTTAATTGTCCCGAACCGGAGACCCCAATGGTGACAGCTTGGGATATCAAAGGGAAAAGCTTTTGACTTGACGATTACATGGTTCGTGGAGTGTTAATTCTTTTTTTTGTCTCTCTTTAACAGGGGCACCTTAATCTCCATAAGTTCCATTATTGGCCACGCGACAAAAGTATGGTAGGTGATGAGGATTCACCTCGGCAAATCCCATGGTTAGGAACCCTGGGCTAGATCGTAGAGGAGATGTGCATGTTGGCGATACTCGTCGGCTAATAGTAGGCAGGGATTTACCTAGGTTTAAGGCCCTCGATCGGTGAAACGCCTACTTCCTGGTCAATTGTATTATGATGGAGGCGATTACAGTGGAGGTCGAGGCAAGATCGCTTTGGATCGGAGGTAATGCTTGAATTCTCGATGGCCTAGACGCCCCCTCTCGCAGCCTTTATATATTAGGCTAGGTCGCAAGGACTCCATCTAGGTTTACAAAGAGAGTTTCCTAATCTAGTTTTAGTTTTGGACGCCAAGTTGTATCTTCGATAATCCTCGAGAACTCCTATGGCGGTGCCTCGAGTAGGCCAGGAGTGGGACGGTCGAGGATTCCAACGGGCCTTCAGTCTTGATACGCACCAGGTACCCTCATCTTTAGGAGTCATGGGGTCATCCCCTCGTCAGTAGCCCCAATGTGCCTGGGGGACTCGAAGAGGCGCGCAGGGACTCGAATCCATAATCGCCTGTCTTCATGCGTGCAGCTCCGCTGCGAGTCGTCCGCTGTTAGCCACAAAAGATAGTTTTAGGGCTGATAAGCTGAAAGGGCCCAAGGAAGTCGACAGGTCGAGCCTTGGCGAATTGCGCTAGTGGCAAACACCTCAATATCTCTAATCAAGCACGCGTCCCTCGACATGACATGGAAAGCAACCGGTGTCTAGCAAAGCCCATGCCGGTGCATGTCTTATAGGGCCAATGCCACCGGTATCAGAAAATAGCCTTAACGCGTCCGTTATTTGCTGAACTTCTTCATGCATTGCGCATGGAAAACATCGGGAGTGAAGTCGCAGCTGTGGCAAGTCCCAGCCCGGCCGACTGCGCAGCGAGTTCTTACCTACGCGCTAAGCTTGCACGGAATCTGGGGTGCAGCGTGTCGCCATCCAGCCATCATTTTTTATAGAGGCACGGAGCCTAATTATAAGTGCACCCACTTGGAAAAACGAATCAAGTGGACTAATAGTAGTCACTCGCGGAGCATTTCCGAACTCGGGCGAGGAGTCGATAAGAGCCGCACCCACTCGAATAGTCCTCGAGTGGGATGATCGTGTACTCACCCATATAGCACTCGAGTGCTTCGGCGGATTGTTCTCCTGGATGTCAATTAGGTCTTTCCTTCTAGTACGAGTAGTCACTCGAGCACTTCATCATCTTCTGGGTGAGGGAGCACCTGAACTCTATAGATGCATTAGTCCTTGCTAGTGTGAGTGATCGCTCGAGTGCGTCATAGTATGTTGGGTGAGGGAGTACCCGAACTCTATAGATGCATTTGTTCTTGATAGAGGGGAGTAGCCACTCGCGTCCTCAAGGCTTGATCCTTGCTCTGTTTTTTGCAAAGACAGGGCGCTCCCAATGGGACTAAAATTTTGAAATAAAAAGTTTGGAGAAGAGAGTCAGAGAATCTTTCCGCTGTTCAATTTTTGCAATGAGTTGTATTGAATCAATCCTGTCTGAGCTGTCGTGATGTCAGATGTTGTGATGATGCTCCAGATGACGTTCTTGATGAAGGGGCTGGTTTGTGAACCGTCACATCCTCTGCTTGGCCATAATGACGTTCTATGTTGCAGCGACCCTTTGGGTTTCCGATGCGTGTATAGGAAACACGCGATATTTGATGTCTCCTTTAAATATTTGATGGCTGTGAAGAGGCATCTTTTCTTGGACTCCGTATCGTCACGCGCTCTGGTCTTGATTTAATGATGGCGTCGTTTGTATTTCTGCGCGTTTCCCTTGCTTGCCCTTGGCCTGAGCTATAAATACCTATTGTCTGATTTTTCTTGATCATAGGGCCACATGCTAGTTGGGCCTTTCCCTTATATTTGCTACATGACGCGCTAGTATCATTTCATATCCTGCTACACAGGTAGAGGCATACATTTTCATACATAATGACTTAGTTTCAGTTTTATTTATGTTGAGTACTTTTGTAAAAGTGTGCGATCTTCATCATCCTTGTAATATATAGAGTGTTGCCCTTAAGTTAGGAAAATATCCCAAATAGGACATGAATAAAAGATCCCAAAATAGGAGACATGAAAAGATCCCAAATAGGACAAATGAGAGATAAATAGAAAGAGCCAAATAGGCCACAAAAATACAAAGAAATAGAAAAAGATAAATAAATAAATAAATAAAAAGAGCGAAGGGCCGATACTACTATTCCTTTTAAAAGATCCATAGTCGTGCTTGAAAGTAGAATTTGGACTTCATAGAGAGTTTTCATATCATTCATGCATAACTATGTGGGGACCCTTACACTATAGAACTTCGCTTGTATATTCCAATGATGAGACTCCTCAAACGAGCTCCAGGTCCTCGTGAGCAAGCAAGTTGGATGCACCCCCACTATTTCCATTGGAGAGCTTTCATATTCATAGATCATTTGTGCATCCATTGCATGGCAATCCCTACTCCTCACATCATATCTATTATTTGGCTTTCTCTCGCCTATGATTGTCCTCATTGATGTGAGTTTTCACACTTTTTGACTTCCTTTCCCCATCATTTTATTCTCTTTGCCATCCTAAGTGCAACTAATCTTGCTCACGCTCATTCATTGCATGAGTGCTCGAAATCAAAATGGGAGGATTGAATTGACTTGTACCTGTCCAGTGGTCTTGGGACGATTCATAATAAGATTCCAAAGGAGACTAAGTGTGAAGATTTAGTAGATTGGGTTCTCAACAACTATTCAGTATTTTTATGCTCTAAACCCATCTCCCACTTTCTGCACGGGGACACTGACTGGAGATATTCGAGTCACGGACAGCGGGAGCTTCTTGCACCTTTATGTTCTTACTTTGCTATTTTCAATACTAGATATAGACTCTTTCTTGTTATTTTCTTGACTTGAATTGAATATCTGGCTTACTGTACATTAAAATTTGAATCTTTGTTGGTAGCCTGTCACCATACAAATTATATTTGTTGTCATTTACCTACTCGAGGAAGAGAAGGAATTAAGCTTGGGGATGTTGATACGTCCCAAACGTATCTATAATTTTTGCTTGCCCCATGCTTATTTTAGTGATATTGCTATATGTTTTGGCGCACTTTCATATCATTTACAACCTATTTTTGACTAACCTACTAATTAAATGCCTAGTGCCAGTTTCTGTCTGTTATTGTCCATGCATTGCAGAAAAAGGTCAAAAACTAAAGTGCTCGGAAAATTCCAGAAAAAATACAAAAAACATATCCAAGTCAGAAGACTCCAGAAGCCCGAAGGGCCCCCCTAGGGGGGACACCCCCAGCCAGGCACCTTGCTGGTGCGACCAGGGGGTGGCTGTGCCCTCTTGCCTCCTGGGCCAGGGGGCCACCCCTAAGGCTCCCCTTTGGCCTATATTTATCTCCCAAGATAGAAACCCTTAGAGAGTACCCTGTTACGCGATTTCGTCCAATGTTCCACTGCTGTCGCGATTCCGATCTCGGGATCACCAGAAGAAGCTGTCCCGACACCCTGCCGGAGGGAGGGTTGACCTACAGAGGCCTCTCCATCACCATGATCTCCTCCGGGATGCGTCGTTAGTAGTCCCCCTTAGACCATGAGTCCATGACCAGTATCTATGTGATTTCTTCTCTCCAATCTTGTGCTTCAATGTTTAGCCCTTGTGAGATGCCTATCATGATCAAGGCACCTATGTATTAATTCCTATTTTGCTATGCCATGTTTGCTAGGATACAATGGATTATGGGATTATGTTCAGTTTGTGATTTGTAATATATTTGGTTTACCTTCATATTTTAGTTCTTGAGTGTTCTTGCATGCACTCTATTGCCGTTTGTTACTTTGGCCAAGTAGTAGAATTCAACTCCAAGAGGGAGCGTCATGCATGATTGTGGGTTGATGCCCCCTGATGTATAGCTTGAGTGACAGAAACATGAGACTAGGGGATGTGTCGTTGTCACCAGGGAGAAATAGTGGTGCTTGTAACTATGGTTGCAAGGATTGCATACATTATGCATAGAGTGTTAAGACAATTATCTGTTGCTTTGAGGCTTAGATTTGGTTGGGTTTCGCAACTTAATACCATCAAGATGTTATGGATAGATATCTCAAGGATGATTGAGCCTCTTTACTTTCTAGTAGCATAATTAGCATTGCGGTGCGTATATAATTCTGTCAACTGCCTACCTGTAATTTTTTCACCCAACATAGTTGTTTATCATCTTTTGGGAGAGAGACATCGCTAGTGAAAGTCATGGGACCCCGGTCCATATTTCCACCATAGTTTACACCGTTCTTATTTAATGCTTTTAATTTCCTTTCAATAGCTCCACTATTATTTCCCTCTGTGTTTTGATCATTTGTAAAAAGCAATGCCAGAGGTATTGAGAACCTCTCTGAACTCGTTGGGAGCAATGTTTTTTGTTTTCTTGTGATCAGTTCCACGTCAACTTATGCACCAACTAAACTTTTGGTACTGTTGTCACCTACTTGTAGCTCTTGGAATCGTACTGGAGACATAAACCTTGGTATCTTCAACGACAAAAATTTACCTCTATCTGCATCATAACCTTCCACTTGGGGTTAGCAGCGAGGAGGTGTTATCTGCTCCCATTAGTATGTCACCGAAAGCTCATCCGTTACGATAATACAACTAGATAGATCTTGGTTATGGGCAACGCTAGTTAACTTTTGCTTGTTTTCTGCTTCGAACCCCAACAACTTGTTGGTGTTCTCCCCCCTTGATCTTCAATACAATGGTCTCATGAGCTTCCCTACATGATCTAGATCCACTTTATGTAATTGGTGTTCAGTTTGCTGGGATCCCAAGAATTGTCGCATTATGAACGGTCCTAAGAGGTTTTTGAATTGTTGTTGCTCCAATTTGTTGTTCTTAATTCTTATTACTAGTGCACGAGTAGCATGATATCAGATCTGAACTCTTTATGTTTGCATGAATGTAATTGTTGTTCTAGATTACATCAACGGTTGTATGCACTTGTTAATTGTCCCGAACCGGAGACCCCAATGGTGACAGCTTGGGATATCAAAGGGAAAATATTTTGCCTTGACGATTACATGGTTCATGGAGTATTAATTCTTTTTTCGTCTCTCTTTAACAGGGGCAGCTTAATCTCCATAAGTTCCATTATCGGCCACACGACAAAAGGATGGTAGGTGACGAGGATTGACCTCGGCAAATCCCATGGTTAGGAACCCTGGGCTAGATCTTAGAGGAGATGTGCAGGTCGGCTAATAGGAGGCAGGGATTTACCAAAGTTTAAGGCCCTCGATCGGTGAAACGGCTACTTCCTGGTCAATTGTAATATGATGGAGGCAATTACAGTGGACGTCGAGGCGAGATCGCTTGGGATCGGAGGTGTTGCTTGAATTATCGATGGCCTAGACGCCCCCTCTCCCAGCCTTTATATAATAGGCTGGATCGCAAGGAGTCCATCTAGGTTTACAGAGAGAGTTTCCTAATCAAGTTAGTCTTGGACGCCAAGTTGTATCTTCGATAATCCTCGAGGACTCCTATGGCGGTGCCTCGGGTAGGCCAGGCGTGGGATCGTCGAGGCTTCCAACGGGCCTTCAGTCTTGATACGCACCAGGTACCCTCATCTTTAGGATTCATGGGGTCATCCCCTCGTCAGTAGCGCCAACGTGCCTGGGGGACTCGAAGATTCGCGCAAGGACTCGAATCCATAATCGCTTGTCTTCATGCGTGCAGCTCCGCTGCGAGTCGTCCGCTGTTAGCCACAAAAGATAGGTTATTCAAGGGCTGATAAGCTGAAAGGCCCAAGGTAGTCGACTGTTCGAGCCTTGGCGAATTGCGCTAGTGGCAAACACCTCACTATCCCTTATCAAGCCCGCGTCCCTCGACATGAACTTGGAAAGCAACCGGTGTCTAGCAAAGCCCATGCCGGTGCAGGTCTTATAGGGTCAATGCCACCGGTATCAGAAAATAGCATTAACGCGTCCGTTATTAGCTAAACTTCTTCATGTATTGCGCATGGAAAACATCGGGAGTGAAGTCGTAGATGTGGCAAGTCCCGGCCCGGCCGACTGCGCAGTGGGTTCTTACCTACGCGCTAAGATTGCACGGCATCTAGGGTGAAGCGTGTCGCCATCCAGGCATCATTTTTTATAGAGGCGCGAAGCCTAATTATAAGTGCACCCACTTGGAAAAACGAATCAAGTGGACTAATCGTAGTCACTCGCGGTGCATTTGCGGACTCGGACGAGGAGTCGATAAGAGATGCACCCACTCGAATAGTCCTCGAGTGGGCTGATCGTGTACGCACCCATATAGCACTCGAGTGCTTGGGCGGATTGTTCTCCTGGATGTCAATCAGGTCTTGCCTTCTAGTGCGAGTAGTCACTCGAGCACTTCATCATCTTCTGGGTGAGGGAGCACCTGAACTCTATACATGCATTAGTCCTTGCTGGTGTGAGTGATCGCTCGAGTGCGTCATAGTATGTTGGGTGAGGGAGTACCCGAACTCTATAGATGCATTTGTGCTTGATAGAGGGGAGTAGCCACTCGCATCCTCGAGGCTTGATCCTTGCTCTGTATTTAGCAAAGATAGGGCACTCCCGATGGGACTAAAATTTTGAAATAAAAAGTTTGGAGAAGAGAGCCAGAGAATCTTTCCGCTGTTCTATTTTTGCAATGACTTGTATTGAATCAATCCTGTCTGAGTTGTCGTGATGTCAGATGTTGTGATGATGCTCCAGATGACGTGCTTGATGACAGGGGCTGGTTTGTGAACCGTCACATCCTCTGCTTGGCAATAATGACGTTCTGTGTTGCAGCGACCCTTTGGGTTTCCGATGCGTGTATAGGAAACACACGATATTTGATGTCTCCTTTAAATATTTGTTGGCTATGAAGAGGCATCTTTTCTTGGACTCCGTATCGTCACGCGCTCCGGTCTTGATTTAATGATGGCATCGTTTGGATTTCTGCGCGTTTCCCTATCTTTCCCTTGGCCTGAGCTATAAATACTTATTGTCTGATTTGGCTCGGCACTTGTTGTTCTCTCATCTTTCTTCTCCCTTTTTATTGCTTGGCATGGCACCAATGCGTAGTGTTCCTTTGGTTGGTCCTTCTTGTGGTATGGCCAGCCGAGGTCGAGGCCGGCGGGGTCGTGCTGGCCGTACACCTCGCTCTTCACGGCATGTATGTGGTGGGGCTGCCATGGCGCCTTCCTCTTCCTCTGCGGAGGAGGGTTCCTCGCGCTACTACTTTCTGCTGCATGTTCCCAGCCGGACTGCTACCCTAGTCCCTCTTCCGTTTTCTTTTGCTTCCATTTTTTCTGAGCTTAATTTGAGGGGTCTTTGGCTCTGGATTCAAGGGTGTTCTTGATCTCCTCTATGGATAGATCTTGAGGTTGATAGCTCTTTCTTAATTTCCTTGGGGCCTTGTTGGAGGTCATTTTCTCGTCGGCTGAATTTGCACGCTGGAGACAACCTTTGTTGTCGGTTTGATAGTGAGGATACTGTCACTGTTCGTGATTTTGGTTCCAGTGGCAACCGTTTGGATCCGTGCTGGGAGGATTCAAGTAGCGGAAGTTCTGGCGGGTCGAGGAGTACATCGGCTTGTTCTCCTCTGGCTTCGTCTTCTACCGACTCCTCCACTGGTGGTGCTTGCTCTTCTAGTTCTAAGGAGGACTCGAACGTCAAGTTGTCAAGCTAGAGGGTGTGTCGATAAGCAAGGTCACCAGGCTCAGGAAGATGGCGAGCTGCTTGATACACGAGATAATACTCGCCCCTCGTTGGTTACCCCAAGTGGAAGGTGAGATGTAGCGTAGCGGAAAATTTCCCTTAGAGAAGATGCTAAGGTTTAGATTGTCTCCAGTAGGACTCCAAGATCGACAAGTAGGTGGTGAAGTGAACAATGGCGCCGTTTACAATCAAGGTTGCTAACTTCACCTGGACCTGCACACACAACAATAGCTTTGCTCCCAACGAGTACAGAGGAGTTGTCAATTCCTCTGGCCTTGTTGTTTACAAAGGATAAAACGCACGGGATAATAATGATAGTGATAGCTACGGAAAAGTAAATACTGAAAGTAAATTGAAGGTGTAAATAGTATTGGAAATATGGACCGGGGTGCTATGATGTTCACTAGTGATGTCTCTCTCCCAAAAGACGATAAAATAGCCATGCGAGGTAAACAAATTATAGCTGGGTAATTTACAGGATTATGTGCGCAAACCAATGCTAATTATGCTATAAAGAAAGGAAGTGGCTCAAAAGCATGGGCGGTACGCCAAGACAAGTAGACCGAAATCCATCTGCATCTACCTACTAATCATCCACCTTGAGATATCTATCCAGAACATCTCGCTGGTATTAAGTTGTGAATCCCACCCAAAGTGTAAACTCAAAGCAATGGACAACTGCATAAGAACTTTGCGTAAAGTGAACAATCCTTGCACCCGCAAGTATAAGCACCGATCTTTTCCCCCTTGTGGCAACAACACATCCCCTAGACTCAGGTTTCTGTCACTCAAGCTAGTCATCGGGGGGCATGAACCTACAATCATGCATAACGCTCCCTCTTGGAGTCACTACCTACTACTTCGCCAAAGCAATAAACAACAACGGATAACATGCAAGAATTAATCAAGAACATAAATATAAAAGAAGAGAATTAAATATATAACTCAAACACAATCTGAACATAATCTCATAATCCATCGGATCCCAGCAAACTCAGCATAGCAACAGCAGAAAGATTACATAAGTGCCTCGATCATGTAGGGCAGCTCATGAGGTCTAATCCATGAAGAACAAAGAGGGGAGGAGAACATCACATAGCTACTGATCATAGACCCATGGTCCAAGGTGGACTACTCACGGTTCATCCGGGAAGCATCCATGTTCGTGGAGAAGCTCCCGGAGGTGATTCCTCCCTCCGACCGGGTGCCGGGAAGAGGTCTTCTGGTGCTCCCGATCTTGGAAGCGCGGCGGCGGCGGAATAGAGGAGAGATCAAGAAAAAGTGTTCCGTCCCCGAGGGTTTCTCGTCACGGGGAATAAATAGGAGAAAGGGGGCAGCCAGAGGCACTACACCACGGGCAGAATCTAAGGGCACCCCAACTGCCGGGAAAAGCCACTATAGACGGCAATTGAACTGCCGGCAACCGTTCTTTGCCGGCAGGCCGGCCTGTCCGCAATACCCCTGTCGGGAAAAGTCTTTCCCGGCAGGCAAATCTTCCCCGGCAGTTCTATTGCCCTGTTTTCCCTACCATTCCCGGCAGGCCATCAGCCTGCATAGACAACCTATGTCGGCAGTTGGATTGCCGGGGATGACTTTTTACCGCAATTGAATTGCCGTTGAGGGCTCTAAGTAGCTAAACCACCCCTTCACCACTTATACAACATGTCGTATATCATTTCAAAGTTCAACATTCAATAAAACTTGCACAGGTAAGATCGCATCACACATATAAAAGTGAACTGGATCAAAAATACTTGCACAAAATCATATTTGGTAATATATATATAAGAAGTTCGTCCACAAAGTCATGAGATGGCTTCATCAAGTGCACAAGTACATTACCCACACCCAACAACATAATGAACAAAACCAGTGCATATTAGTATAATTATAATATAATGATGATCACCCACACCCAACAACAATTTCGACCCATTAATCGAAGACTAATCCTGCTGCTGCTAGTGGTGGTGGGCGACCCCGACGCCCCTGATCGACGACCACTCCTGCTGCTGGTAGTGGGAGACACCGACTTCCCCGGATCGACCACATGGAAACTGAATAAGAGCCAAACTGGTATAAGAGCAAACTCTAAAGCCAAGTTGTAGAACAAATCTGTGTGAAATCAGTCACTTCTTTTGGCATGTTTATTCAAGCTAACTGAACATGATAAGTCTGGACAGAGGGTCACAAAGATGGTAGTAAACCTGGGAGCCCCATACGATGACGTCGATCTCCTTGACGCCCTTGATCACCTCCGAGATTAGCGGGAAGAGGTTCCGCCCTCCCCTCATGGTGTAGTGCCCCTCATGTTGTAGTCCATCGCAGGTAAAGATAAATAATATTAGTGTTTGAGAAATTGTGTATGTACTTCAAATAAGGAAGTAGCGCAGCAAAATTTTCAGAGTAAATAACCATGATGCACATAGTGAAACTACCAGTCTTGATATAAAGAAGTCTGACAATGTTGTGATGACATTGTCATCTAACACTTTGAATTAAATTTGAGACAAGATTTCCCCAGAAGCGTGATTCTTTTAAAACAAACAAAGAAAATCCTTAACAAACGACAGTAACTATGCATGTACTAACAAAAATTTATGATGTTGAACTTAAATCTATTAATGCCAAAACAACAAGAGAGAGACATTTGCAGGATATACAACGAAAAAGAACATCGTGAGTTTTAGTTCTAGAGTTGTCAAAACTGAACACCATGAGTGGCACTATTGAAAACAAACTGGACTGACATGACAAAAACAAGGACACAGTGTGTCATACAGGCTACCAATAGACACAAAAACTGTGAACCATAAGCCCTACCTTGAATTTTACAGAAGTCATATATTAAACCGGCAACTGTAAACCACAAATGACAAATTTAGTAACTGTTCAGAGTTTTGAATTATTTTGAATTACTTACATTATCCAACTTAGCCAATCATGAGCATATAAAGAATAATTTAATTTCATTTTGAATTATATCTACTCCATTGAACACAAGGATCAGAAGGATCAAAACAAACAACACAAAGGACCAAATAAACAACATAAGGAGTAGCAAAGGATGAGACGAACAGGAAGGATCTCACCTTGAAATTTTGTAGCCCAGGCCATACTTAGTGGTGTGCGCCATCCCGCCGGCATCAAGGGTGATATCGGGGAAGAAGCACCTTGGTGTTGCTGTTACAGCACCAAAACAAACAATATTACTCCTGCCTTCTTTCTCATTAGATGAGTGAAATTGCAGAAATACTCTTAGTGTCTGCTACTTCAAGTGAAATGACAGAAGAATTCATTAGGCATTTATGTTGCTGCTGGAAGTTGCACATTTTCTATCCCAGACAAGAAGAAGATACTTGCAGTGCAGACTAGATTTCTGGCTTGCTGCTCTCTCAAGCGACCACATTATGTCAACAACAATTTTACAAAATCACATATGTTCTCTTGTTCGACACCATAAAAACACCAAGCATGATACAGGCTAGTGCTAAACGAACATGATATCCTGCCTGCTTGGAAAAAGAGCCCTGAACTAAATATTACATTGATAGAATATGCAAGAAAATGCATAACCTTTATGCTTAAGGTGAACATAAAATTCTCAGAGGAACAACTTAGGTTATCCACTCAACATCACTATAGATATGAACAAATAATATGATTCCATATAGTAAAGCATGTGGATAATTAAAATCCTGGTGGAGTGACATGCTACTCAAACAAAATGGTCTAGACTGAATTTTTTTTGTTGAAATTTAAAACAACACACATATTTCTTAAAGAAAGTACACACATTAACCACAAGCACTTTTGGCACGCTGTAGCAAAATTACCAGTAGCACTAGGTAGCCAGGAAGCTATAAATTAAGCTAGTGGAGATTGTGCAGCCTACCTGATGGAGAAGTGGCAGATGGTGAGCTTGGTGAGGCACTTGAGGCCGGCGATCTAGACGAGTATGGAGTAGGCGGAGGGCCTGGCCGGCACCATGCACAGCCTGAGATCCCTGAACGCACGCATCCGGCGGAGCACAACCCCAGAGACCCTGGGCACGGAGACCTTGAGCTGTACGCTCTGCAGTCGTCCAGGTCTCGGCCTACGGGGGTAGCACCTCGACGTCGTTGCAAAATAATTTAAGCGCCCTGAGCCCTCCGCAGCACTCGCCAATGGAACGCGGCACGAGGTTGTACAAGTTGCGGTAGATGTAGACCTCGCCGCCGCAGAGAGCCGTAGGCGGCGGCGAGAATGGAGCGAGGTCCCACATGTTCCCGGCGGCGTCGGCGTCGTCCGGGCCCAGCACGGCCGGGACCATGCGGGAACCGCCGTCGGCCGCGGAGTTTTTTGGTGGCGGAGCCCGCATAGGGTTTCGTACGCTGGGGGTGTGAATCGGGAAAGAGACACACACACAGAGAGAGAGAGAGAGAGAGAGAGAGAGATGGCGTACGGCGGCGAGGTCGTCGAAACCCTAGCCACGGGGATTTGTTTTGGGAGAGCGCTGGTGGCCGGGAGCCGTGAATCTAGACGGAGATGAGGAAGGAGTGGAGCGAGGGGAAGATGGGGTGTGCTGCGCGGCGGCCATAGCCGCCGGAAGTCGCCGGAGGCGGCAGAGTGGCTGGGAGGGAGGAGATGAGGAAAATTAGGAACGGATTGAGACGGAGAGACGCGGCGAGACATGGGGATATTATCTCCCCGAGCCCTTTTTTCCCTCCGTCTTTTCGTGTCCGCGCGCTAATTTTCGGGTCCACCGCCAAATACATGTGTCGGCAATCAACTGTCGGCATGATCGAATCTATGCTGGCAGTTAAATTGCCACCACCATCTCATAACGATCAAAGCTACACATATACTGGCAGGTATCACTTAACGACACCCTAACTGCCGGCATAGGTCCATCTTTTCCGGCAGTCCTCTGCCGGCACATCTTGTCCCCCCTCGGCCCCCACTTTGGCTCTTCGGGAAGGTTCCCGTACGCTGATTTTTCCTATATTTTTCCCGAAATTTTTCTGTCACTTTAAGTAAGGGGGAAACCTGAAATAAAAATACAGCAAAAAACAGGAACCGGCAATGGGGTGCATTGGGTTAATAGTTTAGTCCAAATATGATCAAAAGTGTATGAAGTTCATCAATGTCATAGTAATATCACACAAAAGAGGCATGGAGCAAGCAGAAATTATAGATACGTTTTGGACGTATCACTGCTCCGTGCAGAATTAGTCTTACTTTATATGTGATGATGCTCGTCAAGAAGTGGACCAAAGTGCCAATTATCTTATCATGAGCACACATGTAGAAGTCATAATTCCTTGTGATCATTGGTTTTGTAGTTCTTTGGTAGCTGCTCGAGTATGTTGACTTGTAATGTATAGCAGAAAATTTTGCCTTTGGGTATTGAACCTTTTGTCTCTCTGATATGTAATGGAAACTGTCTTCGGGTGCTTGATCTTGTAATGAAACTATCGTTGAGTGCTTGATCTTATAATGATGATTTCTTGCGGTACTTGGGCTTGTAATGAATCCGTCTTCGAGTGCTTAACCTTGATGCATAACTGTCTTATGTCAAGAATATCGGGTGCGCGACAGCGCTCCCGATGGGAGTATCCCCCGAGGCTATGTTCGATTTGTAGAGTCGTACATAGGCTTGAAATATCCTTCTATGCTGGTCCATCTTGCATTTGGTCTGCCATTCTGAAATTCATCGGGTGCGCGGCAGCGCTCCTGATGGGAGTAGCCCCCGAGTCTTTAGGTGATCAATTGTGATCGGGTGAAGACTTAGAAATTATTCTGCCTGGTATCTGTTTTGTCTTTGGTTTGGAGCATAGAACCGTGCTAGTGTCGAACTTTGGTTTGGAGTTTCTTCATGAGACCGAGTTTGGATATCCAAGTGTAAAAAACTATTCCTGTCATCATGACGAAGGAACATCGGGGTTTGATAGAGTAGTATTGTCGTGAAATACCTTGATGCGGGGGGCTGCGCTCGTCCCCTCTGAGTGCTTAGGTAGTATCATCGCGTAAGCGAAAAAGCGTCTCTCAGGGGGAGTTTGCGCTCGAGCCCCTGAGTTCTTAAGTGGTATTGTCACGTAAGAGAGAAGCGTTTCTCGGGGGGAGTCTGTGCTCGAGCCCCTGAGTGCTTAACTGGTATCTTCGCGTATGCGAGAAGCGTCTCACGTGGGGAGTCTGCGCTCGAGCCCCCGAGTGCTTAAGTGGTATCATCGCGTAAGCGAAAAGCGTCTCTCGGGGGGAGTCTGCGCTCGAGCCCCTGAGTGCTTAAGTGGTATTGTCTCATAAGCGAGAAGCTTCTCTCGGGGGGAGTCCGTGCTCGAGCCCCCGAGTGCTTAAGTGGTATCGTCGCGTAAGCGAAAAGCGTCTCTCGGGGGGAGTCCGCGCTCGAGCCCCCGAGTGCTTAAGTGGTGTCGTCTGGGCAACACATCTTTATTGCTTCAAGTTTTAACATAAGTTTACAATCGGTGCTGCTGCCGATACTTGCGTTGCTGGGGGAAAGTGATGAATGAGTAGTCTATGGGTAGAAGAGGGGGAATTTTGCCACGTTCCATTGGTCTTCGTTGGTCTTTGGGTTCATTAGTTTATATGCTCCTCCTCCTATGAACTCTGAGACTATAATGGTCCTTCCCACTCCAGGGCAAGCTTGTGGACCATCTCTTGTATTAATCGTAGGACGAGGTCGCCTTCACGAAAAGTTGTTGTTCGCAGGCGGATGCTTTGGTAAGTGCGCAACTTGTCTTGGTATCCTTCTGACCTTGCAAGAGTTGTGTCCCTTGCCTCATCTGCGACGCCTTTGTCATTTTCGAGTGCATCTTCTGCCTCTTCTTCTTCATACCTCGTGATTCGAGGAGCTCTGAACTTGAGGTCGTGTGGATGTACGACCTCTGCTCCCTACACCAGGAAGAATGTCGTATATTGGGTTAAAGCGTTGGGGGTGGTGCGCAGGCTCCATAAAACTGCGCGGAGTTCTTCTATCCAGTTTCATGTGGCCTGCTCGAGTGGTGCGAGGAGCCGTTTTTTATTCCACCGCATACTAGGCCATTTGCTTTTTCTACTTGGCCATTGGATTGCGGGTGCGCAACTGAGGCGCAATTTATCTTAATGCCCAGCTCCTGGCAGAAGTTCTGAAATTCTGCTCCTGTGAAGTTTGTTCCATTGTCTGTGATGATGTTGTGCGGCACACCGAATCGAAAGATGATTGACTCGATGAAGTTGACTGCTGTGAGGGCTGTCGAGCTGGTGATTGGCAATGCTTAAATCCAGTTGGTGAACTTGTCGAATGCTACTAGAAGGTGCGTTTTGCCACCTTTTGCAGATTTCATGAGTGGGCCTACCATGTCGAGTCCCCATGTGGAGAAGGGCCAAGATAGCGGTATAGTTTTGAGTTCAGATGTTGGGGCGTGGTGTCTGCTGGCGAACTTTTGACAGGTGATGCAGCGTCACACAATATCTTCTGCGTTCCGCATTGCGGTTGGCCAGTAAAAACCTACTCGAAAGGATTTGGCCACAAGTGCGCGACTGCTCGTGTGGTGTCCGCAGGTGCCTTCGTGGATCTCGAGTAGTAGGGCTTTGCCGTCTTCCTCCTCTATGCACTTTTGGAGCACTTGGGAGATGCTGAGTTTGTAGCACTACTAGGAGAAAGGCTAGTAGTAGCGCCCCTTTTGGCTTATTAGTAGCGCCCCATGGCGCGCTACTGATAGCACGCTACAGCTAACTTGTAGCAGCAGTAATATTTCTGTCAGGCGCTACTAGTAATATTTCTCATTTCTTTTTCATTTCTGCCTATTTTCTCCTATTTTTTTGTACAGGTTTCATAGTATAATGCACACAATAGTATCATCAATTTATTGACATACACACATCAATATCTCATACACAGACAATAGTCCAAGTCGATCATCTCATATATATTATCACATGATCATAATATCCAACACAAAGTTTTTTCCTAGTTTAACTTCAATAACAAGTACGAAAGCCATATTATCCAACACAAATATATTTCCTAGTTTAACTTCGATAACCTAATTGTTCGAATTCACTACTACTAAATATATATAGGACCTAATCAACCCGCAAAGGTGTAAGGAAATAAAACAAAAAAGAACGTCCATATTCTCCAAAATAGAGAATAGAGATCAACTTGTCTCCAGGTTGTTGTCGTTTCTTCTGGACCCTTATTTTCAACCATCCTTTGATTTTGACACAGCCATCTGACCCACTTTCAGTGTAGTAATCATGTGTGAAAGGTTATGTCCATCGCCGTGAACAAACAATTTGGATTTCACCTTTCAATCCTAGCATCCGTCTAGGCATACAAGCTTGCGGTATCCTCTGTTGAAGAACATACATATTAGTAGCGTAGTTAGCAATGGAGTATACTTAATAAGAATGCATTTTTGGACAAGATAGGCTACTGACAAAATGATAAAAATCTTACCAGGATATTCCATTTAAGCATATAGTCCTCCAACTTAAGGACAAATGGCACATATGGTCCAAAAGGACGGCCAACCTTTAAATAGTTCACATACTCAGGTTAAATTTTGAGAACATCGATAAATTCATCTTGTTCAACAATACTTAGGTCGAAGCGACCATTATAGAAGTTATTATCAACAAGATTCCGTACTTATTCGGTGGCAAGAACATAAGCTGGCAATTATAAATTAGTTGTCAACATTTGGAAGCAAAGAAAATAAGTTGTAGAATTAACAAAATTGTTGTTTAACAAACTTACATGAACATCGAACTCGAATCATGTCGCCTAGTTCCATCGAAATTTCATCATCACGAAAAATATTGGATCCTTGATGGCGACGTCCAAGATCAAATGCTATTTTCATATTATCATAAAATGCATATGTCTTACATAATGCATCCCATTTTGAACAGCCAAAGAATGTGGCATTTGGTTCATTAAAGATTTTAACCTTAAGAACATAATATTTCGTCTTAATGTTAACTTCTTTTGTAGTAGTTTCATTGAAATCTTGAATATTGATCTTGTCACAAACGTGGCGTCTTGCAAAGCAAGGGATGCACTAGTTGAATTTGAAAAAAATAATACGTTAGAACATAAACTTAGTCATGCATGCACCATAAGAAGAACATGTTGTTTAAGTTGCATACCGTACAATTTTGGAACCCAGAGCTAAGCGTGAGGAAGAAGTATGTGTCTGCTTCATCCAACACAACATCGTTGCATCGACCCGACTCGTCGTGACAATACTCGCACTTGGGACACATTCTCTGTGTTCATAATGTATTTTAATCATCGACATTCTAAAAATGGTGAACTCAAAAAAAAATGCAACAATAATATTTTATCATATAATATCACCAATACATCTCGAATAATCCAGTCAGTGCAATAATAATATCACTACTACATCTCGACTACAACATCTCGGAAATTCACTACTACATCAAACTCGTCGACGACTCGGAGCCAAGCCGCGGGCGGTAAACACCCAAAGATAAGGAACCACCACAAGAACATAGCTCATGTGAGAGCCATGAAGAATCTGCCAGGTATTGGCCGTGGAGAACCCGGTGTCCAACGCAACCAAGTAGCGACAGACGTGCTTGTCCTCCTCCCTGACCCGGCGACGTACCACCTCCTTGGGGGCCGGCTCCCTCTGGACCGACTGTGGCCCACTTGACCGCCACCAAAGAAGATCCAGGTCGATGACAGGACCCAGAATCCTCACCAAGAGGCGCTCCCCAGAAACCACCTCCTAGTGCCAGCCCGGGGGAGCCCAGTCGCGGACATTGCGCATCCCGTCAAGCACGTGCTCTCCTCCGCAACGACGGGGATGTGGGCCAGGCATCGTCGCTGAGAAATTATTTAATATACAATTTTTTATTAAAATGAACGAGTGAAAAAATTATATTAACTAACTAATTAACAAAATAAGACAAAAGTACTTTTAAATAATGCCTCATACTTAGATTGGACACATAAGCGATTCCTGGGAGAGTGTGACCGCAAACCCAAGGAGGATGCACAAGTTCCGTACTTGTACATATCACAAGGGTTTGCCTCACACTCTCCTCGATGTCACATAGTATCACAATATATTTGAATCATCGGCAGTCTTAAAAAGGAGAAATAGTGCCTCATATTTAGATTGGACACATAAGCGAATCGTGGGGAGCGTGGCAGCTACCCAAGTAGGATGCACAAGTTTCGTACTTGTACATATCACAAGGGTAGCTGCACGCTCTCCCCCGATGTCACATAATGTCACAATATATTTAAATCATTGGTATTCTAAAAAATAGCAAAAGTAATGATTAAAAGTAATTTGATGTTGAAACACCGTTTAATTCCCGTTTCGACAAATCTCAAGCACTCGATATGTCCTACTTTTCTAGCACAAGTCATGCCGAAATCCATGGAAATTTTCAGCATGACATTTGCTGAAAATTCGACATATCAATTGCTTGAAATTTAATAGAACATTAACACCACACACACATATTTAAAATAGATGCATCACGATAACAACAACAAAAAACATGAGGCATGTCCTCTTCAAAAATATTTATCAACCCAAACTAGTTCTCGTCATTAAAAATTAGCTCAGACAAACCATCATTAAGAACAGATTCTACATCTTTCCCAAATTGTGCTAACACTTAACTACGACTAACAACATCTATCTGTCTAAAATAATCTATCTATCTATCTATCTACTATCTATCTATATATCTATCTATCTATCTATCTATCTATCTATCTAACCATCTATCAATCTATCCATCTATCATTCTAATCGTCTATCTATCTATCCATCTATCTATCTATTCATCTATCCATCTATCTATCAATCCATCTATCTATCTAAATTCAATGAAGGGGAGGGGGAGAAAAGAATCAAATTAGTGTACGTGCATGGCCGGGAGCGGCAGGTCCGGGCGGCGCGCTGGTCGGGGCGGCGAGTCGAGGCGGCGGGTCGGGGCGGCGAGTCGGGACGGCGGGTCGGGGAAGGAGCGGGGCGGCGGCACGGGGAAGGAGCGCGGCGGCGCGATGCGTGAGAAAGAGTGAGTGAGAGTGGGAGGGGGCGTGCCGTTAGCTATAAGAACCATAGCAGCAGCGCACCCCTCCTGGTGACGCGCTTCTGCTATGTCCGAACCGTTGGGTCCACGTTAGCAGTAGCGCGCGACCTAAATGGGCGCTACTGCAATGGTGATAGTGGTAGCGGGCTTTTGTGGGGGGGGGGGCGCTACTACTACAACTTGTCAGTTGGGTTTGGTGGGGACCACACTTACAAGTAGCGGGTCCCTTTGACGGGCGCTACTGCTATTGGCTTAGCAATAGCGCGTCAGGGAAGTAGGCGCTACTGCCAAGTAGCAGTAGTGCCCATCCAGTGAGGGAGCTACTATTAAGCCTCTACCTATAAGCTTTTTCCTAGTAGTGTAGAGCTGTCCGTTGATTATAGTGAACGCCTTAGATCGTCAGCTGATTCATCGAGATTCTGCGACATCTTGCGGCAGGGTGCCTTGTATCAGAAATCTTAGGAAAGGTCTTGTCAAACTGGGCCTTCGGGTACTGCTGGTTTGTCCTCTGCCGTTTTTGTCTTATTCGTCATCTGCCGGGTCCGCTACAGCTACCTGTGCTGGTTCACTTGTGTTGCCGTCTTCTGCGGCTGTTCCCTGTACGGCTGTCTTGGTTTTGATCGATCTTTGGCTAATGCTTTCGAGGAAAACTCCTAGAGGGACTGGTCCTCGGGTTGATCCGATGTTTGCGAGCTCGTTTGCTTCTTTTTTATTTTCTCTGGCGATGTAGTTGAGCTCGCATTCGTCGAACTCCCCTTCAAGGGTGTTGTATAGCTTCTGGTATGCTGGCATGTTGTCTGTGACTGTTTCACAGTCCTTCATTGCTTGCTGGACGACAAGGTTTGAGCCGCCGTAGACTACGAGGCGTGTGACACTGCAAGCCTTTGCCATGCGCATGCCGTGCAGTAGTGCCTCATATTCTGCTTCGTTGTTTGACGCCTTGCCGAAGTTGATCTGGATCACGTATTTGAGCTTATCTTCTTTGAGCGAGATTAGCACGACGCCTACCCCATCCCCTTGGTGCCTTTTAGAACCGTCGAAGAACATCTTCCATGAGTTGGAGAGGTCTGCAGGACCGGGTGTTTGTACTTCCATCCACTCGACCAGAAAATCTGGGAGTACTTGGGCTTTGATCGCCGTTGGGTGCTTGAATTGCAGGTCGCGAGGGCTGAGCTCGATGTTCCACTCAGCAACTCGACTTGTTGCTCCTTTTGCTCACGACCGTGATGAGGTGTTCCTCGAAGTAATGCGTTACTTTTTGTAATGTCATGACAATGGAATACACTAGCTTCTGGTAGTGCGAGTACCGATGTTGAGATATTGTTAGGACCTCGCTGAGGTAGTAGATTGGCTTTTGTATGCTTTGTACTTTGCCTTCTTCCACGTGCTCGATGACGAGCGCGGTGCTGACCACGTTGTTGCGCGCCTCTATATAGAGGTATAGACGTTCGCGCTCCTTTGGCACTGCCAGAATTGGCGAGGTGGAGAGGGTCTTTTTTAGGTCCGCGAATGCGCTCCGGGCCTCTTTAGTCCACTCAAATTTTCTGCCTTTCCTGAGAAGTTGGTAGAATGGTAGGGTCCGCTCCCCCAACCCGCTGATAAAGCGGCTCAGGGCTGCGAGTCTTCGGGTGAGTTGCTGGACGCCCTTGATGTCGACCGGTTCCTGCATCTTTGCGAGTGCTTGGACTTTTTCTGGGTTGGCTTTGACTACTCGGGCAGAGACCATGTACCCAAGCAGTTTTCCGGCTGGGACGCCAAACACACACTTTTTTGGGTTGAGCTTGATCCTCTATCTATTGAGTGTTGTGAAGGTTTCTCGAAGGTTGTCGAGTAGTGTGTTCGCGTTGTATGTTTTGACGACGATGTCATCGACGTAGACTTGGACGTTTCTGCCGATTTGATCTCTTAAGCATGCTTGCATCATCCGTTGGTACGTAGCTCCAACATTTTCACCATTGTAGAAGAATACGCCGTAAGGTGAGATAAATGAGGTGTGTTCTTTGTCTTCTTCCTTCATGCTGATTTTGTTGTACCATGAGTAGGCATTGAGGAAGGACAGGAGGTCGCATCCTGTAGTTGTATCGATTATCTGGTCTATCCTTGGGAAAGGGAAGTGGTCCTTTGGGCAGTGTTTGTTGACCGGATCGTAGTTGACGCACATGCGTAGTACGTCGGTGTACTTTTTAGGTACTAGGACTGGGTTTGCGACCCAGGTGGCCTTGTTCGTCGCCCAGATGAATTGTGTGTCGAGCAATCGGTGACTTCTGTTGCAATGGCTCTGCGCTTTGCTTCGGAGAATCTTCACAGCGCCTTCTTCACTGGTTTGGTGTTCGGGTAGATTTGTAGCGCGTGCTCTGCGAACTCCCGGGGTATTCCGGGTATGTCGGCCGGGCACCAGGAAAAAAAATTCCACTCCTCACGGAGGAAAACCATAAGGGTTGTTGCTTGATCTTCTGGTAGGTGAGCATAGATTCGGACCGTCTTGGCTGGTTCCGTTGGATGCACCTGGTGGGTGACTGTGTTGTTGTCGACGCTGAAGTCGCGAGTGAATTTGTTTGCTTCCCTTCTGCTTGCTAGCGGAAAGAAACTCCTGTCCACCACCATGGATATGTCTTCGAGATGTTGTTGTGCTCCAAACATGTCAGAGACCTGATGGAAATCTCGGTCGCATTGATCTGATCTAATGAAATTTCCGTTAACCGTCATGACCCCTAAGGGCCCTGACATCTTGAGCTTGAGGTATGTGTAGTGCGGGACCGCCGTGAATTGCACGAATGCACGCCAGCCGAGTATGGCGTGGTATTGGGACTGCCAGTCGAGTACCTCGAACTCGAGCATTTTTCTTGCGAAGTTGCCCTTACTGCCAAAAATGACGTCGAGCTCGATTGATCCCAGGGAGGAGGCTACTTCGCCTGGCACTACACCGTAGAGCGTGACGCCTAAATTCTTCTAGACTGATCGTGGAATCAACATATTGCGCACGGTGCTGGTGAAGATGATGTTTAGGCTATTTCCCCCGTCCACGAATACTCTGTCCATGTCGTAGCCGCCAATCTGAGCTTCGAGGACCAATGGTGCGTGTCTAGGTCTCAGCATTGCGGGAGGATGGTCGTCTTGCGAGAAGGTGATGTTGGTTTCTGAACCATATAGGTGATAGGTTTCTTCTGTCAACAGGTCTTCGGCTGCTCGAGCTTTCAGAGTGTGCGCCTCCTGCTTTGCCTTTGATGGTCGTCCCTCTTAGATCATGCAGACTCGTCTGTGGGACGGCGAGTACTGCTCTTTTGAGTTAGACGCTGGTGGCTGCGCTGTCTCTCGATCCCGTTTGGCTTTGTGTTGCTTCTCTTTCTTGAGCCTGTCGAGTAGTTCGGTGAACAGGCGACAGATTCACAGGGTGTGGCCTTCTCTAAGGCATCCCCAGTTGTCTTCAAAATAGTGGATTGTGCAGGGTCCATCACGCTGTTCTTTGGCTGTGAGTTTCCTGGAGCCGGCGTGCCTTCTCCTTCTTGCGATGTGGAACGACTGCGAATGATCTTCTGTACGGGAGTGGAACCTTGGGTCTGGTTCAATTCCGTCATTGATCGAGTACTTCCGGATCATCTTGGCGAACTCTTCCGTTCTTCGGTCGGGGTCGTAGTATTCTCCAGATTGAGTTTCAGAGCCCTCGTCGCGTGCTGCGACGGGTGTTTGGGAGGCCGCGGGTGTTCGGGTGGTTGTCGGGGTTGCTGCGTCAAGCGGTGGTTCCTCGAGCGAGACTTCAATTTGGACTTCTTGCACTTGATCTATCACCGCGACTGTATTTGTGGCTGCAGCTTGTGCTGGTCTTTTGAATCGTCGAGTTCTTTTTTTCCAGGCACGACTTTGGTAGTCGCCGGAAGGTTGATCTTGGCGCAGTTTCTGATTGAGCGATCTTGGAGGCACAACGGAGAGGCTTGCAATGAACTTGAGTTCTTCGAGTGGATTGGATCTTGCTCGGGTCCTTGAGTTGCGGCTTGCTGATGGCAGGACCATCGAGATCGTGATTCCAACCTGCACCTTCCCCATGGTTGGCGCCAATTGACGAGGATTGACCTCGGCAAATCCCATGGTTAGGAACCCTGGGTTAAATCGTAGAGGAGATGTGCAGGTTGGTGATACTCGTCGTCTAACAAGAGACTGGGATTTAACCATCTTCAGGGTCCTCGATCAGTGAAACCCCTACTTCCTTCTCGATTGTATTATGATGTAGGCGATTACAGTGGAGGTCGAGGCGAGATTTCTCGGGACCGGAGGTGTTTCTTGAATTCTCGATGGCCTAGACGTCCCCTCTCCCAGCCTTTATATATTAGGCTGGGTCGCAAGGAGCCCATATAGGTTTACAGAGAGAGTTTCCTAATCTAGTTTTAGTCTTAGACGCCAAGTCGTAGCTTCCATAATCCTCGAGGACTCCTATGGCAGTGCCTCGGGTAGGGCAGGCGTGGGCCGGTTGAGGATTCCAACGGGCCTTCTGTCTTGATACGCACTAGGTACCCTCGTTAGTAGGACAAAAGATGTTGCGCAAGTTCTTTATGCAAGCATAGACTAGGATCCTCTAGTATGTTCTTTCTAAAGTTAGTGCATTTCTATCAATTCCCAACTGTAATTTATTCGCCCAACTGTAATTTGTTCACCCGACACTTTTTCTTTTGCTTAGAGACTTATTATTCATGAAAATATGAAACCCGGTCCATCTTTAATCATTATTTCCTCCGTTGTTACTATTAGTGTTGCTACTTCACTAGTACTACTTTGTCGTGCTAGTGACCGGGAAGTCTGAAAAGGTTACAACCGTGAACCCACCAATATTTTCGAGCGCCATTTTCCACTGATATACTTTGTCTAGTACATTTTCATGTGTGGTTGAATTGACAACTCAACTTCTAAGGCTTATAACTATTCTTTAGATCCCCTTGTGTTGAATAAAAAAATTGGGTTTTACTTCCCTCAAAGACTGTTGCGATCCCCTACACTTGTGGATTGTCAAGACTATTTTCTAGCATCGTTGCTGGGGAGCATATCTTTACATATAAGTTCATTTGAGAAGTACACTCTTGATTTTTACTTGCCATTGTTTCTAACAATGGTTACTTTATTTTAAACTAGATCTTATTGGCAAGGTGGGTTCACGGAGGATCAACAAAAATATATAAGGAATACCGCTTGATCATTATTCTAAATACTTGTGCTCTTTATTGTTGCTACATGGATTTTAAACACCTTTATTTCCAATGTGGGTGTAATGATAATGAAACCGTAGCTTTGTTTGCTAAGGGACATTATGATTTCTTTGATTAGAACATATTCAAGAATTTGTTTCTTTTAAGTATGCGAATGAAATTACTTATTTTCTTGAAGATATTAATGATGCCCCTTACAAATCTGAGAGTCTTTCTATACTTAAGTATTGCTTTGAGAATCACAATGATAATCCTTATATTACTGATTATCTTAAGAGATCCTCTCCCCCAAAGAAAGAGATTAATTCTTTGCATGAATCTATGGAAGAAGAAATTGTTGAAATTGAAAGCTCATTGGATGAAAAGGAGGAGGAGTTGAACAACTAAAAGGAGGAAGAATGGAGTAGCTACCCATGTCTACCTTCTAATGAGAGTAACTCTTCAACTCTTACATTATATGATTGCCCTCCATGCTTACCAAAGGAAGATTAATTATATATTGATTGCTATGATTCCATGTATACTTTTGAAATATCCCTTTTTGATGAAATTGATTCTTGCTATACTTGTGACCATGATGCCCCTATGAGTGAAACTTTTGTGCTTGTAGATCTCGAAAATCATGATTTATGTGATAATTATATTTTGAGATGGTTCATGATGCTACTGAAAATTATTATGAGCGAGGAAAATATGATTGTAGAAATTTTCTTGTTCACCTTCTCCATGTTGAAATATTTGAAGGTGTTCTTTTTTTACTTTCCTATGCTTGATACTTTATGCTTCATTGATTTATTTGATTACATGATCCCCATGCATAGGAAGCATGTTAGCCTTAAAGGTCTCATATTTGCATTTTGACGCTCTCTTTTTATGGTTCAACACTTCAACTCTTATTCTCTTTAGCAACTCCATCGTATCCTTTTATTTGCCTTTTTGTGCTAAGAGTAGCCTCTAATGTTTAGAAAGTGAAAAGTTGTGACTTGCTCTCCAGAAAGAGATTTTGTACGCTCCAGTGTAGAAAATATTTAAAATCACCAACTCATCTTTTTGATATAATTTTTTTATACAACAAGCCATCTACTTTTCCCTATCTTTCATTAGTTTTGAGTTTTCTGATTTGAGCTATGGAAGTACCTCTGAAAATTCCTTCGGCTAGGGCATGCCTATTCTATTTTGACAAATTACTTAAAATTGTACTAACCGCTCTAATGAGTCTATGAGAAATTTTGTGTGAAGGAATTTATCAAGTGTCATGAGAGAAGAAGATGAAAAAAGATCAAGAAGGGACAAAACGCTGAAGCCTGGAGTTGCCCCTATACCCCAAGAAATATTCAAGACCATTCATCGCCGTCCAGCAAAGACACAACACACTCGAAGGCGAGGACAAATACCCACTCGCTTAGGGGCGGATCTATATGATCCAAGAAGGACGCCCCTCCAACCGACAGCAGAAGCCGATCTCTCGTTAAGTCTATCTAGCAACCACTTCATACCCTGCAATACCAGAGTTCCTCCGAGGATCGGAGATTGACATAATGTTCTCACGAGAAGTTAACCCACCGACCATCCTTCGGCTAGGGCATGCCACACTGGTCCTCGAGTCACAGATTGGGAACTACGACATATCACGCGTATTCATGGATGGAGGCAGCGGAACCAACATCATATTCACCACTTTCCATTGGATACTACCAGGAAAAGTAGTCTACCCCCTCGGAAAAATCAGCCTCGCGGTCGTCTATGGAAACGAGAGCAATTTCAGAAAGGAGAAGCTGGACTTTGAAGTCGTCGACTGGAGCTCACAGTACCACGCAATTCTCGGTCGGCCAGCTTTCGCACAATTTATGGTTGTCCCCCACTAGGCATACCTCAATCTCAAGATTGCCAGACAAATAGGAGTAATCACCATCAGCGGAAGCTTCATCAGATCGGACCGATGCGACATGGAATTCCACAAGATCTCCGAAACATTCGGAGCACATCAGAACCAAGAAAGAGTAGACCCGACGACCACCATGGACTCGTGATATGTCCCAAACATATCTATAATTTCTGCTCGTTCCATGATCTTTTAGGTGACATTGCTATGTGTTTTGCTACACTTTCATATCTTTTTACACATATTGGGACTAACCTACTAGCTCAGTGCACCCAGTTCCAGTTTCTGCCTACTCATGTCTGTAATTTGCAAGTTTTTAACCATATTTACAGAGCCGCAAAAAATCCATAAAAATCATATAAAAAATTAGCGTACATGAGGCTTCTAGAGTACCGAAGGAGAGGCGCGGGGGAGCCAGGCCCCACCCAAGCAGCCAGGTGGCGTGACCCCCCTCCTAGCCGTGCCACCATGGCGCCTGGGAGGTGGGGCCGCCCCCTGGTGCCCCCTTTGGCCTATTTTTACCCCTTGTTTCGAAAAACCTCGGAGAGACCCCCGCATCACGAATTTCCTCTCTATTCCACTGCCGCCGCGCTTCCAAGATCGGGAGCACCAGAACACCTCTTCCCGACACTTCGCCGGAGGGAGGATTGACCTCTGGGAGCTTCTCCACCACCATGGACGCTTCTCGGATGTGCCGTGAGTAGTCCTCGTTGGACCATGGGTCCATGACCAGTAGCTATGTGATGTCTTATCTCCATTTTTGTGCTTCAATTCTTATCCCTTGTGAGCTACCCTACATGATCAATTCATCTATGTAATTTTCCTGCTGTTTCTATGTTGTGTTTGCTGGGATCTGATGGATTATGAGATAATGTTCAGATTTGATGTGTTATATATTTGGTTTAACTTTTATATTTTGTTCTTTAGTAATTCTTGCATGTTCTCCGTTACTTTTTATTGGTTTGGAAAAGTAGTAGATAGTAAGTCCAAGAAGGAGTGTTTATGCATGATTGTGGTTCATGCCCCCCGATGTATAGCTTGAGTGAAAGAAACATGAGACTAGGGGATGTAATGTTGCCACCAGGGAGAAAACAATGGTTCTTGTAACCGCGGTTCCAAGGATTGTTTAACTTACGCATAGATTGTTAATGCAATTGTCTGTTGCTTTGAGTTTACACTTTGGGTGGGGCTCGCAACTTACGACCAGCGAGATGTTCTGGATAGATATCTCAAGGTGGATGATTTGTGAGTAGATGAAGATGGATTTCGGTCTACTTGTCTTGGCGTACTGCCCAAACTTTTGAGCCTCTAGCTTTCCAGTAGCATAATTAGCATTGCGGTGCATTTATAATTCTGTCAATTTCCCAGCTGTAATTTGTTTACCCAGCTTAGCTATTTCATCGTCTTTTGGAAGAGAGACATCATTAGTGAACATCATGGGACCCCGGTCTATATTACCACCATTGTTAATACCACCACTTTATTTCCTTTCCGTTGCAATTATCACTAGTAACTACCCTCGCGTTTAATCCTATTTAAACAATAAGGCAGGAGAGATTGACAAACTCTCTGAACTCGTTGGGAGCAAAGTTATATATTGTGTGTGCATGTCCAGGTCAAGTGAGCAATTTATCTCAAACGGCGCCTTGCTTGTTTGACCACCTTCTTGTCAACCTTGGAGTCCTACTAAAGACATACACCTTGGTATCTTCACTAAGGGAAATTTGCTGCTAGGCTACATCCAACCTTCCACTTGGGGTAACCAATGAGGAGCGCTATCCTACGCCATCAACTCGCGCTACAGCAAGCACTAAGGGACCCACAAAAAGCACCACAAGAAGCGGAAACTCTATAGAAATCAGCGCTTCACGCTTTTCTATCCAGTATCTTAGTCGCACTTTTCAATTCCTAGGTCTACTAAGACACTGTTTTCAAATAAGGCTACTTAGCCATTAGTGTAAGAACTCCAGGGAAAAGGAAATATTGAAAGAAGCATTTTACAAAGTACCTTACACCCGACCTGGCACTCGAGACTAGTGCGACTGCACCCACCCTCGAGGCGTTATTCGCACTCGCGACAAAAATCGATCTTCACCTGGCGGGGCCCTAGGCGCTGTTATTGATGTAGAGCTTTCCGCGCTGGCTTCTGGTGATCGACGAAGCCGTCTGGGCCTCGCTGAGATCCCTCCAAAATTATGATGCTTGCGTGTGCAGGACCCACGGTGGGCGCCAACTATCGTGGGAAAGTCACGACAGATGTCCTCATTGGAGAACTTAACGTGAGGTTTTTGTTACGAGTTGAATACGAGGAGAGAGTTGGCGAGATCACGAGACACGAGATTTTACCCAGGTTTCAGCCCCTCGTAAGGTAAAGACCTACTCCTGCTTTTCTATTATTGGATATCGACTTCTCGATTACAAGGATGCGAAATCGCTACCTATCCCTCGAGAAGATCTAAGTTGAGAGTTGTCCTTTTGGGTTCCAAGGGTGCCGGCTTATGTAGATGCCGGGTCCCTAGGTTTTAGATCAATCCGACTTCTACACGAGCTGAATTCCTATTCTAGCTACAATCGATTTCCTTGTTTGCCAAGGTAAGTCCTATTTCCTTCTAAGGTCTTCGGGCTTCTTGTTGTGAGTGACTCAGCCCAAAATCGAATCCCCTTCTAGGCCTCCTTCTTATGAGTCGGTCCAGACCATCTATATGTCGGGTTATGGTCTTGATCCATCCCCCGACACACCCATTGGGTGTAGTACCCGAGAGTCGGGTCGATTGTTAGCAGTCAGGACAAATCTTCTAGAACATTATTACTTTTTTGTGGTTGTATAGTTAGGTAGCCAACTGGCTTTCCTCCGGTCGGGGCACGCAAGCACACCCACCGGGTGTAGTCCCCGATATGTCAACGGGGTCTAGCAGTCGGGCTAAATGTTCTACAACATTATTACTTTTTATGTGCTCTTTTAGCTAGGTAGCCAACTGATGACCCACAAGTGTAGGGGACCGCAACAGTCTTCGCGGGTGAGAATAACCCTATTTATAGTTTCAACACAAGGGGAGCCAAAGGATATTTATAAGCTTTGACATTTGAGTTGTCAATTCAACCGCACTTGAAAGATACTTGCTTGGCAACAATTTATTAGTAGCAACGGTGTGATGATAGTAGTGGTGGCAATGGAAATAATGGTGTCAAAACAACGAAAGTAAAGACAATAAAGTCAAGAAACTTGTAACAAGTAGGATTAATACACTGTAGGCTCAGGGATGGATGGTTGGGCGCTGCATGGATGAGATATCATACGTACCAGATTTAACATGGGGCAAGGCATACAGAAAACTAAGGATCATCTAGGCATATATCAAATATTAAGCATGTATCTCAAGGGTAGTTGTGCGTTCTTGCAATAAGAACTTGCACAACATCTTTTGTCCAACCATCCCTGAAAGCTCAAGAATGATCTTTTTTCTAAAATTTCTGCGAAACTTAGAAATGAAACAGAAAAACGGCAAGCAACTAAGTGTAACACGATGGAAATGCAACATCAAAAGACATGCTAATGCCAAAAGTAAATATGTTGAGTGAAAACATCGAAGACAAACAGGCTACAGAGTAAATACTGAATGTAAATACGAGTAAGAAAACAAGCCTGACACAGTGATGTTTGGTGAACCAGTTCACACTCTGCAAAGTGCTACGTCTGGTTGGAGGGACTGGTGATTGAACAGCTAGAGAAAAACTCTCTCCTTCCTATTCTCCACATCCAAAAACTCCTCGAGTTTGTCCAGTTCTTACTCGGGGTAGATGAATTAGGACATCTCCAAAACCTTTAGAAACTTCCTTCAGCAGTTACAATAAGTCTTAGACTGCTTGAGAGGCGACGCCTAACCATCTAGGAGACTTGCAGATCTCCAAGATAAAAAGGCCGACTAATATTAACCTAAGTCTCTGTGAATTTCTCAACTCAGTATGGGACTTGGGTTTGTTTTCTCTCAAGATCTTTCTTGGGATGCTCACATCTCTTCTGTCTCAAAATATTCAGTGGACCAACCTACCGCAAATGGCGGGCGGGTGCGGGGTATTTATAGGTGGCAATGCCAATGTAAAAATGACTAAAGTGACCTGATGTGACAGCTTGACGCGTGTCCACAACGGTCGGATTTTCAATCAATGCGCAACTTTCCTTGCGGCACAAGAAAGCTCACTCACCGAACGAGTTGTCTCTCGGAGGCACAAAGTGCGATGACTTTGCCTTCGATCTATTGCTCGACTTAGTGAGCTTTCTATCCTTAGGCTATCTCTTTGGGTTTTAAGTTGAGTAGTGCAAATTTACTTTGAATAAGATTTCAACTATCAAACCCTTCTTGATAGTACGTTTTTTCCTATGACTCAAGAAAGTAAAAGAGAAACTAGAAAAAAGACTAAGTCTTCATCCAGGTTCAGCTTTCTCCTCGTTGTAATTCTTCTCGTGAACACCGACTTTTTCGATGACATTTTCAGGGTCATCCTCCATCAAAGGCTTCAGTATAAGGTTGCAGCTTCGCTGCAGTGAGTTGTCCTTCGACCTTTTACATGCAAACTCCATTCTACAGGAACCTAGATATCTGTTTATACTCGAAAAAAATATTAGTACCTCTACTGCTTTATCAAACAATCTCCAAAACCGAAGGGGCAAAACTTGCTCTTACAATCTCCCCCTTTTTGGAAGATTGTTGACAAAATAGGCATCAACAAATAATTGAAAGGTTTTGTATTACGATGAAAAAACAGAGCTAAGATAGATGATATACTCCCCCTTGATGTATGCATGGAATTTGAAAATTTTCATTGAAGTGCACATTGATAAGGAATAAACCGAGGGTTATCACCAATATCTTAGCGAGCGAGATTCAATGCAGAAAATATCCAATCAATATATGCAATTTCCTCGAATGACCTGTGAACTTATATGATAGATAAATTCATGCAGAACAGATATATTTTGCAAGCATAGTAGATAGATATCACGCGAGAAAGTAGAAGTTCACGGTCGACTTAGAGTTAGTTACAATCGAATCGAAAGAAAATTAATGTTTGTTGCAACCACTCGAACTCCAAAACCCTTAACCCCGTAGGTGAACTATTTCTTCGATGCCACTACATTCCCCCTTTTTTTCAATGATTGAAAAAAATGGAGAATAGGGTCGAGAAAGAATTTATGCGTCGGCGACGTCGAGAAGATTCCGGCGGTGGAGAGCATGGCCTTGATTTACTAATGCGGCGACGGCTTGGAAGATCACGAAGGAGCGGTCAACTTGGAGGGGAAGGAATGCTGGTCTGCCGAAGAGTTGATATGAGTTGATGCAGGGGTCCTTGGGCTTGGTGGGAACGGATGGAAAATTGATCGAGCATTTTGGTCTTCAGCTTCACACTCCGAAGACTCAGCTTCAAGTGCAATGTGATAGAAATCATCAACCCAGATAGTATCTCTGTTCTTAGGAAAAGTGGTGATTTATCTATCGGGCCAATCCCCTTGGTCATTGTTGGACCAACGTCGATCAAGATGCGGAGGATACTGAACAAAACCAGACCGCTGCAGCTGTCCAGTGGATTTAAAATTTCGAAGTCCTTTCCAGTGACGACGAAGAGATTCACGAAGAAGTTGACAACAATATTCCTGATAAAATTCATCTCGTTCATGATCTCTTGCTTTTGTATACGATCTTCATCAATGTGATGTTAAAGAATTTGCTGAGATCGAAGGGAAACCTCCATATGATGAACTGGCTTGATAAATCTGCTTTGAATATTGTGTTAAGTGACACGTGCTTGAATGCCAACATGCTCAGCAAAAGGATCGTTTTGGCGAGCAAAGACTTTGAGAACTTCTTGGATGGGTGGTGTAAATATTGAAGGATATTTCGTCGTGGGAAAAGGTACGTCCCGAGAGTAATTGCAGAGAGCCATCAGGCACTGTGCATGAGGTTTGAGAGAAGCTAGATCAGCAGCACAGGAGACTAAGATCTGAATGAAGCTGTCTTCAGAATTGAAAGGAATTCCATTGACTAGCTTCATGATGGCATGTTGAGAAAAATCAGGAATAGGATATTCATCGTGCACATCCAACATCGGCAGCAGAGACTTCAAAAGAATGTAAAACCAGGATTTTGCCTCGAAGATCAAGTGCTTTGGCATAGGAACATCAGGATATGTATCGCCAACAACTTTTTGATCCATGAGAACGGAGAAATCAACAAGGGTCATAGGAGCCAAGGTGTGAATTTTTCAGGTAATCCTTAGAAACGTGGAACATTAACCAAAGAAATTAGATCATCAACAGTCATGTGAAAGTCTTGGACTTGACTCATGAAATCAAACTTCCAAGTTGAAGGATCTCGATGGTCTCCAGTGACAAACAGAGTGGCATAAATCTGTTTGATCAGCTCAAGATTGTACCACTGTTGATGGCAAACATTTGGTGATCATGCAACTCATCAATTGTCTCGGCCAAATTATGAAAGCATGTTGTGGCATACAACAAAGGAAAATCCAGATATTGATGATCCCACTGGCCTCCTCAGGGGTGGTCCCACAGGACCAGGCGCCCCGGTGGCGCCGCCAGGGGGGTGGTCACGCCACCTGGCCGCCTGGGACAGTGGTGGCCCCCCTCTGCTCCATCTTTTGGCTTCTAGAGTCTTCTAGGCGAAAGAATTTTGGGAATTTTCTAGGAATTTCCTGGGATAATTGAATTTTCACATTCCCTGCACAAAAATCAGACATCAAGGCAGCTCTGCTGAAAACAGCGTTAGTCCGGGTTAGTTGCATTCAAATCATGCAAGAATGGGACCAAAACAATAGAATTTTTTTTGGAAAAGTCGATACGTTTGAGACGTATCATCTCCTCCAAGCTTAGCATATTTCTGGTCATCAAGCAATAAAGTTCAAGGAACTGGACGCGACAAAGAAAACTTTGACAAAATCTATTTCTTCACAAGATGTGCATAAGCCTGCACTATGATCAATTCTAGCTAGTTTTAGAGCAATGCTAAAAGGACAATGCACAAAGCAATCCTTCAATCTTATGAAAATCTCTTAAACAGCTAATAATGAATAATATGCAAAAAAATGAATACTATACAACTGAAAATCTTAACATGATCACAATGCACATGACTTAAACATAGTAGAATGGTATGTCACTTGCCCCCATGAGTGAAGCAAAACATAGATGAAAAAGCACCTCCGGAGTTTTAGTGGAGACTAGAACTAAATATTTCAGAATGAGAAATATCACAATCATTCAGAAAACAATGTGGTACTTTGGGCCAATGTACATTACACTCAGAATGACAATTGTGTTCTCAATAGTTGGTGCTTTGGAGAAGGTGGAGACTCTCGAACCGTGGCTTTTGATGGCAAGGTTGAATACCCATGGTTGGAAGCAAAGACTAAATATGTACGAGAGATCGTAGCTTGAAAATGAAGGATAAAATTCTTTTTGAGAGTGTAACTTTCCAGTCAACGGTTGACGGTAAAGGTTTTCAATATCTTCCATGCCAAGCATATTAATGGCGGTTCCCATTCTTTTTATGATATGCGTACACTCATATTCCCCTTTCACCAGTCATAGACAGTCTTTGGCTAGCAATTATTGCATTGTGCCCTTCATTCTGTCGCAACTATGGCGCGGGGGGGAGGGGAGTGTAAGTTTTATAATTTTTTGAAACAAGTGAGAACTGGGCATTCTCCAAACCAGCCTCTACCTCATAAATTTTATTAGATTAGATTTTGTCAAGGAGTAAATTTCTTTAGCATGGAAGATACCATTTACCTCACCGCTCCATGAGCTTGTACGGGTACAAAAGGGAAGTGCATTTGAATAATTTTGAGGTGGTACAAGAAATTTTTCGTTAGGATGGCCGGTAAATGCCATATATAGGAAGGTATGGTGGACTCATCTGGCGCAACTGCTTTCAAGGTTTTCGATGTATAAGCAGTCAGTCCGCCTAGTACATGCGAAGGCTAGAAAAAGACGGGGAAGGGACAACCTAGATAGCAATAATGTTCATAATCATGCAGAGAGACAAAGCAACATTGAATCGGTCATGAAAGTGATATGACTGCTCTGAAATAAAAAAGATCATTAAGGCTAGATAGAATTCTAGTCATAAACTTGTGTAAGGATGTGCCAAGTCAATCCAAAATTCTCTGAAGGGAAATACCACTTCACTTTGCCAAACCATGAACCACGCAATGCATGCAAATCATTTCAATAACACACTATACACTCTAGCCATTGGAGACTAGTCACAAAGAAAGCAGTGTAAACATAGCACTATGTGAAAGTGCAATCTTGCCCTCAAGCATATGTTGTTGTTGATGACAATATACATATAGGGGACTCATACGTGCCAAACGTATCTATAATTTCTGCTTGTTCCATGCTCTTTTAGGTGACATTCCTATGTGTTTTGCTACACTTTTATATATGTTTACACATATTTGGAGTAACCTACTAACTCAGTGCACCCAATCCCAGTTTCTGGCTGCTGATGTCTGTAAGTTGTTGGTTTTTACCCATATTTAAAGAGCTCCAAAAATTCTAGAAAAATCAGATAAAAAATCGGCGCAGAAGAAGCTTCTAGATCGCCGAAGAGCGCCAGAGGGGGGGCCACCCCCTCCCAAATGGCGAGGTGGCGTGGCACCCCTCCTATTTGCGCCAGCAAGGTTCCTGGGAGGTGGGGCCACCCCCTGGTGCCCCCTTCGGCGTATTTTTACCCCTCGCTCAAGAAACCCTCGGAGAGACCCCCTGCATCGCGATTTTCCTCTTTATTCCACCGTCGCTGCGTTCCCAAGATCGGGAGCACCAGAAGACCTCTTGCCGGCACCCTGCCGAAGGGAGGATTGACCTCCGGGAGCTTCTCCACCACCATTGACGCTTCCCGGATGTGCCGCGAGTAGTCCCCTTTGGACCATGGGTCCATGACCAGTAGATCCGTGATGTCTTCTATCCAATCTTGTGCTTCAATTCTTAGCCCTTGTGAGCTGCCCTACATGATCAAGGCATCTATGTTAATTTCCTGCTGTTTCTATGATATGTTTACTGGGATCCAATGGATTATGAGATTATGTTCATATTGTGATGAGTTATATATTTGGTTTTCCTTTTATATTTTGTTCTTGAGTAATTCTTGCATGTTCTCCGTTTCTTTGTATTTCTTTGGCCAATTAGTAGATAGTAACTCCAAGAGGGAGCGTTTATGCTTGATTGTGGGTTCATGCCCCCTGATGTCTAGCTTGAGTGACAGGATCATGAGACTAGGGGATGTGTTGTTGCCACCAGGGAGAAAACAACAGTGCTTGTAAACGCGGTTGAAAGGAATGTTTACCTTAGGAAAAGTTTGTTAATGCAGTTGTCTATTGCTTTGAGTTTACACTTTGGGTGGGATTCACAACTTAATACCAGCGAGATTGTATGGATAGATATCTCAAGGTGGATGATTAGTGAGTAGATGTAGATGGATTTCGGTCTACTTGTCCTAGCGTACTGCCCATGCTTTTAAGCTTCTAATTTTCCAGTAGCATAATTTGCATTGAGGTGCGTTTATAATTCTGTCAATTGCCCAACTGTAATTTGTTTATCCATCTTAGCTCTTTTATCGTCTTTTGGGAGTGAGACACACTAGTGAACATCATGGGACCCCGGTCCATATTTCCACCATTGTTTACATCTCCACTTTATTTTCTGCTTTTACTTTCTATTGCAATTACCACTATAATTATCCCGTGTGTTTGATCCTTTGTAAACGACAAGGCCGGAGGGATTGAAAACCCCTCTCTACTCATTGGGAGCAAATTTACTTGTTGTGTGTGCAGGTCCAGGTTAAGTGATATCGATAAACGGCGCGTCACTTGCCGAACCATCTACTTCTCGACCTTGGAGTTGTACTGGCCGATCTCAACCTTGGTATCTTTGCAAAGGGAAATTTGCCGCTCTCTACATCTCAACCTTCCACTTGGGGTCACCAGCGAAGGGCAAGAACCCATTATCATCTCTCGTACCATCAAGAAAATTTCTAGCACCGTTGTTGGGGACTCTAATCTTCAACTTAGGGGAGTTGCACACTATCTTTTATATTTCCTTTTTAGTCTTGTTAGTTTACCTTCTAGTTTTTATCTTAGTGTCTTTTATCAAATACCACAAAAAATTAGTTATCTGGTTTTTAGTTGTCCTTTCTATTGAGTCAAGCATGTTAGGACTTGGTGCTTTGAAGGAATCGAAGGTTCTAGATTTCCATCAAAATAATGGAGAAAATATGAAGAAGGCTTGGGACAGAATTCCTGAGGCACATAGAAGGATTATTCCTTGGATACCTATAAAAAATGTGCTTACAATTTCTTACCATTGTCTTTTTAGATGGTGCAAACACTCTCTTGATATTATAGCTGAAGGAGACTTCTTAGAGTGTGATGAAGCTAGAGCTAGCTCTTGATATTATACATATTTTATCTAGTTACTTTGTTTATGATCATGGTTTTCACAGTGTTATATATAGACTTGATACTATTGAAAAAAGAATGGATGCTCTAGACTTGAGAGAAGGGGAGAAACCCAAACCTGATAGGAAAAAGATTTTGGAGGTAGATGATGATTGGGAGCGCTTTATTAGAATTTACATCTCTAACCATGACTTCCTTGCTTATTGTGATATTGGATCCATGGTTTCTACTATGACAATAGTTGTTTATGATTCTCTAAACCTTACAAATATGATCAATCTTTTATCTTAGCATGTACATGCTAATGGATATATTTCTAAGATCTATGAAAAAGTAAAATATGTCCAAGTCAGGTTCTTCAAAAGTAGTGCAATGGTTGACTTTTTCATCATGGAGCCAAACCAAGGAAATATAGTGCTTGGAAGGGACTTCCTCCAAGAAATGAAAGGCTTCATTGATATAGGTAGAGGAAAAATACGCCTACGTAGGAAGGCTAAAGGTACGTACCCTTTTCCTAAGATAAGTAAGGATGAACTTCTTAAGGAACCATTTGAAGGTTTTTATAATTCTGATAACTATGATGACTTTTGATTCCTCTTTTTCCTTCATGACTAGCTAAAAGGCATAAAAGAAAGCGTTTATTGGGAGGCATCCCAAGTTGATTTTACTTTCAGTTTTAGTGGTCTTGATGCTTGTTACTACTGTAGAAATATCATTGTATCTTTATTTTCAAGTTGTGTGCCAAGTTTTAGCCTCCGGTTGCAAGAAAGTTCAAAAGTTTTGACATGTTGTCCAGAAACAGATTCTGTCTGCTTGAAGGAAAAATTGTCCATAAATCACCAGATCATCTTTTTGATCTGAATATTTTTAAATGTATGATCTATACAATTAGCTTTTAGGCGGCTGTTCTGAATTTGTTGATTTGAGTTGCAGAAGTACCCCAATAAATTTATTTACTACCTGTTGGTCTGTTTTTCACAGATTCTGCCACGTTTTGCGTATTCATTGTTTTGAAAATTTAAAGCTTGCTTTTTCTTTGCAAAAACTTTTTGGAAATCTTGAGAAACTTTAGCTCTTCATGAAAATCTTTTTTTCTAGTGGAGAAAAATATATTTTATTATGGCTACTATCCACTCTAATCAGCTTATGATGAGTTTCGTATGAAGGGAGTTTTCAAGTATGCGACGGAAGATGATGAAAGAAGATTCAGGAGTGTAAACCGCTCAAGCTTGGGGATGCCCCCATGCACACCCAAGAAATATCCAAGGAGACTCAAGCTTGTAACCGCGGTTGCAAGGATTATTTACCTTAAGCAAAGTTTTTTATGCAGTTGTCTGTTACTTTGAATTTACACTTTGGTTGGGATGCACAACTTAATACCAGCGAGATGTTCTGGATAGATATCTCAAGGTGGATGATTTGTGATTAGATGCATTTCGGTCTACTTGTCTTGTTTCCAGTAGCATAATTAGCATTGCAGTGCGGTTATATTTCCGTCAATTGCCCAGCTGTAATTTGTTTAGCCAGTTTAGCTCTTTTATCGTCTTTTGGGAGAGAGACATCACTAGTGAACATCATGGGACCCTGGTCCATATTTCCACAACTTTTTACACCTACACTTTATTTTCCGCTTTTACTTTCTGTTTCAATTACCACTATCATTATCCCGTGCGTTTGATCCTTTGTAAACGACAAGGACGGAGGGATTGACAACCCCTTTGTACTCGTTGGGAGAAAAATTACTTGTTGTGTGTGCAGGTCCAGGTTAAGCAAGTGATATCGATAAACGACGCGTCACTTTCCGCACCACCTACTTGTCGACCTTGGGTTCCTACTGTTCGATCTCAACCTTGTTATCTTTGCTAAGGCAAATTTGTCGCTATCTACATCTTAACCTTCCACTTGGTGTAACCAACGAAGGGCGAGAAGCCGTTATCATCTCTTGTACCATCAAGGACTAACTATGTTTGCTAGGTCTATCTTGATCCTTTCACTATGGCGCTACAAGTTGGTCTCTAGATCACAAGTACATACGTATGTACAAAAGTGACAACAATTACCGGCTTTCCTTTTTTCATCCCTTCTGTCAGCCTTTATCATTATTGCCTCGTCACTCGCACGATCAAACATCGAAAGATACAATCAAGTGCAAATGAAACCATGGACGCTAGCTGAACTCTGCAAACCAAGCAAACTAAAGAGAGAAAGGTAATATTTTTGGTTTTTTCAAAGGTTAACCAAAACAAAAGAAAGGAGAAATCTTTTTGTTGTTTTTGCAAATTAAGAAAGAGCAAAGAAGATAAGAAAAAACTCTTAAAAGATTAAAGTGAAAACCATGGATGTTACAATGGAAAGGGGAGAAGCACACATACTCTCCCAAGCTTAAGATTTTGTCCTAAGATGGACTCGTCTACTGTGAGCCCTAGGAGATCCCTACGGCTCCGGGATAGTAGTGGTAGCCCCATGGATCCTGCTGGACGTGGTGTGCGGAGAACGACTGATACGTCCCAAACGTATCTATAATTTCTGCTTGCTCCATGCATGTTTTGTGTGATATTGCTATGCTTTTGATACACTTTCATATATTTTTATAACATATTTTTAAACTAACCTATTAATGGTCGCAAGAGTGCACAAGTTTTTGTTTTTCTACTTTATGTGTAGGAATTACTTGGATAAAGGAAAGATCACAAAAAGAAGCCTTGTAAGAGTTGGACTCTAACTTTCCCGAAATCTGGCCCCACCAGACAGGTTTTAAAGATCGCCTCAGAAACGCTAGAAGACGTCCTCAAACGGAAAAACTTTAAACCACAAAGTTGTAGGGAATATTTTTCCGGTGAATCTAGACATAAAATTTGGCCCAATCGAAGTTCGGATGCTCCCTGGAGGCACGAAATACCGAAGACGTAATCTGGATGACGGGAATCCAAGAGTCTATATAAAGAGAGGAAACCTAGGTCAAAGGGCACCACGAAATTTCCTTCACCTTGGCAGCCTTCTTGAGGGGGAGATCAATCTCCACAGCAGCACCATATCCAAAGAAGAAGAACAGGACCAAGGGACGCTGCCCCCAAGGGTCGTGGCCACCGGCGTGGCCATGGCCGTGGGCGCCGCCGCCGCCGTCTCCTTCATCTCCTCTGGGCTGCACCTCTCCATCAACAACTCTCGCTTTCACTATGTCCATCTTGATCTATGTGGTTTTTCTCTCTCTCCCATGATGTGATCTTGATTGTGATCATGGGCTATGTTAATCTAGGATGATCCCATGATGTTTCCCCTTCTTCTATGTATTGGATTGATGTACTCACCTGATCTTATCTAGTAAAATCCCCGAGACCATGGTGACAGCGGTCTACTGGACATGGGTTAGAAGAATATTTTCATGAGTGATTTCCTCTTTTGTGTGTGGATTGAAGATTGAGAAGTCTCTTGGTGCTTGTCTTTGACTATCCTTTAGATATTTTGTGGTGATTGTCGAACTCTCTTTGGATGGCCGCGGTGACATTGGGAAATCCATAGATGAGAACTACGAAATCTGAGGTGTGATTTTTTAGCCCTTCACAATTCTCGTCCTCTCTTGACCACAAAGGAATGACCTCCGAGTACGTCTCCACTACATATTTTATGTGGAATATAATGTGATTAGACTATGTTAATGTTGTTGGGAGTTGCCACTAGTGAAAGTATGAAGCCTAGGCCTTGTTTCCACCATTGCAATACCGTTTGCGCTCACGTTTACTACTTGTTTGCTTGCTGCACTTTTATTACAGATTTATATTACCTTGATTTGCTACACCTATCACCCATATTTTACCATCTCTTCGCCGCACTAGTGCACCTATACAACTCCTAGTTGTATTAGGTGTGCTGGGGACACAAGAGACTTCTTGTATCTTAATTGCAGGGTTTCTTGAGAGAGACCATCTTCAACCTTTACTTCCCTGAGTTCGATAAACCTTAGGTCATCCACTTGAGGGAAATTGCTGCTGTCCTACAAACCTCTACGCTTGGAGGCCCAACATAGTTTACAAGAATAGAATTGTGCGTAGACATCAAGCTATTTCTGGCGCTGTTGCCGTGGAGGTAAGCGTTGAAGGTATATCTTTAGATCTTGCAATTAAATCTTTTCGTTTCTTGTTTTTATTTTCACTAGATATGCTTTATGGAAAACAACAACAAAAATTATCAGAGAGCTTTATGAGCTCTATCTTGAGTTACGACATGAAGTGTTTGAGGAGGAGATAAAAAATCCTATGGAGCTTTATTATTTGAACAACACTCATGATAGTAGTAATGTTATTAGCATGTCTTCTTTGAATACTTTTGATACTAATGATATGAAAAACCATAAGCTTGGGGATGCTACGTTTTATGAAGATGATCTTTTTAGCCCCCAAGTTTTGATGGGGAAATTTATTTTCATGATACTTTTGTGACGCCCCCAAAATCAGACCGTGTACAGTAATCATACACGCAAGGTACACGATCAAGATCAGGGACTCACGGTAAGATATCACAACCCAACTCTACAAATAAAATAATACAAGCTGTTTAATACAAGCCAGGGGCCACGAGGGCTCGAATACAACAGCCCGAGAGCACAAAGTTAGCGGAAGCAATAGTATCTGAGTACAGACACAAGAATACAAGGTTACCTTAAGAAGGCTAGCACAAATAACAAAAGATTGAAAAGGTGAGGCCTCCTGTCTGGGAACCTCCAAACTACTCCTGGTCAGCGGGGGTCTCGACGTCGTAGAAGGCATCGGGGACCTACATGTAGCGGTGGTCGGCATCGGGGATCTCCTGCTCCTAGACTCCAAGGCTCCAACGTCGACTGCAGCGGCCGATCAGGAAAAACATAAAGGGGAAATAAAGCAAGGGTGAGTATCTAGCATACTCGCGAGTCTGACGTCCGCTACAAAGCATTATGCATTATATCAAATGGAAAGGGGAAGCTGTATATAGTGGACTGCAAGATAGAAATCAGAATAAAGATAAGAAGCTAGGCCTATCGAAGACTAGCATCTTTTGACGTGTCTTGCAGCATGAGAAGAGAAACAGCCAGCAGTTCAATAGCATGAATGTAATAACAATGGAGCAGAAGTTGCTGCAGCATTGTATAATAGTAAGTGGTATGATTAATAGTAATAATGCCTCTGAGTTCCCCTCCTCGACTCCCTGCGAGGAAGAAGACCCGAAACCATACAGTTTAATAGTAGTAGTTTGTAGTGGTAAGATCCAGCTTCAGCATAAAGCGTCCTGTTACCGTGGACACGGCTATTCGAATATAATAATCTCCCCTGCAGGGGTGCACTAGCATGACTCTACGACGCTCGGATCTCCAGGGTGGCGTACACCTTGTTAGGGAACACCCCACCGAAGCTATCCGACACAAAGTAGCCCATCCTTCGGCAATCAATAGAGAGGTCATCCGACGGACTATATGCTATGTACGCCGGGCTTTGGACCCTAACCCAAACGTACTCCTGCACGGTGTGTGACTGTCCGGTCAAGCAAAATCAAAGCAAATACAAATACACCGCTCGAGCAAGAGAAGACAACACCACTTCCCGGCAATCAGCCCGCGATACTTTTGACGTCTGAAGACCCTCGAACGAGACTACGATGCAGGGGAGCCCACACTCCTTATCCCACGTGTAGGTAGTGCGTACAAGCCAAAAGGCTACTCAAGACATCCGCCGAACCATTTAGCATTTTAATTAACCTGCGTGACAACCGTTATCGTTGACTCGACTTAACTGACCCGCGATCAATGACAGCAATCAGGACCACCAGTACATCGGTGCCTGCCCCGTCGTCCCACCAAGTCTCTGCGGTTACCAACAAGGTGAACCGTCTCCTTACCTTGTCTCGCGTGTTCTCTTGGTAGAGCTTGACTTTTCGTTGTTTGGTAACTCTCGCGAGATACGAGCAGGGGCCAAGAAAGCCAGTAACGTCGGTCGTACCCTCCCTGTCGTTCCCGACGTAATACCTCTCGTGGGCACCGTTGGGTCACCCGACTGTCTTACCTTTAAGGACAACCGTTGCTCAGGTACCTAGAGCGGCTATACAGAGTCAGCAACGAGTGGAGTACGAGGATTACTCCTCGATAGCTCCACTTGATGGTGGCTCGGCAGAGCCGAGCTAGGGGGCCTTAGGCGGTGTCTACATTGTACCGTACCTGTGCAGTTTATAATTATCGTATCACGTTCAGTCCCCAAAGTGTTCACGGCCCGCTATCTAATCCTAGTAGACTAACAAAGCGCAGGGCTCACTGCTGAATAATGCATAAATATAATAGGCAACATAGGATAAAGGAGGTATATCAAGGGGCGACAAAATCAGGCTATGCAATTGAATAGGATTGTAACGTAGCAGCAGAAGTAACAATGCCTAGTGCAAGAAAGTACGGAAAAGATAGGCGATATCTGGGGAAGAGAATGGCTCTGCTTGCCTGGTAGCTCGACGGTAGGGGTAGGGTCGTCGACGAAGTAGTCGTACCCGGCAGAAGTGTAGTTGACGGTAGCAGCGAGGTCTACCAGAGAATAAAGGGGGAAGAAACAGTAAATATAAAGCAATCATATCAAACAGATCAAATGCATGACGAATGCAATGTTAGCGGTGTTCTAACGCAGTGCAATGCACGTTGCACGGATCGGGAGTCCATCCGGGGATGAACTGCCAGCTCCGGGTGATTACCGGACAGGGTGTCTGGAGGGGGAAGGGGATCATGCCGGAGGTGTCATGGACATCCGACAAACATACGGACGGTGTATCCGTGTTAGTTGATCCATTCTGAACAACTTTCGTGTTCAGAATAAATTCATCCGAGTACTTTAACAGTACCGGACAAATCATCGGACAGACGGTCCGGAGGGGGACGGTTCGATGTTCGGTGCGTTAGAGGGGTGTGGTTGTTATACGGATAGCGTATCTGTATTCGTTATATTTTTCTGATCAATTTTCATGTATAAACTTTTTCGATCCGAATTACGGTTTAAAAGATATTGATTTTAAAATTTAAATATTTTAAAAGATTTTCTGGAATTATTTTATTATTAAAACAGTAACATTATACACAACAGGGTTGACGGTTCAACCCTGACATGGGGTCCCACATGTCAGCCTCTTAGTGCTAATAATTCATTTTATTAGAATTAAATAGAGCCAGGGCCCACATGTGAGTGACTCACTTTATAATTCTATTTATTTTTAATGACATACAGCTGGGGCCCAGGTATCTTGCACTGTGAGTTAACTAAACAATTTTGTTTATTTAAAAGGGCCAGGGGCCCACTGTCATTGACACCAGTTAATTAACAGAGACGTATTTAGCTTAATCAATGTTTAATAGAGCCCGACCCCACTGGACAGAGACCCAAAAAAGGGGGGGTTAGGTTCCCAGGCGCCCACACCATGGTCTATGGCCGGTACCGACGACCTAAGCACGCGCGAAGGGGGAAAATTGAATGCGGGGTTCGTCGTGCGCCTACTGGGTGTGACTGGGGAGGCTGGGGAGGCCGGAGCCGATCTCCCGGCCATAAATGGCGGCGGTCGGAGCTCTGCAAGGTGGCGGCGGTGCTATGTTGCTCGATTTCGAGCGCGAGAAGGGGAAAAATGCCGGGGGGCTCACAATGAGGGCGGTGCGCGACTCGGGGAGGAGGAACTCGTGGTGGGGACGACAGATCCGTCGTCGGAGTCGGAAGCCGTGGCGGAGGAATGACACCGGGGCGTCGCGCACGAGGCTCCTCGTGGCGATTCGCCGCGCAGGTTGACGAAGGGGTCCACGGCGGAGCTCCTGGGCGCGTTGGCTGGGCCAGGGATGGCCGGTGGCCACGCCGATGACAATGGCGCCGCGGAAATCACGGTTCCGTGCGGGAGATGGAGGAGGGCGAGCGCGACGGGAAAGGAGAGGGGGCGGCTGGGTTAGGGTTGCACCAGGGGGGCTTCGGCCGTCTTTTACACGTCGGAGGCTGGCTGGATGGCCTCGACGGCCACTAGCCATGGCGTGGCCGGCTCAGATGGTGACCACGGGGTCACCTTGAGCAGTGGTTGAAGAACAGGGGGGGTGCTCGGGTGGGCTTCCTGGGCTGTTGGCCCAGGGGGGAGGGAAATGGGCTTCGCCCAGGGGGGTAGATTAGGTGTTTGCTTTTTCTTTTCTGTTATTTCCTTTTATATTTCTTTTAGCTACTTTTACAATTTTGCACCATATGAAAAGTAGTCCACAATTAAGGTTGCACTATTTGCCAATGCCACAAAAAGTTCTGAGATTTTATAAAACCATCTAGTATTTTACTTAAATGATAAATGATTAAAGTGGTCACTAGAACTACTGTTTTTAATTATATAAATTATTTAAACTAGTTCATAAACTCCCCATTCAACTTGAACAATACCTACAGATTATTTGACAAATTATAAAATAGGTTCAACAAATTTTTGTTCAATTAAAATTTGCACTTGTTTATTATTATTTCATGGCAATTTAATAATTCCAACTATTGCTTTAATTTCATAGTATTTCTAGATCACTATAATAAGAATAACCATGGCTATGATGACCATGGCCCAAAGATTGTTAGGTATTCTATAATTGATCTCCCCATTTTGGTTCACTATGATTTCATTTCCATTTAAATTCCCTGACAATCTTGATAAGCCAACTTTATGGGTTTCATGATTTTCATAGCCTTGGGGATTAGGCTAATGGCTAAGGGTGACTTGGTTTAACCATGAACATGTTGATTGACTGGCATCCACAATCCTTGGAGCAAGATTTACAATCCACATTGAGTTGAAAATTTTATCAGGGTTGGAATTTGACAGAGCTATGATCAAGGTAATCAAGGTTGGATTAGCAACAGTAACTATGATTACTGTAGCGTGACACCCGGGGTGTTACAAATCTCCACCACTACAAAGAATTCTCGTCCCGAGAATTAAAAGTAGGGCAAGGGGTAAGGTTTCGGTTTCGTAGTCTAACGATTCTTCTGGGTACTGTTATCCTTCTCGTAGTATATGATCCTTTAAGTTGCTGTCTTCATTTTCCGGCTCCGGTGCATCTCGACGAGTTGTTATCCTTTCTTTGGGGTCTTCATCGTACCTATGGGTAGGGCGGGACGAAATACTTAAAGGGGTCGGACTGGTATCCAGTTAATCAACCGAGGTTGTCCGCGGGAATGGGGTACCAAGTATCACTTCCGAGTCTAAACTCAAGGGGATGCATCGAGAGAGACAAAAGAAGGTATGAGGGTTTCAAGCGGATGGGCATGCATTTGATGCCGATGATGGATGAGGAAAGAGGGGGTTCCAGAGCATCAGGCATAAGCACTGAGTCTGATATCGGACTAAACATCACAAGGTAAGGGACTCGTGAAGTGCATACGAGGTTAAACAAGGGAATAGCCTCGGGAACAGGAACGTAAAGAAGAGTCAGGTTTCGGTCCTGTGGAACTGTGGGTTATGGGCCCACATTGAATAGGAAGTGTTGACATTCAATGCGATCAAGTATCCAGGTATGATGGAGAACAGCCTGTCAACTTATGTTGGCAAAAACATCAGTGCCAAGGGCGAGGGGCGAATAGAACCATTTTCCTGGTCGTTAAGACGAGGCGGACCAATTGGCAAAGTTCTTGTCCATCGGTGGTCACCGAAATGTTGTCAACTATCGTAACAGGTTGTACGGACAAGTAGTACACCGAAGTGTTTATATCAGCAGGGAATTATCACTGCCCGGATAATTTATCTTCAAAGGAAGGTTAAACAGACCAATGTAAAGGAAAATGTAATGATACACACGTATCAGGTGTATAACTTTCCCAAAGGAAAGCAGAGCAAGATATATGACCAAGTTTGTATTGGCGGGGGGGGGGGGGGTGGGGTGTCAAAGAAGGTTGTCGATGATAACACAAATCATCGAGGGGAAAGGATGGTATTTCTCTGATGCATCCAAGTAACACTTGGGAGAAGTCAAAATGTCGATGATGATCACGACACATCATGTAAAAAGGTTTCAAGAAAATACAGTCGAATAATGGCGACATCAAGCGAAAGGAATGGTGAAACAAAAGGTATTCGATGTTCTCGGTTGACAACAACCCAAAACCATGATATGTCTATGACAGTGATAGGCATTTTTTCATCACAATTCATAAGATGTAGTGCAAAGGCATGATATCCTCGAGATACCAGGGGTAATACTCGAAGGTAGAATGGAGGATCATAGGTGCAGCAGAATTCATACCAAGGGGATAATTATCTTTACGAGAAGCTTTCATGATAATTTCTACATAGAATCCATGGGCATGAACACAAAGGTTCAGGGTCGACTCCCACTTCTTCAATGCATAACATTTCAATCACTTCTCGCTTTCGATGAAGTCGTAGAGTAGGAAATTTATCTGGCATAACACCAGTAGAGTATGACCCGTAGAAGTTTCTAGGGTTCACATAGATGGCTGAAACCTAGGTACAACCCAACGGGACATTTTACGAATCTTTACATCCAACAACATGAGTAAAGGATACAAGTTCGAAACCAGAAGGCTAACGATAAGGAGTAGATGATACTATTAGCGGGAGGCATCTGATATCCGGGAAAATTCATAAATGACTTAGGACACAAGAGGACGGTAGGTATTAATCCACCACAAAGGTCAGGCGGCGTACAGAGAGTATGGTATGAGTATCAGTACCCCATCATAAGAATAAAGAATGCAAAGGCATTTGACGATAAAGCATCTGAATAGCTCGACTCTTAAGTACAAAGGAATTACGATTTCCATATCAGTGTATCAGATTCAGATACACCGTGTGACGCCCCCAAAATCAGACCGTGTACAGTAATCATACACACAGGGTACACGACTGAGATTAGGGTGCCACGATGATAATATCACAGCACAACACTAAACACAAAAGGATAAACAAATATGTTACAATAGAGGGGGTCACGCGGACCCGATAACATAAGTCATACAAGCCATAATATCTGAGTACAGACATAGTTAGTCAAGTTTTGCCTTAAGAAGGCTAGCACAAATCACATCAGAGATACAGATCGAAAAGGCGAGGCCTCCTGCCTGGGATCCACCGAACTACTCCTGGTCGACGGGGAACTCGACGTCGTAGTAGGAGCCTCCGGGGTACTCCTGATCCTGGGCTCCAACGTCGGCAGCAGCGGCCGATCAGGCAAAACAGTAAAGGAAATAAAGCAGGTAAGTATCTAGTATACCCGCGAGTCTTACGTCCGCTACTAAGCAATATGCATTGTTTCAACGGAAAGAAGAGGCCGTATATAGTGGAATGAAAGACAGAAATCCAGAGCAAGGGTAAGAAGCTAGGCCTAACGAAGACTAGCATCTTCTGACGATGTCTTGCAGCATGAGGTAAGAATCAGCCAACAGTTTATATAAAGCATAAAGTAACAATGCAGCAGAAGTTGCTGCATCATTGTATAATAATAAGTTGTAATAATTAAAAATGCCTCCGAGTTCACCACCTCGACATCCCCGCGAGGAAGAAAACCTGGAACCATACGGTTTAATAATAATAGTTTCTAGTCGTAAGATCCAGCTTCAACATAAAGCGTCCTGTTACCGTGGACACGGCTATTCGAATAGATTAATCTTCCCTGCAGGGGTGCACTTGTGTTACGCTACACGCACGGATCTCCAGGGTGGCGGGAACCTTGTTAGGGAACGCTCCACCGAGGCTATCCGACACTTCAAAGCCCATCTTTCAAACTCAACAGAGAGGTCATCCGCCGGTCTAAATCCTAAGTACGCCGAGCCTTGGACCCCAACCCGAACGTACTCCTGCACGGTGCGTGACTGGCCGGTGAAGTTAAAGCAAATCCAAATAAGACATCACCGCGCAAGCAAATAAGACAACACCACTTCCCGGCAATCATCCCGCAGTACTGCTAACGTCTGAAGAGTCCTCGGACGACACTACGAAGCGGAGGAGCCCATAACTCGTAGTTCCCACGGGTAGGTAGTGCGTACATGGCATATAGCCAACTCAAGACATTCACTGGACCATTTAGCACTTTAATTAACCTGCGTGACAACCGTTATCGTTGCCTCGACTTAACCGACCCGCGGACAACGACAGCAGCCAGGGCCACCAGTACATCGGTGCCTCCCTTGTCGTCCCACCAAGTCACTGCGGTTACCAACAAGGTGAACCGTCTCCTTACCTTGTCTTGCGTGTGCTCCTGGAGGAGCTCGACTGTCGTAGTTTGGTAACTCTCGCGGCCAACGATCAGGGGCCAAGCACACCGGTACACTGGTCGTACCCTCCCTGTCGTCCCGTCGCAATACCTCTCGCGGGCACCGTTGGGTCGCCCGACTTCTTACCTGAAGGACAATCGTCGTTCAGGACCCTATGGCGGTAAAAAAAAGTCAACCTCGAGTGTAGTACCAGGATTACTCCTGGATAGCTCACACTTGGGGTGACTAGGCATAACCCAGATAGGGGCCTTTGACGGTGTCTGCTTTGTACCGTAACTGTGCAGTTATAATATTTGTATCCGCGTTCACTCCCCCGAGTGATCACGACCCTCTATCTAATCCTAGCTAACAATGCGCAGGGCTCACTGTTGAATTATGCATAATAATAATAATAGGCAGCCTAGGATAAAGGAAGGCACATCAAGGGGCGACAAAATCAGGCTATGCAATTGAATAGGATTCTAATCGTAGCAGCAGCAGTAACAATGCCTAGTGCAAGAAATGTACGGAAAGATAGGCGATATCTGAGGAAGAGAATGGCTCTGCTTGCCTGGAAGCTCGACGGTAGTAGTAGGGTCGTCGACGAGGTAGTCGTACTCAGCAGCGGTGTAGTCAACGGCAGCAGCGGGGTCTACCGAAGATTAAGGGGGGAAGAAACAGTAAATACAAAGCAAGCATATACAAACAGATGCATGACATGATAGATGAAATGTTAACGGTGTTCTAACGCAGTGCAATGCAATATGCTCGGAGCGGGAATTCATCTGGGGAAGAACTACCGGCTCCGGATGATTACCGGACAGGGTGTCCGGAGGGGGAAGGATCAAGCCGGAGGTGTCGTGGGTACCGGACAAACATAAGGGGGGTGTATCCGTGCTAGTTGATCTATTCCGAGAAACATTCGTGTTCGAAATAACTCCATCCGGGCACTCTAACAGTACCGGACAATTTATCGGACAGACGCTCCGGAGGGGGAATGTTCGATGTTCGTTCTGTTAGAGGGGTGTGGTAGACATACGGATAGCGTATTTGTATTCGTTATATTTTTCTGATCAATTTTCATGTATAAAGTTTGTGAATCCGAGTTACGGTTTAAAAGTTATTGAATTTCAAAGTTTAAATCAATTTAAATGATTTTCTGGATTTCTTTTATTATTTATTCAACATTATCCAGAACATTATCCAAAACATTATCCAGAACAGTGCTGACATGTGGGACCCACATGTCAGCCTCTGTTGTTTATAAAACATTTAATTAAATCAGAAAATGCCTCTGGACCCACCTGTCAGCCCCTGGAATTTCCTATTAAATCTTTTAAATAATAAGCTGACAAAGGGGGCCCAGGTGTCATTGACTCTAGTGCTAATTAAACATGTTTAATTAATTTAATGACCAGGGGACCCACATGTCAGTGACTGTGGGGGGTTTATTATTCAGTTAAACTTCTCAGTTGATCTAACAGAGTAATTAGCCGGGGGGGTCCACTGTCAGTGGCCCATTAGGGGTGAGATTAACCCTTAACGACATATCTGACGAGGGGGGCCCGTCTGTCATCCTCACCGGAGGGCTCACCGGAGCCCGTCGCCGGCGAGGTCGACGACGCACGCGCTACAGGCTACGGGAGAGGGCGTGGTTAGTACCAATCGACGCGGACGACCACGGGGAGGAGTTTGGTGGCGGTGCGGTGGCTTGGGGTGGACAGGTACGAGCTCGAGCTCAACAATGGCGGAGGGGGTTCTCGGGCTCCAATGGCACTTTGGTACAGGCGAGGAAATCGAACGCTCTACGGGGTGGGATCGACCCTATGGTCCATGGGGAGCACGCGGGTGTCATTGGCGTGAGTTGGGACGGACTACATCGACGACTACGACGACGAGCCACGGCGGCCGGAACGAGCTCCAAGGGGGAAAAGACTACGACGCTATCGGGACTCAACGGGCAGTTGGCGACGAACGGGGAGCTCACCAGGAGCAGGGCGGAGGTGGCAGCGGGCTCGATGCGGGCTTGTTGTGGCCGGAATTCGTCGCGGATCCCGCCGGAGCCGAAGACGAAGGCGGTGAAGTAGCGCTCGATGTGGTGGACTCGGGCTCGATTCCTCGCGGTGGGTGAGGTAGTCGACGGTGATGCGGCTCCTGGACAACACGGCAAGGCGGCATGAGCACGTTGGCCGCGCTTAGCCACGGCAATGGCGACAGTGGCCCGCGGTGGCTTTTCCCCGCGGCGTGAGAGAAGAGGAGGAGGGGAAGAAGAGGGGGAGGGTGTCCAAGGGGTCGGGGGCGTCGCCCTTATCGCGTCGGCGCCGGGAGGGAGCAGGTGGAGGCGGGGTCGGCCTGGCAGCGGCGTGCCCACGACGGCCGCCGTACGGGAGCAGGTGGGAGCAGGTGGGGGAGGAAGAAGACAAGGGTGGGGTGGGCTGGGTTGCGGTGGGCCGTTGCCCTAGGCGAGCCTTAAGGATTTTCCAATTTTCTGTGCCCTTCATTTCTGTATTTCCCTTTTGGTAATTATTTTCCAAGTTTAGGCAATTTTGTAAAATGTGTTAGGTGTCCCAATATTAGTATAACATTATATATCAGTGCCACAAAAGTTTTTGCAGGAAAATAAAATCATTAGATATTTCTTTTAATTCTTAAATGTCCAAAGCAAGGGGTTTAACCTACTGTTTGAATTGTTTGGAATTTTCCATAACTTCAAAAATTACCAAAGTTGGTCCCACATGATTATAATGATTTTAGGCAATTTACAAAAATGGTTTCAGGATCTATGGAACAACTTTATTTGAACACTTTTGTTTTATTTTTCATTCAAAGAAGTTTCAACTAGGGTTTGGGGTGTCAGATGAGCAAGGTGCATTTGGCTTTGGGTTTTATTACCAACCAGCATGGTTTGAAAAGAGAAGAAGCAAAGTTTGATTAAGGACAGGGGATAACAGTGATTAACAAACAGTGATGGTCAACAGTGATGATGATGACTGTTACAGCAACTGAGGGTGTTACAAATCTCCCCCACTACAAGAATTCTCGTCCCGAGAATTTAAGTGGTAGCGAGGAAAAGGTCGGGGTATTCATCGCGAAGGAGACCTTCTCGTTCCCAAGTGGTTCATCTTCAGAATGATTTGACCACTGAACCTTGAGGAACTTGACGGTCTTGTTGCGGGTTCGACGCTCAGACTGATCGAGAATGCGGCTCGGATGTTCTCGATAAGTCAAGTCTTGTTGCAGCTCGATCATATCATGCTCCACTTCGCGGATAGGATCCTTGAAGCAGCGACGGAGTTGAGACACGTGGAAGACATCGTGGACTTGGGAGAGGTTCGACGGCAATCCCAACCGGTATGCCACGGGTCCACTCCTGGAAAGGATACGGAACGGGCCAATGTAGCGGGGAGCCAACTTGCCCTTGATACCGAAGCGATGAGTGCCCCTCATGGGAGTGACACGGAGGTACGCGTATTCACCAGGTTGATACTCCATTTCACGGTGTTTGCAGTCATAATTGCTCTTCTGACGAGACTGTGCGGCCTTGAGATTTTCTTGCACAATGCGAACTTGTTCTTTAGCTTCCTGGACAAGATCCGGTCCGAAGTAGGGTCGTTCCCCAGTTCCTGACCAATTCAAGGGGGTTCGACATTTACGTCCGTATAGAACTTCGAAGGGGGCCATCTTCAAGCTAGCCTGATAGCTATTGTTGTACGAGAATTCCGCGTACGGGAGGGCATCCTCCCATTTCATGCCGAAAGAAACGACACAAGCGCGAAGCATGTCTTCCAGCACTTGATTGACTCGTTCAACTTGGCCTTGCGACTGGGGGTGATAAGCGGTGCTGAGATTCAGACGAATCCCGAAAGCTTCCATGAAACTATTCCAGTATCGTGAGGTGAAAATGCTGCCACAGTCTGAACTGATCTCCATCGGAATACCGTGGAGTGACACAATTCGGGAGATATACAAGTGTGCTAACTGACTGGCAGTGATCGTCTCCTTGACCGGCAGGAAGTGTGCAATCTTGGAGAATCGGTCGATGACGACAAAGATGGCATCGTTACCTTTCTGTGACTTAGGAAAACCGGTGAAGAAGTCCATTTCGACTTTGTCCCACTTCCAATCAGGAGGAGGGAGTGGTCGCAACCAACCAGCAGGTTTCTGATGTCCGGCTTTGACGCGACTGCAAACGTCACATTGAGAAACATAGCGGGCGATGTCTTGCTTCATGTAAGGCCACTAGTACCGTTGACGAAGGTCTTTATACATCTTGGTACTTCCAGGGTGGATTTTCAAGGGATAATTATGGGCTTCTTCCATGATATCCGGACCACAGTTAATGATGGCCGGGCTCACAGGAACTACTAAGCGGCCCTTGAAATACACAGTATCACCATCATTAGCATCAATGGTAAAAGAGGAGGGCTTTCCTTCTGCGATGTCCTGCTTGATCTTCACAATGTCAGGGGCTAGAGATTGTCTACTCTTGATGAGGACGTCGAGCCTTGACTCGAGAACCAGGTTATTGACGTAACCTTGAGGAACAATCTCGAGATTCAACTTGCGAAAGTCTTCATACAGAAGTGGTTGCTGCACCTGAACCTCAAGTTCAGAACAGTAAGCTTTGCGGCTCAAGGCATCGGCCATTACATTAGTCTTGCCCGGGGTATACGAAATATCCATGTTGAAGTCGGCTATTGTCTTGAGCCATCGTTGTTGACGAAGATTCAGGTCTGGCTGAGTAAACAGGTACTTCAGACTTTGGTGGTCGGTGTAGACCTCGCAACGATTACCGACGAGGTAATGTCGCCACAGCTTCAATGCATAAATTACTGCTGCCAATTCGAGATCATGTGTTGGATATTTGTCTTCGTGAGCACGCAACTGTCGAGAGCCATAAGCAATCACCTTGCGCTCTTGCAACAGGACACAGCCTAATCCTTGACGAGACGCGTCGCAATATATCATGAAGTCCTTCTGAGTATCAGGGGGAGCGAGCACCGGGGGAGAAGTTAGCTTGTCCTTGAGTGCTTGAAAACTTTCTTGACATTTATCTGTCCACTCAAATTTGACGCCTTTGTGAAGCAGATTAGTCAGAGGCGTGGCAATCTTGGAGAAATTCTCGACGAAACGGCGGCAATAGCTTGCGAGCCCGAGAAAACTGCCGGCTTGCTTGACGGTCTTGGGAGGAGTCCAGTCAAGAATAGCCTGGATACGTTCTGGGGTGACGGCAATGCCATCCTTGGAAATCACATGTCCAAGGTAGGTTACTTCGGGAAGCCAGAACTCACACTTAGAATACTTAGCATAGAGTTTGTGTTCTCGAAGCTTCTCCAGTATAAGACGAAGATGTTCAGCATGTTCTTCATCATTCTTGGAATATATCAATATATCATCCAGATAAACCACGACGAACTGGTCGAGGTACTCCATGAAAATATAATTCATCAATCTGGAGAATGTGGCTGGAGCATTGGTTAAGACAAAGGACATGACAGTGTACTCGTATGAACCATAGCGAGTAATGAAGGCAGTCTTCGGAATGTCCTCATCACGGACTCGGATTTGGTGATAACCCAACCTCAAGTCGAGTTTAGAAAACACCTTGGATCCGGCAAGTTGATCACACAGATCGTTGATCCGGGGAAGTGGGTAGTTATTCTGGATGGTGGCTTGGTTAATGGGCCGATAATCTTGGACCAATCGGTTTGTCCCATCGCTCTTCTTGACAAAGAGCGAAGGTGCTCCCCAAGCTGAGGAACTGGGGCGAATGAATCCTTTCTGAAGTGCCTTGTCAATTTCCTCCTTAAGTTCAAGGAGTTCATGTGGCGGCATCTTGTAAGGACGCTTGGCAATAGGAACAGTGCCTGGCTTCAAGTCGATGACGAATTCAACTTCTCTGATCGGGGGTATTCCCGGCAGTTCTTCTGGGAAGACGTCGGGAAAATCGCGAACGATTGGAACGTTCTTGATGCCTTCGAGGGGGGCGGCATTCAAGGCATTCATCATGAATATTTGTGCTTCAGCATTACGGGTAACTCGGGTGGTATGGTTAACAACCTCGCCGGAGGGGTGAAAAAGTTGGACAGACTTGGTGCCACAATAAAGTGCGGCATCGTGGAATTTCAACCAGTCCATTCCCAGAATGTGGTCTATGGTGGAAGACTTCAGAACGATGGGGGAAGCAAGGAATTCAATCCCTTCAATTTCAACAATGGTTCCGGGCACTATCTTGGAGGTGTGGGCATGGCCTATCGGGGTGCGGACAACCATCGGTGGGTTCATATCCTCTAGCGTAAAGTTATGCGACAATGCAAATGCTTCCGACAAGAATGAATGGGATGCTCCTGTATCGAATAAAACAGTAGCAGGTACGGAATTAACGAGAAGGGTACCCATCACGGTAGCGGGTTGTTCCTGAGCTGCTTCCACATTAATGTTGTAAGCATGTCCACGAGCATGAGCAGCAGACCCAGTATTATAGTTGGGGGTCCTGTTGTTGCCACGGCCATTTCCACGGCCAGCAGGGTGAACTACCAGTTGTTTCTGTTTCTGGGGGCACTCTCTGGAAAAATGCCCAGGTTGGCGGCACGTGCAACATAATCCATCCTGAGGATGAAGTGGGGTAGCATTGGGTGGTGCAGGCAGAGCCCTTGGCATCTGCGGTGGCGGAGGCAGACGGGGTGCAGCATAAGACGGCCTTGGAGAAGGGACAGGTGAATGGGTCACACTGGTAGGGAGCCAGATACGACGCTTCTGCGTTGCGCCCGAAGATGAGCCAACGTCACGATAACGCTTCAGAGAGTTCTTGTGCTCCATCTGGGCAGTCTCAACGGTGATAGCCTTATTCACCATGGTGGAGAAGTTGGCGAAATCATGAACGGCAAGAGCGAGCCTGAGGTCTGGGTTGAGGCCACGACGGAACTTCTGCTGCCTGCGAGCATCAGTGGTGATCTCTCCTTCCGCTTAGCGAGAGAGGTTGAGGAACTCGCGCTGATAGGCTTCAACAGTCATGTAGCCCTGAGTGAGGTTACGGAATTCTTCCGCCTTACGATCCATGATCCCCTGCAGAATGTAGCGGGCGCGGAAGGCAGACTGAAATTCATCCCAAGTGATGACTTCTTCAACTGGCAGGGAACGCTTGTGAGTGCTCCACCACTGAGCAGCGGCGCCTTTCAGATGATAAGACGCAAAGTTCACATAGTCGGCTGGATCGACATTAGCAGACTCCAGCTCGTGAGTGATGTCGCGAAGCCAGTCATCAGCATCCAACGGCTGAATAGTGTTGCGGAACATAGTGGGGTTGAGGCAGGTGAAGTCGTGCAGAGTCACGGTGGCATGCTGATGGTGGTGCCCATTCTGATTCGGCTGGGGGAACTGAGCCATGATATTCTGCATGAACTGACGGTTCATCTCGAACTGCTGCATCATCGCGGCCATGTAATTCGGCGGCGGAGGTGGGTCGTTGGCAGCACGACCACGACCACGACCACCACGACCAGCCATCCTGCTAGAATTTAACAGGGGTATTTCAGCGATGAAAATTTAACGAGATACCGGAATAAAGCCTGAAGTAAAACGACAACGAAAAGGAGGTGCAGATATATATAGGAGTAGTCATATATGACATACACATTCACACACAGAGTCAATCGAAAATCGGGCAGCGTAACGTCGTAGAAATTAAGGAAAAAGGACTCACTAGGCGGCGCGCAGACCGCCGTAAGGATTACACGACGCGACATAGATTCCACTATGTCAATCACGCCGCAAGAAAACTGTTGGCCACAGGAGTTGATGCCAGAGAACGCGCGGCCTGCCCAGAATGAGAATGGGATCCGCGGTCCGGGACCTGGGGTACGACTCCTGCAACACGACTCAATCAATGGGGGAAGCACTAAAAACGCCGGGTGGAATCAAGAGAACGTGATCCTAATGTCAGATTTTGTAAAACTTACCAGCAAGGATAAGAGAGCAGATTCCCAGGGCATATGTAAGGAGAAAAGGATCCTAATACCATAGATATCACACGTAGTGACATCGATGTGGGCCCGTAAGCCAAATATTAAGTTAGCAAAATAGTTTTTCAAAGTCTAGACTCAACTTCGACCAGGTAGTGGTGGGGTGGCTTCCTACAGGCAGTCGGCTCTGATACCAACTTGTGACGCCCCCAAAATCAGACCGTGTACAGTAATCATACACACAGGGTACACGACTGAGATTAGGGTGCCACGGTGATAATATCACAGCACAACACTAAACACAAAAGGATAAACAAATATGTTACAATAGAGGGGGTCACGCGGACCCGATAACATCAGTCATACAAGCCATAATATCTGAGTACAAACATAGTTAGTCAAGTTTTGCCTTAAGAAGGCTAGCACAAAGCACATCAGAGATACAGATTGAAAAGGCGAGGCCTCCTGCCTGGGATCCACCGAACTACTCCTGGTCGACGGGGAACTCGACGTCGTAGTAGGCGCCTCCGGGGTACTCCTGCTCCTGGGCTCCAACGTCGGCTGCAGCGGCCGATCAGGCAAAACAGTAAAGGAAATAAAGCAGGTAAGTATCTAGTATACCCGCGAGTCTTACGTCCGCTACTAAGCATTATGCATTGTTTCAACGGAAAGAAGAGGCTGTATATAGTGGACTGAAAGACAGAAATCCAGAGCAAGGGTAAGAAGCTAGGCCTAACGAAGACTAGCATCTTCCGACGATGTCTTGCAGCATGAGGTAAGAATCAGCCAACAGTTTATATAAAGCATAAAGTAACAATGCAGCAGAAGTTGCTGCAGCATTGTATAATAATAAGTTGTAATAATTAACAATGCCTCCGAGTTCACCTCCTCGACATCCCCGCGAGGAAGAAAACCTGGAACCATACAGTTTATTAATAATAGTTTCTAGTGGTAAGATCCAGCTTCAGCATAAAGCGTCCTGTTACCGTGGACACGGCTATTCGAATAGATTAATCTTCCCTGCAGGGGTGCACTTGTGTTACGCTACACGCACGGATCTCCAGGGTGGCGGGAACCTTGTTAGGGAACGCTCCACCGAGGCTATCCGACACTTCAAAGCCCATCTTTCAAACTCAACAGAGAGGTCATCCGCCGGTCTAAATCCTAAGTACGCCGAGCCTTGGACCCCATCCCGAACGTACTCCTGCACGGTGCGTGACTGGCCGGTGAAGTTAAAGCAAATCCAAATAAGACATCACCGCGCGAGCAAATAAGACATCACCGCGCGAGCAAATAAGACAACACCACTTCCCGGCAATCAGCCCGCAGTACTGCTGACGTCTGAAAAGTCCTCGGACGACACTACGAAGCGGAGGAGCCCATAACTCGTAGTTCCCACGGGTAGGTAGTGCGTACGTGGCATATAGCCAACTCAAGACATTCACTGGACCATTTAGCATTTTAATTAACCTGCGTGACAACCGTTATCGTTGCCTCGACTTAACCGACCCGCGGACAACGACAGCAGCCAGGGCCACCAGTACATCGGTGCCTGCCCTGTCGTCCCACCAAGTCACTGCGGTTACCAACAAGGTGAACCGTCTCCTTACCTTGTCTCGCGTGTGCTCCTGGAGGAGCTCGACTTTCCTAGTTTGGTAACTCTCACGGCCAACGATCAGGGGCCAAGCACACCGGTACACTGGTCGTACCCTCCCTGTCGTCCCGTCGCAATACCTCTCGCGGGCACCGTTGGGTCGCCCGACTTCTTACCTGAAGGACAATCGTCGTTCAGGACCCTATGGCGGTAAGACAAAGTCAGCCTTGAGTGGAGTACCAGGATTACTCCTGGATAGCTCACACTTGGGGTGACTAGGCATAACCCAGATAGGGGCCTTTGACGGTGTCTGCTTTGTACCGTAACTGTGCAGTTATAATATTTGTATCTGCGGTCACTCCCCCGAGTGATCACGACCCTGTATCTAATCCTAGCTAACAATGCGCAGGGCTCACTGCTGAATAATGCATAATAATAATAATAGGCAGCCTAGGATAAAGGAAGGCACTTCAAGGGGTGACAAAATCAGGCTATGCAATTGAATAGGATTGTAATCGTAGCAGCAGCAGTAACAATTCCTAGTGCAAGAAATGTACGGAAAGATAGGCGATATCTGAAGAAGAGAATGGCTCTGCTTGCCTGGAAGCTCGACGGTAGTAGTAGGGTCGTCGACGAGGTAGTCGTACTCAGCAGCGGTGTAGTCGACGGTAGCAGCGGGGTCTACCGAAGATTAAGGGGGGAAGAAACAGTAAATACAAAGCAAGCATATACAAACAGATGCATGACATGATAGATGAAATGTTAACGGTGTTCTAACGCATTGCAATGCAATATGCTCGGAGCAGGAATTCATCTGGGGAAGAACTACCGGCTCCGGATGATTACCGGACAGGGTGTCCGGAGGGGGAAGGATCAAGCCGGAGGTGTCGTGGGTACCGGACAAATATAAGGGGGGTGTATCCGTGCTAGTTGATCTATTCCGAGAAACATTCGTGTTCGGAATAACTCCATCCGGGCACTCTAACAGTACCGGACAATTTATTAGACAGACGGTCCGGAGGGGGAATGTTCGATGTTCGTTCTGTTAGAGGGGTGTGGTAGACATACGGATAACGTATTTGTATTCGTTATATTTTTCTGATCAATTTTCATGTATAAAGTTTTTGAATCCGAGTTACGGTTTAAAAGTTATTGAATTTCAAAGTTTAAATCAATTTAAATGATTTTCTGGATTTCTTTTATTATTTATTCAACATTATCCAGAACATTATCCAAAACATTATCCAGAACAGTGCTGACATGTGGGACCCACGTGTCAGCCTCTGTTGTTTATAAAACATTTAATTAAATCAGAAAATGCCTCTGGACCCACCTGTCAGCGCTGGAATTTCCTATTAAATATTTTAAATAATAAGCTGACAAACGGGCCCCAGGTGTCATTGACTCCAGTGCTAATTAAACATGTTTAATTAATTTAATGACCAGGGGACCCACATGTCAGTGACTGTGGGGGGTTTATTATTCAGTTAAACTTCTCAGTTGATCTAACAGAGTAATTAGCCGGGGGGGTCCACTGTCAGTGACCCATTAGGGGTGAGATTAACCCTTAACGACATATCTGACGAGGGGGGCCCGTCTGTCATCCTCACCGGAGGGCTCACCGGAGCCCGTCGCCGGCGAGGTCGACGGCGCACGCGCTACAGGCTACGGGAGAGGGTGTGGTTAGTACCAATCGACGCGGACGACCACGAGGAGGAGTTTGGTGGCGGTGCGGTGGCTTGGGGTGGACAGGTACGAGCTCGAGCTCAACAATGGCGGAGGGGGTTCTCGGGCTCCAATGGCACTTTGGTACAGGCGAGGAAATCGAACGCTCTACGGGGTGGGATCGACCCTATGGTCCATGGGGAGCACGCGGGTGTCATTGGCGTGAGCTGGGACGGACTACGTCGACGACTACGACGACGAGCCACGGCGGCCGGAGCGAGCTCCAAGGGGGAAAATACTACGGCGCTATCGGGACTCAACGGGCAGTTGGCGACGAACGGGGAGCTCACCAGGAGCACGACGGAGGTGGCAGCGGGCTCGATGCGGGCTTGTTGTGGCCGGAATTCATCGCGGATCCCGCCGGAGGCGAAGACGAAGGCGGTGAAGTAGCGCTCGATGTGGTGGACTCGGGCTCGATTCCTCGCGGTGGGTGAGGTAGTCGACGGTGATGCGGCTCCTGGACAACAAGGCGAGGCGGCGTGAGCACGTTGGCCGCGCTTGGCCACGGCAATGGCGACGACGGCCCGCGGTGGCTTTTCCCCGCGGCGTGAGAGAAGAGGAGGAGGGGAAGAAGAGGGGGAGGGTGTCCAGGGGGTTGGGGGCGTCGCCCTTATCGCGTCGGCGCCGGGAGGGAGCAAGTGGAGGCGGGGTCGGCCTGGCAGCGGCGTGCCCACGACGGCCGCCGTACGGGAGCAGGTGGGAGAAGGTGGGGGAGGAAGAAGTCAACGGGGGGGGGGGGGGCTGGGCTGCGGTGGGCCGTTGCCCCAGGCGAGCCTTAAGGATTTTCCAATTTTCTGTGGCCTTCATTTCTGTATTTCCCTTTTGGTAATTATTTTCCAAGTTTAGGAAATTTTGTAAAATGTGTTAGGTGTCCAAATATTAGTATAACATTATATATCAGTGCCACAAAAGTTTTTGCAGCAAAATAAAATCATTAGATATTTCTTTTAATTATTAAATGTCCAAAGCAAGGGTTTTAACCTACTGTTTGAATTGTTTGGAATTTTCCATAACTTCAAAAATTACCAAAGTTGGTCCCACATGATTATAATGATTTTAGGCAATTTACAAAAATGGTTTTAGGATTTATGGAACAACTTTATTTGAACACTTTTGTTTTATTTTTCATTCAAAGAAGTTTCAACTAGGGTTTGGGGTGTTAGATGAGCAAGGTGCATTTGGCTTTGGGTTTTATTACCAACCAGCATGGTTTGAAAAGAGCAGAAGCAAAGTTTGATTTAGGACAGGGGATAACAGTGATTAACAAACAGTGATGGTCAATAGTGATGATGATGACTGTTACAGCAACTGAGGGTGTTACACACCGATCAAACATGGGTAAGTTGAATAGAAGCTTGACGGTCAATCAATCGAGGTTTGATTTACCGAGATCCAGCTCATGTCCGGAATGACGTCTGAGCCGAAAGAATGAATTCATAGGGATCAACTGATGATTGCGTGCACTAGCACACACGATGATTGAACAGATCAGAATGGCAATGCCAAGGGAGGTCATCAAAGACTACAAGACAAACTGGGTTAATCATAGTGCTAGCAGATAAGAAGAATCTCCAAAGCAGTAGGCTGCCGAGGATTGGTGCGAGATCGGATAGTATTTCAAAGTATTTTGGGCATCACAGGAATAACTTAGGATGAACGGGTCTTCGATAAATGTGAGGAATTATCCGCAGGGTGAAAAGAAGCTGCAAGGCAGTAGGCTCAAATGATTCCTGAAACAACGAAAATTATTTCGATGCCTCTTGTGAACACAAGAGCAACTGGGATTGAATGGATGAACGAAAGGTGTATGTGGTTATACATACGGACTTAACAGCGGCAGGGGATTGTAAAGGTGATCGGCACATAAGGTCTCGGGAGTTTTAACGGAGAGTAATCTTCGGTATCTTCTCGTGAAGCAAGCGATCATCTGTAATGAGGGGGTCTCCGGGAAGAAGTAGTCACGAGAACCTAATGTTAGAGTTAGAAAAATGTTTAACCCGAAAGGATAAGAGAGTAGAGTCCCAGAGTAAAGGTGCGGAGTAAAAGATCCTAATACCACCCAGTTTGCGACGTGTGCTGATAAGCCACACGACACTGTTAGGAAAGTACTTTTGCAAAGACTAGACTCTACTTCGACCAAGGAGTTGGAAGGGGGTTACCTACAGGCAGTCGGCTCTGATACCAACTTGTGACGCCCCCAAAATCAGACCGTGTACAGTAATCATACACGCAAGGTACACGATCGAGATCAGGGACTCACGGTAAGATCTCACAACACAACTCTACATATAAAATAATACAAGCTGTTTAATAAAAGCCAGGGGCCATGAGGGCTCGAATACAACAGCTCGAGAGCACAAAGTTAGTGGAAGCAACAGTATCTGAGTACAGACACAAGAATACAAGGTTACCTTAAGAAGGCTAGCACAAATAACAACAGATCGAAAAGGTGATGCCTCCTGCCTGGGAACCTCCAAACTACTCCTTGTCAACGGGGGTCTCGACGTCGTAGAAGGCATCGGGGACCTTCATGTAGCGGTGGTCGGCATCGGGGATCTCTTGCTCGTGGACTCCAAGGCTCCAACGTCGACTGCAGCGGCCGATCAGGAAAAACATAAAGGGGAAAATAAAGCAAGGGTGAGTATCTAGCATACCCGCGAGTCTTACGTCCGCTACTAAGCATTATGCATTGTATCAAAATAAGGATAATAAGCTAGGCCTATTGAAGACTAGCATCTTCTGACGTGTCTTGCAGCATGAGAAGAGAAACAACCAGCAGTTCAATAGCATGAATGTAATAACAATGGAGCAGAAGTTGCTGCAGCATTGTATAATAGTAAGTGGTATTATTAATAATAATAAAGCCTCCGAGTTCCCCTCATCGACTCCCTGCGAGGAAGAAGACCCGGAACCATACAGTTTAATAGTAGTAGTTTGTAGTGGTAAGATCCAGCTTCAGCATAAAGCGTCCTGTTACCGTGGACACGGCTATTCGAATAGATTAATCTTCCCTGCAGGGGTGCACTGGCGTGACTCTACGACGCTCGGATCACGAGGGTGGCGTACACCTTGTTAGGCAACACCCCACCGAAGCTATCCGACACAAAGTAGCCCATCCTTCGGCAATCAACAGAGAGGTCATCCGCCGGACTATATCCTATGTACGCCGGGCTTCGGACCCTAACCCGTACGTACTCCTGCACGGTGCGTGACTGGCCGGTGAAGCAAAATCAAAGCAAATACAAATACACCGCTCGAGCAAGAGAAAACAACACCACTTCCTGGCAATCAGCCCGCGATACTGCTGACGTCTGAAGACCCTCGAACGAGACTACGATGCAGGGGACCCACACTCCTTATCCCACGTGTAGGTAGTGTGTACAAGCTAAAGGGCTACTCAAGACATCCGCCGAACCATTTAGCATTTTAATTAACCTGCGTGGCAACCGTTATCGTTGCCTCGACTTAGCTGACCCGCGGTCAACGACAGCAGTCAGGACCACCAGTACATCGATGCATGCCCCGTCATCCCACCAAGTCTCTGCGGTTACCAACAAGGTGAACCGTCTCCTTACCTTGTCTCGCGTGTGCTCTTGGTAGATCTCGACTTTTCGTTGTTTGGTAACTCTCGCGAGATACGAGCAGGGGCCAAGCACGCCAGTAACGTCGGTCGTACCCTCCCTGTCGTTCCCGACGCAATACCTCTCGCGGGCACCGTTGGGTCACCCGACTTTCTTACCTTTAAGGACAACCGTTGCTCAGGTACCTAGAGCGGCTATACAGAGTCAGCAACGAGTGGAGTACGAGGATTACTCCTCGATAACTCCACTTTATGGTGGCTCGGCAGAGCCGAGCTAGGGGGCCTTAGGCGGTGTCTGCGTTTTACCGTACCTGTGCAGTTTATAATTATCGTATCCGCGTTCACTCCCCAGAATGCATAAATATAATAGGAAGCATAGGATAAAGGAGGTACATCAAGGGCGACAAAATCAGGCTATGCAATTGAATATGATTGTAACGTAGCAGCAGCAATAACAATGCCTAGTGCAAGGAAGTACAAAAAAGATAGGCGATATCTGGGGAAGAGAATGGCTCTGCTTGCCTGGTAGCTCGACGGTAGGGGTAGGGTCGTCGACGTAGTAGTCGTACCCGGCAGCAATGTAGTTGGCGGTAGCAGCGGGGTCTACCGGAGAATAAAGGGGGAGGAAACAGTAAATATAAAGCAATCATATCAAACTGATGAAAGACATGACGAATGCAATGTTAACGGTGTTCTAACGCAGTGCAATGCACGTTGCACGAAGCGGGAGTCCATCCGAGGATGAACTGCCAGCTCCGGGTGATTACCGGACAGGGTGTCCGGAGGGGGAAGGGGATCATACCGGTGGTGTCATGGACATCCGACAAACATACGGATGGTGTATCTGTGTTAGTTGATCCATTATGAACAACTTTTGTTTATTTAAAAGGGCCAGGGGCCCACTATCATTGACACCAGTTAATTAACAGAGAGGTATTTAGCTTAATCAACGTTTAATAGAGCCCGACCCCACTAGACAGAGACCCAAAAAAACGGGGGGGGGGGGGGGGGGGTTAGGTTCCCATGCGCCCACGCCATGGTCGCCGGTGATGAACAGGGGACGTCGACGAGGTCTACGGCCGGTATCGACGACCTAAACGCGCGCGGAGGGGGAAAATTGAACGCGGGGTTCGTCGTGCGCGTACTGGGGGTGACTGGGGAGGCAGGGGAGGCCGGAGCCGAGCTCCCCGCCATTAATGGCGGCGGCCGGATCTCTGCAAGGTGGCGGCGGTGCTACGGTGCTCGATTTTGAGCGCGAGAAGGGGAAAAATCCCGGGGGGCTCACAGTGAGGGCGATGCGCGACTCGGGGAGGAGGAACTCGTGGTGGGGACGACGGATCCTTCGTCGGAGTCGGCGGCCATGGTGGAGGAAGGACACCGGGGCGTCGCGCACAGGGATCCTCGGGGCGATTCGCCGCGCAAGTTGACGAAGGGGTCCACGACGGAGCTCCTGGGTGCGTTGGCTGGGCCGGGGGTGGCCGGTGGCCACGCCGGTGAAAATGGCGCGGCGGCGCGCACGGTTCCGTCCGGGAGATTGAGGAGGGGAAAGGAGAGGGGGCGGCTAGGTTAGGGTTTCACCAGGGGGGCTTCGGTCGTCTTATACTAGTCGGAGGCTGGCTAGATGGCCTCCATGGCCACTGGCCATGGCGTGTCCGGCTCAGATGGTGACCACGGGGTCACCATGAGCAGTAGTTGAAGAACAAGGGGGGGTGCCCGGGTGGGCTTGCTGGGCTGTTGGCCTAGGGGGGGAGGGAAATGGGCTTCGCCCAGGGGGTAGATTAGGTGTTTTCTTTTTCTTTTTTGTTATTTCCTTTTATATTTCTTTTAGCTACTTTTACAATTTTGCACCATATGAAAAGTAGTCCACAATTAAGGTTGCACTATTTTCCAATGCCACAAAAAGTTCTGAGATTTTATAAAACCATCTAGTATTTTACTTAAATGATAAATGATTAAAGTGGTCACTAGAACTACTGTTTTTAATTATTTAAATTATTTAAACTAGTTCATAAACTCCCCATTCAACTTGAACAATACCTACAGATTATTTGACAAATTATAAAATAGGTTCAACAAATTTTTGTTCAATTAAAATTTGCACTTGTTTATTATTATTTCATGGCTATTTAATAATTCCAACTATTGCTTTAATTTCATAGTATTTCTAGATCACTATAATAATAATAACCATGGCTATGATGACCATGGCCCAAAGATTTTTAGGTATTCTATAATTGATCTCCCCATTTTGGTTCACTATGATTTCATTTCCATTTAAATTCCCTGACAATCTTGATAAGCCAACTTTATGGGTTTCATGATTTTCATAGCCCTGGGGATTAGGCTAATGGCTAAGGGTGACTTGGTTTAACCATGAACATGTTGATTGACTGGCATCCACAATCCTTGGAGCAAGATCTACAATCCACATTGATTTGAAAATTTTATCAGGGTTGGAATTTGACAGAGCTATGATCAAGGTAATCAAGGCTGGATTAGCAACAGTAACTATGATTACTGTAGGTGATTACTGTAGCGTGACACCCGGGGTGTTACAACTTTGCCTCCTATCTATGATGATTATTGTGATGACACTTATGCTATAAAGAACAAATTTTTACAAGTGCACCATGATAAGAATGATTCATGTGATAGCTATTTTGTTGAGTTTGCTCCCACTATTACTATTGAGAAGGATTTTTCTTATGTGGAGAGTAACAAATTTTCTATGCTTGTGGATCGTGAAAAGAATTTTTTATGTGATACTTATATTGTTGAGTTTATTCATGATCCCATTGGAAATTATTATGAGAGGGGAACATATGCTTATAGATATTTCAATAATATCAAGTTCCCTCTCTTTATGTTGAAGGTTTTGAAGTTGAACATTTTTTGCCTTCGTATGCTATTATCTTTATGTTTCAATGAGTTATTTCTCTACAAGATCCGTTTGCATAGGAAGCATGTTAGACTTAAATGTGTTTCGTATTTTCTTCTTTATGCTCTCTTTTGTGCTTCAACTCTTATTCCTATGAGAGCATCACTAAAATCTTAAGCCTATCTTTATGGCTATAAAGAAAGAGATCTAGGGAGACAACCCTTGTTATCTTTACTATGATTTTTACTTTCAGTTTTTAGTGGTCTTGATGATTGTTACTACTGTAGCAACATCATTGTATCTTTATTTTCAAGCTTTGTGCCAAGTTATAGCCTCATATGACAAGGGAACTGAAAGTTGTGACATGTTGTCCAGAAAACAGATTCTGTCCTCGTGACGGGAAATATCGGATCAAATCATCAGTTCATCATTTTGAGGTTAATATTTTACACAGCGTGCTCTATACAATCACGGAACTTTCGTATGTTCTGAGTTTTTTTCTGAGTTGCATAAGTACCCCAAAAAAATTCTTTACTACCTGTTGTTCTGTTTTTCACAGATTCTGCCACGTTTTGTATCTCCTAAATTTTGCAAACCTTAAGCTTGCTTTTTCTTTGCAAAAACCTTTTGGCAATCTTGGGAAACATTAGCTCTTCAAGAATATCTTTATATCCAGTGGGTAAAAAATATTTATTAAGCGTACTAAGCTCTCTAATCAGCTTATGATGAGTTATGTGTGAAGGGAGTTTTCAAGTGTGCGAGGGAAGATGATGAAAGAAGATTCGGGAGTGTCAAGCGCTCAAGCTTGGGGATGCCCCCATGCATCCCCAACAAATATTCAAGAGACTCAAACGTCTAAGCTTGGGGATGCCCCCGTGCATCCCCTTCTCCATCAACAATCATCATTTGTCCTTCGTCTCACTATATTTTTATCACTTCATGCGTTATGTGCTATGCTTGGAGCGTCTTGCTCTTAGGTTTTATTTTTAGTTTTCTTTATCTTTTCTTGTTGTTCATAACAAGTTAGACCCCGTCTTACTTTGTGTGGGAGAGAAACACGCTCCACTTTCAAAATATAGAACACATCATAGGATTCTTCATGCCTATCTTTTAGCTGTTATGTGTTCTTTATCTTTTCTTAGCTACTGTCATTTCTAGTTTTAGTCTTAGTTTGTCTTAGCAAGAGCCTTGGCTTTTGTTTAGTTTGTCGCTGGAACACTCTTTAGTTTTCATGTTTGTTTTGTTAAGAGAGTTGGTTGTTGCACTGAGAGGGATGGCTTCCACAAGATTATGATGCACAGGAAGAACAAGTTTGTTCCACACGTGAAGTCTGTCCAGCTGAGGCACATGCGGGCTCACCCCGATTACTTTGAGAGGAATATGCTCTTTGCGAGCAGTTTGGGATTCTGGACATCATCTCCTTCAATAAGCGGTTCGATGTCGAGCTTCTTGCCCAGTTCTTTGCTACAGTGTACTTCACCAGTAACGCTGATCGGACCATCGTTTGGATGTGCAAGGACGAGCAAGTCAGATGCACATGGGGAGAGTTCATGACAACTTTGCACATTCCCGTCTCCACGTCAGAGGCGCCCGTTGGTGTCAGCCCATATGCTTCAGCAACTGCCAAGCCCAAGAGCATGCTAGGGCCCTATCAGAAGTCCATTCCTTATATAGATGGCAAGGGACAACAGAAGTACAGAGTGGTCCTCGTCCCGTTCCTGGACATCATGCATCGCATTTTCCGGACTTCTCTATTTCCCCGTGTGGGCAATCTGGACATGGTTCACGGGCATCTGGTGGACATGCTTCTCCTCTGTGAGGAGTGCAAGGGCACCACACAGACCTTCGATGTCTGTGACATCATGTGGGAGGAGCTTCATGCTGTTGTGATGGAACGTAAGGTTCCCATATATGGCCCTTATCTTCAGGTCCTCTTCGAGATCACGTGGGCAGCTACCTTTGCTGTTGACCGCCTTCCCGTTGGGGCTCTGACTGCTCACGAGGAGGTTCAGCTGCGCATCAAGGACAACTGGACTGGCAGTCAAGGTCCTGCGCATGGTTCACCTCCTCCTGACGGGTCTGATGAGGAGATTCAGGAGGAGCAGGAGGCTGGTGGAGGAAGGGTTCCCCGCACACGCTCTGGTGCGAGTTTTGGTGCTGGTGGTTCATCTTCTGCACAGGGTCCGGAGCAGCCCGGATGGGCTGCCAAGCTCACCAGGAAGGTGAAGCAGCTCTTCTGCCTTCAGACTGATGTTCAGCACCGCCTGTATGAGGCCCACGAGAGGGAGAAGAAGAACAGGAGACTGCAGAAGGCTTTCTACAGACAACAGGGCATGCACGTCTCGAGTGGGTCCGAGCGGAGCATCACTCCCGAGGACAAGTGGATCTCCCAGTTCAGCACATGGGACCTCACCGATGACATGCCTGGCCCTTCGTCCACTGCTCAGCAGCCTGCTACTGATGACACAAAGGCAGCAGTGGAGTCCGAGGAGTCTAACGATGACGAGGACTACGACCAGGACGACGAGTAGTTCATCACCTCGGGACGCTAGGTCATTCTCTGCCTTTTTGGCGTCTCGATGCCAAAGGGGGAGAGAGGTCTAGAATTCCAATTTGCATCTTCTCAGGGTTTGGCGAGTCACAAGCGTGTTTTATTTATCTCATCTGCTCCGCTTGTGAACTCCGTTTATTTGCTTTGGTTTTTAGTCCGTCTTGTGAGACTTCCGTGATATATGGTGTGAGACATAAGATATCTTATGTTCGTACTCTTATTGTCTTGTTATGTGGTGCTATGTTATGACATGTTATCCTTATGCTCACATACTTGTTTTGTCTAACTTAGTATGGCCTAGTTTATAAAATATAGTGGGAGTGTCCTCCTTATGTGTGTGTCCTGCATTCCAGAGGCATATCTAACATGATGCACACATGAGCCTTCTTGAGAGCTATGAGTTCGTGTTTTAAGGACTTGTGTCCTACATTCGTTTGCGTCGTGGAGGTGTGTGGACTCTTGGATGTGGCTCTCTGGCTCTGCCAGAGCGGTAGTACCGCTCCACGGTAGTACCGTGGACCAGTACCGCATCCACTACCAGATTCCCACTGGACTCTACGGTAGTGGAGGTGGCACTGGGGCTCGGTAGTACCGTGGAGAGGTAGTGAGTTGCATACTTGTTTCATCATGAGCCTTCTTGAGAGCTATGAGTTCGTGTTTTAAGGACTTGTGTCCTGCATTCGTTTGCGTCGTAGAGGTGTGTGGACTCTTGGATGTGGCTCTCTGGCTCTGCCAGAGCGGTAGTACCTCTCCACGGTAGTACCGTGGACCAGTACCGTGGACCAGTACCGCATCCACTACCGGATTCCCACTGGACTCTGCGGTAGTGGAGGCGGCACTGGGGCTCAGTAGTACCGTGGAGAGGTAGTACCGCTCCGCGGTAGTACCGTCACCCAGTACCGCATCTATTACCGGATTCCCACTAGACTTTGCGGTAGTGGAGGCGGCACTGGGGCTCGGTAGTACCGCTCTCAGAGCGGTAGTACCGCTGCGCGGTAGTACCGTGAACCAGTACCGCATCCACTACCGGATTCCCACTGGACTCTGCGGTAGTGGGGGCGGCACTGTGGCCCGGTAGTACCGCTCTCGGTACGGTAGTACCGCAGCGCGGTAGTACCGCTTTTGAAGCGGTACTACCGTGGTTGGTGGATAGTCAACGGCTGCATTTAAGAGCACCTATAAAAGGGGGTCTTCTTCCTCGTTGAGAGGTACCTCATTTATTGCTCTCACCTCCATTGACGCCCAAGCTCCATTATTGCCCGATCTCCCTCCCTAGCCATCAAAACTTGTTGATTCTCTAGGGTTTGGAAGAGGAGGCCCTGATCTACACTTCCACCAAAGGATATTTGATTCCCCCCACTAATCCCGTGTGGATCTTGGTACTCTTGGGTGCTTTGGTGCCCTAGACGGAAGAGGTCACCTCGAAGCCACATTCCATTGTGGTGAAGCTTCGTGGTTTCGTTGGGAGCCTCCAATTCAGTTGTGGAGTTTTCCCCAACCTTGTTTGTAAAGGTTTGGTTGCCACCTTCAAGGCCGCCTCGTAGTGGATCACGACATCTTACATCGGTAAGAGCGTGAGGAGAAATAGGGTGGCCCTCGTTGGCTTCGTGTGAGCATTGTGCTCCTCACCCTCTCCAAACGGAGACGTACTTCTCGAAAGAGAAGGAACTTCGGAAACATATCCTTGTCTCCCGTGTTCCCCTTTACCTTTAATTTGCGCAAGTTACTTTCCTTACTTATTTATTGCTTGCTTGTTATATCATAGTTGTTGGCATATAGGTTGCTCGCATAGTTGCATATCTAGACAACCTATATCCCTTGTTAAGCCTAAATTGTTAATTAAAGTTTAAAAAGTGTTAGTCGCCTATTTACCCCCCCACCCTCTAGTCGACATTCCGATCCTTTCAGCCGGTACATCCAAACCCTTGGCATGATACACTCTGTCATCATAAACCTCCTTATATATTTCCTCAAAATAGCCACCATACCTACCTATCAAGGCATTTCCATAGCCTTTCCGAGATACATTGCCATGCAACATCCACCTTCTCATGACTTGATCTTCATGTCATACATGCTACATGCTTGATCGATAAGCCGCATGCTAATTGGGCCTTGCCCTAATCATTGCTACATGACGCGCTAGTATCATTGCATATCCTGCTATCCTGGCAGAGGCATACATTTGCATCATGACTGTTACATCTTCTTTATGTGAGTACCCTTGTAAAGTGTGAAAGATCTCCTCTATTCTTGTAAAATATATAGTGTTTCCCCTAAAGTGAGGAAAAGATCCCAAAGAGGACAAAATCAAAAGATCCCAAAGAGGACAAATGAGAGAAATAGAAAGAGCCATTGAGGCCACCAAAAAGTACAAAAATATAGAAAAAAGAGAAAAAAGAAATAAAAATAGAGAAGGGGGCACACTACTATTCCTTTTGAGAGATCCACACAAGTATTTAATCCTCTATCCCTTGTACTCCATAGAGATCATCATACATGCATATAACTACGTGGGGACCCTTCACACTATAGAACTTGGCTTGTATATTCCAATGATGAGCCTCCTCAAACGAGCTCTAGGTCTTCTTGAGCAAGCAAGTTGGATGCACCCCACTAGTTCCCTTGGAGAGCTTTTAGCTCACATGTTCATCCGTTGCATGGCAATCCCTACTCCTCACATCATATCTATCATTTAGCTTTCTCTCGCCTATGATTGTCCTCATTGATGTGAGACTTCCTCACCCTTTTTGTTTTCCTTCTCCATCATATTTCTCTCTTTGCCATCCTAAGTGTCAACTCTCGTGCTTACGCTCATCCATTGCATGAGTGATCAAAATATCTAAAATGAGTGGATAAAATTAACTTGTAGCTGGCTAGTGGTCTTGGGACGAGTCAAGATAAGATTCCAAAGAAGACCTAGTGTGAAACTGTAGTAGCTTGAGTTCTCAACACAAAAATATATTTTTTCTCGTATTTCCTATCCCCCTTCTTGCACGCAAAAACCATTTGGAGACATTCGAGTCACGGACAGCAAGAGCTCTTGCACCCTTTGTTCTTTTGTTGCTTGCGTCAATGCTAATATAGACTCTTGCTTGTTAAGACTTGAATTGAATTGCATGCTTTGATTGCTTTACTTTCAAAGTTTTTATATGGTTCCTAGCATGTCACCATAGAAATTATGATTGTTATCATTTACCTACTCGAGGACGAGCAGGAATTAAGCTTGGGGATATTGATACGTCTCAAACGTATCTATAATTTCTGCTTGCTCCATGCATGTTTTCTGCGATATTGATATGATTTTGATACACTTTCATATCTTTTTATAACATATTTTGGAACCAACCTATTAATGGTTGCAAAAGTTCACAAGTTCTTTTTTTCTACTTTATGTGTAGGAATTAGTTGGATAAAGGAAAGATCACAAAAAGAAGCCTTGTAAGAGTTGGACTCTAACTTTACCGAAATCTGTCCCCACCAGACAGGTTTTAAAGATCGCCTCGGAAACGCTAGAAGAAGACCTCAAACGGAAAAACTTTAAACTACAAAGTTGTAGGGAATATTTTTCCGGTAGATCTAGACATAAAACTCGGCCCAATCGGAGTTCCGATGCTCCCTGGAGGCCAGAAACACCGAAGACGTAATCTGGATGACGGGAATCCGAGAGTTTATATAAAGAGAAGAAACCTAGGTCAAAGGGCACCCCGAAATTTCCTCCACCTTGGCAGCCGTCTTGAGGGGGAGATCACTCTCCACAGCAGCGCCATATCCAAGGAAGAAGAAGGGGGCCAAGGGCCGCTGTCCGCAAGGGCCGTGGCCACCGGCGTGGCTGTGGCCGTGGGCGCCGTCTCCTTCATCTCCTTTGGGCTGCACCTCTCCATCAACAACTCTCGCCTTCACTATGTACATGTGTGAGTAGTTCCCCCTCGGGACTAAGGCTTGTATCTTGATCTATGTGGTTTTTCTCTCTCTCCCATGATGTGATCTTGATTGTGACCATAGGCTATGTTAATCTAGGATGATACCATGATGTTTCCCCTTCTTCTATATATTGGATTGATGTACTCACTTGATCTTATCTAGTATAATCCCCGAGACCATGGTGACAGCGGTCTATTGGACATGGGGAAGAAGAATATTTTCATGAGTGATTTCCTCTTTTGTGTGTGAATTGAAGATTGAGAGTATTTTGGTGCTTGTCTTTGACTATCCTTTAGATATGTTGTGGTCATTGTGGTACTCTCTTTGGATGGCCGCGGTAACATTGGGAAATCCATAGATGAGAACTACGAACTCTGAGGTGCGCTTTTTTAGCCCTACACAATTCGCGTTCTCTCTTGACCACAAAGGAATGACTTCTGAGTACGTCTCCATTGCCTGTTTCATGGGGAATATAATGTGATTAGACTATGTTAATGTTGCTGGGAGTTGCCACTAGGGAAAGTATGAAGCCTAGGCCTTGTTTCCACCATTGCAATACCGTTTGCGCTCACGTTTACTACTTGTTTGCTTGCTGCACTTTTTATTACAGATTTATATTACCTTGCTTTGCTACACCTATCACCCATATTTTACCATCTCTTCGCCGAACTAGTGCACCTATACAACTCCTAGTTGTATTAGGTGTGTTGAGAACACAAGAGACTTCTTGTATCTTACTTGCAGGGTTGCTTGAAAGAGACCATCTTCAACCTCTACTTCCCTGAGTTCGATAAAACTTAGGTCATCCACTTGAGGGAAATTCTTGCTGTCCTACAAACCTCTGCACTTGGAGGCCCAACATAGTTTACAAGAATAGAAGCGTGCATAGAAATCAACGACATCCTGCTAGCCTCCCAAGAAGAAGACTCCTTGCCCCAAGAATAACGTCCCTTGCCCTCGGGGGCAACGGGCTCCTCCCGAGGAGGCACAATCTATGTTGGATCCTCGTGCTCAGGAGATTTTGCCTCCACCATGGGGGCGTAGAACTGTTGTTGAGATAGGTACTCGTCCAGCTCAACCTCGGTGAATGGCCATCCGTTCCTAGAGTAAAATTAAAGAAAAGAGGAGCAGACAAACGGATAGTACGGTCACATTTTTCACTAAAATTTATCATGTAATCAAGGTTCCCAAATAGGAACCTCAAGTAACAACTTCATGCCTCTTCATAGCATCGAGATCAATACGTAAAAAGGGTAAAGGTGATTCATACACACGTACTGATAAGTTTAGGTGCTCAATAAGAAGTGTGGAAAATATGCCACCAAAATTTGGAACCTTATCGTTCGTACAGTCGAGATGGCGAGCAATCAAAGCACCTAAATTGTACGTGTGATCCCCCTCAAGGACGGTGATGTCTACGCACGCTTCTATTCTTGTAGACTATGCTGGGCCTCCAAGCGCAGCGGTTTGTAGGACAACAACAATTTCCCTCAAGTGGATGACCTAAAGTTTATCGAACTCAGGGAAGTAGAGGTTGAAGATGGTCTCTCTCCAGCAACCCTGCAATTAAGATACAAGAAGTATCTTGTGTCCCCAACACACCTAATACAACTAGGAGTTGTATAGGTGCACTAATTCGGCGAAGAGATGGTAAATATAGGTGATAGGTGTGGCAAAACGAAGTAATATAAATCTGTAATAAAAAGTGCAGCAAGGAAACAAGTGGTAAACGTGAGCACAAACGGTACTGCTATGGTGGAAACAAGGCCTGGGCTTCATACTTTTACTAGTGGCGACTCGCAACAACATTAACATATTCTAATCACATGATATTTCCCATAAAACATGCAATGGAGACGCACTCGGAAGTCATTGATTTGTGGTCAAGAGAGGACGAGAATTATGTAGGGCTACAAAAGCACACCTCAAAGTTCATAGTTCTCAATCTTTGGATTTCCCAATGTCACCGTGGCCATCCAAAGAGAGTACTACAATCACCACAACATATCTCAAGGATAGTCAAAGACAAGCACCAAGAGACTCTCAATTTTAAATAAACACACAAAAGAGGAAATCACTCATGAAAATATTCTTCTAACCCATGTCCAATAGACCGTTGTCACCATGGTCTCGGGGATTATACTAAATAAGATCACGTGAGTACATCAATCTAATAAATAGAGGTAGGGGAAATATCGTGGGATCATCCCAAATTAACATAGCCTATGATCACAACGAAGATCATATCTTGGGAGAGAGAATTGACCACATAGCTACTGTAGAAACCTTAGCCCCGAGGAGGAACTACTCACACATGAACATGGTGAGAGAGAGAGAGTTGTTGATGGAGAGGTGCATCCCGGAGGAGATGAAGAAGATGGCGGCAGCAACGGCGACGCCCACGGCCACGGCGGTGGCCACGACCCTTGGGGGCAGCGGCCCTTGGACACTTCTTCTTCCTTGGAGATGCTGATGCTGTGGAGATTGATCTCCCCCTCAAGACGGCTGCCAAGGGGGGGGAGAATTTCGTGGTGCCCTTTGAGTTAGATTTCCTCTCTTTATATAGACTCTCGGATTCCCGTCATCCAAATTACGTCTTCGGTATTTCGGGGCTACAGGGAGCATCCGAACTCCGATTGGGCCGAAATGTATGTTTAGATCGACCGGAAAACAATTCCCTACAACTTTGTAGTTTTAAATTTTTCCGTCTGGAACCGTCTTCTAGAGTTTCCGAGGCGATCTTTCAAACCTGTCTGGTGGGGACAAATTTCGGGAGAGTTAGAGTCCAACTCCTACAAGGCTCCTTTTTTTGATCTTCCCTTTATCCAAGTAATTCCTACACATAAAGTACAAAAACAAGAACTTGTGCACTCTTGCAATCATTAATAGGTTAGTTCCAAAATATATTATAAAAAGATATGAAAGTGTATCAAAAGCATAGCAATATGACACAAAACATGCATTGAGCAAACAAAAATTATAGATACGTTTGGAACGTATCAACATCCCCAAGCTTAATTCCTGCTCGTCCTCGGGTAGGTAAATGATAACAAGCACAATTTTTATGGTGACATGCTAGCAACCATATAAGGACTTTGAAAAGTAAAAAAATCAAGGTATGTGATTCAATTCAAGTCGTAACATGCAAGAGTCTATATTATCATTGAAACAAGCAACGAAGGAACATTAGGTGCAAGAGCTCTCGCTGTCCGTGACTCGAATGTCTCCAAATGGTGTTTGCGTGCAAGAAAGGGATATGGGAATACGAGAAAATATAATTTCGTTGAGAACTCAATCTACTAAAGTTTCACACTTGGTCTCCTTTGGAATCTTATCTTGACTCGTCCCCAGACCACTAGCCAGGTACAAGTCAATTTGATCCACTCCCTTTTGATATTTTGAGCACTCATGCAATGGATGAGCGTAATCACGAGAGTTAACACTTAGGATGGCAACGAGAAAATATGGTGGAGGAGGAAGACAAAAATGGTGAGAAAGGGTCACATCAATGAGGACAATCATAGGAGGGAAGGCCAAATGATAGATATGATGTGAGGAGTAGGGATTGCCATGCAACGGATGCACATATGAACTAAGAAAATCTCTCCAATGGAACAAGTGGGGGTGCATCCAACTTGCTCGCTCATGAAGACATAGAGCTCGTTTGAGGAGGCTCATCCTTGGAAGATGCAAGCCAAGTTCTATAGTGTGAAGGTCCCCACATAGCTATATGCATAAATGATCATCTCTATGGAGTACAAGGATAAGAGGGAGTACTAGTATGGATCTCTCAGAAGGAATAGTAGTGTTGCCCCTTTCTCTTTTTTATTTCTTTTTCTCTTTTTTCTATTTTTGTATTTTTTGGTGGCCTCCATGGCTCTTTCTATTTGACTCTCATCTGTCCTATTTGGGATCTTTTAATTTGTCCACTTTGTGATCTTTTCCTCACTTAAGGGCAACACTCTAATTTACATGAGGGTATAGAACATCTTTCACACTTTACAAGGTACTCAAAACATAAAGAAGATGTAGCTATCATGATGTATGCAATGTATGCCTCTGCCAGTGTAGTAGGAACATATATCAAATGAAGATAAAGTCATGAAGAGGTGGATGTTTCATGGCAATATATCTCAAAAAGGCTATGGAAATGCCTTGATAGGAAGGTATGGTGGTTGTTTTGAGGAAGGATATAACGAGGTTTATGATGACGGAGCGTATCATGCCAAGGGTTTGGATGTACCGGCGAAGGTGGATGCCAACTCTCTGAGTGAGAAGAAGGCAATGCACGGCACGGGAGAGGCTAGCAAATATGAGGAGGTGGAATTGTCAACTTTCAATACTTACATTACTCCGAAGAACTCATGCACTTATTATCGATAACTCTCAATCTAATGAGGAGGTTCACAAAGAGACAAGTACCCCGAGGAGGTGTGTATGGGGTTTGGTTATCCTTGCGCATCCTCGACTCATGGTACGTGAGTGTACTCTAATATCCGATCCCTCCAAAGATTAGCGATCCATCTAGTAGCTAGAGTTCTCAACTAGTTTTGTAGGTTTTGAAAATAAACACGGATTGCCCAAAATACGACACCTATCACTAATAGGTTAGAGCTCTTGACACCAAAAGTTCAAACATTACGCACATCATGTAACAACCCAGTTTTCACAAAAATTAAGAATTTTGTTTTCGGTGTGAATTGTTTGATTGTCTGATTTGGTTCGGTGTTTGCATCCCCGATCTATCGATCGGCGATTATTTTTCCCCCTCTTATCTCGTACCGGACGGAGACCGACCCTTGACACCCTGACACTCGACCTTTGCGACACCGGGTTTCGCACGATCACCGTCGTGAAAACCGCACGAGACCAGCCGCAGCCAACGGAACGAAAAAACCCCGTTTAATAATTAAACGGGTTATTTTTATAGCGCGCCGGAAAGTGTTCTCGGAACGGTTCCAGCGCGAGGTGAACGCCGCCGGCTCGACGCACTGATCACGCAGTTCGAAGTTTTACCAGAATAGGAGGTACTGCGGACCCCCGGCGGTCAGAAACGTGAACACCGGACGCGCGAGAGAGAAACCGGGGATAAACTGCCAGCCACCCATGCTATAAATAGACCACCCCACCACTTAGGGTTTTCCCTAAGCACCTAGCCAGCCCCAGATCTGATATTTTTGCCCTAATTTTCGTCAAAACCTAGATCCCAGATTTTTCGGGCCGTTCGATCCCGCGATCGGACGCACCGGAGTGCGCCCCGTCACCCTAGCCATCCCTAACCTCCTCCTCTTTCTCCTCCCGTGGAGCTCCTCGCGGACCCGAGGCCGCCGCCGCCTCCAACTCCGGCCGGCGAGCCGCGTGCGCCGCCGCGGCCACCTCCTACCCGCGCCTCCTTTTCCTCCCTCTCCTCCTCCTCTAACCCCCTCTGCTTTCCCCTACTATGCAGCACGCGCCGCCGGGAGCCCGCGCCGGCCGCACGCCACGGATGGCGGCCCGAGCTCCGCCGCCCTCTAGATCGCACCGGCGGCCGCCCCACGCCCCAGATCCGGCGACCTCCCTCGGCGCCGCACCCGTTCCCGCACGCCCCGCTGCCCATCGTTGCCGGTGGCCGGCGCGCCACCGGGACAGCCGCCGCCGCCAGCCCCTGGTCGTGCTCGGGAGGAGCCCGAGCCGGCCAGGCTCCCCGTTGACCGGCCAGGTGGCCCCGACCCAGGCGACAGCCAGATCTGGCCCGAAGGCCCAGCGCCCCCTCTCAGCCCGAGTAGCCTAGCAGGCCAAATGGGCCTCGAGGCCCATGGGTGAGCAGCCCAGCCGCCCCTCTGTTTTTTTTTCCTTAAGTTTTTCTTTTTTCTGTTAAGTGCTGAAACTGCTGCTGATCCCGTTTTGTAATGCATTTTCCCGTTGATCCGTAGCTCCGATGAACGTGCCCCCAAAATGAAAGTTGTTCAGAATTGCGTGTACTCCAATTCATCTTTTGTGAGCATTTTCATTTGAGGTCATCTTGTTTGTGTAATTGCTGGTCAAACAGGGCATCAGATCGTTAATTACAACTGCTGTTGTTAAACTTGCTGAAACTGTTGCTTGATTGAAACTTCGGGCGACGGTTGCTTCGCAACCGTACGTCGGAATTGAGTGATTATTTTTGCGTTGCGTTAAGAATTGTTTCTACTTCAGTTTCATGCATTCACATGGCATAATTTCTTGCTGCATCATGATTGTATCTTGCTGCAAAGTAGCTACCCTGCTGTTAGAGTGCTGTTGTTTATATTTTGTTGCAACTTCGGTCGACGAGTGTGTCGTGACCGTTTATCGGAATTGAGTGATTCCAATTGCATATTGTTAAGCATCATGTCTACTTTCATTATATGTACTAGATGACCCGTTGCGCCAATGGCGCAAGGGGATATAGAATACCAAGTAGGCGCAACAATGTATTTGTGTTGAGGCGAGGCATAATAAAGAGCAGCAAGATAGTACAAACAAGCGGTAGGCATAGTAACACAGTGCACAATTTTCCTTGAGAATAAACATGAGACCTATTGCGGCAAATGTCGCATGAGAAACACTACTTCGTTGTAGGTTTGCCAATGAAGATGTTACATATAACCCATACTCATTTGATCTGGAAGAACCAAAGTCAAATTACATATAACCCGTACTCATTTCATTTGCAAGAACCGAAGCCAAATTACAAAAAATATTTAGAGAATTCAGATAACCTAAAACCCAAAATATTCAAAACACACAACTACTTCGCAAATTCAGATATTAGCACAAATATAACAGCACACAAAGCCATAGGTCCACAGTGCATAGTCGTGCAAAATTCACAAATGGCATTATCTTGCACAAATTCAAATAGCTTTCCAAACATGACATTAGCTTTTGTGGAACTGCACATCAAAATAAACACATATATTACCCTCAATACAAATACATGTACATAAATTCTAAAAAGAAAATGACCGAACTGGTGAATTAGTGATCTAAACACTCTTATATTTCTTTACGAAGGGGGTAGCAAATTGAGACGAAGTAGGAAAAGTGCAGCCACCACACCGTCACTTTATTAACAAGAATGGTAACTGGACAAAATCGCAATATTAAATCACTTCGAACGCGACGCAGGAAAGATACCACCATGAGAACCAAATCGAACGACTACACAATCTTCGTTGGAAATCTTGAACACCATGCGTCCCACACACCAACAAATAGATGCCTAATAGAAAGATAATAATCAAAACATTGTGATATGCCACAAAAATCCAAGCTATCTTGGGAACAATCAACCAATCACAAGAAAAGAAGAAAATGAAAGGAAATGAACCTCACCTCATATGGTTGCAGTCGACAACCAGCTGCTCAGAGAGCACCTCAATCTTGCCCATGGCGATTTATTTGGCCCTCCAACGCCCTCGGACGCACTAAACGACCAGCATGCATGAACCCTGTCATACATATGCATGTCCAGTCCAGCAAGAACTTTCTTAACAAATCAAAACAAGGTAACTAAAGTATGTGTCCCTATCTTTGATGGTTCATACTCGAAAGTGATGTAAACACATCTGTTTATTTGGTAAAAACGTATGAGCCTTGGAGTTTTAAGTAATTACCTGAAACTCACCAATGCCAGGATATCTCCAGCCCATTTTTTTGACACAACGGGTATTTTAGCTCTCCAGAAGCACCCAGTACAATCTCAATAGCAGAAATAAGACCCTCTTCAGACAAGCTTCTGAATTCCATATGAAAGCTCCTCATGAAATCAAAATAAACCTGCATATAATCTGATCGAGTATCAGTAATTCAGTATACATGTTTCTCCTTCTATTAGAGAATTTGTATGAAATAAGATTAATGACGACACCATGCAAGTTTAAGCAAGTATAACATATATTATAACAGAACTGAAGATAGGCAAATTCAAACAATGGGTGGAGCAAAAAACCTAAACAATGGAATGGCGAAAGAAAAAACTGAAGAAGACTCTCCCGGATTCATCTCTCTTTTCTTCTGAAAATAGGCAGAAGCAAGAAGATAAAGCAATTAACTTTTGTGAAATATTTATATGTGCTCAGAGAGAGGACAGAAAGGTGGGCAAGAAAATTATAGGAACCTACATATATCTGCATCTTCCATGGTTCATGAACATCTTGCCGGAAGTGTCGGTGGGCAGAGAAGGTCGTGTTGAGCAACCTTCCTCGTGGGCTGTCTAATTAATTTTTTTTGTTAATCTCCTGATTTGCACCTCTCCTTTTGCAACAACACGAAAAAATAGAGGAGCTAGCATACCTTCAGATGGGTTGGTGACGCCATTGTGCAGCGCGTTATCAAGCAGTAGATATACAACGCGCAAAGGCCAATAAAAACATCGGAGAGAACCAGACCATTTCTAAGAAAGTTGGACAAACATGGATCTCAAAGTACCAAGAATCCCATTTGCAGCCTATAAGATGTCAGAATGGCACAAGGGGATAAAGAAAACCAGGTACTCATAGAAATGTATTTTGATCAAGAACAACAATTGAGGTTTGACAGGCAAGCAGGTTATAAAAGCTGATGATTAAAAAGGTTCTAAGATAAAGGGCAATAATGGCGCAAGGGGCTACAAAAAAACAGGTACTCGTAAAAATGTAGTGTGTATTGAGATGAGCCATAATCAGAAAACAGTAAGTGAGAGCTCAAGATATGCATGATAATAGAGCTTGATAGGTGAGAGCTCATGATATGCATGATAATAGAGCTCGATAGGTGAGAGCTCAAGATATGCATGGTAATAGAGCTTGATAGGTAACCAGCTATTGAATAAAAGTATTTATTGTGGAGCAACATACTTTCAGTAGAGAATCGCTTATTTTCAATACCTCATTGTCATGGATAGATAAGTTATACGCTTTGCTTGACTGAATATTGAAAGGAAGAGAATAAATATTCAGAATTGAGCGTTTCTCATAAAGAATTCCTTAACTCACGGATGGCACCTCCTTGACTCGTCCATACAACGTATGTACACTAAAAATCTAGGCATGAAGCCATGGTAAAAAGGTATGTACACTAAAAAGCTAGGCTTGAAGCCATGGTTAAAAAGTAAGAGGAACTTAAGATCAGACCGACTCTAATATTTACATGATTAAAGAGAAGGCACCAGTAAAACAATTAGGCTGAGCTTATGTTTCTAGAAATCTTGCTATAACAATGAAAGCAGAACAGAGAAAAAGAAATGCAAATGCTTGATCTATATGAAATGGCAGTAACTGTATGCATGTAGCAGCAAGAAAGGGATTGATATTTATGGGACAGTTCCTTGCAATAACTCACACCTTATTTCCACAAATAATATATTGACTCTGGCAGCAGTACCAATGAGCTGCTCAAACTAATTTCCACAAAGAATAAATTCAGCTTCATCAGTACCGTCTGTTGCTATAAGACCGCATTCAAGCTAGTGCACCGTAGAACAATATTTTCAATACCTTGATGATAATTTATTTATGACATGTAAGCAAAGGAAAGATGAATAGATACAACAACTACACTGCATTAAACAACCATAGATGAAGGAAGGTTCACACATAGGTAGTCATGCAGAATCAGGCTCTTGTAGTAGTCTATTTTCTGAATGAAGGTAAATAATATGATCTGGGAATCACTGCAGTTAAGAGAATGAACAGTCAGCAAGCATAGGGGATACCCATCAGGATTAAAACATAGCACTTGTGAATCACTGCAGTTAAGAGAATGAACAGTCAGCAAGCATAGGGGTACCCATCAGGATTAAAACATAGCACTTTATGATTAGAAACAGGTTCAAGGCCTGGCTGCAATGTAAGAACTGGAAAACAAATTAGAAATGGAATATAGGATTCGCTAGGCTCAATTTCTATATCTGAATCTAGGATTCACGGGCACAAATTCCCAGAAACTACATGCATGAAAAATTACAGGGGCGGTGTTTAGGTACAGGTAAAAAATAAACACATGTTTTCCTCACAGGGAAGCTAAGCATACGTAACAGCTAAGAAAAAACATCCTCCCATACCTCCTATCCTTTAGTTTCCAATCAAAACAAACACAAGGATATAGGTTTAATGCACTTCCCACCAAGAGAGGAAGGCTCTTTGTATGGACAGGAACAAATACGCTACGCTATGATCACATAATATGCACACACCTTATTACCTCACATCCAAAATCACAGGAACCAATATAGTGTAAAAATAAAACAGGTTTTGGTATGTTACTAAGAAACTGACATCTTAATAACCCCAATATGTAGGGAAACTTAAATACATGAAAGTTTTAAGTGCCTGTGCAAGGTGGAGATCAACTTAAATCAAAGTACTTCAAACAAACACTTTTAATTATTTAGACAAAAATCCTATAGAGATCTTAAGGGTGTATAGGAACATAGCCTTCTAGCCATGCTGATGCAGTCCATCAGCGGTCGAGCACCCAACTGGTTAGTTGCCCGATCGTTAGATCCCTCGGCAGTCGCGCCATCACCATCACCCTCCTTGCACTCAGTTATCTGAAAGAATCAACAAAGGAAGCAAAATTCAATTAGTAATACATCTAACAAAGGTAAGTAAGCATTAACAAAACCATGGTTGCAAGAAGAATTCGTGCAAGCATCCATGCTCATCACCTTTGTTCCAAGCATATTTGTTGAATTCTAGTGCTTCTCATTTTTGACAATTTTGAGAGGCCCTAGCTCAGATACAGCTCCATAGCTGATCAACGAGCAACCCGTCCCTACCAAATAAATCTTGATAAGTAATTAAATTTCTTCGCAAAAAAATAATTGCAGGAATAGGATAAAAAAGAGTTCACGTTTAACAAAATTGAATTGGCATTAGTAAATCCAAGACCAGAGGTCCTAGCTAGTTTGGCACGATACCTGCATATATTTGAGTGTAATTCACATCCTCTAGGCCACCGTTCTCACGCTCATTTTCCTAGTAAGTAGAAAGCATATACAGAGTATGAAAATGGGATACAGATTACACAACAAATAGTAGTTTCAGAGCGTTAGAAGGCCGTCCAGTATGACATAGTATGTAAATGGGATTAGTAAGCTTTTTACTACCTACGCAGAACTGGACGTCGTACTGCCTATTTCAGAGGCAAACCATATTTTGATTTCTAAAAGAAACCTGACACAAATCATCTGCTACTCTAGAAATAAGATATTACCACGATTAACCAACTGGAGCGATAGCAGAATAACAAACCCATCACTAAAGTATGCCATCTGACTTTCTGGCTATACTAACGTGTAAATATTTGGCAGATGTGATATAGACCAAAGTGTCAGCCATAAACTACTTTTTGCAAAAGCAAGGAACATAAACAATAGGCTGTCGTAGGTAGATAAATTACTCGTTTCAAGTTGGCCGCCATACTTTTATTAGAAAATGCATGCCTACGAATAGTGCATCTCAGGGAATCAGTGTGAGCATGAAAGGGCAAAATTAATCTTCAGAGAACATAGGAAATAATAAATAAGCAAAAGGATTATCCCTGGAAATGCAATACAGGTTGTAAAACAGTTAGGATTTTCTGAAAAAATACATATCTTACCCTGCTTCATGCACTCCTCGATGGCCTGGTCCTTCTCCCTGTAGTTGGCCGCCTCCCCTCCCCCTGGAGCCACACCCCATTGTGTAGGAGCGCCACTGCTTGCACTCCTCGATGGCATGCTCCTTCTCGCTATTGCTATCCGCCTCTCACGTCATGACACACATCAGGTATTCATGGCAAGGGCACACCACAACACGTACACTACGAAATCAATCTAGAGCCCAAAACACCACCCAAAAAACTGAAAAATAAAATTACAGGTTATCATTGACAGATGAGGAAAGGAGGAAGAAAAATTTGGAGAAACTCACATGTGTTGGAGTCTCCTCCACAAACACAAACCTTTCTCCTCCTGGCGGCTTGTCAACGGCTCCCTAGCCGCCTATGGTGGCGTGCTCCCCATCGGCTTCCTGCTCATATTACCAAACAATTTCATTAACTCAATTCTTCAGAATAGAAGAAAAGCAGACACATGTGTGAGTAATGGAGAAAGTAGTAGGAACCCCGGGGGGGGTGCAGTAGCGGCCTGCATTCCTTTCACCGGATCCGGTTGGATCCCGTCGTTGTGGACGTCCGAGGCGGCTCGGCGAGCTCGAGGTCGGCATCATGGCCATGGTGGCCCGTGGCCGGCGGCGCAGTTCCTGGGGGAGAGAGAGAGAGCAGTGAAGAGAGGGAAGAGGGAGATGGTGGACGGCGCGAGGGAGACGTACCTGCGGGACGGCTTGGCTGCGCATCAGCGTCCCTTCCTTCTCCTCGCTCTCCGTCTGGCCCGCTCGCAGCGGTGAGCGCCGCCGGCATCCTCGGCTGGGAGAGGAGACGATGCGGCGGCTGCGAACGAGGAGAGGGAGAGGAGGGATCGGCGCCGCTGGGCATGGGAGGAGGTGGCCGGTTGCGTGGGAGAGGAGGTGGCCGGCAGCTAGGGTTCGGGAGAAGGAAGCGGGCGAGGGGAAAGGGATAGGAGAGGATGGCGCGGCGCCGCGCTCGGGACTTATCCCTGCCCTCGTCGCTACAGTGCAGCCGTACCGCAAATCCCCTCCTGTTTTCACCGGGCATGCATGCAAATTACGCAGAGCAGGGCCAAGCAGGGCCACCAGTCATTGATTCATCCCTTATTCACTACGGTAAAAAACATTCAACGTCCGATTAAGCAGCCAGCAAGTTAACTAGCACTATTTGGAAGCTAATCCAACGTCTAATATTGATTTGAGCCCTCAAAGCTTCTTAGGAGCCGGGTAGAGTAGGCACTTTTATAGTAGTAATTGTATTGTCATAATATGCTTGCTGGTCATATAGTTATTTAGCTCCAAAGTTGCTATCCCGCTTTTTTTGACAGCCACCTCTGTTTTTCTCTAAGTCTGTAACGTCACGATGCCATGTTGTTTGGTTAATATCTTTTGATCTATGATGTCTTTTTGCATGATTCTTTTTGCCATGTCTACCTTAGTTTCATATCAGTTGTGAGCATGTTTCCATTGATTATCCTGTTTATGCAATGCTCTAAAGTGTGCTTCCTGATGTTGTCAGTTTGTGCCCATAACTTGTTTTGCTTGTATCTTTTTAACCGTAACTCCGATTGGAGTGTTCTTTATATGTAACTTGATTAGTTTTTCGTGTACTTTGTGTTTATGATATTGTTTGCTGTTGTTAACCAACCTAAAATATGGTTTAGGACAGAACATTACCAAATGCTTTAATCAGCGTGATGCACTTAGTGTATGCCATGTTTAGGTTGTGCCTCACTTAAATTGACTAGCCTAGGTAGTTTATTTGGTGGTTAACATTTTTCCATGTTTGTATGCTATGCCATGCTTGCTTGAGTTGCCATGTTAACAACTTTGTTGATCACCTGTAGCTAAACAACTTGAACCACCGTAAACGTGCGGTATCGTCGTGTGTGACGATAACTCCACTTAAATTGTTAGTAACCTCTCTCGACGGTAGGTGCGATGTCTCGTGTTGCTTCTTGTTGATGCTTGCTTGTGTTTGCCTCGTAGTAATAGATGCTTGTTCGTTGACTGCTTTCCAGTGTTTCCTTCCTGTGTGCCTCCCGCGGTTACTCTCGGAGACGATGCGAGCTTGCGATCAACTACACCTTCGGAACCCGACTTATCAACAGGAAAGGACTATGCTTCGATGTTTGATCCTACCACATGTTTACAGCCTCTTTCAAACCGATACAGCCATGTCCCCTCCCAGCAAACCTTGTTCTGCTATGTTACTATTGCTCTTTGCTCAGCCCCTGCTTAGTATGCATGCTTAGGATGCTACGATGTTACCCTGTTACTCCTTGGTTTGGGATATCACATTATTATATTGTTGTGGATTATATGATTATTATTAATGTTGACTATATTCGACGAAGGATGGAAGGTCTAGGCTATCCCGCCCCGACGCTTTGTTCCATTCGAGTCACCTAGGATCCGAGTTCAGGGTATTGGTTTTAAGACTGAGCGTGCCTAACCGCGTGTGGGATTTTATGGGGTCCCTTTTTCTTACCTACCTAGGTTCAAGAATTTCTAGTGGTGGCCCAAGCTGATTTACCATTTGAAACCGTGTGTGTGCTGGTCGTACGCCACTAGTTTTTAAACCAACCCGGACCAGTGAGGACATAGTACCCTTGCTGGCCCATCATGACCGGCTGAGGACCCGGTGTCCCATGTGTAATTAACCGGCAATCTAAACCTGGAGTCATACGGTAGAGACCAGATCGAGAGCGCGGCCGGCTCCTGAGCTGGATGTCGACTCACCGGGGGCCACCCGGATTTGTTCGTTGTTGGTTAGAGGGACTTGTCGTTTCGGATCTCTTGGAACTAAGTGATAAAATGGTTGCCTGTGATGGGTAGCAACTGAGAGAGATGGGCGTGCGTGTGGAGCCTTGTAATGGGCAGTTGGTACACCCCTGCAGGGTTAAATCTTTTCGAGAAGCCGTGTCCACGGTTATGGACGACTTGAGACCTACTCCTTGTTAATAGACAACAACAACTGATATAATCTTAATACAACTTGATCAACGTGTGTGTGCCTTGACTGCTTCTTCTTCATCGGGATGCGAAGAGGAGGACAAGGATAGGATAGCTGTTATGTTTGCGTAAGTAGTTAATAGCAAGACTTTTGGAGGCGATTTCTCATCGAATGCTTGGCTTCTTACCTTACTCTCTAGATCGTGAGCCACTTGATAAATGCTAGTGCGGCAGCAACCTCACCACTTACCCCTTCCTTACCGTAAACTACTAGTTGTCCTAGAATGACGAGTGATGAAGTCCTTGCTGGGTCAGATGACCACTAAAGTTGGATGCTGAGTACCTCTGTACTCATGATACTACCCCCAAACTCTTTTCAGGGTTCTTGATCGACAACAGGTATGGTGATCGACGTTTCACGTGGAGACTCGACGACGACTAGTTAGGCGGATCCCGGCGGAGGGCCTGGACCCGTGTGGCTATGGGGATCGATGTTTTCTCTTTGCCACTAGGCATTTTCTTGTAGTCTGTACCCAGACATGTATCTTCCGCTGTTGTATTGTATTTAAGGCAGTTGTATGCCGATTGTATGAGATGTTGTATCCTTGTATCTGTAATGTTGTGATATCATGTTGGAAATCCGGGGCATATGACTTCGTCATATGTCGCGGTGGGACCGATATGTGATTCGTCCCCGGATCTGGATGGAAACATCTAGATCTGGAACAGTACCGCATATCGGGACTTACAACTTGGTATCAGAGCCCTACCGACCGTAGGATCCCTTTTCTGGCCGAAGTCGAGTCTAGACAAAAACTATTTTGTACTTATTAAGTTAGTTATCGGAGAGTAGGATCTTTTTACTCCTTACCTTTGCTCTGGTCAGGACAAGTGTCGTTAGTGTTTTACTCTCGACTTATACCCCTTCAAACTCTAGGGTCTCGAGTGTGTGGAGTTTCGGAACCGTTACAATGCCTTGCTCGCAGCGTATTGTCTCGATTCCGATCTCAGGTTTGGGAAATCTTCTAGTACCTTTGGTTCTTCCGACTCTGGGTAAACCTCTTGGTCATCTGTGGACTTCAGTCCTCTTGCCTAGTATCTTCACAATTCCAGTGAGGAAGCTTCCCTTGATCGTCGATTTGAATTGTCGTTCTTCCTCTTGGCACTGACGGTTTCGTTCTTCCGACGATATCGTCTCTCTGCGGAAATTTATCTCGACACGAGTTCGACGTCGACATGGAGCAGGGTCCCTTATTGGTGGTGTTGAAGATCGTCGACTCTCTTCTTTCCCCATTCCCTCTCCCCCGGATCGTCCAGGATCTCGGGACGAGATCCCTTGTTGGTGGTGTTGTACTGTAACAACCTAGTTTTCACAAAAATTAAAATTTTTATTTTCGGTGCGAATTGTTTGATTGTCTGATTTGGTTGCGGTGTTTGCATCCCCGATCTATCGATAGGCGATTATTTTTTCCCCTCTTATCTCGTACCGGACGGAGACCGACCCTTGCCACCCTGACACTCGACCTTTGCGGCACCGGGTTTCGCCCGATCACCGTCGCGAAAACCACGTGAGACCAGCCGCAACCAACGGAACGAAAAAACCCCGTTTAATAATTAAACGGGTTATTTTTATAGCGCGCCGGAAAGTGTTCTCGGAACGGTTCCAGTGCGAGGTGAACGCCGCCGGCTCGACGCACTGATCGCGCAGTTCGAAGTTTTACCCGAATCGGAGGTACTGCGGACCCCCGGCGGTCAGAAACGTGCACACCGGACGCGTGAGAGAGAAACCGGGGATGTTTTTGCAAACTGCCAGCCACCCATGCTATAAATAGACCACCCCACCACTTAGGGTTTTCCCTAAGCACCTAGCCAGCCCCAGATCTGATATTTTTGCCCCAATTTTCGTCAAAACCTAGATCCCAGATTTTTCGGGCCATTCGATCTCGCGATCGGACGCACCGGAGTGCGCCACGTCACCCTAGCCATCCCTAACCTCCTCCTATTTCTCCTCCCGTGGAACTCCCCGCAGACCCGAGGCCGCCGCCGCCTCCAACTCCGGCCGGCGAGCCGCGCGCGCCGCCGCGGCCACCTCCTCCACGCGCCTCCTTTTCCTCCCTATCCTCCTCCTCTAACCCCCTCTTCTTTCCCCTCCTCTGCAGCACGCGCCGCCGGGAGCCCGCGCCGACCGCACGCCATGGATGGCGGCCCGAGCTCCGCCGCCCTCTGGATTGCGCCAGCGGCCGCCCCACGCCCCAGATCCGGCGACCTCCCTCAGCGCCGCGCCCGTTCCACCACGCCCCGCTACCCCTCTTTGCCGGTGGCCGGCGCGCCACCGGGACAGCCGCCGCCGCCAGCCCCTGGTCGTGCTCGGGAGGATCCCGAGCCGGCCAGGCTCCTCGTTGACCGGCCAGGTGGGCCCGGCCCAGGCGCCAACCAGATCTGGCCTGAAGGCCCAGCGCCCCCTCTTAGCCCGAGTAGCCTAGCAGGCCATATGGGCCTCGAGGCCCATGGGTGAGCAGCCGGGCCGCCCCTCTGTTTTTTTTCCTTCAGTTTTTCTTTTTTTTATTTAGTGCTGAAACTGCTGCTGATTCCGTTTTGGAATGCATTTTCCCGTTGATCCGTAGCTCCGATGAACGTGCGCCCAAAATGAAAGTTGCTCAGAATTGCGTGTAATCCAATTCATCTTTTGTGAGCATTTTCATTTGAGGTCATCTTATTTGTGTAATTGCTGGTCAAACAGGGCATCAGATTGTTAATTGCAATTGCTGCTGTTAAACTTGCTGAAACTGTTCCTTGATTGAAACTTCGGGCGACGGTTGCTACGCAACTGTATGTCGGAATTGAGTGATTCCTGTTGCGTTGCGTTAAGCATTGTTTATACTTCAGTTTCATGCATTCACATGCCATAATTTCTTGCTGCATCATGATTGTATCTTGCTCCAAAGTAGCTACCCTGCTGTTAGAGTGCTGATTTTTATATTTGTTGCAACTTCGGTCGACGAGTGTGTCGCGACCGTTTATCGCCTCCAAAAGACTGAGCGTGCCTAACCGCGTGTGGGATTTTATGGGGTCCCCTTTTCTTACCTACCTAGGTTCAAACATTTCTAGTGGTGGACCAAGCTCATTTACCATTTGAAACCGTGTGTGTGCTGGTCGTACGCCAGTAGTTTGTAATCCAACCCGGATAAGTGAGGACATAGTTCCCTTGCTGGCCCATCATGACCGGCTGAGGACCCGGTGTCCCATGTGTGATTAACCGGCAATCCAAACGTGGAGTCATACGGTAGAGACCAGATCGAGAGCGCGGACGGCTCCTGAGCTGGATGTCGACTCACCGGGGGCCACCCGGATTTATTAGTTGTTGGTTAGAGGGACTTGTCGTTTCGAATCTCTTGGAACTAAATCATAAAATGGTTGCCTGTGATGGGTAGCAACTGAGAGAGTTGGGCGTGTGTGCGGAGCCATGTAATGGGCAGTTGGTACACCCCTGCAGGGTTAAATTTTTCGAGAAGCCGTGTCCACGGTTATGGATGACTTGAGACCTACTCCTTGTTCATCTGCAACAACAACTGATATAATCTTAATACAACTTGATCAACGTGTGTGTGCCTTGACTGCTTCTTCTTCGTCGGGATGCGAAGAGGAGGACAAGGATAGGGTAGGTGTTATGTTTGCGTAAGTAGTTAATAGCAAGACTTTTGGAGGCGATTCCTCATCGAATGCTTGGCTTCTTACCTTACTCTCTAGATCGTTAGCCACTTCATAAATGCTAGTGCGGCATCAACCTCACCACTTACCCCTTCCTTACCGTAAACTACTAGTTGTCCTAGAATGACGAGTGATGAAGTCCTTGCTGGGTCAGATGACCACTACAGTTGGATGCTGAGTACCTCTGTACTCATGATACTACCCCCAAACTCTTTTCTGGGTTCTTGATCGACAACAAGTATGGTGATCGACGTTTCACGTGGAGACTCGACGACGACTAGTTAGGAGGATCCCGGCGGAGGGCCTGGACCCGTGTGGTTATGGGGATCGATGTTTTCTCTTTGCCACTAGGCATTTTCTTGTAGTCTGTACCCAGACATGTATCTTCCGCTGTTGTATTGTATTTAAGGCAGTTGTATGCCGATTGTATGAGATGTTGTATCCTTGTATCTGTAATGTTGTGATATCATGTTGGAAATCCGGGGCATATGACTTCGTCATATGTCGCGGTGGGACCGATATGTGATTCGTCCCCGGATCTGGATGGAAACATCTAGATCTGGAACAGTACCGCATATCGGGACTTGATCCCTTTTCTGGCCGAAGTCGAGTCTAGACAAAAACTATTTTGTACTTATTAAGTTAGTTATCGGAGAGTAGGATCTTTTTACTCCTTACCTTTGCTCTGGTCAGGACAAGTGTCGTTAGTGTTTTACTCTCGACTTATACCCCTTCAAACTCTAGGGTCTCGAGTGTGTGGAGTTTCGGAACCGTTACAATGCCTTGCTCGCAGCGTATTGTCTCGATTCCGATCTCAGGTTTGGGAAATCTTCTAGTACCTTTGGTTCTTCCGACTCTGGGTAAACCTCTTGGTCATCTGTGGACTTCAGTCCTCTTGCCTAGTATCTTCACAATTCCAGTGAGGAAGCTTCCCTTGATCGTCGCTTTGAATTGTCGTTCTTCCCCTTGGCACTGACGGTTTCGTTCTTCCGACGATATCGTCTCTCTGCGGAAATTTATCTCGACACGAGTTCGACGTCGACATGGAGCAGGGTCCCTTATTGGTGGTTTTGAAGATCGTCGACTCTCTTCTTTCCCCATTCCCTCTCCCCCGGATCGTCCAGGATCTCGGGACGAGATCCCTTGTTGGTGGTGTTGTATTGTAACAACCTAGTTTTCACAAAAATTAAAATTTTTGTTTTCGGTGCGAATTGTTTGATTGTCTGATTTGGTTGCGGTGTTTGCATCCCCGATCTATCGATAGGCGATTATTTTTTCCCCGCTTATCTCGTACCGAACGGAGACCGACCCTTGCCACCCTGACACTCGACCTTTGCGACACCGGGTTTCGCCCGATCACCGTCGCGAAAACCGCGTGAGACCAGCCGCAACCAACGGAACGAAAAAACCCCGTTTAATAATTAAACGGGTTATTTTTATAGCGCGCCGGAAAGTGTTCTCGGAACGGTTCCAGCGCGAGGTGAACGCCGCCGGCTCGACGCACTGATCGCGCAGTTCGAAGTTTTACCCGAATCGGAGGTACTGCGGACCCCCGGCGGTCAGAAACGTGAACACCGGACGCGCGAGAGAGAAACCGGGAATGTTTTTGCAAACTGCCAGCCACCCATGCTATAAATAGACCACCCCACCACTTAGGGTTTTCCCTAAGCACCTAGCCAGCCCCAGATCTGATATTTCTGCCCCAATTTTCGTCAAAACCTAGATCCCAGATTTTTCGGGCCATTCGATCTCGCGATCGGACGCACCGGAGTGCGCTACGTCACCCTAGCCAACCCTAACCTCCTCCTCTTTCTCCTCCCGTGGAGCTCCCACGGACCCGAGGCCGCCGCCGCCTCCAACTCCGGCCGGCAAGCCGCGCGCGCCGCCGCGGCCACCTCCTCCACAAGCCTCCTTTTCCTCCCTGTCCTCCTCCTCTAACCCCCTCTGCTTTCCCCTCCTCTGCAGCACGCGCCGCCGGGAGCCTGCACCGGCCGCACGCCATGGATGGCGGCCCGAGCTCCGCCGCCCTCTCGATTGCGCCAGCTGTCGCCCCACGCCCCAGATCCGGCGACCTCCCTCAGCGCCGCGCCCGTTCCAGCACGCCCCGCTGCCCCTCGTTGCTGGTGGCCGGCGCGCCACCGGGACAGCCGCCGCCGCCAGCCCCTGGTCGTGCTCGGGAGGATCCCGAGCCGGCCAGGCTCCTCGTTGACCGGCCAGGTGGGCCCGGCCCAGGCGCCAACCAGATCTGGCCCGAAGGCCCAGCGCCCCCTCTTAGCCCGAGTAGCCTAGCAGGCCATATGGGCCTCGAGGCCCATGGGTGAGCAGCCGGGCCGCCCCTCTGTTTTTTTCCTTCAGTTTTTCTTTTTTTTATTTAGTGCTGAAACTGCTGCTGATCCCGTTTTGGAATGCATTTTCCCGTTGATCCGTAGCTCCGATGAACGTGCGCCCAAAATGAAAGTTGCTCAGAATTGCGTGTAATCCAATTCATCTTTTGTGAGAATTTTCATTTGAGGTCATCTTGTTTGTGTAATTGCTGGTCAAACAGGGCATCAGATCGTTAATTGCAACTGCTGCTGTTAAACTTGCTGAAACTGTTCCTTGATTGAAACTTCGGGCGACGGTTGCTACGCAACTGTATGTCGGAATTGAGTGATTCCTTTTGCGTTGCGTTAAGCATTGTTTATACTTCAGTTTCATGCATTCACATGCCATAATTTCTTGCTGCATCATGATTGTATCTTGCTCCAAAGTAGCTACCCTGCTGTTAGAGTGCTGCTTTTTATATTTTGTTGCAACTTCGGTCGACGAGTGTGTCGCGACCGTTTATCGCCTCCAAAAGACTGAGCGTGCCTAACCGCGTGTGGGATTTTACGGGGTCCCCTTTTCTTACCTACCTAGGTTCAAACATTTCTAGTGGTGGACCAAGCTCATTTACCATTTGAAACCGTGTGTGTGCTGGTCGTACGCCAGTAGTTTGTAATCCAACCCGGATAAGTGAGGACATAGTTCCCTTGCTGGCCCATCATGACCGGCTGAGGACCCGGTGTCCCATGTGTGATTAACCGGCAATCCAAACGTGGAGTCATACGGTAGAGACCAGATCGAGAGCGCGGACGGCTCCTGAGCTGGATGTCGACTCACCGGGGGCCACCCGGATTTGTTAGTTGTTGGTTAGAGGGACTTGTCGTTTCGGATCTCTTGGAACTAAATCATAAAATGGTTGCCTGTGATGGGTAGCAACTGAGAGAGTTGGGCGTGCGTGCGGAGCCTTGTAATGGGCAGTTGGTACACCCCTGCAGGGTTAAAATTTTCGAGAAGCCGTGTCCACGGTTATGGATGACTTGAGACCTACTCCTTGTTCATAGGCAACAACAACTGATATAATCTTAATACAACTTGATCAACGTGTGTGTGCCTTGACTGCTTCTTCTTCGTCGGGATGCGAAGAGGAGGACAAGGATAGGGTAGGTGTTATGTTTGCGTAAGTAGTTAATAGCAAGACTTTTGGAGGCGATTCCTCATCGAATGCTTGGCTTCTTACCTTACTTTCTAGATCGTTAGCCACTTCATAAATGCTAGTGCGGCATCAACCTCACCACTTACCCCTTCCTTACCGTAAACTACTAGTTGTCCTAGAATGACGAGTGATGAAGTCCTTGCTGGGTCAGATGACCACTACAGTTGGATGCTGAGTACCTCTGTACTCATGATACTACCCCCAAACTCTTTTCAGGGTTCTTGATCGACAACAGGTATGGTGATCGACGTTTCATGTGGAGACTCGACGACGACTAGTTAGGCGGATCCCGGCGGAGGGCCTGGACCCGTGTGGTTATGGGGATCGATGTTTTCTCTTTGGCACTAGGAATTTGCTTGTAGTCTGTACCCAGACATGTATCTTCCGCTGTTGTATTGTATTTAAGGCAGTTGTATGCCGATTGTATGAGATGTTGTATCGTTGTATCTGTAATGTTGTGATATCATGTTGGAAATCCGGGGCATATGACTTCGTCATATGTCGCGGTGGGACCGATATGTGCTTCGTCCCCGGATCTGGATGGAAACATCTAGATCTGGAAGAGTACCGCATATCGGGCCTTACACATCAATAGCTCAAAACTATTGCAAGTAACTACTGAAATTGAATAGCAGCCTCAATTACCTACTCTCAAGACAAGACACAACTCAGTGCAACAACCAACTCTCTTAAAAAGATAAACATGAAAATGAAAGATAGATCCAGGCAACAAACTAAACAAAAGCCAAGGCTCTTGCTAAAGAAAAACTAAGACTAAAACTAAACATGGCAGTAGCTACGAAAAGATAAAGAACACACAACAGCAAAAAGATAGGCATGAAGAATCCTATGATGTATTCTAGATTTTGAAAGTGGACATTGGTTCTCTCGCACACAAAGTAAGACGGAGTCTAACTTGTTATGAACAGAAAGCAAAGATAAAGAAAACTAAAAATAAAACCTAAGAGCGAGACGCTCCAAGCATAGCACATAACGCATGAAGTGATAAAAATATAGTGAGACGAAGGACGAACTGATGATTGTTGAAGGAGAAAAGGATGCACGGGGGCATCCCCAAGCTTAGATGCTTGAGTCTCCTTGAATTTTTGTTGGGGATGCATGGGGGCATCCCCAAGCCTTAGCGCTTGACACTCCCGAATCTTCTTTCATCATCTTCCATCACACACTTGAAAACTCTCTTCATACATAACTCATCATAAGTTGATTAGAGAGGGTAGTACCCTTAATAATTAATTTTCCCTACTGGATATAAAGATATATTTGAAGAACTACTGTTTCTCAAGATTGCCAAAAGGTTTTTGTGAAGAAAAATCAAACTTAAGGTTTGCAAAAGTTAGGAGATACAAAACGTGGTAGAATTTGTGAAAAAACAGAACAGAAGGTAGTAAAGAATTTTTTAGGGGTACTTCTGCAACTCAAATAAAAAAACTCACAACATCCGAAAGTTCCGCGATTGTATAGAGCATCATGTGTAAACAATTCAGCTCAAAAAGATGAACTGTTGATTTGATCCGATTTTTTCCGTCACGAGGACAGAATTTGTTTTCTGGACAGCATGTCACAACTTTCACTTCCTTGTCATATGAGGCTATAACTTGGCACAAAGCTTGAAAATAAAGATATAATGATGTTGCTACAGTATTAACAATCATCAAGACCACTAAAAGCAGAAGCAAAAACATCTTGGGTTGCCTCCCAACAAGCGCTTTCTTTTACGCCTTTAAGCTAGGCATGAAGATTATGAAAGATGCTCTCACAAGAGAATAAGAGTTGAAGCAAAGGAGAGCATCAAGAAGCCTCCCAAACACATTTAAGTCTAACATGCTTCCTATGCAAAGGTATCTTATAGAGGAATAACTCATTGAAGCATAAAGATATTAGCATAGGAAGGCAAAACAAGTGCAACTTCAAAACTTTCAACATAAAGAGAGGGAATTTGATATTATTGAAATATCTATGAGCATATTTTTCCCCTCTCATAATAATTTTCAGTGGGATCATGAATAAAATCAACAATATAAGTATCACATAAAACTTTCTTATCATGATCCACAAGCATAGAATTTTTTTACTCCCCACATAAGCAAAATCCTTCTCATTAGTAATAGTGGGTGCAAACTCACCAAAATAGCTATCACATGAATCATTCTTATCATGATGCACTTGTAAAAATTTATTCTTTATAGCATAAGTGTAATCACTATAATCATCATAGATGGGAGGAAAAGTATCATCAAAATAAATTTCCTCATCAAAACTTGGTGGGCTAAAAAGATGATCTTCATAAAACGTAGCATCCCCAAGCTTATGGCTTTGCATATCATTAGTATCGAAAGTATTCAAAGAAGACATACTAGTAACATTGCTACTAACATGAGTGTTGTGCAAATAATGAAGCTCCATTGGCTTTTTGATTTTCTCTTCAAACACTTCATGTCCCAACTCAAGGTAGAGCTCAGAAAGCTCTCTCATAATATTTTTGTTGTTTTACATAAGCCTAACTAGTGAAAATAAAAACAAGAAACGAAAAGATTTAATTGCAAGATATAAAGATATACCTTTAAAACTTACCTCCCCGGCAACGGCGCCAGAAATAGCTTGATGTCTACGCACGTTTCTATTCTTGTAGACTATGTTGGGACTCCAAGCGCAGAGGTTTGTAGGACAGCAGCAGTTTCCATCAAGTGGATGACCTAAGGTTTATCGAACTCAGGTAAGTAGAGGTTGAAGATGGTCTCTCTCTAGCAACCCTGCAATTAAGATACAAGAAGTCTCTTGTGTCCCCAACACACCTAATACAACTAGCAGTTTTATAGGTGCACTAGTTCGGCGAAGAGATGGTAAAATATAGGTGATAGGTGTGGCAAAACAAAGTAATATAAATCTGTAGTAAAAAGTGCAGCAAGGAAAAAAGTGGTAAACGTGAGCACAAACGGTATTGCAATGGTGGAAACAAGACCTAGGCTTCATACTTTCACTAGTGGCAACTCCCAACAACATTAACATAGTCTAATCACATGATATTTCCCATAAAACATGCAATGGAGACGCACTCGGAGGTCAATAATTTGTGGTCAAGAGAGGATGAGAATTATGTAGGGATACAAAAGCACACCTCAAAGTTCATAGCTCTCAATCTATGGATTTCCCAATGTCACCGCGGCCATCCAAAGAGAGTACCACAATCATCACAACATATGTCAAGGATAGTCAAAGACAAGCACCAAGAGATTCTCAATCTTAAATCAACACACAAAAGAGGAAATCACTCATGAAAATATTTTTCTAACCCATGTCCAATAGACCGCTGTCACCATGGTCTTGGGGATTATACTAAATAAGATCAAGTGAGTACATCAATCTAATACATAGAGGTAGGGAAATATCATGGGATCATCCTAAATTAACATAGCCTGTGATCACAACGAAGATCACATCATGGGAAAGAGAATTGACCACATAGCTACTGTAGAAACCTTAGCCCCGAGGAGGAACTACTCACACATGGACATGGTGAGAGAGAGAGTTGTTGATGGGGAGGTGCAGCCCGGAGGAGATGAAGGATATGGCGGCGGCGGCGACGGCGACGCCCACGGCCATGGTGGTGGCCACGACCCTTGGGGGCAGCGGCCCTTGGCCACTTCTTCTTCCTTGGAGATGCTTCTGCTGTGGAGATTGATCTTCCCCTCAGGACGCCTGCCAAGGGGGAGGAAATTTCGTGGTGCTCTTTGACTTAGGTTTCCTCTCTTTATTTAGACTCTCGGATTCCCGTCATCCAGATTACGTCTTCGGTATTTCGGGGCTACAGGGAGCATCTGAAATCGGATTGGGCCGAATTTTATGTCTAGATCGACCGGAACAAAATTCCCTTTTGAAGATGTCTTCTAGTGTTTCCGACGCGATCTTTAAAACCTGTCTAGTGGGGACATATTTCGGGAGAGTTAGAGTCCAACTCCTACAAGGCTCCTTTTTGTGATTTTTCCTTTATCCAAGTAATTCCTACACATAAAGTACAAAAACAAGAACTTGTGCACTCTTGCAATCATTAATAGGTTAGTTCCAAAATGTGTTATAAAAAGATATGAAAGTGTATCAAAATCATAGAAATATCACACAAAACATGGATGGAGCAAGCAGAAATTATAGATACGTTTGGGACGTATCTGGCGGCTGCCAGAATAGCAAGGTCTGGAGTGATAATGTTGATTGTTTTCCCACGAGATAACACCCCTCGAGCAATATAATATGAAAAATATCTGATGTGGGGAAACTGTATGCCTCATATCTTGCCGCGACGGATTTCTCTCGGGTTCTCGTTGTAGAGAAATTTGAAGAGAGCTTTGATATTGGAGGACTGCACCTTCATGCTCTCTGTCTTCCTAACATTCTGCACACCTAAGACTTCACAAAACTTTGCCAATGTCATAATTTTAAACTCAACATAATATCTAAATTCAAAAGTGGGAGAAGCCTCATCATTAAATTTAAACCAGGGTACAAAGTAATATGTAAGCTTAGGATGTTGTGACACTTGATGTGTCGCAAGATACGTCAAACTTGCATGTTCACAATGATCATTAAATTGATCTTGCAATCCTGCAACAACAAGAAACTTCGGGCATGGGTATGACATGTCATGCACCGCTTCAGTCACGTCAAGAATTGCCGGGTGTTCAACATTATCACTGTAACTTATCGTCACACCCGGGGATGATGTTGAAGCTCTAGTATCTGTGGGTTCGGCTTCCTTTTCTGCAAACCGTCCTCTAAACTTTCTCATTATCACCTAATATAAAATTTTAGCAAGTTACAACAAGTGATAAATAACAAACAAGGAACGAAGTATACTACTTTACTAGCTTCCTAAAGCCTAAACTTGCATCAAAACATCAAAAATAAATTTCTAAACATGCATGCAAGCTCATATGAACATCCACAAGGAACTCCAAAATACTCACATATAACTTTACCATTCAAACTTCTATTTAGAGGAGTGGAGGACTCACATACCAATGAACAATTTCCCTAAATCTCAGCTAAAATTGAGGGTTGTGGAAGGAGATCAAAAATTACAGCCAAGAGCACCAAGAACACGAGCATATCAAGAAAATTGGGATTTTTGGAGGAAGAGAGAGGTTGGGGAGAAGACATACCTGTTGGAGGGCCCTGGTGGGCCTAGGCGCCCTGGTGGCGCGACCAAGGGGTAGGTCGCTCTATCTGGCCGCCTGGACCAAGGGTGCCCCCTGGTCAGCCTCAGGTGCTCCCATGTCTCTTTTTTCGCACAATATTTGATTCTAAATTTTCCAGAATTTTCTGACAACTTCATTTTTTAATATTTTTCGATGTGGTGAAAGCTGCAGAACTTCCAAAGACTCGAAATAGCGGTTAAACTTATTAAGTTTAAAAAATGCAAAGCTAAGGTACATCAAGGAAGAGTGAAAGAAAAATTAAACAAGAAAAAAAATACACTTCCATTTTTTCTTATATAAAATGGGTTTGTTAGTAAGGTTGATGACGTCTTACTAGCAAAAAAATTATATATAGAACAAAAAGTTTCACTTCTAAAAATAAACTATGGTACCTTTATTTTTACGGACATTATCCCCACCATAATGGTTTTGTATTGGTGATGCACATGTAGAGGACAATCCCAATCTCTGATTTCCATGGTCTCAACATTCTCAATGGAATTAAGGCCATGTCTTTATCGATCTTCTTTGGAAAATAAAGCTTGTGGTTCTTGTCATTAACATTGAAAGTGACCTTTCCTTTATTGCAATCTATGATAGCACCTGCGGTGTTAAGAAAAGGTCTTCCAGGAATTATGGACAAGCTCCCATCCTCGAGCATGTCTAACACAACAAAGTTAGTAAGAATTCAGCAATTAGCAAATTCAATGGGAATATCCTCACAAATACCAATAGGGACGGTTGTGGACTTCTCAGGTATTTGGAGAGAGATATATCTGGTGATTAGTTTGTCTACACAAAGCCTTTTGTATATAGAGAAAGGCACCACACTCACGCGCACACATAGATCACATAAAGAAGTTCTAATATAATTATTCTTTATGGAGAAAGGAATGGTGGGTATACCTGGGTCTCCGAGCTTCTCAGGGATCTTTCAACTAAAAGAGTAATTAGCAAGCACAGTAGATATTTCCCCATTAGGCTCTTTTTTATTATTAGTACCAATATCTTTCATATATCTCGAGTATGGAGGGAATTTAACAGAATCAGTCAAAGGAATTTGAAAAAAAAGAGGTTTCTTCCATTCACAAAATTTGTTGTAGTGCTCTGCTTCTTTAGTTTTGAGGGACTTACCTAGGAAAGGCATTGATTTTTGTACCCATGGCTCTTTTTTCCTTCCCACGTTTCTTTGCAACAAAATCCTCTTTGGTATAACTTTTGTGCCTGTCTGCTTCTTCTTCTTGTACTTCAGGTGGATCGTTCTTCTCATTATTATTATCAGGTTCAACACCATCTTCAGTCTTAGCATCAGAAATAGATATACTATTAGGATCAAAAATAGGCTCTTCATTAGTTGTGGGATCATTGGAATTTTCATCTTCCTTATGTTTCTTCTTCTTCTTCTTCTTCTTCTTCTCCGGAGAACTGACAAATTCTTCTTCCTGCATTTAAGAGTCTTGCTTGACTCTCTTCGGATGCCCTCTGGATAGAGAGGGACCTGGGTGAGTGTTCTACCCTGGGTATTAATACCCTAAGCATGTGTATCAATTTGTTTGGAATTGTTAGCAAGAAAATCTTTTTGCACATTACAAATTTGTTCAAGCTGAGTTTGAACCATATGAAAATGCTTAACAAGGCCCTTAACATCATTGATAGTTCTTCCTAAAACTTCTAGCAAACTTTTGATATCAAGAGAATTATCATGCAACAGACATTTAATCCTCTCATTAAAATAACCTTGTTTCATAAAAAAATATCAATCTCATATAAACATTGATCAGGAGGCTTACCATGAGGGATCACTTGCATTGAAATATAAAAGAGAGGTTACCTCTACCATAGGGGGGTGAGTGGAAGGCTTACACAATTACTCAATAGGAGGTAGATTGTTCACATCTTCAGCTTTAATACCTCTTTCTTTGATCGACTTCTTAGCTTCTTGCATATCTTTGGGGTTTCAGACAAGCATGCCCCTCTTCTTTTGTGTTGAAGGTTGTTCAAGGACGGAACAATCATCATGATTCTTGGCTATCTTGGCCATTAATTATTTGGCCTCGTCAGTTGTTCTCTCCCTGAAAACACAACCAGCACAACTATCCAGATATGATCTAGATTTCTTGGTTAGTACACTATAAAATATTTCAAGTAATTCATTCTTGGGGACTCCATGTCCTGGCCTAGCCTTGAGTAAAGTGAAATACCTCCCCAAAGCTTTAGGGAGGTGCTCATCCTGCAAATGATTAAAGTTATAAATTCTTTGTAAAGCAGCATGTTGCATATGAGCAGGAAAATGTTTCGCAAGAAAAGATTGAGCTAAATCCTGAGGACTCTTAATAGAACCACATGGTAGTGCATCATACCATGCTTTAGCACCCTCCTTTAGGGAAAAAGAAAGTAATTTTGTAACATAGTAGTTTCGTATCTTATCCACAGTGGAAAATAAGCCACCCAACTCAGTGAGTTTAGTAAGGTGTGCAAAATCATCTTCATTCGCTATGCCATAAAAAGGGTCAACCTCAACCATAGATATAAGTGAAAGATCAACAGAGAAATCAAAATATGCATCTTTAATGTAAATAGGAGATGTATTAAATTCAGGATCAGGAGCTGATGGCACTGAAGTAGTGCTCCTCGTTGGTTACCCCAAGTGGAAGGTTGGATGTAGCCTAGCAGCAAATTTCCCTTGACAAAGATGTCAAGGTTTAAGTCAGTCCATTAGGACTCCAAGGTCGACAAGTAGGTGGTGAGGCGAGCAACGGCTTCGTTCACAACCCAAGGGTTGCTTACTTTACCTGGACCTGCACACACAACAAGTAAATTTTCTCCCGACGAGTACATAGGGGTTGTCAATCCCTCCAGCCTTGTCGTTTACAAAGGATCAAATGCAAGAGGATAATTATAGTGATAATTGCAACAAAAAGTAAAATTAGTAAATAAAGTGGAGGTATAAACAATGGTGGAAATATGGACCGGGGTCCCATGATGTTCACTAGTGATGTATCTGTCCAAAAAGACGATAAAACAACTAAGCTGGGTGAACAAATTACAACTGGGCAATTGACAGAATTATAAACGCACCGCAATGCTCATTATGCTACTTGAAAGTAAGATGCTCAAAAGTATGGGCAATACGCCCATACAAGTAGACCGAAATCCAACTGCATCTACTCACTAATCATCCACCTCAGATATCTATCCAGAACACCTCGCTGGTATTAAGTTGCGAGCCCAACCAAATTGTAACCTCAAAGCAACAAAACTCTGCATTAACAAACTTTTTGTAAGGTAAACAATCCTTGCAACAACGGTTACAATGTAACACCCTCCGTGTCATGAAACAATAATCACTTTTCCTAATGACGATTACTGTTCCTCAACATGCCTTGATCATCTTTGCATCTAATCATATCCAAAAACCCTTTTGGTTGATATAGAAAAGAAAGTGATAAATAAAACTTTGTCCAAAAGTTGTGCAACCAATTTTGTAAAATGTCAAATAATCAATGGATCATGTCCATATGGATGGGGAAATTTATTGAACTATAAAATAATTCCAACAATTCAAAATAGCCCTTTTCTCACACTGCATATTCAAAACAAATACTCAATGAGTTTATCCTTGCCCCAAACTTTTTGTGGCACCTTTGTAAAGTGTAACTCCAATTATGGAACAAGTTCCATATTTTACAAAAATGTGAAAGCAAATAAAACAAATACAATCAGGAAAGAATTAAAAAAAAGAAAAGAAAAAACGGAATGGAGCCCAGCAACCCAGTACAACAAGTGCACAGTGCCCTCGGCCCGGCCCCTGTAACAGCCCGGAAATTTAACCCTAATTAAAAAAATTGTTTGTTGCTTTATTTTGTTGATTGCTAGAATTGTTTGAAGTATTTTCTTCGCTGATTTATTAATCGGTGAATACCCCCCTCTTTCTTGTATCGGATGCGAGACCGGACCTTTTTACCAATGGCACACGACCTTTGCGACACTAGATCCCAACCGAGCACCGTCGCAACTTCCGGCACAAGACCAGCCATCGCCATCGTAACGAAAACCCCGTTTATTTAATAAATAGATTATATATTGGGTGCGAGAAAATATTCTCAGAACGGTATCGAAATGAGGTAGGACTGACGGGCTCTCCGCGCTGAGCACGTGGTTCGAGATTTCGCCGGAATCGGAGGTCGTATGGACTACCGACGGTCAGAAACGTGGAGTACCGGACGCGAGCGAGAGAGACCGGGGGCATTTGCGTAAACTCGCCAGCCAGGAAAACCTATATAAAGACCACCACTCTCCCTAGGCCTTCTAGGGTTTCCCCATCTAAAATTTGCAGCCACCCCCTCCAAAATTTCCCCAAAATTCCCCCCATAGTCCCTCTCCCCGAAACCCTAGCCAACACTTCATCTCAACCGTTGGATCTGGAGATCAGTGGCTGCAGGCGCGCGACATCAACTCCAACCCTCCACCCCCAGCCTCCCAGCGCCTCGGGCCCCGCAGGGCCCCGATCTGGGCCTGGCCGGCCTGCCGCTGTCGCCGCCTATGGAGGCCGGCCGTCGCGCCACCGCTTGCCGCCGGCAGCCGCCCCGACGACCCTCCACTCCTCCCGTGCGCCCCTCTCATCCTTACCTTCTTCTACTACCCTCATTGTCGTTCCCTCTCTCCCTCCCGTAAGTCGCCGCCAACCATGGCCGGAGTCCGCGCTGCCGCCGCTGCACCATGTAGCTCGGCTGACGCCTCCGGACGGCCACCGTCACCAGATCCGGCGGAGTCCCAGCCTCCCGCACCCGTGCGCCATCTGTGCTCCTCCTGACGCCGCCCTCGCCTCGCCGGCGCAGTCGGGATCGGAAGGGATCCCGATCCGGTGCCCCGCTTCCTTTGACCGGCAACGTGGGCCGGCGTGCCCCACATCGCGGCCCACCTAGCGCGCCAGCAAGCCCTACCACCCCCTCCAAGCCCAGCACCGAGCCGCCTCCACCCCTGTCCTGATGGGCCTCGGCCCAAGGGTGAGGCCTCCTGTTTTTGTTCCTTTACCCTTGCTCTGTATTTTTCTAAGTCTGAGATTATGCTGCTAGTACTGTTTTTAGGCAACGATTGCGATAGTTCTATAGCTCGGATGACGATGCACCCAAAATGAATTTTTCTCACCATGATGTGCTCTAAATTTTTATTTAGTGAGTTATTTGATTTGAGGCCATCTAGTTGATGTAAATCACTGTTGAAGTGGGCACCAGATTGTTTACTGTTGCTGTTGTTATTTTATTCAAAGTTTGATTGATGATTGTGTCACATCCATTAGGCCTATGCTATTGATTCTTTCTTGTATGTGTTAAGCATCATGTGTACTTCATTTAGATGCATTCCTTTGCCATGTTTGCCTGCTGTAGCTATTTTATATCTTGCTCCAGTGTGGTGACCATGTTAACATTTGTTGTTGTTTGTATAAAGTTGCCACTTTGATGCCTTATAAAGGGTGTTTGGTTGGGCTTTTTCAGCTACAGCTGCTGCTTCCGGCTTCGAAACCAAAAGCTCCTATTTAGGGGCTTCCAGCTACAACTGTGGCTTTTGGCCTTGTGACAGCAGTAGTCAGAAGCCACAGCTGCAGCCGAAAGCTCCAAAATAGGAGCTTTTGGCTTCGTGGCTGGAAGTCGGAAGCTGTAGCTGCAGCTGGAAAATCCCAACCAAACACCCTCATGTGAATTAGCTACTATGGAATGAATTTCTCTATGTTATGTGTACTTTGATGCCATGATTTTATATGCCATGATATGGTTGCTGTTCATGTAGTTATTAAGCTCCCAAAGTGCAACCCTGCTATTTGCTATCACATCCCTATTTTTCACTAAGTCCCTAGACCAGTAGTATATTCTTGCATTTTGCATGAGCTACAATTAATTGTTCTTGATGCTCATGTACATGAAACTTTGTTTACATGCCTTACTTTTCATGTCTACTATTGATCCACATCATTTTGGTGCATTTTTGCAACCTGTAGGATGTTTGTTCATTGCTCTCAAGTGTGCTACCTGATGTTGGCAGATTGTGTTCATAACTTGTGATGATTGTATCTTTTTAACCGTAACTCCGTTTGGGGTGTTCTTTACATGTAACTTGACAAGAATTTCATGTACTTTGTGTTTATTCCATTGTTTTCTGTTGTTAACCAACCAAAAATATGGTTTATGGCAGAACAATACTAAATGCTTTAATTGTCGTGGGGCACTTAGTGTTATGCCATGTTTAGGATTTTGCCTCACTTAAATTGACAAGCATAGATAGTTTACTTTATGCTTCATGTCTTGCCATGTTTGTGTGATACGCCATGCTTGGGTGAGATGACACGTTTACAACCTTGCTCGTGTTGTGTAGCTAAACAACTTGAACCATTCTAAATGTGCAGTATCGTCGTGTGTGACGAGTACTCCACTTAACCTGCTAGTAACCTGTCGAGGGGATGGACCAAGCCCATAACCCGACATTAGATCGCAACTCTCTGGACCGGCTTATATGTGAAGGCCCACGAAGAAAAGACCTGGCCCAGAGGGAGACGCGTCAAGGAGACAAGCTTGAAGCCCGAGAAGGAATTTGACTTACCTTGTATAGCGTGTAGCGTATTTATAAAGTAGACATAGAATAGGATTCCACCTCAAGTAGGAATCGGATCCGTGGACTCTTGGACCCGGCACCTTTATAAGCCGAGGTGTCGGGGCGCCAGGATCAACTCTCCACTCAACACACAAACCACCAACGCACGACTCGTAACCTAGATCTCCTCGAGACACAAGTTACAAGCCGACAAACCATTGTAATCCGCAAACCGGCTAGTCCTTTCGACAAGCCAGAAACCCCTCAATAATAAGAAGCAGGAGTAATTCTTTACCTCGAGAACAAAGAGGGGCCGAAACCTGGGTAAATCGCCGAGTATCGTGTCTATGTCGACTCTCTCCTTGATACCACCTCGCAGCAAAGGCCTCACTACAAGTTCGATGACTTGGATATCAGCTGTGTTAACCCCACGACATTTGGCGCCCACCGTTGGGCCTGCGCATGTAGGCATTGGGATTCTTGGAGGAGCTCGTCAAGGCATGGAGGGATTCGTCTCTGGCCGGATCACTAGAAGCCGGCGAGGGAAGCTTTACATTCATGACTCGCACTAGGCCCAGAAGCCGATTCCCTGAAATCCGGCTACCGGGTCCTGATCAGGTCGATCCAAATCTTCATCGCCAAGACCAATAGATCTGAGCTGAAGCCGGATATGGAAGTTCACATGGAAACCTGAAGCTAGCAGCAAGCCGTCTTCAACCACACATTTGTCGGATTCGTCACCGGGTCTCTAGAGCCGGCGCGCTCTGTCGAGTCCCTGACCAACGACATCTCAGAGGATTCTGATGCAACCTCACGCCCCAGTGATAGAAGCTCGGTGTACGCAGGGTCGATTGGATCCATCAGGAGAGGAAGACTCGGCCCCAGCTCAATGGAGTACAACCCAGATTTCCCTTGCTTCGAGCCTCCGTATTGTGTCTCCATCTTCATGGCAAAGTCGGGAGCCGGAGTACAGGGAGACCAGGGGGATCAACGCACACCTCCTAACCCAGATGCGGACCAACCGGCTAGCTCAGCAGCACGAGGTCCCACCGGAGCAGAGGCCCTTAGCCAAGCCGTGGCCACTTTCGAAAAAGCACTACTCGTCCCGGTAACACCAGAAAACCAGGAGGAGTGGAGAACCAGGGTTGATCAACTTAGACATCAGGTGATCAACATACGCAAAGAAAATAATGTCGAGGCGGCCGGACTAGGAGAAAAGGAAAGCCAGCTTGCTCAGGAAGCCGCACGCCTGCGACAAGAGTCAGAAATAATAGAACCTTAGAAGTTATGTCTCGCACGCGTTGACAGACATGCAAGCCGGATTCCAACTGATATGCCAAGGCGCAACCTGTTCCAAATCCCGTAGCAATCAACCCCTCTGGGGTTCAACAAACCTAATCAGCCGACTCCTCCCTTTCAGTCTGATCGGTTCAACACACCTCATAATCACTACAACAACCCTACAACAAACATGATGGCAGCCACCCGGCTACTCACCGCTGCACCAATCTATGGAGATACACGGCGGATCAAGTTGCTCGGCAGGCGGCAGAGCTACTAAAGATGGTGATGACTCACCAAGCCAATTACTCATGGGGACACTCACACCTATATGAGACACCTTACCGAAGTGTGATCCGGCAAGCTGAATCACCGGGTCCTGCAGCGTCCGGAAGCCATCGACCACATGAAGCGCCCCAGAGAACGGTGGGAGATGCAGGCCAGCCGGCTTATCAGCTTTCACCATCCGAAAACATCGAAACTGTCGGAAGATCGACAGTTAACCGATGCCTGGTAATGGCTCTCAGAAACGCACATGTACATGCCGACTTCAAGGCACCATGTAAGCTGGCAAAATATACGACTATCATGGACCCGCCAGTATTGATGGAGAGTTATGAGCTTTACATGGATCTTTTGAGAGCACCAGATGGGGTTTGCGCTCGCTACTTCACAATTATGCTGGAAGGGCCGGCTCTCATCTAGTTCAAGAATCTTCCTGAGAATTCTGTCACATCATGGACGGATCTCAAAGAGAAATTCATCACAAAAATTCAAGGCACCTGCAAGAGGGCAACTACGATCATCGATTTGGAGCACTGCGTCCAGAAAGAAGGTGAATCAACCCTTTGCTGGGCACATCGAGCATGAGATATAATTCCCACCTCAGACACTATCACAGCCCAAACTGCAGTACTCTTCTTGGAGAGGAATTGTAGGTTTGAGCCCTTAGTGCACAAACTCGGCCGGCTCAAGAGAACTGTCAAAGACATGGGTGACCTCATGAATGCAGTATTCAAATATGTTGAGTCTGATAAAACCAAAGATGTCGACTCTGATGAGGAAAAAGCCGGAAAAACCAAAAAGAACGGTGGTAAAGGATCCCAGAGCCAGCTGAATAAGCGTCGTCATTTCCAAAATACTTCTGACCTAGTAGCTAACACCAACACCGGCTACCAGCGACAGAAGATGGGGGGCAGCAGCTACCGCAAGCCAGAAGGAGGTGGCTTTCGCCCAAACAGCTTTGAAGCGGCTAGGCAAGTGCCCTGCCCTAGCAAACCTGGACGTCCAGCTAGTCACACTTGGGAACAGTGCGACTTCATGAAGGAATTTGCATGACGAGAAAAACAAGGACCTCCCGGGTCTGCTAATGAAGTTGGCCAAAGCAATCATAACCAAAATTCAGGTCATCACGGAGCCGGCACAGCACATCAGCAGTAGGGACTCGGAGGAGAAGGACAAAAAGGGAAATCAGGATCAGCTGGGTTTCAAGCAAATCCCAAGAAGCTTCAGAACCGCTCGGCCTTTCATGTCTTCACCACTAGCAGTTGTCGAAGAGACAAGAAATTGCAACAGAGGGCTGCTATGGCTGTAGCAACAGAGCCGACTTGTCCCAGGTGGATTAACTGGTCAGAACAGCCAACCGCCTGGACAAGAGATGATCATCCCCTTGTGGTAGAGAACCCGGGGCCACGGGCTCTGGTAGTCTCTCCACAAGTTGGAGGATATACACTTGATAAAGTGCTCATGGACAGAGGCAGCAACATCAACATCTTGTAATACGAGACCTTCCTGTCAGGGGGATGGATCAGGCCCATAAACCCGGCATCAGAAACCTCTAGGCCGACTTACATACGAAGGTCCACGAAGAAGACCCGGCCAGGAGCCGGACGTGCCAAGCGTGAAGATTGAAGCCCTAGAAGGAATTCGACTTACCTTGGATAGCACGTAGTAAATTTGTAAAGTAGAATAGAACTCCACATCGTGTAGGAGTCAGACTCATGGAATCCCGGGACCCGGTACCTTTATAAGCCGAGGTCCACAAGAGCCAGAGCCAGAACTTGCCTCAAGCCAGGACTAGATATCTCGCGATATAACCTAGATCTCCACGAGACTAAGGTTGCAAAACATCACCTCTGTAATCGATAAGATCGGTTCTTCCTATTTAGGAGTCGATCCCACAATAACCAAGAAGCAGGAGTAGGTCTTTACCGCACCGTCGGGGCTGAACCTGGGTAAACCGTGAGTTCCGTGTCTATGTCGACTCTCTCCTCGAATTCTCCTCGCAGCAAAGGTCCCACGATAATTCTGACTCCACGGACATCTGCCGTGACTTTCCCACGACAGTTTCTACCCACCGTGGGGCCTGCACTCGCAGGTGTTGAGATTCTAGGAGGAGCTCTTCAAGGTATGGAAGGATTAGTTGCTGGGAAAATCACCAGAAGCCAGCGTGGAAAGCCCTACATCGACGACTCCACTTGGGGCACTGAGGCCGATTCCGTCGAATCTGGGTATCGGGTCCCGATCGGGTCGATTCACATCTTGATTGGGAAGACAGACGGATCTGAGCCAGAGCCGAATCCTGAAGTCCCCCTGGAAACCTCGAGTCGACAATATGCCGGCTCGAGGCACACTTTTGTTAGGTTCCTTTTAGGATCTCCAGAGTCGGCGCTCTTTGTCGAGTCCCCGACGCCTAACGCCTCAGAAGAAATATCTGACGCTGACTCACATCCTAGTGAAACAAGCTTCTTATATACCGGCTCCATCCGATCTGCAGGGAGCAACAGACTTGGCCTGGGAACAGCAGAATACGACCCCGACTTCCCACAGTACGAGCCTCCATACTGCGTGATAGTGTTCATGGAAGGCAACGAGGAGAAGGGAGGTCAACCGGCTCAGGGCGCAGCACAAAATCGGAACGTAGAGACAACTCACAACACAACCCCTAATCCAAATAGGGAGCAGCCAGAAGTTCTCACGGGAGAAGAAGTCCTCAGATGCCTTAAATGCCCTAGACGAAGCCTTAGCTGCACCAATGTCTACGGAAAACCAGGAAGCCTGGAGAATCAGGGTCAATGGACTCAATGCCCAGGTGATGAGCATACGAAGGGAAATTAACTCCCAGAACGCACAGATGGTGGAGAGAGAAACCCGAATCGCCCAAGAAACTAGGCGCTTATGACAGGAGTCGGAGTTGATAGAAGCTCAGAAACTAAGCCTCGCCAACGCACGCCCTCTAGGGCCCATGAGCCGAATTCCCGCTGATCTCCAGGCGCGGATACTATTCCAGGATATGCATCAGTCGACTCCTCCAGGGTACACGCCACCATGGCAACCTGCCCCCTCACCACGGCAGGAACGGTTCCACACGCCTCCGGATCATTTCAATAATCCCATGGCTAACGTGTTGGCAGCGACACGGTTCCTTGCCAGCGTGCCTGAACATGGAGACACTCCGGTGGACCAGGCCACTCGAGGGGAAATCGACTTTCTCAAAACTGCAATCACACAACAAGCCAAGTACTCACAGGGATTCCAATACTTACATGAGACCCTCACAATGATGTTGGAAGGGTCGGCTCGCACATGGTTCAAAAATCTCCCAGAGAACTCTGTCACCTCCTGGGCAGATCTCAAGGAAAAGTTCATCCAGAACTTCCAAGGCTCTTGTCGGCGAGCTACCTCAACTGTTGACTTGGAACATTGTGCCCAGAAGAAAGGAGAGTCGACCCTTAGTTGGGCACGACGGGTAGAAGAAATAATCCACTCCTCCGACACTATCACTGCCCAAACAGCCGTCATTGTCTTGGAAAGGAACTGTAAGTTTGAGCCCTTAGTGCACAAGCTTGGCCGACACAAGTGGACAGTCAAGGATATAGGAGATCTCATGAACGCGGTTATCAAATATGCCGAGTCTGACAAAACCAAGGATACTGACACTCAACAGGATAAAGCCGGCCAGAGCAAAAACGGCGGCAAAACATCCCAGAATCAGAATCAGCAAACGAAGCTTCTGACTTGGTATCCAACACAAATGTCGGCTCCCAAAGACAAAAGGAAGGGGGCAACAACTACCACAAGTCGGAAGGGAATTTTCGCCCAAACAACTTTGAAGCAGCTATGAAGAGTCCTTGCCAACCCATAGTAAACCCGGTCGCCCAGCCAACCACACCTGGGAAGATTGCAACTTCATGAAAGAGTTTGCACGGAGTGGGAACCAGGTACCTCTCGAGTCAGGTGGGGGATCCGGCTAGAACAGTAACAACCAAAATCATGGTTATCAAGGAGACGGCGCAATGCCCCAACACCACGGACCCGGAGGAGGGGGCCAGCAAAATAAGTCAGGGCTTGCTGGATTTCAAGCAAACCCGAAACAACTCCATGACCGTGCAGCATATCACGTTTTCACCACTAGAAGTTGCCGGAGGGATAGGAAGCTGCAACCGAGAGCAGCTATGGCTGTGATTGCAGAGCCGGCCTGGTCCAGGTGGTTTAATTGGTCCCAGCAGCCAATCACTTGGACAAGAGATGACCAACCCCCGGTGGTGGATAACCCGGGGGCCATAGCTCTAGTAGTCTCTCCACAAATTGGAGGATATACACTTGAGAAAGTACTCATGGACGGAGGAAGCAGCATCAACATCCTTTACTACGAAACTTTCCGCAGGATGGGACTGACCCAAAATCAGCTGCAACCCACCAACACCGTTTTACATGGAATAGTCCGAGCTAAGTCGGCACGTCGGATAGGCAAGATCTACCTGGAGACGGCTTTTGGAAATGCCTAAAATTTCTGCTCAGAGCTCATACCCTTTGAAGTGGTAAAACTCGAGAGCCCATATCACGCCATTTTAGGGAGACCGGCTTACGCTAAATTCATGGCACGGCCATGTTATGTCTACTTGAAGCTAAAAATATCGGGTCCTAATGGCCCGATCACAGTGGATGGAAGTCCGTCCAGGGCAGTGGAGTGGGACGAACAGCACGTCAAATTCGCCGAGTCAGCATGCAAAGAGGACTTGTCAGTATACCAAGAAAAGGTAGACCCGGTAGACCCCACAATCCTGAAGAAACCGACTCCTGACAACAATCCCAAGTTCCAACCGGCTCAGGATACAAAGAAAGTTGACTTTGTCCCTGGTGACTCTTCTCAGCAGTTCATCATTGTGACAGAGTTATCTGATAAATAGGAAAGCGTTCTCATCGATTTCCTCCGTGAGAATCGGGACATCTTTGCATGGAAACCCTCTGATATGCCAGGTGTCCCGAGGGAACTCGCTGAGCACCACCTAAATATAGATCCAAAGCTGAAGTCGGTCAAGCAAATCCTTCGCCATTTCAACGACGAAAGGAGAAACACTATTGGGGAAGAGATAGCTCGGCTCCTTGTCACTTTGGTCTATCCAGAATGGATCGCAAACCCGGTCCTCGTTTTGAAAAATAACTAGAACTGGCGTATGTGTATCGACTACACCGACTTAAATAAGGCCTGCCCGAAGGATCCCTTCGCGCTTCCTCGTATTGACCAGATCATAGACTCGACTGCGGGATGTGAGCTCATATTTTTCCTTGACGCCTACTCTGGTTATCACCAGATCAAGATGGCCCTTGAGGATCAAGAGAAAACGACTTTCATCACACCCTTCGGGATCTACTATTACACTTCTATGCCTTTCGGCCTTGAGAATGCATGAGCCACATATCAGCGAACAGTGCAGAGTTTCCTCAAAGAGAAGATTGGGCGCAACGTGCACGCTTATGTGGATGATATAGTGATCAAATTCCAACTGGCCAACTTACTCATCAGTGACTTACAGGAAACCTTCAAAAATCTACGCAAGTACCAGATGAAGCTAATCCCGTCCAAATGCACCTTTGGGGTACCTGCAGGTAAGCTCCTTGGATACATAGTATCAGAGAGATGCATCGAGGCAAACCCGGAGAAAATCAACGCTATCATGACTCTTCAGAAGCCGGCCTCAGTAAATGGATTCCAACAACTCACAGGATGTGTAGCCGCCCTAAGTCGGTTTATCAGTCGGCTCGAGGAAAAGGCAATCCCCTTTTACCGAATTCTGAGGAAATCAGAAACATTCATCTGGGATGAAGAAGCCGACCAGACCCTAGAATCATTAAAAAAGCAGTTATCTTAGGCTCCAATCTTGGCGGCTCCCAAGCCAAAGGAACCCATGTTACTATATATTGCAGCCAATAATCGAGCATTTAGCGCTGTGGCTGTTGTTGAGCGAATGGAAGCCAGTAAAGAGCACCCTCTGCAGAGGCCAGTCTATTACGTCAGTGAAGTTTTGACTTTATCAAAGCAACGTTTCCCTCACTGGAAGAAATTGGTCCTTGGTGTATTCATGGCGAGTCGGAAGCTCAAACACTATTTTCAGGAGCACCCCATAACCGTAGTCAGCTCAGCACCGCTTGCAGACATCATCCAGAACCGGGAATCCACCGAAAGAATTGCAAAGTGGGCCATAGATTTGGGGGCTTATCACATCAAATATGAGCCACGTACGGCCATCAAGTCCTAGGCATTGGCCGACTTCATCAATGACTGGACAGAGATCAAAGTATTGGATTATGCACTTTTATGGAAGTCGGCAGCTCCAAGAGTCAGGAGCTGGCTTGGTCCTTACTTCACCTAAAGGAGAGAAATTCTGCTATGTTCTGCATTTGCAGTTCACTTGCACCTACAATGCAACAGAGTATGACGCCTTACTTCATAGGCTTTATACGTCCAAAACATATCTATAATTTCTGCTTGCTCCATGCCTCTTTTGTGTGATATTTCTATGATATTGATGAACTTCCATACACTTTTGATCATATTTGGACTAACCTATTAACTCAGTGCACCCCAGTGCCAGTTCCTGTTTTCTGCTGTTTTTCTATTTCAGGTTTCCCCCATATAAAAAGTTGTCCAAAATTCGGGAAAAATCCAATAAAAAATCAGCGTACAGGAAGCTTCGGGAATCACCGAGGGGGGGGGGGGCAGAGGGGACCCACCAGGGCCCCAGGCGTCCTCCCGGCGCGCCCTAGGGTGGGGCCGCGCCAGGGGGCCGCCTGGACCCCTGGTGGCCCCCCTGGCTGCCCCCTTCGCCTATTTATTCCCCGTGACGCAAAAACCACGAGATGGGAACCCTTTTTCGCGATCTCTCCTCTGTTCCAACGCTGTTGCGCTTCCAAGATCGGGAGCACCAGAAGACCTCTTCCTGGCACCCTGCCGGAGGGAGGAACCACCTACGGGAGCTTCTCCACCACCATGGATGCTTCCCGGATGAACCGTGAGTAGTCCACCTTGGACCATGGGTCTATGATCAGTAGCTATGTGATGTTCTCCTCCCCTCTTTGTTCTTCATGGATTAGACCTCGTGAGCTGCCCTACATGATCGAGGCACTTATGTAATATTTCTACTATTGCTATGCTGAGTTTGCTGGGATCCGATGGATTATGAGATTATGTTCAGATTGTGTTTGAGTAATATATTTGATTCTCCTCTTTTACATTCATGCTCTTGAGTAATTCTTGCATATTCTCCGTTGTTGTTTATTGCTTTGGCCAAGTAGTAGGTAGTGATTCCAAGAGGGAGCGTTATGCATGATTGTGGGTTCATGCCCCCTGATGACTAGCTTGAGTGCCAGAAACATGAGTCTAGGGGATGTGTTGTTGCCACAAGGGGAAAACAATGGTGCTTGTTCTTTCGGGTGCAAGGATTGTTTACTTTACGCAAAGTTCTTTAATGCAGTTGTCTGTTGCTTTGAGTTTACACTTTGGGTGGGATTCGTAACTTAATACCAGCGAGATGTTTTGGATAGATATCTCATGGTGGATGATTAGTAGGTAGATGCAGATGGATTTCGGTCTACTTTATTTGGCGTATCGCCCAAGCTTTTGAGCCTCTTCCTTTCTTTATAGCATAATTAGCATTGGTTTGCGCACATAATCCTGTCAATTGCCCAGCTATAATTTGTTTACCTCGCATGGCTATTTTATCGTCATTTGGGAGAGAGACATCACTAGTGAACATCATAGGACCCCGGTCCAGATTTCCAATACTGTTTACACACGCTATCAATTTACTTTCAATATTTACTTTTCCGTTGCTATCACTATCATTATTATCCCGTGCGTTTTATCCTTTGTAAACAACAAGGCCGGAGGAATTGACAACTGCTCTGTACTCGTTGGGAAGCAAAGTTATTTGCTATGTCTGCAGGTGCAGGTGAAGTAAGCAGCTTTGAGTTGTGAACGGCGCCATTGTTCACTTCACCACCTACTTGTATCTGTTGGAGTCCTATAGGTTCGACACTTAAACCTTAGCATCTTCGCTAAGGGAAATTGCCGCTACGCTACATCTCAACCTTCCACTTTGGGTAAACCAACGAGGGGCGAGAAGTAAACTCTCGTGACATCAAAGAAATTTCTGGCGCCGTTGCCGGGGACTCCATTCTTCAAGATAGGGGAGTTGCACACTATCTTTTATCTTTGCTTTTTAGTCTTGTTTGTTTAACTTTCAGTTTTTGCTTTAGTGTCCTTTATCAAAAATCCAAAAAATAGTTACCTTGCTAGTATTTGTCATTATGTCTGGTCCTTTTGCCTTTGGTGAAGCAGAAGTGCTCACCTTTAATCAAAGGGGTGGTGAAATTCTGAAAGATGCTTGGTATAGAATTAATGATTCTCAAAAAAAGAGCCACCAAGAAGCAATCCACTACTATCCTGCTTAGAAACTTTTATGTTGGAATTACTTCTTGGAATAGTTTTATTCTAGATACTGCTATCAATGGGAATTTCATAGAAGCCCCAGTTTGGGAAGCTCTTAGTGTTATGGAAAATCTTGTTGGAAATCTCCCTGTTGCTAGCATTCAAGAGGACATTACCCTAGCTCATATTATGAAAAAACTTGAAAAGATAGAGCTAGAAATGCCAAGCCTTAATAAGATAAGTGAGTTGGATCGTAAAGTTCAAGGGAATTTGAATAGACTAGATAGCTCCATCCATCAAATTTTCAAAACCTTGGAGACCATCAAATCCCATGACTTGGACCCTTCTAGGATTTATAAGATTGAAGAAATTATTGACACTCTAGGAACTACTTTCTCCTCAATCAAAACCAAAAAGGTGGAAACTCTGGCAAAGAAGGAACCTAGGTTCTTTTATGTTCCAAAGCCTCCTCATTTAAAAAATAATCTATCTATTGCCAAAGGGGTGGAAACTGTGAAGACTTTGCAAGAGATACCTCTCTTTAATATAATAAATGAGACTCCAATTGATTTTCCGCCTTTTTCTTTTATTCCTAGAAGTATCTTTATTAGGCCTTTATTTGAAAGACCTCTTAAGAGTGGTTGTATTATTGAAGAGCTTTTTGATGATCTTGATGATGGTTCAATTGATACAACTTGATCTATTTGCATTAAGCCTAGCTAATGGCTTTAAAGAAGCACTTTCGGGAGGCAGCCCACAACGAATTTAGGATTTCTTTTTGTTTTCCTTCTATTTTTAGTGGTCTTGATGATTGTTACTACTGTAGCACCATCATTGTATCTTTACTTTTCAAGATTTGTGCCATTTATAGCCTCTTATGACAAGGGAAGTGAAAGTTGTGACATGCTGTCCAGAAAACAGATTCTATCCTCGTGACTAGAAAAATCATGGAAAAATCCCAGTTCATATTTTTGAGCTGAATGTTTTACACAGCGTGCTCTATACAATTATGGAACTTTCGTATGTTTTGAGGTTTTTTATTTGAGTTGAAGAAGTATCCCTAAATTTTTTTTACTACCTGCTGGTTTGTTTTTCACAGATTCTGTCCCGTTTGCCTTTTCTTCGTTTTGCAAACCTTAAGCTTGCTTTTTCTTTGCAAATTTTTTTTGGGAATCTTGAGAAACAGTATCTCTTCAAGAATATCTTTATTTCTAGTAGATAAAAATATATTTTATTGTGGGTACTAACGTCGCTAATCAGATTATGATGAGTTATGTATGAAGGGAGTTTTCAAGTGTGTGAGGGAAGATGATGAAAGAAGATTCGGGAGTGTCAAGCGCTCAAGCTTGGGGATGCCCCCATGCATCACCAAGGAATATTCAAGGAGAGTCGAGCGTCTAAGCTTGGGGATGCCCCCGTGCATCCCCTTCTTCATCAACAATTATCAGTTCGTCTCTCGTCTCACTATAATTTTATCACTTCATGCGTTATGTGCTATGCTTGGAGCGTCTCGCTCTTCGGTTTTTTTTTTAGTTTTCTTTAGCTTTTCTTTCTGTTCATAGCAAGTTAGAACCCAGATTTCATTATGTGGGAGAGAAACACGCTCCACTTTCAAAATCTAGAACACAACATAGGATTTTTCATGCTTATCTTTGCTGTGTCTATTATTTATCTTTTTCATAGCTACTGTCATATTTAGCTCTTAGTTTTCATGCTTATCTTTTCAAAGAGCTTTTGTTTAGTTTGTTGTTGTAACTCTCTTGAGTTTTCATATTTATCTTGATTAGTGAGTTTGGCTGTTGCACTGAGTTTTTTGTCTTGACTTGAAGTAGGTAATTGAGGTTGCTATTCTTTTGTAGTAGTAACTTGAAATAGTTTTGAGGTATTGTTTTGAGTAATGTTTGGACTTTTGTTGTCAAGAGCTTTAGCCTATTAGTGATAGATGTCGTATTTTGGGAAATCCGTGTTTATTTTAAAACTTACAAAATTAGTTGAGAACTTTAGCTACTAGATGGATCACTACTCTTCGGAGGGGTCGAATATTAGAGTACACTCACGTACCATGAGTCGAGGATGCGCGAGGATAACCAAACCCCCATACACTCCTCCTCGGGGTACTTGTCTCTTTGTGAACCTCCTTATTAGATTGAGAGTTACTGATAATAAGTGCATGAGTTCTTCGGACTAATATGAGTATTCGAAAGTTGATACATCCACCTTCCCATATTTTTCTAGCCTCTGTTGTGCCGTGCATTGCTTTCTTCTCACTCTGAGAGTTGGCGTCCACCTTCGTCTGTACATCCAAACCCTTGGCATGATACGCTCTGTCATCATAAACCTCCTTATATCCTTCCTCAAAACAGCCAACATACCTAACTATCAAGGCATTTCCATAGCCTTTCCAAGATACATTGACATGCAACATCCACCTTCTCATGACTTGATCTTCATGTCATACATGCTACTTGCTTGATCGATGAGCCCCATGCTAGTTGGGCCTTGCCCTAATCATTACTACATGACGTGCTAGTATCATTGCATATCTTGCTACACTAGCAGAAGCATACATTTGCATACATCATGATAGTTACATATTCTTTATGATTTGAGTACTTTTGTAAAGTGTGAAAGATCTTCTATACTTTTTGTAATATGTAGAGTGTTTCCCCTAAACTGAGGAAAAGATCCCAAAGAGGACAAAATTAAAAGATCCCAAAGAGGACAAATGAGAGAAATACAAAGAGCCATTGAAGCCATCAAAAAATAAAAAAATAAAAAAAAGAGAAAAATAAAATAAAATGAGAGAAGGGGGCACACTACTATTCCTGTTGAGAGATCCACACTCGTACTCCCTCTTATATCTTCTGCTACATAGAGATTATCATTCATGCATATAGCTATGTGGGGACCTTCACACTATAGAACTTGGCTTGTATATTCCAATGATGAGCCTCCTCAAATGAGCTCTAGGTCTTCTTGAGCAAGCAAGTTGGATGCACCCCCACTAGTTCCATTGGAGAGCTTTTAGCTCATATGTGCATCCGTTGCATGGCAATCCCTACTCCTCACATGATATCTATCATTTGGCTTTCTCTCGCCTATGATTGTCCTTATTGATGTGAGCCTTTCACACCTTTTTGTATTCCTCCTCCACCATATTCTCTCTTTTCCATCCTAAGTGTCAAGTTTCTTGCTTACGCTCATCCATTGCATGAGTGCTCAAAATGTCAAAAAGGAGTGGATCATTTTGACCTGTACCTGACTAGTGGTCTGGGATGAGTCAAGATAAGATTCCAATGAAGACCAAGTGTGAAACTTTAGTAGATTAAGTTCTCAACACAAAAATACTTTTTCTCGTATATCCCTATCCCCTTTCTTGCACGCAAACACCATTTGGAGACATTCGAGTCATGGACAGCGAGAGCTCTTGCACCTTTATGTTCTTATGTTGCTTGTTTCAATGCTAAATATAGACTTTTTCCAGTTATGACTTGAATTGAATTACATGCCTTGATTGCTTTACTTAAAAGTTCTTATATGGTTGTTAGCATGTCACCACAGAAATTATGCTTTTATCATTTACCTACTCGAGGACGAGCAGGAATTAAGCTTGGGGATGTTGATACGTCCAAAACGTATCTATAATTTCTTCTTGCTCCATGACTCTTTTGTGTGATATTGCTATGATATTTATGAACTTCCATACACTTTTGATCATATTTGGACTAACCTATTAATTCAGTGTACCCCAGTGCCAGTTCCTGTTTTCGACTGTTTTTTATTTCAGGTTTCTCCATATAAAAAGTGCTCCAAAAATTCTGGAAAAATCCAATAAAAATCAGCGTACATTAAGCTTTGGGAATCACTGAGGGGGGGGGGGGCAGAGGGGACCCACCAGGGCCCCAGGCGCCCTCCCGGCGCACCCTAGGGTGGGGCCGCGCCAGGAGGCCGCATGGACCCGTGGTGGCCCCCCTGGCTGCCCCCTTCGCCTATTTATTCCCCGTGACGCAAAAACCCCGAGACGGGAACCCTTTTCGCGATCTCTCCTCTATTCCGCCGCTGCTGCATTTCCAAGATCGGGAGCACCAGAAGACCTCTTCCCGGCACCCTGCTAGAGGAAGGAACCACCTTCGGGAGATTCTCCACCACCATGGATGCTTCCCGGATGAACCGTGAGTAGTCCACCTTGGACCATGGGTCTATGATAAGTAGCTATGTGATGTTCTCCTCCCCTCTTTGTTCTTCATGGATTGGACCTCGTTAGCTTCCCTACATGATCGAGGCACTTATGTAATATTTCTGTTGTTGCTATGCTGAGTTTGCTGGGATCCGATGGATTATGAGATTATGTTCAGATTGTGTTTGAGTAATATATTTGATTCTCCTCTTTTATATTTATGTTCTTGAGTAATTCTTGCATGTTCTCCGTTGCTGTTTATTTCTTTGGCCAAGTAGTAGGTAGTGACTCCAAGAGGGAGCGTTATGCATGATTGTGGGTTCATGCCCCCTGATGACTAGCTTGAGTGACAGAAACATGAGTCTAGGGGATGTGTTGTTGCCACAAGGGGGAACACAATGGTGCTTGTACTTGCGGGTGCAAGGATTGTTTACTTTACGCAAAGTTCTTTAATGAAGTTGTCTGTTGTTTTGAGTTTACACTTTGGGTGGGATTCGCATCTTAATACCAGCGAGATGTTCTGGATAGATATCTCAAGGTGGATGATTAGTAGGTAGATGCAGATGGATTTCGATCTACTTGATTTGGCGTACCGCCCAAGCTTTTGAGCCTCTTCCTTTCTTTATAGCATAATTAGCATTGGTTTGCGCACATAATCCTGTCAATTTCCCAGCTGTAATTTGTTTTCCTCGCATGGCTATTTTATCGTCTTTTGGGAGAGAGACATCACTAGTGAACATCATAGGACCCCGGTCCATATTTCCAATACTGTTTACACCCGCTATCAATTTACTTTTCCGTTGCTATCACTATCATTATTATACCGCGCGTTTTATCCTTGGTAAACAACAAGGCCGGAGGAATTGACAACTCCTCTGTACTTGTTGGTGGAAGAAAAGTTATTTGATATGTGTGCAGGTCCAGATGAAGTAAGCAACTTTGAGTTGTGAACGGCGCCATTGTTCACTTCACCACCTTCTTGTATCTGTTGTAGTCCTATTGGTTCGACACATAAACCTTAGCATCTTCGCTAAGGGAAATTTCCGCTACGCTACATCTAAACCTTCCAGTTTGGGTAAACCAACAAGGGGCAAGAAGTAAACTCTCGTGACATCAGGGCTACGGCTGGCTCTTGAGATGAGTATAAGTCGGATCCAATGCGATGGCGACTCTTATCTCGTTTATCAACAAGTGTCAGGAAAATGGAATTCCAAGGATCCCATAATGGCAGCTTATCGACGAGAAGTGGAAAGACAAGCCGAATTTTTCATTGGATATAAAGGTGGATCATGTGGACTGCAGGCAAAACAAAGCAGCAGATGCCTTGTCCCGACTCGGCTCACAGAGAAAGCCGGTCCCTCCAAACGTATTCCTGGATGTTTTAACAAAACCGTTTCTACAACCACCAACAGAGCAAGACATAGCAGAGCCGGATCTAGAGTCGGCTTTAGTTGCGCAATTCATGCTACACCCTCATGGGTCGTACCTTACTTAGATTACAAGACTCGGGGAATCCCTACTCAAGATGAGATTTTGGCCAGACAAATTGTCAGGAGAAGCCAATCCTTTGTACTCATCAATGGTGAGTTACATCGGCGGAGTGCCTCAGATGTTTTCCAGAGATGTGTTTCACCAGAAGAAGGTAGATCCATCCTCAATGAAATAAACTTTGGGGATTTCGGACACCATGCCGGCTCTCGTTCGCTTGTAGCTAAAGCCTTTTGATATGGCTTCTAGTGGATCACAACACAGGCGGATGCAGATGATATAGTCAAGAAATGTGATGGATGGTAGCGTTATGCAAAGCAAGCTCACGTACCGACTCAAGAACTCAGGATGATGCCGATCACTTGGCCCTTTGCGGTATGGGGGATTGATATGGTGGGACCTTTCAAAAGGTCAGCCAACAAGAATACCCACGTATTAGTGGCGGTGGATAAGTTTACCAAATGGGTCGAGGCAGAGCCGGTCAGCTAATGTGACGCTGCGACAACACTGAAATTCTTGAGAAAGATCATATACGGATTCGGCTACCCCCACAACATCATCACTTATAATGTTTCTAACCTATCAGAAGGGGTTATGCAACGATTCTGCCAGAACAAGCACATCCGACTCGACCTCGCATCAGTGGCTCACCCACAGTCCAACGGACAAGCCGAGAGAGCCAACCAAGAGTTACACCGAGGCATCAAACCCCAACTCATTGTCCTCTTGAAAAGGACGTCGGATTGGTGGGAGGAGGAGTTACCCTCAGTATTGTGGAGCATCAGGACGACTCCTAACAGGTCGACAGGCTATACACCCTTCTTCCTAGTCTATGGAGCGGAAGCTGTTCTCCCAAGTGACGTACGTCATGACTCACCAAGAGTCACCGCCTATGTAGAAGACGAAAACGAGAAATCAAGGCAAGATTCCTTGAAAAACGAGATTTGGCCGCAGCTCAGTATTCTATTTACCAACAAGATCTGCGACGCTATCATAGCTGCCGCATCAGAAGCCGGACTTTCCAGGATGGTGATTTGGTGCTCCAACTCATACAGAAAAAATATGGAATGCAGAAGTTATCCTCTCCTTGGGAAGGACCGTTTGTGGTAAGCAAGAACATGTACAAACTACCTAGTTGATATACACGAGAAGGCAGACACGCGCACATGCATGGAGGAGACTCCCAGCCCGTGGAACATCGCACAACTCCGCCCATATTACACTTGAGTAGAACAGGAACATTAATGTACATTTATCAAAGTCGACACATGTCGCACTGGCTTTCGCCATGTTAACATATATATAAGCCGACAAGCATCGCACCGGCTTTCGCCATCTAATATACATAAGTCGACTTTTGTCGCACTGGCCCTCGCCACTTACATCTAAGTCGACATCTGTCGCACCGGCTCTCTCCATATCGAATCTTCTTTACTTTTTTGTTTCATGTTATTTATTTTGCATCATACATTGCATTGTTTGCATTCTATATCTGAGAGACCTGGGGGCTTGATCAACCCTTCTATTGGTACTGAGCATGTATATTGCTTATTCAGGGGAATCGGGGAGCTCAATGACAATCATTGACTCTTTATCCGAAAAATCTCCATATATATGTAAAAATCCACATGTGTATAAGCTTAATCAGGGGCAGTAGGGGAGCTCGATGTCACTCATCGACTCTTATCTGAAGAAATCCCGACATACACATGAACTGGCTAAAACTACGCCTTAATCTTGGCCTGTATAGCTCAAGCTCACACGACCTACGTGTACCTGGCTTAGCCTAAAAACCTGGGGGGCTGACAGAAATGCCTACCGAGTTTAGTCTTAAGAACAGGGAATGCTAGTCCTATGCAGCTGGCTTACAGAGAGGTTTCGACTCCTGGATAACCCAATAATCTATCTCAAAAGCGAGAAGATGGGGCATGTTTAATCCAGAGTCGACTTCTATATGAGCCTTCATACTTTTTTTTTCATACATCAGCATGATAGCATACCTTTTTATTTTATTGTTTTTTATGTTTATATCATCCAAAAGATGCACCATGAGCATTAACCTGTGTGACTCGGTATGAAACAAAAGATGCTCATACCGACTCATGGGGACAAAAAATTGAAATTCTATGGTTTGGCACAACTTGTCAAAACACATATAGCAAAAAAGTGAACCCATCTCAGTCTAAAAAACACTGGTCGGCTCTACACGACGTCGTCAAGTTTTTCTGAGAAAGGGAACGCGAACTTCAGTTCAAATGAGTTAGACCTATGTGATTCTACATAACACCCAGATGCATATACCAACTCATGGGGACTACACCTCGAAATTCCTTCTCAAAGATTTGGAACGACGCAAATATGCTCGTACCAACTCTTGGGGGAGTATCACTTCAAAATTATATGATTTGGTTTGGCACACAAGGTGACCATACCAACCATGGGGGCTACAAGTTGATCTTATCAATGAGTCGACATGACACAAGTCTGTCCAAATCGACTCAGGGGGCTACATATATATTAAGGAAGTAGGCCCTCATACATATATATTGTCTTATCAAGTCAGGTACAAAAACCGACTTATAGATTGGATGGGAAATAAAAATTCTCTTTCATCATAGACCGGGTCTTACATTAGAAGCATACAAGACAAAAGCCGGCAATACATATATCAATCTACTTGCTAAACTACACCTTCAGTGGTCGTCTTCAGAGTCGGCTTCATCATCAGATTAGAAAGCTTGAGCTTCATCACTAGTGCTTGAGCTCTCCATGCAGCAGTCGGCTCGATCACCATTTGAGTCGAAAATTTTGGCCCACAGGGTCTCATCACCATCATATTTGAAAATGATAGTATCTCCCTTCTGAATGTTTCTGGAGCGAAGGAAAGTTTTCCAACCCTACTCCAAGAACATGGAGTCCTGGCCAAAAAAGCTGGTAGCCACCCGGATGGGTCCATGAGGGCACCTTTCAGAGCGAAGCCAGAGGCTTGGAGGTTTGGAATCCATTACAAACTGAGCAAAAGATTCTGTAAGTTTTACCCAACGGCGGATTGGCTGAACCTTCACCAAGAACTCACTCCTCTCAGGAGAAGAAGGTGGAGATTCAGATGGTGAAGCGGAACGCGTGCCTCTTCCCCTACCACGGCCCCGTCCACGGCCACGACCACGTCCACGGCCAGGACCGTGGCCACGGCCTCGACCACCACGAGTGCCAGTGCTAGAACCAGGGTTGTCGGTCGCTGAAGGAAGACAGGTGCTTAGCTTGGGAGCCATGGAGAGTTGCGAGAAAAAGAAACGAAGGAAGAAGATATAAGCACTCAGAAGATAAAAAGGTTGATGGCTATTTATAGCAACTACAAGGAAAATCAATCAATGCCATGAGTAAATTACCCATGGTGGGTCAATTTTTAAAGTAGAATAGAACTCCACATCATGTAGGAGTCAGACTCATGGAATCCCGTGACCCGGTACCTTTATAAGCCGAGGTCCACGGGAGCCAGAGCCAGAACTTGCCTCAAGCCAGGACTAGGCAACTCGCGATATAACCTAGATCTCCACGAGACTAAGGTTGCGAAACATCACCTCTGTAATCGATAAGATCGGCTCTTCCTATTGAGAAGTCGATCCCACAATAACCAAGAAGCAGGAGTATGTCTTTACCGCACCGTCGGGGCCGAACCTGGATAAACCGCCGAGTTCCGTGTCTATGTCGATTCTCTCCTCGAATTCGCCTCGCAGCAAAGGTCCCACGATAAGTCCTACTCGACGGACATCTATCGTGACTTTCCCACGACACTTCCTCGGGATGGGGTTAACTCAGAAGTAGCTGAAGGAACACGGGTGCTTAGCTTGGGAGCCATGGAGAGTTGCGAGAAAAAGAAACGAAGGAAGAAGATATAAGCACTCAGAAGATAAAAAGCTTAATGGCTATTTACAGCAACTACAAGGAAAATCAATCAATGCCATGAGTAAATTACCCATGGTGGTTGACATTTATGGAAAGACTCCTCGATTCCCACAATGATATCAATGCCCCCAATAGTGGCGTCTCGGGCAGAGAGACTATAAATGTAAAAACGGATCTTTGACCAAAAGTCAAAGAAAAAATTTCAAAGTAGAAGATGATGTGAAGCTAAAGAGAGTTGTCTTCGATTCCTAGTGAGCATCAAATATTAGTCGACTCAACCATATGAGTCGGTCTCAGGAAGATAAAGGAACTGAAGCAAGATTAAAGAGAGACGACTCCGACTCCCAATCAGCGCCAAGCATGAAGTTGGCCTTTGACTCGTGAAGAGCCCGCGGCAATGAAGAAAATAACGAAGATTGCTGTGAAGACTAAAGCATCACAACAATCTTGGGGGATAATGTCGGGGGGATGGATCAGGCCCATAAACCCGGCATCAGAAACCTCTAAGTCGACTTACATATGAAGGCCCATGAAGAAGATTCGGCCAGGAGCCGGACGTGCCAAGCGTGAAGATTGAAGCCCTAGAATGAATTCGACTTACCTTGTATAGGACGTAGTAAATTTGTAAAGTAGAATAGAACTCCACATCGTGTAGGAGTCAGACTCATGGAATCCCGGGACCCGGGACCTTTATAAGCCGAGGTCCACGGGAGCCAGAGCCAGAACTTGCCTCAAGCCAGGACTAGGCAACTCGCGATATAACCTAGATCTCCACGAGACTAAAGTTGCGAGACATCACCTCTGTAATCGATAAGATCGGCTCTTCCTATTGAGAAGTCGATCCCACAATAACCAAGAAGCAGGAGTAGGTATTTACCTCACCGTCGGGGCCGAACCTGGGTAAACCGCCGAGTTCCGTGTCTATGTCGACTCTCTCCTCGAATTCGCCTCGCAGCAAAGGTCCCACGATAAGTCCGACTCCACAGACATCTGCCGTGACTTTCCCACGACACTTCCTTCGGATGGGGTTAACTCAGAAGCAGCTGCACCAGTCCTACACCGTCTTCCATGGAATTGTCCCAAGCAAGTCGGCAAGACCGATAGGAAAAATCTACCTGGAGACAGCCTTTCGAAGCGCTGAAAACTTTCGCTCCGAGATCATACCCTTTGAGGTAGTCGATCTTGAGAGCCCATACCACGCCATCTTGGGCCGGCCGGCTTATGCTAGGTTCATGGAACGACCCTGCTATGTTTACATAAAGCTCAAAATTTCGGGTCCTTATGGCCCAATCACTTTGGAAGGAAGCCGGTCCAGGGCAACAGAGTGCGACCAGCAGCACGTCAAGATTGTCAACTCAACGTGTGCCAAAGTATATCTAACAACATACAAAGAGAAAGTGGACCCGGCAGACACCACAATCTTGAACAAACCAACCCCTAATAACAACCCGAAGTTCCAGTCGGCTGAAGACACAAAGAAAGTTGACTTTGTCCCTCATGATGATACCCAACAGTTCATTATCGGGTTCTGGTTGTCTGACAAATAGGAAAGCACGCTCATCGAGTTCCTCCGTGAGAATCGAGACATCTTCGCATGGAAACCTTCTGACATGTTGGGTGTCCCGAGGGAACTCGCTGAGCATCACCTAAATACAGACCCAAGACTCAAGCCGGTCAAACAAGTCCTTCGTCGATTCAACGATGAAAGGAGGAACGCCATTGGGGAAGAGATAGCTCGGCTCCTGGCTGCTGGTTTTTTCATGGAAGTTTTCTATCCGGAGTGGCTGGCAAACCCAGTCTTTGTCTTGAAAAAGAATGGGACTTGGCGTATGTGCATCGACTTGAACAAGGCCTGCCCAAAGGATCCCTTTGCGCTACCTCGTATCGATCAGATCATAGACTCAACTGCAGGATGTGAGCTTTTGTGCTTCCTTGACGCATACTCCGGTTACCATCAAATCAAGATGGCCCTTGAGGACCAAGAAAAGACGGCTTTCATCACACCTTTGGCATTTTTTGCTATACTTCTATGCCTTTCGGCCTTAAGAATGCAGGAGCCACCTATCAGCGAACAGTGCAAAACTGCCTCAAGGAGCAGATTGGACGCAACATACACGCTTATGTGGACGAAATTGTGATCAAATCGCAGTTAGCCGGCTCACTCATCAACGACTTGCAGGATACTTTCAAGAACCTGCGCAAGTACCAGATGAAGTTGAACCCGGCCAAGTGCACCTTTGGGGTCCCCGCCGGCAAGGTCCTTGGATACATAGTATCAGAGAGAGGCATTGAGGCAAACCAGGAAAAGATCAAAGCTATCATGACCCTACAGAAGCCGGCGTCAATCAAAGGAGTTCAGTGGATCACATGATGCGTAGCTGCCCTGAGCCGGTTCATCAGCCGACTCGGCGAAATGGCCATACCCCTGTACCGGCTCTTACGAAAGTCGGACAACTTCGTTTGGGACAATGAAGTTGATGAGGCTCTGGAATAACTCAAGAAACTTCTAACCCAAGCCCCAATCCTGGCGGCTCCCAAACCAAAGGAACCTATGCTACTCTATATCTCGGCTAACAACCACGTTGTCAGTGCCGTAGTTGTGGTGGAGCGTATGAAAGACGGCAAAGAATACCCCCTGCAAAGGCCGGTTTATTATGTCAGTGAGGTGCTAACTCTATCAAATCAACTTTACCCCCATTGGTAGAAGCTGGTTCTTGGCCTATTCATGGCAAGCCGGAAGCTTAACCATTACTTCCAAGAGAACCCCATAACCGTGGTCAGCTCGGCACCACTTGCAGATATCATCCAGAACCAGGAGGCCACGGGAAGGATTGCAAAGTGGCCTATAGAGTTGGGGGCTTACCATATCAAATATGAGCCATGCACTGCCATCAAGTCCCAAGCACTGGCCGACTTCATCATTGACTGGACAGAAATCCAAGCACCCCAAGATAAGCCAGTGACTCAGTATTGGACGATGCACTTTGATGGAAGTCGATAGTTGCAAGGGTCACGAGCCGGCGTGGTTCTCACCTCCCCCACAGGAGAAAAAATCTGCTATGTTCTACAGTTAGAATTCATCAGCACCAACAATGTAGCAGAATATGAAGGCCTACTCCATGGGCTACGGCTAGCTCGCGAGATGGGCATCAGCCGGATCCAATGTTACGGCGACTAGGATCTCGTCTCCCAACAAGTGTCAGGTACATGGGACTCAAAGGACCCCATGATGGCAGCTTATCGCCGAGAGGTAGACAGACCAGCCGGCTTTCTTATTGATTATCAAGTCGACCACGTGGACCGCTGGAAAAATGAAGTAGCCGACGCCTTATCCCGACTCGTCTCTGAGCGCAAGCCGGTTCCTCCAAACGTGTTTCTTGATATCTTGACAAAGCCGGTTGTACAATCACCAACAGAGCAAGATATAGCAGAACCAGACCCAGAACCGACTCTGGTTGCGGCAATACACTCCACCCCAGATTGGACGGTACCATATATGGACTACATGAACCAGGGAGTACTACCGGCTAATGAACTCATGGCCCGAGAAATCATCAGAAGAAGAAAATCCTTCACCATCATCAATGGCGACTTAGATAGGTGGAGTCCCACGGATGTATTTCAGAGATGTGTTTCACCAGAAGAAGGAAGACCCATCCTCAACGAAATACACTCTGGTGATTGTGGACACCATGCCGGCTCTCGTTCACTTGTCGCCAAAGCGTACATACACGGTGTCTACTGGCTTCCGACGCATGCAGACGCAGAATATATCGTCACGAAGTGTGATGGATGCCAGCGCTATGCAAAGCAAGCTCACGTGCCGGCTCAAGAACTCAGGATGATTCCTATCACTTGGCCCTTTGCAGTATGGGGGATTGATATGGTGGGACCCTTCAAAAGATCCCCCAACAAGAACACCCACCGCCTTGTGGCAGTTGACAAGTTTACCAAGTGGATAGAAGCAGAACCGGTCAGCAAGTGTGATACTGAGACGACACTGAAATTCCTGAAAAAGATAATATACATATTCGGCTACCCCCATAGCATCATCACTTATAATGGGACTAACCTGTCAAAGGGGGTTATGCAACGATTCTGCGAGAGAGAGAACATCCGACTCGATCTTACACCAGTCGCTCATCCTCAGTCCAACGGACAAGCCAAGAGAGCCAACCAAGAGTTGCTTCATGGCATCAAACCTCGGCTTTGCGTTCCCCTAGAGAGAACACTAGGCAGCTGGGAGGAGAAACTACCCGCAGTGCTATGGAGCATACGGACGACTCCTAACAGGTCAACCGGCTACACACCTTTCTTCCTGGTCTATGGAGCAGAAGCCGTTCTCCCAAGTGACATACGTCACGACTCACCTAGAGTGGCAGCATATGTAGAAGCCGACAATGATATAGCAAAGCAAGATCCTCTAGACGCTCTCGACGAAGAACGAGAGCTAGCAGCAGCCAAGTCGGCAATCTACCAGGAAGATCTACGACGCTACCATAGCCGTAGAATCAAGACCCGGACTTTCCAGGAAGGCGACTTGGTGCTCCGAGTCATACAAGAGAAGGATGGAATGCACAAGTGATCCTATCCATGGGAAGGACCCTTTGTGGTCAGCAAGAACCTCTACAATGGATCCTACTACCTAGTTGATATGCGAGAGAAGGAGAAAACACGCACATGTATGGAAGGGACCCTCATGCCATGGAACATCGCACAATTTCGTCCATATTATACTTAGGTAGGAAAGGGATGCTATTTTACTCAAGGTTGTAAGACGACTCATGTCACACCGACTTTCGCCAAATGAAATATATAAAGGTCGAGCATAATCGTATCGGCTTCTTTTCCTTATAAACTTTTCGAAGTCGATTTTCATCGCACTCGATCCGACCACAAAAAAGTCGATTTTCATCGCACTGCCTCCGGCCACGAACAAGTCGATTTTCATCGCACCGGCTCCAGCTACATACAAGTCGATTCTCATCGCACCGGCTTCGACCATTAACAAGTCGATTCTCATCGCACCGGCTCTCGCCATTAAAAGTCGACTTTTCATCGCAATCGGCTACAACGCAATACAAAAAAGGTAGCTTTAATCATAACAAGTATTTTTAATTCAACATAATCTTAAGCATTGCATACATTTATTTGTTTTGCATCATACATGTCATATTTTGCATTTATAAAATTCTCAGAAACCCGGGGGCTTGATCAACCTCCAATTGGTAATTTGATCACTTATGTGTTTCATTCAGAGAAAGTTCAACAGAGCTTGATGACAACTCATCAACCTCCAACTGAGATATCTCGGCACATATGTCAAAATTGCATGTACACAGCTTGAATTCAGAGAAATCTTGGGGGCTCAACTATACCCATCGATTCTTCACCCGATAAACCTTGGCTTATACATGTGGCACTCCACGCCTCCTATACTTCCCGTATGTTCGATGCTCATAGGATCTAAATGCGCGAAATCCAACTAGAAAATTCCTAAAAAGGAAATTTTTGACGCAATCAATGTGAGACGGCACACAGAGAAGTATCGACTCAAGATAACCCAGATTCTTCTCAAACGAGAGAAGATGAGTACCAGATGAATCCAGAGCCGGCTTATTCGAGCAATTCATGAATTACCTTTTTTGCATACATAATCATAAGCATATTTTTTCTTTTCATATACACCAAATCCTTGCATAATAGATTTGGAACTCATGTGACTCGGCAATGCGTCAAGACACGCATGCCGACTCATGGGGACTACAACTCGAAAAATTTCCCTATGTGATGCGGATGTTTTTCAATACACACATGCCGACTCATGGGGACAACTACTCAAAGCAAGTTCCTATGCGACTCGGTAATATGTCAATACACACATGCCGACTCATGGGGACTACATCTCGAAAAAGTCTTTATGTGACTCGGTAATGTGTCGATACACACATACCGACTCATGGGGACAACAATTCAAAAAATGTCTTTATGTGACTCGGTCATGCGTCAAAACACGCGTATCGACTCATGGGGACTATAATTCGAAACAAGCTTTTATTTGATTCGGCAAAATTTCCAACATACACATATCGACTCATAGGGGCTAGAAGCTCGAAAATCTTCTTCTATGACCCGGTAAGATAAAAAGATATTCATACCGGCTCATGAGGACTATAAGTCAAAAAAATTTAGCATGAACACATATTCATGTTAAATTTGTGGGAAAAAATCACCCTCCTATAACTCGGCATGATATCACAGGAACTCATACCGATTCATGGGGACTATACCTCCAGTTCTCTCTAGAAACTTGGCATATATTACCACCGAGTTTTGGGGAACAACATTCGCAATTCATTTTATGAGTCGGCACAACATTCTGTTTCAACCGAATCAGGGGGCTACACTTCTTATCCAATAAGCGAGTCTCATAAACATGTCAAAAGAAACAAAATTTGTCTTAGAAGGTTCATTAAGGAACAAAATATTTCATTCATCTCGGGTTACAAACCTCTTACATCAGAAGAAAAAATAAAGACAAAAGTTGGAAAAAGCCATGCCGGCTTACTAGCTTAGATTACAAGGGCTTTAGTCATCTTCATTACATCAAAAAGGACTACAAACAGAAATCATCCAAGGAAGTATGATTTCTACATGTTAAAGCAACCAGCTCATGATGTCAATGACATAACAAAAGGTGAAGCTCGACTTATTTGCGGAGCACCGAAGCCAATGCTCCTTCTCCAGCTCCACCAGCTTCTTTTCTAGCTCCACCATCTTATTCTCCAGCTCCAGAAGAGAAAATACTATTAGTCGGTGACTCGCTTGCACCTTCAAAAGAAGACTCTTTGGGAGAAGAAGGAAGAGAAGATTCAGCACCATTCATGACGAACGCAACGGTGCCCTCCAAAGAAGGCTGGAGGCGGTCTTCCTCAGCACTAAAAGCACGCACGCAGAGGGTTTTTTCACCGACAAACCTGCAGCAGAGAGTATCCCCCATGATAACTGGCCTGGAACTCCAGCCAGAGAGCATCCATACCAAGTTCGGAAATAGCAGCAGAAAACATGGGCGGAAGAACAACCCGAGCGGCAAGAGAACTAGGGATGTTCAAATCAAAATCACAACTAAGATGACCCCCGCCCGCAGACATAACAACGCTGAGCCGCATGCCATAAGAGGCACAACCGCGAAAACAGCGAGTCGCGATTCTGGGTAGGTTTCCCACGGTGGATGACATTCATGGCGACGCTTCGATTTTCACCATGCATTTAGTGGCAACGCTTCGGGCAGAACAAAAATAAGTACAGCGACAACAACCTTTTTGACTCAAAAGTCAAATTAAAAAGACTTAAGGGAAAAATCAAAACGTGATACACAAATCGGCGTCCGCTCCGTGAAGCATAAGCCGACGTCATCTCCTCGAAGCACAAATCGGCATCGGCATAAGCCGGCGCCACTCCTCGAAGCACAAGCTGGCGTCATCTCTTCGAAGCGCAACCGGTGTCTAAACCTTGAAGAAACAGAGACGTGAGTCGGTTTACTCATAAAAGTGAGATATATAAAGATCAATTAAGCAACTGAAGATTTCCATGAAGACTAAAGCTTCATACCAATCCTGGGGGCTAATGTCGGGGGGATGGACCAAGCCCTTAACCCGGCATGAGGTCGCAACTCTCTGGACCGGCTTATACGTGAAGTCCCACGAAGACAAGACCCGTCCAAGAGGGAGATGCGTCAAGGGGAAAAGCTTGAAGCCCAAGAAGGAATTCGAATTACCTTGTATTGCGTGTAGCGTATTTGTAAAGTAGACATAGAATAGGATTCCACCTCAAGTAGGAATTGGATCCATGGACTCTTGGACCCGACACCTTTATAAGACGAGGGTTCGGGGCGCCAGGATCAACTCTCAACTCAACACACAAACCACCAACGCACGACTCGTAACCTAGATCTCCTCGATACACAAGTTACGGGCCGGGAAACCCTTGTAATCCGGAAACCGGCTAGTCATTTCGACAAGCTGGAAACCCCTCAATAATAAGAAGCACGAGTAGGTCTTTACATCGAGAACAAAGAGGGGCCGTAACCTGGGTAAATCACCTTGTACCGTGTCTATGTCGACTCTCTCCTTTATACCACCTCGCAGCAAAGGCCTCACTACAAGTTCGATGACTCGGACATCTGCTGTGTTAACCCCACGACATAACCGCTCTCGACGATAGATGCGATCGAAGTGTGTTGCCTCGTGTTGACTTTTGATGTTGCTTGCTCGTGATTGCTTCGTAGTAATAGATTCTTGCTCGTCGATTGCCTTTCTAGTGTTTCCTTCTTGTGTGCTTCCGCGGGTACTTCGGAGACGTTGCGAGTTTGCGATCGACTACACCTTCGGCTTCGTCTTCTCATCATTCTTATAACTTTCAGATCACTTGCGCCTAGGTATAGGATAGAACGATTTATTGATCCTACCACTTCATATTCATGCCTCTCAAATAAACCCAAACAACCATGTCTTCCACATCCCAGCAAACCTTGTTTAGCTATGTTACTATTGCTCGCTGCTTAGCCACTTCTTAGTATGCATGCTAGGATGATATCAAATGTTAACTCATGAAACTAGTTGGGTTGTTGGGCTATCACACTATTATATTATTGTTGATGAGGTGATTATTATTATGTTGACTATACTCGACGAAGGATGGAAGGTCTAGGCTATCCCGCCCTCATGCTTTGTTCCATTCGAGTCACCTAGGTCCCGAGTTCAGGGTATTGTGTCTTTTGATGAGCGTGCCTAACCATGTCTGGGATACTATGGGGTCCCTTTTTCTTACCTACCTAGCTGCAAACATTTCTAGTGGTGGCCCAAGCTGATTTACCATTTGAAAACCGTGTGCGCAACTGGTCTGCAGCCGGTGGGTTTAAAACAAATCGGGCCAGTGGAATGGTATATCCTGTTGGTCCACCTCAAGGTGCTAGGGGTGTCTGCCCGGGCGAGGGTTAGCCATCCCGTCCTCATCCAAACGGTAGAGACGGATTCGAGAGCGCGACCGGCTTTTGATTTGGATGTCGACTCACCGGGGGCCACCCGAATTTGTGCGTTGTTAGTTAGAGGGGCTATGACGTCCGGTTCTCTCGCAACAACTCTTAACCGGCCCGACTGAGAGAGCTTGGCGTGCGTGCGGAGCATTGTAATGGGAAGTTGGTACACCCGTGGAGGGTTAAATATTTTCGAGAAGCCGTGTCCACGGTTATGGATGACTTGAGACCTACTCCTTGTTCATAGACAACAACAACTAAGATAATCTTAATAACTTGATCAACGTGGGAGTGCTTTGACTGCTTATTCTTCGTCGGCATGCGAAGGGGAGGACAAGGATAGGATAGGTGTTATGTTTGCGTAAGTAGCTGATAGCAAGACTTGTTGGATTCGATTCCTCATCAAATGCTTGGTTCTCATCTTACTCTAAATATATCGTTAGCCACTTATATAATGCTAGTGCGGCTGCAACCTCAACCACTACCTCCATCTTAGAGTGAGAAGTTAGTTACAAGACTTGTTGATATAGCTCACCCCTTCTTTTCTCTTTTACGCGCGTTATGCAAACGATCTTGGACTTGAGAGGATCTCGATGACCCTTCTTCTGAACGCCTTCGCTGAGACTCGACGTAGACTAGTTAGGCGGATCCCGGTGGAGAGCCCGGACCCGTGTGGACGTGGGAATGGTGTGTTTTACCTTTGCCACTAGGCATTTGATTGTAGTCTGTACTCAGACATGTATCTTCCGCTGATGTATTGTATTTAAGGCAGTTGTAAGCTGATTATATGAGATGTTTTATCCTTATACCTGTAATCTTGTGATATCATGTTGTAAATCCGTGGCATATGGCATTGTCATATGTCGCGGTTGGACCGATATGTGCTTTGTCCCCGGATCTGGATAGAAACATCTAAATCCAGAACAGTACCGCTTATCAGGCCTTACAACTTGGTATCGGAGCCTTCTCTGGCCGAAGTCGAGTCTAAACAAAAACTATTTTGCTGTTACTAAAGTAATTACCGGAGAATAGGAATCTTTTTAGTCCTTACCTTTGCTCTGGTCAGGACAAGTGTCGTAAGTGTTTTAATTCCCGCCATATCCCCATTCAAACTTTAGGATCTCGAGTGTGTGGAGTTTCGGAATTGTTACAATGCCTTGCTTGCAGCGTATTGTCTCAATTCCGATCTGAGGTTTGGAAAATCCTGTAGTACCTTTAGACATCCGACTCTGGTTGGCATCTTGGTCGTCCATTGACTATCCTTCCTTTTGCCTAGTATCCTCACGATTTGAGTTAGAAAGATTCCCTTGATCGTTGCTTTGAACTATCGTTCTTCCTCTTGATCTCTTGATGGTTTCATTCTTCGACGTCACCATCTCTCTACGGAAAGTTTTCTCGACAGAGGTTCGTTGTTCGACATGGAGCAGAGTCCCTTGTTGGTGTTGTTGAAGACCGTCGTCTCTCTTTTCTCTCCCCCTCTCCCCCAGATCATTCAGGATCTCGGGACGAGATCCCTTGTTGGTGGTGTTTTATTGTAACAGCCCGGAAATTCCACCCTAATTAATAAATTTGTTTGTTGATTTATTTTGTTGATTGCTAGAATTTTTTGCAGTATTTGCTTCGCTGATTTATTAATCAGTGAATATTCCCTCCCCATCTCTTTCTCGTATCGGATGCGGGACAGAACCTTTTCTCCAACCGCACACGACCTTTACGACACCGGGTCCCACCCGAGCATCGTCGCAACTTCCAGCACGAGACCATCCATCGCCATTGGAAAGAAAACCCCATTTATTTAACAAACGGATTATTTTATTAGGCACCAGAAAATATTCTCGGAACTATATCAAAATAAGGTAGGACTGACGGGCACGCCACGCTGAGCGCGTGGTTTGAGATTTCGCGCGGAGAAACGTGGACTACCGGACTCCCGGCAGTCAGACCGGGGGCATTTGCGTAAACCCGCTAACATGGGCAGCCTATATAAAGACCACCACTCTCCCCTAGGCCTTCTAGGGTTTCCCCATGTAAAATTTGCAACCACCCCCACCAAAATTGGCCCAAAATTCCCCCCATAGCCCCTCTCCCCGAAACCCTAGCCAGCCCTTCATCTCAGTCGTTGAATCTGGAGATCAGTGGATGCAGGTGCGCCACGCCACCCCCAACCCTCCACCTCCAGCCTCCAAGCGCCTCGGGCCCCACAGGGTCCCGATCTGGGCCTGGCTAGCCCGCCGCCGCTGCCGCTCGTGGAGGCCGGCCGTCGCGCCACCGATCGCCGCCAGAAGCCGCCCCGGCGACCCTCCTCTCCTCCCGTGCGCCCCTCTCCTCCTTACCTTCTTCTTCTCCCCTCACTTTTGTTCCCTCTCTCCCTCCAACCGTGGCCAGAGTTCGCGCCACCGCCGTTGTGCCATGGAGCTCGGCCGCTGCCTCCGGAGGGCCACTGTCGCCAGATCCGGTGGCGTTCCGGCCTCCCGCACCCCCGTGCCCTCCTGTGCTCCTTTCGACTCCGCCCTCGCCTCGTGGCCAATGGCCGGCGCTGCCATCTCGCCGCCGCGGTCGGGATCGGAAGGGATCCCGATCCGGTGCTTTGCTGCAGTTGATCGGCCATGTGGGCCGGCCTGCCCCACGCCATGGCCCACCTCGTGGGCCAGCAGGCCCAGCCGCCCCCTCCAAGCCCAACACCGAGCCGCCTCCACCCCTGACCTGATGGGCCTCGGCCCAAGGGTGAGGCCTCCTGTTTTTTTTCCTTTACCCATGCTGTGTATTTTTCTAAGTCTGACATTATGATGTTGGTACTATTTTGAGGCCACGAGTGCGATAGTTCTGTAGCCCGGATGACGATGCGCCAAAAATGAATTTTTCTCACAATGATGTGCTCTAACTTTTTTGCCTTAGTGAGTTATTGTATTTGAGGCCAGCTAGTTGATATAAATCACTGTTGAACTGGGCACTAGATTGTTTACTGTTGCCGCTGTTATTTTATTCAAAGTTTGATTGATGATTGTGTCACATCCATGAGGCCTATGCTATTGATTATTTCTTTTATGTGTTAAGCATCATGTGTACTTCGTTTAGATGCATTCCTTTGTCATGTTTGCCTACTGTAGCGATTTTATATCTTTCTCCAAAGTGGTGACCCTGTTAACATGTGCTGCTGTTTGTATAAAGTTGCTACTTTGATGTCTTATAGTTAATGACGCATGCTTCATGTGAATTAGCTACAATGGAATGAACTTCTCTATGTTATGTGTACTTTGGTGCCATGATTTTATATGCCATGATATGGTTGCTTTTCATGTAGTGATTAAGCTCCCAAAGTGAAACCCTACTGTTTGCTATCACATGCCCTATTTTTAACTAAGTCCCTAGACCAGTAGTATATTCTTGCATTTTGCATGAGCTACAATTAATTGTTTTTGATGCTCATATAGATGAAACTTTGTTTCCTTGCCTTCCTTGTCATGTCTGTTGTTGATCCCTTGGCACTTAGTGTTATGCCATGTTTAGGATTTTGCCTCACTTAAATTGACTAGCATAGATAGTTTACTTTATGCTTCACGTCTTTCCATGTTTGTGTGATATGCCATGCTTGGGTGAGATGCCATGTTAACAACCTTGCTGATGTTATGTAGCTAAACAACTTGAACCATTCTAAATGTGCAGTATCGTCTTGTGTGACGAGTACTCCACTTAACCTGCTAGTAACCGCTCTCGACGATAGATGCGATCGAAGTGCGTTGCCTCGGGTTGCCTTTTGATGTTGCTTTCTCGTGATTGCTTCGTGGTAATAGAAGCTTGCTCGTCGATTTCCTTTCGAGTGTTTCCTTCTTGTGTGCTTACGCGGGTACTTCGGATACGTTACGAGTTTGCGATCGACTACACCTTCGGCTTCATCTTCTCATCAGGTAAGGGGAGCATATATCATGCTTATAACTTTCAGCTCACTTGCGCCTAGGTTTAGGATAGAACGATTTCTTGATCCTACCACTTCATATTCATGCCTCTCAAATAAAACCAAACAACCATGTCCTCCACATCCCAGCAAACCTTGGTCGGCTATGATACTATTGCTCGCTGCTCAGCCACTGCTTATTATGCATGCTAGGATGCTATCAACTGTTACATCCTGTTACTCCTTGGTTTGCGCTATCATACTATTATACTATTGTGGATGATGTGATTATTATTATGTTGATTATACTTGACGAAGGACGGAAGGTCTAGGCTATCCAGCCCTGATGATTTGTTCCATTCGAGTCACCTAGGTCCCGAGTTCCGGGTATTGTGTGTTTTGATGAGCGTGCCTAACCGCGTGTGGGATACTATGGGGTCCCCTTGTCTTACCTACCTAGCTGCAGACATTTCTAGTGGCGGCCCAAGCTGATTTACCATTTGAAAACCATGTGCGTAACTGGTCTGAACCTAGTGTATTTTAACAAATCGGGCCAGTGGGATGGTATATCCTGTTATTCCACCTCAGGGAGCTAGGGGTGTCTGCCCAGGCGAGGGTTTGCCATCCCGAACTCATCCAGACGGAAGAGACTGATTCGAGAGCGCGACTGGATTTTGAGTTGGATGTCGACTCACCGGGGGCCACCCGGATTTGTGCGTTGTTAGTTAGATGGACCTGTCGTTTTGAATCTCTCGGAACTAAATCATAAAATGGTTGCCTGTGATGGGTAGAAACTGAGAGAGATGGGCATGCGTGCGGAGCCTTGTAATGGGAAGTTGGTACACCCCCCTAGGGTTAAATATTTTCGAGAAGCCGTGTCCAAGGTTAAACCTGGACGCCTTCGCGGAGAATAGTTAGGAGGATCCCGGCGGAGAGCCTGGATCTGTGTGGACGTGGGAATGGTGTGTTTTACCTTTTCCACTAGGCATTTGATTGTAGTCTGTACTCAGACATGTATCCTCCGTTGATGTATTGTATTTAAGGCAGTTGGAAGCCGATTGTATGAGATGGTGTATTCTTATAGCTGTAATGTTGTGATATCATGTTGTAAATCTAGGGTATATGGCATTGTCATATGTCACTGTGGGACCAATATGTGCTTCGTCCCCAGATCTGGATGGAAACATCTAGATCCGTAACAATACCGCATATTGGGCCTTACACCCCCACCCCACCTAACCCTTTCCCCCATGCGATGTTAATCCCAACCCCCCATGCACCCCCTGGAGAACCCTAGCCCCATTATTCCCCCTCCTCGCGCTACCATCGTCGCCGCGAGACATACCGAGACGTCCTCGCCATGGCCGCACACCCACGCGGCCAGTGCGCTCCACATGTCGCGCCGCTATTTCAATCATGCTCCTCGTATTCGACTATGTCTTCCCGCAGAAGGAATCGAGCTAGGAGCCCTGTCGTGGGAAAGTCACGGTAGATTTCCAAAGAGCCGAACTTGACATGGGACCTTTGCTGCGAGGCGATTTTGTGGAGAGAGTCGACATGGACATGAGACTCGGCGATTTACCCAGGTTTCAGCCCCTCTTTGTCTCGAGGTAAAAGCCTACTTCTGCTTCCTCTTATTATGGGTTCCGAGTCTCTAAAGAAGAGTCGGTTGATCGATTCCAAGAGCGTCGGTTCGTAAACTTATTCTCGATGAGATCTAGGTTACGCCGAAAAGTGTCTAGTCCTATCTTAGGTTGAGATTGTTCTCTGGCTCTGGATCCCATGGACCTCGGCTTATAAGGGCGCCGGGTCCCAGGATTTCGCGAGTCTGATTCCGACACGAGGTGGAGTCTTATTCTACTTTACAAATATACTATATGCTATACAAGGTAAGTCGAATTCCTTCTACGGCTTCAATCTTCTTTCCTTGGCGCAGCTGGCCCGTTACCGGGTCTTCTTTTGTGGGCCTTCCGTCGGTGTGTCGGCCCATAGATTTAATGTCGGGTCTGGGCTTTTAACCCCCCCCCCCCGACATTAGCCCCCAGGATTGGTGTGATGCTTTAGTCTTCGCAACAATCTTCTTGACACCATCGTGGTTGTCGACCCGTCGCGGTTGCCGACTCGTCATTGTTTTCCGACTCCCTAATTTGGACTGACCGACACCCATATTTCTTTTTGAAATTTTTAAAGAGTCGGTGCCAATCGTTTGGTTCTTCCACTTCATCTTCCAGCACGTCAAACTTCCTTTGACTTCTTTAGTCAAAGATTCGGTACTGCTTTTATGATTGCACTTCCCGGAACGCTGGTTGGAGGCATTGATGTTTGTAGTGGGAATCAAGGAGTCCTTCCATAAATGTCACCTACCATGGGTAGTTCACCCATGTCTTTATAGCATTTATTGATCTTTTCCTTGGATTTTCTATAAGTATCCTTTGGGTGCATTGTCTTTTGAGTGCTGATACATGAGAGATGATAATTTCTTCTCGCCCTTCGTTGGTTACCCCAAGTGGAAGGTGAGATGCAGCGTAGCGGCAAGTTTCCCTCGGTGAAGATACCGAGGTTTTAAGATTGTCTCCCGTAGGAATCCGGTAATGATAAGTAGATGGTGAAGTGAACAATGGCGCCGTTCAGAACTCAGGGTTGCTTATGTTGGGGTTCGGGGCAGAAAACACAAAATTTTCATAACCTACGAGACCCATACCCAAGACCTATGTTATGCTGATCCAAGTAACGGACAGAGATAGGTCCATACCAGTATGTAGTCCGTTAAGAGGGAAACGTTCCCGCATGAACGTGGTTGATGTAGTCGTACCGGCAATCCCCGATGCCGCGCAGATCCACGATGACTCCTATAGCCACCTGATCCTTGTAGACCGATGACGGGATTACGTCCCCGTCGGAACGTTGTCGATGAAGACCTCGCGATACGGCCACGACGACGAAGTAGCACCACAAGTGTAGTGCCTCGCGGGATTATACACATACAGTATACCCGACGTCCCTCCGGGCTCCGAACCAGTAGAGCAGCGGAAAAGAAGACAGATTCGGATCCCGATTCCAGCAGCACGACGGCGTGCGTATAGTGGAGAAATCCCCAACCAAGTGTAGACTCCAAACAAGGGGAGTCCACTCGAGGAAGGAGAAAAGAGGGAGAGAGAGATGAAGAAACTTGTCTCAAATCAATTTGTATGAAGAAAAAAGGGCACCCTACCCCTCCTTATATAGGCCAACGAGGGGTGTCACCCCCCTCCACTTCCGGGGTTGGACTAATCCCAAGGGAGGGGGGTTTCGGCGCATCCCTAGGGGGTTGGGCCCCCCTCATGGCGCCATGGCCCATGGGGGAGGACTCCCTCTCCCCCTAATGGGCCCTATGAGGCCCATATGCCTTTTCTTCCATTTTTAATTATATTTAAATACATTTTAATATTTAATTCAGATAATTAAATAATAGAACATATATTAAACATGATTAAATATATTTTGAACCTTTCAAAATACCCGGAACAACTTCCGGCCTTCATCAGAACAATTCCAGTGTTCTCTCCAATTTCTCCGGTGATCCCGAATCAACCCTTACTGCGTCGAGTACCCTTAAGTGTAACACCCTACGGTCCGGGAAACAGCAGACATGATCGAGACAATTCTCATTGATCAATGACTAATCAATTGGACCTGGTTACAATCCTTGATAGCCCCTGCGCTTCCATCGAATGAACTTCAATCGCTGTTGGATCCGTTAACCGTGTGCCTGTTCCCTTTGTCCTATGGTACTTTGCTTGTCCGAGGTTTGATCATCGGTATCCAATATACCTAGTTCGTCCTCGTTCTCAACAAACAAGTTTACTCGTTCCTGTGATATTACAACTCCTGGACCTAGTCACACGTTTGCAAACTTTATGATGTAACATCACCGAGTGGGCCCAGAGTACCTATCCGTCACACGGATGGAAAAATCCCGCTTTGATCTATTTGCATACTCATCAACCATCTACTTCGGAATACCCAAAGTGCACCGTTATGGCCAGCATATTTCAGTCAGGCGGTGGGATACAAATCAAAGTCTCCTCATAGATGACAATTACGTATGATCATTACGGTCAAAGGATCTGGTCACTACGTTGTAGTTATCACAATGTCGAACTATGTGACTTCATCACATCACAACACTTCTGGTGGGTGTATGTCCATCATATCATTATCCAATGATATGACTCCATTGTCAACAGACGCCATTGTCTCATGATCAGGAAACCTTGATCATCAATCGCCCAATGGACTAGTATACTAGGGTTGACTAGGGACCTGGTTGTTTGTATACCACACCTGTATTAATGTTTCCGCTTAATACAGTTATAGCATAGTATCAAACGTATTATGAACTAATGGAATATGCTCGATAAAACATATTGTATTTGCCTCTAGGGCACATTCCCAACAGTCTCCCACTTGCACTAGAGTACAAATAATCTAGTTGCATATTCTCTGGATCATAACTCCTTATTGATCATGCTTGCCCGTGGAAGAGGTTGTATCAACGGTCTGGGTACCATTCGGAACCGTATGTCCTTTTGCAAATCATAATGTCACCTAATTTGACATTCCTTCATTATCCACTATAATGATGAGGTATATATATTTGGCGGTGAAGTGAGACTTCGTTTGCTGTGTCATCGCAATGACATCCGATGGGTCACGAGGACTTTCCCATAGTCATGCACACTTGAAACTCACTCAATCAGATGTAGAACTTCTTAAGCCATAATATAACTCCTGCTACTTCTAAAGAAGCCACATCAATGTAGATTCAATCCTTAGTGCATTGTATGCAACTTTGATGTCTAACCATGTTTCTTTCAACTTAGGCATTCATCAGTATGATATCTCAATTTTCTAGGTTAGTGTCAAAACTTGAACCAGCATAACATTTATGGTCAAGTCCACTATCCTTTACAAATTTGAGATGTATCCTCAGTTCTCTTCAAACATTGAAGGATAAACTTAACTCTTTGTTCAATGATTTACTCATAAATCATATCACAACATGTTCTTACTACTAAGAACTTGGGTCACATTACGTCGAGTACATAACGCTGGTTTTATATGAAAGAACCTATGACAAAGGCATAGAGGATCCAACACATCCATTTCTTTCATTAACCATTAACCATTGTTCTCGTACTGAGATTAACTCAACACTTCTCTTGGATATACAAGTAAGGACCACTTCTTGACTTGTCCCATTCTGAACTCCTTCAGAATCTTATCCAGGAAAGTATTACGACTCAATGTTATTAAACACATATCTATCTTAATAGATCTTCAATGCTTAATACTTTTTCATCTTCATTTATGAAAGATTCAAATAATCATTAACACCAACTGCACCATTCATAATATGTTATCCATATATGAGAATGTTATCATGCTCCCACTCAAATATGTCATGCACATATTAAGTTATAGGATAACACTCATATTGCTCCCACTCAAATATGTCGGCCACATATAAGACAAGGATAACATCCACATGGCTCCCACTTAGATATGTCAGACAAATATTAAGTTCAGGATACTAACCACATGGCTCCTACTCAAATATGTCATTTACATATAAGTTTAGGATAATACTCCCATAGCTCCCACTCAAAATATGTCGTCTACATATATCAAGTTTAGGAAACTATTCAGCTCCCACTCAGTTTCATGCAAATGCATGTTTCCTCGATATTTTGGCTAAGTCCAAAATCCTTTGACCATCCATCAAAATGAGAATTCAGTTTACGAGACACTAGTATCCATATGTTTTTCCAAAACCTTCTTGTTGTACCAATTACAACACTTCTTCAAATACAGGATTTGAGGAAGTCACGGTATTGATAACAATCCTGTATCAATCGTAGTGAATATCCCTTTGACTCAAGCATTGCTACACATTGTAGTCAACCCGTTGAATTCGTCAGAAACAATCTTTGTGACAAACCAATCTTGACGTCCCTTTGATGTTCACATTTATTCCTCATAACTCTGAAGTTATTGTGAATATCAAGTAACCTCCTTTCTTGATAAGATTCAAGCAATCTTAAATGTAACTCAACATAGGATTTCATGACTCGTAGTCATATCTCGTACTTAGGTCCACCATTGCTTCTTTGTAGTTCATAGGAATGTCTTGTTCTATTCACATGACAAGTGAATCATGAATATCATTTTGCACCAGGGGCAAATATATATTCTTGAATCCTACCTTTCTCAGTAAAAGCTCCCATCAGAAAATCATTGTAACACTCTCACTGTCAGTGAACAGTAATCAGGGTTACTGTTCATCTGTAGTGTTAAAAACTTTTGTTGATCACCTTGGAACAGTGCAAAATTTCAAATTCCACTTTGATGTTCTTGAATGCCTGGTGATCATGGACCTTGATCATTTGGAATCAAAACAAGTACAAGCCATTTGAATTGAAATGCAAACAAACCCTAAAATGCCTTTGATGAATATTAAAAAAATAGGGTGACAATAAATCTTTTCCAAAAATTCTGAAACTTCTTTTATAAAATCACAAATATTCAGTGGACCAAATCCATATGGGTTTGGGTATTTATTGAGTTATAGAAAATTCCAAACAAATCAAAACAGTAGCTAAAAACCCCAATTTAATCATTTAATATTATAATAAAATATTAAATGAATTTTATAAGTGGCCAAACCTTTTGTGGCACTAGACTAGGGTATAACAATAATTATGGGTCACATGCCACATTTTATAAAAATGCCAAGGTATATAAAATAATTACAAAAAGAAAATTACAGAAAAGAAAAAGAAAAAAAAGAAAGCTAAACCTAGCTAAACCCCCCTCACCCCCTGGGCCAGAACCCAGCCCACCTAGCCACTAGCCCACTACCCCAACCAGCCCACAGCCCACCCCGGCCATCCCTAACCTCCCGCTACAGTGGGTGGCCATGCCGTGAAGGCCATCCACGGTGGCCGGTGGCGCGTGGTGCCCATCCGGCGCATCCCCGGTGGGGATAAGACCCCAGGGCACCGCGGCCCCGTGCCCCCTGTAGCCCTAGATCGAGCCTCGCACTCCCCCGTTTCCCTCCGCTTCCTCCTGCTCCTCCCCGTGGCCATCCGGGCGCAACAATGGGCACGCGGTTGTCGCCGGCGTGGCCACCGGCCGCCTCAGCCCGCACCACCACGTTCGGGAGCACCACCGACGTCGTCCACCTCACCTGCGCCTGTCGGATTGCCCCGGGAGCCTCCACACGACACGAATCGGGCGTTTCTTCCTCCTCCAGCCGCCCCGCCATTAACGACCGTGGAGCCCCCGCCCGACCACCTCCGGCCACGAGACCACTCCCCTTCGCTCCCTGGTGAGCCGCCGCACCCGTTCCACCCCTTCCCCGTCTCGATCCGCCGCCGTAGCTCCTCCCCGTCGCCCTCCAGTCGCCGCCGTATCTCCATGGCCGCGGCACGCGCTCACCGCGCCTCTGCCCCGCGCCCGGCGTGCTCTGGACGCCCGTGGCCACGCCTGGAGCACCCCCCACCTTCGCCGCGCCCCACTGCTCCCCGCCGTTCGCCACGCCGTGGCCTCGCCGTGCTCTGCCCCGGCACGGGCACGGGCGCAGGCACGGGCCCGGTTAAACCGGGGGCAACCCCCCAATAGCCCCCCCCTAACCAATGACAGCTAGGCCCCACCTAGTTGATTAGGTTAATAAAAATTGATTTAGTTAATTAACCCACTGACTGCTGGGTCCCACATGCAGTTTAATTATTTAAAGAATTATTATTAGTTACTGAGTATGACATGTGGGTCCAGGGTATTTAAAATTAAACAAATTGATTTATTAATAAACAGAGGCTGACATGTGGGTCCCACATGTCAGCACTGTTCTAGATAATGTTATTAAAAATAATAAAAGAAATTATTAAAAAGGGATTTTTAAATGATTTAAATATTTAAAACTTTGAAATTCAATATCTTTTAAACCGTATTTCAGATCGAAAAACTTTATACATGAAAGTTGATCAGAAAAATATAACGGATACGGATACGCTATCCGTATGTCTACCCCACCCTCCTAACACAACGAACACCGACATTCCCCCCCCTCCGGGCTGTCTGTCGAAAATTTCCGGTACCGATAAAAAGTACCCGGATGAATTTATTCCGAACACGAAAGTTGTTCGGAATAGATCAACTAGCACGGATACACCCCCCTTATGTTTTTATGGTACCCACGACACCTCCGGTTTGATTCTTCCCCCTCCGGTCACCCTGTCCGGTAATCACCCGGAGCCGGTAGTTCATCCCCTGATGAATCCCCGCTCCGAGCAACGTGCATTGCACTGCGTTAGAACACCGTTAACATTTCATCTATCATGTCATGCATATGTTTGCATATTATTGCTGTGTATTTACTGTTTCCTCCCCCCTTAATCTTCGGTAGACCCCGCTGCTACCACCGACTACACCGCTGCCGGGTACGACTACTTCGTCGACGACCGTACCCCTACCGTCGACCTTGCAGGCAAGCAGAGCCATTCTCTTCCCCAGATATCGCCTACCTTTTCCGTATTTTCTTGCACTAGGCATTGTTACTGCTGCTGCTACGTTATACTCCTATTCAATTGCATAGCCTGATTTTGTCGCCCCTTGATGTACCTTTCTTATCCTATGCTACCTATTATAATTATGCATATATTCAGCAGTGAACCCTACGCATTGTTAGCTAGGACTAGATAGCGGGACGTTATCACTCAGGGGAGTGAACACGGATATAATATATACAACTGCACAGGTACGATACAAAGCAGACACCGCCAAAGGCCCCTATCTGGGTTATGCCTAGTCACCTCAAGTGTGAGCTATCCGGGAGTAATCCTTGTACTCCACTCAAGGCTGACTTTGTCTTGCCGCCATAGGGTCCTGGACAGCGGTTGTCCTCAAAGGTAAGAAAGTCGGGCGACCCAACGGTGCCCGCGAGCGGTATATCGTCGGGAACGACAGGGAGGGTACGACCGACGTTACTGGCGTGCTTGGCCCCTGCTCGTATCTCGCGAGAGTTACCAAACCACGAAAGTCGAGCTCTACCAAGAGCACACGCGAGACAAGGTAAGGAGACGGTTCACCTTGTTGGTAACCGCAGTGACTTGGTGGGACGACAGGGCAGGCACCAATGTACTGGTGGTCCTGACTGCTGTCGTTGACCGCGGGTCGGTTAAGTCGAGGCAACGATAACGGTTGTCACACAGGTTAATTAAAATGCTAAATGGTTCGGCGGGTGACTTGAGAGACCGGTTGGTCTGTTCGCACTACCTACACGTGGGATTACGGTGTGGGCCCTCCGCGTCGTAGTTCGTCCGAAAGCTCTTCAGACGTCAGCAGTACTGCGGCCTGATCGCCGGGAAGTGGTCTTGTCTTTTGCTGCACCAGGTGTGTTTGGATTTGCTTTTGCTTCACCGGCCAGACTCGCACCGTGCAGGAGCGTGCAAGGGTGAGGGACCTAGACCCCTTGGCGCATAGGATATAGTCCGGCGGATGGCCTCTCTGTTGAGCCTAGGATGGGCTGCGTCGTGTCGGATAGCCTCGGTGGGGCGTTCCCTAACAAGGTTCACGCCACCCTGGAGATCCGAGCGTGCAGGCTGAACAGTAGTGCACCCCTGCAGGGAGTTTAATCTATTCGAATAGCCGTGTCCATGGTAACAGGACGCTTTATGCTGAAGCTGGATCTTACCACTAGAAACTATTATTATTAAACTGTATGGTTCCGGGTTTTCTTCCTCGCGGGGATGTCGAGGAGGTGAACTCGGAGGCATTATTATTATTGTCAATCATTACAACTTATATTATACAATGTTGTAGCAACTTCTGCTTCGTTGTTACTTTATGCTTTATATGAACTGTTGGCTGATCCTTACCTCTTGCTGCAAGACATCGTCGGAAGATGCTAGTCTTCGATAGGCCTAGCTTGTTACCCTTATTCTGATTTCTATCTTGCAGTCCACTATATACAGCCTCTTCTTTCCGTTGATACAATGCATAATGCTTAGTAGCGGACGTAAGACTCGCGGGTATACTAGATACTCACCTTTGCTTTATTTCCCCTTTTTCGGTTTGCCTGATCGGCCACTGCAGTCGACGTTGGAGCCCAGGAGCAGGAGTACCCCGGAGGCGGATACTACTACGTCGAGACCCCCGCTGACCAGGACCAGGAGTGTCTGTACTCAGATATTATGGTTTGTATGACTTATGTATTCGGGTCCGAGTGACCCCCTTTATTGTAACATATTGGTTTATCCTTTTGTCTTTAGTGTTGTGCTGTGATATTCTCACCGTGGCACCCTAATCTCAGCCATGTACCCTGCGTGTATGATTACTGTACACGGATTGATTTTGGGGGGCGTCACAGGTTGTTATCAGAGCCGACTTCCTGTAGGAAGCCACCCCACCACTACCTGGTCGAAGTTGAGTCTAGACTTTGCAAAACTACTTTGCTAACTTAATGTTTGGCTTACAGGCCCACATCGATATCACTACGTGTGATATCTATGGTATTAGGATCTTTTTCTCCTTACCTATGCTCTGGGACTCTGCTCTCTTATCCTTGCTGGTAAGTTTTACAAAATCTGACATTAGGATCACGTTCTCTTGATTCCATCCGGTGTTTTATGGTGCTTCCCCCATTGATTGAGTGGTGTTGCAGGAGTTCTAGCCCAGGTCCCGGACCGCGGATCCCATTCTCATTCTGGGCAGGCCGCGCGTCCTCTGGCATTAACTCCTGTGGCCAACAGTTTTCTTGCGGCGTGATTGACATAGTGGAATCTATGTCGCGTCGTGTAATCCTTACCGCGGTCTGCGCGCCGCCTAGTGTGTCCTTTTTTTTTTCTTAATTTCTACGACGTTACGGTGCCCGATTTTCGATTGATTCTATGTGTGGATGTGTATGTCTTATATGACTACTCCTATATATCCGCGCCTCCTCTTTGCTGTCGCTTTACCTATTACTCGTTTCCGGCTTCTCGTTGAAATGTTCATCGCTGAAATACCCCTGTTAAATTCTCGCAGGATGGCTGGTCGTGGTGGTCGTGGTCGTGGTGCCAACGATCCACCTCCGCCGCCGGACTACATGGCCGCGATGATGTAGCAGTTTCAGATGAACCAGGAGTTTATGCAAGGAGTCATAGATCAGCTCCAGAATCAGAACCAGCACCAGAACCACCCGCCTGTGGTTACTCTGCGGGATTTCATGCGTCTCAATCCCCCTCTCTTCCACCAACCGGAATAGCCGCTGGATGCGGATGATTGGCTTCGTGACATCACTCGTCAGCTGGAGTTCGCTAATGTGAGCGCTGCTGATTATGTCAACCGCGCGTCCTATTTCTTGCGTGGTCCCGCTGCTCAGTGGTGGGACACTTACAAGGGCTCGCTAGCTGAAGGGACTGTCGTCACCTAGAATGACTTCAAGACTGCCTTCCGTGCTCGTTATGTCCCCCAGGCGATTATGAACCGTATGAAGGCCGAGTTCCGCAACCTCGTTCAGGGCAACAAAACTGTCGAGGCTTACCAGAGGGAATTCCTCCGCCTCTCCCGGTATGCTGCAAGTGACATCCCCAATGATGCAAGTAGGCAAGAGAAGTTCCGTGATGGACTCAACCCAGATCTCCAGCTTGCACTTGCTTTGCACGTCTTCCCCGACTTCGCCACCATGGTGAACCAGACTATCACTCTTGAGACAGCTCAGCTTAAGTTCGACGGTTCGCCGAAGCGCCCCAGTGATGATGGCTCATCTTCGGGCACAGCACAGAAGCAACGCGTTTGGATTCCACACAGTCTTATGCGTCCAACTGCCCCTGCACCAAGGCCGTCGTATGTTGCACCTCGTCTGCCTCCGCCCCCGCCGAGACAGCCGAAGACTGAGACTGCACCTCTCCGTCCGCAAGATGGCCTGTGTTTCAAGTGCCGTCAGCCAGGCCATATTTCCAGAGACTGCCCTCAGCGACAGAATCAACTGGTAGTTCACCCTGCTGGCCGCGGAAATGGTCGTGGCAACAATGGGACCCTCAACTATAATACTGGGTCAAATCCTCATGCTCGTGGTCATGCTTACAACATTGATGTTGAGGCAGCTCAGGAACAGCCCGCTACTGTGATGGGTACACTCCTCGTTAACTCAATACCTGCTACTGTTTTATTTGATACAGGAGCATCACATTCATTTCTGTCTGGAGCATTTGCTTCTAAGCATGGAATTTACCACGAAAAGATGCATACCCCCTTAGTAGTCCGGACTCCCGGTACCCAGTGTCGTTTCGACATGGTTGCACCTAACCTCACTGTCGAGATCGAGAGATTTGAGTTCATGGTTTCTCCACACATTCTGAAAACCTCCACCATCGACCTTATCCTTGGCATGGATTGGCTAAAAACCCACAATGCCGCACTTTATTGTGGCACCAAGGTCATCCAACTTTTTCATCCTTCTGGCGCGATTTTGAGTCACACTGCCATTGTGTCGATGAATGCCGAAGCTTGTATATATGCTCTGAATGCCTTGAATGTCGCACCTCTCGAAGGGATTGAGAAAGTCCCAATCGTTTGTGATTTTACCGACGTATTCCCAGAAGAACTGTCGGGGATACCCCCGATTAGGGAAGTTGAATTCGTCATCGACTTGAAGCCCGGCACCGTCCCTATTGCCAAGCGCCCATATAAGATGCCACCTCACGACCTCCTGGAATTGAAGAAGGAGATCGACAGGGCCCTCGAGAAAGGTTTCATCCGTCCAAGTTCCTCTACTTGGGGAGCACCTTCGCTCTTTGTCAAGAAGAGTGATGGCACGAACCGTTTGGTCCAAGATTACCGACCTATCAACCAGGCCACGATACAGAACAAGTACCCCCTCCCTCGGATCAATGATCTTTATGATCAACTTGCTAGATCCACGGTATTTTCAAAACTCGACTTAAGGTTGGGTTACCATCAGATCCGAGTCCGTGATGAGGACATCCCGAAGACTGCATTCATTACTCGCTATGGGTCATACGAGTACACTGTCATGTCCTTTGGCTTGACGAATGCACCAGCCACCTTCTCCAGATTGATGAACTTTATATTCATGGAATATCTCGACAAGTTTGTCGTGGTTTATCTGGATGATATATTGATTTACTCCAAGACCGATGCAGAACATGCTGAACATCTTCGCCTTATACTTGAAAAGCTTCGAGAACACAAACTCTATGCTAAGTATTCTAAGTGTGAGTTCTGGCTTCCCGAAGTAACCTACCTTGGTCATGTGATTTCCAAGGATGGCGTTGCCGTCAACCCCGAACGTATTCAGGCTATTCTTGACTGGACTCCACCCAGGACTGTCAAGCAAGTCCGAAGTTTCCTCTGCCTTGCCAGCTATTGCCGCCATTTTTTTGAGAACTTCTCCAAGATTGCCAAGCCTCTGACTAATCTGCTTCACAAAGGCGTCAAGTTTGAGTGGACTGATAAATGTCAAGAAAGTTTTCAAGCTCTCAAGGACAAGCTCAGTTCTCCCCCAGTGCTTGCTCCCCCTGATACTCAGAAGGACTTCGTGATTTATTGCGACGCGTCTCGTCAAGGTTTAGGCTGTGTCCTAATGCAAGAGCGCAAAGTGATTGCTTATGGCTCTCGTCAGTTGCGTGCTCACGAAGAAAACTATCCAACTCATGATCTCGAATTAGCGGCGGTAATTTATTCATTGAAGCTGTGGCGACATTACCTCGTCGGTAATCGTTGCGAGATCTTCACTGACCACCAAAGCCTGAAGTACCTGTTTACGCAACCCGACCTGAATCTCCGCCAACAGAGATGGCTCGAGACAATAGCCGACTACGACATGGGAATTTCTTACACCCCTAGCAAAGCTAATGTGGTGGCCGATGCCTTAAGCCGCAAAGCCTATTGTAGTGAACTTGAAGTTCAGGTGCAACAACCACGTCTGTATGCAGAACTCCGCAAGCTGAACATCGAAATTGTTCCGCAGGGATATGTGAATTCCCTGGTTATCGAACGAGACTTATACAACCGCATGAAGTTTGCACATGGATATGACTCTGACATTCAGAGGATTAAGCGATATGTCGAGAGTGCAAAGCCCTCATCCTTCACTATTGCCGATGATGGTACATTGTACTTCAAGGGTCGGCTAGTGGTCCCCATAAATAGGCCCAGCCTGAACTACGCCCCGCATGTCATGAAAGAAGCTCATGATACACCTTTGTCGATTCACCCTGGTAGTACCAAGATGTACCAAGACATTCGTCAGCGGTACTGGTGGTCTAACATGAAACAAGACATTGCTCGTTATGTTGATGAGTGTGACGTTTGTCGTCGCGTGAAAGCCGAACATCAAAGACCTGCTGGTACTCTACAACCACTCTCTATTCCTGAATGGAAATGGGACAAGATTGAAATGGACTTCGTCACCGGATTTCCCCGATCACAGAAAGGTCATGATGCCATCTTTGTCGTCATCGACCGATTCTCCAAGGTTGCTCATTTTCTGCCTGTCAAGGAGACGATCTCTGCTAGTCAGTTGGCAGACTTATATGTTTCCAGAATTGTTTCCCTCCATGGCATTCCGTTGGAGATCAGTTCCGACCGAGGCAGCATTTTCACCTCAAAGTTCTGGGATAGTTTCCAAGAAGCTATGGGCACTCATCTGAATTTCAGCACCGCTTATCACCCCCAGTCGCAAGGACAAGTCGAACGAGTCAACCAAGTGCTTGAAGATATGCTCCGAGCTTGTGTCATTTCATTCGGTAAGAAATGGGAGGAATCTCTTCCATTTTCTGAATTCTCTTACAACAATAGCTATCAAGCTAGTCTGAAGATGGCACCCTTTGAAGTTCTCTATGGACGTAAGTGTCGAACCCCTCTGAATTGGTCAGAGACTGGAGAGCGAACTCTCATTGGTCCGGACATCATACAGCATGCCGAAGATCAGGTTCGCGTTATCTATGAACACTTGAAAGCTGCTCAGTCTCGTCAGAAGAGAAACTATGATCGCAAACACAAGGAAATGGTCTATCAACCTGGCGAATACGCGTACCTCCGTGTCACCCCGATGCGAGGCACTCATCGTTTCAGAATCAAAGGCAAGTTAGCCCCTCGCTACATTGTCCCGTTCCGTATCCTATCTAGAAGTGGACCCGTGGCATACCGATTGGAATTGCCATCAAACCTCTCTCAAGTCCACGATGTATTCCACGTGTCGCAACTCCGACGCTGCTTCAAAGACCCTATTCGTGAAGTGGAACATGATATGATTGAACTAAAACAGGACTTGACTGATCAAGAACATCCAAGCCACATTCTCGATCAGTCTGAACGCAAAACCCACAATAAGACAACCAAGTTCCTCAAAGTTCAATGGTCAAATCATTCTGAAGATGAAGCCACTTGGGAACGCGAAGATCCCCTTTGTGAGGAATACCCCGATCTTTTCCCCTCTACCGCTTAGATTCTCGGGACGAGAATTCTTGTAGTGGGGGAGATTTGTAACACTCTCACTGTCAGTGAACAGTAATCAGGGTTACTGTTCATCTGTACTGTTAAAAAATTTTGTTGATCACCTTGGAACAGTGCAAAATTTCAAATTCCACTTTGATTTTCTTGAATGCCTGGTGATCATGGACCTTGATCATTTGGAATCAAAACAAGTACAAGCCATTTGAATTGAAATGCAAACAAACCCTAAAATGCCTTTGATGAATATGAAAAAAATAGGGTGACAATAAATCTTTTCCAAAAATTATGAAAATACTTTTATAAAATCACAAATATTCAGTGGACCAAATCCATATGGGTTTGGGTATTTATTGAGTTATAGAAAATTCCAAACAAATCAAAACAGTAGCTAAAAACCCCAATTTAATCCTTTAATATTATAATAAAATATTAAATGAATTTTATAAGTGGCCAAACCTTTTGTGGCACTAGACTAGGGTATAACAATAATTATGGGTCACATGCCACATTTTATAAAAATGCCAAGGTATATAAAATAATTACAAAAAGAAAATTACAGAGATGAAAAAGAAAAAAAAAGAAAGCTAAACCTAGCTAAACCCCCCTGGGCCAGAACCCAGCCCACCTAGCAACTAGCCCACTACCCCAACCAGCCCACAGCCCACCCCGGCCATCCCTAACCTCCCGCTACAGTGGGTGGCCATGGCGTGGAGGCCATCCACGGTGGCCGGCGGTGCGTGGCGCTCATCTGGCGCATCCCCGGTGGGGATAAGACCCCAGGGCACCGCGGCCCCGTGCCCCATGTAGCCCTAGATCGAGCCTTGCACTCCCCCGTTTCCCTCCGCTTCCTCCTGCTCCTCCCCGTGGCCATCCGGGCGCAACCATGGGCACGCGGTTGTCGCCGGCGTGGCCACCGGCCGCCTCAGCCCGCGCCACCACGTCCGGGAGCACCACTGACGTCGTCCACCTCACCTACGCCTGTTGGATTGCCCCGGGAGCCTCCATACGACACGAATCGGGCGTTTCTTCCTCCTCCAGCCGCGCCGCCATTAACGACCGTGTAGCTCCCGCCCGACCACTTCCGGCCACGAGACCACTCCCCTTCGCTCCCTGGTGAGCCGCCGCACCCGTTCCACCCCTTCCCCGTCTCTATCCGCCGCCGTAGCTCCTCCCCGTCGCCCTCCAATCGCCGCCGTGTCTCCATGGCCGCGGCACGCGCTCACCGCGCCTCTGCCCCGCGCCCGGCGTGCTCTGGACGCCCGTGGCCACGCCTGGAGCACCCCCCACCTTCGTCGCGCCCCTCTGCTCCCCGCCGTTCGCCACGCCGTGGCCTCGCCGTGCTCTGCCCCGGCACGGGCACGGGCGCAGGCACGGGCCCGGTTAAACCGGGGGCAACCCCCTAATAGCCCCCCCCTAACCACTGACAGCTAGGCCCCACCTAGTTGATTAGGTTAATAAAAATTGATGTAGTTAATTAACCCACTGACTGCTGGGTCCCACATGTCAGTTTAATTATTTAAAGAATTATTATTAGTTACTGAGTATGACATGTGGGTCCAGGTTATTTAAAATTAAACAAATTGATTTATTAATAAACAGAGGCTGACATGTGGGTCCCACATGTCAGCACTGTTCTGGATAATGTTATTAAAAATAATAAAAGAAATTATTAAAAAGGGATTTTTAAATGATTTAAAATATTTACAACTTTGAAATTCAATATCTTTTAAACCGTATTTCAGATCGAAAAACTTTATACATGAAAGTTGATCAGAAAAATATAACGGATACGGATACGCTATCCGTATGTCTACCCCACCCCCCTAACACAACGAACACCGACATTCCCCCCCCTCCGGGCTGTCTGTCGAAAATTTCCGGTACCGATAAAAAGTACCCGGATGAATTTATTCCGAACACGAAAGTTGTTCGGAATAGATCAACTAGCACGGATAAACCCCCCTTATGTTTTTTCGGTACCCACGACACCTCCGGCTTGATCCTTCCCCCTCCGGTCACCCTGTCCGGTAATCACCCGGAGCCGGTAGTTCATCCCCGGATGAATTCCCGCTCCGAGCAACGTGCATTTCACTGCGTTAGAACACCGTTAACATTTCATCTATCATGTCGTGCATATGTTTGCATATTATTGCTGTGTATTTACTGTTTCCTCCCCCCTTAATCTTCGGTAGACCCCGCTGCTACCGCCGACTACACCGCCGCCGGTTACGACTACTTCGTCGACGACCGTACCCCTACCGTCGAGCTTGCAGGCAAGTAGAGCCATTCTCTTCCCCAGATATCGCTTACCTTTTCCGTATTTTCTTGCACTAGGCATTGTTACTGCTGCTGCTACGTTATACTCCTATTCAATTGCATAGCCTGATTTTGTCGCCCCTTGATGTACCTTTCTTATCCTATGCTGCCTATTATAATTATGCATATATTCAGCAGTGAACCCTGCGCATTGTTAGCTAGGACTAGATAGCGGGACGTGATCACTCAGGGGAGTGAACACGGATATAATATATACAACTGCACAGGTACGGTACAAAGCAGACACCGCCAAAGGCCCCTATCTGGGTTATGCTTAGTCACCTCAAGTGTGAGCTATCCGGGAGTAATCCTTGTACTCCACTCGAGGCTGACTTTGTCTTGCCGCCATAGGGTCCTGGGCAGCGGTTGTCCTGAAAGGTAAGAAAGTCGGGCGACCCAACGGGTCCCGTGAGCGGTATATCGTCGGGAACGACAGGGAGGGTATGACCGACGTTACTGGCGTGCTTGGCCCCTGCTCGTATCTCGCGAGAGTTACCAAACCACGAAAGTCGAGCTCTACCAAGAGCACACGCGAGACAAGGTAAGGAGACGGTTCACCTTGTTGGTAACCGCAGTGACTTGGTGGGACGACAGGGCAGGCACCGATGTACTGGTGGTCCTGACTGCTTTCGTTGAGCGCGGGTCGGTTAAGTCGAGGCAACGATAATGGTTGTCACGCAGGTTAATTAAAATGCTAAATGGTTCGGCGGATGACTTGAGAGACCGGTTGGTCTGTTCGCACTACCTACACGTGGGATTACGGTGTGGGCCCTCCGCGTCGTAGTTCGTCCGAAATCTCTTCAGACGTCAGCAGTACTGCGGCCTGATCGCCGGGAAGTGGTCTTGTCTTTTTCTGCAGCAGGTGTGTTTGGATTTGCTTTTGCTTCGCCGGCCAGACTCGCACCGTGCAGGAGCGTGCAAGGGTGAGGGACCTAGACCCCTTGGAGCATAGCATATAGTCCGGCGGATGGCCTCTCTGTTGAGCCTAGGATGGGCTGCGTCGTGTCGGATAGCCTCGGTGGGGCGTTCCCTAACAAGGTTCACGCCACGCTGGAGATCCGAGCGTGCAGGCTGAACAGTAGTGCACCCCTGCAGGGAGTTTAATCTATTCGAATAGCCGTGTCCATGGTAACAGGACGCTTTATGCTGAAGTTGGATCTTACCACTAGAAACTATTATTATTAAATTGTATGGTTCCGGGTTTTCTTCCTCGCGGGGATGTCGAGGAGGTGAACTCGGAGGCATTATTATTATTGTCAATCATTACAACTTATATTATACAATGTTGCAGCAACTTCTGCTTCGTTGTTACTTTATGCTTTATATGAACTGTTGGCTGATCCTTACCTCTTGCTGCAAGACATCGTCGGAAGATGCTAGTCTTCGATAGGCCTAGCTTCTTACCCTTATTCTGATTTCTATCTTGAAGTCCACTATATACAGCCTCTTCTTTCCGTTGATACAGTGCATAATTCTTAGTAGCGGACGTAAGACTCGCGGGTATACTAGATACTCACCTTTTCTTTATTTCCCCTTTTTCGCTTTGCCTGATCGGCCGCTGCAGTCGACGTTGGAGCCCAGGAGCAGGAGTACCCCGGAGGCGGATACTACTACGTCGAGACCCCCGCTAACCAGGACCAGGAGTAGTTTCGGAGGCTCCCAGACAGGAGGCCTTGCCTTTTCGATCTGTATCTCTGATGTTATTTGTGCTAGCCTTCTTAAGGCAAAACTTGACTAACTATGTCTGTACTCAGATATTATGGTTTGTATGACTTATGTATTCGGGTCCGAGTGACCCCCTTTATTGTAACATATTGGTTTATCCTTTTGTGTTTAGTGTTGTGCTGTGATATTCTCACCGTGGCACCCTAATCTCAGCCGTGTACCCTGCGTGTATGATTACTGTACACGGATTGATTTTGGGGGGCGTCACAATCATGATCATTATCATTAGTTTCTCCTCTTATTGTAGAGCTTTGCTTCCAGAACATATTCCGTTGCACTACTCTGACATTTGGAGGCAAGGTCAATTACCTTGGTTGAACTTTCACTTTTCTTCCATTACCACATTTATCAAGAACAATTCTTGACAAACACCAAACATAGCAATACAGGTTTTGCTCCTTTTGGTTCTTGTTGTGGAAGATGCATCCATAGTTGTCTAAGGATACACCACAAAGATAATTTATCTTACATAAATCAAGCTTCCTAGAAACCACAACACACCAGGACATATATAGTGTTGGTTTCCACGAACTCAGATGGTTCCCTATGCTGAAGTGAGTGTTTGCATATTAAATTAATAACTCTAAACAATAATAACGTAATTTGGTAAGAGATAACTTAGACCATACACTTTTGGATAGAATATGATCACAATGTTCAGGCACGTCAATCATATTGAAGTGTCTCAAGACATTGCAATTTGTGGAACAACTTTCACACAAGTCTTTATGCCCAAGACTAACTCAAAACATTTGTCACTTTGATCAAATCGTAGAAACTTGTCTTTCTTGTTAATTTAATATCCATCTTTACTCTGAAATCCCTTTTGATCATATCAAATTATTTCAGACTCATGTTTCATTAGTGAATACAAATATTCATCTAAGTCCACATACGAAGTTCACGAAATAATGAAATTCACCACATGCTGACATACGATACATCACAATGTATGTTACTCAACCATTAGTACACATTCCGTTTACCAGAATGCGAGGTTTTAGTCATCTCACCTAAAAGGCATGGTTTTGTATGTGTCAAGTGATCAAGTATCTTAAGACATCATCATACCATTCATGACTTAAACTGTAGTGTCATTATTAAGCCTGCATATTTCTTGGCATTACAATATTTCTTATAAATGATCAAACATCTATCATCAATATAAGAATAACTCATTCATAATCGTAATGTGACCATAATAGATATCATTCATAAAAGGAGAACAACTGACTTGTTTCTCACTAATATGAATAATTGTCTTCGCGAGATGCAAGACACACTAATAAAGTACTCATTCAAACGATCATAAAATTTATTCATATATTAATCAATTGATAGATGTAGAGGGAGAGTGTTGTCGACCATCAACTATCTTGATTGCCGTCAGCACACATTGTCACCTCATCTCTTCCAAGTCACTCTCAAGTAGTAAGTTCAAGCATCCAATGCTTAATCAACCGCAATTATTGTTTCATGGGAAAGAAATTTATAACTCGTATATCAAATATACCTTCTCCGTCAATGACCATTCCTGCATTGGTTCTACTCTTAAAGTTCTTGACTTTAACCATGACCTCATGACAGGTGAACAATTCTCCTTCATGACATAGTCCAGACATGGTCTTTGTAATTGGGAGGAAGCGGATGCAACTCCCCAGTTATCGCAAAGTAACCAGTCATTGAGTAGTCCAAGTTATACACAAGGTGTTCCATGTATCTTATACATTTTCCAAGTGACTTTCTCAGCAGGTTGTTCCTTCTACCATAGTTAAAAGAAACCCCGTCCATATACTCATATTCCATTACTATAATTTTTGACCAAGTGCTTTCAAGTTCACCTAGCACGTCATACGTGTTGGTTAACATGCATTCACAATTCAGATTCCATAGAATGAATTATGGTGTATTGGACAGTCATTCATAAGTGACGGTGAGTGCGATACTCATCATAATCTTCCTTGATTACGGAGTTGTCAGGTGTATCTCCTAGCAGTTCTTTGTATTATGTTTAGCAAGTCATTACTAATGAGTATGACTCTAATGGTGTTGGTACACATCAATGAAGTAAGACCCATTTACCTTAAGTTCTATCATACTAAAAAAGCCATAGTTCTAAACATTGGTATGACGTTATCTACAACGATATTTGCTGAGACATGAAGATTAAGTTCATAATGTGGAGTCTCAATTTGATCTCAAAATTCTAGAAAGCTCCCACTTAAATAAACACCTCTTAGTTTAACTAAGTGATTACACAATCCCAGCCCCCATACCTCCCCCGATCATCACGGCCATCAGTATGCGAGGCTTGCCGAACCCAACCTCATGCGAACTCCGTTTAATATGTAGGACAACTCCGGTATGTACGGAGCATCAAACCATATGGGAGAACCTTCTAGGCGGTGCCCACCAAGGGAGAACACAATGTTGGTATTGTGAGAGATGGTCCTGTTTCGTGCTACCGTCGATATATCTAGCATACTAGCATAAAACAGGAAGTAAAACTGTAAATCATACAACCTATGATCCCCCTTCATGCAAATTAAAGTTAAAAACGCCTTTCTACTTTATCTTTTGCAAGTTTTACGTGGCTGCTAGGGGATTCGAGAAAATAACCGCTTTCTATCCTGTGAAAACAAGCCACAACACCAATCCCGCAATTGTCTCTATTACACCCCTGTCGGGGCCCTCCGTTGCAAACATCTTCGCATCGCTAATGCAGAGAGACAGACACCCCCCTAGCCACTTTATATGGTACAAGCCATATGTCAAGCGTGGAACCAGTCTCGCGTAAACGCGTAAGGTCGGTCGGAGGCCGCTTCATCAAACATTGCCGCAACGCTAAATGAGGACACGTGAGAGGGTAACAATTGGAGAATTGATGCCCACATACTAGATGTGTTCTATCCGTACAATACATCTACGCATAGCCTTGCTCATGATACCATTGTTGGGGTTCGGGGCAGAAAACACAAATTTTTCATAACCTACGAGACCCATACCCAAGACATATGCTATGCTGATGCAAGTATCGGACAGAGATAGGTCACATACCAGTATGTAGTCCGTTAAGAGGGAAACGTTCCCGCATGAACGTGGTTGATGTAGTCGTACCGGCAATCCCTGATGCCGCGCAGATCCACGATGACTCCTGTAGCCACCCGATCCTTGTAGACTGATGACGGGATTACGTCCCCGTCGGAACGTTGTCGATGAAGACCTCGCGATACGGCCACGACGACGAAGTAGCACCACAAGTGTAGTGCCTCGCGGGATTATACACATACAGTATACCCGATGTCCCTCCGGGCTCCGAACCAGTAGAGCAGCGGAAAGAAGATGGATTCGGATCCCGATTCCAGCAGCACGACGGCGTGCCGATAGTGGAGAAATCCCCAACCAAGTGTAGACTCCAAACAAGGGGAGTCCACTCGAGGAAGGAGAAAAGAGGGAGAGAGAGATGAGAGAAACTTGTCTCAAATCAATTTGTATGAAGAGAAAAGGGCACCCTACCCCTCCTTATATAGGCCAAGGAGGGGTGCCACCCCCCCTCCACTTCCGGGGTGGGACTAATCCCAAGGGAGGGGTTTTTTGGCGCAGCCCTAGGGGGGTGGGCCCCCCTCATGGTGCCATGGCCTATGGGCCCATATGCCTTTCTTCCATTTTTAATTATATTTAAATACATTTTAATATTTAATTCAGATAATTAAATAATAAAACATATACTAAACATTATTAAATATATTTTGAACCTTTTAAAGTAGCCAGAACAACTTCCGGCCTTCATCGGAACAATTCCGGTGTTCTCTCCAATTTCTCCGGTGATCCCGAATCAATCCTTACTGCGTCGAGTACCCTTAAGTGTAACACCGTACGGTCCGGGAAACAGCAGACATGATCGAGACAATTCTCATTGATCAATGACTAATCAATTGGACCTGGTTACTGTAACACCCTCACTGTCGTGCAACAGTAAACACTACAGTAATCACTTTTACTGTTGCCAAGTCACTGTGGTTAAGCATGGATGATCACCCTTGATCATAGTGATCCAGATTCAGCCCAAATAAAATTCCAAATCTAAGTGGAAATAAAACATTGCCCAAAAATTATGCACACAATTTTGTTAAATGCACAAAAATCAGTAGACCAAGATACCATGGTGATGGATATTTATAGTGGCATATAAATATCATAGAAATTCAAACAGTCACCAAAACAGCCCCTTATAATCATTGCATATTCAAAAGAAAAACTAAATGAATTTAGTTAATTTCCAAACTTTTGTGGCACTGTTATAAAGTGCAACAGTAATATCGGAACAAGTTTCATACCTAGCAAAAATCAGTTGATAACTGAATAAATAAAATAGTAGATAAAAGAGCCCTAGTTAATACTTTGCATTTTATATATTACTAAAATGATTTTATTTTCATCCCAAGCTTTGGGTGGCAGTAGTAGATATTGCCATATATTTAATAGGACTAGTATTATGATTCACAAAAATAATCTGTTGTCCAAATTAAAATATAGCAGAAAGGAAAGGCTTAACAAAAAAAAAAGAAACCTAAAAACCGCCCATGGGCAACCACCCCCCCCCCTCCCGAGCCCCCCGGTCAACTCCCCATCTCTCTCGATCTCCCTGGCCCGACCCCCTCCCCTTGTCTCGATCTGGTTCAGGGAACCGCCCCCCCTCCCTCCGGCCACCGCGGGCCAGCCCCATCTCCGGCAACCCCGGCCGCCGTGCAGCCCCACCCGGGACTCCCCCCTCAAGCCGCGCCCCACCTCCATCCTCCCGAGGCCCCGCCCTCCACCTCTGCACCCGCCCTGGCGAAACCCGGCCACCCCATGGTGCTCCTCCACCACAGCTCGCCGCGTCGTGGCTCCGGCTGCACCTCCGCCGCCTCGCCCTCCTCAACCTCCTCGCGCCGGCCTGCTTCCCCCTGTGAGCACCCCTTCTCTCCCCGACCTCGTCCATCGCTGTCGTGGTTGCCGCCCCTGCCCTCCTTGGACGCGTCCTCGCCGAGCCCACCCACTGCCCCTCTGGCCGACGGCCTCGCCGTGCCCCGTGCGTCGCCTGACCGCGCTCGGCCATGGCCTGCTGCCGCTAGCCAGTGGCCATGGCCATGGATGTGTGCGTGATGTGTGGGTGTGTGTACGTTCTAGTGTGGCCGCCCTCTGAGGCGATGTGCAGCTAGCGGCGCTGCGCCCCAGCCTGCCGTCGCTCGTCCGCTACGGCAGCTGCCGCCACTCGCCCGATTTGGCAGCCGCCACAGTGTACCGCTGCTGCTACTGCGTACCTGTTATTGCTGCAGGTGCTGCTGCGCTACTGAACTCTACTGAACCTGAAGAAAACCCGTTAAGTGTAAAAATGTTGCTGCTAAATGCTAACTTTGGACAGCAATACGTAATAGAAAACGAAATGTGGTATAGTTAAGAATTATATGAGCTTGTAGTGAACATAACCGAATTCGTTTTGTTCCATTGAACCTTCTCTAGATAAGGCACGGATTAAATCCAATAAAAAAATGCAAAACACGAATTTCTATTAAACAACAAATAGGAGTTGCCCCGATGGCCACTTTAGCGCAGTGGTTGAACATGTTATAGACATTCGTCATGCCATCTGAGGGCATGGCATGATTATATACATGTTGTAGCGCAAAACACATATTGGATGCATCTACGCAGCTCAGATCAATAGCCTTCATGGGGCAAACATTGCACATTCTAACAATCTCCGGAATTAACGTCGGGCAACACTTATTCGGCAAAGTTTTACGTAAGAAGATGAACCCTAACCTAAATACCATCCGTACCGGATTCGAGATCGCGGACAACTGATGAATGTTGATGTACGGCACAGATTCATCGGAGGTGTGGAACCCCAAACCGTAGCCCCCCCCCCCCGAAGGCGGCCGATGGATAATTAACACCGGAATTCCTAGACTTAGTAGAATTTCAGAAGAATCCCAAAATAGGGCAATGACCTGTGGACCCCACATTGACCCTATTGACCGGTCAACCTTGACTAGTCAACTGTTGGCTGCGCCTCAACGGCCCCACATATCATTGACTGTGGCTGGCTCAGTCTGGATATAAAAGTATTTACCGTTATTAATTTGAATTAAAATATTCTTGAAAATCTTTTAAAACATTAGAAAATCATATAAAATAAACCGTAGGTCAGATCAAAATATTTTATACATCAAAGTTGCTCAGAAAGATATCGCGAACTCAGATACGCTACCCATAGCCCCCACCGCACCTCTCTGGCATACCAAACGTGGAACATTTCCCCTCCGGTTCATCTGTTTGTCAGACGCCCGGTGCCGGTAAAACTATCCGGATGAATTTATTCTGAACACGAAAGTTGTTCAGAACGGATCAACTAACACGGATACACCATCCATACGTTTGTCGGATGTCCACGACACCTCCGGCCTGGTACCTTCCACCTCCGGATCATCGGTCCGGTAATCAATCAGTACTGATGAGTCATCCCCGGATAAATTCCCGCTCCGACTAAAATACTTAACACTGCATTAGAGCCCCGTTGCTTTATATCTTCTATGTCATACAATTGTATTGCTATTATTGCTGTGTATTTATTGTTTCTCCGCCCTCTTAATCTCCGTTAGACCCCGCTGTTGTCGACTACACCGCTGCTGGGTACGACTACTTCGTCGACGACCCTGCCTCTACTGCCGAGCTTCCAGGCAAGCAGAGCCATTTTCTTTCCCCAGATATCGCCTATATTTTCCGTACTTTTCTTGCACTAGGCATGGTTACTGCTGCTGCTACGTTACAATCCTATTCAATTGCATAGCCTATCATTGTTGCCCCTTGATGTACCCTCCTTTGTCCTATGCTGCCTTATAAATATATATAATATTCAGTAGTAAACCCTGCGCATTGTTAGTTAGGTTTAGAATAGCGGGTCGTGATCACTCTGGTGAGTGAACGCGAATTACAAAATATTATAACTGCAACAGGTACGGATCAATGCAGACGCCCTAGGGAACCTACAACGGCGAGACCCTGTCGAGTCGCTTCGAGTTTGACTTACGAGTGGACAGAATCGTATTTCACTCTCGTCGGATCAATAACGTAGCATCACTGGGATGATACGAGAATATTCCTCTTTAGTTCATTCCACTGATGTCTCTGTCAAACCTCTTCAAGTACACCATCGAGGGTGATTCCTCCTGGTTCCACTTGATGGTAGGCACTCAAATCAACTGGTGTCCTTACAGGTAAGGAGTCGTGTGACCCAACGGTGCCCGCGCAGGTTATCTTAGCGGAACGACAGGTCAGGTGTAATCCACTAGTGTGCGGTGGGCCTGGTACTGTTCGTGGCCGAACGATTTCCTGTTGTACGAAACTCGAGCTCTTCGGAGCAAACACGAGACAAGGTAAGGAGACGGTTCACCTTGTTGGTAACCGCACGAGTTGGTGGGACGACAGGGTAGGCACCGACGTTACTGGTGGTCCTGACTGCTGTTGTTGTCCACGACTCATTCAGTAAGGGGCAACGATAACGGTTGTCTCGACAGAAAATTAATAAAATGCTTAACGGGTTCGGCGGATGACTTGAGTAGCCTTTTGGCTTGTACGCACTACCTATACGTGGTATTACGCGTTTGGGCGCCTCCGCAATGTAGCCTCGTTCGAAATCTCTGAAAGACGTCAAGTTCAGCATTGCGGCAGGGACGGATCGCGCTGCGGCGTTGGAATTCACCCTCCTCGCAACGACCCGGAGAGCGAGGGGTGATAGGCCCATGACCCCCTTGCACTTAGGGCTGTAGACCGGCGGGGACCTCTCTGATGAGTCGTAGGATGGACTGCGTTGTGTCGGATAGCCTCCGTGGGGTGCTCCCTAACCAGGTGTATGCCACCCTGGAGATCCGAGCGTGTAGTGTCACACTAGTACACCCCGGCAGGGAAGATTAATCTATCGATAGTCCTGTCCACGGTAACAGGACGCTTTATGCTGAAGCCAGATCCTACCACTACAAACTACTACTATTAAACTGTTGGTTCCACTATATACGGCCTCCCCTTTCCATTTGACACAAATGCATAATTTCTTAGTAGCGGACGTAAGACTCGCGGGTATGCTAGATACTCACCTGCTTTATTTTCCCCCTTTTTGTTTTTCCTGATCGGCCGCTGCAGTCGACGTTGGAGCCCAGGAACAAGAGATCCCCGGTGCCGACCACCACAACATGAAGATCCCCGATGCCTTCTACGACGTCGAGTTCCCCTTTGACCAGGAGTACTTTGGAGGTTCCCAGGCAGGAGGCCTCGCCTTTTCGATTGTTGTTGATATTTGTTCTAGCCTTTTTAAGGCAGCCTTGTATCCTTGTGTCTGTACTCAGATACTATTGCTTCCTCTGACTTTGTGCTCTCGAGCTGTTGTATTCGAGCCCTCGTGGCCCCTGGCTTGTATTAAACAGCTTGTATTATTTTTATTTGTAGAGTTGTGTTGTGATATCTCACCGTGAGTCCCTGATGTCGATTGTGTACCTTGCGTGTATGATTACTGTACACGGTCTGATTTTGGGGGCGTCACAGTTACAATCCTTGATAGCCCCTGCGCTTCCATCGAATGAACTTCAATCGCTGTTGGATCCATTAACCGTGTGCCTGTTCCCTTTGTCCTATGGTACTTTGCTTGTCCGAGGTTTGATCATCGGTATCCAATATACCTAGTTCGTCCTCGTTCTCAACAAACAAGTTTACTCGTTCCCTTGATATTACAACTCCATGACCTAGTCACACGTTTGCAAACTTTATGATGTAACATCACCGAGTGGGTCCAGAGTATCTATCCGTCACACGGATGGACAAATCCCGCTTTGATCTATTTGCATACTCATCAACCATCTATTTCGGAATACCCAAAGTGCACCGTTATGGCCAGCATATTTCAGTCAGGCGGTGGGATACAAATCAAAGTCTCCTCATAGATGACAATTACGTATGATCATTACGGTCAAAGGATCTGGTCACTACATTATAGTTATCGCAATGTCGAACTATGTGACTTGATCACATCGCAACACTTCTCGTGGGTGTATGTCCATCATATCATTATCCAATGATATGACTCCATTGTCAGCAGACGCCATTGTCTCATGATCGGGAAACCTTGATCATCAATCGCCCAATGGACTAGTATACTAGGGTTGACTAGGGACCTGGTTGTTTGTATACCACACCTGTATTAATGTTTCCGCTTAATACAGTTATAGCATAGTATCAAACGTATTATGAACTAATGGAATATGCTCGATAAAACATATTTTATTTGCCTCTAGGGCACATTCCCAATAGCTTACTACACCTGGATCTGCACACAGACACTAATAACTCTGCTCCCAACGAAGTTCAGAGAGGTTGTCAATCTCTCCGGTCTTGTTGTTTACAAAGGATCAAACGCAAGGGATAATGATAATGATGATAGCAACTGAAAGTAAATACTGAGAAGTAAATAAGCGTGTAAACAATGATGAGAATATGGACCGGGGTCCCGTGATGTTCACTAGTGATGTCTCTCTCCTAAAAGACAATAAAACTGCTATGCGAGGTAAAAAAATTACAGACGGGCAATTGACAGGATTATAAACGCACCGCAATTCTAACTATGCTACAAAGAAAGGAAGAGGCTCACAAGCATGGGCAGTACGCCAAAATAAGTAGACCGAAATCCATCTGCATCTACTACTAATCATCCACCATGAGATATCTATCCAGAACATTTCGCTGGTATTAAGTTGCGAGCCCCACCCAAAGTGTAAACCCAAAGCAACATACAACTGCATTAAAAAGCACTTTTGGTAAAGTAAAAAATCCTTGCAACCTCGGTTACAAGAACCATTGTTTTCCCCCTTGTGGCAACAAGACATCCCCTAGACTCATGTTTCTGTCACTCAAGCGTGTCATTAGGGGGCATGAACCCACAATCGAGCATAACGTTCCCTCTTGGAGTTACTACCTACTACTTGGCCAAAGCAATAAACAGCAACGGAGAACATGCAAGAATTACTTAGGAACAAAAATATAAGAGATAAGAACCAAATATATTATTCTATCACAATCTGAACATAATCTCATAATCCATCGGATCCCATCAAACTCAGCATAGCAAAAGCAGAAAGATTACATATGTGCCTCGATCATGTAGGGCAGCTCACGAGGTATAAACCATGAAGAACAAAGAGGGGAGGAGAACATCACATAGCTACTGATCACGGACCTATGGTCTAAAGGAAACTACTCACGACACATCCGGGAATCGTCCATGGTGGAGGGAAAGCTCCAGGAGGTCGATCCTCCCTCCGGCAGGGTGTCGCGAAGGGTCCTGCTGGTGCTCCCGATCTTGGAAGCGCAGTGGCGGCGGAACAGTGGCGAGATCGCGAAAAAGGGTTCTGTCCTCGGAAGTTTCATGTCACGGGAGTTACTTAGGCGAAGGGGGCAGCTAGGGGGGACACTAGGGGTCCAGGCGCCCCTGGCCCGGCCAAGCCCTAGGGCGCGCCAGCTAGGCGCCTCGGGCCCTGGTGGGTCCCACCTGGTCCCCCTTCGGGACTCCGAAAGGTTCCTTCATGCTGATTTTTTATCTGATTTTTCCCGAATTTTTTGAGCACTTTTAATATGGTGGAAAATTGAAACAGAAAAATAGCAGAAAACAGAAACTGGCACTAGGGTGCACTGAGTTAATAGGTTAGTCCAAATATGATCAAGAGTGTATGAAAGTGTATCTAGATCATATCAATATCACACAAAACATGCATGGAGCAAGCAGAAATTATCGATACGTTTGGGACGTATCAAGTGCCCGCATCTTCTTCTTCCTCTTCTTTCCTTGCTAATTCCCCCATGGCTCCCAAGGTAGGTGTTCATGCTCTTTTGGCAACCGATGAGCAAGCTTTAGCGCAGGTGTTCGTGGTCGAGGTCGTGCTCGCGGTCGTGGCTGTGGGCGAGGTCGTGGCCTCGCGGAGGTAGGGGAAGAAGTGCTCGTGCGTCTTCTCCATCAGAAGCTCCCCCTTCTTCTCCCGAGAGGGGTGAGTTCTTGGTTTATATCCAGATGATTCCTCGTTGGATCAAGCTCCCTGAGTCTTTCACGCATCTTGTGAATGATTCAAGGCCGTTAGGTGTCTGGCTTCGTTCCGAGGGATGTCCTCATGGACCTGTTTAGGTGGCTACTAGATTTTCTAGCCATAACTCCATGTTTTTTGAAAAAGGTTGGAAATTTTTTCTTCGCTCGAGGAACATCTCAAGAGGAGACACCATTGTCTTCAAATATTATGGTGACGACACCTTGTGGGCTAGAATCTTTGACTCGGATGGCGACCGAGCCTGCTGCTGCATGGAGAGTTCCAGCAGTAGCGATGATGAATTCTACAATAATGAAGAAGAAGTCCAAATCTCTTCAACTGAAGATGAAGCCGACTCTGAGGATGATGACTGAAGCTGTAGTTTTTCTTAGTATTTCGCCGAGTCTGACCTTTTACCTTTCTGTAATGTAAGGCTTCTCTTTTGATGTAAGAATCGGTTGTTGGATGAATGAAAAATTTAGATTTCCTTCGAGTTTAAAGCCGGTTTTATCCCTGACTTTGGATGTTTTTTGTTTGGTGGATGAGAGCCAGTATCTTTTGATAATGTCTATATCTGTAGCCCCCTGAGTCAATTTCAGTATAGTTGCGTATCGATAATCGACTCATTGGATAGATCGACTTGTAGCCCCCATGAGTTGGTGTGGTCACGTTTGTGTGCCGGACCGGGTCAAATATATATATATATTGAAGCTTATACTCCCCAAGAGTCGGTGTATGCATTTTGTGTGCTATACCGAGTCTTTGCTTGAGAAAAAACTTCGAAGTGTAGTCCCCAAGAGTCGGCACAATCATCATTGCGTCGTGTCGAGTCTTTAAGAAGATATTGTTTTTGAAGTGTAGTCCCCATGAGTCGGTACATGCACTGGGTGCTTGTGCCGAGTCACATAGGTCTAACTTTTTAATCTTTGAGGAAAAATTGTGATTATGCATGATGCTTTATATGCAAGAATGTAATGCAAAGGCTAATAGAAGTCGACTGAAACATCATCTTCTCGCGTTGAGAGAGATTATTGGTTTGAAGAGTCGAAACATCTCTGTAGAGCCGGTTTTCCAATGACTAGCGTGTCCGGCTCTTAGGACTAAATTCGATAGTAATCCTCGAAGTTTAGACCAACCGGTTGCGCGTTAGTTATGTAAACTCTAAACTGTACAGGTCGGGCGGCGTCGAGGCCAATTCATGTGTATGCCAGGGTTTCTTCGGTTTTTAAGAGTCGATGGTAGCCATCAAACTCCCCTTTAATCCCTTATCAAAACAAACACATGTAAAGTTTTAGATAGATATGCCGGCTTTTCTGGTAGGAGTCGATGACTATCATCAAGCCCCCCGCTTCACCTTATCAAATCAATATACATGCTCAGAGCCGATAGAGGGTCTCTGAGAATTTTATGATGCAATATGTAATGTTTATGCAATATGATGCGATATGTATGAAAAGACTATGCAATATGAAAGTTGATTTTATGCATAAGTGTGGCGAGAAATGGTATGACGTAATCGACTTTGAGACGTGGAGAAAGCCTGGTGCGATAAAAAATCAACTTTATGGAGAGAGCCGAAAAATGTGATGGAGATCGACTTTATTATGCGGCAATAGCCGGTGCGATAGATGTAGACTTATATATATATATATATATATATATATGTATATATATATGGCGAAAGCTGGTGCGACGAGTTTCGACTTTGTACAATAATGTTTCCTGTACTACCTAAGTATAATTTGGACGGAGTTGTGCGATGTTCCACGGCCTGAGAGTCTCCTCCAACGAGGTGTGTGACTTTGCCTTCTCGCGTACATCAACCAGGTAGTAGGATCCATTGTACCGGTTCTTCCTGACCACAAACGGTCCTTCCCATGGAGAAGACAACTTGTGCATTCCGTCTTTCTTCTGTTAGGTATGTGCTAGAGTTAGCAAGTTACTTTGCATCATGTTAAAAAAATTCAAAAGAAATTGAAATGGGAGAAGAAACCCCCCTAGATGAATTTAATTCAAATGGCCAGAATAAAAGTTGCTCCAAAAATTCCTTTTGCATTTTTGAATAGTCCCATAAATGAGTGTGATCACATATCAAGTGATGTGGTAGCATTCCTATCCTCATAGATTTTTCAAAAATTCAAAACAGGAGCTTGGATTTAAATTAAACCCTTATTTGAATTAAAGTTCAAATAATTTGAATTTTAAAAATGTTCAAACTTTATAAGTGGCTAGACTATTATATTGTCAGGCCATATAAAAAGTTTCAGCATTTTATAAAATTCCTAGCTATTTTGTTTAGCAGGCCAAACAAATATGCATAAAATAAGAAAAGAAAAATAGAAAAGAGCAGAGGACAGGGACTTACCTGAAGCATCCCAACTCAATCCTGGCCGGCCCAGCAGCAGGCCCAACCCACCTCCCTCCTTGGCGTCTTCATCCCCGCGCCCACAAGCTGCTCGGTGGAATGCAAGCAGCACTCCACCGACGCCGCCGCCGAGCCCTGGCCACCTCCTGCTTCCCCGCGTCCACGTAGACGCCTGGAGACGTCCTGAGACGTCCTCGTCCACTTCCCCCTCGCCTGCTTCTCTTTCCCCTCCTCTCTCGCCGTTCTGCGTCGCCCCCCGAGAGCGTCGCCGCTCATCGACGTGCCCCCGCTTGGCCAACATCGACGAGGAGCTTCACTGTGCTGTCCTTCTTCTTCGCCGTTGACGTCTTCATCTCCAAGCTGAAGCCCAAGAGCTACGACGCCTTCTAGCCGATGCAATCGCCACCGAGGAGTCGCCGGACCCGCAGCTCGCCGTAGACGAATACTCCATCGTTCCAACCTCCCTGGCCTTGTCGTCACCGTCATTAGCTTCGTGGTGAGATTCTAGTTCATCCCCAATCGCTCGCAGATTTGCCCCTATGGCCGTAGCGTTTTCCCCCTTTCCACAGCATCACGGCCGCAGCCATGAACGCCGACGAGGTCACCCCTGTGCTCCTCCATCCCAACTATGGCATGCATCGTGTTCCTTGCCACCCCGGAGTTGCAACGCGCTAGTCCCTGCTCAATTTGGCGCACCGCAGCATCGTCTTCGTCATCGCCACTCGTCGCTGACGAATATTCCGGGCATCCCCGTGGCCCTGCTGTATTCAAACGAGTGCACGGGCACAGGCTTTCTTTTGATGGTCGTGGCGCGTCGAATGGTGGCCGGAAGAACTCTTTCCGTGCACGCCGCCGCTCAATATTGTCACCAGCGACTAGCGGCTGCGTGCCAACGTGGCACGGGTTAGCTTAGGCTAACCCCCCCCCCCCCCACTAACACCCACTGACATTGGGCCCCAGACGCTTAATTAGCCACTGGTTAACTTAAACCAGCCGGGTTAGTTAACCCAGCCACTGACAGAGAGGCCCCACATGTCAGCACCCCCCACGTCACCTTGACGTCATGCTGACGCAGTAAAGGGTTTTTCTAATTAAAAGAATTTTAGTAAAATCCAGAAAATGCAATAAACTTTGGAAATTCATAACTAATTCATTTTAACTCCAAATTGGACAAATAATATGTCTAAAATTATCAGAAAATGCAAGGAATGTGAATATGGACTTTGTTTTCATGTTTGACCAATTTAAATTGGGTGAACAGTGGAATTTTTCCATATGGCTTTAATTTGAATTCAAATTTGGAGTGAATTTGCAAATGACTTTGCATTCCACTTCTTTTAAATGGAATTGTACCCACATTGCAACCATGAACATCACCATTGCAATCTTATTCATGTGATTGTGTATTGTACTTTATTTTGATCCTATGATTGCCATGTTGCTAATAGAAGTGGAGCCGGAACCAGAGATCACCCCCTTCGTTGAAGACACAGTGTGTGAACCTCGTCAGCAAGGCAAGCAAACCCCATTGATCATGTCGATAAAATCCCACTTCCCTCTCAGTCTCGCTTATGCATTTATTAGGATGATTACCATGATACGTTTCCACCTCATAGATGAACCCATTCCTTTGCATGACCTATCATTTTTCATAGTAGTAAGCAAACCACAATCCTAGCAGATGTAGGAGTTGATTTATATCATGTGGCCCCTGCAACTGTTACTGCTTATTTCATGCTTAGAGTTACAATGAGGTTACTCTTTTGTGAGTCGGGATGGTAGTGATCATGTTGATGATGGTGGAAATGTGTTGGCGAATCTACCCTAATACAAGGTGAACGATGAGAGTCTTTGTAGGAGTACACAGTGGGTTGTCTCGTTGAACACCGCCTTAAGCCCGAGTTCTTGTGTGGTGATCCAAGACGAAGAGTACTACCACATGTTGGGCACACGGACCCCCACTCAACCTACTAACTCACCCCTTCTGGTAGGTCTGTGGCTCGGTCTGCGAAATGGAAGAACGGCTATTTAGACCGGCTTGGGACCCTGCACACATCTTCTGGGACCACATCGGTAAACCGGTCGGGTTCACGATGTGGACTCCAGCCCAGATAGGCTTCTCCATTGGATTTGAGTTGGCTGTGAGGTAAAAGTTGTGGAAATTATCCTCGCCGACACCCGCTTGAAGGGTGACGAGATCCCGGAGGTGACTGATAGTTTCATGTGTGTAGCAGTACACCCTTGCAGGGTTAATAAACTATTTGAATAGCCACGTGTCAGAACCCTCTTTTAGGTAATGTGCTAGGATCAGAGTCATCTTGCATCATGTTAAAAATTTCAAAAGAAGTCATTCAAATCAAATTCAAAAGCAAAATAGGAGAAGGAACCCCCCCAGATGAATTAATTCAAAAGGACAGAAATAAATCTTCTCCAAAAATTCATGTTAGATTTTTGAAAAGTCTTATAAATGAGTGTGATCACATCTCAAGTGATGTGGGACCCACCCCATGCTCATGGATTTTTCAAATATTCAAACAGGACCTTGGAATTAATAAAAAACCCCTATTTGATTTAAAGTTCAAATATTTTTTAATTTTAAAAATGTTCAAACTTTACAAGTAGCTAGCCTAGTATATTGTGATTCCACATAAAAAGTTTCAGAATATAATAAAATGGTTTGCTATTTTTTTTAGCTAGCCAAAACAAATGTCAGAAAAAGAAATAAGAACAAGAAAACAGAAGAACTTACCAGACGCCCGGGGCGAAGCCCACCTCTTCCAGCCCAGCCGGCCCACCAGGAGCACGGTGGTCTTCTTCCATGCCCCGCGCACCCAAGCTGCTCGGTGGAATGCCACCGAGCCAGCCGAGCACGCCGACGCCGGCACCTCCTACTTGAGGCCAGCACAGCCTTCCCCTCGCCTCCAAACCGTGCCACGACGACGCCCTGGACTTTTCTCGTCCATTCCTCCCCTCCAGCGCGACTCCTTCCTCCTCCCTTGCTGATTTCTTCCTCCACCCGAGAGCGCCGCCGTTCGCCGTCGTGTCCACGCGTGGCCAGTGAGCCTGTCAAGCTACGCCGCCGTGTCCTTCAAGCTCCTTGTCGTCGACTAGTCCGAGCTGCAGAAGGAATCGAGACGGGAAGCTCCACCAACGACGTCCCCTTCAAGCTTTCGCCCCCGGCCGCCGTGAAGGTCTCCGTTAAATTCCCCGCCGCTGTGACCTCCCCGACTCCAACGATTACCTCGTCGTGCTCCCTGTGATCTGGTGAGCATTTCCCCAAGCTCTCAGAGCCCCGCAACCCCTCTAGCTGGATGCGCCATGGGAGCCGATCCCGGCCCCGCCATGGGTGAGCTCGAGGTCGCCCTTGTGCTCTTCCGTCTCAGCAAGGGCGCGCGACGTGTTCCCCTCCACCCCAGCGTCGCAACGCGCTGCTCCCCGGTCACTTTGGTGCACGGAGTCGGCGTTTGCGTCTACACCGAGCCACGGTCGCCGCCGTACTTCAACGACGGCGAGGCTCCGGCCACCCCCTTGCCCTCCCGTGTGCACCACTAGACGCGGACGAGCACGAGGTACGTCCCCGTGGCCTCCCCGTGCCAAGCCGTGGCCGAGAGCCCATTCCGGCAAGGCGCCGCCGTCCCCTGTGGTCGCCGCCGGTTAGCCGCTGGTGGCTGGATTAACTTGGGGCTAATCATCCCACTAACCACCCCCCTAACCCCACTGACAGGTGGGACCTAACCTCTAATTAACCGCCTGGTTAGTTAAAACTAACCGGGTTAATTAACCCAGCCACTGACATGCTGACCCCACACGTCAGACACCCCCCCATGTCAGCATGACGCAATAGTGACGCAATAAGTCATTTTCCAGATTAAAAAGAAATCACAGAATTTCCAGAAAATCCAGAAAAAGGCTGAAACTTTGGAAATTCATAGAAAATTCATATTAACTCAAAATTTAAAAAATAATATATGAAAAATGACCAGGAGAAAATAATCTATCCAAATATAGAACTTTCAACCATGTTTGAGTTGAATTTAAAAGGTGACCAGTAGCTTTTGCTATATGGATTAATTGGAATTAAATCAAATTCATTTCAAATGCTTTTGCAATTTGAGCCATAGCAACATGCCACATTATACTTGAACTTCAGAGGCATATCATACACATTTCAAAATGGTTTAACTTGATCAAACAATGTCATATGCAACTTGGCTAAATTGGAAATTATATGTGGAGTTTAAATTTGCAAATTCAATTGGAAATACCCCATTTAAGTGGAATTTCTTCACACATTAAAGCATATACATCAAGTTTCAACCTTCAACCATGTGATTGTGCATTGTATTTACTTTGCTACCTTTCTTGTTGTTTGTCAAGTAGAGGTGGAACCGGAACAGGAGGCAGCCCCCTTCGTTGAAGACCCTGAACCCGAACCTCGTCAGCAAGGCAAGCAAACCCCCTTTGATCATGTCGATAAAATCCCACTTCCCTCTCATGTCTCGCTTTTGCATTGTATAGGATGATTACCATGCTACGTTTCTACCGCATAGATGAACCCATTCCTTTGCATTACCTATCATTTGTCATAGTAGTAAGCAAACCACAATCCTAGCAAATGTAGGAGTTGATTGATATCATGTGGCCCCTGCAATTGTTACTGCTTATTGCATGCTTAGAGTGATACAATGATGTTACTGTTATGTGAGTCGGGATGGTAGTGATCATGTTGATGATGGTGGAAAGGTGTTGGTGAATCTACCCTAATACAAGGTGAACGATGAGAGGCTGTGTAGGAGTACACGGTGGGTTGTCTCGTTGAACACCTCCCTAAGTCCGAGTTCTTGTGTGGTGATCCAAGATGAAGAGTAAAACCACACATTGGGCTCACTGACCCCTCTCAACCTATTAACTCATCCCTTTCGATGTCCAGATGCCGCAATAGTTCGGAGTTCTGGTAGGCTTGTGGCCTGGCTGCTAAGTGAGAGAACGGCTCAACCGAGACCGGCTTATGCACCACGCACACATCACCAGGGTCCACTTCGGTAAACCGGCCGGGTTCACGATAGTGGTAGCCAACCCAGGTAGGCGGCTTTCTTGGACTAGATCGGCTATGAGGAATAGTTGTGGTGAGCATCCTCGCCGACACTTCTTGAACGGTGTCGAGTACAAAGGGGGTAACTGATGATCATGTGTGTGTAGCAGTACACCCCTACAGGGTTAACAAAACTATTCGAATAGCCGCGTCCGTGGTTAAGGACTGCTTGGAAAGCTTAGCTTGATTATTAGACAACTTGAACTGGATACTTCTAAAATACACCAAGATAAGTGTGAGTGCTATGGCGTGCCTTCTCGTGGGGAAGTCGAGGAAGGTACCATAGTGGTGTAATTGGTTGGAGATGTAGTGGACTCGTGTACGCTTCTTACCTCAAGTCTGGTACTCGTAGTTCAGGGCTAGCCAAGTCAAAGCTGGCACTTCTGCAAGTGAACCCCACCTCCCTTTACATTGATACATGTGCATGAGTAGTATAGCTCCTATGTAAGTATTGCTGAGTACGACTTTGTACTCCCGTTTGCTTATTCTATGTTTTAGATGAACCCACTGTCCCCGAAGGTGACTTCTTCATCGAGCTCGACGACTGAAGACCAAGCTAGTATAGTCCTAGTCAGACGACTCGTTCCCTCGTGGAGTGCTTGTGTTTAAATAAGGCTACTTAAGCCATTTGTTAAACTTTTCTGTACTCAGACCTACTTTGCTTCCGCTTGTCTGTTGTAATGTTGGATCACATGCTTTTGATCTCTGTGTGCACTCTGTGAGAGTTATCAATAAAATGTATACTTTGTAGAGAATTGCAATGATACCTGCTGTTCATACAAGGCATGTGTGCTGCATGTCTTTGTATGGGTTTTTGAGACCTTAGTTGTGATCTGGCTGGCGGTCTTTCATACACAAGGTGGCCCTTAGATGTGCGCAGCTTGGGGCATCGCGATGCGATTGCTCGAGACTCTGTCTCGTGCACACTTTGTGGTATGATCGAGCCCGCCCTAGACCGCAACTAAGTGATCGGGCTGGAGTAAGTCTATGTAAGAGTTATGAGATAGTCGATAGTATGGTTGAGGCGACTTGTCTGTGAATATGGGAGTTCATCACCCATATCATTAGACTTGTGTGCGGACGATAAGGACCCATCTCAGTTGATCATCCGGCCTGGATGGGATGCCCCTCACGTACGATGCTTTCCGAGAACGTTCTGTGCTTGGCCTTGTCTGCTTAGACAAGTGGGTACGGTTCTCGGCTCTCCATATGACTATGTCGTACCGGGACTTGCATACGCTAACCCCAGGTCCCGACAGACTTGGTATCAGAGCAGGACTGCCTGTAGGATTATCAGCCTTGGCCGAAGTCGAGTCTAGCTTTCTATAGTTATATAGTTACTCTGGGTATATAAGGGAATAACGTAAGGCTTCTTTTTTCTCCTTACCCCCTTCGTTCTGAGTTCTGAGTCACCCTTACCTCTTCTACGGGAAGATAGGACTAGGCTCACCTCTGTCTGATTAGAACATCTCGTTTTTTGCTTCCTTGTAGCCGTAGGAAAGTTGTGTCCGGTTTCCTAGCATTGTTGTAATGCTGATTTCTTACATCGTATTATGTAAGTGTTGTATCTACATTGAATGAAAATTGTTTTCTTGCAATTACAGCCGTTATGCTGTCCGAGTCATTCCAGGTTTCATCACAATCTGATGCATTTGCAAAATCCTTCCCTCCTTTTCGGTTGTCCTTTTTGAAGGACTTCTAGGTGGCATGCCCGACAGTTCCATAGAGTTTGATGTAGGTTTTCTTCTAGAAACCTATAGTGTTTCATTTGCAGCTCTTTCTCCCACTTTAGATGTCTTCTAGCCAGAAGAACCACACTAACCATCGTGTTGGGTTACTTTGTTACTCTAACATATCTGTTGTAGCCCCTAGTAATCCATGGTCATCCTCGGGAAAACCATCCAGTAACCAAACTCCTTAAACCTAGCCACCCGACAGATGTGTAGAGATTATAGTGGATCTTATGCCAGGAACCACACCAATTTCTATACGCCCATACAAAATGGCCCCATGTGAGTTAGCTGAGCTTAAAACCCAACTGGAAGCTTTGTTGGAAAAAGGCTTCATCCGCCCTAGCTCATCGCCATGGGGTTGCCCCGTTCTGTTCGTAACGAAGAAAGATGGAACAGAAAGTATGTGCGTACACTATCGCCCGCTAAATTTAGCGACGATAAAGAACAAGTACCCATTGCCCCGGATCAATGATCTTTATGATCAACTTGCAGGATCCTCTGTCTTCTCCAAGATGGATTTGAGATTGCATTATCATCAAATCAAAATCCGAAACGAGGACATTCCCAAAACGGCTTTTACTACTCGTTATGGTCTTTACGAGTACACAGTCATGTCCTTTGGTTTAACCAATGCCCCCGCCACTTTCTCGCGCATGATGAATTCGATCTTCATGGAGTACCTAGATAAATTTGTTGTGGTTTATCTCGATGACATTCTCATCTACTCGAAGAACGAAGAAGAACATGCCGAACACCTAAGGCTGGTATTGATGAATCTTAGAGAGCATCGCCTCTATGCTAAATTCTCCAAGTGTGAATTTTGGCTACCAGAAGTGACGTACTTAGGTCATGTGATTTCTGCAAAAGGCATTGCTGTGAATCCCGAGAGAGTTCAGGCTGTCCTTGACTGGACTCCACCTGAATCGATTAAGCAAGTTAGGAGTTTTCTTGGCCTAGCCAGCTATTTCCGCCGCTTCGTCGAGAACTTTTCTAAAGTTGCAAAGCCTCTAACTGAACTCCTCAAGAAAGATAAGAAATTCCTATGGACTCCCAAGTGCGAGGAAAGCTTTCAAGAGCTAAAAATAAGATTGACTTCTGCACCCGTACTTGCGCCTCCAGACACCAAAAAGGATTTCGAGATCTTTTGTGATGCATCACGGCAAGGGTTAGGATACATACTTCTGCAAGATAGACATGTGGTAGCTTATGCTTCTTGCCAGTTCCGGCCACATGAAGAGAACTATCCTACCCATGACCTTGAACTCGCTGCCGTAGTTCATTCCCTAACAACTTGGCGACATTACCTCCTTGGTAATCGTTGTGAGATCTTTTCCGACCACCAAAGCCTCAAATACATTTTCACGCAGCCAGATCTTAACCTCAGGCAAAGACGCTGGATTGAGTTGATAAAAGATTACGACGTAGGAATTTCTTACACCCCAGGAAAAGCCAATGTCATGGCTGATGCACTAAGTCGTAAGTCGTATTGTAACAACCTCATGTTACAACAGTATCAACCACTTCTTCATGAGGAATTTTGCAAACTCAATCTTGAGATTGTTCCTCATGGCTATCTTTCTACCTTGGTGGCGAAACCAACTCTTGAGGATCAAATCATAGTTTCCCAAAGGCGTGCACGAGGTGTTCACCGGATCAAGGAGAACATTGCTAGCGGAGTTGCTAAATGTTTCTCCACAGATAGCAAGGGAACGGTATTCTTTGGAAATTGTTTGGTAGTACCTAAGAATAGGGATCTAAGGCAACTCATCCTCAAGGAAGCCCATGACACACCCCTCTCGATTCATCTCGGTAGCACAAAAATGTACCGAGATCTACGCCAGAGATTTTGGTGGACCAGGATGAAGAGAGACATTGCTCGATTTGTTTCCGAATGTGATGTTTGTCATCGCATTAAGGCAGAACACCAAAGACCTGCTGGTACACTTCAACCTTTGCCTATTCCAGAGTGGAAATGGGACAAAGTCGGTATGGACTTCATCACCGGCTTTCCAAAAACCCAGAAAGGAAATGATGCCATCTTCGTTGTCATAGATAGGCTTTCCAAAGTTGCTCACTTCCTTCCCGTTCGCGAGTCTATAACTGCTAGCCAGTTAGCGGACTTGTACATCTCTAGAATTGTATCCCTTCACGGTGTTCCTTTGGAAATCAATTCTGATCGTGGTAGCCTTTTCACCTCTAGATATTTGGGAAGCTTTCAGAATGCTATGGGAACTCATCTCTCCTTTAGTAAAGCTTTCCATCCTCAGTCTAGCGGTCATGTCGAAAGGGTTAACCAAATTCTCGAGGACATGCTCAGAGCTTGTGTTATCTCATTTGGAAAGAATTTGGAGAAGTCTCTGCCCTTCGCCGAATTTGCTTATAACAATAGTTTTCAATCTAGTCTGAACATGGCTCCATTTGAACTCCTATATGGACGGCGATGTCGAACACCCCTAAACTGGTCAAAAACCGGTGAAAGACAATTCTTTGGACCGGACATGATCAAGGAAGCAGAAGAGCAAGTTCGCATTGTTCGTGATCAATTGAAAGCAGCCCAATCTCGTCAGAAAAGCTACTATGATCGTCATCATAGGCAAGAGAGCTACAATCTGGATGAGAAAGCTTACCTTCGGGTTACTCCTCTGAAGGGAACCCAACGTTTTGGTATCAAAGGCAAGTTGGCCCCACGTTACATCGGACCTTTCCGCATTCTTGCTAAACGTGGAAAAGTTGCCTACCAACTTGAACTACCCCCGCACCTTTCACGAGTACATGATGTATTCCATGTGTCCCAACTCAGGCGTTGCTTCAAGGACCCCATCCGCGAAGTCGACTATGAAACGCTTGATCTAGAAGATGACCTTTCTTATCGAGAATACCCCGTTTGTATTCTTGATTCCGCAGAGCGTGTCACTCGTCGTCAGAAGATTAAGTTTCTGAAAGTGCAATGGTCACACCACTCTGAGAGAGAAGCCACGTGGTAAAGAGCAGACCGTCTCCGTGCCGAGTACCCCACCATCCTCCCGCAGACTTCTGAATCTCGGGACGAGATTCTGTTGAGTGTGGGCGAGTTGTCAGAACCCTCTGTTAGGTAATGTGCTAGGATCAAAGTCATCTTGCATCATGTTAAGAATTTCAAAAGAAGTCATTGAAATCAAATTCAAAAGCAAAATGGGAGAAGGAACCCCCCAGATGAATTAATTCAAAAGGCCAGAAATAAATCTTCTCCAAAAATTCATGTTAGATTTTTGAAAAGTCTTATAAATGAGTGAGATCACATTTCAAGTGATGTGGGAGCCACCCCATGCTCATGGATTTTTCAAATATTCAAAAAGGACCTTGGAATTAATCAAAAACCCCTATTTGATTTAAAGTTCAAATAATTTGAATTTTAAAAATGTTCAAACTTTACAAGTGGCTAGCCTAGTATATTGTGATGCCATATAAAAAGTTTCGCATTTAATAAAATGGTTTGCTATTTTTTTAGCTAGCCAAAACAAATGTCAGAAAAAGAAATAAGAAAAAGAAAACAGAAGAACTTACCAGACGCCCGGGGCGAAGCCCACCTCTTCCAGCCCAGCTGGCCCACCAGGGGCACGGGGGTCTTCTTCCACGCCCCGCGCACCCAAGCTGCTCGGTGGAATGCCACCGAGCCAGCCGAGTTTGCCGATGCCGCCACCTCCTGCTTGAGGCCAGCACAGCCTTCCCCTCGCCTCCAAACCGTGCCACGACGAAGTCCTGGACCTTTCTCGTCCATTCCTCCCCTCCAGCGCGACTCCTTCCTCCTCCCTCGCTGATTTCTTCCTCCACCCGAGAGCGCCGCCGTTCGCCTTCGTGTCTACGCGTGGCTAGTGAGCCTGTCAAGCTAAGCCGCCGTGTCCTTCAAGCTCCTCGTCGTCGACTACTCCAAGCTGCAGAAGGAATCAAGCCGGGAAGCTCCACCAACGACGTCACCTTCAAGCTCTCGCCGCCGGCCGCCGTGAAGGTCTCCGTTAAATTCTCCGCCGCTGTGACCTCCCCGACTCCAACGACTACCTCGTCGTGCTCCCTGTGATCTGGTGAGAATTTCCCCCAAGCTCTCAGAGCCCCACAACCCCTCTAGCTGGATCCGACATGGGAGCCGAGCCCGGCCCCGCCATGGGTGAGCTCGAGGTTGCCCCTGTACTCCTCCGTCACAGCCAGGGCGCGCGACGTGTTCCCCTCCACCCCAGCATCGCAATGCGCTTCTCCCCGGTCACTTTGTTGCACGGAGTCGACGTCTGCGTCTATACCGAGCCACGGTCGCCGCCGTACTTCAACGCCAGCGAGGCTCTGGCCACCCCCTTGCCCTCCCGTGTGCACCACTAGACGCGGACGAGCACGAGGTACGTCCCCGTGGCCTCCCCGTGCCAAGCTGTGGCCGGGAGCCCATTCCAGCGAGGCACCGCCGTCCCCTGTGGTCGCCTCCGGTTAGCCGCCGGTGGCTGGATTAACTTGGGGCTAATCATCCCACTAACCACCCCCCTAACCCCACTGACAGGTGGGCCCTAACCTCTAATTAACCCCCTGGTTAGTTAAAACTAACCGGGTTAATTAACCCAGCCTCTGACATGCTGACCCCACACGTCAGACACCCCACATGTCAGGATGACGCAACAGTGACGCAATAAGTAATTTTCCAGATTCAAAAGAAATCAGAGAAATTCCAGAAATTCCAGAAAAAGGCTGAAACTTTGGAAATTCATAGAAAATTCATATTAACTCCAAATTTAACAAATAATATATGAAAAATGATCAGGAGAAAATAATCTATCCAAATATCCAACTTTCAACCATGTTTGTGTTGAATTTAAAAGGTGACCAGTAGCTTTTTCTATTTGGATTAATTGGAATTAAATCAAATTCATTTCAAATGTTTTTGCAATTTGAACCATAGCAACATGCCACATTATACTTGAACTTCAGAGGCATATCATACACATTTCAAAATGGTTTAACTTGATCAAACAATGTCATATGCAACTTGGCTAAATTGGAAATCATATGTGGAGTTTAAATTTGCAAATTCAATTGCAAATACCTCATTTAAGTGGAATTGCTTCACACATCAAAGCATATACATCAAGTTTCAACCTTCAACCATGTGATTGTGCATTGTATTTACTTTGCTACCTTTCTTGTTGTTTGTCGAGTAGAGGTGGAACCGGAACAGGAGGCAGCCCCCTTCGTTGAAGACCCTGAACCCGAACCTCGTCAGCAAGGCAAGCAAACCCCCTTTGATCATGTCGATAAAATCCCACTTCCCTCTCATGGCTCGCTTAATGATTGTATAGGATGATTACCATGCTACGTTTCTACCACATAGATGAACCCATTCCTTTGCATGACCTATCATTTGTCATAGTAGTAAGCAAACCACAATCCTAGGAAATGTAGGAGTTGATTGATATCATGTGGCCCCTGCAATTGTTACTGCTTATTGCATGCTTAGAGTGATACAATGATGTTACTGTTATGTGAGTCGGGATGGTAGTGATCATGTTGATGATGGTGGAAAGGTGTTGGTGAATCTACCCTAATACAAGGTGAACGATGAGAGGCTGTGTAGGAGTACACGGTGGGTTGTCTCGTTGAACACCGCCCTAAGTCCGATTTCTTGTGTGGTGATCCAAGATGAAGAGTACAACCACACATTGGGCTCACTGACCCCTCTCAACCTATTAACTCATCCCTTTCGATGTCCAGATGTCGCACTAGTTCGGAGTTCCGGTAGGCTTGTGGCCTGGCTGCTAAGTGAGAGAATGGCTCAACCGAGACCGGTTTATGCACCACGCACACATCACCTGGGTCCACTTCGGTAAACCGGCCGGGTTCACGATAGTGGTAGCCAACCCAGGTAGGCTGCTTTCTTGGACTAGATCGGCTATGAGGTAACAATTGTGGTGAGCATCCTCGCCGACACTTCTTGAACGGTGTCGAGTACAAAGGCGGTAACTGATGATCATGTGTGTGTAGCGGTACACCCCTGAAGGGTTAACAAAACTATTCGAATAGCCGCGTCCGCGGTTAATGACTGCTTGGAAATCTTAGCTTGATTATTAGACAACTTGAACTGGATACTTCTAAAATACACCAAGATAAGTGTGAGTGCTATGGCGTGCCTTCTCGTGGGGAAGTCGAGGAAGGCACCATAGTGGTGTAATTGGTTGGAGATGTAGTGGACTCGTGTACGCTTCTTACCTCAAGTCAGGTACTCGTAGTTCAGGACTAGCCAAGTCAAAGCTGGCACTTATGCAAGTGAACCCCACCTCCCTTTACCTTGATACATGTGCATGAGTAGTATAGATCCTATGTAAGTCTTGCTGAGTACGACTTTGTACTCATGTTTGCTTATGCTATGTTTTAGATGAACCCACTGACACCGAAGGTGGCTTCTTCATCGAGCTCGACGACTGAAGACCAAGCTAGTATAGTCCCAGTCAGACGACTGGTTCCCTCGTGGAGGGCTTGTGTTTAAATAAGGCTTCTTAAGGCATTTGTTAACTTGTCTGTACTCAGACCTACTTTGCTTCCGCTTGTCTGTTGTAATGTTGGATCACATGCTTGTGATCTCTGTGTGCACTCTGTGAGAGTTATCAATAAAATGTATACTTTGAAGAGAATTGCAATGGTACCTGTTGTTCATACAAGGCATGTGTGTTGCGTGTATGTTTATAACATGCATGTCTTTGTATGGGTTTTCGAGACCTTAGTTGTGATCTGGCTGGCGGTATTTCATACACCAAGTGTCCCTTAGATGTGCGCAGCTTGGGGCATCGCGATGCGATTGCTCGAGACTCTGTCTCGTGCACACTTTGTGGTATGATCGAGCCCGCCCTAGACCCCGACTAAGTGATCGGGCTGGAGTAAGTCTATGTAAGAGTTATGTGATAGTCGATAGTATGGTTGAGGCGACTTGTCTGTGAATATGGGAGTTCATCACCCATATCATTAGACTTGTCTGCGGATGATGAGGACCCATCTCAGTTGATCATCCGGCCTGGATGGGATGCCCCTCACGTACGATGCTTACCGAGAACGTTCTGTGCTTGGCCTTGTCTTCTTAGACAAGTGGGTACGGTTCTCGGCTCTCCATATGACTATGTCGTAGAGGGACTTGCATACGCTAACCCCGGGTCCCGACACCACGTCCGTGGTAAGGGACTACTTGGAAAGCTGTGCCTGATTATTAGACAACTTCAATGGATATTTATAAAACTTTCCAAGATAAGCGTGAGTGCTATGGTGTGCTTTCTCGTGGGAAGTCGAGGAAGGAAGCATAGTGGTGTAATTGGTTGGAGATGTTAGTGGACTCGTGTACGCTTCTTACCTCATTCTGGTACTCGTAGTTCAGGACTAGCCAAGTCAAAGCTAGCACTTCTGCTTATGAATCCCTTTTCCTTGATACATGTGCATGAGTAGTATAGCTCCTACGTAAGTCTTGCTGGGTACGAATTTGTACTCATGTTTGCTTATTCTATGTTTTAGATGAACCCACTGACCCGAAGGTGGATTCTTCCAGGAGCTCGACGACTGAAGCCAAGCTAGTGTAGTCTGAATCAGATGACTGTTCCCTTGTGGAAGGGCTTGTTTATAAATAAGGCTTTTCTAAGCCATTTGTTAAACTTGTCTGTACTCAGACCTACTTGTTTCTGCATGTTTGATGTAATGTTGGATCACCGTCTCGTGATCTCTGTGTGCACTCTGTAAGAGTTATCAATAAAGTTTTAAACTTTGTAGAGAATTGCAATGATACCTGCTGTTCATACTAGACATGTGTGCTGCGTGTATGATTATAAAGTGCATGTCTCAGTATGGGTTTTCGAGACCTTAGTTGTAATCTGGCTGGCGGTCTTTTATACACAAAGTGACCCTTAGATGTGCGCAGCTTGGGGCATCGCGATGCGATTGCTCGTGACTTTGTCAGGTGCACACTTTGTTGTATGATCGAGCCCGCCCTAGACCCCGACTAAGTGATCAGGCTGGAGTAAGTCTATTTAAGTGTTATAATACATTCGATAGTATGGTTGAGGCGACTTGTCTATGAGTATGGGAGTTCATCACCCATATCATTTAGACTTGTGTGCGGACGATGAGGACCCATCTCAGTTGATCATCCAGCCTGGATGGGATGCCCCTCAAGTTTGATGCTTCCCGAGAACGTTCTGTGCTTGGCCTTGTCTTCTTAGACAAGTGGGTACGGTTCTCGGCTCTCCATATGATTGTGTTGTAGCAGGACTTGCATACGCTAACCACGGGTCCCGACAGACTTGGTATCAGAGCAGGACTGACTGTAGGATTATCAGCGTTGGTCGAAGTTGAGTCTAGCCTTCTATAGTTATATAGTTACTCTAGGTATATAAGGGAACAATGTAAGGCTTCTTTTTTCTCCTTACCTTCATCGTTCTGAGTTCTGAGTCACCCTCATCTTGTTCTATGGGAAGATAGGACTGGGCTCATCTATGTCTTACTAGAACATCTCATTGATTGATTCCTTGTAGCCGTAGGAAAGTTGTGTCGGGTTGTCTAGAGTCTTTGGACTTCCATCTTTGGACTTCCTAGTATAATTGCTATTCCAATGTTGTGAGAATTTCCATTTCTCTTGCAATTACAGCCGTTATGCTGTCAAAGTCATTCCAGTTATCTTCATAATCTGATGCATTTGAAAAATCATTCAACATCTTTTGACATTGATCTTATCCTTCAGGATGTCTCAAGGAACCCGTGGCCACCTTGGTCGTGCCCAAGCTCGTGGGGATGATCCGGAGGAAGGCAATCTTCCACCGTCACCCAAGATGGCTCAAGTTCTCATGGAGGTTGAAAGAAACCGAAGGGATTCTCATGAGTTGTTGGGGTTCATTGCTCGGATTACTACCCAGCAGCGGAATGAGCTTGTGTCGTTGAATGACTTCATCCAGCTTCATCCCCCAGTTTTCAGCTATTCCACTGAGCCCCTTGACGCCGATGACTGGCTTCGCATCATCGAGAGAAAGCTCCATTCTGGACATGTTTCAGATTGTGACAGAGGCAACTATGCCACCTAGCACCTCGAGGGTGCAGCTAGCTATTGGTGGGAGAACTTTCTGAACATGCGTCTAGCTGGACAGTTGACTTCGTGAAATGAGTTCTGTGACACTTTTCGCGAGCATCACATTCCTAAGGGACTCATGGACCGCAACAGAGAGGAGTTCTGCAATCTCACCCAAGGAAGCAGGTCCATTGATGAGTTTAGTCGGGAGTTCAATCGTCTTGCCCGCTATGCTCCCGAGGAGGTGTCCACTGACTCTAAGAAGCAAGAGAGTTTCCGCAAGGGACTAAATTCTAGACTTCGTCGTGAGCTCAATCTTCATGACTTCGCCACATTCCAGATGCTTGTCAACAAGGCCATCAAGGCGGAGGATATGATCACTCCTGAGGATTCCCGCAAGCACCCTAGAGACGATGGTTCATCCAGTTCAGGTCCTCAGAAGAGCAAGATCTGGATCCCCAATAGCATGTTCCGCCAAAACAACCCCCCGAGGCCATCCTTTGTGGCGCCTCGTCTACCAGCTCCGTTCCATCCAGCTCCACCTAACAACCCAGCTCCCCGCCCTATTTTCAGAGCTTGTTTTAGATATGGCCAGCCTGGTCACTATTCTCGTGAGTGCCCCATAAATCAGAATGCTCCATCTCATGCCAAAGGGAACCCAAATGTTCGTGCCAAGCCACCCCCGAAGGTCTCCACCACCGAGCCATCTTCTTCCGCAAATCTTGGACGTGTGAACCAAATCTCAGCTGAGGATACTGATGGTACTTCTGACGTCATTCTTGGTACGCTCCCAGTCAGTTATGTTCCTACCTCCGTCCTTTTCGATCCAGGAGCATCTCACTGATTCATGTCGGAGAGTTATGCACTTCGGCATCAGATATCTTTTGATGAAATGTTCACCCCAATGATTATTCAAACTCCTGGATCCAAATGGAAAACTAATAGAGTAAGCCATGACAATCAAATTGCAATTGAGGGTTTAGTATTCCTTGATTCTCTTATAGCCCTCAAGTCTTCAGACATTGATGTCATCCTTGGTATGGATTGGTTATCAAGACAAAATGATTTTCTTGATTGTAAAGCCAAGACAGTTAGACTTACACATCCTTCAGGCCAGACAATAGATTATTCCTCACCAAGATCGTGAACCCAGATGCATTCTTTGAATGTGCTTCCCATTCCTAACCTTGAAGATATTCCGGTGGTTTGTGACTTCCCGGATGTCTTTCCTGAAGAAATGCCAGGAATGCCCTCTGACAGATGTGTATAATTCATTGTAGATCTTTCCCCAGGAACCGCCCCAATTTCCAGCCGACCATACAAAATGGCCCCACGTGAGTTAGCTGAGCTTAAAATCCAACTTGAAGCTTTCTTGGAAAAAGGCTTCATCCGCCCTAGCTCATCGCCATGGGGTTTCCCCGTTCTGTTCGTAACGAAGAAAGATGGAATAGAAAGGATGTGCGTAGACTATCGCCCGCTAAATCTAGCGACAATAAAGAACAAGTACCCACTGCCCAGGATCAATGATCTTTATGATCAACTTGCTGGATCCTCAATCTTCTCTAAGATGGATTTGAGATTAGGCTATCATCAAATCAAAATCAGGAACAAGGACATTCCCAAAACGGCTTTCACTACTCGTTATGGTCTTTACGAGTACACAGTCATGTCCTTCGGTTTAACCAATGCCCCCGCCACTTTCTTGCGCATGATGAATTCGATCTTCATGGAGTACTTGGATAAATTTGTTGTAGTTTATATTGATGACACTCTAATCTACTCGAAGAACGAATAAGAACATGCCGAACATCTTAGACTGGTATTGATGAAACTTAGAGAGCATCGCCTACATGCCAAATTTTCAAAGTGCAAATTTTGGCTACCAGAAGTGACATACTTAGGCCACGTGATTTCTGCGAAAGGCATTGCTGTCAATCCCGAGAAAGTTCAGGCCGTCCTTGACTGGACTCCACCTGAATCGGTTAAGCAAGTTAGGAGTTTTCTTGGCTTAGCCAGCTACTACCGCCACTTCGCCGAGAACTTCTCCAAAGTTGCAAAGCCTCTAACTGAACTCCTCAAGAAAGAGAAGAAATTCGAATGGGCCCCCAAGTGCGAGGAGAGCTTTCAAGAGCTAAAAAGAAGATTGACTTCTGCCCCCGTACTTGCTCCTCCAGACACCAAAAAGGATTTCGAGATCTTTTGTGATGCCTCACGGCAAGGGTTAGGATGCATACTTATGCAAGATAGACATGTGGTAGCTTATGCTTCATGCCAGTTGCGTCCACATGAAGAGAACTATCCTACCCATGATCTTGAACTCGCTGCCGTAGTTCATGCCCTGACAACTTGGTGACATTACATCCTTGGTAATCATTGTGAGATCTATTCCGACCACCAAAGCCTCAAATATATATTCACCCAGCCAGATCATAATCTCAGGCAAAGACGCTGGATAGAGTTCATAAAATATTATGACTTAGGAATTTCTTACACCCCAGGCAAAGCCAATGTCATGGCTGATGCACTAAGTCGTAAGTCGTATTGTAACAACCTCATGTTACAACAGTGCAACCACTTCTTCATGAGGAATTTCGAAAGCTCAATCTTGAGATTGTTCCTCATGGCTTTCTTTCTACCTTGGTGGCGAAACCAACCCTTGAGGATAAAATCATAGCCGCCCAGAAACGTGATAGTGGTATTCGAGAGATCAAGAATTACATTGCTAGCGGAGTTGCTAAATGTTTCTCCATAAATGATCAAGGTGTCGTTTTCCTTGGCACTCGATTGGTTGTACCACGAAAACACAATCTTAGGAGGCTAATTCTTAAGGAGGCTCATGATACTCCCCTTTCGATTCATCCTGGTAGCACAAAGATGTACCGAGACCTACGCCAGAGATTTTGGTGGACTAGGATGAAACGAAAATTTGCTTAGTATGTTGCCGAATGTGATGTTTGTCGTCGCAGTAAGGCAGAACATCAAAGACATGCTGGTACACTTCAACCTTTGCCTATTCCAGAGTGGAAATGGGACAAAGTCAGTATGGATTTCATCACTGGCTTTCTCAAAACCCAGAAAGGAAATGATGCCATCTTCGTTGTTCTGGATAGACTTTCCAAAGTTGCTCACTTCCTTCCCGTTCGCGAGTCCATAACTGCGAGCCAGTTAGAGGACCTGTATGTCTCTAGAATTGTGTCTCTTCATGGTGTTCCTTTGGAAATCAATTTTGATCGTGGTAGCCTTTTCACCTCTAGATTTTGGGGGAGCTTTCAGACTGCTATGGGAACTCATCTCTTCTTTAGTACAGCTTTCCATCCTCAGTCTAGCGGTCAAGTTGAAAGGGTTAACACAATTCTCAAAGAAATTCTCAGAGATTGTGTTATCTCATTCGGAAAGAATTGGGAGAAGTCTCTTCCATTCTCCGAATTTTCTTATAACAATAGTTTCCAATCTAGTCTGAACATGGCTCCTTTTGAACTCCTCTATGGACGACGATGTCGAACACCCCTTAAATGGTCATAAACCGGTGAAAGACAATTCTTTGGACCGGATATGATCATGGAAGCAGAAGAGCAATTCGCATTGTTCGTGATCAATTGAAAGCAGCCCAGTTTCGTCAGAAAAGCTACTATGATCGTCATCATAGGAAAGAAAGCTACAATCTGGACGAGAAGGCTTACCTTCGGGTTACTCCTCTGAAGGGAACCCAATGCTTCGGTATCAAAGGCAAGTTGGCCCCATGTTACATTGGACCTTTTCGCATTCTTTCTAAACGTGGAGAAGTTGCCTACCAACTTGAACTACCCCCGCACCTATCCCAAGTACATGATGTATTCCATGTGTCACAACTCAGGCGTTGCTTCAAGGACCCCATCCGCGAAGTCGACCATGAACGCTTGATCTCCAAGATGACCTTTCTTATCGAGAATACCCCGTTCATATTCTTGACTCCGTAGAGCGTGTCACTCGCCGTCAGAAGATTAAGTTTCTAAAAGTGCAATGGTGACACCACTCTGACAAAGAAGCCACGTGGGAAAGAGAAGACCGTCTTAGTGCCGAGTAACCCTCCTTCCTCCTGCAGACTTCTCAATCTCGGGACGAGATTATTTGGAGTGGGGGCGAGTTGTCAGAACCCTCTGTTAGGTATGTGCTAGGGTTACCAAGTTACTTTGCATCATGTTAAAAAATTTCAAAAGAAATTGAAATGGGAGAAGAAACCCCCCCATATGAATTTAATTCAAATGGCCAGAATAAAAGTTGCTCCAAAAATTCCTTTGGTATTTTTGAAAAGTCCCATAAATGAGTGTGATCACATATCAAGTGATGTGGTAGCATTCCCATGCTTATATATTTTTCAAAAATTCAAAACAGGAGCTTGGAATTAAATTAAGGGAAACGATTAGATACGACCGACCGGACGAACACATTACGCCGGTCGTCTTCTTCACGGAATTGTTGACCTGCTCCTCGCCGGCAACTGCCTCTTTCTCCCGTCGTTGTGACCGCCTCCCCCACCTTCTCGCTTATCCCCGCCGCCCGCCGCCGTGCCTCGCCCAAATCCAGCGAGATCCGACGAGGGGTGACACGCTGCCGCCTCGGTCGATCGGGATCGAGAGGCCCGATCCGCCGCCGCCCACCTCCGGCTGCCGCCGTGGTCGTGTACCCTGCGCGCACCGTCGACCTCTCCGTGGATGCGCACCACCATGGACATGACCCGCACGCCACCGTCCTTGCCATCATTCGCGCCCGCCTCCATGGTCGTGCACATCACCGATGAGTTCTTAACAGCCACACATGAAAAGTTGCAACCGTTAACAAAAAATGATGCAACCGATGTTCGAAAAAGCTACAACCAACGGTTAAAAAAGCTACAACGAACGACCATATTTGTTGTACCAACGACCACCACAGAGAAAAGCTACAACCAGCATAAAAAAATCTTCAACTGAAGTAAAAAAAAGCTTCAACTAGTGGAGCGGTTTTGCTGCAAGAGAATATCTGGGGATTTTTTTGTTATGCATAATGTTGCAACCGTTTAAATTTTTGCTTCCAGTGTTGTGTATTTTTTCTACTACCGTTAAGAGTTTCTGCTACAACAAAAAAGTTATAAAGTGGTTAGCGACGACGGATTATGATTTTTTGTTGCAACCAATAGTAAAAAATGCTACAATCAGCGATTAAAATTTGTTATCACAATTTTTTTTGCTGCAAAAAACACCAAAAATAAAAATGGGGCATCCGTGTATCAAAAAAGTTGCGAAACTACCGCAAATGTTGCAAAGGTACCGCAAATGTTATGTGACGCCCCCAAAATCAATCCGTGTACAGTAATCATACCCACAGGGTACACGACTGAGATTAGGGTGCCACGGTGATAATATCACAGCACCACACTAAACACAAAAGGATAAACAAATATATTACAATAGAAGGGGTTACGCGGACCCGAATATATAAGTTATACAAACTATAATATCTGAGTACAGACATAGTTAGTCAAGTTTTGCCTTAAGAAGGCTAACACAAATCACATCAGAGATACAGAACGAAAAGGCGAGGCCTCCTGCCTGGGATCCACACAACTACTCCTGGTCAACGGGGAACTCGACGTCGTAGTAGGCGCCTCCGGGGTACTCCTGCTCCTGGGCTCCAACGTCGGCTGCAGCGGCCGATCAGGCAAAACAGTAAAGGAAATAAAGCATGTGAGTATCTAGTATACCCGCGAGTCTTACGTCCGCTACTAAGCATTATGCATTGTATCAACGGAATGAAGAGGCTGTATATAGTGGACTGAAGACAGAAATTCAGAGCAAAGGTAAGAAACTAGGCCTAACGAAGACTAGCATCTTCCGACGGTGTCTTGCAGCATGAGGTAAGAATCAACCATCAGTTTATATAAAATAGTAAGGTAGCAATGAAGCAGAAGTTGCTACAACATTGAATAATAATAAGTTGTAATAATTAACAATGCCTCCGAGTTCACCTCCTCGACATCCCCGCGAGGAAAAGAACCCGGAACCATACAGTTTAATAATAATAGTTTGTAGTGGTAAGATCCAGCTTCAGCATAAAGCGTCCTGTTACCGTGGACACGGATATCGATAGATCAATTCTTCCCTGCAGGGGTGCACTGGTGTTACGCTACACGCACGGATCTCCAGGGTGGCGGGAACCTTGTTAGGGAACGCTCCATCGAGGCTATCCGACACTTCATAGCCCATCTTTCAAACTCAACAGAGAGGCCATCCGCCGGTCTAAATCCTAAGTACTCAGGGCCTTGGACCCCAACCCTGACGTACTCCTGCACGGTGCGTGGGTGGCCGGGAAGCCGTAACAAAAACAACACAGCTCGAGCCAAGAAGACAGCGCACTTCCCGGCAATCAGCCCGCGGTACTGCTGACGTCTGAAGAGTCCTCGGACGACACTAAGAAGCGGAGGAGCCCATAACTCGTAGTTCCCACGGGTAGGTAGTGCGTACATGGCATATAGCCAACTCAAGACATTCACTGAACCATTTAGTATTTTAATTAACCTGCGCGACAACCGTTATCGTTGCCTCGACTTAACCGACCCGCGGACAACGACAGCAGCCAGGACCACCAGTACATCGGTGCCTGCCCTGTCGTCCCACCAAGTCACTGCGGTTACCAACAAGGTGAGCCGTCTCCTTACCTTGTCTCGCGTGTGCTCCGGGAGGAGCTCGGCTTTCGTGGGTTGGTAACTCTCGCGGCCAACGACCAGGGACCAAGCACAACGATACACTGGTCGTGCCCTCCCTGTCGTCCCGTCGCAATACCTCTCGCGGGCACCGTTGGGTCGCCCGACTCCTTACCTGAAGGACAACCGTTTACAGGACCCTATGGCGGCAAGACAAAGTCAGCCTCGAGTGGAGTACAAAGATTACTCCTTGATAGCTCACACTTGAGGTGACTAGGCATAACCCAGGTAGGGCCTGAGGCGGTGTCTGCATTGTACCGTACCTGTGCGGTTATAAATATTGTATCCGCGTTCACTCCCCTGAGTGATCACGGCCCTCTATCTAATCCTAGCTAACAATACGCAGGGCTCACTGCTGAATAATGCATAATAATAATAGGCAGCATAGGATAAAGGAAGGCACATCAAGGGTCGACAAAAATCAGGCTATGCAGTTGAATAGGATTGTAATCGTAGCAGCAGCAGTAACAATGCCTAGTGCAAGAAATGTACGGAAAGATAGGCGATATCTGGGGAAGAGAATGGCTCTGCTTGCCTGCAAGGTCGACGGTAGTAGTGGGGTCGTCGACGACGTAGTCGTACTCAGCAACGGTGTAGTCGACAGTAGCAGCGGGGTCTATCGAAGATTAAGGGGGGGGGGAAACAGTAAATCCACAACAATAATATACAGAAATATGCATGACATGATAGATGAAATGTTAACGGTGTTCTAACGCAGTGCAATGCAATATGCTCGGAGCGGGAATTCATCTGAGGATGAACTGCCGGCTCCGGGTGATTACCGGACAGGGTGTCCGGAGGGGGAAGGATCAAGCCGGAGGTGTCGTGGTTACCGGAACAACATAAGGGGGTGTATCCGTGCTATTTGAACCATTCCGGACAACTTTCGTGTTCGGAATAAATTCATCCGGGCACTCTAACAGTACCGGACAATTTATCGGACAAACGGTCCGGAGGGGGAATGTTCGATGTTTGTTGTGTTAGAGGGGTGTGGTAGACATACGGATAGCGTATTCGTATTCGTTATATTTTTCTGATCAATTTTCATGTATAAGGTTTTTGAATCCGAGTTACGGTTTAAAAGTTATTGAATTTCAAAGTTTTAAATCAATTTAAATGATTTTCTGGATTTTCTTTTATTATTTATTTAAAAATTATCCAAAACATTATCCACAACATTATCCAGAACAGTGCTGACATGTGGGACCCACATGTCAGCCTCTGTTATTTATAATTCATTTAACTAAATTAGAAAATATATCTGGACCCACCTGTCATAGACTGGAATTTCTAATAATTCTCTTAAATAATTAAACTGACAGTGGGGCCCAGGTGTCATAGACTCCAGAGCTGATTAAACATGTTTAATTAAACTAAATGGCTAGGGGACCCACATGTCAGTGACTGTGGGGGGTTTATTATTTAGTTAAACTACTCAGTTAACCTAACAGGGTAATTAGCCGGGGGGGGGGGGGTCCACTGTCAGTGGCCCATTAGGGGTGAGATTAACCCCTAATCAACTGGCTGACACCGGGGTCCCACCTGGCAGCTTCACCGGAACCTCACCGGAGGCTCGCCGGCGGCGAGGTCGAGCTAGCCCACGATTCCGAGCGCCGTTGGAGGCGCCGCTGGTGGCAGTCGACGGAGAGCTCGAATCCGCGTCGATTTGGAGTGGTCTCGCGAGCTGGGACGCCCGGAGGTGAGCGCATCTTCATCAATGGCGGCGAAGGTCGTCGGGCTCCAATGGCGAATGCATATACGGGTCGAACTCGAGCTAGCTACTGGTCCAAATCGAGCATACGCAACACCGGGGACCTACTGGTGCACTTGGCGTGGACTGGGACGAACCAAAACGACGACTCCGACGACGTGCCACGGCGGCCGGAGCAAGCGAGTTAGGGGAGAAGGCTACGGGCTACGCGAGCAACTACGGGAAGTTGGCGATGAACGGGAAGCTCACCAGGAGCGCGTAGAGGAGGGCAGTAGGCTCGGGGGAGGCTCGACGACGCGGGAATTCGACGGCGATGTCGCGGCGGCGCCGGAGGGGAACGGGGGCGTAGTCGTTGCTGTCGGGCTCCACGGTTCGATTCCTTGCGGTACTTGACGAAGACGACGATGACGAGGCTCCTGGACAACACGGCGAGGTGGCTGGAGCGCGTTGGCCGCGCTTGGCCACGGTAATGGCGACGGCGGCGCTCGGCTGCCTTTCCCCGAGGCGTGCGAGAAGGAGAGGAGGGGAAGGAGAGGGTGAGCGTGTCCAGGAGGGAGGGAGCCCCGTTCTTATCGCGTCCGCGGCGTCAGGGGGCAGTTGGAGGGCGGGGCCGGGCTGGCGGCGACGCGTCCACGACGGGCGCCGGACGGGAGCAGGTGGGGGGGGGGTGGTTGGAGGAAGAAGACAAGGGGAGTGGGCTGGGCTGGGCTGCGGTGGCTTCGCCCCAGGCGAGGTTTAAGTGTTTTCCCATTTTCTGGTTTTCTGTTTATTCAAATTCTTTTCTGTAATTGATTTGTTAACCCTAGCATTTTTGAAAAATATAATTGGTGTTTCTAAATTAGTTTTATATATTACTGAGGTGCCACAAAAAGTTGTGCAGCAAAATAAATTCATTAGGTATTTCATTTAAATATAAAATGCCCAAAGTAGGGGTTTTAACCTACTGTTTGAATTGTTTACAATTTTCTATAACTCCAAAAATTACCAAAGTTGGTCCAACATGATTGTAATGATTTTAGGCAATTTACAAAAATAGTTCCATGATTTTTGGAACAACTTTATTGTAGCACTTTTGTTTTAATTTCCATTTGAGGTAGTTTCAATTAGGGTTGGTTCCATGATGAGAAAAATGCATTGGGCTTTGTGTTTTGATTACCAACCAGCATGGTTTGGATGGAGCAGAAGCAAAGTTTGATTAAGGTCAGGGAATAACAGGGATTAACAAACGGTGATAGTCAACAGTGATGCTGATTACTGTTACAGGCAGCTGAGGGTGTTACATGTTACAATGATGTGAAGAGGTACGCAACGATCTAATCCGATCGATCGCCGAAATCGGACGGCTGCGGGCCAACTGGCGCAGAGCGCCGTCCTTAAATTAAACCCTTATTTGAATTAGAGTTCAAAAAATTTGAATATTAAAAATGTTCATACTTTATAATTGGCTAGCCTATTATATTGTGAGGCCATATAAAATGTTTCAGCATTTTATAAAGTGCCTAGCTATTTTGTTTAGCAGGCCTAACAAATATGCAAAAAATAATAAAAGAAAAACAAAAAAGAGCAGAGGAGAGGGACTTACCTCAAGCAGCCCAACTCAAGCCTGGCCGGCCCATCAGCAGGCCTAGCCCACCTCCCTCCTTGGCGTCTTCCTCCCCGCTCCCACAAGCTGCTCGGTGGAATCCATGCAGCACTCCACCAACGCCACCACCGAGCCCTGGCCACCTCATGCTTTCCCGCGTCCACGTATTGACGCCTGGAGACGTCCTGAGACGTCCTCGTCCACTTCCCCTCTCCTGCTTCTCTATCCCCTCCTCTATCACCGTTCCGCGTCGCCGCCCGAGAGGGCCGCCGCTCATCGACGTGCCCCCGCGTGGCCAACATCGACGAGGAGCTTCGCCGTGCTGTCCTTCTTCTTCGCCGTGGACGTCTTCGTCTCCAAGCTGAAGCCCAAGAGCTGCGACGCCTTCTAGCTGCCGCAATCGCCAAAGAGGACTCGCCGGACCCGCAACTTGCCGTCGATGAATACTCCACCGTTCCAGCCTCCCAGGCCTCGTCGTCACCGCAATTAGCTTCGTGGTGAGCTTCTAGTTCATCCCCAATCGCTCGCAGCTTTCCCCTATGGCCGTAGCGTCTTCCTTGCCACCCCAGAGTTGCAACGCGCTAGTCCCTGCTCAAATTGGCGCACCGAAGCGTCGTCTTCGTCATCGCCATGCCTCAGCCGCCGCCAAGGCTCGTCGCCGACGAGGATTCCGGCCATCCCCGTGGCCCTGCTGTGCTCAAACGAGTGCTGATACGTCCAAAACGTATCTATAATTTCTTCTTCCTGCATGCCTCTTTTGTGTGATATTGCTATGATATTGATGAACTTCCATACACTTTTGATCATATTTGGACTAACCTATTAACTCAGTGCACCTCAGTGCCAGTTCCTGTTTTCTACTGTTTTTCTATATCAGGTTTCCCCCTTATTAAAAGTACCAGAAAAATTCCGGGAAAAATATAGGAAAAATCAGCGTACCGAAAGCTTTGCGAAGAGCCCGAGAGGGGACAGAGGGGAGCCAGGGGGACCCAGGCGGCCAGTGGGCGCGGCCCCACCCCTGGCCGCGCCAATGGGGCGCCTGGAGCCCTTGGCCCACCTCTGGCTGCCCCCTTTCTCCTATTTATTCTCCGTGACGAGAAACGCTCGGGGACGGAACCCTTTATCGCGATCTCTCCTCTGTTCCGCCACCGCCGCGCTTCTAAGATCGGGAGCACCAGAAAACCTCTTCCCGGCACCCTGCCGGAGGGAGGAATCACCCCCGGGAGCTTCTCCACCACCAACGATGCTTCCCGGATGAACTGTGAGTAGTCCACCTTGGACCATGGGTCCATGATCAGTAGCTATGTGATGTTCTCCTCCCCTCTTTGTTCTTCATGGATTAGCCCTCGTGAGCTGCCCTACATGATCGAGGCACATATGTAATCTTTCTGCTGTTGCTATGCTGAGTTGGCTGGGATCTGATAGATTATGAGATTATGTTCAGATTGTGATTGAGTTATATATTTGATTCTCTTCTTTTATATTTATGTTCTTGAGTAACTCTTTCATGTGCTCCGTTGTTTTTTATTGCTTTGGCCAAGTAGTAGGTAGTGACTCCAAGAGGAAGCGTTATGCATGATTGTGGGTTCATGCCCCCCGATGACTAGCTTGAGTGAAAGAAACATTAGTCTAGGGGATGTGTTGTTTCCACAAGGGCGAAACAATGGTGCTTGTACTTGCGGGTGCAAGGATTATTTACTTTACGCAAACTTCTTTAATGCAGTTGTCCGTTGCTTTGAGTTTACACTTTGGGTGGGATTCGCAACTTAATACCAGCGAGATGTTTTGGATAGATATCTCAAGGTGGATGATTTGGGTAGATACAGATGGATTTCGGTCTACTTGTCTTGGCGTACTGCTCGTGCTTTTGAGCCTTTTTTTGCATAATTAGCATTGGTTTGCGCACATAATCCTGTCAATTGTCCAGCTGTAATTTGTTTACCACGCATGGCTATTTTATCGTCTTTTGGGAGAGAGACATCACTAGTGAACATCATGGGACCCCGGTCCATATTACTACTGCTGTTTACACCTTCAATTTACTTTCAGTATTTACTTTTTTGTAGCTATCACTATCTATCATTATTATCCTGTGCGTTTTATCCTTTGTAAACAACAAGGCCGGAGGAATTGACAACTCCTCTGAACTCGTTGGGAGCAAAGCTATCTGTGTGTGTGCAGGTCCAGGAGAAGCAATTGATTATCTTCAAACGGCGCCTCACTTGCCGAACCACCTACTTGTCGACCTTGGAGTCCTACTGGAGACAATCTTAAAACCTCGGTATCTTCACCGAGGGAAACTTGCCGTGACGCTATATCTCACCTTCCACTTGGGGTAACCAACGAGGGCGAGAAGTTATCTCGTGTATCAAGTGCGCGCAGGCACGGGCTATCTTTTGATGATCGTGGCGCGTCGAATGATGGCCGGAAGCACTCTTTCCGTGCAAGCCGCCGCTCACTATTGTCACCGGCGACTAGCCGCCGGCTTGCCAACGTGGCACGGGTTATCTTAGGCTAATCCCCCCCGCTAACACCCACTAACATTGGGCCCTAGTGGCTTAATTAGCCACTGGTTAACTTAAACCAGGTGGGTTAATTAACCCAGCCATTGACAGAGAGGCCCCACATGTCAGCATGCCCCCCACGTCACCTTGACGTCATGCTGATGCAGTAAATGGTTTTTCTAATTAAAAGAATTTTAGGAAAATCCAGAGAATGCAATAAACTTTGTAAATTCATAACTAATTCATTTTAACTCAAAATTAGACAAATAATATGTCTAAAATTATCAGAAAAATGCAAGGAATGTGAATATGGACTTTTTTTCATGTTTGACAAATTTAAATTGGGTGCACAGTGGCATTTGTGCATATGGCTTGAATTTGAATTCAAATTTGGAGTGAATTTGCAAATGACTTTGCATTACACTTCTTTTAAATGGAATTGCACCCACATTGCAACCATGAACATCACCATTGCAATCTTATTCATGTGATTGTGCATTGTACATTATTTTGATCCTATGATTGTCATGTTGCTAATAGAAGTGGAGCCGGAACCCGAGATCACCCCCTTTGTTGAAGACACCGTGTGTGAACCTCGTCAGCAAGGCAAGCAAACCCCATTGATCATGTCGATAAAATCCCACTTCCATCTCAGTCTCGCTTATGCATTGATTAGGATGATTACCATGATATGTTTCTACCGCATAGATGAACCCATTCCTTTGCATGACCTATCATTTGTCACGGTAGTAAGCAAACCACAATCCTAGCAGATGTAGGAGTTGATTGATATCATGTGGCCCCTGCAACTGTTACTGCATATTGCATGCTTAAAGTTACAATGAGGTTACTCCTTTGTGATTCGGTATGGTAGTGATCATGTTGATGATGGTGGAAATGTGTTGGTGAATCTACCCTAATACAAGGTGAACGATGAGAGGCTGTGTAGGAGTACACAATGGGTTGTCTCGTTGAACACCGCCTTAAGCCCGAGTTCTTGTGTGGTGATCCAAGACGAAGAGTACTACCACATGTTGGGCACATGGACCCCCGCTTAACCTACTAACTCACCCCTTCTCAGTTCAATGAGTCGCATTAGTTCGGAGTTCTGGTAGGCCTGTGGCACAGTCTGCGAAGTGGAAGAACGGCTATTCAGACCGGCTTGGGACCCTGCACACATCTTTTGGGACCACATCGGTAAACCGGCCGGGTTCACGATGTGGACTCCATTCCAGATAGGCGTCTCCATTGGATTTGAGTTGGCTGTGAGGTAAAAGTTGTGGAAATTATCCTCGCCTACACCCGTTGAAGGGTGACGAGATCCCGACGGTAAATGATAGTTTCATGTGTGTAGCAGTACACCCCTGTAGGGTTAATAAACTATTCGAATAGCCACGCCCGCGGTAAGGGACTACTTGGAAAGCTGTGTCGGATTATTAGACAACTTCAATGGATACATATAAAACTTGCCAAGATAAGCGTGAGTGCTATGGCGTGCTTCCTCGTGGGAAGTCGAGGAAGGCACCATAGTGGTGTAATTGGTTGGAGATTTTAGTGGACTCGTGTACGCTTCTTACCTCATTCTGGTACTCGTAGTTCAGGACTAGCCAAGTCAAAGCTGGCACTTCTGCTTATGAACCCCACCTCCCTTTGCCTTGATACATGTGCATGAGTAGTATAGCTCCTACGTAAGTCTTGCTGGGTACGACTTTGTACTCACGTTTGCTTATTCTATGTTTTAGATGAACCCACTGAACCCGAAGGTGGATTCTTACTGGAGCTCGAAGACTGAAGCCAAGCTAGTGTAGTCCCAATCAGATGACTGGTCCCTCATGGAAGGGCTTGTTTATAAATAAGGCTTCTCTAAGCCATTTGTTCCACTTGTCTTTACTCAGACCTACTTGCTTCCGCATGTTTGATGTAATGTTGGATCACCGTCTCGTGATCTCTGTGTGCACTCTGTAAGAGTTATCAATAAAGTTGTAAACTTTGTAGAGAATTGCAATGATACCTGCTGTTCATAATAGACATGTGTGCTGCGTGTATGATTATAACATGCATGTCTTAGTATGGGTTTTCGAGACCTTAGTTGTGATCTGGCTGGCGGTCTTTTATACACCAAGTGGCCCTTAGATGTGCGTAGCTTGGGGCATCGCGATGCGATTGCTCGTGACTTTGTCACGTGCACACTTTGTTGTATGATCGATCCCGCCCTAGACCCCGACTAAGTTATTGGGCTGGAGTAAGTCTATGTAAGTATTATAATACAATCGATAGTATGGTTGAGGCGACTTGTCTATGAGTATGGGAGTTCATCACCCATATCATTTAGACTTGTGTGCGGATGATGAGGACCCATCTCAGTTGATCATCCGGCCTGGATGGGATGCCCCTCACGTTCGATGCTTTCCGAGAACGTTCTGTGCTTGGCCTTGTCTGGTTAGACAAGTGGGTACGGTTCTCGGCTCTCCATATGATTGTGTTGTACCGGGACTTGCATACGCTAACCCCGGGTCCCGACATGCTCCCAGCAACCCGGCGTCCTCTCCAAAGGAACAAAGAGTCGGGGTTTGATGCCTCCGAGCAACTCTTGGTTGCTCTCTCGGCTTGTCCGTTGGTTTGTGGATGAGCCACTGACGCAAGGTCAAGTCGGATGTGTTGTTTTTTACAGAATCGCTGCATAACCCCCTCTGATAGGTTGGATCCATTATCACTGATGATGTTGTGGGGGTAGCCGAATGTGTATATTATCTTTTTCAATAATTTTAGTGTCGTCTCTGCGTCGCATTTGCTAACCGGCTTTGCCTCAACCCACTTGGTGAATTTGTCAACTGCCATCAGGAAGTGTGTATTCTTGTTGGGTGAGCTTTTGAAAGGTCCTACCATATCAAGCCCCACACCGCAAAGGGCCAAGTGATTGGGATCATCCTGAGTTCTTGAGCCGGCACATGCGCTTGATTTGCGTAGCGTTGGCATCCATCGCACTTCTTGACTATATCCTCTGCATCCGCATGTGCTATGAGCCAGTAGAACCCGTGTCTATAGGCTTTATCCACCAGCGAACGAGAGCCAGCGTGATGCCCGCAATCTCCATAGTGTATCTCATTGAGGATTTCTCTACCTTCTTCTGGAGACACACATCTCTGAAAGACATCTGCAGGGCTTCGCTGATACAACTCACCGTTGTCGAGTACAAAAGATTTACTTATCCTAAAGATTTCTCTGGCCTCTACCTCATCAGCTGGTAGGATTCTCCGGGTCTTGTAGTCCAAGTATGGCACAACTCGTGAGGGGGTAGCATGTATTATAGCCACCAGAGTCAGTTCTAGTTCCGGCTCTGCTATGTCTTGCTCTGTTGGAATTTGCACAGACGGGTTTGTCAGGAGATCAAGGAATACATTGGGAGGAACCAGATTTTGTTGAGAGCCGAGTCGGGACAGAGCGTCTGCAGCTTCGTTTAGCTAGTGTCCCACGTATTCCACTTGGTATCCAACAAAGAAACCGGCTTGTCTTTCCACCTCTTGCCGATAAGCTGTCGTGGTGGCGTCCTTAGAGTTCCACTTCCCTGATACTTGTTGAGAAACAAGGTCAGAATCACCATAGCATTGTATTCGTCTTATATTCATCTCACGATCCAATCGTAGCCCATGGAGTAGGGCATCATATTCTGATGCGTTGTTGGTTCAAGTGAACGGTAGCTGTAGGACATAGCAAAATTAATCTCCCTTGGGAGAAGTTAGGATCACGCCGGCTCCTGATCCTTGGAGCTGCCGACTCCCATCGAAGTGCATCGTCTAGTACTTGGTGATCGGCTTCTCTAGAAGCGCTTGGATTTTCGTCCAATCATTGATGAAGTCGACTACCGCTTGGGACTTGATGGCCGTGCGTTGTTCATACTTGATGTGATAAGCCCCCAACTCTATAGCCCATTTTTCAATCATTCCCGTGGCTTCACGATTTTGGATGATAGCCGCAAGCGGTGCTGAGCTGACGGCAGTTATGGGGTGCTCCTAGAAGTAATTCTTGATCTTCCAACTCACCATGAACACACCAAGGATAAACTTCTGTCAATGAGGGTAGTGTAGTTTTGATGAAGTCAAGACCTCACTAACATAATAGACTGGCCTCTACAAAGGGTGCTCTTTGCCCGCTTCCATAAGTTCAACCACAACCACGGCACTCACTTCTCGATTGTTGGATGAAATATAGAGTACCATCGGCTCTTTTGGCTTGGGAGCCGCCAGGATCGGGGCCTGGGACAATTGCTTCTTCAATGCTTCCAGGGCTTGATTAGCTTCATCATCCCACACGAATTTCTTAGACTTTCGCAAGAGTCGGTATAGTGGGATTGCTTTTTCTCCGAGTCGGCATATGAACCGACTTAGAGAAGCTACACACCCAGCGAGCCGTAGGACTCCTTTCACCGAGGCCAGCTTCTAGAGAGCCATAATAGCGTTGATTTTTTCTGGGTTTGCCTCAATTCCTCTCTCCGACTCTATGTATCCAAGGAGCTTTCCTGCAGGGACACCAAAGGTGCACTTGGCCGTGTTTAGCTTCATCTGGTACTTGTGCAGATTCTTGAAGGTTTCCTGGAGGTCACTGATGAGTGAGTCGGAGACCTGGCATTTGATGACTATGTCATCCACGTAAGCGTGTACATTGCGTCCGATTTGCTCCTTGAGGCAATTCTGCACCATTCGCTGGTATGTGGCCCCCGCATTCTTCAATCCGAAAGGCTCAGAAGTGGATCAGTATATCCGAAAGGGAGTGATGAAAGCCGTTTTCTCCTGGTCCTCGAGGGCCATCTTGATTTGGTGATAACATGAGTAGGCATCGAGAAAACACAACAGTTCGCATCCTGCGGTAGAGTTGATGATTTGATCAATGGGAGGTAGTGCGAATGGATCCTTTAGGCAGGCCCTGTTTAAGTCAGTGTAATCGATGCACATACGCCAAATCCCGTTCTTTTTCAAAACGAGGGACGGGTTTGCAAGCCATTCCGGATAGAAAACTTCCATGATGAACCCGGTGGCAAGGAGCCAAGCTATCTCTTCCCCAATGGCGTTCCTCCTTTTTTCATTGAAACGACGAAGGAATTGCTTGACCGGCTTCAGCTTTGAATCGATATTTAGGTGGTGCTCAGCGAGTTCCCTCTGGACACCTGGCATGTCAGAATTTTTCCATGCGAAAATGTCTCGATTCTCATGGAGGAAATCGATGAGCGCGCTTTCCTATTTGTCAGAGAGCTCTGTCCCAATTATGAACTGCTTGGAAGCGTCACCAGGGACAAAGTCGACTTTCTTGGTGTCTTGAGCCGGTTGGAACTTGGGGTTGTTGTCAGGAGTCGGTTTCCTCAGAATGGTAGAGTCGGTTGGATCTACCTTCTCTTGGTATGCAGATAGATCCTCCTTTGCGCATGTTGCGTCGGCAAACTTGACGTGTTGCTCGTCACATTCCGTGGCTCTGGACCGGCTTTTGTCTATCGTAATTGGGATGAAGGGATCCGACATCTTTAGCTTCAAATAAACGTAGCATGACCGAGCCATGGACCTGGCATAAGCCGGTCTTCCTAGGATGGCGTGATATGGGCTCTCCAGCTTCACCAGCTCATAGGCTATAATTTCAGAGAGAAAGTTCTCAGCAGTTCCGAAGGCTGTATCGAGGTAGATTTTTCCTATTGGGCGTGCCGACTTTCCTGGGACTATTCCATGGAACACGGTGTTAGAGGTTTGCAGCTGTTTGTGAGTGAATCCCATCCTTCGGAACGTCTCATAGTAGAGGATGTTAATGCTACTTCTTCCATCCATGAGTACTTTGTCGAGTGTGTAGCACCCAACTTGTGGAAAAACTACCAAGGCTATAGAACCCGGGTTTTCTACCACTGGTGGGTGGTCATCCCTTGTCCAAGTGATCGGCTTCTCGGACCAGTTGAGCCATCTGGAACAAGCCGGCTCCGTGGCCACAGCCATGACAGTTGTCTGCTGCAACTTCCTGTACCTCCGACAGCTGCTAGTAGTGAAGACATGATAAGCTGAGTGATCTTGGAGCTGCTTTGGATTTGATTGAAATCCGGTGAGTCCCGATTGGTTCTGTTGTCCTCCTCCCTGGGGTCCTTGGTTTTGTGGTGCTGCGCCGGCTCCCTACTGACCAAAGTTTTGGTTGTTACTATTTTGACCGGCTCCACCACCTGACCAGGGGGGCCCTGGCCTCCACGCATTTGGAACTCCTTCATGAAGTTGTATTGTTCCCAAGTGTGGTTGGATGGATGGCCGGGTTTGATGCACATTGGGCAAGGTCTTTTCACGGCTTCTTCAAACGTAACTTGGGGTTGAAAACTTCGATCTGCCTTGCGGTAGTTGTTGCCCCCCTGCTTCTGCCTTTGGGAGCTGAAACTTGTGTTAGCTACCAAGTCGGAAGTATTCTGATCGAGTCGGCGCTTGCTCTGCTGGCCCTGACTCTGAGATCCCTTGCCGTTATTCTTTTTATTCTGTTAAACTTTGTCCTCTTCTGGATCAGCATCATTGGTGTTGTCAGACTCGGCATACTTGTTGACCGCGTTCGTGAGATCTCCTATGTTGCTAACCGTCCTTTTGAGTCGGCCAAGCTTGTGTACTAGAGGCTCAAACTAGAAGTTTCTTTCCAAGACGATTATTGTTGTCTGTGCAGTGATAGTGTCCGAGGAATGGATTATATCTGCGACCCGTCGCGCCCAGCTTAGGGCCGACTCTCCTTCCTTCTGGACACAGTGCTCCAGGTCGACTATTGTGGTGGCTCGCCGACAGGTGCCTTGGAAATTTTTTATGAACTTCTCTCTGAGATCTGCCCAAGAGGTGATGGAATTCTCTGGGAGATTTTTGAACCATGTGCGAGTCGGCCCTTCCAACATCATTGTGAAGTATCGAGCACAAACCTCTTCGCTGGCTTGCAACATGTTATTGGCGAGGTCATAACTTTCAATCCAAGCCGTCGGGTCCATGTTAGCCGTGTAGTTTGGGATATTACGCGGCCCTTTGAAATCTGGAGGTAGGCGTGTGGTCCTCAAAGCCGACACCAGACATCAATTTCCAATGGATCTTCTCACGAACTCGGTGTTTGGTTCCTTTGGGGGAAGTTGGGCCGCCGGCTCTATACGTTGGTTGGTGTCAGAAGGCGGTAGGTCCATGATCCTCAGTCTTCCCGGAGGGGTCAGAGGCACTCTATGGTGGCACTGGCTGTCTGAGGCTGCTGGATCAGGTGACTCTGCTTGCCGGCTCACACTCCGATATGGAGTTCCGTGAATGTATGCGGCCCCTTGTGAGTATTAGCCCTGCTGTGTGATTGCCTTCTTGAGGAAGTCGGCGGCCTCTCGGGCGGCATGATCTGCTGGAGTGTCTCCATGAATTGGCGCGTTGATGAGGAAACGAGTTGCCTCCATGACGTTAGCCATGGGGTTGTCGAAGTGGTGAGGAGGTGTATGGAATCGATCTTGGCGTGGTGAGGGAGCCGACTGTCTGGGGGGCGTGAATCCTAGGGGAGTCGACTGATCAGGACTGTGGAACAACGTTCATCCTTGGTAATCAAGGGGGAACCGACTCGTGTATCTCCCTGGGCGCGTATGAGCGAGGCTCAATCTCTGAGCGTCTATCAGATCTGACTCTCCCCGGAGACGTGCGGCTTCCTGGATGTGTCGGTCTTCTTTTTCAATCTTCTGTTCATTTTCGATGTTGACCTTCGTCCGTAAGGTTGCTATCCGATCCCTGAGCTCGTTAACCCTTGTCTTCCAAGCCTCCTGATTCTCAGTTGTAACCGTTTTGGCGAGTGCCTCATCGAGAGATTTTAGGGCATCGGCAAGGGCTTCGGCTCTCGTGGGAACTTGTACAGACGGGCGAGCTGCTGGCTCCCTATTTGCATTAGGAGCCGCAGCGGCTGACGACTCTGCGCCTTGGTGTTGGGCTGCCTGGCTCTCTAGTCCTCCAACGTCGGCCATGAAGACCGTGGCGCAAAACGGAGGTTCAAAGCGAGGGTAGTCCGGGTTATACTCTGGCATAGCAGTGTCGAGTCTCTTGTTCCGCACGAAAACGATGGACACCTCATCAGAGAAAATTCCTTCACTTGGATATGAGTCTGCCTCAGTTAGCTCTTCCGAGACGTCGTACATTGGGGAGTCGACAGTGCGCTCCGGCTCTGGAGTCTCACCAATGAATCCGACGAAGGCGCCTTTGGAGCCGGCGTGTCGACGATTTGAAATTTTGATGGGAACTTCGGGATCCGGCTTTGGCTCAGATCCGTCCGTCCTGCCGATGAAGATATGGATAGACCCGATCGGGACCCGATATCCTGATTCGACGGAATCGGCTTCACGGCCCCAAGCTGAGTCGTCGATGCAGATCTTCCCGCGCCGGCTTCTGGTGATCCGTTCAGCGATGAATCCCTCCATGTCATGCAGATCTCCCTCTAGAATCTCAACACCTGCGAGCCGTGGGAAAGTCATGGTGGGCGCCAATTGTCGTGGGAAAGTCATGGCTCATGTCCGAAGAGTTCAACTTGACATGGGACCTTTGCTGCGAGGCGATTTTGTGGAGAGAGTCGACATGGACAAGAGACTCGGCAATTTACCCAGGTTTCAGCCCCTCTTTATCTTGAGGTAAAATCCTACTCATGCTTCCTCTTATTATGGGTTCCGACTCTCAAAAGAAGAGTCGGTTGATCGATTACAAGAGAGTCTGTTCGTAAACTTAGTCTCGTTGAGATCTAGGTTACGCCGACAAGTGTCTAGTCTTATCTTAGATTGAGATTGTTCTCTGGCCCTGGATCCCATGGACCTCGGCATATTGATACACGAGATAACTTCTCGCCCTCTTTGGTTACCCCAAGTGGAAGGTGAGATGTAGCGTAACGGCAAGTTTCCCTCGGTGAAGATACCCAGGTTTTAAGATTGTCTCCCGTAGGTCTCCAAGGTCGAAAAGTAGCTGGTTCGGCAAGTGAGGCGCCGTTTGAAGATAATCACTTGCTTCTCCTGGACCTGCATACACATAGATAGCTTTGCTCCCAACGAGTTCAGAGGAGTTGTCAATTCCTCCGGCCTTGTTGTTTACAAAGGATAAAACGCACATGATAATAATGATAGATAGTGATAGCTACAAAAAAGTAAATATTGAAAGTAAATTGAAGGTGTAAACAGTAGTAGTAGTAATATGGACCAGGGTCCCATGATGTTCACTAGTGATTTCTCTCTCCCAAAAGACGATAAAATAGCCATGCGAGGTAAACAAATTACAGCTGGGCAATTGACAGGATTATGTGCGCAAACCAATGCTAATTATGCAAAACAAAAAGGAAGAGGCTCAAAATCACGGGCAGTACGCCAAGACAAGTAGACCGAAATCCATTTGTATCTACCCACTAACCATCCATCTTGAGATATCTATCCAGACCATCTCGCTGGTATTAAGTTGTGAATCCCACCCAAAGTGTAAACTCAAAGCAACGGACAACTGCATTAAGGAACTTTGCGTAAAGTAAACAATCCTTGCACCCGCAAGTACAAGCACCGTTATTTTCCCCCTTGTGGCAACATCACATCCCCTAGACTCATGTTTCTATCACTCAAGCTAGTCATCGGGGGGCATGAACCCACAATCATGCATAACGCTCCCTCTTGGAGTCACCACCTACTACTTGGCCAAAGCAATAAACAGCAACAGAGTACATGCACGAGTTACTCAAGAACATAAATACAAAAGAAGAGAATCAAATATATAACTTAATCACAATCTGAACATAATCTCATAATCCATCGGATCCCAGCAAACTCAGCATAGCAACAACAGAAAGATTACATATGTGCCTCGATCATGTAGGGCAGCTCACGAGGGCTAATCCATGAAGAAAAAAGAGGGAAGGAGAACATCACATAGCTACTGATCATGGACCCATGGTCCAAGGTGGACTACTCACGGTTCATCTGGAAAGCATCCATGGTGGTGGTGAAGCTCCCGGAGATGATTCCTCCCTCCGGAAGTGTGCCGGGAAGAGGTCTTCTGGTGCTCCTGATCTTGGAAGCGCGGCGGCGGAGGAACAGAGGAGAGATCGCGAAAAAGGGTTCCGTCCCCGAGGGTTTCTCGTCACGGGGAATAAATAGGAGAAAGGGGGCAGACAGAGGTGGGCCAGGGGCTCCAGGCGCCCCCCTGGCGCGGCCAGGGGTGGGGCCGCGCCCACTGGCCGCCTGGGGCCCCCCTGGCTCCCCTCTGGCCCATTTCGGGCTTTCTCGAAGCTTCCGATTCGCTGATTTTTCCTATATTATTCCCGGAATTTTTCTGGTACTTTCAATAAGGGGGAAACCTGAAATAGAAAAAACAGCAGAAAACAGGAACTGGCACTGAGGTGCACTGAGTTAATAGGTTAGTCCAAATATGATCAAAAGTGTATGGAAGTTCATCAATATCATAGCAATATCACACAAAAGAGGCATGGAGCTAGCAGAAGTTATATATACGTTTTGGACGTAACACCTATAAGGGCGTCGGGTCCCGGGATTCCTTGAGTCCGACTCCGACACGAGGTGGAGTCCCATTCTACTTTACACATATACTATATGCTATACAAGGTAAGTCGAATTCCTTCTATGGCTTTGATCTTCTTTCCTTCGCGCAGCTGGCCCGTGGCCGGGTCTCCTTTTGTGGGCCTTCAGTAGGTGAGTCGGCACATAGATTTAATGCCGGGTCTGGGCTTTTAGCCCATCCCCCCGACAAGCCCCATCCATGCCGCGCACGTCGTTGTTCCCCTTCCGACTCGCCATCGCCGTCGCAGCCCAATTCCGGCGCCGTGGATTCTCCCCCGAGCCCACTCTAACGTATACAAAATCACAGTGAGCACGGCCACTAACGAAGGGGTGACCCCACAACTCCTGCATGAAAGGCTGCCTGGTGCGTATGAAGACAGAAGGCCCGCTGGGAAGCTACGACAAGCCCACGACTAGCCCAACCAAGCATCGACATAGGAGTCCGGTACTAACATGGAAGGTGCAACTTGGCGTAGAAGGCAAAGCCTAGAACTAGGAAACCATCTCTGTAACCTAGCACGGACTACCCGAGACCTAGCCTAGTATATAAAGGCTGGGAGGGGAGACGTCCAGGACAACTCAATACGCATCTACTCATCTAGCCTTGCGAGAACTCGCCTTGGCCTCCATTGTAATATCCCCCTCAAGACATAATATCGCGAAGGAAGTGCTTCTCCTGTTAGCCGACGAGTATCGTCCAACCTGTGCATAACTCTATGACTAACCCAGGGTCCCTGGCCATAGGATTTGCCGTGGTTGATCCCCGTCAATTGGCGCCGTCTGTGGGAACTACATAGGTTGGAATCACGATCTCGACGGTCCCGCCCTCAGAAGATCAAGACTCGAGGACTAGAACCAGATCTAGCTCGTTCGAGAAATTCAAGATCACCACAAGCATCTCCATCATCTCGTCAAGACCATCTAGCCTGCAGCCGAGCCAAGTCCATCACCTCGACGACTGTCAGATCCATCGCCGACGGAAAAGAACTCGACGATCCAGAAGACAAGCACGAGGATTCTACTCAAGCACCCTACTCGACGAGTCGCGGCGCGCAGCCGAAGACTCTCCCATCAGTCGACGACCCACCGCCGCCCGGACTCCCACCACACGATAAGACAACAACTCCGAAACCCATACTAGAGAGTACTACGACCCAGATCGAAGGCCGGACGAATTTTCCAACTTCATCCGAAGCCAATTACTCAACGACGGGATAGAAATTGACCCAAGATTCCATAGCCGAGCGGAAGACCACTCGCATATCTTCCCAATCTCGAGGAGAAGAAGGAACGCCGGCTCCAGCAAACTCACAGCCAAACAACAACTGGAAGGACCTTGCACGATCCACTGTTTCGAAGACAGTATAGGACATCTCAGAGCAAGCCACACACTAGGAGATTGCCGCCTATTCGTCGAACTCTCCAACAGCCTCAAGGAGGAGCGCGAAGCCAAACGCACTCGAAGAAGCGCGCAGTTGCCCGCACCAACTACAGAAGAGCAATACCCCGCGTCCCAGGGACGAGTCTGCATGATCCAAGAAGGAAGACCTCCGAAAGAAAATCAAGATGCCTACACCTTGCAGGCCGAAGCAGCCGAAGACCTAAAGATAACTGACACATACTCTTGGTCCTCGAAGCACAGATCGGAGGTTACGACATGGACAGAGTCTTCATGGACGGAGGCAGCAGTCTAAACATAATCTTCGCCAGCACCCTACGCAAGATGTTAGAAGCCAACTTGCTTTGTGTGGGAGAGAAACACGCACCACTTCAAACTAGAACACATCATAGGATTTTTCATGCTTATCTTTATTCTGTTGTGTGTTCTTTATCTTTTCGTAGCTGTTGCCATGTTTAGCTCTTCGTTTTCATATTATATTTCTCAAGAGCCTTAGCTTTTGTTTAGTTTTTTTCTTTCCAGAAATCTCTTTATTTTTCATGTTTATGTTGTTAAGAGAGTTGGTTGTTGCACTGAGTTGTGTCTTATCTTTAAGTACGTAATTGAGGTTGCTATTCAATTGTAGTAGTAACTTGGAATAGTTTTGTGGTATTGTTGTGAGTAATGTTTGAACTTTTGTTTGTCAAGAGCTCTAGACTATTAGTGATAGGTGTCGTTTTTTGGGCAATCTGTGTTTATTTTCAGAAACTACAAAACTAGTTGAGAACTCTATCTACTAGATGGATCGCTAATCTTTGGAGGGTTCTGATATTAGAGTACACTCACGTACCATGAGTCGAGGATGCGCAAGGATAACCAAACCCCCATACACTCCTTCTCGGGGTACTTGTCTCTTTGTGAACCTCCTTATTAGATTGAGAGTTACTGATAATAAGTGCCTGAGTTCTTTGGACTAATGTAAGTATTAAAAGTTAAAACTTCCACCTCCACAATTTGCTAGCCTCTTCGGTACCGTGCATTGCCCTCTTCTCACTCCGAGAGTTGGCGTTCACCTCGCCGGTGCCTCCAAAACCTTGGCATGATACGCTCTGTCATCATAAACCTCCTTATATCATTCCTCAAAATAGCCACCATACCTACCTATCAAGTCATTTCCATAGCCTTTCCGAGATATATTGCCATGAAACATCCACCTCCTCATGACTTGATCTTCATGTCATACATGTTCCTGCTACACTGTCAGAGGCATGAATTTGGATACATCATGATAGCTACATCTTCTTTATGTTGAGTACCTTGTAAAGTGTGAAAGATCTTCTATTCTTCCTGTAAAATAGAGTGTTGCCCTTAAGTGAGGAAAATATCCCAAAGAAGACAAATATACAAGATCCCAAAGAGGAAAAATGAGAGTTAAATAGAAAGAACCATTGAGGCCACCAAAAAAATACAAAAAATAGAAAAAGAAATAAAAAGAGAGAAGGGGGAAACACTACTATTCCTTTTGAAAGATCCACACTCGTACTCCCTCTATATCTTGTACTCCATAGAGATGATCATATATACATATACCTATGTGGGGACCTTCACACTATAGAACTTGGCTTGTATTTTCCAATGATGAGCCTCCTCAAACGAGCTCTAGGTTATCTTGAGCGAGCAAGTTGGATGCACGCCCACTAGTTCCATTGGAGAGATTTTCTTAGCTCATATGTGCATCCGTTGCAAGGCAATACCTACTCCTCACATCATATCTCTCATTTGGCCTTCTCGCCTATGATTGTCCTCATTGATGTGAGCCTTTCTCACCCTTTTTATCGTCCTCCTCCATCATATTTCTCTCTTTGACATCCTAAGTGTCAACTCTCGTGCTTACGCTGATCCATTGCATGAGTGCTCAAATATCGAAAGGGAGTGGATCAAATTGACTTGTACCTGGCTAGTGGTCTGGGGACGAGTCAAGATAAGATTCCAAAAAAGACTAAGTGTGAAACTTTAGTAGATTGAGTTTTCTCTCGTAATCCCATCGCCCAGTTGTTGCACACAAACAACAACTGGAGACATGCGAGTCACTGACAGCGAGATCCCTTGCACCTTAATGTTCTTATGTTGCTTGTTTCAATGCTAATATAGACTCTTGCTTGTTATGACTTGAATTGAATTACATACCGTGATTGCTTTACTTTCAAAGTTCTTATATGGTTGTTAGCATGTCACCACGGAGATTATGCTTGTTATCATTTACCTACTCGAGGACGAGCAGGAATTAAGCTTAGGGATGATGATACGTCCCAAACTTATATATAATTTCTGCTTGCTCCATGCATGTTTTCTTTGATATGGCTATGTTTTAGATACACTTTCATACACTTTTGATCATATTTGGAATAACCTATTAACTTAGTGCACCCGAGTGCCATTTCCTGTTCTCTGCTTGTTTTTCTATTTCAGGTTTCCCCCATACTAAAAATGCTGCAAAAATTCCGGAAAAATACAATACAAAATCAGCGTACCGGAAGCATCCGAAATAACAAAAGTGGGGCCAGAGGGCCACCACCAGGGGCCCAGGAGGTCTCCCGGCGCTCCCTAGGGTGGGGTCGCGCCAGGGGGCTACCTGGAACCCTGGTGGCCCCCCTGGCTGCCCCCGTTCGCCTATATATTCTCCATGATGGGAAACCTCGGAAGATATAACCCTTTTTCGCGATCTCGCCTCTGTTACGCCGCCGCCGCACTTCTAAGACCGAGAGCGCCAGCAGACCTCTTCCCGGCACCCTACCATAGGGAGGATTGACCTCCGGGAGCTTTTCCTCCACCACGGACTCTTCTCGGATGATCCGTGACTACTCTACCTTGGACCATGGGTCCATGATTAGTAGCTATGTGATGTTCTCCTACTCTCTTTGTTTTTAATGGATTAGACCTTGTGAGCTTTCCTACATGATCAAGGCACATATGTAATTCTTTCTGATGTTGCTCTGCTGAGTTTGCTGGGATCTGATGGATTATGAGACTATGTTCAGTTTGTGATTGAGTAATATATTTGGTTCTTGTCTTTTATATTTTTGTTCTCGAGTAATTCTTGCATGTTCTCCATTGTTGTTTATTTCTTTGGCCAAGTAGTAATTAGTGACTCCAAGAGGGAACGTTATGCTCGATTGTGGGTTCATGCCCCCTGATGACTAGGTTGAGGGAAAGAAACATGAGTCTAGGGGTTGTGTTGCTTCCACGAGGGGGAAAACAACGGTGCTTGTAACCGCGGTTGCAAGGACTGTTTACTTTACGCATAGTTCTTTTAATGAAGTTGTATGTTGCTTTGAGTTTACACTTTGGGTGGGGCTCACAACTTAATACTAGTGAGATGTTCTGGATAGACATCTTAAGGTGGATGATTAGTTGTAGATGCAGTTGGATTTCGATCTACTTATTTTGGCGTACCGCCCATGCTTTTGAGCCTCTTCCTTTCTGTGTAGCATAGTTAGCATTGCGGTGCATTTTTAATCTTGTCAATTGCCAAGCTGTGATTTGTTTACCTCGCATAGCAGTTTTATCTTCTTTTGGGAGAGAGACATCACTAATGAACATGATGGGACCCCAGTCCATATTCTCATCACTATTTACACGCTCAGTTTATTTCCGGCTTTTAATTTTAGTTGCGGTCACTATTATCCTTTATCCCTTGCGTTTGATCCTTTATAAACAACAAGGCCGGAGAGATTGACTACCTCTCCGAACTGCGTTGGGAGCAAAGTTATTTGTGTCGTGTGCATGTCCAGGTTAAGGAAGCAAGTTTTGTCTAAAACGATGCCATTGTTTCCTTGCCAGCTACTTGTCGCTTTCGAAGTCCTACGAGAGACACTCTAAACCATGGCATCTTTGCCAAGGGAAATTTGCTGCTATCCTACATATCACCTTCCACTTGGAGTAATCAACGAAGGGCGAGAAGCCATTATCATCTCTCGCACATCAGGACCGTGCAGGAGCGTGAAGGGTGAGTGTCCTAGACCCCTAATTGCATAGGATTTAGTCCGTCTGATGGCCTCTCTGCTGAGCCTAGGATGGGCTACGGCGTGTCGGATAGCATCGGTGGGGCATTACCTAACACAGTGTATGCCACCCTGGAGATCCGAGCGTGCATGCAGAACAATAGTGCACCCCCTGCAGGGAGTTTAATCTATTTGAATAGCCGTGTCCATGGTAATAGGACGCTTTATGATGAAGCTCGATCCTACTACTACAAACTACTACTATTAAACTGTTGGTTCTAGGTTTTCTTCCTCGCAGGGAAGTCGAGGAAGGGAACTCGGAGGAATTGATAATTTTTCATTATTACAACTTACTATTACACAATGCTGCAGCAACTTCTGTTGCATTGTTACTTTATGCTTTATATGAACCGTTGGCTGTTTTCTTCTTGTGCTACAAGACTCGTGTGAAGATTCTAGTCTTCGATAGTCCTAGTACATTCCCTCTTACCCTGGTACTTCTATCAAACAATCCACTATACAGCCTATTCATCCATTTTGATACAAGTGCATATTGCTTAGTAGCTTGGGTTTAAGTGTCGCTGAGTATGCTAGATACTCACCCTTGCTTTATTTCCGCCCTTTTGTTTTATATACCCGGATTGCTGCAACCAGACAATGGAACCCAGGAGCAGGAGTACCCCGGAGGCGGATACTACTACGTCGAGACCCCCGCTGACTAGGACAAGGAGTAGTTTCGAAAGTTCCCAGGAAGGAGGCCTTGCCTTTTCGATTTGTATCTCTGATGTTATTTGTGCTAGCCTTCTTAAGGAAAAACTTGACTAACAATGTCTGTACTCAAATATTATGGTTTGTATAACTTATCTATTCGGATCCTCGTGATCCCCGGTTTGTATATCAGATCCTTATCTTATTTGTGTCTAGTGTTGTGCTATGATATTCTCATCGTGGCACCCTAATTTCGGTCGTGTACCCTGCGTATATGATTACTGCGTGTATGATTGTTTTTGGGTGCGTCACAAATTGGTATCAGAGCCGACTGCCTGTAGGAAACCCCCTACCCACTACTTGGTCGAAGTTGAGTCTAGTATTTTCAAAAACTATTTTGCTAACTTAATGTTTGGCTTATGGGCCGACATCGATATCACCCCGTTGTGATATCTATGGTATTAGGATCCTTTTCTTCGTAACTTTCACTCTGGGATTCTACCTTCTTATCTTTGCTAGTAAGTTTTACTAACTCTGACATTAGGATCACGTGCTCGTTTTCCAACTGGAGTTCTGCTTCTAAACCCTCTATTGAGTCGTGTCACAGGGATATTGGACCAGTATCTCGGACCGCTGGATCCCCTTTCTCATTCAGGGCAGGCCACACATTCACTGGCTTAATTCCTGTGGCCAACAGTTTTCTTGCGACGTGATTGCCAAAGCTTTTGCTATGTCGCGTTGTGTATTCCTACCGCGTTCCGCGCACCGCCAATTGTGTCCTTTTTCCTTAATTTCTACGACGTTATGTTGTCATATTTTGACCGACTCTGTGTGTGGATTTGTATGTCTTAAATGACTACTCCTATATATATATATCCTCTCCCTTGTCGCTTTTCCTCATGCTTGTTTCCCTAACACACTAAATTGTCATCGCTGAAATTCCCTTGTTAAATTGTAGCAGGATGGATGGTCGTGGTTGTGGTCGTGGTGCCAACGATCCACCTCCGCCGCCAGATTACATGGCCGCGATGATGCAGCAGTTTCAGATGAACCAAGTGTATATTCGAGGAGTTATAGACCGGCTCCAGAACCAGAATCAGAACCAGCATCAGAAACATCAGCATGGGATTGATCTGCGGGGGTTCGTGCGACTCAATCCCCCTACCTTCCACCATCCTGATCAGCCGCTGGGCGCCGATGATTGGCTCCACGACATCACTCGCCAGCTGGAGTGTGCTGGAGTGAATGCTGCCAACTACGTCACCTTCGTGACTTATTTCATGCGGGGCCCCACTGCAGAGTGATGGGACACCCACAAGATCTCTCTAGCTGAAGGTATTGTCGTCTCCGGGAATGAATTCAAAGCTGCTTTCCGTGCTCATTACATCCCCCAGGTGGTTATGAACCCTATGAAGGCCGAGTTCCGCAACCTAGTTCAGGGCAGTAAAACTGTCGAGGCATATCAGAGGGAATTCCTCCACCTCTCCCGCTATGCTACAAGTGACCTCCTAGATGATGCAACCAGACAAGAGAAGTTCCGTGAAGGACTCAACTCAAATCTCCAGCTTTTCTCTGTCCCTGCTTGTCTTCCCCGACTTCGCCACTATGGTGAACTAGACTGTCACTCTTGAGACTGCTCAGTCTAGGTTCAAGGGTTCGCAGAAGCGCTACCGTGACGCTGGATCATCTTCGGGCACAACCTAGAAGCCGCGTGTATCGTCCACCTGCCCTTGCACCAAGGTCGTCGTATGTTTCACCCCGTCTGCCTCCACCACCGCCGAGACAACCAAAGGCTGAGACTGCTTCGTCTAACAATGCACCCCTCCTTCCTCAAGATGGACTGTGTTTCAAGTGGCACCTCCCAGGTCACTTTTCCAGAGACTGTGTAACACCCCGGGTGTCACGCTACAGTGATCACCTAATCTAATGCCAAGTCATCATGATTATGCTAATAATGATCACCCTTGATCACGGCTTGTTCAAATTTAGCCCAGATAAAATTTCCAAATTTCCCTTCACACTGTTCCCGTGTTCCGCACTGTAGCCATGGCGACCGACGCGGTCGCCATTGAACCCGCTCGCCCTTCCCTCCCTAGCACCGACTCCCAGGAGGATATGAGGCCCTCGTGGCCAGCAGGTTCGAACCCTAGATTGAGTTCCCCCTTCTTCTTCCCTCCCTCGTGCTACCTCTGTATGCCACACCCGAGCCGCTCGCTGGTTTCCTGTCGCTGCCGCCTCAGGGCCCACGCGGCCACCGCCCACCTCGTCGGCGGGGAGCATGTCCTGGAGGCCCTCCTTCGACTGCTCGGTCTCCCCAATGCGCTAATTCGGCCAGAGCTGCACCAACGCTGCCGCCCCCTTCTCCTACTTCTGCCACGGCCGTCGAGAGTCGCCACCGCGATTCGCCGGCTGCGTTTCTCCCCTGAGCCCGCTACCGTCTCCTTCGAGCTCCAGGTGAGCTCACGAACCTCCTCAAACCCTTTCCTTCCTCCCCTGTGTCCCGTAGGTCCGTCGCCACGAGTTCACGCTCCGAACGCCGCGGCAGGTCACCGTGGCCGTCGTGCCTCTAGTCCCGGCCGCGTCCAGCCCGCGCCCCGGTCGCGCTCTGCGCGTGCCCGCACGTAGCCGCACGCCCGCGCCACCCGTGGCCGCAAGTTGCGGATGCTGCTCTATCGCCCGCCGCCGTGCACTGCTGCAGCCGCCGCGCACCATGGCTGTTGCCGCTCGCTCGGTCGTGCCCTGCTTCTTTGTGGCCTTCCGCAAGCGTCCATGTTTGCCGCCGCCCCGCAACGCCCCACCTCGCCACGCTCATGCCCCCTCTTGCGCCCTGGCCAAGGCTCGTCGGCTGCCAGCCATAGCCGGCGTGCCCTCTGGCTCAGGGTTACGACCCCCCCTAACCCCCCTGTTGAATTAGCACTAAGAAATAACCACCCTGGGTCAATTACAAGTGGGCCTCGTTCCTTTAGTTAATTATTGTTCTAAAAAAGAAAAGAATGACCCCCTAACTGTATGACATGTGGGCCCTAGGCCATTAAGCTTTTCCTTGGTTAATTAAAAGGTTAGTTAAAAGATTGTATCAATGACAAGTGGGCCCAGGTGGTTAAACTAATCACTGGATTAATTATAATCAAATTTAACACTAGAGTCTATGACATGTGGGACCCCACTTTTATTAGATTAAAGAAAAAAAAATATTAAGCTTTCTCAATGATAGGTGGGACCCACTGGTCAGTTTGACCACTCAAACACCCCTGTGTATGACATGTGGGTCCCCTCTGTCAGGTTGACCAGGTCAAAATCACTGTTCAGGATAAGGTTTGGATTTAATAAATAAATAAAATGATTAAGATGATTAAATCTTTAAAAATCAATATCATACAATCCGTAACTCCGATGAAAATATTTTATACATGAAACTTGATCAGAAAAATGCAACGAATACAAATACGCTACCCGCATACCCACCGCACCCCTCTAACATACCGAACTCGAGACTTTCCCCCTCCGGATCGTCTGTCCGATAATTACCCGGTACCGGTAAAACTTTCCGGATGGAAATGTTCTGAACATAAAAGTTGTTCGGAATGCATCAACGATCACTAATAAACTATCCACATGTCTGTCAGATATCCACGACACCCCCGGCATGGTACCTTCCCCCTCCGGACACCCTGTCCGGTAATCACCCGGAGCCTAATACAACGTACTACGATAGAACCTCGTTAACATTGCGTTTTCCATGTCTTGTATTTGTATTGCTATTATTGCCGTGTATTTATTGTTTCCCCCCCCCTCTTATTGTCCGATAGACCCGGCAACCGCTGTCGACGGCCCGTGTGATCGACTACGTCATCGACGACCATACCTCTACCATCAAGCTACCAGGCTAGCAGAGCCATTCTCTTCCCCAGATATCGCCTATCTTTTCCGTACATTTCTTTGCACTAGGCATTGTTACTTATGCTGCTACGTTACAATCCTATTCAATTGCATAGCCTGTCATTGTCTCCCTTGATGTACCTTCCTTTATCCTATGCTGCCTAATATAATTATGAATTTTTCAGCAGTGAGCCCTGCTCATTGTTAGCTTGGATTAGATAGCGGGTCGTGATCACTCAGGGGAGTGACGTGGATACAATTATTATAACTGTAACAGGTACGGTGCAATGCAGACACCGCCTAAGGCCCCCTAGCTCGGCGTTGCCGAGCCACCATTAAGTGTGAGCTATCGAGGAGTAATCCTCGTACTCCACTCTTTGATGACTCTGTATAGCCGCTCTAGGTGCATGAGCAATGGTTGTCCTGAAAGGTAAGAGTCGGGCGACCCAACGGTGCCCGCGAGAGGTATTGCGTCGGGAACGACAGGGAGGGTACAACCGACGTTACTGGCGCGCTTGGCCCCTGCTTGTATCCGCGCGAGAGTTACCAAACCACGAAAGTCGAGCTCTACCAAGAGCACACGCGTGATAAGGTAAGGAGTCGGTTCACCTTGTTGGTAACCGCAAAGATTTGGTGGGACGATAGGGCAGGCACCGATGTACTGGTGGTCCTGACTATTGTCGTTGTCCGCGGGTCAGTTAAGTCGAGGAAACGATAACGGTTGTCACGCAGGTTTATTAAAATGCTAAATGGTTTGGCGGATGACTTGAGAGGCCCGTTGGTTTGTACGCACTACCTTCACATAGGATAAGGAGTTATGGGCTCCCCTGCGTCGTAGTTTGTCCGAAAGCTCTTCAGATGTTAGCAGTACCACGGGCTGATAGCCGGGAAGCGGTCTTGTCTTCTTTGCTGCAGCAGGTGTGTTTTGATTTTCTTTTGCTTCACCGGCCAGTCTCGTACCGTTCAGGAGCGCGGAAGGGTGAGGGACCTAGACCCCTGAGCGCATAGGATATAGTCCGGCGGATGGCCTCTCTGCTAAGCCTAGGATGGGCTGCGCCGTGTCGGATAGCTTTGGTGGAGCGTTCCCTAACAAGGTTCCCGCCACCCTGGAGATCCGAGCGTGCAGGCTGAACAGTAGTGCACCCATGCAGGGAGTTTAATCTATTCGAATAGCCGTGTCCACGGTAATAGGACGCTTTATGCTGAAGCTGGACCTTACCACTACAAACTACTACTATTAATCTGTTGGTTCCGGGTTTTCTTCCTCGCAGGTAAGTTGAGGAGGGGAACTCGGAGGCATATATTATTATTAATCATTACAACTTACTATTATACAATGCTGCATCAACTTTTGCTTCATTGTTACTTTATGCTTTATATAAACTGTTGGTTGTTCTCTTCTTGTGCTGCAAGACATCGTCGGAAGATGCTAGTCTTCGATAGGCCTAGCTTCTTACCCTTATTCTGATTTCTTCCTTGCAGTCAACTATATACAGCATCCCCTTGCCATTTGATACAAATGCATAAATTCTTAGTAGCGGACGTAAGACTCGCGGGTATGCTAGATACTCACCCTTTCTTTATTTCCCCCTTTTTGTTTTTCCTGATCGGCTGCTGCAGTCGACGTTGGAGCCTTGGAGTCCAGGAGCACGAGATCCCCGATGCCTTCTATGATGTCGAGTTCCCCGTTGACCAGGAGTAGTTTGGAGATTCCCAGGAAGGAGGCCTCGCCTTTTCGATCGTTGTTGTTTATGTGCCAGCCTTCTTAAGGCAAATCATGTGTACCTTGTGTCTGTACTCAGATACTATTTCTTCCGCTAACTTTGTGCTCTCGAGCTTTTGTATTCGAGCCCTCGTTGCCCCTGGCTTGTATTAAACAACTTGTATTATTTTATTTGTAGAGTTGTGTTGTGATATCTCATCGTGAGTCCCTAATCACGATCGTGTACCTTGCATGTATGATTACTGTCCCCAGTCTGATTTTGGGGGCGTCACAAGTTGGTATCAGAGCCGACTGCCTGTAGGACACATCTTCCAATTCCTTCGTCGAAGTCGAGTCTAGTCTTTGCAAAACTACTTTACTAACAGTGTCGTGTGGCTTATCGGCCCACGTCCCAAAATGGGTGGTATTAGGATCTTTTTCTCCGCATCCTTACTCTGGGACTCTGATCTCTCTTCTCTTTCGGGTTAATGATTTTTCTAACTCTAGCATTAGGTTCTCATGACATTAGATTCTCGTGACTACTTCCTCCCGGAGAGCCCCTCATTATAGATGAACGCTTGCTTCACGAGAAGATTTCGAAGATTACTCTCCGATAAAACTCCCGAGACCATATGTGCCGATCACCTTTACAATTACCTACCACCGATAAGTCCGTACGTGTAACCACATACACCTTTCGTTCATCCATTCAATCCCAGTTGCTCTTGTGTTCACAAGATGCATCGAAATACTTTCCGTTGTTTCGGAAATCCATTGAGCCTACTAACTTACAGCTTCTTTTCACCCTTCAGATAATTCCTCACATTTATCGAGGATCCGTTCTTCCTCAGTGGTTCATGTGATTCCCATAATAATTTGAAATACTATTCGATCTCGTGACAATCCTCGGCAGCCTACTTCTTTGGAGATTCTTCTTACGTGCTTGCACTATGATTTATCCCGTTTGTCTTGTAGACTTTGATGACCTCCCTTGGCATTGCCATTCTCATCTGTTGAATCATCGTGTGTGCTAGTGCATGCAATCATCTGTTGATCCCCATGAATTCATTCTTCCGGCTCAGACGTCATTCCGGACATGAGCTGGATCTCGGTATGTCAAACCTGAATTGATTGACCGTCAAGCTTATATTCAACTTATCCATGTTTGGTCGATGTATCCGAATCTGATACACCGTTATGGAAATCATAATTCATTTGTACTTAAGCATCGAAATATTCAGATGCTTCTATCATCCGATGCCTTTGTATTCTTTCTTCTTATGGTTGAGTACCGATACTCACCCCAGACTCTCTGTACGCCGTCTGAACTTTTTTGGGGGATTGTTACCTGCCATCCCCTTGTGTCCTAAATCATTAACGAGCTTCCCCTAATACAAATGCCTTTGGCAAACGGTATCATGTGGTACGTATCATAAGCCTTCTGCTTTCAAACTTGTATCTCTTGTTCCTATTGATTGTCGTATAGATTCGTAAAATGTCCCTATGGGTTGTATCTATGCTTCATCCATCTGTGTGAACCCATGAACTTATACGGGTCTAACTCTACTAGTGTTATGCCAGATAAAATTTTGGAACACTACAAATTCATCGACAGCGAGAAGTGAATGAAAGGCTATGCATTGAAGAAGTGGGAGTCGACCCTGAACCTTTGTGTTCATGCCCATGGATACTATGTAGAACTTATCATGAAAGCTTCTTGTAAAATGATTATCCCCTTGGCATAAATTTATATTACGTTTATGATCTTCCGTCCTACCTTCGAGTATTACCCCTATGTTATCTCGAAAATATTGGGCCATTGCACCACCTCTCATGAATTCATGCTGGTGCGATATTTCTCATAGATTTTCCCATTCCACAAGTTATGGGTTGTCGTCAACCGAGGACACCGAATACCATTTGTCTCACCTTTTCATGGGCTCGATGTCGTCATTGTTCGATTGTATTTTCTTGAAACCTTTTGCCATGATGAGTCGTGGTCATCATCGACATTTTTACTTCTCCCAAGTATTGCTTGGATGCATCGTGAGAAATACCATCCTTGCCCCTCGATGATTTGAGTTATCATCGACATTTTCACTTCTCCCAAGTGTTACTTGGATGCATCGTGAGAAATATTATCCTTGCCCCTCGATGATTTGTGATCATCGACAACCTTCTTCGACCCCCACCCCCGCCAATACAGACTTGATCATATATATCTTTCTCTGCATTCTCTTGGGAAAGATATACACGTGATACTTGTGTATCAATACATTTTCCTTTCCATTGATTCGACTAATCAGATAATCACATCTTCCCTTTCATTGGTCTGTTTACCCTTTCTTTGAATATAAATTACCCGAGTAGTGATAATTTCTTGCTGTTGTAAACACTTCGGTGTACTACTTTGTCCGTACAACCTATTCCACCGATGGACGAGAACTTTGCCTATTGGTCCGCCTCGTCTTAACAAGCAGGAAAACGGTTCTGTGCGTCGCTCGCCCTTGGTACCGACGTTGTTGCCAACATAGCTGAAAAACTGTGTTCTGACATATCTTGGAACTTAATCACAAGGAATGCCATCAAACTACTTGTTCAATGTGGGCCCATAACCCACAGTTCCACAGGATCAAAACCTGACTCTCTTTTACCTTTCAGTTCTCGAGGTTATTCCTCTTGCTTGAACCCATATGAAATTCACGAGTCCTCTACCTTGTGATATTCAGTTCGATATCAGACTCGGTGCTTATGCCTGATGCTTTGGACCCCTTTTTCATCATCCGTCATCGGCATCGAATGCATGCCTATCCGCTTGAAAACTTCTAATGCATTCTTTTGTTTCTCTCGATGTATCTCCCTGAGTTTAACTCGTTGGATACTTTGTACCCCATCCCATTGGGCCATCTCGGTTGAGTAACCTTGTATCAATCCGACCCACCCCCCTTAAGCTTTCCTCCTAGCCTATTCGTAGGTACGATGAAGCCCCCACAGGAAGGATAACAACTCGTCGAGATGCACCGATGCAGAGAAGTGAAGACATCAACGAGAAGGATTAACTTCTTCGATAAGGACAACAAGACCCAGAAGAATCGTTAGAATACGAAACCGAAATCTTACCCCTTACACTACTTTTAATTCTCGGGGTGAGAATTCTTTGTAGTGGTGGAGATTTTTAACACCCCGGGTGTTACGCTACAGTGATCACCTTATCTAATGCCAAGTCATCATGATTCTGCTAATAATGATCACCCTTGATCACGGCTTGTTCAAATTATGCCCAGATAAAATTTCCAAAACTAAGTGGAAATAAAACCTTGCCCTAAAATTATGCAAGAAATTTTATTAAATGCCTAAATATCAGTATGTCATATTACAAATGAAATGGGGTTTTATTAAAATGCTTTTACTAGTGTAATAAAAATCAAAACAGTAGCGAATCAACACCAAGTGACCTTTTAATATTTAAATGGGCTTCAAATCAATTTTTAAAAAGGTGCCAAACTTTTTGTGGCATCACTATGTGGTGCAACAGGAATATTGGTACCGGTTACATGTTTTTATAAAATAAATTGCTCACCTAGTAAAATAAAATAGGAAAGATATATGATTAGCAAAAACAAACAAAAAACAAAAATGGGAGAGGTGTATCTGTCACCTGGGGCAACTACCAACCGGGCCCAGCCCATCTTCCCTCTCCCTTCTCCCTTCACACTGTTCCCGTTTTCCGCACTGTAGCCATGGCGACCGACACGGTCGCCATTGAACCCGCTCGCCCTTCGCTCTCTAGCACCGACGCCTAGGAGGATAAGAGGCCCTCGTGGCCAGCGGGGTCGAACCCTAGATCGAGTTCCCCCTTCTTCTTCCGTCCCTCCTGCTACCTTTGTACGCCACACACGAGCCGCTCGCTGGTTTCCCGCCGCCGCCGCCTCAGCGCCCACGCGGCCACCGCCCACCTCGTCGGCGGGGAGCATGTCCTGGAGGCCCTCCTTCGACTTCTCGGTCTCCCCCATGCGCTAATTCGGCCGGAGCCGCACCAACGCCGCCGCCCCCTTCTCCTACTTCTGCCACGGCCGTCGACAGTCGCCGCCGTGATTCGCCGGCTGCGTTGCTCCCTTGAGCCCGCTGTCATCTCCTTCGAGATCCCGGTGAGCTCATGAACCTCCTCAACCCGTTTCCTTCCTCCCTTGTGTCTCGTAGGTCCGTCGCCACGAGTTCGCGCTCCGACCGCCGCTGCAGGTCACCGTGGCCGTCGTGCCTCTAGTCCCGGCCGCGTCCAGCCCGCGCCCCGATCGCGCTCTGCGAGTGCCCGCACGTAGCCGCACGCCCTCGCCACCCGTTGCCGCAAGTTGCGGCTCCTGCTCTGTCGCCCGCCGCCGTGCACTGCTGCAGCCGCCGGACACCATGGGTGCTGCCGCTCGGTCGACCGTGCCCTGCCACTTTGTGGCCTTCCGCACGCGTCCATGTTCGCCGTCGCCCCGCAACACCCCACCTCGCCGCGCCCATGGCCCCTCTTGCGCCCTGGCCTAGGCTCGCCGGCGGCCAACCATGGACGGCGTGCCCTCTGGCTCGGGGTTACGACCCCCCTAACCCCCTATTGAATTAGCACTAAGAAATAACCACCCTGGGTCAATTACAAGTGGGCCTCACTCCTTTAGTTAATTATTGTTCTCAAACAGAAAAGAAAGACCCCCTAAGTGTATGACATGTGGGCCCTAGGCCATTAAGCTTTTCCTTTGTTAATTAAAAGGTTAGTTAAAAGATTGTAGCAATGACAGGTGGGCCCAGGTGGTTAAACTAATCACTGGATTAATTATAATCATATTTAACAATAGAGTCTATGACATGTGGGACCCCACTTTTATTAGATTAAAGAAAATCTTTTTATTAAACTTTCTCAATGGCAGGTGGGACCCACTGGTCAGTTTGACCAGTCAAACACCCATGTGTATGACATGTGGGTCCCCTCTGTCAGGTTGACCAGGTCAATATCACTGTTCTGGATAACGTTTGGATTTAATAAATAAATAAAATGATTAAGATGATTAAATCTTTAAAAATCAATATCTTATAATCCGTAACTCCGATGAAAATATTTTATACATGAAAGTTGATCAGGAAAATGCAACGAATACAAATACGCTACCCGCATACCCACCGCACCCCTCCAACATACCGAACCTGAGACTTTCCTCCTCCGGACCGTTTGTCCGATAATTACACGCTATCGGTAAAACTTTCCGGATGGAAATTTTCTGAACATAAAAGTTGTTCGGAATGCATCAACGATCACGAATACACTATCGACATGTATGTCAGATATCCAAGACACCCGGCATGGTACATTCCCCCTCCGGACACCCTGTCCGGTAATCACCCGGAGCCGGTATTTCATCTCCGGATGAATTCCCGCTCCGAGCCTAATACATTGTACTGCGATAGAACCCCGTTAAAATTGCGTTTGCCATGTCCTGTATTTGTATTGCTCTCATTGCCGTGTATTTATGGTTTCTCCCCCCTCTTATTGTCCGATAGACCAAACGACCGCTGTCGACGCCCCGTGTGATCGACTACGTCGTCGACGACCCTACCCCTAACGTTGAGCTACCAGGCAAGAAGAGCCATTCTCTTCCCCATATATCGCCTATCTTTTCCGTACATTTCTTGAACTAGGCATTGTTACTATTGCTGCTATGTTACAATCCGATTCAATTGCATAGCCTTTCATTGTCGCCCTTGATGTACCTTCCTTTATCCTATGCTTCCTATTATAATTATGCATTTTTCAGCAGTGAGCCCTGCGCATAGTTAGCTTGGATTAGATAGCGGGTCGTGATCACTCAGGGGAGTGAGGCGGATACAATTATTATAACTGCAACAGGTACGGTACAATGCATACACCTCCTAAGACCCCCTAGCTCGGCTCTGCCGAGCCACCATCAAGTGCGAGCTATCGAAAAGTAATCCTCGTACTCCACTCGTTGATGACTCTATATAGCCGCTCTAGGTACCAGAGCAATGGTTGTCCTTAAAGGTAAGAGTGGGGCGACCCAACGGTGCCCGCGAGAGGTATTGCGTCGGGAACGACAGGGAGGGTACGACCGACGTTACTGGCTCGCTTGGCCCCGTCTCGTATCTCACGAGAGTTACCAAACCACGAAATTCAAGATCTACCAAGAGCACACGCGAGATAAGGGAAGGAGTCGGTTCACCTTGTTGGTAACCACAAAGACTTGGTGGGACGACAGGGCAGGTACCGATGTACTGGTGGTCCTGACTGCTGTCATTGTGCGCGGGTCAGTTATGTCGAGGAAACGATAACGATTGTCACGCAGGTTAATTAAAATGATAAATGGTTCGGCGGATGACTTGAGAGGCTCGTTGGTCTGTACGCACTACCTTCGCGTTGGATAAGGAGTTATGGGCTCCCCTGCGTCGTAGTTTGTTCGAAAGCTCTTAGAACGTCAGCAATACCACGGGCTGATAGCCGGGAAGCGGTCTTGTCTTCTTTGCTGCAGCAGGTGTGTTTGGATTTTATTTTGCTTCTTCGGCCAGTCTAGTACCGTTCAGGAGCGCGGAAGGGTGAGGGACCTAGACCCCTTAGCGCATAGGATATAGTCCGGCGGATGGCTTTGGTGGAGCATTCCCTAACAAGGTTCCCGCCACCGTGGAGATCCGAGCGTGCAGGCTGAACAGTAATGCACCCCTGCAGGGATTTTAATCTATTCGAATAGCCGTGTCCACGGTAACAGGACGCTTTATGCTGAAGCTGGACCTTACCACTACAAACTAATACTATTAATCTGTTGGTTCCGGGTTTTCTTCCTCGCAGGGAAGTCGAGGAGGGGAACTCGGAGGCATATATTATTATTAATCATTACAACTTACTATTATACAATGCTGCAGCAACTTCTGCTTCATTGTTACTTTTTTATATAAACTATTGGTTGTTCTCTTCTTGTGCTGCAAGCGGAATATGCTAGTCTTCGATAGGCCTTGCTTCTTATCCTTTTTCTGATTTCTTCCTTGCAGTCCACTATATACATCCTCCCCTTTCCATTTGATACAAATGCATAAATGCTTAGTAGCAGACGTAAGACTTGCGGGTATGCTAGATACTCCCTTGCTTTATTTCCCCCTTTTTGTTTTGTCTGATCGGTCGACGTTGGAGCCTTGGAGTCCAGGAGCAGGAGATCCCCGATGCCGACCACCGCAACATGTAGATCCTCGATGCCTTCTACGACGTCGATTTCCCCATTGACCAGGAGTAGTTTGGAGGTTCCCAAGCAGGAGGCCTCACCTTTTCGATCGTTCTTTTTTATGTGCTAGCCTTCTTAAGGCAGATCATGTGTACCTTGTGTCTGTACTCAGATACTATTGCTTCCTCTAACTTTGTGCTCTCGATCTGTTGTATTCGAGCCCTCGTGGCCCCTGGCTTGTATTAAACAGCTTGTATTATTTTATTTGTAGAATTGTGTTGTGATATCCAACCGTGAGTCCCTAATCTCGATCGTGTACCTTGCGTGTATGATTACTGTACACGGTCTGATTTTGGGGGCGTCACAGACTGCCCCCAGCGACAGAATCAATTGGTAGTTCATCCTGTTGGCCGCGGAAATGGCCGTGCCAACAACAGGACCACCAACTATATCACTGGGTCTTCTGCTCACACTCGTGATCATGCTTACCACATTGATCGTGATGAAACTCAGGAACAACCCGCTACAGTGATGGGTACTCTCCTCGTTAACTCAATACCTGCTTCTATTTTACTTGATTCAGGAGCATCACATTCATTAATGTCGGAAGCATTTTCATTGCCGCATAACATTCCTCTGGAAAAGATGAACCCACTGATGGTTGTTCGCACCCCGATAGGCCAATGCCGAACCACCATGTTGTGCCCAATACCACCGTTTAAATCAAAGAAGTTGTATTCCGTGTATCCTTCATAATTCTGAAGTCTTCAACCATAGACCTCATTCTGGGAATGGATTGGTTGAAAGTCCACAATGCCGCACTGTATTGTGGCACCAAGTCTGTCCAACTTTTTCACCCCTTCGGCGAGGTTGTTAACCACACCACCCGAATTACCCGTGATGATGAAGCACAGATAAATATGATGAATGCTTTGAAGGTCTCACCTCTTGAAGGAATTGAGAAAGTTCTAGCCGTTTGTGATTTTCTCGACGTCTTCCCAGAAGAACTGTCGGGAATACCCCCGATCAGAGAGGTAGAATTCTTCATCGACTTGAAGCCCGACACCGTCCCTATTTCCAAGCACCCTTATAAGATGCCGCCTCATCGCCTCCTTGAACTAAAGAAGGAGATCGACACGGCACTCAACAAAGGCTTCATCCGTTCAAGTTCCTCTGCTTGGGGAGCACCTTCGCTCTTTCTCAAGAAGAGCGATCGGACAAACCGTTTGGTCCAAGATTACCGACCTATCAACCAGGCCACGATACGGAACAAGTACCCACTTCCTCGGATCAATGATCTGTATGATTAACTTGCTGGATCTATGGTGTTCTCTAAACTCGAATTAAGGTTGGGTTACCATCAGATCCGGGTCCGCAAGGAGGATATCTCGAAGACCGGTTTCATTACTCGCTATGGTTCATACGAGTACACCGTCATGTTGTAACATCCCAAAATTTTAAAAAATTTGGGATGTTAATAAATAAATTATAATAATGATTGTTTGCTTGATATGTTTGATTTTCACTAGGATCTAAAACTTTTGGAGTTGAATTGAATAATAAAAATGAGAGGGAATAAAAGGACTTTCCCTAATATTCATTGTTGGTGTTTTGGAATTTTATATTTAAAACAATTCCAACAAATTAAAAATGAGGGAAGGTAATATGACTCCTTCATTATAAAAGAAAGTTGGAAATTTTTTAATCTGATGTTATTTTAATTGGAGTTATTTAAATAATTTTCCATTCAAAAATAATTATAACATGAGAGAAGATAAAATGACTTCTCTAGAAAAATTGAGTGGAAACTATTTAAATAATTATTTGACATTTTTGTGAATTGCTAAAATATTTTATAACTAAATAAAGTCATTGAAAAATATATTTATATTATTTATCTTTTTGGAAAACATTTTCATTGCATAATTTTATTTGGATTATTATATGAATTTAGGAATTTATTTCATATTTTTTGATGTGTATTTTTTTTGTAAAATTGTTTGAAGTTTCGGTTTTAAAGAAAAAGAACAACCGTAGAAGCCGGCCCAACAGTTTATTTTCCGCCCGCGAGTGCAATTGGAGCCCGATTCGGTTCGAGGTTATTTTTTTTCCTTTGTTTGTGTGCCTATTTATAGAATTCCAGAATTTCTTTTTTCCTTTTTTTCTTTTTTTGGAAAACCCTAGACGCCGGGTCCCGCATCGCCGCCGCCAGGACCCGCCGCCGCCGCCGCTCGCGCCGGCCACCGCCTCCGGTCGGCACCGCCCCTCCGCCCCGCGCCATCCCTCTGCCGCGACGCCGAGCGCCACGCCGCCGCGCCGGCAAGCCGCGCCTCCGTGTCGCCGCCGGCCGCACAACGCACCGTCCGCGCGCGCGCCGCCAGCTCGCCGCCCTCGCCGGACCTCGCACCCTCCCCGGAGCCGAGCCGCCTCGCCGGAGAAGCCCCTCACCGGAGTTAACCCTATCCAGATCGGGTCAAACTGCCTAGGGACCCAATTGCTTTTTGCAAAATACTTTATTTGCAAATAGGTCCTTATCTACAGAAAAGACCCTGATCTTGCGTCCGGAATATCTCCTAATCCATGTGTCGGAATCAGGTGTAACTTTTTCCTACGCGCTCGTCTTGTTCTATAGTTTAGCATGGAATCAACTTTGCACATATTTCCACACTTTTGAATTTGAATTCATTCAAATTCAAATTCCAGAGGCCGTATCTTTTAAATCGTTGATCCAAATTGAGTGATTCTTTTTGCGTTGGATCACTCGTGTCATGTACTTTCCGTTTATATCTTATGTACACATAGATTAAAAAGTTTATTGGTCTGTTCAAATTAAAATTCAATTCAAATTTGAAACCGCTATGACCTGTGTTGTAGTATTCCGTTCCACGTGATTCTTTTTGCATATTGGATCCCATGTACCATCCTATCGGCTATATCCACACACCTTTCATATTTCCATGATCTATATCCATGAATTCATAATGTATCTTAGTCATGATCTTTTATATCAAAAATCCTTTATCTGTTGACTATCTCGAGTTCACCTTCCACCTGCCACCTTCGAGCACCTCGACACTTATAGCAAATATCACACTATGCATCTGTAGGAAGTTTTATATTATTATTGTTGCAAACGTGGTAGGACATGCTTGCTATATATTTTCTATGCTTGTAGACGTGGATTGGTTTGAGATTACATTGAGCTATGTGACGATTTAATGACTTGACTAGCAACCTTTAATTAGAATACACCTCTGGACGGGCAGGGAGTGCTTTCTGGGGGATCGTGCCTTATCTAAGGCGAGACCAGGTTGTACCCCTAATGGTTGGTTTTGGTTGTCGCAAGTACGTCATGGTATCTACCCTCTGAACGTAAGTGTGCGCCGTCCAGGCTCAAAAATATCAGACATACTTGGTGACTAGGAGCTTCCATGTATAGCCGCTGGCCATATGAGCTATGGTTTAGTTGAGTACGATGTAGGAAGCCTCTCCCGTGCAAAGCTAGCAGATGTAGATCTGATAGGTGTACCGTCTTGCCGTTGGGTGTAGGTGACCTCTTCTGAAAGACTTCGTATCAATCTTCTGGTTGAGTCCAGCGGGGAAAGTGTACTAACCTCCGCAGAGTAAAAACTAATCATGATTAGCCGTGTCCCCGGTTATGGACATCCTTGAGCTACTAGATATTATTGTTACTGGAGGATCTTGACACATTAATCACCATAATAAATTTGAGTGGGTAAGATTTTAATAAAGGGTGTGGATTGGGACTGGGTTGCCCAGTTCAATCTTAAGTAGTAGGTTAAACTAAAACTTTGACTAGGTACATTTGGAAAATCAGCTTTCTGCAAAATAAAACCATAAGCATTTCCTTTGACTTATCCTTGCATGTAGCGATAGGTCTGTTATATCCTTTTTCGTGTGACTTGCCATACAAATGAGATGTACTGACCCGTTGTCGGGCTGTAACCTTCGGTGTTGCAGGTTCTTCAGATGACCAGTAAGGTGAGTTTAGGGTCGCGAGTCTTCACTCAGCATGTTCGCTTGTGAATGTTGATGGGACTCCTTGTTATTTGCTTTTGCTTCCGCTATATTTATGTTGAATAAGCTAGCCTTGAGCTATGCAACTTGTTATTTATATTATTCTCGATCATACGATGTAATAATGATGCACTTGTACTTTGATATACATCTATGATACTGTGTGTGCCAGCGAGTTCGATCCAGGGACTGGCACTTGATCATAGATACTCCAATTCTATGTGAATTGGGTCGTTACAGATGGTATCAGAGCCCATGTTGACTGTAGGTCGTGACCCTAGAAAATGGATAGAAAAAGCCATAGGAACAAAATTATTTTTATCACTCTTTGATTACTTACTCTCTCCACTAGTATATCTCATCTATTATTCATCTTCTAAACTCGTTCTCTTGTTTTAATGTAAATTGACCATCCTTTTTTCTTATGCCCCCGAGGACGTGACTTTTGAGAAGTACATCATCAACCTCATGGATCAATTGAAGTTACCACTACCAGAACTAGAAGAAGTATCGTATGGGGTTTAATGAGTTTTCATACTACGAGAGGAACTTCAAGATCAGCTTAGCTAAGATGGATGAAGCTTAGATTCAGACCACCAATTTTATGTGAAGTTAGATAAAAGAATTGAACGTAGTATGATTAGATCGTATGTATTGCACATATGACCTCACTCTAGGTTTTCTTGTGTGGTGTGTCTTTTGAGTGGTTTATTGATTGTTGTGTTTTATGTTTTGTGTTTCCTTCGTGAGTAGAATAAGTTTACGTTTCATTAGACCCCATCTATTTAGTATGCTTCAAGACCGAAGGAGACGCAAACACAAGAAGAATAACTTGACAAGTGACATGACGATACGAAGATTGCTTCGATAATGCAAAACTGAAGCTACCGTCATTGAAGACTTGAAGACTTGAAGACCTGGAAGATTAAAGTTTCTATCGTTAGATCGTTTCTGTGAGTTGTCATCTCTTGTGTTTTACTGACACCTACACATCAGAAATTATTTTCAAAACTTGGGTGATGTTTGTATGGGTACCTCTCTCTATCTCTCTCTACCTAACTATCTACATTCTATTCCCCCTTATCCTAATACCTACACTAAAGGAGTTACTACAATGGTTGCTAATGTCAAGACCTGGAATAAAGATGGATGCAACCAATGCCGAGTTCAAAGTTAACCTCATGTGCCAGGATCTTACAACAAGCAAGGACAATCTTGCTGAAGGAATAACCCTGAAGGAAGTTGTAGTTCACTAGTACACGTTTTATAGCAGTCTTCGTAAAACAGAGAGTTGTGAAGAAACGATAGATGTTTTGTTTGGCTTGTAGAACCATGGATTTATCTAAACCAAGTTCATGAATAATAAGGAATTCTGCAAGGCTTGTGAGGATGTCCGAGTGTTAGATTGCGAGATTGGCTAAACCATATACAAGGTAATAATTTGGGTGCGGAATGGATTGGCCCCCGTGATGACTACTCTTATTATTCGGTCTTGCTATGCGGGATAGTAAATCTTGTGTGACTTACTTATAGCAGAAAGAAGCCGATGTTAAGCCTGAACCATGGAATGGTACAATGTTTGACCCATGTAGAAGATTATCGTTAATAATAGTAGATTATGCGGTGAGTATAGACCAAGACCATTTCATGCAAGCATCCCGTAAAAGCATTCTTGATGATCACCATGAGGAAATCGATAGTTGTTTATTATTGGCGCCTACCTTGTCAGCCATGAAGGTTCGGTATATGGAAGACTCCTCTTTTACTAAGGATTCAAGACCTCAAAGGAGTTGGTGAAATATCTATGAAGGATGTCATCGATGGAGCAAGGCTCATCAAGACCCTGTGGCATTCCTTTTAAGGGTGGTAGCGCCCTGAACCATCAGTGGATAGGTGGACTATCATGAAGACCCAAACCATAACATTTTCCTTCTAGCCTTTTCGAATCTCGAAGACGAGATTCCTTTTAAGGGTGGTAGTCTGTAACATCCCAAAATTTTCCAATTTTTGGAATGTTAATAAAGAAATTATAATAATGATTGTTTGCTTGATATGTTTGATTTTCACTATGATCTGAAACTTTTGGAGTTGAATTGAATAATAAAAAAGAGAGGGAATAGAAGGACTTTCCCTAATATTCATTGTTGGTGTTTTGGAATTTTATATTTAAAAAGAATCCAATAAATTAAAAATGACAGAAGGTAATATGACTCCTTCATTATAAAAGAAAGTTGGAAATGTTTAATGTGATGTTATTTTAATTGGAGTTATTTAAATAATTTCCATTCAAAAATAATTATAACATGAGAGAAGACAAAATGACATCTTTAGAAAAATTGAGTGGAAACTATTTAAATAATTATTTGAGATTTTTGTGAATTGCTACAATTTTTTATAACTAAATAAAGTCATTGAAAACCATATTTATTTTTATTTATCTTTTTGGTAAACATTTTCATTGCATAATTTTCTTTGGATTATTATATGAATTTAGGAATTTATTTCATGTTTTTCCGATATGTATTTATTTTTGTAAAATTGTTTGAAATTTCGGTTTTAAAGAAAAAGAACAACCGTAACCAGCCGGCCCAACATTTTTTTTCGCCCGCGAGCGCAATTGGGGCCCAAGTTGGTTCAATGTTGTTTTTTTCCTTTGTTTGTCTGCCTATTTATAGATTTCCAGAATTTCTTTTTTTCCTTTTTTTCTTTTTTGTGGAAAACCCTAGCCGGCGGGCCCCTCATCGCCGCCGCCAGGACCTGCCGCCAGGTCGGCACCGCCCCTCCTCGTCACGCCAGTGTTCTGCCGCGATGCAGAGCGCCACGCCACCCCGCAGCCCGCAATCGCCTCCAGGGCCTCCCAGCCATCTCGTGCCGCCGCCGTCTCCCCTCCACGCCGCCGCGCTGCGCCGGCCACAAACCGCGCCGCCCGCGCGCGCGCCGCCACCAGCGGCCGCCCACCGCCGGCTCCCCGCCCTGGCCGGACCTCGCACCCTCGCCAGAGCCGAGCTGCCTCGTCGGAGAAGCCCCTCACCGGAGTCAACCCGATCCAGATCAGCTTAAACTGCCCCAAGGACCCGATTGCTTTTTGCAAAATACTTTCTTTGCAAATAGGTCCTTATCTGCAGAAAGGACCCTGATCTCGCATCCGCAATATCTCCTAATCCGTGTGTCGGAATCAGGTGAAACTTTTTCCTACACGATCATGTTGTTCTATAGTTTAGCATGCAATCAACTTTGCACATCTTTCCACACTTTTGAATTTGAATTCATTCAAATTCAAATTCAAATTCCGGAGGCCGTATCTTTTAAACCGCTGATCCAAATCGAGTGATTCTTTTTGCGTTGGATCACTCGTGTCATGTAATTTCCGTTTATATCTTATGTACACAAAGATTCAAAGTTTTATTGATCTGTTCAAATTCAAATTTAATTCAAATTTGAAACCTCTATGACCTGTGTTGTAGTATTCCGTTCCACGTGATTCTTCTTACATATTGGATCACATGTAACATCCTATCGGCTATATCCACACACCTTTCATATTTACATGATCTATATCCATGAATTCATAATGTCTCTTTAGCATGATCTTTTATATTAAAAATCCTTTATCTGTTGACTCTCTCGAGTTCACCTTCCACCTGCCACCTTCGAGCACCTCGACACTTGTACCGTATCGAGCCTAGCTATTTTTGTTGCTCAACCTTGTTGTATTTGATTGATTGTTCTTGTGATTCTTGTTGATGGCATGATTGCTTATTTGAGTTCTTTCGTTGAAGATAGATTGCTCCGAGTGTGACGAGTAGAGTTATTTGGATCGTGAGAGAGAAGAACTTCATCTAATGTACAAGGCAAGTCATACTTTGACCATTTCACGACCTATATTTTTACTTATGCTTGTAGCAAATATCACCCTATGCATGTGTAGGAAGTTTTCTTTTATTATTGCTGGAAACCTGGTAGGGTAGCCATATGATCTTATCCTGTTTTCTTAGATAACCTAGCACGTGCTTGCTATATATTTTCTATGCTTGTAGACGTGGATTGGTTTGAAATTACATTGAGCAATGTAAGGATTTAATGACTTGAATAACAACCTTTAATTAGAATACACCTCTGGACGGGCAGGGAGTGCTTCCTGGGGGCTCGTGCCTTATCTAAGGCGAGACCAGGTTGTACCCCTAATGGTTGGTTTTGGTGGTCGAAAGTACATCATGGTATCTACCATCTGAACGTAAGTGGGAGCCGTCCAGGCTCAAAAAGATCAGACATACTTGGTGACTAGGAGCTTCCATGTACAGCCGCTGGCCATATGGGCTCTGGCTTAGTTGAGTACGATGTAGGAAGCCTCTCCCGTGCAAAGCTAGCAGATGTAGATGTGATTGGTGTACCGGCTTGCCGTTGGGTGTAGGTGACCACTTCTGAAAGACTTCATCTCAATCTTCGGGTTGAGTCCAGCGGGGAAAGTGTACTAACCTCTGCAGAGTAAAAACTAATCATGATTAGCCATGTCCCCGGTTATGGACATCCTGGAGCTACTAGACATTACTTTTACTGGAGGATCTTGACAGATGAATCACCATAATAAATTTGAGTGGGTAAGATTTTAATAAAGGGTGTGGATTGGGACTGGCTTGCCCAGTTCAATCTTAAGTAGTAAGTTAAACTAATTTTTTTACTAGGTAGATTGGGAAAATCAGCTTTTTGCAAAATAAAAGCATAAGACTTTCCTTTGACTTATCCTTGCATGTAGCGATAGGTCTGTTATATCCTTTTTCGTGTGACTTGCCGTACAAATCAGATGTACTGACCCGTTGTCGGGCTGTAACCTTCGGTGTTGTAGGTTTTTCAGACGCCCAGTAAGGTGCGTTTAGGGTCGCGGGTCTTCACTCAGCATGTTTGCTTGTGGATGTTGATGGGACTCCTCGTTATTTGCTTTTGCTTCCACTATATTTATGTTAAATAAGCTAGGCTTGATCTATGCCACTTGTTATTTATATTATTCTAGATCATACGATGTAATAATGATGCACTTGTGCTTTGATATACATCTATGATATTGTGTGTGCCAGCGAGTTCGATCCAGGGACTGGCACTTGATCACAGAGACTCCAATTCTATGTGAAATGGGTCGTTACACATGTCCTTTGGCTTAACCAATGCTCCGGCCACCTTCTACCGATTGATGAACTATATATTCATGGAATATCTTGACAAGTTTGTAGTGGTTTATCTGGATGATATATTGATTTATTACAAGAATGATGAAGAACATGCTGAACATCTTCCCCTTGCGCTGGAAAAGCTTCGAGAAAACAAATTCTATGCTAAGTATTCTAAGTGCGAGTTCTGGCTTCCCGAAGTAACTTACCTTGGTCATGTGATTTCCAAGGATGGCATTGCCGTCAACCCAGAATGTATTCAGGCTATTCTTGACTGGACTCCGCCCAGGAGTGTCAACTAAGTACGAAGTTTCCTCGGCCTTGACAGCTATTGCCTCCGTTTCTTCAAGAACTTCTCCAAGATTTCCAAGCCTCTGAATAGTCTCCTTCACAAGGGCGTCAAGTTTGAGTGCAATGATAAATGCCAAGAAAGTTTTCGAGCTCTCAAGGACAACTTCACTTCTCCCCATGTACTTGCTCCCCCTGATACTCGGAACGACTTCCTGATATACTGTGACGCATCTCGTCAAGGATTAGGTTGTGTCCTAATGCAAGAGCGCCGCGTGATTTCTTACGGAGCTCGTCAGCTGCATGCTCACGAATATAAGTATCCTACACATGATCTCAAATTGGCAATTGTAATTTATGCATTGAAGCTGTGGCGACATTACCTCGTTGGTAATCGTTGCAAGATATACACCGACCACCAAAGCCTGAAGTACCTGTTTACTCAGCCCAACATGAATATCCGCCAGCAGAGATGGCTCAAGACAATAGCCGAATACAACATGGGAATTTCTTACACCCCTGGCAAAGCTAATGTGATGGTTGTTGCCCTGAGCCGCAAAGAATACTCTAGTGAACTTGAGGTTCAAGTACAATATCCACTGTTGTATGAAGAGCTCCGCAAGCTGAACATCGAAATTGTTCCGCGGGGATATATGAATTCCATGATTGTCGAACCAGACCTCGAGTCCCGCATGAAGTTTGTACAACATTGTGACTCTGACATACTGAAAATCAGGAGCTATCTCGGAAGTGGAAGGCCCTCATTTTTCAATATTGTTAAGGATGACGATGATGATTTTTGTACGTTGTACTTCAAAGGTCGTTTAGTCGTTCCGGTAGCCAAGGCCAACCTAAACTACGCCCCTGATGTCATGAAAGAAGCTCATGATACACCCTTGTCGATTCATCCTAGTAGTACCAAGATGTAACAAGACATTCGTAAGCGATACTGGTGGTCTAACATGAAACAAGACAATGCTCGTTATGTTGATGAATGTGACGTTTGCCGTCGCGTCAAAGCCGAACATCAAAGACCAGCTGGAACTCTGCAACCACTTTCTATTGCTAAATGGAAATGGGATAAGAACGAAATGAACTTCGTAACTGGTTTTCCTAGATCACAACAGGGTCATGATGCTACCTTTGTCGTCATTGACCGGTTCACAAAGTTTCTAACTTTCTGCCAGTCAAGGAGACGATCTCTTCTAGTCAGTTAGTAGACTTGTATTTTTCCATAATTGTGTCCCTCCACGGTATTCCGTTGGAGATCAGTTTAGATCGTAGCAACATTTTCACCTCAAGATTTTGGGATAGTTTCCAAGAAGCTATGGGCACTCACCTAAACATCAGCACCGCTTATCACCCCCAGTCACAAGGACAGGTTCAACGAGTCAATCAGGTTCTTGAAGACATGCTTCGCGCTTGTGTTATTTCATTTGTTAATCCCTTCCATTTGCTGAATTCTCATACAACAACAACTATCAAGCTAGACTTCAGATGGCCCTCTTTGAAGTTCTTTATGGACGCCGGTGTCAAACCCCTCTGAATTGGTCAGAAACTGGGGAATGACCCCTAATTGGTCCGAAAATTATCCAGCATGCTGAAGATCATATTCGCATTATTCGTGAACATTTGAAGGTTGCTCAGTCCCGCCAGAAGAGCAACTATGACCACAAGAACAAGGAAATGGTCTATCAACCCGGCGAACAAGCTTACCTTCGTGTCACTCCCATGAGGGACACTCATCGTTTCGTGATCAAAGGCAAGTTGGCTCCTCGCTACATCGGCCCGTTCTGTATCCTCTCCAGAAGTGGACCGGTGGCATACCGATTGGAGTTGACGTCAAACCTCTCCCAAGTCCACGATGTCTTTCATGTGTCTCAACTCCTTCGCTGCTTCGAGGATCCTATCTGAGCAGTGGATCATGAAATGCTGCAACTGCAACAAGACTTGTCTTATCAAGAACATCCGAGCCACATTCTTCATCAGTCTCAACGTCGAACCCACAACAAGGCAATCAAGTTCCTCAAAGTTCAGTGGTCGAATCACTCTGAAGACGAGGCCACTTGGGAACGCGAAGACCGCCTACGTATTGAGTACCCCGATCTTTTCCCCCCTACCGCTTAAATTCTCGGGACGAGAATTCTTGTAGTTGGGGGAGAATTGTAACACCCTCCGTGTCATGTAACAGTAATCAATTTTGCTAATGACTATTACTGTTCCTAAACATGCCTTGATCATCTTTGCATCTAATCATATCTAAAAACCCTTTTGGTTGATATAAAAAACAAAGTGATAAATAAAACTTTATCCAAAAATTGTGCAACCAATTTTGTAAAATGCCAAATAATCAGTGGATCATGTCCATATGGATTGGGAAATTTATTGAACTATAAGATTATTCCAACAATTCTAAACAGTGTCAAAACAACCCTTTTCTCACATTGCATATTCAAAACAAATACTAAATGATTTCATCCTTGCCCCAAATTTTTTTTGGCACCTTTGTAAAGTGTAACACCAATTAAGGAACAAGTTCCATATTTTTTCAAAAATGTGAAAGCAAATAAAAAAAATACAAACAGGAAAGAATTACAGAAAAGAAAAGACAAAAAGGAATGGAGCCCAACAGCCCAGTACAACAAGTGCACAGTGCCGTCGGCCCAGCCCCCAGCCCGCCTAAAGCTTTCCCCCACGCGATGTTCATCCCCATCGCCGTGGCGCCATGGCAGGGTACCTCGACAGCGATGAAGCCGCTGGATGACGGCCGGCGCGACGCCCGACTCGCCGTCGTGCTCATATACCTACCCCCCACCCCCCACCTCGCGCACCCCCTGGCGCACCCTAGCCCCATTATCCCCCTCCTCGCGCCGCCATCGTCGCCACGAGACACACCCGAGCCGCCGTCGCCATGGCCGCACACCCATGCGGCTAGTGAAATCCACACGCCGCGCCGCCGTGTCCATCACGCTCCTTGTCGTCCATTACGTCTCCCCGAAAAAGGAATCGAGTCGGGAGCCCCTCCACACCGCGCACATCGTCGTTCCCCTTCCGCCTCGCCGGCGTCATCGCAGCAAATTCTGGCGCCATCGAGCCTCCCCCGAGCCCACTCTAACAGCTACAAGATCACGGTGAGCATGGCCATCGTCTCCAACCCCGCCCCTTAGCATCCCGAGCACCGTAGCCACCGTCACCATTAGAACCGTGAGCTCGTCGCCGTCGGCGAGCTCGCCCCGTGTTGAAGAGCATGCATTTGGCACGCCCATTGTGCCATTGCAGTCCACATGCGAGCGGGAGCACAACGCATACACGAATGCCCCAAATCGCGCGCTGCAACATCGTCTTCGTCATCGCCGTTTTCTGCCCGTTGTCGTCCTCGTCGTCGTGCTCGTCGCTCCGGCGAGCCCCTGGACAGTCCGTTACCCCCAGTAGACTCGTGGTGAGCTCCTCGTCCGAACGGCACGCTCCTTCCCGTGCCTGGAAACGTCGCCATCGTCGAACCCGAACTCCGGCCGTCGCCAAACTCGTCGTCGACGATGACTCCGGCCATTTCCAGCGACGCCACCACCTTAGATCGACGCGGTGTCGTCCCCTCGTTCGAACGCGACCAACCGCGCACTAGTCCTTGCCTTGTAGGTGATTTCTGATGCCTGCGATATCGCACCGCCGCGTTCCGGCTCGCCGGCAACACGCCGCTGGCCACCGCCGACACCTGCGGCCACCCCTTGGGTCAGTGCCAGTGGCCCCCGTGGTCCAGGTTACTGGGTTGACCAGTCAAATGTGCTGAGTGGGAAACCCCAGTCACTGACATGCGGGACCCAACCTCATGGTTAATTAAAATTGATTAAAAATGTTTTATTAATAATCATTGTCTATGACATGCATGGTCAAGTTGCTAATTAACCACTTTAATTAACTTAATTCACTAGAATAAGCCACTGTCAATGGCAGGTGGGCGCTCTTTGTCAGTTCACTTATTTGGATAGACTTATGGATAATGTTTGATTTAATAATAAAAGAAATTTTAGAAATTGTTTTAAATTGATTTAAACTTGGAAATTGAATATCTTTTAAATCGTAGATCAGATGGAAAAACTTTATACATTAAAATTAATACGAAAAATACAACGAATAAGAATAAGATATCCATACGCCCACCTTTTTGGTAACCATAGAGCTTTGACGGGACGACAGTGCAGGCCCCGATGCACTGGTGATCCTGACTGATGTTCGTTCTCTGTTGTGTTGACTAGTCGGGCAACGATGACGGTACTCCGCGACATACTAATAAAATGACTAATGGCTCGGTGGATGACTTGAGAGGCCACCAAGGCCTGTACGCACTACCTTCACGTGGGATAAGGAGTTATGGGCTCCCCTTCGTCGTACTTCATTAGAAAGCTCTTCAGAGGTCAGCAGTACCGCGACCTGCGCTGGGAAGTGATGTCTTCTCCGCTTGAGCGTGTGGTATTTCATTTTTCTTCACCGGCCAGCCACGCAGCATGCAGGAGCGTGAAGGGTGAGGGTCCTAGAACCCGGATCGCATAGGATTTAGTCCATCGGATGGCCTCTCTATTGAGCATAGGATGGGCTGCGGCGTGTCGGATAGCGTCGGTGGGGCATTCCCTAACAAGGTGTACGCCACCGTGGAGATTCGAGCGGGTAGGCAGAACAATAGTGCACCCCTGTAGGGAGTTTAATCTATTCGAATAGCCATGTCCACGGTAACATGATGCTTTATGCTGAAGCCGGATCGTACTACTACAAACTACTACTATTAAACAGTTGGTTCCGAGTTTTCTTCCTCACAGGGAACTCGAGGAAGGGAACTCGGAGGCATTTAGAATTGTTAATTATTACAACTTACTATTATACAATGATGAAACAACTTCTACTTCATTGTTACTTTATGCTTTATATGAACTGTTGGATGTTCTATTCTTGTGCTTCAAAACTCGTGTGAAGATGCTAGTCTTAAATAGGCCTAGTAACTTCCCTCTTACCCTGGTACTTCTGTCAAACAGTCCACTATACAACCTCTTCATCCATTTTAATACAAGTTAATATTAATTAGTAGCCTGGGTTTAAGTCTCGCTGAGTATACAAGATACTCACCCTTCCTTTATTTTCCCCCTTTTTTTATATACACAGATTGTTGCAACCAGACGCTGGCGCCCAGGAGAAGGAGTACCTCAAAGGCAGATAATACTACGTCGAGACCCCCATTTACCAAGACTAGGAGTAGTTTTGGAGGTTCCCAGGCAGCAGGCCTTGCCTTTTCGATCTGTATCTCTGATGTTATTTGTGCTAGCCTTGTAAAGGAAAAACTTGACTAACTATGTCTGTACTTAGATATTATGGCTGGTATAACTTATGTATTCGGATCCTCTTGATCCCAGGTTTGCATATCAGATCTTTATCTTATTTGTGTCTAGTGTTGTGATGTGAAATTCTGACCGTGGCACCCTAATTTCGTTCGTGTACCCTGCGTGTATGATAACTGTACACGGCTTGATTTTGGGGGCGTCACATACAAGCACCGTTGTTTTCTCCCTGGTGGAAACATCATGTCCCCTAGTCTCATGTTTATGTCACTCAAGATAGACAACGGGGGCCATGAATCCACAATAATGCATAACGCTCCCTCTTGGAGTTACTATCTACTACTTGGACAAAGCAATAAAAGGAAACGAAGAACATGCAAGAATTACTCAAGAACAAAATATAAAGGTAAATCAAATATATAACTCATCATGATCTTAACATAATCTCATAATCAATCGGATCCCAGCAAACACAGCATAGAAATAGCAGGAAAATTACATAGGTGCCTTGATCATGTAGGGTAGCTCGCAAGGACTAAATATTGAAGAACATGATTGGAGAGAAGACATCACATAGCTACTAGTCATGTACCCGTGGTACAAGGGGGACTACTCATGGCACATCCGGGAAGCGTCCATGGTGGTTTAGAAGCTCTCAGTGGTCAATCCTCCTTCCGGCAGGGTGCCGGGAAGAGGTCTTCTAGTGCTCCCGATCTTGGAAGCGCCGCAGCGGCGGAACAAAGAGGTATTTAGTGATGCGGGATTATTCTCGAGGGTTTCTTGGACGAAGAGATAATATAGGCCAAACGGGGCAGCCAGAGGTGGCCCAAGCCTCCCACGAGCCCTGGTGGCACGAGCAAGGGTGGGGCCACGCTGATTTTTATATGATTTTTCTGGAATGTTTGGGCTCTGAAAATCGGTGTAAAATCCCTGCAACTAAAAGACATCAACAGACAGAAACTGGCACTAGTTGAAGTGAGTTCGTAGGTTAGTCCAAATATGTGAAAAACGATATGAAAATGTAGCATAACATGTAGCAATGTCACATAAAAGTGCATGGAACAAGCAGAAATTATAGATACGTTTGGGACGTATCAACATCCCCAAGCTTAATTCCTGCTCGTCCTATAAGAACTTCTAAGTAAAGCAAGTAAGATGTGAAATTCAAGTCAAGATAATAACAAGCAAGAGTCTTAGTATTGATTCTATCAAAGCATGAACATAAATGTGCAAGAGATCTCGTTGTCCGTGACTCGAATGTCTCCAAATGGTGTTTGCGTGCAAGCAATGGGAGATGGGTTTAGAGAATAAAATATAATATATAGTATAATTGAGAACTCAATCTACTATACTTTCACACTTGGTCTCCTTTGGGATCTTATTTTGACTCATCCCCAGACCACTAGTCAGGTACAAGTCAAATTGATCCTCTCTCTTTAGACTTTGAGCACTCATGCAATGGATGAGCGGAAGCAAGATACGTTGGCACTTAGGATGGCAAAGAGAGAAATGATGGGGAAGGAAGAAAAAAATGGTGTGAAAGGCTCACATCAATGAGGACAATCATAGGCGAGATAAAGCCAAATGATAGATATCATGTGAGGAGTAGGGATTGCCATGCAATGGATACACAAATGAGCTATTCCAAGGTAAGCTCTCCAATGGAACTAGTGGGGGTGCATCCAACTTGCTTGCTCATGAAGACCTAGAAATCATTCGAGGATGCTCATCCTTGGAATATGCAAGCCAAGTTCTATAGTGTAAGGATCCCTACATACTTATGCATGAATGACAATCTCTATGGAGTACATATATAGCAAGGGAGTACAAGTGTGGATCTTTCAAAAGGAATAGTAGTGTTGCCCCGTTCTCTCTTTTTATTTATTTTTTCTCCTTTTTCTCCATTTTTGTATTTTTGTGGCCTCTTTGGCTCTTTGTATTTATCTCTCATTTGTCCTCTTTGGGATCTTTTAATTTGTCCTCTTTGGGATATTTTTCCTCACTTAAGGGCAACACTCTATATTTTACAGGAATATAGAATATCTTCACACTTTACAAGAAGTACTCAAGATTAAAAAGAATGAAAATTATCATGATGTATGCAAATGTATGCCTCTGCCTATGTAGAGGGATATGCAATGATACTAGCGCGTCATGTAGCAATAATAAGGGTAAAGCCCAACTAGCATGCTGCTCCTAGATCAAGAAAAAGCATGTATGACATGAAGATCAAGTCATGACATGGTGGATGTTGCATGGCAATGTATCTCGGAAAGGCTATGGAAATGCCTTGATAGGTAGGTATGGTGGCTTTTTTGGGGAAGATATAAGGAGGTTTATGATGACAGAGCGTATCTTGCCAAGGGTTTGGATGCACCGGCGAAGTATGCGCCAACTCTCAACATGAGAAAGGGCACTGCACGGTACCGAAGAGGCTAGCAAAATATGGGAAGGTGGAAGTGCCAACAATCGAATACTCGCATTAGTCAGAAGAACTCATTGTAACACCCTCGGTGCCAGGCTACAGTGATCACCTATTGTTAATGATTAATCACAATGATTAATATTGCCTTGATTATATTCAAAATCAAATAATATTAAAACCCCTTTGGATGGAATTAAAAACAAAGTGGAAATAAAAGTGAAACCAAAAATGTTGCAAACAATTTTATAAAATGACAAAACTTATTAGGCCATATTAAAATACAAATGATATTTTATTATAATGTTTTAATGATTTAATCAAATCAAAACAGTAGAAAAATCAACCCCAATTAACTCATTTAACTATAAGCACAATTTACATGGATTCCAAATTGTCCAATCTTTTTGTACCAACTCTGAGAATTGCAAGTTAATTATGTGTCCAAGTCCCATATTTTATAAAAATCATTGATGGCCAATAGAAATGCTAAACAGCTGCTGGATAAAAGTGAATAGAAAGAAAATTGGAAGACCTATCTAACGCCTAGGGCAATTGCAACCTGGCCTAGCCCAGCTCCTCCCACTGTCTTCTTCCTCCTGTTCATGGGAGGGGGCGTGGCGCGCATCCGTGGCACCATAGCACGTTGTGTCGTTTTGTCGGGCATCCCATGGTCGCCGGCTCGTATAAGAAGACCCCGAGCCCCGCCCGAACCCTAGCACCCCTGCTCCCCTCAGATCGCCCTCGCTCGTTCCATTTCTCTGTCTGTTGCGGGGCCTTTCTCGCGCTCGTCGATGCGCCGCTATCAATCCCACGGCCACCCACCTCCCCGGCGCCTAAGACTGTGTCCACAAGATCCACCATTGACGCCTTCGCCACCTCCCGCAAGCGTTCGGACCGGGAAGCACCACAGGGGAAACATTTGTCGTCGACCTCCACTAAGGCTGTCGGCAACCGCCGCGGTGATTCATATACTACGGCCCTCCCCCGAGCCCACTGCCCCCATCTTCTTTCTCCTGGTGAGACATGCTTCATTTCCCCTCACCTTGCCCCCTTTTCGTGCATCATGCCACCGTGTCCACCACGCCGAGATCCGGCCGCCGCTAGAACTCACTGATGACCCCGCTGCCGCCACCAATCGAACCATTGCGGGGTCCAACATATGTGCCTCAAAACCGCAATCCGATCCCGCCCATTCCGGCACCAACTTCCCGCCAGAGGCGAGCACATGCTCATCGCCGTGCTCCAGCCACTGCTGCCCGCCATGGACGTGAGCGCGCCTTGGCCGCGCCCTGCCTCGCGCTCGGCGGCGTCGTGCGCATTCTCTCCCACGTGTGGCCATGCCTTGCCGCTCCTAACCGGGCAGTCGATCCCCGTTGTCGTGCCCCCTGGCCGCCGGTGACCTGTACCGTGCGTGCCGAGCCACGGGATGGGCACGGCTGAGCCACTGCCAGGTGGGCCAACCCCCTAAAAAAAGTGAAACAAAAGAAATGTTAGAAAATATATCAGTAAATAAATAAAACAAAAGAAACCCCTTGTCAATTACAAGTGGGCCCCCATGCTAATAGTGATCTTTGTTTAAATTAAAATAACTAATTAGACTACAGTGTGTATGACATGTGGGTCCCGGACCAATAATTAGATTAATAGATTTAATTAAAACATGTTTAGTTAGATGTCTCACTGACCAGTGGGACCCATTGGTCAGGTTTGACCAGTCAAATATCACTGTTGTGGATAATATTGAATTATTAATAAAAAGAAATCCAGTAATTGATTTAAAAATAATTAAAACTTTGAAAAATCAATATCTTTTAAACCGTAATTCAGATTCAAAAACTTTATACATGTAAGTTGATCAGGAAAATACAACGCATAAGGATACGCTACCCCTATACCCATCACCCCCCTCTAACATACCGAACACGAGACATTCCCCTCCGGTTACACTGTCCGGTAGTGGCCCGGAGCCGGTAAAATATCTGGATAAATTCTCGCTTCGTCTGCAACACCTAGCACTGCATTAGTTCACCACTAATGTGTATTTCCATGTCATGAATCTTTATTGCTTTATTTCCATGTATTTATTGTTCCCCCCTATTTCTGCCGATAGCCGATGCGACCACTGCCGGTGCTTCCTCCCCTGTGATCGACTACGTCGTTGACGACCGTACCTCTTGCTACTGAGCTACTAGGCAAGCAGAGCCATTCTCCTTCCCCATATATCGCCTATATTTACCGTACATTTCTTGCACTAGGCATTTCCGCTGCTATTACATTAATTCCTATTCTCTTGCATAGCCTGTTTTTGTCGCCCCTTGATGTACCTTCCTCTATCCAATGCTGCCTATATAAATATAATATTCTGCAGTTAGCCCTGCGCCATGTTAGTTTATTAGGTTTAGTAATCGGGTTGCGATCACTCTGGGGTGAACGCGGAACACAAACAATTTAAATTGCTGCAAAAAATACGGTACAGTGCAGAAGCCCTAGGGAACCTACAACGGCAAGACTCTGCCGAGTTGCTTCAAGTTTGAATTACGAGTGGATGTACTCGTATTTCACTCTCGTCGCCGTCTTGGTAACGTTGAACCACCGGGATGATACGAGGATATTCCTCTTTAGTTCATTCCGCTGATGTCTGGGTCGAACCTCTTCAAGTCTACCATCGAGGGTGATTCCTCCTAGTTTCACTTGATGGTAGTAATGGCCCTCAACTGTACCAGGTTGTAAGGCCCCCGATGCGGTATTACCTTGAGTTAATCGCTTTCGCGTCCCACCTAAGATAGAAGGGCATAAGTGGCCACCGATACACGATACTCGCACTCGTATCGCTATCGGATTCTCGACAAAAGGTAAATGAAGCATGAACAAAACTCAGACATAAAATATATAAGTCCAGGGCACACACTCACCACTTGTATTTATTACATCATCACAGAGATCATAAGATCCAACAGTACATCATAACATCATGAAGAAGACATACATGACCGGGTACGGTCAAGATCCCAATGGCCCTAGAGAGGGTGGCACACAAAACATGTCGTCCATCCGCAGATCGTCGAAAACCCAACTGAAGGCCTACTGAACGAAGTCATCGGCGTCCTCCTCCAGCGGAACCTCCACGAAGTACTTGTTGGAGCTCGTGTTGAAGTAGTAGTCTAAGGGCCCAAATGTTTGTACATAGCGTGAAAGAAAATGCAAGAGGTGAGTATATATAAATACAGTATAACTAAATTCTCACGGTAAGGAAAGGATAGTGGTTGAGGTTGTAGTCGCACTAGCATATATGAGTGGATAACGATCTAGTTAGAGTAAGGGAAGATCCAAGAATTCGTTGATGATCGCATCAATGGTCTCTATCCACCTACTTACGCCAAACATAACAGAACCTTGTCCCCTTTTTGTTGCCCCGGACGAAGAAGAGCAATCAAGGCAACTCACAGGTTGGCAATTTTATAAGCATGATTAAGTTGATGTTATTTTATGAACAAGGATTAGGTCTCAAGTCGTCCATAACCGCGGCATGGATTTTCGAAAAGATTGAACCATGCAGGGGTGTACCAACTGCCCATCATAGGCTTCACATGTACACCCGGTTTCCACTTGGCTTGGTAAACGCATGAAACTCTGGAACGTCAGAGTCCCTCTAACTAACATCGCACAATTCCGGGTGTCCCCCGGTGAGTCGACATGCAACTGAAAAGCCAGCCGCGCTCTCGAATCAGCCTCTACCCTCTGGATGAGGTCGGGTTAGATTCCCAAACCATGTGGGCATCCCCCTAGCTCCCTGGTGTGGGCCAACAAGAGAAACCATGTCTCCGCTTGCCCGGGTTGTTTCGAAAACTGTTGGGGTACCAACCAAGCACACACACGTTTTCAAATAGTAAATCAACTCGGGCCACCAATAGAACTGTTTGAAGCTAGGCAGGTAAGACAAGGGGACCCCATAGAATCCCACACACGATTAGGCACGCTCGCCAAGAAACACAATACCCAGAACTCGGGGCCTAGGTGACTCGAATGGAACAAAACACCCGGCGGGAACGGCCCGGTCTCCCATCCTTCGTCAAATATAAGTTAACATCATAATAATAAATATCAACCAATTTCTGATAATAGCATGATAAACCACCAAACAGCAATGGGTATAAGCAGCGGGTAAAGGGACTACACATACTAAGAAATGGTTAAGCAAGCAAGGTACATAGCCAAACAAGGTTTTGCTAGGATGTGGGGGCATAGCTGTTTGGGGTTTAATTGAGAGGCACAAGTATATGGTGGTAGGATCAAACAACCGTTCTAGATACAACTAGGCAAGCGAGCTGAAATCTATAAGGAATGATATATAAACCCCCTTGCATGGGTAAGTAGTCGACGGAGCAGACGTAGCAGGGTCCTCGGGCTCGGTGTCGGACAACTCCACGTAGGTCTCCTCGGCAAGATCAGGCTCTAACATATGGTACCAGCCAAGAAAACACCACAAGTAAGCATTGGGATCAAGATGCACAATCATGGTTACATGTTCCAGTTTATATCATGGTGTGACCCTAGCTAGTCAAATTTAAATGAAGGTGGTGACGTCACGTCAACAACTCCATATGCATTTGTTAAATTATTATGTCTTTGGTCATACCTTAGCATTTGGGGTAAGTGACATGGCAACATGACATGGCAAGAACAACAATAGCAAGTAAACAAAGAAATGCAACGTGAAAATTATACTATCGATTCCGGAGACTAAAAGGTGTCGACGAGAGGTGACACCCGGAGAAGTATCAAAGAAGAAAACAGGAAGGTAAGTCACTCCCATATCAAAGTATGTTCATGACATTGCACTAGACAAGGAAATAAGATGGAAGGAAACTTGGATTGCCAAGCTGGTTACTATGTGCATCACATAGCAACTAGTGCATGAAAGGATTGGATGTACCCACCAAGGGGAGACCCAAATTCACACATGCAAGAAAGAGAACAAAATGTTGTGGTGGTGACATTCTTGCTTACTTCTTGCACCTTTTGTCAAACAACCCTGAAAGTACAATATATCGACCAGAGGGAGGGTGAATGGGAGATTTTCAATTTTGCTACCAGATTTTGATTTTCTTCAGGACTGAAGCAATCATGAAGCTGAAGAAGTAACCAAAATCATGAAAAAATAAAACTTCACAGAATGTAATCATCAGGGCAGCTCATCATAATGCAACAGAAATAAATCAATTCACATAAGCAGAAGTGTTTCAGATGCATAGTATGAAGACTAATAGCAGAGGAGAGCTGAAGCACAAGCAGTCAACATGGATACTGAAGACATAATACTGAGGCTTAAGAGATTGAGGAGATATCACCAGAAATTGAAGACAATGGTTTGGTAGACCAGTTCAAGTTGTTCTGACAACTCTACGTCTGGTTGGAGAGGCTGAGATTCAACTCAGAAGACATAGTCTTCACCTTGTTCTCCTTGAACTAAAGTCCTCAGACTCCGTCCAATAACTCAGGTGAGTCTTTAAGGTAGACTCCCGAAACCTTTACAGACTCAGTCACTCCGGGAAGTCACAATTGCATCTTGACATCCTCAGACTGAAGACTTCTACACCTTGTTCTCCTTGATATGTATGATGAGCATACTGATGCACTTTCTTCACAGAAGAATGCGTGTGAGCCATATAGCTGAGAATCTCAGAAAAGTGACGCTTTACCCAGTCATGATTTCTATCAACTTTCTGATGAAGACTAATCAGAAGCTCTCGATCAGTCATCACTCTTGTCTGAGTTGTATCCTCAGTTGAGGCATGAGTTCTTGTTTCATCAGTTGTGCGAGACTGAGGATGACGAATATTTCCACCGAGGGAATTGGTCGGGAGAACTTCTTCATAGAATATGCCTTTGCCTTTGTTATTTGTGGCAATTGTATGCTGAAGCACTTCGACAGGCGGCAGATAGGTCCTCTGATTCGGGTGATCAGGTTGATACTCAATTCTTGTTACAGCTCGGATGAGCTTCATGATCCATGGCGCGTATGGCTTCAGGATGTGTGGGTTCTGTGCAGCATCAACAAGAGTTCTGAAGAAGAAGTCAGGAATGTTGATCGGCCCAGACATGCAGAGGTTGTGAAGTATGTTCTTCATGACACCAACTACTTCTTCAGCTGAGGATTCATAGCCTTTAATGGGGCAGAAGGTTTTCGCCAGAATCCGATACAATGTACTCGGCAGATACTGAAGCTCAGAGACTGGAAACTTTGTGCGAGCTGGGGCTTCAGGGGCCAGAGGCGTCATGAGCATGTTCATCAAGTCATCTCGAAGAATTTGAGACCCATAGGAACAGGCCGCAGGGGAAGTGCACTGAGGCAACTCAAGTATATCAATTGCTTCAGGAACAGTGATGGTGTAGTGATGATGCTCAGTCATCCATTCGAGGACCCAGGTGGTGATATCCAGAGGATTTCCTGAAACATACAATGTGGCATAGAACTGAAGCACAAGCTCGTCATTCCATTGTATGCATTCAGAGCAGAATTGAAGCAGCTGGGCATGATGTAGATCCTGAAGCACATTGTTGAAGCAAGGAAGTGCTTCCATATCCATCAGAGGAATATGCTTGTGTGGAAATATTTTGTTTTGCTTATATAGGACTGAAGAATAGTAATTCTTCTGAGTGGCAGTCCAGAACCTCAGAAGCTTTCGAGGTGGAGCAAAGTGATACGGATTTTGAATCCCCTCTTGAAATAAACTCATGGCATTGAAGAAATCTGTAGCATCAAAGCTTGGAGTGTCATCAGCTTCAAGGTCACGGAAGAATGGTTGCTTCTGTTTTGGACACAAGGACCGAGCTTGAATTGGGCCTTGAGGTGGTGAAGGCGCTTGAGGCACTTCAATCTGAAGAGAGGCTTGAGGCTGAGGTGGAGGTGCAGCAGATGCTTCAGGCTCCTTGGGGACCTTGGGAAGTCGAGGTGATGTGACCTGTTTGCCTTCAGAGCTATCCTTTGAGGTGTCAGCATTTGCGTTGGTACTGTTTTCTGCTTCAGGAGGAGCATTGGTGTTGTGCTCAGCTTCAGCTTCAGCGGCGGGTTGGTCAGACTTGGGAGCAGCAGCATGAGTATCAGTGGTAGTATTTCCTGCAGCATCAGTATCAGCAGTAGTGTGGGCTGCAGCATCAGTATCAGCAGCAGAGTGTGTTGGAGCACTGGAGGCTTCGGGGTCATCTGCATCAGACGCTGAGGATGATGCACCAACAGAGGCTTCAGACTGCAGAGAGGTATCAGGAAGCACCTCGGTTACTGTATCAGAGTGAGGCTCAGGGGAGAAGACGGTGTGAGTGGGTGAGTTGGTCAGCCCAAAGTCTTCATCATGAACACGAGGAGTTCCATGATCCATGATGTCGATGTCCATGTCTTCAACTTCAGTGATAACTGGTGGCGGTGGGGACGGTGGAGTGGGAACAATGGGTGTGGCAGCAGGTGGTGGTGTGAAGACGATTAAGCTGCGCTGAGGATTCTGTGGTGGAGTTGATGCAGCAGTAACCAGTATGGTGGTTTCAGCGAGTTGTTTTGATGGAGGAGCTGAGGACAGAGGTGTAGCGTCAATTGGTTCATCCACAGTAGGCTTTTTCGCAGTGGGTGGAGTTGAGGGTTGAGCTTCAGCTGTGCGCTTGAGGCTTCTGGCAGAAGCATCCGTGGGTGTTGAGGAAGCAGGCTGGCGAAGTTTCATCAACTTGGCCATCTGATGTGAGATCCGTTCCTTGGATTTGCCAATATATGTCCGGTTGGCAGCGAACTCAATGTTGAGACGTTGAACTTCACATTGATGCTCAACGAACTCCTGAGGAGTAACTTCAGTGATAGGTTTCTTTTTGAAGTCACTAAGGACTTTCTTCAGTTTGTCCTTCAGCTGTTTCTGAAGATCTCGTTGATGAATCTCATTTATGAGGAATTGTTGAACATAGAATTTGATGTCTTTCGGGATGTCCAAATCATCAAGCGGAGTGTCAGGCTTAACAGACCAGATATCAATGTATTCCAAGATCTTCTTGGGATCAAGGAGAAGCGGGATTTCTGAACCCGTTGCTTCAGCTTTGCCTTGGGCCGCAGCACGCACGTATTCAATCTTATCAGCTTCAGTGGCGACGAAGCCGGCCAGATCCTCAAATTCATCTTCATCATCAGAAGATTGAGGAGTATGATGGATGGCGCCACGCATAGCAGTTTTCTTTGGTGAAGGGCGAGGGCCCCGTTGAAGAACTGTTTTGGTCTTCAGCTGATGCTGAGGCATTGTGGTTGAGGCCTCAGGAGCACCAGATTCATCAGTGCGTATTCTCGAAGAGGGGGCAGCACCATCTGTTCGTTGACATGAGGAACCAACAACTTGAGGCTTAGTTGAGGTCTTCGAGAAAGGTTTCATGCCCGGAGCCTTTTTGCGGTGCTGAGGCGGAGGTTGTTGTCTGGGTTGAGACTGATCTTGAGGCGGAATTTGTATTGAAGCAGTCATATCACGGACCAGATTCTTGACCCGGCTGCGAGTGCGTTTGAGCTATAGCTCATATGCCGCTGGAAAGTCTTCAGGAGTGCGCAGTGTGGTTGGATCAGGAACGACTCCAGGAGCTGGTGGAGGTCGAGTCTTGATACCCAAGGTCTTCAGTGGCGGATTGACTGCAAACATTTCCTCATGTTGAGGATTCAGCCATTGGTAGGCCACCCAACGCTTGGCCCATTCCCTCGTGATCTTCTGAACCCGTTTCTTACGTTCATCACTGGTTTCTCGTTCGGGAGTCTTCAGCTTTTCATATAGCTGAGGGGGCAAGTCTTTTGCGGTATCAGTATGCTTGCGCCGAGGAGGCATTTTCTTCAGCTGAGGAGACTGAGGAATTGTACGTTCGAGCTGAGCTGCAAATGAAGTGAGACTATGAGAACCATACGATTCCTCAGCAGACATGTACCTGTGACATAATTAAGTTGCGAGGGAAGTGGGGTACGGTTATATGCGTTCATGAGGAATAGGCTGAGGAAAACAAAGGAATGAGGCATAGGTACAGGTCTCAGAAGGCTAGCAGTACAGTTGAGGATGAACTGGCTTGAGGACACAATAGTACTGAGGAATAATATGCTGAGGAATAAGCCACTGAGGAATAAGCATACCAGACTGAGGCGAATGCCGAGGAACAATGAGTCTTTGTCCCCGGCGACGGCGAACTCCGGCGACGTTAGCGCTCGATCTTGAGGAGCTCAAGGGCGGCGGCGCGAGAGTGAGAGAAGCGTTGGGGGGTAAATGACCGAAGGAGGGGGTAGAGGGCTATTTATAGAGGGGTAAAAACTGAGGGGTTGCGAAATTAGTGGACGAGATAGCCCCTGATTGTTGGGATCCTCAGTGGATATCGTGATGGTGGATAATTACGGCGTGCAGTAAAATCGCAACAAATTGAAGACAGTTGTAACAGAAAATCCGTGATTTGAGGATCTTGAGGACAAAGGATGAAGGCGAAGACAAATGGTCTCAGGCGAATGATGATGACTTAAGGTCTCAGCCTGAGGAATATATAATTTCCGGATGAACGCATATGAGATAGACAGATTAGATAAGTGAGCACAGAGGGATGGGTCCGATCACGTTCACCTAGTTGAAGAAGCAAAAACTGAAGATCAATAACTATAGGTGAACGCTGTTGAGGACAAACACAATAATCATCAGTAATGAAGACTTAGAATCCTGAGGAGGATCAATAACATCAAATCCTGAGGAAGTTGAGGAACACCATATCCTAAGGTGTTTGGGCGGTGGCGCTACCCACCTTATAGGGAAGGAGACACCTGATACCATACAATTGTCGTATGGATCTTGAGTCAATTCCACGTTAATTTCTTCACACTTAGCAAGGTAGTTCCTCATGAGTTGAGGAGTACGACGCATCGTGTGTTGTGCATCAGGATTCTTCAATATTGTTTAAGCGTTAGGATGTGTGTCCATTCACTGGACGTTTGAGGAATCTAAGATATTTAGCTCACACCTCAGAGTGCTAAATCGCTTCTCATCCAAAGGCTTAGTGAATATATCAGCAAGTTGATCTTCAGTCTTCACATGGCTGATGACGATATCTTCCTTCCAGACATGATCCCGAAGAAAGTGATACCGTATCTCAATATGCTTCGTCCTCGAGTGTTGTACTGGATTCTGAGAGATCTTGATGGCGCTCTCATTGTCACATAGTAGTGGTACTTTCTTCAGGTTGATGTCGTAGTCCTTCAGGGTTTGCTTCATCCAAAGAAGTTGTGAGCAGCTTGCACCAGCAGCAATGTATTCAGCTTCAGCGGTGGAGAGGGAGACGCAGTTCTGCTTCTTCGATGACCAGCACACAAGAGAACGTCCGAGGAAATGACATGTTCCTGAGGTAGACTTCCGATCCACTCGATCTCCAGCATAATCTGAGTCTGAGTACCCGACGAGATCCAGCTGTGTGCCTTTTGGATACCATAAGCGTAGCGACGGGGTGTGAGCCAAATATCGAAGAATTCATTTCACCGCTTGGTGATGCGATTCCTTTGGTGCCGCTTGGAATCGGGCACACATGCAAACGCTCAACATTATATCAGGCCTGGATGCACATAGATATAGCAGAGAACCTATCATGGAGCGGTATACCTTTTGATCGTAGTCCTTGCCATTTTCATCGGGGCCAAGTTGTCCGTTTGTAGGCATCGGTGTCTTGATGCCCTTGCAGTCTTGCATTCCGAATTTCCTCAGGCACTCCTTGAGATACTTCTCCTGAGAGATGAAGATTCCATTGCGTTGTTGACGAATTTGGAGTCCTAAGAAGAACTTCAGCTCGCCCATCATCGACATCTGATACTGTTCACTCATCAAGAATGCAAATTCTTCACTGTATTTCTTGTTAGTGCATCCAAATATTATGTCATCAACATAAATTTGACATATGAATAATGCATCATCATATCGTTTTGTGAAAAGAGTTGGGTCGAGGGAACCAGATTTGAAGCCCTTGCTGATGAGGAAGTCCCTTAGTGTGTCATACCAAGCCCGAGGGGCTTGCTTCAGTCCATAGAGGGCTTTCTTCAATCTGTACACCATATCAGGCTTCTTGGCGTCTTCAAAACCTGGAGGTTGAGCAACATATACTTCTTCCTCGATATTACCATTGAGGAAGGCACTTTTCACATCCATTTGATAAAACTTGATATTATGATGATTAGCGAATGCAAGCATAATGCGAATGGACTCAAGTCTAGCTACAGGAGCGAAGGTTTCACCGAAGTCGATCCCCTCGACTTGAGTATATCCTTGAGCTACGAGACGAGCTTTGTTTCTGATGACTTGTCCATCTTCATCAAGTTTGTTGCGGTAGATCCACTTCGTGCCAATGACATTGTGAACTCTAGGATCAGGACGTTTGACTAGTTCCCAAACACCATTCAGTTTAAACTGAAGAAGTTCGTCTTGCATTGCCTGAATCCATTCCGCTTCTCGGAAGGCCTCGGTGACTTTGGTGGGCTCTGAAATTGATACAAACGAGAAATGCCCACAAAAGTTAGCTATGCGATTAGCTCTTGCACGAGTGAGAGGACCTGGTAGGTTGATGTCAGCGAGGATTTTGTCCACTTGAACTTCATTTGCCACACGAGGAAGTCGAGGAGGATGATCTTGAGGCGCATCTTCGTCACTGCTGTCAGATTCGTTAGCATCAGTTTCAGGTGCTTCAAGAGCTTCAGGCGTATCAGGTGCCTCAGGATCAGGATCGTCATCAGGATTATTCGCTTCAGGATTTGGGTGTTCTTCAGGAGTAGGAGGTATGTGGATTTCTTCAGAATGATCCACAGGAATGATGTCACCAGCACCCATCTTCTTGATCTGTTCTTCAGGTGGTGCTTCACCTAAATCATGTGGCAGGTGCTCTCTTTGGGAGCCATCAGACTCATCAAAACGCACGTCTACAGTTTCAACAATTTTGTAATGACTAATGTTGAAGACTCTGTAGGTGTGCGAGTTGATACCATAGCCGAGCATGAAACCCTCACATGCTTTGGGTGCAAATTTGGACTCGTGATGAGGATCACGTATCCAGCAAGGTGCACCGAATACTTTGAAGTAACTTACATTGGGTTTCTTACCGACCATTAACTTGTATGATGTTTTATTGAAGAACTTGTGAAGATACACTCGATTGACGATGTGACAGGCAGTGTTGATTGCTTCAGCCCACCACTTGAGTGGAGTATTGTACTCAGCCAGCATCGTGCGAGCCATCTCGATGAGGGTTCGATTCTTCCTCTCAACAACGCCATTTTGCTGAGGAGTGTATGGCGCAGAGAATTCATGAGCAATTCCCAAGTCATCGAGGAATTCTTCCACACCGAAGTTCTTGAACTCAGTGCCGTTGTCGCTTCGAATGTGCTTGATCTTCAGGTTGTAGTTGTTCATGACTCGCAGGGCGAAGCGCTTGAGGATTGCTGGAGTTTCTGACTTATAGAGAAGAAAATGCACCCAAGTGTATCGTGAGAAGTCATCAACAATAACAAGACCATACATGTTACCTCCAAAGCTCGAATACTCTGGAGGACCAAATAGATCCATGTGAAGCAATTCCAGTGGTCTCGTAGTAGTCATGATGGTCTTCGCTGGGTGATTGGCCTTGGTCATCTTTCCAGCTTCGCAGGCACCACAGAGCCGGTCCTTTGAGAATCTGATTTCCTCAATCCCGAGGACATGTTTCTTCAGTACCAGCTTCTGAAGATTTCTCATTCCAGCGTGGCCGAGTCTTCGATGCCATAGCCAGCACTCTAAGGCTCGTGCCAAGAGACATGTAGCAACCTGAGGACCTTCAGAGAAATCTACAATATACAGGTCACCTTTCCTAACCCCACTGAAGACTATGGATTTATCGCTAATCATGAAGACAATACAACCATGTTTTACGAAGAGAACAGCGAGATCAAGATCACACAGCATAGATACAGACATCAAGTTGTATCCAAGAGATTCAACAAGCATGACTTTATCAATATGTTGGTCTCGAGAGATAGCCACTCTGCCGAGACCCAATACCTTACTTTTACCTTTATCAGCGAAGGTGATGGTTTTCGTTGAAGAAGGACTTAGTGATGATTCCATAAGAAGACTTCTGTCACCAGTCATGTGATTTGTGCATCCACTATCCATCACCCATTCAGTCTTTCCCTGCAAATGAATTAGTATCTCATACAGCAAGTTTTGAGCCAGTCTCAGTTTGAGGAGTTTAAGATTTCTCAGAATTAATTCCTCAGGATGTTCCTCAGGATTGATTCTAAGAAATCAAACAATATAATTATTCTTCAACTGACTCATTTATTGTTGTCCTGGGCATATGATCTGCAGAAATTGTAATTGCCTCAGGACATGTCCCTGCAAGAATGATTAGTTCTTAACCACCCACATATTTATGGGTGGTTTTGAGGCACATGAGGATTGATGAGGATGGTGAGACCTAATGGGGTGAGAGATGGCAGCATCAGGATAAACAAATGAGTAAGCATTCTTATGAGGAGCTTCCCTGTGAAAAAAATGGTTAGAAGATACATGATTATAATCATTTCCTTTTGAGATATCGTCCTCAGATGATATCCTCAGCTCATTTGCATCCGCATTCACAGGAAGGTTAGTGATGAGGTCCTTTGGCACCCAGATCTGCTTGACTGGAGGACCGTTCCTGCAGTTAGTTCCGATGAATCTGGCAAATACCTCACCATTACCATTCTTAAACATTTTACAGTTTGAGTCAAATGACTCAGTCATCACGTCTGAAGAAACAGCATCATAACCAGATAAGGTATAGGGATCAGGAGGAGGCATCATTGCTCGAGCCCAAATGGTCTCAGGATATTGTTCAGGTTTCCAGTAAGACCCATCAGGGTTGAGTCTCCGAGTGAATGCGATTCCTTCTTTCCTCGGGTTTCTGTTGAGGATCTGTTTCTTGAGAATGTCACAGAGAGTCTGATGTCCTTTCAGACTCTTGAACATGCCTGTTTCCAGTAGACTCTTCAACCTAGCATTTTCTTCAGCAATGTCTATGGTATCCTCAGATGAGGGGTTAGATACCACAAAAGTAATAGAAATAACAGAGTCTGAAGACATCGAGGAACTAGACACAGATATAATTTGATCACGTTCAATGCATCTTAAACAGGGAGGATTGAATCCTTCTTGTGGCATGATGATCTGTTGGGAGAGGAGTAAATCATTTTCTTTCTTCAGATCGTCATGATACATCCTTACACGTTCAAGTTCTTGTTTCCTCATGAGGAACTCATGAGACAGCTTTTCATGATCAGTAAGGAGTGCCTCATGCCTGTTGAACAAGTCATCAAACTTTGACTGAAGAATTTTTGATTCATCAGTCAACTTTTGAGTCTTCGTCATTTCCTCAACCAACAGATCATCACTTTTGTTTAATGAGAACTGAGTCTTTTCAAGTGCACGTTGTTGCTTAGATGCAAGTTTAGCAAGTTTATCATAGTTTTCATCAGGTTCTTTATCAGAGGGTTAATCTGATGATGAGTAAGAAGATACCTTGGAGGACTTGGCCATGAAGCAGAAGGAAGGAGTTGTGTCTTCAGCTTCATCATCAGCATGTGATGGACCAAATTCTTCAGTGCTGAAGATTGACTTTGAGACAAGTGTCGTGGCAAGAGCCAAACCAGCCACACCCTCAGATTCTTCAGATTCTTCTTCCTCAGCATCAGGGTTGGAACCAGATTCTTCCGAGTCCAATTCTTTCCCGAGATAAGCGCGAGCCTTACGGGAATTGCTATTCCTGTATCCAGTAGACCTTGAGGTTCTTGAGGATTTCTTCTTTGTCTTTTCATCAGAACTTTCATCTTTCCCTTTCTTCTTCTTCTTCAGTTTAGCTTCCTTTTCCCATAGAGGACACTCAGCGATGTAATGCCCAGGTTTCTTGCACTTGTGGCAAACTCTCTTTCTAGCTTCGACAGAATCATCATCTTTGCTTTTTCTTGAGGACGATCTTGAGGAATTTCCGAAGCGATTCTTCTTCGTGAACCTTTTAAACTTTCTGGTAAGGAGAGCAAGTTCACGGCTGAGAGTCTCAGGATTATCAGTATCAGCCTCAAACTCTTCATCAGAGGACACTCTTCGTGCTCTAGCTTTTAGCGCACGGACCTTAGGCGTGGGGCTGTATAAGTCTCGTTTTTCAGAGAGCTTCAGTTCATGAGCATTGAGGCGCTCGAGAATGTCTGCTGGATCCAGAGTCTTGAAGTCCGGCCTTTCTTGAATCATCAGTGATAGGAACTCAAATGAGTCATCCAGTGACCTCAGCAGTTTCTTCACAACTTCATGATCTGTGATATCAACAGCACCAAGAGCTTGAAGTTCATTGGATATGTCAGTGAGTCTGTCAAAGGTTTGTTGCACGTGCTCATTATCCAGCCTCTTGAACCGATTGAAGAGACTGCGGAGTGTGTCAACTCGTGAGTCTCATTGAGCTGAGACTCCTTCATTAACTTTAGACAGTCTTGTCCATATCTTCTTTGCAGTATCCAGACCACTGATACGGTTGAACTGAGCCTTATTGAGATGACCACCAATGATGCTTCGAGCTTTTGCATCAAGCTGCCAGTTTTTCTTGACAACTTTGGGAGCAGTCATCAGATTTGCTTCAGGAATGCCTTGATCAACAATGTCCCACAGATCCTTGTCAATGGCTTCAAGATGCATCCTCATCTTGTTCTTCCAGTATGGATAGTCTGTTCCGTCGAAGATGGGGCAGTTTGAGGCAACGCTCATTGTACCTGAGGTCGACATAACTAAAACTCCAGGTGGTTAAACCGAATCACACAGAACAAGGGAGTACCTTGCTCTGATACCAATTGAAAGTGCAATATATCGACCAGAGGGGGGGGGTGAATGGGAGATTTTCAATTTTGCTACCAGATTTTGATTTTCTTCAGGACTAAAGCAATCATGAAGCTGAAGAAGTAACCAAAATCATGAAGAAATAAAACTTCACAGAATGTAATCATCAGGGCATCTCATCATAATGCAACAGAAATAAATCAATTCAGATAAGCAGAAGTGTTTAAGATGCATAGTATGAAGACTAATAGCAGAGGGAGAGTTGAAGCACAAGCAGTCAACATGGATACTGAAGACATAATACTGAGGCTTAAGAGATTGACGAGATATCACCAGAAATTGAAGACAATGGTTTGGTAGACCAGTTCAAGTTGCTGTGACAACTCTACGTCTGGTTGGAGAGGCTGAGATTCAACTCAGAAGACATAGTCATCACCTTGTTCTCCTTGAACTAAAGTCCTCAGACTCCGTCCAATAACTCAGGTGAGTCTTCAAGGTAGACTCCCGAAACCTTTACAGACTCAGTCACTCCGGGAAGTCACAATTGCATCTTGACATCCTCAGACTGAAGACTTCTACACCGGCTGGAAGATCACAGTCTTCAAGAGTAAAAAGCTTCGGATCACTCAAACCGACTTCCTCAGAAATGCTCAACTACTCAGGCTGGTGGTTTTCCTCACATAGGTTCTTCAGTTTCCTCAGAGGTGGGTTGCTCTCAAATGACAAGTGTCAGGTTTTCTCTCGGAGCAGCCAACCCACAAATGGGGCTGGGGGTGGCTATTTATAGCCGCGGAGCAACCCGAGGCGAAAGGACATAAATGCCCATGCATGCAATTACTCTCATGCCCTCGGAAATGACCGTTGCTAGACAAGTTCTAGCCTCTCACCACGCAACACGTTGCACGGTCAAAGTATTCTCTCTCCAGACTCCTCAACCGAAGTTAGTTACCTCAGTGTCCTGAAGAACAACGTCTCAGACACATGAGGACTGAACTTCTACTGCAGGAGATCTCACTCTCTTCAGGAGAACTGCACTCGCAGTCTCCAGACTCCTCAACCGAAGACAGATTCCTCAGTGTCCTGAAGAACAACGTCTCAGACACCCGAGGAACTGAACTTCTACTGCAGGAGATTTCCTCAGGGTTTTTCTTCAGGATTCCTAACTGAGCACTTCCTCAGACCTTCGGAACTCGTTTTCTGCAACCCCTCCAACAGTGCGGTGTTTTCCTATGACTCAAGAAGTATAAAAAGTCTTAGCGAAGACTACGCTTCAACTTCGTCTTCAGCGAGAACTTCCTCAGAATCGTCTTCAGCTTCAGCTTCAACCGAACGCTTCAGGATCCTACTTCCTCAGGATTTCGCGCAACTTCATTCTTCAGGAAACACACCGATTTCTCCAATGTTCCTCAACATTTTGGGGGGGTCGACATTGGTGGTTAAACACCTCATCCGGGACTGTTCTCCTGTGTATACTCACAAACACATCAGTCCCTTAACCGTTTTGTCATCAAACTCCAAAACCTCAAGGGGAGGGCACTTGATGCACTTACAAACCCCAACTAGCACCACATGTTCAAGCAACACCACAATATGCCCTCCAAAACAGTGGAAGAAAACAACATGGTGAAGTGCGCCAACATTACTCAAAATTCTATGGTGCAAAAGTGATCTACACATGACTCCATTTTTTTATTGCTCAAAACAGAAAAACTAATGCACCATGATATTCCTTGAATTTTTCTACCCCATTTTCATATATGATATGTGGCAAAGCCATTTGGGAACAAAAGAAAAATAAAAGGAAAAGAAATGAGTCGAAAAGAAAAAGAAAACAGGGCAGGAAAAAATAGAGGGGCTAGCCCTCTCCAGCCAACCTAGGATTGCCTGCTCTTCTCTAGCCCAACAGGGCCTGCCTGCAAGGCCTGCACCGCAACCCACCTCACTGGAAGGTGGGGCCTGCTAGTCAGCCTCGAAAAATAGGCAAAAAGGTGGGGCATTTGCGCTGGCTGGGTTTCGAACCCACATCGCCTGCTACTCCACTCGCCCCCCTTGCCAATGCGCTACTTCGGCAGTACTCGACAGACTCCAAGCGCCAAGAAATACATACCAAATGGCCGCGCTAACTGAATTTCGACACCTGATGAACAGGTTCAGATCATGCGCAACAGGGGAACTCCGGCGACGGTGGCATCCGCTACAGTCCACTGGAGACTCAACGGAGACTCGCAGCTCGTAGAGGGGACCTCCATGAACCCATTTTTGATCTTGCTCATGCCACTTAAACAACCACGGAAGATCTACCTCATCGGAAAAACGTGGCGGCGGACTGAAACTGCAGGCGTCAGATAACTCCACGGCAAGCACCGAGCGGCGCAAAGGCGTCACCTTTGGCTGCCATACTCGTGCCCTGAGCGTTCCAAGAACATAGAGGGCAGGCACGGGCCATGCCACGGCCACGGACTTGACTGGGTCGCACGCCGGCGATGACACGGGACACGCTCGGCATGACAACCTACGGCGGTGACGGACAACGCGGAACTAGGAATACACGCAACGGGAGGGGATGTGCACGATCCGCTCACCTCGGGGAGGTTGCAGGAGAGCTTGCGTGCAAGGGAGATCGGGTCGACGACGTCGACGATGCGGAAGGAGGTGGTCGCCGGCGACGACAAAAGAGGAAGACGACTTCGGGGTTGGCCTGGAGCTCCTCGGGCTTCTCTGCTAGTGTGAGACGATGAGGAAGACATGTGGAAGCTTTCTCGCGAGCTCTTGGACGTCGAGGCAGAAGGTGGCCGGCGAATTCAGCTCCCCATTGCGGAGGCCATGGAGGAACAGGGGAGCTGGGGCTCGGCGAAGGAGACGACGTCGACGCAAATTGGAGGAGGGGAACGACTCCTAGGAATCTGGGGTCCTCGGGATCGCATCCCACCTTATATAAGTGGGCCGGAGGCCTCGCCGACGGGCTCTAGTCGCCTCTCACCAGTGACATCACATAAGCCCGTAAGGGGGAAGCTTACGGGCTACGTGGGATGGCTGGCGCCCCTTGGATCTTATTCTAACGGCTGGGAGCGCCCCCGCATAACCCTTTGCGCGGCTGGGCTGAGGCCCAGGGGAGGCAGGCCCAGGTGGAATGGGGCTGTTGCCAGGAGCTGAAACAGGTTAAGAAAATAACCCCTCTGGCATTTTCCATTTATTAAAAACAGAGCCACTTGGGGAATTTTCTAGAGAGTTTTACCAGGGATTAAATTACACAAAAATATGGTAGATAATCCTCGCAATATCCTGGATTTTCCAAAATTGGTTTCAACTATTTTGGAGCAAGCAAACTTTTGAGCACCTTTCAATTTAAATTTCAAGTTGAACTGCAACATGAATTTCCAGAGGGCTAAAATTCAAAGTGAGCACTTGAAAAAGCTTTCCTTAGAGGGGAATTTGGCTAGGACAAAGTTGGGGCTTAGGGGAGATCACATGCACATGGGAAAACTCCCCAAACTCCCTTCTTTAGTCACCCAAATTGAATTCAAATGCAATTAAAATCAACTCAAAACTCCTTGGCATTTAAAATCATCACATGGAGTTACATCCTCTTGCATCATAACAAGTTTCAAAGCCATTGATGAAATAAAAAATACAACTTGGAATATAAAATTTCTTCTGGGCTGTTATAGCTCTCCCCCACCAACGCAGGATCTCGTCCCGAGATCTAAGCCCGAAACAACTCTGGATACTCGGAACAGAGATGATCATCACGCTCCCAAGTTGCTTCCTTCTCCGAATGATGTGCCAACTGCACCTTCATGAACTTGACGGTCTTGTTGCGAGTCTTGCGCTCTGACGTCTCAAGAACACGGACTGGACATTCTGAGTAATAAAGGTCCGCACTCAGCTAGATCTCGCCCAAGTCAACGGCCTGCTCTGGCTGCTTGAAGAACTGCTTTAGCTGGGACACGTGGAACACGTCATGCACAATGGACAGACTGTCTGGAAGCTCAAGCCGAAAGGCGAGAGGTCCTCTAGTATCAAGGATGCGGAAAGGTCCGACAAATCTTGGATCGAGCTTTCCTTTGATGCCAAAGCGGTGAGTTCCCCTCAATGGAGATACTCTCAGGTACGCCCAATCGCCAATCTGAAAAGATACACCACGTGGCCACTTGTCATAATAGGCCTTCTGCCTTGCCTGTGCTGCCTTGAGGTTCTCTCGGACAATCTTCACTTTATCCTCTGCCTCTTGGATCACATCTGGACCGAACAAATGCCTTTCTCCTGTCTCGGACCAGTTCAAAGGTGTCCTGCATTTCCGGCCATACAAGACCTCTAAAGGTGATGCCTGCAGACTTGTCTGATAGCTAGTGTTGTAAGAAAACTCAGCATACGATGAGCATTCCTCCCATTTCATGCCAAAGGAAATGACACATGCTCGAAGCATGTCCTCGAGGATTTGATTCATGCGCTCGACCTTCCCACTGGTCGCCTTTTTAAAGGCCTGCCAGAACTTGGAGGTGAAAAGACTGCCTCTATCAGAACTGATCTTCTTGGGAATGCCATGCAAAGATACAACTCTTGCGGTATACAAGTCCGCCAACTGAGCTGCTGAAATGGAGTCCTTTAGTGGAAAGAAGTGGGCAACTTTGGAAAGATTGTCAATGACGACAAAGATGGCATTGTTCTTCTTCTGTAATAAAGAGAAGTCTGTGATGAAATCCATCTCTATGTGATCCCATTTCCACTCCGGAATAACCAGTGGCTGTAGTAGCCCTGCAGTCTTTTGGTGTCGTGCCTTCACTCTCCTGTACACATCACACTAAGACACGAAACGGGAAAAATCCCGCTTCATACGAGTCCACCAAAAGCTTTGCTTGAGGTCTTGATACATCTTTTTACTCCCAGGGTGAATTGATAGCTTGGAATCATGGGCCTCCTTCATGATGACCTCTCTGAGATCTCCCTCCTTGGGAACAACAACTCTCTCCTCGAAGAACACGGTGCCGTCATTATGCATTTAAAAGCAACCGTACTTGGGCACTGATGCCGCAATACCCTGTTTGATCTTTCGAATCATTGAGCTGCCAGACTGAGCTTCACGGATCTTCTTATGGATAGTGGGCTCTACCACAAGGTTGGCAAGGTAGACTGCTGGAACTAGCTCGAGATTGAGCCCACGAAAGGACTCACACAAATCAGGGTGGATCTTGTGCACTTGTATATTATTGCAATCGCCCTTGCGGCTCAGCGCATCAGCTATGACATTCGCCTTCCCAGGCGTGTACTGAATATCAACTGCGTACTCATTAATGGTTTCAAGCCATCTTCTTTGCCTCAAGTTCAGATTTCGCTGAGTGAACAAGTACTTCAGACTCTTGTGGTCGGTAACACATCCACCTTCCTCCCTAAGAGGAGGTGTTGCCAAGTGATCAAGGCGTGCACAACTGCTTCAAGCTCCAAGTCATGCGTGGGATAATTCCTCTCACTCGTCTTCAACTGCCGTGAGGTATAGGCCACAATGTTCTTTCCTTGCATCAAAATGCTGCCTCGCCCTTGCAAAGATGCATCACAAAACACCTGAAAAGGATGTGACTCATCGGGCGGTGTGAGAATTGGAGTTGTGGTCAACTTCTTCTTCAACTCCTCGAAGGCTGACTGGCAAGCCGGTGACCAAGTGTATTGTTTGCCTTTGCACAAGAATTCAGTCATTGTCTTTGCTATTTTGGAGAAATTCGGCACAAACCACCTGCAATAGCTAGCGAGGCCGAGAAAACTCCTTAGCTGCTTCACATTCTTCGGCGGAGCCCACTCTTGAATAGTGCGTACTTGCTCTGGATCAACCGGCAATACCCTCTGCAGAAATGACATGGCCAAGAAATTTGACCTCGTCGAGCCAAAACTCACACTTGGAGAACTTGGCATAGTACCGGTGCTCTCTCAGCTTCTGCAGCACCAAGCGAAGATGTTCCTCATGTTTAGTCTGCGACGTGGAATACACAAGTATATCGTCGAGGTAAAGGATGACAAATATATCGAGCCACTCTTGGAACAAATAGTTCATCGCTCTCATGAAGGTTGGAGGTGCGTTTGAGAATCTAAATGTCATGACTGTGAACTCATACAGTCTATAACGTCTGCTGAAAGCGGTCTTGGGGATATCTTCTTCACGAACTCGAATTTGGTGATAACCCATCCGCAAGTCAAGATTGGAAAATACCTTTGCCCCATTCAGCTGTTCGAACAGATCATTGATGCGGGGTAAAGGGTACTTGTTCTTGATGGTATTTTTGTTGATGCCACCATAGTCCTGGACCAAGAGGCTAGTCCCATATTTCTTCTTCACAAACAAAGCTGGGGCACCCCATGGGGAAGTGCTCGCGCGGATGAATCTGTCTTTCTCCAACTGTGTCAATTGCTTCTTCAGCTCAATCAACTCCTCTGAACACATCTTGTACGGATGCCGTGAGATCGGCTCAGTACCAGGCTCTAGCTCAATAACGAACTCAATAGCTCGAACTGGGGGAATTCCTGGAAACTCCTCTGGGAAGACTTCTGGAAACTCACAGAAAACTTTGACTTCTTCGAGCATAGGCGTGACTCCTGTGTTAAGGGTATACAATTGTGCTTCTCCTGCCATTGAGCCACAAGTGTACAAGATTTCTGCACCTGACCAAACCCTGTTGAGTAGCGTTTTCGATAAATAAGAGTGTCGAACCCAAAGAGGAGAAGAAGGTATTGGTAAGAGACTTTGGCAAAGAAATAACTGCAGAAACGAAAAGATAACTTTTTATGGCTTTTCGGTATATGCAAAAAAAGGTAAAAGCGAGCAAAGTGTCCCAATACTTTTGAGCAAAGGATAGGCCTAGCAACTGAACTTATAAAGGCTAGAGCGTTCTTGAGGACACACGAGAGAAATAGTCATGTGCTTTCCCCATATTCCGCATCGATACTATGTGCTGCATTGATAAGTGTTGAGTGGGTGGATCTATGCTAGTACACCCTCTAGACTAAGATAAGTGCACTATTATGATTAAAAATCTTGCAAGCATCCGAAAAGACAAGATAGTAATTAAGGAAAAAGCCTAACCATAGCAATACGATCGATGATCCATTGTTCCCTTGTGCAAAACCGTGCAAACTGAGGTTCAGGTTTCTTTAACTCTGGCAACCCATCATAAGAATTCTTTATACACAATGCATTCCCCCAGGTCCTTAATAAGGCTAAGTGTTGAGTGTTCGACTCACACAACACCACTAGGAAAATAACACACTTAAATATCAAAAAACACATATTACTTCAACATCATATGACTACTAACAACAAGACTTCTCCGATGTCCTCAAGAACTAAAGTAACTACTCACAAGACATAAAAGAGATCATGATCACAGGGGATAAATAGATGATAAACAATCTGGACACAATGATATTTCTCCAACAAAAATTAATAGCATTCATCACACGGTAGCAATTAACACTGGCAGAGTAGAGCAGGTAGATAGTACGGATTACAACACAAGTTAAACCTGTGAGGTGAGATGAGATGAAGATCGAGATGGTGCTGATGTTGGGGATGATGTTGATGATGATCTCGATGATGCCTGTGACGATGGTGATGACGATGGCGATGATCTCCCCTTCTGGGAGGTGGTCTCCGACGGCGGAATCTTCCCACCGGAGATGCATTTTTTTCTCTGGTGGTTTCCGCCATGGAGTGGCGGTGGAACTCGTGAAACTCCTCCTGTTTTAGGGATTTTGGGTGACGAGTGATATATAGGCCAGAGTGGGGAGCCCGGAGTGGACACAGGGGTCCAGGTGCCCTCCTGGCGCGGCCAAGGTGGGGCCGCGCCAGGTGGCCTCCTGGGCACCCTATGGCCCCCCTTTGGCTCCTCTTTTGCGTGTCCTTGTCATCCTTCTAGAAAATGGCCTCCGTCGATTTTCAGGTAATTTTGAGGTCTTCTGTTTCAGTAAATCAGCGTCCACTTTTTACCGCTAAATCCTGCGTCTGCTGCTTCGGCATCAGAAAGTTGCAAACTATGTAAAACAAGCCAAAACAACATAAGAATAGCATCATAACATGAAATATATCAATGAATAGGAAAGAATTACTATATAAAATAGTGATGCATTTTGAACGTATCAACTCCCCCAAGCTTAGACCTCGCTTGTCCGCAAGCGAATACTGAGCTCAATAAACCTAGCCACAAGTTGAGAGAGTGAAGTGTCGATAAATAGAATACGGACAAGAAGCATCATGATTTCTTCTCCAACCTCAAGCATCCTCAACAACAACCTCAAATCATGAGGTCCTTATGAGAAAGTAATAACAATTATAATCAAAAGTAGGGCTGAGAAAACTCATCAAATTATGGCAAACATCTCCTTGGTCAAAGAACAACTAATAACTTTTACTTTTGCTCTTTCTCTTTATATGAAACAACTTGAAGATTTTGAAAGAGCATGTTATTAGTCATGAAGTGCAAATGCTAACACCAAGCAAGATTTTTTCTTGGCAAGCTTTTTCAAGAAACTTACTTATCAAAAGATAATATCAACAATGATGTGGCATGGCAAAATTTAATGCATCATTATATGGATGAATCCTCATCAACATCAAGTGTCTGTTCTCTTTGGGAAAAGAAGGAAGTGGGAAGACTAACTCAACAAATAAGTAAAAGATAGGCCTTGTTATAGGCAAGCAGGGAAAACTCATGTGCTATCCTTAAATCAAACAGAATGAAAATAAATTTTGGGAGGTACATAATTTGTCAATGAATGCTAATAGATAGCTCAATTACTTCTCAGGCTGGACAAGTTTTGAGGAACGGTTCCCAAGTGGGGATGCTAACATCCCCTTAATCTCCTTTGTTTATCACTGCCAAATTTTCTGATTTCTCATAGACCAAGCTTGAAGGAGGGTTTGTTTGTTGTATTATCTTACGAGCTGGGCGACTCATGCCAGTTCCTCTTTGTATTATGGGTTTGCAGATTAGACATGCAATCCCGGGGTAAAACTTGTCCAACTTAAGAAGATCATGAATTACCTACTACTTTCTCATGAGCTAAACAAGAGGCACAAAACAAAAGATTTTGAACATTTAAGGATAACACTTAAATTCTATACTTTTAGGAGTGGTTGGGAAATACCACGAATAGGAAGGTATGGTGGACTCATCTGGAGGATATTGGTTTCTGGGTATGGACGCACAAGCAGAAATTTTCCAGGCAAAGAGTTTGGCTAGCAAAGGCTTTGAGAGAACAGACAATTGATGCTAACTTGGATGCAAAGCATATAAAGCATAAAAATTAAGTTAAGCATAACACATCAAGTTGTCTTCCTTGACATAATAACACTTCAAGCATAATAACATAAAGGTTTTGGATATGTCTCTACTTGAGAAAACCTGCATGTTGTCATGACCACATCTATGTTTTCCAAAATTTAAATAAAGTTTTCAAAGCCATACCTGATATAAGGTCAATAATCCCTATAAGAATCATCATATAAGGCCGATTGCGTGAAGAGAATACCGAGTGCAGCGAAGGAACTAATAGACTTCTCATTAATATTCCATCATAGACGACTCCACACTCACGGATACAAACTCTCCACAAAGGAGTGATAGACCTCAATGCAAAAACCTATTTCATATAATAACTTCCCTAGACATGATACGACTCTAATTGACTCTAACAGACTAAAATAAAGATAAAGATACCGGGCACTCCCCCAAGCTTGGAACAAGCTAAGGGGATGCCATTACCCGAGGATATTTACTTATCATTCCTGTTGTTGTTTTTGTTGTTGTTCACGTAGTCCTAGACAAAGCGCTTCTATGGGAGAGGTTCTCCGGTCTCATGAGAGGCTTGAGTCTCCAAGATCCTTCTTCCAGCACTTAAACCCATGCGCATAAACTTTAGTTCATACTCAAAGTTCTGGTTGTGCAGATCATAAATCTTCCCTTGGAGCTCATCAATTCTTTCTTGTACTGCGGTGATTCTTGACCACATCCCCCTCATCTCCTTCTTGTAAAACGTCTTCAGATCGTTGATGAGGTCGAAGTTGGCTTCAACACAACGCTCAACCATCGTCTTGTACTTGAAGACCTCTTATTCCACTTCTTCTAGCCAGGCCTCGATGCTCCCCTCCTTGGCAGGTTCCTTTAGATCTTCTTGGTGAAGAACTTGTCCTTGGGGGAACTTGGGGAAGCCATGGCACCTAGGTCTAGCTAAAAGATTTCTTGGCAGAAACAGCTCAAAAATAAAACACACGAAATCGCGAGATACAGTGTCGGGACTATCCGGAAAAATATATAGCAAAAATTTCTGCAACAAAATGAAGGTATCAAGCCAAATTGGGGTCGGAGACGGACTCCGGGGTTCCCAGACGGCCACCCGGCGCGGCCAGGCGGTAGGCCGCGCCAGGGGGGTGCCTGGGCCCCCTGGAGCTCCTCTCCGGCTCCAATTAGGCTTTGAATTTTCTATATTTTGAAAAAACTTGTAATATGGAACTTTTATGGCGGTTCGCGATGTTTCCTTACCGTAATACATACCTTTTCATATTATTTTCCTGCTGGCGTCTAAAACAGGGCTGCAACATATTCTTCATGAGTTGTTGTGTGTATTAAATTCACATCAACATTGACGGGGTCTCCCGCCATGTAATGCTTGAGTCTTTTTCCATCACAACTTGAGGTTTGGTGCTATCAAAATTGTTAATATTGATTGCACCAGAGCGGTATACTTCTTCGATAAGAAATGGTCCTTCCCATATGGAAAGTAGTTTACCTGGAGAAAACCTGAAATGAGATCTAAACAACAAAACTTTATCACCAACATTAAATTCACGTTTCAGAATCCTTCTATCATGCCACTTCTTTACCTTTTCCTTAAAAATTTTAGCACTCTCTTAAGCTTCACTTCTCCACTCATCTAGATAAGTCAAGTTCATGAGACGCTTTTCACCAGATAGTCTTGGGTCGGCATTAAGCTCTCTAACAGGCCAGAAAGCTTTGTGTTCTAATTCTAATGGCAAATGGCAAGCCTTGCCATATACCATCTTATATGGGACATGCCCATGGGGTTCTTGTAAGCACTTCTATACGCCCACAAAGCATCTCCTAACTTATTTGACCAGTCCTTCCTAGAACTGTTGACTGCCTTTTGCAAGATCAACTTGATCTCTCTATTGGTGAGCTCAACTTGCCCACTAGTTTGAGGATGGTACGGTGAGGCAATTCTATGATTGACATTGTACCTTTCTAGATCTTTCTAAAAGCTCCATGCGTGAAGTGTGATCCTCCATCCGTCATGAGGTACCTAGGTAGACCAAACCTAGGGAAAATTACATCTTTGATCATTTTCAAAGAAGTCTGGTGATCAGCACTCTCAGTGGGGATTTCTTCAACCCACTTGGTAACATAATCAACAGCCACTAAAATGTGAGTGTACTTGTGTGAGGGAGGAAAAGGACCCATAAAATCAAAACCCCAGCAATCAAAATCTCAATCACTAGATATTAATTCATAGGCATCTCATTCCTCGTACTAATATTACCGACTCTCTGACACTTATCACAAGATAAAACATAATTTCTAGCATCTTTAAAGAGAGCATGCCAATAAAAACCTGATTGGAGAACCTTATGTCCGGTCCTCTCACCAGCATGATGTGCTCCATAGGGACTATCGTGACATTTCTTGAGAATGTCCTTATGCTCGTGTTCCAGTATGTATCTTCTCACGATCCCGAACGGGCCTTCTTTGAAAAGATGAGGGTCATCCCAAAATTAGTGCCGCAAATCATGGAAGAAGTTCTTCCTTTGTTGAAATGTTAAACCTGGAGGCAAATACTTTGCAACGATAAAATTAGCATAATCTGCCAACCAAGGATCGGAAATAGATTGTACTTTTACAACGGCAAGTTGTTCGTCCGGAAAATTGTCGTTGACTGGGATGGGGTTATGCGCTATATCTTCCATCCTTGAAAGATTGTTCGTCACTGGATTGTCTCCTCTGTTTCTATCAAGAATCTGTAAATCAAATTCTTGAAGAAGGAGTACCCACCTGATGAGTCTTGGTTTGGCATCCTTCTTCTCCATAAGGTTCTTAAGAGCATCATGGTCAGTATGAATAATGACTTTTGAATCAAGAATATAAGGTCTAATCTTATCCAGGCAAACACTACTGCTAAGAATTCCTTCTGAGTAGTAGCATAATTCTTTTGAGCACTATCAAGGGTTTCGCTAGCATAATGTGTAGCATTCAATTTCTTGTCAACCATTTGTCCTAAAACAGCTCCGACAGCAAAATCACTAGCAGCACACATAATTTCAAAGGGCAATTTCCAGTCAGGTGGTTGTACTATACGAGCGGTTATCAAAGCTTTCTTAAGAACTTCGAAATCCTCCTTACAATATTCATCAAATACAAAAGGAACATCCTTCTGAAGAAGATTTGTGAGGGGTCTCGAGGTCTTAGAAAAGTCTTTAATAAATATTCTATAGAAATCAGCATGACCGAGAAAAATACGAATTTCAATGGATAGGGCATCCTTTCAATAGATTCAATCTTCGCCTTGTCCACTTCAATTCCCCTCTCGAAAATCTTGTGACCAAGAAAGATCCCTTCGTTAACCATGAAGTGGCACTTTTCCCAGTTTAAGACTACATTTTTATCCTCACATCTCTGCAAAACTTTATTAAGATTGTGGAGACAGTGGTCAAAGAAAGTTCCATAGACGGAGAAATCGTCCATGAAGACTTCCACAATCTCCTCATAGAAACCATGAAAAATATCACACACGCATCTCTGAAAAGTGGCCGGTGCATTGCATAAACAAAAAGGCATACGCCTATAAGCATAAGTATCGTAAGGGAACAAGAAAAGTGGTCTTCTCTTGATCGACAGTGTTAACATGAATTTGAGAGAAGCCAGAGTACCCGTAAAGATAGAAAAAGTGGGTGTTTTTGGACAACCTCTCAAGCATCTGATTGATAAAGGGCAGCGGGTAGTGGTCCTTCTTGGTTGCCTTGTTCAACTTCCTGTAATCAATACACATTCTATTTCCAATAACAACTCTTTGAGGTATTAGTTCATTTTTATCATTAGGAACAACAGTCATACCTCCTTTCTTTGGAACACAATGAACTGGACTTACCCACCTACTATCAGCTATAGGATAGATGACACCTGCAGCTAGAAGCTTGAGAATCTCAGTCCTAACCACGTCCTTCATCCTTGGGTTCAGCTGTCGTTGATGATCAACAACTGGCTTAGCATCGGGCTCAAGATTGATAGTGTGTTGGCAAATCGATCGACTGATCCTCTTAAGGTCATCAAGGGTATAGCCTAAGGCACCACGGTGTCTGCGAAGTGTCTCCAATAACCGGCAAGTGGTATGAGTTCAAGCACTGGGTCTTCTTTTGGTTGTGATAGGATTCCTAAAGGTTTAACCGGAAGGTTGTGCTTCACGATAGCAGTTTTTCTTCTGAATATTTTGTCTAACTAATTTCTCTCCTGCATATGCATGTCATTCTCGTGGTCTTCCATACATTGTTGCAAAGGATCATTAGGAGGAATAATAATAGAAGCAATATCTTCAATAATTTTATCATGACTAGGTAAATCAGTACCATGAGGCTACTAGGAGAACTAAGAAAAGTTAAATTCATATGGAGCACCATTTAATTCAACAGAAACTTTACCTTTTTGGAATCTATAATAGCTCCACAAGTTCTGAGGAAAGGCCTACCACAAATAATAGGGCAAAAACTATCTTGCACTGAACCAAGTACTAGAAAGTCGGTAGGATACTTTACCTTTCGACATAGGACTTTAACATCTCTCACAATTCCAATGGGAGAGATAGTTTCTTTATTTTCTAGATAAATAGTAACATCAATCTCCTCAAGTTCACAGGGTGAAATCTCAACCATGATCTCTTGATATTGCGAATAAGGAATAGTGCTAGCACTGGATCCCAAATCACATAGCCCATAATAATTGTGATCTCCTAGTTTGACAGATACAACTGGTTTACCTGAAATTGGGCTTTTATTCTTGGCAGTAACAATATTAGTTGAAACAGCACAAAAAATTATAATTGAATCCAAAAAATCATTAGTAACTAAATCATTAACCACCGCAACTTGAGGACCGACCTTAATCAGGTCCTCAGGTTCTTCAGTTCTTCTCTCACTTTTATTTATTATGCCTGTCACAAAAGAGTGCTCCCTCATCCTTGTAGGAAAAGGGGGCTTTTCATATAAAACTGCAGGCAGAATAGGGTCAGCAACATGAATATCAACAGGTAATTCTTTAAAAGGTTTATGATACTGATCCTTCTCCTCCTTAGAAGAGTCAATGTGAGAGGCAAAGTTCTTACAAAAATCAATCATAAGGTGGGAATCAAGACCAATCTTAGAGCAAAAGGTATTAAAATAATCAGTTTTCACATAGCTCTCAATGTAATAATGCTCATAATTTATAGCGGGTTCAATGCCTCTATCGATTTCCCATTCTTCGCTATTCTTCTGGATCCTCTCGATGAGATCCCATTTTTCTTCAATGCTTCTTGTTTGAAATACCCCTTATCCTAACGAGAAAGCTTGGCATAAAAATTTGTAAGTATAATATCTTTGGGGAGTTCATGAATAGGACATTTGAACATTAGGGACTTCAGTCTCCCCCAAGCTTGAGCGAAGCAAGAAAACAGTACTTGATGACCCTCAACTGTAGGGGATCGTATGTAGCGTTTTCGATAAATAAGAGTGTTGAACCCAAGGAGGAGCAGAAGGTATTGGTAAGAGACTTTGGCAAAGAAATAACTACACGAACTGAAAGATAACTTTTTAGGGGTTTTCGATATAAGCAACAAAAAGGTAAATGCGAGAAAAGTAATAGGAACTTAGGAGTAACAAGTGGCCCAATCCTTTTGAGCAAAGGATAGGCCTAGCAACTAAACTTATAAAGGCTAGAGCGTTCTTGAGGACACACGGGAGAAATAGTCATGTGCTTTCGCCATATTCCGCATCGATACTATGTGCTGCGTTGATAAGTGGTTAGTGTGTGGATCTATGCTAGTACACCCTCTAGACTAAGATAAGTGCACTCATATGATTAAAGATCTTTCAAGAATCCGCAAATACAAGATAGTAATTAAGGAAAAATCCTAACCATAGCAATACGATCGATGATTCATTGTTCCCTTGTGCAAAAGCGTGCAAATTGGGGTTCAGGTTTTTTTCACTCCGGCAACCCACCATAAGCATTCTTTATACACAATGCATTCCCCTAGGTCCTTAATATGGCGAAGTGTTGAGTGTTAGACTCACACAACACCACTAAGAAAATAACAACACATATTACTCCAACATCATATGACTACTAACAACTGGACTTCTCCCATGTCCTCAAGAACTAAAGTAACTACTCATAAGACATAAAAGAGATCAGCATCAGAGAGGATAAATAGATGATAAACAATCTGGACACAATGATATTTCTCCAAAAAAACTCAATAGCATTCATGACACGGTAGCAATCAACACTGGTAGAGTAGAGAGGATAGATAGTACGGATTACAACACAAGTTAAACTTGTGAGGTGAGATGAGATGAAGATGGAGATGGTGCTGATGTTGGGGATGATGTTGATGATGATCTCGATGATGCCCGTGACGATGGTGACGACGATGGCGATATTCTCGCCTTTTGGGAGGTGGTCTCCCCGGTGGAATCTTCCCGCCGGAGATGTATTTTCTTCTCTGTAGGTTTCTGCCACAGAGCCGCGGCGGAACTCGCGAAACTCCTCCTGTTTTAGGATTTTTGGGTGACGAGTGATATATAGGCCAGAGGGGGAGCCGGAGTGGCCCCAGGGGTCCAGGCGCCCTCCCGGCGCGACCAAGGTGGGGGTCACGCCAGGTGGTAACCTGGGCACCCTGTGGCCCCCTCTGGCTCCTATTTTGCATGTCCTCGTCATCCTTCGGGTAAATGGCCTCCGTCGAATTTCAGGTAATTTGGAGGTCTTCTGTTTCAGCAACTCAGTGTCCACTTTTTACCGCTGAATCCTGCGTCTGCTGCTTCGGCATCGAAAAGTTGCAAACTGTGTAAAACAAGCCAAAACAACATAAGAATAGCATCATAACATGAAATATATCAATGAATAGGAAAGAATTACTATAAAAAATAGTGATGCATTTTGGACGTATCAGGTAGGCACCCAAATCTACTGGTATCCTTAAAGGATAGTAGTCGGTGACCCAACGGTGCCCGCTAGAGGTATTGTATCGGGAAAGAAGGACAGGTGGATACCATCGTGGGCCTGGTCCTTGCTCGTCGGCCATGAGATACCAAACCACGAAAGTCGAGCTCATCCAGGAGCACACGCGAGACAAGTTAAGGAGTCGGTTCACCTTGTTGGTAACCGCAGAGCTTTGATGGGACGACAGGGCAGACACCGATGTACTGGTGGTCGTGGCTGTTGTTTGTTGTCCATTGAGTGAATTAGTCGGACAACTATAACGGTTCTCCGTGAGATAATAATAATAAAATGACTAATGGCTCGGTCGATGACTTGAGAGGCCGCAAAAGCCTGTACTCACTACCTTCACGTGGGATAAGGAGTTATGGGCTCCCCTGCGTCCTAGTTCATTCGAAATCTCTTCACACGTCAGCAGTACCGTGGCTTGCGCCGGGAAGTACTGGTTTTTTCTTCTCTCGAGCGTGTGGTATTTTCTTTGGCTTCACAGGCCAGCCACGCACCGTATAGGAGAATGAAGGGTGAGGGTCCTAGACCCCTGATCGCATAGGATTTTAGTCCCGCGGATGGCCGCTCTGCTGAGCCTAGGATGGGCTGCGGCGTGTCGGATAGCCTCGGTGGGGCATTACCCAACAAGGCGTATGCCACCCTGGAGATCCGAGCATGAAGGCTTAACAGTAGTACACCCCTGTTGGGAGTTTATTTTATTCGAATAGCGGTGTCCACGGTAACAGGACGTTTTATGCTGAAGCCGGATCCTACTACTACAAACTACTGCATTACTAAACTGTTGATTCCGGATTTTCTTCCTAGCAGGGAAGTCGAGGAAGGAATCTCGGAGGCATTGATAATTATTAGAACTTACTATTATACAATACTGCAGCAACTTCTACTGCATTGTTACTTTATGCTTTATATATAAATGTTGGCTATTCTCTTCTCATGCTGCAAGAATCGTGTGAAGATGCTAGTCTTCGATAGGCCTACTGATGACCCTCAACTGTAGGGGATTGATTGTAGCGTTCTCGATAAGTAAGAGTGTCGAACCCAACGAGGAGCAGAATCTATTGATAAGTGACTTTGGTAACGAAATAACTGCAAGCACTGGAAGAAACTTTTTAGGGGGTTTTCGGTATAAGCAACGAGAAGATAAAAGCAAGCAAAGTAACAGTACTGAGGAGTAACAAGTGGCCCAATCCTTTTGAGCAAAGGATAAGCCTACCAACTGAACTTATAAAGTAGAAAACGTTCTTGAGGACAAACGGGAGAGAAAGTCACGGGCTTTCACCATATTCTGTATCGGTACTATGTTTTGTGTTGATAAGTGTTGAGTGGGTGGATCTATTCTAGTACACCTTCTAGACTAAGATAAGTGCACTCTTATGATTATACACCTTTGAAGCATCCACAAATACAAGGTAGAAATTAAAGCATAGGCCTAACCACAGCAATACGATAAAGAATCCATTATTCCCTTGTGCAAAAGCATGCAAACTAGGGTTCATGTTTCTGTCACTCCGGTAACCCATCGTAGGAATTATTTATACACAACGCATTCCCCTAGGTCCATAATAAGGCGAAGTGTTGAGTTTTCAACTCACACAACACCACTAGGAAAATAATAACACACCTTAAATATCAAACAACACATATTACATCAACATCATATGACTACTAACAACTAGATTTCTCCCATGTCCTCAAGAACTAAATTAACTACTCACAAGACATAAAAGATATCATGATCAGTGGTGATAAATAGATGATAAACAATATGGACATAACAATATTTCTCAAACAAAACTCGATAGCATTCACCAAAAAGGGGTAATCAACACCGGTAGAGTAGAGAGGATAGATAGTATAGATTACTACACAAGTTGCAGTTGTGAGATGAGATAGGATGGTGGTGGAGATGGTGCTGATGTTGGGGATGATGTTGATGATGATCGATGATGCCCGTGACGATGGTGATGACGATGGCGATGATCTCCCCTTCCGGGAGGTGTTCTCAACGGCGGAATCTGCTCGCCGGAGATGTCTTCTCTTCTCTGTAGGTTTCCGCCACGGAGAATAATTAGGCCAAAGGGGGGAGCCGGGGGTGGCCCCAGGGGTGGCCTGGGCACCTGGTGGCTGATACGTCCCAAACGTATCTATAATTTCTTCTTGCTCCATGCATGTTTTGTGTGATATTGCTATGATCTAGATGCACTTTCATACGATTTTGACCATATTTGGACTAACTTGTTAACTCAGTGCATGCAGTGCCAGTTCCTGTTTTCTGCTGTTTTTCTATTACATGTTCCCCCCATATTAAAAATTCTCGCAAAATTCGGGAAAAATCAGATAAAAAATCAGCGTACAGGAACCTTCCGGAAACACCTGGGTGGGGACAGAGGGCCAACACCAGGGTCCCAGGAGCCCTGGTGGCGTGCCCTTGGGTCTGGCCGCGCCAGGGGGGCGCCTAGACCCCTGGTAGCCCCCCTGGCTGCCCCCTTCGCCTATATATTCCCCGTGATGGGATTCTTCCGAAGACAGAACCCTTTTTCGCGAGCTCACCTCTGCTCCGCCCCCCCCCCCCCGCGCTTCCATGATTGGGAGCGCCAACAAACCTCTTCCCGGTACCCTTCTAGAGAGAGGACTGACCTCCGGGAGCTTCCCCTCCACCATGGACGCTTCCCGGATGATCCATGTGTACTCTACCTTGGACCATGGGTCCATAATAAGTAGCTATGTTGTAACACCCCTGTTTTATTATAACCACTTTCAGGTAAATCCTTCTTTTGGTCTCTGTCTATAAATCCTCTTATTGATTGAGCGAACCAGATATCTATTGTGCTGGATGCGTCGGGCTCGTCGAGACGGTCGAAATGCACTACTCATTTGCCAAAATCGGAGTTGGATGCATTCTACCCGGGTTTATTTTTTCCATCCAATAGATAGGACTAAATGAGTATTTCGAAAGTACTTATATTTAAAATCAAAATCCTGCCTTATCCCTCTCATTTTCTTCCCCAAACCGTGGCCTTATCCTAACTATCTAGCCGCCCCCTTCTACTCATTTCCTCCTATCTCACCCAAGAGTTCCACCCCTCCCATGGTGTCACCTCCCTCCCCTTCCCTCTCCTCCCAAGGCCCTCCAAGCTGCACCACACCATTCCCCATCTCCTAGGGCAGCCTGGGCTGGAATTGAGGAAGAAGAACAGGAGGCAAGAAGAGAAGATAAGAAGAGGAGAAGAAGAAGAGAAAGGAGATCCTCACCCCCCCTCTTCGATTCCCCTTGCCCAAGCTTCAAGGGTGAGTTCCACTACTCTCCCCTAACCTCTAGGGTGTTGTACATTATGAACCCTAGGTTCCTAAAGTTAGGGGCATTAAGTTTATGTGGGGAATTAGGCAGAAACATTGGTTACTGCTGCTGTTCTGTGCATGCAGCAGTAGAAAACCAGAATTTCGAGTATCTATATAGCAAAATCAGAGGAATAGTTGAACTGGTTTTTAGGCCTTGTTCCTATGATCGTTTTGAGTGGTCATTCACCTAATTTGGTTCAGCTATTTAGTCGCAGCGAATGGAACAAGCTGCTGTACTTTTTCTGCAAAACAGTATTTTCATAGCTCTTGGAAATAGTTTCTCATGTTCTTCAAGGGATGAGAAACTTATGTCCTATGATGGTACAGCTACCTATTAACTGATAATTCATAGATCAATTTGTTTTAGTTAATTCCCATGAGTATTCTTGTTGTTATAAATTTCTAAAGGTGGCTGTTTGTTATTCTGAAATCTGGAAACAAAAGAAGTATCTGCTAGTTTTGGCCTCCATAAGTTCATATTCTGGGTTTGAATAGTTGGAACTATTTATAGATATGTTTCCTACGAATCCATAGCCATATTATTTGTGTGATTTGGAGCTTCCAATCTCCTAATTTTAATTCTTTCGTCTAGGGACAACAAAGGGGTTGCTCTCCCAGGAATGTGTTTAGGCGCGCTCTTGTGTGTATCTTACATAGATTGTCTCGAGGCAATGTTTAAAATTCGTATGCATGTTTCTATAGCAGGTTGCAGCACCAGTCCAGTGGAGATAGCCTCACACCATCTTCGTCACAATGGTTGAGGCGAGTACATCGGGCAACAATGGCTAGCTTGCTCCTTTATTTTGATGTTCTTGTTCACCTTATTCGTTTATATTCATGAAATGGTGAACTTGTCATTACCTTGGGTATGTTTCAATACCACATGCCATTAGTATGTGATAGGGATTGGTTCTTCTTGATTGAAAAATCCATCATGAGTGAATCTTCCCAGTTCAAGGAGTGATCCTCTCATGTTATGGCCTCTCACTAGGTGAGGGTAGAAAAGGAGTCGGGGTGAGACGTCACCTCTACTCTAATGCCATTTCAAGCATGTCATCGCATGCCATTTCAAGCATGCACTCTCATACCATTTCAATCATGAGAGGTTCAAGTATAATTTTCAGATGTATGATTCCTCTTCATTACTTTGTCGTCTATTCTTGTTACGTGCTTTGTTGTGTACTTGCTGAGTCTTTGGACTCACCCTCGTGGGCTTTGTTTCACGTACATCACTGTGAGGCTTTGCAAGTAGCCAGGAAGGCGTAGCTCCCATGGGTGTGCACTCACAATTTACATGCCCCTTTCATTTACCTAGCTCGATAATGATAAACTTCATACTTTAGTTCATGATTCTTGAAAGCTAGGTTCTATTAGTGTGTATAACTTCTTTGCTTGAAATCAGTATGTGTATCTGGAAGGTGGGTTGAGGTGTACCATTCCCCACCTAGTACCCGTTTGTGCTTGGAACATGTTTCCCTCCTGTTATGTAGTATATCAGATTATCACTTTTCTTAATAAGTGTTATACAAGCTTGTTGGAGCTTCCGCTTGTGGTGCCATAGTTTAAACTATGTTTATTTAATTGCCTGACGTGGATGTCCGACGTACAAAGGAAGTGCTGCCTGATTTTACCCACGGTGTAGTAGGCTTTGGATGTGTTATGGTGGTAACATTCCTTCTTACAAGGAGGGGTGTTATAGTTGGTATGAGTTAAGCTCTAACTATGCTATACATGCGGAAGCATGTATACCAAAGGAAGATCCTAGGACCATTGAAATTCTAGCATGCTTGCTTGTTTGTGTTGATTGTTTGTTTGTTGTTACAGAAAATAAAATTGACGAGGACGTCAATTCTTTCGAGGTTGGGTGAAATATACCAATTCTCCTACTAGCATGTTATTAGTCTTTTGCTAAGTAAAACTTGTTTAGATGGTTAAATAACATAAAACTTGACACACAGGTGCACAATAGGAATGATATCTTTTAGTGGATACTTGCAAGCCTTGTCATTTGTGCATTGATTGCTTGTTGTGCTTTCGTAACACATATTAAGCAGTCTATGGGTACTTGTTTTCGGGTCTCCCGTGTTTACGTTTCAATATTAATTCAGTTTCGAGTACGAGTCCCTATCTTCTGTACTATCCATATTATATATTTTATTCCTTGGGTGGACTAGGTATTGTTCATCACTTTATCAATGATCTTTTTGGCCCAAAAGCGACCAAGTTAGAAGGTGATGTTTTCTGAAAGTTTAAGAATGTTAATCCACCCCTAGTCCTTAAAGAAGAAGTCACAGAAGGCCTCATCCTAAACTGGTCCACGTATGCTTCACCGTCCAATGCCAGGGCAAGGTATGATGTGCATCAAGTGTGGCGAAGGCGATAGAGCAAATACGAGCAACTGGTCTGGAGTGTGCAATGGCTGTGACAAAAATGGTCACATGGAACGGGTTTGTCGGTTGAATCCTGCTAGCATTATCAAGTGGCAGAATGTGTCTATGCCCGTGTCCTCGCATGGGTCTGTGCAAGCAATGAAGAATGTTGAAGCTCCTCCTTCTCCCTATGCAGCTTAGGGATCTCCTCCTCAAGGGTATTATTGTCCACCAAACTATCCACTACCGCATGCTCCTCCAACCATGCTCCGAATTGGCACCCCGCCCGCACCATCTTGCCAGAGATTTTATACCCTTCCTTCATCATCTTCGGGGGATGTCCAGATGTCATTATAGGTACTCTACCTATCAACTTAGTCGAAGCTCTAGTATTATTTGATTCTAGTTCTAGCTTCTCGTTTGTATTGTTAGACTTTGCGAGTCAGTCAAACATGACCAGGCAAGAAACTTCCCAAACATTTAGGGTTAGTTCTCCTGGTGGACTCCTTTCTTGTGTCATGGTGTGTCCTGGCTGTCATATTTTGTTGAGGATGAATATTTCTCTGCAAATCTACTCATCCTTTCGCTTCACCCTTTTGATGTAATTCTCGGCATGGAGTGCCTACAAATTTAAAAAGTAGTTATCTCTTGCTTTTGGGGAATTATCACCCTTGATTCCCCCTCGGGAGAGGAGTGTATCTACCAAGCTAGTGCTCCTCCATAATCTTTGTTAGTGTTGGCTAGTCTCTTCCTAGGCCAGCCATCTCCAAGGAATGGGATATTATGGACTCTACTTGGAAAGACAAGTATACCATTGTGCCTTCAAAAGATACTAGTAGTGTCTTCCCGGATGAGCTCCAAGGCATGCCTCCAGAGCGGGACACAGAGTTCTGAATCGAATTGATTGCTGGCACTCACCTGTTTCTATAGCACCATCTCACTTGGCTCGATCCTTCCAGCAAGATCTCGAGAAGGAATTAAACGACCTTCTCTCTAAAGGACTATTTCAGAGGAGTGTGTCCGAATGGGGAGCGCCCGTACTCTTCTTTTTTAAGAAAGATGGCCGTTGGCGCATGTGTATTGATTACCGTGTTGTTAACCAGGTGACTATAAAGAATAAGCATCCACTTCCTCGTATTGAGGATCTATTTGATCAATTGAAGGGAGCCAAGTTTTTCTCTAAGATCGACTTGCAATCTGGTTATAATCAGATTCGAGTTCGGTAGCAAGATATCAACAAGACTGCCTTCTCCACTAGGTATGGGCATTATGAGTTCAAGGTCATGTCCTTTGGTTTGACTAATGCCCCTACCTATTTAATGGATACAATGAATAGCATGCTTCACCCCCACCTCGACAACTTTGTGATTGAATTCATCGATGACGTCCTTATTTATTCCTAGACGGATGAAGATCATGCTCAACATCTTAGAATAGTGCTGGAAACCTTGCGACAACACAAATTCTATGCCAAGTTGAAGAAGTGTGAGTTGTGATCTAAGAAGTTGGCTTCCTAGGCCACATAATCAACCAGTACGGCATATCTGTTGACCCAAACAAGATCTCCACCGTCGTTTACTGGGCAAGTCCAATTAATGTTAAGGAAGTCTGAAGCTTCCTAGGCTTTGCCGGGTATTACCGACGGTTTGTGAAGAATTTTTGTACCATTGGCAAACCAATGACAAAGCTCACCCAAACCAAATCCAAATTCCATTGAGATGAGGATTGTGAGAAGAGTTTCTGTCATCTCAAGGAGATATTGGTGACCGCCCCAATCCTGTCACTACCTGAACCAGGTAAGCGTTTTACAGTATATTCAGATGCATCCCAACTGGGAATCGATTGTGTGCTCATACAGAACGATATGGTTATTGTGTGTGCATGTTGAAGCCACATGAGCATAATTACCCAACCCATGATATAGAACTGGCAGCAGTCGTTCATACTCTTAAAATCTGGATACATCTTGTCTATGGAGAGGTTTGTGACATGTATACTGTTCACAAAAGTCTCAAGTACATTTATAAGTAGAAAGAGTTGAATCTTAGATCAAGAAGGTTGGGAACTGACCAAGGATTATAATCTCACCATCCATTACAACCCGGCTGAGACAACGTGGTGGTCGATGCATTAAGCCGTTGGGTAATCCTCCTACTGTGATGACCCTCTCACTTGAGCTGGAGGGAATGGATATTTCCTAATGTTATGCGGGCATTTCCCAAACAGAAATCCAATTATTCATTTGAGTCTGACCTAGTGGAACACATCAGGAAAGCATCAAAACTAGATCGTTTGCTAATGCAAGAAGCTAGACATGCCCATGAAGGAAGGGTAGGACCATTCACCATAGATGGAACTGGAGTTGTGCGATTTCAAGGTCGTCTTTGCATTCCGCAAAAGTCTCAAGTGAAAAATGATATCCTCAAAGAATCCCACGCACCCCTTACACTGTTCATCCTGGTGAGACCAAGATGTATCATGATCTAAAGAAAAACTTCTGGTGGAAACGAATGAAAATAGATGTGTCTAAGTATGTTGCTTCATGTGGCATTTGCAAACGAGTCGAAGCCGAACACAAAAGTCCTGGTGGGAAGCTTCAATCTCCGGAGGTCCCACACTGGCCATGGGAAGAAATCACCATGGACTTTGTCATTGGCTTACCACGGACCCCAAGAGGTAAGGATGCCATTTGGTTTGTTGTGGATCGTCTTAGAAAGTCGGCACACTTCATTCCAATTCGTACCATTGACTCAGCTAGTAAATTAGCTCCAATATAAACCCGTGAGACTATTCGTCTCCATGGGGTACCTAAAACAATTATCATTGACCGCGATGCAAAGTTCACCTCCAAATTCTGGGAGAGCTTACATAATTCCTTGGGTACCGAGATTCGTTTCAGCACAACTTTTCACCCTCAAACTAATGGTCAGTCCGAACGTACCATTCAAACTCTTGAAGATTTGCTTCGCTCATGTGCATTATCATGGCAAGGCACCTAGGAGGACCACCTGCCTCTTGTGGAGTTTGCCGATAACAATAGTTATCATGGAAGTATCCATGATGCACCCTTTGAAGTCCTCTATGGCCGAAGGTGTAGGTCACCTCTTTGTTGGGATTCAGTAGGTGAGCGGGCAGTTCTACGACCGGATTGGGTTCAACAAACTGTTGATCATGGTGCAGAGATACGTCAGAAGATGCTTACAGCACAAAGTAGACAAAAGAGCTACGCCGATGTTAGACGACGAGCCCTAGAATTTCAAGTTGGTGACCAAGTACTTCTTAAATTTTCTCCTACCAAAGGAATTGTGAGATTTGGTATTAAAGGCAAGCTTAGTCCTCGGTATGTTGGGCCATTTCCTGTGCTTGTTCGAGTTGGGAAACTCTCCTACCTTTTAGAGTTACCACAATCAATGCGCGGAGTGCACAATGTTTTCCATGTTTCCATGCTTCGGAAGTATACCTACGCCTCCCAACACGCTACTCTCTCTGAAACAATCATCGTTGAGCAAGATCTTCCTATCGAGTCCCGTCCTTTGAAGATTATTGATGAACCTGAGCGTGCCTTGAGGAACCAAAAGCTCAAGTATGTGAAAAAAAAATTTGGACAAAATCAAACGGAGCGAGAAGCGACTTGGGAACTTGATTCCCAAATGCGTGAAAATTACCCAGAATTGTTATTTGATGGTACGCCCTAACCCTTAATAGCTCTCTTCTGCGATATTCTACGTGTTTCTTTCAACATCATCCATAGTACTAGGAGAGAAAAACTCGAGGCGAGTTCCTATTAAGGTGGTGAGACTGTAACACCCCTGTTTTATTATAACCACTTTCAGGTAAATCCTTCTTTTCGTCTCTGTCTATAAATCCTCTTATTGATTGAGCGAACCAGATATCTATTGTGATGGATGCGTCGGGATCGTCGAGACGGTCGAAATGCACTACTCATTTGCCAAAATCGGAGTTGGATGCATTCTACCCGGGTTTATTTTTCCATCCAATAGATAGGACTAAATGAGTGTTTCGAAAATACTTATATTTAAAATCAAAATCCTGCCTTATCCCTGTCATTTTCTTCCCCAAACCGTGGCCTTATCCTAACTATCTAGCCACCTCCTTCTCCTCATTTCCTCCTATCTCACCCAAGAGTTCCACCCCTCCCATGGTGTCACCTCCCTCCCCTTCCCTCTCCTCCCAAGGCCCTCCAAGCTGCCCTACACTCTTCCCCATCTCCTAGGGCAGCCTGGGCTGGAACTTGAGGAAGAAGAATAGGAGGCAAGAAGAGAAGATAAGAAGAGGAGAAGAAGAAGAAGAAGAGAAAGGAGATCCTCACCCCCCTCTTCGATTCCCCTTGCCCAAGCTTCAAGGGTGAGTTCCCCTACTCTCCCCTAACTTCTAGGGTGCTGTACATTATGAACCCTAGGTTCCCAAAGTTAGGGGCAGCAAGTTTATGTGGGGAATTAGGGAGAAACATTGGTTACTGCTGCTGTTTTGTGCATGCAGCAGTAGAAATCCAGAATTTCGAGTATCTATATAGAAAAATCAGAGGACTAGTTGAAGTGGTTTTTAGGCCTTTTTCCTGTGATTGTTTTGAGTGGTCATTCACCTAATTTGGTTCAGCCATTTAGTCGCAGCGAATTGAACAAGCTGATGTACTTTTTCTGCAAAACAGTATTTTCATAGCTCTTGGCAATAGTTTCTCATGTTCTTCAAGGGATGAGAAACTTATGTCCTATGATGGTACAGCTACCTGTTAACTGATAATACATAGATCAATTTGTCTTAGTTAATTCCCATGAGTATTCTTGTTGTTATAAATTTCTAAAGGTGGTTGTTTGTTATTCTGAAATCTGGAAACATCAGAAGTATCTGCTAGTTTTGGCCTCCATAAGTTCATATTCTGTGTTTGAATAGTTGGAACTATTTATAGATTTGTTTCCTACGAATCCATAGCCATATTATTTGTGTGATTTGGAGCTTCCAATCTCCTAATTTAAATTCTTTTGTCTAGGGACAACAAAGGGGTTGCTCTCCCAGGAATGTGTTTAGGCGCGCTCTTGTGTGTACCTTACATAGATTGTCTCGAGGCAATGTTTAAAATTCGTATGCATGTTTCTACAGTAGGTTGCAGCACCAATCTAGTGGAGATAGCCTCACACCATCTTCCTCACAACGGTTGAGGCGAGTACATCGGGCAACAATGGCTAGCTTGCTCCTTTATTTTGATGTTCTTGTTCACCTTATTCGTTTATATTCATGAAATGGTGAACTTGTCATTACCTTGGGTATGTTTCAATACCCCATGCCATTATTATGTGATAGGGATTGGTTATTCTTGATAGAAAAATCCATCATGAGTGAATCTTCCCAGTTCAAGGAGTGATCCTCGCGCTGCGAGTGTATGGACCTTCGAGTCCATCCTCATGTTATGGTCCTCTCACTAGGTGAGGGTAGAAAAGGAGTCGGGGTGAGACATCACCTCTACTCTCATGCCATTTCAAGCATGTCATCGCATGCCATTTCAAGCATGTCATCGCATGCCATTTCAAGCATGCACTCTCATGCCATTTCAAGCATGGTTCCTCTTCATTACTTTGTCATCTATTATTGTTACGTGCTTTGCTGTCTACTTGCTGAGTCTTTGGACTCACCCTCGTGGGCTTCGTTTCAGGTACATCACTGTGAGGCTTTGCAAGTAGTCAGGAAGGCGTAGCTCCCATGGGTGTTCACTCACAAATTACATGCCCCTTTCATTCACGATTCTTGAAAGCTAGGTTCTATTAGTTTGTATAACTTTTTGCTTGAAATCAGTATGTGTATCTGGAAGGTGGGTTGAGGTGTACCATTCCCCACCTAGTACCCATTTGTGCTTGGAACATGTTTCCCTCCTGTTGTGTAGTATATCAGATTATGACTTTTCTTAATAAGTGTTATACAAGATTGTTGGAGCTTCCGCTGTTGGTGCCATATTTTAAACTCTGTTTATCTAATTGCCTGACGTGGATGTCCGATGGTACAAAGGAAGTGTTGCCGGATTTTACCCACGGTGTAGTAGGCTTTGGATGTGTTATGGTGGTAACATTCCTTCTTACAAGGAGGGGTGTTATATATGTGATGTTCTCCTCCCCTCTTTGTTATTAATCGATAAGACCTTGTGAGCTGCCCTACATGATCAAGGCACATATATAATACTTTCTGTTGTTGCTATGCTTAGTTTGCTAGGATCTGATGGATTATGAGACTATGTTCAGTTTGTGATAGAGTAATATATTTGGTTCTTATCTTTTATATTTTTGTTCCCAAGTATTTCTTGCATGTTCTCCATTGTTGTTTATTGCTTTGGCTAAGTAGTAGGTAGTGACTCCAAGAGGGAACGTTATGCTCGATTGTGGGTTCATGCCCCCTGATGACACGCTTGAGTGACAGAAACATGAGTCTAGGGGATGTGTTGTTGCCACAAGGGGGAAACAATGGTGCTTGTAACCGCGGTTACACGGATTGTTTACTTTACACAAAGTTCTTTTAATGCAGTTGTCTGTTTCTTTGGGTTTACACTTTGGGTGGGGTTCGCAACTTAATACCCGCGAGATGTTCTGGATAGATATCTCAAGGTGGATGATTAGCAGTAGATGTAGTTGGATTTCGGTCTACTTATTTTGGCTTACCGCCCATGCTTTTGAGACTCTTCATTTCTTTGTAGCATAGTTAGCATTGCGGTGCGTGTTTAATCCTATCAATTTCCCAGCTGTGATTGGTTTACCTCGCATAGCAGTGTTATCGTATTTTGGGAGAGAGACATCACTAGTGAACATCATGGGACCCCGGTCCATATTCTCATCACTGTTTACACACTCAATTTATTTCCTTCTTTTACTTTGTAGTAGCTAGTATCATTATCATTATCCCTTGCGTTTGATCCTTTGTAAACAACAAGACCGGAGAGATTGACAACTCTCTGAACTTCGTTGGGAGAAAAGTTATTTGTGTCTGTGTGCAGGTCCACGTCAACTGCTAAATTTCTAGCGCCGTTGTCACCTACTTTGCCGCTTTCGGAGTCCTACGGGAGACAAACCCTATCCTCTACATAGGGGAAATTTGCTACTATCATACATCTCACCTTCCACTTGGGTTAACCAACGAAGAGCGAGAAGCCATTATCATCTCTCGCACATCAAGAAAATTTCTGGCGCCGTTGCCGAGGATTCTGAGGTGCAACAAAAGAGTGGACCCGTCAACCGCCAGATTTCTAGCGCCTTTGCCGGGGACTCCAATCGTCGAGATAGGGGAGTTGCACACTATCTTTTACCTTTGATTTTTAGTCTTGTTAGTTTACCTTTCAATTTTTATCTTAGTGTCCTTTATCCAAAATCACAAAAAAAAATTCTTGTATCTGCTGCTGCTATGGGTTCCACTGAAAACACCAAGTTGTGTGACTTCACTAGTCACAACAACAATGATTTTATCTGCACTCCTATTGCCACACCTGCCACTTCAGCTACCTCTTATGAAATCAAACCTGCTTTGTTAAACCTTGTTATGACAGATCAATTCTCTGGTGCTGGAGATGATGTTGCTTTACACTTGAATAATTTTGTTGAGCTATGTGATATGAAAAAGTATAAAGAAGTAGAAGGTGATGTTGTTAAGCTTATGCCTTTTCCTTTCTCTTTGATGGAAGGAGCTAAAATCTGGTTTCAATCTTTTCCTACGAATAGCATAGATTATTGGGATAAGTGCAAAGATGCTTTTATTGGGAAGTACTACCCACCTGCTAAAATTATCCAATTGAGGAGTAACATTACGAATTTTAAGAAATTGGATAATGAACACGTTGCCCAATCTTGGGAACGAATGAAATCTCTTCTTAAGAAATGCCCTACACATGGTTTGACTACTTGGATGGTTATCCAGACTTTTTATGCAGGCTTGGTGCTGCCAAAAAACTCCTAGATGATATGATGACCAATTATTCCCAATGGCACACCGAACGAGCTCCAAAAGGCAGGATGGTAAACTCTGTCAAGGAGATTTCCTCCCTAAATGAAAAAGTTGACTTAATTATGTGTCTACTTACCTAGAAACCCTCTATTGATCCTCTTGATGTCCCTTTAAATTCTTTGGTTGCTCAAGAACAAGTAGATGTGAACTTTATCTCTAGAAACAACTTCAACAATAATGCTTATATGGGTAATTTTGCTAGCAATCCTAGACCGTTTCCATCCAATTATGGGAACAACAACACTTATCCTAGCAACAAGAACCCCACTTCTGAATTAGAAAGAATGCTTAGAGACTTTATCACTACCCAAAAATCCTTCAACAAGATTGTAGAAGAGAAATTAGACAAATTAGATAATCTATCTTTGAAGGTAGACAGCTTAGCCCTTGATGTTGAGATGCTTATAATTAAACCTCACCCCTCGAGGAGATGAAGGCCACTCCTATTAATGCTATCCAATTGCAAATTAATGAAAATATTAGGATGATGCCTAAACTTAAAGAAAGATGGGCTAGAGAAAAAGAGTAAGAGGATATAATTAAGAGCCTTCCTACACACCACACTGTTGCTACGATCGAGGTTGCTGAGGATACCCAAACTTTTAGCACCCAACACACTCCTAGTCCCATTGGACCTATTAATGGTGATGCTACTACCTCAACCATAGAAGAAGAAACCCCTATGAACATAGAAGATTTCAAAGAAGTGAGCCTAGATGACACCACTACCACCTTTGATAGCAGTGACATTGATTTTGATAGTTGTACCCTTTCAGAAGTTATTAGTTTGCTACACAAAATGTCTAGAGACCCCCACACTAGCACACTAAATCTTGCCTTCATGGAGAATATCACTAATGCTCTCATCAAAGCTAAGGAGGAGAAGCTTAGAATAGAAGCCTCCATACCTAGGAAGCTAGATGATGGTTGGGATCCTATGATAATAATTAAATTGAATAACTTCTCTTGCTATGCTTTATGTGATGTTGGAGCTAGTACCTCCATTAGGCCCAAAAGAATGTATGATATGTTTGAATTGAAACCTTTTGATCCTTGTTCTTTTGGTGTTTGTCTCGTTGATTCTTCCATAAAGAAACCTTTGTGGAAGATCGACGATGTTCTTATCATTGTCAATGACAATTATGGTCCCGTTGATTTTATTATTATGGATATAGAGTGTGAACATTTATGTCCAATTATTTTGGGACGTCCTTTTCTTCGCACCGTGGGTGATGTTATTGACATGAAAGAGGGCAATATAAAATTTCAATTCCCTCTTAAAAAGGGGATGGAACACTTCCTTAGGAAGAAGATTAAGTTACCTTTTGAGTCCGTCACACGGGCTAGCTATTCTCTCTCTCTCTCTCTTGATAAAACTTGATCTGTTTTTTTCTTTATGCCAAGCTTAAAGGCATCAAAGAGAGTGCTTGTTGGGAGGCAACCCAAGATGTTTTTACTTCTATTATTAGTGGTATTGATGATTTTTACTATTGTAGCAACATCATTGTATCTTTATTTTCAAGCTTTGTGCCAAGTTTAGCCTCCGATTGTCAGAAAGTTCAAAAGTTGTGACATGCTGTCCAGAAAACAGATTCTGTCCATGGACGGAAAAATTAGCCTAAAATCACCAGATCATATTTTTGATCTGAATTTATTGACAGCATGCTCCATACAATTGAATTTTTAGCGTCTGTTATTAGTTTTTTGATTTGAGTTGCAGAACTACCACGAAAAAATTATTTACTACCTGTTGTTCTGTTTTTCACAGATTCTACCACGTTCTGCCTTTACATAGTTTTTCTAATCTTAAGCTTTCTTTTTCTATGCAATTTTTTTTTAGAAATCTTGAGAAACAGTAGCTCTTCAAGAATATCTTTATTTCCAATGGAGAAAAACTATTTTATTAATGGTACTAACCTCTCTAAGCAGCTTATGATGAGTTATGTATGAAGGGAGTTTTCAAGTGTGCGAGGGAAGATGATGAAAGAAGATCCGAGAGTGTCAAACGCTCAAGCTTGGGGATTCCCCCATGCATCCCCAATAATTATTCAACGAGACTTAAGCATCTAAGCTTGGGGATGCCCCTGTGCATCCCCTTCTCCATCAACAATCATCAGTTCGTCCTCTGTCTCACTATATTTTTATCACTTCATGCGTTATGTGCTATGCTTGGAGCGTCTCGCTCTTAGGTTTCCTTTTTAGTTTTCTTTAGCTTTTCTTTCTGTTCATAACAAGATAGAACCCAGCTTTCTTTTTGTGCGAGCGAAACACGCTCCACTCCAAACTAGATCACATCATAGGATTTTCATGCCTATCTTTCTTCTGTTGCGTGTTCTGTATCTTTTCGTACCTACTACCATGTTTAGCTCTTAGTTTTCATGTTTTTCTTTTTCACGAGATTTAGCTTTTGTTTAGTTTGTTGCTGGAACTCTTTTTATTTTGCATGTTTATCTTGTTAAGAGAGTTGGTTGTTGCACTGAGTTGTGTCTTGTCTTGGAGTAGGTAATTGAGGTTGCTATTCAATTGTAGTAGTAACTTGCAATAGTTTTGAGGTATTGTTGTGATTAATGTTTGAACTTTTGGTGTCAAGAGCTCTAGCCTATTTGTGATAGGTGTCGTATTTTGGGCAATCCGTGCTTATTTTCAAAATCTACAAAACTAATTGAGAACTCTAGCTACTAGATGGATCACTAATATTTGGAGCGATCGAATATTAGAGTACACTCACATACCATGAGTCGAGGATGCGCAAGGATAACCAAAACCCCATACACTTCTCCTCAGGGTACTTGACTCTTTGTGAACCTCCTTATTAGATTGAGAGATACCGATAATAATTAAATGAGTTCTTCGGACTAATGTAAGTATTGAAAGTTGACACTTCCACCTCCTTATATTTGCTAGCCTCTTCGGTACCGCGCATTGCCCTCTTCTCACTCCGAGAGTTGGCGTCCACCTCGCCGGTGCATCCAAACCCTTGCCATGATACGCTTTGTAATCATAAACCTCCTTATAACTTTCCTCAAAAAAGCCACCATACCTACCTCTCATGGCATTTCCATAGCCTTTCCGAGATATATTGCCATGCAACACTCACCTTCTCATGACTTGATCTTCATGTCATACATGTTCCTGCTACACTGGAAGAGGCATAAATTTGTATACATGATGATAGCTACATCTTCTTTATGTTGAGTACCTAGTAAAGTGTGAAGATCTCTATACCCTCTTGTAAAATAGAGTGTTGCCCTTAAGTGAGGAAAAGATCCCAAAGAGCACAAATTGAAAGATCCCAAACGGGACAAATGAGGGTTTAATAGAAAGAGCCATTGAGGCAGCCAAAAAATACAAAAAAATACAAAAAAGAGAAAAAGAAATAAAAAGAGAGAAAGGGAAACACTACTATTCCTTTGAAAGATCCACACTCGTACTCCCTCTTATATCTTGTGCTCCATAGAGATGATCATATATGCATATAGCTATGTGGGGACCCTTCACAGTATAGAACTTGGCTTGTATATTCCAATGATGAGCCTCCTCAAACGAGCTCTAGGTCTTCTTGAGCTAGCAAGTTGGATGCACCCCCACTAGTTCCATTGTAGAGCTTTTCTTAGCTCATATGTGCATTCGTTGCATGGAAATCCCTACTCCTCACATCATATCTATCATTTGGCCTTCTCTCGCCTATTATTGTCCTGATTGATGTGTGCATTTATTGCATGAGTGCTCAAAATATCTAAAAGGAGTGGATCAAATTGACTTGTACCTGGCTAGTGGTCTGGGGACGAGTCAAGATAAGTTTCCAAAGAAGACCAAGTGTGAAACTTTAGTAGATTGAGTTCTCAATAAATATATTTTTCTCTCGTATTCCCCCTTCTTCCACGGAAACACCATCTGGAGACATTCGAGTCACGGACAACGAGAGCTTATGCACATTTATGTTCTTATGTTGCTTGTTTCAATGCTAATATAGACTATTTCCTGTTATGATTTGAATTGAATTACATACCTTGATTGCTTTACTTTCAAATTTATTATATGGTTGTTAGCATGTCACCACAGAAATTATGCTTGTTATCATTCACCTACTCGAGGACGAGCAGGAATTACGCTTGGGGATGTTCATACATCCCAAATGTACCTATAATTTCTGCCTGCTCCATGCATTTTGTGTGATATTGCTATGATCTAGATGCACTTTCATACACTTTTGATTATATTTGGACTACCTTATTAACTCAGTGCACCCCAGTGCCAGTTCCTGTTTTCTGCTGTTTTTCTATTTCAGCTTTCCCCCATATTAAAAGTGCTCCAAAAATTCAGGAAAAATCTGCATACCAGAACCTTCCGGAAACACTTGGGTGGGGCCAGAGGTCCACCACCAGGGGCCCAGGCGCTCTGGTGGCGCACCCTAGGGGATGGCCACCCCAGGGGGGCGCCTAGACCACTGGTGGGCCCCCTGGCTTCCCCCTTCGCATATATATTCCCCGTGACGAGATTTTTCCGAAGACAGAACCCTTTTTCGCGATCTCGCCTCTCTTCCGCCTTCTCCGCGCTTCCAAGATCGGGAGTGCTAGCAGTCCTCTTCTCGGCACCTTGCAGGAGGGATGATTGACCTCCAGGAGCTTCCCCTCCACCATGGATGCTTCCCGGATGATCCGTGAGTAGTCTACCTTGGACCATGGCTCCATGATCACTAGCTATGTGATGTTCTCCTCCCATCTTTGTTCTTGATGGATTAGACCTTGTGAGATGCCCTACATGATCAAGGCACATATGTAATTCTTTCTGTTGTTGCTATGCTGAGTTTGCTGGGATCTGATGGATTATGAGACTATGTTGAGTTTGTGAGATTAATATATTTGGTTCTAATCTTTTATATTTTTATTCCTAAGTAATTCTTGCATGTTCTTCGTTGTTGTTTATTGCTTTGGCCAAGTAGTAGGTAGTGACTCCAAGAGGGAACGTTATGCTCGATTGTGGGTTCATGCCCCATGATGACACGCTTGAGTGACAGAAACATGAGTCTAGGGGATGTGTTGTTGCCACAATGGGGAAAACAATGGTGCTTGTAACCGCGGTTGAAATATTGTTTACTTTACGCAAAGTTCTCTTAATGCAGTTGTCTGTTTCTTTGGGTTTACACTTTGGGTGGGGCTCGCAACTTAATACCATCGAGATGTTCTGGATAGATATCTCAAGGTGGATGATTAGTTGTAGATGCAGTTGGATTTTGGTCTACTTATTTTGGCGTACCGCCCATGCTTTTGAGCCTCTTCCTTTCTTTGTAGCATAGTTAGCATTGCGGAGCATTTTTAATCCTGTCAATTGCCCAGCTGTGATTTGTTTACCTCGCATAGCAGTTTTATCTTCTTTTTGAAGAGAGACATCACTAGTGAACATCATGGGACCCCGGTCCATATTCTCATCACTGTTTACCCGCTCAATTTATTTCCTGCTTTTACTTTCCAGTAGCTATTATCATTATCATTATCCCTTGTGTTTTATCCTTTGTAAACAATAAGACCGGAGAGATTGACAATCTCTCAGAACTTTTTTGGGAGAGAAGTTATTTTTGTCTGTGTGCAGCTCCACGTCAACCGCTAAATTTCTAGCGCCGTTGTCACCTACTTTGCCACAAACCCTATCCTCTATACAGGGGAAATTTGCTGCTATCCTATATCTTAGCTTCCACTTGGGGTAACCAACGAAGGGCGAGAAGCCATTATCATATCTCGCACATCAGTGGCCCCTCTCTAGCTCCTGTTTTGCGTGCTTCCGTCCATTTTACTCGAAAATAGCCTCCATCGATTTTTAGGTCATTTGGAGGTCTTCTGATTCAGCAACTATGTTCCCACTTTTTACCGTTGAATCCTGCATCTACTTCTTGGCATGGGAAAGTTGCAAACTGTGTAAAACAAGACAAAACAACATAAGAATAACATCATAACATGAAATATATCAATGAATAGGGGTGAATTACGATATAAAATAGTGATGCATTTTGGACGTATCAACTCCCCAAGCTTAGACCTCGCTTGTCCCCAAGCGAATACTGAGACCTGTCCACAAGTTTAGAGAGTGAAGTGTCGATAAATAGAATATGGACAAGAAGCATCATGATTAATTCACCAAACTCAAGCATCGTCAACAGCAACCTCAACTCATAAGGCCCTTATGAGAAAGTAGTAATAGTTATAATCAAAAGTAGGGCTAAGGAAACTTATCAAATCATGGCAAATATATCCTTGGTCAAAGGACAACTAATAACTTTTACTTTTGCTCTTTCACTTTATAATGAAACAATTTGAAGATTTTGAAAGAACACGTTATTAGTCATGAAGTGAAAATGCTAACACAAATGAAGATGCTTTCTTGGCATAAGCTTTCGCAAACAACTTACTTATCAAATGATAATGTCAACAAGGATGTGGCATGACAAAACTTAATGCAACATTATACGAATGCATCCTCATCAACATAAAGTGTCTGTTCTGTTTTAAGAATAGAAGGAAGTAGGAAGAAACTGACTCAACATAAAAGTAAAAGACAGTCTCTTGTTAAAGGGAAGTAGGGAAAACTCATGTGCCATCCTTACATCAAACAGAGTGAAAACAAGTTTTTGGGAGGTGCATAGTTGGTGAAAGAATGCTAGTAGATATCTCAATTACTTCTCAAGCTGGACAATTTTCGAGGAACGGGTCCCAAGTGGGGACGATCACATCCCCTTAGTCTCCTTTGTTTATCACTGCCAAAGTTTCTGATTTCTCATAGACCAAGCGTGAAGGAGGGTTTGTTTGTTGTATTATCTTACGAGTTGGGCGCACTCATGCCAGTTGCTCCTCGTATTACGGGTTTGCAGATTAGACATGCAATCCCGGAGTAAAACTTGTCCAACTTAAGAAGATCATGAATTACCTACTACTTTATCATGAGCTAAACAAGAGGCACAAAACATAAGATTTTGAACATTTGAGGATAACACTTAAATTCTATACTTTTAGGAGTTGTAGTGAAATACCACGAATAGGAAGGTATGGTGGACTCATATGGAAGAAATCTTCTCGGCAAAGAGTTTGGCTAGCAAAGGCTTTGAGAGAACAGACAATTGATGATGACTTAGATGCAAAGCACATAAAGCATAAACATTAAGGTAAGCATAACACATCAAGTTGTCTTCCTTGTGAACGTAACACTTCAAGCATAATAACATAAAGTTTTTGGCTATGTCGCTACGTGTGAAAAACGTGCATGTTGTTATGACCAAAGCTATGTTTGCCAAAATTTAAATAAATTTTTCAAAGTCGTACCTGATATAAGGTCAATACTCCCCATAAGAATCATCATATAAGGTCGATTGCGTGAAGAGAATACCGAGTGCAGCGAAGGAACCAATAGATTTCTCATTAATATTCCATCATAGCCGACTCCACACTCACGGATACAAGACTCTCCACAAAGGAGTGACAGACCTTAATGCAAACACCTATTTCATATAATAACTTCCCTGGACATGATACGACTCTACTTGACTCTAAAAGACTAAGATAAGGATAAAGATACCGGGCACTCCCCCAAGCTTGGAACAAGCTAAGGGGATGCCATTAACCGAGGAGATTTCACTCCTCATTCTTGTTCCTGTTGATCATGTAGTCCTTGGCGAAGCGCTTCCATGGAAGAGGTTCTCCCGTCTCATAAGAAGCTTCAGTCTCCAAGATCCTGCTTTCAGTTACTAAACCCATGGACAGAAACATTAGTTCATACCCACAGTTCTCGTTGTGCAGATCATAAATCTGCCCTTGAAGCTGAATCACTCTTTCTTCTGATGCGGTGATTCTTGACCACGTCTCCTTCATCTCCTTCTTGTAGAACGCATTCAGCTCGTTGATGACGTTGAAGTTGGCTTCAACACCAAGATCAACCATCTTCTTGTACTTGAAGACTTCAAGCTCCACTTCTTCCAGCCTGTCCTTGATGCTCCCCACCTTGACAGGTTCTTTTAGATCTTCTTGGTGGAGAAAACCATCCTCCAAAAGAACGGTTTGAGGGTGCTTCTTCACCTCAGCGAGGTAAGGGTTGATGACGAACTTGTCCTCGGGGGAACTTAGGGAAGCCATGGCACCTACGTCTAGCTAAAATAATTCCTGGCAGAAACATCTCGAGAAAAAACAACTGAAATCGCGAGATACGGTGCCCGGATGATCCGGGCAAATATATAGAAAAAAAATTGCAACAGAAGGAAAGTAACAAGCCAAAGTGGGGTCGGAGACGGACTCCGGGGTGCCCAGGCGGCCTCCCGGTGTGGCCTGGAGATAGGCCGCACCAGGGGGGCGTCTGGGTGTGACGCCCCAAAATCAGACCGTGTACAGTAATCATACACACAGGGTACACGACTGAGATTAGGGTGCCACGGTGATAATATCACAGCACAACACTAAACACAAAAGGAGAAACAAATATATTACAATAGAGGGGGTCACTCGGACCCTAATATATAAGTCATACAAGCCAAAATATCTGAGTACAGACATAGTTAGTAAAGTTTTGCCTTAAGAAGGCTAGCACAAATCACATCAGAGATACAGAACGAAAAGGCGAGGCCTCCTGCCTGGGATCCACAGTACTACTCCTGGTCAACGGGGAACTCGACGTCGTAGTAGGCACCTCCGGGGTACTCCTGCTCCTGGACTCTAACGTCGGCTGCAGCGGCCGATCAGGCAATACAATAAAGGAAATAAAGCAGGTGAGTATCTAGTATACCCGCGAGTCTTACGTCCGCTACTAAGCATTATTCATTGTATCAACGGAATGAAGAGGCTGTATATAGTGGACTGAAGACAGAAATTCAGAGCAAGGGTAAGAAACTAGGCCTAACGAAGACTAGCATCTTCCGACGATGTCTGGCAGCATGAGGTAAGAATCAGCCAACAGTTTATACAAAGCAATAAAGTAACAATGAAGCAGAAGTTGCTGCAACATTGAATAATAATAAGTTGTAATAATTAACAATGCCTCCGAGTTCACCTCCTCGACATCCCCGCGAGGAAGAGAACCCGGAACCATACAGTTTAATATTAATAGTTTCTAGTGGTAGGATCCAGCTTCAGCATAAAGCGTCCTGTTACCGTGGACACGGCTATTGATAGATCAATTCTTCCCTGCAGGGGTGCACTTGTGTTACGCTACACGCACGGATCTCCAGGGTGGCGGGAACCTTGTTAGGGAACGCTCCACCGAGGCTATCCGACACTTCATAGCCCATCTTTCAAACTCAACAGAGAGGTCATCCGCCGGACTATATCCTATGTACGCGGGGCTTTGGACCCTAGCCCCGACGTACTCCTGCACGGTGCGAGGCTAGCCGGTGAAGTTAAAGCAAATACAAATAAGACACACCGCGCGAGCAAATAAGACAACACCACTTCCCGGCGCAGGCCGCGGTACTGCTGACGTCTGAAAAGTCCTCGGACGACACTACGAAGCAGAGGAGCCCATAACTCGTAATTCCCACGGGTAGGTAGTGCGTACATGGCATATAGCCAACTCAAGACATTCACTGAACCATTTAGCATTTTAATTAACCTGCGTGACAACCGTTATCGTTGCCTCGACTTAACCGACCCGCGGACAACGACAGCAGCCAGGACCACCAGTACATCGGTGCCTGCCCCGTCGTCCCACCAAGTCACTGCGGTTACCAACAAGGTGAACCGTCTCCTTACCTTGTCTCGCGTGTGCTCCGGGAGGAGCTCGACTTTCGGGGGTTGGTAACTCTCGCGGCCAACGATCAGGGGCCAAGCACACCGGTACACTGGTCGTGCCCTCCCTGTCGTCCCGTCGCAATACCTCTCGCGGGCACCGTTGGGTCGCCCGACTTCTTACCTGAAGGACACTCGTTTACAGGACCCTATGACGGCAAGACAAAGTCAGCCTCGAGTGGAGTACAAGGATTACTCCTTGATAGCTCACACTTGAGGTGACTAGGCATAACCCAGATAGGGGCCTTTGACGGTGTCTGCATTGTACCGTACCTGTGCAGTTAATATAAGTATCCGCCTTCACTCCCCTGAGTGATCACGGCCCTCTATCTAATCCTAGCTAACAATGCGCAGGGCTCACTGCTGAATAATGCATAATAATAACCGGCAGCATAGGATAAAGGAAGGCACATCAAGGGGCGACAAAATCAGGCTATGCAGTTGAATAGGATTGTAATTGTAACAGCAGCAGTAACCATGCCTAGTGCAAGAAATGTACGGAAAGATAGGCGATATCTGGGGAAGAGAATGGCTCTGCTTGCCTGCAAGCTCGACGGCAGTAGTAGGGTCGTCGACGACGTAGTCGTACTCAGCAGCGGTGTAGTCGACGGCAGCAGCGGGGTCTAAAAGTTATTGAATTTCAAAGTTTAAATCAATTTAAATGATTTTCTGGATTTTCTTTTATTATTTATTAAACCTTATCCAAAACATTATCCACAACATTATCCAAAACAGTGCTGACATGTGGGACCCACATGTCAGCCTCTGTTATTTATCAAACATTTAATTAAATTAGAAAATACCCCTGGACCCACATGTCAGTGACTCAATTTTAATTATTTGATTAATCTGAATCATTAAGCTTAATTATCCCAGAGGGACCCACCTGTCAGTGACTGGGGTTGCCCAGTCAGCACAGTTGACTGGTCAACCCAGTCAACTGGGACCAGGGGGTCCACTGGCAGCGACCCAGGGGGGTTGCCCCAGGGGTGCCACGTCAGGGGACACCGGCGGCTAGACGCCGGCGAGCTCCCACACGGCGGAGCACACGGGAGGGGGTCGGAATCGGGCTAGGGGGCACCGTTCGCCTCGGGGCTTGGTTCGTTCGAACCGGAAGACGACGGCGAGTGCACTGGTGGTGGTGGTGTCGTCGGGGGGTCACCGGAATGACGCCGGCGGCGATGCAGGCGGGGACCCGTACGGTGGCGACGTCGAGGACGGCGAATCCGCGCACGGGGTGAGGCGTGGCTATGCGCGTTGGAACGAGGAGACGAGCGCGAGTCTATTGGTGCCAGAGGCATCGCCGGAGACGGCCGGAATCCTCAACGGCAACGACTGCGGCGGCGGCCCGTGAGCACGAAGGGACGACGACGAAGCTTCTACCGCGGAACTGGGGCATGCGCTATACCATTCGGCTCCTAGGAGCAGCGCACGCAGAGTGAAACGCCTAGCGGGTCAAATGCGCGCTCCAGGCCGCGGGGAAAAGCTCGGCGTCGGCGAGGTGGCCACGGCTCTAATGGCGACACGAGCTACGGCGAGAGGGATGCGAATCGGGGAGTTGGAGGTGGTGGCCACACTCACCGTGAGCACGTAGTGGGAGGCAGTGGGCTCGGGGAGGCTCGACGACGCGGGAATTCGACAGCGATGTCGCGGCGGCGCCGGAGGGGAACGGTGGCGTAGTCGTCGCTGCCGGGCTCCACGGTTCGATTCCCTGCGCTCGGAGACGAGGACGTCGACGAGGAGCACGCTGGACAGGTCTTCGGGGCACGGGGAGTCTGTTGGCCGCGGCGGTTCAACACGGCGGCGAGGCTGCGCTCGGGTGATTCATTCCCCGACGATGGCGAGAGGAGGAGGAGGGGAATGGAGGTGCGGGGGTGTCCAGGGGGTCGAGGGCGTCATCCTTATCGCGTCAGCGGCGGCAGGGAGCAGTTGGAGGGCGGGGCCGGCTGGCTGCGGCGTGGCCACGGCGGGCGTCGTACGGGGCAGGTGGGGGGGGGGGTGGTTGGAGGAAGAAGACAAGGGGGGGGGGGGGGTGGGCTGGGCTGCGGTGGGCCTCGCCCCAGGCGAGTTATTGTGTTTTCTCCATTTTCTGGTTTTTGTGTACTGTCCTTTGGTTTGTATTTTACTTTTAGTGCCTTTTGTATTTTTGTAAAAAGGGTTAGGTGTCCCAAAATTAGTATAACATTATATGTCAGTGCCACAAAAAGTTTTGAAGCAAAATAAAATCATTAGGTATTTATTTTAAATATTAAATGTCCAAAGTTAGGGTTTTAACCTACTGTTAGAATTGTTTAGAATTTTCTGTGACTCCAAAAATTACCAAAGTTGGTACAACATCATTTTAATGATTTTAGGCAATTTACAAAAATAGTTCCATGATTTTTGGAACAACTTTATTTGAGCACTTTTGTTTTAATTTCCATTTGAGGTAGTTTCAACTAGGGCTTGGTTTCATGATGAGCAAAATGCATTGGGCTTTGTGTTTAGATTACCAACCAGCATGGTTTGGATAGAGCAGAAGCACAGTTTGATTAAGGTCAGGGAATAACAGGGATTAACAAAGAGTGATAGTCAACAGTGATGATTATTACTGTTACAGGCATCTGAGGGTGTTACAAATCTCCCCCACTACAAGAATTCTCGTCCCGAGAATTTAAGTGGTAGCGAGGAAAAGATCGGGGTATTCATCGCGAAGGCGATCTTCTTGTTCCCAAGTGGCTTCATCTTCAGAATGATTCGACCACTGAACCTTGAGGAACTTGACGGTCTTGTTGCGGGTTCGGCGTTCAGACTGATCGAGAATGCGGCTCGGATGTTCTCGATAAGTCAAGTCTTGTTGCAGGTCGATCATATCATGCTTCACTTCGCGGATAGGATCCTTGAAGCAGCGTCGGAGTTGCGACACATGGAAGACATCGTGGACTTGGGAGAGGTTCGGCGGCAATTCCAACCGGTATGCCACGGGTCCACTCCTGGAAAGGATACGGAACGGGCCAATGTAGCGAGGAGCCAACTTGCCCTTGATACCGAAGCGATGAGTGCCCCTCATGGGAGTGACACGGAGGTATGCGTATTCACTAGGTTGATACTCCATTTCACGGTGTTTGCGGTCATAGTTGCTCTTCTGACGAGACTGAGCGGCCTTCAAATGTTCACGGATGACATGAACTTGGTCTTCAGCTTGCTGAATAATATCCGGGCCAATGAGTGCACGTTCTCCAGTTTCTGACCAACTCAGAGGGGTCCGACACTTACGCCCATAGAGAACTTCATAGAAGGCCATCTTCAGACTAGCGTGGTAGCTATTGTTATATGAGAACTCGGCCAACGGAAGAGATTCCTCCCATTTCTTACCGAAGGAAATAACACAAGCTCGAAGCATGTCTTCCAGCACTTGATTGACTCGTTCGACTTGGCCCTGTGACTGGGGGTGATAAGCGGTGCTGAGATGCAGAATAGTCCCCAGAGCTTCTTGGAAACTCCGCCAATATCTGGAGGTGAAAAGGCTGCCGCGATCTGAACTGATCTCCAACGGAATACCGTGGAGTGACACGATTTGGGCGATATACAATTCCGCTAACTGAGCCGTCGTGATCTTCTCCTTGACTGGTATAAAGTGAGCAACCTTGGAGAACCGGTCGATGACGACAAAGATAGCATCGTTACCTTTCTGTGATCGGGGAAAACCGGTGACGAAGTCCATCTGAACTTTGTCCCACTTCCATACAGGGATTTCAGGTGGTTGTAGAGTTCCAGAGGGTTTTTGATGTTCCCCCTTGACGCGACGACAAACGTCACATTCAGAAACATATCGGGCAATGTCTTGCTTCATGTTAGGCCACCAGAATTGCTGACGAATGTCTTGGTACATCTTGGTGCTCCCAGGATGAATGGACAACGGGGTATCGTGAGCCGCTTTCATGACCTTCCGGGTCATATCCAGGTTCTCATGCCTGCCCTTGCTGTGAGTAACCACTAAACGGTTCTGGTAGAACGCCGCACCATTACTGTCAATGGTGAAGGGTGAGGGTCTCCCATTGGCGATATCGCGCTTAATCTTGTGTACGAAATCATCATAGAACTGTATACACTTGACGGATTTGACGAGATCCGGTTCAATGACCAGGTTATTTGCACAACCTTGAGGAACAATCTCGAGGTTCAACTTTTGAAAATCTTCATACAGAGGTGGTTGTTCTAGCTGCACCTCAAGTTCACTACAGTAAGCTTTACGGCTCAGGGCATCAGCCATCACATTAGCTTTGCCAGGGGTGTAATGAATATCCATGTTAAAATCGGCTATTGTCTCGAGCCATCTCTGTTGACGGAGATTCAGGTCGGGCTGAGTAAACAATTATTTCAGGCTTTGGTGGTCAGTGTAGATCTCGCAACGATTACCAGCGAGGTAATGTCGCCACAGCTTCAATGCATAAATTACTGCTGCCAATTCGAGATCATGTGTTGGGTATTTGTCTTCGTCAGCACGCAACTGACGCGAGCCATAAGCAATCACCTTGCGCTCTTGCAATAGGACACAGCCTAATCCTTGACGAGACGCGTCGCAATATATCACGAAGTCCTTCTGAGTATCAGGGGGAGCGAGCACCGGGGGAGAAGTTAGCTTGTCCTTGAGGGCTTGAAAACTTTCTTGACATTTATCTGTCCACTCAAACTTGACGCCTTTGTGAAGCAGATTAGTCAGAGGCCTGGCAATCTTGGAAAAATTCTCGACGAAACTGCGGCAATAGCTAGCGAGTCCGAGGAAACTGCGGACTTGCTTGACGGTCTTGGGAGGAGTCCAGTCAAGAATAGCCTGGATACGTTCTGGGGTGACGGCAATGCCATCCTTGGAAATCACATGTCCAAGGTAGGTTACTTCGGGAAGCCAAAACTCACACTTAGAAAACTTAGCGTAGAGTTTGTGTTCTCGAAGCTTCTCCAGTATAAGACGAAGATGTTCAGCATGTTCTTCTTCATTCTTGGAATATATCAAGATATCATCCAGATAAACCACGATGAACTGGTCGAGGTACTCCATGAAAATATAATTCATCAATCTGGAGAAGGTGGCTGGAGCATTGGTTAAGCCAAAGGACATGACGGTGTACTCGTATGAACCATAGCGAGTAATGAAGGCATTCTTCGGAATGTCCTCATCACGGACTCGGATTTGGTGATAACCCAACCTCAAGTCGAGTTTAGAAAACACCTTGGATCCGGCAAGTTGATCATACAGATCGTTGATCCGGGGGAGTGGGTATTTGTTCTGGATGGTGGCTTGGTTAATGGGCCGATAATCTTGGACCAATTGGTTTGTCCCATCGCTCTTCTTGACAAAGAGCAAAGGTGCTCCCCAAGCTGAGGAACTGGGGCGAATGAATCCTTTCTGAAGTGCCTTGTCGATTTCCTCCTTAAGTTCAAGGAGTTCATGTGGCGGCATCTTGTAAGGACGCTTGGCAATAGGAACAGTGCCTGGCTTCAAGTCGATGACGAATTCAACTTCTCTGATCGGGGGTATTCCCGGCAGTTCTTCTGGGAAGACGTTGGGAAAATCGCGAACGACCGGAACGTTCTCGATGCCTTTCAAAGGTGAGACATTCAAAGCATTCACCATAAAGATCTGTGTTTCAGCATTACGGGTAACTCGTGCGGTGTGGTTAACAATCCCACCGGAGGGGTGAAAAAGCTGGACAGACTTGGTGCCACAATACAGTGCGGCATCGTGAAATTTCAACCAATCCATTCCGAGAATGAGGTCTATGGTGGAAGACTTCAGGAGGATGGGCGACGAAAAGAATTCAACTCCTTCGATTTCAATGGTGGTGTTTGGCACAATCATGGTGGTTCGGCATTGGCCAATCGGGGTGCGAACAACCATCGGGGGTTCCATCGTTTCGTACTTGAAGTTATGCGAAAATGCAAATGCTTCCGACATGAATGAATGCGATGCTCCTGTATCAAATAAAACAGCAGCAGGTACGGAATTAACGAGAAGGGTACCCATCACGGTAGCGGGTTGTTTCTGAGCTTCATCAACACTGACGTTGTTAGCATGTCCACGGGCATAAGCAGCAGACCCAGTATTATAGTTGGGGGTCCGGTTGTTGCCACGACCATTTCCACGGCCAGCGGGGTGAACTACCAGTTGCTTCTGTTTCAGGGGACACTCCCTGGAAAAATGCCCAGGTTGACGACACGTGAAGCATAATCCATCCTAAGGACGAAGTGGGGTAGCATTGGGTGGTGCCGGCAGAGCTCTTGGCAACTGTGGTGGTGGAGGCAGACGGGGTGCAGCATAAGACGGTCTTGAAGCAGGGATAGCTGAATGGGTCACACTGGTAGGGAGCCAGATGCGACGCTTCTGCGTTGCGCCCGAAGATGAGCCAACGTCACGGTAGCGCTTCAGAGAGTTCTTGTGCTCCATCTGGGCAGTCTCGACGGTGATAGCCTTGTTCACCATGGTGGCGAAGTTGGCGAAATCATGAACGGCAAGAGCGAGCCTGAGTTCAGGGTTGAGGCCACGACGGAACTTCTGCTGCCTACGAGCATCAGTGGTGATCTCTCCTTCCGCATAGCGAGAGAGGTTGAGGAACTCGCGCTGATAGGCTTCAACAGTCATATCGCCCTGAGTGAGGTTACGGAATTCTTCCGCCTTACGATCCATGATCCCCTGAGGAATGTAGCGGGCGCGGAAGGCAGGCTGAAATTCATCCCAAGTGATGACTTCTTCAACTGGCAGGGAACGCTTGTGGGTGCTCCACCACTGAGCAGCGGCGCCTTTCAGATGGTAAGACGCAAAGTTCACATAGTCGGCTGGATCGACATTAGCAGACTCCAGCTCGTGAGTGATGTCGCGAAGCCAGTCATCAGCATCCAGCGGCTGAACAGTGTTGCGGAACATAGTGGGGTTGAGGCGGGTGAAGTCGTGCAGAGTCACGGTGGCATGCTGATGGTGGTGCCCATTCTGATTCGGCTGGGGGAACTGAGCCATGATATTCTGCATGAACTGACGATTCATCTCGAACTGCTGCATCATCGCGGCCATGTAATCCGGCGGCGGAGGTGGGTCGTTGGTAGCACGACCACGACCACAACCACCACGACCAGCCATCCTGCTAGAATTAACAGGGGTATTTCAGCGATGAACAACTTAACGAAAATACCGGAAACGAGTAAGAGGTAAAGCGACAACAAGGAGGAGGCGCGGATATATAGGAGTAGTCATATAAGACATACACATCCACACATAGAATCAACCGAGAATCGGGCAGCGTAACGTCGTAGAAATTAAGGAAAAAGGACTCTCTAGGCGGCGCGCAGACCGCGGTAAGGATTACACGACGCGACATAGATTCCACTATGTCAATCACGCCGCAAGAAAACTGTTGGTCACAGGAGTTGATGCCAGAGAACGCGCGGCCTGCCCAGAATGAGAATGGGATCCGCGGTCTGGGATCTGGCGTACGACGCCTGCAACACGACTCAATCAATGGGGGATGCACCAGAAAAAAAAATGCCGGGTGGAATCAAGAGAACGTGATCCTAATGTCAGCTTTTGTAAAACTTACCAGCAAGGATAAGAGAGTAGATTCCCAGAGCATAGGTAAGGAGAAAAGGATCCTATTACCATAGATGTCACACGTAGTGACATCGATGTGGGCCCGTAAGCCAAATATTAAGTTAGCAAAATATTATTTTTTTAAAGTCTAGACTCAACTTCGACCAGGTAGTGGTGGGGTGGCTTCCTACAGGCAGTCGGCTCTGATACCAACTTGTGACGCCCCAAAATCAGACCGTGTACAGTAATCATACACACAGGGTACACGACTGAGATTAGGGTGCGACGGTGATAATATCACAGCACAACACTAAACACAAAAGGAGAAACAAATATATTACAATAGAGGGGGTCACGCGGACCCGAATATATAAGTCATACAAGCCAAAATATCTGAGTACAGACATAGTTAGTCAAGTTTTGCCTTAAGAAGGCTAGCACAAATCACATCAGAGATACAGAACGAAAAAGCGAGGCCTCCTGCCTGGGATCCACAGTACTACTCCTGGTCAACGGGGAACTCGACGTCGTAGTAGGCACCTCCGGGGTACTCCTGCTCCTGGACTCTAACGTCGGCTGCAGCGGCCGATCAGGCAAAACAATAAAGGAAATAAAGCAGGTGAGTATCTAGTATACCCGCGAGTCTTACGTCCGCTACTAAGCATTATGCATTGTATCAACGGAATGAAGAGGCTGTATATAGTGGACTGAAGACAGAAATTCAGAGCAAGGGTAAGAAACTAGGCCTAACGAAGACTAGCATCTTCCGACGATGTCTTGCAGCATGAGGTAAGAATCAGCCAACAGTTTATATAAAGCAATAAAGTAACAATGAAGCAGAAGTTGCTGCAACATTGAATAATAATAAGTTGTAATAATTAACAATGCCTCCGAGTTCACCTCCTCGGCATCCCCGCGAGGAAGAGAACCCGGAACCAGACAGTTTAATATTAATAGTTTCTAGTGGTAGGATCCAGCTTCAGCATAAAGCGTCCTGTTACCGTGGACACGGCTATCAATAGATCAATTCTTCCCTGCAGGGGTGCACTTGTGTTACGCTACACGCACGGATCTCCAGGGTCGCGGGAACCTTGTTAGGGAACGCTCCACCGAGGCTATCCGACCCTTCATAGCCCATCTTTCAAACTCAACAGAGAGGTCATCCACCGGACTATATCCTATGTACGCGGGGCTTTGGACCCTAGCCCCGACGTACTCCTGCACGGTGCGAGGCTGGCCGGTGAAGTTAAAGCAAATACAAATAAGACACACCGCGCGAGCAAATAAGACAACACCACTTCCCGGCGCAGGCCGCGGTACTGCTGACGTCTGAAAAGTCCTCGGACGACACTACGAAGCAGAGGAGCCCATAACTCGTAATTCCCACGGGTAGGTAGTGCGTACATGGCATATAGCCAACTCAAGACTTTCACTGAACCATTTAGCATTTTATTTAACCTGCGTGACAACCGTTATCGTTGCCTCGACTTAACCGACCCGCGGACAACGACAGCAGCCAGGACCACCAGTACATCGGTGCCTGCCCCGTCGTCCCACCAAGTCACTGCGGTTACCAACAAGGTGAACCGTCTCCTTACCTTGTCTCGCGTGTGCTCCGGGAGGAGCTCGACTTTCGGGGGTTGGTAACTCTCGCGGCCAACGATCAGGGGCCAAGCACACCGGTACACTGGTCGTGCCCTCCCTGTCGTCCCGTCGCAATACCTCTCGCGGGCACCGTTGGGTCGCCCGACTTCTTACCTGAAGGACACTCGTTTACAGGACCCTATGACGGCAAGACAAAGTCAGCCTCGAGTGGAGTACAAGGATTACTCCTTGATAGCTCACACTTGAGGTGACTAGGCATAACCCAGATAGGGGCCTTTGACGGTGTCTGCATTGTACCGTACCTGTGCAGTTAATATAAGTATCCGCCTTCACTCCCCTGAGTGATCACGGCCCTCTATCTAATCCTAGCTAACAATGCGCAGGGCTCACTGCTGAATAATGCATAATAATAACCGGCAGCATAGGATAAAGGAAGGCACATCAAGGGGCGACAAAATCAGGCTATGCAGTTGAATAGGATTGTAATCGTAACAGCAGCAGTAACCATGCCTAGTGCAAGAAATGTACGGAAAGATAGGCGATATCTGGGGAAGAGAATGGCTCTGCTTGCCTGCAAGCTCGACGGTAGTAGTAGGGTCGTCGACGACGTAGTCGTACTCAGCAGCGGTGTAGTCGACGGCAGTAGCGGGGTCTACCGAAGATTAAGGGGGGGAGGAAACAGTAAATACACAGCAATAATATACAGACATATGCATGACATGACAGATGAAATGTAAACGGGGTTCTAACGCAGTGTAATGCAATATGCTCGGAGCGGGAATTCATCTGGGGATGAACTACCGGCTCCGGGTGATTACCGGACAGGGTGTCCGGAGGGGGAGGATCAAGCCGGAGGTGTCGTGGTTACCGGAACAACATAAGGGGGGGTGTATGCGTGCTATTTGAACCATTCCGGACAACTTTCGTGTTCGGAATAAATTCATCCGGGCACTCTAACAGTACCGGAAAATTTATCGGACAGTCGGTCCGGAGGGGGGAATGTTCGATGTTCGTAGTGTTAGAGGGGTGTGGTAGACATACGGATAGTGTATTCGTATTTGTTGTATTTTTCTGACCAACTTTCATGTATAAAGTTTTTGAATCCGAGTTACGGTTTAAAAGTTATTGAATTTCAAAGTTTAAATTAATTTAAATGATTTTCTGGATTTTCTTTTATTATTTATTAAACCTTATCCAAAACATTATCCACAACATTATCCAAAACAGTGCTGACATGTGGGACCCACATGTCAGCCTCTGTTATTTATCAAACATTTAATTAAATTAGAAAATACCCCTGGACCCACATGTCAGTGACTCAATTTTAATTATTTGATTAATCTAAATCATTAAGCTTAATTATCCCAGAGGGACCCACCTGTCAGTGACTGGGGTTTCCTAGTCAACTGGGACCAGGGGGTCCACTGGCAGCGACCCAGGGGGGTTGCCCCAAGGGTGCCACGTCAGGGGACACCGGCGGCTAGACGCCGGCGAGCTCCCACGCGGCGGAGCACACGGGAGGGGGTCGGAATCGGGCTAGGGGGCACCGTTCGCCTCGGGGCTTGGTGCGTTCGAACCGGAAGACGACGGCGAGTGCACTGGTGTCGGTGGTGTCGTCGGGGGGTCACCGGAATGACGCCGGCGGCGATGCAGGCGGGGACCCGTACGGTGGCGACGTCGAGGACGGCGAATCCGCGCACGGGGTGAGGCGTGGCTATGCGCGTTGGAACGAGGAGACGAGCGCGAGTCTATTGGTGCCAGAGGCATCGCCGGAGACGGCCGGAATCCTCAACGGCAACGACTGCGGCGGCGGCCCATGAGCACGAAGGGACGACGACGAAGCTTCTACCGCGGAACTGGGGCATGCGCTATACCATTCGGCTCCTAGGAGCAGCGCACGCAGAGTGAAACGCCTAGCGCGTCAAATGCGCGCTCCAGGCCGCGGGGAAAAGCTCGGCGGCGGCGAGGTGGCCACGGCTCTAATGGCGACACGAGCTACGGCGAGAGGGATGCGAATCGGGGAGTTGGAGGTGGTGGCCACACTCACCGTGAGCACGTAGTGGGAGGCAGTGGGCTCGGGGAGGCTCGACGACGCGGGAATTCGACAGCGATGTCGCGGCGGCGCCGGAGGGGAACGGTGGCGTAGTCGTCGCTGCCGGGCTCCACGGTTCGATTCCCTGCGCTCGGAGACGAGGACGTCGACGAGGAGCACGCTGGACAGGTCTTCGGGGCTCGGGGAGTCTGTTGGCCGCGGCGGTTCAACACGGCGGCGAGGCTGCGCTCGGGTGATTCATTCCCCGACGATGGCGAGAGGAGGAGGAGGGGAATGGAGGTGCGGGCGTGTCCAGGGGGTCGAGGGCGTCATCCTTATCGCGACAGCGGCGGCAGGGAGCAGTTGGAGGGCGGGGCCGGCTGGCAGCGGCGTGACCACGGCGGGCGTCGTACGGGGCAGGTGGGGGGGTGGTTGGAGGAAGAAGACAAGGGGGGGGGGGGGTTGGGCTGGGCTGCGGTGGGCCTCGCCCTAGGCGAGTTATTGTGTTTTCTCCATTTTCTGGTTTTTGTGTACTGTCCTGTGGTTTGTATTTTACTTTTAGTGCCTTTTGCATTCTTGTAAAAAGGGTTAGGTGTCCCAAAATTAGTATAACATTATATGTCAGTGCCACAAAAAGTTTTGAAGCAAAATAAAATCATTAGGTATTTATTTTAAATATTAAATGTCCAAAGTTAAGGTTTTAACCTACTGTTACAATTGTTTAGAATTTTCTGTGACTCCAAAAATTACCAAAGTTGGTACAACATCATTTTAATGATTTTAGGCAATTTACAAAAAGAGTTCCATGATTTTTGGAACAACTTTATTTGAGCACTTTTGTTTTAATTTCCATTTGAGGTAGTTTCAACTAGGGCTTGGTTTCATGATGAGCAAAATGCATTGGGCTTTGTGTTTAGATTACCAACCAGCATGGTTTGGATAGAGCAGAAGCACAATTTGATTAAGGTCAGGGAATAACAGGGATTAACAAACAGTGGTAGTCAACAGTGATGATTATTACTGTTACAGGCATCTGAGGGTGTTACACTGGGCCCCCTGGAGCTCCTCTCCGGCTCCGTTTAGGCTTGGAATTTTCCTAATTTTGCAAAAACTCCTAATATGGAACTTTTGTGGCGGTTTCGCAATGTTTCCTTACCGTAATACATACCTTTTCTTATTTTGTTCCTGCTGGTGTCTGAAATGGGGCTGCAACATATTCTTCATGAGTTCTTGTGTGTATTAAATTTACATCAACATTGATAGGGTCTCCCGCCATGTAATGCTTGAGTCTTTGCCCATTCATAACTTGAGGTTTGGTGCCATCAAAATTGTTAATCTTGATTGCACCGGAGTGGTATACTTCTTCGATATGAAATGGACCTTCCCATCTGGAGAGTAATTTATCTGGAGAAAACCTGAAACGAGATCTAAACAATAAAACTTTATCACCGACATTAAATTCACATTTCAGAATCCTTCTATCATGCCACTTCTTTACCTTTTCCTTGAACATTTTAGCACTCTCGTAAGCTTCACTTCTACACTCATCTAGAGAAGTCAAGTTCATGAGACACTTTTCACCGGCTAACTTTGTGTCAGCATTAAGCTCTCTAACAGCCCAGAAAGCTTTGTGTTCTAACTCTAATGGCAAATGGCAAGCCTTGCCATAGACCATCTTATAGGGAGACAAGCCCATGGGGATTTTGTAAGCAGGTATGTACGCCCACAAAGCATCTCCTAACTTCTTTGACCAGTCTTTCCTAGAACTGTTAACTGTCTTTTGCAAGAACAACTTGATCTCTCTATTGGTGAGCTCAACTTTCCCACTAGTTTGAGGATGGTACGGTGAAGCAATTCTATGATTGACATCGTACTTGGCTAAAGATTTCTAAAAGTTCCATGCATGAAATGTGATCCTCCATCAGTCATAAGATACCTTGGTACACCAAACCTAGGAAAAATTGCATCTTTGAGTATTTTCAAAGATGTCTGGTGATCAGCACTTTCAGTGAGGATTGCTTCAACCCACTTGGATACATAATCAACAGCTACTAAAATGTGAGTGTACTTGTGTGAAGGAGGAAAAGGACCCATAAAATCAAAACCCCAGCAATCAAAAGGCTCAATCACTAGAGAGTAATTCATAGGCATGTCATTCCTCGTACTAATATTTCCAACTCTCTGACACTTGTCACAAGATAAACCATAATTTCTAGCATCTTTAAAGAGAGTAGGCCAATAAAAACCTTATTGGAGAACCTTATGTGCGGTCCTATCACTGGCGTGACGTCATCCATAGGGACGATCATGAAATTTTCTTAGAATGTCCTTCTGCTCGTGTTCCGGTATCCATCTTCTCATGATCCCGTCCGGACCTACTTTGAAAAGATGAGGGTCATCCCAAAAGTAATGCCTGAAATAATGGAAGAACTTCTTCCTTTGATGAAATGTCAAACCTGGAGGCAAATACTTTGCAACGATAAAATTAGCATAATCTGCAAACTAAGGATCGGAAAGATATTGTACTTTTAAAACAGCTAGTTGTTCGTCTGGGAAGTTGTCGTTGACTGGAATGGGATCATGAGGTATATCTTCCATCCTTGAAAGATTGTCCGCCACCGGATTGTCTTCTCCTTTCCTATCAACAATCTGCAAGTCAAATTCTTGAAGAAGGGGTACCCACCATATCAACCTTGGTTTGGCATCCTTCTTGTCCATAAGATACTTAAGGGTAGCATGGTCAGTATGAATAATAAATTTATAATCAACAATATATGGTGTAAACATATCACAAGAAAATACTACTGCTAGGAATTCCTTCTTAGTAGTAGCATAATTCTTTTGATCACTATTAAGGGTTTTGCTAGCAGAATGTATAACATTCAATTTCTTACCAACCCTTTGTCCTAAAACAGCTCGAACAACAAAATCACTAGCATCACACATAATTTCAAAGGGAAATTTCCAATCAGGTGGTTGTACTATAGGAGCGGTTATTAAAGCTTTCTTAAGAACTTCGAAGGCTTCCTTACAATCTCCATTGAATACAAAAGGAACGTCCTTCTAGAGAAGATTAGTGAGGGGTCTCGAAGTCTTAGAAAAGTCTTTAATAAATCTTCTATAGAAACCAGCATGACCGAAAAAACGAAGAATACCTTTGATGTCCCTTGAATAGGGCATCCTTTCGATAGCTTCAATCTTCGCCTTGTCCACTTCAATTCCCTTCTCGAAAATCTTGTGACCAAGGACGATCCCTTCGTTAACCATGAAGTAGCACTTTTCCCAGTTTAGAACTAAATTTGTATCCTCGCATCTCTGTAAAACTTTATTAGGATTGTGGAGACAGTGGTCAAAGGAAGTTCCATAGACGGAGAAATCGTCCATGAAGACTTCCATAATCTCCTCGTAGAAACCATAAAAATAGTATTTATGCATCTCTGAAAAGTAGCAGGTGCATTGCATAAACCAAAAGGCATACGCCTTTAAGCATAAGTACCATAAGGACACGCAAAAGTGGTCTTCTCTTGATCGGCAGTGTTTACATGAATTTGAGAGAAGCCAGAGTACCCATCAAGAAAGCAAAAGTGGGTGTTTTTAGACAACCTCTCAAGCATTTCATCGATGAAAGGAAGCGGGTAGTGGTCCTTCCTGGTGGCTTTGTTCAACTTCCTGTAATCAATACACATTCTATATCCAATAACAACTCTTTGAGGTATTAGTTCATTTTTATCATTGGGACAACAGTCATACCTCCTTTCTTAGGAACACAATGAACTGGACTTACCCACCTACTATCAGTTATAGGATAGATGATACCTGCGGGTAGAAGCTAGAGAATTTCAGTCCTGACCACGTCCTTCATCCATGGGTTCAACCGTCGTTGATGATCAAAACTGGATTAGCATCGGGCTCAAGATTGATAGTATGTTGGAAAATCGATGGACTGATCCCCTAAAGGTCATCAAGGGTATAGCCAAGGGCACCACGGTGTCTGCGAAGTGTCTCCAATAATCGCTCTTCTTCAAATCCTGAAAGGTTAGCATTGATAATAACATGATATATTTTATTTTCATCTAAATAGGCATACTTGAGTGTTTCGGGAAAGTGGTTTGAGATCAAACACCGAGTCTTCTTTTGGTTGTGCAAGGATTCCTAAAGGTTCAACCGGAAGGTTGTGCTTCAGGATAGCAGTGTGTCTTGAGAATATTTCATCTAACTCATTTCTCTCTTGTATATGAATATCGTTCTCGTGGTCTTCCATATATTGCTGCCAAGCATCATTAGGAGGAATAGAAATGGAAGCAATATCTTCAGTAATTTTATCATTACTAGTTAAATCAGTACCACGAGGCTGCTTGGAAAACTTGGAAAAGATAAATTCATATGGCTCACCATTGAATTCAATAGAGAATTTGCCTTTTCTACAATCTATTATAGCTCCACAAGTTTTGAGGAAAGGCCTACCAAAGATAATAGGGCAAAAACTATCTTGTACTAAACCAAGTACTAGAAAGTCGGTAGGATATTTTACCTTTCCACATAAGACTTCAACATCTCTCTCAATTCAAATGGGAGATATAGTTTCTTTGTTTGCTAGACAAATAGTAACATCAACCTCTTCAAGTTCACAGGGTGAAATCTCACCCTTCATCTCCTGATAGAGTGAATAAGCGATGGCGCTAAAGCTTGACCCCAAATCACATATCCTGTAATAATTAGGATCTCCTATCTTAATAGATACAGCTGGTGTACCTGAAATTGGGCCCTTATTCTTGGCTGTAAAATGTTAGTTGAAACAGCACAAAAAAAATTATTGGAATCTAAAACTTCATTAATAACTAGAGCTTTACCACCGCAACTTGAGGATCGACCTTGATCTGGTCCTCGGGTTCATCTGTTCTCCTCTCACTTTTATTTATTATGCCTGTCACAAAAGAGTGCACCCTTATCTTTGCGGGAAAAGGGGGTTTTTCATACATAACTTCGGCATAATAGGGTCAGCAACATTAATAGAAACAAATAATTCTTTAAAAGGTTTATGGTACCGATCCTTCTCCTCCTTAGAAGAGTCAATATGAGAGGCAAAGTTCTTACAAAAATCAATCATTAGCTGGGAGTCAAGACCAATCTTAGAGCAAAAGGTATTAAAGTAATCAGTTTTCACATAGATCTAAGTATAATCATGCTCATAATTTATAATGGGTTCAATACCTTTATCAATTTCCCTGTCCTGAGTGTTCTTTTGGATCCTTTCAATGAGATCTCATCGCTCTTCAACGCTTCTCGTGTGAAATAACCCACTAGAGGAAGCATCCAACATCTCTTTGTCCTGACAACAAAGTCTGGCATAAAAATTTGTAAGTATAATATCCTTGGGGACATTTGAACATTAGGGACTTCAGTCTCCCCCAAGCTTGAGCGATGCTTTCTCCGTCACGAGACCTAAAGTTATAGATGTAGTTCCTGTCTCGATGAATTTCATGAATGGTTAAAACTTTTTATAAAAGAGAGACCTAAGCTCTTGCCAATTAAGTAAATGGGAGTTTTCGAGGAGATTATACCAATCTGAAGCTTTATCTAGATGTTATACTTAGAATAATTTCGTTCTGACAAACTCCATTGACACACCTGCAATCTTGAATAATGAACATAGTTGTGATAAATATAGCAAGTGTTCACCTGGATGTCTGTCTCCTGCATAACGATTAGCCAAGACATAATCGATAATACCAGTTGGTATTTTATAAGGCACAATTTCAGTAGGGGTGGGAGCAACCACCACATTAGCGGGGAGTTTCCCCAAAAGCAACGAACCAAGAGTAGAGGTGTCCATAAGGACAAAAAGTATCAACAGCAAAATAAAAACAGAAATATAAAAGCTTCCTTACCAACTTCACTTACCATTAGCTCTAGGCTCACCGGCAACGGCGCCAGAGAACAGTCCTTGATGAGCCTCAACTGTAGGGGATCGATTGTACCGTTTTCGATAAGTAAGAGTGTCGAAATTAACAAGGAGCAGAAGGTATTGATAAGTGACTTTGGTAAATAAATAACTGCAAGCACTGAAAGATAACTTTTTAGGGGTTTTTCGGTATAAGCAACGAGAAGATAAAAGCAAGCAAAGTAAAAGCTACTGACGAGTAACAAGTGGCCCATTCCTTTTGAGCAAAGGATAAGCCTAACAAGTGAACTTATAAAGTGTAAAACCTTCTTGAGGACACACGGGAGAGATAGTCACGTGCTTTCGCCATATTCCGTATTGGTACTATGTTTTGTGTTGATAAGTGTTGAGTGGGTGGATCTATGCTAGTAAACCTTCTAGACTAAGATAAGTGCATTCTTATGATTAAACACCTTTCAAGCATCCGAAAATACAAGGTACAAATTAAGGCGTTGGCCTAACCAGAGAAATACGATCAAGGATCCATTATTCCCTTCTGCAAAAGCGTGCAAACTGGGGTTCAAGTTTCTGTCACTCTGACAACCCACCGTAAGCATTCTTTATACACAATTCATTCCCCTAGGTCCTTAAAAAGGCGAAGTGTTGAGTGTTCCACTCACACAACACCACTAGGAAAATAACAACACAACTTAAATATCAAACAACACATATTACTTCAACATCATATGACTACTAACAACTAGACTTCTACCATGTCCTCAAGAACTAAAGTAACTACTCACAAGACATAAAAGATATCATGATCAGTGGTGATAAATAGATGATATACAACTGGACATAACAATATTTATCCAACAAAACTCAATAGCATTCACCACAAAGGAGTAATCAACACCGGTAGAGTAGAGATGATAGATAGTACGGATTACAACATAATTTTCAATTGTGAGATGAGTTAGGATGGTGGTGGAGATGTTGGTGATGTTGGGGATGATGTTGATGATGATCTCGATAATGCCCGTGACGATGGTGATGACGATGGTGATGATCTCCCCTTCCGTGAGGTGTTCTCCCCGGCAGAATCTTCCCGGAGGAGATGTATTTTCTTCTCTGTAGGTTTCCTCCATGGAGCGGCGGCAGAACTCACGAAACTGCTCTATTTTTATGGGTTTTGGGTGATGGAGAATAATTAGGCCAAAGGTGGGTGCCGGGGGGGGGGGGGCAGGGGTCCAAGCGGCTTCCCGACGCGCCCCTGATGGGAGCCATGCCAGGGGGTGCCTGGGTACCTGGTGGCCCCCCTCTGTCTCATTTTTTGCGTGCCTCCGTCATTTTACCGGAAAATAGCCTCCATCGATTTTCAGGTCATTTTGAGGTCTTCTGATTCAACAACTCTGTGTCCACTTTTTACCGCTGAATCCTGCATCTGCTGCTTCAGCATCGGAAAGTTGAAAACTATGTAAAACAAGCAAAAACAACATAATAATAGCATCATAACATGAAATATATCAATGAATAGGGCTGAATTATGATATAAAATAATGATGCATTTTGGACGTATCACCTAGCTTCTCAACCTTATACTGGTTTTCTGCAATTCAGTCCACGATATAGCCTCCCCTTTCCATTGATAAAAATGCATAAATGCTTAGTAGCCGGACGTTAGACTTGCAGGTATGCTAGATACTCGCCCTTGCTTTCCCCCTCCCCTTTTTGTTTTGTATACACGGTTGCTGCAAACAGACGCGAGGTGTCCAGGAGCAGGAGATCCCCGATGACGACCACCGCAACATGAAGATCCCCGATGCCGACCACCGCAATGTGAAGGTCCCCGATGCCTTCTACGACATGGAGATCCCCGATGACGAAGAGTAGTTTGGAGGTTCCCACGAAAGAGGCCTCGCCTTTTCGATCGTTGTTGTTTTTTTGCTAGCCTTCTTAAGGCAAATCATGTGTACCTTGTGTCTGTACTCAGATACAATTGCTTCTGCTAACTTTGTGCTCTCGAGCTTTTGTATTCGAGCCCTCGTGGCCCCTGGTTGTATTAAACAACTTGTATTATTTTTTATTATTAGATATGTGTTGTGATATCATGCCGTGAGTCCTTGATCTCGGCCATGTACCTTGCGTGTATGATTACTATACACGATTTAATTTCGGGGGCGTCACACTCATGCACTTATTATCGGTAACTCTCTATCTAATCGGGAGGTTCACAAAGAGGTGAGTACCCTGAGGAGGAGTGTATGGGGGTTTGGTTATCCTTGCGCATCCTCGACCCATGGTACCTGAGGGTACTCTATATATTCCAACCCCTCCAGAGGTTAGCGATCCATCTAGTAGCTATAGTTCTCAACTAATTTTTGTAGTTTTTGAAAATAAGCACGGATTTTCCAAAATAGGACACCTATTACTAATAGGCTCAAGCTCTTGGCACCCTAATTTCCAAACATTACTCTAATCAATACCTCAAAACTATTGCATGTTACTACTACACTTGTAATAGCAACCTTAATTACCTACTCATGCAAGACACACAACTCAGTTCAACAAGCCAAGTCTCCAAACAAGATAAGCATGAAAACTCAAGATAGTTCCTAGAACAACCTAAAAAATCTCTTAAAAAGATAATAATGAAAACTAAGATCTAAGCATGACGACAGCTATGAAACAGATAAAGAACACACACAAAAAGAAAGATAAGCATGCAAGCTTATGTTGTGTTCTACGGTGAAGTGGATCGTGTTTCTCTCCCTAACAATGAAGGCTAGGATCCAACTTGTTATGACCAGCAATAAAAACTAAAACAATCTAAAAATCAAAGAGCGAGACGCTCCAAGTCCAGCACATAACATATGAAGCGATCAAAATATAGCATGGAGAAGGTCAAATTGATGATTGTTGATGGAGAAGGAGATGCACGGGGGGCATTCCCAAGCTTAGATACTTGAGTATCCTTGGATATTTCTTGGGGGTTCATGGGGGCATCCCCAAGCTTGAGCGCTTGACACACCCAAAAAAATTTACATCATCTTCCTTCGCATACTCGAAAACTCCCTGCATACAAAACTGATCATAAGCTGATTAAAGAGGTTAGTAACCATGATAAAATAATTTTTCTCCACTGGAAATAAAGATATTCTTGAAGAGCTAATGTTTCTCAAGATTTCCAAAAAGTTTTTTCAAAGAAAAAGCAAGCTTAAGGTTTGAAAAACGATGAAACCGAGAAACTTGGCAAAATCTGTGAAAAACAGACCAGCAAGTAGTAAATAATTTTTTCGGGGTACTTCTGCAACTCAAATAAAAAAACTCAGAACATATGCACGGAATCTAATTTGTTAGATCATGCTGTAAAAACATTCAGATAAAAAAAGATGATCTGGGATTTATGGATAATTTTTCCGTCAAGGGGACAAAATCTGTTTCTGGACATTATGTCACAACTTTTGAACTTCCTTGCAATCGGAGGGTAAAACTTGGAACAAAGGTTGAAAAAAAAAAGATACAATGATTTTGCTACAGTAGTAACAAGCATCAAGACCACTAAAACTGAAAGTAAAAACATCTTTGGTTGCCTCCTAACAAGCGCTTTCTTTTATGCCTTTTAGCTAGGCATGAAGAATATAAAAGATGCTCTCATAAGAATAATGATTTGAAGCAAAAGAGAGCATCAAGGAACAAATATGAAAAACATTTAAACCTAAGCCACTTCCTATGCATAGGAATATTGTAAGAAAATAAATCAAAGAAGCACAAAGTGACATGCATAGGAAGGTGGAACAAGAACAACTTCAAAACTTTCATCATAAAGAGAGGTGTTTTTGTAACATGAAAGTTTTTACAACCAAATTTTCCTCTCTCAAAGTAATTTTTAGTAGTATCATGAACAACATAAAGTATATAATTATCCCAAATGTTGTTCATGACCTACAAGCACACGTGTATTGTTTTCAACACGGTTTTTAGGATCATAAGATAAATGCAACCCATCACATTGAGCCTTAATAAGAGCACAATTCTCCGGAATATGAGTTGGATATTTCAAAAGGATAATAGGAAAATCAAGTGTGGGTGAAATAGCAACAATTTCATGATTAACATAACGAACTATAGAAAGTTCATATTCGCAAGAATAATCCATATTCGCATCATGGCCATCAACAAAGCAATTATCAAGTTCTTCAGAAAGGGATATTTCAAGTGAGTCCTCGGAATCATAGGATTCCTCATCAAAACATTCATTGGCCTCTTTTTGGGAAGCAAACATTTTGTTTCTAAAATCCTTAATATAAGAATTGCAAATATAATTCTCAAAGAAATAAGCAAGAACTGCATGGTTTTCGGTCTTGTGAATGGTATCATAATTCTTTTCAATCAAAGAAGCAATCTCATAAGCACCCTTAAAAGCAACAAATTCTTCAATCTTTTCAACATCAAATTAATAATAAACACCTTTAGTATAAGAATATAGGATCTCATTTTCATTAAACTCACATTGGAAAGGAAGGTGTTTATGATCTTTTACGATCAGCAATAGGCTCTTCATTAGTTCTGGGATCATTGGAATTTTCAGCTTCCTTATGTTTCTTCTTCTTCTTCTCCGGAGAGCTGAGAAATTCTTCTTCCTACATTTAAGAGTCTTGCTTGACTCTCTTCGGATGCCCTATAGATATAGAGTGTCCTGGGTGAGTTTTCCACCCCGGGTCTTAATACCATAAGCATGTGTATCAACTTGTTTGAAATTGTTACCTGATACGTCCAAAATGCATCAGTGTTTTATATAGTAATTATTTCTTATTCATTGATATATTTCATGTTATGATGCTGTTCTTATGTTGTTTTGGATTATTTTACACAGTTTGCAACTTTTCGATGCCGAAGCAGCAGACGCAGGATTCACTGGTAAAAAGTGGAAGCTGAGCTGTTGAAGAAGAATACCTCCAAATTACCTGAAAACCGGCGGAGGGCATTTTTCAGAAGATGAACAAAGACACACCGAAGAGGGGCCAGAGGGGGCCACAGGATTCCCAGGCGGCCACCTGGCGCGGCCCCACCCCTGGCCGCGTCGGGAGGGCGCCTGGACCCCTGGGGCCACTCCCGACTCCCCCTTTGGCCTATATATTGCTCATATACCAAAAACCCTAAAAAGAGAAAGTTGACGGAGTTTTGCCGCCTCTCCGTGACGGAAACCTACAGAGAAGAAAAGACATCTCCGGCGGGCAGATTCCGCCAGGGAGAACACCTCCCGGAAGGGGAGATCGTCGCCATCGTCATCACCATCGTCACGGGGATCATCGAGATCATCATCAACATCATCCCCAACATCAGCACCATCTCCACCACCATCCAATCTCACCTCACAAGTTTATCTTGTGTTGTAATCCGTACTATCTATCCTCTCTACTCTACCGGTGTTGATTACTACCGTGTGATGAATGCTATTGAGTTTTGTTGGAGAATTATCATTGTGTCTAGATTGTTTATCATATATTTATCCCCACTGATCATGATCTCTTTTATGTCTTGTGAGTAGTTACTTTAGTTCTTGAGGACATGGGAGAAGTCTAGTTGTTAGTAGTCATATGATGTTGAAGTAATATGTGTTGTTTGTTATTTAAGTTGTGTTGTTATTTTCCTAGTGGTGTTGTGTGATTCGAACACTCAACACTTCGCCTTATTAAGGATCTAGGGGAATACATTGTGTACAAAGTATGCTTACGGTGGGTTTCTAGAGTGACAGAAACCTGAACCCCAGTTCGCACGATTTTGCACAAGGAAACAATGGATCAACGATCGTATTGCTATGGTTCGACTTTTGCCTTAATTACTATCTTGTATTTCCGGATGCTTGCAAGATGTTTAATCATAAGAGGGCACTTATCTTAGCCTAGAGGGTGCACTAGCATAGATCCACCCACTCAACACTTATCAACACAACACATAGTACCGATACGGAATATGGCGAAAGCACATGACTATTCTCCCGTTTGTACTCAAGAATGCTTTACCCTTATAAGTTTAGTTGTTAGGCCTATCCTTTTCTCAATAGGATCGGGTCACTCGTTACTCCTCAGTGCTCTTTACTTTGCTCGCTTTTACCTTTTTGTTGCTTATACCGAAAACCCCTAAAAAGTTATCTTTCAGTTCCTGCAGCTATTTCTTTACCAAAGTCACTTACCAATACCTTTTTCTCCTTGTTGGGTTCGACACTCTTAGTTATCGAAAACGCTACAAACGATCCCCTACAGTTGAGGGTCATCATTAGCAAGAAATTATTTTTGCACATTAGAAATTGGTTCAAGCTGAGTTTGAACAATATGAAAATGCTTAACAAGGCCCTTAACATCATTGACAGTTCTTTCTAAAACATCTAGTAGAGTTTTGATAGCAAGAGAGTTATCATGCAACTGACATTGAATCCTCTCATTAAAATGACTTTGCTTCGTACAAAATTATCAAGCTCACATAAACATTGATCAGGAGGCTTACCATGAGGGACCACTTGCATTGAAATCTAAAAGATAGTTTACCTCTACCATAGGGGGTGAGTGGTAGGCTCACACAATTACTGAATAGGAGGTAGATTCTTTACATCTTCAGCTTTAATACCTCTCTCTTTGATCGAATTCTGAGCTTCTTGCATATCTTTGGTGTTTAAGACAATCATACCCCTGTTCTTTGGTGTTGGAGGTGGTTCAAGGACAGACCAATCATCATGATTCTTGGATATCTTGGCCATTAATTATTCAGCCTCGTTAGGTGTTCTCTCCCTGAAAACACAACCAACAGAACTATCCATATATGATCTGGATTCCTCGGTTAGTACACTATAAAATATTTCAAGTAATTCATTCTTGGGGACTCCATGTCCTGTCCTAGCCTTGAGTAAAGTGCAATACCTCCCCTAGGATTTAGGGAGGTGCTAATCCTACAAATGTTTAATGTTATAAATTCTTTGTAAAGCAGCATGTTGCATATGAGCAAGAAAATGTTTAGCAAGAAAAGATTGACCTAAATCCTGAGGACTCTTAATAGAACCACATGGTAGTGCATCATACCATGCTTTAGCACCCTCCTTTACGGAAAAAGGAATTAGTTTCGTAACATAGTAGTTTCGTATCTTATCCACATTGGAAAACAAGCCACCCAACTCAGTGAGTTTAGTAAGGTGTGCAATAGCATCTTCATTTTATCTGCCATAAAAAGGGTCAACCTCAACCATAGATATAAGTGAAAGATCAACAGAGAAATCAAAATATGCATGTTTAATGTAAAATGTTTAGCAAGAAAAGATTGACCTAAATCCTGAGGACTCTTAATTTAGTATCAGGTGCTAATGTCACTGAAGTAGTGCTCCTCGTTGGTTACCCCAAGTGGAAGGTTGGATGTAGCCTAGCAGAATATTTCCCTTGGCAAAGATGCCAAGGTTTGAGTCAGTCCAGTAGGACTCCAAGGTCGACAAGTAGGTGGTGAAGCGAGCAACGGCGCCGTTCACAACCCAAGGGTTGCTTACTTTACCTGGACCTCCACACATAACAAGTAACTTTGCTCCCAAAAGACGATAAAACAACTAATCTTGTGTTTGTACTAGTTCTTGGCACGGCTATACCTTGATATGAGATTGCCAAATTCAGCATAGAACTTGTTGATTCAGTGCCAACCTGGAAGCTTCCGAGTTGAGAATAGCCTAAGCAAAGAACACCGAGTTACTGCTAGCTCGGAGGTATAAATTGCCGAGTTGTGCGTTACTCGGAATTACATTGATATTCTTTACGCGGAAGCCAGAATGATACCGAGTTGTTTGTTACTCGGAAGCAACAGTGCATGCCGAGTGTCGGGACCTGGGGTTAGAGTATGCAAGACTCGCTACAACACAATCATATGGAGAGCCGAGAATCGTACCCACTTGTCTAAGCATACAAGGCCAAGCACAGAACGTTCTCGAAAAGCATCGAACATGAGGGGCATCCCATCCAGGACGGATGATCAACTGAGATGGGTCCTCATCGTACGCACATAAGTCTAAATGATATGGGTGGTGAACTCCCATACTCATAGACAAGTCGCCTCAACCATACTATCGATTGTATCATAACCCTTACATAGAATTACTCCAGCCCGATCACTTAGTCGGGGTCTAGGGCAGGCTCGATCATACATCAAAGTGTGCACGTGACGGAGTCACGAGCAATCGCATCGCGATGCCCCAAGCTGCGCACATCTAAGGGCCACTTGGTGTATAAAAGAACGCCAGCCAGATCACAACTAAGGTCTCGAAAACCCATACTAAGACATGCATGTTATAATCATACACGCAACACACATGTCTAGTATGAACAGCAGGTATCATTGCAATTCTCTACAAAAGTGTACAACTTTATTGATAACTCTTACAGAGTGCACACAGAGATAACGATACCGTGATCCTACATTACAACAAGCATGCGGAAGCAAAGTAGGTCTGAGTACAGACAAGTTTAAAAAATGGCTTAGAGAAGCCTTATTTATAAACAAGCCCTTCACGAGGGAACCAGTCTGCTGACTGGGACTACACTATCTTGGTCTTCAGTCGTCGAGCTCGAGGAAGAATCCACCTTCGGGGTCAGTGGGTTCATCTAAAACATAGAATAAGAAAACGTGAGTACAAAGTCATACTCAGCAAGACTTACGTAGGAGCTATACTACTCATGCACATGTATCAAGTTAAAGGGAGGTGGGGTTCATAAGCAGAAGTGCCAGCTTTGAATTGGCTAGTCCTGAACTACGAGTACCAGACTTGAGGTAAGAAGCGTACACGAGTCAACTACATGTCTCCAACCAATTACACCACTATGGTGCCTTCCTCGACTCCCCACGAGAAAGCATGCCATAGCACTCACACTTATCTTGGCAAGTTTTATAAGTATCCGGTTCAAGTTGTCTAATAATCAGGCACATCTTTCCAAGTAGTCCCTTACCGCGGACTCGGCTATTCGAATAGTTTATTAATCCTGCAGGGGTAGACTGCTACACACATGAAACTATCAGTTACCGTCGGGATATCGTCACCCTTCAAGCGGGTGTCGACGAGGATAATCTCCACAACTTTTACCTCACAGCCAACTCAAGTTCAATAAAGACGCCTATCTGGGATGGTTTCCATATTCATAACCCGGCCGGTTTACCGAAGTGGTCCCAGAAGATGTGTGTGTGGTGCATAAGCCGGTCTCGGTTGAGCCGTTCTCTCACCTTGCAGCCAGACAACAAACCTACCAGAACTCCAAACTACTGCGACTCATTGAACTGAGAAGGGGTGAGTTAGTAGGTTGAGCGGGGGTCCGCTTGCCCAACATGTGGTAGTACTCTTCAGCTTGGATCACCACACAAGAACTCGGGCTTAAGGCGGTGTTCAACAAGACAACCCACCATGTACTCCTACACAGCCTCTCATCGTTCACCTTGTATTAGGGTAGATTCACCAACACATTTCCACCATCATCAACATGATTGCTACCATCCCGACTCACATAACAGTAATCAACATTGTATCAGTCTAAGCATGAAATAAGCACTAACAGTTGCAGGGGCCACATGATAACAATCAACTCCTACATCTACTAGGATTGTGGTTTGCTTACTACTGTGACAAAATGATAGGTCATGCAAAGGAATGGGTTCATCTATGCGATAGAAACATTATCATGGTAATCATCCTAAACAATGCATAAGCGAGACTGAGAGTGAAGTTCGATTTTATCGACATGATCAATGGGGGTTTGCTTGCCTTGCTGACGAGGGTCGTACACGGTATCTTTAATGGAGGGGGTGATCTCGGGTTCCGGCTCCACCTCTATTCTAGCAAACAACACAAACATTGCAATCAATATAATGTACAATGCAAAATCACATGAGTTGAAGGTTGAAACTTGATGCATGTGTCACTGATGTGTGGGTTATTCCATTTAAAAGGAGTGTATTGCAAATGAATTGCAAATTCAAACTCCAAATTGAATTCCCAAAGGATGCATATGCAATGTTGCCACTGTTCACCCAATTTTATTTGGTCAAACATGAAAACAGATTGCACATTCATAATCCTTGCATTTTTTTTGATAATTTTACATATATTATATGTTTAATTTGGAGTTAAAATGAATTAGTTATGAATTTCCAAAGTTTAATTCAATTTCTGGAATTTTCTGAATTCTTTTAAATAAGAAACTCGATTATTGCGCAAGCATGAGGTCATGCTGGCGTCACGGGGCCTCTGACCAGGGGGTCCCACCTGCAAGTGACACAGTGCTAAACTAAAATGTTTAGTTTTGATTTAAACTAATATGGGTGATTAGCAGGGGGCAGGGCTCACATGGCAGTGACCCAGGGCGGGTTAATTAGCCACTAACCATGTCGGCCATGTCAGCTCGCCGGCGGCGAGTCGCCGGTGGAAACCCGACGCGGCGGCGACGCACGGGACGACGTTCCAGGGGGATATTCGAAGCGCTTATTCCTCTAGATCAAAGCCCATGTCCTTGCGAGCCGATTGGGACCAACTCCAGTTGTTGGGATGCTCCGTAGGCTCGCCGGCGAAGAGCTTTGCGGCGACAGTGGCACGGCTGCGAGGCAAAACTCACTACGATGCATCAAATGAAGCGGGGTTGGGCGCATTTGAAACAGAGGAGCAACGCGAATGCGATGGACAAGGTTTAGAGATCGATTTCATAGCGGGAGCTCGCCGGCAACGACCACGGCAGCGAAGTGCTTCGGCTCTCATGGAGGAACACGAAGGAGACAAGGATTGGGGGAGCTTTTAGGGGGGTTTTTACCGTGAGCTCACCTGGAGTTCAACAGAGGTGACGGATTGAGCTGGGGTGGCTTGACGGCGACGCTATCTTCGTCAATCTCCCTCAGCTCCGACGAGGGCTCGAGCTCAAATTCCGCGGCTAGGTGGGCTCCGGCCACGCCATCTTCTGCAGATCGAAGCTACGCTCGGAGGAGAACTCGGGGGACAGCTTGGTGGAGGCCCTCATCGACGTTGGCTACGGTTGTGCGGCGTCGTTCTCCGGTGAGTCCTCGGGTCATTTTCTATTTCGGCGAGAGAGGATGGGAAGCCTATGTAGATTCGTTCTAGTAATATCTTTTTGGTTGTAGATCCGTTTTGCGTGATTCCAAAGCCCACGGCTTTCTTTCAAAACCCTCTATCCAGTACAATAATAAAAATTTATTTAGTATTTTCTAAAAATTTATATCTGGACATATTCAAATTTGATCTTTTTTATCTTATCATTTATTTATAGCCCGGATTTAGTTGATTCTTTTTGCAAACGGAAACCCTAGTTAAACCCTAGTTTCTAGACAGTTTGTAACCCACCTTGAACGTATTTGTGATATGTTCTCAATAACCTTTTTGTTTCGGTTCTTTTTGGTGTTTCCAAAATTTGTTTGCCTTCTTTTGGATTGTTGATTTATTGTGTGCAAGCTTGTGTGCTTGGTTACGATAGATTGCTCGGAGTGTGACGAGTAGAATTGTCGGAATTGTGAGCGCAAATAACTTCATCAAGATTCAAGGCAAGTCATATCTTTGATCATACTCTCTATTACCTATGTTTTCAATGCATTAGTTCCTCTTCTTTAGATTGCATGATAGGTTATGTTATGCTATTACACCCAGTAGTTCAATGAGGTAGGTCTGATCCTTAAAATATTGTCACCATCATATACTATTATATTGCTATGCTAAGTAGACGTGGATTGGGGAGTGAATCATTATGAGGTATAAGTGACAATGTAGTAAATAGGACCAAGATAAAGTTAATGAACTACCTGAGTGTGATGGTTGCGAGTATCTTGGAGATGGCCAATGATGACTGCGGAAAGCCACCCAGGCTCAAAGGGACTAATTGTGTTGTCATACCTAGAAACTTACGCGTGCAGCCACAAGCTACTATGGGATATGGCTTGGTTGATCAGTCGTAGGGACTCTTACTAGGTATTTCTATGAAAGTAGTTGTGAGTAGGTGGGATGAGTGCTACCAGAGTAAGGGAAGCTCTTCTGAAAGACCATGTCTCGATCTTCCGATGTTATACACCATGTAGTGTGATGAACTACCAAGGGGGCGATCGAGTCTTGTGGGGAAAAGTGTACAGACCTCTGCAGAGTATAAAACTAATCGATTAGCCGTGTCCCCGGTTATGGACAACTTGAGCGACTAGTTGCGGTAATATTGATTTGTCTCATCATATTTAATTAATTGGTGGGTTTAACCACTTTGGGATAGATTGAGTGGAGTTTCCATCTCGATCGTATTCTATTGTAGAACATAGTTACTATTATTCTATAGGGAAAAATTAGTTTTTTGCAAAAATAAATGTAGAAGCTCCACTAGCCAAATTTCATGTATTGTAGGGCTTTTACTTCTTTCTGGGATATGATTTGTTGTACATTCAAATGTAATGACCCGTTTTCGGGTTGTAACCTTCCGTGTTGCAGGATTATATACGACGACTAAGTGATACGATATAGGGTTGTGAAGTCTACACTCAACTTTGCCGTTGGCGTTGATGGGACTCCACTTATATATTGATTGCTCTGTTCTGTTTTCTAGCCCAAGGGAAGTAAGGTAATAAATACCATGTATTTAAGATAATTTATCACAAAAGCACAGTAGACATGGTTCCCTTCGGGACCGGGTCGTTACACCGTACCTGGAATATTTTGATTCTACTCCGTTTTCTCGTGGCTTTAGGATCCCTGACTTTGTTAAATTCACCGGGGAACATGGTAGGACAACTTATGAGCATGCGGGACAGTTCTTGGCACAATCTAGTGAATTTGGTAACTCGGATATATATAGAGTCAGATTATTTTCGTTATCTTTAGCGGTTACCGCATTCACTTGGTTCACATCTCTTGCTCTCGACTCTATTACTTCATGGGCGCAATGGAGCAGAAGTTTCATGATTATTTCTATAGTGGCGAGACTGAGCTTCGGCTTTCTGACCTAACTATGGTCAAGAAAAAGTATAATGAGCCGGTGCACGATTACATTAGGAGGTTTAGAGATGTGAAGAATCTTTGATTTAGCTTAACTATAGCCGAAAGGGATCTTTCTGATCTTTCCTTTTCAGGTTTCTTACTCACATTAAAGATAAATTAGAAGGGCATGAATTTTTAGATGTCAGCCAAGTGTTGGAAAAGGACTTAGCACATGATAACCGAGCTAGGAGGTTAAACAATCTACTCGGGATAATCCGAACAAAGAAAAGGTTAACCCAACGATTAACACTTTAGAGTGTGATAGTGACTCGGCTAGTGATGATGACATAGAAATATGTGTAGCCGAGTGGGTTCACCCGCCGAAGTCAAAACCATTTGCATGTCCTCCTATAAGACCCACACCTTCTAAGAGAGAGGAAGTCAAGTTTACTTTTGATACTAGAAAGTGTGATAAAATCTTTGTCATGTTGTTGCAAGAGAACATATTGGGTTGAGAGGAGGCCATGTATTTCCATCCCTAGAAGAGTTGGGGCGAAAATCATATTGTAAGTGGCATAACTCTTTTTCGTATGCCACTAATGATTGTAATGTGTTCCGTCGATAGGTTCAATCGTCCATCAATGACGGACGGTTGACGTTTACAGATGGGGCCAAGATGATGCTCGATAGAAATCCATTCCTTGTTAATATGGTTGAGCTTGAGGGCAAGAAAATGCTAATTTGATCAGATCAGACCGAGTCAGCAAAAGAAAATAATGTGGTTGATGATGACGATCCACCAAGGATGATTAAACCAAAGAATCCCGAGGTGGGAGCATGGAAAGTTAATGGAAAAAAGAAGAAGGCGCTAAGAACCAAGCCAACAGTGAATATGTTGTTGGAAAAATATACCTCACGCATGGCTGGTAACATGACTTGGAAGAGTTAAGCATCCAAGATCTCCCCTTGGTCCTAAAGATGATGAGCATTGGGGGTGGAATCTTTATGAACGGCAGCCGTATTTTCCAATGGAATCGGCTTATTGGGGAAGTGCACCACTTATGCAACCGCATTTTCACCCATGTAATTTCAACCCTTGGGAATTATACCCTATGGGGCCTCCGGGTTACTTTCAATCAGGATGGAAACAGTCGAGTCCTATGTACAAAGAACAAATGCATGGGAAAAGGACTCGGTTCAATGAAGACCTAGCTCGAAGTAATCAGTTGCTCGTGCACACGGTGGATGGCCGAAGCAATGCTGGCCGTGGGCTCACTTGGGTGCGTAAATCAAAAGCACTCGGAGAAGGTCAATCGGCTGGAGATGCAGAGAACGTCCCGGGGAAACATGATGCTGGCAAGCCGATAGATGACTCGGGTCAGGAAAGAATTCACAACCCGGAAGTAAGTAACAGGAGTAGTGTGTGTGCTGTGTCGTCCAGTGCAAGTCGGAAAGGTGGATCGGTTGGCGTAATTATCGATCCACTCATCAAATAAAACGGCTCACATACACGCTCTGATCAGTCTTCGGTTATTGTTGGCTCACTCAATGGAAGTGGAAACTCGAATGCCAATGGAAGCCAGAAAGTTGCGACAAGGACTGTATCTCAACATCGGGGGAATATTTCTGTTACTCGATTCAGACCAAGTTACTCGGGGGGCAACCCGTATAGGCTAAGCTACTCGGTAAACACTTACTATAGGCCAGGTAACTCGAGGATCAACATGGAAGCACGGTAGAACAAGCCAAGTAGCTCGGGGGCCAAGACGATTAAATACGTTGCTCCAGAAACACAACCATGGCCGAGTAACTCGGGGTGCAACAAATCTCTCACCCCAGGAACTTAACCAGAACATTGATGGTGTCCGATTGGATAAATTCAATAAAGAGAAGCTAATGATACCTCGGTTGACTTGGCAGAAAAGTCTCGAAGTCACAAATAACTCGGTTGATGCTGCTGAAGGTTTGGTTGGTACTGAAACTACAGATTACAAGGATGAAGACCTAATGGATGAAAATGTGGACACCACCCACAACTCGGAAGAAGTTGGTAATTACTCGGAAGATTACGCGCACAAATCGGAGGATGGTGGCGAGCACTCGGAAAGTAATGAAAAGTACTCGGACGATGGCACGGCCGAGGACAAGGCTGATGGCGTTAGCTCGGAAGGTGGTACCAGCTCGGAAAACAGCAACCATATGGATATCAACTAGGTTTTTGCATTTCCAGCCGACTTCCATGCACCTGAGATAGAAGCTTGAATATGTTATGGCCGATATACAATTATCGCCCTAAGAAACCAAACATGGCCGATATACAATTATCACCCTTAGAAAACACATGGCCGATGGAGTATTAACATCGTCCTTAGAACAAATATAATACAGAGTATTTTTCAGCACACAAGCTGTATCGAAAAATAGGGGGCACGTGTTTATACCAGTTTTTGGCACGTCTATAGCTTGTTATGAGAATGCCAAATTCAGAATAGAACTTGTTGATTCAGTGCCAACCTAGAAGCTTTCGAGTTATAGATAGCCTAATAAAAGAACACCGAGTTACTGCTAGATCGGAGGTATAAATTTCCGACTTGTGCGTTACTCGGAATTACATTAATATTCGTTACTCGGAAGTTAGAATGATACCGAGTTGTTTCTTACTCGGAAGCAACAATGCATTCCGAGTTACTTGTTACTCGGAATCTAGGAACGAACCGAGTTGCTTATTACTCTGAAGCAACAGTGCACACCGAGTTACCTCTAACTCGAAAGTTACAGGAACATACCGAGTCACTTGTTACTCGGAAGCCAAGATGAGCCGAGTTACTTGTTACTCGGAAGAAACAGATGCACCGAGTTACTCGTTATTCGGAAGCTAAAAGGTGTCGAGTTGTTTGTTACCCGGAAGCAGTGTCGCGAGTTATTCTTACTCGGAATAACTCGGAAGAAGCACTCGGAAAATGCTGCAACCCGGAAGACGTGGAGCACAACTCGAACGAGGACACGAAGCATAACTCGGAAGGAAACATGAGCTCGGAAAGAAGCGTAACTCGGAAGGATGCATAACTCGGAAGGATGCGTAGCTCGGAAAAGGAAAGAACATACCGACTTAGGCTAGCTTCAGAGTTGTAACCCTGTTCTTGACGTCAAGTCTCGTGTGTCTTGTAAAGAAAGCCATCGAGTTGTAATCCTACACGACAAGTACAACGTGCCCTATATATAAAGGGTCTTGGCCGATTGAGAGAGGACAATCGACATATATCAATACACATCTACTTTTCAAGTTTTCTACTTTTCGTCTAGTTTCAGTTTACCCTTTGTTTTTTTGCTTGTAAAGAATCTGTTCCTTCTCCGTAATTGAAGAATTCTTTGTTTCTTTGCCCATAAAGCACCCGTTTATCGTACACGAAAGTACGGTTGGTGACTCCCTTAATCGAAACATTGCGCAGTGAAATTGTGTGTTGCGTGGCACAAATCTACGTCAACAGTTGGGTGAACAAATTACAGCTGGGAAATTGAAAGAATTATAAACACACCGCAATGCTAATTATGCTACTAGAAAGTAAGAGGCTCAAAAGTATGGGTAGTACGCCAAGACAACACGTAGACCGAAATTCATATGCATCTACTCACTAATCATCCACCTTGATATATCTATCCAGAACATCTCGCTGGTATTAAGTTGCGAGCCCCACCCAAAGTGTAAACTCAAAGCAACAAACAACTGCATTAACAAACTTTGCGTAAGGTAAACAATCATTGCAACCGCGGTTACAAGCACCTTTGTTTTCTCCCTGGTGGCAATAACACATCCCCTAGTCTCATGTTACTGTCACTGAATCTAGACATCGGGAGGCACGAACCCACAATGATGCATAACGCTCCCTCTTGGAGTTACTATCTACTACTTGGCCAACACAATAAAAAGCAATGGAGAACATGCAAGAATTACTCAAGAACAAAATATAAAAGGTAAACCAAATATATAACTCATCACGATCTGAACATAATCTCATAATCCATCGGATCCCAGCAAACACAGCATAGAAGCAGCAGGAAAATTACATAGGTGCCTTGATCATATAGGGCATCTCACAAGGACTAAACATTGAAGAACAAGATTGGAGACAAGACATCACATAGCTAGTGGTCATGGACCCATGGTCCAAGGGGGACTACTCATGGCACATCCGGGAAGTGTCCATGGTGCTGGAGAAGCTCCCGGTGGTCAATCCTCCCTCCGACAGGGTGCCGGGAAGAGGTCTTTTAGTGCTCCCGATATTGGTAGCGCGGGGGCGGTGGAACAGAGAGGTATGTCATGATGCGGGATTCTCCTCGAGGGTTTGCTGGATCAAGAGGTAATATAGGCCAAAGTGGGCATCCATGGTTGGCCCAGGGCTCCCAGTCGCCCTGGTGGCACAGCCAGGGGTGGGTTCGCGCCACTAGGCCACCAGGGTGCTAGGTGGGGCCCCTTGGCCCTCCTTTGGGGTTCCGGAAGCTTCCGTCTCGTTGATTTTTTATATGATTTTTTTGGAATTTTTGGGGCTCTGAAAATTGGGATAAAATACGTGCAACTAAAAGACATCAGCAGACATAAACTGGCACTGGGTGTACTGAGTTAGTAGGTTCGTCCAAATATGAGTAAAACGATATGAAAGTGTAGAAAAACATGTAGCAATGCCACATAAAAGTGCATGGAAAAAGAAAAAAATATAGATACGTTTGGGACGTATCAGGAGAAAACTTGTTCTTCATACCATGCTTTGCAAGCAGCTTCTTAATAGCATCGGGGTCTGCAGAATTATTACACTCTGCAAATTCTCTATAAAATTCAACATCAAGCTCAATATAATCATCATCAAAACATTTACCCTTGAATTTATTCAAATAAGGTTAATCAGAGGATCTACCAATAGGATAATCTGTAGGAGGAATTGAAATTCCAGACTGATTCGCGGCCTTAGAAATATGAGACTCAATAAAGTGACCAAGTGATCCAGTCTCATCAAAAAAAGTAGAAGCATCATCAAAAGTATCAGACATAGTAACAGACTTAGTAGAAGTAGCATGTGGTCGTGGTGAAGTAAGATTACTCATAACATACGGTTAATCAAGTGTAGAACTAGTGCTAAGAACAGTACCTTTTCTAGTAGTGGATGGTAAGATCGGAACTCTTGGGTCTTCTTTCTTACCTATAGCGGATAAATCACAGCAAGAAGAATAACTGCAAGTAGGCTTGTAAATAAAGCTATGCTCCCCCACAACGGCGCCAGAAAATAGTCTTGATGACCCACAAGTGTATGGGATCGCAGCAGTCTTCGCAGGCAAGAATAATCCAATTTGTATATTCGACACAAGGGGAGCCAAAGGATATTTATAAGCTTTGATAGTTAAGTTGTCAATTCAACCGCACCTGAAAGGTACTTTCTTGGCAATAATTTATTTGTAGCAACGGTGTGATGATAGTAGCGGTAACAATGGAAATAGTGGTGGAAAATCAACGAAAGTAAAGAGAGCAAAGTAAAGTGACTTGTAACAAGAAAGATTAAAACATTGTAGGCTCAGGGATCTATGATTGGGCGCTGCATGGAGGAAGTATAACATGTAATAGATTTAACACGGGGCAAGGCACACAGAAAAATAACAATCATCTAGGCATATATCAAACATTAGGCATGTATCCCAAGGTTAGTTGTACGTGCTAGCAATAAGAACTTGCATAACATCTTTTGTCCTACCATCCCGCTACCAACGTGGATAAAAGGAACTTATGGAGATTAATGTGCTCCTGTCAAAGAGCACCGGCACAAATCATTAACAATCTAAGGATACATGGAATCCTCAAGTTATAGTCCATCCCCTTTGGTGTCCCAAGCTGTCACCATTGAGATCGCCGGTTCCAGACTATAACAGGTGCATACAACTTGTAGATAGGATCAAGAACACAAATATACAAATGAAAACATATAGCGTTCAGATCGGAAACCATGGCAATCGGGCCCAAAGTGTCAAGCAGGAAGAGAAACAAGATGTACCAAATATGATAAACACCATAGTAGATGATAGGCAACATGCCCCAACAATCTGACAAACTATTACATGATTAATCTCATCCAATCCCTACCATCCCCTTTGTCTACAGCAGGGAATTACTCAAAAATGGAAGGATGATGGAGTGGCGATGGTGATGACGATAGTGATGATATCCCCTCACCGGAGGACAAAACAACCTCCAGATTAGCTCTCCCCGAGGAAGAACAGAGGTGGAGGATGCTCCGCGACAGAAACTAGGATATCGACTTCTGTTTCAGGGTTTCCTCTTCACGAGTAAAAATAAGAGCCAAAGGGGGACCTTGGGGTGGCCTCATTGTACTAGGCGCCCTGGTGGCGAGGCCAGGGGGTGGCTGCGCCACCTGGCCGCCTAGGCCATGTGTGGCCACCCTCTAGTCCATCTTCTGGCCTCCGGATTCTTCTGGTGCGTGGACTTGATGGGATTTTTCTAAGATACTTCTATTTTCACATTCCCTTCACAAAAATCAGACATCCAGGAAGCTCTACTGAAAATAGCGTCACTCCGACTTAGTTCCAATCAAATCATGCAAGAATGAGGCCAGAACAATAGAAAAAGTGTTTGGAAAAGTCGATATGTTTTAGACGTATCACTTGTTGAGGCCAAACACAAGGGAAATGTTGAGACACTAACCGGTGAGTGATGGGTGCAGGTAACACCTCCTCGTTGGTTACCCCAAGTGGAAGGTTATAATGCAGATAGCGGTAAATTTAGATCGGTGAAGATACCAAGGTTTATATCTCTAGTAGGATTCCAAGAGCTACAAGTAGTTTACAACAGCGCCAGAAGTTTAGCTGGTGCGTTGATGGGTGTAGATAACACCTCCTCGTTGGTTACCCCAAGTGGAATGTTATGATGTAGATAGCAGAAAATTTCCCTCGGTGAAGATACCATGGTTTATCTCCAGTAGGTCTCCAAAGACTGCATGAAGGTGACAACGATGCCAGAAATTTAGCTGGTGTATAAGTTGACGTGGTCCTGCACACAGAAAAAATTAACTTTGCTCCCAATGAATCAGAGAGGTTTCCAATCTCTCCGGTCTTGTTGTTTACAAATGATCAAAACACAAGGGAAATAGTAATAGTGATTGCAACGGAAAGGAAATAAAAGCAGTAAAGGTGAACCGTGTAAATTATGGTGGAACTATGGACCGGGATCCCATGACTTCACTAGTGACATCTCTCTCCCAAAAGAAGATAAGCAACTATGTTGTGTGAACAAGTTACATCTAGGCAATTGGCAGAAATATAAATGCACCGCAATGCTAATTATGTTACAAGAAAGCTAGAGGCTCAATCGTATGGGAATTACACCAAAACAAGTAGACCATTTATTCGTAATCATCTACTCACTAATAATCCACCTTGAGATATCTATCTAGAACATCTCGTTGGTATTAAGATGCGAACCCCAACCAAGCTGTAGGCTCAAAGAAATAAACAACTGCATTCTCACTCTATGCGTAATGTAAGCAATCCTTGCAACTTCATTAACAAGCATCGTTTTTTTATCCATGGTGGCAACAACACATCCCATAGTTTCGTGTTTTTGTCACTCAAGCTAGACATCGGGGGGCATGAACCCACAATCATGCATAATGCTCCCTCTTGGAGTTACAATCTATTACTTGGCCAAAGAAAAAAATGTAACATGGAACATGAAAGAATACTCAAGAACTAAAATAAAAAGGTAAACCAAATATATTACTCATCACAATCTGAACATAATCTCATAATCCATCGGATCCCAGCAAACACAGCATATCAACACAGAAACTAATACATAAGTTCCTTGATCATGTAGGGCAACTCACAAGGCCTAAGAATTGAGGTACAAGATTGGAGAGAAGACATCACATATCTACTGATCATGGACCCATGGTCCAAGGGGGGCTACTCACGGAGCATCCCAGAGGCGATCATGGTGGTGGATAGGCCTCCGAAGGTCAATCCTCCCCACGGCAGGGTGCCGTGATAGCTTCTCCTAGCGACCCCGAGATCATAATCGCGGCGGCGTCAGAACCGTGGACGAAATCGCATAACGGGGATCCTCTCGAGTGTTTTCGGATGAGGAGGAATGAATAGGACAAAGGGGGGCCTGAGGGGAGGCCCCACCTGAACAGGCGACCAGGTGGAACGGTCTCCCCCCTGGCCAGGTGGGGGCCTCCTCTAGCCCTCCTTCGGGCTTCTAGAGTATTTTGAATTGTTTATTTTTATATAATATTTCTGGAATTTTTCGAGCACTTATGTTTTTGACATATTCCTGCAATGCACGAAAAACAGCAGACAGAAAGTGGCACTGGGCACTAAGTTAATATGTTAATCAAAATATGTTGTAAATGATATGAAAGTGCATCAAAACATATAGCAATATCGCCAATATAAGCATGGCACAAGCAAAAAGTATAGCTACGTTTGGGATGTATCAACATCCCCAAGCTTAATTCCTGCTCGTCCTCGAGTAGATAAATGACAACAAAAATAATTAATGTGGTAACGGGCTACCAACAAAGATTTGAACTTTAAAGTAGAGCAAGTAAGGCATGCAATTCAAGTCAAGACAATAACAAGAAAGAGTCTATATCTAGTATTGAAACTAGTAAAGTAAGAACATAAAGGTGTAAGAGCTCTCGCTGTCCGTGACTCGAATGTCTCCAATAATTGTTAACGTGTAAGAAAGTGGGATATGGGTTTAGAGCATACAAATACATAATAGTTATTGAGAACTCAATCTACTAAAACTTCACACTTAGTTTCCTTTGTAATCTTATTGTGACTCGTCCCCAGACCACTGGCCAGGTACAAGTCAAACTGATCCTCTCCCTTTTTGTTTCAAGCACTGATGCAATGAATGAGCGCGAGCAATATTAGTTGGCACTTAGGATGGCGAATAGAATAAATGATGGGGAAGGAAGACATAAAGGTGTGAAAGACTCACATCAATGAGGAAAATCATAGTCGAAGAGAAAGCCAAATGATAGATATGATGTGAGGGGTAGGGATTTCCATGCAACGGATGTACATATGAGCTATGGGAAGCTCTCCAATGGAACTAGTGGGGTTGCATCCAACTTGCTTACTCAAGAAGACCTAGAGCTCATTTAGGAGTCTCATCATTGGAATATACAAGCCATGTTCTGTAGTGTAAGGATCCCCACATAGTTATGCATGAATGATATGAAACTCTCTATGAAGTACAAATACTACTTTACAACACGAGTCTAGATCTTTCGAAAGGAATAGTAGTGTTGCCACCCTTCTCTCTCTGTTTTTCTTTTTTTTTGTATTTTTGTGACATCTTTGGCTCTTTCTATTTATCTCCCATTTGTCCTATTTGGGATCTTATAATTTTGTCATCCTTTGGGATCTTTTATTTTTGTCGTCTTCGGGATATTTTCCTCACTTAACGGCAACACTTTATATCTTACAAGGACGTAGAAGATCACACACTTTACAAGAAGTACTCAACATAAAGAAAATTGAAAACTGAATCATGATGTATGCAAATGTATGCTTTTGCCATTGTAGCAGGATATGCAATTATACTAGCGCTTCATGTAATAACTATAAGGGCAATGCCCAACTAGCATGCGGCTCTACAAGCAAGAAAAATCATGTATGACAATGAAAGATCAAGTCATGAGAAGATGGATGTTGCATGGCAATGTACCTCGGAAAGGCTATGGAAATACCTTGATAGGTAGGTAGGTATGGTGGCTGTTTTGAGGAAGATATAATGAGGCTTATGATGATAGAGCGTATCATGCCAAGGGTTTAGATGCACCGGCGAAGTTTGCACCGACTCTCAAGGTGAGAAATGGAATCGCACGGTACCGAAGAGGCAAGCAAAATATGGTTGGTGGAAGTGCCAACAATCGAATACTTGCATTAGTCAAAGGAACTCATCCACTTCTTATCGGTAACTCTCTATCTAGTCAGAACATTCTCAAAGAGACAAGTACCCCTAGGAGGAGTGTATTGGTTTTTTTAATCCTTGCGCATCCTCGACCCATGATAACGTGAGGGTACTTTATATATTACAACCCCTCCAGAGGTTAGTGATCCATCTAGTAGCTAGAGTTCTCAACTAAATTTTTTTAGTTTTTGAAAATAAGCACGTTGAACCAAAATACGACACCTATCACTAATAGGTTTGAGCTCTTGACACACAGAAGTCCAAACATTACTCAAAACAATACCTCAAAACTATTGCAAGTTACTACTAAACCTATAATAGCAACCTCAATTACCTACTCAAAACAAGACACACATTTAATGCAACATGACAACTCTCTAAACAAGATAAGCATGAAACTGAAGAGAGTTCTAGAAGAAACAACCTAAACAAAATCTCTTAAAGATAAACACGACTAACAAGAGCTAAGCATGATAGCATGTAAGGCCTGATATGCGGTACTGTTCCAGATCTAGATGTTTCCATCGAGATCCGGGAACTAAGCACATATCGGTCCCACCGTGACATATGACAATGCCATATGCCCCGGATTTCCAACATGATATCACAACATTACATCTACAAGGATAAAACATCTCATACAATCGGCATACATATTCCTTAATACAATACAACAATGGAAGATACATGTCTGAGTACAGACTACAATCAAATGCCTAGTGGCAAAGAGAAAATCATCGATCCCCATAACCACATGGTTCCAGGCCCTCCGCCGGGATCCGCCTAACTAGTCGTCGTCGAGTCTCCACGAAGGCGTCCAGAAGAAGAAGAGTCGAGGTAGTAATCAACTGCAGCGGCCGATCAGGCAAAACATAAAAGGGAAAAGGAAAGAAAGGGGTTGATGATATATCAAAAGTCTTTGTAACTAACTTCTCACGGGTAAGATGGGGGTAGTGGTGAGGTTGCAGACGCACTAGCAATATATGAGTGGCTAACGGTCTATTTAGAGTTAGATGAGAACCAAGCATTCGATGAGGAATCGCCTCCAACAAGTCTTGCTATCAACTACTTACGCAAGCATAACACCTATCCTATCCTTGTCCTCCTCTTCGAATCCCGACGAAGAAGAAGCAGTCAAGGCACACACACGTTGATCAAGTTATATTAAGATTATCTGAGTTGTTATTGTCTATGAACGAGGAGTAGGTCTCAAGTCGTCCATAACCGTGGACACGGCTTCTCGAAAAGATTTAACCCTGCAGGGGTGTACCAACTGGCCATTGCAAGGCTCCGCACGCACGCCCATCTTTCTCAGTTTCTACCCATCACAGGCAGCCATTTTAGGATTTAGTCCCGTGAGATCCGAAACGACAGGTCCCTCTAACTAACAACGCACAAATCTGGGTGCCCCCGATGAGTCGACATCCAACTCAAAAGCTGGCCGCGCTCTCGAATTGGCCTCTACCATCTGGACGAGGTCTGGTTAGCTACCCAAACTAATGTGGGCAGCCCCCTAGCTCCCTGTGGTGGACCAACAAGAGAAAACATGTCTCCGCTGGCCCAAGTTATTTTAAAGGATATCTGCTAGGTGCGACCAGACAGACATATATGCATGTTTTCAAATGGTAAATCAGCTTGGGCCACCACTAGAAATGTTTGAAGCTAGGTAGGTAAGAAAAGGGGACCCCATAAAATCCTACACGCGGTTAGGCACGCTCAGTCTTAAAACCAATACCCGGAACTCGGGTCCTAGGTGACTCGAATGGAAAAAAGCGTCGGGGCGGGATAGCCTAGACCTTCCATCCTTCGTCGAATATAGTCAACATTATAATAATCATATCATCCACAATAAAATATAATAGTGTGATATCCCAATAGAAGGAGTAACAGGAGGTAACAGTTGATAACATCCTAGCATGCATACGAAGTAGTGGCTGAGCAGCGAGCAATAGTAACATAGCCGAACAAGGTTTGCTGGGATGTGGAGAACATGGCTGTTTGGGTTTATTTGAGAGGCGTGAATATAAAGTGGTAGGATCAAGCAATCGTTCTATCCTACACATAGGCGCGAGTGAGCTGAAAGTTATAAGCATGATATAATAGCAAGCTCGCAGCGTCTCCGAGAGGTACCCATGGAAGCACACAAGAAGGAAACACTGGAAATCAATCAACGAGCAAGCATCTATTACTACGAAGCAAACACGAGCAAGCATAAAAAAGAAGGCAACATGAGACATAACACCTACCGTCGAGAGAGGTTACTAACAGGTTAAGTGAGGTACTCGTCACACAAGACGATACCGCACATTGACGATGGTTCAAGTTGTTTAGCTACAGGTGAACAACAAAGGTTGTTAACATGGAAACTCAAGCAATCATGGCATAGCACACAAAAATTACAAGAGGTGAAGCATAAGATAAACTATCTATGCTAGTCAATTTAAGTGAGGCACAACCTAAACATGGCATACACTAAGTGCTCCATGATAATTTAAGTGTTTGGTAATGTTCTGCCCTAAACCATATTTTAGGTTGGTTAAAACATCAAACAATAGCATAAACACAAAGTGCACGAAAAACTAATCAAGGTACATATAAAGAACACTCCAAACGGAGTTACGGTTAAAAAGATACAAGCAAAACAAGTTTGGAACACAATCTGCCAACATCAGGAAGCACACTTTAGAGCAGTGAATAAACAGGATAATGAATGCAAACATGCTCACAAATGACATGCAAATAAAGTATACATGGCAAGGAAGGCATGGCAAAAGGAATCATTCAAATAGGCATCATGAACAACTACTTATAGCCCAAACAAAATGCAATAAAACATTACTGGTCTAGGACTTAGTGAAAATCAGGAAAACAGGAAAGGAACTGTTATTTTCATGTTGTATAAACAGGGGTAAATCTATATGAAAAAGTACAGCAACATGACATAGCAATACATGGGCATGAAGTAGACATGATGGTGATCAGGTACAAACAAGAATCAAGGTAATAGGCATAACAGATCAAAGGATATTAAGAAAGCAACATGGCATCGAAAAGTAACAGACTTAGTGAAAAACAGAGGTGGCTGTCAAAAACAGTGGATAGCAACTTTGGAGCTAAACATAACTATGACTAGGAATGTAAACATGGCAATGCAATACATATAATGGAAGTAGACATGATGCTTAACAGTATGCAACAAGAATCAATGCAATAGGCCTCATGGATGTGACACTTAACAGGAATTAGCAACAGTTAAAATAATGACAGCAGCACTTAACAGGAATTAGCAATAGTTAACAGTCTGGTTCCCACTTCAACACAGATTATCAACATCAAGATGGCCTCAAACCAAAATGCTCACAAAGATGAACTAAAGTACACACAATTCTAAACAATTTTCCTTTTGGGCGCAACGCGATCCGGGCTACGGTTTACTCGCAAATTACGTTGCAAAATAGTACCAGGAGCATAAAAACTAAGGACTTAGCAGAAATTCACAGAGGAAAATAAAAAAACAAACGGGAAAAAAAGAGCCTCACCCATTAACGGGCTCGACCCATCTGGCTAGCTGGCGGCTGGGCTCAGTGCAGTGGGCCGTGGACGCCAAGCCGTGGAGGGGGGCGCGCTGGGGCCGGCCCAACTCTGTGGCTGCGGTCATTGCGAGCGGCCTCGGCCTCGTCTTACGACCCAGGACGCCCGCGGCGCCTTCCAGCGCGGCGGCGCGACGCAATTCCGGCGAGGGGCAGCGCAGGGGGACGACGTGGGCGCGGCGGCGGTGGTGGCTACGGGTGGGCGCTGAGGTCGGGCAGCCTCGCCATGGCGCGGCGGCGCGACGGGTCGTCAGGTGCTGCAAGGGAGAGAAGGAGAGGTCAGGGGAGAGGAGAGATGGGAGGAGAGGGGCGCGGAGGAGGAGAGGCGGCCGAGGCAGCGCGTGGCTCCCCGGAATGGTGGTGCTCCTCGGCGGCGCGGCGGAGACGAGTGGTGTCGGCGCTCGGGAGGCGGTGGTCGCGCAGGCGCGGGCCGGTTCGGGCCTGGCGGCGGTAGATCGGGCCCGCGGGGCCCGGTTCCGGCTGAAGATGTTGTGGGATCCCCTTCGGGGTGACGTGGAGCCTCCTGGAGCGTCCATCTCCAGATCCGACGGCCCAGAGTATCTCATAGCTAGGGTTTCGGCTGTGGAGGGGCTTGGTGGGCTGAATTGGGCAATTTTCAGGGGGCTGGCTGCAATATCTTGGCTAGGGAAACCCTAGAAAGGGGTGTGAGAGTGGTGGTCTTTATACAGCGCAGGTGGTTGGCAGTTTGCAAAAAATCCCCGGTTTTTCTCTCTCTCGCGCGGTGTTTACGTTTCTGACCGCCGGGGGTCCACAGGACCTCCGATTCGGGTAAAACTTCGAATTGCGCGATCAGCGCGTCGAGCCGGAGGCGTTCACCTTGTGCTGGAACCGTTCCGAGAACATTTAATTATTAAACGGGGTTTTTTGTTCCGTTGGCTACGGCTGGTCTTGAGCAGGTTTTCGCGACGGTGATCGGGTGAAACCCGGTGTCGCAAAGGTCGAGTGTTAGGGTGGCAAGGGTTGTTCTCCGTCCGGTACGAGATAATAGGGGGAAGATAATCACCGATCGATAAATCGGGGATGCAAACACCGCAAACAAATCAGACAATCAAACAATTCACACCGAAAACAAAATTTTTAATTTTTTGTGAAATCTATGCTGTTACACAGCAGCTAGAAAAAGTAAAGAACACTCAACAAAGATAAGCGTGAAAACTATGAGCATTCTAGGCAAAAGAGGAGTGTGTTTCTCTCCAAAACAAGGTATGCCAGGGTCCAACTTGTTATGAACAAAAAACTAAAACTAAACAAAGCAAACTAAAAAGTAAAGAGCAATACGCTCCAAGCATAGAAGATGACATATGAATTGATAAAAATATAGCATGGAGAAGGGAGCACTAATGATTGTTGACGAAGAAGGGGATGCGGGGCATCTCCAAGCTTAGATGCTTGAGTCTGCTTGAATGTTTCTTGAGGGTGTCGGGGACATCCCCAAGCTTGAGCTTTTGGTACTCCTGGATCTTCTTTCATCATTTTCATTCGCACACTTGAAAACTCCCTTCATACGAAAGTCATCATAAACTGGTTAGAGTGGTTAGTACCCACAATAAAATAATTCTGCTCGGCTGGAAATAAGGATTCTCAACAAGGGCTACTGTTTCTCAAGATTGCCAAAGATTTTTTGCAAATAAAAAGCATGCGCATGATTTTCAAAAATGGTAAAACATAAAATAGGGCAGAATCCTCGAAAAATAGACCAGCAGGTAGTAAATAATTTTTTCGGGGTACTTCTGCAAATTAAATAAAAAAACTCATAACAGGCCGCAGATAGTCAATTCTATAGAGCGTACTTTCTAAAAAAAATCAGATCAGAAAGATGATCTGCTGAATTCTGGACATGATGTTACAACTTTTGGTCTACTTTCCTCCGGAGGCTAAAACATGGCACAAAGCTTGAAAATAAGGATACAATGATGTTGCTATAGTAGTAACAAGCATCAAGACCACTAAAAATTGAAAGTAAATACATTTTGGGTTACCTCTCAATAAGCGCTTTTTTATGCCTCTGAGCTAGGAATGAAGCAACAAGATTAAGTTGTATTAATCGAACCATCATCAAGATCATAAAAAAGCTCTTTGATAGTACAAATAGTCGTTTTAAAAGGACTTTCAAATAAAGTCCTAGTAATAACAATCCAAGGAACAAAAGTAAATGTAGTAAGACCAATTGGAGTTTCCTCCATGGTCTTCACAGTTTCTTTACCCTTGGCAATGGGTGGATCAACTTTGGTTTTAGGAACCTTAGGTACATAAATGAACTTGGGTCCTTCTTTTTCGGGATTTCTACCTTTTTGGTTTTAATTGAGGATAAGGTGGTTCCGAAAGAATCAATTATTTCCTCAATATTATCAATCCTAGAAGGGTCATCATCCTTGGATTTAAGGGTCTCCAAAGTTTTGTTAACTTTGCTAATGGATCTATCAAACCTATTCAAATTCCCTTGAATCCTACAATCCACTTCATTTATCTTACCCATGCTTGGCATATCTAGCTTTATCTTCTCCAAATTACTCATATTGTTAGCTAAAGTGATCTCAACTTTTGTTTCAACAATATGTGGAATTCCAACAAGATTTTTCATAACATTATGAGCCTCCCAAACAGGGGCTTCCAAGAAAGAGCCTCCCAAACAGGGGTTCCAAGAAATAATCCCAATATAAAAATTTCTAAGAAGGATAGTGGTGGATTTTTTCTTGGTGCCTCTAACTTGAGAATCATTAATCCTATACCACGTATCTTTCAAACACTCCCCATCTCTTTGTTTGAAGGTGAGAACTTCTGCCTGGGTGTAACACTGAAGGTAAAAGAACTAGACATACTGACCACTACTTGAAGCAAGCTATGAACAAAGTAACTAAAGTGAGGAAAGGAATAAAAGATCCCAAAGTGGACGAAATACAAAAAAAGATCCCAACGAGGTCGAGAAAAAAGAGAGAGAATTAAGAGCCATGGAGGCCACCCAAAATTTAAAAAAAATAAAAAAAAGTGAAAAATAAAAAGAATAAAAAAAGAGAGGGGGGGGGGCAGCACAACTATCGTTTATTCCACACTTGTGCTTCAAAGTAGCACATTACTTCAGTTTGTAGAGAGTATTCATTTTGTATTTGCATGACTAAGTGGGGATCCTTACACTATAGAACTTGGCTTGAATATTCCAAGGATGAGCCTCCTCAAAAGAGCTCTAGGTCTTCATGAGCAAGCAAGTTGGATGCACCCCCACTAGTTCCATTGGAGGGATTTCATAGACTTATAGGTCTTTGTGCATCCGCATGTTGCATGGAAATCCCTACTCCTCACACCATTTCTATCATTGGGCTTTCTCGCCTATGATTGTCTTCATTGCTGTGAGTCGTTCTCACTTTTTGACTTCCTATCCCCCTCATTATTCTATTTTTCCATCCTAAGTACCGACATATCTTGCTTTCTCTCATCCATTGCATGAGTGCTCAAAGTCGAAAGGGAAAGGATCAAATTGACTTGTACCTAGCTAGTGGTCTGGGGACGAGTCAAAATAATATTCCGAAGGAGACTAAGTGTGAAGTTTAGTAGATTTAGTTCTCAACAACTATTCATTATTTTTATGCTCTAAAACTTCCCCACTCTTGGCACGGGAACTCTGACTGGAGACATTTGATTCACGGATAGCAAGAGCTCAATTTTTTATATATTCTTTCATTACTTTCTTTAATATCAACTATAGACTATTTCTTCATATCACTTGGTCTATGACTTATGTATCTTCATTACATAAGATTGATTGCCTTTACTCCTAAGCAACATGTAACACCAAAAATTATCTTGTTATCATTTACCTACTCGAGGACGAGAAGGAATTAAGCTTGGGGATGCTGATACCATTTGAGTCTGTTAAACGGACAAGTTATTCTTTTGAAATTGATACAACTTGATCTTGTTGCATCATGCCTAGCTCGAAGGAATAAAAAGAAAGCGCTTATTTGGAGGCAACCCATAATGTGTTTACTTTCAGTTTTTAGTGGTCTTGATGTTTGTTACTACTGTAGCAAAATCATTATATCTTTATTTTCAAGTTTTGTTCCAAGTTTAGCCTCCAATTGCAAGAAAAATGAAAAGTTGTGACATGCTATCCAGAAAACAGAGTCTGTTCGCTCCATTGCAAAAAAACTTAAAAAAATTTAGATCATCTTTTTGATCTGAATTATTTTGACAGTATGCTCTCTAAAATTGATTTTCTTCCATTTGTTCTGAGTTTTTATTTGAGTTGCGGAAGAGCTCCAAAAAAATTATTTACTACGTGCTGGTCTGTTTTTCCCAGATTCTACCCTGTTTTGAGTTTTCACCGTTTTGCAAATCTTCATCTTGCTTTTTCTTTGCAAAAACTTTTTGGAAATCTTGGGAAACAGTAGCTCTTCTTGAAAATATTTATTTCCAATAGAGGAAAATTATTTTATTATGGTAACTAACCCCTCTAATCAGCTTATGATGAGTTTCGTATGAAGGGATTTTTCAAATGTGCGACGGAAGATGATGAAAGAAGATCCAGGAGTGTCAAAAGATCAAGCTTGGGGATGCGCCCATGCACCCCCAAGAAATATTCAAGGAGACTCAAGCATCGAAGCTTGGGCATGCCCTCGTGCATCCCCTTCTCCAACAACAATCATCAGTTCGTCCTTCTCCACACTGTATTTTTATCAATTCATATGTTATGTCCTATGCTTGCAGCGTTTTGCATTTACCTTTTTAGTTTTTTAGTTTTGCTCGATGTTCATAAGAAGTTGGACCCTAGCCTTCATTGTTTGCAAGATAAAACACGGTCCACTTCACCCTAGAATACAACATAGTTTTCATGCTTATCCTTGTTGAGTGTTCTTTATCTTTTCTACTCCCTCCGATCCATAATAAGTTTCTCAGATTTTGTACTAAGCTAGTACAAACTTTGAACTAGATGAGCGACACTTATTATGGATCGGAGGGAGTAGCTGCTATCATTTTTAGCTCTTGTTTTTCATGCTTATCTTTTAAGAGCTTTTATTTATGTTGTTGTTGTGGAACTTGTCGGGGGGTGGACCAAGCCCATAACCCGGAATTAGATTTATGGCAGACTCATTTACGGAAGGCACACAGAAGAAGACCCGGTCACAAGTCGGTCGCGCCAAGCCTGAAATTAAAGCCATAGAAGTAATTAGACTTACCTTTTATAACACGTAACATCTTTTGTAAAGTAGAATAGGACTCCACTTTGTGTAGGAGTCGGACTCGCGGAACCCCGGGACTCGGCGCCTTTATAAGTTGAGGTCCATGGGATCCAGAGGTAACTCAATCTCAATCCAAGATAAGACTAGAAAATTGCGGCGTAACCTAGATCTCCTCGAGACTAAGGTTACGATCCGACTTTCTTGTAATCTATCCACCGACTCTTCTAATCCAGGAGTCGGAAACCATAATAATAAGAAGTAGGAGTAGGTCTTTACCTCGAGACAAAGAGGGACCAAAACCTGTATAAATCGCCGAGTCTCTTTTCCATGTCAACTCTCTCATCATATCCACGTCGCAGCAAAGGTCCCATGTCAAGTTCGACTCTTCGAACATCTGCCGTGACTTTCCCACGACAGAACTCTCTTGAGTTTTCATGCATATCTTGTTAAGAGAGTTCACCTGTTGCACTGAGTTTTGTGTCTTGACTTGAGTAGGTAATTGAGGTTTCTATTTAAGTATTGTAGTAACTTGCAATAGTTTTGAGGTATTGATTTGAGTAATGTTTGGACTTCTGTGTGTCAAGACCTCGAGCCTATTAGTGATAGGTGTCGTATTTTTGGCAAGACGTGTTTATTTTCGAAAAGTACAAAAAATTAATTGATAACTCTAGATACTAGATGCATCGCTAATCTCTAGAGGGGTTGTAATATATAGAGTACCATCACGTACTATGGGTCAAGGATGCACAAGGATAACCAAACCCCCACACACTCTTTCTCGGGGTACTTGTCTCTTTGTGAGTCTCGTGGTTAGATAGAGAGTTACCGATAATAATTGAATGAGTTCCTTTGACTAATGTGAGTATTCCATTGTTCGCACTTCCACCATCCATATTTTGCTAGCCTCTTTGGTACCGTGCATTGCCCTTTCTCATCTTGAGAGTTGGTGCAAACTTCGTTGGTGCATCTGATCCCTTGGCATGTGATACGCGAGATAGGATTGCTTCTCGTCCTTCGTTGGTTAACCCAAGTGGAAGGTTAACATGCAGCGTAGCAGCAAGTTTCCCTCGGTGAACATACCGAGGTTGAGTATCGACCAGTAGGACTCCGGCGATGATAAGTAGGTGTCAGCGGCGCACTTGACGCGGACCTGCACACAACACAATTAACTTTGCTCCCAACGATGTTCAAAGAGGTTTTCAATCTGTCCGGCCTTGTTGTTTACAAAGGATAAAAAACACAGGATAATGATAATGGTAGAAACTGAAAGTAAAAAGCAATAAAATAAATGAGTGTGTAAACAGTGATGATAATATGGACCGGGGTCCCGTGATGTCCACTAGTGATGTCTCTCTACCAAAAGACGATAAGTTTGGTATGCGGGGTAAACAAATTATAGAAGGGCAATTGACAGGATTATGAACGCACCGCAATGCTAACTATGCTACAAAAGAAAGGAAGAGGCTCAAAAGCATGGGCAGTACGCCAAAATAAGTAGACCGAAATCCATCTACATCTACTACTAATCATCCACCTTGAGATAACTATCCAGAACATCTCGCTCGTATTAGTTGCGAGCCCCACCCAAAGTGTAAATCCAAACCAACAGACAACTGCATTAAAAGAACTTTGCGTAATGTAAAAAATCCTTGCAATCGCGGTTACGAGCACCAATGTTTTCCCCCTTGTGGCCACAACACATCCCCTAGACTTATGTTTCTGTCACTCAAGCGTGTCATCTGGGGGCATGTATCCACAATCGAGCATAACGTTCCCTCTTGGGTCACTACCTACCACTTGGCCAAAGCAATAAATAGCAACGGAGAACATGCAAGAATTACTCCGGAACAAAAATACAAAAGATAAGAACCAATTATATTAATCTATCACAATATGAACATAATCTCATAATCCATCAGATCCCATCAAACTCAGCATAGAAAAAGCTGAAAGAATTACATATGTGCCTTGATCATGTAGGAAAGCTCACGAGGTATAATCCATGAAGAACAAAGAGGGGAGAAGAACATCACATAACTACTAATCACGGACTCATGGTCCAAGGTAGACTACTCGCGGCACATCCGAGAAGCGTCCATGGTGGAGGAGAAGCTCCTGAAGGTCGATCCTCCCTCCGGCAGGGTGCCGGCAAGGGTCCTGACGGTGCTCCCGATCTTGGAAGCGCGGTGGCGGCGGGACAGAGGAGAATTTGCGAAATAAGGTTCTGTCTTCGGAGTTTCCCCGTGACGGAGAATAAATTGGAAAAGGGGGGCAGCCAGAGGCCCACCAGGGGTCCAAGCGCCCCCTAGCGCAGCCAGGCCCCTGTTGGTGGCCCTCTGGCCCCACTTGGGTGCTTTTGGAAGACTCCGTTACGCTGATTTTTTTCGATTTTTCCCTAATTTTCGGAGCATTTTTAATATGGGGGAAACTGGTTTACAAAAACAGCAGAAAAAAGGAACTGGCACTAATATGCACTGAGTTAGTAGGTTATTCCAAATAGGATCAAAAGTGTATGAAAGTGTATCTAGATCATAGCAATATCACACAAAACATGCATGGAGCGAGAAGAAATTATCGATACGTTTTAGACGTATCAACATCCCCAAGCATAATTAGTGCTCGTCCTCGAGTAGGTAAATGATAACAGACATAATTTCTATGGTGACATGCTAGCAACCATATAAGGACTTTTAAAAGTGAAGCAATCATGGTATGTAATTCAATTCAAGTCATAACATGCAAGAGTCTATATTATCGTTGAAACAAGCAACGAAAGAACATCAGGTGCAAGAGCTCTCACAGTCCGTGACTCGAATGTCTCTAAATGGTGTTTGCGTGCAAGAAGGGGGATAGGGAATACGAGAAAAAAATGTTTTTGTGTTGAGAACTCAATCCACTAATGTTTCACACTTGTTCTTCTTTGGAATCTTATCTTGACTCGCCCCAGCCACTAGCCAGGTACAAGTCAATTTGATCCACTTCTTTTCGATATTTTGAGCACTCATGCAATGGATGAGCGTAAGCACAAGAGTTCACACTTAGGATGGCAAAGAGAGAATATGGTGGAGGAGGAAGACAAAAATGGTGAGAAAGGCTCACATCAATGAGGACAATCATAGGCGAGAAGGCCAAATGATAAATATGATGTGAGGAGTAGGGATTTCCATGCAACGGATGCACATATGAGCTGAAAAGCTCTCCAATGGAACTAGTGGGGGTGCATCTAACTTGCTCGCTCATGAATACCTAGAGCTCTTTTGAGGAGGCTCATCCTTGGAATATGCAAGCCAAGTTCTATAGTGTGAAGGTCCCCACATAGCTATATGCATGATCATCTCTATGGAGTATAAGGATAAGAGGGAGTACTAGTGTGGATCTTTCAAAAGGACAGTAGTGTTGCCCCTTTATCTCTTTTCATTTTATTTTTCTCTTTTTTCTATTTTTTTGTATTTTTGGTGGCCTCAATGGCTCTTTCTATTCAACTCTCATTTGTCCTCTTTGGGATGTTTTATTTTGTCCACTTTGGGATCTTTCCCTCACTTAAGGGCAACACTCTAATTTACAAGAGGGTATAGAAGATCTTTCACACTTTACAAGGTACTCAAATCGTAAAGAAGATGTAGCTATCATGATGTATGCAATGTATGCCGCTGCCAGTGTAGCAGGAACATGTATGACATGAAGATCAAGTCATGAAGAGGTGGAAGTTGCATGGCAATATATCTCGGAAAGGCTATGGAAATGCCTTGATAGGTAGGTATGGTGGCTGTTTTGAGGAAAGATATAAGGAGGTTTATGATGACAGAGCGTATCTTGTCAAGGGTTTGGATGTGCCGGCGAAGGTGGACGCCAACTCTCGTAGTGAGAAGAAGGCAATGCACTGCACGGGAGAGGCTAGCAAATATGAGGAGGTGGAAGTGTGAACTTTCAGTACTTACATTAGTCTGAAGAACTCATGCACTTATTATCGGTAACTCTCAATCTAATGAGGAGGTTCACAAAGAGACAAGTACCCCGAGGAGGAGTGTATGGGGTTTGGTTTCCTTGCGCATCCTCGACTCATGGTACGTGAGTGTACTCTAATATCCGACCCCTCAGAAGAGTAGTGATCCATCTAGTAGCTAGTGTTCTCAACTAGTTTTGTAGGTTTTTGAATATAAACAATGATTTCCCAAAATACAACACCTATCACTAATAGTCTAGAGCTCTTGACACCAAAAGTTCAAACATTACTCACAACAATACCTCAAAACTATTGCAAGTTACTACTAAATTTAAATAGCAACCTCAATTACCTACTTTCAAAAAAGACATAACTTAGTGCAACAACCAACTCTCTTAACAAGATAAACATGAAAACTAAAGAGAGTTCCAGAAACAAACTAAACAAAAGCCAATGCTCTTTCTAAAGAAAAACTAAAACTAAAACTAAACATGGCAGTAGCTACGAAAAGATAAAGAACACACAGCAGCAAAAAGATAGGCATGAAGAATCCTATGATGTGTTCTGGATTTTGAAAGTGGAGCGTGTTTCTCTCCCACACAAAGTAAGACGGGATCTAACTTTTTATGAACAGAAAGCAAAACTAAAGAAAACTAAAAATAAAACCTAAGGGCGAGACGCTCCAAGCATAGCACATAACGCATGAAGTGATAAAAATATAGTGAGAAGAAGGACGAACTGATGATGGTTCATGGAGAAGGGGATGCACGGGGGCATCCCCAAGCTTAGACGCTTGAGTATCCTTGAATATTTATTGGGGATGCATGGGGGCATCATCTTTTGAGCGCTTGACACTCCTTAATCTTCTTTCATCATCTTCCATCGCACACTGGAAGACTCCCTTCATACACAACTCATCATAAGATGATTAGAGAGGTTAGTACCCTTAATAAATTATTTTTACCTACTGGATATAAAGATATTCTTGAAGAGCTACTGTTTCTAAAGATTTCCAAAAGGTTTTTTCAAAGAAAAAGCAAGCTTAAGGTTTGCAAAAGTTAGGAGAGACAAAACGTGGCAGAATCTGTGAAAAACAGAACAGCAGGTAGTAAAGAATTTTTTGGGGATACTTCTGCAACTTAAATCAAAAAACTCAGAACATACTAAAGTTCTGTGATTGTATAGAGCACGCTGTGTAAAAAAATCAGCTCAAAAATATGAACTGGTGATTTGTATCGATTTTTTCCGTCACGAGGACAGAATCTGTTTTCTGGAGAGCATGTCACAACTTTCGCATATGAGGCTATAACTTGGCACAATGCTTGAAAATAAAGTTACAATAATGTTGATACAGTAGTAAAAATCATCAAGACAACTAAAAACAGAAGTAGAAACATCTTGGGTTGCCTCTCAACAAGCGCTTTCTTTTACTCCTTTAAGCTACGCATGAAGGTTATAGAAGATGCTCTCACAAGAGTAAGAATTTTGAAGCAAAAGAGAGCATCAAGAAGCAAATATGAAAAACATTTAATCCTAACCCACTTCCTATGCATAGGTATCTCGTAAGAAAATAAATCAAAGAAGCACAAAGAGATAACCATAGGAAGGTGGAAAAGGAACATCTTCAACACTTTCAACATAAAGAGAGAAGTTTTAGTAATATGGAAGTTTCTACAACCAAACTCCCCTCTCTCAAAATAATTTTCAGTAGTATCATGAACAACATCAAGAATATAAATATCACATAAATCATGTTGTTCATGACCTACAAGCACACGTGTATAGTTTTCAAAACGGTCTTTAGGATTATAAGATAAATGCGACCCATCACATTGAGCCTTCATAAGAGCACAATTCTCCGGAATATGAGTTGGAGATTTCAAAAGGATAATAGGACAATCAAGTGTGGGTGCAATAGCAAAAATTTCATGCTTAACATGAGGAACTGTAGCAAGTTCATCTCCGTAAGCATCATCCATAGTGGCATTACGTCCATAAGCATAGAAGGCATCAACTTCATCAAAAAGGGACATTTCAAAAGAATCCATGGGATCAAAAAATCATTAGAAGGTAGACGTGGATGGCTCCATTCTTCCTCATTTCGTTCGTCACTCTCCTCCTATTTTTCATCCAAGGAGCTTTCAGGTTCAGCAATTTCTTCTTCCATAGAGTCCTGCAAATCATTAGTCTCTTCCTTTGGGGGAGAGATTCTCTCAAGATGATCGGTAATATAATAATTTGCATCGTAATTTTCCGAACAATAGTTAAGTATAGCAAGACTCTCAGATTTGTAAGGGGCATCATCAATATTTATAAGAAGATAAGTAATTTCATAGGCACCCTTATAAGCAACAAATTCTTCTATTTCCTCTGCATCATAAAAATCATAGTTTCTCTTAGATAAGAAGCTAAGGTTTCATCATCATTATACTCACATTGGAATGCAAGGTGTTCGTGCCTCATAAAGCAACAAGATTCATCCCTGCAGAAAGATATATTATATATTGAGCACAAGTTTCTAGCACACTCATACAACTGATGTACTTGTTTCCATAAGTGTATCCCCTTCTGAGACAAGCGGTGTTCCTTGTACCACTTTTGTTGATCCTCGGTGAATCCACCATGCCAATAAGATCTGGTTTCAAAGAAGTCAGACATTGATTGGCAAGTAAGGAACTAGACATACTATTTTTTTGGATTTTTGATAAAGGACACGAAGATAAAAACTGAAAGATAAACTAACAAGACTAAAAATTAAAGGTAAAAGGTAGTGGGAAACTTCCCTATCTTATCACTCGGAGTCCCCGGCAACGGCGCCAGAAATTCGCATGATACGCGAGATAGGATTGCTTCTCGCCCTTCGTTGGTTACCCCAAGTGGAAGGTTAAGATGCAGCGTAGCAGCAAGTTTCCCTCGGTGAAGATACTGAGGTTGAGTATCGACCAGTAGGACTCCGGTGATGATAAGTAGGTGTCAGCGGCGCACCTGACGCAGACCTGCACACAACACAATTAAATTTTCTCCAAACAAAGTTCACAGAGGTTGTCAATCTCTCCGGCCTTGTTGTTTACAAAGGATAAAAAATACAGGATAATGATAATGATAGCAACTGAAAGTAAAAATGAAGAAAATAAATGAGATTGTAAATAGTGATGAGAATATGGACCGGGGTCCCGTGATGTTCGCTAGTGATGTCTCTCTCCCAAAAGACGATAAGATTGCTATGCGAGGTAAACAAATTACAGAAGGGCAATTGACAGTATTATGAACGCACCGCAATGATTACTATGCTACAAAAGAAAGGAAGAGGCTCAAAAGCATGGGCAGTACGCCAAAATAAGTAGACCGAAATCCATATGCATCTACTACTAATCATCCACCTTGAGATATCTATCTAGAACATCTCGTTGGTATTAAGTTGCGAGCCCCACCCAAAGTGTAAACCCAAGGCAACAGAAAACTACATTAAAAAGAACTTTGCATAAAGTAAACAATCATTGTAACCGCATTTACAAGCACCATTGTTTTCCCCCTTGTGGCCACATCACATCCCCTAGACTCATGTTTCTGTCACTCAAGCGTGTCATGAGGGGGCATGTACCCAGAATCGAGCATAATGTTCCCTCTTGGGGTCACTACCTACAAATTGGACAAAGCAATAAATAGCAACGGAGAACAAGCAAGAATTACTCCAGAACAATAATACAAAAGATAAGAACCAATTATATTACTCTATCACAATCTGAACATAATCTCATAATCCATCAGATACCATCAAACTCAGCGTAGAAAAAGCAGAAAGAATTACATATGTTGCTTCGATCTTGTAGGGCAGCTCATGAGGTCTAATCCATGAAGAACAAAGAGGGGAGGAGAACATCACATAGCTACTGATCACGGACCCATGGTCCAAGGTAGACTACTCACGGCACATCCGGGAAGCGTCCATGGTGGAGGAGAAGGTCCTGAAGGTCGATCCTCCCTCCGGCAGGTTGCCGGGAAGGGTCCTGACGGTGCTCCCGATCTTGGAAGCACGGCGGCGGAACAGAGGAGAATTTGCGAAATAGTGTTCTGTCTTCAGAGTTTCCCCGTGACGGAGAATAAATAGGCGAAGGGGGGCACAAGGGGTCCCAGCGCCCCCTGGTGCGGCCAGGCCCCTGGCCGCGCCAGGTGGCCTCCTGGGCCCCTCATGGTGGCCCTCTGGCCCCACTTGGGTGCTTCTGGAAGACTCCGTTACGCTTAATTTTTATCCGATTTTCCCCGATTTTTGGAGCATTTTTAATATGAGGGAAACCTGGAATAAAAAAACAACAGAAGATTGGAATTGGCACTAGGGTGCACTGAGTTAGTAGGTTAATCCAAATATGATCAAATGTGTATGAAAGTGTATCTAGATCATAGCAATATCACACAAAACATGCATGGAGAGAGCACAAATTATCGATACGTTTTAGACGTATACACATCGCCAAGCTTAATTCCTGCTCGTCCTCGAGTAGGTAAATGATAACAGGCATAATTTCTGTGGTGACATGCTAGCAACCATATAAGGACTTTGAGTAGTTAAGCAATCAAGGTATGTAATTAAATTCAAGTCATAACATGCAAGAGTCTATATTAGCATTGAAACAAGCACTGAAAGACCATTAGGTGCAAGAGCTCTCGCTGTTCGTAACTCAAAATACCAAGTTCGTCAGCAGATCCATGGATAACCAATGTCTGGAGCCAGCTCTGAGGAACACACGCTTGCCCCCAGATTTCAAGGGACCGCGTAAGATTCCAAACTATACAGCTCACATGGACCCGGCGACTTGGATTGAAAGCTACGACCTCGCCATGGATATGCTGCAAGCCAGCGAAGAGGTTTGTGCCCGTTACCTCACGATGATGTTGGAAGGAACGGCTCGTACATGGTTCAAAAATCTCCCAGAGAAATCCATCACCTCTTGGGAGGATCTCAAGGAAAAGTTCATCAAGAATTTCCAAGGCACTTGTCGGCGAGTGTAATAGCCCGGTATTTTCACCGAAATTAAAAAATGTGTTTGTTGCTTTATTTTGTTGCTTGTTAGAATTGTTTGAAGTGTGTGCTTCACCGAATTATTAATTGGTGAATATTATCCCCCCTCTTTCTCGTATCAGGTGTATGACCGAACCTTTCCACCATGGCACACGACCTTTTGCGACATCGGGTTTCACCTGAACACCGTCGCAACTTCCGGCACAGGACCAACCATCGCCATCGGAACGAAAACCCCGTTTATTTAATAAACGGATTATTTAATTGGGCGTCAGAAAAATGTTATCGGAACGGTGTCGAATTGAGGAAGAAGTGACGGGCTCGCCGTGCTAAGCGCGTGGTTCGAGATTCCGTCCAAATCGGAGGTCATATGGACTCTCGGCGGTCAGAAACATATTCACCGGACGCACGAGAGAGAGACCGTGGGCGTTTGCGTAAACCTGCCATCCAAGATAGCCTCTAAATAGGTCCACTCTCCCCTATCCCTTATAGGGTTTCCCCCTTGTAAAAATTTCAGCCGCCCCCCTCAAATTTTCCAGATCTTCCCAAAAACATCCCTTCCCCTTGAAACCCTAGATCCTAGCAAATCAGAGCCGTCAGATCTGGCCCTGGACGACTCAGATCAAGCCCCCACCGCCACCAGCAGCCTCTCTAGCCGAATCGGGCCCCACGGGCCCGCTCCGCCGCAGCCGCGGCCTGCCACAGGCCCGATCTAGGCCGCGCCGCCGCAGCTTGACCGTGGAGCTCCTCCACCGCGCCTCCACACCTCCGGCTGCCGGACAGCCGCCGCCGGTGACCACGGCGAGCAGCGGAGTCGCCCCTCCGACCGCCTCCTCTTCCCTCGTTGCGCCCTCCCCTCCTCCTCGCCTCCCTGACCGCCCGCTCCCCTCTGCAGGTCGCCTTGCCGTTCCTACCCTCCGCTGCCTTCCCTCCTTGCCGGAGTGCGCCGCCCTCCGGCACCGTCGGCCCCACGCGCGGGGTCGGGAGGAGCTGATCCGGCTGCCCACCAACTGTCGCCGCCAGACGGGCTAGGCCCACTGTGCGACCTCCCAACGGCCCACGGCCTCCCTCACTCCCATGGGCGAGGCCCCTGTTATCCACCGCCTCCTCGGCCAGATGGGCCGGCCAAAAGTGAGGCCTCCTATTTTTTTTCTTTCTTCCATGTTGCTTTTTTTACAAGTCTATGAAAAACTATGTGCTGATTCTATTTTGCGGTGTAGTTTCCGTAAGATCCGTAGCCCGGATGACGATGCGCCCAAAACGAAAAGTGTTCAGTTTTGTGTGCTCTATTTTTTGGTTTAGTGACTTACTTGTTTTGAAGCCATCTAGCTGTTGTAAACCTGTGTTCAAGTGTGCACCAGATTGTTTACTGTTGCTGCTGTTATTTTCTTGCAAGTTTGATTGATGATTGTGTCACATCCATGAGGCCTATGCCATTGATTCTTTCTTGTATGTGTTAAGAATCATGTGTACTTCAATTAGATGCATTCTTTTGCCATTTTTTTTCCTTCTATAGCTATTTTTATATCTTGCTCCAAAATGGTGACCCTGATAACATGTGCTGCTATTTGCATAAAGTTGCTACTTTGTTGCCTTATACTTAGTGATCCATGCTTCATATGCTATATCTCCCATGGAATGAAATGCTCCTTGTTATTTGTACTTTGATGCCATGTATTTCTATGCCATGATATCCTTGTTGTTCATGTAGTTTTTGAGCTCCCAAAGTGCATACCTGCTGTTTTCTGTCAACTATGCTGAAATTCTACTAAGTCTAGAATATAATATAGATTTCTTGCATGCTTAATACTTATTCATCCATGGGTCCTTTGACCACAAGTGTTATGTATGAACTGTTAACCATGATGTAGGATTCATGTTAATATATTCCATGGTCTTGTTGTTGTATATTTTCTATCACCTTTGCTACTGTTTATATAACATGTTTATAACAGTTTGCCATGCCTATGTTTTTCACTAAGTCCTAGAGTAGTAGTATATCTTAGATTTTTGCGTGAGCTATAATTGTTATTTCTTGATGCTCATTTAGATGAAACCTTGATGACATGTCATACTTTTCATGTCTACTGTTGATCCACATCATTTTGGTGCATGTTTGCAATTAGTAGCTTGTTGTTGCATTGCTCCCAAGTGTTTTACCGGATGATGGCAGATTGTGCCCATAACTTGTGATGCTTGTATCTTTTTAAATGTAACTCCGTTTGGGTTGTTCTTTACATGTAACTTGATTAGAATTTCATGTACTTTGTGTTTGTGCTATTTTTGTTGTTTCTAACCAACCTAAAATATGGTTTAGGTAAGAACGGTACCAAATACTTTAATCATCGTGGGGCCCATAGTGTTATGCCATGTTTACGATTGTGCCTCACTTAAATGGACTAGAATAGATATTTTACTTTGTGCTTCACCTCTTGACTTGTTTGTGTGATATTCCATTCTTGAGTGAGATTACATGTTAACGACATGTTCTCATGTTGTGTAGCTAAACAACTTGAACCGATTCTAAATGTGCGGTATCATCGTGTGTGACGAATACTCCACTTAACATTTTAGTAACCGCTCTCAACAATATATGTGATACCATGTGTTGTCTCGCATTGCCTTCTTGAAGTTGTTTGCTGTCGATTTCTTCGTAGTAATATATGCTTGCTCGTCAATTGCCTTTCCGGTGTTTCCTTCTTGTGTGCTACCTCGGTTACCCTCGGAGACGTTGCGAGCTTGCGGTCGACTAAACCTTTGGTTTCGTCTTATCATTCAGGTAAGGGGGGGCATATATCATGCTTATAACTTTCAGCTCACTTGTGCCTAGGTATAGGATAGAATGATTGCTTGATCCTACCACTTCATATTTATGCCTATGAAATAAACCCAAACAGCCATGTCCCCCACATCCTAGCAAACCATTGTTTCTCCATGTACCTTGCTTGCTTAACCACTGCTTAGTATGCATGCTTAGGATGCTACAATTGTTCCCCTATTACTCCTTGGATTGGATATCACACTATTATATTTTGTGGGTGATGTGATTATTATAATGTTGACTATATTTGACGAAGGATGTCGGGACCCGGGGTTTGCATATGTAATTCCAGTCACAACTCAATCATATGGGTAGCCGAGAGTCGTACCCACTTGTCTAAGAAGACAAGGCCAAGCACAGAACACTCTCGGAAAGCATCGAACGTGAGGGGCATCCCATCCAGGCCGGATGATCAACTGAGATAGGTCCTCATCGCCCGCTCACAAGTCTAAATGATTATGGGTGGTGAAATCCCATACTCATAGACAAGTCGCCTCAACCATATTATCGATTGAATTATAACACGTACATAAATAGACTCCAGCCCGATCACCTAGTCGGGATCTCGGGCGGGCTCAACCATACAACAAAGTGTGTTACGTCACAGAGTGACGAACAATCGCGTCGCGATGCCCCAAGCTGCGCACATCTAAGGGCCACTTGGTGTATGAAAGACCGTCGGCAAGAACTCAACGAAGCTATCGAATCCCACACTAAGACATGCACGTTATAATCATACACGCAGCATACATGTCTAGTGTAAACAGCGGGTAACACAACATGAACTCTACAAACTCATAGTTTTATTGCATCTGCTATACAGAGAAGATATAGTAGTGTTGCAAGCAGAGATCGCATAACTGTGACCCAACATTACATCATACCACAACGGAAGCAAATTATGTCTTAGTAAAGACAAGGTTAACAAATGGCTTAAGAAGCCTTTAAGAAAACACAACAACCCTCCAGAGGGACCAGGCTGCTGTCTGGGACTACATTACTTCGTCGACGTCGAGCTTGAGGGGGAGGCCACCAATCAGGTTCCGTGGTCTCGTCTCTAAAACATAGAATAAGCAAACGTGAGTACAAAGTCATACTCAGCAAGACTTATGTCAGAACTAAACTACTCATGCTCAGGTATCAAGGTAAAGGCAAGTGGGGTTGTAATGCAGAAAGCTTTGACTTGGCTATCCTATACTACGACTACATAGAGTTGAGATGAGAGGCGCACGCGAGTCCATATAATCTTGATCACCACATCAATACACCACCATGGATCCTTCCTTGACTTCCCCACGAGGAAGCAACCCAAAGCACTCACACTTATCTTGATATTTTTAGAGTATCCATTTGAGTTGTCTAATAATCAAGTAAAGATCTCAAAGTACTCCATAATCGCGGACACGGCTATTCGAATAGTTCATTAACCCTGCAGGGGTGTACTTCTTCACATACGTAGCTACCACTTACCGCCTAGAACTCGTCACCTTCAAGCGGTGTCGGCGAGGATAGTACCACGACACTTACCTCACGGCTCCAACTCTAGTCCAGGGGATCGCCTATCTGAGTATGTACCCCAATCGGGAATCCGGCCGGGGTTTCCGTTCAGGACCCAGACGATGTATGGACGGTCCGACAAGCCCACCTTGACGGATGGAACTGCGCTTGCCTAAAACCGTGCTACAATATGAAATCAAATCAAAGAAACAATAACCCATGAGAATCCTGGACCATAGTCGGGGTGAGTTAATAGGTCGAGAGGGGTCAATGAGCCCAACATGTGGTACTAATCTGTGTCTTGGATCACAACACAAGAACTCGGGGCCTAGGGAAGTGTAAATGAGACAACCCACTGTGTACTCCTACACAGCCTCTCATTGTTCACTTATATTAGGTTGACTTCATCAACACGTTACCACCTTGTTGCATGTGTTCACTACCATCCCGATACATCACCCAGATGGATCAACTTCATTCCATACAACTCTAGCATGGCATAGCATATCATGGATGAAGGGCCACATGATGAACACAAACAAACTTGTATCTGCTAGGTTGTGGTTTGCTTAATACTGTGGCAGCAATGATAGGTCATGCAAAGGATGGGTTCAACTAGTGGTAGAACGGTAACATGTGCATCACCTAATCATGCATAAGAGAACAAGAGGGAAATTGGGTTTTTATAGATATGATCAAAGGGGGTTTTCTTGCCTTATTGTCGGGACTCGGGGTGCCACTCTTCGAAGAAATAGGAACTACGTCCGTCGATGGATCTATCGAGAAGAAGAAAACACCGAGACAACAAAGTATAAACATCACATTACAATTCTCAAACAAGAAATGAATCATGGCATGGTACTGATGTGATCTAGGTTCAATTTGTCACATGTTAATTGAAGTTGATTTGAATAAGAAATTCAAATTCAAACTCCAAATGTTATTCAAATTAGCCAAAGTTACATTTGCTAACGTTTGGATATGGTAAACCATGTTGTCATGTGTATGATATTCCTCTAATGTTTATGTGATAAGGTTGGCATTGCAAAGATTTAATTTGAAATGATTTAAAAATTTATTTCGAATTATTCCAAATAACCCAAATAGCTAAATGCTATTGGTCCATCATCATAGATGTGTTTTTCATCTATGAAAATATTATATTTGGAATCCTTGCATTTTTCTGATGATTTTTCATATATTATTTATTTAATTTGGATTTATGGTTTAAAAGTTATTGAATTTCAAAGATTTAAACAATTTCTGGAATTTCCTGGAATTAAATTTAACAGAGAAAATTACTTATTGCATCAGCATGATGCAATGCTGATGTCACCAGGGGGGCTGACATGTGGGCCAACATTGTCATAGGCACAGTGGTTAATTCCTGTTTAACTTAAATTTTTGATTTAATTAGAGGGGGCTGGCCCCACCTGTCAGCGGCCTAGGGCCAAACTAATCAGGGGGTTAGCCCCCTAATTAAGCCAGCAGGCCGACGGTCAGCCGCCGGTGGCCACGGCTACGGCGGAGGGGTTGCCGGAGTGGCCTCCCGGCTACGGGATGGCATGGGGAGGGCACCAACCGGGCCCTCTCGCATGTGCGCGTCAAGTGGGGCAGGTGGGATGCCACGAGGAGGCCGGGGTGCACGTCGGCGAGCAAGGGCGCGGCGGCCGGAGCTCGGGCTTGACGGGAACGATGACCGAGGCCTCGGGGAGGAGCACAAAAGGGCGAGGAGGAGGGGGAAGCTCACCCTGAGCATGCCAGAGGGGACGAGCGGACCACAGGGGCAGCTACGGCGGCGGAATAGCTCGCCGGAGAGCTTCGGCCGCGGCAAACAAAACTGAAGTTGGCGTCTCCCACAGAGCTCCTCGGCTTAAAATGATCAGGCGCGAAGACGAAGGCGGGTGTAGGGAACGTCTTGGACAACACGGCGGAGCGAACGGTGGCCGGTGGCCACGACTGTGCACGTCGGCGGGCTCGGTGGCGCTCGGATCCTCGCGGGATCTCGCCGGAGAGAGAGGGGAAAGGGTCCAGGGGAGGGGAAATGGAAGGGGGGCTGCTTGGGGGCGTCCACGACACCGGATAAGGACGGGGAAGCAGCCAGGCAGCTGCCTGGCCGCCATGTCGCGGCCGGCGGCGAGCTGCCTGCCTGCCTAGCCTGGGAGGAAGACGCCCTTGCCCCTTCGGGCTGGGCCTTATCTGCTGGGCCAGGTGGGCCAGGAAGGTGGGATCTGCCCTTTCTCTTTTATTTCTTTTTATTGTTTCTGTTTTTATTTGTTTTGCTCTGAAAAAAATACCAAAGCATTTTTATAAATCCCCAAATATTTATCTTTGACATAGGTGACATAGTACTAGCCACTCCCAAGTTTTGAAGATTTTTGAAATTCAAAACATTTGAATTTCAATTCAAATAGCATTTAAATTTAATTTCCAAGCCTCTGTTTGAATATTTGAAAATTCTTGGAGCATGCAGTGGGACCCATTTATAGAGATTTTCAAAATCATTAGAAGATTTTTGGGAAAAGATTTTTCTCTGGCCTTTTATTTAAATTATTTTTGAGACTTTTCCAAATCCCCAATTCTTAAACCATAGAATTTAAACATGATGCAATTATTTCTAGAAATAAAACGCACATACCAGACTAGGGTTGTGACAACTCGCCCCCACTCAAAAGAATCTCGTCCCGAGATTCAGAAGTAGTCGGGAAGAGGGTGGGGTACTCGACTCGGAGACGATCTTCTCGTTCCCAGGTGGCTTCCTTCTCAGAATGGTTGGACCAGTGCACTTTGAGGAACTGGATCTTCTGACGTCGGGTGGTACGCTCAGCTTCATCGAGGATACGGACAGGATACTCTCGATATGACAGGTTTTCTTGGAGATCAAGCGTTTCATGGTCTACTTCGCGGATGGGGTCCTTGAAGCAACGCCTGAGTTGAGATACGTGGAAGACATCGTGAACCTGAGAAAGATGCGGGGGTATTTCAAGTTGGTAGGCAACTTCTCCACGTTTAGCTAGAATGTGAAAGGGGCCTATGTAACGTGGGGCCAATTTGCCTTTGATACCGAAGCGATGGGTTCCCTTCAGAGGAGTAACCCGGAGGTAAGCCTTCTCGTCCAGCTCGTAGCTCTCTGGTCTATGATGACGATCATATTAGCTTTTCTGGCGAGACTGGGCTGTTTTCATTTGCTCACGAACAATGCGAACCTTCTCTTCTGCTTCCTGGATCTTATCTGGTCCAAAGAATTGTCTTTCACCGGTTTCTGACCAGTTCAATGGTGTTCGACATTTTTGTCCATAGAGAAATTCAAAGGGTGCCATGCCCAAGCTAGATTTGAAGCTATTGTTATAAGAAAACTCGGCGAAGGGAAGAGATTTCTCCCAATTCTTTCCGAAAGAGATAACACAAGCTCTGAGCATGTCTTCCAAGATTTGATTAACCCTTTCAACTTGACCGCTAGATTGAGGATGAAAAGTTGTACTAAATGAGAGATGAGTTCCCATAGCTTTCTGAAAATTTCCCCAAAATCTAGAGGTGAAAAGGCTACCACGATCAGAATTGATTTCCAAAGGAACACCGTGAAGAGACACAATTCTAGACACATACAAGTCCGCCAACTAACTAGAAGTTATAGACTCGCGAACAGGAAGGAAGTGAGCAACTTTGGAAAGTCGATCAATGACAACGAAGATGGCATTGTTTCCCTTTTGAGATTTTGGAAAGCCAGTGATGAAATCCATACTGACTTTATCCCATTTCCACTCAGGAATGGCTAAAGGTTGAAGAGTACCAGCAGGTCTTTGATGCTCTTCTTTCACACGACGACAAACATCGCACTCAGCAACATATCGAGCGATTTCTCGCTTCATCCTAGTCAACCAAAATCTCCGGCGTAGATCTTGACACATCTTAGTACTACCAGGATGAATCGAGAGAGGGGTGTCATGAGCTTCCTTAAGGATCTTCTGCCTTAGATTCCTATTCTTCGGAACTACCATCCTATTCTCGAAGTACACAGTACCCTCATGGTCTAGGGTAAAACATTTGGCCTTACCGCTAGCAATGTTTTGTTTGATATATCGGATACCTCGAGCAAATTGTTGAACAGCTTTGATTTGATCCTCAAGGGTTGGTTTCACTATCAAGGTGGAAAGGAATCCATGAGGATCAATCTCGAGATTGAGCTGTCCAAATTCCTCATAGAGAAGTGGTTGATACTATTGTAACATGAGGTTGTTACAATACGACTTACGACTTAGTGCATCATCCATGACATTGGCTTTGCCTGGGGTGTAAGAGATACTTAAGTCATAATATTTTATCAACTCTATCCAGCAGCTTTGCCTGAGGTTAAGATCTGGCTGGGTGAATATGTATTTGAGGCTTTGGTGATCGGTATAGATTTCACAACGATTACCAAGGAGGTAATGTCGCCAAGTCTTCAGGGCATGAACTACGGCAGCGAGTTCGAGATCATGGGTAGGATAGTTCTCTTCATGTGGACGCAACTGGCGTGAAGCGTATGCTACCACATGTCGATCTTCCATAAGTATGCATCCTAACCCTTGCCTTGAAGCATCATAATAGATTTCGAAATCCTTTTTGGTGTCTGGAGGCGCAAGTACGGGTGAAGAAGTCAATCTTACTTTTAGCTCTTGAAAGCTTTCCTCGCACTTGGGGGTCCATTTGAATTTCTTATCTTTCTTGAGGAGTTCAGTCAGAGGCTTTGCAACTTTGGAGAAGTTCTCAACGAAGCGGCGACAATAGCTTGCTAATCCAAGAAAACTCCTAACTTGCTTAACCGATTCAGGTGGAGTTCACTCAAGGACGGCCTGAACTCTCTCGGGATTCACAGCAATGCCTTTTGCAGAAATCACGTGGCCTAAATAGGTCACTTCTGGAAGCCAGAATTCACATTTGGAAAATTTAGCATAAAGGCGATGCTCCCTAAGTTTCATCAATACCAGCCTTAGATGCTTAGCATGTTCTTCTTCGTTCTTCGAGTATATAAGGATATCATCGAGGTAAACCACAACGAACTTGTGCAAATACTCCATGAAGATCGAATTCATTAAGCGTGAAAAAGTGGCTGGGGCATTGGTTAAACCGAAGGACATGACGGTGTACTCATAAAGACCATAACGAGTAGTGAAAGCCGTCTTGGGAATGTCCTCGTTTCTGATTTTGATTTGATGATAACCTAATCTCAAATCCATCTTGGAGAAGATAGAGGATCCAGCAAGTTGATCATAAAGATCATTGATCCTGGGAAGTGGGTACTTGTTCTTTATCGTCGCTAGATTTAGAGGACGATAGTCTATGCACATCCTTTCTGTTCCATCTTTCTTCGTTACAAACAGAACGGGGCAACCCCATGGAGATGAGCTAGGGCGGATGAAGCCTTTTGCCAACGAAGCTTCAAGTTGGATTTTAAGCTCAGCTAACTCATGTGGGGCCATTCTATATGGGCGTCTGTAAATTGGGGCGGTTCCTGGGATAAGATCTAGAATGAATTCCACACACCTATCGGGTGGCATTCCCGGCAGCTCTTCTGGAAAGACATCCGGAAAATCATAGACTATCGTAATATCTTCAAGGTTAGGAAGAGGATGCTCATTCAATGAATATAGCTGGGTTTCTGAACCTTGAGATTCGAAATGGACTATCTTGCCAGAAGGATGAGTGAGTTGAACTGATTTAGTGGCACAATCAATCTTAGCACGGTGTTTTGACAACCAATCCATACCTAAGATGATATCGATATCTGAAGATTTGAGGGCTATGAGATAAGCAAGGAATACAACATCCTCAACGGAAATTTCATTTTCATGACTTACCCTACTGGTATGACATGTGGATCCTGGAGTTTTAATCATGAAAGGGGTAGGCAACTCCTCAAATGAAATGTCATGCAGGAGTGCAAAATTTTCAGACAAAAAGGAATGAGAGGATCCAGAATCAAATAGAACAGAAGAAGGTTTGGAGTTAACAGGAAGTGTACCGAGTACAACCTTAGTATCCTCTTGGGCTTCTTTGATGGTGGCATGGTTCACATGTCCGTATTCAACAATAGCGGACTTGGCTTTGGAAGGCTTTGGTGGCTTAGCTTTGGCTTTATGTTTTGGACGAGGAGGAACATTCTCATGCAATGAACACTGTCGTGCAATGTGGCCAGGATTACCACACTTGTAGCACACTCGGGTGTTAGGTTGTGGAGTTTGGGTGGCAAGCTCTCTAGTATATTTCCGGGTTTTCTTGCTTTGTGGACATGGTCTTGAAATCAAGTGCGAAGAAATGGCACTAGTTGGGATCCAAATTCGACGTTTCTGAAAACCCGAACTAGAAGAGGAAGCAAGATCACGATCACGCTTGCGAGACTCTTCAAAGACCTCATTTCCATGCTCAGCTCTGAATGATCTATTGACCAAATCCTCGAAGTTGACAAATTCAAGGAGATTGAGATCATGATGAAGGACAGGGTTAAGTCCCTTGCGGAACCTTGCCTGCTTCTTGGCATCAGTTGATATCTTCTCAGGGGCATAACGAGAAAGTCGATTGAACTCAGTCCTGTACTGATGAACAGTCATATTTCCCTGAGATAGGATGCAGAACTCTTCCCTCTTTCTTTCCATCAACTCATCCAGAATGTGGTACCCTTGGAAGGCATCACGGAACTCATGCCAAGTCACTACGTGACCATCAGGCTGCATTGCAACAAAACTCTCCCACCATTCACTAGCAGCACCTTCCAGAAAGTATGCCGCGAACATCACACGATCATCTGGGGAAACATGCGCCGTCTCAAGCTTACGCTCGATGGAACGGAGCCAATCATCGGTATCAAGGGGCTCAGATGAACACCGGAAAACTAGCGGGTTCAAAAGGATAAAGTCCTGGATGGATATTACCGCATCTCGCTAGAGAGAAGTATTCTTCTCAATGAGCTCCAAAAGGCGGTATTGATCACGTCGATTTCGCTCAGCCTCCATCATGATTTCCGCTGCAGAAGGCGGTGAAGGAGGATCATCATCACCACTTTGATTACCGTGACCAGATTCAACACATCTAATCCCACCTGACATTCTGTGTGATAAAAATCAACAATCAGAGTAGGATTTATGATGGAATCAAAGCAAAGATGACATAATTTAAGAGCGGACAAGATTGTAATGCAAAAGAATTGGAAACACTAGAAACACGGAACAATTTAGACAGCATAACGGCTGTACCGGGGTGAAAAAATGAATCAATCTGCAAGAATGATCAGAACCTTCTCAAAAGGCTCGATGGAATGGTGACTCTAGACAACCAAAACATTCCTACAGCTAATGAGAAACAAAAAACGAGATGTTCTAGTATAGACATAGAAGAGCCTAGTCCTATCTTCCCGTAGAAAAGATGAGGGTGACTCAGAACTCAGATCGATAAGGGTAAGGAGAAAAATGAAGCCTTACGTTGTTCCCTTATACCCAAAGTAACTATATAACTATAGAATGCTAGACTCGACTTCGGCCAAGGTTTAGTAATCCTACAGGCAGTCCTGCTCTGATACCAAGTCTGTCGGGACCCGGGGTTTGCATATGTCATTCCAGTCACAACTCAATCATATGGAGAGCCGAGAGTCGTACCCACTTGTCTAAGCTGACAAGGCCAAGCACAGAACAATCTCGTAAAGCATCGAACGTGAGGGGCATCCCATCCAGGCCGGATGATCAACTGAGATGGGTCCTCATTGACCGCTCACAAGTCTAAAAGATTATGGGTGGTGAAATCCCATACTCATAGACAAGTCACCTCAACCATATTATCGATTGAATTATAACACGTACATAAACAGACTCCAGCCCGATCACCTAGTCGGGATCTCGGGCGGGCTCAATCATACAACAAAGTGTGCCACGTGACAGAGTCACGAGCAATCGCATCGCAATGCCCCAAGCTGCGCACATCTAAGGGCCACTTGGTGTATGAAAGACCGCCGACAAGAACTCAACTAGGCTATCGAATCCCACACTAAGACATGCACGTTATAATCATACACGTAGCATACATGTCTAGTGTACACAGCGGGTAACACAACATGAACTCTACAAACTCATAGTTTTATTGCATTTTCTAGACAGAGCAGATATAGTAGTGTTACAAGCAGAGATCACATAACTGTGACCCAACATTACATCATACCACAATGGAAGCAAATTATGTCTTAGTAAAGACAAGGTTAACAAATGGCTTAAGAAGTCTTTAAGAAAACACAACGACCCTCCATAGGGACCACTCTGCTGTCTGGGACTACATTACTTCGTCGACGTCGAGCTTGAGGGGGAGGCCACCATCAGGTTCAGTGGTCTCGTCTCTAAAACATAGAATAAGGAAACGTGAGTACAAATTCGTACTCAGCAAGACTTACGTCAGAACTAAACTACTCATGCTCAGGTATCAAGGTAAAGGCAAGTGGGGTTGTAATGCAGAAATTTTTGACTTGGCTATCTTGTACTACGACTACATAGAGTTGAGATGAGAGGCGCACACGAGTCCATCTAATCTTGATCACCACATCAATACACCACCATGGATCCTTCCTCGACTTCCCCACGAGGAAGCAACCCAAAGCACTAACACTTATCTTGAGATTTTCAGAGTATCCATTTGAGTTGTCTAATAATCAAGTAAAGATCTCCAAGTAGTCCATAACCGCGGACACGGCTATTCGAATAGTTCATTAACCCTGCAGGGGTGTACTTCTTCACATACGTAGCTACCACTTACCGCCTAGCACTCGTCACCTTCAAGCGGTGTCGGAGACGATAGTAGCATGATACTTACCTCACGGCTCCAACTCTAGTCCAGGGGATCGCCTATCTAAGTATGTACCCCCATCGGGAATCCGGCCGGGGTTTCCGTTCAGGACCCAGACGATGTATGGACCGTCCTACAAGTCCACCTCGACGGATGGAACTGCGCTTGCCTAAAACGGTGCTACAATATGAAATCAAATCGAAGAAACAATAACCCATGCGAATCCTGGACCATGGTTGGGGTGAGTTAATAGGTCGAGAGGGGTCAATGAGCCCAACATGTGGTAGTAATCTGTGTCTTGGATCACAACACAAGAACTCGGGGCCTAGGGCAGTGTAAATGAGACAACCCACTGTGTACTCCTACACAGCCTCTCATTGTTCACTTATATTAGGGTGACTTCAACACGTTACCACCTTGTTGCATGTGTTCACTAGCATACCGATACATCACCCAGATGGATCAACTTCATGGCATACAACTCTAGCATGGCATAGCATATCAAGGATGAAGGCCCACATGATGAACACAAACAAACTTGTATCTGCTAGGTTGTGGTTTGCTTAATACTGTGGCAGCAATGATAGGTCGTGCAAAGGATGGGTTCAACTAGCGGTAGAACGGTAACATGTGCATCACCTAATCATGCATAAGAGAACAAGAGGTAAACTGGGTTTTTATAGATACGATCAAAGGGGGTTTGCTTGCCTTATTGTCGGGACTCGGGGTGCCACTCTTCGAAGAAACAGGAACTACGTCCGACGATGGATCTATCGAGAAGAAGCAAACACCGAGACAACAAAGTATAAACATCACATTGCAATGCTCAAACAAGAAATGAATCATGGCAGGGTACTGATGTGATCTAGGTTCAATTTGTCACATGTTAATTGAAGTTGATTTGAATAAGAAATTCAAATTCAAACTCCAAATGTTGTTCAAATTAGCCAAAGTTACATTTGCTAATGTTTGGATATGGTAAACCATGTTGTCATGTGTATGATATGCTTCTGTTGTTCATGTGATAAGGTTGGCATTGCAAAGATTTAATTTGAAATGATTTAAACATTTATTTCGAATTATTTCAAATAACCCAAATAGCTAAATGCTAATGGTCCATCATCATATATGTGTTTTCATCTATGAAAGAATGATATTTGGAATCCTTTCATTTTTCTGATGATTTTTCATATATTATTTATTTAATTTGGAGTTATGGTTTAAAACTTATTGAATTGAAAAGATTTAAACAATTTCTGGAATTTCCTGGAATTAAATTAAACAGAGAAAATCACTTATTGCATCAGCATGATGCAATGCTGATGTCACCAGGGGGGCTGACATGTGGGCCAGCATTGTCATAGGCACAGTGGTTAATTCCTGTTTAACTTAAATTTTTGATTTAATTAGAGGGGGCTGGCCCCACCTGTCAGTGGCCTAGGGCCAAACTAATTAGGGGGTTAGCCCCCTAATTAAGCCAGCAGGCCGGCGGTTAGCCGCCGGTGGCCACGGCTACGGCGGAGGGGTCGCCGGAGTGGCCTCCCGGATACGGGATGGCACGGGGAGGGCACCAACCAGGCCCTCTCGCACGCGCGCGTCAAGTGGGGCAGGTGGGATGCCACGGGGAGGCCGGGGTGCACGTCGGCTAGCAAGGGCACGGCGGCCGGAGCTCGGGCTCGACGGGAATGGCGAACGGGGCCTCGGGGAGGAGCACAAATTGGCGGGGAGGAAGGGGAAGCTCACCCTGAGCATGCCGGAGGGGACGAGCAGACCGGAGGGGCAGCTACGGTGGCGGAATAGCTCGCCGGAGAGCTTCGGCTGCGGCGAAGAAAATTGAAGCTGGCGTCTCCCATAGAGCTCCTCGGCTTCAATTGATCGGGAGCGAAGACGAAGACTGGTGCGTGGAACGTCTTGGACAACACGGCGGAGCGAATTGTGGCCGGTGGCCACGACTGCGCACGTCGGCGGGCTCGGTGGCGCTCGGGTCCTCGCGGGATCTCGCCGGAGAGAGAGGGGAAAGGGTCCAGGCAGGGGGAAATGGAAGAGGGGATGCTTGGGGGCGTCCACGGCGCCGGATAAGGATGGGGAAACAGCCAGGCAGCTGCCTGGCGGCCATGCCGCGGCCGGCGGCGAGCTGCCTGCCTGCCTGGCCTGGGAGGAAGACGCCCTTGTCCCTTTGGGCTGGGCCTCCTCTGCTGGGCCAGGTGGGCCAGGAAGGTGGGATCTGCCCTCTCTCTTTTATTTCTTTTTATTGTTTCTGTTTTTATTTGTCTTGCTCTGATAAAAAATACCAAAGCATTTTTTAAAATCCCCAAATATTTATCTTGGACATAGGTGACATAGTACTAGCCACTGCCAAGTTTTGAAGATTTTTGAAATTCAAAATATTTGAATTTCAATTAAAATAGCATTTAAATTTAATTTCAAGCCTCTCTTTCAATATTTGAAAATTCTTGGAGCATGAAGTGGGACCCACAACACATGAAATGTGATCATTCCCATTTATAGAGATTTTCAAAATCATCAGAAGATTTTTGCGAAAATATTTTTCTCTGGCCTTTTATTTAAATTACTTTTGAGGCTTTTCCAAATCCCCAATTCTTAAACCATAGAATTTAAACATGATGCAATTATTTCTAGAAATAAAAAGCACATACCAAACTAGGGTTGTGACAAAGGATGGAAGGTCTAGGCAATCCCGCCCCGACGCTTTGTTCCATTCGAGTCACCTAGGTCCCGAGTTTTGGGTATTGTGTCTCTTGACGAGCGTGCCTAACCGCGTGTGGGATGCTATGGGGTCCCCTTTTCTTACCTACCTGGCTCCAAACATTTCTAGTGGTGGCCCAAGCTGGTTTGCCATTTGAAAACCGTGTGTGTGTCTGTCGGGTAGCTCTTGGCAGATATTCTTTAAAACAACATGGGCCAGCAGGGACATGGTTTCCTTGTTGGTCCAACATGTCCGGCTGAGGATCCAGCCTCATGTGAGGATTGACGGGCAATCCAAACCTACAACAAACGGTAGAGACCGATTAGAGAGCGCGACCGGGTTTTGAGTTGGATGTCGACTCACCGGGGGCCACCCCGGATTTTCTCGTTGTTCGTTAGAGGGACCTGTCATACCGGATCTCACGGAACTAAATCATAAAAAGGTTGCCTATGATGGGTAGCAACTCAGAGAGATGGGCGTGCGTGCGAAGCCTTGTAATGGGCAGTTGGTACACCCCTACAGGGTTAAATCTTTTCGAGAAGCCGTGTAAACGGTTATGGACGACTTGAGACCTACTCCTTGTTCATAGATAACATTAACTGAGTCATAACTAAAATTTGATCAATGTGTGTGTGCCTTGACTGCTTCGTCTTCATCGAGATGCGAAGAGGAGGACAAGTGAAAGGACCAGGATGTCGCTTAGAGGGGGATGAATAGGCTTTTTAACCTTTTATGGATTTTTCCAAATCTGGACGGGGAAATAAACTAAGAGGATACTTAACAAGCACAGACCCTTAATATTCTAGGCTCAACTAAGTGCACCAACAACTTTATTCTAAACAATATGAACACAATGAGGATACTAGTAGGCACAAGTAAGTTACACAAATTTACACAAGATATATGTACCACAAGATGTGGATATGAGAGATACAATATATCAATTCACACTAAGAACAATATGGAGCAATAGTACCACGTATGAATAGTGGAGTATAATGTGTTGGCCTAAAATGTTCCCTACGATATGATAACCAACACAATATAATGCGTACAACAAGATATAGTGAATGCAAGGTCAAGTGACCAAAGTAAACCACAAGTAGTGATCTAGGGTTAGAGATAACAGTAGACTCGGAGACAAGGATGTATCCCGATGTTCACTTCCTTGGAGGGAAGCTACTCACCGTTTGGAGAGAGTGGTTGTTACCACCAAGGCACACCAACGCCATGAAGGCTCGCCCTATTCCTCTTGAGATATCACCACGAAGGAGATTCCCAACCACTAGTGGTACACATTCAGGCGGCCTCCAAACCTTCACAAACTTTCCGAGGGGAAAATCACAAGTTGATTCCTCACCGGAGCACTCCTACCGCATAGGAGTCTCCAACCTCCAAGAGTAACAAGATCAAGGGGTAAATGATCAAGACTTTCTCAAATCGCGAATTCCTTAGGTCAAAAGAGGGAGAGGGAGTGGATCTATCAATGGGTGAAATATCTCTCAAGAACACTCACAAATATCTTCGGGGTCTAGGATTTGGTGTAGGAGAAAGGGGAGGGAGCCTTTTATGGTTCTTGTGTGTTTGGAATGAAGTGCTCAACTCTCACATGTTGTGGTGAGGGGGTTTATATAGTCCAAGGGACAAAATGGTCGTTGGAGAATTCTTCCTGCATAAGTGTCGGACGTCCGACATGTACTGGACGTCCGAGATCAGTGAGCATGTGCAGACGAACACAGTTAAAACAGAGTACAGTGGCCAGGTACCGGACGGCCGACAATGACCGGACATCCGATGACCGGATGTCTGATGGGGTCGGATTTCCGTTAACAACAAGGCGAAAGCCCATTGACCTCCCGGACCCTTTATCCGACAACAATCGGACGTCCGAGCACCGGACGTCCGACATGAATCGGACGTCCGACCAGAAAAAAAAAACAGCAGGAACCCAATACTGAAACGAGCCTAGCATTTACATACGAACTAAGATTTTGATAATCTTGTGCTTATTTTAAAGATATTGAAAAGCTAAAGGTCCTCACATAGAGAACCACCCAAGATAAACCAAAATGGAAGGTGCAATGTATGTAAAGGATATGCCATAGGATTTGAGGAATGAGTTGGCTTTGGATTTCCCCTTTTTTGGTATAAGGATAGGAGTGGAATTGAGTTAGGAAATGTTGACTTGAGAAAATCCAATACTAAAACCCTTAAATCCCATCTTAATAGTGCGGGATCCCTATAACTCAAGAATAATAAAAGAACTATAATATAGCTTCCGGAAATTCATTCTTGAGCATGCATCCTTTTCGATGGTCAATGATCCACGACACAATACTTTGAATTGAGCGTTCCACTTGAGCTTGATGATGAGTTCATGCTTGGCTCAAGATGTCCATGAAATATGGGTCACCTAACTTGGTGAAGACTTCAATTAGTTTCCTCGTAAGTCATGATGAAAGCTTTGACTTATAGGCTATCTTCACATGAGCCACCACATGATCATCCGCAAGCTTCAAGCATGTAATCCTATGAGATGCATATCTTGAACTTGACCTTGCATAACTTGATGACCATTACACTTGATTTCATCATATTATGGGCACTTGTGATCTTTCTCTTGATGCATTGCCATGAGAATCACCTAACCCTCAAAGATATAGAAATGCATCGTATGGGTTAGAACTCAAACCACAATTGACAATTTCTTACCATGCCACAAGATCCCATGTGGTACATAAGTAGTTCTTGAGTGATGACCATCAAGATTCAAACTTTCATCTTTCTCTTGATCAACTTTCATCTTTACTCCATGATCAAGTGGTGTCCATTCCATAAGACACATGACAGATATATTGCGCGAATTATTGAGTCCTTAAGACGACCTCAAATGGACAAGTGTTCAACATGAATATTCTCGGTCTTGTTGAGGAAAATGACTTTTCTTTTTGAATCCTCTTAATCCGAGGTTGTATACAACACGTGAGACCCAAAAGCTGATCTTCAATAAATTGTATTCATTGCAAATTCATCCATTCTTCTTATCATTATCCATGGGACAACCATCCATAGATCCATGATGCCATTGTTGCTTTATTGTAATCATCATTCATTACCAAGCCACAATGGATACATTTGTTTTGATAAACCATGTTCTTCATGCACTGCCTATGTAACTTTCCTTCAAATATATATATCTCAATGCAAACATTAGTCCATAAGGATTGTCATTAATTACCAAAACCACACATGGGTACTACATGTACTTTCAATCTCCCCCATTTTGGTAGTTGACGACAATCTCAGTAAGAGGGTTTATATAATGAATATTCAAGAAAGCATGCAACTTATCCAAGGATAAATTGTATACTTGGGTTCTTTTGATAGAATAAAGTAACACAAAGTTACTTTATGTTTATCCGCACCGGTTATACTAGCATCAAAATACTACCCAATAATATACAGAGAAAACTCCCCCACAATATATGCATGTGTGAATGAACTTGAATTTCATTGCATATGTTGACCATGTTGAAGTTTACTCTATATAGGTAGCTCATTAATGCCATAACCAGATATAACACTGGTAGATATGCATGAATGACCTCAACCACTAAACCCCCACTAAACCCTCTAAACTTCTACCCCATTGGCAACAAATGCCAAAATGGAAGGAAAGATCTAGAGAAACCCATATGGTATGAGACCACCATAATGTGTGCATATGACAAGTTGTGAGTGAAATCAAATGCACATATTCTATAAGGAACACATAGAGAAGCTCAACCTTAAGTGGGGATCAATATAGGTAGCAATATATGAGGAATACATTCACACACATGAGTACAAAAGGAATATGCAAGACATACAAGCACTCACATAACACCCTTCTACCGAAGCCACCAAAGAAACAAAAATGAACAAACTAAGTGGTCGGCAATGGGTAGATGATAACAAGGGAATATATGAAATTTCTTATGTATATAAGTTCCTGAGTGGCAATACACAAAGAAACTCACATATAAAAGATAGTTAAAATTAATAGCGACATGATATCTATATGTGAACCCATTGTTACACAAGTTTGATCTTATCATCAGAGCAAGGCACATGACACATGACACGTGACACATGACACATGGAACATGGCACATGGCACAAATTGATCTTATTTGTATAACTATGAATTTCTAATCAAGAAAGCATATGCTTCGAGAAATTAGAGTGTTTCTATAATTTCATCAATATTGCATATGACAGCACATCTGAGGAATTGATACGCGATAAATTTCTTTATGACAAATTTTGGGGTAACTTTCCCATTATATGCAACTTCACAAATGCCTCATATCACAAACCTTTTCATGTAATAACATGCAAGAAACACACTTGGGATGGATCTCGGACCGTCCGATATGGAGAGTGTAGGCATTTTTTTTTCTGATTTTGGTAAAAATGGGATCGCTTGGCTAATCAATTGGGTGATCTAGCTAGATAAAAAATATGTATATATATGGATACATCACATAAACCCAACACTATCACGATCATAAGTGAACCAATGAGCACAAAAGATGTACATTAAACATATTTTCAAGGTTATATCTCTTTTAAGTGGATAGAAGATAATACAACTAGTGAGATAACCAACTCCCGTGACTACAAAACTAAGAATATGAACATGAGCAAAGGCAGAGGAGAACATTTGGGAGAAAAATGGATTTCTCGGCAAGATGTAAATTATAAGTTGAAGCAAAGGCCAAGAAGAAGATGATCTACTAATTCTACCATATGAAGGAATACCCAGTTTAATGGTATCTAAAATAATACTTGGTGGTAGATTTCAACGATATGCAAGATCAACTTCCATATATAAGGCATATGATGAGATTTTATAATTAAACACAATGCATGTATAGGAGATTCCTAATATTCCAATTATATAGATAACCATGCATAACTATAATTGGAATGAATTGAATCAAACAATTTCCCACCTAAGATTTTTATAATTGATCATGAAAAAATCGCACAAGAATATCATACTCAAACAAAACAATGTAAGCCACACAGATCTAAGATAATTTCAAATATGAATTCTAAATGGAATTATTCAATTTATTCACATCTTTAAGGATTGCGGTATGCACATAGCATACCGCTCCCCCGTAATGTGGCAGTTCATGTATTATCCACATGTGTCAAATGAGACCTAATTTATGAGATATTTCTAGGAGTTGTGCATGGATGCACATTTTACATTGTGAGTACAGACTATGCTAGATAATATTGTACAAATAATTCTAGATGGTATTCCACATATATACACATTCAAGGTTTGTGATATGTGTAAACATAACACTCCCCCAGAATGTGATGGTCCATTGATATCACGAAAGAGCCAAATAAGATTCAACTAATGAAGCAATAAAGGCTAGAAACAACACATACACACACTCACAACTGTATGAGGTGCATTGCAACCTACATATGCTAAATACCACAAATCAAGCATAATAAGAGGCACAACATACAAACACATGCTAGGCACAAAACCTACACATGCATGGTGCTAGTAACTTTCAATGTAAACAATGTAACTACAAGTTACCGCATGGAGGAGCATTGGATTAATGAATATGATGATAATCCACTTGACTAGTAATTAACCACAACTTGTGGTGAAAGTACTTTGTTCTTCTTCATGAAGTAGCCAAGTCTCAAATGCTCTCCAACCACCTATTGATCAAGTTAGATCTTGTTGGTCCCCAACAAGGTTGGGTTCTAATAAATTAGTCACAATATGTTTGGCAACCCAAATGGTCTTATCCACCTTCGAACCACTTTGGGTACCCCACAAACTTGCCAAACTCATTGCAAACATTATCCTTCCTAAGTAAATAATGATCATTTATTATTGGAGGCTTAGGGATGTTACCGTTGGGACATGATGAAGATATCATGGTTAATTACGGAGAGAGGCCTTACTTCATCTTGAGATTGTTCTTGAGGCTGCTTCCCATGATGCTTCTTACTTGAGGCCTTCTCCTTCATTGGACAAGATCTTACATGGTGTCCAACTTTCTTGCATTTGATGCAAATAATATTGGCCTCATTCTTGACTCTTTCTTGTCCCTTCTTATTGTTCTTGGACTTATTCTTGTTGGATATAAAACTATGTTCACACCTATCTTGAGGGAAATTTTGTACACTCAAGATATTGTCGAGTGTGGATTTCCCATCATAGCACTTCTCCAAGTCTTTCTTCAAACTAATGACTTGTGCTTTGAGCTCTTTATTTTCCTTTACAATGTTAGTATTGACAAAAGAGCTATAGGATATAGAAGCTTCATTATTAGAGCAACAAGGCATGGTGAGAAAATCATCGCAACCTGTAGCAATATCATGTAGAGAGGAATTGCACGGACTAGCACATGACAACAAGGCATATTCTGTAGAATATGTGCTAATGTCCACATGAGACTCATAAGATTTTACCTTGGTGATCATAGCCTCATGGGCTAACTTTAGCCTATCATGAGAGGTTAGAAGGTCCTCATGAGTGCTCGATAGCATTTCATGAATTACTTCAAATTTCCCATAATTGCTAGTTAGCAAATCAAGTTGAGCACTTAGCTCAACATTCTCCTTCAATATTGATGCTACACAAAAAATAGGATTAGTAGTACAAGCATCATTGAAAATATGAGAGGAAGAGGTAGACCCAGGAGACTTCACATGAGTAGCTTGAAGTTCCTCATGAGACTTAGAGAGCTTAGTGAGCTCTCCTTTGACGTTCTGGTAGCCAAGGTCAAGGTGCCCAAAATCCTATTTAAGCTTATAATGAGAAACTTCAATCTCTTCTTTTGAACACTTCAAGTCTCTCAAATATTGATGAGACAAAATGATATTATGTTCAAGTAGTTCATTTTTATCTTTCACTTCATGAAGTAAATCATTACGTTCATGAAAGGAGGCAAGAACATCTTGGAACATCCTATATGTGCCCTTGTTAACCCTACAAAGGCTTTTCCCAATCTCATAGAGATTTTGGGTCATGGCAACATCATTTTCATCACAATCATGATCATCACTAAGAGAAGAGGATACCTCGTGATTACCTATTTCCACGAGGCACATGTGCATCGATGATGACTTTTTCGCACAAGAGGGATCTTTGTTAATCAAGTGTGCCACATTTTTATTGGTTTCCTCTACATGGTTAGTCATACAATAACTAGAGGAAATTGAAGCATTTATATCATGGCAATAAGGAAGATCAAGCATATCATCACAAAAGTATGTCAAGGAATCTTTAGATGAAATGCATGGACTAATGAAATAAGATTCTACGCCAAAGTTGGTACAAGATATGTTCAAGTCAAATGAAGCAATAATTCTAGCATTTCTACATGGAGTATCATCTATAATAATCTCTACGTAATCATTACACATGATTTCTCCACTTACCATGTCATTACCTTGTTACAAGCTAAATGTTGGTAAAGTGGAAGATGTTGATGTGACCAAGTAGTCGGAGGAGGAGGCAATAGGGTGCTCTTCTTGACATGAGTTTGTCGAGACTTTCCCAATTGTCTCCATGGGAAAATATTGTCTTCATCAAGATATGATCCACCATATACATCATCAAGTTTGGTCCAAGCCTCATGAGCTATCTTACACATCAAAATACACTCAAACACATCAAATGTTATAGCTTGATAAATGGCTCCCAAAGCATCACTATAAATATGCATATCCTCAAGAGATGGAGATAGGCAATCCTTGGCAATATGAGCTCCAATAGTAAAAATTCGCAAAACATTTGGACCCATGGTCCGGAAGTGTCGGGACCCGGGGTTAGCGTATGCAAGTACAGTTAAGACATAGTCATATGGAGAGCCGAGAACCGCACCCACTTGTCTAAGCAGACAAGGCCAAGCACTGAACATTCTCGGAAAGCATCGTACGTGAGGGGCATCCCATCCAGGCCAGATGATCAAATGAGATGGGTCCTCATCGTCCGCACACAAGTCAAATGATATGGGTGGTGAACCCCCATATTCAAAGACAAGTCGCCTCAACCATACTACCAACTATCTCAAACTTTTACATAGACTTACTCCAGCCCGATCACTTAGTCGGGGTCTAGGGCGGGCTCGATCATACCACAAAGTGTGCACGAGACGGAGTTTTGAATAATCGCATCGCGATGCCCCAAGCTGCGCACATCTAAGGGCCACTTGGTGTATGAAAGACCGCCAGCCAGAACACAACTAAGGTATCGAAAACCCATACAAAGACATGCATGTTATAAACATACACGCATCACACATGCCTTGTATGAACAGAAGGTACCATTTCAATTCTCTACAAAGTATACATTTTATTTATAACTCTTATAGAGTACACACAGAGATCACATACATGTGATCCAACATTACATTACAAGCGGAAGAAAATTATGTCTGAGTACATACAAGTTTAACAAATGGCTTAAGAAGCCTTATTTAAACACAAAGCCCTCCACGAGGGAACCAGTCTGCTGACTGGGACTAGACTAGCTTAACTTCAGTCGTCCAGCTCGATGAAGAAGCCACCTTCGGGGTCAGTGGCGTCATCTAAAACATAGATTAAGCAAACATGAGTACAAAGGCGTACTCAGCAAGACTTACATAGGAACTATACTACTCATGCACATGTATCAAGGTAAGGGAGGTGGGGTTCACTTGCAGAAATGCCAGCTTTGACTTGGCTAATCCAGAACTACGAGTACCATACTTTGAGGTAAGAAGCGTACACGAGTCCACTACTTTCACCAACCAATACACCACTATGGTGCCTTCCTCGACTTCCCCACGAGGAAGCACTCCATAGCACTCACACTTATCTTGGTGTGTTTTAGAAGTATCCGGTTCAAGTTGTCTAATAATCAAGCTAAGCTTTCCAAGCAGTCCATAACCGCGGACGCGGCTATTCGAATTGTTTTGTTAACCTTGCAAGGGTGTACCGCTACACACACATGATCATCATTTACCGCCTTTGATCTCGACACCATTCAAGGGGTGCCAGCGAGGATGCTCACCACAACTGTTACCTCATAGCCGATCTAGTCCGAGAAAGCCGCCTACTTGGGTTGGTTACCACAATCGTGAACCCGGCCGGTTTACCAAAGTGGACCCAAGTGATGTGTGCGTGGTGCATGAGCCGGTCTCGGATGATCCGTTCTCTCACTTAGCATCCAGGCCACAGACCTACCAGAACTCCAAACTATTGCTACATCTGGTCATCAAAAGGGATGAGTTAATAGGTTGAGAGGGGTCAGTGAGCCCAATGTGTGGTTGTACTCTTCATCTTGGATCACCACACAAGAACTCGGACTTAGGGCGGTGTTCAACGAGACAACCCACCGTGTACTCCTACACAGCCTCTCATCGTTCACCTTGTATTAGGGTCGATTCACCAACACTTTTCTACCATCATCAACATGATCATTCCCATCCCGACTCACATCCCAGTAACAACATGGTATCATACTAAGCATGCAATAAGCAGTAACATTGCAGGGGCCACATGATATCAAACAACTCCTACAGTTGCTAGGATTGTGGTTTGCCTACTACTGTGACAAAAGATAGGTCATGCAAAGGAATGGGTTCATCTATGCGGTAGAATCGTAACATGGTGATCATCCTAAACAATGCATAAGCGAGACATGAGAGGGAAGTGGGATTTTATCGACATGATCAATGGGGTTTTTGCTTGCCTTGCTGACGAGGTTCGGTTTCTGGATCTTCAGCGAAGGGGGTGAACTCTTGCTCCGGTTCCACCTCTACTCGACAAACAAAGCACGAAGTAGCAATCAATATGAATGCAATGCTCAAGCACATGATTGAATGTTAAAGCTTGAAGTATAAGTTTTGATGTGTGAGGCAATTCCATTTAAGTGGAATATATTGCATTTAAAATGCAAATTCAAACTCCACATTTGAATTTAACTTAGCCAAGTTGAATGTGACATAGTTTGATCATTTTGAATCAACTTCAAATGTGTATGATATGCCTCTGAAGTGTGGTTGAATTACATCATAATTCCATGGTCCAAGTAGCAAAAGCATTTGGTTTGAATTTGAATTAAATTCAAATAAACCAAATGACATATGCTACTGGTCCCATTTTAAATTCCACTCAAACAGAGTTGAAAGTTGCATATTTGGAAAGATAATTTTCTCCTGATTATTTTTCATATATTATTTGTCCAATTTGGAGTTAATATGAATTTTCTATGAATTTCCAAAGTTTGGGGTATTTTCTGGATTTTCTGGAATTCTTTAATTCAATTAATCTCTGGAAATTCATTTAAATGATTTATTGCGCAATGCTGACGTCAGGGGGGGCTGACATGTGGGGCCACCTTGTCAGTGGCTGGGTTCACTTAACCCGTGGGTTAAATTAATCCAGTGGCTTAATTAAGCCACTGGGCCCACTGGTAAGTGACCCAGGGGTCACTTAACTGGGTGGTTAACGTCTAACCCACCGGCGGCTTGACGCCGGCGACTGGAGCCGCGGCGGCGACTTGCCGGAGTGAGCTAGGGGCCACGGGAGGGCACGGGAAGGTCACCACTGGATGCAGCGTCGTCCTCCGCGTCTTCTGGAAGCATCAGGGGTCCACGGGGAGGTCGGGAGCGACGACGGCGACGACTCCGGCGGAAGCAGAACCACGGCGAGGTCGTAGTCGACATTACAGCGCATGGTTCGGGCTGATCTCGCGCGCGTTCAAACGCTGGCATGCTCAGGAGCCAAACGCGCGCGCTGGCTGAGTCGAAGGGGCACAGGGGCGACCTCGAGCTCATCCATGGCGGCGACGTGCTTCGGCATCCATGGCGGATCCGGCTAGAGCGAGTAAACGAGGGGGAAAAGTGAGGGGTTTCTCTCGCAAGCTCACCCTGAATCCAGTAGAGGTGGTGGCGAGGGCTGGGGTGGCTCAACGACGGCGGAATCGACGAAGTCCTTCACGGCGGCTGGCGGGAGCTCGAGGAAGAATCCGGCGTCTACGCGGGCTCCGGGCTCGATTCCTTCTGCAGTTCGATGAAGACGACGACGACGAAGAGCTTGGACACGTTCTTGGGGCTCCTCGGCGTCGATGGCCACGCGTGTGCTCGACGGCGCTCCGGCGTGTCCCTCGGGCGGCGATGAAACGTGCGAGAGAGGAAGGGGAAGACGAGGAGGAGGGGGGGAATGAACTGGGGCGGCTGCGTGACGTCTCCAGGACACGAGAAGAGGCACGGGGCGGCCTGGAAGCTCGTCGACGACGACGTGTCGTCCCCAGCTAGCTCGGTGGCATTCCACCGAGCAGCTTGGAGGCGCGGGAGGGGGAAGAAGACGCCCCTGCCCCTGTGGGCCAGCTGGGCTGGGTGGGCCGACTTCGCCTAGGCGCCAAGTAAGCTTTTCTGATTTCTTTCTGTTTAATCTTTCCTTTCTTTTCTGTAATTTTGTTTTGACTTTGGTAAAAATACCAAATCATTTTATTAAATGCTGAAAACTTTTATGTGGCCTCATAATAATATAAACTAGCCACTCATAAACTTTCAACATTTTTAAAATTCAAATGATTTGAATTTTAAATCAAAAAGGGGTATTTCTTTAATTCCAAGGTACTGTTTGAATATTTGAAAAATCTATGAGCATGGGGTGGGTCCCACATCACTTGATATGTGATCACACTCATTTATAAGACTTTTCAAAACTCTAACATGAATTTTTGGAAAATACTTTTGTCTGGCCTTTTGAATTAATTCATCTGGGGGGTGTTCCTTCTCCCATTTTGATTTTGAATTTGATTTCCAAGATTTCTTTTTGAAATTTTGACATGATGCAAAGGCACTAGCTAACCCTAGCACATACCTAACATAGGGTTCTGACAACTCGCCCCCAATCAAAAGATTCTCGTCCCGAGATTCAGAAGTCTGCGGGAGGAAGGTGGGGTACTCGACAGTGAGACGGTCTTCTCTTTCCCACGTAGCTTCTCTTTCAGAGTGGTGTGACCATTGCACTTTCAGAAATATAATCTTCTGACGACGAGTGACACGCTCTGTGGAATCAAGAATACGAACGGGGTATTCTCGATAAGAAAGGTCATCTTGAAGATCAAGCGTTTCATGGTCGACTTCGCGGATGGGGTCCTTGAAGCAACGCCTGAGTTGGGACACATGGAATACATCGTGTACTCGGGAAAGGTGTGGGGGTAGTTCAAGTTGGTAGGCAACTTCTCCACGTTTAGCAATAATGCGGAAAGGTCCGATGTAACGTGGGGCCAACTTGCCATTGATACCGAAATGTTGGGTTCCCTTCAGAGGAGTAACCCGAAGGTAAGCTTTCTCATTCAGATTGTAGCTCTCTTGCCTATGATGACGATCATAGTAGATTTTCTGACAAGACTCTGCTGCTTTCAATTGTTCACGAACGATACGAACTTGCTCTTCTTCTTCCTTGATCATATCCGGTCCAAAGAATTGTCTTTCACCGGTTTCAGACCAGTTTAATGGTGTTCGACATCGTCGTCCATAAAGGAGTTCAAAAGGAGCCATGTTCAGACTAGATTGAAAACTATTGTTATAAGCAAATTCGGCAAATGGAAGAGAATTCTCCCAATTCTTTCCGAATGAGATAACACAAGCTCTGAGCATGTCTTCAAGAATTTGGTTAACCCTTTCGACTTGACCGCTAGACTGAGGATGGAAAGCCGTACTAAAGGAGAGATGAGTTCCCATAGCATTCTGAAAGCTTCCCCAAAATATAGAGGTGAAAAGGCTACCACGATCAGAATTGATTTCCAAAGGAACTCCATGAAGTGATACAATTCTGGAGATGTACAAGTCCGCTAACTGACTAGCAGTTATAGACTCGCGAACCGGAAGGAAGTGAGCAACTTTGGAAAGCCTATCTATGACAACGAAGATGGCATTGCTTCCTTTCTGGGTTCTTGGAAAGCCGGTGATCAAATCCATACCGACTTTGTCCCATTTCCCCTCGGGAATAGACAAAGGTTGAAGTGTACCAGCAGGTCTTTGATGTTCTGCCTTAATGCAACGACAAACATCACATTCGGCAACAAATTGAGCAATGTCTCTCTTCATCCTAGTCCACCAAAATCTCTGGCGTAGATCTCGGTACATTTTTGTGCTACCAGGATGAATTGAGAGGGGTGTGTCATGGGCTTCTTTGAGGATGAGTTGCCTTAGTTCCTTATTCTTAGGTACTACCAAACGATTGCCAAAGAATACCGTTCCCTTGCTATCTGTGGAGAAACATTTAGCAGCTCCGCTAGCAATGTTCTCCTTGATCCGGCGAACACCTCGTGCACGCCTTTGGGCAACTATGATTTGATCCTCAAGAGTTGGTTTCACCACCAAGGTAGAAAGATAGCCATGAGGAACAATTTCAAGGTTGAGTTTGCGAAAGTCCTCATGAAGAAGTGGTTGATACTGCTGTAACATGAGGTTGTTACAGTACGACTTACGACTTAGTGCATCAGCCATGACATTGGCTTTGCCTGGGGTGTAAGAAATTCCTACGTCGTAATATTTTATCAACTCAATCCAGCGTCTTTGCCTGAGATTAAGATCTGGCTGGGTGAAAATATATTTGAGGCTTTGGTGGTCGGAATAAATCTCACAACGATTACCAAGGAGGTAATGTCGCCAAGTGGTTAGGGCATGAACTACGGTAGCGAGTTCAAGGTCATGGGTAGGATAATTCTCTTCATGTGGCCGCAACTGGCGTGAAGCATAAGCTACCACATGTCGATCTTGCAGAAGTATGCATCCTAAACCTTGCCGTGAGGCATCACAATAGATCTCGAAATCCTTTTTGGTGTTTGGAGGTGCAAGTACAGGTGCAGAAGTCAATCTTATTTTTAGCTCTTGAAAGCTTTCCTCGCACTTGGGAGTCCATAAGAATTTCTTATCTTTCTTGAGGAGTTCAGTTATAGGCTTTGCAACTTTAGAAAAGTTCTCGACGAAGCGACGGCAATAGCTGGCTAGGCCAAGAAAACTCCTAACTTGCTTAACCGATTCAGGTGGAGTCCAGTCAAGGACGGCCTGAACTCTCTCGGGATTCACAGCAATGCCTTTTGTAGAAATCACGTGGCCAAAATAGGTCACTTCTGGTAGCCAGAATTCACACTTGGAGAATTTAGCGTACAGGCGATGCTCTCTAAGCTTCATCAATACCAGCCTTAAGTGTTCGGCATGATCTCCTTCGTTCTTCGAGTAGATGAGAATATCATCGAGATAAACCACAACAAATTTATCTAGGTACTCCATGAAGATCGAATTCATCAAGCGTGAGAATGTGGCGGGGGCATTGGTTAAACCAAAGGACATGACGGTGTACTCGTAAAGACCATAACGAGTAGTACAAGCCGTTTTGGGAATGTCCTCGTTTCGGATTCTGATCTGATGATAACCTAATCTCAAATCCATCTTGGAGAAGACGGAGGATCCTGCACGTTGATCATAAAGATCATTGATCCTGGGCAATGGGTACTTGTTCTTTATCGTCGCTAAATTTAGCGGGCGATAGTCTACGCACATCCTTTCTGTTCCATCTTTCTTCTTTACGAACAGAACGGGGCAACCCCATGGCGATGAGCTAGGGCGGATGAAGCCTTTTTCCAACGAAGCATCAAGTTGGGTTTTTAGCTCAGCTAACTCATGTGGGGCCATTTTATATGGGCGTTTGGAAATTGGTGCGGTTCCGGGAACAAGATCCACTATAAACTCTACACATCTGTCGGGTGGCATGCCCGGCAGCTCTTCAGGAAAGACATCCGGGAAGTCACGAACCACCGGAATATCTTCAAGTTCGGGAAGGGGAAGTACATTCAAGGAATGCACTTGGGTTCTTGTTCTGGGTGAGGTATAGCTGACGGTTTGGCCTGAAGGGTGGGTGAGTTTCACGGATTTGCTTCTGCAATCCAGGTAGGCATTCTGTCTTGATAGCCAATCCATGCCAAGGATGACATCAATGTCTGAAGACTTGAGGGCTATGAGTGAAGCAAGGAATACTAAACCCTCAATTGCAATTTGATTACCATGGCTCACTCTATTAGTTTGCCATCTTGACCCTGGAATTTGAATAATCATCGGGGTGGACAATTCAACAAAGGGTAACTCATGACGAAGTGCATAACTTTCCGACATGAATGAATGAGATGCTCCTGGGTCGAAAAGAACGGAAGTAGGAACAAAATTTACTGGGAGCGTACCAAGAATGACGTCAGTGGTGTCGTCAGTCTCTTCGGCGACAATCTGGTTCAGACGTCCACGAGTGGCGGGAGGAGCGGTTTTGGCGGTGAAGACCTTCTGGGGTGGCTTGCCACGACCATTGTTGTTGTTGTTGCCTCCGGCACGTGGTGGAGCATTCTGGTGTTGGAGCTGGTTCTGGGGGCACTCACGAGAATAGTGGCCTGCCTGACCACACTTGTAACAGGCTCCGAAAACAGTTCTTGGAGCTGGGTTGTTTGGTGGAGTTGGGTGGAACTGGGTGGGTGGACGAGGCGCCACATAGGATGGCCTCGGGGGGTTGTTCTGGCGGAACATGCTGTTTGGGATCCAGATCTTGCGCTTCTGGGAGCCAGAATTGGATGAACTATCATCTCTAGGGTGTTTGCGAAAGTCGTTGGGGGTGTTCATGTCCTCGGCTTTGATGGCCTTGTTGACAAGGACCTGTAATGTGGCAAAGTCATGAAGGTTGAGCTCGCGACGGAGTCCGGAGTTGAGGCCACGACGGAACCTCTCTTTTTTCTTGGAGTCGGTGGAAACTTCTTCGGTAGCGTAACGAGCCAGTCGGTTGAACTCACGACTAAACGCATCGACGGTCCTTCTGCCTTGAGTGAGGTTGCAGAACTCCTCACGCTTGCGGTCCATGAGACCCTTGGGAATGTGGTGCTCACGGAAGGACGTGCAGAATTCCTCCCAAGATGTAGGCGGTCGAACGGGTCGCATATTCAGAAAGTTCTCCCACCAAGAGCTAGCTGCACCTTCGAGATGATACGTGGCGTAGCTGACCTTGTCGCCATCTGCAACATGGCCGGCTTGGAGCTTCCTCTCGATGCTGCAGAGCCAGTCATCGGCGTCAAGGGGCTCGATGGAGTAACTGAAAACCGGGGGATGAAGTCGGATGAAGTCGTTCAGGAACACCAACTCATTGCGCTGCTGAGTGGTGTTGCGTGTAATAACTTCCAACAGGTGGTGAGAGTCTCGGCGGTTCCTCTCCACTTCCATCAGAACTTGTGCCATCGTGGGTGGGGGTGGAAGGTTGCCTTCCTCCTGGTCATTCCCACGACCTTGGTTACGACCAACCTGGCCACGGGTTCCTTGAGACATCCTGAAGGTGAAATCAATTCAAACAGAGTTGATTTGAAGAGTCTAAACAAGGTATTGAAGTACTGGAAGTATTACAGAGCAACGGAAGTAATCATCTTGACAACATGGTGACAAAAGCATACAAGCCATATATTCACAAGCTGTCATACAAACCATACATCGTTTTAGTACAAGCACCAAGCTAATACAAACGTGATGAAGATGATACATCATTCAGAGGCACTCTGACTTCCTATACATTATTTATCTAAGCCTCTGGAACTTAGACACCTTGCTTACAATATACTAAGATACTACTACATCCTCACTAAGTAAGACCACAGGCGGTCTCACTCATCTCCATCTCCATAGTAGTCCTCGTAAAAGTTACTCGCGTATCCCGGTAGCTGGAGGTGACCATCGGAAAACACGGAGGCTTGTGGACCCTGATATCCATTTGGGCAAGGATGGGGCCTAGGTCCAGTGTAGGGTGGAAGCAAAGGACCACGGGGTGGAAAAATGCCTCCAATCTCGGGCCAAGAAACTCGAGAAGGCATCTGAGTCCTCACTGTATAGATCGCATCAAACTCAACTGATCCCACGCTCACAAAGGGTGCCAAGAGCGTCAGTTCTCGGTACAGACGAACTCGGGTGGCGTGGAGCTCAAAACGGAGAGCGCGTGCATCACGATCTCTGTCACTAGCGAACCTAGCAGTCACCTGGAGTGCTGGATCCTCTGCAGAGTGATCTGAGTAGAGTCCGGTGTAATATCCCTCTTCTCCTGGAAGTGCAGCAGGGATATAGCGGAATGAGGTCTCTCTCAGCATGGTGTGCTCCTCTCTCAGCAGTGTAATACATGAATATGCAGCATCCTGCACAGCCATGTTCTCGGTAACGCCAATGCCATGTCCAAAGTGGATAGGCTGGGTGAATCCAACGTGGTGCGGATAGATCCGGACAATGAAGTGGAACTGCGTCTGGTTGAAGCCGTGAAACTTCTCCACGATGGTGTACTCAGGGTACCATCGATATCCCACATAGGACATCATCTCGATCAACGTGGCGGGATGGCCACGCACACCGAGGCACCTGGTCAAACGAACAATCTGCCGAGGGGGAAGATCTGCCATCTGAAACAGAAAGGAGTTTGCAAATGCATCAGATTATGAGATAAACCTGGAATGACTCGGACAGCATAACGGCAATAATTGTAAGAAATGACAATTTCTTCCAACATGGAAACAACACTTACATACGATGTAGTAAAACAGGGAGCATAACCAATCTAACAAACCGATCACAACTTTCCTACGGCTATAAGGAAGCAAACAACGAGATGTTCTAATCAGACAGAGGCGAGCCTAGTCCTATCTTCCCGTAGAATAAGATGAGGGTGACTCAGAACTCAGAACGAAGGGGGTAAGGAGAAAAAAGAAGCCTTACGTTGTTCCCTTATATACCCATAGTAACTATATAACTATAGAAAGCTAGACTCGACTTCGGCCAAGGCTACTAGTCCTATAGTCAGTCCTGCTCTGATACCAAGTCTGTCGAGACCCGGGGTTAGCGTATGCAAGTACAGTTAAGACATAGTCATATGGAGAGCCGAGAACCGCACCCACTTGTCTAAGCAGACAAGGCCAAGCACTGAACATTCTCGGAAAGCATCGTACGTGAGGGGCATCCCATCCAGGCCGGATGATCAACTGAGATGGGTCCTCATCGTCCGCACACAAGTCAAATGATATGGGTGGTGAACCCCCATATTCAAAGACAAGTCGCCTCAACCATACTACCAACTATCTCAAACTCTTAGATAGACTTACTCCAGCCCGATCACTTAGTCGGGGTCTAGGGCGGGCTCGATCATACCACAAAGTGTGCACGAGACGGAGTCTCGAATAATCGCATCGCGATGCCTCATGCCGCGCACATCTAAGGGCCACTTGGTGTATGAAAGACCGCCAGCCAGAACACAACTAAGGTATCGAAAACCCATACAAAGACATGCATGTTATAAACATACACGCATCACACATGCCTTGTATGAACAGCAGGTACCATTGCAATTCTCTACAAAGTATACATTTTATTTATAACTCTTATAGAGTACACACAGAGATCACATACATGTGATCCAACATTACATTACAAGCGGAAGCAAATTATGTCTGAGTACAGACAAGTTTAACAAATGGCTTAAGAAGCCTTATTTAAACACAAAGCCCTCCACGAGGGAACCAGTCTGCTGACTGAGACTAGACTAGCTTAACTTCAGTCGTCCAGCTCGATGAAGAAGCCACCTTCGGGGTCAGTGGCGTCATCTAAAACATAGATTAAGCAAACATGAGTACAAAGGCGTACTCAGCAAGACTTACATAGGAACTATACTACTCATGCACATGTATCAAGGTAAGGGACGTGGGGTTCACTTGCAGAAATGCCAGCTTTAACTTTGCTAATCCTGAACTACGAGTACCAGACTTTGAGGTAAGAAGCGTACACGAGTCCACTACTTTCACCAACCAATACATCACTATGGTGCCTTCCTCGACTTCCCCACGAGGAAGCACGCCATAGCACTCACACTTATCTGGGTGTGTTTTAGAAGTATCCGGTTCAAGTTGTCTAATAATCAAGCTAAGCTTTCCAAGCAGTCCATAACCGCGGACGCGGCTATTCGAATAGGTTTGTTAACCTTGCAAGGGTGTACCGCTACACACACATGATCATCATTTACCGCCTTTGATCTCGACACCATTCAAGGGGTGCCAGTGAGGATGCTCACCACAACTGTTACCTCATAGCCGATCTAGTCCGAGAAAGCCGCCTACTTGGGTTGGTTACCACAATCGTGAACCCGGCCGGTTTACCGAAGTGGACCCAAGTGATGTGTGCGTGGTGCATAAGCCGGTCTCGGATGAGCCGTTCTCTCACTTAGCATCCAGGCCACAGACCTACCAGAACTCCGAACTAGTGCGACATCTGGACATCGAAAGGGATGAGTTAATAGGTTGAGAGGGGTCAGTGAGCCCAATGTGTGGTTGTACTCTTCATCTTGGATCACCACACAAGAACTCGGACTTAGGGCGGTGTTCAACGAGACAACCCACCGTGTACTCCTACACAGCCTCTCATCGTTCACCTTGTATTAGGGTCGATTCACCAACACTTTTCTACCATCATCAACATGATCATTCCCATCTCGACTCACATCACAGTAACAACATGGTATCATACTAAGCATGCAATAAGCAGTAACATTGCAGGGGCCACAGTATATCAAACAACTCCTACAGTTGCTAGGATTGTGGTTTGCCTACTACTGTGACAAAAGATAGGTCATGCAAAGGAATGGGTTCATCTATGCGGTAGAATCGTAACATGGTGATCATCCTAAACAATGCATAAGCGAGACATGAGAGGGAAGTTGGATTTTATCGACATGATCAATGGGGGTTTTGCTTGCCTTGCTGACGAGGTTCGGTTTCTGGATCTTCAGCGAAGGGGGTGAACTCTTGCTCCGGTTCCACCTCTACTCGACAAACAAAGCACGAAGTAGCAATCAATATGAATTCAATGCTCAAGCACATGATTGAATGTTAAAGCTTGAAGTATAAGTTTTGATGTGTGAGGCAATTCCATTTAAGTGGAATATATTGCATTTAAAATGCAAATTCAAACTCCACATTTGAATTTAACTTAGCCAAGTTGAATGTGACATAGTTTGATCATTTTGAATCAACTTCAAATGTGTATGATATGGCTCTGAAGTGTGGTTGAATTACATCATAATTCCATGGTCCAAGTAGCAAAAGCATTTGGTTTGAATTTGAATTAAATTCAAATAAACCAAATGACATATGCTACTGGTCCCATTTTAAATTCAACTCAAACAGAGTTGAAAGTTGCATATTTGGAAAGAGAATTTACTCCTGATCATTTTTCATATATTAGTTGTCCAATTTGGAGTTAATATGAATTTTCTATGAATTTCCAAAGTTTGGGGTATTTTCTGGATTTTCTGGAATTCTTTAATTCAATTAATCTCTGGAAATTCATTTAAATGATTTATTGCGCAATGCTGACGTCAGGGGGGGCTGACATGTGGGGCCACTTGTTAGTGGCTGGGTTCACTTAACCCGTGGGTTAAATTAATCCAGTGGCTTAATTAAGCCACTGGGCCCACTGGTCAGTGACCCAGGGGTCACTTAACTGGCTGGTTAACGTCTAACCCACCGGCGGCTTGACGCCGGCGACTGGAGCAGCGGCGGCGACTTGCCGGAGTGAGCTAGGGGCCACGGGAGGGCACGGGAAGGTCACCACTGGATGCAGCGTCGTCTTCCGCGTCTTCTGGAAGCATCAGGGGTCCACAGGGAGGTCGGAAGCGACGACGGCGACGACTCCGGCGGAAGCAGAACCACGGCGAGGTCGTAGTCGACGTTACAGCGCATGGTTCGGGCTGATCTCGCGCGCATTCAAACGCTGGCATGCTCAGGAGCCAAACGCGCGCGCTGGCTGAGTCGAAGGGGCACAGGGGCGACCTCGAGCTCATCCATGGCGGCGACGTGCTTCGGCATCCATGGCGGATCCGGCTAGAGAGAGTATACGAGGGGGAAAAGTGAGGGGTTTCTCTCGCAAGCTCACCCTGAATCTAGTAGAGGTGGTGGCGAGGGCTGGGGTGGCTCAATGGCGGTGGAATCGACGAAGTCCTTCATGGCGGCCGGCGGGAGATCAAGGAAGAATCCGGCGTCTACGCGGGCTCCGGGCTCGATTCCTTCTGCAGTTCGATGAAGACGACGACGACGAAGAGCTTGGACACGTTCTTGGGGCTTCTCGGCGTCGATGGCCACGCGTGTGCTCGACGGCGCTCCGGCGTGTTCCTCGGGCGGCGATGAAACGTGCGAGAGAGGAAGGGGAAGACGACGAGGAGCGGGGGAATGGACTGGGGCGGCTGCGTGACGTCTCCAGGACGCGAGAAGAGGCACGGGGCGGCCTGGAAGCTCGTCGACGACGACGTGTCGTCCCCATCTAGCTCGGTGGCATTCCACCGAGCAGCTTGGACGCGCGGGAGGGGGAAGAAGACGCCCCTGCCCCTGTGGGCCGGCTGGGCTGGGTGGGCCGACTTCGCCTAGGCGCCAGGTAAGCTTTTCTGATTTCTTTCTGTTTAATCTTTCCTTTCTTTTCTGTAATTTTGTTTTGACTTTGGTAAAAATACCAAATCATTTTATTAAATGCGGAAAACTTTTATGTGGCCTCATAATAATATAAACTAGCCACTCATAAACTTTCAACATTTTTAAAATTCAAATGATTTGAATTTTAAATCAAAAATGGGTATTTCTTTAATTCCAAGGTACTGTTTGAATATTTGAAAAATCTATGAGCATGGGGTGGGTCCTACATCACTTGATATGTGATCACACTCATTTATAAGACTTTTCAAAACTCTAACATGAATTTTTGAAAAATACTTTTGTCTGGCCTTTTGAATTAATTCATCTGGGGGGTGTTCCTTCTCCCATTTTGATTTTGAATTTGATTTCCAAGATTTCTTTTTGAAATTTTGACATGATGCAAAGGCACTAGCTAACCCTAGCACATACCTAACAGAGGGTTCTGACAACTCGCCCCCAATCAAAAGATTCTCGTCCCGAGATTCAGAAGTCTGCGGGAGGAAGTGACATAGCATGCGAATTCTCCACAAGTGATAATTTGTGTCATCAAAATCAAAGGTTTCATTTTGCACTATACCACAAGTCGACGTCTTACTCTCCAGGCGGTTAATCCTAATAAGGAGAGACCTTGCTCTGATACCAATTGAAAAGACCACGATGTCGCCTAGAGGGGGGGTGAATAGGATTTTTAACCTTCATGGATTTGTCCAAATCCGGATGCGGAAATAAACTAAGAGGATACTTAACAAGCACAAACCCTTAATATTCTAGGCTCAACTAAGTGCACAAACAACTTTATTCTAAACAATATGAACACAATGAGGATACTAGTAGGCACAAGTAAGTTACACAAACTTACACAAGATATATGTACCATAAGATGTGGATATGAGAGATAAAAAACAATATCAATTCACACTAAGAACAATATGGAGCAATAGTACCATGTATGAATAGCGGAGTATAATGTGTTGGACTAAAATGTTCACTACGATATGATAACCCACAAAATATAATGCGGAAAACAAGATATAGTGAATGCAAGGTCAAGTGACCAAAGTAAACCACAAGTAGTGAGCTAGGGTTAGAGATAACAGTAGACTCGGAGACGAGGATGGATCCCGATGTTCACTTCCTTGGAGGGAAGCTACTCACCGTTTGAAGAGAGTGGGTGTTACCACGAAGGCACACCAAAGCCACAAAGGCTCACCCTATTCCCGTGTTAGACCTTCAGGCGGCCTCCAAACCTTCACAAACTTTCTGGGGGGAAAATCACAAGTTGATTCCTCGTCGGAGCACTCCTACCGCCTAGGAGTCTCCAACCTCCAAGAGTAACAAGATCAAGGCGGAAATGATCAAGACTTGATCAAATAGCGAATTCCTTTGGTCAAAAGAGGGAGAGGGGTGGATCTATCAATGGGTGAAATATCTCTTAAGAACTCTCACAAATCTCTTCGGGATCTAGGATTTGGTGTAGGAGATAGGGGAGGGAGCCTTTTATGGTTCTTGTGTGTTTGGAATGAAGTGCTCAACTCTCACGTGTTGTGCTGAGGGGGTTTACATAGTCCAAGGGACAAAATGGTCGTTGGAGCATTCTTCCTGCATAAGTGTCGGACGTCCGACATGTATCGGACGTCCGAGATCAGTGAGCATGCGCAGACGAACATAGTTAAATCAAAGTACAGTGGCCAGGTACCGGACGTCCGACAACGACCAGACATCCGATGACAGGATGTCTGATGGGGGTTGGATTTCCGTTATATACAAGGAGAAATCCCACTAACCTCCCGGACTCTTTATCTGACAACAACCGGACGCCCGAGCACCGAACGTCCTACATGCATCGGGCGTTCGACCAGAAAAAAAACCAGCAGGAACCCAATACTGAAACGAGCATAGCTTTTACATACTAACTCCGATTTTGATGATCTTGGGCTTACTTTAAAGCTATTGAAAAGCCAAAGGTCCTAACATAGAGAACCACCCAAGATAAACCAAAATGGAAGGTGCAATGTATGTAAAGGATAAGTCATAGGATTTGAGGAATGAGTTGTCTTTGGATTTCACCCTTTTTTTGGTATAAGGATAGGATTGGAATTGAGTTAGGAATTGTTGAATTGAGAAAGCCCATAACTAAAACTCTTTGATATCCTCTTAATAGTGCGGGATCCCTATAACTCAATAATAATAAAAGAATTATAATGTAGCTTCTGGAAATCCATTCTTGAGCATCCATCCTTTTCGATGGTCAATGATCCACGACACAATACCTTTGACTTGAGCGTTCCACTTGAGCTTGATGATGGGGTCATGCTTGGCTCAAGATTTCCATGAAATATTGGTCACATAACTTGGTGAAGACTTCAATTAGTTTCCTCGTAAGTCATGATGAAAGCATTGCATTATATGCCATCTTCACATGAGCCACCACATGATCATCCGCAAGCTTCAAGCATGTAATCCTATGAGATGCATATCTTGAACTTGACCTTGCATAACTTGTTGACCATTACACTTCATGTCATCATATTATGGGCAATTGTGATCTTTCTCTTGATGCATTCCTATGAGAATCACCTAACCCTCAAAGATATAGAAATACATCGTATGGGTTAGAACTCAAAGCACAATTGACAATTGCTTACCATGCCATAAGATCCCATGTGGTACAGAAGTAGTGCTTGAGTGATGACCATCAAGATTCAATCTTTCATCTTTCTCTTTGTCAACATTCATCTTTACTCCATGATCAAGTGGTGTCCATTCCAAAAGACACATGACAGATATATTGCGCGAATTATTGAGTCCTTAAGACAGCCTCAAATGGACAAGTGTTCAACATGAATATTCTCGGTCTTGTTGAGGAAAATGATTTTTATTTTCGAATCCTCTTAATCCGAGGTTGTATACAACACGTGAGACCCAAAAGTTGATCTTCAATATATTGTATTCATTGCAAATTCATCCATTCTTCTTATCATTATCTATGGGACAACCATCCATAGATCCATGATGCCATTGTTGCTTTATTGGAATCATCATTCATTGCCAAGCAACAATGGATACATTTGTGTTGATAAACAATGTTCTTAATGCACTGCCTATGTAACTTTCCTTCAAATATATATATATATCAATGCAAACATTAGTCCATAAGGATGGTCATTAATTACCAAAACCACACATGGGGTGACAAGGGGGTGACCCCACGACTCCTACATGTGAGACTACCTTATAACGACCCGGTTCATCACAAACCGGAGTCTCTTTGCATTCTGTGCTAGTCCCTGGATCAATAGCTAGCACACACAGTACATGATGTAATATCAAGAATAAACCATATGTCATATATATTACATCGAAGATCCAGTATTACAATAAAGCATACCTGCATAGCTCAAGGCTAGCTTACAAATAAAACACAGCGGAAAACAATAAGAGCTTCGTGGCGTCCATCCACTCCACCGGCATAGTTGAGTATAGACATCGCAACCCTACATCGCATCACTTACTCATCGTATAAAATCCTGCAACACCGAAGGTTACAGCCCGACAACAGGTCAGTACATCTGATTTGTACGACAAGTCACACGAAAAAGGATATAACAGACCTACATCTACATGCGAGGATAAGTCAAAGGAAAGGCTTATGGTTTTATTTTGCAGAAAGCTGATTTTTCCCTCACATACTATAACTAATCAAATTTTAATTTATCTTGCTAGTCCTAAGTATGGTTGAATCGGGCTACACCAATTCCAACCATCCCTTTATTAAAAGTTCCCACTAGAATTCTTATTAAGGTGAAATATCTGTCAAGACCATCCAACAACAATAATGCCCAGTTGCTCAAAGTTGTCCATAACCGTGGACACGGCTAATCATGATCAGTTTTTACACTCTGCAGAGGTTTGTACACTTTCCCAACTAGACTCAACCCGAAGATTGAGACATAGTCTTTCAGAAAAGTTTGCCTCCACCATTTGGTAGCCGGTACACCCATGATTTCTACATCAGCTAGCTACCAGGGCCAGGTTCCCCACAATTTACTCATCTAAGCCAGAGCCCATATAGCTAGTGGTTGTACATGGAAGCTACTAGTCACACTGTCTTTCCGATCATTTTGATCCTGGACGGCGCCCACTGCGTTCAGAGGGTAATCGCCATGACGCACCCGGTTCACCACCAAAACAACAATTCGGGAAGCATTTAGCCCTGGTCTCTCCTTATCCAAGGCACGAGCCCCAACATGCATTCCTTGCCTGTCTAGTGGTGATTTCTATTTAAGTTTTCTAGTCAAGTCATTAATCCTCACATAGCTCAATGATAACTCAACCAATCCCCGTCGACAAAGTAATAGCAATATATAACAATCACGATCCTAGGGCGACAATGAAATACAAGGTCAGAACATATGGCTATCCTACTAGGTTTAAAACATAACTAATATATAGTCCTACACATGCATAGAGTGATAATTTGCTACATGCATAATAAAAAATATAGGTTGAGGTATGGTCAAAGTGTAACTTTCCTTTTCCATTCGGTGAAGTTCTTCGCTCTCACGGTCCAGTCAACTCTACTCGCCACACTCCGAGAAATCTATCGCAAGAGAAAGAACTCCAATAAGCAATCAAATCACAAGGCAAACAAAAGAACAACAAAACAAACACAAAAGGTTTTAGCAACAAAAAAAAGCTTTGAAGTGCAAAGGTGTCGATGTGCTCGAAGGAGATCGGTGGAAGTGAACTGTAGAGAGTCAACAGATAAAGATTCATCGGTAAGTAGTTGTGGACATGGACATTTATGAATTCGAGGTGAATATCATGCCCACATGAAAAGTGTATGAATCTTACCGATAACATGTCTCAAGTGATCTGATATGCAAAAAGAATCACGTGAAACGGAATACTTCAACGCAGGTCATAGAAAGTTCAAATCTGAATTGAATTTGAATTTAAACAGATCAAGAAATATTTGAATTTTTGTGTACACATGCTATTAACAGAAAGTACATGGAACGAGTGGTCCAACGCAAAAAGAATCACTCGATTTGCATAAACGGTTTACAAGATACGGCCTCCAGGATTTGAATTTGAATTTGAAATAAAATCAAATTCAAAATTGTGCAAAGTGTGCAAAAATTAATTCCATGCTAAAGTACAGAACAACATGAGCGCGTAGAAAAATGTTTCACCTCGATCCGACGCACGGTGTAGAAGATATTGCGGGCGCAAGAATGGGGTCTTTTCTGCAAAAACTAATGATCCGCAATTATCTTTTCTTCAGAAAAAGCGATCGGGTCCCTTGCGGCAGATCTGGCCGGAGTTGACTTTCGAGGGCTTCTCCGGCGAGTTTGGGTGACGGCTGCGAGGGGCGGCGAGGGCGCGGCGCACCAGAGGGCATGCATGGGCGATGGCGTGCGCGGCTCCGGCCGCGGCTGCGTGCGAAGGCAACGGCGAAGGGCGGCGCGGGCGGCGGTGGCCAGCCGGCGGGGACGACGAGTGGTGGCGGGCGGCGGCGCAGGGGCGGCGATCGGGGAAGCGCAAGGTGGCGCGCGCGAGGTGGAGGGCGACACGGTGGCTGGCGTGAGCGCGCGGCGGCGGCTCGGGCGCGGCTGGAGGCGGCGCGGGCGGCGCTCCGACCGGCGAGGCAGTTGCCGGCGGCGCTCCGGCGGCGGTCGGGGTCGCGGCGGCGGCGGCCCGACGGGCGGGTCCCGCGGCTAGGGTTCCAAAAAAAGAAAGAGAGAAAAAGAAAGTTTGGATTTTTATTTATAACCAGAGAAAAAGAAAAAAACCAATCGATCCGAGTTGGGCTCTAATTGCGCTCGCGGCGGAGACAAACTACTGGGCCAGGCTACCGATTTTTCTTTTCATTTAAAAATCGAAACTTCAAACAATTGTAGAAAAATAAATACTCATCAGAAAAATATGAAATAAATCAAATAAAGTGCAATAAATTATTAAAATTAATTTTATTTGGTCAAAAGCATTGACAACCCATTTCTAAATAATTAAATATAAGTTTTAAAATTGTTACACCCATAAATAATTTTGGAAAAAATAAAAATATCCCATTGGAAAAAATAAAAATATCCCATTGGAATACTTTTTCAACACCCGACAAGTATCGTCCAACCTATGCCTATCTCTATGACAAACCCAGGGTCCCTGACCATGGGATTTTCCGGGGTTGATCCCCGTCAATTGGCGCCGTCTGTGGGAACTACACAGGTTGGAATCACGATCTCGGCGGTCCCGCCCTCAGCAGACCAAGACTCGAGAACTAGAACCAGATCTAGCCCGCTCGAGGAATTCAAGATCACCACAAGCATCTCCGTCATCTCATCAAGATCATCCAGCCTGTGGCCGAGCCAAGTCTAGCACCACGACGACTGTCAGATCCATCGACGACGGAAGAGAACTCGACGACTTAGAAGCCAAACGCGAGGACCCTACACTGGGACAACACTCGAAGAGCCACGGCGCGCGGCCGAAGACTCGCCCATCAGTCGACGACCCGCTGCCGCCCGGACTCCCACCACACACCAATACAGCGACTCCGAAACCCAGAACGGATAGTACTACGACCCCGATCAGAGGCCAGACGAATTCGCCAACTTCATCCGAAGCCAATCACTCAGTTATAGGATAGAACTTGACCCAAGAGTCCACAGCCGAGCAGAAGACCACTCGCATACCTTCCAAGTCTCAAGGAGAAGAAGGCACGCCGGCTCCAGCAAGCTCCCAGCTAAAGAGCAACTAGAAGGACCTTGCGCGATCCACTGTTTTGAAGACAGCCGAGGACATCTCAGAGCAAGCCACACCCTGGGAGATTGCCGCCTATTCGCCGAACTCTCCAACAGCCTCAAGGAGGAGAAGCAGCGTGAAGCGAAACGCACTCGAAGAAGTACGTAGTCACCCGCACCAAGCGCAGAGGAGCAATACCCCGCGTCCCAGGGACGAATCTGCATGATCCAAGAAGGAAGACCCTCGAAAGCAAAGCAAGATGACTACACCCTGCAAGCCGAAGCATCCGAAGGCCTAAAGATAACTGAAACCTACCAACTAAGCGGCGCTGAGACCAGCATCACGTTCTCACGGAGCGACCATCCACCTGCAGTCCCGAGACCCGGGCATGCACCCCTGGTCCTCGAGGCTCAGATCGGAGGATACGACATGGACAAAATTTTCATGGACGGAGGCAGTAGTCTCAACATAATCTTTGCCAGCACCCTACGCAAGATGTTAATCCCATGATCAGTTTGGAAGAAGTCAGGCACCACAATACACGGCGTAGTTCCGGGCGAAGCAGCCACCTCCATCAGAAAAATACAGCTTGACGTGATCTTTGGCAGCAAGCGCAACTTCGCAAAACAAGCGCTCGAGTTCGAAATGCTCGACTGGCAATCGCAGTATCACGCCATACTCGGGCGACCGGTGTTCGCACAGTTCATGGCGGTTCCACACTATGCATACCTCAAGCTCAAGATGCCAGGACTAGCAGGAATAATCACAGTCAACGGAAGCTTCATCAGATTGAACCAGTGTGACCGCGACTTCCACAAAGTCTCAAACACATTCGGAGCCCAAAAACAGCTCAAAGAAATAGCCATGGTGACGGACAAAAGCATATTTCCACTAGCAAACAGAAGCGAGACAAATGAATTCGGTCGCGACTTCAGCGTCGACAGCGACACAATCACACACCAAGTACACCCAACAGACCCAGAGAAGACTGTCCGCGTATATGCCCACCTTCCAGAAGAGCAAGAAACCGCCCTCATAACCTTCCTCCGTGAAGAATGGAAATTTTTCGCCTGGTGCCCAGCCGACATGCCAGGAATACCACGAGAATTCGCGGAACACGCGCTTCACATCAAGCCAAACACGAAGCCAGAAAAACAAGCGATGCGACGGTTTTCAGGGCCCAAACGCAGAGCAATCGGAGAAGAAGTCAACCGACTACTCGACGCACAGTTCATCAGAGAGAAAAAGAAAGCAACATGGATAGAAAACCCAGTCCTAGTCCCTAAAGAGGACCGAGGTACTGAGGATGTGCGTCGACTACGGGCCTATCAACAAGCATTGCCCAAAAGACCACTTCCCCCTGCCAAGAATCGATCAAACAATCGACTCCACAGCAGGATGCGACCTCCTATCTTTCCTCGACGCATACTCAGGATACAATCAGATCAGGATGAAGGAAGATGATGAAGAGCACACCTCGTTCATCACCCCCTACGGAGTATTCTGTTACCAAACTATGCCCTTCGGACTAAAAAATGCCGGAGCCACATACCAACGGATGATGCAAACATGTCTGAGAGACCAGATCGGCAGGAACGTCTAGGTCTATGTAGACGACATTGTCATCAAAACTTATAGCGCAAACACACTACTCGACGACCTCCGCGAGACGTTCGCGGCCCTCAACAAGTACAGGATCAAGTTGAACCCCAAAAAATGTGTGTTCGGCATCCCAGCCGGAAAACTACTCGGGTACATGGTCTCTTCCCGAGCAATCGAAGCAAACCCGGAAAAGGATCAAGCAATCGGAAAATGCAAAGGCCAACCAACATCAGAGGAATACAAAAGCTCATAGGAAAACTCGCAGCATTGAGCCACTTCATCAGCAGGCTAGGCGAAAGGACCCTACCTTTCTCCAAACTGCTGAGAAAAGGAGAAAAATTCGAGTGGACCGAGGAAGCCAGCAATGGATGCATAGACCTGAAGAAAAACCTCTCTACCCCACCAATCTTGGCGGTGCCAAAAGAAAGGGAAAAGTTATATCTCTATATAGCAGCACGCAGCAGCGTCGTGAGCATAGTGCTTGTCGTCGAGCGTGCAGAAGAAGGCAAAATCCAAAGCATCCAAATACTAATTTATTACCTGAGCACGCTACTCACTAAGCCACAACAGCGGTACCCACATTACCAGAAGCTCTTGCTCACCATCATCATGACCTCCAGGAAAGTATCGCAATACTTCGATGAACACTCCATCACAATCGTGAGCAGCGCACCACTCGCGGACATCCTCAACAATCCCGGCGCGACCGGTCGAGTGGCCGAGTGGAACATGGAGTTTAGCCCGCGAGACCTATAGTTCAAACACCCAACAACAATAAAAGCCCAAGTACTCCCAGACTTCCTAGTCAAGTGGGCAGAAGTCCAAACACCAGGGCCCCCAAACTTGTCCAACTCCTCGACGATGTACTTCGACAGATCCAAAAGAAAGCAAGGAGCTGGAGCAGGCGTCGTCCTAGTCTCCCCCAAAGGAACGAAGCTCAAATACATCCTCTAGATCAACTTCAGCAACGCCTATAACAATGAAGCAGAGTACGGGGCGCTAATTAACGGCATGCGCATGGCAAAAACTTGTGGTGCCACTCGCCTATCGATCTATGGAGACTCCAACCTCGTCGTCCAGCAGGCGATGAGAGAATGCAACGCAGTCGCAGACAACATGGAAGCTTACCAGAAGCTCTACAATGCGCTAGAAGGAGGATTCGATGGCTGTAACCTCAACTATATCGCCATCGCAAACAATACAGAAGCCGACGAACTCGCGAACATCGGGTCAACTCGAGGACCAATACCACCAGGCGTTTTCCTCGAAAGCATCAATCAGAGATCAATAAAAGCAAAGCCAGCGGAGCCCAAAGCGGTCGCGGAAGAAGACGACACAAATGAGCCAACAAAGGTGGTGAAAACGAGCGCAGCTGACGCTACAAACAGCCAGGCAATCAAAGTTGAAGCACCAGCAGAACTCGAAGACCCGGCCTGGGCAAGACCTTTTCTTCGATTCCTAATCGAAGGCACCCTACCACAAGACGTTGCAGAAGCCCGACGCATCAGTCGATGATCCAAAGCATTCACAGTAATCAACAGACAGCTCTACAAGCGCAGCATTTCCCAGGTCCTAAAAAAGTGCATAGACGAGGAACACGACAAAGCCCCACTACTGGAGGATCACGAAGGCACCTGCGGGCACCATGCCAGAAGTTGAGCACTCGTGGCAAAAGCCTTTCCATCAGGATTCTATTGGCCAACCTCCATGAGAAACGCAGAGGATATTGTATGGCGTTGCATCCCGTGCCAGAAATTTGCCAGCACGCCGCACGCCCCAGCATCAGAACTCAAAACAATACTATTATCATGGCCATTAGCCACATAGGGACTCGACATGGTAGGCCCACTCAAGAAATCATCAAAAGGAGGAAGAACACACCTACTGGTCGTAGTCGACAAATTCACCAAATGGATCGAGGCAGTACCAATCACCAGCTCAATAGCCCTCACGACAGTTAACTTCATCAAATCAATTATCTTCAGATTCGCAGTACCACAGAACATCATCACAGACAACGGTACCAACTTTACAACGGCAGAGCTCCAAAACTTCTGTCAATAATTGGGAATCAAAATCAACTACGCATCAGTCACACACACGCAATCTAATGGCCAAGTGGAGAAAGCAAACGGTTTAGTATGCGGATGAATAAAGAAGCGACTCCTGGGACCACTCGAGCAAGCCGCAGGCAACTGGATAGAAGAGCTCCCCGCAGTCCTATGGAGCCTGCGCACCACCCCAAATAGGTCGACCCAGTATACACCCTTCTTCCTGGTATAAGGGGCAGAAGCAGTACTACCGCACGACCTAAAATTCGGAGCACCCAGAATCTCAGGGTACGAAGAAGAAGAGGCTGATTAAGCGCTGGAGAACGACAAAGACACAGCAGACGAAGCACGAGACACAGCCATCACAAGATCCGAAGGATACCAGGACAAGCTTTGCACATATCAAAGGAGTCGCCTGCGGACCAGATCGTTCAACAAAGGAGACCTTGTGCTACGGCTAATACAGGAGAAAGTGCACAAACTTGACCCACAATGGGAGGGGTCGTTCATCATCTCCGAAGTCATAGGAGGAGGAGCATAAAGATTGGCGAATCCGAAGACCAATGAGGACGTGGGAAATACATGGAACGTAGCGAACCTACGCTTGTTCTACCCATAGTCCCCTAGGCATTATCAAGACATCGGCAGCAGCACCGATCGGCAACTCATGTAAAAATTCGAAGGAATAAAGCAATGTTGCCCAAAACACCTTACAAGCACTCGGGGGCTCGAGCCAGAACTCCCCCCGAGAGACGCTATCTTCGCAAAAACGACCTTTACTTAAAATAACTCGGGGGCTCGAGCCTAGAACTCCCCACGAGAGACGCTATCTTCGCAAACGCGACCTTTACTTACAAGCACTCAGGGACTCGAGCCTAGAACTCCCCCCGAGAGATGTTATCTTCGCAAACACGACTTTTACTTAAAAGAACTCGGGAGCTCGAGCCTAGAACTCCCCCTGAGAGACGCTATCTTCGCAAACGCGACTTTTACTTACAAGCACTCAGGGGCTCGAGCCTAGAAATCCCCCCGAGAGACGCTATCTTCGCAAACGCGAATTTTACTTAAAAGCACTCGGGGGCTCGAGCCTAGAACTCCCCCCGAGAGACGCTATCTTCGCAAACGCGAGTTTTACTTAAAATCACTCCGGGGCTCGAGCCTAGAACTCCCCCCGAGAGACGCTATCTTCGCAAACGCGACTTTTAGTTAAAAGCACTCGGGGGCTCAAGCCTAGAACTCTCCCCGAGACACGCTATCTTCGCAAACGCAACTATTACTTAAGACACGTGGGCTCAACCATAAAGCTCCCCTGAAATAAGTTATCCTCGACAAAGACGCGACTCTCTCCAAAAGACAAAGCCCAGGGAAAAGAAAGTTGCAAAAGCGCACGATTCTTTAGTCTTCACCCGATCGCAAGGGATCGCCTAAAGACTCGGGAGCTACTCCCATCGGGAGCGCTGACGCACACCCGATCTAGACTTAAAAAAAATTCAAAGACAACTACAAACCGGTGAGACAAAAAATTCATAAAGCCTGCGCTTGATTCTGCAAATCAAACGCAGCCTCGGGGGCTACTCCCATCGGGAGCGCTGGCGCGCACCCGAGGAGACAACTCTCATTACAAAGGAATCAAAGACAGTTCTAATTACAAAGGAGTCGAAGACAATTCTCATTACAAAGGAGTCGAAGACAATTATCATTACAAAGGAGTCGAAGGCATTCTCATTACAAAGGAGTCTAAGACAATTCTCATTACAAAGGAGTCGAAGGCATTTCATTACAAAGAAGTCGAAAAGACAGTTTGCCGTTATAGAAGGACCTGCGGAACTACAAGCTGGGCTACATTCAAACTTCTACATGTGTGCTCATGCTGAGATAATTGGCACTTTCGTACCACAGCCCGACGGGCATCATCACAGACAAAGTAGCAGCCCAGCCGAAGAAGAAGAAGCTCGTTGTCCTCCAGTTCTACAAGGTGCTTCGCCTACTGCCGCTGCCGCTTGACGACTGGCTTGACCTCCAGTTCTTCCTTAGAACTAGAAGAGCAAACACCATCGCCCGAGGGATCAGCCGAAGATGAAGAAACGGGAGAAGCGGATGAACCACCACTCGAGCCATCAGAATCGTCGCTGCTCACCTCCTCACAGTATGGCTCCAGACGGTTGCCCCCGGCATGAAACGCACGGATAATAACATTATCTTCGCCGTCAAAATGACAGCAAAGGTTGTCCCCGCCGCGCAAATTCAACTGATAAGAAAACGTCATCCAGCCAGACCCAAGGAAGATCAAGGACGAACTATCAAATTCCAGCTCCACCCAAGAAGAAGAACGAGAGCATCCATGAAGACGGAGCCAGAAGCCCTTCAAGCCACATTTAGAAGAAATGGAGGCCAACAAGGCAGGAAGAGGAATCCGAGCAGCATTCCGCCGAACAACATGCAAAAGAAAATCATGGCGCCAAAATCCCTCCTCCATAGAGGAAGAAGAAAAAAGCGCTAACGCAGTACCATGACGCCCACCACGTGAGGAGCGAGGGGTGCGGCCACCACGACCACGGCGGCCACGACCTCGCCCTACAACACCACGGCCTCGCCCCGCTACACTGCTACCACGTTTGGGCGCCATCCGAAGAGGAAGAAGCAGAAGGGAAAGATGCAAAGAATGGATGCCAAGGACGGGCAACCAAAGGAAGTACTTATAGCACAATCAAAGGGCAAACCAGGAAAAACACACAGAAGCCCAGACGACGCCATCATTACACCAAAGACCAAACGGACCAAGCGTTACGAATTCCAAGAAGAAGATGCCTTCACAAGGTCAGCATTATTTACAGGACGCGTGAAATCTCGCTTGTTTCCCATACAAGCCTCGGAAACCCAACAGGTAACAAACAGCGCGACGTCCAAATCATCATTATGACGGCTCAGAAGAAGTGACGGATCAAGAAAATCAAGCATCGTCATACGTCATCAAACAGAACGACAATGCATCCCAAAGGGAAAGAATAAAGGTAAAAATAGTTGGAAAGCCAGCCATGCGTCTAAAGTTTATGACTATAAAAAATTCTTACTCCCTTCCGGAGTACCCTTCTGAGTCCGGGTGCTCCCTCACCCAGAAGGCAAAGATGTGCTCGAGTGATCACTCGCACTAGCAGAAATAACATACTCTCAGATTTCGGGTGCTCCCTCACCCCAAGAGCAAAAAAGCATTCGAGTGACCACTCGCCTAAAAAAAAGAATCAGCCATTCAGCAAACATGACTTACTCGCACACTCGACGACATTCCGAGTGGGTGTTATCTTATTTTCCTCGCCTTAGATCGCTACAAACTCTGCGAGTGACGACTAAAACAGCTCACTTGATTATTTATTCCAAGTGGGTGCATTGCTAAATTATGCTCCGTGCCTCAACAAAAACGATTATGCCTGGGCTACGACACACTGTACCCAGATTCCACGCAAGCTTAGCGTGTAGGTAAGACCCCACTACGCAAAACGTCTGGGCCGGGACTTGCCGCAGAGCGATTTCACTCCCGACCTTTTCCATGCGCTTAAATGATAGAAAGAGCCGAGCGAACGCGCTCAGGCTATGTGCTTAGACTGGCGGAAATTGATCCTATAAGACTTGCAGCGGCATGACTTTGCTTGACACCAGTGTTCCAAGTTCAAGTCGAGGGACATGAGCTTGTTCGGGATACTGTGGTATTTTTCACTAGAACAATTCACCAAGGCTCGACCAGTCGACTCCTTGGGCCCTTTCAGCTTAGCAATCCCTCGAAACAGATATTTTCACGGCTCAAAACTACCAGTCACCCGTGGCGATACCATGCTTACAAACAATAAGGTGCAGATGAATTCGAGTCCCTGCGCGACTCTTCGAGTACCCAGGCACTCGGGGGCGACTAACGAGGGGGTGACACCACGACTCCTACATGTGAGACTACCTGGTGCGTGTGAAGACAGAAGGCTTGCTGGGAAGCTACGACAGGCCCGCGATTGGCCCAAGCAAGCACCAACGTAGGATTACGCCACTAACATGGAAGGTGCAACTTGGCATACAAGGCAGGACTAGAATTAGGAAACTACCTATGTAACCTAGCACGGACTCCCCGAGACCGAGCCTAGTATATAAAGGCTAGGAGGAGAGACGTCCAGATCATCTCAATACGCATCTACTCATCCTAGCCTTGCGAGAACTCGCCTTGGCCTCCATTGTAATCGCCCCCTCACGTGATAATATCGAGCAGGAAGTACATCTCCTGTTAGCCCGACGATTATCGTCCAACCTGTGCCTATCTCTATGACTAACCCAGGGTCCCTGACCATGGGATTTGCCGGGGTTGATCCCTGTCATGGGGACTACATGTACTTTAAACAAGGATAGGATGGGTGTTATGTTTGTGTAAGTAGCTGATAGCAGAGTTGTTGGAGGCGATTCCTCATCGACTGCTTGGTTCTCATCTTACTCTAAATAGATCGTTAGCCACCTCATATATTGCTAGTGCGGCTGCAACCTCAACCACTACCCCCATCTTACCATGAGAAGTTAGTTACAAGACTTGTTGATATAGCTCACCTCTTATTTTATCTTTTATGCACGCTATGCAAAAAAAATTGGACCTCAGTGGAACTCGACGATCCTACTTCTGGACGCCTTCGTGGAGACTCGACGACACTAGTTAGGCTGATCCCGGCGGAGAGCCTGGACCCGTGTAGACGTGGTAATGATGTGTTTTACCTTTGTCATTAGGCATTTGATTGTAGTCTGTACTCATACATGTATCTTTCGCTGATGTATTTTATTAAGGCAATTGTATGCCGATTTTATGAGATGTTGTATCCATTTATCTGTAATGTTGTCATATCATGTCAGAAATCCGGGGCATATGGAAGTGTCATATGTCGCGGTGGGACCGATATGTGCTTCGTCCCTGGATCTGGATGGAAACATCTAGATCTGGAACAGTACCGCATATCCGGCCTTACAGCGAGCCACCAGAATCGTCGACTTGGGAGTATTGCATCCAGAAGGAAGGGTAGTCGGCCCTGAGCTGGGCACGACGAGTCGCAGAGATAGTACATTCCTCAGACACTATTACTTCCCAGACAGCAGTGATCATCTTGGAAAGAAAATGCAAGTTTGATCATCTTGGTCGACCAAAAAACGGTCAACAACATGGGATAGCTCATGAATGCGGTTATCAAGTATGTCGAGTCTGACAAAACCAAGGATGTTGATCCAGAAGAGGATAAAGCCGCTCAGAATAAAAAGAACAATGGCAAAGGATCCCAGAGCCAGAATCAACACACCAAACATCGACTCGATCAGTCTACTTATGACTTGGTAGCCAACACAAATGTCGGCTTCCAAAGGCAGAAACAGGGGGCAACAACCACCGCAAGTCGGAAGGAAATCCCCCCCCCAAGCAGCTTTGAAGAAGCTATGAAAAAGCTTGGCCCAACACATAGTAAACCCGGTTGTCCTTCCAACCACAACTGGGAAGATTGCAACTTCATGAAAGAGTTCGCACGGAGTGGAGGCGGACCTCCCGGGTCAACAGGAGGAGCCAGCCAGAACAACAATAACCAAAATTTTGGCCATTAAGGAGCCGGCGCAGCACCCCAACACCAAGGACCCAGAGGAGGAGGGCAGCAAAATAAATTAGGGCTTTATGGATTTCAAGCAAACACAAAACAACTCCAAGACCACTCAGCTTACCATGTCTTCACCACCACAGTAGCTGTCAGAGGGACAGGAAGCTGCTACAGAGAGCCGCCATGGCCGTAGCCACAGAGCCGGCTTGTCCCAGGTGGCTTAATTGGTCTGAACAGCCGATCACATGGACAAGGGATGATCACCCCCCCAGTGGTACAGAACCCGGGCACTCTGGCCCTGGTGTTTTCTGCACAAATTGGATGTTACACACTTGACAAAGTGCTCATGGACGGAGGAAGCAGCACCAATATCCTTTAGGACGAGACCTTCCGTAGGATGGGATTGACTCAAAAACAATTGCAACCCTCCAACACCGTTTTCCATGGAATAGTCCCACAACGTCGGCACGCCTGATACGCAAGATCTACCTGGAGACAGCTTTTGGGAATGCTGAAAATTTCCTCTCTGAGATCATAGCCTGTGAGGTGGTAAAACTCGAGAGCCCATATCATGCCATCCTGGGCAGACCGTCTTGTGCAAGGTTCATGGCTCAACCATGCTATGTCTATCTAAAACTGAAAATGCCATGTCCTTACGGCCCAATTACGGTTGATGGGAGCCGGTCTAGAGCTTCGGAGTGTGATGAGAAAGACGTCAAGTTTGCTGACTCGGCATGTGCCAAAGAAGATTTGTCAGCATACCAGGAGAAGGTAGACCTGGAAGATTCCACTATTCTGAAGAAACCGACTCCTGATAACAACTCTGTCCCTGGTGACGCTTCCCAGCAGTTCATCATTGGGACAGGGCTATCTGCTAAATAGGAAAGCGCTCTCATCGACTTCCTCCGTGAGAATCGGGAAATTTTCGCATGGAAACCTTCTGACATGCCAGGTGTCCTGAGGGAACACGCTGAGCACCACCTAAACATCGATCCAAAACTGAAGTCGGTCAAGCAGTTTCTCCGTGGTTTCAATGATGAGAGGAGAAACACCATTGGGGAAGAGATAGCCCGGCTCCTTGCTGCCGGGTTCGTCATGGAAGTTTTATATCCAGAGTGGCTCGCAAAACCGGTCCTCATTTTGAAAAAGAACGGGACTTGCGGTATGTGCATCGACTACACAAACTTAAATAAGGCTTTCTCAAAGGATCCCTTTGCACTGCCTCGTATTGACCAGATCATAGACTCGACTACGGGATGCGAGCTCCTATGTTTTCTGGATGCCTACTCTGGTTATCACCAAATCAAGATGGCTCTTGAGGACCAGGAGAAAACGTCTTTCATCACTCCTTTTGGGATTTACTATTATACTTATATGCCTTCAGGCTTGAAGATTGCAGGAGCCACATATCGGTGAACGGTACAGAATTGCCTCAAGGAACTAATTGGGCGCAATGTACACCCTTATGTGGATGATATAGTGGTCAAATCGTAGTAGGCTTACTCACTCATAAGTGACCTAAAGGAAACCTCCAAGAATCTACGCAAGTATCAGATGAAGTTAAACCCGGCCAAGAGCACCTTTGGGGTCCCCGCAGGAAAGCTCCTCAGATACATAGTATCTAAGAGAGGCATTGAGGCGAACTCGGAGAAAATCAATGCTATCATGGCCCTTCAGAAGACGGCCTCAGTAAAGGGATTCCAACGACTCACAGGTTGTGTAGCTGTCCTAGGTCGGTTTATAAGCCGACTTGGAGAAAAAGCAATCCCCTGTACCGACTCTTGTGAAAGTTGGAAAAATTCGTCTCGGATGATGAGGTTGATCAGGCCCTGGAGTCACTGAACAGACAGTTGTCCCAGGCTCCAATCCTGGTGGCTCCTAAGCCGAAGGAACCAATGCTACTCTATATCTCATCCAACAATCGAGCAGTCAGCGATGTGGTTGTGGTTGAGCGTATGGAAGCCGATAAAGAGCACCCTTTGCAGAGACTAGTCTATTAGGTTAGTGAGGTCTTAACTTCATCAAAGCAACGCTATCCTCACTGAAAAAAATTGGTCCTTGGTTTATTCATGGCAAGTCGAAAGCTCATAAACTATTTATAGGAGCTCCGCATAACTGTAGTAAGCTCATCACCACTTGAAGATATCATCCAGAATCGGGAAGCCACGGGAAGGATTACAAAGTTGTCGTTACCTCGCCTAAAGGAGAAAAATTCTTACATGTCTTGCAACTACAGTTCACTTGCACCAACAATGTAGCGGAATATGAGGCCCTACTTCATGGGTTGCGGCTGGCGCGTGATATGAACATAAGCCGGATTCAATGCTACGGCGACTCTGACCTCGTTTCCCAACAAGTGTCAGGAAAATGGAAATCCAAAGATGCCACCATGGCGGCTTATCGGCGAGAGGTGGAACGACAAGCCGGTTTCTTTGTTGGATACTAGGTGGATTATGTGGAGCGCAAGAAAAACGAAGAAGCAGACGCTTTATCCCGATTCGGCTCTCAGCGAAAGACGGTTCCACCAAACGTGTTCCTGGACGTCCTGACAAAGCCGTCTGTGCAAACACCAACAGAGCAAGACATAGCAGAGCCGAATCCAGAATCGGCTCCAGTGGATGCAATACATGCCACCCCTTCATGGGTTGTACCTTATTTGGATTACAAGACCCGGGGAATCCTACCCTCAGATGTGAATTTGGATAGGAGAAAATCCTTTGTACTCATCAACGGTAAGATACATCGGCGAAGCCCTGCAGATGTTTTTCAGAGAAGTGTCTCACCGGAAGAAGGCAGAGAGATCCTCAATGAAATACACTCTGTGGATCGCGGACATCACGCCGGCTCTCGTTCGCTGGTGGCTAAAGCTTATAGACACGGATTCTACTGGCTCACAACACATGCGAACGCAGAGGATATAGTCAAGAAGTGTGATGGATGTCAGCATTATGCAAAGCAAGCTCACATGACGGCTCAAGAACTCAGGATTATCCCTATCACTTGGCCCTTTGCAGTGTGGTCACTTGATATGGTGGGACCTTTGAAGATGTCGGCCAACAAGAATACACACTTATTAGTGGCAGTGGATAAATTCACCAAATGGGTTGAGGCAGAGCCGGTCAGTAAGTGTGACACAGCAACAGCACTAAAATTCTTGAAAAATATAATATACAGATTCAGCTACCCCCACAGCATCATCACTGATAATGGATCTAACCTATCAAAAGGGGCTATGTAGTGATTCTGCCAGAACGAGCACATCCAACTCGACCTTGCATCAGTTGCTCACCCGCAGTCCAATGGACAAGCCGAGAGAGCCAACCAAGAGTTGCTTCAAGGTATCAAACCCCGACTTTATGTCCCTTTGGAAAGGACGCCGGGTTGATGGGAGGAAGAATTACCCTCAGTACTATGGAGTATCAGGACGACTCCTAACAGGTGGATGGGCTACGCACCGTTCTTCCTAGTCTATGCAGCGGAAGCCATTCTCCAAAGTGACATCCGTCACGACTCACCAAGGGTCACAGCGTATGTGGAAGCCGACAATGAGAAAGCAAGGCAGGACGCCTTAGACGTTCTCGACGAAAAACGCGAACTGGCAGCAGCTCGGTCGGCTCTCTACCAACAAGATCTTTGATGATATCATAGCCGTCGCATCAGAAGTCAGACTTTCCAGGAAGGTGATTTTGTGCTCCGCCTCATACAGAAAAAGGATGGAATGCATAAATTATCCTCTCCATGGGAAGGACCGTTTGTGGTCAGCAAGAACCTGTACAATGGATCCTACTACCTGGTTGATATACTTTTTTTTGAAGCTTTCAAACTAAAGGGTAAAGCACCCCCCCCAACATTTTATTACCAGGAACACAGTATTTACAAATGTACAGCAAAAGCTTCAAAAAAACACCTCTCAAGGTGGGAGGAAGTCAATCCATCTAAGCAAGAGATCCTTAAATCTAGGCTTAATTCTATAGCTAAGCAAGGTTAAATCATGAATGAAACCAACCCTCCATTTAGCAAAAGAGGGCCTGACATGTTTGAAACATTTAGCATTCCTGATCAACCAGATTTTCCACCAGGCAGTAAACACCACTTCAGCGAAGAAGGGTTTATTGAAAGACTCCTTGGCCCTCTTGGCAATCCGAATCATGTCAGAACCATGGTTCCAGTCAATTTGAAGGTATGCCCATACTCTAGTACTTAAAATTCATTGGAAAAAGAGGTGATCTCTGGTCTCCAGATGTTGGGTATGGCAGAGCACACACTCCGGACCATCCTGGATGTTCCAATGTCGTCTGATAAGCATATCCTTTGTATTGAGACGATCCATGATCACCAGCCAAGCAAAAACTTTGGTCTTTAGAATGCAACAGGATTTCCAAATCCAATTTAAAAGAGGATTTTCCTGTATAGGATCATGCACCAACCTGTAGAATTTCTTAGCAGAGTATTGCCCTTTTCCATTCAACCTCCATGTCCAGCAATCTTTCATTGCATCACCACTTTGACTTGGTAGGATTAGCTGCATCTCAGAAAGCTCCTGGAAGGCCTGTGCAGATAGAGGAAGATTGAAAAGCTCTGTGAGATCAGCCATCTCCATGGCCTCTTTAACAGATATAAAAGGATCCTTAGCAAAGGAGAACAACCTTTGGAACTTCTGAGCTAGAGTGGCATTAGTGCTGGAGACCCAAAAATCATTCCACAGCAAAACAGAGTCACCACTACCAACTTTAACCTGGGACACAGTCACAAAAGTATCCATCAATTTGGCCACATCTTTCCACCAGAAGGAGCCACAGAGCTCAGTAGCATCAGGCACTCTTTCATGATAATAAGAATCCCATACAAGAGAGACCCAAGGCACATCCTCTTTGTTGTAAAACTTATGCAGGTGTTTCATCAAAAGGGCTTGATTTTTGCAGCTGTAAATTGAGGATGCCCAGACCACCCTTGTTCTTTGGTCTGCAGACTAGCTCCCAAGCTGCAAGTGACTTACCAGAGTCCTGTCCATATGTTCTCCAAAGGCATTGTCTCTGGATCCTCTCCAATTGCTTGATGATCCCAGCAGGAATGTGTAAGGAGCAAAGGAAGTAGATGGGCATGGAAGATATCATAGAGTTGAGTAGCTGCAGTTTGCCCCCTTGAGTCAAGAAACAAGAACTGGCAGTAAGTCTCCTCTCCATGCAGTCCACTAAGGGAAGCAGATCCACAATTTTAGGCCTGGTAGTGCCCACAGGCAGCCCCAAAAAGTGAAAGAAAGTTTCCCAACTTGACAACCAAAAACCATGGCCAACTCATTAATAGTGATCTCATCAATATTGAAGGGGATCATGGATGATTTTTTGTAATTGATATCCAGACCAGTGGATTGGGTGAAATGTTGGAGTACTTCCTTGAGTCTGAGGACTTGTGATGACTCTGCTGGCATAACCAGAATTGTATCATCAGCATACTGAACAATTGGGAAATCAGTATCATGGCATGGAATGGGCAAGCTGAGATGCCCTTTCCTCAGCAGATCATTGACAACAGATTGTAGCAGATCAGCAGCCAGAACAAAAATCAAAGGGGATAAAGGATCACCCTGTCTGACCCCCTCTTTTGCATTTAAACTGTCTACCTGGGATGCCATTTAACAGCACAGATGAAGACCCAGAATCCAACAGCTGCTGCACCCAGATTCTCCATTTTAGTGGAAAACCCTTGTGCTTTAAAATTTCTAGGATGGCATCATGCTCTATAGAATCAAAAGCTTTCTCAAAATCAATATTTAGCAGAATTAGGGGTCTTTTGGAATGGTGGCACTGATGCAGATATTCCAAAGTCCATGCAATACAGTCCTGGATGGATCTCTCCTTGATAAATCCATATTGGTTTTTGTGAATGCATCTCCTAATGTCCTTCTGAAGCCTGTTAGCAGCCATCTTGGTGATAAACTTAATACCCACACTGGTGAGGGAGATAGGTCTGAAATCATTCACTGTCTCAGGAATGGGTTTCTTGGGGATAAGAGTGATGAAAGAGCCATTTAAACCTTCTAAATCAGCATGACCACTATGGAAATCCTCAGCCAACTAGTAAAAGTCATTGCAGATTATAGTCCAACAAGATTTCAAGAATCTTCCATTAAAACCATCAGGTCCAGTTGATTTATCAGGTGGCATGAACTTGACTGTATCATCCATTTCTTTCTTATCGAAAGGTGCTACCAGAGCTTCCAGTCCATCCACAGGATCAAGCAGATCATTCAGGTTGCAGGTCATTACAATACCCTTGGCTACCCCCATTCTATTTTTAAACGCAGTCCAAAAGGCATTAGCAAGTAAATCATGTGAGGAGCAAATAGTTCCATCAGCTAGCTGAAGAGAGGCAATTGAATTTCTTCTATGTCTTTCAGAGGCCATAGCTTGAAAAAACTTGGAGTTCTCCTCCCCCACTTTGACATATCTCTGAGTGCATCTTTTCTTCCAGTACATATGTTGCCAATGTAAGATTTTCTCCAGATGCAACTTGAGAATTCTCCTAAAATTAGATTCAGGTACAGAAAGTTTCCTGAACTCTTCCAAACAGTCAAGTAGAAAAATGATCCTCTTGCACTTGGAGATAAGCACTTTGAAGTCTCTTGAACTTGTCCACAATTCTAGCCACAGAATGAACATTAGGGGACCCAACATCCCAAGAAGATTTTACACAATCTAGAAAACCAGGCATCTCTACCCAAAAGTTCTCAAATCTGAAAATGTTAGCTTTTGGGATGGAGGAGTTAATAGATACTACACAAGGGACATGGTCAGAGGCAGTCCTAGCTAAGGGTAGCACTTGAGTAGCAGGGTAAGATAGAATCCAATTAGCAGAGGTGAAGAACCAATCTAGCTGCTCCAGCAAAGGATTGTCCTGCATGTTGGACCATGTAAATCTTCTACCTTTCAGAGGGAGTTCCAGCAGCCCCAGATGACCAATTATCTCATTGAAGATGAACATGTCGTTGACATCACCACCAGGCAAATTTCTATTATCCAAAGACCTGATGAAATTAAAATATCCAAGCAAAAGCCAATTAGCATCAAAGGGGATAGATAGGTGATAAATCCAATCCACAAAACTATCTCTTTGCTGCTGCTCACAAGGGCCATAAATATTCACCAGCGTCCAAGATTCTGCGTTATGGGAAGAAGTGAACTGGATCACCATCCCAAAAGATTTGGTATCAACCAACTGCCCATGAAAGACAGATGAATTCCAAATGGTCAGAATTCCCCCAGAAGCACCTCTCGAGGGAACCACAGCAAATTGATCAAATCTCCTGGGGCAAAAGGATTTAATAAAATTGTGGTCAACAATCTCACATTTGGTTTCCTGAAGGCAGATAACTGCACACTGACTATGCTCAATTTTCTCCCACACTGCACTTTGTCGAGCTGATGAATTTAGACCACGAACGTTCCAACAGAGCACTTTCCAATCTCTAGTAGTTGTATAATTCATGTAGAGTAGTAGAAAGGAAAAACAGGATAACTATAAACATTACAGTTATCAACCAGTCACATGAAGAACACCATGGGCCAAAATGAAGCTGCCAAGTAACAGTATCACAAATGGCTAAATTAAAGGCTTGCCAAACCCATAAAACATAATGGTAGCTAAACATCATCATCATCCTCCTGAGATGCAGATGATGGAGCTGCCATAAGCTTCTCCTTCGTCAGAAGAGATGGATCGATCTGCAAGTCCGCGCCAATGGAGTGAATGACCCTGATCGGAGTGGGTGGCACCACCTGTTCCTCCTGTTGGGCTAGGCCTTGGGCTTGTCCTTGAGGCTCTTCCTCCGTCACCAAGTGGATGGGCTTGGCCTTGGGCTTCTTCCGTTTTGGGGCCATAGGGAATTCTGCTAAAGTTCCTACCTTGAAACAATCCCGCTTGATTGCGCTTCTGGTGCAGCGCCTGACAGAAGTGTCAACAACGGGTGTTGCCCTCTTCTTACGTCTTGGAGCTGACACCTTTTCTAATGGTGGGCTGGAAAAGGTGAGCTCCTTGGGGAGCTCCACTGCAGGCCTTGAAGGAGCCGAAGAATGTGACCCTGCATCATCCTCAATAAAAGTAAGGGAGAGCTCCCTGGAACTCTCATCAAAAGCCATGCTCCAAGATCTCTTGGAACAGACCAGAGGGAGAGCCGGACACACGTTCAGGCTTCTGGGGATCTGCAGGGAACAGAGTTCAGGCATCACTCTGGAGAAAGCCCTGCTCCATTGCATTTCAGGGGGCAATTCAGGCCCAGCAACCATTTTCATCATCCCCACGAACACTTGTTGTGGAGGAACAGGGGGTGGGAAATAGGGAACCAGTGCCAAAATGGACTCCTCCTCAGCTGGCTCTTGGAGCACAGGAGCCTCATCATTTGCAATGTTGACAACTTCCATCACCGGTTGTTCCACCGATTCAGAGGGTTCCAGATGGTCTAGCACCATGGACTATTGGTCTTGATCGGGGGCATCCTGTTGATTCTGGTGCTCCGGCTGTTGGTCTGCAACTTCACCCCAGACTGCATTTCCCCAACCCGGGGGGTCATTGGGGGCTGGAACATTGTCAGGAGCTGGTGCAGGGACTTCGTTCCAGCCAATCGCCGGGAATTGGGGAAGCACCCATGGGATGTTATCTGGGACGAGCTCCCCAGGTAGAGGATGTGGGTTTCCATTGAGCGGCATGGGGTCCTCGTCTTGCGGCATTTGGTTTTACCAATCCGCTCCCAAGATATAGCAGGAAGCCGTCCAGTTAACTCTGTTTCCTCCCCATTCAGCATAATTACCAAAAACTACATCCCTTGGAGCCAACTCGTTGGTAGGGAAAGACGCATGTATAATCGAGCGCACCAAATAGGGATCATCAGAGTTCCAAGAGTGAAATTTACCAAAAGTATTAATGGCCTCTGACAGGTTCTTGGTGTTGCGGTAGTCAAGAGGTACTCCAACCAGCATGAGCCAGCCCGTACGGAAATCATCCGCACCACGGAAGCCAGCACCTTGGTCGTGGTTGTAGAAACGCACGAATCTATCATTGCCAAGATCAAAAGGGGGATGCTGTGTGAGAGTGTAACTAACAGCCGCATCCCGAACTTGAAAAAGCCCCACTCCAAGAAACCATGGTTGCATTGAGCGCACCATAATGCCGCGGGCCTGAAGAAAATACGCTATATCTTCGCGGGCTGGCCCCAAAGCTTCAGGTGGTGGTGGCGGCATGATCTCTGCCACCATGTAGTCCTCCTGACGCCTCTCAGGCCTCACCCCAGCAGTGACAAAGGTGCGCGGCAGACGATTGGGCCCGCCGTCCACGATGAGATGGCCAGCGGGGAGGTACCGATGGGGGTCAAGCTCATAGACCGCCATGGATGCCGAGCTTGGAGTGCAGCGAGAGCAGGGCGGAGCTGCGAGATCGATTGGAGGCGGCGAAGCGCAAGTGGCAGGTGGGGTTTTCTCCTCGGAGACGCTTGGGCAGGGAAGAGAGGTGGCACGAGTCCCAATATGAGGGGAAGAATCCGGTGTGTACTCAATGGGATGTTGCATGTGAATAGGCCTCCAGACGCGTCCCTCTCTGCGTGCAACCGCATCGCAGTCCCGTCTACGGTGGCCCACGCGGTTGCATGCCATGTAGAGGCGTTTTGACGGGCAAGACGATGACAGGTGGCCCTGAATGTTGATGATGGAGCAGGTCATGATCCGGGCCACCATGTCATCCACCATCGCTTCAAACGCATCCGTAGAAGACTCGCCCTGCGTGGTGGAGGAGAAAGCCTGCCCCGAATCTTTTTGTTTCTCCTGTAGGGCAACTCCAGATATGGATACGTGCTGATTGCCCACACTAGGCGAGGCACAATTGTTCAAAGATGGCAGTAGAGTCCGTTGCACCATATCAGGTAAAGAATCCTTATCACATGCGGAAGATCCGGGATCCGTCCGGTGAACAACCAAAGGAGGCTACGGCGGAGGACATTCATCCGGGAGAAGATCATAACCAGCTTGAATCAAATCCTTACGAGCATCGGGATGCACACGCATATTATAGCTTTTGCAGGCGTCATAGTCAATTATAGTAGCAAAACGTAGGGTTTTGGACTTAGATGGCCCAAATTTCATCGCCGACTTCTTTGGATCCGCACGAAGTGCGTTCATCCCCGCCTGAGCACGTTTCTTGGATGGACTTACCAATGTCCATTCCTCCTTGCATTGCTTCTGCCATAGCTTGAACTCATAGATCCATTGAGGCCCTCCATAATTCCGAAGATAAAAATAACAAATAAACTTTGGAGAGACAAACTTCCTCCGCTTGCTGAGCATAAAACCAACATGTTTGTTAGCAACCGTGAAAGTGAAAACGCGGTGACGTATAAAAGAAACCTTGAGTGCATCACATCGGCCACCCGTGATGGACTCAAGAGCAACCGCCGTGGAGTCTTCATCCATCTTAAAAGACGTGCGGCCAAAAGCCACCACCATAGTGAAATGGCCCGAGTGCATGGTGGGATGCACCGTAGAGAAAAAACTACGTCGAACCTCCTCAGAGAACTCCTTTCTAGGAGCCAGATCCAAACCCATCTGGAGGGCTGCATAGACCGCCATGAGATGGCTATGAATGCAAAGAGGAGGAGATGCCGGAGACGATGATCGCAGCCAAAGGTTGATGAAGAGGCCCAATCAACGAGGATCTTGGGTGGGGTGGCTAGGGTTTAGGGGTGGCGACGTGGGGGTGGAGGAGCGCCATGGTTGGGTCCGCAGACTTTTCGATCCTGGTTGATATACTCGAGAAGGCAAAATCACGCACATCTATGGAGGAGACTCCCAGTCCGTGGAACATTGCACAACTCCGTCCATATTATACTTGAGTAGAATAGGAACAGTATTGTACATCTATATAAGTCGATACTGGTCGCACCGTCTTTCGCCATAATATATATATATATATATATATTCTACAACTGAATGTAGAATAATATTCTACAATAGGCTCCACCCTATAAGGCAACTCAATTAAAAAAACAAATCTCACCACCTCCCATCAGATCTCTCTCTCCTCTGACCCGCAGCACAACCTCCCTCCCCGCGCATGCTCCCCCTGTCGGCCTCCCTTCGCCGCGCCTCGCCCTGGCCGGCTAACGCGGCGCCCTGCTCCGCCCGGCAGGACTCTGCTGCGCCACAACCCGGCCTCGCTGCGCCCCGCCCCGCCCCGCCGGACTCCCTCTGTCGCGCCCCGTCCGGTCGGCCTTCCTCCGCCATGCCTCGGCCTCCCTGCCCTGCGGGCCTTCCTGCCCCGCCGGACCCCGCGCGCGACCTCTCTCCCCCTCGCGGCGCATGGGCCTCCTCCTTCCCCAGCCGGCACACGACCTCCTCCCCCTGCCTCCGCGCCCTCCTCCCCCGCGTTGGCCGCCTCCTCCCAGCGTCGTCCGCCTCCGCGCCCTCCCCCGCGCAGGCCGCCTCCTCCTGGAACGGGCAGCCTTCGTGCACTGCTTCCCACGCAGGCCGACTCAGCGTGCCGCCGGCCTCCTCCTGCGCACTCCTGCCGACGCAGGCCGGCTGCGTGCACTCTTCAACACGCTAGCCGCCTCCCCGCGCTGCTGTGCCCCGATCTTCTCCCTCTGGCGGGGGTTGGTGAGGCCATCCATCCATTCTTCCAGAAGAACTCCAAGTTCCCTTCCAGATTGCCAACAAGATTAATCAATTGCAACAACGATTGTGTAGTGCATGCCTGAGTTTGTGCCGCATTCGGCTCAACTGGAGTAAATTTGCTAGTAATTTAAAGTGTTGATCTGGTTTATAGTTCATTCGAAGTGTGAATAATATAACTTTTGTAAATATTGAAGTACCAAAACTGAGTGGATAAGTGCATGGAATTTATCTATTTCAATTTATGGGTTAAGGCATAGTGCAAATACAGTTTACAAAAATTATACAACGCAAATACAACTACGTAGTTACGTAATACAATGTAGATAATAAAAAAATACAAATATAATACCAAGGAAGTACAATAACCACACAAAAATAAATACAAGAGTAATCTCATCAGCGGTGCGCAACATATTTATAAAGTAGTACAAACTATAATTTCAACGAAAAAAGTACATTCATTTTTATTATCGGGCAGTACCGTTAAATCATCTTGTGTAGTATCGTTTATTCACTGTGGGCAACACAATTTATTCATTTTGAGCAGTATAAACCTTTTTATGACCGGGTAGTACCACTCAATCGTTCTGGGAAGTACCGTTTGATTCATTACGGAAAGTACCATTTATTCATATTAAGCAGTACAATATTTATTTGTTCTCGGGAAGTATGAAACACATATTCCACGGAAGTACAAGATACATGTCGAGGAGAGTTGAGTTATATGAAAAAAATTACGAGCAGTACAATTTATTCATTTTAAGCAATGCAAAATATTTTTTATTGCCGGGTTGTACGAAACTCGTATTCCACAAAAGTACAAAGCAATGTTGTGTTCTTTTAAAAAAAATGAGCAGTACAATTTATTCATTTTGAGCAGTACAATTATTATTATTATTATCGGGCAGTATGAAACTCATATTTCACATAAGTACAATACTATATTGTATCGAAACAGAAAAAATATTGGTATTATTGTTCAAAAACCATAAAGAATTGGAAAAAGGTTAAAACACGAAAAAGTTGCTAAATTTCAATAGTTTTCCAACGCCATATCATTTTCATCATTCCGAGATCAAATGAACATCAATGATCATCTTTTCAAATATCTGGTTTTTAGTATTTTCAAAACTATTCAAAAATTATGCATAATTTGACAAAAGTTAAACATGAAAACGTTTGTAAATTTCAGTAGCTTTCCAACGGTATATCATTTGCGCTATTTGAAGAAGTGGTTAAAAAATTAATGTCAAATTACTATTCGTCTATTTTGAATGAATCTAGGTATTTTCAAAACTGCTCAAAAATTATGGAAAATTTGAAAAACATTAATACACAAAAAGATGCGAAATTCCGATAGCTTTCCAACGCCGTATCATTTGTATCATTTTGAGGTCTAAAAAATATCCATAATCAGTTTTTAGTAAAACTGGTTTTTAGTATTTTCAAAACTGCTCACAAACTATGCAAAATTTGAAAAACATTAAAACATGAAAACGTTTGGAAATTTCACTAGCATTCCAACGGTATATCATTTGCGCAATTTCGACAAGTGGGCAAAAAAATCGTTTAAAACACTTTTCAATCAGTTTGTGATGATTTCTGTTTTTCTGAAAATTCATAATAAAAAATATAAAAATTTGGAAAAAGTCACAATACAAAAAAGTTGAGGATTTTCTATAACTTTCCAACGATATATCATTTGCGTAATTCCGATTAACGGTTTAGAATCTACGATTGAATTACTACACACAGACAGAAGAGTAGTACCGACTTTACGAAAAAGAAGTATGGTAGTGTTGTGCAGAAGCAGTACCAGATCGTTATCTCGGGCAGTACGAGATTATTGCAGAATATTATTCTTTCATCGATTGTAGAATAGACGGCATGTATATATATATATATATATAGGGTGGGTCTATGTCACAACCCCAAGTTAGGTATGTGCTAGGATCAAGTGCTCCTTTACATTCATGTTAAAAAAATTCAAAAGAAATTCAAAAATGGGGAAAAGAAAAGCCCTAAAGAATTTAATTAAATGGCCAGACAAAAATTGCTTCCAAAAATTCCTCTAGTATTTTTGAAAAGTCTTATAAATATGCATGATCACATATAAAGTGAAGTGGGTCCCACTGCATGCACCAAGATTTTGAAATATTCCAAATAGGGCTTGGAAATTAATTAAATATCCTATTTGATTTGAAATTCAAATAAGTTGAATTTCAAAAATTCCCAAATCCTAAAAGTGACTAGCTACTGGTCACCTAGTATTTATAAAATTAGTTGGGCATTTTTTATAAAATGCTATGGTATTTTTTTACCAGAGAAAAACAAATAAACAGAAATAATAAAAAGAAAAAGAAAGGAGAGGCTTTCCTTGCGCCCACAGGCGAAGGCCCACCTCTCCACTGGCCTGGCCCCGCCCACTGGCCCTCCCCTTGTCGTCTTCTCCCCGACGCCAGAGCAGGCAGAGCCCCGCTCGATCTTCTCCCGCCCACTGGGGAGCATGCCCGCGGCAGCCGAGCCACCTAGGCCCCCTTCCCCTCTCTCGGCGCCAAGGAGACGCGCAGAGCCCCGCTCGATCTTCTCCCTCTCTCCCAGCTCGCCATCCCCTCTCTCTCTCCGTGCCCGCAACGCAACAGAGAGCTTGAGCTCGCCGATGTCAAGCGTAGCCGCGGCCAATGGCCGAGCGGCGCCTCCCCACCGTGTCTACGCGACGCCCCGTCTACCCCTACGCCGAATCCCTCCATTGATTTGAGCTCGGAGTCCCCAGAGACGACAGCCGCCGAGGACGCCGTCTTCAAATTCGTCGCAGCCACGGCTCCCCTGTCTCCGGCGACTTCACCATCTTGTTCACGGTGAGGCTACGCTCCGTTTCCCCCTCCTCCAGCTCTTCCCCATGCCCAGTTTCGCCATCTCGCCGTCGACCGTGGCCCGGTCGCCGCCATGGTTATCATAGCCATGGCCACGGGCCTCCTCTGGAACCCCTACTAGCACCAGTGGGTGCGCGTCGACGAGAGGCGCACGCCCGTGCCCTCCGTTCCCCTCCCCGTGGCCTCTAGCCGGTTCCGGCGAGGGCGCCGCCGTGGCTAGGCCACCGGTGTCAAGCCGCCGGGCGGTTAAGCCTTAATCCCCCCCCCCCTAACCTCACTGTCGTGTGGGCCCCTGTCCACTAATCCCCCTCTGTTAGCTTAATTAACCCGGGAGTTAACCCACTGTGGCTGACAAGCCTGGCCCACATGTCAGTCCCATGGTGACGCCAGCATTGCATCAGCATGATGCAATAAATGGAATAAAAACATTAAAGAAAATTCACAAAAATAGCTTAAACTTCAATAAATCATAACTAATTCATTTTAACTCCAAATTGGACAAATAATATATCTAAAATTATCAGAAAAATACAAGGATTATGAATAGGCAATTTGTTCTCATGTTTGACCATTTTAATAGGCAAACATGCATATGGATCCTTTTCAAATTCAAATTTGGAGTGAATTTGCAAATGACTTTGCAACACATTTATTTTAGATGGATTCATCCACACATCAGAGGCTTTACCTCACCTTTACAACATCACTTCATGATCAACCTTTTCAAATGAACATCCATGCATTCAAATGCATTTGAAATTCATCGATAAATCAAATGGAGTTTGAATTTGCATTTCAAATGCAATATACTCCTTTTAAATGGAATGCTCAACACATCAGTACTCTGAACATCACCATATACAATTAATCATGTGCTTGTGCATTGTACCTTATGTTGATCACTTTGTTTGTATTGTTTGCTCGGATAGAAGTGGAGCTGGAAACCGAGATCACCCCCTTCGTTGAAGACCCGTGACTGAACCTCGTCAGCAAGGCAAGCAACCCCCTTTGATCATGTCTATAAAATCCCAATTCCCTCTCAGTCTCTCTTATGCATGTTTAGGAGATCACCTTGTATCGATTCTACCGCATAGTTGAGCCCATATCCGATGCATGACCTATCATCATGTCACAGTAGTAAGTAAACCACAATCCTAGCAGATGTAGGAGTTGGTTGATATCATGTGACCCCTGCAACTGTTACTGCTTATTGCATGCTTAGTGGTACAATGAGCTTGATTTTGATGTGAGTCGGGATGATAGTGAACATGGTGTTGATGAAAGTGAAACTGTGTTGGTGAATCTACCCTAATACAAGGTGAACGATGAGAGGCTGTGTAGGAGTACACAGTGGGTTGTCTCATTGAACACCGCCTTAATTCCGTGTTCTTGTGTGGTGATCCAAGAAGAAGAGTACAACCACACATTGGGCTCACTGACCCCTCTCGACCTAGTACCTCACCCCGTTCGAACCCCAGGAGTCGCATTAGTTCGGAGTTCTGGTAGGGCTGTGGCACGGTCTGCGAAGTGGATGAACGTCTTTTCAAGACCGGCTTGGGACCCTGCACACATCGTTTGAGGCTGTACTGGAACCTCGGGCGGACTTCCATACGGATCCCCCTCAGATAGGCGACTCTCTGGACTAGAACGCAGCTGTGGGCGAAGTGTCGTGGCAACATCCTCGCCGGTACCCCGCTTGAAGGGTCCCACTCCCAGGCGGTAACTGATGAGTGTGTGTGTGTAGCGGTACACCCCTGCAGGGTTAACAAAACTATTCGAATAGCCGCGTCCGCGGTTAAGGACTGCTTGGAAAGCTTAGCTTGATTATTAGATAACTTGAACTGGATACTCCTAAAACACACCAAGATAAGTGTGAGTGCTATGGCGTGATTTCTCGTGGGGAAGTCGAAGAAGGCACCGTAGTGGTGTAATTGGTTGGAAAAGTAGTGGACTCGTGTACGCTTCTTACCTCAAGTATGGTACTCGTAGTTCAGGACTAGCCAAGTCAAAGCTGGCACTTCTGCAAGTGAAACCCCACCTCCCTTTACCTTGATACATGTGCATGAGTAGCATAGTTCCTACATAAGTCTTGCTGAGTACGACTTTGTACTCACGTTTTCTTATTCTATGTTTTAGATGAACCCACCGAACCAGATGGTGGCTTCTACCTGAAGCTCGAAGAATGAAGACTCAGACCAAGATCAAGCTAGTGTAGTTCCAGTCAGACGACGGGTCCCTCGTGGAAGGGCTTGTTTTTAGATAAGACTTCTTAAGCCATTTGTTAAACTTGTATGTACTCAGACCTACTTTGCTTCCGCATGCTTGATGTAATGTTGGATCACAAACTTGTGATCTCTGTGTGCACTCTGTAAGAGTTATCAATAAAGATGTATACTTTGTAGAGAATTGCAATGATACCTGCTGTTCATACAAGGCATGTGTGCTGCGTGTATGTTTACAACATGCATGTCTTTGTATGAGTTTTCGAGACCTTAGTTGTGATCTGGTTGGAGGTCTTTTAGACACCAAGTGGCCCTTAGATGTGCGCAGCTTGGGGGATCGCGATGTGATTGTTCGAGACTCTGTCTCGTGCACATTTTGATGTATGATCGAGCCCGACCTAGACCCCGACAAAGTGATCGGGCTGGAGTAAGTCTATGTAAGAGTTATGAGATAGTCGATAGTACGGTTGAGGTGACTTGTCTGTGAATATGGGAGTTTATCACCCATATCATTTAGACTTGTGTGCGGACGATGAGGACCCATCTCAGTTGATCATCCGGCCTGGATGGGATGCCCCTCACGTACGATGCTTTCCGAGGACGTTCTGTGCTTGGCCTTGTCTGCTTAGACAAGTGGGTATGGTTCTCGGCTCTCCATATGACTATGTCATAGCGGGACTTGCATACACTAACCCCGGGTCCCGACAGACTTGGTATCAGAGCAGGACTGACTGTAGGATTATCAGCCTTGGCCGAAGACGAGTCTAGCCTTCTATAGTTATATAGTTACTTTGGGTATAAGGGAACAACGTAAGACTTCTTTTTTCTCCTTACCCTCATCGATCTGAGTTCTGAGTCACCCTTATCTTTTCTACGGGATGATAGGACTAGGCTCATCTATGTCTGACTAGAACATCTCGTTGATTGCCTCCTTGTAGCCGTAGGATTGTTGTGGTTGTCCAGAGTCTCCGTGTTTTGAGTTCCTTGAAGAAGTTCTGTCCAATTTCTTCGAGGTTGGTTCTTTTTTCCATCCCAGTGTGGCCGTTATGCTGCCGGATTTGTTCCATGTTTCTGTGGATCATTGCCTTCGCATTATAATCTTTTCCGCCTTCATCATGTCTCGTTATCCTTGAATCCATCATTCAACCTGTTCTGATTGTTGATTTTATCACACAGGATGTCAGGTGGAACTCGTAGTGCTGTTCGTCGGAATCAAGACAGTGTTCGGAATCGAAATGATGATGAACCTCTACCACCGCCTTCTGCGGAGGAAATCATGATGGAAGCTGAGAAGAATCGACGTGATCAATCACGCCTTCTGGAGCTCATCGAGCAGAATACCGCTCGTCAGCGTAATGTGGTTGTGAGCATTCAAGACTTCATCCTCCTCAAGCCACTGGTATTCCGATGTTCTTCTGAGCCCCTTGAAGCTGATGATTGGCTCCGTTCCATCGAGCGTAAGCTTGATACTGCACATGTTGCTCCCGATGACCGATTTATTTTCGCGGTATACTTCCTGGGAGGTGCTGCTCTTCAATGGTGGGAGAACTATGTTGCTATGCAGCCATATGGTCACGTAGTGACTTGGCAAGAGTTCTGTGTTGCCTTTCGAGGGTACCACATTTTGGATGAGTTGATGGAGCGCAAGAAGGAAGAGTTCTGCAATCTGAATCAAGGAGAGATGTCCATTCATGAGTATGTGAGGGAATTCAACCGTCTTGCTCGTTATTCCCAAGATGAGATCACCACCGATGCCAAAAAGCAGGCAAGGTTCCGTAAGGGACTTAGCACCATCCTTCGCCATGATCTCAACCTCATCGAATTTGCCACCTTTGAGGATTTAGTCAACAGATCCTTCAGAGCTGATCATGGCAATGAAGTTTTCGAGAAGTCTCGCAAGCATGCTCTTGAGCTTGCCCCTTCTTCCAGTTCACTTCCTCAGAAGCACATGATCTGGATTCCTAACAGTTTGATCCACCAATACAACCCACCGAGGCCATCCCTTGTGCCGCCTCGTCCACCAGCTCCACCAAACAACCTAGCTCCCCGCACTATCTTTGGAGCCTGCTTCCGATGTGGTCATCCTGGTCACTATTCTCGTGATTGTCCCATAAGTCAGAATGCTCCACCCCATGCCAAAGGGAACCCCACTGTTCGTGCCAAACCACTCCCGAAGGTTCCCACCGCCAAGCCTTTCACTTCCACAAATCTTGGACGTGTGAACCAAATCTCAGCTTAGAAAACTGATAGTACTTCTAACGTCATTATTGGTATGCTCCCAGTCAATTTTGTTCCCACTTCTGTCCTTTTCAATCCAGGAGCATCTCACTCCTTCATGTCGGAGAGTTATGCACTTCGGCATGAGATATCCTTTGATGAAATGTTCACCCCGATGATCATTCAAACTCCTGGTTCAAAATGGCAAACTAATAGAGTAAGCCATGGCAATCAAATTGCAATTGAGGGTTTAGTATTCCTTGCTTCTCTCATAGCCCTCAAGTCTTCAGACATTGATGTCATCCTAGGCATGGATTGGTTATCAAGACAACATGCTTTTCTTGATTGTAAAGCCAAGTCAGTTAGACTTACACATCCTTCAGGCCAGACAATAGATTACTCCTCACCAAGAACAAGAACCCAGGTGCATTCTTTGAATGTGCTTCCCCTTCCCGACCCTGAAGATGTTCCGGTGGTTCGTGACTTCCCGGATGTCTTTCCTGAAGAGCTGCCGGGAATGCCACCTGACAGATCTGTAGAGTTCATAGTGGATCTTGCCCCAGGAACCGCACAAATTTCCAGACGCCCATACAAAATGGCCCCACGTGAGCTAGCTGAGCTTAAAACCCAACTGGAAGCTTTGTTGGAAACAGGCTTCATCCGCCCTAGCTCATCGCCATGGGATTGCCCCGTTCTGTTCGTCACGAAGAAAGATGGAACAGAAAGGATGTGCGTAGACTATCGCTCGCTAAATTTAGCGACGATAAAGAACAAGTACCCATTTCCCAGGATCAATGATCTTTATGATCAACTTGCAGGATCCTCTGTCTTCTCCAAGATGGATTTGAGATTAGGTTATCATCAAATCAAAATCCGAAACGAGGACATTCCCAAAACGGCTTTTACTACTCGTTATGGTCTTTACGAGTACACCGTCATGTCCTTTGGTTTGACCAATGCCCCCGCCACTTTCTCACGCATGATGAAATCGATCTTCATGGAGTACCTAGATAAATTTGTTGTAGTTTTTCTTGATTGCATTCTCATCTACTCGAAGAGCGAAGAAGAACACGCCAAACTCCTAAGGCTGGTATTGATGAAACTTAGAGAGCATCGCCTGTATGCTAAATTCTCCAAGTGTGAATTTTGGCTACTAGAAGTGACCTACTTAGGCCACGTGATTTCCGCAAAAGGCATTACTATGAATCCCGAGAGAGTTCAGGCCGTCCTTGACTGGACTCCACCTGAATCGGTTAAGCAAGTTAGGAGTTTTCTTGTCCTAGCCAGCTATTGCCGCCACTTCGTGGAGAACTTTTCCAAAGTTGCAAAGCCTCTAACTGAGCTCCTCAAGAAAGATAAGAAATTCCTATGAACTCCCAAGTGCGAGGAAAGCTTTCAAGAGCTAAAAAGAAGATTGACTTCTGCACCAGTACTTGCGCCTCCAGAAACCAAAAAGGATTTCGAGATCTTTTGTGATGCCTCACGGCAAGGGTTAGGATGCATACTTATGCAAGATAGACATGTGGTAGCTTATGCTTCACGCCAGTTGCGTCCACATGAAGAGAACTATCCTTCCCATGATCTTGAACTCGCTGCCGTAGTTCATGCCCTGACAACTTGGCGACAATACCTCCTTGGTAATCGTTGTGAGATCTATTCCGACCACCAAAGCCTCAAGTACATATTCACCCAGCCAGATCTTAATCTCAGGCAAAGACGCTGGATTGAGTTGATAAAAGATTATGACTTAGGAGTTTCTTACACCCCAGGAAAAGCCAATGGCATGGCTGATGCACTAAGTCGTAAGTCGTATTGTAACAACCTCATGTTACAACAGTATCAACCACTTCTTCATGAGGAATTTCGAAAGCTTAATCTTGAGATTGTTCCTCGTGGATGTCTTTTCAACTTGGTGGCGAAACCAACCCTTGAGGATCAAATCGTAGTTGCCCAAAGGCGTGCACGAGGTGTTCACCGGATCAAGGGGAACATTGCTAGCGAAGTTGCTAAATGTTTCTCCACAGATAGCAAAGGAACGGTATTCTTTGGAAATCGTTTGGTATTACCTAAGAATAGGGAACTAAGGCAACTCATCCTAGAAGAAGCCCATGACACACCCCTCTCGATTCATCCCGGTAGCTAAAAAATGTACCGAGATCTACACCAGTGATTTTGGTGGACTAGGATGAAGAGAGACATTGCTCAATTTGTTGCCGAATGTGATGTTTGTCGTTGCATTAAGGCAGAACACCAAAGACCTGCTGGTACACTTCAACCTTTGCCTATTCCAGAATGGAAATGGGACAAGGTCGGTATGGACTTCATCACCGGCTTTCCAAAAACCCAGAAAGGAAACTATGCCATCTTCGTTGTCATAGATAGGCTTTCCAAAGTTGCTCACTTCCTTCCAGTTCGTGAGTCTATAACTGCTAGCCAGTTAGCGGACTTGTACGTCTCTAGAATTGTATCCTTCACGGTGTTCCTTTGGAAATCAATTCTGATCGTGGTAGCATTTTCACCTCTAGATTTTGGGGAAGCTTTCATAATGCTATGGGAACTCATCTCTCCTTTAGTACAGATTTCCATCCTCAGTCTAGCGGTCAAGTCGAAAGGGTTAACCAAATTCTTGAAGACATGCTCAGAGCTTGTGTTGTCTCATTCGGGAAGAATTGGGAGAAGTCTCTTCCATTCGCCGATTTTTCTTATAACAATAATTTTCAATCTAGTCTGAACATGGCTCCTTTTGAATTCCTTTATGGACGACGATGTCGAACACCCCTTAACTGGTCAGAAACCGGTGAAAGACAATTCTTTGGACCGGATATGATCAAGGAAGCAGAAGAGCAAGTTCGCATTGTTCGTGATCAATTGAAAGCCGCCCATTCTCGTCATAAAAGCTACTATGATCGTCATCATAGGCAAGAAAGCTACAATCTGGATGAGAAGGCTTACCTTCGGGTTACTCCTCTGAAGGGAACCCAAAGATTCGGTATCAAAGGCAAATTGGCCCCACGTTACATCGGACCTTTCCGCATTCTTGCTAAACGTGGAGAAGTGGCCTACCAACTTGAACTACCCACGCACCTTTCCCGAGTACATGATGAATTCCATGTGTCACAACTCAGGCGTTGCTTCAAGGACCCCATCCGCGAAGTCGACCATGAAACGCTTGATCTCCAAGATGACCTTTCTTATTGAGAGTACCCTGTTCGTATTCTTGATTCAGCAGAGCGTGTCACTCGCCGAAAGAAGATCAAGTTTCTGAAAATTCAGTGGTCACACCACTCCGAGAAAGAAGACACGTGGGAAAGAGAAGACCGTCTCAGTGCCGAGTACCCCTCCTTCCTCCCGGAGACTTCTGAATCTCGGGACGAGATTCTTTTCAGTGGGGGCGAGTTGTCACAACCCCAAGTTAGGTATGTGTAGGATCAAGTGCTCCTTTGCATTCATGTTAAAAAAATTCAAAAGAAATTCAAAAATGGGGAAAAGAAAAGCCCTAAAGAATTTAATTAAATGGCCAGACAAAAATTGCTTCCAAAAATTCCTCTGGTATTTTTGAAAAGTCTTATAAATATGCATGATCACATATAAAGTGAAGTGGGTCCCACTGCATGCACCAAGATTTTTCAAATATTCCAAATAGGGCTTGGAAATTAATTAAATACCCTATTTGATTTGAAATTCAAATAAGTTGAATTTAAAAAATGCCCAAATCCTAAAAGTGACTAGCTACTGGTCACCTAGTATTTATAAAATCAGTTGGGCATTTTTTATAAAATGCTATGGTATTTTTTTACCAGAGCAAAACAAATAAACAGAAATAATAAAAAGAAAAAGAAAGGAGAGGCTTTCCTTGCGCCCACAGGCGAAGGCCCACCTCTCCACTGGCCTGGCCCCGCCCACTGGCACTCCCCTTGTCGTCTTCTCCCCGACTCCAGAGTAGGCAGCTCACCGCCGTGGGGAGCATGCCCGCGGCAGCCGAGCCACCTAGGCCCCCTTCCCCTCTCTCGGCGCCAAGGAGACGCGCAGAGCCCCGCTCGATCTTCTCCCTCTCTCCCAGCTCGCCATCCCCTCTCTCTCTCTGTGCCCGCAACGCAACAGAGAGCTTGAGCTCGCCGCCGTCAAGCGTAGCCGCGGCCAACGGCCGAGCGGCGCCTCCCCACCGTGTCTACGCGACGCCCCGTCTACCCCTACGCCGAATCCCTCCATTGATTTGAGCTCGGAGGCCCCGGAGACGGCAGCCGCCTCAAGAACTCACCGCCGGCCGCCGAGGACGCCGTCTTCAAATTCGTCGCAGCCACGGCTCCCCTGTCTCCGGCGACTTCCCCATCTTGTTCAAGGTGAGGCTAGGCTCCGTTTCCCCCTCCTCCAGCTCTTCCCCGTGCCCGGTTTCGCCATCTCGCCGTCGACCGTGGCCCGGCCGCCGCCATGGTTGTCATAGCCATGGCCACGGGCCTCCTCTAGAACCCCTACTAGCACCAGTGGGTGCGCGTCGACGAGAGGCGCACGCCCGTGCCCTCCGTTCCCCTCCTCGTGGCCTCTAGCCGATTCCGGCGAGGGCGCCGCCATGGCTAGGCCACCGGCGTCAAGACGTCGGGCGGTTAAGCCCTAATCCCCCCCCTAACCTCACTGCCATGTGGGCCCCTGTCCACTAATCCCCCTCTGTTAGCTTAATTAACCCAGGAGTTAACCCACTGTGGCTGACAAGCTTGGCCCACAGGTCAGCCCCATGGTGACGCCAGCATTGCATCAGCATGATGCAATAAATGGAATAAAAATATTAAAGAAAATTCCAAAAAATAGCTTAAACTTCAATAAATCACAACTAATTCATTTTAACTACAAATTGGACAAATAATATATCTAAAATTATCAGAAAAATACAAGGATTATGAATATGCAATTTTTTTTCATGTTTGACCATTTTAAAATGGGTGAACAGTAGCAAACATGCATATGGATCCTTTTCAAATTCAAATTTGGAGTGAATTTGCAAATGACTTTGCAACACATTTATTTTAGATGGATTCATCCACACATCAGAGGATTTACCTCACCTTTACAACATCACTTCATGATCAACCTTTTCAAATGAACATTCATGCATTCAAATGCATTTGAAATTCATCGATAAATCAAATGGAGTTTGAATTTGCATTTCAAATGCAATATACTCCTTTTAAATGGAATGCTCAACACATCAGTACCACGAACATCACCATATACAATTGATCATGTGCTTGTGCATTGTACCTTATGTTGATCACTTTGTTTGTATTGTTTGCTCGGATAGAAGTGGAGCCGGAAACCGAGATCACCCCCTTCGTTGAAGACCCATGACTGAACCTCGTCAGCAAGGCAAGCAACCCCCCTTTGATCATGTCTATAAAATCCCAATTCCCTCTCAGTCTCGCGTATGCATGTTTAGGAGATCACCTTTTATCGATTCTACCGCATAGTTGAACCCATATCCGATGCATGACCTATCATCTTGTCACAGTAGTAAGCAAACCACAATCCTAGCAGATGTAGGAGTTGGTTGATATCATGTGACCCCTGCAACTGTTACTTCTTATTGCATGCTTAGTGGTACAATGAGGTTGCTTTTGATGTGAGTCGGGATGATAGTGAACTTGGTGTTGATGAAAGTGAAACTGTGTTGGTGAATCTACCCTAATACAAGGTGAACGATGAGAGGCTGTGTAGGAGTACACAGTGGGTTGTCTCGTTGAACACCGCCTTAAGTCCGAGTTCTTGTGTGGTGATCCAAGAAGAAGAGTACAACCACACATTGGGCTCACTGACCCCTCTCGACCTAGTACCTCACCCCGTTCGAACCCCAGGAGTCGCATTAGTTCGGAGTTCTGGTAGGGCTGTGGCACAGTCTTCGAAGTGGATGAACGGCTTTTCAAGACCAGCTTGGGACCCTGCACACATCGTTTGAGGCTGTACTGGAACCTCGGCCGGACTTCCATACGGATCCCCCTCAGATAGGCGACTCTCTGGACTAGAATGGAGCTGTGGACGAAGTGTTGTGGCAACATCATCGCTGGTACCCGCTTGAAGGGTCCCACTCCCAGGCGGTAACTGATGAGTGTGTGTGTGCAGCGGTACACCCCTGCAGGGTTAACAAAACTATTCGAATAGCCGCGTCCGCGGTTAAGGACTGCTTGGAAAGCTTAGCTTGATTATTAGATAACTTGAACTGGATACTCCTAAAACACACCAAGATAAGTGTGAGTGCTATGACATGCTTTCTCGTGGGGAAGTCGAGGAAGGAACCGTAGTGGTGTAATTGGTTGGAGAAAGTAGTGGACTCGTGTACGCTTCTTACCTCAAGTCTAGTACTCATAGTTCAGGACTAGCCAAGTCAAAGCTGGCACTTCTGCAAGTGAAACCCCACCTCCCTTTACCTTGATACATGTGCATGAGTAGTATAGTTCCTACGTAAGTCTTGCTGAGTACGACTTTGTACTCACGTTTTCTTATTCTATGTTTTAGATGAACCCATCGAACCAGATGGTGGCTTCTACCTGAAGTTCGAAGAATGAAGACTCAGACCAAGACCAAGCTAGTGTAGTCCCAGTCAGACGACGGGTCCCTCGTGGAAGGGCTTGTTTTTAGATAAGGCTTCTTAGGCCATTTGTTAAACTTGTCTGTACTCAGACCTACTTTGCTTCCGCATGCTTGATGTAATGTTGGATCACAAACTTGTGATCTCTGTGTGCACTCTGTAAGAGTTATCAATAAAGATGTATACTTTGTAGAGAATTGCAATGATACCTACTGTTCATACAAGGCATGTGTGCTGCGTGTATGTTTATAACATGCATGTCTTTGTATGGGTTTTCGAGACCTTAGTTGTGATCTGGCTGGCGGTCTTTTATACACCAAGTGGCCCTTAGATGTGCGCAGCTTGTGGCATCGCGATGCGATTGTTTGAGACTCTGTCTCGTGCACATTTTGATGTATGATCGAGCCCGACCTAGACCCTGACTAAGTGATCGGGATGGAGTAAGTCTATGTAAGAGTTATGAGATAGTCGATAGTATGTTTGAGGCGACTTGTCTATGAAGATGGGACTTTATCACCCATATCATTTAGACTTGTGTGCGGACGATGAGGACCCATCTCAGTTGACCATCCGGCCTGGATGGGATACCCCTCACGTACGATGCTTTCCGAGGACGTTCTGTGCTTGGCCTTGTCTTCTTAGACAAGTGGGTACGGTTCTTGGCTCTCCATATGACTATGTCGTAGCGGGACTTGCATACGCTAACCCCGGGTCCCGACAGTCTATTCCAATAACACCCCTTAAGACCTTATTCTAACAACAAATCTCTTATTCTAACAACACCTGGGTAACACGCGGAGCCCCCGACCCACTCATCTTCTTACCCCCCGCGTCACACCCCAATCCCACTCCACCTTCTTCCTGCGTTACATCCCTCGATCCCCCATAATCCACCACGCACGCACCAACAACGCCCGCACAACAACCACCCAGGCCACGGTCAGTACCCCCATCCCGCTCCCACGCCGTTTCCCCACCCTCTCCAACACCGGCGTCCAACCCTCTCCAACCTCACACGGCCGAGCCCCCACGACTCCCATCCACCTCCTCAGCCGGCGCGCCCGCAACCATGGCGTACCAGGCTGCCATCTACCCAGGAGAGCCTACTCCACGCATCTGCACTGCCCCCGACTACATGTCGGTGCCTCCCCCGGCCATGGGAGGGCACGGGTTGGGGCCGCTCTGCTCCTCCTCTTCTGCCCAGGCCACCCCGCCGCGAGATCCCAGCGCGGCTCAAAAAGGGCACACCGGCGGGCGAGCTTTATGCCGGAGGAGAAGCGCCCGGGATCCCGCCCCCGACTCCCTCCCTCCCCCACCTCGCGGTCACCACCTCACCCCAGCCAGCAACCACGACCAGGCCATCCACTGACCCCCGACTGGCCTCCATGACAGCAGATCCGAGCCGACACCTGATGCGCGGATCAGTCGAGATGCAGTTCGATCAAACGTCTTCCTCCTTTGGATCGAGGTGCGCGTGCGCGCCCTTACTCTCTCTCTTCTACACGGCGGTAACCGGGAGTGTGTGGGCGATCTAATTTGCGTTTTTGTTTTTGTTTTGAGGATTTATTGTATAAATTTGCATGGCATGTTTGAGAATCGTTCGAAAAATCTGATGCACTTCATCGTTCATGTGTTTGCAGTTCGATTTAATTCATGTAATTATGTTTATTTTTTGTGGATGCAGTTCACTTAATTATGTGCCAAAATGACAAGGGAAAAAATTAGACCATAATAAACGCAGTTCACTGCCGTGAGTTAATAGAAGAACAAAAATTGAAGAAAAAATAAAATGCAGTTCACTCGCCTCGTCCTTGCGGTGCACGCTCGTTGACCAAAAAATGTTAAAAATTAATAAAACAAATTGCAGTTCCCTCTGCCAATAAATGCAACCGGTGCCGATTGAATGCAGTTCATTACGTCGATTTCCGATTCGTGAAAAATACGCGTATTTCTCTTTGCCATGTGAAAAAATCATGTGCAGTTCTTTGTGTTGACAAATGCAATCGGGTGCCCCGCGGATGCAGTTCACTCGCCGATTTTTTGTTCCGCGAAAAACACGTGCGTTCTGTTTTGAGATAATGCAGTGCGCTTGACAGTCGGATGCGGTGCGGTTTTCGGCGAATGCAGTTCACTTCGTCAATTTCGGGTCCGCGAAGAACCGAGTTCCGCGATTTACTAAAATCGACACAACTTTTAAACCGTAAGGAATTAGAGGATGTGTTTTACATACAATTGGAGCGCCTCGATGATAGCTATCTAATGGCGTATAAATTGCATCAATCGGACGAACGAATCAAACGAATTTACGCGAAAACTCCCGCTGTCCAAAAGACGGCAGCAACACCGTTTTTTAAATTATTTCAAAACCGTGTGGAATATGTAAAAGTGTTCAACATATGGATTAGTCTACTACTCCAGACGAATCCAACGGTGTATCATACGCATCGATCGGACAAGCGGTTAAAAAGTTCTACTCTCCACAAGATCCGAAAAACAGAGTTGCTACGTTTTTTGCGGCTAGATTTCTCTCAAATCTATAGCGAATTAGACAAAGTGTTCTACATATGGATGGAGCGCTTGATCGATATATTTCCAACGGTATATCATTTGCATCATTCCGACGAACTGTTTAAGAGAAATTACGAAAATACGCCCGCTGCAAAAGTGGGTCGCCGCACCATTTTCGAAACTGCTCTTAATCCATAAAGAATCGGGGGAAGTGTTCAACATATGGAAGATGATCCTTTTCCATACGAATCGAATGGTGTGTCATACGCTCAATTCCGACCAATGGTTAAAAAGTTATTGCAAAAACGGTGCATGCGGTTCTGTTTTACCCGAACTGCAGTGCTCCGAATTCAGCAGTGCGGTTCTCTTTTGCGATACGATGCAGTTCGGAATGTTGTTAGAATAGTTATTCTGACATCGATGTCAGAATAGACCGGCTATATATATATATATATATATATATATATATATATATATGTCGAGATTCGTCGCACCGGCTCTCGCCACACAATGAATCAATGAATATATATATATAAGTCGACTTTCGTCGCACTAAGCTGTCGCCATATAAAATCTATCTAAGTCGACTTTCGTCGCACTAGGCTTTCGCCACATCTAATATCTAAGTCGACTTTCGTCGCACCGGCTCTCGCCAATCTAGCTTTCATACCGACTTTTCTTTACTTTATTATCTTCATGTTTTCATCTTGCATCATACATTGCATATTTTTACATTTTTATATCTTGGAGACCTGGGGGCTTTATCAATCCTCTATCGACTCTGAGCATGTATATTGCTTAGTCAGGAGAATCAGGGAGCTCGATGATATTCATCGACTCTTATCTAAGAACCTGACATATATGTGTAAAACTCCACATGTGTATGACTTATTCACGGGAAATAGGGAGCTCGATGACATCCATCGGCTCTTATCCGAAGAAAACCCGGCATATACATGACTTGGCCAACCATGCCATAAAACTTGGCCTGTATAGCTCAAGCTCATATGACCAACGCGAACCCAGCTTAGTCTAAACTTTGGGGGCTTACAGAAATGCCTGTGGAGTTTGATCCTAGGAACCGGGCACGTTAGTCATATATGCCGGCTTGCAGAGATGTTTCGACTCGAAACAATAATCCCTCTTAACGCGAGAAGATGAGGCATGATTCAGCTTCTGTATGATCCTTTGAAATTTATTCTTTGCATACAAACATTTTCATTTTCAATTATGCATACAAACGTCATACTTCATTTTCAGATAAAAGTTAGACCTATGTGACTCGGCACAGCAGCCAGGTGCATATACCGACTCATGGGGACTACACTTCAAAATTTCTTCTCAAAGACTCGGCACAGCACCCGGATGCATATACCGACTCTTGGGGAGTATCACTTCAAAATTTCTTCTCAATATTCGACACGACGCATTGATGTTGGTAATAACTCTTGGGGAGTATTACTTAAGAAAAACCTTAATGATTTGGCTTGGCACACAGGATACCACACCAAATCATGGGGGCTAAAAGTCGATCTATTCTATGAGTCGATAAAAGATACAAATATATTTGAAGAGACTCAGTAGGCTACAGATATAAGACGACTCTCATGCACATATATATCAGGTATAAAACCGACTCATAGATTTGATGGGAAATAAATAATCTCATTCATCAGTGGATGAGTCTTACATCAAAATAAAAACAAGACCAAAGTCGATAAGTACTACTAGATAAAAAAATACATCTTCACTTGTCGTCCTCAGATTCGGCTTCGTCATCAGATGAAGAGACTCGAGCCTCCTCTGCATGGTTGTATAATTATTCATCGCTACTGCTGGAACTCTCCATACTGCAGCCGGATCGGTCGTCATCCGAGTCGAAAATCCTGACCCACAGGGTCTCATCACCATCATATCTAAAGATGATGGTATCTCCCTTTTGAATATTCCTGGAGCGAATAAAAGTTTTCTAACCCTTCTCCAGGAACATGGAATCCTGACCAGAGAAGCTAGTGGCTACTGAAATGGGTGCATGTGGGCACCCTTCAGAGCGAAGCCACAGTCCTGGAGGCTTGGAGGCCACCATGATATCGGCAAAAGTTTCAGGAAGATTAACCTAGCAACATATTGTGTGAACCTTCACCAGAAACTCGTTTCTCTCAGGAGAAGAAGGTGGAGATTCAAGATCTGGGGATTGCTGAGTAGTGCGTGCACCTCTTCCTCTGCCCCGGCCGCGACCTCTCGCATGTCCTCGCCCACGGCCTCGACCACCTCGAGAACCAGTGCTGGAACCAGGATCGCTAGCGGCCAAAGGGACACGAGTGCTAAGATTTGGAGACATGGAGAAAGTTCAAGATTAAGAAGAGGAAAAAGAAGATGTGAGCACTCAAGGAGATTAGATTACCAGATGGCTATTTATATAGCGACAAGGAGATTATCAGTTAAGGCCATAAAGGCAGGGGTAACTTACAAATGGTAGGTGACATTTATGGGAGACTCTTCGATTCTCACCACGGCATAAATGCCCTCAACAGTGGCATTTCGGGCACAGAAACCATAAATGCAGTAACGGATCTTTGACTAAAAAGTCAAATGAAGTTTTCAAAAAATGGAAGGTGAAACGAAAGCTAGAAAGAATTGACTCTGACTCCTTATAAACATTGAAGCATAAGAATCGGCAACTGGAATCAAGAAGATTACTGAGAAGACTCAAGCATCACACCAATCTTGGGGGCTAATGTTGGGGGGATGGACCAAGCCCATAACCCAGCATTAGATTTATGGGTAGACTCATTTATGGAAGGCCCACAAAAGATGACGCGGTCACAAGCCGGCCGCGCCAAGTCTGAAGATCAAAGCCGTAGACGGAATTCGACTTACCTTGTATAACATGTAACATCTTTTGTAAAGTAGAATAGGACTCCACTTCGTGTAGGAGTCGGACTCGCGGAATCCCGGGACCCGGCGCCTTTATAAGTCGAGGTCCACGGATCGAGAGGTAACTCAATCTCAATCCAAGATAAGACTAGACACTTGCGGTGTCACCTAGATCTCCTCGGGACTAAGGTTACGATCCGACTCTCTTGTAATCGATCCACCGACTCTTCTAATCGAGGATTCCGAACCCGTAATAATAAGAAACAGGAGTAGGTCTTTACCTCGAGACAAAGAGGGGCCGAAACCTGGGTAAATCACCGAGTCTGTTGTCCATGTCGACTCTCTCCTCGTATCCACGCCGCAGCAAAGGTCTCATGTCAAGTTCGACTCTTCGAACATCTGTTGTGACTTTCCCACGAAAGAACACTTTTGAGTTTTCATGCTTATCTTGTTAAGAGAGTTCTCCTATTGCACTGAGTTTTGTGTTTTGACTTGAGTAGGTAATTGAGGTTTCTATTTAAGTATATTAGTAACTTGGAATAGTTTTGAGGTATTGATTTGAGTAATGTTTGGACTTCTGTGTGTCAAGAGCTCGAGCCTATTAGTGATAGATGTCGTATTTTGGGAAAGCCGTGTTAATTTTCGAAAACTACATTAAATTAGTTGAGAACTCTAGCTACTAGATGCATCGCTAACCTCTAGAGGGGTTGTAATATAAAGAGTATCATCATGTACTATGGGTCGAGGATGCGCAAGGATAACCAAACCCCCACACACTCCTTCTCGGGGTACTTGTCTCTTTGTGAATCTCCTGATTAGATAGAGAGTTACCGATAATAAGTGAAGGAGTTCCTTTGACTAATGTGAGTATTCGATTCTTGGCACTTCCATCATCCTATTTTGCTAGCCTCTTCGGTACCGTGCATTGCCCTTTCTCATCTTGAGAGTTTGTGCAAACTTCGTCGGTGCATCCAAACCCTTGGCATGATACGCTACCTTATCATAAACCTCATCATATCCTCCCTCAAAACAGCCACCATACCTACTTATCAAGGGATTTCCATAGCCTTTCTAAGATACATCGCCATGCAACATCCATCATCTCATGACTTGATCTTGATGTCATACATGGTTTTGCTTGATCGAGGAGCCGCATGCTAGTTGGGCCTTGCCCTTATAATTCCTACATGACACACTAGTACCATAGCACATCATGCTACACTGGTAGAGGCATACATTTGCATTCATCATGATAGTTTTTCAGTTTTATTTATGTTGACTACTTCTTATAAAGTGTGAGATCTTCAATACCTTGTAAAATATAGAGTGTTTCCCTTAATGTGAGGAAAAGATCCCAAAGAGGAAAAAATAAAAGATCTGAAAAGAGGACAAGATAAAAGATCCCAAATAGGAGAAATGAGAGATAAGTAGAAAGAGCCAATGAGGCCACAAAGAATTAACAAAAAAATAGAAAAAAATAAAAAAAATAGAATGGGGCAAAACTACTATTCCTTTTGAAAGATCCACACTCGTACTCCAAAGTAATATTTGTACTACGTAGAGAGTTTCATATCATGCATTCAAAACTATGTGGGGATCCTTTCACTATAGAACATGGCTTGTATATTCCAATGATGAGCTTCCTCAAATGAGCTCTAGGTCTTCTTGAGCATGCAACTTGGATGCACCCCCACTAGTTCCATTGGAGAGTTTCCCATAGCTCACATGTGCATCCTAAGTGCCAACATATCTTGCTTGCGCTCATTCATTCCATGAATGCTCAAAGTCGAAAAAGGAGAGAATCAGTTTGACTTGTGCCTGACTAGTGGTCTAGGGACGAGTCACAATAAGATTCCGAAGGAGACCAAGTGTGAAGTTTTAGTAGATTGAGTTCTCAATTAAACTATATAGTATTTTTATACTCTAAACACATCTCCCACTTCTTGCACGCAAACACCATTTCGAGACATTCGAGCCACGGATAGCGAGAGCTCTTGCACCTTTATGTTCTTACTTTGCTAGTTTGAATACTAGATATAGACTCTTGCATGTTATTGACTTGATTTGAATTACATACCTTTCTTGATGTACTTTAAAGTTCAATTATGTGTTTTAGCCTGTCACCACAGAAATTATCTTTGTTATCCTTTACCTACTCGAGGACGAGCAAGAATTAAGCTTGGGGGTGTTGATACGTCCCAAATGTATCTATAATTTTTGCTTGTTCCATGCTTATATGGGTGATTTTGCTACATGTTTTGCTACACTTTCATACCTCTTTCAACATATTTTGACTAACCTACTAACTCAGTGCCCTAGTGCCATTTTTTGTCTGCTATTGTCCGTGCATTTTAGGAAAATGCCAATATTTAAAGTGCTCGGAAAAATCCAGAAAAAATATATAAAAAATCAACACAGAAGAACACTCCAGAGAAGGGGGAGCCCATGCCAAACCCCTCCCAGGAGGTCCGGTGGCGAGATCAGGGGGGAGCCCATGCCAAGGATCCTCTTGGTGGGGTGGGACCTCCCGTGGTGCCCCCTTCGGCCTATATTTACCTCTCGTCCCGAAAACCCTCAAGAGGACCTCCATTACACGATTTTCACCACTATTTCACTGTTGTTGCGATCCCGAGATCGAGATCGCCAGAAGACCCTGTCCTGGCACCCTGCCGGAGGGAGGATTGATCTCTGGGAGCTTCTCCACCACCATGAGCGCTTCCCGGATGTGTCGTGAGTAGTCCACCTTGGACCATGGGTCCATGACCAATAGCTATGTGATATTTTCTCTCCAATCTTGTGCCTCAATTCTTAGCCCTTGTGAGCTTCCCTACATGATCAAGGCACTTATGTATTAGTTTCTGTGTTGCTATGCTATGTTTGCTGGGATCTGATGGATTATGAGATTATGTTCAGATTGTGATGAGTAATATATTTGTTTTACCTTTTATGTTTTAGTTCTTGAGTAATTCTTGCATGTTCTCCGTTCCTTTTTATTTCTTTGGCCAAGTAGTAGATAGTAACTCCAAGAGGGAGAGTTATGCTTGATTTTGGCTTCATGCCCCCCGATGTCTAGCTTGAGTGACAGAAACATGAAACTAGGGGATGTGTTGTTGCCACCAGGGAGAAAACAACAGTGCTTGTAACTGTGGTTGCAAGCATTTTTTTACTTTACGCAAAGTGTGTTAATGCAGTTGTCTGTTGCTTTCATCCTATAGTTTGGCTGGGGTTTGCAACTTAATACCAGCGAGATGTTCTGGATAGATATCTCAAGGTGGATGACTAGTGAGTAGATGCTAATGAATAAACGGTCTGCTCGTCTGGTTGTACTTCCCATACGATTAAGGCTCTAGCTTTCTTGTAGCATAATTAGCATTGATGTGTGTTTATAATTCTGTCAATTTCCCAGCTATAATTTGTTCATGCAGCATAGTTATTTATCGTCTTTTGGGAGAGATACATCACTAGTGAAGATCATGGGACCCCGGTCCATGTTTCCACCATAGTTTACACCGCTATAATTTACTTCTTTTATTTCCTTTTCGTTGCAATCACCACTACTCTTCCTGCTTGTGTTTGAACCTTTGTAAATAACACGACCGGAGAGATTGACACCGTCTCTGAACAGGTTGGGAGAAAATTTATTTGTTGTTGTGTGCAGGTCCAGGTCAATTAAGCGACCTCTAGGTTGTAAAACGACGCCATTGTTTTCTTGCGACCTTCTTGCGGAACTTGGATTCCTATATGTCGATTAAACCTTGGTATCTTCACCGAGGGAAATTTGATGTTGTCTACTTCTCAACCTTCCACTTGGAGTAGCCATAGAGGTTGCGCCATTAGGGACTTATCCTGTGGCGCCTGGGTTGTTGAGGATGTCCAAGAGTGGTGCGCTGCTGACCACTATTATTGGGTGCTCGTCAAAGTAGTGTGATATGTTGCAGGAGGCCATGAAGATGACGTAGACGAGCTTTCGATATTGAGGGTATCTTCCTGGGAGCGTGTGAGGACTTCGCTGAGGTAGTAGATTGGTCTTTGGATGCCTTTTACTTTGCCTTCTTCAGTGCGCTCGACAACGAGTACGGTGCTTACGATGCTGCTTCGAGCGGTGATGTAAAGGTATAGGGGTTCCCGTTCCTTGGGAACTTCGAGGATTGGTGGAGTTGATAGGTTTTTCTTGAGGTCGGCGAGTGCATTTCGTGCTTCCTCCGTCCACTCAAATTTACCACCTTTCCGAAGTAACTGGTAAAACGGCAAGGTCATTTATCCTAGCATGTTGATGAAACGGCTTAGGGCGGCTAGTCGTCCTGTGAGTTATTCATGCCTTTTATGTTGACGGTTTCTTGCATTGTGGTGAGTTCATGTACTTTCTCTGGGTTAGCGTCGACTCCTCGGGCGAACACCATGTATCCTAGTAGCTTGCCGGCTGGTACGCCAAAGACGCATTTATTGGGGTTGAGCTTGATCCTGTAGTGGTTGAGTGGTCCGAAAGTTTCTCGGAAGTCTTCGAATAGTGTGTTTGCCTTGTAGGTTTTGATGACGATGTCATGTATGTAGACTTCTACGTTTGTTCCTATTTGGTCTTTTAAACACGCTTGCATCATCCTCTGGTAGGTTGCTTCGGCGTTCTTTAGTCCGAACGGCATTGTCATGTAGAAAAATACGCCATATGGGGTGATGTATGAAGTATGTTCTTCGTATTCTTCCTTCATCCTTATCTTGTTGTACCCTGAATATGCATCAAGGAATGAGAGGAGTTTTCATCCTGAGGTTGAGTTGATTATCTGATCGATCCTGGGCAGGGGAAAGTGATCCTTCGGGCAGTGCTTATTGACAGGTCCGTATTGGACGCACATGCGTAGTACTTTAGTGTCTTTTTTGGGTACCAACACGGGATTTGCGACCCACATATCCATCTTTGTTTCGCGGATGAATTTTGCATGGAGCAGCCTGTTTACTTCCTCGCCGATGGCTCTACGCTTGGTTTCACAGACTCGTTGTAGTGCTTGCTTTAATGGTTTGGTGTTTGGGTATATCTGTAGTGCGTGCTCGGCAAACTCACGCGGGATTCCAGGCATGTCGGCTGGGCACCAGGATAAGATGCTCCATTCTTCACGAAGGAATTTGATGAGGGCACTTGCCTATTCCTCGGGTAGGTGGGCGTAGATCCGCACTATCTTGTCTGGGTCTGTTGGGTGCACTTGATGGGTTATCGTGTCGCTATCGACGCTGAAGTCTCGAGTGATCTCCTTAATCTCGCTTCGGCTAGGGAGTGGAAAGACGCTTCTTTCTACCACCATGGATATTTCTTCGAGTTCTTGTTGTTCTCCGAGAGTGTCGGAGACTTGGTAGAAATCTCGGTTGCATTTGTCTTATTTGAGTAAGTATCCATTGATCGTGATGACTCCTACGGGTCCTGGCATCTTGACCTTGTGGTATGCGTAGTGCGGGACTGCCATGAATTGGGCGAAGGCTGGTCGACCAAGTATGGCGTGATATTGTGATTGCCAGCCTACTACTTTGAATTCCAAGGTCTCTCTTCTGAAATTGTTTCTTCTCCCGAAGATTACATCGAGGTTGATCCTTCCTGTTGACGAGGCTACTTTGCCTGGCTTGATGCCGTAGAAGGTGGTATCTGAATTTTTTAACACGGAATGCGGATTAACATCTTGCGCAAAGTGTTGGAGAATATGATGTTCATGTTGCTGCCACCATCCATGGATACTTGTGACATGTCGTAACCTCAAATCTGCGCCTCGAGGACGAGTGGGGCGTCTCTCTCGGGAGGATGGCCTAGTGCCATGACCCAGTATATGGAAGAACGAGACGACTCTTTAAGGATAAGGCCCAGAAGGAGACCCGGCTCGGGACGGGTCACGACTTCGCGAAGTTAGAAGACCGTAGAAGGAAATAGATTTATCTTGTGTAATAAGGAAACTATGTTATAGAACTAGGCTAGGACTCCGTATCATATGGAAGCCGGACCCATGTAAACAAGGGACCCGGTAGCTATATAAAACGGCCCCGTTGGACCTAACAAAACTCAACTTAGATCCTCTCGAGGCATAGGCAGCAATCTCGCACCTTTGTATTCGAGAATCCACACCCCATAATAGAAAAGCAGGAGTAGGTCTTTACCTTACGAGGGGCCGAAACCTGGGTAAATCTCGTGTCTAGTGTTCATGCTGAATCACCTCCTCGAAACTACCTCGCAGCAAATGACCCACACTAAGTTCTCTAATGAGGACATCTGTCGTGACTTTCCGACGATAGTTGGCGCCCAGTGTGGGGCATGCGCACGCAGGTGTCGTGGTCATGGAGGGAGCTCTACGAGGCATGTAACGTTTCGTCACCAGCCGAATTACCAGAAGCCAGCGAGGTAAACTCTACATCAACGACACCACATGGGGTTCCAAAGCCGACTCTATCGAGTCAGTCCATCGGGTCACGATCGGTTCCACCCACATCTTCATTGGTAGGGTAAACGGATCTGAGCCAGAACCAGATCGCAACGCCCTGGCAAAAGCCATGAGCCGGTCTATGACCAACTCAAGGCATGTCTTCGTCGGATTCACCAATGGATCTCCAGAGCCGGTGCGTTCTGTCGAGACCTTGGAGCAGGATGACTCGGAAGAACTCTCTGATGCCGACTTATACCCTAGTTGAGAGAAGGATTCAGACTCCGGGTCGATCCATTCCGCTGGAAGCAACATGCTTGGATCGGGAGTAGAGGGTTACATTCCAGACAACCCCTATCTCTAGCCACCGTACTATGCTACCATTTACATGGCAGACCCCCCAAGATCAGCAGAACACGGTTATAAACCCGGCTGATGGATCGGCTGCCCGTGCCCCGGAACCGGCCCTAGCCGGAAGGAAGGCCCTCGCAGCAACCCTGAACGCTTTGAGAACATCTCTCGCTATCCCGATCACTGTGGAAAATTAGGAGGCACGTAAAGCGGAGATCGATGAGTTGGAGAAGTAGGTGACTAGGATTCGCAGGGTCGGAGATTCCATACACGCATGAGAAGCAGATGGAGGAGGAAGCAGGTCGGCTCGCATGAGAAGCCAAGCGAATACATGAACATTCAGAGCAGTTAAACGCTTAGCTAGGGAACTACTCACCTGCCCACCAAACCAGGCATGTGAGCTGGATCCCACCAGTCTTGCAGTCTTGGTAGGGAAAGCACTAGATTCCATACACCACCTAGGCATTACAAAAACCCTGTGGCAAACATCTTGTTCATAACAAGGTACCTGGCTAATGCACCCATGTAGGGAAATACTCCTGCGGACTAGGGGCACGAGACGCAATAGAGATGCTCAAGACTGCATTTGCTCAACAAGCACAATATTCGCACGGCTTCTCATATTTGCATGAGACTAATCGCCCAAGTGGAAGTCGGAAAGTCGAATCCCTGGCTCCCTTCGCGTCCAGCAGTCACCGTCAATAGAGAGGACAACCCGACCCCGAGCCACAGCAGGCGATCCGACTCACTGCGTAGACGGCATCTAGGGTCCCCGAGCCGTCAATACAACCCCCACTTCAGGAGGAAGGGGCAGGTTTTGTTAGCCGTTCGGTTGGAAACCGTTGCTTAGTCTCAGCTTTAAGGAATGCTCCTATACCATCAGATTTCAAAGGACCCCGCAAAATTTCAAATTATACAACAGATATGGACCCCACAGCGTGGATTGAAATCTATTATATAGAAATGGATATGCTCCAGGCTAGTGACGGAGTCTGTTCCCGATACCTCACGATGATGTGGGAAGGACCTACTCGTACCTGGCTAAAAAACTTCCCTCAAAACTCCAACAGCTCTTGGTCAGAGTTGAAGGAGAAGTTCATCAAGAATTTCCAAGGGACATGCCGACGTGCAACCACGATCATTGACCTGGAGGACTACGTTTATAAGGAAGGAGAATCGGCCCACCATTGCGACCGACGAGTAGCCGAAATAATCCATTCCTCGGACAGCATCACGGACAGACAACCGTTTTAGTCTTGGAAAAGAACTGAGAATTTGAGCCCTTGATACATAAACTCGGTCGTATTAAGAGAATGGTCAAAGATATGGGGGAACTCATGGACACAGTCACTAAGTATGCCGAGTCTGACAAAACCAAGGATGGCGACTCCGATGAGGAAAAAACTGATCAAGGAAAGAAAAGTGGTGGAAAAGGACAGCACAACGGTGGCAATTAGGGTTAGCAGAACAAGCGTCGGCTTGATCAGAATGCATATGACTTGTTAGCCAACACCAATGTCGGCTCCCAAAGACAGAGGCAAGGAGGCAAATACCGGAAGACGGAGTTGACCTTCCGCTCAAATAGCTACGAGTCCTCCATGAAATTTCCATACCCAAGACATAGCAGACCTGGTCGTCCGGCAAATCACTCCTGGGAAAATTTCGACTTCATGCAGGAGTTCCAACGGCGAGGAGGAAATGGTGGTGGAAACCAAGGGCCACCTGGGTCAGGTTCCAGAGCTGGTTATAACAAGTAACCAACAAACCGGCCATCAGGGAGTCGGCTATAATAGTAACAATCAGCAAGCAAGCAATACGGGAGCTGACTCAGGATCCCAATATCAGGGAATCGGAGCTGAAAGACAGTTGCAATCGGGGCTTGATGGATTTCAAGAAAATTCAAAGAAACTTGATGACCATGAAGCATACCATGTTTTCACCACCAGTAGTTGCCGAAGGGATAGAAATCTCCAACAGCACGCATCCTTGTCTGTAGCGAAGGAGCTGGCAATACCCAAATGGCTCAACTGGTCTGAGAAGCCAATACCTGGACAAGGGATAATCACCCCCCCGTGGTGGATAATCCGGGGGCCTTAGCTCTAGTAGTGGCACCACAAGTTGGAGGATACACCTTGCATAAGGTACTCATGGATGGAGGGAGTAGCATCAACATTCTCTACTATGAGACTTTCTTCAAGATGGGTTTAACCTCCAAACAGCTACAACCCTCCAATACGAATTTTCACAGAATCGTTCCCGGCAAGTCGGTGCGACCCATAGGCAAGATATACCTCAAGAAGGCCTTTGGAAACTCTAAGAATTTTCATTCTGAAATCATACCTTTTGAAGTCGTCAAACTCGAGAGTCCGTATCACGCCATCTTGGAAAGGCCGGATTACGCCCACTTCATGGCCCGTCCCTGCTATGTCTATCCGAAACTCAAAATGACGGGTCCGAACGGACCAATCATAGTTGAAGGAAGCCATTCATGTGCCACTTAATGCGAGGAACAGCATGTCAAATATTCTGAGTCGGTCTGCGCCAAGGAGGACTTGGCGGTTTATAAGGAGAAGGTAGATCCAGAGGATCCCAATGTCTTCAAAAATCCGACTCTGTATACCAATCCGAAGTTTCAGCCGGCTCAAGATACCAAGAATGTCGATTTCATCCCTAGTGATGCTTCACAACAGTTCATTATTGGGACGGGGCTCTCTGGTAAATAGGAAAGCGCGCTCATCGAGTTCCTCCGTGAGAATCGGGACATCTTTGCATGGAAACCCTTTGATATGCGAGGCGTCCCGAGGGAACTCGCTGAGCACCACCTTAACACAGATCCCAACCTGAAGATGGTAAAACAGTTCCTCCGCCGTTTCACTGAAGAGAGAAGAGATTCTATTGGAGAAGAGATAGCCTGGCTCCTAGTTGTCGGGTTCATCATGGAAGTTTTTCATCCAGAGTGGCTGGCAAACCTGGTCCTCATTTTGAAAAATAACGGGACCTGGCGTATGTGTATTGATTACACAGACCTAAACAAAGCCTGCCCAAAGAATCCTTTTGCTCGACCCCGTATCAATCAGATCATAGATTCAACTGAAGGATGCGAGCTCCTATGTTTTCTTGATGCCTACTCTAGGTACCAACATATTTAGATGACCATCGAGGACGAGGAGAAGACATCCTTCATCACCCCCTTTGGAGCTTTCTTCTATACTACAACGCCTTTTGGTTTGAAAAATGCAGAAGCCACCTATCGACGGATGGTGCAGAACTGCCTCAAGGAGCAAATTGGACACAATGTGCACGCTTATGTGGATGACATAGTGATAAAATCGCAGTTATCATACTCCTTGATCGATGACTTACGGGAAAATTTTAAGAATCTTCCTACTTATCAGATGAAGTTGAACCTGGCCAACTACACTTTTGGAGTCCCAGCTTGGAAACTCCTCGGATACATTGTATCTGAGAGAGGGATTGAGGCAAAACCATAAAAAATTAGTGCTATCATGGCACTTCGGAAGCCGACTTCAGTCAAAAGGGTTCAACGACTCACGGGGTGTGTGGCCTCCTAGAGCCGGTTTATAAGCCGGCTTGGAGAAAAAGCCATCCCATTATATCGACCTATGCGAAAGACAGAGAAATTCGTCTGGGATGCATAGGCAGATGAGGCGCTTAAATCACTAAATAAGAAATTGTTCCAAGCACCTATCTTTGCAGCTCCCAAACCCAAGGAACCTATGCTCCTTTACATATCATCCAACAACCGAGCGTTCACCGTTGCGGTCGTTGTTGAACGTAAAGAAGAGGGCAAGGAGCATCCCCTCCATAGACCTGTCGACTATGTCAGCGAGGTCATGACATCATCTAAGCAAAGATATCCTCAATGGCAGAAGCTGGTCCTGGCAGTATTTATGCTAAGTTGGAAGTTGAAACACTATTTTCAGGAGCATCCAATCACAGTAGTCAGCTCAGCGCCACTCTCCGACATCATTCAAAATCGAGAGGCTAATGGACGAATTTCCAAGTGGGCCATCAAACTGGGAGCCTATCACGTTAAGTACAAGCCACGAACAACTATCAAATCCTAGGCATTGGTCGACTTTATCAATGATTGGACAGAACTTCAGGCACTACCTGAACAACCGACTACCAAGTACTGGACAATGCACTTTGATGGAAGTTAGCAGCTTCAGGGTTCAGGAGCCGAAGTTGTCCTCACTTCACCTAAGGGGGAGAAATTTTCTTTCGTTTATAGCTGCAATTTAATTGTACCAATAATGTAGCTGAATACGAAGCCCTACTCCATGGCCTCCGATTGGCACGTGAGATGAACGTAAGCCGGATCCAATGCTTCGGTGATTATGATCTTGTTTCCCACCAAGTATCAGGGACGTGGGATTCTAAAGACCCCATCATGGCGGCTTACAGGCGAGAAGTCTCAAGGCAAGCTGGATTTTTTACAGACTATCAAGTGGACCATGTGGGTCGCAGGAAAAATGAGGCAGCCGATGCATTGTCCCGACTCGGTTCTAAACGGAAGTCGGCTCCACTAAACTTCTTCCTTGATGTCTTGTTGCAAACATCTGTACATCTCCCAACAGAACAAAATATCGCAATACCAGACCCAGGTCGGCCTTAGTAGCTTCTATACACACCACGCCCACGTGGGTTGTGCCATATTTGGACTACAAGACCCAAGGGTATCCTCCCAACTGATGAGCTATTGGCCAGAAAAATCATCAGGCAAAGCAAATCTTTTGTGATTATCAATGGAGAGCTAAATCTACTCAGTCCCAACCAAGTCTCCCAGAGATGTGTTTCGCCAAAAGAAGGACGAGACATATTAAACGAAATACACTATGGAGACTTTGGTAATCATGTCGGCTCCCGATCATTAGTAGCCAAAGCTTATCGTCATGGATTCTACTGGCCCACGGCTCATGCAGATGCGGAGGATATAGTTAAAAATTGCGATGGTTGCCAGCGGTATGCCAGGCAAGATCATGTATCGGCTTAAGAACTCAGGATGATTCCAGTCAACTGGCCTTTTGTAGTCTGGGGACTTGGTATGGTAGGGACATTTAGGCGATCCAAGTGCGTAAATACTCACCTCTTGGTTGCAGTAGAAAAATTCACCAAGTGGGTAGAAGAAGAGCCGGTCAGCAAATGCGATGCAACAGGAACAATCAAATTTTTAAAGAAAATCATATTCAGATTTGGTTATCCCCACAGCATTATCACTGACAATGGAAGCAGTTTTTGAGACGGACAGATGCAACGTTTTTGTGAAAAGGAGCATATCCGACTTGATCTTGCATCTTTAGCTCACCTGCAGTCCAATGGACAAGATGAGAGGGCTTATCAGGAACTACTACGTGTCATCAAACCCCGACTCTATGTTCCTTTAATAAGAACGTTGGGTTGCTGGGTTGAGGAGTTTCCCTTTGTGCTCCGGAGTATCAGGACTACGCCCAACAGGTCAACTGGTCTTACACCTTTTTTCATTGTTTATGGCGCAGAAGTCGTCCTCCCAAGCGACATCTGTCATGAATCACCTCGAGTTACTGCATATGTGGAAGCCGACAATGAACAAGCAAGAAAAGAATCCTTGGACGTCGTCGATGAAGAACCAGATTTAGCGGTGCTAAGTCGGCTATCTACCAACAAGACCTGCGGCGATACAATAGTCAACGCATCAAGAGTTATACCTTTCAAGAGGGCGACTTAGTGCTCCGCCTGATACAAAAAAGGAAAGGATGCACAAGTTATCCCCGCCTTTGGACGGGCCGTTCGTGGTAAGCAAGAATTTGTACAATGGATCCTACTACTTAGTTGATATACGCGAGCCAACTTCCATGCGTAAGTCCGAAGAAGAGACTCTCAGGCCGTGGAATATAGCCCAGCTCCGCTATTGTACATAAGTAGTCAGGAAAGTTCTTATAAGCCAATATAAGATGTCAGCAATAAAACCGACTCGTTGTTCTGTTTTTTCCGATTTATGTTTTCCTTTATTCAAGTTGGTTTGTTTTCCTGCCGATTTCCTTTATCTTGCACTTCATTACATTCTTGCATTTAACTCCCTGAAACCTGGAAGAACTGATCATCTCTTCCCTGGAACCTGGTGTGTATATTGCTAAATTCTGAGACCCTGTGGGTTTGAAGGTCTTTTAACTTCAAATCTTCAACTGGGGACTCGGCATATACATGAAGTCATCCTACTACGGCTTATTTTTTCCTATAAGCTGATGCAAACTTGTACTTATATGGCCTACGTGACCTATGATAGTTTAAACACTAGAAGGTTCTACTCAAAACCCTATTGAGTTTAATTTTATCATAGAGAACCCTAGAATATGTCATGCGATGCTTGCTTACAGAGAAGTTTCGACTCAAGCGCAATTAAGTGACCAGCATTTTTTTCTACGAGACAAGCAGAATCCTCCTATTCGAGGAGTCGGTCTTGTGTTGAGCTCGTATTTTTAAGGTATGCTGAGACATTCACGCGTACGGGCGACTTCTATATGAGGTGTTTACATTTTTTCATTTCATAAGCATACTTCTTTCGTTTTTCGGCATATGCAAGTGTATTAATATTTCCCTCCATCAAAAATCGACTTTATTAAACATCATTAGAAGAACTAAATGTGTGTACTTGGGAGCTACAGGTCGAATTTACGATAAAAAAGCTATCCAAACAAATTACTAACTGAAAAGAAACAGAGAACAAAAAATATCAAATAAAAGAAAAACCCTTATCCTACGCCTAGGGCAAATATCCCCCGTGGCCCGGCCCACCTTGCCCCCAGGCGCCCTAAGTAAACAAGCCCCAAGCCGGCCGCATCTCCATCACCTCTCTCTCTCGTCTCCAACCCCTCACCCTCCCCGATCCCCTCCTCCCGATCACCTCCCTCTCCTGGCTCCACGGCGCGGCCGCCGGCCGATTCCGGCGACCGCCGGTGGCCCTGTCGCCGCACTGCCCCGCCCCGAGATCTCCTCGCGCCACCGCTGCTCCCCCTGTGAGCCCCCTTCATTTCCCCTCCTCCCTTGGCCGTTTTGGCCGCCACATCTGCCTCCCCGTTCAAGCCGACGCCGCTGCTATAGCTCCTCCCCGCCGTGGCTGCGGCCACCCCAGCCTCGCCTCCACCATGGTCGCGCCCAGGAATCCCCCTATCTCGCGCCCCGCCGTGCTCTAGCCGCGCGTCGCGCCCTTCCCTAGCTGCGCCATGCGCGCCCTACCCCCTGGCCGTCTCCGCCTCCCCTAGGCCACGGCCATGTCCTATCGGCCGGCCTTGCCGCCCGTGGTCACCGCGTATTGCTTCTGCCGTTGCTCTGCTAGATTTGGTACCGCTGCTACTCTGTTGCCATAGCTTCTGCTAATTGCTGCTGCTGGTGCTCTTTTGATATCTTCCAAAACCATCTCAAATAAAGTCCAAAATGAAAAAAATGATAGATTCAAAGATTAGACGTATCAATGTTCATTTGGTTCCATTGGAATAAATTCAAAAGAGGCATAGATTTATCACCATAAATCCGGCAAAAATCCACTTTCTGTTAAAAAAGAGAACCCCTAGACTTAGCAGAAATTTACTAAGTCAGGAACATTATCTTTGCCACTTCATAACCCTCAAACTTGATGCTAATGACTTTTATAAATAAGGAAAATGACATGTCCATGTTTTAGACGTAATCAACTTCCTTTTCCCCACTGGACCAACTCCATTTGATGCATGGTTTTAACCCTACAAAAATTGCCAAATTGCCATATTTTGTTAATTGCACCAATGACAGAAAATAGATTATTTTATAGCAATTTTGGAGCTATTAATAACTAGTTTACATCACTATATATGAAAATTGAACCCATGGCATGCTAGTATAACTTTTATATTGCAAATCATTCATATGAAGTACCCCAATTTGAACTATAGTTCAATAGATATTAACTTGCAAAGTCTGAATAAAATAACAGTAATCTGTAATTAATAATTTCTAGCACTATTTAGGAGGTGTTTTAATTAAGTAATTGAAATGTTATAAGGCTGAAACTTGTATCACATTAAAGACCACCTGAAACTGATCAACCTTGATATAGGGGGCTAATTCATCGTGCTTATAATCCACTAGTTATAATAATTTGAAAACTGCTAAACACGTTAATATTTAGAAAAACCCAAAGTGGGCCAATGCCATATGGGTCCCACTGACCCTGTTGACTTGACCCCACTGGCCCCACATGCCAGTTGACTAGTCAACCCCACTATTGTGGTTAATGTTGGATTTATTATTAAAAGTAATTCCATTAAATTCCAAAAGCATTTAAATATTATATATTCAATATCTTTTAAACCGCAACTCCAATGAAAATACTTTGTGCGTGAAACTTGCTCAGAAAAATAAGATGAATACGAATACGACACCAGTATACCCACGACACCCCTCTAACACAACGAACATGACACTTTCCCCCTCTAGTCTGTCCGGTAATTACCCGGAGCCGGTAAAAATTGCCGGTTAAATTCTCGTTTCGTCTGCAACGTGTAGCACCGCATTAGTTCACCTCTAGTTTAACGTTTTCCATTACTTGTATTTGTATTTCTATTATTGCCGTGTATTTATTGTTTCTTCTGCCTCTCTTATTGTCCGATAGTCTCGACGTCCGCTGCTGATGCCCCTTGGATCGACTACGTCGACGACGACAGTACCTCTACCGTCGAGCTTCCAGGCAAGAAGAGTCATTTTCCTTCCCCATGTATCGCCTATATTTTCGTACATTTCTTGCACTAGGCATTGCTGCTGCTGCTACGTTACAATCTATTCAATTGCATAGCCTATTTTTGTCGCCCCTTGATGTACCTTCCTTTATCCTATGCTGCCTTATAAAATATATATATACCACAATTTTTTTGCTGCAAAAAATACTAAAAATAAAAATGTTGCATCCGTGTACCAAAAAGTTGCGAAAGTACCCGAAATGTTGCAAAGGTACCGCAAATGTTGCAGTCAAAAACGAAGGAGTACGCACGAATCTGGGTCGTTAAATCGCGCAGATCAGACGGTTCGCGTCTGACCGGTGCAAAACTAGCGCCGGTCGACCGGCGCATATCACTGGCCTTTTCATCATCCGTCATCGGCATCGAATGCATGCATGTCCGCTTGAAACTTCTCACACTTTCTTTTGTTTCTCTTGATGTATTCCCCTGAGTTTGAACTCGGAGGATACTTTGTACCTCATTCCCTTGGACAACACCGGTTGATTAACCTTGTACCGATCCGACCCCCTGTAAGTTTTTCCTCCTAGCCTATTCGTAAGTACGATGGTGCCCCGAAGGAAGTATGACAGGTCGTCATGATGCATCGAAACAGATAAATGAAGACAACAGCATGAAGGATTAACTTGTTCGCGAAGGACAACAAGCACCAGATGAATCGTTAGAATACGAAACCAAAACCTTACCCCTTGCCCTACATTTAATTCTTGGGACGAGAATTATTTATAGTGGGGGAGATTTGTAACACCCTTAGTGTCAAGCTACAGTGATCACTTTTATTAATGACTAATCTCATTGATTAACCATGCTTTGATCATCTTTGAAGAAAATCATTTTAACGGTCCCCTTGGATGGAATTAAAAATAAAAGTGGAAATTATAATTAAACCAAAAAAAATTATGAAACCAATTTTACTAGTTTCCTAAAAATCAGTAGGTCATGATTCTATGCGAGTGGATATTTAATATAACATTTTAATATTATACACAATCTAAACCAGTGTCAATAGCAGCCCATTTAATCATGTTTTAATTATATAAAAGATCAAATGATTTTATAAAAGAGCCAAACTTTTAGTAGAAGCATATCAATGTGTAATAGAAATATTGGTGCAAGTTTCAACGAATACAAAAATAAAAAAGCTGTCCAAACAAATTAATAACAGAAAAGAAACAGAGAACGAAAAATATCAAATAAAAAAACCCTTATCCTACGCCTAGGGACAACATCCCCCGTGGCCCAGCCCACCTTACCACCCTAGGCGCCCTAAGTAAACAAGGCCCGAGCCGGCCGCATCTCCATCACCTCTCTCTCTCGTCTCCAACCCCTCACCCTCCCCGATCCCCTCCCTCTCCTGGCTTCGTGGCGCGGCCACCGGCCGATTCCGGCGACCGCCGGTGGCCCTGTCGCCGCACTGCCCCGCCCCGGGATCTCCTCGCGCCGCCGCTACTCCCCCCTGTGAGCCCCCTTCATTTCCCCTCCTCCCTTGGCAGTTTTGGCCACCGCATCCGCCTCCCCGTTCAAGCCGACGCCGCCGCTATAGCTCCACCCCGCCGTGGCTGCGGCCACCCTAGCCTCGCCCCCACCATGGCCGCGCCAAGGAACCCCCCTATCTCGGGCCCCGTTGTGCTCTAGCCGCGCGTCGCGCCCTCCCCTAGTTGCGCCATGCGTGCCCTACCCCCTGGCCGTCTCCGCCTCCCCTAGGCCACGGCCATGGCCTACCGGCCGGCCTTGTCGCCCGTGGTCACCGCGTATTGCTGTTGCCGCTCTCTGCTAGAGTTGTTACCGCTGCTAATCTGCTGCTAATTGCTGCTGTTGGTGCTCTTTTGACAGCTTCCAAAACCATCTCAAACAAAGTCCAAAATGGAAAAAAATGATAGATTCAAAGATTAGACGTATCAATGTTCATTTGGTTCCATTGGAACAAATTCAAAAGAGGCATAGATTTATCACAAACAATCCGGCAAAAATTCACTTTCTGTTAGAACAAAGAACCCCTAGACTTAGAAGAAATTTACTAAATGAGGAACATTATCTTAGCCACTTCATAACCCTCAAACTTTATGCTAATGACTTTTATAAATAAGGCAAATGACATGTCCATGTTTTACACATAATCAACTTCCTTTTTCCCCACTGGACTAACTCCATTTGATGCATGGTTTTAATCCTACAAAAATTGCGAAATTGCCACTTTTTGTTAATTGCACCAATGACAGAAAACAGATTATTTTATAGCTACTTTGGAGCTGTTAATAACTATATTACATCACTATATATGAAAATTGAACCCATGGCATGCTAGTATAACTTTATATTGCAAATCATTCATATGAAGTACCCCAATTTGAACTATAGTTCAATAGATATTAACTTGCAAAGACTGAATAAAATAACAGTAATCTGTAATTAATAATTTCTAGCACTATTTAGGAGGTGTTTTAATTAAGTAAATGAAATGTTATAAGGCTGAAACTTGTATCACATTAGAGACCACCTGAAACCGATCAACCTTGATATTGGGGACTAATTCATCGGGCTTATAAACCACTAGTTATAATAATTTGAAAACTGCTAAACACGTTAATATTTAGAAAAACCCAAAGTGGGCCAATGGCATACGGGTCCCACTGACCCTGTTGACTTGACCCCACTGGCCCCACATGCCAGTTGACTAGTCAACCCCACTATTGTGGTTAATGTTGGATTTATTATTAAAAGTAATTCTAGTAAATTCCAAAAGTATTTAAATATTATAAATTCAATATCTTTTAAACCGAAACTCCGATGAAAATACTTTGTGCGTGAAACTTGCTCAGAAAAATTAACGAATACGAATACGCCACCCGTATACCCACCACACCCCTCTAACTCAACGAACACGAGACTTTCCCCCTCCGGATCGTCTATCCGGTAATTACCCAGAGCCGGTAAAAATTGCCGATTAAATTCTCGTTTTGTCTACAACGTGTAGCACCGCATTAGTTGACCTCTAGTTTAACGTTTGCCATTGCTTGTATTTGTATTGCTATTATTTCCGTGTATTTATTGTTTCTTCCCCCTCTCTTATTGTCCGGTAGTCTCGACGTCCGCTGCTGATGCCCCTGTGATCGACTACGTCGACGATGAAAGTACCACTACCGTCGAGCTTCCAGGAAAGAAGAGCCATTTTCCTTCCCCAGATATCGCCTATCTTTCCGTACATTTCTTGCACTAGGCATTGCTGTTGCTGCTACGTTACAATCCTATTCAATTGCATAGCCTATTTTTGTCGCCCCTTGATGTACCTTCCTTTATCCTATGTTGCCTTATAAAAATATATAGAAATATATATATATATATATATATATATATATATATATATAGATATCATATTCAGCAATAAACCCTGCGCATCTGGTGAGTGAACACAGATTACAAAACATTATAACTGCAACAGGTACAGATCAATCTAGACGCCCTAGGGAACCTAAAACGGCGAGACTCTGCCGAGTCGCTTCGAGTTTGACTTACGAGTAGAATGGACTCGTATTTCACTCTTGTCGGCTCAGTAGCATAGCATCACCGGGATGATACGAGGTTTACCTCTTTAGTTCATTCCACTGATGTCTCTGTCGAACCTCTTCAAGTGTACCATCGAGGGTGATTCCTCCTGGTTTCAGTTGATGGTAGGCACTTGAATCAACTGGTGTCCTTACAGGTAAGGAGTCGGGTGACCCAACGATGCCTGCGCAGGGTATCTTAGAAGAACGATAGGTCAGGTGTATTCCACCGCTGTGCGGCGGGCCTGGTACTATTCGTGGCCGAGAGGTATCTTGTTGTACGAAAGTCAAGCTCTTCAAAGAGTAAACGCGAGACAAGGTAAGGAGACGGTTCACCTTGTTGGTAACCGCACGAGTTGGTGGGACGTCAGGGCAGGCACCGATGTTACTGGTGGTCCTAGCTGCTATCGTTGTCCGTGACTCACCCAGAAAGGGGCAACGATAACAGTTTTCCCGACAGATAATAATAAAATGCTTAACGGTTCAGGTGGATGACTTGAGAGGCCGCAAAGGCTTGTACGCACTTCCTTCACGTGGGATTACGGTGTGGGACCTCCACGTTGTGGTCTCGTTCGAAATATCTAAAATACGTCCAGTTCAGCATTGTGGCAGGGAAGGATCGCGCTGCAGCGCTGGAATGCACCCTCCTCACAACGACCCAGAGAGCGAGGGTTGATAGGCCCATGACCCCCTTGCCCTTAGGGCTGTAGACCGGCGGGGACCTCTCTAATGAGCCGTAGGATGGGCCTCGGCATGTCGGATAGCCTCGGTGGGGCATTCCCTAACAGTAGTGCATCCCCTGCAGGAAAGATTGATCTATTCGAATAGTCGTGTCCAAGGTAACAGGACGCATTATGCTGAAGCCAGAGCCTACTACTACAAACTATTACTATTAAATTGTTGGTTCCGGTTTCTCTTCCTCGTAGGGATGTCGAGGAGGGGATCTTGGAGGCATATATAATTGTTATCTAATAAAACTTATTATTATTCAATGCTGCAGCAACTTCTGCTGCATTGTTCCCTGCAGGGGTGCACTGGTGTCATACTACACGCTCGGATCTCTAGGGTGGCATACACCTTGTTAGGGAACACCCCACCGAGGCTATCCGACACGTAGAGGCCCATCCTACGGCTCATCAGAGAGGTCCCCGCCGGTCTACAGCCCTAAGTGCAAGGGGGTCATGGGCTATCACCCCTCGCTCTCCGGGTCGTTGTGAGGCGGGAGATCCGTACACCACAAGTGACGATCAGTCCCAACCAAAATGCTGAACTGGACGTCTTTCAGAGCTTTCGATAGAGACCACAACGCGGAGGGCCCACACCGTAATCCCACGTATAGGTAGTGCGTACAAGCCAAAAAGGCTACTCAAGTCATCCGCCGAACCCATTAGGCATTTTATTAATTTTCTGTCGAGACAACCGTTATCGTTGCCCCTTATTGAATGAGTCGCGGAAAACGACAGCAGTCAGGACCACCAGTAACATTGGTGCCTTCCCTGACGTCCCACCAACTCGTGCGGTTACAAACAAGGTGAACCGTCTCCTTACCTTGTCTCGCGTTTGCTCCAAAGAGCTCAACTTTCGTACAGCAGGCTAACTTTCGGCCACGAACAGTACCAGGCCCGCCGCACACCGATGGAATACGCCTGACCTGTCGTTCCGCTAAGATACCCTGCGCGGGCACCGTGGGGTCACCTGACCCCTTACTTGTAAGGACAACTGTGGTTCATTACCCTAGGACGGCTATACAGAGTCAGCAACGAGTGGAGTACAAGGATTACTCCTCGATAGCTCACACTTGGTGTGGCTCGGCAGAGCCGGGGTAGGGGCCTGAAGCGGTGTCTGCTCTGATCCATACCTGCAGCAGTTTATAATGTATCATTTCCACGATCACTCCCAGAGTAATCATGGCCCGCTATCTAATACTATTGACTAACAAGGCGCAGGGCTAATTGCTGATTATAAGACATATATATATAGGGCAGCATAGGACAGCGGAAAGGTAATCAAGGGGCCACAATGATAAGCTATGAAGTTGAATAGGATTGTAACGTAGCAGTAGCAGCAATGCCTTGTCCAAGAAATGTACGGAAAGATAGGCGATATCTGGGAAGAGAATGGCTCTTCTTGCCTGGAAGCTCGGCAGTAGAGGCAGGGTCGTCGACGTAGTAGTCGTACTCAGCAGCGGTGTAGTCGACGGCAGCAGCGGGGTCTACCGAAGATTAAGGTGGGGGGAAGAAACAGTAAATACAAAGATATCATATAAAAACAGATGCATGACACGACAGATGCAATGCTAACGGTGTTCTAACGCAGTGCAATGCACGTTTCTCGGAGCGGGAATTCATCCGGGGATGAACTGCCAGCTCCGGGTGATTATCGGACAGGGTGTCCGGAGGGGAAGGTACCATGCCGGAGGTGTCATGGACATCCGACAAACATGTGAAAGGTGTATCCGTGTTAGTTGATCCATTATGAACAACTTTCGTGTTCAGAATAAATTCATTTGGATAGTTTATCGGTATCAGGCAATCATCGGACAATCGGTCCAGAGGGGGACGGTTCGATGTTCGTTGTGTTAGAGAGTGTGGTAGACATACGGATAGTGTATTCGTATTCGTTATATTTTTCTGAGAAATTTTCATGTATAAAATTTTTGAATCTGAATTACGGTTTAAAAGATATTTAATTTTAAAGTTTTAAATCAATATAAATGATTTTTGGAATTTATTTTATTATAAAAATATAAACATTATCCACAAGTCTATCCAAAACAGTACTAACATGTGGGCTCCACATGTCAGCCTCACATTTTAATAATTCATTTTATTAAACCTAATTATCCAGTGGGGTCCCACATGTTAGTGGAACATATTAGTTTTTATTGTAATTAAACTAACTACTTACAGGTGGGGCCTAGGTGTCAGTGGAACAGTGCTAAATAACTAGTTTAATTTATTTTAAATGACCCGGGGCCCACCTGTCATAGACAGTGTAGGGTTTAACTCCAGTTTAGTTTAACAAAGGGATTAGAGGGGGGGGGCATTGTCATTGGCTCATTAACCACTGATGGTGAACCTGACAGGAGGGGCCCTCCGGTCAGCCTCACCGGAGAGCTCACCGGCGGCTGAACGCCAGCGAGGCCAACGGCGCACGCGCTACAGTCTACGGGAGAGGGCGCGGGGTGGCGCGTTCGAGCCGGACGAGCACCGCGGTTCGAATGGTGGCGGCGGCGCGACTTGGGGTCGCCGGAATTGGCGTCAACGACGAGCTGCGACGGCGGCTGCTTTCGGTCTTCGACGGAATCGCGGCTAGGGTGCAAATCCTCACGCGCAATCTACCTAAACGGGAGAAGCAGGTTGCTAGGAACCGACCGTGCCACTGGAGTCCAAAGCCGTGCTCTGGGGCCACGGCGCGGTCGACGCCGAGCGGCGACGGAGCTCGGCTCCAATGGTGGTGCCGGCTACGGTGCACGGTGAGCTAATAGGGGGCTTGGGAGAGTTAGAGAAGCTCACGGCGAGCACGTAGAGGCTGGCAGCGAGCTCGGGGGTGGTTCTACGGGGCGGCAATTTGACGGTGATGTCGCGGCGGTGCAAGATGGGAACGGCGACGTAGTCGTCGCTACCGGGCTCCAGTGCTCGATTCCTTGCGCAAGGAGACGGAGGCGACGATGGCGCACAAGTTAGACAAGGCGGCGTGGCGACGCGAGCTCACTGGCCACGTGAGCTCACGGCCATGGCGACGGTGGCGGGGCTCGAGTTTTTCCTCGAGGCGTGCGAGAAGAGGAGGAGGGGATATGGAGGGGGAGGATGTCCAGGGGGTGGCTGGGGGCGTTCTCATCGCCTCAGCGACACAGTTTTGGTGGGGGCGGCCGGCAGGAGCCCCAACCACGACAGTGGCACCACGGTGACGGGGGCAGGTGGGGATGTGAGGGGACTAGGTAGGGGAAGGGTGTAACAGCCCAGTTTTCACAAAAATTAAATTTTTTTGTTTTCGGTGTGAATTGATTGATTGCTTGATTTTTTTGCGGTGTTTGCATCCCCGATTTATCGATCGGCGATTATTTTTTCCCTCTTATCTCGTACCGGACGGAGACCGACCCTTTCCACCCTGACACTCGGCCTTTGCGACACTGGGATTCAACCGAGCACCGTCGCGAAAACCGCACGAGACCAGCCGCGGCCAACGGAACGAAAAACCCCGTTTAATAATTAAACGGGTTATTTTTATGGGGCGCCAAAAAATGTTGTCGGAATGTCACCGCAGTGAGGTACGATCGACGGGCTCGACGCGCTGAGCGCGTGGTTCAAGATTTCGTCGGAATCGGAGTCCGTACGGAGTCTCGGCGGTCACGAACGCGATCACCGGACGCGCGAGAGGGGTACCGAGGGCATTTGCGTAAACAGGCCAGCCAACTTGCCTATATAAAGACCACCAGCCTCCCACACCCAATTAGGGTTTCCCTAAGTAAAAATTGCAGCCACACCCCTATTTATCATAGATCTGCCCAAAAATCCCTCCACCAGCCGAAACCCTAGCCCAAACCCTCCATCTGGACCGTTAGATCCAGATCGGAGCGCTCCTGTGGCCACCCTCGTCGGCGGACGGTCAGGCAGCCGCGCCGGCGCTGCCAGCTCCCGTACGGGACAGGGCGAGCTCGCCCCCCCCCTCCACCGTGGAAGGCCACGTGGGCCGGCCTCAGCCACGCGGCCCAACAGACGCCTGCAGCCCGAGCCGCCAGCCGGCCTGCCCCATCCAGCCCAGGCCACCTCCTCTGCACCAGTGGGCCGAGCCCACTAGTGGGGTGAGCCCCTTTATTTTTTTTAGTATGACCCTGCTGAAATTTTTCGAAGTCCCTGAAAAATTACTGCTGATCCGTTTTTGCGTTGTAATTTCCCGTTGATCCGTAGCTCCGATGAACGTGCCCCCAAAATGAAAGTTGCATAGAATTGCGTGTACTTTAATTCATATTTTGTGAGAATTCGCATTTGAGGTCATCTTGATTGTGTAATTGTGTGCTAAACAGGGCATCAGGCCGTTAACTGCTAATTTTCCTGTTAGTGTGCTGCTGTAATTATTTTGTTGCAACTTCGGGTGACGGTTGCGTCGCAACTGTTTATCAGAATTGAGCGATTCCAATTGCATATTGTTAAGAATCATGTCTACTTTCATTACATGTATTGCATCTTCATGTTAGCATTCCTGGTCACATAGATATTCAGCTCCAAAGTTGCTATCCCGCTGTTTTTGACAGACACCTCTGTTTTTCTCTAAGTCTGTAACGTTCCGATGCCATGTTGTTTTCTTAATATCTTTTGATCTATGATGCCTTTTTGCATGATTATTTTTGACATGCCTTACCTATCATGTATAATTTAATTTCATGTCATTTGTGAGCATGTTGGCATTCATTGTCCTGTTTATGCATTGCTCTAAAGTGTGCTTCGTGATGTTGGCAGATTGTGCCCGTAACTTGTTCTGCTTATATCTTTTTAACCGTAACTCCGTTTGGAGTGTGCCTTATATGTAACTTGATTAGTTTTTCATGTTATTTGTGTTTATGCTATTTTTTGCTGTTTTTAACCAACCTAAAATATGGTTTAGGACAGAACAGTACCAAATGTTTTAATCATCGTGCGGCACTTAGTGTTATGCCATGTTTAGGATAGTGCCTCACTTAAATTGACTAGCATAGATAGTTTACTTTGTGCTTCACCTCTTGACATGTTTGTGTGCTATGCCATGCTTGCTTGAGTTGCCATGTTAATAACCTTTGGTTGATCACATGTAGCTAAGCAACTTGAACCACCGTAAACATGCGGTATTCGTCGTGTGTGACCGATACCCCACTTAAACTGTTAGTAACCGTTCTCGACGATAGATCCGTATCGCGTTGCCGTGTCGTGTGATGTCTTCTTGATCTTGTGTTGCCCCGTAGTAATAGAGTGCCTGCTCGTTGATTGCTTTCCAGTGTTTATCGTCTTGTATGCTTCCGCGGGTACCTCTCGGAGACGATACGAGCTTGCGATCCACTACACCTTCGGAACCCGACTTATCAACAGGCAAGGACTATACATTACTTATGATCCATTCTATTTCAACCAGCGGTTTGCATGCTAGTCTAGTTTAGGTTCGATGTTTGATCCTACCACATGTTTACAGCCTCTTTCAAGCCGATACATCCATGTCCCCTCCTAGCAAACCTTGTACTGCTATGTTAATATTGCACGTTGCTCAGCCCCTGCTTAGTATGCATGCTTAGTATGCTACGATGTTACCCTGTTACTCCTGGGTTTGGGATATCACATTATGATATTGTTGTTGATGATATGATTATTATAAATGTTGACTATATTCTACGAAGGATGGAAGGTCTAGGCTATCCCGCCCCGACGCTTTGTTCCATTAGAGTCACCTAGGACCCGAGTTCCGGGTATTGGTTTTAAGACTGAGCGTGCCTAATCGCGTGTTGGATTTTATGGGGTCCCTTCTTCTTACCTACCTAGCTTCAAACATTTCTAGTGGTGGCCCAAGCTGATTTACCATTTGAAACGTGTGTTTGACTGGTCCGCGGCAGGCAGATTTTAAACAACTTGGGCCAGAGGAGACATGGTTTCTCTTGTTAGTCCACCCCAGGGAGCTAGGGGGTTTTCCAAATCTGTTTGGGCAACCTATCCGACCTCGTCCAGACGGTAGAGGCCGATTCGAGAGTGCGGCCGGCTCTTGAGTCGGATGTCGACTCACCGGGGGCCACCCGGATTTGTTCGTTGTTAGCTAGAGGGACTTGTCGTTTCGGATATCTTGGAACTAAATCATAAAATGGTTGCCTGTGATGGGTAGCAACTGAGAGAGATGGGTGTGCGTGCGGAGCCTTGTAATGGGCAGTTGGTACACCGCTGCAGGGTTATATCTTTTCGAGAAGCCGTGTCCACGGTTATGGACGACCTGAGACCTACTCCTTCTTCATAGACAACAACAACTGAGATAATCTTAATATAACTTGATCAACGTGTGTGTGTGTGCCTTGGCTGCTTCTTCTTCATCGGGATGCGAAGAGGAGGACAAGGATAGGATATGTGTTATGTTGGCGTAAGTAGTTGATAGCAAGACTTGTTGGAGGTGATTACTCACCGAATGCTTGGCGTCTTACCTTACTCTCTAGATCGTTAGCCACTTCATAAATGCTAGTGCGGCAGCAACCTCACCACTTACCCCATCCTTACCGTAAACTACTAGTTGTCCTAGAATGAAGAGTGATGAAGTCCTTGCTGGGTAAGATGACTACTAGACTTGGATGCTGAGTACCTCTGTACTCATGATACTAGCCCCAAACTCTTTTCAGGGTTCTTGATAGACAACAGGTATGGTGATCGACGTTTCACGTGGAGACACGACGACGACTAGTTAGGCGGATCCCGGCGGAGGGCCTGAACACGTGTGGTTATGGGATCGATGATTTTATCTTTTCCAGGAGGCTTTTGATTGTAGTCTGTACTCAGACATATATCTTCCGCTGCTGTATTGTATTAAGGCAGTTGTATTCCGATTGTATGAAATGTTGTATCCTGTATCTGTAATGTTGTGATATCATGTTGGAAATCCGGGGCATATGACTCGTCATGTGTCGCGGTGGGACCGATATGTGCTTCGTCCTGGGATCTGGATGGAAACATCTAGATATGGAACAGTACCACATATCGGGCCTTACAAAGGGGTATTGGGCCGGGTGGGCCTAGGGCGAGGTTTAACTCTTTTTCCATTTCTTTTACTTTTTGTGTTCTGTTTCCTCTTTTTGTATTTAATTTAAATGCCTCTACATTTTTGTAAAACATTTGAGGTGTTTGTAAATTAGAGTTACCTCCTAAAGTAGTGATACAAATAGTTTGGTTGTGATATAAATTCCTTTAGTATTTCTCTTAATTAATAAATGCTCAAAGTGGTGTTTTTAAGCTACTGCATGAATTGTTTGAATTATTTCATAGCTCACAAACATACCCAAGTTGGTGTAACATGGTTCTATTGATTTGTGGCATTTTAAAAAATTGGTTTCATAATTTTTGGATTAACTTTCATCTACCACATTGTTTTTATTATCAATCAAAAGGAATTTTGGAGTTGATTTGATTCCAAGTGATCAAGGTGAATTAGGCATATGGTTTTGAATATCAACCATCATAGTTTTAATACGATCAGAGGCAAAGTTTGATCAAGGCATGATTAGCAACCAGGATTAGCAACAGTAATAGTCAACAGTCAAAGTGATTACTGTTACAGAAACTGAGGGTGTTACAAATCTTCCCCACCACAAGAATTCTCGTCCCGAGAATTTAAGTGGTAGCGAGGAAAAGATCGGTGTATTCATCGCGAAGACGATCCTCGCGTTCCCAAGTGGCTTCATCTTCAGAATGATTCGACCACTGAACCTTGAGGAACTTGACGGTCTTGTTGCGGGTTCGACGTTCAGACTGATCGAGAATGCGGCTCGGATGTTCTCGATAAGTCAAGTCTTGTTGCAGCTCGATCATATAATGTTCCACTTCGCGGATAGGGTCCTTGAAGCAGCGACGGAGTTGCGACACGTGGAAGACATCGTGGACTTGGGAGAGGTTCGGCGGCAATTCCAACCGGTATGCCACGGGTCCACTCCTGGAAAGGATATGGAACGGGCCAATGTAGCGAGGAGCTAACTTGGCTTTGACCCCTAAGCGATGAGTTCCCCTCATGGGAGTGACACGAAGGTAAGCTTGTTCACCAGGCTGATATTCCATTTCTCGGTGTTTGCGGTCATAGTTGCTCTTCTGGTGGGACTGAGCGACCTTCAAATGTTGACGAATGACATGAACTTGATCTTCAGCTTGCTGAATAATATCCGGGCCAATTAGTGCACGTTCTGCAGTTTCTGACCAACTCACAGGGGTCCGACACTTACGCCCATAGAGAACTTCATAGGGTGCCATCTTCAGACTAGATTGGTAGCTATTGTTATACGAGAACTCGACCAACGGAAGAGATTTCTCCTATTTCTTACCGAAGGAAATAATGCAAGCTCGAAGCATGTCTTCCAGCACTTGATTGACTCGTTCAACTTGGCCTTGTGACGGGGGGTGATAAGCGGTGCTAAGATGTAGAATAGTCCCCAAAGCTTCTTGGAAACTCCGCCAATATCTTGAGGTGAAAAGGATGCCACGATCTGAACTGATCTCCAACGGAATACCATGGAGCAACACGATTTGGACGATATACAATTCCGCTAACTGAGCAGTCGTGAACTTCTCCTTGACTTGTATAAAGTAAGCAACCTTGGAGAACCGGTCGATGACGACAAAGATAGCATCATTACCTTTCTGTGATCGGGGAAAACCAGTGACGAAGTCCATCTGAACTTTGTACCACTTCCATACATGTAACACCCTCAGTGACTGTAACAGTAATCATTTTGTAATGGCTATTACTGTTGATAACCATTGTTGCTACTCCTTGTCTCAATCATCTTTGCCATTAAACAAATTCAAAATGCCTTTTGTCAATATCAAAAATCATGTGACAATTAAACTTTGTCCTAAAATTATGAAACCACTTTTATTAAATGCCCAATATCCATTGGACCATTGTAAACCAACTTTGAGTATTTATCATGCCACTAAAAAGTTCAAACAATTCAAACCAGTGGCTGAACAACAACACTTCTCATGTTGAATATTAAAAAGAAATAATAAATAATTTTCCCTTGCCACCAAACTTTTTGTGGCATCTCAATATGGTGTTGCACTAATTATGCAACAAGCAACTTATTTTACAAAACTCATTTGCTTGTTTGATTAAATCAAACAAAACAGCAGCACTAATTGCAGCAAATAGAAATTGCAAAAAGCCTATTTAACGCCCAGTGCAAATACCCCTGGCCCAGCCCACCTGGAACCCACTCCCACTTCTCTGTTTTCTTCTACCTCCGTACACAGGGGAGCTCCTGGCGGCCATCCCATGGCCATGGCCACGTGCCGGCCATCCGCCGCTTCCTCGGCGCCCTACAAAGCGCGGACGAGTCCCTGCCCGAACCCTAGCCGCCGCCAGTTTCCCCTCTCCCACTCGTCACCTCCCTGTATCCTCCCCGAGCTCGCCGAGCGTCCGTCGTGGGCACGCCGCCGTTATCCTCGCGGCACCGGCCCCCATTCACCACGCCAAGATGTCCAGGAGCTTCAGCACCTTCGACTCCGTCCCCCTCGCGCGCTAATTTGGTCGGAGCCGTTCCACAGCCGCCGCCATCTTTGTCGTCTCCCGCCACGGCCACCATGCCATCGCCGTCGATTCGCACGCTCTGAGCTTCCCCAGCCTACTCCGAGCCGCCTACAAGTTCCACCGTGAGCTGCTCTTCATTATCCCCCAACCCGCGCCCGCTTTTATGCCCGCTGTCGCCACCTTCACCTCGCCGCGCTCCGGCAGCCGCTAGGGCTGCTCACCGCCGTGGCTTCGGGCCACCACGTTGAACGTGGAGTGCCCCAGGCGACATGCGTCAGCTTGCACGTTCGATTCCACCCCTCCCCGTACCGATTGGTCGCCGGTGCTGGCCGGAAGCCTCGCCGTCGTGCCACGGCCGTCGCCGGTGTGCCCAGGCCATGGCTTGTGCCACTGAACTCTGGGACCCACCCAGAGGATTAGTCCCTAACCCCCCCCCCCCATTTAAAATAAAACTGAAATAAAACCCCCTGTGAGTATGGCATGTGGGCCCAGCCCTTTTAATTAGTCCACTATCTAATTAAAATGATTAGTTGTGACTTTCTCTATGACACATGGGTCCCACTAGCTGTTCAGTTTAAATTAACTGTTTAATCCTAACTGTGTCACTGACTGTTGGGGCCCACTGGTCAGATTAATTAAATAAATGTTTTATATAAATAATGTGAGGCTGACATGTGGGACCCACTGGTCAGTTGACCAGTCAACCTTACAGGTGGGTCCCCTCTGTCAGGTTTGACCTGGTCAACAGATATGTTGTGGATAATGTTCAATTAAACATAATCCAGAAAATGATTTAAAAGGATTTAAACTTTAAATTTTAATATCTTTTAAACCGTAAGTCCGATTCAAAAACTTTATATATGAAAATTGATTAGAAAAATATAACGAATACGGATACGCTATCCTTATACCAAACACCTCCCTCTAACACACCGAACATCGAACCATCCCCCTCCGGACCGTCTGTCTGATGATTTGTCCGGTACTGTCAAAGTATCCGGATGAATTTATTCTGAACACGAAAGTTGTTCGGATTGTTTCAACTAGCACGGTTACACTATCCACACGTTTGTCGGATGTCCACGACACCTCCTTCATGTACCCTTCCCCCTCCGGACACCCTATCTGGTAATCACCCGGAGACGATATTTCATCCCCGGATGGATTCCCGCTCGGTGCAACGTGCATTGCACTGCGTTAGAACACCGTTAACATTGCATACGTCATGCTATTCATCTGTTTGCTATGATTGCTTTGTATTTTCTGTTTCTCCCCCCCCCCCTATTCTCCGGTAGACCCCGCTGCTACCGCCGACTACACCGCTGCTGGGTACTACTACTTCGTCGACGACCCTACCCCTACCGTCGAGCTACCAGGCAAGCAGAGCCATTCTCTTCTCCAGATATCGCCTACATTTCCGTACTTTCTTGCACTAGGCATTGTTACTGCGGCTGCTACGTTACAATCCTATTCAATTGCATAGCGTGATTTTTTTGCCCCTTGATGTACCTTCCTTATCCTATGCTGCCTTATAAATATATATATTATATTCAGCAGTGAGCCCTGCGCATTGTTAGCTAGGATTAGATAGCAGGCCATGGCCACTCAGGGGAGTGACGCGGATACAAAATATATACAACTGCAACAGGTACGGATCAATGCAGACGCCCTAGGGAACCTACAACGGCGAGACTCTGCCGAGTCGCTTCGAGTTTGACTTACGAGTGGACGGACTCGTATTTCACTCTCGTCGGCTCAGTAGCGTAGCGTCACTAGGATGATACGAGGGTATTCCTCTTTAGTTCATTCCGCTGGTGTCTCGGCACCACCAGGGTGATACGAGAATATTCCTCTTTAGTTCATCCCGCTGATGTCTCTGTCGAACCCCTTTAAGTGTGCCATCGAGGGTGATTCCTCCTGGTTTCACATAATGGTAGGCACTCGAATAAACTGGTGTCCTTAAAGGTAAGAGTCGGGCGACCCAACGGTGCCCACGAGCGGTATATTGTCGGGAGCGATACGGAGGGTACGACCGACGTTACTGGCGTGCTTGGCCCCTGCTCGTATCTCGCGAGAGTTACCAAACCACGAAAAAGTCGAGCTCTACCAAGAGCACACGCCAGACAAGGTAAGGAGACGGTTCACCTTGTTGTTAACCGCGCGCTTTGACGGGACGACAGGGCAGGCCCCGACGTTACTGGTGGGCCATGTTGCTGTTCGTTGTCCGTTGTGTTGTTAGTCAGACAGCGATAACGGTTGTCTGCGAGATAATATTAAAATGCTAAATGGTTCGGCGGATGACTTGAGAGGCCGCAAAGGCCTGTACGCACTACCTTCACGTGAGATAAGGAGTTATGGGCTCCCCTGCGTCGTAGTTTGTCCGAAAGCTCTTCAGACGATAGCAGTACCACAGGCTGATAGCCAGGAAGCGGTCTTTTGTTCTTTCCTGCAGCAGGTGCGTTTGGATTTGCTTTTGCTTCACCGGCCAGACTCGCACCGTGCAGGAGCGTGCAAGGGTGAGGGACCTAGAACCCTTGGCGCATAGGATATAATCCGGCAGATGCCCTCTCTGCTGAGCCTAGGATGAACTGCGATGTGTCGGATAGCCTCGGTGGGGCATTCCCTAACAAGGTGTACGCCACCCAGGAGATCCGAGCGTGTAGGTTGAACAGTAGTGCACCCCTGTAGGGAGTTTAATCTATTCGAATAGCCGTGTCCACGGTAACAGGAGGCTTTATGCTGAAGTTGGACCTTACCACTACAAACTACTACTATTAAATTGTATGGTTCCGGGTTTTCTTCCTCGCAGGGAAGTCCAGGAGGGGAACTCGGAGGCATGAATAGTGGCGCATTTTCAGAATGCGCCACCCCTAAGACTCTTATGGGTGGCGCATTTCCATAATGCGCCACCCATAAGGGCTTATGGGTGGCGCATTTCGAAATGCGCCACGTATAAAGTTTTAGGGGTTGCGCATTTCAAATGCGCCACTGTTAGGGCCTTATTAGTGGCTTGTCCTTAGTGGCACATTTCAAATGCGCCACTAAACGAAAAAAAGGACGGTACTATAAGGCCCTTTCCTAGTAGGGTGTGGCTCGGCAGAGCCGGGGTAGGGGCCTGAAGAGGTGTCTGCTCTGATTAGTACCTATAGCATTTTATAATGTATCGTTTCCACGATCACTCCCAGAGTAATCATGGCCCGCTATCTAATCCTATTGACTAACAAGGCGTAGGGCTAACTGCTGATTATAAGACATATATATATAGGGCAGCATAGGATAGCGGAAAGGTTATCAAGGGTCGACAATGATAAGCTATGTAGTTGAATAGGATTGTAACGTAGCAGTAGCAGCAATGCCTAGTGCAATAAATGTACGGAAAGATAGGCGATATCTGGGGAAGAGAATGGTTCTTCTTGCCTGGAAGCTCGGCAGTAGAGGCAGGGTCGTCGACGTAGTAGTCGTACTAAGCAGCGGTGTAGTCGACGGCAGCAGCGGGGTCTACCTGAGATTAAGGGGGGGGGCAATAAACAGTAAATACAAAGAAAGCATATACAAACAGATGCATGACATGATAGATGCAATGCCAACGGTGTTCTAACGCAGTGCAATGCACGTTGTTCGGAGCGAGAATTCATCCGGGGATGAACTTCCAACTCGGGTGTTTATCGGACAGGGTGTCCGGAGGGGAAGGTACCATGCCGGAGGTGTCGTGGACATCCGAAAAACATGTGAAAGGTGTATCCGTGTTAGTTGATCCATTCTGAAAAACTTTCGCGTTCAGAATAAATTCATCTGGATAGTTTATCGGTATCAGGCAATCATCGGAAAATCGGTCCGGAGGGGGACGGTTCGATGTTCGTTGTGTTAGAGGGGTGTGGTAGACATACAGATAGCGTATTCGTATTCGTTATATTTTTCTGATCAATTTTCATGTATAAAGTTTTTGAATATGAATTACGGTTTAAAAGATATTTAATCTTAAAGTTTTAAATCAATATAAATGATTTTTTAAATTTATTTTATTATAAAAATAGAAACATTATCCACAAGTCTATCCAGAACAGTGCTGACATGTGGGCTCCACATGGCAGCCTCACATTTTAATAATTCATTTTATTAAACCTAATTATCCAGTGGGGTCTCACATGTCAGTGGAACATATTAGTTTTTATTGTAATTAAACTAACTACTTACAGGTGGGGCCTAGGTGTCAGTGCAACAGTGCTAAATAACTAGTTTAATTTATTTTAAATGACCCGGGGCCCACCTGTCATAGACAGTTGGGGGTTTAGCTCCAGTTTAGTTTAACAGAGGGATTAGAGGGGGGGCCCGTTGTCAGTGGCTCATTAACCACTGATGGTGAACCTGACAGGAGGGGCCCTCCGGTCAGCCTCGCCGGAGAGCTCACCGGCGGCTGAACACCGGCGAGGCCAACGGCGCACGCGCTACAGGCTACGGGAGAGGGCGCGGGGTGGCGCGTTCGAACCGGACGAGCACCGCGGTTCGAATGGTGGCGGAGGCGCGACTTGGGGTCGCCGGAATCGGCGTCGACGACGAGCTGCGGCAGCGGCTGCTTTCGGTCTTCGGCGGAATCGCGGCTACGATGCAAATCCTCACGCGCACTCTACCTAAACGGGAGCAGCAGGTTGCTAGGAACCCACCCGTGCCACTGGAGGCCAAAGGCGTGCTCTGGGGCCACGGCGCGGTCGACGCCGAGCGGCGATGGAGCTCGGATCCAATGGTGGTGCCGGCTACGATGCACGGTGAGCTAATAGGGGGCTCGGGGGAGGTAGAGAAGCTCACCGCTAGCACGTAGAGGCTGGCAGCGAGCTCGGGGGTGGTTTGACGGGGCGGCAATTTGATGGTGATGTCGCGGCGGCCCAGGAGTGGAACGGCGACGTAGTCGTCGCTGCCGGGCTGCACTGCTCGATTCCTTGCGCAGGGAGACGAAGGCGATGATGGCGCACAAGTTGGACAAGGCGGCGTGGCGACGCGAGCTCACTGGCCGCGTGAGCTCACGGCCATGGCGACGACGGCGTGGATCGAGTTTTTCCCCGCGGCGTGCGAGAAGAGGAGGAGGGGAAATGGAGGTGGAGGATTTCCAGGGGGTGGCTGGGGGCATTCTCATCGCCTCAGCGGCACAGTGGAGGTGGGGCGGCCGGCAGGAGCCCCAACCACGGCGGTGGCGCCACGGCGACGGGGGCAGGTGGGGATGTGAGGGGAGCAGGTTGGGTAAGGTGCATTGGGCCGGGTGTGCCTCGCCTAGGGCGAGGTTTAACTCTTTTTCCATTTCTTTTACTTTTTGTCTTCTATTTCCTCTTTATGTATTTAATTTAAATGCCTCTACATTTTTGTAAAACATTTGAGGTGTTTGTAAATTAGAGTTACCTCCTAAAGCAGTGATACAAAAAGTTTGGTTGTGATATAAATTCCTTTGGTATTTCTCTTAATTAATAAATGCTCAAACTGGTGTTTTTAAGCTAATGCATGAATTGTTTGAATTATTTAATAGCTCACAAAAATACCCAAGTTGGTGTAACATCGTTCTATTGATTTGTGGCATTTTAAAAAATTGGTTTCATAATTTTTGGATTAACTTTCATCTACCACATTATTTTTATTATCAATCGAAAGGAGTTTTGGATTTGATTTGATTCCAAGTGATCAAGGTGAATTAGTCATATGGTTTTGAATATCAACCATCATGGTTTGAATATGATCAGAGGCAAAGTTTGATCAAGGCATGATTAGCAACAGTAATAGTAAACAGTCAAAGTGATTACTGTTACAGAAACTGAGGGTGTTACAGGAGGCCTCGCCTTTTCGATCGTTGTTGTTTTTGTTCTAGCCTTCTTAAGGCAACCTTGTATTCTTGTGTATGTACTCAGATACTTTTGCTTCCGCTAACTTTGTGCTCTCGAGCTGCTGTATTCGAGCTCTCGTGGCCCCTGGCTTGTATTAAACAGCTTTTATTATTTTATTTCTAGAGTTGTGTTCTAATATCTCACCGTGAGTCCCTGATCTCGATCGTGTACCTTGCGTGTATGATTACTGTACACGGTGTTATTTTGGGAGCGTCACACTACACCTCAATTTAAATAAAACACATGTTGAATCTACTGTGACCCGGAAACGAGGTGGACCGTTTGAAATCCCTCAAAGAAACCTTTGCAGGTCAGATTTATTACGCCGGCTCTGGAAACATTAGTCGACTCGGCTGGAGGAGTCGATTTCATGGAAGATAAAGGATCTAAAGCAAGATTGAAGAGAGACGACTCTGACTCCCAATCAACGCGAAGCATAAAGTCGGCCCTTGATTCATGAAGAGGCGGCGGCAATGAAGAAAATAAAAGAAGATTGCTGTGAAGACTAAAGCATCACAACAATCCTGGGGGCTAATGTTGGGGGGGGATGGATTAGGCCCATAGACCCGGCATTAGAAACCTCTGGGCCGGATTATATATGAAGGCCCACAAAGAAGACCCGACCAGGAGTCTGACGTGCCAAGCGTGAAGATTGAAGCCCTGGAAGGAATTCGACTTACCTTGTATAGCACGTAGAAAACTTGTAAAGTAGAATAGAACTCCACATCGTGTAGGAGTCGGACTCTAGGAATCCCGGCACCCGGCACCTTTATAAGCCGAGGTCCAACGGGAGACAGAGCAGAACTTAACTCAAGCCAGGATTAGACAACTCGCGCTATAACCTAGATCTCCCCGAGACTAAGGTTGCGAAACATCATCACTGTAATCAATACGATCGACTCTTCCTATTGAGGAGTCGACCCCCCTATAGTCAGAAAACAGGAGTAGGTCTTTATAGCATCGACGGGGCCGAACCTGGGTAAATCGCCGAGTCTTGTGTCTATGTCGACTCTCTCGTCGAATTCGCCTCGCAGCAAAGGTCCCATGATAAGTCCGAATCTACGCACATCTGTCGTGACTTTCCCACAATAGTTGGCGCCCACTGTGGGTCTTGCGCTCGCAGGTGTTGAGATTCTGGAGGGAGCTCTGCAAGGTATGGAAGTATTTGTTACTGGACGAATCACCAGAAGCCAAAGCGAATGCTCTGCATTGACGATGCCACCTGGGGGGCCGAAGCTTATTTCATTGAGTCAAGCTATCAGGTCCGAGTCGGCTCCATCCACCTCTTCATCGGCGGATTGAACGGGTCGGAGCCGGAGCCAGATCATTATGCTCCTACCGAAGCAGCAAGTCGGCGACATGCCAATCGTGCCTTCATCGGATTTTTCAACGAACCCCCGAAGTTGACATGCTCTGTCGAAACCTCGATGGGTGATGAGCCAAAAATTCTTCCTGAACAAGACAATGTCCATATGGAAACGTAGAGGCAGCCACCAGTCAGGCTTTATGGCCTGAAAAATGCAGCAGCCACCTATCAGTAGGTAGGGAAGAGCTACCTCGAGAAGAAGATAAGTCAGAACGTGCATACTTCTAGGGACGACGTCTTCGGATCCCAGTTAACCGACTCACTTAATGGTGACCTACAAATTCCTTTCGAAAAGACAAGTCAGCCTGATACGGCCCTCCATCGCACTTTCGTCGGGTTTATTGGCGAGCTCCCAGAACAGGAGCACCCTGAAGGAACCCCAAACCACGATAAGGATGGTTTCTCCGGCGCCGACTCATATCGAGAGGAAGACAAATACTCAGATAAAGGATCAATTCGATCCATCGGGGAAGGCAGACTCGGATCCGATCTAGAAGAATACGACCGAGACGCTCCCTCCTTCAACAATTCAGCTCATGAGACGCATGACACCACCCAAAATCCATCAAAAAACGAAAACGGCTCAGAACTACGAACCACCAACGTGTGGCAGCGACTGAGTCGGAACAGAGCCGACTCTGACGAAGAATTAGAAGAAAACCAGAGAAAGGCCTGGGAACATAAAAGTATCACAGAAGCGCAAGATCGACTTTCACAGGAGATACGGTGTGATAGGGCTCAAGAGCCGACAGGCCACCGGCTTACACCTATAATCAACGCGCTAAGACGCATAAAGGAGATAGCCGAGGACCTAAAGGAGATGCCGTCACCAGATATGCCGAGTCCAGTGAAGCAAAACATGAGGAGTCCCAACGTCAATCCCGGACCCACCACAGAAAGTGCAAGTACAACTCGACCTCGCAAGAATACAGTAACAACCACTCCAAGAGGAACAGACGGTCACCAAGGAAAGAAAAAAGGCACCGGGATTGTGACAAAGCCATGAAAGAATCTTGCCCAAAGCATTCCCGACTGGGTCGCGTCGCTAACCACACCTGGGATTAGTGCTACTTCATACATGAGTACAGACGCCAAATAGAGAAAAACATTCTAGAGCCAAGTCCATATGACGACGGCCCAACCGGCTCACACAGCCGCAAGAGGCCAAGACACTTGGTGATAAGAACATGGACTCATTCACAATAGAAGGCCGATCCGGGTTATCAAACTCAGGAAACAGGCCAAAGGACGAGACACCCCAACACCTCATCATAGTAAAGAATAGATACCGCTCATTGAAACCTACCGACTCCGGAAGCAGACAAAGAAGCTGGCAGCCCATATACTTATCAACAAATGAAAAAACATGGGATACCCACTACTAGGGAATACCCTTATGGTGGCGCACTGCTTTTGAGTTTAGTGGCGCATTCACAGTGCGCCACTAACTACAAGCCACTAATAAGGGCTTAGAGGTGGCGCATTCTGGATGCGCCACCCCTAAGGCCCTTAGGCGTGGCGCATCTCAGAATGCGCCACCTCTAAGCTCTTAGGGGTGGCGCATTCTGGTATGCGCCACGCCTAAGGGCCTTAGGGGTGGCGCATTCACAGTGCGCCACTAAATCCTAACAAGATGCGCCACTAAATAATTACAGAAAACAAAAAAAAAAGAATTACATAAAAGAATAAAAGCATTACAGATATTTTTATTATATTACAGAAATGCAAAATACAATATAACAATGAGGCCAACAATTATTGATACAAAAGAATTGCAATATAATTTTTATTACAAAGGTTTAGAGGCCAACAAGATTCACAAGATTACATTCCATCACAAAATGACAATGAGTCCAACAATTATTGAAAACCGAAAGCTACTTTCGTCATCACTACTTGTTTGCTCTTCAACCTGCACAAAACAAAGCTTTAGAGGTCACATCCATCATACCATCTAGTACACAAAGAGTACATCCAAATTACACAAAGAGTACATTCAATTAATTGTTTTAACTCGGCTCGGGGAATGGGCGGCATCCTTCTTTCTTCATGAAAGGCCTTGTGTCACGCAGGGCCTTTAGGCAGACTTCTATCTCCCCATTGGATGGTGCAATGTTGGAGTGGAAGATCGACCCCCTCATTTGTACTTCATGACGGATGATAGTCGCCATCTGCGCTTGGATGTGAAAGAACTCCTCCTTCAGATTTGCATCGGCGATTTCCGCCTTCCTTTCAGCCCACGCTCTGAGATGACTTGGCAGCGTAAGGTTGCGTTGTTCCTGTACAATCGCCCTCATGTGATGAAGGGCGTAGTACGCATCCCTCACACTGCCAGCCGGCTGCTTGACGCACGGGAACTGCATTACGTGGTTGAACACGTTCACGCCAGGCTGATTTTTCCTGAACTTGTGCTTCATGATCTTGCCTCCGGCTTTTATGTAGCCGACGAGAGCATCATCCAAAACTCTCATGATATACTTGTAATCTTTTTTGTTCACACTCCCCGAGTCTAAATACACGGCATGCGAGTGTTGCGGTGAAAAGCAGATGAGCACGCAGTCTTGATCCTCACTGCATAATTAAAACAATCCAAAAGGAATGTTGGAAGAGGACAATGGAAAGCTAAGAAAGCATATATGCTACGGAGGCGAGCGAATGACTTACTTGGGAGAGTAGGTCATAAGAAATGAATCTTTGTCGGCGTTCCGTAGCATGAAGTCTGTGATGTACCCCGCCGCGAGAGCCGCGTCCCCGTCGTCCATCAACATGCTTTCACGCATGTAGAAGGGGTCCAATATCGCGACGCTCGGGGTCTTATCTCTCCTGATACTCATAGAAAGGCTGAGCGAGAACAGACGGATAAGGCTATGGTCCAGCCACTTGAGATGGTACAAATTGAAGATCTCCGAAAACCGTAGGATTATCATATCCGCGGGGATAGTGTTGATGAAGCCCATGTTGAGTGGCACCTTGGCCATGAAAACTGGGTACGAGGGATTCTCTTCTCGAAGAAGAATCTTCTCTAATGCCATAATACTATGATGCACACTCTGCATATCCGAAGTTGCAAGGTCCAGCATGTCCTTAGGTAGAATCGCCCTACCAGCCACATGGATTTCAAACGAGAGATCCTTGGGTCTTGGTGGCCCGTCCTGAGCCCGGATCGGCATCGAAGGTTGGCTACTAGAAGTGATGCTCTTCTTTCTTTTCCATCCCTTCTTCTTTTCTGATTTTGAGCAGTCACCGGCCTTTATCTGCTCAGTGGCCGCCTTATGGAGTGTGGACGGGCTGAGAATAGATCTTGTGGCATCTGCTTGAGGCTCGGTGAAGGCGCATGCTGCTGGAGACATGTCCTGAGAAGCAGCAAAGAGACGCGTGGAGCAAGCAGGCTTCGCCGCAGGATCAGCTGGACCGCGAGCTTCCTCGTCATGCTGACAGGCTCGTTCAGCAGGAGGCATGAATAAGTCATCAGCATCATACAAAGTATTGATGAACTGGTCGGCGCTGATATCATCATCAAGATCATCGTCTTCTTGTTGTGCTCCGATGGGATCATGTGGCGCCGACACGATGACTAGCGGTGTTGTCCTAGGTGTGGTGCCCCTTTCCGCCGTCATTAAACGCATTTGGCTCTTCGGCCATAGGCATATTTGGTTGAAACAGTCACTGAGGACTGCTGGCTCATCCTCATCGTATCTGGGGGGTTGAGTGGGAGGTTCAACTCTCTCGTAGCCCGAAATCACGAGAGAGATTTGAAACCTATGCATCTCCGGTGCCATCGGCATATTGTGCATGATTCGATTTTGTGGTTGAATGATTTTACCTTTGGCTACATCCTTCAACTCGCCGTCCACGACTTGTAATAGAATGCATGGAGTGTCCTCCTGCGAAAGATATATATATATATATATATATATATATGTGCATCAGAGAGATTCCACTAAAAAAGGGCGTCGAGGTGAAGTCCTCGTTTGAGTTGCAAGGAGATGAAGTCCTCGTTTGAGTTGCAGACGCTTATAGTTACCTTGAGGGCGTCGAGGTCGGCTAGTGAAGAGACCCCGCCGATGACGGCGGGCATGCAAGAGACGGAGGGCGCGCTGCCTCCCGTGGCGTCGGTCGCCCTATTTGTGCTGCCGCCGGGTGCATTATTGTTATGCCCCGGTTGCTCGATCGTGGCCGGAGGAGTTACCATCACGTCCGGCGTCGCCGCCGCGGTGTTGGCGGCCGGAGTCACCAATACGCCGGGAGTCGGTGCGGGAGCCACCACTATGGCCGGAGTCGGGACTGCAGGCGCCGCGGGGCCCGAGTTGCTGCCGACCATGCTGGGGACTGGTATGGGCCCTTGTCCACCACGCTCTTGCCAATTCGCGAGCGACTGCATCATATCTGGAAGGAGAGCGTTCATCGTCTTCGCCACTTCGTCCTGGACAAGCTGCGGAAGCATGTTCACCTTCTCCTCCAGTCCACGAACATAAGCGGCATCTTCTTCGGTCCTTCTCGCCTTGCGCCCCCTCGAACCGGACTGCTCCACCGATTTTCCATAATATTTGGACCAATTTAGGTCCGCACCAAAGCCGACCACACGGCCGGCTGACGATGGCTTCGCCGTCACGTCGTCAACCTTCTTGACCTTGTTCAACGCCCTGTTGAAGGCGTTGTCCCACGGGCCGGCCGCCCTAACCGACGACTCCTGCGATGAGGCGATTTTCATTTCCGCTTGCTGCAAAAAGAATGTGAAACATTAAGAAATTGTGAACTTCACTCGAGAATTCAATCGACAAGGTCGCGTGGTAAACTACTTACCACGGGCAGTCGTAAACTCCTGAATCTTAGGATCGATAATTATTTTCGAGGTTACTTTGTCCTTATAGCTCCGGGCCCTCACAAAGAATTCGGTCTGCGGATCATCTTTGTATTGCTGGAAGGGGTTAGGTATGCCCGCAGCGGCGTACTCGGCATCCTCCTTGTCCCATTTAGGCTTGGAACTTTTGTAACCACCGGCTCCGAGACGATGGTTACCTATGACCTGCGACCGCATGGCCTTGCCCTTTGCACTCGCGGCCTTGGCTTGCTCGGACTCACACCTAGCCTTGAAAAGGTTGTAGGTAGCTTCGTCGATCAACGGCTCTTTCTCCTTGAGCTCCTCCCAGGTTTTGTTCTTTTCAAAAATTGCCCTCCTCACCCGGGTTTTCCAACTGGACAAGGCCTTGCTCATCTTCTGGCAATCTCGGAAAAATGCGCCACGCATAAGAAACCTGTTGGTGGCGCATTCTGGCAAAATGCGCCACCCCTAAGAACACTTAGTGGCGCATTTCAACAATATGCGCCACCCCTATGCTTTTTTATTTTTTAATTAGAGTTTAAACAATTATTTATTTTTTTAATTAAAGTGAAACCATTTAAAAATAATAATTATGGAGTACATTTTTCTATAAAAGTGGTCAAACTTTATTAAGATTGACTTTGACCAAATCTTATATGCGGAGTAAAAATAAACGGAGGGAGTACTTGCTCTAACCGACCTTTTGAGAATGGTGCTTCGATTGTGTATCGTCGATGTTCATACACTTCAAACATATTAATGTGATCATATCGATCCACGTACCATGCCTTAACCGTGTCGTCGCCGAACCAAGATCCACAAACACATGGTGTGGTGGCATTTGGAAACATAAGATTGTGATCATCAATTACAAAGTCATATTAAATCCATGCATACACAAAGTGATCATGAATTACAAAATATTTTCTTAAATTTGGAGCTAGCTATCTAGCTATCATTTCCTCATGATCTTCTTCTTGCCCTTCTTTGTGGTGGTTGAATAATTTAGGCCCGGGACGCCTTCACTTTTCCTCTTGAACGGGAGGTGACCTTTCTTCGGTAGGGTTGTGGTGTATGTATCCTGAGCGGCGTAGTCATCCTCCATCTTCGGGTCGACGTACTAGTCAAAGTCTTGCTCGTTGGCAACTCCATCCATTCCGATGATGTTTCTTTTGCCTCTCCTCACTACAACGTGGCTCGACTTTGATGGGTCGGTAATGAAGAAGCATTGGTCCACTTGGCTAGCCAGTACCCATGGCTCATTTTTCGCGGTGACGTTTTCCCCCGTAGACTTGGATTTGGCTTTGGGTATAACCATGATGGTGAAGTACCGGTCTGCTTTTACGACGCTCTTGGCCCATCTCACACGGAACATCGGCACCTTCTCTCCACAGTAGTCGAGCTCCCATATGTCCTCGATCCTTCCATAGAATCTGTCCTTGACGTCATCGGTGTAGAATATCCCCGTTACCCCTGAGTTCTGGTAATCGCAGTTATTGTCCTTTTCCTCCGTGTAAAATGTGTAGCCGTTGATATCATACGCTTGATAGGTCATAAGGTTGTGTGCGGAACCCTATGACAAGGTGAATATCATCTTTTCGTCCTCGGAAACGTTCCTTCGCGGGGGATTAGCACGAAGCTCGTCCCTGAACCAAGTCATGAAACCGGAGTTGTGCTCTTTGATTAGCCGTGGATCTCGGTCCGTTATCTGCAGGCCCTGGTCACTGTACTTCTTCCTGATTAAATCCTTGTGCTTTACTATCCAAGGATCGACCAGTTGGATGTGTTGTAGCGCGACTAGGCTTGCTCTTTCAAAGTCGATGTCTCGACCGTCAAAGTTCACATGCATTGCGCGGCTTCCCTCGTGGTGACCACATCCATCGGTCCTACCAAAGTGCTTGTTGACGGCCAGACCAACAGGGTTCTCGGTGTTGAGATAATTCGTGCAAAAAGAGATGCACTCTTCGGTTAGAAAGCCCTTCGCTATGCTTGCATCTGGACGGGACCTGTTACGAAATTATTTTTTTATGTGCCCATTCATCCTTTCGAACGGCATCATGCTGCGCAGAAACGCAGGCCCGAGTTGGATGATATCCTCCACGACGTGGATCAGCAGATGCACCATAATGTCGAAGAACGCGGGCGGGAAATAGATCTCAAGCTCGCATAGTATGAGCACGATCTCCTCCTGTAGCCTTTTGAGTTGCGTAGCGCAAATCGACTTCCGGGAGATGCCGTCAAAAAAGTTGCAAAGGCCAAACAACGTTTTACGGACGTGCTCGTCCATTATCCCTCGCATCGCAACCAGGAGAATCTGCGTCATCAGCACGAAACAGTCGTGAGATTTCATCCCGCTGAAACGCTGTTTCGCCTCGTCTAGGTATCTGCTTATCTTCCCCGCGTAGCCGTTCGGAAATTTTACTCCTATGAGGCAGTGGATAAACCGCTTGATCTCCTCCTCGCACAGAGTGAAGCATGCCGGGGGGCAGTGATCAATACCGGTCTTCTTCTTGGTCGTCCTTTTTCGTTTGCGAGAGTTTTGCGTTTCCGTATCCTCTTCCTCCTCCGTCTCATCATCGTCGTCACTAGGGGGGTGAAGTTCCCTCCTGATGCCCATAAATTTCAAGTCATTCCTTGCTTTTGGCCCGTCCTTGGTCTTCTCCGACATGTTGAGGAGCGTGCCAAACAAGCTCTCGCACACGTTCTTTGTGATATGCATTAGATCAAGGCTATGAGGAGTGCGGAGTAGACTCCAGTATTGCAAATCCCAGAAAACAGACCTCGCTTTCCATACCCTCATCAACGGCTGAGTCTTCTTTTTTTTCTTTCCCGGCGCGGGGCACTCTTTCCAAGTTTTCAGCAAGTTGTCAATTTCTTTGCCGCTCCTTCGAGCTGGGGGTGCTCGGAGCTCCTCGCTTCCATCAAACAGATGTCCCTGTTTTCTCCACGCGTGTTTCTTGGGAAGCCACCTCCGAGACCCCTGGAACACGGTTTTTGAAGATCCGGGATCTTTTGGTAGCTGGCGGTACGTTGTATTATCCATGCACCTAACGCATGCACAGAATCCTTGGACCACCTGCCCTGAGAAATATCTGTATCCGAGATAGTCGTGCACCGTCGTGATCACCGCGGCTTTCATTTGGAAATATTCTTTTGCCGCGGCGTCCCACGTATTGACTCCGTCTTTCCATAACGTTTCTAGCTCCTCTTTCAACAGCTGCAGATATAGATTGAGGTCCGTACCTGGTTGTTTCGGCCCTTGAACTAGCATACACATTGTTATGTACTTTTTCTTCATGCACTTCCAGGGGGGAAGGTTGTATATGCATACAAACACGGGCCAGGTACTGTGTGTGCTGCTCTGGCCGCCAAACGGATTGACTCCATCGGCGCTCACACCAATCCTGAGGTTCCTTGGTTCTTTCCCAAAATCTGGGTATTCGAGGTCCAACGCAGTCCATTGGCTACCATCTGAAGGGTGCCTCAGCATGTCCTCCTTTTCCGGATCCGGGTTCGGGTCATCCTATTTTAGATTCTTTCTATCCGCGTGCCAGGTCATGAGCTTTGCTTCCTCGGGATCTACAAAATACCTCTGCAGACGAGGAGTGATCGGAAAGTACCATACCACTTTTCTAGGAACTTTCTTCCCTCTCTTGTATCGACTAACACCGCACACCGAACATGTGGTTTTATCTTCGTCCTCACCCCGATAGATCATGCAATCATTTATGCAGACGTGGTATTTAACGTGCGGAAGATCGAGAGGGCAAAGGACTTTCTTGGCCTCAGCAATACTAGTTGGGCACGTGTTGCCCTTCGGAAGACGACCGTGCCAGAATGCCATGTTATCATCGAAGCTTTCGTCGGTCCATTTGTGTTTTGCCTTCATCTCCATAGCCCCAAGTGTTACATTCAAGCGGGTATCCTCGTTGTTGCATCCTTCGTACAAATTCGTAATCGCGTCTTTCTCGAGTTGCGCCATCTTGGCTTTCTCTCTAGCTGCACCTCTTGCGTTCAACGCCTCTTTGACAAGCAGCTCTTGAACATGAGGTTCCCGCACCCAGCTTGAATCATCATGTCCGACCTCTTGATCTTCATGTCTGGCATCTTGATCTACATGATCCGCTTCGGCATCTTCTTCATGATCATGTACGTGATGCTCTTCGTCATCTCGCCCGCCGCTGTTTTCTGGTTGCCCTTCCTCATTTACTGGCGCCCCACCATTGACGTCCTCCTCCTCACCAGCTTCATCACTTATCCATCGTGTGTAGCCATCCATCAAACTATTACGCTTCAGGTGTCTTTGCAATATTCCGGAATCAGGCTCGGTCACGCACTGCAGTTTGCATCTCCGACACGGACATCTTATATCCGACCTATTATTCCTTAGCATGTCGTTTGTCGCACATTGCATCCACCTAGCCATGGTGATATCGCTCAGCATCTCGCGGACCATGGTCGATCACCTGCGTCCACGGAGAGAGCAACACAATTATATATCACAGTCGTCGCCGGAAAAATTCGGCATGACGTTCCCTAATAATGCATGGGAGCATGCGGAGAGTGCGCTAGAAATTGTGGTATCAGAAAGAAAGCGGTGAGGTTGAGGGTTCCGAGTAGATTGGTTCTTGCTTGTATCACTGCTGAATTCGTCGGGTTTTCGATTGATGATAACGGAACCACCGAGATCGTCACTCCAACTTGCGTCTTCCCCACGTCGGTGCCAATTGACGAGGATTAGCCTCGGCAAATCCCATGGTTGGGAACCATGGGTTTGATCGTATGACAAGGAGTGCAAGTTTAGCGATCTCGTCGGCTAATAGGAGACAGGGATATACCCAAGTTCAGGGTCGTCGATCGGTAAAACCCCTACTTCCTTCTCGATGTATTATATTGTGGCGGCGATTATAGCAGCGGTTCCAGCGAGATAGATCTGGCCGAAAGTATTGCGATCATATTGAGTGCCCTAAACGTCCCCTCTCCCAGCCTTTATATACTAGGCTAGGTCTCAAGGATTCCATCTAGGTTTAGATAGATAGTTGCCTAATCTAGCTAGTCTTGGCGGCCAAGTCTTGGACTCCATGTCGGTCTGGACTCCATGTCGGGCAGTCGCCAATGCTTCGGGTGGTCTCGATCTTGGGCCAGACGAAGCTTCTAGTGGGCCGTCAGTCTTGACACGCACCAGGTACCCTCACGTAGAGGAGTCGTGGGGAGATCCCCTTGTCAGAAAACCTCCAAGTTAAAGGAACTATCTTGTCCTAAGGTTGAGGTTTTAGCATCACCATTGATAGGTCAATTGGTTGGACTAGGGCTAAAAGTTTTTAAATCCTCAACCAAATGTAAAGTATCAAGTGTAGTATGTGTAGGAAGGTTCTTAAACTCTCTTCCAAAGTGGAAACAACTTCTGGTTTGGCTACCATTTGATTTATCAAAGTGGAATGAGTATGAGACATATTCGAAACATGGGTTTCAGTGACTGTGAGTCTAGTTTGGAGATTGGAAATCTCACTATTTAGGTTCTCAAGTTGTTTAGTAATGTCTTGCAAAATAGAGAAATGATGATCTAATTGTCTGGAGAAGGTCTTATTTTGTTCATTTTGGATATCCATATAATTATTTGTAGCCTTCTCTATTTCTAGAAGTTTTTCATAACTAGGGATTCATCTATCTTTAGGAGTGTAATTATAGGAGTTTTTTGAAATGAAAGTTCTAGATTGTTGTTACCAAAAATTTACTCCTGTAAGCATTGTTATTGAAGTTGCTCCAAGAAATAAAATTAACATATATTTGTTGTTTCTCTTAACCAACCAAAGAATTTAAAGGAACATCACGAGGATCAACATGAGCTTGATTAGTAAGAAAGACATGATCAAGTCAACATTTTCATGTAAAGAGGAAATCTCCTCAACAGAGTTTACCTTTCTACCTGTTGGAGGTCGTTCAGTGTGCCATTGAGAGTAGTTTGTCATCATATCATCTAATACCTTCGTAGAAACACCAAGTGTGATTGACATAAAGGATCATCCCGCGGTCGAGTCTAATAGATTCCGTGAGGCAAAGTTCAAACATGCATTGTGTAAGACCCGATATACGGTATTGTTTCAGATTTGGACGTTTCCGTCCAAACCCGAGGACAAAGCACATATCGGACCCACCGCGACATATGACGAAGCTCTATGTCTCGGATTTCAACATGATATCACAACATTATAGTTACAAGGATACAACATCTCATACAATCGGCATACAACTGCCTTAATACAATACATCAGCGAAAGATATTTGTCTGAGTACAGACTACAATCAAATGCCTATTAGCAAAGATAAAACACACCGGTCCCAACCATACGGGTCCAGGCTCTCCACCGAGATCCACCTAACTAGTCATCGTTGAGTCTCCATGAAGACGTCCGAAAGAAAGATCGTGGAGCACCTATGTAGTCCAATATCGTTTGTACAGGGTACATAAAAGAGAAAAGGAGGTGAGCTATATGAAAATCAGTATAACTAACTTCTCACTGTAAGGTGGGGGTAGTGGTTGAGGTTGCAGCCACACTAGCAATGTATGAAGTGGTAACGATCTATTTAGAGTAAGATGAGAAGCCAAGAATTCGATGAGGAAATCTCCTCCAACAAGTCTTCTATACATCTACTTACGAAAGCATAACACCTATCCAATCCTTGTCCTCATCTTCGCATCCCGATGAAGAAGAAGCAGTCAAGGCTCTCACACGTTGATCAATTTATTAAGATTATATTTGTTAATGTTGTCTATGAACAAGGAGTAGGTCTCAAGTCGTCCATAACTGTGGTCACGGCTTCTCGAAAAGATTAAGCCCTGTAGGGGTGTACCAACTTCCCATTACAAGGCTCCACACGCACGCCAAGATCTCCCAGTCGGGCCCGTTATATACACTCATTGAAGAGATTTTCTGAGAGAACCGGACGGCATAGCCCCTCAAACTAATAACGCACAAATCCGGGTGGCCCCCGATGAGTCGACATCCAACTCAAAAGCCGGCCGCGCTCTCGAATCCGTCTCTACCGTCTGGATGAGGTCGAAATGGCTTACCCTCGCCCGATGACGAGGGGATACCCCCACGACTCCTATGCATGACGGTATCTGGTGCGTGTCAAGATGGAAGGACCGCTAGAAGCCTCGACTGGACCAGGATCGTCCCACCCGAAGCACCAACGGCTGCACCGACATAGGAGTCCATGGAATTATGGAAACCAAGACTTGACGATCAAGGCTAGCTAGATTAGGTAACCGCCTCTGTAAACCTAGACGGACTCCTTGAGACCAAGCCTAGTATATAAAGGCTGGGAGAGGGGGCATCTAGGGCATATAATCTCATAGCAACACCTCCTATCTAGATAATTCTCGACTTTACCTCCACTGTAATCACCTCCATCAGAATACATCGAGCAGGAAGTAGGGGTTTTAACGATAAAGGGCCCTGATCATGGGTAAATCCCTGTCTCCTGTTAGCCGACGAGATCGCCAACTTTTCAGGTTGGAATCACGATCTCGGCGGTCCCATCATCAACAACCGGCATCTACACGACTTCGGAAAAAATTCGAGCAAGAACCGATCCACTAAGGGATCTCAAATTCATCACAAGCTTTCCAGTCGCGCAGCCTGGCGCACTCGATCAACGAACGGGTCAAGCTCGTGATTTCGGCGACTATCGGAGCTACGTTCGAAGGCCAAGGAACCGTCGATCCAGGAGACAAGCCCAAGTTGCAGTCGCAGAATCAAGGCCGGCACCATCCCAAACGCTGGAAATCCAGATCGAAATCTCGCTCGACCAAGCATCGGTCGCGATAGCAGCTCCTATTACCAACCAGGCATTCGTAGCAGTAGTGACTCCTGACATTGACTCGACCACTCATCCGAGCAAGTACTATGATCCCGTCGGAAGACCGGACGAGATCGCCAAGATGATCCGAGACCACATGATCCAGGACGGAATCGAGTTAGACCCGAGCCTCCACTCTCGCTCAAAAGACCACTCGCGGATATAATCGGATCATCGGGAAAAGACGACACTACAACCCCAGCAACGTTACACACAGAGAGCAGTTGAACAGGGTCTGCACAATCCACTATTTCAAAGTTGATGAAGGATGGCTCAGGGCAAGCCACACCCTCGGAAATTGTTGACTTTTTATCGAACTCTCCAACAAGCTCAGGAAGAAAAGAAGCACAGGGCCAAATGGGCTCGCGGGACGGCACCAACACCAGCACCCAACACAGAAGACCAGTACCCGTCAGCTCACGGTCGGGTGTGCATGATCCAAGAAGGATGACCATCAAATAAGAAGCAAGAGACAAGCACTCTCCAAGCCCACGCAGCCATGGACATCCTAGTAAAAGAACCCTACTATCTATGTGACTCGAAAGTCAGTATCACCTTCTCATAAAAGGACCACCCACTGGCAATTCCAAGACCAAGACACGCGCCACTAGTCCTTGAGGCGCAGATCGGGGGATACGATATGTCACGAGTGTTCATGGATGAAGGAAGCAGTCTGAATATCATCTTCTGCGACACCCTACGGAAGATGTCAATCCCGCAGTCAGTTTGTAAGAACTCAGACGTCACCCTCTACTGCCCCATGCTACTCGGGTCAGAGCGTAAGCTAGTGATGCTTTCGGCTACTGGACTTTAGCCATCTAGGGTGCGGCACTGAACCGCTTCACCTAGCAGCGAATTCAAGTATATGGCCAAGTGTATTGTGTGTGGTAGACCTTACCGAAGGCATGATGGAGTGAGAGATCGGTTACGACATAGTACCAGGCAAGGCGGCCTCATCCCTGGGAACAATCAAGATCAACGTGGTTTTCGGAACAATGGGCAACTTTGCAAGAGAAACCCTAGAATTCGAAGTGCTAGACTGGCAATACCAGTAACACGCTATCCTCGGCCGACCGACATTCGCCCAGTGCATGGCAGTCCCGCACTATGCATACCTCAAGCTCCATATGCCAGGACCCGCAGGGGTCATCACATTCAGCGGAACCTTCCTCAAGTCAGATCAATGCGATCGATATTTTTGTCAAGTCTCCGGCACATTCAGAGCATAACAGGAACTTGGAGAAATAGCAATGGTGGTAGACAGGAGTGTCTTCCCACTTGCCAGAAGAACTGACATGAAGGAAATAACTCGGGACTTCAGCGTTGATAGTGACGCCATCACTCACTAGGTGCATCTAATGGACCCAGACAAGACGGTAGGGATCTAAGCTCACCTACCCGAAGAACATGCGACAACCCTCATAGCTTTCCTCTGTGAGGAGTGGAACATCTTCACTTGGTGCCCAGTCGACATGCCTGGAATACCACGAGAATCCACGGAGCATGCACTACAGATGTACCCAAACACCAAACCAATAAAGCAGGCGATGCACCGATTCTCCAAGACAAAACGCACAGCCATCAGAGAGGAAATCAATAAACTCCTCGACGCAAAGTTCATCCCAGAAACAAAGAAGGCCAGGTAGGTCGCAAACCCCGTGATAGTTCCTAAGAAAGACACTAACGTACTACGCATGTGCATCGACTATGGACCTGTCAATAAGCACTGCCCAAAGGATCACTTCCCTCTTCCAAGGATCGACCAGATCATTGACTCCACCGCAGGATCTGGCCTCCTATCCTTTCTCAATTTGTACTCAAGATACAACCAGATCAGGATGAAGGAGGAAGATGAAGAGCACACTTCATTCATGACCCCGTACGACGTGTCTGCTATAGGACAATGCCTTTTGGGTTGAAGAACGCCCGAGCAACATACCAGCGGATGATGCATGCGTGTTTAAAAGAGAAAATTGGCAGAAATGTCCAAGTTTATGTAGGCGACATCATCATCAAAACATACAAATCTGACACACTACTCGATGACCTCCGAGAAACCTTTGAAGCACTCAACCAATACAGGATCAAGCTCAACCAAAAAAAGTGTGTGTTCGTCGACCCAGTTGGAAAGCTACTGGCGTACATGTTGTCTGCTCGAGGATTCGAAGCCAATCCTGAAAAATTTCAAGCACTCGCAAGGATGCAAGAACCTGTCAGCATAAAAGGTGTACAAAAGTTCACCGGATGACTCGCAGCCTTGAGACGTTTCATCAGAAGGCTAGGAGAAAGGACCTTGCCATTCTATCAGCTGCTCAAGCAAGGAGTCAAATTCGAGTGGACCGAAGAAGCACGGAATGCATTCGTTGAATTGAACAAGACACTCTCTACTCTGCCAATCTTAGCAGTGCCCAAGGAGCCAGATCCCCTATATCTCTACATTACGGCGCCAAGCAGCGTAGTCAGCACCGTACTCGTTGTCGAATGCATCGAAGAAGGCAAAGTACAAGGCATCCAGAGGCCAATCTACTACCTCAATGAAGTTCCCACGTGGTCTCAGCAGACGTACCCGCACTACCAGAAGCTCGTGCACCTCGTCGCCATGACGTCGCGCAAAGTATCACACTACTTCGACGAACACCGAATCACGGGTGAGAAGCGCACCAGTCTCGGACATCCTCAACAATCCAAGTGCCACAGGGTGAGTCGCCCAGTGGAACATCGAGATCAGTCCTCTTGACATATAGTTCAGGCACCCGAGTGCTATTAAAGCACAAATCCTCCCACATTTCATGGTCGAGTGGGTGGAGGTACAAACACCCGTCCCACCGGACCTCCCCAACTCTTGGAAGATGTTCCTCGACTGGTCAAAAAGGCAACAAGGAGCCAGAGCAGGCGTCGTGCTAATCTCGCCCAAAGGACAAAAGCTAATATACATACTTCAGGTCAACTTTTAGAAGGCATCCAATAATGAAGCAGAATATGAAGCCCTCCTTCATGGAATGCGCATGGAAAAAGGTTGCGGCGCCACTCGCCTCATCATCTACAGCGACACAAACCTTATCGTCCAGCAAACAATGAGAGATTGTGAGGCACTTGAAGATAACATGTCGGCATACCAGAAGCTCTACAACAATCTAGAAGGAGATCCTATGAATGCGAACTCAACTACGTCAACAGAGAAAATAACACAGAAGCGTACGAACTCGCAAACATCGGGTCGACTCAAGGACCAATCCCCCCAAGTGTCTTCCTTGAAAATATCAGCCAGAGATCGATCAAGCCAAGAACACACAAACTAGCAGTGAGTGCAGCAGTCGACAAGGCAACCGGTCCAGAATAGGTAGCAGCAGCAGACCCAGCCACAGGCGAAGAAGGCAACAACGCAGCCGCCGAAGAAGAACCCGTGCCACCTGAGGGACCTGCATGGAAAAAACCCTTCCTCAACTACCTGATACACAACATCTTGTTGCAAGACGTCACGGAATCACGATGCAATCGTCGACGATCCAAGGCTTTCACCATAATCAACGGACAGCTCTATAAGCGCAGCATCTCCCAAGTGCTTCAAAAATGCATCGAAGAAGAAGTGGGCAAGGCATTACTGCTCAAGATCCATGAAGGAATCTACGGCCACCACGCAAGCAGCCGCGCCGTGGTGGCAAAAGCCTTCCGAGCAGGTTTCCACTTGCCAACTACCATGCGAAACACAGAAGACATCGTGCGACGCTGCATCGCCTGCGAGAAATTCTCTAACAGGCCTCATGCACCTGCATCGGAGCTCAAAATTATATCGTTATCCTATCCCTTTGCAACCTAGGGACTCGAGACCACTCAAGAAATCTTCAAAAGGCGTTCGCATGCACCTCTTGGTAGCAGTCGACAAGTTCACTAACTGGATTAAGCAGTGCCAATCACCAGATCGACCGCCCTCACAGCACTCAACTTCATAGTAAGAGAGACAGACACCCTAGAGCCACTTTATACGGTGCAAGCCGTATGTCAAGCGTGGAACCAGTCTCGCGTAAACGTACACTTAAGGTCGGTCGGGGCCGCTTCATCAAACAATGCCACATATATGAACAATATCACATGAGAGGGTAAAAATCATAGAACCAACGCCCACGTCCCCGATGTGTTCTATCCGCACTGTAATACTAAGCATAGTCCTAGCTCTAATACCACTGTCGGGGTTCCGCGGCGATCCAGCTGAGGTGGCGTCCGTTTGGTGGAGAAGCCTCAATCCCACTACAGCCTCCTAACAAGGGGAGCCCACCATGGAAGAAGCAAGGGAGGGGAGAAGAGGGGAGAATGCCGATCTCATTTCAGGATTATATTTATTTCTCCATGAATTATTGTATTTTTGGCTTGTATTAAATAATTTCACCCTCCTCATCTATATATGAAGGGGGGGAAGGGACTCAACCCCTCTCCCTTATAAATGTGGGACTAATCCCTTGCTGATGTCTCTAATTTATATAGATCCATATATGGATTGCAATCGTAATCTAGTATTACATTCAAGTATATTATCCTTTCTATAACTTAGAGTATTGTCCTTAGTATTCCTCATATACTGAATGTATGCACTTGATTCAGATTATGTGCTTTACTCATAAAACACATCGGAACATGTTCTTCTTTCCAAAAACTTTTGAGTCATTCTATTGTTGGATTCACAACACATGTTTTATGGTAGAATCATATGTCATAGGTCATATGAGATCACATGTCTAAAGACATGATACATCCCTAGTCTTCCATTGAAACATTGCTTTTGATATTTGGATATTTCATCTATTATTTAATTCCTGGCTACAAGAACTTGTTTCTTGTCTAGAATATTATTCCAACTTTTCTTTGGTTCATTAGGCATATGTTAATCTATCATTATAGATTTCAACATGTAATCTGTTTGTACTTTATATAAAATAAGATTCTTGTAATCTTGTGTTTTATCTGCCTTATTCTCAATATATATAACAATCCATGAATATATATGTGACGGTTCTCTATATACACATATCAATGCATGTTTATCAAGGCATATATGTTTGAGATAATGATTATGCTCCCAAAGCTCCCACTTAGAAAATGCCCTCTACATTTCAAGTTTCTAGGAAGTCTTCAAAGCTCCCCTCAGTTTCATGAAACTTCAGGTCTACTCAATATTTTGATCATTCCAAAATTACTTGATCAAATCAAGGTTGAGAGTTCCTGTCTTGAGGCACTATAATCCATCTTCTCAACGAAATATTCTTTCTTTATGCCTATTGCAATTCACTCTTCATATTTTAAGTTTGAAGGAGACGCAATTTTAGGCTTATGGCCTTATTATAGTATAAATGAAATATTTTATTGATTAATGTATTCCTACGCTTCTGTAGTCAATTATTATTGAATTTTGGTCATAACAATTTTATGAGCCAAATAATGTGTTTGCCTGTTACATCATTCTTGATAATTTTCCTGTTTATCGGGAATATGAAATAACTGATTTATTCCATAGGACGTGAGCCATCCTTTATGTAACTATATAATTTCATTTCTCCCCATGTTTTAGGCTACCATCATTCCTTTGCGTTTTGCAAGTAGTTTTATCCCTTTTGTTTTATTAGGAAGATTCGTGATTGTTGTTCTGTACATAACGTATTCTTGATAACCTTCTAAATTTAACAAAGGATTTAACTCATACGCCATGATCATCATCTATAGCATACTTCCTCCTTTTACAGTGTTGTCACAACGGAACATATTTCCGTTGCATCACTCTGATATTATGAAGGCAAGGTCTAATACCCTGGTCAAAGTTTCGACTATCTCCCATTGGTTTTATCTGTTGAGAACTTTCTTCTCATATTACCAATTAAGCAATATAGGTTTTGCTATTCGGCAAAACGTGTTATTTCAATTTCTTGTAATTTTAATACAAACAAAATTCTTTCTTTAGAAACTTTCTAACACCATCATCGTATGGAGTTATCTGTCTCATTAAATTCGTGATGGTTTCCTTATTCATGAAGTGGCTGTTTTTAACTTAATGAATTAAACAATCGTGTTCGATAATAATATTAGTGCAAGGGGAAATGCATTTAGACCATACTACACGTTTAAGTGCCTAAGCACTTTAAACTTCCATCGTAATTTGTGGCATATTTTCCAAAAGTCTCCCATCATGTCAACTTTCACACTCATCACTTAGATCATAGCACAATGATTTGTATTCTTATATTCTACTTCACACTGTGTTTCCTGAATCTCAGTTTTATTATTTCAATTGAATACAATGTTCAATTAATCATACAAAGTATTTAATTATAATTCATGTGCTTGATTAATACATCATTTATGTACAATGATTACCACAAGTTCTACTTTGCTATCACCTTGTCATTAGTCATCTTATTTGATAATAAATGCACAAGTTAATAGATCGTGTATCTAATGACTTCATCAATTATGAATTCATCTCATGCAATTAAATCTAATCATGACTTTTGACTTGTCATTCAAGAAAACTTTATCATTAAACATTTAATATCACTTGCCAATATTGGTGATTTATAAATGCTTCTATCATAACATAAATTAAGACATAATAAAAGTATAAGCACACTTTATTCATTAATCTGGAACAACTGATTTGTCTCATACATGAATAACCCTGTCTCGCGAGATGCAAGACACACTTCTAAGTGTTCATACTGAAATGATTACATAAGATTTGTCTAATACTCTAAGTATGTCCCTATGATAGATGTTTCGGTGAAATCTTGTTGGCCATCCACAGTCTTGGTCGCCAGCAATCCTCGATTGCACCTCTTCCCGTCCATGCAATGACGGGTCCTATTTTCATAAATAAGAATAAGTATCAGATACTCATTAACTGCAAGTGTTGTATAAAGGGAACAAAACATTTATGACAAGTATATCAAGTATACACGTTTTCCATCCACAATTTCTCCTTCCTCAATGAGTGCAAACTATGCAGCCAAGAGATTAACCATGAAATTATGGAGACTCATATTATCTCCTCTTACGACATAGCCATGAACATAATCTCGATAACTTGGTGGAAGCGAATGCAGCATCGTGTTTATCGCAAACTCCTCTATGGTAGATTCGTTTGTTGTCCAATATTCAAAGTCCTCCACTAGGTTCAGATACATCCCATGCATCATGTCTAAGTGATCACTCAGGCAAGTGCGATCTTCCATCTTTGTAGATAAAACCCATTTTGCTAACTCAAATCTGGCCACTCTGAACTGACGTACGAAATTTACTTCAGCGTGTCTATCATGTCATAACAGCCAGTTTCCTGAAACTGAATGCTCAAATCTTCTAACATGCTATATTCCATGACATTTTTTACTACGGAGTACTTTTGTCGACAAGCATAGTAAATAAGTATTCCATGTTCGTCATCATCGTTATCCGGATGGTCTTGCATATGCCCTTCTATTGCGAACAAGACGTTTGCTCTCTTGAGCGAAGTCCTAAGGCGGAAGTACCAATCAGCAAAGTTTGGCCCATCTATTCTAAGTCTTTCACCCTCCATGAAAGATAAGAATTCATGCTGCTCAAGTTCATTCATTTTCTACAAACATAATTGCAAGGAAACACAATTAAGACTAATTCACAATAATGAGTTCATAATAATCACATTATAAATGAGCTCACACTAAAACAATCGTCCCTAAGAAGTTTTAGTGATTACATGATCCAGATTCACTATCATCCCTCGAATATCACACGGCCTACGGATTAGTTCAAAAGGTAGACAACTACTTGTGCGATCACATCATGCATGTGACTCATGCTCGATCTTTTGATCAGTAGTATTCCGAGGCCATATCTGCATATGCTCGGCTCGCCAAATTGAACTCAGTGTTATTGCCTCTTATCAATGCCATATCTGCATATTCTAGGCTTGCCAAACCCTACCTCATGCGGACGCTATTTATTATTTGAGACACCCAATGTACAGTATGTCGGCCATAAGAGAGATCCTTCCAGGTGGTGCACACTTTGGTAGAATACTTGTGTCTGGTATTTGTTAAGGGATCATCTTATTTCATGCTACCGTCGTGTATCCTATACTAGCAAGTTTTAAGATGTTTGATCATGGTGGCACTAAGTGTACAGTGTCTCAATTTGAGTTTGTTTTATCATGATGAACGTTTACTACTTTCTAGTAACACATAGCAAAGCTATCACTACATCAAGATCAAACAAACAATAGCCCCGAATAGAAATATAAAGTTAGACGCCTCTAATTTGTATATTGCATGTTTTACATGGCTGCTAGGGATTTCATAGATAAACTGTTTTTAGCCTACGAGTCAACCACAACGCTGATTAGATGATTGTCTCTATTACAGCCCATACGGGGCACTCCGTTGAAAATGCCATATCCGCTAAAGTAAGAGAGACAGGCACCCCCTAGAGCCACTTTATACGGTGCAAGACATATGTCATGCGTGGAACCAGTCTCGCGTAAATGTACGCGTCAGGTCAGTCAGGGGCCGCTTCATCAAACAATGCGACAGATATGAACAAATGCAAATGAGAGGGTAACAATTAGTTGACCAGTCAAACCCCCTGGCATCAGCATGACCTAATGATGACGCAGTAAACCTTTTTCAGTTTAAAAAAAATCTAGAAAAGGAAGAAAATATTCAAAACTTTGAATTTAAATAACTTTTAAACCGTAACTCAGATTAAAATGATTTTTATATGAAAATTGATCAGAATAAAATGCTTTATCCAAATATCAAACTTTCATACATGTTTGAATTGTTTATATTGAGGAACCAGTAGCATTTTTCTATAAGGATCATTTGGTATAATTCAAATAAATCACTAATGCCATTCCAACTTTAACCATTGCAATGCAAACATTATCACATGAACATCTGAAGCATAACACACCAATGAACATATTCATATCATGCCATATTGCTGGAGCATTGTAATTTATCGAATGTGCATTACTTTCGGTGCTTTGGTGTCTGCTTCTTCTCGGTAGGAGTTGATCTCGGAGACGAGTTCAACCTTACGTCAGAAGAGTGTTACATCGTGATCGTCAGAAAGGAAAGCACCCCATCTTTGATCATGTCGATAAAATCCCAGTTCCCTCTCATTCTCGCTTATGCATGTTTAGGATGTCACCATGATACATTCTACCTCTTAGTTGAACCTATTCCTTTGCATGACCTATCATCTTATCACAATAGTAAGCAAACCACAATCCTAGCAGATGTAGGAGTTGGTTGATGTCATGTGGCCCCTGAAACTGTTATAGCTTATTGCATGCTTAGAGTTTACAATGAGGCTACTTTGATGTGAGTCGGGATGGTAGTGATCATGTGAATGATGGTGGTAACGTGTTGGTGAATTTGACCAAAACAAGGTGAACGATGAGAGGTTGTGTAGGAGTACACAACGGGTTGTCTCGTTGAACATGGCCTTAAGCCCGAGTTCTTGTGTTGTTATCCAAGACTAAGAGTAAGACCACACATTGGGCTCCCTGACCCCTCTCGGCCTAGTACCTCACCCCGGACCAAGTCCAGGAGTCGCAAGTAGTTCGAGCTTTAAACGATCTCAAGCAGGTACATCAAGGTAAGTGGTGGACGTAGGTTGTGGGCTCGTTGAATCAAGTGATCATGATCGAGTTGAGCTTGATGGCAGTCACACAACGTTTGAGTCCGCATCGAAAAAATCGGTCGGATTCCGATCGTGGTCCCAACTCCAATAGGCGACTCCCTAGGACTAGAGATGGTGCTGTGAGTGAAGTGTCGTGGCAACATCCTCGCCGTTACTCGCTTGAAGGGTCCACTCCCAGGCGGTAACTGATGCGTGCGTTTGTGTAGCAGTACACCCCTGCATGGTTAATGAACTATTCGAATAGCCGTGTCCGCGGTTATGGACTACTTGGATGTCGGGACCCGGAATATGCGTACGTAATTCCAGTCACGATGCAATCACATGGAGAGCCGAGAGACGTACCCACTTGTCTAAGCAGACAAGGCCAAGCACAGAACACTCTCGGAAAGCATCGAACGTGAGGGGCATCCCATCTAGATTGGATGATCAACTGAGATGGGTCCTCATCGTCCGCTCACAAGTCTAAATGCTTATGGGTGGTGAATCCCATACTCATAGAGAAGTCGCCTCAACCATGTTATCGATTGAATCCTAACTCTTACATAGACTTACTCCAGCCCGATCACTTAGTCGGGTTCTAGGGCGGGCTCGATCATACAACAAAGTGTGCACGTGACAGAGTCACGAGCAATCTCATCGCGATGCCCCAAGCTGCGCACATCTAAGGGCCACTTGGTGTATAAAAGACCGCCAGCCAGATCACAACTATGGTATCGAAAACCCATACTAAGACATGCATGTTATAAACATACACGCAGCACACATGCCTAGTATGAACAGCAGGTATCATCACATAACTCTACAAAGTGTATCTTTATTGACTTACACATAGAGCATACAACGATCACATGTTTGTGATCAACATTACATCATACAATGGAAGAAAATTAGGTCTGAGTACAGACAAGTTTAACAAATGGCTTAGAGAAGCCTTGTAAACATACATGCCCTTCCACGAGGGACTAGACTGCTGTCTGGGACTATGCTACCAAGGTCAACGTCGAGCTTCAGCAAGGTGTCTCCATCGGGGGTCTGGGTTTCCATCTAAAACATAGAATAAGAAAACGTGAGTACAAAGTCGTACTCAGCAAGACTTACGTCAGAACTACACTACTCATGCTCAAGTTTCAAGGTAAAGGAAGGGGGGGTTCAACAATGCAGAAGTTCCATCTTTGACTTGGCTAGTCCTGTACTACGAGTACCATACTTGAGGTAAGAAGTGTACACGAGTCCACTACCAAGTCTCGAACCAATACACCAATATGGATACTTCCTCGACTTCCCCACGAGGAAGCACACCATAGCACTCACGCTTATCTTGCGAGTTTTATAAGTATCCATTCAAGTTGTCTAATGATCAAGCACAGCTTTCCAAGTAGTCCATGACCGTGGACGCGGCTATTCGAATAGTTTTGTTAACCTTGCAAGGGTGTAAACTACACACACATGACCATCAGTTACCGCCAGGTCTCGCCACCGTTCAAGAGGTGACAGCGAGGATGTTCACCACAACACTTCACCCACAGCTCTGTTCTAGTCCAAGGAGTCAATTGTCTGAGTTCCAAACCCAACTGGAGTTCCGGCCGAGCTTCCAGCCAGGACTCAAACCATGTAGGCACGACTGACAAGCTCACCTCGACGGATGGTTCTCCGCTTGACAATACATGTTCTACAAGCCCTGCCATGAATGCCACATTTCATTTTCTTTATCCTTCTATGCATATGCAGAATGGAAAACCCGAACTAGGTGTGAGTCCTGGACTTGGATCAGGGTGAGTTACTATATCGAGAGGGGTCAGTGAGCCCAATGTGTGGTTGTACTCTTTGTATCGGATTACCATACAAGAACTCGGGCTTAAGGCGGTGTTCAACGAGACAACCCACTGTGTACTCCTACACAGCCTCTCATCGTTCACCTTGTATTAGGGTGGATTCACCAACACAGTTTCACTTTCATCAACACCATGTTCACCATCATCCCGACTCACATCAAAAGCATCCTCATTGTAAACTCTAAGCATGCAATAAGCAGTAACAATTGCAGGGGCCACATGATATCAATCAACTCCTATGTCATCTAGGATTGTGGTTTGCTTACTACTGTGACAAGATGATAGGTCATGCATCGGATATGGGTTCAACTATGCGGTAGAATCGATACAAGGTGATCTCCTAAACATGCATAAGCGAGACTGAGAGGGAATTGGGATTTTATAGACATGATCAATGGGGTTTGCTTGCCTTGATGACGATACACGGGGTTTAACGAACTTCTTCTCCTTCGGGGGTGATCACCGTCTCGGAAAAGCTGGTACCGGAAACAATCATCAACAAAGGGGGGGTAACTTCGGAACTAAATGCACAAGAACATGATAAGGTTGTCCATGATTTATATGGTACTGGTTTGTTAACAATTCAATTTAATTCAAGTGTATTGCAAAGGATTTGCAAATTTAAACTCCAAATTCAAATTCAAATTATGCCATATGTATGTTTGCTACTGTTCACCCATTTTAAAATGGTCAAACATGAAAACAAAAAGGATATTCATAATCCTTGCATTTTTTTGATAAATTTTCATATATTATTTATTAAATTTGGAGTTATCATTAAAAAGTTATTGAATTTCAAAGTTTATTCTATTTTCTGGAATTTTCTGAATTCTTTTTAATTCTTTTAAATAGAAAACTCCTTTATTGCGTCATGCTGACCTCAGCATGACGTGGGGGGGCTTCTGGCCAGTGGGGCCCTCCTGTCAGTGGCTCAGGGGGTTAACCCCGGTTTAATTTAAAATAGAGGGGGTTTAGTTAGTTGGCAGGCCCACATGTCATTGAGGTTAGGGGGTTAATTAGGGGGTGGGGTTAGTCCTAATGGACTGGGCAGCCGGCGGCTCAATACCGGCGTCACTTGACGCGGCGGCGCCTCGCCGGAGTGTGCGAAACGGGCGGAAGAGGGCACGGACAGGGGCCTCGCGCCCTCTCGCGTCGAGCGGTGCACGCGGGGCACACTGTAAAGGCCTAGGGCCTCGCCGGCTTCAAGCTCCACGGCGGCCGAAGCACTGACGTAGGCGGCGCAGCGCTACAGGCACGGGGAGGAGAGGGATTTAGGGGGAAAACGTGCGTGAGCTCACTCTGATCTCGAAGGTGTCGACGGAGAGGGCTGGGAGGGCGCGGTGACGACGAATTTCCCGACGATGTCCACGGCGGCCGGCGGCGAAGTCTTGATGCGAGCGTCATCTGCGGGGCCTTTGGAGCTCGATTGGCTGCGCAGTCCGATGAAGACAAGGACGGGGAGCTTCCTGGACACGGCTGCTGGACGGATGGTCGTCGATGGCCACAGTGGTGCACGCTCGGCGGCGACGAAGGGCTCTCGGGCCCGGCGAGATCTCGACGAGGACGAAGCTAGCGGAAACGGAGATGGGGGGAAGAACGCGGGGTCCTCTGGCGAGCTGCGTGGCGCAAGGAGAAGGCAGGGGAAGGCCTAGGCGGCCTCGGTGGCGTGCACGGCGGTGAGCTAGCCACCGAGCTGCTTGCCGCCGTGGAAGAAGACGACAAGGGCGTCCGGTGGGCTTGGGCTGGCTTCGGTTAGTTGGGCCCGAGCCAGGTAAGCTGGGCCTTTTCCCTTTTATTTCTGTGTTCTCTGTGTTTTTCTTTTTCTGGCTTGTGTTTTGCTCTAAAAAAAATTAGCAAAGCATTTTGTTAAATGCCCAAAACTTTTATATGGCCTTATAAAATATATAGCTAGCCACTCACAAGTTTTGGAGATTTTTGAAATTCAAATAATTTGAATTTCAAATCAAATAGGGGTACTCCCTCCGGTCTTTTTTAGTCTGCATATAAGTTTTGCCCGAAGTAAAAGTGTCTCTACTTTGACCAAACATATAGAGAAAAATATCAACATTCACAATGTCAAATCTATATGGTTAGATTCATCATGAAATGTAGTTTAATAATATATATATATTAGGTATTGTACATGTTGATACTTTTAAATATAAATTTGGTCAAATTTTGTAAAGTTTGACTTGACACAAATCTAATACGCGGAGTAAAAAGGACGGGAGGGAGTATTATTTAATTTCCAAGCCATTTTTGGAATATTTGAAAAATCTTGGTGCATGAAGTGGGACCCACTTTACTTTATATGTGATCATGCATATTTATAAGACTTTTCAAAAATACCAGAGGAATTTTTGGAAGCAATTTTTGTCTGGCCATTTATTTAAATTCTTTAGGGATTTTCTTTTCCCCATTTTTGAATTTCTTTTGAAATTTCTTCATGATGCAAAGGGCACTAAATCCTAGCACTTACCCTAGTTGGGGTTCTGACAACTCACCCCCACTCAAAAGAATCTCGTCCCGAGATTCATAAGTCGTTGGGAGGAAGGTGGGGTACTCGGCACGGAGGCGGTCTTCTCTTTCCCATGTTGCTTCTTTCTCGGAGTGATGTGACCATTGCACTTTCAGAAACCTGATCTTCTGACGACGAGTGACACGCTCTGCTGAATCAAGAATATGAACGGGGTACTCTCGATAAGAAAGGTAATCTTGGAGATCAAGCGTTTCATGGTCGACTTCGCGGATGGGGTCCTTGAAGCAACGCCTGAGTTGTGACACATGGAATACATCATGTACTCGGGAAAGGTGCGGGGGTAGTTCAAGTTCGTAGGCAACTTCTCCACGTTTAGCAAGAATGAGGAAAGGTCCGATGTAACGTGGGGCCAACTTGCCTTTGATACCGAATCTTTGGGTTCCCTTCAGAGGAGTAACCCGAAGGTAAGCCTTCTCGTCCTATGATGACGATCATACTAGCATTGTCTGACGAGACTGTGCGGCTTTCAATCGACCACGAACAATGCGAACTTTCTCTTCTGCTTCCTTGATCATATCCGGTCCAAAAAAATTGTCTTTCACCGGTTTCTGACCAGTTTAGGGGTGTTCGACATCGTCGTCCATAGAGGACTTCAAAAGGAGCCATGTTCATACTAGATTGGAAACTATTGTTATAAGAAAATTCGGCGAATGGAAGAGATTTCTCCCAATTCTTTCCGAATGAGATAACACAAGCTCTGAACATGTCTTCCAAGATTTGATTAACCCTTTCAACTTGACCGCTAGACTAAGGATGGAAAGCTGTACTAAAGGAGAGATGACTTCCCATAGCATTCTGAAAGCTTCCCTAGAATCTAGAGGTGAAAAGGCTACCACAATCAGAATTGATTACCAAAGGAACACCGTGAAGAGACACGATTCTAGAGACGTACAAGTCCGCCAACTGACTAGCAGTTATAGACTCGCGAACGGGAAGGAATTGAGCAACTTTGGAAAGTCTATCTATGACAACGAAGATGGCATCATTTCCTTTCTGGGTTTTTGGAAAGCCGGTGATGAAGTCCATACCGACTTTGTCCCATTTCCACTCAGGAATAGGCAAAGGTTGAAGTGTACCAGCAGGTCTTTGGTGTTATGCCTTAATGCGATGACAACCATCACATTCAGCAACAAATCGAGCAATGTCTCTCTTCATCCTGGTCCACCAAAATCTCTGGCGTAGATCTCGATACATTTTTGTGCTACCGAGATGAATCGAGAGGGGTGTGTCATGGGCTTTTTTAAGGATGAGTTTCCTTAGATCCCTATTCTTAGGTACTACCAAACGATTTTCAAAGAATACCGTTCCTTTACTATCTGTGGAGAAACATTTAGCAACTCCGCTAGCAATGTTCTCTTTGATCCGGCGAACACCTCGTGCACGCCTTTGGGCTACTATCATTTGATCCTCAAGTGTTGGTTTCGCCACCAAGTTGAAAAGAGATCCACGAGGAACAATCTCGAGATTGAGCTTTCAAAATTCCTCTTGAAGAAGTGGTTGATACTGTTGTAATATCAGGTTGTTACAATACGACTTACGACTAAGTGCATCAGCCATGACATTGGCTTTGCCTGGGGTGTAAGAAATTCCTAAGTCATAATCTTTTATCAACTCTATCCAGCGTCTATGCCTGAGATTAAGATCTGGCTGGGTGAATATGTATTTCAGGCTTTGGTGGTCGGAATAGATCTCACAACGATTACCAAGGAGGTAATGTCGCCAAGTTTTCAGGGCATGAACTACGGCAGCGACAACAAGATCATGGGTAGGATAGTTCTCTTCATGTGGACGCAATTGGCGTGAAACATAAGCTACCACATGTCTATCTTGCATAAGTATGCATCCTAACCCTTGCTGTGAGGCTTCACAAAAGATCTCGAAATCCTTTTTGGTGTCTCGAGGCGCAAGTACGGGTGCAGAAGTCAATCTTATTTTTAGCTCTTGAAAGATTTCCTCGCACTTGGGGGTCCATTCGAATTTCTTATCTTTCTTGAGGAGTTCAGTCAGGTGCTTTGCAACTTTGGAGAAGTTCTCAACGAAGCGGAGGCAATAGCTTGCTAAGCCAAGAAAACTCCTTACTTTTTTAACCGATTCAGGTGGAGTCCAGTCAAGGACGGCCTGAACTCTCTCGGGATTGACAGCAATGCCTTTTGCAGAAATCACGTGGCCTAAGTAGGTCACTTCAGGTAGCCAAAATTCACACTTGGAGAATTTAGCATACAGGCGATGCTCTCTAAGTTTGATCAATACCAGCTTAATATGTTCGGCATGTTCTTCTTCGTTCTTCGAGTAGATGAGAATGTCATCAAGATAAACTACAACAAATTTATCTAGGTACTCCATGAAGATCGAATTCATCATGCGTGAGAAAGTTGCGGGGGCATTGGTCAAACCAAAGGACATGACGGTGTACTCGTAAAGACCATAACGAGTAGTGAAAGCCGTTTTGGGAATGTCCTCATTTTGGATTTTGATTTGATGATAACCTAATCTCAAATCCATCTTGGAGAAGACAGAGGATCCAGCAAGTTGATCATAAAGATCATTGATCCTGGGCACTGGGTACTTGTTCTTTATCGTCGCTAGATTTAGCGGGCGATAGTCTATGCACATCCTTTCTGTTCCATCTTTCTTCGTTACGAAAAGAAAGGGGCAACCCCATGGCGATGAGCCAGGGCGGATGAAGTCTTTTGCCAACAAAGCTTCAAGTTCGATTTTAAGCTCAGCTAGCTCACGTGGGGCCATTTTGTATGGGCGTCTAGAAATTGGGGCGGTTCCTAGGGCAAGATCTATAATGAATTCTACACATCTGTCAGGAGGCATTCCTGGCAGTTCTTCCGGAAAGACATCCGGGAAGTCATGAACCACCGGAATATCTTCAAGGTCAGAAAGGGGAAGCACATTCAAAGTATGCATCTGGGTTCTAGAGCTGGGTGATGTGTACTCAATGGTCTGGCCTGAAGGATGGGTAAGTTTAACTGACTTGTCTTTACAATCAAGGAAATCATTCTGCCTTGATAACCAATCCATTCCTAGGATGACATCAATGTCTGAAGACTTGAGGGCTATAAGAGAAGCAAGGAATACTAAACCCTCAATTTCAATTTGATTACCATGGCTTACTCTATTAGTTTGCCACTTTGAACCAGGAGTTTGAATGATCATTGGAGAAAACATTTCTTCAAAGGCGAAGTCATGACGAAGTACATAACTCTCCGACATGAATGAATGAGAAGCTCCTGGATCGAAAAGAACGGAGGCGGGAACATGATTGACTAGGAGCGTGCCAAGGATGACATCAGAAGTAGCAGTGGTTTCCTCAACTGAGATTTGGTTCACACAACCACCAACAGTGGCTAAGGACTTTGCTTGCAAGGAGTTGGAGGTGGATTTCTGTGAAGACTTAGCTTTGGAAGACTTGGGTGGGGTGGCATCATGTCTTGGACGAGGATCAACTTTCACCGACAATGAACATTTCCGTGCGATGTGGCCAGGATGACCACACTTGTAGCAAACTCTGGTGTCAGGGGGTGGAGCAAGGATGGCAGGCTCACTAGCATAGCTGTTGGGATTCGTGTTTGGTGGAGGAGGTTGAGGCACCATGTAGGATGGCCTTGCAAAAAGGTGTGAAGGAATGGAACTAGTTGGAATCCATATCCGACGTTTCTGAGGGGCCGAACTAGAAGATGGAGCAAACTCAAGAGCATGCTTGCGAGACTCTTCGAACACCTCATTTCCATACTCAGCTCTGAAGAATCTATTGACTAAATCCTCAAAGTTGACAAACTGATGAAGGTTGAGATCATGACGAATAACAGGGCTAAGTCCCTTGCGGAACCTTGCTTGCTTCCTGGCATCAGTGGATATCTCCTCTTGGGCATAACGAGAAAGATGGTTGAACTCGGTCATATACTCGTGGATGGACCTATCTCCCTGAGTAAGATTGCAAAACTCTTCCTTCTTTCTTTCCATCATCTCATCCAGAATGTGGTACCCTCGGAAGGCATCACGAAATTGCTGCCAAGTCACTACGTGACCATCAGGTTGCATTGCAACATAGTTCTCCCACCATTCACCAGCAGCACCTTCCAAGAAGTATACTGCAAACATCACACGATCATTGGGAGCAACATGCGTCGTCTCAAGCTTACGCTCGATGGAACAGATCCAATCATCAGCATCAAGGGGCTCGAAGGAACATCGAAATACCGATGGCTTGAGGAGGATGAAATCCTGAATGCTGACAACCACATTGCGTTGACGAGCGGTATTCTGCTCGATGAGCTCTAGAAGGCGTGTTTGATCACGTCGATTCCGTTCAGCTTCCATCATGATTTCCGCCGCAGAAGGCGGTGGAGGAGGTTCGTCATCACTTCGATTCCGATCACGGTCTTGATTGCGAAGAACAGCACTACGAGTTCCACCTGACATCCTGTGTGATAAAGATCAACAATCAGAACAGGTTTTACGATGGAAACAAAGATAAGAGGACATGACTAGGAGGAAAAGATTGTAATGCAAAGGCAAAGATTCCAAGAAACACGGAATAAATCGGGCAGCATAACGGCTACACCGGGATGGAAATCAAGAAAACCTCGAGAAGTTGGGACAAAACTTCTTCAAGGAACTCAAAGACACGAAGACTCTGGACAACCACAACTGTCCTACGGCTACAAGGAAGCAATCAATGAGATGTTCTAGTCAGACATAGATGATCCTAGTCCTATCATCCCGTAGAAAATATAAGGGTGACTCAGAACTCAGATCAATGAGGGTAAGGAGAAAAAGAAGCCTTACGTTGTTCCCTTTATACCCAAGTAACTATATAACTATGGAATGCTAGACTCGACTTCGACCAAGGGTTTGATAAGCCTACAGACAGTCCTGCTCTGATACCAAGTCTGTCGGGACCCGGAATATGCGTACGTAATTCCAGTCACGATGCAATCACATGGAGATCCGAGAGACGTAGCCACTTGTCTAAGAAGACAAGGCCAAGCACAGAACACTCTCGGAAAGCATCGAACGTGAGGGGCATCCCATCCAGATTGGATGATCAACTGAGATTGGTCCTCATCGTCCGCTCACAAGTCTAAATGCTTATGGGTGATGAATCCCATACTCATAGACAAGTCGCCTCAACCATGTTATCGATTGAATCCTAACTCTTACATAGACTTACTCCAACCCGATCACTTAGTCGGGGTCTAGGGAGGGCTCGATCATACAACAAAGTGTGCACGTGACAGAGTCACGAGCAATCTCATCACGATGCCCCAAGCTGCGCACATCTAAGGGCCACTTGGTGTATAAAATACCGCCAGCCAGATCACAACTATGGTCTCGAAAACCCATACTAAGACATGCATGTTATAAACATACACGCAGCACACATGCCTAGTATGAACAGCAGGTATCATCACATAACTCTACAAAGTGTATCTTTATTGACTTACACATAGAGCATACAAAGATCACATGTTTGTGATCAACATTACATCATACAACGGAAGCAAATTAGGTCTGAGTACAGAACAGTTTAACATATGGCTTAGAGAAGCCTTGTAAACATACATGCCTGTCAGAACCCCAACTAGGGTAAGTGCTAGGGTTTGTTTGTGTCCTTGCATCATGAAAAATTTCAAAGGAAATTCAAAAATGGGGAAGCAGAAAGCCCTGAGAATTTAATTCAAATAGCCAGAGAAAAATCTTTTTCCAAAAATCTTTTGAACATTTGGAAAATTCCTATAAATGATGCTGATCATTTTAAAAGTGGTTTGGGATCAATCCCATGCACATGGAATTTTCTAATATTCAAACAGTGGCTTTGGAAATTAAAATAACCCTATTTGAATTGAAATTCAAAGTATATTGAATTTCAAAAATGCTCAAATTCTATAAGTGACTTGCTACTGGTCACCTAGGATTTATAAAAATGTTTGGGCATTTTACAAAATTGCTCTGCTTTTTGATTTGGGGCAAAACAAATAAACAGAAAAGGAAAAACAGAGAAGAAATCAAAAGGGGAACACCCTGGCCATTCGGCCCAACTCTTCCCCCCCGAGCCCACCAGCCTGGCCCAGCCCGCAGCCTCCTCTGTCGTCTTCCCCACCGACGGCAAGCAGCTCGGTGGCGAGCGCCGTGGACGCCACCGAGGCCCCTGGAGCCTCCTCTTCTTCCCCCAGGACGCCACGCAGTCGCCCAGAACCTGCCCGCACCTTCCCCTCTCTCTCTAGCTCATCTCCTTTCCTCTCTCGCCGGATTCCGCGATTAGCCGAGAGCCCGCCGGAGCACCACCGTGGAGGACCGTGGCCACCCTCCTCTTCAGCCACTGCCACCTTGTCCAGGATGAAGCCCGGCATCGACTTCGTCTAGCCACGCCCTCAATCGAAGCCCGGGGGCCACGAGCTCGACTCCAGCTTCAGGAACTCGCCGCCGGCCGCCGGGGGCGCCATCTTCGAATTCGTCGCCTGTGCTGCTCCAATGGCTTCCCCGAGCTCTTCCTCGTGATCAGGGTGAGCTGGAGCTTCGTTCCCCTCCCTCCTCGTTTTTTTCTGTGGCCGGGTTCAAGTTCACGGCGAGGACAGTAGCCGGCCGCCGCACCTCGTCGTCGCCGGCGTCGTTTCAGCCCTCCCCGAGACCCCCTCGTGGCACAGCGTGATGCGAACGAGCACGGGGCTTCTTCTCGTGCAAGCGGCGCCCGATTTGGTGGCCAAAATCGTCACCCAGTACCGCGCCGCCGTGCTCGACGTCGCAGGCGTTGAGCCGCCGACGAGTTGGATTAGGTTAACCCTAATCACCCAGTTAAACCCCCCCCCCCCCTGACTCCATGACAGGTGGGCCAGCCCCCCCCTTAAGCTCCTGGTTATTTTTAATCAAACCGGGGATTATCCCCCTGAGACTGACAGGATGGACCCACTGGTCAGCCCCCCCCTGACGTCATCCCCACGCAATGCTGGCGCAATAAATCGAATTCCAGAAATAGAAAAGAAATTTCAGAAAAATCCAGAAAATGAATTAAACTTGGGAAATTCATAACTAATTCATATAAACTCCAAATATAACAAATTATATGTCTAAAAATATCAGAAAAATCCAAGGATTATGAATATGGGATCTGTTTTCATGTTTGACCTTTTTAAAATGGGTGAACAGTGCAAAACACCCATATGGCTTTGATTCAAATTCAAATTTGAAGCACATTTGCAAATGACTTTGCATGTGACTTATTTTAAATGGAATTGTACACACTTTGTTACCAAGAACATCACCATTTCAATATTGATCATGTGTTTGATGCATTGCAAATAAATTTATACCATTGTTTGATTGTTTGCTCGATAGACGTGCAACTGGAACCGGAGGCCACCCCCTTCGTTGAAGACCCCCGATATCGAACCTCGTCAGCAAGGCAAGCAAACCCCATTGATCATGTCTATAAAATCCTACTTCCCTCTCAGTATCGCTTATGCATGTTTAGGAGATCATCGAGACACGTTCTTTCGCATAGTTGAACCCATTCCGATGCATGACCTATCATTTTGCCACCGTATTAAGCAAACCACAATCCTAGCAGATTTAGGAGTTGATTGATGAGCATGTGGCCCCTGCAACTGTTACTGCTTATTGCTGCTTAGTGGTACAATGAGGATGTTTTGATTGTGAGTCGGGATGGAAGGAACACAGTGGTGTTGATGAAAGTGAAACGTGTTGGTGAATCCACCCTAATACAAGGTGAACGATGAGAGGCTGTGTAGGAGTACACAGTGGGTTGTCTCGTTGAACCCTGCCTTAGGCATCGAGTTCTTGTATGGTAATCCAAGACAAAGAGTATAACCACACATTGGGCTCACTGACCCCTCTCGGCCTAGTACCTTGATCCGTGTCGACGTCCAGGAGTCACATTAGTTCGGGCTTTCCATTTGGCATATGCATAGAAAAATAATGAAGGAATGGTTGCATCATCCTAGATATGTGGGTGCACCTGTGAGGAAGGAAAACCATCTGCTAAAGGTGGCGTCTCGGTCACTTACATTGTCTGAGTCCGTTTCGTTGATCCGGCCGGGCTCTCGAGCGGTAGCAACTCAGGTAGTCGACTCCTGGAATAGACTGGTTGTGAGCGAAGTGTCATGGTGAACATCCTCGCTGTCACCTCTTGAACGGTGGCGAGACCTGGCGATAACCGATGGTCATGTGTGTGTAGTTTACACCCTTGCAAGGTTAACAAAACTATTCGAATAGCCGCGTCCGCGGTTAAGGACTACTTGGAACCTGTACCTGATTATTAGACAACTTGAACTGGATACTTCTAAAATACACCAAGATAAGTGTGAGTGCTATGGTGTGCCTCCTCGTGGGGAAGTCGAGGAAGTAACCATAGTGGTGTATTGGTTGGAGATGTAGTGGACTCGTGTACGCTTCTTACCTCAAGTCTGGTATTCGTAGTTCAGGATTAGCCAAGTCAAAGCTGGCACTTCTGCAGTTTGAACCCCACCTCCTTTACCTTGATACATGTGCATGAGTAGTGTAGTTCTGATGTAAGTCTTGCTGAGTACGACTTTGTACTCACGTTTGCTTATTCTATGTTTTAGATAAGAACCGGACCCCGATGGAGTCACCTTCCTAGTCAGACATAGATGTTTGTTGTACAAGGCTTCTCTAAGCCATTTGTTAAACTTGTCTGTACTCAGACCTAATTGGCTTCCGTTGTATGATGTAATGTTGATCACAGACATGTGCTCTTTGTATGCTCTAAGTGTATATCAATAAAGAGTACTTTGTAGAGTTATGTGATGATACCTGCTGTTCATACTAGGCATGTGTGCTTCGTGTATGTTTATAACATGCATGTCTTAGTATGGGTTTTCGAAACCTTAGTTGTGATCTGGCTGGCGGTCTTTTATACACCAAGTGGCCCTTAGATGTGCGCAGCTTGGGGCATCGCGATGCGATTGTTCGTGACTCTGTCACGTGCACACTTTGTTGTATGATCGAGCCCTCCCTAGACCCCGACTAAGTGATCGGGCTGGAGTAAGTTTATGTAAGAGTTAGGATCCAATCGATAACATGGTTGAGGCGACTTGTCTATGAGTATGGGATTCACCACCCATAAGCATTTAGACTTGTGAGCGGACGTTGAGGACCCATCTCAGTTGATCATCCGGCCTGAATGGGATGCCCCTCACGTTCGATGCTTACCGAGAACGTTTTGTGCTTGGCCTTGTCTGCTTAGACAAGTGGGTACGGTTCTCGGTTCTCCAGGTGATTGTATCGTGACTGGAATTACATACGCTAACCCCGGGTCCCGACAGACTTGGTATCAGAGCAGGACTGTCTGTAGGCTTAGCAAACCCTTGGTCGAAGTCGAGTCTAGCATTCTATAGTTATATAGTTACTTGGGTATATAAGGGAACAACGTAAGGCTTCTTTTTACTCCTTATCCTCATCGATCTGAGTTCTGGGTCACCCTTATCTTTTCTACGGGATGATAGGACTAGGCTCATCTATGTCTTATTAGAACATCTCGTTGAGTGCTTCCCTTTAGCCATAGGATTGTTGTGGTCGTCCAGACTCATCGAGTTTTGAGTTCCTTGAGGAAGTTCTGTCCAATCTCCTCAAGGTTGTTTCATTTTCCATCCCGGTGTAGCCGTTATGCTGCCGGAATTATTCTAAGTTTCTGTGGATCATTGCCTTCGCATTACAATCTTTTCCTCCTTCATCATGTCTTGTTATCCTTGAATCCATCATTCAACCTGTTCTGATTGTTGATTTTTATCACACAGGATGTCAGGTGGAAATCGTAGTGCTGTTCGTCGGAATCGAGACCATGTTCGGAATCGAAATGATGATGAACCTCTACCACCGCCTTCTGCGGCGGAAATCATGATGGAAGCTGAGAAGAATCAACGTGATCAAACACGCCTTCTGGAGCTTATCGAGCAGAATACCGCCCGTCATTGCAATGTGGTTGTGAGCATTCAGGACTTCATCCTCCTCAAGCCACCGGTATTTCGATGTTCTTCTGAACCCCTTGAAGCTGATGATTGGCTCCGTTCCATCGAGCGTAAGCTTGATACTGCACATGTTGCTCCCGATGACCGGGTTGTTTTCGCGGTATACTTCTTGGAAGGTGCTGCTCTTCAATGGTGGGAGAACTATGTTGCTATGCAGCCAGATAGTCACGTAGTGACTTGGCAGGAGTTCTGTGTTGCCTTTCGAGGGTACCACATTCTGGATGAGTTGATGGAGCGCAAGAAGGAAGAGTTCTGCAATCTCACTCAAGGAGAGATGTCCATGCATGAGTATGTGAGAGAGTTCAACCGTCTTGCTCGGTATGCACAATATGAGATCACCACCGATGCCAGAAAGCAGGCAAGGTTCCGCAAGGGACTTAGCCCCATCCTTCGTCATGATCTCAACCTCATCGAATTTGCCACCTTTGAGGATTTAGTCAACAGATCCTTCAGAGCTGAGCATGGCAATGAAATTTTCGAGGAGTCCCATAAGCATGCTCTTGAGCTTGCTCCTTCTTCAAGTTCAGCCCCTCAGAAACGCCGAATTTGGATTCCAACCAGAACCATACCTCAAAACTTTCTGCAGAGACCAACCTCCAATATATGCCATCCACCCCAACACATTATTCCACCCCGGAATGATGGTGTGCAACCAAGTAATCCCAACCCCAGCAATTCAGACAGGGTATGCTTTAAGTGTGGTATTCCAGGCCATTACTATCGTCAATGCCCTCAGGTCTTGATGGCACCACGTCATTCTCGACCTAAGCCTCCAAAGAAAGTAACCACCAAAACCATCCCAGCAAAGCTTCCAGTCCCAAGTAGTGGATATGTGAACCAAATCTCAGTTGAGGAAACCACTGCTGCTTCTGACGTCATTCTTGGCACACTCCCAGTCAATCATGTCCCCGCCTCCGTTCTTTTCGATCCAAGAGCTTCTCATTCATTCATGTCGGAGAGTTATGCACTTCGTCATGAGTTTCCTTTTGAAGCAATGTTTTCTCCGATGATCATTCAAACTCCTGGTTCAAAGTGGCAAACTAATAGAGTAAGCCATGGTAATCAAATTGCAATTGAGGGTTTAGTATTCCTTGCTTCACTTATAGCCCTCAAATCTTCAGACATTGATGTCATCCTAGGAATGGATTGGTTATCAAGGCAAAATGCTTTCCTTGGTTGTAAAGCCAAATCAGTCAAACTCACCCATCCTTCAGGCCAGACCATTGACTACACGTCACCCAGCTCTAGAATCCAGATGCATACTTTGAATGTGCTTCCACTTCCAGACCTTGAAGATGTTCCGGTGGTTCGTGACTTTCTGGATGTCTTTCCTGAAGAGCTACCGGGAATGCCACCCGACAGGTGTGTAGAATTCATAGTTGATCTTATACCAGGCACAGCCCCAATCTCGAGACGTCCATATAGAATGGCCCCACATGAGTTAGCTGAGCTAAAAACCCAACTTGATGCTTCGTTGGCAAAAGGCTTCATCCGCCCTAGCTCATCGCCATGGGGTTGCCCCGTTCTGTACGTAACGAAGAAAGATGGAACAGAAAGGATGTGCGTAGACTATCGTCCGCTAAATCTAGCGACGATAAAGAACAAGTACCCACTGCCCAGGATCAATGATCTTTATGATCAACTTGCAGGATCCTCTGTCTTCTCCAAGATGGATCTGAGATTAGGCTATCATCAGATCAAAATCCGAAACGAGGACATACCCAAAACGGCTTTCACCACTCGTTATGGTCTTTACGAGTATACCGTCATGTCCTTTGGTTTGACCAATGCCCCAGCCACTTTCTCACGCTTGATGAATTCGATCTTCATGGAGTACCTAGACAAATTTGTTGTGGTTTATCTCGATGATATTCTCATCTACTCGAATAACGAAGAAGATCATGCCCAACACCTAAGGTTGGTATTGATGAAACTTAGAGAGCACCGCCTTTATGCCAAGTTCTCCAAGTGTGAATTTTGGCTACCAGAAGTGACCTACTTAGGCCACGTGATTTCTACGAAAGGTGTTGCAGTTAATCCCGAGAGAGTTCAGGCCGTCCTTGACTGGACTCCACCTGAATCGGTTAAGCAAGTTAGGAGTTCTCTTGGCCTAGCCAGCTATTGCCGCCGCTTCGTCGAGAACTTTTCCAAAGTTGCAAAGCCTCTTACTGAACTCCTCAAGAAAGATAAGAAATTCCAATGGACCCCCAAGTGCGAGGAAAGCTTTCAAGAGCTAAAAATAAGATTGACTTCTGCACCCGTACTTGCACCTCCAGACACCAAAAGGGATTTCGAGATCTATTGTGATGCTTCACGGCAAGGGTTAGGATGCATACTTATGCAAGATCGACATGTGGTAGCTTGTGCTTCACGCCAGTTGCGGCCACATGAAGAGAACTATCCTACCCATGATCTTGAACTCGCTGCCATAGTTCATGCCCTGAAGACTTGGCGACATTACCTCCTTGGTAATCGTTGTGAGATTTATTCCGACCACCAAAGCCTCAAATATATTTTCACCCAGCCAGATCTTAATCTCAGGCAAAGACGCTGGATAGAGTTGATAAAAGATTATGACTTAGGAATTTCTTACACCCCAGGCAAGGCCAATGTCATGGCTGATGCACTAAGTCGTAAGTCGTATTGTAACAACCTCATGTTACAACAGTATCAACCAATTCTTCATGAGGAATTTCGAAAGCTCAATCTCGAGATTGTTCCTCATGGATCTCTTTTCAACTTGGTGGCGAAACCAACCCTTGAGGATCAAATAAGAGTTGCCCAAAGGCGTGCACGAGGTGTTCGCCGGATCAAGGAGAACGTTGCTAGCGGAGTTGCTAAATGTTTCTCCACAGATAGTAAAGGAACGGTATTCTTTGAAAATCGTTTGGTAGTACCTAAGAATAGGGATCTAAGGCAACTCATCCTCAAAGAAGCCCATGATACACCCCTCTCCATTCATCCCGGTAGCACAAAAATGTACCGAGATCTACGCCAGAGATTTTGGTGGACCCGGATGAAGAGAGACATTGCTTGATTTGTTGCCGAATGTGATGTTTGTCGTCGCATCAAGGCAGAACACCAAAGACCTGCTGGTACACTTCAACCTTTGCCTATTCCAGAGTGGAAATGGGACAAAGTCGGTATGGACTTCATCACCGGCTTTCCAAAAACCCAGAAAGGAAATGATGCCATCTTCGTGGTCATTGATAGACTTTCCAAAGTGTCTCACTTCCTTCCCGTTCGCGAGTCTATAACTGCTAGCCAGTTAGCGGATTTGTATATCTCTAGAATTGTGTCTCTTCACGGTGTTCCTTTGGTGATCAATTCTGATCGTGGTAGCCTTTTCACCTCTAGATTCTGGGGAAGCTTTCAGAATGCTATGGGAACTCATCTCTCCTTTAGTACAGCTTTTCATCCTCAGTCTAGCGGTCAAGTCGAAAGGGTTAATCAAATCTTGGAAGACATGCTCAGAGCTTGTGTTATCTCTTTCGGAAAGAATTTGGGAGAAATCTCTTCCTTTCGCCGAATTTGCTTATAATAACAGTTTTCAATCTAGTCTGAACATGGCTCCTTTTGAACTCCTATACGGACGACGATGTCGAACACCCCTAAACTGGTCAGAAACCGGTGAAAGACAACTCTTTGGACCGGATATGATCAAGGAAGCAGAAGAACAAGTTCGCATTGTTCGTGATCGTTTGAAAGCCGCTCAGTCTCGTCAAAAGAGCTACTATGATCGTCATCATAGAGAGGAGAGCTACAATATTGATGAGAGGGCTTACCTTCGGGTTACTCCTCTGAAGGGAACCCAAAGATTCGTTATCAAAGGCAAGTTGGCCCCACGTTACATCGGACCTTTCTGCATTCTTGATAAACGTGGAGAAGTTGCCTACCAACTTGAACTACCCCCTCACCTTTCCCGAGTACATGATGTATTCCATGTGTCACAACTCAGGCGTTGCTTCAAGGACCCCATCCGCGAAATCGACCATGAAACGCTTGATCTCCAAGATGACCTTTCTTATCGAGAGTATCCTGTTCGTATTCTTGATTCAGCAGAACGTGTCACTCGTCGTCAGAAGATCAAGTTCTTCAAAGTGCAATGGTCACATCATTCCGAGAAAGAAGCAACATGGGAAAGAGAAGACCGCCTCCGTGCCGAGTACCCCACCTTCCTCCCGACGACTTCTGAATCTCGGGACGAGATTCTTTTGAGTGGGGGCGAGTTGTCAGAACCCCAACTAGGGTAAGTGCTAGGGTTTGTTTGTGTCCTTGCATCATGAAAAATTTCAAAGGAAATTCAAAAATGGGGAAGCAGAAAGCCCTGAGAATTTAATTCAAATAGCCAGAGAAAAATCTTTTTCCAAAAATCTTTTGAACATTTGGAAAATTCCTATAAATGATGCTGATCATTTTAAAAGTGGTTTGGGATCAATCCCATGCACATGGAATTTTCTAATATTCAAACAGTGGCTTTGGAAATTAAAATAACCCTATTTGAATTGAAATTCAAAGTATATTGAATTTCAAAAATGCTCAAATTCTATAAGTGACTTGCTACTGGTCACCTAGGATTTATAAAAATGTTTGGGCATTTTACAAAATTGCTCTGCTTTTTGATTTGGGGCAAAACAAATAAATAGAAAAGGAAAAACAGAGAAGAAATCAAAAGGGGAACACCCTGGCCATTCGGCCCAACTCTTCCCCCCCGAGCCCACCAGCCTGGCCCAGCCCGCAGCCTCCTCTGTCGTCTTCCCCACCGACGGCAAGCAGCTCGGTGGCGAGCGCCGTGGACGCCACCGAGGCCCCTGGAGCCTCCTCTTCTTCCCCCAGGATGCCACGCAGTCGCCCAGAAGCTGCCCGCACCTTCCCCTCTCTCTCTAGCTCATCTCCTTTCCTCTCTCGCCGGATTCCGCGATTAGCCGAGAGCCCGCCGGAGCACCACCGTGGAGGACCGTGGCCACCCTCCTCTTCAGCCGCTGCCACCTTGTCCAGGATGAAGCCCGGCATCGACTTCGTCTAGCCACGCCCTCAATCGAAGCCCGGGGGCCACGAGCTCGACTCCAGCTTCAGGAACTCGCCGCCGGCCGCCGGGGGCGCCATCTTCGAATTCGTCGCCTGTGCTGCTCCAATGGCTTCCCCGAGCTCTTCCTCGTGATCAGGGTGAGCTGGAGCTTCGTTCCCCTCCCTCCTCGTTTTTTTCTGTGGCCGGGTTCAAGTTCACGGCGAGGACAGTAGCCGGCCGCCGCACCTCGTCGCCGCCGGCGTCGTTTCAGCCCTCCCCGAGCCCCCCTGGTGGCACAGCGTGATGCGGACGAGCACGGGGCTTCTTCTCGTGCAAGCGGCGCCCGATTTGGTGGCCAAAATCGTCACCCAGTACCGCGCCGCCGTGCTCGACGTCGCCGGCGTTGAGCCTCCGGCGAGTTGGATTAGGTTAACCCTAATCACCCAGTTAAACCCCCCCTGACTCCATGACAGGTGGGCCAGCCCCCCCCCCTTAAGCTCCTGGTTATTTTTAATCAAACCGGGGATTATCCCCCTGAGACTGACAGGGTGGACCCACTGGTCAGCCCCCCCCCCCTGACGTCATCCCCACGCAATGCTGGCGCAATAAATCGAATTCCAGAAATAGAAAAGAAATTTCAGAAAAATCTAGAAAATGAATTAAACTTGGGAAATTCATAACTAATTCATATAAACTCCAAATATAACAAATAATATGTCTAAAAATATCAGAAAAATCCAAGGATTATGAATATGGGATCTGTTTTCATGTTTGACCATTTTAAAATGGGTGAACAGTGCAAAACACCCATATGGCTTTGATTCAAATTCAAATTTGAAGCACATTTGCAAATGACTTTGCATGTGACTTCTTTTAAATGCAATTGTACACACTTTGTGACCAAGAACATCACCATTTCAATATTGATCATGTGTTTGATGCATTGCAAATAAATTTATACCAGTGTTTGATTGTTTGCTCGATAGACGTGCAACTGGAACCGGAGGCCACCCCCTTCGTTGAAGACCCCCGATATCGAACCTCGTCAGCAAGGCAAGCAAACCCCATTGATCATGTCTATAAAATCCTACTTCCCTCTCAGTCTCGCTTATGCATGTTTAGGAGATCATCGAGACACGTTCTTTCGCATAGTTGAACCCATTCCGATGCATGACCTATCATTTTTCCACCGTATTAAGCAAACCACAATCCTTGCAGATTTAGGAGTTGATTGATGAGCATGTGGCCCCTGCAACTGTTACTGCTTATTGCTGCTTAGTGGTACAATGAGGATGTTTTGATTGTGAGTCGGGATGGAAGGAACACAGTGGTGTTGATGAAAGTGAAACGTGTTGGTGAATCCACCCTAATACAAGGTGAACGATGAGAGGCTGTGTAGGAGTACACAGTGGGTTGTCTCGTTGAACACTGCCTTAGGCATCGAGTTCTTGTATGGTAATCCAAGACAAAGAGTATAACCACACATTGGGCTCACTGACCCCTCTCGGCCTAGTACCTTGATCCGTGTCGACGTCCAGGAGTCACATTAGTTCGGGCTTTCCATTTGGCATATGCATAGAAAAATAATGAAGGAATGGTTGCATCATCCTAGATATGTGGGTGCACCTGTGAGGCAGGAAAACCATCTGCTAAAGGTGGCGTCTCGGTCACTTACATTGTCTGAGTCCGTTTCGTTAATCCGGCCAGGCTCTCGAGCGGTACCAACTCAGGTAGTTGACTCCTGGAATAGACCGGTTGTGAGCGAAGTGTCGTGGTGAACATCCTCGCTGTCACCTCTTGAACGGTGGCCGCCAGTTACCGCCAGGTCTCGCCACCGTTCAAGAGGTGACAGCGAGGATGTTCACCACAACACTTCGCCCACAGCTCCGTTCTAGTCCAAGGAGTCAACTGTCTGAGTTCCAAACCCAACTGGAGTTCCAGCCGAGCTTCCAGCCAGGACTCAAACCATGTAGGCACGACTGACAAGCCCACCTCGACGGATGGTTCTCCGCTTGACAATACATGTTCTACAAGACCTACGATGAATGCCACATTCCATTTCCTTTATCTTTCTATGCATATGCCGAATGGAAAACCCGAACTAGGTGTGACTCCTGGACTTGGATCGGGGTGAGTTACTAGGTCGAGAGGGGTCAGTGAGCCCAATGTGTGGTTGTACTCTTTGTCTCGGATTACCATACAAGAACTCGGGGTTAAGGCGGTGTTCAACGAGACAACCCACTGTGTACTCCTACACAGCCTCTCATTGTTCACCTTGTATTAGGGTGGATTCACCAACACAGTTTCACTTTCATCAACACCATGTTCACCATCATCCCGACTCACATCAAAAGCATCCTCATTGTAAACTCTAAGCATGCAATAAGCAGTAACAGTTGCAGGGGCCACATGATATCAATCAACTCCTATGTCAGCTAGGATTGTGGTTTGCTTACTACTGTGACAAGATGATAGGTCATGCATCGGATATGGGTTCAACTATGTGGTAGAATCGATACAAGGTGATCTCCTAAACATGCATAAGCGATACTAAGAGGGAATTGGGATTTTATAGACATGATCAATGGGGTTTGCTTGCCTTGCTGATGATACACAGGGTTTAACGAACTTCTTCTCCTTCGGGGGTGATCACCGTCTCGGAAAAGCTGGTACCGGAAACAATCATCAACAAAGGGGGGGGCAACTTCGGAAGTAAATGCACAAGCACGTGATAAGGTTTTCCATGATGTATAAGGTACTGGTTTGTTAACAATTCAATTTAATTGAAGTGTATTGCAAAGGATTTGCAAATTCAAACTCCAAATTCAAATTCAAATTATACCATATGCATGTTTGCTACTGTTCACCCATTTTAAAATGGTCAAACATGAAAAAAAATTGAATATTCATAATCCTTGCATTTTTCTGATAATTTTTCATATATTATTTATTAAATTTGGAGTTAGGATTAAAAAGTTATTGAATTTCAAAGTTTATTCTATTTTCTGGAATTTTCTGAATTCTTTTTAATTCTTTTAAATAGAAAACTCCTTTATTGCGTCATGCTGACCTCATCATGACGTGGGGGGCTTCTGGCCAGTGGGGCCCTCCTGTCAGTTGCTCAGGGGGTTAACCCCGGTTTAATTTAAAACAGATGGGGTTTAGTTAGTGGGCTGGCCCACATGTCATTGAGGTTAGGGGGTTAATTAGGGGGTGGGTTAGTCCTAATGGACTGGGAGGCCGGCAGCTCAACGCCGGCGTCACTGGACGCGGCGGCGCCTCGCCGGAGTGTGCGAAACGGGTGGAGGAGGGCACGGACAGGGGCCTCGCGCCCTCGCGCGTTGAGCGGTGCACGCGGGGCACACTGGAAAGGCCTAGGGCCTCGCCGGCTTCAAGCTCCGCGGCGGCCGGAGCACTGACGCAGGCGGCGCAGTGCTACAGGCACGGGGAGGAGCGGTATTTAGGGGGAAAACGTGCGTGAGCTCACCCTGATCTCGAAGGTGTCGACGGAGAGGGCTGGGAGGGCGCGGTGACGACGAATCTCCGGACGATGTCCATGGCGGCCGGCGGCGAAGTCTTGATGCGAGCGTCGCCTTCGGGGCCTTTGGAGCTCGATTGGCTGCGCAGTCCGATGAAGACGAGGACGGGGAGATTCCTGGACACGGCTGCTGGACGGATGGTCGTCGATGGCCACGGTGGTGCACGCTCGGCGGCGACAAAGGGCTCTCGGGCCCGGCGAGATCTCGACGAGGACGAAGCTAGCGGAAACGGAGATGGGGGGGAAAGAACGCGGGGTCCTCTGGCGAGCTGCGTGGCGCAAGGAGAAGGCAGGGGATGGCCTAGGCGGCCTCAGTGGCGTGCACGGCGGTGAGCTCGCAAACGAGCTGCTTGCCGCCGTGGAGGAAGACGACAAGGGCGTCGGGTTGGCTTGGGCTGGCTTCGGTTAGTTGGGCCCGAGCCAGGTAAGCTGGGCCTTTTCCCTTTTATTTATGTGTTCTCTCTGTTTTTCTTTTTCTGGCTTGTGTTTTGCTCTGGAAAAAATTAGCAAAGCATTTTGTTAAATGCCAAAACTTTTATATGGCCTTATAAAATATATAGCTAGCCACTCACAAGTTTTGGAGATTTTTGAAATTCAAATAATTTGAATTTCAAATCAAATAGGGGTATTATTTAATTTCCAAGCCATGTTTGGAATCTTTGAAAAATCTTGGTGCATGCAGTGGGACCGACTTCACTTTATATGTGATCATGCATATTTATAAGACTTTTCAAAAATACCAGAGGAATTTTTGGAAGCAATTTTTGTCTGGCCATTTAATTAAATTCTTTAGGGCTTTTCTTTTCCCCATTTTTGAATTTCTTTTGAAATTTCTTCATGATGCAAAGGGCACTCAAATCCTAGCACTTACCCTAGTTGGGGTTCTGACATTGGAGACCTTTACTTGATCATAGACAACTTGAACGGTTACTCTTAAAACTTGCCAAGATAAGTGTGAGTGCTATGGCGTGCTTCCTCGTGGGGAAGTCGAGGAAGTATCCACAGTGGTGTATTTGTTGGAGACTTGATAATTGGACTCGTGTACGCTCCTTACCTCTTTCTGGTATTCGTAGTACAGGACTAGCCATTTCAAAGCTGGCACTTCTACATTGAAACCCCACCTCCCTTTTACCTTGAAACTTGAGCATGAGTAGTATAGTTCCTATGTAAGTCTTGCTGAGTACGTCTTTGTACTCACGTTTTCTTATTATATGTTTTAGAGACGAGACCACTGACCCTGATGGTGGCCTCTACCTCGAGCTCGACGTGGACCAAGTCGTATAGTTCCAGACAGCAGTGTGTGCCCTCTGGAGGGTCGTTGTATTTTCTTTTAGGCTTCCTAAGCCATTTGTTAAACTTGTCTTTACTAAGACATAATTTGCTTCCGTTGATGTTTGATGTAATGTTGGATCACAACCATGTGATCTCTGCTTGTAATACAACTACTATTTCTGCTCTATTTAGCAGATGTTATAAAGACTATGATTTTGTAGAGTTCATGTTGTGATTACCTGCTGTTTACACTGGACATGTATGTTGCGTGTATGATTATAACGTGCATGTCCTAGTGTGGGGTTCGATAGCTTAGTTGAGTTCTTGCCGGAGGTCTTTTATACACCAAGTGGCCCTTAGATGTGCGCAGCTTGGGGCATCGCGATGCGATTGCTCGTGACTCCGTCACGTGGCACACTTTGTTGTATGATTGAGCTCGCCCGAGACCCCGACTAAGTGATCGGGCTGGAGTCTGTTTATGTAAGTGTTATAATTCAATCGAGAATATGGTTGAGGCGACTTGTCTATGAGTATGGGATTTCACCACCCATAATCATTTAGACTTGTGAGCGGACGATGAGGACCCATCTCAGTTGATCATCCGGCCTCGATGGGATGCCCCTCACGTTCGATGCTTTCCGAGAGTGTTCTGTACTTGGCCTTGTCTGCTTAGACAAGTGGGTACGGCTCTCGGCTCTCCATATGATTGAGTTGTGACAGGAATTACATACATAAACCCCGGGTCCCGACACATAGCCCTATCACGGTCAGAAGGGTACGATGAAAAACTGTGCACCTATCAGAGCAGTCTACTCCGCACACGAGTCTTCAATGTTGGGGATCTCATCCTATGGCTAAAGCAGGAAAAATTACACAAGCTCGCCCCAAAGTGGGAAGGACCCTACATAATCTCCGAAGTGATCGGAGGAGCCTACAGGCTGAAGAATCCGAAGGCCGAAGATTACGTGGGCAACCCGTGGAACATGGCAAACTTACGCCTCCTCTACCCGTAGATTTCCGGCGATTACTTTCGTCCCACCACTTTCTCAATATCAGCAGTACTATCCAAAGGAGAATCATGTAAAATGTCGAAGCAATAAACATGTGTTGCCCCAATTACAGGCCATAGCACTCGGGGGCTAGAGCGTGGTTTCACCCTCTACCTTGAGGCGTTCTTTCGCTGACACGACATTTACACATTGGCACTCGGGGGCTCGAGCGAGGTTTCACCCTCTCCCCTGAGGCGTTCATTTGCTCATGCTACATTTATACTTTGTCACTCGGGGGGCTCAAGCACAGTTTCACCCTCTCCCACGAGGCATTCTTTCGCTCATGCGACGTTTACACATTGGCACTCAGGGACTCGAGCGCGGTTTCACCCTCTCCCCCGAGGCGTTCTTTCACTCATGCGGTGTTTACACATTGGCACTCGGAGGCTCGAACGCGGTTTCACCTTTTCCCCAGAGGCGTTCTTTCTCTCATGTGAAGTTTACACTTTGGCACTCGGGGGCTCGAGCGCGGTTTCATTCTCTCCCCCGAGGCATTCTTTCTCTCACGCGACGTTTACACATTGGAACTCGGGGGGCTCGAGCGCAGTTTCCACCCTCTCCCCCGAGGCGTTTTTTTTGCTCATGCGACTCTTACACATTGACACTCGGAGGCTCGAGCGTGGCTTCACCCTCTCCCCCGAAATGCTCCTTCGCTCGCGCGACACTTATACTATGGTACTCAGTGGAGCGCGACTTCTCCCCCGAAACGCTCCTTCGCTCACGCGACACTTATACTATGGTACTCAGCGGCTCGAGCGCGACTTCTCCCCCTTCCCCGAGATGTTCTTTTGCTCACGCGACGAATATGCATTGGCGCTCGGGTGCTCGAGTGTAAACGCACCCTCACCCCTTAAAAATTTCCTTCTCCAATGAAATTTCTAAGCCTTCAAGACACAAGGAAGATATGCGGCATACTCAAAAGCTTGAAGGAAGACAAGTACCGCCAAAAGCAGAAGCATCAGAGCACCCGAAAAGCACTCCCAATAGGGTAATAATAAAGAGAACAGCTATATAGCCTCCGCCCAATCGGAAACGATTGACTGAAGCCTCTAGGGATACTCCCATCGGGAGCGCTGTCGCGCACCCGATATTATCATGGACTCGCACGTATAAAAGATAGAACATGACAAAGGAAGCACTCTCAAGCGTAAGGGATCTCCAATATATTAATCACATAAAGCATTACAAGGTGATTTCTTTACATCAAAAGGATTACAAGGCCAAGCATTACAAGGAATTATTACTTCTACATGTGCGCCCATGCTGAGATAATTGGCACTACCCCACATCATGGCGAGCATCATCACAGACAAAGGGAAAATTTCTACCCTGAGCCTACAGGGTGAAGCTCGACTTATGGCGAGCTTGTTGGCCTTGTCCTACTGGTGCACCCTCTTGGCCAGCGACTTGTCATCAGCGTCCTGCTCAAAACTAGAGTATCTAGCACCACCTCCAGTCGACGATTGCAGGAGCGAGATGTGGCAGGAGAGCCCCGGCAGAAGAAGAAATGGAGGCACCACCTGTGCCCCCAGAATCTTCACCGCTCGATCTCTCCCGGCATGGCTCCAGCCAATTCCCATCGGCATCGAAGGCTCTGATCGACAGGGTATCTTATCCATCAAACCGGCAGCAAATATTGTCCCCCTTGTGAAGATTGAATTGGCGAGCAAACACCCTCCAACCGGACTCAAAGAAAACCAAAGACGAGCTTTTGGATCGAATTGGAACCCACCGAGGACGGTAAGGATAACCTTGGAGGCTAAGATACAGGCCATCCAAACAAAGTTCAGAAACAAAGGAAGAAAACTAAGAAGGCAGAAGAATCCGGACAGCAATACGACCACAGATGTGAAGTATCAAGTCTTGGATGCAAGCTCCCTCATCCACAGAGGCGGAAGCCATGCTCCCCGAAGAACCACCATGTCCTCGTCGGCAGCGTGCGATACGGGGAGCATGGGCACCACGACCATGACGGCCTCGGCCAGCAACACCGCGAGAAGCATCAGCGGAAGCGCAGCGAGCACGATGTTTAGGAGCCATGGAAAGAAAACGGGACAGCAAAGGAAGAAAGATGGATGGCCAAAGCACCAAAGTACAACAACCCATATTTATTCACCATCTCAAGGGAAAAAGGGGAAAACTCAATGCGAAGAAATATGAAACGGCGCTGCAGGACGAAATTAAAGACTGAAGCATGCAAACCTACTGATTCCAAGACAAGGCGTCTCTTCGCATCAAGCAATATTTAAAACGGCAGTAAATCACGCGCGTTCCCAGGTGATCTTGGAAACCAGCAGGCGGCAAAAACACAGAGCTCATAACGTGCTACCCAAGGTGTCACCATAACTATCAACGGACGGGATGGTTCGCAGCCTTCCACCTTCATCTTCAACATGTCATCAGGGAGCATCATCATGGCCTTTCAAATCCCGGCTGTAAAGATGGCACGGTTCGATGCCTGCGCAGATGCTCTGACAAGGGAAAAATTCCTGCGCATATTCTCTCCTTCCCTCTAAGATATTTTATCTTCTTGTTTATAATTTTAATTACATCAAAATATCGCTCCCATCGGAAGCACCCTGACACCGCTAACGAAGCACAGGTACCATGGACCAACTTCTGAGGGTGCGAGTGGTTACTCCCATCCGACAAGAGAAATACATCTACAAGGATCGAGTGCTTACTCGCCCAGACAACAAGGTGCTCTAGTGACTAATTGCACGGACATACAAGGCATAAAAGACGAGAAAACTGACTCCCCGCCTGAGCACTCGGACGCTCTGCGGGTGCTCATATTATGGGTCCACTCAACAATTTCTCAAGTGGGTGAATTTTATACTTATTCCTCACCTGAGCACTCGGACGCTCCGCGAGTGATCATACTACTAGTTCTGTCGATCATTTTCCGAGTGGGTGCATTTTATTCTAGCACACGCCCCTACAAACATTGCCTGGGCTGCGATACACTACACCCCAAATGTCGCGCAGACTTGCGCGTAGGTAAGACCCCGATGATCAGTCGGTCGGGCCGGGACTTGCCACAACATGAATTTACTCCCGGCGGTTCCATGCTTGGTGCATGATTGAAAGTTAACCAGTAACGGACGCTTTAGGGTCATATTCAGTACTTAAAGTGGCGGCATTGATCATGTAAGCCCTACAGCGGCATGGACCTTGCTTGACACCAGTCATTTCCAAGCTCATGTCGAGGGACGCGCCATTGATTGGGAAACTATGGTATTTTTTGCTAGCGCAATTCACCGAGGCTCGACCAGTCGAGTGCCATGAGGCCTTTCAGCTTATCATCCCTTGGAAATCTCTCTCTCTCTCTCAGACAACAAGCAATGCCTCACAATAAAGCAACACACACTACTACGACTGATTATAGGTTCGAGTCCCTGATCGACTCTTCGAGTCCCCCAGGCACTCGGGGGCTACTGACGAGGGTAACCCCCATGACTCCTATGCATGAGGGTACCTGGTGCGTGTCAAGATGGAAGGCCCACTAGAAGCCTCGACTGGCCCAGGATCAGCCCACCCAAAGCACCGATGGTTGCGCCGACATAGGAGTCCACGGCATCATGGAAACCAAGACTTGGCGATCAAGGCTAGCTAGATTAGGAAACCGCCTCTGTAAACCTAGATGGACTCCTTGCGACCCATCCTAGTATATAAAGCCTAGGAGAGGGGGCGTCTAGGGCATCCAATCTCAAAGCAAAATCTCCGGTCTAGAGAAATCTCAACTTGACCTCCACTGTAATCGCCTCCATCATAATACATCGAGCAGGAAGTAGGGGTTTTACCGATCAAGGGCCATGGACCTAGGTAAATCCATGTCTTCTATTAGCCGACGAAATCGCCAACTTCTCACTCCTCTCTCTACGATCTAAACCCAGGGTACATTACCATGGGATTTTCCGAGGCCGATCCTCGTCACCCAGGTAGGCACCCCTAGCTCCCTGAGGTGGAGCAGCAGGATATACCATCCCACTGGCCCGATTTGTTTTAAATCCGCTGGCTCGTCACCCGGCACACACACGTTTTGCAAATGGTAAATTAGCTAGGGCCACAATTATAAATGTTTCCAGATAGGTAGGTAAGACAAGGGAACCCCATAGAATCCCACACGTGGTTAGGCACGCTGGTCAAGAGACACAATACCCAGAACTCGGATCCTAGGTGACTCAAATAGAACAAAGCATCGAGGCGGGATAGCCTGACCTTCCACCCTTCATCGAATATAGTCAACATCATAATAATCATATCATCCACAAACGTATAATAGTGTGATATCCGATTCCAAGGAGTAGCAGGGGAACATAGATAGCATCCTAAGAATGCATACTAAGAAGTGGTTAAGCAAGCAAGGTACATGGCCAAACAAAGGACTGCTGGGATGTGGGGGGACATGGTTGTTTGGGTTTATTTTAAAGGCATGAATATGAGGTGGTAGGTTCAACCAATCATCCTATCCTATAGGTAGGCAAGTGAGATGAAAGTTATAAGTATGATATATGCTCCCCCTTACCTGTTGAGAAGACGATTCCAAAGGTGTAGTCGATCGCAACTTGCAACGTCTACGAGAGTACTTGCGATAGCACATAAGGGGTAAACACTGGAAAGGCAATCAACGGAGATGCATTTATTACTATGACGCAATCACAAGCAACCAAGGCCAAGAAGGCAACACGAGGCAACGAACTACGATATCGCATCTACCGTCGAAAGTGGTTACTAACGGGCTAAGTGAAGTATCGATCTCACACAACGATACTTCACATTTAGCATCGGTTCAAGTTGTTTAGCTACAAAAAATGAGAAAAGGTTGTTAACATGGCATCTCACACAAGCATGGAAAGCATTTAAGCATTAAGTAAATTATCTATGCTAGTCAAGTTAAGTTGGGTAAATTCCTAAACATGGCATATCACCAAGTACCCCATGGAAATTATTGCATTTATTACTGTTCTTCCCTAAACCATATATTATATAGGTTAACAACAGCAAACAATAGCATAAAGATAATCTACACACAATTCTAGTCAAGTTACATATAAAGAACATTTTAATCAGCTACGGTTAATAAGTTATGGCCTATTACATGCAGTGAAACAGCATGTAGACAAGTGCAAGCATGGCAAAGAGCAACATATTATTAATCTACACAAAAAACTAAGAAAGTTTCATGTAGAACGTGTCGTGATCCGAGCTAACGTTAAAAAGATATCGCCATTGCAAAAAGCTAACACAATCTGCCAATAAATCTTATCAAGAATAAGTAAAAGGTATACGGGCCGAAACCACTGGTACTGGGCTAAACATGGGCGAGCGCAAGATAACTATACTACGCACTAGGCGCTACACTGCACATGGGCCGAGCCCAGCTAATAAAAAAACAAAAAAGAAAAGGGGAGGCATTCACCGAGCGGGCCAAGCCCATGAGCAGGGGTGGGCACAAGATAGAAAACGCTCGCCCGGGGCGACTAACTGGCGCAGCGGCCGCGCGTGCAGGGCCGAGGGGGCCATAGGCCGGGGCACGAAGCTATTGGGATGCAAGGGCATGCCGGTCCAAGAGAGTGGTGAGCGGACGTGCGAGCACGACAGTTGTCCCTGCTCGAGCGCCTGGAGGAGGTCACCGACGGCGGCGCGCCGGCCGGCGACGAGCGATGAGGCACCGCGGGGTCGACGATGAGGGTCTTCGTGGATCTGTGCAGGGCTCGCCAGATCTAGCCGACGGCTGCCAGATCCAAACGACGAGGTGGCGACACGAGCTCGAGAACCTTCATTGTGGCGACAATTCCATGGCGTCGGTCTCGCATAGAGAGAAAGCACCACTAGTTTAAAACAGGGCTTTCGTCCACCCTTAGCAACTGTCCCAGTCGCGTTACGAATCGGGTCTAATGAGTGCATTAGTCCCGGTTCGTGCGGCCAGGACGCCTGACAGGGCTCGATTTATATTAGTCTCGGTTCGTGTGTGACCATTAGTCACGGTTTGAGACACGTACCGTGATTAAAAGAGTTGTGTGAGGGGCGAAAACAGTTTGTCCCGGTTCGAGTCTGTAACCGAGACTACAGGTCCTTCTTCTTTCCCGGCTTTAGACACGAACCGGGACTAGAAATTTCCATATATACTCGCCCTCCACCGCCCCCATCTCCTCTGTTTTTGGCCAGATCGAAGGTGGCGGTGTGTGCTACTATTTTTCCATTCTGCTATGCACAAGAGGTGTTTGATGAAATGCCTGGGAGAATGATACTTGCTCAAATTAACTTTTTGCATATGTGTAGGTGTGATTTAGGGTGCCTTTCCGTCCACGTCCTTACTGCCTTCCCCCGTCGATCTCATCGCCGGCACCACCATGGTGAGCGTCTTGTACTTATATATATTTTTAAAGAAAAATATCTTGATTGTATGATATATATATGGTTGCTTTTATAATTTTCTTACTTTATATTATTGTTTTTAGTGCCATGGTTATGGTATCCACACACGTCGGCCCTCGTCCAGTCTAAGATTCAGATGTGGTATATTATCTTTTATAACTATTTGGTTCATTTAGTGTTTATGACAATTATGCCGACACCAACTTGATATATAGATGTATTTATCTAGGAGGTATGTGAGACAGATATTCCATCCGACCCTCTTGTCAAGAATTTAAATTTAGTCTAAGAAGAAAATGATTATTTGAAAGAAAAATTGAAAAGAGTTGTCGATATCGCTGATTGACACAAGATCTAAATGGATGCAATGGGCTTGGAGGTTAAAAAGATTAGAAAATATGCCATTGATAATGAGGCTTGGTATCATTATGTTGCTAGATCAATTGTTACCTTAGTTGCGATTGGGATCGCATTGGTTGTTGCATTTAAATGTTCTATGAGCTGTATGTTTTGATAACATTTGATCAGTATGAAACTTTTGTTTTAATGTGATGATGAACCTAGATTAATTTTGTCCAGTTTGTACACGAAGTGTATCCAGTTTTTGCCGTAACCCTCTCAACTTTTGTACCCATTTTATGTGGGTGAAATGATGATACACTACTGGAATTCTGCAGTTTTCCGTCTGCCATGGCTGATGGCAAACATATGTAATGCGGACGGAAAAGGCATGTGCCATCCGCCGGTGGACGGCAAAGTAATTGGAAGCCATTTATCCGGCAAAGAGGCGCTTTGTCGTCTGCATATAATCGACGAACGGCAAAGTGGTTTGCCATCCGTGTTTACCCTGGCAGACGGCAACGTGTTGGTTACACATTTTTGTTCACAAATAAATCCGATAATTCGATAATACTTCAAACAGACGGCAAAGGATTTTTTTAAATTAATTTTTTTGCCACGTTCATGTTTTGGTTCTAGCCTACACGTTCTGTTCTGGCCCCGTTTTTTCTCGTTCAACATTCGCGAGGCTGCGAGGGGCGCTGGCAGCGGCAGCAGCCCACGGCGAGGCAGGGCAGGGGCGCTGCGTCCAGCGGGAGGTGGGTGAGGGGAGACGGGGGCGCCAGTGGGCGGCCGTTGGGCGGAGGGGCGGGGTCGGCGGGGTGGTCGTCGGGCATAGGAGTAGGCGAAGGAGGAGCAGGGCCGGCGGGACTCGGGAGGTGGGGGTCGTCGGGAGGAGGAGCGAGGTCGGTGAGGCGGTTGTCGGGCGCTAGGGCCGGAGCGGTCAGGTGCTGGGGCGGGAGCCGCCGGGCGTTGGGGCGGCCGTCAATGGCGTGAGGCCGCGGCCTCGATCTTGACTGGGGACAGAGGCGTGGAGGGGAAGGCGACGAGTCGGGGCAGGTGAGGCGGGTCGGCTGGCGAGGAGGGGGGCTCGTCGGGGCGGGTCGGACGGCGAGGGAGGAGGGGTCGAGGGAGGCCGTCGGGCTGAGGGGTCGGGACGGTGGGGAGAGGTCCAAGGGAGGAGAGGATAAGGATGTGGGGAGGACCGCTCGTGATGATAAGGGCCAGAACGTGGGTGGTGATGGGTGTGGGTCCTTTGCCGCGTCATTGATCCGTGGGAGGAGAGTTAGACCAATAGGAAAGAAGCAAAATTCTTTGCCATGTGTGAAAAAAAGAGAAGACGGCAAAGCAAAGCTTTGCCATGCGCAAAAAAAAACAGACGGAAAAGCCGGTCTTTGCCATGAGGTAAAAAAAATGTAGACGGCAAAACCTTCTTTGCCTTGCGTGAAAAAAAAACAAACGGCAAAGCCCTCTTTGCCATGCGTGAAAAAAAATGCAGACGGCAAAGTATCAGCGTATGGCAACGAGCTTCTTTGCCGTCCGCCCCGATAGTATGCAGACGGCAAAGAGCCCAGCGCATGGCAAATTCGCAGATTCCAGTAGTGATACCATGCCAAATTTCAACCTTCTCAGAGTTCATTTGTAGTGCTTTTCAACTTCGGGGTCATTCAGCGCAAAAAAATGATTAAATGCATGAAAAATAGCATATGAAGTTAGAAAGTGTTGTTATTTTAGGATGTGGCTTGTAATAGTGCATATTGAATGCACAAAAAATCTAGAGTTGAAATAAGTTTAAGAAAATGAAATGCCTTTGTAACATATGACTTTTCGTTCGAAACTCGTATACTTCGAAGGAGATGGTCCAGTTTGTACACGAAGTGCATCCAGTTTTTTCCATAACCCTCTCGACTTTTTTACACATTGTATGTGGGTGAAATGATGATACCATGCCAAATTTCAACCTTTTTAGAGTTCATTTGTAGTGCTTTTCAACTTCACGGTCATTCAGCGCAAAAAAATAATTAAATGCATGAAAAATAGCAAAAGAAGTTAGAAAGTGTTGGAATTTTAGGATGTGGATTGTAATAGTGCATATTGAATGCACAAATAGTCTGGAGTTGAAATAAGTTTAAATAAATGAAATTCCTTTGTAACATATGACTTTTCGTCTGAAACCCTGTTACTTTCGAAGGAGATGGACCAGTTTGTACACGAAGTGCATCCAGTTTTTGCCGTAACCCTCTCAACTTTTGTACACATTGTATTTGGGTGAAATGATGATACCATGCTGATGGCAAGAGAGTGTTAATACTCTGCAAGCCTCGTTGGTTAACCCAAGTGAAGGGTGAGATATAGTGCAGCGGAAAGTTTTCCCTTGGCAAAGATACCAAGGTTTGTCTCCCGTAGGACTCCAAAGGATACAAGAAGGGGGTAAAGTGAACAATGGCTCTGAGGTTGCTAACTTCACCTGGACCTGCGCACAGATACAAATAACTTTGCTCCCAACGAGTATAGAGGAGTTGACAATTCCTCCGGCCTTGCTGTTTACAAAGGATAAACGCAAGAGATAAAAGTGGAACTGAAAGTGAAGACTAAAAGTAAGCTAAGGGTGTAAACAATAATGTGAAGATGGACCGGGGTCCCGTGATTTTCACTAGTGATGTCTCTCTCCCAAAAGACGATAAAAGTGCTAGCAAGGTAAACAAATCACAGCTGCGCAATTGACAAAATTATGAAGGCACCGCAATGCTAACTATGCTGCAAAGAAAGGAAGGGCTCAAAAGCAATGGGCGGTACGCCAAGGTAAGTAGATCGAAATCCAACTGCATCTACTACGAATCATCCACCTTGAGATATCTATCCAGAACATCTCGCTGGTATTAAGTTGTGAATCCCACCGAAAGTGTAAATTCAAAGCAACAGACAACTGCATTAAAAGAACTTTGCTTAAAGTAAACAATCCTAGCACCCGCGAGTACAAGCACCGTTGTTTTATCCCTGGTGGCAACAGCACATCCCCTAGTCTCATGTTTCTATCACTCAAGCTAGACATCAAGGGGCTGAACACACAATCAAGCATAACGCTCCCTCTTGGAGTTGGAACAAATCACTTGGCCAAAGTAAAATACGGCAACGGAGAACATGCAAGAATTTACTCAAGAACAAAATATAAAAGATAAGAACCAAATATATTACTCATCACAATCTGAACATAGTCTCATAATCCAACAGATCCCAGCAAACTCAACATAGCAACATCAGAAAATTACAAAGGTGCCACGATCATGTGAGGCAGCTCACGAGGTCTCGAAAGTGGAAGCAATAAGAGGGGAGAGGAACATCACATAGCTACTGGTCACGGACCCATGGTCCAAGGGAAACTACTAACGGTACATACGGGAGGCGTCCATGGCTATGGATGGTCTCCCGGAGGGGGTTCCTCCTCTCGGCAGGGTGCCGAGGCAGCTTCTCCAGGCAGCCCCGATCTAGAATCGGCGGCGGCGGCGGTACAGAGGCGATTTTGTGAAAACGAGATCCGTCCTAGGGGTTTCCACCCCGAGGGCTAAATATAGGCGAAGGGGGGCACCGAGAGGGGCCAAAGGGCAGTCAGGAGGCTCCCTGGCGCGGCCTAGGGTGGGGACGCGCCAGGGACACTTCTGGAGTTCCTGTGGTGGCACCCCTTCCCTCCTTTGGTGTTTCCGGAAGCTTCCGGGTCGCTGATTTTTTATTTTATTTTTCCGGATTTTTTGGAGCACTTTTAATGGCCGGAAAACCTGAAATACAAAAACAGCAGAAAACAGCAACTGACAGCTGGATGCACTAGGTTAATAGATTAGTCCAAATATGCTCAAAAGTGTATGAAAGTTCAAGAAAATCATGGCAAAGTCACACAAAACATGCATGGAGCAAGCAGAAATTATAGATACGTTTGGGACGTATCAACATCCCCAAGCTTAATTCCTGCTCTTCCTCGAGTAGGTAAATGATAACAAGCATAATTTCTGTGGTGACATGCCACACAACAATATAAGGACCTTTAAGTAAAGCAATCAAAGCATGCAATTCAATTCAAGTCTTAACAAGCAAGAGTCTATATTAGCATTGACACAAGCAACAAAAGAACAAAAGGTGCAAGAGCTCTCGTTGTCCGTGACTCGAATGTCTCCAGATGGTGTTTGCGTGCAAGAAGGTGACTAGGAAAAAGAGAGAAAAAAGGGTTGTTGAGAATAACTATCTACTAAATTTTCACACTTAGTCTCCTTTGGATTCTTATCTTGACTCGTCCCCAGACCACTAGCCAGGTACAAGTCAAACTGATCCACTCCCTTTCGATATTTTGAGCACTTGTGCAATGGATGAGCGTGAGCAAGAAAGTTGACACCAAAAAGGCAAAACAGAAAGAAGGTGGAGGAGGAAGACAAAAAGGGTGTGAAAGGCTCACATCAATGAGGATAATCATAGGCGAGAGAAAGCCAAATGATAGATATGATGTGAGGAGTAGGGATTGCCATGCAACGGATGCACATGTGAGCAAAAAGCTCTCCAAGGGAACTAGTGGGGGTGCATCTAACTTTCGAAAAACACACGGATTTCCCAAAATACGACATCTATCACTAATAGGCTTGAGCTCTTGACACCAAAAGTTAAAACATTACTCTAGTCAATACCTCAAAACTATTGCAAGTTACTACTACAAAGAGAATAGCAACTTCAAGTACCTACTTCTAGTCAAAACACAATACTCAGCGCAACAGGCAAACTCTCTAACAAGATAAAACATGCAACCTATAGAAAGTTCAACCTAAAACAAAAGAAAATCTCTAGAAAAACTAAAGCACTACAACTAAACAGAGCAGCAGCTAGGAAAAGAAAAAGAACAGCTCACAGCTAAAAGAAATAAGCATGCAAATCCTATGAGGAGTTCTAGTTCAAGCGGAGCATGTAACTCTCCCACACAAAAGAGTAAGCTGGGGTCTAACTTGTCACTACAGCAAACAAAGCTAAAGAAAACTAAAAATCAAACCTAAGAGCGAGACGCACCAAGCATAGCACATAACGCATGAAGTGATAAAAATATAGTGCAACGAGAGACGAACTGATAATTGTTGATGAAGAAGGGGATGCACGGGGGCATCCCGAAGCTTAGACGCTTGAGTTTGCTTGAATATTTATTGGGGGTGCACATGGGAATCCCCAAGCTTGAGCGTTTGACACTCCAAGATCTTCTTTCATCATGTTCCATCGCGCACTTGAAAACTCCCCTCATACATAACTCATTGTAGACTGATTAGAGAGGTTAGTACCCTATTAAAATAATTTTCCCTTACTGGAAATAAAGATATTCTTGAAGAGATACTGTTTCTCAAGATTTCCAAAAAAATTGCAAAGAAAAAGCAAGCTTAAGGTTTGCAAAAGTAAAGAGAGATAAAACATGGCAGAATCTGTGAAAAACAGAATAGCAGGTAGTAAAGAATTTTTAGGGATACTTCTGCAACTCAAATCAAAAAACTCAGAACATACAAAAGTTTCGTAAATGTATATAGAACGTTGTGTAAACAATTCAGCTCAAAAAGATGAACTGGGATTTTTCCATGATTTTTCTAGTCACGAGGACAGAATCTGTTTTCTGGACAGCATGTCACAAGTTTTACTTCCCTTGTCGTATGAGGCTATAAAAGGCACAAAGCTTGAAAAGTAAATATACAATGATGTTGCTACAGTAGTAACAATCATAAAGAACACTAAGAATAGAAGAAAATAAAAAATAAAAACCTAAATTCGTTGCGGGTTGCCTCCCGAAAGCGCTTCTTTAGAGCCATTAGCTAGGCTTAATGCAAATAGATCAAGTCTTTTCAAGAAAATAACTAGCCCGTGTGACGGACTCAAAAGGTAACTTAATATTTTTCCTAGGGAAGTGTTCCATTCCTTTCTTGAGAGGGAATTGTAATTTTATAATCCCTTCTTTCATATCAATAACAACACCAACTGTGCGAAGAAAAGGACGTCCCAAAATAATTGGACAAGAAGGTTCACATTCACTGTCCATAATAGTAAAATCAACGTAATTGTCATTGACAATGATAAGAACATCGTCGATCTTCCCCAAATGTTTCTTTACGGAAGAATCAACAAGACGAACACCAAAAGAACAAGGATCAAAAGGTTTCAATTCAAGCATATCATACATTCTTTCGGGCATAACAGAGGTACTTGCTCCAACATCACAAAGAGCATAACAAAAGAAGTTATTCAAATTTATTTTTATCATAGGATCCCAACCATCTTCTAGCTTCCTAGGTATGGAGGCTTCTAGTCTAAGATTCTCCTCCCTAACTTTGATTAGAGAATTAGTGATATGCTCTGTGAAGGCAAGATTAAGTGTGCTAGTGTGGGGGTCTATAGACATCTTGTGTAGGAAACCAATAACTTCATGTAAAGTGCAGTTGTCAAAGTCTAGGTCACTACTATCTATCAGGGAGGTAGTGATATCATTTAGGCTCACTTGTTTGAAAGCCTCTATGTTCATAGAGGTTTCTTCATCTATGGTTGAGGTGGTAGCATCACCATTGATAGGTCCAGTGGGACTAGGGGTGTGATGGGTGCTAACTGTTTGGACATCCTCAACTACTTGGATAGTATCTACTGTGTGGTAGGTAGGAAGGCTTTTAATTCTATCTTCTTCCTCCTTTTCTCTATCCCATCTCTCTTTAAGTTTAGCCATCATCCTAATGTTTTCATTGATTTGTAACTGGATAGCATCAATAGGAGTGACCTTACTTTCCTCAAGGGGAGAGGTTCTAATTTTTAACATCTCAACATCAAGGGCTAAGTTATCTACCTTCAAACAAAGATTATCTAATTTAACTAGTTTTTCTTCCACATTCTTGTTGAAGGCTTTTTGGGTAGTGATAAAGTCTCTAAGCATACTCTCTAGTTCATAGGTGAGGTTCTTGTTGCTAGGGTAGGTGTTGTTGTTCCCATAAGTGGATGGAAACGGCCTAGGATTACTAGAAAAGTTTCCCCTATAAGCATTATTATTGAAGTTGTTTCTAGCAATGAAGTTCACATCTACTTGTTCTTGAGCAATCAGAGAATTTAAAGGAACATTTTGAGGATCAATAGGAGCTTGCTTGGTAAGTAGAGACATGATAAGGTCAACCTTTTCATTTAGAGAGGAGATCTCCTCAACATAATTTACCTTCTTACTAGTTTGAGATCTTTCGGTGTGCCACTGAGAGTAGTTCAGCATCATCTCATCAAGTAGCTTTGTGGCAGCACCAAGTGTGGTTTACATAAAAGTTCCTCCTGCGGCCGAATCTAACAGGTTCCGCGAGGTAAAGTTCAAGCCTGCATAAAAAGTTTGGATAACCATCCAGGTAGTCAGTCCATGTGTGGGGCAATTCTTGACAAGAGATTTCATGTGTTCCCAAGCTTGGGCAACGTATTCATTATCCAATTGTTTACAATTCATAATAAAGCTCCTCAACTGGATAATCTTAGCAGGGGGTAGTACTTCCCGATAAAAGCATCCTTGCACTTATACCAAGAATCTATGCTATTCTTAGGCAAGGATTGAAACCAAATTTTAGCTTCAGCCCTCAAGGAGAAAGGAAAAAGCTTAAGCCTAACAATATCACCATCTACTTCTTTGTACTTTTGCATATCACAAAGCTCATTACAATTATTTAAATGCAAAGCAGCATCATCTCTAGCACCAGAGAATTGGTCTTTCATAACAAGGTTCAGCAAAGCAGGTTTAATCTCATAAGAAGGTGCTGAAGTAGCAGGTGTAGCAATAGGAGTGCAGATGAAGTCACTGTTGTTGTGACTGGTGAAGTCACACAACTTGGTGTTGTCATTGGAACCCATAGTAGCAGCTGGTATTATTGGTATTTTTGATAAGGGACACAAAATTAAAAACAGGAAGGTAAACTAACAAGACTAAAAAGCAAAGATAAAAGATAGTGTGCAACTCCCCTATCTTGTAGACTGGAGTCCCCGACAACGGCGCCCGAAAACTTGCTGATGGAAAGAGAGTGTTAATACTCTGCAAGCCTCGTTGGTTACCCCAAGTGCAGGGTGAGATATAGTGCAGCGGCAAGTTTTCCCTTGACAAAGATACCAAGGTTTGTCTCCCATAGGACTCCGAACGATAAAAGAAGGTGGTAAAGTGAACAATGGCGCCAAGGTTGCTAGCTTCACCTTGACCTGCACACAGATACAAATAACTTTGCTCCCAACGAGTAGAGAGGGGTAGTCAATTCCTCCGGCCTTGATGTTTACAAAGGATAACTGCAAGAGATAAAAGTGGAACTGAAAGTAAAGACTGAAAGTAAGCTAAGGGTGTAAACAATAATGTGAAGATGGACCGGGGTCCCATGATTTTCACTAGTGATGTCTCTCTCCCAAAAGACGATAAAAGTGCTAGCGAGGTAAACAAATCACAGTTGGGCAATTGACAGAATTATGAAGGCACCGCAATGCTAACTATGTTGCAAAGAAAGGAAGGGCTCAAAAGCAATGGGCAGTACGCCAAGGTAAGTAGACCGAAATACAACTGCATCTACTACGAATCATCCACCTTGAGATATCTATCCAGAACATCTCGCTGGTATTAAGTTGCGAATCCCACCCAAAGTGTAAATTCAAAGCAACAGACAACTAAATTAAAAGAACTTTGCGTAAAGTAAACAATCCTTGCACCCGCGGGTACAAGCACCGTTGTTTTATCACTGGTGGCAACAACACATCCCCTAGTCTCATGTTTCTGTCACTCAAGCTAGACATCAAGGGGCTGAACCCACAATCAAGCATAACGCTCCCTCTTGGAGTTGCAACAAATTACTTGGCCAAAGTAAAATACGGCAACGGAGAACATGCAAGAATTTACTCAAGAACAAAATATAAAAGATAAGAACCACATATATTACGCATCACAATCTGAACATAGTCTCATAATCGATCTGATCCCAGCAAACTCAACATAGCAACAGCAGAAAATTACAAAGGTGTCTCGATCATGTGAGGCAGCTCACGAAGTCTCGAAAGTGGAAGCACAAAGAGGGGAGAGGAACATCACATAGCTACTGGTCACGGACCCATGGTCCAAGGGAAACTACTCACGGTACATACGGGAGGCGTCCATGGCTATGGATGGTCTCCCGGAGGGGGTTCCTCCTCCCGGCAGGGTGCCGGGGCAGCTTCTCCAGGCAGCCCCGATCTAGAATCGGCGGCGGCGGCGGTACAGAGGCGAGTTCTCGAAAACGAGATCCATCCTAGCGGTTTCCACCCCGAGGGCTAAATATAGGCGAAGGGGGGCACCGAGAGGGGCCACAGGGCAGCCAGGAGGCTCCCTGGCGCTGCCTAGGGTGGGGCCGCGCCAGGGACCCTTCGGAGTCCCTGTGGTGCCCCCTTGCCTCCTTTGGTGTTTCCGGAAGCTTCCGGGTCGCTGATTTTTTATCTAATTTTTCCGGATTTTTTGGAGCACTTTTAATGGCCGGAAAACCTGAAATACAAAAACAGCAGAAAACAGCAACTGGCAGCTGGGTGCACTGGGTTAATAGATTAGTCCAAATATGTTCAAAAGTGTATGAAAGTTCAAGAAAATCATGGCAAAGTCACACAAAATATGCATGGAGCAAGCAGAAATTATAGATACGTTTGGGACGTATCACATGCCAAATTTCAACCTTTTCAGAGTTCATTTGTAGTGCTTTTCAGCTTCAGGGTCATTCAGCGCAAAAAAATTCATTACATGCATGAAAAATAGCAAATGAAGTTAGAAAGTGCTGTAATTTAAGGATGTGGCTTGTAATAGTGCATATTGAATGCACAAAAATTCTGGAGTTGAAATAATTTAAAAAAAATGCCTTTGTAACATATGACTTTTCGTTCGAAACCCGTATACTTTGAATGAGATGGTCCAGTTTGTACATGAAGTGCATCCATGTTTTGTCGTAACCCTCTCAACTTTTGTACACATTGTATGTGGGTGAAACTTATGATACCGTGCCAAATTTCAACCTTTTCAGAGTTCATTTGTAGTGCTTTTCAACTTTAGGGTCATTCAACGCAAAAACATTCATTAAATGCATGAAAAATAGCAAATGAAATTAGAAAGTGTTGGAATTTTAGGATGTGGCTTGTAATAGTGCATATTGAATGCACAAAAATTCTGGAGTTGAAATAATTTTTGAAAAATAAAATGCCTTTGTAACATATGAGTTTTCGTGTGAAACCCGTATACTTCGAAGGAGATGGTCCAGTTTGTACACAAAGTGCATCCAGTTTTTGTCGTAACCCTCTCGTTAGTTCCCCCTCTTCCATCGCCAGCCATCGCCCTATTTAAAAAATTAAAAACAAAAACACAAAAGTATAGAAATTTTATTATAGGTCGTCAACAGAAGATTACTCCGCACGCTGTACACCATAAAGGCAAATTTCAGACGGATGTCCGTCCAAATTTACCTTTAGAGTGTACAGTGTATGGGTATTCTTCCATTTACGACCTTTATTAAATTTGCTATGCTACGGTAAGTCCACGCAGACCAGTGCTTATAAACAGGTCTAACCTCCCCTCGGTTGGCGAGGTGGTACTAAACTTAGTGAATAGAGCCGTGGTAGGGGCCTTTAGTCCCGGTTCGTGGCTACAACCGGGACTAAAATATTTGTCTGAAAAAAAAATCCACGGCATGCATACGACTTGGAACCTAGATTTATACATGGGCCAGGATGCAGGCCCGTGTATAGGACCAACCGGAGAGAGAGATGACAGGTTAGAAGTGATGTGAGAGCTTGAATCGTTACGCGCAGCAGGGCTTATAAACTGTTGCAGACGTCCCTCGGTTAGCGAGGTGGTACAAAACTTCCACCGCATTTGGCATAGTCCTAGTCCCGGTTGGTGGCTGGAACCGGGACTAATGTGCACCTTTATTCCTGGTTGTGGCTCCAACTGGGACTAAAGGGGCCACATTTCGCGCCCTTTCGGGCTGGTGAAAATTCACCTTTAGTCCCGGTTGGTGGCTCCAACCGGGACTAAAGTGGGGCGTTAGTCCTGGTTCGAGCCACAAACCGGGACTAATGTTTTAACTATATAAGCACACACTTAGCATTTTTCTCTCCATTCTCCCCCGAAGGCAGTTTTCAGAGACGATGTCGTCAGGCTGCTCCGCGGGGAACGCCCTCGCCGTCCAGCCGTCGTCGTCGCCATCGTCGGTGAGTCCTCTCCGTTCCCATCCTTTCGTCTTCCTCCTCCTTCCCCTAACTGCCGCCGGCCGCTTGTGTACGTGAGACGTCTTGACCGCCCCGCCGTCTGTCGTCCGCTGCCACACCGGCATCCCCTGGATCCGCCGCCGCCCTCCTCCTCCTCCTCCCGCCGCCCTAGTAATTTCCCCCAGCACTGCCGCAGGTGAGCGCCCCCTTTCTCTGTCTTTTTTTCACATTTGTTGTAATTATTAGTTTAGTAGATTATATATGTTAGGAAATATTTAGTTAGATTAGTTGTAGTTAGATATATCTAGTTCAATTTTAGTTGTAGTTAAATTAGTAAATTAGAAATCCAGTGAGCATATAAAGAAATTGAAGAACACAATTTTTGCGTATAATTTGTCATTTTTGTATTATTTAATGCAAGCATTTTTTGGGCAATCTTTGAACATGAAGTAGGAGCATTTTGATGTCATCTTGCTAGTATATTTAAATTCATTTCATGTTAGACCTGTAGTGAGTGGTACAAGCTTGTAAACTTGCTATCTACTCGTTTCTGCCATAAGTGCGATGCTATTTGTCTCTAAGTCTGAAACTGGCAGTTTTAATACTTTGCATTTTTCCATGAGGTTTGTAACAAATACGTGCATCTTTGGATCATGATCAGTAAGGGTGTTTTGTTGAGGGTAATTAGTACATGCTTGTCATGTTCTTGGTTTCCATGAAAAAAAATTGTAGCATATATTTTACTTGCCTTAAAGGTTACTTCATGAATCTGTTTTCTACCACACTATGCAAATATAACTAAGTCTGAAAATGTATTAATACTTGTGAACATGATCATGATGATTGTCATATATGCATTGATCTAGGGGTCATTTAAATTAGTTCAATAGCATGTTCAAATTGTTCTTTCAAGTTGGAATCTAACTACAACGCCATGCATGCCATTTTTCTTGAAGTTTTCCATGCATGATCTTATTTATTTAGGTCTAATTCAACTAAAATCTTCGTGGAATTACAGGTTGTGGAATCTCCCTCCGTTGTTCGACAAAAGGTGTCCATTTGTTGTATAAATCTTGTATATTCATCTTGTATAAATTTTGTATATTCATCTTGTATATATAAATCTTGTGTATACACCTGCGTGGTTCGACAAAATTTGGCCATGTCGCTAACTTTTGACTTTGAGGTTAATGAAACCGGATAATGTCGCCAAGTATATCCTCTCTCCCAAAAATATGGACCCGATATATATATATATCATAAACCGCGCAAAGTATCCTATCCCGAAGATAGGACGACTCATCAGATATATAAAGCGTACATAACCCCGCAAAGTGTCATCTCTCATGGTTTTTGTATATTGCCATGTTGTAACATTTGCAGAAACATGGATCCACACGGCAGAGACTTAGAGCAAGAAAAGGCGTTGGAAGACATAATCTGGGATGCCTCAGAGTTTCTCACCGACTACGATGGTGGGGGAGAACATGATGACCCCGGTGGTGATCATGGAGGAGATGACGGCTCCGACGGTGATGGCGGAGATGAAGGATCTGATGGTGATGGAGAAGATGACGGCTCCGGCTTCGGTAGTGAGCGAGCGCTAGAAGATGACAGATCCTTAATTGTTTCTTCAAAGTCCGACGAGCTGGTACATAAATTAAACAAGCCTTTGCTGACTAGATGCATTATTGTGTATGCATTTATTAACACTTTTTCCTTCTTTTAGCCCTCCGGATCGGGCCAAAAGAGACAAGGACCGAAGAAAAGGTTGGCCAAGAATGTAAGCTTCACGATCGAAGAAGTCAAGCAAAATGGCCAACCGTGGATACCCAAGCGGAGCCGTGACCCGTTTAAAAGTCAGTGCGGAGTTATTGTTCGGGACAATGTCCCGATCAGCATCCAAGAATGGAACAAGAAGAAAGACCCTGAAGTTTCTTATGTCGAGGATAGATGCAAAGATGAGCTTTTTAACTCGATCATGGTTAATTTCATCCTACCTCAAGAGGAGGATGAAAATAACCCAGTTATATGACGAAATGTCAAAAAATGGGCTCTTATTAAGATGGAAGAACAATTCAAGAACAGGAAGAAAAGATTGAACCTAGAGTATGACGAAAAAGAGAAGACTCCACTATTCATCGTTCCATATGAAAAGATAAAAGATCACTGGCCCGCGTTTGTGGAATACAAGAATTCGCAGAGAGCTAAGAAGAGGTCAGTTATAAGTAAGAAAAATGTCGAATTGAAAAAGTATCACCATGTTATGGGGTCTGGTGGCTACGAGGTTGCCTCTCTTGCGTGGGAGAAAGAAGAGCAAGAACTTATTTCTGAAGGGATCACCCCAGAGACATTGGAACCCGATTATCCCGATCGGGCACGGACATGGTTCTGGGGGCATGGGGGAACTTTGGACCCGGTAACAGGGAGGTGTAATTACACGAAAGAACAACTTGCAACACCACTCAAACATCTTCGGGAAGCAATCCAGGATGTGCGGGAAGGAAGGTTCTACCCCGACAAAGAGAAATACGTGTTGTCACGTGCCCTCAAGAATCCTGAACACCCCGAGCAAACATGAGCCACACCAAGATCCGTTTCGTGGAAGTATAGGTTTCCCGAGAGCGATGGTTATAAAAGACGATCGAGAAAGAAGAAAGAGGAAGCAGACCGGTTGCAAAAGGTAGAACAAAAAGTAGCGATGCTAGAAGCGAAACTTAACAGTAGTCAAAGAAACTTCCCCTCATCGCATCAACCCAAAGACGATGATGCCCACGAAGCTACCCCACCATCTCAGCGGAAAAGTAGTCTGGCTTCCACGGAGCTCGTTCGATCAACTTCTATCACTACTACTCGCTACCCCGTGGATTATATCACGGAGAGTCAACATTGTGAACTAATCACTAAATGCCATAACCTAACTTTCAAGGCGGCGGTCGGCACTTCCTTACCTCCAAGAGATGATGGCGTTTTCCATTGCAATCCAATTCCAAATGGCTATGTTGTTGTGTCGGTGCATGAAGTTATCACCGAATTCAAGGAGCTGGAGCTTGACTACCCTACAGGTGAAGGGAACCCTTATCTGATAGATGCTTTAAGAGCTACCATTCTTTGGAGAAAGGAAAACATCCGCCTTCCAGGATGGACGCCGCCTCCTTCGCCTAGTCAGCACAACACTCCAGCACATCCGCCGCGTCAGACTGAGGAAGCCCCTGAGCAGACTCCTCAGTCACTCTGCCTCCTCCCTCGCGTGAGCATATCCTGCCTCCTCAGCCGACGGAGACCCCTCGGCAGACTTCGTCTCCTCAGTCGCGTGAGCAGATCCCACCTCCTCAATTGGGGGAGACCCATCAGAAGACTGCACCTTCTCAGTCGGCGGAGACCACTCAACAGACTCCGTCTCCTCAGCCGCGTCAAGAGACTGCACCTCCTCAACCGACGGAGCTGCATACTCCGTATCCTCAGATGCGTCAAGAGACTGCACCTCCACAGCTGACGGAGCTGCATACTCCGCGTCCTCAGCCACGTCAAGAGACTGCACCTCCTCAATCGGTGGAGCTATATACACCGCCTCCTCAGCCACGTCAAAATACTACACCACCTTCGCCGCCTCAGCAACAACGGAAGAGAGTCGCCGCTCCGGCGGCTAGCAGTACTGCACCAAAGAAGAAAATTACTAGAGCAAGCGTCAAGAAGGCTGCTGAGATATTACCGTACGAGAGGACTGTGAATGAAACCGGAGAGATCGTGGATGCCGATGTGAAATGCCAGCTTGCACTGAAACGTCCAGAGCCAAAGTTGACAATAGATCCGGCAAAAGCGAAGCGCACTCAGGATGCCCTTCAGCGACCACCGACAAAGCTACCATCAATCTATGAGCGCAATATTGTAAAGTCACATAATAAAATGAGGCGGTCGGGAAGTAGTGGCCATAGTGCTCCAAGAACTGGGAAAACAATTCCGCAGCTCGGCGAACAAAAAAAATCGTGCCCCCCGCTGAAGGTGTTTGCTGATATCGCTAATAATGATCCGAGGATAATCAATGCTATTCCTGAAGGTTACACTCTTGGTCATTTCATAACAGATGATGTACAGTATGAAATCATTGAGGTAGCCTTTAAATACCAGAAAGGGCGGCCTCTCGTTAAACCTGATCAGCTCCCGCTACCAACAATGATGCAAAGATTGCATGAGTGGTACATGGAGGCCAGCAAAGACGGGACCGACCATATCTATTTGAGAGTTAAAAATTAGAACTTCTTCAACGGAGAGGATTCGGTGTTCGTTGAATTCACAGAATTATTTCAGCTGTACAATCAATTAGACATCGACAAAGCTATCGTCACTTCCTATTGTCTGTAAGTATTTTTTTCTGTAATTAAGTTACTATTGCATGTATATATATTTACCCTCACACTATATTTATATGCAGATTGAAGATCCTGGAATGCAAACAAGAAAAATCGATGACGTTGGGTTCATCAACCCAAATACCGTACATGAAGTCACGGTACAACATTTGGCCAAAGATACAAAGGGAAACTTGCTAAAATCGTTACTTGGACAACAAAACAGAATAGAAATACTATTTCCTTACAACTTCAAGTGAGTGTTACTATCTTATTCATTACATTATGTTTCTCTTATGTTGAGGTTACGTGTATTTGATGAGTTATGCGTGCGCAGGTTCCACTTTATTCTTCTAGTCATTAATGTTGCAACGGGAGTACTAACTGTCTTGGACTCGAGACGTAAAAGGATTGCAGAGTGGGAGGACATGCGGCAAATCCTCTGAATGTAAGTTCAATCATTATCGCACCATGTCGGTAAATTTCATTCGATCATTTCGTGATATCAAGTAATCATCAAAAAATAATGTCGGGCAGGGTTTGGACAATGTTTGCCAAACAGGTTAAGGATGTGGCAAAGGACCTGACATTTTTAACCCCCAATGTAAGCACTACTATATACTTGCTAGTTCCGCGTATCTCGCATTGATTGCAGTTTTTCAATATCATTATCATGCTTGATTGTCATTTTGATCGAACTCTATTCTCGTAAAGTGCTTGTGGCAGGAACCCAGGACTAATTTATGTGGATACTACGTTTGCGAGTTCACTCGCCACCATACCATTGAGCGGCGCATGACTCCAAGACAATTCAAAATAAGTAAACAATATTCACCTTTTTGTTTTATTATCATCCATTGTGTTGAGTATCATTCACATATATATATATATACATAGGAGCTATTCTGTTACCAGTAGCAGAATATTAATCTGTTACAAACTTAGAACTGATAGAAGCACGTGTTTCAACTGACATCCTCTCTTTCTCGAACTTGACTCTGTCACCATGTTACGGAGCGGGTGTGCACTGTTTGCCGGCGGAATTCTCGTGGTCCTCCGGCCAAATCATTGACATGGAGCGATGGAATCTAGTTCAGGACGGGATTCCGCAGGCCCGTCGTTTTTTTTGGCTAGATCTTGACGCATTTTCTGTGCGTCTCTGGCCGTCGGTGATGTTCCACGGCGGAGGTGCTGATTTTGACGGCGGAATTCCAGCGGCTCTGCTGTTTGATCCGTAGATGGTTCGAGTGTAGCGCGTTTAGAGCGTGATTTCGCACACCCGTCGGCGGTTTTTCATTCATTTTTCGAGTGTAGATGGAGACGCTCTGGTTGGCGATGAACATTGGGCGAAGGCGTAGTTTTTCCGGCGAGGATCGCGCGGGCGTGATCGTGGAGCATGGCTGGGTATGGAGCATGATGCGGTACTGTTCCAGATCTAGATGTTTCCATCCAGATCCGGGGACGAAGCACATATCGGTCCCACCGCGACATATGACAAAGCCATATGCCCCGGATTTCCAACATGATATCACAACATTACAGATACAAGGATACAACATCTCATACAATCGGCATACAACTGCCTTAATACAATACAACAGCGGAAGATATATGTCTCGGTACAGACTACAAGCAAATGCCTACTGGCAAAGATAAAAACATCGATCCCATAACCACACGGGTCCAGGCCCTCCGCCGGGATCCGCCTAACTAGTCTTCGTCGAGTCTCCACGTGAAACGTCGATCACCATACCTGTTGTCGATCAAGAACCCTGAAAAGAGTTTGGGGGTAGTATCATGAGTACAGAGGTACTCAGCATCCAACTGTAGTGGTCATCTGACCCAGCAAGGACTTCATCACTCGTCATTCTAGGACAACTAGTAGTTTACGGTAAGGATGTGGTAAGTGGTGAGGTTGCTGCCGCACTAGCATTTATGAAGTGGCTAACGATCTAGAGAGTGAGATAAGAAGCCAAGCATTCGATGAGGAAAATCGCCTCCAACAAGTCTTGCTATCAACTACTTACGCAAACATAACACCTATCCTATCCTTGTCCTCCTCTTCGCATCCCGACGAAGAAGAAGCAGTCAAGGCACACACACGTTGATCAAGTTATATTAAAATTATCTCAGCTGTTGTTGTCTATGAACAAGGAGTAGGTCTCAAGTCGTCCATAACCGTGGACACGGCTTCTCGAAAAGATTTAACCCTGCAGGGGTGTACCAACTGCCCATTACAAGGCTCCGTACGCACGCCCATCTCTCTCAGTTGCTACCCATCATAGGCAACCATTTTATGATTTAGTTCCAAGAGATCCGAAACGACAAGTCCCTCTAGCTAACAACGAACAAATCCGGGTGGCCCCCGGTGAGTCGACACCCAACTCAAAAGCCGGCCGCGCTCTCGAATCGGCCTCTACCGTCTGGATGAGGTCGGATAGGTTTCCCTAACAGATGTGGACAACCCCCTAGCTCCCTGGTGTGGACCAACAAGAGAAACCATGTCTCCGCTGGCCCAAGTTGTTTTAAAAGATATCTGCTAGGAGCGACCCGACAAGATATATATGCATGTTTTCAAATGGTAAATCAGCTTGGGCCACCTCTAGAAATGTTTGAAGATAGATAGGTAAGAAAAGGGGACCCCATAAAATCCCACACGCGGTTAGGCACGCTCAGTCTTAAAACCAATACCCGGAACTCGGGTCCTAGGTGACTCGAATGGAACAAAGCGTCGGGGCGGGATAGCCTAGACCTTCCATCCTTCGTCGAATATAGTCAACATTTATAATAATCATATCATCAACAACAATAATAATAATGTGATATCCCAAACCTAGGAGTAACAGGGGGTAACATCGTAGCATCCTAAGCATGCATACTAAGCAGGGGCTGAGCAACGAGCAATAGTAACATAGCAGTACAAGGTTTGCTGGGAGGGGACATGGCTGTATCGGTTTGAAAGAGGCTGTAAACATGTGGTAGGATCAAACATCGAACCTAACCTATACTAGCATGCAAACCTCTGGTTGAAATAGAATGTAACATAAGTAATGTATAGTCCTTGCCTGTTGATAAGTCGGGTTCCGAAGGTGTAGTCGATCGCAAGCTCGCATCGTCTCCGAGAGGTACCCGCGGGAGCACACAGGAAGTAAACACTGGAAAGCAATCAACAGTGCACCACTATTACTACGGAACAACACAAGATCAAAGAGACGACACAAGGCACGGCAACGCGATACGGATCTATCGTCGAGAACGGTTACTAACAGTTTAAGTGGGGTATCGGTCACACACGACGAATACCGCACATTTACGGTGGTTCAAGTTGCTTAGCTACAGGTGATCAACCAACGGTTATTAACATGGAAAATCAAGCAAGCATGGCATGGCACACAAACATGTCAAGAGGTGAAGCACAAAATAAACTATCTATGCTAGTCAATTTAAGTGAGGCATAACCTAAACATGGCATAACACTAAGTGCCGCACGATGATTAAAACATTTGGTACTGTTCTGTCCTAAACCATATTTTAGGTTGGTTATCAACATCAAACAATAGCATAAACACAAAGTACACGAAAAACTAATCAAGTTACATATAAAGAACACTCCAAACGGAGTTACGGTTAAAAAGATATAAGCAAAACAAGTTACGGGCACAATCTGCCAACATCACGAAGCACAGTTTAGAGCAATGCATAAACAGGATAATCAATGAAAACATGCTCACAAATGACTTGAAATTAAAGTAGGCATGACATGGAAGGCATGTCATAAAGAATCATGCAAAAAGGCATCACAGATCAAAAGATATTAAGCAAACAACATGGCATCGCAAAGTAACAGACTTAGAGAAAAACAGAGGTGGTTGTCAAAAACAGCAGCATAGCAACTTTGGAGCTCAAACTCTATATGACCAGCAAGCATATCATGGCAATGCAATACATGGGATGAAAGTAGACATGATGCTTAACAATATGCAATTGGAATCAATCAATTCCGATAAACGGTCGCGACACACTCGTCGACCGAAGTTGCAACAAAATAACAGTTTTTCAGCACAACAACACAATAACATCAGGATAGCTACTTTGGAGCAAGATATAAACATGATGCAGCAAGAAAATATGGCATCTGAATGCATGAAACTGAAGTACACATGATGCTTAACATAATGGAAAAATAATCAATGCAAAAGGCCTCATAGATTTGTTACAATCATCATGCAAAGTTGCAACAAAATAATAACAGCAGCATCTAACAGGAAAAGTAGCAGTTTAACGGCCTGATGCCCTATTCAGCACACCATTACACAATCAAGACAGCCTCAAATGAAAATGCTCACAAAAGATGAAAGCTAGAGCACGCAATTCTAAACAATTCGTCTTTTGCGCACGAAGTCATCCGGGCTACGGATCGCTTGCTATCGTCAACGCGGAATCGAAACAGCAGCACAATAATAAGGACTTAGCAAATTTTTGCAACAGGGAAAAAAACAGAGAAAAAGGAAAAAAGGGGTGGCCTCACCCAAACGGGCCGGCCCACTGGCCTGGAGGCGGCCTGGCCTAGAGGCTAGGCCTCAGGCGCCTGGCAGGCCGCGCGGGGCTAGCCGGCCCACACCGGCGGATAGCGCTCAGGCCGTGCCCGCTCGAGCCGTGTGCGGCGGCGGCGGCGACGGCTGAGGCCGCTGACCTCCGGCGAGGCAGCGCGTCCGGTGAGGAGGCACGAAGGAGGCGGCGGATCGAGGGTGCGGGGAGCGGATCCGACGCGGCGGCGTCGACTCCGGTGGCTGGGGTCGCCGGCGAGCTACGGGGCGCGAAGAGGAGCTCCGGCCGGGGGCTTCATCCACGGGCGTTGGAGCTCGTCCGGCCATGGCGCTCTCCGGCGCGGGTCCTGCAACGGGGAGCAGAGGGAGGTGAGAGGGGGCGAGCAGGGAGGAGAGGAAAGAGGAGATGGGGTGCCGCGGCGAGGCAGCCATGGTCACCGGCGGCGGCTTCTCGGAGGAGCGGCGGCTTCTTCCACGGGAGGAGGCGGCGAGGCAGGCCCGGATCGGGCCCGGCGGCGGCTGGATCGGGCCCGTGGGGCCCAGTTCGCCTGTGCTGGAGGTTGGTGGAGCTGGGGGCGTGATCTGAGCCGTAGATCACCGATCTGACGGCCAGAAACATCTAGGGACTAGGGTTTCGGCTGGTGGAGGGCTATTGGGCAGATTTGGGGACTTTTAGAGGGGGGTGGCTGCAATTTTTCATTAGGGTAAACCCTAATTGGGTGGGGGAGGCTGGTGGTCGTTATATAGGCAGGTTGGCTGGCCAGTTGACGCAAACGCCCTCGGTACCCCTCTCGCGTGTCCGGTGATCGCGTTTGTGATCGCCGAGACTCCGTACGGACTCCGATCCCGACGAAATCTCGAACCACGCGCTCAACGCGTCGAGCCCGTTGATCGAACCTCACTGCGGTGACATTTCGACAACATTTTTCGGCGCCCCAATAAAATAATCCGTTTATTAAATAAATGGGGTTTTTCGTTCCGTTGGCTGCGGCTGGTCTCGTGCGGTTTTCGCGACGGTGATCGGGTGAAACCCGGTGTCGCAAGGTCGAGTGTCAGGGTGGCAAGGGTCGGTCTCCGTCCGATACGAGATAAGAGGGGGAAAAATAATCGCCGATCGATAAATTGGGGATGCAAACACCGCAAACAAATCAGGCAATCAATCAATTCACACCGAAAACAAAAATTTTAATTTTTGCAAAAACTGGGCTGTTACAACTCTGTCACCATGTTACGGAGCGGGTGTGCATTGTTTGCCGGCGGAATTCTCATGGTCCTCCTTGACATGGAGCGATGGAATCTAGTTCAGGACAGGATTCCGCAGGCCCGTCGTTGTTTTTGGCTAGATCTTGACGCATTTTCTGTGCGTCTATGGCCGCCGGTGATGTTCCATGGCGGAGGTGCTGATTTTGACGGCGGAATTCCAGCGGCTCTGCTGTTTAATCCGTAGATGGTTCGAGTGTAGCGCGTTTAGAGCGTGATTTCACACACCCGTCGGCGGTTTTTCATTCATTTTTCGAGTGTAGATGGAGACGCCCTGGTTGGCGATGAACATTGGGCGGAGGCGTAGTTTTTCCGGCGAGGATCGCGCGGGCGTGATCGTTGAGCGTGGCTGTGTATGGAGCATGTTTGACTCCGCAGGACCGAGGTCTATGGATATTTTTTGTTGTTTTTGTTTTTCATTTTTTCCCCAATTTTGGATGAAGCTTCGGCGAACTAGACATTGCCGGCAGTCGTGCGTTCTCGTCGGCACGGGTGTTAACATGTTAAATTATTATTTTCATTCAACTGTTTTAGGTTGCTAGTAATTGTTTTTTTAGTTATCAATGGGTTCATTATAGTCGTGGCATCAAAGGGATCACAATATATTTGGGCGAGAACGAGCGCATACGGCGGAAAAGAGTTGGTTTGTTGCGGTTCCGTTTCCGAAGATAATGGGATAAATGCGCGTGGTGGTTTGTTGCATCTTAGAGATGGGTCATTTCCCCTCCTCTTCTGCCGCTGCCGCCTTCTATATAAATAGAGGTGTCATTTGTCAATCGCATCCCATGTAACACTCTCACTGTCAGAGAACAGTAATCACCATTACTGTTGATCACTACTGTTCCAAACTTTTTCTTTGAGCAACTTGGTTCAGTTCAAATTCAATTTCCCTTTTTGATGTTGTTAAGAAATGTGAACCATGGGCATTGATCATGAAAATTCAACACAAGTACAATCCCATAACCATGCAAACAAGGCAAAGCTTGAAATGCTTTTGGAAGAATATTAAAAATAAGTGGAAATAAAACTTGGTCCAAAAATTGTGAAAGCAATTTTGTAAAATCACTAATAATCAGTGGACCATGCCAATATGGTTTTGGGTATTTATCATGCCACTGAAAAATTCAAACAATTCAAACCAGTGGCTAAACAGCAACAATTCTTAGTTGAATATTAAAAAAGAAATGATAAATAATTTTCTTTTGCCACCAAACTTTTTGTGGCATCTCAATATGGTGCAATACCAACTATGGATCAAGTTCCATATTTTACAAAATTGTAAAAACAACTAAAAAGAAATACAAAAATAAAAGAACAGAAACAGAAAAGAAATAAAAGAAAAAGGCCTATCTACTGCCCTTGCCAAGCCCACCCCCACCCCACTTATCCCCCCTAGCCAGCCCAACTGGCCCAGCCACGCCCCCTTCTTCAACCTCCGTACAGGGGAGAGCGTGGCACGCATCCCCACTGCCACCGGCGACCCCCCCCCCTCCGTGGAGCTCATCCACGGCTCCCCCGGGCGGATAAGAACTCCCTGCCCCGTGCCCTCGCCCCTGGAAACCCTAGCCCATCCCCATTCCCCTCGCGCTCGCCCCCTGGTCGTCTTCAAGCTCCTGCCCGAGCCCGCCATGGACACCACGGCGAACCACCGCGACGACTCGCTGTTCTAGCCTCCTCCAGCGTGTACAATCTCCGCCTCGTGCTCGTCTTCGTCACCCCACGGAGCGAATTGAGCCACCGTCGCCTGCTGGGAGCTCATCGTCGTTGTTCCCCTCTCTGTGGCTGCCTCCATCGCCGTTCAAATTCCGGCTGCACCCGGCCTCCTCCGAGCCCACTTCCATCCTCAACGTGCTCCCGGTGATCCGACGCTCGTTTCCCCCCTCTCCCCGCTCCTTTTGGCGCACGGGAGAACCATCCCCGTCGGCCCAGTGCTCCGGCCGCCGCTGCGGACTTCGTTCCGGCGAGCACAGCCCGCGATAGTTGTCCCAGTAGGAGCGCGGGGCAACCCCCAGTCGAACGGTACCCTCCACCGTGCCCAGGTTCGCCGGAGCGCAACTCCGGCCTGGCACCGGTGTGCAACTGGCTGCCGGCGACTAGCCGCCGGCACGGGTCGGCCTAATCGTGGGGCTAATCCCCATTAGGCTAACCCCACTGACAATGGGGCCCGCCCTATCAGTTAGTGTTAACCCCCCCTGTTAAAAAGAATTAAGTTTAATCCCCCCCTTTGTTACACTCACAGGTGGGCCCTAGCTATTAGATAAATAAAATTGTTTAATTAAAATGCTATTAATAAAATCAGTGTATGACATGTGGGCCCTGGCTTCAATTAATTCTAATAAAATGAATTATTATCACTAAGAGGCTGACATGTGGGACCCCATGTCAGGTTTGACCAGTCAACCATGTTGTGGATAATGTTACTGTTTTAATAATAAAATAATTCCAGAAAATCTTTTAAAATGATTTAAACTTTGAATTTGAATATCTTTTAAACCGTAAGTCAGATTCAAAAACTTTATACATGAAAGTTGATCAGAAAAATATAACGAATACAGATACGCTATCCGTATACCAACCACACCCCTCTAACACAACGAACACCGACATCCCCCCCTCCGGGCTGTCTGTCGATAATTCCCGGTGCGGGTAAAAACCTGTCGGATGAATTTATTCCAAACACGAAAGTTGTCCGGAATGGTTTAACTAACACGGATACACACCCCTTATGTTTGTCGGATGTCCACGAAACCTCTGGCATGAACCCTTCCCTCTCCTGACACCCTGTCTGTTAATCACCCGGAGCCGGTAGTTCATCCCCGGATGAATTCCCGCTCCGAGCAACGTGCTTTGCACTGCGTTAGAACACCGTTACCTTTGCATACGTCATGCCATGTATTTGTTTTCTATGATTGCTTTGTATTTATTGTGTTTATCCCCTTTATTCTCCGATAGACCCCATTGCCGTCGTCGACTACACTGCTGCCGGGTACGACTACTTCGTCGACGACCCTGCCCCTACCGTCGAGCTTCTAGGCAAGCAGGGCCATTCTCTTCCCCAGATATCGCCTATCTTTTCCGTACTTTCTTGCACTAGGCATTGTTACTGCTGCTGCTACGATTACAATCCTATTCAATTGCATAACCTGCTTTTGTCGCCCCTTGATGTACATTTCTTTATCCTATGCTGCCTACTTTAATTATGTATTATATTCAGTAGTGAGCCCTGTGCCTTGTTAGCTAGGATTAGATAGCGGGCCGTGACCACTCAGGGGAGTGACGCGGATAAAACTTATTACAACTACACAGGTACGGTACAATGCAGACACCGCCTAAGGCCCCCTAGCTCGGCTCTGCCGAGCCACCTTCAAGTGTGAGCTATCAAGGAGTAATCCTTGTACTCCACTCGTTGATGACTCTGTATAGCCGCTCTAGGTACCTGAGCACGTTTGTCCTTAAGGTAAGAAGCCGGGCGACCCAACGGTGCCCGCGAGCAGTATTGCGTCGGGAACGACAGGGATGGTACGACCGACGTTACTGGCGTGCTTGGCCCCTGCTCGTATCTCGCGAGAGTTACCAAACCACGAAAAAGTCGAGCTCTACCAAGAGCACACGCGAGACAAGGTAAGGAGAGGGTTCACCTTGTTGGTAACCGCGCGCTTTGACGGGACGACAGGGCAGGCCCCGACGTTACCGGTGGGCCTTGTTGATGTTCGTTGTCCGTTGTGTTGTTAGTCAGACAGCGATAACGGTTGTCTGCGAGATAATATTAAAATGCTAAATGGTTCGGCGGATAACTTGAGAGACCCGTTGTTCTGTACGCACTACCTACACGTGGGATTACGGTGTGGGCCCTCCGCGTCGTAGTTCGTTCGAAAGCTCTTCAGACATCAGCAGTATTGCGGCCTGATCGCCGGGAAGCCGTGTTGTCTTATTTGCTGCAGCAGGTGTGTTTGGATTTGCCTTTGCTTCATCGGCCAGACTCGCACCATGCAGGAGCGTCCAAGGGTGAGGGACCTAGACCCGTTGGCGCATAGGATATAGTCCGGCGGATGGCCTCTCTGTTGAGCGTAGGATGGGTTGCGTCGTGTCGGATAGCCTCGGTGGGGCGTTCCCTACCAAGGTTCACGCCACCCTGGAGATCCGAGCGTGCAGGCTGAACAGTAGTGCACCCCTGCAGGGAGTTTAATCTATTTGAAGAGCCGTGTCCACGGTAACAGGACGCTTTATGCTGAAGCTGGATCTTACCACTACAAACTATTACTATTAAACTGTATGGTTCCGGGTTTTCTTCCTCGCATGGGAAGTCGAGGAGGGGAACTCGGAGGCATTATTATTATTAATCATTACAACTTATATTATACAATGCTGCAGCAACTTCTACTTCATTGTTACTTTATGCTTTATATGAACTGTTAGCTGTTTCTCTCCTCATGCTGCAAGACAACGTCAGAAGATGCTAGTCTTCGATAGGCCTAGCTTCTTACCCTTATTCTGATTTCTATCTTGCAGTCCACTATATACAGCCTCCCCTTTCCATTTGATACAATGCATAATGCTTAGTAGCGGACGTAAGACTCGCGGGTATGCTAGATACTCACCTTTGCTTTATTTCCCCTTTTATGTTTTTCCTGGTCGGCCGCTGCAGTCGACTTTGGAGCCCAGGAGCAGGAGTACCCCGGAGGCGGATACTACTACTTCGAGACCCCCGCTGACCAGGACCAGGAGTAGTTTCGGAGGCTCCCAGGCAGGAGGGCTTGCCTTTTCGATCTGTACCTCTGATGTTATTTGTGCTAGCCTTCTTAAGGAAAAACTTGACTAACTATGTCTGTACTCAGATATTATGGCTTGTATAACTTATGTATTCGGGTCCGCGCGACCCCCTTTATAGTAACATATTGGTTTATCCTTTTGTGTTTAGTGTTGTGCTGTGATATTCTCACCGTGGCACCCTAATCTCAGCCGTGTACCCTGTGTGTATGATTACTGTACACGGATTGATTTTGGGGGCGTCACAAGTTGGTATCAGAGCCGACTGCCTGTAGGAAGCCACCCAACCACTACCTGGTCGAAGTTGAGTCGAGACTTTGAAAAACTATTTTGCTAACTTAATATTTGGCTTACGGGCCCACATCGATGTCACTACATGTGGTATCTATGGTATTAGAATCCTTTTCTCCTTAGCTATGCTCTGGGACTCTGCTCTCTTATCCTTGCTGGTAAGTTTTACAAACTCTGACATTAGGATCACATTCTCTTGATTCCATCCGGCAATTTGGTGCTTCCCCATTGATTGAGTCGTGTCGCAGGAGTTCTACCCCAGGTCCCGGACCGCGGATCCCATTCTCATTCTAGGCAGGTCGCGCGTCCTCTGGCATTAACTCTTGTGGCCAACAGTTTTCTTGCGGCGTGATTGACATAGTTGAATCTATGTCGCGTCGTGTAATCCTTACCGCGGTCTGCGCGCCGCCTAGTGTGTCCTTTTTCCTTAATTTCTATGACGTTACGCTGCCCGATTTTCGATTGATTCTATGTGTGGATGTGTATGTCTTATATGACTACTCCTATATATCCGCGCCTCCTCTTTGTTGTCGCTTTACCTATTACTCGTTTCCGACATCTCGTTAAAATTCTCATCGCTGAAATACCCCTATTAAATTCTAGCAGGATGGCTGGTCGTGGTGGTCGTGGTCGTGGTCGTGGTGCCAACGATCCACCTCCGCCGCCGGACTACATGGCCGCGATGATGCAGCAGTTTCAGATGAACCAAGTGTTTATGCAAGGAGTCATAGATCAGCTCCAGAACCAGAATCAGAACTAGAACCAGCACCAGAACCAACCGCCTGTGGTTACTCTGCGGGATTTCATGCGTCTCAATCCCCCTCTCTTCCACCAACCTGAACAGCCGCTGGATGCCGATGATTGGCTTCGTGACATCAACCGTCAGTTGGAGTTCGCTAATGTGAGCGCTGCTGATTATGTCAACTTCGCGTCCTATTTCCTGCGTGGCCCCGCTGCTAAGTGGTGGGACACTTACAAGGGCTCCCTAGCTGAAGGGACTGTCGTCACCTGGAATGACTTCAAGACTGCCTTTCATGCTCGTTATGTCCCCCAGGCGATTATGAACCGTATGAAGGCTGAGTTCCGCAACCTTGTTCAGGGCAACAAAACTGTCGAGGCTTATCAGAGGGAATTCCTCCGCCTCTCCCGGTATGCTGCAAGTGACCTCCCAAATGATGCAAGTAGGCAAGAGAAGTTCCGTGATGGGCTCAACCCAGATCTCCAGCTTGCACTGACTTTGTACGTCTTCCCCGACTTCGCCACCATGGTGAACCAGACTATCACTCTTGAGACTGCTCAGCTTAAGTTCGATGGTTCGCCGAAGCGCCCCCGTGATGCTGGCTCATCTTCGGGCACAGCACAGATGCAACGTGTTTGGCTTCCACACAGTGTGTTTCGTCCAACTTCCCCTACACCCAGGCCGTCGTATGTTGCACCCCGTCTGCCTCCGCCCCCGCCGAGACAGCCGAAGACTGAGACCGCACCCCTCCGTCCTCAAGATGGCCTGTGTTTCAAGTGCCGTCAGCCAGGCCATATTTCCAGAGACTGCCCTCAGCGACATAATCAGCTGGTAGTTCACCCTGCTGGCCGCGGAAATGGCCGTGGCAACAATGGGACCCTCAACTATAATACTGGGTCAAATCCTCATGCTCGTGGTCATGCTTACAACATTGACGTTGAAGCAGCTCCGGAACAGCCCGCTATTGTGATGGGTACACTCCTCGTTAACTCAATACCTTCTACTGTTTTATTTGATACAGGAGCACATTCATTTATGTCTGGCGCATTTGCATCTAAGCATGGCATATACCACGAAAAGATGCGTACCCCCTTAATAGTTCGGACTCCCAGTACCCAGTGTCGTGTTGACATGGTTGCACCTAACCTCACTGTCGAGATCGAAAGGTTTGAGTTCATGGTTTCTCCACACATTTTGAAAACCTCCACCATCGACCTTATCCTTGGCATGGATTGGCTGAAAACCCACGATGCCGCACTTTATTGTGGCACCAAGGTCATCCAACTTTTTCATCCTTCTGGCGCGATTTTAACTCATACTGCCATTGTGTCGATGAATGCCGAAGCTCGTATATATGCTCTGAATGCCTTGAATGTCGCACCTCTCGAAGGGATTGAGAAGTCCCAATCGTTTGTGATTTTACCGACGTATTCCCAGAAGAACTGTCGGGGATACCCCCGATTAGGGAAGTTGAATTCGTCATTGACTTGAAGCCCGGCACCGTCCCTATTTCCAAGCGCCCATATAAGATGCCACCTCACCACCTCCTTGAATTGAAGAAGGAGATCGACACGGCCCTCGAGAAAGGCTTCATCCGTCCAAGTTCCTCTGCTTGGGGAGCACCTTCGCTCTTTGTCAAGAAGAGTGATGGCACGAACCGTTTGGTTCAAGATTACGGACCTATCAACCAGGCCACGATACAGAACAAGTACCCCCTCCCTCAAATCAATGATCTTTATGATCAACTTGCTGGATCCACGGTGTTTTCAAAACTCGACTTAAGGTTGGGTTATCACCAAATTCGGGTCCGTGATGAGGACATCCCGAAGACCGCATTCATTACTCGCTATGGTTCATACGAGTACTCCGTCATGTCCTTTGTCTTGACGAATGCACCAGCCACTTTCTCCAAGTTGATAAACTATATATTCATGGAATACCTCGACAAGTTTGTCGTGGTTTATCTGGATGATATATTGATTTACTCCAAGACTGATGCAGAACATGCTGAACATCTTCATCTTATACCGGAAAAGCTTCGAGAACACAAACTCTATGCTAAGTATTCTAAGTGTGAATTCTGGCTTCCCGAAGTAACCTACCTTGGTCATGTGATTTCCAAGGATGGCGTTGCCGTCAACCCAAAACATATCCAGGCTATACTTGACTGGACTCCGCCCAGGACTGTCAAGCAAGTCCGCAGTTTCCTCGGCCTTGCTAGCTATTGCCGCCGTTTCGTCGAGAACTTCTCCAAGATTTCCAAGCCTCTCACTAATCTGCTTCACAAAGGTGTCAAGTTTGAGTGGACAGATAGATGTCAGGAAAGTTTCCAAGCCCTCAAGGACAAGCTCACTTCACCCCCGGTGCTTTCCCCTCCTGATACTCAGAAGGACTTCGTGATTTATTGCGACGCGTCTCGTCAAGGATTAGGATGTGTCCTAATGCAAGGGCGCAAAGTGATTGCTTATGGCTCTCGTCAACTGCGTGCTCACGAAGAAAACAATCCAACTCATGATCTCGAATTGGCAGCGGTGATTTATGCATTGAAGCTGTGGCGACATTACCTCGTCGGTAACCGTTGCGAGATCTACACTGACCACCAAAGCCTGAAGTACCTGTTTACTCAACCAGACCTGAATCTCCGCCAACAGAGATGGCTCGAGACAATAGCCGACTACAACATGGGAATTTCTAACACCCCTGGCAAAGCTAATGTGGTGGCCGATGCCTTAAGCCACAAAGCCTACTGTTCTGAACTTGAAGTCCAGATAGAGCAGCCACTCCTGTATGAAGAGCTCCGCAAGTTGAAACTTGAAATTGTTCCACGGGGACATGTGAATAACCTTGTTGTTGAGCCGGACCTCGACAGCACCATCAAGTGGATACAAACATGTGACTCTGATGTCGAGAAGATCAAGAAGTATATCGCTAGAGGAAAGCCATCATGCTTCACTGTTGCTGATGATGGTACGTTGTATTTCAAGAATCGTTTAGTGGTCCCTAGGAGTAAGCCCAATCTAAATTTGACCCCGCGCGTCATGAAAGAAGCTCATGATACTCCTTTTTCGATTCACCCTGGTAGTACCAAGATGTACCAAGACCTTCGTCAGCGGTACTGGTGGTCTAACATGAAACAAGACATTTCTCGTTATGTTGATGAGTGTGACGTTTGCCGTCGCGTGAAAGCCGAACATCAAAGACCTACTGGTACTCTGCAACCACTCTCTATTCCTGAATGGAAATGGGACAAGATTGAAATGGACTTCGTCACTGGTTTTCCCAGATCGCAGAAAGACCATGATGCTATCTTTGTCGTCATCGACCGATTCTCCAAAGTTGCCCACTTTCTGCCAGTCAAGGAGACAATCTCTACTAGTCAGTTAGCATACTTATATGTTTCCAGAATTTTTTCCCTCCACGGTATTCCGTTGGAGATCATTTCAGACCGTGGCAGCATTTTCACCTCGAAGTTCTGGGATAGTTTCCAAGAAGCTATGGGCACTCACCTAAGCTTCAGTACTGCTTATCACCCACAGTCGCAAGGACAAGTCGAACGAGTCAATCAAGTGCTTGAAGATATGCTTCGAGCTTGTGTCATCTCATTCGGTAAGAAATGGGAGGAATCTCTTCCATTTGCTGAATTCTCGTACAACAATAGCTATCAAGCTAGTCTGCAGATGGCTCCCTTCGAAGTTCTCTATGGACGTAAGTGTCGAACCCCTCTGAATTGGTCAGAGACTGGAGAACGAACTCTCATTGGTCCGGACATTATTCCGCATGCCGAAGATCAGGTCCGCGTTATCCGTGAACATCTGAAAGTTGCTCAGTCCCGTCAGAAGAGCAGCTATGATCGCAAGCACAAAGAAATGGTCAATCAACCTGGCGAATACGCGTACCTCTGTATCACTCCGATGAGAGGCACTCATCGTTTCGGAATCAAAGGCAAGTTAGCTCCTCGCTACATTGGCCCATTCCGTATCTTGTCTAGAAGTGGACCGGTGGCATACCGTTTGGAATTGCCGGCAAACCTCTCTCAAGTCCACGATGTCTTTCACGTGTCGCAACTCCGACGCTGCTTCAAGGACCCTATTCGTGAAGTGGAACATGATATGATTGAATTGCAATAGGACTTGACTTATCAAGAACATCCGAGCCGCATTCTCGATCAGTCTGAACACAAAACCCGCAACAAGACAACCAAGTTCCTCAAAGTTCAGTGGTAGAATCATTCTGAAGATGAAGCCACTTGGGAACGCGAAGATTGTCATCGTGAAGAATACCCCGATCTTTTCCCCTCTACCGCTTAGATTCTCGGGACGAGAATTCCTGTAGTGGGGGAGATTTGTAACACTCTCACTGTCAGAGAACAATAATCACCATTACTGTTGATCACTACTGTTCCAAACTTTTTCTTTGAGCAACTTGGTTCAGTTCAAATTCAATTTCCCCTTTTGATGTTGTTAAGCAATGTGAACCATGGGCATTGATCATGAAAATTCAACACAAGTCCAATCCCATAACCAATTGCAAACAAGGCAAAGCTTGAAATGCTTTTGGAAGAATATTAAAAATAAGTGGAAATAAAACTTGGTCCAAAAATTGTGTAAGCAATTTTGTAAAATCACTAATAATCAGTGGACCATGCCAATATGGTTTTGGGTATTTATCATGCCACTGAAAAATTCAAACAATTCAAACCAGTGGCTAAACAGCAACAATTCTCAGTTGAATATTAAAAAAGAAATGATAAATAATTTTCCTTTGCCACCAAACTTTTTGTGGCATCTCAATATGGTGCAATACCAACTATGGATCAAGTTCCATATTTTACAAAATTGTAAAAACAACTAAAAAGAAATACAAAAAGAAAAGAACAGAAAAGAAATAAAAGAAAAAGGCCTATCTACTGCCCTGGCCAAGCCCACCCCCACCCCACTTACCCCCCTAGCCAGCCCAACTGGCCCAGCCACGCCCCCTTCTTCAACCTCCGTACAGGGGAGGGCGTGGCAGGCATCCCCACTACCACCGGCGACCCGCCCCCCCTCCGTGGAGCTCATCCACGGCTCCTCCGGGCAGATAAGAACTCCCCGCCCCGTGCCGTCGCCCCTGGAAACCCTAGCCCATCCCCATTCCCCTCGCGCTCGCCCCCTGGTCGTCTTCAAGCTCCTGCCTGAGCCCGCCATGGACACCACGGCAAACCACCGCGGCGACTCGCCGTTCTAGTCTCCTCCAGCGTGTCCAATCTCCGCCCCGTGCTCGTCTTCGTCACCCCACGGAACGAATTGAGCCACCGTCGCTTGCCGGGAGCTCCTCTTCGCCGTTCCCCTCTCTGTGGCCGCCTCCGCCGCCGTTCAAATTTCGGCTGCACCCGGCCTCCTCCGAGCCCACTGCCATCCTCAACGTGCTCCCGATGAGCCGACGCTCGTTTCCCCCCTCTCCCCGCTCCTTTTGACGCACGGGAGCACCATCCCCGTCGGCCCTGTGCTCCGGCCGCCGCTGCGGACTTCGTTCCGGAGAGCACAGCCCGCCCCAGGCCGTGATAGTTGTCCCAGTAGGAGCCTGGGGCAACCCCCAGTCGAACGGTACCCTCCACCGTGCCCAGGGTCGCCGGAGCGCGACTCCGGCCTGGCGCCGCCGTGCAACTGGCTGCCGGCGACTAGCCGCCGGCACGGGTCGGGCTAATCGTGGGCCTAATCCCCATTAGGCTAATCCCACTGACAATGGGGCCCGCCCTATTAGTTAGTGTTCACCCCCCCCCCCTGTTAAAAAGAATTAAGTTTAATCCCCCCCTTTGTTCCACTGACAGGTGGGCCCTGGCTATTAGATAAATAAAATTGTTTAATTAAAATGCAATTAATAAAATCAGTGTATGACATGTGGGCCCCGGCTCCAATTAATTCTAATAAAATGAATTATTATCACTAAGAGGCTGACACGTGGGACCCCATGTCAGGTTTGACCAGTCAACCCTGTTGTGGATAATGTTACTGTTTTAATAATAAAATAATTCCAGAAAATCTTTTAAAATGATTTAAACTTTGAATTTGAATATCTTTAAACCGTAAGTCTGATTCAAAAACTTATACATGAAAATTGATCAGAAAAATATAACGAATACAGATACGCTATCCGTATACCAACCACACCCCTCTAACACAACGAACACCGACATCCCCCCCCTCCGGGATGTCTGTCGATAATTCCCGGTGCCGGTAAAACCCTGCCGGATGAATTTATTCCGAACACGAAAGTTGTCCGGAATGGTTCAACTAACACGGATACACCCCCCCTTCCCCCTCCGGACATCCTGTCCGGTAATCACCCGGAGCCGGTAGTTTATCCCCGGATGAATTCCCGCTCCGAGCAACGTGCTTTGCACTGCGTTAGAACACCGTTAGCTTTGCATACGTCATGCCATGTATTTGTTTGCTATGATTGCTTTGTATTTACTGTGTTTCTCCCCTTTATTCTCTGGTAGACCCCATTGCCGTCGTCGACTACACTGCTGCCGGGTACGACTACTTCGTCGACGAACCTGCCCCTACCGTCGAGCTTCCAGGGAAGCAGAGCCATTCTCTTCCCCAGATATCGCCTATCTTTTCCGTACTTTCTTGCACTAGGCATTGTTAATGCTGCTGCTACGATTACAATCCTATTGAATTGCATAGCCTACTTTTGTCGCCCCTTGATGTACCTTCCTTTATCCTATGTTGCCTACTTTAATTATGTATTATATTCAGCAGTGAGCCCTGCGCCTTGTTAGCTAGGATTAGATAGCGGGCCGTGACCACTCAGGCGAGTGACGCGGATACAACTTATTACAACTGCACAGGTACGGTACAATGCAGACACCGCCTAAGGCCCCCTAGCTCGGCTCTGCCGAGCCACCTTCAAGTGTGAGCTATCAAGGAGTAATCCTTGTACTCCACTCGTTGATGACTCTGTATAGACGCTCTAGGTACCTGAGCACAGTTGTCCTTAAGGTAAGAAGTCGGGCGACCCAACGGTGCCCGCGAGCAGTATTGCGTCGGGAACGGCAAGGAGGGTACGACCGACGTTACTGGCGTGCTTGGCCCCTGCTCGTATCTCGCGGGAGTTACCAAACCACGAAAAAGTCGAGCTCTACCAAGAGCACACGCGAGACAAGGTAAGGAGATGGTTCACCTTGTCGGTAACCACGCGCTTTGACGGGACGATAGTGCAGGCCCTGACGTTACCGGTGGGCCTTGTTGCTGTTCGTTGTCTGTTGTGTTGTTAGTCAGACAGCGATAACGGTTGTCTGTGAGATAATATTAAAATGCTAAATGGTTCGGCGGATGAATTGAGAGACCCGTTGGTCTGTACGCACTACCTACACGTGGGATTACGGTGTGGGCCCTCCGCGTCGTAGTTCGTCCGAAAGCTCTTCAGACGTCAGCAGTACTGCGGCCTGATCGCCGGGAAGCCGTGTTGTCTTATTTTCTGCAGCATGTGTGTTTGGATTTGCCTTTGCTTCACCGGCCAGACTCGCACCGTGCAGGAGCATGCAAGGGTGAGGGACCTAGACCCCTTGGCGCATAGGATATAGTCCGGCGGATGGCCTCTCTGTTTAGCCTAGGATGGGCTCCGTCGTGTCGGATAGCCTCGGTGGGGCGTTCCATAACAAGGTTCACGCCACCCTGGAGATCCGAGCGTGCAGGCTGAAAAGTAGTGCACCCCTGCAGGGAATTTAATCTATTCGAATAGTCGTGTCCACGGTAACAGGATGCTTTATGCTAAAGCTGGATCTTACCACTACAAACTATTACTATTAAACTGTATGGTTCCGGGTTTTCTTCCTCGCATGGGAAGTCGAGGAGGGGAACTCGGAGGCATTATTATTATTAATCATTACAACTTATATTATACAATGCTGCAGCAACTTCTGATTCATTGTTACTTTATGCTTTATATGAACTGTTAGCCTTCTTAAGGAAAAACTTGACTAACTATGTCTGTACTCAGATATTATGGCTTGTATAACTTATGTATTCGGGTCCGCGCGACCCCCTTTATAGTAACATATTGGTTTATCCTTTTGTGTTTAGTGTTGTGCTGTGATATTCTCACCGTGGCACCCTAATCTCAGCCGTGTACCCTGTGTGTATGATTACTGTACACGGATTGATTTTGGGGGCGTCACATCCCATATCCTCCAACTTCCTTCCTCGCATCTAGCGCCTAGGCATTATTTGAGCTTCTGCTTCGGTTCGTCAAACTAGGATAGCAATGGCTTCTTCGTCTTTCAAGCGTTCCAGTTCTATATGAGTTTTCTCCTATCTCACTTTTCTCCCTTACCTTATTGTCTGCGCGTTTGAGTTGGTGTTTGGATAGAATCTTGGATAGATACGGCATCATAATCTGAACTGTTTTCTTTGTGTATGTAGAACTGACTACGAATTTGTTAGTAGATCTATTCTGCATAAAACTACGAATTGATATTGTATGAGATTTTGAACTGATTACTTTTTGTAGGTAGAACTTACTATGGACCTTGCCTTTGTTTATATATATTTAGTCTTTAGGGTTTATTTTGTTTTCTCCAGTGGCTGATAACACTATATGATGTGGTGGGGTTGGGGGGGTTCCCCCTCCCATATTTTTTGTTTTTGTAATCATAAGAGATGACATGTGTATTTTGTTAGCAGATCCATTCTTGCATAATACTATGAATTGTTGCTGCATCAGATTTTGAACTGATTTCTTTGTGTAGGTAGAACTTACTACGGGCCTTGCATTTGTTTATATATTTTTATTCTTTTAGGATTTATTTGTTTCAGAACAAACTTTATGTTTTTCTCTAGTGGCTGATAACACTATAAGACGTGTTAGCAGTTTGTGTGAAATGATTTGGGGGGTTGGGGGATTTCCCCCCCCCCCCTCATATTTTTTGTTTTTGTAATCATAAGAGATGACATGTGTATTTTATTAGCAGGTCTATTAGGCATAAAACTATGAAATTGATACTGCATCATATTTTGAACTGATTTCTTTTTGTTGAAACGAATTTTATAGCAAGCCACCAGTTTGTGTGAAATAATTTGTTTACTGATTATGTTTGATGTTGATCAAGACCGAGCAGGCTTAGAGGGACATGGTTGTGGGTCTGCAGGCAACTATCAACAACCTGGAAGCAGAGCTAGTCAAGGCTTTGGAGTTGGCTGATGGGAACATCAACAATGATGTCGCAGCAAGGGACGAACGGCTAGCGCAGGCCAAAACCAATGTGGATCGCTATGAAGCCATTAGCAAGGATCTGGAACAAATGATGGACATGAACCTGGATCTTGCAAGGAGGAATGCATTGCCTGAACAGGAGGTAGAGCTGGCTCGAAAGGATGCTCTGCTGCTGCGCAAGGAAGCCATCCAGCAGAAGAAGGCCAGCCTTGACGCTGAGATGTTGAAGGCCTAGGGCGCCAGGAACCCATGTTTTTTTCATTATTTTTATGTTTTAGCATGTTCTTTTAAAGAAGAATTTAATTTTGTGTTTTTAGGATGCCGAACAATATCACATTTTATCTCTTGAATAATTAAATTTGTCTTTTGTTTGTGCACAAGTTTTGTATGAACCGGTACATCTGTGTTTTTTACGCTACATGTGTTTCATCCCTCGCAACTTTAAATTTTCTAATGTTGTTTTAGTCTTTTTTATGGTGCTAGCACATCCTAAACCGAACTGAGAGTTGTTGTTATTGAACTTACAAATATTCTTTGTCGTACATTTTATATTTATTTTTTGTGGTGGCTAGCACACCTGAACTGTGTGTACTATGGCGATTAAACTTACAGATGTACCCTAGCAATTAGCTCATATCTTATTTGAGATTTAATGTTGAAGAGGGGTGTGGGTTGGGGGGAGGGGGTTTCCCCCATCTCTATTTTTTAGTACCGCTAGCATTTTTCTGAACTCAGTGTATTGTGGCGATTGAACTTAGAGAGGTTTTGTGGCCTTAGTAATTTTCTTAGTGTACTTTTATTTGGTATTAGCTCTGAACTTAGAGTAATTGTAAAAAATTATAGGGCCCCTATCAATTAGTGTTTTTATATTGCTACCACATCTGAACTGCGAATTATTGTAGTGATTGAACTTGCAAAAAAAAAATCTTTTGAAGACTCGCATCTTGTATAAAATTTTAATTTTGGCTCACATGGATAAAATTTAATATTCTTAAGGTAGCACATCTAAACTTGGATTTAATATTTAAATTGAGGCCCCCCAACATTCTTTTTTGTTTATGAATTTTTTTTATAGGAGCCGTTACATCAAAGCGTCGGCAGCTTAGGGTACGTGGCATAGTTGAACTAATGTCATACTAGCTTAGGGTACGCGAAGTTCAGGCGGTCGTCGTCGCGGTTTCGATGACGGACGTTGAGACGAGTTCATTAGGGGGAAAATAGAACCGTCCTCCATGTCATAGTTGAACTTATAGATTTAAGTGTTTTTTAATTGTTAGACTAAAATCCCGCGGCATGAGGTTTGGGTAGAACACATTTTTTGGTCATTGAAATTTTGGTAGGCGAACTATTTTAATTGTTTCTTTTGGATTGCACCATGTGTTTTAGTTGTACTTACTCAATTTATGTGGCAGGTGATTTATTTTATTTTATTACCTGTATTTCTTTATTTTGTTTTTTTAATCCCATTAAATGGGTGAGTAACTGTTGAATGATGTGCATATTTAAGAAAAATGTTTTAAACTTAATGTGGTGGGAGCCGATTGGTTTTCCCCTTTTCATTTCATTTATGTATAAGTACACTTTCGCTGTAATATGTGGAATAGGAATCTTCACGCCTTTCTTGCCCGCTCCCCGATATTTTCACTCTCTGTTCTCTACTCTATCGGAAGCAGTAGCCGTCGGTGCGAAGCTCGCTCGTAGCTGAAAATCATCGCGTTTGGAGGCTGGATTCCGATCCCTTTTAATCTTCTACAGTTTTGTTGTCCGTTTAATTCGTCCCTGACCCCGTCCCTTGGGTGTTTCTCGGTTGCAGTTTTCTCGTGGTGTGCAGCGGCGCCCGCGTGCTGAATTAGCGTCGATTCTTCGATTTTTGGCCTAGAGGTGAGATTTGAGTCGTTGCTTTAGATTTGGTTTTTCCCTCCCTTCCAGCGCGTTCCTGAAAACCCTAGGGTTTTTGTTGATGTTTCAGGTTTTGTATCGAGGAAAGTTAGGCGCGCACCAGATCTGGATGGCTAGCCCGGGGAAGAGTAAAGACAGCAGCGCAGACGCAGGTTTTTACTCTCTTCTCTGGTTTAGTAGTCGATCTATGAACTATGAATCACATCTTGTGTGAAATGCAAGTGACATGCTTTTTTCTAGTTGTACTGATTTGATGTTGTTATATGAACTAAGGCGATATAACTTACTGTTGATATGTGGAATAGTTTTTCTTTTTTCGCTGATAATCATCTTGTTGCAGATGTTCAAGGAGTGCATGTTCCTCCTGAATCTGAGAAATCTGATCGACTACAAGATCTTGCCAGTGTTGCCAACTATTTTCTTTGTTGTTTTTTCTCATCACGTGTTTTAAAATGTTCTTGGTGTTATTGTTTTACAATTTTTGTTTGGGCATCTGTTGTTACTGTTCTTGTTGAGTATTTTTGCTCCTTGTAACTAGTAATATGTTTTTTTTCTATGCAACGAATGATTTACCCAATGATATAATCAATGAAGTTGTCACAGATATTAACTCCGCGCATCTTGATGATTGCGATGGCAGCCCGCAATTGTCTGTTACTGAGTCACAATCAGTTTATGGTACTGAACCAGTTACGCAGGTTGAGGATGTTCCATTGCAGGTTTGATTGGATTCAGAAAGGAGAAAGAAGAAATTGAACTATTTTGGGAGCAAGAAGGAGTTAAGCCGACGCAAAAGGGTTGTTGGTGTTATGGGTGCTGGTATCGAGCACCTTGATATGATTCCTGAGCATTCAAAAGGCGGTGATGATCATGCACCGGTTGAAAATGCTACTTGTGGTGGAAAGTGTTCGGTTGCAACAAAGTTGAATCTAATGTAGACTAGGTTGACTCAACTCTATTCTCGGTATCGAACGTCTGTGAAAAAAGTTAAGAGGCCAAGGTCAGATTCTGATGTTTCATTTAAACAGAGGAGCTCTCCACGGTTGCAAGCTGCTTGCAATACAACCGTTGACAAAACAAAGAGGCGTAGCCCTTGTGGTGAACCTACTGTCATGAGGTCCCCACGCGTGCAAGGTGCTGTCAAAACAATTGTTGATTACACGCAGAGGCTAAGTCCTTGTGGTCAACCTACTGCAAAGAATGTTATTGTTGACTGTCCTGGCTGAAGCATAGCGGACGGTTCATTTGTTCGTTGCAGCCCACGATGTTTGACTCTGAAGCCGATGTCTGATGTGGAAGTTAACAAGAAGCGGAAAATCCATCCTGCCAAGGTCAACAAATGTGCGAAGAAACGTCAGCCGAAGATCCTGTTTCCGACCCAGACGAGCTCCAGGTTGATTCTGAAGATGAGTTTGTCAAGGTATATTATTTTATCTTCTTGGAGATTTGCTTTTTTATGGTACTGTCCTGATGTTGCTTGATCCTATGAACTGGCAGCTTGGCCTTCTGCAGGTTGTTTTGCATCTAGGTTTATTTAGAATTATAAAATTTCTTCCTAAGATGTACTTATGTATCTACTATAGTTGTACTGAGCACCCTTTTTTAGTTTTGTCAGCAATTAAATGTGGTATAGTTTAGTGAAGAGTTACTTTTTTATATGGATGTTGCCCCGTAAGTACTGATGTGTGTATTTGTATTGTACTGATAGAATTTTTTCTTTTGTGTAAGTTGTTTTGATATTTGTCTTTTTAGTATATATTGTAAGCATCATTATTTTTAATCACTTTTTTGTATTTGAACTTATGAAATAAATTATAGTTGAAACTTATAGCTTAACGATTTTTTATTGTGTGTTTATAGCCTGTTAGAGTGAGGAGCCCGGTGAAAGTTACAAGAGGAAGGAAGAAGAAAGTCGGCGCTATCCTCGATGTTGACACTCAACATCTGAATATTACATTGCGGTGTTCTCTGAAAGAAGTTGACGTCTGTGCAAAATTGTTGAAGCCACCCATGTAGCGAGAGTTCGTTGGGATGGTTTTGGTTCTACCTTCGATTGGAAAGTGAAAGCTAATATTTCTCGCCCTCTGATGGGTGTTCTGTATCTGAAGATTGATCCTGAGATGATGACTTTTGACATGGGCCAGCCAAATAAGAGGCTACGCATCACTAGTGATGGCATGCAGCTTCTTCTTGGTTTCCCTAGAGGCAATCGTACTCCGCCAAGGCCATCAAAGGATGGTTATGATGATGTTGTTATGAGGTTAAAATCAGAGCTAGGCATTAGCAGGATTAGTGACATCAAGATAAGGTATTTGAGGATTGCACTTACGCATCTCTTTGATGACGAAGAAAAAGATGATCTCGCTATCCGTGCGTTCTTTATCATTGTGTTTATGAAAGTTGTTTTGCCTAGAACTGCCACTTGGGTTTCAAGGGAGGCTGCAATGTTCGAGGATCTTTTCATCGAGGACATGGCTGACATGGACTACTGCCATCTGATGGTTGACGAGCTTAGGAGAGCTGTTGTGAGGTACCAAGACAGAATAACTTTAGGAAAGGCAATCACAGGTTGCTCTATCGCGCCTGTACTGATGTATCTGGACTGCCTCATCCGTGGAAAAGCTGCGGAGGTTGATCTGCGAACGCCTCGTATATGTTTCATGAACCAGGAGAATCTTTCATAGCTCGTGGAAGCAGACCTGATATCAAGAGGCAATGCTGACCCGAGGACCTGGGTTTTCGGGAAGCTTCCGGTGAGCTTTCTTTATACTTTCTGTATTTTTTTGTTATGTTATTTGTACCATTATTCTTACATGTTTTTGCTTTTCATGATGTCAGTGGAAAACGCAGGCTGAAGTGGTTTTTTTCGTGTTTATAAACGCCCTATCCTGGAGATGCCGGAGGATACTTCCAAGACTGATAATTTCCATGATATTGGTATAGATGGTTGCCGAACTGAGCGTGCATCTGTTCCCGAACGCGCATCTTTGAAAGGTACCCCTGTGCAGAGTTCTGGTCTTGGTCTTGATGTTGCAATTTCTGGTTTGGAACGCATTGAGCATATGTTAAGTAATGTGCGTTCAGAGTTGGATGTTGCTCCAACTATAGTAGAGCGTCTGAGCCGTATTGCTGGTATACTCCCAGAGGGTGATTGTCTTAATGCTGAAGCTTCGAAGGATTATGTCGAGCTTGAGAGTAATTCTATCAGTGATATCCGTGAGAACACTGGACACCTTTTGAAGAGCTTGGTTCTTCTGAGGAAAAGCATCAAGCTGTTCAAGTCTATGCAAGACTCTCACTACAAGGAGTACGAGGAAAATGATGAGTTTATTATGAAGCAGATGAAGGACAATGATGTTGGTGCTAGCCTTAACGATGTCGATGTTGAGGCTGCTATTGCTGGGGTTGATACAAATGACGCTGGTGTGAATGGTTCTGTTGTTAAGGTTGCAAATTTTCTAACGTTTCCCTTTTTACCAACTTGAGATGATAGCATTTGTGTATCTGAACTTGCATCTATAGTGGCTAGATTAACTATCGGTAATGTACTTGTTGAACTTACAAGTCTTTTTGCATTTATAGTATAGTTTTTTTGGTTCTTTTACGAAAATATTTGTTGTAGGCCGCGCTAGTTATGTGTGTATTTATTGTGCTACTACTTTCGAACTGAGAGTTGGTTTTAGTGTTTTGAACTTACAAATGTTTTTAGTTGAAGATGGGCATCTTGTATAAATTTTTAGCGCCGATAACAATGAGTGTTTTTATTTTTTGCGATCATATCTGAACATAAAGGTATTGTTCGATAGGGGGGAGGATTGGGCCCCCCCCCCCATAGTTTTTTTATTGAAAATGTTTTCTATAACGCTCCTATCATACCTGAGCTAATAGGTTTCATTGTTATGCTGATAAAAAATTTATCACTTTTCTTCCTAACTTGATCTGATAGCAGATGTGTATCTGAACTTTTCATATATATGCATGGGCCAACCGCTTGTTTAATTTTTAATGTTGGCTGGAGGGATTCGATGGAGTCGATGTAGGTGTTCGTGACAATAGGAATGATGTTGGGGTGGATTTCCCTGTTTCTAATGATAGATTTAATGTCGGGGTGGATGGTCCTGTTTTTGAGGTGATACACTTTTATTCTTTTTTTTAGAAGGATGATCTGTGAATGGTTTTTGTAGTTGAACTGTTTCGTGTAAATTCGTGGGCTTTATTGTTTAAGTTGTTTTGTCAAGTGGCCATCGATGGAGAGTATGAATGTGCTACTGATGGTGTACTGAGTTCTTCACCCGCTGAGAAGACCAAGGTTTATTATTTTTTAGGGATTAGGCTTTTTTCCAACGCGTCGCTCATACTGCTGTTCCAACCATCTGTACAGTTTTGTCTTTGCACATGATTAGGTTGTCTGTTATGACAGTGATGTGCAGTTGGTTCGAACAGACTTAGGCAAAGATTGTGCTCACTGTGCAGTTGGTTGTCTATTTTTGTCTTTTTCGCCCTCGCTGCTGAACTTAGGCGAAGATTGTGATTGAACTTTTGTAGTGTCTTTATGTTAATGTTTTCTCGCTTTTTTCGCTCAAGGATTTTGCTGGTGATACTGGTGCTAAGTCTGTTCCAACCGTCGATGTTGTTGTAAATGCAAGTCGCGGAGTTGATGAGCAGTCTTCTAAGGTTTTTGCATAATAATCAATAGTTGAACTTGTTGCACTTCGTGTTTCCACTGTCATTGCGAGTGTAATCAAACTTATGTAAGTTTAATGTGTTTAAACAGGTTGCCGCTGAACTCAAGGCGACGGCAGCTGTTGTAAATGCAAGTTGCAGAGTTGATGAGCATGCTTTTAAGGTTCGCGCATAATAATCACTATTTTTTTGAGGCAGAACAGTAGGGCAAAGCCCCACTGCAATTTTTCCATTATTTAAAATAAAAGGAGTCTGTTACATGGTGACTTGAGATAAGCAAGAAAAAATAAAAATAAAAATAAAAGTGGAAAGCCTCAAAAACCATAGGCATTAGCCTGAAAAGGAGAAAAGAACTTAAAAGAAAGACTCAAGCCAATCTTTGAAAGCTTGAGAAAATTTGGTCCTCATCCTATATCTCAGCAGTTTGAGTTCAACAAAATAAAGGTCCTTCCAGCTCTGTATAGAAGGGTGTATGTTCTTGAAAATTCTGTTATTGCGAGTTATCCAAATTGTCCAGGCAGCTATAATGATGATGTCCATTGCAAATGGAAGTTGTAGCTTGGATTTGATGTCTCCAATTATGTCAAAAGTGTGCAGGTTCTGACTTCGAGTGGGACAGACAAAGTCCCAGCATTGTCTAGCAAAGGGAAAATTCTAGAAAAGGTGTCTCAAAGTTTCTTCATGATCACAATTCAGTGTAGCACAATTATAGGATTCCAGTGTGAAAGATTTCCTTCTGAGTAGGTTTCTAGTGTTGAGCATGTCATGTAGAAGTAACCAGAAGAAGACTTTGTGCTTTGGTAGGAAGGAAGATGCCCAAACCCATTTGAAGTGAGGGGGGCCAGTGGTTGTTCCAATGATGCTCTTGTAGGCTTTTGAAGAACTGAAAGATGTTGAACCCCATATGTAACTCCATTTATCAACTGAATCATCATTGTTACTGTGAGCGTAATTCTGGCAAAGCTGATTCATTGCTTGAAATTCTATGTAAGCTTCTCAAGAAAGGGGTAAATGAAACAGGTCTTCCATATATTCTATCCTCATGTAACCATGCACTGTAACAGTGTGACACTTGGCAAGGAGTATAGGTGAGGGAATTGGTGTTGGAAACACTGTTGTGACCAAAGATCAGACCAAAAGAGGGCACTTTTTCCATCCCCAATGTTACATTTTGCAATTGCTTTAAACATGGGCAGCAAGTTCAGGTTAGTTTTCCACCAGAAGGATCCAATGAGGCCAGAACTAGGAAGCTGGCCAGAAGAGTAGTAAGTTTCCCAAATGAGGCTTACCCAAGGGATGTTTTCTCTGTTGAAGAATTTGTGCATATTTTTCAGGAGAAGGGCAATGTTCTGGGCAGAAATGATGGGTACCCCCAAGCCACCTTCATTCTTTGGTCTGCAGACAGTATTCTACGCCACCATGGCAGGTTTTTTGTACTCCATATTTGGACCTCTCCAGAGACAATGCCTGAGGTATTTGCATATTTGTTGTTTGACAGTTTCAGGAAGGTCAAGACAAGTCATGTGGTACACTGCCATAGAGGAAAGGTTGGATTTCACAGCAATCAATCTTCCAGCATAAGAAAGAAGAGTGGCCACACCATTTAGTTTTGAAGCAACCTTGTTCACCAGAGGAAGACAATGTTCTACTTTTGGTTTGTGAATTCCAAGGGGGATTCCAAGATAGGTGATTGGAAATCTGCTCTGTTGACATTGCATGGTCTCAATAAAATGAGAGGCTTTCTCCTCATCCAAGTTTATGGGAATCATACTGGATTTCTGGTAATTAACCTTTAAACCAGTAGCACTTGTGAAGTTGTTGAGGATTGCTTTCTGGCATAGGATTTGTTTGGCATCAGCTTTCATGATCAAAAGAGTGTCATCAGCATACTGTACAATGGGAAAATCTGGGCATGCTGAGAATTGCAGAGGAGGGGTGAGGGCTATGTTTATCATTGGACTATTGATCATAGATTGCAACAGATCAGCAGTGATCACAAAGAGAAGTGGAGAGAGAGGGTCACCTTGTCTAACCCCTCTCTTGCAGTAGAATTTTTTCCCGGGGATGCCATTTAGCAGGACTGAAGATGTGGCATAATGGAAAAGTAGGTCCATCCAAGATATCCATTTGTCTCCCAAACCTTTTACTCTTAGAACTTGGATGATGGTGGAGTATTCAATAGTGTCAAAATCCTTTTCAAAGTCCAACTTAAGCAGTAGGCATTACTTTCCTTATTGTTGGCACTGGTACAGAAATTCAAAAGCCCAAGCAATGCAGTCATGAATAGCTCTGTCTTTAATAAAGCCATATTGATTGATGTGGATCAGCTTAAGAATAATCTTTTGCAGTCTGTTGGCCAGGATTTTGGTGATCATTTTGAGAGAAGTGTTAAGCAGAGAAATTGGCCTGAAGTCACTGGGGGATTTTGGATTTTGTATTTTAGGAACCAAAGTGATGAAAGAAGAATTAATACTCTCAAGGTTGATGTCTCCCTTAAAAAAATCTTCAATGAGCTTCAGAATGTCAGGGGCAATGATGTCCCAGCAAGCCTTGTAGAATTCATTGTTAAAGCCATCAAGTTCTGGGGATTTACCATTGGGCAGGTCATCAATGACAAATTTAATCTCCTGGATTGTAACAGGTTCCCCAAGCTCTCTCATGACATCACTATCCTGGTTTTGTATGAAATCCTGTATATTGATAGGCATATGAATGTTTTGACTTGTGCCCAGTCTCTGTTTGAAAGCATTCCAAAGGAGAGCAGCTTTTCCTTCATGGTCTGTAATTGCAACATCATCAGAGTTCTGAAGGGGAAAAATAAAGTTATGTCTTCTGTTAATTGTTGCTTTAGCCATAAAGAACTCAGAGCATTCATCTCCAAACTTGACCCATTTAATTTTGCCTCTCTACTTCCAATAAATCCTCTGATTATTTAGCAGCTGCAGTAGTCTTTCCTTAAGCAAGGTTCTGAAGTTACTTTCAAAATGTGATAGAGTTCTAGAGTCCTCAAAGAAGTCAAACATGAAAACATAATCATTAATCTCCTGAATTTGTTTTTTAAGAGATGGAATGCTTTTAGACCATAATTTGAGGGCTCTTCTCAAGTTTTTGAATTTAGCATTCAGGCTTTTGGCAGCATCTTTAAATCCCACAATAATGCTCCAAGCATTTTGAACAATATCTTTAAAGTCAGTGTGTTGGATCCAATAATTCTCAAATCTGAATAGTTTGAACTTCCTGCATATAGTGTTCGCACTTATGTAAGTGTGTCGTTTTTTGAAACAGGTTGTTGCTGATCGTGAGGCGGCGCCAGGTTGAGCAGTAGATTCTAGTGTAATGATTTATCGTGAGAATATAGCTGTCCCCGATGATTTTGATTGCAACATACGTGGTGGCAAATCGCCTAGTGGCACTAGCGACAAGCTTGTTAGTGATTTTGTTGGTGATGATGTGGCTCAAGTTCTCGAGTATAGTTGTTCACCGGTAGTCGAGGTTATTCCCAGTGTCGAACTAGTGTTATTTATTTCGTCAGGTCTGTGCATGCAGGATGTGCCATCGCCGCAAGATGTGTCATCGCCGCAGGTTGTGGTATCATCGCAGGAAGTGTCATCGTCACAGGATTTGGAGTTATCATCAACAGTTACCAAGACTATTGATAAATTTTACTTTCCTGTCACAACGATGTGTGTCAATCGCAAGAAACGGTTAGTTCTGATTTTCATGTTTTTTGAATGATTTTTTCATCCACTTACATGTTTTTGTCTTAACATTTAATTTCCTTTTCATAGCGAGCAAAACAATGTTTCAAAACGCAAAGTGCGACGCAACCGTTGGCGATGTAGCTTCTTCATTTAGTGGATGTGGCATGCTCAACTCCAATGTTGCTGATGTTTGTCTTTACGCTCTGCGTATGAAGTACGGAGGCACAGAGACCCTTATTATTCCGAGATGGCTAACGGTTAGTGTGACGCGCTATTCTCAATCAGTTTTGGTCCTTCCAATTTTTTTGGTCTTTTCATGGTTTATAAGCGTGTATTAGTGATGTAGTGTTTTAACCACTTTTTGCTTTTTTGTTGGTAAACCAAGATCCTTGGTGGGATGTTTGACCCTAATGTGTTGCGTTGGTTTGCAAGGACAGGGCCCGACATCATTGATGGTTTCGACTTCGTATGTTACTAAGTCTTTTGTTTTTTGGGGGCATAGAACCGATGTTTCTTGCATACTTGAACTTACGTTTCTTATCATTTTTAATAACTGGTTATTCTTTTTTAGGATGTTTGAACTGATGGATTCTTGTGTTGTATTTTATTTGGCAGATGTACTTCCCAACATTTGACCCGCCTTTGCTTTCGCCTGGATGAAAACTTATAACCGGCGAAGAGGTCGGCCATTGGGTCCTGATTATTCTCAATTTGAAGTTCCGCCGCTTCGAGTTTCTTGACTCATTGTAACAGCCCAGATTTCACAAAAATTAAGAATTTTTTTTTCGGTGTGAATTGTTTGATTGTCTGATTTGTTTGTGATGTTTGCATCCCCGATTTATCGATCGGCAATTATTCCCCCCCCCCCCCTCTTATCTCGTATCGGACGGAGACCGACCCTTGCCACCCTGACACTCGACCTTTGCCACACCGGGTTTCACCCGATCACCGTCGCGGAAACCCACACAAGACCAGCCGCAGCCAACGGAACGAAAAACCCCATTTAATAAGTAAACGGGTTATTTTAATAGCGCGCTGGAAAGTGTTCTCGGAACGGTTACAGAGCAAGATGAACGTCACAGGCTCGATGCGCTGATCGCCCAGTTCGAAGTTTTACCCGAATCGGAGGTCCTGCGGACCCCCGGCGCGCGTGAGAGAAAAACCTGGGATGTTTTTGCAAACTGCCAGCCACCTGGGCTACATAACGACCACCACTCTCCCACCCCTTTCTAGGGTTTACCCTAAGCCAAAATTGCAGCCACCCCTCCAAATTGCCCAAATCTGCCAGAAATTCCCCCTCTCCCCGAAACCCTAGCTCTCCCTCTGATCTGGACCGTCAAATCTGAGATCCAATGGTCCAGATCGCGTCCTCAGCCTCCCACAGCAGTCCAGCCCACTCCGGCCCCCACCGGGCTCAAGCCGCCGCCGCCGTGCCCTCTCAAGCCCATCTGGCCATCCGAGCGCCGCCGCCTACCGTGGAGCAAGCCAGGGCAGCCGTCGCGCCTCCGTCCAACGCCGGTGAGCCGCCGCCGCCTCCTCGATGCACGTCGGGTGAGCTCCGCCCTCTCCTCCCTCTGCCCTCCTCCTATCACCATCTTTCCCTCTCCCTCCTCCAGCAACTGCGCCACCGCCGGCGGAATTTTAAGCTCCGCCGCGCCATGACCAAGGTCGGCCGAGCCGGAGGTCGCCTGAAGTCGCTGCGCTCCTCACCACGCCCCGGATCCAGTGGGAACTGGCCAGATCCGCCCATTCCCGCAAGGCCCCGCAGCCCCCCGCCGTCCTCGCCTCCCAAGCGGCCTCGCCGGAGCTCTGGTAGCCGCCGTTGCGGTTCTGGGAGCCGATCCGATCGGGAGGAGTTCGACCCTGTGCCTTCAGCCACGCCCGACTGGGTCTCCTGAGCAGCGTGGGCCGGCGCGCCCAACGCAATCAGTACGGCCCAGCTCGCCTCCTCTGGCCCAGTCGCGTCCCCGTCCTAGATCGCCCAGGGCGAGCCACTGCAAAGCCCTACGCACCGCTGCCTCTTGGGCTCGGCCCAGCAAGGTGAGCTGCTTTTTTTCATTTTTCCTTTTTTTCCCTGTTGTGAGTTGGGCTCAGCCCAATAACCGTGTAGCGCCCATGAGAGACTTTTAGTTATTTTGTGCTGCACTTGTTTAGGCCTAGTAGCTCAGCTTTCGGCCCCGTAGGCCTTTTTATTTTTTTCGTTAGTTTAAATTGCAGATTGTTGTTGTATTTTGCGAGAGCTATATCTTTTCACCTGTTTGTCGGATTGCGACGCGTTATACATGGAAATTGCTTAGTTTTTCATGTAGAATAATAAAATGTGCTCATTTTCCATGTTTGTACTTGTCTACATGTTTTTTTGCTTCTAATTACACTGCTTGCCACCGAAAACCGTTTCTTTAATAACTTTTCAACTGTTGCTCTGATTAAAATGTTCTTTATATGTACCTTGATTAGTTTTTCATGTACTTTGTGTTTATGCTATTGTTTGTTGTTGTTAACCAACCTAAAATATGGTTTAGGTCAGAACAGTACCAAATGCTTTAATTGTTGTGGGGTACTTAGTGTTATGACATGTTTAGGATTGTGCCTCACTTAAATTGACTAGCACAGATAGTTTACCTTATGCTTCACCTCTTGCCATGTTTGTGTGCTATGCCATGCTTGAGTGAGATGCCATGTTAACAACCTTTTCTCATCTTGTGTAGCTAAACAACTTGAACCCTTGTAAATGTGCGGTATCGTTGTGTGTGACGAGTACTCCACTTAACCTGTTAGTAACCGCTATCGATGGTAGGTGCGATGTCTCGTGTTGCCTTCTTGTTGATGCTTGCTCGTGTTTTCTTCGTAGTAATAGATGCTTGATCGTTGATTGCCTTTTCCATTATTTCCTTCTTGTGTGCTTCCGCGGGTACCATTGGAGATGATGCGAGCTTGCGATCAACTACACCTTCGGAACCCGACTTATCAACAGGCAAGGACTATACATTACTTATGATCCATTCTATTTCAACCAGCGGTTTGCATGCTAGTCTAGGATAGGTTCGATGTTTGATCCTACCACATGTTTACTACCTCTATCAAACCGATACAGCCATGTCCCCTGAAGGCGCGAGGGTTGACGGGTGTAGTCTTCTCTCCCTTCGTTGGTGAGCCCCAAGTGGAAGGCGTGATGCAGCACAGCAGAAAATTTCCCTCGGTAAAGATACCAAGGTTTGTCTCCAGTAGGACTCCAGAGATGATAAGTAGGTGTCAGCGGCGCAACTGACGCGGACCTGCACACAGACACAGATAACTTTGTTCCCAACGAAGTTCAGAGAGGTTGTCAATCTCTCCGGTCTTGTTGTTTACAAAGGATAAAACGCAAGGGATAATAATAGCAACTTGAAAGTAAATGCAGAAAAGTAAATATAGCGTGGAAACAATGATAAGGATATGGACCGGGATACGTGATGTTCGCTAGTGATGTCTCTCTCCCAAAAGACAATAAAATTGCTATTTGAGGTAAACAAATTACAGAAAGGCAATTGACAGGATTATGAACGCAGCACAATGCTAACTATGCTACAAAAGAAAGGAAGAGGTTCAAAAGCACAGGCAGTACGCCAAGGTAAGTAGACCGAAATCCATCTGCATCTACTACTAATCATCCACCTTGAGATATCTATCCAGAACATCTCGCTGGTATTAAGTTGTGAGCCCCACCCAAAGTGTAAACCCAAAGCAACAGACAACTGCATTAAAAAGAACTCTGCATAAAGTAAACAATCCTTGTAACCGCGGTTACAAGCACCGTTGTTTTCCCCCTTGTGGCAACAGCACATCCCCTAGACTCATGTTTCTGTCACTCAAGCGTGTTATCGGGGGCATGAACCCACAATCTAGCACAACGCTCCCTCTTGGAGTCACTACCTACTACTAGGCCAAAGAAATAAACAGCAACGGGGAACATGCAAGAATTACTTAGGAACAAAAATATAAGAGATAAAAACCAAATATTTACTCTATCACAATCTGAACATAATCTCATAATCCACCATATCCTATCAAACTCAACAAAGCAATAGCAGAAATATTACAAAGGTGCCTCGATCATGTTGGGCAGCTCACGAGGTCTAAACAATGAAGATCAACGAGGGGAGGAGAACATCACATAGCTACTGATCACGGACCCATGGTCCAAGGAAAACTACTCACGAGACATCCGGGGAGCATCAATGGTGGAGAGGAGACTCCCGGAGGTCAATCCTCCCTCCGGCAGGGTGCCGGGAAGAGGTCTTCTGGTGCTCCCGATCTTCGGAAGCGCGGCGGCGGTGGAACAGAGGCGAGTTCGCCGAATAGGGTTCTCTTTCTGGGGTTTTCCCGTGACGGGGGATAAATAGGCGAAAGCGGGCAGCCAGAGGTGGGCCAGGGGCCCAGGCGCCCCCCTGGCGCGGCCAGGGGTGGGGCCGCGCCGGGTGGCCGCCTGGGCCCCCTGGCTCCCCTCTGGCCCCTCCCGGGCTCTTCTCGAAGCTTTCGTCATGCTGATTTTTTATCTGAATTTTCCAGAATTTTTCTGGCACTTTTTATATGGGGGAAAACTGAAATAGAAAAATAGCAGAAAACAAGAACTGGCACTGGGGTGCACTGAGTTAATAGGTTAGTCCAAATATGATCAAAAGTGTATGAAAGTGTATCTAGATCATAGCAATATCACACAAAACATGCATGGAGCAAGCAGAAATTATAGATACGTTTTGGACGTATCAACATCCCTAAGCTTAATTCCTGCTCGTCCTCGAGTAGGTAAATGATAACAACATAATTTCTGTGGTGACATGCTAGCAACCATATAAGAACTTTGTAAAGTAAAGGAATCAAGGTTAGAGATTCAATTCAAGTCATAACATGCAAGAGTATATATTAACATTGAAACAAGTAACAAAAGAACAATAGGTGCAAGATCTCTCGCTGTCCGTGACTTGAATGTCTCCAAATGGTGTTTGCATGCAAGAAGGGGGATAGGGAATACGAGAAAAAAGTATTTTTGTGTTGAGAACTCAATCTACTAAAGTTTCACACTTGGTCTTCTTTGGAATCTTATCTTGACTCGTCCCCAGACCACTAGCCAGGTACAAGTCAATTTGATCCACTCCTTTTCGATATTTCGAGCACTCATGCAATGGATGAGCGTAAGCACGAGAGTTGACACTTAGGATGGCAAAGAGAGAAATATGGTGGAGGAGGAAGACAAAAAGGATGAGAAAGGCTCACATCAATGAGGACAATCATAGGCGAGAGAAAGTCAAATGATAGATATGATGTGAGGAGTAGGGATTGCCATGCAACGGATGCACATATGAGCTAAAAAGCTCTCCAATGGAACTAGTGGGGGTGCATCTAACTTGCTTGCTCAAGAAGACCTAGAGCTCTTTTAAGGAGGCTCATCCTTGGAATATGCAAGCCAAGTTCTATAGTGTGAAGGTCCCCACATAGCTATATGCATAATGACCATCTCTATGGAGTACAAGGATATAAAGGGATTACTAGTTTGGATCTCTCAAAAGGATAGTAGTGTTGCCCCTTTCTCTCTTTTTATTTCTTTTTTCTCTTTTTTCTATTTTTTTGTATTTCTTTTGGTGGCCTCAATGGCTCTTTCTATTTAACTCTCATTTGTCCTCTTTGGGATCTTTTAATGTGTCCACTTTGGGATCTTTTCCTCACTTAAGGGCAACACTCTATTTTACAATAAGGTATAGGAAATCTTCACACTTTACAAGTTACTCAAAATCATAAAAAAGATGTAACTATCATGATGTATGCAATGTATGCCGCTGCCAGTGTAGCAGGAACATGTATGACATGAAGATCAAGTCATGAAGAGGTGGAAGTGGCATGGCAATGTAACTCGGAAAGGCTATGGAAATGCCTTGATAGGTAGGTATGGTGGCTATTTTGAGGGAAGATATAAGGAGGCTTATGATGACAGAGCGTATCATGCCAAGGGTTTGGAAGTACCGGCGAAGGTGGACACCAACTCTCGGAGGGAGAAGAAGGCAATGCACGGCACGGGAAAGGCTAGCAAAATATGGGAAGGTGGAAGTGTCAACTCTCAATACTTACATTAGTCCGAAGAACTCATGCACTTATTATCGGTAACTCTCAATCTAGTAAGGAGGTTCACAAAGAGACAAGTACCCCGAGGAGGAGTGTATGGGGGTTTGGTTATCCTTGCGCATCCTCGACTCATGGTACGTGAGTGTACTCTAATATTCGACTCCTCAGAAGAGTAGTGATCCATCTAGTAGCTAGAGTTCTCAACTAGTTTTGTAGGTTTTGAAAATAAACACGGATTTCCCAAAATACGACACCTATCACTAATAGGCTAGAGCTCTTGACACCAAAAGTTCAAACATTACTCACATCAATACCTCAAAACTATTGCAAGCTACTACTAAAATTAAATAGCAACCTCAATTACCTACTTTCAGGACAAGACACAACTCAGTGCAACAACCAACTCTCTTAAAAAGATAAACATGAAAACTAAAGAGAGTTCCAGCGACAAACTAAACAAAAGCCAAGGCTCTTGCTAAAGACAAACTAAAACTAAGACTAAACATGGCAGTAGCTATGAAAAGATAAAGAACACACAACAGCAAGAAGATAGGCAGGAAAAATCCTATGATGTTTTCTAAATTTTGAAAGTGGAGCGTGTTTCTCTCCCACACAAAGTAGGACAGGATCTAACTTGTTATGAACAGCAAGAAAAGCTAAAGAAACTAAAAATAAAACCTAAGAGCGAGATGCTCCAAGCATAGCACATAACGCATGAAGTGATAAAAATATAGTGAGACGAAGGACGAACTGATGATCGTTAATGGAGAAGGGGATGCACGGGGGCATCCCCAAGCTTAGACGCTTGAGTCTCCTTGAATATTTATTGGGGATGCATGGGGCATCCCCAAGCTTGAGCGCTTGACACTCCTGGATCTTCTTTCATCATCTTCCATCGCACACTTGAAAACTCCCTTCATACATAACTCATCACAAGCTGATTAGAGAGGTTAGTACTCTTAATAAATAATTTTTTCTCCACTGGATAAAAAGATATTCTTGAAGAGCTACTGTTTCTCAAGAGTTCCAAAAAAACTTTGCAAAGAAAAAGCAAGCTTAAGGTTTGCAAAAGTTAGGAGAGACAAAACGTGGCAGAATCTTTGAAAAACAGAACAGCAGATAGTAAATAATTTTTTAGGGGTACTTCTACCACTCAAATCAAAAAACTCAGAACATACGGAAGTTTCGTAATTGTATAGAGCATACTGTGTAAAAATTTCAGCTCAAAAAGAGGAACTGGGATTTTTCTGGAATTTTTCTGGTCACGAGGACAGAATCTGTTTTCTGGACAGCATGTCACAACTTTTACTTCCCTTGCCGTAAGAGGCTATAACTTGGCACAAAGCTGAAAAATAAAGATACAATGATGTTGCTACAGAAGTAAAATCATCAAGACACAAAAAAAGAAAAAAGAAAACTCCTAAATTCGTTGCGGGCTGCCTCCCGAAAGCGCTTCTTTAAAGCCATTATCTAGGCTTAATACAAAAAGAAGAATCAAGGGTATCCAAGATCAGAATCATAAAAACCCTCAAATTTATTTTCAATAAGTTCCTTCTTCTTCTTACTAGGAAAGCTATACTTACCTTTCGCCATACCGCGTAAGCGTATGTGCCTATTAACAATATCAGTGAAGCCTTTCATAGCACGGAGGAAGTCTCTTCCGAGCACAATGTTACTTTGGTTTGGCTCCATGATGAAGAAATCCATTGGTGCAATCCTATGGAGGAATGCAACTTGGAATTCTTTTACCTTTCCTTTAATCTCTGAAATATCTCCATTATAATGTTCATGATAAGATGATAATATATCCATATCCAGTTTCAAAGAATCATAAACTATTTTTGGCATAGTAGAAACTGTGGATCTAATATCACAAAGAGCAAGGAAGCTTTGGTTAGAGATGCTAATCCTAACAAAGGGCTCCCAGTCATCATCTATCCCCAACATTTCTTTCTTGTTGGACTTAAGTTCTTCTACTTTCCTTAAATCTAGAGCATCTAGTCTTTTCTCAATAGTGGCAAGTCTATCTATGACATTATCAATACTATGATCATAAACAAAATAACTAGATAGACTATGCAAAATCTCAAGAGACCTATCTTCATCACACTCTAGAAAATCTCCTTCAGCTATAATGTCAAGAGAGTGTTTACACCACTTAAAAAGACCATGATAAAAATTTCTAAGCACAATCTTTATAGATATCCAAGGCATGATTATTTTATGTGCTTCAGAAATTTTGTCCCATGCCTTCTTCATATTTTCTCCATCCCTTTGACGGAAATCGAGAACTTCCGATTCCCGCAAAGAACCTAGCCCTAACATGTTCATGTAAACAAGGAGGACTACTAACAGCAAGATAAATAATTTTTTTGTAAATTTTGATAAAAGACACAAAGATAAAAACTGAAAGATAAACTAACAAGACTAAAAAACAAAGGTAAAGGGTAGTGTGCAACTCCCCTATCTTAGCCCTTGGAGTCCCCGGCAACGGCGCCAGAAATTTGCTTGATGGCGCGAGGGTTGACGGGTGTAGTCTTCTCGCCCTTCGTTGGTGAGCCCCAAGTGGAAGGCGTGATGCAGCACAGCAACAAATTTCCCTCGGTAAAGATACCAAGGTTTGTCTCCAGTAGGACTCCAGAGATGATAAGTAGGTGTCGGCGGTGCAACTGACGCGGACCTGCACACAGACACAGATAACTTTGTTCCCAACGAAGTTCAGAGAGGTTGTCAATCTCTCCGGTCTTGTTGTTTACAAAGGATAAAACGCAAGGGATAATAATAGCAACTTGAAAGTAAATGCAGAAAAGTAAATATAGCGTGGAAACAATGATAAGGATATGGACCGGGATACATGATGTTCGCTAGTGATGTCTCTCTCCCAAAAGACGATAAAATTGCTATGCGAGGTAAACAAATTACAGAAAGGCAATTGACAGGATTATGAACGCACCGCAATGCTAACTATGCTACAAAAGAAAGGAAGAGGTTCAAAAGCACAGGTAGTACGCCAAGGTAAGTAGACCGAAATCCATCTGCATCTACTACTAATCATCCACCTTGAGATATCTATCCAGAACATCTCGCTGGTATTAAGTTGCGAGCCCCACCCAAAGTGTAAACCCAAAGCAACAGACAACTGCATTAAAAAGAACTCTGCGTAAAGTAAACAATCCTTGTAACCGCGGTTACAAGCACCGTTGTTTTCCCCCTTGTGGCAACAGCACATCCCCTAGACTCATGTTTCTGTCACTCAAGCGTGTCATCGGGGGGCATGAACCCACAATCTAGCACAACGCTCCCTCTTGGAGTCACTACCTACTACTTGGCCAAAGCAATAAACAGCAATGGGGAACATGCAAGAATTACTTAGGAACAAAAATATAAGAGATAAAAACCAAATATATTACTCTATCACAATCTGAACATAATCTCATAATCCATCAGATCCTATCAAACTCAACAAACAAATAGCAGAAATATTACAAAGGTGCCTCGATCATGTTGGGCAGCTCACGAGGTCTAAACAATGAAGATCAAAGAGGGGAGGAGAACATCACATATCTACTGATCACGGACCCATGGTCCAAGGAAAACTACTCACGAGACATCCGGGGAGCATCCATGGTGGAGAGGAGACTCCCGGAGGTCAATCCTCCCTCCGGCAGGGTGCCGGGAAGAGGTCTTCTGGTGCTCCCGATCTTCGGAAGCGCGGCGGCGGCGGAACAGAGGCGAGTTCGCGGAATAGGGTTCTCTTTCTGGAGTTTTCCCGTGACGGGGGATAAATAGGCGAAAGGGGGCAGCCAGAGGTGGGCCAGGGGCCCCAGGAGCCCCCCTGGTGCGGCCAGGGGTGGGGCCGCGTCGGGTGGCCGCCTGGGGCCCCCCTGGCCCCTCCCGGGCTCTTCTCGAAGCTTCCGTCATGCTGATTTTTTATCTGAATTTTCCCGAATTTTTCTGGCACTTTTTATATGGGGGAAAACTGAAATAGAAAAACAGCAGAAAAAAGGAACTGGCACTGGGGTGCACTGAGTTAATAGGTTAGTCCAAATATGATCAAAAGTGTATGAAAGTGTATCTAGATCATAGCAATATCACACAAAACATGCATGGAGCAAGCAGAAATTATAGATACGTTTCGGACGTATCATCCCCTCCAAGCAAACCTTGTACTGCTATGTTACTATTGCTCGTTGCTCAGCCCCTGCTTAGTATGGATGCTTAGGATGCTACGATGTTACCTTGTTACTCCTTGGTTTTGGCTATCACATTATTATATTGTTGTTGATGATATGATTATTAAAATGTTGACTATACTCGACAAAGGTTGGAAGGTCTAGGTTATCCCGCCCCGGCGCTTTCTTCCATTTGAGTCACCTAGGACCCGAGTTCCGGGTATTGTGTCTCTTGACGAGCGTGCCTAACCGCATGTGGGATACTATGGGGTCCCCTCTTCTTACCTATCTAGCTTCAAACATTTCTAGTGGTGGCCCAAGCTGATTTACCATTTGAAAACCGTGTGTGTATCTGTCGGGTCTCTCCTAGCAGATGTTCTTTAAAACAAACCGGGTCAGTGGGAACTTTGTTTTCCTGGTGTTCCACCTGATCAGCTAGGACCCGGCCTCATGTGAGAATTACCAGCAATCCAACTTGCGTCATACGATAGAGTCCGATCCGAGAGCGTGGCCAGCTTTTGGATTGGGTGTCGACTCCCCGGGGGCCACCCGGATTTGTTCGTTGTTAGCTAGAGGGACCTGTCGTTTCGGATCTCACGGGACTAAATCATAAAATGGCTTCCTGTGATGGGTAGAAACTGAGAGTGATGGGCGTGCGTGTGGAGCCTTGTAATGGGCAGTTGGTACACCCCCTGCAGGGTTAAATCTTTTCGAGAAGCCGTGTCCACGGTTATGGACGACTTGAGACCTACTCCTTGTTCGTAGACAACAACAACTGAGATAATCTTAATATATAACTTGATCAATGTGTGTGTGCCTTGACTGCTTCTTCTTCGTCGGGATGCGAAGAGGAGGACAAGGATAGGGTAGGTGTTATGCTTGCGTAAGTAGGTGAATAGCCGACTTGTTGGAGGCGATTCCTCATCGAATGCTTGGCTTCTTACCTTACTCTCTAGATCGTTAGCCACTTCATAAATGCTAGCACGGCAGCAACCTCACCACTTACCCCATCCTTATCGTAAACTACTAGTTGTCCTAGAATGACGAGAGATGAAATCCTTGTTGGGTCAGATGACCACTACAGTTGGATGCTGAGTACTTTTGTACTCATGATACTACCCCCAAACTCTTTTCAGGGTTCTGATCGACAACAGGTATGGTGATCGACGTTTCACGTGGAGATTCGACGACGACTAGTTAGGCGGATCCCGGCAGAGGGCCTGGACCCGTGTGGTTATGCGGATCGATGATTTTCTCTTTGCCAGTAGGCATTTCATTGTAGTCTGTACTCAGACATATACCTTCCGCTGATGTATTGTACTTAAGGCAGTTGTATGCCGATTTTATGAGATGTTGTATCCTTGTATCTGTAATGTTGTGATATCATGTTGGAAATCCGGGGCATATGGCTATGTCATATGTCGCGGTGGGACCGATATGTGCTTCGTCCCCGGATCTGGATGGAAACACCTAGATCTGGAACAATACCACATATCGGGCCTTACACTCATACCGTGAAAAGAACGATTCTTGTGCCATTACTTTCGCGAAAAACATGACTGATAACATCAAATAAGTGTGGAGGCAATCTTGTGTTCAAAGTGCAAAACCACTTAATGCTTTTTCTATTGATGATTTCTCTAGTGAGTTTGTTCGTGTGCCGAAGCAGCAAAACACGTGAGTTTTTGTTGTTTACTATTTACTTTTTCGCTGTTTTTTCTAGTTGTGCTCTAATTTCTAGCTTCTCTCCTTGTGTTTTTGTCTATATATTACTGTTTTAACATACCTATTTTTCTTGTTTTTATTTTTCCACAGGATTGATTGCGGTTTCTTTATGCTACAGAACTGCAACTCGTGTCATTGCAGGGACGATGGAGTGATGGAAATCCTAGGCTACTAGTATGAAGACATTCATGTCATTAGAAAAAATCTTTTGTATTCATTAGCGACCAGCGGTCTTTTTGAGGTTGAATTTCAGGGCATGTTTGGTATGGAGCCATGTACGTGTAGTGATTTATTTTTCTATTCATCTTCCTTTATTTTTATCCGAACCATCACACATTGTATTGTTGAACTTACCTTATCCCATTTTTATTTTATTTTTTCGCAGGTCCTAAGCTTGAGCTAGGGGAGGGGGATTATAGAATTTTTGGCACATAGTTTCAGGAGCTTGAACGCCAAGTTATAGATTTGAGCCAGGCATCATCCCCTGGGAAGACAAGGTCTGGTGTTAAGAAGGGTCGTGTCGAAGCTATTAAGAATGAAGCTAAAGTTGTTATCAGGAGTCCAGTTACACTAAAGGAACCCATCACTCAACTAATCGATAGCAGTTGAGATGAAGATTTCTCCAAGATTGCTCAACCCATGGGTAGATTCACCAGGAGCGGTGCTGCTAAAGTTTTTTCTCCGCATGCTCAAGGAGGGCGCCGCAAGGGTGGTGCTTGCAGGAAGGCTCCTGCAGTTGATTCAGTGAACATTACAAGCACAAAGAGTCCAGCAAATTCTCCCATTAAGTTATGTCCCCCTGTCCAGGAGCTGGTACTATACAAATTCCCTCATCTGGAGAAGGCCAGGAAGTTGTACAATCTCATTACAAGTGAAGAAGGGGCCGTGAAGTACCGTGAGTAAGTTCTCTGGTAGTTAGTCTTTTTTTCTATGATGTACGGTGTTTTGTTTTTCACCTAGAACTGTTGTCGGTGTTACTGCTGAACTGATGTGATATATGTTTGATTTTTTAAATTGCTTTTCTGGTGTCTAATTTTGTGCCTAATTGCAGCACAATTTTTGCGTTGATATTGCAACCGTTCGAAGCTGATTCTCCATTTACTGGCGCTCGAATTATTGAATCTTTTGGTCCTGGCCAGCAGATGGAAGCGGATTTAATGGAATTCCTTATCAACGACTGGAAAGAAGACCCCTAAATAAACCACAATTTTATATCTAGAGAAAGGATTGTGCTAAGTCCGTACTTCATTTCGGTAAGGAATGAAAGAAATTTTATTGTTATTGTTTGGTTCTTGCACTGAGGATGCATGTTGCCTTGAACTGACAGTCATGCAACTTTTTGTTATCTAACAATGTGTATTTTTAGTTTTATAAATTGTCCTCCTAACATGTACTTGTGTACCTACTATATTTGTACTAAAGTGTGTCTAGTTTAGTGAAGAAGTAGTTTTTTATATCGCAGATGCCTCCTTAGCATTAATTTGTTTAATTTGTTTTTGTACTTGAACAGGATGGCTTATGTGTTTTGGTCACTTTTTATTGAATATTTATGTTTTCTTTCTCGAAAACCACACTTGATTGCACGTTCTTCGATTTTAAGGCATTCGGCGTGGAAATGGCAATGAGGGAAGCCAGGCGTGTACTCAGAGCTGGGTAAGATTTACTCAATGCTATGCTTGTGAGTTTACGAGTCCCCTCGGGGGTTTTTTTCATGTGCTTGATGAGCTCTTTTTGCTGTTTTTAACCATTTTTTGTGTGTGTATTTCTCGGCAGTTTCTAGGTTATTATGCCAATGTTCAAAATGATTCGTACCTCGGCTAGTGGCGCTACTATAGCGCACTACACATTGTTAATTGTCAATCGGTTGCGCAATCGCATTGAGATTATGGATTCGTTGACGTACCCCAGGAGTTGTGACCCTTCACGTAGCAAGTACCACAAGGACACTCCTAAGATAGTGAGTAGATTCTAGAGTTTTTGAAGATAAATACTATCTACTCTCACATTTTTTCGTTTGGCTTTCTTAAATGGATTTTTCTCACATTCTTGTTGTTTCTGTTTTTTTGTAGATAAAGAGATATTTCCAAGTGTGCGAGGGACTTTATGGTAAAGAGCAGTACAAAGCCAGCAAGCAGCCTAATTGGGCCACAATTGCCGTTAGGCCTAGGTACGTTTGAGTTCCTAAGCAAGGGCCGAATGAGTGTGGGCACTATGCTCTGAAATTCCCAGAAGTTTACAGTGGTGAAGATCTTGCAGAGGATATCCACAATGAAGATGTGAGTTTTCTCTTTTCAGTGAAGGAAATAACTTTGTGCTTAAAGTTTTTCAGTTTATATTGATTCCTTTTAATTTTTGCAGCCTCGCATTGTTGACTGGAAGGCACAAAATCTGTATAGTATTGTGTTCAACAAGAAGAATGAGATTGGTCTGTCGGAGCTTCCTGAGGAGGTGCAAGAACTGGGTCCTGAGGCATAGTCGCAAGGTCGGAGGAGAGTTTTCTTAGATGTGCAAAAAAAAATTGAACTGAATGATTTCTGCCCATCAAAACTATGTTTGTTCAAATTTTCCGAGGTGTGCAGTGTGTTTTTGTACTGAATATTTTTGTAATAAGTTCGTGAGACGCGCAGTATGTTTTGAAGTTGACTGGATATTAGTTTATCCCCCTATTATTGTACTAACGTATACACTATGATTTGATTCTGCCTTTTTCGGATGGGGAACTGGTATGGTTGTGCAGGTTGAACTGACAAGATAAACATTTTGTGATGTCAGTTACGGCGTAGGTTTTGAGCTTTTTGAATGTTAGTCGACGATGAATTGGACAAACTTTACTATCTGCTTGTTTTTGGTGATGGTATTGTATAACATTTTCGCAATCATACGATTTTTATACGTGCACTAAGTGGCTTTTTTTTACTATTCTTCCATTTATATTTTATTTTTATCAGCGCAGTACTGAGGTTCTTGTGCATTGTGAACTGACCATCGAAGTCTGGTATACTAGACAGAGAAAGTTTAAGCTTTTTTGCAGCATTACACTAAGTGGCATTACACAAGGTCAGCGCAGCATTTTCGTTCGCACTGATGTAGCAGTGCATTGTGAAGTTGCCCAGGAGACTATGCCATATAGTGCAAACACAACATTACTTTTGAAGGCACGAAGCATGACATATTCAAATAGCTAATCGAAGCACCATAGCATGGGCATATCAACTAGATAGGTAATTGACGAGGGGGTGACCCCATGACTCTTATGGATGGGCCTACCCAGTGTACCCGAAGACAGAAGGCCCACAAAGATGTCGCCTGGGCCTAGCCTTGGCCCACTAGTGGCACCGACATAGGAGTCCGCGACTCGTAAAGGAAGGTGCAAACCTGCCGTGTGGTACAAGATTAGGGTTAGGAAACCTCACCTGTAATCCAAGACGGATTCCCCGAGACCTAGCCTGGTATATAAGGGCTAGGAGGGGAGACGTCAAGATCAAACAATACACAATCTGTAACCCTAGCCTTGTGCGCACTAGCCTTGGCCTTCCCTATAATCGCATCTCCAAGCAAAAATATCGAGCAGGAACGTCTCCTCCTGTTAGCCGACGAGCTATCGTCCAACCTGTGCCTCTCATGACTAACCCAGGGTCCCTGACCATGGGATTTTCCGGGGTTGATCCCCGTCAATTGGCGCCGTCTGTGGGAACTACACAGGTTGGAATCACGATCTCGGCGGCTCCGTCTTCAGCAAGCCACAACTCAAGAGCAAGAACCAGATCCAATCCACCCGAAGAATTCAAGATCACGGCAAACATCTCTGCCACCCCATCGAGATCGCTCGGCCTGCAGCTGTGCCAAGACCAATACTATGGCGGCAACCGAGTCCACCGCCAGTGAAGGAGAAATCGATGACCCAAAAGAAAGGCGCGAGAGTTCTACGCACAAATCCCAATCGACGAACTACAGCACGAAGCAGAGGACCTGCCGACCACTCAACGTCCCACCGCCACCCAGGCACCCACCTCACAACAAGACGCTGACTCCGAGCTCGAGATCAGCGATCGTCAAGATCATCGCCAAAGAAGAAGTAATCGACGACCTAGAAGACAGGCGCGAGGATTCTACGAAGAGACCCCACTCGACGAGTAGCACTACACAGCTACGCGCTCGCCGACCACTCAACGACCCGCCGCCGCGCGGACAGCTGTCGCCCTCCAGGACAGCGACTCTGAGACTCAGACCGGCGAATACTACGACCCAGATCGAAGACTAGACGATATCTCCAACCTCATAAAGAACCAGAATCTGAGCGAGGGGATCGAAATCGACCCGCGAGTCCACGAGCACGCGGCGGATCACGCGCAGATCTTCCGAATCTCAAGGAGGAAACGGCACGCCGAATCCAGCAAACTCACGGTCAGGGAACAGCTAGAAGGACCCTGCATGATCCACTGCTTCGAAGACGACCGGGGATACATCAGATCGGGTCACACTCTAGGAGACTGCCACGTGTTCAGCGAACTCGCCGACAGCCTCAGGAAGGAAAAACAACGAGAAGCCAAGCGCACTCGACGAACCGAGCAGTCGCCGAATCCAAGTCCTGAAAGACGCTACAACCCGCCTAAAGGACAGGTGTGCACGATCCAAGAAGGCAGGGTATCACAAGCTCATAAGGACGCCTACACCCTGCAAGTCAGAGCAGCCGAGAACCTAAACACAGTCGAAGTCTACCAGCTACACAACGCAGAAAATACTATCACGTTCTCCCAGAGCGATCACCCGCCGGCAGTCCCAAGACCGGGACACGCGCCTCTGGTACTCGATGCTCAAATCGGAGGGTACGACATGGACATAATCTTCATGGACGGAGGCAGCATCATGAACATAATCTTCGTCAGCACCCTACACAAGATGCTGATCCCACGATCAGTATGGAAGAAATCAAGCACCGTGTTATACAGAGTAGTCCCAGGAGAAGCGGCTACTTCCCTTGGAATAATAGAGCTTGAAGTTGTCTTTGGAAGCAGACGCAATTTCGCAAGACACACCCTCGAGTTCGAAGTACTCGATTGGCAGCCGTAGTACCACGCCATACTGGGACGTCCAGCATTCGCGCAATTCATGGCGATTCCGCACTACACCTACCTCAAACTCAAGATGCCAGGATCCGCAAGCGTCATTACAGTCAAAGGAAGCTTCACCAAATCAGACCAATGTGATCGCAATTTCCACAAAGTTTCCGACACCTTTGGAGCCGAGCAAGAACTTACAGAAATAGCCATGGCGACAGACAAAAGTATCTTTCTGCTAGCAAGCCGACGCGAGTATAAAGAGTACGGGCGAGACTTCAGGATCGACAGCGACACGGTCACCCACCAGGTGCACCCGACGGACCCAGAAAAAATAGTCCGCGTGTACGCCCACCTCCCGGAAGAGCAAGCGATTGCCCTCGTCGCTTTCCTCCGTGAAGAATGGGAAATATTTGCCTGGTGCCCAACCGACATGCCAGGAGTACAGCGCGAGTTAGTGGAACATGCGCTGCGCATCAAGCCAAACACCAAGCCAGTGAAGCAAGCACTACGAAGATTCTCAGAACCCAAGCGCAGAGCAATCGGGGAGGAAGTCAACCGACTACTCGACGCCCAATTCATCCGAGAGACAAAGAAAGCCACTTGGATCGCCAACCCTGTGCTGGTCCCCAAGAAAGGCACAGACGTGCTACGAATGTGCGTCGACTACGGGCCAGTCAACAAACACTTCCCAAAGGATCACTTTCCCCTGCCAAGAATCGATCAGATAATCGACTCGACAGCAGGATGCGATCTACTATCGTTCCTCGACACCTACTCAGGATACAATCAGATCAGAATGAAGGAAGAAGACGAAGAGCATACATCATTCATCACCCCTTACGGCGTATTTTTCTACAGGACAATGCCCTTCAGACTCAAGAACGCTGGTGCCACATACCAGCGTATGATGCAAGCCTGCTTGAAAGAGCAAATCGGAAGAAACGTGCAAGTCTACGTGGACGACATCGTCATCAAAACTTACAGTGCAAACATGCTAATCGACGACCTACGCGAGACCTTCGCAGCGCTCAACAGGTACATAATCAAGCTCAACCCGAAGAAGAGCGCATTCGGCGTCCCAGCCAGGAAGTTGCTCGGGTACATGGTCTCCGCTCGAGGAATCGAAGCAAACCCCGAGAAAGTTCAAGCAATCGCCAGGATGCAGGAGCCAACCGACATCAAAGGCGTACAGCAGCTCACCGGAAGACTCGCAGCCTTCAGTCGTTTCATCGGCAGATTGGGAGAGCGCACACTGCCATTCTACCAGCTACTCAGAAAAGGGGAGAAATTCGAGTGGACCGAAGAAGCCCGCAAAGCATTCACGGACCTGAATAAGACACTCTTGACCCCACCAATCTTGGCGGTACCCAAAGAACGAGAAAAGTTGTACCTCTATGTGGCAGCACGCAACAGCGTGGTAAGCACAACACTCGTCGTCGAGCGCATAGAAGAAGGCAAGGTCCAGAGCATACAAAGGCCGATCTACTACCTCAGCATGCTCTTGACAAAATCCCAGCAGCGGTACCCGCACTACCAGAAGCTACTACTGGCCATTATCACAACCTCAAGAAAGGTGTCGCACTACTTCGACGAACACCCTATCACAATCGTGAGCAGCGCACCACTCGCGGACATCCTCAACAACCCCGGAGCGACTGGGCGAGTCGCCGAGTGGAACATTGAGCTCAGCCCGCGGGACTTGCAGTTCAAGCACCCAACAACAATCAAGGCCCAAGTCCTCCCAGATTTTCTGGTCGAGTGGACGGAGGTCCAGACACCAGGCCCCCTGGACCTATCGAACTCATGGACAATGTTTTTCGATGGGTCTAAAAGACAGCAAGGAGCCGGAGCAGGAGTCGTTCTGGTTTCCCCCAAAGGAACGAAGCTCAAATACATCCTCCAGATCAACTTCAGCCACGCCTCCAACAACGAAGCCGAATACGAGGCACTGCTATATGGCATGCGCATGGCCAAAACATGCGGCGCCACTCACCTCGTAATCTACGGAGACTCCAACCTCGTCGTACAGCAGGCGATGAGAGACTGCAATGCAGTAGCCGACAACATGGCGGCCTATCAGAAGCTCTACATCAAGCTCGAAGTAAGTTTCAACGGTTGCGAGCTCAATTATTTCCCCAGAATAAACAACACAGAAGCCGACGAACTTGCAAACATCGGCTCGACTCGAGGACCAGTACCACCCGGTATCTTCCTCGAAAGCATCAGCCAGAGATCCATCAAGATAAAAACAGCAGCACTCGAGGCAGCTGTAGATGACGACACCACTGAGCCAGCACAGGTGGCATCAGCGAGCCCATCCGAAGGCAGCAGCAGCCAAGCGGTCGAACCTACAGATCCAACAACACTCGAAGGACCAGCGTGGACAAAACCGTTCCTCCAATTCCTAATCGAAGGCACGATACCGCAAGACGTTTCAGAAGCTCGGCGCATCAGTCGTCGATCCAAGGCATTCACAGTGATCAACAGACAGTTATACAAGTGCAGCATCACCCAGATACTCCAAAAGTGCATCGACGAATAAGATGGCAAAGCCCTACTGCTCGAAATCCACGAGGGTACCTGCGGGGAGTAGTCAAGTGCTCGTGTCCAAAGCATTCCGAGCAGGGTTTTATTGGCCCACTGCGATGAAAAACGCAGAACACATCGTGCGGCGTTGCATCGTCTGTCAAAAATTCGCCAACAGACCGCACGCTCTAGCCTCAGAACTCAAGACCATACCACTATCATGGCCATTCGCCACCTAGGGCCTCGACATGGTGGGCCCTCTCAAGAAATCATCAAAGGGAGGAAGAACTCACCTGCTAGTAGCAGTCGACAAGTTCACCAAGTGGATCGAAGCAGTGCCCATCACCAGCTCCACAGCCCTCGCGGCAGTGAATTTTATCAAATCAATAATCTTCAGGTTCGGAGTACCACACAACATCATCACGGACAACGGTACGAACTTCACAGCGGCAGAATTCCAGAACTTCTGCGAAGAACTGGGCATCAAAATCAACTACGCATCAGTCGCGCACCCGCAGTCCAACGGCGAGGTGGAAAAAGCAAATGGCCTAGTATGCGGAGGAATAAAAAACGGCTCCTTGCACCACTCGAGCAGGCCGCGGGCAACTAGGTAGAAGAACTCCCTGCAGTACTATGGAGCCTGCGCGCTACCCCAAATACCGCAACCCAGTACACATCTTTCGTCATGGTATACGGGTCGGAGGCAGTGCTACCACATGACCTCAAATTCGGGGCACCCCGAATCTCGGGGTATGAGGAAGAGGAAGCAGAAGAAGCACTGCAACATGACAAGGACATAGCAGACGAAGCAAGAGACACAGCCCTAGCAAGGTCAAAGAGATACCAGGACAAGCTACGCACTTACCAAAGCAGCCGCCTGCGCACCAGAACTTTCAACAAAGGCGACCTTGTCCTACGGCTCATACAAGAAAAAGTCCACAAGCTTGCCGCCCAATGGGAAGGACCGTTCATAATTTCAGAAGTCATAGGAGGAGGCACTTATAGACTGAAGAACCCGAAGACTGACGAGGACGTGGGAAATCCATGGAACGTAGCGAACCTACGCCTGTTCTACCCATAGTCTCCACCAGTCATGCTCAACTGGCAGCTCATGTAACCCTTTGACGCAATAAAATGATGTTTCCCAAATACTACCACCTCAAAGCACTCGGGGGCTCGAGTACAATACTCCCCCCGAGAGACGCTATCGTCGCTCACGTGATCTTTCACCAAAGCACTCGGAGTCTCGAGTACAAACTCCCCCCGAGAGACGCTATCGTCGCTCACGCGATCTTTTACCCAAGAACTCGGGAGCTCGAGTACAAACTCCCCCCGAGAGACGCTATCGTCGCTCACGTGATCTTTACCCAAAGCACTCGGGGGATCGAGTACAAACTCCCCCCGAGAGACGCTATCGTCGCTCACGCGATCTTTACCCAAAGCACTCGGGGGCTCGAGTACAAACTCCCCCCGAGAGACGCTATCGTCGATCACGCAATATTTCACCAAAGCACTCGGGGGCTCGAGTACAAACTCCCCCGAGAGACGCTATCGTCGCTCACGTGATCTTCCACCAAAGCACTCGGGGACTCGAGTACAAACTCCCCCCGAGAGACGCTATCGTCGCTCACGCGATCTTTCACCAAAGCACTCGGGGGCTCTAGTACAAACTCCCCCCGAGAGACGCTATCGTCGCTCACGCGATCTTCACCCAAGCACTCAGGGGCTCGAGTACAAACTCCCCCGAGAGACGCTATCGTCGCTCACGCGATCTTTACTTACAACCACTCGGGGGCTCGAGCACCATCTCCCCCCGAGAGAAGCTATCGTCGCTCGCGCAGCCCGAAACTTAAGGGGTCCAAGCAAAAAACCCTGACAAGCGCCACCTGCTGAAAACAGTTCGGAATCAAAGGGAAGACACGGCTACAACCAGATGGAACACCAAGTACTCTGGAGAAATATGGATGGAGCGCAGGACACAGACAATCCTTTAGTTTTCACCTGATCACCAACGATCACCTAAGACTCGGGGGCTACTCCCATCGGGAGCGCTATCGCGCACCCGATAAAAACGGCAGTTAACAGAAGAAACGACAAAGGAAACAAATCTCAGCCTACGTTCGACTCTACAACTCGAACTTAGCCTCGGGGCCTACTCCCATCGGGAGCGCTGTCGCGCACCCGATAGAATCCACAGTATAAGGACTTGATGGACTCGAAGACAACTCTCGTTGAAAGACCTAAAGACAGATCACATTGCAAAGGGCTCGAACACAGATCACATCGCAAAGGACTCGAAGACAGATCACATTGACAAGGACTCAAACACAGTTCACATTACAAGGACCCGAAGGTCATTCTCAGTACAAAAGTATCGAGTACATTGGATAGAAGGCGGCTCTGATTACTCGAAGGCAATCCTCATTACATGGAGAACTAACCTAGTTACAAAATACACAAGCAGCCGATAAGCCTACATCACAAATCACCCAAGGAATTACAACTTTTACATGTGTGCCCATACTGGAATGATTGGCAATAATACGACGAGCATCATCACAGACAAAGGAGGAGTCGAAGCAGCCAGCTCATGATGTCAATGACATAACAAAAGGTGAAGCTCGACTATTTGCGGAGCACCGAAGCCGATGCTCCCCATCCTCTTCTCCAGCTCCACCAGCTTCTCCTCCAGCCCCACCAGCTTCTTCTCCAGCTCCACCCGAGCTGTCCGCGAAGATGACGTCGTTGTCCCCAGTTCTACAAGGTCGCCTGGCGTGCCCGCTTGATCGGTGGTTTGAAGTTGAGGCCCTCTCCAGAGCTGGAGGGCACAGCACCACCACCTGAGGAGTCGCCAGAAGATGAAGCCGTTGAAAACATGGGCGTACGACTCCCCGACCTGCCGGAACGGTCACTGCTTGTCTCCTGCCAGTACGGATCCATGCGATTGCCGCTCGGGTCAAAAGCGTGGATGGTGAGAGTATTTTCGCCATCAAAGTGGCAACAGAGGGTATCACCATCACGCAAGTTCAAACTCCGAGCAAACGACTTCCAGCCAAAGCCAAGAAAAATCAAACCGGAACTATCGATCTCCAACTCAACATAAGAAGGAGATCGAGTGCACCCTTGAAGACGAAGCAGCAAGCCATCAAGACTACGCTCAGAAACAAGGGCAGAAAATGCAGGAGGAAGAAGAATGCGCGCGGCGTTCCGGCCACGGACGCGTAGGAGGAAATCGTAGCGCCAAAAACCCTCCTCCGAGGAAGAGGAGGAAGGCGTCGACAACACACCACGACGACCGCCGTGAGAGGAGCGCGGAGTACGACTACCGCGGCCACGGCAAACACGGCCGCGGCCAGTCATACCTGCACCCCGCTTGGGCCCCATGAGAAGAGGAAGAGAAAGAGGAGCAAGATGAGCAGAGGTCGAACACTGCTGCTAGATGAAGAAAAGGGGTCTATTTATATCACAAACCCAAGAGCACGCAGAAGCCCAGACGACGGGAGAAATTAATTCAAAGACCGAGCATGCTGGGCGATTCGAATTCCAAGACAAAAGATGCTTTCACACGGGCGGCACTGTGCGCTGGACGCGTCAAATCTCGCGCGTTTTCAATACATGCATCGGTAACTCAACAGGCGGCTGCAGCACGCCACAAAGACCATCATTATGACCAGTCATGAAGGCATAATGGTTGGCAGACAGAGCATCTTTGACGGTCCGCCAGCAAGGAGATCGTTATCCTTACCAAGAAAAGGTAAATTAAAATGGCAGAGCAAAAGGAAAATGCAGCCTGCAAGCACCGTTTTTACTGACTCAAATACATTTTTCAAATATATTTAACTCCCATCGGGAGTGTATCCACCCATGAGAGTTTCGGGTGTTCCCTCACCTAAAATGAAAGACGTGGTCGAGTGATTACTCGCACCCATGAGAGTTTCGGGTGCTCCCTCACCTAAAGAAAAGACGTGCTCAAGTGATTAATCGCACCCATGAGAGTTTCGGGTGCTCCCTCACCTAAAGGAAAGACGTGCTCGAGTGATTACTCGCACCCATGAGATTCTCGGGTGTTCCCTCACCCCGACACAAGATAAGCAGACTTGCACTCGCCAGATCGTACAGTCCCAGAGTATCGGGTGCTCCCTCACCCCGAGAGCGAAGGCGATATTCGAGTGATTACTCGCAGAACTCTGATACCCGAGCACTCGAAAACCTCCCGAGCAAGTACTCCTCTACATTACTCCTCTCCCGAGCACTCGACAAAGCTCCGCGAGTGACCGCTAAAACAGCTCGCTTGATTGTTTATTCCAAGTGGGTGCATTGCTAACTAGGCTCCGTGCCTCGATAAAAAATACATATTCCTGGAACACGATACACTGTGCCCAGATGCCACGCAAGCTTAGCGTGTAGGTAAGACCCCGCTGCGCAGATCGGCCGGGCTGGGACTTGCCGCAGAGCGATTTCACTCCCAATCTTTTCCATGCGCTTGCATGATAGAAAAAGCCGGGCGGAGGCGCCTAGGCTACGAACTTTACTGGCGGCAATTGATCACTGTAAGACCTGCAGCGGCATGACTTTTGCTCGACACCAGTGTTCCAAGCTCATGTCGAGGGACGTGAGTTTGATTGGGCTACTGCGGTATTTGCCACTAGTGCAATTCACCAAGGCTTGACCAGTCGACTCCTTGGGCCCTTTCAGCTTAGCATTGCCTCGAAACAAGTTTTTTCATGGCCCTAGACTGCCAGCGACCCGCGGTTGAACCGTGCATACATAGAAACGACGCAAGAATGGACTCGAGTCCCTGCGCGACTCTTCGAGCCCCCCAGGCACTCGGGGTCTACTAACGAGGGGGTGACCCCACGACTCTTATGGATGGGCCTACCCGGTGTACCCGAAGACAGAAGGCCCACAAAGATGCCGCCTGGGCCTAGCCTTGGCCCACTAGTGGCACCGACGTAGGAGTCTGCGACTCGTAAAGGAAGGTGCAAACCTGCCGTGTGGTACAAGATTAGGGTTAGGAAACCTCACCTGTAATCCAAGACGGATTCCCCGAGACCTAGCCTGGTATATAAGGGCTAGGAGGGGAGACGTCAAGATCAACCAATACACAATCTGTAACCCTAGCCTTGTGCACACTAGCCTTGGCCTTCCCTGTAATCGCATCTCGAAGCAATAATATCGAGCAGGAACATCTCCTCCTGTTAGCCGACGAGCTATCGTCCAACTTGTGCCTCTCATGACTAACCCAGGGTCCCTGACTATGGTATTTGCCGGGTTGATCCCCGTCAGTAATAGATCTGACGATACAAACTGACTTTAGGTAGAAGTTCAAGCAAACTTACTAACGGACAACAGACAACCTGCTAGTGAACTATAGGTAGAAGTTCAACCAAACCTACTAACGGGACAACCTGCTAATGCGAAAGCAAAATGATATCGACGAGCACACATCTACTTCAGTCGTACTTCATAGCACCACCGGGGCCGTATATTTCGTCCAGAGAGTACCCCTCTGCCGGCAGGGCCCAGTCGTCCTGGCTCCTCTTCAGCCCCCACTTGAGAATGTTGATGCACCTCCATGTATCATATGTGGTGTACGCATCTATGGCTGCATAGTGTACGAGCTCTACGGGGAGTGGTCGAGTAGCCCACCTTATGTGCTCCTCTTCGATGTCGATCTTGCCCTTCATGTTCTTGTAGTATGGATCAATCACCATGGAGGCAACATCATCAAAAAGAGTCGTATTGCTTATACATATTGTTGGGGTTCTTCCACTCTCTCTGTATGTCAATGTACCTGTCTGTCCTGATCACTATGACGACAAGTTCCAGCATGCACTTGTCTGTTCTAATGGAAAATCCCACGTACGTGAAATGACATGTGTCGAGGAAGTTCTATAGGCGTTGTGGCCTGCCGAAAAATACATGAAGTAAAAGGAAAGCTCTGAATTGATTTTTTGGAGTTGAAATAAGAAGAACCATCCTTACAAAATAAGCAGACGCACACTCTGAAATCTGAACATGTAAATCTAAGTAATCCATTACAAAATAAAGTAAGACTATATTCTCTGATTTTAACACAAATGTAAGAGTAGTTCTGAGTGATGAGAAGTGATAGAACTGACAATCAGAGCACACATAGAACTGATAATCACAGCACACATAGAACTGGCTGCACTACCCAACAGTAGAATGGTTTTAATTTTCTGCAGATTTTTTAAAAGGATGCAATTTCCTTCAGATTGAACAGAGGTACAAGACGTTAGTTGTTTTCTTAGGGGTTGGGGAATCATAGAACTGATAGAAAATATATAGATTCTCTAATTCAAAGCACAATAGTTATTTGTATAAATGCAAACTAGGATACAACAGGATGCTAGTTGTACTTAGGGTTGGGGAATCATAGAACTGACTGAAAAATATATAGACGCTCTGATTCAGAACACAATATTTTATTTGTATGAATGTAAACTACTAGGATACAACAGGATGCTAGTTGTACTTAGGGTTGGGGAATCATAGAACTGACTGAAAATATACAGAAGCTCTGATTCAAAAACACAAATCTAATCTAGGATACAAAAGGATGCTAGTTGTACTTAGGGTTGGGGAATCATAGAACTGACTGAAAAATATACAGAAGCTCTGATTCAAAAAAAAATCTAATCTAGGATACAACAGGATGCTAGTTGTGCTTAGGGTTGGGGAATCATAGAACTGACTGAAAAATATAGTTGTACTTAGGGTTGGGGAATCACAGAACTGATTGAAAAATATACAGAAGCTCTGATTCAAAAACACAAATCTAATCTAGTAAATCCCAATAATCATTGTCTTTTAATCTAATCTTGAAAACCACAATGAAATCTAGAAAAGCACAATCATATATTTAGGTGAGGGTTTTTTCATACTAGAAAAATAGGAAACGCCAAGCTCACTAAAAAATTTTCTATCTAAATAAAATTAACAGGTGATGGTTTTTTCATACCTAGCAGCAGCGGCGCTGATGTGGTACACCAATACCTCATTGTCCATGCAGAGTTGGAGGACAGCCGCCCCCTGATACAGGTTGGGATGCTTGGTGACGTCCACATTTGGGTTGAACTCAACGTTGACTCCGACGAATCGCTCTTCACGTTTCTTGCCGCAGAGCGTCATGAACATCTTGCTCAGCATCTTGTTCGCCTCGTCCACCTCACTCGTGCACACGACATGGAGCTTGTGCCTGCCGTGGGTCTCGACGCCGAAGTACTCACTGGTGTACTTGTGCGGATGCCCCATGGCGCTCTCTACAACTGGCTAGAATGTGCTCTGCTCCTAATTGACGAGAAGAAATGAGGAGAATATGGTGGGCGCGGTGGTTCTGTGCAGGTTTGGGTGGGGATGGGGGGCTATTTGAAGGGCGTGGTGGGCGTGGGGGCGATTGTTGGTTATCCTTGCAGTGGCGGAGAGGATTGTGGAAACTGACCGGCGGAAGTGGGGGGAGGTGAGGGGAGGTGGTTTTGATGGATAACTACTGAGTTCTGAGGAGCCAGACATGTATCTACGGGGGAAGTGGAACTGAGTAGTCACCTCAAGGAGCACTGACTAGCGTGGTCCAGTGATTGGACTATTTTTTAATGTAATCTGACGAGCGGGGCTATTATTTTCTTAACCGATCAGTATTGTACCTTTTCTTATTCTTTTGTGTTTTCCTCACTTTGTGGCCCCATTTTTTTATTGGTAATGTACTTGTTGAACTTACAAGTTTTTTTGCATGTATAGTATACATTTTTTGGGTTGGTTTATGAAAATATTTTTTTGTATGTGTGTATTTATTGCGCTACTACTTTTGAACTGAGAGTTGGTTTAGTGTTTTGAACTTACAAATGTTTTTAGTTGAAGATGGGCATGTTGTATCAATTTTTAGTGCTGATAACAATGAGCTTTTTTATTTTTTGCGATCATATCTGAATATAGAGGTATTGTTGGACACGGGGGTGGCAGGGGTGCCCCCCTCATAGTTTCTTTTATATAGAAACTATTTTTTATAACGCTCCTATCATATCTGAACTAATAGGTTTCGTTGTTAAGCTTCTGAACAACGCTTTAAATTTTTGATTATGTGTTTCCTTTCTACGAATAATTTAATTTGATAATTCTTTTTTTAACTAGGATTTTTTTGAACATGTGTAATATAAGAAGTACAATTCTCAATTTTAACAGCAGATATATTACATTTTTAACACTTGTACTGAAGCCATTATTCTAGCAGAACTGATCGTGTTCTCAGCATCTGAACTTACTATGTGAAATAACGCACTAGTACTGATAACAGTGTCATGTTCAACAAGATTTGTGTATCATTATGATGTTCAATCCATAAATCCATCATACATATGCGGTTGTTTTTTCAGCGACTTGAATGATAGCCGAATGATACAGACACAAGCAAAAGAGCATGTCAACAGCTTTGGTTTTTCCTGTTAATAATTCTTGATGAACTAGCCAATCCGTAGCCTTTTTCTACGCCTTGTTGGTTGTTGCTGTGGTTGCTTTCTTTTCACCTTGCTTTTCACTTGTTCGCTTCTTCCCCTTTGAGCTTCACTTTCAGTTTTATCCTCGGAAACGTCATCTTCAATGTCATCTTCCATGTCCTCCCGCTCTGGTTGTGTATTATCGTCCTCAAACTCTTCTTTGTCATCTCCATCTTCCCGCCGTTGTTTTCTCATTGACTTTGTTTCTGTCTTCTGCTTCTGCGCCTTCTTCTTGTTGCTTCTAGTAAGATCAGTGCATGTCGGGTATGTGCGCGCATTGTGGTCTGTAACAAGGCCGCATATGCCACATGCACTTACGCCTTTAGGGTTGCCGTTCTCGTCGAATTCAACTCGTCTCACAGGAGGGGGCTCCTTGTTTGCTGCTGCTTGTGGTGCTTCTGTTTTCTTCTTACGCCCTTTGTTTGCTAAGTATATCGGCGGTTTTATCACCCTACGCTTCGCATCTTTGTTGAATGAGGCATCTCCACGCTGATCCACGGAGTTATGATGATTTTCTTGCGCTTCAGCATCGCGCGCCTCTTGCTCGCACTCGTCATTTTCGGGTAAAGTTCCAATGTGGTTCATCTCAGCCAATGCTATGGCGACATCAAGCTCTATGTTATTTGTGTCATCTCCCCCGTCATCTCCTGCTGTAACAGAGTGCATGGCATCCAGCTCATGCTCCAGGTTTTGCATGACATGCTTAGCCCTTGCTGTCTGTTCTACACTTCTCAAGATTTTTTTGTGGACCCGTATATTTAGCTGGAGCATTGCACTTTCCACGCAGTATTGGGAGGCATCATCTGCCATCACCGACCGCAGGTCTCTTCTGTTGAAACTGGGACCTGTAATGGCACGTTTTGTGTACCTCCTCAGTACGTATTTTTCTGGAATGACATCATCTTTTTTGCGTCTGTAGCATACACATGATATGCAAGAAGAAGAGACCAGCATTTCTTGTGGTAACAAAGAGACTTATAATAGATGTCATTTTCTCCAGTTTGAACAAATATACAAGATGCTAGTTATACTTTTGATGGAGGAATTACATAACTTGGACACAGAGTAAACATAGGACTGACACACAATACTGAGCAAGTGACCAAGTTGAACTTATGATTTAGTAATTACAGAACCGACAGAAAAGGGATTATTTTTGAACAAGAATGACACAATGAACTGACAGCAAAAAGGCTGGTTGTTGTGTCAATTTTTTTCTGTCTCACCTGTGTGTTCCCAAAGCTTGCACTCGCATTCGTATATTTCGCCATCAGGGTCCGCAACCACCTGTAATTCGTGTCGCGACCATGCAAATTCTTTCTTCGGATTGTTGTAGTACACCAGGTGCTTTGTACGATGTTCTGTCTCTTTTACCCTGAAGAGGGTGTTGATTTTAATCCTCTCCCGGAGTTCGTTGTAAACACTGCGGGTGTACACCTCGGCCATTTGTGTCTCAAAACCATACAGTGTAAGCGTGTTGGCCTTTTTCTGCGCAAGTAAAGATTGATTAACACTAGTTAACATTGGTTGGTATGAAAGCAATTTGTTTACGAGGTTTGGGGTGAAAATTCATACCCGAAAAAGCATTGTTGCCTCTTTTTCCATCTGCGCTCTCGCTTGCACTAGTCTGTTTATTCCTTTAAAAAATGCATGGAGGTTTTGCTTCTTATTCACATAGTTTCTCTTGGGCGAGTGGTTAATGCTTTCGCTGCGTTGTGTTGATGTCATTCTTGCACAGAACACCTCCTTGAAGTAAGCATATATCCATTTTTCTCTGTCGTTCCACATTGACACCAATGTAGCGTCGTCATGAAGACCAAAGGTGTCCATTAGCCATTTCCAGGAAGCTTCAAACTCAGTCGACATGAGTGGCCAGTTCAGGATCGCCCTGAACTGATCTTTGAAGCCTTCATGGTTCTTGTACAGGTATGCAAGGTGATTCTTGAACTTCTTCGTAATGTGCCAGCGGCACAGCTTGTGAAGGGTATTTGGGAAGACAGCTGGTATCTCTCTTTCCATGGCGGGGCACTGGTCTGGTGATTAAAAATACGAGCAAGAGGTTAGGCATGTAAGTTTTTTGTTGCAAACAGTGGGCAGCAAACATGAGGCAAAACAGGGGGAGGGTGGTGGGTTTATCTGTGAGAATGCATGTTGGAGCCTTCCCTCTCATGCGCCTTAGGAATGTCCTAAAAGCCACTTAAATGACTCAGCCTCCTCATCCCTTATCAATGCAAAAACAAACAAGGTTGTTTGCATGTTGCTGTTGGTGCCGACAAACACCCTAAGTGGCATGTGGTACTTGTTGGTCTTATATGTTGTATCGAAGGTGACAACGTCACCAAAGTCTTGATATGATCCGCGGCAGCTCGTGTGCGCCCAGAATATGTTCTTCATCGTATCAGATTCATCCAACTGGATGTCGCAGAAGAATTCATTGTTTATCGCTTTCATTTTCCTGAAGAAGTTTATTGTCTTTAGTATACCATCAACATCATCCATTCTTGTGTTCCTCGCTTTCCTGCACAGTAGAATGGTTTTAATTTTCTGGTCAGATTTTTAGTAGGTGCAATGCACAGTTTGAACATAGATACAAGAGGTTGGTTGTACTTAGCATTGAAGAAATGTAGAAGTGACAAGTAGAAAAAACATAGAACTGATAGCATGTTTTTGCATGTTGTATATCCTCAAACCCAGCCTTACAGATCGGGCACTGTGGTGAGACTGGAACATGTCTAGCAGCAAGGACATCAAAGCTTGGCAGAACGCCATGTAGGGCTTTCCATAGAAAATGTTTCACCTTTCCTGGAATCTTGAGCGACCATGTACGTTGCCAGATAGGATTCTGAGACATGTTACCTTGCACGCCCGCTCGCCGAGAACCACCGTGTATATGATCATACTCCACATGATAAGCCGACCGAACCGAAAAGGTTCCAGATTTCGTGTAGTGCCATCCCATTGAGTCCTCGGTTATATGCGGGTGGAGGGGGATTTGCATGATCCTCCCCACATCAACAGGAGAAAAGACATCAAGAAGCAAGGTTTCATCCCATTGACCCGTGTACGGATCGATCAAGTCCTCCACTTTATCCAACATAACAGCACCCCTTGGTGTGATCACCTTGCGGCTCACACTTCCAGGTATCCACGGATCCTGCCAGATGTTTATACTGGATCCTGAGCCAACTCTCCATATGCAGCCCCTTTTGAAAGTTGTATTCCAGCCACAATGCTTTGCCATGTGTATGATGAGCCTTTCTTAGGACCTGCTTTCAGGACATCTCCATCGGGATAGTACTTAGCCTTTAGGACTTGTGCACAGAGCGAGTCTGGGTTCTGGATTAGGCGCCAGCACTGTTTTGCTAACAAAGCAAGGTTGAAACTGTGCAAGTCACGAAATCCAAGCCCCCCTTTTCGCTTTGGAACACAAAGCTTCCACCAGGAAAACCAATGCATTTTCCTCTTATCCTCCGAATCTCCCCACCAAAATCCAGCTATTTCATCAGTTATTGCTTTACAGACATTTTTTGGCAACTTAAAACTGACATAGCGTATGATGGTATTTCCTGAGACACTGATTTTATCAGAATCTCTTTCCCTTGCATCGACAATGTTTTTTTCTTTCCACCCCTTTAATCTCTGGCAAACTCTGTCAATTAGGTGCTGAAAACAGTCTGACCTGTCCACCCCCACCATGGTTGGGAGTCCAAGATATGTATCCGAAAGTGCCTCTGTCATAATGTTTAAAGTTGTGCACATCTCCTCCCTCACAACGACGAGAGTGTTCGGGCTAAAGAAGACATTGGATTTTGCATAACTTATCATCTGGCCCGAACTTGAGCAGTATTTATCCAATACTTCCTTTAGAGAATTTGCATTAGCATGATCCGCCTTCATCAGAATGAGAGAGTCATCAGCAAACAGTAAATGTGATATAGATGGTGCATTTCTACAGACCCGTACTCCTTCCAGTCCACCAGTGATCTCCTGTTGAGCCAGTGTGACGCCCCCAAAATCAAGCCGTGTACAGTAATCATACACACAAGGTACACGATCGAGATCAGGGACTCACGGTGAGATATCACAACACAACTCTACAAATAAAATAATACAAGCTGTTTAATACAAGCCAGGGGCCACGAGGGCTCGAATACAACAGCTCGAGAGCACAAAGTCAACGGAAGCAATAGTATCTGAGTACAGACACAAGGATACAAGGTTGCCTTAAGAAGGCTAGCACAAATAACAACAGATCGAAAAGGCGAGGCCTCCTGCCTGGGAACCTCCAAGCTACTCCTGGTCTTGGTCATCGGGGGTCTTCACGTTGCGGTGGTCGACATCGGGAACTCCTGCTCCTGGGCTCCAACGTCGACTGCAGCGGCCGATCAGGCAAAACAGTAAAGGAAATAAAGCAGGTGAGTATCTAGTATACCCGCGAGTCTTACGTCCGCTACTAAGCATTATGCATTGTATCAACGGATAGAAGAGGCTGTATATAGTGGACTGAAAGACAGAAATCCAGAGCAAGGGTAAGAAGCTAGGCCTAACGAAGACTAGCATCTTCCGACGATGTCTTGCAGCATGAGGTAAGAATCAGCCAACAGTTTATATAAAGCATAAAGTAACAATGCAGCAGAAGTTGCTGCAACATTGTATAATAATAAGTTGTAATACTTAACAATGCCTCCGAGTTCACCTCCTCGACATCCCCGCGAGGAAGAAAACCCGGAACCATACAGTTTAATAATAATAGTTTCTAGTGGTAAGATCCAGCTTCAGCATAAAGCGTCCTGTTACCGTGGACACGGCTATTCGAATAGATTAATCTTCCCAGCAGGGGTGCACTTGTGTTACGCTACACGTACGGATCTCCAGGGTGGCGGGAACCTTGTTAGGGAACGCTCCACCGAGGCTATCCGACACTTCATAGCCCATCTTTCAAACTCAACAGAGAGGCCATCCGCCGGTCTAAATCCTAAGTACGCCGGGCCTTGGACCCCAACCCGAACGTACTCCTGCACGATTCGTGGCTGGCCGGTGAAGTTGAAGCAAATCCAAATAAGACACCACCGCGCGAGCAAATAAGACAACACCACTTCCCGGCGCAGGCCGCGGTACTGCTGACGTCTGAAAAGTCCTCGGACGACACTACGAAGCAGAGGAGCCCATAACTCGTAATTCCCACGGGTAGGTAGCGCGTACATGGCATATAGCCAACTCAAGACATTCACTGAACCATTTAACATTTTAATTAACCTGTGTGACAACCGTTATCGTTGCCTCGACTTAAACGACCCGCGGACAACGACAGCAGCCAGGACCACCAGTACATCGGTGCCTGCCCCGTCGTCCCACCAAGTCACTGCGGTTACCAACAAGGTGAACCGTCTCCTTACCTTGTCTCGCGTGTGCTCCTGAAGGAGCTCGACTTTCGGGGTTTGGTAACTCTCGCGGCCAACGATCAGGGGCCAAGCACACCGGTACACTGGGCGTACCCTCCCTGTCGTCCCGTCGCAATACCACTCGCGGGCACCATTGGGTCGCCCGACTTCTTACCTTTGAGGACACCAGTTGGTTCGAGTTCCTACCATTAAGTGAAACCAGGAGGAATCACCCTCGATGGCACACTTAAGAGGTTTGACAGAGACATCATCGGAATGAACTAAAGAGGTAAACCTCGTATCATCCCGGTGATGCTACGCTACTGAGCCGACGAGAGTGAAATACGAGTCCATTCCACTCGTAAGCCAAACTCGAAGCGACTCGGCAGAGTCTCGCCGTTGTAGGTTCCCTAGGGTGTCTGCATTGATCCGTACCTGTTGCAGTTGTAATATATTGTTCCCGCGATCACTCCCAGAGTGATCACGGCCCGCTATTCTAAACCTAACTAACAATGCGCAGGGTTTACTGCTGAATAATGCATAAGTAATAATAGGCAGCATAGGATTAAAGGAAGGTACATCAAGGGGCTACAATGACAGGCTATGCAATTGAATAGGATTGTAATCGTAGCAGCAGCAGTAACAATGCCTAGTGCAAGAAATGTACGGAAAGATAGGCGATATCTGGGGAAGAGAATGGCTCTGCTTGCCTGCAAGCTCGACGGTAGGGGTACGGTCGTCGACGAAGTAGTCGTACTCAGCAGCGGTGTAGTCGACAACAGCGAGGTCTATCGGAGATAAGGGGGGAACAGTAAATACACAACAATCATAAACAAACATATGCATGGCATGACATAAGCAATGTTAACGGTGTTCTAACGCAGTGCAATGCACGTTGCTCGGAGCGGATATTCATCCGGGGATGAACGGCCAGCTCCGGGTGATTATCGGACAAGGTGTACGGAGGGGGGGAGATATCATGCCGGAGGTGTCGTGGATATCCGACACATGTGTGGGTGTTGTATCCGGGTTAGTTGATCTATTCCGAACAACTTTCGTGTTCGGAATAAATTCATCCGGCAGGTTTTTACCGGCACCGGGAATTATCGACAGACAGCCCAGAGGGGGGAATGTCGATGATCGGTGTGTTAGGGGGTGGGGTAGACATACGGATAGCGTATCCGTATTCTTTATATTTTTCTGATCAATTTTCATGTATAAAGTTTTTGAATCTGACTTACCATTTAAAAGAAATTGATTTTCAGAGTTCAAATCAATTTAAAACAATTTCTGGATTTCATTTATTAAATCAATATTATCCAGAGTAGTAACTTTGACTGGTGAAACTATGGACAGTACTAAGGGGGGTCCCACGTGTCACGTCTATTTGGGCTTTTCTCTGAATTATTTTTAAGTCTGATAATCTCTATTTAAACATCATCTAGCCGTCTTCGAGGGGCTACGGTTTAGGGTTCCGCCCATCTGCCGATTTAGGGCCCTATATTAAAGTGGAGCTATTCTCTGCGATCTCGAATCTCGTACGGAAGGATTTTTTATTAAAGTTCACTTTCATGATCCAATTCTCGTTTGAAAAGTGCCACTTAATGTAACTTCAGAAATTTGTTAAAAATCGATGTTTTGTGATTTTTATAGCATTTAATCCGTGCATTTTCTGAAGTTGGTCCAATGGAACGAATCAAAGATGTTTATGTCTACTCTCACTCCATATCAATTTTAGCCATTTTTGAACTCGTTTCATTGCTATTTTGTGGCTAACAAAAGTGGTACAGCAGCAATAACTGAAAGAGCATTTTGTCATTTTCGTAGGATTTAATCCATGCATCAGATGGAGTTGCTCCGGTGGGTAAAAAATGGAGCTGGTTAAGTGTACCCTCTGCATATTTTAACATTGGCCAAATTAGGTCTAGTTTCTTGTTGGTTTTGCTGCTGCTTTGAGGGTCAGTTTTAAGCAGCAACATCAAGTAACAGCAACAACATTCAGTGTAGCAGTTGCAAGTAGCAACTTGAGCAGCACCAAGCAGTGCATCAGGGTCGGCCTTGCCGTGCCCACGACGGTGGTTAACGGCGACAGTAACAAGCAGCGGGCGCGGCCAAGGGGCGGCTGCTGGCATGGCCAGAGCGCGGCCAGCGTGCCAGGGCGCGCGCGCGTCATAGCAGGCACGGGGCCACGAGAGACGCATCCCGGCTGGCGCGGCAGCCACGCGGGCTCCAGCCATGGTGGACACATCGAGCAGGAAACGACGATGATGGACGGCGCATGGAGGGAGGGAAGAAGGGCAACTGGGGGAGGCTCACAGGGGGAGCAGGGTTGGCCGGAGCTCAGGGAGACTGCCGGGGAGCTCGCGGTGGAGGGCACCGAGCGGCGGCGCGGTGGCCGAGGGCTTCAGGTGGCTGGCCGAGGTTGACAGGGGCGACCGCGGCCGAGGGAGCAGCCGGCATGGGGCTAGGGGCGCCTTGCGGTGGGGCTGCATGGCGGCGGGAGGGCCGACGACGGCCGGAGGGAAGGGGGCGTCGGTTCTCTCGATCCAGATGGAGATGGGAGGGAGGGGGGATCGGGGTGGGAGGGAGAGAGATAGATCGAGGGGGATCGGGCGAGAGAGAGAGCGTTGACGGGGGGGCTCGGGTGGGTTTGTCCAGCACGGCAGGGGGAAAAGAGATGGGAGATGGGCTGGGCCCTGGAGTGGGCTTCGCCCTAGGTGAGGGATAGGGAGTTTTCCCTTTTTTTCTTTTTATTTTCTTCTTTTCTGTGATTTCTTCTTTGTATTTAATTTAAATACTTAGACACTTTTATTAAGCATGAAAGATGCTCCAAAATTATGGTTGCACTATAAGCCAATGCCACAAAATGTCTTGGGCACAAATAAAAATCCTTTAATATATTAATTAAATATTATATGATTAAAATGGAATAAACAAGCTACTATTTTAATTGTTTCAATTAATTTAGAGATTGATAAAAATCCCAAAATTGGTGTAACATGGTCCACTGAATATCGGTGATTTTATAAAAGTAGTTTCACAATTTTTGGAGAAAGTTTATTTTGCACTTTGGTTTTAATATTCCACTAAAGGCAATATGAGCATTTGATTTGAATTCAACTCAAAGGCAATTGACTTGAGCTTGGAATTGTTTTGATTCATGATGATCAAGATCCATGGTCACATTGCATTCAACAATATCAAAAGGAGAAATTGAATTTGAACTGAACCAAGTTGATCAAAACAAAATTTTGATCCAGGCCATTTTGAGCAAGAGAGATTATCAACAGTGATTAGCAACAGTAATCCGGATTACTGTAGCGTGACACCCGGGGTGTTACAAATCTCCAGCACTACAAAGAATTCTCGTCCCGAGAATTAAAAGTAGGGCAAGGGGTAAGGTTTCGGTTCCGTATTCTAACGATTCTTCTAGTTCTGGTTGTCCTTCTCGAAGAAGTTAAACCTTCACGTTGAGGTCTTCATATCTCTGCATCAGTGCATTTCGATAGGTTGTCATCCTTCTATCGGGGTTGCATCGTACCTACGAATAGGTTAGGGGGGACACTTGAGGGGGGTCGAATCGGTACAAGGTCAATCAATCGAGATGGTCCAAGGGGATGGGGTACAAAGTACCTCACGAGTTAAACCCAGGGAGATACATCGAGAAAAACAAAAGAAGGCATGAGAAGTTTTCAAACGGATATGCAAGCATTCGACGATGATAACGAAGGATGAAAAGGGGTCCAGAGCATCAGGCATAAGCACTGACTCTGATATCGAACTGAATATCACAAGGTAGAGGACTCGTGAGTTGCATACGAGGTCAAGCAAGAGGAATAACCTCGAGAACAGAAGGTACAAGAGAGTCAGGTTTCGATCATGTGGAACTGTGGGTTATGGGCACACATTGAATAAGAAGCGTGTTGACATTCAATGCAATCAAGTTTCAAGGTATGATGGAGAACAACTTGTCAACTATGTCGGCAACAACATCAGTGCCAAGGGCGAGGGACGAAGAGAACCATTTTCCTGCTCGTTAAGACGAGGCGGACCAATAGGCAAAGTTCTCGTCCATCAGTGGTCACCGAAAAGTCATCAACAATCGCAACAGGTTGTACAGACAAAGTAGTACACCGAGGTGTTTACATAAGCAGAGAATTATCACTGCTCAGATAAGCTATATCACAAGAAAGATTAAACAGACCAATGAAAGGAAAAGGTGATGATACACAAGTATCAGGTGTACATCTTTCCCAAGGGCAAGCAGAGCACGATATACACGACCAAGTGGTACTGGCACGGAGACAAGGGAGGTTGTCGACGATAATGAAAATCATCGAGGGGCATGGAGGGTATTTCACACGATGAATACAATTGACACATGGAAGAAGCCATGTAAGATTATTCGGATAATAATCCACCAAAGGTCGGGTGGTTCGCAAAGAATCTGGTGTGAGTATCGGCACTCAACCAGAAGGAGAAAGAATGCAAAGGCATCAGATGATGGAAGCATCGGAATAATTCGATGCTTAAGTACAAGGGAATTATGACTTTCAGATCGGGAGGTGGATGCAATTATCCACACGGACTTATCGGTTTCATGGGATTGCAAAGGCGATGAACACGTAGGATCTCGGGAATTAATCAGAGAGTAATCGTTGAAATCTTCAGGTGGATCAGGCGATCATCGAGAATGCAGAGCTCTCCGGGAGGAAGGAAGTACGTGAACCTAAGTCAGAGTTATTAAAACTTTACCAGCAAGGATAAGAGAGCAGAGTCCCAGAGCATAGGTACGGAGAAAAAGATCCTAATACCAAAGATATCACACGTAGTGACATCGATGTGGGCCCGTAAGCCAAACATTAAGTTAGCAAGTAGTTTTGCAAATACTAGACTCGACTTCGACCAAGGAGTGGTTAGGGGATTCCTATAGGCAGTCGGCTCTGATACCAACTTGTGACGCCCCCAAAATCAAGCCGTGTACAGTAATCATACACACAAGGTACACAATCGAGATCAGGGACTCACGGTGAGATATCACAACACAACTCTACAAATAAAATAATACAAGATGTTTAATACAAGCCAGGGGCCACGAGGGCTCGAATACAACAGCTCGAGAGCACAAAGTCAGCGGAAGCAATAGTATCTGAGTACAGACACAAGGATACAAGGTTGCCTTAAGAAGGCTAGCACAAATAACAACAGATCGAAAAGGCGAGGCCTCCTGCCTGGGAACCTCCAAGCTACTCCTGGTCTTGGTCATCGGGGGTCTTCACGTTGCGGTGGTCTACATCGGGAACTCCTGCTCCTGGGCTCCAACGTCGACTGCAGCGGCCGATCAGGCAAAACAGTAAAGGAAATAAAGAAGGTGAGTATCTAGTATACCCGCGAGTCTTACGTCCGCTACTAAGCATTATGCATTGTATCAACGGATAGAAGAGGCTGTATATAGTGGACTGAAAGACAGAAATCCAGAGAAAGGGTAAGAAGCTAGGCCTAACGAAGACTAGCATCTTCCGACGATGTCTTGCAGCATGAGGTAAGAATCAGCCAACAGTTTATATAAAGCATAAAGTAACAATGCAGCAGATGTTGCTGCAGCATTGTATAATAATAAGTTGTAATACTTAACAATGCCTCCGAGTTCACCTCCACGACATCCCCGCGAGGAAGAAAACCCGGAACCATACAGTTTAATAATAATAGTTTCTAGTGGTAAGATCCAGCTTCAGCATAAAGCGTCCTGTTACCGTGGACACGACTATTCGAATAGATTAATCTTCCCTGCAGGGGTGCACTTGTGTTACGCTACACGCACGGATCTCCAGGGTGGCGGGAACCTTGTTAGGGAACGCTCCACCGAGGCTATCCGACACTTCATAGCCCATCTTTCAAACTCAACAGAGAGGCCATCCGCCGGTCTAAATCCTAAGTACGCCGGGCCTTGGACCCCAACCCGAACGTACTCCTGCACGGTGCGTGGCTGGCCGGTGAAGTTGAAGCAAATCCAAATAAGACACCACCGCGCGAGCAAATAAGACAACACCACTTCCCAGCGCAGGCCGCGGTACTGCTGACGTCTGAAGAGTCCTCGGATGACACTACGAAGCAGAGGAGCCCATAACTCGTAATTCCCACGGGTACTAGTGCGTGCATGGCATATAGCCAACTCAAGACATTCACTGAACCATTTAACATTTTAATTAACCTGCGTGACAACCGTTATCGTTGCCTCGACTTAACCGACCCGCGGACAACGACAGCAGCCAGGACCACCAGTACATCGGTGCCTGCCCCGTCGTCCCACCAAGTCACTGCGGTTACCAACAAGGTGAACCGTCTCCTTACCTTGTCTCGCGTGTGCTCCTGAAGGAGCTCGACTTTCGGGGTTTGGTAACTCTCGCGTCCAACGATCAGGGGCCAAGCACACCGGTACACTGGCCGTACCCTCCCTGTCGTCCCGTCGCAATACCACTCGCGGGCACCGTTGGGTCGCCCGACTTCTTACCTTTGAGGACACCAGTTGGTTCGAGTTCCTACCATTAAGTGAAACCAGGAGGAATCACCCTCGATGGCACACTTAAGAGGTTTGACAGAGACATCAGTGGAATGAACTAAAGAGGTAAACCTCGTATCATCCCGGTGATGCTACGCTACTGAGCCGACGAGAGTGAAATACGAGTCCATTCCACTCGTAAGCCAAACTCGAAGCGACTCGGCAGAGTATCGCCGTTGTAGGTTCCCTAGGGTGTCTGCATTGATCCGTACCTGTTGCAGTTGTAATATATCGTTCCCGCGATCACTCCCAGAGTGATCACGGCCCGCTATTCTAAACCTAACTAACAATGCGCAGGGTTTACTGCTGAATAATGCATAAGTAATAATAGGCAGCATAGGATTAAAGGAAGGTACATCAAGGGGCTACAATGACAGGCTATGCAATTGAATAGGATTGTAATCGTAGCAGCAGCAGTAACAATGCCTAGTGCAAGAAATGTACGGAAAGATAGGCGATATCTGGGGAAGAGAATGGCTCTGCTTGCCTGCAAGCTCGACGGTAGGGGTACGGTCGTCGACGAAGTAGTCGTACTCAGCAGCGGTGTAGTCAACAACAGCGAGGTCTATCGGAGATAAGGGAGGAACGGTAAATACACAACAATCATAAACAAACATATGCATGGCATGACATAAGCAATGTTAACGGTGTTCTAACGAAGTGCAATGCACGTTGCTCGGAGCGGGAATTCATCCGGGGATGAACGGCCAGCTCCGGGTGATTATCGGACAAGGTGTACGGAGGGGGGGGAGATATCATGCCGGAGGTGTCGTTGATATCCGACACATGTGTGGGTGTTGTATCCGGGTTAGTTGATCTATTCCGAACAACTTTCGTGTTCGGAATAAATTCATCCGGCAGGTTTTTACCGGCACCGGGAATTATCGACAGACAGCCCAGAGGGGGGAATGTAGATGATCGGTGTGTTAGGGGGGTGGGGTAGACATACGGATAGCGTATCCGTATTCTTTATATTTTTCTGATCAATTTTCATGTATAAAGTTTTTGAATCTGACATACCATTAAAAGATATTGATTTTCAGATTTCAAATCAATTTAAAACAATTTCTGTATTTCTTTTATTAAATCAATATTATCCAGAGTAGTAACTTTGACTGGTGAAACTATGGACAGTACTAAGGGGGGTCCCACGTGTCATCGTCTGGTTGGGCTTTTCTCTGAATTATTGTTAAGTCTGATAATCTCTATTAAACATCATCTAGCCGTCTTCGAGGGGCTACGGTTTAGGGTTCCGCCCATCTGCCGATTTAGGGCCCTATATTAAAGTGGAGCTATTCTCTGGGATCTCGAATCTGGTACGGAAGGAATTTTTATTAAAGTTCACTTTCATGATCCAATTCTCGTTTGAAAAGTGCCACTTAATGTAACTTTAGAAATTTGTTAAAAATCGACGTTTTGTGATTTTTATAGCATTTAATCCGTGCATTTTCTGAAGTTGGTCCAATGGAACGAATCAAAGATGTTTATGTCTACTCTCACTCCATATCAATTTTAGCCATTTTTGAACTCGTTTCATTGCTATTTTGTGGCTAACAAAAGTGGTACAGCAGCAGTAACTGAAAGAGAATTTTGTCATTTTCGTAGGATTTAATCCATGCATCAGATGGAGTTGCTCCGGTGGGTAAAAAATGGAGCTGGTTAAGTGTACCCTCTGCATATTTTAACTTTGGCCAAATTAGGTCTAGTTTGTTGTTGGTTTTGCTGCTGCTTTGAGGGTCAGTTTTAAGCAGCAACATCAAGTAACAGCAACAACATTCAGTGTAGCAGTTGCAAGTAGCAACTTGAGCAGCACCAAGCAGTGCATCAGGGTCGGCCTTGCCGTGCCCATGACGGTGGTTAACGGCGATAGTAACAAGCAGCGGGCGCGGCCAAGGGGCGGCTACTGGCATGGCCAGAGCGCGGCCAGCGTGCCAGGGCGCGCGCGCGTCATAGCAGGCACGGGGCCACGAGAGACGCATCCCGGCTGGCGCGGCAGCCACGCGGGCTCCGGCCAAGGTGGACACAGCGAGCAGGAAATGACGATGATGGACGGCGCATGGAGGGAGGGAAGAAGGGCAACTGGGGGAGGCTCACAGGGGGAGCAGGGTTGGCCGGAGCTTGGGGAGCTCGCGGTGGAGGGCACCGAGCGGCGGCGCGGTGGCCGCGGGCTTCAGGTGGGTGGCCGAGGTTGATAGGGGCGACCGCGGACGAGGGAGCTGCCGGCGTGGGGCTAGGGGCGCCTCGCGGTGGGGCTGCACGGCGGCGGGAGAGCCGACGACGGCCGGAGGGAAGGGGCGCCGGTTCTCTCGATCCAGATCGAGATGGGAGGGAGGGGGGGATCGGGGTGGGAGGGAGAGAGATAGATCGAGGGGGATCGGGCGAGAGAGAGAGAGAGCGTTGACGGGGGGGGGGGGGCTCGGGTGAGTTTGTCCAGCACGGCAGGGGAAAAAGAGATGGGAGATGGGCTGGGCCCTGGAGTGGGCTTCGCCCTAGGTGAGGGATAGGGAGTTTTCCCTTTTTTTCTTTTTATTTTTTTTTCTTTTCTGTGATTTCTTCTTTGTATTTAATTTAAATACTTAGACACTTTTATTAAGCATGAAAGATGCTCCAAAATTATGGTTGCACTATAAGCCAATGCCACAAAATGTCTTGGGCACAAATAAAAATCCTTTAATATATTAATTAAATATTAAATGATTAAAATGGAATAAACAAGCTACTATTTTAATTGTTTCAATTAATTTAGAGATTGATAAAAATCCCAAAATTGGTGTAACATGGTCCACTGAATATCGGTGATTTTGTAAAAGTAGTTTCACAATTTTTGGAGAAAGTTTATTTTGCACTTTGGTTTTAATATTCCACCAAAGGCAATATGATCATTTGATTTGAATTCAACTCAAAGGCAATTGACTTGAGCTTGGAATTGTTTTGATTCATGATGATCAAGATCCATGATCACATTGCATTCAACAATATCAAAAGGAGAAATTGAATTTGAACTGAACCAAGTTGATCAAAACAAAATTTTGATCCAGGCCATTTTGAGCAAGAGAGATTATCAACAGTGATTAGCAACAGTAATCCTGATTACTGTAGGTGATTACTGTAGCGTGACACCCGGGGTGTTACAGCCAGCAAGCTAGAAAGGCCTTCAGAGAAAAGAAGAAACAAATACGGTGACAACGGGTCACCTTGCCGTAGCCCCCTTGATGGGATTATCTCCTCAGTCTCGGTATTATTGAACCGGATCCGGTATTCAACAGAGGATACACAATGCATAATGAGTTCAACCCATTGGGTATTAAACCCCATTCGCAGCATCACACGCTCCAGAAAACCCCACTCAACGCGATCATACGCTTTATTCATATCAATTTTCACCGCACATAGACCAGTAGAGCCCTTCGTCTTCTTTTTGATTGCATGGAAACACTCATACGCCACCAGGATATTATCTGTGATTAATCTTCCAGGGACAAAGGCACTTTGTGTGGGAGAAATAATTTCTGGAAGTATCCTCTTCAGTCTATTAGCCAGCATCTTAGATATGATTTTATACATCACATTGCACAAGCTAATAGGCCTATATTGCATGATGGATTCAGGACTTTGAACTTTTAGGATTAAAACCGCATTAGTTGAATTCCAGCCTGTTGGGACAGTTCTATTCCTGATTGCATTCAGAATCTCATGAGACAGATCGTCCCCTATGATATGCCAAAACCTTTTGAAGAAAATGGCGTGCAACCCGTCCGGACCCGGGGCTTTTAGATCACCAATCTGAAACAGCGCTTTCCGAACATCCTCCTTTGTGTACTCAGCATTAAGATAAGTGTTCATTGCCTCATCCACTGAAGGGTTGATCGCGGCCAGAACATCAGGGTTTATATCAACTTGGTCTGAGGTAAAAAGTTCCTGGAAATAGGAGTGAATTATCGGCTTAATGAGATCAATCCCTTCAGCAAAGCTTCCATCGTCTTTTTTCAGTTTTTTGATAAGATTTCTGCGTCGCCTTGCAGATGCAAAATTCTGGAAAAAGGATGTATTGCGGTCGCCCCGTCGTAGCCAGCTGACCCTTCCCCGTTGTGCCCAATAAACCTCATCTTGCTCCAGCAAGTTTTCAATGAGAACAGACAACTCCTTCTGTTTAAACCGAACTTCCGGCGTAGGGCTCGCCCGCATCAAGGGTTCCAGCTCCTGTTGATTTCGACGCAATCTGCCCCGTGGTTCTTTGAGAACACGACGGTCCCAAGCATGTAAGTCACGATGAACCGAGTCTAGTTTTAGCTTGCTGTTAGGGAAGATTCCGCTAGCTCCAGCTTTCTGCCATGCCGTCTTGACAATTTCCTCGACCGTGTCTTCAGATAACCACCTGGCCTCAAATTTCTTCCCCAGGTTAGAGCGTCTCTCAGCCACTCCCACGAGATATTCCATATCCAGGCAAATCGGTCTGTGGTCTGATTTACCAAACTCCAGATTACACAGAATTGATAAAGGATGCAACTTCATCCAAGCTTCATTCGTCACAGCACGATCCAGCCTCTCACGCAGACCACCTCGGAACCACGTAAAACAGTCCCCCTCATATCCCATGTCCTCAAGACCACAATCGACAAGTGCATCCTGGAAGGCCTGCATCTTGCTATGTTGTCTAGGAGCTCCACCATCTTTTTCCGACGAGAGTAAGATCTCGTTAAAGTCCCCAAGTACCACCCATGGCAGACTGGATTGGGCATGCAGATCACGGAGAATCCTATATGTGCGATCTTTATGCTCCCAACTAGGTTCTCCGTATATCCCTGTCATTCTCCAGATATCCCCATTATCCTCTTCGATCATTACATCAATGTAATCAAGTGTGTTAGCCCGGGAGTAGATCCTAACCTCCTTCTTCCAGACTAACAAAAGACCCCCCTTCCTGCCATCAGGACTTGGGGACACGATCATGTGATCCATGCGCAGTTTTTTCCGAATCACTTCTGCCTTTTCCTCGTCCAGATGTGTCTCCGACAGAAAGAAGACGTCCGGCTCATGGCGCCTCTGGATATCCAGAAGCGAACGAACTGTCGGGGCGCCGAGGATGCCCCGACAGTTCCAAGCAATGGTTTTCATTGCATCTGGCGGTCCTCCTCATTGGAGGCCGCCGATATCAAATTATTTCCATCCGTCCCGGAAGCACCATTATCACATGTGAATATATGCTGCCGATTGTCCACCTCCATGGTGACCTCTTCTTGTCTTTGCTTCTTCTTGTTTTCATTCCTTTGAGGTGTGCTGTTGGGAACATCCACCTCACTTACACGATCAAACTTATCCACCAGGTTAGCCACGACAGCACTCTTCTCTGTAGCCACCAGTATTGTATCATCAGAAGGTTTTGAAATCAAGGGTATAAGGTTTTGAGTTGTAAGTGGTAGATTTTTATCTGCAACCGAATCCTCCGCCATCCTTTTACGTTTCAGAGCCTCCTCCTCCTCCTCTATGATATTCCTCTCCGCATTCTTGGCATCCAAAGCCATTTGTTGATTGAAAACTGCATTGTACCGCCATGGCAGCATGACATCAGCCCCTCCACGACCTCTACCAAAGCCAGGTGCTCGTCCACGTCCTCGACCCAGAGTTTGCTCATTGTCATTATACTGGTCATTATTTCCTGGTATACCTCTGCCTTTCCCCCTCCCAGCAGGGAATCTTTCAGCTAGCACGAAGGGGCCCCATTCAAAGTTTGAAGGGTCATGTTCCCCTGTCCCACATTCCTCATGCCAATGACCTAGGAAACCACAATGATAACAAAACGTGGGGAGTTTCTCATACTGAACTTGATACCAGCTTTTCTTCAAATCTTTGGTAATCGAGACAAATCGCACTAATTTCTTGTTGATATTTATTTTGACTCTTACACGAACGAATTCTCCCTTGTAACCTGCTGGTAATGTCGTTTGGACTTCCGTGATCTCGCCCAGTGATCTACATAAACCTTTGATTACTCGTTCATGGAGGAAATTGTCTGGTAAACTCAAAACCCTCGCCCACACCAGTAGTTTGTCAAGTACTACCGTCTTCGGGTCCTCAAAGCCATCATATTCTTCCATGATCACTGCTTTAGATCGAAACAGCCATGGTCCCATAGTCATTGCTTTATTCCAGTCTGCCAAACACTTGAACTGTGTTGTGAACAAGTTATCCCCCATCTTCCTCCAAACCACCTCCTGTGCTGGATTCCAAGCAGATCTCATATCAGCATATAGAGCCGAAGGGCTAAACCCTGATGTCGTATGAACTCTTGCTATGGCGAGCCACTTTGCCGCCAGCGGCGGTTCGACGACCTCCTCCTCCCATACGAAGGAATCCCCTTCCTCTTCCTGGATATGCAACCTTCCCAGGAGATCTTCCACGGCTTCACGTCGCCCTTGCCGTTGGCTAGAACCACCAGCCTCCGCCATCCCACCAGGATCACAAGCTTTCCAAAGAGCAGCACCTTGCAACCCTAGATCCAGAAGTGAACTTCCGCCGGTCGAGCGAAACAAACCCTAGGTCAGAAATTCCGCCTGGGGAGATTGATGGTGGACACGAACCCTCCGTGTCTCGTTCTAATACCCGGGACAAACGCCAACAGCAAACGAGACGGAGACGGATACTCTCGACGGAAATCGCCGGAGGACATGCAAACCCTAGCGAGAGGGGACCTTAGGAAAAAAGCCGATGGCCAGTCGTTCTATTCACCACCTACCGAGCCCCAATAATGCTACACCTACGAAAACCTTCTACGTAAACTAACGTAACTTACCTTGTCCCTAAACAAAACGCCCCCATGAATTAAACGGTGGGCCTCCCACTTCCTCTAATCCCAATCAATTACTGCCAACTCACCTTTACCTAAGTTTACCTAGATAATTTTGGTAGGTATAGCATTGTTCTACCGAGCCCACACACCCCGTTGAAAAAGAAAACCACGAACCCATCTCCTCCACGGTACTTCCCACCACGCACGCGCCGCCCCCAATCCTTACCTGCGCCTCCCTCCCCCGGCCGCCGCGCACCTCCCTCCTCCCGGCCGCCGCGCGCCTCCCCCCGCCCCCGGCCGAAGACGCGCTGGACACGGTGCTGGAGCTGCCCATCCCGGAGGAGATGTTCTCCGGCGGCAGGGGCTCCCGCGGCACCAGGTTTGGCTGCACCGGCGTCAAGGCGTGGATGCGGTCGCACAAAGCCGCCGCCGCAGACCGCTCCGGCGCCGGAGAGCCCTGCTCCATGAGCCGCGGCGAGCTCCAGCTCATGCTCGGCGTCATCGGCGCGCCGCTCATCCCGCTCCTCGCCAGCCACGCCAAGCAGTCCCCTTCTTCGGTGCTCTGCGAGCAGCTCAAGGGCGACCCCATTGTACGTCCCCTTCACCAGTTTGGGTTAAATAATTCAAAATTTCAAAGTCGCAAGAAGTGTAAGTTCGAAAATGCCAACAAAGAAATTAACTTGTATTTTCCCATGTTTCTTTTTCTTTTTTCAAACTTAGATTGTATGTCCTCAGTACATGTATAATAGTAGAGAGAGTTCAAATATCGTAAGTTGTGTGGTACATTTATCTCACGGTTGCATCCATTTTCGATTCAGGAATATACAAGGAGCATGGGCTATGACCTTATTTGGTTTAAGGAATTAGATGGTGTCTTTTTTGTGGTTTGACAGCGTGTCACTTAGGGAACGGTTAGTCAACTTTGCACTGCAAATCAGTTTTCTGCTCAAATAGGCATCTATTTGATGGCACAAATACAGTATATCCTTAGCAATGCATGACTTTTTGCCTTGAACAATGTTTAAATGAGATTTAGAGAAGCTCTAGAGGAGGTTTGTAAGCTGAGCAAGTTTACATTATGCCAATATAGAATGAAAGGTGCGCTAATGTGACTATAACATGAAGAAAATGGAATCAGAAGTAGGCTCTTTAGGTTCATGGATAATTTGTAGTTGGCACTTGATATCCCTTTGTGTATGTATGCTAATCTATTTTCATCTTCCTTCAGTACCGTACTTGGATGGCAGCCATTACCACGGAAGTAAGATGTGTCTTTTGTATCTGTTGAATCCACTGGAGTATGTTGTTTTGTGTGATGTCTGGTCAGCTTTCCTTCAGGTTAAAGAGGATGGAGCTCAGGAGTTGATTACAGAGGCAGTTAGAAAGAGGGTATGGTAACATATGAGATCGCCTCTGCATTATGCATACATGGTTTTGCAAGATGATGATTTAGCCCGTGAAATTTATTTTTCTTTTCAGGTGAATAAGCCAAAGTATCATGAGCAGTATATTAGGAAGAAGATTGACATCTCCTGCCAGCTGGCGACAGCCCTGCGGGCTTCACTTCATTGAAATCCCTACTGCTGACCAATGGGATTCTTCATCCTCCTGTGGTTTATGTTCGATGTAATTCTCATGAACGCCCCCAAGGTGAGACACTCATGCTCTTGCTACTTAATTACTTAGTTGCAGAAATGAGTTGTTGTTATGTGAGCATGTCAGTTCAGGTGGTGGAAGTAAACATGACTTGGATTTAAATTTCGCATCTTTGTTGTTGCGGAGGAGGGAAGCTGCGAGGCTTTCGAACGAGTAGCCCATGGCCCAGGACGTGTATCCCTTGAGGCCGATCACCTCGTACACGCTGCCCACCACAGCGTGCTGGACGCCCTCCAGCGCCGTCTCGTTGAAGCTCCGGTGGCTGTCGCGCAGCGACTTGAACGTCGGCATCCCGCTCACGCTGATGCTTGACTAGATCGCCACCGAGCTATCGCCGTGCTCACCCACCATGTACGTCTGCACATGGACCCATTTGTTTTGCTAGGTTAGTTAGTGATTAGTTCTAGCACTTTATTAACAACTCATGCATATCTAAATTCTCCAACTAGTGGTAAAAATACTGTGTTCTACAACCCATTCAGTCCAATGTTGATTAGTATTCTGGGAGGGAAGAAACGCAGTAATTAGGTTTAGAATTCTCAGATTACACTGGTAGGGACTTAGGTACCATAGGGAAAAATACCTCTAATTCTTTGTATAAATAGATGATTTATAGATTGATACTGATAGCTAAAAAATCTAAGGTGTACTGATGCTTAGTACGATGCGGTAAGCTGATGCTAAATGTTGCCATACGGTACTTATATTTGCTGTTGTAGATACAAGTAAGCAACAACACAAACCTGAAAGTGTTCTGATTTGCTAACCCTGTGTTCGTCGATCATCTGTGTAGATCCAAGGATAACGGTTCCAAGGAGCCTGAGGTGGGCATTCTATGGAGCGATCTGCACGAGCTCGACATCATGCTTGGTAGTGCGCCTCTGCAGCCCAAAGTGCGAACCACAGAACATGGTGGCTTATGACAGAACCAGATACAAGCCTGCGTAGTACAGAATCACCAGAATTCAGGCATAGCTCCTGAAGTTGAGTTTCTTTGATGATTTATCCCAGAAGATGGAGACATCTATCCGCCCTTGTCGTAAGATAGAGGTTCCTTTCTGCATAATGTGATGTGCAGTACTGATATTGCAATGACACATAATATCTTTTTTTCAATACCAAATTGGATTTGCACATAATATTACTTGATATTTTGCATTGCAGAACGTATTAAGCAAGCATGTGCGAACAGTATGGATCATGTACAAGTGAGCAGAGCATGCGTCCACGTCTTTACACCAATCTGGCAATGGCCGGCCCGGCATGCAATAATCTGGCTCACGGACTCATAAGACGACCAGCGACTGTTGCGACCCAAAGCTTCTTGGTTCCTTGATGATTTGGAATGGAAGAAAACTAAGGATCCTTCTTGATAACGTAGTTAAATAGGATGTAGGTTACATGTTTGGTTGATAAGTGCAAAATGGAAAATATTTGAGCATGTAAACATTTTGATTTTTTTGATGAATTAGAACTTAAACTGTTTTCATCAAGTTCAGATTTACACACAAGTTTGAACAATTATTTTGTTTCCGTGTGAATGTCTTAACTAAATTACATTTGCACCTGTGTAAATATATGATTATGATGTTTTTTGTTGAAGTTCAAATTGTTAAAACTATGAGGTTCACGGGCTGTAGTTGGAAACTTCATTGGTTTTGTTCATGGTTATAATGGTTTTTTGTTCAATTCGAATTGTTAAAACCATTAGCATCAAGTATTGTTGTTGAAAAATTTAATCGGTTTGGGGTAAGAAAATAACAAATTCATAGTCGCAGGAATTGTAAGTTCTAATTTAAAAAAAATACTAACAGCTTTAAAACAAAAAATCATAGTCGCTAGAAGTGTAAGTTCAATTTTTTTTAAATAATGAAAGCATTAAGACAACAATAAAAATGCGGATAAGGCAATCAGATCAAACATGGATGCGCCGTCAGTATGACTATGACACGCCACGCATTGCCCCGGCTTGTCCTCGCGCTAAAACTGATGAGGGGAATCAATGCAAACATGATTGCATCGCTAGTACGGTTGTGACATAAGGTTGATGGGTGTAACTAGCTCAAACACGATCACATCATCAGTAAAACTATAACACCATGTGTGGTTCTGGCTATTTTGTTTAGAACATCCCCTCCCCCCTCCCCCCCCCCCACACACATGCCAAGTCTCGGACATGGCTGCATCATCAATACAAACACGGTTGCACCGTTAGTTCGGCTATGACCTAACACGGATGGGCACAATAAGTTTGAACATGGAAGCACCGTCAATATGACTATTACACGGGTATGGTTCTGCTTATTTTATTTAGATCCCCCACAAGTCAAGTCTCGGAGTCTCCTCGCGTGAACACGGTTGGAGGTAATCAGTTCAGCACAAGGTTGCGCCATCAATAAAACACGGTTGCACCGTCAATTCAAACACAATTACATCATCAGCGCGGCTATGACCTAACACGGATGGAGGAAATCAGATCAAACTCCGTCGCACCGTCAGTACGACTATGCCACGTGGTGCGTTGATGGTTTACTTATGTTTCCCCCATGAAAAAAAGATATATGGAAAATGGGGCCTATGGCTTCACCAACATACCATGCAATCAGTACAAGCATGTTTGTGCCGTCAGTACACCTAACACCTAACTTGGATGGGGAAAAATCAGTGCAAGAATGGATGATTCGCTAGTTCGGGTAAGACCTAATTCTCATGGGTACAATAAGTTCAAACTAAGACCAAACCAAAAAGTTAACTCGCTGAAGCTCGTCATAGACCCCACACTTGCACCCGAGCTAACGTCAATGGGACAACCAATTCAAACATGAACGCACCATCAGTACGACTATGATACACACTTTGTTCAATACGAATTTTATCACATTCAAAAACATTCTTAAAATGTATTAAATTTCATAAAATTTTCAACATCAAAAGTACGCTCTTTTCAACAGGATTTCAACGATATATTATCTACTTAATTCCGAGAAACGGTTGAAAAGTTACGACTAAAACAGTATAAAAAACGGAGTAAAGTTCAGACTGTTAAACTCATCAGTTTAAACCCGTAGATCACTCAATTAAAACACTCTGCTTTTCAGACGGAAACACAACAGGATTTGTTTTCTTGTGTTCTAAATTACTCTTAAACCATTAGGAATTTGAGAAAACTTTTAACATGAATGGTGTCACATTTTTCGCCCTTTTCCCAACGGTATATTATTTGCACCATTCCGACAAACTTGTAAAATAAATCGTATTCAAAAATAGATTTGACCGTATTCGAATTTGTTTTAAAACCGTACAGAATTAGAAAAAACTTTCTATACAAAAAGTTTCACATTTTCCATAGCTTTTCCAACGCTATATCATTTGCGTCAATCCGATAAACGGTTTGCGAAAAACAGGGAAAATACGATCCACCCAGAATTTTTCCATTTTTGAAATTACTTTTAAACCGTATAAAATTAGAAAAAACTTTCTATAAGTAAAAGTTGCAGAATTTCATAAGCTTTCCATTGCCATCTTATTTTTTCAATTCCGACAAACCGTTAAAAAACTACGTCAAAAATACGATTCACGTTTTTGAATTGGAAAAAAACGTATTTTGAAAACTTCTCAAAAACCGTGAGGATTTTATAAAATTTTTGTATATTAACGGGAATGGCGCTTTCCAGGGATTTCCAACGGTATATTACACGCCCCGTTCCGATGAAAAAACATTCGTAGATTGGTTTTTGAACTAGAGCGGTGAACAGTACCGACCTAATGCACACGTCAGTTCAAACCCGTGCTTCTGTCAGTTCTAACTTTGTAACAGAATATTATTCTGTTACTGGTAACAGAATAACTCCTATGTATATATATATATATATATATATATATATATATATATATATGGTGGGTATATTCTAGTAACACCCTCTAAGACCTTATTCTATTAACAAATCCCTTATTCTACTAACACCCCCCCTAACCAGGTTTCTTGCACAGAGCGCCTCGTGGACAGCAACCCCCCTCCCCACCCTGGCTTCTAGCGTGGCAGCGCCCGCAGACGACGGCCCCCTCCCGATCCCACCTTCTTTCGCGGGAGCGCCAGCGGACGGCGACACAGGTGGATGGAGATCCAATCTAGTGAGATTTGTTCTGAGGCAGCGCCTAATCAACGCCGCCGCGCCTCTAATTCAACCAATCGCCCCCAAATCGCCGCCGGAATAGCCGCCGCTCCTCTCCTCCGCGGAATCAACATGGGTGGCGCCGCCGGCACGCTTATGCGCTCCTACTAAAGGGATATGACTGTTGCGCCGAGCCCAGCCTCCTCAAGCACCGCCATGAATCGGAGCCTCTGGCATGGGAGAGTTGCCACCGTTCAGCAAATCAGAGCATCCAACATCGAAGTTGCATGGCAGGGGAAAGAGAACTGCAAGGAGATCTTCTCCGGCAAACTCGCAATCGTCGTGGGAGTGAACTGCAATGGTCATATCGCCCATCCATCCTTCGCCGACGACAATGGCAAAAGTTGAAAAAGCTCATGTGTTCCTGCAGCGCAGGTGGGCAGCATGGCGACAACATTCCGAACTGCATCTGCAGAACAACAAAACTACTCTCAAGAGGAGGGTGGCGCATCAAGATAATGTAAGCAGTTCGACTACCAAAAACACCCCCACCCCCTAGTTTAATATAGTGCAAGTTGGCTTCTAGTGTTAATGAGAAATTCAAATTGCAGTGCTATGTTTATTGTCATGCAGTGCCTTCTTGCGTCAACTGCATTCGCATCTGTCTCCATGGCTTAAATGTGTAGGGGTGCATGTAAGAACTAGTTTGTAACAATGCAGTGCACATTGGCTTACATATGTAGAGCACTGTGTCTTAAGACTGAACTTAAAGGAACTAGTTTGCTTATTTCTGCCTGTTAAATAGCATCCAGTGCCATATAGTATGGAAATATAGTGCATTTCACTCTTAATAGAAAATGACATATAGTGTGTTGTGAAGTGCAGTTTCTGCGGTTCCGTATACAATGACATATAGAAGTTAAATGCAGTGCGGTTCACTATTTAACAGGAAAAAATGTACCACTTTTAATTAATACTAGAGTGAAGTTCACTGCCTATTCTCCTATGCAGGACATGGCTGTGCAAAGAAGACAGAAGATGCAACGAGTGATTCAAAACACACAACCCCTGAACTGCGTTGGGAGAGAAGAATGGGAGATGGCCGCATGGATAACACCAGAAATACCTAAGGGTTTTTTCAACACAACAAACAGGACTGCGTACTCACCGGAAGAAGATGTAGATGACGAAGATGAAAATGGTGAAGAAGATAGGAGGAAAGATGAGGAGGAAGATGATCTGGTCTACATGGGGGAGCATGTGCAGCAAAACAACGATGAGGATGATGATGAAGAGCAACTCATAACTGTTATGCAACCAAGGTACACACACGTTTTTGAAACATCTGGTCAGCAGATGAGAACGGATAATATTGCGCCTCCACAAACCAATGTTGCGCCTCCAAAAACCAATCTTGAACCCCAGCAAGTTTAGGAGCGACCAATTCGTCAACACAGAGACAGTGGAATTCCACCCAGGCCACCTACCACGCAACAAAGGAATCAGATCCCGAATCAAAAATAGATGCAAGCAACAAGAAAAGTAAAGTTCTCAACACTTCTACCTCCTCGAGATCCTCAACTACACAGGTTTGTTGTAACTCCTCCATTCCCAATAAACATCGGTGAGCTGCAAACACCAGTGGAGAAGAAGCAATACACGCATGTAAGCTTCCTTGCCTTACTGCTACAGTTCACTTATGAATTCTTTTTCATCCTGAGCATTCTTCGTTAACAAAAAGAAAAACATTTCATGTTGCGGTGCAGAACGAGAACTTGCTCCAAGAACTTGTGCCTGCGAAAGGTATGCAGTTCACCTCTTGTGCTGCAGCACAAAACTTCTACAACACATATGCAAGGCGCTGATACGTCCCAAGCGTATCTATAATTTCTGCTTGCTCCATGCATGTTTTGTGTGACTTTGCCATGTTTTACATACACTTCCATACACTTTTGATCATATTTGGACTAACTTATTAACTCAGTGCACCCAGTTGCCAGTTCCTTTTTTCTGCTGTTTTTGTATTTCAGGTTTTCCGGCCATTAAAAGTGCTCCAAAAATTCCAGAAAAATTATATAAAAAATCAGCGTCCCGGAAGCTTCCGGAATCACCAAGGAAGGAAGGGAGGGCCACCACCAGGCAGCCAGGAGGGTTCCTGGCGCGGCCCAGCCCTAGGCCGCGCCACCTGCCCTTCTGACCGCCTCGTGGCCCCTCTCGGTTCCCCCTTTGGCCCCTATTTTTACCCCCACGGAGGAAACCCTGATTCCAGACCCCTTTTCTCCAGAAGCAATTCCGATCTCCGCCGCCATCAAAAACAAGTTTCGGGGGGACAGAATTCATGTGCCGGCACCCTGCCGGGACGGGGAAGTGCCCCCGGATTCATCTCCATCGACGTTGCTTCCTCCCTCCATGAAGCGGGAGTAGTTCTCCCTCAGGGCTGATGTTTCTACCAGTAGCTATGTGTTCTTCTCTCTCTCCCATGATGTGATCTTCGTTGTGATCATAGACCATGTTAATCTAGGGTGATCCCATGATATTTCCCCTTCCTCTATGTATTGGATTGATGTACTCAATTGATCTTATCTAGTATAATCCCCGAGACCAAGGTGACAGCGGTCTATTGGACATGGGTTAGAAGAATATTATCATGAGTGATTTCCTCTTTTGTGTGTTGATTGAAGATTGAGAGTCTCTTGGTGCTTGTCTTTGACTATCCTTGAGATATGTTGTGGTGATTGTGGTACTCTCTTTGGATGGCCGCGGTGACATTGGGAAATCCATAGATTGAGAACTACGAACTTTGAGGTGTGCTTTTGTATCCCTACATAATTCTCATCCTCTCTTGACCACAAAGGAATGACCTCCGAGTGCTTCTCCATCGCATGTTTTATGGGAAATATCATGTGATTAGACTATGTTAATGTTTTTGGGAGTTGCCACTAGTGAAAGTATGAAGCCTAGGCCTTGTTTCCACCATTGCAATACCGTTTGTGCTCAGGTTTACCACTTGCTACCTTGCTGCACTTTTTATTCAGATTTATATTACTTCGTTTTGCCACACCTATCACCTATATTTTACCATCTCTTCGCCGAACTAGTGCACCTATACAACTCCTAGTTGTATTAGGTGTGTTGGGGACACAAGAGACTTCTTGTATCTTAATTGCAGGGTTTCTTGAGAGAGACCATCTTCAACCTCTACTTCCCTGAGTTCGATAAACCTTAGGTCATCCACTTGAGGGAAATTGCTGCTGTCCTACAAACCTCTGCGCTTGGAGGCCCAACATAGTCTACAAGAATAGAAGTGTGCGTAGACATCAAGCTATTTCTGGCGCCGTTGCCGGGGAGGTGAGTGCTTGAAGGTATATCTTTAGATCTTGCAATTAATTCTTTTTGTTTCTTGTTTTTGTTTTCACTAGTTAGGCTTTATGGAAAACAACAAAAATATTATGAGAGAGCTTTATGAGCTCTACCTTGAGTTGGGACATGAAGTGTTTGAAGAGAAAATCAAAAAGCCTATGGAGCTTCATTATTTGCACAACACTCATGTTAGTAGAAATTTTACTAGTATGTCTTCTTTGAATAACTTTGATGCTAATGATATGCAAAGTTATAAGCTTGGGGATGCTACGTTTTATGAAGATGATCTTTTTAGCCCCCCAAGTTTTGATGAGGAAATTTATTTTGATGATACTTTGCCTCCTATCTATGATGATTATTGTGATGACACTTATGCTATAAAGAATAATTTTTTTACAAGTGCATCATGATAAGAATGATTCATGTGATAGCTATTTTGTTGAGTTTGCTCCCACTATTACTAATGAGAAGGATTTTTCTTATGTGGAGAGTAACAAATTTTCTATGCTTATGGATCATGATAAGAATTTTTTATGTGTTACTTATGTTGTTGAGTTTATTCATGATCCCACTGAAAATTATTATGAGAGGGGAACATATGCTTATAGATTTTTCAATAATATCAAGTTCCCTCTCTTTATGTTGAAGGTTTTGAAACTGCACTTGTTTTGCCTTCCTATGCTTATTGCTTTGTGCTTCAATGAATTATTCTATTGCAATATTCCTATGCATAGGAAGCATGTTAGACTTAAATGTGTTTGGTATTTGCTTCTTTATGCTCTCTTTTGTGCTTCAACTCTTATTCCTACGAGAGCGTCATTAAGATCTTAAGCCCATCTTTATGGCTATAAAGAAAGAGCTCTAGGAAGACAACCCTTGTTTTCTTTACTTTCAGTTTGTTCTTTCTGTTCTTAGTGGTCTTGATGTTTGTTACTACTGTAGCAACATCATTGTATCTTTACTTTTCAAGATTTGTGCCAAGTTTAGCCCCAGATTGCAAGAAAGTGCAAAAGTTGTTACATGCTGTCCAGAAACAGATTCTGTCTGCTTGACAGAAAAATTCATGATAAATCACCAGATCATCTTTTTGATCTGGTTTTTTTTGACAACGTGCTCCATACAATTAACTTTCGAGCGTCTGTTCTGAGTTTTTTGATTCGAGTTGCAGAAGTACCCCTAAAACATTCTCTACTACCTGCTGTTCTATTTTTCACAGATTCTGCCACGTTTTTTCTCTCCTAACTTTTGCAAACCTTAAGCTTGCTTTTTCTTTGCAAAAACTTTTTGGAAATCTTGAGAAACAGTAGCTCTTCAAGAATATCTTCATATACAGTGGGAAAAATTATTTATTAAGGGTACTAACTTCTCTAATCAGCTTATGATGAGTTATGTATGAAGGGAGTTTTCAAGTGTGCGATGGAAGATGATGAAAGAAGATTCAGGAGTGTCAAGCGCTCAAGCTTGGGGATGCCCCCATGCATCCCCAAAAAATATTCAAGGAGACTCAAGCGTCTAAGCTTGGGGATGCCCCCGTGCACCCCCTTCTCCATCAACAATCATCAGTTCGTCCTTCGTCTCACTATATTTTTATCACTTCATGCGTTATGTGCTATGCTTGGAGCGTCTCGCTCTTAGGTTTTATTTTTAGTTTTCTTTAGCTTTGCTTTCTGTTCATAACAAGTTAGATCCCGTCTTACTTTGTGTGGGAGAGAAACACGCTCCGTTTGAACTAGAACTCCTCATAGGATTTGCATGATTATTTCCTTAGCTGTGAGTTGTTCTTTTTCTTTTCTTAGCTGCTGCTCTGTTTAGTTATAGTGCTTTAGTTTTTCTAGAGCTTTCCTTTTGTTTTAGGTTGAACTTTCTATAGGTTGCATGTTTTATCTTGTTAGAGAGTTTGCCTGTTGCACTGAGTTTTGTGTCTTGACTAGAAAGTAGGTAGTTGAAGTTGCTATTCTCTTTGTAGTACTAACTTGCAATAGTTTTAAGGTATTGATGTGAGTAATGTTTGAACTTTTGGTGTCAAGAGCTCTAGCCTATTAGTGATAGGTGTTGTATTTTGGGCAATCCATGTTTATTTTCAAAAACCTACAAACTAGTTGAGAACTCTATCTACTAGATGGATCACTACTCTTCTGAGGAGTCGGATATTAGAGTACACTCACGTACCATGAGTCGAGGATGCGCAAGGATAACCAAACCCCCATACACTCCTCCTCGGGGTACTTGTCTCTTTGTGAACCTCCTTATTAGATTTAGAGTTACCGATAATAAGTGCATGAGTTCTTCGGACTAATGTGAGTATTAGAAAGTTGACACTTCCACCCACCTATACTTTTTCTAGCCTCTTCGGTACCGTGCATTGACCTTTCTCACCTCGAGAGTTGGCGTCCACCTTCGCCGGTACATCCAAATCCTTGGCACGATACGCTCTGTCATCATAAACCTCCTTATATCCTTCCTCAAAACAGCCAGCATATCTACCTATCAAGGCACTTCCTTAGCCTTTCCGAGATACATTGCCATGCAACATCCATCTTCTCATGACTTGATCTTCATGTCATACATGCTACTTGCTTGATGAATGAGCCGCACGCTAGTTGGGCCTTGCCCTAATCATTGCTACATGACGCGCTAGTATCATTGCATATCCTGCTATCCTGGCAGAGGCATACATTTGCATCATGATAGTTATATCTTCTTTATGTGAGTACCTTTGTAAAGTGTGAAAGATCTCCTATATTATTGTAAAATATAGAGAGTTGCCCCTAAAGTGAGGACAAAATCAAAAGATCCCAAAGAGGACAAATGAGAGTTAAATAGAAAGAGCCATTGAGGCCACCAAAAAAATACAAAAAATTGAAAAAAGAGAAAAATAAAAAGAGAGAAAGGGGCACACTACTATTCCTTTTGAGAGATCCACACTAGTACTTCATCTTCTATCCCTTGTACTCCATAGAGATCATCATACATGCCTATAGCTATGTGGGGACCCTTCACACTATAGAACTTGGCTTGTATATTCCAATGATGAGCCTCCTCAAAAGAGCTCTAGGTCTTCTTGAGCAAGCAAGTTAGATGCACCCCCACTAGTTCCATTGGAGAGCTTTTTAGCTCATATGTGCATCCGTTGCATGGCAATCCCTACTCCTCACATCATATCTATCATTTGGCTTTCTCTCGCCTATGATTGTCCTCATTGATGTGAGCCTTTCACACCTTTTTGTCTTCCTCCTCCACCTTATTCTCTCTTTTCCATCCTAAGTGTCAACTTTCTTGCTCACGCTCATCCATTGCATGAGTGCTCAAAATATCGAAAGGGAGTGGATCGGTTTGACTTGTACCTAGCTAGTGGTCTGGGGACGAGTCCAGATTAGATTCCAAAGGAGACCAAGTGTGAAACTTTAGTAGATTGAGTTCTCAACAACCGTTTTTCTCTTCCTCAATCCCTTTTCTTGCACGCAAACACCATTTGGAGACATTCGAGTCATGGACAGCGAGAGCTCTTGCACCTTTTGTTCTTTTTGTTACTTGTTTCAATGCTAATATAGACTCTTGCTTGTTAAGACTTGGATTGAATTGCCTGCTTTAATTGCTTTACTTAAAAGTCCTTATATGATTTTGTGGCATGTCACCACAGTAATTATGCTTGTTATCATTTACCTACTCGAGGACGAGCAGGAATTAAGCTTGGGGATGTTGATACATCCCAAACGTATCTATAATTTCTGCTTGCTCGATGCATGTTTTGTGTGACTTTGCCATGTTTTACATACACTTCCATACACTTTTGATCATATTTGGACTAACTTATTAACTCAGTGGACCCAATTGCCAGTTCCTGTTTTCTGCTGTTTTTGTATTTCAGGTTTTCCGGCTATTAAAAGTGCTCCAAAAATTCCAGAAAAATTATATAAAAAATCAGCGTCCCGGAAGCTTCCGGAATCACCAAGGAAGGAAGGGAGGGCCACCACCAGGCAGCCAGGAGGGTTGCTGGCGCGGCCCAGCCCTAGGCCGCGCCACCTGCCCTTCTGACCGCCTCGTGGCCCCTCTCGGTTCCCCCTTTGGCCCCTATTTTTACCCCCACGGAGGAAACCCTGATTCCAGACCCCTTTTCTCCAGAAGCAATTCCGATCTCCGGCGCCATCAAAAACAAGTTTCGGGGGGACAGAATTCATGTGCCGGCACCCTGCCGGGATGGGGAAGTGCCCCCGGATTCATCTCCATCGACGTTGATTCCTCCCTCCATGAAGCGGGAGTAGTTCTCCCTCGGGGCTAATGTTTCTACCAGTAGCTATGTGTTCTTCTCTCTCTCCCATGATGTGATCTTCGTTGTGATCATAGGCTATGTTAACCTAGGGTGATCCCATGATATTTCACCTTCCTCTATGTATTGGATTGATGTACTCAATTGATCTTATCTAGTATAATCCCCGAGACCAAGGTGACAGCGGTCTATTGGACATGGGTTAGAAGAATATTATCATGAGTGATTTCCTCTTTTGTGTGTTGATGGAAGATTGAGAGTCTCTTGGTGCTTGTCTTTGACTATCCTTGAGATATGTTGTGGTGATTGTGGTACTCTCTTTGGATGGCCGCGGTGACATTGGGAAATCCATAGATTGAGAACTACGAACTTTGAGGTGTGCTTTTGTAGCCCTACATAATTCTCATCCTCTCTTGACCACAAAGGAATGACCTCCGAGTGCGTCTCCATTGCATGTTTTATGGGAAATATCATGTGATTAGACTATGTTAATGTTGTTGGGAGTTGCCACTAGTGAAAGTATTAATCCTAGGCCTTGTTTCCACCATTTCAATACCGTTTGTGCTCACGTTTACCACTTGCTACCTTGCTGCACTTTTTATTCAGATTTATATTACTTCGTTTTGCCACACCTATCACCTATATTTTACCATCTCTTCGCCGAACTAGTGCACCTATACAACTCCTAGTTGTATTAGGTGTGTTGGGGACACAAGAGACTTCTTGTATCTTAATTGCAGGGTTGCTTGAGAGAGACCATCTTCAACCTCTACTTCCCTGAGTTCGATAAACCTTAGGTCATCCACTTGAGGGAAATTGCTGCAGTCCTACAAACCTCTGCGCTTGGAGGCCCAACATAGTCTACAAGAATAGAAGCGTGCGTAGACATCATGCGCGCAGGCTTCGTGACACGCAAAGGGAGCACATTCAAGACAAACAGCTACATAGTTTGCTCAAGGGGGGGGGGCAAGAACAAAGAGACTGTGGCAAATTATGCCAGAAAGCGAGAAAAAACAACGAAAAGAACTGGCTGTAAGGTGAGAATAAGAGTGAAAATAATAATCAAGGATGTGTTTGTGATAGCACATGTGGAGCTCAATCGCAGCCACAAGATGATTGAGATCCCGTCTATGCTTCTGCACATGCACTCGCATAAGAGGGATGATCCGTTGCTTGATAAACTAGTGAAGGACATGCAGAGCGACAACCTGACACACACGCAGATTATGTCAACCCTGTCAAGAATGTTAGGAGGGCTACACTTTATTGGGCGCACTAGTCGTGACTGGGTGAACAAGTACGTTCATTAAACTAGTGGATATCTTCATCTATTTGATGAAGTACGCTTGTGTGTTTCTGTGTGTTTTTTAGTGCTGATGTATATACTTTATTTTTGAACTGCTGGAAGTACAAGTTCGCAAAGGAGGAAACAGAGGACGACATGAAGAAACTCCTGGCTTTCTTTGAGAAGATGCAGGAAATAAACCCAGAGTTCTTCTATGATTACGACAAAGATGTCGATAACCGTGTGCGAAACATCTTCTGGGAGAACGCAAGCTGCCGGGGGGTCCTACGAAGATTTTGGTGATTGTATCACATTCGACACGACGTATAAGACAAACAAATTTCACATGCCTCTGGTCGTGTTCGTTGGAGTAAACCACCTACTGCAAAGTACAATATTTGATGTGGCTCTCATCAGAGAAGAAACGATACTGTCTTTCGAGTGGGGTGTTCCGGACGTTCTTGCGTTGCATGAACAACAAACGGCCAATCTGCATACTAACAGGTAAACTAAAGGAAGACCATTTCTTACATTCAAACAAGAAATCAGCAAAAAGGAAAAAAAGAAACGCAGTTCTCTCAAAATAACTAACTGCTTGTTTTCAAAAACATGCAGATCAATGCCCCTCCATGGATGCAGCGATAAAGAGTACACTGCTAGGCATGCTGCAAATTTATGCCGTTGGCATATACTGAAAAAAATACAAGGATCACCTATCCTAGCTGTACAAAGCGTATGAGACATTCAAATATGAGCTGACCTCAGTTCTCAACCACCCACTAATTCCATCAGAGTTTGAACGCGCTTGGTGTGATCTCATGGAGAAGTATAACCTACAACGTGATGAAATTATGAAGGCGCTCTGGACATAACATAAGGAATGGATATCAGCTTACTACAAGGAGGTGTTCTGTGCACTGATGACGTCGACACAGAGAAGTGAAAGCATGAACCGAATCTTGAAGAGGAACTTTGTAAGGGAAAGACACGACATGCACATCTTTGCAGAGAAGGTGGATAGGTGCATCTAGACAAGGAAGGGCATCGAGCACGCGAAGAACATGGCTAACGAGGTATGTAACATAGAAAACATTTTAAGCTGGATGAGAAAATCACAATCACTACTGCTTACCTTGATTTTTGAAATGCAGTTCTCTTATGTATTAACAAAAGTGATATGAGAGTGTGATGCTAATATGCAGTTCTCTTCTGTGTACATAGAGTAAAAAACAATGCTTCATGTATACAGTGCAGTGCCCTTAGTGCAAAAATGCAGGACATATCCGAATGTTTTAAATACTTGGCTGCAACTCATATGCGCAAATGCAGTGCGCTTAGAACATGTTATAATTACATCAGGTTTAGAATACATAATAAGTATGTGTTAGTGGGATGTGGTCTCCACATTTATCTATCCCCCCCCCACACACACCCCAAAGAAAACATAAAAAAGAGAACTCTTAGTGTTTGTTGCTCTTAGATGCAGTGCATATCCGTATATTTTAAAATCTTGGCTGCAACTCATATGGGCAATGCAGTTCACTTCGAACATGCTAAAAATAGCAGCATGCCAGATGCTCCATTGTGTGTATAGATGACAATATTGCTCACTCATGTAACATAAGTTTCACTGAAAAATAATTACTTCTGCTGCAGGCTAAACCTTGATTTTTGCTGTAAGAAAAAGCTACTTGAATGGTTTCTTTATTTCACAGACGGAAATAAAAACTACTACGCAGTTTGGTTTCGAGATTCAGCTCTCCAAGATTTACACAAGAGCAGTCTTTGCTGACTTCAAGGAAACGCACTACCGCAACACTGCATTCAGATCAGAGCAGTGCCCTGGCGACGAAATATTTGGTGCGCCACTACAACCAGTCTGATGATTTTGATTGGGTGAGACACGATTTCCAGGTTGTTGTTGATGTGATGAACATAATCTACGAATGCGAATGCAAGCTGTGGACACACACAGGTCAGTGAGTCAAGAAACAAAAATAAAGCGCGCAAAAAACATAATGAAGTTCACTTTGCTCTGTTAGCTAGAGATGAAAACAAAAAAAACCTTAGTGAAGTTCACTATAAGAGAAACCCAGGACATATTTATAATGCAGTTCACAACCCGATTGTATGTTGCATGTTTATGTGCAGTTTGCTGACACTAACAACCAAAAAAAAATCTTTGCTGCAGGCATGTTCTGCGTGAAAATCATCTGCATGTTAGATCAGCTGCGGGTGGACAAGATACCTGAAGAGTACATATTGAAGAGGTACACACGGAACACGCGGCAAAATGCAACTTTTGACCGCAGAGACTATGAACAAACTTCTCCGGATGGAAGTTTGATGTTCTGCCGTAGGAGACTACTTGCAGAAACAATAATGGACCTCACAAACAGGGGTATGAAATCGGATAGAGGATTCAAGAGAGCTTTAGATGTGATGATAGCACTCATACAAGAAGTCGACGTACTGAACGAAGAAGAAGAAGCAGAGAACATCAAGAATGCGCGGAGTGAGGAACAAGGAGAGGAGCGCGAACATGCCGCTGATGGTGCAGCTCACACTACAGATGAAAAAAATCCTTCCCCCACCTGTTTCAAACACAAAGGGGAGAAAGAAAGAGAGCAAATCGGAAAATAAAAAAGCCGCAGCAAAGGATAAAGGTCCTGAAAATAAGAACAAGACTGAGCCAGAACTGGAAAGCGAAGGAAGACCACTGGGAGTGAGGATGTGCAAATCATGCAATAAGATTGCGGGACACAACTCAAGAACGTGTGAGGAGAGGCTAAAAAAATCCAGGCAAAAATGCCACCACAGATCACAAAGCTAACCAACAAGATGATATGGCAAAGAGAAGACTATGCAACATCTGCAACAAGAGAGAGAAGCATAATGCAAGAACTTGCCCCTTGAGAGAAGAAGCGAAAGATGAAGAAGATGAGGAAGATGCTGGCGAAGAAGATGATGAAGAAGATTCTGATGAAGAAGACTCTAATGAAGAAGACGATGCTGATGAACATGAAGAGGAAGATGACGAAGAAGAAGAAGAAGATGAAGACAACGAAGAAGCATCATCAACATTGAAGGGGAGAGGCATTTAGAAAACAACACGTAGGAAAGCGTCGTAGACACACGGGCGCGTTACAAGGAATAACACATACAACAAGAAAACAAATGCAACAACAACCATGGAAACGAATGCAGTGCACACTTTAAGAAGAAGCAGCAAGAACATAGCATAACTAAACACAGATACATTATAACCTTTTACATATATTAACTTCATATTTTTATGTGGCATAAAAAATAGATATAGCTTGTGTTCAGCGGACTACAAAAAATAGAGTTCAAGATGTGATGTTGAAAACCAATTTAATTGATATAGCATAAAAATAGATATACTTTGTGTTCAATGCACTACTGGTAGGCTTGAGAAATGCAGTCCTCTTCTAAATGAAAGGAAGTGAGATAAGAGTGTGATGTTAAAAATGCAGTTCTCTTCTGTATTAACATAATGAGATGAAAGTGTGATGCTAAGATGCAGTTCTCTTCTGTATACATAGAGTAAAAAGAATGCTTCATGCATATAGTGCAGTGCGCTTCATGTATATACTGCAGTGCGTATCATCTATACAGTGTAGTGTGCTTAGTGCAAAAATGCAGGGCAGATCCGTATGTTTTAAATACTTGGCTGTAGCTCATATGCGCAAAATGCAGTGCGCTTAGAACATGTTAAATACATCTGGTTGCAATACATAATAAGTATGTGTTAGTGGGATGTGCTAAGATGCAGTTCTCCTCTGTATGAACAAAATGAGATGAGAGTGTGATGTTAAATTGCAGTTCTCTTATGTATGCAGAAGATGAGATGGAAAATAAAACAATGCTTCATGCATACATGCAGTGCACTTCTTACATACAGTGCAGTGCAGATCATGTGTGTAGTGCAGTGCGCTTAGTGCAAAAATAAATAAAAAATTGAGCTCTCGCTTAGCAGACACATATGTAGTTCTGTATTCCAATACTATAATCAAAATTATGCATATCGACGACAAACACGTTGAAGTCCTCTTTGCACTTCATCTATTAAAATTAGATGAAGTGTAGATCCGTATGTTTTTAAAACTTGCCTGCAACTCATATGAGCGTTGCAGTGCACTTCAAAAACAAGTTATAATTACAGCAGGCCAGATGCTCCATTATGTACATAGAAGATAGAATATCGCTCACTAATGTAACTTAAGTTTTGCTGAAAATAAGAAGATCCATTATGTACATAGATGACAATATTGCTCTCTGCCACGAAAAGGAAAACACAAACTAAGTAAACCAGAATATACAAAAAACAACACGCATAAAGGCTCTGCTATCATTCTATGCCTCAGCTTGCTCCTGCGATTCCGATTTTGGAGGAAGACCAAGAGAAATGCACAGATTTTTTAGCTCCTCCGGGAACTCGCGCACTAAGACCAAGTTCTTAGGGTGGAATAGAATCGGGAACAAGAACTCAGCCTTCCAGTCCTCGACATCAGCTTTGAGATATGAAGCAAAAAAATAGAACAAAGAATTTGTTAGAACAAACATCATCTACAAGTAGTCCTATGAAAGAAGAGAAGATGAAAAATTATATTAGATACAAAAATAAGATACTTACATTACGCTTCCCGATTTCACAACAAAGCGTTTGCCGTCGTAATGCTGAGCCATCTTTAGAACAAAGAAGCCGCACTCATTGGGGCCCTATTCAAGGGCGCCCAAAATGCTAGCTTTCTCTGAAACATCGACCCAGTCTACTGACTCCTTTCTCTTGTACTCCTTTTCTCCATAAACCTTCTTCAACAATACATTCATCCTGATCATCTGGTGAATGTGAAAATGCACACACAAATAAACATCACAAAACTGTTGTTCGACACATACGCAGATGAAAAAGGGAACATTTTACCATTTCAGTGCGATCACTGTGGTAGTCAGACTTATGCCACCTCGTTTTTTGATCAAACAGTCCGTTGTATCTCCTAGTGTCATGAATATCAAGGTTCCCACGGTGCTTGTTCATCGTGTATAGCGAGTAATGCTCGTCTTTAAACCGTGGTAACAGGATCTGAAATTGGTTTTCATAAAAAGTGTTTTGAGTTTTAAGAGGGAAATAGGGTTACCAGAAAAAGTTGGACAAAAAATTAGAAAAGGAGGCTGAACAACCAAATCTGGGAACTTACTAATTTGCAATCAAGAAGGTTCTCGACATCACGAACATGAAGTTTGAACTGCTTTGCTGCATTATCAACATTAAGCTTGCTGTGGACAAAAGGCAACACAACGTTTCCATTTTCATCTCTATCCGCGTGATCGTTCATTTGAAGCACATACTGCAAGTAGGTAATTCGCAAAAAAATCATTAATTAGCAAAAGCAATGCAACTCACCACACAAAAAACTGAAAAAGAAACAATTAACAACACAATATATATGCAGTTCACTCTGGGGCTAAATGAAAAACAAATAACACTTCTCTAGAGTTATGGGTTAAAAAGAAATACAGAATGGCCATCAATTCCAAAACAATAATGTATGTAGTTCACTACATTGCTGCGCTTCTTATTCAGAGAAGCTCTCTTTTATTAGACACTAGTAATGCAGTTCCCCTACAGCAGAAAAATAAAAAAAGGAGAAAAGAGAAATACCGTGATAAATAAAGGAGATATAAGAACGCGTTTGCCAGATCGGTAAACTTATTAGTTCGCTCTCCAATCTTCCAATAACTGATGATATGATCCATCAAATCAGAGTCCATGTAACTAGCTCTGGTGAAAGTTAAGAACATGTAGTACACATTCACAGAGTACACTTCGATAGGATTTCTGTAGATGAACAACGAGGACCTGCACAAAAGAACAACAAGGGGAAAGGGGATTAGGAACACAAAGAAAAATCACACAAACATTACACAAAATAAAAGAGAAACCACTCGCTGTGTTTCTTCCTGAATACAGGGCTCGTGACAAGTTCCAATACTTTCCTCGCTTCCGCAAGATATTTGAATCTCGCAGGCTCCAACTTCTGTACTGGGGTTCTAAACTTTGATGGCTTCTGCACATCCCTCTTATTGGATAGAACTAATGCCTCACTGTCCTTTGGGCGTTCCACATATACGCTCCTGGTCCTCTTACAATGGTGGTGGCATCATAAAATCATCATCGGTATCTTCAGCAATAGGAGGGCTAACTACCCTCTTGGACCTCTTAGTCACTTGATTCTTCCCAGTCTTCACGGGAGATTTCTGAAGTGCTTTTTTTGAAGGTTCAGTAGCACTCCTCGTCCTCTTACTGACTGGTTCCTTTACACGCTTGACAGGGGGTTCATCATCAAGGACAAATTCATGATAGTTGGATTGTGAACCTGAGTTTCAAACAATGAAATTCCGCCTTGGTGTGTGCCTTCATCAAAGCCTGCGTGAAAAGAGTGATGATGAGAAAATTAAAAAGAATCGTGAAGTTCAATAACAAAAAAGGGTATAATGAACCATACTAAAAACAATGTATAATGCAGTGCGCTTTTCAAACGAAAAAAAATAATTTGGCCGAAGTAAAAAATACAAGAGTAAAAAGTATAGTGCAATGCACTTTTCATATGGAAAAAATATAACTTAATGTAGTTCATATAATATCATTTTAGCAAAAAAACATATATAAAAGTGCAGTTCATATAATATCATTTTAGCGAAAAAAGACAGATGCAAAAGTGAAAACATAGAAAGAAAAAAGAAAATGATACATATAGAAATGAAGTGCGCTTCACTACTGGAATCTGCTAATTTGCCGTCAGTTTTTTCTTTGCCGTCAGCATTTTATCGTGGCTGACGGCAAAGAGGACGTTTGCCATCCGCTGCGGACGGCAAAAAATGGCAGACGGTAACGAGTGCTTTGCCGTCAGCTTTTTTTTAGCTGATGGCAAAGCCGGCCTTTGTCGTCAGCTTTTTTAAAGCTGACAGCAAAGACGACCTTTGTCGTCTGCCTTATTCTAGCTGACGGCAAAGAAGGACTTTGCCGTCCGTGTTTTTTTGGCTGATGGCAAAGTAAATTTTTGGGAAAACAATTGTATCATTTTAAAATAAAAAATAAAAATGCAAACTATGTCGAAATAGTATGAAAATTGGTGTGATGTTAGTCTATAATCCTTTGAATAAGTGAAACGAAATTGAATTTTTTTCCTAATTATTAACATAGTTTTTTTATCAAAATATATGAGGTAAAGAAACACAAATATTCTTGGCTGTCTCCTATTGGCTGAGAATGTATCTCATGGATCCATGACGTGGCCAAAGAAAACCAGCCCACCTCGCCCTACAAACTGCCCGGGCCCCACCACCCACCCCACCTACGCCTACACCACACAATCCACCTTATCCTTTCCCTAACTCTATGCACGTTCGTCCATGGCCGTGATTTACTCCTCATTGTGCAGCCAACGTCTCCACTTCCTGTCCGCCCCTGCTCTAGTGTGCGCAACCGCCCGGTGCCGCTCCAGTTTGCGCCGCCGCCCGACCACTCCAGTGTGCGGCCGCCCGCCTATCTCCCTCGCCTCGCCGGCCTCGCGTTGCCTCGTCGGCCGCCCGGTCTCGCCTCCTGCACTGGCCGCCCCTGCCTTGTCGGCGTCGTGTCGCCTCGCCAGGCGCCCTGCCTCGTCGGCGTCGCGTCGCCTCGCCAGGCGCCCAGCCTCGCCTCCCGCATCGGCAGCCCCTGCCGCCGGCCTCCGGTTGCGTCGCCTCTCGCACTGGACGCCCCTGCCTCGTCGGCCTCGCGTCGTGTTGCCTCGCCGGTCGCGCGGCCTTGACTCGCACACCGGCCGCCCCTACCTCGTTGGCTTCGCGTCGCCTCGACGCCCGGCCTCGCCTCCCAAACCGGGCACCCCTGCCTTGTCGGCCTAGCGTCGCCTCGTCGGCCGCCCGTCCTCGGCTCCCGAACTGGCTGGCCCCGACCTGCTCGCCGGTGTTACATCGCGTCACCAGCTACCCGACTTCGCCGACCTCCAGCCACTTCGCCTCCCGTGCCGGTTACCCCTGCCCTACCAGCCACGCCATCCCCTCACCTCACCGGCGTTGCGTAGCCAGCCGCCCCACCTCGTCGTGACCCTGACAAACCTTGCTCTCATTGTAGCTAGAGCAACACGAGACGAGTGCATTTTTTTATTGTAATTAAAAATGTTTACCGTTCGCTAAAATTTCAGCTGACGGCAAAGACATATAAGGCCCACATATACATAGATATCTCTAATCTTTACTTTGCCGTCTGCCGGACTGAAACCCAGACGGCAAAGTCTATGCCGTCGGTCGATTTTGGGCTGACGGCAAAGTCAGCCTTTGCCGATAAAATCATGGCCAGTTCCTTTGCCGTCAGCAAGCGGACGACAAAGCCTTTGCCGTCTGGGTTTCGGCCCTTTGCCGTCAGCTCTGGCTGACGGCAAACCAGCAGATTCCAGTAGTGCTTTGAGGTACAATACAACACCTATTGCGTACATGCAGTTCATATAGAATCATTTTTACAAGCACTATGAGAATGGGCATACAGGAGAGATCCTTGTTATACTAAAACTTAACAAAAGAAGTGGGCATCCCCTTTCTGTATTAATGAAGTTCACTTAATAAAAAAGGTGTGCGACTGAAAAAATGTAATAACCTTCTTTAAAAATCAAAAGAGATGTCAAGTCCAGACAACAATACGTCGAGGTCAGCCAACTATAGAGCATCGCCTTCCGTATGTAGCCAATGTGCTCATTCCCAAACTTGGCAACGGATTCACCATCCCAGCTCTGCATGAATTGGAACATGCAAAATCCACAATCATGCCTGCGAAAAAAACAACAAAAGAAAACGCATTAATAAATGCAGTTTACTCAAAATAAGAAAGTGCTTCTGGTGTTAGTAAAGCAATGCAGCTCACTATGCAAGATCTAAGGGAGAAAAACTAATAACACATTAGTAATGCAGTTCACTCAAAGGAAAAAAATGCTATTAATTTAGTAAAGCAATGCAGCTCAGTATACAACAGGCAAAAAAAGGAGAACAACTAATAACACGTTAGTAATGTTGGGTCTCGCAGCAGAAAACAATAATTTTTCTAACTAGCGTCGCCCTTAACCCAAGATCTATCTAGCTGTAATGCCGTAACGGAAAGACTTGCAGAAACATACCTCGGGGTGTAGTCCGTTGCGCGGGAAACGTTCTCGCAAACGTGGTTGATGAAGCCGTAAACCTTTCACATCCCCCTGGCTGTGTTAGCACCCTGTTGGGTGGTAGTTCCGCACGTCCAGCGCCTCGTAGTACTCGCACACGTACGGACTCGATGACGACCTCCGTTCTCCGATCCAGCGGAGGTGGCGGAAGTAGACCTCCCAGAACCAGAGTTTCGGCAGCATGACGTCGTCCGCGTAGCAGAGAAGCCTCAATCCCAACACAGGTTCCAGACAAGGGGACCCCCGCTTGAGAGAGATGAGAGAGGGGAGAAGACCGGTGAAAACCGATCTCAATTCGGAGTAATATTGAATTCTCTGCGAATTTTTCTGTGTTAAAGAAGTGCACCCCTGCCCATCTTTATATAGGCAGACGGAAGGAGTCAACCCCCTTCCCCTTGGCAATGTGGGACTAATCCCTTGCCAAGGGGGGAGGGTGCGTCTAGGAGGAGGGGGGAAGTGGGGCGCCACCCACATGGGCCCCAAGGCCCATGGCGCCCCCCTTTTTTTTCTTTTCCTTTTCCCTTTTTTTCCTCCTTCCCCTAATGGGCTTCTTTCACAAATAAGGCCCATTGCACTTTTTAATCTGAAATAAATTATTATTAATTATTAATTCATTTAACTAATAAATAATACATATTATTTCATCCCACATGATCCGGAACTCCTTCCAGCTCACTCCGAACGTCCTTCGGACCAACACGGAACTTTTCCGGTACGTCTTTCTCTCTTCTCTGGTAACTCTGATAGTTCCAAAAAGGTCTCCGATATTTATCGAGACCTTAAGTGTGTTACCCTACGGTCCGAGAACACTCCAGTCATTACCGAGACAAAGGCTACGACCAATGATCAATAGCGGGACCTGGATGCCCATAATGACCCCTGTGCATTCCGGAAGTAACCGATTGAACCGTACACGTTGTATACCATTCCCTTTGTCATGCGATACTAGATTAGTCCAAGATTCGATCAACTGCATCCAATGCATTAGTTCTATCTTGTTACCGACAAATCTTATTCACTCGTTCCGTGATATTCATCCTTGTGACCTAGTCACACGCTGCGCAGCTTTATGGATGCAATCTCACCGTGTTGGCCATGAAGTATCTTTCCATTATATGGATTGACAAATCCCGCTCTTGAATCAACACTCCTCAACATATCCCGTCGGATAGCCCAAGATACACCTTTATGGTCACCATGTTTCAGTGTGACGGTTAATGCACTCAAAGCATCCCCAGAAGATAGCAATTATGCGTGATCTCACGGTCAAAGGAACAGGCTACTACGTTCTGTAATTACAACACTGAACTTTTATGATTTGATCATGTTGCAATGCTTGCATTGGGTAATGTTCATCACGTCATTCATTCAATGAGGTGACCTTACCGTCAATTGACTTGATTGTCCATGATCGTGAAACCACAATCATCAGTTGACGATAAACTAGTCATCATGAGAGGCTGACTAGGAACTCCGGTTGTTTCTATACCACACCTGTATCATTGTTTCACTGATACAGTTCCAGCACATTATGAAACTGGTCATGAACTTATTTAGATATATTGGAATAATCATATATTATTTGCCTCTAGAGCATATATCCAATAGTCTCCCACTTGCACAAGATAGCAAATAATATAGCTGCATATTTTCTCGATCATAATCATCTTATCATATAAGTGTTTATTGATCATGCTTGCTCATGGAAGAGGTTTCGTCAACGATCTGTACCCGTTCAGATTCGTATGTTCCTTTGCAACAGGTATTGCTCAACTTGCTTGATATACCCTTCATTATCTAATAATGCTTGAATTATAAGTTTGGCGGGAGAGTGAGACTTCTTATTTTACAGTATTCTCTAATGACAAAATGGTTTTAGTCCCTAGGACTCCCATAGTCATGTATACTGAAAAATACACTCAGCCAGAAGTCTAAACTTCTTACGTAAACTTTATTCAACCTTCTACTTCCTTAAGTAGATATTTATATTTTGTAGAGTTTTGGTTCGTGAAATTATAGCTCACATTTCCTTTCTATTCCTTTTGGTGATATCTCTAATTCATATAGACCCATAATAAGGTTTGCAATTGTAATCCAGTATTACATTCAATTATATTATATTTTCTATCATTTAGAGTATTGTCCTTAGTTTCTCTTCAGATACTGAATGCTTGGACTTTGCTCAGGTTCTATGTTTTGCCAACCAAGCACATTGGAACATGTTCTTCATCTAAGAACCTTTGAGTCATTCTGTTATTGGATTCACAAGTTTTGTTTTATGGTAGAATCATATGTCAAAGGTCATATAGGATCACATGTCTTGAGACAAAGTGCATCCCTATTCTTCCATTAAAACATTATTTTGTGATATTAAGGTTTTACATCCTTTATATAATTCCTAGCCACAAGAACCTTTTCTTGTTTAGGATGTCATTCCAATCCTTTTGATGTTCATTACACGTGTCCTAATCTATCCTTATAGATTTTAGTGTGTGACACATCTGCATTTCGTTCATATAAGATTCTCGTAATCCTTTCATCTTATTAGCCTTAATATCCATGTATATCAACGTATATATATATGTGATTGTTTTCACATATATCATCGTATATATATGAAATTGACATTGTGCTCCCACTCAAATATATCCGACATATACCTGTAAGTAAGCTTTTATTATGTTTCTATTCTAATTATGTCAGACATAATAATATTGCTCCCAAAGCTCCCACTCAGAAAATGCTCTCTGCATTCCAAGTTTTCAGGAAGTCTCCAAAGCTCCCACTCAGTTTCATGAAATTCCAGTCCATCTCAATATTTTGATTACTTCAAAATCACTTGATCAAATCAAGGTTGAGAGTTTCTGCCTTGAGGTAATATGGTCCATCTTATTGAAACATTCTTTCGTTATGCCAATTGCTACTTCTCTTCAAATTCCACAACTTGAATGTGATGCTATTTCAAGCTATGATCCCTTCATAGTGTTCGTGAATGAAATACCCATATTGATTTAGCATTACTACGCTTCCGTAGTCAATCATTATTGAATTTAGCCATAACATCTTTTATGTGCCAAATCATGCCTTTATGTGTGCATCATTCTTAATAACTTCCTGGTTATTCGGAATGTGAAATAACTACTTTATTTCATAGGATGTGAGCCATCCCATATGCAACTCAATATGATTTCATTTCTCCTCGTTTCCTAGGTAACCATCAATCCTTCGTAATTTATGAGCAGTGTCCCTTTTGTTTCACTTAAGAAGACTCATGATTATTGTTCTGTACAGAACATATTCATGACAATCTTCTTATTTTTAAACTAAGGCTTTAACTAATATACCATGATCATCATCAATAGCATATTTCCTCTTCTCATGGAGTCATTTCAGCGGAACGTTTTCCGTTGCGTTACTCTGTTATCTGGAGGCAGGGTCAATCACCCTGGTCAAAGAATTCACTTTTCTCCCATTGGTTTATTCCTTGAGAACCATCTTCTCATTCACCAATTGAAGGAATACAAGTTTTGCTATTTGGGAAGGTGTGTTTTACAATTGCTCACAACTCTAATACAAAGAAAGTTATATCATATAAAACTTCTAGAAACTTTCTAGCACCATCATCATATGGAGTCATCAGCTTCATTAAATTCAGAATGGTTTCCTTATTTCATGAAGTGGGTTTTTTTAACTTAATAAACTAGATGATACCCCGCGCCTTGTTGCGGGAATTGGTCGCTCTATATTTCACAAAAATTTAATAATATAAATTTAAAAAAATTAGATTAATAAAATATGAACCAAAATTTTGAAAACACATGCAATTTATTATATTTGATTATGTTTAGTTATTGATTTTTTGAATATAAGTATAATAAGAGAATGAAAAATATTTTTCCATGCATATTCGTATGTTGAGGTGGGCTTTATCCCATCCGTAATTGTGTGATGATATGAAATGCTTGTATGTTGACATAAATAAGTTAGTGGGAATCATGGTAATTGGTTGTCTTATATTTCAACAAAAAATTGATTATTTGAATTTTAAATATTTAGATTAATAACAAATGAACAAAAAATTTAAAAACACATACAACTTACTATATTTGATTGTGTATATTTACAAATTTTTTAATATAATTGTAATAAGGGAATGATAAATATTTATCCATGCATGCATGGTTGCATGTGGTGGTGAGTCTTGTTTCATGCATGGTTGCATGTTGAGGTGGACCTTATCCTAATCATAATTGTGTGGTGATGTGGCATGCTTGCATGTTGAGATAGATAAGATAGTGGGGATAAACTATTATAGTATTTTCACGCATGGTTGCATGTTGAGGTGGACCTTATCCTAATCATAATTGTGTGGTGATGTGGCATGCTTGCATGTTGAGATAGATAAGATAGTGGGGATCAACTATTATAGTATTATAGATTATAACAACTTTGTTCATTCAAAATAGCATTAGCGTAAGGGGAATGTATTTAGAACATACTACATTTTAATATGACTACGAATGGTTTTAGGTGCTTGAGCACTTTAAACTTCCATCGTAATTTGTGGTATTACTTCCACAAGTCTCCCATTTATGTCAACTATAATACTTATCACTTTGATCACATCATGGTGATTCGTTTTCTTATATTTTACTTCACTGTGATTCCGTAATCTCAGATTTATGATCTCAATTGAATCCTTGTTCAATTAATCATGCGAAGCATCTTTAATGATTATTCATGCGCTTGGTTAATACATCATTTATGTACAATGTTTGGCGCAAGTTCTACTTTGCTAGAACTCCGTCATTAGTCGTCTTGGTTGATAATAAATTCATGAGTTAATAGATCGAGTATCTAATGACTTCATCATTTATGAATTCATCTCATGCATTTAGTATAGTTATGACTTTTGACCTTATTGTTATTCATAATACCTTAATCACTAAACATTGAATATCACTTGACAATTATGGTGTTTTATAAATGCTTCTATCATATTATAAACTCAATTGTAATCATAGTATAAGCACACTTTATTCATCAAACTGGAACAACTAACTTGTCTCAAAACATGAATAACTTCGTCTTGCGAGATGCAAGACATATCACTAAGTGTTCATACTTAATCGATTACAAAAGATTTATCTAATACTCTAAGTATAATTCTATGATAGATGTCTTGGTGAAATCTTGGTGGCCATCAACTGTCTTGGTTGCCATCGTCCTGGATCGCACCTCTTCCCGTCCATGCAACGGCAGGCCCTGTTTTCATAAAACTGAACAAGTATCAAATACTTATTAAACTACAAATGTTGTATAAGGGAACAAACATTTATAACGAGTATATAACACATATACCTTCTCCATCAACAATTTCTCCTTCAATGGGTTCAACCTCTAAATCTCGGAGGTTGACCATGAACTCAAAGAACTGAAGGCTTTCACCTCTTCCGATATAGTCATGGACAAAGTCTGTGTAACTCGGTGGAAGCGAGTGTAGCACCGTGTTTATAGCACACTCCACTGTGGTCCAATAGTCAAAGTCCTCTACGAGTTTCAGATGTATCCCATGCATCTTGGCTACGTGAGTTTTCAGACAAGTGTTCTCTTCCATCTTTGTAGTAAGAAACTCATTTTCTAACTCAATTCTGGCCACTCTTGTAAGGCCCGATATGTGGTACTTTTCCAGATCTAGGTGTTTCCACCCAGATCCGAGGACGAAGCACATATCAGTCCCACCGTGACATATGACAAAGCCATATGCCCCGGATTTCCAACATGATATCACAACATTACAGATACAAGGATACAACATCTCATACAATCGGCATACAACTTCCTTAAATATAATACAACAGCGGAAGATACATGTCTAGGTACAGACTACAAGCAAATGCCTAGAGGCAAAGAGAAAAACATCGATCCCCATAACCACACGGGTCCATGCCCTCCGCCGGGATCCGCCTAACTAGTCGTCGTCGAGTCTCCACGTGAAACGTCGATCACCATACCTGTTGTCAATCAAGAACCCTGAAAAGAGTTTGGGGGTAGTATCATGAGTACAGAAGTACTCAGCATCCAACTGTAGTGGTCAAATGACCCAGCAAGGACTTCATCACTCGTCATTCTAGGACAACTAGTAGTTTACGGTAAGGATGGGGGTAAGTGGTGAGGTTGCTGCCGCACTAGCATTTATGAAGTGGCTAACGATCTAGAGAGTAAGGTAAGAAGCCACGCATTCGATGAGGAATCGCCTCCAACAAGTCTTCCTATCAACTACTTACACAAAAATAACACCTATCCTATCCTTGTCCTCCTCTTCGCATCCCGACGAAGAAGAAGCAGTCAAGGCACACACACGTTGATCAAGTTTATTAAGATTGTCTCGGTTTTTGTTGTCTATGAACAAGGAGTAGGTCTCAAGTCGTCCATAACTTTGGACACAGCTTCTCAAAAAGATTTAACCCTGTAGGGGTGTACCCACTGCCCATTACAAGGCTCCGCACTCACGCCCATCTCTCTCAGTTGCTACCCATCACAGGCAACCATTTTATGATTTAGTTCCAAGAGATCCGAAACGACAGGTCCCTCTAACTAACAACGAACAAATCCGGGTGGCCCCCGGTAAGTTGACATCCAACTCAAAAGATGGCCGCACTCTCAAATCGGTCTCTACCGTCTGTCGCAGGTTTGGATAGCCGGTTAATCACACATGGGAAACCGGTTCCTCAGCCGGACAAGGTGGGCCAGCAAGGGAACTATGTCCTCACTGGTCCGGGTTGGATGGAAAACTACTGGCGGCCGACCAACACACACACGATTTCAAATGGTAAATCAGCTTGGGCCACCACTGGAAATGTTTGAAGCTAGGTAGGTAAGAAAAGGGGACCCCATAAAATCCCACACGCGGTTAGGCACGCTCAGTCTTAAAACCAATACCCGGAACTCGGGTCCTAGGTGACTCGAATGGAACAAAGCGTCGGGGCAGGATAGCCTAGACCTTCCATCCTTCGTCGAATATAGTCAACATTTATAATAACCAATATCGTCAACAAAAATATAATAATGTGATATCCCAAACCAAGGAGTAACAGGGTAACATCGTAGCATCCTAAGCATGCATAATAAGCAGGGGCTGAGCAACGAGCAATAGTAACATAGGAGTACATGGTTTGCTGGGAGGGGAGATGGATGTATCGGTTTGAAAGAGGCTGTAAACATGTGGTAGGATCAAACATCGAACCAATCCTAGACTAGCATGCAAACCGCTGGTTGAAATAGAATGGATCATAAGTAATGCATAGTCCTTGCCTGTTGATAAGTCGGGTTCCGAAGGTGTAGTTGATCGCAAGCTCGCATCGTCTCCGAAGGTACCCGCGGAAGCACATAAGACGGTAAACACTGGAAAGCAATCAACGAGAAAACATCTATTACTACGAGGCAAACACGAGCAAGCATCAACAAGAAGGCAACACGAGACATCGCACCTACCGTCCAGAGCGGTTACTAACAGGTTAAGTGGAGTACTCGTCACACACGACGATACCGCACATTTGGAAAGTTCAAGTTGTTTAGCTACAGGTGATCAACAAAGGTTGATAACATGGCATCTCACTCAAGCATGGCATAGCACACAAACATGGAAAGAGGTGAAGCATAAATAAACTATATAATCTAGTCACTTTAAGTGGGGGGTAAAACCTATACATGGCAACTATTACGGACCCCACGATAATTATTGCATTTGGTACTGTTTGTCCTAAACAATATTTTATTATTTTATTTAGCAAGCAAGAACAGCATAAACACAATCTACATGAAATTCTAGTATGTTACACATAAGAAACATTTTATTTGGAGCAACGGTTAGGCAGTTACAGTTTACAGTGGCAAGAAGTTTTAAATAGCATGTAAACAACATGTAAACAAAGTCAAACATGGCAACAAGCAACATTTTAATAATCTACACAAAAATCTAAGCAATTTTCATGTTTAAAGCGTCGCGATCCGAGCTACCGGTGAAAAGATACGGGCATCGTAAAAATCTATTACAATCTGCCAATTTTATTAAACCAGAAAAATTAACTAGGTGTTCTCGGGCCGAAACAGAGACTCTGGGCCTAAACAGGAAAGAGAAAGAGGCTAAACATCGCCCACGCGCGCCACTTAACAGATCGGCCTATTGGGCCGAGCCCACTACGGAAATAACAAAAAAAGTAAAAGAAAAAAAAGAAAAAAAAGAAAAGGAGCTCACCTAGCTGGGCCGAGGCCCAACTGGCCGTGACCGGCGGAGTGGGCCGCTGAGGAGCGCCGGCCCAGCAGCAGCGCACGAGCGAGGGAGCACGGGGCTCGTCCTCGTCCAGGAAAAGCATGACAGCGGCGGCAGGACGGCCACCGGCGAGGGCGGCGGGGAAGGCTTCCGAGGCGAGGAACAGGGCCGCGGGACCGAGGGGGTGCCGGATCCGGCGGCTAGGCGACGGGGCCGGCACGGGGAGGTCCGAGATCGGGCGGTGGGCGAGCTCTTTCCGAGATTCTTTCGGCTGGCCATGGAGGATTCGGCGCAGCGACACCCTCCTTGTTCCTGCAGGGGGAGAGTGAAGGGAGTGAGAGGAGAGGAAGGGAGGAGGCGCGAGAGAGTTGAGGGGCGCAGGGATAGGGGAGAGGCGCGGTGGCGGCCTGCCAGTTGCCGGAGGCGGCGGCGGCTCCTCCAAGGAACGATGGAGGCGGCGGCTTCGGGCAGGAGAGAGAGGAGGAGGTGGTTGGTGGGGAGTTCCCTGGGCCGTCGAATCGCGAGATCTGACGGTCCAGGATGGATCTGGCTCAAAATTGCTAGAAAAATGGGCAAACAGCGAAAATTGGGGCTATTGTGAGTGGGTGGCTGCAACTTTTAGGCTAGGGAAACCCTAGAAAGGGGTGGGAGAGTGGTGGTGTTTATATAGCCCAGGTGGCTGGCAGTTTTCAAAAACATCCCCGGTTTTTCTCTCTCGCGCGCGGTGTTTATGTTTCTGACCGCCGGGGTCCGCAGAACCTCCGATTCGGGTAAAACTTCGAACTGCGCGATCAACGCGTCGAGACAGCGGCTTTCACCTCGCGCGGGAACCGTTCCGAGAACACTTTCCGGCGCGCTATAAAAATAACCCATTTACTTATTAAATGAGGTTTTTGTTCCGTTGGTTACGGCTGGTCTCGTGCGGTTTTCGCGACGGTGCTCGAGTGAAACCCGGTGTCGCAAAGGACGAGTGTAAGGGTGGCAAGGGTCGGTCTCCGTCCGATACGAGATAAGAGGGGGAAAATAATCATCGATCGATAAATCGGGGATGCAAACACCACAAACAAATCAGACAATCAAACAATTCACACCGAAAACAAATTTTTTTAATTTTTGTGAAATCTGGGCTGTTACAATACAACACCACCAACAAGGGATCTCGTCCCGAGATCCAGGACGATCCGGGGGGGAGGGGGAAGAGAAAAGAGAGACGGCGATCTTCAACACCACCAACAAGGGACTCTGCTCCATGTCGACGTCGAGCTTCCGTCGAGAAACTTTCCGCAGAGAGACGACATCGTCGAAAAAATGAAACCGTCAGTGACAAGAGGAAGAACGATCGCGAAAACCAGATCAAGGGATAGAGATTTTCGACGCAAGTCGAAAAACACCGGTAAAAGGAGGGATGGTAATGGATGACCGAGACGATACCCAAAATCGGAGAAGCTAAAGGTACTACAGGAATTCCCAAACCTGAGATCGGAATCGAGACAATACGCTGCAAGCAAGGCATTGTAACGATTTTGGTACTCCACACTCTCAAGATCCTAAAGTTTGAAAGGGGATAAGTCGAGATTAAAACACTTACGACACTTGTCCTGACCAGAGCAAGGGTAAGGAGTAAAAAGAATCCTTCTCTCTGATAACTAACTTAGTAACTACATAATAGTTTTTGTCTAAACTCGACTTCGGCCAGAAAAGGGATCCTACGGTCGGTAAGGCTCTGATACCAAGTTGTAAGGCCCGATATGAGGTACTGTTCCAGATCTAGGTGTTTCCACCCAGATCCGGGGACGAAGCACATATCGGTCCCACCGCGACATATTACAAAGCCATATGCCCCGGATTTCCAACATGATATCACAACATTACAGATACAAGGATACAACATCTCATACAATCGGCATACAACTGCCTTAAATATAATACAACAACGGAAGATACATGTCTGGGTACATACTACAAGCGAATGCCTAGCGGCAAAGAGAAAAACATCGATCCCCATAACCACACGGGTCCAGGCCCTCCGCAGGGATTCGCCTAACTAGTCGTCGTCGAGTCTCCACATGAAACGTCGATCACCATACCTGTTGTCGATCAAGAACCCTGAAAAGAGTTTGGGGGTAGTATCATGAGTACATAAGTACTCAACATCCAACTGTAGTGGTCTACTGACCCAGCAAGGACTTCATCACTCGTCATTCTAGGACAACTAGTAGTTTACGATAAGGATTGGGTAAGTGGTGAGGTTGCTGCCGCACTAGCATTTATGAAGTGGCTAATGATCTAGAGAGTAAGGTAAGAAGCCAAGCATTCAATGAGTAATCGCCTCCAACAAGTCTTTCTATCAACTAGTTACGCAAACATAACACCTATCCTATCCTTGTCCTCCTCTTCGCATCTCGACGAAGAAGGAGCAGTCAAGGCACACACACGTTGATCAAGTTTATTAAGATTATCTCGGTTGTTGTTGTTGTCTATGAACAAGGAGTAGGTCTCAAGTCGTCCATAACCGTGGACACGACTTCTCGAAAAGATTTAACCCTGCAGGGGTGTACCAACTGCCCATTACAAGGCTCCGCACGCACGCCCACTCTCTCAGTTGCTACCCATCACAGGCAACCATTTTATGATTTAGTTCCAAGAGATCCGAAACGACAGGTCCCTCTAACTAACAACGAACAAATCCGGGTGGCCCCCGGTGAGTCGACTCCCAACTCAAAAGCCGGCCGCGCTCTCGAATCGGTCTCTACCGTCTGTCGCAGGTTTGGATAGCCGGTTAATCACACATGGGAAACCGGGTCCTCAGCCGGATAAGGTGGGCTAGCAAGGGAACTATGTCCTCACTGGTCCGGGTTGGTTGGAAAACTACTGGCGGCCGACCAGCACACACACGATTTCAAATGGTAAATCATCTTGGGCCACCACTGGAAATGTTTGAAGCTAGGTAGGTAGGAAAAGGGGACCCCATAAAATCCCACACGCGGTTAGGCACGCTCAGTCTTAAAACCAATACCCGGAACTCGGGTCCTAGGTGACTCGAATGGAACAAAGCGTCGGGGCGGGATAGCCTAGACCTTCCATCCTTCGTCGAATATGGTCAACATTTATAATAATCAATATCGTCAACAACAATATAATAATGTGATATCCCAAACCAAGGAGTAACAGGGTAAAATCGTAGCATCCTAAGCATGCATACTAAGAAGGGGCTGAGCAACGAGCAATAGTAACATATCAGTACATGGTTTGCTGGGAGGGCACATGGCTGTATCGGTTTGAAAGAGGCTGTAAACATGTGGAAGGATCAAACATCGAACCTATCCTAGACTAGCATGCAAACCGCTGGTTGAAATAGAATGGATCATAAGTAATGCATAGTCCTTTCCTGTTGATAAGTCGGGTTCCGAAGGTGTAGTTGATCGCAAGCTCGCATCGTCTCCGAAGGTACCCGCGGAAGCACATAAGAAGGTAAACACTGGAAAACAATCAACGAGCAAGCATCTATTACTATGAGGAAAACACGAGCAAGCATCAACAAGAAGGCAACACGAGACATCGCACCTACCGTCGAGAGCGGTTACTAACAGGTTAAGTGGAGTACTCGTCACACACGACGATACCGCACATTTGGAAAGGTTCAAGTTGTTTAGCTACAGGTGATCAACAAAGGTTGTTAAAATGGCATCTCAATCAAGCATGGCATAGCACACAAACATGGCAAGAGGTGAAGCATAAATAAACTATATAATCTAGTCACTTTAAGTGGGGGGGGGGGGGTAAAACCTATACATGGCAACTATTACGGACCCCACGATAATTATTGCATTTGGTACTGTTTTGTCCTAAAAAATATTTTATTATTTTATTTAGCAAGCAAGAACAGCATAAACACAATCTACATGCAATTCTAGTCAAGTTACATATAAGAAACATTTTATTTGGAGCAACGGTTAAAAAGTTATGGCAGTTACAGTTTATAGTGGCAAGCAGTTGTAAATAGCAGGTAAACAACATGTAAACAAAGTCAAACATGGCAACAAGCAACATTTTAATAATCTACACAAAAATCTAAGCAATTTTCATGTTTAAAGCGTCGCGATCCGAGCTACCGGTGAAAAGATACAGGCATCGTAAAAATCTATTACAATCTGCCAATTTTACTAAACCAGAAAAATTAACTAGGCGTTCTCGGGCCGAAACAGAGACTCTGGGCCTAAACAAGAAAGAGAAAGAGGCTAAACATCGCCCACGCGCGCCACTTAACAGATCGGCCTATTGGGCCGAGCCCACTACGGAAATAACAAAAAAAGCAAAAAGAAAAGAAAGAAAAAAAAAGAAAAGGAGCTCACCTAGCTGGGCCGAGGCCCAACTGGCCGTGAGCGTCGGAGTGGGCCGCTGAGGCGCGCCGGCCCCTCAGCGGCGCACGAGCGGGGGAGCACGGGGCTCGTCCTTGTCCAGGACGAGCACGACAGCGGCGGCAGGCCGGCCACCGGCGAGGGCGGCGGGGAAGGCTTCCGAGGCGAGGAACAAGGCCGCGGGACCGAGGGTGTGCCGGATCCGGCGGCTAGGCGACGGGGCCGGCGCGGGGAGGTCCGAGATCGGGCGGCGGGCGAGCTCTGCCCGATCTTCTTTCGGCCGGCCATGGAGGATTCGGCGCGGCGACGCCCTCCTTGTTCCTGTAGAGGGAGAGGGAAGGGAGTGAGAGGAGAGGAACGGAGGAGGCGCAGGAGAGGAGACGGGCGCAGGGAGAGGGGAGAGGCTCAGCGGCGGCCTGCCGGTTGCCGGAGGCGGCGGCCACTCCTCGGGACGATCGAGGCGGCGGCTTCGGGCAGGAGAGAGAGGAGGAGGTGGTTGGTGGGGAGCTCCCTGGGCCGTCGGATCGCGAGATCTGACGGTCCAGGATGGATCTGGCTCAAAATTGCTAGAAAAATTGGCAAATAGCGAAAATTGGGGCTATTGTGAGGGGGTGGCTGCAACTTTTAGGCTAGGGAAACCCTAGAAAGGGGTGGGAGAGTGTTGGTCTTTATATAGCCCAGGTGGCTGGCAGTTTGCAAAAACATCCCCGGTTTTTCTCTCCCGCGCGCGGTGTTTACGTTTCTGACCGCCGGGGTCCGCAGAACCTCCGATTCGGGTAAAACTTCGAACTGTGCGATCAATGCGTCGAGCCGGCGGCTTTCACCTCGCGCTGGAACCGTTCCAAGAACACTTTCTGACGCGCTATAAAAATAACCCATTTACTTATTAAACGAGGTTTTCGTTCCGTTGGTTACGGCTGGTCTCGTGCGGTTTTTGCGACCCGGTGTCGCAAAGGTCGAGTGTCAGGGTGGCAAGGGTCGGTCTGCGTCCGATACAAGATAAGAGGGGGAAAAATAATCGCCGATCGATAAATCGGGGATGCAAATACCGCAAACAAATCAGACAATCAAACAATTCACACCGAAAACATAATTTTTAATTTTTGTGAAATCTGGGTTGTTACAACTCTGAACTTATGTATAAACAATGACTTCATCATGTTGATTGTGTCAAACGTGTCCATATCCGCATATTGTTCACGTAAATCTTGCGGAAAGCTAGTTTCTATGAAACTTTTAACCATGGCGTAAGTCCTTCGACGATTATGGTAATCAAGCATTACTTTTCGTCCATGTTGTCTACTGGAGGGTCTCCCATACACTCTTGTATCACGAACAAGAGGTTAGCTCTCTTGAGCACAGTCCTAAGGTATAAGTACCAATCAACGAAATTTGACCCATCATCTTTAAGTCTTTCACCACGTAAGAAAGTAACCAATCCATGATACTGATTCATGTCCATTTTAATTTTCTACAAAATATTTTCAAGGAAAACAATTAAGACTAGTTCATAAGAATGAGTTCATAATAATCATATTATACATGAGCTCACACTAAAACAATCATCCCTAAGAAGTTTTAGTGATTACATGATCCAGATTCACTATCCATCCTCGAATATCACAACGGCTGACGGATTAGTTTCAAAGGTAGACAACTAGTTTGTGCGATCACATCCTATATGTGACTCATGCTCGATCTTTCGATCTCTAGTATTCCGAGGCCATATCTACATATGATAGGCTCGCCAAATTGACCTTAGTGTTATATGCTGCTTAGGAAGGCCATATCGACATATGCTAGGCTTGCCAGGCCCAACCTCATGCGAACTCTAATGTATGTATGACAACCGATCGTCACTGCCTGCCTATCATAAATAGAAACTTCCAGGTCGTGCACACTTCGGTAGAATACTTATGTTTGGCATTTTATAAGGGATCATCTTATTTAATGCTACCGTCGTGTATCCTATACTAGGAAGTTTTACGATGTATGATCATGGTGACACTAAGTCTACAGTGTCTCCATTTAAGTTTTTTTCATCATGATGAACGTTTACTACTTTCTAGTAACACATAGCAAAGCTATCACTACATCAAGATTAAGCAAACAACAATAGCCCCCTCTGCAATATAAAGTTAGACGCCTCTATATTTGTATATTGCATGTTTTACGTGGCTTCCAGGGCTTTTCATAGATCAACCGTTTCAACGAACATTGAACCACAACGCTGATTATAGATTGCCTCTATTACACCCCGTACGGGGCCCTCCGTTGCAAATGCCATATCCGCTAAAGTAAGAGAGACATACACCCCCCAGAGCCACTTTATACGGTACAAGCCGTATGTCAAGCGTGGAACCAGCCTCGCGTAAGCGTACGCGTAAGGTCGGTCGGGGGCCGCTTCAGCAAACAATGCCACAGATATAACAAGTACACGTGAGAGGGTAACAATCGTAGAATCAACACCCACATCCCCGATGTGTTCTAACCGTACAACAATACGAAGCATAGATCTAGCTCTGATACCACTGTTGGGTCTCGCAGCAGAAAACAATAATTTTTCTAACTAGCGTCGCCCTTAACCCAAGATCTATCTAGCTGTAATGCCGTAACGGAAAGACTTGTGGAAACATACCTCGGGGTGTAGTCCGTTGCGCGGGAAACGTTCCCGCAGTCGTGGTTGATGAAGCCGTAAACCTTTCACAGCCCCCTGGCTGTGTTAGCACCCTGTTGGCTGGTAGTGCCACACGTGCAACACCTCGTAGTACTCGCACACGTACGGACTCGATAACGACCTCCGTTCTCCGATCCAGCGGAGGTGGCGTAAGTAGACCTCCCGAAACCAGAGTTTCAGCAGCACGACGGCGTCCGTGTAGCAGAGAAGCCTCAATCACAGCACAGGTTCCAGACAAGGGGACCCCGGCTTGAGAGAGACGAGAGAGGGGAGAAGACCGGTGAAAACCGATCTCAATTCGGAGTAATATTGAAATCTCTGCGAATTTTTCTGTGTTAAAGAAGTGCACCCCTGCCCATCTTTATATAGGCAGACGGAAGGAGTCAACCCCCTTTCCCTTGGCAATGTGGGACTAATCCCTTGCCAAGGGGGGAGGGTGCGGCACCCACATGGGCCCCAAGGCCCATGGCGCCCCCCTTTTTTTTCTTTTCCTTTTCCCTTTTTTTCCTCCTTCCCCTAATGGGCTTCTTTCACAAATAAGGCCCATTGCACTTTTTAATCTGAAATAAATTATTATTAATTATTAATTCACTTAATTAATAAATAATACATACTATTTCATCTCCCGATGATCCGGAACTCCTTCCAGCTCACTCCGAACGTCCTTCGGACCAACACGGAACTTTTCCGGTACGTCTTTCTCTCTTCTCTGGTAACTCCGATAGTTCCGAAAAGGTCTCCAATATTCATCGAGCCCTTAAGTGTGTTACCCTACGGTCCAAGAACACTCCAGTCATGACCGAGACAAAGGCTACGGCCAATCATCAATAGCGGGAGCTGGATGCCCATAATGACCCCTGTGCTTTCCGGAAGTAACCGATTGAACCGTACACGTTGTATACCATTCCCTTTGTCATGCGATACTAGATTAGTCCAAGATTCGATCAACTGCATCCAATGCATTAGTTCTATCTTGTTACCGACAAATCTTATTCACTCGTTCCATGATATTCATCCTTGTGACCTAGTCACACGCTGCGCAGCTTTATGGATGCAATCTCACCGAGTTGGCCATGAAGTATCTTTCCATTATATGGATTGACAAATCCCGCTCTTGAATCAACACTCCTCAACATATCCCGTCGGATAGCCCAAGATACACCTTTATGGTCACCATGTTTCAGTGTGATGGTTAATGCACTCAAAGCATCCTCAGAAGATAGCAATTATGCGTGATCTCATGGTCAAAGGAACAGGCTACTACGTTCTATAATTACAACACTGAACTTTTACGATTTGATCATGTTGCAATGCTTGCATTGGGTAATGTTCATCACGTCATTCATTCAATGAGGTGACCTTACCGTCAATTGACTTGATTGTCCATGATCGTGAAACCACAATCATCAGTTGAAGATAAACCAGTCATCATGAGAGGCTAACTAGGAACTCTGGTTGTTTCTATACCACACCTGTATCATTGTTTCACTGATACAGTTCCAGCACAGTATGAAACTGGTCATGAACTTATTTAGATATATTGGAATAATCATATATTATTTGCCTCTAGAGCATATATCCAACAAGTAATGCAGTTCACTCAAAGGAAGAATATGCTTCTAAAATTCTATAAAGCAATGCAGCTCACTACGCAAATTTTTTTAGTAAAGCAATGCAGCTCACTATGCAAGATCCAAGGGAGAACAACTAAATAACACATTAGTAATGCAGTTCACTCACAAGGAAAAAGATGATGTTAATTTAGTAAAAAATGCAGCTCACTATACAAAAAAGAAGAACAACTAATAACACATTAGTAATGCAGTTCACTCAAAGCAAAAGATGCTTCTGAAATTCAGTAAAACAATCCGGATCACTACGCAGAAAAATATAAAGGATAAAATAGAAAGGAGAACAAGTACAAACCCATTTTCCTGCTGCGGAACATGAACATGAGCCAACACAAAGCCGTCGAGGGTGGGAGGGTTCAATGGATCATCACAGCTTGCACTGCCAGATTTCCAAACTTTTTTGATATTCTTAACCATTTTCCTGAAGACATTACTTGCAGAAGGACTGTCAGGACCATTGTATGAGTCAAGAAACTCAAAACTCTTTGCTGACAGGTTCAAAGTGACCAAGAAGTAGTGGTCGACCGCATCCTTCATTGATGCAGGAGGAGGATCAAACATTGCAAACATAATCTGTATTAAAAAGGAATAAAACAAACCATATGAGAAAAAGTAAAAGCAGAAAACTTATTTAAAAAAATGAGGAAAAATGGTCAAGTAGAATACCAAGTTTTTCTTGTCCACACGTTCCTCTGCACTTGAAAAAAACATCTTTTTAAGAGCCCTATTTGTGGCACCGCCGTTCCAGATGGAATTCTGCCAAAAAGACAAAGCCACAAAGTTAATGTGACCACTGAAAAAAAACTTATAGCACAATAAATGTAGATGAGGGAGAAGGATAAATGAATGAAAACGCTTACACATAGGTTGTATGGGAAAATCAACATTTGAGATCCTTTGAACCTCTCAACTAACATAGAGACCCCAATATTTGTGAGGTTCGTGCTCAGCGTTCGGTAGGACCAAAAAGACTCGCCAACCTGACAGATATTAATATCACCAAACTCGTCCTTGAATGCAACTAAATCCCTTCAGAAAAGAATAAAAACACAACAAAAAGTCATAAGTTGTGTGTCCCTAAAAAAGATAACACAATAAATAACCGGGTATAAGACAAAAAAATAACATACTTCTTATTATCAATCCTAGCCCTCGTAACAGCGTCATATAACTCATTGTATCTCCTCAGAAGAGCTGGATCAATGCTCGAAGGAGTGACAACAGCTAATTCCTCGTCTACAAAACATAGTGAGACCGATATCAAAGAATAGAACAATACGGTTTATTCGACCAAAAAATAGAACAAAAATAATGCAGTTCGCTTACCTTCGGTTTCTGAATCCGCATCCTTCCGCTCCCCAGATACACCTTTGCTGACACTCAATTGCTCCAGCCCGGTGATATCATCGTCAAGCGACGCTTGATTGGTCATGTCCTGCACAAGACTTGGTTGTTCCTCTTCAGGGCCAATCAATTGTCTCAGCTGGGACATCCAGATTAGTGTCAGCCAGATTGCCTTGAGATTGCTTAGTTGCACGAGGGGCAACATGGAAGTTCTCAGGCACATCGTCACCAGACAACAAAACAAATGGCCCAAAAACACCATCACTGCGAACGGCGGTCCCCACAACATCATCAACGACTCTAGCTCCTTCTCCCCCTTCTTCCATTTCAACTGTAACACGAGGAGCCCCTTCTCTATCATCTGGCTTATCAGCATCCACATCATCCTGACTTCCTTCTCTCTCTTTTTCCTTTTCAGCCTTGACGGAACCCTCACTTACCTCTCTACCATCTTCCTTATCAACCTCCACATTAGGATCCCCTCCTTCTCTCATTTCTACAGTATCAGCCTCCGTGGTGCGCTCCCCTTGAATTTCATCATTTAATCAGCAGTCCTGATGAGTAAAAAAAAACACATTACACATTGGTGGTGATGCAGTTCACTAAGAAAGCAAAAAACCATGCAGCTCGCATGAAAAATAAAACATAAATGCAGTTCTCTATGCTCACCAGACCAGCGTCCCCTTCTACAGTATCAGCCTCCGTGGTGCGCTCCCCTTGAATTTCATCATTTAATCCGCAGTCCCGATGAGTAAAAAAACACATTACACATTGGTGGGGATGCAGTTCACTAAGAAAGCAAAAAACCATGTAGCTCGCATGAAAAATAAAACATAAATGCAGTTCTCTATGCTCACCATACCAGCGTCTCCTTCCATCTCTTTAGACACGTCAACCTCATCAACCTTGTTAGCGTCAACCTCTGCCTCCTTCCCATGGATTTCATCAATTGTTTCGCGATCCTAAAAACCAAAAACATAAATAAAACAATTATAATAAAAATGCTTTCCAGAAAAAATGTAGTTCACTGGGGCTACCAGTACAAGTATAATTCTTTGTTAGTAGAATCTACAAAACAATAAACTGCAGTTCACTACCACTAATTATGCAGCTGCACTTCTTTGTTTTGGAAACTACAAAAAGATTAAGCTGCAGTTCACTGCCACTGCTGGTGCACATATGATTCTTTGTTTGGGACACTAAAAAACATTAAAAACAATGAAGTCCGGTAGAAAAAGAGAAAGAAATCAAACCTTGTCTATGACACCTTTGTCAACAGGGTTGTCTCTCGCAGCCTCAACAACAGGGGACTGTGGCATATTAAACAGGATATCGGAATCAAAACCATGGTGGTTGTGGGGGTCATCATCGCTGTGCGCGTTAGCATTAGAAGACTCTCCTCCGCACTGCAAAATTAAAAGGATGCAAAGACAAATGGTCAATGCCACAAAAACACACATAAAAAATCAAGAAAAAACAAAAACGATAAAAAGCAGTTCACATATGAGATAAAACATACATCAATAGCTAAACGGTCAGACAAAGAAGGCCTAACAACATCTTCCCGTCTGTTCATTTCCTTCACAATTGCCTCAGCTTCCTGCTCATACCTAGCGCACTTGTCATCCTGAGAATGCTTAAACTGAACGAATGACGACCTGATATTCGTGACTGACAGCTTAAGGAATTCAATCTGCCCACAGTCAATGTTATGAGCGGCCTCGATTTCTGCTTCAGAAGGGCCTTTGCCAGCAGTAAACTGTCCAGCGATATTCCTCATCCTAGAACCGGAGGTTGGGAAATCAGAAGTTAAATTAATGACCCTGTCAAGAAGCTCATCGACCTGGACGAATATATTGCAGTCATCACGAGCTTCGTCGGAACCCTCGCCAGAAAACCCTCCAGCAGCCGCCCTAGGAGCACCATGAACCCGCCGAAGTGGAGAACCCCTGGCATCACCATTAACCCGACGAATGGGAGAACCCCTAGCAAGAGGCTCACAAAACCTTGCGTGCAGTTCGACAACTGGGGTCCGCATGTACACAATGTCCCCTGGCGCCTTCCACTGAACAAGTTAACAAAAAAAGAAGCAGTGCACATGTAATTACATAAGAGGTTCACATTTAGCATACCGACAAAAGGGGATTATAACAAACAAACAAAAATATGGCTATGAACTGACCGGCAACTTCCCAAATTTGTAAGTATCCAGGTGTATCTTTCCCTTGACAATAATGTTGGCGTTGTGAAGCTTCTTCAATTGCTCATGGTACAGTATTGCAGCGCGTGGCGTGTGTGTATGCATAACAGATACATTGCGAAGATTCAATAAATCCAGGTACATGAACAGGGGAACAATGGTGTAGCCCTCGGCACAGTTCTGCTTGCTCCCTTCAGAATTCCACTTGTACACAGCTGCCTTCAGCTCATCAACAACAAGCTGGAAAAAGTCCATCTCAGTCATAGAAGAAAAGTCCAAGTTTTCAACCATAGTAGCTACCCTGGACAACCAAGTTGCAGGACTGGGGCAAAGCAAGCTCTGGAAAACAATTAGAAAGAAAACTTTCACATCCATATCAACTTTCGCAGGGTCCTCAACGAGGGTGCCAAGTAGAATAAGAAGGTCCTTCACGTCTATGCTCCAAGAACGGTTAAAACCAAGCTCGTCCTTCAGAGTAGCCAGCGAATCACCATGGCCGCTGTCAGCAGGCCTAGGAGCAGTGCGAGAACCCATAGGGAAATCAAAAATGTCATGTACAGCCTCACGATTGATTTCGAGAACCTTATTTGACCTGCAGTCCAATCTCATCGTCTCAATGTTGATCTTTCCCATCAGCTTGCACATAAGCACACGAGAAACATTCATCTTCACTTTCAAGTCGAAAACAATACCAAAACCTGCTTGCCGCACCAAAATTCTGCGCGGCTCTTGCAACTTATCAACAGCTTTGCATACGTTTGGGATAGACATCCGAACAGTCTTATTAAACCGCCATTCCTCCGCAGCATCATCTTCAGACCTCTTCCTTTTGGTACTCTTAGCAATCTACAAAAGAGAATAAAATGCAGTTCACATCAGCAACTCATGCACAAAATAATAATAATAAAAATGCAGTTCACATCAGCAACTCATGCAAAAACAACTTAAGAAACAGTGAAAACAACAACAAAAGTTTATTACAATGAATGCCTTCGTAGCATTAACATCCTCCCCACCAGAATCATGGTCTAGCCTTTCTCCACCTACATTTTCCCGTGCCCGCTTGGATGGAGGATCAAAGTCATGTCGGGACCCGGGGTTAGCGTATGCAAGTCCAGTTAAGACATAGTCATATGGAGAGCCGAGAACCGCACCCACTTGTCTAAGCAGACAAGGCCAAGCACTAAACATTCTCGGAAAGCATCATACGTGAGGGGCATCCCATATAGGCCGGATGATCAACTGAGATGGGTCCTCATCGTCCGCACACAAGTCTAATGATATGGGTGGTGAACTCCCATATTCAAAGACAAGTCGCCTCAACCATACTATCGACTATCTCAAAACTCTTACATAGACTTACTCCAGCCCAATCACTTAGTCGGGGTCTAGGGCGGGCTCGATCATACCACAAAGTGTGCACGAGACGGAGTCTCGAACAATCGCATCGCGATGCCCCAAGCTGCGCACATCTAAGGGCCACTTGGTGTATGAAAGACCGCCAGCCAGAACACAACTAAGGTCTCGAAAACCCATACAAAGACATGCATGTTATAAACATACACGCAGCACACATGCCTTGTATGAACAGTAGGTACCATTGCAATTCTCTACAAAGTGTACATATTTATTGATAACTCTTATGGAGTGCACACAGAGATCACATACATGTGATCCAACATTACATTATAAGCGGAAGCAAATTATGTCTGAGTACAGACAAGTTTAACAAATGGCTTAAGAAGCCTTATTTAAACACAAAGCCCTCCACGAGGGAACCAGTCGTCTGACTGGGACTAGACTAGTTGGTCTTCAGTCGTCCAGCTCGATGAAGAAGCCACCTTCGGGGTCAGTGGCATCATCTAAAACATAGATTAAGAAAACGTGAGTACAAAGTCGTACTCAGCAAGACTTACATAGGAGCTATACTACTCATGCACATGTATCAAGGTAAAGGGAGGTGGGGTTCACTTGCAGAAGTGCCAGCTTTGACTTGGCTAATCCTGAACTACGAGTACCAGACTTTGAGGTAAGAAGCGTACACGAGTCCACTACTTTCTCCAACCAATACACCACTATGGTACCTTCCTCGACTTCCCCACGTGGAAGCACGCCATAGCACTCACACTTATCTTGGTGTGTTTTAGAAGTATCCGGTTCAAGTTATCTAATAATCAAGCTAAGCTTTCCAAGCAGTCCATAACCGTGGACGCGGCTATTCGAATAGTTTTGTTAACCTTGCAAGGGTGTACCGCTACACACACATGACCATCATTTACCGCCTTTGATCTCGACACCATCCAAGGGGTGCCAGCGAGGATGCTCACCACAACTGTTACCTCATAGCCGATCTAGTCCGAGAAAGCCACCTACTTGGGTTGGTTACCACAATCGTGAACCCGGCCGGTTTACCGAAGTGGACCCAAGTGATGTGTGCGTGGTGCATAAGCCGGTCTCGGATGAGCCGTTCTCTCACTTAGCAACCAGGCCACAGACCTACCAGAACTCCGAACTATTGCGACATCTGGACATCGAAAGGGATGAGTTAGTAAGTCGAGAGGGGTCAGTGAGCCCAATGTGTGGTTGTACTCTTCATCTTGGATCACCACACAAGAACTCGTACTAGGGCGGTGTTCAACGAGACAACCCACTGTGTACTCCTACACAGCCTTTCATCGTTCACCTTGTATTAGGGTCGATTCACCAACACTTTTCTACCATCATCAACATGATCATTCCCATCCCTAATCACATCACAGTAACAACATGGTATCATACTAAGCATGCAATAAGCAGTAACATTGCAGGGGCCACATGATATCAAACAACTCCTACATTTGCTAGGATTGTGGTTTCCTTACTACTGTGACAAAATGATAGGTCATGCAAAGGAATGGGTTCATCTATGCGGTAGAAACGTAGCATGGTGATCATCCTAAACAATGCATAAGCGAGACATGAGAGGGAAGTGGGATTTTATCGACATGATCAATGGGGGTTTGCTTGCCTTGCTGACGAGATTCGGGTTCGGGGTCTTCAACGAAGGTTGCAACCTCTTGCTCCGGTTCCACCTCTACTCGACAAACAAAGCACGAAGTAGCAATCAATATGAATGCAATGCTCAAGCACATGAATGAATGTTGAAACTTGAAGTATAAGTTTTGATGTGTGAGGCAATTCCATTTAAGTGGAGTATATTGCATTTGAAATGCAAATTCAAACTCCACATTTGAATTCAAATTAACCAAGTTGTATATGACATGGTTTGATCATTTTGAATTATCTTCAACTGTATAAGATATGCCTCTGATGTGTGATTGAAATGTAGCATGTTGCCATGGTTCAAGTTGCAAAAATATTTGATTTGAATTTGATTTAATTCCATTTAAATAAAATAGCAAATGGTACTGATCACATTTTAAATTCAACTCAAACAGAGTTGAAAGTTTCATATTTGGAAAGATAATTTTCTCCTGATCATTTTTCATATATTATTTGTCCAATTTGGAGTTAATATGAATTTTCTATGAATTTCCAAAGTTTGGGGTATTTTCTGGAATTTTTGGAATTTCTTTAATTCAAATAATCTCTGGAAATTCATTTAATTGATTTATTGCGCAAGTGCTGACGTCAGGGGGGGGGCTGACATGTGGGGTCACCTTGTCAGTGACTAGGTTAAATTAACCCGTGGGTTAAATTAATCCAGTGGCTTAATTAAGCCACTGGGCCCACTGGTCAGTGACCCAGGGGGTCATTTGCCAGGTGATTAACGGGGGGGGGGGGGGGGGGGGGGGTCTGGCTAACTCGCCGGCGGCTAAACGCCGGCGACTGGAGCCACGGCGGCGCTGCACGGGAAAGGGCTAGGGGCCACGGGAGGCCACGGTGAGGGCACCAATGGATGCAGCAGCTTTGTCCGCGTCTTCTGGAGGCAACAGGGGGTCACGGGGTGGTCGGGAGCGACGACGGCGACGACTCCGGCGGCAATAGAACGGCGGCGAGGTCGTAGTTGACGTTGTAGTGCACGGTTTGGGCTGAGCTCGCGTGCGTTCGAAAGCTAGAGTCACTGGGAGTCAAACGCGCGCGCTGGACGCGATGATGGGGCACAGGGGCGACCTCATCGTCGTCCATGGCGGCGACGTGCTTCGGCATCCATGGTGAAAACGGATAGAGGGGTCGCGGGGTGCTGGAAGCTTAGGGGAAACACTCAGTAGCTCACCGCGGTTCGAACAGAAGCAACGGCAAGCTTGGGGAGGCTTCAACGGCGGCGAATCGACGGCGGCGATCTCGCGGGTCCAGCGAGAGGTTGAAGACGATGGCGTCGGCTCGGGGAGGAACTAGGGCTCCAGCTTCTGCTTGAAGACGAAGTCGAGGACGAGGAGCACGGTGGACTTGCTGGCTTGAGCTCTAGGGCACGGTGGCCACGTCGTCCATGGCGGTGCGCTCCGGTGAGGCTTCGGGCGGCGACGGATTCGAGCACGGGAGGAGGAGGAGGAAGCTCTGGAGGGGGGGAATGGAGCGAGGCGGCTGCGAGGAGCCTCCAGATGCGAGAAGAGGCCACAGGGAGGCCTGGAAGCTCTCGGCGGCGACGTGGCGTCCCTGGCTAGCTCGGTGGCATTCCACCGAGCAGCTTGGAGGCGCGGGAGGGGGAAGAAGACGTCGCTGCCCCTGTGGGCCGGCTGGTCTGGGGTGGGCCGGCTTCGCCTGGGCGCCAGGTAAGGATTTTTCTTTCTTTCCTGTTTTTCTTTTCTGCTATTTGTTTTGCTGTGCTAAAATAATTAGCTAGGCATTTTATTAAATGCTGAAAATTATTATGTGGCTTCATAATAATATAGACTAGCCACTTATAAACTTTCAACATTTTTAAAATTCAAATAATTTGAATCTTAATTCAAATAGGGTTATTTCTTTAATTCCAAGGCACTGTTTGAATATTTGAAAAATCTATGAGCATGGGATGGGTCCCACATCACTTGATATGTGATCACACTCATTTATAAGACTTTTCAAAAATCTAACATGAATTTTTGGAGAAGATTTTTATCTGGCCTTTTGAATTAATTCATCTGGGGGGTGTTCCTTCTCCCATTTGGATTTTGAAGTTGAATTTCCTTTGAGATTTTGACATGATGCAAGGTTACTTTGATCCTAGCACATTACCTAACAGAGGGTTCTGACAAGTCAACACCAGAGTAATCTTCAACACTTGGCCACTTTCTTTGAATCCGACCCACATCAACCTCAGCGTAAATAGGCCTCTTTGAGTAATCAACACGAGGGCTACGCCGTGGAAACTTAAACCTTCCTCTACAACAATATTAAGTTTTCTCTTCACAATATTCTTTGAAGGAGAAAACTTAGCAGACTTTTTTGAGTCTGCAATCCTCCTTCCTATCTCCTAAACCTCAGCAAACTTTACTTGCTTCGCCTTATGCTCCTTCTCGAAATGGTTACCAAGCGCAATCGCGTTCTTCCTTTTCCTCTCATTATCAGCTGCGATCTGATCAGGGAGCATCCAATCATGTGTAACTGGTTCTGTGCCATCAACAGATTGCGACTAGGTTTCGCTCATTTCAGGTAGCATGCTACCCTGACCAGATGTCCCGTCCCCGACAACATCGGTTGTGAAATAACATGTAATCAAATAGTTAACACCCCCACCACCAGACTCATCAGGACATAAAATTGTAGGTAAAAAAGATATGTTTGTGAGAGGGGAAACTAAACTAAATGCAGCTCGTATCAATTGGGCCACACATATGGATAGACAAAAAAAATACTAAAGCAATGTACAAATGCAGTGCGCTTTTAATCAAGATAAGAGAAAAATGGACACAAGATAACTTAATGCAGTTCATTAACATATAAAATGTAAAAATGCAGTTCATTAACTACACTAAATAAACAATTAAAAACTAAATACAGTTCATTTCATGACAAAAATTTGAAAACAATTAACTTGAGGCAGTTCATATATTGCCAACATGTCTAAAAATGGATATTAGTAAGGAAATCTATGATGAAGTGCACTATTTCATTCAAAAGAAAAGCAATTAACAAACAAGATAAAAATGCAGTGCACTTTGATGTACAAAAAAAAATACATGCAGTTCTCCATAACAAAAAAGTGCTACAAGATTTTTTGCCTTCTTCTTGGTGAGGAAGAAGTTGACAGGTGGGGCAGTTCTTAGAAAACCAATGTGGCAAAATGGGGCAAAAAGACATTAAAAATTACCAGATGGGGCGGCCAAGCTGATTGGTGAGGCATCAATTGGTGATGAAGAAGTTGTATTATCTAAAGGAAATTAAAAAAAAGCAAGAAAAAGTATAAGCCTGAAGCAGAATTACACATATAACTACAATGTTTGATGATCAATCACATGGATAGGAGAAGCAGTTCACTTCCATTTTCCTCCAAACCTTGGACTTCCTCTCGTAGGAGAAGCCATGCTATATCTGCAAACAAAAAAGGATAATAATCAAACCCTAGGCAGCAACCTAAAACAGACAGAGAAAAAACCCTAGATGCACATTGCTAACAGATCACAACCTTGTTAAGGAAAGTATGTTGCGATCCGAGCATACAAAACGTACTTAAGCAGAGGATGCTGATCCAAACTAACCCTAGAAACACAATCGTGAACACTGATGGCGATTTTCTGGATCCAAAAATAGACGAGCAGAGGGGAAGAGATGGAGACCGTGGAAAGGAAAGAGAGGGACTCGCCATGAGATGTTGTGACGGCCGGACGAACAGCACGGCGACAGCGGCGGACGACGGCGGCTGCGGGCGTCGTCCCTCTCCGCCACAAGACCAGGGGGATATCATACGGGCGAGGGGGGTAATGAGGAGGCGGCGACGAGAAGCAGAGGAGACAGGGGAGGTTAGTAACTACAACATTTGGGCCCACGAGTGAGCGGCGCGTATTATAAAAAATAAACTACTTTACAGCCGTGGCCCACAAGTCAGAGACAAAAACCGAAAAACGGCTCGTTCTCTACGAGAACAAACATGATGTGGTTCAGTTACAAACTACAATGCGGTTCACCTGCGAACCTCTATTCAATTGCTTTGTTAGAAACCGCCCAAAAAATACGAGGCCACGATCTCCCGACACAAGCGAAGCCCCGTGCGCCCTGCTCCTCTATCAGGCCGGTTCAAAAAATGCACGAAGGACACGATCCCCACGATCCCCATGAACGCAAACCACGATCTCCATGCCGGTTGGAGAAGGAGATCGTGCGCTGGGCAGATGTTGCTCCCGCTCCCCTTTAAATACCGCACTCCAACGCCTGATCATTCACAAAAACGGCGATTCCTCCTCCTGTTCATCCTCTTTCCAGCCATGCCGTTCACCAAGGTCTACAATGATATCGAGGCGTACGAAAAGACTGTGCTCACGGTGGTCTACACCAACGACGTGGACACCATGGCGATGTACGTCGATGAGTACAAGGAAGTTCTCCAGGGGCGCTGCGAGAAGATCGTTGGCATCAACATCGAGTACATCCCTGACAAGGGAGACGCCGCCCTGATTCAACTCTCCATCGGCAAAGATCACGCGGTGCTTCTTTTCCAAGTTTGCGCTACAATGGGCAAGAGATGCATCGCCTTCAACAAGTTCCTCAGCAACCCAAAGTAAGCCATTCTTTCTATATGCAGGCCGATGGATCTCTCCTTGTCATCTGTATGCAGTTCTATTGGTCGTCCGTATGCAGTTCTATTTGTCGTCTTGTAACACTCTCACCGTCAGTGAACAGTAATTCCATTTACTGTTGATCATTATTGTTTCAAATTTTCTGCTTTGATCAACTTGGGTTAATTCAAAATTCAAATGCCCTTGTGATGTTATTAAAGCAATGTGACCATGGGCCTTGCTCATCATGGATCAAAACAAATCCAAGCCCCTTTGCATTTGAAATCAAAACTTAGCTCAAATGCCTTTTGGTTGAATATTAAAAACATTGTGGCAATAAATACTTTGTCCAAAAATTGTGAATGCACTTTTGTAAAATCACTAATAATCACTGGCCCCTGCTAGTATGGTTGTGGTTATTTATTGTGCTATAAAATAAATCCAACAAAAGAAAACCGTAGCCAAAAACCCCTTTCCATCAATAGAATAAATAAAAGAAATAATAAATGAATTTATTAATTCACCAAACTTATTGTGGCATGGGTATTTGGTGCACCTCTAATTTGGGGATAAGTAACACAATTTAAAAAATTGTAAAATAGCTAAAAGAATTCCAAAAGAAAATTAGCAGAAAAGAAAAAGAAACAAAATAAAAAGAAACCTAGTCTACTGCACCCCCTAGCCCATCCCTCGTCTTCCCCCTGGGCCAAAGCAGCCCAGCAAGCCCAACCAGACCCCTCGCCCTACCCCTCCCCTGTTCACGCTCGGTGGCGCCCATCCATGGCGCCACGGCCACCGACGACGCCGTGTCGGCCATCGAGCGGCTCCTCGGCGACTAGTCGGCGGGGATAAAGCCCGAGGCCACCCCGCGCCCCCCGGAGTAAACCCTAAACCTAGCTGCTGTTTTCCCCCTCTCCAAGCTTCACCTTCTTCCTCCCGAGCCTGACAGAAAACGCCATGGCCGCCGGATCGTGAACTCACGCGGCCACCTTGCGAACCAAGCCAAGCCACGCTGTCATGGGGGTGCGCCATCGTCGTCTTCATCGCCTCCCGTGTGGAATCGAACTGCAGCACCGCGTAGGCGACGCCCTCTTCTTCCCCTCGGCGACAGCCGCCGTTGTCCTCGCCACCAAATTTGTCACCTCCGGCCCGCCCAGGCCTCGCCCGAGCTCACCACCGGCCTCCCCTCGGTGAGCTTCTTTGGTTCCCCCGTTTCCCCTCTCAGTTCGCGCGTCGTAGGTCCGCCGCCTCGAGACCTTGCATCGGCCGCCGCCATAGTGCACGTCGTCGTCGATGTGGTCCGTCCTAGCCCGCGCCAAGTGCACCAGTAGGATCCCGGTGATGCGTGTGTTCGATTTGAACCGGTAGTTAGATCGATTTCGTAGCGTGCCGTAGTTCACCATTAGAGCCCGACCGTAGTCTACGCCATTGTCGACGTAGAGCTCCGCTCCGGCCACCTCGCCTCATTCCGCTTGCTGGGATGGACGTGGCTCGCCGCTAGGAAATCGTAGGGCCAAACCGCGCAGAAAACGGGCCGCCGTGGCGAGAGAACGGACTCGCCGGAGTAACTCCAGTGATCGCCGTCGCGCCGTCGTGGTTATAGTAACCACTAACCCCCCTTAACTGCCACTTACATGCGGGCCCGCCCGTTTAGTATTAGCGCTAATAGCCCATTAGGCCTAAGCCCCCCCTGTTTAGTTAATCAAAGATTTAATTAAAATTGTTAAGTGGGCCTCTGTCTATGACAGATGGGTCCCACTATTAACTGTTTAGTTAAAATGATTTTTATTAACTAAGTAGAGATTGACATGTGGGTCCACAGGTTTAATTAGATTTAGTTAAAACATTTTTATTAAACAGAGGCTGACCAGTGGGACCCCACTGGTCAGGTTTGACCTGGTCAACCCCCTTTGTGGATAATTTTTAAATTAAATAATAAAAGAAATTCAAAAATTCATCTAAAATGATTTAAAATTTAAAATTGAATATCTTTTAAACCGTAAGTCAGATTCAAAAACTTTATACATCAAAATTGATCAGAAAAATGCATAAAATACGAATACGCTATCCGTTGGTCTACCACCCCCTCTAACATACCGAACATCGAACCGTCCCCCTCCGGACCGACTGTCCGATGATTGCCCGATATCGATAAACTATCCGGATGAATTTATTCTGAACATGAAAGATGTTCAGAATGGGTCAACTAACACGGATACACCTTTCACATGTTTGTCGGATGTCCACGACACCTCCGGCATGGTACCTTCCCCCTCCGGACACCCTTGTTCGATAATCACCCGGAGCTGGCAGTTCATCCCCAGATGAATTCCCGCTCCGAGCATAATACATTGCCCTGCGTTAGAACACCGTTACCTTTGCTTATGTCATGCCTTGCATATGTTTGTTTATGATTGTTGTGTATTTACTGTTCCCCCCTTATCTCCGATAGACCCCGCTGCTGGGTACGACTACTACGTCGACGACCCTGCCTCTACTGCCGAGCTTCCAGGAAAGCAGAGCCATTCTCTTCCCCATATATCGCCTACCTTTTCGTACTTTTCTTGCACTAGACATTACTGTTGCTGCTACGTTACAATCCTATTCAATTGCATAGCCTGTCATTGTCGCCCTTGATGTACCTTCCTTTATCCTATGCGGCCTATATAAATATATATTATATTCAGCAGTGAGCCATGCGCATTGTTAGCTAGGATTAGATAGCGGGCCGTGATCACTCAGTGGAGTGACGCGGATACAACTTATTACAACTGCACAGGTACGGTACAATGAAGACACCGCCTTAGGCCCCTACCTCGGCTCTGCCGAGCCACCATCAAGTGTGAGCTATCAAGGAGTAATCCTTGTACTCCACTCGTTGCTGACTCTGTATAGCCGCTCTAGGTACCTGAGCAACGGTTGTCCTTCAGGTAAGAAGTTGGGAAGTGGTGTTGTCTTATTTGCCGCGGCAGTGTGATTTGTATTTGCTTTGATTTTGCTTCACCGGCCAGCCAAGCACCGTGCAGGAGTACGTCGGGGTTGGGGTCCAAGGCCCTGCGTACTTAGGATTTAGACCGGTGGATGATCTCTCTGTTGAGTTTGAAAGATGGGCTGTGGAGTGTCGAATAGCCTCGGTGGAGCGTTCCCTAACAAGGTGCCCGCCACCCTGGAGATCCGTGCATTGTAGTGTAACAAAAGTGCACCCTGCAGGGAAGATTCATCTATTCGAATAGCCGTGTTCATGGTAACATTACGCTTTATGCTGAAGCTAGATGTTACCACTATAAACTACTACTATTAAACTGTTGGTTCCGAGTTTTCTTCCTTGCCGAGAAGTCGAGGAGGGGAACTCGGAGGCATTTATTACTATTAATCATTACAACTTATTATTATACAATGTTGCAGCAACTTCTGCCGCATTGTTATTTTATTCTTTATTTGAATTGTTGGCTATTCTCTCCTCATGCAGCAAGACACGTACAAAGATGCTAGTCTTCGATAGGCCAAGCTTCTTATCCTTATTCTGATTTCTACCTTGCACTCCACTATATACAGCCTCCCCTTTCCATTGATACAAATGCATAAATGCTTAGTAGCGGACGTAAGACTCGCGGGTATGCTAGATACTCACCTTTGGTTTATTTCCCGCTTTTCGTTTTGCCTGATCGGCCGCTGTAGTCGGCATTGGAGCCCAGGAGCAGGAATACCCCGGAGGCGACTACTACGACGTCGAGTTCCCCGTCGGCCAGGAGTAGTTCGATGGATCCCAGGAAGGAGGCCTCGGCTTTTCGATCTGTATCTCTGATGTCATTTGTGCTAGCCTTCTTAAGGCAAAACTTGACTAAATATGTCCGTACTCAGATATTATGGCTTGTATGACTTATGTATTCGGATCCTCGTGATCCTTGGTATTGTACCATATTGGTTTATCCTTTTGTGTTTAGTGTTGTGCTGTGATATTCTCACCGTGGCACCCTAATCTCAGTCGTGTACCCTGCGTGTATGATTACTGTACACGGAATGATTTTGGGGGCGTCAAAAGTTGGTATCAGAGCCGACTGCCTGTAGGAAGCCACCCCACCACTACTTGGTCGAAGTTGAGTCTAGAATTTGAAAAAACTATTTTTTCTAACTTAATGTTTGGCTGACGGGCCCACATCGATGTCACTACGTGTGATATATATGGTATTAGGATCCTTTTCTCCTTACCTATGCTCTGGGACTCTGCTCTCTTATCCTTGCTGGTAAGTTTTACTAACTCTAACATTTGGATCACGTTCTCTTGATTCCACCTGGCGTTCTGGTGCTTCCCCATTGATTGAGTCGTGTCGCAGGAGTTTTGACCCAGGTCCCGGACGCGGATCCCATTCTCATTCTGGGCAGGCCGCGCGTTCTCTGGCACAAACTCCTGTGGCCAACAGTTTTCTTGCGGCGTGATTCACATAGTGGAATCTATGTCGCGTCGTGTATTCCTTATCGCGGTCTGCGCGCCGCCTAGTGCGTCCTTTTTCCTTAATTTCTACGACGTTACGCTGCCCGATTTTTGATTGACTCCGTGTGTGAATGTGTATGTCTTATATGACTACCCCTATATATCCGCGCCTCCTCTTCGTTGTCGCTTTACTTGAGGCTTGATTCCGGTATCTCGTTAAATTTTCATCGCTGAAATACCCCTGTTAAATTCTAGCAGGATGGCTGGTTGTAGTCGTGGTCGTGGTGCCAACGACCCACCTCCGCCGCCGGATTACATGGCCGCGATGATGCAGCAGTTCGAGTTGAACCGTCAGTTCATGCAGAATGTCATGGCGCAGTTCCCTCAGTCGAACCAACATGGGCACCACCATCAGCATGCCACAGTGACTCTGCACGACTTCACCCGCCTCAACCCCACTATGTTCTGCAACTCTGTTCAGCCGTTGGATGCTGATGACTGGCTTCGCGACACCACTCATGAGCTGGAGTCCACTAATGTCGATCCAGCTGACTATGTGAACTTTGCGTCTTATCACCTGAAAGGCGCCGCTGCTCAGTGGTGGAGCACCCACAAGCGTTCACTGCCAGTTGGAGAAGTCATCACTTAGGTTGAATTTCAGTCTGCCTTCCTCGCCCGCTACATTCCTCAGGGGATCATGGATCGCAAGCGTGAAGAATTCCGCAACCTCACTCAGGGCAACATGACTGTTGAATCTTATCAGCGTGAGTTCCTCAACCTCTCTCGCTATGCAGAAGAAGAGATCACCACTGATATCCGCAAGCAACAGAAGTTCCGCTGTGGACTCAATGTAGACCTCAGGCTCACTCTTGCCGTTCATGATTTTTCCAACTTCGCCACCATGGTGAACAAGGCTATCACCGTCGAGACTGCCCAGATGGAGTTCAAAGACTCGCAGAAGCGCTATCGTGACGTTGGCTCATCTTCGGGCGCAACACAGAAGCGTCGCATCTGGCTCCCTCACAGTATGACCCATTCACCGGCCCCTGCTCCAAGGCCGTCTTATGCCGCACCCCGTCTGCCTCCGCCACCGCAGATGCGAAGAGCTCTTCCTCTACAACCCAATGCTACACACCTTCGTCCTCAGGATGGGTTATGCTTCACGTGCCGCCAACCTGGTCATTTTTCCAGAGAGTGCCCCTAGAAACAGAAGCAACTGGTAGTTCACCCCGCTGGCCGCGTAAATGGTCGTAGCAACAACAGGACCCCCAACTATAATACTGGGTCTGCTGCTTATGCTCGTGGACATGCTAACAACATTAATGTTGAAGAAGCTCAGGAACAACCCGCTACAGTGATGGGTACCCTTCTCGTTAATTCCGTACCTGCTACTGTTTTATTTGATACAGGAGAATCGCATTCATTCATGTCAGAAGCATTTGCATTGTCGCATAACTTCACGTTGGAAAGGATGAACCCACCGATGGTTGTTCGCACCCTGATAGGGCAATGCCGAACCACCAAGATAGTGCCCGAAACCATCGTTGAAATTGAAGGAATTAAATTCCTTGCTCCCCCATCATCCTGACGTCTTCCACCATAGACCTCATTCTGGGAATGGATTGGTTGAAAGTCCACGATGCCGCACTGTATTGTGGCACCAGTTCTGTCCAACTTTTTAACTCCTCCGGCGAGATTGTTAACCACACCACCCGAATTACCCGTGATGCTGAAATGCAGATATTTATGATGAATGCTTTGAACGTCTCACCTCTGGAAGGGATTGAGAACGTTCCGGTCGTTCGCGATTTTCCCGATGTCTTCCCAAAAGAACTGCCGGGAATACCCCCGACCAGAGAGGTGGAATTCGTCATCGACTTGAAGCAAGGCACTGTTCCTATTGCCAAGCGCCCTTACAAGATGCCGCCACATGAACTCCTTGAACTTAAGGAGGAAATAGACAAGGCACTTCAGAAAGGATTCATTCGCCCGAGTTCCTCTGCTTGGGGAGCACCTTCGCTCTTTGTCAAGAAGAGTGATGGAACGAACCATTTAGTCCAAGATTACCGACCTATCAACCAGGCAACAATACAGAACAAGTATCCGCTCCCTCGGATCAACGATCTATATGACCAACTCGCTGATCTACAGTTTTCTCGAAACTCGACTTGAGGTTGGGTTACCATCAGATCCGGGTGCAAGAAGAGGACGTTCCGAAGACCGCCTTCATTACTCGCTATGGTTCATACGAGTACACCGTCATGTCCTTTGGCTTGACGAATGCCCCAGCCACTTTCTCCCGGTTGATGAACTATATATTCATGGAATACCTCGACAAGTTTTTCGTGGTTTATCTGGATGATATCTTAATATAATCCAAGAATAAAGAGGAGCATGCTGAACATCTTCGTCTTATACTGGAAAAGCTTAGAGAACACAAACTCTATGCTAAGTATTCTAAGTTGTTTGTTCTGGCTTCCCGAAGTGACCTACCTTGGTCACGTGATTTCCAAGGATGGCATTGGCGTCAACCCAGAACGTATTCAGGCTATCGTGGACTAGACTCCCCCCAAGACTGTCAAGCAAGTCCGCAGTTTCCTCAGACTCGCCAGCTATTTCCGCCGTTTCGTCGATAACTTCTCCAAGATTGCCAAGCCTCTAACTAATCTGCTTCACAAAGGCGTCCATTTTGAGTGGACAGACAAATGTCAGGAAAGTTTCCAAGATCTCAAGGACAAGCTCACTTCTCCTCCGGTACTTGCTCCCCCTGATACTCGGAAGGACTTCGTGATACATTGCGATGCGTCTCCTCAAGGATTAGGTTGTGTCCTAATGCAAGAGCGCAAAGTGATTGCTTATGGCTCTCGTCAGTTGCGTGCTCACGAAGAAAACTATCCAACACATGATCTCGAATTGGCAGCTGTGATTTATGCATTGAAGCTATGGCGACATTACCTCGTCGGTAATCGTTGCGAGATCTACACCGACCACCAAAGCCTGAAATACCTGTTTACTCAGCTAGACCTGAATCTCCACCAACAAACATGGCTCGAGACAATAGCCGATTTCAACATGGATATTCATTACACCCCGGGCAAAGCCAATGTGATGGCCGATGCCTTGAGCCGCAAAGCCTACTGTAGTGAACTTGAAGTTCAAGTACAACAACTACTTCTGTATGAAGAGCTACGCAAGCTGAACCTCGAGATTGCTCCTCAGGGATATGTGAATAACCTTATTGTTGAACCGGACCTCGACATCACCATCAAGTGGATAAAAACATGTGACTCTGATGTCGAGAAGATTAAGAAGTATATCGCTAGAGGAAAACCCTCATGCTTCACTGTTGCTGATGATGGTACGCTGTACTTCAAGAATCGTTTAGTGGTCCCTAGGAGTAAGCCCAATCTAAACTTGACCCCGCGCGTCATGAAAGAAGCTCATGATACTCCTTTGTCGATTCACCCTGGTAGTACCAAGATGTACCAAGACCTTCGTCAGCGGTACTGGTGGTCTAACATGAAGCAAGACATCGCTCGATATGTTGACGAGTGTGACGTTTGCCGTCGCGTGAAAGTAGAACATCAAAGACGTGCTGGAACTCTGCAACCACTTTCTATTCCTGAATGGAAGTGGGACAAGATCGAGATGGACTTCGTCACTGGTTTTCGCAGATCGCAGAAATGCCACGATGCTATCTTCGTCATCATCGACCGATTCTCCAAGGTGGCCCACTTTCTGCCAGTCAAGGAGACGATCTCTGCTAGTCAGTTAGCAGACTTGTATGTTTCTAGAATTGTGTCCCTCCATGGCATTACATTGGAGATCAGTTCAGACCGTGGCAACATTTTCACCACTAGATTTTGGGATAGTTTCCAAGAAGCTATGGGCACTCATCTGAATTTCAGCACCGCCTATCACCCCCTGTCGCAAGGACAAGTCGAACGAGTTAATCAAGTTCTTGAAGATATGCTTCGAGCTTGTGTCATCTCATTTGGTAAGAAATGGGAGGAATCTCTTCCATTTGCTGAATTTTCGTACAACAATAGCTATCAAGCTAGTCTGAAGATGACCCCTTTTGAAGTTCTCTATGGACGTAAGTGTCGAACCCCTCTGAATTGGTCAGAAACTGGGGAACGAACTCTCGTTGGTCCGGACATTATAAAACACGCAGAAGATCAGGTTCGCGTTATCCGTGACCATTTGAAGGCTGCTTAGTCCTGCCAGAAGAGCAACTACGATCGCAAGCACAAAGAAATAGTCTATCAACCTGGTGAACAAGCTTACCTTCGTATCACTCCCATGAGAGGTACTCATCGTTTCGGGATCAAAGGCAAGTTAGCTCCTCGCTACATTGGCCCGTTCCAAATCATTTCCAGGAGTGGACCCATGGCATAACGGTTGGAATTGCCATCGAACCTCTCTCAAGTCCATGATGTTTTTCACGTGTCGCAACTCCGTCGTTGCTTCAAGGACCCTATCCGCGAAGTGGAACATGATATGATTGAGCTGCAGCAGGACTTGACTTATCAAGAACATCCGATCCACATTCTCGATCAGTCTGCGCGTCGCACCCGCAACAAGACCGTCAAGTTCCTCAAAGTCCAGAGGTCGAATCATTCTGAAGATTAAGCCACTTGGGAGCGCAAAGATAGCCTTCGCAATGAATACCCCGATCTTTTCCTCACTACCACTTAAATTCTCGGGACAAGAATTCTTTTAGTGGGGGAGATTTGTAACACTCACTGTCAGTGAACAGTAATTCCATTTACTGTTGATCAGTACTGTTCCAAATTTTCTGCTTTGATCAACTTGGATTAATTCAAAATTCAAATGCCCTTGTGATGTTATTAAAGCAATGTGACCATGGGCCTTGCTCATCATGGATCAAAACAAATCCAAGCCCCTTTGCATTTTGACGAGGGGGTGACCCCACGACTCCTACGGATAAGCCTACCTAGTGTCCATGAAGACAGAAGGCCCATGAAGATACAGCCTCGGCCCGCTAGCTGGCACTGACATAGGAGTCCACGACTCGCAAGGAAGGTGCGAAGACCTGCCGTACGGAGCAAGCTAGGGTTAGGAAAGCTTACTTGTAAACGTAGGTGAACTCCCCGAGACCTAGCCCGGTATATAAGGTCTAGGAGGGGCGACGCCAAAGACATCTAATATCACCTGTAACCCTAGCCTTGAGCGCTCCAGCCTTGGCCTCTACTGTAATCGCGTCTCCCCTATAATAATATCGAGCAAGAGCGATCCTTCCTATTTGCCGACGAGCTATCGTCCAACCTGTGCATCTCATGACTAACCCAGGGTCCCTAACCATGGGATTTGCCGGGGTTGATCGCCGTCAATTGGCGCCGTCTGTGGGAACTACACAGGTTGGGATCACGATCTCGTCGGTCCCGTCTTTAGCAATCTACAACTCAAAAGCAAGAACCAGATCTAGCCCACTCGAAGGATTCAAGATCACGGCGGACATCTCTGCCACCCCATCAAGACCGCTCGAGCTACAGTTGTGCCAGGACCGATACTACGGTAATGGCCAAGTGCAGCGCCAGCGCCGAAGGAGTCGACGACCCAGAAGAACGGCGAGGGGCCTCTACGAAGGAATTCCACTCGACGAACCACGACGCGCAGCGGAGGACTCGCAAATCTTTCGACAACCCACCACCGCCCGGGCACCCGCCGCACATCAAGACGATGACTACGAGATCGAATCCAGCGATCAGCATAATCACCTCCAAGGAAGAAGGAATCGACGACCCAAAAGGCGCGCATGGGAGATCTACGGCGAGGCCCCAATGAACGAGCCACATCACGCAGCCGCACAACCAACGACCACTCGACGACACGCCGTCGCGCGAGCACCTGCCGCCAACCAAGACAGCGACTCCGAGACACCTGTAGGCGAGTACTACGACCCAGATCGAAGGCCGGATGAATTCGCCAACCTCATCAAGAACCAAGACATGAGTCGAGGAATCGAAACCGACCCTCGCTTCTACGAACACCCGGAGGATCACGAGCAGATCTTCAGAATCTCAAGAAGGAAGAGGCACGTCGGATCTAGCAAACTCATGGTTAGAGAGCAGCTAGCAGGACCCTGCACGATCCACAGCTTCGAGGATGACTGGGGACGCGTCAGGTCAGGTCACACTTTGAGAGACTGCCGCCTGTTCAATGAGCTAGCCGACGACCACAAGAAGGAGAAGCAGAAAGAAGACAGGCGCAACCAACGACCCGAACAATCGCCGACCTCAAGCCCGGAAGGACGTCACAGCCCACTACAAGAGCAGGTGCTCATGATCCAAGAAGGAAGGGTACCGGAAGCACAACGTGACGCCCACACCCTGCAGGCTAGAGCAGCTGAGAGCATAAACATAGTCGAAGTCTACCAGCTACATGACACGGAGACCAACATCACGTTCTCACAGGACGACCATCCACCCGCAGTCCCAAGACCGGGGCACGCGCCCCTAGTACTCGATGCACAAATCGGAGGGTACGACATGGATAGGGTCTTCATGGACGGAGGCAGCAGCATGAACATCATCTTCGCCAGCACCCTGCAAAAGATGCTGATCCCAAGATCAGTATGGAGAAAATCAAGCACCGAGTTACACGGGGTAGTCCCAGGAGAAGCAGCCACATCCCTCGGAGTCATCGAACTCGAAGTTGTCTTCGGAAACCGATGCAACTTCGCAAAGCACGTCCTCGAGTTCGAGGTACTCGACTGGCAATCGCAGTATCATGCCATATTGGGACGGCCAGCATTCGCGCAGTTCATGGCGGTCCCACACTACGCCTACCTCAAGCTCAAGATGCCAGGATCATCAGGAGTCCTCACGATCAAAGGAAGCTTCATCAAATCAGATCAATGTGATCGTGACTTCCACAGAATCTCCGACACATTCGGAGCTGAACAAGAACTCAGAGAAATAGCCATGGTGACGGACAAGAGTACCTTCCCATTGGTGAACCGAAGCAAATCCAGGGAGTACGGACGCGACTTCAGCATCAACATGCCTGGGATACCACGCGAATTCGCGGAACACGCCCTACGCATCAAGCAAAACACGAAGCCGGTGAAGCAAGCGCTGAGACGATTCTCGGAGTCCAAGCGCAGAGAAATCGGAGAGGAAGTCAACCGGTTACTCGACGCTCAGTTCATCCGAGAAACGAAGAAAGCCACCTGGATAGCCAACCCAGTGTTGGTGCCCCAGAAAGACACGACCGTTCTGCGCATGTGTGTCGACTACGGACCAGTCAACAAGCATTGCCCGAAGGATCACTTCCCCCTTCCTAGAATCGATCAGATAATCGACTCAACAGCAGGATGCGATCTACATTCCTTTCTCGAAGCTTACTCAGGATACAACCAGATCAGGATGAAGGAAGAAGAAGAAGAGCACACATCGTTCATCACCCCCTATGGTGTATTCTGCTACAAGACCATGCCCTTCGGGCTCAAAAACGCAGGCGCCACTTACCAACGAATGATGCAGGCCCGCCTGAAGGAGCAAATCGGAAGAAACGTGCAAGTCTACGTGGACAACATCGTCATCAATACCTACAAAGCAGCCACACTACTCGACGACCTGTGCGAAACCTTCGCGGCGCTCAAAAAATACAGAATCAAACTCAACCCAAAGAAGTGCGCATTCGGCGTACCGGCGGGAAAGCTTCTTGGCTATATGGTCTCGGCCCGAGGAATCGAGGCAAACCCCGAGAAATTCCAAGCCATCACCCGCATGCAAGAACCAACCGACGTCAAAGGAGTACAGCAGCTCACTGGAAAACTCACAGCCCTAAGCCGCTTCATCAGCAGGCTGGGAGAACGCACGCTGCCTTTCTATCAGCTGCTCAGGAAAGGAGAGAAATTCGAGTGGACGGAGGAAGCCCGCCAAGCATTCGCGGACCTGAAAAAGACACTCTCGACCCCACCAATCCTGGCGGTACCTAAGGAACAAGAGAAGCTATACCTCTACGTGGCAGCACGTAGCAGTGTAGTAAGCACATCACTCGTTGCCGAACGCGCAGAAGAAGGCAAGGTCCAGAGCATCCAAAGACCAATCTACTACCTCAGCATGCTCCTGACCAAATCCCAGCAGCGGTACCCGCAGTATCAGAAGCTAGCACTGGCCATCGTCATGACCTCAAGAAAGGTGTCCCACTACTTCGACGAGCACCCTATCACAATCGTGAGCAGCGCACCACTCGCTGACATACTCAACAACCCTGGAGCAACCGGGCGAGTCGCCGAGTGGAACATTGAGCTCATCCCACGGGACCTGCAGTTCAAGCACCCAACAGCCATCAAAGCCCAAGTACTCCCAAATTTCCTGGTCGAGTGGACGGAGGTTCAGACACCAGGCCCCCCAGACCTATCAAGCTCATGGTCAATGTTCTTCGATGGGTCCAAGAGACAACAAGGAGCTGGGGAAGGAGTTGTGCTCATCTCCCCTAAAGGAACAAAGCTGAAATATGTCCTCTAGATCAACTTCAGTCACGCCTCCAACAACGAAGCAGAATACGAGGCACTCCTCCATGGCATGCGCATGGCCAAAACATGCGGAGCCACTCGCCTCATAATTTATGGGGACTCCAATCTCATCGTCCATTAGACGATGAGAAACTGCAACGCAATAGCCGACAACATGGCGGCCTACCAAAAGCTCTACAACGAACTCGAAGGAAGTTTAGACGGTTGCGAGCTCAACTATATCACTAGGGACAACAACACAGAAGCTGACGAGCTCGCGAAAATCGGTTCGACCCGGGAGCCTGTACCACCCGGCGTTTTTCTCGAAAGAATCAGCCGGAGATCCATCAAGGTACAGGCAGCAACACCTGAAGCAGTCGTGCACGGCGAAGACGCAACAGAAATGGCGCAGGTGGCAGCAGCAACCCCATCAGAAGGCACAAGGACAAGCACATCCGAGAGCACAGCTCCGACAAAGGTCGAAGGACCCTTCTGGACAAAACCGTTCCTCCGATTCCTAATCGAAGGCACGCTACCACAAGACGTAGCCGAAGCACGACGCATCAGCCGACTATCCAAGGAGTTCACAGTGATCAACAGACAACTATACAAGCGCAGCATCACCCAGGTACTCCAAAGGTGCATCGACGAAGAAGATGGCAAAGCCCTACTGCTCGAAATCCATGAAGGCACCTGCGGGCACCACGCAAGCAGTCGAGTACTCGTGTCCAAAGCATTCCGAGCTAGGTTCTACTGGCCCACAGCCATGAAAAACGCAGAGGAAATCGTGTGACATTGTGTCGCTTGCTAGAAATTTGCCAACAGGCCACACGCTCCCGCATCAGAGCTCAAGACCATACCACTATCCTGGCCGTTCGCCACCTAGGGACTCGACATGGTGGGCCCACTCAAGAAATCACCAAAGGGCGGAAGGACACACCTGCTCGTTGCAGTCGACAAATTCACTAAATGGATTGAAGCAGTGCCCATCACCAGCTCCACAGCCCTCACGGCTGTCAACTTCATCAAATCGATCATCTTTAGATTCGGAGTGCCACACAACATCATCACGGACAATGGCACGAACTTCACAGCCGCAGAATTTCAGAACTTCTGCGAAGAACTGGGCATCAAAATCAATTATGCATCAGTCGCGCACCCGCAGTCCAACGGCCTGGTGGAAAAATCAAACGGCCTTGTCTGCGGGGGAATCAAGAGACGGCTCCTCGCACCACTCGAGCAAGCCGCAGGAAACTAGGTAGAAGAGCTCCCGCGGTCCTATTGTGTTGGCACCCGGGGTTAGCGTATGCAAGTCCCGCTACGACATAGTCGTATGGAGAGCCGAGAACCGTACCCACTTGTCTAAGCAGACAAGGCCAAGCACAGAACATTCTCGGAAAGCATCGTACGTGAGGGGCATCCCATTCAGGCCGGATGATCATCTGAGATGGGTCCTCATCGTCCGCACACAAGTCTAATGATATGGGTGATGAACTCCCATATTCGCAGACAAGTCGCCTCAACCAGACTATCGACTATCTCATAACTCTTACATAGACTTACTCCAGCCCGATCACTTAGTCGGGGTCTAGGGCGGGCTCGATCATACATCAAAACGTGCACGAGACAGAGTCTCGAACAATCGCATCGCGATGCCCCAAGCTGCGCACATCTAAGGGCCACTTGGTGTATAAAAGACCGCCAGCCAGATCACAACTAAGGTCTCGAAAACCCATACTAAGACATGCATGTTATAAACATACACGCAGCACACATGTCTAGTATGAACAGCAGGTATCATTGCAATTCTCTACAATGTATACATCTTTATTAATAACTCTTACAGAGTGCACACAGAGATCACAAGTCTGTGATCCAACATTACATCAAACACGCGGAAGCAAAGTAGGTTTGAGTACACACAAGTTTAACAAATGGCTTAGAGAAGCCTTATCTAAAAACAAGCCCTCCACGAGGGAACCAGTCGTCTGACTGGGACTACACTAGCTTGGTCTTGGTCTGAGTCTTCAATCTTCGAGCTTCGGGTAGAAGCCACCATCAGGTAGGTGGGTTCATCTAAAACATAGAATAAGCAAACGAGAGTAAAAAGTCGTACTCAGCAAGACTTACGTAGGAACTATACTACTCATGCACATGTATCAAGATAAAGGGAGGCGAGGTTTCACTTGCAGAAGTGCCAGCTTTGACTTGGCTAGTCCTGAACTACAAGTACCAGACTTGAGGTAAGAAGCGTACACGAGTCCACTACATCTCCAACCAATACACCACTATGGTTACTTCCTCGACTTCCCCACGAGGAGCACACCATAGCACTCACCCTTATCTTGCGAGTTTTTGAAGTATCCAGTTTAAGTTGTCTAATAATCGAGCACAGCTCTCCAAGCAGTCCTTAACCGCGGACGCGGCTATTCGAATAGTTTTGTTAACCCTGCAGGGGTGTACCGCTACACACACGTGTCATCAGTTACCGCCTTTTGCGTGTCACCGTTCAAGAGGTGACAGCGAGGATGCCACCACAACACTTCGCCCACAGCTCCGTTCTAGTCCAGAGAGTCGCCTATCTGAGAGGGATCCGTATGGACGTCCGGCCGAGGTTCCAGTACAGCCTCAAACGATGTGTGCAGGGTCCCAAGCCGGTCTTGAAAATCTGTTCATCCACTTCGCAGACCGTGCCACATCCCTACCAGAACTACGAACTACTGCGACTTCTGGGGTTCGAACGGGGTGAGGTACTAGGATAAGAGGGGTCAGTGAGCCCAATGTGTGGTTGTACTCTTCTTCTTGGATCACCACACAAGAACTCAGACTTAAGGTGGTGTTCAACGAGACAACCCACTGTGTACTCCTACACAGCCTCTCATCGTACACCTTGTATTAGGGTAGATTCACCAACAAAGTTTCACTTTCATCAACACCATGTTCACCATCATCCCGACTCACATCAAAAGCAACCTCATTGTACCTCTAAGCATGCAATAAGCAGTAACAGTTGCAGGGGTCACATGATATCAAACAACTCCTATGTCAGCTAGGATTGTGGTTTGCTTACTACTGTGAAAAGATGATAGGTCATGCATCGGATATGGGTTCAACTATGCGGTAGAATCAATACAAGGTGATCTCCTAAACATGCATAAGCAAGACTGAGAGGGAATTGGGATTTTATAGACATGATCAATGGGGGTTTGCTTGCCTTGCTGACGAGGTTCAGTCACGGGGTCTTCAACGAAGGGGGTGATCTCGGGTTCCGGCTCCACTTCTATCAGCAACATGACAATCATAGAATCAACATAATGTACAATGCACAATCACATGAATAAGATTGTAATGGTGATGTGCATGGTACTGATGTGTTGAGCATTTCATTTAAAAGGAGTATATTGCATTTGAGTTGCAAATTCAAACTCCATTTGATTTATCGATGAATTTCAAATGCATTTGAATGCATGAAAGTTCATTTCAAAAGGTTGAGCATGAAGTGATGTGGTATAGTTTAGGTAAAGCCTCTGATGTGTGGATGAAACTATTTAAAAGAAGTGTGTTGCAAAGTCATTTGCAAATTCACTCCAAATTTGAATTTGAAAAGGATCCATATGCATGTTTGCTACTGTTCACCCAATTTAAAATGGTCAAACATAGAAACAAGATGCATATTCATAATCCTTGTATTTTTCTGATAATTTTAGACATATTATTTGTCCAATTTGGAGTTCAAATGAATTTTCTATGATTTTGCAAAGTTTCAGCCATTTTCTGCCTTTTCTGGAATTTTCTGATTTTCTTTTTAAACTGGAAAAGGGTTTACTGCGTCAGCCTGGCGCAGTGCTGACGTCAAGGGGAAGCTGACGAGTGGGGCCCTACTGTCAGTGGGGGGGTTTATTTAAACTCTGTTTAATTAACCCGGGGTTTAATTAGTGGGCTGGGGCCCACTGTCATAGGCTGTGGGGGGGGGGGGGATTAGGAGGGGGATTAGCTCGGGATCACGTTCCCAGCCACCAATCCCTGCGCCAAGGGCACCAGAAGATGGCCCGTGACGAGCCGCATCGCCTGCGCTACTCGGGCGTCATCGGGGAGGCTCCACGCGACGTCGTCTTCAACCATGGCGGCGGCCGGAGCTACGGTTTTGGGCATCGCTTGCAAAACGAGCACGGGGCGATGCGTGCGTGGGTGCGTTGGGCTGCTGCGGCAACCTTGCCCGGCTCCCATGGCGGATCGAGCTAGAGGTCAAACGGGGAGGCAACAAGTTGGGGGAAACAGGATGCTGCTCACCCTGAATGCGACGCAGGGTTCGACGAGGCCGGAGGAGTTGCGGCTGCGGCGAATTCGGCGAAGACCTCCACGACGGGCGGCGGCGGCTCGACGAAGGGGACGGCGTTTTCGTGGCTCCAGGGCTCGATTCCTTCCGCACGGTGAGGTAGACGAAGCCTGGGGAGCTTCTGGACAAGGCGGTTGCTGCTCTTGAGCTCGTCGGCCGCGCGTGCACACGGTCGTGCTCCAGCGGGGCGCTCGGTTCCTCGCGAATCTCACCGGAGACGGAGGGGAAAGATTTCCAGAGGGAGGGGAAAAGAAAGGGGGCTTCGAGGCGGCCTCCCAGGCGAGGAGATGAGGTCCAGGGGGGCTGGAAGCCTCTCGGCGTCGAGGTGGCGCCCGGCGCGTGCTCTGCCTCCACCGAGCTGCTTGGCTCGGCGGGGAGGTAGACGACAACACGCCTCGGGTGGGCTGGGCCGGCCAGGAGAAGGTGGGCTTCGCCCAGGGCGTGAGGTAAGGTGGCCCCTTTCCTTTTTCTTTTTATTTAATTCTGTTCTATTTGTTCTGCCTAGATAAAAATACCTAGGCATTTTATTAAATGCCCCAAATTTTTATGTGGCCTCATAAAATATAGAGCTAGCCACTCATAAGATTTGAGCATTTTTAAAATTCAAATAATTTGAATTTTAATTCAAATAGGGTATTTATTTAATTTCCATGCCCTTTTTGGAATATTTGAAAAATCTTGGTGCATGCTGTGGGACCCACTTCACTTTAGATGTGATCATGCATATTTATAAGATTTTTCAAAAATACCAGAGGAATTTTTGGAGCAACTTTTTATCTGGCCATTTGAATTAAATTCATCTGGGGGGTTTTCTCTCTCCCATTTCAATTTCTTTTGAAATTTTTATCATGAATGCAAAGGAGCACTTGATCCTAGCACATACCTAACTTGGGGTTGTGACAACTTGCCCCCACTCAAAAGAATCTCGTCCCGAGATTCAGAAGTATGCGGGAGGAAGGAGGGATACTCGGCACGGAGACGGTCTTCTCTTTCCCACGTGGCTTCTCTCTCAGAGTGGTGTGACCACTGAATTTTCAGAAACCTGATCTTCTTTCGGCGAGTGACACGCTCTGCTGAATCAAAAATACGAAAAGGGTACTCTCGATAAGAAAGGTCATCTTGGAGATCAAGCGTTTCATGGTCGACTTCGCGGATGGGGTCCTTGAAGCAACGCCTGAGTTGTGACACGTGGAATACATCATGTACTCGGGAAAGGTGTGGGGGTAGTTCAAGTTGGTAGGCAACTTCTCCACGTTTAGCAAGAATGCGGAAAGGTCCGATGTAACATGGGGCCAACTTTCCTTTGATACCGAATCGTTGGGTTCCCTTCAAAGGAGTAACCCAAAGGTAAGCCTTCCCATCCAGATTGTAGCTTTCTTGCCTATGATGACGATCATAGTAGCTTTTCTGACGAGACTGGGCTGCTTTCAATTGATCACGAACAATGCGAACTTGCTCTTCTGCTTCCATGATCATGTTCGGTCCAAAGAATTGTCTTTCACCGGTTTCTGACCAGTTAAGGGGTGTTCGACATCGTCATCCATAAAGGAGTTCAAAAGGAGCCATGTTCAGACTAGATTGAAAACTATTGTTATAAGAAAATTCGGCGAATGGAAGAGACTTCTCCCAATTCTTTCCGAATGAGATAACACAAGCTCTGAGCATGTCTTCAAGAATTTTGTTAACCCTTTCGACTTGACCGCTAGACTGAGGAGGGAAAGCTGTACTAAAGGAGAGATGAGTTCCCAAAGCATGTTGGAAGCTTCCCCAAAATCTAGAGGTGAAAAGGCTACCACGATCAGAATTGATTTCCAAAGGAACTCCGTGAATAGACACAATTCTAGAGACATACAAGTCTGCTAACTGGCTAGCAGTTATAGACTCGCGAACTGGAAGGAAGTGAGCAACTTTGGAAAGCCTATCTATGACAACGAAGATGGCATCGTTTCCTTTCTGGGTTTTTGGAAAGCCGGTGATGAAGTCCATACCGACTTTGTCCCATTTCCACTCTGGAATAGGCAAAGGTTGAAGTGTACCATCAGGTCTTTGGTTTACTGCCTTAATGCGACGACAAACATCACATTCGGCAACAAATCGAGCAATGTCTCTCTTCATCCTAGTCCACCAAAATCTCTGGCGTAGATCTCGGTACATTTTTGTGCTACCGGGATGAATCGAGAGGGGTGTATCATGGTATTCTTTGAGGATGAGTTGCCTTAGATCTATATTCTTATGTACTACCAAACGATTTCCAAAGAATACCGTTCCTTTACTATCTGTGGAGAAACATTTAGCAACTCCGCTAGCAATGTTCTCCTTGATCCGGCGAACACCTCGTGCACGCCTTTGGGAAACTATGATTTGATCCTCAAGTGTCAGTTTCGCCACCAAGTTGAAAAGAGATCCACGAGGAACAATCTCGAGGTTGAGCTTTCGAAATTCCTCATGAAGAAGTGGTTGATACTGTTGTAACATGAGGTTGTTACAATACGACTTACGACTTAGTGCATCAGCCATGACATTGGCTTTTCCTGGGGTGTAAGAAATTCCTAAGTCATAATCTTTTATCAACTCAATCCAGCGTCTTTGCCTGAGATTAAGATATGGCTGGGTGAATATATATTTGAGGCTTTGGTGGTCGGAATAGATCTCACAACGATTACCAAGGATGTAATGTCGCCAAGTTGTTAGGGCATGAACTACGGCAGCGATTTCAAGATCATGGGTAGGATAGTTCTCTTCATGTGGACGCAACTGGCGTGAAGCATAAGCTACCACTTGTCGATCTTGCATAAGTATGCATCCTAACCCTTGCCTTGAAGCATCACAATAGATCTCGAAATCCCTTTTTGTGTCTGGAGGTGATAGTACGGGTGCAGAAGTCAATCTTCTTTTTAGCTCTTGAAAGCTTTCCTTGCACTTGGGAGTCCATAGGAATTTCTTATCTTTCTTGAGGAGTTCAGTTAGAGGCTTTGCACCTTTAGAAAATTTCTCGACGAAGCGGCGACAATAGCTTGCTAAGCCAAGAAAACTCCTAACTTGCTTAATCGATTCAGGTGGAGTCCAGTCAAGGACGGCCTGAACTCTCTCGGGATTCACAGCAATGCCTTTTGCAGAAATCACGTGGCCTAAGTAGGTCACTTCTGGTAGCCAAAATTCACACTTGGAGAATTTAGCATACAGGTGATGCTCTCTAAGTTTCATCAATACCAGCCTTAGGTGTTCGGCATGTTCTTCTTCGTTCTTCGAGTAGATGAGAATGCCATAGAGATAAACGACAACAAATTTATCTAGGTACTCCATGAAGATTGAATTCATCATGTGTGAGAAAGTGGCGGGGGCATTGGTCAAACCAAAGGACATGACGGTGTACTCGTAAAGACCATAACGAGTAGTAAAAGCCGTTTTGGGAATGTCCTCGTTTCGGATTTTGATTTGATGATAGCCTAATCTCAAATCCATCTTGGAGAAGACAGAGGATCCTGCAAGTTGATCATAAAGATCATTGATCCTGGGCAGTGGGTACTTGTTCTTTATCGTCGCTAAATTTAGCGGGCGATAGTCTACGCACATACTTTCTGTTCCATCTTTCTTCGTTACGAACAGAACGGGGCATCCCCATGGCGATGAGCTAGGGCGGATGAAGCCTTTTTCCAACAAAGCTTCAAGTTGGGTTTTAAGCTCAGCTAACTCACGTGGGGCCACTTTGTATGGGCGTCTGGAAATTGGTGCGGTTCCTGGGGCAAGATCCACTATGAACTCTACACATCTGTCGGGTGGCATGCCCGGCAGCTCTTCAGGAAAGACATCCGGGAAGTCACGAACCACCGGAACATCTTCAAGGTCGGGAAGGGGAAGAACATTCAAAGAATGCACCTGGGTTCTTGTTCTTAGCGAGGAATAAGCTATTGTCTGGCCTGAAGGGTGTGTAAGTCTAACTGACTTGGCTTTACAATCAAGAAAAGCATGTTGTCTTGATAACCAATCCATAACAAGGATGACATCAATGTCTAAAGACTTGAGGGCTATGAGTGAAGCAAGGAATACTAAACCCTCAATTGCAATTTGATTACCATGGCTTACTCTATTAGTTTGCCACTTGGAACCAGGAGTTTGAATGATCATAGGGGTGAACGTTTCATCAAAGGATATCTCATGCCGAAGTGCATAACTCTCCGACATGAATGAGTGAGAAGCTCCTGGGTCGAAAAGAACAGAAGTGGGAACAAAATTGACTGGGAGCGTACCAAGAATGACGTCAGAAGTACTATCAGTTTCCTCAACTGAGATTTGGTTCACACGTACAAGATTTTCTGAGGTGGCTGGCTTGGCAGTGGAAACCTTCGGGGGTGGCTTGGCACGACCATTGGGGTTTCCTTTGGCATGGGGTGGAGCATTCTGACTTATGGGACAATCACGAGAATAGTGACCAGGATGGCCACATCTGAAGCAGGCTCCAAAGATAGTGCGGGGAGCTGGGTTGTTTGGTGGAGCTGGTGGACGAGGCGGCACAAGGGATGGCCTCGGTGGGTTGTTTTGGTGGATCAAACTGTTAGGAATCCAGATCATGCTCTTCTGAGGGCGTGAACTGGAAGAAGGGGCAAGCTCAAGAGCATGCTTGCGAGACTTCTCAAAAACTTCATTGCCATGCTCAGCTCTGAAGGATCTGTTGACTAAATCCTCAAAGGTGGCAAACTCAAGGAGGTTGAGATCATGACGAAGGATGGGGCTAAGTCCCTTGCGGAACCTTGCCTGCTTTCTGGCATCGGTGGTGATCTCATCTTGGGCATAACGAGCAAGACGGTTGAACTCCCTCACATACTCATGAATGGACACCAATCCTTGATTCAGATTGCAGAACTCTTCCTCTTTTCTCTCCATCAACTCATCCAGAATGTGGTACCCTCTAAAGGCAACACTGAACTCCTGCCAAGTCACTACATGACCATCTGGCTGCATTGCAACATAGTTCTCCCACCACTGAAGAGCAGCACCTTCCAAGAAGTATACCGCGAAAACAACTCGGTCATCGGGAGCAACATGTGCTGTATCAAGCTTACGCTCGATGGAACGGATCCAATCATCAGCTTCGAGGGGCTCAGAAGAACATCGGAATACCGGTGGCTTGAGGAAGATGAAGTCATGAATGCTGACCACCACATTGCAATGACGTGAGGTATTCTGCTCGATGAGCTCCAAAAGGCGTGTCTGATCACGTCTATTCCGCTCAGCTTCCATCATGATTTCCGCCGCATAAGGTGGTGGTGGAGGTTCGTCATCATTTCGATTCCGATCACGGTCTCGGTTCCGAAGAACAGCACTACGAGTTCCACCTGACATCCTGTGTGATAAAAATCAACAATCAGAACAGGTTGTACGATGGAGGCAAGGATAAAAGGATATGATTTAGGTGGAAAAGATAATAATGCGAAGGCAATGATTCAAAGAAACACGAAACAAATCCGGAAGCATAACGGATACACTAGGATGGAAAATGAAACAACCTCGAAGAAATTGAACAGAACTTCTTCAAGGAACTCAAAACACGGAGACTCTGGACAAACACAACAATCCTACGGCTATAAGGAGGCAATCAACGAGATGTTCTAGTCAGACATAGATGAGCCTAGTCCTATCTTCCCATAGAAAAGGTTAGGGTGACTCAGAACTCAGATCGATGAGGGTAAGGAGAAAAAAGAAGCCTTACGTTGTTCCCTTATATATCCAGAGTAACTATATAACTATAGAAGGCTAGAATCGACTTCAGCCAAGGCTTATAATCCTATAGTCAGTCCTGCTCTGATACCAAGTCTGTCGGGACCCGGGGTTAGCGTATGCAAGTCCCGCTACGACATAGTCGTATGGAGAGCCGAGAACCGTACCCACTTGTCTAAGCAGACAAGGCCAAGCACAAAACGTTCTCGGAAAGCATCATACGTGAGGAGCATCCCATTCAGGCCGGATGATCATCTGAGATGGGTCCTCATCGTGCGCACACAAGTCTAATGATATGGGTGATGAACTCCCATATTCGCAGAGAAGTCGCCTCAACCATACTATCAACTATCTCATAACTCTTACATAGACTTACTCCAGCCCGATCACTTAGTCGGGGTCTAGGGCGGGCTCGATCATACATCAAAATGTGCACGAGACAGAGTCTCAAACAATCGCATCGCGATGCCCCAAGCTGCGCACATCTAAGGGCCACTTGGTGTATAAAAGACCGCCAGCCAGATCACAACTAAGGTCTCGAAAACCCATACTAAGACATGCATGTTATAAACATACACGCAGCACACATGTCTAGTATGAACAACAGGTATCATTGCAATTCTCTACAATGTATACATCTTTATTAATAACTCTTACAGAGTGCACACAGAGATCACAAGTATGTGATCCAACATTACATCAAACATGCGGAAGCAAAGTAGGTCTGAGTACAGACAAGTTTAACAAATGGCTTAGAGAAGCCTTATCTAAAAGCAAGCCCTCCACGAGGGAACCAGCCGTCTGACTGGGACTACACTAGCTTGGTCTTGGTCTAAGTCTTCAATCCTCGAGCTTCGGGTAGAAGCCACCATCAGGTAGGTGGGTTCATCTAAAACATAGAATAAGCAAACGTGAGTACAAAGTCGTAGTCCGCTTATGTAGGAACTATACTACTCATGCGCATGTATCATGATAAAGGGAGGTGGGGTTTCACTTGCAGAAGTGCCAACTTTGACTTGGCTAGTCCTGAACTACGAGTACCAGACTTGAGGTAAGAAGCGTAAACGAGTCCACTACATCTCCAACCAATACACCACTATGGTTACTTCCTCGACTTCCCCACGAGGAGCACACCATAGCACTCACGCTTATCTTGCGAGTTTTTGAAGTATCCAGTTCAAGTTGTCTAATAATCTTGCACAGCTCTCCAAGCAGTCCTTAACCGCGGACGTGGCTATTTGAATAGTTTTGTTAACCCTGCAGGGGTGTACCGCTACACACACGTGTCATCAGTTACCGCCTTTTGCGTGTCACCGTTCAAGAGGTGACAGCAAGGATGCCACCACAACACTTCGCCCACAGCTCCGTTCTAGTCCAGAGAGTCGCCTATTTGAGGGGGATCCGTATGGAAGTCCGGCCGAGGTTCCAGTACAGCCTCAAACGATGTGTGCAGGGTTCCAAGCCGGTCTTGAAAATCCGTTCATCCACTTCGCAGACCGTGCCACAGCCCTACCAGAACTCCGAACTACTGCGACTTCTGGGGTTCGAACGGGGTGAGGTACTAGGATAAGAGGGGTCAGTGAGCCCAATGTGTGGTTGTACTCTTCTTGTTGGATCACCACACAAGAACTCGGACTTAAGGCGGTGTTCAACGAGACAACCCACTGTGTACTCCTACACAACCTCTCATCGTTCACCTTGTATTAGGGTAGATTCACCAACACAGTTTCACTTTCAACAACACCATGTTCACCATCATCCCGACTCACATCAAAAGCAACCTCATTGTACCACTAAGCATGCAATAAGCAGTAACAGTTGCAGGGATCACATGATATCAAACAACTCCTATGTCAGCTAGGATTGTGGTTTTCTTACTACTGTGACAAGATGATAGGTCATGCATCGGATATGGGTTCAACTATGCGGTAGAATCGATACAAGGTGATCTCCTAAACATGCAGAAGCGAGAGTGAGAGGGAAGTGGGATTTTATAGACATGATCAATGGGGGTTTGCTTGCCTTGCTGACGAGGTTCAGTCACGGGGTCTTCAATGAAGGGGGTGATCTCGGGTTCCGGCTCCACTTCTATCAGCAACATGACAATCATAGAATCAACATAATGTACAATACACAATCACATGAATAAGATTGTAATGGTGATGTTCATGGTACTGATGTGTTGAGCATTTCATTTAAAAGGAGTATATTGCATTTGAGTTGCAAATTCAAACTCCATTTGATTTATCGATGAATTTCAAATGCATTTGAATGCATGAAAGTTCATTTCAAAAGGTTGAGCATGAAGTGATGTGGTATAGTTGAGGTAAAGCCTCTGATGTGTGGGTGAAACTATTTAAAAGAAGTGTGTTGCAAAGTCATTTGCAAATTCACTCCAAATTTGAATTTGAAAAGGATCCATATGCATGTTTGCTACTGTTCACCCATTTTAAAATGGTCAAACATAGAAACAAGTTGCATATTCATAATCCTTGTATTTTTCTGATAATTTTAGACATATTATTTGTCCAATTTGGAGTTCAAAGGAATTTTCTATGATTTTTCAAAGTTTCAGCCATTTTCTGCCTTTTCTGGAATTTTCTGATTTTCTTTTTAAACTGGAAAAGGGTTTACTGCGTCAGCCTGGCGCACTGCTGACGTCAGGGAGAATCTGACAAGTGGGGCCCTACTGTCAGTGGGGGGGGTTATTTAAACTCTGTTTAGTTAACCCGGGGTTTAATTAGTGGGCCGGGGCCCACTGTCATAGGCTGTGGGGGGGGTTAGGAGGGGGATTAGCTCGGGGTTAGCCTAACAGGCCGGCGGCTTGACGCCGGTGGCTCTGTACGCGGCGGCGCTGCGTCGGAATCACGTTCCCGGCCACCAATCCCTGCGCCAAGGGCACCAGAAGATGGCCCGTGACGAGCCGCATCGCCTGCGCTACTCGGGCGTCATCGGGGAGGCTCCAGGCGACGTCGTCTTCAACCATGGCGGCGGCCGGAGCTACGGTTTTGGGCATCGCTTGCAAAACGAGCACGGGGTGATGCGTGCGTGGGTGCGTTGGGCTGCTGGGGGCTCCAGGAGTGTCATGGACACGTTGGTGAGGACGAAGGCGCACGGGAGCGAGCGTATGGTCAACCGTGGCGGCAACCTTGCCCGGCTCCCATGGAGGATCGAGCTAGAGGTCAAACGGGGAGGCAACAAGTTGGGGGAAACGGGATGCTGCTCACCCTGAATGCGACGGAGGGTTCGAGGAGGCCGGAGGAGTTGCGGCTGCGGCGAATTCGGCGTAGACCTCCACGACGGGCGGCGGCGGCTCGACGAAGGGGACGGTGTTGTCGTGGCTCCAGGGCTTGATTCCTTCCGCACGGTGAGGTAGACGATGCCTGGGGAGCTTCTGGACAAGGCTGTTGCTCCTCTTGAGCTCGTCGGCCGCGCATGCACACGGCCGTGCTCCGGCGGGGCGCTCGGTTCCTCGTGAATCTCACCGGAGACGGAGGGGAAAGAATTCCAGACGGAGGGGAAAAGAAAGGGGGCTTCGAGGCGGCCTCCCAGGCGAGGAGATGAGGTCCAGGGGGGCTGGAAGCCTCTCGGCGTCGAGGTGGGGCCCGGCGCGTGCTCTGCCTCCATCGAGCTGCTTGGCTCGGCGGGGAGGTAGACGACAACAAGCCTCGGGTGGGCTGGGATGGCTAGGGGAAGGTGGGCTTCGCCCATGGCGTGAGGTAAGGTGGCCCCTTTCCTTTTTATTTTTATTTAATTCTGTTCTATTTGTTCTGCCTAGATAAAAATACCTAGGCATTTTATTAAATGCCCCAAATTTTTATGTGGCCTCATAAAACATAGAGCTAGCCACTCATAAGATTTGAGCATTTTTAAAATTCAAATAATTTGAATTTTAATTCAAATAGGGTATTTATTTAATTTCGAAGCCTTTTTTGGAATATTTGAAAAATCTTGGTGCATGCAGTGGGACCCACTTCACTTTAGATGTGATCATGCATATTTATAAGATTTTTCAAAAATACCAGAGGAATTTTTGGAGCAACTTTTTATCTGGCCATTTGAATTAAATTCATCTGGGGGGTGTTCTTTCTCCCATTTCAATTTCTTTTGAAATTTTTATCATGAATGCAAAGGAGCACTTGATCCTAGCACATACCTAACTTGGGGTTGTGACATATGGAGCCTACATACTACACCAAACACCGCGACCCAGTACACACCCTTCTTCATGGTGTACGGGGCAGAGGCAATCCTACCACATGACCTCAAGTTTGGAGTACCCCGGGTCACCGGATACGAAGAAGAAGAAGAAGCGGAAGAAGCACTACAAGATGACAAAGATACGGCTGATGAAGCAAGAGACACAGCCCTGAAAAAATCAGAGGGGTACGAAGACAAACTACGTACCTACCAAAGCAGTCGATTGCGCACTAGAACCTTCAACAAAGGGACCTAGTCCTACGACTAATACAAGATAAGGTCCACAAACTTGCCCCCCAATGGGTGATGCCCCACAGGCGTAAGGGATCGAGACAGTCTTCGCGGGTAAGTTAACCCAATTTATTGATTCGACACACGGGGAGCCAAAGAGTATTTATAAGCTTTGACAGTTGAGTTGTCCATTCAACCGCACCTGAAATATACTTGCTTGCAACAATAGATAAGTGGTAACGGTGATATGATAGTGATGATAGCAACAACAAAAGTAAATAGCAAAAAGTAACAACTAATAACCAGCAGGATTGAAAACACTGTAGGCTAGGGAGATGGATGGTCAGGCGCTGCATGGATGAGAGTAAACATATAATAGATTCTAATACGGGGCAAGGCACACAGAAAAAGCAATGATCATCTAGGAAAATATCAAACATTAGGCATGTATCCCGTAGGTAGTTGTGCGTGCTTGCAATAAGAACTTGCACGACATCTTTTGTCCTACCATCCCGCTACGAACGGGGCCAAAAGGAACTTATGGAGATTAAGGTACTCCTGTCAAAGAGCACCGGAACAAATCAATAAACTCAATGGATACATGGAATCCTCAAATCATGGACCATCTCCTTTGGTGTCCCAAGCTGTCACCTTTGGGATCGCCGGTTCCGGACCATAATAGGTGCATACAACTCATAGATACGATCTAGAACACAAATATATTCATAAAAACACATAGGGTTCAGATCTGAAAACATGGCACTCGGGCCCAAAGTGACAAGCATTAAGAACAACAAGTTGTAGCAAAGAAGATAAACACCAATCTATATGATAGGCAACATGCCCCCAACAATGTGACGAACTATTACATGATTAAACTCATCCAATCCCTACCATCCCCTTTGCCTACAGCAGGGAATTACTCACACATGTGAAGAGAAGTCATGGAGGATGGATGGAGTGGTGATGGTGATGACGATGTCGACAATCTCCCCTCTCCGGAGGCCAAATCAGCCTCCAGATTAGCCCTCCCGAAAAAGAACAGAGGGTGGCGGCGGCTCCACGACGGAAACTGGGAAAACGACTTCTGTTCTGGGGTTTTCTCGTCACGGGGATAAATAGGAGCTTCGGTAGGGCACCAGAGGAGGGGGAGTAGCCTAGGCGGCCTGAGGGCGCGGCCCCACCCCTGGCCGCGCCAGGGGGGCTCCTGGGGCCCCCAGGGATCCCCTCTGGTCCCACTTCTGGCTCCTGGCTCTATCAGGTGCGAGGATTTTCTGGTATTTTTCTGGGAATTTTCCGGGATGTCTAAAAATCCATTTTCCTGCACACAATAAAACCATACAGGCAGCTCTGCTGAAAACAGCGTTAGTCCGGGTTAGTTTCGTCCAAATCATGCAAGAATGAGGGCAAAACAATAGCAAAAGTGTTTGGAAAAGTAGATACGTTTGAGACGTATCAACTCCCCCAAGCTTAGCATATTGCTTGTCCTCAATCAATTCAGTTCAACGAACTGGACGCGACGAAGAAAACTTTGACAAACTCTTTTGCTTCATTAGATGTATATAAGCATGTACTACGAATAGAGTTTAGCAAGTAATGAAACAATGTTATAAGGACAATGCACGAAGCAATTCTTCTTTCATCTGATCAGTCACAAACAACTAAAAGTAAATAATATACTGCTGAATATCAAGACAGGATCACAATGCAACTAACTTGAACATACTTGGGTGGCATTTCGCTAGACTCCATGAGTGAAGAAAAACATAAATGCAGAAACTCCTCCGGAGTTTTAAAGGTGACTATAACTCAGTATTTCAGACTAGCAATAACACAACCATGCAGAAGACAATGTAATACTTTGGGACAATGCATGTTACACTAAGAATGACAATTATGCTCTCATAGTTGGTGGTTTGAAGAAAGAAGGGGAGACTCTCGAACTGTGGCTTTTGATGGCAAGATTGAAAACCCGTGAAAGGAAGCAAAGACTAAGCAAGTGTCGGAGCTCTTGGTTTTGAAAACAGAGATAAAACTCTTTCGAGAGGAGTAACTTTCCAGTCAACGGTAAACGGTAAAGGTCTCTCAATATCTCCCATGCCAACCATATATAATGCCTTTTGCTTACACATATTCCCTTATCCATAAATCTTCGATGGTCTATGGAACCTTTTATTTTGCCTCAAGGATGGAAGGAGGGTATCGTTCCACCTATCATAAGCAGCATTTGGTCCATTTCACTCCGTCATCAAGTATGGGGGAGGTGTAACTCTCATATATATTTTTTTTCTTTTTTTCTGTTTTGACTAGTTAAAACTTCCGTCAAAATATTTTTGGCATGAAAGATACTGATTTCCCCTCACCGCACCATGAGCTTGTATGGTTACAAAAGGGAAACTTTTGAATAAATTTCGAGATGGCACAAGAAAGTCTAAGTTAGGAGTGGCCGGTAAATACCACATATAGGTAGGTATGGTGGACTCAAATGGAATAACTGGGTTTGAAAAAGGAGTTTGGAAGCACAAGCAGAAATCCGCTTGGTGCGAGCGAAGGCTAGCAAAAGACTGGGAAGCGATCAACTAGAGAGCAATAACTGTCATAATCATGCAGAGCGACAAAACAACATTGATTCGGGCATGAAAGTGATATAACTATTCTGAAACAAAAAGATCATCAAGGCAAAAGTAGACTTTTTAGTCATAAGCATGTGTGAACATGTGCCAAGTCAATCCAAAAATTCTCCGAAGGGAAATACCACTTCAGTATGCCAAACCATGAACAATGCAATGCATGTAAATCATTTCAACAACACATTATGTACTCTAGCTGTTTGAGACTAGCCACAAAGAAAGCATGAACACTGGGAAAGCATTGTAAACATAGCACTATGTCGCTACAAGCTGGTCGCTAGATCATAAGTACATGCATATGTACAAAAGTAGAAACAAGAAGAGTTCATACCGGTTTTCCTTGTTGCTTCCCTTTCGTCGATCTTCGTCATTACTGCCTGGTCACTTGCATGATCGAACGTAGGAAATATAATCAAATGCCATCACAGACTCGAGCTGATCTCTGGAAACAAAGCAAACTAAAATCTTTTTTTTGATTTTGCAAAAGAAAGAAAGAAAGAAAAAACAGGCAAAAGCTTCAAAAAGGATCAAAGCGAATAAAATGGATAATACAATGGAAAAGTGAGAAGGGCACGTACTCCCCCAAGCTTAGGCTTTTAGCCTAAGTTGGTAGTAGCTAATGTCCCCAGGAGCCTCCTGCTCCAGGGTAGTACGGGTGAGTCCAAGGGTCGTATGAGGCTTCCGGTGCATACACCGAAGTCCTCGGCTCCTCCCACGAAGAAGGATCCGCGCTCCAAGCAGAGGAAGACCATTCACCAAACTAGGTGACGGTCTCTCCCTGGAAAGGTGGGAACTCACCATGCTCCTCCTCGTCGGGCACAACCCCCTCCATAGGGTTATGAAACTGCTGCTGGACCACGAACCCATCGAACTGGATAACATCAAAGGACCATCCGTTCCAGCGAGAAAAATTAAACAGAAGAGGTGCAGGTAGACAGATCTTGCGTTCCGTGGTAGCTCCGAAACGGAAGATATAATCAAGGTTACCAAACTCGGAAGTCATGGTAACAAACTTATGCCTTTTCATAGCAGCAAGATCAAAACTTAAATAAGTAAAAGGCTTATCATCGGGGTGTGGGGTGCCATTAAGAGACTCTAGGATAAGTGTGGCGTAAACGCCACCAAATAAGTCTCCCTTGTTACCGTTCATAGAAAGGCGTCGAGCAATTAAGGCACCCACATTATAATCAAACCTCCCTGAGAGGGCGGTTGCCAGGATAGCAATATCTGGCGCAGATATGTTGCTCGTGTTGTCACGAGATAACACGCCTCTAGCAATAAAATACGCAAAATACCTGAGGTGTGGAAATAAGATGCTGGAGATCTTTGACCGATGAATATCCCTCGTATCCATGCTACAGAGCGAGTTGAAGACGGTTCTCAGCTCGGAGGGCTGAGAGCTCATCTTCGTCGTCTGTCCCACGTTCGGCACACCTATTATTTCACAAAACCATTCCAACGGCATGGTCAAAAGATCATTGTAAATTTTAAACTCAACAGAACCAGCATCAAGGTTATATCTAAAACTGTTAATAAAACAGGAGGTGAGTGTCGTGGTAATACCTTGGGTATACCCTCATGTACCTTATATCAGGGGGTATCCCTAGTAAACCACCTCTTGGAAAATATCTATAAGATAAAACACAAAAAAAAAACCTCTTCCTCTCTTTTTTTCATCCGAGTAAGAAGCTACTCGGATAAGGTCAGATTCTTCCGAGTAGTTAGTTTATTCGGATGACACTACTACATGGGCAACCTTACTCGGACAAGACCTTTTCGAGTAAGGCGTTACTCGGAGCAAAGCACTACCGTCCGAGTAAGTTGGTTACTCGGAAGCAAGAAAAGCCGAGTTGCATGATACTCGGACAAGAAGAGGAAGAGCTAGAGTCACAAGACATTAAAACCATATGCGTTACCCCTACTTAAATGACTGTAATGGGGGACGTTTCTCATTGTAATAACAACCATCATTAACTCTGTAATTAAAACCCATCATTGGGCAGCGAAGGGACAGGGTGCACTCTATATAAGCCCATCCTTTTCACCATAGGAGGGGACATAATATTGACACTTTGAGAAAAAACACCCCAGTCTATCTGGGACAGGATTAAGGTTGTTATCTCCAAGGAGAGGCCTAACCTGTATAACTTTTTCCTGTGTCATCATCTTTACGTACAGATCTTCATAGCTCCATCACTACCCCTATATCTATTGTTAGGTCCATAACTACAACAATTAGTGCCCACCGTGGGGCTGAGCTGATCAGCAACCGTAAAGATGGGATTCTTTCCGTCTTCCTCGTCGACCCGCGGTCCCCAACTCGTCCACGGCGAGAGTTTTCTCTTTGGATCGTTAGCCTTTGTGGCCGACGACTCCGCTTGGCTTGCGGATGCGCCGCTCCAGGCGCAGCTGCTGCCCTCAAGGGCCAGCGTACACTTTCGAGCCGACACATCGGGGGCTCTTCGCCTCCAGTTACCAGCCCGTCCTCAGACCCAGGCTCTGTTGCCTATTCACCACAAGAAGAAGAGGTCAGGCCTCCCGCGCGTTCCTTATCGAAGCAAGCCCCGCCCGATCCAACAGGTGGCAGTCATCGATTATGTGGAGTCAGCTCAGCAGGCCATCAGCGAGCTGATCGCAAAGGAAGGTCCGACTGCATCACTCTTGCACATCTTCAACTCCGGCGACGATGAAGACCTTTTGATGTCTGACCCGGAGCCAGGAGCCGAACAAGAAGGGAGCAACGGTTCTCCTGTCACCATGGCAGAAGTTTTTATGGCCGGAACTCCACCACCTCAGGGGTCACCAACCAGAGAGGGCGGATATCGGACTAACGAAGCAGCTCGGGGCAATGAAGAGATACCACTCGGAGGAGGACGTCGGCAAACATCTGCTTTCAGGCGTCTAGAGCTTGGAGGTTCCAGTCGACGGCCCCTTACTCGGGAAGAACAAGCGACGGCAGAAGCAGCAGAGCAAATGTTGCAAACCCCCATAGACACCTCGACTCCAGAAGGGCAACACTTGGAGGCAGCCAGGCTAAGCAATTTAGCTAAACGGCAGTGTCTAACCGAACTGCAGAATACATTGGAGCATCACGCTCGGGAGGTGGCCCGCCTCAAGCAGAGTAGAACCAGTCGGCAACTGAGGGGAAATGGCGAAAATCGACCCTTCCGAGCTCTGGATACCCCGATGGAAAATCTAATAGCAGCTACTCGGATTGAAAATTCCTTGCAGCCGAGTGGTTCAGCGGCTGAAGGAATAGAGCACTTAGCATTCCAGTTAAAAAAAGCAGTGGAGCAGAATGCTGAAGTCAGTCAATCACTACAGCGAGTTCACTCTCAACCTCCCCTCACGGGCACCTCTCAGTCTGTTTATACTCCCCAAAGAAACAGAAATCATTCACCTCGGAACAAGGGGGATCCTCATGATGAATATCGCCATGAACAATTCCGAAACCCAGAGTTTCGAAGAGGTGATGAGTATACATCTCGGAGGAGAGATGAAGACTATGCAGCTCGGAGAAGGGACCTAGAGCGGCGCCGAGTGGATCATCAAGAAGAAAGATACCGAGATGTTGAAGATGATGCTCGAAGCCATTTAGTACAAAATCGAGTAGAGCGTGCTAGGGTGTATCGACAAGACCAAGTTAGTTATCCGATGGCTACAGGCCCCGTCTGTTTTAGCGAGAGAATCCGATCAACCCTGATTCCTCCTCGCTTCAGGATAGCGCAAGGAGTGGAGAAGTACCGGGGTGACGCCAAGCCGCAGACGTGGTTAGATGACTACAGAATAGCAGTCCAGATAGGAGGAGGTGGATATGAGATAGCCATGATGCACCTTCCCCTGATGCTGGAAGGTTCAGCTCGGACATGGCTAAACCAGCTTCCACCAAACAGCATCTGGGTATGGGAAGATCTAGTCAGAGTTTTCGTCAAGAATTTTGAAGGAACCTACAAGAGACCGGGAGGGCTGACCGAATTGCATTTATGCACTCAAGGTCACAATGAGCCCACTCGAGAATATATTCAGAGATGGATCACACTCCACAACTCGGTAGAAGGAGTCTCCGATTTCCAAGCAATTCATGCCTTTAAGCAAGGTGTCAAGTACAAGGAGTTAAGCTTGAAGCTCGCAAGGTCCCCTGATGTCACTTCACTTGGCAGATTGATGGAAATCGCAAACAAATATGCTAATGGGGAAGAGGAAATTCGGCAGAAGTCCCAGAAGTATCGAAGTGGTAACAACTCGGCCTCCAACCCCAAGCAAAAGAATGGAGGTGGGGGCGGTAAGCGAAAGGCTGAAGGGGCACCAACAGACGCTGAATTGGTAGCGGCCGCAAATGCGGCAGGGATCCACCGCAAAAATCAGCCAAGGAAGGAGTGGCAGCCTCGTCAGAAAAGACCTTCAAATGATGATGATATCCTAAATCAGCCTTGTCCTCTTCATACCACCCAAGATGCTGAAGGAAAGACGGTTTTCCCGAAGCATACAGCTAGGCAGTTCCGACTAATCAAGAGAGCTGCGCAAAATGCAAAGACCGGGTCCCAGCAGGACAAGGGAAAGAAAAAGGAAGGAAGTCCAGATCTGGATAGTGAAGGTTTTCCTCGGGAAGACGGAGTTTTGGTCATTTTTGCAGGCCGAGAATCGAAGAGAATTGAAAAATTGAGGTTCAGACAAGTTAACACTGCTGCTCCTGCCGTTCCGAGTTATATGAAGTGGACAAATGTTCCGATTACGTTCGATCAATCGGACCATCCCCCTCATATCCCTCACCCTGGAAGACACGCCCTGATAGTCGACCCGTTGGTGGAAACAGGAAATGGCAATTTTAGGCTGAGGAATGTCTTGATGGATGGAGGCAGTGGCATAAATATTTTGTATGCTAGTACCTTAAAAGGCATGAACATCCCGATGTCTAAACTCAGTAACAGTTACTTGGAATTTCACGGGATCATCCCAGGAAAGAAAGCACACTCGCTAGGAATGATTACTCTGAATGTAGCCTTCGGTACACCTGATAATTTTCGGAAGGAAAAGATTACCTTCGAAGTAGTCGACTTTCCGAGTGCTTATCACGCGCTACTCGGACGGCCCGCTTATGCAAAATTTATGGCGATTCCTTGCTATGTTTATTTGAAGTTAAAGATGTCAGGTCCTAGTGGTGTGATCACCGTATCCGGAGATTATAAACAAGCAGAAGAGTTGCTGCAAAAAGGATCATTAATAGCCGACCAGCAAATGGCAGAAGTTGAGTTGGCCGAGTTGAAGAAAACAGTCGACACATCCGAGTTGTTACAACCCAAGAAATCATCTTTGTTTGAGTCGGCAGGAGAAACCAAAAAGGTGCGGATCCATCCTGATGATGAGGACAAGTTCACCAACATCACCACTGATCTGGATCCTAAATAGGAATTTGAGCTCATCAACTTCCTCCATGAGAATTGGGTCATCTTTGCGTGGAAGCCATCTGACATGCCCGGAGTCCCAAAGGAGTTGGCTAAGCACAAATTTCGGGTTGATCCGAAGGCAAGACCAGTAAAAGAGTCCCTTAGACGTTTTTCTTCAGAAAAGAGAAAAGCCATCGGACAAGAAATAGCAAGATTGCTAGCAGCTGGATTCATTAGGGAAATCTTCCACTCAGAGTGGTTAGCAAATCCTGTGATGGTTCCAAACAAAGATAAATATTGGAGAACTTGCGTTGATTTCCGTCATCTCAATAAAGTTTGTCCAAAAGATCACTTCCCTCTTCCTTGCATTGATCAGATTGTGGATTCCACATCTGGGTGTGAAAGACTATGTTTCCTCGATGCATACTCGGGTTATCATCAAATCCGATTATATGGACGAGATGAAATATTAACCGCATTTATAACTCCTTTTGGCTGTTTCTGCTATGTCACCATGCCATTCGGACTTAAAAATGCGGGGGCTACATATCAACGCATGATGCAAAATTGTTTGATCTGGCAGATCGGCAGAAATGTCGAAGTGTATGTTGATGACATTGTGATCAAGACAGCTGAGGGAAGTAACTTGCTGGCCAATCTGGCCAAAACCTTTCATAGTCTTTGATCTTATAACATCAAACTAAATCCAGAAAAGTGTGTATTCGGTGTTCCAGCCGGAAAGCTACTCGGATTCATGGTTTATGAAAGAGGAATTGAAGCCAACCCAGAGAAGATAGAAGCAATTCAGAACATGAAGCCACCTCAGAAGCTCCGAGATGTCCAAAAGCTGACAGGGTGTCTCGCAGCCCTCAGTCGATTCATTTCTCGACTCGGAGAGAAGGCACTCCCCCTCTATCAGCTAATGAAAAAGTCGTCAAACTTCAATTGGACCGAAGAAGCCCAGGAGGCCTTTGAAGAACTGAAAAAGCAGTTATCAACTTGGCCGGTTCTCGCAGCACCGAAAGAAAAGGAGCCACTCTTATTGTACATTGCAGCCACAAGCCAAGTCGTCAGCATAGCTATAGTGGTGGAAAGAGAAGAGAAAGGAAAAACACAGAAGATTCAAAGGCCTGTATATTTCATCTCCGAGGTCCTCACACCATCCAAGCAACGATATCCTCATTACCAGAAACTGGCAATGGGAATTCACTTGGCATCACAAAAGTTGGCTCACTACTTTCAAGACCACTCGGTTACAGTAGTATCAGTAGCTCCTTTGGCCAAGATCATGAATAACAGATACGCTACGGGAAGAATTGCAAAATGGGGATTAGACCTCTTACCATACGATATCCATTATCAACCCAAGAAGGCAATCAAGTCACAAACTTTGGTAGATTTTTTGGCCGAATGGACAGAAGCACAAAGCATCCCACAACCAATCCCTGAGCACTGGACTATGTTTTTTGATGGGTCAAAGATGTTAAATGGGGCGGGAGCAGGAGTAGTGCTGATTTCCTCAAGAAAGGACGAAATGAGATACGTCCTTCAAATCCATTTCCCAGCAACAAACAACGAAGCCGAGTATGAGGCCCTTTTATATGGATTACGAATGGCCATTTCACTCGGAATCAGAAGGTTGATGATTTTTGGAGACTCCGACCTAGTGATCAATCAGGTCATGAAAGAATGGGATATAAGGAGCCCAGCAATGACAACCTACTGTATAGCAGTCAGAAAACTGGAGAAAAAATTTGATGGGCTGGAGCTCCATCATATCCCAAGAGCACAAAACCAAGCAGCGGATGACTTAGCCAAGCTAGGATCAACTCGGGGACAAATTCCCTCAGGAGTTTATCTGGAGCACATACACGCCCCAACTGTGAAGGAAGACCCTTACTCGGAAGCCGATCCAAGCATGTTACCAGATGAGAACATTCCAGACAAAGAAGATATTCCTGCGGTTGTGGATCTTGTTTTTGACATAGAGGTAATCCCCCCCGAGTGGTCCTTGTCCATTCTGAGATACTTGCAAAAGCAAGAGTCTCCAGATGACGAAGTAGAAGCCAAGCAAGTAGTGTGAAAAGCAAAATCATACTCAGTGATCAACAACGAGTTATATAGAAACAGTGTCACAAAGCTTCCCCAACGGTGCATATCGGAGGAGGAAGGCCGACTCATCTTACAAGACATACATTCCGGCGAATGCGGTCACCATGCGTCAAGTCGGACACTAGTGGCCAAGGTTTTCCGAGCGGGATTCTTCTGGCCCAATGCTTTAAGAGATGCCAAGAACATTGTTGATCATTGCAGAGGATGTCAGTTTTACGCAAATCAGCCACACAAGCCAGCTTCCGAGTTGAAGACAATACCCTTAGCATGGCCTTTTGCTACATGGGGATTGGACATGATAGGGCCACTCAGGACAGGCACCTCAGGGTTCACACATATCCTAGTAGCTGTGGACAAATTCACAAAATGGATAGAAGCAAAACCACTAAAAAGCTTAGACTCAGCCGCTGCAGTTAGCTTCATACAAGGCATTGTACATCGTTTCGGCGTTCCCCATGATATCATTACCGACAACGGGTCGAATTTCAATTCAACCGAGTTCAAGCAGTTTTGCTGGAATATGGGTACCAGAGTAAACTTCGCCTCAGTGGCACACCCTCAATCCAACGGCCAGGTAGAGCGAGCAAATGGGTTGATTTTGAAAGGAATCAAACGGCGTCTTATGCGGGAACTGAAGGAAGCAGCAGGAGCCTGGGTTGAAGAACTACCCTCAGTATTGTGGGGGTTGAGAACGACTCCAAACCGGTCCACTCGGGAAACTCCCTTCTTCCTAGTGTATGGTTCACAAGCTGTCCTGCCAAGTGACCTAAAGCACAATGCTCCTCGAATAACTCAGTATACTGAAGAAGAAGCCGAGACAGCTCTACAAGATGGTATTGACCTTTTAGAAGATGAAAGAAACTTAGCCCTAACGCGCTCAGCATTTTACCAACAAGATCTTCGACGATATCACGAGCGTCATATCCGAGCTCGCTCCTTTCGGGAAGGCGGCATGGTTTTGCGTGTCAAGAAAACCTCTGATCACATGCTAGCCCCTCCTTGGGAAGGTCCTTACATTGTAACCCGAGTCTTAGGTAATGGAGCCTATCGGCTATATGATGTAACAAATAATAGAGAAGAGCCACACGCATGGAATGCCCAAATGTTGCAGCGCTTCTATGCATGAAATTCTTATGAATTGATTCAATAAAGAGATTCTGCCTTCATCAATTGCATTTTTTAACCCAAGTTTTCGTCCGAGCTGTACGTAGCTCGGACAAAAGCTTAAGCTAACCTTCACTAAATTCTTCAAAAAACCTAAGAAAGAGGAGGAACGATGATTTCAGAAACATAGTTCTATATCCTTGCAGATAACGGGTTATAGAAAGTTTCTCAACAAGCACTTCAAAAAACCTAAGAAAGAGGAGGAACGATGATTTCAGAAACATAGTTCTATATCCTTGCAGATAACGGGTTATAGCAGGTTCCCCAACAAGCTTTTTCTGAAACTTGGGGGCTACTTAACGCTGCGGAAAAAATCTAAGTTTCCCGTCCGAGCTGTACGTAGCTCGGACGAAAGCTTAAGCAAAATTTAACTAAGTAACCAACAAGTTTTTCTGAAACTTGGGGGCTACTTAACGTTGCGAACAATCTAAGTTTTCCTTCCGAGCTGTATGTAGCTCGGACGAAAGCTTAAGAAAAGTTTAACTAAGTAACCAACAAGTTTTCCTGAAACTTGGGGGCTACTTAACGTTGCGAAAAATCCAAGTTTTCTGTCCGAGCTGTACGTAGCTCGGACGAAAACTTAAGCAAAATTTAACTAAGTAACCAACAAGTTTTTCTGAAACTTGGGGGCTAATTAATGTTGCGAAAAATTTAAGTTTTCCTTCCGAGATGTACGTAGCTCGGACGAAAGCTTAAGCAAAGTTTAACTAAGTAACCAACAAGTTTTCCTGAAACTTGGGGGCTACTTAACGTTGCGAAAAATCCAAGTTTTCTGTCCGAGCTGTACGTAGCTCGGACGAAAACTTAACCAAAATTTAACTAAGTTATCAGCAAGTTTTTCTGAACCCTAGGGGCTACTTAACGTTACAAAAAACTCAATTTCCTTATCCGAACTGTACGCAGCTCGGATGGAAGCTTAAGCAGCATTTATTGAGTTGCTCAACAAGTACTTCAAAACCCAGAGAAAGAAGAAGAACAATGATTTCAGAAACATAGTTCTATATCCTTGCATATAACTGGTTATAGCAAAACAAATCAACACCTCAGAGCCAGGCCTTCTTAATAAAAGACGGTAGTTTTAGGAACAAATTGTGCATCCAGGGCAGTAATAAGACATAAACTATTTATTACAAAACCTCTCGGCATTCCGAGGCAAATTCAACTGTTTGTCCCTCAACATGATCAGGCATCACTAGCCTCATCAGATTCACTGGTAACTCCAGTAGATTCAACGAAGAAATCAAGATCTGGCATCTTCGCAATCCGACTCGCAGTCTCAGCATATCGAGACAAAAAGGTCGTATAGCTCGGACCATGCTCCGGATCACCATCTCCGACTCGTTCCAGATTGTGGATTTTCTCTGAAAAATGAGCTTTAGTCAGGGCCAGAGCATAATTCGCGCCACTCCGAGATGAAGACCTTTTCCAACGAGCAATTTGCTGTGGAGCCGCTTGAAGTATAGTAACAAATGTATCCAGATGAACACGATTCTCCTCAGTAGGCGAGATGTAATTCTTCAACCCTAGGGTGACACCCATGGTTTCTTTAGCATATTTCTTTGCACTCGCGCACCTCATGGTCAGCAGACCTTTGGATAAGGAAAACTCCGTCGTCTTGGGAGTGTAATTGTCCTTCTTCATCAGCTCGGCAAACTCGGCCATACGCGCCTGTTCCGCCTCAGGATTGGTGGAATAAAATGCAAAGACACAATAGGCGTAAAAATCAAACGAAGTGACTTAACAGCAACAGGTCGGACGCACAATGCAAGGAAGACATCTTACTGGATAGCATCTCACTAAACGAAGCAAATCTCCCGGCAAAGTACTCTTCAGCATTTTTGACAGTCTCCCGAGTTGCTGCCAGCTCAGCTTCATGGTTTTCCTTATCTTTAGAACGCAGCTCGGACAACTTCTGCAGGTCGGATTGAAGTTGGGAGATAGTGGACTCTTTTTCCTCAAGAGCCTTCTTTTGGCTGGCCACTTGTTTCTCCAAAATCTTCTTCTCCTTCGCATGTTTCTCAGTCTGCTCAATCAATTTTTTCATCTTATTGACAAATTCATCACTTTCTTTCACCTTCGCATCAAATGCTTTCTTTGCAGCCTCTGCAAATTCAGTTGTTAGAAACATCACATGGCGAAAAATTTGGAAACTCCTCATTTACTGAGAAACATAGCCTTACCATTATCCTCAGCATGCCTTTTCTTCAAAGCTTCATGTTCTCCTTGTAGTTTCACAAAATCAGTGCCAAGTTCGCAAGCCTCCTGGCACAGGAAAAATCATTCAAGACATAGTCTCTCAATATAAGACTCCGAATAACTTCAAGAAGTCACTCGGAGCCTTGGGGGCTACATGTTGGATATGTGCCCTAGAGACAAATTAATAAAGATATTTGTCACATATCCGTTTTGTTCATAATACGTTTTATACTGTGCTATAACTGTATTACTTGGAAATACTAATACAGGTGTAGTATAAAACATGGTCCGTAGTTTAACTCGGGTAAACTATCTCATTGGGCAATTGATTGATCAAGCTTTCCTGATCATGGTGACACTTAAGTCCATTGACAATGAGGTCATATCATTAGGGGAATGATGTGATGGACAGACACCCACCTAAAGTAATGCAATGTGATCGAGTCACATAGTTCAGCATTGCTATGACTTTCTAATGTATGGCTTAGTCCTTAGACCGTAATGATCATACGTAATCACGATCTATGAGGAGACTTTGATTTGTATCCCACCGCCTGACTGAAATATGCTGGCTATAACGGAGCACTTTGGGTATTCCAAAATAGATGGTTGATGAGTATGTTAATAGATCAAAGCGGGATTTGTCAGTCCTTGTGACAGGACAGGTACTCTGGGCCCACTCGGTGATATTGCATCAACCCTTGCAAGGACGTGACTAGGTCACAAAGAGATGCAATGATCATGGACGAGAGAAGTTGTTTGTCGTGAACGAGATGTGAACACGGTATGTGGGATACCGACGATCAAACCTCGGACAAACAAGGCACCGCAGAACAAAGGGATTACGTCGTATCGTTAACGGTTTCCAAAAGCGATCGAAGCTCATTCGATGGAAGCACAGGGGCTGTCAAGGATTGTAGCCAGGTCCAACTGACTAGTCATTGGTCCATGAGAAGAGTCTCGACCATGTCTGCTGTTTCCCGGACCGTTAGGGTGTTACACTTAAGGGCAATCGATGCATAGGACAGTTACGGGATCAATCGGTGAAATAGGAGAAATCACCGGAATAGTTCCGGAGGAGGACGGAATGGTTTCCGGACATTTTGAATAGTTCAAAATAAAGTTTAATTGTTTTAATAATGTTTTTATTATTTAATTATCTGAATTAAATATTTAAAACTTATTAAATAATTAAAATAATGGAAAAAACGCTATATGGGCCTTTGAGGCCCATTAGGGGAGGAGGGGGTTCCCCCCCTTGGGCTTGGCGCCAAGGGGTGGGGCCCAACCCCCCCTAGGCCGGCGCACCCCTCCCCCCTTGGGGGTTTAGTCCCACATGGGGGAGGGAAGAGGGATCACACCCCCCTTGGCCTATATATAGAGGGGTAGACCCCCCTTTTTCCATACAACAATTGATCTCCTTCTTCTTCCTTCTTCATTTCTGGAAGTGGACTCCCCTTGTTTGGAGTCTGCACCAGGATTGGAGTTCTCCACCATAAGGCAGGCCGTCGCTCTGCCGGAGTCGGGATCCGTAGCCGTCTTCTTTCCGCTGCTCGCCTGGTTCGGAGCCCGGGAGGAACATCGATTGTGCCGTACGTGTATAATCTCTTCGAGGCATTACACCTGTGGTGCTGCTTCATCGCTGGAGGTTTACCGGGAGTCATCCTCGCCGGTGGTGGTCTTCTACACGACAGGGAGGTCGTAGTTCTGAGTCTACGCCAACCACGTTCGTAAGAACGTTTCCCGCTTTCGGTCTTCAAAGGTATGAACACCGATTCCCTCCGTTACTTTACATCGCCATAGCATAGATCTTGGGTTCGGGTACCGTAGGTGTAAAAAAATTTGTGTTTTCTGCCTCGTATCCCAACAGTGGTATCATGAGCTAGCTATGCGTAGATGTATTGTACGGATAGAACACATCTAGGATGTGGGCATCGAATCTTCATTCGTTACCCTCCCACGTGTACTCATTCAGCATTGCGGCAATGTTTGATGAAGCGGCCCCCGACCGACCTTACGCGTTTACGCGAGACTGGTTCCACGCTTGACATATGGCTTGTACCATATAAAGTGGCTGGGGGGGTGTCTGTCTCTCTGCATTAGCGATGCGAAGATGTTTGCAACGGAGGGCCCCGACAGGGGTGTAATAGAGACGAATAAGAGACGATGTTGTGGCTTGTTTTTCGCAGGATAGAAATCGGTTCTCTCTCTCGAAACCCCTAGCAGCCACGTAAAACTTGCACAAGCTAAAGTAGAAAGACGTTCTAACTTTGCTTTGCATGAAGGGGGATCATAGGTTGTATGATTTAAAGTTTTACTTCCTGTTTTATGCTAGTATACTAGATACATCGACGGTAGCACGAAACAGGACCATCTCTCACAATACCAACATTGTGTTCTCCCTTTTGATGGGCACCACCTGGAAGGTTCTCCCATATGGCTTGATGCTCCGTACATACCGGAGTTGTCCTACATATTCAACGGAGTTCGCATGAGGTTGGGTTCGGCGAGCCTGGCATATGCAGATATGGCCTTGCTGAACAGCTAACATCAAGGTTCGATTGGCAGGCTTGACGTATGTAGATGCAGGCCTGGAACACAGAAGACCGAAAGGTCGAGCACGAGTCACATGGCTGATGTGATTGGCTTAGAGGCCTACCTGGTTCGCATACTGGGCCGTACATATCGGGGGAGGTATGGGGGCTGGGATTGTGTAATCACTTAGTTAAATTGAGAGGTGTTTATCTAAGTGGGAGCTTTCTAGAATTTTAAGATTAAATTGAAACTCCACATTATGAACAAAAGTCTAAATATGTATCGTTGTGAATCCAACCTTGTAGATGGCAGCACCTCGCCCCTCGTTCAACTTAGGATCATTCCTAGAGAAAGATAAGCTAAAAACAGATGGGACAAACTTCACCAACTGGTTCCGCACCCTGAGGATTCTCCTCGTTCCCCTCAAAATGGCATACGTACTAGAGGACGCGTTAGGTGACACACCAGCAGATGATGCCAGTCAGGACGAGAAGAATGTCTATCTCTCCAAGACTGATGATTACAACCTTGTCCAGAGTGGCATGCTCTACTCCATGGAGGCTGAGCTGCAGAAACGCTTTGAGAGGATGGGTGCATATGAGATTATCACCGACCTCAAGGCGGTCTTCGCACCTCAAGCCAGGGCTGAACGGTACGAGGCTTCTGAAGCCTTCTTCTCAGCAAAGATGGATGAGCACGGCAGCGTGAGTGAGCACGTGGTCAAAATGTCTGGCTACGTTCAGCGCTTGAATGCTCTGGAATGTCAGATTCCAGATGAACTTGCGGTTGATAGGGTGTTGCAGTCGCTTCCCCCTAGCTACAAAGGCTTTGTGCTGAACTACAACATGCAGGGGATGACCAAAACCCCTTCTGAGTTGTTCGCCATGGTAAAGAGCGCTGAGGTTGAAATCAAGAAGGAGCACGCCGTCTTCATGGTCAACAAGACCACTGACTTCAAGAAGTCAAGCAGACGGGAGAAGGCCAGGAGAGGTGGCCCCAGGAGGGATAGCAAGTCAGTTGCCGCTCCTCCCAAGGCACCCAAGCCTAAACTCGGAGTGGAGTGCTTCTACTGCAAGGGTGAAGGTCACTGGAAGCGCAACTGTCCCAAGTACCTAAAGGACAAGAAGGCTGGCAAGGTCACCAAGAGAGACGAAGGTATATTTGATATACATATTGTTGATCTTCTCTTGACAAGCGCTGGGAACACATCCTGGATATTTGATACAGGATCTGTCGCTCATATTTCTAATTCCATTCAGGGACTAAGGAATAGGAGACGCTTGGTCAGAGATGAAGTGACGATGCGCGTGGGGAATGGCTGCCAGATTGAAGTCTTGGCGGTCGGCACGAAGCATCTTAGTCTCCCTTCGGGATTGGTTTTAGTTCTGAATAAATTTTACTATGTACCCGCGTTGAGTGTGAACATCGTGAGTGGTTCTTGCTTGAAGCGAGACCACTATTCTTTTAAGTCCGATACAATTGGTTGTTCGATTTATAAGGATGATATGTTTTATGTTCACGCACCGGAGTCGCATGGTTTATTCATACTTAATCTCAATGGTGACGTGAGTCACGTTAACAATATTGAGGCCAAAAGATTGAAGAATAATGAAGATCACATGATGATGTGGCATTGCCGACTTGGTCATATTGGTGTAAAACGCATGGAGAAGCTCCATAAGGATGGACTTCTTGACTCATTGGACTTTGGATCCCTTGATACATGTGAACAATGCCTCATGGGCAAAATGACAAGGACTCCATTCAATGGTATGATGGAGCGTGCGGATGTCTTATTGGGGATCATACACACGGATGTATGTGGACCCATGAACATCCCCACTCGCAATGATCTTCGTTACTTCGTGACCTTTACTGATGACTTGAGTAGATATGGGTATATTTACTTGATGAAACACAAGTCTGAAACCTTTGAAAAGTTCAAGGAATTTCAGAATGAGGTCGAAAATCAACTCGGAAGGAAAATCAAGCACCTTCGATCGGATCGAGGTGGCGAGTATTTGAGTCACGAGTTTGGCAATCATCTGAAGTCTTGTGGCATAGTACCATAGCTTACGCCGGCAGGCACACCTCAGAGAAACGGTGTAGCTGAGCGACGTAATCGAACCCTATTGGATAGCGTGCGATCGATGATGTCTCATACTGATTTGCCTGTGTCATTCTGGGGGTATGCATTAGAAACCGCCATTCATATTCTTAATAGGGCACCATCCAAATCCGTAAAGACAACACCATTTGAAGAATGGCATGGCACTAAACCTGAGTTGTCTCACCTGAAGATTTGGGGTTGTGAGGCTTATGTTAGGAAACTACAGCCTGAAAAACTTGAATCCAAGGCGGATAAGTGCATCTTTGTGGGCTATCCCAAGGAAACTTGTGGGTACACCTTCTACAACAAGTCTGACAGCAAAACGTTTGTTGCCAAGACGGGACACTTTCTTGAGAAGGAGTTTCTCGCGAAAGAGTTGAGTGGGAGGAAAATTAACCTCGATGAAGTAACTGACCAATCACTCCAATTGGATGAAATGGCTACGGAATTTGTTCCGGAACCATCTTCCACAGTGGGAGTTGAAGAGAATGGCCAGAACGACATTCATAACGATCATGACATTCACGATGATCATGATGAGAATGAAGAGGAACCTTTTATGCCTCGTAGGTCATCAAGAGTCCGTCAACCTACTGAGTTTTACGGACAGCTTGTGAATGCAATCTCGGCTGTTGAGTCGGATGAACCTACGAGTTACAAAGAAGCAATGGAGGGACCCGAGTCCGAGAAATGGCTTGAAGCCATGAAATCCGAAATAAACTCCATGTACACCAACAAAGTATGGACTTTGGTGGATATTCCCGAGGACCGCAAGGCCGTCGAGAATAAATGGATTTTCAAGAAAAAGACTGACGCAGACGGAAACGTATCTGTCTACAAAGCTCGACTTGTCGCGAAGGGTTTCCGACAAATTCAAGGAGTTGACTACGAGGAGACATTCTCTCCTGTAGCGATGATAAAGTCTATTCGGATCCTACTAGCAATAGCTGCATATCATGATTACGAGATATGGCAGATGGATGTGAAAACTGCATTCCTAAATGGCAACATTGAGGAAGAGTTGTATATGATGCAACCAGAGGGGTTTGTCGATCCAAGGAATGCTGGTAAGGTTTGCAAGCTTCAACGGTCCATCTATGGGTTGAAGCAAGCATCTCGGAGCTGGAATCTTCGATTTGATGAGGTCATTAAAGCTTTTGGATTTGTCCAAAACGTCGAAGAGTTCTGCGTCTATAAGAAACTGAGTGGGAGCTCGGTAGCACTCCTTGTGTTATATGTGGATGACATATTACTAATAGGGAACGATAAGAAATTCTTAGAGGAAGTGAAGGAATATCTGAATGGAAAATTTTCCATGAAGGACCTAGGTGAAGCTGCGTACATACTGGGGATTAAGATCTATAGAGATAGACCTAATCGAAGGTTGGCCTTGAGTCAGAATACTTATATTGACAAGATTTTGAAAAGGTTCAAAATGGATGACTCCAAGAGAGGTCTCTTGCCAGTTATAAAAGGTGTCAAATTAAGCGTGACTCAATGCCCGACCACAGCTAAAGAGAAAGAGGAGATGTCCCCAAAGCCCTATGCCTCAGCCATAGGATCTCTCATGTATGCTATGTTATGTACCAGACCGGATTTAGCGCTGGCCATTAGTATGACTAATCGCTACCAGAGTAATCCGGGAATGGCCCATTGGACAGCAGTGAAGAACATCCTTAAGTACTTGAGAAGAACCAAGGATATCTTTCTTGTTTATGGAGGAGTTGATGAGGAGCTCACCGTAAAGGGTTACGTTGACGCAAGCCTCGGCTCAGACCTAGATGACTCGAAGTCCCAGACGGGATATGTTTTCATGTTGAACGGAGGCGCGATTAGCTGGAGGAGCGGCAAACAGTCAGTCGTCGCTCAATCTTCAATGGAGTCGGAGTATATTGCCGCTTGCGAAGCGTCAAACGAGGCGCTGTGGCTGAAGAAGTTCGTGATCGAGCTTGGCGTCTTTCCCAGTTGCGTTGACCCCGTGGGAATCTTCTGCGACAACACGGGTGCCATTGCTAACGCGAAGGAGCCAAGAACTCACTCTACAGCCAAGCACATCCTGCGAAAGTTCCATGTGACGCGAGACTACGTCAGGGATGGACACACTAGGATTCACAAGATACATACGGATCTGAACGCAGCAGACCCGATGACTAAACCTCTTCCACAGGGCAAGTTTGAAGAACACCGAGAGACCATTGGTGTTAGATACATACCTGATGTAAACTAGTGTAATTTTTACTCTAGTGCAAGTGGGAGACTGTTGGATATGTGCCCTAGAGACAAATTAATAAAGATATTTGTCACATATCCGTTTTGTTCATAATACGTTTTATACTGTGCTATAACTGTATTACTTGGAAATACTAATACAGGTGTAGTATAAAACATGGTCCGTAGTTTAACTCGGGTAAACTATCTCATTGGGCAATTGATTGATCAAGCTTTCCTGATCATGTTGGCACTTAAGTCCATTGACAATGAGGTCATATCATTAGGGGAATGATGTGATGGACAGACACCCACCTAAAGTAATGCAATGTGATCGAGTCACATAGTTCAGCATTGCTATGACTTTGTAACGTATGGCTTAGTCCTTAGACCGTAATGATCATAAGTAATCACGATCTATGAGGAGAATTTGATTTGTATCCCACCGCCTGACTGAAATATGCTGGCTATAACGGAGCACTTTGGGTATTCCGAAATAGATGGTTTATGAGTATGTTAATAGATCAAAGCGGGATTTGTCAGTCCTTGTGACAGGACAGGTACTCTGGGCCCACTCGGTGATATTGCATCAACCCTTGCAAGGACGTGACTAGGTCACAAAGAGATGCAATGATCATGGACGAGAGAAGTTGTTTGTCGTGAACGAGATGTGAACACGGTATGTGGGATACCGACGATCAAACCTCGGACAAACAAGGTACCGCAGAACAAAGGGATTACGTCGTATCGTTAATGGTTTCCAAAAGCGATCGAAGCTCATTCGATGGAAGCGCAGGGGCTGTCAAGGATTGTAACCAGGTCCAACTGACTAGTCATTGGTCCATGAGAAGAGTCTCGACCATGTCTGCTGTTTCCCGGACCGTTAGGGTGTTACACTTAAGGGCAATCGATGCATAGGACAGTTACGGGATCAATCGGTGAAATAGGAGAAATCACCGGAATAGTTCCGGAGGAGGACGGAATGGTTTCCGGACATTTTGAATAGTTCAAAATAAAGTTTAATTGTTTTAATAATGTTTTTATTATTTAATTATCTGAATTAAATATTTAAAACTTATTAAATAATTAAAATAATTGAAAAAAGGCTATATGGGCCTTTGAGGCCCATTAGGGGAGGAGGGGGTTCCCCCCCTTGGGCTTGGCGCCAAGGGGTGGGGCCCAACCCCCCCTAGGCCGGCGCACCCCTCCCCCCTTGGGGGTTTAGTCCCACATGGGGGAGGGAAGAGGGATCACACCCCCCCCCTTGGCCTTTATATAGAGGGGTAGACCCCCCTTTTTCCATACAACAATTGATCTCCTTCTTCTTCCTTCTTCATTTCTGGAAGTGGACTCCCCTTGTTTGGAGTCTGCACCAGGATTGGAGTTCTCCACCATAAGGCAGGCCGTCGCTCTGCCGGAGTCGGGATCCGTAGCCGTCTTCTTTCCGCTGCTCGCCTGGTTCGGAGCCCGGGAGGAACATCGATTGTGTCGTACGTGTATAATCTCTTCGAGGCATTACACCTGTGGTCCTGCTTCATCGTTGGAGGTTTACCGGGAGTCATCCTCGCCGGTGGTGGTCTTCTAGATGACAGGGAGGTCGTAGTTCTGAGTCTACGCCAACCACGTTCGTAAGAACGTTTCCCGCTTTCGGTCTTCAAAGGTATGAACACCGATTCCCTCTGTTACTTTACATCGCCATAGCATAGATCTTGGGTTCGGGTACCGTAGGTGTAAAAAAATTTGTGTTTTTTGCCTCGTATCCCAACACTACACCCAATGGGTGCACTAAGAAGTGCCCCCACTAGAAGATCACCAAATCAATAGTCTCTACAACATAAGACTCCGAGTAACTTCAAGAAGTAACTCGGAGCCTTAGGGGCTACACCCAGTGGGTGCACTAAGAAGTGCCCCCACTGGAAGATCATCAAGTTAATAGTCTCTACAACATAAGACTCCGAGTAACTTCAAGAAGTAACTCGGAGCCTTGGGGGCTACACCCAGTGGGTGCACTAAGAAGTGCCCCCACTGGAAGATCATTAAGCTAACATCATCTACAACATAAGACTCCGAGTAACCTCAAGAAGTTACTCGGAGCCTTGGGGGCTACACCCACTAGGTGCATTAAGTAGCGTCCCCACGGGAAGTCTATCAAAAAAAACTCGGAAATTGAACCCACACACCCAGTGGGAACATGGCTTGCATAAGTACTTACATGCAAATTGGTCTTCATCATCCCAGCGTCGGAGGCCAGCTCACGTAATCGCAGCTCAATTTCTGAGGCCTTCGCCAGAGACCCCTTCAATCCATCCACTACGGCATCCTCAATCGAGGCATCAACCGAGATTGAAGTAGGAGGAGGCCGAATTTCTCCTGAGGCTGCAACAGAAACATTAGAACTCTTTTCGGCATTTTTCACCCCCGAGGTAGCAGGAGGAACAGGCGTGTTCTCGGCATCCACCCCCGAGGTGGCAGGTTGAACTGGCGCAGGGGCAATAACCTCCTGATCGGTAGAAGCTTCTGGAGCAGTCGGGGCGCTGGAAGCAGGGAAGGTCGCCTCATTCGCAGTGGGGATCGGATCTACGTCAAGGCCAATGTCCATATCTAGCAAAAGAAAACTTGTAAGCAAAAGCACGGAGCAAGGATAAAATCTAGAGCCAAAGAGCGAGTACTCACCATCGACTGGAATTTGTTCAGGAATAGAATCCAGCACCTGGAAATCAGTCACAACGCAGTTACTAACATCTTCATAAGCTGTAGCATCATGAGTTTCAACGCCAGGGAGTGACTCGGACCCACTCGGACGAACACTGCAATATGAGGAAAGTTAAGATTTGCGAAAATCACTAAAGGAAGAAAAATAAAAAGTTGTCGGATATTACTTCCGAGCTGTTTTAAGAGCTCGTCGTGGGGGAGCAACAGCGTCGGGAGCAGCCTCAGCAGACCCTGACCCGGAAGACTTCCTGGGAATCTCGGCGGCATCCGTCGAAGCACTAACCTTCCTCCCGCCAAGGGTAGAAAGCGTTTTCCGCTATTTCATGGGAGCCACTTTCCCATGACTTGGGCTAAGAGCGGTGGCCTTGCTACTACTTTCCCCCTTACTCGGAGATATGGGACGTTTCGTTCCCCGAGCAGATCCTTCCCGAGCTGCTTCACGGTCGTGATTATTTTTCGAGCGCTGCTCGGCAGTTGTGCGAGGAAGCACTACATCGGACTCCGTCTCCTCGTCATCTTCAACCCCGAGTCCTGCGTCGTTGTTGCTGTCCTCGTCCTCTTCAACAGGGTGCTGTGGCGCCAGAGGGATTGGAGATGGAGCGATGTTCGTCTGAAAAATAGACGAAATAACCAGGTTAAAATTCAAGATCTATCACAACACTCAAAAGACTAGTCAGTTCAAAGAAAATCACCAGAGCTGGAGGACGGTTAATATCAAGAGGCCTAACTCGGCCAGACATCTGCGCACCATGAGTCACGCTGGTGATGATCTTCATGAGTTGTTCAAATTCCTTCTGAGACATTGCCGAGTTGTTATAGCGGGTGTTATCGTCAATCCCTGTGTACTCCCACATCCTCCTAGCTCGGGCTTGCAGTGGTTGAATTCTCCGACTAACAAAACGAGCAATAAGATCCATAGCATCTAGCCCTGCCTTCTTCATCCTCACCACTTCCCTCATTAAGGGTAAAACACGTTGTTTCTCGGAAGCAACCAACCGAGGATTCCAGCCTCGGGAGTCGGTCAGTCTGACATCCGAGTAAGGAGGCAGCGTCCGAGTGCCAGGGGCGGTATCTACCTTACAGTAAAACCAGCTATTCTTCCAGTTCTTCACAGAATCGGGCAAACTGGAGGTGAAATACTGGATACCTTGCCTCTTCGCCAAGAACATCCCCCCACAAAGATGATTTATCTTTGCTTCCCCAGAGTTCTTTATCTTTTGGGGCTTTATGGTATAGATGGTGCGGAAAAGATTCCAATGAGGATCTATACCAAGAAAACCCTCACACAGAGAGAAAAAGCTAGACAGAAGTGTGATAGAATTGGGAACGATATGATGCAGTTGAGATCCGGTGAAAGAAAGGAAATCAAGAAGGAAAGGGTGAGGAGGAAGAGAAAATCCCCTATCCACATGAGAAAGAAGAAGAACTCGCTCATCCTCTCTAGGGTGAGGTTCAACCTCACCTGGGTCAGGAAGGCGGCAGCCATGGCGAGGGATTAACCCCTCGTCTTGGTAGCGCCGGATGAGCTCCGTCGTGACGATGGAAGGCAACCATTCCCCCGCAGACATGATGCCAAGGGACGCGCAGAGGGGGGCCCCACCGGTTCGAAGAATACCTGGGAGATCACCGACGGGAGAAGAAGCTCTCGATTTAGAAGAACACCGGTGAAGAAGAAGCAGGAGCAAGCGCTATACTGAGGAGGAAGAAAGAGGAAGTCATATTTATAGATGCGAGGAGGAGATTCACGCAGTTTTCAAGGCACTTAATGAGGGCGCCTGTTGCGGTCCCCCAAATCTAGCCTCCTTAAAATGCGTGCAGTTAATGGTAGAATAACTGACTGACGCGGAAATCGAGGAACCGCTCTGACAGAATATCTGACAGAAAGGATCCTCTGACAGAAAAAAGATTCGCTCCCATGGAAAAAACAACTTGGAAGCAGGACATACAAAAAATTTCTCCAAGTTAGCACAGCTCGGAAGTAAAAAGCCCTTAGATGATGTCTCCAAATAAAACCTTAACTCGGAAGAAAAATAAGCAAATGACTTTTCCGAATAAGCCGCAACTCGTACAAGGATGTCATCACTCCAAGTCTGTTCTGAATAAGTCATCACTCGGATAATACAATGGAAAAGTGAGAAGGGCACGTACTCCCCCAAGCTTAGGCTTTTAGCCTAAGTTGGTAGTAGCTAATGTCCCCAGGAACCTCCTGCTCCAGGGTAGTACGGGTGAGTCCAAGGGTCGTATGAGGCTTCCGGTGCATACACCGAAGTCCTCGGCTCCTCCCACGAAGAAGGATCCGCGCTCCAAGCAGAGGAAGACCATTCACCAAACTAGGTGACGGTCTCTCCCTGGAAAGGTGGGAACTCACCATGCTCCTCCTCGTCGGGCACAACCCCCTCCATAGGGTTATGAAACTGCTGCTGGACCACGAACCCATCGAACTGGATAACATCAAAGGACCATCCGTTCCTGCGAGAAAAATTAAACAGAAGAGGTGCAGGTAGACAGATCTTGCGTTCCGTGGTAGCTCCGAAACGTAAGATATAATCAAGGTTACCAAACTCGGAAGTCATGGTAACAAACTTATGCCTTTTCATAGCAGCAAGATCAAAACTTAAATAAGTAAAAGGCTTATCATCGGGGTGTGGGGTGCCATTAAGAGACTCTAGGATAAGTGTGGCGTAAACGCCACCAAATAAGTCTCCCTTGTTACCGTTCATAGAAAGGCGTCGAGCAATTAAGGCACCCACATTATAATCAAACCTCCCTGAGAGGGCGGTTGCCAGGATAGCAATATCCGGCGCAGATATGTTGCTCGTGTTGTCACGAGATAACACGCCTCTAGCAATAAAATACGCAAAATACCTGAGGTGTGGAAATAAGATGCTGGAGATCTTTGACCGATGAATATCCCTCGTATCCATGCTACAGAGCGAGTTGAAGACGGTTCTCAGCTCGGAGGGCTGAGAGCTCATCTTCGTCGTCTGTCCCATGTTCGGCACACCTATTATTTCACAAAACCATTCCAACGGCATGGTCAAAAGATCATTGTAAATTTTAAACTCAACAGAACCAGCATCAAGGTTATATCTAAAACTGTTAATAAAACAGGAGGTGAGTGTCGTGGTAATACCTTGGGTATACCCTCATGTACCTTATATCAGGGGGTATCCCTAGTAAACCACCTCTTGGAAAATATCTATAAGATAAAACACAAACAAAAAACCTCTTCCTCTCTTTTTTTCATCCGAGTAAGAAGCTACTCGGATAAGGTCAGATTCTTCCGAGTAATTAGTTTATTCGGATGACACTACTACATGGGCAACCTTACTCGGACAAGACCTTTTCGAGTAAGGCGTTACTCGGAGCAAAGCACTACCGTCCGAGTAAGTTGGTTACTCGGAAGCAAGAAAAGCCGAGTTGCATGATACTCGGACAAGAAGAGGAAGAGCTAGAGTCAAAAGACATTAAAACCATATGCGTTACACCTACTTAAATGACTGTAATGGGGGACGTTTCTCATTGTAATAACAACCATCATTAAATCTATAATTAAAACCCATCATTGGGCAGCGAAGGGACAGGGCGCACTCTATATAAGCCCATCCTTTTCACCATAGGAGGGGACACAATATTGACACTTTGAGCAAGAACACCCCAGTCTATCTGGGACAGGATTAAGGTTGTTATCTCCAAGGAGAGGCCTAACCTGTATAACTTTTTCCTGTGTCACCATCTTTGCGTACAGATCTTCATAGCTCCATCACTACCCCTATATCTATTGTTAGGTCCATAACTACAACAGTGAGTTTTTTATACTGAGTAACACGGCACGTTGCGAGCCGTGTCAAACCTGCATTAGCACAAAGATTTTAGAACTCCTCCCTAATTCCTGCAGCTTCAAGGAATACATCGCACGGGAAAGTCATTGCACGTGCTTGATTTGTGTTCTCCAACAACTCCAAGGGCACATGATCTTCGTTGTAGCTCACCCTAGCAGTCGAGGGCAAAGCTGAAGCTCTTGTAACTCGATCGGAGTGCTCGGGCCTTTTCTTCCCAAGCCACCCCTTTGCTCTTCCTAGAAAACTCATTTCTGAAACTGTTGACAGATTACAAAAACAAGGATTTAAACAAAGTGAGTTAAGGCAAACTACTCAACTCACTTACCTAAGGCATAAACTTGCATCAAAACTTGGAAAATAAAATTCTACACATGCATGCAAGCTCATATAAACAGCACCAAGAGCTACTAAATACTCACAAATGAAGCCACCAATCAAAAATCTAATTGGAGGGGTCAGCAGGTCACAATTGCATTCAAAGTCCTCGTTACTTCACAATGAAGAGTAGTAGATTTTTACCTGGCACCGCCCGTCGGAGAAGGAGCTCTTGCTCGTGCTCGACGTTGGAGGACCTCGACGGTGTAGATCGGCTCGCTGCTTCACCAGGCACCCGTACTCACCCCACACCCGTAGAAGGTGGTTAACCGGGGCATTGCCGTCAGCCGAGATCTCGTCGATCTCGCGCCGCTCGCCGCTCTATCTCATCATCGGAGGGGAACCGTGGGAATCCTGGTCGGGGAAGAAGACGATTAACCGGGGCCTCCTGCCTCACCGGGGAAGAGAGGTGTGCGGCGGGGGTGGGTTGCCTCGCCGGGGCCGGAGCCGGGGAAGAAGCAGGTTTACCGGGGCCTCCTGACTCACCGGGAAAGAGAGGTGTGCGGCGGGGGAAGGTGGGCAGGGGCGGCGAAGGAGACGTGCGCGACGGCGGGGATCGGGATCGGGATCGGGGGAAGGAGGCGGCGGGATCCCGACCAGGTGGGGATCTGTTTCAGGATTGGGGCAGGTGTTGCCTGGTTGGGTCGGTTCGGTCCGGTTCAAATTAGCCTTATATAGGGGCTACCTATTGTAGAATATTATTCTACAATCACTTGTAGAATAGACCCACCCTATATATTCTGTTAAAAAGTTAGAACTGACAGAAGCACGGGTTTGAAATGACGCATGCATTAGGTCGGTACTGTTCACCGCTCTAGTTAAAAAATCAATCTACGAATATTTTATTTATTGAAACAGGGCGTGTAATATACCGTTCGAAAGATATGGAAAGCGCCATTCCAGTTAATATGAAATTTCTTGCAAAATCATCGCGGTTTTTGAGCAGTTTTCAAAATACGTTTTTTTTTCAATTTCAGAAACGCGAATCGTATTTTTGATGCCATTTTTAAACGGGTTTTTCGGAATTGAGAAAGTGAGATGGCGTTGGAAAACTTGTGAAATTCCTCTAGTTTTACTTATATAAAGTTTTTTCTAATTTTATACGGTTTAAAAGTAATTTGAAAAAGGGTAAAAATCTGGGCGGATCGTATTTTCCTCGTTTTCTGCAAACCGTTTATCAGATTGACGCAAATGATACGGCGTTGGAAAGCTATGAAAATGCGAAACTTTTTTTATATAAAGTTTTTTCTAATTCCTTACGGTTTTAAAACAAATTCGAATACGGTCAAATCTAGTTTTGAATACGATTTTTGTACAAGTTCGTCGGAATAGGGTAAATAATATACTGTTGGAAAGATAGCAAAAAACGTGACACCGTTTATGTTGAAAGTTTTCTCAAATTCGCAAATCTTTAAGAGTAATTTGGAACGCAAGAAAACAAATCATGTTGTGTTTCCATCAGAAAAACAGAGTGCGCGAACTGTGTGATCTACGGGTTTGAACTGATGAGTTTGACAGTCTGAACTTTACTCTGTTTTTTCGGTACTATTTTAGTCGTAACTTTTTAACTGTTTCTCAAAATTAAGTAAATAATATATCGTCGAAATCCTATTGAAAATAGCGTACTTTTCAGGTTAAACATTTTATGAAATTTAATAAAATTTAAGAATGTTTTTGAATGTGATAAAATTCGTATTGAACAAAGTGTGTATCATAGTCGTACTGATGGTGCGTTCATGTTTGAATTGATTGTCCCATTGACGTTAGCTCGGGTGCAAGTATGGGGCCTGTGACGAGCGTTAGTGAGTTAAATTTTTGTTCGGTCTTAGTTTGAATTGATGCACCCAATAGTGTTAGGACTTACCCATACTAGCGAATCATCCGTACTTGTACTGATTCCCCCCATCCAAGTTAGATGTTAGGTGTCGACGGCACATACGTGCTTGTACTGATTGCATGGTATGTTGGTGAGGCCATAGTCACCATTTTATATATAAATTTTTTTGATGGGGGAGCAGAAGTGAACCAGCACCGCACCGCTTTTCATAGTCGCACTGATGGTGCGACAGAGTTTGATCTGATTTCCCCCATCCACGTTAGGTCATAGCCGTACTGATGACACAACTGTGTCTATGTTGACGGTGTAACCATATTTGTATTGATGACACAATCATGTCTGAACTGATTAGCTCCAACCGCGTTCATGCAGAGGAGACTCCGAGACTTTGACTTGTGTGTGTGGGGGGGGGGGTCTAAATAAAATAACCAGAACCACACTTCGTGTAAGAGTCATATTGACGGTGCGATCGTGTTTGAAATGATTGCCTCCATCCGTGTTAGGTCATGGTCGTACTGACTGCGCAACTGTGTTCGTATTGACGGTGCAGTCGTGTCTAAGCTGATTGCCCCAACCGCGTTCATGCGAACGCGAGTCCGACACTTGACTTTTGAGGGGAGACCTAAAATAATTTGATTTGATAGCCCTAGTTAAGTCATAGCCGTACTGACGGCGAGACCTTGTTTTTATTATCAGTGCAGTCGTGTTTGAACTTATCGCCCAAATCTGCGATCATGCGGAAGTGAACTGAACGACAGAACCTTGTTTGAACTGATCGCCCCAATCGGTGTTAGAGTTAGGTCATATTTGTACTAAAGGAGTAGTCGTGTTTGAACTGATTCTCCGATCCCATCCGCGGTAGCGCGAGATTATAGTTGGACTAACGACATAGCCTTGTTAGAACTGATTGCCCCATCTGCGTTAGCTCATAGTCATACTAACGGCTCAATCGTGTTTATACTGATTGTCTAGCCCATCCACGTTAGGTCATAGTTGTATTGATGGTATCACTGTGTATGAACTGGTTGCCCCCCATTGACGATAGGTCGTAGCCGTACTGATGGCGCAACCGTGTTTGTATGGACGACGCGACCATGTTTGAACTGATAGCCCCTAAACATGTTCATGCGATGGCGAGTCCGAGAATTGACTTATGGGGGATCTAAACATAAGAAGTGGAACCGCGTTGCGTTTCATAGTTGGACAAACAACATATCCGTATTTGAACTGATTTCCCCATCGCGTTAGTTTATAGCTGTATTGGTAGCGCAACTGTATTTTGAACTCGTTGCCCCCATCCGGGTTAGGTCATAGTCGTACTAATCGTGCGCCCTTGTTTGAACTGATTGCACCCACTAGCGCTAGGTCGAGCTACGCAGGGGGGGGAGCGTCAGCAAGATCTTAATCGTACTGATGGTTGATATGCGAGATGATGATAATGCTTTCTCGCCCTTCGTTGGTTACCCCAAGTGGCAGGTGAGATGTAGGATAGCAGAAAATTTCCCTCAATGCAGATACCGAGGTTATCAATCCAGTAGGACTCCGATAATGATAAGTAGGTGGTGAAGCGAGCAATGCGCCGTTTGAGATATTTCTCTCTTAACCTGGACCTGCACACAGAAACAAATAACTTTGCTCCCAACGAAGTTCAGAGACATTGTCAATCTCTTCGGTCTTGTTGTTTACAAAGGATCAAACGCAAGGGATTAATGGTGATGGCAGCTAGAAAATAAAATCAGAAAATAAATGAGTGTGTAAACAATGATGAGAATACGGACCGGGGTCCCGTAATGTTCACTAGTGATGTCTCTCTCCCAAAATACGATAAAACTGGTATGCGAGGTAAACAAATTACAGCTCGGAAATTAACAGGATTAAAAACGAACCGCAATGCTAAATATGCTAGAAAGAAAGGACGAGGATCAAAAGCATGGGCAGTACGCCAAAATAAGTAGACAAAAATCCAACTGCATCTACTACTAATTATCCACCTTGAGATATCTATCCAGAACTTTTCGCTGGTATTAAGTTGCGAGCCCCACCCAAAGTGTAAACCAAAGCAACAGACAACTGCATTAAAAAGCACTTTGTGTAAAGTAGACAATCCTTGCAACCGCGGTTACAAGCACTGTTGTTTTCCCCTTGTGGCAACAACACATCCCCTAGACTCATGTTTCTGTCACTCAAGCGTGTCATCGGGGGGCATGAACCCACAATCGAGCATAATGTTCCCTCTTGGAGTCACTACATACTACTTGGCCAAAGCAATAAACAGCAACGGAGAACATGCAAGAATTACTTAGGAACAAAAATATAAAAGATAAGGAACAAATATATTACTCAATCACAATCTGAACATAATCTCATAATCCATCAGATCCCAGCAAACTCAGCATAGCAACAGTAGAAAATTACATATGTGCCTCGATCATGTAGGGAAGCTCACGAGGACTAAACCATGAATAACAAAGAGGGGAGGAGAACATCACATGGATACTGATAACGAACCCAGAAAACTACTCACGGCACATCCGGGAAGCGTCCATGGTGGAGGGGAAGCTCCCGGAGGTCAATCCTCCCTCCGACAGGGTGCCAGGAAGAAGTCTGTTGGCGCTCCCGATCTTGGAAGCGCGGCGGCGGCGGAACAGAGGTGACATCGCGAAAAAGGGTTCTATCTTTGGGGGTTTGGCGTCACGGATATTAAATATGCGAAGGGGGGCAGCCAGGGGGGCCACTAGGGGTCCAGGCACCCTGGTGGCGCGGCCAAGCCCTAGGCCGCGCCGCCTGGCCGACTGGGCACCAGGTGGGGCACCACTGGCCCTCCTTCGGGGTTCCGGAAGCTTCCATTGCGCTGATTTGTTATCTGATTTTCCCGAATTTTAGGAGCACTTTTAATATGGGGGAAACCTGAAATAGAAAAACAGCAGAAAACGGGAACTGGCACTATGGTGCACTGAGTTAATAAGTTAGTCCAAATATGATCAAAAGTGTATGAAAGTGTATCTAGATCATAGAAATATCACAAAAAACATGCATGGAGCAAGCATAAATTATAGATATGTTTGGGACGTATCAACATCTCCAAGCTTAATTCCTGCTCGTCCTCGAGTACATAAATGATATCAAGCATAATTTCTGTGGTGACATGCTACCAACCATATAAGAACTTTGAAAAGTAAAGCAATCAAGGTATGTGATTCAATTAAAGTCATAACATGCAAGAGTCTATATTAGCATTGGAACAAGCAAAGAAAGAATATTTGGTGCAAGAGCTCTCGCTGTTCGTGACTCGAATGTCTCCAAATGGTTTTTGCGTGCAAGAAGGGGAATAAGGAATACGAGAAAAAAATATTTTTGTTGAGAACTCAATCTACTAAAGTTTCACACTTGGTCTTCTTTGGGATCTTGTCTTGACTCATGCCTAGGCCACTAGCGAGGTACAAGTCAATTTGATCCACTCCTTTTCGATATTTTAAGCACTCATGCAATGGATGAGCGTAAGCACGAGAGTTGACACTTAGGATGGCAAAGAGAGAAATATGGTGGAGGAGGAAGAAAAAAAGGTGAGAAAGGCTCACATCAATGAGGAGAATCATAGGAGAGAAGGCAAAATGATAGATATGATGTGAGGAGTAGGGATTGCCATGCAACGTATGCACATATGAGCTAAGAAAAATCTCTCCAATGGAACTAGTGGGGGTGCATCCAACTTGCTCGCTCATGAAGACCTAGAGCTCTTTTGAGGAGGCTCATCCTTGGAATATGCAAGCCAAGTTCTATAGTGTGAAGGTCCCCACATAGCTATATGCATAAATGATCATCTCTATGGAGTACAAGGATAAGAGGGAGTACTAGTGTGGATCTTTCAAGAGGATAGTAGTGTTTCCCCTTTCTCTCTTTTTATTTCTTTTTCTCTTTTTTCTATTTTTTGTATTTTTTTGGTGGCCTCAATGGCTCTTTCTATTTAACTCTCATTTGTCCTCTTTGGGATCTTTCATTTTGTCCACTTTGGGATCTTTTCCTCACTTAAGGGCATCACTCTATTTTACAAGAGGGTATAGAAGATCTTTCACACTTTACAAGGTACTCAAACATAAAGAAGATGTAGCTATCATGATGTATGCAATGTATGCCTCTTCCAGTGTAGCAGGAACATGTATGAAATGAAGATCAAGTCATGAAGAGTTGGATGTTGCATGGCAATATATCTCGAAAAGGCTATGGAAATGCCTTGATAGGTAGGTATGGTGGATGTTTTCAGGAAAGATATAAGGAGGTTTACGATGACAGAGCATATCATGCCAAGGGTTTGGATGTACCGGCGAAGGTGGACGCCAACTCTCGGAGTGAGAAGAGGGCAATGCACGGTACGGAAGAGGCTAGCAAATATGAGGAGGTGGAAGTGTCAACTTTCAATACTTACATTAGTCCGAAGAACTCATGCAATTATTATCGGTAACTATCAATCTAATGAGGAGGTTCACAAAGATACAAGTACCCCGAGGAGGAGTGTATGGGGGTTTGGTTATCCTTGCGCATCCTCGACTCATGGTACGTGAGTGTACTCTAATATCCGATCCCTCAAAAGATTAGCGATCCATCTAGTAGCTAGAGTTCTCAACTAGTTTTGTAGGTTTTTGAAAATAAACACGGATTGCCCAAAATACGACACCTATCACTAATAGGCTAGAGATCTTGACACCAAAAGTTCAAACATTACTCACAACAATACCTCAAAACTATTGCAAGTTACTACTAAAATTAAATAGCAACCTCAATTACCTATGTTCAAGACAAGACACTACTCAGTGAAACAACCAACTCTCTTAACAAGATAAACATGAAAACTAAAGAGAGTTCCAGCAACAAACTAAACAAAAGCCAAGGCTGTTGCTAAAGACAAACTAAAACTAAAACTCAAACTAAACATGGCAGTAGCTACAAAAAGATAAAGAACACACAACAATAAAAAGATAGGCATGAAAAATCCTATGATGTGTTCTAGATTGGAGTGGAGTATGTTTCTCTCCCACACAAAGTAAGCTGGGGTCTAACTTGTTATGAACAAAAATCAAAGCTAAATAAAAAGTAAACCTAAGAGCGAGACGCTCCAAGCATAGCACATAACGCATGAAGTGATAAAAATATAGTGAGACGAAGGACGAACTGATGATTGTTGATGGAGAATGGGATGCCCGGGGGAATCCCAAAGCTTAGACGCTTCAGTCTCCTTGAATATTTATTGGGGATGCATAGGGGCATCCCCAAGCTTGAGCGCTTGACATTCCCGGATCTTCTTTCATTATCTTCCCTCGCACACTTGAAAACTTCCTTCATACATAACTTATCATAAGCTGATTAGAGAGGTTCGTACCCTTAATAAAATAATTTTTCCCCACTGGGTATAAAGATATTCTCGAAGAGATACTATTTCTCAAGATTTCCAAAAGGTTTTTCCAAATAAAAAGCAAGCTTTAGGAAAGGCAAAACGTGGCAGAATCTGTGAAAAACAGAACAACATGTAGTAGATAATTTTTTCGGGTCAATTCTGCAACTCAAATAAAAAAACTCAGAACATACGAAAGTTTCACAATTGTGTAGAGAATGTTGTGTACACAATTCAGATCAAAAAGATGAACTGGCGATTTGTTCCGATTTTTTCCGTCAAGAAGACATAATCTGTTTTCTGGACAACATGTCACAACTTTTGCTTACCTTATCATAAGAGGCTATAACTTGGCACAAAGCTTGAAAATAAAGATACAATGTTGTTGCTACAGTAGTAACAATCATCAAAACCACTAAGAACGGAAGTAAAAACATCTTGGGTTGCCTCCCAACAAGCGCTTTCTTTTACGCCTTTAATCTAGGCATAAGGCAAAGGAAGAATCAAAGGTCTCCGAGATCATCGGAGTCATAAGAACCTTCAAATTGATTTTCAACAAGATCATTCTTCTTCTTCCTAGGAAAGAGGTACTTACCTTTCGCCTTACCGCGTAAGCGTATGTGCCCGTTACCAATATCAATGAATCATTTCATAGCTCGGAGGAAGTCCCTCCCAAGTACGATGTTGCGTTGGTTTGGGTCCATGATGAAGAAATCCATCGGTGCAACCCTATGGAGGAATGAAACTTGGACTTATTTTACCTTTCCTTTGACCTCTGAAATATCTCCATTAGCATGCTCATGATAAGATGATAATTTATCCATATTTAGTTTCAAAGAATCATAAACTATTTTTGGCATGGTAGAAACTATGGATCCAAGATCACAAAAAGCAAGGAAGTCTTGGTTAGAGATACTAATCCTAATAAAGGGCTCCCAATCATCATCTATCTCCAACATTTCTTTCTTGTTGGACTTAAGTTCCTCTACCTTTCTCAAGTCTAGAGCATCCATCCTCTTTTCAATAGTGGCAAGTCTATCTATAACAGTATCAATACTACGATCATAAACAAAATAACTAGATAGACCATGCAAAATATCAAGAGCTCTAGCTTCATCACATTCGAAAAAGTCTCCTTCAGCTATAATATCAAGAGACTGTTTACACCACTTAAAAAGACCACGGTAAAAACTTCTAAGCACAATTTTTATAGGTATCCAATGCATAATTATTTTAGGTGCTTCAGAAATTCTGTCCCATGCCTTCTTCATATTTTCTCCATCCTTTGACGGAAATCGGGAACATCCGATTCCCGCAAAGCACCAAGTCCTAACATGTTCATCTAAACAAGGAGGACTACTAAAAGAAAGATAAATAATTTTTTTTGTGATTTTTTAAACAAGACAGAAAGATAAAAACTGAAAGGTAAACTAACAAGACTAAAAAGCAAAGGTAAAAGGTAGTGGGCAACTCCCCTATCTTAGCACTCGGAGTCCCCGACAACGGCGCCAAAAATTTTCTTGATGTGCGAGATGATGATAATGGTTTCTCGCCCTTCGTTGGTTACCCCAAGTGGAAGGTGAGATGTAGGATAGCAACAAATTTCCATCAGTGAAGATACCGAGGTTACCAATCCAGTAGGACTCCGATAATGATAAGTACGTGGTGAAGCGTGCAACACGCTGTTCGAGATATTGCTCTCTTAACCTGGACCTGCACATAGAAACAAATAATTTTGCTCCCAACGAAGTTCAGAGAGGTTGTCAATCTCTTCGGTCTTGTTGTTTACAAAGGATCAAACACAAGGGATAATGATAATGGTGATGGCAGCTAGAAAGTAAAAGCAGAAAATAAATGAGCGCGTAAACAATGATGAGAATATGGACTGGGGTCCCGTGATGTTGACTAGTGATGTCTCTCTCCCAAAAGACGATAAAACTGCTATGCGAGGTAAAAAAAATTACAGCTGGGCAATTGACAGGATTAATAACGCACCGCAATGCTAACTATGCTACAAAGAAAGGACGAGGCTCAAAAGCATGGGCGGTACGCCAAAATAAGTAGACCGAAATCCAACTGCATCTAGTACTAATTATCCACCTCGAGATATCTATCCAGAACATCTCGCTGGTATTAAGTTGTGAGCCCCACCAAAAGTGTAAATCCAAAGCAACAGACAACTGCATTAAAAAGCACTTTGCGTAAAGTAAACAATCCATGCAACCGCGGTTACAAGCACCGTTGTTTTCCCCCTTGTGGAAACATCACATCCCCTAGACTCATGTTTCTGTCACTCAAGCGTGTCATCAGGGGGCATGAACCCATAATCGAGCATAACGTTCCCTCTTGGATTCACTACCTACTACTTGGCCAAATAAATAAACAGCAACGGAGAACATGCAAGAATTACTTAGGAACAAAAATATAAAAGATAAGAACCAAATATATTAATCAATCACAATCTAAACATAATCTCATAATCCATCAGGTCCTAGCAAACTCAGCATAGCAACAACAGAAAATTACATATGTGCCTTGATCATGTAGGGCAGCTCATGAGGACTAAACCATGAAGAACAAAGATAGGAGGAGAACATCGCATAGCTACTGATCACGGACCCATGGTCCAAGGGAAAACTACTCACGGCACATCCTGGAAGCGTCCATGGTTGAGGGGAAGCTCCCGGAGGTCAATCCTCCCTCCGGCAAGGTGCCGGGAAGAAGTCTGCTGGCGCTCCCGATCATGGAAGCGCGGAGGCGGCGGCGGAACAGAGGCGAGATCGCGAAAAAGGATTTTGTCTTCGGGGGTTTCGCGTCACGGAGATTAAATAGGAGAAGGGGGCAGCCGGGGGGGCAACCAGGGGTCCAAGCGCCCTGGTGGCGCGACCAAGCACTAGACCGCGCCACCTGGCCGCCTGGGCACTAGGTGGGGCCCCTCTGGCCCTCCTTCGGGGTTCCGGAAGCTTCTGTTGCACTGATTTTTTATCTGATTTTTTCCGAATTTTTGGAGCACTTTTAATATGAGGGAAACCTAAAATAGAAAAACAGCAGAAAACGGGAACTGGCACTGTGGTGCACTGAGTTAATAAGTTAGTCCAAATATGATCAAAAGTGTATGAACGTGTATCTAGATCATAGCGAATTCACACAAAACATGCATGGAGCAAGCAGAAGTTATAGATACGTTTGGGACGTATCAATGGTGTAGCTTTATTTGGACTGATTGTCTGCATCCGCATTAGTGCAAGGATCTTGGGGGGGGGGGGGGGGGGGGTAGGCATGTCTTATTGGTCGCACCCGCCCGCACAGGTCATGTTGAATGATGCAACCATTTTGCATTGTTTGCCCACTTTGCGTTATTTTTAACATGCTCTAGGCTTAGTTGTGTTCCTTTTGCATTGGTCTAGGAAATACTACCAAATCAAAAACTTTAGCAACAAACATATACTTGCGCAAAATAATGAAGCTTTTGTCTGAGCCTCTTCGAAAATATTTTTTCAATCGAACTGATACATACACATGAGATGTATTATCAATTAATCTTAACATTGAACTAAGTGTGTGCATACGTGAATTTACTTCTTTGACATACGTGAACATCCTTCTATTTTATACATGAACTTGCTCCCTGAACTGAACATTTTGAACTTCAAAACGGCATTATAATCATACAATATGAACCTGGTGATTTGATTAATTTGAACCGAGCATTATAGTTGCATAACTTCTACCTATCTAGCACACATCAAAATGTTCTTGTGTTTTATTTCTCTATGAATTGATAATATGGAGAAAAGTGTTAGAAAGACGTTCAACACTAGCTCATAGGATAGAGAAATATGATCAAATAAACTGACCAGTACGCACATCGGTCTTAAACTGGAGGTGGGTGTGTGCATGAAGATTAATTAGAGACAGGGAAAGATAAAACCCATGGCTCAGCCATTAACATAATTTTTTTAAGTTCTCACGGGCATAACATTGAACATGTGGGGTGCACCAAATAAGAGACATGAAACATTTTTGGGACACAAACTGTTATGTATGACCAGATTCAGAATCCAATACAGAGAAGAGTGGAAGTATTCCATAACCAAGTAATATACAGGACAACCTAGACGCTCGCAGAAGAGATGCGGATTTGCTCCTAGGAAATTCATCTTCCATTCTCAATTTCTTCACCCATAGTTCAGTTTTTAGTGCTACAACCTACACAAATAACATGGTAGTGCTACGATTACGAAGAAAAACTAGGGTAGCGCATCAACACTGGTGCTTCTCTGTAACTGCATCATAATGCATCAATGTGTACCTACAAAACAAACAGGATAACAAATATGTCACGAATAGAGCCACCGACCAAATCATGGCCGGGCCTGATCACATCAAAACTGGTAGTACATCTAAATATACTTCATTTTGCACCCCATGCTAAAATATTGAAACCCAGAAACTTTAACTGGGATCAATTAATGACATAGCATGAACCAAAACACATTTTTCACTATTAAAAAACATTTTCCATGAATGATAACGCGTGAACTACAACCACCGAAATGAATGAAGCAATTTCCTTTGACTAACGACCATAATAGCTTAGAATTGACACAAACATCTTCTGGGTAACAAAACTTTGAACTTCTGTCAATCCTTTTGCTGAACGGACTAGATGATATGATGCATGTGACGCCCCCAAAATCAGACCGTGTACAGTAATCATACACGCAAGGTACACGATTGAGATTATGGACTCACGGTGAGATATCACAACACAACTGTACAAATAAAATAATACAAGATGTTTAATACAAGCCAGGGGCCATGAGGGCTCGAATACAACAGCTCGAAAGCACAAAGTTAGCGGAAGCAAAAGTATCTAAATATAGACAAAAGGATACAAGGTTGCTTTAAGAAGGCTAGCACAAATAACAACAAATCGAAAAGGCGAGGCCTCCTGCCTGGGAACCTCCAAACTACTCCTGGTCAACGTGGAACTCGACGTCGTGGAAGGCATCGGGGATCTTCATGTTGCGGTGGCCGGTATCGGGGATCTCCTGCTCCTGGACTCCAAGGCTCCAACGTCGACTGCAGTGGCCGATCAGGCAAAACAAAAAGGGGGAAATAAAGCAAGGGTGAGTATCTAGCATACCCACGAGTCTTACGTCCGCTACTAAGCATTTATGCATTTGTATCAAATGAAAAGGGGAGGCTGTATATAGTGGACTGCAAGGTAGAAATCAGAATAAGGGTAAGAAGCTAGGCCTATCGAAGACTAGCATCTTCTGACGTGTCTTGCAGCACAAGGAGAGAATCAGCCAACAGTTTATATAAAGCAATAAAGTAACAATGATGCAAAAGTTGCTGCAGCATTATATAATATAAGTTGTAATGATTAATAATAATAATGCCTCCGAGTTCCCCTCCTCGACTTCCCTACGAGGAAGAAGACCCGGAACCATATAGTTTAATAGTAGTAGTTTGTAGTGGTAAGATCCAGCTTCAGCATAAAGCGTCCTGTTACCGTGGACACGGCTATTAGAATAGATTAAACTCCCTGCAGGGGTGCACTACTGTTCAGCCTGCACGCTCGGATCTCCAGGGTGGCGGGAACCTTGTTAGGGAACGCTACACCAAAGCTATCCGACACGATGCAACCCATCCTAGGATCAACAGAGAGGCCATCCGCCGGACTATATCCTATGCGATCAGGGGTCTAGGAACCCTCACCCTTCACGCTCCTGCACGGTGCGTGGCTGGCCGGTTAAGCAAAAGCAAATCCAAAAATACACCGTCCGGACGAAGAAGACACCACTTCCCGGCGCAGGTCGCGGTACTGCTAACGTCTGAAGAGCTTTCGGACAAACTAAGACGCAGGGGAGCCCATAACTCCTTATCCCACATGAAGGTAGTGCGTACAGGCCTTTGCGGCCTCTCAAGTCATCCACTGAACCATTTAGCATTTTAATTAACCTGCGTGACAACCGTTATCGTTGCCTCGACTTAACTGACCCGCGGACAACGACAGCAGTCAGGACCACTAGTACATCGGTGCCTGCCCTGTCGTCCCACCAAGTCTCTGCGGTTACCAACAAGGTGAACCGACTCCTTACCTTATCTCGCGTGTGCTCTTGGTAGAGCTCGACTTTCGTGGTTTGGTAACTCTCGCGAGATACGAGCAGTGGCCAAGCACGCCAGTAACGTCGATCGTACCCTCCCTAACTCTCCCGATAATAGACCGCTCGCGGGCACCGTTGGTTCTCCCGACTCTTTACCTTTAAGGACACCAGTTGGTTTGAGTGCCTACCATTAAGTGAAACCAGGAGGTATCACCCTCGATGGCACACTTAAAGTGGTTTGACAGAGACATCAGCGGAATGAACTAAAGAGGTAAACCTCGTATCATCCCGGTGATGCTACGCTACTGAGACGACGAGAGTGAAATACGAGTTCGTCCACTCGTAAGTCAAACTCGAAGCGACTCGGCAGAGTCTCGCCGTTGTAGGTTCCCTAGGGCGTCTGCATTGATCCGTACCTGTTGCAGTTGTATATATTTTGTATCCGCGTCACTCCCCTGAGTGTCCACGGTCCGCTATCTAATCCTAGCTAACAATGCGCAGGGCTCACTGCTGAATATAATATATAGATATAGCAGGCAGCATAGGATAAGGAAGGTACAACAAGGGGCGACAAAATCAGGCTATGCAATTGAATAGGATTGTAACATAGCAGCAGCAGTAACAATGCCTAGTGCAAGAAAGTACGAAAAGGTAGGCGATATCTGGGGAAGAGAATGGCTCTGCTTTCCTGGAAGCTCGACGGTAGGGGTACGGTCGTCGATGACGTAGTCGATCACACGGGCTGGACAACGGTCGTCGGTTCTATCATACAATAAGAGGGGGGAGGAGAAACAATAAATACACGGCAATAATAGCAATACAAATACAAGACATGGCAAACGCAATGTTAACGGAATTCTAACGCAGTGCAGTGCACGTTGCACGGAGCGGGAATCAATCCGGGGATGAACTGCCAGCTCTGGGTGATTACCGGACAGGGTGTCCGGAGAGGAAAGGCATCATGCCGGAGGTGTCGTGGACATCCGACAAACGTGTGGATGGTGTAACCGTGCTAGTTGAAACATTCTGAACAACTTTCGTGTTCAGAATAAATTCATCTGGATACTTTAACAGTACCGGACAAATCATCGGACAGACGATCCGGAGGGGGGAATGTCGATGTTCGTTGTGTTAGAGGGGTGTGGTTGGTATACGGATAGCGTATTCGTATTCGTTATATTTTTCTGATCAATTTTCATGTATAAAGTTTTTTCATCGGAGTTACGGATTAAAAGATATGATTTTCTGGAGTTTTAAATCATTTTAAAACAATTCTGCAATTCTTTTATTTATTTATCCAACATTATCCAGAATAGGACATTTGACCAAGTCAACTGACATCAGGGGCCCATATGTCATACAGAAAGGTTAAGTATATTATTTTAATTGTTTTAATAGCAAAGGGCCCACCTGTCATACACACATTGATTAATTTCTCTGATATAAACATCTATTAAGCCACTGGCCCACATGTCATACAAAGGGATATTATAAAATTATTTGTTTAATATAACACCAAGTGGGACCCTGATGTCATGCACTCACTCCTAATTAACTGATTTAATTGCCATGGATTAAGTTCATGGCCTAGGGCCCACATGTCATCTACCAGGAGGGGGGGGGTTAATCCCCTGGCCATTGCTCGCCTGCACACTGGAAATCCACGGCCATGGCCGACAGAAGTTGCGGCCGGAGGTGGGCAGGAGGACACGGCCGCGCGCGTGGGCTGGGTGCGCTATGCCAGAGAGCGCGCGGGGTCGTGGAGAGGGGCGACCGACTCGCAGCCGTGCGCAGGCAGAGCCGCCGCGGCTCGGGCTTTGGCTATGGTGACCGTGTACATGTGTGAGCGAAAAAGGAGACCAAACAACGAAGGGGAGAGGGGGGAATAGGGAGAGGGCCTCATAGTGAGAGGGAGGACATGCTCGGAGAGGTTGGGGAGGGAGCGGCCGCGGCGAATTTGACCGGGGCAAGCCGGCGGCCCGAGGAGGAAGAAGGCACCACGGGGGGCGATGCGGTGGCTCCCGGCTCGCATTCTTCTCCAGGGAGACGAAGACGACGCAGAGGAGGTGGAAGGGCATGTCGGCGGTGACTCGGGGGAGCAGTGGCCGCGCGAGCTCGCCGGTGTGCGCCCACGGCGGCGGTAGTGGCTTTTCCTTACGGGGGAAAAGAGAGGGGTCGAGCGAGAGGGGAGGGAAAAGATCTGAGCTCGTCCACGGGGCACTGGGGTCGCCCTTATCCTCCCAGGACGAGTGCAGTGATACAGCGGCGCGAGCTGGCTCGGCGGGGACGACGCCCTGCCACGGTCGGCATGGCCTTCGGTCGGTGGAACAGTGGGAGGGAAGAAGGAGGAGGGAAGTGGCTGGGCCGGGGGTGGGCCTCGCCCTGGGCATTAGATTAGGATTTTTCCTTTTCTTTTATTTTTCTTTTAGGTTTCCTTTTCATCTATGTTTCTATTTTGTTTAGGTAGCTTTAGATTTTATAAAAATGTGAAACTTGTTCCATTAATTTTATTACACTATAATATGTTACTGGGAAAAGTTTGAGCCTTTTATAAAATCACTTAATTTTTTATCTAAATTATAAATGATTAAAATGGACTGTTTGGCTACTGTTTGAATTGTTGAAAATATTTAGACAATGTAATAAAATACCATTGCCATTTTATTGTGACCTACTGATTTTTAGACAGTTAATAAAAGTGGTTGCAATATTTTTGGATTAAGTTTTATTTGCACTTACATCTGGAAATTTTATTTGGTTTGAATTTGAACAAGCTTTGATCAAGGTGATAATCACAAGTTAATCAAGGTGACTTGGCATTAGCACAATGTGATTACTGTAGCGTGACACCCGGGGCGTTACAAATCTCCCCCACTACAAAGAATTCTCGTCCCGAGAATTAAAGTTGGTGAAAGGGGTAAAGCTTTGGTTTCGTATTCTAACGATTCTTCTGGTGCTTGTTGTACTTCTCGAAGGAGTTGATCCTTCTTGTTGACGTCTTCATTTTCTTGTATCGGTGCATCTCGACGTGTTGTCATCCTTCCTTCAGGGTCTTCATCGTACCTACGGATAGGCTAGGAGAAAACACTTAAGGGGGGTATCGGTACCCAGTTAATCAACCAAGGTTGTGCAAGGTAATGGCGTACCAAGTATCTCATGAGGTAAACTCATGGAGATACATCAAGAGAAACAAAAGAAGGCATGAGAAGTTTTGTAGCGGGTATGCAAGCATTCCACGATGATAACGGAGGGTAGAAGGGGGCCCAGAGCATCAGGCATAAGCACTGAGTCTGATATCGAACTGAATATCACAAGGTAGAGGACTCGTGAGTAGCATACGAGGTCAAGCAAGAGGAATAGCCTCGAGAACAGAATGGTACAAGAGAGTCAGGTTTCGATCCTGTGGAACTGTGGGTTATGGGCCCACATTGAATAAGAAGGGTGGTGACAAACAATGCGATCAAGTTGCAAGGTAAGTCAGAGTACAGCTTGTTAGCTATGTCGGCAACAACGTCGGTACCAAGGGCGAGGGACGAAGAGAACCATCTTCCTGCTGGTTAATACGAGGGGGACCAATAGGCAAAGTTCTCGTCCATCGGTTGTTACCGAAATGTTATCAACAGTAGTAACAGGTTGTACGGACGAAGTAGTACACCGAAGTGTTTACATCAGCAGGGAATCATCACTGCTCGGATAATTTATGTTCAAAGGAAGGTTAAACAGACCAATGGAAAGGAAAATGTGATGATACACAAGTATTAGGTGTATAACTTTCCCAAAGGAAAGCAGAGCAAGATATATGACCAAGTTTGTATTGGCGGGGGGGGTGTCAAAGAAGGTTGTCGATGATAACACAAATCATCGAGGGGCAAGGATGGTATTTCTCCGATGCATCCAAGTAACACTTGGGAGAATTCAAAATGTCGATGATGATCACGACACATCATGTCAAAAGGTTTCACGAAAATACAGTCGAACAACGGCGACATCAAGCGAAAGGAATGGTGAAGCAAAAGGTATTCGATGTTCTCGGTTGACAACAACCCCAAACCATGAAATGGCTATGACAGGGATAGGCATTGTTTCATCACAATTCATAAGATGTAGTGCAAAGACATGATAACATCGAGATACCAGGGGTAATACTCGATGGTAGAATGGTGGATCATAGGTGTAGAAGAACGTGACAGGAACCCTTGGTTATCAACATTTGGCCTGCATCATCAGTTCCACTCGGGCCAGGCGGAGGTGGAAGGTGATCCCCCAGCTCCCCTTGCCCTAGGATGACCTCGGGCGCTTCCTGGTCTGCTCTTTTATATTGCGGGTGAGGCCATTCTTAACTGTGGTGATGCGGTTCCATATCTCGAACGCAGTGTAGGCGTCCTTTGCAGCATACTCAATGTGCCTCCTGCTGAGAAGAGAAGTCCACTCGTGGTGCTCTTGGTTTTTCATCTTGCTCTTCATGTCTGCGTAGTAGTCGTCGATGATGATGGCAGATACATCGCCAAGTGAGTCCAGTTTTTTCGTTGCTTCAGGCACCCTCCAGTTCGTCTGAATGTTGGTGAAGTTGTGGATGTCCACGTTGCAGCGTGAAAGCTTCTCCTTGTCCTGGTCGATGTAGAAACCAGCGAACTCGTACCTATGTGAACCACAAGTTATTCCTGTGTGAACTGCATACAGACGTGTGACGCCTCCAAAATCAATCAGTGTATAGTAATCATACACGCAGGGTAAACGGCTGATATTAGGGTGCCACGGTGAGAATATCACAGCACAACACTAAACACAAAAGGATAAACCAATATGTTACAATACCAGGGATCACGAGGATCCGAATACATAAGTTATACAAGCCATAATATCTGAGTACAGACATAGTTAGTCAAGTTTTTCCTTAAGAAGGCTAGCACAAATGACATCAGAGATATAGATCGAAAAGGCGAGGCCTCCTGCCTGGGATCCACCGAACTACTCCTGGCCGACGTGGAACTCGACGTCGTAGTAGTCGCCTCCGGTTTACTCGTCTCCTGGGTTCCAACGTCGACTGCAGCGGCCGATCAGGCAAAACAAAAATGGGGAAATAAAGCAAAGGTGAGTATCTAGCATACCCGCGAGTCTTACGTCCGCTACTAAGCATTTGTGCATTTGTATGAATGGAAAGGGGAGGCTGTATATAGTGGACTGCAAGGTAGAAATCAGAATAAGGATAAGAAGCTAGGCCTATCGAAGACTAGCATCTTCCGACGTGTCTTGGAGCATGAGGAGAGAATAGCCAATAGTTCAAATAAAGCATAAAGTAACAATGCGGCAGAAGTTGCTGCAACATTGTATAATAATAAGTTGTAATGATTCATAGTAATAAATGCCTCCGAGTTCCCCTCCTCGACTTCCCGGCGAGGAAGAAAACCCGGAACTAACAGTTTAATAGTAGTAGTTTATAGTGGTAAGATCCAGCTTCAGCATAAAGCGTCCTGTTACCGTGAACACGGCTATTCGAATAGATTAATCTTCCCTGCGGGGGTGCACTTATGTTACCCTACAACGCACGGATCTCCAGGGTGGCGGGCACCTTGTTAGGGAACGCTCCACCGAGGCTATCCGACACTCCACAACCCATCTTTCAAACTCAACAGAGAGGTCATCCGCCGGTCTAAATCCTAAGTACGCAGGGCCTTGGACCCCAACCCCGACGTACTCCTGCACGGTGTGTGGCTGGCCGGTGAAGCAAAATCAAAGAAAATACAAATCACACTGCCGCCACAAATAAGACTACACCACTTCCCGACGCAGGCCGCGGTACTGCTGACGTCTGAAGAGTCCTCGAACGAAACTATGAAGCAGAGGAGCCCATAACTAATTATCCCACGTGTCGTACAAGCCAAAAGGCTACTCAAGTCATCTGCCGAACCATTAGCATTTTATTATTATCTCGCAGACAACCGTTATCGCTGTCTGACTAACAACACAACGGACAACGAACAACAGCGAGGACCACCAGTACATCGGTGCCTTCTCTGTCGTCCCGTCAAAGCGCGTGGTTACCAACATGATGAACCGTCTCCTTACCTTGTCTCGCGTGTGCCCCTGGAGGAGATCAACTTTCGTGGTTTGGTAACTCTCGCAGCCAACGATCAGGGGCCAAGCACACCGGTACACTGGTCGTACCCTCCCTGTCGTCCCGCCGCAATACCACTCGCGGGCACCGTTGGGTCGCCCGACTTCTTACCTGAAGGACAACCGTTTCTCAGGTACCTAGAGCGGCTATACAGAGTCAGCAACGAGTGGAGTACAAGGATTACTCCTTGATAGCTCACACTTGATGGTGGCTCGGCAAAGCCGAGGTAGGGGCCTAAGGCGGTGTCTGCATTGTACTGTACCTGTGCAGTTGTAATAAGTTGTATCCGCGTCAATCCACTGAGTGATCACGGCCCGCTATCTAATCCTAGCTAACAATGCGCAGGGCTCACTGCTGAGTATAATATATATTTATATAGGCCGTATAGGATAAAGGAAGGTACATGAAGGGCGAGAATGACATGCTATGCAATTGAATAGGATTGTAAAGTCCCAGCAGCAGTAATATATAGTGCAAGAAAAGTACGGAAAGGTAGGCGATATCTGGGGAAGAGAATGGCTCTGCTTGGCTGGAAGCTCGGCAGTAGAGGCAGGGTCGTCGACGTAGTAGTCGTACCCAGGAGCGGTGTAGTGGGCAGCAGCGGGGTCTATCGGAGATAAGTGGGGGACAGTAAATACACAACAATCATAAACAAACATATGCATGGCATGACATAAGCAAAGGTAACAGTGTTCTAACGTAGGGCAATGTATTATCCTCGGAGCGGGAATTCATCCAGGGATGAACTGCTAGCTCCGGGTGATTATCGAACTGGGGTGTCCGGAGGGGGAAGGTACCATGCCGGAGGTGTCGTGGACATCCGAAAAACATGTGAAAGGTGTATCCGTGTTAGTTGATCCATTCTGAACAACTTTCGTGTTCAGTATAAATTCATTCGGATAGTTTATCGGTATCGGGCAATCATCGGACAGTCGGTCCGGAGGGGGACGATTCGATGTTCGGTATGTTAGAGGGGGGTGGTAGACCAACGGATAGTGTATTCGTATTCTATGTATTTTTCTGATCAATTTTGATGTATAAAGTTTTTGAATCTGACTTACGGTTTAAAAGATATTAAATTTTAAATTTTAAATCATTTGAAATGAAATTTTGAATTTCTTGTATTATTTAATTTAAAAATTATCCACAAAGGGGGTTGACCAGGTCAAACATGACATGTGGGTCCCACTGGTCAGCCTCTGTTTAATAAAAATGTTTTAACTAAATCTAATTAAACCAATGGACCCACATGTCAATCTCTACATAGGTAATAAAAATCATTTTAACTAAACAGTTAATAGTGGGACCCAGTTGTCATAGACAGAATCCCACTTAACAATTTTAATTAAAGCTTTGATTAACTAAATAGGGGGGCTTAGGCCTAATGGGCCATTAGCGCTAATACTAAACGGGCGGGCCCGCATGTCAGGGGAAGTTAGGGGGGGTTAGTGGTTACTGTAACCACGACGGCGCGACGGCGATCACCGGAGTTACTCTGGCGAGCCCGTTCTCTCGCCACAGCGGCCCGTTTTCTGCGTGGTTTGGCCCTACGGTTTCCTGGCGGCGAGCCGCGTCCATCCCAGCAAGCGGAACAAGGCGAGGTGGATGGAGCGGAGCTCTACGTCGACAATGGCGTAGACTACCGTCGGGCTCCAATGGTGAACTACGGCACGCTACGAAATCGATCTAACTACCGGTTCAAATCGAACACACGCATCACGGGGATCCTACTTGTGCACTTGGCGTGGGCTGGGACGGACCACAGTGACGACGACGTGCACTGCGGCGGCGGCCGGTGCAAGGTCTCGAGGAGGCGGACCTACGACGCGCGAACTGAGAGGGGAAATGGGGGAACCAAAGAAGCTCACCGAGGGGAGGCCGGTGGTGAGCTCGGGCGAGGTCGGGGCGGGCCGGAGGTGACGAATTTGGCGGTAAGGACAACGGCGGCTGTCGGCGAGGAGAAGAACAGGACGTCACCTACGCGGTGCTACAGTTCGATTCCACACGGGAGGCGATGAAGACATCGATGGCGCACCCCCAGGACAGCGTGGCTTGTCTTGGTTCGCAAGGTGGCCGCGTGAGTTCATGATCCAGCGGCCATGGCGTTTTCTGTCAGGCTCGGGAGGAAGAAGGCGAAGCTGGGAGAGGGGGGAAACAGCGGCTAGGTTTAGGGTTTACTCCGGGGGGCGCGGGGTGGCCTCGATCTTTATCCCCGCCGGCTGGTCGCCGAGGAGCCGCTCGATGGCCGATACGGCGCGTCGGTGGCTGTGGCGCCATGGATGGGCGCCACCGAGCGTGAACAGGGGAGGGGAGGGGGGAGGGGGCCGGGGTGGGTTGGTTGGGCTTGCTGGGCTGGTTTGGCCCAGGGGGAAGAGGGGGGATGGGCTAGGGGTGCAGTAGATTAGGTTTCTTTTTATTTTGTTTCTTTTTCTTTTCTGCTAATTTTCTTTTGGAATTCTTTTAGCTATTTTACAATTTTGTAAATTGTGTTACTTATCCCTAAATTAGAGGTGCACCAAATACCCATGCCAAAATAAGTTTGGTGAATTAATAAATTCATTTATTATTTCTTTTATTTATTCTATTGATGAAAATGGGTTTTTGGCTACTGTTTTCTTTTGTTGGATTTATTTTATAGCACAATAAATAACCACGACCATACTAGCAGGGGCCAGTGATTATTAGTGATTTTACAAAAGTGCATTCACAATTTTTGGACAAAGTATTTATTGCCACAATGTTTTTAATATTCAACCAAAAGACATTTGAGCTAAGTTTTGATTTCAAATGTGACGGGGATCAACCCCGGCAAATCCCATGGTCAAGGACCCTAGGTTAGTCATGAGATGCACAGATTGGACGATAGCTCGTCGGCAAACAGGAAGGCTCGCTCCTGCTCGATATTATTGATGGGGGAGATGCGATTACAGTGGAGGCCAAGGCTGGAGCGCTCAAGGCTAGTGTTACAGGTGATATTAGTTGTCTTTGGCGTCGCCCCTCCTAGCCCTTATATACCGGGCTAGGTCTCGGGGAGTTCACCTACGTTTACAAGTAAGCTTTCCTAACCCTAGCTTCCTCCGTACGGCAGGTCTTCGCACCTTCCTTGTGAGTCGTGGACTCCTACGTCGGTGCCAGCTAGCGGGCCGAGGCTGTATCTTCATGGGCCTTCGGTCTTCATGGATACCAGGTAGGCTTATCCGTAGGAGTCGTGGGGTCACCCCCTCGCCAGTATCCCCCGAGTACCTGGGGACTCGAAGAGTCGCGCATGGACTCGAGTACATTCATTTGTCGGTTATTGGTATGCGCGGTTCATCCGCGGGTCGCTGGCAGTCTGGTGGCCATGACAAAACCTGTTTCGACGGATGCTAAGCTGAAAGGGCCCAAGGAGTCGACGGGTCGAGCCTTGGTGAATTGCACTAGGGCAAATACCTACAGTAGCCCAATCAAACCCACGTCCCTCGACGTGAGCTTGGAACACTGGTGTCGAGAAAAAGTCCGACTGCTTCAGGTCTTACGGTGTTCATTTGCTGCCAGTAATGTGCATAGCCTAAGGCGCGTCCGCCCGGCTTTTCTATCATGCGCAGCGCATGGGAAAGGTTGGGAGTGAAATCGCTCTTCGGCAAGTCCTAGCCCGGCCGAACTTCGCAGCGGGGTCTTACCTACACGCTAATCTTGCGCGGCATCTGGGCACAGTGTATCGTGTTCCAGGAATGTGTGTTTTTGAGGCGCGGAGCCTTATAGCATTGCACCCACTTGGAACAAAACATCAAGCGAGCTGTTCACTCATTCACCTGAGGAGCTTTGTTTCGAGTGCTCAGTCGGGGGTTTTTCGCGAGTAATCACTCGAATGCCGTTTCGGCTCTTGAGGTGAGGGAGCACCTGAGACTCTTAGCGCCGTATGGTCTTGGCGAATGCATGTTTTTCTCACGCCGGGTTGAGGGAGCACCCGAGACTCTCATAAGTGCGAGTGGTCACTCGAGCACATGGCTGACCTTTAGGTGAGGGAGCACCCGGGACTCTTATGATGTACTCTCCCGATGGGAGTAAGATGTTTTTTCCTTCATCGGGAAAAAGATCTGAGAGATGGAATCTCAGGGCCTTTGATGTCTGTTTGGTTTTCTTTGCTGCTTGTCAGGGATAGCGATGCCTCTTTTTGATGGCTGTCAGGGATGCTCTGCCAGTCAACCGTCACGTCTTCATGACCGGTCATAATAATGGCCGCTGTGGCGTGCGGCAGGCGCCGGTTGAGTTTCTGATACGCGCGTTGGAAACGCGCGTGAATTGACGCGTCTTGCGCACAGTGCGTTCCGTGGGAGAGCATCTTGGTCTTGGAGTTCGAGACGTCTGCGACGTTTAGTCTTTGAATTAATTACTGCTGTCGTCTTGGCTTCTCTGTGCTTGACGATTGTTGTTCTATAAATAAGCCTTTCTCTTCCACAGCGTTCCGCCTCTAACCAGCTTGCTACTTTGCCTCTTCCTTCTTCTCTTGTTCCTCTCATGGCTCCCAAGCGGGGTGTTGGCCGTGGCCGTGTTCGTCGTGGCCGTGGTGGCCGTACACCACGTTCATGCCTTGGTGGTCGCCATGGTGCGGCGCCAGTGCCTTCCTCTTCTCCCTTGGAGGAGGGATTCTGGCGCTATGACTTTCTTTTACATGTTCGTGGCCAAAGTGCCAATTGCGTTCTTCTTCCTTCTGTTTTTTCCACCATTGTCTCTGAACGTGGCTTGGATGGCTTGCTTCTGCATCTTCAAGGGAGCTGTCGATCTCCTTCTTATGTTGACTTGGAGGTTGATAGTTCCCGCTTGATTTTTCTTGGCTCTGGTTGGAGTTTGTTTGCTCGGCGATTGAATTTGCGAGACGGGGATGTGCTCAGCTGTCGTTTTGACAGCGAAAGCACTGTCACTGTCCGCGCGTTCGACCCGAGCGGCAACAGCATGGATCCGCGCTGGCAGGAGTCGAGCAGCGGCAACTCCACAAAGTCGAGGAGTCCTTCGCCTGCGTCTTCGACTGCTTCTTCCTCCAGGGACTCTTCTAATGCTGGTGGTGAGCCGTCTTCAACTGCTTCCCCCTCTGGCTCTGAAGAAGACCTCGATGTCAAGCCACCGGTTAAACGAGCGCGGCAGGCGACCTTGTAGAACTGGAGGCAGCGGCGTCATCTTCGCCGGCAGCTTGGGCAGAGCTGGAGAAGAAGCTAGAGGAGCAGGAGAAGAAGCTGGTGGAGCATCGTCTTGAATGGCTCCGCAAATAAGTCGATCTTCACCTTTTGTTATGTCATTGACATCATGAGCCTGCTGCGTCGACTCCTCCATTGTCTGTGATGATGCTCTTGTACTAGAGTCGATTACCCCTCATGGGCACACATATAGAAGTCATAATTCCTTGGATGATTCCCTCTTGTAACAGGAGCTGCCTTCTATCCAAATGTAGTTGATTCCTTTTTGTACTGAAGAACTGTGCTTGATCCTTTGCAATGGAATTTATATTTGCGCCTTTATGCAACCGAAATCTGAGTTTGAGTCCTTGTCGATCAGGAGCTGTCTTCGATTTCTTTGAAACCGAGAGTTGTGTTTGAGTCCTTTGCGGCCGAGAGCTGTCTTCGAGTCCGTCCAATACTTTGAATTGTGGGTTCTATCGGGTGCGCGACAGCGCTCCCGATGGGAGTAGCCCCCGAGGCTACGCTTGAGTCGAAGTGTCGAGCGTAGGCTAGAATTTGTTTCCTTTGTCGTTAGTTTCTGTCTTTTATCGGGTGCGCAGCAGCGCTCCCGATGGGAGTAGCCCCCGAGTCTTTAGGTGATCATTGGCGATCGGGTGAAGACTAAATGAGCCTGTGTCCTATGCTTCCTCCAAAGTTTCTTCAAAGTTTCTTCAGAGTACTTGGTGCTCCATCTGATTGTGGCCATGTCTTTCGAGCCTTGTTTTCAGCAGGTGGGGCTGCCGGGTATTTTTTGCTTGAGCATTTTTTAAGCTTCAGACTGCGCGAATGGTCTTTGGGAGGCGATGGTCCTCGAGCTCCCGAGTGCTTGGATGTAGGGGTCGCGTGGGTTGCGATAGCGTCCTTCAGGTGGATTTCTTGTGCTCGAGACCCCGAGTGCTTTTGATGAAGATCGCGTAGGCGATAGCATCTGTCGGGGGGATTTTTGCTCTTAAGCCCCCGAGTGCTTTGGTTAAGATCGCGCAGGCGATAGCATCTCTCCGGGGGATTTTATTCGTAAGCCCCTGAGTGCTTTGGGTAAGATCGCGTAGGCGGTAGCGTCTCTCGGGGGGATTTTATTCTTAAGCCCCCGAGTGCTTTGGTTAAGATCGCGTAGGCGATAGCGTCTCTCGGGGGGATTTTATTCTTAAGCCCCCGAGTGCTTTGGTTAAGATCGCGTAGGCGATAGCATCTCTCGGGGGGATTTTATTCTTAAGCCCCCGAGTGCTTTGGTTAAGATCGCGTAGGCGATAGCGTCTCTCGGGGGGATTTTATTCTTAAGCCCCCGAGTGCTTTGGTTAAGATCGCGTAGGCGATAGCGTCTCTCGGGGGGATTTTATTCTTAAGACCCCGAGTGCTTTGATTAAGGTCACGTAGGCGATAGCGTCTCTTGGGGGGATTTTATTCTTAAGCCCCCGAGTGCTTTTGAGATGGCAGTATTTGGGCAGCATTTATTTTATTGCGGCCAGGCGGTTACATGAGTTGCCATTCATGTCCGACCGATAGGGGCTATGGATAGAACAGTCGCAAGTTTGCTACATTCCATGGGTTGCCCACGTCCTCGTCTGTCTTCGGGTTCCTCAGCCTGTAAGCGCCGCCTCCGATGACTTCTGAGACTATGAATGGTCCTTCCCATTGATACGTCTCAAACGTATCTACTTTTCCAAACACTTTTGCTATTGTTTTGCCCTCATTCTTGCATGATTTGGACGAAACTAACCCGGACTAACGCTGTTTTCAGCAGAGCTGTCTGTATGGTTTTATTGCGTGCAGGAAAATGGATTTTTAGACATCCTGGAAAATTCCCAGAAAAATACCAGAAAATCCACGCACCCGATGGAGCCAGGAGCCAGAAGTGGGACCAGAGGGGAGCCCTGGGGGCCCTAGGCGCCCCCCTGGCGCGTCCAGGGGTGGGGCCGCGCCCTCAGACCTCCTGGGCTGCTCCCCCCTCCTCTGGTTCCCTACCGAAGCTCCTATTTATCCCCATGACGAAAAAACCCCAGAACAGAAGTCGTTTTCCCAGTTTCCGTCGCGGAGCCGCCGCCACCCTCTGTTCTTCTTCGGGAGGGCTAATCTGGAGGTTGATTTGGCCTCCGGAGAGGGGAGATCGTCGCCATCGTCATCACCATCACCACTCCATCCATCCTCCATGACTTCTCTTCACATGTGTGAGTAATTCCCTGCTGTAGGCAAAGGGGATGGTAGGGATTGGATGAGTTTAATCATGTAATAGTTCGTCAGATTGTTGGGGGCATGTTTCCTATCATCTAGATTGGTGTTTATCTTCCTTGCTACAACTTGTTGTTCTTAATGCTTGTCACTTTGGGCCCGAGTGCCATGTTTTCAGATCTGAACCCTATGTGTTTTTATGAATATATTTGTGTTCTAGATCCTATCTATGAGTTGTATGCACCTATTATGGTCCGGAACCGGTGATCCCAAAGGTGACAGCTTGGGACACCAAAGGGGATGGTCCATGATTTGAGGATTCCACGTATCCATTGAGTTTATTGCTTTGTTCCGGTGATCTTTGACAGGAGTACCTTAATCTCCATAAGTTACTTTTGGCCCCGTTCGTAGCGGGATGGTAGGACAAAAGATGTTGTGCAAGTTCTTATTGCAAGCACACACAACTACCTACGGGATACATGCCTAATTTTTGATATTTGCCTATATGATCATTGCTTTTTCTGTGTGCCTTGCCCCGTATTAGAATCTATTATATGTTTACTCTCATCCATGCAGCGCCTGACCATCCATCTCCCTAGCCTACAGTGTTTTCAATCCTACTGGTTATTAGTTGTTACTTTTTGCTATTTACTTTTGCTGTTGCTATCATCACTATCATATCACCGTTACCACTTATCTATTGTTGCAAGCAAGTATATTTCAGGTGCGGTTGAATTGACAACTCAACTGTCAAAGCTTATAAATACTCTTTGGCTCCCCGTGTGTCGAATCAATAAATTGGGTTAACTTACCCACGAAGACTATCTCGATCCCTTACGCCTGTGGGGCATCAAGCAGCGTTTTCTGGCGCCGTTGCCGGGGAGCATAGCAATATTTACAAGTCTACTTGAAGTATCCTGCCTGCTGCATATCATCCGCTATGGGTAAGAAAGGAGACCCCAAGGTTCCAATCTTACGATCCCGTACAAGAAAAGGTACTGTTCTGAACACTAGTGCTACACTTGATTCACCTTCCGTTATGAGTAAGTTTACTTCACCACCACTACATGATGCTTCTAGTGAGTCTGTTACTATGTCCGATACTTTTGATGATGCTTCCACTACTCTTGATGATGCTACTTTTCTTGGTCGCCATATTGAAACTCAGACTGCTAAGGCTGCAGCAAAATTCAAGACCGAGACCCCTACTACCTATATTCCTACCTGCAAAACCTTTGGTTATCCGAGCTTAGATGAACTCAGGGAGAGAATCCTTGATTATGTTACTCTTGATGATGATTTTTGCAGGGAACTCAGAGAGTGTGTCGACTCTGACCCTGGAGCTGTTAAGGAGCTGCTCAAAAAGCACTCCATGAAGAACAAAGTTATTCCTGATCCTCAATTTGCCACATCTCCTATATGTATCACTGATCCTAATTATGATTTCTCTGTTGATCTTTCACTTATATCTACAGTCGAGGCTGACCCCTTTTATGGCAGAGAAAATGATGATGCTATAGCACACTTGACCAAACTCGCTGAGTTAAGCAACCTATTCACTACTGATGAGAAGATACGAAACTTCTATGTGGCCAAGCTTTTTCCTTTTTCTTTGAAGGAGGATGCTAAATCATGGTACGATGCACTACCCTATGGTTCCATTAAAAGTCCTCAGGACTTAGTCAAATTCTTTGTTGATAAATATTTCCCAGCTCATCTGCAACATGCTGCTTTGCAAAGAATCTATAACTTTAAACAACTGCAGGATGAGCACCTCCCTAAAGCTTGGGGGAGGTTTTGTGATTTACTTAAGGTTATGCCGGGACATGGGATCCCCAAGAATGAATTGCTTGATATATTTTACGCTGGTTTAACCGATGAATCCAGAACCTATCTGGATAGTTGTGCTATTTGTGTTTTCAGGGAAAGAACACCGGACGATGCAAAGAACTAATGTGCAAAATTGCCAAGAACTATGAAGATTGGTCCGTCCCTGAACCACTTCTACCACCGAAAAAGAGGGGCATGCTTGTTTTGAACCCTGAAGATATGCAAGAAGCAAAGAAGTCTATAAAGGAGAAAGGTATTAAAGCCGAAGACGTGAAGAATTTACCACCTATTGAGAAGTTGTGTGAGCCTACTACTCACCCTCCTTTGGTAGAGGTACACTCTCTATTAGACTTTACTGAAAGTGACATCCCTAGAGGTAAGCCTCCCGACCAATGCTTAGCTGAGCTTGATAATTTTATTGTTAAGCAAGACCATTTTAATAGGAAGTTAAAAAGTCAGTTGCATGATAATTCTCTTGCTATCAAAAGTTTATGTGATGTTCTAGAGAGAACAGTTAATGATGCTAAATGTCTTGTTAAGCATTTTCATATGGTTCAAACTCAGCTTGAACAAATTTCTAATGTGCAAAAAGATTTGCTTGCTAATAATGCCAAATAGGACATACAAGCTTATGGAATTAAACCAAGGGGTGGAACACACACCCATGACCCACTTTATCCAGAAGGGCACCCAAAGAGGATCGAGCAAGATTCTCAAGTACAAGAAGAAGACGAGGCTATTAGCTCTCCAAAGAAGAAAAAGAAGAAGAAGAAACACAAGGAGGCTGACAATCCCGATGATCCTATTACAAGTGAAAAGTCAGATGTTGATCCTAACAGCATATCTACCTCTGATGCTGAAACAGAAGACGATGCCGAGCCTGAAGAAAAAGACGCCGAGGAAGATGATCCACCCAAGGTAAGAGAAGAAGAAGCACCTGATAAACGCAAGAGGTACTCTAAAGAAGACTTCATCGCAAGAAGACATGGGAAGGAAAGAGAACCATGGATACAGAAACCCATGCCCTTTAGGTAAGTCCCTCAAATCTAAAGAAGAAGAGCATTATAATAAATTTTGTGAATGGATGAAGCCTCTTTTTCTTCAAATTCCTTTGACTGATGCTATTAAGTTACCTCCTTATTCGAAATATATGAAATATATTGTCACTAATAAAAGAAAAGTTCCTAATGAGGCTATATCTACTATGCTTGCTAACTACTCTTTCAGTGGCAAGATTCCTAAAAAGCTCGGTGATCCAGGTATACCCACCATTCCTTGCTCCATAAAGAATAATTACGTCAGAACTGCTTTATATGACCTTGGTGCAGGAGTGAGTGTTATGCCTTTTTCTCTTTACAAGAGGCTTTGTTTAGAGAAACTAATCCCTAAAGATATCTCTCTTCAGATGGCTGACAAGTCAACAGCTGTCCCGATAGGTATTTGTGAGGATGTACCCGTTGAAGTTGCTAATTGTTTGATCCTTACGGATTTTGTTGTGCTTGACATGCCCGAGGATGGGAGCATGTCCATTATTCTTGGTAGACCTTTTCATAACACCGCAGGTGCTATTATTGATTGCAATAAAGGAAAAGTTACCTTCAACGTTGATGACAAAGAACACACGGTGTATTTTCCAAAGAAGATTGACAAGAGGCATGGCCTTAACTCTATAGAGAATATCGAGACCGTGAAGATTGGAGAATGGGACTGTCCAATACATGTGCACCACAAATACAAAACCATTATGGTGGGGACAATGTCCATCCAAGTGAAGGTGCAATGATTACTTCATAAGAGGGGAGACTTCTTGTTCTATATATCGCCGGTTTGTTGGTAAGACTTGATCAACCTTACTAGTGAAGCTTGTTTTATATAGGTGAAAAGTCAAGATTGTTATGTTTTCATTTGCTTTAGCTTTCATTCTCTTTGCTGTACCAAGTTTTTATATTTTTGAAGCTTCACAATATTAATCACCACTTTAAGTTTTCAGAAAGTTTTGCAGCTTTTTGAACTCCGAGAAATTTTCAACAGTGAAGTTTTCAGAAAAATTCCAGAAAAATAAAAATAAAAATTTCCATGCCGGGAGTGACCCAGAGGCGAAAGGTAAGTACCTCTTTCCTAGGAAGAAGAAGAATGATCTTGTTGAAAATCAATTTGAAGGTTCTTATGACTCCGATGATCTCGGAGACCTTTGATTCTTCCTTTGCCTTATGCCTAGATTAAAGGCGTAAAAGAAAGCGCTTGTTGGGAGGCAACCCAAGATGTTTTTACTTCCGTTCTTAGTGGTTTTGATGATTGTTACTACTGTAGCAACAACATTGTATCTTTATTTTCAAGCTTTGTGCCAAGTTATAGCCTCTTATGATAAGGTAAGCAAAAGTTGTGACATGTTGTCCAGAAAACAGATTATGTCTTCTTGACGGAAAAAATCGGAACAAATCGCCAGTTCATCTTTTTGATCTGAATTGTGTACACAACATTCTCTACACAATTGTGAAACTTTCGTATGTTCTGAGTTTTTTTATTTGAGTTGCAGAAGTGACCCGAAAAAATTATCTACTACATGTTGTTCTGTTTTTCACAGATTCTGCCATGTTTTGCCTTTCCTAAAGCTTGCTTTTTATTTGGAAAAACCTTTTGGAAATCTTGAGAAATAGTATCTCTTCGAGAATATCTTTATACCCAGTGGGGAAAAATTATTTTATTAAGGGTACGAACCTCTCTAATCAGCTTATGATAAGTTATGTATGAAGGAAGTTTTCAAGTGTGCGAGGGAAGATAATGAAAGAAGATCCGGGAATGTCAAGCGCTCAAGCTTGGGGATGCCCCTATGCATCCCCAATAAATATTCAAGGAGACTCAAGCATCTAAGCTTTGGGATTCCCCCGGGCATCCCATTCTCCATCAACAATCATCAGTTCGTCCTTCGTCTCACTATATTTTTATCACTTCATGCGTTATGTGCTATGCTTGGAGTGTCTCGCTCTTAGGTTTACTTTTTATTTAGCTTTGATTGTTGTTCATAACAAGTTAGACCCCAGCTTACTTTGTGTGGGAGAGAAACATACTCCACTCCAATCTAGAACACATCATAGGATTTTTCATGCCTATCTTTTTATTGTTGTGTGTTCTTTATCTTTTTGTAGCTACTGCCATGTTTAGTTTGAGTTTTAGTTTTAGTTTGTCTTTAGCAAGAGCCTTGGCTTTTGTTTAGTTTGTTGCTGGAACTCTCTTTAGTTTTCATGTTTATCTTGTTAAGAGAGTTGGTTGTTGCACTGAGTAGTGTCTTGTCTTGAACATAGGTAATTGAGGTTGCTATTTAATTTTAGTAGTAACTTGTAATAGTTTTGAGGTATTGTTGTGAGTAATGTTTGAACTTTTGGTGTCAAGATCTCTAGCCTATTAGTGATAGGTGTCGTATTTTGGGCAATCCGTGTTTATTTTCAAAAACCTACAAAACTAGTTGAGAACTCTAGCTACTAGATGGATCGCTAATCTTTTGAGGGATCGGATATTAGAGTACACTCACGTACCATGAGTCGAGGATGCGCAAGGATAACCAAACCCCCATACACTCCTCCTCGGGGTACTTGTCTCTTTGTGAACCTCCTCATTAGATTGATAGTTACTGATAATAATTGCATGAGTTCTTCGGACTAATGTAAGTATTGAAAGTTGACACTTCCACCTCCTCATATTTGCTAGCCTCTTCCGTACCGTGCATTGCCCTCTTCTCACTCCGAGAGTTGGCGTCCACCTTCGCCGGTACATCCAAACCCTTGGCATGATATGCTCTGTCATCGTAAACCTCCTTATATCTTTCCTGAAAACATCCACCATACCTACCTATCAAGGCATTTCCATAGCCTTTCCGAGATATATTGCCATGCAACATCCAACTCTTCATGACTTGATCTTCATGTCATACATGTTCCTGCTACACTGGAAGAGGCATACATTGCATACATCATGATAGCTACATCTTCTTTATGTTTGAGTACCTTGTAAAGTGTGAAAGATCTTCTATACCCTCTTGTAAAATAGAGTGATGCCCTTAAGTGAGGAAAAGATCCCAAAGTGGACAAAATGAAAGATCCCAAAGAGGACAAATGAGAGTTAAATAGAAAGAGCCATTGAGGCCACCAAAAAAATACAAAAAATAGAAAAAAGAGAAAAAGAAATAAAAAGAGAGAAAGGGGAAACACTACTATCCTCTTGAAAGATCCACACTAGTACTCCCTCTTATCCTTGTACTCCATAGAGATGATCATTTATGCATATAGCTATGTGGGGACCTTCACACTATAGAACTTGGCTTGCATATTCCAAGGATGAGCCTCCTCAAAAGAGCTCTAGGTCTTCATGAGCGAGCAAGTTGGATGCACCCCCACTAGTTCCATTGGAGAGCTTTTTCTTAGCTCATATGTGCATACGTTGCATGGCAATCCCTACTCCTCACATCATATCTATCATTTTGCCTTCTCGCCTATGATTCTCCTCATTGATGTGAGCCTTTCTCACCTTTTTGTCTTCCTCCTCCACCATATTTCTCTCTTTGCCATCCTAAGTGTCAACTCTCGTGCTTACGCTCATCCATTGCATGAGTGCTTAAAATATCGAAAAGGAGTGGATCAAATTGACTTGTACCTGGCTAGTGGCCTAGGCATGAGTCAAGACAAGATTCCAAAGAAGACCAAGTGTGAAACTTTAGTAGATTGAGTTATCAACAAAAATATTTTTTTCTCGTATTCCCTATTCCCCTTCTTGCACGCAAACACCATTTGGAGACATTCGAGTCACGAACAGCGAGAGCTCTTGCACCAAATATTCTTTCTTGGCTTGTTCCAATGCTAATATAGACTCTTGCATGTTATGACTTGAATTGAATCACATACCTTGATTGCTTTACTTTTCAAAGTTCTTATATGGTTGGTAGCATGTCACCACAGAAATTATGCTTGATATCATTTATGTACTCGAGGACGAGCAGGAATTAAGCTTGGAGATGTTGATACGTCCCAAACATATCTATAATTTATGCTTGCTCCATGCATGTTTTTTGTGATATTTCTATGATCTAGATACACTTTCATACACTTTTGATCATATTTGGACTAACTTATTAACTCAGTGCACCATAGTGCCAGTTCCCGTTTTCTGCTGTTTTTCTATTTCAGGTTTCCCCCATATTAAAAGTGCTCCTAAAATTCGGGAAGATCAGATAACAAATCAGCGCAATGGAAGCTTCCGGAACCCCGAAGGAGGGCCAGTGGTGCCCCACCTGGTGCCATGGCGGCCAGGCGGCGCGGCCTAGGGCTTGGCCGCGCCACCAGGGTGCCTGGACCCCTAGTGGCCCCCCTGGCTGCCCCCTTCGCATATTTAATATCCGTGACGCCAAACCCCCGAAGATAGAACCCTTTTTCGCGATCTCACCTCTGTTCCGCCGCCGCCGCGCTTCCAAGATCGGGAGCGCCAACAGACTTCTTCCTGGCACCCTGTCGGAGGGAGGATTGACCTCCGGGAGCTTCCCCTCCACCATGGACGCTTCCCGGATGTGCCGTGAGTAGTTTTCTGGGTTCGTTATCAGTATCCATGTGATGTTCTCCTCCCCTCTTTGTTATTCATGGTTTAGTCCTCGTGAGCTTCCCTACATGATCGAGGCACATATGTAATTTTCTACTGTTGCTATGCTGAGTTTGCTGGGATCTGATGGATTATGAGATTATGTTCAGATTGTGATTGAGTAATATATTTGTTCCTTATCTTTTATATTTTTGTTCCTAAGTAATTCTTGCATGTTCTCCGTTGCTGTTTATTGCTTTGGCCAAGTAGTATGTAGTGACTCCAAGAGGGAACATTATGCTCTATTGTGGGTTCATGCCCCCCGATGACACGCTTGAGTGACAGAAACATGAGTCTAGGGGATGTGTTGTTGCCACAAGGGGAAAACAACAGTGCTTGTAACCGCGGTTGCAAGGATTGTCTACTTTACACAAAGTGCTTTTTAATGCAGTTGTCTGTTGCTTTGGTTTACACTTTGGGTGGGGCTCGCAACTTAATACCAGCGAAATGTTCTGGATAGATATCTCAAGGTGGATAATTAGTAGTAGATGCAGTTGGATTTTTGTCTACTTATTTTGGCGTACTGCCCATGCTTTTGATCCTCGTCCTTTCTTTCTAGCATAGTTAGCATTGCGGTTCGTTTTTAATCCTGTTAATTTCCGAGCTGTAATTTGTTTACCTCGCATACCAGTTTTATCGTATTTTGGGAGAGAGACATCACTAGTGAACATTACGGGACCCCGGTCCGTATTCTCATCATTGTTTACACACTCATTTATTTTCTGATTTTATTTTCTAGCTGCCATCACCATTAATCCCTTGCGTTTGATCCTTTGTAAACAACAAGACCGAAGAGATTGACAATGTCTCTGAACTTCGTTGGGAGCAAAGTTATTTGTTTCTGTGTGCAGGTCCAGGTTAAGAGAGAAATATCTCAAACGGCGCATTGCTCGCTTCACCACCTACTTATCATTATCGGAGTCCTACTGGATTGATAACCTCGGTATCTGCATTGAGGGAAATTTTCTGCTATCCTACATCTCACCTGCCACTTGGGGTAACCAACGAAGGGCGAGAAAGCATTATCATCATCTCGCATATCAACCATCAGTACGATTACGATCTCGCTGACGCTCCCCCCCCCCCCCCTGTGTAGCTCGACCTAGCGCTAGTGGGTGCAATCAGTTCAAACAAGGGCGCACGATTAGTACGACTATGACCTAACCCGGATGGGGGCAACGAGTTCAAAATACAGTTGCGCTACCAATACAGCTATAAACTAACGCGATGGGGAAATCAGTTCAAATACGGATATGTTGTTTGTCCAACTATGACACGCAACGCGGTTCCACTTCTTATGTTTAGATCCCCCATAAGTCAATTCTCGGACTCGCCATCGCATGAACATGTTTAGGGGCTATCAGTTCAAACACGGTCGCGTCGTCCATACAAACATGGTTGCGCCATCAGTACGGCTACGACCTATCGTCAATGGGGGGCAACCAGTTCATACACAGTGATACCATCAATACAACTATGACCTAACGTGGATGGGCCGGACAATCAGTATAAACACGATTGAGCCGTTAGTATGACTATGAGCTAACGCAGATGGGGCAATCAGTTCTAACAAGGCTATGTCGTTAGTCCAACTATAATCTCGCGCTACCACGGATGGGATCGGAGAATCAGTTCAAACACGACTACTCCTTTAGTACAAATATGACCTAACTCTAACACCGATTGGGGCGATCAGTTCAAACAAGGTTCTGTCGTTCAGTTCACTTCCGCATGATCGCAGATTTGGGCAATAAGTTCAAACACGACTGCACTGATAATAAAAACAAGGTCTCGCCGTCAGTACGGCTATGACTTAACTAGGGCTATCAAATCAAATTATTTTAGGTCTCCCCTCAAAAGTCAAGTGTCAGACTCGCCTTCGCATGAACGCGGTTGGGGCAATCAGCTTAGACACGACTGCACCGTCAATACGAACACAGTTGCGCCATCAGTACGACCATGACCTAACACGGATGGAGGCAATCATTTCAAACACGATCGCACCGTCAATATGACTCTTACACGAAGTGTGGTTCTGGTTATTTTATTTAGACCCCCCCCCCACACACACACACAAGTCAAAGTCTCGGAGTCTCCTCTGCATGAACGCGGTTGGAGCTAATCAGTTCAGACATGATTGTGTCATCAATACAAATATGGTTACACCGTCAACATAGACACAGTTGTGTCATCAGTACGGCTATGACCTAACGTGGATGGGGGCAATCAGATCAAACTCTGTCGCACCATCAGTGCGACTATGAAAAGCGGTGCGGTGCTGGTTCACTTCTGCTCCCCCATCAAAAAAATTTATATATAAAATGGTGACTATGGCCTCACCAACATACCATGCAATCAGTACAAGCACGTATGTGCCGTCGACACCTAACATCTAACTTGGATGGGGGGAATCAGTACAAGTATGGATGATTCGCTAGTATGGGTAAGTCCTAACACTTTTGGGTGCATCAATTCAAACTAAGACCGAACAAAAATTTAACTCACTAACGCTCGTCACAGGCCCCATACTTGCACCCGAGCTAACATCAATGGGACAATCAATTCAAACATGAACGCACCATCAGTACGACTATGATACACACTTTGTTCAATACGAATTTTATCACATTCAAAAACATTCTTAAATTTTATTAAATTTCATAAAATGTTTAACCTGAAAAGTACGCTATTTTCAATAGGATTTCGACGATATATTATTTACTTAATTTTGAGAAACAGTTAAAAAGTTACGACTAAAATAGTACCGAAAAAACAGAGTAAAGTTCAGACTGTCAAACTCATTAGTTCAAACCCGTAGATCACACAGTTCGCGCACTCTGTTTTTCTGATGGAAACACAACATGATTTGTTTTCTTGTGTTCCAAATTACTCTTAAAGATTTGCGAATTTGAGAAAACTTTCAACATAAACGGTGTCACGTTTTTTGCTATCTTTCCAACAGTATATTATTTACCCTATTCCGACAAACTTGTACAAAAATCGTATTCAAAACTAGATTTGACCGTATTCGAATTTGTTTTAAAACCGTAAGGAATTAGAAAAAACTTTATATAAAACAAGTTTCGCATTTTCATAGCTTTCCAACGCCGTATCATTTGCGTCAATCTGATAAACGGTTTGCAGAAAACGAGGAAAATACGATCCACCCAGATTTTTACCCTTTTTCAAATTACTTTTAAACCGTATAAAATTAGAAAAAACTTTATATAAGTAAAAGTAGAGGAATTTCACAAGTTTTCCAACGCCATCTCACTTTCTCAATTCCGAAAAAACCGTTTAAAAATGGCGTCAAAAATACGATTCGCGTTTCTGAATTTGAAAAAAAAACATATTTTGAAAACTGCTCAAAAACCGCGATGATTTTGCAAGAAATTTCATATTAACTGGAATGGCGCTTTCCATAGCTTTCGAACGGTATATTACACGCCCTGTTTCAATAAATAAAATATTCGTAGATTGATTTTTTAACTAGAGCGGTGAACAGTACCGACCTAATACATGCGTCATTTCAAACCCGTGCTTCTGTCAGTTCTAACTTTTTAACAGAATATATAGGGTGGGTCTATTCTACAAGTGATTGTAGAATAATATTCTACAATAGGTAGCCCCTATATAAGGCTAATTTGAACCGGACCGAACCGACCCAACCAGGCAACACCTGCCCCAATCCTGAAACAGATCCCCACCTGGTCGGGATCCCGCCGCCTCCTTCCCCCGATCCCGATCCCGATCCCCGCCGTCGCGCACCTCTCCTTCGCCGCCCCTGCCCACCTTCCCCCGCCGCACACCTCTCTTTCCCGGTGAGGCAGGAGGCCCCGGTAAACCTGCTTCTTCCCCGGCCACGGCCCCGGCCACGGCGAGGCAACCCAACCCCGACGCACCTCCCGATCCGGCGAGGCAGGAGGCCCCGGTTAACCGCCTTCTTCCCCGGCTCCGGCCCCGGCGAGGCAACCCACCCCCGCCGCACACCTCTCTTCCCCGGTGAGGCAGGAGGCCCCGGTTAATAGTCTTCTTCCCCGACCAGGATGCCCACGGTTCCCCTCCGATGATGAGACAGAGCGGCGAGCGGCGCGAGATCGACGAGATCTCGGCTGACGGCAATGCCCCGGTTAACCACCTTCTACGGGTGCGGGGTGAGTACGGGTGCCTGGTGAAGCAGCGAGCCGATCTACACCGTCGAGGTCCTCCAACGTCGAGCACGAGCAAGAGCTCCTTCTCCGACGGGCGGTGCCAGGTAAAAATCTACTACTCTTCATTGTGAAGTAGCGAGGACTTTGAATGCAATTGTGACCTGCTGAGTGTAGAATTCCGGGCAGTTCAAAAGTAGCAGTAATGGGAAGTACATACAATATTCAGGTAGAAGTACAAAAGCAGTACAACATGCGAGCGAGGAAGTACCTGCTGATAATTATTCATGCTAGGGGAGCAGTACCATAGTTACACTGAGAGCAGTACAGAGTAGCTCTAAGAAGCAATACAGGGTGTCCTTTTATGCTAATTTGGTACTCATTTTTGTAGCTGCTACTTGGAGATGTGGAATTAGCAGGCTTAGGGAAGTACAAAAGGTTCTCTGTAGAGTAGCAGTACAAAATATCTTGAAGCAACAGTGCAGAGCAACACAAAAAATCACTACAGGTGAGAACTATACATATCGATTTCAATAAAACTTCCTTGTGTCAATTTAGATGAGTTCTGACAATTAGTTTGTCATTTTGTTGAATCAGTGCGAGACATCATGCCACCCCGTGCAGAAAAAGTGCCTACTTTGTCAAGAAAAGGTGCCAACGAAATGAAGAAGACGAGAACATCTCCAAGATTTAAGCATAGTTTGACTCATTTGTCAAATCGACCACCTGACTCAACTGCGATTACACCTGTTGTTACACATGACAATGTTGATCCCTATGTTGGAACTGAGGTGAGGACCTCCATCAAAAGAAAAATGTTTACAACTCATTGCTAGTTGCGATTCTGTTATAAAAGAATAAGTATAGGTTTTGGATTCAAAGTACATCTAAGGTACAGAAGCAGTACAGCCATGAGAAAATCTGACAATTCCTCATCAATTTTCTGTCCACTTTCAGGCTGATGATTATGGTATGCCATTGGATGCTACTCCACTTGTCACGAATGCAATGCCTCTATGGTGCATAATGGAAGATCCGCCAAATTTTTATGTCCCTGGATATTCGCCTGATCCTAGCGACATGGAGCTGTCGCCGCAACCTCCGAGCAGTTTCGTTTTCTCTGGATCATCAATATTGCCGGGAGATGGCCATAAAAGTAAATGTGTTGGGCCACAAGTGCCACCACGTATTGAGCGTATTGTGCGTGAGGTTTCAGGCATGCAGCGTAGCCGAACAAAAATTCCTGAGGTTGGGGCTTTAGATCCACCATATGTGGATGTGGATTCTGCGCATGCTGATATAAGTACGCTCAACATGCATAAAGTACCTGAGGCTTGCCACACTGCTGGAAACACCACAAATCGCCGCCCTAAAATTGTTCCTGGAGTAGCAGGTTTGCATCCTCCAAGTTGTAAGCAGCCAGGTGTGGGTGAACATACGCTGCCTCCACGTTCACCTTCATCGACTTCAAAGCAGCAACCAGTGCGCAACAATACATCAAAGAAATTGTCGGTGCACCCAAAACGTGAGCCGTTGTTGCACAAATCAGTGGTTACACCTCCTTGTCCAATACAACCTGAAGACTGCATAACTCCAGAGGAGATTAGAAAGTATATCCATGTGAGTATAATAAACAGATGTTATTACTACATTTTCATAGTCAAACTACCTCTTGTTTACAAAGCAGTACAAAATGTAGTCGGACAGAAGTACCTTTTTACTTGCATAAGTAGTAACTCATATAAAATGAAAGGCAGTACTATGAAAAAATAATAAATGATTTCATCTGTACAGTTTGCTTTTTCTTATAAGGACCATTATAAACACACGGGAGTGTGGGAACACGCCCATATGTCTGTTCCAACCATCTGCTCGGTGTTGTATTGGCACACGTCCAGCACGTTTGTCATGCCGGCACTGTGCAGTTGATTGGAACAAAAAACATTTTGTGTGCTGGTTTTCTTCACATGAAGGTGTCAAAAAGAAGTACAAGAATATTGTTACATGGCAGTACAACAAAGTCCTTTCATAGCAGTACAAGTATGTGTGTTTGTTTTGTATCGAACTCACTTCTTAGGCATCTTTATGCACATTTTGGATTTATTCTGCAGAAAACAGACCTCCTAGATTACCTTATACAAAAGATGGGGATCGTGTTCAAGGACTTCGATGCCGGTAAAGTGTTCTACAATAGATACGCCAGGCACGCTGGATTTGGAACAAGAATAGGACAGAAGAGTGGTTTCAATAGATACATGTACTGCACACGTGAAGGGAAGCACGCAAGCTCTGTTTCTGAAACTGAGCGTCAGCGTGACAAGACGACTAAGTGATGTGGATGCAAGGCGAAGCTACGATTAAAAGGGAATGAGCACGGTGATACATTAGTCATTGTCGACATCAATTTTAAGCACAACCACCAACTGATACAGAGCCCTACCATGCTTGTGTTTCTCCATTCCCACAAGTCATTTGATCCCACTATATTGGATTATGTTAAGTTCCTCCAGTTCCAGAATGTTCATCACCACAAAATTATGTCTATCCTATATGGATCCCTCGGTGGCCGTCAGTACTTGGCGTTGCACGGCCGCGATTTAATCAACAGGTAACAACAAAAAATGATATACGCTATATTTTCAGCTTGTGATTTCATGACCATTCAAAAAAGCTTCGAAAAAGAACATGCTACTGAACAGTGTACAACCTTTTGTGTTATTGAAATATGCAGGAAGCTTCTTAACTCTAAGGAAGATCGCATCGATGACGTCAAGAAGTTGTTGGAATTCTTTCCTGAGATGAAAGCAGTAAATAATGAATTCTTCTTCGACTTCCAGATTGATGAGTTCGGTCGCATAAAGAACATCTTCTGGGCTAATGCAAGCTGCAGGGGCATGTACCAAGATTTTGGTGATGCGATAACATTTGACATCACTTATAAGAGAAATCAGTACCTTATGCCTTTGGGGGTATTTGTGGGAGTAAACAATCATCTCCAGTCATCGATATTCGTGTGTGCCCTTGTGAGGGATGAATGTGAAAAATCTTTTGCTTGGCTATTCAGAACCTTCTTGGCATGCAACAATGGGAAGCAACCTACAATAATTTTGATAGGTATAACACATTCCAATCTATATAGATCGTGAACATATAGACTGACATTGTAGTTAGTTTACCTTAAAAACAGTTTTTATATATGGAATAACTATGCAAGTAATTCAGAAGTTTTTAATCTGAAAATACCAAAAGTTCATGGACATTATGCAAATAGAAGTTCTAATTTTACTATACAAGCAATACAAACATTATATCATCAGAAGTTCTAAAATTTATAACGCTGACAATGCCCTTCCATTTTCTAATCAGACCAGTGCCCTTCGATGACCCCTGCGATAAAACAAGTATTCACCAGGTCCCTACACAAGTTTTGCCGATGGCATATAACAAAAAAGTACGCCTCACATATTTCGTACTTGTACAAGTTGCACAACACTTGAAAGCTGAGTTTGAGGCAATCATAAATTGGCCCCTGATGTCAACTGAATTTGAGGAAGCTTGGAACCAGCTAGTTGATAAATACAAGCTTCATGATGATCACATGATTCTGCACATGTGGGAAGACAGGAAAGAATGGATATCGGCTTACTTCAAAGAGGTTTTCTGTGCAAGGATGACTTCGACTCAATGAAGCGAATGTATGAACTATATACTCAAGAAAGGATTTGTCAAAGTGGACCAAAACCTGCACCGATCTGCTGAGCAAGTAAACAACTGCATATTTTCAAGGAGGCAAGTTGAAAATGCACAGACACTGGCATTAATGGTAAGCTATCAATCCAAAATTCTTTTGTCTTTGTAAAAAGAAGTGGTAGATTACAGTTTTTTGGGAAGTACAAAAATAATACTAGGGAGAAGTACATCTATTACAGTTTACAGAATTACAACAAACTTCTTGCACTTGATATTTCCATACAAACCATATTGACACACTTGCTTAATCATTTTGCAGACAGAACCAAACACAAGAACTCATTACGGTTTCGAGAAGCAGTTCAGTGAGCACTATACAAAAGCCGTATTCACCGAGTTCAGGAGAAAACTTAAAAATAACACACTCTTCCGCATAAAAACAAGCCAGGATCCTACAGTTGACGAACATAATTATCTTGTGACCTACCATGATCTAACGGATACGTTCTCATGGTCAAACCATGAGTTCAAAGTTGTTGCGAACACTGAGACAGAGGAATACAGCTGCGAGTGCAAGCTGTTTGAGCATACAAGTAAAAACTACAAAAATGCAAAATGTGAATTTACTATTTATGGTTTTTTCATGATGAAAACTAATTGTTTTTTCATGCACAAAAACTACCTGCTCCTAGGTCTGTTCTGCGTGCACATAATTGCAATGCTCGAGCACCTGAGAGTGAAGAGTGTGCCAGATATCTACATCCTAAAGAGGTACACTACGAGAGCGAAGGCAAGGGAAACATTTGACAGGAGATACTACAAGACCGAATCATTTGACGGGTCTTCGTTCATGCATCAACAAAATTAACTTCTCCAAATAGCTTTGAAAGTTGTGAGAACAGGAAGCAATTCGGACGACCATCACGTAACAGCAAAAGCTGGCCTGCTAGAAGTGTTAGACAGGGTTCAAGCAGTAGGTTCATCAACAACAGCTGATGGTGATGATTAGGATGCATGCACTCCACCAGATATAAGCCAGTTTGAGCCTGAATTATCAACAGAGATGCCAAGAACATCACATGACAATGAAGACATGCCTAGTAATGGATGCAATGCTCAATCTGTAACTAAGGCTATCTTACCTCTACCAATATCAAAAACTAAGGGCAGCAGGTATAAGAACACAGCTGAATAAGGACGATCAGAGGATGGAAAGAAAATGAAGCTGGAAGAAGAAGTCCCAAAAATAGATGAGAAAAATGAAACGGGAAGAGGAAATGTGGTATGTGCGGAGAGATTGGGTCAGGGCACAAAGCTAGGTCGTGTCCAACAAGATTTCAAAAAGCTGGAAACAAACAACTGACTAAAAAGAGCAAAAGGATATGCCAGGGATGCAAGCAAATTGGGTCAGGGCACAACATTCTAAGTTGTCCAGTGACCAAAGCTGCTTTGGAGATAGCAAAGAGAATAAATCAGAAATCTAAGAAGAAAAATAATATGTCAACTGCAGCAGATGATGATGATGAAGAAGAAGAAGAAGAAGAATATGAAGACAATGAACATGAAGGAGAAGAAGAGGATGATGGTGAAGACAATGATATTGGTGAAGAGGACACCGAACAGGAAGAACAAACACCACCTCCCCCACCCCAAAAAAGAGTAAGATGCAACAACAATAATCAAGCGCCAAAACAACCACCAGCAAGGAGTAGCTCTAGATTAAAGAAATGTTGATTAGCTTTTGTAATATATTAACTTCTCATATTGCAGTATGGGTTGTAGGTTACTCTCAGAACATAGATGATATATACTACAGCTACTGTGCTACAGCTACTGTCCCCAACCAATTTCAGACTTAAAAATATGTTGTTTGGATGGATGAGTACAATTTACTTGTTATATTGCTGTAAAATGTAATATGGTAATGTGCTAATGTGAGTCCTGGCTAATATATATATATATAATATTGACATTAAAAATTGATCTGATTATATCAAAACCAAACTTTGCAAGTATTATATTAACAAAAAACAAGCTTCAAATAAGTACAGAATACATAGATAGAGCAGTACAACAGTAACCATGAAGGAAGTACAGATTCTATTATGAGATCAGTTTCAAAGAAGTACGGATTACATATATAAAAGAAGTACTACCATAACACTAAGGGAAGTACAAATTACATTATGACATCAGTTCTATGATTTTGAAAGAGAAAGAACTTTTAAAAATAAAGGTACTACACCAGTGACTATACATCTCAACTTCGCATATAGTAATAATGTTTCTGTATCATTTATGTTTGCCTTCCTTTTAGAAACGTATATAAAATGGTGCCTAACCACAACGCCCTCCCCCCCCCCCCACACACACACACACAAACCCCTAACATAGATGGTGAGGCTCTGGTGTGACAAACTCACCTCCACAGTCGACGACGCGGCGATGGGGTTACAAGTTCACTTGGGTACAAGACAGTGCAGGCCCCCCCACCCCCCCTACCCCCACCCTACCCTTCCATAACAAGTGAAATATTCTATTATATTTAACAAAATTAATTATTCAGTAAAAAATGCATGAAGGACAAAATGATTCTATAAAAGAATACATTTTGAATAAAAAAACTATGTTGAAATATAAGTACAGTAAATACAACTATAGGAAGTACAACAAGAAAAAATATGGAAGTACAAGAATATATTTTCAATAACTTTAAGAATTTATGCGAACTGTTTTAGCATAATTCACAATAAAAACACATCATGCAGCATTGATGTTTTGCATACTGATAAGGCGACAATATTACCACAAATAAAAACTTAAGAACATAGTGCTAAAAACATAAAATGAACTAGTTCTTCACACAACAGATCATCTGGATTGCAACAAGAACAAATTATCTATCAAAAATCCTAGTAGCACTACATATTGTGCGCCGTCAGATCATTCAGCTGGGAGCTGAGTTAACATCAGCAGCAGTTCTTCGCCCTGTGTTGACAACGTAGAAGAAGGGGAGAGGCACTGGATTTCCTCCGGAAGGTCCTCAAGAGGCACCTTGTTATCCTCATGGAAAAGAACTTTGAACATGTACTCAGCCTTCCAATCCTCAGAACATTCCTGCGAAGAAAAATAAAAATGTCAGCACAATGAGCGGCGATAAAACAAATATGAAGAAAACATTTTTCACTTCATAAAACAAAAACTGGATAGGTTGCAGGGACAAACATCATAGTTCTTGATATTATCGACGCATCGATCCCCATCAAACGTGCACGCAAACTTGAGGCCATAGATACCACACTCAATAACTCCCTATTGAGCAGGCATCAAGTAGTGGGGTTTACCTGCAACCTTGCTCCAGCAAGGTAGATTGTTCTTCTTGCACGCTTATTTGCCATAAACAGCTTGAATAACAGCATCAAACCTTTTGCCCTGTAAAAACAGAGGTGAACTCAATCCTTGAAGTGTAACAAACTGTCTACTAAAACATCAAAAATGGAATAAGAAAAATATTATAAACATAAAAGTAAAGTAGCATAAACTCACAACTTCTTTTACGTCAGCTTTGTGGAACTCTCTCTTTGTTATTTGAGTGATGCTTCTTGTCGGCCAATTTAATGACTCCAGGACATCAAAGGTCTTGCGGTATTTGTTCAGAACGTACAACGAATGGTGGAAAGTATTTGAAGTACCAACAGATTTACAGTTGGGGAGCAAGATCTGTTTTTTTAAATAACAACCAGATGTGTAAGAAGTAGTTGCATATAGAAATCAAAGACTTTAGGAGAAGTACAGAAACCTCATGACAAAAATGAAAAGTGTAGCTACTGTAGATACACAAGAAGTACAAATATAAAGCAGTGCAGAACTAAAAACAGTACAGAAACAATTGCAAATGCAGTTCTGAAGTCAAGATGTGCTAGTCAGTTGAGCTACTGTAGATAACAAGAAGTACATCACTAAAAAGCAATACACATATACATTCAACAGGGGAAAAAGTAGTACAACAAACATCCACATAGTAAAGCACAAAGGCATCAGGACACAAAAAATCACGGCATCGATTTCACCAATATAAACATAAGCAAAAATCAGCAAAAAAAGAACATGCTAACACCTAAAATGAAATTTTTAACAAACTATACTAACCAAGTCTGCCAACAAAAGATTTTGTGAAGGCTTCACCAAATTGTGGAACGACCTAACTCTTGCCTCGAGATCAAATTTAATGTAGTATATATGCAATGCATCGCATTTTTGTATATGAGTTTGTTTAAGGGGGGTTGGGGGGGTTGGGGGGACCCCCCCCCCCATATTTGTTTTAATAAAAAATAGAAGAGAACTGCATTTTAATACCACATTCTCATATCATCTTATTTTATATAGAAGAGAACTGCATTTTTTAACAACTCACTGCTAACTCATTTTCTTTTTGTTACATAAGAGAACTGCATTCCCAAGATAACATTCAGATGCTAATGTGAACTGCATCTTTATTTCTTTTTTTGTAGATTGCCAAGAGTACCAAAAGGAAGAAGTCCGAAGACGATGCTACGGTGGAATGGCGTTTCAACAAGACTGTTCGGCTGTCTATTCCAAATGTATGTAAAACCGTTGATTTTTTGAAGGAGACGCACAGAATTTTGGTTGAGCTAGCAGGTTTCGGCATTGTCTTCAATCTGAAAGTGAAGAAGAACATGTCTCGCGTGATTATGTGCAAGTTGATGGGAAAGATCAACCCCGAGACGATGAAACTGGACTGTGGGCCAAACAAGGTTCTGGAAATAAATTGTGAGGCTGTTCATCACATTTCCGAGTTCCCTATGGGTACTCGCACCGCTCACAGGCCTGCCGAAAGCGGCCATGATGATTCTCTGGCTACTCTGAAGGACGAGCTTGGTTTTAATCGCTCTCGTAGCATAGATGTGAAAGACCTGCTTACACTACTCCGCAACTTGGTTAACGATCCTGCGAAGGTTGATATGGCTGTGAAGGTTTTCTTTCTCATTGTTTTTTAGAGTTTGCTTTGCCCCAGCCCTGCAACTCGGTTGTCTAGGGTAGCCGCCATGGTTGAAAACCTGAACTTTGATTCCATGGCTGAGATGGACTTTTGCCAGCTAGTTGTTGATGAGCTGCAGGCTGCAGTGTACAAGTGGAATTCTGAAGGGAGCAAGCAGAACTGTGCTGAGGGCTGCACCATCGTGCCCCTGTTCATGTACCTCGATAGCTTGAATCTTCGCAATGTGTCTGTTATGCATACACGCACGCCACGTGCTGCAATTCTGTCCCATCAGGAGTTGAAGAAGATTCACAACGCTGACATGATTGTAAGGGGAAAGAATCATCTGGATACCTACAAGTTTGGCAAGTTGCCTGTATGTTCACAATTTTCAGTTTCTTTATGTTTTGTCATTATCTCCTTTTTTGTTTTTTTGACATGCTAAATGTGAACCTCTTACTTTTCTTACATGTGCACTTCTTTCTTTTTTGTTCAGTGGAAGGCGATAGGGGACATTGTGTACAAGCGGACTGCAACCGTTGAACTGCATCCCAGCTTTCGTGAACCTCTTGCTAGGGGTTCTCCCATCCGGCGGGTTGATGGTGTTGCTAGGGGTTCTCCACTTAGGCGGGTTCATGGCGCTGCTAGGGGGTCTACTGGAGGTTCTCACGGCGAGGCTCATGATGGCCGCAATATTTTCATCCAGGTTGACGAGCTTCTTGACAGGGTTATCAATTTAACTTTTGATCTCCCAACATATGGCGCTAGGATGAGGAATATTGTTGGACTGATTACTCCTGGCAAAGGAATTTCTGAAGCAGAAATCGATGCCGCTCACAACTTTGATTGTGGGCAGCTTCAATTCCTTAATTTTCCAGTTTCGAATTTCAGGTCGGCATTTGTTCACTTCAAGCATTCCCAAGATGTCAAGTGCGCTAGGTACGAGAAGGAAGCTGAGGCACTTGTGAAGGAAATGGACAGGCGGGAAAATGTTGTTAGGGATTCCTTGTCTGATCGCGCTGTTGCTGATGTATGCTTCTTTATGTCATATGTGAACTGCTTTTGTATCAATATTTTCTTTGTTTTTAATATTCTTTTATGTCATATGCGACATTGACATTTGTTTTATGCATGTTTTTTTATTATTGCAGTGCAGAGGAGAGTCTTCTAACGCAAACGCGCGGCCCGATAATGACCCGGACGACCACCATGCTTTTGATTTAGATATCGCGTCTGATAGCCAGCAGCCCCCCGTTGTTGATGCTGCTAGAGACAATCCTGTCGACGAAGGCGTCATAGACAATGTTTGAATGTTTTGTATCTTTTCTATTGTTCATTTTCATTTTGTTTTAATGTTACTGTAGTGTCCAAATCAAAGATTCATATGCGGACTAGCAGCGGCAGTGAACTGCAGTTTATTATTTTACGCAGTGTCTAAAAACAAAGAAATACAACTGCACAAGCAGTGGTAGTGAACTCCAGTTTATTCTTTTACGTAGTGCCTAAAAACAAAGAAGTACAACTGCACAAGCAGTGGTAGTGAACTGCAGTTTATTGTTTTGCAGTTAAAAAAAATAATTATACATGCACCAGCAGCGTCAGCGAACCGCATTTTCCTGAAAAAATATGTAACAAAGAAGGAGTAGCATTTTTTTCAGCAGTGAACTACAAATAATATGTGTTATAGAACTGCATTTTGTTTTTTTAGGATCGCGAAACAATTGTTGAAACTCATGGGAAGGAAGAAGAAGGTGGCGCTGACAAGGTTGATGAGGCTTACGTGTCCAGAGAGATGGAAGGAGACGCTGGTCTGGTGAGCACAGAGAACTGCATTCATGTTATTATTTTTTTATATTTGACGCGTGCTGCATTTTGGTTTTTTTTGGTTTTTTCGCTTAGTGAACTGCATCAGCATCATTTGTTTAATGTTTTGTTTTAATTCATCAGGACCATGTGTTAAATGATGAAATCCAAGGGGAGCGCACTACAGAGGCTGACAATGTAGAAGCGAGAGAATGAGGGGATGCCAATGTGGAGGTTGACAAGGCAGATTTCGGAGAAGCAGGCGAGGTCTCTGCCGAGGCTGAAAAGGCAGAAGAAAGAGAAGGAAGGGAGGATTCTGTAGTTGCTGATAATGCAGAAAGGGATGAAGGAAGGGAGGATGTAGCGGATGCTGACAAGGCTGGAGAGAGAGAAGGATATCCTTGCGCTACAGCTGAAACTGCAGAAGAGAGCGAAGGAGCTAGAGCTGTAGATGATGCTTCGGGTACAGCTGCCGGCATTGATCGTGTTGCTTCGCCATCTGTTTTGTTGTCTGGCGTTAATATTCCCGAGATTTTTCATGTTGCCCCTCGCGCCACCGAGCAGCCTCAAGGCAATCTGGCTGGGACCAATCTGGATGTTCCAGTTGAGACAAGCAAAGCCGCAGCTGAGACGGTTTTGATCGGTTCTGAAGAGGAACAGCCAAGTAGTGTGTAGAACATGAGCATTCTAGACGATGACAACACTAGCCTGGATAACTTCACTCTCAGCAAAGATGTCTCCGCGGAGGTGCAGGATGTGGACTCCGAAACCGAAGGTAAGTGAACTGCATTATTTTTTGTTCTAGTTTGTCTAAACCGATGGTTTTTATGCTCTATTGTCTGGCATCAGGGTTTTTCTATGTTTTTTAGATGAGGAATTACATGTTGTCACTTCGTCCAGTATTGATCCAGCTCTTCTGAGGAGATACAACGAGTTATTTGACGCTGTTACGAGGGCTAGGAGGGATAAGAAGAAGAAGTATGTTCTTTCTCTTTGTCCTTATATCTGGTTGTTTTATTTATGTTTTTATTTTTTTAAGGTACATGCAGCTTATTACCTTTTTGCAGCGATCTTTCTTATATTCCTGAAGGGATTTAGTTGCATTCAAGGATGAGTTTGGTGATATTACTGTTGGTCATGTTGGAGAGTCGTTTTGGTCATACGGAACGCTGAGCACTCATCTTTCAAATATTGGTGTATCTATGTTAGCTGAGAGGTTCAAAGGATCACAAACTATGATTGTCCCGTATAAACTATGTCTAAGCATTTTCATTAATTAGATCACACACCTCCCCTCGCCTATGTTTATTGTGCTTATTTTCAGCGGCCACATTAACTTTCTTGGTTTTGTATTTTTGACAGAATTCAATTTGGAACGGCGGTTCCACAAATAGGGATTTGAAAAAGATGTTTTCTTCAAGCGCAGAGGAACGTGTGGACAAGAAAAATATGGTATTGCAACATTTTGCTATTTCCAGTCATTTTTAGATGTAATTTATTTTTTTCCTTGTTCTCATCCGCTTTGTTCTATTCACTTTTTAATCAGATTATGTTCGCAACATTTGATCCTCCTCCTGCATCAATGAAGGATGCGATTGGCCACTACTGCTTGGTTACTTTGAACCTGTCTGCAAAGAGATTTGAGTTTCTTGACTCAATAAACGGCCCTGAAAGTGAATCTGGAAGCACTGTATTTAGGAAAATGGTTAAGAACATCAAAAAAGCCTGGAAAGACGGCATCGCAAGCTGTGATGAGCCATTGAACCCTCCCACGCTCGACGGCTTTGTGTTGAGTCATGTCAACGTTCCACAGCAAGGAAACGGGTTCGCACTTGTTCTTCTATCTTTTTTCTTATTTGTATATTTTTTGTGTATAGCATTCTGCATTGCTTTACTGAACCCAGAAGCATTTCTCCCATTTGAGCGAACTTCATTTAACAATATTTCATTAGTTGTTCCCTCTTGCTTTTATGGGTTTCTTTTATGTATAGTTAGATTCATTGCTTTACTATATTACTATCACTTTTTCTTTTTGAGAGAATTGCATTACAACCAGTGTGTTATAAGTTGTTTATATGTTCATTTGTTTCTTTTTGTATATCGAGCCGAACTGCTTTAATAAATTAGTACCACATTTCCCCCTACTTTCTTTAGAACTGCATCAGCGTTCGGATAGCGAACTGCATTGGTTTTACTAGTATCAGAAGCAATTCGTTCTTGAGTGAACAGCATTTATTAATATGTTTCTTTTTTTTCTTCTACAGGCATGATTGTGTATTTTTCATGTTCCAATTCATGCAGAGCTGGGACGGTGAAGCTGTTGATAAGTTTGACAGAGAGCACATTGGCTACATCCGGAAGGCAATGCTCTACAGTTGGCTGACATCTTTGTGTTGATGTCTGGACTTGACATCCCTTTTAATTTTTAAAGAAGGTTATTACTTTTTTTTCGTCCGCACAACATTTTTTATATTAAGAGAACTTCATTTAGCACACAAATGGGGGGAAGGCCCACTTGTTTTGTTAATTATTTTAGTATAATAAGGACTGCATGATCATTATCATAATCATTCATATATGGACTACATGCATGTAACAGCTTGTATCGTTTTGTACATGAAAGTGCACTGCATTAATTTTCATGTTTTTTCTTCATAGGAAAAGTGCACTGCATTACACAATGCCTGTTAGTATGTTGCATTATGCCCTTTTTTGTTATTGAAATTCACGATTCTTTTGCATTTTTTTTAATTTTCATTTTTTTCTCGCAGGCTTTGATGAAGGCGCGTACCAAGGTGGAATTTCATTGTTTGAAACTCAGGTCCACACTCCAACCATTAAGAATTATGTTATTTAAGAACCCCCTGTCAAGCATGCAAAGGAACCTGTGTGTAAGAGGACGACGAGCGCACAATCTCCTGCGAAGCCTGTGAAGAATGCACCCAGTAAGAGGTCCAGGAAGGCAGTCAGCCCTCCGAATGCCAAAAGTACTGATGAGGACTTTATGACTCCGCCACCAGTTCGCAAGAGGACAAGGAGTGCAGCTGTGGAACGTCCAAATGAAAGTGAGGCAGTTATTCTATCCAACAAGAGGGTTGTGCAGAAGCCATCAAAATATAGAACGCCGATACAGAAGTTGCAGCCTACGAGGTTCAGCAATCTCGTGGAAGCGATGAAACTATTGGAACTTGTGTCGAGCCCTGCGTTCAGGAAGAAACACAACCAGTTTGTTCCTTTTTCTATAGTTTTCTTCTTTCCTTATAGCTGTAGCTGTCTCGTTTATTTTTTTTATTGTGTGCCTTTATTTGCGTTCCTAACCCTATCCCCACTTCTGTGTTGTTTTTGTTGAGCAGGTCTGCGTTGTTCATGTACAGGAATCCTATCGAAGTATACACTGTGTATGTTGACTACATGTTCTTAAGTTTCTACAAAGGCAGTTTCATGGACTCGAATTTGACGGACCATATCATTAGTCACTGTAAGATTGACCAGCGAATGAATGTGGTTTACCGATCTGGTGAACGCGTTCTTCTTTCCCCTCTATTTATCACGGTATTTCTCCTTCCTCCTTTTTATTTTTCTGCTGTAGGTGAACTTCATTGCCAGCGTATAATACAAAGATGTTGTTTTTAGGTGTGAACTGCATTGCCACTGTATAATAAAAGATAGCTTGTTTGAATAATTTTATTCAAAGCTCAGGAAATGTCGTTTCTCAGAACTTATTTAATGAACTGCATACGTAACTCTTTTTTTAACTTATCCCAGACCGAACTGCATTAATATTTTGTGTTCTTAATTGTTTTCTTTTTTAGCTTTTCCCCCTGGTGAAATACATTTGTTTTGCTTACATTAGAAGATCCTTTTTTATTTTCCTAGACGAACTGCATTAATGCATTTTTTTATGAATTAAGTATGTGCTTCAAATGAATGATCACGCGAAGAGAGATGAACACGGAAACGTTGTGTTGCCCTTTGTGCACACCAAGTTCAATGTTGAAGATGCAGCAAGGCAGTTCAAAGCATATGTTCGCGATGATGAGAACCTTCTTAATTGTAAATTAGTAAGTTCTCAGATTTTCTGGTTTTCAGCTCGCTGTTCTTATGTTTTTGCATCATTTTTTTTCTAGTAATCCTGTCCTCCACTCAAACTGAGAAACACCTTTGTCAAAAACCAATTCAGATCATGTTACCACGGATGAAAGACCAGCACTACTCTTTATACACGATGAACAGGCACCGTGAGACCCTCGATATCCATGACACTAGGAGATACGGCGGACCGGTTGATCAAACAACTAGGTGGCATAAGAATGACTACAACAGTGACCGCACTGAAATGGTAAAATGTTCGTTTTATTCATGTTTGTATATTTGTTTCACATGTATACGAGCTGAACGACAGTTTTCGTGACGTGTACTTGTTGCGTGCATTTGTCTATGTCATATTTCAACAGATGATCGGGATGACCGCTTTGATGAAGAAGGTTTACGGAGAAAAGGAATACAAGAAGAAGGAGTCGGTAGACTGGGTCGAAGTTTCAAAGAAAGCTAGCTTTTTGGGCACCCCTGCACATGGCCCCAATGAGTGCAGCTTTTTTGTTCTGAAGATGGCTCAGTTTTATGACGGCAGAAGCTTTGTTGTGAAGTTTTGAAAGCGCAATGTAAGCATCTTTTTATTCTCGCATCTAATGTAATCCTTCATATTTTCCTCTTCCTGTCTGCAGCAGTATCACCTTTTTGTCATAACCAAGTTGTTGTTTCGTTTTATCTTGTTGCTCTTTTGATCGCAGGAAGCTGATATCGCGGATTGGAAGGCTGAGTTCCTGTTCCAGATTTTGTTCCACCCTGATAACATGGTCCTACCGAGCGAGTTTCCTGAGGAGCTAAAAAATATGTGCAAGTCTCTTGGTTTCACTGCGAAACCTGACTCGCTGGAGCAAGATGAGGCATAGAACAACAGCAGACCTGTTTGATGTGTTTTAGAAACTTCATTGTAAATAGTTTTGTCGCTCCTTTTGTATGTATGGGATCTGTTAAACATATTCACTAGGATGTTTTCCTTTTTTGTACATCTATGTAATATAACGGAGAAAGCAACTGTGTTTGACTATGTATATAATGGAGTTTCATCTAATTTTTATCTTGTCAGCGGAAACTATCCTTACATGAGTGTAAACATACGTATCTGCACTACATATTTTTATGGGAGGGTGTGTTTTTCTGGTGGGTTGGGGGGCCCATACTTGGTTAACAGAATTGGAATATACAAATGTGGAGACCATATCCATCTCACACACACTTATTATGTAAAGTGCACTGCATTGCGCAAAAGAGGGCTTTCAACGGGTTATAGTGTTGATAATCAAAAAGTTTTGGGAAATAGTATTTTCTTTGGAACACAGAACTGCATGTGTGCGCTAATCAAGAGATCCATTTTTTATTTTTTTATAATAAGCGAACTGCACAGGTTACATGCTGCACACTGCATTGTTTGCGGTAAGCGCACTGCAATGTACACATGAACAAGCCCAGTCTCTACTACATGTAGAGTATCGTTTATTTTCATAACCACATTATTTTACTGTTTTTTCTCCATATGAGCTTCTGCAAACAGTAGAGAACTGTATTTTTTAACATCACACTGCCATCCCAGCTTCTGCACACATAAGAGAACTGCATTTTTATAACATCTATTATTGTTCTGAAACAGAATAGAACTGCATGTTTAAAATGACATTCCTATCTCATCTGCATTTCATTTTCTAGAGAGAACTGCATTTTCCTCAATCGCAACAGCAGAGCATTGAATACAAAGTATACCTATTTTTGTGCTATATATATTAAATTGGACTTCAACATTATATCTCGAAGTCTATTTTTTTGTCCTCTAAATTCAAGTTATCTCTATTATATGGTACATAAATGGATGAAGTTGATATACGTAAAACGGCTACAATGTATGTGAGATGAGCTATGTCTTGTTCCTGCTGCTTCTTCTCAAAGCGTGCAATGCAATTGGTTCAATGTTTGTTGCTCCATTTGTTTTCTTCTTGTTGAACGTGTTATTCCTTGTAACGCGCCCGTGCGGCTGCGATGCTTGCCTATGCTCGTTTTTCTTAATGCCCTTCCCATTCGATGTTGATGTTGGTCCTTTGTTGTCTTCATCTTCTTCTTCGTCCTTTCCCTCTTCCTCATCATCATCTTCTTCATCATCTTCATCATTATCTTCTTCCTCATCTTCTTCATCTTTTGCTTCTTCTCTCTTTGGGCAAGTTCTTGCATTATGCTTCTCTCTCTTTTTGCAGATGCTGCACATTCTTCTCTTTGTCAAATCTTCTTGTTGGTCAGCTTGGTCATATGTGGTGGCATTTTTGGACTTGATTTTTTCTAGCCTCTTCTTGCATGTCCTCGAGTTGTGCCCCGCAATCTTTTCGCACGATTTGCACATCCTCACTCCCAGTGGCCTCCCTTCGTTGTCCAACTCTGGCTCAAGCTTGTTCTTCTTTTCAGAACCTACATCCTTTGCTGCAGCTTTTTATTTGCTGACTTGCTCTCCTTATTTCTCCCTTTTGTGTTTGATACAGGTGGGGGAAGAATTGTTTCATCCACAGTAGGAGCTGCACCATCAGTTTCATGTTTGTGCTCATCTGCCTTTTCTTCACTCCGCGCATTCTTGTTGTTCTCCGCCTCTTCTTCGTTCAGCACGTCAACTTCTTCTATGAGTGCTCTCATCCCATATAACGCTCTGTTGAACCCGCTATCCGAATTCACACCCCTATTTGACAGGTCCATGGTTGTTTCTACAAGTAGCCTCCTACGGCAGAACATTGAACTTCCATCTGGAGCAGTTTGCTTGTAGTCTTTGCGGTCAAAAGTTGCATTTTACTGCGCGTTCCGTGTGTACCTCTTTAATATGTACTCCTCAGGTATCTTGTCCACCCGCAGCTGATCTAACATGCAAACGATGTGTACGCAGAACAGGCCTTGCAGCAAATATTCATTTATTTTTTGGTTGTTAGTGTGAGCAAACTTCAAATAAATATGTAACAGAGAATTCAGGGTTTGTGAACTGCATAAAAAATATGTACTTTTGTGTTTTTTATTCTAGTGAACTTCACTAAGTTTTTTTTTCATATCTTGCCATCAGAACTATGTGAACTTCATTATGCTTTTTTGTGCCTATTTCTCGTCTCACTGACCTGTGTATGTCCATAGTTTGCATTCGCATTCATAGATACTGTTCGTCACATCAGCGACAACCTGGAACTCATGTCTCGCCCAGTCAAAATCATCGGACTGGTTGTAGTGGAGCACCAAATACTTTGTTGGGTTGTCATGGGACTGCTCTGATATGAATGCAGTGCTGCGGTAGTGCGTTTGCTTGAAGTCAGCAATGACTGCCCTTGTGTAAATCCTGGATAGTTGAACCTCGAAACCAAACTGAGTAGTAGTTTTAATTTCCGCCTGCGAAACAAAGAAGCCAGTCAATTAGCTGTTTTTGGTTAAAAAAAACATAATTGATTTTATATACAGAAGAGAACTGCATTTTAACATCACACTTTTTATCTCATTTTATGTTCATACGGAAAGAGAACTGCTTTTTTTAAGTTCAAAGAAAAATCGGAAGTTAGTCTGAACCGCGTATACGAGCTTAATAAGAGTTTTTGTACCATACCTCGTTAGCCATGGTCTCTGCATGCTCGTTTCCCTTCCTCGTCTGGATGCATCTGTCCACCTGCGACGCAAATATGTGTAGGTCATGTCTTTCCCTGACAAAGTTTCTCTTCAAGATCTGGTTCATGCTTTCACTTCTCTGTGTCGACGTCATCCGTGCACAGAACACCTCCTTGTAGTAAGCTGATATCCATTCTTCTCGGTCTGTCCAGAGTGCATTCATAATTCCATCATTCTGCAGGTTATACTTCTCCATGAGGTCACGCCAAGCGCGTTCAATCTCCGATGGCATCAATGAATGGTTGAGAACTGATGTCAGCTCATCTTTGAATGTCTCGTATGCTTTGTACAGCAAGGACAGATGATCCTTGTATTTCTTCAATATATGCCAACAGCACAATTGTGCAGCGTGCCTATTAGCGTACTCTTTATCGCTGCATCCATGGAGGGGCATTGATCTGCATGTTTTTTTGAAAACAAGCAGTCAGTTATTTTGAGAGAACTGCATTTCTTTTTTTTTCTCCGTTTTATTTTTTATTTTTTGGGTGTAAGAAATGGACTACAAAAAAGCTAGTATTGAACTGCATTTTTTAGTTTACCTGTTAGTATGAAGATTGTCCGCTTGTTGTTCATGCAACACAAGAACGTCCGGAACACCCACTCGAAAGATGGTATTGTTTCATCTCTGACGAGAGCCACCGCAAATATTATACTTTTTAGGTGGTTGTTTACTCCAACGAACACGCCCAGAGGCATGTGAAACTTGTTGGTCTTGTATGTCGTGTCGAACGTGACACAATCTCCAAAATCTTCATAGGAACCCCGGCAGCTTGCGTTCGCCCCGAAGATGTTTTGCACACGGTTATCGGCATCTTTGTTGTAATCATAGAAGAACTCCGGATTTATTTCCTGCATCTTCTCAAAGAAAGCTATCAGTTTCTTCACATCATCCTCAGTTTCCTCCTTTGCGAACTGGTACTTCCTGCAGTTTGAAAGCAGAGCATACCTCAGCATTAAACCACACACAGAAATGCACAAGCGAACTGCATCAAGTAGAGGAGATATCAGCTAGTTTAATGTATGTACTTGTTCACCCAGTCACGGCTAGTGCGCCCCATATATTGTAGACCTCCTGACATTCTCGATAGGGTTGACATCATATGTGTGTATGTCAGGTTGTCGATCTGCATGTGCTTTACTAGTTTATCATGCAATGGATCATCCCTCTTATGCGAGTGCAAGTGTTGAAGCATAGCTGGGCTTTCAATCATTTTGTGGTTGTGATTGAGCTCAACATGTGCTATCACAAAGACATCCTTGATCTTTTTCACTCTTATTTTCGCCTTGCAGCCAGTTCTTTTCGTTGTTTTGTCTCGCTTTCTGTCATAATCTGACACGGTCTCTTGGTGGTTGCCCCCTCTTGAGCAAACTATGTAGTTGTTTGTCATGCTCGTTCCCCTTTTTCGTGTGCCGAATCCTGCATGTCTCGCATATGTGTTGTAGAACTCGTGTGCTGCCGCGAAAGAGGTGAACTGCATACCTTTCGCAGGCACAAGTTCTTGCAGCAAGTTCTTGTTCTGCACCGCAACATGAAAATGATTTTCTTTTTGTTCACGAAGAATGCGAAGGCTGAAAAAGATTTTCATAAGCGAACTGCAGCAGTAAGTCAAGGAAGCTTACATGTGTGTACTGCTTATTCTCCATGGGTGTTTTCATCTCACCAATGTTTATTGGGCATGGAGGAGTTACAATAGACCTGTGTAATCGAGGATATCGGGGAGGCAGAAGTGATGAGAATTGTACTTTCTTTGTTGCCTGTGTCTTTTTCTGATCCGGGTGCTGATCCATTTGATGTGTGGCAGGCGGCCTTGGCGCAATCCCACTGTTTCTGTGTTGACGAACCGGTTTCTCCCGAACCGGCTCGTGTTCAACATTGGTTTCTGGAGGCGCAACATTGTTTTGTGGAGGCTCAATATCATCCACTCTTATCTGTTGACCGAATGTTGCAATAACGTCCGTATACCTTGGCTGCATAACTGCTATGAGTTGCTCTTCATCGTCGTCATCATTGTCGTCTCGCTGCGCATGCTGCCCCATGTATATCAGATCATCATCCTCCTCATCTTGGCCGCTATGTTCTATTTCTTCTTCATCTTCGTCCTCTACATCTTCCTCCGCTGAGTATGCAGTCATGTTTGTCGTGTTGAAAAAACCTCTAGGTATCTCTGGTGTTATCCATGCGTCCATCTCCCACTCTTCTCTCTCAACGCAATTTAGGGGTTGATTGTCGTGAATCACTCGCTGCATCTTCTGGCTTCTCTGCGCAGCTTTATCCTGAATAGGAGAATAGGCAGCGAACTGCACTTTAGTATCTAATCCAAAGTGGTACTTTTTTTATCTGTAGAATAGTTAACTGCACTGTATTTTTTCGATACTATATGTCATTTCAGTACGCAACAAGCAAAAACTGCACTGCACTGCATTATTGCAGTTCAGTTACTGTGAAACTATTTTTTTGATGCAATGTACTCCCATGCAGTTCAGTTCAAAGACACAGTGCTCAACATATACAAACAATGTGCACTGCATTATTTTCACAAACTACTACATAATGTAAGCCATGGGGAGAGACATGGACGCATTTTTTGATGCAAGAACGCACTGCATTACAAGCAAACAGAGCACTGCATTATGAATTCACGTAGTAGGACTGCTTACATTAGTTGGATGCGCGACCTTCCTCTTTAAAGCGGCTCTGTTCTTCTGTAGTTGCAGTTCGGCTTGTTGTAGACGTGCAGCCCACCTGCGTTGCAGGAACACATGGGCCTTCTCAACCTACGCCATCGTCGCTGGAGAAGGCTGTATGGGCGATATGACCATTGCAGTTCGCTCCCATGACGATTGCGAGTTTGCCGGAGAAGGCCTCCTTGCAGTTCGCTTCCCTCGACCATGCATCACCGCGGCTGGATGCCCCGTTTTGCTGAACGGCGGCAGATCTTGCAGGCTAGGAGATCGGAACTGAAGCAGTGGTGGAGCTGCAGGCGGTGGCGGCGCTGAATCGTGGAATGATCCGCCGAATCCGTGCCGCATAGTGGCTCTCTGCGTCGTTCGCCGCAGGCTTTTGGGCGTTGCGCGGTGGGGGTCGCCGCCGTCCGCGGGCGCTGCCGCGCCAGGAGGCGGGGAGGGGTCGGGGTCGCCGCCGGCTCGGGGCGCTGTCGCGCCAGGAAGCTAGGAGGGGTCGGGGTCGCCGCCGGATCGGGGCGCTGCCGCGTCAGTAGGCTGGGAGGGGTGGGAGGGGGTGTTGTTAGAATAAGGCTTTTGTTGTTAGAATAAGGTCTTAAGGGGTGTTGTTAGAATAGACCCGCCCTATATATATATATATATATATATAGTGAAGCTATTCATCACCCAGGGTACAGAATAATTTTTTCTTCACCCGAGGTAATTTTACGAACCTTTCATAAAAAATTTATATTTGTAATACAAATAGTTACATTAATATGGATTCACTTCATAAATTTTGACATAAAAAACAAAAATATTGGTCATAAGATCAAAAAATTTACATTTTATGTATATTTTACACCATCATTTTTACCTTTGTAATTTTACGTAATATAAAATATATTTTACGGCAATTATATTTTTTTACCTTCTTTTTTTAAGTATGAAATAAGACAAAATTTATGAAATGTAAAATTACGGTGCATTGATGTCAAAACAGAGGGGGTGAAGAATAACTATTCCTCACCCAGGGTGACGAATATAGTGAAGCTATTCATCACCCAAATATGGTGGGTCTATTATAACAACATCCTTATATATATATATATATATATAGTGGGTCTATTATAACAACATCCCTATATATATATATATATATATATATATATGGTGGGTCTATTATAACAACATCCCTTAAGACTCTTATTCTAACAACACCCCTTATTCTGCTAATAGTCAAATTCGATACAAATCCGCAGCGCAACAACGAACAAAAAAACATCCACCCCCACCCCCGCGCACTGCCTTATCCCCACCCATCCCATCCCGCACCCACCTCCTCCCAAACGCACCAACCTCCCCCAGCCCGTTCGGTCGTCGCCACTCCCTGGCCACCTGGCGTCGGCAGCCCCGGACGCCTTGCGCCGGCCGCCCTGGCCACCTGGCGTCGGCCACCACGGCCCCCCGTCCCCCTCCGCGCGCTGGCCTCCATGGCCCCCTGGCACAGGACGCCTCGGTCCCCTCCGAGTGCAGGTCTCCATGGCGCAACGGCGTCGGCCGCCACAGCCCCCTGGCGCAGGCTGCCCTGGTCCCCGCCTCGCCGTACCCTGAGTCCGCCGCGCACAGGCCGACCTACCGCGGGTCCATCTCGCCCTCCCTAGATCCCCCACGCACCACACGCCCCATCACCCTCGCTTGAGTTGCTGCCTCTTGTGGAGCGCCGCCGCCAGCCTTCTCAAGGGCGCTGAGTGCTTCTACCTCGCCTCCCCTCTCTGTGGCACCTGCCGGATCACCCCCTGCTCCCCTTTAGGTCCAGCCCCACCGGACTTGCAGTGCACCGGGCCATGGGCACAAAAACGCGTTAGCCAAGCCTCTAGATTATACGAGATAAAGAATTGAGTATTATGCTATTATATTTATCTTTGAATATTTTAGTTCGGAGAACTGAACATTGTGGTTCATTTTTTTTCATTTTACGGTTTAGATTGTACATCACACTTTACGTATTAAAAAATGCAGAAGCATTTTGCAGTGCGCTTGATTTTTAAAAATTTAGTAGTTTACTTTTTATTTTCGATGTATAGTTCACTCTGACAACAACGCAAATATGTTCATCATGATGTGGTTTTCATTCGCAATTTTTTGTGTACATAATACTACAAAAGACAAAAAAAATGCATTTCACAATGGTTTGTTTTGCGGTTCATTTTCCAAGAAAAGTGAACTACAATGGTTTGATGAATAAGCGATAAATCGCGTACGGTTCTTTTTTTCGACAAATGCAGCCGACGCCCCGACGAATGCAGTGCACTTCGCCAATTACGGATCCGAGGAAAACATGTGCGTTCGGTTTACCGATAATGCAGTGCGCTTGCCTATCGGATGCGGTGCAGTTGCCCGGCCAATGCAGTTCGCTTCGTCGATTTCGGGTCCGCGAAAAACGGAGTTCCGCGTTTTTAGTAGAATCGACAAAACTTTTAAACCGTAAGGAATTAGAAAGTGTGTTCTACATGAAAATGGAGTGCCTCGATGGTATCTATCCAACACTGTATCAATTGCATCGATCGGATAAGCGAATCAAAAGAATTTACACAAAAACGCCCACTGCCCCAAATGTAGACAGCCACACCATTTTTCAAATTACTTCAAAACCGTGGGGAATATGGAAAAGGGTTCAACATATGGATTAATCTCCTACTCCATACGAATCCAATGGTGTATCATATGCATCGATCGGACAAGCGGTTAAAAAGTTCTACTCTCTACAAGATTTGCCGGCGGAAAACATAGTGTGCGCATTTTTTGGCGGCTAGATTTCTCTCAAATTCGTAGCGTATTAGACAAAGTGTTCTACATATGGATGGAGCGCCTGATTGATATATTTCCAACAGTATATCATTTGCATCAATCCGATGAACGGTTTAAGAGAAATCGCGAAAAAACAGCAGTTGCGAAAGTGTGCCGCCGCACCATTTTTTAAACTTACCTTAATCCGTGAAGAATCGGGGGAAGTGTTCAACATACGGAAGATGCTCTTTTTCCATACGAATCCAACGGTGTATCATATGCTCAATTCCGACCAATGGTTAAAAAGTTAAGGCGAAAATACTGCATGTGTTTTGTTTTTACCCGTGCTGCAGTGCTCGTGAGTCAGCAGTGTGGTTCCTTTTGCGATACGATGCAATTCTGAAGTGTTATCAGAATAGTTATTCTGCTAATATTAGCATAATAGACCGGATGTATATATGCATGAACTCGTGTACGTACTATATGTAGTACCATCGAATAGATATTAGGGAATCTTTGTTATTCGGAGAAAGAGAGGTCACTCCTCTCTATATATTGATGATGATGATGTTGTGTTATAGTTTCTTCGTTGCTATATGTAGTAGCTAGCACAGATTTGAATGAAAAGCATAAAATCAAAATGAAACATAGAAAGAATTGGATGGTAAACATAAAAAGAAAAGAGGAAACACAATATATGAAACCCCTAAATCACTAAAACCCCAAGACATTGTCTGGGCTGACGTGTGGCTAAATTTTTAGTCCCGGTCGGTGTTATGAACTGGGACTAAAGGTCCTCGTGCCCGGCCTCCCCACAGCAGCCACGTGGAGCCACTTTTGTCTTAGTTCGTAAGCCAACCGGGACTAATATTATGCACCTTTTGTCCCGATTGATTTGTCCCGGTTGGAGAACCGGGACTAAAGTCCCTCTGGAAACGGGACAGAAGGCATGTTTTCTACTAGTGCACATAGGTGAGGCTGCGGCGAAGTGACCTGCAGGGTGTGGCTTCTCGATTCCGGTGGTGCCCGGCGACGGCGGCACGAGGTAGGGGAGAGGCACACGGGAGGAGCTCCACGGGCGTGAGGGCGACGCAATTACGAGCTTTGGGGGCCCGCGGCGGATCTCCAAGGCCCTGCGGGGCCCGGAGCTTTGGAGGCTGGCTGTGGAGGGGCTCCAGGTGCGATCTGGACCGTCCAAGAGCAGATCCAACGGCTGGGATGCAAGGAAGGCTAGGGTTTAGGGTGGATTGATCCAGATCTGATGGGGAGGTTTGGGTGGTGGATAGGACTAGGTAAACCTTAATTTGGGCCTAAAATGGTAGGGAGGTGATACTATTTATATCCAAGGGGTAGGAGGGCTGGCAGATGATGAAAATACCCCTGATTTGATCCCCGTTTTCTACGCTGCACGTTTCTGACTGCACAGACTTCGTCTGACCTCCGATTCAGATGAAACCTCGAACCACGCGCTTCGTGCATTGAGCCGATGACGTCTACCACACTTCGTATCCACTCCGAGAATGTTTCATAATGGTACTTCCAATAAAATCATTGTAACATCCCGATGCTCGGAATGTTTAAGAAAAAGTTTTTCCAAAAAATAGGGCTAGAAAATTTCGTTTATTTTATTTGGTTATTAAAAGCTTAAATTGAGTTTTCATAATTTTGGAGAATTTAATTTGAATTAATGCCCACCTAAATTAAATTTTGAGTTTTATTGTTCTCTTCTCATCTAATATTCTTTTCTTGTCTTTGGCATATTAAATTATGCACATTTGTATTTTGGAACTTTATTTAAAAAAATTGTTTGTTCATCTTTTATTTTATTTTAGATTTTCCTTTTAGAAAAATCTAATTCATTTTATGTCATAAACTCTAGGAAAAAATTTATTGCTCAACATTGTTCTCTTCCATAGGTGCAGCCACATATTTGTTTTTAATCTCCAAACTGAATTGGACTAGCCAATTTGCCACCTCTCCTTTTCTCTATTTTTCCTTCAAAATGGTCTAAATCTATTTTTTTTGTTCTCTCTTCTCACTTGGGCCGGCCCATCCCAGCGAGAGAGCCAGCGAAGCGTTGTCTTCCTCCTCCCACCCTCACACGAACACACGTTACAGAACATATGTGTTCATGGCTGCCTTCATCTCTTCCTCTTCTTTAGTGGTCATTACAATCATCAATTCAACTTTCCACCAACACGAAAGTTACTCCCTATTAACCAACGAACCCATTCAGACAATTTACTTTCCGTATTATTGCCTTAATCTCGCAGTAGAAACTGGTGCACCAAATGCCATAAGTTGGCATTGATCTCTTGATCTCCTCCCACAGGCTATAAAAGGAGGAACCGAGGTGAACCTCGCGTGTCTCTGTTCTTCCTCCTCCATTTTCGTTCTTACACTTTCTCCAAAGGAGCTCTGTGGTGCTCGTATTCTTGAGTCAAAGCTACGCGTACAATTTCTTCTTCAACTTTGTTCATCGCATCGATTCATCTCGCTCGGTGAGTTTCCATCAAATTCCTTTTGCACTTGCACTCAAACAAGTTTGCCCTATCTCGTAGACATCATAGTTTGATCTATTTCTTTAGTTGGCCGCGCGCATCCAAATCGGTGACCATCCGATGGCATCGTATATTTTCTGTAGTTTCCGTTCCTCGGATGACCTCATGCTCAATAGATGAAATGTTTCACGTAATTTTAGAGACCCGTTGGTGAAGATAGATTGCTTGTTTGATTAATAGAAATTTAGTATAGATTTTATCTAGTCGTTCGTGTTATTAGAATAGTAGATTTTAATATAGTTTTGTGTGGTTTCGTGTGATAATTTCATAGATCATATCGTAATATGATATGTATTTTGTGTTGATTCTTGTGAATTATTATCATGTGTAATTGATCGATGAACTTTGTGTTAGTTTAATATATTTTCCTTATGTTCATGATATGTCTATGAGTCGCTCGTAATTATTTCATAATCCTATGAATTATGTATTATTTACTAGATTATTGTACTTTCTTTAAATTTGTAAATATAGTTGTATGTATGTTTCGGGTCGATAATTCGTGTTATCTCATATACTTGTGGTTTATGATTGTGTATTGATTTTTTATGAACGAATATCATATTTAATATTTTGTATATTGGTTCTTGATTTGTTTTGTGCTATTAAATATAGTTTATGTGTTCTTTTATGTGGATAATATTAGATGCATCGTGTAGTCTTTGCTGCGCATGTATAGAATTAGTAATGTTTGTCATGCTTATAATTCCATAGGATTATTTCAGTCTTTGCCTTGTTTATCAAATCATGAAATACTTCATGTCTTGATTATTTTATTTTGCTTAGCATGGTGATATCTAAGATTTCATTTACATATTTTTTACACATGTCACGTGTTTGATTTATTGGTTTAAATCATGCCATGTCTACGTAGATGTTTATATATTTTTGTATTTGTTGTTGCATAGTTCCTTTATGCTAGAAATAAAATGAATTCTTGTTTGAGAACAAATTCATTGTGATTCTTTGTTGCATAACGTATTATTGTCTAGTTGGTCTTTTTATTTTATACAATATTGTTATGCAAGATTTCATGGTTGGTTTATTTGTGCCAAACTTAATTAGATTATTGTTGCTACATATAGTTTATTTATGTTTGTGACATATAACTTAGTTATTACATCTTGACAATTATCATGTGTGTTTATTTTTCCTAATTTATATCCATACCATGTTAGCATTTTCTCAAAGTCAAATCCATGTTTTGATTGTATCTTGTTTTGTGTTACAAATTATAGTCTGTATTATAAGTACATGGTTATGTTAGCCTTGCTTGGTAGATATACATGTTGGATCTCATGTTTATATAAGTAGAATTTCTCTTGCTAGATAAATATCATTCCATGATGTTATGATTATATAAGTAGCACACATAGTATGGATGTACCAATTTGTATTGTATGATGCCTAGTTAAGTATCTTATGGCTTTGTATGTGTAGGATGTACTAAATAGAAATGCATGCTATCTTGTTATTCATACTTGTATATTACATGTTGGTTTCCTTGATGTTATGATCTAGTTGTTTGCTTGCCTACATGCTCATTAGGTTTCTCAATGTGTTTATATGCTATAACTAGCATGATAGTGTTGTGTGCTAATGCCATGCTTTCATGTTCTTGCATGTCATGACTAGTATTTTGGAGTTGTGTGATATTGTCATGCTTGATTTTTATGTTGGTTGAAATGAAATAAATTATCTCATATATATACGAGTTGTATTTTATGGATAGTACAGTTTAGCATCTCGTGTGATTACCATCTTAATGCTTGGCATTGTATATAGTTTATCTTTACTATTTCATTTCTCGTATACCTAAGCTTAGATGTTATGGCAAGATAGTGATCTTTTATGTCTTTTAGTTTATTCTGTGTGTTATAGCTCGTGTTGCTTATATATGCTTAACTTGCCTCGTGTTACTATTGTGAGTGTTAGATAGCGGTAGTTCATTACCTGCATAGGATAGTTTAACTTCCATGTTAGTTGAGTTGTCAGTTTCTTTTGTGCTTGACGTGAACAACTTATTTTGTTATTCTAACCTTGTAATGGTAGTCTTGTTGCTAGTCATTATTTAGGTATGGGTAATACCTTATAATTAAGAGCATGTCTTAGTTTAGTATCTTCTTATGAGCACTCTTGTGTTTGATGCTTGTGTTACTAGATAAGACAATTTTATGTTTTTATGTTCCATGCCTTGTATGATACATTTCTTATTATTTAGTTGTTTAATTAGCTTTTACCATGTCATTGGTTTGTATGTTGCTACAATATTGGTTGCTAATAGTTGTAATGGTTGATGTTTGATTATGCTTGATGTTGACCATTATAGATATTTAGATTATATCTAAATATTTATTTGTGGTTAACTTTTATCTTCTTCATGCCATGTTGCGATTGTGTAGTTGAAATGCATAGGATGACTCCATTCCATATGTTGATGCCTTACATTTGTTATGTGGTAGTTTTTGTTATAGTTAATTGTGATGTGTACTGGGAACTACTAGCTGCTAGTATCATAGTTTTTTTTAGAACGTTAGTCCTGATCGTCGAGCCTTCCTTAGCCATATCAATCCAATATTCATTGAATCCTTTCAACTTATCTTCCTATCGTTCTATCTCATTCGAAATCTCCATCTTGATCCATATCTTGCTATCCATCTAACCTTGATCTATTTGGAATGTTATTTGGATTTACTTTTTCTTTGTTATTTATTTATTTTCATTTGCTATCGATACGACGAGTAGGGAGTGACGATGTTGGACATGGACAGATTCAAGTTACCGAAGATGGACTCAACAACGAAGGCATGCCTCCATCTTTGATCATGTTTATCCTATGTTTTATAAAATTGCATTGTATTTTATAAGCACTATTGCATGCTATTTTATCTCGTAGCTAGCGTGTCGATTGACACATTACCCTGATCCGCTTGTCGCCTATTTACCTGACACCTGAGTAGAACTATATAATAATCTAGTAGAGTAGAAATGCTTAGCCATGCTAATTATTCTATAGGTGCTTATCTGAATGATCTTCGGATCATTAACACTTGAAACTTGTTACTGAGCTTGCTAAGCTAGGCCGGTTGGCCATTTTTGACTTCCTCTACTCTCTTCTACTCTGGGTGAAACTTACCATCTAAATACTGGAGCGGGCGACAGCTGGATCAAGGATTGAAGGAGCGATTGGCTGCCCTTCACGAGGTGAAGGGGGCAATCCGTCGTCCGTGCCGCATGAGGCCCAATAAGTCTTGGATTTGAAGATTGCGACAACCGTACAACCACATGCTATATGGGCACTGGCTTGGTTAACTAGTTAGGTCATCCTTATTATGGTCATCGCCGTACCGCAGATGGGATAGCTGCCTTGCGAGGAGAACCTCGGCACAAAACGGGGCAAGGACTGTGAACTGCGGTTACTACCTTGTGAAACCTAGTGGGCATGTCATAGTAAGGGTGAGTCTAATGAAAGACCTCGTCGCAATCTCCCTGCCAGTATACAAAATAGTGTACTACGCCAGCGACGGTTGGTGGCAACAAGACGAGATTGTGTCGTGTGGGTAAAGGGTACAACCTCTGCAGAGTGTAAAACTATTCGAATAGACGTGTCCACGGTCATGGACGACACATGAATCTTTCTTGACATACGGGAACCTGTCTTTCTTATTCCCTCTTTGCCCCTATTCTTGGAACCTATGAAGGATGTCAGTGGATCGATGATCCTCACCTTGTTGAAAGTTATGATGGAGAAAATGTTGTTTTCATCTAAAACCGCTTTATCAAACTATTATGTTTTTCAAACAAAATTAGCTTTTCTGCAAAAGAACCATACAGCCTTCCTTTGAAGCCTCATATAGTTATTAGGGACTTTCCCGGGAGGCATGTTGAGTACGAAATGTACTCATGGCAATAATTTTGTTGAAACAGAGTTCCATGAAGACGAAGGTGATGATTACTACTATGGCGATCCGTAGGAGTGAGTTCACGTGGACTACATCGACTGCCTGTGGCTGAGATGGAGTCGCTACGCATTTTACTTTCCGCTGTTTCCTGTTTGTAATAAATTTATATGTATGCCTTATGGCAGATTATGGTACTTGTAAAATCTTTATGTATTCTGCAATGATACCATTTTGTTGTGTTGTCAACAATGATCCTGGGATTGACAATTAAACACAGGAGGGTCTGGAAATTAATTCCGGGTTCTCACAAGCATTCTTACATTTATCCCAAGAATCTATGCTATTCCTAGGTAAGAATAGGAGCCACTCCTTAGCTCTTCCTCTCAAGGAGAAGGGGAAAAGCTTAAGTTTAACAATATCACCATCTACTTCATTGTACTTTTGCATATCACGAAGCTCAACAAAATTATTTAAATGCAAAGCACCAACATCTCCAACTCCGGAGAATTGTTCTTTCATAACAAGGTTAAGCAAAGTAGGTTTGATTTCATAAGAAGGCGCCGATGTGGCGGATGGCGAAATAGGAGTGCAAATAAAGTCACTATTGTTGTGACTTGTGAAGTCACAAAGCTTAGTGTTTTCAATGGAACCCATATTAACATCAGCAAGCAAGAGCAAAGTAACTAATTTTTTTGGTATAAGACACACAAGCAAAGATAAAAACTAGAAAGTAAACTAACAAGACTAAAAACAAAGGTAAAAGGTAGTGTGCAACTCCCCTATCTTGATGCTTGGAATCCCTGGCAACGGTGCTAGAAATTTACTTCTGGGGTGGGAGTTGAAGGGTCTAAAGCTTTTGTCGATCTAAAGAATCCCCAGCAACGGCGCCAGAAATTTAGCTTGATGGGTGCAGATAACACCTCCTTGTTGGTTACCCCAAGTGGGAGGTCATGATGTAGATAGCGGTAAATTTCCCTCGATGAAGATACCAAGGTTCATGTCTCCAGTTGGATTCCGGAGATCACAAGAAGGTGGCAATGGCGCCAGAGATTTTCTTGAGGACACCAGCTGACTTGGAACTGCACACAAGAACGCAAATAACTTTGCCCCCAACGAGTTCAGAGAGGTTTTCAATCTCTCTGGCCTTGCTGTTTAAAAAGTATCAAACAAAAAGGGGAGATAATAATAGTTGTGCGGCTGAAAGGAAATAAAGCAGTAAAAGCGAAGGTGTAAAGTATGATGGAAATAAGGACCAAGGTGCCATGACTTTCACTAGTGATGTCTCTCTCCAAAAAGACAGTAAAAAACTATGTTGGGTGAACAAATTACAGCTGGGCAATTCACATGATTATAAACGCGCCACAATGCTAATTATGCTACTTGAAAGCAAGGAGACTCAATCGTACAGGCATTACACCAAGACAAGTAGATTGTTTATTCATCAGCATGTACTTACTAATCATCCACCTTGATATATCTATCTAGAACATCTCGCTAGTATTAAGTTGCGAACCCCAACCAAATTGTAAGTTCAAAGCAACGGACAGCTGCCTTAACACTCTATGTGTAATGTAAGCAATCCTTATGACATGCAATCATAAGAACCATTGTTTACCCCTAATGGAAACAACACATTCCCTAGTACCATGTTTCTATCACTCAACGGACATCAGGAGGCATGAACCCATTATCTAGCATAACGCTCCCTCTTGGAGTTGCAATCTACTACTTGGGCAAAGCAACAAACGCAACGGAGAACATGCAAGACTACTCAAGAATTAAAATAAAAAGGTAAACCAAATATATTACTTATCACAATCTGAACATAATCTCATAATCCATCGGATCCCACCAAACACAACATAGCAAAGCAGGAATTAATACATAGGTGCCTTGATCATGATAGGCACCTCACAAGGGCTAAACAATGAAGCACAAGATTGGAGAGAAGGCATCATATAGCTATTGATCATGGACCCATGTTTCAAGGGGGGCTACTCACGACGCATCCCTAAGGCGATCATGGTGGTGAAGAGGACTCCGGAGGACAATCCTCCCTTCGGCAGGGTGCCAGGACAGGTTCTTCAAGTGATCTCGAGATCAGAATCACGGCGGCGGCGGAACAATAGTTCTTTTTGCGTGGCGGAGTTCTCTTTCGGGGTTTCCTTGACAAGAGATAAATATAGGCCGAAGGGGGACCTTGGAGGTGCCCCCTGGCCTAGGCGGCTAGGTGGCGCGACCACCCCCTGGCCGCGCCAGTAAGGTGCCTAGGCGGGAGGTGGACCCCCTCCGTCCCTCATACGGGCTTTTAGAGTCTTCCAAATTGGATTTTTAGGGATTTTTCTAGATTTTTTCGAGCACTTTTATTTTTCACCTTTTTCTACGATGCACGGACAAAAATAGACTGAAACTGGCACTGGGCACTGAGTCAGTAGGTTAGTCCAAATAATTTGTAAATGATATTAAAGTGCATCAAAACATATGGCAATATCACCATAACAAGCATGGAACAAGCAAAAATTATAGATACGTTTGGGACGTATCACGCGCTTAAGGGTTCGCCCGTGTGGGTTGCACGAGGAGTTCAAGCACAAATGACCTTGGTGAGATGTCGTACACAAGAGAAGTCCTGCAAGACAGAGCTCAATCGTTTTGAGTTTGTTAGGTACCAAGGACCTTAGTGAGATGTCATGCACAGGAGCAGGACCGCGAGACAAAGCTCAGTCTCTTTGGGTTTGTGAGGTACCAAGGACCTTAGTGCGATGTCGTGCACGGAAGCATGCCCGCAAAGATAGAGCTCAGTCGCTTTGGGTTTTTGGGTACCAAGGACCTTGGTGAGATGTTGGGCACGAAAGAAGGCCCGCGAGACAGAGCTCAGTCACTTTGGGTTTAACACAGCTGCTGCGACTGGCCACAAGCACAGACATCCTCATCTAACCCCCGCTCGTGCGATGCACAAGGGAGAATATTGTAGTGCAAGGAGCTCGCGAAGCAGAGGTGTAGCTCAAGAAGCAAAATTAGCATAAAATGAGTTCGACCAGAATTTTTTATTTTATTTCTGAAAGCTTCTACAAGATCTTCAATACATTCAAAAAAATCCAAAGGAACATACAAATGGTTGATGTCGACGTGTTGCTCGGAGCGCCTTGGGTTTGGGTTGGCCCGTTGGCACCCCCAAGGAAAATCCGTCGTGCTTGACACGTGGCTTCCACCGTGGGTGGGAACGGAGCTCTCACGACCACTGTGAGTTTAATTTTTGTGGTGACATGCTACCAACACAAGAAGAACATTAAGTATAACAATCAAGACATATAAACGGAGACAAATTAATATCAAGCAAGAGTCTATATCTAGTATTGAAACTAGTAAAGAAAGAACATAAGGATGAAAGACCTCTCGCTTTTTGTGACTCGAATGTCTCCAATCAGTGTTCCCGTGCAGAGTAGGGAAGGTTTAGAGGGAAATTCAAAGATGAGCCTAGGCTCATCTACTCCTGCGCAAAACATCTTTGAAAAGACATTTGAAAAAAGTTCAAAAAAGATCAAAAAAAATTGTGGTGAAAGATGTTTATATGCGAGATGTTTCTGTAAATTTTGGAGAAGTTCGTACTTCTGGAGAGCACGCGGAAAAAAAAGACAAATTCAACCCAAAATAGTACATGAACAGTATCTTATCAAGAAACTACAAATTTGTCTTTTTTGCACACGCGCTCTTCAGAAGTCCGAACTTCTCCAAACTTTGAAGAAACATCTCGCACATAAGCATCTTCCACTACAAAAAAAGTGGAATTTTTTTGAGATGTTTTCATATTTATGAAAAAAAATTAGTCTCCCTGGATGTAGATGCACCCGGGCACCGAATCGCTGCTTCCAGGATTAGAGTACTAAAATACTTATTAGTTGTTGATAACTCAATCTAGTAACTTTCACACATGGCCTCTTTGGAATCTTATAGTGACTCATCCCTAGGCCGTCGGTAAGTTACAAGACAATCTGATCAATTCTCTTTTGACTTTGAGCAACTCCTGCAATGTATGAGCGCAAGCAAGATAAATGGCAATTAGGATGGATGAAGAGAATAATGATGGGGGTGGAATTCAAAAAGTGAGAAAGGCTCACATCAATGAAGACAATCATAGGCGAGAGAAAACCAAATGATAGATATGATGTGAGGAGTAGGGATTGCCATGCAATGGATGAACATAGAGCTATGAGTATATGAAAGCTCTCCAATGGAATATACAAGCCAAGTTCTATAGTGCAATGTCCCCACATAGTTATGCATGAATGATATGAAAACTCTCTATGAAGTACAAGTGCTACTTTGAAGCAAAAGTGTGGATATTTAAGAAGAAGAATAGTAGTGTTGCCCCCTCTATCTCTTTTCATTTTCATTTCCTCTTTCTTTATTTTTTCTATTTTTGTGGCCTCTATGGCTCTTTCTTTTATATATCTCATTTTCCCTCCTTTTGGATCTTATCATGTGTCCTCTTTGGGATCTTTTTATTTTGTCCTCTTTGGGATCTTTTCTTCACTGTAAGGGCAACACTCTATATAAACATGAACATGATCAACACACTTTTACAAGGTTCTCATAATGAAAATAGAACTATATCATGATGTATGCAATGTATGCCTCTGATAGCAGGATATGCAATGATACTAGCACGACATGTAGCAAAAATCCCAACTGATATGCCGCTTTATGATAAAAAAAAGCAATATGACGATGAAGAATAGCATCAAGTCATGAAAGATGGATGCTAAATGGCAAAGTATCTCGGATGGCTATGGAAATGTCATGATAGGTAGGTATGGTGGCGACTTTTTTGAGGAAGATATAATGAGTCTTATGTATGACAGAGTGTATCATGCCAAGGATTTGGATGCATGGGAGAAGTTTGCACCAACTCTCAAGATGATAAATGGAAATGCACGGTACCGAAGAGGCTAGCAAAATATAAGGATGGTGGAAGCGCCAAAAATCGAATACTTGCAAATAATACCTCAAGACTATTTCAAGATACTACTAAACTCAATTTTGCAACCTAGATCATCTACTCAAAAGCAAGATACACACCTAGTGCAACAAAGCCAACTCTCTAAAGAATAAAAGCATGAAACTCAAGAGAGTTCTAGAAAATCTAATTCACACCTCTTAGAAAGAAATAAACATGAAAAACAAGAGCTAAACATGGCAGCAGCTAGAAACAAAAAGTGAACACTCAAAAGATAGAAGTGAAAACATGAGCATTCTAGGAAAAAGTGGAGCGTGTCTCTCTCCAAAACAAAGCATGCTAGGATCCAACTTGTTATGACCAGCAAACAAAACTGAAAACTAAAGAGCAAGACACTCCAAACAAAGAACATAACATGTGAAGCAATAAAAATATCTACTACTAATATAAAAAGAACCAAGGGGTCGGGCTGGAACTTTGTATCTCCACCGTACATTTCCCTGTATCCAACGTCCTATTACGCCCGTGTTTAGCGGGCACAACACGCTACTAAGACCATCCTAGCCCTTAATCGCGCAGCTAATCCAATCGTAGCCCGTGCACACAACTATGGTCCTCCTTCCCTATCGTCGTAAACTTCCTTCTTCTCATCCATGGCCCCATCTACGCCTCCGGCTGCCATCGTGCTCCTCCTTCCACATTCCAACCCATACCACTCATGCGTGTTGCTCACGTGCCGCCCATATCCATTTGTGCGCCACCTCCCCTACGACATATGTCGTCGGCCTATGCACCACCTCTCATGCGTCGCTCGACGCCTCATTTACTGTGTAGGTTGTCGCGTCCATCTCCTCTATGTCGCTAGCTGACTCCTCTGCAGCGTAAACCGCCTGGACTCCGCATCCACCTGCTAGCCGACTCCTCTGCGGTTTTTGGGCGGTTGTTGTAGAAGGTCGTGCCCAAAACCTTTTTTTGGGGGGAGATGAACTTTTCCATGCCAAAAAATCACGCACTTTTTTGTTCCCAATAAGCTTAAACCGAATAGAGACATGTCCTCCACATCCTAGCAAACCTTGTTTTTCTATGTCACTCTCTCTCTTAGGCCTTGTGTAGTATGCATACGATGTTACGATGTTCCCATGTTACCTTTGTTTTGGGATATCATGTTACTATTGTTGGATGCTATGATTATTATGATGTTCACTATATCTGACGAAGGATGGAAGGTCGAGCTATCCTACCTTGACACTTTGTCCATTCGAGTCAGCTAGTATCCGAGTCCCGGTTATTGGTTCTTTGTTTGAGCGTGCCTAACCACGTATCAGATTTATGTCCCCCCTCCTGAACTTACCTACCTAGCTCCAAACATTTCTAGTGGTGGCCCGAGCTGGTTTTCCATCTGTACCATAGAAGGAGAAGCATGAGGGCCCCGTAGATTCTTAGAACTAACCCACCCGGGGTAGTGGGTGAAATTCCATGTTGGTCCAATTCTTAGCGGGCTAGGGGTTTGTTGCCTCGGTCTCACTAACAACTCGGTCTACCCTTGTACTTTTGTTTGAGACTCCGTAAGAAAAAAACCGTCCAAGACTAAGGAAACACAAAATAACATGTGCGTGATTCCCTTAACTCCAGGAACCGCCACCGAAGTTCAAACTACAATGATCGATTATCATTTTTCAAGAAACGATCACATTCCTTCTTCCACATCCATTTGTTTTTCTTCCCCTCTTTTTCCTTATCGTCCTCCCCAACACCCACCCCCTTGCAAGCCATGGATGACAAGAAACTAACAACGGAGAACCACCGCATCACTTCCCATGGCGCCATGGTGCTGGAGATGGTATACACTGATAACCCACAACTGCAGGGGATCGAGATAGTCTTCGCGGGTAAGAATAACCCAATTTATAGATTCGACTCAAGGGGAGCCAAAGAATATCCACAAGCTTTAACAGTGGAGTTGTAAATTCCACCGCACCTGAGATACACTTACTTGCAACAAGATATTAATAGTAACTACGATATGGAAGTGATGATAGCAACGGTAATAGTGGTGGTGAAACAGCGAAAGTAGAACAGCGAAAGTAAACAACTAGTAACCAGCAGAATTAAAACACTATAGGCTAGGGAGATGGATGGTTGGGCGCTGCATGGATAAGACACATCATGTATTTAACTTGGGGCAAGGCACACAGAAAAGCAATGATCATCTAGGCATAAATCAAACATCAGACATGTATCCCAAAGGTAGTTGTACGTGCTTGCAATAAGAACTTGCACAACATGTTTTGTCCTACCATCCCGCTACGAACGGGGCCAAAAGGAACTTATTGAGATTAAGGTGCTCCTGTCAAAGAGCACCGAAACAAAGCATTAACAATCAATGGATACATGGAATCCTCAAATTATAGCCCATCCCCTTTGGTGTCCCAAGCTGTCACCACTGGGATCGCCGGTTCCGGACTATAACAAGTGCATACAACTCATAGATAAGATCAAGAACACAAATATATTCATTAAAACACAAAGGGTTCAGATCTGAAATCATGGCACTCACTACTGGAATTCTGTCGTTTGCCATCTGCCATGGCAGTCGGCAAACATAAGAAAAGCGGACGGCAAAGCCTTTTGCCGTCTGTCGGCGGACGGCAAAGCACTCGGCAGCCATTTCTTCGGCAAAGAGGTGCTTTGCCGTCTGCGTATTATCGACGGACGGCAAAGAGCTTTGTTGTCTGTTTTTTTGCTAGTACTCGGCAAAGTAAAGAATACAGGTATTATGTTCATAGGTGGGTCCGCCATGGCTTTGCCGTCTGTTATTATTGTACCGGACGGTAAACATATTTCCGTTATACAAAAAAAAACGGAACAGCAGCTACACGTAGCCGCACCTCCTCTGCTCCCTACGCTACTGTCCGAGGAGTCCAAGCAGCCAAAGTGTTGTTGTCCGGCGAGTTCTTCGCCGACGAGTCCGACGAGATGATAACCGCTACTGGACGGCGACGCAAGACTGACAAGCAGGCGAGACGAAAGTCCGGCCAGGCGATGTCGGAGGCGGCACAGCCGACGGGTTGAGGCGAGGCGCTCGGCGGCTCGAGTAGAGACCTTGTCACGGAACGACCGGTGGAGGTTGGGCGGCCAACGGCACAAGGCGAGGCAGCCGGCGGCTCAAGACGAGCCCGGCGGCGCGGCCGGAGTTGCTGGCTGGGGCGGAGGAGGCGGGGCAGCCGCGGGGCGACGACCGGCTCAAGGCCGCGCGAGGCGGAGGCGAGGCGAGACCGGAGCATGGCCGGAGTTGCGGGCGCTGCCGCGGGGCGTAGGCGAGGCGAGGACGGGGCGTGGCCGGAGTTGCTGGCGCAGACGCGGGGCGGAGGCGAGGCGAGGCCGGGGCGCGGCCGGAGTTGCTGGCGCAGCCGCGGGGCGGAGGCGAGGCGAGGCCGGGGCGCGGCCGGAGTTGCTGGCGCAGCCGCGGGGCGGAGGCGAGGCGAGGCCGGGGCGCGGTCAGAGTTGCCGGGGCAGAGCACGCGGGGCGGAGCAGACAAGACCAGCGAGGAGCTATGACAGGAGCCGATGCGTTCGTGGACAAGGAGAGGATAAGGGAGAGAGGTTCACGTGCGTGCTGTGGGCATGGGGCTAGTGGGGATGCGGTTGGTGGGATGGGTTTGATGCCACGTCATTGATCTGTGTGCTCAGCTGCTTAGCCAATAGGAGACCAGTTACCATTTTGTGTTTGTTTATTTTATGTAATTTGATGAAATAATTATTTAAAAATATTTAGAAAAAATTCAAAAAAATTCTACACCTTTTAGGAATCATAAACCAGCACCCCGCCAAATTTCATATTATTTAAAAATTGTTTGCATCTTTAAAAATATTTAAAAGTGGTACAAATATTCACGTATAACTATCTTTGCCATGAGCAAAATAAAAAACATATGGCAAAGTGATTTCTTTGCCGTCCGCCATAAAAACGTAGACGGCAAAGAGCTAGATTTGCCATGCGTGAAAATAAAACATACGGCAAAGTTACTCTTTGCCATGCGTGAGCAAAAAACAGACGGCAAAGTCCCTCTTTGCCATGCGTGGAAAAAAAATGGATGGCAAAGTCCCTCTTTGCCATGCGTGAAGAAAAAACAGACGGCAAAGCGCTCTTTACCGTCCGTCAACCTTTGCCGTCCGCAGCTGATGGCAAAGACCCTCTTTGCCGTCTGCCCCGTAAAAATGCACACGGCAAAGAAAACACACATGGCAAACGAGCAGATTCCAGTAGTGACTCGGGCCCAAAGTGACAAGCATTAAGAGCAACAAGTTGAAGCAAAGATGATAAACACCAATCTAGATGATAGGCAACATGCCCCCAACAATCTGATAAACTATTACATGATCTAACTCATCCAATCCCTACCATCCCCTTTGCCTACATCAGGGAATTACTCACACGTGGATGGAGAAGTCATGGAGGGAGGATGGAGTGGTGATGACGATGACGATGGCGATGATCTCCCCTCTCCGGAGGCCAAAACAGCCTCCAGATTAGCCCTCCCGGAGAAGAACAGAGGGTGGCGGCGGCTCCACGACGAGAATTTGGAAAACGACTTCTCTTTCGGGGTTTCTCCGTCACGGGAATAAATGGGAGTCCTGGTAGGGCACCAGAGGAGGGGGGAGTCCCCCAGGCGGCCAGAGGGCGCGGCCCCACCCCTGGCCGCGCCAGGGGGGCGCCTAGGGCCCCCTGGGCTCCCCTCTGGTCCCACTTTTGGCATCTGGCTCCTTCGGGTGCGTGGATTTTCTGGTATTTTTCTGGGAATTTTCTAAGACGTCCAAAAATCAATTTTCCTGTGCACAATAAAACCATACAGACAACTCTGCTGAAAACAGTGTTAGTCCGGTTAGTTTCGTCCAAATCATGCAAGAATGAGGGCAAAACAATAGCAATTATGTTTGGAAAAGTAGATACGTTTGAGACGTATCATACACCAACATGACGGAGACTGTGGAAGGAATCACCGCCTTGTAGTTGAGATGGCTTCAGGAGGATAAGTACAAGTTCATGGGCATTGACCTCGAGTACACGCGTCAGTGTAGTTACAAACGACAAGGAGTCTCTGTCGTGCAACTCGCCATGCACAATCACATCCTCGTGTACCACTACTGCAAGTCAAAGTGGTGCCAGGCATTGGTTCAATTCTTGTAACGCAAAGCGATAAAATGTGCTAGCATGGACACTAGGGTGACAAGATCATTCTTGCACGTGAATGGTTCTCAGTTACAAACAAGCACCACGTCGACATCCAAATGAAGTTCTGTATCAAAGGTGGTTGTCAAAGGGACTCCATGACTGACCTTGTAGCAGCCATCATTCACCGCTCGTACGAGAACATGAAGAAATCATCCCCAAAGGACAAGCACGAGTATTGGGAGTGGAAGACGCTTTTCTCGTTGCACCTCGAGTATGCATCAAAGACGGGTACGTGAGCTATGAGTTGCACCGTAGGTTTCTAAATTAAGCATGGGCAACATCATCTTATACTATCACCATTAAGGGAATGACTCCCCCTAAGACAGAAGAGGGAACTTCGAGCGGCTGCAAGCGGGGGATAGAAAACTACTGATGGTCAATTGCTAGAACTTTCATGTCTATGTTCAACTAGTATATATGTTAATTTACGTTGGGAGATTATATGTTCTTCTATGATTGTAGTAGGTCAACGATGTTGCGTGTATTGTATTACTTAATTACGTATCACAATAAGTGTTTGTAATCATATATCTACTTATTGTGTGTAAAACAAAATGGTGTGTTGATGTACAAATGCATGGTAGTTATGTAAAATTATGTGTTTGTATCCTTGGTATGCCTCACCATTCACCTCGTTGTGCCACCATATCACCTTATCGAGGACTGGTATTTGAGGAGGGCCTAAGTCAATGTTCCCAATTCCTTTTGTTAGAAGAGAACCAAATATCTTCTTAACAAAGAAGAAAAAGAAGGGAATCGAATGATCCCGGTATGCGGTGAAAGTGCCTTGGTTATTTGTCATAAGAAACGACCATCCAAGGGTAGATCCACCAAAATAAGCACATGATCAACACAAATCAAAAAGTTGAAAGGATCCCACAGGTGCCATCACAGCAAGAATGTATGCCAATGAAACATGCATTTTACTCTTTGACGCGACCTTTAAATCCGATCGCCATCATTAAACCAACATGTGCTTACCTTGGTGAAAATGCCTTGATTGTCTTTCATTAGAACATGATCATCCAATGACAAACACACAACAATATGCACATGGCCGAAATGGGTCAAAGTGTCGAGAGGTTTCAACTTAATGCCCATAAGTTCCTTCATTTCTTAATATTTTATCCTTCAATGTGTCCTCTAAATCCAATCATCGACATCAAATCAGTTTGTGCTTACCTTGGTGAAAGTGTTTTGGTTATCTTTCGTAAAATCGACGCATGATGGCAATCGATGAACCATGTCGGCAGCTGATAGCTAGTCGGACGCAATAAAAAATACGATATTTGGCTTCGATCAACCTTTTGTGAATTTATAGGTAGAGATCAGACTATTTCTCTATATAAAAACAATTTGATTGTTCATAGATGCTCTACCTAAAATATAAACGAAAAAGAAAATCTGTGAGAAAAGCTTTTGGGTTCAAACTCTTTTTTTATGGGATGGGTTCAAACTCTAGATAATCTTTTATGGAAAAGGTAGTGTGATGAAGCTGGTGTAACTTAGAAGATTCAAAGAGTGTTTGGACAGCTGTACCTCACTTACCATGTGGCCCAGGTGTTCTGCCCCAGCGGCAGCACACAACGCACTCATCAAACAGAGCAGCCACTCGAGTCGATCCCCAATCCCCTCCTTTTTTTCTCTTCCCCACGCCGCCTCCCCCCCCCCCCCCCCTCCCTTCGCATCCGGCAGAGGAGCCGGAGGAGGCGGCGGTTCGGCTGCTGGCCCGTGGAGAAGACGAAGACGACGACGCCTACGCCCAAGACGATAGTCACAGTGACAAGGCGGCGCGGTGTGGTGCGGGCCGACGATGTCATCGACCCCACCGGCGCGAGATCTCGCGCGCCTCGACCCCGCCGCCCCGCCCACGCGAGATCTTGCTGGTCTCTCCCTCGCCTCTGAAAGATCTCGCCGACCCCGGCCTCGCCACGGCTCTCATGCGGCGACGCCGGCAGGTTAGCACCCGTGATCCACTTCCTTTCTGTGCTCCACTGTCCTCGTATTTACCCCGTCCTGCTATTTCCTAGCTTAATTTGCATCATGTACTCTCTTCAACTCCTTCAAATTGGTCATTTGGCATATTTTCCCTGCAAACTTTGCACACTGTAATTGGAGAATTTTGTGGTATCTGGCAGACCAATCGCCTGACCGGCGCGGTTCATCATCATCATCCACCTGTAAAGATTTCCTCCGGAAGTTTGTGGACAACGAGCTTTTGACTGCAAGCCTAGAGGATTGGTTTTCTGGGAACAGCCAAGACTCTGGTTTCCGGAAGCCGGCTTTCGATGTTCCTTTCGACCTTACAGAGCTGCAAAATTTTGACTATGCTCTGGAAGGTGTTACTTTTCAGCAGCTACTGCGGATGCCAAACGCTCTTCATGCTCTGACATCCGATGTTTTTGAAGCTACTGCGCACCTTGCCCTGGAGGATTTTCTGCATGCTGGCATTAAGGGACTGTGGGAAGCTTTCTGGGGTCTTGAGGAAGCTATGCCTTTCTCTGTCGCTTGTATACACAGCACAAGCTCCAGATTTTACCCTGCTGAGAAGGCTATCGGCAGTGGAAAACTTGATGGTGTTTGTGCGACAGCTGTGCTGCTCAAGAATTCAAAGCATTCACAAGGAAGGTGGGATCATATTGCTGTGTTGGCTTTATTGAGACCTGATATTGGAATGGTTTCTGCACAGAGTGACCAGCATCTGTCTCCTGCTGTCCTTGGGGAGGCGCTATTCTTTGCACTTCGTGTATTACTTTCTCGGAGCCTCAGCAGGTCCTCCACCGTCCTTCGGAATTCAGATTCTGTTTATTTGCTCCTTGTAGATTCACAGTTTGGAGGGGTGGTGAATGTCCAAGGCGATCTGAACAAGCTAAATTTTGATTTGAACAATGTTTATGAGTGTGCTGCTGAATGGATAAAGAAGGAAGCCAAAATTACTGTTTCTTCGGTTGATCGAGTATGGAATAAACTTGGGAATGCCAACTGGGGAGACGTTGGGACCCTTCAAGTTCTCCTTGCAGTTTTCCACTCAATGATCCAATTCTGTGGAGCACCAAAGTATTCTCTTGATGAACTGGCCACAGAGCATAGTTCCCGGCTACAGAGTCGAAGATCGGAGAGACACTTGGTTGACAGGCAATCCAATGGAAATGGTCTGTTTCGATTCCAGCAGCGAAGTCATTCTCCTGAAATTGTTGAAGTGCAGGAGGAAGGCACTGTTGATGTAAAACCAGAGGAAATCTTGAAGCTTGAGATAGGGTCCATTGTCTTGATGGAAGAGTCTAACTGCCAGAAGGGTTTTCAAATCAATGATATTCGAAAAGAAAGCGAGCCTCCTATTTATGGTGCTATTCCTGTGGAAGATTCTACCAAATCCTATTTGTTGTATGTGGGTTCCAGTCCTTCTCGTCTGGAGCCAGCATGGGAGGATATGAATTCATGGTACCAAGTTCAAAGGCAGACAAAAGTTCTTACTTTAATGAAGCAAAGGGACATATCGAGCAGATACATACCACAGATGGTAGCTTCTGGACGTGTAGTCCATCCAGGCCCATGCAACAAACCAAATTCCAGTGGGAGTTGTGGTCATCCGTTGTGCAGTACTCCAATCCTTGTCACCTCACCAGTTGGTGAGACCATTTCAAATCTGATACGGAACGGATTGTTTGGTGTTGAGGAGGCTCTGAGATGTTGTCATGACTGTTTATCTGCTGTTGCTGCTGCATCATCTGCAGGAATCCGTCACGGTGATATCCGGCCAGAGAATGTGATCCGTGTCAGCAATGGTTCAAGGAATCCACATTTTGTACTTATTGGATGGGGTCATGCTATCCTAGAAGATAGGGATCGACCTTTAATGAATCTTTTCTTCTCTTCTACATTTGCTCTCCAGGAAGGGAAGCTATGTGCAGCATCTGATGCGGAAAGTTTAATATATCTTTTATATTTCTCATGTGGTGGAGTCTGCCCAGAGCTGGACTCAGTTGAAGGCGCACTTCAATGGAGAGAGACATCATGGTCAAGGAGAGTTATACAGCAGAAGTTGGGTGATGTTGCAGCAGTTTTGAAAGCATTTGCAGATTATGTTGACAGCCTTTGCGGGACCCCATACCCAATGGACTATGAAATATGGTTGCGAAGGTTTCGAAGAACAATAAATGAAGATCATGGGAAGGAGGTTGATACATCAAGTTAGTAGTGCAGCACATGTTCTTCCAAAATTGAAACATGGAAGATCAAGAACAGTGTTTGATACCTTGTATTGTTGTTGTAGATAATTTATCTGTAGAGTTGTAGGTCTTGTGAAAGGTCCATATAGCTCATAGTACCCTTGTCGGTTTTGTTCCATTTCATCTGACGGGTACATTGAAACCTCCAATCTGGCGACCTGCTGTTGATCTCAACTTGGATTTCTGACTGTATTACTCTCACAAGAATACAGTAGAGATCCTTGAGGATATCTGCAACAGGATGTGTTCTGGAAATGCTCTTCTCCAAGTTGGGTGAGCTGCGCTTTGGCTGATGTTAGAGATTCTGTGTTGGTTTACTCGGTCGTCTTGATCAGTGCCTGAAATGTTAAAACTTGTAACTGGTGGGCAGATGTGGATCTCAAAGTGTGTGGTATAGTTGGCAATTTTTTGCTCACTTTTTGTTTTTGATGAAATTGTGCCAGAGTGTATTTGTGAATTGTGATTAGAGGTGGTTTACTGGTGAGGCATAGTTATCAGCATTTTGTTTTGACTAAATTAAAAAAAAAATTGGCGAGGGGGTTCAGTGGTCAGGTGCACCTTGTAATTGTAAATGCTTGTCATGGTTCAGGTGTTCAAATTCCTGTTCTGCAATTGCTGGGTGATGATTTGTGCATTAACCGTGATTTGACCCGCGCGTTGAGAAATATTCTTGTGATGTTGGTTTGAATAGTCACTTTGCACTATGATGATGGTTCTGTTTTTGCTACGTTTTGGTGTCTATTTCCTTTACTTGTGCTTCCATAGAAATCTACCTCTCACGGTCTCACCCTCGGCGGAGAGCCTGAGACTAAAGACAGCATGTCGCGAGTCACTTCGAATTATATTTTTCATGGGGTTGAAAGTAATATTGTTTATTTCCGCATGATCTGACATAATTTCATCAAAACAATTGCGTTTGAAAAAGACAGGGCCTGCTTGGATTGTCATTTTCCCCTTAAAAAAATAACGAAATCACTAATTAAGTAGTACCGCTTGTAACAAACACTTTCACCTCCCCTCAACATGGCAATGGGTACCCGATACCCGCAAATCCGGCGGGTAAAAACCCCATTAGGATAAGGGTATGGGAAATAAAAATACCCATGGATTTTCAAATAGGCAAAAAATAAACCCAATGGTTATGGCGGTATAGGTATGGGAAGGCACTACCCAAGAACTCGCGAACCCGTACAAACCCACTCATCCGTACAATAGAGTAGGATACCCGTGATTGGCTTAAACCTCTTGGTGTGTTAAACGTATTATGCTAAAAATGTTATTTTCATGTCCTGAATTGCCTAAATGTGATATGTATGTGCTAAAATGTGATATAAATTTTGTTGACATGTTGAAATTTGATATATATGCTACTGAAATGATGAAATATACATATCAAATTGTTAAAATGTAATGTATATGTGATGAAATATTTAAATATATATTATGAAATGTGAATTGAATGAGATCCTTGAGATGGGTATTTTTACCTGCGAGTATAACCCGTACCCTAAAGGGTACATGTATGGGACAATTTAAAACCCGATGTGCGGGTACGATGTGCGGGTACGAGTACGAGTACGAGTACATGCATTACCCAAACACATACCCTGTCGGTGCCATGTTGAACCTCCCCGTGGTTGACAAGTCGCAGTCTGAATTTTATTCTTTCATAGATTCATTTTTAATGTTTTATCTCTTATATCGTGCATCCAAATTACGAATCGTCTTCACCGTTGGATTCCTTGCACCGAGATCTTCAAAACTAGATCCCGTCTTAATAGATTTTGATAAACGTTTTTTTATGAGTGGCACAGTTGTATCTATCGCGGAAGCAAACTTGTCCATCCATGAGAGGCACGATTGTGCCTGTCAGAAAAATGAAAAACGCGTGTATTCCTTTTTCCGCACCTTTACAGAATGCCTCTCGGGAAAAAAGAAAGAAAAAGTATTGTTTTCTTTTTCTATAGGCATGCCTCTCGCGAAAGCATACCCGTGCCTCTCGGGAAAAATGTGCCCCCCTTTTCTAGAGGCATGACCGTTTCTCTCGTGAAAGCAAACATGTGCCTCCACGAGAGGCGCGATCGTGATATAAAAAAACACATTTTCCCCCTCTTGTAGAGACACGGTCGCAGAAGGAAACCTATGCCTCCATGAGAGGCACATGCGTGCCTCTCTTAAAAAGAAGCATTTTCGTTCGTGTATTTTTTCAATTTGTTTCTTCAAGATGTAAGAAAAACCACGCGAAAATCGAAAAGCCAAAACCACCCAAAAAATAACCATCTAAACCCTGAAAACATGTAAAAAAAAAACCCCAGAAGGCGCCCTGAACGCAACATGCAACACGTTCTCAGCACGCCAAACATAACCCTGACGAAACTCTCGTAAGGAATACTATTAGTTGCTCCCATTGCTTCATTAGAAAACGGTGGATGGCTCATTTCATGCTTCATCATATTAGGCTTGTAATGTTGACACTTCTATCCTCGTTTACGCTAGTTGAATGATTTAGAATATAGCTCTCGGTGAGAGCAATTAATTAGAGGTTCTCCCCTCAGGAGCACTCACATAGGTCACTTTTGATGCATCTAAAAACCGTTGTGTGTCGCATTTAGGGCGTGCGTGAACTGTGACTGCATGCGAACTGTGGTTGTGGTTGTGGTTGCGGTTGTGGATGTACCTAAGCTAAAATAGTGGTTGCATGTGAACTAAAACTATGGCTACGCGTGAACTAAATATATGCCTGCATGAAAAGTAAAATTGTGGCTCAAAACAAAAAGTTTATCGAAACCTATCAACATGGGTTCCAATTTTATAGATCTTGACACGAGGAATACAACAGTGGAAACGGTTCGTAATATGGATGAATGATACAAAAGATAAAATATTTTGAAAAGACGGATCTACGAAAAAGGGCACACATTTTAACCTTCTTGTCCTTGCCTGCGAGATGGAAAATTTCTCAAAAATCTTCGGTTGCGACAACTGACGCGCATGCGTTACACCGTTTTTCAACACCAGAGTAAGAAATAACCTCCATAGAGGGTACACTCTAACTAGCGATTTCACCTCTAGGTCGGTCGTTTTCTTTTCAAATGAAAATCGGTTATGGTCTGTATTATACACATGTAATTTGTATAATTTCACACTGATTCCAAGTGGGGCCTTAGCCAACATTTATATTCAAGCATATTTTCCATTTCCTCAAATCGATCCAGGTATCTTTCTTTCTATATATAGTGTAAGGGAATTTCCAACGTCGACCCTTAAAACGAACGCCTCATCATTCGTAGATAGGGGGTCAATCCGTGGACACTAGTGCGAGAGCCGATTATCCAACATTGGTTGCAAATGTCTGCTAATAGTTCAACAAAATAAGGAAAAATCATAACAACTCAAATAGATTTTTAAGATATAATCTACATAGATCGGTTGCATTTCATGCAAATAAGACATTTTTCATGAAAAATACTTTAAACTAGTCTAAAACTACACTGGCGAGTTCACGATGGCTGCGAGCTCCAGGAATTGAAGTTGCTTCAATGCTACTCCCGGAATTGATAGTCGAACAAGTTAATTGAGCACATAGCAGAACCACAAGGTCTAAACATGGACTTCATTGGAGATGCCCAGCACGGGTGGTATCCAGGAGGCTGAGCTGCCTAATTGCCCTTCGCGGTTGCTTGGTATGCCTCCGCGTTCGCCTCCACAAGGGACGCGTTGTAGCTAATGCGATTGCGTCGAGCGGACTCGTAAAGCTCCCGTTGTTTCTCGATGAAGTTTGGGGTGTGCGCCGCCAAGGCCGCCTCGCTCGCCATGTCAACGTAGATTTGGCTCACCGCTTGCCGATGGTGCTCTAGGAGGTCCATGTTGTACCTCTAATCCTCCACCACTTGTCGGAAAGCCGAAAGCGGTGGCAGTGATGGCTGCTCGTCCTCCATGACGGTGTCGAAGTGGCCCCGCGTCTGGTCCATGGTGATGCCGGCATGGACCATCACGGGCAAGAACTCGTTCTTGGCATCTAACACCTCCATCATCGTCGTCGCTGATGACGGGAAAATGGCAGTGTATGAAAAATACACGTCCGCGTCATTGATACAGAGTGAATATATTTAAAATGCGTACATGCATGAATAAAAAGGGATATCAAACATAGCGAGTACATTATTTCTAGAACTTTTACATATACATAAAAAGATTTGTTAACTACATCTCCGAAGAGAAAACCCTTGATTAAGAATTCCAACATTTCTATTACATAGGATTACATCATATGACTATTACAAAAGATGAAATAAAAATAAGAAGTTCTCCTCGCTATCGTCGACGCCGGCATACTTGAGGGAGCATTTTAGTCTTCTTTGAATTATGATCTCATTTGATAGCATTATTTTAGCCCATATGTCATATCTTGCGCATGCACTAGTATTAAAAGTACATGGAGAATGCATGCATCAATTTAATCGGCTTATATCAGGAAACATATCGTTTGTAGATTTATCTTTGGGGAAGATTTTTGGATTATTTGCACACTATATGGGTATGCATATTTTGATATCTCACTTGAATTACTACTAACATTGTGTAGAACCAGTATGGTACACACCCGTAGCGTAAACAAGGGACTCTTTTGTCATGAGATGATTTGATAATATTTGGCTTAGCCTATAATATGATGCAAGGCATGTTTTTATTATGATTGATTTCACTTGTATTAATACTAACACCGCGTAGCGAATGACGCCGGCGGGCAGTATAACCAAGATGAAGATTTTTTATCTTCATGTTTGTATTACTACTAGCGAGACATAAAATGCCAGTAGTGTAACCAAACAAGAAGTGCATGAATTTTAGTAGATATAACGAAGCTCTTTGATTTGTACCCATGGCCAAACCAAAGATTAAATATGCATTTTAGAGCAATATCCTTAGTCTGTACCACAATGGCCAAACTAAGTGCATCGATTTTAGTAGATATGATGAATCTCTTTGATTTGTACCTGCGGCCAAACCAAAGATTAAATATGCATTTTAGAGCAATATCCTTAGTCTGTACCACAATGGCCAAACTAAGTGCATGAATTTTAGTAGATATGATGAAGCTCTTTGATTTGTACCCATGGCCAAACCAAAGGCTAAACATGTATTTTGGCAGATTTTTGGAGACTCCTTGGCTTGTACCTATGGCCAAACCAAGGATTGTAGGAGAAGATGTAGATAGAAGCTCTTTGGTTTTTACTCATGGCCAAACCAAAGGCTAGAGAGGAACCATGAACCCCACCTTGTCTTGAACACCGAAGTGCTTCTTCTCCTTGCTTCTTTTCTTCTTGTATTCTTGTGTCTTGATGAAGTGTTTGATGTGATGTGTGCAGTTCCCAGCGGCAGCGTCAATATGCAGAGCAGCGGTCGAGGGGAGAATGAACAGCGATCTGGGGGCGTGTATGAGGAGCCAACCCGGGAGGAATGTATGAGAAGCGATTATGGCCTCTATGAGGAACCAGTCGGGGCCTTTTATAGCAGCGGAGAGAGCAGCGGCAGGCTCATCCGCGCCCACGTTCTTTGATCGTGGGAACGTGGGAGCGGGGCTGACCAGTTGCGCCTGCAACGACGAGTGCAACACTACTAGAAAATGCCCTTTTAGTGGCGTTCTTTTTAGGGGTTTAGTGGCACATTATGGATGCGCCAATAAAATCAAGCCACTAATAAGGGATTAGGGGTGGCGCATTCTGAATGCGCCACCCCTAAGGCTCTTAGGTGTGGCGCATTTCAGAATGCGCCACCTCTAAGCTCTTAGGGGTGGCGCATTCTGAAATGCGCCATGCCTAAGGATCCTTAGGGGCGGCACATTCCTAGTGCGCCACTAAGACTAGACATAATGCACCACTAAATGTATTACAGAAAACAAAAAAAAGAATTACAGGAAACAGTAAAATAGTACAGAATTACAAACATTACAGATATTTTTAACATATTACAGAAATTCAAAAGACAATATTACAATGAGCCCAACAATTATTGATACAAAAGAATTGCATTACATTTCTTATTACAGAGATTTACAAGATTACATCCATCATCGTCTAAGGTTTAGAGGCCAACAAGATTCACAAGATTACATCCATCCACAATATTACAATGAGCCCAACAATTATTGAAAACAGAAAGCTACTTTCTTCATCATCTCTTGTTTGATCTTCAACCTGCACAAAACAAAGATTTAGAGGCCACATCCATATGAATTCATAGCAAATAACAACAACACAATATAGCATATATTCTTATGATCAACAACATAAAGCAAATCGATCAATGGCCAGGAGCATGCACATATGCATAAAAATGCATATGCAGTGACCTTTATACACAAAGAGAACAAAGAGTATTTGACACTACCATCTATTACACAAAGAGTACATCCAAATTACATGTAGGGCACACATTCATCAAACGACTGTCATATATTACATAAATTGATCACTTGTTCTGACTCAGCTCAGGGAATGGGCGACATCCTTCTTACGTCATGAAAGGCCTTGTGTCACGCAAGGCCTTTAGGCGGGCTTCTATCTCCACATTGGATGGTGCAATGTTGGAGTGGAAGATCGACCCCTTCATTTGTACTTCATGGCGGATGATAGTCGCCATCTGCGCTTGGATGTGAAAGAACTCCTCCTTAAGATTTGCATCAGCGATTTCCGCCTTCCTTTCGGCCCACGCTTTGAGATGACTTGGCAGCGTAAGGTTGTGTTGTTCCTGTACAATCGCCCGCATGTGATAGAGGGCGTAGTACGCATCCCTCACACTTCTAGCCGGCTGCTTGACGCACGGGAATTGCGTTACGTGGTTGAACACGCCCACGCCAGGCTGAAGCTTCCTGAACTTGTGCTTCACCATCTTGCCTCCGGCTTTTTTTTAGCCGGCGATAGCATCATCCAAAACTCTCATGATATACTTGTAATATTTCTTCTTCACACTCCCCGAGTCTAAATACATGGCATGCGAGTGTTGCGGTGAAAAGAAGATGAGCACGCAGTCTTGATCCTCACTGCATAATTAAAACAATCCAAAAGGAATGTTGGAAGAGGACAATGGAAAGCTAAGAAAGCATATATGCTACGGCGGCGAGTGAATGACTTACTTGGGAGAGTAGGTCATGATAAATGAATCCTTGCTGGCGTTCTCTAGCATGAAGTCTCTGATGTACCCCGCCGCGAGAGTTGCGTCCCCGTCGTCCATCAAGATGCTTTCACGCATGTAGAAGGGGTCCAATATCGCGACGCTCGGGGTCTTATCTCTCCTGATACTCATAGAAAGGCTGATCGAGAACAGACGGATAAGGCTATGGTCCAGCCGCTTGAGATGATACAAATTGAAGATCTCTAAAAACCACAGGATTATCATATCCGCGGAGATAGTGTTGATGAAGCCCATGTTGAGTGGCACCTTGGCCATGAAAACCGAGTACGAGGGATTCTGTTCTCGAAGAAGCATCTTCTCTAATGCCATAACACTGTGATGCACACTCTGCATATCCGAAGTTGCAAGCTCGAGCATGTCATTAGGTAGCATCGCCCTACCCGCCACATGGATTTCAAACGAGAGATCCTTGGGTCTTGGTGGCCCGTCCTGAGCCCGGATCGGCATTGAAGGTTGGCTTCTCGAAGTGCTCTTCTTTCTTCTCCGTCCCTTCTTATTTTATGATTTCGAACAGTCACCTGCCTTTATCTGATCAGTGGCCGCCTTATGGAGTGTGGACGGGCTGAGAATAGATCTCCTTGTGGCATCTGCTTGAGGCTCGGTGAAGGCGCAAGCTGCTGGAGACATCTCCTGAGAAGCAGCAAAGAGACGTGTGGAGCAAGCAGGTTTCTCTCAAGACCAGCTGGACCGCGAGCTTCCTCGTCATGCTGGTAGGCTCCTTCAACAGGAGGCATGAATAAGTCACCACCTTCAAACAAAGTGTTGATGAACAGGTCGGCGCTGATATCATCATCATCAAGATCATCGTCTTGTTGTGCGCTGATAGGATCATGTGGCGCCGGCACGACGACTACCACATTCCCCCGTCATTAGGTGTGGTGCCCCTTCCCCCGTCATTAAACACATTTGGGTCTTCGGCCATAGGAATATTTGGCCGAAACAATCACTAAGGGCTTCCGGCTCGTCCTCATCGTACCCGGGGGGTTGAATGGGAGGTTCAACTCTCTCGTGCCCGAAATCATGAGAGAGATATGAACCCTATGCATCTTCGGTGCCATCTGCATATTGTGCATGATTCGATTTTGTGGTTGAAGGATTTTACCTTTGGCAACATCCTTCAACTCGCCATCCATGACTTGTAATAGAATGCATGGAGTGTCCTCCTGCAAAAGAGATATATGCATGTAGGGCATCAGAGAGATTCCGGTAAAAAAAAGGCAAGGAGATGAAGTCCCCGTTTGAGTTGTAGACGCTTATAGTTACCTTGAGGGCGTCGAGGTACTCCAATGAAGAGACCCCGCCGACGACGGCGGGCATGCAAGAGACGGAGGGCGCGCTGCCTCCCGTGGGGCGTCGGTCGTCCTATTTTGGCTGCCGTCGGGTGCATTATTGTTATGCCCCGGTTGCTCGATCGTGGTTGGAGGAGTCACCATCACGTCCGGCGTCGCGGTGTTGGCGGCCGGAGTCACCAATACGGCGGGAGTCGGTGCGAGAGGCACCAATACGGCGGGAGTCGGGACTGCCTCCGCGGTGCACGAGTTGCTGCCGACCATGTTGGGGACCGGTAGGGGCCCTTGTCCACCACGCGCTTGCCAGTTCACCAGTGACTGCATCATATCTGGAAGGATGGACTTCATCGTCTTTGACACTTCGTCCTGGACAAGATGCGGAAGCATGTTCACTTTCTCCTCCAGTCCACGAACATAAGCGGCATCTTCTTCGGTCCTTATCGCCTTGCGCCCCCTCAAACCCGACTGCTCCGCCGGTTTCCCATAATATTCAGACCAATTTAGGTCCACAACAAAGCCGACCACACGGCCTGCTGACGATGGCTTCGCCTCCACGTTGCCAACCTTCTTGACCGTGTTCAATGCCTTGTTAAAGGCGGTGTCCCACGGGCCGGACGGCTTAACCGATGACTCCTGCGATGAGGCGATTTTCATTTCTGCTTGCTGCAGAAAGAATGTGAAACATTAAGAAATTGTGAACTTCACTATAGAATGCAATCGACAAGGTCGCATGGTAAACTACTTACCACGGCAGTCGTAAACTCCTAAACCTTAGGAGCAACAACTATTTTCGAGGTTGCTTTGTCCTTATAGCTCCGGGCCCTCACAAATAATTCGGTCTGCGGATCACTTTTGTATTTCTCGAAGGGGTTAGGTATGCCCTCAGTGGCGTACTCGGCATCCTCCTTGTCCCATTTAGGCTTGGAACTTCTATAACTACCGGCTCCAAGACGGTGGTTACGTATGACCGGCGAACGCATCGCCTTGCCCTTTGCACTCGTGGCCTTGGCTTCCTCGGACTCACACCTAGCCTTGAAAAGGTTGTAGGTAGCTTCGTCGATCAACGGTTCTTTCTCCTTGAGCTCCTCCCAGGTTTGTTCTTTTCAATAATTGCCTCCTTGACCAGGGTTTTCCAACTGGACAAGGCCTTGCTCATCTTCCTGAGGGCCCATGTGTTTACTTTGTTCCCTTTGAGTTTCGTGTTATTGTACGGCTCCGGGTAATTGTATCGTCCGTGCAGCTTGTTGATAAGGAGATGAAAATAATGACTATTGTCACGACTCCTGAGGTTAATCGTGGTGATTGGCACGGTGTTGCGGAGGATCGCCGCGACTTGATGACCGTACCCTTACATTTGGGTTGTGTAGGAATCCCAACGGCGGTCACGGCAGTAAACTCTTGCCTGATGATGCCGACCTTGGTCGGTTTCCGATTCCGCTTCTTCAACTGGCTACCATCTGTGTTGGAGCCACCGATCGCATCATCCTCGCCGGTGTTCCTCTCGCCGTCTGTATCGGCCTCCTCCTCCATGTCTTCCTCCGGTGAGTCGGACTCCGAATCTATCTCCTCCTCATACTCCTCCTCGCCCGGAGGTACTTCCTCTTCTCTGTGCTCCTCGACCTCCTCCTGGGAGTATTCCCAAAATTGCTTCCTTTTTTTCCCAGCTGAGAAGAAGGGCCGGCGTCGGCTCCGGTTGACATGTTTTCACTAGTACAATATTAAGAAATGCAACTACTTAAATAATTATCACAATAAATAAATGCAACTACTCTCATGTTAAGAAAAATAGCAAAGGTACGTCATGCATGAACTCACGGAAAAATTCGGCATGACCTTTGCTATTTTTCTTAACATGAGAGTGCCCCATTCTCAACCGAAACGGAAGTTAATCAAAATTTCGGGAGAAAGGAGATAATGATTTGTACCTGCACCAAACAAATGCCTACATGTAGACACAACCAACACATATATAGTGTAGAACAATGCACTAAAATAGATATTCAAACAGTAGATATTCAAACAACATATATGTAGGTAAATTTCATATGGTAAACAATGCATTGCAAATTTTGTATACTTGCAAGTTCTACTTTGCAACACCTAAAAAACTCAAAATTTGGACCTACAGGGCATTGTCAAGAACTCAGAAAATTCCTAGTTGGACTCAATGATGAGACAAAACAGTGGATAAAAAACAAGCTTGACTAAAACAGTGGACAAACATGATGAGATAAACATGATGAGATCATGTAACAATGGCACATCAAAATATAAAACTATTGAAGAACAGATTCTACACTTGGTGGTTTCATCATTATGTTCATAAGAACAAATGCTTACCTACTGGTTTTTCTCCTCTCTCTTTTAATTCTGTTAAGAACAAATTCTACACTTGCTTGGGTTTTTTCATATGGTAAACAAGGTATTTTGTACAACAGTTAAACAAATGGGATGTTTTTCATATCAAATTGCTTTACTAATTACTTTAACACTACTTATAACAGTTGCTGGAGTTCTTCCCATGAAATAACAGAGGAAAAAAGTTTGCACTACAATATAAAAAATATCAGTAGATCTTTCCAAAATTTCATATACATCCATTTATCTAGAAAAGTTTTCATTAAGCTATAAACTTCATTTGATGGAAGTAACTTTAGAATTTTTTCTAAAGAATATAAGAGTCAAACCATATTAGAGATTTTACCTTTGTTACAATATCTATAACCTATTTTGTCTGAATTTATCTATACTTGCAAGTTCTACTTTGTAACACCTAAAAAACAGAAAATTTGGACCTAGGGCACTGTCAAGAACTCAGAAAATTTAGACAAAGCACCCAAGTGAAGAAGTTGTATTTTATTAATAACTATCTTTACACATATATCATGAATGGTGCAAGACTTCTATACAAGTGAAGAACACACAAGTGAAGAACACACATATCTTTACACATATAGCAGGAATGGAGCATACAAGTGAAGAACAGAGGCACTAGCTCTGAATTTAGTAGCATACTACACCATAATTTAGTAGCACTTGTCTAATTTTTTTCCAAAATCCTCCACTTTCTTTTTACTTGTGTTCTCTAAAAACTTACAACACTAATTTTGGACCTGTAGAACCCTAATTTACACTAGCTTGCACCTGTGGAACCCTAATTTTGGACCTAGGGAGCACGTGGAGGAAGAAGGAGGAAGAGAGGACTGACCTAGGGAGCACGGGGAGGAAGAAGGCGGCCGACATCGAGGAAGAGGGGTAGAGGATCCTCCGGTGGCGCCGCGACGGCTTAGGTGGCGGCGGCTCCTCCAGTGGCGCCAGGGCGGTTCTGGTGGCGCGGCTCCTCCAGTGGTGCGGCCGAAGCGGCTCCTCCAATGGCGCAGGGGAGGCTCCGGTGGCGAGGGCTACTCCAGTGGCGCGGCGACAGTGGCTGCGATGCGGCGACGGGGGCGGGTAGGAATAGAGAGAGAGATCGAGGGGGGAATGGGTACTGTGCGGGAGGGGGGGGGGGTTGGATAAGTCAAGGCTTAGGGGTGGCGCATTTTGTGGAAATGCGCCACCAAGTTGTTTCTTATGCGTGGCGCATTCTGAGGGAATGCGCCACGCATAAGAAACAACTTGGTGGCGCATTTCCACAGAATGCGCCACCCTTAAGCACACTTAGTGGCGCATTTCCACAGAATGCGCCACCCTTAAGAGTTTTTTTTTTGTTGAAATAATTGTCCTAGCTATCTATCTGTTTTTTTACCACTACTAGTTTTTTTATCGCTACTAAATATCTATCTAGCCCGTCAATTATTTCGCTCGTTCCAAATGGTCCAAGATACTAACATGGTTAGCGAGGCCATGGCCTTCCTTCCCGTCGGTGTGTTACCCATCCTATCGATCCACCATGCCTTAACCGTGTCGTCGTCGAACCAAGCTCCACAAACGCAAGGTGTAGCGGCATTTGGAAACATAAGAATGTGATCATCAATTACAAAGTGCAGATTAAATCCATGCATACACAAAGTGATCATAAATTACAAAATAGTTTCTTAAATTTGGAGCTAGCTATCTAGCTAGCGTTTCCGCACAATCTTCTTCTTGCCCTTCTGTAACACTCTCACTGTCAGTGAACAGTAATCACTGTTACTGTTCATCTCTACTGTTCAAAACTTTTGTTTAATCAACTTGGATCAAACCAATACCTGGTCAATTCAAATGTCCTTTGCATTGAAATCAATTTAAACCCAAAAATGCCTTTTGAGGAATAATAAAAATAAGTGGAAATAAAACTTTGTTCAAAAATTGTGAAAGCAATTTTGTAAATTGCCTAAAAATCAGTGGATCACATCCATATGGTTTTGGGGATTTATTAAGCAATAAAATAAATCCAACAATTCAAACAGTAGCCAAACCAGTGGGATTTAATACCTTTTTAATAAAACAAAAATACAATTGATTTTATTTTGGCACCAAACTTTTTGTGGCATCTCAATATGGGGTTATACTAATTATGCAACAAGCAACTTATTTTACAAAACTCATTGCTTGTTTGATTAAATCAAATAGTGCAGCAGCACAAATTGCAAATACTGGAAATTGAGAAAAGTTTATTTTTCGCCCATTGCGAAGACCCCCGGCCCGGCCCAACTGCGGCCTTCTCTTCTTTTCCCCCACCTCCCCTTCCTGTTCCTTCGGCCGAGCCAACCATGGCGTGGCTGGACCAGCCCGACGCCGGCGCCCGGTCGCGACAGTGCCCCCCCGCTGGAGCTAAATATCTCCCCCTTCCCTCCGCAAATTGTGGATCCCCCCATTCTTTCCCCATCTCGCCCCGCTCTCCCGCGTCGACGTCGCCCTCGAACCCGAGCCCCGCCATGGCCGTCCCCCACTGAGCTCGCGTGGCCAACGGCCACCCTGGCGCGCGCCTCCGTGTCCAAACTCCCCGTCGTCGTCGTCTTCGTCGCCCTGGAAAGGAGGGCGCCCCGGGAGCCACCACAGCCGTGGGATCGAGCTCGTCTTCAAGCTCCAGCCGCCGGTTGGCTTCGACGCCCAGGCCACTCCGAGCCCTCCCCGAGCACCCCCGACCCCCCCATCGCGCTCCTGGGTGAGCTCCATACCCATTCCCCCTCTTTTCCGGCCGAAATCGCCGATGTGGCGCCTGTTCCCCCGCCGAGCCGCCATTTCCAGTGGGCTGGAGCTTCGTGCTCGCCCCGCCGCTGCTTGGCCTGGCCGCGCCCAGGCATGCGCGCGCCTCGCCGCGCTGGCGGCGGCCCACCCGCGCACCCATGGTCCGTCTCCAGCCTTCGCCGCCGCGTGCCGCCATTCGCCGCCCTGCTCGGCTCGGCGCCGGTGTGCCTCGCGTGGTTAGCCACGGACTAAACCGGCCACCCCCCCTAATGGCAGGATTAGTTAAGCCCCCTAACCCCCACTTACAGGTGGGCCAACCCCCTTCTAATTAAACTTTGATTAAACTGCTAGGACACTGACAGGTGGACCCCCTGTGATGTTTAGTTAAATTAAAATTTGTATTAAGCATATGAGTCTATGACAGGTAGACCCCACTGCCTTTTATTTATAAAAACAATTTCAGATTTATTCCAGTGTATGACATGTGGGGCCCTCTGTTCTGTTAATTAAATAAAATGAATTAAATGTCCCTCTTTATGACATGTAGGTCCCACTGGTCAGTTTGACCAGTCAACTGTGCTGTGGATAATGTTTCTGTTAATAAATAAAAATAATTTAGAAAATGATTTAAATTGCTTAAAACTTTAGAAAATCATAGAAAATAAACCGTAGCTCAGATTCAAAAACTTTATACATGAAAGTTGATCAGAAAAATATAACGAATACGGATACGCTGTACGTATACCACCCCCACCCCCTAACACACCGATCATTGACATTTCCCCCTCCGGGCTGCCTGTCGATAATTCCCGGTACCGATAAAAAGTACCCGGATGAATTTATTCCGAACACGAAAGTTGTCCGGAATGGTTCAACTAACACGGATACACCCTCCATACGTTTGTCGGATGTCCACGACACCTCTGGCTTGATCCTTCCCCCTCCGGTCACCTTGTCCGGTAATCACCCGGAGCTGGCAGTTCATCCCCGGTTGAATTCCCGCTCCGAGCAACGTACTTTGCACTGCGTTAGAACACCGTTAACTTTACAATTGTCATGCTATTCATCTGTTTGCTATGATTGCTTTATATTTATTGTTTCTTCCCCCTTTTGTTCTCCGGTAGACCCCGCTGCTACCGCCGACTACACTGCTGCCGAGTACGACTACTTCGTCGACGACCCTGCCCCTACCCGCGAGCTTCCAGGCAAGCAGAGCCATTCTCTTCCCCAGATATCACCTACCTTTCCGTACTTTCTTGCACTAGGCATGGTTACTGCTGCTGCTATGATTACAATCCTATTCAATTGCATAGCCTGATTTTGTCGCCCCTTGATGTACCTTTCTTATCCTATGCTACCTATTATAATTATGCATATATTCAGCAGTGAACCCTGCGCATTGTTAGCTAGGATTAGATAGCGGGTCGTGATCACTCAGGGGAGTGAGCACGGATACTATATATACAACTGCACAGGTACGGAACAAAGAAGACACCGCCAAGGGCCCCTATCTGGGTTATGCCTAGTCACCTCAAGTGTGAGCTATCAAGGAGTAATCCTTGTACTCCACCCGAGGCTGACTTTGTCTTGCCGCCATAGGGTCCTGAACCTCGGTTGTCCTTAAGGTAAGAAGTCGGGCGACCCAACGGTGCCCGCGAGAGGTATATTGTCGGGAACGACAGGGAGGGTATGACTGTCGGGACCCGGGGTTAGCGTATGCAAGTCCAGTTAAGACATAGTCATATGGAGAGCCGAGAACCGCACCCACTTGTCTAAGCAGACAAGGCCAAGCACTAAACATTCTCGGAAAGCATCGTACGTGAGGGGCATCCCATCCAGGCCGGATGATCAACTGTGATGGGTCCTCATCGTCCACACACAAGTCCAATATGGGTGGTGAACTCCCATATTCAAAGACAAGTCGCCTCAATCATATTATCGACTATCTCAAAACTCTTACATAGACTTACTCCAGCCCGATCACTTAGTCGGGGTCTAGGGCGGGCTCGATCATACCACAAAGTGTGCACGAGACCGAGTCTCAAGCAATCGCATCGCGATGCCCCAAGCTGCGCACATCTAAGGGCCACTTGGTGTATGAAAGACCACCAGCCAGAACACAACTAAGGTCTCGAAAACCCACACACAGACATGCATGTTATAAACATACACGCAGCACACATGCCTTGTATGAACAGCAGGTACCATTGCAATTCTCTACAAAGTGTACATTTTATTTATAACTCTTATAGAGTACACACAGAGATCACATACATGTGATCCAACATTACAACACATACAGAAGCAAATTATGTCTGAGTATAGACAAGTTTAACAAGTGGCTTAAGAAGCCTTATTAAAAACACAAAGCCCTGCATGAGGGAACCAGTCTGCTGACTGGGACTAGACTAGTTGGTCTTCAGTCGTCCAGCTCGATGAAGAAGCCACCTTCGGGGTCGGTGGTGTCATCTAAAACATAGATTAAGCAAACGTGAGTACAAAGTCGTACTCAGCAAGACTTACATAGGAGCTATACTACTCATGCACATGTATCAAGGTAAAGGGAGGTGGGGTTCACTTGCAGAAATGCCAGCTTTGACTTGGCTAATCCTGAACTACGAGTACCAGACCTTGAGGTAAGAAGCGTACACGAGTCCACTACTTTCTCCAACCAAATACACCACTATGGTGCCTTCCTCGACTTCCCCACGAGAGAGCACGCCATAGCACTCACACTTATCTTGGTGTGTTTTAGAAGTGTCCGGTTCAAGTTAGCTAATAATCAAGCTAAGCTTTCCAAGCAGTCCATAACCGCGGACGCGGCTATTCGAATAGTTTTGTTAACCTTGCAAGGGTGTACCGCTACACACACATGACCATCATTTACCGCCTTTGTACTCGACACCATTCAAGGGGTGCCGGCGAGGATGCTCACCACAACTGTTACCTCATAGCCTATCTAGTCCGAGAAAGCCGCCTACTTGGGTTGGTTACCACTATCGTGAACCCGGCCGGTTTACCGAAGTGGACCCAAGCGATGTGTGCGTGGTGCATAAGCCGGTCTCGGGTGAGCCGTTCTCTCACTTAGCATCCAGGCCACAAGCCTACCAGAACTCCGAACTACTGCGACATCTGGACATCGAAAGGGATGAGTTAATAGGTTGAGAGGGGTCAGTGAGCCCAATGTGTGGTTGTACTATTCATCTTGGATCACCACACAAGAACTCGTACTAGGGCGGTGTTCAACGAGACAACCCACTGTGTACTCCTACACAGCCTCTCATCGTTCACCTTGTATTAGGGTCGATTCACCAACACTTTTCTACCATCATCAACATGATCACTACCATCCCGACTCACATCACAGTAACAACATGGTATCATACTAAGCATGCAATAAGCAGTAGCATTGCAGGGGTTACATGATATCATTCAACTCCTACATTTGCTAGGATTATGGTTTGCTTACTACTGTGACAAAAGATAGGTCATGCAAAGGAATGGGTTCATCTATGCGGTAGAATCGTAACATGGTGATCATCCTATACAATGCATAAGCGAGACATGAGAGGGAAGTGGGATTTTATCGACATGATCAATGGGGGTTTGCTTGCCTTGCTGACGAGGTTCGGGTTCTGGATCTTCAGCGAAGGGGGTGACCTCTTGCTCCGGTTCCACCTCTACTCGACAAACAAAGCACGAAGTAGCAATCAATATGAATGCAATGCTCAAGCACATGATTGAATGTTTAAAACTTGAAGTATAAGTTTTGATGTGTGTGAGGCAATTCCATTTAAGTGGAGTATATTGCATTTGAAATGCAATTTCAAAATCCACATTTGAATTTAACTTAGCCAAGTTGAATGTGACATAGTTTGATCAATTTTAATCAACTTCAAATGTGTATGATATGCCTCTGAAGTGTGGTTGAATTACATCATAATTCCATGGTCCAAGTAGCAAAAGCATTTGGTTTGAATTTGAATTAAATTCAAATAAACCAAATGACATATGCTACTGGTCCCATTTTAAATTCAACTCAAACAGAGTTGAAAGTTGCATATTTGGAAAGATAATTTTCTCCTGATCATTTTTCATATATTATTTGTCCAATTTGGAGTTAATATGAATTTTCTATGAATTTCCAAAGTTTGGGGTATTTTCTGGAATTTCTGGAATTCTTTTTAATTAGAAAAGCTTTTATTGCGCCAGCACTGCATCAGCATGACGTAAGGGGGGTTTTGACCCCGGTCAAACTGACCAGTGGGCCAGGGCTGTCAGCCTCTCATCTAATTTCCCTGTTAGATTAATCTAACAGAGAGGATTAGAGGGGGCTGGGCCCACCTGTAAGTGACCCAGGGGGGTTGGTTTAGTGGCTAATCACCCCGGCCACGTCAGGCTTGCCGGCGGCTAGCCGCGGGTGGCCACCAGTGCGGCGGCGCTGCACGGGGAGAGCGCTCCCGTGGTCCAAATCGCGCGCTTCGACCACTGAGACGAAGCTCTCGGTGTCGCGCGTCCATTGAGACCGAAAGGGGAGGTGGGGAGGCCCTGTAGGCATGCCGGCGTCGAGCTTTGGCGGCGGCGGTGCTACTGGCTAGAGGCCGAACTCGATACAGAGCTCCAAATGGCGCGTGGTTGGGTGCGTTCGAAGCAACGGAGCACGGGGAACGCAAAGGACAAGGTAGCGGGGTTGATGGCTTAACGGTTGCTCGGCGACGACGAGCACGGCGGCGCTGTACTTCGGTGTTCATGGCGAATGACGACAGGGAGCGAGAGGGAGACCACGGAGTAGTTCTAGCGAACTGGGAGCTCACCGTGAATCCAACTGAAGCGGTGGCGAAGTCGGAGGAGCTCGGGGTTGGCCGGAATTGAAGGAAGTTCACGGCGGCTCCGGCGATGAAGATGTTGAAGCTCACGTCGTCTGCGTTGGCGTTGAGCTTCGATTGACTTGGGGGAACGACGGAGTCGACGGTGCTGGAGCGACTAGACACGGCGGCAAGGCTGGAGGAGCTCAGTCGCCACGTCGGTGCACTGCCGCGCCGGGCTAGGGTTTCTGCGGTGGAGCGATTTCTTCGCGGGGAGAAGAACCAGAGGGCGAGGAAGGGGAAAGTGAGGCGCGGGGCGTCTCCTGGTGTGATAAGGACGCCTGGGGAGGCCTGGAAGCTTGAAGACGTCGCCGTGGTGTCCACGGCGTCGACGCCGCGCCACCGAGCTGCTTGGCAGCGCGGGGTGGAAGACGACAAGGGGGGCTTCGCGGGCTGGGCCGGCTGGAGAGGTGGGCCTTGCCCCTGGCGAGAGGTAAGTCCTTTTCTTTTTCCCTCTTTTTAATCTTTCCTTTCTTTTCTGCAATTTTGTTTTGACTTTGGTAAAAATACCAAATCATTTTATTAAATGCTGAAAACTTTTACATGGCCTCATAATAATATAGACTAGCCACTCATAAACTTTCAACATTTTTAAAATTCAAATGATTTGAATTTTAAATCAAATAGTGGTATTTCATTAATTCCAAGGTACTGTTTGAATATTTGAAAAATCTATGAGCATGGGGTGGGTCCCACATCACTTGATATGTCATCACACTCATTTATAAGACTTTTCAAAACTCTAACATGAATTTTTGGAAAAGATTTTTATCTGGCCTTTTGAATTAATTCATATGGGGGGTGTTCCTTCTCCCATTTTGATTTTGAAATTGATTTCCAAGATTTCTTTTGAAATTTTGACATGATGCAAAGGCACTAGCTAACCCTAGCACATACCTAACAGAGGGTTCTGACAACTCGCCCCCACTCAAAAGAATCTCGTCCCGAGATTCAGAAGTCTGCGAGAGGAAGGTGGGGTACTCGACAGTGAGACGGTCTTCTCTTTCCCACGTAGCTTCTCTTTCAGAGTGGTGTGACCATTGCACTTTCAGAAATCTAATCTTCTGGCGACGAGTGACACGCTCTGCGGAATCAAGAATACGAACTGGGTATTCTCGATAAGAAAGGTCATCTTGGAGATGAAGAGTTTCATGGTCGACTTCGCGGATGGGGTCCTTGAAGCAACGCCTGAGTTGGGACACATGGAATACATCGTGTACTCGGAAAAGGTGCGGGGGTAGTTCAAGTTGGTAGGCAACTTCTCCACGTTTAGCTAGAATGTGGAAAGGTCCGATGTAACGTGGGGCCAACTTGCCTTTGATACCGAAATGTTGGGTTCCCTTCAGAGGAGTAACCCGAAGGTAAGCCTTCTCATCCAGATTGTAGCTCTCTTGCCTATGATGACGATCATAGTAGCTTTTCTGACGAGACTGGGCTACTTTCAATTGATCACGAACAATGCGAACTTGCTCTTCTGCTTCCTTGATCATGTCCGGTCCAAAGAATTGTCTTTCACCGGTTTCTGACCAGTTTAGTGGTGTTCGACATCGTCATCCATATAGGAGTTCAAAAGGAGCCATGTTCAGACTAGATTGAAAACTATTGTTATAAGCAAATTCGGCGAATGGAAGAGACTGCTCCCAATTCTTCCCGAATGAGATAACGCAAGCTCTGAGCATGTATTCAAGAATTTGGTTAACCCTTTCGACTTGACCGCTAGACTGAGGATGGAAAGCCGCACTAAAGGAGAGATGAGTTCCCATAGCATTCTGAAAGCTTCCCCAAAATCTAGAGGTAAAAAGGCTACCGCGATCAGAATTGATTTCCAAAGGAACACCGTGAAGGGATATAATTCTAGAGATGTACAAGTCCGCTAACTGGCTAGCAGTTATAGACTCGCGAACAGGAAGGAAGTGAGCAACTTTGGAAAGCCTATCTATGACAACGAAGATGGCATTGTTTCCTTTCTGGGTTCTTGGAAAGCCGGTGATGAAGTCCATACCGACTTTGTCCCATTTCCACTCGGGAATAGACAAAGGTTGAAGTGTACCAGCAGGTCTTTGATGTTCTGCCTTAATGCGACGACAAACATCACATTCGGCAACAAATTGAGCAATGTCTCTCTTCATCCTAGTCCACCAAAATCTCTGGCGTAGATCTCGGTACATTTTCGTGCTACCGGGATGAATTGAGAGGGGTGTGTCATGGGCTTCTTTGAGGATGAGTTGCCTTAGTTCCTTATTCTTAGGTACTACCAAACGATTTTCAAAGAATACCGTTCCTTTGCTATCTGTGGAGAAACATTTAGCAACTCCGCTAGCAATGTTCTCCTTGATCCGGCGAACACCTCGTGCACGCCTTTGGGCAACTATGATTTGATCTTCAAGAGTTGGTTTCGCCACCAAGGTAGAAAGATAGCCATGAGGAACAATTTCAAGGTTGAGCTTGCGAAAGTCCTCACGAAGAAGTGGTTGATACTGCTGTAACATGAGGTTGTTACAGTACGACTTACGACTTAGTGCATCAGCCATGACATTGGCTTTGCCTGGGGTGTAAGAAATTCCTACGTCGTAATCTTTTATCAACTCAATCCAGCGTCTTTGCCTGAGATTAAGATCTGGCTGGGTGAAAATATATTTGAGGCTTTGGTGGTCGGAATAAATCTCACAACGATTACCAAGGAGGTAATGTCGCCAAGTTGTTAGGGCATGAACTACGGCAGCGAGTTCAAGGTCATGGGTAGGATAGTTCTCTTCATGTGGCCGCAATTGGCGTGAAGCATAAGCTACCACATGTCGATCTTGCAGAAGTATGCATCCTAACCCTTGCCGTGATGCGTCACAATAGATTTCGAAATCCCTTTTTGTGTCTGGAGGTGCAAGTACGGGTGCAGAAGTTAATCTTCTTTTTAGCTCTTGAAAGCTTTCCTCGCACTTGGGAGTCCATAAGAATTTCTTATCTTTCTTGAGGAGTTCAGTTAGAGGCTTTGCAACTTTAGAAAAGTTCCCGACGAAGCGACGGCAATAGCTGGCTAGGCCAAGAAAACTCCTAACTTGCTTAACCGATTCAGGTGGAGTCCAGTCAAGGACGGCCTGAACTCTCTCGGGATTCACAGCAATGCCTTTTGCAGAAATCACGTGGCCTAAGTAGGTCACTTCTGGTAGCCAGAATTCACACTTGGAGAATTTAGCATACAGGCGATGCTCTCTAAGTTTCATCAATACCAACCTTAAGTGTTCGGCATGATCTTCTTCGTTCTTCGAGTAGATGAGAATATCATCAAGATAAACCACAACAAATTTATCTAGGTACTCCATGAAGATCGAATTCATCAAGCATGAGAATGTGGCGGGGGCATTGGTTAAACCAAAGGACATGACGGTGTAATCGTAAAGACCATAACGAGTAGTAAAAGCCGTTTTGGGGATGTCCTCGTTTCGGATTCTGATCTGATGATAACCTAATCTCAAATCCATCTTGGAGAAGACGGAGGATCCTGCAAGTTGATCATAAAGATCATTGATCCTGGGCAGTGGGTATTTGTTCTTTATCGTCGCTAAATTTAGCGGGCGATAGTCTACGCACATCCTTTCTGTTCCATCTTTCTTCTTTACGAACAGAACGGGGCAACCCCATGGCGATGAGCTAGGGCGGATGAAGCCTTTTGCCAACGAAGCATCAAGTTGGGTTTTTAGCTCAGCTAACTCATGTGGGGCCATTTTATAAGGGCGTTTGGAAATTGGTGCGGTTCCTGGAACAAGATCCACTATAAACTCTACACATCTGTCGGGTGGCATGCCCGGCAGTTCTTCAGGAAAGACATCCGGGAAGTCACGAACCACCGGAATATCTTCAAGTTCGGGAAGGGGAAGTACATTCAAAGAATGCACTTGGGTTCTTGTTCTGGGTGAGGTATAGTTGATTGTTTTGCCTGAAGGGTGGGTGAGTTTCACGGATTTGCCTTTGCAATCCAGATAGGCATTCTGTCTTGATAGCCAATCCATGCCAAGGATGACATCAATGTCTGAAGACTTGAGGGCTATGAGTGAAGCAAGGAATACTAAACCCTCAATTGCAATCTGATTACCATGGATCACTCTATTAGTTTGCCATCTTGACCCTGGAGTTTGAATAACCATTGGCGTGGACAATTCAACAAACGGTAACTCATGACGAAGTGCATAACTTTCCGACATGAATGAATGAGATGCTCCTGGGTCGAAAAGAACGGAAGTAGGAACAAAATTGACTGGGAGCGTACCAAGAATGACGTCAGAGGCGTCGTCAGTCTCTTCGGCGGCGATTTGGTTCACACGTCCACGAGTGGCGGGAGGAGCGGGTTTGGCGGTGTAGACCTTCTGGGGTGGCTTTCCACGACCATTGTTGTTGTTGTTGCCTCCGGCACGTGGTGGAGCATTCTGATTCTGGATCTGGTTCTGGGGGCACTCGCGAGAGTAGTGGCATGCCTGACCACACTTGTAGCAAGCTCCGAAAACAGTGCGTGGAGCTGGGTTGTTTGGTGGAGCTGGGTGGAACTGGGTGGGTGGACGAGGCGCCGCATAGGATGGCCTCGGTGGGTTGTTCTGGCGGAACATGCTATTGGGGATCCAGATCTTGCGCTTCTGGGAACCAGAACTGGATGAACCGTCATCTCTAGGGTGTTTGCGGAAATCGTTGGGGGTGTTCATGTCCTCTGCCTTGATGGCCTTATTGTCAAGGACCTGGAAGGTGGCAAAGTCATGAAGGTTGAGCTCACGACGGAGTCCGGAGTTGAGGCCACGACGGAACCTCTCTTGTTTCTTGGAGTCGGTGGAGACTTCTTCAGTTGCATAACGAGCAAGTCGGTTGAACTCACGACTGAACTCGTCAACTGTCCTTCTGCCTTGAGTGAGGTTACAGAATTCCTCACGCTTGCGGTCCATAAGACCCTTGGGGATGTGGTGCTCGCGGAAGGACGTGCAGAATTCCTCCCAAGATGCAGGCGGTCCAACGGGGCGCATATTCAAAAAGTTCTCCCACCAAGAGCTAGCTGCACCTTCAAGGTGATAGGTGGTGTAGCTGACCTTGTCGCCATCTGCAACATGGCCGGCTTGGAGCTTCCTCTCGATGCTGCGAAGCCAGTCATCGGCGTCAAGGGGCTCAGTGGAGTAACTGAAAACCGGGGGATGAAGCCGGATGAAGTCGTTCAGAGACACCATCTCATTGCGTTGCTGAGTGGTGTTGCGTGCGATGACTTCCAGCAGGTGGTGAGAGTCACGGCGGTTCCTCTCGACCTCCATCAGAACCTGAGCCATCGTGGGTGGGGGTGGAAGGTTGGCTTCCTCCCGGTCGTTCCCACGACCTTGGTTACGGCCAATCTGGCCACGGGTTCCTTGAGACATCCTGAAGGTGAAAATCCAAAGTCAAACAGAGTTGATTGAAGAGTCTAATCAAGGTATTGAAGTACTGGAAGGATTACAGAGCAAAGGAAGTAATCATCTTGACAACATGGTGATAAAAGCATACAAGCCATATATTCACAAGCTGTCATACAAACCATACATCGTTTTAGTACAAGCATCAAGCTAATACAAACGTGCTGAAGATGATACATCCTTCAGAGGCACTCTGACTTCCTATACATTATTTATCTAAGCCTCTGGAACTTAGACACCTTGCTTACAACATACTAAGATACTACTACATCCTCACTAAGTAAGACCACAGGCGGTCTCACTCATCTCCATCTCCATAGTAGTCCTCATAAAAGTTACCCGCGTATCCCGGTAGCTGGAGGTGACCATCGGAAAACACGGAGGCTTGTGGACCCTGATATCCATTTGGGCAAGGATGGGGCCTAGGTCCAGTGTAGGGTGGAAGCAAAGGACCACGGGGTGGAAAAATTCCTCCAATCTCGGGCCAAGCAACTCGAGAAGGCATCTGGGTCCTCACAGGATAGATCGCATCGTACTCCACTGATCCCACGCTCACAAAGGGTGCCAAGAGCGTCAGTGCTCGATACAGACGAACACGAGTGGCGTGGAGCTCGAAACGGAGAGCGCGTGCATCACGATCTCTGTCACTAGCAAACCTAGCAGTCACCTGGAGTGCTGGATCCTCTGCAGAGTGGTCTGAGTAGAGTCCGGTGTAATATCCCTCTTCTCCTAGAAGTGCAGCTGGGATATAGAGGAAAGAGGTCTCTCTCAGCAAAGTGTGCTCCTCTCTCATCAGTGTAATACATGAATATGCAGCATCCTGCACAGCCATGTTCTCGGTAACGCCAATGCCATGTCCAAAGTGGATAGGCTGGGTGACTCCAACGTGGTGTGGGTAGATCCGGACAATGCAGTGGAACTGCGTCTGGTTGAAGTCGTGGAACTGCTCCTCGATGGTGTACTCAGGGTACCATCGATATCCCACATAGGACATCATCTCGATCAATGTGGCGGGATGGCCACGCACACCGAGGCACCTGGTCAAACGAACAATCTGCCGAGGGGGAAGATCTGCCATCTGAAACAGAAAGCAGGAGTTTGCAAATGCATCAGATTATGAGATAAACCTGGAATGACTCGGACAGCATAACGGCTGTAATTGTAAGAAATGACAATTTCTTTCAATCATGAAAAACAGCACTTACATAATACGATGTAAGAAATCAGCATTACAACAATGCTAGGAAAACCTGACACAACTTTCCTACGGCTATAAGGAAGCAAACAACGAGATGTGCTAATCAGAAAGAGGAGAGCCTAGTCCTATCTTCCCGTAGAACAAGATGAGGGTGACTCAGAACTCAGAACGAAGGGGGTAAGGAGAAAAAAGAAGCCTTACGTTGTTCCCTTATATACCCAGAGTAACTATATAACTATAGCAAGCTAGACTCAACTTCGGCCAAGGCTACTAGTCCTACAGTCAGTCCTGCTCTGATACCAAGTCTGTCGGGACCCGGGGTTAGCGTATGCAAGTCCAGTTAAGACATAGTCATATGGAGAGCCGAGAACCGCACCCACTTGTCTAAGCAGACAAGGCCAAGCACTGAACATTCTCGGAAAGCATCGTACGTGAGGGGCATCCCATCCAGGCCGGATGATCAACTGTGATGGGTCCTCATCGTCCGCACACAAGTCTAACAATATGGGTGGTGAACTCCCATATTCAAAGACAAGTCGCCTAAATCATATTATCGACTATCTCAAAACTCTTACATAGACTTACTCCAGCCCGATCACTTAGTCGGGGTCTAGGGCGGGCTCGATCATACCACAAAGTGTGCACAAGACCGAGTCTCAAGCAATCGCATCGCGATGCCCCAAGCTGCGCACATCTAAGGGCCACTTGGTGTATGAAAGACCACCAGCCAGAACACAACTAAGGTCTCGAAAACCCATACAAAGACATGCATGTTATAAACATACACGCAGCACACATGCCTTGTATGAACAGCAGGTACCATTGCAATTCTCTACAAAGTGTACATTTTATTTATAACTCTTATAGAGTACACACAGAGATCACATACATGTGATCCAACATTACAACACATACGGAAGCAAATTATGTCTGAGTACAGACAAGTTTAACAAGTGGCTTAAGAAGCCTTATTAAAAACACAAAGCCCTCCACGAGGGAACCAGTCTGCTGACTGGGACTAGACTAGTTGGTCTTCAGTCGTCCAGCTCGATGAAGAAGCCACCTTCGGGGTCGGTGGTGTCATCTAAAACATAGATTAAGCAAACGTCAGTACAAAGTCGTACTCAGCAAGACTTACATAGGAGCTATACTACTCATGCACATGTATCAAGGTAAAGGGAGGTGGGGTTCACTTGCAGAAATGCCAGCTTTGACTTGGCTAATCCTGAACTACGAGTACCAGACCTTGAGGTAAGAAGCGTACACGAGTCCACTACTTTCTCCAACCAAATACACCACTATGGTGCCTTCCTCGACTTCCCCACGAGAAAGCACGCCATAGCACTCACACTTATCTTGGTGTGTTTTAGAAGTGTCCGTTTCAAGTTAGCTAATAATCAAGCTAAGCTTTCCAAGCAGTCCATAACCGCGGACGCGGCTATTCGAATAGTTTTGTTAACCTTGCAAGGGTGTACCGCTACACACACATGACCATCATTTACCGCCTTTGTACTCGACACCATTCAAGGGGTGCCGGCAAGGATGCTCACCACAACTGTTACCTCATAGCCTATCTAGTCCGAGAAAGCCGCCTACTTGGGTTGGTTACCACTATCGTGAACCCGGCCGGTGTACCGAAGTGGACCCAAGCGATGTGTGCGTGGTGCATAAGCCGGTCTCGGGTGAGTCGTTCTCTCACTTAGCATCCAGGCCACAAGCCTACCAGAACTCCGAACTACTGCGACATCTGGACATCGAAAGGGATGAGTTAATAGGTTGAAAGGGGTCAGTGAGCCCAATGTGTGGTTGTACTCTTCATCTTGGATCACCACACAAGAACTCGTACTAGGGAGGTGTTCAACGAGACAACCCACTGTGTACTCCTACACAGCCTCTCATCGTTCACCTTGTATTAGGGTCGATTCACCAACACTTTTCTACCATCATCAACATGATCACTACCATCCCGACTCACATCACAGTAACAACATGGTATCATACTAAGCATGCAATAAGCAGTAGCATTGCAGGGGTTACATGATATCATTCAACTCCTACATTTTCTAGGATTATGGTTTGCTTACTACTGTGACAAAAGATAGGTCATGCAAAGGAATGGGTTCATCTATGCGGTAGAATCGTAACATGGTGATCATCCTATACAATGCATAAGCGAGACATGAGAGGGAAGTGGGATTTTATCGACATGATCAATGGGGGTTTGCTTGCCTTGCTGACGAGGTTCGGGTTCTGGATCTTCAGCGAAGGGGGTGACCTCTTGCTCCGGTTCCACCTCTACTCGACAAACAAAGCACGAAGTAGCAATCAATATGAATGCAATACTCAAGCACATGATTAAATGTTTAAAACTTGAAGTATAAGTTTTGATGTGTGTGAGGCAATTCCATTTAAGTGTAGTATATTGCATTTGAAATGCTATTTCAAAATCCACATTTGAATTTAACTTAGCCAAGTTGAATGTGACATAGTTTGATCATTTTGAATCAACTTCAAATGTGTATGATATGCCTCTGAAGTGTGGTTGAATTACATCATAATTCCATGGTCCAAGTAGCAAAAGCATTTGGTTTGAATTTGAATTAAATTCAAATAAACCAAATGACATATGCTACTGGTCCCATTTTAAATTCAACTCAAACAGAGTTGAAAGCTGCATATTTGGAAAGATAATTTTCTCCTGATCATTTTTCATATATTATTTGTCCAATTTGGAGTTAATATGAATTTTCTATGAATTTCCAAAGTTTGGGGTATTTTCTGGAATTTATGGAATTATTTTTAATTAGAAAAGCTTTTATTGCGCCAGCACTGCATCAGCATGACGTAAGGGGGGTTTTGACCCCGATCAAACTGACCAGTGGGCCAGGGCTGTCAGCCTTTCATCTAATTTCCCTGTTAGATTAATCTAACAGAGAGGATTAGAGGGGGCTGGGCCCACCTGTAAGTGACCCAGGGGGGTTGCTTTAGTGGCCAATCACCCCGGCCACGTCAGGCTTGCCGGCGGCTAGCCGCGGGTGGCCACCAGTGCGGCGGCGCTGCACGGGGAGAGCGCTCCCGTGGTCCAAATCGCGCGCTTCGACCACTGAGACGAAGCTCTCGGTGTCGCGCGTCGATTGAGACCGAAAGGGGAGGTGGGGAGGCCCTGTAGGCATGCCGGCGTCGAGCTTTGGCGGCGGCGGCGCTACTGGCTAGAGGCCGAACTCGATACAGAGCTCCAAATGGCGCGTGGTTGGGTGCGTTCGAAGCAACGGAGCACGGGGAACGCAAAGGACAAGGTAGCGGGGTCGATGGCTTAACGGTTGCTCGCCGACGACGAGCACGCCGGCGCTGCACTTCGGTGTTCATGGCGAATGACGACAGGGAGCGAGAGGGAGACCACGGAGTAGTTCTAGCGAACTGGGAGCTCACCGTGAATCCAACTGAAGCGGTGGCGAAGTCGGAGGAGCTCGGGGTTGGCCGGAATTGAAGGAAGTTCACGGCGGCTCCGGCGATGAAGATGTTGAAGCTCACGTCGTCTGCGTTGGCGTTGAGCTTCGATTGACTTGGGGGAACGACGGAGTCGACGGTGCTGGAGCGACTAGACACGGCGGCAAGGCTGGAGGAGCTCAGTCGCCACGTCGGTGCACTGCCGCGCCGGGCTAGGGTTTCTGCGGCGGAGCGATTTCTTCGCGGGGAGAAGAACCAGAGGGCGAGGAAGGGGAAAGTGAGGCGCGGGGCGTCTCCTGGTGTGATAAGGACGCCTAGGGAGGCCTGGAAGCTTGAAGACGTCGCCGTGGCGTCCACGGCGTCGGCACCGCGCCACCGAGCTGCTTGGCAGCGCGGGGTGGAAGATGACAAGGGGGGCTTCGCGGGCTGGGCCGGCTGGAGAGGTGGGCCTTGCCCCTGGCGAGAGGTAAGTCCTTTTCTTTTTCCCTCTTTTTAATCTTTCCTTTCTTTTCTGCAATTTTGTTTTGACTTTGGTAAAAATACCAAATCATTTTATTAAATGCTGAAAACTTTTACATGGCCTCATAATAATATAGACTAGCCACTCATAAACTTTCAACATTTTTAAAATTCAAATGATTTGAATTTTAAATCAAATAGGGGTATTTCATTAATTCCAAGGTACTGTTTGAATATTTGAAAAATCTATGAGCATGGGGTGGGTCCCACATCACTTGATATGTCATCACACTCATTTATAAGACTTTTCAAAACTCTAACATGAATTTTTGGAAAAGATTTTTATCTGGCCTTTTGAATTAATTCATATGGGGGGTGTTCCTTCTCCCATTTTGATTTTGAAATTGATTTCCAAGATTTCTTTTGAAATTTTGACATGATGCAAAGGCACTAGCTAACCCTAGCACATACCTAACAGAGGGTTCTGACAACAACCGACGTTACTGGCGTGCTTGGCCCCTGTTCGTATCTCGCGAGAGTTACCAAACCACGCGAAAGTCGAGCTCTACCAAGAGCACACGCGAGACAAGGTAAGGAGACGATTCACCTTGTTGGTAACCGCAGTGACTTGGTGGGACGACAGGGCAGGCACCGATGTACTGGTGGTCCTGACTGCTGTCGTTGACCACGGGTCGGTTAAGTTGAGGCAACGATAATGGTTGTCACGCAGGTTAATTAAAATGCTAAATGGTTCGGCGGATGACTTGAGAGGCCCGTTAGTCTGTACGCACTACCTACACGTGGGATTACGGTGTGGGCCCTCCGCGTCGTAGTTTGTCCGAAAGCTCTTCAGACGTCAGCAGTACCTCGGGCTGATAGCCGGGAAGCGGTCTTGTCTTATTTGCTGCAGCAGGTGTGTTTGGATTTGCTTTTGCTTCACCGGCCAGTCTCGTACCGTGCAGGAGCGTGCAAGGGTGAGGGACTTAGACCCCTTGGCGCATAGGATATAGTCCGGCGGATGGCCTCTCTGTTGAGCCTAGGATGGGCTGCGTCGTGTCGGATAGCCTCGGTGGGGCGTTCCCTAACAAGGTTCACGCCACCCTGGAGATCCGAGCGTGCAGGCTGAACAGTAGTGCACCCCTGCAGGGAGTTTAATCTATTCGAATAGCCGTGTCCACGGTAACAGGACGCTTTATGCTAAAGCTGGATCTTACCAATAGAAACTATTATTATTAAACTGTATGGTTCCGGGTTTTCTTCCTCGCGGGGATGTCGAGGAGGTGAACTCGGAGGCATTATTATTTGTTAATCATTACAACTTATATTATACAATGTTGCAGCAACTTCTTCTTCATTGTTATTTTATTGCTTTATATGAACTGTTGGGTGTTTCTCTTCTCATGCTGCAAGACACGTCAGAAGATGCTAGTCTTCGATAGGCCTAGCTTCTTACCCTTATTCTGATTTCTATCTTGCAGTCCACTATATATACAGCCTTCCCTTTCCGTTGATACAAATGCATAATGCTTAGTAGCGGACGTAAGACTCGCGGGTATACTAGATACTCACCTGCTTTATTTCCTTTACTGTTTTGCCTGATCGGCCGCTGCATTCGACGTTGGAGCCCAGGAGCAGGAGTACCCCGGAGGCGGATACTACTACGTCGAGACCCCCGCTGACCAGGACCAGGAGTAGTTTCGGAGGCTCCCAGGCAGGAGGCCTTGCCTTTTCGATCTGTATCTCTGATGTTATTTGTGCTAGCCTTCTTAAGGCAAAACTTGACTAACTATGTCTGTACTCAGATATTATGGTTTGTATGACTTATGTATTCGGGTCCTTGTGACCCCCCTTTATTGTAACATATTGGTTTATACTTTTGTGTTTAGTGTTGTGCTGTGATATTATCACCGTGGCACCCTAATCTCAGTCGTGTACCCTGTGTGTATGATTACTGTACACGGTCTGATTTTGGGGGCGTCACAAGTTAGTATCAGAGCCGACTACCTGTAGGAAGCCACCCCACCACTACATGTTCGAAGTTGAGTCTAGACTTTGAAAACTATTTTGCTAACTTAATATTTGGCTTACGGGCCCACATCGATGCCACTACGTGTGATATCTATGGTATTAGGATCCTTTTCTCCTTACCTATGCTCTGGGACTCTGCTCTCTTATCCTTGCTGGTAAGTTTTACAAAATCTGACATTAGGATCACGTTCTCTTGATTCCACCTGGCGTTTTTGGTGCTACCCCCATTGATTGAGTCGTGTCGCAGGAGTCGTACCCCAGATCCCGGACCGCGGATCCCATTCTCATTCTGGGCAGGCTGCGCGTTCTCTGGCATCAACTCCTGTGGCCAACAGTTTTCTTGCGGCGTGATTGACATAGTGGAATCTATGTCGCGTCGTGTAATCCTTACCGCGGTCTGCGCGCCGCCTAGTGTGTCCTTTTTCCTTAATTTCTACGACGTTACGCTGCCCGATTTTCGATTGATTCTATGTGTGGATGTGTATGTCTTATATGACTACTCCTATATATCCGCGCCTCCTCTTTGTTGTCGCTTTACCTATTGCTCGTTTCCGGCATCTCGTTAAAAATGTTCATCGCTGAAATACCCCTGTTAAATTCTAGCAGGATGGCTGGTCGTGGTGGTCGTGGTCGTGGTCGTGGTGCCAACGATCCACCTCCGCCGCCGGACTACATGGCCGCGATGATGCAGCAGTTTCAGATGAACCAGGTGTTCATGCAAGGAGTCATAGATCAGCTCCAGAATCAGAATCAGAACCAGAACCAGCACCAGAACCAACCTCCTGTGGTTACTCTGCGGGATTTCATGCGTCTCAATCCCCCTCTCTTCCACCAACCGGAACAGCCGCTAGATGCTGATGATTGGCTTCGTGACATCACTCGTCAGCTGGAGTTCGCTAATGTGAGCGCTGCTGATTATGTCACCTTCGCGTCCTATTTCCTGCGTGGTCCCGCTGCTCAGTGGTGGGACACTTACAAGGGCTCGCTAGCTGAAGGGACTGTCGTCACCTGGAATGACTTCAAGACTGCCTTCCGTGCTCGTTATGTCCCCCAGGCGATTATGAACCGTATGAAGGCCGAGTTCCGCAACCTCGTTCAGGGCAACAAAACTGTCGAGGCATACCAGAGGGAATTCCTCCGCCTCTCCCGCTATGCTGCCAGTGACCTCCCCAATGATGCAAGTAGGCAAGAGAAGTTCCGTGATGGACTCAACGCAGATCTCCAGCTTGCACTGGCTTTGCACGTCTTCCCCGACTTCGCCACCATGGTGAACCAGACTATCACTCTTGAGACCGCTCAGCTTAAGTTCGGTGGTTCGCCGAAGCGCCCCCGTGATGCTGGCTCATCTTCGGGCGCAACACAGAACCAACGCGTTTGGCTTCCACACAGTCTTATGCGTCCAACTGCCCCTGCACCAAGGCCGTCGTATGTTGCACCTCGTCTGCCTCCGCCCCCGCCGAGACAGCCAAAGACTGAGACTGCACCCCTCCGTCCTCAAGATGGCCTGTGTTTCAAGTGCCGTCAGCCAGGCCATATTTCCAGAGACTGCCCTCAGCGACAGAATCAACTGGTAGTTCACCCTGCTGGCCGCGGAAATGGTCGTGGCAACAATGGGACCCTCAACTATAATACTGGGTCAAATCCTCATGCTCGTGGTCATGCTTACAACATTGATGTTGAAGCAGCTCAGGCACAGCCCGCTACAGTGATGGGTATTCTCCTCGTTAACTCAATACCTGCTACCGTTTTATTTGATACAGGAGCATCGCATTCATTTATGTCTGGAGCATTTGCATCTAAGCATGGCATATACCACGAAAGGATGTGCACCCCCTTGGCCGTTAAAACACCCGGCGGCATGTGTCACGTTGACATGCTGGCACCTAACATCACCGTCGAGATCGAAAGGATTGAGTTCCTTGTCTCCCCACATATTCTGAAAACCTCCACCATCGACCTTATCCTTGGCATGGATTGGCTGAAAACCCACGATGCCGCACTTTATTGTGGCACCAAGGTCATCCAACTTTTTCATCCTTCTGGCGCGATTGTGAGTCACACTGCCATTGTGTCGATGAATGCTGAAGCTCGTATATATGCTCTGAATGCCTTGAATGTCGCACCTCTCGAAGGGATTGAGAAAGTCCCAATCGTTTGTGATTTTACCGACGTATTCCCAGAAGAACTGCCGGGGATACCCCCGATTAGGGAAGTTGAATTCGTCATCGACTTGAAGCCTGGACCGTCCCTATTGCCAAGCGCCCATATAAGATGCCACCTCACCACCTCCTTGAATTGAAGAAGGAGATCGACACGGCCCTCGAGAAAGGCTTCATCCGTCCAAGTTCCTCTGCTTGGGGAGCACCTTCGCTCTTTGTCAAGAAGAGTGATGGCACGGACCGTTTGGTCCAAGATTACCGACCTATCAACCAAGCCACGATACAGAACAAGTACCCCCTCCCTCGGATCAATGATCTTTATGATCAACTTGCTGGATCCACGGTGTTTTCAAAACTCGACTTAAGGTTGGGTTACCATCAGATCCAGGTCCGTGATGAGGACATCCCGAAGACCGCATTCATTACTCGCTATGGTTCATACGAGTACACTGTTATGTCATTTGGCTTGACCAATGCACCAGCCACCTTCTCCAGATTGATGAACTTTATATTCATGGAATACCTCGACAAGTTCGTCGTGGTTTATCTGGATGATATATTGATTTACTCCAAGACCGATGCAGAACATGCTGAACATCTTCGTCTTATACTGGAAAAGCTTCGAGAACACAAACTCTATGCTAAGTATTCTAAGTGTGAGTTCTGGCTTCCCGAAGTAACCTACCTTGGTCATGTGATTTCCAAGGATGGCGTTGCCGTCAACCCCGAACGTATCCAGGCTATTCTTGACTGGACTCCGCCCAGGACTGTCAAGCAAGTTAGAAGTTTCCTCGGCTTCGCCAGCTATTGCCGCCGTTTTGTTGAGAATTTCTCCAAGATTGCCAAGCCTCTGACTAATCTGCTTCACAAAGGCGTCAAGTTTGAGTGGACTGATAAATGTCAAGAAAGTTTTCAAACTCTGAAGGACAAGCTCACTTCACCCCCAGTGCTTGCTCCCCCTGATACTCAAAAGGACTTCGTGATATATTGCGACGCGTCTCGTCAAGGATTAGGCTGTGTCCTAATGCAAGAGCGCAAAGTGATTGCTTATGGCTCTTGTCAGTTGCGTGCTCACGAAGAAAACTATCCAACTCATGATCTCGAATTGGCAGCGGTAATTTATGCATTGAAGCTGTGGCAACATTACCTCGTCGGTAATCGTTGCGAGATCTTCACCGACCACCAAAGCCTGAAGTACCTGTTTACGCAACCAGACCTGAATCTCCGCCAACAGAGATGGATCGAGACAATAGCCGACTACAACATGGGGATTTCTTACACCCCTGGCAAAGCTAATGTGGTGGCCGATGCCTTAAGCCGCAAAGCCTATTGTAGTGAACTTGATGTTTAAGTGCAACAGCCACGTCTGTATGCAGAACTCCGCAAGCTGAACATCGAAATTGTTCCGCAGGTATATGTGAACTCCCTGGTGGTCCAACCAGACCTCGACACCCGCATCAAGACGGTACAACATTATGACTCTGACATCTGGAAGATTAAGCGTCGTGTCGCCAACGGAGAGCCCTCATTCTTCACTATTGATGCAAATGATGATAATGCGGTGTACTTCAAGGGTCGTTTAGTGGTTCCGGTAGCCAAGGCCAATCTGAATTATGCCTCTGATGTCATGAAAGAAGCTCATGATACACCCTTGTCGATTCACCCTGGTAGTACCAAGATGTACCAAGACATTCGTCAGCGGTACTGGTGGTCTAACATGAAACAAGACATTGCTCGTTATGTTGATGAGTGTGACGTTTGCCGTCGCGTGAAAGCCGAACATCAAAGACCTGCTGGAACTCTGCAACCACTCTCTATTCCTGAATGGAAATGGGACAAGATTGAAATGGACTTCGTCACCGGATTTCCCCGATCACAGAAAGGTCATGATGCCATCTTTGTCGTCATCGACCGATTCTCCAAGGTTGCTCATTTTCTGCCTGTCAAGGAGACGATCTCTGCTAGTCAGTTAGCAGACTTGTATGTTTCCAGAATCGTGTCGCTCCACGGTATTCCGTTGGAGATCAGTTCCGACCGAGGCAGCATTTTCACCTCAAAGTTCTGGGATAGTTTCCAAGAATCTATGGGCACTCATCTAAGCTTCAGTACTGCTTATCACCCCCAGTCGCAAGGACAAGTCGAACGAGTCAACCAAGTACTTGAAGATATGCTCCGAGCTTGTGTCATTTCATTCGGTAAGAAATGGGAGGAATCTCTTCCATTTGCTGAATTCTCGTACAACAATAGCTATCAAGCTAGTCTGAAGATGGCACCCTTTGAAGTTCTTTATGGACGTAAGTGTCGAACCCCTCTGAATTGGTCAGAAACTGGAGAACGAACTCTCATTGGTCCGGACATTATTCAGCATGCCGAAGATCAGGTTCGCATTATTCCTGAACACTTGAAAGCTGCTCAGTCTCGTCAGAAGAGCAACTATGACCACAAGCACAAGGAAATGATCTATCAGCCTGGCGAATACGCGTACCTCCGTGTCACTCCCATGAGAGGCACTCACCGCTTCTGGATCAAAGGCAAGTTAGCTCCTCGCTACATTGGCCCGTTCCGTATCCTTTCCAGGAGTGGACCAGTGGCATACCGATTGGAATTGCCGTCGAACCTCTCTCAAGTCCACGATGTGTTCCACGTGTCGCAACTCCGACGCTGCTTCAAAGACCCTATTCGTGAAGTGGAACATGATATGATTGAATTGCAACAGGACTTGACTTATCAAGAGCACCCGAGTCGTATTCTCGATCAGTCTGAACGCACAACCCGCAACAAGACAACCAAGTTCCTCAAAGTTCAGTGGTCGAATCATTCTGAAGATGAAGCCACTTGGGAACGCGAAGATCGTCTTCGTGAGGAATACCCCGATATTTTCCCCTCTACCGCTTAGATTCTCGGGACGAGAATTCTTGTAGTGGGGGAGATTTGTAACACTCTCACTGTCAGTGAACAGTAATCAACTTGGATCAAACCAATACCTGGTCAATTCAAATGTCCTTTGCATTGAAATCAATTTAAACCCAAAAATGCCTTTTGAGGAATAATAAAAATAAGTGGAAATAAAACTTTGTTCAAAAATTGTGAAAGCAATTTTGTAAATTTCCTAAAAATCAGTGGATCACATCCATATGGTTTTGGGGATTTATTAAGCAATAAAATAAATCCAACAATTCAAACAGTAGCCAAACCAGTGGGATTTAATACCTTTTTAATAAAACAAAAATACAATTGATTTTATTTTGGCACCAAACTTTTTGTGGCATCTCAATATGGGGTTATACTAATTATGCAACAAGCAACTTATTTTACAAAACTCATTGCTTGTTTGATTAAATCAAATAGTACAGCAGCACAAATTTTAAATACTGGAAATTGAGAAAAGTTTATTTTTCGCCCATTGCGAAGACCCCCGGCCCGGCCCAACTGCGGCCTTCTCTTCTTTTCCCCCACCTCCCCTTCCTGTTCCTTCGGCCGAGCCAACCATGGCGTGGCTGGACCAGCCCGACGCCGGCGCCCGGTCGCGACAGTGCCCCCCCGCAGGGGCTAAATATCTCCCCCTTCCCTTCGCAAATTCTGGATCGCCCCCCCCCCATTCTTTCCCCATCTCGCCCCGCTCTCCCGCGTCGACGTCGCCCTCGAACCCGAGCCCCGCCATGGCCGTCCCCCACTGAGCTCGCGTGGCCAACGACCACCCTGGCGCGCGCCTCCGTGTCCAAACTCCCCGTCGTCGTCCTCTTCGTCGCCCTGGAAAGGAGGGCGCCCCGGGAGCCACCACAGCCGCGGGATCGAGCTCGTCTTCAAGCTCCAGCCGCAGGTTGGCTTCGACGCCAAGGCCACTCCGAGCCCTCCCCGAGCACCCCCGACCCCCCCATCGCGCTCTTGGGTGAGCTCCATACCCATTCCCCCTCTTTTCCGGCCGAAATCGCCGATGTGGCGCCTGTTCCCCCGCCGAGCCGCCATTGCCAGTGGGCTGGAGCTTCGTGCTCGCCCCGCCGCTGCTTGGCCTGGCCGCGCCCAGGCATGTGCGCGCCTCGCCGCGCTGGCGGCGGCCCACACGCGCACCCGTGGCCCGTCTCCAGCCTTCGCCGCCGCGTGCCGCCGTTCGCCGCCCTGCTCGGCTCGGCGCCGGTGTGCCTCGCATGGTTAGCCACGGGCTAAACCGGCCACCCCCCCTAATGGCAGGATTAGTTAACCCCCCTAACCCCCACTTACAGGTGGGCCAACCCCCTTCTAATTAAACTTTGATTAAACTGCTAGGACACTGACAGGTGGACCCCCTGTGATGTTTAGTTAAATTAAAAATTGTATTAAGCATATGAGTCTATGACAGGTAGACCCCACTGCCTTTTATTAATAAAAACAATTTCAGATTTATTCCAGTGTATGACATGTGGGGCCCTCTGTTCTGTTAATTAAATAAAATGAATTAAATGTCCCTCTCTATGACATGTAGGTCCCACTGGTCAGTTTGACCAGTCAACTGTGCTGTGGATAATGTTTCTGTTAATAAATAAAAATAATTTAAAATGATTTAGAAAATGATTTAAATTGCTTAAAACTTTAGAAAATCATAGAAAATAAACTGTAGCTCAGATTCAAAAACTTTATACATGAAAGTTGATCAGAAAAATATAACGAATACGGATACGCTATACGTATACCAACCCCACCCCCTAACACACCGATCATCGACATTTCCCCCTCCGGTCTGCCTGTCGATAATTCCCGGTACCGATAAAAAGTACCCGGATGAATTTATTCCGAACACGAAAGTTGTCCGGAATGGTTCGACTAACACGGATACACCCTCCATACGTTTGTCGGATGTCCACGCCCCTCCGGTCACCTTGTCCGGTAATGACCCGGAGCTGGTAGTTCATCCCTGGTTGAATTCCCGCTCTCAGCAACGTACTTTGCACTGCGTTAGAACACCGTTAACTTTACAATTGTCATGCTATTCATCTGTTTGCTATGATTGCTTTATATTTATTGTTTCTTCCCCCTTTTGTTCTCCGGTAGACCCCGCTGCTACCGCCGACTACACTGCTGCCGGGTACGACTACTTCGTCGACGACCCTGCCCCTACCCGCGAGCTTCCAGGCAAGCAGAGCCATTCTCTTCCCCAGATATCACCTACCTTTCCGTACTTTCTTGCACTAGGCATGGTTACTGCTGCTGCTATGATTACAATCCTATTCAATTGCATAGCCTGATTTTGTCGCCCCTTGATGTACCTTTCTTATCCTATGCTACCTATTATAATTATGCATATATTCAGCAGTGAACCCTGCGCATTGTTAGCTAGGATTAGATAGCGGGTCGTGATCACTCAGGGGAGTGAGCACGGATACTATATATACAACTGCACAGGTACGGAACAAAGCAGACACCGCCAAGGGCCCCTATCTGGGTTATGCCTAGTCACCTCAAGTGTGAGCTATCAAGGAGTAATCCTTGTACTCCACCCGAGGCTGACTTTGTCTTGCCGCCATAGGGTCCTGAACCTCGGTTTTCCTTAAGGTAAGAAGTCGGGCGACCCAACGGTGCCCGCGAGAGGTATATTGTCGGGAACGACAGGGAGGGTACGACCGACGTTACTGGCATGCTTGGCCCCTGTTCGTATCTCGCGAGAGTTACCAAACCACGCGAAAGTCGAGCTCTACCAAGAGCACACGCGAGACAAGGTAAGGAGACGGTTCACCTTGTTGGTAACCGCAGTGACTTGGTGGGACGACAGGGCAGGCACCGATGTACTGGTGGTCCTGACTGCTGTCGTTGACCACGGGTCGGTTAAGTCGAGGCAACGATAACGGTTGTCACACAGGTTAATTAAAATGCTAAATGGTTCAGCGGATGACTTGAGAGGCCCGTTGGTCTGTACGCACTACCTACACGTGGGATTACGGTGTGGGCCCTCCGCGTCGTAGTTTGTCCGAAAGCTCTTCAGACGTCAGCAGTACCTCGGGCTGATAGCCGGGAAGCGGTCTTGTCTTATTTGCTGCAGCAGGTGTGTTTGGATTTGCTTTTGCTTCACCGGCCAGTCTAGTACCGTGCAGGAGCGTGCAAGGGTGAGGGACCTAGACTCCTTGGCGCATAGGATATAGTCCGGCGGATGGCCTTTCTGTTGAGCCTAGGATGGGCTGCGTCGTGTCGGATAGCCTCGGTGGGGCGTTCCCTAACAAGGTTCACGCCACCCTGGAGATCAGAGCGTGCAGGCTGAACAGTAGTGCACCCCTGCAAAGAGTTTAATCTATTCGAATAGCCGTGTCCACGGTAACAGGACGCTTTATGCTGAAGCTGGATCTTACCACTAGAAACTAGTATTATTAAACTGTATGGTTCCGGGTTTTCTTCCTCGCGGGGATGTCGAGGAGGTGAACTCGGAGGCATTATTATTTGTTAATCATTACAACTTATATTATACAATGTTGCAGCAACTTCTGCTTCATTGTTATTTTATTGCTTTATATGAACTGTTGGTTGTTTCTCTTCTCATGCTGCAAGACACGTCAGAAGATGCTAGTCTTCGATAGGCCTAGCTTCTTACCCTTATTCTGATTTCTATCTTGCAGTCCACTATATATACAGCCTTCCCTTTCTGTTGATACAAATGCATAATGCTTAGTAGCGGACGTAAGACTCGCGGGTATACTAGATACTCACCTACTTTATTTCCTTTACTGTTTTGCCTGATCGGCCGCTGCATTCGACGTTGGAGCCCAGGAGCAGGAGTACCCCGGAGGCGGATACTACTACGTCGAGACCCCCACTGACCAGGACCAGGAGTAGTTTCGGAGGCTCCCAGGCAGGAGGCCTTGCCTTTTCGATCTGTATCTCTGATGTTATTTGTGCTAGCCTTCTTAAGGCAAAACTTTACTAACTATGTCTGTACTCAGATATTATGGTTTGTATGACTTATGTATTCGGGTCCTTGCGACCCCCCTTTATTGTAACATATTGGTTTATCCTTTTGTGTTTAGTGTTGTGCTGTGATATTATCACCGTGGCACCCTAATCTCAGTTGTGTACCCTGTGTGTATGATTACTGTACACGGTCTGATTTTGGGGGTGTCACACCTTGTTTGTCATGGTTGAATAATTTAGGCCCGGGACGCCTTCACTTTTCCTATTGAACGGGAGACGTTTCTTCGGTAGGGTTGTGGTGTATGTATCCTGAGTGGCGTAGTCATCTTCCATCTTCGGGTGGCCGTACTTGTCAAAGTCTTGCTCGTTGGCGACTCCATCCATTCCGATGATGTTTCTTTTGCCTCTCCTCACTACAACACGGCTCGGCTTTGATGGGTCGGTAATGAAGATGCATTGGTCCACTTGGCTAGCCAGTACCCATGGCTCATTTTTCGCGGTGACGTTTGCGCCCACATACTTGGATTTGGCTTCGAGTATAACCATGGTGGTGAAGTATCGGTCTTCTTTTACGACGCTCTTGTCCCATCTCACACATAACATCGACACCTTCTCTCCACAGTAGTCGAGATCCCATATGTCCTCGATCCTTCCGTAGAGTCTTTCCCTCGGTGTAGAATATCCCCGTTACCCCTGAGTTCGGTAATCGCAGTTATTGTCCTTTTCCTCCGTGTAGAATGTGTAGCCGTTGATATCATACGCTTCATAGTTCATCAGGTTGCGTTCGGCACCCTGTGACAAGGTGAATATCATCTTTTCGTCCTCGGAAGTGTTCCTTCGCGGGGATTAGCACGAAGCTCGTCCCTGAACCAAGTCATGAAACTGGATTTGTGCTCTTTGATTAGCCGTGGATCTCGGTTCGTTATCTGCAGGCCCTGGTCACTGTACTTCTTCCTGATTACATCCTTGCGCTTTATTATCCAAGGATCGACCAGCTGGATGTGTTGTAGCGCGACTAGGCTTGCTCTTTCAAAGTCGATGTCTCGACCCTCGAAGTTGACATGCATTGCGCGGCTTCCCTCGTGGTGACCACACCCATCGATCCTACCAAAGTGCTTGTTGACGGGCAGACCAACAGGGTTCTAGGTGTTGAGGTAATTCGTGCAAAAAGAGATGCACTCTTCGGTTAGAAAAAGCCCTTCTCTATGCTTCTATCTGGAAGGGACCTGTTACGAACGTATTTTTTGATGTGTCAATTCATCCTTTCGAACGGCATCATGCTGCGCAGAAACACATGCCCGAGTAGGACGATATCCTCCATGACATGGATCAGCAGATGCACCATAATGTCGAAGAACGCGGGCGGGAAATAGATCTCAAGCTCGCATAGTATAAGCACGATATCCTCCTGTAGCCTTTTGAGTTGCGTAGCGCAAATCGACTTCCGAGAGATGACTTCAAAAAATTTGCAAAGGCCAAACAACGTTTTACGGACGTGCTTGTCCATTATCCATCGGATCGCAACCGGGAGAATCTGCGTCATCAGCACGGCACAGTCGTGAGATTTCATCCCACTGAAACGCTGCTTCGCCTCGTCTAGGTATTTGCTTACCTTCCCCGCCTAGCCATTCGGAAATTTTACTCCTATGAGGCAGTGGATAAACCGCTTGATCTGAAGGGTTCGTTGCATAGAAAACAAAAATTTTCCTACGGTTGTAACAACCAAGATCACATCTAGAAGATCACTTGTAACGGTTTGAGAAGGACTCACCCTCGAAGACCAAAAGCTTTAACGAGAACTATTCTCGTGGGTGATGTAGTCGAACACTCGCCGACCTCAAGGTCGTGATGAAGACTTGACGCCACGAACGGGCAGCGTCTCCGTAGTCGGTCACACGTACAGATCAGTGACGACCTCCGCCCCTTGCTCCAGTTGGGCAGCGGAAGTAGTGGATTTCTCGGGAACTCCAGCAGCACTACGACATAGTGGTGGTGGTAGTAGAGAAGATCTTGAGCAGGGCTTCGCCTAAGCACCGTACTCGTGAAACTGGATCAGCTAGCAAGGGGAGGAAGATGCCAACCAAAGGGCATATGAGAGATGGAGGAATTAGTTTGTAGAGGGGTCTCCACCCATCTATATATAGGAGGGGGAGGCAGCCCCCAAGGGGTAGCACGCCCCAAGAGGTGCCCCCACCTCTCCCCTCATCATGTGGGTGGACTCTCCACTCACAAAAACAAAGGGTCACACATTATTCCCATAACTTCCATAATTCTCCACTCAAAATTCCAAGAGTTTATCACATTAAAACACTTTTAATTATCTTGTTTAATGTCACTCAAATTAATGAACACTTCATTTAATGAGTACTTCATTGATGAACACTTCATTCAATGAACACATTAACAATTATCCCCTTGCACTATTTTGATATACCGAAACTATTCCAGCAGTTTTATCAAAACAGTCCATGTGCTGTCCAGTATATTCTCCGGCGTTCCGTATCCACTCAAACGCGTCAACGAATCCTTAAGTGTGTCACCCTACGGTTCGTGAATAAAATGGACATGACAGAGACTCTTCTCCGATCAATAATCATCAGAGGGATCTGGAGATCCATGATGACTCCCACTTACTCAACGATGAACTAGTGATCGTGTGAACCAAAACTCCGTAACCAATTCCTTTTGTCTCGCGATATTTTACTTGTCCGTGATCCGATCATTTGGTATCATCCATACCTAGTTCGATCTCGTTACCGACAAGTACTCTTTACTCGTTCCGTGATATAACATCCTCGTGAGCCAGTCACGTGCTTGCAAGCGATGTCAATGTGATATCACCGAGAGGGCCCAGAGTATATCTCTCCGTCATCTGGATGGACAAATCCCACTCTTGATCCACGAGCCTCAACTAACACTTTACAAGTACCCAACGACACCTTTATAATCACCCTGTTACGGTGTGACGTTTGATGGAATCAAAGTACTCTTCCGGTGTCAGTGATTGACGTGATCTCATGGTCTAAGGATTAGGGTTACTTCGTGAAAGTTTGATACAGCAATAGAAACTTGATGACATGATCGTATTGCTATAACTACTGTGGGTGTATATTCATCACATCATTCTCCAATGATATGACCTTGTTATTAACGACATCCAATGTCAATGATCAGGAAACCTTGATCATCCGTTAATCAACAAGCTAGTATAAAGAGAGACATTACTAGGAACCTTTTCTTTGTTTATTAAACACACATGTATTAACGTTTCCGGTTAACACAATTATAGCATGAAAATAAACATTTATCATAAACATGGAATAAGATAATAACCACTTTATTATTGCCTCTCGGGCATATTCCCTTCAGTCTCCCACTTGCACTAGAGTCAATAATCTAGTTTGGTACTTGCGCATCCAACACCTATGGCATTCAGGTGTTATCCATACGCATTGCTAGTGGTAAACCTAATATCCAGATCTGACACTTCAGGTCCGTGTGTATTTGCATTTCTTTGCGTCTCTACGCATCACTCATTCACCAATGAGATGGCATTGCATAAATTTGGTCCTCCGGTGAGACCTTAGTCCCTTGAGCTCAAAACATGTTGAATCTATTGTCGTACAATAGATCCTCATAGTATTAGCTCGCTTGGAACTACACCTAGTTTGTCAAACAAACTTCTTGACACAAATGCCCTCCTTTGCTGCTGCTAGAGCAGTCATATACTTAGCCTTTCGTTGTAGTATTCGTTATAATGTCTTAACTTTGGAACTCATCCAAATCCATTTGGAACTATTCCAAATCTATCATGGAACTTTCTTCCATTACATTTTGCCACCTTAACATACCGCCAAAATTGAGATAAAATTAGATTGTATCTTGCGACAAAACTAGTATCAATGTAACACTTTACAATGAACTATTGTCCAACATACATAATATATATTCTTAGTCCTTCCAAAGCACGTAAGGATATCTTACTATTGTCCAATGATCATCTTATGAATCATTCTAGTATATGCTCATAACATTTAGAGCATAGGACATTCTGGAATTGTACATATCATGGTGTACATGATTGATCAAATCATTCATGTGATTTTACTCACCAAGTGTCAAAACACTTGAATCTCGCTTCAACCTTTTCCATGCGGCAAGAACCTTTCTCGTCGTTTCCATATTGAACTTATTCAATATTTCATATATGTACTTCGGCCCAACCATATTAGCACCTCAATCTATCTATATAGACCATATTAGCCCAATATAATGGTTTTGCCCAAATCTTCCATTAAAATCAAATTTTCAATGAAACTTCACCCGTGTCAATAAAATATACATCATTTCCAATCAACAATATGTCTTCTACATAATGTATTAGAAATATGTCTCAGCGCTCCCACTTAATTTCTTGCAAAAGCAAGCATCTTCACCGTCTCTGATGAAACTAAACGTTTTAACAATTTCATCATGATGAAGATTCCAACTCCGCGAATGCTTATTTCAACCATTGAAATTTGCATGCTATTTTAGCATCCTTTGAATTAACAGAACCCTTTGGACCGTGTCCTGTACACGTCCTAGGTAACCATTCTATTAGAAGAACGTTGTTCCGTTTGTTCAACTACCATATACCAAAACTAGCATATGTAGTGGTTGCTACAATAATCCGTCCAGACTAAATATCGTTATGAAAGATCAAATCTTGTCATAGCCAACTCTTTGAACATAATCGTAAACCATTTTAACGATATGTCGAATATTTCATAGATGTGAGAACATCCACGTCTGTTTCCTTATAGATCCAAACACGGTATCTAGAGGGTCTTCCAAGTTCAGAAACTTGGTTTCTCGTGTATGGAACTATCACGGATTTTATAGCTTCTAGCCATTTTGACAGAGTCAGGGCCCATCATTGCTTCTTTGCATGTAGTCGGTCCATTATTATCAAATAACAATGATTCAATCTCAAATCTTTCTATTTGATCGATTAACCGAACTACGCAGTTCAATAGGAACTTAGATCGCCGTGACCACAACCTTTGCGACACGGTAGCCAAGAGCATTGCGGCCGCTTCCAGGACACTTTCCGGCGCTGCGCCACTTAGCACATAAAGCTTAGGTTCAACAACCTAATCGAAGTTCTACTGTCCTCCCACTTAACTTTTTGCAAAAAATTCCTTCTCAAGAAACTTGATGCTCTTAGCCACAAAAAAACTTTTGTCTTTAGTGTTATGGAGGAATACCCAACGGTTACTTTGGGATAACCTACAAAGACGTACTTTATCCGACTTTGGTTGTAAACATTTTACATATGCCTTGCATACCAAAATTTAAGAAAAGACAAATTGGGTTTTATCCCATTCCACAACTCATATGGTGTCATTTCAACGGATCTCGATGGCGCTCTTTTCAGTGAAAAGCGGTAGTCTCTAAAGCTTAATCCTTAAAATATAATGGCAATTTTATAAATAACACCTTTGATCCTTACCATGTCAAACAAGGTTTGATTACATCTCTCGAACACTCCATACTCCTATGGTGTTTCGGGAAATGCAAGTTTTGGAACGATTCCTAAACTCTCAGGCATTTGCTAAACTTTTAACTCAAAAATCTTCTTTTATGATCCAATCATAAACTCTTATTTTCTCGTTACAATGATTTTCACTTCATCTTGAAATTTATTTGAACATTTTCAAACATTTCATACTTCTTCCTTATCAAGTAAATATACACATATATCCACTCAAATCCTTGGTTAAAGTATATGAAGTTATAAGACCCACCACACATGGCTACACATAATGAACTATACACATCAACATGTATAATGTCCAATAAGTTAGTCGTCCGTTCTTCTTTGCCTATGAACGGAGTTTCAATCATTTCTAGGAAATTCTTACAAGCGTCAATTGATTCAAAATCAAAAGACTCCAAAATTCCACCAACATGGAGTTTCTTCATGTTATCTTTCCAATATGATTTAAACGGTGTTTCAATCATCTCTAGAAATTTCTCACAACCGTCAATTGATTCAAAATCAAAAGACTCCAAAATTCCATCACCATGGAGTTTCTTCATGTGTTTCTTTCCAATATGATTCAAACGGTGGTGTCACTCATAAGTGATCTTATAATCATTTGTCTTGCGACATGTTTAGCATCAGTTATTATGGATGTGATTTCTCCAACAAGATTTATAGAGTTCATCCATCTTCTATGAATATGGTGATAATTTGAACAACTATTGTTCGTATAACACCAGAACAGAATAACAATTATTCAAATAAATCTTGAAGGCTAGGTTTAATTCCAACGATAAACACAATAACACTTTATTTTGTTCTTGATGAGAATCATCCCATATTCATTTGCTAGTTACTCAGGCCATTGCAACTCTTGTATTGCGTTGTTCCGTATGACACTTCATACCAACCAATCAGTATCCAATACTCAAGAATCACGATGTTTAACAAGCAATGAATATACCCATAACATGTATATCATCTATATACCCGAGCTGAACATTTCCAGTCTTTTCCTTTTTCTTTTTCGCCAAAATATTTTTTAGATCCTCTTTCAGCAATTCCTTTCCTTTTTAGAAGAATTTATCAACATCACTTGTGGCACCATTCATATGACACATAATCCAAAGTGTGTTAGTCAAATACTAACACCCTTTGATTCTCACTTTGATGTAGATCACCGTCATCAAATGTTTGGTGTTCTTCCAAATTCCATTCTTTAGTAATCTTATAGTGTAGTAAACATTTTACCTACATCTTCCATTCATCCTATCATGACAACTTTCATGACAAAACTACCATAGCTCATAGGGACAAACTGTGAGTACAATATTAGTTCCCAAAACCTTTTTGAGAGATCAGGACACATAGTGTCTCCAACCTTCACAAATTCTCATACAATATGAGAACATGTTTCTCACTAAATTTTACTCTATCACATTGCAACTAAACATTGTTTCAGATATCGCTATATCTTCCACACATGATAGTTTCTGAAACAATCCTTTCAGCTCCTAGATAACCTTGATAATAACAAACAACATTTGAATATCAAGGATCATGGAGGCAAGTGTGATACTTAGACACTAACACTGGAATTGTTACTCTCGATTTAATACACATTATTAAACTTCATGGAGTAAGCAAGGTTTGCTAAAGTTTGCAATAAGACTTTAAACTTTAGATTGACACTCAAACAATACGGTACCAGTCCGTAAAGTTAAATATCCAGAATTCTATAGTTCTATTATCTCAATTATAGCTAAGCGCAAAGGTAGTAAACAAATGCCAATGACTACAACGAACTATGCAAATTCACTTTGATTTAGTTCATGATAAAATGAGTTCATCTAACTCCCACTCAAAAACAACATCCCTCGAGTCGTCTTTGGTGATTACACGAACCAAATTCACTACACCACGACCGATCATCACGTGAGGCAGTGTAGCTGCAATGGCGAGCATCTCAATATGGTTCATCATATCATCCATATGACTCGTGCTTAACCTTTCGGTCCATGTTCCGAGGCCATGTCTGTACATGCTAGGCTCGCCAAGTAGAACCTTAGTATTTGCATGTGTTTCAAGGCCATGTCTGTACATGCTAGGCTTGAAAACACCCGTTGTATGCGAACGTAGAGTCTATCACACCCGATCATCACGTGGTGTCTCGAAACGACGAACTTTCTTAACGGTGCATACAAAGGAAGAACATATAATTATCTTGATATTAAGTGAGAGGGATCATCTTATAATGCTACCGCAGCGATCATGATCGTAACTAAGCAAAATAAGATGCATAAAAGGATAAACATCACATGCATGGATAATGTGATATGATATGGTCCTTCTCGCATTAGATCTCCATCTTGTGCGTCTTGGTATGATCTCCATCATGCCACCGGCGCGGCACCAAGGTCCATGGCGCCACCACCATGGTCGTCCTTCTCCATTACAATATATCTCATGGATATATCTACAGCACGCAGGCCTTAAAAAGGAAAAACACAACCATATGGCTCCTGCCGGTTGTTTACAATAAATCTCATTTCATACAACAATTTTGTAACAATGACCATATCACATCACATGCCCTGCAAAAACAAGTTAGACGCTTCTAAATTATCTTTGCAAATTTTACGTGGTTTTGGGCTTCCTAGGAAAGAACCGATCTTACCTACGGACAAGAACCACAACGTTGATTCACTAGTTGTTTCTTTTCATCCCTTTCCAGGGCCCTCCGTTGCAAATGCCATATCACTAATGTTAGAGAAACAGACACCCCCAAAGCCACTTTATACGGTACAAGCCGTATGTCAAGCGTGACACGCAATCTGCGCTTAGGGCCGCTTCAATCCAACATTGCCGCAATATGAACAAGTGCACAAAAGAGGGTAACAACTAGAGGATCAACGCCCACATCTCTATGTGTTCTAACCGTACAAAGCATCTACGCATAAACCTGGCTTTGATACCACTGAAGGGTTCGTTGCATAGAAAACAAAAAATTTCCTACGGTTGTAACAACCAAGATCACATCTAGAAGATCACTTGTAACGGTTTGAGAAGGACTCACCCTCGAAGACCAAAAGCTTTAACGAGAACTATTCTCGTGGGTGATGTAGTCGAACACTCGCCGACCTCAAGGTCGTGATGAAGACTTGACGCCACGAACGGGCAGCGTCTCCGTAGTCGGTCACACGTACAGATCAGTGACGACCTCCGCCCCTTGCTCCAGTTGGGCAGCGGAAGTAGTGGATTTCTCGGGAACTCCAGCAGCACTACGACATAGTGGTGGTGGTAGTAGAGAAGATCTTGAGCAGGGCTTCGCCTAAGCACCGTACTCGTGAAACTGGATCAGCTAGCAAGGGGAGGAAGATGCCAACCAAAGGGCATATGAGAGATGGAGGAATTAGTGTGTAGAGGGGTCTCCACCCATCTATATATAGGAGGGGGAGGCAGCCCCCAAGGGGTAGCACGCCCCAAGAGGTGCCCCCACCTCTCCCCTCATCATGTGGGTGGACTCTCCACTCACAAAAACAAAGGGTCACACATTATTCCCATAACTTCCATAATTCTCCACTCAAAATTCCAAGAGTTTATCACATTAAAACACTTTTAATTATCTTGTTTAATGTCACTCAAATTAATGAACACTTCATTTAATGAGTACTTCATTGATGAACACTTCATTCAATGAACACATTAACAATTATCCCCTTGCACTATTTTGATATACCGAAACTATTCCAGCAGTTTTATCAAAACAGTCCATGTGCTGTCCAGTATATTCTCCGGCGTTCCGTATCCACTCAAACGCGTCAACGAATCCTTAAGTGTGTCACCCTACGGTTCGTGAATAAAATGGACATGACAGAGACTCTTCTCCGATCAATAATCATCAGAGGGATCTGGAGATCCATGATGACTCCCACTTACTCAACGATGAACTAGTGATCGTGTGAACCAAAACTCCGTAACCAATTCCTTTTGTCTCGCGATATTTTACTTGTCCGTGATCCGATCATTTGGTATCATCCATACCTAGTTCGATCTCGTTACCGACAAGTACTCTTTACTCGTTCCGTGATATAACATCCTCGTGAGCCAGTCACGTGCTTGCAAGCGATGTCAATGTGATATCACCGAGAGGGCCCAGAGTATATCTCTCCGTCATCTGGATGGACAAATCCCACTCTTGATCCACGAGCCTCAACTAACACTTTCCAAGTACCCAACGACACCTTTATAATCACCCTGTTACGGTGTGACGTTTGATGGAATCAAAGTACTCTTCCGGTGTCAGTGATTGACGTGATCTCATGGTCTAAGGATTAGGGTTACTTCGTGAAAGTTTGATACAGCAATAGAAACTTGATGACATGATCGTATTGCTATAACTACTGTGGGTGTATATTCATCACATCATTCTCCAATGATATGACCTTGTTATTAACGACATCCAATGTCAATGATCAGGAAACCTTGATCATCCGTTAATCAACAAGCTAGTATAAAGAGAGACATTACTAGGAACCTTTTCTTTGTTTATTAAACACACATGTATTAACGTTTCCGGTTAACACAATTATAGCATGAAAATAAAAATTTATCATAAACATGGAATAAGATAATAACCACTTTATTATTGCCTCTCGGGCATATTCCCTTCATGATCTCCTCCTCGCACAGAGTGAAGCATGCCGGGGGGCAGTGATCAATACCGGTCTTCTTCTTGGTCGCCCTTTTTCGTTTGCGGGAGTTTTGCGTTTCCATATCCTCCTCCTCCTCCGGCTCATCATCGTCGTCACTAGGGGGGTGAAGTTTCCTCCTGATGCCCATAAATTTCAAGTTATTCCTTGCTTTTGGCCCTTCCGTGGTCTTCTCCAGCATGTTGAGCAGCGTGCCAAACAAACTCTCACACACGTTCTTTGTGTTATGCATGAGATCAAGGCTATGAGGACTGCGGAGGAGACTCCAATATTCCAAATCCCAGAAAACAGACCTCGCTTTCCATACCCTCATCAACAGCCGAGTCTTCTTTTTTTCCTTTCCCAGCGCGGGGCACTCTTTCCAAGTTTTCAACAAGTTGTCGATTTCTTTGCCGCTCCTTCGAGCTGGGGGTGCTCGGGGCTCCTCGCTGCCATCGAACAGATGTCCAAGTTTTCTCCACGCGTGTTTCTTGGGAAGACACCTCCAAGACCCCTGGAACACGGTTTTCGAAGATCCGGGATCTTTCACTAGCTGGCTTTACGTTGTATTATCCATGCACCTAACACATGAAAATAATCCTTGGACCACCTGCCATGAGAAATATCCGTATCTGAGATAGTCGTGCACCGTCGTGATCACCGTGGATTTCATTGGGAAATATTCTTTTGCGGCGGCATCCCACGTATGCGCTAACGCGCAACGGCTTTCACGCTCATCCCTTGCTTCAAAACTACGTATTGACTCGGTCTTTCCATAACGTTTCTAGCTCCTCTTTCAACATATGGAGATACAGATTGAGGTCCGTACCTGGTTGTTTCGGCCCTAGAACTAGCATACACATTGTTATGTACTTTTTCTTCATGCACTTCCATAGGGGAAGGTTGTATATGCATACAAACATGGGCCAGGTACTGTGTGTGCTGCTCTGGCCGCCAAACGGATTGACTCCATCGGCGCTCACACCAATCCTGAGGTTCCTTGGTTCTTTCCTAAAATCTGGGTATTCGAGGTCCAACGCAGTCCATTGGCTACCATCTGAAGGGTGCCTCAACATGTCCTCCTTTTCCGGATTCGGGTTCGGATCATCCTCTTTTAGCTTCTTTCTATCTGCGTTCCAGGTCATGAGCTTTGCTTCCTCGGGATCTACGAAATACCTCTGCAGACGAGGAGTGATCGGAAAGTACCATACCACTTTTCTAGGAACTTTCTTCCCTCTCTTGTATCTAATAACACCTCATACCGAACATGTGGTTTTCTCTTCGTCCTCACCCCGATAGATCATGCAATCATTTATGCAGACGTGGTATTTAACGTGCGGAAGATTGAGAGGGCACATGACTTTCTTGGCCTCACCGATACTAGTTGGGCACGTGTTGCCCTTCGGAAGACGATCGTGCCAGAATGTCATGTTATCATCGAAGCTTTCGTCGGTCCATTTGTGATTTGCCTTCATCTCCATAGCCCTAAGTGTTACATTCAAGCGGGTATCCCCGTCGTTGCATCCTTCATACAACTTCGTAACCGCGTCTTTCTCGAGTTGCGCCATCTTGGCTTTCTCTCTAGCTGCACCTCTTGCGTTCAATGCCTCTTTGATAAGAAACTCTTGAACATGAGGGTCCCGCACCCAGGTTGAATCCTCATGTCCGGCATCTTGATCTTCATGTCCGGCATCTTAATCTACATGATTTGCTTCGGCATATTTTTCATGATCATGTACGAGATGCTCTTCGTCTTCTCGCCCACCGTTGTTGTCTGGTTGCCCTTCCTCATTTACTAGCGCCCACCATTGACGTCCTCCTCCTCACCAGCTTCATCGCTTATCCACCATGTGTAGCCATCCATCAAACCATTACACTTCAGGTGTCTTTCCAATATTCCGGAATCAGGCTCGGTCACGCACTGCAGTTTGCATCTCCGACACGGACATCTTATATCCGTCCTATTATTCCGTAGCATGTCGTTTGTCGCACATTGCATCCACCTAGTCACGGTGATATCGCTCAGCATCTCGTGTACCATGATCGTCTGTGTGCGCAGAGAGAGCAACACAATTATATACCACAGTCGTCGCCGGAAAAATTCGGCATAACCTTCCCTAATAATGCATGGGAGCATGAGGAGAGTGCGCCAGAAATTTTCCGAAGCGGAAATGAATCAACATTTCGGCAAAACATTGGCAAGTCAAGATTCACATATACATCAAACCACCATAAGCTTCACATATACATCAAAGCACCATAAGCTTCACATATACACTTCACATATACATCAAACCATCACAAGCTTCACATATACATCAAAACCACCACAAGCTTCACATATACACTTCACATATACATCAAACCACCACAAGCTTCACATATACACTTCACATATACATCGAACCACCACAAGCTTCATATATACATCAAACCCAAGCTTCACATATACATCAAACCCCAAGCTAATAAAGGCAAGTATGGGTGATAAATGGAAGAAAGGAGTTGGGGAGGAGGTCCACTTACTTTAATATGAAACAAAGTAGATTTAAAGCCAAGTATGGATGGATAAATGGAAGAAATGAGGTGGGGAGGAGGAGAAAACCGAATAGATCTAGGGTGAGAAGAGTAGATCTAGTTTGAGAAGTGTGTGGAGTGAATGAGAGGTGGTAGGTGGGGTAGAGTAGATAAGGGCAACTCCAGGTATTTAGTGGCGCATATTGCATCTCAATTGCGGCGCATCCCAAAATGCGCCACCCCTATGTACTTATGGGTGGCGCATTCCCAATATGCACCACCCCTAAGCACTTAGGGGGTGGCGCATTCTCAATATGCGCCACCCATAAGCTCTTAAGGCTGACGCATTTCCAGAATGCGCCACCTATAAGATTCTTAGGGGTGGCGCATTTCTCTAAATAATCCACGTATAAGCTCATTCAGGCTGACCCACTCTTAGGGGTGGTGCACTGGAAAATAATGCGTCACCCATAAGGGATTATTGGTGGCGCATTCTGCACCAGTGCGCCACCCCTTACAGATGGTGACGCATGGCACAAAATATGCACACTAATAAGGTTTCCATGTATAGCTATTTCTCTAGTAGTGCAACATTCTCGGGCGAAGCACATTTGGGCCTGCCCATTAAGCCTAATGATTTGATTAGTTTAAATAGGCCAGCTAATTTGCATGCATAGGTCATGGGCTGAATAATTACCTCCTTACTATATGTATATTGTAATGGTGCCACTTAATCCATGTGCATGCACGTAAATATGGAGTTGCATCTTGTTCTTATCATAATGTATATGTATATGGACGTATGGCTTAGTAGGAACTAAGTTAACTAGCAAGCAAGAATTTAAGGTTGGCTAGCAAACATGGATTTCTATATGTATTTTAAAATTTTCTCTTGATGAAATATTTGTGTATATTTTCCATTTATTTAATATAATATGCCTGTATTTTATAGGGATGTCGGGATGATGACGATATTTTTCATCCCTCGGTCGAATATTTTATGTCAGTAACGACTTTTTAAATTTTGGTCAATGTTAGACCATCGTCGTTGTTGGCGGTGCAATATCCAAACAAGTATCTTTTTTTATTATAAGGCAAAATTCTCGATTTAAAATTTATTTAATCATTTATATCATATTTTGTTTTGGCCAAAATTGATGTCAACAGATGTTCCTCGAGGTCTGAATGCGAATGTTTTTTTTACATTCGGATTTAGAGCTCAAAAACACATGTATCTTGTTACGTGGAGAATGTACCAAATGGGCATTTTATGATGCAGCTAGCTGCTATTACCGATATCCTAACTGGGTCCTGGGCATTTTGTTTTCCGATGTTGGTATAGTAACCAACCAAACGTATTTCTTTCTGATAAGGCGAAGAACTTTTATATTGAATCTATTTTTTATTCAAAATCGTATTGAGGGTCAAATGATTGGCGCCATGTTATCAGACATCAATGCGTGAGTGTCTGGAATTGGGTCGGACTACTTGTGCGCAACATTCTGAATACCAGTACTTTAAGCAATATTTTGACCCTTTATATGAGTTCGAATTGAAATGACCCAAACATCAAAGTAGTACTCCTCGAAGAGGCAAATACTTTCCGTGTTGAACGTATTTTCATTAGAGACCATTTTGAATGCCTAATAAATGGCGCTACGTATCAGACATATGTGTTTGAGCGTCTGGGATCGAGCGACTATAGTTTTTTTTTACTCTGGATTAAGATGATTAAAAAAATGTTTATCTCTGCGGCCTAAATCTTTATTGTGACTAATATATATATGCCATGGATTTGTTTGTTATGTGCCTCAATTTATACTCTTGAGGGTATAGAGCAGATTTTATATATGCCCCAGTTTATACTCTTGAAGGTGTGGAGTATGTTCGATGATGATTGTTTTTCCCTTATAAGCTTCGGAGTTTGTATTCATAAGTTGTTGAAGTTACATTTTTATATCACAAGTTTAGACTCATGAGCATGGAGTAGATTTTTGTTTATATGTGCCTCGGTTTATACTGGTGGGGAATGGATCAATATTTTTTGATTGCCTCAGTTTAGACTTGTGAGGGTAAGGAGTAATATTTTGGGCGGTGCCTCAGTATAGACGCGTGAGGGCATGGAGTAGATTTTTTGTTTATATGTGCCCCAGTTTATACTCATGAGGGTGTGGAGTAGGATTTTTTATATTTACCCTAGTTTATACTCATGAGGGTGTGAATTGGATTTTGTGATGATTTTTGTATGTTTCACAGTTTATACTCGTAAGTTGTTGGAGTCATATGTTTATTTTATTTTATTTTGGATGCCACAGTTTAGACTCGTAAGTTGTTGGAGTTACATTTTTTATATCACATAGTTTAGACTCATGAGCATGGAGTAGAATTTTGTTTATATGTGCCCCAGTTTATACTCGTGGGGAATGGAGCAATATATTTTGATTGCCTCAGTTTAGACTCGTGAGGGTAAGGAGTAATATTTTGTATTTTTTCACGCTTCAGTTTATACTCGTGTAGCGAGGCAGTACATTTTATGATGATTTTTTATGAGCCTCACAGTTTATACTCGTAAGTTGTTGGAGTTTGTTTGATGATGATTTTTTGTATGAGCTTCACAGTTTATACTCGTAAGTTGTTGGAGTTTGTTTAATGATGAGTTTTTTATGAGCGTCACAGTTTATACTCGTAAGTTGTTGGAGTTATTTTGATGATGATTTTTGTATAAGCTTCATAGTTTATACTCGTAAGTTGTTGGAGTTATTTTCTTATTTATTTATTTATTCGGTATGGAGTAATATGTTTTTTTGGTTTTCTCAGTTTAGACTCATGAGAGAAAGGAGTAATATTTTTGATTATTTAGTGTCAACACACTTCATAGAGAGAAAAATGAGTGCATAGTATATTGCAACATGTAGTGCAAGAATTATGTATCTGGATAATTGCACTCGATTCCGGCCAGGAAAAAGCTATGATGATACAAAAACATTCATTTCCCTGTGTCATTGTATGAAAACAAAACCTGCTAAATTTGGTATAACCATCTTATAAAGAAACAATGGTTGTGTACACATTTTTCCTTTGATAAAGATTCAACAACTTATTCTTTCATATTTCACTTAGGAACAAACATTTCAACGAGTTCTAAGATAACCGTAATGTTGGAATGTCGCCTATAAACCTCGAAGCTTGCATAGGCACCCATGCATGCATACTTGATTTGGTCATGGTCTAGGTCGATCTTCTCCCACTCACTGGTACTGATGCTTTTGTCCTTGTTAAAATTTATTTTTGCAACCTTCTTTGCTAGCTTCTCCAATGAAGCCAGGTCACCTTCTTTGAAATTAGGAACCTTGATACCCAGTCCCCTGCACGTCAACCGTTTTTCCAATACCCAAGTTATAGAACTCATGTTTTTTGATGTCGTTATAGATGGCGTCATCAGCAAATTCTATTGTGTCATTTTTCAGGAAGCTGTGGAGGAGTGGTGGGATAAAACTCCTAGCTTAAGCCTGGTATAGCTGGTAAATCAGGCAGTGCTTACCCACACAAAGTTGCAGGAAAGCATCACGTTGTGGTTCTTGGTTCAACAGAGTAATTTGTTGCTCGGGTGGAAGCTTCTTACGCTCTTTGCTATGGACATATCTAGTGTACTCGCAGTCAAGGCCGACAACACGACACTTGGCATGATTAAGATATTTCTTTCAGATGAATCGGATGAAGGCCACAACCGTTGAAGGGTTGCTCATCACCGTACTATGAATTCTTACACCCCCCTTGTTGATACGAAAAAGGCGATCAAGATGATTTTTGTCCACACTTTTTGGGAATTGTACATGGACTTTGCCGACCTTAAAATTGTGAAGGTTGACATGGCCTACATCTCTTTGCAGATGTTGATGGCACACCGGGTCAAACGAACTATTTGGGGAATCACATGCAATGGGTGTTGATGACGATAAAGGATTTGATAATGCTGACGTTGGGTTCAAATGACCTGTTTCATAGCCACGGTAGTTGGGGTACACTTCCTGCCACACGAGAGAGCGTTTGTTGCTTGGATCAATGTACGCCAGAAAGAACTCGGGCGCATCACCCCGAAGTTGACCACGTGGTCGCGAGGACTCATACTCCTCTACCATCACAGATTTGCCTTTCTCTGCTGTGGAAGGTTTATGAGATGCTCCCGGAGCTTCATGGAGAACCTTGCTCGACGATGCGTGGGCCTTCAGTTTGGAAGGATTGAGCGGCACCGCGACCTTGGTCGATGTAGATGAAGATATGTGGTGTCTTGTCAGTGTAACTGGAGCAGAAACAGACAGCACCGGTGAAGACGTCTTCAGTGGAACCTTCCTTTTAGCAAGGACCGACCACTCCTCAAGTGATGCAACATTGAGCTTCATTGTAGCGTGCTGACTTGCAGGTCTAGCATACCTGCCTTTGCAAAACAAAGTGGACCTGACTCTGAAGAAGTAGTCTTGCGTACACTTATGTACTTGTCATTTGCAGAAGCTCTTGAAGCTTTTGCTGCAGCTCGCATCCTCCTCTTGGCAGACTTGGATAACATTGGAAAAACCCATCCTTAGGAGCTGAAGAAATATCTTTTTCTTTCTCTTGTTCAGTACGTTGATACAGCTGTAGTTTTCCAGCTCTCACCCATTGAAGTTACAAGTGGACCGATCGACACATCTAGCCATAGGTCACCGAAACGGAAAGTCACAAACTGTTAAAGTTATCCCTCCATAACTTGATATAATCAAGAAAACCATATATTAGTTTTCTTGCGGTTTTTTAGAGAAATGCATATGTATCAGCACAAGCGGGTACATGTTATATCTCAATCGTCTACTCAAGTAAAGTTGCTTTGAGATATGTGCAAGTTGGACTTAAGGGATTCTGTTTTCTAAACTTCCTGCGCATAGTTAAATAAGAAAAAGTGAATGGGATGTGACAGAAAGGTAAACACAATGCTGATTTCACGCCGGATAACTGCACATGCACTAGGCCTACTCACATAAATTCATAGACTGTCAAGCAAGAAAAGCTCTCCCTACGAAATATGGCCATGTCTAACTGTATGCGTGCGCAACGCGAATCTGAGCCGCTACTTGGGCGTGAGGATACGAGCAATGCAAGGTCTGGTCCCCCCGCTGCATGCATGTGACATGCATGGTCCCCTGCTCCCCGTTTCACTGCTGCTGCTGCATGTTTACTATAGCACCGATCATGCCACTACTTAAGAGCAAGTACAATAGAGCTGACTGGGCGGGCTATAAGGAATAAAATAATATATTGTTGCTTAGTTGGAAGAGAGAGAAGAGGAGAGAGAAGAGAAGCGGGCTACTAATTAGTAGCCAGCTGCAACACGTGCTCCTAGGCACTTTATGAGATAGACATGTGGGACATATATTGCTAAAGTAGTATTCCTTATAGCCTTCCTATTGTACTTGTTGATTATAAAGTTAGCTATAGATGACATGGCATCTCCTTATAGCCAGCAGCCGGCTATACTATTAATCATGCTCTAAGTAGTACAATTTCTCTTACACCAAGGCACATAGTAATTTGCTATATTAATTACTTCATCTCATTTTCAATGCACTTTTTCATATGCTAGCTCTCACATGCAACCAATGAAAAAATATGCATGCAGTGTATTTATTTCCTTGTAGTCGGATTAGGAACAATAGCTCTCCTTGCAACCAATAAAAAGAATGCATGCATGCAATTTCCCAAGACAATGCCTTATAAAAAACGACATGCGTGTGCTACTTTGGGGCATAATAAACCGGGACGAAGGGAGTACACTACTACTACTCCCTCCGTACCGGTTTATTGGCCTCTGAGGAGAGGGAGCGCATCCCCTCTTATTAGGCCCCTACATCGATCCATGCACCAACAGCTAAAAATGCTTCCTTCTTTACTTGATGTACTTTGATGTACTACCCGTCGGTCCATCTTTCCAACGGCATTAAATTTCCAACCGTTGCTCCCCATAAGCTGATGGTATTAGTACTAGCATAACGGCATGCAGAACAAGCATCTCCTTACTTGCATGGCCATGGACTTGAAGAAAGGAAACAAGCGACCGGAGCCTGGCTTGGATGCGTCGCCCGACGTTGTCGCTGTTGGGCATGCGGAGCTCGGCGTCCATGATGTGTCGCTGGCAGAGGAAAGCATCGACGTCGATTCGGATGCGGAGTCCCAGTCCGGGCTGGGCATGGGCGCACCACCGCTCGACCAGGTTGCTGCCGAGTATGCCGACCTTGACGTCCATGATTTGTCGCCGGCCGAGACCCAGGCGGAGCTGGGCTTGGGCGTGCAGGCCGTCGAGCTCGACGTGGGGCAGAGCATCCTCTCGCACGCCCACGACGTGCTCGACGACGCGCAGAGCATCCTCGCGCTCACCCGAGAGGGCACGAGGGCGGACGGCATGTTTCCTGCCATGGGTCCAGACCTTGGGGTGCTGCTGGACCAGTTGGATGCTCTCATGGACAACATCATTGTGCTTGTCGACGATGCCACGGCGCTGGTGCTGGTCGGTCTCATGGCCAACAGAGCCACGCCCGCCTTCCCTGATGAACGAGTGGAATGCACCCCCGTCGTTTGCGGCGTACGCGCCGTCGTCGTGAGCGTCATACGCGCCGCTGTCGTGTGCATAGTACGCACCGCCGTCTTGTGCACAGTACACGCCGCCGTCATGGTTCCCGGCAAACCCATGACGGCCGCTCCAACTGAACGCACTACCACCGGACGAGCTGCCTATGTCGCCAACGGCAACGTGTTCTCGCCCGAGGAGCGAGAGGCTGGGCTGGTAGCCTCGTCCGCATCCAATTGACGAACAGGCGGATGCAGGCCCGCAGCCGCGCCGGCGTCCAAGCCCGGAAAGACCAAGGCGTAGCTGGCCTTGCATGCGGCGGGCATGACCCTGGCCATTGCTCCCTTCTTGTTCGTGGGCATTGAGGCCAGCTTCACCATGAACTTGTAGGTATGGAGGTATGTTAAGATCGAAAGGAATCATAGCTGGATGAGTTTGTATTGAAGAGGATGCTTAGAGCCTTAGAGTATTCCCGTATTTATAATGGCAGAGCCTAAATTCCTTCTAAACTTTTGAATCCTAACGCGGGCTTTACAAACATGGCGCGCCAGCTTTACCAAAATATGGCGCAAGCACTGCTAAAACATGGCGCGAGCACTGCAAAGCAAAAGGACATGGCGCGAGCACTGCTAAACGAAAACATGGCGGCAATTTTCAATTGTTTTTACTGAGCGCTTACCTATCAGCCAATGCATGCACTTCTCGTACGTGTTGATTCGAAGCGTCAGGAACAGTGAATGCATGAAAGGTTTGTGCATGCAACGGCATTGCTTTTGGTGGTTAATTGCGCGCGTCATTCGAAGGAATTAACATGCTTCGCCTTGATACCTGAGTTCTTGTCGGGGGCTTTTGGTGGTTAATTGCGCGCGTCATTCGAAGGAATTAACATGCTTCGCCTTGATACCTGAGTTCTTGTGGGGGGGGGGGGCGGTTACGGAGGGAGTATATAATTACCTGTTATCAATGCATTAATAAGCATATATGCTATTTAGTATTTGGAAAACATTTCTTATCAGAAGTCTGATAAGTAACTTTTGTGAGCCGGCTCATGCGTCCATGGTCCATATGTCTAGACAATTCTCTCTAATCCCGCCAATTAAATGCACAAATTTAATCATCCCGAGTAAATCTCGCCAGCGGCCCCATGCCAACCACCAAATATAATTATCCCGAGTAAATCTCGGCTGCCCCAGCCCGGCTCGCATCTGGTGAGCGAGTTCATCCTGGAGCTCCCCGAGCCCCATCACCTCCGCATCAACCTGCTCAGCACCAAAAAGTCTGGGACTGCTACAAGTTCTTCATGTCGGCGATGCGTATCCCGCCCCCGTATGCTCCGTCGATCTCTGCTCTCACCATCACCACGCATGTCCCCGCCTGACTTTACCCCGTGACTATCCCTCCCACCGCGTTGGTGCGCCGTTTCAGCTCGGCGAAGAAGCTTCTCTCGCATCCCACACGTCGCCCCCGGTATGCACTCATCCAAACTAAGGTTCGATTCATGTCATCACTTGTTTTGATTGCCTTATATTGGATGCAGTGCTTTCTGCCATGAGTATTATTGTGTATCACTATGTCATGCAGAGGGAACGACATGGAATCAAGCTGCAGTACACTCGACGACATGTGTAACACCCCGGGTGTCACGCTACAGTAATCACCTACAGTAATCACAATTACTGTTGCTAATCATGCCTTGATCATTTTTGAATCAACACAAACTCAAAATGCATTTTCATGAATATTAAAAATATGTGATAAATAAAACTTTGTCCAAAAATTGTGCAACCAATTTTGTTAAATAACTAAAAATCAGTGGGCCATGTTAAACTAACTTTGGGCATTTATTACTTTGATTAAATAATAAACAATTCAAACGGTAGCTCAATCGGTCCAATTTTATAAGTTATTATTTAAATAAAATACTAAATGAATTTATAAAAATACCAAACTTTTTGTGGCACTGTTATAATATGCAACACAAATAATGGAACAAGATTCACCTTGGACAAAAATCATTTGATAGCTAAATAAATCAAAACTGTAGCCAAAAACCCCTTTTCATCAATACAATACTTAAAAGAAATAATAATGAATTAATTAATTCACCAAACTTATTGTGGCATGGGTTTTTGGTGCACCTCTAATTTAGGGATAAGTAACACCATTTACAAAATTGTAAAACTAGTTAAAACAAATACAAAAGGAAAATAAATAACAAAACATAAAAGAAAAATGCAAAAAAAAGAGAAAAGGAAATCGCCCAGGGCGAAGCCAACCCACCCCAGGCCGAGCCAGCCCACCTCGGCCCCCCTGGCGCCTAGAGAAGCCAGGCCGGCCCCCCTCCTCGATCTCTCTCTCTGGATCCCCCCCCCACGATCCCCATCTCCCCTCCTCCCGATCCCCTCCCCCCGACCGCTGCGGCCGCCGCCGGCCCTCCCGGCGAGGTGCTTCCTTGCCGCGCCGCCCCCGACCTCGGCCACCCCCTAGAGCCCACGGCACCGCGCCGCCGCTGCGCACCACCACCTGCCTCGCCGCTCCCCTCCACCTCGAGCGCCGCAACCAACCCTAGCCGCCATGGCTGTCGGTGCACGGCGCCGCCGTGGAGGCCGCCGCGTCCCTGACCGCTTCCCCGACGCCGTTCGTGCTCGCCCCGCAAGGACACACCACCGGCCACCTAAACGGCTACCTCCCCAGCCGCGACGCCTCTGACCCCAAGTGAGCTCCCCCTCCGTCTCCCCTTGTGCCGCTGGAGCCGCCAGGTTTTCGCCGCCCCTAGCTCGGGCCCGTGTCCGCCTGCTCCTCGCCTCGCTCGCGTGTGCCCGCCCTCAAGTTCTTTCTCACGGCCATCCATGGCGTGTGTGTGGGCTGCATGTGATGTGCGTGTGCGTTAGCTGTGTGTGTGCGTGTTCATTTGCAGCCGTGGCCGCCGGCTGGCTCATGGCTGCCCTGGGCGCCACCCCGGCGTGCAGCTGCGGCTGCCTATAATTGATGCAACTGTTGTCGCTGCTACTCTGATAAGCTACGACTGCTACTGAAATTGTTGAATGAGCTACTGTCTGAAACTGCTAAGTATTGTAAAGAAAAACTGCTACTGGATACTACATTGCTACCCCTTTGAACTTTGGCAACTAAATAGCAAAACAAAGTATGATGTGGATAAAAATTACATGAGTAGAAAGAAGACTTAACCAGCTCCATTTTACCCTGTTGGACCAATTGCAAATAAGGCGTGGATTAATTCCTATAAAAATCGCAAAATGCAGATTTTTGTTAAAAGCGAAGCTGTTATATCACCATTGGTACCTGGAGCTGTATATAAACACACTACATGAGTCTGTCATGCCATTTGATGGCATGGCATGAGAGTACTTTTGATATGGTGCAAAACACATATAAGAAGTATCTCTGTTGGAGCCGTAGATCCGTGGCAATCGTCAAGCAAACTTGGCATCTTTTAAAGATTTCTGGAATTAGCCTCGAGTAGCACTTTTCGGACCGAGTTTTAATTAAGTAAATACGCTCTACTAAAAATGTCATCCATACCGGATTCGAGGTCAATGACAACTGATAAAGATTGGTATAGGACACAAATTCATCGGAGGAGTGGAACCCTAAACCATAGCATCCCGAACACGGCTAATGTATACTTATAACCGGGATTTCCACACTTAGCCAATTTTGGAGAAATCCAGATATGGGGCAATGACATGCTGGACCCCTTGCACTGTTTATGTAAATGAATTATTTTATTAGAGCCCTGTCAATGACACCAGGGTCCCACCTGTCAGTTGATCAGTCAATCCCACTATTCCGGATAATTTTGAATTAAACCATAAAATAAATCGAGAAATGATCATCTAATGGTTTAAAACTCTAGAAAATCATATAAAATAAACCGTAGGTCAGATCAAAATATTTTATACATCAAAGTTGCTCAGAAAGATATCGCGAACCCAGATACGCTACCCATACCCCCACCGCACCTCTCTGGCATACCAAACGTGGAACATTTCCCCTCCGGTTCATCTGTTTGTCAGACGCCCGGTGCCGGTAAAACTATCCGGATGAATTTATTCTGAACACGAAAGTTGTTCAGAATAGTTCAACTAACACGGATACACCACCCATACGTTTGCCGGATGTCCACGTCACCTCCGGCATGGTCCCTTCCCCCTCCGGACCCCCTGTCCGGTAATCACCCGGGGCCGGTACTTCATCCCCGGATAAATTTCCGCTCCGTGCATCGTGCATCGTACTGCGTTAGTTCACCTCTAGCTTAATGTTTCCCATGTCTTGTATTTGTATTGCTATTATTGCCGTGTATTTATTGTTTCTTCCCCCTCTCTTATTGTCCGGTAGTCTCGACGTCCGCTGCTGATGCCCCTGTGATCGACTACTTCGACGACGACCGTACCTCTACCGTCGAGCTTACAGGCAAGCAGAGCCATTTTCCTTCCCCAGATATCGCCTATCTTTCCGTACATTTCTTGCACTAGGCATGGTTACTGCTGCTGCTACGTTACAATCCTATTCAATTGCATAGCATGTTTTTGTCGCCCCTTGATGTACCTTCCTTTATCCTATGCTGCCTTATAAATATATATATAATATTCAGCCGTAAACCCTGCGCATTGTTAGCTAGGTTTAGAATAGCGGGCCGTGATCGCTCTGGTGAGTGAAAGCGGATTATAGATATTATAACTGCAACAGGTACGGATCAATGCAGACGCCCTAGGGAACCTACAACGGCGAGACTCTGCCGGGTCGCTTCGAGTTTGACTTACGAGTGGAATGGACTCGTATTTCACTCTCGTCGGCTCAGTAGCGTAGCATCACTGGGATGATACGAGGGTATTCCTCTTTAGTTCATTCCGCTAGTGTCTCGGCACCACCAGGGTGATACGAGAATATTCCTCTTTAGTTCATTCCGCTGATGTCTCTGTCGAACCTCTTCAAGTGTACCATTGAGGGTGATTCCTCCTGGTTCACTTGATGGTAGGCACTCGAATCAACTGGTGTCCTTATAGGTAAGGAGTCGGGTGACCCAACGGTGCCCGCGCAGGGTATCTTAGCGGAACGACAGGTCAGGTGTATTCCACCGGTGTGCGGCGGGCCTGGTACTGTTCGTGGCCGAAGGATTTCCTGTTGTACGAAAGTCGAGCTCTACCAAGAGCAAACGCGAGACAAGGTAAGGAGACGGTTCACCTTGTTGGTAACCGCACGAGTTGGTGGGACGACAGGGCAGGCACCAACGTTACTGGTGGTCCTGACTGCTGTCGTTGTCCGCGACTCATTCAATAAGGGGCAACGATAACGGTTGTCTCGGCAGAAAATTAATAAAATGCTTAACGGGTTCGGCGGATGACTTGAGTAGCCTTTTGGCTTGTACACACTACCTATGCGTGGGATTACGCGTTTGGGCGCCTCCGCAATGTAGCCTCGTTCGAAAGCTCTGAAAGACGTCCAGTTCATCATTGCGGCAGGGACGGATCGCGCTGCGGCGTTGGAATTCACCCTCCTCGCAACGACCCGGAGAGCGAGGGGTGATAGGCCCATGACCCCCTTGCACTTAGGGCTGTAGACCGGCGGGGACCTCTCTGATGAGTCGTAGGATGGACTGCGTTGTGTCGGATAGCCTCGGTGGGGTGCTCCCTAACCAGGTGTACGCCACCCTGGAGATCCGAGCGTGTAGTGTCACACTAGTGCACCCCTGCAGGGAAGATTAATCTATCGATAGCCGTGTCCACGGTAACAGGACGCTTTATGCTGAAGCCAGATCCTACCACTACAAACTACTACTATTAAACTGTTGGTTCCGGTTTCTCTTCCTCGCAGGGAAGTCGAGGAGGGGAACTCGGAGGCATTGTTAATTATGATTACAACTTATTATTATACAATGTTGCAGCAACTTCTGCTGCATTGTTACTTTCATTACTGTTATATTAAACCGTTGGATGATTCTTACCTCATGCTGCAAGACTCGTCGGAAGATGCTAGTCTTCGATAGGCCTAGCTTCTTATCCTTATTCTGATTTCTATCTTGCAGTCCACTATATACAGCCTCCCTTTTCCATTTGATACAAATGCATAAATGCTTAGTAGCGGACGTAAGACTCGCGGGTATACTAGATACTCACCTGCTTTATTTCCTTTACTGTTTTGCCTGATCGGCCGCTGCAGTCGACGTTGGAGCCCAGGAGCAGGAGTTCCTGATGTCGACCACCGCAACGTGAAGATCCCCGATGACCAAGACCAGGAGTAGTTTGGAGGTTCCCAGGCAGGAGGCCTCGCCTTTTCGATCGTGTTGAGTTTGTGCTAGCCTTCTTAAGGCAGTCTTGTATCCTCGTGTCTGTACTCAGATACTATTGCTTCCGCTGACTTTGTGCTCTCGAGCTGTTGTATTCGAGCCCTCGTGGCCCCTGGCTTGTATTATACAGCTTGTATTATTTTATTTGTAGAGTTGTGTTGTGATATCTTACCGTGAGTCCCTGATCTCGACCGTATACCTTGCGTGTATGATTACTATAGATGGTCTGATTTTGGGGGCGTCACAACATGTCAAGAACGCCGGCCCCGCGGCTCGTTGTCCCATCTTTATGCGGCTCAAAGGTTCCGTTTGCTCCTCACAGTATATCTCGTCTCATCGTGCGGATCGCTGGCACCAACCACCACAGCTTTGCGATCTTGTGCGGCTTGCCGACGCCAACCTCCATAACTTTGTGGTAGAAGTGGTCATTGTAGGGGCTGGGATGGACGACATAAACGACGGTGTGATAGAGCAGGTTGCCAGGTAGCTAGGAAGGAGTATGTGCATGTGTGGGCCACTCGAAGGAAGCAAATTTGTATGAATTGACGAAGCATGCAAATAAATTTATGTTTAGTATTGAAGCAAATCAAATTTACGACGGAAACTTTTTTGCAACTGATGGAAGCTATGTTTTCTTGTGTTGGAAACATTACAGAATATATATGTGGGGCATATATTTTCCAATGTAAAAACAAATTCTTTGACGCAAAATATGATACATGGAAGCATGATTCTTGGACACAGTTTTAGTTATGTACATCCAACCAAATTCGATTCCAACAGAAGCAAATTGTCTCGTCAGTAGAAGCAAAATTTTATGGCATTGCAAACAAGATAAAATATCACTGGTAGAAAAATTTCTACTATTCTTTTCAAAATGTAATGCTTCCACACAACTCTGATAATGCACCCTTCGCATTATTTTATAGTTTCTAGTAGATGTACCTTTCTTGTGTTTTCTTTATTGAAGAAAAGTGCATGGACAAAGTTTTTTTACATCGAACAAATTTTGGTTGCGATAGAATCAAATTATTTCATCGGTGCAAGCAAACTTTCGCTCCATTAAAAATCTGTTACACGAGATACATTTTTAGTTACATCGAAGCAAATCATCTCGTCGGTGGAAGCACATTTTTTTGCATGCAAAACAACATAAAATGTTACCCAAAATAGATTTTTATTTAAATCAAAGCAAATCATCTCGTTAGTCCAAGCAAAAAAAAATTGTATTGAAAACAAAATAAAAATTTTATATGGCATATTTTTAATTACGTCGAAGCAAATTTGTTATGCACCTGCAGTAAATTTTCATAGTATATAGAAAAAAGTTCAATAAAGTTTCCGTAATAAGCAAGTATATGAAGCATTATACAATTATGTATGAATCAACCAAATTTATAGTAAACGAAATAAAATGGGTCCATAAAACATAGTTTTGCTGTTAGAAAATAATTTTATTTATTTATTTTTGGAATGAATCAAATTTCTATCAGAAAGGAAGTAAATTATTCTATCTATGGAAACAATATGTTTTGAGGGATCCACCGAAACATAGTTTGTTGTGCTGTAAACAAACCAGTATAAATTTCAAATAAATTATCGTACATAGTTTTCCTTGTTGCAACGCAAAATAAAGTATCTTAGGAAGCATGCATGGACATGGATGGATGATGAACAGTGCGATAGATCACACGTGATTGACGGAAGTGAAGATGCATGTAAGCACTACCCACGATGGATGCGGAAAAAGTTATGATGAAGCACTCAATTAACGAAACAAATTAGCAAGAGTCACGGGGCCTAATTACTGCTTCCTCCGTATCGGTTTATTGGGCCCCCCGACAAGAACTCAGGTACCAAGGCAAAGCATGTTAATTCCTTCGAATGACGCGCGCAATTAACCACCAAAAGCAATGCCATTGCATGCGCAAACCTTTCATGCATTCCCTTTCATGCATTCACTGTTCCTGACGCTTCGAATCAACACGTACAAGAAGTGCATGCATTGGCTGATAGATAAGCGCTCAGCAAAAACAATTGAAAACTGCCGCCATGTTTTCGTTTAGCAGTGCTCGCGCCATGTCCTTTTGCTTTGCAGTGCTCGCGCCATGTTTTAGCAGTGCTTGCGCCATATTTTGGTAAAGCTGGCGTGCCATGTTTGTAAAGCCCGCGTTAGGATTCAAAAGTTTAGAAGGAATTTAGGCTCTGCCATTATAAATACGGGAATACTCTAAGGCTCTAAGCATCCTCTTCAATACAAACTCATCCAGCTATGATTCCTTTCGATCTTAACATACCTCCATACCTACAAGTTCATGGTGAAGCTGGCCTCAATGCCCACGAACAAGAAGGAAGCAATGGCCAGGGTCATGCCCGCCACATGCAAGGCCAGCTACGCCTTGGTCTTTCCGGGCTTGGACGCCGGCGCGGCTGCGGGCCTGCATCCGCCTGTTCGTCAATTGGATGCGGACGAGGCTACCAGCCCAGCCTCTCGCTCCTCGGGCGAGAACACGTTGCCGTTGGCGACATAGGCAGCTCGTTCGGTGGTAGTGCGTTCAGTTGGAGCGGCCGTCATGGGTTTGCCGGGAACCATGACGGCGGCGTGTACTGTGCACAAGACGGCGGTGCGTACTATGCACACGACAGCGGCGCGTATGACGCTCACGACGACGGCGCGTACGCCGCAAACGACGGGGGTGCATTCCACTCGTTCATCAGGGAAGGCGGGCGTGGCTCTGTTGGCCATGAGACCGACCAGCACCAGCGCCGTGGCATCGTCGACAAGCACAATGATGTTGTCCATGAGAGCATCCAACTGGTCCAGCAGCACCCCAAGGTCTGGACCCATGGCAGGAAACATGCCGTCCGCCCTCGTGCCCTCTCGGGTGAGCGCGAGGATGCTCTGCGCGTCGTCGAGCACGTCGTGGGCGTGCGAGAGGATGCTCTGCTCCACGTCGAGCTCGACGGCCTGCACGCCCAAGCCCAGCTCCGCCTGGGTCTTGGCCGGCGACAAATCATGGACGTCGAGGTCGGCATACCCGGCAGCAACCTGGTCGAGCGGTGGTGCGCCCATGCCCAGCCCGGACTGGGACTCCGCATCCGAATCGACGTCGATGCTGTCCTCTGCCAGCGACACATCATGGACGCCGAGCTCCGCATGCCCAGCAGCGACAACGTCGGGCGACGCATCCAAGCCCGGCTCCGTCGCTTGTTTCCTTTCTTCAAGTCCATGGCCATGCAAGTAAGGAGATGCTTGTTCTGCATGCCGTTATGCTAGTACTAATACCATCATCTTATGCGTAGCAACGGCTGGAAATTTAATGCGCTTGGAAAGATGGACCGACGGATAGTACATCAAGTAAAGAAGGAAGCATTTTTAGCTGTTGGTGCATGGATCGATGTAGGGGCCTAATAAGAGGGGACGCGCTCCCTCTCCTCAGGGGCCCAATAAACGTCCATCATACTTCCGATCAAACGGCCAAGGATTGGTCTAATAGGTAGCCAAACATCAGTAGTCTGATGCCTAGAGTTGCCCTTAGTATTTTAACACAATACATTGGTTAATAAGGACTTTAAGCATTAGTAATGAAGAACTTTCATAAATACTAAAGTTCTTCATTATCAAATATTAAAGACCTCACTTGTTGAATAAAAGTTCTATGATGTTTTGATAAAATAAAAATAATAACTTTTCATCATGATGTAGGGAACTTTCAACATTGAATAAGAAGTACTTTACAAAATTTAATAGAAATTTTGATAAAACCGACCGTTTGAAAAAACAAATAACCTGATAGATTGAGAGCTACAGACGGGAAAGAATTCTATCACAGGGTAAAACTGTCACGAATTATTTTTTAAAATAATATATTTTTTAATAATAAAATCAGTATTAATACACGATTTAAAAATATTTCAAAAGTAACGCACTATCGGCCGGAGTAGGACCGAAACAGGTTGTTTCGGCCGTAGTCAGTAGTAATACCGAAAGGTAGGTTTCGGCAGCAGTGTGGCCGACCTGCATGCTTCCATTGTAGCTTCTGCCTGAGCTCCAGCGTTTCGGCCGGGGTAAAGAGGAAACCGGCTGGATAAGCCCAACCTGCACAATTGGCTATCCATCTATGTACGTACCATCGTTTGTGAGCTATTATTAATCAAAGGATACAACACAGTTGCCTAGCCACCGGATGGGGCAGGGCTACACAGGTTAGGCTGACACTGCGCACAGCAGCAGCTCGATCGAAACAACCATGAAAACCTGAATAATATATTGTTGCTTAGTTGAAAGAGAGAAAAGAGGAGAGAGAAAATAAGTGGGCTACCAATTAGTAGCCAGCTGCAACACGTGCTCCTAAGCACTTTGTGAGATAGATATATATGTCATATATTGCTAAAGTAGTATTTCTTATAGCCTTTCTATTATACTTATTGACCATAAAGTTAGCTATAGATGACATGGCATTTACTTATAACCGGCAGCTGGCTATGCTATTAACCATGCTCTAACTCCGTTTGCAGCTTAGCTATTAGGCCTAGCGTCATCATCCCCTGTCTTGACTCGTCCTTGTTTGTTTGCTTCCTTGACCGGGGCTTGACCATGATGGTACGCGCCTTTCTGGCCATGATTTGGCAGCGATCACGTCGACCAGTTGCGGCGATCGAACTGCTGCAGCTGCTGTGCGCACACAGTATCAACCTAACCTGTGTAGCCTTGCTCCGTCCGGTGGCTAGCCAACAGTGTTGTAACTCTATCCTCTGATTAATATAGCTCACAAACGTAGTACTTACATAGGTGGTTAGCCAACTGTGCAGATTGGGCTTATCCAGCCGGTTTCAGCCATACTCGGGCCGAAACGGTGAGGCCTGGGCAGCAGCCACAGTAAAAGCCATGCTGGTCGGTCACTTTTCTGTCGAAACCTGTCTTTCGGCATTACTACTGTCAAAACATGTGGTTTCGGCTTTACTACGGCTGAAATACCTAGTTTTGGCCCTACTTCGGCCGACAGCGCGTCATTTTTGAAATATTTTCAAATCGTGTGTTAATAGTGATTTTGTTATTAAAAATAATATTATTTTAAAAAAAATTCAAACTGTCACAGAGATTATATAGGCATGGGTCCCACCGCAGCAAATGCATCCGGTTCAGGTTCATACACACTGTCACAGCGAAAGGGATATGGGTAAAAAATACACTGCATGCATGGCAATAGTGTGGACCTGTCCGATGTGACACCCGGTCTGATGTGCGGTGACAATAAGCGTTGCGCGCGCATAGAGTTAGACAAAAACCGCGTTTTCTCCCTACACCATCCCCATCTTACTACCCTACTGCCGCCTCCAATTTGACATAGCCCCTTTCCGTTCCTAAATCCAGCCCACTTTTTTATGTTTATGGTGCAGAAGAAAATGAGAGCTTATTCTTCTTAGGTTACAAAACGAGATGGTCCAATTTTGATGAGATCAAACTGGACATTTTTCTTGTACAAAATCAGACTTAAAGCAAACCACACGCAGGGCTTACATCCAAAGGGCACCTAAACGCCGGCTTACTTTTCCCGAAAATAATGACGGCTTACTAGTTGTTAAACTGAAGCATGCTCCGAAAGACCAACAAACAAAAAATGCATTAAATTGCATCTTCAGTTCTCCACTCCAAGGTGATGGTAACTGATACTACTTGGCTATTGAGATCCTCTCTAAACGAAACAACCGTGAGGAGGGAAGCTGGCGGAGGCGACGCTGGCGTCCTCATTCCTGCGCCCGTGAAGTCTGGCCGGTGATGGCCTCCCTGCGGGCCGGCGCCACCAGCATGGTGGTGGTGTGCCGCGGTGGCGTTTGACCGCCTTCGTCGCTCCGGCCGCCATCCTCTGATGATTATCTGGCCTGCACGCGCCGCCGTTCGGCTGGGAGTTGCAGCGGTCCGCCGGGAGCCTCTTCCGCTCCGGGCCGTTCGGCTCCGGCGTGCCTAACAAGACAGTGACGGCTGAACGCCATGAAGAAACTTACCACTCAAAAAACTCCGACACAACATCTCTGCATCCACACGGCAAGGGCTAGTGTTGTCCGGTTTAGGAGCAAGGGAGGAGCACATAGAAAGGGAGAGGGGGGTTAGCGACTTAGCGTTTCTACTCTGGGTCAGAAAGTGTATGCACGCGCCAGCTGCCCCAAAGATTCTGGTGGTGACCCGGACCAATGCAGCCTGACACAAATAGCAAAGAAGATAACGGTGGTATGTAGGGCACGAATCTCAATAACATAATAAAGGGTGTAGATATATCATGTACTCGCTTGTGTTGGTACAAAATCCAAACTCGGTTTTTTATGACATATATTTATTTTGCAAAGTCATAGTATTTTTTTATCGCGCAAGATCCTATGTTGGGATTCAGAGATGAGGGGAGAAATAAGTCCCACTGGGCGTGCCAGAATCTGATGACGGGAAAATGGCGGCGTATGAAAAATACGCGTCCGCGTCATTGATACATAGTGAATATATTTAAAATGCGTACATGCATGAATAAAACGGTATATCAAACATTGCGAGTACATTATTTTCAAAACTTTTACATAAACATAAAAAATTCTGTTAATTACATCTCCGAAGAGAAAACCCCTGATTAAGAATTCCAATATTTCTATTACATAGGATTACATCAAATGACTATTACAACAGATGAAATAAAAATAAGAAGTCCTCCTCGCTATCGTCGACGCCGGCATACTTGAGGCAGCATTTTAGTCTTCTTTGAATTATGATCTCATTTGATAGCATTATTTTAGCCCATATGTCGTGCATGCACTAGTATTAAAAGTACATGGAGAATGCATGCATCAATTTAATCGGCTTATATCAGAAAACATATTGTTTGTAGATTTATCTTTGAGACAGATTTTTGAATTATTTGCACACTATATGGGTATGCATATTTTGATATCTCACTTGAATTACTACTAACATCGTGTAGCACCAGTATGGTACACACCCTTAGCGTAAACAAGGGACTCTTTTGTTATGAGATGATTTGATAATATTTTACTTAGCCTATAATATGATGCAAGTCATATTTTTATTATGATTGATTTCACTTGTATTAATAACAACACCGCATGGCGAATGACGCCGATGAGCAGTATAACCAAGATGAAGATTTGTTTTCTTCATGTTTGTATTACTACTAGCGAGACATAAAATGCCTGTAGTGTAAGGCCCCCGATGCGGTGCTAACTCGAGCTAGTCGCTCTCGCGTCCGGCTCAAGTTAGTAGCGCATAAAAGGCCACCGACTCACGACACTCGCATTCGTGTCGCTGCCGGATTCTCGACAACAGATATAAGAACAATGAACTTAATACTAAGACATAAATATAGAGTACAGGGCATACATCGCCGCTGGTATTTATTACATCATCTCAGAGGTCCATGGACCCAACAGTACATCATGCAACAAGCGGAAGACAAAAACGACCGAGTACGGTCAAAATCCAAATGGTCCTAGAGAGGGCTACACATAAGCAAGTCCACCCACGAAACGTCGGAACCCAACTATAGGATCTACTGAGTGAAGTCCTCCTCATCATCCTCCTCCGGTGGCACCTCCACGAAGTAACGTCCAGTGCTCGGGTCGAGGTAGTAATCAACTGCATCGGCCCACCAGGCAAAACAGTAAAAGCAGAAAGGAAACAAGGGGTGAGATTATGTCATTACAGTATAACTATCTTCCTACGGATAAGACAAGTGTATTTGAAAAGGTTGCAGCCGCACTAGCATATATGGTGGCTATCGTTCTATTAGAGTAGAGGTAAGGTCCAAGAATACACGTGACATCGTGTCATAAGCCTGCTATCCACCTACTTACGGCAAACATAACACAACCTTGATCCTCTCTCGGTCCCCCTGGACGAAGAAAGGCAGCTAAGGCACACACACTGTAGGAAAGTTTTAATTAAGATCCAATTTGATGTTATTCTATGAACAAGGAGTAGGACTCAAGTCGTCCATAACCACGGACACGGCTTTTCGAAAAGATTTAACCCTACATGGGTGTACCAACTGCCCATCATAGGCTTCGCATGTACGGCCGGTTTCGGCTTGGCTGTGTAGACGCCTGAAACTCCGGAATGTCAGAGTCCCTCTAACTAACAACGCACAATTCCGGGTGGCCCCCGGTGAATCGACATCCAAGTCAAAAGCCGGCCGCGCTCTCGAATCGGTCTCTACCTTATGGCTAAGGTCGGGTTTAGCCTCACCTGAATAGCAGGAGACTTCCCTAGCTCACAAGTGTGGACCAACAAGAGGAACTATGTCTCCGCTGGTCCGGGTTGTTTCGAAAACTGCTGGGGTACCAACCAAGCACACACACGTTTGCAAATAGTAAATCAGCTCGGGTCACCACTAGAACTGTATGAAGCTAGGTACGTAAGACAAGGGGACCCCATAGAATCCCACACACGATTAGGCACGTTCGCCAAGAAACACAATACCCGGAACTCGGGACCTAGGTGACTCGAATGGAACAAAACACCTGGCGGGAACAGCTCGGTCACCCATCCTTCGTCGAGTATAAATTAACATCATAATAATAAATATCAACCAACTTCTTTGTTAACATGATATCCCAACCATAGTATAGGGTAAAGCAGCAAGTTTTCCTAATCATACTAAGCAGTGGCTGAGCAGCGGTAACTTAGCAATACAATGTTTTGCTGGGATGTGGGGATCATGGATGTTTGGTTTTGATTGAGGCATAAGCAAAGTGGATAGGATCAAACAACGTTCTAGACTACAAATAGGCAGGAAGGCAGATAGTTATAAGGTAATGGTATAGATCTTCCCCTTGCCTGGGTAATCAGTCGACGGAGCAGACGTAGCAGGGTCCTCGGGCTCGGTGTCGGAGATCTCCACGTAAGTCTCCTCGGCAGTCTCAGGTGCTAACATAAGGTATTGGCAAGGAAAGCACACAAGTAAACATCGAGACCAACAATGCTCAACTATGGAAGAGATGATCAAGTTTAATAGACATGGTGTGACCCTATATAGTCAAATTTAAATGGAGGTGTTGACGACACGTCAACAACTTCATATGCAATTACTTATATTTTTATGGCTTTCGTCATAACCTTAATTTTTGGTGTAACTAACAGGGAAACATGGCATGGCATAAAATAATAACAAAAATTAACAATAATTAAGCATCATGAAGTAAATCTATCGATTCCGGAGACGGAGAAGTGTTGGTGAAATTGACACCGGGATAAAGGTGCAACGGAAGAAAAGGATCCAGTCACTTGCATATGAAAATATGCTATGGACTGGTTCAAGGATGAAATGAACTCAAGATGACATGGAAGAAACTATGAACATGATCAAAATGCATTGCGGTTGAAGGAGACAAATGCATCTGGGGCAGGGTATTTGAATGGTGAACAGAGCTTGCACCATGTCCAATTTTGAGTTGTTCAAAACAAAAAATGGACATCACCATTTGATTCCTTGGATCTTGCTGCCCCAAACCCATATATGGTATGCCCCATTTTGAATTTACAAAACATATGGAAAATTCAAAAGTACTGAGGCGCTTATTGCAAAATTTCCAACACTCCAAAATTAGGGGGCTCAAATTTAAAAATGGACCTCACCAATGGGATCAGTGGCCAATTTTACCCCAAATTCATAAATGGGTTGCTATGTTGGTAGCAAAAAAGAATAAAAGTTCAAATTCAGATTTGAATTTGAATTCAAATCAAATTTAAACTTAAACAGAAAAGAAAAAAAGGAAAAAGGAAAGAAAAAGAGAGCTCTGCCCCAGGTGGGCTGCTCTCGGCGAAACCGGCCCAATCTCTCCTCTCTCTCTGGGCCAGCCCACCAGGCTCCTCGACACCGACAGGTGGGGCCCGACTGTCAGCCACTTGCAAAAATGGAAAAAGGTGGGAGGCGAATGCCTCCCGTGGGGATCGAACCCACGGCCCCTCGCAAACTGCTGCTGCTCTCCACCACTACGACACTGCACGATTTCTGAACCGGGACAGGTCTGAAGCCAGTAGAGGTATGCCTCTGTTGTACTGAACTTCAAAATCCCGACGGCGACGACGAGTTGCGGCGACGCTCGCCTCGCTGGCAGGACTCCGACGACTCTGCTCTGGCTCGGGAACACGAGCTGGCACATCCAGCTACACATAGATGCGCCGCGTGGCCAAGGTGGCGCACTGGCTCGCTTGCTCCTCTCCTCTGAAGCCCACGGCAGCGACAACTTCAGACACGGAGCACGAACGCGCCTCACCTGAACCCGAGACGATTCGGGCGAGCTTGCGCCGGTAGCCACCCACCTACTGCTCCAAAATGATGCAGGGCACCACCACGACAACGTGGGTGCCCGGATCTGAGACCGAAACGTCCAAAGGGGGGCCCTTTCTCGCCGGAAAGATCACGGCGGCGACTGATCTGCACCTCTTCAGATACCGGCGACACGGAGATTACACGGACGCAAAGGGGCACCTTGGGTGCCACTAGCGTGTCCAGAGCACGACTACAACCCGCGCGAGCAGGCCCGGAGCGCGCCATGGACAGGGCGGCCAAGGGTTGCTAGACACGGTGTCTCAACGGCGGGGACCCTACGGTGCTACAGCGCGGGACGGAACATGACTAGCTACGGGCAAGGGGCGGAGGTGTAGCTCACCTAGGGGGCGCTGGAGTCGACCTCGATCAACCGGAGAGGAGGGATTCGATCGTGGCCGTCGTAGGGGAAGAAAGGGGTCCGCGGCGGCCTTCCACGGTGAGAGATGAACTCGAGCAGCTACCGTCGACCTGTGAGCAGGAACGGGTCAGCAGCACATCCAGGGACGTGCTCGCGAACGCGCGGCCAACAAGAGGGAAGAACGGCGACAAATTGGTCGTCGGCCTCACCGGCGTCAGGCGGAACAGGGGAGGAGCCCGACGTCCATGGGGGCGGCGGCGGGACGAATTGAGAGGGGGAATGGAGTGGCCTAGGGTTCCTGAGGCCAGCGGGGGCTCCGGCTTATAAGGGGACGCGCTAGAGCCACGTCGGCCGGCGTCGACGTCGATGCTCCAGGACGGTTGTGAGAGGGAGTCCGGCGGGGAACTCTCCAGCATGGAAAGGCGACGCAAGACGAGTGCTCGATGGGGATCGAACGGCCAGGGATGCTCCTGCCTACCGTTTCGCTGGACAGGGCCAGCTGGGCTGCGGGGAGATGAGGCCCAGGTGGGCTGGGCTTCGGTCTGGATGGAAAAAAGAGAACCCCTCTGTCCATTTTCCACTTAAATAAAAACAGAAATTCTTAGGGAGTTTTCTAGACTTGATTACAAGGAATTTTAATGCACAAAAATATGCAAAATACTCCTTGCAATATTCCTCAATTTCCAAAAATGGTTTGAGTATTTTTTCAACAACTAAAATGTGGAGCTCTTTTTGAAATTCAAATCACTTTGAACTGGAGGCCACATTTTTGGTGGTGGTAAAAATGAGTTGAGGTTTTTAAAACCCTTGACATTGCAAAGGAAGTGGCTATGCCAAGTTAGAGGTTTAGGGGAGTTCAAAAGCAAATGGAACAATTCACCCAACATTCCTCTTGAACCAACTTGGATGCATTTGAAAGCAATTCAAATGGGCTCCAATCCCAATGAAACTTTAAATCACCACATGAAATGATAAACTCTAGCATCATGCCAAGTTACAAGGTCATCAGACAAATTACAAATTCATGTTTATTTCTATTATTGATCATGGGCTATTACAACACTCCCCCACCAACACAGGATCTCGTCCCGAGATCTAAGCCTGAAATAACTCTGGATACTTGGAACGGATATGATCTTCACGCTCCCACGTTGCTTCCTTCTCCGAATGATGTGCCCACTGGACCTTCATGAACTTTACGGTATTGTTGCGAGTCTTGCGCTCGGAATTCTCAAGAACACGGATTGGACGCTCTGAGTAGGAAAGGTCTGCACTCAGCTGTATCTCGCCCAAGTCAACGTCCTGCTCTGGCTGCTTGAAGCACTGATTTAGCTGGGACACATTGAACACGTCATGCACCATGGACAGACTCTCTGGAAGGTCGAGCCGAAAGGAAAGAGGTCCTCTAGTCTCAAGGATGCGGAAAGGTCCGACAAATCTTGGAGCGAGCTTTCCTTTGATGCCAAAGCAGTGAGTTTCCCTCAATGGAGACACTCTCAGGTACGCCCAATCACCAACCTGAAACGCTACACCATGGTTCCTTTTGTCATAATAGGCCTTATGCCTAGACTGTGCTGCCTTTAGGTGCTCTCGGACAATCGTCACTCTGTCCTCTGCCTCCTGGATCACATATGGACCGAAAAACTGCCTTTCACCTGTCTCGGACCAGTTCAAAGGTGTCCTGCACTTTCGGCCATACAAGACTTCAAACGGTGCTGCCTGCAGACTTTCCTGATAGCTGTTGTTGTAAGAGAACTCAGCATACGGCAAGCATTCCTCCCATTTCATGCCAAAGGAAATGACACATGCTCGAAGCATGTCCTCGAGGATTTGGTTCACGCGCTCGACCTGCCCACTTGTCTGAGGGTGATGAGAGGTACTGAACAACACTATTGTACCAATCGCTTTTTGAAAGGCCTGCCAGAACTTAGAGGTGAAAAGGTTGCCTCTATCGGAACCTATCTTCTTGGGAATGCCATGCAAAGATACAACTCTTGCGGTGTACAAATCCGCCAACTGAGCTGCTGAAATGAAGTCTTTCACTGGAAAGAAGTGGGAAACTTTGGAAAGATTGTCAATGACGACAAAGATGGCATTGTTCCGCTTCCGCGACAAGGGGAAGCCTGTGATGAAATCCATCTCTATGTGATCCCATTTCCACTCCGGAATCTCAAGTAGCTGAAGCAACCATGCAGGCTTCTGGTGCTGTGCCTTCACTCTCCTGCACACATCACACTGCGACACGTAACGGGCAACATCCCGCTTCATACGAGTCGACCAAAAGCTTTTCTTGAGATCTTGATATATCTTTGTATTGCAAGGGTGAATAGACAGCTTGGAATCATGGGCTTCCTTCATGATGACCTCTTTGAGATCTCCCTCCTTGGGAAAAACAACTTGCTCTTTGAACAACACGGTGCCGTCATTATGCACTGAAAAGCAACCGTACTTTGGAACTGAGGCGGCAATACCCCGTTAGATCTTTTGTATCATTGAGCTTCCAGACTGAGCTTCACGGATCTTCTCCTGGATAGTGGGCTCTACCACAAGGTTGGCAAGGTGGCCTGCTGGAACTAGCTCGAGATTAAGCATGCGAAAGGACTCACACAACTCAGGGTGGATCTTCTGCACCTGGATATTATTTCAATCGCCCTTGCGGCTCAGCGCATCAGCTATGACATTCGCCTTCCCAGGCGTGTACTGAATATCAATTGTGTACTCAGTAATAGTTTCAAGCCATCTTCTTTGCCTCAAGTTCAGATTTGGCTGAGTGAATAAGTACTTCAGACTCTTGTGGTCGGTGAACACATCCACCTTCCTCCCTAAGAGGAGGTGTCGCCAAGTGATCAAAGCGTGCACAACTGCTGCAAGCTCCAAGTCTTGCGTGGGATAATTCCTCTCACTCGTCTTCAACTGCCGTGAGGTATAAGCCATAATATTTCTGCCTTGCATCAAAACTCCGCCTAAACCTTGCAATGAGGCATCACAAAACACCTGAAAAGGCTGTGATTCATCTGGCGGCGTGAGAATTGGAGACGTGTTCAACTTCTCTTTCAACTCCTGGAAGGATGACTGGCAAGCTGGTGACCAAGTGTACCGTTTGCCTTTTCACAAAAACTCAGTCATTGGCTTTGCTATTTTGGAGAAATTCTGCACAAACCTCCTGCAATAGTTGGCGAGGCCGAGAAAACTCCTTAGCTGCTTCACATTCTTCGGCAGAGCCCACTCTTGAATAGTGCGGACTTGCTCTGGGTCAACCGCAATTCCTTCAGCGGAAATAACATGGCCAAGAAAATTGACCTTGTCGAGCCAAAACTCACACTTGGAGAACTTGGCGTAGTACCGGTGCTCTCTCAGCTTCTGCAGCACCAGGCGTAGATGTTCCTCATGTTCAGCGTCTGACTTGGAATAGACAAGAATGTCGTCGAGGTAGAGGATTACAAACACATGAAGCCATTCTTGGAAAAAATAGTTCATAGCTCTCATGAATGTTGGAGGGGCGTTTGAGAAGCCGAAAGTCATGACTGTGAACTCATACAACCCATAACGTGTGCTGAACGCGGTCTTGGGAATGTCCTCTTCACGAACACGGATTTGGTGATACCCCATCCTCAAGTCGAGCTTGGAAAACACCTTTGCCCCATTCAACTGTTCGAACAGATCATTGATGCGGGGTAGAGGGTATTTGTTCTTGATGGTCTTCTTGTTGATACCGCGATAGTCCTGGACCAAGCGGCTAGTCCCATCTTTCTTCTTGACAAACAAAGCTGGTGCGCCCCAAGGGGAAGTGCTTGTGCGGATAAAACCGCCTGCCTTCAACTTTGTCAACTGCTTCTTTAGCTCAATCAACTCCTCCGAACACATCTTGTACGGATGCCGAGAAATCGGCTGAGTACCAGGCTCTAGCTCAATAACGAACTCAATAGCTCGAACTGGGGGAATTCCTGGCAACTCCTCTGGAAAGACGTCTGGGAAGTCACAGAAAACTTTGACTTCTTTGATCAAAGGTGCGACTCCTGCGTTCAAGGCGTACAACTGTGCTGCTCCTGCCATTGAGCCACAAGTGTACCAGACTTCTGCGCCTGAATCATGTGTCAAACTCATGGATCTGGTCGGACAATCAATATTGGCCTTGTACTCCACAAGCCAATCCATGCCCAAGATGACATCGATGTCGGAACGTGGAAGCAAGATCAAGGAAGCGGAGAAAAGGAGACCCTGAATCTGGATCTGCACATCAGGAACTTTTACAGCTGAACTCAACTTAGAGCCCGGGGTAGAGATGGCCATAGGTGAAGGCATCATCTCTGACTGCAAATCATGTGCACGTGCTAAGGCCTTGGAAACGAAGGAGTGAGAAGCTCCGGAATCAAACAACACGGTCGCGGGAACTGAACACACAAGCAACCTACCAAGAACGATCTCTGAAGACTGCTGCGCATTTGTCATCATCAAATTGTTCACCCGAACTGCACGTGGCTGTGCCCTCACCATCGCAGTGCTCGGATTAGAGCGAGGTGGAGGCGGTGGGAGCCAAGAAAAGCGCGGATCGGTGCACTTGGGAGAAGTGTGCCCCGGCTCGCCACACTTGTAGAAGATCACGCCTGACCTGGGCTGGGGCTGCGGCCTGGGTGGCCTCGCGTGTGGTGGTGTAGAGCGAGGCCCCTGCTGAACTGGGATGGGAGGGCGGGAAAAAGTGCGGACAACTTCCCCCTCTGCTGGAACTGCTGCCTCTGCGGTGGCGCCTCTGTGACCCAAGTCTTTGCTTTCTTGTGGACCATCACTGCGGAGCTGTGCTCTCTCTGGCGCTTCCTGTCTGCGTCCCACTCTGCTCTGGCTGACTCCTGGCGGATAGCCTGGTCCACGAACTGCGAGAATATCCTGGGGTTGCACTGGGTGAGCACATACTTGATCTCTGTGCTGAGACCCCCACGGAATCTGGCAATCCTCTTGGCCTCTGTGGAGACCTCCTCCGGAGCGTACCTGGCGAGCCTGACGGAGGCCAGGTTGTACTCCTGAACTGACCTGTCACCCTGTCTCAGAGCCAAGAACTCCTCTCGCTTCCTGTCCATCAAGCCACTCGGAATATGCGCTGCTCTGAAGTCTATGAAGAAGTCTCCCCACGTGATGACAACATCGCCCTTGTTGGCCTTGTAGGTATCGTACCAGCTGGCTGCTGCACCCTGAAGCTGGAAGGAGGCGAAGGTGACGTAGTCGACTGGTCTGACGGTGTTTGCATTGAAGTGCTTCTTGATCTCTCCGATCCAATCATCCGCTTCCAGCGGGTCTCGAGCCTCTGAGAACTTGGGGGGGGGGGGTTGATATCAAGGAACTGCTGCAGAGTCGTATGCTGTGGCCGATCACTCCTCTGGGCAGTCTGGTTCTGGAGCATCTGTAAGATCGCAGCTGTGCCCTGAGCCTTTGCGGTCACAGCCTCCCCAAGGAGAGGGTTCTCCGGAGGCGGCATGTTCGCTCTTGGCATCCTGTATACAGGAACACTTATGAGAACATGGTAGAAACATTGATGAAACCAGAAGATAAAGCAATATTGACGACAAAACTTCCTCACGAGGTATGAGGAAGCCGAAGGCTGAATATCCAACAAGGTTAACCCGAAAAGTTGAAAGCTAGGTGCTACTTGAATCCCCAAACCGAGATCATCCGAATCCAAGATAATAATCTGCTAGCGAGCACACAACAATATATACGAGTGGTTGAAGACTTGAACGTTGAGACATCTGCCCTGAGCGGCCCTCCGAAGCGGTCTCCTATAGGGGGAGGAACCACATCCGGAGGATGCCAACCATCCCTGTATAGGAGTTTCACCTGAGGTATGCCATAAGCAAGGTGGAGCTGTCAACCCCAAGTGGCGGCTCAGTGTTCTCAACGTACGCCAACCCTTCTCGTCGCTAGCAAAAAATTATAGAGGAATCGGAGCCTCATGTAAATGAGAACCTAGATTTGTTTTGAAAGGGGATAAGTTGCAGAGAAAACAACGTTTCACTTCCTCACGGAAAAAGGGGTGGGAGGGTGGGGTAAGAAGAAAAAATAAAGAGTTCCTACACTCCGATTTTTTCCTTAGTAACTACAAAATAGTTTCTAGACTCAACTTCGGCCAGTAAGGGGTCCTACAGTCAGTCCTGCTCTAATACCAAGTTGTAAAGCCCCCGATGCGGTGCTAACTCGAGCTAGCCGCTCTCGCGTCCGGCTCAAGTTAGTAGCGTATAAAAGGCCACCGACTCACGACACTCGCACTCGTGTCGCTGCCGGATTCTCGACAACAGATATAAGAACAATGAACTTAATACTGAGACATAAATATAGAGTCCAGGGTATACATCGCCGCTGGTATTTATTACATCATCTCAGAGGTCCATGGACCCAATAGTACATCATGCAACAAGCGGAAGACAAACACGATCGAGTACGGTCAAAATCCAAATGGCCCTAGAGAGGGCTACACATAAGCAAGTCCACCCACGGAATGTCGTAACCCAACTATAGGATCTATTGAGCGAAGTCCTCCTCATCATCCTCCTCCGGTGGCACCTCCACGAAGTAACGTCCAGTGCTCGGGTCGAGGTAATAATCAACTGCAGCAGCCGATCAGGAAAAACAGTAAAAGCAGAAAGGAAACAAGGGGTGAGATTATGTCATTACAGTATAACTATGTTCCTACGGATAAGACAAGTGTATTTGAAAAGGTTGCAGCCGCACTAGCATATATGGTGGCTATCGTTCTATTAGAGTAGAGGTAAGGTCCAAGAATACATGTGACATCGTGTCATAAGCCTGCTATCCACCTACTTACGGCAAACATAACACAACCTTGATCCTCTCTCGGTCCCCCTGGACGAAGAAAGGCAGCTAAGGCACACACACTGTAGGAAAGTTTTAATTAAGATCCAATTTGATGTTATTCTATGAACAAGGAGTAGGCCTCAAGTCGTCAATAACCGCGGACACGGATTTTTGAAACGATTTAACCCTGCAGGGGTGTACCAACTGCCCATCATAGGCTTCACATGTACGCCCGGTTTCCGCTTGGCTGTGTAGACGCTTCAAACTCCGGAATGTCAGAGTCCCTCTAACTAACAACGCACAATTCTGGGTGTCCCCCAGTGAGTCGACATCCAACTCAAAAGCCGGCCGCGCTCTCGAATCAGTCTCTACTGTATGGCCATGGTCGGGTTTAGCCTCACCTGAACAGCAGGGGACTTCCCTAGCTCACCAGTGTGGACCAACAAGAGGAACGATGTCTCCGCTGGTCCGGGTTGTTTCGAAAACTGCTGGGGTACCAACCAAGCACACACACGTTTGAAAATAGTAAATCAGCTCGGGCCACCACTAGAACTGTATGAAGATAGGTAGGTAAGAGAAGGGGACCCCATAGAATCCCACACACGATTATGCACGCTCGCCAAGAAACAAAATACCCGAAACTCGGGACCTAGGTGACTCGAATGGAACAAAACACCTTGCGGGAACAGCCCGGTCGCCCATCCTTCGTCGAGTATAAATTAACATCATAATAACAAATATCAACCAACTTCTTTGTTAACATGATATCCCAACCATAGTATAAGGTAAAGCAGCAAGTTTTCCTAATCATACTAAGAAGTGGCTGAGCAGCGGTAACTTAGCAATACAATGTTTTGCTGGGATGTTGGGATCATGGCTGTTTGGTTTTGATTGAGGCATAAGCAAAGTGTATAGGATCAAACAACGTTCTAGACTACAACTAGGCACGTAGGCAGAACTTTAGAAGGTAATGGTATAGATCTTCCCCTTGCCTGGGTAATCAGTCGACGTAGCAGACGTAACAGGGTCCTTGGGCTCGGTGTCGGAGATCTCCACGTAAGTCTCCTCGGTAGTCTCAGGTGCTAACGTAAGGTACCGGCAAGGAAAGCACACAAGTAAACATCGAGACCAACAATGCTCAAGTATGGAAGAGATGATCAAGTTTAATAGACATGGTGTGACCCTATCTAGTCAAATTTAAATGGAGGTGTTGACGACACGTCAACAACTTCATATGCAATTACTTATATTTTTATGGCTTTGGTCATAGCCTTAATTTTTGGTGTAAATAACATGGCAACATGGCATGGTATAAAATAATAACAACAATTAACAATAATTAAGCATCGTGAAGTAAATCTATCGATTCCGGAGGCGGAGAAGTGTCGGTGAAATTGACACCGGGATAAAAGTGCAACGGAAGAAAAGGATCTAGTCACTTTCATATGAAAATATGCGATGGACTGGTTCAAGGATGAAATGAACTCAAGATGACATGGAAGAAACTTGAATGATCAGATGAACATGATCAAAATGCATTGCGGTTGAAGGAGACAAATGCATCTGGGGCAGGGTATTTGAATGGTGAACAGAGCTTGCACCATGTCCAATTTTGAGTTGTTCAAAACAAAAAATGGACATCACCATTTGATTCCTTGGATCTTGCTGCCCCAAACCCATATATGGTATGCCCCATTTTGAATTTACAAAACATATGGCAAATTCAAAAGTACTGAGGGGCTTATTGCAAAATTGCCAACACTCCAAAATTAGGGGGCTCAAATTGAAAAATGGACCTCACCAATGGGATCAGTGGCCAATTTTACCCCAAATTCATATATGGGTTGCTATGTTGGTGGCAGAAAAGAATAAAAGTTCAAATTCAGATTTGAATTTGAATAAATCAAAATTTAAACTTAAAAATAAAAGAAAAAAAGGAAAAAGAAAAGAAAAAGAGAGCTTTGCCCCAGGTGGGCTGCTCTCGGCCGAACTGGCCCAATATCTCCTCTCTCTCTTGGCCAGCACACCAGGCTCCTCGCCACCGACAGGTGGGGCCCGACTGTCAGCCACTTGCAAAAATGGAAAAAGGTGGGAGGCGAATGCTGATGGCGGAGAAGTGAATAGGTTTAGTTGGGGTGCCTTCCCTGTTAACCGCGCCAATAAACGATTCTTGATAACCCACAAGTCTAGGGGATCAATTGTAGCTTGTCGATAAATAAGAGTATCGATCCCACGAGGAGCAGAAGGTGTTGATAAGTGACACTGGATAAGGAAATGGCTGCAAACACTCAAAGGTAAATATTTAGGGGTTTTTGGTTTAAGCAACAGAAAAGTAAAAGACATGAAAAGTAAACAGGGTAACTGAGGATTAGCAAGTGGCCCAATACTTTAACAAGGATATGCCTAGGAACCGAACTTATAAAAGCTAAAGCATTATCGAGAAAACACGGGAGAGATAGTCAAGTCACTTTCACCATACTCCGCCAAGTAATATGTATCGTGTTGATAAGTGTCGGTGGATGGATCAATGCTAGTACACCTTCTAGAATAAGATAAGTGTACTCTTATGACTACACACCTTGCAAGCATTCGCAAATACAAGGTAGTAATTGAGGCATAAGCCTAACCATAACATTACGATCAAGGATCCATAACTCCCTTGTGCCAAAGTCTGCGAACTGGGGTTCAAGTTTCTGTCACTCCGGCAACCCACCATAAGCATCCTTTGTGCACAATGTATTACTCTAGTACCATGAGAGGTGAAGTGTTATGTGTTCGACTCACATAACACCACTAGAGAAATAACAACACAACTTAAGTATCAAACAACACATAATACTTCAACATCATATGACTATTAACAACTAGACTTTTCCCATGTTCTCAAGAACTAAAGTAACTACTCACAAGACATAAAATATATCATGATCAGAGGTGATAGATGGGTGATAAACAATCTGGACACAATAATATTTCTCCAACAAAACTCAATAGCATTCAGCACAAAGTAGTAATCAACACCAACAGAGTAGAGAGGATAGATAGTACGGATTACAACACAAGTTGCAATTGTGAGATGATATGGGATGGAGATGGAGATGGTGCTGATGTTGGGGATGATGTTGATGATGATCTCGATGATGCCCGTGACGATGATGATGATGATGGCGACGATCTCCCCTTCCGGGAGGTGATCTCCCCGGCGGAATATGCCTGCTGGAGATGGCTTTTGTCCTCTGTAGGTTTCCGCCCCGTGGCGGCGGGCGAAACATGGAAACGACTCTTCTTTAGGGGTTTCCACCCCAGGGGGTTTATATAGGCGAAAGGGGGCACCGAGGGGGGCTACCAGGCACCCAGGAGGGTGCCTGGCGTGGCCAGGAGGGGGGCCGCGCCAGGCACCCTTCTGGCTGCCTGGTGGGTCCCCTCACCTCCTCCTTCGGTGATCCCCAGTCAATCTTCATAAAAATTCTCCTCGTAAAATTTCATCGCATTTGGACTTGATCTGATTCAGCAACTTGGTATCCACTTTTTACCGCTAAATTCTGGTTCTGCTGCTTCGGCACCGGAAAGTTGAAACTGTGTAAAATAAGCCAAAACAACGTAAGAACTATACTTTAAAGTGGAATATATCAATGAATAGGGTGAAATCACAATATAAAATAGTGATGCTTTTTGGACGTATCAAATGCCTCCCGTGGGGATCGAACCCACGACCCCTCGCACAGTGTTGCTGCTCTCCACCACTACGAAAGTGCATGGTTTCTGAACCGGTACAGGTCTGAAGCCAGTAGAGGTATGCCTCTGTTGTTCTGAACTTCAAAATCCCGACGGTGACGATGAGTTGCGGCGACGCTCGCCTCACCGGCAGGACTCCTGCGGCTCTGCTCTGGCTCGGGAACACGAGCTGGCACATCCAGCTACACGTAGATGCGCCGCGTGGCCAAGGTGGCGCACTGGCTCGCTTGCTCTTCTCCTCTGAAGCCCACGACGGCGACAGCTTCAGACACGAAGCACGAACGCGCCTAACCTGAACCCGAGAAGATTTCGGTGAGCTTGCGCCAGTAGCCACCCACCTACTGCTCCAAAACAATGCATGGCACCACCACGACAACGTGGGTGCCCGGATCTGAGACCGAAACGCCCAAAGGGGAGCCCTTTCTCGCCGGAAAGATCACATTGGCGACTTCTCTGCACCTCTTCAGACATCGGCGACACGGAGATTACACGGACGCAAAGGGGCACCTTGGGTGCCACTAGCATGTCCAGAGCACGACTACAACCCGCGCGAGCAGGCACGGAGCACGCCATGGACACGACGGCCACGGGTTGCCAGACACGGTGGCTCAACTGCGGGGACCCTACGGTGCTACGACGCGGGACGGAACAGGACGAGCTACGGGCAAGGGGCGGAGGTGTAGCTCTCCTAGGGGGTGTTGGAGTCGACCTCGAGCAACCGGAGAGGAGGGAGTCGATCGTGGCCGTCGTCGGGGAAGAAAGGGATCCGCGGCGGCCTTCCACGGTGAGAGATGAACTCAAGCAGCTACCGTCGACCTGTGAGCAGGAACGGGTCAGCAGCACATTCAGGGACGTGCTCGCGAACGCGCGGCCAACAAGAGGGAAGAACAACGAGGAATTGGTCGTCGGCCTCACCGGAGTCAAGCGGAACAGGGGAGGATCCCGACGTCCATGGGGGTGGCGGCGGGACGAATTGAGAGGGGGAATGGAGTGGCCTAAGGTTCCTGAGGCCAGCGGGAGCACCGGCTTATAAGGGGACGCGCTGGAGCCACGTCGGCCGGCGTCGACGTCGATGCTCCGGGCCGGCTGTGAGAGGGTGTCCGACGGGGACCTCTCCAGCGTGGAAAGGCGACGCAAGACGAGCGCTCGATGGGGATTGAACGGCCAGGGATGCTCCTGCGTACCTCTTCGCTGGACAGGGCCGGCTGGGCTGCCGGGGGATGAGGTCTAGGTGGGCTGGGCTTCGGCCTGGAAGGAAAAAAGAGAACCCCTATGTCCATTTTCCACTTAAATAAAAACGAAAATGCTTAGGTAGTTTTCTAGACACTATTACAAGGAATTTTAATGCACAAAAATATGCAAAATACTCCCTGCAATATTCCTCAATTTCCAAAAATGGTTGAGTATTTTTGCAACAACTAAAATGTGAAGCTCTTTTTGAAATTCAAATCACTGTGAACTGGAGGCCACATTTTTGGTGGTGGAAAAAATGAGTTGAGGTTTTTAAAACCGTTGACATTGCAAAGGAAGTGGCTATGCCAAGTTAGAGGTTTAGGGGAGTTCAAAGGAAAATGGAACAATTCACTCAACATTCCTCTTGAACCAACTTGGATGCATTTGAAAGCAATTCGAATGGGCTCCAATCCCAATGAAACTTTAAATCACCACATGAAATGACAAACTCTAGCATCATGCCAAGTTACAGGGTCATCAGACAAAGTACAAATTCATGTTGGTTTTTATTATTGCTCATGGGCTGTTACACGTAGCGTAACCAAACAAGAAGTGCATGAATTTTAGTAGATATGATGAAGCTCTTTGATTTATACCCATGTCCAAACCAAAGATTAAATATGCATTTTAGAGCAATATCCTTAGTGTGTACCACAATGGACTGTAACATCCCAAAATTCTCCGAATTTTGGAATGTTAATAAATAAATTATAGATAATGAATATTTTCTTGATGTGTTTTATTTTCTCTAGGATTTAAAACTTTTTGGAGTTTATTGAAAATTAAAAAAAGAGGGAATAAAAGGACTTTCCTTAATATTCATAACTGGGGTTTTTGGAATTTATTATTTAAAACAAAACCAACAAAACAAAATGACAGAAGGTAATATGACTCCTTCAACATATTAAAAGGTTGGAAAATGTTTTAAATCATTATTGGAATTCTTCTGAATATTCAAAACATTTTTCAACTAAAGGAAATTCATTTGAGAGGATATAAAATGACTTATCCCCTTTTTAATTAAGTTGGAAAATATTTAGAATGTTTCTTTAAAGTCTTTAAAATTTATTATAAGTATTATAAATAACTCTAAAATTATTTTAGGGATTTTATAATGCTAAGAGAGTTTTTATTTCATTGAAATGATTCGTTAAATATTTTAAAAGTTTTACAATGTGATATTTTATTTTACCAAATTATTTATTGGTGTAACAATTTTAAAATTGATATTTTATTATTTAGAAATGGTTTGGCAATGCTTTTGACCAAATAAAAGTACTTTTAAATAATTTAATTGATTTTATTTGATTTATAAAAAGTATTTTATATTTAAATAAAGTATTTAGAAAATGTTTTTCTTTTTATTTTCCTTTTTGGAAAATGTATTCATTAAATAAATTTCTTTGTATTATTTGATGAATTTAGAAATTTATTTCATATTTTTCTGATTTGCGGTTGATTTTATTTTATTGTTTAAAGTTTCGGTTTTTAAATAAAAAGATAAATCTGTAGCCCCGGCCCAGTAGCCTTTTTTCCGCACGCGAGCGCAATTCGAGCCCAACTGGGACCCAGTTGTATTTTTTTCCTTTCCCTTTGCTTATAAATAAAATTCCAGATTTTGTTTTTCCTTTTTTTTTTCTTCTGGAAAACCTAGCCGGCGGGACCCGCGGGCCTCGCCGCCGCCGGGCCCCGCTCGCCAGAGTAGCCGCCGGCCACCGCACCTCCAGCGCCGCCGGCCACCCCCGTGCGCTCGCTGCCTCACGACGCGGCCACGCCGTCGCCTGCGCCGCCACCGCGCCCGCGCGCGTGCCACAGTCGCCAGCCGTGGCAGCCGCGTCGCCGCCGCCTGCTCTTTCCATGACCAGCCGAGCCGCGCCGCGCGCCGCCCCGACGCTACCGGCCGCCGCCGCCCCACTGCCCCACGCCGCCTCCACCGCCTCCCCACCCCCACGTCGCCGGAGCAAAACGGAGTTTGCCGGAGACAACTCAGGCCAGATCCGCCGCCAGGGACCCGATCGCATTTTTCATACAAAATTTATTCGTGGATCAGTCCTTTTGCCAGAAAACACCCCGGCGCCGTTTTCGCAATATCTCCTTCACCGTGCGTCGGATTGAGGTGAAACTTTTTCCTACGCGCTCATGTTGTTCTGTACTTTAGCATGGTATAAATTTTTGCACACTTTTCACACTTTTGAATTTGAATTTATTTCAAATTCAAATTCAAATTCCGGTGGCCGTATCTTTTTTACCGTTGATCCAAATCGAGTGATTCTATTTGCGTTGGATCACTCGTTCCATGTACTTTCTGTATATATCATGTGTACACAAAAATTCCCAAGTTTATTCATCTGTTTAAATTCAAATTCGTTTCATTTTGCACTTGCTATGACCTGTGTTGTAGTATTCCGTTTCACGTGATTCTTTTTGCATATCGGATCACCTGAGACATGTTGTCGGTAAGATTCACACACTTTTCATGTGGGCATGATATTCACCTTGAATTCACAATGCCCATAGTCAAAATTCCTTACCGATGAATTTTTATCTATTGACTCTCTCGAGTTCACTTCCACCGATCACCTTCGTGCATATCGACAGCCTTGCACTTCAAAGCTTTGGGTTTTGTTGCTAAAACCCTATGTGTTTGTTTGTTGATCTTGTGTGTGTCTCGTTGTGACGTGATTGCTTATTCAAGTTCTTCCGTTGCGATAGATTTTCTCGGAGTGTGACGACTAGAGTTGAATGGACCGCGAGAGCGAAGAACTTCATCGAATGTATAAGGCAAGTTACACTTTGACCATACCTCAACCTATATTTTATATTATGCACGTAGCAAATTATCACTCTATGCATGTGTAGGATTATATATTAGTTATGATTTAAACCTAGTAGGATAGCCATATGTTCTGACCTTGTATTTCATTGTCGCCCTAGTATCGTGGTTGTTATATACTGCTATTGCTTTGTAGACGGGGATTGGTTGAGTTATCATTTGAGCTATGTGAGGATTAATGACTTGACTAGCAAACTTAAATAGAAATCACTTCTGGACGGGCGGGTTGCATCCTGGTGGATGTGCCTTGTCGAAGGACAGTGCCGGGGTTAAATGCACCCAATGGTTATTTTGGTGGTGAACCGGGTGCGTCATGGCGCGTACCCTCTGAAAGCAGTGGGCGCCGTCCAGGCTCAAAGATCGGACAGACAGTGTGACTAGTAGCTTCCATGTACAACCACTGGCTATATGGGCTCTGGCTTAGATGAGTAAGTTGTGGGGAACCTGGCCCTGGTAGCTAGCTGATGTAGATATGATAGGTGTACCGGCTACCAAAGGGTGGAGGCAACCTCTTCTAAAAGACTATGTCTCAATCTTCGGGTTGAGTCCAATGGGGAAAGTGTACAAACCTCTGCAGAGTGTAAAAAAACTGATCATGATTAGCCGTGTCCACGGTTACAGACAACTTTGAGCAACCGGGCATTATTGTTGTTGGATGGTCTTGACAGATATTTCACCTTAATAAGAATTTGAGTGGGAACTTTTAATAAAGGGATGGTTGGAATTGGTGTAGCCTGATTCAGCCATACTTAGAACTAGCAAGATAAATGAAAATTTGATTAGTTGTAGTATGTGAGGGAAAAAATCAGCTTTCTTCAAAATAAAACCATAAGCCTTTCCTTTGACTTATCCTTGCATGTAGATGTAGGTCTGTTATATACTTTTTCGTATGACTTGCCGTACAAATCAGATGTACTGACCCGTTGTCGGGCTGTAACCTTCGGTGTTGCAGGATTGTATACGACGAGTAAGTGGTACGATGTAGGGTTACGATGTCTATACTCAACTTGCCGGTGGAGTTGATGTACGCCACGAAGCTTTTATTGTTTTCCGCTGTGTTTTATTTGTAAGCTAGCCTTGAGCTATGCAGGTATGTTTATTTGTAATACTGGATCTTCGATGTAATATATATATGACATGTGGTTTATTCTTGATAGTACATCTTGTACTGTGTGTGCTAGCTATTGATCCAGGGACTAGCACAGAATGCACAAAGACTCCGGTTTGTGATGAACCGGGTCGTTACATGGACAAACTAAGTACATGAATTTTAGTAGATATGATGAAGCTCTTTGATTTGTACCTGCGGCCAAACCAAAGATTAAATGTGCATTTTAGAGCAATATCCTTAGTCTATACCACAGTGGCCAAACTAAGTGCATGAATTTTAGTAGATATGATGAAGCTCTTTGATTTGTACCCATGGCCAAACCAAAGGCTAAACATGCATTTTGGGCCTTTTGGCAGATTTTTGGAGACTCCTTGGCTCATAACTATGAACAAACCAAGGATTATAGGAGAAGATGTAGATAGAAGCTCTTTGGTTTGTACTCATGGCCAAACCAAAGGCTAGAGAGGAACCATGAATCCCACCTTGTCTTGAACACCGAAGTGCTGCTTCTCGTTGCTTCTTTTCTTCTTGTATTCTTGTGTCTTGATGAAGTGTTTGATGTGGTGTGTGCAATTCTCAGCGGGAGCGTCAATATGCAGAGCACTGGCCGAGGGGAGAATGAACAATGATCCGGGGGCGTATATGAGGAGCCAGCCGGGGAGGAATGTATGAGCAGCGATTAGGGCCTCTATGAGGAACCAACCGAGGCCTTTTATAGCAGCGGAGAGAGAGCAGCGGCAGGCTCATCCGCGCCCACGTTCTTTGATCATGGGAACATGGGAGCGGGGCTGACCGGTTGCGCCTGCAACGACGAGTGCAACCTTCTCTGTCGGAGCACATTTGGGCCTGCCCATTAAGCCTAATGATTTGATTAGTTTAAATAGGCCAGCTAATTTGCATGCATAGGTCATGGGCTGAATAATTACCTCCTTACTATATGTATATTGTAATGGTGCCCCTTAATCCATGTGCATGCACGTAAATATGGAGCTGCATCTTGTTCTTATCATAATGTATATGTATTTGACGTATGGCTTAGTAGGAACTAAGTTAACTAGCAAGCAAGACTTTAAGGTTGACTAGCAAACATGGATTTGTATATGTATTTTAAATTTTCTCTTGATGAAATATTCATGTATATTTTCCATTTATTTAATATAATTTTCCCGTATTTTATAGGGATGTCGGGATGATGACGACATTTTCATCCCTCGGTCGAATATTTTATGTCAGTCACGACTTTTTAAATTTTGGTCAATGTTAGACCATTGACGTTGTTGGCGGTGCAATATCCCAAAAAGTATATTTTTTATTATAAGGCAAAATTCTCGTTTTAAAATTTATTTAATCATTTATACCATATTTTGTTTTGGCCAAAATCGATGTCAACAGTTGCATCCTCGTTCAACTCTGGTGAGCTTAGCGACAAGACGACCTCTATGCATCACGCACAGGCGTGCGTGCCAACTGCTTGCCATATGAGGCAACTCGCGCTTCTGCTCCGCCAATAGGCTCTTCCACAAGACTCGAGAGATCGCTGTCATGGTGAAATTTAGAATGAGAGGAGTGCAGATAGTGCAGTGCGCGATCACGTTTAAATAGTGGGACGACCAGGGTGTCGATTGAATGCCGACTTGAATGCGGGGTGCCGCAGTGGGTTTCTCGGCCGCCACGCCTGTTCAATGCCGATGGACGGGTGCATGGGTAGCCGATGTCAATTCGGCGGATAACTGTCCCGTCGCGTGTCTTAGGCATTGCACATGCACGTAGACCGAAATCTCTACCGACGCTTGTCTCCAACACTGAACATGCATGGAGACCGGAGCTACAACTCTAATGAGAAGTCGCGTTGTTCTGGGCTGGCATCAATACCGGCTCCAGTGAGAGGTCGCGACCGCTTGATGACCCACAATTGTAGGGGATCACAACAGTTTTCGCGGGTAAGAATAACCCAATTTATTGATTCGACACAAGGGAAGCCAAAGAATATATATAAGCTTTGACAGTTGACTTGTCAATTCAACCGCACGTGAAAAGTACTTGCTTGGCAACAATTTATTAGTAATAACACTGTGATGGAAGTAATGGTGGCAACAGAAATAATGATGGAAAAGCAACGAAAATAAAACATCAAAAGTAAAGCAACTACTAACTAGGAGAATTAAAACACTTTAGGCTAGGGAAATGGATGGTTGGGTGCTGCAGGGTAATTAACATGGGGCAAGGTAGTTGTGCGTGCTTGCAATAAGAACTTTGCACAACATCTTTTGTCCTACCATCCCGCTACCAACGAGTCCAAAAGGAACTTATAAAGATTAAGGTGCTCCTGTCAAAGAGCACAGGAACAAAACATTAACAATCAATGAATACATGGAATCCTCAAATTATAGTCCATCCCATTTGGTGTCCCAAGCTTTTACCATTGGGATCGCCGGCTCCGGACTATAATAGGTGCATACAACTCATAGATAGGATCAAGAACACAAATATATTCATGAAAACATAAACGATTCAGATCTGAAATCATGGCACTCGGGCCCAAAGTGACAGGCATGAAGAGCAACAAGTAGTAGCAAAGATGATAAACACCATGGTAGATGATAGGCAACATGCCCCCAACAATCTGACGAACTATTACATGATCTAACTCATACAATCCCTACCATCCCCTTCACCTACATCAGGGAATTACTCACACATGAAAGGGGGAGACATGGAAGGGTGATGGAGTGGCGATGGTGATGACGATGGCGATGATTTCCCCTCACCGAAGGCCAAAACAACGTCAAGATTAGCTCTCTTGGAGAAGAACAGAGGTGGTGGCGGCTCCGCGACGAGAGTTGGAGTATCGACTTCTGCTTCAGGATTTTCTCGTCAGGGGTAAAAATAGGAGTCGAAGTAAGGCACCAGGGGAGGTCCCACCCCTCCAGGCGGCCTCATGGCGTGGCCAGGGGCCAGGCCGCGCCGCCTGGGCCAGGGGAGCCCCCCTTTGGCCCATCTTCTGGCTCCAGGGCTCTCCGATTGCGTGGATTTCCTGAATTTTTCTGAGGTACCTAAAATTCCATTTTCCTACACATGAGAAAACCATACAGGTCGTTCTTCTGAAAACAGCGTCAGTCCGGGTTAGTTTCGTTCAAATCATGCAAGAATGAGCTCAAAACAATAGCAAACGTGTTTGGAAAAGTCGATACATTTGAGACGTATCAACTCCCCCAAGCTTAGCATATTTCTTGTCCTCAAGCAATTCAGTTCAACGAACTGGACGCGACAAACAAAACTTTGACAAACTTTTTTTGCTTCGTAAGATGTATATAAGCATGTACTACAAACAAGTCTAGCAAGCATTGAAACAATGCTACAAAGACGATGCACAAAGCAATCCTTCGTTCTTATGAAAATCTCTCAAACAGCTAAGAATAAATAACATGCAACTGGAAATCATGACAGGATCACAATGCACATGACTTAAACACAGTAAAGTGGTATCTCGCTTTCCCCCATGAGTGAAGCAAAACATAAATGCAGAAGCACCTTCGGAGTTTCAAAGGAGACAAGAAATAAATATTTCAGAATGAGCAATATCAAAATCATGCAGAAGACAATGTGGTACTTTGGGAAAATGCACATTACACTCAGAATGAAAATTATGATCTCAATAGTTGGTGCTTTGAAGGTGAAGGGGAGACTATCAAACCGTGGCTTTTGATGGCAATGTTGAAAATCCGTGGCTGGAAGCAAAGACTAAACATGTACCAGAGCTCGTGGTTTTGAAAATAGAGAAAATGTTTTTGGGGATGTAACTTTCCAGTCAACATTAAACGGTAAAGGTTTTCAATATCTTCCATACCAACCATATTAATGGCAGTTCTCATGATTTTTGTGATATGCCTACACTTGTGTTCCCTATCCATCGATCATGGACGGTCTATGGCCAGCAATGATTGCATGGTGCCCTTCATTCTGTCTCAAGCATGGAAGAAAAGATTGTAAATCTCCTTCCAACGATCATCAACAGTCTTTGACCAACATAGTTCCATTTCATTCCGTCATCAAGTATGGAAGGTAAAGTGCAAGTTTTTATAAATTGCGAAACAAGTGAGAACTGGGCATTCTCCAGACCGGCCTCTGCCTCATAAATTTGACTAGATTAAACTTTTTCAAGGAGCAAATTTTTTTTAGCATGGAAGATATTGATTGCCTCTAACGCTCCAGGAGCTTGTACGGATACAAAAAGAGAAGTTCATTTGAATAATTTTGAGATGGTACAAGAAAGTCATCGCTAGGATGGCCGGTAAATACCATATATAGGAAGGTATGGTAGACTCAAATGGTGTAACTAGTTTCAAGGATTTTGGATACACAAGCAGTCAACCCGCTGATACGTCCAAAATACATCACTCTTTTATATCATAATTTACCTCTATTCATTGATATAGTTCATATTATGATGATGTTCTTATGGTGTTTTGGCTTGTTCTACACAGTTTTCAACTTTCCGGTGCCAAAACAGCAGACGCAAGAATCAGCGAGGAAAAGTGCACACCTGATGGTCTCTCCTCGTTTGTTACCCCTAGTGGAAGGTGAGATGCAGGATAGCGGCAAATTTCCCTCGGTGAAGATACCAAGGTTTTTCTCTAGTAGGACTCCGGAGATGATAAGTAGGTGTGAGTGGCGCAACTGACGTGGACCTGCACATGAAACAAATAACTTTTCTCCCAACGAGTACAGAGATATTGTCAATATCTCCGGCCTTGCTGTTCACAAAGGATCAACGCAACAGATAATAATGATAATGGGGATAGCAACTAGAAAGGAAAAGCAGGAAAATAAAAGAGCGTGTAAACAGTGATGAGAATATGGACCGGGGTCCCGTGATGTTCACTAGTGATGTCTCTCTCCCACAAGACGATAAAACTGCTATGCGAGGTAAACAAATTACAACTGGGCAATTGGCAGGATTAAAAACGCACCGCAATGCTAACAATGTGACAAAGAAAGGAAGAGGCTCAAAATCTTGGACGGTACGCCAAAATAAGTAGACCGAAATCCAACTGCATCTACTACTAATCATTCACCTTGAGATATCTATCCAGAACATCTTGCTGGTATTAAGATGCGAGCCCCACCCAAAGTGTAAACCCAAAGCAACAGACAACTGCATTAAAAAGCACTTTGCATAAAGTAAACAATCCTTGCAACCACGGTTACAAGCACCGTTGTTTTCCCCCTTGTGGCAACAACACATCCCCTAGACTCATGTTTCTGTCACTCAAGCGTGTCATCGGGGGGCATGAACCCACAATCAAGCATAACGTTCCCTCTTGGAGTCACTACCTACTACTTGGACAAAGAAATAAAAAGCAACGGAGAACATGCAAGAATTACTTAGGAAAAAAATATATAAAAGATAAGAACCAAATATATTACTCAATCACAATCTGAACATAATCTCATAATCCATCAGATCCCACCAAACTCAGCATAGCAACAACAGAAAATTACATATGTGCCTCGATCATGTAGGGCAGCTCACGAGGTCTAAACCATGAAGAACAAAGAGGGGAGGAGAACATCAAATAGATACTGATCACAGACTCATGATCCAAGAGAAACTACTCACGACACATCTGGGAAGTGTCCATGGTGGAGGGGAAGCTCCCGGAGGTCAATCCTCCCTCCGGAAGGTTGCCAGGAAGGGGTCTGCTGGCGCTCCCAATCTTGGAAGCGTGGCGGCGGCGGAAAAGAGGCCAGATCGCGAAAAAGGGTTCTGTCTTTGGAGGTTTTGCGTCACGGGGAATAAATAGGCGAAGGGGGGAAGCCAGGGGGCCACTGTAACAGCCAACATTTCAGAAAAATTAAATTTTTTATTTTCGGTGTGAATTGTTTGATTATCTGATTTGTTTGCGGTGTTTGCATCCCCGATTTATCGATCGACGATTATTTCCCCCCTCTTATCTCGTACCGGACGGAGACCGACCCTTGCCACCCTGACACTCGACCTTTGCGACACCGGGTTTCACCCGAACATCGCCGCGAAAACCGAACAAGGCCAACCGCAGCCAATGGAACGAAAACCCCGTTTAATAAGTAAACGGGATATTTTTATAGCGCGCCGGAAAGTGTTGTTGGAACGGTTCCATTGCGAGGTGAACGCCGCCGGCTCGACGCGCTGAGCGCGCAGTTTGAAGTTTTACCCGATACGGTGGTCCTGCGGACCCCCGGCGGTCAGAAACGTAAACACCGCGGGCGCGACAGAAAAACCGGGGATGTTTTTCCAAACTGCCAGCCACCTGGGCTATATAAAGACCACCACTCTCCCACCCCTTTCTAGGGTTTCCCTTAAGCCAAAATTGCAGCCACCCCTCACATTTGCCTCAAAATACCCTTATTTTCGCAACCTAGCCTTCCCTGTGATCTGGACCGTCGGATCGGCCGATCCAACGGCCCAGATGCGTCCTAGCCTCTCCTCTCTCTCCTCCCACCACCTCCTAACCATGGAACAAGCCGTCGCCGCCGTCGCGCCTCCGGCCAGCCGGCCAGGCAGCCGCCCGCCGCAGGCGACCTCCTCTCCTCTCCTTCCCTCTCTCCCTCCTCCTCCTCTCACCGTCTCCCCGCTCCATCTGCAGGTCGTCGGAGCCAGCACAGTCCGAAGCTGCCGTGGGCCCCAAGCACCTGCCGGCCGCCATCCTCTGCCATGGCGCGACCCCGCGCCGCCCCGAGATTCCGGCGTCCGGATCCACGCTGCGCCACCCAGGATCCGCCTAGTGCCGCACCACCGCACCACAAGACCAGCCGCGTGCCTCACCGGAGTCATGGCGCCGCTGCGCCGCGACGAGCCGTCCCGAATGCCCGCTCGCCCGCCCCTGCGTGGACCGGCCAGGTGGGCCGGCCTGCCAGGCCAACCCGGCCCAGCAGCCCCTTCAAGCCCAACCGCCAGCCTCCAGTGCCTAGCCGGCTAGTGGGCCGAGGCCCATGAGGGGCGAGGCCCGTTTATTTCATTTTTAAGTTTAACCCTGCTGGAATTTTTCCTATGTCAGAGACATTATTGCTGCTGATTCCATTTTGCGAGTAAATTGGCGAATAAACCGTAGCTCGGATCACGATGCGCCCAAAATGAAAATTGTTTAGAATTGTGTTTACTTTAGTTCATCTTTCGTGAGCATTTTGATTTGAGGCCATCTTGAGAGAGTAAATCACTGTTGAAGTGGGCATCAGACTGTTAACTGCTATTATTTTCTGTCAAGTGCTGCTGCTGTTATTTTATTGCAACTTTGCATGATGATTGTGACACATCCATGAGGCCTATTGCATTGATTCTTTTTGCATACTGTTAAGCATCATGTCTACTTTCATTATCATGTCATGTTTACATTCCTGGTCATATAGTTATTCAGCTCCAAAGTTGCTATGCCACTATTTTTGACAGCCGCCTCTGTTTTTCTCCAAGTCTGTAACTTTGCGATGCCATGTTGCATGCTTAATATCTTTTGATCTGTTATGCCTATGACTTTGATTCTTGTTTGTACCTGATCACCATCATGTCTAGTTCATGCCCATATATTGCTATGTCATGTTGCTGTACTTTTGCATATAGTTTTAACCCTGTTTATACAGCATGAAAATAACAGTTTCTGCCATGTTTTCCTCACTTTCACTAAGTCTTAGACCAGTAATGTTTTATTGCATTTTGCTTGGGCTATAATTAATTGTTTATGATGCCTTTTCGCATGATTCCGTTTGCCATGCCTTCCCTACCATGTCTAATTTAGTTGCATATTATTTTTGAGCATGTTTGCATTCATTATACTGTTTATGCATTGCTCTAAAGTGTGCTTCCTGATGTTGGCAGATTGTGTTTCGAACTTGTTTTGCTTGTATCTTTTTAACCGTAACTCCGTTTGGATTGTTCTTTATATGTAACTTGATTAGTTTTTTCGTGTAATTTGTGTTTATGCTATTGTTTGCTGTTGTTAACCAACCTAAAATGTGGTTTAGGGCAGAACAATACCAAATGCTTTAATTGTCGTGGAGCACTTAGTGGAATGCCATGTTTAGGTTGTGCCTCACTTAAATTGACTAGCCTAGATAGTTTATCTTATGCTTCACCTCTTTCCATGTTTGTGTGCTATGCCATGATTGAGTGAGATGCCATGTTAACAACCTTTGATCATCTTGTGTAGCTACACAACTTGAACCAATATAAACGTGCGGTATCGTCGTGTGTGACGAATACTCCACTTAATCTATTAGTAACCGCTCTCGACGGTAGGTGCGATGTATCGTGTTGCATTCTTGTTGATGCTTGCTCGTGTTTGCTTCGTAGTAATAGAGTGCTTGCTCGTTGATTGATTTCCAGTGTTTATCGTCTTGTGTGCTTCCGCGAGTACCTCTCAGAGACGATGCGAGCTTGCGATCAACTACAAATTCGGAATCCGACTTATCAACAGGCAAGGACTATACATTACTTATGATCCATTCTATTTCAACCAGCGGTTTGGATGCTTGTCTAGGTTAGGTTCGATGTTTGATCCTACCACATGTTTACAACCTTTTTCAAACCGATACAACCATGTCCCCTCCCAGCAAACCATGTACTGCTATGTTACTATTGCTCGTTGCTCAGCCCCTGCTTAGTATGCATGCTTAGGATTCTACGATGTTACCCTGTTACTACTTGGTTTGGGCTATCACAATATTATATTGTTGTGGATGATATGATTATTATAATGTTTACTATATTCGACGAAGGATGGAAGGTCTATGCTATCCCGCCCCGACGCTTTGTTCCATTCGAGTCACCTAGGATCCGAGTTCCGGGTATTGGTTTTAAGACTGAGCGTTCCTAACCGCTTGTGGGATGCTATGGGGTCCCCTCTTCTTACCTATCTAGCTTCAAACATTTCTAGTGGTGGCCCAAGCTGGTTTTACCATTTGCAAAATGTGTGTGTGCGAGTGTCGACCTCGCAGATTTTCAAACAACACGGGTCGGCTCAGACAGAGTTCCTTTGTTGGTTCAAACCTGGAAGCTCGCGGGCTATACACAGTGTTGATTTAGTTAGCCCGACCTCGTCCAGACGGTAGAAGCCGACTCGAGAGCGCGACCGGATTTTGAGTTGGATGTCGACTCATCGTGGGCCACCCGGATTTGTGCGTTGTTAGTTAGAGGGACCTGTCGTTCCGGATCTCTTGGGACTAAATCATAAAATGGTTGCCTATCATGGGTAGCAACTGAGAGAGATGGGCGTGCGTGCGGAGCCTTGTAATGGGCAGTTGGTACACCCCTGCAGGGTTAAATCTTTTCGAGAAGCCGTGTCCACGGTTATGAACGAGTTGAGACCTACGTTTTGTTCATAGACAACAACAACTGAGATAATCTTAATATAACTTGATCAACGTGTGTGTGCCTTGACCGCTTCTTCTTCGTCAAGATGCTAAGAGGAGGACATGGATAGGATAGGTGTTATGCTTGCGTAAGTAGGTGGATAGCACACTTGTTGGAGGCGATTCCTCATCGAATGCTTGGATTCTTACCTTACTCTCTAGATCGTTAGCCACTTCATAAATGCTAGTGCGGCAACAACCTCACAACTTACCCCATCCTTACCGTAAACTACTAGTTGTCCAAGAATGACGAGTGATGAAGTCCTTGCTGGGTCAGATGACCACTACAGTTGGATGCTAAGTACTTATGTACTCATGATACTACCCCTAAACTCTTTTCAGGGTTCTTGATCGACAACAGGTATGGTGATCGACGTTTCACGTGGAGACTCGACGACGACTAGTTAGCCGGATCCCGGCGGAGGGCCTGGACCCGTGTGGTTATGGGGATCGATGATTTTCTCTTTGCCAGTAGGCATTTGATTGTAGTCTGTACTCAGACCTATAGCTTCCGCTGATGTATTTTATTTAAGGCAGTTGTATGCCGATTGTATGAGATGTTGTATCCTTGTATCTGTAATGTTGTGATATCAAGTTGGAAATTCGGGGCATATGGCTATGTCATATGTCACGATGGGACCGATATGTGCTTCGTCCCCGGATCTGGATGGAAACATCTAGATCTGGAACAGTACCGCATATCGGGCCTTACAGCCACCAGGGGTCCAGGTGCCCCCCTGGCGCGGCCAGACCCTAGGCCGCGCCGCCTGGGTCCCTGGTGGTGTCCCACTTTCCCCACTTTGGTGATTCTGGAAGCTTCCGTTGCGCTGATTTTTATCCGATTTTTCCCGAATTTTTGGAGCATTTTTAATATGGGGTAGACCTGGAATAGAAAAACAACAAAAAATAGGGACTGACACTGTGGTGCACTGAGTTAATAAGTTAGTACAAATATGATCAAAATTGTATGAAAGTGTATCTAGATCATAGCAATATCACACAAAACATGCAGGGAGCAAGCAGAAATTATAGATACGTTTGGGACGTATCAACATCCCCACGCTTAATTCCTGTTCGTCCTCGAGTAGGTAAATGATAACAAGCATAATTTCTGTGGTGACATGCTAGCAACCATATGAGAACTGTGAAAAGTAAAGAAATCAAGGTATGTGATTCAATTCAAGTCATAACATGCAAGAGTCTATATTAGCATTGAAACAAGCAACGAAAGAACATTAGGTGCAAGAGCTCTCGCTGTCCGTGACTTGAATATCTCCAAATGGTGTTTGCGTGCAAGAAAGGGGGTATGGGAATACGAGAGAAAAATATATTTGTTGAGAACTCAATCTACTAAAGTTTCACACTTGGTCTTATTTTGGAATCTTATCTTGACTCGTCCCCAGACCACTAGCCAGGTACAAGTCAATTTGATCCACTCCTTTTCGATATTTTGAGCACTCATGCAATGGATGAGCGTAAGCACGAGAGTTGACACTTAGAATGGCAAAGAGATAAATATGGTGGAGGAGGAAGACAAAAAGGGTGAGAAAGGCTCACATCAATGAGGACAATCATAGGCGAGAAGGCCAAATGATAGATATGATGTGAGGAGTAGGGATTGCCATGCAACGGACGCACATATGAGCTAAGAAAAGCACTCCAATGGAACTAGTGGGGGTGCATCTAACTTGCTCGCTCATGAATACCTAGAGCTCATTTGAGGAGGCTCATCCTTGGAATATGCAAGCCACGTTCTATAGTGTGAAGGTCCCCACATAGCTATATGCATGTATGATCATCTCTATGGAGTACAAGGATAAGAGGGAGTACTGGTGTGGATCTTTCAAAAGGAATAGTAGTGTTGCCCCTTTCTCTCTTTTTATTACTTTTCTCATTTTTCTATTTTTCTTGTATTTTTTGGTGGCCTCAATGGCTCTTTCTATTTAACTCTCATTTGTCCTCTTTGGGATCTTTTATTTTCTCCACTTTGGGATCTTTTCCTCACTTAAGGGCAACACTCTATTTTACAAGAAGGTATAGAAGATCTTTCACACTTTACAAGGTACTCAAACATAAAGAAGATGTAGCTATCATGATGTATGCAAGGTATGCCTCTGCCATTGTAGAAGGAACATGTATGACATGAACATAAATTCATGAAGAGGTGGATGTTGCATGGCAATATATATCGGAAAGGCTATGGAAATGCCTTGATAGGTAGGTATGGTGGCTGTTTTGAGGAAAGATATAAGGAGGTTTATGATGACAGAGCGTATCATGCCAAGGGTTTGGATGCACCGGCGAAGGTGGAAGCCAACTCTCGGAGTGAGAAGAGGGAAATGCACGGTACGGAAGAGGCTAGCAAATATGGGAAGGTGGAAGTGTCAACTTTCAATACTTACATTACTCCGAAGAACTCATGCACTTATTATCGGTAACTCTCAATCTAATAAGGAGGTTCACAAAGAGACAAGTACCCCGAGGAGGAGTGTATGGGGGTTTGGTTATCCTTGCGCATCCTCGATTCATGGTACGTGAGTGTACTCTAATATCCGATCCCTCCAAATATTAGTGATCCATCTAGTAGCTAGAGTTCTCAACTAGTTTTGTAGGTTTTGAAAATAAACACAGATTGCCCAAAATACGACACCGATAACTAATAGGCTAGAGATCTTGACACCAAAAGTTCAAACATTACTCAAAACAATACCTCAAAACTATTGCAAGTTACTTCTACAATTGAATAGCAACCTCAGTTACCTACTTCAAGACAAGACACAACTCAGTGCAACAACCAACTCTCTTAACAAGATAAAATTGAAGACTGAAGAGAGTTCCAGGAACAAACTAAACAAAAGCCAAGGCTCTTGCTAAAGACAAACTAAAAAATAAACTAAACATGGCAGCAACTACGAAAAGATAAAGAACACACAACAACATAAAGATAAGCATGAAAAATCCTATGACGTGTTCTAGATTGGAGTGGAGCATATTTCTCTCCCACACAAAGTAAGCTGGGGTATAACTTGTTATGAACAAAAAGCAAAGCTAAAGAAAACTAAAAAGGAAACCTAAGAGCAAGACGCTCCAAGCATAGCACATAACCCATGAAGTGATAAAAATATAGTGAGACGAAGGACGAACTGATAATTGTTGATGGAGAAGGGGATGCACAGGGGCATCCCCAAACTTAGAATCTTGAGTATCCTTGAATATTTATTGGGGATGCATGGGGACATCCCCAAGCTTGAGCGTTTGACACTCCCGGATCTTATTTCATCATGTTCCCTCGCACACTTGAAAACTCCCTTCATACATAACTCATCATAAGCTAATTAGAGAGGTTAGTACCCTTAATAAAATAAATTTTCTCTACTGGATATAAAGAAATTCTTGAAGAGCTACTCTTTCTCAAGATTTCCAAAAGGTTTTTGCAAAGAAAAAGAAAGCTTAAGGTTTGCAAAAGTAAGGAAAGGAAAAACGTGGCAGAATCTATGAAAAACAGAACAACAGGTAGTAGAGAATTTTTTCGGGGCACTTCTGCAACTCAAATAAAAAAAACTCAGAACATACAAAAGTTTCACAATTGTATAGAGCATGCTGTGTAAAAAATTCAGCTCAAAAATATGAACTAGTGATTTTTTTCTGATTTTTTCCGTCAAGCAGAGAAAATCTGTTTTCTGGACAACATGTCACAACTTTTTCTTTCCTTATCATAAGAGGCTATAAATTTGCACAAAGCTTGAAAATAAAGATACAATGATGTTGCTACAGTAGTAACAGTCATCAAGACCACTAAAAACAGAAGTAAAAACATCTTGGCTTGCCTCCCAACAAACGCTTTCTTTTACGCCTTTAAGCTAGGCATAAAGCAAAAGAGGAATCAAGTTTTATCAAGAGAGAGAGATAATAGCTAGCCCGTGTAACGGACTCAAAAGGTAACTTGATTTTCTTTCTAGGGAAGTGTTCCATCCACTTTTTCAGAGGGAATCGAAATTTTATATTCCCCTCTTTCATGTCAATAACAGCACCAACGGTGCGAAGAAAAGGACGTCCCAAAATAATTGGACATAAAGGTTCACACTCTATATCAATAATAGTAAAATCAACGGGAACATAATTGTCATTGACAATGATAAGAACATCGTCGATCTTCCCCAAATGTTTCTTTACGGAAGAATCAACGAGACGAACACCAAAAGAACAGGGCTCAAAGGGCTTTAATTCAAACATATCATACATTCTTTTGGGCATGACAGAGGTACTAGCTCCAACATCACATAAAGCATAGCAAGAGAAATTATTCAATTTAATTTTTATCATAGGGTCCCAACATATCATCTAGCTTCCTAGGTATGGAGGCTTCTATTCTAAGCTTCTCCTCCCTAGCTTTGATGAGAGCATTAGTGATATGCTCCGTGAAGGCAATATTTAGTGTGCTAGTGTGGGGGTCTCTAGACATTTTGTGTAACAAGCTAATAACTTCAGAGATGGTACAACTATCAAAATCAATATCACTACTGTCAAAGGTGGTAGTAGTTTCATCTAGGCTCACTTGTTTTAAACCCTATATGCTCATAGGAGTTTCTTCTTCTATGGTTGAGGTATTAACATCACATTTAATAGGTCCAATGGGACTAGGAGTGTGTTGGGTGCTAGTAGTTTGGGTGTCCTCAACAATTTGGATAGTGGCGACTGTGTGGTGTGTAGGAAGGCTGTTAATTCTCTCTTCTTCCCCTTTTTCTCTAGCCCAGATTTCTTTAAGTTTAGCCATCATCCTAATATTTTCATTAATTTTCAATTGGATAGCATTAATAGGAGTGGCCTCCCTCTCCTCAAGGGGAGATGTTCTAATTTTAAGCATCTCAACATCAAGGGCTAAGCTATCTACATTCAAAGAGAGATTATCTAATTTGGCTAATTTCTCTTCTACATTCTTGTTGAAGGATTTTTGGGTAGTGATAAAGTCTCTAAGCATGCTTTCTAGTTCAGAAGTGGCGTTCTTGTTACTAGGATAAGTGTTGTTGTTCCCATAGTTGGATGGATTGCTAGCAAAATTGCCCCTATAAGCATTATTGTTGAAGTTGTTTCTAGCAATAATGTTCACATCTACTTGTTCCTGAGCAACCAAAGAATTTAAAGGAACATCATGAGGATCAATAGAGGGTTGCTTGGTAAGTAGAGACATAATCAAGTCCACTTTTTAATTTAGAGAGGTAATCTCCTCGACAGAGTTTACCTTCCTACCTGTTGGAGCGCGTTCGATGTGCCATTGGGAATAGTTGGTCATCATCTCATCTAGGAGTTTTGTGGTAACACCAAGTGTAGTTGACATAAAGGTTCCTCCCGCGGACGAATCTACACTACAAGAAATATGTCAACTTGTGACCTTCTGTCAGTGACCCTGCAAAAAATGGTCGTAAATGTACGACCATTTGATACCAATTGTTCAGAAGCTGTTCGGGTGGCTCCAAACCCTACACGAAATGGTCATAAAGCAAATAGCATCGGTCCGCTGCCTTATTTCTAGCTGATCACGACCAATATAGATGGTATATGACTAGGCGCCACGTCATCAGTTTTGCCTATGTGTCATGTCCATGTGTCAATTTTTGCCCTTGGTTGTGAAGCAGCCTACATTTCTATCATTCCCAAAATTCCCAAAAAATTATCATAAATTCTTTGGATCATATCTTCCTCAAATATGTCAAAAACCTTCCTTGCCTAGTTCAAAAATAATTAAGGAACATTCATTTTCCTATGCTGTTCAGAACAACACTTGGTGAAGGAAGTGTTATTTATATTTTCTTGATTTACCTAAAAAAATTTAGGCACTCTTTCCTATCCAAATCATTTCCTCATGAAAAAATTCAGGTCCATTTTCCTAGTAAATCTTCCTCAGGAAATTTCCAAAAATTTCTGTTCAACTAGAAGCTTTGTGAAGGAAGTACTAGCTAGGCATATCCTAATGAGTTGAATTTTCGCCACGTCTTCTATATGACCAAATAATAGCTCTCTACAAAATTTGAGCCTCATCCAACAATCCATGTGATCTCACCATCTAATCTTTGTTTTTGGTAATATTTTCAGTTTGTGAAGCAAATATATTTTATATTGATTTCTAATTGCTAAAAATTTACCAGGACATGACCCTGCCCATAGAACCTCCCTCCACAAAATTTTAGCTCATTTAATTTAGCCAATTTCCCTCAATATTGTTCCCAATTTTCTGTTCAGTGGATAGCATTGTGAAGGAAGTACCATATTTATTTATCCAAATGGTATGGAACTTTTATAGTACCTTCGTATGCCCAAATTACCATCCTCCTCCAAATTGCAGCTCAAACCAATCATCTATGTGAGCCTACCTTCAATTTCTATTTTCTGGCCGGATTAGCACATTGCAAAGCAAGTGCAATCTAGACCCCTCCTATTCCAAGTTTGTTAGTTTTTATGGTCACTAGGACATAAATTAGGATGCAACGTGAAGGTTTTTCATTTTTTTATTTGTTTTGAATTTTTTAAGCACCGATTTCAAAATGCGGTCAAAACGGGGGAGGAGGGCATGGCCGGTGATATCTAGGTGTGGAATCTTGCAAAAAAATTGGTAGATCTCTGATGAAATTTGTACTTGCGCACCTAGAAATGATTTTTTGAAAAAATAAAGAGAAAACTATCAAGAACTTGTAGTTCAAATTTCACCCCGTTCCATCTGAATCGACGATAATTTGTCTTTTTCAGGAGAGGTGTATAAGAAACAATTTACATGGAAAGTTTGGTCAATTGTTAATAAAATATGGTCTAGTATTTAAAAAAAATGGATTGTTTCAAATTCACATCAAATATTTTCTAGGTTCTTCACAAAACAACCCTACTTTCGACACTCGGAAAATGAAAAATGGATTTTTTGTGCAGCAAAAATGAAAACTTCCTTTGGCAAACTTGTTGCACATTCCAATATGCACACATATGCAAAATACGATATCATTTGGTAAAACTATCCTTTGAAAGTAGCACTAACATCGGTCATTTGGCTTGAAAGCCATGAACCTTCATACTCGATAGCCCATTTTGAGAAGACCTTTTTAATAGATTTGCATTATTACAAGTTTGTTGGTTTGTATGGTTACTAGGACATAAATTATGATGCAATGCGAAGGTTTTACATTTTTTTGAATTTTTAAGCACCAATTTCAAAATGCGGTCAAAACGTGGGAGGGGGGGCATGGCCGGTGATAGCTAGGGGTGGAATCTTGCAAAAATCTTGGTAGATCTTTGATCAAATGAGTACTTGTGCACCTAGAAAAGATTTTTTGAAAAAATAAAGAGCAAACTATCAAGCACTTGTAGTTCAAATTTCACCCCGTTCCAACTGAATCGGCGGCAATTTGTCTTTTTCAGGAGAGGTGTATAAGAAACATTTTACATGGAAAGTTTGGTAAATTTTTAATAAAATATGGTCTAGTATTTTACAAAAATGGAGTGGTTCAAATTCACATCAAATATTTGCTAGGTTCTTCACAAAACAACCCTACTTTTGGCACTCAAAAAATGAAAAATGGATTTTTCGAACAACGGAAATGAAAAATTTCTTTGAAAAACTTGTTTCCCATTCCAATATGCACACATATGCAAAATATGAGATAATTTGGTAAAATTATCCTTTGAAAGTAGCACTAACATCGGTCATTTGGCTTGAAAGCCATGAACCTTCATACCCGATAGCCCATTTTGAGAAGACTGTTTTAATAGATTTGCATTATTACAAGTTCGTTGGTTTGTATGGTTACTAGGACATAAATTATGATGCAACGCGAATGTTTTACATTTTTTTGATTTTTTTTGAATTTTTTAAGCACCAATTTCAAAATACGGTCAAAACGGGGGAGGGGGGGGCATGGCCGGTGATAGCTAGGGGTGGAATCTTTCAAAAATCTTGGTAGATATCTGATGAAATGAGTACTTGTGCACCTAGAAATTATTTTTTGAAAAAATAAAGAGCAAACTATCAAGCACTTGTAGTTCAAATTTCACCCCGTTCCAACTGAATCAGCGGCAATTTGTCCTTTTCAACAGAGGTGTATAATAAACATTTTACGTGGAAATTTTGGTTAATTTCTAATAAAATATGATCTAGTATTTTACAAAAATGGAGTGGTTCAAATTCACATCAAATATTTGCTAGGTTCTTCAGAAAACAACCCTACTTTTGGCACTCGAAAAATGAAAAATGGATTTTTCGTACGACGGAAATGAAAACTTCCTTTGACAAACTTGTTTCCCATTCCAATATGCACCCATTTGCACAAAATGAGATAATTTGGAAAAACTATCATAGGTACCCTTTGTTATAAGCAAAACGATTGTATATGTTTTTATTTTTTTGAAAATGAAAACAATCTCCAAATAACATGAAATTTGACATGGTACTGGTTTATGATACCTAGAAGGCGTGCAAAAAGTTTTAATATTTTTTCGAAATATTAGCTTAGTTATTTTATTAAAATACATAGAGCAAAGAAACACAAATATACTTAATTGATTCCTATTGGCTAGAGGACCTTCCCACGGATCGGCGACGTGGCAGGGAAACCACCCCACCACGCCTCACCAACTGGGCGTACCCCACCTCCCCAGCCACACTACGCCTCCCCGCCCCCACCTCCCCAGCACACCACACCTCCACGCTCCACCCGCACGCCGATTCCTCTGGCCAACGCCGATTCACTCCTCCTCTCCCACCCACCACCGCCGCCGCCGCCAACACCGGCTACCTCCTCTCAGCCACCGTCGCCGGCCACCTCCTCTTACACCCACCACCACCGTCGCCGCCACGTCGTCACCCTCTCTCCCTACCCGCGTCCCACAGGTCGAGCAGATCAGGATGCGGCCAGATCCGCGCCGTCTTCAAGGTCTTCTTCTCGATGGACGACGCGGATGCTCTTCTTCTTCTCCGTCGCAGGTGCGGACACCTTCCTCCCTGTGCCTTAGTTTGATTCATTTTTCTCCTCTTCTCCTGATACGCCTGGTTTCCTCTCGCACGCAGTTGCAACAACGAACAAACGGAGGGTTTGGTGTGCGCGGCGCGGGGGAGATGGCCCCAGCGAGTTCGTCAGCTCCCCCACCGGCCACCTCCTCTTCCTACCCACCCACGGCGCAGCGCACATAGCGGCGGTGCTTCTAGATCTGTGCCTCATCGTCAAGGTTTTCATCGACCTCGGCAGAGCAGCCTCTGCGTGCGTGCTTCTTCTACTCCGTCGCTAGACAGATCGGCTCTCCTCCTCCATGTTCGTTCGTTGGTCTGCCACGGATGCGATCAAAAGGTGATTCCTATTGGCTTATCCTCTCCACGCTTAACCACCAGGATCAAAAGTCAGCCGGTGTGTGCGTGCTTGCAGGTGATGCGTGCGATCAATGCGCCGCGGCTGCAGGCCATCGTCCTGGAGCAGGAGAACCGGGCGCTAGCCGATACCAGGATCGACCAGGCCTCGCTGCTGCTCGACGACCGCTCGCCCGTGGAGTTCAAGCTCAACGCCTTCAACGGGTCAACCCAGGGTTTTAACCTCAGGGCCAAGACGAAGATTCACGGCGATTTAACCTCGATTTTGAGGCCCTGGCGTTCCTCGTCGCGTTGATGTCCCCGCTACTTGTCGATGACCATGTTCAGAGCTTCTTCATCCTTGGTAGTGGTGGAGCACCCGATGGCGTTTTCTTTCATATGTGTAGGGTCCTGTTTGTAAAATGCTAGGACCTAGTTGTTATTCTCAGTTTCCAGTTTGTCCCTGATGTAATTGTATCCATCGCGTGTTATTAATAGTACCCTGGCCTTCTAGGCCTCTCCTTTAAAAAAAGGCTAATTTTTTAGTTTTTGTTGGTGGGACCCATTATGTGATGAATATGACAAGTGGGACCTATCTGACTAGTGGGGCATGCACCAAAATATAATGCCTGAAAATAGAAAATCGATAGCTTAAAAAGGCCATGGCCCAAAAATAGAAAGGCTGAATTGTTAGGCTTAGCCCATGTAACTTATCAAAACTGAAAGGAAAAAATGGCTAAATTGTTGGGCTAGGCCCATATAGACGGCTCAATTGGACCGGGTTGATTTTGATCTACGTCAGCTTGCCACGTTGGATCTGATGTGGACTGGGCAAATACCTAACGACCAAACCAGTTTTGTTTTGGTCGTTAAGATCTATGACCATTTCATAAAAAAGGTCGCAGTGTCCGCTTTGCGACCCTCAACTTTTGACCAACTGATTTTGGTCACAAAAAGGTCAAAAAATGATTAACAGTGACCTTTCAGGGACCAATATGAAGGGTCACAAGATAGCATATTTCTTGTAGTGCTAACAGGTTCCGCGAGGTAAAGTTCAAGCCTGCATAAAAAGTCTGGATAACCATCCAAGTAGTCAAACCATGTGGTGGGCATTTATTAACAAGGGATTTCATTTGTTCCCAAGCTTGGGCAACGTGTTCATTATCCAATTGCTTAAAATTCATAATGTTGCTCTTCAATTGGATAATTTTAGCAGGTGGGTAATACTTCCCAATAAAAGCATCTTTGCACTTATCCAAGAATCTATGCTATTCCTAGGCAAAGATTGAAACCAAATTTTAGCTCCTTCCCTCAAGGAGAAAGGAAAAATCTTAAGCTTAACAACATCACCTTCTACTTCTTTATACTTTTGCATATCACATAACTCAACAAAATTGTTCAAGTGTAAAGCAACATCATCTCAAGAACCAGAGAATTGATCTCTCATAACAAGGTTTAGTAAAGAAGGTTTAATTTCATAAGAGGTAGCTGAAGTGGCAGGTGTGACAATAGGAGTGCAGAAACTTGGTGTTTTCAGTGGAACCCATAGTAGCAGCAAGTGTGGCAGATTTTTTTGTAATTTTTGATATAGGACACAAAGATAAAAAACTGAAAGGTAAACTAACCAGACTAAAAAGCAAAGGTAAAAGATAGTGTGCAACTCCCCTATCTTTGCACTCTGAGTCCCCGATAACGGCGCCAGAAATTTGCTTGATGGTCTCTCCTCGTTGGTTACCCCAAGTGGAAGGTGAGATGCAGGATAGCGGCAAATTTTCCTCGGTGAAGATACAAAGGTTTTTCTCCAGTAGGACTCCGGAGATGATAAGTAGGTGTCAATGGCGCAACTGATATGGACCTGCACACGACACAAATAACTTTTCTCCCAACGAGTACAGAGAGGTTGTCAATCTCTCCGGCCTTGCTGTTCACAAAGGATCAACGCAACAGATAATAATGATAATGGTGATAGCAACTAGAAAGTAAAAGCAGGAAAATAAAAGAGCGTGTAAACAGTGATGAGAATATGGACCGGGGTCCCGTGATGCTCACTAGTGATGTCTCTCTCCCAAAAGACGATAAAACTGCTATGCGAGGTAAAAAATTTACAGCTGGGTAATTGGCAGGATTAAAAATGCACTGCAATGCTAACTATGTTACATAGAAAGGAAGAGGATCAAAAGCATGGGCGGTACGCCAAAATAAGTAGACCGAAATCCAACTGCATCTACTACTAATCATCCACCTTGAGATATCTATCCAGAACATCTCACTGGTATTAAGTTCCGAGCCCCACCCAAAGTGTAAACCCAAAGAAACAGACAACTGCATTAAAAAGCACTTTGCGTAAAGTAATCAATACTTTCAACCACGGTTACAAGCACCGTTGTTTCCCCCCTTGTGGCAACAACACATCCGCTAGACTCATGTTTCTGTCACTCAAGCGTGTCATCGGGGGGTATGAACCCACAATTGAGCATAACGTTCCCTCTTGGAGTCACTACCTACTACTTGGCCAAAGAAATAAACAACAATAGAGAACATGCAAGAATTACTTGGGAAAAAATATATAAAAGATAAGAACGAAATATATTACTCAATCACAATCTGAACATAATCTCATAATCCAACAGATCCCAGCAAACTCAACATAGCAACAGCAGAAAATTACATATGTGCCACGATCATGTAGGGGAGCTCACGAGGTCTAAACCATGAAGAAAAAAAGAGGGGAGGAGAACATCACATAGCTACTGATCACGGACCCATGGTCATGGGGAAACTACCCACAACACATCCGGGAAGCGTCCATGGTGGAGGGGAAGCTCCCGGAGGTCAATCCTCTCTCCGGCAGGGTGCCGGAAGGGGTCTGCTGGCGCTCCTGATCTTGGAAGCGCGGCGGCGGCGACGGAACAGAGTCGAGATCGCGACAAAGGGTTCTATCTTCGGCGGTTTCGTGTCACGGGGAATAAATAGGCGAAAGGGGGAAGCCAGGGGGCACTAGGGGTCTAGGCGCCCTCTGGCGCGGCCAGACCCTAGGCCGCGTTAGGTGGCCTCCTGGGTCCCTGGTGGTGGCCCTCTGGCCCCATTTTGGTGATTCCGGAAGCTTCCGTTGCGCTGGTTTTTTATCTGATTTTTCCCGAATTTTTGGAGCATTTTTAATATGGGGGAAACCTGGAATAGAAAAATAGGAGAAAACAGGAATTGACACTGTGGTGCACTGAATTAATAAGTTAGTCCAAATTTGATCAAAAATGTATGTAAGTGTATCTATATCATAGCAATATCACACAAAACACGCATGGAGCAAGCAGAAATTATAGATACGTTTGGGACGTATCAACATCAAGTGGCCATATCAGCACATCTCCAAATGACCTGAAATTCACGGGGTGCAACTTTCAGAAGAAATAACGAAGAATGGACGAAGGACACCCGGAGGGGGGCCAGCAGGCTCTCCGGCGCCCGCGCCACCTGGACGCCTGGGAGGTGGGGCCCACCTCCGGAGGCCCCCCTTTGGCCTATATGTTCCTCGTAACCTAAAAACCCTAGGAAAAGAAGAGTTTTATGGAGTTCCGCCGCCGCTCCGTGGAGGAAACCTACAGAGAATAAAATACCTTTCCGGTGGGCAGATTCCACCGGGGAGAACTCCTCTCGGAGGGGGAGATCATCCTCATCTTCATCACCATCGTCACGGGCATCATCGAGATCATCACCAATATCATCCTCCTCATCAACACCATCTCCAGCTTCATCCCATCTCATCTCATCATTGCAATCCAAGTTGTAACCCGTACTATCCATCCCTTCTACTCTACCGGTGTTGATTACTCTTTGTGGTGAATTCTATTGAGTTTTGTTGGAGGATTATTGTTATGACCAGATTGTTTATCATATATTTATCACCACTGATTATGATCTATTTTATGTCTTGTGAGTAGTTCCTTTAGTTCTTGAGGACACGGGAGAAGTATAGTCGTTAGTAGTCATATGATGTTGAAGTAATATGTGTTGTTTGATATTTAAGTTGTGGTGTAATTCTTCTATGGTGTTGTGTGAACGTCGACTACACAACACTTGCCTTTTTAAGGACCTAGGGGAATGCAGTGTGTATAAAGTATGCTTATGGTGGGTTGCCGGAGTGACAGAAACCTGAACTCCCGTTCGCACAATTTTGCACGAGGGATTGTTGGGCCCTAAAGTTTATTCCTATGGTTAGGCTTTTGCCTTACTTTCTCTCTTGTATTTGTGGATTCTTGCAAGAGGTTTAATCATAAGAGTGTGCTTATCTTAGTCTAGAAAGTGCACTAGCATAGGTCCACCCACACAACACTTATCAACACAAAACATAGTACCGATACGGAATATGGCGAAGGGACATGACTATCTCTCCCGTGTGTCCTCAAGAATATTTTAGCCTTTATCAGTTTAGATCCTTTGGCTTATACTTTGCACAAAAGGACTGGGCCACCCTGTTGCACTTTATCGCAATTTACTTTATTTGCTTTTATCTCCTTGTTGTTTATACCAGAAAACCCATAAAAAGTTACCTTTCAGTACTTGCAGTTATTCCTATCTCAAGTTCACTTGTGAATACCTTCTGCTCCTCGTTGGGTTCGACACTCTTACTTATCGAAAAGGATACGATAGATCCCCTACACTTGTGGGTCATCAAGACCATTTTCTGGTGCGGTTGCCGGGGAGTGTAACGCTATTGGTAAGTGAAATTGGTAAGGAAACCTATATATTGTAAGTGATGATTTTATTTTGCGGTTTCTACTATTAGTCCTTATGGAAAACTATGCTCTTGGTACTTTGCTTGTGGGGAACCGCCCCGCCATTACTGTGGTTGAGAAGGCTCCCCCACTGATGTCTATGCACGCTTCTATTCTTGTATACTATGTTGGGCATCCAAGCGCAGAGGTTCGTAGGACAACAACAATTTCCCTCAAGTGGATGACCTAAGGTTTATCGAACTCAGGGAAGTAGAGGTTGAAGATGGTCTATCTCAAGCAACCCTGCAATTAAGATAGAAGAAGTCTCTTGTGTCCCCCAACACACCTTATACAACTAGGAGTTGTATATGTACACTAGTTCGGCGAAGAGATTGTAAAAGATGGGTGATAGGTGTGGCAAAACAAAGTAATATAAATTTGTAATAAAAAGTGCAGCAAGCAAAAAACTGGTAAACGTGAGCACAAACGGTATTGCAATGGTGGAAACAAGGCCTAGGCTTCATACTTTCACTAGTGGCAATTCCCAACAATATTAACATAGTCTAATCACATGATACTTCCCATAAAACATGCAATGGAGATGTACTCGGAGGTCATTCCTTTGTGGTCAAGAGAGGACGAGAATTGTGTAGGGCTACAAAAGCACACCTTAGAGTTCGTAGTTCTCATCTACGAATTTCCCAATGTCACCGCGGCCATCCAAAGAGAGTACCAGAATCACCACAACATATCTCAAGGATAGTCAAAGACAAGAACCAGGAGACTCTCAATCTTCAATCCACACACAAAAGAGGAAATCACTCATGAAAATATTCGTCTAACCCATGTCCAATAGACCGCTGTCACCATGGTCTCGGGGATTATATACTAGATAAGATCAAGTGAGTACATCAATCCAATATATAGAAGAAGGGGGAAACATCATGGGATCACCCTAGATAAACATAGCCTATGATCACAATCAAGATCACATCATGGGGGAGAGAATTGACCACATAGCTACTGGTAGAAACCTCAGCCCGAGGAGGAACTACTCCCGCATCATGGAGGGAGGAAGCAACATCGATGGAGATGAATCCGGGGGCACTTCCCCATCCTAGTAGGGTGCCGGCACAGGAATTCTGGTCCCCCGAAGCTTGTTGGCGATGGCGGCGGAGATCATAATTGCTTCTGGAGAAAAGGGTTCCGGAATCAGGGTTTTTGCGTTTGGAGAATAAATAAGGGCGAAGGGGGGCAGACAGGGGGCCCACGAAAAGTCCAAGCGGCCTCCCGGCGCGGGCCCACCCTAGGCCGCGCCAGGGGGTGCCCAGAGGCTGTGGGCCACCCCTTGACAACATCCTCCGGCTGAAGGACTCTTCTAGAACGCTGATTTTTATATAGTTTTCCAGGAATTTTTTGAGCACTTTTAATAATGGAAAAACCTGAAATACAAAAACAGCAGAAAACAGAAACTGGCACTGGGATGCACCGAGTTAATAGATTAGTCCAAATATGATCAAAAGTGTATGAAAGTGCATCAAAAGCATAGAAACATAACCCAAAACATGCATGGATCAAGCATAAATTATAGATACGCTTGGGATGTATCAACATCCCCAAGCTTAATTCCTGCTCGTCCTCGAGTAGGTAAATGATAACATGCATAATTTCTATGGTGACACGCTACAACCATATAAGAACTTTGAAAGTAAAGCAGTCAAGGGATGCAATTCAATTCAAGTCATAACAAGCAAGAGTCTATATTAGTATTGAAACAAACAACATAAGAACATTAAGGTGCAAGAGCTCTCGCTGTCTGTGACTCGAATGCCTCCAAATGGTGTTCGCGTGAAAGAAGTGGGGAATGGGAATACGAGAGAGAAAACATACTATTTTTTGGTTGAGAACTCAATGTACTAAAGTTTCACACTTAGCCTTCTTTGGAATCTTATCTTGACTCGTCTCCAGACCACTAGCCACGTACAAGTCAAACTGATCCACTCCCTTTCGATATTCTGAGCACTCATGCAATGGATGAGCGTAAGAAAGAAAATTGACACTTAGGATGGCAAAGAGAGAGATATGGTGGAGAAGGAAGACAAAAAGGTGTGAAAGGCTCACATCAATGAGGACAATCATAGGCGAGAGAAAGACAAATGATAGATATGATGTGAGGTGTAGGGTTTGCCATGCAACGGATGGACATGTGGGCTATGGAAAGCTCTCCAATGGAACTAGTGGGGGTGCATCCAACTTGATTTCTCAAGAAGACCTAGAGCTCATTTGAGGAGGCTCATCATTGGAATATACAAGCCAAGTTCTATAGTGTAAAGTTCCCCACATAGCTATATGCATAAATGACCATCTCTATGGAGTACAAGATATAAGAGTGAGTACGAGTGTGGATCTCTCAAAAGGAATAGTAGTGTTGCCCCCTTCTCTCTTTTTATTTCCTTTTTCTCATTTTTTTCTCTTTTTTGTATTTTTTGGTGGCCTCCATGGCTCTTTCTATTTAACTCTCATTTTTCCTCTTTCGGATCTTTTAAATTTTCCTCTTTGGGATCTTTTCCTCACCTAGGGGCAACACTCTATTTTAAAAGAAGTATAGAAGAGGTTTCACACTTTACAGAAGTACTCAACATAAAGAAGAAGCTATCATGATGTATGCAATTGTATGCCTCTGCTAGCGTAGAAGGAACATGTATGACATGAAGATCAAGTCATGAGAAGGTGGATGTGCCCAAAACATGCATGGAACAAGCAAAAAATATCACCCACCTACTGAAATTGTGCCCTTTAAAATAGCAATTGGTATTATTGATATGGTTATTGCTAATCGATATGCAGGAGATAGACACCCAGGTGAACACTTGCTATATCTTTCACAACTATGGTCTTATTTAAGCTTGCAGGCATATCGACGGATTTTTTTATGAGAAAATTATTTTCTCTATCATTAAAAGATAAGGCTTTGGATTAGCATAGGCCTCTTGATAACTCTCATTTACTAAATTGGAAAGAACTTATGCCTCTCTTTTATGCAAAGTTTTATCCTCTTCATGAAATGCATCAAGACATGAACTATATCTATAAATTTTGGTCTCGTGACGGAGAAATCATCGCTCAAGCTTGGGGGAGATTGAAGTCCCTAATGCTCAAATGTCCCAATCATGAGCTCCCCAAGGAAATTCTTCTTACTAATTTTTATGCAAGGCTTTCTCGTTAAGATAATGAGATGCTTGATGCCCCCTCTAGTGGGGTATTCCGCACCAGAAGCATTGAAGAAAGATGGCATGTTATTGAAAGGATCCAGAAGAACACTGAAGATTGGGAGATTGATAAAGGTATTGAACCCGTTATAAATTATGAGCTTGATTACATTAAGAGCTATGTAAAACTGATTACTTCAATAGCTTTCTTGCTAAGATTGGTCTTTATTCCCAAATTACGATTGATTTTTGCAAAAACTTTGCCTCTCATATTGATTCCTCTATAAAGAAGGAGGATCAGCATCATAAGCCCTTTAAGGATTTACCGATTGATATTCATGTTGCTGACCCTATTTTTCCTGCAGTTATATATGAAAAAACCCCTTTTCCCGCAAGGATGAGGGAGCATTCTTTTGTGACAGGCATATTAAACAAAAGTGAGAGAAGAACTGATGAACCTTAGGACCAGATCAAGGTCGATCCTCAATTTGCATTGGTTAAAGACCTTGTTACTAATGATGTTTTAGATTCCAATATAAATTTTTGTGTTGTTTCCACAAACCTTGTCACAACCAAAAATAAAGGCCCAATTTCAGGTACTCTAGTAGTATCTGTTAAAATAGGAGATCATAATTATTATGGGCTATGCGATTTGGAATCGAGCGCTAGTTCTATTCCATATTCACTCTATCAGGAGATCATGGGCGAGATTTCACCTTGTTAACTTGAAGAGATTGATGTTACTATTTATCTAGCAAACAGGGAAACTATCTCTCCTGTTGGAATTGTGAGAGATGTTGAAGTCTTATGCGAAAAGGTAAAATATCCTACCGACTTTCTTGTACTTGGTTCAGTGCAAGAATATTTTTGTCCTATTATATTCGGTAGACCTTTTCTTAGAACTTGTGGAGCTATAATAGATTGCAAGAAAGGGAAAGTATCTGTTGAGTTCAATGGTGATCCATATGAATTTAACTTCTCTAAATTTTCCAAACAAACTTGTGGTATTGATTTGCCTAGTAATGATAAAATTATTGAAGATATTGCTTCTATTGCTATTCCTCCTAATGACCCTTTGCAGCAATATATGGAGGACCACGAGAACGATATAATCAAATCATATAGAAGATCTTTCACACTTTACAAGGTACTCAAATCATAAAGAAGAGGTAGCTATCATGATGTATGCAATGTATGCCGCTTCCAGTGTAGCAGGAACATGTATGACATGAAGATCAAGTCATGAAGAGGTGGATGTTGCATGGCAATATATATCGGAAAGGCTATGGAAATTCCTTGATAGGTAGTTATGGTGGCTGTTTTGAGGAAAGATATAAGGAGGTTTCTGATGACAGAACGTATTATGCCAAGGGTTTGGATGTACCGGCGAAGGTGGACGCCAAGTCTCGGAGTGAGAATAAGGCAATGCACGACACGGGAGAGGCTAGCAAATATGAGGAGGTGGAAGTGTCAACTTTCAATACTTACATTAGTATGAAGAACTCATGCACTTATTATCGGTAACTCTCTAGCTAATAAGGAGGTTCACAAAGAGACAGGTACCCGAGGAGGAGTGTATGTGGATTTGGTTATCCTTGCGCATTCTCGACTCATGGTACGTGAGTGTACTCTAATATCCGATCCCTCCAAAGATTAGCGATCCATCTAGTAGATAGAGTTCTCAACTAGTTTTGTAGGTTTTGAAAATACACACGGATTTCCAAAAATTCGTCACCTATCACTAATAGGCTAGAGATCTTGACACCAAAAGTTCAAACATTACTCACATCAATACCTCAAAACTATTGCAAGTTACTACTAAAATAAATAGCAACCTCAATTACCTACTTTCAAGACAAGACACAACTCAGTGCAACAACCAACTCTCTTAACAAGATAAACATGAAAACTAAAGAGAGTTCCAGCAACAAACTAAAAAAAAGCCAAGGCTCTTGCTAAAGACAAACTAAGACTAAAACTAAACATGTCAGTAGCTATGAATAGATAAAGAACACATACCAACAAAAAGATAAGCATGAAAAAAAATCCTATGATGTGTTCTAGATTGGAGTGGAGCATGTTTCTCTCCCACACAAAGTAAGACGGGGTCTAACTTGTTATGAACAGCAATCCAAGCTAAAGAAAACTGAAAATAAAACCTAAGAGCGAGACGCTCCAAGCATAGCACATAACCCATGAAGTGATAAAAAATATAGTGAGACGAAGGACGAACTGATGATTGTTAATGGAGAAGGGGATGCACGGAGGCATCCCCAAGCTTAGACCCTTGAGTCTCCTTGAATATTTATTGGGGATGCATGGGGTCATCCCCAAGCTTGAGAGCTTGACACTCCCGGATTTTCTTTCATCATCTTCTATCGCACACTTGAAAACTCTCTTCAAAGATAACTCATCATAAGCTGATTAGAGAGGTTAGTACCATTAATAAAATAATTTTACCCACTGGATATAAAGATATTCTTGAAGATATTACTTTTATAAAGATTTCCAAAAGGTTTTTTCAAAGAATAATCAAGCTTAAGGTTTGCAAAAGTAAGGAGAGGAAAAACGTGGCAGAATCTGTGAAAAACAGAACACTAGGTAGTAGAGAATTTTTTTGGGGTACTTCTGCAACTCAAATAAAAAAACTCAGAACATACGAATGTTTAACAATTGTATAGAGCATGTTGTGTAAAAAATTCAGATCAAAAAGATGAACTGGTGATTTGATCCGATTTTTTCCGTCAAGAAGACAGAATCTGTTTTCTGGACAGCATGTCACAACTTTTGCCCCTTATCATAAGAGGCTATAACTTGGCACAAAGCTTGAATATAAAGATACAATGATGTTGCTACAGTAGTAACAATCATCAAGACCACTAAAAACAGAAGTAAAAAAATCTTGGTTTGCCTCCGAACAAGCGCTTTCTGTTACGCCTTTAATCTAGGCATAAGGAAAGGAAGAATCAAAGGTCTCCAAGATCGTCGGAATAATAAAAACCTTCAAATTGATTTTAAATAAGCTCATTCTTCTTCTTCCTAGGAAAGAGGTACTTACCTTTCGCCTTACCGCGTAAGCGTATGTGCCCTTTACCAATATCAATGAAGCCTTTCATAGCTCGGAGGAAGTCCCTTCCAAGCACGATGTTACTTTTGTTTGGCTCGATGATGAAGAAATCCATTGGTGCAATCCTATGAAGGAATGCAACTTGGACTTCTTTTAACTTTCCTTTAAACTCTGAAATATCTCCATTAGCATGTTCATGATAAGATCACAATTTATCCATATCTAGTTCAAAGAATCATAAACTAATTTTGGCATAGTGGAAACCATGGATCCAATATCACAAAAAGCAAGGAAGTCTTGGTTAGAGATGCTAATCCTAACAAAGGGCTCCCAATCATCATCTATCTCCAACATTTCCTTCTTGTTGGACTTAAGTTCTTCTACCTTTATCAAGTCTAGAGCATCCATCCTCTTTTCAATAGTGGAAAGTTTATCTATAACAATATCAATACTACGACCATAAACAAAATAACTAGATAGACTATGCAAAATATCAAGAGCTCTAGCTTCATCACACTCTAAAAAGTCTCCTTCATCTATAATATCAAGAGAGTGTTTACACCACTTAAAAAGACCATGGTAAAAATTTCTAAGCACAATTTTTATAGGTATCCAAGGCATAATTCTTTTATGTTCTTCAGAAATTCTGTCCCATGCCTTCTTCATATTTTCTCCATCCCTTTGACGGAAATCGAGAACTTTCGATTCCCGCAAAGCACCAAGTCCTAACATGTTCATCTAAACAAGGGGGACTACTAAAAGCAAGATAAATATTTTTTTTGTGATTTTTGATATAAGAAAAAAAGATAAAAACTGAAAGGTAAACTAACAAGCCTAAAAAGTAAAGGTAAAAGGTAGTGGGCAACTCCACTATCTTATCACTCGGAGTCCCCGGCAACGGCGCCAGAAATTTTCTTGATACGCGAGAGATGATAATTGCTTCTCGCCCTTCGTTGGTTACCCCAAGTGGAAGGTAAGATGCAGCATAGCGGCAAGTTTCCTCGATGAAGATACTGAGGTTGAGCCAGTAGGACTCCGGAGATGATAAGTAGGTGGCAAGGAAACAATGGCAATGTTATAGACAAAAGTTGCTTCCTTGACCTGGACCTGCACACACACACACACAAATAACTTTTCTCCCAACGAAGTTCAGAGAGGTTGTCAATCTCTCCGGTCTTGTTGTTTACAAAGGATCAAAATACAAGGGATAATGATAATGATAACAACTGAAAGTAAAAGCGGAAAAGTAAATGAGCGTGTAAAAAGTGATGAGAATATGGACCGGGGTCCTGTAATGTTCAATAGTGATGTCTCTCTCCCAAAAGACGATAAAACTGCTATGCGAGGTAAACAAATTACATATGGGAAATTGACAGGATTATAAACGCACCGCAATGCTAACTATGCTACAAAAGAAAGGAAGAGGCTCAAAAGCAAGGGTTGTACGCCAAAATAAGTAGACCGAAATCCAACTGCATCTACTACTAATCATCCACCTTGAGATATCTATTCAGAACATCTCGCTGGTATTAAGTTGCGAGCCTCACCCAAAGTGTCAACCCAAAGCAACAGACAACTGCATTAAAAAGCACTTTTCGTAAAGTAATCAATCCTTGCAACCGCGGTTACATGCACCGTTGTTTTCCCCGTTGTGGCAACAACACATCCCCTAGACTCATGTTTCTGTCACTCAAGTGTGTCATCAGGGGGCATGAACCCACAATCGAACATAATGTTACCTCTTGGAGTTACTACCTACTACTTTGCCAAAGCAATAAAGAACAATGGAGAACATGCAAGAATTACTTATGAACAAAAATATAAAAGATAAGAACCAAATATATTAATCTATCACAAACTGAACATAATCTCATAATCCATCAGATCCCATCAAACTCAGCATAGCAAAAGTAGAAAGATTACATATGTGCCTCGATCATGTAGGGCAGCTCACGAGGTCTAAACCATGAAGAACAAAGAGGGGAGGAGAACATCAGATAACTACTGATCACAGACCCATGGTCCAAAGAAAAATACTCACGGCACATCCGGGAAGCGTCCATGGTGAAGGGTAAGCTCCCAGAGGTCGATCCTCCCTCCGACAGGGTGCAGGGAAGAAGTCTGTTGGCGCTCCATATCTTGGAAGTGCGGCGGCGGCGGAACAGAGGCGAGATCTCGAAAAGGGGTTCTCTCCTTGGAAGTTTAGCGTCACGGGGAATATATAGGCGAAGGGGGCCAGCCAGGGGGCCACCAGGAGTCCAGGCAACCTCTTGGCGTGGCCAAGCCCTAGGCCGCACCAGGTGGCCGCCTGGGCACCTGGTGGGGCCCCCCCGGCCCTCCTTCCGGGTTCCGGAAGCTTCTGATGCGCTGATTTTTTATCCAAATTTTCCCGAATTTTTGGAGCACTTTCAATATGGGGGAAACCTGGAACAAAAAAACAGCAGAAAACAGAAACTGGCACTGGGGTGCACTGAGTTAATAGGTTAGTCCAAATATGATCAAAATTGTATGAAAGTGTATCTAGATCATTGCAATATCACACAAAACATGCATCGAGCAAGAAGAAATTATCTATACATTTGGGACGTATCAAGGACCGCACACAAGGTTCTCCTATCAGATTTTTATTGGCCTATTCTCTTTAAAGATGCTAGAAAATATGTTTTATCTTTTGATAAGTGTCAGAGAGTTGGGAACATTAGTAGGATAAATGAGATGCCTATGAATTACTCTCTAGTTATTGAGCCTTTTGATTGCTGGGGTTTTGATTTTATGGGTCCTTTTCCTCCTTCGCACAAATACACTTACATATTAGTAGCGGTTGATTATGTGAACAAGTGGGTTGAAGAAATCCCCACTGAAAGTGCTGATCATAAGACATCTGTGAAGATGCTCAAAGATGTGATCTTTCCTCGGTTTGGTGTAACAAGGTACTTCATGACCGATGGAGGATCACATTTTACACATGGTGCTTTTATAAAAGCATTGGCAAAGTATGATGTTAACCATATGATTGCTTCACCCTACCACACTCAAACGAGTGGGCAAGTTGAGCTCACAAATAGGGAGATCAAGTTGATCTTACAAAAGAAAGTGAACAGATCTAGATAGGACTAGTCCAAAAAGTTGGGAGACGCCTCGTGGGCGTATAGAACTGCTTACAAAAATCCCATGGGCATGTCTCCGAATAAGATGGTATATGGCAAGCCCTTGCCATTTTCCTTTAGAATTAGAGCATAAAGCTTTCTCGGCTGTTAGAGAGCTTAATGCTGACCCAAAACTCGCTGGTGAAAAGTGTCTCATGAACTTGTGATGCTAGCGAGGAAGTGATTCTCACCCCTCGTTGGTTAACCCAAGTGGAAGGTGGAGATGTAGCGTAGCGGAAAATTTACCTTGGCAAAGATACCAAGGTTTGAGATTGAGCAATAGGACTCCAACGATGAACAGTAGGTGGTAAAGTGAACAATGGCGCCGTTCAAAACCTAGGGTTGCTTACTTTACCTGGACCTGCATACAGACACAAATAACTTTGCTCCCAACGAGTACACAGAGGTTGTCAATCTCTCCGGCCTTGCCGTTTACAAAGGATCAACGCAAGAGATAATGATAATGATAACTGCGACTAGAAAGTAAAACATGAAGTAAATTGAGGGTGTAAACAATAATCGAAATATGGACTAGGGTCTCATGAAGTTCACTAGTGATGTGTCTCTCCCAAAAGACGAATAACAGCTATGCGAGGTGAACAAATTACAACTGGGCAATTGACAGGATTAAAAACGCACCGCAATGCTAACTATGCTACAAAAATAAAGGAAGGGGCTCAAAAGCATGGGAAGTACGCTAAGACAAGTAGACCGAAATCCATCTACATCTACTCACTAATCATCCACCTTGAGATATCTATCCAGAACATCTCGGTGGTATTAAGTTGCGAGCCCCACCCAAAGTGTAAACCCAAAGCAACATACAATTACATTAAAAGAACTTTGCGTAAAGTAAACAATCCTTGCACCCGCAAGTACAAGCACTGTTGTTTCCCCCCTTGTGGCAACAACAAATCCCCTAGATTCCTATTTCTGTCACTCAAGCTAGTCATCAGGGGGCATGAACCCACAATCATGCATAATGCTCCCTCTTGGAGTTACAATCTATCACTTGGACAAAGCAATAAACAACAACGAAAAACATGCGAGAATTACTCAAGAACATAAATATAAAAGGAGAAGAACCAAATATATTACTCATCAAAATCTGAACATAATCTCATAATCCATCAGATCCCAGCAAACTCAACACAAAAACAATAGAAAAATTACATATGTGCCTTGATCATGTAGGGAAGCTCACAAGGTCTAATCAATGAAGAACAAAGAGGGGGAGAGTACATCACATAGCTACTGATCATGGACCCGTGGTCCAAGGTGGACTACTCATGGCTCATCCGAGAAGCGTCCATGGTGGTGGAGAATCTCCCGGAGGTCAATCCTCCCTTCGGCTGGGTGCCGGGTGATGTGCGAGAGATGATAATGGCTTCTCTCCCTTCGTTAGTGCCCCAAGTGGAAGGTGAGATGTAGGATAGCAGAAAATTTCCCCTATGTAGACGATAGGGTTTGTCTCCCGTAGGACTCCGAAAGCGGTAAAGAAGGTGACAACGGCGCACAAAATTAGGCGGTTGACGTGGTCCTGCACACAGACACAAATAACTTTGCTCCCAACGAAGTTCAGAGAAGTTGTTAATCTCTCTGGTCATGTGATTTACAAAGGATCAAACGCAAGGGATAATGATAATGATAATAGCTACTGGAAAGTAAAAGCAGGAAATAAATTGAGCGTGTAAACAGTGATGAGAATATGGACCGGGGTCCCATGGTGTTCACTAGTGATGTCTCTCTCCGAAAAGACGATAAAACTGCTATGTGAGGTAAAAAAAAATCACAGCTGGGCAATTGACAGGATTAAAAACGCACCGCAATGCTAACTATGCTACAAAGAAAGGACGAGGCTCAAAAGCATGGACGGTATGCCAAAATAAGTAGACCGAAATCCAACTGCATCTACTACTAATCATCCACCTTGAGATATCTATCAAGAACATCTTGCTAGTATTAAGTTGTGAGCCCCACCCAAATGTAAACCCAAAGCAACATACAACTGAATTAAAAGAAATTTGCGTAAAGTACACAATCCTTGCAACCGCGGTTACAAGCACCGTTATTTTCCCCTTGTGGCAACAGCACATCCCCTAGAATCATGTTTCTGTCACTCAAGCGTGTCATCAGGGGGCATGAACCCACAATCGAGCATAAGGTTCCCTCTTTGATTCATTACCTACTACTTGGCCAAAGCAATAAACAACAACGAAGAACATGTAAGAATTATTTAGGAACAAAAATATAAAAGATAAGAACCAAATATATTACTCTATCACAAACTTAACATAGTCTTATAATCCATCAGATCCCAGCAAACTCAGCATAGCAACAACAGAAAGAATTACATATGCGCCTTGATCATGTAGGGCAGCTGTAAGGCCCGATATGCGGTACTGTTCCAGATCTAGATGTTTCCATCCAGATCCGGGGACGAAGCACATATCGGTCCCACCGCGACATATGACATAGCCATATGCCCCGGATTTCCAACATGATATCACAACATTACAGATACAAGGATACAACATCTCATACAATCGGCATACAACTGCCTCAAATACAATACAACAGAGGAAGATACATGTCTGGGTACAGACTACAAGAAAATGCCTAGTGGAAAAGAGAAAAACATCGATCCCCATAACCACACGGGTCCAGGCCCTCCGCCGGAATCCACCTAACTAGTCGTCGTCGAGTCTCCACGTGAAACATCAATCACCATACCTGTTGTCGATCAAGAACCCTGAAAAGAGTTTGGGGGTAGTATCATGAGTACAGAAGTACCCAACATCCAACTGTAGTGGTCATCTGACCCAGCAAGGACTTCATCACTCGTCATTCTAGGACAACTAGAAGTTTACGGTAAGGATGGGGTAAGTGGTGAGGTTGCTGCCGCACTAGCATTTATGAAGTGGCTAATGATCTAGAGAGTAAGATAAGAAGCCAAGCATTGATGAGGAATCGCCTCCAACAAGTCTTGCTATCAACTACTACGCAAACATAACACCTATCCTATCCTTGTCCTCCTCTTCGCGTCCCGACAAAGAAGAAGCAGTCAAGGCACACACACGTTGATTAAGTTATATTAAGATTATATCAGTTGTTGTTGTCTATGAACAAGGAGTAGGTCTCAAGTCGTCCATAACCGTGGACACGGCTTCTCGAAAAGATTTAACCCTGCAGGGGTGTACCAACTGCCCATTACAAGGCTCCGCACGCACGCCCATCTCTCTCAGTTGCTACCCATGATAGGCAACCATTTTATGATTTAGTCCCAAGAGATCCGGAACGACAGGTCCCTCTAACTAACAACGCACAAATTCGGGTGGCCCCCGGTGAGTCGACATCCAACTCAAAAGACGGCCGCGCTCTCGAATCGGTCTCTACCGTCTGGCCAAGGTCGGGGTTAGCCTCACCTATATAATAGAGGACTTCCCTAGCTCACAAGTGTGGACCAACAAAGGAACTCTTTCTCTGCTTGCCCGAGTTGTTTTAAATCCACTGGTTGCAGACCAGTTATGCAAGCGGGTTTCAAATGGTAAATCAGCTTGGGCCACCACTAGAAATGTTTGAAGCTAGGTAGGTAAGAAGAAGGGACCCCATAGTATCCCACACGCGGTTTGGCATGCTCAGTCTTAAAACCAATTCCCGGAACTCGGGTCCTAGGTGACTCGAATGGAACAAAGCGTCGGGGCGGGATAGCCTAGACCTTCCATCTTTCGTCGAATATAGTCAACATTATAATAATCATATCATCAACAACAATAATAATAATGTGATATCCCAAACCAAGGAGTAACAGGATAACATCGTAGCATCCTAAGCATGCATACTAAGAAGGGGCTGAGCAATGAGCAAAAGTAACATAGCAGTACAAGGTTTGCTGGGAGGGGACATGGCTGTCAGTTTGAAAGAGGCTGTAAAGATGTGGTAGGATCAAACATCGAACCTAACCTAGACTAGCATGCAAACCGCTGGTTGAAATAGAATGGATCATAAGTAATGTATAGTCCTTGCCTGTTGATAAGTCGGATTCTGAAGGTGCAGTTGATCGTAAGCTCGCATCGTCTCGGAGAGTACCCGCGGAAGCACACAAGACGGTAAACACTGGAAAGCAGTCAACGAGCAAGCATCTATTACTACGAAGCAAACACGAGCAAGCATCAACAAGAAGGCAACACGAGACAACGCACCTACCGTCGAGAGTGGATACTAACAGATTAAGTGGAGTACTCGTCACACACGACGATACCGCACGTTTTATGATGGTTCAAATTGTTTAGCTACAAGTGATCAATCAACGGTTGTTAACATGGCAAGGCACCCAAGCATGGCATGTCACACAATCATGGCAAATGGTTAAGCACAATGTAAACTACCTATACTAGTCAAGTTAAGCGAGGCAACACCCTAAACATGGCATAACACTAAGTGCCTCACGACGATTAAAGGATTTTGGTACTTTTCTTCCCTAACCCATATTTTAGGTTGGTTAACAGCAGCCAACAACATCATAAACACAATGTACATGAAAAACTAATCAAGTTACATATAAAGAACACCCCAAACAGAGTTACGGTTAAAAAGATACAAGCAAAACAAGTTACGGGCACAATCTGCCAACATCAGGAAGCACAGTTTAGAGGAATGCATAAACATGACAATGGATGCAAACACGCTCACAAATGATATGAAACTAATGTAGACATGGCAGGGAAGACATGGCAAAAAGAATCATGCAAATAGGCATCATAGATCAAAAGATATTAAGCAAACAACATGGCATCGGGACGTTACAGACTTAGAGAAAAACAGATGTGGCTGTCAAAAATAGTGGCATAGCAACTTTGGAGCAGAATATAACCATTACCAGGAAGCATATCATGACAATGCAATACATATAATGGAAGTATACATGATGCTTAACAATATGCAATTGGAATCACTCAAATCCGATAAATGGTCGCGACACACTCGTTGACCGAAGTTGCAACAAAATATAAACAGCAGCACACTAACAGCAGGGTAGCTACTTTGGAACAAGATACAATCATCATGCATCAAGAAAATATGGCATGTGAATGCATGGAACTGAAGTATAAACAATGCTTAACAGGATTCAAAAGGAATCAATCAATTCCGACGTACGGTTGCGACGCAACCCTCGCCCGAAGTTGTAATAAAAGAACAGTTCAACAACAACAGCACAACTAACGATCTGGTACCCACTTCGATGCAGAATTAAATTATCTAGCCGGCCTCAAACGGGAAAACTTTCTACATACGAATGCTAGAGCACGCAAAACTGAGAAATTCATCTTTTGGGTGCAACACGATCCGAGCTAAGATTTGATCGCAAATTACGTCGCAAAATTGAAACCGCAGCAAAAATCCTGGGACTTCAAAAAAATAACAGGGTGCTAGAAGGAAAAAAAACAGACGGCCCTCACCATGGGCCTCGGCCCATCTGGCCGGCTGAGGCGGACTGGGGCTCGGGGTGCGCTGGGCCTCGGCTGGGGCAGGCCGGCCCAGGTGGTCACGATGGCCGGCTCGGGAAGCTCCTCGTCCCGACGACCTGAGGCCACGGCGTGGCGGCTGGAGGCTCGCCGGCCGGCGATGGGAGGCGGCGCGGTCCCGGGGTGTTGTAGGCGGCGGGGAACGGGCCGGATCCGGCCGGATCCAGGCCGTGGCGGCGCCGGTGAGGCCGTGGTGCTGGCGGCCATGCTCGGCCGAGCTCGAGCTCGTCCATGGCCTTGGCGGCTAGAACCTGCACGGGAGAGAGAGGAGAGGTGAGGGAGGAGAAAGGAGAAGGGAGAGGAGAAGGAGAGGAGGAAGGGGGGCGGCCGGGGGCGGCGTCCGCGGCAGCTGCCGGCCGGAGTCGGGCGGCGGCGGCTACTCCACGGGCTGGTGTGGCTAGGAGGAGAGGGAGGAGGCTGGGGCTAACTTGGCACGCATCTGGGCCGTCAGATCTCAGATCTGACGGTCCAGATCAGGGGGAGAGCTAGGGTTTAGGATTTGGGGTGTTTTTGGACAAAAATTTGGAGCAGAAACAGGGGGGTGGATGCAATTTTGTGGCTAGGGAAACCATAGAAAGAGGTGGGAGTGTGATGGTCTTTATATAGCCCAGGTGGCTGGAAATTTGCAAAAATATCCCCGGTTTTTCTCTCGCGCGCACGGTGTTTACGTTTCTGACCGCCGAGTGTCCGCAGGACGTCCGATTCGGGTAAAACTTCGAACTGCGCGATCAGCGCGTCGAGCCAGCGGCGTTCAGCTCGCGTTGGAACCGTTCCGAGAACACTTTCCGGTGCGCTATAAAAATATCCCGTTTACTTATTAAACGGGGTTTTCGTTCCGTTGGCTACTGCTGGTCTTGTGCGGTTTTCGCGACGGTGATCGGGTGAAGCCCGGTGTAGCAAAGGTCGAGTATCAGGGTGGCAATGGTCGGTCTCCGTCCGATACGATATAAGAGGGGGAAAAATAATCGCCGATCGATAAATCGGGGATGAAAACACCGCAAACAAATCAGACAATCAAACGATTCACACCGAAAACAAATTTTAAATTTTTTGTGAAATCTGGGCTGTTACAATAAAACACCACAAACAAGGGATCTCGTCCCGAGATCCAGGACGATCCGGGGGAGAGAAAAGAGTCGACGATTTTCAACACCACCAACAAGGGACTCAGCTCCATGTCGAACGACGAACTCCGTCGAGATACTTTCCGCAGAGAGACGACATCATAGGAAAAACGAAACCGTCAGTGTCAAGAGGAGGAACGACAACGGATCAAAGGATAGTGTTTTCGACGCAAGTCGTGAAAACACCGGCAAAAGGATGGATGGCAATGGATGACCCTGACGATACCCAAAATCGGAGAAGCTAAAGGTACTACAGGTATTCCCACCTGAGCTCAGAATCGAGACAATACTTCCCAAGCAAAGCATTGTAACGATTTTGATACTCCACAACACTCGAGATCCTAGAGTTTGAAGGGGATAAGGAGAGAATTAAAACACTTACATCACTTGTCCTGACTAGAGCAAAGGTAGGGAGGAAAAAGATTCCTACTCTCCGATACTACCTTAGTAACTACAAAATAGTTTTTGTCTAGACTCGACTCCGGCCAGAGAGGGGGTCCTACGGTCGGTAAGGCTCTGATACCAAGTTGTAAGGCCCGATATGCGGTACTGTTCCAGATCTAGATGTTTCCATCCAGATCCGAGGACGAAGCACATATCGGTCCCACCGCGACATATGACATAGCCATATGCCCTGGATTTCCAACATGATATCACAACATTACAGATACAAGGATACAACATCTCATACAATCGGCATACAACTGCCTCAAATACAATACAACAACGGAAGATACATGTCTGGGTACAGACAATAAGAAAATGCCTAGTGGAAAAGATAAAAACATCGATCCCCATAACCACACGGGTCCAGGCCCTCCGCCGGAATCCGCCTAACTAGTCGTCGTCGAGTCTCCACGTGAAACGTCAATCACCATACCTGTTGTCGATCAAGAACCCTGAAAAGAGTTTGGGGGTAGTATCATGAGTACAGAAGTAGTCAGCATCCAACTGTAGTGGTCATCTGACCCAGCGAGGACTTCATCACTCGTCATTCTAGGACAACTAGTAGTTTACGGTAAGGATGGGGTAAGTGGTGAGGTTGCTGCCGCACTAGCATTTATGAAGTGGCTAACGATCTAGAGAGTAAGATAAGAAGCCAAGCATTCGATGAGGAATCGCCTCCAACAAGTCTTGCTATCAACTACTATGCAAACATAACACCTATCCTATCCTTGTCCTTTTCTTCGCGTCCCGACGAAGAAGAAGCAATCAAGGAACACACACGTTGATTAAGTTATATTAATATTATCTCAGTTGTTATTGTCTATGAACAAGGAGTAGGTCTCAAGTCGTTCATAACCGTGGACACGGCTTCTCGAAAATATTTAACCCTGCAGGGGTGTACCAACTGCCCATTACAAGGCTCCGCACGCACGCCCATCTCTCTCAGTTGCTACCCATGATAGGCAACCATTTTATGATTTAATCCCAAGAGATCCGGAACGACAGGTCCCTCTAACTAACAACGCACAAATTCGGGTGGCCCCCGGTGAGTCGACATCCAACTCAAAAGACGGCCGCGCTCTCGAATCGGCTCTACCGTCTGGCCAAGGTCGGGGTTAGCCTCACCTATATAATAGAGGACTTCCCTAGCTCACCAGTGTGGACAAGCAAAGGAACTCTGTCTCTGCTGGCCCGAGTTGTTTTAAATCCACTGGCTGCAGACCAGTTATGCATGCGGGTTTCAAATGGTAAATCAGCTTGGGACACCACTAGAAATGTTTGAAGCTAGGTAGGTAAGAAGAGGGGACCCCATAGTATCCCACACGTGGTTAGGCACGCTCAGTCTTAAAACCAACACCCGGAACTCGGGTCCTAGGTGACTCGAATGGAACAAAACGTCGGGGCGGGATAGCCTTGACCTTCCATCTTTCGTCGAATATAATCAAGATTATAATAATCATATCATCAACAACAATAATAATAATGTGATATCCCAAACCAAGGAGTAACAGGATAACATCGTAGCATCCTAAGCATGCATACTAAGCAGGGGCTGAGCAATGAGCAAAAGTAACATAGCAGTACAAGGTTTGCTGGGAGGGGACATGGCTGTATCGGTTTGAAAGAGGCTGTAAACATGTGGTAGGATCAAACATCGAACCTAACCTAGACTAGCATGCAAACCGCTGGTTGAAATAGAATGGATCATAAGTAATGTATAGTCCTTTCCTGTTGATAAGTCGGATTCTGAAGGTGTAGTTGATCGTAAGCTCGCATCGTCTCCGAGAGTACCCGCGGAAGCACACAAGACGATAAACACTGGAAAGCAGTCAACGAGCAAGCACCTATTACTACGAAGCAAACACGAGCAAGCATCAACAAGAAGGCAACACCAGACATCGCACCTACCGTCGAGAGCGGATACTAACAGATTAAGTGGAGTACTCATCATACACGAGGATACCACACGTTTTACGATGGTTCAAATTGTTTAGATACAAGTGATCAACCAACGGTTGTTAAAATGGCAAGGCACCCAAGCATGGCATGTCACACAATCATGGAAAAAGGTTAAGCACAAAGTAAACTACCTATACTAGTCAAGTTAAGCGAGGCAACACCCTAAACATGGCATAACACTAAGTGCCTCACGATGATTAAAGGATTTGGTACTGTTCTTCCCTAAACCATATTTTAGGTTGGTTAACAGCAGAAAACAACAGCATAAACACAAAGTACACGAAAAACTAATCAAGTTACATATAAAGAACACCCCAAACGGAGTTACGGTTAAAAAGATAAAAGCAAAACAAGTTACGGGCACAATCTGCCAACATCAGGAAGCACAGTTTAGAGAAATGCATAAATAGGAAAATGGATGCAAACATGCTCAAAAATGATATGAAACTAAATTAGAAATGGCAGGGAAGGCATGGCAAAAAGAATCATGCAAATAGGCATCATAGATCAAAAGATATTAAGCAAACAACATGGCATCGGGACGTTACAGACTTAGAGAAAAACAGATGTGGCTGTCAAAAACAGTGGCATAGCAACTTTGGAGCAGAATATAACCATGACCCGGAAGCATATCACGACAATGCAATACATATAATGGAAGAAGACATCATGTTTACAATATGCAATTGGAATCACTCAAATCCGATAAACGGTCGCGACACACTCGTCGACTGAAGTTGCAACAAAATATAAACATCAGCACACTAACAGCAGGGTAGCTACTTTGGAACAAGATACAATCATCATGCATCAAGAAAATATGGCATGTGAATGCATGGAACTGAATTATAAACAATGCTTAACAGGATGCAAAAGGAATCAATCAATTCCGACGTACGGTTGTGACGCAACCGTCGCCCGAAGTTGCAATAAAATAACAGTTCAGCAACAACAACACAGCTAACGATCTGGTACCCACTTCGATGCAGAATTAAATTATCTAGACGGCCTCTAACGGGAAAACTTTCTACAAATGAACGCTAGAGCACGCAAAACTGACCAATTCATCTTTTGGGCGTAACACGATCCGAGCTATGGTTTGATCGCAGATTACGTTGCAAAATTGAAACCGCAGCAAAAATCATGGGACTTAGAAAACAAATAACAGGGTGCTAGAAGGAAAAAACAGACGACCCTCACCATGGGCCTCGGCCCATCTGGCCGGCTGAGGCGGACTGGGGGCTCGGGGTGCGCTGGGCCTCGGCTGGGGCAGGCCGGCCCAGGTGTTCACGGTGGTCGGCTCGGGCAGCTCCTCGTCCCGACGACCTGAGGCCACGGCACGACGGCTGGAGGCTCGCCGGCTGGCGATGGGAGGCGGCGCGGTCCCGGGGTGGTGTAGGCTGCGGGGAACGGGCCGGATCCGGCCGGATCCAGGCCGTGGCGGCGCCGGTGAGGCCGTGATGCCGGCGGCCGTGCTCGGCCGAGCTCGACCTCGTCCATGGCCATGGCGGCCAGAACCTGCACGGGAGAGAGAGCAGAGGTGAGGGAGGAGAAAGGAGAAGGGAGAGGAGGAAGGGGGGCGGCCAAGGGCGGCGTCCGCGGCGGCTGCCGGCCGGAGTCGGGCGGTGGCGGCTACTCCACGGGCTGGTGCGGCTAGGAGGAGAGAGAGGAGGCTGGGGCTAACATGGCACCCATCTGCGCCGCCAGATCTCATATCTGACGGTCCAGATCAGGGGGAGAGTAGGGTTTCAGATTTGGGGTGTTTTTGGACGAAAATTTGGAGCAGAAACCGGGGGGTGGCTGCAATTTTGTGGCTAGGGAAACCCTAGAAAGAGGTGGGAGTGTGGTGGTCTTTATATAGCCCTGGTGTCTGGCAGTTTGCAAAAACATCCCCGGTTTTTCTCTCGCGCGCACGGTGTTTACATTTCTGACCACCGGGTGTCTGCAGGACGTCCGATTCGGGTAAAACTTCGAACAGCGCGATCAGCGCGTCGATCCAGCGGCGTTCACCTCGCGCTGGAACCGTTCCGAGAACACTTTCTGGCGCGCTATAAAAATATCCCGTTTACTTATTAAACGGGGTTTTCGTTCCGTTGGCTACGGCTGGTCTTGTGCGGTTTTCGCGACGGTGATCGGGTGAAACCCAGTGTCGCAAAGGTCGAGTGTCAGGGTGGCAAGGGTCGGTCTCCGTCCGATACGAGATAAGAGGGGGAAAAATAATCGCCGATCGATAAATCGGGGATGCAAACACCGCAAACAAATCAGACAATCAAACGATTCACACCGAAAACAAAATTTTTAATTTTTCTGAAATCTGGGCTGTTACAGCAGCTCACAAGGTCTAATCCATGAAGAACAAAGAGGGGAGGAGAACATCACATATCTACTGATCATGGACCCATGGTCCAAGGTAGACTACACACGGATCATCTGGGCAGCGTCCATTGTGGACGGGAAGCTCCCGGAGGTCAATCCTCCCTCCGGCAGGGTGCCGGGAAGAGGTCTCCTGGCACTCCCGATCTTGAAAGCGCGACGGCAGCGGAATAGAGGCGAGATCGCGAAAAATGGTTCTGTCTTCGGAAGAATCCCGTCACGGAGAATATATAGGCGAAGGGGGGCAGCCAGAGGGCCCACCAGGGGTCTAGGCGCCTCCCTGGCACGACCAGCCCCTAGGGCGCGCCACCAGAGCGCCTGGGCCCCTGGCGGTGGCCCTCTGGCCCGACCCAGGTGTTTCCGGAAGGCTCCAATATGCTTATTTTTATGTGATTTTTCCTGAATTTTTGGAGCACTTTTAATATGGGGGAAACCTGAAATAGAAAAACAGCAGAAAACAACAACTGACACTCGGGTGCACTGAGTTAATAACTTAGTCCAAATATGATCAAAATTGTATGAAAGTGCATCTAGATCATAGCAATATCACACAAAACATGCATGGAGCAAGCAAAAATTATAGATACGTTTGGGACGTATCAACATCCCCAAGCTTAATTTATGCTCGTCCTCGAGTAGGTAAATGATGACAAGGATAATTTCTATGGTGGCATGCTACCAACCATATAAGAACTTTTAAGTAAAGAAAGCAAGGAATGTAATTCAATTCAAGTCATAACAAGCAAGAGTATATACTAGCATTGAAACAAGCAACATAAGAACATGTGACGCCCCCAAAATCAAGCCGTGTACAGTAATCATACACGCAAGGTACATAATCGAGATCAGGGGTTCACAGTGAGATATCACAACACAACTCTACAAATAAAATAATGCAAGCTGTTTAATACAAGCCAGGGGCCACAAGGGCTCGAATACAACAGCTCGAGAGCACAAAGTTAGCGGAAGCAATAATATCTGAGTACAGACACAAGGTACACATGATTTTCCTTAAGAAGGCTAGCAAAAATAACAATAGATCGGAAAGGCGAGGTCTCCTGCCTGGGAACCTCCGATTTACTCCTGTTCAACGGGGATCTCGACGTTGTAGCAAGCATCAGAGATCTTCTGCTTATGGACTCCAAGGCTCCAACGTCTGATTGTAGCAACCAGTTGGGTATATAAAACAAAGGGGGAAATAAAGCAAAGGTGAGTATCTAGAATACCCACGAGTCTTACGTCCGCTACTAAGCAATTATGCATTTGAATCAAATGGAAAGGGGAGGCTATATATAGTGGACTGAAAGTTAGAAAACCAGAATAAGGATGATAAGCTAGGCCTATCGAAGACTAGCATATTCTGACGAGTCTTGCAGCACAAGAAGAGAACAACCAACAGTTTATATAAAGCATTATATAACAATGCAACAGAAGTTGCTGCAACATTGTATAATAGTAAGTTGTATTAAATAACAATTATCAATGCCTTCGAGAATCCTTCATCGACTTCCCTGCAAGGAATAAAACCCGTAACCAATCAGTTTAATAGTAATAGTTTGTAGTAGTAGGATCTGGCTTTAGCATAAAGCGTCGTGTTACCGTGGACACGGCTATCCGAATAGATTATCTTCCCTGCAGGGGCTGCACTACTGTTACCCTACACGCTCGGATCTCCAGGGTGGCGTACACCGTTTAGGGAATTCCCCATCGAGGCTATCCGATACACCAAAGTCCATCCTTCAAGCTCAACAGAGAGGCCATCCACCGGTCTAAATCCTGAGCACGCGGGGACTTTGGACCCTTTCCTTGACGCACTCCTGCACGGTACGTGACTGGCCTGTGAAGTAGACCCACCTCCCACTATCAGAGTAGGCGGTCCAAGCCCGGCAATCAGCCCGAAGTAAAGCTGACGTCTGAAGAGCCATCGAACGAGGCTACAACGCAGAGGGACCACACTGTAATCCCGCGTGGAGGTAGCACGTATAGGGAGCGTCGACCGACTCAAGTCATCCACTTGACCCATTAAGAATTTTATTATTTGCTGTTGGGACAACCATTATCGTTGCCCCTCTCTGGGTGAGTCGCGGACAACGGCAGCAGCCAGGTCCACCCCCATAACTAGAGCCGGTGGCCGCCTGCCCTGTCGTCCCACCAACTCGTGCGATTACCAACAAGGTGAACCATGTCCTTACCTTATCTCGCGTGTGTTCTTTGAAGAGCTCGACTTTCGTACAACAGGGTACCTCACGGCCATCGAACAAGTACCAGGCCCGCCGTACACTGGTGGAATACACATGTCATGTCGGTCCGATACGATACACTGCGCGGCCAATGTTGGGTCACCCTACTCCTTACCTTTAAGGACACCCGTTGATTAAAGTGCTGATGTCACGAGAGTTTACTTCTCGCCCCTCGTTGGTTTACCCAAATTGTAAGGTTGAGATGTAGCGTAGCGCAAATTTCCCTTAGCAAAGATGCTAAGGTTTAAGTGTCGAACCAATAACACTCCAATAGAGACAAGAAAATGGTGAAGTGAACAATGGCGCCGTTCACAACTCAAAGTTTCTTACTTCACCTGGACCTGCACACACAACAAATAACTTTGCTTCCCAAAGAGTACAGAGGAGTTGTCAATTCCTCCGGCCTTGTTGTTTACAAAGGATAAAACACACGGGATAATAATGATAGTGATAGCAACGGAAAAGTAAATACTGAAAGTAAATTGATAGCGGGTGTAAATAGCGGGTGTAAACAGTATTGGAAATATGGGCCGGGGTCCTATGATGTTCACTAGTGATGTCTCTCTCCCAAAAGACGATAAAATAGCCATGCGAGGTAAACAAATTACAGATGGGCAATTGACATGATTATGTGCGCAAACCAATGCTAATTACGCTATAAAGAAAGGAAGAGGCTCAAAAGCTTGGGCGGTACGCCAAATCAAGTAGACCGAAATCCATCTGCATCTACCTACTAATCATCCACCTTGAGATATCTATCCAGAACATCTCGCTGGTATTAAGTTGCGAATCCCACCCAAAGTGTAAACTCAAAGCAACATACAACTGCATTAAAGAACTTTGTGTAAAGTAAAAAAACCCTTGCACCCGCGAGTACAAGCACCGTTGTTTCCCCCTTGTGGATACAACACATCCCCTAAACTCATGTTTCTGTCATTCAAGCTAGTCATCAGGGGGCATGAACCCACAATCATGCATAACGCTCCCTCTTGGAGTCAGTACCTACTACTTGGCCAAATCAATAAACATCAACGGATAACATGCAAGAATTACTCAAGAACATAAATATAAAAGAGAGAATCAAATATATTACTCAAACACAATCTGAACATAATCTCATAATCCATCGGATCCCAGCAAACTCAGCATAGCAACAACAGAAATATTTCATAAGTGCCTCGATCATGTAGGGCAGCTCACGAGGTCTAATCCATGAAGAACAAAGAGGGGAGGAGAACATCACATAGCTACTGATCATAGACCCATGGTCCAAGGTGGACTACTCACGGTTCATCCGGGAAGCATCCATGGTCGTGGAGAAGCTCCCGGAGGTGGTTCCTCCCTCCGGCAGGGTGCCGGGAAGAGGTCTTCTGGTGCTCCCGATCTTGGAAGCGAAGCGGCGGCGGAACAGAGGAGAGATCGCGAAAAAGGGTTCCCGTCTTGGGGTTTTTGCGTCATGGGGAATAAATAGGCGAAGGGGGGCAGCCATGGGGTCCACCAGGGGTCCAGGCGCCCCCTGGCGCGTCCCCACCCTAGGGCGCGCCGGGAGGGCGCCTAGGGCCCTAGTGGGTCCCCTCTGCCCCCCCCCCTCGGTGATTCCTGAAGCTTCCTATACGCTGATTTTTATTGGATTTTTCCCGAATTTTTGCAGCACTTTTTATATGGGGGAAACCTGAAATAGAAAAACAACAGAAAACAGGAACTGGCACTGGGGTGCACTGACTTAATAGGTTAGTCCAAATATGATCACAAGTGTATGGAAGTTCATCAATATCATAGAAATATCACACAAAAGAGGCATGGAGCAAGCAGAAATTATGGATACGTTTTGGACGTATCAACATCCCCAAGCTTAATTCCTGCTCGTCCTCGAGTAGGTAAATGATAAAAGCATAATTTCTATGGTGAAATGCTAACAACCATATAAGAACTTTTAAGTAAAGAAATCAAGGCATGTAATTCAATTCAAGTCATAATAGGCAAGAGTTTATATTTAGCATTGAAACAAGCAACATAAGAACATAAAGGCGCAAGAGCTCTCGCTGTCCGTGACTCGAATGCCTCCAAATGGTGTTTGCGTGCAAGAAAGGGGATAGGGATATACGAGAAAAAGTATTTTTATGTTGAGAACTTAATCTACTAAAGTTTCACACTTGGTCTTCTTTGGAATCTTATCTTGACTCATCCCAGACCACTAGTCAGGTACAAGTCAAAATGATCCACTCCTTTTCGACATTTTGAGCACTCATGCAATGGATGAGCGTAAGCAAGAAAGTTGACATTTAGGATGGCAAAGAGAGAATATGGTGGAGGAGGAAGACAAAAAGGTGTGAAAGGCTCACATCAATGAGGACAATCATAGGCGAGAGAAAGCCAAATGATAGATATGATGTGAGGAGTAGGGATTGCCATGCAACGGATGCACATATGAGCTAAAAGCTCTCCAATGGAACTAGTGGGGGTGCATCCAACTTGCTTGCTCAATAAGATCTATAGCTCATTTGAGGAGGCTCATCATTGGAATATACAAGCCAAGTTCTATAGTGTAAAGTTCCCCACATAGCTATATGCATAAATGACCATCTCTATGGAGTACAAGATACAAGAGGGAGTACGAGTGTGGATCTCTCAAAACGAATAGTAGTGTTGCCCCCTTCTCTCTTTTTATTTCCTTTTTCTCTTTTTTTCTCTTTTTTTAATTTTTTGGTGTCCTCCATGGCTCTTTCTATTTAACTCTCATTTGTCCTCTTTGGGATATTTTAAATTGTCCTCTTTGGGATCTTTTCCTCACTTAGGGGCAAAACTCTATTTTAAAAGAAGTATAGAAGAGGTTTCACACTTTACAGAAGTACTCAACATAAAGAAGAAGCTATCATGATGTATGCAATTATATTCCTCTGCCAGCGTAGAAGGAACATGTATGACATGAAGATCAAGTCATGAGAAGGTGGATGTGCGCAAAACATGCATGGAGCAAGCAGAAAATATCACCCACCTACTGAAAATGTGCCCTTTAAAATAGCAACTGGTATTACAAGTCAATTTGATCCACTCCCTTTCGATATTTTGAGCACTCATGCAATGGATAAGCGTAACCACGAGAGTTGACACTTAGGATGGCAAAGAGAGAATATGGTGGAGGAGGAAGACAAAAAGGGTGAGAAAGGCTCACATCAATGAGGACAATCATAGGCGAGAAGGCCAAATGATAGATATGATGTGAGGAGTAGGGATTGCCATGCAACGGATGCACATATGAGCTAAGAAAAGCTCTCCAAAGGAACTAGTGGGGGTGCATCTAACTTGCTCACTCATGAAGACCTAGAGCTCATTTGAGGAGGCTCATCATTGGAATATACAAGCCAAATTCTATAGTTTGAAGGTCCCCACATAGCTATATGCATGAATGATAATCTCTATGGTGTACAAGATACAAGAGGGAGTACGAGTGTGGATCTCTCAAAAGGAATAGTAGTGTGCCCCCTTCTTTCTTTTTATTTCTTTTTCTCTTTTTTCTATTTTTTTGTATTTTTTGGTGACCTCAATGGCTCTTTATATTTTTCTCATTTGTCCTCTTTGGGATCTTTTAATTTGTCCTCTTTGGGATATTTTCCTCACATTAGGGGCAACTGTAAGAGCAAAGTTATACCCCCATGAGTTTTGGATATTGTTGGGCAAAACAGTAGAGGAACTAACAAGTTTTCTAGTGTAAAACAGATGGTTAGGTTCCTGAAGTTATAGGTTGGTGATAAAGCTTCAACAAAGATTTACACTTTTACTGAAGCATATCCTCTGGAGTGAAGCTCATTACGGATGTCGACCCCTAAAAAGATAAGGAATCATGAAGCACGTCTCATCGAAGAAGATGGCCAAGATGGCGCAAGACTTAGTAGTTTTTGCGTAGTTCTTTTTCACTTCTTTGAGTCGTAGGAAAAACCGTACTATCAAGAGGGGTTTAGTAAATGTACTCCGAAGGTTTTGGTGAAAAGACTCAGATCGAATCCAAACCAGTGAGAAACCAGAGTTGAGAAATCTCATGTGCGCTAGGTAATGCTTCACCAGCGAAGACTTAGTTCCTTCGGCTCCTGAAGCAGAACCAAGTCCGTGAGTCAGCTTTACTTGGACCGCAAGTAAAGTTGCACTTTGATTGGAAATATGACCTTAAGGACAGGTGTCAAGCTGTCACATCGGGTCACTTCAGTCATTTCGCACCTAGGGATTGCCACCTATAAATACGTCACCCCCGCCCTCATTGGCAGGTGGCTGCTCCGATATTATTTCCTTACAGAGAAGAGAGAGAGAGCAACCCCACCGAAGAAAACCAAAAACCCATCCACATAAGCATAAGTCCTATTGATCTGAGTTGATTCATTATGACTTAGGAAGAAGTTTGCTAGCCTTTTTATCTTGGAGAACTGAAATTCTCCTAGACGGTTAGAGAGTTGTTCTTCAGAGAGCGAAGAGTTATTGTCGCCTCGAAGTCCAGTTTGTCAAAGGTTTTGGTGATTTCCTCAATAATCAACCACGAGTGAAGAACTGACCAAGCTCAAGGAGATTGGTGCAATGGAGATACGGACGGAGAGAGGTTAGCTCCTGTGTTCAATCACAAGTCCCTCCAACCAGACGTAGCACTTTGCAGAGTGTGAACTAGTCGAACAAACATCGCCGAGTCAAGAGTTCGTTTTACTTTCCGCACTTACATTCAGTTTATCAATTGCTTCAGTGATCTGCTTCAATGAAATTGATTCGATGCTTTTGATTCTCTATGTTTCGCTTCAATCCTGTTCTGCTTCAATGTTTACTTTTCCGTTGAATCTCTTCGGTTGTTGAGTTATGCTTCACTTCATAGTTTCATGCAAAATTTTGAAGTGATCATTCACCCCCTCCCCCTCTGATCACATACTTGGACTAACAATTGGTATCAGAGCTAGGCACTCTTTATTTGGATTAACCTCCTAGAGTGTTTTGCAAGTATGTCTTTCGCAGCCATTCGCTCCGGCGAACCCATTCCCGTGTTCAATGGAAAGGAATATCCATACTTGAAGGACAAGATGAAGAGGAACATTATGGCTATCAACTCAACTGCCTGGCAAGTTGTCTTGTATGAAGTTACAGTTGCTGATGAGAACGCCATCACTCCTGAAGAAGCGAAGCTGATTGATCTTGATTCTGAAGATTGGGTTTTCATCACCAATCATTTGACACCAGAGAAGTATCATGAAGTGAAGAATATTCCTTCGGCCAAAGGTGTCTGGGACTATCTTGAGAAGATTGGTGAAGCTGTTTCTACCCAGAAGGATGCCAGAATTGACACACTTCGAAGCAAATTCTATCGATTCAAGAGAAATGAGGGTGAAAAATTCAGCTCCATTTACAGCAGACTCACTGCTCTTGCAAATGAGTTGATATCTCTTGGTGCTGATGACATTACTCCTCACTCAGTTGTTAGAACTCTGCATCGCTCATTGGATAATTCGTTTGATCACATTGTGTTGATGATCAAGGAAAGGACTGATTTCAGACGTCTTGTCGCAGCTGATATTCTTGAGAGACTCAATACCTTTGAGATAGAATAAGAAGAGAAACGTGACATAAATGGTTCTTGAAGGAGATCTCATGCCTTGAAAGCAAAAGCTTCGCGTCATTCTTCACCCGAAGTCGGTTCTGCTTCAGGTGTCGAATCAGATGATCCCGCAAGCATTGGAAAAGATTTAGCACTGATCATGAGACGCTTCAATCGCTTTCAGAGAAAAGGTTTTTCTTCACCCAAGAAGAGTTATCCTTCAAGAAGCTCAAGTCATTCTTCCCACCGATCATCCTCAAGAAGCTCTCCATCAAAGGACAATTGCTGCTACAAGTGCAAGAAACCAGGTCACTACATTGCTGATTGCCCTCTGTGGGAAGCTGAGAACAAATCGAAGCATTCACTCAGAGACTCTTCATCGAAGTCTCACAGATCCTCCAGAAGTTATGAGTCAAAGAGACATGATTCCAGTTCAAGAAGGGAAAAGAAGAAAGATTCTGATGATGATAAGAGGAAGAAGTATCATAAGAAGCGTGAGGGTTCTTCATCGAAGACTCACTCGTCTCGTCGAAGCAGCTCTCACCGTGCCAAGGCCTATCTGGGAAAGGAGATGAACTCTGAAGACGAAGCCTCTGGTTCCGAAGCTGAAGAAGATTCAAGGTCTGCGTCTGGGTCCGAATCAGATGGTGTTGCTGGTTTGGCCTTCGCTTCGGCAGATGCTTCAATCAATGCTTCGAGCTCATTCTTCACCAACAACAGTAGTGAAGATGAAACTCCTGCATATTGCTTCATGGCCAAGGCAAAGGTATCCTCATCCAAATCAAACTATGACACTTCTGATTGTTCCTCGTATGAAAGTGACTCAAAGATAAGCTATGCTAAACTTGCTAAAATTGCTTCAATCCAACAAGATGAACTTGATTCACTAAGCAAAACCATTAAGAAATCAGAAACGTTGTTGATCGATGAGATTGAGAAAGGTCAAACTTTAACTAATGAGCATGCTGCTCTGAAGGAGAAGTTTGAAGAATTATCCTCTCGGCATGATCTTCTTTCAGTAGATTATGAGAAGCTCACCTATGAATTTCTTCAGAGGAAAATGGCTCTCGAAAAACTGAAAGAGGCTCATGAAGAATTGGAAAATGTCAATCTCTCTCATGGCTCAACAAGGTTCTGAAGCAAATCATAAAACTGAATCACCTTGCTTAGATTGTTTGGAACGAAGCAAAACTGATTCCAAAGGGAAAGCTCCTATTGTTATTTATGATACTAATGCCTCCGATGAGGAAAATCCTGCTGTTACCGAGGAACTCCTCAGGTTGAAAAACTTATTTGAAACAGGCATGTTCAAAAGTGTGCAAGGACACCAATATCTCTGTGTTATCCTGAGGAAGGCCCTCCTTCATAGGAATCCCAGGAATGAAGGTGTTGGTTTCGAGAGAAAGATAAATCCTGATGGCACATATTGGGAGCCTGAACAGTATCCTAAGACTGTTTGGGTTCTAGCGAAGGAGAAACCCATTGATATTGCTAACCTTTCAGGTTTCGACTGCAAAATGAACAAAGTCATTGTGGATGAATCACTTGATTCTGACTACAAACTCATGAAAGATGAACAGGGAAAAGTTTCAGCTGAGTATGTAGGTACTCCACCAAAGAATGGATTCTATAAGAGGCAGATATGGGTGCAGAAAGCACTTGTGGAAAAACTGCCTGCTAACCATTCTATGCAGGGAAAGTCTTCGGTACCACCGAATCATTTCTACTCTCTTGAGACGAGAAATGATCCATTGGTGACCGAATCAAATGTTCCGCAGAAGCAATACTATCATACTGGTCGCCATACGTATCGTCCTCATAATAATCATACTAAGATTTCATATGCTCATACTTATGCTAACCATTTGCAGAGGACATACATTTATGGTGTGCTTGATGGTACACCGAAGCAATACACTCCTGTTCGATTTAATATTGCTTCAACCAGTGCTTCAACATCTTCTCAGTCACTTGCTCGTTTGTGGGTGGTTAAGAAGAACTAATTCTTCTGCAGGGCTATGTCTTCGGTGGATCCAAATGGGTCATGGATAGTGGTTGTACAAATCATATGACCGGAGACAAGGAGTTATTCACCAAAGAAAAACTATCTCAATCTTCTCTGAAGTACATTACCTTCGGTGATAACAACAAAGGTAAAGTGTTAGGTTTGGGTAAGATTGCCATATCGAAGGATAAGCACATTGACAAGGTTATACTAGTCCAATCTCTTGGATATAATCTTATGTCTATTTCAAAGTTATGCGATATGGGTATGCTTGTTCTGTTTTCTGCTTCGCGTTGTGTTGTCTTTTCACAGGATGACTATACGTTTGTCTTCGAGGATTACCGAAAGGGAGATCTATACATTGTTGATTTTTCTTTGGGCCCTTCTGTATCCACTTGCTTAATGGCAAAAGCTTCATCTGGATGGTTATGGCATCGAAGACTTGGTCATGCAGGGATGAGAAATCTTCATAACTTAGTGAAAAAGAATCATGTTATCGGCCTTAGCGAAGTAAAATTCGATAAGGATCGTCTCTGCAGTGCTTGCGAAGCTGGTAAAATTACGAAGAAACATCATTCTGCGAAGACCATCATGACTACCACTCGTCCTCTTGAATTGCTTCATATGGATCTTTTTGGTCCTCAAAATTATGCAAGCCTGGGAGGAAACAAATATGGTCTAGTTATTGTTGATGACTTTTCTCGTTATACTTGGGTTTTCTTTTTGGATGACAAGAGCAAAGTGGTTGAAATCTTCAAGTCATTCGCAAAGAGAGCTCAAACAGAATATGAATTATCTCTGAAGCATATCCGAAGTGATAATGGAACTGAGTTCAAAAATACTCATATTGAAGATTTTCTTGATGATCATGGTTTTACTCATGAGTTCTCTGCTGCCTATACACCTCAACAGAATGGTGTAGTTGAAAGGAAGAATAGAACTCTTATTGAAATGGCCAGAACTATGCTTGCTGAATACAAGACTCCTATTAGGTTCTGGGCCGAAGCAATCAACACTGCATGTCACATCATCAACAAGGTTTACCTTCACAAATTCTTGAAAAAAACTTCACATGAGCTTATCACTGGTAACAAACCAAATGTCTCATATCTTAGGGTATTTGGTGCTCCATGCTTTATTAGAGATATGAATCATAGCTCCAAATTTGCCCCTAAGGCACATGAAGGTTTTCTTTTAGGTTATGGCTCAAACTCTCACACTTACAGAGTCTATAACTCTCACTTTGGGAAAGTTATGGAAACTGTGAATGTAAGGTTTGATGAAACTAATGGCTCTCAAAAGGAGCATTTGCCTCATGATCTAGATGAACCTCCACTTGATGAAGTGATAAGGTCCATGGCTATTGGTGAGATTCACCCTATTGAAGCCAATCAACGTCAAGCTGTTAGGGATGATGATGGTCCAATGTTCCCACACATAGCCCGGGGCGCTGGAGATCAACATCCTGAAGCTAATGATGAACAGGACGAAGAAGGTCAAGGGAACGAAGGAAATGCTAATCCTGAAGGAAATGCTGAAGCTGAAGGTGAAGCTGATCTCGAAGCTGATGCAGATCCTGAAGCAGAAGATGAGCCTGAAGCAAATGATACTACGTTATCACAAGTTCAAAGAAGAGTTGATGTGGATTCGATTCTTGAAGATATCAATCAACCAGGTCGTCCCACTACTCGATCTCGTACTCTCTTGGCTAACTTCTGTGGAAACTTTTCTTTTGTCTCCATGCTAGAGCCTTCAAAATATGATGAAGCCATGAAGGACCCTGATTGGTTATTGGCTATGATGGAAGAACTTCACAAATTTCAAAGGAACAAGGTATGGTCACTTGTTGAAAGGCCAGATCCCACGAAGCACAATGTTATTGGCACAAAGTGGATATTTCGCAACAAGCAAGATGAAGATGGTATTGTGGTAAGAAATAAGGCTAGATTGGTAGCACAAGGTTACACCCAAATCGAAGGCATTGACTTTGGTGAAACCTATGCTCCAGTAGCCCGTCTCGAATCCATTCGTGTCATGCTTGCTTTTGCTAACCACAAAAATATATTGCTATATCAAATGGATGTCAAGAGTGCTTTTCTTAATGGTGAAATCGAAGAAGAAGTGTATGTTATGCAGCCTCCAGGTTTTGAAGACTCGAAGAATCCTAATATGGTGTACAGGCTTCACAAAGCTTTGTATGGACTGAAGCAAGCACCTCGTGCTTGGTATGAAACATTGAAGGATTTCCCCCTGAAGAAAGGCTTCAAACCAGGAACAACTGACCCCACTCTTTTCACTCGATCATATAACAATGATCTATTTGTGTGTCAGATATATGTAGATGATATTTTATTTGGCTGTACTAACACTGAAATCAGCGAAGAATTTGCAAGAATGATGTCGAAGAAATATGAGATGTCTATGATGGGTGAATTGAAGTTTTTCCTCGGACTTCAAATTCGACAACAGAAGAATGGCACCTTTATTTCGCAAGAGAAATACTTGAAGGATTGCCTGAAGAAGTTTGATCTTGCTGAATGCAAGACCATTAGAACTCCCATGCCTACAAATGGTTTTCTTGATGAAGATGAGAAAGGGAAACCCTTCGATCAAAAGAAATTTCGGTCTATGATAGGTTCACTCTTATACTTATGTGCATCTAGACCTGACATTATGCTATCAGTTTGTATTTGTGCTCGTTTTCAGGCAAATCCGAAGGAATCGCATCATATTGCTGTGAAGCGAATTCTTCGATATCTAGCACATACTCCTTCTTTGGGACTTTGGTATCCCAAAGGTACTCAGTTTGATTTGATTGGATATTCTGATTCAGACTGGGCTGGTGATAGGGTTGACAGGAAATCTACCTCAGGCACTTGTCATTTTCTTGGTAGATCTCTTGTGTGTTGGGATTCAAAGAAACAGAACTGTGTCTCAATATCTACTGCTGAAGCTGAATACATTGCTGCTGGCTCATGCTGCAGTCAAATACTTTGGCTTAAGCAGACGCTGAAAGATTATGGTATATTTGTGAAGAAAATCCCTCTGCTTTGTGACAATGAGAGTGCCATCAAGATTGCTCACAATCCTGTGCAACACTCTCGAACGAAGCATATTGATATTCGTCATCATTTTCTTCGAGATCATGTTCAGCGCGAAGACATTGAGATTATCCATGTAAGAACTGAAGATCAATTGGCAGATATATTCACGAAGCCATTGGACGAGAAAAGGTTTTGTGCATTGAGATGTGAGCTAAACATCTTAGACTCACACAATGTTCAGTAAGATCGAAACTTTTCATTGTATATATTCACCTTTGTTGTGTATTTATTTGTTTAGTTTCATTTGAGTTTTCCTTTGTCCAAGTTTAGTTTCGTTTTCTTTTTGCTTTCTGTTCTGTGTTTTGTTTTATTTTCTTTGTTCGTTTCTTTTTGTCCCCTATACTTATCACTTTTAGCTTCGTGGTTGTTCTTCGAAGTGATAAGTTTCGGACCCTACCTCTCCATTCTGATTCGCTCCCAATCTTCTCTATCTTGAATGATAATCACAATTGCAACGGAAAGCATATTGCTTCGAACATCATTGAGTTCTGAATCAAATGCTTCCAACTTTATCGAAGTTTTTTCTCTCGGTCAAGACTTATTCTTCGGCCGTTAAGTCCCCGTCTTTTTCGGGTCGTTGAGATTCGCTCGCGATACGCCACTTCATCTGAGCCGTTGAATCGGAAGAGTCACTCGCTGAGAACCGTTCGATTCGATCTGACAACCGTTTCAGATCGGGCCTATTTAAGGCGATCCCCAGCGAAACGGTTTCCCCACGATTCATTCTCTCCCGATTTCCCCGTCTTCCTCCTCGAGCACTCCGCAGAGCTCCCGTCCCCGACGTCGCCGTAGCCGCTTCACTGTCGGACCGCCGCCGCCGTGGACATTCCCCGTCGACGAAGAGCTCGTCTTCGCACTCCGTCGCCGTAGCGCTTCGCGTCACCAAGTTAGGGTATGTTGAGCTACTTGGATCCAATCTTTTTCTCCGTGTTCTTCATCTAGGGCTTGGATCTGAGTGTTGTTAGGTTTTTGTTTTCTTTTTATAGGACTGTTTGATCCGTGCTGGTCCTTACTCCCTGGGAAAACTGTTCTTAGAATCAAAAGTGATCCCATCTTCTCAGGTCAGTATTTGAGACTCGATCTAGTCTGTGAATTGGATTAGGTTAGGTCTTGTTCTTGAACTGGTTCTAGCCAAATCCATTAACAGAGTGGCATCCAATCTTAGATTGATCTGGGCTCCTGTCAAAATTCTTTTGGTTTTTGTCGAAACTTTTGCCTGTGCTTATTCATTCCCTCTCTTGGTTTCCCTCTTGTCTATAATTCTCGTCACAGGATGTTTGACGAAGAGGCTGCTATGGGGAATGAGTCTCCCATTGTTGAAGGGCTCGAAAACTATCCAGAGCCACCGAAGCAAAAAGGCAAAGGAGGCAAAATGAAGGAAGTCAATAATGCCCGAGGCATACCTGAAGCCATTCGCCTCAAGATGGGCTATGATACTCCTCCTGAAGAATCAGATCATGACCGAAAGATTCGATTGCAAAGGATTCGACGCTATTGGGCTATCAGGTGGTACAAGTACAAGAGCATCCCAACTTGGAAGTGGGCAATGCAGTTTGCTTTCAGCCCACCTTATCGGTACACCACCGCTATGTGTGCTCAATACACAACTGCTAACAGGAAGAAGTATTACCCGAAGCCTCCGGCTGTTCCGCACCCGAATACCCTCAAGACTCCGGATGAATATCCTGATGAGCAAGAGAGGCTTGCCATTTTAGCTGAAAAGAAGAAGATTAGAGAAGAAAAGAATGCAAAAGCACTAGCTGCTGCAGGGCTTGATGAAGCTGAAGCATCGAAGCCTAAGAAGAGGCGAAAGCTTCGCAAGCTGAGTGATTCACCCCCTCCTGCTTCTGAAGAGGAGGCTGATCACGAAGCTGATGACGAAGCTGATGCTGCTTCACAGCTTGAAGATTCGATTGATGAAGATCCTGCTGATGAAGTAGATGATGAGTCTGAAAACTCTCCCATTCCACCAAGTCCTAAGAGGAAACTAATTCGGAAGCCACTGAAGAAGAAGGCTGGAGAGAAACCGTCTGCTCCAAAAGGAGTTAAGTTTCAAGAACCCTCTGATCCTCCTGCTCCCAAGAAAAACATCGATTTGACGAACCTGGTGGTTGAGGCTCCCCTGGCTACTAAGTCACCTCGCCGCCTTGTTCTTGCTGAGCAAAGAACCAAGGAAAGGCATGACCCAAAGGCTAAGCCTGCGGCTAAGCCTGCTGCTAGGCCCGAAGCTAAAGCTCCTGAACTAGCCAAAGCTTCGAAGCCAAAGTCAACCGTTGCCAAGCCTGGCCAGACTTATGCCCAGGTCGGCACAAAGAAGCTGTCTGAAGATGAACTACGCAAGCGAGACCGTGCTTAAGCTGAACGTCTTCATGCTGAAGCACAAGCCCAAGCTAAGGCTGATAAAGAAGCTAAAGAGAAAGAGAGAGCTGATCGAAAAGCTGCAGAGTTGGAGAAGCAAAGGAAAGAGCTGGCTGAATCAAACCAGAAAGCTGAAGCGAAGCACAAGCTAGCTGTAGCAAAATCTCAAGAGGCTAAGGCTACCGCTGAAGCCAAACAGCTTAGTGAAGCTGAAGCCAAACGACAAGCTCAACTTGATGTTCTTCGCACGAAGAAAGCTGAGAAAATTGCTAGAGCCGCTCAGAAGGAAGCTGCGGTTGACATGGCTCCAAAGGACATTCCTCCGAAGCCAGTCGCAGCTCCCATCCCCGAAGCTCATATTGAAGCTGAGCACAGTGAACACAACTTCCCAGATGCAAGAGAAGGTGAACTCTGGGACTGTTTGAGCCTAAATCAGGCATACTGCCAGCTTGCTGAAGCTGTTAATCCCAAGGCTGTGGATATTGGGAATATTTATATTTCACCAAATCTTTCTGCTATGATTGAAACTTTATACTATCAGCTGAGGGATTTGCATGAAAGGGAAAGATCTGAAACTGCTAAGATTCTGAAATTCAAGAAGAAAGCAGATGATGAATCAGATGAGGATTTCAAGAGAGAAGCCATAGCTGCTTCGAAGAAAATTTCTGTTGTAAATGAGCAAACGAAGCAAAATATACAAGTATATCAAGGCAAGATAAAGTCTGCTATTGAAGAATGTTGCAAGAATCACAATGCTTCAGTCATGGCTCTTGACTCCAAGAAGCGCGAAGCCATGCTCAAGCAATTAGCTTCACCACTTCCCAAGCTGCAACAAAGAAAGAGACGTCTTATTGCTGACACAGAAGAAGCTGATGAGGTGAGCTCTCATCCGGCCAAGAAGGCCCCAAGGAAAGCATCGCCCCCTCGATGCAAAATCATCAAGCTTTCCAAACCTTCTACGAAGCCATCCGCCCCCGAAGTCGCACCACCCCGTGCTCAAACTCCACCTCCACCTCAACCCGCTCCTCAATCGTCCGCCCATGACAACTTTGTGCCAGAGCTTTCACCTCTTGCTCAAGACATTCCTGAAAAGGATTATTCTTCAGCTCACTATGCTGAGGAGTCTGAAGAACGAGAAGGCGAAGCCAAATACCAAGCTGTTGAAGCCAATGCAGATGCAGATGCCGAAGCCGAAGCCGAAGCCAATGTATTGGCCATCATAACTCAACTGAAGCCTGAATTAGTAAATCAACTGAAGCCATATGCTCCTTGGCTGCAAGCCATTTGCAACCATGGACGCAGCGAAGATTTTGTTGCGAAGCATCACCCAAAGCTGTTCTGCCCTCCTGTCCGGGACACTATGAATATCTTCAGAAGGCCAAATGATCCATTTTCCACATATGTCGGAGTCAGACAGCACGTAAAGGAACACAACATGTCGAAGAAGTTCCAGAAATAAGTACACCACTTTGAAGTTGCAATTCGTAACCAGCAAATGCTAGAAAACTTCATTGAAGGAAATCAGCGCCAGATGCAACATCTTTCATATGAGATACATAGAGTTGGCAACATTGCATTAAACAACAACCAGTATTTGAAGGTTTTGAAGCGCCACTCTTGGAAAGGATTAAGGAAGTTCAACTCTGTGAAGAAACTTGAGGCTAACCGGATTTTCAAGGAGTATCCACATCTTCAACGTCATTTTTCAAGAAATGATTCGATCGACCGCCCCAACCCAAAGATCCCTTCACTGGACAAGATTGATGAAGTCCTCTTTGTTAATCCTGCTGAACAGATTCGCCCCGATACCTTCTCTGATGAAGACTCCCACACCTCGAAGCAAGAAGATGATCCTCTCAACGACAAAGACCTTGAATTGCTTCAAGCGCCGATGGACTTCGAAGAGGAAGAGTCACCTGCTTCGACCGAAGGAGACACTTCAGGAGATGCATCTTCTTCAGGCGAAGACAATCAGCAGGGTCCCCGGGTTGCAGCTGACGCGTAACTGCTCTTGATCTGCCTCTCAACCTTTTGTCCAATTATTGACAAAAAGGGGGAGAAAGTAGCATCGATTGAGTTTAGATTTTCTGCGGGGTTTAGGGATTTGATTCGATCTTTTGCATGTTAAGTTACGACAAACATTCCATTCTCTTCGATTGGGTTGTAACTTAAGTTTTACTTCAGTTGTGAACTGCTTCACCTTATATGTTAATAACCCCCGTGCTTGCAAGTTGTTCTCCTATCTTTTATCTTGCAGGTGGTTATTATCCTTTAAGTTCACAGGTCATTGGTGATTGCATATTCTTCAAGTCAAATTCTCTTCATATGCAATTGATTCACTAAGATATGTGTTAGGCTTCCCATTGATGATTTTCTTCAACAAGCATTCTCTTCGATTATAAATCTTCAATGCTTGCATTCAGGGGGAGTCATAAGCTTCATATCTTAGAGTTTGCTCTCAACTCAACTCAAAATTCCATATCTTTTATCGATGCCTGTTTTGTCAACAATAGTCCAAAAAGGGGGAGATTGTAAGAGCAAGGTTATACCCCCATGAGTTTTGGATATTGTTGGGAAAAACAGTAGAGGAACTAACAAGTTTTCTAGTGTAAAACAGATGGTTAGGTTCCTGAAGTTATAGGTTGGTGATAAAGCTTCAACGAAGATTTACACTTTTACTGAAGCATATCCTCTGGAGTGAAGCTCATCACGGATGTCGACCCCTAAAAAGATAAGGAATCATGAAGCACGTCTCATCGAAGAAGACGGCCAAGATGGCGCAAGACTTAGTAGTTTTTCCGTAGTTCTTTTTCACTTCTTTGAGTCGTAGGAAAAACCGTACTATCAAGAGGGGTTTAGTAAATGTACTCCGAAGGTTTTGGTAAAAAGACTCAGATCGAATCCAAACCAGTGAGAAACCAGAGTTGAGAAATCTCATGTGCGCTAGGTAATGCTTCACCAGCGAAAAATTAGTTCCTTCGGCTCCTGAAGCAGAACCAAGTCCGTGAGTCAGCTTTACTTGGACCGCAAGTAAAGTTGCGCTTTGATTGGAAATATGACCGTTGGGGACAGGTGTCAAGCTGTCACATCGGGTCACTTCAGTCATTTCGCACCTAGGGATTGCCACCTATAAATACGCCACCCCCGCCCTCATTGGCCGGTGGCTGCTCCGAGATTATTTCCTTACAGAGAAGAGAGAGAGAGAAACCCCACCGCAGCAAACCAAAAACCCATCCACATAAGCATAAGTCCTATTGATCTGAGTTGATTCATTATGACTTAGGAAGAAGTTTGCTAGCCTTTTTATCTTGGAGAACTGCAATTCTCCTAGACGGTTAGAGAGTTGTTCTTCAGAGAGCAAAGAGTTATTGTCGCCTCGAAGTCCAGTTTGACAAAGGTTTCGGTGATTTCCTCAATAATCAACCACGAGTGAAGAACTGACCAAGCTCAAGGAGATTGGTGCAGTGGAGATACGGACGGAGAGAGGTTAGCTCCTGTGTTCAATCACAAGTCCCTCCAACCAGACGTAGCACTTTGCAGAGTGTGAACTGGTCGAACAAACATCGCCGAGTCAAGAGTTCGTTTTACCTTCCGCACTTACATTCAGTTTATCAATTGCTTCAGTGATCTGCTTCAATGAAATTGATTCGATGCTTTTGATTCGCTATGTTTTGCTTCAATCCTGTTCTGCTTCAATGTTTACTTTTCTGTTAAATCTCTTCGGTTGCTGAGTTATGCTTCACTTCATAGTTTCATGCAAAATTTTGAAGTGATCATTCACCCCCTCCCCCTCTGATCACATACTTGGACTAACAGCAACACTCTATATATTACAAAAAATATAGAAGATCTTTCACACTTTACAAAAGTACTCAAATCATAAAGAAGATGTAACTATCATGATGTATGCAAATGTATGCTTCTGCCAGTGTAGCAGGATATGCAATGATACTAGCGCGCCATGTAGAAATGATTAGCGCAAGGCCCAACTAGCATGCGGCTCATCGATCAAGAAAGTAGCATGTATGACATGAAGATCAAGTCATGAGAAGGTGGATGTTGCATGGCAATATATCTCGGAAAGGCTATGGAAATGCCTTCATAGGTAGGTATGGTGGATGTTTCGAGGAAGGATATAAGGAGGTTTATGATGACAGAGCGTATCATCCCAAGGGTTTGGATGTACCGGCGAAGGTGGACGCCAACTCTCGGAGTGAGAAGAAAGCAATGCACGGCGGAGGAGAGGCTAGAAAAATATGGGAAGGTGGAAGTCTCAACTTTCGAATACTCACATTAGTCCGAAGAACTCATGCAGTTATTATCGGTAACTCTCAATCTAATAAGGAGGTTTCACAAAGAGACAAGTACCCCGAGGAGGAGTGCATGGGGGTTTTGTTATCCTTGCGCATCCTCGAGTCATGGTACGTGAGTGTACTCTAATATTCGACCTCTCAGAAGAGTAGTGATCCATCTAGTAGCTAAAGTTCTCAACTAATTTTGTAAGTTTTTAAAATAAACACGGATTGCCCAAAATACGACATCTATCACTAATAGGCTAAAGCTCTTGACGCCAAAAGTCCAAACATTACTCAAAACAATACCTCAAAACTATTGCAAGTTACTACTACAAAAGAATAGCAACCTCAATTACCTACTTCAAGTCAAGACACAAAAATCAGTGCAACATGCAAACTCTCTAAACAAGATAAACATGAAGACTTAAGAGAGTTCCAACAACAAACTAAACAAAATCTCTTTAAAAGATAAACAAGAAAACTAAGAGCTAAACATGATAGTAGCTATGAAAAAGATAAAGAACACACACAACAAAGATAAGCATGAAAAACCTTTGTTGTGTTCTAGATTTTGAAAGTGGACCGTGTTTCTCACCCACATAAAGAAAGTTGGGTTCTAACTTGTTATGAACAGCAAGCAAAGCTAAATAAAACTAAAAATAAAACCTAAGAGCGAGAAGCTCCAAGCATAGCACATAACACATGAAGTGATAAAAATATAGTGAGTCGAGAGACGAACTGATAATTGTTGATGAAGAAGGGGATGCACGGGGGCATCCCCAAGATTAGACGCTTGAGTCTCCTTGAATATTCCTTGGGGATGCATGGGGGCATCCCCAAGCTTGAGCGCTTGACATTCCCGAATCTTCTTTCATCATCTTCCCTCGCACACTTGAAAACTCCCTTCATACATAACTCATCATAATCTGATTAGCGAGGTTAGTACCCATAAAATAATTTTTTCTCTACTGGAAATAAAGATATTATTGAAGAGCTACTGTTTCTCAAGATTGCCAAAAAGTTTTTGCAAAGAAAAAGCAAGCTTAAGGTTTGCAAAACGAAGAAAAGGGAAAACGGGACAGAATCTGTGAAAAACAGAACAACAGGTAGTAAAGAATATTTTAGGGATACTTCTGAAACTCAAATAAAAAACTCAGAACATATGAAAGTTCCGTAATTGTATAGAGAAAGCTGTGTAAAAAATTCAGCTCAAAAATATGAACTGGGATTTTTCCATGATTTTTCTAGTCACGAGGACAGAATCTGTTTTCTGGACAGCATGTCACAACTTTCACTTCCCTTGTCATAAGAGGCTATAAATGGCACAAAGCTTGAAAAGTAAAGATACAATAATGTTTCTATAGTAGTAACAATCATCAAGACCACTAAAAACAGAAGAAAAACAAAAAGGAAAACCTAAATTCGTTGCGGGCTGCCTCCCGAAAGCGCTTTCTTTTATGCCTTTAAGCTAGGGATAAAGATTATAAAACGTGCTCTCATAAGAATAATAATTTGAAGCAAAAGATAGAATCAAGAAGAAACTTTGAAACACATTTAAGCCTAACCCACTTCCTATGCATAGGCATCTTATTAGAAAATAAATCAAAGAAGCAAAAATAAACCAGCATAGGAAGGTGGAACAAGAACATCGTCAAAACTTTCAACATACAGAGAGGAGTTTTAGTAATATGGAAGTTTCTACAACCAAACTTCCCTCTCTCAAAATAATTTTCAGTAGTATCACGAACAACATCAAGAATATAACTATCACATAAATCATGTTGTTCATGACCTACAACACGTGTATAGTTTTCAACACGGTTTTTAGGATGTTAAGATAGATGCAACCCATCACATTAAGCCTTGATAAGAGCAAAATTATCCAGAGTTGGAGATTTCAAACGGATAATAGGGCAATCAAGTGTGGGTGAAACAGAAAAAAATTCATGCTTAACATAAGGAACTATAGAAAGTTCATCTTCACAAGCATAATCCATATTGGCATCAAGGCCATCAACAAAGAAAGTATTAAGTTCATCAGAAAGGGAAGTATCAAGTGAGTCCTCGGAATCATGGGATTCCTCATCAAATCAATCATTACCTCTTCTAGGGAAGCAAACATTTTTTTTTAAATCCTCAATATAATAATTGGAAGTATAATTCTCGAAGCAATAAGCAAGAACTGCAAAGTTGTCAGATTTGTAAATAGTATCGTGATACTTTTCAATCAAAGAAGCAATCTCATAAGCACCTTTAAAAGCAACAAAATTTTCAATGTTTTCAACATCAAAGTAATCATAAACACCTTTGGCATAAGAAGATAGGATCTCATTTTCATTAAACTCACATTGGAAAGGAAGGTGTTTATGCTCTATATTAGAGGAGCAAGTAAAATCATAAATTTGGCATAAACACTCAGCATTGCAATAAGAAGTTTGTATTATTTCCCTTAAGTGTTTCCCTTTCTGAGATACTCGGTGCCACGTATAATGAAAATGCTCATCCAATGATTTTCCCTCAACCAAGTCGGTTGGGTTTTTAGCACGAGCACACATTGATCGAAGACGATCCAAGTGAAACATGTCCATCCTTCCATATTTGGGTGGTTCCATACCCATGGTGAAGATAGCATTAGTAGGCAGAGAAAGACAAAGAAGAAAGGGAGGAGCTATTTTTTTGTTTTTTTATAAAGGACACTAAAGAAAAAACGGAAAGGTAAACAAACAAGACTAAAAATCGAAGATAAAAGATAGTGTGCAACTCCCCTATATTGAAGAGTGGAGTCCTCGGCAACGGCGCCATAAATTGCTTTGTTGTCACTAGAGTTTACTTCTCGCCCCTCGTTGGCTTACCCAAAGTGGAAGGTTGAGATGTAGCGTACTGGCAATTTCCCTTAGCGAAGATGCTAAGGTTTAAGTGTCGAACCAATAGGACTCCAACAGATACAAGAAGGTGGCGAAGTGAACAATGGCACTGTTCACAACTCAAAGTTGCTTACTTCACCTGGGCCTGCACACACAGCAAATAACTTTGCTTCCCAACGAGTACAGAGTAGTTGTCAATTCATCCGGCCTTGTTGTTTACAAAGGATAAAACGCACGGGATAATAATGATAGTGATAGAAACGGAAAAGTAAATACTGAAAGTAAATTGATAGCGGGTGTAAACAGTATTGGAAATATGGACCAGGGTCCTATGATGTTCACTAGTGATGTCTCTCTCCAAAAAGACGATAAAATAGCCATGCGAGGTAAACAAATTACAGCTGGGCAATTCACAGGATTATGTTTGCAAACCAATGCTAATTACGCTATAAAGAAAGGAAGAGGCTCAAAAGCTTGGGCGGTACGCCAAATCAAGTAGACCGAAATCCATCTGCATCTACCTACTAATCATCCACCTTGAGATATCTATCCAGAACATCTCGCTGGTATTAAGTTGCGAATCCCACCCAAAGTGTAAACTCAAAGCAACAGACAACTGCATTAAAGCACTTTGCGTAAAGTAAACAATCCTTGCACCCGTAAGTACAAGCACCATTGTTTTACCCCTTGTGGAAACAACACATCCCCTAGAATCATGTTTCCGTCACTCAAGCTAGTTATCAGGGGGCATGAACCCAAACCATGCATAACGCTCCCTCTTGGAGTCACTACCTACTACTTGTCCAAAGCAATAAACATCAATGGATAACATGCAAGAATTACTCAAGAACATAAATATAAAAGATGAGAATCAAATATATTACTCAAACACAATCTGAACATAATCTCATAATCCATCGGATCCTAGCAAACTCAGTATAGCAACAGCAGAAATATTACATAAGTTCCCTGATCATATAGGGCAGCTCACGAGGTCTAATCCATGAAGAACAAAGAGGGGAGGAGAACATCACATAGCTACTGATCATAGACCCATGGTCCAAGGTGGACTACTCACCGTTCATCCGGGAAGGATCCATGGTGTTGGAGAAGCTCTCGGAGGTGGTTCCTCCCTCCGGCTGGGTGCCGGGAAGAGGTCTTCTGGTGCTCCCGATCTTGGAAGCGCAGCGGCGGCGGAACAGAGGAGAGATCGCGAAAAAGGGTTCCCGTCTCTTATGCGTGGCGCATTTCGAAATGCGCCACCTATAAGCCCAAATGCGCCACCCATAAGAGTCTTACGGGTGGCGCATTCTAAAAATGCGCCACTATTAATTTTTTTAAAATTTTGAACTTTGAATCTGGATATGAAAAACAATTTTTATTTTTTTCTTAATCTCAGGTTAGTATGCTTAATGCTCGGTTACTATGCTTAATCTCAGGTCAAACTAACCTCCATGGTCAAACTTCCCTGAGGGTCACCCATCCTAGCACTACTCCAGCCCCAGCACGCTTAAATTCTTAGTTCTATTCAACTCCCACTCCAGCTCACCTAGCAGGCACTTGTTGATATATCTATCATATAAATCCTAGTGAACCATGTTGATGTCTAGGACCTTGTTGATGTTCATGGGTGTGCTACAATTTTCAATATTATTTTGAAACTTTCACGATGAGACCATTAGCATATATTGAACTTTTTTCAAAAAAATTAAAATAAAAAATTAAAATTTGTATTTTTTTTAAATTTTTTAATGTTACTAGCTAAATTTTTTAACCTTTTTTTGAAACTTCCCGATCGGTCCTCTAGCCTATTTTGAATTTTTCAAAAAAATATATATTTTTAGTTTAAAAAAAAATCTGTTACTAGTGGCGCATTTCATACAAAATGCGCCACTACTAAGTTCATTTTTTTTTTCAATTTTTTTCATTTTTTTGGCTTCCAGATCTTCAAACGCCTCTGTTAGGTTTTTGAGGATTTTAAAAATGTTCAACGGGTTATGGCCGGTTGAATTTGGATATAACTTTTTGAGTAGATGATTTTTCATATAAAAAACTTTTTCATCGGAGGTTGTATGCAAAACTTAAGCCCATTTTACAAAATTCTCGGGATATTTTGCAAAAAAAGTCGAAATTCATATTTATAAATTTTCCTAACAACTAGACCACATATCATTTGGGAAACTTATTTTCTTTTATTTTTTTGAAATTTCTATCATTTTCTTTTATTTTTTTTAAATTGAAAAGGCGGTCCACGGGGGGGGTGTATTTGGGAATTTTCCCGCACAGTTTTTTCTTAGTAGTGGCGCATATGGGAAATGCGCCACCCCTAAGAGCTTATGGGTGGCGCATTGTGGATGCGCCACCCATAAGCTCTTAGGGATGGCGCATTTCCAGAATGCGCCACCCATAAGCTCTTAGGGGTGGCACATTTCTCCAAATGCGCCACGTATAAGGGGATCCAGGGCTGGCCCACTCTTAGGGGTGGCGCATTTTGGAAAATGCGCCACCTATAAGAGCTTATGGGTGGCGCATTTTGGAAAATGCGCCACCTGTAAGAGCTTATGGGTGGCGCATTTTTTACCAGTGCGCCACCCCTTACAACATAGTGGCGCATTACATATAAAATGCGCCACTAATAAGGTTTCCATGTATAGCTATTTCTCTAGTAGTTCCTGGTGGGCCCCCTCTGGGCCCCCCTTGGTGATTCCCGAAGCTTCCTGTACGCTGATTTTTTATTGGATTTTCCCAAATTTTTGGAGCACTTTTTATATGGGGGAAACCTAAAATAGAAAAAATAGCAGAAAACAGGAACTAGCACTGGGGTGCACTGAGTTAATAGGTTAGTCCAAATATGATCAAAAGTGTATGGAAGTTCATCAATATCTTAGCAATATCACACAAAAGAGGCATGGAGCAAGAAGAAATTATAGATACGTTTTGGACGTATGAAGTGCCTACCATCAAGTGAAACCAGGAGGAATCACCCTTGATGGTACACTTGAAGAGGTTTGACCGAGACATCAGCCGAATGAATTAAAGAGGAGTATCCTTGTATCATCCCGGTGGTGCTACGCTACCGAGCCGACAACGAGAGTCAAATATGAGTCCATCCACTCGTAAGTCATACTTGAAGCGACTCAGAGAGTCTCACCGTCGTAGGTTCACTTGGGCGTCTGTTCTGTACCGTACCTGTTGCAGTTATAATAAATTATATCCGCGTTCACTCCCCAAAGTGATCACGACCCGCTATCTAATCCAAGTTGACTAACAATGCGCAGGGCTAACTGCTGAATAATATATATATTTAATAGGCATCATACGATAAATTAAGGTACATCAAGGGGCGACAATGATAGGCTAAAATATGTCTTTCAATCATCAATTAGCTGTTCTTGATAGCCTACGGTTTGGGTTCTGCTCATCCGCCGAATTAGTGTCCTATATCAAAGTTGAGCAATTTACTGTGATGTACAATCTGGTATGGAAATAAAATTTATTAGAGTTCATTTACACGACAAAAACTTTGTTAGAAAAGAGCCACTTGATGTAAATTCCATAAACTGTTAAATTTAACAAACTTTGGTTGATGAATCCATCTAATCTATAGCTCCAATGGAGTTGCAACCTAAAGGTGTTTTATTCTACATCATGTGCACTATCAATCCAACCCCTATGATGCCATGACAAGATCCTATGGCACCATTATTTCTTGCTCTAAAGTAGCCATGGTGATATAACTGTTTTGCTTTTAACATAAATCTTCATCTTGTCAATTTTATAGCACTTAATCTATGCATCGAATAGAGTTGGTCCAGCTGGGTAAAATGAGGATGGTTAGATGTACAATAAGCACATATTATTTTCATCCAAACTAATCCTTGTTTTTCTATTGTTCAGCTGCTGTTTTAGCAGCGTAGCAATTTGAGCAGCAGCAGCAGCAGCCTCAGCTCCATGCAGGTGCAGCAACAGCAACAAGCAATAGCGAGTCCACCCGCGGGCGTTCGCGCATGGAGGCATGGACAAGCCCGTGGTTGCCTGTGTGCACACACACACACAAGTTATACATGCAGCACACACACACACACCACACATAGACATTACACACACCACGCATGCACACCACGCCATGGCCATGGCTCGACTGTGGTCGGGGGGCGGCAGCGGAACAGAGTGGCTGTGGGCGGCCAGCAGTTGCGCGCGGGTTGTGGCGGAGGGAAGCGGCCATGCATGGCGAGGCACGCACGGCGAGGGTCACAGGGGCACACGGGGCACGAGGCACGCGGGCGCGGCGAGCTCGGGGGAGGCCCAATCACGGGCATGGCAATCAGGGTGGTTACGGCGGAGGAACGGTGAGAGAAGAAGGGGAACCGATGAGGCTCACCGTGGGGAGGCCGGTGCAAGCACACAAGAGGCCGGGGAGGTCGGGGCGCGGCGAAATCGAAGACGAGAGGCAACGGCCGTGGCGGGGAGGAGAGCGCGATTTTGGCGAGGTGGGGGCGTCCCGGTGATGAGTGACAACACGGCGTGAAGTAGTCGTCCACGGGCAAGCTCCCAGACATGTTGGTGCAGCTCGAGGTAGTTTCGGGCCGCGGCGATGCAAAAGTGGCAGCAACGGGATCTCACGGAGGGCTGGGGGAAGAAGATAGGAGAGAGGGAGGGGGAAAAGATTGTGTGCTGTACAGGGGGACGTGCGGGACTCCTCCTTATCCATCCAGCAGCGCAGGCGCGCGTGCTTTCATCCTGCGAAGAGATGGGGGGCGGCTCGGCGTGTTGTGTCCATGGCTACACCAACGCACGTGATGAACAGGGAAGGAGAAGGGGAAAACGGGAGTTGGGCTGGTAGAGGTGGGCTGGGCCAGCAATAGTTGCACCGGGCAAGGCTTAGCGTTAGGTTAGTTTCCCAGTTTTTATTTCTACCATTTTTCTGTTACATTTTATTTCTACAAGAAAAAGTATTTTTTAAACTGTGCCGCTGGTCTTAGTACCTAGGTTGCCATATGCAACACTGCCATAGAAAGTTTGAGAGCTATATAAAATCATTTGTATTTTATTTAAATAGCAAGGATTTAAAGGGTCTGTTTTGCTACTGATTTTATTGAGTTAGGCCACTTAAATATTTCATTGAATATTTGATTCTATTTTATATTGACCTATGGATTATTTGCAAAAAATTTAATACCTACCCACAATTTTTGGTGTCACTTTTATTTTACATTTTTGTTTTAATTTCTAGGGCAATTTAACATCCCACCATTATTGGTTTCATTGTATATTATTGACTTGGGATTATTCAAAATATTGTGATCATTTTTGTTGAAGTACTTGAAGTAGTTTTATTTTTCTTTGTTAATAGAATTTTGAATTTGACCAAAGTTTCAAGCATGGGGCAATCAAGCATGGAAAATTATGATGACATGGAATTTTAATTAGGCAAACAAAGTGATTAGGATTTGGGGACGTTACAGAACATAAAGGTGCAAGAGCTCTCGTTGTTCGTGACTCGAATGTCTCCAAATGGTGTTTGCGTGCAAGAATCGGGAGATGGGAATACGAGAGAGTAAAAACATACTATTTATTTTGGTTGAGAACTCAATCTACTAAAGTTTCACACTTAGTCTTGTTTGGAAACTTATCTTGACTCGTCCCCAGACCACTTGCCATGCAATGGATGAGCGTAAGCAAGAAAGTTGACACTTAGGATGGCAAAGAGAGAAATGATGGACGAGGAAGACAAAAAGGTGTGAAAGACTCACATCAATAAGGACAATCATAGGCGAGAGAAAGATAAATGATAGATATGATGTGAGGAGTAGGGATTGCCATGCAACAGATGCACATGTGAGCTATGGAAAGCTCTCCAATGGAACTAGTGGGGGTGCATCCAACTTGCTTTGCCAAGAAGACTTAGAGATCATTTCAGGAGGCTCATCAGTGGAATATACAAGCCAAGTTCTATAGTGTAAGGGTCCCCACGTAGCTATATGCATGTATGATGATCTTTATGGAGTACAAGATACAAGCCAAGTTTTTTTTTATTTTTTATTTTTTAGTGGCCTCAATGGCTCTTTCTATTTAACTCTCATTTGTCCTCTTTGGGATCTTTTAATTTGTCCTCATTTGGGATCTTTTCCTCACTTTAGGGGCAACACTCTATTTTACAAGAAGTATAGAAGATTTTTCACACTTTACAAAAAGTACTCAGCATAAAGAAGATGAAGCTATCATGATGTATGCAAATGTATGCCTCTGCCAGTGTAGCAGGATATGCAATGATACAAGCGCGTCATGTAGCAATAGGGCAAGGCCCAACTAGCATGCGGCTCATCGATCAAGCAAAAGCATGTATGACATGAAGATCAATTCATGGGAAGGCGGATGTTGCATGGCAATATATCTCGGAAAGACTATGGCAATGCCTTGATGGGTAGGTATGGTGGTTGTTTTGAGGAAGGATATAAGGAGGTTTATGATGATAGAGTGTATCATGCCAAGGGTTTGGATGCACCGGCGAGGTATGCGCCAACTCTCGGGGTGAGAAACGGCAACTCACTCTACTGAAGAGGCTAGCAAAATATGAGCAGGTGGAATTGTCAACTTTCGAATACTTACATTATTCCGAAGAACTCATGCACTTATTATCGGTAACTCTCAATCTAATCAGGAGGTTCACAAAGAGACAAGTACCCAGAGGAGGAGTGTATGGGGGTTTGGTTATCCTTGCGCATCCTCGACTCATGGTACGTGAGTGTACTCTAATATCTGATCCCTCCAAAGATTAGTGATCCATCTAGTATCTAGATTTCTCAACTAGTTTTTGTATTTTTTCGAAAATAAACACAGATTTCCCAAAATACGACATCTATCACTAATAGGATAAAGCTCTTGACACCAAAAGTTCAAACATTACTCAAAAAAATACCTCAAAACTATGAAAGTTACTACTACAAATGAATAACAACCTCAATTACCTACTTCAAGTCAAGACACACAACTCAGGGCAACAGGCTAATACGTCCCAAACATATCTATAATTTATGCTTGCTCCATGCATGTTTTGTGTGATATTCTATGTTTTAGATACACTTTCATACACTTTTTATCATATTTGGACTAACCTATTAACTCAGTGCACCCCAGTGCCAGTTTCTGTTTTCTGCTATCTTTTTATTTCAGGTTTTTCCATTACGTAAAATGCCAGAAAAATTCCAGAAAAATCCGATAAAAAATAAGCTTAAAGGAAGCTTCCGGAGCCCCGAAGGAGAGCCCGGGGGGGGCACCCTGTGCCTAGGACGCTAGGGGGCGCAGCCCCACCCTAGGACGCGCCAGGGGGGCGCCAGCACCCCCTAGTGCCCTCCCTGCTGCCCCCTTCACCTATATATTTACTTCGCCCCGAAACCTCCGAAGACAGAACCCTTTTCTCGATCTTGCCTCAGTTCTGCCGCCGCTGCGCTTCGAACATCGGGAGCACAAGAAGACCTCTTCCCGGCACCCTGTCGGAGGGAGGACTGACATCCGGGGGCATCTCCACCACCATGGACGCTTCCTAGATGATCCGTGAGTAGTCCACGTTGGACCATGGGTCCATGATCAATAGCTATGTGACGTTCTCCTCCCCTCTTTGTTCTTCATGGATTAGACCTTGTGAGCTGCCCTACATGATCAAGGCACATATGTAATTCTTTCTGTTGTTGCTATGCTGAGTTTCCTAGGATCTGATGGATTACGAGAGTATGTTCAGATTGTGATTAAGTAATATATTTGGTTCTTCTCTTTATATTTTAGTTCTTGAGTAACTCTTGCATGTTCTCCGTTGTTGTTTATTGCTTTGGACAAGTAGTAGGTAGTGACTCCAAGAGGGAGTATTATTCTTGATTGTGGGTTCATGCCCCCTGATGACTAGCTTGAGTGACAGAAACATGAGTCTAGGGCATGTGTTGTGGCCACAAGGGGGAAAACAACGGTGCTTGTAACCAAGGTTGCAAGGATTGTTTACTTTACGCAAAGTTCTTTTAATGCAGTTGTCTGTTGCTTTGGGTTTACACTTTGTGTGGGGCTCGCAAATTAATACCAGCGAGATGTTCTGGATAGATATCTCAAGGTGGATGATTGATAGTAGATGCAGATGTATTTCGGTCTACTTATTTTGGCGTACTGCCCATGCTTTTCAGCCTCTTCCTTTCTTTGTAGCATAGTTAGCATTGGTTTGCGCCCGTAATCCTGTCAATCGCCCATCTGTGATTTGTTTACCTCGCATAATAGTTTTATCGTATTTTGGGAGAGAGACATCACTAGTGAACATCATGGGACCCCGGTCCATATTTCCACCACTGTTTACACCCTCAATTTACTTCCTGTTTTACTCTCTAGTTGTAGTCACTATTATCCTTTATCCCTTGCATTTGATCCTTTGTAAACAACAAGGCCGTAGATATCGACAACCTCTCTGAACTTCATTGGGAGCAAAGTTATTTGGATTTGTGTGCAGGTCCAGGTGGAGCAGGTGATACGGCGCCTCACTTGCCAAACCACCTACTTGACGACTTCGGAGTCCTACGGGAGACAAACACTATCCTCTACATTATGTGAAATTTACTGCTATCCTACATCTCGCATTCCAGTTGGGGTAACCAACGAAGGGCGAGAATCCATTATCATCTCTCGCGCATCAAGCAAATTTCTGGAGCCATTGCCGGGGACTCCAATCTTCAAGATAGGGGATTTGCACACTATATTTTAGCTTTGATTTTTAGTCTTTTTAGTTTACCTTTCAGTTCTTGCGTTAGTGTCCTTTATCAAAAACCACAAAAAAATTATTTACCTTGATAGTAGTTGTCATTATGTCTGGTCCTTTTGGCTTTGTTAAGACAGAAGTGCTCACCTTTAAACAAAAATGTGGTGAAAGTTTAAATATGCTTGGTATAGAATTAATGATTCTCAGAAAAGAGCCACCAAGAAGCAATCGACTACTATCCTGCTTAGAAATTTTTATGTTGGAATTACTCCTTAGAATAGGTTCGTTCTAGATACTACTATCAATGGGAATTTCCTAGAATCCCAATATGGGAATCTCTTAATGTTATTGAAAATCTTGTTGGAAATCTCCCTGTTGCTAGCATTCAAGAGGATATCACTCTAGTTCACATTATGGAAAAACTTGAAAAGATATAATTAGAAATACCAAGCATAAATAAGATAAGTGAGTTGGATCTTAAGATTCAAGGGAATTTGAATATACTTGATAGCTCCATGCATAAAATTATCAAAACTTTGGAGACCATCAAACTCCATCATTCGGATCCTTCTAGGATAGATAAGATTGAGGAAATCATTGACACTTTAGGAACTACTCTCTCCTCAATCAAACCAAAAAAGGTAGAAACTCCGGCAAGGAAGGAACCTAAGTTCACTTATGCCCCTAAGATTCCCCGACCTACAAATAATCCACTCATTGCCAAGGGAGTTGAAACCGTGAATACTTTGGAAGTAATACCTCTCTTAGACAAATTTATAAAAGAAAAGATTTTCTGCCGTTTTGTTTTATCCCTAGAAGTATCTTCATTAGGACTTTATTTGAAAGACCTCTTAAAACTAGTTGTAAAATTGAAGAGCTTTTTGATGATCTTGATGATGGTTCGATTGATACAATGTGATTCTTCTTTTTGCTTATTGCTTAGCTTAAAGGTGTAAAAGAAAGCGCTTGTTGGGAGGCAAACCAAGATGTTTTTACTTTTGTTTTTGGTGGTCTTGATTATTTTTACTACTGTAGCAACATCATTGTATCTTTATTTTCAAGCTTTGTGCCAAGTTAGCCGCCGATTGCAAGAAAGTTCAAGAGTTGCGACATGCTGTCTAGAAAACGGATTCTGTCCTTGGACGAAAAAATTCACAATAAATCACCAGATCATACTTTTGATCTTAATTATTTTGAAAGCATGCTCTATGCAATTAGCTTTCGGGCGTCTGTTCTGGGTTTTTTTATTTGAGATGCAGAAGTACCCAAAAAAATTTATTTACTACCTGCTGGTCTGTTTTTCACAAATTCTGCCACATTTTGCCTTTCCTCAATTTTGCAAGTCTTGCGCTAGCTTTTTATTTGAAAAAACTTTTTGGCGGTCTTGAGAACCAGTAGTCGTTCAAGAAAATCTTTATTTCCAGGAGAGGAAAATTGTTTTATTGTGGGTACTAACCTCTCTAATCAGATTATGATGAGTTATGTATGAAGGGAGTTTTCAAGTGTGCGATGGAAGATGATGAAAGAAGATCCATGAGTGTCAAACGCTCAAGCTTGGGGATGCCCCAATGCACCCCAATAAATATTCAAGGAGACTCAAGCGTCTAAGCTTGGGAATGCCCCCGTGCATCCCCTTCTTCATCAACAATAATCAGTTCGTCCTTCATCTCACTATATTTTTATCACTTCATGCGTTATGTGCTATGATTGGAGCGTCTCTCTCTTTAGTTTACTTTTTAGTCTTCTTTATCTTTTTTTGTTGTTCAGAAAAAGTTAGAACCCAGCTTTCTTTGTGTGGGAGAGAAACACGCTCAACTTCAAAGTAGAACACATCATAGGATTTTCATGCTTATCTTTCTTTTGTTGTGTGTTCTTTATCGTTTCGTAGCTACTGTCATGTTTAGCTCTTAGTTTTTATGTTTATCTTTTTCAAGATCTTTTTCTTAGTTTGTTGCTAGAACTCTCTTTAGTTTTCATATCTCGTTTAGAGAGTTGGTTGTTGCACTAAGTTGTGTCTTGACTTTAAGTAGGTAATTGAGGTTGCTATGCAATTTTAGTAGTAACTTGCAATAGTTTTGAGGTATTGTTGTGAGTAGTGTTTGAACTTTTGGTGTTAAGAGCTCTAGCCTATTAGTGATAGGTGTTGTATTTTGGTCAATCCGTGTTTATTTTCAACAACTACAAAAACTTGTTGAGAACTCTAGCTACTAGATGGATCACTAATCTTTGGAGGGATCGGATATTAGAGTACACTCACGTACCATGACTCGAGGACGCGCAAAGATAAACAAACCCCCATACTCTCCTCCTCGAGGTACTTGTCCCTTTTTGAACCTCCTGATTAGATTGAGTGGTACCGATAATAAGTGCATGAGTTCTTCGGCCTAATGTAAGTATTGAAAGTTGACACTTCCACCTCCTCATATTTGCTAGCCTCTTCGATACCGTGCATTTCCCTCTTCTCACTCGAGAGTTGGCGCCTACCCGCCGGTGAATCCAAACCCTTGGCATGATACGCTCTATCATCATAAACCTCCTTATATCTTTCCTCAAAATGGCCACCATACCTACCTATCAAGGCATTTCCATAGCCTTTCCAAGATATATTGCCATGCAACATCCACCTTCTCATGACTTGATTTCATGTCATACAAGTTCCTGCTACACTGGCAGAGGCATATATTTTCATACATCATGATAGATACATCTTATTTATGTTGAGTATCTTGTAAAGTGTGAAAGATCTTCTATACTTCTTGTAAAATAGAGTGTTTCCCTTAAGTGAGGAAAAGATCCCAAAGAGGACAAACTTAAAAGATCCCAAAGAGGACAAATGAGAGTTAAATAGAAAGAGCCATTGAGGCCACCAAAAAATAAAAAATGATAAAAAGAGAAAAAGAAAATAAAAAGAGAGAAGGGGGGAAACACTACTATTCCTTTTGAAAGTTCCACACTCGTACTTCCCTCTATATCTTGTACTCCATAGAGATGATCATATATGCATATAGCTATGTTGGGACCTTCACACCATAGAACTTTGCTTGTATATTCCAATGATGAGCCTCCTCAAATGAGCTCTAGGTCTTCTTGAGCGAGCAAGTTGGATGCACCCCCACTAGTTCCATTGGAGAGCTTTTCTTAGCTCATATGTGCATCCGTTGCATGGAAATCCCTACTCCTCACATCATATCTATCATTTGGCCTTCTCGCCTATGATTGTCTTCATTGATGTGAGCCTTTCACACATTTTTGTCTTCCTCCTCCACCATATCTCTCTCCTTGCCATCCTATGTGTCAACTCTTGTGCTTACGCTCATCCATTGCATGAGTGCTCAAAATATCGAAAGGGAGTGGATCAATTTGACTTGTACCTGGATACTGGTCTGGGGACGAGTCAAGATAAGATTCCAAAGAAGACTAAGTGTGAAACTTTAGTAGATTGAGTTCTTGATAAATAAATATTTTTTCTCGTATTCCCATCTCCCACTTCTTGCACGCAAACACCATCTGGAGACATTCGAGTCACGGACAGCGAGATCTCTTGCACCTTAATGTTCTTATGTTGCTTGTTTCAATGCCAATATAGACTCTTGCCTGTTATGACTTGAATTGAATTACATACCTTGATTGCTTTACTTAAAAGTTCTTATATGGTTTGTAGAATGTCACCATAGATAATTTGCCAACTCGAGGACGAGCAGGAATTAAGCTTGGGGATGTTGATACGTCCCAAACGTATCTATAATTTATGCTTGCTCCATGCATGTTTTGTGTGATATTGCTATATTCTAGATACACTTTCATACACTTTTGACCATATTTGGACTAACATATCAACTCAGTGCACACCGGTGCCAGTTTCTGTTTTCTACTGTGTAACATCCTCAGTGTCTATTACAGTAATCACTATCACTGTTGACCATCACTGTTGTTAATCACTGTTGCTCATCATGCCATGGTCAATTTTGCATTTGATCATTTCAATAATCATGATGGTTGACATTAAAACCAATGTGCCATCTTTGCCTTGATCATCATGGTTCAAATGAAAATCCAAAAATCCCTTTTTCTTGATATTAAAACAATGGGCAAAAATAAACCTTGCCCAAAAATCTTGCAAACACTTTTATAAATTGCATAATAATCTGTAGATCATGGAAATATGTGCATGGGAATTTATTGGACCATAAAATATTTCAAACAATAAAAACAGTAGCTTAAAAAGTCCAAATTATATAATAATTATTTAAATGAAATACTAAATGGTTCTATTTAAAACCCAAACTTTTTATAGCACTTGTGTGGGTGGTAACTAATTATGGAACATGTATAATATTTTACAAAATACATGTAATAGCTAACTAAAATAGTTACAAAATAAAAGAAATTACAAAAAGAAAAGAAAAAAAATACAAAAGCACTTAATGACGCCTAGGGCGATACCCCACGGCCCAGCCCACCTCGGCCTAAAATCCCTTCCCGTTGTCCTCTTCCTCCGTCGCCGTGGCACGCATCGCACGGCCAGGCCACGGCCTCGCCGTCGTGGCGGCCATCCACGGTCGCCATCGAGGGATAAGACCTCGAGGCCGAGCCCGGCCCCCATGGAACCCTAGAAACCCCCCTTCGCGCCGCCGTTTCCCCCTCCTTTTCCCGTGCTCCTCCCTGAGTTAGCCCGACGTCCTCCGTGGGCACGCCTCCATCGTCCTCGCAGCCAACGGCCACGCCCGCCCGCTCCGTCGTGTCCCCCAACTCCGCCGTGGCCGCCTCCTTCAAGTCCCCCAGCGAATCGGGGCCGACAGCGACCGCAAGGTCGCCATCGCCGCCGCTCCCTTCGCCACGGTCACCGACTCCGGCGACGAATAAGTCGCCACCAGCGCGTCTCCGGCCATTCCGCGCTCCCCAAACCATCACCGAGCTTCAAAGTGAGATCCCCCGCCTCCCTTTACCTCCTCTGCGTGCCGCATCCGGTGGCCCCTACTTCCGGTCACCCCCTTCGCTGCTGATGCACCTGTGATCGACTACGTCGACGACCGTACCTCTACAGTCGAGCTTCCAGGACAACAGAGTCATTCTCTTCCCCAGATATCGCCTATCTTTCGTACTTTTCTTGCACTAGGCATTGCTGCTGCTGATACGTTACAATCCTACTCAATTGCATAGCCTGTCATTGTCGCCCCTTGTTGTACCTTCCTTTATCCTATGCTACCTATATACATATATATTATATCCAGCAGTGAACCCTGCGCATTGTTAGCTAGGATTAGATAGCGGGTCGTGTTCACCCTAGGAGTGAATGCGGATACTATACTTTACAACTGCTACAGGTACGGTTCAGAGAAGACACCGCTTCAGGCCCCTACCCCGGCTCTGCCGAGCCACATCAAGTGTGAGCTATCGAGGAGTAATACTTGTACTCCACTCGTTGCTGACTCTGTATAGCCGTCCTAGGGTACTGAACCATGGTTGTCCTTACAGGTAAGGAGTCGGGTGACCCCACGGTGCTCGCGCAGGGTATTGTATCGGAACGACAGGACGGGTGTATTCCTCCGGTGTGCGGTGGGCCTGGTACTTGTTCGTAGCCGAGAGATACCCTGTTGTACGAAAGTCGAGATCTACCAAGAGCACATGCGAGACAAGGTAAGGAGACGGTTCACCTTGTTGGTAACCGCACGAGTTGGTGGGACGACAGGGCAGTCACTGACGTTACTGGTGGTCCTGGCTGCTGACGTTGACCACGACTCATTCAGTAAAGGACAATGATAACGGTTGTCTCGACAGAAAATTAATAAAATTCTTAACGGTTCAGGTGGATGACTTGAGTGGGTTGACGTGCCCTATACGCACTACCTCCACGTGGGATTACGGTGTGGGCCCTCCGCGTTGTGGTCTCGTTCAAAAGCTCTAAAAGACGTCCAGTTCAACATTGTGGCAGGGACGGATCGCGCTGCGGCGCTGGAATTCACCCTTCTCACAACGAACCGGAGAGTGAGGGGTCATAGGCCCATGACCCCCTTACTCATAGGGCTGTAAACCGGCGGGGACCTCTCTGATGATCCGTAGGATGGGCCTCGGCGTGTCGGATAGCCTCGGTGGGGTGTTCCCTAACAAGGTGTACGCCCCCCTGGAGATCCGAGCGTGCAGGGTAACAGTAGTGCAGCCCCTGCAGCGAAGATAATCTATTCAAATAGCCATGTCCACGGTAAGAGGATGATTTCTGTTGAAGCCAGAGCCTACTACTACAAACTACAGCTATTAAACTGTTGGTTCCGGTTTCTTTTCCTCGCAGGGAGTCGAGGAAGGGAATTTAGAGGCATTATATTTATTAATCATTGCAACTTACTATTATACAATGCTGCAGCAACTTCTGCTGCATTGATGCTATTGAACTGTTGGTTGTCCTCTTCTTGTGCTGCAAGACTCGTCGGAAGATACTAGTCTTCGATAGGCCTAGCTTCTCATCCTTATTTTGATTTCTACCTTGCATTCCACTATATACAACCTCCCCTTTCCATTTGATACAAATGAATAATTGCTTAGTAGCGGACGTAAGACTCGAGGGTATACAAGATACTCACCTTTGCTTTATTTCCCCTTTTCGCTTTGCTTGATCGGCCGTTGCAGTCGACGTTGGAGCCCAGGAGCAGGAGATTCTAGGAGGAGCCTACTACGACGTCGAGTTCCCGTTGACCAGGAGTAGTTCGGTGGATCCCAGGCAGGAGGCCTCGCCTTTTCGATCTGTATCTCTGATGTTATTTGTGCTAGCCTTCTTAAGGCACAACTTGACTAACTATGTCTGTACTCAGATATTATGTTTGATTTTGACTTATGTATTCGGGTCGGTACGACCCCCCTTTGTTTTAATATATTGGTTTATCCTTTTGTGTTTAGTGTTGTGCTGTGATATTCTTACCGTGGCACCTTGATCTCGATCATGTACCCTGCGTGTATGATTACTATACATGATCGTATAGGGAAGGCGTCACAAGTTGGTATCAGAGCCGACTGCTTGTAGGAAGCCACCCAACCGCTACTTGGTCGAAGTTGTGTCTAGTCTCTGAAAAACTATTTTTGCTAACTTAATGTTTGGCTTACGGGCCCACATCAATGTAACTACGTGTGATATGTATGGTATTAGGATCCTTTTCTCCTTACCTACGCTCTGGGACTCTGCTCTCTTATCCTTGCTGGTAAGTTTTACTAACTCTGACATTAGGATCACGTTCTCTTGATTCCACCCGGCGTTCTGGTGCTTCCCCTTTGATTGAGTCGTGTCGCAGGAGTTCTGACCCAGGTCCCGGACCACGGATCCCATTCTCATTCTGGGCAGGCCACGCGTTCTCTGGCACAAACTCATGTGGCCAACAGTTTTCTTGCGGCGTGATTGATATATCGGAAGCCATGTTGCGTCATGTATTCCTTACCGCAGTCTGCGCGCCGCCTACTGAGTCCTTTTTTCCTTAATTTCTACGATGTTACGCCGACCGATTTTGACCGACTATGTGCAAAGATCTGTATGCCTTTATGACTACTATTGTGTATCTACCGCACTTCTCGTTCATTCCTCGTACTACATCATGTATGACTTCTCATCCTTGCAAATACATTGTCTGAACTAACCCCTGTTGTTCAAGAAGGATGGCCGACGATCCCCCACCCCCACCGTATTTTGCCGCCCTGATGCAACAGTTTGAGTTGAACCGTGAGCAGTTTGATCTGAACCGTCAGTTCATGGCCGGAGTAATGGCCGAGCTTCCAAACTAGAATGCCCCAATGACTCTGCATGAGTTCGTTCGCCTCAACCCGTCCACCTTCCGCGACTCCGCCAATCCTATGGATGCTGATGATTGGCTTCGTGATATCGCCTTCCAGATGGAGTCAGCTGTTGTTGCCCCTAACAGTTATGTCACCTATGCGACATATCATCTAAGGGGTCCAGCTGCTCAATGGTGGGAAAGCCACAGGCTTGCGCTGCCACATGGAACTGTAACCACTTGGCAAGAATTCCAGTCAGTTTTCCGTGCATGTAGCATTCCTCTAGGTATGATGGACTAGAATAAGAAGGAGTTCAACAAACTCTGTTAGGGCCAGACAACTATTGATGAATATCATAGGAAATTCCTTGATTTGTCCCGCTATGCTGAGAGAGACGTCGCCACTGACGCTCACAAACAGGAGAAATTCTAAGAAGGACTACGTCTTGATATAGAGCTCGCACTTATCCTTCATGATTGTGCGGACTTTGCGACCCTTGTTGTAACACCCCGGGTGTCATGTTACAGTAATCATTTTGCTAATAAAAATTACTGTGCTCAAGCATTCCTTGATCATCATGAATCAAATCAAATTTCAAAACCCCTTTGAGTTGATTATAAAAAGAAAGTGCAAAATAAAACTTTGCCCAAAATTCATGAAACCAATTTTTGAAAATCCCTAAAAATTAGTAGACCATGTTCAACCAGCGTTGGGTATTTATTTGAATATTTAAAAATTGCACACAAATCTTAACAGTAGCAAAACAACTATATTTTATCATTTTAAATATAGCAAAAATACAATCGATTTTATTTGGGCACAAAACTTTTTGTGGCATTGTTATTCTATGTGACACTAATATAGAAGCAAGTTACACATTTTATAAAAATGCAAAAGCAGTGAAAACAAAAAAGAAAAGAAATGCACAAAAGAAAAGAAAAGAAAAATGGAGAAAACCTAACTAACGCACTAACACCTAGAGCATTCCCCACCCCCACGGCCCATCCCACCCCGCCTCCTTCTCCCTCCTTCCCTCTTTCTCCTTGCGTCTCGGCAGCACACCCGCCATGGACGCGATGCGCCGCATGATGAGCGACAGCGGCACCCCCCTGTAGCCATGGACGACTACAAGACTAGGTCCCCGAGCCCCCCGGAACCCTAGAACCTCTCCCTCCCCAGTTTCCCCCTCCCTCGCGTCGCCATCGTCCTCCTTATTCCCGTCCAGCCCTCCATGGTCGCCCTCCAGTGAACCCGCGCGGCCAACGGCCCTGCCGCGCCGCTCCTCGTTGTCCAGCAGCCTCCTCGGGGTCGTCCACGCCCTCACGCTCGAGGAATTGAGCCGGGAAGGCCCAGGGACGCCGCCCCCACTTCCTCCCCGCCGCGGACCACCATCGCTCGCCGGCGACGAATCCGTCGACTACGGCCCTTCCCCGAGCCCGTTGCCCCTCCCTACCGGTCCGCGGTGAGCCACCACACCGTCTGCCCCTTTTCCCCCCTCCGATTTGGCCGCCGTATGGCTCTTCCCCGTCGACACCATGTCTGCCTCCCTCCATGGCCGGTGTTCTGTTCCTCCGCCCCTCGCGTAGCACACTACGGCTACTGCTTGCCGCAGCTGCGGCCGCGTGCACCGGCCAGGCCCCCTAACTCGCATGCGCCTCCTGCTGGCACTCGTCGCCGTTCTTGCTCGTCGGGGACGCGCCCGGTTGAGCTCTGGATCACCGCGCCGTGCTCCGTTGCGATGCCTGCGCCTCGGCCGCGCTCTGCGCGTGCCCGCAACCGCGTGCCCACGCCCCTGCAAACTCTCCCGGTGCCCCTCCCCTCGCCGGAGCTGGCTGGACGGCCACAACGCCGTGCCCGGCACGACGCCAGCATGCCCCTGCGTAGCGCAGGGGGTTGAACCGCTGACAGTGGGCCATGTCCCCTGTTAATTCAACCTGAGAATTAAAACTAATAAAAATGATTGGATTAACCAATTCGTATGACATGTGGGCCCTTACAGATTAATCCCTGCTAATTAAACTTTGTTTAGACTAATAGGTAAGTGACATGTGGACCCCATGTGATTTTTAGATATTTAGTAGTTTTATTAAACCTGTGAGTATGACTGATGGGTCCCCCTTGTAAGGATTAAATAACATGAATTTTATTTGCTGTTTGGCTGACAGGTGGGACCCCCTGGTCAGTTTGACCAGTCAAAGGCCTCAACCTATGACAGGGTGGCCCCACATGTCAGTGGCACTATTCTGGATAATGCTGTGGATAATGATGGATTTAATTAATAAAAGAAATTCCTAAAAGCTTTTAAATATTAGAAATTGAATATCTTTTAAACCGTAATTCAGATTCAAAAACTTTATACATGAAATATGATCATAATAATATAACGAATACGGATACGCTATCCGTATACCAACCACCCCCCTCTACCATACCAAACATCGAACCGTCCCCCTCCGGACCGTCTGTCCGATGATTTTCCGGTACTGTTAAAGTATCCGGATGAATTTATTCTGAACATGAAAGTTGTTCGGAATGGATCAACTAACACAGATACACCATCCATTTGCTTGTCAGATGTCCACGACACCTCCGGCATGGTACCTTTCCCCCTCCGAACACCCTGTCCGGTAATTACCCCGGAGCCGGTATTTCATCCCCGGATGAATGCCCACTCCGAGCATAACACATTGCACTGCGTTAGATCCCCGTTGCTTTGTATTTGTTGTGTCATACCTTTGTATTGCTATTATTGTTGTGTATTTATTGTTTCCTACCCCTCTCTTATTGTCCGGTAGTCTCGACGTCCGCTGCCGATGCCCCTGTGATCGACTACTTCGTCGACGACCGTACCCCTTCAACCGTCGAGCTTCCAGGCAAGTAGAGCCATTTTCCTTCCCCAGATATCGCCTACCTTTCCGTACTTTCTTGCACTAGGCATTGTTACTGCTGCTACTACGATTACATTCATATTCAATTGCATAGCCTGATTTTGTCGCCCCTTGATGTACCTTCCTTATCCTATGCTGCCTGCTATATCTATATATTATATTCAGCTATGAGCCCTGCGCATTGTTAGCTAGGGTTAGATAGCGGGCCGTGGCCACTCAGGGGAGTGACGCGGATACAAAATATATACAACTTCAACACGTATGGATCAATGCAGACACCCTAGGGAACCTACAACGGCGAGACTTTGCCGAGTCGCTTCGAGTTTGACTTACGAGGGGACTGACTCGTAATTCACTCTCGTCGGCTCAGTAGCGTAGTATCACTGGGATGATACGAGGGCATTCCTCTTTATTTCATTCCGCTGGTGTCTCGGCACCACCGGGGTGATATGAGAATATTCCTATTTAGTTCATTCCGCTGATGTCTCTGTCGAACCTCGTTAAGTGTACCATCGAGGGTGATTCCTCCTAGTTTCACTTAATGGTAGGCACTCGAATCAACTGGTGTCCTTAAAGGTAAGAGTCGGGCGACCCAACGGCGCCCGCGAGCGGTATATTGTAGGGAGCGACAGGGAGGGTACGACCGACGTTACTGGCGTGCTTGCCCCCTGCTCGTATCTCGCGAGATTTACCAAACCACGAAAAACTCGAGCTCTACCAAGAGCACACGCGAGACAAGGTAAGGAGATGGTTCACCTTGTCGGTAACCGCGCGCTTTGACGGGACGACAGGGCAGGCCCCGACGTTACCGGTGGGCCTTGTATCTGTTCGTTGTCCATTGTGTTGTTAGTCAGACAGCGATAATGGTTGTCTGCGAGATAATATTAAAATGCTAAATGGTTCGGCGGATGACTTGAGAGACCCGTTGGTCTGTACGCACTACCTACACGTTGGATTACGGTGTGGGCCCTCCGCGTCATAGTTCGTCCGAAAGCTCTTCAGACGTCAGCAGTACTGCGGCCTGATCGCCGGGAAGCCGTGTTGTCTTATTTGCTGCAGCAGGTGTGTTTGGATTTGATTTTGCTCCACCGGCCAGACTCGCACCGTGCAGGAGCTTGCAAGGGTGAGGGACCTAGACCCCTTGGCGCATATGATATAGTCCGGCGGATGGCCTCTCTATTGAGCCTAGAATGGGCTGCGATGTGTCGGATAGCCTCGGTGGGGCGTTCCCTAACAAGGTTCATGCCACCTTGGAGATCCGAGCGTGCAGGCTGAATAGTAGTGCACCCCTGCAGGGAGTTTAATCTATTCGAATAGCCGTGTCCATGGTAACAGGACGCTTTATGCTGAAGCTGGATCTTACCACTACGAACTATTACTATTAAACTGTATGGTTCCGGGTTTTCTTCCTCGCAGGGAAGTCGAGGGGGAAACTCGGAGGCATTATTATTATTAATCATTACAACTTATATTACACAATGCTGCAGCAACTTCTGCTTCATTGTTACTTTATGCTTTATATGAACTGTTGGTTGTTTCTCTTCTCATGCTGCAAGACATCGTCAGAAGATGCTAGTCTTCGATAGGCCTAGCTTCTTACCCTTATTATTATTTCTATCTTGCAGTCCACTATATATACAACCTCCCCTTTCCATTGATACAATGCATAATGCTTAGTAGCGGACGTAAGACTCGCGGGTATGCTAGATACTCAACTTTGCTTTATTTCCCCCTTTTTTTTTTGCCTGATCGGCCGCTGCAGTCGACGTTGGAGCCTTGGAGTCCAGGAGTAGGAGTTCCCCGATGCCGACCACCGCAACATGAAGATCCCCAATGCCTTCTACGACGTCGAGTCCCCCCGTTGACCAGGAGTAGTTTGGAGGTTCCCAGGCAGGAGGCCTCTCCTTTTCGATCTGTTGTTAATTGTGCTAGCCTTCTTAAGGCAACCTTGTATTCTTGTGTCTGTACTCAGATACGATTGCTTCCGCTAGCTCTGTGCTCTCGAGCTGTTGTATTCGAGCCCTCGTGGCCGTTGGCTTGTATTAAACAGCTTGTATTATTTTATTTCTAGAGTTGTGTTGTGATATCTCACCGTGAGTCCCTAATCTCGATCATGTACCTTGCATGTATGATTACTTTACAAGGCTTGATTTAGAGGGCGTCACACTTGTCAGCAAGGCTTTCCAAGTCAAAACTACTCTGACTAAGCACCATGAGTCGCTCAAGCGTGCTCGAGATGCTGGCCCATCTTCGGGTCGGCCCATTCAGAAACTTCGAGTCTGTCTCCCGCACAATGTTTTTCACCGGCCTGCTCCAACGCCAAGGCCGTCTTATGCTGCACCTCGTCTGCCTCTGCCTCCGAGACATCTAACAGTACCGGCTGAACAGCCCGATATTATGGCTCCTCCCCAGAACGATGGCTTATGTCGCCAGTGTGGACAACCAAGTCACCGCGCACCTTGTCCTCCTGTTTGCAGAAAAAGAAGTTGTAGAAGCCATCATTCCAGTAACCGCAACACCAAACAGTGTACTATGAGTTGTGCTCAGGTCACTCATGTCAAGATGGAAGAATCTCGTGAGTCCCCAAAAATAGTGATGGGCACCTTACTCGTCAATTCAACGCCAGCTTCGGTTCTTTTTTATTCCGGGGCATCGCATTCGTTTATGTCCCAATCGTTTGCTCAGTTGCATGGAATAGCTATGAAACCCTTGGCCACTCCTTTAGTGGTAAATGTTGTTGGATCTCAGAGCCGTTCCACCATGATGAGCCCCGATACCACCATTGCAATTGTGGGTTTGTTGTTACCTGCTCCTCTTATTATCCTTAAGTCGTCCAACATTGCAGTCATCCTCGGTATGGATTGGTTGGCGGCACATGATGCTCGTATCCACTGTGCCACTAAGATAGTTCAGCTCACGCACCCTTCTGGAAAGAAGATTCCGTACTCGGCCCGAACAGCTCAGCATGTCGAAAGCCAGATATGTGCTCTGAATGCATTGAATGCCTCACCTCTTGAAGGGATTGAGAATGTTCTAGTCGTTCGCAATTTTCTCGACGTCTTCCCAGAAGAACTTCCGGGAATACCCCCGATCAGAGATGTCGAATTCGTCATCGACTTGAAGCCTAGCACCGTCCCTATTGCTAAGCACCCTTATAAGATGTCGCCTCACCGCCTCCTTGAACTGAAGAAGGAGATCGACACAACACTTCAAAAAGGCTTCATACGTCCAAGTTCCTCTGCTCGAGGAGCACCTTCACTCTTTGTCAAGAAAAGCGATGGAACGAACTGTTTGGTCCAAGATTACCGACCTATCAACCAGGCAACAATACAGAATAAGTATCCGCTTCCTCAGATCAACGATCTATATGATCAACTTGCTGGATCTACGGTGTTCTCGAAACTCGACTTGAGGTTGGGTTACCATCAGATCCGGGTCCGCGAAGAGGACATCCCGAAGACCACCTTCATTACTCGTTATGGTTCATACGAGTACACCGACATGTCCTTTGGCCTGACCAATGCCCCAGCCACTTTCTCTCGGTTGATGAACTATATATTCATGGAATAGCTCGACAAGTTCATCGTGGTTTATCTCGATGATATCTTGGTATACTCCAAGAATGAAGAAGAACATGCTGAACACCTTCGTCTAATACTGGAAAAGTTTCGAGAACACAAACTATATGGTAAGTATTCCAAGTGTGAGTTCTGGCTTCCCGAAGTAACCTACCTTGGTCATGTGATTTCCAAGGATGGCGTTGCCGTCACCCCAGAACGTATCCAGGCTATTCTTGACTAGACTCCTCCCAAGACCGTCAAGCAACTCAGAAGTTTCCTCGGCCTCTCTAGCTATTGTCGCCATTTCATCGAGAACTTCTCCAAGATTGCCAAGCCTCTGACTAATCTGCTTCACAAAGGTATTAAGTTTGAGTGGACTGATAAATGTCAAGAAAGTTTTCAAGCTCTCAAGGAAAAGCTGACTTCTACCCCAGTGCTTGCTCCCCCTGATACGAAGAAGGACTTCGTGATATACTGCGACGCGTCTCGTCAAGGATTAGGCTGTGTCCTCATGCAAGAGCGTCGCGTGATTGCTTATGGCTCCCGTCAGTTGCATTCTCACGAAGATAATTATCCAACAGATGATCTCGAATTGGCAGCAGTAATTTATGCATTGAAGCCGTGGAGACACTACCTCGTCGGTAATCGTTGCGATATCTACACCAACCACCAAAGTCTGAAGTCGGTAATCAGCACAACTTGACTAACTATGTCTGTACTCAGATATTATGTTTGATTTTGACTTATGTATTCGGGTCGGTACGACCCCCCTTTATTGTAATATATTGGTTTATCCTTTGGCACCTTGATCTCGACCATGTACCCTGCGTGTATGATTATTGTACATGATCGTATATCGAGGGCGTCACATACTGTCTTTTTATTTCAGGTTTTTTCATTACGTAAAATGCCAGAAAAATTCCAGAAAAATCCGATAAAAAATCAGCGCAACCAAAGCTTATGGAGCCCGGAAGGAGAGACGGGGGGGGGGGGGGCACCATGTGCTCTGCGGCCAGGGGGCGCGGCCCCACCCTAGGCCGCGCTAGGGGGGCGCCTGCACCCCCTGGTGCCCCCCCGGCTGCCCCCTTCGCCTATATATTTCCTTCGCCACAAAACCTCCGAAGACAGAACCCTTTTTCGCGATCTCTCCTCTGTTCCGCCTCCGCTGCGCTTCCAAGATCGGGAGCACCAGAAGACCTCTTCCCGGCACGCTGTCGGAGGGAGGATTGACCTTCAGGACCATCCTCACAACCATGGACGCTTCCCAGATGATCCATGAGTAATCCACCTTGGACCATGGGTCCATGATCAGTATATATGTGATGTTCTTCTCCCCTCTTTGTTCTTCATGGATTAGACCTTGTGAGCTGCCCTACATGATCAAGGAACATATGTAATTCTTTCTGCTGTTGCTATGCTGAGTTTGCTAGGATCTGATGGATTATGAGACTATGTTCAGATTGTGATTGAGTAATATATTTGGTTCTTCTCTTTTATATTTTTTTCTTGAGAAATTCTTGCATGTTCTCCGTTGCTGTTTATTGCTTTGGTCAAGTAGTAGCCGGTGAATCTAAAAGGGAGCGTTATGCTTGATTGTGGGTTCATCTCCCCTGATGACTAGCTTGAGTGAACGAAACATGAGTCTAGGGGATGTGCTATTGCCAAAAGGGGGAAAACAACGGTGCTTGTAACCGCGGTTGCAAGGATTGTTTACTTTTCGCAAAGTTTTTATAATGCAGTTTTCTGTTGCTTTGGGTTTACACTTTGGGTGGGGCTCGCAACTTAATACCAGCGAGATGTTCTTGATAGATATCTCAAGGTGGATGATTAGTAGTAGATGCAGATGGATTTCGGTCTACTTATTTTGGCGTACTTCCCATGCTTTTGAGCCTCTTCCTTTCTTTGTAGCATAGTTAGCATTGGTTTGCGCCCGTAATCCTGTCAATTGCCCAGCTGTGATTTGTTTACCTCACATAGAAGTTTTATCATATTTTGGGAGAGAGACCTCACTAGTGAACATCATGGGACCCTGCTCCAAATTTCCACCACTTTCTACACCCTCAATTTACTTCCTGTTTTACTTTCTAGTTGCAGTAACTATTATCCTATATCGCTTGCGTTTGATTCTTTGTAAACAACAAGGCCGGAGAGATTGACAACGTCTCTGAACTTCGTTGGGAGAAAAGTTATTTGTATTTGTGTGCAGGTCCAGGCGAAGCAGGTGATACGACGCCTCACTTGAAAAACCACCTACTTGACGACTTCGGAGTCCTACGGGAGGAAAACCATATCCTCTACGTTAGGGGAAATTTTCTGCTATCCTACATCTCACCTTCCACTTGGGGTAACCAACGAAGGGCGAGAAGTCATTATCATCTCTCGCGTATCACAGGACAACACTCTAAACAAGATAAACATGAAAACTCAAGTGAGTTCTAGCAACAAACTAACTAAAATCTCTTGACAAGAAATAAACATGAAAACTAAGAGCTAAGCATGACAACAGCTACGAAAAGATAAAGAACACACACAAAAAGAAAGATAAGCATGAAAATCCTATGACGTGTTCTAGTTTAAATTGGAGCGTGTTTCTCTCCTACATAAACAAATTTGGGTCTAACTTGTTATGAACAACAAGCAAAGCTAAAGAAAACTAAAAAGTAAAGAGCAAGACGCGCCAAGCATAGTACATAACGCATGATGTGATAAAAATATAGTGGAACGAAGGACGAACTGATAATTTTTGAGGGAGAAGGGGATGCACGGGGGCATCCCCAAGCTTAGATGCTTGAGTCTCCTTGGATATTTTTGGGGGTGCATGGGGGCATCCCTAGGCTTGAGAATTTGACACTCCCGGATCTTCTTTCATCATCTTCCCTCGCACACATGAAAACTCCCTTCATACATAACTCATCATAAGATGATTAGAGAGGCTTGGAAATAAAGTTAATCTTGAAGATCTACTGTTTCTCAAGATCCCCCAAAAAAATTTGCAAAGAAAAATCTAGCGCAAGACTTGCAAAACTGGGAAAACGCAAAACAGGACAGAATCTGTGAAAAACAGACCAGCAGGTAGTAAATAAAATTTTTGGGGTACTTCTGCAACTCAAATAAAAAAAACTCAGAACAAACGTTCGAAAGCTAATTGTATAGAGCATGCTTTCAAAAAATGTCAGATCAAAAAGATGATCTGGTGATTTTAGCCGATTTTTGCCATCGATGGAAAGAATTTGTTTTCTGGACAACACGTCACAACTTTTGAACTTTCATGCAATCAGAGGCTAAACTTGGCACAAAGCTTGAAAATAAAGATACAATGATGTTGCTACAATAGTAACAATCATCAAGAACACTAAAAATAGAAGGAAAAACATCTTGGGTTGCCTCCGAACAAGCGCTTTCTTTTATGCCTTTGAGCTAGGCACGAAGCAAAAAGATCAAGTTTTATCAAGTGTAAGAGAATAGCTAGCCCGTATAACGAACTCAAAAGGTAACTTAATCTTCTTCCCAGGGAAGTGTTCCATGCCCTTCTTGAGAGGGAATTGGAATTTTATATTCCCTTCTTTCATATCAATGACAGCACCAACAGTGCAAAGAAAAGCACGTCCCAAAATAATTGGGATAAAGGTTCACACTCAATGTCCACACTAGTAAAATCAACAGGAACATAATTATCATTGACAATAATAAGAACATCGTTAATATCCCCCAAAGGTTTATTTATGGAAGAATCAACAAGATGAACACCAAAAGAACAAGGATCAAAAGGTTTCAATTCAAACATACCATACATTCTTTTGGGCATAGCGGAGGTACTAGCTCCAACATCACATAAAGCATAGCAAGAGAAGTTATTCAATTTAATTTTGATCATAGGATACCAACCACATTCTAGCTTTCTAGGTATGTAGTCTTCTAACATAAGCTTCTCCTCCCTAGCTTTAATGAGAGCATTGGTGATATGCTCCGTGAAGGCAAGGTGTAGTGTGCTAGTGTGGGGGTCTCTAGATATTTTTTGTAGTAAGCTAATAACTTCAGAAAGGGTACAACTATCAAAATCAAGGTCACTACTATCAAGTAAAGTGGTAGTGATGTCATTTAGGCTTACTTGTTTGAAAGCCTCTATGTTCATAGGAGTTTCTTCTTCTATGGTTGAGGTAATAGCAACACCATTAATAGGTCCAATGGGACTAGGGGTGTGTTGGGTGCAAAGAGTTTGGATATCCTCAATAACTTGGATAGTAGCAATGGTTATATGTGTGGGAAGGCTCTTAATTCTATCTTCTTCCTCCTTTTCTCTAGACCATCTTTCTTTAAGTTTATCCATCATCCTAATGTCTTCATTAATTTGCACTTGAATGTTATTCATAGGAGTGGTCTTCCTCTCCTCGAGGGGAGAAGTCCTAATTTTAAGCATCTCAACATAAATGGCTATGTTGTCTACCATCAAAGAGAGATTATCTAATTTGTCTAATTTCTCTTCTACACTCTTGTTGAAGGCTTTTTGAGTAGTGATAAAGTCCTTAAGAATTATCTGTAATTCAGAAGTGGAGTTCTTGGTGCTAGGATAAGTGTTGTTGTTCCCATAGTTGTTGGATGGGAATGGTCTAGGATTGCTACCAAAGTTACTCCTATAGGCATTGTTGTTGAATTTTTTTCTAGAGATAAAGTTCACATCTACTTGTTCTTTAGAAATCAAGGAATTTAAAGGAACATCATGAGGATCAATAGGAGCTTGCTTGGTAAGTAAGGACATGATCAAGTGAACTTTTTCATTTATGGAGGAGATCTCCTCGACAGAGTTTACCTTCCTACCTGTTGGACCTCTTTCGGTGTGCCATTGGGAATAGTTGGTCATCATCTCATCTAGTAGTTTTGTGGCAGAACCAAGTGTTGTTGACATAAAGGTTCCTCCTACGGCCTAATCTAACAGGTTCTGCGAGGTAAAGTTCAAGCCTGCATAAAAAGTCTGGATAACCATCCAAGTAGTCAAACCATTCGCAGGGAAATTGTTAACAAGAGATTTCCTACGTTACCAAGCTTGGGCAACGTGTTCATTATCCAATTGCTTAAAATTCATAATATTACTCCTCAATTGGATAATCTTAGCAGGTGGTAGTACTTTCCCAATAAAAGCATCCTTGCACTTATCCCAAGAATCTATGATATTCCTAGGCAAGGATTGAGGGGGAAATAGTAGGGCAAGACCCACTGCAGCTTTTACTTTATTAAAAAATAACAATTGTTTACATGGCTTGAGCTAAGCCAGAAAAAAGAGCAACATAAATTAAATTAAATTACATATTCAATCCATTCTTTGAATGACTCTGAATGTTTGTTCTTGATCCTAAATCTCAAAAGTTTCAACTCAGAGAAGTAGTGTTCCTTCCAGTGCAACATGGAGGGGGACTTGTTTCTGAAGATTCTGTCATTCCTTGCCATCCATATGCACCAAGCAGCAGTGATTATGATTTCCATTGAGAATGGGACATTCATTTTCTGATTCATATCTGCAAAAGCTTCAAGTATTGAGGAGTTTGTGGTTCTGTTTGGGCATATATAGTCCTAGAAAGAGTATGCAAATGGGCATGTCCAGAACAGATGGTGCAGTGTTTCCTCAGTTTGGCAATTGAGTGTAGCACAATTGTAAGTCTGCAGATGGAAAATTTTCCCTCTCAGGAGGTTCTTTGTGTTTATCCTTTCTTGGATCAGCAGCCAAAAGAAGATTTTGTGCTTTGGTTGACAACAAGTTTCCCAGATCCAATTAAAGTGTGGAGGGACAGGTTTAACTCCAATCAAATAGTTTTAAGCTGAGGATGTGCCGAACTGTTGGCTTCCCCATATGTAACTCCATTGGTCATTATTAATAGAGTTTTTGCTCAGGTTGAACTCTTGGCAGAGTGAGTCAATGACCTGAAATTCCTGGAAAGCATGGGTTAATAGAGCCATATGTATTAAGTGGCCATGAACTCTTTAATAGAGATTAAATGGTTTTTGGCAAAGGAGAAGATGTGGGGCAGCTGGGTGTGAAGGAACTATGGGTTCCAAAGATCAAACCAAAAGAAGGCTGAAGCTCCATTTCCAATTGTGCATTTGGCCATAGAATTAAATTGATCAAGGCGTGCAATATTTTCTTTCCACCAAAAAGAGCCCACCATTTGATTACCTGGAATATTCCCATTGCTATAGTAGGCTTCCTAGACCAGTTTGACCAAGGGGATGTCATGTTTGTTGAAGAACTTGTGAAGGTTTTTGAGGAGCAAGGCATTGTTCGGGGCATTGGTGTTTAAGACACCCAGCTCACCCTGATTTTTTGGCCTACAAACTGATGACCATGCCACAAGAGCAGGTTTCTTGTACTCCATGTTGGAACCTCTCCAAAGATAGTGCCTCAAGTATTTGTTGATTTGCTGCTTGACAGTCTCAGGTAGATCTAGGAAGGTCATACAATACATAGAAAGTGAGGAGAGAACAGACCAGTTTTCCAGCATAAGTCAGAAAATTAGCTATACCAGCTAGCCTTTTTCTCAATTCTTCTGACTATAGGCATGAGGTGTTCCACTTTTGGTTTCTGAGTACCTAAGGGGATTCCCAAGTAAGTGATGGAAAAATGGCCTCTCTGACAATTGAGAGTATTGGTAAAATGATCCACTCTCAAATCATCAATATTGATAGGTATCAGATGAGATTTATGGTAATTCACTTTTGAACAAGTGGCATCAGCAAAAGTGTTCAGGAGAGCCTTGAGACAAATCAATTGTCTAGTGTCAGCTTTGAGCACAGTGAGTGTGTCATCAACATATTGAGCAATTGGGAATTCAAGGAAGGCATTACTCTGGACTGGAGCAGTCAGCAATCGAAGGTTTGATCTCTGTTAAGGATGGACTGAAGTAGATCAGCAGCTAGTACAAACAAAAAAGGGGACAGTGGGTCTCCCTGTCTCACTCCTCTCTTGCAGTAAAACATCTTTCCAGGAACTCCATTAAGAAGGACAACAGATGTAGCAGAATTGAAAAGCATATCCATCCATTGGATCCAGTTGGTGTCAAAGCCCTTTGCTTTAAGTATCTCCCAAATTGCTTGGTGCTCAATGGTATCAAATGCTTTATCAAAGTATAGCCTGAGGAGCAAAGTCTCCACATTTGACTTATGTCATAGGTGCAAGTACTCAAAAGCCCATCCAATGCAGTCTTGGATAGCTCTATTTTTCAGGAAACCATATTGGTTGATATGCACCAGTTTTAGGATCACTTTCTGTAACCTATTTGCAAGCAGCTTGGTTAGGATCTTGAGAGCAGTGTTGAGCAGAGAAATTGTCCTAAAGTCAGAAGCACAACAAGGGTTAACAATCTTGGGTATGAGGGTGATGTAGGAGGAGTTGATACTCTCAAGTGATATTCTACCAGCATGAAAAGCATGAATCAGTTCCACCATGTCAGGGCCAATGATGCACCAACAATTTTTGATGAATTCATTATTAAATCCACCAGGGCCAGGGGACTTGCCATTTTGGAGTTCCTCAATGACTTTTTTGATCTCCTCTGAAGAGAAAGGTAACTCAAGTTGCTGAAGGATTTCAGGGTCATAGGAGTTGTGGAATAACTCCCTGAGATCAAAGTGCATGTTAATCCTAGTGGAAAATACCATCCTATTTTTGAAGCTATTCCAGAGGAGGGCAACCTTTCCATCATGATCAGAAATATCAACTTGGTTGTTGTCCTGTAACACAACAATGGAGTTATTTCTGTGGTTTAGGATAGCTTTAGCATGAAAGAAATCTGAACTCTCATCACCCAACTGGACCCAGTTGTTTTTTCCTTTCTGCAGCCAATACATTTTCTGGCTATCAAGAAGATCCAGGAGGTACTCCTTCAGTAACACTCTGTAGTTCCATTCCTCAACAGAAAGGTCTCTGAATTCTTCAAAAAAATCCAAGAGGAAAATAAACTCATTCATTTTACCAATGACTTCAAGGTTTGTAAAGTTTTGGCCCAAAGCTTCAGAGCTCTTCTGACATTCTTGAGCTTAGCATTGATTTTTTTAGCAGTATCAGGAAACCCAACAGGAATGTTCCAATCAGCTTGCACAATAGACATGAAGTCATTATGTTTCATCCAGTGATTTTCAAATTTGAAGATTCTTGATTTTGGGATCTTAGACTCAATTTTAATCATACATGGGAGATGATCAGAAATTGGCTTAGCAAGTGGGAGAGCAGTAGTGGCAGGATAAGAGTTTGTCCATGAGGCAGAGGTGAAGAACAAATATAACTTTTCCAGCAAAGGTCTCTCTTGCATGTTTCTCCAAGTTAACTGTCTCCTTTCAGAGGGAGTTCAGTGAGTCCAAGTTTACTGATGGCCTCATTGAACAAGAGCATGTCATTGATGTCACCTCCAGGTCTATTTGTGTCCTCAGGTGATCTTATGAAATTGAAATCTCTAATGATGATCCGGTCATTTTCATCAGGCATTTCAATGTTACTAAACCATTGCAAAAACTCAGTTTTTTCCTCCTGCGAGCAGGGACCATATATGTTAGCGAGCATCCAAGTTTTGTTTGAGAGTCTGTTGGTGAATTGCAGAGATAGGGAGAACTTGTTTTGGAACACAAGTTCCCCATCAAGGATAGCATCATTCCATGCAGCGAGAATTCCACCAGAGGCCCCAATGGATGGTAAGAATACAAACTTAGAAATTCTCTTAGGATAAAACTTTCTCAAGTACTGAAGATCAAATTCCTCTCTCTTTGTTTCTTGCAAGCAAACTACAGCACAAGAACTCTCTTCAATCTTATTATTGATAGCATTCCATTTGTCCCTAGAATTGATTCCCCTAACATTCCAATTTAAGATATTCCAGTATATGTTGTTATTCATTGAGACAACAAAAAGGTATCCAACTAGAATGGAAATCATTCCCATTCCCCCGACCAGACCATAAAAGAAAGTTGCATATATTTTCATCATAAAGGATCATCTAGACAAGGTTCACAGAGGTCAAGTAGCCATGTACATAGCAGTGAGATATTCTCCTTAGAATATTACATTGCAGGTACACCAAAAGAAGTTTCCAGCAATCACATTTCTCTGGAAGTGGAAGTTCATTCAACTTAGCATACTTTCCTAAGTTTGTACTAATCATCAAAGACCAGTTGAGCTTGTTTTCTCCTTGGCCTTGGAAACCTTGGCCACCTCTTCTTTAGCCTTCCTCTTAGGCTTCTTGGAGAGCTTATCCTCCAGCTCATTGTCAGCAACCTTGCATAAGGAAGCAGACAAGTTTTTAACAACCTTCTTTTGAAATTCAGGAGGAGATGCATTAGAAGGAAGGCGGTTAATATCAGGGCAAGACTTCTCTTTGAAGCCATCATTGATTGTCCTGATTCTATCACTTCTTCTCACCTCAGTATCAAGGAGGGAAGATTTCCCTCTCTAATTTTTGGAGATAATTCCATGGGTTCCTCCCTCATGCAATTGTCCATTCATGGAGATCAGCTCATTCTCCATGTTCTCCTTGTTAACCTCATCATTATTCCTCTCAGCAGATTTGCAGGTAGGGGCCTGAGAGACAGGGAACTTATCAGGAATTTGGAAGATGAAATGCTCCTCAGTTTCATTTTCAGTGATCATATTCCATAGAGGGGATTTTAGCAATTTTTGGGCATGCTCAAGCTGGTCCAGGGAAGTAAGCAGGTGCACTATAAAATTATACCAACTTACAGGAACTTTTGCAAACTGTGCTCCTTATGAATCTCCTGGAGCAAAGTGTAACTTCCACATCTCCATGCCCTCTGAGGATAAACATATATTTTTAAGAGATCCAAAGGAAGTGTCAAAATCGTTAACAGGACCGGAAGCGGAAGATTCACCAAATTTATCAAGAGTTTCATTTAAAAATCTATACTCCATATCCATGGTAAGTTTAGAGTTGATTTGAGTGTTTGATTGGTTAGTGGAGCCCATATCCAATTGTGAAGAGGAAGCAGGTTCATGAGAGTAAAGATTAAAGTTTGGATAAATCTCACCCTCACTTGGGGGCACCACAGGGGGGATCATGGCCATCTGGTCATCAGGCTGAGGAGTTTGAGAAATGGTTTGCAGTAGAGGTAAGGCAGGGGAAATTTTAGAGCTAGTGGAAGCAGATCCCAATAAGTTACTATGGGCCACATCAGGCTGTTGGGGGGATTCCAATCCAGCAGCAATAAGGGCTCTGGTGGTAGCTTTAGGATGAACATCCTGCCTAGCTGAGATTTCAGGGTCTGTGCATCTTGCCAGGATATCATTGTCTCTGAGCAGATTGTTGCTGCAGGAGGCAGGGTTGTGACGCCCTCAAAATCAAGTCGTGTACAGTAATCATATACGCAAGGTACACGATCGAGATCAGGGACTCACGGTAAGATATCACAACACAACTCTACAAATATTATAATACAAGTTGTTTAATACAAGCCAGGGGCCACGAGGGCTCGAATACAACAGCTCGAGAGCACAAAGTTAGCGGAAGCAATAGTATCTGAGTACAGACACAAGAATACAAGGTTGCCTTAAGAAGGCTAGCACAAATATCAATAGATCGAAAAGGCAAGGCCTCCTGCCTGGGAACCTCCAAACTACACCTGGTCAACGGGGAACTCGACGTCGTAGAAGGCATCGGGGATCTTCATATTGCGGTGTTCGGCATCGGGGATCTCCTGTTCCTGGACTCCAAGGCTCCAACGTCGACTACAACGGCCGATCAGGCAAAACAAAAAGGGGGAAATAAAGCAAGGGTGAGTATCTAGCATACCCGCGAGTCTTACGTCCGCTACTAAGTATTTATGCATTTGTATCTCTACTCCTAAAGGGGGAGTTGGTACGTCGTACGTGAAACAAAAGCCTTTATTTTATCGATAGTTTTTTTCCCACACCGATCATTATCTCCAACCGATTTGTTTCCCACAATTCTCGATCTCCTTCCTCAATTATCATGTCCTTGATTCTTTCCTCTTTCTAAATTCACCCCCACCTGATTGAGGGGATAGCACACAAAACTCTCTCTCCCTGGCGGCTTCCTCCCCGTCCACCATCGAACTTCCCCGGCCCCTCTAGGACCGCTTTCCCTCTCCACCTCCCCCACTTGACGGCTACCCCCCGGCACAAACCACTCGAGGTCTTCTCCTTCCCGACAGGGCCGAAGCCCACCCCACCCCCAGCATTCCCCCAAGGTCAGATGGCCAAAGCGGAGCAGCAGCGGGACGACCTCATCCGGAAGAAGCGCGCCCGTCCCCGCAAGTACAAGACCGATGGGCCATCCCACGAGAAGCGCTGCGGCCGCCCCCTGGCTATAGAAAGATGCATCATCTCGCCTCCTTCGGTAATCCGCCTTGCCTCGCCGGCATTGGATAACTGTGGCATCGATGAATTCGTCTGTCCGCTAGGACCTACCACCTCATTGGGCCTGCTTGTTGTTGATCTTCGTCCCGAAATCGATCGGATCAATCCAAAAACAGGAAAAAGGCGGAGTAGGACGGTAGGCTGTAGCGGCGGTGATGGAATCCATCTCTCCGTTCCACTGTGTGAGCCGCTAGGCAACGACCGTTCCTGCTGATTGGCTAAATCATCATCTTGGGGGTGACGGGCGGCAGACAGGACCCAATGGAAATTGCATGGTATAACCTTGATTGACACCGCCAAACAAATGGAAGTATTGAAGGAGATGATGGCCTATCGCTCTTCCTTTTTTATGAACGTTGGTGCAAACTACATAGTCGTATTTAATTTAACATAGGTTTATGTTGAATCATAGTGTTAGCGCCTAATGGTACACATTTTTTCTAATTATTTTTCTCTAATCAATTCATCTTTGTAAACATTATTGCAGGAACATGTGCAATCTTTTATTCTGATTCTTAAAACATTTGCTGTGCAATCAAATTGTTTCGGAAGATAATTACCTAGCCGTTGAGGCCCACACATCCAAGATTTTCAAGAGTTGCAGGTTCATATTAAGATTTGATTTTTTTTCTCATTATCTTGAGAAGCCTATAATTCATTGAGTTCGAATGCATTTATGTTATTTTTGTTTGGTTCATAAACATAAATAATCATCCAATCTAGAAATAAAAGTATGATTATAACATAAAAAAAACATAAATATAGAGTAACTAAACGCATCAGTCTATTCAAATTATAGAACCTCATTTGAATTTTCGCACCGGCACGGGGCCCCGAATTTATCAGCCTTTGACAATAACTATAGAGTGACTTTGTTGGATATAATCAAAGGGAGACGAAGATGCCAAAAGACCAAAACCCTCTTACTGCTCATGTTAATAAAATTCGTATCTGTTTTACTTTCCTTGTCGTCAGATGCTACTCATTTGCTTCTATACAGGACAAATACGAAAGCAAGCCCATCTAATGTAGTATCATCATCTAATGTAGGGAAATTGTTCTCTGTAGCTGATGCACAAAATACGCACATTCAGAGTAAGAAACATGAGCCGCTCCATCCCAGCTCAGGAAAAACAGACTAAATATAAATACTCCTATGTTTAGATAATACGTGGAGGGAAGTTGGTGACCATATTGATATGTCGAATACATATGTGACTCCTAATAAGAGTAGTGGTGGCAGTCTTTAGGCAAGCTCGAGGCAGTGGTCGGACGAGTTGACGCTGGGATTGAGCCGAACTCCATGAGTTGTGCATCAGCGGGCAGTGCTTTGAGCACCTCACGTGCAGCGGCACGGTGACGGCCTACAAACTAACTCGGGGCAACATCGGGATGAGCTGACCCTGGGATTGAGACGACCTCCACCAGATATGTGATCTTTGCACTCTTGTACACAAAGGTTAGGTCATCGAGCACCTCGTGTGCAGTGGCGGCACTAAAGAACAAGGGGATTTGAGGGCATTGTAGGCGGCACTGAGATGTGGTCGTCAGCCGGAAAGAGGGGAAATTGAATTTGAGATGGCCGGAGGAGGAGGTGTGGGAGGTTGTAAGTGGCCCGACGTGGTCGATGGGGACGGTGCCGGCTTCCTGGAGGTGTTGGGCGGCCTAAGGTGGAGGAGGGGGTGGGCTGGAGAGATTAAGGAGTTATCTTCAAATTTGGCCATAGCGGCGGGCAACTTTTAGCCAAAATACAACAGCTCGTCTTCGTATTCGTTAGATGATGATCTGATGGTCTGAAATGCAAGAGGCAGATATACCATCGTCACCGACTGAGATTTTTATAGGAGTAGAGACGCAATCTCTATATGTGGTTAGTTGCTCTGCAGTTTTGCAAAAAAGCGCAACACCTTTATGAGAAAGGTTGATTTTTTTTGCTTTAGTTTGTAGCAAGAAAAATTTATGTGCTTACGTGGACCGTAATACATACTACTCAATTTTGTACCAGTTATATTTCTGTGCTTTTTAGAATAGATAGATGTTTCTTTTCCCTTGTTCTGTACAGAAAATTCCACTTTCGATATGTTTGTACCCGTTGAGTGTAGTTTCCGGTTTTGGCCACTCAAGTAGATTTGAGGGAGTCATTAATTGTAGGTAAAAGATGAATTTGTCGCTCACTGATGAAATGTTCTTGTGTTGGTTTACTTCGGAGGAAAATATTTTCTTCACACTGTCATTACAGGGTTCACTACTGCCGGGATGCGATGATGCTCTCCACACGTTTGATCGATGCCTGTCATGCCCAAGGATCCATGCCTGCAGTTTAAAGGCAACACTAATCAGGGACACATGTATCTCCATTGATTTATGGTGTTTCACAAATTTTGACCAATTAGTTATTACGGACGGCTGACCATTTGTTTGACTCGCCCTTTCATCAGATGAACTTGTGATATGATTTAGTGACATGGACTTGATATAGGCATGGTTGTTACTTTTTTCTACGGACTGATAGGTAGGAGTAGGTTTTTGTGAATATCTTGAAAGTATTGGATATAAAATAGAAAATAATGTTTATGTGGGTTCATAGTACTTTGATGCAGCATGGAAGATATTATGGTAGAGTTTCCAGGAAGAAGAGACCCATTCAATCCTATCAGATCATGGGAGTTTTGCCACGGCTTGATTTTTCAAGTTGCAGTGTGAGATATTACTCTGAATATATATGAGTCTTTTCTTGCATACTTGTCTGAATATGGTAAGTTTGAGTCATAGTAGTCGTGCGCATGAACATTGTGTCAAATAGATGGTTGCACATTTGATAGGTACACATGATTCATATTTTCAGAATGAACAACTGTTCAGCCACAATTGTACTAAACCTGCCCATTATTTTAAGAAAAAAAGTATTGTGTTCAGTACAGGTTACTATTTAGAATCATATTTTCTTAAATTGGGGAATACTTTATTTTGTTGGATTGATGTTATGAAACTAGCAGGCCATTTTAAATAATAAAAATTTATGATTGTATATAAACTTTATTCCGTTAATTTTGGCATACACAATAGGAGCACACATTATTTCTTGCTAGCTCAATATTTCAGCTCTTCTATACATGTTGCTATATTGTTGTAATCTAGGTGTTTTCTCAATCCTTGGATCTTATTTGCAATTTTTTAAGGCCTCTTATTCACAAATTCAAGAATGAGAAATTATCTTCAGCAACAAAATGTTAAGTGAAATAGTTATTATATACGAAGTACTTCAAAATCAGGAGTACCACAGTTCCTGCTTGATAGCTTGGTCTTCCCATAGTACCTTGATCTTAATTTTTTTATCAGTTTTTTATTTATTTTTAGAACCTGGGTGGCATCATTTTTTGGACTAAGGATATACTACTAAGTAGTAAGTACTTGATAATTTATTTCTCCAGGTTCTTATATACAACTATTTTTGTTTCAGTAATAAGTAACTACGGCACATTGTACAAGAGGCTTACTTCAGAAGAGCTAGAAGGTTTTCGAATGTCTGTTGAACCTTGACCCAAAAACAGGAGCCCTCAAGAATACCAATATGTATGATTCTCCATCAGAACAATATTGAACTCTTTTTAGATGGTTTGGAGCATTGTTCTCCTTTAGTTGGAACTAAACCTCCTGTTGTTGGCCCAAAACAAAAGCATGCATATCAGGGTGTGTACCCCATGCAATCTCATATTTAAATCTAGCCTTCGCTCTTGTGCATGCATGCACGTTCGAAATCCGAAGCAGGAGAGCCGTGTGATCAGATGTAACCATATCTATATTTTCAAGTACTGAGTTCGGAAATAACAATATTCAGTCTCTGCTATGTACACTCAACTAAGAAAATAGGAGTTATGCGATTTGAAAACAACATTGAACTAAACAATGTATATGCATTTTTTCAAGTAGCATCCTTGTCATGTACATTGAACTACAGTGTTCAAGAGAGGTGAGGGGAGACAAAGGACAGACATGTAAACAAAAGAACCAAAGAATCAAGCTCTAACAAGGTGATGGTAGTGAGAAGCCATGTCGGGAAGTGATGATAGCGGCGATGTTTCCATGATGGTGAGAGATGGCCGAGAGAATCAAATTTGAGTTAGGGCGTTCTGTTGCACCGTGAGAGAGTGAATGGCAACACAATCTGATTGTGCGCGATGTGTTGTGCGATGAGAGAGTGAGAGGTTGTTTGCTTTCTTTAAAATGAAAGTGAAAAAGTATGTGTTGCTATGAGTGAAATGCCACATATTTTTATTTAGTGATTGTGAAAAATATCATATACCGTAACAAGTCATTTCTTAAAAATAGTTATCAACAGGGGTTTACAGGCGAGCCTATAGATTATTAAAACTAGATGATACCCCGCACCTTGCTGCGGGAATTGGTCGCTCTATATTTCAACAAAATTTAATTATGTAAATTTTAAATATTTAGATCAATAACAAATGAACCAAACAAATTAAAATGCATACAATTTATTATATTTGATTATGTTTAGTTATTTATTTTTAAATATAAGTATAATAAGAGAATGAAAAATATTTTTTCATGCATAGTTGTATGTTGAGGTGGGTCTTATCCCATCCGTAATTGTGTGGTGATATGGCATGCTTGTATGTTGAGATAAATAAGTTAGTGGGGATCACGGGAATTGATCGTCTTATATTTATACAAAATTTAATTACGTGATTTTTAAATATTTAGATTGATAACAAATGAACCAAAAAATTCAAAACACATACAACTTACAATATTTGATCGTGTATATTTTTAAATTATTTTTTGAATATAAGTGTATCAAGGGAATGAAAAATATTTATCCATGCATGCATGGTTGCATGTGGTGGTGGTTCTTGTCTCATGCATGTTTGCATGTTGAGGTGGACCTTATCCCAATCATAATTGTGTGGTGATGTGGCATGCTTGCATGTTGAGATAGATAAGATAGTGGGGATGATCTATTATAGTATTATAGATTAAGATGCCACTCACTTGACAAAAAACGATTATCTGCTCGCATCCATCAACTAAACAATCAAGATATGTTGCATATGATTTTATTTTAATGTGTTTATAAATTAACTTTTTTAGATCAAAGAATAAAACTCTTTTTAGGATGAGGCTTTGAAAATGTAAATTAACAAAGTCACGATGTAACTACATGGACCAGAACAAAAACTCATTGAGTTTTAGACAACCAAAAACCTACATCACATAATTATAGTAAAAAAGGAATGTTGTAAGTAAAGTGGTTTTCAATTCTTTTCAACGGTTGTGGAGTATCATTTTTTATATATGCAAAGTTTAACATGCATTATATTTATATATACAATATAAAAAATTAAAAGGCCCGTAGCAACGCACGGGCATTCTACTAGTCAAATGAAAGGGGAGGCTGTATATAGTGGACTGCAAGGTAGAAATCAAAATAAGGGTAAGAAGCTAGGCCTATCGAAGACTAGCATCTTCTGACGAGTCTTGCAGCACAAGATGAGAACATCCAACGGTTCATATAAAGCATAAAGTAACAATAAAGCAGAAGTTGCTGTAGCATTGTATAATAGTAAGTTGTAATAATTAATAATAATGATGCCTTTGAGTTCCCCTCCTCGACTTCCCTGCTAGGAAGAAAACCCGAAACCATACAGTTTAGTAGTAGTAGTTTGTAGTGGTAAGGTCCAGCTTCAGCATAAAGCGTCCTGTTACCGTGGACACGAATATTCAAATAGATTAAACTCCCTGCAGGGGTGCACTACTGTTCAGCCTGCACGCTCGGATCACCAAAACTATCCGACACGGCGCAGCCCATCCTAGACTCAGCAGAGAGGCCATCCGCCGGACTATATCCTATGTGCTAAGGGGTCTAGGTCCCTCACCCTTCCGCGCTCCTGAACGGTACGAGACTGGCCGCTGAAGCAAAAGAAAATCCAAACACACCTGCTGCAGCAAAGAAGACAATACTGCTTCCCGGCAATCAGCTCGTGGTACTGCTGACGTCTGAAGAGCTTTCGCACAAACTACGAAGCAGGGGAGCCCATAACTCCTTATCCCACGTGAAGGTAGTGCGTACAGACCAACAGGCCTCTCAAGTCATCCACCTAACCATTTAGCATTTTAATTAACCTGTGTGACAACCGTTATCGTTGCCTCGACTTAACTGACCCGCGGACAATGACAACAGTCAGGACCACCAGTACATCGGTGCCTGCCCTGTCGTCCCACCAAGTCTTTGCGGTTACCAACAAGGTGAACCGACTCCTTACCTTATCTCGCGTGTGCTCTTGGTAGAGCTCGACTTTTGTAGTTTGGTAACTCTCTCGAGATACGAACAGGGGCCAAGCACGCCAGTAACGTCGGTCGTACCCTCCCTGTCGTTCCTGACGCAATATCGCTCGCGGGCACCGTTGGGTCGCATGACTCTTACCTTAAGGACAACCATTGATCAGGACCCTAGGGCGGAGTACAAGGATTACTCTTCGATAACTCCACTTGATGTGGCTCGGCGGTGCCGACCTAGGGGCCTTAGACGGTGTCTGCATTGTACCGTACCCGTGCAGTTGTAATATCGTATCCGCATTCACTCCCAAGAGTGGTCACGGCCCGCTATCTAATCCTAGCTAACAAAGCGCAGGGGTCACTGCTGAATAATGCATAACTATAATAGGCAGCATAGGATAAAGGAGGTACATCAAGGGGCGACAAAAACAGGCTATGCAAGTGAATAGGATTGTAATCGTAGCAGCAGCAGTAACAATGCCTAGTGCAAGAAATGTACGGAAAAGATAGGAGATATCTGGGGAAGAGAATGGCTCTGGTTGCCTCGAAGCTCGCGGTAGGGGTACGGTCGTCGACGACGTAGTCGATCACAGGGGCATCGGCACCGGTCGTCGGGACTACCGGACAATAAGAGAGGGGGGAGAAACAATAAATACACAACAATAATAGCAATACAAATAGAAGACATGGCAAACGAAAAGTTAACGGTGTTCTAACGCAGTACAAAGTGTTAGGCTCGGAGCGGAAATTCATCCGGGAAACGACCCGGAGGGGGAAGGTTCCATGTCTGTAGTGTCGTGAATATCTGAGAGACATGTGGATAGTGTATCCGTGATCATGGATGCATTCCGAACAACTTTTATGTTCAGAACAAATCCATTCAGAAAGTTTTACCAGTACCAGATAATTACCGAACAAACGATCTGAAGGGGAAAGTCTCAGGTTCGGTATGTTAGAGGGGTGCGGTGGGTATGCGGGTAGCGTATTCGGAACGGTTGCATTTTTCTGAGAAACTTTGATGTATAAAGTTTTTTCATCGGAGTTACGGTCTAAAAGATATTGAATTTCTAATATTTAAATGAATTTTGGAATTCGTTTATTAATAAAATCAACATTATCCAGAAGATTATCCAGAACAGTACCACTGACAGGGGGACCCACATGTCAGCCTCTGTAATATTATAAATTCATTTATTCATTTTAAATAGGGCATTGGCCCACACGTGAGACACAGTGATTTTATAAATTCCTTTTAATTAATTAAACAGGGGTGGGGTCCATCTGTCATGCACACATGACATAATCAACTTAATCTAATTAACCAGGGGATTAACTACATAGTTGGGTCCACCTGCAATTGATAGAGGGGGGCTATACTCCAATTGATTTAAACTACTGATTAATTAAGTGGCATGGGCCCCTGTGTCATACACCCAGGAGGCGGGATTTAATCTAGCTGTGGATTAGTGGGGAGTTGCCCATGGCCAAGCCGTGCGTGCACTGCCGGCGGTGAGGGCAGAGGGGCACGGCGAGGAGGCCGTCAGGGCCAAGGCTAGTCGGGCGGGCGGGGATGCCCGGCCAATGCGCGGAGAGGAGCATGGCGCGGCCGGCGCGCCATGGCCATGGGGGCCTCGGCGTCGGAACACAGCGGGAGGAGGAGCTCCGGCAGCTAACTCGTGCGGGGGATGGCTGAATCGAGCACGGGGCTCGCCGCACGTCTATTGGGACACTCCGTGATCGACGGGGAGGACCACATCGACGGCCACAGCGAGCGCCCACGGAGACCGGCGCGTGCATCCATGGAAAATGTCGATGGAGGTGGAAAATAAGAGGGGAAAAGGAGCGAGCAGGATGGGGAGCTCACCAGGAGCTTGATGATGTGCTCGGGGAAGCCGGAGGAGGCTTGTAGGAGCGGCAATCGCCGGCGACGTGCGTCGCGGCCGCGGATGGGGAATGACTCTATTCCGGCGAGGTAGTTCGTCCCGGCTTGATTACTTCCTCGTGAAGATGAAGACGACCCCGACGAGTCGACCGGACAGCTTCTCGTGGCTGGAGGAGGTCGTTGGCCGCGCGAGCTCTGCGGCGCGGCCACCGACGGCGTGGGTATGACCTATTACAAGCAATGGAGGACAGTGGCGAGGGGGAAAAGGGGCTCCTCTAGGGTTTGAGTGCGGGGGAGGGCTTGGGGCGCCCTTATGCTCGCCGGCGACATGGCCACGGCCTGGCCGGGGGATGCATGCCACTCACCACCCGTGATCAGGAAGAAGAAGGAGGGCGCCGGGGTGGCTGGGCCTACTATGGCGGGGTGGGCCGAGGTGGGCCTTGCACATGGCGATATTTAACTCTTTTCCACTTTTGTAATTTTTTGTTTGTATTGCTCATGTTCTGTTTTATTTAATTCGGTCATCAAATGATTTTTGTTAGACATGAGACTGGCTCCATAATTTGTATTGCACAATACCAGAGGCCCACAAAAAGTTTGGGGCTTTTATAAAATATTTTTCTATTTATTTTTGGGCTGCAACTAAATTAAAGTGGCGTTTGGATGTTGATTGGAATTGTTTGATTTATTTTATATCCCAATAAAGACCGAAAGTTAGTCTATCATGGTCCACTGATTTTTAGGCATTTAACAAAATTCTTTGCACAATTTTTGGGTCAAGTTTAATTTCCACATATTTTTGGATTTTTATCTGGGCTTGAATTTGAACTTGACATAATCAAGGGTGTTTATCACATGCCTAATCATGATGACATGGCATTTAACAAGGTGATTACTGTAGCGTGACATCCGGGGTGTTACAATTCTCCACCACTACAAAGAATTCTCGTCCTGAGAATTAACGGTAGTGCAAGGGTTAAAGTTTCGGTTTCACATTCTAACGATTCTTCTGGTGCTTGTGGTACTTATCAAAGGAGTTGATCCTTAATGTTGTTGTCTTCATTTCTCTGCATCAGTGCATCTCGACGGGTTTTTATCCTTCCTTCGGGGCTTCATCGTACCTACGTATAGTCTAGGAGGGAAAATTTAAGGGGGGTCGGCTCGATACCAGGTTAATCAATCGAGGTTGTCCAACGGAATGGGGTACAAAGTCTCTCTCGGGTTAAACTTAGGGAGATACACCAAGAGAAACAAAACAAGGCATGAGAAGTTTTCAAGCAGATAGACATGCATTCGATGCCGATGAAAGATGATGAAAAGGGGTCCAGAGCATCAGAAATAAGCATTGAGTCTGATATCGCACTGAATATCACAAGGTAGAGGACTCATGAATTGCATACGAGGTCAAGCAAGAGGAATAACCTCGAGAACAGAAAGTTACAAGAGAGTCAGGTTTCGATCCTGTGGAACTGTGGTTTATGGGCCCACATTGATTGAGAAGGGTGGGGACAAACAATGCGATCAAGTTACAAGGCAAGCCAAAGAATATTTTTTTAGCTATGTCGGCAACAACATCGGTACGAAGGGCGAGGGACGAAGAGAACCATTTTCCTGGTCGTTAAGATGAGGCGGACCAATTGGCAAAGTTCTTATCCATCGGTGGTCACCGAAAAGTCATCAACAATAGTAACAGGTTGTATGGACAAAGTAGTACACCGAAGTGTTTACACAAGCGGGTAATTATCACTGCTCAGACGAGTTATATCACAAGAAAAGTTAAACAGACCAATGGAAAGGAAAATGTGATTATACACCAGTGTTAGGTGTATATCCTTCCCAAGATAAGGTAGAGCATGATATACATGACCAGGTTTGTATTGGCAGGGAGTCAAAGGAGGTTGTCAATGATAACACAAACCATCGAGGGACAAGGATGGTATTTCTCACGATGCATCCAAGTAACACTTGGGAGAAGTCAAAATGTCGATGATGACCACGGCACATTGTGTCGAGGGGTTTCCAGAGAATGAGAACGAATAGTGGCGATTCCAAGAAAAAGGTATTTGGTGTTCTCGGCTGACGACAACCCAGAACCTGTGGAATGGAAAAATCGATGAGAAGTATCGCACCAGCAATAATTCATGAGAGGTGGTGCAATGGCCCAATATTGTCGAGATCCAGAGGGGTAATACTCGAAGGTAGGATGGTAGATTCCAGACGTAATATAAATTTATGCTAAGGGGATAATCATTTTACAAGAAGCTTTCATGATAAGTTCTACATCGTATCCATGGGCATGAACACCAAGGTTCAGGGTCGACTCCCACTTCTTCAATGCATAACCGTTCATTCACTTCTCGCTTTCGATGAAGTTGTAGCGTTCAAAAATTTATCTGGCATAACACCAGTAGGGTATGACCCGTAGAAGTTCATGGGTTCACACAAATGGATGAAGCATAGATACAACCCAAAGGGACATTTAACGAATCTATATGACAATCAACAGGAACAAGAGATACAAGTTTGAAAACAGAAGGCTGACGACACGGACCAGATGATACCGTTCGCCAAAGGCATTTCATATCAGGGGAAGCTCGTCAATGATTTAGGACACAAGGGGACGACAGTTAGTAATCCACCAAAAAGGTTAGGCGGCATACAGAGAATCTGGTGCGAGTATCGGTACTCAACCATAAGAAGAAATACTGTCAAAGCATTGGAGATAGAAGCATCAGAATAATTCGATGCTTAAGTACAAAGGAATTATTGCTTCCATATCGGTGTATCAGATTCAGATACATCGATCAACCATGAATAAGTTGAATAGAATCTTGACGGTTAATCAATTAAGGTTTGATTTACCTAGAACCAGCTCATGTCTAGAATGACGTCTGAGCCTGAAGAATGGATTCATAGGAATCAACTGATGATTGCGTGCACTCGCTCACACGATGATTCAACAGATCGGAACGGCAATGCCAAGGGAGGTCATCAAAGACTACAAGACAAACGGGATTAATTATAGTGCAAGCAGGAAAGAAGAATCTCCAAAGAAGTAGGCTGCCGAGGATTGGCGCGAGAACGGATAGTATTTCAAAGTATTTTGGGAATCACAAGAACAACTGGGGATGAACGGATCCTCGATAAACGCGAGGAATTACCCACAGTGTGAAAAGAAGCTGCAAGGCAGTATGCACAAAGGATTTACCAATCAACAGAGAGTATATCGTGAAATTTCGTAAACACAAGAGCATCTGGGATTGAATGGATGAACGGAACGTGTATGTGATTATACATACAGACTTATCGGTGGCAAGGAATTGTCAAGGTATCGGCACATATGGTCTCAGGAATTTTATCAGAGAGTAATCTTCGGCATCTTCTGGTGAATCAGGTCATCATCTGTGATGAGGGCTCTCCCGGAGGATGTAGTCACGAGAACCTAGAGTTAGACTTAGCAAAATATTTAACCCGAAAGGAAGAGATAGCAGAGTCCCAGAGTAAAGGTACGGAGTAAAAGATCCTAATACCATCCAGTTTGCGACGTGGGCCGATAAGCCACACGACACTGTTAGTAAAGTAGTTTTACAAAGACTAGACTCGACTTCGACCAAGGAGTTGGAAGGGGTGTCCTACAGGCAGTCGGCTCTAATACCAACTTGTGACGCCCCAAAAATCAAGTCGTGTATAGTAATCATACACGCAAGGTACACGATCGAGATCAGGGACTCACGGTAAGATATCACAACACAACTCTACAAATAAAATAATACAAGTTGTTTAATACAAGCCAGGGGCCACGAGGGCTCGAATAAAACAGCTCGAGAGCACAAAGTTAGCGGAAGCAATAGTATCTAAGTACAGACACAAGAATACAAGATTGCCGTAAGAAGGCTGACACAAATATCAACAAATCGAAAAGGCGAGGCCTCCTGCCTGGGAACCTCCAAATAACTCCTGGTCAACGGGGAACTCGACGTCGTAGAAGGAATCGGGGACCTTCATATTGCGGTGTTCGGCATCGGGGATCTCCTGCTCTTGGACTCCAAGGCTCCAACGTCGACTGCAACGGCCGATCAGGCAAAACAAAAAGGGGGAAATAAAGCAAGGGTGAGTATCTAGCATACCCAGTCTTACGTCCGCTACTAAGCATTTATGCATTTGTATCAAATGGAAGGGGGAGGTTGTATATAGCGGACTGCAAGGTAGAAATCAAAATAAGGGTAAGAAGCTAGGCCTATCGAAGACTAGCATCTTCTGACGAGTCTTGTAGCACAAGATGAGAACAACCAATAGTTCATATAAAGCATAAAGTAACAATGAAGCAGAAGTCGCTGCAGCATTGTATAATAGTAAGTTGTAATAATTAATAATAATAACAATAATGCCTCTAAGTTCCCCTCGTCGACTTCCCTACGAGGAAGAAAACTCGGAACCATACAGTTTAGTAGTAGTAGTTTGTAGTGGTAAGGTCCAGCTTCAGCATAAAGTGTCCTATTACCGTGGACACGGCTATTCGAATAGATTAAACTCCCTGCAGGGGCGCACTACTGTTCAGCGAGCACGCTCGGATCTCCAGGGTGGCGGGAACCTTGTTAGGGAAATCTCCACAAAAGGTATCTGACACGGCGCAACCCATCCTAGACTCAGCAGAGAGGCCATCCGGCGGACTATATCCTATGCGCTCAGGGGTCTAGGTCCGTCACCCTTCCGCGCTCCTGAACGGTATGAGACTGGCCGGTGAAGCAAAAGCAAATCCAAACACACCTGCTGTATTAAAGAAGACAAGACCGCTTCCTGATACGTCCAAAACATATCTATAATTTTTGCTTGCTCCATGCATGTTTTGGATGATATTGATATGTTCTAGATACACTTTCATACACTTTTGATCATATTTGGACTAACCTATTAACTCAGTGCACCCCAGTGCCAGTTTTTGTTTTCTGCAGTTTTTGTATTTCAGGTTTTCCCATTATTAAAAGTGCTCAGAAAATTAAGGGAAAAATATAATAAAAGTCAGCGTTCCAGAAGCTTCCTTACGCCCGAAGCTGGGCCAAAGGGGCCCCACCTGGTGCCTAGGCGGCCAGTGGGCGCGGCCTAGGGGGTGGCCGCGCCGGGAGGCCGCCTAGACTCCTGGTGGCCCCCTGGCTGCCCCCTTGGCCCTTATTTTTACTCGCGACGCGAAAACCCTGATTCCGGACCCCTTTTCTCCAGAAGCAATTCCGATCTCCGCCGCCATCGCCAACAAGCCTCGGGGGACCAGAATTCCTGTGTCGGCACCCTGCCGGGACGGGGAAGTGCCCCCGGATTCATCTCCATCGACGTTGCTTCCTCCCTCCATGATGCGGGAGTAGTTCCTCCTCGGGGCTGAGGTTTCTACCAGTAGCTATGTGGTCTTCTCTCTCTCCCTTGATGTGATCTTGATTGTGATCATAGGCTATGTAAATCTAGGATGATCCCATGATATTTCCCCTTCTTCTATGTATTGGATTGATGTAATCACTTGATCTTATCTGGTATAATCCCAGAGATCATGGTAACAGGTCTATTGGACATGGGTTAGAAGAATATTTTCATGAGTGATTTCCTCTTTTGTGTGTGGATTGCAGATTGAGATTCTCTTGGTGCTTGTCTTGGACTACCCTTGAGATATGTTGTGGTGATTGTGGTACTCTCTTTCGATGGCCGCGGTGACATTGGGAAATCCATAGATGAGAACTACAAACTCTGAGGTGTGCTTTTATAACCCTACACAATTCTCGTCCTGTCTTGACCACAATGGAATGACCTCTGAGTACGTCTCCATTGCATGTTTTATGAGGAATATCATGTGATTAGACTATGATAATATTGTTGGGAGTTTCCACTAGTGAAAGTATGAAGCCTAGGCCTTGTTTCCACCATTGCAATACCGTTTAAGCTCACGTTTACTACTTGTTTACTTGCTGCACTTTTTATTACAGATTTATATTACCTTGCTTTGCTACACCTATCACCCATATTTTACCATCTCTTCGCCGAACTAGTGCACCTATACAACTCATAGTTATATTAAGTGTGTTGGGGACACAAGAGACTTCTTGTATCTTAATTGCAGGGTTGCTTGAGAGAGACCATCTTCAACCTCTACTTCCCTGAGTTCGATAAACCTTAGGTCATCGACTTGAGGGAAATTGCTGCTGTCCTACAAACCTCTGCGCTTGGAGGCCCAACATAGTTTACAAGAATAGAAGCGTGCATAGACATCAAGATATTTTTGGCGCCGTTGCCGGGGAAGTAAGTGTTTGAAGGTATATCTTTATATCTTGCAATTAAATCTTTTTGTTTCTTGTTTTTATTTTCACTAGTTATGTTTATGGAAAACCGCACTCTTAGTTCATTTCTTGGGGAAGGCCACTTTACCACACCCGTGGTAGAGAAGTCTCCTCCACCTACTGAATGTATCCCGTTCCAAATACCACTTGGGATTATTGAAATAATTAGGAATGATTGTTATGATGGAACAGTCAATACTAGTATTCATTTGTCGAAACTTATAGAACTTTGTGAGTTGTTTAAGATTTCAGGTTTGACAAGAGGTGAAGTCATGAAGAAATTATTTGCCTTGTCACTGACAGTAAAAGCATTGGAATGGTATAGGCTACTAGATGATTCTCACCTACGGGATTGGGAAGAGATCCAGTATCTCTTTTACTCCAAGTTTTATCCTCTTCATGAAGTTCATGAGAATAGTAATTATGTTTATAATTTCTATCCTCATGACGGAGAGAGCATAGCTCAAGCTTGAGGGATACTGAAAACTTTAATGCTAAAATGTCCTAACCATGGGATCCCCAAAGATATCATTATTACTAATTTTTATGCAAGGCTCTCTCGACAGGATAAAGACTTGCTCGATGCGTCCTCTATGGGTTCTTTCACAAACGAAAAGATTGATGCTAAATGGGAACTCATTGAAAGAATTCAACGCAACACTGAAGATTGGGAGATCGAAAAAGGTAAAGAGTCAGGTATAATTTATGAGTATGATTGCATTAAGTCCTTTGTTGAAACTACAAGTTTTAATAAGTTTAGTGCCAAGTTTGGGCTTGATTCTCAACTCCTTGTTGATTTCCTCAAATATTTTGCTTCACATCTTAATATGCCTAAGGAGGATTGGATCAAGCATCATGAACCTTTTAAAAAGATTTGAAAAGAAAATAAAATTGTTCAGGATGATTGCAACATGCATGATCCAATTCCTGAAAATGAAGTTTTATATAAGCATGTTAATTTTTGTGGAGTGGATAGACCTTGTGAAAGGCCTATGATTGAAGAAGAGAAGTATTGTAAGCAACATAAGCATGAAAGAACAATCACTTGGTTCAAAGATTTAAATGAAATTGCTAGAGAATTGTGTGACCTTTATCCTTTTACTTGTCAACTTTGTGGTATAGAGGGTCACTTTAATTTTCAATGCATGAACTTTCAAAATATAACTGTTAACCAGTTGTGTGATAACATGATCACCCCTGATCTTTATGATGGACTTATGTTATTTTTGATGTGTGAAGAGTTATCAGAAAAGACTTCTTGGCTAGATGTTAATGCCTTAGGAATAAACATCACTTTGCAAAATTGCCATCTCTATTGTGTTGTTAATTGCCATGAAAATGATTACATAAGTAAGATTAGAAAGGAGGGAACTTTACCGAAGTATAAAAATGTCTCTTATATTTCTACTAATAAAAAGGAGAGTTTCTCCCAAGTTTCCCCTATTGTTTCTAATGATAAACCAGGATATATGGAGAAACTTCATCTCCAACCACTCCCTCTTAAGGTGAAGAAGAAGAAAAAGAAGAGGAGGAGGAAGAGGAGCAAGAAGGAAGAAGAATGGGTATCAACCTAGCCTGAGCATATTCCTCACATCAATTTTTATCCTAACGGACATGAATTTATGGAGGATGGTGAGCTTGATTGCATTCATTATTATCCTGATGTTAAGTCCGTAGGCACTATTGAAGATGATTTTGATTATGATATGCATGTTACTTTTTGTGATTGGGAAGATAATGATAATGCCACTTATGATCTTGAAAATATTTTTGGTGCCAACTCTGAAAATGATGATATAGAAAGCTCTAAGCTTGGGGATGATAGGATTGCAAGTCCTTTACCCATTAGTGATTTGGAAATTGATAATTCTTTTGCTAGTAAGAATAAAGACAACATGTTTAGAAATATAGTTGCTAGCAATGATAATACTCTTCTCTACTATGATGATATTATAACTCCTATCTATAGTGATTGTAAAGGTACCTATGACATAAGGAGAAATTATCCTTATGAAACTTGTCATAATCATGGAGGGGATTACTCCCTTGCTGAACACCATCTTCCCAATACACAATTAATCTATAGTGTTCAAGTTTTTTATGATAGTCCTGCTCCCACTATTACCAATGAGAAAGATTATGCTTATGGAGAGTAAGAGTACCTTTTTACATGTGGATCATGGTAACAATGCTTTATCTGATAGTTATATTGTTGAGTTTATTCATGATCCTACTGAAAATTATTATGAGAAGGGAACACATGCTTATAGATATTTCAATAATATCAATTTCCCTCTCTTTATGTTGAAGGTTTTGAAGCTGCACTTGTTTTGCCTTCCTATGCTTATTGCTTTGTGCTTCAATGAATTATTCTATTGCAATATGCCTATGCATAGGAAGTGTTTTAGGCTTAAATGTGTTTCATATTCTCTTCTTGATGCTCTCTTTTTCTTCAAAATTCTTATTCTTGTGAAGAGCATCTTCTATAATCTTCATGCCTAGCTTAAAGGCATAAAAGAAAGCGCTTTCGGGAGGCAGCACGCAACAAATTTAGGTTTTAATTTTTGTTTTTCTTCTGTTTTTAGTGGTCTTGATGATTGTTACTACTGTAGAAACATCATTGTATCTTTACTTTTCAAGCTTTGTGCCATTTATAGCCTTATATGACAAGGGAAGTGAAAGTTGTCACATGCTGTCCAGAAAACAGATTCTGTCCTCGTGACGGGGAAAATCATAGAAAAATACCAGCTCATCTTTTTGAGATGATTTTTTTACACAGCGTGCTCTATACAATCCTTTACTACCTGCTGGTATGTTTTTCACAGATTCTGTCCTGTTTTGCCTTTTCTTCGTTTTTCAAACCTTAAGCTTGCTTTTTCTTTGCAAAAACTTTTTAGCGATCTTGAGAAACAGTAGCTCTAAAAGAATATCCTTATTTCCAGTAAAGAAAAAATATTTTATTATGTGTACTAACCTCGCTAATCAGATTATGATGAGTTATGTATGAAGGGAGTTTTCAAGTGTGCAAGGGAAGATGATGAAAGAAGATTCAGGAGTGTCAAGCTCTCAAGCTTGGGGATTCCCCCATGCATCCCCAAGAAATATTCAAGGAGACTGAAGCGTCTAAGCTTGGGGATGCCCCCGTGCATCCCCTTCTCTATCAACAATTATCAGTTCGTCTCCCGTTTCACTATATTTTTATCACTTCATGCGTTATGTGCTATGCTTGGAGCGTCTCTCTCTTAGGTTTTATTTTTATTTTTCTTTAGATTTTCTTGCTGTTCATAACAAGTTAGAACCCAACTTTCTTTGTTCAGGAGAGAAACAGGCTCCACTTTCAAAATCTAGAACACAACATAGGATTCTTCATTCTTATCTTTGTTGTGTGTGTTCTTTATCTTTTCATAGCTACTTCCATGTTTAGCTCTTAGTTTTCATGCTTATATTTTTAAGAACTTTTGTTTAGTTTGTTGCTAGAACTCTCTTGAGTTTTCATGTTTATCTTGTTTAGAGATTTTTCTTGTTGCACTGAGTTTTTTGTCTTGACTTGAAGTAGGTAATTGAGGTTGGTATTCTTTTGTAGTAGTAACTTGCAATAGTTTTGAGGTATTGCTTTGAGTAATGTTTGGACTTTTGGTGTCAAGAGCTTTAGCCTATTAGTGATAGATGTCGTATTTTGGGCAATCCGTGTTTATTTTCAAAACTTACAAAATTACTTGAGAACTTTAGCTACTAGATGGATCACTACTCTTTGGAGGGATCGAATATTAGAGTACACTCACGTACCATGAGTCGAGGATGCGCAAGGATAACCAAACCCTCATACACTCCTCCTCAGGGTACTTGTCTCTTTGTGAAACCTCTTTATTAGATTGAGAGTTACCGATAATAAGTGCATGAGTTCTTCGGACTAATGTGAGTATTCGAAAGTTGACACTTCCACCTTCCCATATTTTTCTAGCCTCTCCTGTGCCGTGCATTGCTTTCTTCTCACTCTGAGAGTTGGCGTCCACCTTCGCTGGTACATCCAAACCCTTGGCATGATACACTCTGTCATCATAAACCCCCTTATATCCTTCCTCAAAACAGCCACCATACCTACCTATCAAGGCATTTCCATAGCCTTTCCGAGATACATTGCCATGCAACATCCACCTTCTCATGACTTGATCTTCATGTCATACATGCTACTTGCTTGATCGATGAGCCGCATGCTAGTTGGGCCTTGCCCTAATCATTGCTACATGACGCGCTAGTATCATTGCATATCCTGCTACACTGGTAGAGGCATACATTTGCATACTTCATGATAGTTACATCTTCTTTATGATTTGAGTACTTTTGTAAAGTGTGAAAGATCTTCTATACTTCTGTAATATATAGAGTGTTGCCCCTAAAGTGAGAAAAAGATCCCAAAGAGGAAAAATCAAAATATCCCAAAGAGGAGAAATGAGAGAAATAAAAAGAGCCATTGAGGCCACCAAAAAAAATACAAAAAAATAGAAAAAAGAGAAAAAGAAATAAAAAGAGAGAAGGGGGCACACTACTATTCCTTTTGAGAGATCCACACTCGTACTCCATCTTATGTCTTGTACTCCATAGAGATTATCATTCATGCATATAGCTATGTGGGGACCTTCACACTATAGAACTTGGCTTGTATATTCCAATGATGAGCCTCCTCAAATGAGCTCTAGGTCTTCTTGAGCAAGCAAGTTGGATGCACCCCCACTAGTTCCATTGGAGAGCTTACCTTAGCTCATCTGTGCATCCGTTGCATGACAATTCCTACTCCTCACATCATATCTATCCTTTGGCTTTCTCTCGCCTATGATTTTCCTCATTGATGTGAGCCCTTCTCACCTTTTTGACTTCCTCCTCCACCATATTCTCTCTTTGCCATCCTAAGTGTCAACTTTCTTGCTTACTCTCATCCATTGCATGAGTGCTCAAAATGTCGAAAAGGAGTGGATCAGTTTGACTTGTACCTGGCTAGTGGTCTGGGGATGAGTCAAGATAAGATTCCAAAGAAGACCAAGTGTGAAACTTTAGTAGATTGAGTTCTCAACACAAAAATACTTTTTCTCGTATATCCCTATCCAAAGCAAGCAAACAACATTTGGACACATTCGAGTCATGGACAGTGAGAGTTCTTGCACCTTTATGTTCTTATGTTGCTTGTTTCAATGCTAATATAGACTCTTGCCTGTTATGAATTGAATTGAATTGAATTACATGCCTTGATTGCTTTACTTAAAAGTTCTTATATGGTTGGTAGCATGTCACCACAGAAATTATGCTTGTTATCATTTACCTACTCGAGGACGAGCAGGAATTAAGCTTGGGGATGTTGATACGTCCAAAACGTATCTATAATTTCTGCTTTCTCCATGAATGTTTTGCATGATATTGCTATGTTCTAGATACACTTTCATACACTTTTGATCATATTTGGACTAACCTATTAAGTCAGTGCACCCAGTGCCAGTTTCTATTTTCTGCTGTTTTTGTATTTCAGGTTTTCCCATTATTAAAAGTGCTTAGAAAATTCAGGGAAACATATATAAAAATCAGCGTTCCAGAAGCTTCCTTATGCACGAAGGGGGGCTAGACGGGCCCCACCTGGTTCCTAGGAGGCCAGTGGGCGTGGCCTAGGGGGTGTTCGCGCCGGGAGGCCGCCTAGACTCCTGGTGCCCCCCCTGGCTGCCCCCCTTTGCCCTTATTTTTATTCGCGACGCGAAAACCCTGATTCCGGACCCCTTTTCTCCAGAAGAAATTCCGATCTCTGCCGCCATCGCCAACAAGATTCGGGGGACCAGAATTCTTGTGCCGGCACCCTACCGGGACGGGGAAGTGCCCCCGGATTCATCTCCATCGACGTTGCTTCCTCCCTCCATGATGCGGGAGTAGTTCCTCCTCGGGGCTGAGGTTTCTACCAGTAGCTATGTGGTCTTTTCTCTCTCCCTTGATGTGATCTTGATTGTGATCATAGGCTATGTTAATCTAGGATGATCCCATGATGTTTCCCCTTCTTCTATGTATTGTATTGATGTACTCACTTGATCTTATCTAGTATAATCCCTGAGACCATGGTGACAGCGGTCTATTGGACATGGGTTAGAAGAATATTTTCATGAGTGATTTCCTCTTTTGTGTGTATTGAAGATTGAGATTCTCTTGGTGCTTGTCTTTGACTATCCTTTAGATATGTTGTGGTGATTGTGGTACTCTCTTTGGATGGCCGCGGTGACATTGGGAAAATCCATAGATGAGAACTACGAACTCTGAGGTGTGCTTTTATATCCCTACACAATTCTCGTCCTCTCTTGACCACAAAGGAATGACCTCCGAGTACGTATCCATTGCATGTTTTATGAGAAATATCATGTGATTAGACTATGTTAATATTGTTGGGAGTTTCCACTAGTGAAAGTATTAAGCCTAGGCCTTGTTTCCACCATTGCAATACCGTTTGCGCTCACGTTCACTACTTGTTTGCTTGCTGCTCTTCTTATTACAGATTTATATTACCTTGATTTGCTACACCTATCACCCATATTTTACCATCTCCTCGCCGAACTAGTGCACCTATACAACTCCTAGTTGTATTAGGTGTGTTGGGGACACAAGAGACTTCTTGTATCGTAATTGCAGGGTTGCTTGAGAGATACCATCTTCAACCTCTACTTCCCTGAGTTCGATAATCCTTAGGTCATCCACTTGAGGGAAATAGCTGCTGTCTTACAAACCTCTGCGCTTGGAGGCCCAACATAGTCTACAAGAATAGAAGCGTTCGTAGACATCACTTCCCGGAAATCAGCCCGTGGTACTGCTGACGTCTGAAGAACTTTCGGACAAACTACGACGCAGGGGAGCCCATAACTCCTTATCCGACGTGAAGGTAGTGTGTACAGACCAACGGGCCTCTCAAGTCATCCACCGAACCATTTAGCATTTTAATTAACCTGTGTGACAACAGTTATAGTTGCCTCGACTTAACTGACCCGCGGACAACGATAGTAGTCAGGACTACCAGTACATCGGTGCCTGCCCTGTCGTCCCACCAAGTCTCTGCGGTTACCAACATGGTGAAACCACACATTACCTTATCTCGTGTGTGATCTTGGTAGAGCTCGACTTTCCTGGTTTGGTAACTCTCGCGAGATACGAACAGGGGCCAAGCACACCAGTAACGTCGGTCGTACCGTCCCTGTCGTTCCCGACGCAATACCGCTCGCGGGCACCGTTGGGTCGCCCGACTCTTACCTTAAGGACAAACATTGTTCAGGACCCTAGGGCGTCTATACAGAGTCAGCAACGAGTGGAGTACGAGGATTACTCCTCGATAGCTCCACTTGATGTGGCTCGGCAGAGCCGAGCTAAGGGCCTTAGCCGGTGTCTGCATTGTACCGTACCTGTGCAGTTATAATATCATATCCGCATTCACTCCCCAGAGTGGTCACGACCCGCTATCTAATCCTAGCTAACAATCCGCAGGGGTCACTTCTGAATAATGCATAACTATAATAGGAAGCATAGGATAAAGGAGGTACATCAAGGGGCGACAAAAAAAGGCTATGCAAGTGAATAGGATTGTAATTGTAGCAGCAGCAGTAACAATGCCTAGTGCAAGAAATGTATGGAAAAGATATGCGATATTTGGGGAAGATAATGGCTCTGCTTGCCTGGAAGTTCGCGGTAGGGGTACGGTCGTCAACGACGTAGTCGATCACAGGGGCATCGGCAACGGTCCTCGGGACTACCGGACAATAAGAGAGGGGGAGAAACAATAAATACACAATAATAATAGCAATACAAATACAAGACATGGCAAACGCAAAGTCAACGGTGTTCTAACGCAGTACAAAGTGTTAGGCTCGGAGCGGAAATTCATCCGGGGATGAACTGTCATCTCCGGTTGATTATCGACAGACGACCCGGAGGGGGAGGGTTCCATGTCTGTAGTGTCGTGAATATTTGACAGACATGTGGATAGTGTATCCGTGATCATTGATGCATTCCGAACAACTTTTTTGTTCATAACAAATCCGTCCGGAAAGTTTTACCGGTACCGGGTAATTACCAGACAGACGATCCAGAGGGGAAAGTCTCGGGTTCGGTATGTTAGACGGGTGTGGTGGGTATGCGGGTAGCGTATTCGGAACAGTTGAATTTTTCTGAGCAACTTTGATGTATGAAGTTTTTTCATCGGAGTTACGGTCTAAAAGATATTGAATTTCTAATATTTAAATGAATTTTGGAATTCTTTTATTAATAAAATCAACATTATCCAAAAGAATATCCAGAACAGTACCACTTCCATGGGGGGGGCCCACATGTCAGACAAAGTGATTTTATAAATTCCTTTTGATGAATTAAACAGGGGTGGGGTTCCATCTGTCATGCACACAGGACATAATCAATTTAATCTAATTAAACAAGGGATTAACTACATAGTTGGATCCACCTGCAAGTGACAGAGGGGGGTTATACTCCAATTGATTTAAACTATTGATTAATTAAGTGGCATGGCCCCTTGTGTCATACACCCAGGAGGGGGGATTTAATCTAACTATGGATTAGTGGGGAGTTTCCCATGGCCAAGCCGTGCGTGCATAGCCGGTGGTGAGGGCCGAGGGGCACGGTGAGGAGGTAGTCGTGGCGAAGGCCAGTCGGGCGGGCGGGGATGCCCTGCCAGCGCGGCGAGGCGGGCGCGTGGCGCAGCCGCTGCAATGCAGTGCGCGGAGAGGAGCATGGCACGGCCGGCGCGCCATGGCCATGGCGCCCCCCACATCGGAGGACAGCGGGAGGAGGAGCTCCGGCAGCTAACCCGTGCGGGGGATGGCGGAATCGAGCGCGGGGCTTGCCACACGTCTATTGGGACACTCCGTGGACGATGGGGAGGACCACATAAACGGCCACAGCGAGCGCCCACGGCGGCCGGCGCGTGCATCCATGGAAAATGTCGACGGAAGTGGCAAATCAGAGGGGAAAAGGAGCGAGCAGGACGGGGAGATCACCAGGAGCTTGATGCCGTGCTCGAGGAAGCCGGAGGAGGCTTGTAGGAGCGGTAATCGATGGCGACGTGCGGCGCGGCCGCGGATGGGGAACGACTCTATTCCGGCGAGGTAGTCCGCCCCGGCTCGATTACTACCTCGTGAAGATGAAGACGACCCCGACGAGTCGACTGGAGCTCGTCCCAGCGGGAGGAGGTCGTTGGCCACGCGGGCTCTGCGGCGCTGCCACCAGCGGCGCGGGTATGACCTATCCCAAGCAATGGAGGACGATGGCGAGGGCGAAAAGGGGCTCTGCTAGGGTTCGAGTGCAGGGGAGGGCTCGGGGCGCCCTTATGCTTTCCGGTGACCGGCGGATAGCCGCCACGGCGACATGGCCATGGCCTGGCCGGGGGATGCACGCCAGGCACCACCCGTGAACAGGAAGAAGAAGGAGGGCGCCGGGGTGGCTGGGCCGACTAGGGCGGTGTGGGCCGAGGTGGGCCTTGCACATGGCGATATTTAACTCTTTTCCATTTTTGTAAAATATTTTTCTATTTTTTTTAGGCTGCAACTAAATTAAAGTGGCGTTTGGATGTTGATTGGAATTGTTTGATTTATTTTATATCCCAATAAAAACCCAAAGTTAGTCTATCATGGTCCACTGAGTTTTAGGCATTTAACAAAATTGTTTGCACAATTTTTGGGTCATGTTTAATTTCCACATTGTTTTGAATTTTTATCTGGGCTTGAATTTGAAGTTGACATAATCAAGGGTGTTTATCACATGCCTAATCATGATGACATGGCATTTAACAAGGTGATTACTGTAGCGTGACACCCGGGATGTTACCAGGGTCCTTGTTACTTCCACCATCCACATCAGGAGGTACATCAGACACAGGAACTGAACTCATTATTGCAGGTCCAGGGGATGCCCAGGTCTTCAACCTCAACTTCAGGAATATCATTTTTAGGTACACCATCTTCAGGGACCCCATCTTCAGGTACACCATTTTTCAATTCGAGGATCTGCTCCTCAGGTTCTGGAAAGGCATCTAACAAGAGTAAAGTGTTATCATTCGGAGAAGGTGGTTGCATTTCACCATCCTCCAAATGCATTGGCTCCTCTATATCTTCATTCCCAATGACCAAATGGATGTTGAGAAAGCCAATTCCTCCAGGGACAATTGGTTCAGGCAGCAGAGGCACAAACTGATCCTCATGCATGTTTTGTGCATTATCCACTAGGACCATGTTATAAGAACTCCCTGAGGCCACAGAAGTGATATCACTGATCCCTTCATTTGAAGGTACAACAGGATTGATATTAGGATTGATATGAATGTGGTTAGGTCCATGCATCTGGAAAGCCCAGTGACCTTCAGCATCATTATCTTCAACAGGAGCATCAATCATAGGAGCATTGTTCATTGCATTGGCATGAAAGCCAAGGAATTCCATGTTCTCGGGTGGGAGGGGGTGAGGATCCACTCCAGGTGGTGGAAGTGGGTCCTCATCAGCAGGCCCTCCACCCAGGAGCTCCTGTTGCAAGATTTCAGCAGAGGAGGACCAGCCATCCTCTTCAAAACGTTCCCCTTCACTCCACCTGATACTTTTGGGGATTTCATCCAAATCTGTTACTTGAACCTTGGCAATCAATCTTCCTTTATTGGCTTCATCATTCTCCCAGCTTATGAGTTCACCAAACTTGCTCACTGCCATTTCTATGTCTTCGGTGGTGATGAAATCAAAGGGAACCCCAATCATAAGAATCCAGCAAATACGGCTAAAATTAACTCTTCTCCAATTTATTCCCTCATTGTGCTTGCTAAAGGATAAATAGACATCTCCAAAAGCATGCGGACTCTGATGTACCAGCTAGTTGCAGTCTCTGACATACCTCAACATAGGCCTCACCAAAAGCACAAAGTTGAATATCACGCAACTCAAGCTTGTAGCGACCTGGTCCCGAAGGAAACCAAGTCTACTGTGCTTCTGTGCTATCCCTGGATCAGTATGCTAGCACACACAGGTACTCGATGAAATACCATAGTATCACATGTCATAAATTAACGTAAATACATGGTGTTTATTACCTTACACCCCTTGGGCTAGAATACACAGCAGAACAAACAGTATATAAGTGGAGTCCCATCAACGCCAACGACAAAGTTGAGTGTAGACTTCAAGACCTTATATCGTATCACTTATTCGTCATATATAATCCTGCAACACCGTAGGTTACAGCCCGACAACTGGTCATTACATTTGAATGTACGGCAAATCATATCCCAGAAACAAGTAAAATTTCCTACAATACATGCAATTTGGCTGGTGGAGCTTCTACATTTATTTTTGCGAAAAGCTAATTTTTTTCCTATAGAATAATAATAACTAGGTTCTACAAATAGCATACGATTGAGATGGAAAAATTCAACTCAATCTATCCCAAAGTGATTAAACCAATCGGTTAATTAAAGATGATGAGACAAATCAATATTACCACAACTAGTCGCTCAAAATGTACATAACCGGGGGCACGGCTAATCGATTAGTTTTATACTCTGCAGAGGTTTGTGCACTTTTCCCCACAAGACTCGATCGCCTCCTTTGTAGTTCGTCACACTGCATGGTGTATGACAACGGGAATATCGAGACATGGTCTTTCAGAAGTGTTTCCCCTTAACCGCTGGATAAACCGGTACACCTATAAAAATCTACATTTGCTAGTCTATCCCGGAAAGAGTTCACACAACCTAATCAACTAAGCCAAAGCCCGTTATAGCTTTTGGCTGCACACGTAAGCTTCTAGGTATGACAAGACAATTAGTCCCTTTGAGCCTGGGTGGCTTTCCGCAGTCATCATTGGCCATCTCCAAGATACTCGCAACCATCCCACCCAGGTAGTTCATTAACTTTATCTTGGCCCTAATTACTACATTATCACTCATACCTCATAATGATTCACTTGCCAATCCACGTCTACTTAGCATAGCAATATCATAGTATACGATGGTGACAATGATGTAAGGATCAGACCTACCTCAATAAACTATTGGGTGTAAATAGCATAGCATAACCTATCATGCAATCTAAAGAAGAAGAACTAATGCATTGAAAGCATAGGTAATAGGGAGTATGATCAAAGATATGACTTGCCTTGAATCTTGATGAAGTTATTCGCACACATAAATTCCGAAAAATCTACCCGTCACACTTCAAGCAATCTATTTCGATCAAACAAAGTTCACAATCAACACATCATTCCAAACAATAGCAAAACAAATTCAAAGAAACTCCGAAAGAACCAAAATAAAAGTTTTTGAAAACAGATCACAAATGCGTTCAAGCTGGGTTGCAATGTGTCTAGAAACTAGGGTTTAACTAGGGTTTCCATTTTGCAAAAGAATCAATTAAAACCGAGTTGTAAAACAAAAGATACGATGAAAAGAAACTTGAATTTGAATCTGATAAGATTCAAATATTTTCGAAAATCAAAAAGAAAATTTTAGGGTTTTAGTGGATAAAAGATTTCAAAATACAACCGTGGGATTTGGAATCACGCAAAACGGATCTACGAGTAAAATGATATTACTAAAACGGTTTTTCGTAGGATTTAGGATTTTTTTTGATCAAACGGAAAAATAATTTTCTCAAATCATGGACCTACAGTACCCAATATATAGAGGGTTTCGAAACAACGATTTTTCCAATGGTTTCGTGTAAAACGGAGTAACGGATAAAAAGTTACGGCGTTTTTACTAACCGTGGTGTGTAGATTTGACGCGATGACGACGACGATTCCGGCGATCTTCGGCGTCAACGGGGACGTCTAGGATGTAGGGATTGGTTAGGAGATCACAACGGTGGAGATGAGGATCTCCAACGTCGTCCGTACGGGCGTGACAACGCGATGAACCGAGCGCGCTCCGATGAACTCCCGCGGTGCGCGTACAATTTGGGATCAATCTTGCGCAAGAATAGAAGAGGGAAAAGATTTCCATTAGATGCACAACGAAGAAAGAAGTCGGAATCTACCGGCAAAGTCGAAATTTTCCGGCGAGATCTAGCTCGAAATTGGCTTGATTTGGGACGGTTTGGGACGAAATTTTGTGGGGAATCGGTGGAGAGGGACATGGTGTATTTATGGAACAAGTTTACTTGGGAAAAGAACAACCGGAGAGCAGTCCTAGGCGGACACGGCCGCCCGGCGTGTGCGTACAGAGTCCGGCCTGGACTCTGTTTCCTTCCTGTGCTGAAGACAACGAAGAGCACGTACGTGTTCGTGCGTGCGCGCGCGCAGGTGCCTGGCTCGCCTGGCCTGCTGGCCGGCCTCGGCCCGGCTGGCTGGCTCGGCCTGCTGGCCGGCCCGTCCCTTTTTTTCGTGATTTTTTTTAGAAATTAAAAAATATAGAGGTATTTTTAATATAATAAAAGTAGTCCTAAAAAATAACATCTTATATTTTTAAAATAATAAAAATACGTAATATGTAAAACGTAATTACGTTTATATATATATACATACTTTTCTTAAAGTTCAAAGAGTTTTATAAAATAATTTACAACTTCCAAAAATACCCAAATAAATTTCTAAAATCTTAGAATAATTTAAATAGAATATTTAATAAAAAAATTTTATCCAAAATAAAAGTATTAAAAAACATTTTCTATTAAATCCAAATAAAACTCAAGTAAGGTTTTAAATCATTTTTAAATGAAATTGAAGAAGTCATGTTATCTTCCCTCATTTAATTATTTTAATTTTAAATATAAAATTTTCAAAATAAGATCCAATAAAATAAAACTTCTACTGAAACATTTTTCCAACTTGTTTTTATTTGTTGAAGGAGTCATATTACCTTCTTTTTTTTATAGTTGGATTGGCTTTACATAATAATGTAAACGAACAAAATGAATATTAGGAAAGTCATTTTATTCCCTCTTATTTTCATATTCATTTAAATTCCAAAAGTTTCAGATCCTAGTCTATCTAACCCAAATCTAATACACATAAATCAAATAACGCAATCATAAATATTTAATATTTATAATATTCCAAAATTTAGAATTTTGGGATGTTACAAATCTACCGCCCTTTAAAATGAATCTCGTCCTCGAGATTCGAAGAGGCTAGAAAAAAAAGGTTAGGGTTGGGGTCTTCCGTCTTCAAAATGCACTGATCCTCCGATGGTCTAGGATGCTACCACCCTTAAAAGTAAAATTCCTACGTCTTCAAGAATCTTGCTCATTCGATGACTTCCTTATTACATATACCCCTTCTGCTTTGAGGTATTAAATCTCTTTTCACGGAATGATTGGTCTTCCATATGTTCATCCTTCATGAATGATAGGTCAAACGCCAATACTAACAAATATCGGTACTCTCATGGTGGTCAACAAGAAGGTTCCCTGCAGAAAATAGGTCTTGGCTTATTCTCACCGTACTACTTATGATTCGCAAGGGTTGCAATGTACAGGGTCAACATCGTACCATTTTAAAGTTTTGGCTTAACGTCGTCGTCTCTCTCTATTATAGGTAAGTCACTCTAGATCTACCATCCCACATTGCAAAGATAATAATAAGAGTAATCGTTATGGTGGCCAATCCATTCCGCATCCAAATCATTATCTTGTATATGGTTTAGCGAATCTCGCATTATAACACTCGGGCATCCTCACAATCACTACAGAATTAACTTCTCCACGAACTGAGTTCAGGTAATTCTATGGTTTCTGCATGCCAAACAAAACAACTATCGTTTCTTCCCAACTCTCAGGTTTTACGTATACTCCTATAAGATTCTCGGTTGCCAAAGTCGTACCTTCCTCCATGGTCCTTCATTCCGCAAGAGCATGTTTGATTCTTAACCGATCCTGCAAGTTGGGGGTTATAGCCCACCTCATCTATTGCAAATCTTAACTCCTCCTTGGGTTGCAAATATTTTCCATCTCAAGCATAAGTCTTTCTTCTCATTCTTAAAATCCGACTATACTCCTTCCTTAATATCTTAATGCAAACTATGACATCTTCAAACGGGCTCATCACTTACTTGTCAAAACTCCATTATGAGGTCTGATGTAGTTAACACTTCGATCATTCTTCGGGTAGTAATTCTACCACCCTTAAAATAAAAATCCAGGGTCTCTTCCTTATCCTTACATTAGCTTTCGAATCACTTATCCTTGCTTGTAGTGTTACTACACATAAACATCCAATTCACACATGTGTTTGTTTCCTGACCAAAGGCACATGCTAGATTCATTGATTCTCAAATTGATCATTGCAATCTCATATAATTACACATATCCATTTGATGTTTCTAGTTAACATAACATTTCCTACTACACTTATTGCATGCTTCATATCTAATATCTCGTCATAAGACTTCTATAAAATAGGACATTCTCCTGGTAAGTTGACCTTCCTTCTTGCAGCAAAACAAATTACTCCTTTCCAATTTCGGGGTCTCATTGTGATTACTTAAACTCATTGAGGCTTTGTCTTCCTACTCGGGCAGTCATTGGAGTAGTGACCTGCCTCCCTGCACCTAAAACATATGACTTTACTTAAATCCTTCTTTGCAGAAATTGGGTTCTTCGGGGGATACACACTGCTTTCACCACCTCCCTCCTTGGATATCTGGGATGCATTCTTCTTCTCCATATTCATGATGCCTTTAACGGGCGCGGTGTTCTCCGGGGTGTAAGGCTTCTTCTGTAAATCTTGATTCATCCTCTTCTTCTTGGTCTGGGTATTTCTTCTTGCGCCCTATTCGTAGTCTTTACAAGGGCAACCAGGTGCATCACGTCCATCCTTGTTACAATGCCCACACATGACACTTCCAAACACCTTCTATTTCTTTCTCGACCATTCTATGTTGCTCCAATCTTCTATTTCTTGTTCGTCATACTCCACTTCTATTGTCGGGAATTTACTCAGATACTCGTCCCCCTTCTTTGTGAAGTTTTGTGAAATATGTCCTTCTTCTCCACATGAAGAGCACGACTTGGGGCAAACTGGGGTTGATGTTTCTTCAATAGGGTCTTTAACATCTCCCTTCATCATGAGTACATCTATCTTGTTTACTAAGAGCTTCCTTAATCCCTTCCTTATGTTGTTGGATCACTTTCCGTACCATGGGGTATAAGTTACACTGGGCGGGATAATGGGTAGTTCCTTCACATAAGAAACAGGTAACCTGCCTAGTGGAACATTCTTCAACTAGGTGACTTTCTTCACAATGTGGGCATTTCCTCCTGATGTTCCTCGTGGGTGTGTCCTATTTCTCCACAGATCTTACATGCACATGGTTTCTTCAGATCGTTTACACTAGGCTTCCTTGTTCGGGAGACAAGACGAGATCTTAGCAGAGTCAGTTTGAATTCCTCCCAAGTAATTTCTCCTTGCCATTCAGTGATAGATTTGTACATCCTCCACCAAGTAGAAGCACCTTTTGCAAAGTACTGAAGAGCATATTGCACCATATCGTTTCTTCCAACACTGTTATCCTTCATGTGATCCTCCATGTTATGAATCCATTGTTCGGTCTCCAACCGAGTCATCGCTCCAGAAAAGATGAGTTCATCTCCATACACCATCTATGGGGTCCAAGGGTTTGGGTTTAGGGAATAAGTTTGGAGGGAAGGGGAGAAAAACACACACAAAAAACACACAAATTACCGCATCTAATGTGAGCATATAACAAGGCTTTAGTCCTCTAAAGGTCATGGGTAGTCTTGGCATCTTCAGAGTCTTCAAAAAAATCTTCTAGTCTTCAAAATCTTTGATACTTGTAGTTGATAACTTCCATTCCTCCAATACAAGGTGTACTCCTCTTTATGCTAAATTGATCATGAGTCCAATAAATTGTCCTTCTCGATGCAGCATAAGATGATCCTTCCAAGTAGTCAAGTGGCACGGGTATAGTCTAACTTGTTTGGGGGTAAGAGGGAGTGTTTGGTAAAACTCAGAAAAGATGAGAAGTAATGGATTTTTATTTTCTGAAATAATATTTTTAGCAATAGAATTTCCTATGGCTTTCCAGTTTCTAGGGTCACGAACTACAGTCAACATGTGCTCTGATACCATCTTGTAGCGACCCGGTCCCGAAGGGAACCAAGTCTACCGTGCTTATTTGCTATCCCTGGATCAGTATGCTAGCACACAAATGTACTCGATGAAATACCATAGTATCACATGTCATAAATTAACATAAATACATGGTATTTATTACCTTACAGCCCTTGGGCTAGAATACACAGCAGAACAAACAATATATAGTGGAGTCCCATCAACGCCAACAACAAAGTTGAGTGTAGACTTCACGACCCTATATCGTATCACTTATTCGTCGTATATAATCCTGAAACACTGTAGGTTACAGCCCAACAATGGGTCAGTACATTTGAATGTACGGAAAATCATATCCTAGAAAGAAGTAAAATTTCCTACAATACATGCAATTTGGTTGGTGGAGCTTCTACATTTATTTTTGCGAAAAGCTAATTTTTTCCTATAGAATAATAATAACTAGGTTCTACTAATAGCATACGATTGAGATGGAAAAATTCCACTCAATCTATCCCGAAGTGATTAAACCAATCAGTTAATTAAAGATGATGAGACAAATCAATATTACCACAACTTGTCGCTCAAATTGTCCATAACCGGGGACATGACTAATCGATTAGTTTTATACTCTGCAGAGGTTTGTGCACTTTTCCCCACAAGACTCAATCACCTCCTTTGTAGTTCGTCACACTGCATAGTGTATGACAACTGGAAGATCGAGACATGGTCTTTCAGAAGTGTTTCCCCTTAACCGCTGGATAAACCTGTACACCTATAAAAATCTACATCTGCTAGTCTATCCCGGAAATAGGTCACACAACCTACTCAACTAAGCCAGAGCCCATAATAGCTTGATGATGCACACGTAAGCTTCTAGGTATGACAACACAATTAGTCCCTTTGAGCCTGGGTGGCTTTCCGCAGTCATCATTGGCCATCTCCAAGATACTCGCAACCATCCCACCCAGGTAGTTCATTAACTTATCTTAGTCCTAATTACTACATTATCACTCATACCTCATAATGATTCACTTCCCAATCCAGGTCTACTTAGCATAGCAATATCATAGTATACGATGGTGACAATGATGTAAGGATCAGACCTACCTCAATGAACTACTGGGTGTAAATAGCATAGCATAACCTATCATGCAATCTAAAGAAGAAGAACTAATGCATTGCAAACATAGGTAATAGAGAGTATGAATCTTGATGAAGTTATTCGCACTCATAAATTCCGAAAAATCTACACGTCACACTTCAAGCAATCTATTGCGATCAAACAAAGTTCACAATCAACACATCATTCCAGACAATAGCAAAACAAATTCAAAGAAACTCCGAAATAACCAAAATAAAAGTTTTTGAAAACAGATAAAAAATGCGTTCAAACTGGGTTGCAATGTGTGTAGAAACTAGGGTTTAACTAGGGTTTCCGTTTTGCAAAATAATCAATTAAAACCGAGTTGTAAAACAAAAGATACGATGAAAACAAACTTGAATTTGAATCTGATCAGATTCGAATATTTTCGAAAATCAAAAAGAAAATTTTAGGCTTTTACTGGATAAAAGATTTCAAAATAAAACCGTGGGCTTTGGAATCACGCAAAACGGATCTACGAGTAAAAAGATATTACTAAAACGGTTTTTCATAGGATTTAGGATTTTTTTGATCAAACGGAAATATTCAAAACAACGATTTTGCCATTGGTTTCGTCTAAAACTGAGTAACGGATAAAAAGTTATGGCGTTTTTACTAACCGCGGCGTGTAGATTTGACGCGAAGACAACGACGATTCCGGCAATCTTCGGCGTCAACGGGGACGTCTAGGATGTAGGGCTTGATTAGGAGATCACAACGGTGGCGATGATGATCTCCAACGTCGTCCGTACGGGCGTGGCGACGCGATGAACCGAGCACGCTCCTATGAACTCTCGCAGTGCGCATACAATTTGGGGATCAATCTTGCGAAAGAATCGAAGAGGGAAAAGATGTCCATTAGATGCACAACGAAGAAAGAAGCCGGTATGCAAAATTTGTGGTCAAGGGGAGGCTCACCGTCGACGGGATCTACCGGCAAAGTCGAATTTTCCGGCGAGATCTACCTCTAAATTGGCTTGATTTGGAACGGTTTGGGGCGAAATTTTGTAGGAAATCGGTGGAGAGGGACGTAGTGTATTTATGGGACAAGTTTACTTGGGAAAAGAGCAACCGGAGAGGAGTCCTAGGCGGACACGGCCGCCCGGCGTGTGCGTACAGAGTCCGGCCTGGACTCTGTTTCCTTCCCGTGCTGGAGACAACAAAGAGCACTTACGTGCTCGTGCGTGTGCGCGCATAGGTGCCTGGCTCGCCTGGCCTGCTGGCCGGCCTCGGCCCGGCTGGCTTGGTGGGCCTGCTGGCCGGCCCGTCCCTTTTATTTCGTGAATTTTCTTTTAAAAAAAAATATAGAGGTATTTTTAATATAATTAAAGTAGCCCTAAAAAATAACATCTTATATTTTTAAAATAATAAAAATATGTAATACGTAAAACGTAATTACAACTTCCAAGAGTTTTATAAAATAATTTACAATTTCCAAAAATACCCAAATAAATTTCTAAAATCTTAGAATAATTTCAATAGAATATTTAATAAAATTCTTTTTATCCAAAATAAAAGGATTAAAAAAATTTCTAATAAATCCAAATAAAACTCAAGGAGCCCTCATTTAATTATTTTAATTTTAAATATAAAAGTGTTCAAAATAAGATCCAATAAAATAAAACTTCTATTGAAATATTTTTCCAACTTGCTTTTATTTGTTGAAGGAGCAATATTACCTTTTTTTATAGTTGGATTGGCTTTACATAATAATGTAAACGAACAAAATGAATATTAGGAAAGTCATTTTATTCCCTCTCATTTTAATATTCATTTAAATTCCAAAAGTTTTAGATCCTAGTCTATCTCACCCAAATCAAATACACAAAAATCAAACAACGCAAGCATAAATATTTAATATTTATAAAATTCCAAAATTTAGAATTTTGGGATGTTACAAAGCTTCACTTCTTGCTCTAGGAACTCATTGATAACAACACTGACATTCTGGAAGAGTACCTCAGCGGGGCGGGGGGTTGATTGTGACAATGGACTAGTCTTCATGTCGGCGAGCTCGATGCGGGACGATCACTCGAGCAACGCCATTGCGACCAGGAATGTGGAGAATCTCCTGTCCATGGGGTACAAATGCGTCTGGGTTGATGGGGATGTTTGCCATGGTGGGGCGGTGTAATAGCCCAAATTTCACAAAAATTAAAAAAAATTCGTTGTGAATTGGTTGATTGTCTGGTTTGTTTGCGTCCCCGATTTATCGATCGGCAATTATTTTCCCTCTTATCTCGTACCGGACGAAGACTCGACGACGACTAGTGAGGTGGATCCCGGCGGAGAGCCAGGAGCCGTGTGGTTACGGCGATGGTGTGTTTTACCTTTGCCACTATGCATTGATTGTAGTCTGTACTCAGACATGTATCTTCCGCTGATGTAATGTACTTAAGGCAGTTGTATGCCGATTGTATGAGATGTTGTATCCTTGTAGCTATAATGTTGTGGTATCATGTTGGAAATCCGGGGCATATGGCATTGTCATATGTCGCGGTGGGATCGATATGTGCTTCGTCCCCGGACCTGGATGGCAACATCTAGGTCTGGAACAGTACCGCATATCGGGTCTTACAACTTGGTATCAGAGCCTTACCGACCGTAGGATCCCCTATCTGGTCGAAGTTGAGTCTAGATAAAATTATTTTGTAGTTACTAAGTTAGTTATCGGAGAGTAAGAATCTTTTTACTCCTTACCCTTGCTCTGGTCAGGACAAGTGTCGTAAGAGTTTTAATTCTCTCCTTATCCCCTTCAAACTCTAGGATCTCGATGAGTGTGGAGTATCGGAACTGTTACAATGCCTTGCTTGCAGCGCATTGTCTCGATTCCGATCTCAGGTTTGGGAAATCCTGTAGTACCTTAGTTCTTCAAATTCGGGTTAAACATCTTGGTCGTCTGTTGACTTCAGTCCTCTTTCCCAGTATCTTTATAATTCCAGTGAGAGTACTTCCCTTGATCATCACATTGAATTGTCGTTCTTCCTCTTGATCTCCCGATGGCTTCGTTCTTCGACGTCGCCATCTCCCTGCGGAAATTTATCTCGACAGAAGTTCGACGTCGACATGGAGCAGAGTCCCTTGTTGGTGGTGTTGAATATTGTCGAGTCACTTTTCTCCCCCCCCTCTCCCCCAGATCGTCGTGGATCTCAGGACGAGATCCCTTGTTGGTCGTGTTGTATATTAACAGTTCAGATTTCAAAAAAATTAATTTTTTTGTTTTCGGTATAAATTGGTTGATTGCCCGCTTTGTTTGCGGTGTTTGCATCCCCGATTTCTCGATCGACGATTATTTTTCCCCTCTTATCTCGTACCGGACGAAGACTCGATGACGACTAGTTAGGTGGATCCCGGCGGAGAGCCAGGACCCATGTGGTTACGGGGATGGTGTGTTTTACCTTTGCCACTATGCATTGATTGTAGTCTGTACTCAGACATGTATCTTCCGCTGATGTAATGTACTCAAGGCAGTTGTATGCCGATTGTATGAGATGTTGTATCCTTGTAGCTGTAATGTTGTGATATCATGTTGGAAATCCGGGGCATATGGCATTGTCATATGTCGCGGTGGGATCGATATGTGCTTCGTCCCCGGACCTGGATGGCAACATCTAGGTCTGGAACAGTACCGCATATCGGGTCATACAACTTGGTATCAGATCCTTACGGACCGTAGGTTCCCCTATCTGGTCGAAGTTGAGTCTAGATAAAATTATTTTGTAGTTACTAAGTTAGTTATCGGAGAGTAAGAATCTTTTTACTCCTTACCCTTGCTCTGGTCAGGACAAGTGTCATAGGAGTTTTAATTCTCTCCTTATCCCCTTGAAACTCTAGGATCTCGATGAGTGTGGAGTATCGGAACTGTTACAATGCCTTGCTTGCAGCGCATTGTCTCGATTCCGATCTCAGGTTTGGGAAATCCTGTAGTACCTTAGTTCTTCAAATTCGGGTTAAACATCTTTGTCGTCGGTTGACTTCAGTCCTCTTTCCCAGTATCTTCATAATTCCAGTGAGAGTACTTCCCTTGATCATCACATTGAATTGTCGTTCTTCCTCTTGATCTCCCGATGGCTTCGTTCTTCGACGTCACCATCTCCCTGCGGAAATTTATCTCGAAAGAAGTTCGACGTCGACATGGAGCAGAGTCCCTTGTTGGTGGTGTTGAATATTGTCGACTCTCTTTTCTCCCCCCCCCCTCTCCCCAGATCGTCCTGGATCTCAGGACGAGATCCCTTGTTGGTCGTGTTGTATATTAACAGTCTAGATTTCAAAAAAATTAAATTTTTTGTTTTCGGTGTGAATTGGTTGATTGCCCGCTTTGTTTGTGGTGTTTGCATCCCCGATTTATCGATTGACGATTATTTTTTCCCTCTTATCTCGTACTGGACGAAGATTCAACGACGACTAGTTAGGTGGATCCCAGCGGATAGCCTGGACCCGTGTGGTTACGGGGATGGTGTGTTTTACCTTTGCCACTAGGCATTGATTGTAGTATGTACTCAGGCATGTATCTTCCGCTGATGTAATGTACTTAAGGCAGTTGTATGCCGATTGTATGAGATGTTGTATCCTTGTAGCTATAATGTTGTGGTATCATGTTGGAAATCCGGGGCATATGGCATTGTCATATGTCGCGGTGGGATCGATATGTGCTTCGTCCCCGGACCTGGATGGCAACATCTAGGTCTGGAACAGTACCGCATATCGGGTCTTACAACTTGGTATCAGAGCCTTACCGACCGTAGGATCCCCTATCTGGTCGAAGTTGAGTCTAGATAAAATTATTTTGTAGTTACTAAGTTAGTTATCGGAGAGTAAGAATCTTTTTACTCCTTACCCTTGCTCTGGTCAGGACAAGTGTCGTAAGAGTTTTAATTCTCTCCTTATCCCCTTCAAACTCTAGGATCTCGATGAGTGTGGAGTATCGGAACTGTTACAATGCCTTGCTTGCAGCGCATTGTCTCGATTCCGATCTCAGGTTTGGGAAATCCTGTAGTACCTTAGTTCTTCAAATTCGGGTTAAACATCTTGGTCGTCTGTTGACTTCAGTCCTCTTTCACAGTATCTTCATAATTCCAGTGAGATTACTTCCCTTGATCATCACATTGAATTGTCGTTCTTCCTCTTGATCTCCCGATGGCTTCGTTCTTCGACGTCACCATCTCCCTGCGGAAATTTATCTCGACAGAAGTTCGACGTCGGCATGGAGCAGAGTCCCTTGTTGGTGGGGTTGAATATTGTCGACTCTCTTTTCTCCCCCCCCCCCGTCTCCCCCAGGTCGTCCTGGATCTCAGGACGAGATCCCTTGTTGGTGGTGTTGTATATTAACAGTCCAGATTTCAAAAAAAATAAATTTTTTGTTTTCGGTGTGAATTGGTTGATTGCCCGCTTTTTTTGCGGTGTTTGCATCCCCGATTTATCGATCGACGATTAATTTTCCCCTCTTATCTCGTATTGGACGAAGATTCGACGACGAATAGTTAGGTGGATCCCAGCGGATAGCCTGGACCCGTGTGGTTACGGGGATGGTGTGTTTTACCTTTGCCACTAGGCATTGATTGTAGTCTGTACTCAGACATGTATCTTCCACTGATATAATGTACTTAAGGCAGTTGTATGCCGATTGTATGAGATGTTGTATCCTTTTAGCTGTAATGTACTTAAGGCAGTTGTATAACAAGGTTCAACAAAGCAGGTTTAATATCATACGAAGCTGCTGAAGTGGCAGGTGTAGCAATAGGAGTGCAGATAAAGTCATTTTTGTTGTTACTAGTGAAGTCACACAACTTCGTGTTTTAAGTGGTACCCATAATAGCAGCAGCAAGGACAAACTTTTTTTTTGTGATTTTTGAAAAATGTCGCTAAGACAAAAACTGAAAGTTAAACTAACAAGACTGGAAAGAAAAGATAAAAGATAGTGTGAAACTCCTGTATCTTAAAGAGTGGAGTCCCCGGCAACGTCAGCAGAAATTGCTTCATGCTAGCGAGGAAGTGATTCTCGTCGCTCGTTGTTTACCCGAAGTGGAAGGTTGAGATGTAGCGTAGCAGCAAATTTCCCTTGGCAAAGATACCAAGGTTTGAGATCGACCAGTAGGACTCCAACGACGAAAAGTAGGAGGTAAAGTGAACAATGGCGATGTTCACAACCGAGGGTTGCTTACTGTACCTGGACCTGCACACAGACACAAATAACTTTGCTCCCAACGAGTACAAATAGGTTGCCAATCTCTCGGGCCTTGCCGTTTACAAAGGATTAATGCAAATGATAATGATAATGATAACTACGACTAGAAAGTAAAACAAGAAGTAAATTGAGGGGGTAAAAAGTAATGGAAATATGGACCGGGGTCAAATAAAGTTCACTAGTGATGTATCTCTCCCAAAATATGAATAACAGCTATGCGAGGTGAACAAATTACAGCTGGGCAATTGACAGGATAAAAAACGCACCGCAATGCTAACTATGCTACAAAGGAAAGGAAGAAGCTCAAAAGCATGGGTAGTACGCCAAGACAAGTAGACCGAAATCCATCTGCATCTACTCACTAATCATCCACCTTGAGATATCTATCCAGAACATCTCGCTGGTATGAAGTTGCGAGCCCCACCTAAAGTGTAAACTCAAAGCAACAGACAACTACATTAAAAGAACTTTGCGTAAAGTAAACAATCCTTGCAACCGCAAGTACAAGCACCATTTTTCCCCTTGTGGCAACAACACATGAACTAGACTCATGTTTCTGTCACTCAAGCTAGTCATCAGTGGGCATGAACCCACAATCATGCATAACACTCTCTCTTGGAGTTACAATCTACCACTTGGCCAAAGCAATAAACAACAACGGTGAACATGCAAGAATTACTAAAGAACATAAATATAAAAGGATAAGAACCAAATATATTACTCATCACAATCTGAACATAATCTCATAATCCATCAAATCCCAGCAAACTAAACACAACAACAGTAGAAGAATTACATATGGGCCTTGATCATGTAGGGCATGTCACAAGGTCTAATCAATGAAGAACAAAGAGGGGGAGAGGACATCACATAGATACTGATCATGGACCCATGGTCCAAGGTGGACTACTCACGGCTCATCCGGGAAGCGTCCATGGTGGTGTAGAAGCTCTCGGATGTCAATCCTCCCTCCAGCAGGGTGCCGGGATAGGGTTTCCTAGTAGCCCCGATCTTGGAAGCGCGGCGGCAGAGGAACAACGGGGAGTGATACGTCCCAAACATATCTAATTTTGCAAACACTTTTGTTATTGTTTTGCCCTCATTCTTGCATGATTTGAACTAAACTAACCCGGACTGACGCTGTTTTCAGCAGAGATGCCTTTATGGTTTTATTGTGTGCAGGAAAATGGATTAATAGAAATCTCAGAAATTCCCAGAAAAATAACAAAAAATCCACGCACCCGAAGGAGGCCGGAGCCAGATGTGGGGTGAGAGGGCAGCTAGGGGGCCCTAGGCGCCCTGCTGGCGTGGCCCCACCCTTGGCCGCGCCATCTGGGCGCCTAGGTGGCTCTCACCGCCTCTGGTGCCCTACCTCGACTCCTATTTATTCTCGTGACGTGAAAACTCTGAAACATAAGTCGCTTTTCCGGAACCCGCCGCGGAGCCACCGCCACCCTCTGTTCTTCCTCGGGACGGCTAATTTGGAAGCTGATTTTGCCTCCGGAGAGGGGAGATCGTCGCCATCGTCATCACCATATCCAATCCATCCTCCCTCCATGACTTCTCTTCACATGTGTGAGTAATTCCCTGCTGTAGGCAAAGGGGATGGTAGGGACTGGATGAGTTTGATCATGTAATAGTTTGTCAGACTGTTGGGGCATGTGCCTATCTACTGTGGAGTTTATCATCTTTGCTAAAACTCGTTGCTCTTAATGCTTGTCACTTTGGGCCCGAGTGCCATGTTTTCAGATCTGAACCACTTGTGTTTTCATGATTATAATTATGTTTGAGATCCTATCTATGAGTTGTATGCACCTATTATGGTCCGGAACCAGCGATCCCAAAGATGACAGCTTGGGACACCAAAGGGGATGGTCCATAATTTTAGGATTCCATGTATCCATTGAGTTTATTGCTTTGTTCCGGTGCTCTTTGATAGGAGCACCTTAATCTCCATAAGTTACCTTTGGCCCCGTTCGTAGCGGGATGGTAGGACAAAAGATGGTGTGCAAGTTCTTATTGCAAGCACACACAACGACCTACAAGATACATGCCTAATGTTTGATATTTTCCTAGATGATCATTGCTTTTCTGTGTGCCTTGCCCCGTGTTAGAATCTATTACATGTTCACTCTTATTCATGCAACGCCCAACCATCCATCTCCCTAGCCTACAATGTTTTAATCCTGCTGGTTACTAGTAGTTTATTTATGTTGTTTTACTTTTGGTGTTACCACCATCGCTACCACTATCATACCAGAGTTTCTATTAATACTTTGTTGCAAGAAAGTATATTTCAGGTGTGGTTGAATTGAAAAATCAACTGTCAAAGCTTATAAATACTCTTTGGCTCCCCTTGTGTCAAATCAATAAATTGGGTTAACTTACCAGCGAGAACACTAAAATCGTTCCCCTACAGTTGAGGGTCATCAAGTACTGTTCTCTGGCGCCGTTTCCGGGGAGCATAGCAATATTTACAAGTCTACTTGAAGTATTCTTCCTACCACACTTCATCCGCTATGGGTAATAAAGGAGACCCCAAGGTTCCGATCTGACCATCTACTACAAGAAAAGGTACCGTTCTGAGTACCAGTTGTCGGGACCCGGGGTTAGCGTATGCAAGTCCCGCTACGACATAGTCATATGGAGAGCCGAGAACCGTACCCACTTGTCTAAGCAGACAAGGCCAAGCATAGAACGTTCTCGGAAAGCATCGTACGTGAGGGGCATCCCATCCAGGCCGGATGATCAACTGAGATGGGTCCTCATCGTCCGCACACAAGTCTAATGATATGGGTGATGAACTCCCATATTCACAGACAAGTCGCCTCAACCATACTATCGACTATCTCATAACTCTTACATAGACTTACTCCAGCCCGATCACTTAGTCGGGGTCTAGGGCGGGCTCGATCATACCACAAAGTGTGCACGAGACAGAGTCTCGAGCAATCGCATCGCGATGCCCCAAGCTGCGCACATCTAAGGGCCACTTGGTGTATAAAAGACCGCCAGCCAGATCACAACTAAGGTCTCGATAACCCATACTAAGACATGCATGTTATAATCATACACGGAACACACATGTCTAGTATAAACAGATGGTAATCACAACATGAACTCTACAAACTCATAGTCTTTATAACTTCTTCTAAACAGAGAAGACATAGTAGTTATATTACAAGCAGAGATCACATGGATGTGATCCAACATTACATCAAGCATCAACGGAAGCAAATTATGTCTTATTAAAGACAAGGTTAACAAATGGCTTAAGAAGCCTGAAAGAAAATACAACGACCCTCCAAAGGGCACAGGCTGCTGTCTGGAACTATACGACCTTGTCCATGTCGAGCTCGAGGTAGAGGCCACCATCAGGGTCAGTGGTCTCGTCTCTAAAACATAGAATAAGCAAACATGAGTACAAAGTCGTACTCAGCAAGACTTAAATAGGGACTATACTACTCATGCACATGTATCAAGGCAAAGGGAGGTGGGGTTTCACTTGCAGAAGTGCCAGCTTTGACTTGGCTAGTACTGTATTACGAATACCAGAATGAGGTAAGGAGCGTACACGAGTCCAAGTAACAGTCTCCAATCAATACTCCACTATGGTGCCCCTCTCGACTTCCCCACGAGAAGGCACGCCATAGCACTCACACTTATCTTGGTAAGTTTTAAGAGTAACCATTCAAGTTATCTATGATCAAGTAAAGGTCTCCAAGTAGTCCATAACCGCGGACACGTCTATTCGAATAGTTCATTAACCCTGCAGGGGTGTACTGCTACACACACGCCTCATCAGGTACCGCCTGGGGATGGACCCTTCAAGTGAGTACCGGAGAGGATGCTGCCACGACACTTCACTCACAGCACCATCTTTAGTACTAGGGAGTCGCCTATTTGAGTTGGGACCACGATCGGAATCCGGCCGATTTTTCCGCTGCGGACTCAAACGTTGTGTGACCGTCTTCAAGCTCAACTCGATCATGATCACTTGAGTTAACGTGCCCACAACCTAAATCAACCACTTACCTTGGTGTAACTGCTTGAGATCGTTTAAAGCTCGAACTACTTGCGACTCCTGGACTTGGTCTGGGGTGAGGTACTAGGCCGAGAGGGGTGAGTGAGCCCAATGTGTGGTCGTACTCATAGTCTTGGATAACAACACAAGAACTCGGGCTTAAGGCAGTGTTCAACGAGACAACCCACTGTGTACTCCTACACAGCCTCTCATCGTTCATCTTTGTTTAGGGTAGATTCACCAACACGTTACCACCATCATTCACATGATCACTACCATCCCGACTCACAAAAAAGTAGCATCAGGTAACAACTCTAAGCATGCAATAAGGTGTAACAGTTGCAGGGGCCACATGATAACAACCAACTCCTACATCTGCTAGGATTGTGGTTTGCTTAATACGGTGACAATGATAGGTCATGCAAAGGAATAGGTTGAACTAGCGGTAGAACGTATCATGGTGACATCCTAAACATGCATTTGCGAGAATGAGAGGGAACTGAGATTTTATATACATGATCAAAGAGGGGGCTGCTTGCCTTGCTGACGATCACGATGTAACACTCTTCTGACGTGAGGTTGAACTCGTCTCTGAGATCAACTCTACTGAGAAGAAGCAATCACCGAAGCACTGAAAGTAATGCACATTCAACATAGTACAATGCACAATCAATATGCAAAACATAGCATGGAAAGGTACTGATGTGACTTAGGTTTAATTTGCAACATGTTAATTGAAGTTGATTTGAAAAGTGAATTCAAATTCAAACTCCAAATGTATTCAAATTGGTCCAAGTTGCATTTGCTAATGTTTGTTCATTATAAACCAATTGGTCATGTGTGTGAAATGCTTCTGAAGTGTAAGTGATCACCTTTGCATTTCATTGGTTGAATTTCAAATGAGCATTGCATTTTGTTTGATTTAACCCAAATGATCCAAATAGCAAAATGCTACTGGTTCATAGAGATAACTTGTTCAAACATGGTTGAAAGTTTGATATTTGGATAGATAATTTTATTCTGATAATTTTTCGTATATTACACTTTGCATTTGGAGTTATAGTTTAAAAGTTATTCAATTTCAAAGTTTAGGCCATTTTCTGGAATTTTCTGATTTAATAAATTCATTTAAGATTTACTACGTCATTACGACGTTAGCATGACGCAAGGGCGGGGGGGCTAACCAGTGGGATCCCTTTGTCAGCGTCATAGGGGTTAAACCCGGTTTAATTAACCACGGGTTAATTAGAGGGGGCCCCGGAGGTGGAGGCCACTGTTGCCGGCCGGAGTGCTCGCCGGAGAGAGGGAAACGGGCACAGGAGAGGGGGAAAAGAGCACTGGTAGGTTGCTCGTGACGCCGTGTGTCGTCTGGGCTAGGAGGGGCTCGAGGGCTCCGGCTAGGTTTTGGGCTGCGCTCGGGATACGCAGGAGAGGAGAAAGAACAACACGCGAGAGGGGGAAAAAGGTGGCCTGGGCTCTGGGCGCCGCCACGCGAGAAGAGGGGGGGCTTGCGTGGACAGGAGGTGGAGGGCATGCTCGCCACGCAGCGCACGGCGCAGTTGCCTCTCCTTCTGGAAAGAGGAGGAAGACGACAGGGGGTAAGTGGGCTGGGCCAAGTGGGCTTCCGCCTAGGCGAGGGTAAGTCCTTTTCCTCTTTTCTTTTCTTTATTTATTTCTGTTATTTGTTTGCCCTAATAAAATAATATCTAGGGCATTTATAAAAATCCCCAATCATTTTTATAAAACCTAGGTGACTTAGTACTAGTCAACCCCAAGTTTTGGGAATTTTTGAAATTCAAATTATTTGAATTCCAATTCAAATAGGCATTTGATTTAATTTCCAAGTCACTATTTGGATTTTTGAAAAATCTACGAGCATGGGATTTATCCCAAATCACTTTTAAAATGATCACACTCATTTTTAGGATTTTTCAACACATCCAAAATAATTTTGGAAAAAGATTTTTGCCTGGCCTTTTTATTAAAATGCTTTGGGGCTTTTCTTTTCCCCAATTCTTTTTCTTTTGCAAAAATTTTCATGATGCAAAAATGCAAGCTAGGTTAAACACAAACCTAATTTAGGGTTCTGACAACTTGCCCCCACTCAAAAGAATCTCGTCCCGAGATTCAGAAGTCGTCGGGAGGAAGGTCGGGTACTCAGCTCGTAGACGATCCTCTCGTTCCCAGGTGGCTTCTTTCTCTAAATGATGTGACCACTGCACTTTGAAGAATCTGATCTTCTGACGTCTGGTGCTACGCTCAGCTTCATCAAGAATACGAACAGGGTACTCTCGATATGAAAGGTTATCTTGGAGATCAAGCGTTTCGAGGTCTACTTCGCGGATAGGGTCCTTGAAGCAACGCCTGAGTTGAGAGACGTGGAAGACATCATGAACCTGGGAGAGGTGAGGGGGTAGTTCCAATTGGTAGGCAACTTCTCCACGTTTAGCGAGAATGCGAAAGGGACCGATGTAACGTGGGGCCAACTTGCCTTTGATACCGAAGCGATGGGTACCCTTCAAAGGAGTAACCCGAAGGTAAGCCTTCTCATCCAGATTGAAGCTTTCTTCCCTATGATGACGATCATAATAGCTTTTCTGACGAGACTGGGCTGTTTTCAATTTCTCACGAACAATGCGAACCTGCTCTTCTGCATCCTGAATCAAATCCGGTCCAAAGAATTGTCTTTCACCGGCTTCTGACCAGTTTAGGGGTGTTCGACATTTCTGTCCATAGAGAAATTCAAAAGGAGCCATGCCCAAACTAGATTGGAAGCTATTGTTATACGCAAATTCGGCATAAGGAAGAGAATTCTCCCATTTCTTTCTGAAAGAGATAACACAAGCTCTGAGCATGTCTTCGATAATTTGATTGATACTTTCTACTTGACCACTGGACTGCGGGTGATAAGCGGTGCTAAAGGAGAGGTGGGTTCCCATAGCATTCTGAAAACTTTCCCAAAATCGAGAAGTGAAAAGACTACCACGGTCTGAATTGATTTCCAAAGGAACACCGTGAAGCGACACGATTCGGGAGACATACAAGTCCGCTAACTGGCTAGCAGTGATAGACTCGCGAACAGGAAGGAAGTGAGCAACTTTGGAAAGTCGATCAATGACAACGAAGATGGCATCATTTCCTTTCTGGGTTTTTGGAAAGCCAGTGATGAAGTCCATACTGACTTTATCCCATTTCCACTCGGGGATAGGAAAATGTCTAAGAGTACCAGCAGGTCTTTGATGTTCTGCCTTAACGCGACGAAAAACATCACATTCAGCAATGAACTGAGAAATTTCTCTCTTCATCCTAGTCCACCAAAATCTCTGGCGTAGATCTTGATACATTTTAGTACTACCGGGATGAATCGAGAGGGGAGATTCATGGGCTTCTTTAAGGATCAGCTGTCTAAGGTTCTTATTCTTCGGCACTACTATCCTGTTCTCGAAGTATACAATACCTTCATTGTCTAGGGTAAAACATTTAGCCTTACCACTAGCAATGTTTGCTTTGATGTATCGGATACCTCAAGCATGTTTCTGTGCAGCTTTGATTTGATCCTCAAGAGTTGGTTTCACTACCAAGGTGGAAAGGAATCCACAAGGAACAATCTCAAGATTAAGCTTTCGTAGTTCCTCATAGAGAAGAGGTTGATACTGTTGTAACATGAGGTTGTTACAATACGACTTACGACTTAGTGCATCAGCCATGACATTGGCTTTGCCTGGGGTGTAAGAAATTCCTAAGTCATAATATTTTATCAACTCAATCCAGCGTCTTTGCCTGAGATTAAGATCTGGCTGGGTGAATATATATTTGAGGCTTTGGTGGTCGGAATAGATCTCGCAACGATTACCAAGTAGGTAATGTCGCCAAGTTGTCAGGGCATGAACTACGGCAGCGAGTTCAAGATCATGGGTAGGATAGTTCTCTTCATGTGGCCGCAACTGGTGTGAAGCATAAGCTACCACATGTCGATCTTGCATAAGTATGCATCCTAACCCTTGCCGTGAAGCATCACAAAAGATCTCGAAATCCTTTTTGGTGTCTGGAGGCGCAAGTACGGGTGCAGAAGTCAATCTTCTTTTTAGCTCTTGGAAGCTTTCCTCGCACTTGGGGGTCCATTCGAATTTCTTATCTTTCTTGAGCAGTTCAGTTAGAGGCTTTGTAACTTTAGAAAAGTTCTCGACGAAGCGGCGACAATAGCTTGCTAGGCCAAGAAAACTCCTAACTTCCTTAACCGATTCAGGTGGAGTCCAGTCAAAGACGGCCTGAACTCTCTCGGGATTGACAGCAATGCCTTTTGCAGAAATCACGTGGCCTAAATAGGTCACTTCTGGAAGCCAGAATTCACACTTGGAGAATTTAGCATACAGGCGATGCTCTCGAAGCTTCATCAATACCAGCCTAAGATGTTCTGCGTGCTCTTCTTCGTTCTTCGAGTAGATGAGAATGTCATCAAGATAAACTACAACAAATTTATCTAGGTACTCCATGAAGATCGAATTCATCAAGCGCGAGAATGTGGCGGGGTATTGGTTAAACCAAAGGACATAACGGTGTACTCGTAAAGACCATAACGAGTAGCGAAAGCCGTTTTGGGAATGTCCTCATGTCTGATTTTGATTTGATGATAACCTAATCTCAAATCCATCTTGGAGAAGACAGAGGATCCTGCAAGTTGATCATAAAGTTCATTGATCCTGGGCAGTGGGTACTTGTTCTTTATCGTCGCTAGATTTAGCAGGCGATAGTCTACGCACATCCTTTCTGTTCCATCTTTCTTTGTTACGAACAGAATGGGGCAACCCCATGGCGATGAGCTAGGGCGGATGAAGCCTTTTGCCAACGAAGCTTCAAGTTGGATTTTGAGCTCAGCTAACTCACGTGGGGCCATTCTATATGGTCGTCTGGATATTGGGGCGGTTCCTGGGATAAGATCTACCACAAACACTACAGATCTGTCAGGTGGTATGCCTGGCAGCTCTTCTGGAAAGACATCCGGGAAGTCACGAACCACCGGAATATCTTCAAGGTCTGGAAGAGGAAGCACATTCAAAGAATGCACCTGGTTTTTAGAACTGGGTGAGGTGTACTTGATTTCCTGGCCTGTTGGATGGGTTAGTTTCACTGACTTGGCTTTACAATCAAGGACAACATTCTGTCTTGATAACCAATTCGTTCCTAGGATGACATCAATGTCTGAAGATTTGAGGGCTATGAGCGATGCAAGGAATACTAAACCCTCAATAGCAACTTCATTCTCATTTTCATATCCAGGGGCTTGCACAACTAAGGGTGTGGATAACATCGAAAAAGAGATGTCATGTGACAGTGCAAAGTCTTGGGATATGAATGAATGAGATGCTCCTGGGTCAAACAGAACCGAAGCTGGGCTGGAATTGACAGGAAGGGTTCCAAGTACAACATCGGTTGACTTTTTGGAATCTAGAATGGATACATGATTCGCATAACCATGTTCATAAACAGGAGGCTTGACATTGGAAGTCTTGGGTGGTGGCTTACCATGACGAAAAGCTTGCTTTGGATTAGGTGTGGTGGCTACATGATTTTGAGGACACTCTCGAACATTGTGGCTTGATTGTCCACATTGGAAACAAACACCACGTGGAATGAAAGGAACTTGAGCACTTGATTGTCCAACAAAATTCCAAGGAGGAAGTTTGGGTTGAGGTGGACGATATATGGTGGTTGGTGGTCTAGAAGCACTTACAGCACGACTGACGTCACTGAAGGGAATCCATACACATCGTTTTCGAGAAACTGGGCCAGAAGATTGTGCAAACTCACGATCACGCTTGCGAGACTCTTCATACAACTCATTTCCATACTCGGCCTTGAAGGATTTGTCGACCAAGTCCCTGAAGTTGACGAACTCGTGAAGGATCAGGTCATGACGAAGAACGGGGTTAAGTCCCTTGCGGAACCTTGCTTGTTTGTTGGCATCGGTGGATACTTCTTCTTGGGAATAACGTGCTAGACGACTGAACTCAGTCCTATACTCATGAACAGACATCTTTCCTTGGGTCAGATTGCAAAATTCTTCTCTCTTGCGCTCCGTCAGCTGATCCGGAATATGGTAACCTCGGAAGTCATCACAGAACTCTTGCCAAGTCACCACGTGATCTATGGGTTGCATTGCTACAAAATTCTCCCACCATTGAAGAGCAGCACCTTCCAGAAAGTATGCCGCGAATAGCACACGATCACCGGGAGCAACATGGGTTGTCTCAAGTTTACGCTCGAGGGAACGAAGCCAATCGTCGGCATCAAGGGGCTCGGAAGAACATCGGAATATTGGCGGGTTGAGGAGAATGAAGTCCTGGATGGTAACAACACTATGGCGTTTACGAGAAGTATTCTGCTCAATACGCTCGAGAAGACGTGTCTGATCACGACGATTCTGCTCAGCCTCCATCATGATTTCCTCTGCAAAAGGCGGTGGTCGAGGATCTTCATCATCTATACTACCAAGACGGAAATCAACACAACGATTTCCACCTGACATTCTGTGTGATAAGAATCAACAATCAGAATAGGATTTATGACACAATTCTATGCTAAGATAACAATACTATAATGCAAGAGCATCTAAGTCACAAACGGACAGCATAACGGCTGTACCGGGATGGAAATTGAGACAACATACAGAATAACAGACATCACTTCCACAGGAACACTATGGAATGATGACTCTGGAAGACCACAACACTCCGACAGCTACAAAGAAGCAAACAACGAGATGTCCTAGTAAAGACATAGATGAGCCTAGTCCTATCTTCCCGTAGAAGAGGTAAGGGTGACTCAGAACTCAGATCGATGAGGGTAAGGAGAAAAAAGAAGTCTTACGTTGTTCCCTTATACCCAAAGTAACTATATAACTATAGAATGCTAGACTCAACTTCGGCCAAGGTTAGATAATCCCACAGGCAGTCCTGCTCTGATACCAAGTCTGTCGGGACCCGGGGTTAGCGTATGCAAGTCCCGCTACGACATAGTCATATGGAGAGCCGAGAACCGTACCAACTTGTCTAAGCAGACAAGGCCAAGCACAGAACATTCTCGGAAAGCATCGTACGTGAGGGGCATCCCATCCAGGCCGGAAGATCAACTGAGATGGGTCCTCATCGTCCGCACACAAGTCTAATGATATGGGTGATGAACTCCCATATTCACAGACAAGTAGCCTCAACCATTCTATCGACTATCTCATAACTCTTACATAGACTTACTCCAGCCCGATCACTTAGTCGGGGTCTAGGGCGGGCTCGATCATACCACAAAGTGTGCACGAGACAGAGTCTCGAGCAATCGCATCGCGATGCCCCAAGCTGCGCACATCTAAGGGCCACTTGGTGTATAAAAGACCGCCAACCAGATCACAACTCAGGTCTCGATAACCCATACTAAGACATGCATGTTATAATCATACATGCATCACACATGTCTAGTATAAACAGATGGTAATCACAACATGAACTCTACAAAATCATAGTCTTTATAACTTCTGCTAAACAGAGCAGACATAGTAGTTATATTACAAGCAGAGATCACATGGATGTGATCCAACATTACATCAAGCATCAACGGAAGCAAATTATGTCTTAGTAAAGACAAGGTTAACAAATGGCTTAAGAAGCCTGAAAGAAAATAAAACGACCCTCCAAAGGGCACAGGCTGCTGTCTGGAACTATACGACCTTGTCCATGTCGAGCTCGAGGTAGAGGCCACCATCAGGGTCAGTGGTCTCGTCTCTAAAACATAGAATAAGCAAACATGAGTACAAAGTCGTACTCAGCAAGACTTAAATAGGGACTATACTACTCATGCACATGTATCAAGGAAAAGGGAGGTGGGGTTTCACTTGCAGAAGTGCCAGCTTTGACTTGGCTAGTACTGTATTACGAATACCAGAATGAGGTAAGGAGCGTACACGAGTCCAAGTAACAGTCTCCAATCAATACTCCACTATGGTGCCCCTCTCGACTTCCCCACGAGAAGGCACGCCATAGCACTCACACTTATCTTGGTAAGTTTTAAGAGTAACCATTCAAGTTATCTATGATCAAGTAAAGGTCTCCAAGTAGTCCATAACCGCGGACACGTCTATTCGAATAGTTCATTAACCCTGCAGGGGTGTACTGCTACACACACGCCTCATCAGGTACCGCCTGGGGATGGACCCTTCAAGTGAGTACCGGAGAGGATGCTGCCACAACACTTCACTCACAGCACCATCTTTAGTACTAGGGAGTCGCCTATTTGAGTTGGGACCACGATCGGAATCCGGCCGATTTTTCCTATGCGGACTCAAACGTTGTGTGACCGTTTAAAGATCGAACTACTTGCGACTCCTGGACTTGGTCTGGGGTGAGGTACTAGGCCGAGAGGGGTCAGTGAGCCCAATGTGTGGTCGTACTCTTAGTCTTGGATAACAACACAAGAACTCGGGCTTAAGGCAGTGTTCAACGAGACAACCCACTGTGTACTCCTACACAGCCTCTCATCGTTCACCTTTGTTTAGGGTAGATTCACCAACACGTTACCACCATCATTCACATGATCACTACCATCCCGACTCACAAAAAAGTAGCCTCAGGTAAAAACTCTAAGAATGCAATAAGCCGTAACAGTTGCAGGGGCCACATGATAACAACCAACTCCTACATCTGCTAGGATTGTGGTTTGCTTAATACGGTGACAAAATGATAGGTCATGCAAAGGAATAGGTTGAACTAGCGGTAGAACGTATCATGGTGACATCCTAAACATGCATTTGCGAGAATGAGAGGGAACTGGGATTTTATAGACATGATCAAAGAGGGGGCTGCTTGCCTTGCTGACGATCACGATGTAACACTCTTCTGACGTGAGGTTGAACTCGTCTCCAAGATCAACTCTACTAAGAAGAAGCAATCACCGAAGCACTGAAAGTAATGCACATTCAACATAGTACAATGCACAATCAATATGCAAAACATAGCATGGCAAGGTACTGATGTGACTTGGGTTTAATTTGCAACATGTTAATTGAAGTTGATTTGAAAAGTGAATTCAAATTCAAACTCCAAATGTATTCAAATTGGTCCAAGTTGCATTTGCTAATGTTTGTTCATTATAAACCAATTGGTCATGTGTTTGAAATGCTTCTGAAGTGTAAGTGATCACCTTTTCATTTCATTGGTTGAATTTCAAATGAGCATTGCATTTTATTTGATTTAACCCAAATGATCCAAATAGCAAAATGCTACTGGTTCATCAAGATAACTTGTTCAAACATGGTTGAAAGTTTGATATTTGGATAGAGAATTTTATTCTGATAATTTTTCATATATTACACTTTGCATTTGGAGTTATAGTTTAAAAGTTATTCAATTTCAAAGTTTAGGCCATTTTATAGAATTTTCTTATTTAAGAAATTCATTTAGGATTTACTGCGTCATTACGACGTCAGCATGAGGCAAGGGGGGGCTAACCAGTGGGGTCCCTTTGTCAGCGTCACAGGGGTTAAACCCGGTTTAATTAACCACGGGTTAATTAGAGGGGGGCCCGGGTCCACCGGTCAGTGACGTGAGGGGGATTAGCTTGTGGGTTAGGGTGCGCTAATGGCGTCGTTGCCAGAGGCCACTGTTGCCGGCCGGAGTGCTCGCCGGAGAGAGGGAAATGGGCACAAGAGAGGGCTAAAAGAGCACTGGCAGGTTGCTCGCGACGCCGCGCGTCGTTTGGGCTAGGAGGGGCTCGAGGGGGAGGCTTCAGCCCATGGCTGCGTCGAGGAGGCGGCGGCCGGAGCCTCTGTCTATGGAGGAACAACGACGGATGGTGCGGGGGGAGCACGGATGGGGGGGGGAATGAAGCTCGTGCTCACCTGAACTCGAAGGCGAGCTCGGGACGGCCGGGGAGGAGCTGGACGCGGCGAATTAGAGTTTGTGGTCGTCGGCGGCCGGCGGCGAAGTCACAAGGTGAACGTCGCGTCTGCTGCGTCTCATCCCAAATTGATGCGACAGGTCGAAATGGTGGTCGTCGGGGAGTCGTGCGGACACAAAATCAGCGTCGGGGGGCTCAGTGGCCGCGAGCGTGCGCGTCGGCGCTCCGGCTAGGTTTTGGGCTGCGCTCGGGATACGCCGGAGAGGAGAAAGAACAACACGCGAGAGGGGGAAAAAGGTGTCCTGGGCTCTGGGCGTCGCCACGCGAGAAGAGAAGAGGGGGGGGGGCTTGCGTGGCCAGGAGGTGGAGGGCATGCTCGCCACGCAGCGCACGACGTTGTTGCCTCTCCTTCTGGCAAGAGGAGGAAGACGACAGGGGGTAAGTGGGCTAGGCCAGGTGGGCTTCCGCCTAGGCGAGGGTAAGTCCTTTTCCTCTTTTCTTTTCTTTATTTATTTATGTTATTTTTTTCCCTAATAAAATAATATCTAGGGCATTTATAAAAATCCCCAATCATTTTTATAAAACCTAGGTGACTTAGTACTAGTCAACCCCAAGTTTTGGGAATTTTGAAATTCAAATTATTTGAATTCCAATTCAAATAGGCATGTTATTTAATTTCCAAGCCACAATTTGGATTTTTGAAAAATCTACGAGCATGGGATTTATCCCAAATCACTTTTAAAATTATCACACTCATTTTTAGGATTTTTCAACACATCCAAAAGAATTTTTCAAAAAGATTTTTGCCTGGCCTTTTTATTAAAATGCTTTGGGGCTTTTCTTTTCCTCAATTCTTTTTCTTTTGCAAATTTTTTCATGATGCAAAAATGCAAGCTAGGTTAAACACAAACCTAATTTAGGGTTCTGACACCAGTGCTACGCTTGATTCACCTTCCGTTATAAGTAAGTTTGCTTCACCACTACCACCACATACTACTTCAACTGAGTCTGTTACTATGTCCGATACTTTTGATTATGCTTCCACTACTCTTGATGATACTAGTTTTCTTGGTCACTATATTGAAACTCATACTACTAAGGTTGCAGCAGAATCCGAGATCAAGAATCTTATTACCTATATTCCTACTTGAAAAACCTTTGGTTACCCAGACTTAGATGAACTCAAGGAGAGGACCCTTGATGATGATTATATTACTCTTGATGATGATTTTTGCAGGGAACTCAAAGAGTCTATCGATTCTGACCCTGGTGCTGTTAAGGAGCTGCTCAAAAAGCACTCCATGAAGAACAAGATTATTCCTGATCCTAAATTTTCCACATCCCCTATATGCGTCACTGATCCTAATTATGATTTCTCTGTTGATCTTTCACTTATATCTATAGTCGAGGCTGACCCTTTTTATGGCAGAGAAAAGGATGATGCTATAGCACACCTGACCAAACTCGCTGAGTTAGGTGACCTATTTACTACTGATGAAAAGATACGAAACTTCTATGTGGCCAAGCCTTTTCTTTTTTTCTTTGAAGGAAGACGCTAAATCATGGTACGATGCACTACCTTATGGTTCCATTGAGACTCCTCAGGACTTAGTTCAATTCTTTGTTGATAAATATTTTCCTACACATATGCAACATGCTTCTTTGCAAAGAATCTATAACTTTAAACAATTGCAGGATGAGCACCTCCCTTAATCAAGGTTAGACCGGGACATGAAGTCCCAAAGAATGAATTATTTGATATATTTTATGCCGGTCAACCGATGAATCTAGATCCTATCTGTATAGCTGCGCTGGTTGTGTTTTCAGGGAAAGAACACGGTCGAAGCCGAAGAATTAATGGGAAAAATTGCCAAGAACCATGAAGATTGGTCCGTTCCTGAACCACCTCCACCACCAAAGAAGAGGGGCATGCTTGTTCTGAGCCCCGAAGATATGCAAGAAGCAAAGAAGTCTATAAAGGAGAAAGGTATTAAAGCCGAAGACGTTAAGAAGCTACCGCCTATCGAGAAGTTGTGTGAGCCTACTCACCCTCCCTTGGTAGAGGTACACTCTTTATTAGACTTTACTGAAAGTGACATCCCTAAAGGTAAGCCTCCCGACCAATGCTTAGATGATCTTGATAATTTTATTATTAAGCAAGACCATTTTAATAGGAGATTACAAAGTTAGTTGCATGACAATTCTCTTGCTATCAAAATTTTGCTTGGTGTTCTAGAAAGAACAGTTAATGATGTTAAATGTCTTGTTAAGCATTTTCATATGGTTCAAACTCAGCTTGAACAAATTTCTAATGTGCAAAAATATTTGCTTCCTAAGAATGCCAAATAGGACGTACAAGCTTATGGCATGAAAACCAGGGGTGGTACACACACCCAGGACCCGCTCTATCCCGAGGGGTATCCGAAGAGGATCGAGCAAGATTCTCAAGTACAAGTAGAAGATGAGATTGTTAGCTCCCCAAATAAGAAAAAGAAGAAGAAGAAACACAAGGAGGTTGACAACTCCAATGATCCTATTACAAGTCAAGAACTTGCTGTTGATCCTAACAGCATATCTACCTCCGATGCTGAAACTGAAGACGGTGATGAGCCCGAAGAAAATGATAAGGAGAACAATGAACCACCCGAGGTGAAGAAGCACCTGATAAACGCAAGAAGTATACTAGAGAAGACTTCATAGAAAGAAGACATGGGAAGGAAAGATAACCATGGGTACAAAAACCCATGCCCTTTCTAGGTAAGTCTCTCAAATCTAAAGAGAAGAGCATTATAATAAATTCTGTGAATGAATGAAACCTCTTTTTCTTCAAATTCCCCTGACCGATGCTATTAAGTTACCTCCTTATTCAAAATATATGAAAGATATGGTTACTAATAAGAGAAAAGTTCCTAATGAGGCAATATCTACTATGGTTGCTAACTACTCTTTCAGTGTCAAGATTCCTCAGAAGCTTGGTGATCCAGGTATACCCACCATTCCTTACTCCATAAAAAATAATTATGTCAAAACTGCCTTATGTGATCTCGGAGCAGGGGTGACTGTTATGCCTTTTTCTCTTTATAAAAGGATATGTTTAGACAAGCTAATCCCTACAGATATCTCCCTTCCGATGGATGACAAGTCAACAGCCGTCCCGATAGGTATTTGTCAGGATGTTCCTGTTGAAGTTGCTGATTCTTTGATTCTTACAGATTTTGTTGTGTTTGACATGCCCGAGGATGGGAGCATGTCTATTATTCTTGGAAGACCTTTTCTTAACACCGCAGGTGCCATAATTGATTGCAATAAAGGAAATCTCACCTTCAACATAGATGATAAAGAACACACGGTGTATTTTCCGAAGAGGATTGACAGAAGGCATGGCCTTAACTCTATAGACAATATCGAGACCGTGAAGATTGGAGAATGGGATTGTCCTCTACACATGCACCACAAATACAAAACCATTATGGTGGGGACAATGTCCATTAAAGTAAAGGTGCAATGATCATTTCGTAAGAGGTGAGACTTTTTGCTCTATATATCGCCGGTTTGTTGGTAAGACTTGTGTATCCAAACTCCTTTTCAAACCAGTTATTACACTTGAGTCCACCATACCTACCTATATTTGGTATTTACCGGCCACTCCTAACTTAGACTTTCTTGTGCCATCTCGAAATTTATTCAAAAGCTTCCCTTTTGTAACCATAAAAACTCATGCTGCGATGAGGTAAAATCAGTATCTATCATGCCAAAAATATTTTGACGGAAGTTTTAACTAGTCAAATTTATATAAAAAAAGAGAGTTACACCTCCCCCATACTTGATGATGGAATGAAATGGACCAAATGATGCTAATGATAGATGGAACGATAACCTCCTTCCATTCTTGAGGCAAAATAAAAGGTTCCATAGACCGTCAAAGGATTTATGGCTAAGGGAACAAAAGTGTAAGCAAAAGCATTAATATGGTTGGCATGGGAGATATTGACAGACCTTTATTGTTCACCGTTGACTGGAAAGTTGCACTTCACAAAAGAATTTTTTCTCTGTTTTCAAAACCAAGAGCTCTGGCACATGTTTAGTCTTTTCTTCCAACCACGGGTTTTCAACCTTGCCATAAAAAAGCCACGGTTCGAGAGTCTCCCCTTCTTTATTCAAAGCACCAACTATTGAGAGCATAATTGTCATTCTTAGTGTAACATGCATTGTCCCAAAGTACCACATTGTCTTCTGCATGATTGTGATATTGCTCGTCTGAAATTCTTAGTTCTAGTCTCCTTTAAAACTCCTGAGGAGCTTCTGCATTTATGTTTTTCTTCACTCATGGAGGCTAGCGAGATACCACTCTAGTATGTTCAATCTATGTGCATTGTGATCTTGTCTTGATTTTCGGCAGCATATTATTTACTTTTGGTTGTTTGTGATTGAACACTTGAAAGATGAATTGCTTCGTGTATTGTCTTCGTAGAATTGTTTTGGTACTTGCTAAACTCTTTTCATAGTACCGGCTTATATACATCTTATTAAGCAAAAGAGTTTGTCAAAGTTTTCTTTGTCACGTCCAGTTCGTTGAACTGAATTACTTGAGGACAAGAAATAGGCTAAGCTTTGACGAGTTGATACGTCCCAAACGTATCTACTATTCCAAACACTTTTGCTATTGTTTTGCCCTCATTCTTGCATGATTTGAACTAAAGTAACCTGGACTGACGCTGTTTTCAACAGAGTTGCCTGTATGGTGTTACTGTGTGCAGGAAAATGGATTTTAGATATCTCAGAAAATTCCCAGAAAAATAAAAAAAATCCATGCACCCGAAGGAGCCCGGAGCCAGAAGTGGGGCCAAAGGGCAGCCAGGGGGACCCCAGGCGCCCTGCTGGCGCGGCCCCACCCCTGGCCGCCTGGGTGGCTCCCACCACCCCTGGTGCCCTTCCTCGACTCCTATTTATTCCCGTGACCCAAAAACTTCGAAATAGAAGTCGCTTTTCCAGAACCCGTCGCGGAGCCGCCGCCACCCTCCGTTCTTCCTCGGGAGGGCTAATCTGGAGGCTTATTTGGCCTCTAGAGAGGGGAGATCGTCGCCATCATCATCATCATCATCACCATCACCATCACTAATCCATCCTCCCTCCATGACTTCTCTTCACTCATGGAGGCTTATTGTAGGCAAAGGGGATGGTAGGGATTGGATGAGTTTGATCATGTAATAGTTCGTCAGATTGTTGGGGGCATGTTGCCTATCATCTACTGTGGTGTTTATCATCTTTGCTACAACTTGTTTCTCTTAATGCTTGTCACTTTGGGCCCGAGTGGCATGTTTTCAAATCTGAACCACTTGTGTTTTCATGAGTATATTTATGTTTGAGATCCTATCTATGAGTTGTATGCACCTATTATGGTCCGGAACCGGCTATCCCAAAGGTGACAGCTTGGGCAACCAAAGGGGATGGTCCATAATTTGAGGATTCCATGTATCCATTGAGTTTATTGCTTTGTTCCGGTGCTCTTTGACAGGAGCACCTTAAACTCCATAAGTTCCCTTTGGCCCCGTTCATAGAGGGATGGTAGGACAAAAGATATTGTGCAAGTTCTTATTGCAAGCACACACAACTACCTACGGGATACATGCCTAATGTTTGATATTTGCCTAGATGATCATTGCTTTTCTGTGTGCCTTGCCCCATGTTAGAATATATTACATGTTCACTCTTATTCATGCAGCGCCCAACCATCCATATCCCTAGCCTACAGTGTTTTAATCCTACTGGTTACTACTAGTTTATTTATGATGTTTTACTTTTGATGTTACCACCATCGCTACCACTATCATACCACAGTTGCTATTAATACTTTGTTGCAAGGAAATATATTTCGGGTGCAGTTGAATTGACAACTCAACTGTCAAAGCTTATAAATACTCTTTGGATCACCTTGTGTCGAATCAATAATTTGGGTTAACTTACCCGCGAGAACGCTACAATCGATCCCCTACAGTTGAGGTTCATCAGGGAGATAGCGAAAAAGGTTTCTGTCTTCGGGGGTTTTGTCGGGGGGATAGACTGAAGCTCCGAATCGGCATTAGGTCTATGGGCCGACTAACCTACCGAAGGCCCATGAATAAGACCCGGCCCAAGGTCGGTTGCGCTAAGGAAAGAAGATCGAAGCCATAGAAGGAACTCGACTTACCTTGTAGAGCACTTAATATATTTTTAAGGTAGAATAGGACTCCACCTCGTGTCGGAGTCGGACTCGCGGAATCCCGGGACACTGGCGCCTTTATAAGCCGAGGTCCATGGGATCCAGGGCCAGAGAACAATCTTAGCCTAAGATAGGACTAGACAATTGTCGGCGAAACCTAGATGTTTTCTATCGACTCTCTTGTAATCGACCAAACCGACTCTTCTTTCGAGAGTCAGAACTCATAATAAGAGGAAGCATGAGTAGGCTTTTACCTCGAGACAAAGAGGGGTTGAAACCTGGGTAAATCGCCCAGTCTCTTGTCAATGTCGACCCTCTCCACGAAATCGTCTCGCAGAAAAGGTCACAGGTGTTCAGATTCTAGAGGGATCTCTGCAAGGCATGGAGGGATTCGTTGCTGGACGGATCACCAGAAGCCAGCTCGGGAAGCTCTGCATCGATGACTCTACTTGGGGCCCTGAAGCCGATTCTGTCAAATCAGGATATTGGGTCCCGATCGGCTCATCCACAGCTTCATCGGCAAGACAGACGGATCTGAGCCAGAGCCGGATCCTAAAGTACCTGTCTAAACCTCGAATCGGCGACACGCCGGCTCCAAACGCACTTTCTTCGGATTCATTGTTGAGTCTCCCGTGCCGAAGCGCTTTGTCGAGTCCCCAATGTACGACGCATCGGAAGAACAGACTGACGCCGACTGACATCCAAGTGAAGGAAGCTTCTCAGATGAAGGGTCTATCCGGCCCGTGGGAAACCACAGACTCGGTACCAGCACACCAGAGTACGACCCAAATTATCCCTACTTCAAACCTCCAAACTGCGCCATGATATTCATGGCCGACACTGGAGGATCAGGAGGCCAGCCGGCTCTGAACCAAGGCGCCGAGTCAGCGGCTGCAGTGGCCCCTAGTGCAAATAGGGACCTGGGAGCTCGCCCATTGGTACAAGTTCCCACTGGTGCCCAGGCCCTCGCTGACGCCCTAACCTCCCTCGATGAGGCCCTAGCAGTATTAGATAAGACAAGGGTCAACGAGCTCAGGGATCGGATAGCAAACTTGTGAGCAGAGGCCAACGCCGAGAAAGAGCAGATGATGGAAAAAGAAGCTCGACTCGTTCAGGAAGCCACGCGTCTACAGGGAGAGTCGGACCTAATAGATGCTCAGCGGCTGAGCCTCTCTTACACACGCCCTCGGAAATACGTGAGGCGGTTCCCCCTTGACTACCAAGGGCGAACACTATTCAATAGTCCTGACCAGTCGACTCCCCAAGTATTCACACCTCCTAGACTGCCGGCTCCTCCACCACGTCAAGATCGCTTCCACACACCTCCCCACCACTTCCATAACCCCGTGGCCAATGTCATGGCAGCAACTCAGTACCTTGCCAACGCACCGATCCAGGGAGACACCCCAATAGATCGCGCTGCCCGAGCAGCTGTCGTCTGCCTCAAAACGGCGATCACACAGCAGGGTCAATACTCAGAAGGAGTTCCATACTTACATGGAACCTCGTATATAAGTGTGAGCCGGCAAGCAGAATCGCCGGCTCCAGCGGCCTCAGGCAGCCAGCGCCACCAAAGAATGCCCCCGAACCCTCCGGGAGGATTGAGGATCATGGACGTACCGACTCCCAACACGACTCAACGTGTAGAGTCGGCAGCCCAACTTCCTGCACAAGAAGCAAACACCGAGGTCGTCAGCAGATCTGTGGGTAATCGGTGTTTAATACTGGCTTTGAGGAACACACGCTTACCCCCAGACTTCAAAGGGCCGCGTAAAATTCCGAACTACATGGCTGACATGGACCCGACAGCTTGGATTGAAACTTATGAACTAGCCATGGACATGCTTCACGCTGGCGAAGAGGTATGCGCCCGATACTTCACGATGATGCTGGAAGGGCCGGCTCGCACATGGTTCAAGAATCTCCTAGAAAATTCCATCACCTCTTGGACAGATCTCAGAGAGAAGTTTGTCAATAATTTCCAAGGGAACTTCCAGCGAGCTACGACAATAGTCGACTTGGAGCACTGTGTTCAGAAAGAAGGAGAGTCGGCCCTAAGCTGGGCACGACAAGTTGCGTACATAATCCATTCCTCGAATACCATTACTGTGCAGACAACAGTAATTGCCTTGGAAAGGAACTGCAAGTTCGAGCCTCTAGTACACAAGCTTGGCCGACTCAAGAGGACGGTCAGTAACATAGGAGAGCTCATGAACGCAATCATCAAGTATGCCGAGTCTGACAAAACCAAAGATACCGATGCAGAAGAGGATAAAGCCACCCAGGGAAAAAAGAACAACGACAAGGGATCCCAAAACCAGAATCAACCAGGAAAACAACAACTCGATCAGAATACTTCTTACTTGGTAGCCAACACAACTGTCGGCTCCCAAAGGCAGAAGCAGGGGGGCAACGACTACCGCGGCAAGCTGGAAAGAAACTTCCAACCCCCTGTCACCTTCGAAGAAGCTATTAAAATACATTGCCCTTTGCATAGCAAACCCGGCCGTCCAGCCTCTCATACTTGGGAACAATGCAACTTCATGAAGGAATTCGAAAGGCGTGGAGGCCAGGCCCCCCCCTGGGTCAGGTGGTGGAGCCGGTCAAAACAGTAACAGCCAAAACATAGGTCAGCAAGGAGCCGGTGGAGCACCATAGTACCAAGGATCCCAGGGAGGGGTGCAAAAAAACCAATCGAGGGGGGGGGGGGTGCTCGATACCAATCAAACCCGAAACAACTCCAAGATCACTCAGCCTATCACGTCTTTACCACCAGCAGTTGCCGAAGGGATCGGAAGCTGCATCAGAGAGCCACCATGTCCATGGTCACAGAGCCAGCTTGTCCCAGGTGGCTCAACTGGTCCGAGCAACCGATCACCTGGACAAGGGGGGACCACCCCCCCTGTGGTAGAAAACACGGGTTCTCTTGCCTTGGTAGTTTCTCCACAAATTGGATGCTACACATTGGATAAAGTACTCATGGATGGAGGAAGTAGCATCAACATCCTTTACTATGAGACCTTCCGTAGGATGGGACTGACCCAAAAACAACTACAAACCTCCAACACCGTGTTCCATGGAATAGTCCCAGGAAAGTCGGCACGACTGATAGGCAAGATCTACCTGGAGACGGCCATTGGAACTCCTGAGAATTTTCGATCCGAAATCATACCCTATGAGGTGGTGAAAGTCGAAAGTCCATATCATGCCATATTAGGCAGACCGGCTTATGCCAGGTTCATGGCTAAACCATGCTACGTCTACCTAAAACTGAAAATACCTGGTCCCTACGGCCCAATTACAGTGGACGGGAGTCGATCCAGAGCTAGGGGGTGCGACAAGTAGCATGCAAAATTCGCACAGTCGGCCTGCGCCAAAGAGGACCTATCAGAATTCCAGGAGAAGGTACACCCGGAAGACACCACCATCCTGAAGAAACCGACTCCCGACAACAACCCCAAGTTCCAACCGGCTCAGGACACGAAGAAAGTCGACTTTATTCCCGGTGATGCCTCCAAGAAGTTCATTATCGGGACATAGTTGTCTGACAAATAGGAAAGCGCGCTCATCGAGTTCCTCCGTGAGAATCGGGACATCTTTGCATGGAAACCTTCTGACATGTCAGGCGTCCCAAGGGAACTCGCTGAGCACCACCTAAACATCGATCCTAAGCTAATGGAGGTCAAGCAATTCCTTCGTCGCTTCAATGACGAAAGGAGAAACGCCATTGGGGAGGAGATAGCCCGGCTCCTTGCCGCCGGGTTCATTATGGAAGTATTCTATCCGGAGTGGTTGGCAAATCCGGTCCTCGTTTTGAAAAAGAACGGGACCTAGCGCATGAGCATAGACTACACCAACCTAAACAAGGCCTGCCCAAAAGATCCTTTCTCTCTACCTCGCATCGATCAAATTATCGACTCTACTGCAGGGTGCGAGCTCCTGTGTTTTCTCGATGCCTACTCCAGTTACCACCAAATCAAGATGTCTCTAGAGGACTACGAGAAGATGGCTTTTATCACTCCCTTTGGGATATACTGCTACACTTCTATGCCTTTCAGCTTGAAAAATGCAGGGGCACATATCAGCGGACGGTCCAGAGCAGCCTCAAGGTGCAAATTGGGCGCAATGTACAAGCTTACGTGGACCATATAGTCATCAGGTCCAAAATTGCCGACTCACTCATCGGTGACCTCCAAGAGACCTTCAAGAATCTACGCAAGTACCAGATGAAGCTAAACCCGGCCAAGTGCACATTTGGGGTTCCTGCAGGAAAACTCCTCGGGTACATAGTATCAGAAAGGGGCATAGAGGCAAACCCGAAGAAGATCAATGCCATCATGGATCTCCATAGCCGGCCTCTGTGAAAGGAGTCCAACGACTCACAGGATGTGTAGCGGCCCTAAGTCGGTTTATCAGCCGGCTTGGGGAAAAGGCGATTCCCTTATACCGACTCTTGCGAAAGTTAGAAAAATTCTTTTGGGATGATGAAGCCGATGAAGCCTTGGAAGCACTAAAGAAACAATTGTCCCAGGCCCCGATCCTGGCGGCTCCCAAGTGTAAGGCCTGATATGCAGTACTGTTCCAGATCTAGATGTTTCCATCCAGATCCGGGGACGGAGCACATATCGGTCCCACCGCGACATATGACATAGCCATATGCCCCGGATTTCCAACATGATATCACAACATTACAAATACAAGGATACAACATCTCATACAATCGGCATACAGCTGCCTTAAATACAATACAATAGCGATCAAATGCCTACTGGCAAAGAGAAAAACATCGATCCCATAACCACACGGGTCCAGGCCCTCCGCCGGGATCCGCCTAACTAGTCGTCGTCGAGTCTCCACGTGAAACGTCGATCACCATACCTGTTGTCGATCAAGAACCCTGAAAAGAGTTTGGGGCTAGTATCATGAGTATAGAAGTACTCAGCATCCAACTGTAGTGGTCAACTGACCCAGCAAGGACTTCATCACTCGTCATTCTAGGAGAACTAGTAGTTTACGGTAAGGATGGGGTAAGTGGTGAGGTTGCTGGCGCACTAGCATTTATGAAGTGGCTAACGATCTAGCGAGTAAGATAAGAAGGCAAGAATCCGATGAGGAATCGCCTCCCACAAGTCTTGCTATCAGCTACTTACGCAAAAATAACACGTATCCTATCCTTGTCCTCCTCTTCGCATCCCGACGAAGAAGAAGCAGTCAAGGCACACAAACACGTTGATCAAGTTATATTAAGATTATCTCAGTTGTTGTTGTCTACGAACAAGGAGTAGGTCTCAAGTCGTCCATAACCGTGGACACGGCTTCTCGAAAAGATTTAACCCTGCAGGCTTGTACCAACTGCCCATTACAAGGCTCCGCACGCACGCCCATCTCTCTCAGTTGCTACCCATGATAGGCAACCATTTTATGATTTAGTCCCAAGAGATCTGGATCGACAGGTCCCTCTAACTAACAACGCACAAATCCTGGTGCCCTCGGTGAGTCGACATCCAACTCAAAAGCCGGCCGCGCTTTCGAATCGGCCTCTACCGTCTGGACGAGGTCAGGTGAGCTACCCAAAAAGATGTGGGCAGCCCCCTAGCTTCCAGGTGTGAACCAACAAAGAAACCATGTCTCCGCTGGCCCAAGTTATTTTAAAGAATATCTTCCAGGAGCGACCCAACAGACACACACACGGTTTTCAAATGGTAAATCAGCTTGGGCCACCACTAGAAATGTTGGAAGCTAGGTAGGTAAGAAAAGGGGACCCCATAAAATCCCACACGCGGTTAGGAACACTCAGTCTTAAAACCAATACCCAGAACTCGGATCCTAGGTGACTCGAATGGAACAAAGCGTCGGGGTGGGATAGCCTAGACCTTCCATCCTTTGTCGAATATAGTCAACATTTATAATAACCATATCATCCATAAGAATAATAATAATGTGATATCCCAAACCAAGGAGTAACAAGGTAACATCGTAGCATCCTAAGCATGCATACTAAGCAGGGGCTGAGCAACGAGCAATAGAAACATAGCAGTACATGGTTTGCTGGGAAGGGACATGGTTGTATCGGTTTGAAAGAGGCTGTAAACATGTGGTACGATCAAACATCGGACCTAACCTAGACTAGCATGCAAACCGCTGGTTGAAATAGAATGGATCATAAGTAATGTATAGTCCTTGCCTGTTGATAAGTCGGGTTACGAAGGTGTAGTTGATCGCAAGCTCGCATCGTCTCCGAGAGGTACCCGCGGAAGCACACAAGACGGTAAACACTGGAAATCAATCAACGAGGAAGCATATATTACTACGAAGCAAACACGAGCAAGCATCAACAAGAAGGCAACACGAGACAACGCACTACGGTAGCGCATCTATCGTCGAGAGCGATTACTAACAGGTTAAGTGGAGTACTCGTCACAGACGGCGATACCGCACATTTAGAAAGGTTCAAGTTGTTTAGCTACACAAGGTGAGCAAAGGTTGTTAACATGGCATGTCACCCAAGCATGGCATAACACACAAACATGTCAAGAGGTGAAGCATAAATAAACTATCTATGCTAGTCACTTTAAGTGGGGGGTAAAACCTATACATGCCAACTATTACGGACCCCATGATAAATATTGCAGTTGGTACTGTTTTTCCCTAAACAATATTTTATTATTTTGATTAGCAAGCAAGAGCACCATAAACACAATCTACATGAAAATCTAGTCAAGTTACATATAAGAAACATTTTAAACGGAGCAACGGTTAAAAAGTTATTAAAGAAACAGTTTACGGTGGCAAGCAGTTGTAATTAGCAGGTAAACATCATGTTAGCAAATTCAAACATGGAAACAAGCAACATTTTATTAATCTACACGCAAAACGGAGCAACTTTCATGTAGAAAGCATCTCCATCGGCGCTACCGGTAAAAAGATACGGACACCGCAAAAAAAATACAATCTGCAATTTAAATAAGCCCAGAGAAAAAAAATAAAACAGTTAACGGGCCAAAACAGGGGCGCTATATAACTAAACAGTGCACCGTGGCGAGATTTACTCATCGGGCCGGCCCAACAGCAGCACAGCAACAACAACAAAAAAGAGGCGGGGCACCTCACCTCTAGGCCGTGGGCGCGGGTGCGCTGGGCCTTGGAGAGGCCGGCCCAGCCGGGCGCATCCGAGAGGGCAAACGGGCACGAGGCCTCGTCCTCGTCTTCGTCCCGATACAGGACGCCAGCGACAGCCTTCCGGCGCGGCGGCGCAGCGTGATGGGGTTCCGGCGTGGGCGGCACAGGGGGAGGAGGAGGACGCGGCGAGGCGGATCCGGCGGCTCCTCGCCGGATCTGGCTGGAGGAGGATCTGGGACGGCGGGTGGCGAGCTTCGTCTCGGCCATGGCGGCTCGACCTCGCAGAGAGAGAGAGGGTTAGGGAGAGAAGGGGGAGAGAAGAAAGCAGGGAGAGGAGAGGGAGCACATGGCGTGGACCTCACCGGAGGAGGCGCGGCCGCTCGCCGGCGCGCGACGCGGCGGTGACTGGAGATGAGGCCAAGGCGACTCGGCGACCTCCATGGGAGCGACAGTGTGCCGCGGGCTTCCCGGGCCCGGCGGCGGAGGAGCGGGCCAGCGGCCGCGGATCTCGGCCCGGCGGGGCCCGAACGCATTTGGTGGCTGGCTGGGGGCTACGTGGCCAGATCTGGGTCGTCAGATCCCAGATCTGACGGTCTAGATCTATTGGGGGCCAGGGTTTCGGATTTGGGGGATTTTGGACGAAAATTGGAGCAAAATTGGGGGTGTGGATGCAATTTTTGGCTAGGGAAACCCTAGAAAGGGGTGGGAGAGTGGTGGTCTTTATATAGTCCAGGTGGCTGGCAGTTTGCAAAAACATCCCCTGTTTTCTCTCGCGCGCGCGGTGTTTACGTTTCTGACCGCCCGGGGTCCGCAGGACCTCCGATTCGGGTAAAACTTCGAACTGCGCGATCAGCGCGTCGAGCCGGCGGCGTTCACCTCGCGCTGGAACCGTTATGAGAACACTTTCCTTCGTGCTATAAAAATATCCCGTTTAATTATTAAACGGGGTTTTTCGTTCCGTTGGCTGCGGCTTGTCTCGGGCGGTTTTCGCGACGGTGATCGGGTGAAACTCGGTGTCGCAAAGGTCGAGTGTCAGGGTGGCAAGGGTCGTTCTCTATCCGGTACGAGATAAGAGGGGGGGGGGGAAATAGTCGCTGATCGATAAATTGGGGATGCAAACACCGCAAACAAATCAAACAATCAAACAATTCACGCAGAAAACAAATTTTTTAATTTTTGTGAAATATGGGCTGTTACACCAAGCCAAAAGAGCTGATGGTACTCTATATCTCATCCGACAACCGAGCAGTCAGTGCCGTAGTTATGGTTGAGCGTATGGAAGACGGCAAAGAATATCTTCTGCAGAGACTAATGTACTATGTTAGTGAGGTCTTGACTTCATCAAAGCAACACTACCCTCATTGACAGAAGCTAGTTCTTGGTGTGTTTATGGCAAGCCGGAAGCTCAAGCACTACTTACAAGAGCACCACATAACTGTGGTAAGTTCAGCACCTCTTGCAGATATCATCCAAAACCGTGAGGCCACGAGAAGGATCGCAAAGTGGGCCATAGAGTTGGGGGCTTATCACATCAAGTATGAACCACACACGACCATTAAGTACCAAGCACTAGTCGATTTCATCAATGATTGCACAGAAATCCAAGCACCACCGGAGAATCCGATCACCAAGTACTGGACGATGCACTATGATGGGAGTCGGCAGCTGCAAGGGTTAGGAGCCGGCGTGGTCCTCACTTCTCCCAAGGGAGAAAAAATCTTCTATGTATTACAGCTGCAGTTCACTTGCACCAACAACGCAGCCGAATATGAGGCTCTACTCCACGGACTGCGGTTGGCCCGTGAGATGAACATAAGTCGGATCCGATGCTATGGTGATTCCGACCTTGTCTCTCAGCAAGTGTTAGGAAGGTGGAACTCCAAAGATGCTACTATGGATGCCTACCGATGGGAGGTAGAAAAACAAGTTGGTTTCTTTGTTGGATACCAAGTGGACCATGTGGAACGAAAGTTAAACGAAGCTGCGGACGCTTTTTCCCGGATCGGCTCTCAACGAAAACCGGTTCCACCGAATGTCTTCCTCGACGTCATAACGAAGCCATCCGTGCAAATACCAACAGAACAAGATATAGAAGAACCGGATCCAGAACCGGCTCTAGTGGCTGCGGTACATGCTACCCCGCCCTCATGGGTTGTGCCATATTTGGACTACAAGGCCCGGGGAGTCCTACCAGCTGATGAGTTAGAAGCCATGCAAATCATCAGGAGAAGCAAACCTTTTGTGTCCTCAACGGTGAGCTACATCGGCGAAGCCCTTCAGACGTTTTTCAGAGATGTGTGTCACCAGAAGAAGGCAGAGAAATCCTCAATGAGATACACTCTGGATATTGCGGGCATCATGCCGGCTCTCGTTTGCTGGTGGAAAAAGCCCACAGACAGGTATTCTACTGGCCCACGGCTCACACAGACGCAGAGGACATAGTCAGGAAGTGTGATGGATGCCAACACTATGCAAAGAAAGCACACGTGATGGCTCAAGAACTCTGGATGATCCCAATCACTTGGCCCTTTGTGGTGTGGGGGCTTGATATGGTGGGACCTATCAAAAGGTCGCCCAACAAGAATACACATTTGCTGGTGGCGGTTGACAAATTCACCAAGTAGGTTGAGGCAGAGCCAGTTAGTAAGTGTGATGCAGAGACGACACTGAAATTCTTGAAAAAGATAATATACAGATTCGGCTACCCCCACAGCATCATCACTGATAACTGGTCTAACCTATCAGAGGGGGTTATGCAGCGATTCTGCCAAAAGGAGCACATCCGACTCGACCTCGCATCAGTAGCTCACCCACAAACCAATGGACAAGCCGAGAGATCCAACGAAGAGTTACTTAGAGCCATCAAACCCCAACTCTTCGTTCCTCTTGAGAGGACACCGTGGTGCTGGGAATTAGAATTGCCCTCAGTATTGTGGAGTATCAGGACGACTCCTAACAGGTCAACAGGTTATACGCCCTTTTTTCCTGGTCTATGGAGCCGGAGCCGTTCTCCCAAGTGACATCCGTCACGACTCACTACGAGTCACCGCTTATGTGGAATCCAATAATGAGAAAGCCAGACAAGACGCCTTAGACATCCTCGATGAAAAGCGCGAACTTGATGCAGCTCAATCGTCTATCTACCAACAAGATTTACGGTTATATCATAGTCGTCGCATCAGAAGCCGGACTTTCCAGGAAGGTGAGTTGGTGCTCCGCCTCATTCAAAAGAAGGATGGAATGCACAAGTTATCTTCTCCATGGGAAGGACCGTTTGTGGCCAGAAAAAACCTATACAATGGATCCTACTACTTGCTTGATATACGCGAGAAGGCAAAGTCACGCACCTCGATGGAGGAGACTCCCAGGCCGTGGAACATCGCACTACTCCGTCCATATTACACCTAAGTAGAGTAGGAAACTATTGTATCAAGTCGACACTCGTCACACCGGCTTTCGCCATATGTATATATAAGTCGACATTTGTCGCAACCGGCCACCAACGTATAATGAAGTCGGTTTTCATCGCAAACCGACCCTCAGTCAAATTAATAAAGTTGATCTTCAAATCGCATTTAGGCCATCGCCATAATTAAAAGTCGACTTTGGTCGCAAACAGGCTATCGCCATAAAGTCGACCTCGTCGCACCGTCTATCGCCACACTTATGCATTAAATAAAAAAATTCATATTTCATATAGTCTTTCATACATTGCATATTGCATCATGTTTACATCACATTACATATTGCATCATAAACCGCATAATTCTCAGAGACCTGGGGGCTTGATCAACCCTCTACCGGCTCTGGGCATGTATATTGCTTAGATAAGGTGAAAGAGGGGGAGCCTGATGACACTCATCGAGTCCTACCAGAAAAAGGCGGCATATACATGTATTTATTTTACTTGTCTTTGTTTTGATAAGGGATAAAAGGAAGGTTTGATGGTTCCCATCGATTCTTAAAAACCGAGGATATCCTGGCATACACATGACTTGGCCACACCACCCGGCCTGTACAGTTTAGAGCTTCCTTGACTATCGCGTGACCGGTTGGTCTCAACTTTGAGGTTTACATAAAACCATCTATCAAAGTTAGTCCTAAGAGCCGGGCACGCTAGTTACTGGAAAGCCGACTCTACAGAGATGTTTCGACTTTCCTAACAAATAATCTCTCTCAACGCAAGAAGATGAGGTTTAAGTCGACTTCTTGGGGGAGTGCCCGGTATCTTTATCTTTATTTTTGTTGTTTGAGGTCAAGTTTATTGTCACATCATGTCTAGGGAAGTTATCTTATAAAATAGGTGTTTGAATTGAGGTCTATCACTCCTTGTGGAGAGTCATGTAACCGTGAGTGTGCTGTGTCTATGATGGAATATTAATGAGAAGTCTATTGTTTTCTTCGCTGCACTCGGTATTCTCTTCACGCAGTCGACCTTATATGATGATTCTTATGGGAGTATTGATCTTACTTATCAGTTATGGCTTTGGAAACTTTATTTAATCTTGGAAAACATAGCTTTGGTTATAACAACAAGCATGAGTGTTTCCAGTAGCGACATAGACAAAACCTTTATGTTCTTATGCTTGAAGTGTTATGCTAACAAGGAAGACAACTTGATGTTTCATGCCAATTCTTAATGTAGAATTTATATTGTTTTGCATCCATGTCAACATCATTTGTCTGCTTTTAAAAGCCTTTGCTAGCCAAACCTTGTATTAAGCGGGAATACTGGTTGTGCACCCATACCTTGAAACCTTAACCTACCAAAGAGTCCACCTTGCCTTTCCTATTTGTAGTATTTCACCGCCACTCCTAAAGTATATTATTCATGTGCTATCTTTAAACCTTCAAGATAGTATACCCCCTGTTTTGTGCCTCTGCTTTAGCTCATGCGGAAGTACTAGGTAATTCATGATTTCTTATGCTGGACATGTTTTATCCCCTAAACAACTAAGTCATGCGCTGTCTTATTCATTTCCTTCGATGATTTGAGATTCAGGAAACCATCATTTTTAGGGGTCATCCTCCGTGATAAAACTTTGCTCTTGGAGTTGTGCTTCGATAACTTGAAAATCTTCCTTGAAGCTTTATCACGTAGCTTGTCCTTCAGGAACCTAATCACCTGTTTACACTAGAAAACATTGTTAGTTCCTCTACTGTGTTGTCCAACAATATCCAAAACACATGGGGGAAAAACTTTGCTCTTACAATCTCCCCCTTTTTGGACTATTGTTGGCAAAACAGGCATCGATACAAGATATTGAAGTTATTGTGAAGTGATGGGAACTAACTCTAAGATATAAAGTTTTTGACTCCCCCTGAGTTCAAGCATCGAAGATTTATATAGTCGGAGTGAATGTTTGATGGAATATTTCTTCGGTGGAGAGCAAAACAAATATCTTCGTGAAGAGTATTAAATTAGAGAATAGCAATCCATAAGTATGTACAATCCCTTCCAATGACATGTGACTTAGAAATAATAACCACCTGCAAGATAGATAATGCGAAGAGGAACTTGCAAGCAAGGGGTTATTAAAACTTAAGTGTAGCACAGTAGTAGCACAACCGAATGTAAACTTAAGTTACAACCCAATCGAATGGAATGGAATGTTTGCTGTAACTTAAACCAAGGGAAGCAAAATACGAATGCATAAATCCTTTCCCTGATGCAAATCTAACTCATCGATGCCAACATTCTCCCCATTTTTGTCAATGATTGGACAAAAGGTTGGGAAGTGGATCGAGAGAACTACTGCGCGGTATCAACACCCTTGGAGCCCGACGAAACTGAACTTCACGAGGACTCGCCCGAAGAAGATTGATCTCCTCAAGATTATTCTTCCGACTCATGCAAAGGAAGAGCTTCAAAGGTCTTCGTGGCGATGAGGTCGATGTCGAGGTCGCTGTCATCGATGCCGGCATCGTCCTTGGATGTGACTGAGTCGTTGTCGGAGACGGTGTCGGGCCTGATGGGATCTGGCTCGTTGACGAAGAAGACTTCATCAAGCTTGTGAAGGGGTGGGAGCTTCTGATTCGGTCGTTAAACTTTGTCATCCCTTGAAAAGTTTCACTGCAAGTTCTCGTACTCTTTGAATATGCGATCATTGCGAAGAGCCTTGACATAATTGAATTTCCAAAGCCCTTGACAGGAATGGCGCTTCAGCACACGAAGATATTGATTGTTGTTTAGTGCTATGTTGCCAACACGATTGATCTCATCAGCCAAGAATTGCATCTGGCGTTGATTTGCTTCAATGAAGTTCTCAAGCATTTTCTGCGACCGAAGATTAACTTCAAATTGATGGCAGTCTTTCTGGAATTTCTTTGATACATTCCTCTCATTAACTTCATGATGAACACCAACATATGTGGCAAAGATATCGTTGGGTTTCCTCAGCAATTCCAAAGTGTCACACACTGGAGGAGTAAAAAGCTTCGGATGATGGCGTGCTACAAAATCTTCATTGCGGCCATAATTGTAGACGGCCTGCAGCTAGGGAACATATGGCTTCAATGTAAACGGGAGTTCTGCAGCATGCACCAAGTTGCGAAGGAAGCATTCTTCAAAATCAAACACCATTCCATGCGTGAGCTTCATGATGGCATGTCAAACTTCTGGATAAATATTCGATTCCTCCAAAGAAGTACTCAATGGGATCAAATAGTTTGACAAGATATAGAACCTAGTCTTGGAGATGAATATCAAGTGCTTCGGGCGAATGTTTTCTGGTATGTAATCAACTGTGATCTCAGTGTCCAGCAAAGTAGCAAATTGAGCTTCGGTGAGATCTGGTTCCATGTGAATCTTTTCAAGTTCTCTAGTGTGCCTCGGAATATTGAAAATTTCTATGAAATCTCCGGAAGACATTCTGAAGATTTGACCTTGGATTGTCCATTCAAGAATCCATGTACTAGGCTCATTGGCATCATCCAAAACATAGAGTGTAGAATAGAATTTCTTAATGAGTTCAGAGTTGAAGGGAGTGCTCAAGGCAAACAACCTGGTCATATTCTGAGACTCAATGGTTTCGGTGACGTTCTGGAAGCATGTTGCAATTGATAAGCTTCGCATGTCGAGATAGTGGTGGAGGAACAATGCACTCTTCTGGCAGTAGACTTTGGTGTATAGGATTTGTTGCTCTACTTTCCAGAAGCAAAGATCATCTGCCATGCGGGGCGAAGCCTATGGACTTGTCTTGAAAAATCTGTGCTTCTTCTAATGCTGTTCAAGACTGAATTCCGGGCCATGACGCGAAGAACAACACATCCCCAAGCTTAATTCCTGCTCATCCTCGAGTAGGTAAATGATAACAAGCATAATTTCTATGGTGACATGCTTCCAACCATATAAGAACTTTGAAGTAAAGAAATCAAGGCATGTAATTCAATTCAAGTCATAACAGGCAAGAGTCTATATTAGCATTGAAACAAGCAACATAAGAACATAAAGGTGCAAGATCTCTCGCTGTCCGTGACTCGAATGTCTCCAAATGGTGTTTGCGTGCAAGAAAGGGGATAGTGATATACGAGAGAGTAAAAAATAGTTTTTATTGTTGAGAACTTAATCTACTAAAGTTTCACACTTGGTCTTCTTTGGAATCTTATCTTGACTCATCCCCAGACCACTAGCCAGGTACAAGTCAAAATGATCCACTCCCTTTCGATATTTTGAGCACTCATGCAATGGATGAGCGTAAGCAAGAAAGTTGACAATTAGGATGGAAAATAGAGAAAAATGATGGGGGAGGAAGACAAAAAAGGTGTGAAAGGCTCACATCAATGAGGACAATCATAGGCAAGAGAAAGCCAAATGATAGACATGATGTGAGGAGTAGGTATTGCCATGCAACGGATGCACATATGAGCTAAGGTAAGCTCTCCAATGGAACTAGTGGGGGTGCATGCAACTTGCTTGCTCAAGAAGACCTAGAGCTCATTTGAGGAGGCTCATCATTGGAATATACAAGCCAATTTCTATAGTGTGAAGGTCCCCACATAGCTATATGCATGAATGATAATCTCTATGGAATACAAGATATAAGATGGAGTACGAGTGTGGATCTCTCAAAAGTAATAGTAGTGTGCCTCTTCTCTCTTTTTATTTCTTTTTCTATTTTTTCTATATTTTTTTGGTGGCCTCAATGGCTCTTTCTATTTAACTCTCATTTTTCCTCTTTGGGATCTTTTGATTTTGTCCTCTTTTGGATGTTTTCCTCATTTTAGGGGCAACACTCTATATATTACAAGAAGTATAGAAGATATTTCACACTTTACAAAAGTACTCAACATAAAGAAAATGAAACTATCATGAAGTATGAAAATGTATGCCTCTGCCAGTGTAGCAGGATATGCAATGATACTAGCGCGTCATGTAGAAATGATTAGGCAAAGGCCCAACTAGCATGCGGCTCATCGATCAAGCAAAAGCATGTATGACATGAAGATCAAGTCATGAGAAGGTGGATGTTGCATGGCAATGTATCTCGGAAAGGCTATGGAAATGCCTTGATAGGTAGGTATGGTGGCTGTTTTGAGGAAGGATATAATGAGGCTTATGATGATAGAGCGTATCGTGCCAAGGATTTGGATGCACCTGCGAAGTATGCGTGAACTCTCGAGGTGAGAAAGGGCAATGCACGGTACCGAAGAGGCTAGAAAAATATGGCTAGGTGGAAGTGTCAAATTTCGAATACTCACATTAGTCCGAAGAACTCATGCACTTATTATCGGTAACTCTCAATATAATTAGGAGTTTCACAAAGAGACAAGTACCCCGAGGAGGAGTGTATGGGGGTTTGGTTATTCTTGCGCATCCTCGACTCATGGTACGTGAGTGTACTCTAATATTCGATCCCTCCAAAGATTAGTGATCCATCTAGTAGCTAAAGTTCTCAACTAATTTTGTAAGTTTTTCGAAAATAAACACAGATTTCCCAAAATACGACATCTATCACTAATAGGCTAAATCTCTTGACACCAAAAGTTCAAACATTACTCATGGAAATACCTCAAAACTATTGCAAGTTACTACTACAATTGAATAGCAACCTCAATTACCTACTTCAAGTCAAGACACAAAACTCAGTGCAACAGGCAAACTCTCTACACAAGATAAACATGAAAACTCAAGAGAGTTCCAGCAAAGAACTAAACAAAATCTCTTAAAAAGATAAGCATGAAAACTAAGAGCTAAACATGACAGCAGCTACGGAAAAGATAAAGAACACACACATCAAAGATAAGCATGAAAATCCTATGTTGTGTTCTAGCGTGAAGTGGAGCGTGTTTCTCTCCCACACAGAGAAAGTTGCGTTCTAACTTGTTATGAACATCAAGCAAATCTAAAGAAAACTAAAAAGGAAATAAAGAGCAAGACGCTCCAAGCATAGCACATAACGCATGAAGTGATAAAAATATAGTGGAACGAAAGACGAACTGATAGTTGTTGATGGAGAAAGGGATGCATGGGGGCATCCCCAAGCTTAGATTCTTGAGTCTTCTTGAATATTTCTTGGGGGTGCACGGGGGAATCCCCAAGCTTGAGCGTTTGACTCTCCTGAATCTTCGTTTATCATCTTCCCTCGCACACTTGAAAACTCCCTTCATACATAACTCATCATAATTTGATTAGTGAGGTTAGTACCCACAATAAAATAATTTTTCTTTACTGGAAATAAGGATATTCTTGAAGAGCTACTGTTTCTCAAGATTGTCAAAAAGTTTTTGCAAAGAAAAATCAAGCTTGAGGTTTGCAAAATGAAGAAAATGAAAAACAGGACAGAATTTTGTTTTTGCACTTTTACAACTCAAATAAAAAAGTCAGAACATACCAAAGTTCCATGATTGTATAGTGCACGCTGTGTAAAAAATTCAGCTCAAAAAGATGAACTGGGAATTTTCTATGATTTTTCCCGTCACGAGGACAGAATTTGTTTTCTGGACAACATGTCACAACTTTCACTTCCCTTGTCATATGAGGCTAAAAATGGCACAAAGCTTGAAAAGTCAAGAAACAATGATGTTGCTACAGTAGTAACAAACATCAAGACACGACAAAAGAAAAATAAACCTAATTCGTTGTGGGCTGCCTCCCAAAAGCGCTTTCTTTTATGCCTTTAAGCTAGGCATGATGCAAAAAGAGAAGATCAAGTTTTATCAAGAGTAAGAGAATAGCTAGCCCGTGTAATGGAATCAAAAGGTAACTTAATCTTCTTTCTAGGGAATTGTTCCATCCCTTTCTTGAGAGGGAACTGGAATTTTATATTCCCTTCTTTCATATCAATGATAGCACCAACGGTGCGAAGAAAAGGGCGTCCCAAAATAATTGGACATGATGGTTCGCATTCAGTGTCCATAATAGTAAAATCAACTGGAACATAATTGTCATTGAAAATGATAAGAACATCATCGATCTTCCCCAAAGGTTTCTTTACAAGAGAGTCAACAAGACGAACACCAAAAGAACAAGAATCAAAAGGTTTCAATTCAAACATATCATACATTCTTTTGGGCATAATGGAGGTACTAGCTCCAACATCACATAAAGCATATGAAGAGAAGTTATTCAACTTAATTTTAATCATAGGATCCCAACCATCTTCTAGCTTTCTAGGTATGGAGGCTTCTACCCTAAGCTTCTCCTCCCTAGATTTAATGAGAGCATTAGTGATATGCTCCGTGAAGGAAAGATTAAGTGTTCTAGTGTGGGGATCTCTAGACATCTTGTGAAGGAAACAAATAACTTCAGGAAGGGTGCAATTTTCAAAATCAAGGTCACTACTATCAAGTAAAGTGGTAGTGGTGTCCTTTAGGCTCACTTGTTTGGTAGCTTCTATAGTCATACGAGTTTCTTCTATGGTTGAGGTCATAGCATCAGCATTAATACGTCCTATGGGACTAGGGGTGCATTGGGTTATAAGAGTTTGGATATCCTCAACAACTTGGATAGTAGCAACGTTATGGTGTGTAGGAAGGCTCTTAATTCTATGTTCTTCCTCCTTTTCTCTAGCCCATCTGTGACGCCCCCAAAATCGATTCGTGTACAGTAATCATACACGCAAGGTACACGATCGAGATCAGGGACTCACGGTGAGATATCACAACACAACTCTACAAATAAAATAATACAAGCTGTTTAATACAAGCCAGGGGCCACGAGGGCTTGAATACAATAGCTCAAGAGCACAAGGTTAGAGGAAGCAATAGTATCTGAGTACAGACACAAGGAATACAAGGTTTCCTTAAGAAGGCTAGCACAAATAACAACAGATCTAAAAGGCGAGGCCTCCTGCCTGGGAACCTCCAAACTACTCCTGGTCAACGGGGAACTCGACGTCGTAGAAGGCATCGGGGGATCTCCGGCTCCTAGACTGCAAGGATCCAACGTCGACTGCAGCGGCTGATAAATCATTTAGTTTAATTATTCAGCAGGTGGACCCACATGTCATAGAAACATTCATAAAACCATTTTAATTAATTAAACTAGTAGTGGCTGTCCACATGTTATACACACGAGGGACATAGTTAAATTTTCTTAATCTAACCAGGGGGTTACTATTGGCCTGGGCCCATATTTAAGCCTAACAGGGGTTATACATTTATTTTAACAGGGGGTTTATCTCAATTCAGTTTTAATTAGGGGGTGCTAACCTAATTAGGGGATTAGCTACCTAGGAGGGCCTACACGTCAGTGGGGTTAGCCCACATTAAACTGCTACGTGCGTGTGCACGCACAAACGCCGGCGGCGAGGCCCTAGCGGCCATCTCCGGCGAGCTGGGGAAGCGGAGCTGTGGAGGGGCGGGCGTGGTCGGGTGCGGCGAGACACGCACGGCGGAGAAGGGCGGATGGGCGCGACAAGCCGAGGCGAGCAGGAGCACGCGCGGGCTCGGCCGAGCTCATGGCTATGGCGGCCGGTGGCAATGGCGCCGACGGGAACGACGAGCTAGTGCACAGAATCAAGCCCGGAGAGGGGCAAAATGGGGAGGGGCTCACATTGGAGCTCGGGAGCGCGCACACGGAGTTCGGGGCGCGGTGAGGACGACGTATTCGTTGCTGGAACGTGGCGACTGCGGCGGAGGAGATGGCGTCGCAGGCGAGCGCACGAGGCCTCCCCACTCGATTCAGTGCGCGGGGTGATGGAGAGGACGACACCGGAGCTCCCAGACGTGATGGCTCGGCCCGGGGAGGTGGGTGGCCGCGCCGGCGACGATGGCGCGCCCACGGCTGCGCGTGGCGAGCGAGGCAGGGAGGGTGGCGGCGGCACAAGGGAAGAATGGAAGGGGTCTAGGGTTTTGCTGAGGCAGAGGCGCGAGGGGGCCTTATCTCCTCCAAGGAGCTAGGGGATGGGTGACACGGCGATGTGGAGGCCATGGCGGGCGTGGATGCCTGCCACGGTCGCTCTCTCCTGTAACGATGTAGGGGAAAGGATAGGGTGGGCTAGTGGGCTGGGTTGGACCAGTGGGGGGGGGGGGGGTTGCCGCCCTAGGCGACTTTCAGTTCTTTTTTTTCTATTTCATTTTGTCTTGTTTCTCCTAGCTATTTATTTTGTTTAGCCATCAAATGGAATTTTGTAAAACATGTCACTTGTTGCAATATTTGTGTTGCCTTTTAGAGAAATGCCACAAAAAGTTTGGGCATTATTAAAAATCATTTAGTATCTGTTTTTGAACTACAATGGGTAAATGGTGTTGTTTTGCTACTGATTTGAATTGTTTGATATTTTAATCATTGTAATAAATGATCAAAGTTGGACTATCATGGTCCATTGATTTTTAGGGATTAAAAAAATTGGTTGCACAAATTTTGGACAAAGTTTATTTATCACATTGTTTTGCAATTTTTATTTGGGCTGAATTTGAACAGAGACATGATCAAACATGGCAATCACCGTGACTTAATGTTAATCAAAAGTGATTATTGTTACATGACACTCGGGGTGTTACACCATCTCTCTTTAAGTTTAGCCATCATCCTAATGCTTTCATTAATTTGCACTTGAATAGCGTTCATAGGAGTGACCTTCCTCTCCTCAAGAGGAGAAGTTCTAATTTTAAGTAATTCTACTTCATAGGCTAAATTGTCTACCTTCGACGAGAGATTATATAATTTGTTTAGTTTTTCCTCTACACTCTTTTTGAAGGCTTTTTGGGTAGTGATGAAGTCTTTAAGCATACTCTCTAGTTCAGAAGTGGAGTTCTTGGTGCTAGGATAAGTGTTGTTGTTCCCATAGTAGTTGGAGGGGAACGCTCTAGGATTGCTACCAAAATTACTCCTATAAGCATTGTTATTGAAGTTTTTTCTAGAGATAAAGTTCACATCTACTTGATCTTGAGCAATCAAAGAATTTAAAGGAACATCGTGAGGATCAATAGGAGATTGCTTGGTAAGTAGAGACATAATCAAGTCAACTTTTTCATTTAGGAGGAGATATCCTCGACAGATTTTACCTTCCTACCTGTTGGAGCTCTTTCGGTGTGCCATTGTTAATAGTTGGTCATCATCTCATCGAGTAGTTTTGTGGAAGCACCAAGCATTGTTGACATAAAGGTTCCTCCCACTGCTGAATCTAGGAAGTTCCGCGAGGTAAAGTTTAAGCCTGCATAAAAAGTTTGGATAACCATCTAAGTAGTCAAACCATGCGTAGGGCAATTCTTAACAAGAGATTTCATGCGTTCCCAAGCTTGGGCAACGTGCTTATTATCCAATTGTTTAAAATTCATAATATTACTCCTCAATTGGATAATCTTAGCTGGGGTGTAGTACTTCTCAATAAAAGTATCCTTGCACTTATCCCAAGAATCTATGCTATTCCTAGTCAAGGATTGAAACCAGATTTTAGCTCCTACTCTCGAGGAGAAAGGTAAAAGCTTAAGCTTAATGATATCACCATCTACTTCTTTGTACTTTTTCACATCACAGATCTCAACAAAATTATTTAAGTGCAAAGCAGCATCATCTCCAGCACCGAAGAATTGATCTTTCATAACAAGGTTCAACAAAGCAGGTTTAATCTCATAAGAAGGTGCTGAAGTGAAAGGTGGAGCAATAGGAGTGCAGATAAAGTCACTGTTGTTATGACTACTGAAGTCACACAACTTGGTGTTCTCGGTGGAACCCACAGCGGCAGCAAGCAAGATAACTATTTTTTTGATTTTTGATAATGGATACTAAAGCAAAAACTGAAAGGTAAACTAACAAGACTAAAAAGCAAAGGTAAAAGATAGTGTGCAACTCCCCTATCTTGAAGAGTGGAATCCCCGTCAACGGCGCCAGAAATTAGCTTTGATGGCTTCTTGCCCCTTGTTGGTTACCCAGAGTGGAAGGTTGAGATGTAGACAACAGCAAATTTCCCTCGGTGAAGATACCAAGGTTTGTCTCCAGTAGGACTCCGACAATGACAGGAAGGTGACAACGGCGCCAGCAATTAGGCGGTTGACATGGACCTACACACACAACAGATAACTTTTCTCCCAATGAGTACAGAGAGGTTGTCAATTCCTCCGGCGTTGTTGTTTACAAAGGATCAAACACACGGGATAATAATGATAGCGATATCAACGGAAAAGGAAATAAATCAGAAAATAAATAGCGGGTGTAAACAGTGGTGGAAATATGGACCGAGGCCCATGATGTTCACTAGTGATGTCTCTCTCCCAAAAGACGATAAAATATCCATGCGATTTAAACAAATTAAAGCTGGGAAATTGACAGGATTATGTGCGCAAACCAAAGCTAACTATGCTACTAAGAAAGGAAGAGGCTCAAAAGCTTGGGCGGTACCCCAAGACAAGTAGTCTGAAATCCATCTGCATCTACCTACTAATCATCCACCTTGAGATATCTATCCAGAACATCTCGCTGGTATTAAGTTGCGAATCCCACCCAAAGTGTAAACTCAAAGCAACAGACAACTGCATTAAAGAACTTTGCGTAAAGTAAACAATCCCTGCACCCGCAAGTAGAAGCACCGGTATTTTCTCCCTTGTGGCAACAGCACATCCCCTAGACTCATGTTTCTGTCACTCAAGCTAGTCATCAGGGGGCATGAACCCACAATCATGCATAACGCTCCCTCTTGGAGTTACTACCTCTTACTTGGCCAAAGCAATAAACAGCAACGGAGAACATGCAAGAATTACTCAAGAACATAAATATAAAAGAGGAAAATCAAATATATTACTCAAACACAATTTGAACATAGTCTAATAATCCATCAGATCCCAGCAAACTCAGCATAGCAACAGCAACAACAGAAAGATTACATATGTGCCTCGATCATGTAGGGAAGCTCACGAGGTCTAAACCATGAAGAACAAAGAGGGAGGAGAACATCACATAGCTACTGATCATGGACCCATGGTCCAAGGTGGACTACTCACGGTTCATCCGGGAAGCATCCATGGTGGTGGAGAAGCTCCCGGAGGTGGTTCCTCCCTCCGGCAGGGTGCCGGGAAGAGGGATCCTGGTGATCCCGATCTTGGAAGCGCCGCGGCGGCGGAATAGAGGAGAGATCGTGAAAAAGGGTTATTTCCTCGAGGGTTTCGGGACGAGAGAGATATATATGCGAAGGGGGGCAGACAGAGGTGGACCGGGGGCCCCAGAGGCCCCCCTGGCGTGGCCTAGGGGGTGGCCGCCCCAGGTGGCCGCCTGGGCCACCCCTGGCTCCCCTCTGGCCCCACTTTGTCTCTTCCCAAAGCTTCCTGTATGCTGATTTTTCCTATATTTTTCCCGGATTTTTTCAATAAAAAAACAGCAGAAAACAGGAACTAGCACTGGGGCTGCACTGAGTTAATAGGTTAGTCCAAATGTGATCAAAAGTGTATGGAAGTGCATCAATATCATAGCAATATCACACAAAAGATGCATGAAGCAAGCAGAAATTGTAGATACGTTTTGGACGTATCAACAACTAGCACCCTTAAAAACTAGAAAAGTTTCCCTGGGGTAATTGGAGTCAAGTTGGGTGTCTTGGCTTGGACGGCAGTGATTCCGAGGCCTTTGCTGGCGACCAGGTGGAGCAACTTGCAACGGGCCAGCGGCTTGAGAAACAGTCAAGGCCAGTTCTTGCGAAGGGTTTAGGATCTACACTTTGTCATCCTCTTCATGGGTCTCTGGTTGGGCAACATTTGATTCTGACTCTTCAACTGATCTGGCTGAAGAATAATCGCGAGAATATCAATTCCTTGAGTTTGGCGGGGTGGAGTGGTTAGATGGTTGTGCTTCACGGCGAGAGGAAATCTAAGGAGCCGGTGAGCGAGGTATTTCAGAAGAAGGGGAGCGAGTCAAATCAGCAGCTGGTGGAGGGGCATCTCTGTGTGGCACAGGGGAGGGAGCATGCGGTGGAGATGGACCATGAGGTGGAGTTGGTTCTGCGGCGGGTGGAGTTGGTGCGGGACTGCGGGGAGCAGGGGTTCTTTTGGGAGTGAAGGCTTGCGGTGGTGGTGTGAGTGTTTTGGTGGGTGGAGCTTGTTGTTTGGTCTTGGATGGCTTCGGCTTCGGTTTGGAAGCAGGAGGAGTGGGAACAACTTCAGTGTTTTGCTTCGGCTGGCTGATGGGTTCATCACTGGTAACCATCTCAGCAGCCGAGGCCAGCATCATCTTGTGCCTCTTGGTGGTTCTCTTCTTTGGGAAGGGTCTGATGTATTAGCTTCAGTGGGTTTTGCTTCAAGCGAAGCCTTGCGTTCCTTCGAGTCACTTGCCATGACGAGAGTGTTGTGATTCTTGACCATTTCTTCTACGGCAGCTTTGACTTTGCCTTTGTATATTTTAATGTTATCCCTGGTGACAGTATTCACATCAGTTATCCTTTGAAGCATTGTTAGAGAGTTCGCCTTGAAGTCCTCATCGGTTTTGGCTTTGGCGCGCTGTTGGTACTTGTGAATTTTGGCTGATTCAGCCCTGTCACGAGAGTGCAAGTCCTTCAGCTGACTGATCTTGGTGGTTATCATGGCTTCGATGGTGCTCGAGATATACACGTCACCAAGATCAAATGCTTTGGGATCTTCTTCCTCGCACTTCTTCCAAATAGCTTCAGCAATGCCCAAGTGATCCCAAAGTTCTCCTTCACGGGGATCAGGAAATTTGTGCTTACTTTGGTGATCACCTTCTTCATGAGCTTCGGACAGAGTAACACCCTTTTTCTTCAGCGGATTTGCTTCAGTGGGTGGAGTCATGTCCACAACATCTTGCTTCTGAGCAGCTCTAGCTGCTTTCTCAGCTTTCTTGGTGTTGAGAAGCAAGTGTTTTTTTGTGTTTAGCTTTGTGCTGAGCGAGCTGTCTGGCTTCAGCAACAACTTTATCTACATTTCTTTTGGCTTCTACGAGCTTTTTCTTTCTTTCAGCCTGTTCAGCAGCAAGGTTGGCAGCATCAAGTTCTTGAATTTTCATTTCTGCTTCCCTTTTAGCCTTTTGCTTGGCTGCAGATTCATGGGCCAAGATATTACTGTCAAGTGCCTCCTCGAGGTCTTTCTTTTTTAGTTCTTCTTCAGTGAGCTTGTGCAGTAGTTTGTTTAGGCTTCATAGGGGTAGCAGGTTTCTCGGCCTGCAATTGCTTCGAGGGGTCATGCTTCTGTTTCGACCACCTCTCAGAAGTGATGATCTGGGCAGGTGGCTTGGAGGCCAAAGGCTTCTCAATCACCAAGTTGGTGGCGTCGATAACCGGGCGAGCTGCGGGATTGTCAGTTGGATCCTAAATCCGTAGCCCTTTTGAAGCAGGTTTCTCTCCAACCTTTTTCTTCAAGGAAATCCGAAGCTTTTCCTTGGTGGGAGGAGAAACTGGTACATCTTCAGATTCATCATCTGCATCATCATTGTCTTCATCATCCAGAGAGTATTCAAGATTTGATTGTTCCAAAAGCATTCGCTCTTCATCAGTGAAGGAGTGTGGAGGTGAATCGGATTTCTTTCTTAGCTTCCGGGACCTTTTCTTCTTAGAGCTTTGGCCCTCTCCAGCTTCTTCCGCAGCGAGTTTCTTGGCTGCTTTCTTTGCATATTTTATGCGCTTCTTCTCAGCAGCTATGGCCAAGTATCTTTGTTCATCGGGATAGTCATCAGGAGTCTTGAGTGAGTTGGGATGAGTAAGCTTTGGTGGAACGGGGTAGTATAGGTGCCGATTAGCTTCGGTCCACTTCCCGCACATGTGTGAAGTGTAAAGGTATGGCAGGTGGAAGGCAAACTGCATCGCCCACTTCCAATCTGGCACTCTCTTGTACTTATAACAGCGGATGGCCCAGTATCTCCGAATTCCATGCAAAAGAATCTTGCGCTGATCCTTAGTCTCTTCATCTGGGGTGTCATTCCCAAGCTTCTTGCGAATAGCTTCGGGAATGCCACAAGCATTATTCTTCGCCTTCGTTCGGCCACCTTTCTTCTTCGGAGCTAGTTGTTCGGCTTCGTTTAGGTGATCCAGAACTGGGGACTCATCTCTGAAACCCAAATCAGCAGACATCCTATGAATAAGCAGAGGGGAAACGAGGGAAAGAGGCAAAGGCATGGTTTGAGCACAGGAAAAAGTTTCGACCAAATTAAACATATTTTGACAAGAGATTCAGTTGGGTTTAGATGTAGATTCCGACTTGTTCTGGGCTAGACTTAGTATATGCAAGAGTTTCTATCATCTACAAACCCTAGCACAGAACAAATAGATCATACTAAACCCTAGATTCTTACCTGAATCGGGAAGGAAAGCTTTTGATAGCTAAACAAGTTTCCCACAAGATCACGGATCCAACAAATCAAAGCAGCCTAACAAAATCAAACAGAAAACCCTCAAGAACTTGGATCCAATCGAAGAAGGAAGACAAGAAATAAGATTGGATCGAGGGTGCTCGGCGTACCCTAACTCGGTGGCGTCGAGAAGCTACGACGGCGAGGAGCGGAGGAGAGGTGCTCTTCGTCTGCGTGAAGATCCTCGGCGGCGGCGGTCCGGCAGCGAAGCGGCGCAGTCGTCGTCAGGATCGAATGGGCACGGCGGCACGCTTGGGAACGAGAGAGGTTGCGTGAGAGACAAAGTGAATGTGGCTTTTGGTGTCGCTGGGGGGAACGCCTTATATAGGGTTGGCCTAACATACGTGTCAGATCAGATCGAACGGCTCCCAGCGGCTGTCTCTCCGGTTTCTACGGTCAGAATATGGTAGCAAATCGTCAGGGAATCTCAATGACCCGGAATTGACGGGATCTCAACGACCGAATAATACGTCTTGGTCTTGAGTAAAAACTTCGATAAAGTTGGAAGCATATGATTTGGAACTAAATGACGTTCGAGGCATAATACTTTCCGTTTCAAGTGTGCTCAACCATTTTAGAAAGATAGAGTAAGAGAGAAAAAGAACAGAAGTGGTAGGGTCCGAAACATATCACCTAGATGAAAAACAATAACGAAGCTAAAGGTGATAAGTATGGAGGACTAAATCCAAACAAACAAAAGACAGAACTCAAAGCAAAAACGAAAAAGGAAACCAAATTCTAAAACGAAATAAATGAATATATACAGGGAAGTAAAAGTTCGGTCTTACAGAACATTGCGTGAGTCCAAAATATTGATCTCACATCTCAGCGCACATAACCTTTTCTCATCCAATGGTTTCATGAATATATCAGCCAATTGGTCTTCAGTTCTGACATGACTAATCACAATATCTTCACGCTATACATGACCATGAAGAAAATGATGGCGATTATCAATGTGCTTCGTGCGAGAGTGTTGCACTGGATTGTGGGAAATTTTGATAGCACTCTCATTATCACATAGGAGAGGAATTTTCTTCACATGAATTCCATAATCCTTCAGCATTGGCTTAAGCCATAGAATCTGAGTGCAACATGAGCCAGAATCAATGTATTCGGTTTCAGCAGTTGATATAGATACACAATTTTTCTTCTTGGAAGCCCAACACACAAGTGATCCACCAAGGAAATGACAAGTGCCTGAGGTAGATTTCCTATCAACACGATCACCAGCCCATTCCGAAACAGAATAGCCAATAAGATCAAACTGAGCATCCTTGGGATACCAGAAGCCCAAGGTAGATGTGTAAGCAAGATACCGAAGAATCCGCTTTGCAGCAATATGATGTGATTCCTTTGGATTTTCCTGAAAGCGAGCACAAATACATACTCAAAGCATAATGTCATGTCTAGATGCACATAAGTATAAGAGTGAACCAATCATAGACCGATACTTCTTGTGATCGATAGGTTTTCCCTTCACATCAGCATCTAGGAAGCCATTGGTATGCATTGGAGTCTTAATCTTTTTGCAATCAGTGAGTCCAAACTTCTTCAGGAAGTCCTTGAGATATTCTTCTTGATAAATAAAGGCGACATTCCTCTGTTGACGGATTTGAAGTCCAAGGAAGAACTTCAATTCACCCATCATAGACATCTCATAATTCTTCAACATCATTTTGGCAAATTATTCGCTGATAGTAGTGTTAGTGCAGCCAAAAATAATATCATCTACATATATTTGACTTAAAAACAAATCACCATTATAAGAACGAGTAAAAAAAGTTGGGTCAGTTGTTCCTGGTTTGAAGCCTTTCTTTAGAAGGAAATTCTTCAGGGTGTCATATCAAGCACGAGGTGCTTGCTTTAACCCATAAAGAGCTTTCTGCAACATGTACACCATGTCAGGATTCTTCGAGTCTTCGAAACCTGGTGGCTGCATAACATACACTTCTTCTTCGATTTCACCGTTAGGAAAATCACTTTTCACATCCATTTGATAAAGCGGGATACCATTGAAATTTGCAAAATCAAGCATAACACGAATAGATTCGAGATGAGCAACTGGAGCATAAGTTTCGCCGAAACCGATACCTTCGATTTGGGTGTAACCTTGTGCATCCAGTCTTGCTTTGTTTCTTACCACAATACTGTCTTCATCTTGCTTGTTGCGAAAAATCTTCTTAGTACCAATGATGTTGTGCTTCCTGGGATCAGGTCTTTCAACTAAGGACCAGGCTTTGTTTCGCTCGAATTGATTGAGTTCATCGAGCATAGCAGTTAACCAATCTGGGTCCTTAATGGCTTCATCAAATTTTGAAGGTTCTAGCATGGAGACAAACGAAAAGTTTCCACAGAAGTTAGCCAAACGAGTACGAGAGCGAGTTGTGGGACGTCCTGGTTGTTGAATTTCTTGAAGGATCGAATCAACATCAACTCTTCGTCTCACTCGAGATAGTGCACTTCATTATCTTGTGGCTCTGGTTCTTCTTCGAAGTCAGCATTTCCATCGGGATTTTCATTTCCTTCAGGATCAACATTTCCTTCGGGATCTGCATTTTCTTCAGGATTTGCATTCTCTTTGTTCCTGGGTTGTTCTCCGCCCTGTCCATCATTAGCTTCAGGATGTTGAGCTCCAGCACCCTGGGCTATGTGTGGGAACATTGGACCATCGTCATCTCTGATAGCTTGATGAGTATTTGCTTCGAAGGGCGAATCTCTCCAATAGCCATGGACCTGATCACTTCATCAAGAGGACGTTCATCTAGATCATGAGGCAAATGCTATTTTTTGAGAGCCATTAGTTTCATCAAATCTCACATTCACAGTTTCCATAACCTTCCCGAAGTGGGAGTTATACACTCTGTAAGTGTGAGAATTTGAGGCATAACCTAGTAGAAAACCTTCATGTGCCTTAGGGGAAAATTTGGAGCTATGATTCATATCTCTAATAAAACAAGGAGCACCAAATACCCTAAGATATGAAACATTGGGCTTGTTACCAGTGATAAGCTCATGTGAATTTTTCTTCAGAAATTTATGAAGGTAAACCTTCTTGATGATATGAAAGGCAGTGTTAATTGCTTCAGCCCAGAACCTGATAGGAGTCTTGTATTTAGAAAGCATTGTTCTGGCCATTTCAATAAGAGTTCTATTCTTCCTTTCAACCACACCATTCTGTTGAAGTGTATAAGCAGCTGAGAACTCATGAGTAAAACCATAATCATCAAGAAAATCTTTAATATGAGTATTTTTGAATTCAGTTCCATTGTCACTTCAGATGTGCTTCAAAGATAATTCATATTCGGTTTAAGCTCTCTTAGCGAACGATTTGAAGATTTCAAAAACTTTGCTCTTGTCATCCAGAAAGAAAACCCAAGTATAGCGAGAGAAATCATAAAAAATAACTAGACCATATTTGTTGCCTCCTAGATTTGCATAATTTTGAGGACCAAAAAGATCCATGTGAAGCAATTCTAGGGGACGAGTAGTAGTCATGATAGTCTTTTCTGAATGATGTTTCTTGGTAAGCTTGCCAGCTTCATAGGCACTGCAGAGAAGATCCTTATCGAATTTTACTTCGCTAAGGCCAATAACATGCTTCTTCTTCACTAGAGTTTGAAGATTTCTCATCCCTGCATGAACAAGTCTTCGATGCCATCATCATCCATATGAAGCTTTTGTCATTAAGCATGTGGATACGGTAGGGCCTGAAGAAAAATAAAAAATATATAAATCTCCTTTTCGGTAACCCTCGAACAAAATGTATAGTCATCCTGTGAAAAGACAACACAGCGTGAAGCCAAAAATATAACAAGCATACCCATATCACATAGCTTTGAAATAGACATGAGATTATAACCAAGTGATTGAACTAGCATAACCTTTTCAATGTGCTTATCTTTCGATATGGAAACCTTACCCAAACCTAAAACTTTACCCTTGTTGTTGTCACCGAAGGTAATGTACTTCTGAGAAGATTGAGATAATTTTTCTTCGGTGAACAATTCATTGTCTCCGGTCATGTGATTTGTGCAACCACTGTCCATGACCTATTCGGATCCACCGAAGACATAGAACTGCAGAAGAATTAGTTCTTCTTAACCACCCACAAACGAGCATGTGACTAAGAAGAGGTGGAAGCACATGTCGAAGCAATATCAAAGCGCACAGGGTTATATTGCCTAGGGGGACCATCTAGTACACCATAAATAAAATTCCTTTGCGAAAGGTTAGGATATGAATGAGTGATGTCTACGCATGCTTCTATTCTTGTAGACTATGTTGGGCCTCCAAGCGCAGAGGTTTGTAGGACAGCAGCAATTTCCCTCAAGTTGATGACCTAAGGTTTATCGAACTCAGGGAAGTAGAGGTTGAAGATGGTCTCTCTCAAGCAACCCTGCAATTAAGATACAAGAAGTCTCTTGTGTCCCCAACACACCTAATACAACTAGGAGTTGTATAGGTGCACTAGTTCGGCGAAGAGATGGTAAAATACGAGTGATAGGTGTGGCAAAGCAAAGTAATATAAATCTGTAATAAAAAGTGCAGCAAGAAAACAAGTGGTAAACGTGAGCACAAACGGTATTGCAATGGTGGAAACAAGGCCTAGGCTTCATACTTTCACTAGTGAAAACTCCCAACAACATTAACATAGTCTAATCACATGATATTTCCCATAAAGCATGCAATGGAGACGCACTCGAAGGTCATTCCTTTGTGGTCAAGAGAGGATGAGAATAATGTAGGGCTACAAAATCACACCTCAAAGTTCGTAGTTCTCAATCTATGGATTTCCCAATGTCACCGCGACCATCCAAAGAGAGTACCTCAATCACCACAACATATCTAAAGGATAGTCAAAGACAAGCACCAAGAGTCTCTCAATCTTCAATTGACACACAAAAGAGGAAATCACTCATGATAATATTCTTCTAACCCATGTCCAATAGACCGCTGTCACCTTGGTCTCTGGGATTATACTAGATAAGATCAATTGAGTACATCAATCCAATACATAGAGGAAGGGGAAATATCATGGGATCACCCTAGATTAACATAGCCTATGATCACAACGAAGATCACATCATGGGAGAGAGAGAAGAACACATAGCTACTGGTACAAACCTCAGCCCCGAGGAGGAACTACTCCCGCTTCATGGAGGAGGGAAGCAACGTCGGTGGAGATGAATCCGGGGGCACTTCCCCGTCCCGGCAGGGTGCCGGCACAGGAATTCTGTCCCCCCGAAACTTGTTTTCGACGGCGGCGGAGATCGGAATTTCTTCCGGAGAAAAGGGGTCTGGAATCAGGGTTTCCTCCGCGGGGGTAAAAATAGGGGCCAAAGGGGGCACCGAGAGGGGCCACGAGGTAGTCAGAACGGCAGGTGGAGCGGCCTAGGGCTGGGCCGCGCCAGGCACCCTCCTGGCTGCCTGGTGGTGGCCCTCCCTTCCTTCCTTGGTGATTCCGGAAGCTTTCGGGACGCTGATTTTTTATATAATTTTTCTGGAATTTTTGGAGCAATTTTAATGGCCGGAAAACCTGAAATACAAAAATAGCAGAAAACAAGAACTGGCAACTGGGTGCACTGAGTTAATAAGTTAGTCCAAATATGATCAAAAGTGTATGGAAGTGTATGTAAAACATGGCAAAGTCACACAAAACATGCATGGAGCAAGCAGAAATGATAGATACGTTTGGGACGTATCAATGAGCATATGCAATCTTATCATTATTATCATGGTGTCGACAAGTGTAACGACTAGTGCGATAGTATTCCTTTTGAGGAACATTTGATTCGGGCAGCAGTGAATCATTTCTCTCCTCGAGAGAATAGAAGTGTTTCGGTGGTACCGAATATTTTCCCTACATAGAATGGTTAGCAGGTAATTTCTCAATGAGTGACTTGCGCACCCAAAGTTGTCTCTTATAGAAACCATTCTTTGTAGGGGCACCAATGTATTCGGCCGAAACCTTTCCTTCCTGGTTCTTGATAAGCTTGTAGTCAGAATCAAGTGATTCTTCAACAATAGCCTTATCAATTTTGTAGTTGAAACCTGAAAGGTTAGCAATATCTATAGGCTTATCCTTTGCTAAAACTCATACAGTTTTTGGGTACTACTCAGGTTACCAATAAGTGCCATCAGGGTTCAGCTTCCTTTCAAAGCGAACACCTTCATTCCTAGGATTCCTGTGAAGGAGAGCCTTCTTCAGGATATCACAAAGGTACTGGTGTCCTTGAACACTTTTGAATAGTCATGTTTCAAACAAATCTTTCAAACTGAGGAGTTCCTCGGTAACAGTAGAGTTTTCCTCATTTGAGGCATTAGTATCATCAATAACAATAGGTGCTTTATCTTTAGAATCAGTTTTTCTTTGTTCCAAACAAGTGAAGCATGGTGTATAAGAATTATGATTTGCTTCAGAAACTTTTTGAGCCATGAGAGGGAGATTAACGTTTTCCAACTCTTCATGAGCCTCTTTCAGATGTTCAAGAGCCATTTTCCTCTGAATAAATTCATAGGTAAGCTTGTCATAGTCTACTGAAAGAAGATCATGCCGAGAGAATAGTTCTTCAAATTTGTCCTTCAGAGTAGCATGCTCATTGGTTAAAGTTTGACTTTCTCTATCTCATCGATCAACAGGGCCTCTGATTTCTTAATAGTTTTGCTTAGAAAATCAAGTTCATGTTGTTGGATTAAAGCAATTTTAGCAAGTTTAGCATAGCTTATCTTAGAGTCACTGCCATAAGAAGAGCAAACAGAGGTATCATAGGTAACATTGGATGAAGATACCTTTGCCTTGGCCATGAAGCAGTATGCATGAGTTTCATCTTCACTGTTGTTGTTGGTGAAGAAAGACCTTGATGCTCCGGCCGAAGCAAATTCCAATCTAGCAACACCATTAGACTCGGATCCAGATGCTGATCTGGAGCCTGATTCTGCTTCGGACCTAGAGGCTTCTTCTTCAGAGTTCATTTCTTTACCCAGATAGGCCTTGGTATGGTGAGAATTGCTTCGCCGAGACAAGTGTGTCTTCGAAGAAGAACTCTCACGCCTCTTGTGGTACTTCTTCTTCTTGTCATCATCAGAATCTTTCTTCTTGTCTCTTCTTGAGCTGGAATCGTGTCTCTTTGACTCATACCTTCTAGAGGATCTGTGAGACTAGCTTGAGGAATCACTGAGTGAATGCTTTGATATGTTTTCATCTTCCCACAATGGGTAGTCAGCAATGTAATAGCATGGTTTCTTGCATTTGTAGCAGCAGTTGTCCTTCGATGGAGAGCTTCGAGAGGATGAACGGTGAGAAGAATTTCTTGAGTGCCTTGACGAGTAATTCTTCTTCGGTGATGAAAAACCTTTTCTTTGGAAGCGATTGAAGCGTCTCATGATCAATGCCAAATCCTTCGCTATACTTGGAGGATCATCTGACTCAACACCGGAAGTAGAACTAACTTTAGATGAGAAGTGGCGTGAAGCTCTTGCTTTTAGTGCATGTGATCTTCTTCCTGAACTATCTTTATATCTCGCTTATCTTCTTCTTCCATCTCAAAGGTAGTGAGTCTCTCAAGAATGTCAGCAGCAACAAGTTTTCTGAAATCAGTCCTTTCCTTGATCATCAGCACGATTTGATCGAAAGAGTCATCCAATGAGCGAAGCAAAGTTCTCTCCACCATGTGACTGATGATGTCTTCAGCGCGGAGGGAGATCAACTCATTTGCGAGAGTAGTGAGTCTGCTGTATATGCAGTTGACCTTTTATCCCTCGAGTCTCTTGAATCCATAGAATTTTCTTTGGAGAGTGTCAATTCTTGCATCTTTCTGAGTGGAAACTCCTTCTCCAATCTTTTCAAGATAGTCCCAAACACCTTTGGAAGATGGAATATTCTTCACTTCATGATACTTCTCTGGAGTCAAATGATTCGTGATGAATACCCAGACTTCAGAATCAAGTGCTACACCTTTTATTTCATCAGCAGTGGGAGCATCCTTGTCCTTGAGCTGAAATCCATTCTTGCCAACTTCCCAGGCAGCAGAATTGATGGCAATGATATTCCTCATCATCTTGTCCTTCCAGTACGGGTAGTCCTTCCCATTGAAAACGGGAATAGGTTCGCCAGAGCAAACAGCTGTAAAAGACATACTTGGAAGCACTCCAGGAGGTTAATCCAAAACACACAGAGTGTAGGGAGTGCCTAGCTCTGATACCAATTGAAAGTCGAAGAATGTGATCAGAGGTGGAGGGGGCGAATGATCACTTCAAATTTTCGACCGAAGATTTGAAGTGAAGCATAAACTCAGCAGAAAAGAGAACATAGATGAAATTAACAGGGAAGAAAAACTAGTAGCAAAACTAAACACAGCGAATCAAAACAAGTTGAAGCATAACTGGGAAGCAAATGCAATGAGCGAAGTAAATTCTTGAATTAAAACGAACTCTTGGCTTCAACGATGTTTGTTCAACCAGTTCAGCTCTGCAAAGCGCTACGTCTGGTTGGAGGGACTGGTGATTGAACACCTGGAGCAAAACTCTCTCCGTCTGTTGCTCCACTGCTCCATGGATCTTACTGCTCCCCCAAGCTTAGGCATTTGGCCTAAGTTAGGCTCGGCTACTGCGGGCCCTAGGAGCTCCCTCCGACTCCGGAATAGTGGTAGCTCCATGGATTGTACTGGTCATCTGGTGCGGAGAACGACATCTTGCCTTCCTGCCAGGTGGAACGCTCAATGCTCCAAGAAGAAGAACCCTCGCCCCATCGGTCAACGGGTTCCTCCTGGGGAAGCCGAATCTGCTCTGACTCCTATTCCTCGGGAGCAACCCCCTCCATGGGCTTGTGTAATTGCTGCTGAACCACGAACTCGTCCAGCTCAGTCGCGGTGAAGGACCATCCGTTCCTGCTAGTAAAATCAAACAAAAGTGGTGCAGGTATACGAATCTCACGAGTAGTGAGTTCTCCAAAATTCATCATATAAACAAGGTTACCAAACTGATAAGGCCTAGTAAAAATTCATGCCTCTTCATAGAACTAACATCAAACCGTAAAAATGGAAGAGGGAAATCATCCGCACGTATAGCTCGGTGAAGATGTTCAACAATAAGTGTGGCATAAATGCCACCATAGTGAGGACCCTTTTCACCATTAGTGTAAAGGCGGCGAGCAATCAAAGCATCTATGTTATACTTATCATTCCCCTCGAGGGCGGCTGCCAAGATAGATAGATCTGGAGCGGTAATGTTGCTCATGTTCTAACGAGCTAACACCCCTCGAGTGGTGTAATAAGAGAAATACCTGATGTGGGGAACAATATGCCAGAAATATTCCTCCGACGAATCTCTCTCAGGTTCTCGCTGTAGAGAGAGTTGAGGAGGGTTCTCAGCTCGAAGGGATGTGACTTCATCCTACCCGTCCTCCCAACATTTAGCACACCTAAAACATGAAAAAACTCTGCCAATGGCATGGTTAAAAATTCATCATATATTCTAAATTCAACGATAGAAGCTGTATCATTAAATCTAAACCAGTTGACAAAGTAATAGGTGATTTTGGGATATTTTGGTACTTGATGTGTCACAAGACGCGTCAAACCTGCAGCTGCACAAAGGTTATTGAATTCATCCTTTATACATGTCGTTGTATGAAAATCTGAACATGTGTACGTCATGGCATGCACCGTGTCGGTCTCGTAGATCAACCCCGGGGGCACAATATCATCATTGTAGCTCACCCTCGTACTAGAGGATGATACTACATCTCTAGTAACTTTATTTGTGGGTTCGGGTTTCTTTCCCCCAAGCCATCCATACCTATTCTGAAAATTTTAGCAAGTTACAAAAAAGTTATGAATAAGAAAAATGAGTTGAGGCATTCTACTCTACACACTTCCCCAAGGCCTATACTTGCATTAAAACATCATAAATAAATTTCTAAACGTGCATGAAAGCTCATATGAACAACTAGCAGAACTCCAAAATACGCACATAAAAGTTTACCATTCAAAATTCTATTTGGAGGAGTGGAGGAGTCACATACGAAGGAGCAAATGCCCAAAATGTCAACAGAAATGATGGGCTGTAGAAGGAGATCGAAATTTGCAGCCAAGAGCACCATGACCTCGGGTTCCAGCAAGAAACTCAGGATTTTTGGGGCAAGAGAGAGAGAGAGAGAGAGGAAGAAGAATCACCTGAAGAGGCCAGGCCGCGCCACCTGGCCGCCTGGACCAAAGGTGGACCCCTTGGTCAGCCCCAGGTACCTCCAAGTCACATTTTGCACAACAATTTTTTTTTATTTTTTCTATATTTTTTTTACAACTTCATTTTTGAAAAAATTCGAAGTAGCAAAAGCTGCAAAACCTCTGGAAAGCTCGAAACAGTGGTTAAACTAATGAAGTTTCAAAAACATAAAGCTTTGGTACGGCAAGGAGAATGGAAGCAAAAGGAAATGAAAACATAACAAGCTTCCCTTTTTACTTATATAAAACAAGTTTGTTAATAAGGTTGATCAAGTCATACTACCAAGCAAGTTGTATATAAAGTAAAAAGTTTCACTTCTTGAAAAGCATTCATGGTAGCTTTATTTTAACAGACATTGTCCCCACCATAATGGTTTTGTATTTGTGGTGCACATGTAGAGGAAAATCCCAATCTCCAATCTTCACGGTCTCAATATTCTCAATAGAATTAAGGCCATGCCTTTTATCAATCTTCTTCGGAAAATATACCGTGTGTTCCTTGTCATTAACATTGAATGTAACCTTTCCTTTATTGCAATCAATAATAGCACCTGCGGTGTTAAGAAAAGGTCTACCAAGAACAATAGACATGCTCCCATCCTCGGGCATGTCTAGCACAACAAAATCAGTAAGGATTAAGCAATTAGAAATTTTAACAGGAACATCCTCACAACCACCAATAGGAACGGTTGTTGACTTGTCAGCCTTTTGAAGAGAGATATCTGTATGGATTATCTTATCTAAACAAAGTGTTTTATAAAGGGAAAAAGAAATAACACTCACTCCTACACCAACGTTACATAAAGTAGTTCTGACATAGTTATTCTTTTTGGAGCAAGGAATGGTGGGTATACCTGCATCACCAAGCTTCTCAGGAATCTTGCCGCTGAAAGAGTAATTAGCAAGCACAATATTAGCATAGTAGATATTGCCTCATTAGGAACTTTTCTTTATTAGTAACAATATCTTTCATATACCTCGAGTATGGACGCAACTTAATAGCATCAGCCAATGGAATTTGAAGAAAAAGAGGTTTCGTCCATTCGCAAAATTTATTATAGCGCTCTTCTTATTTAGTTTTGAGAGACTTACTTGGAAAGGGCATTGGTTTCTGTACCCATGGTTCTTTTTCCTTCCCATGGTTTCTTGCAATAAAGTCTTCTCTAGTATATCTCGTGCGCTTATCAGGTGCTTCTCCTTCTTGTACTTCAGGAGGATCATTCTTCTCGTTATCTTTATCAGGTTCAGCACCATCTTCAGTCTAAGCATTAGAAGTAGATATACTATTAGGATCAACAATTGGTTCTTCATCAATTACGAGATCATTTGAGTTGTCAGCTTCCTTGTGTTTATTCTTCTTCTTCTTCTTCGGGGAGCTGAAAACACCCTGTTCCTGCATTTGAGAATCTTGCTCGAGTCTGTTTGGATGCCCCTCTGGATAGAGAGGGTCTTGAGTGTGTGTCCCAGCTCGGGTTTTAGTACCATAGGCCTGTATATCATCTTGTTTGGTATTGTTAGCAAGAAAATATTTTTTTCACATTGGAAATTTGTTCAAGCTGAGTTTGAACAATATGAAAATGCTTACCAAGACCTTTAACATCATTAACAGTTCTACTTAGAGCATCAAGCAAAACTTGGATAGAAAGGGAATTATCATGCAACTAACTTTGAATCCTCTTACTAAAATGACTTTGTTTAACAATAAAATTATCAAGCTCATCTAAACATTGATTAGGAGGCTTACCATGAGGGATATCACTTGCATTGAAATATAAAAGAGAGTGTACTTCTACCATAGGAGGGTGAGTGGTAGGCTCAAATAGTTTTTCAAAGGGAAGTAGATTCTTCACATCTTCAACTTTAATACCCCTCTCTTTAATAGGCTTCTTAGCTTCTTGCATATCTTAGGGGTTCAAGATGAGCATTCCCCTCTTCTTTGGTGGTGGAGGTGGTACAGGGACGGACCAATCATCATGATTCTTGCTATCTTGCCCATTAGTTCTTCAACATCTTGTGGTGTTTGTTTCCTGAAAACACATCCAACACAACTATCCAGATAGGATCTAGATTCATCGGTTAGACCACTATAAAATATATCAAGAAATTCATTCTTAGGTACTCCATGTCCCAGTCTAGCCTTGAGTAGAGTGCAATACCTCCCCCAAGCTTTAGGGAGGTTCTCATCCTGCAACTATTTAAAGTTATAAGTTCATTGTAAAGCAGCATGTTGCATATGAGTAGGTAAATATTTAGCAACAAAAGATTGAGCTAAATATTTAGGACTTCTAATTGAACCACATGGTAGTGCATCATACCATGCTTTAGCACCCTCCTTCAAAGAAAAAGGAAGTAGCTTAGTAACATAATAATTTATCTTCTTGTCGTCATTAGTAAATAAGCCACCCTACTCAGTGAGTTTAGTGAAGTGTGCAATAGCACCGTCATTTTCTCTGCCATAAAAGGGTTCAGCTCCAACTGTAGATATAAGTGAAAGATCAACAGAGAAATCAAAATCAGCATCTTTAATGCAAATAGGAGATGTAGGAAATTCAGGATCATGAGCAATCTTGTTCTTCATAGCATGCTTTTTAAGCAGCTTCTTCACATCATCACGTTCAGATTCATCACACTCTGCAAGATCTCTACAGAAATCATCATCAAGCTGAATATAATCATCCTCAAGAATTTTATCCTTGAGGCTACTCAAATCAATGAAATAAGAAAGTTTAGGAAGTTTTGCAACCTTGGAGAACTGAGACTCAATAAAGTGACCAAGTGAACCAGTTTCATCAAAAGCAATAGCAGCATCATCAAAAGTATCAAACATGTTACCAGAATCTGCAGAAGTAGCATGTGATGGTGAAGCAAACTTACTTATAACAAAAGGTGAATCAAGTGTAGCACTAGAACTAAAGCAAAACAAGAAAAAATATTCATTTCGATTTTGACCATAGGATCCCAACCATCTTCTAGATTTATAGGAATAGAAACATCTAACTAAAGTTTGTCCTCCCTAGCTTTGATAAGATCATTGGTAATATGCTCGGTGAAGGCAATGTTGAGTGAACTAGTGTGGGGGTCTTTGGCCATTATTTGCCAGAATTTAATAACATCGGGAAAATCAATTTCTTTGCTATTAATCAAAGTTGTGGTGTCATCCTCTACATTTGACTTGTTTTGTATTATAACAGTTTTGACATCTTCCCAGGTGTGATGACGTCTAGGAGAAATTTCAAACCAAAGATCCTGTTTCTTTCCTGGAAGACTATGCCATAGGCATAATTCCCCATCATAACTAGTGTAGTCACAAGGTTTGTTACTCTTACAGGTACCCATAGTAACAACAAGCAAGATCAAAGGAACTAAAAACAAGGTAACTAATTTTTGTGGTTTTTGGTATAAGACTCTAAAGAAAAAACCAGAAAGTAAACTAACAAGACTAAAAAGCAAAGGTAAAAGATAGTGTGTGACTCCCCTATCTTGTAGACTGGAGTTCCCTGCAACGGTGCCATAAATGGATTGATGTCTACACACGCTTCTATTCTTGTATGCTATATTGGGCTCCAAGCGCAGATGTTTGTAGGACAACAACAATTTCCTTCAAGTGGATGACCTAAGGTTTATCGAACTCAGGGAAGTGGAGGTTGACGATGGTCTCTCTCAAGCAACCCTGCAATTAAGAAATAAGAAGTCTCTTGTGTCCCCAACACAACTAATACAACTAGGTTTTGTATAGGTGCACTAGTTCGGCGAGGACATGGTAAAATATAGGTGATAGGTGTGACATAGCAAGGTAATTTAAATTTGTAATAAAAATTACAGCAAGGTACCAAGTGAAAAAAGTGAGCACAAATGGTGTAACAATGGTGACAAACAATGCCTAGGCTTCATACTTTCACTAGTGGCAACTCCCAACAACATTAACATAGTCTAATCACATGATATTTCCACTAAAACATGCAATGGAGACGTACTCGGAGGTCATTCCTTTGTGATCAAGAGAGGATGAGAATTATGTAGGGCGACAAAAGGATAGTCAAATACAAGCACCAAGAGACTCTCAATATTCAATCAATTCACAAAAGAAGAAACCACTCATGAAAATATTCTTCTAATCTATGTCCAATAGACCGCTGTCACCATGTTCTCGGAGATTATACTAGATAAGATCAAGTGATTACATCAATCCAATACACAGAAGAAGGGTAATCATCATTGGATCACCCTAGATTAACTTAGCCTATGATCACAATCAAGATCACATCATGGGAGAGAGAATTAACCACATAGCAACTGTAGAAACCTCAGCCCCGAGGAGGAACTACTCCCGCATCATGGAAGGAGGAAGCAATGTCGATGGAGATGAATCTAGAAATTCTTGTCCGACGAAGCTTATTGGCGATGGCGCCGGAGATCGGAATTGCTTCTGGAAAAAGGATTTGCGGAATAAGGGTTTTTACGTCGAGGGGTAAATATAGGCCGAAGGGGGGGGAACCAGGGGAGGTCCCACCCCTCCAGCCGGCCTCATGGCGCGGCCTCGCCCTAGGCCGCACGGGCAGGCCGCCTGGGAGGGGGGGTGCCCCCCCCTCCGGCTCTCCTTCAGGCGTCTAGAGTCTTCTGGAACGCTGTTTTTTTATGGAATTTTTCAGGAATTGTAAATATGGGTATAAACCTGCAATTCACAAACATTTGCTGACAAAAACTAGCACTAGATGCACTGAGTTAGTAGGTTAGTCCAAATATTTTTTAAAGGTATGAAAGTGTAGCAAAACATATAGCAATATCACCCATATTAGCATGGAACAAGCAAAAATTATAGATACGTTTGGAACGTATCAACATCCACAAGATTAATTTTTGCACGTCCTCAAGCAGGTAAATGCTATTATAGATAATTTTTGTGGTGACATGCTACCAATACAAATGAACTTCAAAGTAAAGCAAGTAAGATATGCAATTCAAGTCAAGACAATAACAAGGAAGATGTAACATCCCAAAATTCTCCGAATTTTGGAATGTTAATAAATTAAATAGATAATGATTGTTTGCTTGATGTGTTTTATTTTCTCTGGGATTTAAAACTTTTTGGAGTTCATTGAATATTAAAGACAGAGGGAATAAAAGGACTTTCCCTAATATTCATAATTGATGTCTTTAGAATTTTTTGATTTAAACAAAACCAACAAAACAAAATGAGAGAAGGTAATATGACTCCTTCAACATATTAAAAGGTTGGAAAATGTTTTAAATCATTATTGGAGTTCTTTGGAATATTCAAAATATTTTTCAACTCAAGGAAATTCATTTGAGAGGATATAAAATGACTTATCCCCTTTTAATAAAGTTGGAAAATATTTACAATATTACTTTAAAGTTTTTAAAATTTATTATGAGTATTATAAATAAATCTAAAATTAATTTAGTGATTTTATAATGCTAAGAGAGTTTTTATTTCATTAAAATGATTTATTAAATATTTTAAAAGAGTTGAAAAAATATTCTAATTGGATATTTTTATTTTACCAAATTATTTATTGGTGTGACAATTTTAAAATTTATATTTTATTATTTAGAAATGGTTTGGCAATGCTTTTGACCAAATAAAAATACTTTTAATAGTTTATTGGATTTTATTTCATTTATGAAAAGTATTTTATATTTAAACAAAGTATTTAGAAAATGTTTTTATTTTTATTTTCCTTTTTGTAAAATGTATTCATTAAGTAAATTTCTTTGTATTATTTGATGAATTTAGAATTTTATTTCACATTTTTTCGATGAGTATTTATTTTTCTACAATTGTTTGAACTTGGTGATTTTAAATAAAAATAAAATCCGTAGCCCGGCCCAGTAGTTGTCTCCGTTGCGACCGCAATTAGAGCCCAACTCGGATCGATTGTTTTTTTTTCTTTTCTCTGGTTATAAATAGAATTCCAGAAATTCTTTTTCCTTTTCTTTTTTCTTTTTTGGAAAACCCTAACGCGGGCCCCGCCTCGCTGGAATTTGCCGCCGCCGGTTCTTCACTGGAGCGCGCCGCCGGAACCTCGCCGGCGGAGCGTGCTGCCGCCGCCTGCGCCTCCCGCGGCGCCCGCACCCCTGCGCAGCCCGCCCGCACACCGCACCTCCAGCGCCGCCGCCACCCCGCCCGCTCGCCGCCGCGCTCCGCGCCGATGGCCGCCGTCGCGAGCAGCCCCACGGCCTCCGCCGCCGGAGCTCCGACGAGCCGCATCAGCCGTGCCGCGCCCGCCGTGCTGCTCACCGCCTCCCCACCTCGACGCCGCCGCGCCACTCGCCGGCCACCGCCCAGTCGCCGGAGCCGAGCCGCCCTCGCCGGAAACGGAGTTCGCCGGAGTTGCTCCGGCCAGATCTAAGCGAGGGACCCGATTGTTTTTTTTTCCAAAGAAAGATATTTGCGGATCAGTCCTTTTGGCAGAAAAGACCCCGACACCGTACCCACAATATCTCCGCAACCGTAAGTCGGCTCGAGGTGAAACTTTTTCCTACACGCTTGTGTGGTTCTGTACTTTAGCATGGTATAAAATTTTGCACACTTTGCACACTTTTGAACTTGAATTTATTTCAAATTCAAATTCAAATCCCGGAGGCCATATCTTTTATACCGTTGATCCAAATTGAGTGATTCTTTTTGCGTTGGATCACTCGTGTCATATAATTTCTGTCTATAGCATGTGTACACAAAAATTCAAATGTTTCTGGATATGTTTAAATTCGAATTCAATTAAATTCTGCACTTGTTGTAACCTGCGTTGTGGCATGCCGTTTCACGTGATTCCTTTTGCATATCAGATCATTTGAGACATGGTATCGGTAAGATTCACACACTTTTTCATGTGGGCATGATATTCACCTTGAATTCATAAATGTCCATTATCACAATTCTTTACCGATGAATCTCTATCTGTTGACTCTCTCGAGGTCACATCCACCGATCACCTTCGAGCACATCGACACCTTTGCACTTCAAATCCCATTTGTTTTGTTTCAAAAACCTTTGTGATTGTTTTGTTGATCTTTTGTTTTGTCCTTGTGATGTGATTGCTTATTCGAGTTCCTTGTTTTGCGATAGATTTGCTCGGAATGTGACGAATAGAGTTGACTGGAACGTGAGAGCGAAGATCTTCATCGAATGTATAAGGCAAGTCATATCTTTGATCATACTCCCTATTACCTATTATTTCAATGCATTAGTTCTTTTCTACTTAGATTGCATGATAGGTTATGCTATGGTTTTTTTTACACCTAGTAGTTCATGAAGGTAGGTCTGTTTCCTTACATCATTGTCACCATCGTATGCTATGATATTGCTATGCTAAGTAGATATGGATTGGGAAGTGAATCATTATAAGGTATGAGTGATTATGTAGTAATCAGGACCAAGATAAAGTTAATGAACTACCTGGTTGGGATGGTTGCGAGTATCTTGGAGATGGCCAATGATGACTGCGGAAAGCCACCCAGGCTCAAAGGGACTAATTCTATTGTCATACCTAGAAGCTTACGTGTGCAGCCACAAGCTATTATGGGGTCTGGCTTAGTTGAGTAGGTTGTGTGACCCCTTTTCTGGATAACGAGTAGATGTATATTTTTTATAGGTGTACCTGTTATCCAGCGGTTAAGGGGAAACACTTCTGAAAGACCATGTCTCGATCTTCCGGTTGTCATACACCATGCAGTGTGACGAACTACAAAGGAGGCGATCGAGTCTTGTGGGTAAAAGTGCAAAAACCTCTACAGAGTGTAAAACTAATCGATTAGCCGTGTCCCCGGTTATGGACAATTTGAGCAACTAGATGTGGTAATATTGATTTGTCTCATCATCTTTAATTAACTGATTGGTTTAATCACTTTGGGATTGGTTGAGTGGGGGTCCATCTCAATCGTATGCTATTGTAGTACCTAGTTACTATTATTCTATAGGGAAAAATTAGCTTTTGCAAAAATAAATGTAGAAGCTCCACCAGCAAAATTGCATGTATTGTAGGAAATTATACTTCTTTCTTGGATATGGTTTGCCATACATTCAAATGTACTGACTTGTTGTCGGGCTGTAACCTTCGGTGTTGCAGGATTATATACGACGAGTAAGAGGTACGATGTAGGGTTACGATGTCTATACTCAACTATGCCGGTGGAGTTGATGGACGCCACGAAGCTTTTATTGTTTTAAGCTGTATTTTATTTGTAAGCTAGCCTTGAGCTATGCAGGTATGTTGTATTGTAATACTGGATCTTCAATGTAATATTTATGACATGTGGTTTATTCTTGATATTACATCATGTACTGTGTGTGCTAGCTGTTGATCCAAGGACTAGCACAGAATGCACAGAGACTTGGATTCTTTAGTGAATCGGGTCGTTACAGATGGTATCAGAGCCCATGTTGACTGTAGGTCGTGACCCTAGAAAATGGATAGAAAAATCCATAGGAACAAAAATATTTTATCACTCTATGATTACTTACTCTCTCCACTAGTATCTCTCATCTATTATTCATCTTCTAAACTTCTCATCTTGTTTTACTGTAAATACCCCTCTGAGTTGCTTACCCCTGAAGACAAGACATTTGAGAGGTGCATCATCAACCTCGTGGATCAATTGAAGTTATGACCACAAGAATCAGAAGAATACCCTATGGTGATCAATAAGTTTTGACACTATGAGAGGAATCTTAAGATCAGCTTAGCTGAGAAGGATGAAGCTTAGAATCAGACAACCACCTTTTAGGTGAAGTTAGATGAACGAATTTCGCGTAGTATGATGAGATCGTATGTCTTGCACATATGACCTTACTCTAGGTGTTGTTTGTGTGGTTTGACTTTTGTGACCTGATTGTTTGTTGTTATGTGTTACTGTTGAACGTAGGTGTTTTTGCCTCTTTCTTGTTTGTGTGCAATTTTTTGGTGTTATCTTTAGTGGTTGTCTTGTCGGTGTTATAGTTTTGCCCTAACCCTTGTCGTATGGGTTTAATAGATGGAGTATCGAGTAGGACTCTCCTTTTCTGGGGCGATGTCGAGACTGAAGGTGGAGCAATGGATTCGTGGTATGGAGGAGTACATGAAGATAAACCAAGTTGGAAGTGAGGACATGGTCCCCTATGCAGTTAAGTAATTGGTAGAAGAGGCTGCTACTTGTTGGAGAATGCACCAAGAAATGGACGAAACACGAAGGAAGATTACTTGGAAGGAGTTCACAAGGATTTTGTTGGGATCCCGCCTTATCACCCCGACACAAAGGACGGTAAACCTTAATAGGCCCCGTGCCTGCAAAATTTGCGGGGAAGTAGGACACTCCTCTGAAGGACACCAGGATGGATGTCCCCATTGTGAGGAAATCCACTCGGGTGAAGAATGTCCCACTGCTCAATTCCCATGTCTTGTGTGTGTAGGAACTGATCATTATCCCGTTCAGTGTCACCTTTACACCATGCCACAACAAGTGATTCAACAACAAAAGGAATGGATGAAGAAGATTATCCAGGAGTTCAAGGAAGCAACTGTGAAGAAGGAAAGGAAAAATCTTAGCGAAATTCAGTGTTATCGGTGCAGGAGTATGGGACATTACGCCAACATGTGTCCAGAATTAAAGGAAGCACCCGTGAGGAAGAAGAAACAAAAGGACCTTATCCAAATTGAGTGCTATCGGTGCATGAACATGGGACACTACAGCAACATGTGTCCAGAATTGAAGGGAAAGAAGAGGTTGTGAATGCGGAAGCAAGGATGCTGACTCAAAGAAGCTTGTGTTGGGAAATTGGAGGACAGACGTTCGTAGGTGTGCACTAAGTGTACGTTGTTATCTTTTTATTGTTAGTTGAGATGTGGATCGATGCACGTTTGCTATGGATTGATTAGGTGTGTTATGTCTTCTTGTTTTGCTTGGTTTTTCTTTTGGCCTTGACCCTGTTATATCTTTGTTTGATTGTGTGTGTTGTGCCTTGCGTTTCTTCTATGCGAGTAGAATAAGTTGACGTTTCCTTAGACCCCTTATCTATTTAGTATGCTTCAAGACTGAAGAAGACACATCAACAAGGGGGATAACTCGACATGTGACAAAAGTATATGAAGATTGCTTCGACAATGCGAAACTGGAGCTACCGTCATTGAAGACCCTGAAGATTTTAAAGTTTCTACCGCTAGATCGTTTTGTGAGCGGTCACTTCTTGTTTTACTGACAGCTACACATCAAAACTTATATTTTCAAAACTAGTGTGATGTTTGTATGGGTATCTATATCTCTCTACTTTCTGTTCCCTCTCACCTCAAACCCTACACTGAAGGAGCTACTACAATGGCTGCTAATGCCAAGACGAGGATAAATATGGATACAATTTAATGCTGAGTTCAAAGTAACTGCATGTGCAAGGATCCTACAAAAAGAAAGCACAATATGGCTGAAGGAAGAACCGGAGGAAGTTGGAGTTCTCAAGTGTACGCTTACAGTAGTCTTCGTAAACCTGAGAGTTGTTAAGAAACGCTAGATGTTTGTTGGCTTGCAGAACAATGGATTTATCTGAACCCAGTTCATGAACAAGAGGAGTTTCTGCAATGCTTGTGAGGATGACCGAGTGTTAGATTGCGAGATTCACTAAACCATATACAAGGTAATGATTTGGGTGCGGAATGGATTGATCACCATGACGACTACTCTTATTATTCGCTCTTTCTATGCGGGATAGTAAATCTTGAGTGACTTACCTATGTTTGAGAGACGACGATGTTAAAGCCTAAACCATAGAATGGTACGATGTGTGACCCCTATAGGAGATTACCGTTTGTGTTATACGGTAAGTGTAGACCAAGACCATTTGCTGCAGGTATCCCGTGGAAGTATTATTGATGACCACCAAGAGAGTATCGATAGTTGTTTAGTATTGGCGCCTGACCCGTCAGCCATGAAGTCTCAGTACTTGGAGGACTCGTTTTTTGGATACAGTATTCAAGACAAAAACGGAGTATATGAACTATTTGGAGGTTGTAGTCGAAGGAAGAACTTTCTTGAAGATTAGTGTATTTGGAAGACCACTCTCTTACTATGGAATGGAAACCTCACAGGAGGAATTCTTGAAACCTCGAAGACCGAAGGTGAAATCCTTACGAAGAGTGTCATCGATGGATTAAGATACTAGAAGCCCACACTTATGATGAAGAATTCAATGCCCCATGGAATATAGGAAGTCTGTGTGAAGGACACAATGCCCCAACGGAGTATGAAGAATATGTGTGAAGAGATCGTTGAAGGAGAAAGCTTTTGAAGACCATGTCGCTTTACTTTTAAGGGTGGTAGCACCCTAGCTCATCGGAGGATCGGTGGACTGTCATGAAGACCCAAACCCTAACCTTTTCTTTCTAGCCTTCTCGAATCTCGAAGACGAGATTCCTTTTAAGGGTGGTAGTGTGTAACATCCCAAAATTCTCCGAATTTTGGAATGTTAATAAATTAAATAGATAATGATTGTTTGCTTGATGTGTTTGATTTTCTCTGGGATTTAAAACTTTTTGGAGTTCATTGAATATTAAAGACAGAGGGAATAAAAGGAATTACCCTAATATTCATAATTGATGTCTTTAGAATTTTTTATTTTAAACATAACCAACAAAACAAAATGAGAGAAGGTAATATGACTCCTTCAACATATTAAAAGGTTGGAAATTTTTTTAAATCATTATTGGAGTTCTTCGGAATATTCAAAACATTTTTCAACTCAAGGAAATTCATTTGAGAGGATATAAAATGACTTATCCCCTTTTAATAAAGTTGGAAAATATTTAGAATATTACTTTAAAGTTTTTAAAATTTATTATGAGTATTATAAATAACTCTAAAATTAATTTAGGGATTTTATAATGCTAAGAGAGTTTTTATTTCATTAAAATGATTTATTAAATATTTTAAAAGAGTTGAAAAAATATTCTGATGGGAAATTTTTATTTTACCAAATTATTTATTGGTGTGACAATTTTAAAATTTATATTTTATTATTTAGAAATGGTTTGGCAATGCTTTTGACCAAATAAAAATACTTTTAATAGTTTATTGGATTTTATTTGATTCATGAAAATTATTTTATATTTAAATAAAGTATTTAGAAAATGTTTTTATTTTTATTTTCCTTTTTCTAAAATTTATTCATTAAATAAATTTATTTGTATTATTTGATGAATTTAGAATTTTATTTCATATTTTTCTGATTTGCGGTTGATTTTATTTCATGAGTGCTAGTGATGATGAGGCCGCCGAGATCGCGTTTCCAACCTGCGCGGTTCCAACAGACGGCGCCAATTGACGGGGATCGACCCCGGCAAATCCCATGGTCAGGTACCCTGGGTTATTCATGAGAGGCGCAGGTTGGACGATGGCTCGTCGGCAAACAGGGAGGCTCGCTCCTGCTCGATATTATGGATTAGGGAGATGCGATTACAGAGGAAGCCGAGGCTGGAGCGCTCAGTGCTAGGGTTACAGGTGAGATTGGATATCTTTGGCGTCGCCCCTCCTAGCCCTTATATACCGGAATAGGTCTCGGGGAATTCATCTACGTGTACAGGTAAACTTTCCTAACCCTAGCTTGCTCCTTACGGCAGGTCTTCACACCTTCCCTGTGAGTCGAGGACTTCTACGTCGGTGCCATCTAGTGGGGCGGGGCCGTATGTTCATGGGCCTTCTGCCTTCATGGACACTAGGTGGGCTCATCCTTAGGAGTCATGGGGTCACCCCCTCGTCAGTAGCCCCCGAGTGCCTGGGGGACTCGAAGAGTCGCGCAGAGACTCGAGTACATTTATATGTCGTTCATTGATATGCACGGTTCATCCGTGGGTCGCTGGCAGTTTGGTGGCCATGACAAAACCTGTTTCGAGGGAAGCTAAGCTGAAAGGGCCCAAGGAATCGATGGATCGAGCCTTGGTAAATTGCACTAGGGAAAATACCACAGTAGCCCAATCAAACCCATGTCCCTCGACGTGAGCTTGGAACACTGGTGTCGAGCAAAAGTACGGCCGCTTCAGGTCTTACGGTGTTCATTTGCCGCCAGTAATGTGTGTAGCCTAAGGCGCGTCCGCCCGGCTTATCTATCATGCTCTGCGCATGGGAAAGGTTGGGAGTGAAATCGCTCTTCGGCAAGTCCCAGCCCGGCCGTACTTCACAGCGGGGTCTTACCTACACGCTAATCTTGCGTGGCATCTGGGCACAGTGTATCGTGTTCCAGGAAAGTGTGTTTTTGAGGCTCGGAGCCTTATAGCATTGCACCCGCTTGGAACAAAACATCAAGCGAGCTGTTCACTCATTCACCCGAGGAGCTTTGTTTTCGAGTGCTCAGTCGAGGGGTTTTTCGCGAGTAGTCACTCGAATGCCGTTTTTCGGCTCTTCGGGTGAGGGAGCACCCAGGACTCTTAGCTCCGTATGGTCTTGGCGAACTTTTGTTTGTCTTTCGTCGAGTTGAGGGCGCACCCGAGACTCTTATAAGAGCGAGTGTTCACTCGAGCACGTGGCTAACCTTTAGGTGAGGGAGCACCCGGGACTCTTATGATGTACACTCCCGATGGGAGTAAGATGTTTTTCTTCCTTGGGGAAGAGATCTAAAAGATGGAATCTATTGGCCTTGATGGCGTACTGCATACGCCTCTCTGCGATATGACGTTGGCGTGGTCTTCTGCCATTTTTTGACCGCTGCGGTCTATCGCGTGAAATGACTTGACGCTGTCCCGCCGAGATTTTCGCATCGCGCGATCATGGTCCTCTTTTTGCGCGTAGTGGGCGGTGTTGTTTACTGCGCCGGTTGGATTTTCCATGCTTTTCGCCTCTGTACGGGATCGTGGCACGTTTTTACTGGGCGAAAAGGTTGGCCGATGGCCCTGTTTGCCGGGCTCTTGAGTTAAATACCATGCGACCGGGTGAATTATAGATTTTACCCAGCCATTGCCTTCCTCCTCTTTCTCTGTTTTCCTTCGTGTGCCTGAGCTGTCGTATTTTCTTCTCTACGTGCTGCTGTGAGATCTATGTCCAAGCGCTCCCGTGCTGCCATTGAGTCGGCCAAGATGTCTGGCAAATGGGAGCGGTCCACGTTCGGGGCTAAAGATCTGGATGCGCTGGTTGTTGATGGCGTGGTGGTGGCGGGCGATGCTCATCTTCCTGGTGATGAGTCGACTCCAGCGCCGGCGGCGGATGAGCGGGTATGCTTCCAAGCTTTCTTCCACCGTGGGTTTGCTCTTCCGCTCCATCCTTTCGTTCGGGGCTTGCTGTATTCCTATCGTCTCCAATTTCATGACCTTACTCCCAATGGTATTTTGCACATTGCGTGTTTTATCACCCTTTGTGAGGCTTTCCTGGGGATTTATCCCCATTGGGGACTTTGGAGACGCCTTTTTAATGTAAAAAGGACGAACTGTGAATACGCCGTGGGTCGAGTGGGTATCTCCATTTGGGATAAACATTCATACTTTCACATGGAGAAGATCGATTCCGTTAGTGGCTGGCGGAAAGGCTGGTTTTATCTGTGGGATCGCTGCGTTGTTGGTCAGCGATTTGGTCTTGCTTCTTTCAATCCAGGCGCACGAGCGGTCAGACAACCTTTGTGGTCTCATTCTCTGACCGAGGCGGAGTCGTCTGTACTGACTCCATTTCTGGAGAGGATTTTTGTCTTCAAGGATAACTTGACTGGTGGTCAGCTTATCTCTGTGTTTGTGGGGAGGCGAGTTCAACCGTTGCAGCATCGGGATCGCCCTATGTGGCAGTACGAGGGGCTCGATGACTCGACGAGATGCTCGCCTGAAGTGCTAGAACCTGATGCCTTGCTGGCTCGTAACCAGCATGTGACCAAGTGCTCTATTATTTCCGAGATGCGCCTTGTCCTTCCATATGCTTCTGATCATCCTCCGCCATCGGTTGGTGCCCATGTTCCTTTATTTGTTTGGGCGAGTACTTCGTTTTGTTTTGTTGTTGACATTGCTTGATTTGCAGGGCCATGCTCTAGTGCCGTGTAATCCTCCGCAGCCGGAAGACGCCGATATTCGTGAAGAGCCTGAAGCTTCCGCAGCTGGTGGCGCCGTGACGGCTATTAATGCTGAGATTGTGCTAGTGGAGACCGGAGATAGTGAGGACTCGAGTCCCTTCCGTGTGAAGCGGTCGCGCCCCTTGGATGCTGAAGATCATGCCGCGTTAGGTGATGTTGTCCCTTCTGCTTCTCCTTTTGTTGGGCCTTCCCCTTCGGCTGTTGCTCCGGCCCTTCCTCCCAAGAGGGCCAGGCTTAGGAGGTTGGGGTGCCCTCGTGGCGCGCGTGTCGGGTAAGATTCTGCTGAATTAGTGCCCGTTTCCTTTTTCCTTGCTCTTGCGACTGATAATGCTTTGTTTTGTAGTGTTGCGCCTGCTCCGGCTGCTTCATGCACCAGCGCGGCTGCTACTGATCTGAAATCGACGAGCTCTGGGGCGGCGGCCAAGCGTCCTGAAGACCACTCGAATGCCGCTGGTCAATCTGGGCCGATGGCGACTCCTGCCGTTTCGACTGCGGGTGTCGTTACCGGCGTGTCTCCTTCTGGTGTGCCTGGCACTACTGCTCCTGAGCCTAGGTCGACTGGGCTTTGTCCTCCGTACTTTGGCCGTGTTGGTCTGGCGATTGAAGACAAAGCTCGTGCTTTCGATCATGTCTCCAAACTGGTAAGATGATTCCTGTCTGTGTTGCTTCAGCATCGGGGGCACGGCAGTGCTCCCGATGGGAGTAGCCCCCGAGGCTAGAAGTAACTGTTTGCAGTTTCTTGTAGTCTTGTCTTTAATTAACACCTCATTTCCTGGTTCTTGCAGCCTGTTTTCCAACACTGTGAGCGTTTGGTTCTTGAAGCTGAGCGTTGGCAACGGGCTCATGAGTCTACCCAAGATGCCTTATATGTTATCGATGGTGAGCTTTATTCTTTTTGCTGCTGAGCTTTTGGGTACTTCATCTTTTGTTCTGAGTAATATCTTTGCCTCGCAGGTCGTCGCCAGGCTGCCGAGAAACAAGCCGAAAAGGCGGAGAGGACTGTTTCCGTTCTCGAGGCTGCCTTGGCTTCCAAGGAGGCGGAGTTGCATGGTCAGCATGAGGAGCTGGTTCGCCTTTGCCAGGCTAAGGATGCGCATGCGCAGGTGGAGGCAGTCGAGGGCAAACGTCTTCGCGCCTTGGCGGGCTCTCTAGTGTGTAAGTTTGGTGTTCAACTATTGTTGTTTCCTCTGTTTGCCCTTGATGACGTTTCTTTGCTTGGTGCAGCTACTGTGGGTGCGAAGCAAATGGAGGCTGCTGCGTCGGGGTCTGGAGTTCTCCAAGGTGCTGTTGATGCTGTAGCGGGTGTTGTTGCAGTGGTCGAGGACGTCTGCGCCCGGGCTTCCAATGTTGTGGGTCTTGCGCACGAGCACCTTATGCTGGAAGGTACGAAGGTTCCTGATGGCCTGGGTGCTCGGGTCGCTGCGTTCGGCCCTGATGGAAAATATATGGTGGAGCTAGTGGCGGAGAGCGTGGTTACTGGTTCTTCCATGGACCTGGTCGTCCTTATAGGACATGGGGTCTCCTTTGACGATTACTTGGTTGAGACCATCCCGTGCTATTCTGGTGAGCAGGACGACCGAGCCGATAGGCTGGCTCGTCGCCTGCAACAAGTTGTCGATGGTCAGGGTCCCCCTGCCGTCGGTGAGGGGGAGGCATAGTAGTGATTTCACCGTTTGGAAACTTTGTCTGTAATTCCTGACTCTGTTGTGACGGTTGATCTTTTGCAACTTCTATCTGAGTGTCTGCTTGGCTGTTTCTCTTGCTGTTTTTGATTTGTTTTGTTCATCCTGCGGCAGGCCACTCCTGGCTTCCTTCGTCCGTGGAGTTCACTGAAGGATGGCGCTCGCGAGGGTGTGTACGAGTCCCTTTGCTTGCGGCTGAAGGACGCTGAGCGGGACATTGTCCGTCTGAAGGGGCCTGTGGCCATTCAGCATAATCGGCGTGAGCGTGCCGAGTCCGTGGTTGAGGGCCTTTCTTCGTGGGTGGTGAAGTTGTCTGACCTCCTACGGGGTGAGTCTTGCCTCTGCTTGGTTGCTTTAATTCCGTTTTGGTGGGTTTTTGCCATCTCTGTCTTTGATCGTAGTTCTTGACTTTTGAAGTGCTGGCAGGGAGAACTCGGGATGAGGAGAGGGCCGTTCAGTCGGAGATGTCGCGGCTTGATGATCCTAGTGTGCAGGCGAGCAATCCCTTTTGGGCAGATGGGGCTCGTGCTCGAGCGTTTGCGTTGCTTCGTCGCCGAGTTGAGAGGGTACCGGAAGCTCTCGGCTACTGCCAACGGGTGTTGGGTGGTATTCATGCTGAGTTCTATCCATTGGAGGTGGTTCCTTCGTCCCTTGAGAGGCTTTGTCGCATATTTTCTAAGCCTGCCGAGTTGCGTTGAGTGATGGATCACCAGATTCGTGCTAGAGCCCAAGCTGCTTTGGGCTTGGTCCATAGTCATTGGCCAGGGGTGGACTTTGCTCAGGTGGTGTTGGGTCCTCCGGGTGGTAGGAATCATCCGATGAATGAGCACTACGTGGTTGTAGATAGGCACGCGCACCAAGTTGTGAGGCGAGTTTGTGAAGAGAACGACTACCATCTTGGTGCACTTATTAAGGCAAAGTTGGAGCCTAAAGATTAGGTTTTCCCTTCGTTGTGTATGCTTCTTCTTGGTTGTATATATCGTCTGCATTTGTAGTTGCGTGGGGCGTCTCGGGGGGTGGCTACTTCAGCGAGCCCCCGAGGGCTATGTTTTAGATTTGCGCGATTGCGGAGGACGCCTCGGGGGGTGGCTGCTTCTACGAGCCCCCGAGTGTCGAGTTAATTTTGCCGCGATTGCGGAGGGCGCGTCGGGGGGTGGCTGCTTCGGCGAGCCCCCGAGTGTCGATTTAATTTTGCCGCGATTGCGGAGGGCGCGTCGGGGGGTGGCTGCTTCGGCGAGCCCCCGAGTGCCGAGTTAATTTTGCCGCGATTAATGAGGGCGCGTCGGGGGGTGGATGCTTCGGCGAGCCCCCGAGTGCCGAGTTAATTTTGCCGCGATTGCGGAGGGTGCGTCGGGGGGGTGGCTGCTTCGGCGAGCCCTCGAGTGTCGAGTTAATTTTGCCGCGATTGCGGAGGACACGTCGGGGGTGGCTGCTTCGGCGAGCCCCCGAGTGCCGAGTTAATTTTGCCGCGATTGCCGAGGGCGCGTCGTGGGGTGGCTGCTTCGGCGAGCCCCCGAGTGACGAGTTAATTTTTCCGCGATTGCGGAGGGCGCGTCGGGGGGTGGCTGCTTTGGCGAGCCCCCGAGTGCCGAGTTAATTTTGCCGAGCTTGCGGAGGGCACGTTGGGGGGTGGCTGCTTCGGCGAACCCCGGAGTGCCGAGTTAATTTTTCCGCGATTGCGGAGGGCGCGTCGGGGGGTGGCTTCTTCGGCGAGCCCGCGAGTGCCGAGTTAATTTTTCCGCGATTGCGGAGGGCGCGTCGGGGGGTGGCTGCTTCGGCGAGCCCCCGAGTGCCGAGTTAATTTTGCCGCGATTGCCGACGGCGCGTCGTGGGGTGGCTGCTTCGGCGAGCCCCCGAGTGACGAGTTAATTTTTCCGCGATTGCAGAGGGCGCGTCGGGGGGTGGCTGCTTCGGCGAGCCCCCGAGTGCCGAGTTAATTTTGCCGCGATTGAGGAGGGCACGTCGGAGGGTGGCTGCTTCGGCGAGCCCCCGAGTGCCGAGTTAATTTTGCCGCGATTGCGGAGGGCGCGTCGGGGGTTGGCTGTTTCGGCGAGCCCCCGAGTGCCGAGTTAATTTTTCCGCGATTGCGGAGGGCGCGTCGTGGGGTGGCTGCTTCGGCGAGCCCCCGAGTGCCGAGTTAATTTTTCCGCGATTGCGGAGGGCGCGGCAGGGGGTGGCTGCTTCGGCAAGCCCCCGAGTGCCGAGTTAATTTTGCCGCGATTGCGAATGGCGCGTCGGGGGTGGCTTTTTCGGAGAGCCCCCGAGTGCCGAGTTAATTTTGTGGAAAAATATTTTATGTAATATCTTCCTGCTGTTTCTTACAAAGAGTAGGCGGGCTCTGTTGAGGGTGGGTTCCTTTTAGAGCGATGATGTAGTGCCTTTAAGGTCCTGGCAACTTTGTCTCCTAGTGTTGGATTTCTTCGGGCGATGTTTCTTTTCTTCTACGGGAGCGCTTCTTCTGTGAGTCTCGTGGTCCTGCTGGCTTGGTGGGCTACGAATGCTTCTGCTATCTTGTGGAATTCTTTGTCGCAGCGGTCGGATCTGACGAAACTGCCGCTTATTGTGATGACCCCGTTTGGGCCTGGCATCTTCAGCTTGAGGTAGGCGTAGTGGGGTACAACCATGAAGCGAGCGAAAGCTGGCCGCCCGAGAATTGCGTGGTATTGCGACTTCCAATCAACTACTTCAAAGTCAAGTGTTTCTTTGCGGAAGTTTGTCACGTTCCCGAAGACTACCTCCAAGCTTATCCTTCCGAGGGGGTAGACTGCTTTTCCTGGTACGATTCCGTGGAAAGTTGTGCCTGAGGACTTGAGTGCGTTGTTTTGGATGAGCATGTCGTCGAGTGTTCGGGTGAAGATGATGTTGATTCCGCTGCCGCCATCCATGAACACTCGCGACATGTCGTAGTTTCCGATTCTGGCCTCGAGCACTAGCGCGGCGTGCCCTGGTTGGGGGACGACTGGCGGGTGGTCGTCCCGGGAGAAGGAGATTTCTGTCTCCGACCCGCGCAGGTACTCTGGGACGGCCGGGTGTGCGGAGGTTGCCAGGAAGACTTGTCTGGTGACTTGTTTCTGCTGCCTGTTGGAAGGTCTTCCTTCTTGTATCATGTAGATCCTCCCGTGGGCTTCTGGGTATTGGTTTTCTTCTTCTGTCGTCTTTTGCCGTTCCTGGATGGCGGTCACCTGCCTTGTTGGTAGAGGGGGGTCTGGTGGCGCATCGTGGGAGACTGGCCCAACTGCTATGCTTGCGAGCGGTCGTGCTGCTGCGACCGCGGAGCGATTTTTCTCCTCGGCCAACTTATTGAAGCTTCGACAATTCCTGAGGGTGTGGGATGATTTGAGCTCTTCTCGCTCGTTTCTGAATCCGTGTAGAGAGCACGGTCCATCAAGTTGTTCTTTGGCGGAGCGGAATGCGCTAGTGCCGTCGCGTGGCTGTCTTGTCCTCCATTCTCGTCTTTGAGCCTGGGGCTCGTCTTCTGGGTTGTCTCGGCGCTGTGGTCTGTTGTCATCACGGTACCTGCCATTCCGGTTGTCTGAGAAACCGGCGGCGACCATGTCAGGTCCTCTGTTGTTGTAGAAGTTCCGTCTGGGTCGCTTCCTTCTTCTGGCGTCTCCTCTATCTGCGTTGTAGTCGTAGTCGTACTTTGATCGTGCGGTGTGAGTTTCTGTTTCATTACGAACGGAGTCTTCTCCGTCCGCCCAGCTGTTGGCTAGTTCTAGCAGCCGTGCGAGTGTTCGGACTTTCATCTGTCCGAGCTGCTCTTTGAATTCGACGCGCTGGAGACCTCGCCTGAATGTGTCGATCGCACTCTCGTCTGAGATGTCTTCCGCTGAATTCTTGAGTATCGTCCATCGCTGGATGTATGCTCGCAGGACCTCCCTCGTTCCTTGTTTGCATGCCCGCAGCTCCTCGAGCGAGGCTGGTCGTCTGTATGTTGATTTGAAGTTTTCTATGAAGGCCCCTCGGAACTGGCTCCAGGAGCTGAATGATCCGCGCCGAAGGTTTTTCAGCCAGTGTCGAGCGGAGCTCTCGATCATGAGATGTACGTACTGCATCGCCATGACATTGGTCCGTCTTTGAAACTTGACTGCTGTTAGGTAGTCGTCGAGCCATGCCTCCGGCTCCTCGAGTCCGTTGTACTTTAGAGTCGTGGAGTTCAGTTTAACCCGTTGGGCATGCGCGTCTCACGTATGGCATGTGTGAAGCAGAGTGCTCCACATGGCTCGATTTCCTCATCGGAAGTCTCTTCCTCCGAGTATTCCTCGCGTGCTGCGCGTCTTCTCCTGCTGCGGTTGACTCTGTTCTGCGTTATGTCGTCTCGCGCGTCTCGCCGAGTGCTGGGGCGTCTGCCGTTGTCGTCGCTGTCGCGTTTCTTGTGCTTGCCGGAGCGCCTGCGTCTGTCGTCGTTACTGTCGTTGTCGTCGTCGTCGTTTGGTGAACTCGGGTCCCTGTCCGGTGTCCGCTCGCGAGTCTGTCGCTTTGCGCTGGATTTTTTAGGTACCGAAGCGTCGATAGCGTCCTTCATTATCTGCAGAGCTATGGAAGTGTAGCGATCCGTTTTGCATGTTCTGCTTTTCTGGGCGCGGGACAGGTAGTCTTGGGCGCTTGCGAGTGCTTCTGCCGGAGTGAGAGGCTCCTCTTCGTCATCGTCCTCCTCTGACCTGAAGTCGTCTTCCAGTTTCCGCACTACCCCCGCCTTTTCTGCCTTCCGCAAGTTGTTGAGCTTCGATCTATTGCGGATGGGGTAGTCGTGGTCTGGTGAGTCACTTCTGGGGGATTGTCTGCGACTGCTTCTCCTTTCGGGTTCCGCTTTTTCTTGCTTCTCCATGGCTAGGCGCCACTGTCTCGTCTTCTTGGTTAGCTCTCCCGCTAGCTTGTTGTATGCCCTTAGCTCGTCTCTTGAGGCATCTGATGGTAGTAACCCGCCGCGAGCGACTGCTTCCTTTACCATTGCCATCGATTCCTTGGCAAAGTATATTTTTTCTTTGGGCGGTTCGCCCGCCGCTAGGTGCTTGCTGTTTGTCGCTTGGCTGCTGACTACTTTTTTGGTTGCTTGGTCCTTGCTCCACCGGGACTTTGTTTGGTATGGTCCCCGGTTCTCCTAGCTGTACGACCATCTGGCCAGCCGCCCTGTTGGTGGTTCGGGTGTCTTGCCGAGTGCCCGGGTCGGTGGCTCGTCTGATGTTACCTGATGTTGATGTGCCGACTTCTGCAATGAACACCTGTGATGGTGCCCTTGCCGTTTACTTGTTTATGCGTGCGATCGTGCTTCTCCATGCTGGGGCTGCACTCGAGCGGTCACGAGTAGCGTGGAGTCGCGAGTTAGGTGCATGGCTACATCCGCCAGATAGATCGTCCGTGCGGGCGGCGTCTGCTACGGTCGTTGCTGCAGATGTTGCCGTAAGCGCACGGGTGCCGTCGGTGAGGCGAAGGGTACCCCAATGGTTGATGTAGATTCGGTACTCTCCGAAGATCAGATTCACGCCGGAGTGTAGGTCGGTGAAGACTGGTTTGAGGGCCGGGAGGTGGGCCGTGAATCCGATTGACTCGAACAGGTTGGATCTTGCCGGAATCGCCGAGTCAATGAGTTCTAGTGATGATGAGGCCGCAGAGATCGCGTTTCCAACCTGCGCGGTTCCCACAGACAGCGCCAATTGACGGGGATCAACGCCGGCAAATCCCAAGGTCAGGGACCCTGGGTTAGTCATGAGAGGCGCAGGTTGGAAGATGGCTCGTCGGGAAACAGGGAGGCTCGCTCCTGCTCGATATTATTGACTAGGGAGATGCAATTACAGAGGAAGCCGAGGCTGGAGCGCTCAGGGCTAGGGTTACAGGTGAGATTGGATATCTTTGGCATTGCCCCTCCTAGCCCTTATATACCGGGCTAGGTCTCGGGGAATTCATCTATGTGTACAGGTAAACTTTCCTAAACCTAGCTTGCTCCTTACGGCAGGTCTTCGCACCTTTCCTGTGAGTCTAGGACTTCTACGTCGGTGCCATCTAGTGGGCCGGGGCAGTAACTTCATGGTCCTTCTCCCTTCATGGAAACCAGGTGGGCTCATCCGTAGGAGTCGTGGGGTCACCTCCTCGTCACGGTTATCCAGCGGTTAAGGGGAAACACTTCTGAAAGACCATGTCTCGATCTTCCGGTTGTCATACACAATGCAGTGTGACGAACTACAAAGGAGGCGATCGAGTCTTGTGGGGAAAAGTGCACAAACCTCTGCAGAGTGTAAAACTAATCGATTAGCCGTGTCCCCGGTTATGGACAATTTGAGCAGCTAGATGTGGTAATATTGATTTGTCTCATCATCTTTAATTAACTGATTGGTTTAATCACTTTGGGATTGGTTGAGTGGGGGTTCCCATCTCAATCGTATGCTATTGTAGGACCTAGTTACTATTATTCTATAGGGAAAACTTAGCTTTTGCAAAAATAAATGTAGAAGCTCCACCAGCCAAATTGCATGTATTGTAGGAAACTATACTTCTTTCTGGGATATGGTTTGCCGTACATTCAAATGTACTGACCCGTTGTCGGGCTGTAACCTTCGGTGTTGCAGGATTATATACGACGAGTAAGAGGTACGATGTAGGGTTACGATGTCTATACTCAACTATGCCGGTGGAGTTGATGGACGCCACGAATCTTTTATTGTTTTCCGCTGTATTTTATTTGTAAGCTAGCCTTGAGCTATGCAGGTATGTTGTATTGTAATACTGGATCTTCGATGTAATATTTATGACATGTGGTTTATTCTTGATATTACATCATGTACTGTGTGTGCTAGCTATTGATCCAGGGACTAGCACAGAATGCACAGAGACGTGGATTTTTAGTGAATCGGGTCGTTACAGAAGAGTCTATATCTAGTATTGAAACTAGCAACATAAGAACATAAAGGTGCAAAATCTCTCGATGTACGTCACTCAAATGTCTCCAAATGGTGTTTGAGTGCAAGAATTGGGAGATGGGTTTAGAGCATAAAAATACTATATAGTTTCATTGAGAACTCAATCTACTAAAACTTCACACTTGGTATCGTTCGGAATCTTATTTTGACTCGTCCCCAGACCACTGGTCAGGCACAAGTCAAAATGATCCTCTCCCTTTAGAATTTGAGCACTCATGCAATGGATGAGAGCAAGCAAGATATGTTGGCACTTAGGATGGCAAATAGAATAATGATGGGGAAGGAAGACAAAATGGTGCGAAAGGCTCACATCAATGAGGACAATCATAGGCGAGAGAAATCCAAATGATAGATATGATGTGAGGAGTAGGGATTGACATGGAACGGATGCACATATTAGCTATGGTAAGATCTCCAATGGAACTAGTGGGGGTGCATCCAACTTGCTTGCTCATGAAGACCTACAGCTCATATTAGAAGGCTCATCCTTGGAATATGCAAGCCAAGTTCTATAGTGTAAGGATCCCCATATAGTTATGCATAAATGATATGAAGAACTCTATGAGTACAAATATAACTTTGGAGTACGAGTGTGGATCTTTCAAAAGGAATAGTAGTGTTGCCCCCTTCTCTCTTTTTATTTCTTTTTTTCTTTATTTTTTCTATTTTTTTGTATTTTTGTGGCCTCGTTGGCTCTTTCTATTTATCTCTCATTTGTCTTGTTTGGGATCTTTTAGTTTGTCCTCTTTTCGGATCTTTTATTTTGTGCTCTTTGGGATATTTTCCTCACTTCAAGGGAAACACTCTATATCTTACAAGAGTATAGAAGATCTCACACTTTACAAGAAGTACTCAACATAAAGAAAACTGAAAAAACTATCATGATGTATGCAAATGTATGTCTCTGCCAGTGTAGCAGGATATGCAACGATACTAGCGCGTCATGTAGAAATTGTAAGGGCAAGTCCCAACTAGCATGCGGCTCCTCGATGAAGCAAAAGCATGTCTGACATGAAGATCAAGTCATGAGACGAGTGATGTTGTATGGTAATGTATCTCGGTAAGGCTATGGAAATGCCTTGATAGGTAGGTATAGTGGCTGCTTTGAGGAAGGATATAAGGAAGTTTATGATGAGAGAGCATATCATGCAAAGGGTTTGGATGCACCGTTGAAGTTTGCACCAACTCTCAAGATGAGAAAGGGCAATGCACGGTTCCGAAGAGACTAGCAAAATAAGGAAGGTCAAAGTTCCAACAACTGAATACTAGCATTAGTCAAAGGAACTCATGCACTTATTATCGGTAAATCTCTATCTAATCAGGAGGTTCACAAGGAGACCAGTACACAGAGCAGGAGTGTATGGGGGTTTGGTTGTCCTTGCACATCCTCGACCCATGGTACATGAGGGAACCCTATATATTCTAACCCCTGCAGAGGTTAGCGATCCATCTAGTAGCTAGAGTTCTCAAGTAATTTTTTTTGTAGTTTTCGAAAATAAACACGGATTGCCCAAAATATAACACCTATCACTAACAGGCTCAAGCTCTTGACACCAAAAGTCCAAACAATACTCAAATCAATACCTCAAAATCATTGCAAGTTACTACTATACTTATAATAGCAACCTCAATTACCTACTCATGTCAAGACATACAACTCAGTGCAACAGACCAACTCTATAAACAAGATAAGCATGATAACTCAAGAGAGTTCCAATTGCAACAACCTAAATAAAATATCTTAAAGAGAATAAGCATGAAAACTAAGATCTAAGCATGACAGCAGCTATGAAAAGATAAAGAAAACACACAACCAAAGATAAGCATGAAAACCTATGTTGTGTTCTAGGGTGGAGTGGAGCGTGTAGCTTGGAGAAGGACGAACAGATGATTGTTGATGGAGAAGGGGTGCACGGGAGTATCCCAAATCTTAGATGATTGAGTCTCCTTGGATATTTTTTGGGGGTGCATGGGGACGTCCCCAATCTTAGATGATTGAGTCTCCCGGATCTTCTTTCATCGTCTTCTTTTGCATACTTGAAAACTCCCTTCATACGAAACTCATCATAAGCTGATTAAAGTGGTTAGTACCCATAACTAAATAACTTTCATCTACTGGAAATAAAGTTTTCATACGAGCTAATGTTTTTCAAGATTGAAAAAAAAATTAAAAGAAAAAGCTTTTGGGGAACGGGTCAAAAAACAATAAAATTTTCATACCTACGAGTCCTGAACCCAAGACCTATGCTATGTCGATGCAAGTAACGGATGGAAATAGGTCACATAACAGTATGTAGTCCGTTCAGAGGGAAACGCTCCCGCGTGAACGTGGTTGATGTAGTTGTACCCGCCGATCCTCGATGCGGCGGAGATCCTCGACGACTCCAGAAGCCACAGGCCGGTCCTTGTACACCGATGACGGGATTATGTACCCGTCGGAAAGTTGTCGGTGAAGACTTCGCGATACGGCCTCGATGATGAAGGATCACCACAAGTGTCGCGCCTCGCGGGATTACACACATATGGTGTACCCGACGTACCCTCCGTGCTCTAAACCAGGCGAGCAGCGAAAAGAAGATCGATTCGGATATGAGAAGCACGACGGTGTGCGTATAGTGGAGAAACCACCAACCCAGTGCAGACTCTAAACAAGGGGAGTCAGCTCAAAGGAGGGAAAAAGAGGGAGAGAGGGATCTACATAATTTATCTTTACTTTTATGGAATTTTCTGTGGAGAAAAAGGGGCACCCTCCATATTTATATATAGGGGAAAAAGGGGGTACGCAGGTACGTAGCTTAGCAATCTTCTAATATACTAAATCCCCTAGAGGTAAAAGCCCCGAGAATCAATTGAGTAGTCAATTTTAACTTGGTCAAAAAAATTGGCTGTCTTTTAATTATTAGTCATGGGCTTCAATTGAGTAATTAAATTTGACTTGGTCAACTCTTTTCCTATGTAAATTAATAAAGCCCCTAGAGGTAAAAGCCAAAATCAATTGAGTAGTCAATTTTAACTTGGTCAAAAAATTTGGCCATGTCTTTTAATTATTAGTCAAGGGCTTCAATTGAGTAGTTAAATTTGACTTGGTCAACTCTTTGCCTATATAAATTATTATTATTTTATTAAATATATTGCATATCTTATTTTTTTAAGTTGAAATGCGCGACATGAAAACATTGTCAACATGTTTCTCTTTTGAAAAAATTGAATGCCAATTTTAATATGATTTGTACAATCAAAACATTATTGCAGCACACAATTATTGATTCCGCGATTAGTCGATTCGGCTCATGCGGTAGATGCCACTACAACAACTTTCAACTACGACATACACAACAACAACATGATATTCCACTTTAATGTCAGATCCAGACAAGGTTAATTGGTGTTTCAACGACCAATTGGCTCAAATGTTTAATTTTGAAGACTCCTCATTTAGTTGAGGTCTTTAATTTAAAACTAGATACGTTATTTTGACTATGTTGTGACATCTCTCAATGGATGCATCCCTTTGATAAATAATTGGATGGTGTGAGCCTTGATTGGCAAGAAGGAAGCGTCGCCTACGATATCTTTAGCATCATCATAACACACATGGTCAACAACACAGTTAACATTTGTACGCACGTGCATTCATTAGAATTTTTCCCATAATTATACGGTAAAAGGGATCCATCCAAAACCACATTACATTAAATAACTTTCACAACTAAAAATGTAGCACATACAATAAAACCTATAACAATCAAGGAACATAAATGACGCAGCGAAGCGCACACTTCCCTTCTAGTGTGGTACTAAACCAAAAGCTAGCCACGCACTATGCATATGGCCGGCCAAGCCATGCATGGCCTTGGCGCATGCATGTGTGGCCAAATGGCCATGTGGCCAACATGGGCCACAAGCTCATGGCGCCACTCCCACCTTTTTTCTTTTTTTTCTTTTTTCTTTATTTTAAAGAAAAATAAAAGAACATTTATTCCTTTTAATTATTTAAATTATATATTAATATTTAATTCATTTAATTAAATAATAAAACATATCTAAATAAATTTCTGAACAATTCGGAACCATGAAACTTTTTCCGTCTCCCCTCCGATATGATTTTGGAGTTCTCTCTTATTTCTCCGGCGATCCCGAATCTATCCTTATCGTGTCGAATACCCTTAAGTGTGACAACCTACGGTCCGGGAAACAACACACATGATTAATACACTCTCTTGATCAATGACCATCATTTGGACCTGGTTACAATCCTAGATGGCCCATGAGCTTCCATCAAAAGAACTTCATCGTTGTTGGATCCGTTAACATTGAGTCGTGTTCCCTTTGTCCTACGGTACTTTTTTTTCTCTGAGGTTCGATCGTCGTTATCCAATATAACTAGTTCATCCTCGTTACCAAAAAACAAGTTTACTCGTTCCCGTGATATTACAACCCCATGACCTAGTCACATGATTGCGTAATATTTATGATGTAATATCATCGAGTGGGCCCAGAGTTCCTGAAATATGATACATCACAATGTATGATATACAACAATCATCGCAAACTCTGTTTTACCAGAATGTGAGGTTTTAATCATCAGACCTAAAGAGACATCGTCTCATGTGTCAAGACATCAAGTATCTCGAAACATCACCTTACCATTCATGACTTAAACGGTAGTGTCATTACTGAGTTTGGATATTCTTGGCATACAATATTTCTTATAAATGATCAAACTATCATCAATACAAGAGTAAGTCATTCATGACCGTAATGTGACCATAAGATATATCATTTACAAAAAGAGAACAACTGACTTGTTTCTCACTAATATGAATAATTGTCTTCGCGAGATGCAAGACACACTAGTAAAGTTCACATTCAAACGATCATAAATTTATTCATATAATTAATAAAATGATATATGTCGAGGGAGAGTGTTGTCGACCATCAACTATCTTGATTACCTTCAGCAGACATTGTCACCTCATCCCTTCCAAGACACTATATAAGCAGGAAGTTCAAGCATCAAATAATTAATCAACCACAATTACTGTTTTGAGGGGAAAGACATTTCTAACTTGTATATCAAATATACTTTAGCCGTCAATGACTATTCCTGCATTGGTTCTACATTTAAATTTCACAACTTTAATCATGACCTCATGACAGGTGAACGATTCTCCTTCATGACATAGTCTAGACACGGTCTTTGTAGATGGGAGGAAGCGGATGCCACTTCCCAGTTATCGCAAAGTAACCAATCATTCATTAGTCCAAGTTGTACACAAGGTGTTCATTCATCTTATACATTTTCCAAGGGACTTTCTCAGCATGTTTTTCCTTCCAACATGGTTGAAAGAAACCCCGTCCATATACTCATATTCCATTATTCTGATTTGTGACTTAGTTCTTTTAAGTTCATCTACCATGTCATACGTGTTGATGTCATTTAACACGCACTTGCAATTCAGATTCCATAGAATGAAGTATGGGGTATTGGACAGTCATATTTAAGTGATGATGAGTACGATACTTATCATCACCTTCCTCAATTACAGAGTTATCCGGTGTATCTCCTAGCAGTTCTCGTATTATGTTTTAGCAAGTCATTACTAACCAGTATGTCTCCAACAGTGTTGGTACCAATCAATCAAGTAAGACCCATTTGACTTTAAGTTCTACATCATACATAAAAGACCCATAGTTTTAAACATTGGGTATGACATTATCTACAATGATATTTGCTAAGACAAGAAGACTAAGTCCATAATAGGAGTTCATGTTTTAAAACAATTCTGGAACTCCCACTCAGGCAAACATCGCTCATAGTTTGTTCTAATGATTACACAATCCTTGAGAACTATACCTCCCCGACTCTTGTGAATGTAAAAATGTTTGACACACGTGTGACACGTGATGCCATATCTGCATATGCCAGGCTCTCCACAATAACCTTAGTGATTATATGTCGCGTATGCAAGGCCATGTTTATGGACATGCTAGGCTTGCTCCACCCATCTATTGTGAACGTAGAAATGTTTTACACCTGTGTGACACGTGATGCCTCCGTAATAAAAAACTTTCCAGATGGTGCTTCACTAAGGAAGGACACTTTGTTGGATTAGTGAGGGGTCATTCTATAATGCTACCGTCGTATATCTAATAAAAGCAAAACAACATGCAACAATATAAATCATACTAACTATGATTCCCCCTTCCATGCAAATTAAATTTGGAACACCTTCTACTTTATATTTTTCAAGTTTTACGTGGATGCTAGGGGTTTCGAGAAAGAACCGTTTCTATCCTACGAAAAACAAGGCATAACACCAATCCCACAATTTTCTCTATTACACCCATGTCTGGGCCCTCGGTTGCAAACATCTTCGCATCGCTAATGTTCGAGAGACAGACACCCCAGATCCACTTATATGGTAGAAGCCATATGTCAAGCGTGGAACCAGTCTCGGGTAAACGCGTAAGGTCTGTCAGGGCCGCTTCATCAAAAAATTTCCGCAATGCTAAACGAGTACACGTGAGAAGGTACCAATTGGAGAATTGATGCCCACATACTAGATGTATTCTATCCTTACAATACATCTACTCATAGACTTACTCATGATACCATTGTTGGGGAACGGGGCAGAAAACAATAATTTTTTCGTACCTACGAGTCCCGAACCCAAGACCTATGCTATGTCGATGCAAGTAATGGATGAAAATAGGTCACATACCGGTATGTAGTCCGTTAAACGGGAAACATTCCCGCGTGAACGTGGTTGATGTAGTCGTACCCGCCGACCCTCGATGCGGCGGAGATCCTCGCCGACTCCAGAAGCCACCCAGTCCTTGTAGAACGATGACGGTATTACGTCCCCGTCGGAAGGTTGTCGGTGAAGACGTCGCGATGAGGCCTACACGATGAATGAGCACCACAAGTGTAGCGTCTCGCGGGATTACACACGTACGGTGTACCCGATGTTCCCTCGGGCTCCGAACCAGGCGATCAGGGGAAAGAAGATGGATTCGGATCCCAGCAGTACGACGGTGTGCGTATAGTGGAGAAACCACAAACCCAGTGCAGACTCCAAACAAGGGGAGTCCGCTCATAGGAGGGAGAAAGAGGGAGAGAGATATCTACATAATTTATCTGTATTTTTTTACAATTTTCTGTGTAGAAAAAAGAGCACCCTCCTTTTATTTTTTTATTTTTTTTAAAGAAAAATAAAAAATATTTTTTTTATTTCATTTAATTAATTAAATTATAGTTTAATATTTAATACATTTAATTAAATAATAAAACATTTCTAAATAACTTTCTGAACAATTCGGAAGCACATAACTTTTTCCGTCTCCCCTCCGAAACAAGTTCGGAGTTTTCTCTTATTTCTCTAGTGATCCTGAATCTATCCTTATTGCGTTCAATACCATTAAGGGTGGCACTCTACGGTCCGGGAAACAGCAGACATGATCAATACACTCTCTTGATCACTGACCATCAGTGGGACCTGGTTACAATCCTAGATGGCCCATGCGCTTCCATCGAATGAACTTCATCGCTGTTGGATCCGTTAACGTTGAGTCATGTTCCCTTTGTCCTACCGTACTTTGTTTGTCCGAGGTTCGATCGTCCGTATCCAATATACCTAGTTCATCCTCGTCACCGACAAACATGTTTACTCGTTCCTGTGATATTACAACCCCGTGACCTAGTCACATGATTGTGCAATCTTTATGACGTAATATCATCGAGTGGGCCCAGAGTACCTATCCATCAGGTTGCAGCGCGAACGGGATATCCCGCCACGTCGCTACGCCGTCCCACAAATGGACCCGGGTGTCACGCTACAGTGATCACCTTGTTAAATGCCATGTCATCATGATTAAGCAAGGGATAATCACCCTTGTTGGTAGTCATTCAAATTCCAACCCAAATAGAAATTCAAAACAATATGGAAAATAAAGCTGCTCCAAAAATTATGCAAACAATTTTATTAAATGTATAAAAATAGCAGGTGATATTAAAAAAATGAAATAAGGATTTATTCAACTGTTTTAATAATATAACCTAATAAAAACAGTAGCAAAATGGACCCATTTAATCCTTTAATAATTAAATGAAATTCAGATGAATATATTTTAGCTTCAAACTTTTTGTAGCAGTACAACTAGGTGTAACACAAATAATGGGATTGGTTACATATTTTATAAAAGTCATTTGGTTGCCAAACAAAAAGCAAACAGAAAAAGGAAAATAAGAAAATGAAAGAAAATGGAAAAGATTAAAAGGTGCCTAGGGCAACCCCTTCCCCCAGCCGGCCCACTCCCTCCTTTCTTTTTTTCCTTATCCCCCCTTTCCCGAGCCGGCCCTCTCTCTCTCTCAACTATCCTCTCTTCCCGATTCCTTCCCCATCGCGATCTGAATCGAGGCCCCCGCTCCCCTCTCCCTCCTGGACGCCGCCGCTGACCCAACCAAGGTCAGGAGCCACCGGTACCTCGCCGCCGTGCACGCCCTCGTCACGACGCCCCCCTCCTCCACGGCTACTACCGGGTCGGCCATGCCCGAGCTGGTCACCGAGCCTCGCCGGACTGCTCCGCCCTGCCACAGCCGCAACCGTCGTCGTCCCCACCCGATGTGAGAACCCCCCCCCCCCCTCTCGCCCTGACACCACACATCGCCGCCGGGGTCACCGCTCCATGCGCACCACGCCATCCCCTGGCCGCACGCCCGCGCTCACCGTCGCGTGGCCACGCTCTGGCCGCGCTGAGCGCACGACATGGCCGTGGTCGGCCGCCTCTGGCCACGACCTGGGCACCACCCCGTGCCTTGTGACGTTGGGTGCTGCTGAACTTTGTTGTGCTGTTGTTGCTGATGGATGTCCCCCGATGTGATGCGTTGTTTGCTGCTGTAACTGAACTTTCTAGTGCTGCTATTGCACCACTTTGAGAGCAATAAAACATCATCTAACCCAATACAAAAATAGCTAAAAATGGTATGACTTGAAAGTAGATGTATCGAGCTTCAATTTTTTCCATTGGAGCAACTTCAGAAAATGCACGGATTAATTCCTACCAAATTTGCAAAATGCGGATTTATATTAAATCGCAAAACGAAGTTGACCCGATGGCCAATTTGGTGCTATGGATGAACTTGATGTAGGTATCTGTCATGCCATCGAAGGACGTGGCATGATTGTACAAATTTTATAGCGCAAAACACATGTTGGATGCATCTCCATCTGAGCTAGGGATCAACGACAATCATCGGACGAACCTTGCATCTCTTTACAATTCTGAGAATTAACGTCGGGCAACACTTTTTCGGCCAGGTTTTAATTGAGTAGATGAACCCTAACCTAAATACCATCCGTATCGGATTCGAGATCACGGACAACTGATGCAGGTTGATGTTGGGCACAAATTCATCGGAGGAGTAGAACCCTAAATCGTAACCTTCCGAATGTGCTAATGGATGATTAACACCGCAAAATCCCAGACTTAGTAAAATTTCGGTGGAGCCCAATGAGACAATGACAAGTTGGCTCCACTTGCTATTAAATAAATATAAGGATTTATTTAAATGCCAGAGTATGACATGTGGGTCCCTTCTGTCAGGGTTGACCTGGTTAATTATACTGTTTTAGATATTGTTGAATTATTGAATAAAATAAATCCAGAAATTGTTTTAAAATGAATAAAACTTTGAAATGGAATAACTTTTAAACCGTAAGTCGGATCAAAATATTTTATACATCAAAATTGCTCAGAAAAATATAACGAATACGACTACGCTACCCGCATACCCACCACACGCCTCTAACATACCGAATGTGAAACATTTGTCCTCCAGTTCATCTTTCTGTCAGACGACCGGAGCCGGTAAAACTTTCTGGATGAAATTGTTCTGAACATGAAAGTTGTTCAGAATGGATCAACGAACACGGATACACTAACCACATGTCTCGCAGTTGTCTCTAACACTGCAGACATGGAACCTTCCCCTCCGAATCATCTGTCGGGTAATCAACCGGTACTGATGAGTCATCCCCGGATAAATTCCTGCTCCGAGCAAATCACCAAACACTGCGTTAGAGCCCCGCTTCTTTATATCTTCAATGTCATACAATTGTATTGCTATTATTGTTGTGTATTTATTGTTTCTCCCCCCTTATTCTTCGATAGACCTCGACACTGCCGCCGACTACACCACCGCTGAGTACGACTACTACGTCGACGACCGTACCTCCACCGTCGAGCTTCCAGGCAAGCAGAGCCATTTTCCTTCCCCAGATATCGCCTATCTTTTCCGTACATTTCTTGCACTAGGCATTGTTACTTCTGCTGCTACGTTACAATCCTATTCAATTGCATAGCCTGTTTTCGTCGCCCCTTGAAGTACCCTTCTTTGTCCTATGCTTCCTTAAAAATATATATAATATTCAGCAGTGAACCCTGCGCATTGTTAGCTAGGTTTAGAATAGCGGGTCGTGATCACTCTGGTGAGTGAACGCGGGTTAAAAAATATTATAACTGCAACAGGTACAGATCAATGCAAACGCCCTAGGGAACCTACAACGGCGAGACTCTGCCGAGTCACTGCGAGTTTGACTTACGAGTGGACGGACTCGTATTTCACTCTCGCCGGCTCAGTAGCGTAGCATCAGTGGGATGATACGAGGTTATCCCTCTTTAGTTCATTCCGCTGGTGTCTCGGCACCACCGGGGTGATACGACAATATTCCTCGTTAGTTCATTCCGCTGATGTCTCTGTCGAACCTCTTCAAGTGTACCATCGAGGGTGATCCCTCCTGGTTCCACTTGATGGTAGGCACTCGAATCAACTGGTGTCCTTACAGGTAAGTAGTTGGGTGACCGAATGGTGCCCGCGCAGGGTATCTTAGCAGAACGACAGGTCAGTTGTATTCCATCGGTGTGCGGAGGGCCTGGTACTGTTCGTGGCCGAGAGGTAAGACAAGGTAAGGAGACGGTTCACCTTGTTGGTAACCGCACGAGTTGGTGGGATGTCAGGGCAGGCACCGACGTTACTGGTGGTCCTGACTGTTGTCGTAGTCCGCGACTCATTCAATAAGGCGAACGATAACGGTTGTCCCGACAGATACTGGTGTGCCGAGTTGTGTTGTGATATCTCACCGTGAGTCCCTGATCTCGATCGTGTACCTTGCGTGTATGATTACTGTACACGGTCTGACTTTGGGGGCGTCACAACCCGCCAAAATGCCGCTGGACTGACCGCGCTATTGTTAACGGGCCGAAGCGGTCGCGCCGCTTTGTCCAGCGGACAGCCCGCATAACCGCGACGTCCCGTCTCTTTGGAAAAAAACCCTACTCCACGCCACGCCTCCGTCTCTCTCACGCCGCCGTCGCCTTCGTCGTCGCCATCACCGCCGTCGACCTGCCCTGCCCACCCTAAAGCTGGCCGCATCAGCACGCCACTCCGCCCACCTGCCCTCCACATCCGCTCCTGGTAATGGGGTCGACGGCTACGCCGCCACCATCTCCACATCGGGGCTACTCTCTCGGGATCCGAGATCGATATGATGTTCCTCCGTCGCCTCCCTTGTGTGTAGAAGAGGATGTTCCTCCATCGTCGTCCACTTCCGCAAGGCCATCCTCATCCTTGATGCCCCCTTTTCCCAGGTCCAAGAACAAAGATCATGTGCCATCTGAAGATTTCAGTGCTCCTAGGACTGAAGATTCTCACCAAGGTACATCTCAGTATACTTTGGTTGAGATACATCACTAAATCTGCTTGACCTGAGTGTGTGCATGTGCCAATGTGTGTACGGAAGATGTTTCTTTGTTAATTCCTGCACTTCTTCTCATCAAGTTATGGTGCCTGACTTTGCGCAAAGCGTGTCCTGTTCAGATCTTGAGCATATATGTGTTCTGCTTTTAACCATTGCAGTTCCAGTTCTTGAGCATTTTGGTTTTAATTATCATGATTCTTGTGTGTAGGATGTGGAATCTTGGGAGAAATACAAAGAGTGACAAAACCCCAACTAAAGAAGAAATTGAGGTCACCATTCGTGTCTATAGTTGGATCCCCAGGGGTTAATATCATATTATCTCAGGCAACGCCAAGATCATTAGCTGTGAAAAGATCGCCGCCAACATCCTTTCAAATTCCTCGTAAGTATTTATGTTTCAGATTTCTTCTCAATTGTGTGCACATCTTAAATCTGAAATTTCTGCACATATTCATGTATATTCTGCACATACCTTAAAGTTTTCTTCTCAATTGTGTGCATATCTTAAATCTGAAATTCCTGCAGATATTTCGTAGGTCTTTCACGTAGAACAAAAAGAAGGAAACTTAAATCTGAAATTTGGAATGATTTTGATGCTGTGTATGATGGAAAAAAACTCAAGGAAGCCAAATGTATACATTGTAAAAAAGTATTTGTGGTTAACAGAGAAGCTGGCACTAGTCAATGCATTAGGTATTTGTTAGTTTGTGAGGAAAGAGCGAAGGCAAGTGAGTTTGTCAACTCTATTCAATCAACTATGCCCCAAAAAGATAGAAATAGTTCAGAAAAATGGAAGTACGATCTCGATAGGGAAAATTTGGAGTTGGTGAGGATGATTGTCTTGCATGAATTGCCATTTTAAATAGTGGAATATGAAGGATTTAGGCGATTTATGTATAGTTTGAATCCCACATTTGAGATGGTGTCTAGGACAACAATAAGACTTGATTGCCTCGTCGTATATGAGGAACAAAGGGAAAAGCTTCGAGAGGTCCTCAGAAAATTAAGCTCCCGGGTTTCTTTAACCGCAGACTTATGGACGTCAAGTCAAGCTGTGAGTTATATGTGCATAACATGCCATTTTGTTGATGAGAAGTGGAAATTAAAGAAAAAAGTGATTTGGTTTTCTGAGGCAGCAACACCACATGATGGAACAAAAAATTTTAATATCATGTTAGAATGCATCCAAGTTTGGGGTTTTCAAAATAAGGTTTTCTCCATTGCACTAGACAATGCATCAAATAACAATTCGTGTATCAACTTCATGAAAGAATTTGCTAGGAAAGAATTTGCTGCCTTATAAAGGTGATCTTTTTCATGGTAGATGTGGAGTCCATGTGATAAACCTTATTGTTCAAGATGGGTTGGCGATTACTTGTGGAGCAGTGGTCAATATTAGGGAAAGTATCAAGTATCTTAGAAGCTCTCCCATTCGAAAACAGAAATTCAAAGAAATAGTTGCACAAGAAGCAATCACTTGCACAAAGAACCTATCTCTAGATGTTGTCACGTGATGGAATTCAACGTATTCAATGATCAAAACAACTCTAGAGTATAGGAGGGCATTCGCCGCTTTGAAGTTGCAAGACACCTCGTATAATTTCCAACCTACAAATGATGAATGGGAAAGAGCAGAATCTATGTGCAACTTGTTAGAGGTTTTCTTCGATGCAACCATGGTGGTTTCTAGTACCTTATATCCAACATCTCATTTGTATTTCCATGAACTTTGGAAAATTAATCTAACATTTCAAAGAGAGGCTGAACATAAGGATACTGTCATCAGATCTATGGTTTTCCAAATGCAAGAAAAATTCATCAAATATTGGAGGTTGGCATACTTGAACATTTGTCTTCCGATCATACTCGACCCAAGGTACAAGTTTAAATTCTTGGAGTTTTGCTTCAAATCTGGTCTTGAAAGTGAAGCAACAAGATGTCTTTCAAAACTGAAGAAGACATTTGACGGGGATCAACCCCGGCAAATCCCATGGTTAGGGACCCTGGGTTAGGCATGAGAGGCACAGGTTGGACGATAGCTCGTCGGCAAACAGGAAGACACGTTCCTGCTCGATATTATTGATGAGGGAGATGTGATTACAGTGGATGCCGAGGCTGGAGTGCTCAAGGCTAGGGTTACAGACGATATTGGATGCCTTTGGAGTCGCCCCTCCTAGCCCTTATATACTGGGCTACGTCTTGGGGAGTTCATCTTCGTTTACAGGTAAGCTTTCCTAACCCTAGCTTGCTCCGTACGACAGGTCTTCGCACATTCCTTGTGAGTCGCAGACTCCTACGTCGGTGCAAATTAGCGGGCCAAGGCTGTATCTTCGTGGGCCTTCTGTCTTCAGGGACACCAGGTAGGCTTATCTGTAGGAGTCGTGGGGTCAACCCCTCATCAGTAGCCCCCGAGTGCCTGGGGGACTCGAAGAGTCGCGCAGGGACTCGAGTACATCCATTTGTCGGTCGTTTGTATGCGCAGTACAACCGCGGGAAGCTGGAAGTCTGGTGGCCATGACAAAACCTGTTTCGAGGGATGCTAAGATGAAAGGGCCCAAGGAGTCGGCTGGTTGAGCCTCGGTGAATTGCGCTACTGGAAAATACCGCAGTAGCCCAATCAAACCCACGTCCCTCGACGAGAGCTTGGAACACTGGTGTCGAGCAAAAGTCCTACCGCTTCAGGTCTTACAGTGTTCATTTGCCGCCAATAACGTGCATAGCCTAAGGCTCGTCCGCCCAGCTTTTTCTATCATGCGCAGCGCATGGAAAAGGTTGGGAGTGAAATCGCTCTTAGGCAAGTCCCAGCCCGGCCGAACTTCGCAGCGGGGTCTTACCTACACGCTACTATTGCGTGGCATCTGGGCACAGTGTGTCGTGTTCCAAGAATGTGTATTTTTGAGGCGCGGAGCCTAATAGTATTGCACCCGCTTGGAACAAAACATCAAGCGAGTTGTTCACTTATTCACCAGCGGAGCTTGTTTCGAGTGCTCCGGCGAGGGGTTCTTCGCGAGTGGTCACTCGAATGCCGTTTCGGCTCTTGAGGTGAGGGAGCACTTGAGACTCTTAGCGCCGTATGATCTTGGCGAATGGATGTTTGTCTTGTGTCGGGTTGAGGGAGCACCCGAGACTCTCGTGAGTGCAAGTGGTCACTCGAGCACATTGCTGACTTTTAGGCGGCTGCTCACCTGAGGTTCGGTTTTGAGTGGGTACGCTCCTGATGGGAGTTTAAATATATTTGAAAAATGTGTTTAAGAAATCATTCTTGATGTCTGTTGGTATTCTTCGCTGCTTGTCAGGATAACGATGCCTCTGTTTGATGGCTGTCAGGGATGCTCCGCCAGTGAACCGTCACATCTTCATGACCGGTCATAATGATGACCGCTGTGGCGTGCGGCAGGCGCTGGTTGAGTTTCTGATACGCGCGTTGGAAACACGCGTGAATTGATGCGTCTCACCCACAGTGCATCCCGTGGGAAAGCATCTTGGTCATGGAATCTGAGACGTCTGCGACGCTTGGTCTTTGAATTAATTGCTGTTGTCTTCTTGGCTTCTCTAGTGCTGGGGGATTTTTGTTCTATAAATAAGCCTTTCTCTTCCACAGCGTTTCGCCTCTATCCAGCTTGCTGCTTTGGCTCTTCCTTCTTCTCTTCTTCCTCTCATGGCTCCCAGGCGAGGTGTTGGCCGTGGCCGTGTTCGTCGTGGCCGTGGTGGCCGTACACCACGCTCATGCCGTGGTGGTCGCCATGGTACGGCGCCAATGCCTTCATCCTCTCCCTTGGAGGAGGGATTCTAGCGCTATGATTTTCTTTTACGCGTTCGTGGTCAGAGCGCCAATCGCGTTCTTCTTCCCTCTTCTTTTTCCGCCATTGTCTCTGAACGTGGCTTAGATGGATTGCTTCTGCATCTTTCAAGGGAGCTGTCGATCTCCTTCTTATGTTGACTTGGAGTTTGATAGATCCCGCTTGATTTTTCTTGGCTCTAGTTGGAGTTTGTTTGCTCGGCGGTTGAATTTGCGAGATGGCGATATGCTCAGCTATCATTTTGACGGCGAAAGCACTGTCACTGTTCGCGCGTTCGACCCGAGTGGCAACAACATGGATCCGCACTGGCAGGAGTCGAGCAGCGACAGCTCCACAAGGTCGAGGAGTCCTACGCCTGCATCTTCTATAGCTCCGTCTTCTGGCGACTCCTCAGGTGGTGATGCCGTCTCCATCAGCTCCAAAGAGGACATCGACGTCAAGCCGTCGATCAAGCGGGCGCGCCAAGCGACCTTGTAGAACTGGAGGCGGCCTCATCTTCGCCGGCAACTCGGAGAAAAGGCTGTGCAACCGGAGAAGAAGGCGTGCAGCTGCAGCTGGAGAAGAAGCTGGTGGAGCAGGAGAAGAAGGTGGTGGAGCATCGACAAATAAGTCGAGCTTCACCCTTTTGTTATGTCATTGACATCCTCTGTTAGCTTCCTTTTTCCTTTATCTGTGGTGATGCCCTTGTACTAGAGTCGATTACCCCTCATGGGCACACATGTAAAAGTCTTGATTCCTTGGGTAATTCCCTCTTGTAACAGGAGCTGCCTTCTATCCAAATGTAGTTGAGTCCTTTTATACCTTTATGGTTGAATTCAAGCTGTGGTTGAGATCTTGCAATAAACTGTGTTTTCGACTCCTGTGATGCACTGTCTTCGACTCCTTCTGATAGCGCAGAATGTCATCGATGCCATCTGATAGCGCGAAATGTCTTCGACTGCATCTGATAGCGTGAAATGTCTTCGATTCCATCTGATAGCGCGAAATGTCTTCGACTCCATCTGATAGCGTGAAATGTCTTCGATTCCTCCCGTGATGCACTAACTTTAACTTTCTAGTGTGTTCTATCGGGTGCGTGGCAGCGCTCCCGATGGGAGTAGCCCCCGAGGCTACGTTTAAGTTGTAGAGTCAAACATAGGCTTAATACTTTGCGTATTTCCTCGCGGTTCAACTCTGGAGTAGTCCCCGAGTCTTGCTTGTTTGTCGTCCGGGTGAAGACTTGAAGATTGCTAACTTGGTTTTTTTGAATAGGACCGTAGCGTGTCTCGGGGAATGCTTATGACTGAGCCCCCGAGTTTTGAAGGTGAGCTCGCGTAGGTGGCGATAGCGTCTCTCGTGGGGATTTTGTGCTTAAGCCCCCGAGTGCTTTGGTTAAGATCGTGTAAGCGATGATAGCGTCTCTCGGGGGGATTTTATGCTTAAGCCCCCGAGTGCTTTGGCGAAGATCGCTTAAGTGGCGATAGCGTCTCTCGGGGGGATTTTATGCTTAAGCCCCCGAGTGCTTTGGTTAAGATCGCTTAAGTGGCGATAGCGTCTCTCGGGGGGTTTTTATGCTTAAGCCCCCGAGTGCTTTGGTTAAGATCGCTTGAGTGGCGATAGCGTCTCTCGGGGGGATTTTATGCTTAAGACCCCGAGTGCTTTGGTTAAGAACGCTTGAGTGGCAATAGCGTCTCTCGGGGGGATTTTATGCTTAAGCCCCCGAGTGCTTTGGTTAAGATTGCGTAGGCGATGATGGCGTCTCTCGGGGGGAGTGTGTGCTGGACCCACCGAGTGCTTTGGTTAAGATCGCTTGAGTGGCGATAGCGTCTCTCGGGGGGATTTTATGCTTAAGCCCCCGAGTGCTTTGGTTAAGATCGCGTAGGCGATGATAGCGTCTCTCGGGGGGAGTGTGGGCTCGAGCCCCCGAGTGCTTTGAGATGGAAGTATTTGGGAAACATTTATTTTATTGCGGTCGAGCGGCTACATGAGTTTCCAGTCATGTCTGCCCGATGGGGACTATGGATAGAACAGTCGCAAGTTTGCTACGTTCCATGGGTTACCCACGTCCTCATCTGTCTTCGGGTTCTTCAGCCTGTAGGCGCCACCTCCGATGACTTCTGAGACTATAAATGGTCCTTCCCATTGGGGGGAAAGTTTATGGACCTTCTCTTGTATCAGCCGTAGGACTAGGTCACCTTTGTTGAAGGTTCTAGTGCGCAAGCGACTGCTTTGGTAGGTGCATAGCTTGTCCTGGCACCCCTCTGATTTTTCCAGGGTTGTATCTCATGCTTCGTCAGCTGTATCTTTGTCATCTTGTAATGCTTCTTCTATTTCTTATTCTTCGTACCCGGTGACCTGAGGTGCTCCGAACTTGAGGTCATGTGGTAGTACTGCCTCTGCCCCGTACACCATGAAGAAGGGTGTGTACTGGGTCGCGGTGTTTGGTGTAGTTCGTAGGCTCCATAGTACCGCGGGGAGTTCTTCTACCCAGTTGCCGGCGGCTTGCTCGAGTGGTGCGAGGAGCCGCTTCTTGATTCCCCCGCATACAAGGTCGTTTGCTTTTTCCACTTGGCTGTTGGACTGCGGGTGCGCGACTGATGCATAATTGATTTTGATGCCCAGTTCTTCGCAAAAGTTCTGGAATTCTGCGGCTGTGAAGTTCGTGCCGTTGTCCGTGATGATGTTGTGTGGCACTCCGAACCTGAAGATGATCGATATTATGAAGTTGAAAGCCGTGAGGGCTGTGGAGCTGGTGATGGGCACTGCTTCGATCCATTTAGTGAACTTGTCGACTGCGACGAGCAGGTGTGTCCTTCCGCCCTTTGATGATTTCTTGAGTGGGCCCACCATGTCGAGTACCCAGGTGGCGAACGGCCAGGATAGTGGTATGGTCTTGAGCTCTGAGGCGGGGGCATTTGGCCTGTTGGCGAATTTCTGGAAGGCGACACAACGTCGCACGATTTCCTCTGCGTTTTTCATGGCTGTGGGCCAAGAGAACCCGGCTCGGAATGCTTTGGACATGAGCACTCGACTGCTCGCATGGTGCCCGCAGGTGCCTTCGTGGATTTGAAGCAGTAGGGATTTGCCGTCCTCTTCGTCGATGCACCTTTGGAGTATCTGGGTGATGCTGCGCTTGTATAGTTGTTTGTTGATCGCCGTGAACGCCTTGGATCGTCGGCTGATGCGTCGTGCTTCAGCCACGTCTTGTGGTCGGGTACCTTCGATTAGGAATCGGAGGAACGGTTTTGCCCACACAGGTCCTTCGTGCTCTGTCGGAGCTATGCTGTCGGGTGTGCTGGTGCTTGTGCCTTCTGATGGGCTTGCTGCTACCACCTGCGCCAGGTCTGTTGCGTCCTCGCCATCCACGACTGCTTCAGGTGTTGCTGCCTATACCTTGATGGATCTCTGGCTGATGTTTTCGAGAAAAACGACGGGTGGTATTGGTCCTCGGGTCGAACCAATGTTCGCGAGTTCGTCAGCTTCTGTGTTGTTGGCCCTAGTGATGTAGTTGAGCTCGCAACCGTCGAAACTTCTTTCGAGTACGTTGTAGAGCTTCTGGTAGGCCGCCATGTTGTCGGCTATTGCGTCGTAGTTTCTCATTGTTTGCTGGACGAAGAGATTGGAGTCCCCGTAGATTATGAGGCGAGTGGCTCCGTATGTTTTGGCCATGCGCATGCCATGGAGGAGTGCCTCGTATTCTGCTTCGTTGTTGGAGGCGTGACTGAAGTTGATCTGGAGGACATATTTTAGCTTTGTTCCTTTAGGGGAGATGAGCACAACTCCTTCCCCGGCTCCTTGTTGTCTCTTGGACCCATCGAAGAACATTGACCATGAATTTGATAGGTCTGGGGGGCATGGTGTCTGAACCTCCGTCCACTCGACCAGAAAATCTGGGAGTACTTGGGCTTTCATGGCTGTTGGGTGCTTGAACTGCAGGTCCCGTGAGCTGAGCTCAGTGTTCCACTCGGCGACTCGTCCAGTCGCTCCAGGGTTGTTGAGTATGTCAGTGAGTGGTGCGCTGCTCACGATTGTGATAGGGTGCTCATCGAAGTAGTGGGACACCTTTCTTGAGGTCATAATGATGGCCAGTAGTAGCTTCTGATAATGCGGGTACCGCTGCTGGGACTTGGTCAGGAGCATGTTGAGGTAGTAGAGTGGTCTCTGGATGCTCTGGACCTTGCCTTCTTCTGTGCGTTCGACAACGAGCGCTGTGCTTACTACACTGTTGCGTGCTTCCACGTAGAGGTATAGCTTCTCTCGTTCCTTGGGTACCGCCAGGATAGGTGGGGTCATGAGTGTCTTTTTCTAGTCCGCGAATTCTTGGCGGGCTTCCCCCGTCCACTCGAATTTCTCTCCTTTCCTGAGCAGCTGATAGAATGTCAGCGTGCGTTCTCCTAGCCTGCTGATGAAGCGACTTAGGGTTGCGAGTCTTCCAGTGAGCTGCTGTACTCCTTTGACGTCGGTTGGTTCTTGCATTCGGGCGATGGCTTGGACTTTCTCAGGGTTTGGCTCGATTCCTCGGGCAGAGACCATATAGCCGAGCAGCTTCCCCGCCGGTACGCCGAATGCGCACTTCTTTGGGTTGAGTTTGATTCTGTATTTGTTGAGCACTGCGAAGGTTTCGCGCATGTCGTCGAGTAGTGTGGCTGCTTTGTAGGTCTTGATGACGATGTCGTCCACATAGACTTGAACATTTCTTCTGATTTGCTCTTTCAGGCAGGCCTGCGTCATTCGCTGGTATGTGGCGCCTGCGTTCTTGAGCCCGAAGGGCATGGTCCTGTAGCATAATACGCCATAGGGGGTGATGAACGATGTGTGCTCTTCGTCTTCTTCCTTCATCCTGATCTGGCTGTATCCTGAGTAGGCATAAAGAAAGGAGAGTAGATCGCACCCTGCTGTCGAGTAGATTATCCGATCGATTCTAGGAAGGGGGAAGTGGTCCTTCGGGCAATGCTTGTTAACTGGTCCGTAGTCGACACACATGCGCAGCACGTTCGTGTCCTTCTTGGGCACCAGCACTGGGTTGGCTATCCAGGTGGCTTTCTTAGTTTCTCGGATGAACTGGGCGTCGAGTAACCGATTGACTTCCTCTCCGATTGCTCTGCGCTTGGGCTCCGAGAATCGTCTTAGAGCTTGCTTCACCGGCTTCGTTTTTGCTTAATGTGTAGGGCGTGCTCTGCGAATTCGCGTGGTATTCCAGGCATGTCGGCTGGGCACCAGGAGAATATTTCCCACTCATCTCGAAGGAAAGCGACGAGAGTCGTCGCCTGCTCCTCTGGTAGGTGGGCGTCCACGCGGACTGTTTTGTCCGGGTCCGTCTGGTGCACTTGGTGAGTGATTGTGTCGCTGTCAATGCTGAAGTCTCGTCCGTACTCCTTAGATTCGCTTCGGCTCACTAATGGGAAGGTACTCTTTTCCGTCACCATGGCTATTTCTCTGAGTTCTTGTTCGGCTCCGACTGTGTCGGAGATTTTGTGAGAGTCACAGTCACATTGATCTGATTTGATGAAGCTTCCGTTGATCGTGAGGACTCCCGTTGATACTGGCATCTTGAGCTTGAGGTAGGCGCAGTGTGGAACCGCCATGAACTGCGCGAATGCTGGTTGTCCCAATATGGCGTGATACTGCGATTGCCAGTCGAGTACTTCGAACTCGAGGACGTGCTTTGCGAAGTTGCGTCGGTTGCTGAAGACAACTTCAAGTTCGACGACTCCGAGGGATGTGGTTGCTTCTCCTGGGACTACCCCGTGTAACACGGTGCTCGATTTCTTCCATACTGATCGTGGGATCAGCATCTTTTGCAGGGTGCTGGCGAAGATGATATTCATGCTGCTGCCTCCGTCCATGAAGACCCTATCCATGTCGTACCCTCTGATTTGTGCATCGAGCACCAGGGGTGCGTGCCCCGGTCTTGGGACTGCAGGTGGATGGTCGTCCTGTGAGAACGTGATGCTAGTCTCCGCATCATGTAGCTGGTAGACTTCGACTATATTTATGCTCTCGGCTGCTCTAGCTTGCAGGGTGTAGGCGTCGCGTTGTGCTTGCGGCACCCTTCCCTCTTGGAACATGAGCGCCTGTCCTTGCAGCGGGATGTGACGTCCTTCCGGGCTTGAGGGCGGCGAATGTTCGGGTCGCCGGTTGCGCTTGTTTTCTTTCTGCTTCTCCTTCTTGAGGTCGTCGGCTAGCTCGTTGAACAGGTGGCACTCTCCCAAAGTGTGACCTGACCTGACGCGTCCCCAGACATCCTCGAAGCTGTGGATCGTTCAGGGTCCTTCTAGTTGCTCTCTAACCGTGAGTTTGCTAGATCCGGCATGCCTGTTCCTTCTTGAGATTCTGAAGATTTGCTCGTGATCCTCCGGGTGTTCGTGGAAGAGAGGGTCGGTTTCTATTCCTCGACTCATATCTTGGTTCTTGATGAGGTTGGCGAATTCATCTGGCCTTCGATCTGGGTCATAGTACTCGCCCACCGGTGTCTCGGAGTCGCTGTCCTGGCTGGCGGTAGGTGCTCGTGCGACGGCGTGTCGTCGAGTGGCCGTCGGTTGCACGGCAGGGTGACGTGGCTCGTTCAGTGAGGCCTCGCCATAGATCTCCCGTGCGCGCATTTTTTATCGTCGATTCCTTCTTCCTTGGCGATGGTTCTGCTAACCGCTGGTTTCGATCTCGTAGTCATTGTCTTGATGTGCGGCGGGTGCCCGAGCGGCGGTGGGTTGTCAAAAGATTTGCGAGTCCTCCGCTGCGCGTCACGGTTCGTCGAGTGGAATTCCTTCGTAGAGGCCTCTCGCCGTTCTTCTGGGTCGTCGATTCCTTCGCTGCTGACGCTGCACTTGGCCGTTACTATAGTATCGGTCCTGGCACAGCTGTAGCCCGAGCGATCTTGATTGGGTGGCAGAGATGTTAGCCGTGATCTTGAATCTTTCGAGTGGGCTAGATCTGGTCCTTTCCCTTGAGTTGTGGCTTGCTGAAGACGGGACCGCCGAGATCGTTATCCCAACCTGTGTAGTTCCCACAGACTGCGCCAATTGACGGGATCAACCCTGGAAAATCCCATGGTTAGGGACCCTGGGTTAGTCATGAGAGGCACAGGTTGGACGATAGCTCGTCGGCAAACAGGAGGACACGTTCCTGCTCGATATTATTGATGAGGGAGATGCGATTACATTGGATGCCGAGGCTAGAGCGCTCAAGGCTAGGGTTACAGATGATATTGGATGCCTTTGGCGTCGCCCCTCCTAGCCCTTTTATAATGGGCTAGGTCTCAGGGAGTTCATCTTCGTTTACAGGTAAGCTTTCCTAACCCTAGCTTGCTCCGTACGACAGGTCTTCACACCTTCCTTGTGAGTCGCAGACTCCTACGTCGGTGCCAATTAGCAGGCCAAGGCTATATCTTCGTGGGCCTTCTGTCTTCAGGGACACCAGGTAGGCTTATCCGTAGGAGTCGTGGGGTCAACCCCTCGTCAACATTCAATAAGCTATTTGTAGAATATTCTTTGCATGATGGTGACTCAACAATGGGAAATGATCAAGGAACCAACAATGTTGTGACAAGTATCGATAACCCTTGGGATCAATGGAACAACCATGTTAAGCAGCAAAAAAAGAATTTCGAAAAGCTGAGCGAACTTGATATTTACCTAAAGGATGATGTATGCCCTCAAGTTGATGGATTTGACATACTATGTTCGTGGTCGACAAATGCACACAAGTACCCCATAGTATCTCGCATAGAAAAAAATGTATTGGCTGCACCTGCATCTAGCGTAGCATCAGAGTCAGCCTTTTCATCTGGAGGAAGAATTCTAAGTAACAATAGGTGTAGAATGATAAGCAGCATTGTTGAGGCATTAATCTGTCTACAAGACTGGATGCGTCCTTGATATGGTGAGGATAGTTATCACTCCTCGTTGGTTACCCCAATTGGAAGGTGAGATGTAGCGTAGCAGCAAATTTCCCCTATGTAGAGGATAGGGTTTGTCTCCCGTAGGACTCGCAGAAATACAAGAAGGTGGTAAAGTGAACAATGGTGTCGTTCACAACCGAGGTTGCTAACTTCACCTGGACCTGCACACAGATACAAATAACTTTGCTCCCAATGAGTACAGAGGAGTTGTAAATTCCTCCGTCCTTGCTGTTTACAAAGGATCAACGCAAAAGATAATGATAGTGGCAGCTGAAAGTAAAGACTGGAAGTAAATTGAGGGTGTAAACAATGATATGAAGATGGACCGGGGTCCCGTGATTTTCACTAGTGATGTCTCTCTCCCAAAAGACGATAAAAGTGCTAGCGAGGTAAACAAATCACAGTTGGGCAATTGACAGGATTATGAATGCACCGCAATGCTAACTATGTTGCAAAGAAAGGAACGACTCAAAAGCAATGGGAAGTACACCAAGGTAAGTAGACCAAAATCCAACTGCATCTACTACGAATCATCCACCTTGAGATATTTATCCAGAACATCTCGCTGGTATTAAGTTGCGAATCCCACCCAAAGTGTAAATCCAAAGCAACAGACAACTGCATTAAAAGAACTTTGCGTAAAGTAAACAATCCTTGCATCCGCGGATACAAGCACCGTTGTTTTATCCCTGGTGGAAACAGCACATCCCCTAGTCTCATGTTTCTTTCACTCAAGCTAGACATCAAGGGGCTGAACCCACAATCAAGCATAACGCTCCCTCTTGGAGTTGCAACAAAATACTTGGCCAAAGTAAAATACGGCAACGGAGAACATGCAAGAATTTAGTTAAGAACAAAATATAAAAGAGAAGAACCAAATATATTACTCATCAAAATCTGAACATAGTCTCATAATCCATCAGATCCCAACAAACTCAGGATAGCAACGGCAGAAAATTACAAAGGAGCCTCGATCATGTGAGGCAGCTCACGAGGTCTTGAAAGTGGAGACACAAAGAGGGGAGAGGAACATCACATAGCTACTGGTCACGGACCCATGGTCCAAGGGGAACTACTCACAGTACATACGGGAGGTGTCCATGGCTATGGATGGTCTCCCGGAGGGGGTAGCCTCTCCCGGCAGGGTGCCAGAGCATCTTCTCCAGGCAGCCCCGATCTTGAAGCGGCGGCGGTGGCGGTACATAGGCGAGATCGCGGAAAAGAGATCGATATTAGGGGTTTCCACCCCGAGAGGTAAATATAGGGGGAGGGGTGTTTCGAGGGGACCCACCAGGAAGCCAGGAGGCCTCCTAGCGCGGCCTAGGGTGGGGCCGCGCCAGGGACCCTCCTGGTCTCCTAGTGGTGGACCCCTCCGCTGCCTTGGTTATTCCGGAAGCTTCCGGGTCTATGATTTTTTATCTGATTTTTCCGGATTTTTTGGAGCACTTTTAATGGCCGGAAAACCTGAAATACAAAAACAGCAGAAAACAACAACTAGCAGCTGGGTGCACTTGGTTAATAGATTAGTCCAAATATGCTCAAAAGTGTATGAAAGTTCAAGCAAAACATGGCAAAGTCACACAAAATATGCATGGAGCAAGCAGAAATTATAGATACGTTTGGGACGTATCAACATCCCCAAGCTTAATTCCTGCTCGTCCTCGAGTAGGTAAATGATAACAAGCATAATTTCTGTGGTGACATGCCACACAACCATAAAAGGACTTTTAAGTAAAGAAATCAAAGCATGCAATTCAATTCAAGTCTTAACAGGAAAGAGTCTATATTAGCATTGACACAAGCAACAAACGAAAAAAAGGTGCAAGAGCTCTCGCTGTTCGTGACTCGAATGTCTCCAGATGGTGTTTGCGTGCAAGCAGGGGACTGCGAAAAAGAGAGAAAAAAGGTTTTTGAGAACAACTATCTACTAAAGATTCACACTTAGTCTCCTTTGGATTCTTATCTTGACTCGTCCCCAGACCACTAGCCAGGTACAAGTCAAACTGATCCACTCCCTTTCGATATTTTGAGCACTCAAGCAATGGATGAGCGTGAGCAAGAAAGTTGACACCTAAAAGGCGAAACAGAAAGAAGGTGGAGGAGGAAGACAAAAAAGGTGTGAAAGGCTCAAATCAATGAGGACAATCATAGGCGAGAGAAGGCCATATGATAGATATGATGTGAGGAGTAGGGATTGTCATGCAACGGATGCACATGTGAGCTAAAAGCTCTCCAAGGGAACTAGTGGGGGTGCATCTAACTTGCTTGCTCATGAAGACCTAGAGCTTGTTTGAGGAGGCTCATCATTGGAATATACAAGCCAAGTTCTATAGTGTGAAGGTCCCCACATAGCTATATGCATGAATGATGATCTCTATGGAGTACAAGGGGTAGAGGATGAAGTACTAGTGTGGATCTCTCTAAAGGAATAGTAGTGTGCCCCCTTCTCTCTTTTTATTTTTCTTTTTCTCTTTTTTCTTTTTTATGTATTTTTTGGTGGCCTCAATGGCTCTTTCTATTTAACTCTCATTTTTCCTCTTTGGGATCTTTTGATTTTGTCCTCTTTGGGATCTTTTCCTCACTTTAGGGGCAACACTCTATATTTTACAAGAATATAGGAGATCTTTCACACTTTACAAAGTACTCACATAAAGAAGATATACCTATCATGATGCAAAGGTATGACACGAGGATCAAGTCATGAAAAGATGGATGTTGCATGGCAATGTATCTCGGAAAGGCTATGGAAATGCCTTGTAGGTAGGTATGGTGGCTGTTTTGAGGAAAGATATAAGGAGTCTTATGATGACAGAGCGTATCGTGCCAAGGGTTTGGATGCACCGGCGAAGTATGCGCCAACTCTCAAGGTGAGAAAGGGCAATGCACGGTACCGAAGAGGCTAGAAAAAGTATAGGTGGGTGGAAGTGTCAACTTTCGAATACTCACATTAGTACGAAGAACTCATGCACTTATTGTCGGTAACTCTCAATCTAATCAGGAGGTTCACAAAGAGACAAGTACCCCGAGTAGGAGTGTATGGGGGTTTGGTTATCCTTGCGCATCCTTGACTCATGGTACATGAGTGTTCTCTAATATTCGAACCCTACAGAGGTTAGTGATCCATCTAGTATCTAGAGTTCTCAACAGGGGTTTTTGGTTTTTGAAAAACAAACGGATTGCCCAAAATACGACATCTATCACTAATAGGCTCGAGCTCTTGACACCAAAATTTTAAACATTACTCTAGTCAATACCTCAAAACTATTGCAAGTTACTACTACAAAGAGAATATCAACTTCAACTACCTACTTCTAGTCAAGACACAAAACTTAGTGCAATAGGAAAATTCTCTAACAAGATAAAACATGCAACCTATAGAAAGTATAACATAAAACAAAAATAAAAGCTCTAGCAAAACTAAAGCACTACAACTAAACAAAGCAGCAACTAGGAAAAGAAAAAGAACAACTCACAGCTAAAAGAAATAAGCATGCAAATCCTATGAGGAGTTCTAGTTCAAGCGGAGCGTGTAACTCTCCCACACAAAAGAGTAAGCTGGGGTTTAACTTTTTACTACAACAAACAAAGAAAAAACAAACCTAGAAAAGTAAAGAGCGAGACGCTGCAAGTATAGCACATAACACATGAAGTGATAAAAATATAGTGCAGTGAGGGACGAACTGATAATTGTTGATGAAGAAGGGGATGCACGGGGGCATCACCAATCTTAGAAGCTTGAGTCTCCTTGAATATTTATTGGGGGTGCACATGGGCATCCCCAAGCTTGAGCGTTTGACACTCCAGGATCTTCTTTCATCATCTTGCATTGCATACTTGAAAACTCCCTTCATACATAACTCATTGTAGACTGATTAGAGAGGTTAATTCCCTACTAAAATATTTTTTTCTTTTCTGGAAATAAATATAATCTTGAAAATCTACTGTTTCTCAAGATTTCCAAAAAGTTTTTGCAAAGAAAAAGCAAGCTTAAGGTTTGCAAAAGTAAAGAGAGACAAAACGTGGCAGAATCTGTGAAAAACAGAAAAGCATATAGAAACAAATTTATTAGGGGTACTTCTGCAACTCAAATAAAAAAACACAGAACATATGCAAGTTTCGTAATTTTATAGAGCACGCTGTGTAAAAAATTCAGCTCAAAAAGATGAACTCGGATTTTTCCATGATTTTTCTAGTCACGAGGACAGAATCTGTTTTCTGGACAACATGTCACAACTTTCACTTCCCTTGTCGTATGAGGCTATAAAAGGCACAAAGCTTGAAGAGTAAAGATACAATGATGTTGCTACAGTAGTAACAATCATCAAGACCACTAAGAACAGAAGAAAAGCAAAAATAAAAACCTAAATTCGTTGCGGGTTGCCTCTCGAAAGCGCTTCTTTAAAGCCATTAGCTAGGCTTAAAGCAGTAGATCAAGTCTTCTCAAGAGAATAACTAGCCCGTGTGACGGACTCAAAAGGTAACTTAATATTTTTCCTAGGGAAATGTTCCATCCCTTTCTTGAGAGGGAATTGTAATTTGATATTCCCCTCTTTCATGTCAATAACAGCACCAACTGTGCGAAGAAAAGGACGTCCCAAAATAATTGGACAAGAAGGTTCACATTCAATGTCCATAATAGTAAAATCAACGGGAACATAATTGTCATTGACAATGATAAGAACATCATCGATCTTCCCCAATGGTTTCTTTATGGAAGAATAAACAATACAAACACCAAAAGAACAAGGATAAAAAGGTTTCAAATCAAGCATATAATACATTCTTTTGGGCATAACAGAGGTACTTGCTCCAACATCACAAAGATCATAACAAGAGAAGTTATTCAATTTGATTTTTATCATAGGATCCCAACCATCTTATAGCTTCCTAGGTATGGAGGCTTCTAGTCTAATATTCTCCTCCCTAACTTTTATTAGAGCATTGGTGATATGCTCTGTGAAGGCAAGATTAAAGTTGCTAGTGTGGGGGTCTCTAGACATCTTGTGTAGGAAACCAATAACTTCGGGTAAAGTGCAGTTGTCAAAGTCTAGGTCACTACTATCTATCAAGGAGGTAGTGATATCATTTAAGCTCACTTGTTTGAAAGCCTCTATGTTCATAGAGGTTTCTTCATGTATGGTTGAGGTGCTAGCATCACCATTGATAGGTCCAGTGGGACTAGGGGTGTGATGGGTGCTAACTGTTTGGACATCCTCAACTACTTTGATAGTGGCTACTGTGTGGTAGGTAGGAAGGCTCTTAATTCTATCCTATTCCTTGGGAATGACTTCTGGTTTGGCTGCCATCTTGTTTATCAAGGTAGATTGGGTGTGAGACATGTTTGAAACATAGGTCTCAATGGCAGTGAGTCTAGTTTGGAGGCTGGAAATGTCATTATTCAGGCTCTAAAGTTGTTTGCTAATGTTTTGCAGGATAGAGGAATGCTCATCTAACTGTCTGGAAAAGTCCTTGTGTTTGTTCCAACTATGTGTGCATATAGATTTTGGTAGCTTTTTCTATTTCTATAAGTTTCTCATAGCTGGGTCGGTCTCTCTATAATTTTGGCTGTAGGAGTTTCTATTACCGTTCCCATAGTTGTTGGATGGGAAAGGCCTAGGATTGTTGCTACCAAAATTACTCCTATAAGCATTATTGTTGAAGTTTTTTCTAGAGATAAAGTTCACATCTATTTGTTCTTGAGCAACCAAAGAATTTAAAGGAACATCCTGAGGATCAATAGGAGCTTGCTTGGTAAGTAGAGACATGATAAGGTCAACCTTTTCATTTAGAGCGGAGATCTCCTCGACAGAATTTACCTTCTTACCAGTTGGAGATTTTTCGGTGTGCCACTGAGATTAGTTCAGCATCATCTCATCAAGTAGGTTCGTGGCAGCACCAAGTGTGGTTGACATAAAAGTTTCTCCCACGTCCGAATCTAACAGGTTCCGCGAGGTAAAGTTCAAGCCTGCATAAAAAGTCTGGATAACCATCCAGGTAGTCAGTCCATGTGTGGGGCAGTTCTTGACAAGCGTCTTCATACGTTCCCATGCCTAGGCAACGTGTTCATTATCCAATTACCTGAAATTTATAATGTTACTCCTCAATTGAATAATTTTAGCAGGAGGATAGTACTTCCCGATAAAAGCATCCTTGCACTTATCCCAAGAATCTATGTTATTCTTAGGCAAGGATTGAAACCAGATTTTAGCTTCATCCCTCAAAGAGAAAGGAAAAAGCTTAAGCTTAACAATTTCACCATCTACTTCTTTGTACTTTTTCATATCACAAAGCTCAATAAAATTATTTAAGTGCAAAGAAGCATCATCTCTAGCACCAGAGAATTGATCTTTCATAACAAGGTTCAGAAAAGCAGGTTTAATCTCATAAGAAGGTGTTGAAGTAGCAGGTGGAGCAATAGGAGTGCAGATAAAGTCACTGTTGTTGTGACTAGGGAAGTCACACAACTTGGTGTTTTCATTGGAACCCATAGTAGCAGCAGGTATTTTTGGTATTTTTGATAAGGGTCACAAAAGTAAAATCTGAAAGGTAAACTTACAAGAATAAAAAGCAAAGATAAAAGATAGTGTGCAACTCCCCTATCTTGTAGACTGGAGTCCCCGGCAACGGCGCCAGAAATTTGCTTCATACGGTGAGGATAGTTCTCACTCCTCGTTGGTTACCCCAGTTGGAAGGTGAGATGTAGCGTAGCAGCAAATTTCCCCTATGTAGAGGATAGGGTTTTTTCTCCCGTAGGACTCGCAGAAATACAAGAAGGTGGTAAAGTGAACAATGGCGCCGTTCACAACCGAGGTTGCTAACTTCACCTGGACCTGCACACAGATACAAAGAAATTTTCTCCCAACGAGTACAGAGGAGTTGTCAATTCCTCCGCCCTTGCTGTTTTCAAAGGATCAACGCAAAAGATAATGATAGTGGCAACTGCAAGTAAAGACTGAAAGTAAATTGAGGGTGTAAACAATGATATGAAGATGGACTTGGGTCCCATGATTTTCACTAGTGATGTCTCTCTCCCAAAAGACGATGAAAGTGCTAGCGAGGTAAATAAATCACAGTTGGGCAACTGACAGGATTATGAAGGCACCGCAATGCTAACTATGCTGCAAAGAAACAAAGGGCTCAAAAGAAATGGGCAGTACGCCAAGTTAAATAGACCGAAATCCAACTGATCTACTACGAATCATACACCTTGAGATATCTATCCAAAACATCTCGCTGGTATTAAGTTGCGAATCCCACCCAAAGTGTAAATCCAAAGCAACAGGCAACTGCATTAAAAGAACTTTGCGTAAAGTAATCAATCCTTGCATCGGCGGATATAAGAACTGTTGTTTTATCCCTGGTGGCAATTGCACATCCCCGAGTCTCATGTTTCTGTCACTCAAGCTAGACATCAAGGGGCTGAACCCACAATCAAGCATAACAATCCCTTTTGGAGTTGCAACAAAATACTTGGCCAAATTAAAATACGGCAACAGAGAACATGCAAGAATTTACTCAAGAAAAAATATAAAAGAGAAGAACAAAATATATTACTCATCACAATCTGAACATAGTCTCATAATCCATCAGATCCCAACAAACTCAGCATAGCAACGGCAGAAAATTACAAAGGTGCCTCGATCATGTGAGGCAGCTCACGAGGTCTCAAAAGTGGAGACACAAAGAGGTGAGAGGAACAACACATAGCTACTGGTCACGTACCCATGGTCCAAGGGGAACTACTCACGGTACATACGGGAGGTGTCCATGGCTATGGATGGTCTCCCGGAGGGGGTAGCTTCTCCCGGCAGGGTGCCGGAGCAGCTTCTCCAGGCAGCCCCGATCTTGAAGCGGCGGCGGCAGCGGTATGGAGGAGAGATCGCGGAAAAGAGATCGATATTAGGGGTTTCCACCCCGAGGTCTAAATATAGGACGAGGGGGGTGTCGAGGGGACCCACCAGGCAGCCAGGAGGCCTCCTGGCGCGGCCTAGGGTGGGGCCACGCCAGGGACACTCCTGGTCTCCTGGTGGTGGCCCCCCTCCGCTGCCTTGGTTATTCCGGAAGCTTTCGGGTCGCTGATTTTTTATCTGATTTTTCCAGATTTTTTGGAGCACTTTTAATGGCCGGAAAACCTGAAATACAAAAACAGCAGAAAACAGCAACTGGCAGCTGGGTGCACTGGGTTAATAGATTAGTCCAAATATGCTCAAAAGTGTATGAAAGTTCAAGAAAAACATGGCAAAGTCACACAAAACATGCATGGAGCAAGCAAAAATTATAGATACATTTGGGACGTATCAGTCCTCGGGGTAACAAACTCTCTCCTCTTAGTGATATTTAGCATGTTTTGGTGTTATGATGAAAAACTTACAACATTTTGTTTTTCCATTCCAGGAAATACTCATGTGGACACAATAATCAGTGATGTTATTCCAGGAACTGATATTGATGATCATTGATGGCAACATTAGGTAAATTTAATCTTACATTTCACTTCTTTCCGGTTGTATGTCTATATTCAAACTGTCCCTTTTATTTCAGCAAGCTTATTATTTACGAGTATAACTAGCATGGTAGTCTTTGGATGCCTGTAACTTGGTTGTGCGGTTCTGCTGCAATGTAATACTACTCTATTGTTGTTGGCTCTGACTAGTGTGCTAAAGCCAACTTCTAATTTGGAATTTGATTCAGATTTGGCTAGAGCACTATAGACTTTCTTTTCTTGCTTTAGGAGTTGTACCATGTTTTTTTTGAAAATCATATTGGCATTACAGAACTTTGGGATCAATCATTGGTACATAGTAAATGGTATAAAGCTAGCTAATACATGTCTCACTTGTACAAAAATTAGTGATAGAAGCTAGCTATTGTTCCAGTCCGCTCCAAGTGGCGATTGTACTGCATCAGGTGTTGGCGGGCGTTGGCGGTCTCATGCGGGCTGCCGCTTTGTCCGCTAGGACTTAAACAGCGTGAAGCGGTCATCCCGCGGTGGCCGCAAAATTTGTTGCGTCCCGCTTACCAGTCTGGCGGGCAGCCGCATCCCGTCCCACCTGCAAGCTGGCCTATCCATCACACGGATGGACAAATCCCGCTTTGATCTATATACATACTCATTAACATATCTATTTCGGAATACCCAAAGTACAACTTTATGGCCAGCTTATTTCAGTCAGGCGATGGATGCAAATCAAAGCATCCTAATAGATAGTAATTACGTATGATCATTATGGTTAAAGGATCTGGTCACTATGTTATAGTTATCGTAATGTTGAACTTATGTGACTCGATCTCATTGCAACACTTCTGGTGGGTGTATGTCCATCATATCATTCTCCCAATGATCCGAACCCATTATCAATAGGCGGTTCGTACCTCATGATCAGGAAACCTTGATCATCCGATTTTCAAATGGACTACTATACTAGAGTTAACTAGGGACCTTGTTGTTTTATACCACACATGTATTAATGTCTCCTCTTAATACAATTATAGAACAGTATAAAACTTATTATGAACTAACAGAATATGCCAATAAACATATTTTATTTGCCTCTAGGGCACATTCCCAACAAAAGCAAGCTTAAGATTTTCAAAACGGAGTAAACGCAAAACGTGGCAGAATCTATGAAAGGCAGACTAGCGGTTAGTAAATAAATTTTTAGGCACACTTATGCATCTCAAATGATAAAACTTAGAACAATCCACCGAAATTAAATTGCATAGAGCATACTGTCAAAAACATTCAGATCAAAAAGATTATCTGGTGATTTTAGGTGAATTTTTTCTTCAAGCAGACAAAATCTGTTTTCTGGACAGCATGTCACAACTTTTGATCTTTCTTGCAATCGGAGGCTAAAACTTGGCACCAAGCTTGAAAATAAAGATACAATGATGTTGCTACAGTAGTAACAAGCATCAAAACCACTAAAACTGAAAGTAAAAACATTTTGGGTTGCCTCCCAATAAGCGCTTTCTTTTATGTCTTTTGGCAAAGCATGATGCAAAAAGATCAACTTTTTTCAACTTCAAATGAATAACTTGCCCGTGTAATAGTCCCTTGTTTCATATCAACGATAGCACCAACAGTGCGGAGAAATGGAACTCCCTAAATAATTTGACATGAGGGATCACACTCAATGTCCATGACAAGAAAATCAACGGGAACATAATTATCATTGACAACAATAAGAACATCTTCAATCCTCCCTAAAGGTTTGTTTACGGAAGAATCAACAAGAGGAACACCAAAAGAACAAGGATCAAAAGGTTTCAATGCAAGCATATCATACATTCTTTTGGGTAATACGGAGGCACTAGCTCCAACATCACATAAGCAAAGCAAGAAAAATTATTTATTTTGATTTTGACCATAGGATCCCAACAATCTTCTAGTTTTCTAGGAATAGAAACCTCTAACTTAAGTTTCTCCTCCCTAGATTTGATAATATCATTGGTAATATGCTCGATGAAGGCAATGTTGAGTGAACTAGTGTGGGGGTCTTTGGTCATTCTTTGGAAGAATTTAATAACATTGGGAAGAGTGCAATTATCAAAAGCAATTTCTTTGCTATTAATCAAAGTTGTGGTGTCATCCTCTACATTTGACTTGCTTTCTAGTATAGCAGTTTTGACATCCTCCCAGGTGTGAGGATGTCTAGGAGAAATTTCAAACCAAAGATCTGGTTTCTTTCCCGGAGACCATGCCATGGGCATAATTCCCCATCATAACTAGTGTAGTCACAAGGTTAGTTACTCTTATAGGTACCCATAGTAACAACAAGCAAAATCAAAGGAAGAAAGCACAAGGTAACTAATTTTTTTGTGGTTTTTGGTATAAGACTCTAAAGAAGAAACTAGAAAGTATACTACCCAGACTAAAAAGCAAAGGTAAAAGATAGTGTTTGAATCCCCTATCTTGTAGACTGGAGTCCCCGGCAACGGGGCTAGAAATAGCTTGATGTCTACACACGCTTCTATTCTTGTAGACTATGTTGGGCTCCAAGCGCAGAGGTTTGTAGGACAACAGAAATTTCCCTCAAGTGGATGACCTAAGGTTTATCAAACTCAGGGAAGAAGAGGTTGAAGATGGTCTCTCTGAAGCAACCCTGGAATTAAGAAACAAGAAGTCTCTGTGTCTGATACGTCCAAAATGCATCACTATTTTGTATAGTAATTCTTTCCTATTCATTGATATATTTCATGTTATGATGCTATTCTTATGTTGTTTTGGCTTATTTTACATAGTTTGCAACTTTCCGATGCCGAAGAAGCAAACGCATAATTCAACGGTAAAAAGTGGACGCTGAGTTGCTGAAGGAGAAGACCTCCAAATTACCTTAAAATTGACGGAGGGTATTTTCCAGAAGGACGACGAAGAAACGCAAAAGTGGGGGCAGAGGGGGGCACAAGGTGCCCAGGCGACCACCTGGCGCGGCCCCCACCCTGACCGTGCGGGGAGGGCGCCTGGACCCGTAGGGCCACTCCTGGCTCCCCCTTTGGCCTATATATCACACATCGTTCCAAAAACCCTAACAGCAGAGGAGTTTCGCGAGTTCCGCCGCCGCTCCGTGGAGGAAACCAACAGAGGAGAAAAGATATCTCCAGTGGGCATATTCCGCCGGGGAGAACACCTCTCGGAAGGGGAGATCATCGCCATCGTCACGGGCATCATCGAGATCATCATCAACATCATCCCCAACAACAGCACCATCTCCATCTTCATCCAATCTCACCTCACAAGTCCAACTTGTGCTATCCTCTATACTCTACCGGCGTTGATTGCTACCGTGTGATGAATGCTATTGAGTTTTGTTGGAGAAATATCATTGTGTCCAGATTTTTTACCATCTATTTATCCCCACTGATCATGATCTCTTTTATGTCTTGTGATTAGTTACTTTAGTTCTTGAGGATATGGGAGAAGTCTAGTTGTTAGTAGTCATATGATGTTGAAGTAATATGTGTTGTTTGATATTTAAGTTGTGTTGTTATTTTCCTAGTGTTGTTGTGTGAGTCGAACACTCAACACTTGGCCTTATTAAGGACCTAGGGGAATGCATTGTGTATAAAGAATGCTTACGGTGGGTTGCCGGAGTGACAGAAACCTGAATCCCATTTCGCACGCTTTTGCATAAGGGAACAATGGATCATCGATCGTATTGCTATGGTTAAGCTTATGCCTTAATTACTATCTTGTATTTGCAGATGCTTGCAAGATGTTTAATCATAAGAGTGCACTCATCTTAGTCTATAGGTTGTACTAGAATAGATCCACCCACTCAACACTTATAAACACAACACATAGTACCGATGCCGAATATGGCGAAAGCACGTGACTATTTCTCCTGTGTGTCCTCAAGAACGCTTTAGCCTTTATAAGTTCAGCTGCTAGGCCTATCCTTTGCTCAAAAGGATTGGGCCACTTGTTACTCCTCAGTGCCCCTCACTTTACTCGCTTTTACCTTTCTGTTTCTTATACTGAAAACCCCTATTAAGCTATCTTGCAGTTCCTACATCTATTTCTTTACCAAAGTCACTTACCAATACCTTCTGCTCCTCGTTGGGTTCGACACTCTTATTTATCGAAAACTATACAAACGATCCCCTAAAGTTGAGGGTCATCAAGTACTGTTTTCTGGCACCATTGCCGGGGACTCCCATTGCTAAGATAGGGGAGTTGCCCACTACCTTTTACCTTTGCTTTTTAGTCTTGTTAGTTTACCTTTCAGTTTTTTTTCTTTGTGTCTTATATCAAAAATCACAAAAAAATTATTTATCTTGGTAGTAGCTGTCATCATATCTGGTCCTTTTGCCTTTGTTGAGACAGAGGTTCTCACCTTTAAACAAAAAGGTGGTGAAAGTTTAAAAGATTCTTGCTATAGAATTAATGTTTCTCAGAAAAGAGTCACCAAGAAGCAATCCACTACTATCATGCTTAGAAAATTTTATGTTGGGATTACTCCTTGAAATAGGTTCATTCTAGATACTGCTATCAATGGGAATTTCCTAGAAGCCCCAATTTGGGAGTCTCTTAATGTTATTGAAAATCTTGCTGGAAATCTCCCTGTTGGTAGCATACAAGAAGATATAACTATATCTCGCATTATGAGGAAACTTCAAAAGATAGAGTTAGAAATACCAAGTATAACTAGGATAAATGAGTTGGATCGCAAGATTAGAGGGAATTTCAATAGGCTTGATAGCTCCATGCTTAAAATTATTAAAACTTTTGAGACCATCAAATCCCATGGCATGGATCGTTCTAGGATTGATAAGATTGAGGAAATCATTAATACTCTATGAACTACTTTCTCCTCAATCAAACCAAAAAAGGTAGAGACTTCGGCAAGAAAGGAACCTAAGTTCAATTATGTCCCTAAGGTTCCCAGACCTAAAAATAATCCACCCATTCCCAAGGAAGTTGAAACCGTGATTTTTTTTGAAGAAATACCTCTTTTTGATAAATTTATAAATGAAACTCCCATTGATTTTCCGCCTTTTGATTTTCTTCCTATAATTATCTTCATTAGGCCTTTATTTGAAAGACCTCTTAAGACTAGTTGTACAATTGAAAAGCTTTTTCATGATCTTTATGATGATTCAAATTGATACAATTTGATGTTTTGCCTTATGCCTAGCTTAAAGGCGTAAAAGAAAGTGCTTGTTGGGAGGCAACCCAAGATGTTTTTATTTCTGCTTTTAGTGGTCTCGATTATTGTTACTACTGTAGAAACATCATTGTATCTTTATTTTCAAGATTTTTGCCAAGTTATAGCCTCTTATGATAAGGGAAGCAAAAGTTGTGACATGCTGTCCAGAAAACAGATTCTGTCAAATCACCAGTTCATCTTTTTGCGCTGAAATTTTTACACAACATGCTCTATACAATTGTGAAACTTTAATATGCTCTGAGTTTTTTATTTGAGTTGCAGAAGTGCCCCGAAAAAATTCTCTACTACCTTTTGTTCTGTTTTTCACAGATTCTTCCATGTTTTGCCTCTCGTTACATTTGCAAACCTTGAGCTTGCTTTTTCTTTCTAAAAACCTTTTGGTAATCTTGAGAAACATTAGCTCTTCAAGAATATATTTATATCCAGTGGGGGAAAATTATTTTATTAAGGGCACTAACCTCTCTAATCAGTTTATGATGAGTTATGTATGAAGAGTGTTTTCAAGTGTGCGAGGGAAGATGATGAAAGAAGATCCGGGAGTGTCAAGCTCTCAAGCTTGGGGATGCCCCCATGCATCCCCAATAATTATTCAAGGAGACTCAAGCGTCTAAGCTTGGGGATGCCCCCGTGCATCCCCTTCTCCATCAACAATCATCAGTCCGTCCTTTGTCTCACTATATTTTTATCACTTCATGCGTTATCTTGGAGTGTCTCGCTCTTAGGTTTACTTTTCAGTTTTCTCTAGCTTCGCTTGCTGTTCATAACAAGTTAGACCCCATCTTACTTTGTATATGAGAGAAACACGCTCAACTCCAATCTAGGACACATCATAGAATTTTTCATGCTTACCTTTTTGCTGTTGTGTGTTCTTTAAATTTTCGTAGTTACTGCCATGTTTAGTTTTAGTCTTAGTTTGTCTTTAGCAAGAGCCTTGGCTTTTGTTTAGTTTGTTGCTGGAACTCTCTTTAGTTTTCATGTTTATCTTGTTAAGAGAGTTGGTTGTTGCACTGAGTTGTGTTTTGTCTTGAAAGTAGGTAATTGAGGTTGCTATTTAATTTTAGTAGTAACTTGCAATAGTTTTGAGGTATTGTTGTGAGTAATGTTTGAACTTTTGGTGTCAAGAGCTCTAGACTATTAGTGATAGGTATCGTATTTCGGGCAATTCGTGTTTATTTTCAAAACGTACAAAACTAGTTGAGAACTCTAGCTACTAGATGGATCACTAATCTTTGGAGGGATCGGATATTAGAGTACACTCACGTACCATGAGTCGAGGATGCGCAACAATAACCAAACCCCCATACACTCCTCCTCGGGGTACTTGTCTCTTTTTGAACCACCTCATTAGATTGAGATTTACCGATAATAAGTGCATGAGTTCTTCAGACTAATCTAAGTATTAAAAGTTGACACTTCCACCTCCTCATATTTGTTAGCCTCTTCCGTACCGTGCATTGCCTTCTTCTCACAACGAGAGATGGTGTCCACCTTTTCCGGTACATCCCAACCCTTGGCATGATACGCTCTGTCATCACAAACCTCCTCATATCTTTCCTCAAAACAGCCACCATACCTACCTATCAAGGCATTTCCATAGACTTTCCGAGATATATTGCCATGCAACATCCACCTCTTCATGACTTGATCTTCATGTCATACATGTTACTGCTACACTGGCAGGGGCATAAATTGCATACATCATGATAGCTACATATTCTTTATGTTTGAGTTCCTTGTAAAGTGTGAAAGATCTTCTATACCCTCTTGTAAATTAGAGTGTTTCCCTTAAGTGAGGAAAAGATCCCAAAGTGGACAAAATAAAAGATCCCAAAGAGGAGAAATGAGAGTTAAATAGAAAGAGCCATTGAGGCCACCAAAAAAATACAAAAAACAGAAAAAAAGAGAAAAAGAAATAAAAGGAGAGAAAGGGCAACACTACTATCCTTTTGAAAGATCCACACTAGTACTCCCTCTTATCCTTGTACTCCATACATATGATCATTCATGCATATAGCTATGTGGGGACCTTCACACTATAGAACTTGGTTTGCATATTCCAAGGATGAGCCTCCTCAAAAGAGCTCTACGTCTTCATGAGCGAGCAAGTTGGATGCACCCCCACCAGTTCCGTTGGAGAGCTTTTCTTAGCGCATATGTATGCATCCGTTGCATGGAAATCCCTACTCCTCACATCATATCTATCATTTGGACTTCTCGCCTATGATTGTCCTCATTGATGTGAGCCTTTCTCACTCTTTTTGTCTTCCTCCTCCACCATATTTCTCTTTTTGCCATCCAGGTGGCGCGGCCTAGGGTGGGTCCGCGCCGAGTGGGCGCCTGGACACCTGGTGGACCCCCTGTCTGCCCCCCTTCTCCTATTTAATCTCCGTGACGCGAAACCCCCGAAGACAGAAGCCTTTTTCGCGATCTCGCCTCTGTTACGCCGTCGCGGAGCTTCCAAGATTGGGAGCGCCAGCAGAATTCTTCCCGGCACCCTGTCGGAGGGAGGATCGACCTCCGGGAGCTTCCCCTCCACCATGGATGCTTCCCGGATGTGCCGTGAGTAGTTTTCGTTGGACCACGGGTCCGTGATCAGTAGCTATGTGATGTTCTCCTCCCCTCTTTTTTCTTCATGGTTTAGTCCTCGTGAGCTGCCCTACATGATCGAGGCACATATGTAATCTTTCTGCTGTTTCTATGCTGAGTTTGCTGGGATCTGATGGATTATGAGATTATGTTCAGATTGTGATAGAGTAATATATTTGGTTCTTATATTTTATATTTTTGTTCCTAAGTAATTCGTTCATCTTCTCTGTTGCTGTTTATTGCTTTGGCCAAGTAGTAGGTAGTAACTCCAAGAGGGAACGTTATGCTCGATTTTGGGTTCATGCCCCCTGATGACACGATTGAGTGACAGAAACATGAGTCTATGGGATGTGTTGTTTCCCAAGGGGGAAAACAACGTGCTTTTAACCGCGGTTGCAAGGATTGTTTACTTTACGCAAAGTGCTTTTTAATGCAGTTGTCTGTTGCTTTGGGTTTACACTTTGGGTGGGGCTCGCAACTTAATACCAACGAGATGTTCTGGATAGATATCTCAAGGTGAATGATTAGTAGTCGATGCAGTTGGATTTTGGTCTACTTATTTTGGCGTACTGCCCATGCTTTTGAGCCTCTTCCTTTCTTTATAGCATAGTTAGCATTGCGGTGCGTTTATACTCCTGTCAATTGCCCAGTTGAAATTTGTTTATCTCGCATAGTAGTTTTATCGTCTTTTGGGAGAGAGACATCACTAGTGAACATCACGGGACCCCGGTCCATATTCTCATCACTGTTTACACGCTCATTTACTTTCTTGCTTTTACTTTCTACTTGCTATCATTATCACTATTATCTGTTCCGTTGATCCTTTGTGAATTGCAAGGCCAGAGAGATTGACAACCTCTCTGTACTCATTGGCAAGTAAAGTTATTTGTGTTGTGCTTGACCACCTACTTGTGGGCACCCCGGACTATATGTCCGAAGCGGCCAGCTGTGCATACCGTCATGCTCCCATGACCAGTGTCGCATGACACACAACTCGACAATGGATATCACAGTCACAAGTTCATACAATACCGAATACAAAGCCATACAACAACAAAGTCTTACACGGCCTCATCGGGCTCAAATGGCAGCGGAATAAGCAAAAGAAAGATAGATAGCAGCATCACAATCCACAGGTAAAGCTCAGAGCATAGCACATCCTAGTACTCGTCAGTCGCGTCATCGTCAAATACCTTCTCCTCCAAGCCTGGCCGATTGAATAACCAGGGACAAAGACATGAGTACATAAAAAGTACTCGCAAACGACCTAAAGAAAGGAACAAATATTTTGTACAAGAAAATAATGGGATGGCTATATGGTGGAGTTTATCATGGGGGAACCTAACTACTCAATATTAGTTAAGTTGGCAACATTTTATCCTTGGAAAAATTTAATCCCACAAGTATATTTGATTTAATCATGTCAAGCCCTTTTTCATAATACCATCATCATCGTGAACCATAATCTCAGTACTAGAATTTCTCATCTATTCCCCACAAAGGGTGGCCTCACTAGCTGTCCATGACCGTGGACTCCGGCTACTCGAATAGTTTTCACTCTGCAGAGATTGTAAACTTTACCCACAACATTCGATACATCCGCCGTGAGTTCCCACGGATCGTCATACCTCAGTATGCGGGTCTCGGATAATCAACCATAGTCTTCCCCTTGTCTATCCTAGTACAGGTGAATCTACGCCTTGCGTACTACATGGACTGTTCTCATGCGAGGTCATGCTCCTCTTGGACCCATGCCTGAACCGTAGTCGAATAGCACCAAGCTTCCCTCAGACGCCAAGCCTAGCGAATTTCACCACTCGACTTCGAGGGCTATCAGATTCGTGGAATCAAACTTCCATGTGTAGTAATAAGACCGCCGTACTAAGATAAACAAGTTTCTAATTAGCCCTGTCCCATACCAGAGTATTGTGGTTGTACTGTAAGGCTAGGTTTCAGCAGCACTTATAGAGAGTCCCTTCAGACTTTGAATATGTCCAACGATGTTTCCAACAACCACAATATTGTCCATCACATCTTCTTAGATGTATGCCATTTCATTAGGGTGTACCAAGATTAATAAAATCATCATGTTATCATTAGTTCTTTAGCAAGGCTAGGATAGTACAACAAGATCATCGGTGTCTAATTTCTTTCTCCCAAATAGGTAGGCTTACAAGGTGTGTGGTGGTTCACCTAATAAACTAATACAATCCCATCCCAAAAAGATATAACAATAGCATGATATATAATATGGTACAAAGAAAGTAAAAATGTAGGACAAGGGTTAAGTTTTTGAAGATGGCTTGCCTTCCTCGATGGTGTCTCCTGGTACGGCTTCTTCGTCTTGGAAGGAGTCTTCACTTGCAACGTCAAGCGTCTCGTCTACACGTTGCGGAAAATAGCACACAATTGCCATCACATCATTCAAAGCAAACATTGAACCAACAAAACAATCAATTAGCACTCAATCAAATGATCACATGAGTCAAACCAACAAGTATATTCAGATTATCACATGTGGGCAGAATTTTTAATGGTGGTTTAATAAGTTTATAGCGCTAAGCAAACATTTAAGCAACACACTACATAGGAGTTTACACAAGTCATTTTTATTTTTACCTTAGGTCATGTTTAATTTTAATTCAATAATAACCATAATTAGCCACTGTCTAGGGACAATCATAACAAAATTTTAACATATTTAATTTATTAACAGAGAATAAACCAAATTTACCCTAAACATGGAATGCTAGCAATAATAATAATGTGATCCTTAAAATTATTTATGTAAAAAATAATTCCACCTATACATAAAAATAATGCCTAATTACTGGATTATAACAAATTTTATTTCACATTTTTCTGATGAGTATTTATTTTTCTAATAATATAACAGTTCTGTGCAAAACAAATAAAGATAAGTTGTTCGGCCACGGCCCATGTTAATATTTTGCTTAGGGTGTAAAATTTCTACAGTGGGTTGGGCCAGTGTAATGAATCTGTTTACACACTTCTTTATATAAATAACTTGCTATTTAATGCATAACAATTATCTACTAAACATAATAAATAGCTACTGGTTAGAAATATTATTATAGGAATTTACATCTAACTTATTTCATTATAAACGATTTTACTAAATGTATACAAGGCATTAATGTGTACAACTGTAGATAAAGTATTCTTTTTATTATTACTATTTTTGTATCTTAATTTTCTTATTATTATTATACTATACAATAATTAGGTACTAAACAGAGATATTACTAATATATTTTTCTGAATTAAATCACTAACAGAAAGTTTAATAACATTGTCTAAGCAACAAGTAAATAAAATAATAATAAAATGAGCACTATGATATTTCAAGTACTAATAAATGTAACTATACAGAAAGATAGAGCATAAATCTAGGAGCACAATAAAATTTGTTTCATATTTTTCTGAGGTGTATTTATTTTTAGAAAATTATTTTAGTGCTGGTGCTTTAATAAAACTAGAAGAGAAAAGAGAGTGGGCCGGCCTACATATACGCCTCGCCCAGGGGCACTATTTTTCTCTGGGCCGGACCTGAGTATAGGGCGCAGTTTGTTTTTCTAATAACGCAAAACGGTACATGGCGCTAGGGGTTGTCGGATCTAGGGAGATCAGACGGCTCTGGGCCGTCTTCCTCCTCCAGAGGTGAGCACACATGGAAGTCCCGTAATGATGACGTGGGGGGGAAGTGGGGAGCTCATGGAGGGCTTCTCGGCGGCGGCTGGCAACGACGAGAGGTAGCGTGGGTGCTGGATGGCCTGGGGTCCCATTTTTGAGCAAAACGAGGGCCGGCGACGTAGGGGACGACGAGGGTAGAGACGGCTTGGGCGGTGCTCCTTATCAGTGTAGCGGCGTCGGCTCCTCATGGCCGCAGCCTCGCCCGGTGGCGCGAGGGGCAGAGGGACGGCTCGCCGGCCTCCCCTCCTCCTCCTCCGGTTTCCTTCCCTCCTCCTTATCCAACTCCTTCTTCCTCTCGGTCCCCTTATCCTTTCCTCTCGGGCTGGCAAGGCGGCCGAGCGAGGTGGTGTGTCTGGGAGGGTGGTGGCGAGTGGAGTGGTGGTGGTGTGGGGCTATGGAGCACCCGGGGCCTCGTTTCATAGGCGGGTGGCGAGCGCTGCAAGGGGAGGGAGGTCGAGGTGGTGATCCGTGGCCTCTTGGGGTATTGGGCAACGAGGGCGGCGGGCGAGCTCGTGAGAGGAGGGAAGTGGGTCGATTCCGGCGTGGCGTTCGTCGGCCAAATCACGAGCTGGGGTTGGGGGTACGTTCGAGGGCCTGGCCACCTCATCGATCCTTGGCGTGGCCTCTGGTTGGGCAAGCGGAAGTAAGGAAGCTGACATGCCGGGTTGAGAGAGAGAGAGGTCACAGGAGGGAGAGATTGAGAAAAATGAGAGAGGGAGGCTCTCTCTACGGGGGAGAGAGAAGAGAACGTGAGAGAGAGAGATTAGGGAAGTTGAGAGATTAGGGGGGGTGGTGGTTAGGCTAGTATTTTCCTTTTTTATATAAACACATTTTTATATACAACTCTATTATGGTCTGCAATATTTATAGAATCTTTTTGATCATAGTTTCAATCATTTTCATAAGGCACAAGATTAATTCCTTAGAGTTTTGTGGGTGTTTAATAAGGTTATTCAATAATTATATTACATAAAATACATAAGGATTTATATTCCTTATGCATTTATCTAACACACAAGAGCAAAGAGAATAAAAACAAAACCAAAAACAAAGAAAAGGGTGAAAAAATGTTTAATGGTGATTAGGTTTTAGCATGATAAGGGGTTTTATAATTTTTCCACCTTTCTCTTAGAATGATCATCTTAAGATGAGTTGCATGCATGGTGGGGGTATATTATTTACCATAATCACTTGTTTATCAAAGCAGATGCACCACAAAATGATCGTCAATACAAGTGCATCAACAAGCAGCAACATGATTAAATCTAAGCACACAAGTTCAAGCATGAAATCGAACACCACACCATAGCATGCAAAGTCTTTGTTGGTTCTAATTTTTCGTTATCTAAAGTAATAGGAGAGTAAAAGTTGGGATGTGACACTAATTATCATCTCCGGAGTCTGACTGGATTGATTACCTTGGTATCTTCACTAAGGGAAAATTGCCGTTATCCTACATCACACCTTCCACTTGGGGTAACCAACGAGGAGAGGTGTTGCACCCGTCAACTCTCTCGTCATCAAACTAATTTCTGGCGCCGTTGCTGGGGAGCGTAGCGCTATTAGTAAGTGAAGTTGGTAAGGAAGTTTTATATTTCTGTTTTGTTTTGCTGCTTTTTGTCCCTATGGACACCTCTACTCTTGGTTCGTTGTTTATGGGGAAACGCCCCACAACTGTGGTGGTCAATCCTACACCTACTGAAATTGTGCCTTACAAAATACCAGGAAGTTGGTATTATCAATTATGTCTTAGCTAATCCTTATGCAGGAGATAGACATCCAGGTGAACACCTGCTATATTTATCACAACTATGTTCATTATTCAATCTAGCGGGTGTGTCAATGGAATTCATCATGAAGAAATTATTCTCCATATCACTTATAGATAAATCTTCAGATTGGTATAAGCTCCTCGATAACTCACATCTACTTAATTTGGAAGAGCTTATGTCTCTCTTTTATACAAAGTTTTATCCTCTTCATGAAATTCGTCGAGACAGGAACTACATCTATAACTTTTGGTCTCGTGATGGAGAGAGCATCGCTCAAGCTTGGGGGAGACTGAAGTCCCTAATGTTCAAATGTCCTATTCATGAACTCCCAAAAGATATTATAATTAGAATTTTTTACGTCAGTCTTTCTCGTCGGGATAAGGAAATGTTGGATGCCTCCTCTAGCGGGGTATTCCAGACAAGAAACGTTGAAGAAAAATGGGAACTCATTGAGATAATCTAGAAGAACACTGAAGACTGGGAAATTGACAAAGCTATTGAACCCACTATAAATTATGAGCATGATTACATTGAGAGCTATGTGAAAACTGATTATTTTAATACCTTTTTCTCTAAGATTGGTCTTGATTCCCAGCTTATGATTGATTTTTGTAAGAACTTTTCCTTTCACATTGACTATTCCAAGGAGGAGAAGGATCAGTATCATAAACCCTTTAAAAAACTACTTGTTGATATAAATGTTGCTGATCCTATTCTGCCTGTAGTTTTCTATGAAAAGCCCACTTTTCCCACAAGGATAAAGGAGCACTCCTTTTTGACAGGCATAATAAATAAAAGTGAGATTCGAACTGACGAACTTGAGGACCTGATCAAGGTCGATCCTTGTAACACCCTCACTGTCAGTGAACAGTAATCACCCTTACTGTTCCTCTCTACTGTTCAAAAATTTTGTTTGATCAATTTGGTTCAGCTCAAATTCATATTGCCTTCAATATTGTTGAATGCAATGTGATCATATACCTTGGTCATGTGGAATCAAAGAAATACCAAGCTCAATTCAAATTTCCTTTGAATTGAAATCAAATCAAATGACTTTGGTGGAATATTAAAAACAATGTGCAAAATAAATATTGTCCAAAAATTCTTCTTCCACTATTATTAAATCACTAAAAATTAGTGGGCCATGTCACACCAAGTTGGAGATTTTATTAATCTGTAAATAATTCTAAACAAATCCAAAACAGTAGATAAAACCCCAAATTAATCATTTAATATTTAATGCAAATATTAATTGACTTTTGCACTTGCCCAAATCTCTTGTGGCACCAACCTTTGGTAAATACTAAATTATGGGACACATCCCATATTTTACAAAAATTCCTAAGACTATAAAAGAAATGCAAAAGGAATTTAAACAGAAAAGGAAAAAGAAAATAAAAATAAACAACCTAATCTAACCCACCCCTCCCACTAGGCCAACACCCAGCCCACTACCCCCACCTATCCCGAATTGAGCCCACAGACCACCCCCCCGAGTCATCGTCCTCCTCCTGTTCACGTGGCACCCCTGTGGCACGCATCGGCCGGTGCCACGGCGGGCACCGTCGTCGTGCCGGTAATCCCGCACCTCCCCGGCGGCTACAAGACGGCGCCTCGCCCGTGCTGCAAACCCTAGTTCCCCCGTATGCCCCAGATCTCGCCTCGCCTCGCGCCCGCGTCTCCTCTCTCTACCCCGAGCGCGGCCGTGGGCACGACCGCCGCACCCGCGCGGCCAGCCACCACCTCCGGTCAGGCAAGCACGTCCAGGAGCTTCCCCTGCGACGACATCGTCTCCCCACGCTTCACCTCGGACAGACACGCCTCGAGCTCGCGAAATCTCGGTCGTCTCCTTCCTCTGCTCCGGCGATCCCCTCCGACAATTACTCCGCCCAGCCGCTCCTAAACCTTCACTGGGCCGCCTTGTGCCTTCACGGTGAGCATGACGTCAAGTTCCCTCCCCCTGGTCCATTTCGCGCTAGGGCTTCGCCTCCCCGCCACGACCCGAACTCCGGCGTCGCTCCGTTCGTTGCCGCCGTTGCCATAGGCTGCACTAGAGCGCGCCAACAGCACCATCCGACGCGCGCTAGGCTCCCCGTTCGAACGCCCCAAGCCCCGTGCACTTTGGCCCAATGTATCGCCCAGGGCGTGCCTCGCCGGAGCTCCTCTGCTCCCCGTCGCCGGCGAGCCACTCTGAGACGCTGCCGGGGCCCCCCCTGTCAGCCATTAATTAACGTAACCCCCCCCCACTAATAGCCTACTGACCAGTGGGCCAGTGCCCCACTAATTAACCTGTTAATTTTAAACTAAAAGGAAAAACCCCCACCCCCCTGACTAGTGGGCCCCTGCCCAGTTAAAACTTAATTAGAAATGTTTAATTAAAATGTTGTGAGACTGACGCATGGGACCCCCTATTAGTGGCTAATTAAAATGATTTAGTTAGTTTAATTAGAGTATGACATGTGGGGCCACCCCCCTATTTAAATTATTAAAATGAAATTGAATTAATTAGTCAATGACCAGTGGGACCCACTGGTCAGTATATTAAAATTAATTATTAATTGATTTAAGTAATTAATAAAAGATTTTGCTCAGAAAAATGTGTAGAAAACGAATACGGTATTTGTTTGTCTACCACACCCCCCTAACATACCGAACATCGAACCGTTCCCCTCCGGTCCGTCTGTCCCATGAATTGTCCGTTACTGCTACAGTACCCGGATCAGTTTATTTCGAACACGAAAGTTGTTCGTAATACTTCAACTAACCCGGATACACCAACCACACATGTGTCGGATGTCCACGACACCTCAGGCGTCATCCCCCCCCCTTCGAACACCCTGTCCGGTAATTACCCGGAGCTTGCAGTTCATCCCCGGATGAATTTCCGCTCCGAGCTTATTGCATCGTACTACGTTAGAGCACCGATAATATTTCATCTATCATGTCATGCATTGATTGCATGTTTGCTTTATATTTACTGTTTCTCCCCCCTTTATTCTCCGGTAGACCCCGCTGCTGCCGCCGACTACACCGCCGCTGAGTACGACTACTACGTCGACGACCCTACCCCTACCGTCGAGCTGCCAGAAAAGTAGAGCCATTCTCTTCCCCAGATATCGCCTATCTTTCCTTACATTTATTGCACTAGGCATTGCTGTTATTGCTATGTTACAATCCTAGTGAACTGCATAGCTTATCATTGTCGCCCCTTGATTACTTTTCCGCTATCCTATGGTGCCCTATATATATGTCTTATAATCAGCTGTTAGCCATGCGCCTTGTTAGTCAATAGGATTAGATAGCGGGCCGTGATCACTCTGGGAGTGATCGTGGAAATGATACATTATAAACTGCTACAGGTACGGTTCAGAGCAGACACCGACACAGGCCCCTACCCCGGTTCTTCCGAGCCACCTCAAGTGTGAGCTATCGAGGAGTAATCCTTGTACTCCACTCGAGGCTGACTTTGTATAGCCGGGTACTGATCCACGGGTGTCCTTAAAGGTAAGGAGTCGGGTGAGCCCACGGTGCCCGCGCAGGGTATCCTAGCGGGACGACAGGTCAGGTGTATTCCACCGGTGTGCGGCGGGCCTGGTACTGTTCGTGGCCGACAGATATCCTGATGTACGAAAGTCGAGCTCTTCCAAGTGCAAACGAGAGACAAGGTAAGCAGACGGTTCACCTTGTTGGTAGCCGCACGAGTTGGTGGGACGACAGGGCAGGCGGCCACTGGCTCTGGTAATGGGGGTGGACCTGGCTGCTGTCTTTGTCCGCGGCTCACCTAAATAAGGACAACGATAACGGTTGTTCCGATAGATAATAATTAAAATGCTTAATGGGTCAGGTGGATGACTTGAGTGGGTCGTCGTGCCCTTTAGGCACTACCTCCACGTGGGATTACGGTGTGGTCCCTCTGCGTTGTGGCCTCGTTCGAGGGCTCTTCAGACGTCAGCTTTACCTCGGGCTGATTGCCAGGCTTGGACCGCTTACTCCGGTAGTGGGAAGTGGGTCTGCTTCACCGGCCAGCCACGTACCGTGCAGGAGTACAAAGGACAGGGGTCCAAAGTTCCTTTGTACTTAGGATTTAGACCGGCGGATGGCCTCTCTATTGAGCTCGAAGGATGGACTTCGGCGTATCGGATAGCCTCGGTGGGGCATTCCCTAACAAGGTGTACGCCACCCTGGAGATCCGAGCGTGTGGGGTAAGAGTAGTGCAGCCCCTGCAGGGATGATAATCTATTCGGATAGCCGTGTCCACGGTAACAGGACGCTTTATGCTGAAGCCAGACTCTACTACTACAAACTACTACTACTAAACTGTTTGGTTCCGGGTTTTCTTCCTCGCAGGGAAGTCGAGGAGGGATTCTCGGAGGCATATGTAATTGTTATATAATACAACTTACTATTATACAATGTTGCAGCAACTTCTGCTGCATTGTTATTACATTCATGCTTTTGAACTATTGGCTATTCTCTTCTCATGATGGAAGACTCGTCGGAAGATGCTAGTCTCCGTTAGGCCTAGCTTCTTACCCTTATTCAGATTTCTATCTTGCAGTCCACTATATATAGCTTCCCCTTTCCATTTGATACATGCATAAATGCTTAGTAGCGGACGTAAGACTCGCGGGTATGCTAGATACTCACCTTTGCTTTATTTCCCCATTTTTTGTTTTTCCTGATCGGCCGCTGCAGTCGACGTTGGAGCCCAGGAGCAGGAGTACCCCGGAGGCGACTACTACGACGTCGAGTTCCCCGTTGACCAGGCGTAGTTTGGTGGATCCCAGGCAGGAGGCCTCGCCTGTTCGATCTGTATCTCTGATGCTATTTGTGCTAGCCTTCTTAAGGCAAAACTTGACTAACTATGTCTGTACTCAGATATTATGATTGTATAACTTATGTATTCGGATCCTCGTGATCCCTGGTATTGTAACATATTGGTTTATCCTTTTGTGTTTGGTGTTGTGTTGTGATATTCTCACCGTGGCACCCTAACCTCAGCCGTGTACCCTGCGTGTGTGATTAATATACATGGATTGATTTTGGGGGCGTCACAATCCTCAAGTTTCGGTGGTTAAATATTTAGTTACTAATGATATTTCAGATTCCATTATAAATTTTTGTGCTGTTTCAACTAACATTGTCACAGCCAAGAATAAGAGCCCAATTTCAGGTTCACTAGTTGTATCTGTCAAAATAGGAGATCACAATTATTATGGGTTATGCGATTTTGGATCAAGTGCTAGTGCCATTCCTTATTCACTCTATCAGGAGATCACGGGTGAGATTTCACCATGTGAACTTGAAGATGTTGATGTCACTATTTATCTAGCAAACAAAGAAACTATCTCTCCCATTGGAATTGTGAGAGATGTTGAAGTCCTATGTGGAAAGGTAAAGTATCCTACCGACTTTCTCGTACTTGGTTTAGTGCAAGATAGTTTTTTCCCTATTATCTTTGGAAGGCCTTTCCTCAGAACTTGTGGAGCTATAATAGATTGCAAAAAGGTAAAGTTTCTGTTGAATTCAATGGTCAGCCATATGAATTTAATTTTTCTAAGTTCTCCAGGAAGCCTCGTGGTATTGATTTACCTAGTGATGATAAAATAATTGAAAATATTTCTTTAATTGCTATTCCTCCTAATGATCCTTTGCAGCAATATATGGAAGACCACGACAATGATATGCATATGTAGGAGAGAAATGAGTTTGATGAAATATTCACAAGACAAACAGCTTTCCTGAAGCACAACCTTCCGGTTGAACCTTTATGAATCCTAGCACAACCAAAAGAAGACCCGGTGTTTGACCTCAAAGCACTGCCCGATACGCTCAAGTACGCTTATTTAGATGAAAAGAAAATATATCCTGTTATTATCAATGCTAACCATTCAAGATTTGAAGCAGAGCGGTTATTGGAGAAACTTCGCAGATACCGTGGTGCCTTGGGCTATACCCTTGATGACCTTAAGGGGATTATTCCATCGATTTTCCAACACACTATCAATCTCGAACCAGATGCTAAGCCAGTTTTTGATCATCAATGACGGCTGAACCCAAAGATGAAGGGCGTGGTTAGGACAGAGATTGTCAAGCTTCTAGCCGTAGGTATCATCTATCCTATAGCTAATAGTAGGTGGGTAAGTCAAGTTCATTGTGTTCCTAAGAATTGAGGTATGACTGTTGTTCCTAATGATAAAAATAACTAATACCTCAAAGAGTTGTTATTGGATATAGAATGTGTATTGATTACATGAAGTTGAACAAGGCGACCAGGAAGGACCATTACCCGCTGCCCTTTATCGATCAGATGCTTGAGAGGTTGTATAAAAACACCCACTTTTCTATCTTGACGGGTACTCCGGTTTCTCTCAAATCCATGTAAACACTGCCGATCAAGAGAAGACCACTTTCACATGTCCTTACGGTAGTTATGCTTATAGGTGTATACCTTGTGGTTTATGCAATGCACCAGCTACTTTTCAGAGATGCATGTCTGCTATTTTTCATGGTTTCTATGAGGAGATTGTGGAAGTCTTCATGGACGATTTCTCCGTCTATGGAACTTCCTTTGACCACTGTCTCCACAATCTTAATAAAGTTTTGCAGAGATGCGAGGATACAAACTTAGTTTTAAAATAGGAGAAGTGCCACTTCATGGTTAATGAAGGGATCGTTCTTGGTCACAAGATTTCTGAGAGGGGAATTGAAGTGGACAAGGAGAAGATTGAAGCTATTGAAAGGATGCCCTATCCAAGGGACATCAAAGGTATTTGTAGTTTTCTCGGTCATGCTGGTTTCTATAGAAGGTTTATTAAAGACTTTTCTAAGACCTCGAGACCCCTCACTAATCTTATCCAGAAGGATGTTCCTTTTGTATTTGATGAAGATTGTAAGGAGGCTTTCGAAGTTCTTAAGAAAGCATTGATAACCGCTCCTATAGCACAACCACCTGACTTGAAATTTCCCTTTGAAATTATGTGTGATGCTAGTGATTTTGCTGTTGCAGCTGTTTTAGGACAAAGGGTTGATAAGAAATTGAATGTTATACATTATGCTAGCAAGACCCTTGATAGTGCCCAAAATAATTATGCTACTACTGAGAAGGAATTCTTAGCAGTAGTGTTTTCTTGTGATAAGTTTAGACCTTCTATGGTTGATTCTAAAGTCATTATTCATACTAACCATGCTGCTCTTAAGTACCTTATGGTGAAGAAGGATGCCAAACCAAGACTCATCAGGTGGGTACTCCTTCTTCAAGAATTTGATTTACAGATTGTTGATAGAAAAGGAGCAGGCAATCCGGTGGCGGACAATCTTTCAAGGATGGAAGATATACCGCATGACCCCATTCAGTCAACGATAGTTTTCCAGATGAAAAGCTTGTCGTTGTAAAAGTACAATCTCTTTCCGATCCTTGGTTTGCAGATTATGCTATTATTATCGTTGCAAAGTATTTGCCTCCAGGTGTAACATTTCAGCAAAGGAAGAAGTTCTTCCATGATTTGAGGCACTACTTTTCGGATGGCCCTCATCTTTTCAAAGAAGGTCTGGACGGGATCGTGAGAAGATTCATACCGAAAGACGAGAAGAAGGACATTCTCAAGCAATGTCACGATAGTCCCTATGGAGGACATCACGCCGGTGAGAGGACCGCACATAAGGTTCTCCAATCAGGTTTCTATTGGCCTACTCTCTTTAAAGATGCTAGAAATTATGTTTTATCTTGTGATAAGTGTCAGAGAGTTGGTAATATTAGTAGAAGGAATGAGATGCCTATGAACTACTCTCTAGTGATTGAGCCTTTTGATTGCTGGGGTTTCGATTTTATGGGGCCTTTTCCTCCTTCACACAAGTACACTCACGTCTTAGTGGCTGTTGATTATGTAACCAAGTGGGTTGAAGCAATCCCCACTGAGACTGATGATCACAAGACATCTTTGAAAATGCTAAAAGATGTAATTTTCCCTAGGTTTGGTGTACCTAGGTACCTCATGAATGATGGAGGATCACACTTCACGCATGGAGCTTTTCGAAAAGCTTTAGACAAGTACGATGTCAATCATAGAATTGCTTCACCGTAATCCTCAAACTAGTGGGCAAGTTGATCTCACCAATAGAGAGATCAGGTTAATCTTACAAAACACAGTTAATAGTTCTAGAAAGGAATGGTCAAATATGTTATGAGATGCTTTGTGGGCGTATAGAACTGCTTACAAAAACCCCATGGGCATGTCTCCCTATAAGATGGTTTATGGCAAGGCTTGCCATTTGCCATTAGAGTTAGAACACAAAGCTTTCTGGGCTGTTAGAGAGCTTAATGTTGACCCAAAGCTAGCTGGTGAAAAGCGTCTCATGAACTTAACTTCTCTAGATGAGTGGAGAAGTGAAGCTTACGAGAGCGCTAAAATGTTTAAGGAAAAGGTAAATAAGTGGCACGATAGAAGGATTCTGAAACCTGAATTTAATGTTGGTGATAAAGTTTTTTTGTTTAGATCGCGTTTAAGGTTTTCTCCAGGTAAACTACCTTCCACATGGGAAGGGCCATTTCATATCGAAGAAGTATACCGCTCTGGTGCAATCACGATTAACAATTTTGCTGGCACCAAACCTCAAGTTGTGAATGGGCAAAGACTCAAGCATTACATGGCAGGAGACCCCGTCAATGTTGATGTAAATTTAATACACACAAAAACTCATGAAGAATATGTTGCAGCCCGATTTCAGACACCAGCTGAAGCAAAATAAGAAAAGGTATGTATTGCAGTAAGGAAACATCGTGAACCGCCATAAAATTTCCAGATTATGAGTTTTGGAAAAATTAGGAAAATTAGAAGCCTAATTGGAGCCGGAGAGGAGCTCCAGGGGGCCCAGGCGCCCCCTTGGCACGGCCTACCTCCTGGGCGCGCCGGGTGGCCGCTTGGGCACCCCAGAGCCCGTCTTCGGCTCCACTTTGGCTCGTTACCTTCCTATTGTTGCATAAATTTTTGCTATATATTTGCCCGGATAGCCCCGGCACCGTATCTCGCGATTTCACGTATTTTCTTCTCGAGCTGTTTCTTCCAAGAATCTTTTAGCTAGACGTAGGTGCCATGGCTTCCCCAAGTTCCCCCAAGGACAAGTTCGTCTTCAACGTTATCAACCCTTACCTCGCTCAGGTGAAGAAGCATCCTCAAACCGTCTGGATGGATGATGGTGTTCTCCATCAAGAGGATCTAAAGGAATCTGTCAAGGAAGGGAGCATCGAGGCCAGGCTAGAAGAAGTGGATCAAGAAGTCTTCAAGTACAAGAAGATGGTTGAGTGTGGTGTTGAAGACAACTTCGATCTCATCAACGATCTAAAGACGTTCTACAAAAAGGAGATGAGGGGGATAGGGTCAAGCATCACCACGACAAAAGAAAGAATTGATGAGCTCCAAGGGCAAATATATGATCTACATAACCAGAACTGTGAGTGTGAACTAAAGTTTATGCGCATGGGTTTAGGTGCTGGAAGCAGGATCTTGGAAACTGAGGCCTCTCATGGGACGGGAGAACCTTGTAACAGCCTAGTTTTCACAAAAATTGAAAATTTTGTTTTCGGTGTGAATTGTTTGATTGTCTGATTTGTTTGCGGTGTTTGCATCCCCGATTTATCGATCGACGATTATTTTCCGCCCTCTTATCTCGTATCGGACGGAGACCGACCCTTGCCACTCTGACAATCGGCCTTTGCGACACCGGGATTCACCCGAGCACCGTCGCGAAACCGCAGGAGACCAGCCGCAGCCAACGGAACGAAAACCCTGTTTAATAATGAAACGGGATATTTTATAGCGCGCCGGAAAGTGTTCTTGGAACGGTTCCAACGCGAGGTGAATGCCTCCGGCTCGACTCGCTGATCGCGCAGTTCGAAGTTTACACGAATCGGAGGTACTGCGGAACCCCGGCGGTCAGAAACGTGAGCACCACGCGCGCGAGAGAAAAACTGGGGATGTTTTTGCAAACTTCCAGCCACCGGGTCTATATAAAGACCACCACACTCCCACCCATTTCTAGGGTTTCCCTATCCACAATTTGCAGCCACCCCCCTCCACTTTGCCCAGTTTTGCCTCCCAGATCCCCAATTTTCGCAGCAAACCTAGCCCTCCTCAGATCTGGACCATCAGATCCCAGATCTGATGGCCCAGATGGTGCCACATCACCCCTAACCTCCCACCAACCTCCTCTCTCTCCCAGCCGCCACCACCAGCCCGAGGGCATCCCGCCGCCGCCTCCTTCGCTGCGCCGGCCAACCGCCGGCGAGGAGTCGCCCCGGGCGCCGCCCCCCTCTCCTCCCCTTCCCTCTCTCCCTTCCCTCTCCCTCTCTCTTCTTCTCCCTCTCTAATCTCTCTCTCTCTCTGCCTGGACAGGACCCGGGCGCCATGGGAGGTCAACCCCGAGCTCGCCGGCCGCCCACTGCCTCCTCCCGAGCCGGCAGCCGATGGGATCTGGCCGGAGCCGCCAGATCCGACGCCCTCCATGCCCCCCTACGCCAGGCCGCCCCTCCATCGTCTTGCTGCTGGCCAGCGTTGCCAGCCGCCGCCGCCGGTGCCTGCCTGAGGTCGGCCACGGGAGCCGCCCTATCGGCCTCCCCGCGTGGACGCCGCCGTGGCAGGCCGGCCGGCCCAGCCTGGCCCACCTCGGCAGCCAGGCCCAAGGCCATGCCAAGGCCAGCCGGCCACCCCCCTCCTCTTCTGGGCCGAGGCCCCTTTTGGGTGAGAAGCATCCCAAGGCCCCCCCTCTGTTTTTTTTATTTTGCGCAGGACGTCAAAGTTTCACTAAGTTTGGAAAATTACTGCTGCTGATGCCATTTTGCGATTTGATTTGCGAGTAATCCGTAGCTCCGATGAACGTGCCCCCAAAACGAAAGTTGCTCAGTTTTGCGTGCTTTAGCATTCCTATGTAGAAAGTTTTTCCGTTTGAGGCCGTCTAGATAGTTTAATCTGCGTTGAAGTGGGCATCAGGCCATTAATTGCTAGTCTTTCCTGTTAAGTGCTGTTGTTATTATTTTATTTCAAGTTCGGGTGCAACCGTACGTCGGAATTGAGTGATTCCTTTTGCGTTGCGTTAAGCATTGTTTATATTTCAGTTCCATGCATTCACATGCCATAATTTCCTGTTGCATCATGATTGTATCTTGCTCCAAAGTAGCTACCCTGCTGTTAGAGTGCTGCTGTTTATATTTTATTGCAACTTCGGTCGTCGAGTTTGTCGCGACCGTTTATCAGAATTGAGTGATTCCAATTGGATATTGTTAAGCATCATGTCTACTTCATTCCCATGTATTTCTATGTCATGTTGCTGCACTTTTTCATATAGTTATACCCCTGTTTACACAGCATAAAAATAATAGTTTCTTCCATGTTGTTTGCTTAATATCTTTTGATCCAGAATGTTTATTTGCATGATTCTTTTTGCCATGCCTTCCTTGTCATGTCTAATTTAATTGCATGTCATTTGTGAGCATGTTTGCATTGATTATCTTGTTTATGCATTGCTCTAAAGTGTGCTTCCAGATGTTGGCAGATTGTGCTCGTAACTTGTTTTGCTTATATCTTTTTAACCGTAACTCCGTTTGGAGTGTGCCTTATATGTAACTTGATTAGTTTTTCGTGTACTTTCTGTTTATGCTATTGGTTTCTTCTGTTAACCAACCTAAAATATGGTTTAGGACAGAACAGTACCAAATGTTTTAATCATCGTGCGGCACATAGTGTTATGCCATGTTTAGGTTGTGCCTCACTTAAATTGACTAGCATAGATAGTTTACTTTGTGCTTCACCTCTTGACATGTTTGAGTGCTATGCCATGCTTGCTTGAGTTGCCATGTTAATAACCGGTTATTGATCACCTATAGCTAAGCAACTTGAACCACCGTAAACGTGCGGTATTCGTCGTGTGTGACCGATACCCCACTTAAATTGTTAGTAACCGTTCACGACGTTAGATCCGTATCTCGTTGCCGTGTCGTGTGATGTCTTCTTGATCTTGTGTTGCCCCGTAGTAATAGAGTGCTTGCTCGTTGATTGCTTTCCAGTGTTTATCGTCTCGTGTGCTTCCGCGGGTACCTTCGGAGACGATGCGAGCTTGCGACCAACTACACCTTCGGAACCCGACTTATCAACAGGAAAGGACTATACATTACTTATGATCCATTCTATTTCAACCAGTGGTTTGAATGCTAGTCTAGGTTAGGTTCGATGTTTGATGCTACCACATGTTTACAGCCTCTTTTAAACCGATACAGCCATGTCCCCTCCCAGCAAACCTTGTACCGCTATGTTACTTTTGCTCGTTGCTCAGCCCCTGCTTAGTATGCATGCTTAGGATGCTACGATGTTACTCTGTTACTCCTGGGTTTGGGATACCACATTATTATATTGTTATGGATGATATGATTATTATAATGTTGACTATATTCGACGAAGGATGGAAGGTCTAGGCTATCCCGCCCCGACGCTTTGTTTCATTCGAGTCACCTAGGACCCGAGTTCCGGGTATTGGTTTTAAGACTGAGCGTGCCAAACCGCGTGTGGGATTTTATGAGGTCCCATTTTCTTACCTATCTAGCTTCAAGCATTTCTAGTGGTGTCCCAAGCTGATTTACCATTTGAAAACCGTGTGTGTGTCTGTCAGGTAGCTCCTGGCAGATATTCTTTAAACAACTTGGGCCAGCGGAGACATGGTTTCTTTGTTGGTCCACCCCAGGGAGCTAGGGGGCTGCCCACATCTGTTTGGGTAGCTAACCCGACCTCATCAAGACGGTAGAGGCCGATTCGAGAGCGTGGCCAGCTTTTGATTTGGATGTCGACTCACCGGGGGCCACCCGGATTTGTGCGTTGTTAGTTAGAGGGACCTGTCGTTCCGGATCTCTTGGGACTAAATCATAAAATGGTTTCCTATCATGGGTAGCAACTAAGAGAGATGGGCGTGCGTGTGGAGCCTTGTAATGGGCAGTTGGTACACACCTGCAGGCTTAAATCTTTTCGAGAACCCGTGTCCACGGTTATGGACGACTTGAGACCTACTCCTTGTTCATAGACAACAACGACCGAGATAATCTTAATATAACTTGATCAACGTGTGTGTGTGCCTTGACTGCTTCTTCTTCGTTGGGATGCGAAGAGGAGGACAAGGATAGGATAGGTGTTATGATTGCGTAAATAGGTGATAGCAAGACTTGTTGGAGGCGTTTCCTCATCGAATGCTTGGCTTCTTACCTTACTCTCTAGATCGTGAGCCACTTCATAAATGCTAGTGCGGCAGCAACCTCACCACTTACCCCATCCTTACTATAAACTACTAGTTGTCCTAAATTGACGATTGATGAAGTCCTTGCTGGGTCAGATGACCACTACAGTTGTATGCTGAGTACCTCTGTACTCATGATACTATCCCCAAACTCTTTTCAGGGTTCTGATCGACAACAAGTATGGTGATCAACGTTTCACGTGGAGACTCGACGACGACTAGTTAGGCAGATCCCTGCGGAGGGCCTGGACCCGTGTGGTTATGGGATCGATGTTTTCTCTTTGCCACTAGGCATTTGATTGTAGTCTATACTCAGACATGTATCTTCCGCTGTTGTATTGTATTAAGGCAGTTGTATGCCGATTGTATGAGATGTTGTATCCTTGTATCTGTAATGTTGTGATATCATGTTGGAAATCCGGGGCATATGACTTCGTCATATGTCGCGGTGGGACCGATATGTGCTTCGTCCCTAGATCTGGACGGAAACATCTAGATCTGGAACAGTACCACATATCGGGCCTTACAAACCTCTACCATGGAAGCGCTTCGTCCATGACTACGTGAACAAAAAAAACAACAACAACAGGAATGAGGAGTAAATCTCCTCGGGTAATGGCATCCCCTTAGCTTGTTCCAAGCTTGGGGGAGTGCCCGGTATCTTTATCTTTATCTTAGTCTTTTAGAGTCAAGTAGAGTCGTATCATGTCTAGGGAAGTTATTATATGAAATAGGTGTTTGCGTTGAGGTCTATCACTCCTTCTCTGAAGAGTTTGTATCCGTGAGTGTGGAGTCGTCTATGATGGAATATTAATGGGAAGTCTATTGGTTCCTTCGCTGCACTCGGTATTCTCTTCACTCAATCGACCTTATATGACGATTCTTATGGGGAGTATTGACCTTATATCAGGTATGGCTTTGAAATTTTTTTTTAATTTTGGCAAACATAGCTTTGGTCATGACAACATGCATGTTTTCTCAAGTAGCGACATAGCTAAAACCTTTATGTTGTTATGCTTGAAGTGTTATGTTGACAAGGAAGACAACTTGATGTGCCATGCTTACCTTAATGTTTATGCTTTATATTATTTGCATCTAAGTTAGCATCAATTGTCTATTCTCTCAAAGCCTTTCCTAGCCAAACTCTTTGCCTAGCAGATTTCTTCTTGTGCATCCATACCCTGAAACCAATATCTTCCATATGAGTCCACCATACCTTCCTATTCCTGGTATTCCCCTACCACTCCTATAAGTATAGAATTTATGGGTTATCCTTAAATGTTCAAAACCTTCTGTTTTGTGCCTCTCGTTTAGCTCATGAGGAAATAGTAGGTAATTCATGACCTTCTTAAGTTGGACAAGTTTTACCCCGGGATTGCATGTATAATCTGCAAACCAATAATACGAGGAGGAACTGGCATGAGTGCGCCCAGCTCAAAAGATAATATAACAAACAAACCCTCCTTCACGCTTGGTCTATTAGAAATCAGAAACTTTGGCAGTGATAAACAAAGGAGATTAAGGGGATGTGATCGTCCCCACTTGGGAGCCGTTCCTCGAAACTTGTCCATCTTGATAAGTAATTGAGGAATTGGTACGTCCAAAATGTATCTATAATTTCTGCTTGCTCCATGCATCTTTTGTGTGATATTGCTATGATATTGATGCACTTCCATACACTTTTGATCAAATTTGGAATAACCTATTAACTCAGTGCACCCCAGTGCCAGTTCCTGTTTTATGCTATTTTCGTATTTCAGGTTTTCCCATTATTTAAAGCGCCAGAAAAATTCCGGGAAAAAGATAGTAAAAATCAGCGTACGGGAACCTTCCAAAAGAGCCCTAGTGGGGCCAGAGGGGGGTCAGGAGTGGCCCAGGCGGCCACCTGGCGCAGACACCCCCTAGGCCGCGCCGGGGGTGCGCCTGGGGCCCCTGGTCCACCTCTGGCTGCCCCCCTTCGCCTATTTATTCCGCGTGACGAGAAACCCTCGGGGACAGAAACCTTTTTCGCGATCTCTCCTCTGTTCCACCACCGCCGCGCTTCCAAGATCCGGAACACCAGGAGACCTCTTCCCGGCACCCTGCCGGAGGGAGGAACCACCTCCGGGAGCTTCTCCACCACCATGGATGCTTCCCGGATGAACCGTGAGTAGTCCACCTTGGACCATGGGTCTATGATCAGTAGCTATGTGATGTTCTCCTAGCCTCTTTGTCCTTCATGGATTAGACCTCGTGAGCTGCCCTACATGATCGAGGCACATATGTAATCTTTCTGCTGTTGCTATGCTGACTTCGTTGGGATCCGATGGATTATGAGACTATGTTCAGATTGTGTTTGAGTAATATATTTGATTCTCCTCTTTTATATTTATGTTCTTGAGTAATTATTGTATGTTCTCCGTTGTTGTTTATTGCTTTGGCCAAGTAGTAGGTAGTGACTCCAAGAGGGAGCGTTATGCATGATTGTGGGTTTATGCCCCCCCGATGACTAGCTTGAGTGACAGAAACATGAGTCTAGGGGATGTGTTGTTGCCACAATGGGGAAATCAACGATGCTTGTACTTGCGGGTGCAACGACTTTTTACTTTACGCAAAGTTATTTAATGCAGTTGTCTGTTTCTTTGAGTTTACACTTTGGGCGGGATTCGCAACTTAATACCAGCGAGATGTTTTGGATAGATATCTCAAGGTGGATGATTAGTAGGTAGATGTAGATGGATTGCGGTCTACTTTTCTTGGCGTACTGCCCAAACTTTTGAGCCTCTGCCTTTCTTTATAGCATAGTTAGCATTGGTTTGCGCACATAATCCTGTCAATTGCCCAGCTTTAATTTGTTTACCTCACATGGCTATTTTATCGTATTTTGGGAGAGAGACATCACTAGTGAACATCATGGGATCCTCGTCCATATTTCCAATACTGTTTACAACCGCTATTTATTTCCTGCTTTATTTAACTTTCCTTTGCTATCACTATCATTATTATCCCGTGCATTTGATCCTTTGTGAACAACAAGGCCGGAGGGATTGACAACCTCTCTGAACTCGTTGGGAGCAAAGTTATCTGTTGTGTGTGTGCAGGTCCACGTCAACTCTCGCGCCACCAAAGCAATTTCTGGCGCCGTTGTCACCTTCCTGTCGTTGTTGGAGTCCTACTGGACAAACCTTGGTATCTTCACCGAGGGAAATTTGCTGTTGTCTACATCTCAACCTTCCACTTTGGGTAACCAACGATGGGCGAGATGCCATCAGCAATCTATTACCATTCATTGACTAACTATGCACCTCCCAAAAATTATTTTCATTCTGTTTGATTTAAGGATAGCACATGAGTTTTCCTTGCTTGCCTATAACAAGGCTTTTCATTTACTTTTATGTTGAGTCAGTTTTCCCACTTCCTTCCTTCCCTTAAGAAGAAGAGACACTTGTTGTTGATGAGGATTCATCCATATAGTGTTTCACTAAGTTTTGGCATGCTATATCATTTTTGATATTATATTTTGATAAGTAAGTTGTTTGTGAAAGCTTTTGCTAAACAAGCATCTTCCTTTGTGTTAGCATTTTCACTTTATGACTAATAACATGTTCTTTCAAAAGCTTCAAATTATTTCATTATACAGAGAAAGAGCAAAAGTAAAAAAATTTAGTTGTCCTTTGACAAAGGATATGTTTGCCATAATTTGATGAGTTTTCTCAGTTGTAACACCCTCAGTGTCAGGGAACAGTAATCTCTTTTTCTAATGATGTTTACTGTTGCAAATCATTCCTTGATCATCTTTGGATCAATTCAAATTCAAATTTCCCTGTGATTGAAATTAAAAACAATGGGGCAAATAAAAGTTCAACCAAAAACCTTGCAACCACTTTTGTAAAATGCCCAATATTCAGTGGACCATGTCCATGTGGATATGGGAATTTATTAAGTTGTAAAATAAATAAAACAATTCAAACAGTAGCAAAAGAGTGGCATTTAATCCCTTTTGAATAATACAGAAATGCAAATGAATTTATTTGGGCACAAAAAAATTTATGGCACCTCAGTAATATGCAACAATAATATTAGGACAAGATCCACATTTTTCAAAAAGTAAAAGCTAATAAAACAATTGCAAAAAAATGACAGAAAAGAAAAATAAAAGAAAAAAAGAAACAAGCCCTATCTTTCGATCATGGGAAAAATCCCCCACCCCCCACTGGATCCATGCCCCGGCCCACCTGGCCATCTCCTCCTTCCTCTATTCATAGCAGAGGCGTGGCGGCAATCCCACGGTGCCACGTCTGTCACCGTCACCGTGGCACCCATCGGCGACCAGCCGGCGAGGATAAAGCCTGAGGCCACCCCACGGCCCCCCGGCGTGAACCCTAACCCTAGCTGATGTTTCCCCTCTCCCCTGTTGTGCCATTGCCCATCTGACCGAGCTCGCCGTGCGGAACCGCGGTTGCGCCGTTGTGTCCACCATGGCCAACGGCCACCGCAGGGCTCGCCACCTTGTCCCCCACGCTCCTCGTCAATGGCTACACCACACCGCCAAGTGAATCGAGCCGAGGAGCCCGACAAAATCCATCGCGCTCCGGTCTCTCTCGAGCCCATTACCTCCCCTACACGCTTAGGGTGAGCTGATGCTCTGAATTCCCCTTGTCGTGCTCTGTTTCACGCGCTAGAACACCTTGGCCATCTAGGCTTTCTCCGGCCGCCGCCGCGGTGCAAGTCGTCGTCGTTGTGGTCCGCCCCAGCCCGTGAAAACGGAACGAATCGACACGGTGCAGGATAGGGAACCCATAGGACTTGCTCGAGTTCGAAATGATGGCCTGAGTGCGGCGTTCGCTCAGCTCGCGGTCGCCACGGTGGCTCGCCGCCGGCGGGCAGGTGGGCTAAGCCACCTCTGACCCACTGCCATGTGGGCCAGCGCCTGCATAATTAGTGCTAATCACTGGATAAGATGACCCAGTTAGTTAAATTAGTACATGACACATGGGCCCCAACCATTAGTTAATAAAACTGTTAGAGATAAACTCTGAGCCCCTTACATGTGGGCCGGGCACTTAAGCTAATTCCCTAATAAATTAAATTTCATAATTAAGTCTCTGTCTCAAAGACAAATAGGACCCACTGGCTAATTAAACTAAATAGATAAATTAATTGTTTATTAGTGTATGACTTGTGGGCCCTGGCACTATTTAAATATAATAAAATGAATTATTAATACTGTGAGGCTGACAGGTGGGTCCCCTCTGTCAGTTGATCAGTCAACATCACTTTTTTGGATAATGTCTATTTATTAATAAAAACAAATCCAGTAAATGTTTTTAAATTGATTTAAACTTTGAAAATCAATATCTTTTAAACCGTAAATTAGATGGAAAAATTTATACATAAAAATTGATCAGAAAAAATATAACGAATAGGAATACGCTGTCCGTATGTCAACCACACCCCTCTAACACAACGAACATGGACATCCCCCCTCCGGGCCGTCTGTCGATAATCACTCGGACCCGGAATTTCATCCCCGGATTAATTCCAGCTCCGAGCAACGTGCATTGCAGTGCGTGAGAACACCGTTAACATTGCATCTCTCATGTCATGCATCTGTTTGTGTAGTCTTGCTATTGATTGACTGTTTCTTCCCCCCTTTATTCTCCGGTAGACCCGCTGTTGTCGACTACACCGCTGCTGGGTACGACTACATCGTCGACGACCTACCCCTACCGTCGAGCTTCCAGGCAAGCAGAGAAATTCTATTCCCCAGATATCGCCTATCTTTCAGTACATTTCTTGCACTAGGCATTGTTACTGCTGCTGCTACGTTGCTTACCTATTCAATTGCATAGCCTGTCATTGTTGCCTCTTGATGTATCTATCTTTATCCTATGCTTCCTACTATAATTATATATTATATTCAGTAGTGAGCCCTACGCTTTGCTACTCAACTAGGATTAGATAGCGGGTCGTGATCACTCAGGGGACTGACGCGGATACAACTTATTACAACTGCACAGGTACGGTACAATGCAGACACCGCCTAAGGCCCCTACCTCGGCTCTACCGAGCCACCATCAAGTGTGAGCTATCGAGGAGTAATCCTTGTACTCCACTCGTTGTTGATTCTGTATAGCTGCCCTAGGATCCTGAACACGGTTTTCCTTAAGGTAAGAAGTCGGGCGAACCAACGGTGCCCGCAAGTGGTATTGCGACGGGAGGAGAGGGAGGGTACGACCATTGTATAGGTGTGCTTGGACCCTAGTCGTTGGTCGCGAGAGTTACCAAGCCACGAAAGTCGTGCTCCTATAGGGGCACATGCGGGATAAGGTAAGGAGTCGGTTCACCTTGTTGGTAACCGCGCGCTTTGACGGGACGACAGAGAGGGCACCGATGTACTGGTGGTCCTGGCTGTTGTTCGTTGTCCGTTGTGTTGTTAGTCAGACATCGATAACGGTTGTCTGCGAGATAATAATAAAATGAAAAATGGTTCTGTGGATGACTTGAGAGGCCCGTTGGTCTGTACGCACTACCTTCACGTGGGATAAGGAGTTATGGGCTCCCCTGCGTCGTAGTTCATTCGAAAGCTCTTCAGACGTCAGCACTACCGCGGTCTGATTGCCGGGAAGTTGTGTCTCTTCTTTACAGGCGAGTGGTGTATGCTTTTGGTTCCCGGCCAGCCTCGCACCGTGCAGGAGCGTGAAGGGTGAGGGTCCTAGACCCCTGATAACATAGGATTTAGTCTGGTGGATGGCCTCTCTGCTGAGCCTAGGATGGGCTGCGGCATGTCGGATAGCTTTGCTGGAGCATTCCCTAACAAGGTGCCCGCCACCCTGGAGATCCGAGCGTGCAGGCTGAAAATTAGTGCACCCCTGCAGGGAGTTTAATCTATTCGAATAGACGTGTCCACGATAACAGGACGCTCTATGCTGAAACTGGATCTTACCACTACAAACTACTAGTATTAAATTGTATGGTTCTAGGTCTTATTCCTCGCAGGGAAGTCGAGGGAGGGAACTCGGAGGCTTTGTTATTTGTTAATTATTACAACTTATTATTGTACAATGCTGTAGCAACTTCTACTGCATTGTTACTTTATGCTTTATATAAACTGTTGGCTATTCTCTCCTCATTCTGCAAGACTCGTCGGAAGATGCTAGTCTTCGATAGGCCTAGTTTCTCTTCCTTATTCTGATTTTCTGTCCTTTAGTCCACTATATATAGCCTCCCCTTCCATTTGATACAAATGCATAAATGCTTAGTAGCGGACGTAAGATTTACGGGTATTCTTGATACTCACCCTTGCTTTATTTGCCGCTTTTTGTTTTGCCTGATCGGCCGCTGCAGTCGACGTTGGAGCCCAGGATCAGGAGTACCCCAGAGGCGAGTACTACGACGTCGAGTTCCCCGTCGACCAGGAGTAGTTCGGTAGATCCCGGGCAGGAGGCCTCTCCTTTTCGATCTGTACCTCTGATGTCATTTGTGCTAGCCTTCTTAAGCAAAACTTGACTAACTATGAATGTACTCAGATATTATGTCTTGTATAATTTATATATTCGGATTCTCGTGATCCCCGTTTTGTAATCTTAGATTTATCTTATTTGTGTCCAGTGTTGTGCTGTGATATTCTCACCGTGGCACCCTGATTTCGGTCGTGTACCCTGCGTGTATGATTATTGTACACGGCTTGATTTTGGGGGCGTCGGAAGTTGGTATCAGATCCGACTTCCTGTAGGAAGCCACCCAACCACTACTTGGTCGAAGTTGAGTCTAGTCTTTGAAAAACTACTTTGCTAACTTAATGTTTGGCTTACGGCCCACATCGATATCACCTCCTCGTGATATCTATGGTATTAGGATCCTTTTCTCTGTACCTATTCTCTGGGACTCTGCTCTCTTATCCTTGCTGGTAAGGTTTACTAACTCTGACATTAGGATCACGTTCTCTTGATTCCACCCGGCGTTCTGGTGCTTAACCCTCTATTGAGTCCTGTCGCAAGAGTTATGACCCAGGTCCCGGACCGCGGATTCCCTTTCTCATTCGGGGTAGGCCGCGCGTTCTCTGGCACAAAATCCTGTGGCCAACAGTTTTCTTGCGGCGTGATTGACTTAGCGGAAGCCATGTCGCATCGTGTATTCCTTACCGTGGTCTACGCGTCGCCTAGTGAGTCTTTTTTCCTTAATTTCTATGACGTTATGTTGTCCGATTTTTTATTGACTTCGTGTGTCGATGTGTATGTCTTATATGACTACTCCTATATATCCGCGCCTCCTCTTCGTTGTCGCTTTACCTCATGCTTGATTTTGGTATCTCGTTAAATTTTCATCGCTGAAATACCCCTGTTAAATTCTAGCAGGATGGCTGGTCGTGGTGGTTGTGGTCGTGGTCGTGCTGCTAACGACCCACCTCCGTCGCCGGATTACATGGCCACGATGATGCAGCAGTTCGAGCTGAATAGTCAGTTCATGCATAATGTCATGGCTTAGTTCCCTCAGCCAAACCAACATGGGCACCACCATCAGCATGCCGCCGTGAATCTGCACGACTTCACCCGCCTCAACCCCACTATGTTCCGCAACTCTGTTCAGCCGTTGGATGCTGATGACTGGCTTCGCGACATCACTCATGATCTAGAGCCTGCTAATGTCGATCCAGCTGACTATGTGAACTTTGTGTCCTATCACTTGAAAGGCGCCGCTGCTCAGTGGTGGAGCACCCACAAGTTTTCACTGCTAGTTGGAGAAGTCATCACCTGGGATGAATTTCAGTTCGCCTTCTATGCCCGCTACATTCCTCAAGGGATCATGGATCGCAAGAGGGAAGAATTCTGCAACCTTACTCAGGGCAACATGACTGTTGAATCCTATCAGCGCGAATTCCTCAACCTCTCTCTCTATGCAGAAGAAGAGATCACCACTTATGATCGTAAGCAGTAGAAGTTCCGCCGTGGACTCAATGTAGACCTCAGGCTCGCTCTTGCCGTTCATGATTTTGCCAACTTCGCCACCATGGTGAACATGGCAATCACCGTCGAGACTGGCCAGATGGAGTTCAATGACACGCAGAAACGCTATCGTGACGTTGGCTCATCTGATGGTGGAACACGGAAGCTTCGGATATGGCTCCCTTACAGTGTGACCCGGTCACCTACCCCTACTCCAAGGTCGTCTTATGCTGCACCCCGTCTGCCTCCGCCACCACAGATGCCAAGAGCTCTACCTCCACCACCCAATGCTGCACCCCTTCGTCCTCAGGATGGATTATGCTTCACGTGCCGCCAACCTGGAAATTTCTCCAGAGAGTGCCCCCAGAAACAGAAGCAACTGGTAGTTCACCCTGCTGGCCGCGAAAATGGTCGTGGCAATAACAGGAGCCCCAACTATAATACTGGGTCTGCTTCTCATGCTCGTGGCATTCCTATAACCTTGATCTTGAAGAAACTTAGTCACAGCCCGCTACAGTGATGGGTACTCTCCTCGTTAACTCAATACCTGGTACTGTTTAATTTGATTCAGAAGCATCGCGTTCATTTATGTCCGAGGCATTTGCATTAAATCATGGAATACACCACGAAAAGATGCGCACTCCCTTAGCCGTTAGTACTCCCGGTGGCAACTGTCACGTTGACATGATGGCTCCCAACATCCCCGTCGAGATCGAAAGGATTGAGTTCCTTGTCTCCCCACATATTCTGAAGACCTCCACTATAGACCTTATCTTGGGAATGGATTGGTTGAAAGCTCATGATGCAGCACTTTATTGTGGCACCAAAGTCGTCCACCTATTTCACCCCTCCGGCGAGGTTGTGAACCATACTACCATAGTGTTGCTGAATGCCGAAGCTTGTATATATGCTCTGAATGCATTAAACGCTTCGCCACTTGAAGGAATTGAGAACATTCCTGCCGTTCGTGATTTTCCCGATGTCTGCCTAGAAGAACTGCCAGGAATACCGCCGACTAGAGAGCTTGAATTCTTCATCGACTTGAAGGCAGGCACTGTTCCTATTGCCAAGCGTCCTTACAAGATGCCGCCACCAGAACTACTTGAACTTAAGGATGAAATCGACAAGGCACTTCAAAAAGGTTTCATTCGCCCAAGTTCCTCTGCATGGGGAGCCCCTTCGCTCTTTGTCAAGAAAAGCAATGGCACGAACCGGTTGGTCCAAGATTACCGACCTATCAACCAGGAAACAATACAAAACAAGTATCCTCTTCCTCGGATCAACGATCTGTATGATCAACTTGCTGGATCTACGGTGTTCTCGAAACTTGACTTGAGGTTGGGTTACCATCAAATCCGGGTCCGTGAAGAGGATGTTCTGAAGACCGCCTTCATCACTCGTTATGGTTCATAGAAATACACCGTCATGTCCTTTGGCTTGACGAATGCCCCCGCCACCTTTTCCCGATTGATGAACTATATATTCATGGAATACCTCGACAAGTTGATGGCTTCTCGCCCCTCGTTGATTACCCAAAGTGGAAGGTTGAGATGTAGACAGCAGAAAATTTCCCTCGGTGAAGATACCAAGGTTTTTCTTCAGTAGGACTCCGACAACGACAGGAAGGTGACAACAGCGCCAGCAATTACGTGGTTGACGTGGACCTGCACACACAACAGATAACTTTGCTCCCAACGAGTACAGAGAGGTTGTCAATCCCTCCGGCCTTGTTGTTTACAAAGGATTGAACGCACGGGATAATAATGATAGTGATAGTAACAGAAAAGGAAATAAAGCAGAAAATAAATAGTGGGTGTAAACAGTGGTGAAAATATGGACCGAGGTCCCATGATGTTCACTAGTGATGTCTCTCTCCCAAAAGACGACAAAATAGCCATGCGTGGTAAAAAAATTACAGCTAGGCAATTGACAGGATTATGTGCGCATACCAATGCTAACTATGCTACTAAGAAAGGAAGAGGCTCAAAAGCATGGGCGGTACGCCAAGACAAGTAGACCGAAATCCATCTGCATCTACCTACTAATCATCCACCTTGAGATATCTATCCAGAACATCTCGCTGGTATTAAGTTGCGAATCCCACCCAAAGTGTAAACTCAAAGCAACAGACAATTGCATTAAAGAACTTTGCGTAAAGTAAACAATCCTTGCACCCGCAAGTACAAGCACCGTTGTTTTCTCCCTTGTGGAAACAAGACATCCCCTAGACTCATGCTTCTGTCACTCAAGCTAGTCATCAGGGGGCATGAACCCACAATCATGCATAACGCTCCCTCTTGGAGTTACTACCTACTACTTGGCCAAAGCAATAAACAGCAACGGAGAACATGCAAGAATTACTCAAGAACATAAATATAAAAGAGGAGAATCAAATATATTACTCAAACATAATCTGAACATAGACTCAAAATCCATCAGATCCCAGCAAACTCAGCATAGCAACAGCAGAAAGATTACATATGTGCCTCGATCATGTAGGGCAGCTCACGAGGTCTAAACCATGAAGAACAAAGAGGGGAGGAGAACATCACATAGCTACTGATCATGGACCCATGGTCCAAGGGGGACTACTCACGGTTCATCCTGGAAGCATCCATGGTGGGAGAAGCTCCCGGAGGTGGTTCCTCTATCCGACAGGGTGACGGGAAGAGGGCTCCTAGTGCTCCCGATCTTGGAAGCGCTGCGGCGGCGGAACAAAGGAGAGATCGCGAAAAAGGGTTCTTTCCTCGACGGTTTTGGGACGAGAGAGATATATAGGCGAAGGGGGGCAGCCAGAGGTGGACCAGGGGCCCCAGGCGCCCCCCCTGGCGCGGCCTAGGGGGTGGCCGCGCCAGGTGGCCGCCTGGGCCACCCCTGGCTCCCCTCTGGCCCCACTTTGGCTCTTCCCTAAGCTTCCTATACGCTGATTTTTCCTATATTTTTCCCGGAATTTTTCTGGCACTTTAAGTAATGGGAAAACCTGAAATACAAAAACAGAAGAAAATAGGAACTGGCACTGGGGTGCACTAAGTTAATAGGTCAGTCCAAATGTGATCAAAAGTTTATGGAAGTGCATCAATATCATAGCAATATCACACAAAATATGCATGGAGCAAGCAGAAATTATAGATACGTTTTGGACGTATCAACATCCCCAAGCTTAATTCCTTCTCGTCCTCGAGTAGGTAAATGACAACAAGCATAATTTTTGTGGTGACATGCTACCAACCATGTAAGAACTTTTAAGTAAAACAATCAAGGCATGCAATTCAATTCAAGTCATAACAGGCAAGAGTCTATATTAGCATTGAAACAAGCAACATAAGAACATAAAGGTGCGAGAGCTCTCGCTGCCCGTGACTCGAATGTCTCCAAATGGTGTTTGTGTGCAAGAAAGGGGATAGGGATATACGAGAGAGTAAAACATAGTTTTTATTGTTGGGAACTTAATCTACTAAAGTTTCACACTAGGTCTTCTTTAATCTTATCTTGACTCATCCCCAGACCACTAGCCAGGTACAAGTAAAAATGATCCACTCCCTTTCGATATTTTTAGCACTGATGCAATGGATGAGCGTAAGAAAGAAAGTTGAGACTTAGGATGGCAAAGAGAGAAAAATGATGGGGGAGGAAGACAAAAAAGGTGCGAAAGGCTCACATCAATGAGGACAATCATAGTCGAGAGAAAGCCAAATGATAGATATGATGTGAGGAGTAGGGATTGCCATGCAACGGATGCACATATGACCTAAGGTAAGCTCTCCAATGGAACTAGTGGGGGTGCATCCAACTTGCTTTCTCAAGAAGACCTAGAGCTCATTTGAGGAGGCTCATCATTGGAATATACAAGCCAAGTTCTATAATGTGAAGGTCCCCACATAGCTATATGCATGAATGATAATCTCTATGGAGTACAAGATATAAGATGGAGTACGAGTGTGAATCTCTCAAAAGGAATAGTAGTGTGCCCCCTTCTCTCTTTTTATTTCTTTTTCTCTTTTTTCTATTTTTTGTATTTTTTTTGGTGGCCTCAATGGCTCTTTCTATTTAACTCTCATTTGTCCTCTTTGGGATCTTTTCCTCACTTTAGGGCAACACTCTATATATTTCAAGAAGTATAGAAGATCTTTCACACTTTACAAAAGTACTCAACATAAAGAAAATGAAACTATCATGAAGTATGCAAATGTATGCCTCTGCCACTGTAGGAGGATATGCAATGATACTAGCGCGTCATGTAGCAATGATTAGGGCAAGGCCCAACTAGCATGCGGCTCATCGATCAACAAAAAGCATGTATGACATGAGGATCAAGTCTTGAGAAGGTGAATGTTGCATGGAAATGTAGCTCGGAAAGGCTATGGAAATGCCTTGATAGGTAGGTATGGTGGCTGTTTTGAGGAAGGTTATAATGAGGCTTAAGATGACAGAGCGTATCGTGCCAAGGATTTGGATGCACCGGCGAAGTATGCGCCAACTCTCGAGGTGAGAAAGGGCAATGCAAGGTGATGTCTATGCACGCTTCTATTCTTGTAGACTATGTTGGGCCTCCAAGCACAGAGGTTTGTAGGACAGCAGCAATTTCCCTCAAGTGGATGACCTAAGGTTTATCGAACTCAGGGAAGTAGAGGTTGAAGATGGTCTCTCTCAAGCAACCCTGCAATTAAGATACAAGAAGTCTCTTGTGTCCCCAACAGACCTAATACAACTAGGAGTTGTATAGGTGCACTAGTTCGGCGAAGAGATGGTAAAATATGGGTGATAGGTGTGGCAAAACAAAGTAATATAAATCTGTAATAAAAAGTATAGCAAGCAAACAAGTGGTAAATGTGAGCACAAACGGTATTGCAATGGTGGAAATAAGGCCTAGGCTTCATACTTTCACTAGTGGCAACTCACAACAACATTAACATAGTCTAATCACATGATATTCCCCATAAAACATGCAATGGAGACGTACTCGGAGGTCATTCCTTTGTGGTCAAGAGAGGAAGAGAATTGTGTAGGGCTACAAAATCACACCTCAGAGCTCGTAGTTCCCATCTATGGATTTCCCAATGTCACCGCGGCCATCCAAAGAGAGTACCACAATCACCACAACATATCTAAAGGATAGTCAAAGACAAGAACCAAGAGAATCTCAATCTTCAATCCGCACACAAAAGAGGAAATCACTCATGAAAATATTCTTCTAACCCATGTCCAATAGAACGGTGTCACCATGGTCTCGGGGATTATACTAGATAAGATCAAGTGAGTACATCAATCCAATACATAGAATAAGGGGAAACATCATGGGATCATCCTAGATTAACATAGCCTATGATCACAATCAAGATCACATCATGGGAGAGAGAGAAGACCACATAGCTACTGGTAGAAACCTCAGCCCCGGGGAGCAACTACTCCCGCATCATGGAGGGAGGAAGCAACGTCGATCGAGATGAATCCGGGGGTACTTCCCCGTCCCGGCATGGTGCCGGCACAGGAATTCTGGTCCCCCGAAGCTTGTCGGCGATGGCGGGGGAGATCGAAATTTCTTCTGGAGAAAAGGGGTCCGGAATCAGGGTTTTCGCGATGCGAGTAAAAATAAGAGACAAGGGGGGCAGCCAGGGGGGCCACCAGGAGTCTAGGCGGCCTCCCGGTGCGGCCACCCCCTAGGCCGCGCCCACTGGCCGCCTAGGCACCTGGTGGGGCCCCTCTGGACTCCCTTCGGGCATAAGGAAGCTTCTGGTACGCTGATTTTTTTATATTTTTCCCGGAATTTTCTGAGCACTTTTAATAATGGGAAAACCTGAAATAAAAAAACAACAGAAAACAGAAACTGGCACTGGGGTGCACTGAGTTAATAGGTTAGCCCAAATATGATCAAAAGTGTATGAAAGTGTATCTAGAACATAGCAATATCACACAAAACATGCATGGAACAAGCAGAAATTATAGATACGTTTTGGACGTATCACACGGTACCAAAGAGGCTAGAAAATTATGGCTAGGTGGAAGTGTCAACTTTCGAATACTCACATTAGTCCGAAGAACTCATGCACTTATTATCGGTAACTCTCAATCTAATTAGGAGGTTCACAAAGAGACAAGTACCCCGAGGAGGAGTGTATGGGGGTTTGGTTATCCTTGCGCATCCTCGACTCATGGTACGTGAGTGTACTCTACTATTCGATCCCTCCAAAGATTAGTGATCCATCTAGTAGCTAAAGTTCTCAACTAATTTTGTAAGTTTTTCAAAAATACACACTGTTTGCACAAAATACGACATCTATCACTAATAGGCTAAATCTCTTGACACTAAAAGTTCAAACATTACTCATAGCATGTCGGGACCCGGAATATGCGTATGTAATTCCAGTCACAACTCAATCATATGGAGAGCCGAGAGCCGTACCCACTTGTCTAAGCAGACAAGGCCAAGCACAGAACACTCTCGGAAAGCATCGTACGTGAGGGGCATCCCATCCAGGCCGGATGATCAACTGATATGGGTCCTCATCGCCCGCTCACAAGTCTAAATGATTATGGGTGGTGAATTCGCATACTCATAGACAAGTCGCCTCAACCATATTATCGATTGAATTATAACACTTACATAAACAGACTCCAGCCCGATCACTTAGTCGAGGTCTCGGGCGGGCTCAATCATACAACAAAGTGTGCCACGTGACAGAGTCACGAGCAATCGCATCGCGATGCCCCAAGCTGCGCACATCTAAGGGCCACTTGGTGTATAACAGACCGCCGGCAAAAACTCAACTAAGCTATGGAACCCCACACTAAGACATGCATGTTATAATCATACACGCATCATAGATGTCTAGTGTAAACAGCTGGTACACATTGCATGAACTCTACAAAGTATATCTTTATTGACTTACACATAGAGTACACAAAGAGATCACGAGTCTGTGATCCAGCATTACATCAAACAACGGAAGCAAATTAGGTCTGAGTACAGACAAGATTAACAAATGGCTTAGAGAAGCCTTGTTCAACATAAATGCCCTTCCACGAGGGACCAGACTGCTGTCTGGAACTATACTGTCTTAGTCAACGACGAGCTTCAGGAAGGTGACTCCATCGGGGGCTGGGTTCTCATCTAAAATATAGAATAAGCAAACGTGAGTACAAAGTCGTACTCAGCAAGACTTACATTAGAACTATACTCCTCATTCTCAAGTTTCAAGGTAAAGGGAGGTGGGATTTCAGTGCAGACGTGCCAGCTTTGACTTGGCTAGTCCTGTACTACGAATACCAGACTTGAGGTAAGAAGCGTACACGAGTCCACTACCAAGTCTCCAACCAATACACCATTATGGATACTTCCTCGACTTCCCCACGAGGAAGCCCAACATAGCACTCACGCTTATCTTGCGAGTTTTATAAGTATCCATTCAAGTTGTCTAATGATCAAGTAGAGGTCTCCAAGTAGTCCATAACTGCGGACACGACTATTCGAATAGTTCATTAACCCTGCAGGGGTGTACATCTTCACACGCGTGTCATCACTTATCGCCTCGTTCTTGGCACCCTTCAAGCATGTGTCGGACGTGGATGAAATCAAGGCACTACCCTCACATCACCTTCTCTAATCCAGGAGTCGACTACCTGAGTTTGTCACCGCTCGAGAGTCCGACCGGTTCAACGAAACAGACTCAGATAATGCAAGGGACCGAGACGCCACCTCTGCCAGATGGTTTTACTGCCTCATAGGTCCACCCACATATCTATACGATACAACCTTTTCTTCACTTTTTTTCTATGCACATGCCAAATGGAAAGCCCGAATTTAGTGTGACTCCTGGACCGGATCGGGTAAGTAAAGAGGCCAAACGGGGTGTCACAACCCAAGTTTACGTATGTGCTAGGGTTCAAGTGCTCCTTTGCATCATGCAAAAATTTCAAAAGAAATCCAATTGGGGGAAAAGAGAAAGCCCCAAAATAAATCCTTTAAATGGCCAGATAAAAATATTTTTCCAAAAATCTTTTGAACATTTGAAAAATTCCTATAAATGATGGTGATCATTTCAAAAGTGGTTTGGGTTCATTCCCATGCCCATGGAATTTTCTAAAATTCAAAATGTGCCCTGGAAATTAAATTTGACCCCTATTTGAATTGAAATTCAAATTAATTGAATTTCAAAAGTTCCCAAATTCTAAAAGTGACTTGCTTCTGGTCACCTAGGATTTATAAAAATATTTGGGAATTTTACTAAAATGCCTAGCTATTTAATTCTAGGCACAACAAAAATTACAGAAAAAGAAAAGAAGAGAAATAGAAAAGGGGAAAACCCCTGGCTTTTCAGCCCAACTAAACCCCTCCAGCCCACCAGCTAGCCCAGGCCCACCTCCCCCTTTGTCGCCTTCCTCAACCAGCTCGGTGGCGAGCTGGGAGGGCACGTCGACGCCACCGCGACGCTGGCGAGGCGCCTAGGCCCTCCCCTAGCCCCTCGGCTCGCCACGGAGACAACCAGACCCCCCCCCCCCACACACTCTTCCCTTTCTCTCTGGTCACCTCCCCCTCTCCCGCGTCGAATCCGTGACCACACCAAGAGCTCACCGGAGCGGCCGTCGTGCTCCGACGTGGCCACCGAGCCCCTCTCGACGAACCACCTTGTCCAGACGAACCGAAGTCGCCGTCTTCGTTGTCTCGCACCGCCAATTTGAGCTCTAGCCCTCTGCAGTCGATGCCAGCTTCACCAAACCGCGCCAGCCACCCGTGAAGCTCCGGCGAGAAATCGTCCGCCGCCTCACCTCCTCCGGCATCCTCGAGCTCGCCACTGCCCTAAGGGTGAGAAGGCGATCATTTCCCCTCTCTCCTCGCTTTTTTCCGAGCACAATAGCGCAAGAATACCTCCACCAGTCGCCGGGCACCGCAGTTCCTTGTTGCCGGCGTGCGTCGAGCCATCTCCACGGCCACCTGGACCCTCCCCTTAAACCGCGGCATCACGGGGAGTCTTTTGGTGCAAACCCCGCGCATTTTGGTGCCTGGATTCGAGAAGAACGTCACCGCCACCGCACTGTTTCTCGCCGGTGACTCGCCGCCGGCGAGGCTGACGTGTCCTCGGTTAATTAACTTAACCCACCCACTAATCGTAGCCCTAACCCCCTAACTACTGGGCCCTAGCCCCTTAACCCCCTCTCTGTTAATTAAACTGAGAGGATTAAACCCCTCTGCCACTGACATGGCTGGCCCACCAGTCAGAAGCCCCGCCCACATCATGCTGAGGTCAGCATGACGCAATAAAGGGGTTTTCTATTTAAAAGAATTAAAAAGAATTCAGAAAAATCCAGAAAAGAGTTAAACTTTGGAAATTCATAGAAAATTCATATGAACTCCAAATTTAACATATACTATATGAAAAATGATCAGTAGAAAATAATCTATCCAAATAATCAACTTTCAATCATGTCTGAGTTGATCTTAAATTGGGACCAGTAGCTTTTGCTATTTGCCTTAATTGGAATAATTCAAATTTAATTCAAATACTATTCCAATTTGAACCATTGCAATGCAAACATGATCACTTGTACATCAGAGGCATATCACACACATGATCACATGGTTTACAAAGATCAAACAATGGCAAAGGAAATTTGCCTAATTTGAAAATCATATATGGAGTTTGAATTTTCATTTCAAATGCAATACACTTCATTTAAATCAAATGTGCCACAAAACAGTGCCATTCACATCATAGAAAACATGGTCATGTGCTTGTGCATTTTATTTTGATGTTGCTCCCTTTGTTGATGATTGCTCCGGTGACAAGCGTTCCGAGACGGTGATCACCCCCGAAGAAGAAGACCACCGTTAAGACCCATGTATCGTCAGCAAGGCAAGCAAACCCCATTGATCATGTCTATAAAATCCTACTTCCCTCTATGTCTCTCTTATGCATGTTTAGGAGATCACCGAGACACGTTCTTTCACATAGTTGAAACCATTCCGATGCATGACCTATCATTTTTTCACCGTATTAAGCAAACCACAATCCTAGCAGATATAGGAGTTGAATGATGAGTATGTGGCCCCTACAACTGTTACTGCTTATTGCTGCTTAGTGGTACAATGAGGTTATTCTGATTTTGAGTCGGGATGGATGATCATAATGGTGCTGAGGATAACGTGTTGGTGAATCCACCCTAAACAAAGGTGAACGATGAGAGGCTGTGTAGGAGTACACAGTGGGTTGTCTTGTTGAACACTGCCCTAGGCCCCGAGTTCCTGTTTTATGATCCAAGACAAAGATTACTACCACATATAGGGTTTTATGGGGACCCCGTTTGGCCTCTTTACGTACCCGATCCGGTCCAAGAGTCACACTAGATTCGGGCTTTCCATTTGACTAAACCATAGATATGTGGGTGGACCTGTGAGGCAGTGAAACCATCTGGCAGAGGTGGCGTCTCGGTCCCTTGCATTATCTGAGCCTGTTTCGTTGAACCGGACGGACTCTCGAGCAGTGCCAAACTCAGGTAGTCGACTCCTGGATTAGAGAAGGTGATGTGAGGGTAGTGCCTTGGTTTCATCCACGTCCGACACCCGCTTGAAGGGTGACAAGAGCGAGGCGATAAGTGATGACATGCGTGTGAAGATGTACACCACTTCAGGGTTAATGAACTATTCGAATAGCCGTGTCCGTGGTTATGGACTACTTGGAGACCTTTACTTGATCATAGACAACTTGAATGGATAATTATAAAACTCGCAAGATAAGTGTGAGTGCTATGGTGTGCTTCCTCGTGGGGAAGTAGAGGAAGTATCCATAGTGGTGTATTCGTTGGAGACTTGGTAGTGGACTCGTGTACGCTTCTTACCTCAATTCTGGTACTCGTAGTACAGGACTAGCCAAGTCAAAGCTGGGACTTCGGCATGTTGAACCCCACCTCCTTTTACCTTGAAACTTGAGCATGAGTAGTATATTTTTGATGTAAGTCTTGCTGAGTACGACTTTGTACTCACGTTTTCTTATTCTATGTTTTAGATGAGAACCCGGACCCCCGATGGAGTCACCTTCGTGAAGCTCGACGTTGACCTTGGTATTATAGTTCCAGACAGCAGTCTGGTCCCTCGTGGAAGGGCATGTATGTTGAACAAGGATTCTCTAAGCCATTTGTTAAACTTGTCTGTACTCAGACCTAATTTGCTTCCGTTGTATGATGTAATGATGATCACAGACATGTGATCTTTGTATGCTCTATGTATAAGTCAATAAAGATACTCTTTGTAGAGTTATGTGATGATACCTGCTGTTCTTACTAGCATGTGTGCTGCGTGTGTGTTTATAACATACATGTCTTAGTATGGGTTTTCGAGTCCTTAGTTGTGATCTGGTTGGCGGTCTTTTATACACCAAGTGGCCCTTAGATATGCGTGGCTTGGGGCATCGCGATGGGATTGCTCGTGACTCTGTCACGTGCACACTTCGATGTATGATCGAGTCCGCCCTAGACCCCAACTAAGTGATCGGGCTGGAGTAAGTCTATGTAAGAGTTAGGATTCAATCGATAACATGGTTGAGGCGACTTGTCTATGAGTATGGGATTCACCACCCATAAGCATTTAGACTTGTGAGTGGACGATGAGGACCCATCTCAGTTGATCATCCGGCCTGGATGGGATGCCCCTCACGTTCGATGCTTTCTGAGAGTGTTCTGTGGTTGGCCTTGTCTGCTTAGACAAGTGGGTACGGCTCTCTGCTCTCCATGTGATTGCATCATGACTGGAATTACATATGCATATTCCGGGTCCAGACACGGGGCTCCCATAAACCCTACATGTGGTCATACTCTTTGTCTTGGATCACAAAACAGGAACTCGGTGCCTAGGGCAGTGGTCAACGAGACAACCCACTGTGTACTCCTACACAACCTCTCATCGTTCACCTTTGTTTAGGGTGGATTCACCAACACGTTATCATCAGCACCAATATGAATATCCATCCCGACACACAAAAAATGTAACCTTATTGTATCACTAAGCACCAATAAGAAGTAACAGTTGCAGGGGGCATATGCTCATCATTCAACTCCTATATCTGCTAGGATTGTGGTTTGCTTAATACGGTGACAAAATGATAGGTCATGCATCGGAATGGGTTCATCTATGCGAAAGTGTCATGGTGATCTCCTAAACATGCATAAGCGAGATTGAGAGGGAAGTGGGATTTTATCGACATGATCAATGGGTTTTGATTGCCTTGCTGATGATACACTAGTTTATCGGTCTTCTGCTTCGGGGGGGGGGATCTCCGTCTCGGAGGCACTGTTACCGGAAAAATCATCAACAAAGGGGCGCAACATCGAAAGTAAATGCACAAGCACATGATATAGTTTTCCATGATGTGAATTCTACTGGTTTGTGGAAAATTCATCTTAATTGAAGTGTATTGCATTTGGAATGCAAATTCAAACTTCAAATTCAAATTCAAATTATGCCATATGCATGTTTTCTACTGGTCACCCATTTTAAAATGGTCAAACATATAAACAAGTTGCATATTCATAATACTTTCATTTTTTGATAATTTTTCATATATTATTTGTTTAATTTGGAGTTAGTATGAATTTTATATGATTTATTGAAGTTTTAATCAATTTCTGGAATTCTTTTAAATAGACAAAAGACTTATTGCGTCATGCTGGTGTCATGCTGACGCAAGGGGGGGCTGACATGTGGGTCAGGCTTGTCATCCACAGTGGGTTAATTCCCTCTGTTTAATTAAACAAAGGGGTTTATTAGGGGGCCTGGGGCCCATCCGTTAGTGGCAGGGGGTGTTTAAGGGCTGATTAGCCCTGAAGCTAATCGGCCACGTCACCGCTCGCCGGCGGCGACCACAGATGCGGCGGAGGGCTCGCTGGAGTGCCCAAATGGCAACGGCTTGGCGAGGCGCGACCACCAAATCGAAGCCCACAGTCGTGCGCCTCTTCTGGAGCAGCGCAGCATCACGGGGAGGCCGTGCTCGTCGACGACGTCGAACGAGGCGGCGGCCGGAGCCACTGGACAGAGGAGCGGCTGCTACGGGGAGAAAAATCGAGTGCGAGTTGGGGGGAATTAACCGGGGCCTCACCGTGAAGACGATGGAGAGGTCGGTGGAGGCAGAGAAGCAATGACGGCGACGAAATTCCGGTAATGGTGCACGGCAGCCGTGGGGAGGAACTCGACGCGGGCGGCGTCTCCAGAGGCTTCTGGCTCGATTCCTTGCTCTTGACGACGAGGTCGACCGCGAAGAACCTCCTGGACACGTCTTCTGGACGGCTGGTCGTCGATGGCCACGGTGGTGCGCAGCGGCGTGCTTTGGCTGGGTTCGGTCGGCGCAAGATTGGAGACGCAGAGAGAGATAGAGAATGCGAGAGGTAGGGTAAAGGGTGCGGGGCTCTCTGGAGGGGTGCGTGGCGCGAGGGGGGGGCTTGAGGAGGGCCCTAGACGTCTCTCGACGTCGAGGTGGCGACGGCGTGCTCCCAGCTCGCCACCGAGCTAGTTGGAGAAGACGACAAGGGGCAAAAGCTGGGCTGGGCCGGCTGGTGTTTGAGTTGGGCCGAAATCCCAGGTAAGGCCCCCTTTCCTTTTTCTCTTCTGATTTCTTTTTATTTAAGTTGTTTTTCTTTGGAAAAAATAGCAAAGCATTTTTGTAAATGCCCAAATATTTTATGTGGCCTTAATAGACATATAGCTAGCCAATCACAAAGTTTGGGAATTTTTGAAATTCAAACTATTTGAATTTCAATTCAAATAGGGGTATTATTTCATATCCAAGCCCTTTTCTGAATTTTTGAAAAATCTTGGAGCATGCAGTGGGACCCACTTCACTTTATATGTGATCATGCATAATTATAAGACTTCTCAAAAATAACAGAGGAAAATTTGGAAGCAATTTTTGTCTGGCCATTGAAATTAAAATTTTTAGGGCTTGTATTTTTCCCCAATTGGATTTCTTATGAAAATTTTGCATGATGCACAAACCCAAGCTAACCCTAGCACATACCTAAAAGAGGGTTGTGACAACTCGCCCCCACTCAAAAGAATCTCGTCCCGAGATTTAAAAGTCGTCGGGAGGAAGGTGGGGTACTCGGCTCGGAGGCGATCTTCTCTTTCCCATGTTGCTTTTTTCTCGGAGTGATGTGACCATTGCACTTTGAGGAACTTGATCTTCTGACGACGGTGACACGCTCTGCGGAATCAAGAATACGAACGGGGTACTCTCGATAAGAAAGGTCATCTTGGAGATCAACGTTTCATGGTCGATTTCACGGATGGGGTCCTTGAAGCAATGCCTGAGTTGTGACACATGGAATACATCATGTACTCGGGAAAGGTGCGGGGCTAGTTCAAGTTGGTAGGCAACTTGGCCACGTTTGGCAAGAATGCGGAAAGGTCCGATGAAACGTGGGGCCAAATTTCCTTTGATACCGAATCGTTGGGTTCCCTTCAGAGGAGTAACCCGAAGGTAAGCCTTCTCGTTCAGATTTTAGCTTTCTTCCCTATGATGACGATCATAGTATCTTTTCTGACGAGACTGGTCTGCTTTCAATTGATCACGCACAATGCGAACTTGCTCTTCTGCTTCCTTGATCATATCCGGTCCAAAGAATTATCTTTCACCGGTTTCTCACAAGTTTAGGGGTGTTCGACATCGTCGTCCATAGAGGAGTTCAAAAGGAGCCATGTTCACACTAGATTGGAAACTGTTGTTATAAGCAAATTCGGCAAATGGTAGAGACTTCTCCCAATTCTTTCCGAAATAGATAACACAAGCTCTGAGCATGTCTTCCAAGATTTGATTAACCCTTTCAACTTGACCGCTAAATTGAGGATGGAAAGCTGTACTAAAGGAGAAATGAGTTGCCATCGCATTTTGAAAACTTTCCCAGAAATCTAGAGGTGAAAAGGCTACCACGATCAGAATTGATTTCCAAAGGAACACCATGAAGAGACACAATTCTAGAGACATACAAGTCCGCTAACTGGCTAGAAGTTATAGACTCGCGAACAGGAAGGAAGTGAGCAACTTTGGAAAGTCGGTCAATGACAACGAAGATGGCATCATTTCATTTTTGGGTTTTTGGAAAGCCGGTGATGAAGTCCATACCGACCTTGTCCCATTTCCACTCGGTAATAGACAATGGTTGAAGAGTACCAACAGTTCTTTGATGTTCAGCCTTAATGCGACGAAAAACATCACATTCAGCAACAAATTGAGCAATGTCTCTCTTCATCCCGGTCCACAAAAATCTCTGGCGTAGATCTTGGTACATTTTTGTGCTACCGGGATGAATGGAGAGGGGAGTGTCAGGAGCTTCCTTAAGGATCAGCTGCCTTAGGTCTTGATTCTCAGGGACTACCAAACGATTTTCAAAGAATATCGTTCCTTGATCATTTGTAGAGAAACATTTAGCATCTCCGCTAGCAATGTTCTCCTTGATCTCTCGAATACCCCTATCTTGTTTCTGGGCGGCTATGATTTGATCATCAAGGGTTAGTTTCTCCACCAGGGTAGAAATAAATCCATGAGGAACAATCTCGAGATTGAGTTTTCAAAATTCCTCATGAAGAAGTGGTTGATACTGTTGTAGCATGAGGTTGTTACAATACGACTTACGACTTAGTGCATCAACCATGACATTGGCTTTGCCAAGGGTGTAAGAAATTCCTAAGTCATAATATTTTATCAACTCTATCCAGCGTCTTTGCCTGAGACTAAGGTCTGGCTGGGTGAATATGTATTTGAGGCTTTGGTGATCATTATAGATCTCACAATGATTAAAAAGGAGGTAATGTCGCCAAGTCTTCAGGGCATGAACTACGTCAGCGAGTTCAAGATCATGGGTAGGACATTTCTCTTCATGTGGACGCAACTGGCGTGAAGCGTATGCTACCACATGTCGATCTTGCATAAGTATGCATCCTAACCCTTGCCGTGAAGCGTCACAATAGATCTCGAAATCCTTTTTGGTGTCTGGAGTTGCACGTACGGGGGCAGAAGTCAATCTTCTTTTTAGCTCTTGAAAGCTTTCCTCGCACTTGGGGGTCCATTGGAATTTCTTATCTTTCTTGAGGAGTTCAGTTAGAGGCTTTGAAACTTTGGAGAAGATCTTAACGAAGCGGCGACAATAGCTTGCTAAGCAAAGAAAACTCCTAACTTGCTTAACCGATTCAGGTGGAGTCCAGTCAAGGACGGCCTAAACTCTCTCGGGATTGACAGCAATGCCTTTGGCAGAAATCACGTGGCCTAAGTAGGTCACTTCTGGTGGCCAAAATTCGCACTTAGAGAACTTGGCATAAAGGCGATGCACTCGAAGTTTCATCAATACCAACCTAAGATGTTCCGCGTGCTCTTCTTCGTTCTTCGAGTAGATGAGAATGTCATCAAGATAAACCACAACAAATTTATCTAGGTACTCCATGAAGATCGAATTCATCAAGCGCGAGAATGTGGTGGGGGAATTGGTTAAACCAAAGGACATGCCGGTGTACTCGTAAAGACCATATTGAGTAGTGAAAGCCGTCTTGGGAATGTTCTCATTTCGGATTTTGATTTGATGATAGCCTAATCTCAAATCCATCTTGGAGAAGACAGAGGATCCAGCAAGTTGATCATAAAGATCATTGATCCTGGGAAGTGGGTACTTGTTCTTTATTGTCGCTAGACTTAGCGGGCGATAGTCTACGCACATCCTTTCTGTTCCATCTTTCTTCGTTACGAACAGAACGGGGCAACCCCATGGCGATGAGCTAGGGAGGATGAAGCCTTTTTCCAATGAAGCATCAAGTTGGGTTATTAGCTCAGCTAACTCATGTGGGGCCATTATATGGGTGTCTGGAAATTGGGGTTGTGCCTGGTATAAGATCCACTATGAATTCTACACATCTGTTGGGTGGCTAGGTTTAAGGAGTTGGGTTACTCGGTAGTTTTCCTAGAGGATGACCATGGTTTGCTAGGGGCTACAAAAGATATGTTAGAGTAACAAAGTACCCCAACACGATGGTTAGTGTGGTTCTTCTTGCTAGAAGACATCTAAATTGGGAGGAAGAGCTGCAAATGCATTAATATAGGTTTCTAGAAGAAAACCTACAACAAACTCTATGGAACTGTCGGGCATGCCACCTAGAATTTATTCTAAAAGGACAACCGAAATGGAGGGAAGTATTTTTCAAATGCTTCAGATTATGAAGAAACCTAGAATGACTCGGACAGCATAACAGATGTAACTGCAAGAGAAATGGAAATCCTCACAACATTTCAACAGCACTTACATAAAAAGTCCCAAAACACGAAGTACTATAACTCTAGATACCCAAACACAACTCTCCTATGGCTATAAAGAAGCAATCAACGAGATGTCCTAGTAAAGACATAGAAGAGCCTAGTCCTGTCTTGCCATAGAAAAGATGAGGTGACTCAGAAATCAGATCGATGAAGGTAAGGAGACAAAGAAGCCTTACGTTGTTCCCTTATACCCAGAGTAACTATATAACTATAGAATGCTAGACTCGACTTCGACCAAGGCTTGATAATCCATAGATAGTCCTGCTCTGATACCAAGTCTTTCGGGACCCGGAATATGCATATCTAATTCTAGTCACAACTCAATCATATGGAGAGCCGAGAGCCGTACCCACTTGTCTAAGAAGACAAGACCAAGCACAGAACACTCTCGGAAAGCATCGTACGTGAGGGGCATCCCATCCAGACCGTATGATCAACTGAGATGGGTCCTCATCGCCCGCTCACAAGTCTAAATGATTATGGGTGGTAAAATCCCATACTCATAGCCAAGTTTCCTCAACCATATTATCGATTGAATTATAACACTTACATAAACAGACTCCAGCCCGATCACTTAGTAAGGGTCTCGGGCGGGCTCAATCATACAACAAAGTGTGCCACGTGACAGAGGCATGAGCAATCGCATCGCGATGCCCCAAGCTGCGCACATCTAAGAGCCACTTGGTGTATAAAAGACCGCCGGCAAGAACTCAAATAAGCTATCGAACCCCACACTAAGACATGCATGTTATAATCATACACGAAGCATACATGTCTAGTGTAAACAGCAGGTACACATTGCATGAACTCTACAAATTATATCTTTATTGACTTACACATAGATTCTATGATCCAACATTACATCAAACAACGGAAGAAAATTAGGTTTGAGTACAGACAAGATTAACAAATGGCTTAGAGAAGCCTTGTTCTACATACATGCCCTTCCACGAGGGACCAGACAGCTGTCTAGAACTATACTGTCTTAGTCAACGTCGAGCTTCAGGAAGGTGACACCATCGGGGGCTGGGTTCTCATCTAAAACATAGAATAAGAAAACGTGAGTACAAAGTCGTACTCAGCAAGACTTACATCAGAACTATACTACTCATTCTCAAGTTTCAAGGTAAAAGGAGGTGGGGTTTCAACATGCAGAAGTGACAGCTTTGACTTGGTTAGTCCTGTACTACGAGTACCAGACTTGAGGTAAGAAGCGTACACGAGTCCACTACCAAGTCTCCAACCAATACACCACTATGGATACTTCCTCGACTTCCCCACGAGGAAGCCCACCGTAGCACTCACGCTTATCTTGCGAGTTTTATAAGTATACATTCAAGTTGTCTAATGATCAAGTAGAGGTCTCCAAGTAGTCCATAACCGCTGACACGGCTATTCGAATAGTTCATTAACCCTGCAGGGGTGTACATCTTCACACGTGTGTCATCACTTATCGCCTCGTTCTTGGCACCCTTCAAGCGGGTGTCGGACGTGGATGATACCAAGGCACTACCCTCACATCACCTTCGCTAATCCAGGAGTCGACTACCTGAGTTTGGCACCGCTCGAGAGTCCGGCCGGTTCAACGAAACGGACTCAGATAATGCAAGGGACCAAGACGCCACCTCTGCCAGATGGTTTTACTGCCTCACAGGTCCACCCACATATCTATATGATGCAAACTTTTCTTCATTTTTTTCTATGCACATGCCAAATGGAAAGCCCGAATATAGTCTGACTCCTGGACCGGATCGGGTAAGTAAAGAGGCCAAACGGGGATCCCATAAACCCTACATGCGGTCATACTCTTTGTCTTGGATCACAAAACAGGAACTCGGGGCCTTGGGCAGTGTTCAACGAGACAAACCACTGTGTACTCCTACACAGCCTCTCATCGTTCACCTTTGTTTAGGGTGGATTCACCAACACGTTATCATCAGCACCATTATGAATATCCATCCCTACTCACAAACAATGTAACCTCATTTTATCACTAAGCAGCAATAAGCAGTAACAGTTGCAGGGGCCACATGCTCAACATTCAACTCCTATATCTGCTAGGATTGTGGTTTGCTTAGTACGGTGACAAAATGATAGGTCATGCATCGGAATGGGTTCATCTATGCGAAAGAACGTGTCATGGTGATCTCCTGAACATGCATAAGCGAGATTGAGAGGGAAGTGGGATTTTATCGACATGATAAATGGGGTTTGCTTGCCTTGCTGACGATACACTAGTTTATCGGTCTTCTGCTTCGGGGGATCTCGTCTCGGAGGCACTGTTACCGGAACAATCATCAACAAAGGGGCGCAACATCGAGAGTAAATGCACAAGCACATGATATAGTTGTCCATGATGTGAATGCTACTGGTTTGTGGCAAATTCATCTTAATTGAAGTGTATTGCATTTGGAATGCAAATTCAAACTTCAAATTCAAATTCAAATTATGCCATATGCATGTTTGCTACTGGTCACCCATTTTAAAATGGTCAAACATAGAAACAAGTTGCATATTCATAATACTTGCATTTTTCTGATAATTTTTCGTATATTATTTGTTTAATTTGGAGTTAGTATGAATTTTCTATGATTTATTGAAGTTTTAATCAATTTCAGGAATTCTTTTAAATAGACAAAAGACTTATTGCGTCATGCTGGTGTCATGCTGACGCAAGGGGAGCTGACATGTGGGCCAGGCTTGCCATCCACAGTGGGTTAATTCCCTCTGTTTAATTAAACAGAGGGGGTTATTAGGGGGCCTGGGGCCCATCTGTCAGTGGCAGGGGGTGTTTAAGGGGTGATTAGCCCTTAAGCTAATCGGCCACGTCACCGCTCGCCGGCTCTGACCACAGATGTTGCAGAGGGCTCGCCGGAGTGCCCAAATGGCAACAGCTTGGCGAGGCGTGACTGATGGCTTCTCGCCCCTCGTTGGTTACCCCAAGTGGAAGGTTTGAGATGCAGTGCAGCACCAAGTTTCCCTCGGTGAAGATACCAAGGTTATCGAACCAGTAGGACTCAGGAGATACAAGTAGGTGGCAACGTCGCCAGAAATTTCTTCCTGACAAGGGTGTTGTCGTGGACCTACACACAGCAACAAATAACTTTCCTCCCAACGAGTACAGAGGAGTTTTCAATTCCTCCGGCCTTGTCGTTTACAAAGGATCAACGCAAGAGATAAAAGGTGCAAAGGAAAGTAAAAGTTGAAAGTAAATTGAGGGTGTGAAAAATAATGTGAAGATGGACCAGGGTCCCGTGATTTTCACTAGTGATGTCTCTCTCCCAAAAGAAGATAAGAGTGCTAGAGAGGTAAACAAATCACAGTTGGGAAATTGACAGGATTATGAAGGAACCGCAATGCTAACTATGCTGCAAAGAAAGGAAGGGCTCAAAAGAAATGGGCAGTACGCCAAGGTAAGTAGACTGAAATCCATCTGCATCTACTACGAATCATCCACCTTGATATATCTATCCAGAACATCTCGCTGGTATTAAGTTGCGAATCCCACCAAAAGTGTAAACTCAAAGCAACAGACAACTGCATTAAAAGAACTTTGCGTAAAGTAAAAAATCATTGCACCCGCAGGTACAAGCACCGTTGTTTTATCCCAGGTGGAAACAACACATCCCCTAGTCTCATGTTTCTGTCACTCAAGCTAGACATCAAGGGGCTGAACCCATAATCGAGCATAAGGCTCTCTCTTGGAGTTGCAAATAAAATACTTGGCCAAAGCTAATACCGCAATGGAGAACATGTAAGAATTTACTCAAGAACAAAATATAAAAGAGAAGAACCAAATATATTACTCATCACAATCTGAACATAGTCTCATAATCCATCAGATCCCAACAAACTTGTAACACCCCCAGATCCAGTATAGTAATCACTACAGTGATTCCACTGTTAGCGTTCATTACTTTTGATGATCAAGCCTTGAACACCTTTGATCACAGCTCACTGAAATTCCAACCCTAATAAAAATTTAAAATAAATGTGGATTGTAAATCTTGCTCCAAGGATTGTGGATGCATGTCAATCAACTTGACCATGGTTAAACCAAATCCAACTAGCCATTTGAATAATCAGAAGTCAATGCTAATGATGGAACCAATGCTGTGAGGTTATCACAATTGTTTTGAAAATTAATATATAAATGGAAATCATAGTTAAACCAAAGTTAATGAAACATATTAAATAAAATTCCTAGCAATCTTAGGCCATGATAATATAGCAATGGTTGTTTTATTAAAATGATATAGTAATATTAAGGAATAATATTTAAAATAAAAACAATAGTTGGGAATTGTTAAATTGCCATGGAATAAAATAAACAAGTGGGAATTTTAGGTGCACTAAAAATTGTGGAACCTATTTTATAAAATATCAAGTAACCAGTAGGTGTTAATAAAATGGAGTTGGGAATTTATTAAATTGTTTAAATGGTATAAACAAATTAAAAACAGTAGCAAAGTAGCCCATTTTAATTATTAAATAATTATATAAAATACAAATGATTTTATATTTGATCCCAATCTTTGGTGGCATCTTTGTATGATGAAACCATAATATTAGAATTGATTGCAATTTTTATAAAAATCATTTTGATTGCCAATTAAATATTAATAGAAGAAAAAAACAAAACAAAAAAATGCAAAAACCTAAACTATCGCCCTGGGCGCTAGGCCCACCCAGGCCCAAACCCCCACATCTCTTCCTCACTGTTTCCCCTCCCCCACGCACAGGGCGCCATGGCAGAGGGCCACGCCACCGGCCCCTCCTACCTGCTCCCCTTCCCTCCCTCACCTGCCCCTTCTCCACCTGCTCCCCATGGGGATAAGGCCGCCCCTAGGCCCTCCCCAAACCCTAGTTCCCCCCCACCCCTCCTCTCCTCGCGCCAATTGTCTCCTTCCCTCTGTTCGAGCCCGCCATGGCCGTCCCCCCCATGGCCACCGTGGCCACCATCCACCTCGCCGACCGCGACTACGTCCAGGACCTTCGCCACACTCTACCACGTCGTTTCCTCCGCCCAGCTCGAGCCGCCAGCCTCGAAGTCGCCGGAATCAGGTCGCTTCCTCCGCCGTCGGTCGTCCTCTTCCTCGAAGAAATCCGCGCCGCTCCGGTCTCCCCCGAGCCCACTGCGAACCCCATCCTGCCCGCGGTGAGCCTGTGCTTCATTCGCCTCCTCCCGCGCTCAAATCCGTGCATCGTGTCGCCGCCTCCACCTCCGCCATGCTCCGGCCATCGTGGCCGCCATGGTTGCGTCGTGCGCCCCGTGCCCTTGGCTGGCTTGTCGCGCCGTGTGTTGCCGCGTACGGCCACACCATGCGCGCCACCCCCCCTATGCCCCTCTGGCAGCCGCTCGCCGTCATGCCCCCTCCGCTCGCCGCCGGCCACAGCCATGGCGTGCTGTGTGCCGTGGTGTGGCCAGGGGCTAGCGCCGCTGACTAGTGGGGCCTCCCCTGTTGGTTAAGCCACCTAATTAGCCTAAACACCCCCTGTTAAAATTAAAGGTAAATAAGACCCCCTGTGAGACTAAAGTGGGCCCAAGGCCATTTGTTTTTGAGTTAATAAAAATTGTTAGATAAATAACCCCCTGGTTCACTTACAGGTGGGTCCAATCATTAAGTTAATCCACTGTTTAATTATGATGCTAATTATATATAGGTCTCACTGACATGTGGGACCCCACTGTTAGTTAGTTAAATTAAATAGATTTATTAGCGGTGTCTATGACATGTAGGTCCCACCTGTCAGACACTGTTCTGGATAAGTTTGTGGATAATGTTGATTCAATAATGAAAAGAAAATCCAGAAAATTAATTAAATTGAATAAAACGTTGAAATTCAATATCTTTTAAACAGTAAGTCAGATTCAAAAAGTTTATACATCAAAATTGATGAGAAAAATATGGCGGTGAAGATTACGCTATCCATTCGTCTACCACACCCCCCCTAATGCACCGAACACCGACACACCCTCTCCCGGGCCGTCTGTCGGTAATTGACTGTACCGATATACGTTGCCTGGATGTAAAAATTTTGTATACGAAAGTTGCTCAGAACGGATCACCGAGTTCGGATACGATACCCATACCCCCACCACACCCCTCTAACATACCGAACATCAAACCGTCCCCCTCCGGTACTGTCAGTCCGATAATTGCCCGATACCGATAAACTCTCCGGGTGAATTTATTCCGAACACGAAAGTTGTTCAGAATAGTTCAAATAACTTGGATACCCCACCCATACGTTTGTGGGATGTCCACGACACCTCCAACATGATATCTCCCCATCCGGACACCCTGTCCGGTAATCAACCGGAGCCGGTATTTCATCCCCGGATGAATTCCCGCTCCGAGCAAAGTGCATCGTACTACGTTAGAGCCCCGTTGCTTTCTATCTTCTTTGTCATGCCTTGAATTGCTATTATTGTTGTGTATTTATTGTTTCTCCCCCTCTTAATATCCGATAGATCCCGCTGCTGTCGACTACACCTCTGCTGGGTACGACTACTTCGTCGACGACCCTACCCCTACTGTCGAGCTTCCAGGCAAGCAGAGCCATTCTCTTCCCCAGATATCGCCTATCTTTCCGTACATTTATTGCACTAGGCATTGTTACTACTGCTGCTTCCAAGATTACAATCCTATTCAATTGCATAGCCTGTTTTTGTCGCCCCTTGATGTACCTTCCTATAATCCTATCCTACCTATTATTCCTTATGCATTATTCAGCAGTAAACCCTGCGCATTGTTAGCTATGTTTAGAATAGAGGGTCGCGATCACTTTGGGAGTGATCGCAGGAACGATATATTATAACTGCAACAGGTACGGATCAATGCAGACGCCCTAGGGAACCTACAACGGCGAGACTCTGCCGAGTCACTTCGAGTTTGGCTGACGGGTGGAATGGACTCGTATTTCACTCTCATCGGCTCAGTAGCGTAGCATCACCGGGATGATATGAGGTTTACCTCTTTAGTTCATTCCGACGATGTCTCTGTCAAACCTCTTTAATTGTGCCATCGAGGGTGATACCTCCTGGTTTCACTTAATGGTAGGCACTCGAACCAACCGGTGTCCTTAAATGTAAGAAGTCGGGTGACCCAACGGTGCCCGCGAGTGGTATTGCAACGGGACGACAGGGAGGGTACGACCAGTGTACCGGTGTGCTTGGCCCCTGATCGTTGGCCGCGAGAGTTACCAAACCATGAAAGTCGAGCTCCCCCAGGAGCACATGCGAGACAAGGTAAGGAGACGGTTCACCTTGTTGGTAACCGCAGAGACTTGGTGGGACGACAGGGCAGGCACCTATGTACTGGTGGTCCTGGCTGCTGTCGTTGTCCGTGGGTCAGTTAAGTCGAGGGAACGATAACGGTTGTCACGCAGGTTAATTAGAATGATAAATGGTTCGGCGGATGTCATGAGTAGCCTTTTGGCTTATATGCGCTGCCTACACGTGGGAATTACGAGTTATGGGCTCCTCTGCTTCGTAGTGTCGTCTGAGGACTCTTCAGACGTCAGCAGTACCGCGGCCTGCGCCGGGAGGTGGTGTTATCTTATTTGCTCGCGCAGTGGTGTCTTATTTGTATTTGATTTAACTTCACCGGCCAGCCTCGCACCGTGCAGGAGTACTTCGGGGTTAGGGTCCAAAGCCCCGCGTACATAGGATATAGTACGGCGGATGACCTCTCTGTTGAGTTTGAAAGATGGGCTATGACGTGTCGAATAGCCTCGGTGGAGCGTTCCCTAACAAGGTTCCCGCCACCCTGGAGATCCATGCGGGTAGTGTAACACAAGTGCACCCCTGCAGGGAAGATTAATCTATTCGAATAGCCGTGTCCACGGTAACAGGACGCTTTATGCTGAAGCTAGATCTTACCACTACAAACTATTATTATTAAACTGTTGGTTCCGGGTTTTCTTCCTCGCGGGGAGGTCGAGGAAGGGAACTCAGAGGCATTATTATTATTAAATATTACAACTTATTATTATACAATGCTGCAACAACTTGTGCTGCATTGTTACTTTCATTGCTGTTATTAACTGTTGGATGATTCTTACCTCATGGTGCAAGACTCGTCGGAAGATGCTAGTCTTCGTTAGGCCTAGCTTCTTATCCTTGCTCTGATTTTCTACCTTGCAGTCCACTATATACAGCCTCCCCTTTCCATTTGATACAATACATAAATGCTTAGTAGCGGACATAAGACTCGTGGGTATGTTAGACACTCACCTGCTTTATTTTCCCCTTTTATTGTTTTGCCTGATCGGCCGCTTCAGTCGACGTTGGAGCCTTGGAGTCCAGGAGCAGAAGGTCCCCAATGCCGACCACCACAACATGAAGACCCACGATGCCTACTACAACGTCGAGTTCCCCTTTGACCAGGAGTAGTTTGGAGGTTCCCAGGCAGGAGGCCTTGCCTTTTCGATCGAGTGTTGATATTTGTGCTAGCCTTCTTAAGGCAACCTTGTATCCTTGTGTCTATACTCAGATATTATTCCTTCTGCTGACTTTGTGCTGTCGAGGTGTTGTATTCAAGCCCTCGTGGCCCCTGGCTTGTATTAAACAGCTTGTATTATTTTATTTGTAGAGTTGTGTTGTGATATCTCACCGTGAGTCCCTGATCTCGATCGTGTACCTTGCGTGTATGATTACTGTACACGGTCTGATTTTGGGGGCATCAGAAGTTGGTATCAGAGCCGACTGCCTGTATGACACCCCTTTCCAACTCCTTGGTCGAAGTTGAGTCTAGTCTTTGCAAAACTACTTTACTGACACTGTCGTGTGGCTTATCGGCCCACGTCACAAACTTGGTGGTATTAGGATCCTTTTCTCCGCATCTTTACTCTGGGATTCTACTCTCTTATCCTTTCGGGTAATTTTTTAAGTCTGACATTACGATCTCGTGGTCGCATCTACCCGGAGAGCCTTTCACCCAAGATGATTGCTTGCTTCACCTGAAGATTTTGAAGATTACTCTCTGATAAACTCCCGAGAACCTACGTGTTGATCACCTTTGCAATCCCGTGCCACCGATAAGTCCATATGGATGATTACATCCACCTCCTGATGTGGAAATCATAATTCCCTTGTACTTAAGCATCAAATTATTTCGATGCTCCTATCACCTGATGCCTTTGCATTCTTTCTCCTTCTAGTTGAGTGCCGATACTGACCTCAGATTCTTTGCGAACCACCTGACCTTTGGTGGATTATTATCCGACTAATCTTACATGGCTTCTTCCATGTGTCAATTGGATTCATCGTGTGAAATACCATCCCTGCCCTCGATGATTTGTGTTATCATTGACAACCTCCCTTGACTCCCTGCCAATACAACTTAGTCGTGTATATTGTGTTCTGCTTTCCTTGGGAAAGCCATACACCTGATACTTGTGTATCATCACATTTTCCTTTCCATTGGTTTGTTTAACCTTTCTTGTAATGTATCTTATCTAAGCAGTGAAATTCTCCTGCTTGTGTAAACACCTTGGTGTGCAACCTCGTCAGTAACACCTTGTTGCTGTTGTTGATGACATTTCGGTAACCACCAGGACGAGAACTTTGCCAATTGGTCTGCCTCGTATTTACGAGCAGGAAATGGTTCTCAATGTCCACTTCCCTTGGTACCGACGTTGTTTCCGATTTAGTTGACAAGCTGTTCTCTGACTTACCTTGCAACTTGATCGCATTGTTTGTCGCCATCCTTTTAATTCTCTGTGGGCCCATAACCCACAGTTCCACAGGACCGAAACCTGACTCTTGTTATCGACCTTGTGATATTCCGTCCGATATCAGACTCAGTGGTTGTGTCTGATGATCGGGGCCCCTTTCCCATCTTCCGTCATCGGCATCGAATACGTGCCTATCTGCTTAAAACTTCTCACGATGTACTTCCCTGAGGTTAAACTCGGAAGGACTTTGTACCCCATACCCTTGAGCAACCCCATTTGATTGATCTTGTATCGATCCGACCCCCTTAAGCTTTACCTCTTAGCCTGTTCGTAAGTGCGATGAAGCCCCCGAAGAACGGATGAAAACTCATCGAGGTGCACCGATGCAGTACAGTGAAGGCCTCACCGTGAAGGATTAATTTCTTCGAGTAGGATAACAAGAACCAGAAGATTTGTTAGAAGGCGAAACCGAAACTCTACCCCTTACACTACTTTTAATTCTCGGGACGAGAATTCTTTGTATTAGTGGAGATTTCTAACACCCCCAGATCCAGTATAGTAATCACTACAGTGATTCCACTGTTAGTGTTCATTACTGTTGATGATCAAGCCTTGAACACCTTTGATCACAGCTCATTGAAATTCCAACCCTAATAAAATTTTAAAATAAATGTGGATTGTAAATCTTGCTCCAAGGATTGTGGATGCATGTCAATCAACTTGACCATGGTTAAACCAAATCCAACTAGCCATTTGAATAATCACAAGTCAATGCTAATGATGGAACCAATGTTGTGAGGTTATCACAATTGTTTTGAAAATTAATATATAAATGGAAATCATAGTTAAACCTAAGTTAATGAAACATATCAAATAAAATGCCTAGCAATCTTAGGCCATGATAATATAGCAATGGTTATTTTATTAAAATGGTATAGTAATATTAAGGAATAATATTTAAAATAAAAACAATAGTTGGGAATTGTTAAATTGCCATGGAATAAAATAAACAAGTGGGAATTATAGGTGCACTAAAAATTGTGGAACCTATTTTATAAAATGTCAAGTAACCAGTAGGTGTTAAAAAAATGGAGTTGTGAATTTATTAAATTGTTTAAATGGTATAAACAAATTAAAAACAGTAGCAAAGTAGCCCATTTTAATTATTAAATAATTATAGAAAATACAAATGATTTTATATTTGATCCAAATCTTTTGTGGCATCTTTGTATGATGGAACCATAATATTAGAATTGATTGTAATTTTTATAAAAATCATTTTGATGGCCAATTAAATACTAACAAAAGAAAAAAAAATGCAAAAACCTAAACTATCGCCCTGGGTGCTAGGCCCACCAAGGCCCAAACCCCCCACATCTCTTCCTCACTGTTTCCCCCTCCCCCACGCACAGGGCGCCATGGCAGAGGGCCACGCCGCCGGACCCTCCTACCTGCTTCCCTCCCCTCCCTCACCTGCCCCTTCTCCACCTGCTCCCCATGGGGATAACTCCGCCCCCAGGCCCTCCACAAACCCTAGTTCCCACCCACCCCTCCTCTCCTCGCGCCATTCGTCTCCTCCCCTCTGTCTGAGCCCGCCATGGCCGTGCCCCCCATGGCCACCGTGGCCACCATCCACCTCGCCGACCGCGACTACGTCCAGGACCTTCGCCATACTCTACCACGTTGTTTCCTCCGCCCAGCTCGAGCCGCCAGCCTCGGAGTCGCCGGAATCAGGCCGATTCCTCCGCCGTCGGTCGTCCTCTTCCTCGACGAAATCCGCGCCTCTCCGGTCTCCCCCGAGCCCACTGCCAACCCCATCGTGCCCGCGGTGAGCCTGTGCTTCATTCGCCTCCTCCCGCGCTCAAATCCGTGCATCGTGTCGCCGCCTCCACCCCCGCCATACTCCGGCCGTCGTGGCCGCCCTGGTTGCGTCGTACGCCGTGCGCCTCGTGCCCTTGGCTGGGTTGTCGCGTCGTGCGTTGCTGCGTACGGCCACACCCTGCGCGCCAGCACCCCCCCTACGCCCCTCCGGCAGCCACTCGCCGCCGGCCACAGCCATGGCGTACTGTGTGCCGTGGTGTGGCCAAGGGCTAGCGCCACTGACCAGTGGGGCCTGCCCTGTTGGTTAAGCCACCTAATTAGCCTAAACACCCCCTGTTAAAATTAAAGGTAAATAAGACCCCTCATGAGACTTACAGTGGGCCCAAGGCCATTTGTTTTTGAGTTAATAAAATTTTTTAGATAAATAACCCCCTGGGTCACTTACAGGTGGGTCCAATCATTAAGTTAATCCACTGTTTAATTATGATGCTAATTATATATAAGTCTCACTGACATGTGGGACCCCACTGTTAGTTAGTTAAATTAAATAGATTTATTAGCGGTGTGTATGACATGTAGGTCCCACCTATCAGACACTGTTCTGGATAAGGTTGTGGATAATGTTGATTCAATAATTAAAAGAAAATCCAGAAAATGATTTAAATTGAATAAAACTTTGAAATTCAATATCTTTTTTAAATCGTAAGTCAGATTCAAAAAGTTTATACATCAAAATTGATCAAAAAAATATTCCTGTTAAGAATAGGCTATCCGTTCGTCTACCACACCCCCTAACGCACCGAACACCGACCCCCCCACTCCCGGGCCGTCTGTCAGTAATTCTCGGTACCGATATATGTTGCCCGGATGTAAAACTTTTGTATACGAAAGTTGCTCAGAACGGATCACCGAGTTCGGATACGATACCCATACCCCCACCACACCCCTCTAACATACCGAACATCGAACCGTCCCCCTCCGGTACCGTCAGTCCGATAATTGCCCGATACCGATAAACTCTCCGGGTGAATTTATTCCGAACACGAAAGTTGTTCAGAATAGTTCAACTAACTCGGATACCCCACCCATACGTTTGTCGGATGTCCAAGACACCTCCGACATGATATCTCCCCCTCCGGACACCCTGTCCGTTAATCACCCGGAGCAGGTATTTCATCCCCGGATGAATTCCCGCTCCGAGCAAAGTGCATCGTACTACGTTAGAGCCCCGTTGCTTTGTATCTTCTTTGTCATGCCTTGAATTGTTATTATTGTTGTGTATTTATTGTTTCTCCCCCCTCTTAATCTCCAATAGACCTCGCTGCTGGGTACGACAACTTCGTCGACGACCCTACCCCTACTGTTGAGCTTCTAGACAAGCAGAGCCATTCTCTTCCCCAGATATCGCCTATCTTTCCGTACATTTCTTGCACTAGGCATTGTTACTACTGCTGCTACGATTACAATCCTATTCAATTTCATAGCCTGTTTTTGTCGCCCCTAGATGTACCTTCCTTTAATCCGATGCTTCCTATTATTACTTATGCATTATTCAAAAGTAAACCCTGCGCGTTGTTAACTAGGTTTAGAATAGAGGGTCATGATCACTTTGGGAGTGATCGCGGGAACGATATATTACAACTGCAACAGGTACGGATCAATGCAGACGCCCTAGGGAACCTACAACGGCGAGACTCTGCCGAGTCGCTTCGAGTTTGGCTTACGAGTGGAATGGACTTGTATTTCACTATCGTCGGCTCAGTAGCGTAGCATCAACGGGATGATATGAGGTTTACCTCTTTAGTTCATTCCGCTGATGTCTCTGTCAAACCTCTTTAAGTGTGCCATCGAGGGTGATACCTCCTGGTTTCACTTAATGGTAGGCACTCGAACCAACCGGTGTCCTTAAAGGTAAGAAGTCGGGTGACCCAACGGTGCCCGCGAGTGGTATTGCGACGGGACGACAGGGAGGGTACGACCAGTGTACTGGTGTGCTTGGCCCCTGATCGTTGGCCGCGAGAGTTACCAAACCACGAAAGTCGAGCTCCCCCAGGAGCACACGCGAGACAAGGTAAGGAGAAGGTTCACCTTGTTAGTAACCGCAGAGACTTGGTGGGACGACATGGCAGGCACCGATGTACTGGTGGTCCTGGCTGCTGTCGTTGTCCGCAGGTTAGTTAAGTCGAGGCAACGATAACGGTTGTCACGCAGGTTAATTAAAATGCTAAATGGTTTGGCAGATATCTTGAGTAGGCTTTTGGCATATACGCGCTGCCTACACGAGGGAATTACGAGTTATGGGATCCTCTGCTTCGTAGTGTCGTCCAAGGACTCTTCAGACGTTAGCAGTACCGCGGCCTGCGCTAGGAAGTGGTGTTGTCTTATTTTCTCGCGCGGTGGTGTCTTACTTGTATTTTCTTTAACTTCACCGGCCAGCCTCGCACCGTGCAGGAGTACGTCGGGGTTAGGGTCCAAAGCCCCGCGTACATAGGATATAGTCCGGCGGATGACCTCTCTGTTGAGTTTTAAAGATGGGCTATGAAGTGTCGGATAGCCTCGGTGGAGCGCTCCCTAACAAGGTTCCCGCCACCCTGGAGATCCGTGCGTGTAGTGTAACACAAGTGCAGCTCTGCAGGGAAGATTAATCTATTCGAATAACCGTGTCCACGGTAACATGACGCTTTATGCTGAAGCTGGATCTTACCACTACAAACTATTATTATTAATTTGTTGGTTCCGGGTTTTCTTCCTCGCGGGGATGTCGAGGAAGGGAACTCAGAGGCATTATTATTATTAAATATTACAACTTATTATTATACAATGCTGCAGCAACTTCTGCTGCATTGTTACTTTCATTACTGTTATTAACTGTTGGCTGATTCTTACCTCATGCTGCAAGACTCGTCAGAAGATGCTAGTCTTCGTTAGGCCTAGCTTCTTATCCTTGCTCTGATTTTCTACCTTGCAGTACACTATATACAGCCTCCCCTTTCCATTTGATAAAATGCATAAATGCTTAGTAGAGGACGTAAGACTCGCGGGTATGATAGATACTCACGTGATTTATTTTCCCCTTTTATTGTTTTGCCGGATCGGCCGCTGCAGTCGACGTTCGAGCCTTGGAGTCTAGGAGCAGAAGATCCCCGATGCCGACCACCACAACATGAAGAACCCCGATGCCTACTACGACGTCGAGTTCCCCTTTGACCAGGAGTAGTTTGGAGGTTCCCAGGCAGGAGGCCTTGCCTTTTCGATCGAGTGTTGATTTTTGTGCTAGCCTTCTTAAGGCAACCTTGTATCCTGGTGTCTGTACTCAGATACTATTGCTTCCATTGACTTTGTGCTCTCGAGCTGTGGTATTCGAGCCCTCGTGGCCCCTGGCTTGTATTAAACAACTTGTATTATTTTATTTGTAGAGTTGTGTTGTGATATCTCACCGTGAGTCCCTGATCTCGATCGTGTACCTTGCATGTATGATTATTGCACACGGTCTGATTTTGCGGGCGTCACAAAACTCAGCATAGCAATAGCAGAAATTACATAGATGCCTCGATCATGTGAGGCAGCTCACAAGGACTCGAAAGTGGAAGCACAAAAGTGGGAGAGATAGATCACATATCTACTGGTCACGGACCCATGGTCCAAGGGAAACTACTCACGGTACATACCGGAGGCTTCCATGGCTATGGAGGGTCCCCCGAAGGGGGTAGCTTCTCCCGGCAGGGTGCCGGAGCAGCTTCTCCAGGCAGCCCTGATCTTGAAACGGCGGCGGCGGTGGAACAGAGGCGAGATCGCGAAAGAGGAGTCCGTATTAGGGGTTTCCACCTCAAGGGGTAAATATAGGCGAAGGGGGCGTCGAGGGGACCCACGAGGCAGTCATGAGGGTCCCTGGCGCGGCCCAGGGTGGGGCCGCACCACCTTCCCTCCTGGCTGCGTGGTGGTGGCCCCCCTTCCCTCTCTTGGTGATTCCGGAAGCTTCTATTGCGCTGATTTTTTATATATTTTTCCCGGAATTTTTGGAGCACTTTTAATGGCCGGAAAACCTGAAATACAAAAATAGCAGAAAACAGAAACTGGCAGCTGGGTGCACTGAGTTAATAGGTTAGTCCAAATAGGTTCAAAAGTGTATGAAAGTTCAAGCAAAACATGGCAAAGTCAAACAAAACATGCATGGAGCAAGCAGAAATTATAGATACGTTTCGGACGTTTCAACATGGTGGACACGATAACATGGTGTTCTGTGCGTGGCCTTGTCTGCTTAGACAAGTGGGTACGGCTCTCGGCTCTCCATGTGATTGCATCGTGACTGGAATTACATACGCATATTCCGGATCCCGACATAATTCCTGCTCGTCCTCGAGTAGGTAAATGATAACAAGCATAATTTCTATGGTGACAGGCCACACAACCATAAAAGGTCTTTTAAGTAAAGCAATCAAAGCATGCAATTCAATTCAAGTCTTAACAAGCAAGAGTCTATATTATCATTGACACAAGCAACAAAATAACAAAAGGTGCAAGAGCTCTCGGTGTCCATGACTCGAATGTCTCCAGATGGTGTTTGCGTGCAAGAAAGGGATAGGAAAATATGAGAGAAAAAATAAGGTTGTTGAGAACAACTATCTACTAAAGTTTCACACTTGGTCTCCTTTGGATTCTTATCTGGACTCGTCCCCAGAGCACTAGCCAGGTACAAGTCAAACTGATCCACTCCCGTTCGATATTTTGAGCACTCATGCAATGGATGAGCGTGAGCAAGAAAGTTGACACCTAAAAGGCGAAACAGAAAGAAGGTGGAGGAGGAAGACAAAAAGGTGTTAAAGCCTCACATCAATGAGGACAATCATAGGCGAGAAAAGGCCATATGATAGATATGATGTGAGGAGTAGGGATTGCCATACAACGGATGCACATGTGAGCTAAAAGCTCTCCAAGGGAACTAGTGGGGGTGCATCTAACTTGCTTGCTCAAGAAGACCTAGAGCTCGTTTGAGAAGGCTCATCATTGGAATATACAAGCCAAGTTCTATAGTGTGAAGGGTCCCCACATAGCTATATGCATGATGATGATCTCTATGCAAGGGATAGGAGATGAAGTACTAGTGTGGATCTCTCAAAAGGAATAGTAGTATGCCCCCTTCTCTTTTTTATCTTTTTCTCTTTTTTTTGGTGGCCTCAATGGCTCTTTCTATTTAACTCTCATTTGTCCTCTTTGGGATCTTTTCCCCACTTTAGGGGCAATACTCTATATTTTACAAGAATATAGGAGATCTTTCACACTTTACAAAGGTACTCACATAAAGAAAATGTAACTATCATGATGCAAATGTATGCTTCTGCCAGGATAGCAGGATTTGCAATGATACTAGCACGTCATGTAGCAATGATTAGGGCAAGGCCCAACTAGCATGCGGCTCATCGATCAAGCAAGTAGCATGTATGACATGAAGATCAAGTCTTGAGAAGGTGGATGTTGCATGGCAATGTATCTCGGAAAGGCTATGGAAATGCCTTGTAGGTAGGTATGGTGGCTGTTTTGAGGAAAGATATAAGGAGGCTTATGATGACAGAGCGTATCATGCCAAGGGTTTGGATGCACCGGCGAATTATGCGCCAACTCTCAAGGTGAGAAAGGGAAATGCACGGTACTGAAGAGGCTAGAAAAAGTATAGGTGGGTGGAAGTGTCAACTTTCGAATACTCACATGCACTTATTATCGGTAACTCTCAATCTAATCAGGAGGTTCACAAAGAGACAGTTACCCTGAGGAGGAGTGTATGGGGGTTTGGTTATCCTTGCGCATCCTCGACTCATGGTACGTGAGTGTACTCTAATATTCGAACCCTCCAGAGGTTAGTGATCCATCTAGTAGCTAGAGTTCTCAACAGGGGTTTTTGGTTTTCGAAAAACACTCGGATTTCCCAAAATACGACATCTATCACTAATAGGCAAGAGCTCTTGACACCATAAGTTCAAACATTACTCTAGTCAATACCTCAAAACTATTGCAAGTTACTACTACAAAGAGAACAACAACTTTAACTACCTACTTTCAGTCAAGATACAGAACTCGGTGCAACAGGCAAACTCTCTAACAAGATAAAACATGCAACCTATAGAAATTTCAACCTAAGACAAAAATAAAAGCTCTAGAAAAACTAAAGTACTACAACTAAACAGAACAACAGCTAAGAAAAGAAAAAGAACAGCTCTTAGCTAAAAGAATAGGCATGCAAATCCTATGAGGAGTTCTAGTTCAAGCGGAGCGTGAATCTATCCCACACAAAAGAGTAAGTTGGGGTCTAACTTGTTACTACGGAAAACAAAGAAAAAGAAACTAAAAACAAAACCTAAGAGCGAGACGCTCCAAGAATAGCACAAAATGCATGAAGTGATAAAAATATAGTGCAACGAGAGACGAAATGATAATTTTTGATGAAGAAGGGGGTGCACGGGGGCATCCCCAAGCTTAGACGCTTGAGTCTCCTTGAATACTTATTGGGGGTGCACATGGGCATCCCCAAGCTTGAGCGTTTGACCCTCCTGAATCTTCTTTCATCATCCTCCATCGTGCACTTGAAAACTCCCTTCATACATAACTCATTGTAGGCTGATTAGAGAGGTTAATACCCTAATAAAATAATTTTCCTCTACTGCAAATAAAGATTTCCAGAAAGAGCTACTGTTTCCCAAGATTTCCAAAAGGTTTAAGCAAAGAAAAAGCAAGCTTAAGGTTTGCAAAAGTGAAGAGAGACAAAACGTGGCAGAATCTGTGAAAAAAAGATAGAAACAAATTTTTTAGGGGTACTTCTGCAACTCAAATAAAAAAAACTCAGAACATACGGAAGTTTCGTAATTGTATAGAGCACTCTGTGTAAAAAATTTGGCTCAAAAAGATGAAATGGGATTTTTCTCTGATTTTTCTAGTCACGAGGACAAAATCTGTTTTCTGGACAGCATGTAACAACTTTTACTTCCCTTGCCGTATGAGGCTAAACTTGGCACAAAGCTTGAAAATTAAAGGTACAATGATGTTGCTACAGTAGTAAACATCATCAAGACCACTAAGAACAGAACAGAACAAAAGCAAAAAGAAAAACCTAAATTCGTTGCGGGCTGCCTCCCGAAAGCGCTTCTTTAGAGCCATTAGCTAGGATTAAAGCAGAAGATCAAGTCTTTTCAAGAGAATAACTAGCCCGTGTGACGGACTCAAAAGGTAACTTAATCTTCTTCCTTGTAAAATGTTCCATCCCTTTCTTTTGAGGGAATTGTAATGTGGGCACCCCGGACTATATGTCCGAAGCGACCAGCTGTGTATACAGTCATGCTCCCATGATCAGTTCGCATGACACACAACTCGACATGAATATCATAGTCTCAATGTTCATACAATACCGAATAGAATTCATACATTAATAAAGTCTTACATTGCTTCATCGGGCTCAAATAGCAGCGGAAAAGCAAAAGCAACAAAGGTAGGGGAGACACAATCCATAGGGTAGATCAGAGCATAACACGTCCTAGTATTCGCCGGTAGCATCGTCGTCATATACCTGCTCCTCCAAGCCTGGCCGATGGAATAACCAGGGACAAAGCCGTGAGTACATATAAAGTACTCGCAAACCACCTAAAGAAAGAAACAAAGTTTTGTACAAGAAAATAATGGGATGGCTATATGGTGGGGTTTCTCATAGGGTTTCCTATCTACTCAACCTTATTATTAAGTTGGCAAAGTTTTAAACTTGGCAACTTTTATTTCCCACATTGCATTTGGATAAGTCAAGTCCAACCCTTTTTCAACTATAACAACACCATCATCGTGAACCATAAACTCAATACCGGCTTTCTCATCTATTCCCCACAATGTGTGGCCTCACTAGATGTCCATGACCGTGGACTCCGACTACTCGAATAGATTTACACTCTGCAGAGGTTGTACACTTTACCCACCACATTCGATACATCCGTCGTGTGTCCCCACGGATTGTCATACTTCAGTATGCGGGTCTCGGATAATCGACCTTAGCTTTCCCCTTGTCTTCCCTAGTACAGGTGAATCCACCCCTTGCGTACTGCAGGGACTTTCCGTGTGACAGGACATGCTCCTCTTGGACCCAAGCCTGCACCGTAGTCGAAGAGTACCAAGGTTCCTTCCGACACTAAGCCTAGCGAATTTCACCCATCGACTTCGAGGGCTATCGGATTCGTGGAATCATGCATCCATGTGTAGTTATAGGACCCCCGTACTAAGACAAACAAGCTTCCAACTAGCCCTGTCCCATACCAGAGTATAGTGGTTGTACTGTAATGCTAGATTTTTGGCGGCACAAATAGAGAGTCCCTCCAGACTTTGTCCATGTCCGACGATGTTCCACAATCCCGGCTATACCACCTTCTTAGGTGAATGCCGTACCAAGTAGGATGAAGTATGACTTTCCAAGTTGTTATGTAATCCTAAGTACTAGAGCTGAGTGATGGTCTCGGCAGAATGCCAGGATCATCGGGGTTCTACTTAGTTTTTCCCAATTAGGTAGGCTATGGGGTGGTGTGGAGTTTCTCTAATACAACTATTATAATCCCAAACCATATGACTTTAATACTAGCATGATACAATATAAATGATACCAAGAAAGTAAAAATGGGTAATGCGGAGTTTGAGTTTTGACGGTGGCTTGCCTTCCTCGACGATGTACCCTGGATCGACTTCTTCGGTGGCAAGGGAGGAGTCTTCACCTGCAACGTACAACATATCGTCTACACATTGCGGAAGAAACAGATTCACCATTACAATCGGGCAAAACAAACAAAGCACACAACACTCAACTTAACTATCAAAAAACTAGTAATTTAAGAGTATCAATTGTACTAGCAAAGAAATACTAAATCAATCACTTCAAAGTTAAATATCAAGACAAGGTATTGGAATAAATTTAATAGGATTACCAAAATAAGATTTTATTAAGTAATTCTTAACTGTAGTTATGTTAATTGATTTACTTAACAACTTATTAACTTGTTTAATTCCAAAACCGAGTTCATAGCAATAACATTCTGACCACATGCTAGTTTAATATTAAACTAACAATCAAAATAGTACTAATATAAGGTACAAAGGGAATAACTAGCAATAGTATTAATAATAATAATAATAAAAAAGGTCACAAATTTATTTAGTCAAAAAAATATATTCTACACTGACAGAAAAATCAAGAATAATCACAGGAGTAAATAAAAATCAACATTACATTTTTAGGGTTTACAGGGAATTGATTAAAACTATTACTAGCTGCTAAAAAGCATAATTAACTAGTTTAAACTAAATCAATTAATTTTAAACTGCATAAAAATTATTCTAAGTATACAGAAAAATAAAACACAATTTTCTAAACCACACAAAATTTACTTCACATTTTTCTGAGCTATGGTTATTTGTTTAGAATTATTTTAGTGCTGCGGTTTTTAAGAAAAAGGAAAAAAGTTATAGCCGGCCCATGGTTACTGGACGCACCGGGCACCGTTTTTTCTTTTCTTTTTCTTAACGGGCCGAGCCCAGCATAGGGCGGTGCGGCTGTGTGTGTGTGTGTGTGTTTTTTTAACGAAGGGGTACGGGGGCCTCCTTGCCGTTGGATCAAGTCCAATCGGACGGCCAGGGGCCGTCTTCCTGCTCGGGCCGGCTGGAGCTCGGGAGGGAGCTCCCATGGCGCCAGGGGGGCTGCCTGGCCTCGCCGGCGGCCCTCCGGCGGCCGGCGGCCGGTGGCAAGCGGCGGCGGGGGTAGAGGGAAGGCTGGGGGTTCCATTTTCGCGGGAAAAACGCGCATGCAACGTGGAAAAATAGGCGGCGCTCATGGTGACAGTATGGGCTCGGGCGGCTCACCGGGGGTCGTTCCGGCGACGACGGGCGGCGTGGAGGGGCGGCGGGCGTGCAGGACGGCGGGGCAGCTCCGTTTTTTATGGAAACGGAGGGCGGAGACGTCGGCGTGGAGGTCGGCTCGGGGTAGACGACGGGCGACTTGGGGCGGCGGCGCGGTCTTCCTGGCGCGGCTCCTCGCCGGCGCCGGCTCCAGCGAGAGGTGGCGGAGGTGGAGAGGCGCGCCGACCTCTCCCTCCTCTCCTCTTCTTCCTCCTCCCTCCTCCTCCTTCCTGCTTTCTTCCTTCTCTCCTTCTTCCTTCTCTTCTGTTTCCTTCCTTCTTCTACCGATCAGTGGGGGGGGGCGGAGCTGGGCTGTGGGATGGATGGTGGAGTGGGGTGAGGAGGGGCGCCGGGGGTGGGGCTTTATAGCTGGAGGGGAGAGGTGCGGGAGCGGGAGAGACGAGCGAAGGGAGGGCTGACGTTGGTGCTCCTGGGCGTGCCTACGTCACAGGGGGGGCTCGATCTGACGTTAGCAGAGGGGGGGGTGCGGGAGAGGCTAGGGTAGTTTTCTTTTCCTTTCTTTTTTTTAAAGTTCCTTAATACACAAATTCAAGCAAATAAAAAAAATGCACCCCAAGTGTTTGTGAAAATGCCTAAACAAAATTTCTATATAAAAAAAAGTAATTTCTGGGTATTGTGGGTGGATCATGGTCATGCATGAATTTTTATTAGATCTCCAATATGTTAATCGGATTTTAAATGATCTTTGTTTTAGTTTTCTTTATCGTGCGAAAAGGTAGTGCCTTAGGGCTTTGTGGTGATCAAAAATCATTTCTAGCATGATTTTTACCACGCAAAAATAAATAAGGTTTTTATACCAAAACAAACAAAAGAAAACGGGATGCAAGACCATCTATTAGTGAGGGAGTGCGATAGTGGTACGTGATGTGACGGTCTTAATCTGTGCATACTAGGGTATTAGTGTGGCCGTGCTTATGATCATGCCGAGATGATCAACAAGATAGTGTTGAAATCCTATGCTATTCACACGAGTACACTGACCCCACACGACAGCCACCCAAGTTTAGCATGATCAACACTAAGCACACACAGTCAAACATAGATTCAACATCACAACACTTACAACCATGCAAAGTTTTTTTGTTAGCCCTAAATTTTAGCATTCTAATAAAGGAACTACAAAAGTTGGGATGTGACAGACCTTCCCCCCTTAAAAAGAATCTCGTCCCCGAGATTCACAAGCTAGTGAAGAGATGCGGGAACTCGCGCTTGAGGTAGTCCTCCCGTTCCCAGGTGGCTTCCTCCTCTGTGTGGTTTGTCCACTGGACCTTGTGGAACTTGATCGCGCGCTTTCGGGTGACTCGGGTGGCTTCTTCCAGGATACGAAGGGGTGTCTCGCGGTACGTGAGATCCTGGTTGATGTCCACCGTGCGATGATCGATGTTCTTGAAAACATCGGGCTTGTCCGGCACCTCCAGACATTTCCGGAGCTGCGAGACGTGGAAGACATCGTGCACATCGGATAGCTCTGATGGCAGTCTCAACTGATAGGCAACTTGGCCTCGTCTGGCTATCACCTCAAACGGTCCGATGTATCGGGGTGCTAGCTTTCCCTTCACATGGAATCGCTGCATTCCTTTCAATGGGGTGACTCGGAGATACACAAAATCTCCAACTTCAAAAGTCACCTCTCGACGCTTGGGGTCGGCATAACTCTTCTGACGAGACTGAGCGGTCTTGAGACGCTCACGAATCAACTGGACCTGTTCTTCGGCCTCTTTCAGAACATCTGGTCCGAAAATCTTCCCTTCTCCGGTCTGAGACCAGTTCAGGGGTGTGCGACACTTCCTCCCATACAGAGCTTCAAATGGTGCCATCTGCAAACTCGACTGGTAGCTTTTGTTGTAGGAGAATTCTGCATAGGGCAAGCAGTCCTCCCACTTGGAACCATAGGCTAGAGCACATGCGCGGAGCATATCCTCTAGTATCTGGTTCACTCGCTCAGTCTGGCCTCCAGTCTGCGGGTGATAGGCTGTGTTGAACGTAAGCTTTGTGCCTAGTGCCTCCTGAACTTGTTTCCAGAACCTCGAGGTAAACTGGGTACCTCGGTCTGACACAATCTCCTTCGGAACTCCGTGTAGGCATACGATTCTTGACATGTACAGTTCTGCCAGCTGGACTCCTCGATAGGTTGTTCGCACTGGGATGAAGTGCGCTACCTTGGTGAGTCGGTCGACAATGAACCAGATAGAGTCATGACTCTTGCTCGACCTCGCTAGACCTGTGATGAAGTCCATGCCTATTTGTTCCCACTTCCATTCAGGAACTCGGAGTGGTTGCAGCAATCCTGCAGGTCTCTGATGTTCTGCTTTCACCCTCTGGCAGATGTCACACTTGGCGACATACAAGGCAATTTCACGCTTCATACCGTGCCACCAGAACAAGTCCTTTAGGTCTTGATACATTTTAGTCCCTCCAGGGTGGATGGAGTAAGGTGTATCGTGAGCTTCCTTCAGGATAGTGAGCTTCAACTCGTTCATGTCGGGCACACACAATTGACCGTCGAACCAAAGAACTCCTTCATCATCTACCGTGAACTTAGGGGCCTTGCCGAGGGGCATCTTCTTCTTGATTCCCTCGATACTATCGTGTCCCTTCTGTGCCTCCTTGATTTGATCAAATAGAGTCGGAGTCAGCTCGAGGTGAGCCAGAAAACCGGGTGTAACAAGTTCCAAACCCAGCTTCTCGAACTCCTCATGCAGAGCTGGCTGCGTCTCCCTGATCATCGCATTAAGTGTGCAGGGCTTCCGGCTGAGGGCATCCGCTACCACATTGGCCTTGCCAGGATGGTAGTGAATATCGAGATCGTAGTCTTTGATCAACTCGATCCATCTCCTCTGCCTCATGTTTAACTCCTTCTGTGAGAAAATGTACTTCAGGCTCTTATGGTCTGTGTATATGTCGCAACGGTGACCCATCAGGTAATGTCTCCATCTCTTGAGAGAAAGCACAACATCGGCTAGCTCCAAGTCATGTGTGGGGTAGTTCAACTCGTGCGGCTTCAACTGTCGTGACAGGTATTCAATCACCTTGCCCACTTGCATAAGAACGCAACCCAAACCAATCTTTGATGCATCGCAGTACACATCAAAGCTCTTGGTCAGGTCAGGCATCGTCAACACTGGGGCGGATACCAATCTCCTCTTCAACTCCTGCAAACTGGCTTCACACTTTTCCGTCCACACAAACTTCTAGTCCTTCTTTAGCAGCCGGGTCATAGGTCGGGCGATGCTGGAGAAGCCTTCCACGAACTTGCGGTAGTACCTAGCTAGTCCGAGGAATCCTCTAACTTCAGTCTGAGTGGTCGGAGCGGTCCAGTCTATGACGGACTGAATCTTGGCGGGGTCGACGGATATTCCTCCTTCCGACAATACATGTCCCAAAAATCCAACTTCTTTGAGCCAGAACTCGCACTTGCTGAACTTGGCGTACAACTGGTGCTCACGCAAAGTCTCGAGGACTAAGCGCAAATGATCGGCGTGCTCTTCTTTGGTCCTGGAGTATATCAGGATGTCGTCAATGAACACCACCACAAACTTGTCGAGGTACTTCATGAAGATCTTGTTCATGAGATTCATGAAATAGGCCGGGGCATTGGTAAGTCCGAAAGACATGACAGTGTATTCGAACAAACCATAGCGGGTCGTGAAAGCTGTCTTGGGGATGTCCGACTCGCGAACCTTCAACTGGTGATATCCGGTCCTTAGATCGATCTTGGAGAAAACTCGGGCTCCGTTCAACTGATCAAACAGATCCTCGATCTTGGGAAGCGGATACTTGTTCTTGATGGTAACTTCGTTCAGCTTACGGTAGTCCACACACATGTGTATGGTGCCGTCTCTCTTGTCCACAAAGAGAACTGGCGAACCCCAGGGTGAAGCACTGGGTCGAATCAGTCCCTTCTGGAGCATATCATTCAACTGCTTCTTCAACTCAACCAGTTCTTCAGCTTTCATCCGGTAGGGTCTCTGTGCAATAGGGGCTGTGCCAGGCACTAACTCGATGATAAACTCGATATCCCGATCAGGCGGCATACCGGGTAGCTCTTCCAGAAAGACGTCCGGGAATTCACACGCAACCTTCACCTCTTCAAGTGGTGGCACCGAGACACTCTGATGACAGAAGGCTCTGGCAGTCTCTTCCTTGCCGGTGTACTCTATCTGAACTCCATCAGCACTTGTGAGACTGACTGTCCTCTCAGTGCAATCTATTCGGCCTCGATATCTGGACAACCAATTCATGCCAAGTACCACATCTATACCTTTTGTCCCTAACACGATCAGGTCAGCGGGGAACTCAACTCCATGAATTTCTATGGGAACTCTGGAACAAGCTAAACTGGCTCGGGTTTTGGATCCGGGTATTTGGACTATCATGGGCCTCCTCATTTCACTAGGTGACAACTTACTTCTATCCACACATGTCTTCGTAACAAATGAGTGTGATGCACCAGAATCAAACAATACTTGAGCAGGTACTGAATTAACTGGAAACGTACCCAAGATAACGTCTGCTGCCTCCAGGGCTTCCTCGGCTTGCACATGGTTCAGACGTCCCTTGGCGGCGTTGGGCGCACCGCGCTGGGCATTGTTGCGGCCAGGGTTCCCTCTGGCTGGTGCTGGAGCATTGGGGCGTGGGGCAGCATTCGCCTTATTGGTGCAGGTAATGGCATAGTGACCCTTCTGGCCACACTTGAAGCAGATCACGTCTGATGCAGGGTCACGGGGAACTCCGCCTGCTGGGCGCGGAACTCCACCAGGGCGAGCAGGAGCATTGGGGCGTGGCGCTGGGTAAGGGGCCCTCTGAGGCTGGGGTGCTAGCCTTGGTGGCTGTGCTGGACGCAGTCGGGGGTTGCTGGATCCACCCTGCTGCATCATGCGGCGCTTGTGGTTCTCAGAGGCTGTCTTGAGCTTGCCCTCCATCATGATAGCAGCGTCGGCAAGAGACTCAAGATCGGGGAACTGCATAGCCACCAGGACAACCTGCAGCTCATCGTGCAATCCATCCAGGAAACGGTCCTTTCGCTTCTCCTCGGTGTCCACCTCCTCCGGGGCATACCTCGACAGCTGAGTGAAGCGGTCAAGATATCCAACCACTGTCATGCCTCCTTGCTTGAGGTGGCGGAACTCGTCCTTCATTCTCCGGATCAGCGCAGTCGGGATGTGCGCCTTCTTGAACTTCTCGGAGAACTCCGCCCATGTGAGTACTTGCCCCGCAGGAAGACGGGCACGCACTCCTTCCCACCAGCTCTTTGCGGTGCCGGTGAGATAGTGGGTGGCATACAGGACCTTCTCGTTGTTGCCAACAGCGGCGACAGCGAGATTGTTCTCCACGGTGCGGAGCCAATCCTCAGCATCCAAAGGCTCCTTCGTCTGCGAGAACACGGACGGGTTGGTGCTCTGAAAATCTCGGAGCCGAGACCTGGGCTCCTCATTCCCACCAGCTCCTCCGCCTCCTTGGTTGGCATTGGTGGCGGCCTGGACTAGCTGCTGGAGTGCAGCCATGTTCTCCTGGCACTCGTCACGAGCGGCCTAGCGCTCCTCCATCAGCAGTCGCAGAAGCTGCGCCATGCTCGGGTCGGGTGGTGGCGGTGGCGCGTCACCGGATCCACTGGGGTTGGCGCGGGAGCTCCTCGGCATCCTGAGGTTGGTGCACAAGATAAGAGGGAATTCAGTCTACAAGGGGGGGGGGGTAAGTTCCTAACAATCTATTCATCACACACAAGCAAGACTTACAAAATAGGTAATAATCATGCAACTAGCAATCCCCACATGGCAGCATAACGATAGCATAAGTCTCAAACATAAGCAAGTCTTACAGGTAACCAACCACATATGCAACGTCTAACACCAATCTCCAAAAAGGACATCCTACAACTAACGACGCCTAGAGCTCATCCTCCTCACGATCATCGATGAAGTCCTCATCATCAGTGTCCGGAACCTCCTCGTACTCCTCATCCATCCAGTCCTCATCATCACTGATATGAGCGTTCTCACCCTTCTGGATGTCCTCGCCATCATCCAGGCCATCGATCTTCTCCTCCAAGTCATCGCACTTACGCTTCAGGCTCCTGTTCTTCTGCTTCAGCATCTTGTTCCTCTCCTCCAGACTGGCGACCTTGTCCTGCAGCTCCTTGATAATCTTTTCCCTAGTCTCCAGCTCGATGGGGGCGACGGGGGCGGGACTATCAGTCTGGAGGTTGTAGTCATGCTTGATCCGGACCTCATCCAGCTGAGCCTGAGTCAGAGCCAGGTGCGCCTCTAAAGCGAACAAGTGGTCCCTCAGGACCGGGTGAAGCACACCAGGAGTGGGATCTCCCTCACCATCGCGCATCCCGTAGTGACGGAACCGCGTGGTACCCAGCTCGTACTGGTGAAACCTCACCAGGCGAGCAATCGCCTCCTGGCAAGCTCGGCCCAGGCCCTCCTCCCAGGTACGAGCGTACACTGTGAAGCTGATAGGATCCGACCGTGGAGTCACCTCCGAACCTCGGAGCTCACACCGCAACATCAGGCGGAGCTCGGTGTCCTCCCCATTGGTGATCTGGAAAGCCCTGAACTCCGCAGCTGGGAGGTGAACAAGCGCAAGCAGATCCATCAGATCCTGAGCAAAGGGCGTCTTCCCAGCCTGAGTCAGCTGGAGGTGGTGCACAGGAACTCCAGCCATCTACAAGTTTTAAGAGTTTAAGTTAGATGACAAGTGTGCAAGATTTTAACATAGTAAAACATTTAATAGGTTACTATAGAGGGGATAAGAGAGGTAAGCATTCTATACTATGCATTTGACCATCTCTTTAGTTTAGAAAATAGTTTTTGATTTCCCCCCATCCTATCTACCGACCAACCTAACTAGGCTGCTATGGTCTAAACAGAGGCTCTGATACCAAGTCTGTGGGCACCCCGGACTATATGTCCGAAGCGACCAGCTGTGTATACAGTCATGCTCCCATGATCAGTTCGCATGACACACAACTCGACATGAATATCATAGTCTCAATGTTCATACAATACCGAATACAAGTCATACATTAATAAAGTCTTACATTGCCTCATCGGGCTCAAATAGCAGCGGAAAAGCAAAAGCAACAAAGGTAGGGGCGACACAATCCACAGGGTAGATCAGAGCATAACACGTCCTAGTATTAGCCGGTAGCATCGTCGTCATATACCTGCTCTTCCAAGCCTGGCCGATGGAATAACCAGGAACAAAGCCGTGAGTACATATAAAGTACTCGCAAACCACCTAAAGAAAGAAACAAAGTTTTGTACAAGAAAATAATGGGATGGCTATATGGTGGGGTTTCTCATAGGGTTTCCTATCTACTCAACCTTATTATTAAGTTGGCAAAGTTTTAAACTTGGCAACTTTTATTTCCCACATTGCATTTGGATAAGTCAAGTCCAACCCTTTTTCAACTATAACAACACCATCATCGCGAACCATAAACTCAGTACCGGCTTTCTCATCTATTCCCCACAATGTGTGGCCTCACTAGCTGTCCATGACCGTGGACTCCGGCTACTCGAATAGATTTACACTCTGCAGAGGTTGTACACTTTACCCACCACATTCGATACATCCGCCGTGTGTCCCCACGGATTGTCATACTTCAGTATGCGGGTCTCGGATAATCGACCTTAGCTTTCCCCTTGTCTGCCCTAGTACAGGTGAATCCACCCCTTGCGTAATGCAGGGAGTTTCCGTGTGACAGGACATGCTCCTCTTGGACCCAAGCCTGCACCGTAGTCGAAGAGTACCAAGGTTCCTTCCGACACTAAGCCTAGCGAATTGCACCCATCGACTTCGAGGGCTATCGGATTCGTGGAATCACGCATCCATGTGTAGTTATAGGACCCCCGTACTAAGACAAACAAGCTTCCAACTAGCCCTGTCCCATACCAGAGTATAGTGGTTGTACTGTAATGCTAGATTTTTGGCGGCACAAATAGAGAGTCCCTCCAGACTTTGTCCATGTCCGACGATGTTCCACAATCCCGGCTATACCACCTTCTTAGGTGAATACCGTACCAAGTAGGATGAAGTATGACTTTCCAAGTTGTTATGTAATACTAAGTACTAGAGCTGAGTGATGGTCTCGGCAGAATGCCGGGATCATCGGGGTTCTACTTAGTTTTTCCCAATTAGGTAGGCTATGGGGTGGTGTGGAGTTTCTCTAACACAACTATTATAATCCCAAACCATATGAGTTTAATACTAGCATGATACAATATAAATGATACCAAGAAAGTAAAAATGGGTAATCCGGAGTTTGAGTTTTGACGGTGGCTTGCCTTCCTCGACGATGTACCCTGGATCGTCTTCTTCGGTGGCAAGGGAGGAGTCTTCACCTGCAACGTACGGCGTATCGTCTACACGTTGCGGAAGAAACAGATTGACCATTACAATCGGGCAAAACAAACAAAGCACACAACACTCAACTTAACTATCAAACAACTAGTAATTTAAGAGTATCAATTGTACTAGCAAAGAAATACTAAATCAATCACTTCAAAGTTAAATATCAAGACAAGGTATTGGAATAAATTTAATAGGATTACCAAAATAAGATTTTATTAAGTAATTCTTAACTATAGTTATGTTAAGTGATTTACTTAACAACTTATTAACTTGTTTAATTCCAAAACCGAGTTCATAGCAATAACATTCTGACCACATGCTAGTTTAATATTAAACTAACAATCAAAATAGTACTAATATAAGGTACAAAGGGAATAACTAGCAATAGTATTAATAATAATAATAATAAAAAAGGTCACAAATTTATTTAGTCAAAAAAATATATTCTACACTCACAGAAAAATCAAGAATAATCACAGGAGTAAATAAAAATCAACATTACATTTTTAGGGTTTACAGGGAAATGATTAAAACTATTACTAGCTGTTAAAAAGCACAATTAACTAGTTTAAACTAAATCAATTAATTTTACACTGCATAAAAATTATTCTAAGTATACAGAAAAATAAAACACAATTTTCTAAACCACACAAAATTTACTTCACATTTTTCTGAGCTATGGTTATTTGTTTAGAATTATTTTAGTGCTGCGGTTTTTAAGAAAAAGGAAAAAAAGTTATAGCCGGCCCATGGTTACTGGACGCTCCAGGCACAGTTTTTTTTCTTTTTCTTAACGGCCGAGCCTAGCACAGGGCGCTGCGGCTGTGTGTGTGTGTGTGTGTGTGTGTGTTTTTTAACGAAGGGGTACGGGGGCCTCCTGGCCGTTGGATCAAGTCCGATCAGACGGCCAGGGGCCGTCTTCCCGCTCGGGCCGGCTGGAGCTCGGGAGGGAGCTCCCATGGCGCCAGGGGGGATGCCTAGCCTCGCCGGCGGCAAGCGGCGGCTGGGGTAGAGGGAAGGCTGGGGGTTCCATTTTCGCGGGAAAAACGCGCATGCAACGTGGAAAAACAGGCGGCGCTCATGGGGACAGTATGGGCTCGGGCGGCTCACCGGGGGTCGTTCCGGCGACGGCGGGCGGCGTGGAGGGGCGGCGGGCGTGCAGGACGCGCGGGGCAGCTCCGTTTTTGATGGAAACGGAGGGCGGAGCCGTCGGCGTGGAGGTCGGCTCGGGGTAGACGACGGGCGACTTGGGGCGGCGGCGCGGTCTTCCTGGCGCGGCTCCTCGCCGGCGCCGGCTCCGGCGAGAGGTGGCGGCGGTGGAGAGGCGCGCCGGCCTCTCCCTCCTCTCCTCTTCTTCCTCCTCCCTCCTCCTCCTTCCCCCTTTCTTCCTTCTCTCTTTCTTCCTTCTCTTCTGTTTCCTTCCTTCTTCTACCGATCAGTGGGGGGGGGGGGGAGGGTGGAGCTGGGCTGTGGGATGGATGGTGGAGTGGGGTGAGGAGGGGCGCCGGGGGTGGGGTTTTATAGCTGGAGGGGAGAGGTGCGAGAGCGGGAGAGACGAGCGAAGGGAGGGCTGACGTTGGTGCTCCTGGGCGTGCCTACGTCACAGGGGGGGCTCGAGCTGACGTTAGCAGAGGGGGGGTGCGGGAGAGGCTAGGTTAGTTTTCTTTTCCTTTCTTTTTTTAAAGTTCCTTAATACACAAATTCAAGCAAATAAAAAAATGCACCCCATCTTTGTTTTAGTTTTCTTTATCGTGCAAAAAGGTAGTGCCTTAGGGCTTTGTGGTGATCAAAAATCATTACTAGCATGATTTTTACCACGCAAAAATAAATAAGGTTTTTATACCAAAACAAACAAAAGAAAACGGGATGCAAAACCATCTATTAGTGAGGGAGTGCGATAGTGGTACGTGATGTGACGGTCTTAATCTGTGCATACTAGGGTATTAGTGTGGCCGTGCTTATGATCATGCCGAGATGATCAACAAGATAGTGTGGAAATCCTATGCTATTCACACGAGTACACTGACCCCACACGACAGCCACCCAAGTTTAGCATGATCAACACTAAGCACACACAGTCAAACATAGATTCAACATCACAACACTTACAACCATGCAAAGTTTTTTTGTTAGCCCTAAATTTTAGCATTCTAATAAAGGAACTACAAAAGTTGGGATGTGACATGTAATTTGATAGTTCCCTCTTTCATGACAAGGTTAAGCAGAGCAGGTTTAATCTCATAAGAAGGTGCTGAAGTGGCAGGTGGAGCAATAGGAGTGCAGATAAAGTCACTGTTGTTGTGACTAGTGAAGTCACACAACTTAGTGTTTTCATTGGAACCCATAGTAGCAGCAGGTCTTTTTGGTATTTTTGATTAGGGACACAAAAGTAAAAACTGAAAGGAAAACTAACAAGACTAAAAAGCAAAGGTAAAAGATAGTGTGCAACTCCCCTATCTTGTAGATTTGAGTCCCCGGCAACGGCGCCGGAAATTTTCTTGATGGCTGCTCGCCCCTAGTTGGTTACCCCAAGTGGAAGGTTTGAGATGCAGTGCAGCAGCAAGTTTCCCTCGGTGAAGATACCAAGGTTATCGAACCAGTAGGACTCAGGAGATACAAGTAGGTGGCAACGTCGCCAGAAATTGCTTCCTGACTAGGGTGTTGTCGTGGAGCTGCACACAGCAACAAATAACTTTGCTCCCAACGAGTACAGAGAAGTTGTCAATTCCTCCGACCTTGTCGTTTACAAAGGATCAACGCAAGAGATAAAAGGTGCAAAGGAAAGTAAAAGCTGAAAGTAAATTGAGGGTGTGAACAATAATGTGAAGATGGACCAGGCTCCCGTGATTTTCACTAGTGATGTCTCTCTCCCAAAAGACGATAAAAGTGCTAGCGAGGTAAACAAATCACAGTTGGGCAATTGACAGGATTATGAAGGCACCGCAATGCTAACTATGCTGCAAAGAAAGGAAGGGCTCAAAAGCAATGGGCAGTACGCCAAGGTAAGTAGACCGAAATCCATCTGCATCTACTACGAATCATCCACCTTGAGATATCTATCCAAAACATCTCGCTGGTATTAAGTTGCGAATCCCACCCAAAGTGTAAACTCAAAGCAACAGACAACTGCATTACAAGAACTTTGCGTAAAGTAAAAATTCCTTGCACCCGCGGGTACAAGCACCATTGTTTTATCCCTGGTTGCAACAGCACATCCCCTAGTCTCATGTTTCTGTCACTCAAGCTAGACATCAAGGGGCTGAACCCACAATCGAGCATAACGCTCTCTCTTGGAGTTGCAAATAAAATACTTGGCCAAAGAAAATACCGCAACGGAGAACATGCAAGAATTTACTCAAGAACAAAATATAAAAGAGAAGAACCAAATATATTACTCATCACAATCTGAACATAGTCTCATAATCCATCAGATCCCAACAAACTCAGTATAGCAACAACAGAAATTACATAGATGCCTCGATCATGTGAGGAAGCTCACGAGGACTCGAAAGTGGAAGAACAATAGGGGGAGAGATAGATCACATAGCTACTGGTCACGGACCCATGGTCCAAGGGAAACTACTCACGGTACATACTTGAGGTGTCCATGGCTATGGAGGGTCTCCCGGCGGAGGTAGCTTCTCCCGGGAGGGTGCCAGAGAAGCTTCTCCAGGCAGCCCCGATCTTGAAACGGAGGCGGCGGCGGAACAAAGGCGAGATCGCGAAAGAGGAGTCCGTATTAGGGGTTTCCACCCCGAGGGGTAAATATAGGCGAAGGGGGGCGTCGAGGGGACCGACGAGGCAGTCAGGAGGGTCCCTGGCGCGGCCCAGGGTGGGGCCGCGCCACCTGCCCTCCTGGCTGCCTGGTGGTGGCCCCCCTTCCCTCTCTTGGTGATTCCGGAAGCTTCTGTTGCGCTGATTTTTTATATTATTTTCCCGGAATTTTCGGAGCACTTTTAATGGCCGGAAAACCTGAAATACAAAAACGGCAGAAAACAGAAACTGGCAACTGGGTCCACTGAGTTAATAGGTTAGTCCAAATAGGTTCAAAAGTGTATGAAAGTTCAAGCAAAACATGGCAAAGTCACACAAAACATGCATGGAGCAAGCAGAAATTATAGATACGTTTGGGACGTATCAGCGACCACCAAATCGAAGCCCACAGTCGTGTGCGTCTTCTGGAGCAGCACAACATCACCGGGGATGCCATGCTCGTCGACGGAGTCGAACCAGGCGGCGGCCGGAGCCACTGGACAGAGGAGCGGCGTCTACGGGGAGCCAAATCGAGCGCGAGTTGGGGGGAATTAACCGGGTCCTCACCGTGAAGACGATGGAGAGGTCGGTGGAGGCAGAGAAGGAATGGCGGCGATGAAATTTCGGTAATGGCGCACGGCCGTGGGGAGGAACTCGACGCGGGCGGTGTCTCCAGAGGCTTCTGGCTCCATTCGTTGCTCTTGACGAAGAGGTCGACCGCAGAGAACCTCCTGGACACGTCTTCTGGACGGCTGGTCGTCGATGGCCACGGTGGTTCCTAGTGGCGTGCTCCGGCTGGGTTCCATCGGCGCGAGATTGGAGACGCAGAGAGAGACAGAGCGTGCGACAGGTAGAGTAAAGGGTGCGGGGCTCTCTGGAGGGCTGCGTGGCGCGAGGGGGAGGCTTGAGGAGGGCCCTAGACGTCTCTCGACGTCGAGGTGGCGACGGCGTGCTCCCAGCTCGCCACCGAGCTGGTTGGAGAAGACGACATGGGGGACAAGCTGGGCTGGGCCGGCTGGTGTTTGAGTTGGGCCAAAATCCCAGGTAAGGCCCCCTTTCCTTTTTCTCTTCTGTTTTCTTTTTGTGTAAGTTGTTTTGCTCAGGAAAAAATCGCAAAGCATTTTTTTAAATGCCCTAATATTTTATGTGGCCTTACTAGACATATAGCTAGCCACTCAAAAAGTTTGGGGATTTTTTAAATTCAAACTATTTGAATTTCATTCAAATCGGGTTATTATTTCATTTCCAAGCCCTTTTCTGAATTTTTGAAAAATCTTGGAGCATGCAGTGGGACCCACTTCACTTTATATGTGATCATGCATACTTATAAGACTATTCAAAAATAACAGAGGAAAATTTGGAAGCAATTTTTGTCTGGCCATTTAAATTAAATTCTTCAGGGATTTTCTTTTTCCCCAATTGGATTTCTTTTGAAAATTTGGTATGATGCACAAACCCAAGCTAACCCTAGCACATACCAAAAAGAGTGTTGCGACATAGCAATACCTCAAAACTATTGTAAGTTACTACTACAATTGAATAGGAACCTCAATTACCAACTTCAAGTCAAGACACAAAACTCAGTGCAACAGGCAAACTCTCTAAATAAGATAAACATGAGAACTCAAGAGAGTTCCAGCAACAAACTAAACAAAAGATCTTAAAAAGATAAGCATGAAAACTAAGAGCTAAACATGACAGCAGCTACGAAAAAGATAAAGAACACACACAGCAAATATAAGCATGAAAATCCTATGTTGTGCTCTAGGGTGAAGTGGAGCGTGTTTCTCTCCCACACAAAGAAAGCTGGGTTCTAACTTGTTATGAACAGCAAGCAAAGCTAAAGAAAACTAAAAAAGAAATAAAGAGCAAGATGCTCCAAGCATAGCACATAACGCATGAAGAGATAAAAATATAGTGGAATGAAAGACGAACTGATAATTGTTAATGGAGAAGGGGATGCATGGGGGCATCCCCAAGCTTAGATGCTTGAGTCTTCTTGAATATTTCTTGGGGGTGCACGGGGGCATCCCCAAGCTTGAGCGTGTGACCCTCCTGAATCCTCTTTTATCATCTTCCCTCGCACACTTGAAAACTCCCTTCATACATAACTCATCATAACCTGATTAGCGAGGTTAGTACCCACAATAAAGTAATTTTTCTCTACTGGAAATAAGGATATTCTTGAAGAGCTACTGTTTCTCAAGATTGCCAAAAAGTTTTTGCAAAGAAAAAGCAAGCTTAAGGTTTGCAAAACGAAGAAAAGGCAAAACAGGACAGAATTTGTGAAAAACAGACAAGCAGGTAGTAAATAAATTTTTTGGGGCACTTATGCAACTCAAATAAAAAAACACAGAACATACGAAAGTTCCGTGATTGTATAGAGCATGATGTGTAAAAAATTCAGCTCAAAAAGATGAACTGGGAATTTTTCCCGTTACGAGGACAGAATATGTTTCCTGGACAGCATGTTACAACTTTCACTTCCCTTGTCATATGAGGCTATAAATGGCACAAAGCTGAAAAGTAAAGATACAATGATGTTGATACTGTAGTAACAAACATCAAGACACAAAAAAATCAAAATAAACCTAATTCATTGTGGGATGCCTCCCAAAAGCGCTTTCTTTTATGCTTTTAAGCTAGCCATGAAGATTATAAAAGATGCTCTCACAAAAGTAAGAATTTTGAAGCAAAAGAGAGTATCAAGAAGAAAATATGAAACACATTTAAGCCTGACCCACTTCCTATGCATGGGAACCTTGTAAAGAAATAAATCATGAAAGCACAAAGTAACAAGTATAGGGAGGTGCAAGAAGAACAACTTAAAAACTTTCATCATAAAGAGAGGTGTTTTTGTAACATGAAAGTTTCTACAACCAAAATTTCCTCTCTCAAAATAATTTTAATTAGCATCATGAACAACATAAAGAATATAACTATCACATGAAGCATGTTTTTCATGATCTACAAGCACACGTGTATTGTTTTCAACACGGTTTTGAGGATCATAAGATAGATGCAACCCATCACTTTGGGCCTTAATAAGAGCACAATTCTCTGGAATTTGAGTTGGAGATTTCAAAAGGATAATAGGACAATCAAGTGTGGGTGCAATAGCAACAATTTCATGCTTAACATAAGGAACTATAGCAAGTTCATCTTCGTAAGCATCATCCATATTGGCATCATGGCCATCAACAAAGCAAGTATCAAGATCTTCAGAAAGGGATGTATCAAGTGAGTCCTCGGAATCATAGGATTGCTCATCATCGCAATCATTAGCCTCTTCTTGGGAAGCAACCATTTTTTTTAAAACCCTCAATATAATCATTGCAAATATAATTCTCAAAGGAATAAGCAAGAACTGCAAAGTTTTCACACTTGTGAATAGTATCGTAATACTTTCCAATCAAAGAAGCAATCTCATAAGCACCCTTAAGAGAAACGAACTCTTCAATCTTTTCAACATCAAAGTAATCATAAACACCTTTAGCATAAGAAGATAGAATCTCATTGTCATTAAAGTGACATTGGAAAGGAAGGTGCTTATGATCTATATTAGAACATCAAGTAAAATCATAAATGTGGCACAAGGACTCAGCATAGCAATAAGAAGTTTGTATTTGGTCCCATAAGTATTTCCCTTTCTGAGATAAGCGGTGTCGCGTATAATGAGCATGCTCATCCAATGATTTTCCCTCAACCAAGTCAGTTGGGTTTTTAGCGCGAGCACAAATTGATCGAAGACGATCCAAGTGAAACATGTTCATCCTACCATGTTTGGGTGGTTCCACACCCATGGTAAAGATAGCATCAGACGGCAGACAAAGGCAGCGACAAAAGGTAGCAACTATTTTTTTGGTTTTTCATAAATACACAAAAGCAAAAGAAAAAACTAAAGGTAAACTAACAAGACTAAAAAGCAAAGATAAAAGATATTGTGCCACTCCCCTATCTTGAAGAGTGGAGTCCCCGGCAACGGCGCCAGAAATTAGCTTTGATGGCTTCTCGCCCCTTGTTGGTTACCAAAAGTGGAAGGTTGAGATGTAGACAGCAGCAAATTTCCCTCAGTGAAGATACCAAGGTTTGTCTCCAGTAGGACTCCGACAACGACAGGAAGGTGACAACAGCGCCAGCAACTAGGCGGTTGACGTGGACCTTCACACACAACAGATAAATTTGCTCCCAATGAGTACAGAGAGGTTGTCAATCCCACCGGCCTTGTTGTTTACGAATGATCAAACGTACGGGATAATAATGATAGTGATAGGAACAAAAAACGAAATAAAGCAGAAAATAAATAGCACGTGTAAACAGTGGTGGAAATATTGACCGGGGTCCCATGATGTTCACTAGTGATGTCTCTCTCCCAAAAGACGATAAAATAGCCATGCGAGGTAAACAAATTACAGCTGCGCAATTGACAGGATTATGTGCACAAACCAATGCTAACTATGCTACTAAGAAATGAAGAGGCTCAAAAGCTTGGGTGGTACGCCAAGAAAAGTAGACCAAAATCCATCTGCATCTACCTACTAATCATCCACCTTGAGACATCTATCCAGAACATCTCGCTGGTATTAAGTTGCGAATCCCACCCATAGTGTAAACTCAAAGCAACAGACAACTGCATTAAAGAACTTTGCGTAAAGTAAACAATCCTTGCACCCGCAAGTACAAGCACCGTTGTTTTCTCCCTTGTGGCAACAACACATCTCCTAGACTCATGTTTCTGTCACTCAAGCTAGTCATCAGGGGGCATGAACCCACAATCATGCATAACGCTCCCTCTTGGAGTTACTACCTACTACTTGGCCAAAGCAATAAATAGCAACGGAGAACATGCAAGAATTACTCAAGAACATAAATATAAAAGAGGATAATCAAATATATTACTCAAACACAATCTGAACATAGTCTCATAATCCATCAGATCCCAGCAAACTCAGCATAGCAACAGCAGAAAGATTACATATGTGCCTCGATCATGTAGGACAACTCACGAGGTCTAAACCATGAAGAAAAAAGAGGGGAGGAGAACATCACATAGCTACTGATCATGGACCCATATTCCAAGAGGGACTACTCTCTGTTCATCCTAGAAGCATCCATGGGTGTGGAGAAGCTCCCGGAGGTGGTTCCTCCCTCCGTTAGGGTTCCGGGAAGAGGGCTCCTGGTGCTCCCGATCTTGGAAGCGCTGCGTCGGCGGAATAGAGGAGAGATCGCGAAAAATGGTTCTGTCCTCGAGAGTTTCGTGACGAGAGAGATTTATAGGCGAAGGGGGGCAGCCAGAGGTGGACCAGGGGCCCCAGGCGCCCTCCTGGCGCGGCCTAGGGGGTGGCCGCGCCAGGTGGCCGCCTGGCCCACCTCTGGCTCCCCTCCTGCCCCACTTTGGCTCTTCCCGAGGCTTCCTGTACGCTTATTTTTCTTATATTTTTCCCGGAATTTTTCTCGCACTTTAAGTAATGGTAAAACCTGAAATACGAAAACAGCAGAAAACAGGAACTGGCACTGGGGTGCAGTGAGTTAATAGGTTAGTCCAAATATGATCAAAAGTGTATGGAAGTGCATCAATATCATAGGAATATCACACAAAAGATGCATGGAGCAAGCAGAAATTATAGATACGTTTTGGACGTATCACAAGTTGGTCGTGGTTTATCTGGATGACATCTTAGTATACTCCAAGAATGATGAAGAACATGCTGAACACCTTCGTCTTATACTAGAAAATCTTCGAGAACACAAACTCTATGCTAAGTATAAGTTCTAGCTTCCCGGAGTAACCTACCTTGGTCATGTGATTACCAAGGATGGCATTGCCGTCAACCCAGAACGTATTCAGGATATCCTGGATTGGATTCCCCCAAGACTGTCAAGCAAGTCAGAAGTTTCCTCGGACTCGCCAGCTATTCCAAGATTGCCAAGCCTCTAACCAATGTGCTTCACAAAGGTTTCAAGTTTGAGTGGACAGACAAATGCCAGGAAAGTTTCCAAGATCTCAAGGACAAGCTCACTTCTCCTCCGGTGCTTGCTCCCACTGATACCCGGAAGAACTTTGTGATATATTGCGACGCGTCTCGTCAAGTATTAGGCTGTGTCCTAATGCAAGAGCACAAAGTGATTGCTTATGTATCTCGTCAGTTGCGTTCTCACGAAGAAAACTATCCAACACATGATCTCGAATTGCCAGCAGTAATTTATGCATTGAAGCTGTGGGGACATTACCTCGTCGGTAATCGTTGCGAGATCTACACCGACCACCAAAGCCTGAAGTACATGTTTAATCAGCCAGATCTGAATCTCCGCCAACAAATATGGATTGAGACAATAGCCGATTTCAACATGGATATTCATTACACCCCTAGAAAAGCTAATGTGATGGCGGATGCCTTGAGCCGCAAAGTCTACTGTAGTGAACTTGAAGTTGAAGTACATCAGCCACTTCTGTATGAAGAGCTACGCAAGCTGAACCTTGAGATTGTTCCATAGGGATATTTGAATTCCCTATTTGTTGAAGCAGATCTCGACAAAGACATCAAGTTCATCAAGAAAGATGACTCGGATGACGAAAGACGAAGCAATATCTCGCCAAAGGAAAGCCCTCAGACTACAGGCTTGCTGATGATCAAGCGTTGTACTTCAAGAATCGTTTAGTGGTTCCTAGCAAGGGCAATCTAAACTTGACTCTGGATGTTATGAAAGAACCTCATGATACCCCCATTGTCGATCCACCCAGGTAGCACCAAGATGTACCAAGAACTTCGTCACCGGTAGTGGTGGCCTAGCATGAAGAAAGACATTGCTCGTTATGTTGACGAATGTGACATTTGCCGTTGCGTCAAAGAAGAACATCAAAGACCAGCCGGAACTCTGCGACCACTCTCTATTCCTGAATGGAAATGCAACAAGATTGAAATGGACTTCGTCACTGGTTTTCCGCGATCATAGAAGGGGCATGATGCGATCTTTGTCATTATCGACCGATTCTCCAAGGTTTCCCACTTTCTGTCAGTCAAGGAGACGATCTCTTCTAGTCAGTTAACAGACTTGTAGGTTTCCAGAATCGTGTCCCTCCATGGTATTCCATTGGAGATCAGTTCAGACCGTGGCAGCATTTTCACCTCAAGATTTTGGGATAGTTTCCTAGTAGCTATGGGCACTCACCTAAACTTCAGAACCGCTTACCACCCCCAGTCGCAAGGCCGAGTTGAACGAGTCAATCAAGTCCTTGAAGATATGCTTCGAGCTTGTGTCATCTCATTCGGTAAGAAGTGGGAGGAATCTCTTCCATTTGCTGAATTCTCGTATAATAATAGCTACCAAGCTAGTCAGTAGATGGCACCCTTTGAAGTTCTTTATGGACGTAAGTGTCGAACCCCTCTGAATTGGTCGGAAACTGGGGAAGGAACTCTCATTGGTCCGGACATTATACAACATGCTGAAGATCAGTTTCACGTTATTCGTGAACACTTGAAGGCTGCTCAGTCCCGCCAGAAGAGCAACTATGACCGAAAACACAAGGAAATGGTCTATCAACCCGGCGAACAGGCTTACCTTCGTGTCACTCCCATGAGGGGAACTCATCATTTCGGGATCAAAGGCAAGTTAGCTCCTCGCTACATTGGCCCATTCCATATCCTTTCCAGGAGAGGATCAGTGGCATACCAATTTGAATTGCCGCCGAACCTCTCCCAAGTCCACAATGTCTTCCACGTGTCGGAACTCCGACGGTTCTTCAAGGACCCTATATTCGAGAGGTGGATCATGATCCGATTGAGCTGCAACAGGACTTGTCGTATCAAGAACATCTGAGCCGCATTCTTGATCAGTCTAAACATCGAACCGACAACAAGACAACCAAGTTCCTCAAAGTTCAGTGGTCGAATCATTCTGAAGAGGAAGCCAATTGGGAACGCGAAGATCGTCTTCGTGAATAATACCCCGATCTTTTCCCCTCTACCGCTTAAATTCTCGGGACGAGAATTCGTGTAGTGGGGGAGATTTGTAACACCCTCGGTGTCAGGGAACAGTAATCTCTTTTGCTAATGATGTTTACTGTTGCAAATCATTCCTTGAGCATCTTTGGATCAATTCAAATTAAAATTTCCCTGTGATTGAAATTAAAAACAATGGGGCAAATAAAAGTTCAACCAAAAACCTTGCAACCACTTTTGTAAAATGCCCAATATTCAGTGGACCATGTCCATGTGGATATGGGAATTTATTAAGTTGTAAAATAAAAAAACTATTCAAACAGTAGAAAAACAGTGGCATTTAATCCCTTTTTAATAATACAAAAATGAAAATGAATTTATTTGGGCACAAAACTTTTTGTGGCATCTCAGTAATATGCAACAATAATATTAGGACCAAATCCACACATTTTTCAAAAAGTAAAAGCTAATAAAACAATTGCAAACAAATGACAGAAAAGCAAAATAAAAGAAAAATGAAACAACCCTATCTTTTGTTCATGGTCAAACCCCCCACTGCACCCATGGCCCAGCTCACCTGGCCATCTCCTCCTTCCTCTGTGCACAACAGAGGCGTGGCGGCAATCCCACGGTGCCAAGGCCATCGCCGTCGCCGTGGCACCCATCGGCGACCAGCCGGCGGGGATAAAGAGCAAGGCCACCGCCCGAAGTGAACCCTAACCCTAGCTGTTGTTTCCCCCTCCCCTGCTGCGGCACTGCCCATCTATTCGAGCTCGCCGTGCGGAACCGCGGCCGCGCCGCTGTGTCCATCGTGGCCAACAACCACCGCAAGACTCGCCACCTTGTCCCCCACGCTCCCCGTCGATGGCTACGCCACCCCGCCAAGTGAATCGAGCCGAGGAGCCCGACAAAGTCGCCATCAGGGTTGTCTTCAACCTCTGGATCGCCGGCGTTGCAAACACAATCCGTCGCGCTCCGGTCTCCCTCGAGCCCATTGCCTCCCCCTACACGCTCAGGGTGAGCTGATGCTCCGAATCCCCCTCGTCGTTCTCTATTTCACGCGCTAGAACACCTTCCCCCATCTAGGCTTTCTCCGGCCGCTACCGTGGTGCACGCCGTCGTTGGTGTGGTCCGCCCCAGCGCGCGAAAACAGAAGGAATCGACGCGGTGCAGCACAGGGAACCCATAGGACTTGCTCGCGTTCGAAATGATGGCCTGAGTGCAGCGTTCGCTCAGCTTGGCGTCTCCACGGTGGCCCGCCGCTGGCGGGCAGGCGGGCAGTTGGGCTAAGCCCCCTCTGACCCACTACCATGTGGGCCAATGCCTACATAATTAGTGCTAATCACTGGATAAGATGACCCTGTTAGTTAAATTAGTAGATGACACATGGGCCCCAACCATTAGTTAATAAAACTGTTAGAGATAAACTTTGAGCCCCTTACATGTGGGCCAGACACTTAAGCTAATTCCATAATAAATTAAATTGCATAATTAAGTCTCTCTCTCCATGACAGATATGCCCCACTTGCTAATTAAACTAAATAGATAAATTAATTGTTTATCAGTGTATGACATGTGGGCCCTGTCTCTATTTAAATTTAATAAAATGAATTATTAATACTGTGAGGTTGACAGGTGGGTCCCCTCTATTAGTTGACTAGCCAACATCACTGTTTTGGATAATGTCTATTTATTAATAAAAACAAGTCCAGTAAATGTTTTTAAATTGATTTAAACTTTGAAAATCAATATCTTTTAAACCGTAAATCAGATGGAAAAACTTTATACATCAAAATTGATCAAAAAATATAACGAATACGAATACGCTATCCGTATGTCAACCACACTCCTCTAACACAGCGAACATGGTCATCCCCCCTCCGAGCCGTCTGTCGATAATCACCCGGAGCCAGAATTTCATCCCCGGGTGAATTCCCGCTCCAAGCAACGTGCATTGCACTGGGTTAGAACACCATTAACATTGCATCTCTCATGTCATGCATCTTTTTGTATATGCTTGCTTTGTATTCACTGTTTCTTCCCCCCTTTATTCTCTGGTAGACCCCGCTGCTGTCGACGACACCGCTGCTTGGTAGGACTACTTCGTCGACGACCCTACCCCTACCGTCGAGCTTCCAGGCAAGCAGAGCCATTCTCTTTTCCAGATATCGCCTATCTTTCCGTACATTTGTTGCACTAGGCATCTTACTACTGCTGCTATGTTGCTTACCTATTCAATTTCATATCCTGTCATTGTCGCCCCTTGATGTATCTTTCTTGATCCTATGCTTCCTACTATAATTATATATTATATTCAGCAGTGAGCCCTGTGCTTTTCTTGTCAACTAGGATTAGATAGAGGGCCGTGATCACTCAGGGGAGTGACGCAGATACAACTTATTACAACTGCACAGGTACGGTACAATGCAGACACCGCTTAAGGACCCTACCTCGGCTCTGCCAAGCCACCATCAAGTTTGAGCTATCGAGGAGTAATCCTCGTACTCCACTCGTTGCTGACTCTGTATAGCCACCCTAGGATCTTGAACACGGTTGTCCTTAAGGTAAGAAGTCGGGCTACCAACGGTGCCCGCAAGTGTATTGCGACGGGACGATAGGGAGGGTACGACTAGTGTACACGTGTGCTTGGACCCTGGTCGTTGGCCACGAGAGTTACCAAACCACGAAAGTCGAGCTCCTCCAGGGGAACACGCGAGATAAGGTAAGGAGTCGATTCACCTTGTTGGTAACCGCGCACTTTGACGGGACGACAGAGCGGGCACCGATGTACTGGTGCTCCTGGCTGCTGTTCGTTGTCCGTTGTGTTGTTAGTCAGACATCGATAACGGTTATCTGCGAGATAATAATAAAATGCTAAATGGTTCGGTGGATGACTTGAGAGGCCCGTTGGCCTGTACGCACTACCTTCACGTGGGATAAGGAGTTATGGGCTCCCCTGCGTCGTAGTTCATTCGAAATCTCTTCAGATGTCAGCAGTACTGCGGTCTGATTGCCGGGAAGTTGTGTGTCTTCTTTACTTTCGAGTGGTCTTTGCTTTTTCTTCCTACCCATCCTCGCACCGTGTAGGAGCGTGAAGGGTGAGGGTCCTATACCCCTGATCGCATAGGATTTAGTCCGGAGGATGGCCTCTCTGCTGAGCCTAGGATGGGCTGCGGCCTGTCGGACAACTTTGGTGGAGCATTCCCTAACAAGGTGCCCGCCACCTTGGAGATCCGAGCGTGCAGGTTGAATAGTAGTGCACCCCTGCAGGGAGTTTAATCTATTCGAATAGCCGTGTCCACGGTAACACGACGCTTTATGCTGAAGCTGGATCTTACCACTACAAACTACTACTATTAAACTGTATGGTTCCGGGTCTTCTTCCTCGCAGGGAAATCGAGGAGGGAACTCGGAGGCATTAGAACTTATTATTATACAATGTTGCAACAACTTCTGCTGCAACTTTATGCTTTATATAAACTGTTGGTTATTCTCTCCTCATGTTGCAAGACTCGTCGGAAGATCCTAGTCTTCGATAGGCCTAGTTTCTCTTCCTTATTCTAATTTTCTATCCTTCAGTCCACTATATATAGCCTCCCCTTCCATTTGATACAAATGCAAAAATGCTTATTAGCGGACGTAAGACTCGCGGGTATGCTAGATACTCAGCCTTGCTTCATTTCCCCTTTTTGTTTTCCCTGATTGGCGGATGCAATCGACGTTGGAGCCCAGGAGCAGGAGTACCCCAGGGGAGACTACTACGACGTCGAGTTCCCCGTCGACCAGGAGTAGTTCGGTGGATCCCGGGCAGAAGGCCTCACCTTTTTGATCTGTACCTCTGATGTCATTTGTGCTAGCCTTCTTAAGAAAAAACTTGACTAACTATGTCCGTACTCTGATATTATGGCTTGTATAACTTATGTATTCGGATTCTCGTGATCCCCGGTTTGTAATCTCAGATTTATCTTATTTGTGTCTAGTGTTGTGTTGTGATATTCTCACCGTGGCACCCTGATTTCGGTCGTGTACCCTGCGTGTATGATTACTGTACATGGCTTGATTTTTGGGGCGTCACATTAGTCCAACTTTTGGTTATACTTGTCATTACTTTCTCATAAGGACCTTATGAGTTGAGATTGCTGTTAAGGATGCTTGAGTTTGGTGAAGGAATCACGATGCTTCTTGTCCGTATTCTATTTATCGACTGACGGGGATCAACCCCGGCAAATCCAATGGTCAGGGACCCTGGGTTAGTCATGAGAGGCGCAGGTTGGACGATAGCTCGTCGACAAACAAGGAGGCTCGCTCCTGCTCGATATTATTGATTAGGGAGATGCGATTACATAGCAAGCCGAGGCTGGAGCGCTCAGGGCTAGGGTTACAGGTGAGATTGCATATCTTTCGCGTTGCCCCTCCTAGCCCTTATATACCGGGCTAGGTCTCGGGGAATTAATCTACGTGTACAGGTAAACTTTCCTAACCCGAGCTTGCTACTTTCGGCAGGTCTTCGCACCTTCCCTGTGAGTCGAGGACTTCTACGTCGGTGCCATCTAGTGGGCCGGGGCCGTATCTTCATGGGCCTTCTGCCTTCATGGACACTAGGTGGGCTCATCCGTAGGAGTCGTGGGGTCACCCCCTCGTAAGTAGCCCCCGAGTGCCTGGGGGACTCGAAGAGTCGCGCAGGGACTCGAGTACATTTATATGTCGTTCATTGATATGCACGGTTCATCCGTGGGTCGCTGGCAGTTTGGTGGCCATGACAAAACCTGTTTCGAGGGATGCTAAGGTGAAAGGGCCCAAGGAGTCGACGGGTCGAGCCTTGGTGAATTTCACTAGGGAAAATACCGCAGTAGCCTAATCAAACCCATGTCCCTCGATGAGAGCTTGGAACACTGGTGTCGAGCAAAAGTCCGGCCGCTTCAGGTCTTACGGTGTTCATTTGCCGCCAGTAATGTGTGTAGCCTAAGGCGCGTCCGCCCGGCTTATCTATCATGCTCTGCGCATGGGAAAGGTTGGGATTGAAATCGCTCTTCGGCAAGTCCCAGCCTGGCCGTACTTCGCAGCGGGGTCTTACCTACACGCTAATCTTGCCTGGTATCTGGGCACAGTGTATCGTGTTCCAGGAAAGTGTGTTTTTGAGGCGCGGAGCCTTATAGCATTGCACCCGCTTGGAACAAAACATCAAGCGAGCTGTTCACTCATTCACCCGAGGAGCTTTTTTTCGAGTGCTCTGTCGGGGGGTTTTTCACGAGTAGTAACTCGAATGCCGTTTTCGGCTCTTCGGGTGAGGGAGCACCCGGGACTCTTAGCGCCGTATGGTCTTGGCGAACGTTTGTTTGTCTTTCGTCAAGTTGAGGGAGCACCCGAGACTCTTATACGTGCGAGTGTTCACTCGAGCACGTGGCTAACCTTTAGGTGAGGGAGCACCCGGGACTCTTATGATGTACGCTCCCGATGGGAGTAAGATGTTTTTCTTCCTTGGGGGAAAAGATCTGAAAGATGGAATCTGTTGGCCTTGATGTCTTTTTGGTTTTTCCTTTGCTGTTTGTGAGGGGCAGTGATGCCTCTGTTTGATGGCTGGCAGTGATGCTCTGCCATTGAACCGTCACATCTTTAGGACCGGTCATAATGATGGCCGCTGTGGCGTGCGGCATGCGTCGGTTGGGTTTCCCAGGCGCATGTTTGGAAACGCGCGCGAATTGACGCCTCTTGCGTACAGTGCGTCCCGTGAGAGAGCATCTTCGTCTTGGAGTTCGAGACGGCTGGGACGATTGGTCTTTGAATTAATTGTTGCTGCCGTTTTGGCTTCTCTGTGCCTTGATGGTAGTTTGTTCTATAAATAGGCCTTTCTCTTCCACGCTTCTATCCAACTTGCTGCTTCGCCTCTTTCTCCGTCTCTTCTTCCGCTCATGGTTCCTGGGCGAGGTGTTGGCCGTGCCCGTGGTCGTCGTAGCCGTGGTGGCTGCACACCACGTTCATGCCGTGGTGGTCGCCGTGGTGCGGTGCCAGTTCCTTCCTCCTCTCCCTTGGAGGAGGGATTCTGGCGCTACGATTTTATTTTGCATGTTCGTGGCCAAAGTGCCAATCGCATCCTTCTTCCCTCTGCTTTTTCTACCATTGTCTCTGAACGTGGCTTGGGTGGTTTGCTTCTGCACCTTCAAGGGAGATGTTGATCTCCTTCTTATGTTGATTTGGAGGTTGATAGTTCTCGCTTGATTTTTCTTGGCTCTAGTTGGAGTTAATTTTCTCGGCGGTTGAATTTGCGGGATGGTGATATGCTCAGCTGTCGTTTTGATGGTGAGAGCACTGTTGTTGTCCGTGCATTTGATCCGATTGGTAATAGCATGGATCCGTATGGGCAGGAGTCGAGCAGCGACAGCTCCATAAAGTCGAGGAGTCATTCGCCTACGTCTTCGACTGCTTTGTCCTCCGGGGACTCTTCTGGTGGTGGTGGCGAGTCGTCTTCGACTGCTTCCTCCTGTGCCTCTGAAGAAGATCTTGATGTCAAGCCACCGGTTAAACGAGCGCGGAAGACGACCTTGTAGAACAGGAGGTGGCGGCGTCATCTTCGCCGACAGTTTGGGCGGAGCTGGAGAAGAAGCTAGAGGAGCAGGAGAAAAAGTTGGTGGAGCAGCGTCCCCAATGGATCCCCAAATAAGTCGAGCTTCACCTTTTGTTATGTCATTGACATCATGGGCCTGCTGCTTCCACCCCTACTTTGTCTGTGATGATGCACTTGTACTAGAGTAGGTTACCCCTCATGGGCACACATGTAGAAGTCATAATTCCTTGGGTGATTTTCTCTTGTAACAGGAGCTTCCTTCTATCCAAATGTAGTTGAGTCTTTTCGTACTGAAGATTATATCTATGATGGAAACTGTGTTTTATCCTTTGTAGTGGAATTTATACTTGAGCCTTTTATCCCACCGAAAACTGTGTCTTGACCATTAGGAGCTATCTTCGAATCCTTTTGTAACTGAGAGTCTTTTACTGCTGGGGACTGTCTTCGAGTCCATCCTATACTTGGTACTGTTGGTTCTATCGGGTGTGCGACAGCGCTCCCGATGGGAGTAGCCCCCAAGGCTACCCTTGAGTCGAAGGGTCAGGCGTAGGATAAAATTTTGTTTCCTTTGTTGTGTTTTTATCGGCTGCGCGGCAGCGCTCCCGATGGGAGTAGCCCCCGAGTCTTTAGGTGATTGTTGGCGATCAGGTGAAGACTAGATGAGCTTGTCCTTCCTCCGAAGTGTTTTAAAAAGTCCCTGGATGTCATGGGAGTGTTGATGGTCGTCTCTTGGGTGGGGTTTGTGCTCGAGACCCCGAGTGCTTCATGAAGAAGATCGCGTAAGCGGTAGAGTTGCTTGGGGGGGGGGGTTTCTCTTAAGCCCCCGAGTACTTCGGTTGAGATCGCGTAGGCGATAGAGTTGCTCGGGGGGGAGCTTTTTCTCTTAATCCCCCGAGTACTTCAGTTGAGATCGCGTAGGCGATATAGTTTCTTGGGGGGAGTTTTTTCTCTTAAGCGCCCGAGTACTTTGGTTGAGATCGCGTAGGCGATAGAGTTGCTAGGGGGAATTTTTTTCTCTTAAGCCCCCGAGTATTTCGGTTGAGATAGCGTAGGCGATAGAGTTACTCGGGGGGGAGTTTTTTTCTCTTAAGCCCCCGAGTACTTCGGTTGAGATCGCGTAGGCGATAGAGTTGCTCGGGGGGGGAGTTTTTTTCTCTTAAGCCCCCGAGTACTTCAGTTGAGATCGCGTAGGCGATAGAGTTTCTCGGGGGGGAGTTTCCTCTTCAGCCCCCGAGTACTTCGGTTGAGATCGCGTAGGAGATAGAGTTGCTCGGGGGGAAGTTTTTTCTCTTAAGCCCCCGAGTACTTCGGTTGAGATCGCGTAGGCGATAGAGTTGCTCGCGGGGGAGATTTTTCTCTTAAGCCCCCGAGTACTTCAGTTGAGATCGCGTAGGCGATAGAGTTGCTCGGGGGGGGGGGAGTTTTTTATCTTAAGCCCCCGAGTACTTCGGTTGAGATCACGTAGGCGATAGAGTTGCTCGGGGGGGAGTTTCCTCTTCATCCCCCGAGTTCTTTGAGATGGCAGTATTTGGGAGACATTTATTTTATTGCGGTCAAGCGATTTACATGAGTTGCCAGTCATGTCCGACCGATAGGGGCTATGGATAGAATAGTCGCAAGTTTGCTATGTTCCAAGGGTTGCCCACGTCCTCGTCTGTCTTTGGGTTCTTCAGCCAGTAGGCGCCGCCTCCGATGACTTGGGAGATTATGACTGGTCCTTCCCATTGGGGGGGCAAGTTTGTGGACCTTCTCTTGTATTAGTCATAGGACTAGAACACCTTTGTTGAAGGTTATAGTGCGCAGTCGACTGCTTTGGTAGGTACGCAGTTTGTCTTGGTACCCTTCTAATTTTGCCAGGGCTGTGTCTCTTGCTTCGTCAGCTGTATCTTTGTCGTCTTATAATGCTTCTTCTGCTTCTTCTTCCTCATATCCGGTGACCCGGGGTGCTCCGAACTTGAGGTCATGTGGCAGAACTGCCTCTGCTCCGTACACCATGAAGAAGGGTGTGTATTGGGTTGCAGTGTTTGGCGTGGTTTGTAAGCTCAACGGGACCACGGGGAGTTCTTCTATCCAGTTACCGGCGGCTTGCTCGAGTGGTGTGAGGAGTCGTTTCTTGATTCCTCCACAGAAAAGGCCGTTTGCTTTTTCCACCTGGCCGTTGGACTGTGGGTGCGCGACTGATGCGTAATTGATTTTGATGCCCAGTTCTTCGCAGAAGTTCTGAAATTCTGCGGCCGTGAAGTTCGTGTCGTTGTCCGTGATGATGTTGTGTGGTACTCCGAATCTGAAGATAATCGACTTGATGAAGTTGACAGCCATGAGATCTGTGGAGCTGGTGATGGGCACTGCTTCGATCCACTTTGTGAACTTGTCGACTGCGACGAGCAAGTGTGTCCTTCCGCCCTTTGATGATTTTTTTAGTGGGCCTACCATGTCGAGTCCCCAGGTGGCGAACGGCCAGGATAGTGGTATGGTCTTGAGTTCTGATGCGTGAGCGTGTGGCATGTTGGCGAATTTTTGGCAGGCGACGCAACATCGCACGATTTCCTCTGCGTTTTTCATTGTTGTGGGCCAGTAGAACCCAGCTCGAAATTCTTTGGACACGAGCACTCGACTTCTCGCGTGGTGTCCGCAGGTGCCTTCGTGGATTTCGAGCAAAAGGGCTTTGCCTTCCTCTTCGTCAATGCACTTTCGGAGTATCTGGGTGATGATGCGCTTATATAGTTGTCTGTTTATCACCGTGAATGCCTTGGATCGTCAGCTGATGCGTCGTGCTTCGACCACGTCTTGTGGTAGCGTGCCTTCGATTAAGAATCGGGGGAACGGTTTTGTCCAGACGGGTCCTTCGAACTCTGTCGGGGCTGTGCTGTCAGATGTGCTGGTGCTTGTGCCTTCTGATAGGGTTGCTGCTTCCACCTGCGCTATTTCTGTTGCGTCTTCGCCGTCCGCGACTGCTTCAGATGTTGCTGCCTGCACCTTGATGAACCTCCGGTTGATGCTTTCGAGAAAAATGCCTGGTGTTACGGGCGCCCTGGTCGAACCGATGCTCGCGAGCTCGTCGGCTTCTGTGTTGTTGTCCCTGGTGATGTAGTTGAGCTCAGAACCGTCGAAATTTCCTTCGAGTTCGTGGTAGAGCTTTTGGTATGCCGCCATGTTGTCGGCTATTGCGTTGCAGTTTCTCATCGTCTGCTGGACGACGAGGTTGGATTCCCCGTAAAATTATGAGTCGAGTGGCTCCGCACGTTTTGGCCATGCGCATGCCATGGAGGAGTGTCTCGTATTCTGCTTCGTTGTTGGAGGCGTGAATGAAGTTGATATGGAGGACGTATTTCAGCTTTGTTCTTTTGGGGGAGATGAGTACAACTCCTGCCCCAGCTCCTTGTTGTTTCTTGGACCCATCGAAGAACATTGACCATGAGATTGATAGGTCTGGGGGTCCTGGTGTTTGAACCTCCGTCCACTCGACCAGGACATCTGGGAGTACTTGGGCTTTGATGGCTGTTGGGTGCTTGAACCGCAGGTCCCGTGGGCTGAGCTCGATGTTCCACTCGGCGACTTGCCCGGTTACTCCAGGGTTATTGAGTATGTCGGCGAGTGGTGCGCTGCTCACGATTGTGATAGGGTGCTCGTCGAAGTATTGGGACACCTTTCTTGAGGTCATGATGATGGCTAGTAGTAGCTTCTGATAGTGCGGGTACCGCTGCTGGGATTTGGTCAGGAGCGTGCTAAGGTAGCAGATTGGTCTCTGGATGCTCTGAACTTTGCCTTCTTCTGCGCGTTCGACAACGAGCGATGTGCTTACCACACTGCTGCGTGCTGCCACGTAGAGGTATAGCTTCTCTCGCTCCTTGGGTACCGCCAGGATTGGTGGGGTCGAAAGCGTCTTTTTCAGGTCCACGAATGCTTGGCGGGCTTCCTCCGTCCACTCGAATTTCTCTCCTTTCCTGAGCAGCTGGTAGAAAGGCAGCGTGCGTTCTCCCAGCCTGCTGATGAAGCGGCTTAGGGCTGCGAGTTTTCCAGTAAGCTGTTGTACTCCTTTGACGTCAGTTGGTTCTTGCATGCGGTTGATGGCTTGGACTTTCTCGGGGTTTGCTTCGATCCCGCGGGCAGAGACCATGTAGCCGAGCAACTTTCCTGCCGGTACGCCGAATGCGCACTTCTTTGGGTTGAGTTTGATTCTGTATTTGTTCAGTGCCGCGAAGGTTTCGCGCAGGTCGTCAAGTAGTGTCGCTGATTTATAGGTCTTGATGATGATGTCGTCTACGTAGACTCGTATGTTTCTTCCGATTTGCTCCTTCAGGCAGGCCTGCATCATTCGTTGGTAAGTGGCGCCTGCATTTTTGAGCCCGAAGGGCATGGTCTTGTAGCAGAATACTCCGTAGGGGGTGATGAACGATGTCTGTACTTCGTCTTCTTCCTTCATTCTGATCTGGTTGTATCCTGAGTAAGCGTCAAGAAAGGAGAGTAGATCGCACCCTGCTGTTGAGTCGATTAACTGATCGATTCTAGGCAGGGGGAAGTGGTCTTTCGGGCAATGTTTGTTGACTGGTCCGTAGTCGACACACATGCGTAGTATGGCCGTGTCTTTCTTGGGCAGCAGGACTGGGTTGGCTATCCAGGTGGCTTTCTTCGTTCCTCGGATGAACTGGGCGTCGAGTAACCGGTTGACTTCCTCTCCGATTGCTCTGCGCTTGGGCTCCGAGAATCGTCTCAGCGCTTGCTTCACTGGCCTCGTGCTTGGCTTGATGCGTAGGGCGTGTTCCGCGAATTCGCGTGGTATCCCAGGCATGTCGGCTTGGCACCAGGCGAATATTTCACATTCGTCTCGAAGGAAAGCGAGGAGAGCCGCTGCCTGCTCCTCTGGTAGGTGGGCGTACACGCGGACTATTTTGTCTGGGTCCGTCTGGTGTACTTGGTGAGTGACTATGTCACCGTCGATGCTGAAGTCGCGTCCGTACTCCCTGGATTCGCTTCGGTTCGTCAATGGGAGGGTACTCTTGTCCGTCACCATGGCTATTTCTCTAAGTTCTTTTTTGTCTTCGAATGTGTCGGAGATTCTGTGGAAGTCACGATCACATTGATCTGATTTGATGAAACTTCCGTTGATCGTGAGGACTCCTGATGATCCTGGCATCTTGAGCTTGAGGTAGGCGTAGTGTGGGACCGCCATGAATTGCGCGAATGTTGGTCGTCCCAGTATGGCGTGATACTCCGATTGCCAGTCGAGTATCTCGAACTCGAGGACGTGCTTTGCGAAGTTAGGCCGGTTGCCAAAGACGAGTTCGAGTTCGACGACCCCGAGGGATGTGGCTGCTTCTCCTGGGACTACCCCGTGCAACTCGGTGCTTGATTTTCTCCACACTGATCATGGGATCAGCATCTTTTGCAGGGTGCTGGCGAAGATGATGTTCATGCTGCTGCCACCGTCCATGAAGACCCGGTCCATGTAGTATCCTCCGATTTGTGCATCGAGTACAAGGGGTGCATGCCCCGGTCTTGGGACTGCAAGTGGATGGTCGTCCTGTGAGAACGTGATGCTGGTCTCCGTGTCATGCAATTGGTAGGCTTTGACTATGTTTATGCTCTCGGCTGCTCTGGCCTGCATGGTTTGGGCGTCGCGTTGTGCTTGTGGTACTCTTCCTTCTTGGATCATGAGCACCTGTTCTTGCGACGGGCTGTGACGTCCTTCCGGGTTTGAGGTCGGTGATTGCTCGGGTCGCTGGGTGCGTCTATCATCTTTCTGCTTCTCCTTCTTAAGGTCGTCGGCTAGCTCGTTGAACAAGCGGCAGTCTGTCAAAGTGTGCCCTGACCTGACGCGTCCCTAGTCATCCTCGAAGATGTGGATCGTGAAGGGTCCTGCTAGCTGCTCTCTGGCCGTGAGTTTGCTGGATCCGGCATGCCTCTTCCTTCTTGAGATTCTGAAGATCTGCTCGTGATCTTCCGGGTGCACATGGAAGCGGGTATCGATTTCGATTCCTCTACTCATGTCTTGGTTCCTGATGAGGTTGGCGAATTCATCCGGCCTTCGATCTGGGTCGTAGTACCCGCCAACAGGTGTCTTGGAGTCGCTGTCCTGGTTGACGGCAGATGCTCGTGCGGCGGTATGTTGTCGAGTGGTCGTCGGTTGCGCGACTGCGCGATGTGGATCGTTCATTGGGTCTCTACCGTAATTATCCCATGCGCGCCTTTTGGGTTGTCGATTCCTTCTGCCTTGGCGGTGATTCTGCTGATCGCTGGATTCGATCTCTTAGTCATTGTCTTGATGTCCGGCGGGTGCCCGGGCGGTGGTGGGTTGTCGGAAGATTTGCGAGTCCTCCGCTGCGCGTTGCAGTTCGTCGAGTGCGATCTCTTCGTAGAGGCCCCTCGCCGTTCTTCTGGGTCGTCGACTCCTACGGTGCTGGCGGTGTGCTTGGTTGTCATCGTAATATTGGTCTTGGCATGACTGTAGCTCGAGTGGTCTTGATGGGGCGGCGGAGATTTCCGCCGTGATCCTGAATCCTTCGAGTGGGCTAAGTCTGGGTCTTGCCCTTGAGTTGTAGCTTGCTGAAGATGGGACCGCCGAGATCGTGATCCCAACCTGCGTGGTTCCCACAGACGGCGCCAATTGACGGGGATCAACCCCGGCAAATCCCATGGTCAGGGACCCTGGGTTAGTCATGAGAGGCGCAGGTTGGACGATAGCTCGTCGGCAAACAGGAAGGCTCGCTCCTGCTCGATATTATTGATTAGGGAGATGCGATTACAGAGGAAGCCGAGGCTGGAGCGCTCAGGGCTAGGGTTACAGGTGAGATTGGATATCTTTGGCGTCGCCCCTCCTAGCCCTTATATACCGGGCAAGGTCTCGGGGAATTCATCTACGTGTACAGGTAAACTTTCCTAACCCTAGCTTGCTCCTTACATTTTCGCACCTTCCGTGTGAGTCGAGGACTTCTACGTCGGTGCCATCTAGTGGGCCGGGGCCGTATCTTCATGGGCCTTCTGCCTTCATGGACACCAGGTGGGCTCCTCCGTAGGAGTCGTGGGGTCACCCCCTCGTCATCGACACTTCACTTTCTAAATTTGTGGACAGGTTTACCGAGCTTAGTATTCGCTTGGGGACAAGCGAGGTCTAAGCTTGGGGGAGTTGATATGTCCAAAATGCATCACTATTCTATATAGTAATTCTTTCTATTCTTATGTTGTTTTGGCTTATTTTACACAGTTTGAAAATTTTCGATGCCGAAGCAGCAGACGCAGAATTCAGCGGTAAAAAGTGGACCCTGAGTTGCTGAAGGAGAAGACCTCAAAATAACTTGAAAATCGACGGAGGGTATTTTCGAGAAGGATGACGAATACACGCAAAAGAGGGGCCAGAGGGGGCCACAGGGTGCCCAGGCGGCCACCTGGCGCGGCACCACCCTGGCCGCGCGGGGAGGGCACCTGGACCCCTGGGGCCACTCTCGGCTCCCCCCCTTTGGCCTATATATCACATATCGTCCAAAAACCCAAAAAGCATAGGAGTTTCGCAAGTTCCACCGCCGCTCCGTGGCGGAAACCAATAGAGGAGAAAAGACATCTCCGGCAGGGAGATTCCGCCGGGGAGAACACCTCCCGGAAGCGGAGATCATCGCCATCGTCATCACCATCGTCATGGGCATCATCGAGAACATCATCAACATCATCCCCAACATTAGCACCATCTCCATCTTCATCCAATCTCACCTCACAAGTCCAACTTGTGTTGTAATCGGTACTATCTATCCTCTCTACTCTACCGGTGTTGATTGCTACCGTGTGATGAATGCTATTGAGTTTTCTGGGAGAAATATCATTGTGTCCATATTCTTAACCATATATTTATCCCCACTGATCATGATCTCTTTTATATCTTGTGAGTAGTTACTTTATTTCTTGAGGACATGGGAGAAGACTAGTTGTTAGTAGTCATATGATGTTGAAGTAATATGTGTTGTTTGATATTTAAGTTGTGTTGTTATTTTCCTAGTGGTGTTGTGTGAGTCGAACACTAAACACTTCGCCTTATTAAGGACCTAGGGGATGCATTGTGTATAAAGAATGCTTAAGGTGGGTTGCCGGAGTGACAGAAACCTAAACCCCAGTTCGCACGCTTTTGCACAAGGGAACAATGGATCATGGATCGTATTGCTATGGTTAGGCTTATTCCTTAATTACTATCTTGTATTTGCGGATACTTGCAAGATGTTTAATCATATGAGTGCAATCATATTAGTCTAGAGGGTGTACTAGCATAGATCCACCTACTCAACACTTATCAACACAACACATAGTACCTATACGGAATATGGCAAAAGCACGTGACTATTTCTCCCGTGTCTCCTCAAGAAAGCTTTAGCCTTTATAAGTTTAGTTTCTAGGCCTATCCTTTGCTCAAAAGGATTGGTCCACTTGTTACTCCTCAGTGCCCCTCAGTTTACTCGCTTTTACCTTTCTGTTGCTTATACCGAAAACACCTAAAACGCTATCTTTCAGTTCCTGCAGCTATTTCTTTACCAAAGTCACTTACCAATACCTTCTTCTTCTCGTTGGGTTCAACACTCTTATTTATCGAAAAACCTACAAACAGTCCCCCACAGTTGAGGATCCTCAGTGTCGCCAACACACCTAATACAACTAGGAGTTGTATAGGTGCACTAGTTCGGCGAAGAGATGGTAAAATATGTCTGATAGGTGTGGCAAAGCAAGGTAATATAAATCTGTAGTAAAAATTATAGCAAGGTAGAAAGTGACCAAAGTGAGAACAAAGAGTGTAACAATGGTGAGAAACAATGCCTAGGATTCATACTTTCACTAGTGGAAACTCTCAACAACATTAACATAGTATTAAGATTGTCTCCCGTAGGACTCCAAGGTCGACAAGTAGGTGGTTCGGCAAGTGAGGCGCCGTTTGAAGATAATCGCTTGCTTCTCCTAGACCTGCACACACACAGATAGCTTTTGTCCCAACGAGTTCAGAGAAGTTGTCATTCCTCCGGCCTTGTTGTTTACAAAGGATAAAACGCACAGGATAATAATGATAGATAGTGATAGCTACGAAAAAGTAAATACTAAAAGTAAATTGAAGGTGTAAACAGTAGTAGTAATATGGACCGGGGTCCCATGATGTTCACTAGTGATGTCTCTCTCCCAAAAGATGATAAAATAGCCATGCGAGGTAAACAAATTACAGGTGGGCAATTGACAGGATTTTGTGCGCAAACCAATGCTAATTATGCAAAACAGAAAGGAAGAGGCTCAAAAGCAGGGCAATACGCCAAGACAAGTAGACCGAAATCCATCTGTATCTACCCACTAATCATACACCTTGAGACATCTATCCAGAACATCTCGCTGGTATTAAGTTGCAAATCCCACCCAAAGTGTAAACTAAAAGCAACGGACAACTGCATTAAAGAACTTTGCGTAAATTAAATAATCCTTGCACCCGCAAGTACAAGCACCGTTGTTTTCCCCCTTGTGGCAACAACACATCCCCTAGACTCATGTTTCTAACACTCAAGCTAGTCATCGGGGGGCATGAACCCACAATCATGCATAACGCTCCCTCTTGGAGTCACCACCTACTACTTGGCCAAAGCAATAAAAAGCAACGGAGAACATGCAAGAGTTACTCAAGAACATAAATATGAAAGAAGAGAATCAAATATATAACTCAATCACAATATGAACATAATATCTTAATACATCGGATCCCAGAAAATTCAGCATAGCAACAGCAGAAAGATTACATATGTTGCATCGATCATGTAGGGAAGCTCACGAGGGCTAATCCATGAAGAACAAAGAGGGGAGGAGAACATCACATAGCTACTTATCATGGACCCATGGTCCAAGGTGGACTACTCACGGTTCATCCGGCAAGCATCCATGGTGGTGGAGAAGCTCCCGGAGGTGATTCCTCCCTCCGAGAGGGTGCCGGGAAGAGGTCTTCTGGTGCTCCCGATCTTGGAAGCGCGGCGGCGGCGGAACAGATGAGAGATCGCGAAAAAGGGTTCCGTCCCCGAGGATTTCTCGTGACGGGGAATAAATAGGCGAAAGGGGGCAGCCAGAGGTGGGCCAGGGGCTCCAGGCGCCCCCCTGGCACGGCCAGGGGCTTGGTCGCGCCCTCTGGCTTCCTGGGACCCCCCTGGCTCCCCTCTGGCCCCTCTCGATCTTTTCTCGAAGCTTCCGATACGCTGATTTTTCCTATTTTTTTCCCGGAATTTTTCTGGTACTTTTAATAAGGGGGAAACCTGAAATAGAAAAACAGCAGAAAACAGGAACTGGCACTGAGGTGCACTGAGTTAATAGGTTAGTCCAAATATGATCGAAAGTGTACGGAAGTTCATCAATATCATAGCAATATCACACAAAAGAGGCATGGAGCAAGCAGAAATTATAGATACGTTTTGGACGTATCAACATCCCCAAGCTTAATTCCTGGTCGTCCTCGAGTAGGTAAATGATAACAAGCATAATTTCTGTGGTGACATGCTAACAACCATATAAGAAGTTTGTAAGTAAAGTAATCAAAGCATGCAATTCAATTCAAGTCATAACAGGCAAGAGTCTATATCGAGTATTGAAATAAGCAACATAAGAACATAAAGGTGCAAGAGCTCTCGCTGTTCGTGACTCAAATGTCTCACAAAAGTGTTTGCGTGCAAGAAAGGGGATAGGGATATACGAGAAAAAGTATTTTTTATTTTTGAGAACTCAATCTACTAAAGTGTCACACTTGGTCTTCTTTGGAATATTATCTTGACTCATCCCCAGACCACTAGCCAGGTACAAGTCAGAATGATTCACTCCTTTTCGACATTTTGAGCACTCATGCAATGGATGAGCGTAAGCAAGAAAGTTGAAACTTAGGATGGCAAAGAGAGAATAAGATGGAGGAGGAAGACAAAAAAGGTGTGAAAGTCTCACATCAATGAGGAAAATCATAGGCGAGAGAAAGCCAAATGATAGATATGATGTGAGGAGTAGGGATTGCCATGCAACGGATGCACATGTGAGCTAAAAGCTCTCCAATGGAACTAGTGGGGGTGCATCCAACTTGCTTGCTCAAGAAGACCTAGAGCTCATTTGAGGAGGCTCATCATTGGAATATACAAGCCAAGTTCTATAGTGTGAAGGTCCCCACATAGTTATATGCATGAATGATAATCTCTATGGAGTACAAGATACAAGATGGAGTACGAGTGTGGATCTCTCAAAAAGGAATAGTAGTGTGCCCCCTTCTCTCTTTTTATTTCTCTTTTTTTTCTATTTCTATTTTTTGGTATTTTTTTGTATTTTTTGGTGGCTTCAATGGCTCTTTCTATTTACCTCTCATTTGTCCACTTTGGGATCTTTTAATTTGTCCACTTTGGGATCTTTTCCTCACTTTAGGGTCAACACTCTATACATTACAAGAAGTATAGAAGATCTTTCACACTTTACAAAGTACTCGAATCATAAAGAAAATGTAACTATCATGATGTATGCAAATGTATGCCTCTGCCAGTGTAGCAGGATATGCAATGATACTAGCGCGTCATGTAGCAATGATTAGGGAAAGTCCCAACTAGCATGCGGCTCATCGATCAAGCAAGTAGCATGTATGACATGAAAATCAAGTCATGAGAAGATGGATGTTGCATGTCAATATATCTCGGAAAGGCTATGAAAATGCTTTGATAGGTAGGTATGGTGGCTGTTTTGAGGAAGGATATAAGGAGCCTTATGATGACAGAGCGTATCGTGCCAAGGGTTTGGATGTACCGGCAAAGGTGGACGCTAACTCTCGGAGTGAGAAGAAAGCAATGCACGGCATAGGAGAGGCTAGCAGAATATGGGAAGGTGGAAGTGTCAACTTTCGAATACTAACATTAGTCCGAAGAACTCATGCACTTATTATCAGTAACTCTCAATCTAATAAGGAGGTTAACAAAGAGACAATTACCCCGAGGAGGAGTGTATGGGGTTTTGTTATCCTTGCGCATCCTCGACTCATGGTACGTGAGTGTACTTTAATATTTGACCCCTCAGAAGAGTAGTGATCCAACTAGTAGCTAAAGTTCTCAACTAATTTGTAGGTTTTTGAAAATAAACTCGGATTGCCCAAAATACGACATCTATCACTAATAAGCTAAAGCTCTTGACACCAAAAGTACAAACATTACTCAAGACAACACCTCAAAACTATTGCAAGTTACTACTACAAAAAGAATAGCAACCTCAATTACCTACTTGAAGTCAAGACACAAAACTCAGTGCAACAGGCAAACGCTCTAATCAAGATAAACATGAAAACTCAAGAGAGTTCCAGCAACAAACTAAACAAAAGCTCTTTTAAAAGATAAACATGAAAGCTAAGAACAAAGCATGACAGCAGCTACGAAAAGATAAAGAACACACACAACAAAGATAAGCAGGAAAAAGTCCTATGTTGTGTTCTAAATTTTGGTAGTGGATCGTGTTTCTCTCGCACAAAAATAAAGCTGGGCTCTAACTTGTTATGAACAGCAAGAAAAGATAATAAAACTAAAAACAAAACCTAAGAGCGAGACGCTCCAAGAATAGCACATAACGCATGAAGCGATAAAAATATAGTGAAACGAGAGACCAACTGATAATTGTCGATGGAGAATGGGATGCACGGGGCCATCCCCAAGCTTAGACGCTTGAGGCTCCTTGAATATTTATTGGGGATGCATGGGGGCATCCCCAAGCTTGAACGCTTGACACTTCTTAATCTTCTTTCATCATCTTCCCTCGCAAACTTGAAAACTCCCTTCATACATAACTCATCATAATCTGATTAGCGAGGTTAGTACCCATAATAAAATATTTTTTCTCTACTGGAAATGAAGATAATCTTGAAGAGCTAATGTTTCTCAAGATTTCAAAAAAGTTTTTGCAAAGAAGAAGCAAGCTTAAGGTTTGTAAAACGAAGAAAAGGAAAAACAGGACAGAATCTGAGAAAAACTGACCAGAAGGTAGTAAAGAATTTTTTAGGGATACTTCTGCAACTCAAATCAAAAAACTCGGAACATACAAAAGTTTCGTAATTGTATAGAGCACGCTGTGTAAACAATTCAGCTCAAAAAGATGAACTGGGATTTTTCTCTGATTTTCTAGTCACGAGGACAGAGTCTATTTTTTGGACAGATACAATGATGTTGCTACAGTAGTAACAATCATCAAGACCACTAAAAACGGAAGAAAAACAAAAAGGGAATTCTAAATTCATTGCGGGGTGCCTCCCGAAAGCGCTTCTTTAAAGCCATTAGCTAGGATTAATGCAAATAGATCAAGTCTTTTCAAGAAAATAACTAGCCCGTGTGACGGACTCAAAAGGAAACTTAATCTTTTTTCTAGGGAAGTGTTCCATCCCTTTCTTGAGAGGGAATTGGAATTTTATAATCCCTTCTTTCATATCAATAACAGCACCAACGGTGCGAAGAAAAGGATGTCCCAAAATAATTGGACAAGAAGGTTCATATTCAATGTCCATAATAGTAAAATCAACGGGAACATAGTTGTCATTGACAATGATAAGAACATCATCTATCTTCCCCAAAGGTTTCTTTACGGAAGAATCAAAGAGACGAAAACCAAAAGAACAAGCATCAAAAGGTTTCAACTAAAATATATCTTACATTCTTTTGGGCATAACAGAGGTACTAGCTCCAAGATCACATAAAGCAAAGCAAGAAAAGTTATTCAACTTAATTTTATTCATAGGATCCCAACCATCTTCTATCTTTCTAGGTATGGAGGCTTCTAACCTAAGCTTCTCCTCCCTAGCTTTGATGAGAGCATTAGTGATATGCTCCGTGAAGGCAAGATTAAGGGTGCTAGTGTGCAGGTCTCTAGACATCTTGTGAAGGAAACGAATAACTTCAATAAGAGTGCAATTATCAAAATCAAGGTCACTACTATCAAGTAGAGTAGTAGTGGTGTCCTTTAGGATCACTTGTTTGGTAGCTTCTATAGTCATAGGAATTTCTTCTTCTACGGTTGAGGTCATAGTATCACCATTAATAGGTCCTATGGGACTAGGGGTACATTGGGTGCTAAGAGTTTGGATATCCTCAACCACTTGGATAGTAGCAACAGTATGGTGTGTAGGAAGGCTCTTAATTCTATCTTCTTCCTCCTTTTATATAGCCCATCTCTCTTTGAGTTTAGCCATCATCCTAATGTTTTCATTAATTTGCAATTGGTTAGATTTTATAGGAGTGACCTTCCTCTCCTCAAGGGGAGAAGTTCTAATTTTAAGCAATTCTACTTCATGGGATAAATTGTCTACCTTCGACGAGAGGGTATGTAGTTTGTCTAGTTTTTCCTCCACACTCTCGTTGAAGGCTTTTTGGGTAGTGATAAAGTCTTTAAGCATACTCTCTAATTCAGAAGTGGAGTTTTTGGCGCTAGGATAAGTGTTGTTGTTCCCATAGTTGTTGGAGGGGAACGGTCTAGGATTTCTACCAAAGTTACTCCTATAAGCATTGTTGTTGAATTTGTTTCTAGAGATAAAGTTCACATCTACTTGATCCGGAGCAATCAAAGAATTTAAAGGCACATTTTGAGGATCAATAGGAGATTGCTTGGTAAGTAAAGACATGATCAAGTCAACTTTTTCATTTAGGGAGGAGATCTCCTCGATAGAGTTTACCTTCCTACCTGTTGGAGCTCTTTCGGTGTGCCATTGGGAATAGTTGGTCATCATCTCATCGAGAAGTTTTGTGGCAGCACCAAGTGTAGTTGACATAAAGGTTCCTCCCGCGGCTGAATCTAGCAGGTTCCGCGAGGTAAAGTTCAAGCCTGCATAAAAAGTGTGGATAATCATCCAAGTAGTCAAACCATGCGTAGGGCAATTCTTAACAAGAGATTTCATGCGTTCCCAAGCTTGGGCAACGTGTTCATTATACAATTGTTTAAAATTCATAATAAAGCTCCTCAACTGGATAATCTTAGCAGGCAGGTAGTACTTCCTGATAAAAGCATCCTTGCATTTATCCCAAGAATCTATACTATTCTTAGGCAAGGATTGAAACCAGATTTTAGCTTCATCCCTCAAGGAGAAAGGAAAAATCTTAAGCTTAACAATATCACCATCTACTTCTTTGTACTTTTTAATATCACAAAGCTCAATAAAATTATTTAAATGCAAAGCAACATCATCTCTAGCACCAGAGAATTGATCTTTCATAACAAGGTTCAGCAAAGCAGGTTTAATCTCATAAGAAGGTGCTGAAGTAGCAGGTGTAGCAATAGGAGTGCAGATAAAGTCACTGTTGTTGTGACTAGTGAAGTCACACAACTTAGTGTTCTCAGAGGAACCCATAGCAGCAGCAAGGAAGATGACTATTTTTTTGATTTTTGATAAAAGACACTAAAGCAAAAACTAAAAGGTAAACTAACAAGACTAAAAAGAAAAGATAAAAGATAATGTGCAACTCCCCTATCTTGAAGAGTGGAGTCCCCGGCAACGGCGCCAGAAATTTTCTTGATACACGACATAACTTCTCGCCCTCGTTGGTTACCCCAAGTGGAAGGTGAGATGTAGCATAACGGCAAGTTTCCCTCGGTGAAGATACCGAGGTTTTAAGATTGTCTCCCGTAGGACTCCAAGGTCGACAAGTAGGTGGTTCGGCAAGTGAGGCGCCGTTTGAAGATAATCACTTGCTTCTCCTGGACATGCACACACAGATAGCTTTGCTCCCAACGAGTTTAGAGGAGTTGTCAATTCCTCCGGCCTTATTGTTTACAAAGGATAAAACGCACAGGAGAATAATGATAGATAGTGATAGCTACGAAAAATTAAATACTGAAAGTAAATTGAAGGTGTAAACAGTAGTAGTAATATGGACCGGGGTCCCATGATGTTCACTAGTGATGTCTCTCTCCCAAAAGACGATAAAATAGCCATGCAAGGTAAACAAATTACAGCTGGGCAATTGACAGGAGTATGTGCGCAAACCAATGCTAATTATGCAAAACAGAAAGGAAGAGGCTCAAAAGCACGGGAAGTACGCCAAGACAAGTAGACTGAAATCCATCTGAATCTACCCACTAATCATCCACCTTGAGATATCTATCCAGAACATCTGGCTGGTATTAAGTTTCGAATCCCACCCAAAGTGCAAACTCAAAGCAACGGACAACTGCATTAAAGAAGTTTGCGTAAGGTAAACAATCCTTGCACCCGCAAGTACAAACACCGTTGTTTTCCCCCTTGTGGCAACAACACATCCCCTAGACTCATGTTTCTGTCACTCAAGCTAGTCATCGGGGGGCATGAACCCACAATCATGCATAACGCTCCCTCTTGGAGTCACCACCTACTACTTGGCCAAAGCAATAAACAACAATGGAGAACATGCAAGAGTTTCTCAAGAACATAAATATAAAAGAAGAGAATCAAATATATAACTCAATCACAATCTGAACATAATCTCATAATCCATCGGATCCCAGCAAACTCAGCATATCAACAGCAGAAAGATTACATATGTGCCTCGATCATGTAGGGAAGCTCACGAGGGCTAATCCATGAAGAACAAAGAGGGGAGGAGAACAACACATAGCTACTGATCATGGACCCATGGTCCACGGTGGACTACTCACGGTTCATCCGGGAAGCATCCATGGTGGTGGAGAAGCTCCCGGAGGTGATTCGTCCCTCCAGCAGGGTGCCGGGAAGAGGTCTTCTGGTGCTCCCGATCTTGGAAGCCCGGCGGCGGCGGAACAGAGGAGATATCGTGAAAAAGGGTTCCGTCCCTGAGGGTTTCTCATCACGGGGAATAAATAGGCGAAAGGGGGCAGCCAGAGGTGGGCCAGGGGCTCCAGGCGCCCCCCTAGCGCGGCCAGGGGCCTGGCCGCTTGGGGGGCCCCTGGCTCCCCTCTGGCCCCTCTCGGGCTTTTCTCGAAGCTTCCGGTACGCTGAATTTTCCTATATTTTTCCCGGAATTTTTCTGGTACTTTTAATAAGGGGGAAACTTGAAATAGAAAAACAGCAGAAAACAGGAACTGGTACTGAGGTTCACTGAGTTAATAGGGTAGTCCAAATATTATCGAAAGTGTATGGAAGTTCATCAATATCATAGCAATATCACACAAAAGAGGCATGGAGCAAGCAGAAATGATAGATACATTTTGGACATATCAGTACTCGGTGGTCATTCCTTTGTGATCAAGAGAGGACTAAAATTATGTAGGGCTACAAATGCACACGTCAGAGTTCTGAGTTCTCATCTACTAATTTCCCAATGTCACCGCGGCCATCCAAAGAGAGTACCACAATCACCACAATATAACTCAAGGATAGTCAAAGACGAGCACCAAGAGACTCTCAATCTCCAATCAATTCACAAAAGAGGAAATCACTCATGAAAATATTCTTCTAATCTATGTCCAATAGACCACTGTCACCATGGTCTAGGAGATTATACTAGATAAGATCAAGTGAGTACATCAATCCAATACACAGAAGAAGGGAAAACATCATGGGATCACCCTAGATTATCTTAGCCTATGATCACAATCAAGGTCGCACCATGGGAGAGATAATTAACCACATAGCTACTGTGGAAACCTCATCCCCGAGGAGGAACTACTCCCACGTCACGGAAGGATGAAGCAACGTCGATGGAGATGAATCTGGGCACACTTTCCTGTCCCGGCAGGGTACCGACCAGGAATTATGGTCCCCCGAAGCTTGTTGGCGATGGCGGCGGAGATCGGAATTTCTTATAGAAAAAGGAATCACGGAATCAGGGTTTTGCGTCGGGGGGTAAATATAGGCCGAAGGTGATATGGGGTGGCCCGATCTTCTCAGTAATAGTACGATGAATATGAGGGCGATATGACATAAGTTGTATGTAGCCGATGAATTCTCCTCGCTAAATCCCTGTTGCCAATGCGACAACTCTCTACCATTTGGATATTCACAACTTCACACATTTGCACAACGTAGCCGTCGACCACGAGACAGTAATTTGCAATCCACTATTTCCTAGTGGAACAACAGATCACACAAAAATTGCAGTAGCAAGACTTCAGATCGATACGAATTGAAGTATATGATTCATCATGAATGCTTGGAGAATTCTCTGAACTAGGGTTTATCTAAAATGTGGTCTAACCCTAAAACGCGCTGGGGGCTAGGTATTTATAAGCTAGAAGGTCTAAAATTGGATACATGTGCCGCAACCCTAAAATTTGCGCGCAGGCAGTGTCGGACGTCCGGTGGGTATCGGACGTCCGGTTGGCATCGGTGCTCGGTGCACCCTATTTCCGCCAGATGTTGGATGTCCAATCTTCCAGATCCGTCGGACGTCCGGTCGACGTCGGATTTCCGGCAATATGACGCCGAGGCTTACTGACCTCAAGGCACCCTATTTTCGACAGGTGTCGTACTTCCGATTCGTCGGACGTCCGGTGGTAGTCGGACTTCCGACGCTGGAAGGAGGTCCTCTGGGTAGCTGATGCCAAGTTTTCTCGTGTCCATGCCAACAGCGTCGGACGTCCGACTGGGTCTGGATGTCTATTTCCTAGAACTTCGTCTTCTCCTTCTGGAACCTCGTCTTCTCCTTCCTGAACCTCGTCCTTGCCATGGTACCTGATCATGCATACATACAAAGGCTTAGGCATTATATAATTCTCATTAATCACAACATCCGATTCTATTAAGAGCAAGTTCACATGTTGTTCTATTAGCTTTGCACGATCTCTTGTAATAGGTCCAAGTCTGATTTGATTAGATTGTTCATCATGAAGAGTTGGAGAAACGGAATCAGGAGGGATGTCCTCATCATCTCATCCCCCCCTTCAAAAGGCGTCGATATCGACGCTCCAAGGTCATTTCCCATGTATGGTCATAAATCAGCAACGTTAAAACTGTTGCTAGTGGCATCAAACTCAGCAATGGGAATATCAATCGAGTAAGCATTGTCATTGATCTTGGCTAACACCTTATAAGGACCAGCACCACACGGCTTCAACTTGGAATTCCGCAATCCTGAAAATATATCCTTGCGCAAATGCACCGAAACCATATCTCTAGGATGAAATAGTACTTTCTTCCGTGAGTGGTTCCTTGCAGCAGCAATGCTCTTGCCTTGCTTCTCAATAGACTCTCATGTCTTCTCCTGAACTTGCTTCACATAATTTGCTATTTTCGATGCATCCATATTAAATCGCTCATGCAATGGAAGAGGCAGCAAATCAAGTGGAGTAATTGGCTTGAAACCATAGACCACCACAAAAGGACAAAGCTGGGTACTAGTGTCCACTTCTCTGTTATAAGCAAACTCAACATGTGGCAAACACTTCTCCCAATCACGCAGATTTTTCTTCATCGTAGCTCGCAGCAACTGTGACAATGTTCTATTCACCACCTCCGTTTGACCATCAGTTTGGGGATGACATGCAGTGTTGAACATCAACTTTGTCCCCTACTTTCCCCAAAGTGTCTTCCAGAAGTAGCTCACAAACTTCACATCTCTGTCAGGAACAATTGTCTTGGCCACTCCATGCAAGCGTACAATCTACCTGAAAAACATATTAGCAACATGCGACGCATCATCGCTTTTGTGGCAATAAATAAAATGTGCCATCTTGGAAAATCTATCCACTACTACAAATATACTATCATGACCATGTTTAGTGCATGGCAATCCTAACACAAAATCCATACTAATATCTTCCCAAGGTGTGGTAGGAGTAGATAGTGAAGTATATAAACCATGAGGCTTCAGCTTGGACTTGGATGTGTTGCATACAATGCAGCGCCTAATTAACCTGTCCACATCACGCCTCATCTTGGGCCAATAAAAATTATCAGCGAGCATGAGTAGTGTCTTCTAATGCCTAAAGTGCCCCATAAATCCTCCGGCATGTGATTCCTGCAATAAGAGCAAACACACTGACGATTTTGCAACAAAGTTTGTTAGCATGAAACAAAAATCTGTCATTGGTGTGGAACTTGTCCCATGCGTTTCGAAGCACACACAAACTATATGTTTCAGCAAAATCATGATCAGTTGCATATAAATCGTACAGGCTCTCTAAACCAGGAATCTAAACATCAAGATGTGTCAATAATATCTTCTTCCCAGATAGAGCATCAACAACAACATTATCATTCCCTTTCTTAAACTTGATTATGTAGGGAAAAGATTCAATGAACTCAACCCACTTAGCTAGGTGTCTATACAAATTAGATTGAGCTTTCAGATATTTCAAAGCTTCATGATCAGAATTTATGATAAATTCTTTTGGCCACAAATAATGTTGCCAAACCTCAAGAACTCTAACAAGTGCATACAATTCTTTATCATAAAAAGGATAATTCAGTCTAGCACCAGAAAGTTTCTCACTAAGATAAGCAATAGGTCTACCTTCCTGCATCAACACACCACCAATTATTATACCACTAGCATCACATTCAATCTCAATTTGTTTACCAAAATCTGTTAGTGCAAGTAATGGTGCAGAAGTAAGCAAACGTTTGAACTCATCAAAAGCAAGATCTTGGGCAGCGCCCCAAACAAAAGGCACTCCTTTCTTAGTCAATTCATTCAATGGTGTAGCAATAGTACTAAAGTCTTTCACAAAACGTCTATAAAATCCAGCAAGACCGGGAAAACTTCGTACTTGACTAACATTCATGGGAGTAGACCAATCTTGAATGGTTGTAATTTTAGAAGAATCTACTTCTACCCCATGTTTAGAAACAACATATCGCAGAAATATGACCTTATCCTTTGCAAAAGTGTACTTCTAAAGATTAGCATACAACTTAGCATCACGTAACACTTGCAAAACTTGGCGAACATGGTCACAATGTTCAGTTTCAGTGTGGTTGTAAATAAGTATATCATCAATGGTCAGAATCCCCCAGCTCGCCTGGAAGATAAGAACGACCGCCCCCGCCCCTCCGTCCAACCCTAGATCGAGCCCATCCTCTTTTTTTCCCTGCTCCTCGCCTCTGTCGAGTCTCGGTTGTGCTCGCCGCCATGGCGATGGGCTCATCAGCTCGCGCGGCCAATGACCACGCCAAGCCATGCTATCCTATCCAGGGGCTTCACCGTGGACGCCTACCTCGCCTCAAGCAGTCCGCCGACGCCAAGCCTCACTGTAGCCGCCGAATCGCGCTGCTCCTCCACCACGACCGTCGTTCGTCGCCGGCAAAATTCACCACTGATGGAACCTCCTCGGCTTCTCCGAGCACCCCCGTCGAGCTCACTTTGAGCCCTCCCGCGAATCCCCCCTCCCCCCCCCCTTCGTTTTGGTCGCCGTAGGACCGTGACCGCTCGGGGCCACCATGAACCGAAGCTTGTGCTCCTGGACACCCGTGGCCGCGCCCCCATTCCCCACTGGCACCTACAGACGCGCCCGGGCCGTGCCCTGGCTCCCCTGGACGCGTCCCGCATTCACGCTCGCTGTGCGTGCCATGCCCGACCGCCGGACTTGCTCGCCACGCGTCGTCGCTCGCCGCGGCCGTGCGCTCCGTGCCCCGTACACCCAATGGTCGCTCCCAGGCTTGTCGCTTGCCGTTCCCTCGTCGCGCTGGCCGGCCCTTGCCGCTCCCCCCCCCCACACCCTCGCCGCCCGGCTTCGCTGTGCTCACGGTTAGCCCTTCGACATGGCCATGGGTGGCAAGGCCGTGTGCCCGTGTGTGCTGCGTGGTGGTGTGGTTGTGCCACTGCCACATGGGCCACACTACCCTGTAAATAAAGAGAAAGAAAATTTAGTATAATAATAATAATGACTAAAAGATTTAATAGTTAGTTAATTAATCTTGTCTATCAGCCTATGACAGTGGGTCCCACCTCTAATGAAACTAGATTAAATAATCTGTTAAAACTAGGTCCATGACATGTCGGTCCTAGTTCTATTTAAATAAATAAACTGATTTATTAAAATCACTGTCTATGACAGGTCGGACCCATTGGTCAGTAGACCCCACATGTCAGTTTGACAAGTCAATTACTATTCTGGATAATGTTGCTTTTATTAATAAAAGAAATTTTAGAAAATTCCAAAAAGCATTTAAATATAAGAAATTCAATATCTTTTAAACTGTAACTCCAATGAAAAATTCTATATATCAAAATTGATCAGAAAAATACGTAGAATATGAATACGCTATCTGTTGGTCTACCACCCCCCTATAACATACCGAACATCAAACCGCCCCCCTCCGGACCGTCTGTCTGATGATTGCCCGATACCGATAAACTAGTTGGATGAATTTATTCAGAACACGAAAGTTGTTCAGAATAGATCAACTAACTCGGATACACCAACCATACGTTTGTCGGATGTTCACGACTCCTCCGGCATAGAACCTTCCCCCTCCGGACCGTCTGTCGGTAATCACCCGGAGCCGGTATTTCATCCCCGGATAAATTCCTGCTCCGAGAAAATTAGGGAACACTATGTTAGAGCCCCGTTGCTTTGTATTTGCTATGTCATATGTTTGTATTGCTATTATTGTTGTGTATTTACTGTTTCTCCCCCCCCCCCTCTGTTATTGGCCGGTATTCCCGACGATCGATGCCGATGCCCCTATGATCGACTACGTCATCGACGACCGTACCCCTACCGCGAGCTTCCAGGAAAGCAGAGCCATTCTCTTCCCCAGATATCGCCTAACTTTTCCGTACTTTTCTTGCACTAGGCATTGTTACTTCTGCTGCTACGTTGCTTACCTATTCCATTGCATCGCCTGTCATTGTCGGCCGTTGATGTACCTTGTTGCCAATTATATATATTATATTCAACAGTGAGCCCAGTGCTTTGTTAGTCAAGTAGGATTAGATAGCGGTCTGTGATCACTCAAGGGAGCGAACGCGGATACGATGATTGTAACTGCACAGGTACGGTACAATGCAGACACCGCCTCAGGCCCCTACCTCGGCTCTGCCGAGCCACATCAAGTGGAGCTATCGAGGAGTAATCCTCGTACTCAACTCGTTGTTGACTCTGTATAGCCGCCCTAGGATCCGGAGCCACGGTTGTCCTTAAGGTAAGAAGTCGGGTGACCGAACGGTGCCCGCGAGTGGTATTGCCATGGGACGACTGGGAGGGTACGACTAGTGTACCGGTGTGCTTGGCCCCTGATCGTTGGCCGCGAGAGTTACCAAACCACGAAAGTCGAGCTCCTCCAGGAGCACATGCGCGACAAGGTGAGGAGTCGGTTCACCTTGTTAGTAACCACAGAGACTTGGTGGGACGACATGGAAGGCACCCATGTACTGGTGGTCCTGACTTCTATCGTTTCCGCGGGTTAGTTAAGTCGAGGAAACAATAACGGTTGTCCCTCAAGTTAATAAAATGCTTAATGGTTCGGCGGATGACTTGAGTAGCCTTTTGGCTTATACGCGCTGCCTACACGTCGGAATTACGAGTTATGGGCTCCCCTGCTTCGTAGTATTATCCGAGGACTCTTAAGACGTCAGCAGTACCGCGGCCTGCGCCGGGAAGTGGTGTTGTCTTATTTGCTCGCGCGATGTTTACTTATTTGGTTTGATTTTGCTTCACCGGCTAGCCACGCACCGTGCAGGAGTACGTCGGGCTTGGGGTCCAAGGCCCTGCATATTTTGGATTTAGACCGGCGGATGGCATCTCTGTTGAGTTTGAAAGATGGGCTATGGAGTGTCGGATAGCCTCGGTGGAGCGTTCCCTAAGAAGGTGCCCGCCACCCTGGAGATCCATGCGTTGTAGTGTAACAGAAGTGCACCCCTGCAGGGAAGATTAATCTATTCGAATAGTCGTGTCCACGGTAACAGGACGCTTTATGCTGAAGCCAGATCCTACTACTACAAACAATTATTACTAAACTATTTGGTTCCGGGTTTTCTTCCTCGCTGGGAAGTCGAGGAGGGGATCTCGGAGGCATTGTTAATTATTACAACTTATTATTATACAATGTTGCAGCAACTTCTGATGCATTGTTACTTTATGCGTTATATAACTGTTAGCTATTCTCTGCTCAGGCTGCAAGACTCGTCGGAAGATGCTAGTCTTCGATAGGCCTAGCTTCTCTTCCTTATTCTGATTTCTACCTTGCAGTCCACTATATATAGCCTCCCCTTTCCATTTGATATAAATGCATAAATGCTTAGTAGCGGACGTAAAACTCGTGGGTATGCTAGATACTCACCTTTGCTTCCTTTCCCCCTTTTGTTTTGCCTGATCGGCCGCTGCAGTCGACATTGGAGCGTTGGAGTCCAGGAGCAGGAGATCCCTAATGCCGACCACCGCAACATGAAGATCCCCGATGCCTTCTACGACATCGAGTTCCCCGTTGACCATGAGTAGTTTGGAGGTTCCTAGGAAGGAGGCCTCGCCTTTTCGATCTGTTGTTATTTGTGCTAGCCTTCTTAAGGCAGATCATGTGTACCCTGTGTCTGTACTCAGATACTTTTGCTTCCTCTAACTTTGTGCTCTCGAGCTTTTGTATTCGAGCCCTCGTGGCCCCTGGCTTGTATTAAACAGCTTGTATTATTTTATTTGTAGCGTTGTGTTGTGATATCTCACCGTGAGTCACTAATCTCGATCGTGTACCTTGTGTGTATGGTTACTGTACACGGTCTGATTTTGGGGGCGTCACACATGGCAACACGCACCGCACGGGAATAGTAGGAAGGAGAAGAAGGGGAGGAGTGGACTGGGCTAGGGGTGGGCTTCGCCCAGGGCGAAGAATAGACCTTTTTCTATTTTCTGTTTTCTTTTTTTTCTTTTTCTTTATGTTTGTATTTTTTTGGTCCATCAAATGATTTTTTTTAAACATGAGACTTGCTCCCATATTAGTGTTGTACTCTATATCAGTGCTACAAAATTTTTGGGGATTTTATAAAATCATTTAATATTTGTCTTGAATATGCAGCTGGTAAATGGTGTTGTTTTAGCACTACTGTGATTTTTTTTAAATACTTAAAGGTCACATTAAATATCCATGACCATAGCATCTTGGTCTACTGACATTTATGCATTTTGCAAAATTGTTTGCACAATTTTTGGTTGAACTTTATTTGCACTTTTTCTTTTGGCAATTTAATAAGTTTGAAATGACTTGGGCATGATGCAAAGGTGATTAGTGACTTGCTAATCACATAGAATTCATATTAGCACAAGGATAACTGTTACATGGCACTGAGGGTGTTACATGCTTACCGAGGAAACTCTGGAAATCTGATACCAAGATGATATGTGGTGGCTCGATCTTCTAAGTAAGCGTGCGGTGAATATGAGGGTGATATGAGATAACTTGTATGTAGCCGATGAACTTTCCTCGCTAGATCACTTTTGCCAATGCGATAACTCTCTACCCTTTGGATATTCACAACTTCACACACTTGTGCAACATAGCCGGCGACCACGACACGGTAATTTTCAATCTACTAATTCCTAGTGGAACAACAGATCACAGAGAACTTGCAGTAGAAACACTTCAGATCAATGCAAACTGAAGTATATGATTCAAGATGAATGCTTGTAGCAATTCTATGAACTAGGATTTATCTAAATGTGGTCTAACCCTAAAATGCGTTTGGGGCTAGTGATGGAACGAGAGTCGTGCTCCTCGTTGGCTACCCCAAGTGGAAGGTTGATATGTAGCTAGTAGCAAATTTCCCTCGATGAAGATACCAAGGTTATCGAACCAGTAGGACTCCGACTGCTACAAGTAGGTGTCAACGGCGCCAGATAATAAGTTGACGTGGACCTGGACACAGATGCAAATAACTTTGCTCCCAAAAATTATAGAGGGGTTGTCAACCCCTCCGGCATTTCCGTTTACAAAGGATCAAATGCAAAAGATAATGATAGTGGTAGTGATAAATGCAATGAAAGTAAAAACATTAAAGTAAAGTGAAGGTGTAAACAGTGGTGGAAATATGGACCGGGGTCCCATGACGGTCACTAGTGATGTCTCTCTCCCAAAAGACGATAAAAAACTATGCTGGGTGAACAAATTACAGCTAGGCAATTAACAGAATTATAAACGCACCGCAATGCTAATTATGCTACTTGAAAGTAAGAGTGCTCAATAGTATGGGAAGTACGCCAAGACAAGTAGACCTAAATCCATCTGCAGCTACTACTAATCATCCACCTTGAGATATCTATCCAGAACATCTCGCTGGTATTATGTTGCGAGGCCCACCCAAAGTGTAAACTCAAAGCAACAGACAATTGCATTAACAATCTATGTGTAAGGTAAACAATCCTTACAACCACGGTTACAAGCACCGTTGTTTTCTCCCTGGTGGAAACATCAAATCCCCTAGCCTCATGTTTCTGTCACTCAAGCTAGACATAGGGGGGCATGAACCCACAATCATGCATAACGCTCCCTCTTGGAGTTACTATCTACTACTTGGCCAAAGCAACAAACAGCAATGGAGAACATGCAAGAATTACTAAGAAAAATATATAAAAGGTAAACCAAATATATAACTGATCACGATCTGAACATAATCTCATAATCCATCGGATCCCATCAAACTCAGCATAGCAACAATAGGAACATTAAATAGGTGCCTTGATCATTTAGGGCAGCTCACAAGGTGTAAAACATTGAAGAACAAGCGTGGAGAGAAGACATCACATAGCTCCTAATCATGGACCCATGGTACAAGGGGGACTACTCACGGCACATCCGAGAGGCATCCATGGTGGTGGAGAGGCTCCCGATCTTCGAAGCGCGGCAGCGGCAGAACAGAGAGGTAATTTGAGATGCGGGATTCTTATCGATGGTTTCTTGGACGAGGGATAAAAATAGGCCGAACGGGGGCACCAGAGGTAGGGTCCACCTCCGAGGCTCCCTGGTGGCGCGACCAGTAGTGGGGCCACACCACATGGCCTCCTGGGATGAGGGTGGCCCCCCTCTAGCTCTCCTTCGGTGCTTCCGGAAGATTCCTGAATGCTGATTTTTATTATGATTTTTTGGATTTTTTCTGTCATTTTAAGTTGGCGAAAAATCACTTCAACTAAAGACATCAGCATATAGGAACTGGCACTGGGTGCACTGAGTTAGTAGGTTAGTCCAAATATGTGTAAAATGTTATAAAAGTGTACCAAAAGATGAAGCAATGTCACATAAAAATGCATGGAAGAAGCATAAATTATAGATACGTTTGGGACGTATCAACATCCCCAAGCTTAATTCCTGCTCGTCCTCGAGTAGGTAAATGATAAGACAGATAATTTCTGCAGTGACATGCTAACACACACATATAAGAACTTCAAAGTAAAGCAAGTAAGATAAGAAATTCAAGTCAAGACAATAACAAGCAAGAGTCTTAGTATTAATTCTAGGAAAGTATAAACATAAAGGTGCAAGAGCTCTTTCTGTCCGTGACTCGAATGTCTCCAAATGGTGTTTGCGTGCAAGCAATGGGAGATGTGATTAAGAGAGTAAAAATATATATATAGTGTAATTGAGAACTCAGTCTACTAAAGTTTCACACTTGGTCTCCTTCGGGATCTTATTTTGACTCATCCCCAGACCACTAGTCAAGTACAAGTCAAACTGGTCCTCTCCCTTTCGACTTTGAGCACTCACGCAATGGATGAGCGCGAGAAAGATACGTTGACACTTAGGATGGAAAAGAGAGAAATGATGGGGAAGGAAGACAAAAAGGTGTGAAAGGCTCACATCATTGAGGAAAATCATAGGCGAGAGAAGGCCAAATGATAGATATGATGTGAGGAGTAAGGATTTCCATGGAACGGATGCACATGTGAGCTAAGGTAAGCTCTCTCTAATGGAACTAGTGGGGGTTCATCCAACTTGCTTGCCCATGAAGACCTAGAGCTCATTTGAGGAGGCTCATCCTTGGAATATGAAAACAAGTTCTATAGTGAAAGGGTCCCCACATAGTTATGCATGAATGATAATATCTATGCAGTACAAGTATAGCAATGGAGTACGAGTGTGGATCTTTCAAAAGGAATAATAGTGTTGCCCCCTTCTCTCTTTTTATTTCTTTTTTCTCTTTTCTCTTTTTTCTATTTTTATTTTATTTTTGTGGCCTCTTTGGCTCTTTCTATTGAACTCTCATTTTTCCCCTTTGAGATCTTTTAATTTGTCCTCTTTGCGATCTTTTCCTCACTTAGGGGAAACACTCTATATTTTACAAGGATATAGGAGATCTTCACACTTTTCAAGAAGTACTCAAACATAAAGAATAATGAAAACTATCATGATGTATGCAAATGTACGCCTCTGCCAATGTAGCAGGATATGTAATGCTACTAGCGCGTCATGTGGCAATAATAAGGGCAAATCCCAACTATCATGCGGCTCCTCGATCAAGAAAAATCATGTATGACATGAAGATCAAGTCATGAGATGGTGGATGTTGCATGGCAATGTATCTCGAAAAGGCTATGGAAATTCCTTGATAGGTAGGTATGGTGGCTGTTTTAAGGAAGATATAATGAGGTTTGTGATGACAGAGCGTATCGTGCCAAGGGTTTGGATGCACCGGCGAAGTATGCGCCAATTCTCGAGGTGAGAAAGGGAAATGCACGGTACCGATGAGGCTAGAAAAATATGAGGAGGTGGAAGTGCCAACAATCGAATACTCGCATTACTCCGAAGAACTCATGCACTTATTATCGGTAAATCTCTATCTAATCGGGAGGTTCAAAAAGATAAAAGAAAATATAGTAAATTGTAATAAAGTGCAGCAGGGTTGCCCAGTCCTTTTATGCAAAGGATAAGACAAAGGATCTAAACTTATCAAGGCTAAAACGTTCTTGAGGACACACGGGAAAGATAGTCATGTGCCTTCTCCATATTCCGTATAGGTAGTATGTTTTGTGTTCATAAGTATTGTGTGGGTGGAACTATGCTAGTGCACTTTCTAGACTAAGATAAGCACACTCTTATGATTAAACCTCTTGCAAGAATCCGCAAATACAAGATAGAAATTAAGGCAAAAGACTAACCATAGAAATAAACTTTAGGGCCCAACAATCCATCGTGAAAAAGTGTGCGAACTGGGGTTCAAATTTCTGTCACTCCGGCAATCCACCATAAGCATACTTTATACACAATGCATTCCCCTAGGTCCTTAAAAGGCGAAGTGTTGTGTAGTCGGCGTTCACACAACACCACTAGAAGAATAACACCGCAACTTACATATCAAACAACACATATTACTTCAACACCATATGACTACTAACAACTAGACTTCTCCCATGTCCTCAAGAACTAAAGGAACTACTCACAAGACATAAAAGGGATCATGATCAGTGGAGATAAATATATGATAAACAATCTGGTCATCACAATAATCCTCCTACAAAACTTAATAAAATTCACCACAAAGATTAATCAACACCGGTAGAGTAGAAGGGATGGATAGTACGGGTTACAACTTCGATTGCAATGATGAGATGAGATGGGATGAAGATGGAGATGGTGTTGATGGTGAGGATGATGTTGATGATGATCTCGATGATGCCCGTGATGATGGTGATGACTATGAGGTTGATCTCCCCCTCTGGGAGGAGTTCTCCCCGGCGGAATCTGCCCTCCAGAAAGGTCTTTTCTTCTTTGTATATTTCCGCCACGGAGCGGAGGCGGAACTCCGGAAACTCTTCTTCTTTTGGGGTTTTAGGTTACAAGGAACATATAGGTCAAATGGGGGCTCCGGAGGTGGGACCCACCTCCCAGGCCGTCAGGTGGCGCGGCCATGACGGGGGTCGTGCCACCAGGGCGCCTGAGAGCCTGGTGGCCCCACTCCGAGTGTCCTGAAAGTTGCACCTAGTTATTTTCAGGTCATTTGAAGATGTGCCGATATGGCCACTTGATGTGCACTTTTCCTCGCTGATTCCTGCGTCTGTTGTTTCGGCTCCGGAAATTTGCAAACTGTGTAAAACAATCCAAAACACCATAAGAACATCATCATAATAGGAAATATATCAATGAATAGAGGTAAATTATGATATAAAATAGTGATGCATTCTGGACTTTTCAAATGGGCAGTTGGTAGACCCTTGCAGGGTTAAATCTTTTCGAGAAGCCATTTCCATGGTTATGGACGTCTTCATACCTACTCCTTGTTCATAGATAACATCAACTGAATCATAACTAAAAATTGATCAACGTGTGTGTGCCTTGGCTGCTTCTTCTTCGTCGGGATACGAAGGGGAGAAAAAGGATACTGAGCTCGGTAAACATGTCCACAAGTTTAGAGAGTGAAGCGTCGATAATAAGAATATGAACAAGAAGCATCATAAGTCCTCCTACTAAACTCAAGCATCCTCTACAGCAACCTCAACTCATATGTCCCTTATGAAAGAGTACTCTCAATTAAAATCAAAAGTAGGACTGAGAAAACTCATCAAATCATGGTAAACATGTCCTTTGGTCAAAGAACAACTAATAACTTTTAACTTTTGATCTCTCCTTTATATTTTCATGACATCATTTGAAGCTTTTGAAAGAACATGTTATTAGTCAAGAAGTGAAAATGCTAACACAAAGGAAGATATTTGATGTAGCAAGGTGATACGTCTCAAACGTATCTACTTTTCCAAACACTTTTTCTATTGTTCTTCCCTCATTCTTGCATGATTTGAACTAAACTAACCCGGACTGACGCTGTTTTCAGTAGATTTGCATGTATGGTTTTATTGTGTGCAGGAAAATGGATTTTTAGGTGTCTCAGAAAATTCTAGGAAAATCACAAAAAATCCACGCACCCGAAGGATCCAGGAGCCAGAAGTGGGGCCAGAGGGCAACCAGGGGGCCCAGGCGCCCTGCTGGCGCGGCCCCACCCCTGGTCGCGCCAGCTAGCCGCCTGGGGGACCCCCACCGCCTCTGGTGCCCTACCTCGACTCCTATTTATTCCCATGACGGTAAACCCCCGAAACAGAAGTCGTTTTTCCAGAACCCATCGCGGAGGCGCCACCACTCTCTATTCTTCCTCGGGAGGGCTAATCTGGAGGCTGATTTGACCTCCGGAGAGGGAAGATTGTCTCCATCGTCATCACCTTCACCAATCCATTCTCCCTCCATGACTTCTCTTCAGATGTGTGAGTAATTCCCTGCTGTAGGCAAAGGGGATGGTAGGGATTGGATGAGTTTGATCATGTAATAGTTTGTGAGATTGTTGAGGGCATGTTGCCTATCATCTACTATGGTGTTTATCATCTTTGCTACAACTTGTTTCTCTTAATGCTTGTCACTTTGGGCCCGAGTGACAAGTTTTCAGATCTGAACCACTTGTGTTTTCATGAGTATATTTATGTTCATGATCCTATCTATGAGTTGTATGCACCTATTATGGTCCGGAACGGGCGATCCCAAAGGTGACAGCTTGGGACACCAAAGGGGATGGTCCTTAATTTGAGGATTTCATGTATCCATTGAGTTTATGGCTTTGTTCCGGTTCTCTTTGACAGGAGCACCTTAATCTCCATAAGTTCCCTTTGGCCCCATTCATAGCGGGATGGTAGGACAAAAGAGGTTGTGCAAGTTCTTATTGCAAGCATGCAAAACTACGTACAGGATACATGCAAAATGTTTGATATTTGCCTAGATGATCCTTACTTTTCTGTGTGCCTTGCCCCGTTTTAAAATCTATTACATGTTCACTCTTATCCATGCAGCTCACAACCATCCATCTCCCTAGTCTATAGTATCTTTAATCCTGCTGGTCACTAGTAGTTACTTTTCGCTGCTTTACTTTCGCCGTTATCACTATCATTATCATACCACAGTTGTTATTAATATTTTGATGGAAGCAAGTATATTTCAGGTGCGGTTGAATTGACAACTCATTTGTCAAAGATTATAAATACTCTTTGGACCCCCTTGTGTTGAATCAATAAATTGGGTTAACTTACCCGCGAGAACACTAAAAACGATCCCCTACAGTTGAAGGTCATCAAGTAATTTTTTCTGGCGCCGTTGCCGGGGAGCTTAGCAATATTTTCAAGTCTACTTGAAGTATCCTACCTGCTACACTTCATCCTCTATGGGTAAGAAAGGAGACCCCAAGGTCCCGATCCTACCATCCACTACTAGAAAAGGTATCGTTCTGATTACCAGTGCTACACTTGATTCACCTTCCGTTATAAGTAAGTTTGCTTCACCACTACCACCACATGCTACTTCTACTTAGTCTGTTACTATGTTCGATACTTTTTATGATGCTTCCGCTACTCTAGATGATACTAGTTTTCTTGCTCACTATGTTGAAGCTCAGATTGCTAAGGTTGCAGCATAGTCCGAGACTGGGACTCCTGCCTCCTATATTCCTACGTGCAAAACTTTTTGTCACCCCAACTTAGATGAACTCAAGGAGAAAATCCTTGATGATGATTATATTACTGTTGATGATGATTTTTGCAGGGACCTCAAAGATTGTGTCGAATCTGACCCTGGTGCTGTTAAGGAGCTGTTCGAAAAGCACTCCATGAAGAACAAGATTACTCCCGATCCTAAATTTGCTACATCTCCTATATGCATCACTGATCCTGATTATGATTTCTCTGTTGATCTTTCACTTATATCTACAGTCGAAGATGATCCTTTTTATGGCAGAGAAAATGATGATGCTATAGCACACCTGACCAAACTTTCCGAGTTGGGTAGTCTATTTACTACTGATGAGAGGATACGAAACTTTTATGTGGCTAAGCTTTTTCCTTTTTCTTTGAAGGAAGACACTAAAGGATGGTATTTTGCACTACCTTATGGTTCCATTGAGAGTCCTCAGAACTTAGTTCAATTCTTTGTTGATAAATATTTTCCTGCTCATATGCCACATGCTGCTTTGCAAAGAATTTATAACTTTAAACAGTTGCAGGATGAGCAACTCCCTAAAGCTTGGGGGAGGTATTATGATTCAATTAGGGCTAGCCGGGACATGAAGTCCCAAAGAATGAATTACTAGATATATTTTATGCTGGTCTAACCGATGAATCTAGATCCTATCTAGATCGTTGTGTTGGTTGCGTTTCCAGGGAAAGAACACCGGACGATGCTGAAGAATTAATGGGCAAGATTGCCAAGAACCACGAAGATTGGTCCGTCCCTGAACCACCTCCACCACCAAAGAAGAGGGGCATTCTTGTCCTGATCCCCTAAGATATGCAAGAAGCAAAGAAGTCTATCAAGGAGAAAGGCATTAAAGACGGAGACGTGAAGAAGCTACCTCCTATTGAGAAGTTGTGAGCCTATTACTCACCCTCTCTTGGTAGAGGTACATTCTCTATTAGATTTTATTGAAAGTGACATCCCTAAAGGTAAGCCTCCCGAAGAATGCTTAGATGAGCTTGATAATTTTATTATTAAGCAAGATCATTTTAATATGAGGATACAAAGTCAGTTGCATGATAATTCTCTTTCTATCAAAAGGTTACTTGGTGTTCTTGAAAGAACAATTAATGATGTTAAATTTCTTGTTAAGCATTTTCATATGGTTGAAACTCAGGTTGAACAAATTTCTAATGTGTAAAAAGATTTTCTTGCTAACAATGCCAAACAGGACATACAAGCTTATGGTATAAAGACTAGGGGTGGAACACACACCCAGGACCCTCTCTATCCCGAGGGGCATCCGAAGAGGATCGAGCAAGATTCTCAAGTACAGGTAGAAGACGAGATTATTAGCTCTCCAAAGAATAAAAAGACGAAGATGAAACACAAGGAAGCTGACAACTCCAATGATCCTATTACAAGTGAAGGACCTACTGTTGATCCTAACAACATATCTACCTCCGATGCTAAAACTGAAGACGGTGCCGAGCCCGAAGAAAAGGATAAGGAGAAGGATGATCCTCGATAAACGCAAGAAGTATACTAGAGAGGACTTCATCAAAAGAAGACATGGGAAGGAAAGAGAGCCATGGATAGAAAAACTGTAAGAGCAAAGTTTTGCCCCGTGTGTTTTGGATATTGTTGGAGAAGACAGTAGAGAAACTAAAAATGTTTTCTAGTGTAAACAGTTGAATAGGTTCCTAAAGGACAAGCTAGGTGAAAAAGCTTGCAGGAAGATTTTCAAGTTATCGAAGACTTACCCCTTGACCGAAGCTTAATCACGGAGGATGACCCCCAAAAATGAAGGTGTCTTGAAGCTCAACACATCGGAGGAAATGAAGAAGATGGCGCAAGACTAAGATTTTTTTTTGTAGTTCATTTTCCATTCTTTGAGTCATAGGACTAAGATTTTTTTTGTGTAGTTCATTTTCCATTCTTTGAGTCATAGGACAAACTGTACTATCAAGAGGGGTCTTTAATTTGTGGACACCGAAGTTATTGAGAAAATTCTCAGATCAAATATAAACCAAGTGATAAGCCATAGTGAAGAAATCTCATGTGCACTGAGTTAAGTTTCACTAGCAAAGACTTCGTTCTTTGGCTTCCGAAGCAGAACTAAGTCCGCGAGTCATCTTTACTTGTTCCGCAAGTAAAGTTGCGCAGTAATGACAAATCCGACCGTTGTGGACACGTGTCAAGATGTCACTTCGGGTCAAATTGGTCATTTCGCACCTCGGGATTGCCAACTATAAATACGCCGCCCCCTCCTCCATTTGCGGGTGGCTGCTCTAAGAATATTCCTGAGAGAGACTGAAGAGAGAACCACAAGAACGCCACAGAAGCAAAACCCAAAACCCAGAACACTGAAGCCTAAGTCCCATTGATCTGAGTAGATTCGAGATGACTTAGGTGAAAGCTTACTAGCCTTTTTATCTTGAAGAACTGCAATTCTCCTAGTCGGTTAGAGTGTCGACTTCAAAGAGCGAAGAGTAATTGTCGCCTCGAAGATCTAGTTTGTTAAAAGTTTCCCAGATTTCCTTGATAATCTACCCCGAGTCAAAACTGACCAAGATCAAGGAGATTGGTGCAGTGGAGCAACGGACGGAGAGAGTTTTGCTGCAGGTGTTCAATCACCAGTCCCTCCAACAAGACGTAGCGCTTTGCAGAGCGTTAACTGGTCGAACAAAAATCGCCAACTCATAGTTCGTTTTACTTCAAGCACTTACATTCCGTATTTCATTTTCTTCCCAGTTATGCTTCAATGTATTTTGATTTGCAACATTTAGTTTCACTTCCAGTTATACTTCCTTGTCACTTGTTTCTGCTACCCTTTTCCACTTAGCTTATGCTTCACTTCAAAGCTTCAGTTGAAATTTTTAAGTGATCATTCACCCCCTCCCCCTCTGATCACATACTTGGACTTTAAAAAACCCATGCCCTTTCTAGGTAAGTCTCTCAAATCTACAGAAGAAGAGCATTACAATAAATTTTGTGAATGGATGAAACCTCTTTTTCTGCAAATTCCCTTGACTGATGCTATTAAATTACCTCCTTATTCAACATACATGAAAGATACTGTTACTAATAAAACAAAAGTTCCTAATGAGGAAATATCTACTATGCTTGCTAACTACTCTTCCAGTGGAAAAATTCCTGAGAAGCTTGGTGATCCAGGTATACCCACCATTCCTAGCTCCATAAAAAATAACTATGTCGAAACTGCCTTATGTGACCTCGGAGCAGGGGTGACCGTTATGTCTTTTTCTCTTTACAAGAGGCTATGTTTATAAAAGCTAATCCCTACAGATATCTCTCTGCAGATGGCTGACAAGTCAACATCCGTCCCGATTGGTATTTGTGACGATTTTCCCGTTGAATTTGCTAATTTCTTAATTCTTACTGATTTTTTTGTGCTTGACATGCCCGAGGATGGGAGAATGTCCATTATTCTAGGTAGACCTTTTCTTAACACCGCAGGTGCCATTATTGATTGCAATAAAAGAAAGGTCACCTTCAATGTTGATGATAAAGAACACGGTGTATTTTCCGAAGAAAATCGACAAAAGGCATGGCCTTAATTCTATAGAGAATATCGAGACCGTGAAGATTGGAGAATGGGATTGTCCTTTACATGTGCACCACAAATAAAAAACAATTATGGTGGGAACAATGTCCATTAAAGTAAAGGTGCGATGATCACTTCATAAGAGGTGAGACTTTTTGCTCTATATATCGCCGGTTTGTTGGTAAGACTTGATCAACCTTGCTAGTGAGCATATTTTATATAGGTAAAAAGTGGAGCTTGTTATGTTTTCATTTGCCTTAGCTTTTATTCTCCTTGCTGTACCAAGTTTTTATGTTTTTGAAGCTTCACAATGCTAATCAATGCTTCAAGTTTTCAAAAAGTTTCGCAGCTTTTTGAACTCCGAAATTTTTTGAATAGTGAAGTTTTCAGAAAAATTCCAGAAAAATTAGAATAAAAATTTCCATGACGAGAGTGATCCGTGGGCCCCTGAGGCTGACCAAGGGGCCCCACCAGTGGCCCAGGCGGCCAGCTAACGCCCACAGGGCGCCTGGGGCCCACAGGCCCCACCTGCATGTATTTCTTCTTCCTCTCTCTCTCTTTCTATCCAAAAACACGAGTTATGTTCCTGTGTGCACGTTCTTGCTGTGCTTGGAGACGATTTTTGATCTCTCTCTACAACCCATCATTTGAGCTGAGATTTTGAGAAAATACTCCCTGGTATGTAACTCATCCACCCCTCCAATTATATTTTTTACTGGTGGCTTCATTTGTGAGTATTTAGTAGTTCTTGGTGCTGTTTATATTAGCTTGCATGCATGTGTATAAATTTATTTTCCAAGTTTTGATGCAAGTATATGCTTTAGGTAAGTGAGTAGAGTAGTTTTCTCAACTCACTTTGTTTGAATCCTTGTTTTTATGAATTGTCAAAAAAGTTCATCAATGAGTTTGCTAGGAAAAGCAAAGGGGTGGCTTGGGAAGAAGAATCCCGAGCGCTCCAATCGAGTTACTAGAGTTGCAGCTTCACCCTCAGCCGCTAGGGTGAGCTACAATGAAGATCACGTACCTCTAGAGTTGCTGGAAGACACAATTCCAGCATGCGCGATGATGTATCCGTGCGATGATTTTCTTGAAGGTGCAGGAATCAAGGAGGATTTCTATGGCCCTTGCGCCAATGCAGGTTTGACACGGCTAGCACTATGCCGTGTGATACAATATAAGAAACTCACCTCCTGCTTTATTAACAGTTTTTTTATAACCATGATGCTGGAACCGTTGAGTTCAAAATTTACAATAATCTTATAACCATGTCTTTGGCACATTTCTGTGAAATAATAGGTGTGACGAACCCTGGTCAGACGGCAAGGATGAACACTCAGCCCTCCGAGTTGAGGACCCTCTTCAACTCTCTTTGTATCCAGGAGGAGAGCGATATTAGGCGTACAAAGATTTCCAGTATTTTATTCCCCCATCTCAGGTATTTTGCGTACTTTATTGCTAGAGGGGTGTTGGCTCGTGACAACACGAGCAACGGTTCTGCACCAGATTTCTCTATCTATGTGAACGCCCTCTCAGGTAGTAATGATTATAATGTGGGTGCCTTAATTGCTCGACGCCTTGTTATGAATAGTAACAAGGGTGATTTATTTGGTGGTGTTTACGCCACACTTGTCCTTGAGTATTTTAACGGCACCCCGCATCGTGTTGATGTTCCCTTTTCTTCCACAAGTCTTGATCTTGCTGCTATGAAGAGGCATAAGTTTGTTACCACGACTTCCCAGTTTGGTAACCTTGTTTATATTTTGAGGTTTGAAAAGACCATTACTCGTGAGATCCTTCTACCTGCACCACTTTTATTTGATCATACCCGCAGGAATGAATGGTCCTTCAATGATGTCCAGTTCGATGAGTTCATGGACCAGTATCATTTGCATAACCCCACAGAGGGGTTTTTGCCCGACAAGGAGGAGCATGGTGAGTTCCCACCTTTCCAGGGGGAGACCGTCACCCACTATGGTGAGGGGTCTTCTTCAGCTTGGAGCGGAGGACCTTTCTCATGGGAGGACCTGAGGACTTCGGTGTACGCACCGGAGGGCTCGTACGACTCTTGGACTTACCCGCATCACCCCGGAGCAGAAGGCTCCTGGGGGCAGTAGCTGCTACCAATTTAGGCCAAAACCCTAAGCTTTGGAGAGTACGTGCCCTTCTCACTTTTCCATTGTATTATCCGTTTTTATTTTGTTCGCTTTGATATTTTCGAAGTTTTTGCCCTTTCTTCTTTGCTCTTTTAATTTGAAAAAACAACAAAAAGATTTCTCTTTTCTTTTGCTTTCGTTAAACCTTTGAAAAAAACCCAAAAAGATTTCCTTTCTCTCTTTAGTTTTCTTTTTTTTCAGAGTCCAGCTCGAGTCCGTGATGTATTTGATTATATTTCCCATGTTCGATCGTGCAAGTGACAAGGAAGTAATGACGAAGATCGACGAAAGGGAACCAACAAGGAAAACCGGTATGAACTCTTCTTGTTTCTACTTTTGTACATATGCATGTACTTATGATCTAGAGACCAGCTTGTAGCGACATAGTGCTATGTTTACAATGCTTTCCCAGTGTTCATGTTTTCTTTGTGGCTGATCTCAAATAGCTAGAGTGCATAATGTGTTGTTGAAATGATTTACATGCATTGCATTGTTCATAATTTGGCATATTGAAGTGGTATTTCCCTTCGGAGAATTCTCGGATTGACTTGCCACATGTTCACACATGTTTATGACTAAAATGTCTATCATGCCTTAATGATCTTTTTATTTCAGAATAGTTATATCACTTTCATGCCTGATTCAATGTTTCTCTATCGCTCTGCATGATTATGACAATTATTGTTCTCTAGTTGGTCTCTTCCCAGTCCTTTTCTAGCCTTCACTCACACTATGCAGAATGTTGCTTGTGTATCCAAACTCCTTTTCAACCCAGTTATTCCACTTGAGTCCACCATACCTACCTATATGTGGTATTTACCGGACACCCCTAACTTAGATTTTCTTGTGCCATCTTGAAATTTATTCAAAAGATTCCCTTTTGTAACCGTACAAGCTCATGGTGTGGTGAGGGAAAATCAGTATCTACCATGCCAAAAATATTTCGACGGAAGTTTTAACTAGTCAAATTAAAAAAAAGTTACACCTCCCCCATACTTGATGATGGAATGAAATGGACCAAATGCTGCTAATAATAGATGGAAAGATAACCTCCTTCCATACTTGAGGCAAAATAAAAGTTTCCATGGACTGTCAAATGATGGATGGATAAGGGAACAAAAGTGTAAGCAAAAAGCATTAATATAATTGGCATAGCATATATTAAGAGACCTTTACCGTTCACCATTGACTGGAAAGTTGCACTTCTCAAAATAACTTTATCTCTATTTTTAAAACCAAGAGCTCTGGCACATGTTTAGTCTTTGCTTCCAACCACGGGTTTTCAACCTCTCCATCAAGAAGCCACGTTTCGAGAGTCTCCCCTTCTTTCTTCAAAGCACCAACTATTGAGAGCATAATTGTCATTCTTAGTGTAACATGCATTGTCCCAAAGTACTAAATTGTCTTCTGCATGATTTTGATATTGCTTGTTCTGAAATTCTTAGTTCTAGTCTCCTTTAAGACTCCGAAGGAGTTTCTGCATTTATGTTTTGCTTCACTCATGGAGGCTAGCGAGATACCACTCTAGTATGTTCAAGCCATGTGCATTGTGATCATGTCTTTTGGTTGTTTGTGATTGATCACTTGAAAGAAGGATTGCTTCGTGCATTGTCCTCATGGCATTGTTTTGATACTTGCTAAACTCTTTTCGTAGTACCGGCTTATATACATCTTATGAAGCAAAAGATTGTGTCAAAGTTTTCTTTGTCGCATCCAGTACGTTGAACTGAATTGCTTGAGGACAAGCAATAGGCTAAGCTTGGAGAGTTGATACATCTCAAACGTATCTACTTTTCCAAACACTTTTTCTATTGTTTTTCCCTCATTCTTGCAGGATTTGAAATAAACTAACCCGGACTGACGCTATTTTCAGCAGACCTGCCTGTATGGTTTTATTGTGTGCAGGAAAATGTTTTTTAGGTGTCTCAGAAAATTGAAGGAAAAATAAAAAAAATCCATGACCCGAAGGAGCCAGCAGCCAGAAGTGGGGCCAGAGGGCAGCCAGGGGGGCCCCAGGCGCCCTGCTGGCGCGGCCCCACCCCTGGCCGCGCCAGCTAGCTGCCTGGGGGACTCACACCGCCTCTGGTGCCCTACCTTGGCTCCTATTTAATACCGTGACGGGAAAACCCCGAAACAGAAGTCGTTTTTCCAGAAGCCATCGCGGAGCCTCCGCCACCCTGTGTTCTTCCTCGGGAGGGCTAATCTGGAGGCTGATTTGGCCATCGTAGAGGGGATATTGTCGCCATCATCATCACCATCACCAATCCATCCTCCCTCCATGACTTCTCTTCACATGTGTGAGTAATTCCCTGATGTAGGCAAAGGGGATGGTAGGGATTGGATGAGTTTGATCATGTAATAGTTTGTGAGATTGTTGAGGGCATGTTTCCTATCATCTACTATGGTGTTTATCATCTTTGCTACAACTTTTTTCTCTTAATGCTTGTCACTGTGGGACCGAGTGCCATGTATTCAGATCTGAACCACTTGTGTTTTCATGAGTATATTTATGTTCTTGATCCTATCTATGAGTTGTATGCACCTATTATGGTCCGGAAGCGGCGATCCCTAAGGTGACATCTTGGGACACCAAAGGGGATGGTCCATAATTTGAGGATTTCATGTATCCATTGAGTTTATTAGTTTGTTCTGGTGCTCTTTGACAAGAGCACCTTAATCTCCATAAGTTCCCTTTGGTCCCGTTCGTAGCGGGATGGTAGGACAAAATATGTTGTGCAAGTTCTTATTGCAAGCACGAAAACTACCTACGAGATACATGGCTAATGTTTGATATTTGCCTAGATGATCCTTACTTTTCAGTGTGCCTTGCCCCGTGTTAAAATCTATTACATGTTCACTCTTATCCATACAGCGCCCAACCATCCATCTCCCTAGCCTAGAATATCTTTAATCATGCTGGTCAATAGTTGTTACTTTTCACTGTTTTACTTTCGCCGTTATCACTACCATTATCATACCACAGTTGCTATTAATATTTTGTTGCAAGCAAGTATATTTCAGGTGCAGTTGAATTGACAACTCAACTATCAAAGCTTATAAATACTCTTTGGCTCCCCATGTCTCGAATCAATAAATTGGGTTAATTTACCCACGAGAACACTACAAGCGATCCCCTACAGTTGAGGGTCATCACAAGGCTCAACAAACAACTTCTTTATCTTAATGATAATGTCAACAAAGATGTAATATGGCAATCCTCAATGAAACAATATAAAGGCATGCATCTCTTCTCAACATAAGGTGTTTGCTCTTTGTGGGATGGAAAGAAGTGGGTTTACTGACTCAACATAAAAGTAAAGGCTTAGCCCTTCGCAGAGGGAAGTAGGGAAAACTCATGTGCTAGAGATTTTAGAGGTTTTGAAATCAATAAAGATTATAAAATAATATTTTGAGAGGTGCATAATTCATCAATGTATGCTAGTAGATAAACCAATTACTTCTCAGGCTAGGCAAGTTTCGAGGAACGGCTCCGAAGTGGGGACGATCACATCCTATTAATCTCATTTGTTTATCACTGCCAAAGTTTTCTGATTTCTCATTGACAAAGCGTGAAGGAGGGTTTGTTTGTTGTATTTTATTCTATGAGCTAGGTGCACTCATGCTAGTTCATCCTCGTATTATGGGTTTGCAGATTAGACATGCAATCCTGGGATAAAACATGTCCAGCATAAGAAGATCATGAATTACCTACTACTTCCTCATGAGCTAAAGCAGGGGCACAAAATAGGGGGTATACTATTTTGAAGGTTCAAAGATAGAACATGAATAATATAATTTAGGATTGGCGGTGAAATACCACGAATAGGAAAGGTATGGTGAACTCTTTGCGAGTTAAGGTTTCAAGGTATGGGTGCACAAGCAGTATTCCCGCTTAGTACAAGGTTTGGCTAGCAAAGGCTTTTAAAAGCAGAAAAATGATGTTGACATGGATGCAAAACAATATAAAGCATACATTAAGAATTGGCATGAAACATCAAGTTGTCTTCCTTGTCAGAATAACACTTTAAGCATAAGAACATAAAGGTTTTGGATATGTCGCTACTGGAAAAACTCATGCTTGTTGTTATGACCAAAGCTATGTTTTCCAAGATTAAATAAAGTTTCCAAAGCCATACCTGATATGTAAGATCAATACTCCCATAAGAATCATCATATAAGGTCGATTGCGTGAAGAGAATACCGAGTGCAGCGAAGAAACCAATAGGCTTCTCATTAATATTCCATCATAGAGACTGCACACTCACGGATACAAAACTCTCCACAAGGAGTGATAGACCTCAACGCATACACCTATTTTATAAGATAACTTCCCTAGACATGATACGACACTAAACTTGACTTCAAATGACAAAGATAAAGATAAAGATGGGCACTCCCCTAGGCTTGGAACTAGCTAAGGGGATGCCATTACCCAATGAAGATTTCATTCTTGATCTCTGTTCTTGTATAGCGGGTAGGTCTTCGAGAAGCGTTTCCATGGCAAACGTCCTCCATCCACACATGATTCTTTTGTTTCCTGGATCCTGCAGTCGGCGTCTAAGCTCAGGCGCAAAAACTTTAGTTCATAGTCAAAGTTCTGATTTTGGAGGTCATAGAGGTGTCCTTGAAGCTCGATCACTTTGGCATCCAGTGCAGATATTATTGCGTGCACTTCCTTCTCCTCTTCCTCATGTTGTTTCTTCTGCTCGGTGACGATGTAGAAGTTGGCCTTGCCACACTCGATCATCAGCTTGTACTTGAAGACTTCTTGCTCCACTTCTTCCAGCCTGGCATTTGTGCTTCCCTCCTTGACAGGTCCCTTGAGATCTTCTTGATGAAGGGAACCATCCTCCACCAAAATGGTTTGAGGGTGCCTCTTCACCTCTGCGATTTACGGGTTGATGACGTTGATGAGGAACTTGTCCTTGGGGAACTTGGGGAATTCATGGCACCTAGGTTTTGCTGAAAGTTTTCCTGGCAGCAACAAATCAAAAAGAGAACGCACGAAATCGCAAGATACAAAGCCTGGGCGATCCGGGAAAATATATAGCAAAAATTCTGTGGTAAAAGGAAGGTAACAGGACAAAGTGGTGTCGGAGACCGACTTAGGGGCTCCCAGGCGGCCTCCTAGCGAGGCCTGGGAGCAGGCTGCGCCACCAGGGCGCCTGGGGCCCCCGGAGCTCGTCCCCGGCTCCACTTTGGCTCCGATTTTTCTATTTTTTCACAAATATGTAATACGGGACTTTTATGGATGTTCACGACGTTTTTCTTACCGTATCACATACCTATTCTTATTCTTATACTGCAGGTGTGTGAATCCGGGCTACAACATGTTCTTCATGAGTGGTTGTGCGTATCGTATCCACATCAATATTGACAGGGTCTCCTACCATGTAATGCTTCAATCATTGCCCATTTACATCTTGAGGTTTGGTGCCTTCAAAATTATTAATGTTCATTGCACTGGAGCGATAGAATTCTTCGATATGAAAAGGTCCTTCCCATATGGAAAGTAATTTACCTAGAGAAAACCTGAAACAGGATCTAAACAAAAAAACTTTATCACCAACATTGAATTTACGTTTCAAAATTCTCTTACCGTTCCACTTCTTTACCTTTTCCTTAAGCATTCTCGCACTCTCGCTTCACTTCTCCACTCATCTAGAGAGGTCAATTTCATGAGACGCTTTTCACCAGCTAGTTTTGGGTCAGCATTAAGCTCTCTAACAGCCCAGAAAGCTTTATGCTCTAATTCTAAAGGCAAATGGCAGGCTTTATCATATATCATCTTATACGGAGACATGCCCATGGGATTTTTTAAGAAGTTCTATACGCCCACAAGGCATCTCCCAACTTTTGGACCAGTCCTGTCAAGAACTGTTTACTGTCTTTTGTAAGATCAACTTGATCTCCCTATTTGTGAGCTCAACTTGCCCACTCGTTTGAGGGTGGTAGGGTGAAGCAATCCTATGATTAACATCATAGTTTGCCAAAGCTTTTCTAAAAGCACCATGTGTAAAATGTGATCCTCCATCGGTCTTGAGGTACCTTGGTACCCCAAACCGAGGAAAGATCACATCTTTGAGCATTTTCAAAGATGTCTTATGATCAGCACTTTCAGTGGGGATTTCTTCAACCCACTTGGTTACATAATCAATCGCTACTAATATGTGAGCGTACTTGTGCGAAGGAGGAAAATGACCCATAAAATCAAAAACCCCAGCAATCAAAAGGCTCAATAACTAGAGAGTACTTCATATGCATCTCATTTCTCCTACTAATGTTACCAACTCACTGACACTTATCACAAGATAAAACATATTTTCTACCATCTTTAAAGAGAGTAGGCCAATAAAAACCTGATTGGAGAACCTTGTGTGCAGTCCTCTCACCGGCATGATGTCCTCCATAGGGATTGTCATGACAATTCCGCAAAATATCCTTCGTCTCATCCTCTTGTATTCATATTCTCACGATCCCATCTGCACATTCTCTGAAAAGTAGTGGATCATCCCAAAAGTAATACCTCAAATCTTGGAAGAATTTCTTCCTTCGTTGAAATGTTAAACCTGGAGGTACAAACTTGGTGACAATAAAGTTAGCATAATCTGCAAACCACGGATCAAATATAGATAGTATTCTCAAAATGGCTAATTGTTCATCAGGAAAACTATCATTAACAGGAATAGGATCATGTGGTATGTTTTCTATCCTGGAGAGGTTTTCCTCTTCTGTATTGTCCGCTCCTTTCCTGTCAACAATCTGCAAATCAAATTCTTGAAGAAGAAGAACCCATCTGATAAGTCTAGGTTTGGCATCGTTCTTCTCCATAAGATACTTAATAGCAGCATGGTCAGTATGAATAATGACTTTGGAGTCAACAATGTAAGGTGTAAATTTATCACAATCAAATACTACTCCTAAAAATTCCTTTTCAGTAGTAGCATAATTCTTTTGAGCATTCTCAAGCGTCTTTCTAGCATAATGTATAACATTCAATTTCTTATCGACCCTTTGTCCTAATACAACTTCAACAACACAGTCACTAGCATCACACATAATTTCAAAAGGTAAATTCCAATCAGGCGGTTGTACTATAGGAGCTGTTATTAAAGCTTTCTCAAGAACTTCGAAGGCTTCCTTACAACCATCATAAAACACAAAAGTAATATCCTTCTGGATAAGATTAGTGAGGGGTCTTGAAGTCTTAGAAAAGTCTATATCAAATCTTCTATAGAAACCAGCATGACCGAGAAAACTACGAATACCTTTGATGTCCCTTGGATAGGGCATCTTTTCAATTGCTTCAATCTTGGCCCTGTCCACCTCGATTCCCCTTTTGGAAATCTTGTGCCCAAGAACAATTCCTTCGTTGACCATGAAGTGACACTTCTCCTAGTTGAGTACCAAGTTTGTCTCCTCACATCTCTGCAAAAATTTATTAAGATTGTGGAGACGATGGTCAAAAGAGGTTCGATAGACGGAGAAATCGTCCATGAAGACCTCAACAATTTCTTCGCAAAAACCATGAAAGATAGCAGACATAAACCTTTGAAAAGTAGGAGGGGCATTGCATAAACCGAAAGGCATACGTATATAAGAATAAGTACCAAAAGGGCAAGTAAAAGTGGTCTTCTCTTGATCGGCAGTGTTAACATGAGTTTGAGAAAACCCAGAATATCCATCAAGATAGCAAAAGTGGGTGTTTTTGGATAACCTTTCGAGCATTTGGTCGATGAAAGACAACGGGTAGTGTTCCTTTCTCGTGGCCTTGTTCAACTTCCTGTAATCAATACACATTCTATATCCAGTAATAATTCTCTAAGGGATTAGTTCATTCTTATCATTAGGAAGAATAGTTGTGCCTCCTTTCTTAGGGACACAATGCGTGGGACTTACCCACTTACTATCAGCTATAGGGTAGATGATACCTGTGGCTAGAAGCTTGAGGATATCGGTTCTCACAACATCCTTCATCTTTGGATTCAACCGTCGTTGATGATCAACAACTATTTTAGCATCGGGCTCGAGGTTGATAGTATGTTGACAAATAGATGGACTAATTCCCTTGAGGTCATCAAGGGTATATCCAATAGCACCTCGGTGTCTATGAAGGGTTTCCAATAATATCTCTTCTTCATATCCTGAAAGGTTAGAATTGATAATGACAGGATATACTTTCTTTTCATCTTAATAAGCATACTTGAGCATATTGGGAAGAGGCTTGAGATCGAACATCAGGTCTTCTTTGGGCTGTGATAAACTTCCTAAAGGCTCAACCGGAAGGTTGTGCTTCAGGAGAGCCGGTTGCCTCAAGAAATCTTCATCTAATTCATTTCTTTCCTGTATATGCATATCATTCTCGTGGTCCTCCATATATTGCTGCAATGGATCGTTAGGAGGAATAGCAATAGAAGCAATATCTTCAATAATTTTATCATTACTAGGAAAATCAGTACCACGAGTTTGTTTGGAAAATTTAGAGAAGTTAAATTCATATGGCTCACCATTGAATTCAACAGATACTTTCCCTTTCTTGGAATCTATTATAGCTCCACAAGTTCTGAGAAAAGGTCTAACGAATATAATAGGACAAAAATTATCTTGCACTGAACCAAGTACAAGAAAGTCGGTAGGATATTTTACCTTTCCGCATAAGACTTCAACATTTCTCACAATTACAATGGGAGAGATAGATTCGTTGTTTGCTAGATAAATAGTAACATCAATCTCTTCAAGTTCACAAGGTGAAATCTCGCCCATGATCTCCTGATAGAATGAATAAGGAATACCACTAGCGCTCGATCCCAAATCGCATAGCCCATATTAATTATGATCTCCTATTTTAACAGATACTACTGGATTACCTGAAACTGGGCCTTTATTCTTGGTTGTGACAAGGTTAGTGGAAACAGCACGAAAATTTATATTGTAATCTAAAAAATCATTAGTAACAAGGTCTTTAACCAATGCAACTTGAGGATCGACCTTGATCTGGTCCTTGGGTTCATCAGTTCTTCTCTCACTTTTATTTAATATGCCTGTCACAAAAGAATGCTCCCTCATCCTTGCGGGAAAATGGCGATTTTTTATAGATAACTGAAGGCAAAATAGGGTCAGCAACATGAATATCAACGGCTAAATCCTTAAAGGGCTTATGATGCTTATCCTCCTTCTTTTTAGAGGAATCAATATGAGAGGAAAATTTTTTGAAAAAATCAATCATAAGTTGGTAATCCAGACCAATCTTAGCACAAAAGGTATTGAAATGTAATCATGCTCTTAATGTAATCATGCTCATTATTTTAATGGGTTCAATACCTTTATCAATCTCCCAATCTTCTGTGTTCTCCTGGATCCTTTCGATAAGATCCCATCTTTCTTCGACGCTTCTGGTGCGGAATACCCCACTAGAGGAGGCATCAAGCATCTCTTTATGTTGACGAGAAAGCATTGCATAAAAATTTGTAAGAATAATTTCCTTCGGTGCTCATGATTTGGACATTTGAGCATTAGGGACTTCAATCTCCCCCAAGCTTGAGCGATTCTTTCTCCGTCACCAGACCAAAAGTTATAGGTATAGTTCCTGTCTCGATGTATTTCATGAAGAGGATAAAATGTTGCTTAAAATAGAGGCATAAGTTCTTTCCAATTTAGTAAATGAGAGTTATCAAGAAACATATACCAATCCAAAGCCTTATCTTTTGATGATAGAGAAAATAGTTTTCTCATAAGAAAATTCATCGATATGCCTGCAAGCTTAAATAAGGAGCATAGTTGTAAAAGATATAGCAAGTGTTCACCTGGATGTCTATCTCCTTCATATCGATTAGCAATAACACAATCAATAATACCAGTTGGTATTTTATATGAAACAATTTCAGTAGGTGGTAGAGCTTTCTCCACCACAGTAATGGCAGGGCGGTTCCCCGCAAGCAAAGTACCAAGAGCAGAGTTGTCCATAAGGACTAATAGTAGCAACAGAAAAATGAAATCAGCACTTACAATATATAGGTTTCCTTACCAATTTCACTTACCAATAGCGCTACACTCCACGGCAACGGCGCTAGAAAATGGTCTTGATGACCCACAAGTGTACGGGATCTATCATAGCCTTTTCGATAAGTAAAAGTGTCGAACCCAACGAGGAGCAGAAGGTAATGATAAGTGAACTTGAGATAGCAATAAATGCAAGTACTGAAAGGTAACTTTTTATGGGTTTTCTGGTATAAGAAAAAAGGGGATAAAAACAAATAAATTAAATTGTAATAAAGCGTAGCAGGGTAGCATAGTCCTTTTGTGCAAAGGATAAGCGAAAGGATCTAAACTTATAAAGGCTAAAACGTTTTTTAGGACACACGGGAGAGATAGTCATGTGCCTTCGCCATATTCCGTATCGGTACTATTTTTTGTGTTGATAAGTGTCGCGTGGGTGGACCTATGCTAGTGCACTTTCTAGACTAAGATAAGAACACTCTTATGATTAAACCTGTTGCAAGCATCCGCAAATACAAGAGAGAAATTAAGGCACAACCCTAACCATAGCAATAAACTTCAAGGCCCAACAATCCCTCGTGCAAAAGTGTGCGAACTGGGGTTCAGGTTTCTGTCACTCCGGCAACCCACCATAAGCATACTTTATACACAATGCATTCCCCTAGGTCCTTAAAAAGGCGAAGTGTTGTGTAGCCGACGTTCAGACAACACCACTAGAAGAATAACACCACAACTTAAATATCAAAAAACACATATTAATAAACATCATATGACTACTAACAACTAGACTTCTACCATGTCCTCAAGAACTAAAGGAACTACTCACAAAACATAAAAGAGATCATGATCAGTGGTGATAAATATATGATAAACAATCTGTTCATAACAATAATCCTCCAACAAAACACAATAGCATTCACCACAAAGAGTAGTCAACATCGGTAGAGTAGAGGGGATGGATAGTATGGGTTACAACTTGGATTGCAATGATGAGATGAGATGGGATGAAGATGGAGATGGTTCTGATGGTGAGGATGATGTTGATGATAATATCGATCATTCCCGTGATGATGATGATGATGACGATGAGGACGATCTCCCCCTCCGGGAGGAGTTCTCCCCCGCGGAATCTTCCCGCCAGAAAGGTCTTTTCTTCTTTGTAGGTTTCCGCCATGGAGCGGCGGCGGAACTGTGGAAACTCTTCTTCTTCTGGAGGTTTTAGGTTACGAGCAACATATAGGACAAAAGGGGACTCCGAAGGTGGGGCCCACCTCCTAGACGGCCAGGTGGCGCGGCCAGGGGGGGGGCGCGCCACCAGGGCGCCTGAGATCCTGGTGGGCCCACTCCGGGTGTCCTTCGGCCTTTCTTCATTATTTCTTCTGAAAGTTGCATCTCGTGATATTCAGGTCATTTGGAGATGTGCTGATATGGCCACTTGATGTGCACTTTTCCCCGCTGATTCTTGTGTCTGCTGTTTCGGCTCCGAAAAGTTGCAAACTGTGTAAAACAAGCCAAAACACCATAAGAACATCGTCATAATATGAAATATATCAATGAATAGAGGTAAATTATGATATAAAATAGTGATGCATTTTGGACGTATCAAAAGGTAGTTGGTACACCCCTGTAGGGTTAAATCTTTTCAAGAAGCCGTGTCCACGGTTATGGACGACTTGAGACCTACTCCTTTTTCATATATAACATCAACTGAATCATAACTTAAAATTGATCAACGTGTGTGTGCCTTGGCTGCTTCTTATTTGTGTTGGATAGGTGTTGTGTTTGCGTAAGTAGCTGATAGCAAACTTGTTGGAGGTGATTCCTCATCAAATTCTTGGCTTCTTATATTACTCTCTAGATCGTTAGCCACTCCGTAAATGCTAGTGTAGAAGCAACCTCACCACTTACCCCATCATACCGTAAACAACTAGTTATCCTAGAATGACGAGTGGTGAAGTCCTTGCTGGGTCAGCTGACCACTATAGTTGGATGCTGAGTACTTCTGTACTCATGATACTACACTCAAACTCTTTTCAGGGTTCTTGATCGACAACAGGTACGGTGATCAATGTTCCACGTGGAGACTCGATGAAGACTATTTAGGCGGATCCCGGCGGAGAGCCTGGACCCGTGTGGTTATGGGAGCGATGCCTTTTCTCTTTGCCGCTACGCATTTTATTGTAGTCTGTACTCAGACATATATCTTCCGCCGATGTATTGTATTTAAGCTAGTTGTACGCCAACTATATGAAATGTTGTATCCTTATAGCTGTAATGTTGGGATATCATGTTGAAATCTGAGACATATGGCCTCGTCATATGTCGCGGTGGGTCCGATATGTGATTCGTCCTCGGGTCTGGACGAAAATGTCTAGATCTGAAATAGTACCTCATATCGGGTCTTACAACACGGATATTCGAATAGAGTACTTCCCTGCAGGAGCTGCACTACTGTTACCCTACACGCTCGGATATCCCCTCTCGCGCACACCTTTTTTGGAATGCCCGGTCGGGGCCATCCGACATGATGCAGTACTACCTAGGCTCATCAGAGAGGTCACCGCCGGCTAACTCCTACGGGCTCGAGGGTCTTGTGCCATCGCCCCTCGCACTCTATTGTGTACAGGGTGGATCCAGCGCCTCAGCATGATCCGACCATGTCACAATGCTGAACTGGACGTCTTTCAGAGCTTTCGGGAGAATGTACGCCGCTGAGGGGCCCATATCCATTATCCCACGTGGAGGTAGCGCACATAGGCCAATGTCCAACTCAGAACAGTGACACCCGATGCATTAAGTGCATTATTAATATCTCACACAGATGACCTTTATCGTCACTCCGACTAGGTAACTCGCGGACAACGAACACGAGCCAAGCCAGCCTCCCATTACCAGAGCAGGCAGTGTCTGCTGGCCCTGTCGTCCCATCATAGTTTCTCTCGCGGGTATCGACAAGGTGACCCGTCTCCTTACCTTATCTTGCGGGCGCTCTTGGAGGCGCGCGACTTTCGTATTTAAGGGGTAACTCTCGCGTACAACGATCAGGGTCCAGAACCATCGCTTAGCGGCAGTATCCGCCTACCCTGTCGTCCCGTCGCAATACCCCTCGCGGGCACCATTGGGTCACTCGACTCCTTACCTTGTCCAACAATCATTTGGAGTTACAGTAATGTAATGTTTTCGCGTTCACTCCCCAGAGTGACCACGACCGATAACTAAGAATGGCAGGCGGACAAGGTGTAGGGCCAACTGATGCATATTTATTCTAAGAAGCATAGGATAAGGTAGGGTACACCAAGACGAGGCAACAAAAAACAACTTATGCAATAGAATAGGAATGACAGCAGCAACAACAACAATGCCTAGGCAATATCTGGAATAGGAGAAGGGGCTCTGCTTGCCTAGAAGGTTAGTAGTAGGGGGCTTCTCATCGACATAGTAGTCGTACTCAGCAACATCGATGGTGGTAGTCGCGGTGTATTGAAGAATAAGGGGGAGAAACAGTAAATACACGACAACAATACAACAAGGATGCCCTCCATGGCAAATGCAGTGTTTGTGGCGTTCTAATGCAGTGCTAGGGGCTTACGTCGGAGCGAGAAATCATTCAGGGATAATTTACCGACTCCGGGTGATTATCAGACAAACGACCCGGAAGGGGAATGTCCCGTGTTCGGTATGTTAGAGAATGGTGATGGGTATGTGGGTAGCGTATTCATATTCGTTGTATTTTTCTAAGCAACTTTAATGTATAAAGTATTTTCATCTAACTTACGGTTTAAAAGATATTAATTTTGAAAGTTTAAATCATTTTATAAGCATTTCTAGGATTTATTTTATTATTAAATCCAACATTGGCCACAAGTCTATCCAAAACAATGCACTGACAAGGGGGTCCGACATGTCATACACAATTTATTTAAATTATACAAAATGGAGATTAACTAGTAGTGGACCCCACATGTTATAGTCATGAGTTTAACCTAATTGTTTTACTTAACAAGGAATAATCTAATGTCCAAGGGCCCATGTGTCATGGACATACTTTTAAACAGGTTTTATTTTAATCTAGAACTTAATTAAATTGGATGGTGTAACACCCCGGAAATTCCATCCTAATTAAAAAAATTGTTTGTTTCTTTATTTTGTTGATTGCTACAATTGTTTGCAGTATTTGTGTCGCCAATTTATTAATTTTTTATTATATTTCCCCCTCCTTCTCGTACCGACATGTGTGACCGAACCTTTCCACCATGGCACATGACCTTTGTGCGACACCGTGTTTCACCCGAGCATCGTCGCAACTTCCGGCACAAGACCAACCATCGCCATCGGAAATAAAATCCCATTTAATAATTAAATAGATTATTTTATTGGGCGCCGGAAAATGTTCTCGGAACGGATGCGAAGTGAGGTAGAAGTGGCCGGCTCTCCGCGTGGATTGCGTGGTTCGAAGATTTACCCGAATCGGAGGTCGTACGGACTCCCAGCTGTCAGAAACGTAATCACCGGACACGAGAGAGAGAACCCGGGGGCGTTTGCGTAAACTGGCCAGCCAACCTGGGCTATAAATAGACCACCACACTCACTCACCCATTTTAGGGTTCCCCATAGTCCATTTTTGCAGCAACCCCCTCCCAAATTGCTAGATCTACACCCTAGCCTTCTAAAATTTGGAACCCTAGCCCCCTGATCCAGACCGTCAGATCTGGGATCTGACGGCCCAGATCTGGCCACACCTCCCCCAACCGCTGCTTCCAGCCGTCCGGGCCGCGTCGGACCTGAGCCGCCGCCGCCAGGGCCTGCCAAGCCCAACTGGCGAACCCCGAGGTCACGGCCTCCTCCCTCCTCTCCTTGTTCTCCTTCTCCCTCACCCTCCTCTCCTCTCGTCGTGAGTAGGAGGAGGCGCTGGTGCCACCATGGATTCGCCCCGAGCCGAGCTCAACTGCGCCGCCCTCGCTCCGCCTTGTCGCGCCGCCGCCCCGTGGCCACGCCGCTGTCCCTGATCTGCTCGCGAGGACTCCTCCGACGCCGCCGAACCCGGATCCGACGTCCTTTGCTGCCCCACTCTCCTTCCCTTCCTCCCCTCGCTGCAGCACCGCGGCTTGCTGTCGGCAACCGCCCACCTGCCGATGCCGCTCCCTATATGTCCGAGACGAGGAGGACGACTCGCCCGTCCTCGCTCGATCCAGCCGGGTGGCCTGGCCTCAGCCCCACGCCCCAGCGGCCTAGTGGACTTCCTCGCCCCGGCCCATTTCTGCGCCTCACCCTGCGCGACATCCAGTTATCTCGCACCGCCCCTACGACCTGGGCTCGACCCACAAGGTGAGCCCCGTCCCTTTTCTTTTTCTTTGTTTTTGGTTGGGCTTGGCCCAACAGAGTTGCTGCTGCGTAGCGCCCATGTGCGTAGGATAGCTAGGTTGTGCCCTTTGTTTAGGCCCGTTAGTTTAGATTCGGCCCAGTACATGATTTATCCTTTTCTGGGTATTTAAAATGGCTGCTTGTGCGTAGTTTTGGCGGTTGCTATATCTTCTTAATGGAAGCTCGAATTGCGACGCATTCTACATGTAACTTTCTTAGCTTTTCGCATAGATTAATAAAATGTTCTCATTTGCCATGTTTTCACTTGTCTACATGTTGTTTATCTGCTATTTACATGCTATCCCACTGTACAATGTAATAGGCCATAACTTTTTAACCGTTGCTCTAATAAAAATGTTCTTTATATGTAACTTGGCTAGAATTCCATGTAGATTATGTTTATGTTATTGTTTGTTGTTGTTAATAAATATAAAATATGGTTTATGGCAGATTAGTACCAAATTCTTAAATTGTCATGGGGTACTTAGTGATATGCCATGTTTAGGATTTGCATCACTTAAATTGACTAGCATAGATAGTTTACTTTGTGCTTCACCTCTTGCCGTGTTTGTGCGACATGCTAGGCTTGAGTGAGGTGCCATGTGAACAACATTTGCTCATCTTGTGTACATAAACAACTTGAACCATTATAAATGTGCGGTATCGTCGTGTGTGACCGATACCTCACTTAACATGTTAGTAACCGCTCTCGACGGTAGATCCGTATCGTATTGTTGTATCCCGTGTTGCCTTCTTGATCTTGCTTTCTTGTGATTGCTTCGTAGTAATAGATGCATGTTCGTCGATTGCTTTTCCAGTGTTTCCTTCTTGTGTGCTCCCGTGGTTACTCTCGGAAATTATGCGATCTTGCGATTGACTACACCTTCGGAATCGTCTTCTCAACAGGTATGGGGGAGGATAAATCATGCTTATAACTTTCAGCTCACTTGCCTAGGTGTAGGACAGAACGGTTGCTTGATCCTACCACTTCATATTGATGCCTCTCAAATAAACCCAAACAGCCATGTCCTCCACATCCCAGCAAACCTTTGTTTGGCCATGTACCTTGCTTGCTTAAGCACTGCTTAGTATGCATGCTTAGGATACTACCACTTTTCCCCTGTTGACTAAATATACACAGGACTTCATCCAGAATCACAACATTCACACGCAAGATGGCTGCCCCTCCACCCCACCACGCGCACCCCTCCTAAAACCCTAAACCTTTCATCCAAGATCTTGGGTGATCGGGCCACAACATCCACCTTTTGCTTCGATCATCGTCTCCGGCGTCCCCCCTCCTTGCATACACCCCCATTACATGGTGGTGCATGCCTCCCTCTAGATGAGTTTGGATCTGGCACCTGGTAAGGAGGAGGTTCGATTCTCTTGTTTCTCCATGGTTCACCCAACTAGGGATTATGGCCACTTCACCATGGTGGTGGCTTTCAGCCGTACATCATTTCGGTTGGATGAGGATGCGGTGGCTATTGCATTGGAATCCATCTCCAGTGGACACTGCCATGGACTCCAGGTTTGCGTCATACGTTACCGCGTTTTTTTCTTTACTGTTGCCAATAAGCAGGTTGGATTCATTTTTTTAAACAAAAATAATTTGGTCTCTCCCAAGTTTATCTTCTATTTATATCTCTGGGGTCATGGAGGGCCATACTGGCAATATGAATTCATGTTGTGACAACGGCAATGCAATGAGGAATGGACACTTGTTTGTCAATATCGACGTCGGGTGCAACTAGGGGTGCAAGCACTGCATGCAAAACGCAGCAAGTCCTATTTCAGAACAGGGAAAGAAATAGTTAAATCCTTAAGTTTTCCAACTATCATTGATTATAAGATCTGCAAAGGCTATGTCTCCCGGGTTGATCCGGCATTGAGAGAGGGATGGATTGAAGCTGGATATGATTTACTTCCTGAGGAGTGTCTCCCTCCTTCACCGAATCACCCTGCTATATCACCGGATATCTCAACTCCGGCGGCCTCTTGGACGGCGGCGATGACCAGCATCCAGTTTGGGACGATCCCGTTGATGACGGACGAGTGTATTTTTGCATCTACCAATCAACTAGAATTGCCAGTTTCTTTGGAGCATAATACAACTGATTTGGATCCTTGATACGTCCCAAACGTATCTATAATTTTTGCTTGCTCATTGCATGTTTTGTGTGATATTACTATGATCTAGATACACTTGGCCATGACAGGGGGCGCTTGGACACCTGATGGCCCCCCTGTCTTCCCCCCTTCGCCTATTTATTCTCCGTGACGGGATTCTTCCGAGGACATAACCCTTTTTCGCGATCTCGCTCCTATTCCGCCGCCGCCGCACCTCCAAGACAGGGAGAGCTAGCAGACATCTTCCCGGCACCCTGCCGGATGGAGGATTGACCTTCGGGAGCTTCCCCTCCACCATGGACGCTTCCCGGATGATCCGTGAGTAGTCTACCTTGGACCATGGGTCCGTGATCAGTAGCTACGTGATGTTCTCCTCCCCTATTTGTTCTTCATGGATTAGACCTCATGAGGTGCCCTACATGATCGAGGCACAGATGTAATTTTCTGTTGTTGCTTCTTAGTTTGCTGCGATCTGATGGATTGTGAGACTATGTTCAGTTTGTGATAGAGTAATATATTTGGTTCTTATCTTTTATATTTTTGTTCCTAAGTAATTCTTGAATATTCTCTGTTGTTGTTTATTGCTTTGGCAAAGTAGTAGGTAGTGACCCCAAGAGGGAACGTTATGCTCGATTGTGGGTTCATGCCCCTTGATGACACGCTTGAGTGTCAGAAACATGAGTCTAGGGGATTTGCTGTTACCACAAGGGGGAAAACAACGGTGCTTGTAACCACGGTTGCAAGGACTGTTTACTTTACGCAAAGTTCTTTTAATGCAGTTGCCTGTTGCTTTGGGTTTACACTTTGGGTGGGTCTCGCAACTTAATACCAGCGAGATGTTCTGGATAGGTATCTCAAGGTGCATGATTAGTAGTAGATGCAGTTGGATTTTGGTCTACTTATTTTGGCATACTGCCCATGCTTTTGAGTCTGTTCCTTTCTTTGTAGCATAGTTAGCATTACGATGCATTTTTAATCCTGTCATTTGCCCAGCTGTGATTTTTTTACCTCGCATAGCAGTTTTATCGTCTTTTGGGAGAGAGACATCACTAGTGAACATCACGGGACCCCGGTCCATATTCTCATCATTGTTTACACACTCATTTCTTTTCTGCTTTTACTTTCTAGCTTCTATCACCATTACTATTATCCCTTGCATTTGATCCTTTGTAAACAAGAAGGCCGGAGATATTGACAACCTCTCTGAACTTCGTTGGGAGCAAAGTTATTTGTATTGTGTGCAGGTCCACGTCAATTGCGTCGTTGACACCTACTACTCACTTCCGGAATCCTGCGGGAGACAACCCCTAGCCTCTACATAGGGTAAATTTGCTTCTCTCCTACATCTCACCTTCCACTTGGGGTAACCAACGAAGGGCGAGAAGCCATTATAACTTCAATACCATCAAGTAAATTTCTGGCGCCGTTGTCGGGGATTCCAAGTGCCAAGATAGGGGAGTTGCACACTATCTTTTACCTTTGCTTTTTAGTCTTGTTAGTTTACCTTTTAGTTTCTATCTTACTGTCATATATCAAAAACCACAAAAAATTACCTTGCTCTTAGTAGTCCTTCTTGTTTAGATGAATATGTTAGGACTTGGTGCTTTGAGGGAATCAAAATTTCTAGATTTCCGTCAAAGGGGTGGAGAAAATATGAACAAGGCATGGGACAGAATTTCTGAGGCACATAAGAGAATTATGCCATGGATTCCTATAAAAATTGTTATTAGAAATTTTTACCATGATCTTTTTAAGTGGTGTAAACACTCTCTTGATATTATAGTTGAAGGAGACTTTTTAGAGTGTGATGAAGCTAGAGCTCTTGATATTTTTCATGGTCTATCTAGTTATTTTGTTTATGATCGTAGTTTTGATACTGTTATAGATAGACTTGCCACTATTGAAAAGAGGATGGATGCTCTAGACTTGAGAAAGGTAGAGGAACTTAAGTCCAACAAGAAAGAAATATTAGAGATAGATGATGGTTGGGATCCTATGATGAAAATTAAATTGAATAACTTCTTTTTCTATGCTTCATGTGATGTTGGAGCTAGTACCTCCGTTATACCCAAAAGAATGTGTGATATGTTTGAATTGAAGCCCTTTGAGCCTTGTTCTTTTGGTGTTCGTCTCGTTGATTCTTCCGTAAAGAAACCTTTGGGGAAGATCGACAATGTTCTTATCATTGTCAATGACAATTTTGTTCCAGTTGATTTCACTATTATGGATATAGAGTGTGAACCTTTATGTCCAATTATTTTGGGACGTCATTTTCTTCGCACTGTAGGTGTTGTTATTGACATGAAAGAGGGGTATATAAAATTTCAATTCCCTCTAAAAAACGGGATGGAACACTTCCCTATAAAGAAGATTAAGTTACCTTTTGAGTCCGTTACATGGGCTAGCTATTCTCTCTCTCTTGATAAAACTTGATCTTTTTGCTTTATGCCTATCTTAAAGGCGTAAAAGAAAGCGCTTGTTGGGAGGCAACCCAACATCATTGTATCGTTATTTTCAAGTTTTGTGCCAAGTTCTAGCCTCTTATGATAAGGGAAGCAAAAGTTGTGACATGCTGTCCAGAAAACATATTATGACTGCTTGACGAAAAAAATCAAAACAAATCATGAGTTCATCTTTTTTAGCTTAATTTTTTACACAGAATTCTCTATAAAATTGTGAAACTTTCATATGTTCTGAGTTTTTTATTTGAGTTGCAGAAGTACCCCGAAAAAAAAATTTACTACCTGTTGTTCTGTTTTTCACAGATTCTGCCACGGTTTGCCTTTCCTTACTTTTGCAAACCTTAAGCTTGCTTTTTCTTTGCAAAATTTTTTTGGCAATCTTAAGAAAAAGTAGATCTTCAATAATATCTTTATTTCCATTGGGGAAAATTATTTTATTAAGGGTACTAACCTCTCTAATCAGCTTATGATGAGATATGTATGAAGGGAGTTTTCAAGTGTGCGAGGGAAGATGATGAAAGAAGATCCGGGAGTGTCAAACGCTCAAGCTTGGGGATGCCCCCATGCATACCCAATAAATATTCAAGGAGACTCAAGCTTCTAACCTTGTGGATGCCCCCGAGCATCCCCTTCTCCATCAACAATAATCAGTTCATCCTTCGTCTCACTATATTTTTATCACTTCATGCGTTATGTGCTATGCTTGGAGCGTCTCGCTGTTAGGTTTCCTTTTAGTTTTCTTTAGCTTTGCTTTCTGTTCATAGCAAGTTAGACCCCAGATTACTTTTTGTGGGAGAGAAACACGCTTCACTCCAAACTAGAACACATTGTAGGTTTTTTCATGCTTATCTTTCTTCCGTTTTGTGTTCTTTATATTTTCGTAGCTGTTGTGATGTTTAGTTTTAGTTTTAGTGTTTGTCTTTAGCAAGAGCTTTAGCTTTTTTTTAGTTTGTTGCTGGAACTCTCTTTAGTTTTCATGTTTATCTTGTTAAGAGAGTTGGTTGTTGCACTGAGTTGTGTCTTGTCTTGCAAGTAGGTAACTGAGGTTGTTATTCAATTGTAGTGGTAACTTGCAATAGTTTTGAGGTAATATTGTCAGTAATGTTTGAACTTTTGGTGTCAAGAGATCTAGCCTATTAGTGATAGGTGTCGTATTTTGGGCAATCTGTGTTTATTTTCAAAAAACTACAAAACTAGTTGAGAACTCTAGCTACTAGATGGATCACTAATCTTTGGAGAGATCGGATATTAGAGTACGTACACTCACGTACCATGAGTCGAGGATGCGCAAGGATAAACAAACCCCCATACACACCTCCTTGGGGTACTTGTCTCTTTGTGAACCTCCTTATTAGATTGAAAGTTACCGATAATAAGTGCATGAGTTCTTCAGACTAATGTAAGTATTGAAAGTTGACACTTCCACCTCCTCATATTTGCTAGCCTCTTCGGTACCGTGCATTGCCCTCTTCTCATTCTGAGAGTTGGCGTCCACCTCGCCGGTTCATTCAAACCCTTGGCATGATACGCTCTGTCATCATAAGCCTCCTTATATCTTTCCTCAAAACAGCCACCATACCTACCTATCAAGGTATTTCCATACCCTTTCCGAGATATATTTCCATGCAACATACACCTTCTCATGACTTAATATTCATGGAATACATGTTCCTCCTACACTGGCAGAAGCATACATTTGCATACATCATGATATCTACATCTTCTTTATGTTAAGTACATTGTAAAGTGTGAAGATCTTCTATACTTCTGGTAAAATAGAGTGCTGCCCTTAAGTGAGGAGAAGATCCCAAAGTGGACAAAATTAAAAGATCCCAAAGAGGACAAATGAGAGTTAAATAGAAGAGTCATTGAGGCCACCAAAAAATATAAAAAAATAGAAAAAAGAGAAAAATAAATAAAAAGAAAGAAAGGGGAAACACTACTATTACTTTTGAAAGATCCACACTCGTACTCCCTCTATACCTTGTGCTCCATAGAGATGATCATTTATCCATATAGCTATATGGGGACCCTTCACACTATAGAACTTGGCTTGCATATTCCAAGGATGAGCCTCCTCAAACGAGCTCTAGGTCTTCATGAGCGAGCAAGTTGGATGCACCCCCAGTAGTTCCTTTGGAGAGCTTTTCTTAGCTCATATGTGCATCCGTTGCATGGCAATACCTACTCCTCACATCATATCTATCATTTGGCTCTCTCGCCTATGCTTGTCCTCATTGACGTGAGCCTTTCTCACCCTTTTTGTCTTCCTCCTCCACCATATTTATCTCTTTGCCATCCTAAGTGTAAACTCTCGTGCTTACGCTCATCCATTGCATGAGTGCTCAAAATATCGAAAGGGAGTGGATCAAATTGACTTGTACCTGGCTAGTGGTCTGGGACGAGTCAACATAAGATTCCAAAGAAGACCAAGTGTGAAACTTTAGTAGATTGAGTTCTCAACAAAAATATATTTTTTCTCCCGTATTCCCATCTCCCCCTTCTTGCACGCAAACACCATCTGGAGACATTCGAGTCACGGACAGAAAGAGCTCTTGCACCTTTATGTTCTTATGTTGCTTGTTTCAATGCTAATATAGACTCTTTCCTGTTATGACTTGAATAGAATTACATACCTTGATAGCTTTACTTTCAAAGTTCCTATATGTTTGTTACCATGTCACCACATAAATTATGATTGTTATCATTCACCTACTCGAGGACGAACATGAATGAAGCTTGGGGATGTTGATACGTCCCAAACGTATCTATAATTTATGCTTTCTCCATTCATGTTTTGTGTGATATTGCTATGATCTAGATACACTTTCATACACTTTTGATCATATTTGGACTAACTTATTAACTCAGTGGACCACAGTGCCAGTTCATGTTTTCTGTTGTTTTTATATTTCAGGTTTCCCCCATATTAAAAGTGGTCCAAAAATTCAGGAAAAATCAGATAAAAAATCAGCGCAAAAGAACCTTCCAGAATCACCTGGGTGGGGCCAGAGGGCCACCACCAGGGGTCCACGCGCCCTGGTAGCGCGGCCTAGGGCTTGGCTGCGCCAGGGGGCCGCCTGGACACCTGGTGGCCCCCTGGCTGCCCCCTTCACCTATTTATTCTCCGTGACGGGATTCTTTCGAGGACAGAACCCTTTTTTGCGATCTCGCCTCTGTTCCGCCACCGTCGCGATTCCAAGATTGGGAGCGCCAGCAGACCTCTTCTCGGCACCCTGCCGGAGGGTGGATTGCCCTCCAGGAGCTTCCCCTCCACCATGGACGCTTCCCGGATGATCCGTGAGTAATCTACCTTGGACCATGGGTCCATGATCAGTAGCTATGTGATGTTCTCCTCCCCTCTTTGTTCTTCATGGATTAGACCTCATGATCTTCCCTACATGATTGAGGCACATATGTAATTTTCTGCTGTTGGTGCTGAGTTTGCTGGGATCTGATGGATTATGAGACTATGTTCAATTTGTGATAGAGTAATATATTTGGTTCTTATCTTTTATATTTTTGTTCCTAAGTAATTTTTGAATGTTCTGCGTTGTTGTTTACTACTTTGGCCAAGTAGTAGGTAGTGATCCCAAGAGGGAACGTTATGCTCGATTGTGGGTTCATGCCCCCTCATGACACGCTTGAGTGAAAGAAACATGAGTCTAGGGGATGTGTTGTTTCCACAAGGGGGAAAACAACGGTGCTTGTAACCGCGGTTGCAAGGCTTGTTTACTTTACACAAAGTTCTTTTAATGCAGTTGTCTGTTGCTTTGGGTTTACACTTTGGGTGGGGCTCGCAACTTAATACCAAAGAGATGTTCTGGATAGATATCTCAAGGTGGATGATTAGTAGTAGATGAAATTGGATTTCGGTCTACTTATTTTGGCATACTACCCATGCTTTTGAGGCTCTTACTTTCTTTGTAGCATAGTTAGCATTGCGGTGCATTTTTAATCCTGTCAATTTCCCAGGTATGATTTGTTTACCTCACATAGCAGTTTTATCGTATTTTGGGAGAGAGACATCACTAGTGAACATCACGGGACCCCGGTCCATATTCTCATCACTGTTTACACGCTCATTTATTTTCTTCTTTTACTTTCTAGCTGCTATCTCCATTATCATTATCCCTTGTGTTTGATCCTTTGTAAACAACAAGGCCGGAGAGATTGACAACCTCCCTAAACTTCGTTGGGAGAAAAGTTATTTGTATTGTGTGCAGGTCCATATCAATTGCGTCGTCGACACCTACTTCTCACTTCGGGAATCCTACGGGAGACAAACCCTATCCTCTAAATAGCGGAAATTTTCTGCTATCCTACATCTCACCTTCCACTTGGGGTAACCAACGAAGGGCGAGAAGCCATTATCACTTCCACGCCATCTATCCTATACCCAACCAGGGTTGTGCATTGTCGGGACCCGGAATATGCGTATGTAATTCCAGTCACAACTCAATCATATGGAGAGCCCAGAGTCGTACCCACTTGTCTAAGCAGACAAGGCCAAGCACAGAACAATCTCGGAAAGCATCGTACGTGAGGGGCATCCCATCCAGGCCGGATGATCAACTAAGATGGGTCCTCATCGCTCGCTCACAAGTCTAAATGATTATGGGTGGTGAAATCCCATACTCATAGACAAGTCGCCTCAACCATATTATCGATTGAATTATAACACTTACATTTACAGACTCCAGCCCGATCACTTAGCCGGTGTCTCGGGCGGGCTCAATCATACCACAAAGTGTGCCACGTGATAGAGTCACGAGCAATCGCATCGCGATGCCCCAAGTTGCGCACATCTAAGGGCCACTTGGTGTATAAAAGACCACCGGAAAGAACACAACTAAGCTATCGAACCCCACACTAAGACATGCATGTTATAATCATACACACAGCATACATGTCCAGTGTAAACAGCAGGTACACATTGCATGAACTCTACAAAGTACTTCTTTGTTGACTTACACATAGAGCATACAAAGATCACATGTCTGTGATCAACATTACATCATACAACGGAAGCAAATTAGGTCTGAGTACAGACAAGTTTAACAAATGGCTTAGAGAAGCCTTGTAAACATACATGCCCTTCCACGAGGGACCAGACCGTTGTCTGGAACTATACTAGCTTAGTCAACGTCGAGCTTCACGAAGGTGACTACATCGGGGTCTGGGTTTCCATCTAAAAAATAGAATAATCAAACGTGAGTACAAAGTCGTACTCAGCAAGACTTACATCAGAACTATACTACTCATGCTCAAGTTTCAAGGTAAAAGGAGGTGGGGTTTCAACATGCAAAGGTGCCAGCTTTGACTTGGCTAGTCCTGTACGACAAGTACCAGACTTGAGGTTGTTGGGATACGGGGCAGAAAACACAAATTTTTCACACCTACGGTACCCGAACCCAAGATCTATGCTATGGCGATGTAAAGTAACAGAGGGAATCGGTGTTCATACCTTTGAAGACAGAAAGAGGGAAACTTTCTTACGAACGTGGTTGGCGTAGACTCAGAACTACGACCTCCCTGTCGTGTAGAAGACCACCACCGGCGAGGATGACTCCCGGTAAACCTCCAGCGACGAAGTAGCACCACAGGTGTAGTGCCTCGAAGAGATTATACACGTACGGTAAAATCGATGTTCCTCCCGGGCCCCGAACCAGGCGAGCAGCGGAAGAAAGATGGCTACGGATCCCGAATCCAGCAGAGCGACGGCCTGCCTTATGGTGGAGAACTTCAATCCTGGTGCAGACTCCAAACAAGGGGAGTCCACTTCCGGGAAGGAGAAGGAAGAAAGAAGGAGATTTTGTGTGTTGGGAAAAGGGGGGTCTACCCCTCCTTATATAGGCCAAGGGGGGTGTGATCCTCCTCCCCTCCCCCATGTGGTACTAAACCCCCAAGGGGGGGGGAGGTGCGCCGGCCATAGGGGGGGATGGGCCCCACCCTTGGCGCCAAGCCCAAGGGGGGAAACCCCCTCCTCCCCTAATGGGCCCCATGGGCCCATATAGCCTTTTTCCCATTTTTTAATTTATTTAATATGTTTTAAATATTTAATTCATATAATTAAATAATAAAAACATTATTAAAACCATTAAACTTTATTTTGAACTATTCAAAATGTCCGGAAACCATTCCGTCCTCCTCCGGAACTATTCCGGTGATTTCTCCTATTTCACCGATTGATCCCGTAACTGTCCTATGCATCGATTGCCCTTAAGTGTAACACCCTAACGGTCCGGGAAACAACAGACATGGTCGAGACTCTTCTCATTGACCAATGACTAGTCAGTTGGACCTGGTTACAATCCTTGACAGCCCCTGCGCTTCCATCGAATGAACTTCGATCGCTTTTGGAAACCGTTAACGATACGACGTAATCCCTTTGTGTTGCGGTACTTTGTTTGTCCGAGGTTTGATCGTCGGTATCCCACATACCGTGTTCACATCTCGTTCACAACAAACAACTTCTCTCGTCCATGATCATTGCATCTCTTGTGACCTAGTCACGTCCTTGCAAGGTGTTGATGCAATATCATCGAGTGGGCCCAGAGTACCTGTCCTGTCACAAGGACTGACAAATCCCGCTCTGATCTATTAACATACTCATCAACCATCTATTTCGGAATACCCAAAGTGCTCCGTTATAGCCAGCATATTTCAGTCAGGCGGTGGGATACAAATCAAAGTCTCCTCATAGATCGTGATTACGTATGATCATTACGGTCTAAGGACTAAGCCATACGTTACAAAGTCATAGCAACGCTGAACTATGTGAATCGATCACATTGCAATACTTTAGGTGGGTGTACGTCCATCACATCATTCCCCTTAATGATATGACCTCATTGTCAATGGACTTAAGTGTCGCCATGATCAGGAAAGCTTGATCAATCAATTGCCCAATGAGATAGTTTACCCGAGTTAAACTACGGACCATGTTTTATACTACACCTGTATTAGTATTTCCAAGTAATACAGTTATAGCACAGTATAAAACGTATTATGAACAAAACGGATATGTGACAAATATATTTATTAATTTGTCTCTAGGGCACATATCCAACAGTCTCCCACTTGCACTAGAGTACAAATTACACTAGTTTACATCAGGTATGTATCTAACACCAATGGTCTCTCGGTGTTCTTCAAACTTTCCCTGTGGAAGAGGTTTAGTCATCGGGTCTGCTGCGTTCAGATCCGTATATATCTTGTGAATCCTAGTGTGTCCATCCCTGACGTAGTCTCGCGTCACATGGAACTTTCGGAGGATGTGCTTGGATGTAGAGTGAGTTCTTGGCTCCTTCGCGTTAGCAATGGCACCCGTGTTATCGCAGAAGATCACCACGGGGTCAGTGCAACTGGGAAAGACGCCAAGCTCGATCACGAACTTCTTCAGCCACAGCGCCTCGTTTGACGCTTCGCAAGCGGCAATATACTCCGACTCCATTGAAGATTGAGCGAAGACTGACTGTTTGCCGCTCCTCCAGCTAATTGCGCCACCGTTCAACATGAAAACATATCCCGTCTGGGATTTCGAGTCATCTAGATCTGAGCCGAGGTTTGCGTCAACGTAACCTTTTACGGTGAGCTCCTCATCAACTCCTCCATAAACGAGAAAAAGATCCTTGGTTCTTCTTAAGTACTTAAGGATGTTCTTTACTGTTGTCCAGTGAGCCATTCCCGGGTTACTCTGGTAGCGATTAGTCATACTAATGGCCAGCGCTAAATACGGTCTGGTACATAACATAGCATACATGAGAGAACCTATGGCTGAGGCATAGGGCTTTGAGGACATCTCCTCTTTCTCTTTTGCTGTGGTTGGGCATTGAGTCGCGCTTAATTTGACACCTTTTATAACTGGCAAGAGACCTCTCTTGGAGTCATCCATTTTGAACCTTTTCAATATCTTGTCAATATAAGTGTTCTGACTCAAGGCCAACCGTCAATTAGGTCTATCTCTATAGATCTTAATCCCCAATATGTACGCAGCTTCACCTAGGTCCTTCATGGAAAATTGTCCATTCAGATATTCCTTCACTTCCTCTAAGAATTTCTTATCGTTCCCTATTAGTAATATGTCATCTACATATAACACAAGGAATGCTACAGAGCTCCCACTCAGTTTCTTATAGACGCAGAACTCTTCGACATTTTGGACAAATCCAAAAGCTTTAATGACCTCATCAAATCGAAGATTCCAGCTCCGAGATGCTTGCTTCAACCCATAGATGGACCGTTGAAGCTTGCAAACCTTACCAGCGTTCCTTGGATCGACAAACCCCTCTGGTTGCATCATATACAACTCTTCCTCAATGTTTCCATTTAGGAATGTAGTTTTCACATCCATCTGCCATATCTCGTAATCATGATATGCAACTATTGCTAGTAGGCTCCGAATAGACTTTATCATCGCTACAGGAGAGAACGTCTCCTCGTAGTCAACTCCTTGAATTTGTCGGAAACCCTTCGCGACAAGTCGAGCTTTATAGACAGATACGTTTCCGTCTGCGTTAGTCTTTTTCTTGAAAATCCATTTATTCTCGACGGCCTTGCGGTCCTCGGGAATATCCTCCAAAGTCCATACTTTGTTGCTGTACATGGAGTCTATTTCGGATTTCATGGCTTCAAGCCATTTCTCGGACTCGGGTCCCTCCATTGCTTCTTTGTAACTTGTAGGTTCATCCGACTCATCAGCCGAGATTGCATTCACAAGCTGTCCGTAAAACTCAGTAGGTTGACGGACTCTTGATGACCTACAGGGCATAAAAGGTTCCTCTTCATTCTCATCATGATCATCATTAATGTCATGATCGTTATGAATATCGTTCTGGCCATTCTCTTCAGCTCCCACTGTGGAAGATGGTTCCAGAACGATTTCCGTAGCCGTTTCTTCCAATTGGAGTGATTGGTCAGTCACTTCATCGAGGTCTATTTTCCTCCCACTCAACTCTTTCGCAAGAAACTCCTTCTCAAGAAAGTGTCCCGTCTTGGCAACAAACGTTTTGCTGTCAGACTTGTTGTAGAAGGTGTATCCACAAGTTTTCTTGGGATAGCCCACAAAGATGCACTTATCCGCTTTGGATTCAAGTTTGTCAGGTTGTATTTTCCTAACATAAGCCTCACAACCCCAAATTTTCAGGTGAGACAACTTAGGTTTTGTGCCATGCCATTCTTCAAATGGTGTTGTCTTTACGGATTTGGATGGTGCCCTATTAAGAATATGAACGGCAGTTTCTAATGCATACCCCCAGAATGACACAGGCAAATCAGTATGAGACATCATCGATCGTACACTATCCAATAGGGTTCGATTACGTCGCTCAGCCACACCGTTTCTCTGAGGTGTGCCTGCCGGCGTAAGCTGTGGTACTATGCCACAAGACTTCAGATGATTGCCAAACTCATGACTCAAATGCTCGCCACCTCGATCCGATCGAAGGTGCTTGATTTTTCTTCCGAGTTGATTTTCGACCTCATTCTGAAATTCCTTGAACTTTTCAAAGGTTTCAGACTTGTGCTTCATCAAGTAAATATACCCATATCTACTCAAATCATCAGTAAAGGTCACGAAGTAACAAAGACCATTGAGAGTGGGTACGTTCATGGGTCCACATCCATCCGAGTGTATGATCCCCAATAAGACATCCGCACGCTCCATTACGCCATTGAATGGAGTCCTTGTCATTTTGCCCATGAGGCATTGTTCACATGTATCAAGGGATCAAAAATCCAATGACTCAAGAAGTCCATCCTTACGGAGCTTCTCCATGCGTTTTATACCAATATGACCAAGTCGGCAATGCCACATCATCATGTGATCTTCATCATTCTTCAATCTTTTGGCCTCAATATTGTTAATGTGACACACGTCACCATCGAGATTAAGTACGAATAAACCATGCAACTCCGGTGCGTGAACATAAAGCATTTCATCCTTATAAATCGAACAACCAATTGTATCAGACTTAAAAGAATAGTGGTCTCGCTTCAAGCAAGAGCCACTAACGATGTTCACACTCAACGCGGGTACATAGTAGCAATTATTCAAAACTAAAACCAATGCCGAAGGGAGACTAAGATGCTTCGTGCCGACCGCCAAGACCTCAATCCGACAGCCATTCCCCACGCGCATCGTCACTTCATCTTTGAGAAAGCGTCTCCTATTCCTTAGTCCCTGAATGGAATTAGAAATATGAGCGACAGATCCTGTATCAAATATCCAGGATGTGTTCCCAGCGCTTGTCAAGAGAAGATCAACAATATGTATATCAAATATACCTTCGTCTCTCTTGGCGACCTTGCCATCCTTCTTGTCCTTTAGGTACATGGGACAGTTGCGTTTCCAGTGACCTTCACCCTTGCAGTAGAAGCACTCCACTCCGAGTTTAGGATTGGGTGCCTTGGGAGGAGCGGCAACTGACTTTCCATCCCTCTTGGGGCCACCTCTCTTGGCCTTCTCCCGCCTACTTGAATTCTTGAAGTCAATGGTCTTGTTGACCGGCGTGCTCCTTCTTGATCTCAACCTCGGCGCTCTTCAGCATGGCGAACAACTCAGAAGGGGTTTTGGTCATCCCCTGCATGTTGTAGTTCAGCAGAAAGCCTTTGTAGCTAGGGGGAAGCGACTGCAACACCCTATCAACAGCAAGTTCATCTAGAATCTGGCATTCCAGAGCATTCAAGCGCTGAACGTAGCCAGACATTTTGACTACATGCTCACTCACGCTGCCGTGCTCGTCCATCTTTGCTGAGAAGAAGGCTTCAGAAGCCTCGTACCGTTCAGCCCTGGCTTGAGGTGCGAAGACCGCCTTGAGGTCGGTGATAATCTCATATGCACCCATCCTCTCAAAGCGTTTCTGCAGCTCAGCCTCCATGGAGTAGAGAATGCCACTCTGGACAAGGTTGTAATCATCAGTCCTGGAGAGATAGACATTCTTCTCGTCTTGACTGGCATCATCTGCTGGTGCGTCACCTAACGCGTCCTCTAGTACGTATGCCATTTTGAGGGGAACGAGGAGAATTCTTAGGGTGCGGAACCAGTTGGTGAAGTTTGTCCCATCTGTTTTTAGTTTATCTTTCTCTAGGAATGATCCTAAGTTGAACGAGGGGCGAGGTGCTGCCATCTACAAGGTTGATTCACAAGGATACATATTTAGACTTTTGTCCATAATGTGGAGTTTCAATTTAATCTCAAAATTCTAGAAAGCTCCCACTTAGATAAACACCTCTCAATTTAACTAAGTGATTACACAATCCCAGCCCCCATACCTCCCCCGATCGTTACGGCCATCAGTATGCGAACCAGGTAGGCCTCTAATCCAATCACATCAGGCATGTGACTCGTGCTCGACCTTTCGGTATTCTGTGTTCCAGGCCCGCATCTACATACGTCAAGCCTTCCAATCGGACCTTGATGTTAGTTGTTCAGCAAGGCCATATCTGCATATGCCAGGCTTGCCGAACCCAACCTCATGCGAACGCCGTTTAATATTTAGGACAACTCCGGTATGTACGCAGCATCAAGCCATATGGGAGAACCTTCCAGGCGGTGCCCACCAAGGGAGAACACAATGTTGGTATTGTGAGAGATGGTCCTGTTTCGTGCTACCGTCGATATATCTAGCATACTAGCATAAAACAGGAAGTAAAACTGTAAATCATACAACCTATGATCCCCCTTCATGCAAAGCAAAGTTAACCGCCTTTCTACTTTAGCTTGTGCAAGTTTTACGTGGCTGCTAGGGGTTTCGAGAGAGAGAACCGTTTCTATCCTGCGAAAAACATGCCACAACACCGTCTCCCATCCGTCTCTATTACACCCCTATCAGGGCCCTCCGTTGCAAACATCTTTGCATCGCTAATGCAGAGAGATAGACACCCCCCAGCCACTTTATATGGTACAAGCCATATGTCAAGCGTGGAACCAGTCTCGCGTAAACGCGTAAGGTCGGTCGGGGGCCGCTTCATCAAACATTGCCGCAACGCTAAATGAGTACACGTGGGAGGGTAACGAATGAAGATTCGATGCCCACATCCTAGATGTGTTCTATCCGTACAAAACATCTACGCATAGCTAGCTCATGATACCACTGTTGGGATACGGGGCAGAAAACACAATTTTTTCACACCTACGGTACCCGAACCCAAGATCTATGCTATGGCGATGTAAAGTAACGGGGGAATCGGTGTTCATACCTTTGAAGACCGAAAGAGGGAAACGTTCTTACGAACGTGGTTGGCGTAGACTCAGAACTACGACCTCCCTGTCGTGTAGAAGACCACCACCGGCGAGGATGACTCCCGGTAAACCTCCAGCGGCGAAGTAGCACCACAGGTGTAGTGCCTCGAAGAGATTATACACGTACGGTACAATCGATGTTCCTCCCGGGCCCCGAACCAGGCGAGCAGCGGAAGAAAGATGGCTACGGATCCCGACTCCAGCAGAGAAGCGGCCTGCCTTATGCTGGAGAACTCCAATCCTGGTGCAGACTCCAAACAAGGGGAGTCCACTTCCGGGAAGGAGAAGGAAGAAAGAAGGAGATTTTGTGTGTTGGGAAAAGGGGGGTCTACCCCTCCTTATATAGGCCAAGGGGGGGGGGGTGTGATCCTCCTCCCCTCCCCCATGTGGGACTAAACCCCCAAGGGGGGGAGGTGCGCTGGCCATAGGGCGGGATGGGCCCCACCCTTGGCGCCAAGCCCAAGGGGGGAAACCCCCTCCTCCCCTAATGGGCCCCATGGGCCCATATAGCCTTTTTCCCATTTTTTAATTTATTTAATATGTTTTAAATATTTAATTCAGATAATGAAATAATAAAAACATTATTAAAAGAATTAAACTTTATTTTGAACTATTCAAAATGTCCGGAAACCATTCCGTCCTCCTCCGGAACTATTCCGGTGATTTCTCCTATTTCACCTATTGATCCCGTAACTGTCCTATGCATCGATTTCCCTTAAGTGTAACACCCTAACGGTCCGGGAAACAGCAGACATGGTCGAGACTCTTCTCATTGACCAATGACTAGTCAGTTGGACCTGGTTACAATCCTTGACAGCCCCTGCGCTTCCATCGAATGAACTTCGATCGCTTTTGGAAACCGTTAACGATACGACGTAATCCCTTTGTGCTGCGGTACTTTGTTTGTCCGAGGTTTGATCGTCGGTATCCCACATACCGTGTTCACATCTCGTTCACAACAAACAACTTCTCTCGTCCATGATCATTGCATCTCTTGTGACCTAGTCACGTCCTTGCAAGGTGTTGATGCAATATCACCGAGTGGGCCTAGAGTACCTGTCCTGTCACAAGGACTGACAAATCCCGCTCTGATCTATTAACATACTCATCAACCATCTATTTCGGAATACCCAAAGCGCTCTGTTATAGCCAGCATATTTCAGTCAGGTGGTGGGATACAAATCAAAGTCTCCTCATAGATCGTGATTACGTATGATCATTACGGTCTAAGGACTAAGCCATACGTTACAAAGTCATAGTAACGCTGGACTATGTGACTCGATCACATTGCAATACTTTAGGTGGGTGTACGTCCATCACATCATTCCCCTTAATGATATGACCTCATTGTCAATGGACTTAAGTGTCGCCATGATCAGGAAAGCTTGATCAATCAATTGCCCAATGAGATAGTTTACCCGAGTTAAACTACGGACCATGTTTTATACTACACCTGTATTAGTATTTCCAAGTAATACAGTTATATCACAGTATAAAACGTATTATGAACAAAACGGATATGTGACAAATATCTTTATTAATTTGTCTCTAGGGCACATATCCAACATAGGTAAGAAGCGTACACGATTCCACTACCAAGTCTCCAACCAATACACCACTATGGATACTTCCTCGACTTCCCCACGAGTAAGCACGCTATAGCACTCACTCTTATCTTGCGAGTTTTATAAGAATCCATTCAAGTTATCTAATGGTCACGTAGAGGTCTCCAAGTAGACCATAACCGCGGACACGGCTAGTCGAATAGTTCATTAACCCTGCAGGTGTGTACATCTTCACACGCGTGTCATCACTTATCGCCTCATTCTTGTCACCCTTCAAGCGGGTGTCGAACGTGGATGAAACCAAGGCACTACCCTCACATCACCTTCTCTAATCCAGGAGTCCACTACCTGAGTTTGTCACCGCTCGAGATTCCGGCCGGTTCTACGAAACGGACTCAGATAATGCAAGGGACCGAGACGCCACCTTTGACAGATAGCTTCACTTCCTCACAGGTCCACCCACATATCAATGCATAAGTCAAATGGAAAGCCCGAATCTAGTGTGACTCCTGGACCGGATCGGGTACGTAAAGAGGCCAAACGGGGCTGCCATAAACCCTAAATGTGGTCATACTCTATCTCTTGGATCACAAAACAGGAACTCGGGTCCTAGGGAAGTGTTCAACGAGACAACCCACTGTGTACTCCTACACAACCTCTCATCGTTCACCTATGTTTAGGGTGGATTCACCAACACGTTATCATCAGCACCAATATAAATATCCATCCCGACTCACAAACAATGTAACCACATTGTATCACTAAGCAGCAATAAGCAGTAACAATTGCAGGGGCCACATGATTATCATTCAACTCCTATATTTGATAGGATTGTGGTTTGCATAATACGGTGACAAAATGATAGGTCATGCATCGGAATGGGTTCAACTATGCGAAAGAACGTGTCTCGGTGATCTCCTAAACATGCATAAGCGAGACTGAGAGGGAAGTAGGATTTTATAGACATGATCAATGGGGTTTGCTTGCCTTGCTGATGATACATGGGTCTTAACGGTGGTCTTCTTCTTCGGGGGTGATCACCATCTCGGAACGTCTGTCATCGGAGGCAATCATCAACAAGGGGGGACAACTTCGGAAGTAAAATGCACATACACATGATAAGGTTGTCCATGATGTGAATGGTACTAGTTTGTAGCATATTCATCTTAATTGAAGTATATTGCATTTGAAATGCAAATTCAAACTCCAAATATGAATTTCAATTTAACCAGATATGAATTTGTCCCTGTTCACCCAATATAACTTGGTCAAACATGAAATCAAATTGCATATTATTAATCCTTGCATTTTTCTGATAATTTTTCATGTATTATATGTTTAATTTGGAGTTAAAATGAATTAACTATGAATTTCTAAAGTTTATTCAATTTTTTGGATTTCTCTCTGAATTCTTTAATTCTTTTAAATTGTTTTTCTGTTTATTGCGTCAACAAGACGTAAGGCTGACGTCAAGGGGGGCTGACCTGTGGGCCACCCATGTCAGTGGGAGAGGGAACTAATCCCTCTCTGTTTTAGTTAGCAGAGGGGTTAGGGGGGTTTGGGGCCCACCTGTCATGGGATCTGGGAGGGGATTAGGGGTGGATTAGTGACTAACTAATCGGGCCCGCCTGAATGTCGCCGGCGGAGACAAAATCCGCGGCGGCGCTCGCACTGGAAGTAGAAATCGGGGCCTAAAGGAGCGGGGAGACCATCTTTGAGCTCCTGGAGTCCTCCCGCGTCGAGTGGCACCAGTGCAGGTTCAAGGGGGTGGCCATATCGTCTCTGGCGACGACAACGCACGGTGGCCGTGCACTGACTCCGTTGGATCGGCACTACGAAGCACGGCAGAGAGCCGGGGAGGAGGGAAAAGAAAGGGCATCTCACCCTTATCACGATGAGGGGCTCGGGCAGGCCATTGGAGCAGCACGGGCGACGAAATTGAAGGTGAAGCCCGCGGCGGCCGTGGCGGTCCCGGTGACGCTAGCGTCGCTTCAGGCCGTCCTTGGCTTCGATTGGAGGAGGGCTTCGATGGAGATGACGGCGCTGCACGCATTGGACAAGGTGGTGGGGGCTCTGGAGCGCACCGGCCGCGAGTTCCACGGCAGTGCTCCACGACGGCGCTCGGTCCACGACTGGGGAGAGCGAGAGGAAGCTCGAGAGGAGGGGAAAGGCGAGCACGGTGTCCAGGGGACGTCTACGCGCGAGAAAAACGTGCTAGGGGGCTCCAGCGCGAAGCAGGAGGTGGAGGCCTGCATGCGCACGCCGACGCCCTCGGTGGCGTCCTTCTGGGGAGAGGTGGAAGAAGACCAGGGTGCCCCTGCTGGGCTGGGCCGGCCAGGTAAGTTGGGCCAGGTAGACTGGGCCCCTTTTTATTTTCTAATTTTCTTTCTATTTTTCTTTTCTGCAATTTGTTTTACCTTGCTAAATAAAATAGAAAAGCATTTTTATAAATGCCCAAATATGTTATGTGGCCTTACGAGACATATAGCTAGCCACTCACAAAGTTTGGGAATTTTTGAAATTCATACTATTTGAATTTCAATTCAAATTGGGGTTTTATTTAATTTCTAAGCCCTTTTTGGATTTTTTTGAAAAATCTTAGAGCATGCATGTAAGGCCCGATATGCGGTACTGTTCCAGATCTAGATGTTTCCATCCAGATCCGGGGACGAAGCACATATCGGTCCTGCCGCGACATATGACATAGCCATATGCCCCGGATTTCCAACATGATATCACAACATTACAGATACAAGGATACTACATCTCATACAATCGGCATACCACTGCCTTAAATACAATACATCAGCGGAAGATATATGTCTGAGTACAGACTACAATCAAATGCCTACTGGCAAAGATAAAACATCGATCCCCATAACCACACGGGTCCAGGCCCTCCGCCAGGATCCGCCTAACTAGTCGTCGTCGAGTCTCCATGTGAAACGTCGATCACCATACCTGTTGTCGATCAAGAACCCTGAAAATAGTTTGGGGGTAGTATCATGAGTACAGAAGTACTCAACATCCAACTGTAGTGGTCATCTGACCCAGCAAGAAATTCATCACTCGTCATTCTAGGACAACTAGTATTTTACGGTAAGGATGGGGTAAGTGGTGAGGTTGCTGCCGCACTAGCATTTATGAAGTGGTTAACGATCTAGAGAGTAAGATAAGAAGCCAATCATTCGATGAGGAATCGCCTCCAACCAGTCTGCTATGCACCTACTTACGCAAGCATAACACCTATCCTATCCTTGTTCTCCTCTTCGCATCCCGACGAAAAAGAAGTAGTCAAGCCACACACACACGTTGATCAAGTTATATTAATATTATCTAAGTTGTTGTTGTCTATGAACAAGGAGTAGGTCTCAAGTCGTCCATAACCGTGGACACGGCTTCTCGAAAAGATTTAACCCTGCAGGGGTGTACCAACTTCCCATTACAAGGCTCCGCACGCACGCCCATTTCTCTCAGTTGCTACCCATGATAGGCAACCATTTTACGATTTAGTCCCAAGAGATCCGGAATGACAGGTCCCTCTAACTAACAACGCACAAGTCCGGGTGGCCCCCGGTGAGTCGACATCCAGCTCAAAAGCCGTCCGAGCTCTCGAATCGGTCCCTACCATCTGGACGAGGTCGAGATAACCTACCCTCGCCTGGGCAGGCTCCCTAGCTTCCAGATTTGGACCAACAAGATATACAATCCCACTGGTCCAGTTTGTTATAAATCCACTGGCTGCAGACCAGTTATGCATGCGGTTTTCAAATGGTAAAATTAGCTTGCGCCACCACTAGAAATGTTTGAAGCTAGCTAGGTAAAACAAGGGGACCCCATAGCATCCCACACGCGGTTAGGCACGCTCAATCTTAAAACCAATACCCGGAACTCGGATCCTAGGTGAATTGAATGGAACAAAGCATCGGGGCGGGATAGCCTAGACCTTCCATCCTTCGTCGAATATAGTTAACATTATAATAATCATATAATCAACAACAATAATAATAATGTGATATCCCAAACCAAGGAGTAACAGGGTAACATCGTAGCATCCTAAGCATGCATACTAAGCAAGGGCTGAGCAACGAGAAATAGTAACATAGCAGTACATGGTTTGCTGGGAGGGGACATGGCTGTATCGGTTTGAAAGAGGCTGTAAAACATGTGGTAGGATCAAACATCGAACCTATCCTAGACTAGCATGCAAACCGCTGGTTGAAATAGAATGGATCATAAGTAATGTATAGTCCTTGCCTGTTGATAAGTCGGGTTCTGAAGGTGTAGTGGATCGCAAGCTCGCATCGTCTCTGAAGGGTACCCGCGGAAGCACACAATACGGTAAACACTGGAAAGCAGTCAACGATCAAGCATCTATTACTACGAAGAAAACACGATCAAGCATCAACAAGAAGGCAACACGAGACATCGCACCTACCGTCGAGAGTGGTTACTAATAGGTTAAGTGGAGTACTCGTCACACACGATGATACCGCACATTTATGATAGTTCAAGGTGAGCAGAGGTTATTAACATGGCATCTCACTCAAGCATGGAATAGCACACAATCATGGAAAGAGGTGAAGCACAAAGTAAACTATCTAATCTAGTCATTTTAAGTGGGGGTAAAACCTATACATGCCAACTATTACGGACCCCACGATAAAAATGGAATTTGGTACTGTTTTGACCTAAAGAATATTTTATAATTTTCATTAGCAAGCAAGAGCAGAATAAACACAATCAACATGAAATTCTAGTCAAGTTACATATAAGAAACATTTTAATCGGAGCAACGGTTAAAAAGTTATTAAGGAAACAATTTATGGTGGCATGCGATGTAATTAGCAGTCAAACAACATGTAATCAAAGTCAAACATGGCAAAGAGGCACATTTTATTAAACTACACGGAAAACTAAGAAACTTTCATGTTTAACGCGTCGCGATCCGAGCTACCGGTGAAAAGATACGGGCACCGCAAAATTAAAACACAATTTGCAATTTAATAAAACCAGAAAAAAGCTAAAACGTCTAATGGGACGAATCTATTATTACAGGGTCTAAACAGGGGCGGCATGGAGAACTAAACTACGCACACGAGCGTCACATAGCGGCTACTGAACTAGGCTGGCCCAACTACAGTGACAGAAAAAAAAAAGAACAGGGGAGGCTCACCAGCGGGCCTAGCCCAGCTCGGAGGGGGGTGGCGCAGGATAGCGCCAGTGCGCCATGGGCGAGCGGAGGCCACGCAGGCCGCGGTTCGCAGGTGAGCCAGTCTGGCGCTGCGCGGCCCAATCGCTGGAGCCGGCCCAGCCACGGGCACGCTGCCGAGCGGGACACGAGACGCTCGTCCCTGGACACTCTTGAGCGGCGGCGCCGCCGTCTTGGCCGCTCCGGCGAGGAGGCGAGGGGGCGCGGGCATGGAGGAGGCGGTAACGGGACGGGGCGACGCGGATCCGAGGCTGGGAGGTCACCGGCGAGGTCTTGGGGACGTGGTGCGAAGATCCAGCGGCGGTTGGGGAGCTCGAAGCTCCATGGCCATGGGGGTCGACTCGTGCTGCAAGGGAGAGAGAGATCAGAGAGAAGAAAGGAGGGAGAGAAGAGAGAGAGGAGGAAGAGAGGGATGGCCGGCGGTGGGGGCTTCGGTGCCCCGGCCGGCTAGGGGAGGCGGCGGCGCGGCGGGATCGATTGGGTGTGGAGGAGCCTCCACGGGAGGCTGCTGGCTGGGGCTCTCCATCTGCTGACGTGGCGCACTGTGGAACGCCCGATCTGGATCCGACGGTCCGGATCGAACCATTGTATATGGACGAAATTGGGGCTATTTGGGGGTAATTTGGAGGGGGTGGCTGCAATTTTGGCTCAGGGAAACAATAGAAAGGGGTGGGGGAGTGGTGGTCTTTATATAGCCCAGGTGGCTGGCAGTTTGCAAAAGCATCCCCGGTTTTTCTCTCGCGCGCACGGTGTTTACGTTTCTGACCGCCGGGAGTCCGCAGGACCTCCGATTCGGGTAAAACTTCGAAATACGCGATCAGCGCGTCAAGCGGGCGGAGTTAACCTCACGCTAGAACCGTTCTGAGAACAATTTCCGGCGCGCTATAAAAATAACCCGTTTAATTACTAAACGGGGGTTTTTCGTTCCGTTGGCTGCGGCTGGTCTCGCGCGGGTTTTCGCGACGGTGCTCGGGTGAAACCCGGTGTCGCAAAGGTCGAGTGTCCGGGTGGAAAGGGTCAGTCTTCGTCCGGTACGAGATAAGAGGGGGAAAATAATCGATGATCAATAAATCAGGGATGCAAACACCGCAAACAAATCAGACAAGCAAATAATTCACACCGAAAACAAAAATTTTAATTTTTCTGAAATCTGGGCTCTTACAATGCAATGGGACCCACTTCACTTTATATGTGATCATGCATAATTGTAAGACTTTTAAAAAATACTAGGGGAATTTTTGGAAGAAACTTTTGTGTGGCCATTTTGAATTAAATTCTTTAGGGCTTTTCTTTTTCCCCAATTTTGAATTTCTTTTGAATTTTTGCATGATGCAAAGGGCACAATCAAACCCTAGAACTTACCCAAAAGAGGGTTGTGACATGCATGGACACGTATTTTTGAACGACCTGCCTCTTGAACTCATAATGCTGCAGGTAATGATTCTGGACACGTCGCCACACCTGATGTGCTACCTGACGGGTCGATGCAAGGGACAAAGAGGACGTCGGTTCCCAATGCAGGTCCTGTGTTATCCTCACCTGAGGCACCTGATGCTTTCGAGTGCATGGTCGATGACATGGTGGCCCATATCATGACCTGCTCTGCATGCAACGTCCAGGGCCACCTGTCATCCAGCTTCCCGAAGAGTTTGATCTGCATGACATGGAACAAACCTGGCCACCATCGATGTGATTGCGGTCAGATAGCAATCAAAGAGGGCTTGGTTTGGAAGAAATCTTACAATATCAGGGCAACTCCTGGTATTGATATTCATGCCAACCCCTAATCTAGCTCTGTCGCTTCGTGCTCCTAGAAAAAAAAACCCACCACAAGCTCCTCCGCCGCCAGATCGAACTCCAGCTGCATCAACTGCAACACCATCGCCCTCAAAGAGAAAACGGATGGCGGTCTATGAGCTCGATCCACACCGCTTCCTGCTTGCGGGCCATCAGATCAATTATGTTGGCCCGGCGCGGCTGTCTCGCACCTACGTCACGCCGGCGGTGAGGCCTGCCCGCACCCATGAAAATTACATGGTGGCAGAGGTGACGCCTGTACCTAACCCGGCTGATATGGGATCTTTCAGGGAGGAAGTGGTTGAGTTACTTCAGAAGCTCGGTGTTCAGGTTAGGTCCACCCAACCTTGGTTCATTGGCGTTTGGTTGTTTGAGGTCCGAAGTGCAGCTGTCTATTACTCCCTGACGCAGCAGCCACCTTTTCCGTTGGGCCAAACCACTTTGTTCGCTTCTTCAATCATGATAAGGGAGAAGGCTGTCGTGATGCTGTTGATCACCGCTCAGGGTGGCTCATGCTGATTGGATTGCCCTTGGACCTTCGCAATGCCAATAACCTCAGAGAAGTAGTCAACACTTTTGGTAAATTCTATTACTGGGATGAACAAGATACATATCTGGTTCGTTCTATGGTTTTTGCCTCTTTTCCAAATGTTCCTCTTGTGCCAAGGGACGTGGTTTTCAATGATTATGCTGCATATGGTGGTGCTCAAGTAAACTGGATTGTTGCCTACTATGTATTGGGAGAAAACTGGGAAAATCAACTACCTCAAGAGGAAGACCCAATGCCTTTTGATGGAAATCCCCATCCTCTGCCAGGATAGTTGGTCCATAACAATGTGGATTTTGTGCTCCCCCCTACCCAATGTTGGGCTGGAATGAAGTCCCCCCTCCTGTTGCAGAGCAACAGCCTCAAGATCCACATGCAGAGCAACCTCGGGACCTATCGTGGGATTAACACAGCAGATGTCCAAGTCATCAAACTTGTAGTGAGGCCTTTGCTGCGAGGTGGTATCAAGGAGAGAGTCGACATAGAAACGGTACTCGGCGATTTACCCAGGTTTCGGCCCCTCTTTGTTCTCGAGCTAAAGACCTACTCCTGCTTCTTATTATTGAGGGGTTTTAGGTTTGTCGAAAGGACTAGCCGATTTGCGGATTACAAGGGGTTACCGGCTCGTAACTTGTCTCTCGGGGAGATCTACCTTTCGAGCCATGCGTTGGTGGTTTTGTGTTGAGTTGAGAGTTGATCCTGGCACCCGAACCCTCGGCTTATAAAGGTGCCGGGTCGAAGAGTCCACGGATCCGATTCCTACTTGAGGTGGAATCCTATTCTATGTCTATTTTACAAATACGCTACACCCTATACAAGGTAAGTCGAATTCCTTCTTGGGCTTCAAGCTTGTTCCCTTGGTGTGTCTCCCTCTAGGCCGGGTCTTGTCTTCGTGGGCTTTCACGTATAAGTCAGTCCAGGGAGATTCGATCTAATGCTGGGTTATGGGCTTGGTCCATCCCCCCGAAATTAGCCCCCAGGATTGGTATGATGCTTTAGTCTTCATGGTAATCTTCAGTTCCTTGATCTTCATAGTGCCGACTCTTATAGTCGAATCGACTTGTGTCTCAGTGTCTTGAAAGTTCTGACGACGGCTTGTCCTTTCGAGGAGATGACGCCAGCTTATACTTCAAGGAGATGACGCCGGCTTATGCTGGTGCCGACTCATGTATCACTTTTTGATTTTTTTCCCTAAATCTTTTAATTTGACTTTTGTGTCAAAAAATTGTCTTTCTCTGTATTGATTGTTGTTCTGCGCGAAGCATCGCCACTAAATGCATGGTGAAAATCGAGGAGTCATCATGAATGCCACCTACCGTGGGAAACCTACCCAGGTTTTAATGCCATTGATTGGCCGCTTTCTTTTTATCTATATAAATAGGTGTCCGAGGGGGGTGATTCTTTCACACCCTCTTCTTCTTCTCTCCATCTTCCTCATGGTTCCCCGACACCGAGTCCGCGGCAGAATCACGACTCGCTGTTTTCGAGGCCGTGCCTCTTAAGGCATGAAGCGCCGTGCTGTTATGTCTGCAGGCGGGGATCATCTCAGTCGTGATTTTGTTTTGAACATCCCTAGTCCTTTTGCGGCTCGGGTTTTTCTTCCGCCCATGTTTTCTCGTATTGTTTCCGAAGTTGGGTTGGATGCTCTCTCGCTGAAATTCTAGGCCAGTTATCATCCTCTTATGCTGGTGGAACTTTGAGTTGATTCCTCTGGTTTAGAGTTTTTGGCTTCCGGTTGGCAGGAATTTTCTCGTGAGTTTGATCTTCGCGCAGGGGATACTCTCTGCTGCTGGTTTGACGGTGACAAAGTCCTCTACGTGCGCGGTTATAATGCTGGGGGAGACCGCCTCCAGCCTTCTTTGGAGGGCACCGTTGCGCTCGTCATGAATGGTGGTGAAACTTCTCTTCCTTCTTCTCCTCAAGAGTCTGCTATTGAGGGTGCAAGTGAGACAGCGACTAACGGTATTTGAATTCTGGCGCTGGAGAAGAAGCCGGTGGAGCTGGAGAAGAAGTTGTCGGAGCATTGGCTTCGGTGCTCCGCAAATAAGTCGAGCTTCACCTTTTTTTTATTTCATTGGCTTCGGTGCTCCGCAAAGAAGTTGTCGGAGCTCTCTTGTAATCTTGGCTGGTAAGTCGGCATAGCTTTTGTCGGCTTTTGTCTTTTGTTTTTCTTCTGATGTAAGTGGTTTTTAACCTCAGATGAAATATTTTGCTCCTAGTGAATCTTCTAATTCAAAATTTGTTTCTTTTTACTTAAATATGAGACTCATTTATTGGATCAGAGGTGTAGCCCCCTGAGTCGGTGGAAACAGAATGTTGTGCCGACTCGTAAAATAAATTACGGATGTTGCTCCTTAAAACTCGATGGTAATATGTGCCAAGTTTGTAGAGAAAACTGGAGGTATAGTCCCCATGAGTCGGTATGAATTCTTGTGATGTCATGTCGAGTTATAGAAGGATGATTATTTCCCAAAAATTTAACATGAATATGTTCTCATGCTAAAAAAAATCGACTTATAGTCCCCATGAGCCGGTATGAATATCTTTGTATCTTACCGGGTCATAGAAGAAGATTTTCGAGCCTCTTTGATTAGATATGTGTATGTTGGAACTTTTGCTGAATCATATATAAAAACTTGTTTCGAATTATAGTCCCCATGAGTCGGTACGCGTGTTTTGACACATGACCGAGTCACATAGAGAAAAATTTCGAGTTGTAGTCCCCATGAGTTGGCATGTGTGTACTGACACATTACCGAGTCACATAAAGACTTTTTCGAGCTGTGGTCCCCATGAGTCGGCATGTGTGTATTGACAAACAGCGCATCACATAGGGAATTTTTTTTCGAGTTGTAGTCCCCATGAGTCGTCATGCGTGTCTTGACGTATTGCCGAGTCACATGAGTTCAAACTCTATTATGCAAAGATTTTGTGTACATGAAAAAAAAAACATGCTTATGATTATGTACGTCAAAAAGGTAATTCATGCATTGCTCGAAGAAGTCGGCTCTGGATTCATATGGTCCTCGTCTTCTCTCGTTTGAGAAGAGTTTGGGTTATCCTTGAGTCGATACTTCTCTATAAGTCGTCTCACGTTGATCAGCGTTTCTCCGTTTGTGTCAAAAAATACCCGTTGGGAATTTTCTAGCTGGATTTCATGCGTCTAGATCGTATGAGCATCGAACATACAGGCAGGTTAGGAGGCGTGGAGTGCCACATGTATAAGCCGAGGTTTCTTGGGTGAATACTCGATGGGTATAGTCGAGCCCCCAAGATTTCTCTGAATTCGAGCTTTGTACATGCAATTTTCACATATGTGCCGACATTTCTCAGTTAGAGGTTGATGAGTTGTCATCAAGCTCTGTTGAACTTTCTCTGAATGAAACACATAAGTTCTCAGACTACTAATTGGAGGTTGATCAAGCCCCCAGGTCTCTGAGTATTTTATAAATGCAAAATATGACATGTATGATGTAAAACAAAAAAAAATGTATGCAATGCAAAATATTTGTTATTATTTAAATCTAGTTTCTTGTGACGCGTTGTAGCCAGTTTCTTGTGATTCGATTGCATTCCCTTGAAATCTCTCGACATAAAGTGTCGTGGTCATCATCAGCATTTTTGCCTGTTCCAAGTGTTAATTGGATTCATCGTGAGGAGCACCATCTTGCCCCTCGATGATTTGTTTTATCATCGACAACCTTCTTGACCCCCTTCGCCCCCCCCCCCCCCCCGCCAATACAAACTTGGTCGTATATATGTTGCTCTGCTTTCCCTTTGGAAAGATATACACCTGATACTTGTGTATCATCACATTTTCCTTTCCATTGGTCTATTTAACCTTTCTTTGAATATAAATTATCCGAGAAGTGATAATTTCCTGCTGATGTAAACACTTCGGTGTACTACTTTGTCCGTACAACCTGTTACAATTGTTGATGACTTTTCGGTGACCACCGATGGACAAGAACCTTGCCAATTGGTCCGCCTCGTCTTAACGAGCAGGAAAATGGTTCTCTTGGTCCCTTGACCTTGGCATTGATGTTGTTGCCGACATAGCTAACAAGCTTTTCTCTAATTTACCTTGCAACTTGATCGCATTGTTTGTCACAACACTTCTTATTCACTGTGGGCCCATAACCCACAGTTCCACAGGATCGAAACCTAACTCTTTTGTACCTTTCTGTCATCGAGGTTATTCCTCTTACTTGACCTCGTGTGCAATTCACGAATAATCTACCTTGTGATATTTAGTGCGATATGAGACTCAGTGCTTATGCCTGATGCTCTGGACCACTTTTCATCCTCCGTTATCATCGTCGAATGCTTTCATATCGGCTTGAAACCTTCTCAGGCCTTCTATTGTTTCTCTCGATGTATCTCCCTGACTTTAACTCGCGAGATACTTTTTACCCCATTCCCTCGGACAACCTCGGTTGATCAACTGGGTACCAATCCGACCCCCTTAAATTTTCCTCCTAGCCTATTCGTAGGTACGATAAAGCCCCGAAGGATGGATGACAACTCATCGAGATACACTGATGCAAAGAAATGAAGACATCAACGGGAAGGATTAACTTCTTCGAGAAGGGAAAAAATAACGGGAAGAATCACTAGAATACGAAACCAAAACTCTACCCCCTTGCAATACCTTTAATTCTCGGGACGAGAATTATTTGTAGTGGGGGATATTTGTAACACCCCCAGTGTCAAGCTACTATAATCCCTCTTGTTAATGACTAATCACTATGATTAACCTTGCCTTGATCATCTTTGACTCAAACCAAAAATCAAAATCCTTTTGGTTGTTATTAAAAACATTGTGGAAATAAAACATAATCCAAAAATATTGAAACCACTTTTATTAAATTCCTAAAAGTCATTAGGTCATAATAAAATTAGAAATGGTATTTTATTCCAATGTTTAAATATTTTAAATAAATCAAACAGTAGCAAAACAGCCACCTTTGTTCCATTTTAAATAAATCCAAAATGCAAATGATTTTATTTTGCAACCCAACTTAATGTGGTGATGTTGATATATATAATAGCAATATTGGAGCAAGTTCCATATTTTACAAAAATCACAAGTGTGCTAAACAAATAAAATAGAATTACAAAGAAAAATAGAAATAAAACAGGGAAAACTCCTAACTAACGCTTAGGGCGAAGTCCACCCGGGCCCAACCACCAGGCCCACCTCCTGGCCCAACCCACACCCACTCTCTTCTTCCACCTCGTGCGTGGCACACATCGACGGTGCCCTGGCCGCAAACATCGCCGTGGCGACCATCCCATGGTCGCCGGCGTGGATAACATGCTGCCGAGCGCCCCCCCCCCCAACCCTCCCCCGCACCCTAGCATTCCTCCCACTAACCCCCTCCCCCCCCATCGCGCCCCTTGCTCTGGTCCGAACCAGGCCGAGCCCGCCGTTGCCATCGCGTCGCGTCTGCGCGGCCAACAGCCACCGGAGGACGAGCAACTGTGTCCTCACGCCTTCTCTAGGACTTCTCCTCCACCCTGCGCTCTGAATTGAATTGAGCTAGGGAGCGCTGCCGGCGACAAAACTCGAGCTCCTCCACGCCATGGATCACCGAGCTCACCGGCATCGATTCAGTCCACCTGCTTCTCCTAAGCCCAACACCGGCCTCCATGTGCCTCTCCGGTGAGCCACCGCACCGTTCCCCCTCTCCCCATCTCGATTCCTCGCCGGAGCCAAGAAATTGGCCGCTGCGGCCCGCCTTCGCCGTGCGGCTCGCCGCGGTTGCCTACGGCTGCTGTGTCGTGGCCTGTCCGCGGCCCAGCGCACGTGCGTCACGCCATCAGTACTCGTCGCCTCTTCCTCCACCCCCCACCTCCTCGTCGTGCCCTCTGATGGCCATGGCCGCCGGCGCTCTGTGTCGTGCACGCCCATCCACCGGAGGGGCATGGGTGTGCCCCTGACGGGTGGGGCCGACCCTGTTTTGATTAGTGGCTAATCCCCTAATTACCTAAGGAAAATAAATAATAGCCCCCCTGTGACTGACATGTGGGGCCCGAAGCCCCCTAAATATTTGTTAATTAAACTAAGTTAGATAACCCTTGGAGTCTATGACATCTGGGTCCAGTGCACTGTTTAAAATAGAAAAAAAATTAATTGCCCAGAGGCTCACATGTGGGTCCCTGCTGTCAATTTGACTGGTCGAAGTTCCTTTACTGGATAATGCTAGAATTAATGATTTAAATAAATCTAGTAATTCATTTAAAAATGATATAAACTTTGGAAATTCAATATCTTTTAAACCGTAACTCAGATCGAAAAAATTTATGCATGAAAATTGATCAGAAAAATATAAAAAATACGATTACGTTATCCATATACCAACCACCCCCTCTAACTTACCGCACACGAGACATGCCCCCTCCGGTTGCATTGTCCGATAATTATCCGGTACCGGTAAAACTTTCCGGATGGAAATGTTCTGAACATAAAAGTTGTTCAGAATACATCAACGATCACGATTACACTATCCACATGTCTGTCAGATATTCACGACACTACAGACATGGAACCTTCCCCCCTCCGGGCCGTCCGTCGATAATCACCCGGAGCCGGTATTTCATCCCCGGATGAATTCCCGCTCCGAGCAAATCACCTAACACTGTGTTAGAGCCTCGTTGCTTTGTATTTTCTATGTCATACATTTGTATTGCTTTTATTGCTGTATATTTATTGTTTCTTCCCCCTCTCTTATTGTCCGGTAGTCCCAACGACCGCGGCCGATGCCCCTTTGATCGACTACGTCGTCGATGACCGTACCACTCCCGCGAGCTTCTAGGAGAGCAGAGCTATTCTCTTCCCCAGATATCGCCTATCTTTTCAGTACATTTCTTGCACTAGGCATTTTTACTGCTGCTGCTAAAAATACAATCCTATTCAATTGCATAGCATGTTTTTGTCGCCCCATGATGTACCTTCCTTTATCCTATGCTGCCTATAAATATATATATCTTATTCAGCAGTGAGCCTTGCGCATTGTTAGCTAGGATTAGATAGCGGGCCGTGATCGCTCTGGGAGTGAACACGGATACGATATATTAACTGTAACAGATATGAGACAATGAAGACACTGCCTGAGGCCCCTAGCTTGGCTCTGTCGAGCCAGCATCAAGTGTGGGCTATCAAACAGTAATCCCTGTACTCCACTTGTTGCTGGCTCTGTATAACCGATCTAGGTACCTGAGCAACGGTTGTCCTTAAGGTAAGAAGTCGGGCGACCAATGGTGCCCACGAGCGGTGTTGCGTCGGGAACGAGAGGGAGGGGATGACCGACGTTACTGGCGTGCTTGGCCCCTGCTCGTATCTCGCGAGAGTTACCAAACCACGAAAGTCGAGCTCTACCAAGAGCACACGCGAGGTAAGGTAAGGAGTCGGTTCACCCTTTTGGTAACCGCAGAGACTAGGTGGGAGGACAGGGCAGGTACCGATGAACTGGTGGTCCTGACTGCTATCGTTGTCCGCGGGTCAGTTAAGTCGAGGCAACGATTACGGTTGTCACGCAGGGTAATTAAAATGCTAAATGGTTCGGCGGATGACTTGAGAGGCATGTTGGTCTGTACGCACTACCTACACGTGGGATTACAGTGTGGGCCCTCCGCGTCGTAGTTCGTCCGAAAGATCTTCAGACGTCAGCAGTACTGCGGCCTGATCGCCGGGAAGCGGTGTTGTCTTATTTGCTGCAGCAGGTGTGTTTGGATTTTCTTTTGCTTCACAGTCCAGACTCGCACCGTGCAGGAGAATGCAAGGGTGAGGGACCTAGATCCCTTGGCGCATAGGATATAGTCCGGCGGATGGCCTCTCTGTTGAGCCTAGGATGAACTGCGAAGTGTCGGATAGCCTCGGTGGAGCATTCCCTAACTAGGTGTATGCCACCCTGTAGATCCGAGCGTGCAGGCTGAACAGTAGTGCATGCCTGCAGGGAGTTTAATTTATTCAAATAGCCGTGTCCACGGTAACAGGACGCTTTATGCTGAATCTGGATCTTATCACTACAAACTACTACTATTAAACTGTCTGGTTCCGGGTTTTCTTCCTCGCAGATAAGTCGAGGAGGGGAACTCGGAGGCATTATTATTATTAATTATTACAACTTATATTATACAATTCTGCAGCAACTTCTGCTTCATTGTTACTTTATTGCTTTATATAAACTATTGGCTGATTCTCTCCTTGTGCTGCAAGACACGTTAGAAGATGCTAGTCTTCGATAGGCTTAGCTTCTTACCCTTATTCTGATTTCTACCTTGCAGACCACCATATACATCCACCCCTTTCCATTTGATACAAATTCATAAATGCTTAGTAGCGGACGTAAGACTCGCGGGTATACTAGATACTCACCTTTGCTTTATTTCCCCCCTTTTGTTTTGCCTGATCGGCCGTTGCAGTCGACATTGGAGCCTTGGAGTCCAGAAGCAGGAGATCCCCGATGCCGACCATTGCAACATGAAGACCCCCGATGCCTTCTACGACGTCGAGTTCCCCGTTGACCAGGAGTAGTTTGGAGGTTCCTAGGAAGGAGACCTCGCCTTTTCGATCTGTTGTTATTTGTGCTAGCCTTCTTAAGGCAACCATGTATTCTTGCGTTCGTACTCAGATACTTTTGCTTTAGCTAACTTTGTGCTTTCGAGCTGTTGTATTCGAGCCCTCCTGGCCCCTGGCTTGTATTAAATAGCTTGAATTATTTTATTTGTAGAGTTGTGTTGTGAAATCTCACCGTGCCACCCTGATCTCGATCGTGTACCTTGCATGTATGATTACTGTACACGACTTGATTTTTGGGGCATCATAGTCCTCAAGGGCCATCTTGATTTGATGGTAGCCGGAGTATGCCTCAAAGAAGCACAAAAGCTCACATCCTGAAGTTGAGTCTATGACCTGATTGATGCGAGGTAGCGCAAAGGGGTCCTTTGGGCAGGCGTTGTTTAAGTTGGTGTAGTCGATGCACATACGCCAAGTCCCGTTCTTTTTTAAGACGAGGACTGGGTTTGCAAGCCACTCCGGATAGAATACTTCCATGATGAACCCGGCAGGTAGGAGTCGAGCTATCTCTTCCCCAATGGCGTTCCTCCTTTCATCATTAAATCGACGAAGGAATTGTTTGACCGGCTTTAGTCTTGGGTCTGTATTTAGGTGGTGCTCAACGAATTCCCTCGGGACACCCGGCATGTAAGAAGGTTTCCAAGCAAATATGTCTCGATTCTCACGGAGGAACTCGATGAGCGCACTTTCCTATTTGTCAGACAACCCAGCCCCCGATAATGAACTATTCGGTAGCATCACCAGGGACAAAGTCAACTTTCTTTGTGTCTTCAGCCGGTTGGAACTTGGGGTTGTTATCAGGAGTTGGTATCTTCAAGATTGTGGTGTCTGCCGGGTCTACTTTCTTTATATGATGTTAGATCTTCCTTGGCACATGTTGAGTCGGCAATCTTGACCTGCTGCTGGTCGCACTCTGTTGCCCTAGACCGGCTCCCTTCCACAGTGATTGGGCCATAAGGACCCGGCATTATGAGCTTTAAGTAGACATAACATGGTCATGCCATGAACATAGCATAAGCCGGCCGGCCCAAAATGGCATGGTATGGACTCTCAAGATCGACTACCTCATAGGGTATGATCTCAGAGAGAAAGTTTTCCGCGCTTCCAAAGGCCGTCTCCAGGTAGATCTTACCTATTGGTCTTGCCGACTTGCCTGGGAAAATTCCATGGAAGATGGTGTGGGACTATTGCAGCTTCTTCTGAGTTAACCCCATCCGGAGGAAGGTTCCAAAGTACAGGATGTTGATGCTGCTGCCTCCGTCCATGAGCACTTTATCAAGTGTGTATCCTCCGACTTTTGGAGAAACTACCAGAGTGTGTATGATCGTCTCTTGTCCAGGTGATTGGATGTTCTAACTACTTAAGCCACCTGGGACAAGCCGGCTCTGTAGCCACGGCCATACCATCCCTTTGATGTAGATTTTTGTCTCTTCGACAGCTGCTAGTGGTGAAGACGTGAAAGGTCGAGCGATTCTGAAGTTGCTTGGGGTTTGCTTGAAACCTTGCTGATCCTGATTGCTCTTGCTGTCCTCCTCGTCCGGGTACGTGTTGCTGATGTGCTGTGCCAGCTCCTTGATGACCTGAATTTTGGTTAAGGTTGCCCTGGCCAACTCCACCAGCAGACCCGGGAGGTCCTTGGTTTTCTCGTCGTGCAAATTCCTTCATGAAGTTGCACTGTTCCCAAGTGTGATTAGCTGGGCGTCCAGGTTTTCTATGCGTTGGGCAGGGCCCCTGCATAGCTGCTTCAAAACTATTTGGGCGAAATCCTCCTCCTTCCATTTTGCGGTAATTGCTGCCCCCTTGCTTCTGTCGCTGGTAGACGGTGTTAGTATTAGCTACTAGCACTACTGGAATTCTGTCGTTTGCCATCTGCCATGGCAGTCGGCAAACATAAGAAAAGCGGACGGCAAAGCCTTTTGCCGTCTGTCGGCGGACGGCAAAGCACTCGGCAACCATTTCTTCGGCAAAGAGGTGCTTTGCCGTCTGCGTATTATCGACGGACGGCAAAGAGCTTTGCTGTCTGTTTTTTTGCTAGTACTCGGCAAAGTAAAGAATACAGGTATTATGTTCATAGGTGGGTCCGCCATGGCTTTGCCGTCTGTTATTATTGTACCGGACGGTAAACATATTTCCGTTATACAAAAAAAAATGGAACAACAGCTACACGTAGCCGCACCTCCTCTGCTCCCTACGCTACTGTCCGAGGAGTCCAAGCAGCCAAAGTGTTGTTGTCCGGCGAGTTCGTCGCCGACGAGTCCGACGAGACGACAACCGCTACTGGACGGCGACGCAAGACTGACAAGCAGGCGAGACGAAAGTCCGGCCAGGCGATGTCGGAGGCGGCACAGCCGACGGGTTGAGGCGAGGCGCTCGGCGGCTCGAGTAGAGACCTTGTCACGGAACGGCCGGTGGAGGTTGGGCGGCCAACGGCACAAGGCGAGGCAGCCGGTGGCTCAAGACGAGTCCGGCGGCGCGGCCGGAGTTGCTGGCTGGGGCGGAGGAGGCGGGGCAGCCGCGGGGGCGACGACCGGCTCAAGGCCGCGCGAGGTGGAGGCGAGGAGAGACCGGAGCATGGCCGGAGTTGCGGGCGCTGCCGCGGGGCGTAGGCGAGGCGAGGACGGGGCGTGGCCGGAGTTGCTGGCGCAGACACGGGGCGGAGGCGAGGCGAGGCCGGGGCGCGGCTGGAGTTGCTGGCGCAGCCGCGGGGCGGAGGCGAGGCGAGGCCGGGGCGCGGCCGGAGTTGCTGGCGCAGCCGCAGGGCGGAGGCGAGGCGAGGCTGGGGCGCGGTCAGAGTTGCCGGGGCAGAGCACGCGGGGCGGAGCAGGCAAGACCAGCGAGGAGCTATGGCAGGAGCCGATGCGTTCGTGGACAAGGAGAGGATAAGGGAGAGAGGTTCACGTGCGTGCTGTGGGCATGGGGCTAGTGGGGATGCGGTTGGTGGGATGGTTTTGATGCCACGTCATTGATCTGTGTGCTCAGCTGCTTAGCCAATAGGAGACCAGTTACCATTTTGTGTTTGTTTATTTTATGTAATTTGATGAAATAATTATTTAAAAATATTTAGAAAAAACTACACCTTTTAGGAATCATAAACCAGCACCCCGCCAAATTTCATATTATTTAAAAATTGTTTGCATCTTTAAAAATATTTAAAAGTGGTACAAATATTCACGTATAACTATCTTTGCCATGAGCAAAATAAAAAACATATGGCAAAGTGATTTCTTTGCCGTACGCCATAAAAACGTAGACGGCAAAGAGCTAGATTTGCCATGCGTGAAAATAAAACATACGGCAAAGTTACTCTTTGCCATGCGTGAGCAAAAAACAGACGGCAAAGTCCCTCTTTGCCATGCGTGGAAAAAAAATGGACAGCAAAGTCCCTCTTTGCCATGCGTGAAGAAAAAACAGACGGCAAAGCGCTCTTTACCGTCCGTCAACCTTTGCCGTCCGCAGCTGATGGCAAAGACCCTCTTTTCCGTCTGCCCCGTAAAAATGCACACGGCAAAGAAAACACACATGGCAAACGAGTAGATTCCAGTAGTGTAGGTCAGAAGCATTTTGTTCATGGCGACGTTTATTCCGCTGGTTCTGGGATCCTTTGCCGCCGCTCTTTTTACTTTGGCAGGCTTTGTCCTCCTCAGAGTCAGCAACTTTAGTTTCATCTGACTCGGCGTATTTGATCACTGCGTTCATGAGCTCACCCATGTCTTTGACAGTTCTCTTGAGCCTGCTGAGTTTCTAAGGGCTCAAACCTACAATTCCTTTCCAAGACGATTACTGCGGTCTGGGCTGTGATAGTATCTGAGGAGTGCATTATATCTGATGCTCGTCGTGCCAAACTAAGAGTTGATTCCCCTTCTTTCTGAACACAGTGCTCCAAGTCGACAATCGTGGTAGCCCTTTTGCAGGTGCCTTGGAAGTTTTTGATGAATTTCTCTTTGAGATCCGTCCATGAGGTGACAGAATTCTCAGGAAGATTCTTGAACCAGATGCGAGCCGGCCCTTCCAACATCATCGAGAATAGCGAGCGCAAACCCCATTTGGTGCTCTCAAAAGATCCATGGCAATCTCATAACTCTCCATCCATACTGTTGGGTCCATGTCAGCCTTGTAGTTTTCCAGCTTCCGTGGTGCCTTGAAGTTGGCAGGTACAGGTGCGTTTCTGAGAGCCGGTACCAGGCATCGGTTAACTGTCGATCTTCCGACAATTTCGACGTTTTCGGATGGTGAAGGTTGATTAGCCAGATGGCCTGTGATGGCGCGGAAGTGTTAATGTCTTATCGATCTTCGTTGGTTACCCCAAGTGGAAGGTGAGATGTAGGATAGCAACAAATTTCCCCTATGTAGAAGATAGGGTTTGTCTCCCGTAAGACTCCGGCAGATGATAAGTAGGTGTCAGCGGCGCAACTGACGTGGACCTCCACACAACACAAATAAATTTGCTGCCAATGAAGTTCAGAGAGGTTGTCAATCTCTCCGGTCTTGTTGTCTACAAAGGATCAAAAACACAGGATAATGATAATGATAGCAACTGAAAGTAAATACTGAAAAGTGAATGAGCGTGTAAACAGTGATGAGAATATGGACCGGGGCCCCGTGATGTTCACTAGTGATGTCTCTCTCCCAGAAGACGATAAGGCTGCTATGCGAGGTAAACAAAGTACAGACGGGCAATTGACAGGATTATAAACGCACCGCAATGCTAACTATGCTATAAAAGAAAGGAAGAGGCTCAAAAGCATGGGCAGTACACCAAAATAAGTACACCGAAATCCATCTGCATCTACTACTAATCATCCACCTTGAGATATCTATACAGAACATCTCGCTGGTATTAAGTTGCGAGCCCCACCCAAATTGTAAACCCAAAGCCACGGACAACTGCATGAAAAAGAACTTTGCGTAAAGTAAACAATCCTTGCAACTGCAGTTACAAGCACCGTTGTCTTCCCCATTGTGGCCACAACACATCCTCTAGACTCATGTTTTTTCACTCAAGCGTTTCATCAGGGGGCATGTACCCAAAATCGAGCATAAAATTCCCTCTTGGAGTCACTACCTACCACTTGGACAAAGCAATAAATAGCAACGGAGAACATGCAAGAATTACTTCCGAACAAAAATACAAAAGATAAGAACCAATTATATTACTCTATCACAATCTGAACATAATCTCATCATCCATCAGATCCCATCAAACTCAGCATAGCAACATCAGAAGAATTAAATATGTGCCTCGATCATGTAGGGAAGCTCACGAGGTCTAAACCATGAAGAACAAAGAGGATAGGAGAACATCACATAGCTACTGATCACGGACCCATGGTCCAAGGTAGACTACTCACGGCACATCCGGGAAGCGTCCATGGCGGAGGAGAAGCTCCCGGAGGTCGACCCTCCCTCCGGCAGGGTGTCGGGAAGGGTCCTGACAGTGCTCCCGATCTTCGCAGCGCGGCGGCGGCGGAACATAGGCGAGTTTGCGAAATAGGGTTTTGTCTTCGGAGTTTTCCCGTGACGTAGATTAAATAGGCGAAGGGGGGACAGCCAGGGGGCCACCAGGGGTCCAGGCGCCCCCCTAGCCGCTCCAGGTGGCGGCCTGGGCACCTGGTGGTGCCCCCCCCCCCCCGTCCCTCCTTCGGGGCACTGGAAGCTTCCGGTACGCTGATTTTTTTATCTGATTTTTCCTGGATTTTTGGAGCACTTTTTATATGGGGGAAAACTGAAATAGAAAATAGCAGAAAACAGAAACTGGCACTGGGGTGCACTGAGTTAGTAGGTAGTCCAAATATGATCAAAAGTGTATGGAAGTGTATCTAGATCATAGCAATATCACACAAAACATGAATGGAGCAAGCAGAAATTATCGATACGTTTGAGACGTATCAACATTCCCAAGCTTAATTCCTGCTCGTCCTCGAGTAGGTAAATGATAACAAGCTTAACTTCTATGGTGACATGCTAGCAACCATATAAGGACTTTGAAAAGTAAAGCAATCAAGGTATGTGATTCAATTCAAGTCATAACAGGAAAGAGTCTATATTAGCATTGAAACAAGTAACGAAAGAACATTAGGTGCAAGATCTCTCGCTGTCCGTGACTCGAATGTCTCCAAATGGTGTTTGCGTGCAAGAAGGGGGATAGGGAATACGAGAAAAAATTATTTTTTTAGAACTCAATCTTCTAAAGTTTCACACTTGGTCTTCTTTGGAATCATATCTTGACTCGTCCCCTGACCACTAGCCAGGTACAAGTCAATTTGATCCACTCCTTTTCGATATTTTGAGCACTCATGCAATGGATGAGCGTAAGCACAAGAGTTGACACTTAGGATGGCAAAGAGAGAAATATGGTAGAGGAGGAAGACAAAAAGGGTGAGAAAGTCTCACATCACTGAGGACAATCATAGGCGAGAATGCCAAATGATAGATATGATGTGAGGAGTAGGGATTGTCATGCAACGGATGCACATATGAGCTCAAAAGCTCTCCAATGGAACTAGTGGGGGTGCATCTAACTTGCTCTCTCATGAAGACCTAGAGCTCTTTTGAGGAGGCTCATCTTTGGAATATGCAAGCCAAGTTCTATAGAGTGAAGGTCCCCACATAGCTATATGCATGAATGATCTCTATGGAGTACAAGGATAAGAGGGAGTACTAGTGTGGACCTTTCAAAAGGATAGTAGTGTTGCCCCTTTCTCTATTTTTATTTTCTTTTTCTATTTTTTCTATTTTTTTTCATTTTTTTGGTGGCCTCAATGGCTCTTTCCATTTAACTCTCATTTTTCCTCTTTGGGATCTTTTATTTTGTCCACTTTGGGATCTTTTCCTCACTTAAGGGCAACACTCTAATTTACAAGAGGGTATAGAAGATCTTTCACACTTTACAAGGTACTCAAATCATAAAGAAGATGTAGCTATCATGATGTATGCAATGTATGACGCTGCCATTTTAGCAGGAACATGTATGAAATGAAGATCAAGTCAAGAAGAGGTGGATGTTGCATGGCAATATATCTCGGAAAGACTATGGAAATGCCTTGATAGGTAGGTATGGTGGGGTTTTTTAGGAAGGATATAAGGAGGTTTATGATGACAGAGTGTATCATGCCAAGGGTTTGGATGTACCGGCGAAGGTGGACGCCAACTCTCGGAGTTAGAAGAAGGAAATGCACGGCACGGGAGAGGCTAGCAAATATGGGGAGGTGGAAGTGTCAACTTTCAATACTTACATTAGTCCGAAGAACTCATGCACTTATTATCGGTAACTCTCAATCTAATGAGAAGGTTCACAAATATCCGACCCCTAGGAAGAGTAGTGATCCATCTAGTAGATAGAGTTCTCAATTAGTTTTGTAGGTTTTGAAAATAAACACGGATTTCCCAAAATACGACACCTATCACTAATAGGCTAGAGCTCTTGACACAAAAAGTTCAAACATTACTAACATCAATACCTCAAAACTATTGCAAGTTACTACTAGAATTAAATAGAACCTCAATTACCTACTTTCAAGACAAGACACAACGCAGTGCAATAACCAACTCTCTTAACAAGATAAACATGAAAACTAAAGAGAGTTCCAGCAACAAACTAAAAAAAATCCAAGGGTCTTGCTAAATACTAAATAAAACTAAAACTAAACATGGCAGTAGCTACGAAAAGATAAAGAACACACAACAGCAAAAAGATAGGCATGAAAATACCTATGATGTGTTCTAGATTTTGAAAGTGGAGCGTGTTTCTCTCCCACACAAAGTAAGATGGGGTCTAACTTGTTATGAACAGCAAGAAAAGATAAATAAAACTAAAAGTAAAACCTAAGAGCGGGACGCTCCAAGCATAGCACATAACACATGAAGTGACAAAAATATAGTGAGACGAAGAACAAACTGATGATTGTTGATGGAGAAGGGGATGCACGGGGGCATCCCCAAGCTTAGATTCTTGAGTCTCCTTGAATATTTATTTTGGATGCATGGGGGCATCCCCAAGCTTGAGCGCTTGACACTCCTGGATCTTCTTTCATCATCTTCCATCGCACACTTGAAAACTCCCTTCATACATAACTCATCATAAGCTGATTAGAGAGGTTAGTACCCTTAATAAAATAAATTTTCCCCACTGGATATATAGATATTCTTGAAGAGCTACTGTTTCTCAATATTTCCAAAAGGTTGTTTCAAAGAAAAAGCAAGCTTAAGGTTTGCAAAAGTTAGGAGATACAAAACGTGGCAGAATCTGTGAAAAATAAAACAGCAAGTAGCAAAGATTTTTTGAGGGGTACTTTTGCAACTCAAAAAATCAGAACATACGAAAGTTCCACGTTTGTATAGAGCATGATGTGTCCAAAATTCAGCTCAAAAAGATGAACTTGTGATTTGATCTGATTTTTCCCGTCACGAAGACGGAATCTGTTTTCTGGACAACATGTCGCAACTTTCGCTTGCCTTGTCATATGAGGCTATACTTGGCACAAAGCTTGAAAATAAAGATACAATGATGTTGATACAGTAGTAACTATCATAAAGACCACTAAAAACAGAAGTAAAAACATCTTGGGTTGCCTCCCAACAAGCGCTTTCTTTTACGCCTTTAAGCTAGGCATAAGGCAAAAGAAGAATCAAGTTTTATCAAGAGAAAGAGAATAGCTAGCCCGTGTGACGGACTCAAAAGGTAACTTGATTTTATTTCTAGGGAAGTGTTCCGTACCCTTTTTGAGAGGGAATTTAAATTTTATATTCCCCTCTTTCATGTCAATGATAGCACCAACGATGCGGAGAAAAGGACGTCCCAAAATAATTGGACATAAAGGTTCACACTCTATATCCATAATAATAAAATCAACGGTAACATAGTTGTCATTGACACTGATAAGAACATCGTCGATCTTCCCCAAAGGTTTCTTTACGAAAGAATCGACAAGACGAACACAAAAAGAACAAGAATCAAAAGGTTTCAATTCAAACATATCATACATTCTTTTGGGCATGACGGAGCTACTAGCTCCAACGTCACATAAAGCATAGAAAGCGAAGTTATTTAATTTAATTTTGATCATAGGGTCCCAACCATCATCTAGATTCCTAGGCATGGAGGCTTCTATCCTAAGCTTCTGCTCCCTAGCTTTGATAAGAGCATTTGTGTTATGCTCCGTGAAGGCAAGATTAAGTGTGCTAGTGTGGGGGTCTCTAGACATTTTGTGTAACAAGCTGATAACTTCTGAGAGGGTGCAACTATCAAAATCAATATCACTACTATCAAAGGTTGTAGTAGTGTCATCTAGGCTCACTTGTTTGAAAACCTCTATGTTCATAGGGGTTTCTTCTTCTACAGTTGAGGTATTAGCATCACCATTAATAGGTCGAGTGGGACTAGGAGTGCATTGGGTGCTAATAGTTTCAGTGTCTTCAACAATTTGGATAGTGGAAACTGTGTGGTGTGTAGGAATGCTCTTAATTCTATCCTCTTCCTCTTCTTCTCTAGCCCATATTTCTTAAAGTTTATCCATCATCCTTATATTTTCATTAATTTGTAACTGGATAGCATTAATAGGGGTGGCCTTGCTCTCCTCAAGGGGAGAGGTTCTAATTTTTAACATCTCAACATCAAGGGCTAAGTTGTCTACCTTCAAAAAAAGATTATCTAATTTAGCTAGCTTTTCTTCCACATTCTTGTTGAAGGCTTTTTGGGTAGTGATAAAGTCTCTAAGCATGTTTTATAATTCAGAAGTGGGGTTCTTGTTGCTAGGGTAAGTGTTGTTCTTCCCATAACTGGATGGAAACGGTCTAGGATTACTAGCAAAGTTTCCCCTATAAGCATTATTATTAAAGTTGTTTCTAGCAATGAAGTTCACATCTACTTGTACCTGAGCAACCAAAGAATTTAAAGGAACATCATGAGGATCAATAGAGGGTTGCTTTGTAAGTAGAGACATAATTAAATCAACTTTATCATTTAGGGAGGTAATTTCCTCGACAAAATTTACCTTCCTACCTGTTGGAGCATGTTCGGTGTGCCATTGGGAATAATTGGTCATCATCTCATCGCGGAGTTTTGTGGCAGCATCAACTGTAGTTAACATAAAGGTTCCTCCCGCGGCCGAATCTAACAGGTTCCGCGAGGTAAAGTTCAAGCCTGCATAAAAAGTCTAGATAACCATCCAGGTAGTCAAACCAAGTGTAGGGCATTTCTTATCGAGTGATTTCATACGTTCCCAAGCTTGGGCTACGAATTCATTATCCAATTGCCTAAAATTCATAATGTTACTCCTCAATTTGATAATTTTAGTAGGTGGGTAGTACTTCCCAATAAAAGCATCTTTGCACTTATCCCAAGAATCTATGCTATTCCTAGGCAAAGATTGAAACCAGGTTTTAGCTTCTCCTCTCAAAGAGAAAGGAAAAGGCTTGAGCTTAACAACATCACCTTCTACTTCTTTATACTTTTGCATATCACATAATTCAACAAAATTATTCAAGTGTAAAGCAGCAGCATCTCCAGCACCAGAGAATTGATCTCTCAGAACAAGGTTTAGTAAAGCAGGTTTAATTTCAGAAGAGGTAGCTGAAGGGGCAGGTGTGGCAATAGGAGTGCAGCTAAAGTCTTTGTTGTTGTGACTGGTGAAGTCACACAACTTGGTGTTTTCAGAGGAACCCATAGTAGCAACAAGTGTGGAAGATTTTTTTGTAGTTTTTGATATAAGACACAAAGATAAAAATAGAAAGGTAAACTAACAAGACTAAAAAGTAAAGGTAAAAGGTAGTGGGAAACTCACCTATCTTATCTCTCGGAGAACCCGGCAACGGCGCCAAAAATTTTCTTGATGGCGTGGAAGTGGTAATGGCTTCTCGCCCTTCATTGGTTACCCCAAGTGGAAGGTGAGATTGAGGATAGCAGCAAATTTCCCCTATGTAGAGGATAGGGTTTGTCTCCCGTAGGACTTCGGCAGATGATAAGTAGGTGTCAGCACCGCAACTAACGTGGAACTGCACACAACACAAATAACTTTGCTCCCAACGAAGTTCGGAGAGGTTGACAATCTCTCCGGTCTTGTTGTTTACAAAGGATAAAAAAACAGGATAATGATAATGATAGCAACTGAAAGTAAATACTGAAAAGTGAATGAGCGTGTAAACAGTGATGAGAATATGGACTGGGGTCCCGTGATGTTCACTAGTGATGTCTCTCTCCCAAAAGACGATAAGACTGCTATGCGAGGTAAAGAAATTACAGACGGGCAATTGACAGGATTATAAACGCACCGCAATGCTAACTATGCTACAAAAGAAAGGAAGAGGCTCAAAAGCATGGGCAGTACGCCAAAATAAGTAGACCGAAATCCATCTGCATCTACTACTAATCATCCACCTTGAGATAGCTATCCAGAACATCTCGCTGGTATTAAGTTGCGAGCCCCACCCAAAGTGTAAACCCAAAGCAACAGACAATTGCATTAAAAATAATTATGCGTAAAGTAAACAATCCTTGCAACCGCGGTTACAAGTACCGTTGTTTCCCCCTTGTGGCCACAACACATCCCCTAGACTCTTGTTTCTATCACTCAAGCGTGAAATCAGGGGCATGTACCCACAATCGAGCATAACATTCCCTCTTGGAGTCACTACCTACCACTTGGCCAAAACAATAAATAACAACGGAGAACATGCAAGAATTACTTTGGAACAAAAATACAAAAGATAAGACCCAATTATATTACTCTATCACAATCTGAACATAATCTCATAATCCATCAGATCCCATCAAAGTCAGCATAGCAACAGCAGAAGAATTACATATGTGCCTCGATCATGTAGGGAAGCTCACGATGTCTAAACCATGAAGAACAAAGAAGGGAGGAGAACATCACATAGCTACTGATCACGGACCCATGGTCCAAGTTAGACTACTCACGGCACATCCGGGAAGCATCCATGGTGGAGGAGAAGCTCCCGGAGGTCGATCCTCCCTCCGGCAGGGTGCCGGGAAGGGTCCTGACAGTGCACCCGATCTTGGAAGCGCGTCGGCGGAGGAACAGAGGCGAGTGTGCGAAATAGGGTTCTGGCTTCGGAATTTTCCCGTGACGGAGATTAAATAGGCGAAGGGGGCAGCCAGGGGTCCAGGAACCCCCTGGGCACCTATTGGTGGCACCCGGCCCTCCTTCGGGGCACTGGAAGCTTCCGGTACGCTGATTTTTTATCTGATTTTTCCCGGATTTTTGGAGCACTTTTTATATGGGGGAAAGATGAAATAGAAAAACAGCAAAAAACAGAAACTGGCACTGGGGTGCACTGAGTTAGTAGGTTATTCCAAATATGATTAAAAGTGTATGAAAGTGTATCTAGATCATAGAAATATCACACAAAACATGCATGGAGCGAGCAGAAATTATCGATACATTTGAGACATATCAGCCTGCAACTCCCACCGTTCTCTGGGCGCTTCAGGTTGTCGATGGCTCTCGGACGCTGCAGGACCCGGTGATTCAGCTTGCCGGCTTGCACTATGGTAATGTGTCTTATGTTGGTGCGAGTGTCCTCGTGAGTAGTTGGCTTGCTGAGTCATTTCCGTCTTTAGAAGTTCTGCCGCCTGTCGAGCAACATGATCCGCCGGGGTATCTCCACAGATTGGTGCAGCGACGAGAACCCAGGTGGCTGCCATCACGTTTGCTATAGGGTTGATGTAGTGATTATGAGGTGTGTGGAACCGATCGGACCGAGAGGGAGGAGTCGGCTGATTAGGTATGTTGAACCCCGGAGGGGTTGAGTGCTGCGGGCTTTGGAACAGATTGTGCCTTGGCATGTCAGATGCAATCCGGCTCGCATGTCTGTCGACGCGTGGACACTTAGCTTCTGAGCATCTATTAGTTACGACTCTTGTCGTAGGCGTGCAGCTTTCTTAGCAAGCCGGCTTTCTCTTTCTGCCAACCCGTCCGCCTCGGCTTTGATTTCTTTGCATATATTGATCACCTGATGCCTGAGTAGATCAACCCTAGTTTTCCACTCCTCTCGGTTTTCTGGTGTTATCGGGATGAGTACTGCTTCTTCGAAAGCGGCCGCGGCTTGACTAAGTGCTTCTGCCCCGGTGGGACCTCTTGTTGCAGAGCTAGCCGGTTGGTCCGCATCCGGGTTAGGAGGTGCGCGTTGATCCCCCTGGTCTCCCTGTACTCTGGCTCCCGAATTTTCCATGAAGACGGAGACACAATAGGGAGGCTCGAAGCCAGGGAATCCGGATTGTAATCCATCGAGCTGGGGCCGAGTCTTCCGCTCCCTACGGATCGAATAAACCCGGCGTACGTCGAGCTTCCATCACTGGGGCGTGAGGTTGCATCAGACGTTTCCTCTGAGCTTTCGTTGGTCAGGGACTCGACGGAGCACGCCAGCTCTGGAAACCCGGTGACGAATCCGACAACGGTGTGGTTGAATCCATATTGTTGCTGGCTTGAGGTTTCTACGTGAACTTACAGATCCGGTTTCAGCTCAGATCTATATGTCTTGGCGATGAAGATTTGGATCAACCCGATCGGGGCCCGGTAGCCGGATTTCAGGGAATCGGCTTCGGGGCCCCAGTGCGAGTCGTCAATGTAAATCTTCCCTCGCCGGCTTCTGGTGATCCGGCGGGAGACGAATCCTTCCATGCCATGACGAGCTCCTCCAAGAATCTCAACGCCTGCATGCGCAGGCCCCATGGTGGGCGCCAACTGTCGTGGGATTAACACAGCAGATGTCCGAGTCATCGAACTTGTACTGAGGCCTTTGCTGCGAGGTGGTATCAAGGAGAGAGTCGACATAGACACGGTACTCGGTGATTTACCTAGGTTTCGGCCCCTCTTTGTTCTCGAGGTAAAGACCTACTACTGCTTCTTATTATTGAGGGGTTTCTGGTTTGTTGAAAGGACTAGCCGGTTTGCGGACTACAAGGGGTTGCCGGCTCGTAACTTGTCTCTCGGTGAGATCTAGGTTTCGAGCCGTGCGTTGGTGGTTTTTGTGTTGAGTTTAGAGTTGATCCTGGCACCCCGAACCCTTGGCTTATAAAGGTGTCGGGTCGAAGAGTCCATGGATCCGATTCCTACTTGAGGTGGAATCCTATTCTATGTCTATTTTACAAATACGCTACGCGCTATACAAGGTAAGTAGAATTCCTTCTTGGGATTCAAGCTTGTTCCCTTGGCGCGTCTCCCTCTGGGCTGGATCTTGTCTTCGTGGGATTTCACGTATAAGCCGGTCCAGGGAGATTCGATCTAATGCCGGGTTATGGGATTGGTCCATCCCCCCGACAGGACCCAAACTGGGGGCAGGCAGTGTGGGGTGCTGAGAACAATGCAAATGAGGTAGTGCATGAAGATCAGCCTGAAGAGCAGCATTCCATGGTGCTGGACCACCCAAAAGACTGAGGCTCTGTGGAACAAGTAGTTCAAATTCATGTAGTGCAGGTTGATGTTGAGGATGAGGCAACTGAGATTCCAAAGGAAGCAGCCCCTGTTTGGGACATTGTGTCGTTTCTACCACCCCATGTTCCTCAGCATAATGTGATTGTGATCATGCTGCGCATTCCAGTTGGACCCCCACTACCACCTGAGATGATCTGGCGCCCCACCTTCAAATCTCTCTATGAGGATATCTGCTCCAGAGACATTCCTAGGCCTCTGCTTTTCAAGCCACTTGCTCCTATTATCTATTCTAAGAGATCCTGGAGTTTGGCGTTTGACGAAGAGCTACTGGCCCCAACTCTTGTGTTTATTGAGGATGAGGATCAGACAACCCTTCTTTCAGTGGATGCAGACAAGGAGTAACCTATAAAGAACAATTTTCAGGTTAATATTGATGTTGTGGTTCTTCCTAATCCTGTGATTTTTACTGCTACTTCTAACATCACTGGAACCAAGAGAAAAGGCAAGAGAGCAACTACTCCCATTGTCGGCACTGAAGTCATGCGGTGCACACGCAGTGCATCTAGGCAGGATGGATTTAAACAGGATGCTTTTGTGGAGTTATCCACCCCACCAAGGAAGAAGAGGCCCAAAACCAAACCTCTCCCCAAGTGCAACATCCCATCTTTGAAGATGAGGCCCAACAGGATTCCCAGGAAATTTCACCAACTCCTCTGCAAGTGCTACAACACATTGGTGGTGATTTGGAGATTGATCCTGCTCTGCTGACTAACGAAAAGCTTACAGCTTATCCTTCTGCTAATCATGCATCACCATCTCCTGTAATGATTAGTCTTCTCACTGTGATCTAGGTTTGGCAAGCCCCTAAATTGGCTAGTTGTACTTTTGCACTCCTTGGGAGTTATGCTATCTTCCACTGTTTTATTTTGTTGGGTTTAACTGTAATACTTACAATTTCTGAACTGCTACAACTCTATAGTTTAAATGGGAAGTAATGCCACAAGGGATTGGAATGTGCTGTGATGGAATGTGAAGGGGCTAAATTCTACTGCTAGGCAGAGAGCAGTCAGGGAGAAAATAGATGAGAGCCAATGCTCAATTATATGTTCGCAGGAAACTAAATGCTCTTCGGTCGCGCCCTGCCTCACCACGGCCGCGCTCTAGTCGCGCCATGCCCGCGCCCGTGCGCGAGCCCAGACCGCCCTAGCCATGCCCTAGCGTGTCCCGCTGCTACCTGGCTAGATGCCGCTGGGCTCCTTCTTTTTCTTCTTTTTTTCGGAGAACTCACAAATTCTTCTTCCTGCATTTGAGAATCCTGTTGAATCCTCTTCGGATGCCCCTCTGGATAGAGAGGGTCTTGGGTGTGTGTTCCACCCCGAGTCTTTATACCATAAGCCTGTAAATTATCTTTTTTGGCATTGTTGGCAAGCAAATCTTTTTGCACATTAGAAATTTTTTCAAGTTGAGTTTGAACCATATGAAAGTGCTTAACAAGACATTTAACATCATTAACTGTTCTACCTATAACATCAAGAGATCTTTTGATAGCAAGAGTATTATCATGCAACTGAACTTGAATCCTCATATTAAAGTGATTTTGCTTCATAATAAAATTATCAAGCTCATCTAAACATTGATCAGGAGGCTTACCATGAGGGATGTCACTGGCATTGAAATCTAAAAGAGAGTGTACCTCTACCAATGTAGGGTGAGTAGTGAGCTCACACAACTTCTCAATAGGAGGTAGATTCTTCACGTCTTCAACTTTAATACCTTGCTATTTTAGACTTCTTTGCTTCTTGCATATCTTCGGGGCTTAGGAAAAGCATGCCCCTCTTCTTTGGTGGTGGAGGTGGTTCAAGGAAGGACCAATCTTCGTGGTTCTTGGCAATCTTTCCCATTAATTCTTCAGCATCGTCTGGTGTTCTTTCCCTGAAAACACAGCCAGCACAACTATCCAAATAGGATCTAGAGTCATCGGTCGGACCAGCATAAAATATATCAAGTAATTCATTCTTAGGGACTCCATGTCCCGGTCTATCCTTGATTAAATTGCAATACCTCCCCCATGCTTTAGGGAGGTGCTCATCCTGCAACTATTTAAAGTTATAAATTATTTGTAAAGAAGCATGTTGCATATGAGCAGGAAAATAATTATCAACAAAAGATTGAGCTAAGTCCTGAGGACTCTTAATGGAACAATAGGGTAGTGCATCATACCAAGCTTTAGCGTCTTCCTTCAAAGGGAAAGGAAGAAGCTTAGTCACATAAAAGTTTTGTATCCTTTGATCGGTAGTAAAGAAGCCACCTAACTCAGTGAGTTTGGTCAGGTGTCAAATAGCATCATCATTTTCTCTGCCATAAAAGGGGTCAGCTTCAACTGTAGATCTAAGTGAAAGATCAACAGAGAAATCATAATCAGGATCATTGATGCATATAGGAGATGTAGCAAATTCAGGATCAGGAGTACTCTTGTTCTTCATGGAGTGTTTTTCAAGCAGCTTCTTAACAGCACCAGGGTCAGAGTCGGCACACTCTGTAAGTTCCCTGCATAAATCATCATCAAGAATAACATAATCATTCTCAAGGAGTCTCTCCTTGAGTTTTTCCAAGTCTGGTTAACCAAAGGCTTTCAAGTGGGAAAATAGGTAGCAGGAGTTTCAGTCTCGGACTGTGCTGCAACCTTAGCAATTTGAGATTCAAGATAGCGACCAAGAAAAACAATTTCCTCAAGGGTATGGAAGCATCAACAAAATCATCGGACATAGTAACAGAATCAGTAGAAGTAGCATGTGGTGGTGGTCGTGAAGCAAACTTACTTATAACTGAAGGTGAATCAAGCGTAGAACTAGTGCTCAGAAAAATACCTTTTCTTGTAGAGGATGGTAAGATCGGAACCTTGGGATCTCCTTTCTTACCCTTAGTAGATAAAGTGCAGCAGGCAGAATACTTCAAGTAGACTTGTAAATAAAGCTATGCTCCCCGGAAACGGCTCAAGAAAATAGTACTTGATGACCCTCAACTGTAGGGGATCGAGATAGTCTTCGCGGGTAAGATAACCCAATTTATTGATTCGACGCAAGGGGAGCCAAAGAATATTAATAAGCTTTGACAGTTGAGTTGTCAATTCAACTGCACCTGATATATACTTGCTTGCACCAAAATATTAATAGCAACGGTGATATGAAAGTGATAGTGGCAACAACGAAAGTAAAACAGCAAAAGTTAACAACTAGTAAACAGTAGGATTAAAACACTATAGGCTAGGGAGATGGATGGTTGGGCGCTCCTTGGATGAGAGTGAACATGTACTAGATTCTAGCACGGGGCAAGGCACACAGAAAAGCAAGGATCAACTATGCGAATATCAAACATTAGGCATGTATCCCGTAGGTAGTTGTGCGTGCTTGCGGTAAGAATTTGCACAACATCTTTTGTCCTACCATCCCGCTATGAACGGGGCCAAAACGAAGTTATGGAGATTAAGTTGCTCCTGTCAAAGAGCACCGGAACAAAGCATTAACACTCAATGGATACATGAAATCCTCAAATTATAATTCATCCCCTTTGGTGTCCCAAGCAGTCACCTTCGGGATCGCCGGTTCCGGACCATAATAGGTGCATACAACTCATAGATAGGGTCAATAACATAAATAAACTCATCAAAACACAAGTGGTTCAGATCTGAAAACATGGCACTCGGGCCCAAAGTGACAAGCATTAAGAGCAACAAGTTGTAGAAAAGATGATAAACACCAAAGTAGATGATAGGCAATATGCCCCCAACAATCTGACGAACTATTTTATGATCTAACTCATCCAATCCCTACCATCCTCTTTGACTACAGCAGGGAATTACTCACGCATGAGAAGAGAAGTCATGGAGAGAGGATGGAGTGGTGATGATGATGACGATGGCGATGATCTCCCCTCACTGGAGGCCAAAACAGCCTCAAGATTAGCCCTCCCAAAGAAGAACAGAGGGTGGCGGCGGCTCCACGATGGAAACTAGGAAAAGGACTTATGTTTTGGGGTTTCCTTGCCACGAGAATAAATAGGGGATTTGGTAGGTCACCAGAGGGGGGAGGACCCACCCAGGAGGCCTCCCGGCGCAGCCAGGGGTGGGGCCACGCCAGCAGGGCGCCTGGGTCCCCCTGGCTGCCCTTTGGCCCCACTTCTAGCTTGGGGCCCCTCCTGGTGCGTGGATTTTTTATGAATTTTCCTGGAATTTTCCGAGACACCTAAAAATTCATTTTCCTGCACATAAGAAAATCATACGAGCAGCTCTGTAGAAAAATGCGTCAGCCCGGGTTAGTTACGTCCAAATGATGCAAGAATGAGGGAAAGACAATAGAAAAAGTGTTTGGAAAATTAGATATGTTTTAGACGTATCACCTATCTCCTTGACCAGTGTTGGAATCAAATTGCTCGCCAAGATGGCTGCCAACAGGTTTCAAAAGGAGATTGTGAGGTGCATCCATAAAAAATAGTATGGATTCATAAAAGATAGGTCCATTCAGGATTGCATTGCTTGGACACTTGAATACTTACATCAGCGTCATCCGTCCAAAAGGCCCATGTTAATCATGAAAATTGATTTTGAGAAAGCTTTTGATTCCATTGAACATGAGGCTAGCCTTCAAATTCTCAAACACAAGGGTTTTGATGATAGATGGATGAACTGGGTTTCTGATCTGCTTGCTTCAGGCTCCTCTTCTGTTCTACTTAATAGAGACCCTCGTAAATAGTTTAGGTGTAAAAGGGGTGTCAAGCAGAAGATCCCCTATCACCACTGTTATTTGTCCTGGATGCTGATTTACTACAATCATTAGTCAATGATCTGCTCAGGCAAGGGTTATTGCACTTACCTTTGCCATCAGATGATTTGGACTTCCCTATAGTCCAATATGTTGATGACACTCTGCTGATCATGCAAGCTGATGTGGACCAAGTGAGTGTAAAGCCCGATATGCGGTACTGTTCCAGATCTAGATGTTTCCATCCAGATCCAGGGACGAAGCACATATCGGTCCCACCACGACATATGACGAATTCATATGCCCCGGATTTCCAACATGATACCACAACATTACAGATACAAGGATACAACATCTCATACAATCGGCATACTACTGCCTCAAATACAATACAGCAGCGGAAGATATATGTCTAAGTACAAACTACAAGCAAATGCCTAGTGGCAAAGAGAAAAACATCGATCCCCATAACCACACGGGTCCAGGCCCTCCGCCGGGATCCGTCTAACTAGTCGTCGTCGAGTCTCCACGTGAAACGTCGATCACCATGCCTGTTGTCGATCAAGAACCCTGAAAAGAATTTGGGGGTAGTATCATGAGTACAGAGGTACTCAACATCCAACTGTAGTGGTCATCTGACCCAGCAAGGACTTCATCACTCGTCATTCTAGGACAACTAGTACTTTACGGTTAGGAAGGGGTAAGTGGTGAGGTTGCTGCCGCACTAGCATTTATGAAGTGGCTAACGATCTAGAGAATAAGTTAAGAAGCCAAGCATTCGATGAGGAATCGCCTCCAACAAGTCTTTCTATCAAATACTTACGCAAACATAACACCTATCCTATCCTTGTCCTCTTCTTTGCATCCCGACGAAGAAGAAGCAATCAAGGAACACACACACGTTGATGAAGTTATATTAATATTATCTCAGTTTTTATTGTCTATGAACAAGGAGTAGGTCTCAAGTCGTCCATAACCGTGGACACGGCTTCTCGAAAAGATTTAACCCTGCATGGGGTGTACCAACTGCCCATTACGACGCTCCGCACGCACGTCCATCTCTCAGTTGCTACCCATTATAGGCAACCATTTTATGATTTAGTTCCAAGAGATCCGAAATGACAGGTCCCTCTAACTAACAACGAACAAATCCGGGTGGCCCCCGGTGAGTCGACATCCATCTCAGGAGCCGGCCGCGCTCTCGATCTGGTCTCTACCATCTGTCGCAGGTTTGGATAGCCGGTTAATCACACATGGGAAACCGGGTCCTCAGCCGGACAAAGTGGGCCAGAAAGGGAACTATGTCCTCACTTGTCCAGGTTGGTTTGTAAACAACTGGCGGCCGACCAGCACACACACGGTTTCAAATGGTAAATCAGCTTGGGCCACCACTGGAAATGTTTGAAGATAGGTAGGTAAGAAAAGGGGACCCCATAAAATCCCACACGCGGTTAGGCACGCTCAGTCTTAAAACCAATACCCGGAACTCGGATCCTAGGTGACTCGAATGGAACAAAGCGTCGGGGCGGGATAGCCTAGACCTTCCATCCTTCGTCGAATATAGTCAACATATAATAATCATATCATCAACAACAATAATAATAATAATGTGATATCCCAAACCAAGGAGTAACAGGGTAACATCGTAGCATCCTAAGCATGCATACTAAGCAGGGGCTGAGCAACGAGCAATACTAACATAGCAGTACAAGGTTTGCTGGGAAGGGACATGGCTGTATCGGTTTGAAAGAGGCTGTAAACATGTGGTAGGATCAAACATCGAACCTAACCTAGACTAGCATGCAAACCGCTGGTTGAAATAGAATGGATCATAAGTATTGCATAGTCCTTGCCTGTTGATAAGTCAGGTTCCGAAGGTGTAGTCGATTGCAAGCTCGCAACGTCTCCGAGAGGTACCCGCAGAAGCACACAAGAGGGTAAACACTGTAAATCAATCAACGAGCAAGTATCTATTACTACGAAGCAAACACGAGAAAGCATCAACAAGAAGGCAACACGAGACATCGCACCTACCGTCGAGAGCGGTTACTAACAGGTTAAGTGAAGTACTCGCCACACACGACGATACCGCACATTTAGAAAGGTTCAAGTTGTTTAGCTACGGGTGATCAACAAAGGTTGTTAACATGGCAACTCAAGCAAGCATGGCATAGCACACAAGCATGGCAAGAGGTGAAGCATAAATAAACTACCTAAGCTAGTCAATTTAAGTGGGGTGAAATCCTAGACATGGCAAACTATTGCGGACCCCACGATAAAAATGGAATTTGGTACTGTTCTGCCCTAAACATAATTTTATTATTTTTATTAGCAAGAAAGAACACCATAAACACAATCTACATGCAATTTTAGTCAAGTTACATATAAGAAACATTTTAATCAGAGCAACAGTTAAAAAGTTATTGAAGTTACAGTTTACGGTGGCAAGCAGTTGTAATTAGCAGGTAAACAACATGTAAACAAAGTCAAACATGGCAAAAAGCAACATTTTATTAATCTACGCGCAAAATGGAGCAACTTTCATGTAAAAAGCGTCTCCATCGGAGCTACCGGTGAAAAGTTACGGGCAACGCAATAAAAACAATACAATCTGCAATTTTATTTATAAACCAGAGAGAAAAGAAAAAAAATCTACTAGGCCGAAATCTACTGGGCCCAACAAAAAATAGAAAAAAAAGAAAGAAAAAAAGGACGTCTTACCCATGATGGGCTCGGCCCATCTGGCGGCCTGGCTCTGGCTCGGGCTGGACGCGCCGGGGCCGGCCAGGGAGGCGGCGGCTGCCTGGCTCGGGGAGGCCGAGCTCCTCCCGAGCGGGACCTGCGGCGGCGCCCGCCGTTGTTGACGCCGGTGACGGGCACTTGGAGGGCAGGCGCGGAAGCCGCTGAGGGGACGAGGGCCAAGGGGCGGTGCGGATCCAGTGGCTACGGCCGGCTTGGAGCTCGAGCTCCAGCCACCCATGGCGCGGGCGGCGGCCGGCCTGGTGGCGCTCCGGCGATGGCCTACGGGACAGAGAGAGAGCGGGTGAGGGGGAGGCGGAGGAGAAGGGAGAAGGGAGCGGGAGGAGAGAGGAGCCGGCGGGGGCGCGCGGTGGCCGGAGTTGGCCGGAGGCGAGGCGGCGGCAGCGAGCTTCTCCACGGGCAGATGAGAGAGGACGATTGGAGAGAGAGAAGAGAAGAAAAAAAAGGTGAAGTGGCGCGCCCGTAGCGCTCCGATCGCCCGATCGAACTGCCGGGAGCAGTTGGGGTTTCTTTTGGACGAAAAATGGGGTATTTTGGGCAGATCTGAGATAGATCAGGGGGGGTGGCTCCAATTTTGGCTAGGCAAACCCTAGAAAGGGGTGGGAGTGGGGTGGTCTTTATATAGCCCCGGTGGCTGGCAATTCGCAAAAACATCCCCGGTTTTTCTCTCGCGCGCGCGGTGCTCACATTTCTGACCGCTGGGGGTCCGCAGGACCTCTGATTCGGGTAAAACTTCGAACTACGCGATCAGCGCATCGAGCTGGCGGCGTTCACCTCGCGCTGGAACCGTTCCGAAAACACTTTCCGGCGCGCTATAAAAATGTCCCGTTTACTTATTAAACGGGGTTTTTCGTTCTGTTGGCTGCGGCTGGTCTCATGCGGTTTCGCGACGGTGATCGGGTGAAACCCGGTGTCGCAAAGGTCGAGTGTCAGGGTGGCAAGGGTCGGTCTCCGTCCGATACGAGATAAGAGGGGGGGAAATAATCAGCGATCAATAAATCGGGGATGCAGACACCGCAAACAAATCAGACAATCAAACAATTCACACCGAAAAGAAGTTTTTTTAATTTTTGTGAAATCTGGGCTGTTACAGTGAGGGTCCTCAAAGATGCTCTACAAGTGTTCTCTCAATCCACTGGGTTAGCCATAAACTACCATAAGTCCTCTATGTATCCCATCAATGTGGATGATACTACCCTGAACAATCTGGCCTCTGCTTTTGGATGTCAAACTGGCTCATTGCCATTCACCTATCTGGGTTTGCTTGTGGGCACTACTAGGCAAAGAATGGTGGATTTCTTACCATTGGTGGATTGTATGGAAAGAAGACTAACTACTAGCTCCTGCTTTCTCAATCAAGGGAGAAAATTACAATTGCTGAACTCAGTGATCTCTTCTATGCATATATACATTCTATGCTCTCTACTCATACCAACTGGGATAATCAAGCAATTGGAAAGAATCCAAAGGCAATGTCTATGGAGAAAATATGGGAAAGATTCTGGCAAGTCCTTGGCAGCTTGGGACTTGGTTTGTAGGCCAAAAAAAGGTGGTCTGGGCTTTATGAATCTGAGTTTGCAAAATGAGGTTCTGCTGATAAAGCATTTGCACAAATTCTATAATCAGCATGATGTTCCATGGGTGAGGCTCATTTGGGACACATATTACTATCAGAGAGTGCCTCATGCAACATATCTGTGTGGTTCCTTCTGGTGGAATGACATCTGCAAGCTCATGGACAAATTCCGAGCTGTGTCCAAGTGTACCATTGCTGATGGTGCAACTACTTTGTTCTGGACTGATAGTTGGCTTGACAACTCTCCAGATGTTTTAGCACATAAATTTTCAAGGTTGTTCTCTTTTGCTCATGATAAACTGATATCCACCAAAGAGGTATGTGCTACCAAGGAGCTAGTCACACTGTTTCATTTGCCACTCTCTGAGCATGCCTTCTCTGAACTACAAATTGTGCAGTCTCTGTTAATTCAGTATAATGACAGAGACTTAACCCAGGATACTTGGACCTGGAAGATTGGCAAAAAGGGGGCCTATTCGGCCAAGAATTTTATACCCATGTTCATGAGCCCTTGAACACAAACCCCCTGTTATCTTGGATCTGGAAGTCCTGTTGCACGCTCAAGATGAAGGTTTTTGCTTGGCTTGTCATCATGGATAGAATTAACACCAAGGATATGTTGTTAAGAAGACACTGACACATTGAAGATGGACCTGAATGTGTGCTATGTCCCACCCTATAGTTGGAATCCAGAGATCATCTGTTCTTCCAGTGCAATTTCAGTGCAAGGATATGGAATTACTTGCAGATTGATTGGAGTGGTGGAAAAAATATGGTGGAGATTGCACAATCTGCAAGGATGTATTTTCACCAGCCTTTTTCTCACAGGTTGTGTTTGTGGCATGGTGGAACATTTGGACTGTCAGAAATTCCAAAGTGTTTAACCATGAAAGGCCAGGCTTTGCTAAATGGAGGGAAGGTTTTGTACATCACTTGACCTTCGTGGGGTACAGAATCAAGCACAAGTTCAAGGATGATTTGTTTAGATGGATAGAGTTTCTCCCCCCATAATTGTTTGCTTGTTTATACTGACCTTGTAAATTTTTAAATACTTTACCATGATTTTAATAAAGTGTTGTGGGGTGCTTTACCTCACAGTTTTAAATTCAAAAAAACGTTTCCCCTGTTACTCCTCTGATGGGCTATCACACTATTATATATTTTTTTGAATTTAAGGACTGTGAAGCATGAGCTCCATAGTATTTTATTGCATATAAAATATAGGGGGAGAACCAAAAGTTCTCAAGAGTAGTACAAGGATAATTACCAAGGGGGCCTACCTGTACAAACTATTGCAAGCTATTAATCCAAGTAAGCAACTGATCTCTAGTATCTCCCTGAAATCTATGTGAAAGCAAGGTGGTGTCATGCACAAATTGCCTTCTCCAGGAGGTGAAAGAGAAGCTCTCCCCCCTGAAGGTCTTGCCCTTATTTGTAACCAAATGCACCAGGCAGTAGTGAGGACAACTTCTAAGAAAAAAAGGTCTTCAAAAATTGCTCCTTTCCTGGACAAAGCAAGACACAATGTCTGGAGTATTGGGCCATTCAATTTGAAGATAGTTCCAAATTCTTGCACTGAAGTTGTAGGTGAAGAACAAGTGTAATATGTCCTCATGAGCATGGATAGGACACAAAATGCAAGAGTTGTTGTCCTGAGGGGACCTCCGCTGTCTTCTAACCGGAAGATCTTTAGTATTAAGTCTGTCAAACAGCAAGAGCCACCCAAACGGAAATGTCCAGATCTGAAATAGTACCGCATATCGGGTCTTACAGATGGGCCCACATGTAAGTGACTCTAGGGGTTACCTCCATGTAGGGTTAAGCCGCATGGGCCCACTATAAATTGGTGATTAGTGCTAATTAACCCCCTGACAGGTGATGGCTGATGACCCACAATTGTAGGGGATCGCAACATTCTTCGCGGGTAAGAATAACCCAATTTATAGATTGGACACAATGGGAGCCAATGGATATTTATAAACTTTGATAATTGAGTTGTCAATTCAACCGTAACTGAAAGATACTTGATTGGCAACAATTTAATAGTAGCAACGGTTTGACAAAAGTGATGGTGGCATCCCACTACAAATGGGGCCAATTAAGGAACTTATGGAGATTAAGGTGCTCCTATCAAAGAGCACCAGAACAAAGCATTAACACTCTATGAACACAAGTAATCCATAAATTGTAGCCCATCCCCATTGGTTTCCCAAGATGTCACCATTGGGATCGCCGGTTCTAGACTATAATAGGTGCATACAACCGTAGATAAGATCTAAAACAACAATTATAATCATGCAACCATAACGTTCTCAGATCTGAAATCATGCTACTCGTGCACTAGTAGCAAGCATTAAGAACAACAAATTGCAGGAACAATAATTCATCAACTTCTTAGGACTGAATAGCAATGTAACAATTCATCAGATCCCAACAAACACAACACCAATTACATCATATGTGTAACGACCCGGTCCCAAAAGGAACCATGTCTACTGTGCTTCTGTGCTATCCCTGGATCAGTATGCTAGCACACACAGTACTCGATGAAATACCATGAATCACATGTCAAAAAGTAACGTAAATACATGGTATTTATTACCTTATAGCCTTTGGGCTAGAATACACCGCGGAAATAAACAATACATAAGTGGAGTCCCATCAACACCAACGGCAAAGTTGAGTGTAGACATCGTAACCCTACATCGCATCACTTACTCGTCGTATACAATCCTGCAACACCGAAGGTTACAGCCCAAAATGGGTCAGTACTTTGAATGTACGACAAGTTACTCCCAAAAAATATATAATAGACCTATCTTCTACATGCAATTTTGGCTGGTGGAAAAGCTCTAAGAGTTTGAGTTTGCATAAAGCTGATTTTGTCCTACTCAAAGATTATCATAACGGTACTACAAAGCTCATAATATGATTGAATTGGTTTCTCCAAGTCAATCTATTCCCAAAGTTGATTAAACCCGATTGATTAATTAAAGATGATGAGATCCGTCAACATTCCCACTTCTAGATGCTCAAAGTCGTCCGTAACCATGGACACGGCTAATCATGATCAGTTTGTACACTCTGCAGAGGTTTGTGCACTATTCCCCACAAGACTCGACCACCTCCTTTTTAGTTCGTCACACTACATGCTGTATGAGAACCGGAAGGTCGAGACATGGTCTTTTAGAAGAGTTTCCCTCACTCTGGCGGTGCCCATCCCACCTACTCATAACTACGTTCGTAGCACCACCTAGTAAGAGTCACTACAACTAATCAACCAAGCCAGAGCCCATAATAGCTTGTGGCTGCACACGTAAGCTTCTAGTTATGAAAAATATGATTGATCCCTTTAAGCCTGGGTGGCATTCCGCAGTGATTACTGGCCATCTCCAGGTCACTCAGGCAAATCCACTGGTTCCTCTAGGGTGCCCCCAACCATTCCACCCAGGTGGTTCATTAAGATTATCTTGGTCCTGTTTACTACTTAGTCACTCATACCTCATAATGGATCACTTCCCAATCCACGTCTACTTAGCAAAGCAGTATAATTCTACACGGTGGCGACAATGATATAAGGTTCAGACCTACCTCAATGAACTACTGGGTGTAATAGCATAGCATAATATATAATCCTATCAATGCATAATATTTAAGTTGGACTACAATGCATATAAAAAATATAGGTAATAGTGGAGCATGATCAAAAGAGTAACTTTCCTGGATCCTGACGATGAAATATTCTACTCGTAGTCATCTCTCCATCTCGTTACAATATATCTAACGGTAAAAGAGAAACACTTCAACACACAACTCAATCCAAAGTGAAGATCCAAATAATATACAATTACAACATAAATATTTAGTTATTACTATTAATAAACTAATTACTATGGCATGGATAGGTTGAGAGAGGATCAAGTTGGATTGGATGGAAATATGATGGAAATCATATATCCGAGGATTGTAATCAATTGGATATGTTGGAGGTTGATTATAAAATCAATTGGATGGAGAGCATGTCAAACTCAGTTGGTTTGTCCATATGAATATTTAAATAGGAAATCAATTCTTGGATTGGATTCAAAAAGATCCGATAGAAATCGTGATGATCTTGTTGAGAAGATTGAATTTTTGTAGCCAAATTTATATAAAAAAGAGATATAACTAAAGGGAAGCTAAGACAAAGGTTTGAGGTCAAAATAGTGTATTTATATGATGGAAAGAATGTGACAATTGTCCAAACAGAAAGATTTGATTTTAAGGATCAAATTTGATGAAGAAAATATTCCAAATAAATTATAGAATAAGATGTATATCAAATATACTCAAATTATAAAAATAAATTTGAGTTAAATTTCGAATTATCAAAAGTGGAATATTACTGGAAAATAATAAACTACATTTTCCAAGGAATCCGGGGATATAAAATTTGTCGAAATCCGACTTATGGGATAGAAGATATGAATTTCTGAAGTTTGGATATTTTTGCTAAAATGAATTACGGGATTAATAAAAGGATGCCACGTGGCGATTTCTGATAGGTCCGCACCTATTCATTTTTTTACAAAAAAAATGATGAACAAAGGGGAGAAAATCTTACCGGAGATCTCGCCGGAATTTTGGAAAAAGGTCTCCGGCGTCAACGAACAGCCGAACGGGGTAGAGGATGATTTGGGCGACTCGATGGACAAGGTTATAGCTCCATGTTCGTTTTCGGATAGCCGAGAAGTTCCACCGGAGTAGAGAAGAACACATGAAGAGCACAATGACACGGACGGCGTGCTCCGGCCTTGCAATCGAGAGGAAAAATATGTGACAACGGTGCGCATCGGCAAGGGGAAGAAACTAGAGGAAGAAATATGGACTAGGTACCTTTCATGGTGAAAAAAATCTTCACCGGAAGTGTGGATGCATCTTTACTTCGACGAGGAATTGCGCACGAAGGAGAGGGCTTTGGAGAGGGAATTTATGTGTGGGGATATGTGGTTCAAAGGTGTCCTAGGGGCGGTATTTATAGGGTCATGGGAGGTCCATAGAAGGAGAGTGAGCGAGGTTTTGGAAATGGAGTTAATGGCATTCCTGGAGAAATAATGGGCATTAAAAGCGAGGTTTTGGAAATTGAGTTAATGACATTCATGGAGAAAATTATGTACAATTAAAAGCATAAAAACGCGTGTTTGTTTCCCTGAATGAATTCCTCATGAACTTGTCCACAATTTTTGTGTAGGTTCTGAAGTGAATCGGTCAAAAGAGTAGATTGGAGAAAAGGAGGAAGAGCTTCAGTTGCCATGACCATTTGCTTCTGTGTTCACGTACACATGAACGAACGAGAGGAAGAAGATAGCTCGCTCGGTCTATGGGCCTTAGTGGAAATTTGTCCCAAGATAAAGAAAAAGGAAAGAGAGATAGAGGAAAAAATTAGATAGATGACCTCAGTCCAATTGACTTAGGAATCCTATTTTTATTATCTGGGTTAAACACTCTCAAATAAAATTGTATAGGCCAAATAAAACATAGAGAGTCTAGGAAAACTATATTTCCCTCTTAGAATAAATTTTTGAAATAGATTTTTATGAAAAAAAAACTCATTAACGATATTATTAAATTTTTCCAATACTGTTTTTGGAGAAGTCATATTATCTCCTCTCATTTTATTTATTAAATTATTTGAAATATTTAAATATCTCTTAAACGTCAATATCCAATAAACTCCAATATAAGAATTCGAGAATGAGTATGGGACCACAATAAATTTAAGAAAGTCATTTTATTCTTTCTTAAAAATATTTAATTGTGGTTCGTACCAAATTTCAAAGGACAAAAGAAAGAAAATCATTTTTTGAAATTTTGAATAAAGTTCACATCCAAAATTTTCATTATTGGATAAATGATTATCCAATTTTATTAAATGGTTTGTAAAGGTTTAAACGAAAACTCAAGGGAAAAGTTTTCATTTATCCCAAAATCAAAACAATTCAATTAATATTATATTATTTATTAACATTCCAAAATTTTGAAAATTTTGGGATGTTACAATATGGATCTCAATCATGTAGGGAAACTCATGAGAACTTTGTATTGAAGATCTAGGGGGAGAATATACCACATAGCTACTGCCAAGAACCCGTAGTCCAAGGAGGATCTACTCATGATCCCTCATGGGGCGAAGAAGAGTTGATGAAGATGGCCCCGGGGGCCAAGGACCTCTCCGGCAGGGTGCCGGAACAGGATCCTGGTGTCCCCCGAAGCTAGGTTTCGATGGCGGCAGAGATCAGGAGAGCTTATTGAAAAAGGAGTTGGATATCTCGGGTTTTTGCGTCGAGGGAATAAATAGGGCCAAAGGGGAGTCCGAGTGGTGCCCAGGTCATCCAGGCGGGTCCATGGAGCTGTCCCCCCCTGGCCGCGCCAGGAGGGCGCCTGGGGGTGTGGACCTCCCCTAGACTTCATCCTCCGGCTGGAGGACTCTTCTGATGTAAAAGAATTTTGGTATTTTTTTGGGAATTTTCTAAGCAACTTCATTTTTGGACTTTTTCTGCATTACAAAGACAAAACAAACATAAACTGGCACTAGGCTCTATATTAGTAGGATACTCCAATAAATTATTCCAAAGCATGGCAAAAAGATGTAGCAATGACACAAAATGAGCATGGAACAAGCAAAAATTATAGATACGTTTCAGACATATCAGCATCCCCAAGCTTAATTCCTGCTCGTCCTCGAGTAGGTAAATGATAACAAGATAATTTTTGGTGCGACATGATACTTAGGAGTAAAGGCAATCAATCTAATGTAATGACGATACATAAGCAAAAGACAAAGTTATATAAATCAATAGTCTATAGTTGATATTAAAGAAAGCAATGAAAGAATATATAGACAATTCAGCTATTGTTGTCCGTGAATCGAATGTCTATAGTCGGAGTTCCTGTGCCAAGAGTGGGGAAGTTTTAGAGCATAAAAATATTGAATAGTTGTTGATAACTCAATCTACTAATTTTCACACATGGTCCCTTTGGAATCTTATTGTGACTCGTCCCCATACCACTAGCCAGGTACAAGTCAAACTGATTCTCTCCCTTTTGACTTTGAGCACTCATGCAATGGATGAGCGCGAGCATGATACGTTGGCACTTAGGATGTCAAAATAGAATAATGAGGGGGATAGGAAGTCCAAAAGTGAGAAAGGATCACACCAATGAGGACAATCATAAGCGAGATAAAGTCAAATGATAGATATGGTGTGAGGAGTAGGGTTTGACATGCAACATGCGGATGCACAAAGAGTTATAAGTGTATGAAAGCCCTCCAATGGAACTAGTGGGGGTGCATCCAACTTGCTTGCTCATGAGGACCTAGAGCTCTTTTGAGTAGGCTCATCCTTGGAATATGCAAGCCAACTACTATAGTGTAAGGATCCCCACATAGTTATGCAAGAACAACACGAAAACTCTCTACAAACTGAAGTACAGGCGCTACATTGAAGACAACTGTGGAATAAAGGATAGTAGTGCTGCCCCCTTTCTACTTTTCTTATTCTTTTTTATTTTTCACATTTTTTTCCTTTTTTTATTTTGGGTGGCCTCCATGGCTCTTTATTCTCTCTCTCTCTCTTTTTTTTCTTTCGTCCTCTTTGGGATCTTTTTTTTGTATTTCGTCCACTTTGGGATCTTTTATTCCTTTCCTCACTGTAGGGGCAACACTCAATAAGAACATAAACACACTTTTATTTACTTACAACTCTGAATCAAAAGTAATGTCTCTATATGAATGCCTCTGCCAGTGTAGTAGTATGTGCAATGATCAAGTGCAACATGCAGCAAAAATATGAATAGCGGGCAAAGCCCAACTACATGAAGGATATGAGATCACGCAAGGATATATGAAAATGAAGGATAAGTCATATGAACATGAAGAACGATGGATGTTGCATGGAAATATATCTCGGAAAGACTATGGAAATGCCTTGATAGGTAGGTATGGTTGTTTTGAGGAAGATATAATGAGGTTTATGATGACAAAGCGTATCATGCCAAGGGTTTGGTTATACCAGCGAAGTTTGCACCGAATCTCAAGGTGAGAAAGGGAAATGCACGGTACCGAAGAGGCTAGAAAAATATGGATGGTGGAAGTGCCAACAATCAAATACTCGCATTAGTCTGAAGAGCTCATGCACTTATTATTGGTAACTCTCTATCGAGTCAGAAGATTCACAAAGAGACAAGTACCCCAAGGAAGAGTGTATGGGGGCTTGGTTATCCTTGCGCATCCTCCACCCATGGTACGTGAGGGTACTCTATATATTCCAAACCCTCAAAGATTAGTGATCCTTTTAGTAGCTATAGTTCTCAACTAATTTTTTTTAGTTTTCGAAAATAAGGCACGGTTAGCCAAGATACGACACCTATCACTAATGGGCGCAAGATCAATTGCATAAACATTCATCATTACTCAATCAATATCTCAACAGTATTTCAAGATATACAAAGCTAGACCTAGTGATCTAGATTACCTATACACCACATATAAATCATACCATGAGACATATAAACCATTGCAACAGAAACAACTCTGTAAAAAAAATATAAGTGAAGCACGAGAGTTCTAAAATTTCTACAAAAGAAATTAATAAGCTCTCAAACAAGATCTAAGTGAAGCACAAAAGCTAACAAGCAGGCAGTAGATAAATTTAACACTCTACGGATATAAGTGAAGCTCTAGAGTGTTCTATGATAAAGTGGAGTGTGTATCTCTCCCAATCAAGAATGCAAGGGTCCGACATTTTAATGACCAGCAAACGGAACAAAACAAAACTAGAAGCAAATATACAGACGCTCCAAGAACCACTCATATCATGTGAACTAATAAAAGTATAGTATTGAGAGAGACGACCTGATAATTGTTTGATGAAGAAGGGTATGCACGGGGAATCCCCAAGCTTAGATGCTTGAATCTCCTCGAATACTTGTTGGGGGTGTCGGGGCTTCCCCAAGCTTGAGTTTTTGCCTCTGGTTTTCCTTCACACAAAACTTCTCATAAACTTATTAGAACGGTTAGTACACTAATAGATAATCTGCCAAAACACGATAGATTGTAAAGATTGATTTTTCAGGTGCACTTCTGTAGCTAAAATAAGAAAACTCAAAACATACAAAATGTTAACAATTGTATAGAGAATGATGTGTAAAAACTTTAACTCAAAAAGATGAACTGGTGATTTTTATTTATTTTTGCAATGAGGCAAACAAAATCTGTTTTGTGGACAGCATGTCACAACTTTTTCTTCCCTTATCATATGAGGCTAAAACTTGGAACAAAACTTGAAAATAAAGATACAATGGTGTTGATATAGTAGTAAAAACATCCAAGACACAACAAAAGCAAAAGAAACCTAATATGTTTTGGGCTGCCTCCCAGAAGCGCTTCTTTAAAGCCATTAGCTAGGCATGGGTGTATTGATGCTCACAAAAGAATAAAAGTTGAAGCACAAAAGAGAGCATCAAAGGACAAATATAAACTACATTTAAGTCTAACATGCTTCCTATTCATGGGCATCTTGTAAGAAAATAAATCAATGAAGCACAAAGTATCAAGCATAGGAAGGTCAAACAAGACACCTTCATGATTTTCAACCTGGAGAGAGGTGTTTTCCTAACATGAAAATTTCTACAACCAAAGTTTCCTCTCTCATAATAATTTCCAGTAGCATCATGAACAAACTCAACAATATAATTATCACATAAAGCATGCTTTCCATGATCTACTAGCACATAATCATATAAAATTTCTAAGCAAAACTCCTCATCATTAATTTCATCCATAGTAGGCAAAAATAGAGGGTTATCATAAGACTTATAAAAATACCAAGGGTTATCATAAATAACAGTAGAAAAATCATCCTTAAAAGTCTCATTCATAGGGGCATCATGGCCACAAGCATCAATTTTCTCAAAAAGGGATATTTCAAAAGATTCAATAGGACCATAGCAATCAATATAACATTCATCCTCCTTTGGTAAGCATGGAGGGAAATCAAATAATGTAAGATTCAAAGAGTTACTCTCATTAGTAGGTAGAGATGGGTAGCTACTCCATTCTTCCTCCTTTTGTTCGTCACTCTCCTCCTCTTTTTCATCCAAGGAGCATTCAGTTTCAGAAATTTCTTCTTTCATAGAGTCCTTCAAAGTATTAGTCTCTTCCACTTGTGGAGAGAACCTTTTGAGATAGTCAGTAATATAAGATTATCATTAAAATTCTCAAAGAAATATTTAAGTATAGAAAGACTCTCAGATTTGTAAGGGGCATCTTCAATATCCTCAACAAAGGAAGCAATTTCATAGGCACCCTTTAAAACAACAAATTCTTCTATTTGTGCTACATAAAAAAAATCATAATGTCCCTTAGTATAAGATACAAAGGTTTCATTATTATTACACAAACATTGTAAAGTAAGGTTTTTAAACATCAAGCAGCAACAAGATTCATCACAGCAAAAATATTTATCATAATTAGAGCATAAGTTTCTAGCATAACTATCAAGTGGATTCATTATTTCCCATATAAATATCCCTTTTTCAGACAGGCGGTATTCCTCATAATATTTTTGTTGATCCTCAATGAATCCACCTTGTCAATAAGATCTAGTTTCATAAAAAGTAATCAATGCAAGCAAACAAAGTAATAAGTAAAAGTGTACTTATCAAGTGAAATTATAAGTAGAGCTATGGTCCCCGGCAACGGCGCCAGAATATAGTCTTGATAACCCACAAGTGTAGTGGATCGCAACAGTCTTCGCAGGTAGGTATAAACCAATTTATTGATTCGACACAAGGGGAGCCAAAAATTACTTATAAGCCTTAGCAATTGAGTTGTCAATTCAACCACACCTGAAAAAGCATTAGACAAGATATTTAGTAGCAACAGTATGTTGACGGGTGTAGCCTTTACGACTTCCCCAATCACCCACACCACAAAGTATTAGCAACAATAATGAGAGCAATAGTAACAACGAAGGCAATAAAGATGAAAGATGGACCGGGGTTCAAGGTTTCACTACTGGTAACTCTCCAAGCAAAAAGAACAAGGTGTTGGGTGAACAAATTACAGTTGGGAAATTGACAAAATTGCACTAACTCTAGCCAAAGAACAAACTAGAGCATACTAGTCTAAGAACCAAACATAGGCATGTGTTCCGTATGTAGTTGTATGTGCTTTCCATAAGAACTTGCACAACATCTTTTATCCTACCATCCCGCTACAAACGGGGCCAGTTAAGGAAATTATGGAGATTAAGGTGCTCCTGTCAAAGAGCACCGGAACAAAGCATTAATACTCTATGAAAACATGTAATCCTCAAATTATAGCCCATCCCCTTTCGTGTCCCAAGCTGTCACCGTTGGAATCGCCGGTTCCGGATTATAATAGGTGCATACAACCGTAGATAAGATCTAGAACAACAATTATAATCATGCAACCATAATGTTCCCAGATCTGAAATCATGCTACTGATGCACTAGTTGAAAGAATTAAGAAAAACAAATTGCAGCAACAATAATTCATAAACTTCTTAGGACTGAATAACAATGTAACAATTCATCGGATGCCAACAAACACAACACCAATTACATCATATGGATCTCAATCATGTAGGGAAGCTCAAGAGAACTTTGTATTGAAGATATAAGGGGAGAAGATACCACATAGCTACTTCCAAGAACACGTAGTCCAAGGAGGAACTACTCACGATCCATCATGGGGTGAAGAAGGGTTGATGAAGATGGCCCCGGGGGCCAAGGCCCTCTCCGGCAGGGTGCCGGAGCAGGATCCTGATGACCCCCTAAGCTAGGTTTCTATGGCGGCGGAGATCGGTAGCGCTTCTGGAAAAAGGAGTTGGATATCTCGGGTTTTTGCGTCGGGGGAATAAATAGGGCCAAAGGGGAGTCCGAGGAAGTTCCCAGGTCACCCAGGCGGGTCCATGGCGCGGGTGCCCCCCTGGCCACGCCAGGAGGGCGTCTAGGGGGTGTGGACATCCCCTAGACTTCATCCTCCGGCTGGAGGACTCTTCTGATGTAAAAGAATTTTGGTATTTTTCTGGGAATTTTTTGAGCAACTTCATTTTTGGACTTTTTCTGCATTGCAAAGACAAAACAGACAGAAACTGGCATTGGGCTCTATATTAGTAGGTTAGTCCAATAAATGATTCAAAAGCATGGCAAAAAGATGTAGCAATAACACAAAATGAGCATGGAACAAGCAAAAATTATAGATACGTTTGAGACGTATCACATGGATGTGAAATAACATGCAATAGGTTTAACATGGGGAAAGGCACACAGAAAAGTAATGATCATCTAGGAATATATCAAACACTAGGCATGTATCCCAAGGGTAGTTGTGCGTGCTTGCAATAAGAACTTGCACAACATCTTTTGTCCTACCATCCCACTACCAACGGGGCCAAAAAGAACTTATGGACAGTAAGGTGCTCATGTCAAAGAGAACCGGAACAAAGCATTAACAATCTATGGATACATGGAATCCTCAAATTATAGTTCATCCCCTTTGGTGTCCCAAGCTGTCACCATTGAGATCACCGGTTCCGGACTATAATAGGTGCATACAACTTGTAGATACGATCAAGAACACAAATATACTCGTGAAAACATATAGGGTTTAGATCTGAAATTATGGCACTCGGGCCCAAAGTGTCAAGCATGAAGAGAAACAAGATGTAGAAAAGATGATAAACACCATAGTAGATGATAGGCAACATGCCCCCAACAATCGGCGGACTATTACATGATCTAACTCACGCAATCCATGCCATCCCCTTTTCCTACAACAGAGAATTACTCACACATGGATTGGGGAGACATGGAAGGATGGTGGAGTGGCGATGGAGATGGCGTATATTTCCCCTCACCGGAGGCCAAAACAGCCGCAGATTAGCTCTCCCGAGGAAGAACAGAGGTGGCGGCGGCTCCGCGGCAGAATACTGGAGTATGGGCGTCTATTTTAGGTTTTCCTCATCGCATGTAAAAATACCAGCCAAAGAGGGGCCTGAGGAAACCCCACTGGTCCAGGCGCCCTGGTGGCGCGGACAGGGTTGGCCGCGCCACTGGCCGCCTGGGCCAGGGGTGGCCCCCCTCCGGTCCATCTTCTGGCTCTACAACTTTTCTATTGTGTGGTTTTTCTGGGATTTTCTGAGATGCTTAAATTTCCCTTTTCTTGCACATAATAATACATACTTGTAGTTCTGCCGAAAACAGCGCCAGTCCGGGTTAGTTTCGTTCAAATCATGAATGAATGAGGCCAAAAAAATAGCAAAAGTGTTTGGAAAAGTCGATATGTTTCAAACGTATCAACTTCCCAAGCTTAGCATATTGCTTTTCCTCAAGCAATTCAGTTCAACAAATTGGACGCGACAAACAAAACCTTGACAAATTCTTTTGCTTCACAAGATGTGCATAAGCCTGCACTACGATCAAGTCTAGCGAGTAATAGAGTAATGACACCAAGACAATGCACGACACAATCCTTCATTCTTATGAAGAGTTCTCAAACAACTAACAATAAATAATATGCAACTGGAAATCTTACCAGGATCACAATGCACATGACTTACACATAATAAAGTGGTATCTGGCTTGCCCCCATGAGTGAAGCAAAACATAAATGCAGAAGAGCCTCCGGAGTTTTAAAGGAGATTAGAAATAAATATTTCAAAATGAGTAATATCACAATCATGTAGAAGACAATGTGGTACTTTGGGATGATGTACATTACACTCAGAATGAAAATTATGCTCTCAATAGGTTGTGCTTTTTAAGAAGAAGGTGTAGACTCTCGAACCGTGGCTTTTGATGGCAAGGTTGAATACCCTTGGTTGGAATCAAAGAGTAAACAAGTACCAGAGCTCATGGTTTTAATAACAGAGTAAAATGCTTTTTGAGGGTGTAATTTTCCATTCAACGGTTGACGGTAAAGGTTTTCAATATATTCCATGCCAACCATATTAATGGCGGTTCCCATGCTTTTTTTACGATATGCCTTCACCATATTCCCCTTCCACCAATCATGTACAATCTTTGGCTATCATTGAGGTGCGGTGTGCCTTTCATTTTGTCTCAAGTATGGGGGAAAGTCTAAGTTTTATAAATTTTTGAAACAAGTGAGAACTGGGCATTCTCCATACCAGCCTCTGCCTCGTAAATTTGACTAGAATAAATTTTGTCAAGGAGTAAAACATTTTTAGCATGGAAGATACTGATCACCCCATCGCTCCATGAGCTTGTACGAGTACAAAAGGGAAGTGCATTTGAATAATTTTGAGATGGTACAAGAAAGTCTTCGTTAGGATGGACGGTAAATGCCATATATAGGAAGGTATGGTGGACTCATATGGTGCAACTGGTTTCAAGGATTTTGGATGCACAAGTAGTCAGTCCGCTTAGTACAGATGAAGGATAGCAAAAGACGGGGAAGCGACCAACTAGAGAGCAATAACGAACATAATCATGCCGAGCGACAAAGCAACATTGAATCGGCCATGAAAATGTTATGACTATTATGAAACAAGATGATCATCAAGCTTAATAGACTTTGTCATAAACATGTGTAAGCATATGCCAAGTCAATCCAAAAATTCTCTGAAGGGAAATACCACTCTACTATGCCAAACCATGCATAATGCAATGCATGCAAATCATTTTAATAACACATTATGCACTCTAGCTATTCAAGACTAGTCACAAAAAAGAATGAACCACTGGGAAAGCATTGTAAACATAGAACTATGTCGCTACAAGATGGTCTCTAGACCATAAGTACAGACATATGTACAAAAGAGAAAACAAATAGAGTTCATACCAAATTTCCTTGTTCCATCCCTTCCATCGATATTCATCATTATTGCCTTTTCACTTGCACGATCGAACATCAAAACAGTAGCCCTTCAAGAAAATCTTTATTTCTAGTAGAGGCAAATTGTTTTATTTCCATTATGATGAGTTATGTATGAAGGGAGTTTTCAAGTGTGCAAGGGAAGATGATGAAAGAAGATCCGAGAGTGTCAAACGCTCAAGATTGGGGATTCCCCCATGCATCCCCAAGAAATATTCAAGGAGACTCAAGCGTCTAAGCTTGGGGATGCCCCCCCCCCCGGTGCATCCCCTTCTTCATCAACAATTATCAGTTCGTCCTTCGTTCCACTATATTTTTATCACTTCATGCATAATGTGCTATGCTTGGAGCGTCTTGCTCTTTAGTTTTCTTTAGATTTTCTTGTTGTTCATAACGAGTTAGAACTCAGTTTTATTTGTGTGGGAGAGAAACACGCTCCAATTTAAACTAGAACACATCATACTATTTTCATGCTTATATTTCTTTTATTGTGTGTTCTTTATCTTTTCGTAGCTGCTATCATCTTTATCTCTTAGTTTTCATGCTTATATTTTTAAAGATCTTTTGTTTAGTTTGTTGCTGGAACTCTCTTAAGTTTTCATGTTTATCTTGTTTAGAGAGTTGGCTTGTTACACTGAGTTGTGTCTTGACTTAAATTAGGTAATTGAGGTTGCTATTCAATTGTAGTAGTAACTTGCAATAGTTTTGAGGTATTGTTGTGAGTAATTTTTGAACTTTTGGTGTCAAGAGCTCTAGCCTATTAGTGATAGATGTCGTATTTTGGGAAATCCGTGTTTATTTTCGAAAAACTACAAATACTAGCTGAGAACTCTAGCTACTAGATGGATCACTAATATTTGGAGGGATCGAATATTAGAGTACACTCACGTACCATGAGTCGAGGATGCGCAAGGATAACCGAACCCCCATACACTCCTCCTTGGGGTACTTGTCTCTTTTTGAACCTCCTGATTAGATTGACAGGTACCGATAATAAGTGCATGTGTTCTTCGGACTAATGTAAGTATTCTAAAGTTGACACTTCCACCTTCCCATATTTGCTAGCCTCGTCGATACCGTGCGTTGCCCTCTTCTCACTCAGAGAGTTGGTGTCTACCTCGCCGGTGCATCCAAATCCTTTTGCATGATACGCTATGTCATCATAAACCTCCTTATATCTTTCCTCAAAACAGCAACTATACCTACCTATCAAGGCATTTCCATAGCCTTTCCGAGATATATTGGCATGCAACATCCACCTTCTCATGACTTGATCTTCATGTCATACATGTTCCTGCTACACTGGCAGAGGCATACATTTGCATACATCATGATAGCTTCATCTTCTTCATGCTGAGTACTTTTGTAAAGTGTGAAAGATCTTCTATACTCCTTGTAAAATAGAGTGTTGCCCCTAAGTGTGGAAAAGATCCCAAAGAGAACAAACTTAAAAGATCCCAAAGAGGACAAATGAGAGTTAAATAGAAAGAGCCTTGGAGGCCACCAAAAAATAAAAAAAATACAAAAAAAAGAGAAAAAGGAAATAAAAAGAGAGAAGGGGGCAACACTACTATTCCTTTTGAGAGATCCACACTCGTACTCCCTCTTGTACCTTGTGCTCCACAGCGATGATCACATATGCATATAGCTATGTGGGGACTTTACACTATAGAACTTGGCTTGTATATTCCAATGATTAGCCTACTCAAATGAGCTCTAGGTCTTCTTTAGCAAGCAAGTTGGATGCACCCCCACTAGTTCCATTGGAGAGCTTTCCATAGCTCATATGTGCATACGTTGCATGGCAATCCCTACTCCTCACATCATATCTATCATTTGGATTTCTCTCGCCTATGATTATCCTCATTGATGTGAGCCTTTCACACCTTTATGTCTTCCTCCTCCATCATCTCTCTCTCTTTGCCATCCTAAGTGTAAACTTTCTAGCTTACACTCATCGATTGCATGAGTGCTCAAAATATTGAAATGGAGTGGATCAGTTTGACATGTACCTGGCTAGTGGTCTAGGGACGAGTCAAGATAAGATTCCAACCAAACTCATGTTGATCCCAAGTGTGACCTAGTATGAACTTGTCCAATACCGTGGACTCGGCTATTCGAATAGATTTGAACAATCTGCAGAGTTTGTGCACTTTACCCACACTATGGAGTTCCTCCTCCATCCAGTACCTTGGAACGTCTCCCACGGAATGGACTAGGATTTCTCCAACGAGACCGTTCTACCGCGTGTATCCCTTACCGTATAACCCAACATACTTCACAAGTCATGTCGTGGGTAGCACATAGCCTTCCCACCTTGGTGATACGAATAAGATAACCCACCGATAGACCGAGCCAAGGCCTTCCCATACGGGCGAGGGTGGCTGCACGGATAAGTTCGGTTCGGTGGCACCTGATCAACTAGGCACAAGCATGTCTCCACCAGCATACACATCAAGTATCAGGTGCAACGTGACAATATAAGTCCATGGCATGGCAACATAATGCAGAACAATCCAAGATACGGTTATAGTTGTATCATTTCAAGGCATGTTTATATGATTAACTTAACTAGGTTAAGACAATCAATATGATATTAACATATAGCATTATCAGGAGCATGACTGGAGATTACGGATGCATACGAGCATAACATAGTGATAACATGATCAAAGAATGAACATAACATGTTAAAGGCATATCATGATCATAATGGTTTCAAGCATATCATGGTAATAATGTGTTCAAAGCATAGCATGATGGTCGAATCATATTATAGTCATCATATCATCGAAGGTGAAAGCAAGTTTTAAAGCACGTCAAAGATTTGAAAAGGTGCAAAGGGTATTGTGGCTTGCCTTTCAACAACAAGGTGGGGAAAACTCCTGGTCTTCAACAAGACAAGCCTTGAAAAAGATTTCAAAATAAAGCAACGGGAAAAAGGGTCAAATACCACTTTTACTTGACCAGCAAATAACAACAGAGAAACATGGCATGAAATTTATGCCAAAATGAAGAGGGGAACAAGAGAAATCCCATGCAAAAAGAATCACCTCATTTGGACTTATGGTTTAGGAGTTATAGTTGCTCAATGCTTGGTCAAATTTAAATGATTTAAATTGATTTAAATCATTTTCTCTGGATTTTCTCAGGGGCTGACGTCGAAGGCGTAATTGGAGAATACGCCCCCACTTAAGAAAACAATTCGGGCGGGGAGAGTAGCTGACATGTGGGCCCTATCTGTCATCTGTTCAGAGGGGGAGAGGGAAACATAGGAGGGCGAGCTCACCGGCGGGAGAACTCCGGCGAGAGGGCACGGTCGGGGCTGGGACCTAGGGGAACGGACGGAGGGGGTCACGGCGCGTTGACCCATACCTGTGGCGCTCGAAATGATGGTTGTTTGGAGGGGGAGTCGGGTCGCGTCGGCGCGAGTCTCGGCTCCGACGAGGTTGATGATGCCGGCGTCGATTCTGGCCGGGGCCTGAGCGAGAAAGGGGAGGGACAGCACCGTGGGGGCGAGGGGAGTCCACCGGTGCGCTCGGTGATGGCTGGGGAACACTAGAGTGGACGGGCGGCGGTGGTGACACTACGGAGGCGCTGGTGGCCGGAGAGGATGAAGATGACCACCGCGGGTCGATTCCTTCTACCGGGTTGTGCTTGGGAGGGAGGGAATGAGTCTGGTGCAGCAAGGCGAGGCCGGGGGTGCCTTTTATAGCGGGGCGACAATGCTAGGGCTTGGATGCCGCCGAGAGGAAGAGGACGACGCTGACGAGATGCTTAGGGTGATGTGGCAAGCTCGAGCGGGTCCTGGAGGCATTGTGGAGCACGCGTGGGCTCAGAAACGCACATGGAGTAGTGGGGGAAAGCAATGGCGATGGCAACGAGTCGAGGGCTCTGTACTCGTCGGCTTTTGTGAGGCGGTGCATACCCGGCGGGATTCCGACAAGGTCAGGAGGGAGAAGTGAGCGCGCGTGCTCGGCAAAGACCTGCGACTCGGCAAGATAAGGAGAAGGCGACAAGGAGGCACTGGAGCGCGAGGTGGACGCGTCGGGCGGCCTCGGGGCGCACCCAGAGCACGCCTAGTGTAGCCAGGTGCGCGGCCACCAAGTGCTCTGGTGCACACAGTGCATTTCCATGTGGCCCAGCATGTCCCTATGGTTCTCCTTCCTTCCCTGAGTACAGAGGTGCCCTTGGCTGGCCAAATGGAGCAAAGGTGTGATCTATTCTTCAAAGATAAGGTTATTGTTGCAAAATGGGGAGGCAAATTGGGCTCAAATGGTGGGGATTGGGATGGTGCCAAGTTGTCACATGTCTTTGGGCTTGGAAAGACTAGTGATCTGGAGAATTGCAGCCCAAATGTCCAAAGTAAAAATGCACTTCCTTTGCAAAGCCACAAATGGCCAGAAACACATTGTTGAACCTGGCATCATTTCTGCTTGATGAATTTGGCTGAATTTTTGAGTATAGAGGTTATTTGGGGGTGTGCACATGTGTGTAAAATTTCATGTCCATTGGATACCCCTAGCTAGGACTTGCTTCACAAGGTATCTCACTGGCCAGGAACTTTATGTTGATGATGCACTCACATGGGTGATGGGATTGGGCTCAAACTTGGTTTGGTAGAGTCATTTGGTGGTGGTATCATGCTCACAAAGTTTCAACTCAAATGGGAGCCCCTAGCTTGGATTTACTTCACAATGCCCTTTTTTGCATGAAATCTTTGGGAATTTGTTGTGGGAGTTTGGCTAAGCAAGTTGTGCTGAAATTTGGTGGCGGCTAATGATATGATCACAAGAGCCTGCGCAAAAAATTTCACTATCAATGGATAAAGAGAAATGGCACTCCCTTCACAATGTGTCATTCTGCCTCCACAAACAAAGGAATTTTTCTAGAGGAAAAATTCACTTTGTCCATGCAATATTTTTGGATAATTTGGAAAGATATAACATCAAGGTTATGAGGGAATTATTTGGGGATTTATGGAGTAATATAAATACGGGTTGTTTCACAATCCTCAAATAAAGGGAATATTCCTTTTTATTGGAAAAAGGAATACATGGCTCGAATAAATTGATGGCTTGGATGGGATGGATCAATGGAATCACATTGGCAAGGCTTGGATTCAAGGGCCACTTGAGCATGGAAATAAAATATTCTCAAGTTCAAGTGCAAAGAGTTTCTCAAAATCCAAACCAACGGGCATAATCCAGAAAAACTCCGAAAAGAAAAGGCTGCGAAAACCAGGGTGTCACAATCAGTTTGACTTGTACCTGGCTAGTGGTCTGGGGACGAGTCAAGATAAGATTCCAAAGAATACTAAGTGTGAAACTTTAGTAGATCGAGTTCTCAACGAATAAATATTTTTCTCGCTCGTATTCCCATCCCCCACTTCTTGCACGCAAACACCATTTGGAGACATTCGAGTCACGGACAGCGAAAGCTCTTGCACCTTTATGTTCTTATGTTGCTTTTTTCAATGCTAATATAGACTCTTGCTTGTTATGACTTGAATTTAATTACATGCCTTGATTGCTTTACTTAAAAGTTCTTCTATGGTTGGTAGCATGTCACCACAGAAATTATGCTTGTTATCATTTACCTACTCGAGGACGAGCAGGAATTAAGCTTGGGGATGTTGATACGTCCCAAACGTATCTATAATTTCTGCTTGCTCCATGCATGTGTTTGGGTGATATTTCTATTCTTTTGATACACTTTCATACACTTTCGATCATATTTAGACTAACCTATTAACTAAGTGCAACCCAGTGCCATTTTCTGTTTTCTGTTGTCTTTTTATTTCAGGTTTTTCCATTACGTAAAATGCCAGGAAAATTCTGGGAAAATATATAAAAGATCAGCGCAACGGAGCTTCCAGAGTCCCGAAGGGAGGCCAGAGGGGACCCACCAGGGCTCCAGGCGCCATGTGAGCGCGGCCTAGGGTGGGGCCGTGCCAGGGGGGCGCCTGGACCCTTGGTGGCTCCCCTGGCTGCCCACTTCGCCTATATATTTCCTTCGTCCCGAAAGCCCTGAGGACGGAACCCTTACGGCGATCTCGCCTCTGTTCCGCCGCCGCCGCACTTCCAAGATCGGGAGCACCAGAAGACCTTTTCCCGACACCCTGTCGGAAGGAGGATTGACCTTCGGGAGCTTCTCCACCACCATGGAAACTTCTCGAATGATCCGTGAGTAGTCGACATTGGACCATGGGTCCATGATCAGTATCTATATGATGTCCTCTCCCCCTATTTGTTATTCATGGATTAGACCTTGTGAGCTGCCCTACATGATCAAGGCACATATGTAATTCTTTCTGTTGTTTCTATGTTGAGTTTGCTAGGATCTGATGGATTATGAGACTATATTCAGATTGTGATGAGTAATATATTTGGTTCTTCTCTTTTATATTTGTGTTCTTGAGTAATTCTTGCATGTTCTTCTTTGATGTTTATTTCTTTAGCCAAGTAGTAGGTAGTGACTCCAAGAGGGAGTGTTATTCTTGATTACGGGTTCATGCCCCCTGATGAATAGCTTGAGTGACAGAAACAGGAGTCTAGGGGATGTGATGTTGCCACAAGGGGGAAAATAACGGTGCTTGTAACCGCGGTTGCAGGGATTTTTTACTTTATGCAAAGTTCTTTAAATGCGGTTGTCTGTTGCTTTGGGTTTACACTTTGGGTGGGGCTCGCAACTTAATACCAGCGAGATGTTCTGGATAGATATCTCAAGGTGGATGATTAGTAGTAGATGCAGATGGATTTCGGTCTACTTATGTTGGCATACTGCCCATGCTTTTGAGCCTCTTCCTTTCTTTTGTAGCATAGTTAGCATTGGTTTGCGCCTGTAATCCTGTCAATTGCCCAGTTGTAATTTTTTTACCTTGCATAGTTGTTTCTCGTCGTTTGGGAGAGAGACGTCACTATGGAACATCATGGGACCCCGGTCCATATTTCCACCACTATTTACACCCTCAATTTACTTCTTGTTTTACTTTCTAGTTGCAATTATCACTATCATAATTTGCTGCATTGATCCTTTGTAAACGAGAAGGCCGGAGAGATTGACAACCTCTCTATACTTTTTTGGGAGCAATGTTATTTGTTTCTGTGTGCAGGTCTAGGTTAAGCAAGTGATTCTTTTCAGACAGCGCATCACTTGCTGCACCACCTACTTGTCGTCTTCGGAGTCCCATGGGAGACATAAACCTTGGTATCTTCACCAAGGGAAATTTTCTGCTATCTACATCTCACCTTCAACTTGGGGTAACCAACGAAGGGCGAGAATCCATTATCAACTCTCGCGCATCACCTACCAAGAAGAAGGATCCTCGCTCCAAGAAGATCTCTCGCCCCAAAGGGCAACAGGTCCCATCTGGGGAGGCAAAATCTGCTCTGGCTCGTCGTACTCAAGAGCGTCTGCCTCCATCATATGGGCGTAGAACTGTTGTCGAGCCATGTACTCGTCCAGATCAACCTTGGTCAAAGACCATCCATTCCTGCTAGTGAAACTAAAGAAAAGAGTTTCAGGAAATGGATAGTACGATTACATTTTTCATTAAACCTTATCATGTAATCAAGGTTCCCCAACTCAGAACCTCTAGTAACAAACTCATGCCTCTTCATGGCATCAAGATCAAGACGTGAAAAGGGTAAAGGCAAGTCATCTACGCTTACAACTAAATGGAGATGCTCAACAATAAGTGTGGCGAAAATGCCACCATTGTTGGGCCCTTCTCACCATTATAGTTGAGACGGCGAGCAATCAAGGCACCTAAGTTGTACGTGTGATCCCCCTCGAGGGCGACTGCCAGAATAGCGAGGTCTGGAGCGCTAATGTTGGTTGTGTTCCCACGAGCTAACACCCCTCGAGCGATATAATATGCGAAATACCTGATGTGGGGAACTGGATGCCTGATATCTTGCCTCAATGGATCTCTCTCGGGTCCCCGGTGCAAAGAGAGTTCAAGAGGGCCTTGAGATTGGAGGGTTGCACCTTTATCTTATCCGTCCTCCCTACATTCTACACACCGAAAACTTCACAAAACTCTGCTAACGTCATAGTTTTAATCTCACCATAATATCTAAATTCAAAGGTGGGGTAAGCCCCATCATTATATTTAAACCAATTAACGAAATAATATGTAAGCTTAAGATATTGTGGCACTTGATGTGTCACGAGGTACGTTAGACCTGCATTTTCACAAAGGCTATTAAATTGATCTAGCAAACCCGCGGAAGCAAGAAGCTCTGGGCACAGATATGACATGGCATGCACCGCTTCAGTCTCGTCGAGCAGCCCCAGGTGCTCAATGTCATCATTATGGCTAATCCTCACACTCGAGGATGATGCTGAAGCTCCAGTAACTCTATCTATGTGTTCACCTTGTTTTCTTTCAAACCATCCCGTAAAATTTCTCATGATCACCTAATCTGAAAATTTTAGCAAGTTACAACAAGTGATAAATAAGAAAAGAGAGTCGAAGCATGCTACTCTACTCACTTCCCCAAGGCCTACACTTTCATAAAAACATCAAAAATAAATTTCTAAGCGTGCATGCAAGCTCATATGAACAGCCACCAAGAACTCCAAAATACTCACATCTAAGTTTACGAATCAAAAATCTATTTGGAGGAGTGGAGGAGTCACATACCCAGAAAGAATTGCCCCAAATCTCAGCTGAAATGGAGGGATGTGGAAGGAGATCGAAAATTGCAGCCAAGAGCACCAACAACACGGGCACAACAAGAAAATCAGGATTTTTGAGCAAGAGAGAGTTACGGGAAGAAGACATACCTGTTGGAGGGCCCTAGTGGGCCCAAGCGCCCTGGTGGCGCGGCCAAGGGGTAGGCCACGCCCTCTGGCCGCATGGACCAGGGGTGGCCCCCTGGTCAACCTTAGGTGCCCCTGGGTCTCTTTTTATGCAAAAATTTTGATTTTATTTTTCTAGAATTTTTTTGACAACTTCATTATTGGATGATTTTTGAAGGGACGAAAGCTGTAAAACTTCAGAAGACTTGAAACAGTGGTCAAACTTATGAAGTATCAAAAGGTAAAGCTTAGTTACAGCAAGTGGATTTGAAAGAAAAATGAAATGATAGCAAAATATGATTCCCTTTGTGCTTATATAAAAGGGATTTGTTAGTAAGGTTGATCAAGTCTTACTAGAAAAAACGTTATATGTAGAGCAAAAAGTTTCACTTCTTGTAAAGTGCTCATAGTACCTTTATTTTAATGGAGTCCCCACCATAATGTTTTGCATTTGTGATGCACATGTAGAGGATAATCCCAATCTCCAATCTTCATGGTTTCAATATTTTCAATGGAATTGAGGCCATGCCTTTTATCAATCTTTTTTGGAAAAGAAATCGTGTGCTCCTTGTCATTAACATTGAAAGTGACCTTTCATTTATTGCAATCAATAATAGCACCTGCGGTGTTAAGAAAAGGTCTTCCAAGAATTATGGACATTCTCCCATCGTCAGCATGTCTAACACCACAAAGTTAGTAAGAGTTAAGCAATTAGCAACTTCAAGGGGAACATCCTCACAAATATCAATAGGAATGGTTGTGGACTTGTCAGCCATTTGGAGAGAGAGATCTGTGGGGGTTAGTTTCTCTAAACAAAGCCTCTTGTAAAGAGAAAAAAAACATAACACTCACTCCTGCACCAAGATCACATAAAGCAGTTCTAACATAATTATTCTTTATGGAGCAAGGAATGGTGGGTATACATGTATCTCCAAGCTTCTCAGGGATCTTTCCACTGAAAGAGTAATTAGCAAGCATAGTAGATATTGCCTCATTAGGCACCTTTCTTTTATTAGTAACAATATCTTTCATATACCTCGAGTACGAGGCAATTTAATAGCATCAGTCAAAGGAATTTGAAGAAAAAGAGGTTTCATCCATTCACATTTTTTTTTGTAATGCTCTTCTTCTTTAGTTTTGAGAGACTTACCTATGAAGGGCATTGATTTATGTACATGTTGTGGTCGTACCAAAGGTATATCCTTAAGTATCAGAAATCAAGGGGTACCCTTAGTGTCGTGATCTCCCAAGAATACCCAAGAAAATAAAAAGAAATCGCCAAACATAAAGAGTCTAACAAAATCACAGAGGCATAGGTCACGGCGTCTCCGAGTAATATGTTACTCGGAAGAATGAGATGATCTCCGAGTAATTCGTTACTCGGAAGAGGCGACCGTCTCCGAGTAAGCAGTCACTTGGAGAACAGATAGGCTCCGAGTAATCAGCTACTCGGCAGACAGAATCGGCGAGCTAGTCACTACTCGAAAGAAGGAAGAGCAACGGGCGTAGAACATTAAAGCCAGAGGCGTTTTCTCCTTCTTAATTAGGAGTAATGAGTAGACCGTTTCTTGTAATTAGTATAGACGATTAATCCTGTAATTATGGCCCATTTACTGGGCCATTGAAGGGGCAGAGGCGCACTCTATATAAGCCTCCACCTCGCCCCAGGAATGGTTACGTGCAACACATTCCTTCAACATTGAGTAAGAACACCCCAGTCAGCCTCGGACAGGACTAAGGTTTTTATCTCTAAGGAGAGGCCTAACCTGTATAATCCCTTTGCGTCGACCTCTCTGCGTGCAGATTCATATAGCTCCAAACATCACCCCTATATCTATTGTCAGGATTATATCCACGACAGTTGGCGCCCACCTTGGCGTTGAGTTGATCAGCAATCACAGAGATGGTTTCCTCTTGGTCTTCCTCGTCGATCCGCGGCCCCGAGCTCGTCCACGGCGAGATGTATTTCTTCGGATCGTTGGCCTTTGTGGCCGATGATTCTGCTTGGTTGGCAGACGCGCCACTCCAAGCACAACTATTTCCCATAAGAGGAAGCGTCCATTTTTGAGCTAATGAGTCGGGGGCTTTACGTCTCCACCTGTCGGCTCAGCAAAAGGCGTATGCCCCTCTATCCGTCTACCGCAAGAAGAAGCGTTCAGGTCACCCACGCGTTCCTTATCGCAACAAGCAAGTGAGGGTCAGAAAGTGGCGGTCATCGACTCAGTGGAGTAGGCCCAAAGATCCCTTGATAAACTAATACCAAGAGAAGGCCTGGCGGTGTCCATCTTGCATCTTTTCAACTCGGTTGGAGATGAAGGTGTGGGCACCCCGGACTATATGTCTGAAGCGACCAGATGTGCATACTGCCATGCTCCCATGATCAGTGTCGCATGATGCACAACTCGACAATGGATACATCAGATCACATGTTCATACAATACCGAATACAAAGTCATACAACAACAAAGTCTTACACGGCCTCATCGGGCTCAAATAGCAGCGGAATAAGCAAAAGCAGGATAAGTAGTAGCGGCATAATCCACAGGACAGTTCGGACCATAGCACATCCTAGTAATCGTCGGTAGCATCATCGTCAAATACCTGCTCCTCCAACCCTGGCCGATTGAATAACCAGGGACAAAGCCGTGAGTACATACTAAGTACTCGCAAACCACCTAAAGAAAGAAACAAGTTTTGCATACTAAAATAATGGGATGGCTATATGGGGCAGTTTTTCATAGGGATTTCCTATCTACTCAAGATTATTATTAAGTTGGCAAAGTTTTAACTTGGCAAGTTTTATTTCCCACAAATGAATTTGTATAAGTCAAGTCCAACCTTTTTCCGAAAATATCAACATCATCATCGCGAACCATAAACTCGGTACCAGACTTTCTCATCTATTCCCCCACAAAGTGTGGTCTCACTAGCTGTCCATGACCATGGACTCCGTCTAGTCGAATAGTTTTCACTTTGCAGAGGTTGTACACTTTACCCACCACATTCGATACATCCGCCGTCTGTCCCCACGGATCGTCATACCTCAGTATGTGGGTCTTGGATAATCGACCATAGTCTTCCCCTTGCCTACCCTAGTACGGGTGATCTACCCGATGCCCACATCCTGAACTGTCCGCGTGCAGGGTCATGCTCCTCTTGGACACATGCCTTCACCGTAGTAGAGGTGAGGCAAAGTTTCGTGCCACCGCTGCCGAGGCAGCGACCTCACCTCCGACGCATCAGTAGGATTACAAGCTTCTATGTATTATGTAGTTAGAAGATCCCCGTACGAAGATACGCAAGCTTCCAACTAGCCCTGTCCCATACCAGAGAATAGTGGTTGTACTGTAAGGCTAGATTTTGGCGGCACTTATAGAGAGTCCCTCCAGACTTTGTCCATGTCCGACGATGTTCCACATTGCCGGCCATACCACCTTCTTAGGTGTATGCCATACCATATAGGGTGAAGTATGACTATCCATGATTATTTGTAATGCTAATTACAAACGCTAAATGGGGCAATATCAAGCATAGTATTTCATCACTCAACTTTCACAAACAACAGCAAGCAACAAAGGACAAATAATTTTCAAGGTTTTATATTTACTAAGTTTTAAATTTTATAACATCTCAACAAGGTTAAAATTTATAACATGGCAATGGAAAAAAATTATTACAACAAGATTATATTAACAAATCTTAACTTAAGCAATGTTTTTCACTCAAATTAATCTTCTTTTTAATTATATATTTTTATTAACTAAATGCATAAAAAATTTCTACTGACCAGAGGTTATTTTAATAAAGTTCTACGAATTTAATACTAGTAACATAAATTCTATAGAAATTAACTAGCAATAGAAATAATAATAAAGGGTCACAATTTTATCTAAGCAAAACAATATTCTACACATGCAGAAAAATAAAGCATAATTCTATGAACAACACAAAATTTATTTCACATTTTTCTAATATTCTAAAGGTTTTGCAGATTTAAAAAAGAAAAGAAAAAGGAAACAGCAGGCCGGCCTGGGCTAACCGGCGCCCACGCGCGGTCTTCTCCAGTGGGTCGAGCCTGGGCATAGTGCAGCGGTTTAGTTTTTTTTTGGAAACGAAGGGGTACAGGCCTTTCGTGGCCGTTGGATCAAGTCTGATCTGACGGCCAGGGGGTCTTCTTCCTCCTAGCTCGGGCACGAGCAGAGTCCCTCTGGCCATGGCGCACAGGGCAAGGGGAGGGCTCACCAGAGCGTCTCCCGGAGGCGGTTGACGAAGGCGAGCGGCGGCGGACCTTCGGGGCGGCGAGGGCAACCCGTTTTTGCCAAAAACGGCGTGTGGGGACATCGGGTGGAAGGGGGGCTCGGGGTAGGCAGTGGGGTAGACGGGCATGGCTCACGGCGGCTCCTCCGCGTCTCCCCTTGCTGGCGGCTCGTCGCCGGCTTCTGCTCCGGCGTGGGGGCGGAGAGGGGGCTCGCCGGCCGGTCCTCCCGCTTCCTCCTTCTCTTCCTTTCCCCCTTCTCCCTCCTAGCTTCTCCTCCTTCCTTCCCCTAGCTCCTCCTTCTCTGCATTACTTCCGATCGGGTCTGGGGTGGGGTGGCGCTGGGGTGTGCTGGAGAGTTGAGTGAGGAACGAGGGGAGGGCTACGGCCCCCATTTTATAGCTGCAGGAGAGGTAGTTCGGGCGGGAAACGGTGAGCAGGGGCGGGCTAGCGCGCGCGATCGGCCGGGGTGGCGATCCGCGGCCTCGCCACCCACTGGACGAACGGGGCGGCGCTCGGGGAGACATAGCGGGATGACGCCATCTGTGGGTCCCACGACTTACCTCAGCGTGAATGAGAGAGGCTGGCAAGTAGGGTTTGGACGTCAGGGAGCGGAAGTTAGAGAGAAAGAGAGATGGGCTCAGCCCAGTAGGCTAGGGCTAGTCTAACTCTTCTTCTGTTTGAAAAAAAAATGCACTGATCTTTTTAGGTTTGCCAAGCTCTAAATCCGGTTTGGTTTAAATTTGAAACAAAACTTCAAATTTAAACCTCCTAAATATTTTATAAACTCCAGGGGTATTATCCAAATTTAGTTAGAATTTTTAGGGAGATTTTAATTCTATTTAAAATATTATTAGTATTATAGTAATAGTAATAAATCATTTATCCCTTTTTAAATCTTTTAATTAAATACTTTCTGCTATAGAGATATTTTTAGTTATTTAAGCAATGAATTCCTGTGATGTCAAAGATTTATTTAGAATAAAATTTATTGATCCTAATTTCCTATGGTGGTTAAAAGTGTGGCTATTATAATATAAGTGGAGTGCTTAAACATTTTTATGGGTTAATTATTTAGCAAGACAAGACAACAACACAAGGAAAGCAATACTTGCCAGGGCAAGGAAGTATAAAGACCTGGTAATAACATGGCATGGCAGGGAACAACCAACAAAACAAAACAAGGCAAAACAATCTTATCAATCCAGACATGGCATGGCAACACAACAAAGCAAGTTTTTTGTTTACCCTAAAATTTAGCATTAATATAACAAGGCAATAAAAGTTGGGGTGTGACAGACCTTCCCCCCTTAAAAAGAATCTCGTCCCCGAGATTCACAAACTAGTGAAGAGATGCGGGAACTCGCGCTTGAGGTAGTCCTCCCGTTCCCAGGTGGCTTCCTCCTCTGTGTGATTTGTCCATTGGACCTTGTGAAACTTGATCGCGCGCTTACGGGTGACTCGGGTGGCTTCTTCCAGGATACGAAGGGGTGTCTCATGGTATGTGAGATCCTGGTTGATATCCACCGTGCGGTGATCGATGTTCTTGAAAACATCGGGCTTGTCCGGCACCTCCAGACAATTCTGAAGCTGTGATACGTGGAAGACATCATGCACATCGGATAGCTCTGCTGACAGTCTCAGCTGGTAAGCAACTTGGCCTCGTCTGCCCATCACCTCAAATGGTCCAATGTAACGAGGTGCTAGCTTTCCCTTCACATGGAATCGCTGCAGTACTTTCAATGGGGTGACTCAGAGATACACAAAATCTCCAATGTAATAAGTCACCTCTCGATGCTTGGGGTTGGCATAACTCTTCTGTCAAGATTGAGCGGTCTTGAGACGCTCGCGAATCAACTGGACTTGCTCTTCTGCCTCCTTCAGAATATCGGGTACGAAAAATCTTCTCTTCCCCGGTCTGAGACCAGTTTAGGGGCGTGCGGCACTTTCGTCCATACAGAGCTACAAATGGGGCCATTTTCAAACTCGACTGGTAACTGTTGTTGTAGGAGAATTCTGCATAGGGCAAGAATTCCTCCCACTTGTAACCATAGGCTAGAGCACATGCGCGGAGCATATCCTCTAGTATCTGTTTCACTCGCTCGGTCTGGCCTCCAGTTTGCGGGTGATAGGCTGTGCTGAATGTGAGCTTGGTGCCTAGTGCCTCCTGGACTTTCTTCCAGAACCTCGAGGTAAACAGGGTACCTCGGTCAGACACAATATCCGTTGGAACTCCATGCAGGCGTACGATCCTCGACATGTACATGTTTGCCAGTTGATCTCCTCGATAGGTGGTTCGCACGGGAATGAAGTGCGCTACTTTGGTGAGTCGGTCGACGATGACCCAAATAGAGTATGTCCCTTTCTCGACCTCGGTAGTCCTGTGAAGAAGTCCATGCCTATCGGTTCCCACTTGTATTCAGGAACTCGGAGCGGTTGCAGCAATCCTGCCGGTCTTTGGTGCTCTGCTTTCACTCTCTGGCAGATGTCGCACTTGGCGACATAAAAGGCAATTTCACGCTTCATACCGTGCCACCAGAACAAGCCTTTCAGGTCTTGATACATCTTAGTCCCTCTACGGTGGATGGAATAAGGTGTATCGTGAGCCTCCTTTAGGATAGTGAGCTTCAACTCCTCTACATCGGGCACACACAATCGGCCATCGAACCAAAGAACTCCTTCATCATTTACCGAGAACTTTGGGGCCTTGCCGAGGGGCATCTTCTTCTTGATTCCCTTGATACTATCGTGTCCCTTCTGTGCCTCCTTGATCTAATCAAACATAGTCAGAGTCAGCTCGAGGTGAGCAAGAAAACCGGGTGTTACAAGTTCCAAACTCAGCTTCTCGAATTCCTCGTGCAGAGCTGGCTGCGCCTCTCTGATCATTGCATTAAGTGTGCAGGGCTTGCGACTGAGGTCATCTTCTACTACACTGGCCTTTCCGGGGTGGTAGTGGATTTCGAGATCGTAGTCTTTGATCAGCTCGATCCATCTCCTCTGCCTCATGTTCAACTCCTTCTGTGAGAAAATGTACTTCGAGCTCTTATGGTCTGTGTAGATGTTACAACGGTGACCCATCAGGTAATGCCTCCATCTCTTCAGAGAAATCACAACAGCGTCTAGCTCCAAGTCGTGTGTGGGGTAGTTCAACTCGTGCGGCTTCAACTGTCGTGACAGGTACTCAATCACCTTGCCCACTTGCATAAGAACACATCCCAAACCAACCTTCAATGTGTCGCAGTACACATCAAAGCTCTTGGTCAGGTCAGGCATTGTCAACAATGGGGCGGATACCAATCTCCTTTTCAACTCCTGGAAACTGGCTTCACACTTTTCTGTCCACACAAACTTCTGGTCCATCTTTAGAAGTTGGATGATGGGTCGGGCAATGTTGGACAAGCCTTCCAAGAACTTGCGGTAGTATCCTGCTAGTCCGAGGAATCCTCTAACTTCAGTCTGAGTGGTCGGAGCTGTCCAGTCTATGATGGACTGAATCTTGCCTGGGTCGACAGGTATTCCTCCTTCTGACAATACATGTCCCAAGAATCCGACTTCCTTGAGCCATGTTGAACTTGGCGTACAGCTGGTGCTCTCGCAAAGTCTCGTGGACTAAGTGCAAATGCTCGGCATGCTCTTCTTCGGTCTTGGAGTATATCAGGATATTTTCAATGAACACCACCACAAATTTGTCGAGGTACTTCATGAATATCTTGTTCATGAGGTTCATGAAATAGGTCGGGGCATTGGTAAGTCTGAAGGACATCACAGTGTACTCGAACAAACCATAGCGGGTCGTTAAAGCTGTCTTGGGGATGTCGGACTCGCGGACCTTTAGCTGGTGATATCCGGTCCTTAGATCGATCTTGGAGAAGACTCGGGCTCCGTTCAACTGGTCGAACAGATCCTCGATCTTAGGGAGCGGATACTTGTTCTTGATGGTCACCTCATTCAGCTTACGGTAGTCCACACACATGCGTATGGTGCCGTCTCTCTTGTCCACAAAGAGCACTGGCGAATCCCAGGGTGAATCACTTGGTCGAATCAGTCCCTTATGGAGCATGTCATTCAGCTGCTTATTTAATTCAACCAACTCTTCGGCATTCATCCGGTAGGGTCTCTGTGCAATTGGGGTTGTGCCAGGTACTAATTCGATGATGAACTCGATATCCCCATCAGGCGGCATACCGGGTAGCTCCTCCGGAAAGACATCCGGGAATTCACATACATCCTTCACCTCCTCAATGGATGGCATCGAGACACTCTGATGACAGCAGGCTCGGGCAGTGTCTTCCTTGTCGGTGTACTCTATCTGAACTCCATCGGCACTCGTGAGGTTGACTGTCGTCTCTATGCAATCTATCCGACCTCGATACCTGGACAACCAGTTCATGCCAAGTATCACTTCTATCACTTTTGTTTCCAGCACAATCAATTCTTCCGTAAACGTGACTCCGCAGATCTCTATAGGTACATCAAGACAGGTGCGGTGCGCCGTTACCCTAGATCCGGGAATTTGCACGCTCATGACCCGTGTCAAGAGCTCGGCCTTCATCCCACTTCTATTCACAAATGACTCCGTAACAAACGAGTGTGAAGCACCCGAATCAAACCAAACTTGGGCAGGTATCGAATTAACTGATAACATACCCAAGATGACGTCTGCTTCCTCCAGGGATTCCTCGGCTTGCACATGGTTCAGACGTTACTTGGCAGCGTTAGGCGCTGATACGTCCAAAACGTATCTATAATTTCTGCTTGCTCCATGCCTCTTTTGTGTGATATTGCTATGTTATTGATGAACTTCCATACAGTTTTGATCATATTTGTACTAACTTATTAACTCGGTGCACCCTAGTGCCAGTTCCTGTTTTCTACTATTTTTCTATTTCAGGTTTGCCCCATATTAAGAGTGCTCCAAAAATTCGGGAAAAATCCAATAAAAAATCAGCGCTTCGAAAGCTTCGGGAATCACCGAGGGGGGGGCAGAGGGGACCCACCAGGGCCCCAGGTGCCCTCCCGGCGCGCCCTAGGGTGGGGCCGCGACAGGGGGGCGCCTGGACCCCTGGTGGCCCCCTGGCTCCCCCCTTCGCACATATATTCTCCGTGACGTGAAACCCCCGTGAAGGGAACCCTTTTTCAGGATCTCTCCTCTGTTTCGCCACCGCCACGCTTCCAAGATCGGGAGCACCAGGAGACCTCTTCCCGGCACCCTTCCGGAGAAAGGAACCACCTCCGGGAGCTTCTCCACCACCATGGATGCTTCCCGGATGAACCGTGAGTAGTCCACCTTGGAACATGGGTCTATGATCAGTAGCTATGTGATGTTATCCTCCCTTCTTTGTTATTCATGGATTAGACCTCGTGAGCTGCCCTACATGATCGAGGCACATATGTAATCTTTCTGTTGTTGCTATGTTGAGTTTGCTGGGACCCGATGGATTATTAGACTATGTTCAGATTGTGTTCGAGTAATTTATTTGATTCTCCTCTTTTATATTTATGTTCTTGGGTAATTCTTGCATGTTCTCTGTTGTTGTTTATTGCTTTGGCCAAGTAGTAGGTAGTGACTCCAAGAGGTTGTGTTATGCATGATTGTGGGTTCATGCCCCCCGATGACTAGCTTGAGTGACAGAAACATGAGTCTAGGGGATGTGTTGTTGCCACAAGGGGGAAAACAATGGTGCTTGTACTTGCGGGTGCAAGGATTTTTTACATTACGCAAAGTTCTTTAATGCAGTTGTCTGTTGCTTTGAGTTTACACTTTGTGTGGGATTCGCAACTTAATACCAGCGAGATGTTTTGGATAGATATATCAGGGTGCATGATTAGTAGGTAGATGCAGATGGATTTCGGTCTACTTGTCTTGGCGTACCGCCCATGCTTTTGAGCCTCTTTGTTTCTTTATAGCATAGTTAGCATTGGTTTGCGCACATAATCCTATCAATTGCCCAGCTCTAAATTTTTTACCTTGCATGGCTATTTTATCGTCTTTAGGGAGAGAGACATCACTAGTGAACATCATAGGACGCCGGTCCATAGTTCCAATACTGTTTACACCCACTATTTATTTACTGCTTTATTTACTTTTCTGTTGCTATCACTATCATTATTATCCCGTGCATTTGATCCTTTGTAAGCAACAAGGCCGGAGAAATTGAAAACTCCTCTATACTCGTTGGGAGCAAAGCTATTTGCTGTGTGTGCAGGTCCAGGTCAAGGAAGCAACTTTCGTATTAAAAACGGTGCCATTGTTTCCTTGCCACCTACTTGTCGATCTTGGAGTCCTACTGGTCGATCCTCAACCTTAGCATCTTCGCTAAGGGAAATTTGCTGCTATCTACATCTCAACCTTCCACTTTGGGTAACCAATGAGGGGACGAGAATTCGTACCATAAAAATCAATTTCTGGCGCCGTTGCCGGGGACTCCACTCTTCAAGATAGGGGAGTTGCACACTATCTTTTATCTTTGCTTTTTAGTCTTGTTAGTTTACTTTTCAGTTTTTTGCGTTAGTGTTCTTTATCAAAAATCAAAAAAATAGTTATCTTGCTTGCTGCTCCTATGGGTTCCTCCGAGAACACCAAGTTGTGTGACTTCACTAGTCATAACAACAGTGACTTTATCTGCACTCCTATTGCTACACCTTCCACTTCAGCACCTTCTTATGAGATTAAACCTGCTTGGCTGAACCTTCTTATGAAAGATCAATTCTCCGGTCCTGGAGATGCTGCTGCTTTGCACTTAAATAATTTTATTGAGCTTTGTGATATGCAAAAGTACAAAGAAGTAGATGGTGATATTGTTAAGCTTAAGCTTTTTCCTTTCTCCTTGACAGGAGGAGATAAAATCTGGTTTCAATCCTTGCCTAGGAATAGCATAGATTCTTGGGATAGGTGCAAGGATGCTTTTATTGGGAAGTACTACCCCTTGCTAAAATTATCCAATTGAGGAGTAATATTATGAATTTTAAGCAATTGGATAATGAACACGTTGCCCAAGCTTGGGTACACATGAAATCTCTTGTTAAGAATTGCCCTACGCATGCTTTGACTACTTGGATGGTTATCCAAACTTTTTAAGCAGGCTTGAACTTTACCTCGCGGAACTTGCTAGATTCGACCGCGGGAGGAACCTTTATGTCAACAATGCCTGGTGCTGCCAAAAAACTACTCGATGAAATGATGACCAACTATTCCCAATGTCACACCGAAAGAGCTCCAGCAGGTAGGAAGGTAAACTCTGTCGAGGAGATCTCCTCCCTAAATGAAAAAGTTGACTTGATTATGTCTCTACTTACCAAGCAATCTCCTATTGATCCTCATGATGTTCCTTTAAATTCTTTGATTGCTCAAGATCAAGTAGATGTGAACTTTATCTCTAGAAATAACTTCAATAACTATGCTTATAGGAGTAATTTTGGTAGCAATCCTAGACCGTTCCCCTCCAACAACTTTGGGAACAACAACACTTATCCTAGCACCAAGAACTCCACTTCTGAATTAGAGAGTATGCTTAAAGACTTCATCACTACCCAAAAGGCCTTCAACAAGAGTGTAGAGGGAAAACTAGACAAATTATATAATCTCTCGTCCAAGGTAGACAATTTAGCCCATGAACTAGAACTGCTTAAAATTAGAACTTCTCCTCTTGAGGAGAGAAAGGTCTCTCCTATGAACGATATCCAAGTGCAAATTAATGAAAACATTAGGATGATGGATAAACTTAAAGAGAGATGGGCTAGAGAAAAGGAGGAATATAGAATTAAGAGCCTTCCTACACACCATACCATTTCTACTATCCAAGTGGTTGAGGGTATCCAAACTCTTAGCACCCAATGCACCCCTAGTCCCATAGGACCTATTAATGGTGATGCTATGACCTCAACCGTAGAAGAAGAAACTCCTATGACTATAGAAGCTACCAAACAAGTGAGCCTAAAGGACACCACTACCACTTTAATTGATAGTAGTGACCTTGATTTTGATATTTGCACCCTTTCTGAAGTTATCCGTTTCCTTCACAAGATATCTAGAGACCCCCACACTAGCACACTTAATCATGCCTTCACGGAGCATATCACTAATGCTCTCATTAAAGCTAGGGAGGAGAAGCTTAGGGTAGAAGCCTCCATACCTAGAAAGCTATAAGATGGTTGGGATGCTATGATTAAAATTAAGTTGAATAACTTCTCTTGCTATGCTTTATGTGATGCTGGAGCTAGTACCTCCGTTATGCCCAAAAGATTGTATGATATATTTGGATTGAAACCTTTTGATCCTTGTTCTTTTGGTGTTCGTCTTGTCGATTCTTTCGTAAAGAAACCTGGGGGAAGATCGATGATGTTCTTATCATTGTCAATGACAATTATGTTCCCGTTGATTTTACTATTATGGACATTGAATGTGAACCTTCTTGTCCAATTATTTTGGGACGTTCTTTTCTTCGCACCATGGGTGATGTTATTGATATGAAAGAAGGGATTATCAAATTACAATTCCCTCTCAAGAAAGGGATGGAACACTTCCCTAGGAAAAATATTAAGTTGCCTTTTGAGTCCGTCACACGGGCTAGCTATTTTCTTGAAAAGTCTTGATCTATTGCATTAAGCCTAGCTAATGGCTTTAAAGAAGCTCTTTCGGGAGGCAGCCCGCAACGAATTTAAGTTTTCCTTTGTGTTTTTCTTCTGTTTTTAGTGGTCTTGATGATTGTTACTACTGTAGCAACATCATTGTATCTTTACTTTTCAAGCTTTGTGCCAATTATAGCCTCATATGACAAGGGAAGTGAAAGTTGTGACATGTTGTCCAGAAAACATATTCTGTCCTTGTGACGGGAAAAATCATAGAAAAATCCCAGTTCACCTTTTTGAGCTGAAATTTTTACACAGTGTGCTCTATAAAATTACGAAACTTTCATATGTTCTGAGTTTTTTTATCTGAGTTGCAGAAGTATCCCTAAAAAATTCTTTACTACCTGCTCGTCTTTTTTTCACAGATTCTGTCTTGTTTTGCCTTTTCTTCGTTTTGCAAACCTTAAGCTTGCTTTTTCTTTGCAAAAACTTTATGGAAATCTTGAGAAACAGTAGCTATTCAAGATTATCCTTATTTCCAGTACAGGAAAAATTATTTTATTATGGGTACTAACCTCGCTAATCAGATTATGATGAGTTATGTATGAAGGGAGTTTTCAAGTGTGCGAGGGAAGATGATGAAAGAAGATTCAGGAGTGTCAAGCGCTCAAGCTTGGGGATGCCCCCATGCATCCCCATGAAATATTCAAGGAGACTCAAGCGACTAAGCTTGGGGATTCCCCCGTGCATCCCCTTCTCCATCAAAAATTATCAGTTCGTCTTTCGTTTCACTATAATTTTATCACTTCATGCGTTATGTGCTATGCTTGGAGCGTCTCGCTCTTTGGTTTTATTTTTAGTTTTCTTTAGCTTTGCTTGTTGTTCATAACAAGTTAGAACCCAGCTTTCTTTGTGTGGGAGAGAAACACGCTCCACTTTAAAAATCTAGAACACAACATAGGATTCTTCATGCTTATCTTTGTTGTGTGTGTTCTTTATCTTTTCATAGCTACTGTCATGTTTAGCTCTTAGTTTTCATGCTTATATTTTTAAGAGCTTTTGTTTAGTTTGTTGCTGGAACACTCTTGAGTTTTCATGCTTATCTTGTTCAGAGAGTTTGCATGTTGCACTGAGTTGTGTGTCTTTACTTGAAGTAGGTAATTGAGGTTGCTATTCTTTTGTAGTAGTAACTTGCAATAGTTTTGAGGTATTGCTTTGAGTAATGTTTGGACTTTTCGTGACAAGAGCTTTAGCCTATTAGTGATAGATGTCGTATTTTGGGAAATCCATGTTTATTTTCAAAACTTACAAAATTAGTTGAGAACTTTAGCTACTAGATGGATCACTACTCTTTGGAGGGATCGAATATTAGAGTACACTCACGTACCATGAGTCGAGGATGCGCAAGGATAACCAAACCCCCATACACTCCTCCTCGGCGTACTTGTCTCTTTTTGAACCTCCTTATTATATTGAGAGTTACCGATAATAAGTGCATGAGTTCTTCGGACTAATGTGAGTATTCGAAAGTTGAAACTTCCACCTTCCCATATTTTTCTAGCCTTTCCTTTGCCGAGCATTGCTTTCTTCTCACTCCGAGAGTTGGCGCCCACCTTCGCCGGTAAATCCAAACCCTTGGCACGATACGCTCTGTCATCATAAACCCCCTTATATCCTTCCTCAAAACAGCCACCATACCTACCTATCAAGGCATTTCCATAGCCTTTCCGAGATACATTTCCATGCAACATCCACCTTCTCATGAATTGATATTCATGCCATACATGTTACTTGCTTGATCGATGAGCCGCATGCTACTTAGGCCTTGCCCTAATCATTTCTACATGACGCGCTAGTATCATTGCATATCCTGCTACACTGGCAGAGGCACACATTTGCATACTTCATGATAGTTACATCTTCTCTATGATTTGAGTACTTTTGTAAAGTGTGAAAGATCTTCTATACTTCTTTTAAAATATAGAGTGTTTCCCCTAAAGTGAGGAAAAGATCCCAAAGAGGACAAAATCAAAAGATCCCAAAGAGGACAAATGAGAGAGAAATAGAAAGAGCCATTGAGGCCACCAAAAAAATACAAAAAAATAGAAAAAAGAGAAAAAGAAATAAAAAGAGAGAAGGGGGCACACTACTATTCCTTTTGAGAGATTCACACTCGTACTCCCTCTTATATCTTGTACTCCATAGAGATTATCATTCATGCATATAGCTATGTGGGGACCTTCACACTATAGAACTTGACTTGTATATTCCAATGACGAGCCACCTCAAATGAGCTCTAGGTCTTCTTGAGCAAGCAAGTTGGATGCACCCCAATAGTTCCATTGGAGAGCTTACCTTACCTCATATGTGCATCCGTTGCATGGCAATCCCTAATCCTCACAACATATCTATTATTTGGCTTTCTCTCGCCTATGATTGTCCTCATTGATGTGAGCCCTTCTCACCTTTTTGACTTCCTCCTCCACCATATTCTCTATTTGCCATCCTAAGTGTCAACTTTCTTGCTTACGCTCATCCATTGCATGAGTGCTCAAAATGTCGAAAAGGAGTGGATCATTTTGACTTGTACCGGGCTAGTGGTCTGGGGATGAGTCAAGATAAGATTCCAAAGAACACCAAGTGTGAAACTTTAGTAAATTGAGTTCTCAACACAAAAATACCTTTTTCTCATATATCCCTATCCCCTTTCTTGCACGCAAACACCATTTGGAGACATTCGAGTCACGGACAGCGAGAGCTCTTGCACCTTTATGTTCTTATGTTGCTTGTTTCAATGCTAAACATACACTCTTGCCTATTATGACTTGAATTGAATTACATACCTTGATTGCTTGACTTAAAAGTTCTTATATGGTTGTTAGCATGTCACCACAGAAATTATGTTTGTTATCATTTACCTACTCGAGGACGAGCAGGAATTAAGCTTGGGGATGTTGATACGTCCAAAATGTATCTATAATTTCTGCTTGCTCCATGCCTCTTTTGTGTGATATTGATATGTTATTGATGAACTTCCATACACTTTTGATCATATTTGGACTAACTTATTAACTCAGTGCACCCCAGTGCAAGTTCCTGTTTTCTGCTGTTTTTCTATTTCAGGTTTCCCCCATATTAAAAGTGCTCCATAAATTCGGGAAAAATCCAATAAAAATCAGCGCTTCGGAAGCTTCGCTAATCACTGAGGGGTCCAGAGGGGACCCACCAGGACCCCAGGCGCCCTCCCGACGCGCCCTAGGGTGGGGCCGCGCCAGGGGGCCGCCTGGACCCCTGGTGGACCTTCTGGCTGCCCCCCTTCGCCCATATATTCTCCGTGACGTGAAACCCTCGTGATGGGAACCCTTTTTCATGATCTTTCCTCTGTTCCGCCGCCGCCGCGCTTCCAAGATCGGGAGCACCAGGAGACCTCTTCCCGGCACCCTGCCAGAGGGAGGAACCACCTCCGGGAGCTTCTCCACCACCATGGATGCTTCCCGGATGAACCGTGAGTAGTCCACCTTGGATCATGGGTCTATGATCAGTAGCTATGTGATGTCCTCCTCCCCTCTTTGTTCTTCATGGATTAGACCTCGTGAGCTGCCCTACATGATCGAGGCACATATGTAATCTTTCTGCTGTTGCTATGTTGAGTTTGCTGGGATCCGATGGATTATGAGACTATGTTCAGATTGTGTTCGGGTAATTTATTTGATTCCCCTATTTTATATTTATGTTCTTGAGTAATTCTTGGATGTTCTCCGTTGTTGTTTATTGCTTTGTCCAAGTAGTAGGTAGTGACTCCAAGAGGGAGCATTATGCATGATTGTGGGTTCATGCCCCCCAATGACTAGCTTGAGTGGCAGAAACATGAGTCTAGGGGATGTGTTGTTGCCACAAGGGGGAAAACAACGGTGCTAGTACTTGAGGGTGCAAGGATTGTTTACTTTACGCAAAGTTCTTTAATGCAGTTGTCCGTTGCTTTGAGTTTACACTTTGGGTGGGATTCACAACTTAATACCAGCGAGATGTCCTGGATAGATATCTCAAGGTGGATGATTAGTAGGTAGATGCATATGGATTTCGGTCTATTTGTCTTGGCGTACCTCCCATGCTTTTGAGCCTCTTCCTTTCTTTATAGCATAGTTAGCATTGGTTTGCGCACATAATCCTATCAATTTCCCAGCTCTAATTTGTTTACCTCGCATGGCTATTTTATCGTCTTTAGGGAGAGAGACATCACTAGTGAACATCATAGGACTCCGGTCCATATTTCCAATACTGTTTACACCCACTATTTATTTACTGCTTTATTTACTTTTCCGTTGCTATCACTATCATTATTATCCCGTGGGTTTGATCTTTTGTAAACAACAAGGCCGGAGGCATTGACAACTCCTCTGTACTCGTTGGGAGCAAAGTTATTTGTTGTGTGTGCAGGTCCAGGTCAAGGAAGCAACTTTTGTCTTAAAAATGGTGCCATTGTTTCCTTGCCACCTACTTGTCGATCTTGGAGTCCTACTGGTAAATCCTCAACCTTAGCATCTTCGCTAAGGGAAATTTGCTGCTATCTACATCTCAACCTTCCACTTTGGGTAACCAACAAGGGGACAAGAATTCGTACCATTAGGCGCACCGCGCTGGGCATTGTTGTGGCCGGGGTTCCCTCTGGCTGGTGCTAGAGTATTGGGGCGTGGGGCAGCATTCGCCTTATTGGTGCAGGTAATGGCACAGTGGCCCTTCTGGCCACACTTTAAGAAGACCACTTCTGATGCAGGGTCGCGAGGAACTCTGCCTGCTGGGCGCGGAACTCCAACAGGGCGAACAGGAGCACTGGTGCGTGGCGCTGGGTAAGGGCTCCACTGAGGCTGGGGTGATGGCCTTGGCGGCTGTGTCGGACGCAGTCGAGGGTTGCTAGATCCACCCTGCTGCATCATGCGGCGCTTGCGGTTCTCAGAGGCCATATTGAGCTTGCCCTCCATCATTATAGCAACATCGGCAAGAGACTCAAGATCGGGGAACTGCATGACCACCAGGACAACCTGCAGCCCATCGTGCAGTCCATCCAGGAAACGGTCATTCCGCTTCTCCTCGGTGTCCACCTCCTCCGAGACATACCTCGACAGCTGAGTGAAGCGGTCAAGATATCCAACCACAGTCATGCCCTGTCGGGACCCAGAATATGCGTATGTAATTCCAGTCACAACTCAATCATATGGAGAGCCGAGAGTCGTACCCACTTGTCTAAGCAGACAAGGCCAAGCACAGAACACTCTCGGAAAGCATCGAACATGACGGGCATCCCATCCAGGCCGGATGATCAACTGAGATGGGTCCTCATCGCCCGCTCACAAGTCTAAATGATTATGGGTGGTGAAATTCCATACTCATAGACAAGTCGCTTCAACCATATCATCGATTGAATTATAACACTTACATAAACAGAATCCAGCCCGATCACTTAGTCGGGGTCTCGGGCGGGCTCAATCATACAACAAAGTGTGCCACGTGACAGAGTCACGAGCAAACACATCGTGATGCCCCAAGCTGCGCACATCTAAGGGCCACTTGGTGTATAAAAGACCGCCGGCAAGAACACAACTAAGCTATCAAACCCCACACTAAGACATGCATGTTATAATCATACACACAACATACATGTCCAGTGTAAACAGCAGGTACACATTGCATGTACTCTACAAAGTATATCTTTATTGACTTACACATAGAGTACACAAAGATCATATGACTATGATACATCATTACATCAAACAACGGAAGCAAATTAGGTCTGATTATGGACAAGATTAACAAATGGCTTAGAGAAGCCTTGTTCAACATACATGCCCTTCCACGAGGGACCAGACTGTTGTCTGGAACTATACTAGCTTAGTCAACGTCGAGCTTCAGGAAGGCGACTCCATCGGGGTCTGGGTTTCCATATAAAACATAGAATAAGCAAACGTGAGTACAAAGTCGTACTCAGCAAGACTTACATCAGAACTATACTACTCATGCTCAAGTTTCAAGGTAAAGGGAGGTGGGGTTTCAATGCAGAAGTGCCAGCTTCGACTTGGCTAGTCCTGTACTACGAGTACCAGATTGAGGTAAGAAGCGTACACGAGTCCACTACCAAGTCTCCAACCAATACACCACTATGGATACTTCCTCGACTTCCCCACGAGAAAGCACGTCATAGCACTCACACTTATCTTGGCAAGTTTTAGAGAGTATCAGTTGAAGTTGTCTAATAATCAAGCATAACTTTCCAAGTAGTCCATGACCGCGGACACGGCTATTTGAATAGTTTGTTAACCCTGCAGGGGTGCACCGCTACACACACATGAACATCAGTTACCGCCAAGTACTCGTCACCATTCAAGGGGTACCGACGAGGATGTTCACCACGACACTTACCTCACGGCACCGTTCTAGTCCAAGGAGTCAACTGTCTGAGTTCCAAACCCAACTGGAGTTCCGGCCGAGTTTCCAGTCAGGACTCAAACCATGTAGGCACGACTGACAATCCCACCTCGACGGATGGTTCTTCGCTTGAAAAGCCATGTGCTACAAGCCCTACCATGCATGCCACATTTCATTTCCTTTATATTTCTATGCATATGCCGAATGGAAAACGCGAACTAGGTGTGACTCCTGGACTTTGATCGGGGTGAGTTAATAGGTCGAGAGGGGTCAGTGAGCCCAATGTGTGGTTGTACTCTTTGTCTCGGATTACCATACAAGAAATCGGGCTTAAGGCGGTGTTCAACGAGACAACCCACTATGTACTCCTACACAGCCTCTCATCGTTCACCTTGTATTAGGGTAGATTCACCAACACAGTTTTCACCTTCATCAACACCATGATCACTACTATCCTGACTCACATCAAAAGTATCCTCACTGTAAACTCTAAGCATGCAATAATCAGTAACAGTTGCAGGGGCCACATGATATCAATCAACTCCTATGTCAGCTAGGATTTTGGTTTGCTTACTACGGTAAAAAGATGATAGGTCATGCATCGGATATGGGTTCAACTATGCGGTAGAATCGATAACAAGGTGATCATCCTAATCAATGCATAAGAAAGACTGAGAGTGAAATGGGATTTTATAGACATGATCAATGGGGTTTTCTTGCCTTGCTGACGATACACGGGTTTACTGGTCTTCTTCTTCGGTGGTGATCTCCGTCTCGGAAAATCTGTTACCGGAACAATCATCAACAAAGGGGGGAACAAATAAAGTACAATGCTCAAGCACATGTTAAGGTTGTCCATGATTTATATGGTACTGGTTTGTTGACAATTCAATTTAATTGAAGTGTATTGCAATTGAATTGCAAATTCAAACTTCAAATTCAATTTAAAATTATGCGATATGCACATTTTCTACTGTTCACCCATTTTAAAAATGGTCAAACATAAAAACAAATTTCATTTCTTAATCCTTGCATTTTTTCGATAATTTTTCATATATTATATCTTTAATTTGGAGTTAGTATGAATTTTCTATGATTTTTCAAAGTTTATATCTGGGGGGGGGGGGGGGTCTGACCAGTGGGCCAGCCCTGTCAGTGGCTCAGGGGGTTAACGCCGATTTAATTAAAAGCCCTGGATTAAATTAGGGCTAGGGGCCCACCTGTCATAGGCTTAAGGGGTGGTTTAGTGGTGTGATTAGCCCTAAGCTAATATGCCCACCGGTGGTTAACCGGCGGCGACCACGGCGTGAGGCGGTGCCTCGCCGGAGTAGCCATTCCGGCCACGGATTGGCACGGGGATGGCACCAGAAGGTAGCCCGCGCTCCCGCGCGCACGCTGGTGCAAGCCAACGCCCACGGCGAGGCCGGAGGCCACGGCGGCGACCATCCCGCAGCGACCGGAGCTACTATGGTAGCGGGGACGGCGAAGCACGGCACGGGGAAAAGCTCTAGGAGGGTCAAACAACGCACATGGCTCACCAGAACGCGAAGACGTCGACGGAGAGGTCAGGGAGGAACTGGAGGCGCCGGAATCGTCGCCGGAATCGCATGGTGGCCGGCGGTGAGGAGGCAAAGGGGCGGCGTGTTCGGGGCTCCCTGGATCGATTCCGCGCGGGATATGATGAAGACGAAGGCGGTGCGTTGTTTGGACACGTCGGAGTGGCCTCGGGGTGGCTCGGGGCACAAGGGCGCACGGCGGCGTGCTCCGGTGGCTCTTGGCGACGCGGGATTCGCGAGAGGGAGAGGGGGAGAGCGAGCGGAGAGAGCGGGAAAAGACGTGGCGTGCCCTAGGCGTCTCCCTGGCAAGGGGATAGGGGTCGGGGAGGCCTGGAAGGGCCCCGGCGTCGCGGTGGTGGCCGCAGCGCGCTCTCGGCTCGCCACCGAGGAGCTTGAGGAAGACGACAAGCGCAGGTTGGCTGGGCTGGGCCGGCTTGGATGCTGGGCGGGGGGGGGGGGGGGTAAGTTGGGCTTCTTCCAGGGGAAGCCCTCTTTATATTTCTTTCTGTTTTTGTTTATTTTTTCCTTTTTCTTCTTTGTGTTTTGCTTTCAAATAAATAGCAAAGCATTTAGTAAAATCTTCAAAACTTTTATGTGAGCTAAGAATATATATATCTAGCCACTCATAAGTTTTGGAGATTTTTGAAATTCAAATAATTTGAATTTCAAATCAAATAGGGTATTTATTTAATTTCCAAGCTATGTTTTGACTTTTTGTAAAATCTTGGAGCATGGAGTGGGACCCACTTCACTTTATATGTGATTATGCTTATTTATAAGACTTTGCAAAAATAACAGAGGAATTTTTGGAAGAAATTTTTGTCTGGCCATTTGAATTAAATTCTTTAGGGCTTTTCTTTTTCCCCAAATGGATTTCTTTTGAAATTTTTGCACGATGCAAAGGAGCACTTGAACCCTAGCACATACCTAAACTTGGGTTGTGACAAGACCCCTTGCTTGAGGTGGCGGAACTCGTCCTTCATCCTCCTGATCAGTGCAGTCGGGATGTGCGCCTTCTTGAACTTCTCGGAGAACTCAACCTAGGTGAGTACTTGCCCTTCAGGAAGACGGGAACGCAATCCTTCGCACCAGCTCCTTGCGGTGCCGGTGAAGTATTGGGTGGCATACAGGACCTTCTCGTTGTTGCCAACAGCGGCGACAGCGAGATTGTTCTCCATGCTGCGGAGCCAATCCTCAGCATCCAGAGGCTCCTTAAGCTGCGAGAACACGGGCGGGTCGGTGTTCTGGAAATCTCGGAGCCGAGACCTGGGCTCCTCATTCCAACCAGCTCCTCCGCCTCCTTGGTTGGCAAGTGTGGCGGCCTGGACTAGCTGCTGGAGTGCTGCCATGTTCGCCTGGCGCTCGTCACGAGCAGCCTGGCGCTCCTCCATCAGCAGTTGCAGAAGCTGCGCCATGTTCAGGTCGGGTGGTGGCATATCACCGGATCCACTTGGGTTGGCGCGGTTTCTTCCCGACATCCTGAGGTTGTTTCTCAAGGTAAGAGTGCACGTGTTAGTGTCATCCTAAGTGGGGGGGTTAGGGTCACTCTAGTTTAAGACAAAACAGTACAATTCAAACAATCACGCATTCGAATAGGGGACTAAGGAAAAAACTTCCACTATGACGAGGGGGTGACCCCACGACTCCTACATGTGAGACTACCTGGTGCATGTGAAGACAGAAGGCCCGCTGGGAAGCTACGACAGGCCCGCGATTGGCCCAACCAAGCACCGACGTAGGAGTCCGCGACTAACGTGGAAGGTGCAACTTGGCGTACAAGGCAGGACTGGAATTAGGAAACTACCTATGTAACCTAGCACGGACTCCCCGAGACTTAGCCTAGTATATAAAGGCTAGGAGGGGAGACGTCCAGATCATCTCAATATGCATCTACTCATCCTAGCCTTGCGAGAACTCGCCTTGGCCCCCATTGTAATCGCCCTCTCATGTGATAATATCGAGCAGGAAGTGCTTCCCCTGTTAGCCGAAAAGTATCGTCCAACCTGTTCCTATCTCTATGACTAACCCAGGTTCCCTGACCATGGGATTTGCCGGGGTTGAACCCCTTCAATTGGCGCCGTCTGTGGGAACTACACAGGTTGGAATCACGATCTCGGCGGTCCCGCCCTCAGCAGACCAAGACTCGAGGACTAGAACCAGATCTAGCCCGCTCGAGGAATTCCAGGTCACCACAAGCATCTCCATCATCTCATCAAGATCATCCAGCCTGCGGCCGAGCCAAGTCCATCACCTCGACGACTGTCAGATCCATCGACGACGGAAGAGAACCCGACGACTCAGAAGGCAAACGCGAGGACCCTACTCGGGGACACCACTTGAAGAGCCGCGGCGCGCGGCCGAAGACTCGCCCATCAGTCGACGACCCGCCGCCGCCCGAACTCCCACCACACGCCAAGACCGTGACTCCGAAACCCAGACCGGAGAGTACTACGACCCCAATCGGAGGCCAGACGAATTCGCCAACTTCATCCGAAGCCAATCACTCAGTGATGGGATATAACATGACCCAAGAGTCCACAGCCGAGCAGAAGACCACTCGCATACCTTCCAACTCTCAAGGAGAAGAAGGCACGCCGGCTCCAGCAAGCTCACAGCTAAAGAGCAACTGGAAGGACCTTGCACGATCCATTGTTTTGAAGACAGCCGAGGACATCTCAGAGCAAGCCACACCCTGGGAGATTGCCACTTATTCTCCGAACTCTCCAACAACCTCAAGGAGGAGAAGCAGCGTGAAGCCAAACGCACTCGAAGAAGCACGTAGTCACCCGCACCAAGCGCAGAGGAGCAATACCCCGCGTCCCAGGGACGAATCTGCATGATCCAAGAAGGAAGACCCTCGAAAGCAAAGAAAGATGCCTACACCCTGCAAGCCGAAGCAGCCGAAGGCCTAAAGATAACTGAAACCTACCAACTGAGCGGCGCTGAGACCAGCATCACCTTCTCACAGAGCGACCATCCACCTGCAGTCCCGATACCCGGGCATGCACCCCTGGTCCTCGAGGCTCAAATCGGAGGATACGACATGGACAGAATTTTCATGGACGGAGGCAGCAGTCTCAACATAATCTCCGCTAGCACCCTACGCAAGATGTTAACCCCACGATCAGCTTGGAAGAAGTCAGGAACCACAATACACGGCGTAGTTCTGGGCGAAGCAGCCACCTCCATCGAAACAATACAGCTTGATGTGATCTTTGGCAGCAAACGCAACTTTGCAAAACAAGCGCTCGAGTTCGAAGTGCTCGACTGGAAGTCGCAGTATCACGCCATACTCGGGCGACCGGCGTTCGCACAGTTCATTGCGGTTCCACACTATGCATAACTCAAGCTCAAGATGCCAGGACCTGCAGGAATCATCACAGTCAAGGGAAGCTTCATCAAATCGGACCAGTGCGACCGCGACTTCCACAAAGTCTCCGACACATTCGGAGCCCAACAACAGCTCAAAGAAATAGCCATGGTGACGGACAAAAACATATTTCAACTAGGAAACAGAAGCGAGACAAAGGAAATCGATCGCGACTTCAGCGTCGACAGCGACGCGATCACACACCAAGTACAACCAACAGACCCAGTGAAGACAGTCCGCGTATATGCACACCTTCCAGAAGAGAAAGCAACCGCCCTCATAACCTTCCTCCGTGAAGAATGGAAAAAAAATTCCTGGTGCCCAGCCGACATGCCAGGAATACCACGAGAATTCGCGGAACACGCGCTTCACATAAAGCCAAACACAAAGCCAGTAAAACAAGCGCTGCGACGGTTTTCAGAGCCCAAACGCAGAGCAATCGGAGAAGAAGTCAACCGACTACTCGACGCACAGTTCATCAGAGAAACAAATAAAGCAACATGGATAGCAAACCCAGTCCTAGTCCCTAAAAAGGACACCGAGGTACTGCGGATGTGCGTCGACTATGGGCCTATCAACAAGCATTGCCGAAAAGACCACTTCCCCCTGCCAGGAATCGATCAAATAATCGACTCTACAGCAGGATGCGACCTCCTATCTTTCCTCGACGCATACTCAGGATACAATCAGATCAGGATGAAGGAAGAAGACGAAGAGCACACCTCGTTCATCACCCCCTACGGAGTATTATGTTACCAAACTATGCCCTTCGGACTAAAAAATGCCGGAGCCACGTACCAACGGATGATGCAAGCATGTCTGAGAGACCAGATCGGCAGGAATGTCCAGGTCTATGTTGACGACATTGTCATCAAAACCTACAGAGCAAACACACTACTCGACGACCTCCGCGAGACGTTCGCGACCCTCAACAAATACAGGATCAAGTTGAACCCCAAAAAATGTGTTTTCGGCGTCCCAGCCGGAAAACTACTCCGGTACATGGTCTCTGCCCGAGGAATCGAAGCAAACCCGGAAAAGTTTCAAGCAATCGCCAAAATGAAAAGGCCAACCAACATCAGAGGAATACAGCAGCTCACAGGAAAAATCGCAGCATTGAGCCGCTTCATCAGCAGGCTAGGCGAAAGGACCCTACCTTTCTACAAACTGCTGAGAAAAGGAGAAAAATTCGAGTGGACCGAGGAAGCCAGCAATGCATTCGCAGACCTGTAGAAAACCCTCTTTACCCCACAAATCTTGGCGGTGCCTAAAGAAAGGGAAAAGTATATCTCTACATAGCAGCACGCAGCAGCGTCGTGAGCACAGTGCTTGTCGTCGAGCGTGCAGAAGAAGGCAAAATCCAAAGCATCCAAAGACCAATTTATTACCTGAGCACGCTACTCACAAAGCCACAGCAGTGGTACCCACATTACCAGAAGCTCTTGCTCGCCATCATCATGACCTCCAGGAAAGTATCGCACTACTTCGACGAACACTCCATCACAATCGTGAGCAGCGCACCACTCGCGGACATCCTCAACAATCCCGACGCGACCGGTCGAGTCGCCGAGTGAACATGGAGCTTAGCCCGCGAGACCTACAGTTCAAACACCCAAAAGCAATCAAAGCCCAAGTACTCCCAGACTTCCTGGTCGAGTGGGCAGAAGTCCAAACACCAGGGCCCCCAGACTTGTCCAACTCATGGACGATGTACTTCGACGGATCCAAAAGACAGCAAGGAGCTGGAGCAGGCATCGTCCTAGTCTCCCCCAAAGGAACAAAGCTCAAATACATCCTCCAGATCCACTTCAGCAACGCCTCCAACACTGAAGCGGAGTACGGGGCGCTAATTCACGGCATGCGCATGGAAAAAACTTGCGGTGCCACTCGCCTATCGATCTATGGCGACTCCAAACTCGTCATCCAGCAGGCGATGAGAGACTGCAACGCAGTCGCAGACAACATGGCAGCTTACCAGAAGCTCTACAATGCGCTAGAAGGAGGATTCGATGGCTGTGAACTCAACTATATCCCCAGAGCAAACAATACAGAAGCCGACGAACTCGCGAACATCGGGTCGACTCGACGACCAATACCACTAGGCGTTTTCCTCGAAAGCATCAATCAGAGATCAATAAAAGCAAAGCCAGCGGAGCCCAAAGCGGTCGCGGAATAAGACGACACAAATGAGCCAGCACAGGTGGTGGCAACGAGTGCAGCTGACGCTACAAACAGCCAAGAAATCGAAGTTGATGCACCAGCAGCACTCGAAGACCCGGCCTGGGAAAGACCTTTTCTTCGATTCCTAATCGAAGGCACCCAAAAACAAGACGTTGCAGAAGCCCGACGCATCAGTCGACGATCCAAAGCATTCACATTAATCAACAGACAGCTCTACAAGCGCAGCATTTCCCAGGTCCTACAAAAGTGCATAGACGAGGAAGACAGCAAAGCCCTACTACTGGATATTGACGAAGGCACCTGCCGGCACCATGCAAGCAGTCGAGGACTCGTGACAAAAGCCTTTCAAGCAGGATTCTATTGGCCAACCTCCATGAGAAACGTAGAGGATATTGTACGGCGTTGCATCGCGTGCCAAAAATTCGCCAGCAGGCCACACACCCCAGCATCAGAACTCAAAACCATACCATTATCATGGCCATTCGCCACATGGGGACTCGACATGGTAGGCCCACTCAAGAAATCATCAAAAGGAGGAAGAACACACCTACTGGTCGCAGTCGACAAATTCACCAAATGGATCAAGGCAGTACCAATCACCAGCTCAATAGCCCTCACGGCAGTCAACTTCATCAAATCAATTATCTTCAGATTCGGAGTACCACACAACATCATCACAGACAACGGTACCAACTTCACAGCGGCAGAGTTCCAAAACTTCTGTCAAGAATTGGGCATAAAAATCAACTACGCATCAGTCGCACACCCACAATCTAATGGCCAAGTGGAGAAAGCAAACGGTTTAGTATGCGGAGGAATAAAGAAGCTACTCTTGGCACCACTCGAGCAAGACGCAAGCAACTGGATAAAAGAGCTCCCCGCAGTCATATGGAGCCTGCGCACCACCCCAAATAGCTCGACCCAGTATACACCCTTCTTCCTGGTATACGGGGCAGAAGCAGTACTACCACACGACCTAAAATTCGGAGCACCCAAAATCTCAGGGTACGAAGAAGAAGAGGCAGAAGAAGTGCTGGAGAACGACAAGGACATAGCAGACGAAGCACGAGACACAGCCATCACAAGATCCGAAGGATACCAGGACAAGCTGCACACATATCAAAGCAGTCGCCTGCGGACCAGATCGTTCAACAAAGGATACCTTGTGCTACGGCTAATACAGGAGAAAGTGCACAAACTTTCCCCACAATGGGAGGGGCCGTTCATCATCTCGGAAGTCATAGGAGGAGGAGCATACAGATTGGCGAATCCGAAGACCAATGAGGACATGGGAAATCCATGGAACGTAGCGAACCTATGCTTGTTCTACCCATAGTCCCCTAGGCATTATCAAGTCATCGGCAGCAGCACCGATCGGCAACTCATGTAAAAATTTGAAGGAATAAAGCAATGTTGCCCAAAACACCTTACAAGCACTCAGGGGCTCGATCCTAGAACTCCCCCCGAGAGACGCTATCTTCGCAAACGCGACCTTTACTTACAAGCACTCGGGGGCTCGAGCCTAGAACTCCCCTCGAGAGACGCTATCTTCGCAAACGCGAATTTTACTTAAAAGAACTCGGGGGCTCGAGCATAGAACTCCCCCCAAGAGACGCTATATTCGCAAACGCGACTTTTACTTAAAAGCACTCGGGGGCTCGAGCCTAGAACTCCCCCTGAGAAACGCTATCTTCGCAAACGCGACTTTTACTTAAAAGCACTCGGGGGCTCGAGCCTAGAACTCTCCCCGAGAGACGCTATCTTCGCAAACGTGACTTTTACTTAAAAGCACTCGGGGGCTCGAGCCTAGAACTCCCCCCGAGAGACGCTATCTTCGCAAACGCGACTTTTACTTAAAAGCACTCGGGGGCTCGAGCCTAGAACTCCCGCCGAGAGACGCTATCTTCGCAAACGCGACTATTACTTAAGACCCGGGGGCTCAACCATAAAGCTCCCCTGAAAGAAGTTATCCTCGACAAAGACGCGACTCTCGCCAAATACAAAGCCCAGGCAAAAGAAAGTTGCAAAAGCGCACGATTCTTTAGTCTTCACCCGATCGCAAGCAATCGCCTAAAGACTCGAGGGCTACTCCCATCAGGAGCGCTGACGCGCACCCGATCTAGACTTGAAAAAAAATTCAAAGACAACTACAAACCGGTGAGACAAAAAATTCATAAAGCCTGCGCTTGATTCTGCAAATCAAACGCAGCCTCAGGGGCTACTCCCATCGGGAGCGCTGGCGCGCACCCGAGAAGACAACTCTCATTACAAAGGAGTCGAAGACAATTCTCATTACAAAGGAGTCGAAGCCAATTCTCATTACAAAGGAGTCGAAGACAATTCTCATTACAAAGTAGTCGAAGGAATTCTCATTACAAAGGAGTCGAAGAAAATTCTCATTACAAAGGATTCAAAGGCATTTCATTACAAAGAAGTCGAAACGACAGTTTGCCGTTACAGAAGGACCTGCGGAACTACAAGCTGGGCTACATTCAAACTTCTACATGTGTGCTCATGCTGAGATAATTGGCACTTTCGTGCCACAGCCCGGCGAGTATCATCATAGACAAAGTAGAATCCCAGGCGAAGAAGAAGAAGCTCGCTGTCCTCCTGTTCTACAAGGTGCCTACACCGCTACCAAAGAGGAAGAAGCAGAAGGGAAAGATGCGAAGAATGGATGCCAAGGACTGGCAACCAAAGGAAGTACTTATAGCACAATCCAAGGGCAAACTAGGAAAAACACACAGAAGCCCAGGAGACGCCATCATTACACCAAAGACCTAACAGACCAAGCGTTACGAATCCCAAGACGAACATGCCTTCACACGGTCAGCATTATTTACAGGACGCGTCAAATCTCGCTTGTTTCCCATACAAGCCTCGGAAACCCAACAGGTAACAAATAGCGCGACGTCCAAATCATCATTATGACGGCTCAAAAGACGTGACGGATCAAGAAAATCAAGCATCATCATACGTCATCAAACAGAACGACAATGCATCCCAAAGGGAAAGAATAAAGGTAAAAACAGTTGGAAAGATCCAAACGATTCCACGAGCCAGTCATACGTCTAAATTTTCTGACTATAAAAAATTCTTACTCCCATCGGGAGTACACTTTTGAGTCCGGGTGCTCCCTCACCCAGAAGTCAAAGATGTGCTCGAGTGATCACTTGCACGAGTAGAAATAACATACTCTCAGAGTTCTGGTGCTCCCTCACCCCAAGAGCAAAAAAGCATTCGAGTGACCACTCGCCCAAAAAAAGATCCAGCCATTCATAAAACATGACTTACTCGCACACTCGACGACATTCCGAGTGGGTGCTATCTTATTTTCCTCGCCTGAGTTCGCTACAAACTCCACGAGTGATGACTAAAACAGCTCACTTGATTTTTTATTCCAAGTGGGTGCATTGCTAAATCAGGCTCCGTGGCTTAAACAAAAACGATTATGCCTGGGCTACGACACACTGTACCCAGATGCCACGCAAGCTTAGCGTGTAGGTAAGACCCCGCTGCGCAGAACGGCCGGGCCGGGACTTGCCGCAGAGCGATTTCACTCCCGACCTTTTCCATGCGCTTGCGTGATAGAAAGAGCAGAGCGGACGCGCTCAGGCTATGTGCTTAGGCTGGCGGCAATTGATCCTATAAGACCTACAGCGGCATGACTTTTCTTGACACCAGTGTTCCAAGTTCATGTCGAGGGACATGAGCTTGATCGGGCTACTGTGGTATTTGTCACTAGAACAATTTACCAAGGCTCGACCAGTCGACTCCTTCGGCCCTTTCAGCTTAGCAATCCCTCGAAACAGATATTGGCATGGCTCAAAACTGCCAGCGACTCGTGGCGATACCACGCTTACAAACAATAAGGCGCATATGAATTCGAGTCCCTGCGCGACTCTTCGAGTCCCCCAGGCACTCGGGGGCTACTGATGAGGGGGTGACCCCCCGACTCCTACATGTGAGACTACCTCGTGCGTGTGAAGACAGAAGACCCGCTGGGAAGCTACGACAGGCCCGCGATTGGCCCAACCAAGCACCGATGTAGGAGTTCGCGACTAACATGGAAGGTGCAACTTGGCGTACAAGGCAGGACTAGAATTAGGAAACTACCTATTTAACCTAGCACGGACTCCCCGATACTTAGCCTAGTATATAAAGGTTGGGAGGGGATACATCCAGATCATCTCAATACGCATCTACTCATCCTAGCCTTGCGAGAACTCGCCTTGGCCTCCATTGTAATCGCCCCCTCATGTGATAATATCGAGCAGGAAGTGCTTCTCCTGTTAGCCGACGAGTATCATCCAACCTGTGCCTATCTCTATGACTAACCCAGGGTCCCTGACCATGGGATTTACCGGGGTTGATCCCCGTCACACTAGTTCTCATCTGTTTCGGGACATCATTCCCTCTTAATCTTCGGTCTTGCTTGATTAAAAGAATTTTGAAAGGGGTAAGAGGTACAAGAGATTTTGTTTTATCAAAAATATTTCTAACTAATGTCCATGCTAACTAGGATGGTACAGTCTTAACAGAGGCTCTAATACCAAGTCTGTGGCACCCCGGACTATATGTCCGCAGCGACCAGCTGTGCATACTGCCATGCTCCCATGATCAGTGTCGCATGACGCACAACTCGAGAATGGATACATCGGATCAGATGTTAATACAATACCGAATACAAAGTCATACAACAACAAAATCTTACACGGCCTCATCGGGCTCAAATAGCAGCGGAATAAGCAAAAGCAGGATAAGTAGTAACGGCATAATCCACAGGGCAGTTCAGAGCATAGCACGTCCTAGTAATCATTGGTAGTATCATAGTCAAATACCTGCTCCTCCAAGCCTGGTCGATTGAATAACCAGGGACAAAGCCGTGAGTACATACAAAGTACTCGCAAACCACCTAAAGAAAGAAACAAGTTTTGCATACGAAAATAATAGGATGGCTATATGGTGGAGTTTTTCATAGGGATTTCCTATCTACTCAAGATTATTATTAAGTTGGCAAATTTTTACTTGGCAAGTTTTATTTTCCACAAATGAATTTGGATAAGTCAAGTCCAACCTTTTTCGACAATATCAACATCATCATCGCGAACCATAAACTCGGTAATAGACTTTCTGATCTATTCCCCACAAAGTGTGGTCTCACTAGCTGTCCATGATCGTGGACTCCGGCTACTCGAATAGTTTTTACTCTGCAGAGCTTGTACACTTTACCCACCACATTTGATACATCCGCCGTGTGTCCCCACGGATCGTCATACCTCAGTATGCGGGTCTCGGATAATCGACATAGTCTTCCCCTTGCCTACCCTAGTACAGGTGATATACCCGATGCCCACATCCTGAACTGTCCGCGTGCAGGGTCATTCTCCTCTTGGACACATGCCTTCATTGTAGTAGAGGTGCGGCAAAGTTCTATGCCACCGCTACCTCGGCAGCGACCTCGCCTCCGACGCATCAGTAGGGTTACAGGCTTCTATGTATTATGTAGTTAGAACATCCCCGTACTAAGATACGCAAGCTTCCAACTAGCCCTGTCCCATACTAGAGTATAGTGGTTGTACTGTAAGTCTAGGTTTTGGCGGCACTTATAGAGAGTCACTCCAGACTTTGTCCATGTCCGACGATGTTCCACAATCCCGGCCATACCACATTCTTAGGTGTATGCCGTACCATATAGGGTGAAGTATGAATATCCATGATTATTTGTAATGCTAATTACTAAACCGAAATGATGGTCTCGACAGAACGTCGGGATCACCGGGGTTCTATTTTGTTCTCCCAAATAGGTAGGCTTATGGGGTGTGTGGAGTTTTCTAGAATAACTAATATAATCCCAACCCATATGAACATAATAGCATGATACAATATAAATGATACGAAGAAAAGTAAAAATGGGTAAAGCAGAGTTTGAGTTTTGACGGCGGCTTGCCTTCGTCGGCGGTGATCTCCTGGTCAGTCTCGGGGTCAGCTTGGAGGTAGACTTGTCCTGCAGGGTCAATCGTCTCGTCTACACGTTGCGGAACAAGGAAATTCACAATATTACAACGGGGCAATAGAAAGCACATTATTTCATCACTCAATTTTCACAAACAACAGCAAGCACCAAACGACAAATAATTTTCAAGGTTTTATATTTATTAAGTTTTAAATTTTATAACATCTCAACAAGGTTAAAATTTATAACATGGCAATGGAATAAAAATATAATAAAATTATTACAACAAGATTATATTAACTATCTTACCTTAAGCAATGTTTTTCACTCAAATTAATCACTAACTTCTTTTTAAATATTTATATTAACTAAATGCATAAAAATTTGGTACTGACCAGAGGCTATTTTAATAAAGTTTTAACAATTTAATACTAGTAACATAAATTCTATAGAAATTAACTAGCAATAGAAATAATAATAAAGGGTCACAATTTTATATAAGCAAAACAATATTCCACACATGCAGAAAAATAAAGCATAATTCTATGAACATCACAAAATTTATTTCACATTTTTCTGAGCTATATATATATATTTAATATTCCAATGGTTTTGCAGATTTTTTTTAAAAAGGAAACAGCAAGCCGTCTTGGGCTAACAGGCGCCCACGCGCGGTCTTCTCCAGTGGACCGAGCCCGGGCATAGTGCAGCGGTTTATTTTTATTTTTTTGGAAACCAAGGGGTACGGGCCTTTCTTGGTCGTTGGGTCAAGTCTGATCTGACGGCCAGGGGGGCGTCTTCCTCCTATCTCGGGCACGAGAAGAGGCCCTCTGGCCATGGCGCATAGGGCAAGGGCAGGGCTCACCAGAGCGTCTCCCGGCGGCGGCTGACGAAGGCGAGCGGCGGCGGAGCTTTGGGGCGGCGAGGGCAACCCGTTTTTGCCAAAAATGGCGGGCGGGGACGTCGGGTGGAAGGGGGGCTCGGGGTAGGCAGTGGGGTAGACGGGTGTGGCTCAGGGCGTCTCCTCCGCGTCTCCCCATGCCGGTGGCTTGTCGACGGCTTCTGCTCCGGCGTGGGGGCGGAGAGGGGGCTCGTCGGCCAGCCCTCCCGCCTCCTCCTTCTCTTACTTTCCCCCTTCTCCCTCCTAGCTTCTCCCCCTTCTTTCCCCTAGCTCTTCCTTCTCTGCATTACTTCCGATCAGGGCTGGGGTGGTGTGGCGCTGGGGTGTGCTGGAGAGTTGAGTGAGGAATGAGGGGAGGGGTACGGCCCCCTTTTATAGCAGCAGGAGAGGGAGCTCGGGCGGGAAACGGTGAGCAGGGGCGGGCTAGCGCGCGCGATCGGCCGGGGTGGCGATCCGCAGCCTCGCCGCGCACTGGACGAATGGGGCCGCGCTTGGGGTGACGTAGGCAGGATGACTCCATTTGCGGGTCCCACGACTTACGTCAGCGTGAATGAGAGAGGCTGGCCAGTAGGGTTTGGACGTCAGGGAGCGGAAGTTAGAGAGAAAGCGAGATCGGCTCAGCCCAGTAGGCTAGGGCTAGTCTAACTCTTCTTTTGTTTGAAAAAAAAAGCACTGATCTTTTTAGGTTTGCCAAGCTCTAAATCCGGTTTGGTTTAAATTTGAAACAAAATTTCAAATTTAAACCTCCTAAATACTTTATAAACTCCAGGGGTATTATCCTAATATAGTTAGAATTTTTAGGGAGTTTTTAATTCTGTTTAAAATATTATTACTATTATAGTAATAGTAATAAATCATTTATCCCTTTTTAAATCTTTTAATTAAATACTTTTTTCTATAGAGATATTTTTAGTTATTTAAGCAATGAATTCCTGTGATGTCAAAGATTTATTTAGAACAAAATTTATTGATCCTAATTTCCTATGGTGGTAAAAAGTGTGAGTATTATAATATAAGTGGAGTGCTTAAACATTTTTATGGGTTAATTCTTTAGCAAGACAAGACAACAACACAAGGAAAGCAATACTTTCCAGGGTAAGGAAGTCTAAAGACATGGTAATAACATGGCATGGCAAGGAACAACCAACAAAACAAAACAAGGCAAAACAATCTTATCAATCCAGGCATGGCATGGCAACACAACAAAGAAAGTTTTTTGTTTACCCTAAAATTTAGCATTAATATAACAAGGAAATAAAAGTTGGGGTGTGACAGAAGGTATGCGGATATCTGACCCAGAGCCTGATTAGGAACAAGAAGGCAGCAGCGGCGTCCCAATCGCAGTTGCAGGAGTTTGCATGGAAGAAACACCACTACCTCAACTGTCGCCGGTCCAGTTGATCCAGCTCGGAATTAAGCTGATAGCCCATCTGGGGCCGATGGTCGTGAACCAGTTCGGCGTACGTCTGCCTTCCGGAGGTTGGAACTCGGAGGGCCGAGCCGGCAGCCCTGATCTCTTACTCAGGAAGAGCAAGAAGAGGCAGAGGAAGCAGAGCGACTGCTGCACACTCCCATTGGCGTGACCACCCCGGAAAGGCAATGCCTAGAAGCAGCCAGATTCACTAACCTTGCTTACAGAGAACGACTAACCGAGTTGGAAAATACCTTAGAGCGTCAAGCCCGAGAGGTTTCTCATCTCAAGCAAAGCAGAACCAGTCGCTAGTTGTGAGGGCAGGGAAGAGAGCCTTTCCGATCCATGGAAACTCCAGCGGAGAACCTCATAGTGGAAACTCGTATTGCTAACTCTTTGCAACCTAGTTGGTCAGCATCAGAGGGAATTCAACACTTGGCAGTCCTGTTGTAGACAGCAGTAGAGAAAAATGATGTGGTCAGTCAATCAATGCAGTGTGTTCATTCTCAAGTTGCTCCCGCTGGAACATCCCAATCAGTGCACACACCCTATGGTGACACTCGGAGAAACATGAACACCTCACCTCGGCACAGAAATGATCCCCGAGAAGGATATTGCCATGACCAATATCGTCGTACAGAGCATCAGGGGTAGGATAATTATGAGGCTCACAGATCTGAACAGGGTGCTCCACATAGAGAGGAGTTCCATCAGCGTCGAGCCGATCATCAGGGTGGCCGATACATTGATGTTGATGATGACGCCCGGAGTCATCTAGTGCAGAGCCGAGTTGATCGCGCTAGGTCCCATTGGCAAGATTAGGCTCGCCCCTCAATGGCTACAATGCCATTTTGTTTCAGCGAGAGGATTCGATCCACTTCAATTCCTCCTCACTTCCGAATAGCGCAAGGGGTGGACAAGTACCAGGTGATGCCAAGCCTCAGACGTGGTTGGATGACTACCGAATAGCAGTACAAATCGGAGGGGGAGGAGATGAGATAGCCATGATCCACCTCCCTTTGATGCTGGAGGGTTCAGCTCGGACGTGGTTGAACCAACTCCCCCCTAGTAGTATCTGGGTTTGGGAAGACTTGGAGAAAGTTTTTGTCAAAAAAATTGAAGGAACTTACAAGAGACCTGGAGGTTTGACCGAGTTGCTGCTATGTGTTCAGAGAAACACTGAGTCCACTCGAGATTACATCCAGCGGTGAATTACGCTTCATAACTCAGTAGAAGGAGTCTCTGAGTTCCAGGCCATTCACGCTTTCAAGAAAGGAGTTAAGTACAAAGAACTCAGCCTCAAGCTAGCAAGGTCTCCACATGTTACTTAACTCGGGAGGTTGATGGAGATAGCGAACAAGTACACCAACAGCAAGAAGAGATCCGTCAAAAGAATCAAAAACAACGAGGGGGAGGTAGTAGCTCGGCACCAAACACCAAACCGAAGGCTGGTAACAACAAAAAGTGGAAGGAAGAAGATGCTCTGACTGATGCTGAGCTAGTAGCAGCGGCCAATGCCTCAGGAATTCATGGAAGAATGCAGCCAAGAAAGGAATGGCAGCCTCGTCGGAAAAAACCAGCAAATGTTGATGATGTCTTAGACCAACCTTGTCCTCTCCATACAACCAGAGATGTTGAAGCAAAGTTGATCCTCCCGAAGCACACAGCTCGGCAATGTCGTCTCATCAAAAGGGCAGCTCATAACGCAAAGGCAGAACCTCAGCAAGACAAAGAAACTGGCAAGAAGAAGGCAGCCAACTCGGACTTGGATAGCGATGGTTACCCCCGAGAGGACGGCGTGTTGGGATACGGGGCAGAATACACAAATTTTTCATACCTACGGTACCCGAACCCAAGATCTATGCTATGGCGATGTAAAGTAACGGAGGGAATCGGTGTTCATACCTTTGAAGACTGAAAGAGGGAAACGTTCTTGCGAACGAGGCTGGCGTAGACTCGGAACTACGACCTCTCTGTCATGTAGTATACCAGCGGCGAGGATGACTCCCGGTTGACCTCCAGCGATGAAGTAGCACCACAGGTGTAGTGCCTCGAAGAGATTATACACGTACGATACAATCGATGTTCCTCCCGGGCCCCGAACCAGGCGAGCAGCAGAAGAAAGACGGATTCGGATCCCGACTCCAGCAGAGCGACGGCCTGCCTTATGGTGGAGAACTTCAGTCCAGGTGCAGACTCCAAACAAGGGGAGTCCACTTCCAGGAAGGAGAAGGAGAGAGAGAGGAATAATTGTGTGTTGGAAAAAAGGGGGGTGTACCCCTCCTTACATAGGCCAAGGGGGGCGACATCCTCCTCCCCTCCCCCATGTGGGACTAAACTCCCAAGAGGGGAGTGCGCCGGCCTAAGGGGGGATGGGCCTCACCCTTGGCGCCAAGCCCAAGGGGGGAAACCCCATCCTCCCCTAATGGGCCCCATAGGCCCATATAGCCTTTTTACATTTTTTAAATTATTTTAATATGTTTAAATATTTAATTCAAATAATTAAATAATAAGACATTATTAAAACAACTTAAACTTTATTTTGAACCATTCAAAATGTCCGGAACAACTTTCGTCCTCCTCCGGAACTATTCCGGTGATTTCTCCTATTTCACCGATTGATCCCGAAACTGTCCTATGCATCGACTGCCCTTAAGTGTAACACCCTAACAGTCCGGGAAACAGAAGATATGGTCGAGACTCTTCTCATTGTCCAATGACTAGTCAGTTGGACCTGGTTACAATCCTTGACAGCCCCTGCGCTTCCATCGAATGAACTTCAATCGCTTTTGGAAACCGTTAACGATAAGACGTAATCCCTTTGTGTTGCGGTACTTTGTTTGTCCGAGGTTCGATCGTCGGTATCCCACATACTTTGTTCACATCTCGTTCACAACAAACAAGTTTACTCGTCCATGCCTATTTCATCTCCCATGACCTAGTCACCTGCTTGCAAGCTTATTGATGCAATATCACCGAGTGGGCCCAGAGTACCTGTCATGTTACAAGGACTGACAAATCCCGCTCTGATCTATTAACATACTCATCAACCGTCTATTTCGGAATACCCAAAGTGCACCGTTATAGCCAGCATATTTCAGTCAGGCGGTGGGATACAAATCAAAGTCTCCTCATAGATGACAATTACGTATGATCATTACGGTCTAAGGACTAAGCCATACGTTACAAAGTCATCGCAACGCTGAACTATGTGACTCGATCACATTGCAATACTTTAGATGGGTGTATGTCCATCACATCATTCCCCTAATGATATGACCTCATTGTCAATGGACTTAAGTGTCGCCATGATCAGGAAAGCTTGATCAATCAATTTCCCAATGAGATAGTTTACCCGAGTTAAACTATGGACCTATGTTTTGTACTACACCTATATTAGTATTTCCAAGTAATACAGTTATAGCACAGTATAAAACGTATTATGAACAAAACGGATATGTGACAAATATCTTTATTAATTTGTCTCTAGGGCACATATCCAATAGTCTCCCACTTGCACTAGAGTACAAATTACACTAGTTTACATCAGGTATGTATCTAACACCAATAGTCTCTCGGTGTTCTTCAAACTTTCCCTTTGGAAGAGGTTTAGTCATCGGGTCTGCTGCGTTCAGAGACGTATGTATCTTGTGAATCCTAGCATGTCCATCCCGAACGTAGTCTCGCTTCACATGGAACTTTCGGAGAATGTGCTTGGCTATAGAGTGAGTTCTTGGATCCTCAGTGTTAGCAATGGCACCTGTGTTGTCGCAGAAGATTCCCACGGGGTCAGTGCAACTGGGAAAGACGCCAAGCTCGATCACGAACTTCTTCTGCCACAACACCTCATTTGACGCTTCGCAAGCGGCAATATACTCCGATTCCATTGTAGATTGGGCGACGACTGACTGTTTGCCGCTCCTCCAGCTAATTGCGCCACCGTTCAACATGAAAACGTATCCCGTCTGGGATTTCGAATCATCTAGGTCTGAGCCGAGGCTTGCATCAACGTAACCCTTTACGGTGAGCTCCCCATCAACTCCTCCATAAAAGAGAAAGAGATCCTTTGTTCTTCTCAAGTACTTTAGGATGTTCTTTACTGCGGTCCAGTGAGCCATTCCCGGATTACCCTGGTAGCGATTAGTCATACTATTAGCCAGCGCTAAATCCGGTCGGGTACATAACATAGCATACATGAGAGAACCTATGGCTAAGGCATAGGGTTTTGAGGACATTTCCTCCTTCTCTTTTGCTGTAGTCGGGCACTGAGTCACGCTTAACTTGACACCTTTTATAACTGGCAAGAGGCCTCTCCTGGAGTTATCCATACTGAACCTTTTCAATATCTTGTCAATATAAGTGCTCTGACTCAAAGCCAATAGTTGATTAGGTCTATCTCTATAGATCTTAATCCCCAACATGTACGCAGCTTCACCAAGGTTCTTCATGGAAAATTGTCCATTCAGATATTCCTTCACTTCTCCTAAGAATTTCTTATCGTTCCCTCTTAGCGATATGCCATCTACATATAACACAAGGAATGCTACAGAGCTCCCACTCAGATCCTTATAGACGCAGAACTGTTTGACGTTTTGGAAAAATCCAAAAGCTTTAATGACCTCATCAAATCGAAGATTCCAGCTCCGAGATGCTTGCTTCAACCCATAGATGGACCGTTCAAGCTTGCACACCTTACCGGCATTCCTTGTATCGATAAACCCCTCTGGTTGCATCATATACAACTCTTCCTCAATGTTGCCATTTTGGAATGCAGTTTTCACATCCATCTGCCATATCTCGTAATCATGATATGCAGCTATTGCTAGTAGGATCCGAATAGACTTTATCATAGCTACAGGAGAGAACGTCTCCTCGTAGTCAACTCCTTGAATTTTTCAGAACCCCTTCGCGACAAGTCGAGCTTTGTAGACAAATACGTTTCCGTCTGCGTCAGTCTTTTTCTTGAAAATCCATTTATTCTCGACGGCCTTGCGGTCCTCGGGAATATCCACCAAAGTCCAAACTTTTTGGTGTACATGGAGTCTATTTCGTATTTCATGGCTTCAAGCCATTTCTCGGACTCGGGTCCCTCCATTGCTTCTTTGTAACTCATAGGTTCATCTGACTCATCAGCTGAGATTGCATTCACAAGTTCTCCGTAAAACTCAGTAGCTTGACGGACTCTTCATGACCTATGGGGCATAATAGGTTCTTCTTCATTCTCATCATGATCATCATGTATGTCATGATCGTTATGAATGTTGTTCTGGCCATTCTCTTTAGCTCCCACTATGGAAGAAGGTTCCAGAACAACTTCTGTGGCCGTTTCTTCCAATTGGAGTGATTGGTCAGTCACTTCATCGAGGTCTATTTTCCTCCCACTCAACTCTTTCGAGAAAAACTCTTTCTCAAGAAAGTGTCCAGTCTTGGCAAAAATGTTTTTCTCTCAGACTGATTGTAGAAGGTGTATCCACATGTTTCCTTGGGATAGCCCACAAAGATGCACTTATCCGCCTTGGATTCAAGTTTGTCAGGCTGTAGTTTCCTAACATAAGCCTCACAACCCCAAATCTTCAGGTGAGACAACTTTGGTTTCGTGCCATGCAATTCTTCAAATGGTGTTGTCTTTACGGATTTGGATGGTGCCCTATTAAGAACGTAAGCGGCAGTTTCTAATGCATACCCCCAGAATGACACAGGAACATCAGTATGAGAAATCATCGATCATACGCTATCCAATAGGGTTCGATTACATCGTTCAGCCACACCGTTTCTCTGAGGTGTGCCTTCCGGCGTAAGCTGTGGTACTATGCCACAAGACTTCAGATGATTGCCAAACTCGTGACTTAAATACTCGCCACCTCGATCCGATCGGAGGTGCTTGATTTCCTTTCCGAGTTGATTCTCGACCTCATTCTGAAATTCCTTGAACCTTTCAAAGGTTTTAGACTTATGCTTCATCAAGTAAATATACCCATATCTACTCAAGTCATCAGTAAAGGTCACGAAGTAAAGGAGACCATTGCGTGTGGGGATGTTCATGGGTCCACATACATTTGTATGTATGATCCCCAATAAGTCATCCGCACGCTCCATTATCCCATTGAATAGAGTCCTTGTCATTTTGACCATGAGGCATGGTTCACATCTATCAAGGGATCCAAAATCCAATGAATCAAGAAGTCCATCCTTATGGAGCCTCTCCATGCGCTTTATACCAATATGACCAAGTCGGCAATGCCACATCATCATGTGCTCTTCATCACTACTCTTTAATCTTTTGGCCTCTATATTGTTAATGTGACACACGTCACCATCGAGATCAAGTACGAATAAACCACGTTGCTCCGGCGCGTGAACATAAAACACTTCATCCTTATAAATCGAACAACCAATTGTATCAGACTTAAAAGAATAGTTTTATCGCTTCAAGCAAGAGCCACTAACAATGTTCACACTCAATGCGGGTACATAGTAGCATTTATTTAGAACCAAAACTAATCTCGAAGGGAGACTAAGATGCTTCGTGCCGACCGCCAACGCATCAATTTGACAGCCATTCCCCACGCTTATCTTCACTTCATCTTTCAGCAAGCGTCTCTTATTCCTTAGTCCCTGAACGTAATTAGAAATATGAGCGACAGATCCTATATCAAGTATCCAGGATGTGTTCCCGGCGCTTGTCAAGAAAAGATCAACAATATGTATATCAAATATACCTTCGTCTCTCTTGGCGACCTTGCCAGCCTTCTTGTCCTTTAGGTACTTGGGGAAGTTGTGTTTCCAGTGACCTTCACCCTTGCCGTAGAAGCACTCAACTCCGGTTTGGGCTTAGGTGCCTTGGGAGGAACGACAACTGACGTGCCATCCCTTTTGGGGCCACCTCTCTTAGCCTTCTCCCGCCTGCTTGACTTCTTAAACTCAGTGCTCTTGTTGACCATGAAGACAGCGTGCTCCTTCTTGATCTCAACCTCAGCACTCTTCAGCATGGCGAACAACTCAGAAGGGTTTTTGGTCATCCCCTGCATGTTGTAGTTCAGCACAAAGCCTTTGTAGCTAGGGGGAAGCGACTGCAACACCCTATCAACAACAAGTTCATCTAGAATCTGACATTCGAGAGCATTCAAGCGTTGAACGTAGCTAGACATCTTGACCACCTGCTCACTCACGCTGTCGTGCTCGTCCATATTTGCTGAGAAGAAGGCTTCAGAAGCCTCATACGGTTCAGCCCAGGCTTGAGGTACAAATAATGCCTTGAGGTCGGTGATAATCTCATATGCACCCATCCTCTCAAAGCGTTTCTGCAGCTCAGCCTCCATGGAGTAGAGCATGCCACTCAGGACAAGGTTGTAATCATCAGTCTTGGAGAGATAAACATTCTTCTCATCTTGACTGGCATCATATGCTGGTGCGTCACCTAATGCGCCTTCTAGTACGTATGCCATTTTGAGGGGAACGAGGAGAATCCTCAGGGTGCAGAACCAGTTAGTGAAGTTTGACCCGTCAGTTTTCAGTTTGTATTTCTCTAGGAATGATCCTAAGTTGAACGAGGGGCGTGGTGCTGCCATCTACGAACTTTGATTCACAAGGATACATATTTAGACTTTTGTTCATAATGTGGAGTTTTCAATTTAATCTTCAAAATTCTAGAAAGCTCCCACTTAGATAAACATCTCTCAATTTAAATAAGTGATTACACAATCCCAGACCCCATACCTCCCCTGATCGTCACGGCCATCAGTATGCGACCCAGGTAGGCCTCTAAGCCAATCACATCAGGTATGTGACTCGTGCTCGATCTTTCGATCTACTGTGTTCCAGGCCCACATCTACATATTTCAAGCCTGTCAATCGAACCTTCATGTGAGCTGTTCAGCAAGGCCATATCTGCATATGCCAGGCTTGCCGAACCCAACCTCATGCGAACGCCGTTTAATATGTGTGACACCCGATATGTACAGAATGTTGGCCATATGGGAGAAGCTTCCAGGCGGTGCCCACCAAGGGAGAACACAATGTTGGTATTGTGAGAGATGGTCCTATTTGTGCTACCGTCGTCATATCTAGCATACTAGCATAAACAGGAAGTAAAACTGTAAATCATACAAACAATGATCCCCCTTCATGCAAAGCAATGTCAAACGCCTTTCTACTTTAGCTTGTGCAAGTTTTACGTGGATGCCAGGCGTTTCGAGAGAGAGAACCGTTTCTATCCTGCGAAAAACATGCCACAACACCGTCTCCCATCCGTCTCTATTACACCCCTGTCGGGTCCCTCCGTTCCACACATCTTCGCATCGCTAATGCAGAGAGACAGACACCCCCCCAGCCACTTTATATGGTACAAACCATATGTCAAGCATGGAACCAGTCTCGCTTAAACGCGTAAGGTCTGTCGGGGGCGCTTCATCAAACATTGCCGCAACGCTAAATGAGTACACGTGGGAGGGTAACGAATGAAGATTCGATGCCCACATCCTAGATGTGTTCTACCCGTACAATACATCTATGCATAGCTAGCTCTGATATCACTGTTGGGATACGGGGCAGAAAACACAATTTTTTCATACCTACGGTACCCGAACCCAAGATCTATGCTATGGCAATGTAAAGTAACGGAGGGAATCGGTGTTCATACCTTTGAATACCGAAAAAGGGAAACGTTCTTGTGAACGTGGCTGGCGTAGACTCAGAACTACGACCTTCCTGTCGTGTAGTAGACCACCTGCAAGGATGACTCCCGGTTGACCTCCGTCGATGAAGTAGTACCACAGGTGTAGTGCCTCGAAGATATTATACACGTACGATACAATCGATGTTCCTCCCGAGCCCCGAACCAGGCGAGAAGCGGAAGAAAGACGGATTCGGATCCCGACTCCAGTAGAGTGATGGCCTGCCGTATGCTGGAGAACTCCAGTTCAGGTGTAGACTCCAAACAAGGGGAGTCCACTTCCAGGAAGGAGAAGGAGAGAGAGGAATAATTGTGTGTTGGAAAAAAGGGGGGTGTACCCCTCCTTATATAGGCCAAGGGGGGTGCCATCCTCCTCCCCTCCCCCATGTGGGAGTAAACTCCCAAGGGGTGTAGTGCGCCGGCCTAAGGGGGGATGGGCCCCACCCTTGGCGCCAAGCCCAAGGGGGGAAACCCCCTCCTCCTCTAATGGGCCCCATAGGCCCATATAGCCTTTTTCCATTTTTAATTATTTTAATATGTTTAAATATTTAATTAAGATAATTAAATAATAAAACATTATTAAAACAAATTAAACTTTATTTTGAACCATTCAAAATGTCCGAAACAACTTCCGTCCTCCTCCGGAACTATTCCGGTGATTTCTCCTATTTCACCGATTGATCCCGAAACTGTCCTATGCATCGATTTCCCTTAAGTGTAACACCCTAACGGTCCGGGAAACAGCAGATATGGTCGAGACTCTTCTCATTGACCAATGACTAGTCAGTTGGACCTGGTTACAATCCTTGACAGCCCCTGCACTTCCATCGAATGAACTTCAATCGCTTTTGGAAACCGTTAACAATACGACGTAATCCCTTTGTGTTGCGGTACTTTGTTTGTCCGAGGTTCGATCGTCGGTATCCCACATACCGTGTTCACATCTCGTTCACAACAAACAAGTTTATTCGTTCGTGCCTATTGCATCTACCGTGACCTAGTCACCTGCTTGCAAGCTTATTAATGCAATATCACCGAGTGGGCCCAGAGTACCTATCCTGTTACAAGGACTGACAAATCCCGCTCTGATCTATTAACATACTCATCAACCATCTATTTCGGAATACCCAAAGTGCACCATTATAGCCAGCATATTTCAGTCAGGCGGTGGGATACAAATCAAAGTCTCCTCATAGATGACAATTAAGTATGATCATTACGGTCTAAGGACTAAGCCATACGGTACAAAGTCATCGCAACGCTGAACTATGTGACTCGATCACATTGCAATACTTTAGGTGGGCGTATGTCCATCACATCATTCCTCTAATGACATGACCTCATTGTAAATGGACTTAAGTGTCGCCATGATCAGGAAAGGTTGATCAATCAATTGCCCAATGAGATAGTTTACCTGAGTTAAACTACGGACCTATGTTTTATACTACACATGTATTAGTATTTCCAAGTAATACAGTTATAGCACAGTATAAAACGTATTATGAACAAAACGGATATTTGACAAATATCTTTATTAATTTGTCTCTAGGGCACATATCCAACACGGCGTGCTAGTCATCTTTGCTGGTAGAAAATCAAAGAGAATTGAGAAAATATGATTCAGAGAATTCAACTCAGCAGCCCCATAGTTCCAAGTTACATGAAATGGGTTGATACTCCGATCACATTTGACCAGTCGGATCACCCTCCTCATATTCTCATCCGGGAAGGCATGCTCTGATAGTTGACCCGCTGGTCGATACAGGCAACAAAAATTTCAGGTTGAGAAATGTCCTGATGGATGGGGCAGCGACATAAACATTCTGTATGCCAGCACCTTGAAAATCATGAATATCCCGATGTCCAAACTTCAAAAGGGCTACTTGGAATTTCATGGAATCATTCCAGGAAAGAAGGCACACTCGATGGGCATGATTACTCTCAATGTCGTCTTTGGAACCCCAAGTAATTTTCGAAAGGAGAAGATTACTTTTGAGGTAGTCGACTTTCCAAGTGCATACCATGCCTTACTCGGAAGACCAGCCTACGCCAAATTTATGGCCATACCCTGTTATGTCTATCTAAAGCTGAAGATGCCTGGACCACATGGTGTCATTACCATCGCAGGGGATTACAAGCAAGCTGAGGACCTATTGCAGAAAGGGTAATTGATTTTTGATCAGCAGATGGCTGAGGTGGAGTTGGCCGAGTACAAGAAAGCTGTTGATTCGTCCGAGATGCTCCAGCCTAAGAAAGCATCATCATTTGAGTCAGCAGGGGAAACGAAGGGAGTGCAAATTCATCCCACAGATAAGGATAAGTTCACCAATATTTCAACCGACTTGGACCCAAAATAGGAACTCGAGCTCATCAACTTCCTCCGTGAGAATTGGGATATCTTTGCATGGAAGCCCTCTGATATGCCTGGAATTACAAGGGAGTTGGCTGAGTACAAGTTACATGTCGATCCAAAAGAAAGACCAGTTAAAGAGTCCCTTAGGAGTTTTTCTTCCGAAAAAAGAAAAGCTATCGGACAGGAAGTAGCAAGATTGTTAGCAGTCGGATTCATCAGGGAGATTTTCCACTCCGAGTGGTTAGCTAACCCTATAATGGTTCCGAAGAAAGATAAAACTTGGAGAACTTGTGTTGATTTTTCCCTTCATAACAATAAATTTTGTCCAAAGGACCATTTCCCTCTACCTCGCATTGACCAGATTGTGGATTCCACATCAGGATGCGAAAGATTGTGTTTCCTCGATGCATACTCGGGTTATCATCAAATCCGGCTATATGAACGAGACGAACTGAAAACAACATTCATAACCCCATTTGGATGTTTCTGTTACACTACAATGCCATTCGGACTTAAGAATGCAAGGGCCACATATCAGCGCGTGATGCAAAACTGCTTGATTTGGAAAATTGGCAGGAATGTTGAAGTATATGTGGACGATATTGTAATCAAGTCAGCTGAAGCGAATAGTTTGTTAGCAGATTTGGCTGAAACTTTTCAGAGTCTCCGAGCTTACAATATCAAGTTAAATCCAAAAAAATGTGTTTTTGGGGTTCCAGCAGGGAAGCTAGTCGGATTTATGGTCTCTGAACGAGGGATCGAGGCCAACCTGGAAAAAATTGATGCAGTACAAAACATGAAGCCACAAAGAGAGCTCTGGGATGTCCAAAAACTGACAGGGTGCCTTGCAGCACTCAGCCGATTTATTTCCAGATTGGGAGAGAAAGCCTTACCTCTCTACTAGCTGATGAAAAAATCGCCGAAGTTTGTTTGGACCAAAGAAGCCCAAGTGGCTTTTGATGAGTCAAAAGGCAATTATCAACTCGGCCAGTCTTAGCAGCCCCAAAAGAAAAAGAACCACTCCTATTATATATTGTAGCCACAAGCCAAGTTGTTAGTGTAGCTATAGTGGTGGACAGAGAGGAAGAAGGCAAAGCACAGAAGGTGCAAGGCCTGTGTACTTCATCTTCGAGGTACTTACACCATCCAAACAATTTTATCCTCACTATCAAAAACTAGCAATGGGAATTTACCTGGCATCTCAGAAACTTGCACATTATTTCAAAGACCACTCCATTACTATTGTCTCAGAAGCTCCTCTGGCAGATATCATGAACAATAGATATGCAACAGGAAGAATTGCAAAGTGGGGACTAGATTTACTTCCTTATGATATCCACTACCAGCCAAAGAAAGTGATGAAGTCACAATCTTTAGTGGACTTCTTGGCCGAGTGGACTGAAGTACAGAATCCCCCACAGTCAATCCCCGAGCATTGGATTATGTTATCTGATGGATCCAAAATGTTAAACGGAGCTGGGGCAGGAGTGGTATTGGTCTCACCAAGAAAAGATGAAATGAGATATGTTCTCCAAATACATTTCCCAGCAACAAACAATGAAGTCGAGTATGAGGCCCTTCTGTACGGTTTAAGGATGGCCATTTCACTTGGAGTTCGGAGGCTGATGGTATTCGGAGATTTAGACCTGGTTATAAATCAAGTCATGAAGGAATGGAACATTCAAGGTCTAACAATGAAAACTTACTGTGTATCAGTCAGAAAATTGGAGAAAAAATTTGATGGGCTCGAGCTCCATCACATTCCAAGGGCTCAAAACCAAGCAGCAGATGAATTGGCCAAACTAGGATCAACTCGGAGTCAGATTCCATCAGGAGTTTATCTGGAACATTTGCACTCTCGTACCGTCAAAGAAGACCCCACTACAACAAAATAAAGATTAAGTAACACAATCATGTAACATATAGAAAAATGTGTTACTGAGCAAAATCGTAGTAACACATCATGTGTGTTACAACCCGAACGGTGACACATAGTTGATAAGATTCGAAAATGTGTTACCGGTGCATTACCATAGTAACATATAAGTTTGTGTTACTCTTGGTGTGTTACAACTATTGTACAACAACCAATAATCATCTGTCGTTGCATACTATTACAAGCATATAACCTTAGAGAAAAAAAGAATAGTGTAAACTATATTTAATAAAAAGGAATAGTGCCACAATGCTTACGAACATTAGTTCAAATTTTCACTCAATTAATTTTCTCAACAATCTTTGTCTATGACATAAGCTTGTACCTAGGTCTTGAGCACTTTTCTGTATTATTTGAACCTTAATTGAGATATATATATGATTCAAACTAGAATTGCTTCCAATATGTATGCATAAATTCATTCTTTTAACCTATCAAAAATAGTGAGACAAGTTAAATAAATAAATAAACAAAATTAATTGAGATATATATTTATCATTTTTTTAGAACATGCGGGCCTAAAGTGAGACAAGTTAAACAAATAAAATATAAAACAATATGCCAACTAGGAATCGAACTTGCTACCTCCTAGATGCAGAAAGAAGTGATCACCAACGAGCTACAACCACGGTTGAACATATTTCGAATAAAAATACTTTAATTCCTGCATAATGAACGGCTGGACTAAGGCCCATTAAAAAGTTAGCTGCTGGATTTGGCCCAGTTTGGGACGAGATAAATTGGCATGCGATTCCATGACCTTGGCCCAGTTTTGCTTCGTAAGGCTTCTTTTTCTGCTAGGTTTTTCTGAGCAGTTTTTTGTTTGTTTTTCTTCCGGTTTTTTATTTGGTTTTTCTGTTTAATTTACATATTTGTTTATATTTATATTTTACCATTTTCAATTTAATTAATTTTCTTGATTCGTGGATTTTCAAAATAATTTCAGAAAATTAAAATTCATAGACTTATTCAAATTCGTGATTTATTTAAAAAAAATGGGAAACTTTTACAGAACCATGAATGTTTTGGAAGTTGTGATTTATTTTCAAATTAGCAAACTTTTATTCGATTTCGTGAACATTTTCATTATCAAAAATATTAATGCCATAATAAAAAAGTTCAAATTCATGGACTTTTTTTCAAATACGTGAATTTATTTTGATGTTGGCAACTTTTCTCGAGTTCGCAAACATTTATTAGAATTGGTGAACTTTTTTTCCAATTCATTAACTTTTTTCAAGTTCACAAACTTTTTTCAAATTCATCAATGTTTTTTGAGTCGATGAACATTTTTTGAATTCCTGATCTTTTTATGGAATTGGCAAACATTTCTTTCAAATTAATGAATTTTAAATTCATGAACATTTTTCCAAGGAATGAACTTTGAGCTAGAGTACATGGCAAGATCCTCTAGAATGTCCACGCTTTGATGAAACCTCGACATGGTATCATATATAGATAGGCAAAGGATGCGATTGATCAGATGATCTCACGATTATGGAAAACCTATCTTTCATAATTGATGAATCTCTCATATAGCACATCCATCTTTATCCCCTTCTGAGCTTCCCTCTTTAATGACCCCGTTTTGGAAAAAATGAAGGAAAAGAATACAAATTCAATAAATGCAATCCTTTCGCATCGAGTCCTTTTATGTATACTATTTGCAAGGAAATAAAAAACTAAACTTTCAATATGATCATTCATGATTTTCCAAGGTGATGGCCATATTCATTGCATAGTTTATGATAATGAGTCCAAATTGGGCACATAGGTGCATCCTTCCGTTACAAACAATGTTGAAAAATCATCAATACCAATAGAACATAAATATGTTTACAAATAGAGTTTCTAATCTTTTTGTAAAAAAATAAATTATTTTCTCAGTGTAAAAAATATGTAATTTTTGTGAAGCGAGTACAAAAATGGTTGTAAAATGACACTACTCAGATTTCCACGGAAAGTATACCATATTTGATAGACAATTCTCATGTTTCATGGATTTTCTAGATTTCTAGCTTCTTTCGCACATTTAGTGCATATAATTCAAATTAGAATCATGAGTGCATAAAAATGTTGGAAAATTGGAAAATTCGCATATGATCCCGAGCATAGATGGACCAGAAATCTCTTCCATTGGAATGGGTTGGGAATCCGAGCCGATATTGTATCTCTTTGCGTATAAGGATGGTATTTGACCACCGACGTGACACATTTTTCAAGGACTACTCGCCATGTCGCGCCATCGTTGCTGTCCCGCACCCCTCCAGGCTCCAGCTCCGCCATTCTCATCGCTAAACAATCACCGTCGTTGCCGCCAGAACCTGCGCCTGCGAGGAGCAGGGACCATTTCAAGAGGTTCCCCGTCGAGATGGATATCTGCAGCCGGCATCAATGACAGCCGCACCTACTCACTTGGATCCTTCCGAGTACCACATTCACTGAGGTTAAGGCCATGGTGTCCGGCCGCGTGCCGAGCTCGCCAATACCTCATCCCTCAAGGTGACCTCCGTGGAAACCTGCAGGGACACAACCCATAGCCTGGAGGAGATGTGGATGTGGGATGCGGAGGTAGCCTCACCACCAGGGTCGAACTTCTGTCCCGACGCTCAGATGGAATGGAGCTTTCTATTCTACGACCCTACTTTCCTCTTATATATTTTTCGATCGTACGCCAGTATACGCGGTTGTATTTTCGATTTTGGATGTTACCTCCTGCCATGTGTCAGACTTTCGTGCAGATCCCAACCACCATATGGACATGCATGATTTCAGGATTAAATGCAACCACGATCAGTTTCGACATGCCCGCAAAAATTTGAGCTAAATATCCTATTTATATCCTTTAATCAGTGCATAGTCCTTATTTAAAAATATAAGAGAAGAAAAAAAGGAAATGGACGAAAGAAAAGATAAAAAAATCCGATACAAAAATATATCACATTAAAAAAATACGTTGTGTTTTGATTGGTCGAGTAGCCCTCCCACGGATCACGGGTCTTAACGGTTGGATTTGTTTAGATCGAACGGTTGCGGCTCTGCGGGAGCGGGGTGCCCTATATTTTGTCTTCTTATCCCTTCACACGCACGCCTAGCCATCGAAGTCGCTGCATACCACGCAACAAGTCGTCGCCGCTAGCCTGACGGCCTGATGCCGCCGCCGCTCGCCCCTTTTCTCTGTAGGTCGCCCACGCAAACCCTGGGCCCCGGGGCGGTTCCCCCCTCCCCACCAGCTTTGAGGAGGCCCGCGGAGGCGGCCAAGAGGAGTGCACAGCCGCCGGAGCCCTGGGAAGATCCACCCGAGCCCGTCGGCAATTTCCCTCCCTCTGGGCGGCCATGAGGAATTGAAGAGGCTTGAGCAGAACGAGCGCACGGACCATGCACGCCTCCCGCGTGACTAACCGGTCCTCGTCATCTGCTAGCATCCACGAGGAATCAATCTATATGTAAGCTAGCTTTCACAATAATCCATCTAGCAGGCTACTTGCTTGTTTGTGTACTAGTGCAAAGGGGAGCATGATGCGAGGCCGGCATCCAGGGTACTTAGTAATACAGTAGTAATAGTAGTACATGTTCCTGTTCATATCCGAATACCGTCACGTACTCATACATACTCGAATACTTGCAAACTGGTACGTATACATACATACCCGATTACCTGTGTGGTTTTTTAATCCAGCTAAATAGGTCTACGGACTGTCAAATTGGGTAGTATAAATTGTAAAAAGCAACACGAACATCTACTTTATTGACAGAGAATGTAGGTGTAATATCATGGTACGGGTTCTAGTAGACGTATGATCATTTTAGTGTAGTGTATCCCAGTTTTCACTATGAAAATACAGCAGAAGCTTGTCTTTTTTATTTCCATTTTAGTTCTTATATTTCTCATATCTCAGTCTCATATGCTAGTTTGTTATTATCCAATGGGTGATAGCATCACCTTTTACCAAGTACTCATACTGGTTACATTTTTATTTAGTTAAATGTAAGATACCATGATAAATTTAGCAAGTATCCATCCTGCTTAGATTATGCACAAAATAGGTTCTCCATTTAATTCAAAATTTTCTGAATATATGGTTTTACTGTGTGCTTGTAGACTGCAGCTTTTTGTTGTACAACTATTTTTATCTCAAGTTATTTATCATTCTATTCTTACATAATGTTTTTACACGGAGCTCGATTAGTGTCGACACGTCGAAGGTTTATGCATATCAGTTCCATGTTGCTTAAAGCCACTCTAATGATGGCTATTGGTTCCAGGTATACGTTTATGGACTCATATTGACGTGCTCATTGGTAATTTGTATAGAATCTTTATATTTTTTATAACTTTGCCATTGAATGTATACTGTTAGAAAACATCTTGAGAGTACTTTGGTTAGGTACTAGAAAGCACAGATATATTCACACACACATGCCCAACACAGCAACAAGCACGTACTGACGTACATACAACACAACATAGATGCTTTGTTCCATATTTGTCAATAGTATGCTGATGATCATGTGTAACCATTGACATATTCTTCATGCAAATACTATTACCATTGCTGATGAATGGTAATATGGATCATAATATAGGTCGCTTCCAAAGTAGTTTTAAAGAATTTAACATATCCAAACCAGCGGAAGGATGCATATGTTACTATTTGGAGTACTGATCTAGAAACAAAGTTGGTGATATTGATTTAGGTGCTGAATTTGCACTTACGTGCATAGATAAGCCTATTCTTGATAATGAGTTAGTAAGGTAAGTTTCCGGTTACAAGAGAATTGCTGATGTTTTTGCTTCAGGATACTTAATTGTTTTCATTTGGGCTTTCGTAAGTTGAAGTCTTTTATTACATATATCAAAATTATATTTGTATACAATTTTATCACATGACATTTATGTCCATTTTATTTTACAGATTCAAAAGAAGGATAATTGAGTAGCAGCTGAGTTCTCCGGTGGGATGAAGAAGCAAATAAAATAATCGTAGTTACATTGATAAATTGAAAATGTAATGCCAAACACAAGAACTTGTTCTTTGGTTGAATTGATGCAAATGATATGGTGTAATATACTCCATAGATGTGTTCTCTATAGTCAAATTGATATGAATGATATGTTGTTGCACCAATAACATTCATATTTATTGATTGTAATGCATATGTATCCTACACTCTATTGTATATTCATAATAAATACCTTGACATTTTCAATTTGTGTATGTGTCGTGCTTCAATTTCTCATCATTTTAATGATGCCAAGCATCATTGTAAATTAATTAACTGTTTGAGCAGTTGTAGTGATTTATTAAATAAATGTAGTTTTCATTAAATGGGTACCAGTTTTTGTGGTTAATAATTAATTAAATAAATAGATTAATTACATTGCCATAATAATATAATAGTGTTACTGATGGTGTTACTATAGTTACAAAAAGTGTGACTAGGGTAGTTGACAACTATAAATACAGAGTTATGATATTTGGATATTATGTTACAAGTTGTGTTACTGTAGTTACAAAAACATGTTACTATGGGTGTTACTATAGTTACAAAAATGTGTTACCAATGTGTTCGGTAACACATAATATGCATGTTACTATAACGTATTTGTAACACAATTTTTCATATATTGTAACAATTACTATATGTTACAGTGTACACCACTTAGTAACACGGTCTAATGGAAAACATTTAAATATGTGTTACTCTATGACCTAGTAACACTGTTTTGGGCCTAGAGTAACACAACACTGTGTTACCAAAGCTCTGTCATGTTGTAGTGCCCTTTCTCGGAAGCTGATCCAGAGATGTTGCCAGCTAAAAACATACCGGAGAAGGAAGAGATACCATCAGTCATAGATATGGTCTATGATGTGGAGGTGACCCGACCCGAATGGACATTGCCCATCTTGACTTATTTGCAAAAACAAGAGTTGCCAGAAGACGAGTTGGAAGCCAAACAGATTTTTCGCAAACCAAAGTCCTACTCGGTGATCAATGATGAGTTGTACAGAAATAGTGTCACTAAGCTACCTCAGCGATGCATCTCGGAAGAGGAAGGACGTCTTATTTTGCAAGATATCCACGCGGGCGACTGCAGGCATCATGCTTCAAGTCGGACATTGGTGGGAAAAGCTTTCCGAGCTGGTTTCTTTTGGCCAAGGCACTCAGTGATGCTCGAAACATTATGGATCATTGCAAAGGATATCAATTTTATGCAAACCAACCACATAAACCTGCTTCCGAGCTGAAGACAATACCATTGGCTTGGACTTTCGCTGTGTGGGGCCTTGATATGATCGGACCACTCAAGACAGGAAAGTATGGTTTCACACACATTTTTCTTACTGTCGATAAGTTTACGAAGTGGATAGAAGCAAAACCCATAAAATCCCTAGTGTAACAGCCCAGATTTCACAAAAATAAAAAAAATTGTTTTCGGTGTGAATTGTTTGATTGTCTGATTTGTTTGCGGTTTTTGCATCCCCGATTTATCGATCGGCGATTATTTTTGCCCTTATAATCTCGTACCGGACAGAGACCGACCCTTGCCACCCTGACACTCGACCTTTGCGACACCGGATTTCACCCGATCACCGTCGCAAGAACCGCACTAGACCAGCCACAACCAACGGAACGAAAAACCCCGTTTAATAATTAAACGGGTTATTTTTACAGCGCGCCGGAAAGTGTTCTCGAAACGGTTCCAGCGCGAGGTGAACGCCGCCGGCTCGACGCGCTGATCGCGCAGTTCGAAGTTTTACCCGAATCGGAGGTACTGCGGACCCCCGGCGGTCAGAAACGTAAACACCGCGCGCGAGAGCGAAAAACCGGGGATGTTTTTGCAAACTGCCAGCCACCTGGGCTATATAAAGACCACCACACTCCCACCTCTTTCTAGGGTTTCCCTAGCCACAAAATTGCAGCCACCCCCCTCACAATAGCCCCATATTTCGCAGCTTTATCCCCAATTTTCCCAACCCTAGCCTTCCCTGCGATCTGGACCGTCGGATCGGCCGATCCAACGGCCCAGATGCGCCCTAGCCCTCCACCTAGCTCTCCTCTCTCTCTCCTGGACGCAGCCGCCGCCCATGGAGGCCGCCGCACGCCTCCGATAAGGCAGCCGGGCCACCACCTCCTCTCCTCTCCTCTGCGCCTTCCCTCTCTCGCCCCTGACCTCCTTCCCCGCCTCGCCTTGCAGGTCGCCGGAGCCCGAGAAGGGGGGCCGCAGCCGCCACCGCGCCATGGTGGTCGGGCCCGAGCTCGAGGAGCTCGCCCCCACGGCCTCGGACGCCGCCGCGCCTGGGAACCGCCGGCCTCCGCCTCTGCGCCCTGCGGACCCTCCCTCGCCTGCGCCATGACCCCAAGACGCGGCCACCGGAGCGTCCCCCTCACCGGGCCGTCGAGCTCTGGTTCGGGTGGCGTCCCGATCCCAACCGCCGGCTGGGCCACTTCCTCCAAGTGGGCTGGTTTCGGCCCAGCTCCTCCGGCCCAGGCTGCCAGCCTGCTCTGTGGGCCACGGCCCGCAGGGTGAGCAGGCCCCTTTTTCTTTTTATTTTCTTTTTTATTTTTATTTTTTTTCTGTTATGGTAGTGGGCTCGGCCCAGCACTGGTTAGGCCCGTAGTAGCCAGTTTCGGCCCGATAGATGTTTTTTTTTCCTTTTCTAGTTTACTTAATTGCTGATTTTGTTAGTACCTTGCGATGCCCGTATCTTTATAACTGTAACTCCGTTTGGGGTGTTCTTTATATGTAACTTGATTAGTTTTTCATGTACTTTGTGTTTATGCTATTGTTTTCTGTTGTTAACAAATATAAAATATGGTTTAGGACAGAACAGTACCAAATCCTTTAATTGTTGTGCGGCACTTAGTGTTATGCCATGTTTAGGATTGTGCCTCACTTAACTTGACTAGTATAGATAGTTTATCTTATGCTTCACCTCTTGACATGTTTGTGTTCTATGCCATGCTTGAGTGAGTTGCCATGTTAACAACCTTTGTTGATCACCTGTAGCTAAACAACTTGAACCTTTCTAAATGTGCGGTATCGTCGTGTGTGACGAATACTCCACTTAACCTGTTAGTAACCGCTCTCGACGGTAGGTGCGATGTCTCGTGTTGCCTTCCTGTTGATGCTTGCTCGTGTTTGCTTCGTAGTAATAGATGCTTGCTCTTTGATTGACTTTTTCAGTGTTTACCCTCTTGTGTGCTTCCGCGGGTACCTCTCGGAGACGATCGAGCTTGCGATCAACTACACGTTCGGAACCCGACTTATCAACAGGCAAGGACTATGCATTACTTAGTATCCATTCTATTTCAACCAGCGGTTTGCATGCTAGTCTAGGATAGGTTTGATGTTTGATCCTACCACATGTTTACAACCTCTTTCAAACCGATACAGCCATGTCCCCTCCCAGCAAACCATGTACTGCTATGTTACTATTGCTCGTTGCTCAGCCCCTTCTTAGTATGCATGCTTAGGATGCTACGATGTTACCCTGTTACTCCTTGGTTTGGGCTATCACATTATTATATTGTTGTTGATGATATAATTATTATTAATGTTGACTATATTCGACGAAGGATGGAAGGTCTAGGCTATCCCGCCCCGACGCTTTGTTCCATTCGAGTCACCTAGGACCCGAGTTCCGGGTATTTGTTTTAAGACTGAGCGTGCCTAACCGCGTGTGGGATTTTATGGGGTCCCCTTTTCTTACCTACCTAGCTTCAAACATTTCCAATGGTGGCCCAAGCTAATTTACCATTTGAAACCGTGTGTGTGCTGGTCGGCCGCCAGTAGTTTTCAAACCAACCCGGACCAGTGAGGACATGGTTCCTTGCTGGCCCATCATGACCGGCTGAGGACCCGGTTTCCCATGTGTGATTAACCGGAAATCCAAACCTGGAGTCATACGGTAGAGACCGATTCTAGAGCGCAGCCGGCTTTTGAGTTGGATGTCGACTCGCCGGGGGCCACCCGGATTTGTTCGTTGTTAGCTAGAGGGACCTGTCGTTTCGGATCTCTCGGAACTAAATCATAAAATGGTTGCCTATAATGGGTATCAACTGAGAGAGATGGGCGTGCATGCGGGGCCTTGTAATGGCCAGTTGGTACACCCCTGCAGGGTTAAATCTTTTCGAGAAGCCGTGTCCACGTTTATGGACGACTTGAGACCTACTCCTTGTTCATAGACAACAACAACTGAGATAATCTTAATATAACTTGATCAACGTGTGTGTGTGTGCCTTGACTGCTTCTTATTCGTCGGGATGCGAAGAGGAGGACAAGGATAGGATAGGTGTTATGTTTGCGTAAGTAGGTTATAGCAAGACTTGTTGGAGGCGATTCCTCATCGAATGCTTGGTTTCTTACCTTACTCTCTAGATCGTTAGCCACTTCATAAATGCTAGTGCGGCAGCAATCTCACCAGTTACCCTTTCCTTACCGTAAAATACTAGTTGTCCTAGAATGACGAGTGATGAAGTCCTTGCTGGGTCAGTTGACCACTACAGTTGGATGCTGAGTACTTCTGTACTCATGATACTACCCCCAAACTCTTTTCAGGATTCTTGATCGACAACAGGTATGGTGATCGACGTTTCACTTGGAGACTCGACGACGACAAGTTAGGCGGATCCCGGCGGAGGGCCTGGACCCGTGTGGTTATGGGGATCGATGTTTTTCTCTTTGCCACTAGGCATTTGCTTGTAGTCTGTACTTAGACATGTATCTTCTGATGTTTTATTGTATTTAAGGCAGTTGTATACCGATTGTATGGGATGTTGTATCCTTGTACCTGTAATGTTGTGATATCATGTTGGAAATCCGGGGCATATGGCTATGTCATATGTCGCGGTGGGACCGATATGTGCTTCATCCCCGGATCTGGATGGAAACATCTAGATCTGTAACAGTACCGCATATCGGGCCTTACACCTACTCGGCGACAACAATCAATTTTATTCAAGGCATCATACATCGTTTCGGCGTGCCACATGACGTCATCACAGACAATGGCTCAAACTTCAACTCGACAGAATTCAAGGATTTATGTCGGACCAATGGAATTCAAGTTAACTATGCTTCGGTAGCACATCCTCAATCCAACGGCCAGGTTGAGCGGGCTAACGAGTTGATCTTGAAGGGAATCAAGCCACGTCTCCTTAGGGAATTGAAAGAAGCAGTCGGATCTTGGGTAGATGAACTCCCCTCGGTCCTATGGGGACAGAGGACGACACTAAATCATTCCAGCCGGTCTACTCCTGTCTTCCTGGTGTATAGGTCAGAGGCAGTCCTTCCAAGTGATCTCAAGAACAAGGCCCCCCGAGTAAGTCAGTATACTGAAGCAGAAGCCGAATCCGCAAGACAAGATGGTGTGGACCTTATTGAAGAAGAGAAAATTTTGGCCCTCACCGCTCTGCGTTCTACCAACAAGATTTGCGTCGATATCACGATCGACACGTCCGAGCTCGCTCCTTTCAGGAAGGCGACATGATGCTACATGTGAAGAAAACTTTCGATCATAAACTGGCACCCCCCTGGGAGGGTCCCTTTATCATATCTCGTGTAATGCATAACGGGGCCTATCGGTTATACGATGTAACCAATGACAAAGAAGAACTGCACTCATGGAATGCTTAGTTGTTACGTCGGTTTTATGCATAAAGTTAGTTATGCAATATTAATAAAATAATATCCTGGCTCAGATGAATGTTTATATGAACCTTTTCAATTTTCTCGTCTGAGCTGCGCACAGCTCGGACGAGGCACTTAGCAAAACTTTTCTAAGTGCCCCCTTCAAGTTATTTATTACTTGGAGGATGCTTAATGATTCATAATCAAGCTTCTCGTCCGACCTGCGCACAGCTCGGACAAGGCACTTAGCAAAAAATCTAAGTGTCCCCTGCAAGTTATTTATAACTTGGGGGCTGCTTAATACTTCATAATCAAGTTTCTCGTCCGAGCTGCGCACAGCTCGGACGAGGCACTTAGCAAAAAAAATCTAAGTATCCCCTTCAAGTTATTTATAACTTGGGGGCTGCTTAATGATTCATAATCAAGTTTCTCGTCCGAGCTACGCACAGCTGATACGTCCAAAATGCATCACTATTTTATATAGTAATTCTTTCTTATTCATTGATATATTTCATGTTACGATGCTATTCTTATGTTTTTTTTGGCTTATTTTACATTGTTTGCAACTTTCTGATGCCGAAGCAGCAGACGCCGAATTCAGCGGTAAAAAGTGGACGTTGAGTTGCTGAAGGAGAAGACCTCCAAATTACCTGAAAATCGATGGAGGGTATTTTCCAGAAGGATGACGAAGACACGCAAAAGAGGGGCCAGAGGGGGGTCACAGGGTGCCCAGGCGGACACCTGGTGGGGAGGGCGCCTGGACCCCTGGGGCCACTCCGACACCCCCCTTTGGCCTATATATCACACATCGCCCGAAAACCCTAAAAGAGGAGGAGTTTCACGAGTTCTGCCGCTGCTCCATGGCGGAAACCTACAGAGGAGAAAAGACATCTCCGGCGGGCAGATTCCACCGGGGAGAACACCTCTCGGAAGGGGAGATCATCACCATCGTCACGGGCATCATCGAGATCATCATCAACATCATCCCCAACATCAGCACCATCTCCATCTTTATCCAATCTCGCCTCACAAGTCCAACTTGTGTTGTAATCCGTACTATCTATCCTCTCTACTCTACTGGTGTTGATTGCTACCGTGTGATGAATTCTATTGAGTTTTGTTGGAGAAATATCATTGCGTCCAGATTTTTTTATCATCTATTTATCCCCACTGATCATGATCTCTTTTATGTCTTGTGAGTAGTTACTTTAGTTCTTGAGGACATGGGAGAAGTCTAGTTGTTAGTAGTCATATGATGTCTAAGAAATATGTGTTTTTTGATATTTAAGTTGTGTTGTTATTTTTCTAGTGGTGTTGTGTGAGTCGAACATTCAACACTTCGCCTTATCAAGGACCTAGGGGAATGCATTGTGTATAAAGAATTATTATGGTGGGTTGCCGGAGTGACAGAAACATGAACCCCAGTTCGCACGCTTTTGCACAAGGGAACAATGGATCATCCATCGTATTGCTATGGTTAGGCTTATTCCTTAATTACTATCTAGTATTTGTGGATTCTTGCAAGGTGTTTAATCATAAGAGTGCACTTATCTTAATCTAGAGGGTGTACTAGCAAAGATCCACCCACTCAACACTTATGAACACGGCACATAGTACCGATGCAGAATATGGCGAAAGCACGTGACTATTTCTCCCGTGTGTCCTCAAGAACGCTTTAGACTTTATAAGTTCAGTTGCTAGGCCTATCCTTTTCTCAAAAAGATTGGGCCACTTGTTACTCCTCAGTGCCTTTCACTTTTCTCGCTTTTATCTTTTTGTTGCTTATATCGAAAAACCCCTAAAAAGCTATCTTTCAGTTCCTGCAGCTATTTCTTTACCAAAGTCACTTAACAATACCTTCTGCTCCTCATTGGGTTCAACACTATTATTTATCAAAAATGCTACAAACGATCCCCTAAAGTTGAGGGTCATCAAGTACTGTTTTCTGGCGCCGTTGCCGGGGAGCGTAGCGCTATTAGTAAGTGAAGCTGGTAAGGAAGTTTTTATATTTATGTTTTCGTTTTGCTGCTTTTGTCCTTATGGACACCTCTACTCTTGGTTCATTGTTTATGGGGAAACGCCCCACAACTGTGGTGGTCACTCCTACCCCTACTGAAATTGTGCCTTACAAAATACCATCATGTATTATCAATTATGTCTTAGCTAATCATTATGCAGGAGATAGAGATCCAGGTGAACACCTGCTATATTTATCACAACGATGTTCATTATTTAAGCTTGCAGGTGTGTCAATGGAGTTCATCATGAAGAAATTATTCTCCATATCACTTATAGATAAAGCTTCAGATTGGTATAAGCTCCTCGATAACTCACACCTACTTAATTGGGAAGAGCTTATGTCTCTCTTTTATACAAAGTTTTATCCTCTTCATGTAATTCATTGAGACTGGAACTACATCTATAACTTTTGATCTCATGACGGAGAGAGCATCGCTCAATATTGGGGGAGACTGAAGTCTCTAATGTTCAAATGTCCTATTCATGAACTCCCCAAAGATATTATAATTACAAATTTTTATGCCAGGCTTTCTCGTCGGGATAAGGAAATGTTGGATGCCTCCTCTAGCGGTGTATTCCAAACAAGAAGCGTTGAAGAAAAATGGGATCTCATTGAGAGGATCCAGAAGAACACTGAAGACTGGGAAATCGACAAAGGTATTGAACCCGATATAAATTATGAGCATGATTACATTGAGAGCTATGTGAAAACTGATTATTTTAATACCTTTTGTTCTAAGGTTGGTCTTGATTCCCAGCTCATGATAGATTTTTGTAAGAACTTTGCCTCTCACATTGACTCTTCTAAGGAGGAGAAGGATCAGTATCATAAACCTTTTAAAGAACTACCTGTTGATATAAATGTTGCTGACCCTATTATGCCTGCAGTTTTCTATGAAAAGCCCCCTTTTCCTACAAGGATGAGGGAGCACTCTTTTGTGACAGGTATAATAAATAAAAGTGAGAGAAGAACTGATGAACCTGACGACCTGATCAAGGTCGATCCTCAAGTTGCAGTGGTTAAATATTTAGTTACTAATGATGTTTCAGATTCCATTATATATTTTTGTGTTGTTTCAACTAACATTGTCACAACCAAGAATAAAAGCTCAAATTCAGGTACACCAGTTGTATCTGTCAAAATAGGAGATCACAATTATTACGGACTATGCGATTTGGGATCAAGTGCTAGCGCTATTCCTTATTCTCTCTATCAGGAGATCATGGGTAAGATTTCACCCTGTGAACTTGAAGAGATTGATGTCACTATTTATCTAGCAAACAAAGAAACTATCTCTCCCATTGGAATTATGAGAGATGTTGAAGTCCTATGTGGAAAGGTAATTTATCCTATCGACTTTCTCGTACTTGGTTCAGCGCAAGATAGTTTTTGCCCTATTATATGTGGTAGGCCTTTCCTCAAAACTTGTGGAGCTATAATAGATTGCAAAAAAGTAAAGTTTCTGTTGAATTCAATGGTGAGCCATATTAATTTAATTTTTCTAAGTTCTCCAAGCAGCCTCGTGGTACTGATTTACCTAGTGATGAAAAAATTATTGAAAATATTGCTTCTATATATATTCCTCCTAATGATCCTTTGCAGCAATATAAGGAAGACCACGAGAATGATATGCACATGCAGGAGAGAAATGAGTTAGATGAAATATTCACAAGACAAACGGCTATCCTGAAGCACAACCTTCCGGTGGAAACTTTAGGAATCCTAGCACAACCAAAAGAAGACCCGGTTTTTGACCTCAAACCACTTCCCAATACGCTCAAGTATGCTTATTTAGATGAAAGAAAATATATCTTGTTATTATCAATGCTAACCTTTCATGATTTGAAGAAGAGCGATTATTGGAGACACTTCGCAGGCACCGTGGTGGCTTGGGCTATACCCTTGATGACCTTAAGGGGATTAGTCCATCGATTTTCCAACACACTATCAATCTAGAACCAGATGCTAAGCCAGTTGTTGATCATCAACGACGGCTAAACCCAAAGATGAAGGACATGGTTAGGACAGAGATTCTCAAGCTTCTAGCGGCATGTATCATCTATCCTATAGCTAATAGTAGGTGGGTAAGTCCAGTTCATTGTGTTCCGAAGAAAGGAGGTATGACTGTTATTCCTAATGATAAAAATGAACTAATACCACAAAGAGTTGTTATTAGATATAGGATGTGTATTGATTACAGGAAATTGAACAAGGCAACCAGAAAGGACCATTACCCGCTGCCCTTTATTGATCAGATGCTTGAGAGGTTGTCTAAAAACACCCACTTTTGCTATCTTGACGGGTACTCCGGCTTCTCTCAAATTCATGTTAACACTGCAGATCAAGAGAAGACCACTTTCACGTGTCCCTATGGTACTTATGCTTACAGGCGCATGCCTTTTGGTTTATGCAGTGCACCTGCTACTTTCCAAAGATGCATGTATGCTATTTTTCATGATCTCTGAGAGGAGATTGTGGAAGTCTTCATGGACGATTTCTCCGTCTATGGAACTTCCTTGACCACTTTCTCCACAATCTTAATAATGTTTTGCAGAGATGCGAGGATAAAAATTTAGTTTTAAACTGGGAGAAGTGCCATTTCATGGTTAACGAAGGGATCGTTCTTGGTCACAAGATTTCTGAGAGGGGAATTGAAGTGACAAGGCGAAGATTGAAGCTATTGAAAGGATGCCTTATCCAAGGGACATTAAAGGTATTCGTAGTTTTCTCGGTCATGCTGGTTTCTATAGAAGATTTATTAAAGACTTTTCTAAGACCTTGAGACCGCTCACTAATCTTCTCCAGAAGGATGTTAGTTATGTATTTGATGAAGATTGTAAGGAGGCTTTCGAAGTTCTTAAGAAATCTTTGATAACCGCTCCTACAGTAAAAACACCTGACTGGAAATTGCCCTTTGAAATTATGTGTGATGCTAGTGATTTTGCTGTTGGAGCTGTTTCAGGACAAAGGGTTGATAAGAAATTGAATGTTATACATTATGCTAGCAAAACCCTTGATAGTTCCCAAAAGAATTATGCTACTAATGAGAAGGAATTCTTAGCAATAGTGTTTGCTTGTGATAAGTTTAGACCTTATATTGTTGATTATAAAGTCATTATTCATACTGACCATGCTGCTCTTAAGTACCCTATGGCTAAGAAGGATGCCAAACCAAGACTCATTAGGTGGGTACTCCTTCTTCAAGAATTTGATTTACATATTGTTGATAGAAAAGGAGTAGACAATCCGGTGGCGGACAATCTTTCAAGAATGGAAGATATACCGCATGACCCCATCCCAGTCAACGACAGTTTTCCAGATGAACAAGTTGTCGTTGTAGAAGTACAATCTCCCTCCAATCCTTGGTTTGCAGATTATACTAATTTTATCGTTGCAAAGTATTTTCCTCCAGGTTTAACATTTCAGCAAAGGAAGAAGTTCTTCCATGATTTGAGGCACTACTTTTGGGATGACCCTCATCTTTTCAAAGAAGGTCCTGACAGGATCGTGAGAAGATGCATACCGAAACACGAGCAGAAGGACATTCTCAAGCAATGTCACGATAGTCCCTATGGAGGACATCACTCCGGTGAGAGGACCGCACATGAGGTCCTCCAATCAGGTTTTTATTTGCCTACTCTCTTTAAAGATGCTAGAAAATATGTTTTATCTTGTGATAAGTGTCAGAGAGTTGGTAATATTAGTAGGAGGAATGATATGCCTATGAATTACTCTCTAGTGATTGAGCCTTTTGATTGCTGGGGTTTTGATTTTATGGCTCCTGTTCCTCCTTCACACAAGTACACTCACATCTTAGTGGCTGTTGATTATGTAATCAAGTGGGTAGAAGCAATCCCCACTGAGAGTGCTGATCACAAGAAACCTTTGAAAATGCTCAAAGATGTCATTTTCCCTAGGTTTGCTGTACCTAGGTACCTCATGACTGATGGAGGATCACACTTCATGCATGGAGCTTTTAGAAAAGCTTTAGCCAAGTACGATGTCAATCATAGAATTTCTTCACCATTCCATCCTCAAACTAGTGGGCAAGTTGAGCTTACCAATAGAGAGATCAAGTTGATCTTACAAAATAAAGTTAATAGTTATAGAAAGGACTGGTCAAAGAAGTTAGGAGATGCTTTGTGGGCGTATAGAACTGCTTACAAAAACCCCATAGGAATGTCTCGCTATAAGATTGTATATGGAAAGGCTTGCCATTTTCCATTAGAGTTAGAACACAAAGCTTTCTGGGCTGTTAGAGAGCTTAATGCTGACCCAAAGTTAGCTGGTGAAAAGCGTCTCATGAACTTGACTTCTCTAGATGAGTGGAGAAGTGAAGATTACGAGAGTGCTAAAATGTTTAAGGAAAAGGTAAAGAAGTGGCACGATAGGAGGATTCTGAACCGTGAATTTAATGTTGGTGATAAAGTTTTGTTGTTTAGATCTCGTTTCAGGTTTTCTCCAGGTAAACTACTTTCCAGATGGGAAGGACCATTTCATATCGAAGAAGTATACCGCTCCGGTGCAATCAAGATTAACAATTTTGATGGCACCAAACCTCAAGTTGTGAATCGGAAAAGACTCAAGCATTACATGGCAGGAAACACCGTCAATGTTGATGTAAATTTAATACACACAACAACTCATGAAGAATATGTTGCAGCCCGATTTCAGACACCAGCAGAAGAAAAATAAGAAAAGGTATGTATTACGGTAAGGAAACATCATGAACCGCCATAAAAGTTCCATATTATAAGTATTTTTTGCAAAATATAGAAAATTCAGAGCCTAATTGGAGCCGGAGAGGAGCTCGAGGGGGCCCAGGCGCCCCCCTGGCGCAGCCTACCTCCTAGCTGCGCCGGGTGGCCGCCTGGGCACCCCGGAGCCCGCCTCCGACTCCACTTTGGCTCGTTACCTTCCTATTGTTGCAGAAATTTTTGCTATATATTTTCCCGGATAGCCCCGGCACCGTATCTCGCGATTTCGTGTGTTTTCTTCTCGAGCTGTTTCTGCCAGGAATATTTTAGCTAGACCTAGGTGCCATGGCTTCCCCAAGTTCCCTCAAGGACAAGTTCGTCGTCAACGTCATCAACCCTTACCTCGCTCAGGTGAAGAAGCATCCTCAAACCGATCGTATGGAGGATGGTGTTCTCCACCAAGAGGATCTAAAGGAATCTATCAAGGAGGGGAGCATCGAGACCAGGCTAGAAGAAGTGGAGAAAGAAGTCTTCAAGTACAAGAAGATGGTTGAGCGTGGTGTTGAAGCCAACTTCGACCTCATCAACGAGTTAAAGACATTCTACAAGAAGGAGATGAGGGGGATATGGTCAAGCATCACCGCGGCAGAAGAAAGAATTGATGAACTCCAAGGGCAGATCTATGATATGCATAACCAGAACTGTGAGTATGAACTAAAGTTTATGCGCATGGGTTTAGGTGCTGGAAGCAGGATCTTGGAGACTGAAGCCTCTCACGGGACGGAAGAACCTCTACCATGGAAGCGCTTCGTCCATGACTACGTGAACAACAACAACAACAACAACAACAACAACAACAACAACAACAACAACGACAACAACAACAACAACAACAGGAATGAGGAGTAAATCTCCTCGGGTAATGGCATCCCCTTAGCTTGTTCCAAGCTTGGGGGAGGGCCCGGTATCTTTATCTTTATCTTAGTCTTTTAGATTCAAGTAGAGTCGTATCATGTCTAGGGAAGTTATTATATGAAATATGTGTTTGCATTGAAGTCTATCACTTCTTCTGTGGAGAGTTTGTATCCGTGAGTGTGGAGTCGTCTATGATGGAATATTAATGAGAAGTCTATTGGTACCTTCGCTGCACTCGGTATTCTCTTCACGCAATCGGCCTTATATGATGATTCTTATGGGGATTATTGACCTTATATCAGGTATGGCTTTGAAAACTTTATTTAATTTTGGCAAACATAGCTTTGGTCATGACAACATGCATGTTTTCTCAAGTAGCGACATAGCCAAAACCTTTATGTTGTTATGCTTGAAGTGTTATGTTGACAAGGAAGACAACTTGATGTGCCATGCTTACCTTAATGTTTATGCTTTATATGTTTTGCATCTAAGTTAGCATCAATTGTCTGTTCTCTCAAAGCCTTTGCTAGCAAAACTCTATGCCTAGTAGATTTCTGCTTGTGCAGCCATACCCTGTGTCAGAACCCCAACTAGGGTAAGTGCTAGGGCTTGCTTGGCCCTTTTGCATCATGTGAAAAATTTCAAAAGAAATTCAAAAATGGGGAAAAGAAAAGCCCTGAGAAATTAATTCAAAAGGCCAGACAAAAATCCTTTTCCAAAAATCATTTGAACATTTGGAAAATTCCTATAAGTGATGGTCATCATTTCAAAAGTGGTTTGGGTTCATTCCCATGCTCATGGAATTTTCTAAAATTCAAAAGGTGCTCTGGAAATTAAATTTGACTCCTATTTGTTTTGAAATTCAAATTGTTTGAATTTCAAAAATTCTCAAAACCTATGGGTGGCTTGCTTCTGGTCACCTAGGATTTATAAAAATAGTAGAGCATTTTTACAAATTGCGTAGGTATTAAATACTGAGGCAAAACAAAATAAAAAAAAAGAAAAGAAGAACAAAAAGGAAAGAGGAAACACCCCCGGCCATCCGGCCCAACTTATCCCCCCCGGCCCACCTGGCCTCGGCCCAGCCCACGACCCTGTGTCGTCTTCCTCCCCCGTGCACCGAAGCAGGTCGCTGGCGACCTGGGAGCATGTCGTCGCCACCTCGACGTCCAGAGACGTCTAGAGGCCTCCCCAGCGCCCCTGCGCACGCCACGCAACAACCAGATCACCCCCGCACCTTTCCCCCACCTCTCGCTCACCCATCTCCTCTGAGCGTCGCTTTTCCACGCGCCCCCGAGAGCACCCGTAGATCACGGCCGTGGATACTCGTGGCCGGCGAGCTCCTCCGCCTCTGCAACCTTGTCCAGCACGCACAGCAGCCTCGACCTCGTCCCCTACTCGAAGATCAGGAGGCCGGAGCCACTGCAGCCGCCGATTTCTTCAACGACGCCTCGCCGGAGCTACGGGCACTCGCCGGGAAATTCGTCGTCCACGGTGCCTCTCTGCCTCGGCCGTCAACATCTTTGTCTTCAGGGTGAGCCGCGCTTCATTTTGCTCCAAACCCTGCCTCCTCGTGTGCCGCGTAGCCGGATCTCACCGTGGTCAGTGCCCAGCCGCCGCCGTGGTTGACGCTGTTGTCGCCACAGGCCGCGCCCTTGACCCCCTCCTACACGTACAGATGCGCGAGACAAAGGGCTAACCACCCATGCCCTTGGATCCCACTCCCGTGCCCGGAATCGGAATTCTGGCGAAGCTCCGGCGAGCCTGAGCCGGCGACGCCATTAGGGCCTAACCCTAAGCATAATCCCCACCTAACCACCCCCCCTGGGCCACTGACCAGTGGGCCCAGGTCCTTAATTAACCATGGGTTAATTTAAACCAAAGTTTAAATCAACCCCAGACACTGACACCACTGACCCACACGTCAGCCCCCCTGACATCATAGTGACGTCACAATGACGCAGTAAATCAGTTAAATGTTTTATTAATTCAGAAAATGGAAAAAATAGCCCAAACTTTGGAAAATCATAACTAATTCATTTTAACTCCAAATTAAACATATAATATATGAAAAATTATCAGAAAAATGCAAGGACTAAGAATATGCAATTTGTTTTCATGTTTGACCATTTTAAAATGGGGGAACAGTAGCAAATGTGCATATGGCTTAATTTGAATTCAAATTTGAAGTTTGAATTTGCAAATCCTTTGCAATACACTTCAATTAAATTGAATTGTCAACATACCAGTACCATATACATCATGGACAACTATATCATGTGCTTGTGCATTTTATTTTGATGTTGTCCCGCCCTTGTTGATGATTGCCTCCGATGACAGACGTTCCGAGACGGTGATCACCCCGAAAAAGAAGACCACCGTTAAGACCCGTGTATCGTCAGCAAGGCAAGAAAACTTCATTGATCATGTCTATAAAATCCTACTTCCCTCTCAGTCTCGCTTATGCATGTTTTGGAGATCACCGAGACACGTTCTTTTGCATAGTTGAACCCATTCCGATGCATGACCTATCATTTTGTCACCGTACTAAGCAAACCACAATCCTAGCAGATATAGGAGTTGAATGATGAGCATGTGGCCCCTGCAACTGTTACTGCTTATTGCTGCTTAGTGATACAATGAGGTTACATTGTTTGTGAGTCGGGATGGATACTCAAAATGGTGCTGATGATAACGTGTTGGTGAATCCACCCTAAACAAAGGTTAACGATGAGAGGTTGTGTAGGAGTACACAGTGGGTTGTCTCGTTGAACACTGCCCTAGGCCCCGAGTTCCTATTTTGTGATCCAAGACAAAGAGTATGACCACATGTAGGGTTTATGGGAGCCCCGTTTGGCCTCTTTATGTACCCGATCCGGTCCAGGAGTCACACTAGATTCGGGCTTTCCATTTGACTTAACCATAGATATGTGGGTGGACTTGTGAGGCAGCGAAACCATCTGTCAAAGGTGGCGTCTCGGTCCCTTGCATTATCTGAGTCCCTTTCGTAGAACCGGCCGGACTCTCGAGCGGTGACAAACTCAGGTAGTCGACTCCTGGATTAGAGAAGGTGATGTGAGGGTAGTGCCTTGGTTTCATCCACGTCCGACACCCGCTTGAACGGTGACAAGAATGAGGCGATAAGTGATGACACGCGTGTGAAGATGTACACCCCTTCAGGGTTAATAAAATATTCGAATAGCCGTGTCCACGGTTATGGACTACTTGGAGACCTCTACTTGATCATAGACAACTTGAATGGATACTTCTAAAAACTCGCAAGATAAGCGTGAGTGCTATGGTGTGCTTCCTCGTGGGGAAGTCGAGGAAGTATCCATAGTGGTGTATTGGTTGGAGACTTGGTAGTGGACTCGTGTACGCTTCTTACCTCAAGTCTGGTACTCGTAGTACAGGACTAGCCAAGTCAAGGCTGGCACTTCTGCATGTTGAAACCCCACCTCCTTTACCTTGAAACTTGAGCATGAGTAGTATAGTTCTGATGTAAGTCTTGCTGAGTACGACTTTGTACTCACGTTTGCTTATTCTATGTTTTAGATGAGAACCTGGACCCCGATGGAGTCACCTTCGTGAAGCTCGACATTGACTAAGCTAGTATAGTTCCAGACAGCAGTCTAGTCCCTCGTGGAAGGGCATGTATGTTGAACAAGGCTTCTCTAAGCCATTCGTTAAACTTGTCTGTACTCAGACCTAATTTGCTTCCGTTGTATGATGTAATGATGATCACAGACATGTGATCTTTGTATGCTCTATGAGTAAGTCAATAAAGATACACTTTGTAGCGTTATGTGATGATACCTGTTGTTCATACTAGGCATGTGTGCTGCGTGTATGTTTATAACATGCATGTCTTAGTATGGGTTTTCGAGACCTTAGTTGTGATCTGGCTGGCGGTCTTTTATACACCAAGTGGCCCTTAAATGTGCGCAGCTTGGGGCATCGCGATGCGATTGCTCGTGACTCTGTCACGTGCACACTTTGTTGTATGATCGAGCCCTCCCTAGTCCCCGACTAAGTGATCGGGCTGGAGTAAGTCTATGTAAGAGTTAGGATTCAATCGATAACATGGTAGAGGCGATTTGTCTATGAGTATGGGATTCACCACACATAAGCATTAGACTTGTGAGCGGACGTTGAGGACCCATCTCAGTTGATCATTCGGCTTGGATGGGATGCCCCTCACGTTTGATGCTTTCCGAGAGTGTTTTGTGCTTGGACTTGTCTTCTTAGACAAGTGGGTACGGCTCTCGGCTCTCCACGTGATTGCATCGTGACTGGAATTACATACGCTAACCCCGGGTCCCGACAGACTTGGTATCAGAGCAGGACTGTCTGTAGGATTATTCAAACCCTTGGTCGAAGTCGAGTCTAGCCTTCTATAGTTATATAGTTACTCTGGGTATATAAAGGGAACAACGTAAGGCTTCTTTTTCTCCTTACCCTCATCGATCTGAGTTCTGAGTCACCCTTATCTTTTCTACAGGATGATAGGACTAGGCTCATCTATGTCTTACTAGAACATCTCGTTGAGTGCTTCCTTGTAGCCGTAGGATTGTTGTGGTCGTCCAGAGTCTCCGTATTTTGAGTTCCTTGAAGAAGTTCTGTCCAACCTCTTCAAGGTTGTTTCATTTTCCATCCCGGTGTAGCCGTTATGCTGCCCGATTTATCCCGTGTTTCTATGAATCATTGCCTTTGCATTATGATCTTTTCTTCCGAAATCATGTCCTCTTATCTTTGATTCCATCGTACAACCTGTTATGATTATTGATTTTTATCACACAGGATGTCAGGTGGAACTCGTAGTGCTGTTCGTCGCAATCGAGACCGTGATCGGAATCGAAATGATGATGCACCTCCACCACCGCCTTCTGCGGCGGAAATCATGATGGAAGCTGAGAAGAATCGACGTGATCAAACACGCCTTCTGGAGCTCATCGAGCAGAATACCGTCCACCGTCGTAATGTGGTGGTCAGCATTCAGGACTTCATCCTCCTCAAGCCACCGGTATTCCGATGTTCTTCTGAGCCCCTTGAAGCTGATGATTGGCTCCGTTCCATCGAGCGTAAGCTTGATACGTCACATGTTGCTCCCGATGACCGAGTTATTTTCGCGGCATACTTTTTGGAAGGTGCTGCTCTTCAGTGGTGGGAGAACTATGTTGCAATGCTGCCAGATGGTCAAGTAGTGACTTGGCAGGAGTTCTGTGTTGCCTTTCGAGGGTACCACATTCTGGATGAACTTATGGAGCGCAAGAAGGAAGAGTTCTGCAATCTGACTCAAGGAGAGATGTCCATTCATGAGTATGTGAGAGAGTTCAACCGTCTTGCTCGATATGCCCAAGATGAGATCACCACCGATGCCAGAAAGCAGGCAAGGTTCCGTAAGGGACTTAGCCCTATCCTTCGCCATGACCTCAACCTCCTTGAATTTGCCACCTTTGAGGATTTAGTCAACAAATCCTTTAGAGCTGAGCATGGCAATGAAGTGTTCGAAGAGTCCCGCAAGCATGCTCTTGAGCTTGCTCCTTCTTCAAGTTTAGCCCCTCAGAAACGCAGAATATGGATCCCAACTAGTGCCATACCTCAAAACTTTATTCAGAGGCCACCATCCAATATATGCCATCCACCTCAACACATTGTTCCTCCCAGGAATGATGGTATGCAATCAAGTAATCCTGCTCCCAGCAATTCAGGCAGGATGTGTTTCACGTGTGGTCTGATAGGCCATTACTTCCGACAATGCCCTACAGTGTTGGTGGCACCACGTAGACCTAGTCATAAGCCTCCAAAGAAATCAACGACCAAAACCTTTCCAGCAAAGCTTTCAATCACAGGTAGTGGATATGTGAACCAAATCTCAGTTGAGGAAACCACTGCTACTTCTGACGTCATCCTTGGCACACTCCCGGTCAATCATGTTCCCGCCTCCGTTCTTTTCGATCCAGAAGCTTCTCATTCATTCATGTCGGAGAGTTATGCACTATGGCATGAATTTCCTTTTGAAGAAATGTTTTCTCCAATGATCATTCAAACTCCTGGTTCCAAATGGCAAACTAATAGAGTAAGCCATGGCAATCAAATTGCAATTGAGGGTTTAGTATTCCTTGCCTCTCTTATAGCCCTCAAGTCTTCGGACATTGATGTCATCCTAGGCATGGATTGGTTATCAAGACAGAATGCTATCCTCGATTGTAAAGCCAAGTCAGTTAAACTCACCCATCCTTCAGGCCAGACAATTGACTACATTTCACCCAGCTCTAGAATCCAGATGCATACTTTGAATGTGCTTCCCCTTCCTGACCTTGAAGATATTCCGGTGGTTCGTGACTTCCCGGATGTCTTTCCTGAAGAGCTGCCGGGGATGCCACCCGACAGGTGTGTAGAGTTCATAGTTGATCTTATACCAGGCACAGCCCCAATTTCGAGACGTCCATATAGAATGGCCCCACATGAGTTAGCTAGCTAAAAACCCAACTTGATGCTTCGTTGGCAAAAGGCTTCATCCGCCCTAGCTCATCGCCATGGGGTTGCCCCGTTCTGTTCGTAACGAAGAAAGATGGAACAGAAAGGATGTGCGTAGATTATCTCCCGCTAAATCTAGCGACGATAAAGAACAAGTACCCACTGCCCAGGATCAATGATCTTTATGATCAACTTGCTGGATCCTCTGTCTTCTCCAAGATGGATTTGAGATTAGGCTGTCATCAAATCCCGAAACGAGGACATTCCCAAAACGGCTTTCACTACTCGTTATGGTCTTTACGAGTTTACCGTCATGTCCTTCGGTTTAACCAATTCCCCTGCCACTTTTTCACGCATGATGAACTCGATCTTCATGGAGTATTTGGACAAGTTCGTCGTGGTTTACCTCGATGACATACTTATATACTCGAAGAACGAAGAAGAACATGCCGAGCATCTTAGTCTGGTATTGATGAAACTTCGAGAGCATCGCCTTTATGCCAAGTTCTCTAAGTGCGAATTTTGGCTACCAGAAGTGACCTACTTAGGCCACGTGATTTCTGCAAAAGGCATTGCAGTCAATCCCGAGAGAGTTCAGGCCGTCCTTGACTGGACTCCACCTGAATCGGTTAAGCAAGTTAGGAGTTTTCTTGGCTTAGCAAGCTATTGTCGCCGCTTCGTTGAGAACTTCTCCAAAGTTGCAAAGCCTCTTACTGAACTCCTCAAGAAAGATAAGAAATTACAATGGACCCCCAAGTGCGAGGAAAGCTTTCAAGAGCTAAAAAGAAGATTGACTTCTGCACACGTACTTTCACCTCCAGACACCAAAAGGGATTTCGAGATCTATTGTGATGCTTCACGGCAAGGGTTAGGATGCATACTTATGCAAGATAGACATGTGGTAGCTTATGATTCACGCCAGTTGCGTCCACATGAAGAGAACTATCCTACCCATGATATTGAACTCGCTGTCGTAGTTCATGCCCTGAAGACTTTGCGACATTACCTCCTTGGTAATCGTTGTGAGATCTATTCTGATCACCAAAGCCTCAAATACATATTCACCCAGCCAGATCTTAATCTCGGGAAAAGACGCTGGATAGAGTTGATAAAAGATTATGACTTAGGAATTTCTTACACCCCAGGCAAAGCCAATGTCATGGCTGATGCACTAAGAAGTAAGTCGTATTGTAAAAACCTCATGTTACAAAAGTATCAACCACTTCTTCATGAGGAATTTCGCAAGCTCAATCTTGAGATAGTTCCTCATGGATTTCTTTCTACCCTGGTGGCAAAACCAACCCTTGAGGATCAAATCATAGCCGCCCAGAAACAAGATAGTAGTATTCAATAGATCAAGCAGAACATTGTTAGCGGAGTTGCTAAATGTTTCTCTGCAAATGATCAAGGAACGATATTCTTTGAAAATCAATTAGTAGTTCCTGAGAATGAAGACCTAAAGCAGCTGATCCTTAAGGAAGCTCATGACACTCCCCTCTCCATTCATCCCAGTAGAAAAAAAATGTACCGAGATCTACGCCAGAGATTTTGGTGGACCCGGATGAAGAGAGACATTGCACAAGTTGCCGAATGTGATGTTTGTCGTCGTATTAAGGCAGAACACCAAAGACCTGCTGGTACTCTTCAACCATTGTCTATTCCCGAGTGGAAATGGGACAAGGTCGGTATGGACTTCATCACCGGCTTTCCAAAAACCCAGAAAGGAAATGATGCCATCTTCGTTGTCATTGACCGACTCTCAAAAGTTGCTCACTTCCTTCCAGTTCGCGAGTCTATAACTGCTAGCCAGTTAGCAGACTTGTATGTCTCTATAATTGTGTCTCTTCATGGTGTTCCTTTGGAAATCAATTCTGATCGTGGTAGCCTTTTCACCTCTAGGTTCTGGGAAAGTTTTCAAAATGTTATGGGAACTCATCTCTCCTTTAGTACAGCTTTCCACCCTCAATCTAGCGGTCAAGTCGAAAGGGTTAATCAAATCCTGGAAGACATGCTCAGAGCTTGTGTTATCTCATTCGGAAAGAATTGGGAGAAGTCTCTTCCATTTTCCGAATTTGCTTATAACAATAGTTTCCAATCTAGTCTGAACATGGCTCCCTTTGAATTCCTCTACGGCCGACGATGTCGAACACCCCTAAACTGGTTAGAAACCGGTGAAAGACAACTCTTTGGACCGGATATGATCAAGGAAGCAGAAGAGAAAGTTCGCATTGTTCGTGATCGATTGAAAGCCGCTCAATCTCGTCAGAAGAGCTACTATGATCGTCATCATAGGGAAGAGAGCTACAATATTGATGAGAAGGCTTGCCTTCGGATTACTCCTCTGAAGGGTACCCAACGATTCGGTATCAAAGGCAAGTTGGCCCCACGTTACATTGGACCTTTCCGCATTATTGCCAAACGTGGAGAAGTTGCCTACCAACTTGAACTACCCCCGCACCTTTCCCGAGTACATGATGTGTTCCATGTGTCACAACTCAGGCGTTGCTTCAAGGACCCCATCCGCGAAGTCGACCATGAAACGCTTGATATCCAAGATGACCTTTCTTATCGAGAGTACCCTGTTCGTATTCTTGATTCCACAGAGCGTGTCACTCGTCGTCAGAAGATCAAGTTCCTCAAAGTGCAGTGGTCACATCACTCTGAGAAAGAAGCAACATGGGAAAGAAGACCACCTCCGTGCCGAGTACCCCACCTTCCTCCCGATGAGTTCTGAATCTCGGGACGAGATTCTTTTGAGTGGGGGCGAGTTGTCAGAACCCCAACTAGGGTAAGTGCTAGGGCTTGCTTGACCCTTTGCGTCATGTGAAAAATTTCAAAAGAAATTCAAAAATGGGGAAAAGAAAAGCCCTGAGAAATTAATTCAAAAGGCCAGACAAAAATTCTTTTCCAAAAATCATTTGAACATTTGGAAAATTCCTATAAGTGATGGTGATCATTTCAAAAGTGGTTTGGGTTCATTCCCATGCTCATGGAATTTTCTAAAATTCAAAAGGCGCTCTGGAAATTAAATTTGACTCCTATTTGTTTTAAAATTCAAATTGTTTGAATTTCAAAAATGCTCAAAACCTAAGGGTGGCTTGCTTCTGGTCACCTAGGATTTATAAAAATATGAGCATTTTTACAAATTGCCTAGGTATTAAATACTGAGGCAAAACAAAATAACAAAAAAAGAAAAAAAGAAGAAAAAGAAAAGAGGAAACCCCCCTGGCCATCCGGCCCAACTTATCCCCCCCCGGCCCACCTGGCCTCGGCCCAGCCCACGACCCTGTGTCGTCTTCCTCCCCCGCGCACCTAAGCAGGTCGTTGGCGACCTGGGAGCGTTCCGTCGCCACCTCGACGTCCAGAGATGTCTAGAGGCCTCCCCAGCACCCCTGCGCACGCCACGCAACAACCGGATCGCCCCCGCACCCTTTCCCCCACCTCTCGCTCACCCAGCTCCTCTGAGCGTCGCTTTTCCACGCGCCCCTGAGAGCACCCATAGAGCACGGCAGTGGACACTCGTGGCCGGCGAGCTCCTCCGCCTCTGCAACCTTGTCCAGCACGCGCAGCAACCTCGACCTCGTCCCCTACTGGAAGATCAGGAGGCCGGAGCCACTGCAGTCGCCGAGTTCTTCAACGACGCCTCGCCCGAGCTGCGGGCACTCGCCAGGAAATTCGTCGTCCACGGTGCCTCTCCGCCACGGCCGTCAACATCTTCGTCTTCAGGGTGAGCCGCGCTGCATTTTTCTCCAACCCCTGCCTCCCCGCGTGTCGCGTAGCCGGATCTCACCGTGGTCAGTGCCCAGCCGCCGCCGTGGTTGACACTGTTGTCGCCACAAGCCGCGCCCTTGACCCCCTCCTACACGTACAGACGCGCGAGACAAAGGGCTAACCGCCCATGCCCTTGGATCCCACTCCCGTGCCCGGAATCAGAATTCCGGCGAAGCTCCGGCGAGCCCGAGCCGGCGACGCCATTAGGGCCTAACCCTAAGCCTAATCCCCACCTAACCCCCCCCCCCATGGCCACTGACCAGTGGGCCCAGGTCCTTAATTAACCATGGGTTAATTTAAACCGAAGTTTAAATCAACCCCAGACACTGACACCACTGACCCACACGTCAGCACCCCCTGACGTCATAGTGACGTAACAGTGACGCAGTAAATCAGTTAAATGATTTATTAATTCAGAAAATGGCAGAAAATAGCCCAAACTTTGGAAAATCATAACTAATTCATTTTAAATCCAAATTAAACATATAATATATGAAAAATTATCAGAAAAATGCAAGGATTAAGAATATGCAAAAAAAATTCATGTTTGACCATTTTAAAATGGGGGAAAAGTAGCAAATATGCATATGGCTTAATTTGAATTCAAATTTGAAGTTTGAATTTGCAGTACACTTCAATTAAATTGAATTGTCAACATACCAATACCATATACATCATGGACAACTATATCATGTGCTTGTGCATTTTATTTTGTTGTTGTTCCCCCCTTGTTGATGATTGCCTCCGATGACAGACGTTCCGAGACGGTGATCACCCCGAAGAAGAAGACCACCGTTAAGACCCGTGTATCGTCAGCAAGGCAAGCAAACCCCATTGATCATGTCTATAAAATCCTACTTCCCTATCAGTCTCGCTTATGCATGTTTATGAGATCACCGAGACACATTCTTTCGCATAGTTGAACCCATTCCGATGCATGACCTATCATTTTGTCACCGTACTAAGCAAACCACAATCCTAGCAGATATAGGTGTTGAATGATGAGCATGTGGCCCCTGCAACTGTTACTGCTTATTGCTGCTTAGTGATACAATGAGGTTACATTGTTTGTGAGTCGGGATGGATATTCAAAATGGTGCTGATGATAACGTGTTGGTGAATCCACCCTAAACAAAGGTGAACGATGAGAGGTTGTGTAGGAGTACACAGTGGGTTGTCTCATTGAAAACTTCCTAGGCCCCGAGTTCCTGTTTTTTGATCCAAGACAAAGAGTATGACCACATGTAGGGTTTATGGGAGCCCCGTTTGGCCTCTTTACGTACCCGATCCGGTCCAGGAGTCACACTAGATTCGGGCTTTCCATTTGACTTAACCATAGATATGTGGGTGGACCTGTGAGGCAGCGAAACCATCTAGCAAAGGTGGCGTCTCGGTCCCTTGCATTATCTGAGTCTGTTTCGTAGAACCGGCTGGACTCTCAAGCGGTGACAAACTTAGGTAGTCGACTCCTGGATTAGAGAACGTGATGTGAGGATGACACGCGTGTGAAGATGTACACCCCTTCAGGGTTAATAAACTATTCGAATAGTCGTGTCCACGGTTATGGACTACTTGGAGACCTCTACTTGATCATAGACAACTTAAATGGATACTTCTAAAAACTCGCAAGATAAGCGTGAGTGCTATGGTGTGCTTCCTCGTGGGGAAGTCGAGGAAGTATCCATAGTGGTGTATTGGTTGGAGACTTGGTAGTGGACTCGTGTATGCTTCTTACCTCAAGTCTGGTACTCGTAGTACAGGACTAGCCAAGTCAAGGCTGGCACTTCTGCATGTTGAAACCCCACCTCCTTTACCTTGAAACTTGAGCATGAGTAGTATAGTTCTGATGTAAGTCTTGCTGAGTACGACTTTGTACTCACGTTTTCTTATTCTATGTATTATATGAGAACCCGGACCCCGATGGAGTCACCTTCGTGAAGCTCGACGTTGACTAAGCTAGTATAGTTCCAGACATTAGTCTGGTCCCTCGTGAAAGGGCATGCATGTTGAACAAGGCTTCTCTAAGCCATTTGTTAAACTTGTCTGTACTCAGACCTAATTTTATTCCGTTGTATGATGTAATGATGATCACAGACATGTGATCTTTGTATGCTCTATGTGTAAGTCAATAAAGATACACTTTTTAGAGTTATGTGATGATACCTGCTGTTCATACTAGGAATGTGTGCTGCGTTTATGTTTATAACATTCATGTCTTAGTATGGGTTTTCGAGACCTTAGTTGTGATCTGGCTGGCGGTCTTTTATACACCAAGTGACCCTTAGATGTGTGCAGCTTGGGGCATCGCGATGCGATTGCTCGTGACTCTATCACGTGCACACTTTGTTGTATGATCGAGCCCTCCCTAGACCCCGACTAAGTGATCGGGCTGGAGTAAGTATATGTAAGAGTTAGGATTCAATCAATAACATGGTAGAGGAGACTTGTCTATGAGTATGGGATTCACCACCCATAAGCATTAGACTTGTGAGAGGACGTTGAGGACCCATCTCAGTTGATCATCCGTCCTGGATGGGATGCCCCTCACGTTTGATGCTTTCCGAGAGTGTTCTGTGCTTGGCCTTGTCTGCTTAGACAAGTGGGTACGGCTCTCGGCTCTCCACGTGATTGCATCGTGACTGGAATTACATACGCTAACCTCGGGTCTCGACACCCTAAAACCAATATCTTCCATATGAGTCCACCATACCTTCCTATTTGTGGTATTCCCCTACCACTTCTATAAGTATAGAATTTATGTGTTATCCTTAAATGTTCAAAATCTTCTGTTTTGTGCCTCTTGTTTAGCTCATGAGGAAGTAGTAGGTAATTCATGATCTTCTTAAGTTGGACAAGTTTTACCCCGGGATTGCGTGTCTAATCTACGAACCCATAATACGAGGAGGAACTGGCATGAGTGCGCCCAGCTCGAAAGAAAATATAACAAACAAACCCTCCTTCACGCTTGGTCTATGAGAAATCGGAAACTTTGGCAGTGATAAACAAAGGAGATTAAGGGGATGTGATCGTCCCCACTTGGGAGCCATTCCTCGAAACTTGTCCATCTTGAGAAGTAATTGAGCTATCTATTAGCATTCGTTGACAAACTATGCACTTCCCAAATTTGTTTTCATTCTGTTTGATTTAAGGATAGCACATAAGTTTTCCCTACTTGCCTATAACAAGGCTTTTCTTTTAATTTTATGTTGAGTCAGTTTTCCCACTTCCTTCTTTCCCAAAGAGAAAAGACACTTGATGTTGATGAGGATTCATCCATATAGTGTTGCATTAAGTCTTGCCATGCTATATCATTGTTGACATTATCTTTTGATAAGTAAGTTGTTTGCGGAAGCTTTTGCTAAGCGAGCATCTTCCTTTGTGTTAGCATTTTCACTTCATGACTAATAACATGTTCTTTCAAAAGCTTCAAGTTGTTTCATTATAAAGAGAAAGAGCAAAAGTAAACGTTTTAGTTGTCCTTTGACCACGGAAATGTTTGCCATAACTTGATGAGTTTTCTCAGTCCTACTTTTGATTATAATTGTTATTACTTTCTCATAAGGGCCTTATGAGTTGAGGTTGTTGTTGTGGATGCTTGAGTTTTTTGAAGTAATCATGATGCTTCTTGTCTGTATTCTATTTATCGACACTTTTCACTCTCTAAACTTGTGGACAGGTTTACTTAGCTCAGTATTCGCTTAGGGACAAGCGAGGTCTAAGCTTGGGGGAGTTGATACGTCCAAAATGCATCACTATTTTATATAGTAATTCTTTCTTATTCATTGATATATTTCATGTTACGATGCTATTCTTATGTTGTTTTGGCTTATTTTACACAGTTTGCAACTTTCCGATGTCGAAGCAGCAGACGCAGGATTTAGCGGTAAAAAGTGGACGCTGAGTTGCTGAAGGAGAAGACCTCCAAATTACCTGAAAATCGACGGAGGGTATTTTCTAAAAGGATGACGAAGACACGCAAAAGAGGGGCCAGAGGGGGCCACAGGGTGCCCAGGCAGCCACGTGGCGCGTCCCCCAACCTGGTCGCGTGGGGAGGGCGCCTAGACCCCTAGTGCCACTCCCGGCTCCCCCCTTTGTCCTATATATCACACATTTCCTGAAAACCCTAAAAGAGGAGGAGTTTCGCGAGATCCGTCGCCGCTCCGTGGCGGAAACCTACAGAGGATAAAAGACATCTCCGGCGGGAAGATTCCACCGGGGAGAACACCTCTCGGAAGGGGATATCATCGCCATCGTCATCACCATCGTCACAGGCATCATCGAGATCATCATCAATATCATCCCCAACATTAGCACCATCTCCATCTGTAGGAGATATGCCCTAGAGGCAGTAATAACAGTATTTTTGTATCTCCGAGTTTGTAATGAATGTTTATGTTCCATGCTATAACTGCAATGATTCTCGAGTCTGCAATATCCACGAGGCTCGGAGGGAAACTCATGTGCACGTGTGGTATAATAAACAGTAAAATGTATTCCTAGTCATGCCTCTAAGACTGGCTCATGTATTGCATGATGATCCTGTTTTCCTGATCATGGGCATGTCTATGCCGGCAATGTTGAGGGCACAATGTTAGAAGAACATTTGTGTTGAATCGACCCGAATTGATGTTATGCTATGAGATACATTCGTCACAAGTTAATGGTTAATAACACAGAGAAAGTTGTGCGTTTGCATAATTCCTTAGACCATGAGAGTATCGAGTTCCTTCGTACTTGCTTCGTGAACTTTGGGGTTTTGTTAAACGTCATCTGTAAAAGGGTGGCTATTACGGCAGCTTGCGGGTTCACGGAAAAGTATGACAAGGAACTAGGTAGCTCGAGATTGGGATTTGCTCCTCCGTCGTTGGAGAGATATTCTTAGGGCCCTCTCGGTGTTACGGTATCCACCATCGTCTGGCCAGACACAGTGTGATTTGATCACAGGGATGCCGGAACGCGGGAACGAGAAAAGAGAACAATACCAGGAACGAGGTAACTGGCATAGTGGACAAGTTGTTGATTCACGGGGATGCCAATAAGTCTCACCTCGGGTATTTGTAATATATCGCGAAGCAACAGGAATAGCACACAGCAACTAAAGGTTCACTCGAATAATTCTTCGTATGGGTATAGGGATCAATATGGATGTCCTCGGTTCCGCTATTGATCATTGATCGGAAAGTGTTCCGGTCATGTCTATACTTCATCGAACCTACAGGGTCACACGCTTAAGGGTCATCTATCTGTTGAATACTAGACAGGGAGTCTGAGATAAAGTCACCGGAAAGGTTTCGGAGACGGCGGAAAAGTTCCGAGAGAGAAAACCGAAAAGTTGTTTCGGGGTAAACCACTAAGCCGAAAAGGTTTCGGAGAGCACCTGGTAATTTTGGAGAGTGCCAGAATTGTTCTGGTAACTTCTGGAATTTTTCTGGAGAAAAGATTAAAATATTTTTTTCGGAAATATTTCGGAGCTGCCGGAAATGTTCCGGAGCTGCCGGAAATGCTTAGGTTGCTTTTCGCAGATGAAAATCACTAATCTGGAATTGTTTCGGAACGCGCCGAAAATCATTTTGGTGGGTGTTGGAATTATTCTAAGACCCACAAAAATATTTTCGGATTTTTCGGACACGAAAAAGTGGTGTCATGAATAGTAAAAAGTACTACTTGAGATATTTTTGGAAAGCCTTCTAGAAGGACTTGGGAGCCAAGAAAGCCCCCTTGGGTTTCCTATAAATAGAGGTGTGAGGGCAGCCCCATATCCTTGATCCAAGCTCTCACTTGAGTTCTCATCACATGCCATGCAATTATCTGGCTTCTTCTCTCCCTCACACGAAAGAGTTTCGTAGAGCCGAAAGGCTGTCTGGGTTCCGGCAGGAACTAGTTCTGGACGGCGAAGCCCTGCTGGATAGCTGACACCGTATGTGTGCAACTTGGTAGAGAGGTCGTTGTTTCGATCTTAGTTCGAGTGTGCCTCCCGAAGGGCTGTCCGAGTTACAGATCGAGTTTCGAGGGTCCTCCCGAAGGGCTGTCCGAGTTACAGATCGAGTTTCGAGGGTCCTCCCGAAGGGCTGTCCGTGACATCGTCCGAGGGACTGTCCGACCGCCTCCCGGAGCGCTGTTCGTGGGGCAGACGAGGGAATACATTCTCGCGGTTGGGAGGTTGTAAATCCTAGCTGCGGGGATCTGCACCGACGATCTTCATCGACTCTACTTCCCGCTGCGCTACGAGTCGGTAACGATCAGATCAAAACCTTGTATGCGTCTCCATAGTGGTCCTGGGCGTGCTCGCTATACCGAAATTTTTTGTTTTCTGTTGCGTTCCCCTACAGTGGTATCAGAGCCGTGCTATGCGTAGATGCATGTTATGATCTAGAATACATGGAGATGTATGGGTATTGCATAATATAATTTTGGAGTAGATCAGATCTATTGCTGAAAATTATTTATGCGGGTGGCAGATGAAATCTGTTACCCGATATTCTTGTTGCTTCCCTAGAATTTGCGTATTTCTGATCTCGAGACAGCATGGTGGAATTTTACAAAGTTCTGGCAATCCGCGATCCTGATTGATCAACGAAGTGCTATCAGTTCTTTGGGTTCCGCCATAGTCAAAAGAAAGATGAAATTCGCAGACTAAAGGGCAATGCAGATATGATCTGCACGGGGATCACGCGTATGACGAAGTTCAGTATGGGGTTCGAGATTTTATTATCTCGTGCTTCATACACCCCGCAATGTTAATCTAGTGACTTGAATAATCATACTTGATGATAAAACGTTGGTAGTTGCGGTTTAAGTCAAAACCTTAGAAGCCACGTAAAATAAAATTTTGCATAAACCGGTTTAGAGGCGTCTAACTTGTTTTTGCAGGATGTGCATGTGATGTGGTATAGCAAAGCTCATATTAATTCGATTATGTATGAGATGACTATATAATGTAAATTTATTAACATGACCTGCGTGTCATGATTCGGCATGATGGCTGGAGCCATATGATTGTCACTTTAATGACCTGCGTGTCAACCTTAGGTAATGCACTTATTCATTTGCTATAAAGATAGCAATATTATTTGGTGCATCGACAAGGTGGTGGCAATCTTCGCGAAGGTGAACTCCGACGCAAATGCCAAAGACGAAGAAATACTTGACTTCTCCGTCAGAAGGGGCTATACCATATCATGCTATTATGAATTGCATGGGATGTTTATCCCTTATGTTGCACCCTTCTTGATTGCGCGGTAGTCGCTTTTTATTAGGGTGATCTCTCACTTAAAATATCAAGTAGTTAGTGTTCTCCCAAGTGTAGCGCCGTCACAGCATCTATACTCTCGGGGTGCGCCATGGATGCATGGGTACGAACGATTGGAGAAATGTAAGGCGGGTGAGGTCAGACCTCGCAGCAGGATCACTTGGTTGTCTTGACGTTCATGGCAGGATCGTCCTGAGCTCGGAACACACGCATCGAAAGATGAACAAGAGTCACATAGAGATGTGATCGGCAAGTTGGCCTACCAAATCAAAATCCTCGTCATGAGATGATGATTCTATGGCGTTGTATTGATATTTGGATCTTGAATCACTCATAATCAATTTTGAGAGATATTGATTTAAGTGGGAGCACACTTTAGAATAAAATTGTTTATTCACTAGTGCAAAAATCATTATGAACAAAGTCTAAGTGAAACTTGTGTTTACCGTTGTAGATCAAATGGCTCGCAACACCGCTTTCAACTTGGGGCCATTGTTAGAGAAAGAAAAGTTAGCTGCGACTGGAAACAACTATGCGGACTGGGTCCGTAACCTGAGGATTGTCCTCAGGAGCGCTAAGAAAATCTATGTGCTTGAAAAAGCTCTTCCAGCTAAACCGGCGGCAGGTGCCTCGTAAGATGAACAAAATGTCTGGGCCACTCAGGATGATGATCACAACGCAGTACAGTGCCTCATGCTAGCTTGCATGAGTCCAGAGCTCCAAAAACGTTTTGAATTCCATAAACCCCGTGATATGATCCGGGAATTGGATGCTCTGTACAAGGAAACCGCAAGGTCTGAACGTTTTGATATCATGAATATCTTGATGAATTTAAAGATGGCTGAGGGCGGTTCAGTTGGCGAACACATAGTCAAAATGATTGGCTATGCTGAAAGGCTTAAAACCCTGGAATTTCCAATTCCAGCATCCCATATGATGGACATGATGCTTTCTTCACTCCCCCCGTCTTACAACGGTTTTGTCATGAATTACAACATGAGTGGGATGGAGAAAACACCAGAAGAGGTGCTCGCCATGCTGAAAACTGTGGAAGAAGGACTGCGGAAAAATCACAAGCAAGTGTTGCTTGTGAATAAAACCGCCAGTTTCAAAAAGAAAGGCAAGCCAAAGAAGGGCAAGGGTGCCGGTAAGACCGGCTCCCAAAGCAACTCTAAGGGCGGAGCCAAGAATGAAACTGAGTGCTTCTACTGCAAGGGCACAGGACACTGGAAGAGAAACTGCAAGAAGTATCTGGCCGATAAGAAGTCCGGGAAAACCGGAAAAGGTATAATTGTTATACAAGTTAATGTCATTGATGTTTTGCTTGCTAGCGAAAATTCTAAGTCTTGGGTATTTGATACCGGATCGGTTGCTCACATTTGCAACTCGATACAGGGACTGCAGAAGGTCCGCAAGCTAGCAAAGAATGAAGTCATGATGCGCGTCGGGAACGGCGCTGGGATCGCCGCTCAAGCCGTCGGCATTATGCCTCTACGTCTCCCTTCAGGATTTATCTTAGAGCTAAATAAATGTTATTTTGTTCCACTATTGTGTAGAAACATTATCTCTGGATCATGTTTAGTACACGATGGGTATTCGTACAAGTCTGAGAACAATGGTTGTTCACTTTATTGTAAGGATATGTTTTATGGATTTGCACCCATTGTTGGGGGCCTTTTCATACTAAATCTTGAATGTGAAAATGATGTCTTTAACATGAATGCTAAACGCCTTAAGAAGGTTGATACCACAACCACTTATTTGTGGCACTGTCGGCTTGGCCACATCGGAAAGAAACGCATGCAAAGACTCCAAAGAGATGGAGTTTTACCGTCCTTTGATTTTGAATCATTTGACACATGTGAAGCTTGTCTAATGGGAAAAATGACCAAGATGCCGTTCAAGGGTCATCCTGAACGGGCGGGTGAATTATTGGAAATAATACATAGTGATGTATGTGGTCCAATGAGCACAGCCGCACGGGGTGGGTATTTCTACTTCGTGACTTTTACTGATGATTTAAGTCGGTATGGCTACATCTACTTGATGAAGCATAAGTCAGAAACCTTTGAAAAGTTCAAGGAATTTCAGAATGAGGTAGAAAATCATCGTGACAAAAAGATGAAGTTTCTGCGGTCTGATCGCGGAGGCGAATACCTTAGTCATGAGTTTGGCCAACATCTAAGTGACCGTGGAATCGTTTCACAGCTTACGCCTCCCGGAACTCCACAGCGAAATGGAGTATCGGAAAGACGTAACCGAACCTTGTTAGACATGGTAAGGTCGATGATGTCTCTTACAGATCTGCCGATATCTTTTTGGGGTCACGCACTAGAAACTGCCGCTCACACACTAAACCGAGCACCGTCTAAGTCCGTTGAAACGACACCACATGAGATGTGGAATGGGAAGAAACCCAGTTTGTCGCACCTTAAAATTTGGGGATGTGAGGTACTTGTAAAACGTTTACAACCAACCAAACTCGATCCCAGATCAGACAAATGTAACTTTGTAGGTTATCCAAAAGAAACAATTGGGTATTCCTTCTACCTACCCTCCGAGCACAAAGTGTTTGTCGCTAAAAGCGGAGTCTTTCTTGAGAAAGAGTTTCTCGCCAAAGAAGTAAGTGGGAGGACAGTACAACTTAATGAGATTAGTGAATCTTCGGCGACCGTTGCTATGGCTAAAGAACCGGAAGTAATTCCGCAAATTATCCCTACAACCGAGCCGGAAGTTGTCGCATATAATGCAAAAACTTCAGACAATGTTGTAACTGAACCGCGTAGATCAGGTAGGGCTGTCCAGCCACCTGAGTGGTTTCATGATGAAATCTTCATTCTTGAAGACGATGAACCTGCGCACTACAAAGAAGCGATGGCGGGCCCCAGCTCAAGGGAATGGCACAGAGCCATGAAATCCGAGATGGAATCCATGTACGAAAACCAAGTTTGGAACTTGGAAGAACTTCCAGAAGGCGTAAAGCCCATTGGTTGTAAATGGATTTTCAAAAGAAAGACGGACGCGGATGGTAACATTACTATCCACAAAGCTAGACTTGTCGCGAAAGGGTTCACGCAAGTTCCAGGAGTGGACTACGACGAGACGTTCTCGCCAGTAGCTATGCTTAGGTCTGTACGGATATTACTAGCAATTGCTGCTTATTTCGACTATGAAATATGGCAGATGGACGTCAAAACGGCTTTCCTAAATGGAAACCTCAAAGAGGATGTATACATGATACAGCCAGAAGGTTTTGTCATTCATAAGGATGCTAAAAAGGTATGCAAGCTTCAGAAAGCCATTTATGGTCTGAAGCAAGCATCAAGGAGCTGGAACATTCATTTTGATGAAGTAGTCAAACGGTTTGGCTTCATCAGGAATGACGAAGAATCTTGTGTTTACAAGAAGTTTAGTGGGAGCGCAAAAGCATTTCTAATCTTGTATGTGGATGACATATTGTTGATTGGAAATGATGTGAATTTCCTTAGCGAAATAAAAGACTCATTGAAAAGGAGTTTTTCAATGAAAGACTTAGGCGAAGCGGCATATGTATTGGGCATTAGGATCTATAGAGATAGATCAAGACGCCTGATAGCGCTTAGCCAAAGCACGTACATTGACAAGGTGTTGAAAAGGTTCAACATGGAGAACTCCAAGAAAGGCCTACTCCCCATGTCACCTGGCACAGTGCTTTGCAAGAATCAGTGTCCTCGGACTCTCGATGAGCGAGTACAAATGAATGATGTTCCATATGCCTCGGCAGTTGGTTCTATTATGTATGCCATGCTATGTACAAGACCGGACGTTTCATATGCGCTAAGTGTTAGCAGCCGGTACCAAAGTGATCCAGGATTGGAACACTGGGCCGCAGTCAAGGGTATTCTTAAGTACCTCAAACGGACCAAGGATTTACTCCTTGTGTACGGAGGTGATGAAGAGCTCATTGTAAGTGGTTACACTGATGCAGGCTTCATGACTGACCCAGATGACTTCAAATCTCAATCAGGCTATGTTTTCATATTGAACGGCGGCGCAGTTGATTGGAAAAGTTCCAAACAAAAGACTGTGGCGGATTCTACGACAGAGGCGGAATATGTTGCTGCTTCAGAAGCCTCCAAAGAGGCGGTATGGATCAAGCAATTTCTTGAAGACCTTGGTGTGGTTCCAAGTGCTCTGGACCCGGTGGAGATCTATTGTGATAATAGTGGCGCCGTGGCTCAGGCAAGGGAGCCAAGTTCGCACCATAAGACAAGACATATTGAACGCAAATATAAACTCATTCGACATCATGTCGAAGCGGGTTTAGTGAAAGTACGCAAAGTTCACACGGATCTGAACGTGTCAGACCCGATGACAAAGCCTCTACCACGAGCAAAGCATGAGCAGCACCGGATAGCCATTGGTGTTAGGGAAGCCATGTAACTGGATTATGACTCTAGTGCAAGTGGGAGTCTGTAGGAGATATGCCCTAGAGGCAGTAATAACAGTATTTTTGTATCTCCGAGTTTGTAATGAATGTTTATGTTCCATGCTATAACTGCAATGATTCTCGAGTCTGCAATATCCACGAGGCTCGGAGGGAAACTCATGTGCACGTGTGGTATAATAAACAGTAAAATGTATTCCTAGTCATGCCTCTAAGACTGGCTCATGTATTGCATGATGATCCTGTTTTCCTGATCATGGGCATGTCTATGCCGGCAATGTTGAGGGCACAATGTTAGAAGAACATTTGTGTTGAATCGACCCGAATTGATGTTATGCTATGAGATACATTCGTCACAAGTTAATGGTTAATAACACAGAGAAAGTTGTGCGTTTGCATAATTCCTTAGACCATGAGAGTATCGAGTTCCTTCGTACTTGCTTCGTGAACTTTGGGGTTTTGTTAAACGTCATCTGTAAAAGGGTGGCTATTACGGCAGCTTGCGGGTTCACGGAAAAGTATGACAAGGAACTAGGTAGCTCGAGATTGGGATTTGCTCCTCCGTCGTTGGAGAGATATTCTTAGGGCCCTCTCGGTGTTACGGTATCCACCATCGTCTGGCCAGACACAGTGTGATTTGATCACAGGGATGCCGGAACGCGGGAACGAGAAAAGAGAACAATACCAGGAACGAGGTAACTGGCATAGTGGACAAGTTGTTGATTCACGGGGATGCCAATAAGTCTCACCTCGGGTATTTGTAATATATCGCGAAGCAACAGGAATAGCACACAGCAACTAAAGGTTCACTCGAATAATTCTTCGTATGGGTATAGGGATCAATATGGATGTCCTCGGTTCCGCTATTGATCATTGATCGGAAAGTGTTCCGGTCATGTCTATACTTCATCGAACCTACAGGGTCACACGCTTAAGGGTCATCTATCTGTTGAATACTAGACAGGGAGTCTGAGATAAAGTCACCGGAAAGGTTTCGGAGACGGCGGAAAAGTTCCGAGAGAGAAAACCGAAAAGTTGTTTCGGGGTAAACCACTAAGCCGAAAAGGTTTCGGAGAGCACCTGGTAATTTTGGAGAGTGCCAGAATTGTTCTGGTAACTTCTGGAATTTTTCTGGAGAAAAGATTAAAATATTTTTTTCGGAAATATTTCGGAGCTGCCGGAAATGTTCCGGAGCTGCCGGAAATGCTTAGGTTGCTTTTCGCAGATGAAAATCACTAATCTGGAATTGTTTCGGAACGCGCCGAAAATCATTTTGGTGGGTGTTGGAATTATTCTAAGACCCACAAAAATATTTTCGGATTTTTCGGACACGAAAAAGTGGTGTCATGAATAGTAAAAAGTACTACTTGAGATATTTTTGGAAAGCCTTCTAGAAGGACTTGGGAGCCAAGAAAGCCCCCTTGGGTTTCCTATAAATAGAGGTGTGAGGGCAGCCCCATATCCTTGATCCAAGCTCTCACTTGAGTTCTCATCACATGCCATGCAATTATCTGGCTTCTTCTCTCCCTCACACGAAAGAGTTTCGTAGAGCCGAAAGGCTGTCTGGGTTCCGGCAGGAACTAGTTCTGGACGGCGAAGCCCTGCTGGATAGCTGACACCGTATGTGTGCAACTTGGTAGAGAGGTCGTTGTTTCGATCTTAGTTCGAGTGTGCCTCCCGAAGGGCTGTCCGAGTTACAGATCGAGTTTCGAGGGTCCTCCCGAAGGGCTGTCCGAGTTACAGATCGAGTTTCGAGGGTCCTCCCGAAGGGCTGTCCGTGACATCGTCCGAGGGACTGTCCGACCGCCTCCCGGAGCGCTGTTCGTGGGGCAGACGAGGGAATACATTCTCGCGGTTGGGAGGTTGTAAATCCTAGCTGCGGGGATCTGCACCGACGATCTTCATCGACTCTACTTCCCGCTGCGCTACGAGTCGGTAACGATCAGATCAAAACCTTGTATGCGTCTCCATAGTGGTCCTGGGCGTGCTCGCTATACCGAAATTTTTTGTTTTCTGTGGCGGAAACCTACAGAGGATAAAAGACATCTCCGGCGGGAAGATTCCACCGGGGAGAACACCTCCCGGAAGGGGATATCATCGCCATCGTCATCACCATCGTCACAGGCATCATCGAGATCATCATCAATATCATCCCCAACATTAGCACCATCTCCATCTTCATCCAATCTCACCTCACAAGTCCAACTTGTCTTGTAATCCGTAATATCTATCATCTCTACTCTACCGGTGTTGATTGCTACCGTGTGATGAATGCTATTGAGTTTTGTTGGAGAAATATCATTGTGTCCAGATTTTTTATCATCTATTTATCCCCACTGATCATGATTTCTTTTATGTCTTGTGAGTAGTTACTTTAGTTCTTGAGGACATGGGAGAAGTCTAGTTGTTAGTAGTCATATGATGTTGAAGTAATATGTCTTGTTTGATATTTAAGTTGTGTTGTTATTTTCCTAGTGGTGTTGTGTGAGTCGAACACTCAACACTTCGCCTTATCAAGGACCTAGGGGAATGCATTGTGTATAAAGAATGCTTTCGGTGGGTTGCCAGAGTGACAGAAACCTGAACCCTAGTTCGCACGCTTTTGCACAAGGGAACAATGGATCATCGATCGTATTGCTACGGTTAGGCTTATGCCGTAATTACTATCTTGTATTTTCGGATGCTTGCAAGGTGTTTGATCATAAGAGTGCACTTATCTTAGTCTAGAGGGTGTACTAGCAAAGATCCACCCACTCAACACTTATCAACACGGCACATAGTACCGATGCGGAATATGGCAAAAGCACGTGACTATTTCTCCCGTGTGTCCTCAAGAACGCTTTAGCCTTTATAAGTTCAGTTGCTAGGCCTATCCATTGCTCAAAAGGATTGGGCCACTTGTTACTCCTCAGTTCCTTTCACTTTGCTCGCTTTTATCTTTTTGTTGCTTATATCGAAAAACCCCTAAAAACCTATCTTTCAGTTCCTGCGGCTATTTCTTTACCAAAGTCACTTACCAATACCTTCTCCACCTCGTTGGGTTCGACACTCTTATTTATCAAAAACGCTACAAACGATCCCCTACAGTTGAGGGTCATCAACAGCTCGGACGAGGCACTTAGCAAAAAATTCCTAAGTGTCCCTTTCAAGTTATTTATAACTTGGGGGCTGCTTAATGATTCATAATCAAGTTTTTCGTCCGAGCTGCGCACAGCTCGGACGAGGCACTTAGCAAAAAATTCATAGTGTCCCCTTCAAGTTATTTATAACTTGGGGGATGATTAATGATTCATAATCAAGCTTCTCGTCCGACCTGCACACAGCTCGGACGAGGCACTTAGCAAAAAAATACTAAGTGTCCCCTTCATGTTATTTATAACTTGGGGGCTGCTTAATGATTCATAATCAAGTTTCTCGTCCGAGCTGCGCACAGCTTGGATGAGGCACTTAGCAAAAAAAATCTAAGTGTCCCCTTAAGGTTATTTATAACTTGGGGGCTGCTTAATGATTCATAATCAAATTTCTCGTACGAGCTGCCCACAGCTCGGACGAGGCACTTAGCAAAAAAACTCCAAAGTGACCCCTTCAAGTTATTTATAACTTGGGGGCTGCTTAATGATTCATAATCAAGTTTCTCATCCGAGATGTGCACAGATCGGACGACGCACTTAGCAAAAAAAATCTAAGTGCCCCTTCAAGTTATTTACAACTTGGGGGCTGCTTAATGATTCATAATCTAGTTTCTTGTCCGACCTGCGCACAGCTCGGACGAGGCACTTAGAAAAAAATATCTAAGTGTCCCCTTCAAGTTATTTATAACTTGGGGGCTGCTTAATGATTCATAATCAAGTTTCTCGCCCGAGCTGCGCACAGCTCGGACGAGGCACTTAGGAAAAAAATTCCTAAGTGTCCCCTTCAAGTTATTTATAACTTAGGGGCTGCTTAATGATTCATAATCAAGTTTCTCGCCCGAGCGGCGCACAGTTCGGACGAGGCACTTAGCAAAAAAATTCTCAGTGTCCCCTTCAAGTTATTTATAACTTGGGGGCTGCTTAATGATTCATAATCAAGTTTCTCGTCTGACCTGCGCACAGCTCGGACGAGGCACTTAGCAAAAAAAATCTAAGTGTCCCCTTCAAGTTATTTATAACTTGGGGGCTGCTTAATGATTCATAATCAAGTTTCTAGCCCGAGCTGCGCACAGCTCGGACGAGGCACTTAGCAAAAAAAATCCTAAGTGTCCCCCTCAAGTTATTTATAACTTGGGGGCTGCTTAATGATTCATAATCAAGTTTCTCGCCCGAGCTGCGCACAGCTTGGACGAGGCACTTAGCAAAAAAATTCTAAGTGCCCCCTTCAATTTATTTATAACTTGGGGGTTGCCTAATGATTCGAAATCAAGTTTCTCGTCCGAGCTGCGCACAGCTCGGACAAGGCACTTAGAAAAATTTCTTCCAAGTACTTCATACACATAGGATTACTTAACGAATCGTATCACAGGGTAAACAAAAGCACTTTTCAAGTATATCAATAGCAAGCAAAATCAACCATGTTTCGCGCCCAAGCCACAACGTACGACCTTGCAAGTTTTCATACAACTTCACTCGGCATTCCGAGGCGAATTGAAACAATATTTTTTTAACCAGGTCTACTCCTCTCCAGCTTCATCTGATTCGCTTGTGACGCCAGTAGACTCCACGAAAAAGTCAAGGTCTGGCATCAATGCAACTCGTCTAGAAGTCTCAGCATAACGACTCAGGAACGTGGTGCAACTTTGATCCTGTTCAGGATCACCCCCGCCAACCCTCTCAAGGTTTTGAATCCTATCGGGAAATGCGCTTTTGTCAGGGCCAAGGCATAATTAGCACCACTCCGAGCAGAGGATCGCTTCCAGCGTGCAAATTGTTGGGGAGCTGACTGCAGGAAGGGAATAACCGAATCAAGGTTGACACGGCTACTTTCTCCAGATGACATGCTATTTTTTAAAGCCAGGGTGGCACCCATCGCTTCCTCCGCAAACTTGGCAACCTTGGAACACCTCGTGGTCAGCAAGCCTCGCGCCAAATAAAATTCAGTTGTCACGGGAGTAGAATTGTCCCTCTTCATAATTTCGGCAGACTCAGCCATTCCAGCTTGCTCCGCCTCCGGATCGGTGCCATACACTACAAGAAAATAAGTTAGCATACACTCAATTGGCAGGAAACCAAACATTCATCCCCATAAACCACTTGCAACTCACCAGCTAGAGTCTCGTTGAACACGGCGAACCTCCCAGCACAGTACTCCTCCGTCGCCTTCACAGATTTCCGAGTTGCTTGAAGCTCGGCCTTGTGGGTTTCATCTTCCTTGGAAAGCAGCTCGGACAACTTCTCCAGGTCGGATTGAAGCTTCGTGATGCTGGCCTCATTTTCCTTCACATCCTCTTGAAGATAATGCACTTTTTTATCCAAAGATTTCTTCTCCTTGGCATGCTTCTCGGCTTGGTCAATCTCCTTCTTCATTTTATTCACAAAGTCCTCATGTTCCTTGACCTTTTCATCAAAAGCTTTTTTGGCCGCCTCTGCATACAGACAGGAAATGGATTTTTTTAAGTCACCCTCTTAAACAATTGGGGACAGAATAACTTACCACTATCTTCATCATGTTGTTTCTTCAGCCTGTTATGCTCTTTGAGCAGCATCTCATATGTTTTCTTCATGGCCGCATTCTCCTCTTGTAAATTTACAAAGGAAGAACCCAGCTTGCAAGCCTCCTAAGACAGGAGTGTTGGGGTTCGCAGCGGAAAACACAATTTTTTCCTAACTAGCATTTCCCATAACCCAAGATCTAGATATACATATTACCGTAATGGAAAGGAGTGCGGAATAACATACCTCGGGGTGTAGTCCGTTGCACGGGAAACGTTCCCGCAAACGTGGATGGTGTATTCGAACAAGTTTCACAGCCCCCTGGCTGTGTTAGCACCCGGATGGGTGTAGTGCCACACGTGTAGCACCTCGTATTACTCGCACACGTACGAGACTCGATGACGACCTCCGATCTCCGATCCAGCGAAGGTGGCGGAAGCAGACCTCCGGAACCAGAGTTTCAGCAGCACGACGGCGTGCGTATAGTAGAGACATCTCCAACCTAGTGCAGCCTCCAAACAAGGGGAGTCCGCTCATAGGAGGGAGAAAGAGGGAGAGATATCAACAGAATTTATCTATATTTTTCAGGAATTTTCTATGTTGAAAAAGAGCTACCCACCACATCTAAATATAGGAGGAAAAGGGATGCGCATATACGTAGCTAGGCGAGGTGGTACTAAACCACAAGGCTAGCAATGCATGCATGCATGCATGGCCGCCGGCCACACATGGGCGTGCGTGGATACATGGCCGGCCAACTAGTGGCCTTGCCCACGTGGCTGTGGTGGCCAATGGGCCCCATGGCCCATGGCGCCACTTGGCCCCCTTTTTTATTCCTTTTTTCTTTCTTTCTTCTTTCTTAAAGAAAAAACAAAAAATCAAAAGAATATTATTCCATTAATTATTTAAATTATATTTTAATATTTAATTCATTTAATTAAATAATAAAACATATCTAAATAACTTTCCAAACAATTCGGAACCACGGAACCTTTTCCGTCTCCCCTCCAAAACGATTTCGGAGTTCTCTCTCATATCTCCGGTAACTCCGATAGTTCCAAAAAGGTCTCTGATTACATCGAGCCCTTAAGTGTGTTACCCTACAGTCCGAGAACACTCCAGTCATGACCGAGATGAGGCTACGGTCAATGATCATCAGCGGGACCTGGATGCCCATAATGACCCCTGTGCATTCCGGATATCAAAACCGATTGGACCTTACGTCGTATAGCATTCCCTTTGTCATCGATATTGCATTAGTCCGAGATTCGATCAATGACATCTTATGTCTGGTTCAACCTCGTTATGACAAATCCTTATTCACTCGTTCCGTGATATTCATCCTTGTGACCTAGTCACACGCTGCAACTTTATGGATGGAATATGACCGAGTGGGCCCTGAGTATCTATCCATCACATGGATTGACAAATACTGCTCTTGTAACAATACTCCTCAACATATCTCCACGGAATACCCAAGATACAACCGTTATGACCCGCATATTTCAGTCAGGTGGTGGGATGTAAGTCAAAGCATCCGGAAAGATAGCAATTATGCACATACTCACGGTCAAAGGAACGGTCTACTACGTTCTGTAATTACAACACTGAACCTTCATAAGTTTGATCGTGTTGTAATGCTTACTTTGGGTAATGTTCATGACATCACTCATCGAGTGAGGTGACCTCACAGTCAAGAGACTTAATTGTCCATGATCGCGAAACCACGACCATCATGTTGACCATGAACTAGTTATTGAAATAGAGGCTAACTAGGAACTCTGGGGGTTTCTATACCACACATGTATCATTGTTTCACTGATACAGTTCTAGCACGGTATGAAACTGGTTATGAACTTGCTTAGATATATTTGAATAATCATATATTATTTGCCTCTAGGGCATATATCCAACAGTCTCCCACTTCCACTAGAGTGCTAATAATCTAGCCGCATTTTCCCGATCATAATCAGCTTATCGCATAAGTGTTCATTGATCTCATGGAAGAGGGTTCGTCAAGGAACTGCACCAATTCAGATTCGTATGTTTCCTTTGCAACTTGTATAGGTCAACTAGTTTGACATGCCACTCATTATCATATAATGGTTGGATATAAGTTTCGCGGGAGAGTGAGACTATTATTACACAGTATCCTCCAATGATCTTTTGGTTCAGTCTTCGGAAGACTTATCCATAGTCATATATACGGGGAAATACACTCAGCCAGAAGTCCAAACTTCTTACGCTAAACTTTTATCCATACTTCTACTTTCTTAAGTAGCATTATGTTTGTAGTGTCATGAATCTTGCTCACATTTCTTTCATATCTTTGGTGATGTCTCTAATTCCATATAGACTCATAATATGGCTTGCAATTGTAATCTTGCATTACATCCAAGTCTATTATCTTTTCTATATTTTAGAGCATAGTCCTCAGTATTCCTCATGTACTGAATGCATGGACATTATTCAGATTTTGTGTTTTACTCCTAAAGCACATTGGAATCTGTTCTTCTTTCAAGAACTTTTAAGTCATTCTTTTGTTGGATTCACAACACATGTTTTATGGTAGAACCATATGTCAAAGCACATATAAGATCACATGTACAAGTACATGGTGCATCTCTATTCTTCCATCAAGACATTGCTTGTGATATTTGGATTTTCATCCGTTATATAATTTCTGGCCACAAGAACCTGCTTCTTGTCTAGAAGTTTATTCCAACTTTCACTTTAGTTCATTAGACGTATCTTAATCTAATCTTATAGATTTCAACGTGTAACATGTTATTACTTCACATAAAAGAAGATTATTGTAATCTTGCGTTTTATTTTCCTTATGCCCTATATATATCATAATGCATATGTGTATATAAGAAGATTCTCTATATACACAATCAATGCATGTCCATATATATACATATGAGGTCATTCTTCACACATATCAATGCATACATGTTTGAGACAATGATCATGCTCCCACTCAAATATATCTATCATATACTCATATATTTGTGGTTTAGCTTTCACCAAGTTAACGTATTTATTCTTATGTCTTACATAACAATCATGCCCCCAAAGCTCCCACTCAGAAAATTCCCTCTGCATCCCAAGTTTCTTGGAAGTCCCCGAAGCTCCCACTTAGTTTCATGAAACTACAGGCCCTCTCAATATTTTGGTCATTACAAAATCACTTGATCAAATCAAGGTTGAGGGTTCCTGTCTTGAGGTACTATAGTCCATCCTTTAACGAAATAAACTTTCGTCATGCCTATTGCAGTTCACTTTCAAATCCTAAGTTTGAATGAGACGCAATTCCAGGCTATGGTCCACTATAGTGTAAATGAAATATTTTATTGATTAAAGCATTCCTACGTTTCCGTAGTCAATCACTATTGAACTTCATCATAACAGTTTTATGAGCCAAATAATGCTTTATGTTTGTTACATTATTCTCAATAACTTTCTAGTTTATCGGGAATATGAAATAACCGATTTATTTCACAGGACGTGAGCCATCCTATATGCAACTCAATATTATTTCATTTCTCCTCGTGTTCTAGGCTACCATCATTCCTTTGTATTTCAAGCAGTTTTATTCCTTTTATTTCATTAAGAAGACTCATGATTATTGTTTTTTACAGAACGTATTCATGAAAACCTTCTAATTCAACTAAGGCTTCAACTCATATACCAAGATCATCATCTATGACATATCCTTCCTTTTACAGTGTTGTTACAACGGAACATGCTTCCGTTGCAATACTCTGACATTCTGAAGGCAAGGTCTAGTACCCCGGTCAAAGTTTTCACTATCTCCCATTGGATCCGTGTAGAGAAAACACTTCTCACACTACCAATTAAGCAATACAAGTTTTGCTATTCGGGAAAAACGTGCAATTTCAATTGCTTGCATTTTAACACAAAGAAATTCTTTCTTTAGAAACTTTCTAACACCATCATTTATGGAGCTATCTTGTCTCATTATATTCAGGATGGTTTCCTAATTCATCAAGCGGGTGTTTTAACTTAATGAATTAAGCAACTATAACAGCCCAAAACTGACAAAAATCCTGAAAAATTTGCACTTTTATTTTTCCCATTGGGGATAAAAAATTTCACAATTATTCTTTGAAATAATCCATATGACAGAAAAATGCCAAATCATTTTTTTGTGATGTAAAAGGATTATTTACATTTCTTTCATTTCTCCTTTTTGTCTTTTGCCTTTTTCACAAAGCTTCATATTTTCTCCCCTAAGCAAGATCTTTTGCCTTCCTTCATGTTTTGCCATGAGAAATACACATGCCAATTCCCATGATTTTATCATGTCCAGAAAATAGGGTTGTAATTCAAATTGCATTTGAATTAGTTTAAATGCCTTTTGAATTACTTAAACATTTGGACCCAAAGGATTATCTAAAAAACCTATATTTCTTGAGGATGCATAATCATATTTTTATATGATTTTATCTTCTAAGTTTCTATTTCTTTTCTTGATTTCTCTGCTGTCATTTGTTAAATGAATAAAACGCAGAAGAATATCCAATGCCCATTGGGCCCAAACCCTTCTTCTTGGCCCATTCCTCCTATTCCCCCAGCCCAACCGAGATCGCATTTCCACCTCACGTAGAGGTCCCCCTCTCCCTCTCTCTCACAGCCATGGAAAAGAAGAGGAGGTGGCCGCCGCCGTGGCCAGCCACCTAGCCTCCTCTCCCCCCTTTTTAAGCTACCCCCTTCTCACCCCCACGGAACCGTATCTCCCCTTCTTCCCTCCCAACGCCTTCATCCCTCTTCCCCACTCCTTCCTCTTCTTTCCTCCCGCAGAACTCGCCATGGACAGGAGGTCCATGGAATCTACTCGTCGGAGCCGGTGCTCCCGATCGTCGACGCAAGCTTCCTCCACGACGACGTCCTCGTCCTCAAGCATGCCCCCGAGAAACAGAGACGTGGCCGGCGCGCCCCGGTTCATCGTCATCGTTTTCTTCCTACGGACCGACGCCCGCGTCTGCTTCCCCCTCGTGCACGTCGTCGTCGCCTTCGACTCTGATCTTCGCCTCCTCCTCAAGCCGAGATCGGCGGCATCCCCGTTGCGAGTTGCGCTCCTCCTCCTTCCTCCACATCTCTCCCGTGTAGCAGTAGGTGCCTCGCAGGCGTTCCGATTCTCGCCGTTGGGGCCTTCCCCTGTTTTCGTCGGGGGTCGCCGCGCTCCCAGCTCGCACCAAGCAAGTTTGTGGCATGCGTGCGTGCGCCCGTTGTACGTTGAGAGCACGCCCGTGGCTGCCCATGCCACTCCCGTGTGCCCCCTGGGACCTCTCGTGCACTCCCAGTAAAGCTTCCTCGCCGCATCATGTTGGTCTTGGCCGCTGCTGCTGTAGTCTGCAGTTCGGCAGGCAACTTCAGTGGATGCAGTTTCAGAGTTCGTCAGCCGCCTCTATATGTTTATTTTATGTCGCAACGATCTTGTAACGTGTTCTGTAGCATAGCGCAGTGGCATGGACGACGTGGTTGCATCCACGACAGCGTGGGATCGAATCCCCTGTTGCACAAGGCGACCCTTATTTTAGTTTCTTTTTAGCTTCAGTTTTCTCGGTGCAGATTTCTTCAGAGTTTCAGTTAGCCGCAGATGTCCGTTTATCTTTCTTAGCAGCGACTTCCTAACGTAAGTAGCAACTGTATCGTAGTGGTAGTGCACCCTGTGCTGCGCCAAGAGGTGCCAGGGAGCCCCTTTTGCTCCTTTTATTTTTGCAGCTAGTGGGCTCGGTTTTATTTTTGCAGTTAGTGGGCTCGGCCCAGCCGCACGTCTCGCCCGCGAGGGTTTGGGCCGATTTGGCCGAAGGGAGCCCAACAGGGACGTTCCCCTCTTTTTTCCTTTCTGGATTAATTCAAATCCATTTGATTTGAACCAAACCTGTCCGGTTTTTGCATAGCTTCTTAAATGTGCATCCTAGCTCCATTTTAATCATGTCATACATGATTTTGGGGTAGAAAATTTGAGGAATACGATGGTGCTGTTCATTTGTCCATTTGAGCTAGCATTATTTGGTGATGTTGCGCTTTGCACAAATACCCCTTGTATGTTGCACGTGGCGCAATCCTCCATTTCTTTTCCTTGTTTTCGTGCTCCGGGCATCGTAGTTCCTCCGTTCACCGTAGCTTCCGGTAGCGTACTCTCGCTCTTTATTTAATTGCTTGCAATAGATTGCAATAGGTGCATCATAATATTCCATGCCATTTTCATATATGTTATGTTAAGGAATCCCGTCTTGAGGATATCTTCATGTGTGGGAAATCCTTCTCCATGCAATGTTATATTCCATTTCTTATGACATGATCATGCATCATAGTAAGTACAACGTAAGGATCCTTCGGATCCGTAATTCACCTACATAAATGCATACGAAGGTTGTCGGTAGCATTACATCGTTGCTTCCCAATGCTTCATTTAAACTTGCCTATTCTTATGTTCATTCCATGATATTAAAATTACATGCATCATACTTGATCTTGCTTGCTTATTTATTGCTTGCTCGTGATTGCTCCGTAGTGATAGTGGTATCTCTGTTGATTGCTTTCCAATGTTTACTTCTTGTGTGCTCCCGCGGATACTCTCGGAGACGATGCGAGCTTACGATCGACTACACCTTCGAAACCCGACTAATCAACAGGAAGGACTATACATTACTTATGATCCATTATATTATAACCAGTGGTTTGCATGCTAGTCTAGGTTAGGTTTGATGTTTGATCCTACCACATATTTACAGCCTCTCTTAAACCTATACAGCCATGTCCCCTCCCAGCAAACCATGTACTACTATGTTACTATTGCTCGTTGCTCATCCCCTGCTTAGTATGCTTTCTTAGGATGCTACGAATGTTACCCTGTTACTCCTTGGATTGGGCTATGACATTATTATGTTATTGTGGATGATATGATTATTATAAATGTTGACTATACTCGACGAAGGATGGAAGGTCTAGGCCATCCCGCCCCGACGGTTTGTTCCATTCGAGTCACCTAGGACCCGAGTTCCGGGTATTGTGTCTCTTGACGAGCGTGCCTAACCGCGTGTGGGATACTATGGGGTCCCCTCTTCTTACCTACCTAGCTTCAAACATTTCTAGTGGTGGCCCAAGCTGATTTACCATTTGAAACGTGTGTGTGACTGGTCTGCGGCCGGCAGATTTCAAATAACTCGGGTCAGCGGAGACATGGTTTCTCTTGTTGGTCCACACCTGGAAGCTAGGGGGATGCCCACATGGTTTGGGTTAGTTACCCCGACCTCGTCCAGACGGAAGAGTCTGATCCGAGAGCGTGGCCGGCTTTTGGATTGGGTGTCGACTCCCCGGTGGCCACCCAGATTTGTGCGTTGTTAGTTAGAGGCACCTGTCGTTCCGGATCTCTTGGGACTAAATCATAAAATGGCTGCCTGTGATGGGTAGAAACTGAGAGAGATGGGCGTGCGTGCGGAGCCTTGTAATGGGAAGTTGGTACACCCCTGCAGGGTTAAATCTTTTCGAGAAGTCGTGTCCACGGTTATGGACGACTTGAGACCTACTCCTTGTTCATAGACAACAACAACAACTGAGATAATCTTAATAACTTGATCAATGTGTGTGTGCCTTGACTGCTTCTTCTTCATCGGGATGCGAAGGGCAGGACAAGGATAGGATAGGTGTTATGCTTGCGTAAGTAGGTGGATAGCAGACTTGTTGGAGGCGATTCCTCATCGAATGCTTGGCTTCTTATCTTACTCTCTAGATCGTTAGCCACTTCATAAATGCTAGTGCGGCAGCAACCTCACCACTTACCCCATCCTTATCGTGAACTAATAGTTATCCTAGAATGACGAGTGATGAAGTCCTTGCTGGGTCAGTTGACCACTACAGTTGGATGCTGAGTACTTCTGTACTCATGATACTACCCCCAAACTCTTTTCAGGGTTCTTGATCGACAAAAGGTATGGTGATCGACGTTTCATGTGGAGACTCGACGACGAGTAGTTAGGCGGATCCCGGTGGAGGGCCTGGACCCGTGTGGTTATGGGGATCGACGATTTTTTTCTCTTTTCCACTAGGCAATTGATTGTAGTCTGTACTCAGACATGTATCTTCCGTTGATGTAATGTATTAAGGCAGTTGTATGCCGACTGTATGAGATGGTGTATCTTTGTATCTGTAATGTTGTGATATCATGTTGGAAATCCGGGGCATATGACTTCGTCATATGTCGCGGTGGGACCGATATGTGCTTCGTCCCCGGATCTGGATGGAAACATCTAGATCTGGAACAGTACCGCATATCGGGCCTTATAGCAACCTTGTTCTATAATGGTTTTAGTGCATGGGGAAAGAACATTTAGACCATACTACAGTTTAGTATGACTACGAGTGGTTTAAGTAGTCTAGCACTTTAAACTTTCATCGTAATTTTTGGTACAATTTCCACAAGTCTCCCATTATGTCAATTTTAATACTTATCACTTAGATCATAGCGTAGTGATTTGTATCCTTGTATTCTACTTCACACTGTGATTCCTGAATCTCAGTTTTATGATCTCAATTGAATACAAATTTCAATTAATCATAAGAAGTACTTAATGATAACACACGTTCCCATTTAGTACATCATTTATGTATAATGATTGTCACAAGTTCTACTTGCTAGAACTTTTTCATGGTCATGTTTAATGCAGAGGTTCATAGATCGTGTATCTAATCCATCTCATGCAATCAACATCCGATAATAAATGCACAAGTTAAATCATATATTTTAATGACTTCATCAGTTATGAAATCACCTTATTTAATTAAATCTAATCATGACTTTTGACTTGTTGTATCAGGGACAACATTTATCATTAAACATTGAATATCACTTGACAATAATAGCAGTATTATAAATGCTTTCTATCATAATATAAATCAAGACGTAATCAACGTATAAGCACACTTTATTCATTTAACCAGAACAACTGACTTGTATCATTACATGAATAACTTTGTCTCGCGAGATGCAAGACACTCAACTAAGTGTTCATACTATAATGATTACATAAGATTTATCTAATACTAAAAGTATTTCCTATGATAGATGTCTCGGCGGAATCCATGTTGGCCATCAACTGACTTGATTTCCATCAATCCTTGATTTCACCTCTTTCCGTCCATGCAACAGCAGGTCCTGTTTTCATAAAACAGAATGAGTATCAGATACTCATTTACTGCAAGTGTTGTATAAAGGGAACAAACATTTATAAAGTATATCAAGTATATACCTTATCCATCGACAACTTCTCCTTCAATGGGTTCAACCTCCAGATACTGAAGTCTATCCATGAAGTCAAAGAACTCGAGGCTTTCACCTCTGCCGACATAGCCATGGACATGGTCTGTATAGCTCGGTGGAAGCGAGTGTAACACCGTGTATATCGCAGACTCATCTGTGGTCCAATAGTCAAAGTCGTCTACGAGGCTCAGATGTATCTCATGCATCTTGGCCAGGTGTGCTTTCAGACAAGAGCCTTCTTCCATCTTTGTAGAGAGAAACTCATTTTCTAACTCAAATCTGGCCACTCTAAATAGATGCATATACAATGACATTAGCTCATCTATCATGTCATATGTATCCAACTCAGCATATTCCTCACGCAAATCTTGCGGAATGCTGGTTCCTATGACACCTTTAGATATGGTGTATGTCCTTCGATGATTCTGATAATCAGTCGCTGCTCGTGTATCCATGTCGTTTGCTGGAGGATTTCCCACATGCTCTTTTGTTAAGAACGAAAGGTTGGCTCTCTTGAGCACAGCTCTAAGGTATAAATAACAACTAATGAAATTTGACCCATTTTATTTAAGTCTTTCACCACGTAAGAAAGAAACCAATTCAAGATATTGGGGCATTTCCATTTTCTACAAACATAATTGCAAGGAACACAATTAAGACTAGTTCACAACAATGAGTTCATATAAATGAGCTCGCACTAAAACAATCATCCCTAAGAAGTTTTAGTGATTACATGATCTAGATTCACTGCCCGCCCTCGAATATCACACGACCGACGGGTCAGTTTCAAAGGTAGACAACAACTTGTGCGATCACATTAGGTATTTGACTCATGCTCGATCTTTCCATCTCTAGTATTCCGAGGACATATCTGAATATGCTAGGCTCGCCAAATTAACCTCCGTGTTATATGCTGCTCAGCAAGTCCATATCTGCATATGCTAGGCTTGCCGAACCCAAACTCATGCGAACGCCATTTAGTATGTGTGACACCCGATATGTACGGAATGTCGGCCAGATGGGTGAACCTTCCAGGTGGTGCACACTTTGGTAGAATACTTGTATTTGGCTTTGTTAAGGGTCATCTTATCACATGCTACCGTCGTGTATCCTATACTAGCAAGTTTTAAGATGTTTGAACTATGGCAACACTAAGTCTACAGTGTCTCCATTTGAGTTTGTGTTATCATGATGATGTTTACTACTTTCTAGTAACACATAACAAAGCTATCACTATATCACAATCAAACAAACGATAGCCCCCACTTAGCAATACAAACTTTAGACGATCTAGTTGTATATTGCAAGTTTTACGTGGCTGCTAGGGCTATCATAGTTAAACAGGTTTTAACCTACGAGTCAACCACAATGCTGACTATACAATTGTCTCTATTACACGCCGTACGGGGCCCTCCGTTGCAAATGCCACATCCGCTAAAGTAGAGAGACAGACACCCCCCAGAGCCACTTTATGTAGTACAAGCCGCATGTCAAGCGTGGAACCATTCTCGCGTAAGAGTACGCGTAAGGTCGGTCGGGGGCCGCTTCATCAAACAATTCCGCAGATGTGAACAAGTACACATGGGAGGGTAACAACCATACAATCAACGCCCACATCCCCGATGTGTTCTATCCGTACAGTAATACTAAGAATAGACCTAGCTCATGATACCACTATTGGGTTTCGCAACGGAAAACACAAATTTTTCCTAACTAGCGTTTCCCATAACCCAAGATCTAGCTAGCCGTATTACCGTAACGGATAGGAGTGCGGAATAACATACCTCGGGGTCTAGTCCGTTGCACGGGAAACGTTCCCGCAAACGTGGATGGTGTAGTCGAACAAGTTTCACAGCCCCCTGGCTGTGTTAGCACCCGGATGGGTGTAGTGCCAAACGTGTAGCACCTCGTAGTACTCGCACATGTACGAGACTCGATGACGACCTCCGATCTAGCGAAGGTGGCGGAATCAGACCTCCGGAACCAGAGTTTCAGCAGAACGACGGTGTGCGTATAGTAGAGACATCTCCAATCTAGTGCAGCCTCCAAACAAGAGGAGTCCGCTCATAGGAGGGAGAAAAAGGGAGAGAGAGATCAACAGAATTTATCTGTATTTTTTTGGAATTTTCTGTGTTGAAAAAGAGCTACCCACCACATCTATATATAGGAGGAAAAGAGGTACGCATATATGTAGCTAGGCGAGGTGGTACTAAACCACAAGGCTAGCCATGCATGCATGCATGGCCGCCGGCCACACATGGCCGTGCGTGGGCACATGGACGGCCAACTAGTGGCCTTGCCCCATGTGGCCGTGGTGGCCAATGGGCCCCATGGCCCATGGCGCCATTTGGCCCCCCTTTTTTATACCTTTTTTTTTCTTTCTTCTTTCTTAAAGAAAAAACAAAAAAGCAAACTAATATTATCCATAAAAATTATATTTTAATATTTAATTCATTTAATTAAATAATAAAACATATCTAAATAGTTTTCCGAACAATTCGGAACCACGGAACCTTTTCTGTCTCCCCTCCGAAATGATTTCGGAGTTCTCTCTCATATCTTCGGTAACTCCGATAGTTCTGAAAAGGTCTCCGATTACAACGAGCCCTTAAGTGTGTTACCCTACGGTCCGAGAACACTCCAATCATGACCGAGATGAGGCTACGGTCAATGATCATCAGCGGGACCTGGATGCCCATAATGACCCCTGTGCATTCCGTATATCAAAACCGATTGGACCTTAAGTCGTATAGCATTCCCTTTGTCATCGATATTGGATTAGTCCGAGATTCGATCAATGGCATCCTATGTCTGGTTCAACCTCATTATGACAAATCCTTATTCACTCGTTCCGTGATATTCATCCCCATGACCTAGTCACACGCTGCAGCTTTATGGATGGAACCTCACCGAGTGGGCCCTGAGTATCTATCCATCACATGGATTGACAAATCCCGCTCTTGTAACAATACTCATCAACATATCTCCACGGAATACCCAAGATAAAACCGTTATGACCCGCATATTTCAGTCAGGTGGTGGGATGTAAGTCAAAGCATCCGGGAAGATAGCAATTATGCACGTACTCACGGTCAAAGGAACGGTTTACTACGTTCTGTAATTAAAACACTGAACCTTCAAAAGTTTGATCATGTTGTAATTCTTACTTTGGGTAATGTTCATCACGTCACTCATCCAGTGAGGTGACCTCACATTCAAGAGACTTAATTGTCCATGATCGCAAAACCACGACCATCATGTTGACCATGAACTAGTTATTGAAATAGAAGCTAACTAGGAACACTGGGGGTTTCTATACCACACATGTATCATTGTTTCACTGATACATTTCTAGCACGGTATGAAACTGGTTATGAACTTGCTTAGATATATTTGAATAATCATATATTATTTTCCTCTAGAGCATATATCCAACAAGGAGAAGAATCAAAATTAACCAAAGTCTCCTATCAAAAGACTCCGAGTAACTCCAAGAAGTTACTCGGAGCCTTGGGGGCTACACCCACTGGGTGCACTAAGAAGTGCCCCCACTGGAAGTTTACTAATTAACGTCTCCTATCAAAAGACTCTGAGTAACTTCAAGAAGTTACTCAGAGCCTTGGGGGCTACATCCAGTGGGTGCACTAAGAAGTGCTCCCACTGGAAGTTTACAAATTAACGTCTCCTATCAAAAGACTTCTAGTAACTTCAAGAAGTTACTCGGAGGCTTGGGGGCTACACCCAGTGGGTGCACTAAGAAGTGCTCACACTAGAAGTTTACAAATCAAAAGTCTCATATCTAAAGACTCCCAGTACCTTCAACAGTCACTCGGAGCCTTGGGGGCTACACCTAGTAGGTGCACTAAGAAGTGCCCCCATTGGACGTTCAGAAATTAAAATTACCAAAGCTCCCAATAAACTCAGACAAAAAAGTCATTCGGACACCCGGTGGGTGGAAAACTTACATAAGTACTTACGAGCATGCTCTCCTTTATAGACTCCGCTTCAGAGGCCAGCTCACGCAAGTGCGATTCAAACTGAGAGGCCTTTAGCAAAGAAGCTTTGAATCCACTAACTATAACATTCTCAATCGGAGTAGCAACTGGAATTGGAGAAGAAGAAGCCGGAACAGTCTCATGAACAGTTGTTGAGGCATGAACTTCTGGTGGAACAGGAGGAGTAGCCAAATCATCAACAGCAGTAGTAGGCGTGAGAATAACCGGCTCAGGGGCAGCTTGAATAGGATTGTCTTCAGCACTATCGACACGGGCAACCACATCCACGTCCACTAAATAAAATGACCCAAAAGAATGATAAGCAAAATGCAAGTGGCAGTGTCCCACCCAACTAATTGGAAGGAAGGAAAACATTACATACTTTCAGCAGTGGTTTTCTCAGGGATGGCATCCATCACAAGAAAATCAGTAACCCCGCAGGTGCTGACATCTTCAAAAGTTTCTGGATCTCATCCCTCAACTCCAGGAAGGGACTCAGAACCACTCGGATGAATGCTACAAAAGAAAAGCTCATGAAGAAAGCAAAGAAAGCAAGGAATAGGAATTCAAGGTGAAAAGACAGAAAATTACTCGTGGACAGTTTTCAGAGCGCGTCGGGGAGGAGCAACAACACCAGTGGCAGTTTTGGGCTTGATAGCATCAGCAGCATACCCTGCAGGGGTGACCTTCCGACCTCCAAGTGTAGTCAAAGATTTCTTGGCTTTCATAGGGGCAACCTTCCCGTGACTCAGAGACAAAGCAGGTAGCTTGCTACTGCTCTCCCCACTACTCGGAGGAAGAGAACGTTTGCGACCCCGCACAAGTCCCTCCCGAGCCAAGTCACGGTCTTGGTTATTTTTGGAGCGTATCTTAGAGGTTACGTGCGGGGACCCACACTAGACTCCATTTCATCTCCAGCCTCAACTTCAACCCCAACACCCGTGTTGCTATCTTCGTCCTCTTCAACAGGATGTCGAGAAGCCAAGGGAATAGGCGAATGAAACCGGGTAACATCCTAACACAGAAAGATAAAAGGCTCAAGTCAGATCAAACAAACAAAAAGAAGACTAGCACAAGAATGCATACAAAATGGGTGAACCTACCAAAGTAGGGGGTGCTGGCTGTCAAAGGGTCTGACTCAGCCCGCCATCTACAAACCATGAGTCATGCTGGTGATAACCTTCATATGATGCTCGAATTCATCTACTGGCATCTCAAAAGTACTATATCGAGTGGCATCCCCAAGCCAAGTGTATGACCACATCCCTCGAGCCCTAGCTTGGAGAGGCTGGATTCTCCAAATAACAAAAGTGGCAATCAGATCCATCGCATCTAAGCCATTCTTCTTCGGCTTCACAACTTCGCGCATTAACGGGAGCACCTGCTCTTTCTCAGCATTTCTTAGGCGAGGATTCCAACCTTGAGAATCGGACAACCTCACATCCGAGTAAGGGGGCAATGTCCGAACTCCAGGCTCTTCCTCCACCTTGCAATAAAACCAACTGTTCTGCCAGTTCTTCACGTAATAAGGCAGACTAGAAGGAAAATATTGGATTCCCTGCTTCCTAGCCAGGAATAAACCCCCGCACAGATGGTTGAATTCCACTCCACCACCCTCCCCGGACTTCTTCACCTTTTGAGGCTTGATGGTGTAAATGGTGTGGAAGAGATTCCAATGGGGGTTCTATGCCCAAAAAACCCTCGCATAGGGTAAAAAGGCTAGAAAGCAGAGTAATGGGATTTGGGACAAGAGGGTGAAGCTGAGAACCAGTGAAGGCCAAGAAATCCAACATGAACGGATGCGGTGGAAGGGAAAAATCCGCGATCCACATGACAAAGAAGCAAAACCCGCTCACCCTCTTGAGGAAGGGGTTCTTCTTCCCCAAGATATGAAATACGACAGCCATGGCGAGGAAGCATACCGGAGTCTTGGTACCCTCGGAGCATCTCTGCCGTGACGACCGACGGAAACCACTCACCGGCAGACGTGGCTCTAACAGGTCACCACGGCCGGAGCACCGAAGGCTAGAGAAGCACGCCTGAGGTCGACGAGGGAAGAAGGCCAAGAACGATAAGTGCCTGGAAAGTGCGGGTGGAGGAGGAAGAAGAACGATGGCCAGGATTAGAATGGATGAACCCAGATCTGTTTTGACCATGGGGAGGGGCTTATATACTAGTAGAAGACCAACTGCCACGCGTCAGATCCGCAAGTCATAATGAGGATACCATTTCGGTTCCCCATAATCCGCCCTATTTAATAGGAAACAGTTAATTATTTTTATAAGAGACCAGCGCGGGAATCAAGGCGATAGATCTTACAGAACGTCCCACTTCCCCTGACAAGAAGATTCTCTGACAAGGCAATATTTTCCCCATTTAAGACGCAACAGATTTAATGCAAAGCCCGAGACTGTTTCGCCTACTCGGAAAGCACTCATCTCCATGACATGGAGAAAAGCTATTCGGAAACCTCTCCACTCTCATCTCGGCCGATTACATCATTACTCGGACAAGAACAACCTAAACCAAGTAAGACATTACTCGGAAATCTTTTCCCGAGTAAGCTATCATTCGAAGAGTCAAAGAAGGCAGACAGTACTCAAAAACTGGAAGCAATAACAGGGTGGGATACCACCTGAAGCTAAGTAACGAGTTAGAAAGTAACTGCGTTCTGGAGTGCCCAACAAACGGAAAATCTTGTACTCATTAATTGCTCGAGAAGAATTCCGAGTAATTAATTCGCTAGTTGTCCGTCTCTGACGTAGATCTCCAGACTACTAGTAAGATAAGGCGCAGGGGGTAAAGAATTGATATCCCATGTGGTATGATCTAAAAGCTCATTTTGTGATGCTTTAGAATATCAAACTTTACAAATCTGGTTCATATGGAGCTTAAGGCCTTTTACTTCGAGACACGCCCTCCGGGGCCTTAGTCCACCTGTTCCGAGAGACGCTTGAGTGTCGCCAGATTTTTCCGTTAACTTGCCCGGCCTATATTCGAGGGAAAAGTTCAAATTTCAGTAAAGTCCTTCCGGGCCTCTTATTGAGTTTAATCTTCACATACCTCATGAACCCATCATCAGTAGTAAAGGATGCACTTCTCTGATGACGTCAATTACCTCAATTACAAGTGCACGAAAGAACTTAGGGGCTACTGTTGTGGTCGTACCAAAGGTATATCCTTTAGTATCAGAAATCAAGGGGTACCCTTAGTGTCGTGATCTCTCAAGAATACCCAAGAAAATAAAAAGAAATCACCAAAACATAAAGAGTCTAACAAAATCACATGGACATAGGTCACGACGTCTCCAAGTAATCTGTTACTCGGAAGAATGAGATGATCACCGAGTAATCCGTTACTCAAAAGAGGCGACCGTCTCCAAGTAAGCAGTCACTCGGAGAACAGATAGGCTCCGAGTAATCAGCTACTCGAAAGAGAGAACCGGCGAGCTAGTCACTACTCGGAAGAAGGAAGAGCAATGGGCGTAGAACATTAAAACTAGAGGTGTTTTCTCCTTCTTAATTAGCAGTAATGAGTAGAAAGTTTCTTGTAATTAGTGTAGACGATTAATCCTGTAATTATGGCCCATTTACTGGGGCATTGAAGGGGCAGAGTCGCACTCTATATAAGCCTCCCCCCTCACCCCAGGAAGGGTTACGTGCAACACATTCCTCAAACATTGAGTAAGAACACCCACCTCAGCCTGGTACAGGACTAAGGATTTTATCTCTAAGGAGAGGCCTAACCTGTATAATCCCTTTGCGTCGACCTCTCTGCATACAGATTCACATAGCTCCAAACATCACCCTATATCTATTTTTAGGATTATATCCACGACAGTACCCAAGGTTCTTTTTTCCTTCCCGTGTTTTCTTGCAATAAATTCTTTTTTGTATATCTCTTGCGCTTGTCGGGTGCTTCTTCTTCTTGCTCTTCAGGTGGATCATTCTTCTCATGATCATTAGGTTCAGCACCATCTTCAGTCTCAGCATCGGAAACATATATGCTATTAGGATCAACAACAGGTTCTTCATTAATTGTGGGATCATTGGAGTAGTTATCTTCCTTATGTTTCTTCCTCTTTTTATTCTTCTTTGGGGAGCTGTTGACGTCTTCTTCCTGCATTTGAGAATCTTGCTCGATTCTCTTTGGATGCCCCTCTGGATAGAGAGGGTACTGGGTGAGTGTCCCACCCCGGGTCTTAATACCATATGCATGTGTATCACCTTGTTTGGAATTGTTAGCAAGCAAATCTTTTTTCACATTAGAAATTTGTTCAAGCTGAGTTTGAACCATATGAAAATGCTTAACAACACATTTAACATCATTAACAGTTCTTCGTAAAACATCAATAAAACTTTTGATAGCAAGGGAATTATAATGCAACTGACTTTGAATCCTCTCATTAAAGTGACTTTGCTTCATAATAAAATTATCAAGATCATCTAAACATTGATCAAGAGGCTTACCATGAGGGACATCACTTGTATTGAAACCCAAAAGAGAGTGTACCTCTACCATTGGAGGGTGAGTGGCAGGCTCACACAAATTCTCTATAGGAGGTAGATTGTTCACATCTTCAACTTTAATACCTATCTATTTAATAGACTTCTTAGCTCCTTGCATATCTTCGGGGTTTAAAACGAGCATTCCTCTCTTCTTTGGTGTTGGTGGTGGTTTAGGGACGGACCAATCATCATGATTTTTGGCTATCTTTCCAATTAATTCTTTGGCCTCATCAGGTGTTCTTTCCCTGAAAACACAAGCATACCAACTATCAAGATAGGCTCTAGACTCATCGGTTAGTCCACTATAAAATATATCAAGTAATTCATTCTTAGGTACTCCATGTCCTGGTCTAGCCTTGAGTAAAGTGCAATACCTCCCCCAAGCTTTAGGAAGGTGCTCATCCTGCAACTGTTTAAAGTTATAAATTCTTTGTAAAGCAGCATGTTGCATATGAGCAGGAAAATATTTAGCAACAATACATTGAGCTAAATCTTGAGGACTTTTGATAGAACCACATGGTAGTGCATTTTACCATGCTTTAGCACCCTCTAGAGAAAAATGAAGTAGCTTCATAACATAATAGTTTTGTATCTTGTCCACATTGGAAAATAAGCCACCCAACGCAGTGAGTTTAGTAAGGTGTGCAATAGCATCTTCATTTTCTCTGCCATAAAAGGGATCAGCTTCAACCATAGATATAAGTGAAAGATCAACAGAGAAATCAAAATCAGAATCTTTAATGCAAATAGGAGGTGTAGCAAATTTAGGATCAGGAGCAAACTTGTTCTTCATATCATGCTTTTCAAGCAGCTTCTTCCTAACATAGGGATCTGCAGAATTATTACACTTTGCAAATTCTCTATAAAATTCATCATCAAGTTCAATATAATCATCATCAAAACATTTACCCTTGAGCTTACTCAAGTCAGGGTAATCAGAGGATCTAACAATAGGATAATGTGTAACATGAATTTCAATTCCACGCCGTTTTGCAGCCTTAGTAATCTAAGACTCAATAAAGTGACCAAGTGAACCAGTCTCATCAAAAGTAGTAGCGGCATCATCAAAAGTATCAGCCATATTACCAAACTCAGTAGAAACAACATGTGGTGGTGGTGAAGCAATCTTACTTATAATGGAAGGTGAATCAAGTGTAGCACTAGTGCTAAGAACGGTACCTTTTCTAGTAGTGGATGGTAAGATCAGAACTCTGGGGTCTCCTTTCTTACCCATAGCGGACAAATCGCAACAAGAAAAATAACTCCAAGTAAGCTTGTAAATAAAGCTATGCTCCCCGACGACTGCGCCAGAAAATAGTCTTGATGACCCACAAGTGTAGGGGGTCACAACACTCTTCGCGGGTAAGAATAACTCAATTTATAGATTCGACACAAGGGGAGCCAAAGGATATTTGTAAGCTTTGGCAGTTGAGTAGTCAACTCAAACGCACCTGAAAGATACTTGCTTGGCAACAATTTATTAGTAGCAACGGTGTAATGGAAGTGATGGTGGCAATGGAAATAGTGGTGGAAAAACAACAAAAGTAAAGACAACAAAGTAAAGCAACTTGTAACAAGCAGGATTAAAACATTGTAGGCTAGGGGAATGGATGGTTGGGCGCTGCATGGATGGAAATAGCATGTAATTGGTTTAAAATGGGGCAAGGCACACAGAAAAGTAATGATCATCTAGGCATATATCAAACACTAGGCATGTATCCCAAGGTTAGTTGTGCGTGCTTGCAATAAGAACTTGCACAACATATTTTGTCCTACCATCCCGCTACCAACGGGGCCAAAAGGAACTTATGTAGATTAATGTGCTCCTATCAAAGAGCACCGGAACAAAGCATTAACAATGTATGGATACATGGAATCCTCAAACTATAGTCCATCCCCTTTGGTGTCCCAAGCTGTCACCATTGAGATCGCCGGTTCCAGACTATAATAGTGCATACAACTTGTAGATAGGATCAAGAACAAAAATATACTCATGAAAACATATAGGATTCAGATATGAAATCATGGCTCTTGGGGCAAAAGTGTCAAGCATGAATAGCAACAAGATGTAGCAAAGATGATAAACACCATAGTAGAGGATAGACAACATGCCCCCAACAATCTAACGAACCATACATGGTCTAACTCATTCAATCCCTATCACCCCTTTGCTTACAGCAGGGAATTACTCACACATGGATGGGGGAGACATGGAAAGATGATGGACTGGCGATGGCGATGACAACGGCGTCGACTTCCCCTCACCGGAGGCCAAAACAGTCGCAGATTAGCTCTGCCGAGGAAGAACAGAGGTGGTGGCGGCTCCGCGGCAGAAAACTGGAGTATGGACGTATATTTCCGGTTTTCCTCATCGCGAGTAAAAATACCAGCCGAAGGGGGGCCTGGGGGAGGCCCCACTGGTCCAGGCGCCCAGGTGGCGCGGCCAGGGCGATGGCCACGCCACCTAGCCGCCTGGGCCAGGGGTGGCCCCCCTTCGGTCCATCTTCTGGCTCCGAGGCTCTTCTATTGCGTGGATTTTCTGGGAATTGCTATGATTTTCCTGAGATTCTTAAATTTCCTTTTTCCTACACATAAAAAATACACACAGCCAGCTCTGCTGAAAATAGTGCCAGTCCGGGTTAGTTTCGTTCAAATCATGCAAGAATGAGACCAAAACAATATCAAAAGTGTTGGAAAAGTCAATAAGTTTGAGACGTATCAGGGAACACCTGCCAGTGTCCCAAGCCATCGCCGGCGAGGGCAGTGCACAGTGGGGTTGCCGTTCCGACCGAATCTGGTGGACGTTTGATACACGGTGGGGCTTGTTCGAGAGCTGGGAGCACGCCGCGTTGATTGATTATCGCCGTGCGGCTGGGGGTGGCCGAACGGGAGCGCACGACCAACAATGGCGGCGACAACGTTCGACACAAATGGCAACCGCCAACATGCAACGAAACCGACCGATTCAAACGGCTAGATCAAACCTACTGCGCCCCAGGAGCATGCTAGTATTCCTGGAGTGAGAAATAGGGCACGGGGAGCACGGTTATGGGAGCCACGGCGGCGACGAGTGCCCGAGTACGGGGGAGGCTAGTCAGGGGACGAGGGGTGAGCATGAGCAGTTATCGAAGGTAGCATTGCTCACCTTGAGAACACATGAGGTGGCAGTGGGCTCGGGGAGGACTTGGAGCCGCCAGAATCGAAGAAATGCTTCTCCGGTTCCGAGGTAGAGGATGATAACGATGTGATCTGCGTAGTGGCTCCCCGCTCGACTCCTTCCATGCCGAGACGAAGACGACGAAGTCAAGTCTCGAACTGGGAGGCGCGGTGGCCGCGTGTGTTCATGAAGGTGCGGCCATGGTGGGTTTGGTTGAGGTGGGGGTGCGTGGCTGTGAGGGGATGAATGGCGATCTAGGCTTCCTGTGGGGCGCGGGGGCATCCTTATCCCTCGCGGGCACTATAGCATGGCCGCTTTCGATCACAGAGGAGAGGGGGGATAGTTGTTGGACGTGTTCGACAACTGCAATGGTGCCACGGGTTGGGGTGAGCATTGTAAGGCCCGATATGTGGTACTGTTCCAGATCTAGGTGTTTCCATCCAGATCCGGGGACGAAGCACATATCGGTCCCACCGCGACATATGACAAAGCCATAGGTCCCGGATTTCCAACATGATATCACAACATTACAGCTACAAGGATACAACATCTCATACAATCGGCATACAACTGCCTTAATACAATACAACAGCGGAAGATACATGTCTGAGTACAGACTACAATCAAATGCCTAGTGGCAAAGAGAAAATCATCGATCCCCATAACCACACGGGTCCATGCCCTCCGCCGGGATCCGCCTAACTAGTCGTCGCGAGTCTCCACGTGAAACGTCAATCACCATACCTGCTGTCGATCAAGAACCCTGAAAAGAGTTTGGGGGTAGTATCATGAGTACAGAGGTACTCAGCATCCAACTGTAGCGGTCAACTGACCCAGCAAGGACTTCATCACACGTCATTCTAGGACAACTAGTAGTTTATGGTAAGGATGGGGTAAATGGTGAAGTTTTTGCCGCAATAGCATTTATGAAGTGGCTAACGATCTAGAGAGTAAGGTAAGAAGCCAAGCATTCAATGAGGAATCGCCTCCAACAAGTCTTGCTATCAACTACTTACGTAAACATAACACCTATCCTATCCTTGTCCTCCTCTTCGCATCCCGACGAAGAAGAAGCAGCCAAGGCACACACACACACGTTGATCAAGTTATATTAAGATTATCTCAGTTGTTGTTGTCTATGAACAAGGAGTAGGTCTCAAGTGGTCCATAACCATGGACACGACTTCTCGAAAAGATTTAACCCTGCAGGGGTGTACCAACTGCCCATCACAAGGCTCCGCACACACGCCCATCTCTCTCAGTTGCTACCCATTATAGGCAACCATTTTATGATTCTTAACAGTATGCAAAAAGAATCAATGCAATAGGCCGCATGGATGTGTCACAATCATCATGCAAACTTGCAATAAAATAACAGCAGCAGCACACTAACGGCCTGATGCCCACTACAACACAAATTAAAAACATCGATATGGCCTCGAATCAAAATGCTCACAAAACATGAAAGTTAGAGCACATCAAGCAAAACAATTTTCCTTTTGGGCGCAACATCATCCAAGCTACGGTTTACTCGCAAACTACAGCGCAAAATTGAATCAGCAGCAGTAATTCTCAGACTTAGAAAAAATTCAGACTTTGGAAAAAAACAGAGAAGGAAAAAATAAATAAATAAAAAGGAGGCCTCACCACATTGGGCCAAGCCCATCAGCAGAAGGTGGGCGGCGGCTAATTTGGCAACGCCCAGGGCGAAGAGGTGGACGCGGGCCGAGCTGGGTGGTGGGCCGAAGTGGCGTTGTGGGCCGCCTGACCTTCCGGAGCTGGGCCGGCCTGCCTGCTCGTTGTTCCTGATCGGGAACTGGCAGCGGTGGCGGCGTGTGCCGGCTGGCCTCCGGCCAGGACGCGGTGGCACGGAGGGAAAGCTGGGGTGGCTGGGCGGTGCCAGATCCGGGCGCGACCTCGCCGGATCCAGCCGGCGGCGGTGCAGATCGGGGCTGGCCGGCGCGCGGTGCTGCTCCCGTGTTCGTGGCGGCAGCAGTGCTTGGCTTCGCCGGCCATGGCGGCTCGGGATGCGAGGAGGAGAGCAAGGGGGTGAGAGAGGGAAGAGGGGGAGGATGATAACGATGTGATCTGCGTAGTGGCTCCCCGCTCGACTCCTTTCATGTCGAGACGAAGACGACGAAGTCAAGTCTCGAACTGGGAGGCGCGGTGGCCACGTGTGTTCACGAAGGTGCGCCCATAGTGGGTTTGGTTGAGGTGGGGGTGCGTGGCTGTGAGGGGATGAATGGCGATCTAGGCTTCCTGTGGGGCGCGGGGGCATCCTTATCCCTCGCGGGCACTGTAGCATGGCCGTTGTCGATCACAGAGGAGAGGGGGGCTAGTTGTTGGAGGTGTTCGAAAACTGCAATGGTGCCACGGGTTGGGGTGAGCATTGTAAGGCCCGATATGCGGTACTGTTCCAGATCTAGGTGTTTCCACCCAGATCCGGGGACGAAGCACATATCGGTCCCACCGCGACATATGACAAAGTCGTATGCCCCGGATTTCCAACATGATATCACAACATTACAGCTACAAGGATACAACATCTCATACAATCGGCATACAACTGCCTTAATACAATACAACAGCGGAGGATACATGTCTGAGTACAGACTACAATCAAATGCCTAGTGGCAAAGAGAAAATCATCGATCCCCATAACCACACGGGTCCAGGCCCTCCGTCGGGATCCGCCTAACTAGTCATCGTCGAGTCTCCACATGAAATGTCAATCACCATACCTATTGTTGATCAAGAACCCTGAAAAGAGTTTGGGGGTAGTATCATGAGTACAGAGGTACTCAGCATCCAACTGTAGTGGTCAACTGACCCAGCAAGGACTTCATCACTCGTCATTGTAGGACAACTAGTAGTTTACGGTAAGGATGGGGTAAATGGTGAGGTTGTCGCCGCACTACCATTTATGAAGTGGCTAACGATCTAGAGAGTAAGGTAATAAGCCAAGCATTCGATGAGGAATCGCCTCCAACAAGTCTTGCTATCAACTACTTACGCAAACATAACACCTATCCTAGCCTTGTCCTCCTCTTCGCATCCCGACGAAGAAGAAGCAGTCAAGGCACACACACACGTTGATCAAGTTATATTAAGATTATCTCAGTTGTTGTTGTCTATGAACAAGGAGTAGGTTTAAAGTCGTCCATAACCGTGGACACAACTTCTCGAAAAGATTTAACCCTGCAGGGGTGTACCAACTGCCCATCACAAGGCTCCGCAGGCACGCCCATCTGTCTCAGTTGCTACCCATTATAGGCAACCATTTTATGATTTCGTTCCGAGAGATCCGAAACGACAGGTCCCTCTAACTAACAACGAACAAATACGGGTGGCCCCCGGTGAGTCGACACCCAACTCAAAAGCCGGTCGCGCTCTCGAATCGGTCTCTACCGTCTGTCGCAGGTTTGGATAGCCGGTTAATCTCACATGGGAAACCGGGTCCTCAGCCGGACAAAGTGGGCCAAAAAGGAAACCATGTCCCCGCCGGCCCAGGTTGGTTTGAAAACTACTGGTGGCCGACCAGCACACACACGGTTTCAAATGGTAAATCAGCTTGGGCCACCACTAGAAATGTTTGATGCTAGGTAGGTAAGAAAAGGGGACCCCGTAAAATCCCACACGCGGTTAGGCACGCTTGTCAAGAGACACAATACCCGGAACTCGGGTCCTAGGTGACTCGAATGGAACAAAGCGTCGGGGCGGGATAGCCTAGACCTTCCATCCTTCGTCGAATATAGTCAACATTATAATAATAATTATATCATCCAAAACAATATAATAATGTGATAGCCCAAACCAAGGAGTAACAGGGTAACATTCGTAGCATCCTAAGCATGAATACTAAGCAGGGGCTGAGCAACGAGCAATAGTAACATAGCAGTACATGGTTTGCTGGGAGGGGACATGGCTGTATTGGTTTGAAAGAGGTTGTAAACATGTGGTAGGATCAAACATCATACCTAACCTAGACTAGCATGCAAACCGCTGGTTGAAATTTTTACTAGAGTTCCTTAACTTAATTAAACCTTTGTTTGAAAAGCGCCACATAATGTAATTCTCAGAACCTGTTAAAATGTCCATTTTGCGATTTTTATAGCACTTAATCCGTGCACCAAATGAAGTTAGTCCAATGGGACAAATTAAATACGGTTATGTCTACTTTCTACATATATTAATTTTATCCACTTTAGAACTCGTTTTGTTATTCGTTTGCTGTTGTTTGTTAGTGTCAAATGTGGTGGAGCAACAACATCAATAATTAGCTAGCTACTGCTAGTAACTCCAGCTTACACTGGCATCTTAAACTTGAAAGGATTTGAGCGCAACACAGACTAGTCACCATAGAAGTAACAAATTTCTTGGCTTCCTTTCTTCTTTTCTTTTGTCGATCGATTTCTTAGCAGTTTTGGAAAGGGGTGACTAACCTGTATGTGTTGGCTCAACTAAAGCTGAAGATTCAGTAGCAGCCAGTGGCAACAGCCGCAGCAGCATATGTAGGTTCAGCAGCAGCTAGCAGGAGCCGATGCACCTTGAACAGCAGCAGCAAGCAGCCGGCATCAGCTTCAGCAAAAGAAACAGCGTCGCAGCTGCTAGCAGCCGCTGGAGGCAGCAGCAGCAACTGCTGGGCCGTGCTGTAGGGGCGGCCAGGGTTCGCTGGGGGTGTGGGAAGGGGGCAGCCGGAGCCAGCCGACGTGGTTCAATCCACACACACACGACACACACATTTCATGCACGAGCTCACACTCACAACTCATCCACGCACACACATACTGGACACACACCACGTACACGCACTTGTCCATGGCCAGCAACCAGGTCGAGCGGCCAGCGCGGGCGGGCGGGCGCACCTGGGGACGCTACCGGGCGCAGAGCACGAGCAAGGCACGGACATGGCTCGTCGGCGGCAAGAGCAGCGCCCACAGGCGGGGAGCCCCGACCATGGCGGCCATGCCCACGGGTTCAATGGAAGCGGGGGAAAGCGGCGACGAATTCAACGGGGGAAGGGAGGAATTGGCAGAGGAGCTCACCACGGTGCTCAATGACGAGCTCGAGAGGCCAGGGAGGCGCCGGTGATGGAGATCGACGCGGCGGCCGTGTCGGAGAAGATGACGCGATGGCGAGCGCACGGGGCCTCCTAGCTCGAACCGGCGCACTTCATCGAAGGAGTCGTCAACGCTGAAGCTGCCAGACATGCTCCCAGTCACCTAGGAGCCCAGTGGCCGCGACAACGACGATGGTGAAGCGACGGATGTGTTCGGGCACCAGAAAAACGAAGGGGGCGAGGTGAGGGAGGGGAATGGGCGACCTAGGGTTCGTCCAGGGGCTTGGGGATCTTCTTATGTATCTCCATGGACCGGCGGATGAGCGACACGACGGCCACAATGGCCATGGCGGCAGGATGGACGCCACGCCATGGCACTTCCTCCTCTTGTACGTGAAGTGGAAGAAGAAGGCCTTTAGGTGGGCTGGGCCTCACACAGCTCCATTGGGCTACCATTGCACAGTAGTGTGCTTTGGTTAATTCCTTTATCGTTTTATACTCAATTTGTAATTAAGTTAAGCCACCCAAACATTTTGAAAAAATATGGTTCTTGTCCAATTAAATATTTTGCAATATACTTCACTGCCAAAAAAAGTTTGGAGGTAAATAAACTCATTTGAATCTTGTTGTTATTTTAAATGGGATTAAGTTAATGTTTTGGCACGACTTTAATTTGGCTAGGTTATTCAAATATTTTATTAAACTCTTATTTCAAAAAAAATTTATCATCTACTGATTATTTGGTATTCAATAAATTTGGTTGCACAATTTTTGCAAGAACTTTAATTCCCACATTTTTATTAGTATTCTAGGGGCAATTTAATTACTCCAAAATATTGACTTAAATACATAACTACCTATGGGTTATTAGAAAGGTTGGATATTTGTGTTTTATCATCTTTAAAAGTTTTACCATGACTTGCCTTTTAAAATGACTTGAGGTGGAATTATTTCCTAATGAATTTTTTTAATGAGGTTGATCATGATGAAAAGGCAATGTAATTATCTTCATGACAGTGATAAGATCTGGGGGTGTTACAAATCTCCACCACTACAAAGAATTCTCGTCCCGAGAATTAAAAGTAGTGTAAGGGGTAGAGTTTCGGTTTCGCCTTCTAAAAAATCTTCTGGTTCCTGTTGTCCTACTCGAAGAAATTAATCCTTCACGTTGAGGCCTTCATATCTTTGCATCGGTGCATCTCGATGGGTTTTCATCCTTTCCTTGGGGCTCCATCGCACTTACGAACAGGTTAAGAGGTAAAGCTTAAGGGGGTCGGATCGATACAAGATCAATCGAATGGGGTGGCTCAAGGTTATGGGGTACAAAGTCCTTCCGATTTTTAAGCTCAGGGAAGCACGTCGAGAGAAGTTTTAAGAGGATAGGCACGTATTCGATGCCGATGAAGGAAGATGGGAAAGGGGCCCCGATCATCAGACACAAGCACTGAGTCTGATATCGGACGGAATATCACAAGGTAGAGGACAAGAGTCAGGTTTCGGTCCTGTGGAACTGTGGGTTATGGGCCCCATTGAACCAGGGTGGTGACATTCAATGCGATCAAGTTGGAAGGGTATGACGGAGATCAACTTGTAAACTATGTCGGCAACAACATCAGTGCCAAGGGCGAGGGACGAAGAGAACCATTTTCCTGCTCGTTAAGACGAGGCGGACCAATTGGCAAAGTTCTCGTCCATCGGTGGTCACCGAAAAGTCATCAACAATCGTAACTGGTTGTACAGACAATGTAGCACACCAAAGTGTTTACATAAGTAGGGAATTTCACTGCTTAGATAAGATACATTACAAGAAAGGTTAAATAGACCAATGGAAAGGAAAAGGTGATGATACACAAGTATCAGGTGTATATCTTTCCCAAGGGAAAGCAGAGCACGATATACACGACCAAGTTATATCGGCAGAGAGTCAAGGGAGGTTGTCGATGATAACACAAATCATCGAGGGGCAAGGATGGTATTTCACACGATGAATCCAATCGGCACATGGAAGAAGCCATGTAAGATTAGTCAGATAATAATCCACCAAAGGTCGGGTGGTTCGCAAAGAATCTGATGTGAGTATCGACACTCAACCAGAAGGAGAAAGATTGCAAAGGCATCAGATGATAGAAGCATCTGAATAATTCGACGCTTAAGTACAAGGGAATCGTGTTTTCCAGAACGGGAGGTGGATGCAATCATCCATACGGACTTATCGGTGGCAGGGGATTGCAAAGGCGATGAACACGCAGGTTCTCGGGAATTTATCAGAGAGTAATCGTCAGGATCTTCAGGTGAATCAGGCGATCATCGGGAAGGCAGTGCTCTCCGGAAGGAAGGAGGCACGAGAACCTAAAGTCAGCGTTAATAAAACTTACCAGCAAGGATAAGAGAGCAGAGTCCCAGAGCATAGGTACGGAGAAAAAGATCCTAATACCATAGATATCACACGTAGTGACATCGATGTGGGCCCGTGAGCCAAACATTAAGTTACAAAATAGTTTTGCAAAGTCTAGACTCAACTTCGACCGAGGAGTGGTTAGGGGCTTCCTACAGGCAGTCGGCTCTGATACCAACTTGTGACGCCCCCAAAATCAGACCGTGTACAGTAATCATACACGCAGGGTACACGACCGAAATCAAGGACTCACGGTAAGGTAATCACAGCACAACTCTATAAATAAAATAATACAAGCTATATATTACAAGCCAGGGGCCACGAGGGCTCGAATACAATAGCCCGAGAGCACAAAGTTAGCGGAAGCAATAGTATCTGAGTACAGACACAAGAATACAAGGTTGCCTTAAGAAGGCTAGCACAAATATCAACAACGATCGAAAAGGCAAGGCCTCCTGCCTGGGAACCTCCAAACTACTCCTGGTCAAAGGGGAACTCGATGTCGTAGAAAGCATCAGGGATCTTCATGTTGCGGTGGTCGGCATCGGGGATCTCCTGCTCCTGGGCTCCAACGTCGACTGCAGCGGCCAATCAGGCAAAACAAAAAGGGGGGAAATAAAGTAGGTGAGTATCTAGCTTACCCGCGAGTCTTACGTCCGCTACTAAGCATTATGCATTGTATCAACGGAAAGAAGAGGCTGTATATAGTGGACTGAAAGATAGAAATCCAAAGCAAGGGTAAGAAGCTAGGCCTATCGAAGACTAGCATCTTCCAACGAGTCTTGCAGCATGAGGTAAGAATCAGCCAACAGTTTATATAAAGCATAAAGTAACAATGCAGCAGAAGTTGCTGCAGCATTGTATAATAATAAGTTGTAATAATTAACAATGCCTCAGAGTTCACCTCCTCGACATCCCCGCGAGGAAGAAAACCCGGAACCATACAGTTTAATAGTAATAGTTTGTAGTGGTAAGATCCAGCTTCAGCATAAAGCGTCCTGTTACCGTGGACACGGCTATTCGAATAGATTAATCTTCCCTGCAGGGGTGCACTTGTGTTACGCTACACGCAAGGATCTCCAGGGTGGCGGGAACCTTGTTAGGGAACGCTCCACCGAGGCTATCCGACACTTCATAGCCCATCTTTCAAACTCAACAGAGAGGCCATCCGCCGGTCTAAATCCTAAGTACGACGGGCCTTGGACCCTAACCCGAACATACTCCTGCACGGTGCGTGGCTGGCCGGTGAAGTTAAAGCAAATCCAAATAAGACACCACCGCGCGAGAAAATAAGACAACACCACTTCCCGGCAATCAGCTCGCGGTACTGCTGACGTCTAAAGAGTCCTCGGACGACACTACGAAGCAGAGGAGCCCATAACTCGTAATTCCCACGGGTAGGTAGTGCGTACATGGCATATAGCCAACTCAAGACATTCACTGAACCATTTAACATTTTAATTAACCTGCGTGACAACCGTTATCGTTGCCTCGACTTAACCGACCCGCGGACAACGACAGCAGCCAGGACCACCAGTACATCGGTGCCTGCCCCGTCGTCCCACCAAGACACTGCGGTTACCAACAAGGTGAACCGTCTCCTTACCTTGTCTCGCGTGTGCTCCTGTAGGAGCTCGACTTTCGTGGTTTGGTAACTCTCGCGGCCAACGATCAGGGGCCAAGCACACCAGTACACTGGTCGTACCCTCCCCGTCGTCCCGTCGCAATACCACTCGCGGGCACCGTTGGGTCGCCCGACTTCTTACCTTTCAGGACACCAGTTGGTTCGAGTTCCTAACATTAAGTGAAACCAGGAGGTATCACCCTCGATGGCACACTTAAAAAGGTTTGACAGAGACATCAGCGGAATGAACTAAAGAGGTAAACCTCGTATCATCCCGGTGATGCTACGCTATTGAGCCGACGAGAGTGAAATACGAGTCCATTCCACTCGTAAGTCAAATTGGAAGCGACTCGGCAGAGTCTCGCCGTTGTAGGTTCCCTAGGGTGTCTGCATTGATCCGTACCTGTTGCAGTTGTAATATATCATTTCCGAGATCACTCCCAAAGTGATCACGGCCCGCTATTCTAAACCTAACTAACAATGCGCAGGGTTTACTGCTGAATAATGCATAAGTAATAATAGGCAACATAGGATTAAAGGAAGGTACATCAAGGGGCGACAATGACAGGTTATGCAATTGAATAGGTAAGCAACGTAGCAGCAGCAGTAACAATGCCTAGTGCAAGAAAGTACGGAAAGATAGACGATATCTGGGGAAGAGAATGGCTCTGCTTGCCTGCAAGCTCGACGGTAGTAGTAGGGTCGTCGACGAAGTAGTCGTACTCAGCAGCGGTGTAGTCGACGACAGCAGCGGGGTCTACCGGAGATTAAGGGGGGGGGAAGAAACAGTAAATACACAACAAGCATATACAAACAGATGCATGACATGACAGATGAAATGTCAACGGTGTTCTAACGCAGTGCAATGCACGTTGCTCGAAACGGAAATTCATCTGGGGATGAACTACCGGCTCTGGGGGATTACCGGACAGGGTGCCCGAAGGGGGAAGGGATCATGCCGGAGGTGTTGTGGACATCCGACACATGGGTGGGTGGTGTATCCGGGTTAGTTGATCTATTCCGAACAACTTTCGTGTTCGAAATAAATTCATCCGGGTACTTTAGCAGTACCGGACAATTTATCGGACAGTCGGTCCGGAGGGGGACGGTTCGATGTTCGTTGTGTTAGAGGGGTGTGATAGACATACGGATAGCGTATTCGTATTCGTTATATTTTTCTGATCAATTTTGATGTATAAAGTTTTTGAATCTGAGTTACGGTTTAAAAGATATTGAATTTCAAAGTTTTAAATCATTTAAATGATTTTCTGAATTTCTTTTATTATTAAATTCCAACATTATCCAAAACATTATCCAAAACAGTGTCTGACATGTGGGACCCACATGTTCAGCCTCTGTTTATTTATAAAACATTTTAATAAATCAGAAAAACCACTAGGCCCACATGTCAGTGCCAGTGGGGGTAAACTAACAGTTATTTGTTTGTTTTAATTAACCAGAGGGGATTAGGGGGGGGGGCAGGCCCACTGTCATTCACACAGGGGGGGTGGGGGTTAGTGCTAATCACCTGGCGGTTGGGCCCCACTTGGCAGCCACTCAGGCCATCGCCGGCGGCGAGAGCTGCCACGGCCGGCGACCAGGCCGCCGATTTAGGGCGCCATTTTGGGCGCCACTTGTTCCACTCGTGAGAGGAGATCGAGCTACGTCGATGGGTGCGTAGGGCTTGGACAGGGGCTCGCCGGAACGACGCCGACGTCGAGCGGGGCGGCGGTCAGTACAGTGGCGTCGTCGACTACGGGGTTTCCTAGCGTGGGGGCGAGCGTGCCCTAGGGGTTCAGGCTCCTGGGAGCACGAGGAACAATATGACGCGCTCGACGTGCCATACACGTGCCCCAGGCCACGACATGAACGACGGCGGCGGCGATGAGCTACTGCCCTAATGGCGTGGCGAGCTACGGGGCACGGGAAACTCAACGGCGACATGGGGATGGTGAAGGAGCTCACCGCGATCTCGTAGCCGTGCAGGGTGGGCCCAATGGAGGCTTGCCGCGGGTGAATTTCGCCGGCGACGAGTGGCGGGTCCTGAAGGGGGAAAATGGGCGTGGCCTCGTTGCAGACGTTGCGGGCTCGATTCCGAACTCGTGACGACGAAGACGTCGACTGCAGACTTGCCGGACAGGGTGGCTGGGCTCGGCGATGTCTCCGGCCACGAGAGTTCACGACGGCGATGACGGTGGCGCGGTCGGGATTTCTCACCAACGAATGCGAGGGGAGGAGGAGGGGAATGGGGAAGCGGGGGTGTCCACCAGATGCGTGGGCTCAACCTTATCACCTCCGCGGCGAGAGGGAGCAGGTGGAGGGGCGGGTCGGCCTGGCATCGGCATGCCCGCGCTCGGCCGCCTTACGGGGCAGGTAAGGGGGTGGGTGGGGAAGGAGACCAGCCGTGGGGGTGGGCTGTCGCCCTGGGCGACGTTTAGCCCTTTTCCCTTTTGTTGTATTTCTTTTCTCTCTTTCTTTTTTGTTTCATTTGTTTTTGCTACTTTTACATTTTTGTAAAATGTTTAACATATCCCATAATTAGTATTGTGTAACATTAGAGTGCTACAAAAAGTTTGGGGCCAAAAGAAATATATTTAATATTTCTTTTAAATATCTGAATGACAATTGGTGCTGTTTTGGCAGGTGTTTTAATTGTTTGAATTTTTCAGAGGCATAATAAAATACCATAACCACATGGGCATGACCCACTGATTATTTGTGATTTAATAAAAGTGGTTGTATAATTTTTGGACAAGTTTTATTTGCAACATTATTTTTAATATCAACAAAAGGCATTTTGGATTTGATTTGATTCAAATTTGATCATGGCATGATTTAGCAACAGTAATTTTCCTTAGCAAAAGGATTACTGTTACAGACAACTAAGGGTGTTACGTACCGTCGAGAGCGGTTACTAACAGGTTAAGTGAAGTACTCGTCACACACGACGATACCGCACGTTTACGATGGTTCAAGTTGTTTAGCTACAGGTGATCAACAAAGGTTGTTAACATGGCATCTCACTCAAGCATGGCATAGCACACAAACATGTCAAGAGGTGAAGCATAAGATAAACTATCTATGCTAGTCAATTTAAGTGAGGCACAACCTAAACATGGCACATCACTAAGTGTCTCACGACAATTAAAAGATTTGGTACTGTTCTGCCCTAAACCATATTTTAGGTTGGTTAACAGCAACAAACAAAAGCATAAACACAAAGTACACGAAAAACTAATCAAGTTACATATAAAGAACACCCCAAACGGAGTTACGGTTAAAAAGATATAAGCAAAACAAGTTACGGGCACAATCTGCCCACATCGGGAAGCACGCTTTAGAGCAATGCATAAACTGGATAATGAATGCAAATATGCTCACAAATGATATGCAACTAAAGTAGACGTGGCCGAGAAGGCATGGCAAAAAGAATCATGCAAATAGGCATCATGAACAACTAATTATAGCTCATGCAAAATGCAATATAACATTACTGGTCTAGGACTTAGTGAAAATCACGAAAACAGTGCAGAAACTGTTATTTTTATGCTGTATAAACAGGGGTAAAACTATATGAAAAAGTGCAGAAACATGACATAGAAATATATGAGCATGAACTAGACATGATGGTGATCAGGTACACACAAGAATCAAGGTCATAGGCATAACAGATCAAAAGATATTAAGCAAACAACATGGCATCGGAAAGTTACAGACTTGGTGAAAAACAGAGGTGGCTGTCAACAACAGCAGCATAGCAACTTTGGAGCTAAAAATAACTATGACCAGGAAGCATATCATGACAATGCAATACATATAATGGAAGTAGACATGATGCTTAACAGTATGCAAAAAGAATCAATGAAATAGGCCTCATGGATGTGTCACAATCATCATGCAAACTTGCAATAAAATAACAGCAGCAACACACTAACAGCAATTAGTAGCAGTTAACGGCCTGATGCCCACTTCAACACAGATTAAAAACATCAAGATGGCCTCAAATCAAAATGCTCACAAAACATGAAAGTTAGAGCACATCAAGCACAACAATTTTCCTTTTGGGCGCAACGTCATCCGAGCTACGGTTTACTCGCAAACTACATCGCAAAATTGAATCAGCAGCAGTAATTCTCAGACTTAGAAAAAATTCAGACTTTGGAAAAAAAATAGAGAAGGAAAATAAATAAATAAAAAATGAGGCCTCACCACATTGGGCCGAGCCCATCAGCAGAAGGTGGGCGGCGGCTAATTTGGCAACGCCCAGGGCGAAGAGGTGGACGTGGGCTGAGCTGGGTGGTGGGCCAAAGTGGCGCTGTGGGCCGCCTGACCTGTCGGAGCTGGGCCGGCCTGCCTGCTCGTCGTTCCCGATCGGGAACTGGCGGTGGCGGCGTGTGCCGGCTGGCCTCCGGCCAGGACGCGGTGGCATGGAGGGAAGGCTGGGGTGGCCGGGCGGTGCCGGATCGAGGCGGCGGCGGTGCAGATCGGGGCCGGCCGGCGCGCGGTGCTGCTCCCGTGTTCGTGGCGACGGCAGTGTTTGGCCTCGCCGGCCATGGCGGATCGGGCTGCGAGGAGGAGAGCAAGGGGGTGAGAGAGGGAAGAGGGGGAGGAGGATGGCACGGGAGGAGAGGCGGCCCGGTCTCGGCTGGTGGCGCGGCGTGCGGCTCGCCGGCGTGGAGGAGCTCCTCCACGGGAAGAGGCGCGGCGGCGGCGATCCGGCCCGGCTCGGGCCCGAGGAGGCGGTGGGGAGGGCCCTGCGGGGGCCGGTTCGTCTGGGGCTGGCTTAGGGAACTTAAAGTAATCATCATAGAGAAGAATATGACCAGTCTCTCGGTTGCATTCAAATCGGGTTCATGGCCTGGAATCGATCCCCTAAACCTCGGCTGCTAGCTAGTAATGTGGTCGTTCACGATCAAAGTAGCCACTACGAAATATTCATCGTCCGACAAAGCATCGGACGAACAAATGAAATTCTCGAAAAAGAACTCATCTCCATTGTCTAGTATCTTGTAGACAAAGTGTTGAACACTTTGCGGGCGCGGTGAGGCAGTGGTCGAGGCACGACCGGCGACAAGCGTATGAGCGAAGACACAATGTCTATGACCGTGCAACAAAACGGTGGCGTCTCGTCTACGCAACAAGAGTGGGAGGAAGTGGATGTTCTGCCAATGACGCGAGGGCCAGGGGAGGACGCGGAGTCTGAGCGAGTCCGTACCGACGAAAACTCGACTTAAATTTGGGTCGGAAATGGATTTAACAACGCGAAAACGGACATACGTTCGTTTACATCAATACGTTGGACTGTGATTTCTATCCACACCAATGCAAACAAACAAAAGTAATATAAATACATAGACGTGTTAAAGTAGCATTAAGAGCAAGTACAATAAGGTACAGTCAGCAGGCTGTAAGCATTAAAATATTATATTTGAGGTGAGGTGAAGGAGAGAGGAGAGAAGAGAGAAGAGAAGCGGGCTACAGATTAGTAGCCAGCTGCATCACGTGCTCCTAAACACTTTGTGATATTGACATGTGGGTCATGTATCAATAAAATAGTACATATTTATACCTAACCATTGTACTAGTTGGCTATGAGGTTGGCTATAGATGACATCTCCTTATAGCCAACAGCCGGTTATACTATTAACCATGCTCTAAGGGTTGATGTTGGTGATGCCCTAACCATGAGACCGGACCCTGAGGTGTCGTGTTTCGAGGAAACCCCATTGGCCATTTTCCTCACTCGATCAAACGGCCGCCTAGCCAAGGGAAAGTATAGATCGTAGCCGCCGGAGCCGTCTTGCATCGCCTCCTCCGCCTCGTGCCAGCTTTCGACGAGACGGATCGATGGCGGCCGCCCCAGCCGTGTACCGGAGGGTGATGAAGGCAGTGCACAAGCACGTCGGCGGGGACGCCGATAAGAAGCACTTCCGCGAATTCGTGGCCGCCGAGTTCCGCAGCCCGGCCGGCACGGAGGCCGACGCCCGAGCAAGGCTGCGGCTCGCCGGGGACTACGCTTACCATCTCACCAGCATCCAACACCAGAAGGTAGGACCTTTCCTTCCTAGGTATACTTGTGATGTGGATTTTTGTGTGCTGCTACTCCAGATTAGAAAGGTGTGCTTACTTTGTGTTCGATGAAATGCTAAAGAAGGGAGCAGTTCGCGAGAGCTTATTATTGTGGTAAATTTGGGTCTGAGATATTTTGGATTTGCATTCAACTGATTCACCTCTCTTTCTATAATTTTTGTATGTGCTAATTGTTTTGTCCATGCATTGGATGTTCAAGGTTGAATATGCAACGAAAATAAATCGTGCGCAAAATGTATTAGAATAGACAAGAGAGCTTATCTAATTCGTAAATTCCATCACTCAATCTCATTAGATCACCATTTTAGAGCGATATTGCTCCAGGGCAGCAACGCGCTGGCGGGCAATCGCTCCGGGGTGACCTGCGAGGATGTTGCCGGTGTGCTTCGCTCCCGCTTCAACCTGCAGGATGGGAGCTTCTCTGTCTACGGCCACCTTTCGGAGGACTTCATCATCAGCTTCTCGAACATGGCATCACGCTTCACCGTCGCGGCAAACAACGTGCGTTCTCCACGTTTTCGTCCGCTGTTTCATCCCTGGAGCAGCTCTTTTGGGGCGGGCCGGTTCGCTCCAGCTTCCACGTTCACAACGAGATCAATGGAGTCCCCGACCATGGATGGCACGGTCCTTTGCCCCCTCTGCATGGTCAGGGACCTCTGACTTGTCGGCCTTCCGTCTCTCTACGTGGGCGGCCAACCCCGATGCTATCCCTCGCGCCTCCGACTTGTTTCTCCCGGTGCCGGACACGGTGATCGCCGACGCGGACCCTGCAAGGGCGTCACTCTTCCCGGTGTAGATTGACGTATTTGGTTGCGATGACTACCGTCTACCATCGCCACCGCCGGCGCCCCCACCCCTACACGATGACCTCTCTTATCAGGGCTCACGCTTCCCACCAACCCATTTGGTCCTTGGCGACGTAGCATGGCTTCCAGTGCGAGTCGACTGGCGTGACCGCCCCTACTGGTGCGCCATGAATCACTGACCGCTGTGCCGGTGGGCCTCATCCTCGTCGGCGTGGTAACGTTCCGCCGACACAACATTGGTGGCATGGCATCCGTGGCTAAAGTGCACGTCCTTTTGAGGCTGGGCTCTAGCCCGCCTGCTGGATCCGAGGATGGTTTGGGCGCTAATTCCCCCGCCGCTCCTCGTGGTGTGCCGTCCCCTCATCGCGAGTCCCACAGAAAGTGGGTAATGTTCAAATTCGCTGGAGGACCTGGTCAATCCAACCCCCTCTTCTGTTGCGCTAGCGGACGAGCGGACGAGGAGGGCAGAGCCCACATCCGGTCGTTAGGGATGTGTTTGCTTGCTTGCTTTAGGCCCAACCAGGCCCTGGTAGGAAGAAATTGGCCTGTTTGGTAGCCCGCGTTCACTGTTTGGCTCGCATGGCACAAAATTTAAAGGACATCCCATCCAGGCCCGTTGGGAACGGCTGAACCGTCCGTTTTCAGCGAGCCAGGCTGAGACGGGTGGGTCCCGTTGCATGAGCAGATGTAGGAGGGATGCAAGCTCCCGTGCGTGCGTTATCTCCTACCTTCACTTACCTCCTCCCTAATCCCCTTTCTTCCACCTTTCGATCTACACAACGACACTTCGATTTGAGATAAGTTCTACACAAAAAGGTGCACATCGATGTCATGGTTCCATTCAGATGATCGATTCTTAGTTTCGTCAACTGTAGAGGCGACGTGATCTTCCGAAGTGGCCATGGCGTTTTGTGTGATGGTGAGCACAGAAGAAAAGGGGAAAATGGAGCAGAAGAAGGGGAGAGGAGAACGGGAGGAGGGCAGCTTAGTTGATGCGCGCGCCCGCCACCGCCCACCCCCGCGAGGAAGTCCAGCAGCGCTGCTCTATCATCGTCCGGCTTAGGTGTGACCAGCGTGGTGCAGAGCAACAACAGGGCAGCTGCGCTAAGCAGTCGTGGCGGCATGTTGCTTCTCTCTCAGCGGGAGGCGCACTTGCTGATGGGGGCAGCGCACCGGATCTACGTCGATCGGGCGGGGCGCCACCATCGCCATGGGATCCACGACCACTAGTGCCATGGGATCCACGACCACTAGCGAGCATGGCATGCCAGGCTTCTCGTCGCTAGCGCTGGTCGCTGCACTGCGTTGGTCAGGTTTGTTAGTTGCAAGTGTTGTTTTCGCTAGATTCGATCAGATGCAACTTTCTTAAGTTAACCCGCGTCTCCCCTTTGTCGTAGCTCGATGTGCTCAACTGGTTCGGCGACACCTACGACGCCACCTTCGCCATGCAGGCCCGGCCACCTGCTCATAGGGCGAGGCGGGGGTCTGGCGGGACGATGTTGTTGGCCCGGCCACCTGCTCGCCTTGTCAGTCCGTGACGCTCCGTCCACCCGTTGATGGCAGTGTCGTCCTTGGTCCTCGCCGGGTGACACAGCTCGTCCTTCTCGCTTCCGTCGACCCTCGCCTTCACGCGGTGCGCGATGTTATGGGTCCTCGCCGTCACGCCGTGCTTGAACAACCACGACTTCCGCTCGGGGAGCGCGCAACTCGTTAGAGCCACTGATCTGTGTGCTCGGCGAGCACACAACTTGCTAGGTGCCCACCCTCATTCGCATCGATCATATGCTCTGCGCCGCCAGCTGGTAGGCCTCGCAGACCAATTGCATGCTTCGGTGCCTCTCCTTGGTTGCCTTGGACCACTACCCCTTGCTGCTAGAGTGCGTGGTTCGACCGTCGGGTGCCAGGCGTTTCCACTTTGAGCGGTTCTGGCCCAGGATGGATGGATATCTTCAGGTGGTGCAGGAGGCTTGGGACTTTGTGCTGTGGGACACAGACTCCTTTCTGCAAATCTTCTCGCGCCTTAAGGCCATTGCGCACCAGTTGCAGTGGTGGAGCGCCAGAAGCCATGGCAACGTCACATCTCAACTTATCGTCGGCCGTGAGCTCACTATGCGGTTTGATGTTGCTCAAGATCGTAGGACTCTTCCCCGGAGGTTTTGGTCCGGCGATGCCTAAGGTCTGCTTATCTTGGGCTTGCCTCGATGGAGCATTCCATTGCTCGCCAACGCGCGCAGTTTTCCTGCCTGAAGGGTGGCGAGACCTGTTCTAGCTTCTTTCGAGTCTATGCGGCACATCGTGAGAAGAATCACATTTCTCCCTCAAGGCGGGTGAGGTCATCATATCTGACCATGAGGGTATGGCCAAGTTGGCTTACCAACACTTTTCGAAGGTGCTTGGCACTGCCGAGGAATGTTCCTATGTGCTTGACCTGGGTGAGGTCCATGTTGACATGTTTGACCTCATAGACCTGGAGAGACCTTTTTCTGAGGAGGAGATCTGAGTCGCTGCCAAGAGCTTGCCAGTGGGCAAGGCGCCTGGCCTAGATGGGGTTCACTTATGAGTTCCTCCATAGTGCATGACTGATCGTGAAGGACGATATTTCCGACGTCTTCGGGAAGCTACGCTCGGTCAATCGTCGTGGCTTTCACAAGCTTAACGAGGTCCTCATCACTCTGCTCCCCAAGAAGCCGGATGCGGAGGCAATCTCGGTCTTTCGCCTCATCTACCTGATCCATCTGGTTGCCAAGCTCTTCGCCTAAGCTCTCTTTCTCAGGCTGGCCACTTGGTTGCCTTCCGCGGGCTCAACCAAACAGAGTCCCTTCATTATCGACTGCATGATCCAGGATAACTTCATGCTAGTGCAACAGACTGCACGCCTCCTGCGTAACCTTCGGGTCCCCCGCATGCTGCTCAAGTTGGATAATACGTGCGCCTTGTGGTGGCTGACTTCCGCTTTCGGATTCGTGTCCAGCGGGATAAGCGCACCAAAGTCGCTAGAACGAAGTGGTAGAAGCTGAAGGGGGAGGCGGCTCAGGCTTTCAAGGAGAGGGTCATGAAGGAGGGCCCTTGGGAGGAAGGAGGTGATGCAAACAATATGTGGATGAAGATGGCGACCTGCGTCCGGAGGATAGCTTCAGAGGAGTTTGGGGTAACCAAGGGTAGTAGAGTCGAAGCTAAAGATACCTGGTGGTGGAACGAGGATGTCCAGAAGGCTATTAAGGAGAAGAAAGTCTGTTTCCGACGCCTATACCTCGATAGGAGTGCAGACAACATAGAGAAGTACAAGGTGGCGAAGAAGACAGCGAAGCGAGCTGTGAGCGAAGCTAGGGGGCGGGCGTATGAGGACCTCTACCAGCGTTTAAACACGAAGCAAGGTGAAAGGGACATCTATAAGATGGCCAAGATCCGAGAGAGGAAGACGAGGGATGTCGATCAGGTGAGATGCATCAAGGATGAAGCAGACCAACTTTTGGTGAAGGACGAAGAGATCAAGCATAGATGGAGGCAATACTTCGACAAGTTGTTCAATGAGGAGAATGGGAGCTCTACCATTGAGCTGGATGACTCCTTTGATGAGATTAACAAACGTTTTGTGCGGCGAATCCAGGAGGCCGAGGTCAAGGAGGCTTTAAAAAGGATGAAAGGAGGCAAGGCGATGGGCCCTGACTGTATCCCCATCGAGGTGTGGAGAGGCCTTGGAGACAAAGCGATAGTATGGCTAACCAAGCTTTTCAACCTCATTTTTCAGTCAAACAAGATGCCTGAAGAATGGAGGCGGAGTATATTAGTACCAATCTTCAAGAACAAAGGGGATGTTCAGAGTTGTACTAATTACCGCGGGATTAAGCTAATGAGCCATACAATGAAGCTATGGGAGAGAGTCATTGAGCACCGTGTAAGAGGAATGACACGCGTGACCAAAATCAATTTGGTTTCATGCCTGGGAGGTCGACCATGGAAGCCATTTTCTTGGTACGACAACTTATGAAGAGATACAAGGAGCAAAAGAAGGACCTGCATATGATGTTCATTGACTTGGAGAAGGCCTACGATGAGATACCGCGGAATGTCATGTGGTGGGCGTTGGAAAAACACAAAGTCCCGAAAAAGTACATTACCCTCATCAAGGATATGTACGACAATGTTGTGACAAGTGTGAGAACAAGCGATGACGACACCGATGACTTCCCAATCAAAATAGGACTGCATCAGGGGTCAGCTTTGAGCCCTTATCTTTTCACATTGGTGATGGATGAGGTCACACGGGATATACAAGGGGACATCCCATGGTGTATGCTCTTTGCAGACGATGTGGTGCTAGTCGACGATAGTCGGGCGGGGGTTAATAGGAAGCCGGAGCTGTGGAGACAGACTTTGGAATCGAAAGGTTTTAGGCTTAGTAGAACTAAAACTGAGTACATGAGGTGTGGTTTTAGTACTACTAACCATGGGGAAGAGGAGGAAGTTAGCCTTGAGGGGCAAGTGGTACCTCAGAAGGACACCTTTCGATATTTGGGGTCGATGCTGCAGAAGGATGGTGATATTGATAAAGACGTTAGCCATTGAATCAAAGTTGGATGGCTAAAGTGGCGCCAAGCTTCTGGTGTTCTCTGTGATAAGAGAGTGCCACAAAAGCTAAAAGGCAAGTTTTATAGAACGGCGATTCGACCTGCGATGTTGTATGGTGCTGAATGTTGGCCAACTAAAAGGCGACATGTCCAACAACTAGGTGTGGCAGAGATGCGCATGTTGAGATGGGCATGTGGCCACACAAGGAAGGATCGGATCCGGAATGATGTTATACGGGAGAGAGTTGGGGTGGCACCAATTGAAGAGAAGCTTGTCTAACATCGTCTGAGATGGTTTGGACATATCCAGCGTAGGCCTTCTGAAGCGCCTGTGCATATCGGGCGGTTAAGGCGTGCTGATAATGTCAAGAGAGGTTGGGGGAGGCCAAACTTGACTTGGGAGGAGTCTGTGAAGAGAGACCTGAAGGACTGGGCTATCAACAAAGATCTAGCTCTGGATAGGGGTGCGTGGAAGTTAGCTATCCACGTGTCGGAACCGTGATTTGGTTACGATATCTTTTGGGTTTCAGCTCTAGCCTACCCCAACTTGTTTGGGACTGACAAGCTTTGTTGTTGTTGTTGTTGTTGTTGTTGTTGTTGTTCGACTCCATCTCATGGCCATTCTTGCTCGAGACTCTGCGGCACCTATGCTTTGGATCGTAATGGACTGAATGGATCTCGATCCTCCTAGCTTCTGCTTCGACCATGTGTTCATCAATGGGGTTCTGAGGCCGCCTGTTAGAGTACGTCATGGGCCTGGGCTGGCGGTATAGCCCGTTAGTCTTAGGGTTAATTAGAGATAAGGGTCTCTTGCTTAGGGGTCAAGTAAGCATTGCTTGGGAGTCAAGTAAACCTCTCTATATAAGGAGAGGAGGTGTATCAATCTAATCAAGCAAGAATTAAGAAGGAAATCCCTTCCCTCTTGCCCGCCCGTGGACAAAGGTCCCCGGCCAGCCCTCTTGCGCCCTCGCAGCTCTCTCTCTCCCTCTCAAGCCCTAGCAGCCACATAACACCGCCCATCGTGCATGCTAGGGGGTTGCCGCAAGGGGATCCCCTGTGCCTGATGATCTTAACTTTGGTGATCGATGTTCTCAACTCCTTGGTGAAGAACGCGGTATAGCGAAGGCTTCTTCAAAGGCTCACTAGTAGGCATGCGTCCTCTAGCATATCGCTTTATGCCGATGACGTGTTAATATTCTGCCACCGAGTGTGCACAACATCGCCACCATCAAGATACTGCTCCGGATCTTTGGCTCAGTGTCCGGGATGAAAACCAATCTCGCCAAGTGCTCCGCTACTCCGATCGGCTGCTCGGAGGAGCTCATGGCCGTGGTCAATGAGGAGATGGCCTGCTCTGCATCCGCTTCCCCGATCAAGTATCGCAGGTTGCCCCTCTCTATTCGGAAGGTCGCTGTCTTTGATCTGCTACCACTTGTGGAGAGGCTGGAGAAGAAGCTCTCCACCCGGCGGGCTTCTATGCTGTCCCTTGGGACAGGCTGGTGCTCGCACGCCATGTGCTTTGTACTATGCCTGTGCACCTCCTCATTGCCATGGTCCTTCACAAATCTGTGTTGGAGCGTGTGAATCGCGTCATCCACGGCTTCCTCTGGGTTGGCTGCAAAGACGCGCATGGGGGTCAATGCGGTGTCAATTGGGCATGGGTCTGCTGTCCTACGCAGCTTGGCGGCCTCGGGATCCGGGACCTGCAGCACTCCAGGATTGCCTTGCGTGCTTGCTTGCTCTGGCTCAAGAAGACTGACAGCTCTCACCTGTCCAGCCATCTGCACACACACCGAGCAGATTTTCCGTGCTTCGATTTCATGGAAGCTGGGGAATGGTGCCTCCTGCCGATTCTGGTCCGACCATTGCATCAACGGTCAGTCCATTGCTGACATTGCCCCCCTCGTGCTTGCGCTTGTCCCCAAGCGGCGGCAGCGCGTGCACACGGTTAGGGAAGGGCTTCTGTCGCATGCTTGGGTACAGGACATCCTTGGTGCGCTCTGGCCTGCGGCTTTGGTTCAGTATGTTGAGCTTTGGCATCGTGTCCGCTACTTTGATCTCTCTGACGAGCCCGACGAGTTGAGGTGGCGCTGGATGGAGTCAGGATGCTATTTGGCGAACTCCTGCTACCTGGCATTGTTCTCGGGGTCCATCAGCGATCCCCACTGGAAGCTCGCGTGGCGTATGCGGTCCCCATCCAGCTCAAAGTCTTCGCTTGGCTTGTGCTCCAGGACAGATGTTGGACTACCAATTGATTAGCAAGGCGAGGGCTACCTCACCATGATTGATGCGTTTTCTGTGACTAGGATCCTGAGGACCTCAACCATCTGCTTGTTCGATGCCCCTTCTCCAGGATCATCTGGCATGAGGTGCTTTCCTGGTGCGATCCAATGTTACTATTCCTAGCTCGACGGTGCTCTTCTCTCGCTGGTGGTCCACCTCCATCCAGGACACCCCTCCTGCTCTACGTCGAGGTGCCTTCTCCGTAGTGCTTCTCACGGCTTGGTGGATATGGAAGCACCGGAATGGGTGCGTCTTCGATGCGTTGCAACCATCCACTACGCAGCTGGTGCAACAGATCAAGGAGGACGCTCGGCTTTGGGAAAATGCCGGAGCCAAAGGGATCAACAGTATTATTCCGGAGAGTTAGCTCGCTTGTTCTTTTGGGCTGAGCACCCCTTTGTTTTTTCTGCTCATGCATCTACAGGCATGCCTTGCTGTGTACACGCTCTGTAATGCATCCCACGCCTATGTAACCCTCAGTTTCTTCTATCAATGGAATGATACGCAAGTCTGTTGCGTATTTACAAAAAAATGAATGGTGATATCTAACTAATATTTCTTTCTCGCTTTATTGCTGATTTCCATAATACAACCTATTTTAGATTGAACAAGTCATTCACATGATCACATCCTTGTAATAGTGGCATAGTACCCTTGGTTGTTCATATTCTACTAACTGCAAAGTATGCTTGATTGTCCAGGAACTTCTATTCTCGTACAATATAGCTGTGGATCGATCTGATGAAATGAAGAAGACATTGAACAAATCTGCTGCCAGTGTTGGCCTTCAGCTTCCAGATGTCTACCAGCCTTGAGAACTTGTGCGACCTGTGGTACTCTCTTTTGGGCAACTTTGCTTGAGTTACAAATTTCCAGTTGTTCTGGACAGTTTAGTGTGCGAGCTGTAAGCAGCCGTTCTATTCCCAATAATGAGCAGTGACATTGATCCGGTTGATGCTTTGTGCTACCTTGTTGTTCCATGGTGTACATTCCTACCGAAGTTAAGTTATGTGCATCCATCATGTCGGTATCATATTTGCACAAATCTACATTGTTGTATGGTAGGTTGCTTCTTTCTGCTGATCCTTAAGTTATATATTTCTGTAATTTTTTTGCGAAGTACTCCCTCCGTAACAAAATGTAAGACATTTTTAATGTCTTGTGCAAAACCAAAAAACGTCCTACATTTTGATAGAGGTACTACTTCAATTATATCATCTGACCTGCTTCATTACTAAGTCAGGAATGATTGAATGAATTCATCAATAAAACTATTCAAACTCTTCTCTTCCCGTGTCCACTTTTGCCATGCAAGATCAACATGCCCTAGAGTTAGAAACATCTAACGTAAAAATTTACAAACAATACAATGGGAGATGTTGATAATACTTCCGTTCATTACACCCCTTAAATCATGTGCTGTCGTAATTGAATAGTCCTACACTTGCTTCTTCTATATATTCTAAAGAATGAAGCCAACTCACAGTGGCCATATCTTTGGACAAATTCCCAAACATGTACGAGCAATATTTATCAGCTCATGCCTTTCAAGGGCTGGGAAGAACTTCTATCTGGAGTGTTATTTTCTTTAGCATCGTCCTGAACTATTTCATCCTCAGATATTGCATTACCTTCTGTAGATGTTCGTGTAGAACTTGTATTTGAATTACTAATTTCCTTAGCATTGTCATCTCTTGTTTCTTCCTTGCATGCTGTGGTGTCTGCTACAGATGTTCCAGCACCTTCATTTCCTTTTTGTTCCCAAGCTGGAGCAAAAGGCACTGTTTTGTTGCCATTGTCCCTGTTCTTGTCATATGAACCATCTTCAAAGGAACCATAGTCAATGTTCTGCAGTACTGTTGGAATTTGTATCCCCCCTACAAGTACTTCTTTTTCTCGCACCTCGGTATCATTTTTTTCTCGTGTGCTGGTCGCATCGTACCCAACATATGGAGTGTAGAACCCAGCTTCCAGTGCACCCTCACCTACATGTGAACGAAAGTCGTTCAATGGAGGAGGGATCTTGGTGAAGAACACTTGGGCAAAGTTTTCTGCAATGCTCTTTCGGTAAGGGTTATCCTTCTTGTCATAGTTGTATCTGAAGTTTTCGTATGTTGTCTGCAGAATTTGTAGTTGATATGAGCAAAATTATGCAAGCAATATAAAACACTTCCTTGTTCACAAATATAAGATGTTTTAGATATTTCAGTATGGACTACATACGGGCTGAAATGAGTGAACAAACACATTAAAATGCGTCTAGATACATCCCATTCAAAAAAAAAGTTAGAATATCTTATATTTGTGAACAGAGAAAGTACAACAATAGTGTTGCAAATGTTATTAACTTTACTACTAGAAATCACAAACAATCCACTCACGGCCTTGTACGGTGGGTCTTTAATTAACATTTTCAATACGGATTTGCCCCACTTTTTCACCAGGGCAGGAAACTCACATTTTCAATCTGTTTCTACTTGATTGACCTAGGCAGGAAACTCACATTTTCCTTTCCCTCCAATCCATCATGGTATATGGAACTTCTAGTTCAAGAGACTACACATATGAGTATTGTCTAGTGTTCAAGTGCATTACTTCAGTTATTACAGTTAAAAGGACTAGAAACTACAACAAATCTAAAAGAGTAAAATGCACCAAAGATCCTAAAGCTATTCGAGGTGTGTCAAGTTAGTCCTAAAACTTCAAAACTACATATTTGGGTCCCAAAAGTTTGTAAGCAGTTTATCTTCGATCTTAGAAGACCAAACAATGTCAACACAGGTCCACCAGGGAGGCAGGGACAATCAAATAGAAGGACATTTTGCATAAACGCCCCTAGTAGATCTCTCCTTTTCACTAGTGGCCCCTCTCATCTTTTCCCCTAACACAAATTCTCCTAACTTTTGCAAATTTTTGTTCTATTCGGTTGTCCCTGGTGGGACCTGTATCATGTGGCAATGGTCAGCATGCCATGCAAGCTGGTCAACTATTGTTTGAGCTTCTTAGGACCGAAAATGAACCATTTAAAAACTTTTTGGACTGAAATATGCATTTTGAAGTTTTGGGAGTAACTTGACACACCTTAAATAGTTTTAGGACCTTTGGTGCAGCTAAAGGAAGTAAATTGTTAGTACCTGATTAGTGCTGATGAGATAGAGATGCAATACTGTTAGCCCACCAACGAACCATACAACAATTGAAGTATAGATGATTAGCACAAAAGAGTAGACTTCCTTGCGCAAGGCCTTCCAGATAGAGCCGCTGTTGTCTTGCATTTCGCCGTGGACGTTCAACCATGAAAAGATTAAGACGGATATGCATAGGAATGTTGATGTGGCTATGAACAGAAAGAAGTAGCGGTAGTTCCTCTGCAAGACAAATAAACAAGGTCGTGATTATGATATGATGGGTCAACTGCAATTGAGGCCTTGAAAGTCCACTAGTGGGAGATATGTTTGGTACAGTTCAGGACTTGTTTCACAAATCTGTTTACTTGTTCTGTGACCTTACCTGCAAATCTAGTCAGATAGTGGAATGCAATGAAAGCTTGCTGCCACCAGCTCTATGTTCTCATTCAACTTAATTGGTCAAGAAAAGTATTTTTAAAAGCTTTATAGAAAGTACTGTTACAACTCTAAGCACATGTTCAAATGTCTTTGGTGAACTACATATCTTTAGATATACCTTAACTTTGCCCTCAAAGAAAACTGATTAAAGGGAGTTAGGCTAGGTCTGGACTTCTAAGTGGAAAGAGCGTTTGACCTTTTTCTCTTGGGGCTCTTATGTACTGAAAATAAAGTTGAATCAACAAAGTTTGTTTGTTTTTTCGCTCTGCGAGATGCCTAGCTATCATAATGATATCTTATATGCCTAATGGTAGGGAATGAGCAATAACAGACATCATCACCTGTGTACTTACAAGTCCAATGCACTGGCCAACCCAAGGGCAGTGGTGATCAAACTTCTGGACGCAGTTGTTGCAGATGGAGCAGTGCGAGGATCGTGGTGGGCGGTACCTGAGGCAGGTCTCGCAAAACTTGAGCTTCACTGTGAAACCATTCACGTTCACATCCTTGGTCCGGCGAAACCTCATCCGCGGGGTGCCCCCGACGCTCCACTCCATTGATGGCGTGGTAGGGAGGTTCCGTTCATCAGCTTCAGGTGGCGGCGCTCTTGTGTTCCGTGGCACTATTCCTGGGTCTCTGGCCGATGTCATCAACAGGAAGAACAGGTCCTGCAATTTTTTGGCCAACGTCACAAGGTTGCTTACTGAGTTGCACCTGGCATGTGGTATGCTGGTATGCATACAGCAAGATGTACACTAACCACTAATGTTGTGATGATAACAATGAGCAGCGCAGCCCGGTGCATGTGTGGTTGCCCGTTGGAGCGGTAGAACTTGGACTGCATCTGATAGCAGAAAACGATGGCCGGGCCGGCGACGAGGAAGGTCGACAGCAGCAGGGAGGCCGCGTCCGGTCCGAGTATAAGCCGTCCACCGCACAGGAATACCTGCAGAAAAGCAACACGGATCGTTGGTGCTCTCTCACAGACAGGTAAAAAACCCAGGGAACGAAACCTGCAGCTTTCAAGAATCCCTAATATCAGCCGAAAGGGACTCAATGTACTACAGTTGGACAGATGCCATGGCGTGCCAAAGCACCTCTGACCACGACATGGTTACATTGATGGAGAAGAAGACGAAGAGTGTACGTACGTTGTTCCCCTTCCAGGCCTGGTAGAGCCGCTTGGGCCGCGGCAGCGTCGATGACGGCTCAACCTCGGACGACACCATCATCTTCTGCCTCTTCCTCCTGCTGCCGCTGCCGCCGCTGCTGCTTCAAGCATGGGGAAAATTGAAATTGTCTATGCGTGCCCAGCTCTAGTCGACGAAACAGGCCAATGCTAGGAGGCGGTGGGGACGATGCCGATGACATTGATGCAAACGTCGTTGGGATGGTCGCACACCGCTGCTACGCTGGAGTACTTTGCTGTTGTTTAATCGCGTTGTTTCAGGCAGGACAGCATTTGGACTTTGGAGCATAGAGGACAGCGAGGGAGAAGTTTGTTTGTTTGCTCGTTAGGCGCACACAAAGGACAGGGCGGCGATCCCAAGTTCCCAACTGGCCTTGATGTACACTTGTCCTTTTCCCCTTTTACTACGCATTTCATGAAATTGTACTAGTTGGGAAACCACACAACGTCTAGGATCGACCGTAGTATTTACCTGGAGATTATTGTTCAGTATCACACAGCCTATACACATTTTGCTGTCGGCAAGAAGCTGGTCGGTGGGGCCTGCATTTTGGATTCTGGAAACATTATGGAACTGTATGGGCATTTTTGTGAAATAAGTATGAACTCAGTCAATTGTTTATAATCTTGGAAAAAGCTAAGGAACAACGCCGCAGCGTGATCATCTTGTGCGGCGTTCAGCATGCAACCATTATGAACTCGGCTGTTTCTTATCAGTTTTTTGGCAGTTGTTTTTACAGTGAGACATATTCACGTGTTGCTAGACATAAGGGGTAGGATAGGTGGGATTAACTTTTATTGACCGGTCAGTTTTTCATTTTTGCTACTGGATGAGTGAACTACATTATTTTTTGTACTAATACAAAATCAACATTGAGTAACGGCAGTTTTAGGTGTAATTTTTTATGGCAAACACAACAAATAATTTTTGCAATTAGGTGTAAATTTTTGTGGCAAGCACAACAAATAATTCTTGTAATTAGATGTAAATTTTTGTGGCAAGCACAACCAATAATTCTTGCAATTGGGTATAATTTTTTGTGGCAAGCACAATAAAAAAAATGCATATAAGCAAAATAAACCCTGATGTTTTAGCATAGAATAGCACTAGTCATTTTTTTGTCCCAGAAAAAAAAAATCATGTACTTCATGCATGTAATGTGATGCTAGCTAGTTTTTAGTGTGTGGGAAGGGTGATGTATTACATGCATGTGATGTGATGTTAGCTAGCTAGGGAAAGTGAAAGCGATGTGAGCATGCATGCACAACCTAGTAGCAGTAGTAGGTTAGTAGAACTAGGTGAGATAGTCTAGCTAGCGAGGGACATGGAAGAGCAGCCTTTTTGGGTAAGGTGAACTGGTTTAGCAGCCGCCGCACCAAACTGTGAATATGGGGCGCCGCTAGGTAGTCTTGTCCTATAATCTTTAGTAGTTGTTCCAAGGCATCTCGTTAGGTCGTAGGAGTATGAAGTTTCCTCGATAACAAGAATCAAATCTTTCAAAACAAATGACCTTTTCAGCTAAAAATTGGCTTTTATCATAACACCAACATATTGGAACTATTAAGCTAGAAGTGTACTTTTGGACTACTTACAACTAATCAAATATTTTCTTGTAGGCATCTAGTATAGTTTGAACCATACGAAGAAGCACCCATTAAAGTGTACTCCCTTCGTAAAGAAATATAAGAGTGTTTAGATTACTAAAGTAGTGATCTAAACATTCTTATATTACTTTATAGAGGGAGTACTAGACTACTAGTTAACTGCCTGTGCCACTACAGGAAAAATGGCGTTCGATGTCCATATAGTACAGTTGGCAAAAGGCCAAAAAATAGTCGACAAAAGGTTTGCCATCCGTAAGCTGTCGGCAAAGAGCAACCACACAGCGAAGAACGACAACGGGGTTCTTTGCCAACTTTTTTTATAGGGCTAATGGGGAAATTATTTCAGAAACTATCGTTGTTCTGCCGCCACCATGAATCCCAGATTTGGGATTGTTGGAGTTCTGTCCTGGCACCCTGCCGGAGGGGGAGATCATCCCCGGAGGCTTATTCATCACCATGCTTGCCTTCCGGATGATGCATGAGTAGTAGCTAAATTGTTGTCTCTCCACTTTGTGATCTGTTATCATGATCAAGACACCTTTTATGTAATTGCTATGTTGCTATGTTGTGTTTGCTGGGATCCGATGGACTATGTGATTATGATCAGATTGTTTGTGCTATATATTTGATATCTTTTATATATGTTTTTGAGTGTTTTTGCATGCTTTCGTTATACTTTATTACTTTGACCAAGTAGTGTAATATAACATCAATAGAGAGCGTTGTGCTCGATAGTGGGTTCATGCCTCCTCGCGTCTGTGCACGAATGACAGAAACATCTAAGGCGATGGATGTGTTGTTCCTACTAATGGTAAAATATCGGTGTTTGTGGCTAGTTTTTTCTCATAGATGTTGCTTACATTACGTACTGAGTTTATAACATGAGTTTTTTTTGAACCGTTTATGACAGTGGGGAGAACCCCCCCCACTGCCTTCTATATTAGAATGTCAAAACACCCAGGATTTACATGAGGGGGGAGGGGAGGGTCAGATTTACAGGGGGGAGGAGGGGGAGAGAAGTCAGATGTACAGTGGGGGGAGAGGGGAGGAGTGAAGAATAAAAGGAAACGGTCACAAAAGAGAGTTTAATATGGCGGATATCAGGGGCCCCGCCCCCTCCTTAGATTTATGTCTAAGCATGTCGAAATCCTTCTCAAATCTTTGTTTCCAGGATCTAACCGAGGGCCGCAAGCCTCTAAAGTAAGTTTCATTCCTCACCTTCCAAAGACTCCAGGAGGACACGATGAACACCTCCATGAAAAGGCCCCTGGACCAGAGGGCTTTTGCAGCATGCAACCACTCCAGTCGACCACCAGTGGTCATCCAGGAAACCCCCAGCTCAGTCCAACAATCCCTACTAAAAGGGCATTGAAAAAACAGGTGCTCCACAGTTTCCTCCTCGCTGGTATCACAGAGCATGCGAGTGTAATCATCATTCTGCAAGACGCAGTGTCTACGACGCAGCATATTTCGGGTGTTAAGACGATCAGCAAGGAGAAGCCACGTAAAAACCTTCCACTTATTGGTACACTTAGTGGTCCAGATCCACTGGAAGGCTGTATCGACATGAACCTCCCTGAAGCAGTGGCCATAGAATTTGCGAGAGCTGAAGCCGTCACCCCATACGCAGGTCCAGACGTCTTCATGATCCAGAGACAGACTAACATCCACAGCTCGTCCCTGTAACAGCCCCAGTTCCTGTCGAGCGAGCTCAGAGATCGACAGGTCAAAGTTAGCTCGTAGAGTTTCCGCCGTCAGCATCCCCTGTACCGAGATGTCCGGGGTTTTAGCGAAGGAGAATAATCTTGCGAATCTGTTCTCCAACACCTCACCCAACCAGGCATCCTTCCAGAATAGAGTGCTAGCTCCATTTCCTACAGACACCGAGGTCACCGCCCTGTAGATAGGGGAGAGCTGGAGAACATCCCGCCACCAGAACGAGCCACACGGATCCACTGCATGCGGGATACGATTAACATAATGCGTATTCCACACCAGTTGGACCCAAGGGATATCAAGCTTATTGAAGAACTTATGTAGTTGCTTGAGCAGCAAGCCTTGGTTTTGAAGTTTCAGATCCAGAATTCCCAATCCACCCTTGGCTTTAGGCCTGCAGACCAACGACCAAGCAGCCAGTGAGCTACTTTTGGTCTCATCTCCCACATTCCTAGTCCAGAGACATTGACGCCGCAGCTTGTCCAAATTTTCAATCACTTTAGGCGGTAATTTAATGGAGCACATGGCGTAGATAGCAATCGAAGTGACGACCGAATTGACTAAGGTGAGCTTTGAGCCGTAATCAAGCAGAGAGGCAGCAGTGGAGAGACGACGCTCTACCGAGCAAACCAAGGGCATTAGATCAATCACACTCGGTCTGGTAGTGCCCATGGGCAGTCCAAGGTAGGTGAAAGGCATAGTACCAACCACACAACCCAAGCAATGGGATAGAGCCGCCGACACCTCATCCGTAATATTTATAGGGATGAGAGTAGACTTCTGAAAATTAATCTTCAGTCCAACGTACACCGCATAATCCTGAAGGATGTGTTTCATATGTAGCACTTGATTTTGATCAGCCGGCATAATCACTATGGTGTCATCCGCGTACTGGATCACAGGATAGTCACCATGCTCCATAGGAATAGGGAGACGAAGGTTGCCTCTCCTAAATTCTTCATTAATGGAGGCTTGCAACAGATCTGCAGCAAGTACGAAGATCAGAGGTGATAGTGGGTCACCTTGCCTGACGCCCCTCTTACAGAAGAACTGTCTCCCGGGAGAGCCGTTGAGAAGAACCGCAGATTTGGCAGAAGAGAAAATGATACGGATCTAGCCCAGCCAAACATCATTAAATCCCATGTGCTTCATGATCTCAATCATCGGACCATGTTCTATAGTATCAAACGCTTTAGCAAAGTCCAGCTTGAGTATCACACATTGGTTTCCAGAGGCTTGACATTGATGAATAAACTCAAATGCCTAGGCAAGGCAGTCCTGAATGGATCTACCGCGTAGGAAACCATATTGGTTACGATGTATGATCTTTAAGATGAGCTTTTGTAGACGGTTGGCCAGGACTTTTGTGATCAACTTCAGGCAACAATTCAGCAAAGTGATGGGGCGATAATCATTCACCGTTTCAGGGGATTGCACCTTGGGGATCAAGGTAATGAGTCCCTCATTGACACTCTCCAGATCGAGGTTACCTGCATGAAAATCATCACAGAATTGATAGAACTCCTCCTTGATCAAGTGCCAACAAGTTTTGAGGAAATTGCCATTAAATCCATCCGGACCAGGAGCCCTATCTCCCGGCATGTGTTGAACCACACTATCAATTTCCTCTCTGGAAAAAGGAACAGTAAGTACCTCCAGGCCATCAATCCTTTTAATTATGCTGGGCAGGTCAAATTTCATATTCGCGGGGTTGGACTTCCCAAGTCTCTCTTTGTAAGCTTGGTACATCAGCGCTTCTTTCCCTACGTGATCAGTGACAAGTATATCATCAACATTCTTAAGAGTAGTGATCGAATTCCGCCTGAAGCGTTCGGTTGCTACTCGATGAAATTTTTTGGTGTTGCCATCTCCAAATTTGAAGTATCTGATCGTGCATCGACGTTTCCAGTAGAGCTTTTTGCAGTCCAGCAGCTTAATGAGATGTTTTTTCAGTATTGATCTGAAGTTACTCTCCGGGATCGATAAAGGCCGCAAATTTTCCAGCTCATCCAAATCATTGAGAATTTGGTTAGAGTTGTTGATGAGAAAAGAGAGTCTCGAAGCTTGCTTACTCCAATGTTTAAGGTCTCGTCGGAGGATTTTCTGAGTTTGTTGCCTAGCAACTTAATACCAGCGAGATATTTTGGATAGGGGTCTCAAGGTGGACTTTTGTAACACCCCCAGTTCCAGTACAGTAACCACTACAGTGATTCCACTGTTAGTGATCATTACTGTCGATGATCGAGCCTTGATCACCTTTGATCATAGCTCTTTGGAATTCCAACCCTGATAAAATTTTCAAATAAAGGTGGATTATAAATTCTCTCCAAGACTTGTGGATGCCAGTCAATCAACATGATCATGGTTAAACCAAGTCAACTCCTAGCCATTTGAATATTCCCAAGTCAAGGATAATTATGAGACCAATGTTGATGGGTTATCAAAATAGTCATGGAATATAAAATGAAAATGAAATCATAGTAAACCAAAGTGATGGAATCAAATTATAAAATGCCTAACAATCATTAGGCCATGATTATATAGCAATGCTTATTTTATTAAATTGGTATATTAATATTAATAAATAAAAACAATAGCTTGAAAGTTATTAACTTGCCAGGGTAATAAAATAGGCAAGTGCAATTTTAAATGAACTAAAAATTAGGGAAACAATTTTATAAAATGGCCTATAATCAACGGGTCATTATAGAATGGAAATGAGCTTTTATTATCCAGGTTAAATAATATTAAAATGAATAATAACAGTGCTTGACAGCCCCAATTGATCCTTTAAATATTTAATCAAAATCCAAATGGTTTTATTATTGAACCCTATCTTTTGTGGTGCTGCTTTTAGGTGTAACACAATTTATGATGCAATTTTCAAATTTTAGAAAATTCCCTAACTACACAAATAAATAAAAAGAAAACATAAACAAAAAGAAAAAGAAAATAAAGAAACCGGCCCAGGCCAACTGGGCCTAGTGCCCAGCCAACCCAGGCCGGCCCACCCCAGCCCACCTGGTGCCCTAGACCTAGCCCGAGTCAACCCCCCTCCACCCACGATCCCCATCTCCCCTCACCCCCGATCCCCTCGATCCCGATCCAGACCGATCCCCTCCCCCCCGATCCCCTCCTAGCCCGTGGCCTGCTCATGGTGCGGCGGCTCCGGCCGATTCCGGCCGCCGTCGACCCTCCCGGCCGCTGCACCGCCCCGCCCCGGAACCCCCTTGCTCTGGCCGCCGCCGCCAGCCCTCTTGGCCTCGCCCCCTCTCCCGCCTGGACGCCGGCGACCCAGGCCAACCTTGGCCATGGTGGCCGCGGTGCTCGGCGCCGCCGTGGCCTACGCCTCTCCGCCACGGCTACCGCGGAAAGCGCCCCCTCCGCCGCTCCTCCTCGCGCCCCCCCCCCCCCCGAGCCTACCCTATCCGCCACGACCTCCAGTGTTCGCCGCCGCCATGGCTGCCGTGGTGGCTCCGACACCTCCCGATGGTCGTCACCAGCCCCCTCCACGTGCTCCCGCGTGGCCATGCCTCCATGCCGCCGCCCTGCTGCTCTCCATCAAACCGCTACGGCCGTCGTCGATCCGCTGCCACCGCTGCCTCCCCACCTCCGTCGAGCTCTTCCTCAGCACCAATGTGAGCTCCGCCGCTGCTCCGCTTATTCCCGAGCTCGGATTCGAGCTCGAGCACGCCCGCCCCCGTGCGTGCAACCCATCGTTGCTGATGTTGCCTGCTACTACTGCTGCTGTTGAGTGTGCACCCTTGGACAGCAGCAAAACACTAGCAAAACTAATTTTAATGTGGATGATTCCTATACCAGATTGTAGATCACATAAACATGCTCAAAATTGATATAAGTCACGAAATCATAGGATGGATAGAAGAAAAGTTGTGGCCCTCTGAAAAACAGATAAGTGATGATTGCACTCTAAGGAATTCACAGATTTGCAAGTGTCAGGACATGAGCATTTTATAGCCACTTTGCAAGCTCAAATATATGTGTTATTGATTTTTATTAATAATGCAAATGGCATGGGAATATTATACACATAACCATCTTCAGTTTACCCCACCGGAGAAACTCCATTCAATGCATGAATTAATTCGTATGAAAATCGCAAAGTGCGATGTTCAGTTAAGTGTAACAGTTTCTGGAATTATCAACAGATGACACTTTTCAAACAAAGTATTAGTTAAGAAAATGAAATCTAACAAGCATGAAATATGTACCAGATTGTAGCCCATAGAAAATGCTTCGATTTGATACAAGGCACTAATTTGTCGGGTGAGCAGAACCAAAATCGTAGCCCTTTGAAAACTGGTAATTGATGCTTAAGAGAAAAATTCCCAGACTTAGCCTAATTCCAGAGAAATCCAGAAATGAGACAATGACACCTGACCCCCACATTGACCCTGTTGACCAGTCAACCTTAATTGGTTAACTATTGACTCGCCCTGCTGACCCCACATGTCATTGACCGTGGCTGGCTCAGTCTGGATATAAAAATATTTAACTAAATATTTGTGAATTAAAATAATTCCCGACAATAAAGAAAATCATTTAAAACATTAGAAAATAATAGAAAATAAACCGTAGCTCAGATCAAAATACTTTCTACATGAAAGTTGGTCAGAATAATACAACGAGTACGGATAAGATACCCATACCCTCCACCGCACCCCTCTAACATACCGCACACGAGACATTTCCCCTCCGATTGCACTGTCCGGTAATTTCCCGATACCGTAAAACTTTCCGGATGAATTTATTTCGAACACGAAAGTTGTTCAGAATAGATCAACTAACCAGGATACACCACCCACACATGTGTCGGATGTCCACGACACCTCCGGCATGAACCCTCCCCCCTTCGGACACCCTGTCCGGTAATCACCCGAAGCCAGCAGTTCATCCACGGATGAATTCCCGCTCCGTGCTACGTGTATCGTACAACGTTAGAGCATCGTTAACATTTCATATGTCGTGTCTTGTATTTGTATTGCTGTTATTGATGTGTATTTATTGTTTCTCCCCCCTCTTTTATTGTCCGGTAGTCTCGACGTCCGCTGCCGATGCCCCTGTGATCGACTACGTCGTCGATGACCGTACCTCTACCGTCGAGCTTACAGGCAAGCAGAGCCATTCTCTTCCCCAGATATCGCCTACCTTTCCGTACTTTCTTGCACAAGGCATGGTTACTGCTGCTGCTACGTTACAATCCTATTCAATTGCATAACATGTTTTTGTCGCCCCTTGATGTACCTTCCTTTATCCTATCCTGCCTATTATAATTATGCATTATTCAGCAGTGAGCCCTGCGCATTGTTAGCTAGGATTAGATAGCGGGCCGTGACCACCCAGGGGAGTGACGCGGATACAAAACATATACAACTGCAACAGGTACGGTTCAATGCAGACACCCTAGGGAACCTACAACGGCGAGACTCTGCCGAGTCGCTTCGATTTTGACTTACGAGTGGAATGGACTCGTATTTCACTCTCGTCGGCTCAGTAGCGTAGCATCACCGGAATGATACGAGGTTTACCTCTTTAGTTCATTCCGCTGATGTCTCTGTCAAACCTCTTTAAGTGTGCCATCGAGGGTGATACCTCCTGGTTTCACTTAATGGTAGGCACTCGAATCAACTGGTGTCCTTAAAGGTAAGAGTCGGGCGACCCAACGGTGCCCGCGAGAGGTATATTGTCGGGAACGACAGGGAGGGTACGACCGACGTTACTGGCGTGCTTGGCCCCTGCTCGTATCTTGCGAGAGGTACCAAACCACGAAAGTCGAGCTCTACCAAGAGCACACGCGAGACAAGGTAAGGAGACGGTTCATCTTGTTGATAACCGCAGTGACTTGGTGGGACGATAGGGAAGGCACCGATGTACTGGTGGTCCTGACTGCTGTCGTTGACCGCGGGTCGGTTAAGTCGAGGCAACGATAACGGTTGTCACGCAGGTTAATTAAAATGCTAAATGGTTCGGCGGATGACTTGAGAGACCCGTTGGTCTGTACGCACTACCTACACGTGGGATTACGGTGTGGGCCCTCCGCGTCGTAGTTCGTCCGAAAGCTCTTCAGACGTCAGCAGTACTGCGGCCTGATCGCCGGGAAGTGGTCTTGTCCTTTTTGCTGCAGCAGGTGTGTTTGGATTTGCTTTTGCTTCACCGGCCAGACTCGCACCGTGCAGGAGCGTGCAAGGGTGAGGGACCTAGACCCCTTGGCGCATAGGATATAGTCCGGCGGATGGCCTCTATGTTGAGCCTAGGATGGGCTGCGTCGTGTCGGATAGCCTCGGTGGGGCGTTCCCTAACAAGGTTCACGCCACCCTGGAGATCCGAGCGTGCAGGCTGAACAGTAGTGCACCCCTGCAGGGAGTTTAATCTATTCGAATAGCCGTGTCCACGGTAACAGGACGCTTTATGCTGAAGCTGGATCTTACCACTAGAAACTATTACTATTAAACGGTATGGTTTCGGGTTTTCTTCCTCGCAGGGAAGTCGAGGAAGGGAACTCGGAGGCATTATTATTATTAATCATTACAACTTATATTATTCAATGTTGCAGCAACTTCTGCTCCATTGTTACTTTATTGCTTTATATAAACTGTTGGCTGATTCTCTCCTCATGCTGCAAGACATCGTCGGAAGATGCTAGTCTTCGATAGGCCTAGCTCCTTACCCTTATTCTGATTTCTATCTTGCAGTCCACTATATACAGCCTCTTCTTTCCGTTGATACAAATGCATAATGCTTAGTAGCGGACGTAAGACTCGCGGGTATACTAGATACTCACCTGCTTTATTTCCTTTACTGTTTTGCCTGATCGGCCGCTGCAGTCGACGTTGGAGTCTTGGAGTCCAGGAGCAGGAGATCCCCGATGCCGACCACCGCAACGTGAAGATCCCCGATGACCAAGACCAGGAGTAATTTGGAGGTTCCCAGGCAGGAGGCCTTGCCTTTTTGATCGTTGTTGCTATTTGTGCTAGCCTTCTGAAGGCAACCTTGTTTCCTTGTGTTTGTACTCAGATACTATGTGCTTCCGCTGACTTTGTGCTCTCGAGCTGTTGTATTCGAGCCCTCGTGGCCCTTGGCTTGTATTAAACAGCTTGTATTATTTTATTTGTAGAGTTGTGTTGTGATATCTCACCGTGAGTCCCTGATCTCGATCGTGTACCTTGCGTGTATGATTACTGTACACGGTCTGATTTTGGGGGCGTCACAACTTTTTAGTACTAGATGTTGTCGGATGGCGGTATACTTACATTGCTGTAATGCCTACATGATTTGAACCTTGTGCTTATGTGTCATAATTAGCATTGCGATGCGTTTATAATTCTATCAATTACCCAGTTGTAATTTTCTCATCCAACATTTTATCGTCTTTTCGAGAGACACCATTAGTGAAACTGTGTTCCGCGGTCCATATTCCACCATTGGTTACAACCATTTGCATTTATGTTTTCATTTCTTTTGCATGCTGCATTTTTTACTCTTTGCTTGCTTCGACCACACCATACGTTTCACCTTTTTTGTAAACAACAAGATGGAGAGCTTGACAACCTTCCTTGCTCGTTGTGGGCGAAAGTTCTTGTGTTCTTACCAGCATGTGTTATTCTGAGAACACCAAGCTTTGTGACTTCATAAGTCACAACAATAGTGACTTTATCTGCACTCCTATTGCTCCACTTGCCGCTAAGGATGAGTCTTACGAGATTAAACCTGTTTTTCTCAAGCTTATTATAAGTGAGCAATTTTCTGGAGTAGGAGAGGATGTTGCCTCGTATTTGAATAACTTTGCAGAGTTATGTGATACACAAAAGTACAAACAAATAGATGGTGATATGCTTAAACTTGAGCTTTTTCCTTTCTCCTTGAGAGGGAGGGCTGAAGAGTGTTTCGATCTTTGCCTAGTGATAGCATAGAATCTTGGACCAAATGCATAGATGTTTTCATGGGGAATACCACTCACCTTACCTTAAAACCTTTAGCATTCATAATACTCCTGTCGGGCCAGTGGGAACGGGGGTACTCCGACCCTTCAACTGAGGCCCCGTCCATGGACGGGTTGGAGTACGGACCGACACCCCAGAAGTCACTAAAGGGAGCTCCCCTCAAGAGCACTCCCCCTCGAGCAAGATTCGCCCCTTCGAGAGCCCCAGTTCGACAAGACGTCCATGAAGACGATTGCATCCCGAAGATATCGATCACGAAGCTCGCCCTCAAGCTCACTCTTAGGGATCCTCCCAAAGCTCTCCTTGGCTCGTGAGCCTCATTGCCTCAAGACGGTTCTAGTGCAAAAAACAACAACCACCCTATCCGTTCCACTTTACCAAAGGCAGGCTACTTTAGTCAGGATAAAGACAGAGTCTGTCCCACACACTTGGCCTCATGTGGCATCCCTTCCCACAGAGCTGTTTTGGCGAAGAGGACCAAGGCATACATAAGTGCTAAGGAAGGAACTGTAGAGGGCGATCGCCCAATTTGATCCTGAAAAACTTGTAGCTCTCTATGTTCATCTCCACCGGAGCAATCCCAGACATGCAGGAGTAGGGCTTTACACCACGACGGTGGTCCGAACCTGGGTAGCTCCATGTGTCACATTTCTTTCTTGCTTGACTTGTTCACATATTCGATCATCTTCACCATTGTCGTCGTCGAGATCGCGAAGCTTAGCCCCCCATGTTTGACCTAAGGTTTTAGGGGATTTCCTTCACACAAATCTCTCTGACATTTGGCACGCTAGGTAGGGGAACTTCGTCTTCGCGTCTCCAACCTCGACATGGCCGAGATATGCATCATGGCGTCCACACCGAGATCGACTCCGTCGTCGTCTACAATCCACAGGGTGTCGCTGGCTTTCGGCCCTCCAAGGGAGAGCCGGCAGTGCCTTACGTCACGATTACCTCAGCAAGGGCACCTCACTCTGCCTCCCCAGCAGTGCTTTCTCCACCAGCTTCTGTTAACCTCGGCGCCCGCTTTCGGGCCTCTCGACACAAACCTTCTAGTCCCCAAGTCACCACAACTTTCACTGGGAGCTTGCAGGGAACTCGGGAGCTGACCTGCATCCTAGGATGATCCCAGTCACCCGCGTCACCATGCTACTTCAAGTAGGCGACACGCGAGGCATGCTCTGCCCTTCCAGGGGTCGCGGCCACAAGGCCCCTCGGGTGGTCCCAGCACCCAATCTTCTTCGACTCCAGCGACCACCCCAGGCCCACGAGGGCAGTGGGAGCCTCCCTCTGGTGTGCACCCCTCATCATAAACGACGTCCTAGCCCCGAAGACGCTCATCAACGGTGGTGCCGGGCTCAACGTGTTATTGCCAGAATTGTTCAAGAAGCCGCGCCTCCCTCGCGAGCGGTTGTTACCCTCGTGGCCATTCTCGGGCGTGACCGACAAGAACGCTTTGCCCCTTAGGCAGGTGTTTATCCCCGTACCTTCGAAACCCGTGGGAACTTCCACACCGATCTCATCTCGAGGTCGCACCCATCAACCTGCCTTTCAACGCCATCTTGGGTTTCCCTGCATGTAAGGCCCGATATGCGGTACCGTTCCAGATCTAGATGTTTCCATCCAGATCCGAGGACGAAGCACACATCGGTCCCACCGCGACATATGACAATGCCATATTCCCCGGATTTCCAACATGATATCACAACATTACATCTACAAGGATACAACATCTCGTACAATCGACATACAACTGCCTTAATGCATTACATCAGCGGAAGATACATGTCTGAGTATAGACTACAATCAAATGCCTATTGGCAAAGGTAAAATACACCATTCCCGTAACCACACGGGTCCAGGCTCTCCGCCGGGATCCACCTAACTAGTCGTCGTCGAGTCTCCACGAAGGCGTCCAGAAGAAGAGTCGAGGTAGTAATCAACTGCAGCGGCCGATCAGGCAAAAAAATAAAAGGGAAAAGAAAAGAAAGGGCTGAGAATATATCAAAAGTCTTGTAACTAAATTATCACGGGTAAGATGGGGGTAGTGGTGAGGTTGCAGACGCACTAGCAATATACGAGTGGCTAACGGTCTATTTTAGAGTAAGATGAGAGCCAAGCATTCGATGAGGAATCGCCTCCAACAAGTCTTGCTATCATCTACTTACGCAAGCATAACACCTATCCTATCCTTGTCCTCCTCTTCGCATCCCAACGAAGAAGAAGCAGTCAAGGCACACACACATTGATCAAGTTATTAGGATTAACTCAGTTGTTGTTGTCTATGAACAAGGAGTAGGTCTCAAGTCGTCCATAATCGTGGACACGGCTTCTCGAAAATATTTAACCCTGCAGGGGTGTACCAACTGCCCATTACAAGGCTCCGCACGCACGCCCATCTCTCTCAGTTTCTACCCATCACAGGCAGCCATTTTATGATTTAGTTCCGAGAGATCCGAAACGACAGGTCCCTCTAGCTAACAACGAACAAATCCGGGTGGCCCCCGGTGAGTCGACATCCAACTCAAAAGCCGGCCGCGCTCTCGAATTGGCCTCTACCGTCTGGATGAGGCCGGGTTAGCTACCCAAACTATGTGGGCAGCCCCTAGCTCCCTGGGGTGGACCAACAAGAGAAACCATGTCTCAGCTGGCCCAAGTTGTTTTAAAAGATATCTGCTAGGAGCGACCCGACAAGATATATATGCATGTTTTCAAATGGTAAATCAGCTTGGGCCACCTCTAGAAATGTTTGAAGATAGATAGGTAAGCACAGGGGACCCCATAAAATCCCATACGCGGTTAGGCACGCTCAGTCTTAAAACCAATACCCGGAACTCAGATCCTAGGTGACCTCGAATGGAACAAAGCGTCGCGGCGGGATAGCCTAGACCTTCCATCCTTCGTCGAATATAGTCAACAGTATAATAATCATATCATCCACAATAATTCTAATAGTGTGATAGCCCAATCCAAGGAGTGACAGAATAACAGTTGATAACATCCTAGCATGCATACTAAGCAGTGGCTGAGCAGCAAGCAATATTAACATTACCGAACAAGGTTTGCTAGGATGTGGAGGACATGGATTTTTGGGTTTATTTGAGGGGCATGAATATGAAGTGGTAGGATCAAGCAATCGTTCTATCCTACACCTAGGCGCGAGTGAGCTGAAAGTTATAAGCAAGATATATGCTCCCCCTTACCTGAGGAGAAGACGATCCGAAGGTGAAGTCGATCGCAAGCTCGCAACGTCTCCGAGTGGTACCCGCGGAAGCACACAAGAAGGAAACACTGGAAAACACAATCAACGAGAAAGCATCAACAAGAAGACAACACGAGACAACGCACTACGGCAACACATCTATCGTCGAGAGCGGTTACTAACAGGTTAAGTGGAGCACTCGTCACACACGACGATACCGCACATTTAGAATGGTTCAAGTTGTTTAGCTACACAACATGAGCAAAGGTTATTAACATGGCAACTCACTCAAGCATGGCATAGCACACAAACATGACAAGAGGTGAAGTATAAAGGAAACTATCTATGCTAGTCAATTTAATGAGGCACAACCTAAACATGGCATTCCACTAAGTGCCCCACGACAATTAAAACATTTGGTACTGTTCTGCCCTAAACCATATTTTAGGTTGGTTAACAGAAGCACACAATAGCATAAACACAAAGTACATGAAATTCAAATCAAGTTACATATAAAGAACACTCCAAATGGAGTTACGGTTAAAAAGATACAAGGAAAACAAGTTACGGGCACAATCTGCCAACATCAAGAAGTACACTTTAGAGCAATGCATAAACAGGATAATGAATGCAAACATGCTCACAAATGATATGCAACTAAAGTAGACATGGCAGGGATGGCATGGCAAAAGGAATCATGCAAATAGGCATCATGTATGTGTCACAATCATCAATCAAACTTGCAATAAAATAACAGTAGCAGCACACTAATAGGAAATATTAGCAGTTAATAGTGTGATGCCCACTTCAACACTGATTAACAGCATCAAGATGACCTCAAATCAAGATGCTCACAAAAGATGAACTGAATTACACCCAATTCTAAGAAATTTTCCTTTTGGGCGCAACGTGATCCGGGCTATGGTTTACTCGCAATTATCGTCGCAAAACTGAATCAACAGCAATTAAAAAAAGACTTAGCAAAATTTACAGGTACTCAGAAAAAAATATAGGCTCGAGCCTCATTCACTGGGCTCGGACCATGTGGTGCTGGACAGGGAGGCCGGCTGGGCTGGCGGCTTGGACTAGGACTCGGCCGGCCCACGGAGGCGGTTGGCGGCCTGGAAGGGGCGGTGGATTGGATCGTGCCCGATCCCTTCGGCCGACGGCGGCGGGGTCCTCGCCGGTGAGGGGTGGCACGGCCGCAGTGGAGGCGAGAAGAGGGGGCTGCGCGGCGGCAATGTTGGCGCGGATCCGGCGAAGGGCGGCACCGGCGTGGTCTTGGGGCGGTTCGAGCCGGGCGGCGGCGAGCTCCGTGCTCGGCCGGCCTTGGTCATGGCGCGGCGGTGCTTCAATTCCCGCTGGCGGCGGCGCAGTTCTTGGAGGAGGGAGAGTGAAAGAGGGTGAGAGGAGGAGGGAAGGGGAGAGGAGCACGGGGGGAGGTGAGGACCTGGCGGGCGGCGCGGCGGCTCGCCGTTGCCGGCAGCTGCATGCCCACGGGCGCGGGTGGAGAGGAGAGAGGAGACTGGCTGACGTGGCGCATCCAGGGCCCTCCGATCGCGAAATCCAACGGCCGGAAATATTTGGGATCTAGGTTTGACGAATTTGGGGCTAAAACTGGATCTGGGGGCAATTGTGAGGGGGTGGCTGTAATTTTTAGGCTAGGGAAACCCTAGAAAGGGGTGGGAGTGTGATGGTCTTTATATAGCCCAGGTGGTTGGCAGTTTGCAAAAACATCCCCCGTTTTTTCTCTCTCGCGCGCGGTGTTTACGTTCCTGACAGCGGGGGCTCCACAGGACCTCCGATTCGGGTAAAACTTCGAACTGTGCGATCAGCGCGTCGAGCCGGCGACGTTCACCTCGCGCTGGAACCGTTCCGAGAACACTATCCGGCGCGCTATAAAAATATCCAATTTAGTTATTAAAAGGGGTTTTCGTTCCATTGGCTATGGCTGGTCTTGTGCGGGTTTCGTGACGGTGTTCGGGTGAAACCCGGTGTCGCAATGGTCGAGTGTCAGGGTGGAAAGGGTCGGTCTCCGTCCGGTACGAGATAAGAGGGGGGAAAATAATCACCGATCGATAAATCGGGGATGCAAATACCGCAAACAAATCAGACAATCAAACAATTCACACCGAAAACAAAATTTTTAATTTTTGTGAAATCTGGTCTGTTATAATACAACACCACCAACAAGGGATCTCTTCCCGAGATCCTGGACGATCCGGGGGAGAGGAGGGGAGAGAAAAGAGAGACGACAATCTTCAACACCACCAACAAGGGACTCTGCTCCATGTCGACGTCGAACCTCCATCGAGATAATTCCCACAGAGAGACGACATCGTGGGAAAAACGAAACCGTCAGGGACAAGAGGAAGAACGACCGCGAAAACCATATGAAGGGATAGTGATTTTCGACGCAAGTCGTAAAAACACCGGCAAAAGGATGGATGGCAATGGATGACCCAGATGATACCCGAAATCAGAGAAGCTAAAGGTACTATAGGAATTCCCACCTGAGCTCGGAATCGAGACAATACGCTACAAGCAAGGCATTGTAACGGTTCCGAAACTCCACACACTCGAGATCCTAGAGTTTTAAAGGGGATAAGTCGAGATTAAAACACTTACGACACTTGTCCTGACCAGAGCAAGGGTAAGGAATAAAAGATCCTACTCTCCGATAACTAACTTAGTAACTACAAAATAGTTTTTGTCTAGACTCGACTTCGACCAGAAAAGGGATCCTACGGTCGGTAAGGCTCTGATACCAAGTTGTAAGGCCCGATATGCGGTACAGTTCGAAATCTAGATGTTTCCATCCAGATCCGGGGACGAAGCACACATCTGTCCGACCGCGACATATGAGAATGTCATATGCCCCGGATTTCAACATGATATCACAACATTACAGTTACAAGGATACAACATCTCGTACAATCGGCATACAACTGCCTTAATGCATTACATCAGCGGAAGATACATGTCTGAGTACAGACTACAATCAAATGCCTATCGGCAAAGGTAAAACACACCATTCCCGTAACAACACGGGTCCAGGCTCTCCGCCGGGATCCACCTAACTAGTCGTCGTCGAGTCTCCACGAAGGCGTCCAGAAGAAGAGTCGAGGTAGTAATCAACTGCAGCGGCCGATCAGGCAAAACAATAAAAGGGAAAAGAAAAGAAAGGGGTGAGGATATATCAAAAGTCTTGTAACTAAATTCTCACGGGTAAGATGGGGGTAGTGGTGAGGTTGCAGACACACTAGCAATATACGAGTGGCTAACGGTCTATTTTAGAGTAAGATGAGAGCCAAGCATTCGATGAGGAATCGCCTCCAACAAGTCTTGCTATCATATACTTACGCAAGCATAACACCTATCCTATCCTTGTCCTCCTCTTCGCATCCCAACGAAGAAGAAGCAGTCAAGGCACACACACATTGATCAAGTTATTAGGATTAACTCAGTTGTTGTTGTCTATGAACAAGGAGTAGGTCTCAAGTCGTCCATAACCGTGGACACGGCTTCTCGAAAAGATTTAACCCTGCAGAGGTGTACTAACTGCCCATTACAAGGCTCCGCACGCACGCCCATCTCTCTCAGTTTCTACCCATCACAGGAAGCCATTTTATGAGTTAGTTCCGAGAGATCCGAAACGACAGGCCCCTCTAGCTAACAACGAACAAATCCGGGTGGCCCCCGGTGAGTCGACATCCAACTCAAAAGTCGGTCGCGCTCTCGAATTGGCCTCTACCGTCTGTATGAGTTCGGGTTAGCTACCCAAACTATGTGGGCAACCCCTAGCTCCCTGGGGTGGACCATCAAGAGAAACCATGTCTCAGCTGGCCCAAGTTATTTTAAAGAATATCTGCCAGGAGTGACCCAACAGACACACACATGGTTTTCAAATGGTAAATTCAGCTTGGGCCACCACTAGAAATGTTTGAAGATAGGTAGGTAAGAAAAGGGGACCTCATAAAATCCCACACGCGGTTAGGCACGCTCAGTCTTAAAACCAATACCCGGAACTCGGGTCCTAAGTGACCTCGAATGGAACAAAGCGTCGGGGCGGGATAGCCTAGACCTTCCATCCTTCGTCGAATATAGTCAACAATATAATAATCATATCATCCACAATAATTATAATAGTGTGATAGCCCAATCCAAGGAGTAACAGAATAACAGTTGATAACATATTAGCATGCATACTAAGCAGTGGTTGAGCAGCGAGAAATATTAACATAGCCGAACAAGGTTTGCTAGGATGTGGAGGACATGAATTTTTGGGTTCATTTGAGAGGCATGAATATGAAGTGGTAGGATCAAGCAATCGTTCTATCCTACACCTAGGCGCGAGTGAGCTGAAAGTTATAAGCATGATATATGCTCCACCTTACCTAAGGAGAATACGATCCGAAGGTGAAGTCGATCGCAAGTTCGCAATGTCTCCGAGAGGTACCCGCAGAAGCACACAAGAAGGAAACACTGGAAAAGACAATCGACGATCAAGCATCTATTACTACGAAGCAATCACGAGCAAGCATCAGCAAGAAGAGAACACGAGACAACGCACTACGACAACGCATCTATCGTCGAGAGTGGTTACTAACAGGTTAAGTGGAGCACTCGTCACCTACGACGATACCGCACATTTAGAATGGTTCAATTTGTATAGCTACATAACATGAGCAAAGGTTATTAACATGGAACTCACTCAAGCATGGCATAGCACACAAACATGACAATAGGTGAAGCATAAAAGAAACTATCTATGCTACTCAATTTAAGTGAGGCACAACCTAAACATGACATTCCACTAAGTGCCCCACGACAATTAAAATATTTGGTACTGTTCTGCCCTAAACCATATTTTAGGTTGGTTAACAGCAGCACACAATATCATAAACACAAAGTACATGAAATTCAAATCAAGTTACATATAATTAACACTCCAAACGGAGTTACGATTAAAAAGATACAAGCAAAACAAGTTACGAGCACAATCTGCCAACATCAGGAAGCACACTTTAGAGCAATGCATAAACAGGATAATGAATGCAAACATGCTCACAAATGAGATGAAACTAAAGTAGACATGGCAGGGATGGCATGGCAAAAGGAATCATACAATTAGGCATCATGGGTGTGTCACAATCATCAATAAAACTTGCAATAAAATAACAGCAGCAACACACTAACAGGACATATTAGCAGTTAATAGTCTGATGCCCACATCAACAGTGATTAACAGCATCAAGAAGACCTCAAATCAAGATGCTCACAAAAGATGAACTGAAGTACACACAATTCTAAGCAATTTTCCTTTTGGGCGCAACGTGATCCAGGCTACGGTTTACTCGCAATTATCGTCGCAAAACTGAATCAGCAGCAATTAAAAAAAGACTTAGCAAAATTTACAGGTTCTTAGAAAAAAAAAATAGGCTCGGGCCTCACCCACTGGGCTTGGGCCATGAGGCGCTGGACAGGGAGGCCGGCTGGGCTGGCGGATTGGACTGGGCCTCGGCCGGCCCACGGAGGCGGTTGGCGGCCTAGAGGGGGCGCTGGATCGGATCGTGCCCGATCCCGTCAGCCGGCGACGGCGGGGTCCTCACTGGTTAGGGGCGGCACGACGGCGGTGGAGGCGAGCAGAGGGGGCTGCACGGCGGGGGCGTTGCCGTGGATCCGGCGAAGGTCGGCGCCGGCGTGGTCTTGGGGCAGTTCGAGCCGGGCGGCGGCGAGCTCCATGCTCGGCCGGCCTTGGTCATGGCGCGGCGGCGCTTCAATTCTCGCCGGCGGCGGCGCAATTCCTGGAGGAGGGAGAGGGAAAGAGGGTGAGAGGAGGAGGGAAGGGGAGAGGAGAGGACCTGGCGGGCGGCGCGGCGGCTCGCCGTTGCCGGCGGCGGCTTGCCCACAGGCGCGGGTGGAGAGGAGAGAGGAGATTGGCTGACGTGGCGCATCCAGGGCCCTCCGATCGCGAAATCCGACGGCCGGAAATATTTGGGATCTAGGTTTGACGAATGTGGGGCTAAAACTGGATCTGGGGGAATTGTGAGGGGGTGGCTGCAATTTTTTAGGCTAAGGAAACCCTAGAAAGGGGTGGGAGTGTGGTGGTCTTTATATTTCCCAGGTGGCTGGCAGTTTGCAAAAACATCCCCCATTTTTTCTCTCGCGTGCGCGGTGTTTACGTTCCTGACCGCCGGGGGTCCGCAGGACCTCCGATTCGAGTAAAACTTCGAACTGCGCGATCAGCGCGTCGAGCCGGCGGCGTTCACCTCGCGCTAGAACCGTCCCGAGAACACTTTCCGGCGCGCTATAAAAATATCTCGTTTAGTTATTAAACGGGGTTTTCGTTCCGTTGGCTATGGCTGGTCTTGTGCGGGTTTCGCGACGGTGTTCGGGTGAAACCCGGTGTCGCAATGGTCGAGTGTCAGGGTGGCAAGGGTCGGTCTCCGTCCGGTACGAGATAAGAGGGGGGAAAATAATCGCTGATCGATAAATCGGGGATGCAAATACCGCAAACAAATCAGACAATCAAACAATTTACATCGAAAACAAAAATTTTAATTTTTGTGAAATCTGGGTTGTTACACCGCACTAGCCAAGTTTATGGCTGTCGTTCACCACGCCTATAATGTTGTCAAGATTCCTGGCAGTGCAGGCACAATCGTCGTCCGTGGCGACGATAAGGACGCCATCGACTCCCTTGCACTCGCACGCAAGGCAACCACCCCTCACAACTTGTTCCTGAGGGTTGCGTTGAGCCGTCAACCTTACCCTTACCCAGGAAGAAGCTGATGTTCGCTTGGAAATGCGCAGAGACGAAGAAGGTACCATTGAGTGAGGACAACTCCGGGACTACCGTCGCCATTGGCGCGTGCCTGTCCTCTGAGACGGAGTGCGCACTCATCGCCTTCCTCTGGAAGAATCGAGATATGTTCACTTGGTTCATGGAGGACATGGTGGGGGTGCCCCGAGAGGTGATCGAGCATCACTTGGCGGTATGCCCAACGTGAAGCCTGTGAAGCAGAAGGCGTGACACCAAGCGCTTGAGAAGAAAGGTTTCATTGTGTAGCAGGTCAAGAAAATGGACAAGGCGGGAATCGTCCGGGAGGTCATCCACCCGGAGTGGGTTGCCAATCTAGTCGTGGTTCCCAAACACAACGACCTCAACAAGGCATGCCCGAAGGATCACTTCCCACTAGAACGAATCGATCAAATAGTAGATTCTACCGCTGGTTGTGAGATTTTATGCTCCTTGATGTATTTTCAGGGTATCATCAGATAAGATGGCCAAGGAGGATGATGAATAGACCGCATTCCTCATTCCCTATGGGGTGTACTGCTACATATGCATGCCTTTTGGCTTGAAGAGTGCCGGGGCCTCCTTCTAGAGGCTGATGCAAGCGGCACGCGGAACCCAAATGGGTATCAACGCTGATGCCTACGTCGATGACATCGTAGTCAAGACTCAGGAAGCGACCTCTCTCTTGGCCAATCTCGAGAAAACCTTCACCAACCTCCGCAAGGTAAACCTCAAGCTTAACCCGACTAAGTGTGTTTTTGGAGTACATTTAGGCAAACTCCTGGGCTTCCTGATCTCTCACCGCAGCATCAAGGCCAACCCCGACAAGATTCGGGTCATCGAAGAGATGCGTCCGCGGCGGCGCCTCAAGGACATGCGACGCCTGGCCGGCTGCATAACAGCGCTCGGGGTCTTCATATCGAAGCTAGGCGAGTAACGAGGATCGAGTTCGGCAAATCCCATGGTAAGATACCCTGGGTTTAGATCGCAGAGAGAGGTGCAGGTTGGCGATGCTCGTCGGCTAACAGGAGGCAAGGATTTACCCAGGTTGAGGGCCCTCGATCGGTAAAACCCCTACTTCCTGCTCTTTTGTATTATGATGGAGGCGATTACAGTGGAGGTCAAGGCGAGATCGCTCGAGACCGGAGGTGTTTCTACGAGATTGGATGCCCTAGACGTCCCCTCTCCCAGCCTTTATATACTAGGCTGGGTCGCAAGGAGTCCATCTAGGTTTACAGAGGTAGTTGCCTAATCCAGCTTTCGTCTTGGACGCCAAGTCTTGGTTTCCATATCGTCAAGGACTCCTATGTCGGTGCGATCGTCGGTGCTTCGAGTGGGCCAGCCGTGGGCTAGTCGAATCTTCTAGCGGGCCTTCTGTCTTGACACGCACAAGGTACCCTCATCCATAGGAGTTGTGGGGACACCCCCTCTTCAGTAGCCCCCGAGTCGTGCAGGGACTCAAACCTATAATCAGCCATAGTTGTGTGTGTCACGTCATTTGCGAGACGTCAATTGCTGTTTATGAAAGATAGATTTTCGAGGGATGATAAGATGAAAGGGCCCAAGGCACTCGACTGGTCGAGCCTTGTTGAATTGCGCTAGCGGACAATACCTCAATAGCCCAATCAAGCTCGCGTCCCTCGACACGAACTTGGATATGAGTGGCAAGCAAGGTCCAGGCTGCTGCAGGGTTTACAAGATCAATGCCGCCAGTTTAAGTGCAGAATACGACCCTAACACGTCCTTTAGTGGTTAAATTTTCCTCATGCACCGCGCATGGAACCGTCGGGAGTGAAGTCGCGCTGTGGCAAGTCCCGACCCGACCGTCTGCGCATCGGGGTCTTACCTACGCGCAAGCTTGCGCGGCATCTAGGGTGCAGTGCATCACAACCTAGGCAATGTTTGTAGGGGTGTGTGCCAAGATAGAGTGCACCCACTCGGAAAAAGATCGAGTGGACTAATAGAGGTCACTCGCAGAGCGTTCGAGTGCTCAAGCGAGGAATATAAGATGCGCCCACTCGGAAAGTCATCGAGTGGGCGAGTAGTGTGAGCACCCGTGAAGCGTCCGAGTGCTCGAGTGGGGAGCCCATCTGCTCGTCTTTTTGGGTCTTGTGTTTCAGTACGAGGTATATGTATTGTTCCTGTTGGAGGGGAGTAGCCACTCGCACCCTCGGAGTTTAGTCCGTGCTGTCCTGTGCTCAGTTTTAGCGGTGACGGGACACTCCCGATGGGAGTAAATTTTTGATGTAATCAAAAATTATGAGAAGGCTAAAATAATTCTGAGAGAGAGATAGAGCATCTTTCCGGCATTAGAGTGTCTGCGTTTAGCATCAAGCCGTCCCATCTATGCAACCGCGATGTGAAAAGTCATAATGATGCTTGCTGATGATGCGTTTGATGACGATGGTGGCAGGCTGTGAACCGCCTCGTCCCTTTGGAAGTCATGATGACGCCTTGGATAGCGTGTTGTGACCTCTGCGCTTCTACCGCCTATTGGGTTTCCAAGACCGCATGGGAATGCGTGTAATTTAATTATGTTTTATATGTTGCTTGTGTTGGATATGTGCCCTAGAGGAAAATTAATAAAGATATTTGTCACATATTCATTTCGTTCATAATACGTTTTATACTATGCTAGAACTGTATTAGTCGGAAACACTAATACACGTGTAGTATATAAACACCCATCCCTAGTTAAACTCAGGTGTACTAGCTCATTGGGCAATCGATGATCAAGGTTTCCTGATCATGATGTACGAACCGCCAATTGACAATGAGGTCATATCATTAGGAGAATGATGTGATGGAAACACACCCACCTAAAGCATTGCAATGTGATCAAATCACATAGTTCAACATTGCGATGACTTTGTAACATATGACTTAGTCCTTAGACCGCGATGATCATACGTAATTACTGTCTACCAGGATACTTTAACCTGCATCCACCGCCTGAATGAAATATGCTGGCCATAAAGGTGTATCTTAGGTATTACGAAGTAGACACGTTAATGAGTATGCAAATAGATCAAGATGGGATTTGTCAGTCCATGTGACAGACATGTACCCTAGGCCCACTCGGTGATATTGCATCAATAGCTTGCAAGCAAGTGACTAGGTCACAAGAGATGTAATAGGCACAACCGAGTAAACTTGTTTGTTGAGAACAAGGTATGAACTAGGTATAATGATACCGACGATCAAACCCTGGACAAACAAAGTATCGCGGGACGAAGGGATCAAGTCGTATCGTTAACGGTTTCCAACCGCGATTGAAGTTCATTCGATGGAAGCGCAAGGGCTATCATGGATTGTATCCAGGTCCAATTGATTATTCATTGATCAAGAGAGTGTCTTGATCATGTATGTTGTTTCCCGGACCGTAGGGTGTCACACTTAAGGGGTAATCGATGCATTAGGATAGATTCAGGATCATCAGTGAAAAAGGAGAGAGCACCAGAATTGTTCCGGGAATTGCCGGAAGATGTTCTGGATATTTTGAAATGTTCAAAATAAAGTTTAACTAGATTTAATAATGTTTTATTATTAAATTGACGTAATTAAATATTAAGATATATTTAAATTAATTAAAATAATGAACAAAAGGCAAATGGACCATATGGGGCCTATTAGGGGAAGGAGGGGGTTCCCCCTTTGGCCATGCGCCAAGGGTGGGGCCCATCCCCCCCATTGCCGGCGCACCCCCCTCCCTTGGGAGTATAGTCCCACATGGGAGAGGGGAGGAGGATCACACCCCCCTTGGACTATATAAGGAGGGGTAGACCCCCTTTTTCCATAAAACATTAAGTTTGCTCTTCTCTCTCTTTCTCCTACCTCGAGCGGACTCCCCTTGTTTGGAGTTTGCACCTGGTTGGGAGTTCTCCACCAAAGCACACTGTCACTCTGCCAGAGTCGGGATCCGAATCCGTCTTCTTTCCGCTGCTCGTCTGGTTCAGAGCACGGAGGGAACATAGGTTGCACCGTAAGTGTGTAATCTCCTCGAGGAACTACACTTGTGGTGCTACTTCATCGTCGGAGGTCGCCAGGAGTCTTCATCGCCTATGGTCTTCTACACGACAGGGAGGTCGTAGGTTTAGAGTCTACGCTAACCACGTTCGTAGAACGTTTCTCTCTTTCGGTCTTGAAAGGTATGAATACCAATTCCCTCCGTTACATTACATCACCATAGCATAGATCTTGGGTTCGGGTATCGTAGGTAGGAAAATTTATTGTTTTCTGCCCCGTATCCCAACAGTGGTATCATGAGCTAGCTATGCATATATGTATTGTACGGGTAGAACACATCTAGGATGTGGGCACTAATTCTCCATTTGTTACCCTCCCACGTGTACTCATTTAGCGTTGCGGCAATGTACTGATGAAGCGGTGATACGGTGAGGATAGTTCTCACTCCTCGTTGGTTACCCCAAGTGGAACGTGAGATGTAGCGTAGCAGCAAATTTCTCCTATGTAGAGGATAGGGTTTGTCTCCCGTAGGACTCGCAGCAATACAAGAAGGTGGTAAAGTGAACAATGGCGCCGTTCACAATCGAGGTTGCTAACTTCACCTGGACCTGCACACAGATACAAATAACTTTGCTCCCAATGAGTACAGATGAGTTGTAAGTTCCTCCGGCCTTGCTGTTTACAAAGGATCAACGCAAAAGATAATGATAGTGGCAACTGAAAGTAAAGACTGAAAGTAAATTGAGGGTGTAAACAATGATATGAAGATGGACCGGGGTCCCGTGATTTTCAATAGTGATGTCTCTCTCCCAAAAGACGATAAAAGTGCTAGCGAGGTAAACAGATCACAGTCGGGCAATTGACAGGATTATGAAGGCACCACAATGCTAACTATGCTACAAAGAAAGGAAGGGCTCAAAAGAAATGGGCAGCACGCCAAGGTAAGTAGACCGAAATCCAACTGCATCTACTACGAATCATCTACCTTGAGATATCTATCCAGAACATCTCGCTGGTATTAAGTTGCGAATACCACCCAAAGTGTAAATCAAAAGCAACAGACAACTGCATTAAAAGAACTTTGCGTAAAGTAAAAAATCCTTGCATCCGCGGATACAAGCACCGTTGTTTTATCCCTGGTGGCAACAACACATCCCCTAGTCTCATGTTTCTGTCACTCAAGCTAGACATCAAGGGGCTGAACCCACAATCAAGCATAACACTGTCTCTTGGAGTTGCAACAAAATACTTGGCCAATGTAAAATACGGCAATGGAGAACATGCAAGAATTTACTCAAGAACAAAATATAAAAGAGAAGAACCAATTATATTACTCATCACAATCTGAACATAGTCTCATAATCCATCAGATCCCAACAAACTCAGCATAGCATCGGCAGAAAATTACAAAGGTGCCTGGATCATGTGAGGCAGCTCACGAGGTCTCGAAAGTGGAGGCACAAAGAGGGGAGAGGAACATCACAAAGCTACTGGTCATGGACCCATGGTCCAAGGGGAACTACTCACGATACATACGGAAGGTGTCCATGGCTATGGATGGTCTCCCGGCAGGTTGCCGGAGCAGCTTCTCCAGGCATCCCCGATCTTGAAGCGGCGGCGGCGGCGGTACAGAAGCGAGATCGCGGAAAAGAGATCGATATTATGGGTTTCCACCCCGAGGGCTAAATATAGGCGAAGGGGGGTGTCGAGGGGACCCACCAGGAAACCAGGAGGCCTCCTGGCACGGCCTAGGGTGGGGCCGCGCCAGGGACCCTCCTGGTCTCCTGGTGGTGGCCCCCCTCCGCTGCCTTGGTTATTCTGGAAGCTTCCGGGTCGCTGATTTTTTATCTGATTTTTCCGGATTTTTGGAGCACTTTTAATGGACGGAAAACCTGCAATACAAAACAGCAGAAAACATCAACTGGCAGCTGGGTGCACTGGGTTAATAGATTAGTCCAAATATGCTCAAAAGTGTATGAAAGTTCAAGCAAGACATGGCAAAGTCACACAAAACATGTATGGAGCAAGCAGAAATTATAGATACGTTTGGGACGTATCAACCTCCCCAAGCTTAATTCCTGCTCGTCCTCGAGTAGGTAAATGATAACAAGCATAATTTCTGTGGTGACATGCCACACAACCATAAAAAGACTTTTAAGTAAAGCAATCAAAGCATGCAATTCAATTCAAGTCTTAACAGGCAAGAGTCTATATTAGCATTGACACAAGCAACAAAAGAACAAAAGGTGCAAGAGCTCTCGCTATCCGTGACTCGAATCTCTCCAGATGGTGTTTGCGTGCAAGTAGGGGACTGGGAAAAGAGAGAGAAAAAAGGTTGTTGAGGACAACTATCTACTAAAGTTTCACACTTAGTCTCCTTTGGATTCTTATCTTGACTCGTCCCCAGACCACTAGCCAGGTACAAGTCAAACTGATCCACTCCCTTTCAATATTTTGAGCACTCATGCAATGGATGAGCGTGAGCAAGAAAGTTGACACCTAAAAGTCGAAACAGAAAGAAGGTGGAGGAGGAAGACAAAAAAGGTGTGAAAGGCTCACATCAATGAGGACAATCATAGGCGAGAGAAGGCCATATGATAGATATGATGTGAGGAGGAGGGATTGCCATGCAACAGATGCACATGTGAGCTAAAAGCTCTCCAAGGGAACTAGTGGGGGTGCATCTAACTTGCTTGCTCAAGAAGACCTAGAGCTCGTTTGAGGAGGCTCCTCATTGGAATATACAAGCCAAGTTCTATAGTGTGAAGGTCCCCACATAGCTATATGCATGAAAGATGATCTCTATGGAGTACAAGGGGTAGAGGATGAAGTACTAGTGTGGATCTCTCAAAAGGAATAGTAGTGTGCCCCCTTCTCTCTTTTTATTTTCTTTTTTCTATTTTTTGTATTTTTTGGTGGACTCAATGGCTCTTTCTATTTAACTCTCATTTGTCCTCTTTGGGATCTTTTGATTTTGTCATCTTTGGGATCTTTTCCTCACTTTAGGGGCAACACTCTATATTTGACAAGAATATAGGAGATCTTTCACACTTTACAAAGGTACTCACATAGAGAAGATATAACTATCATGATGCAAAGGTATGACATGAGGATCAAGTCATGAAAATATGGATGTTGCATGGCAATGTATCTCGGAAAGGCTATGGAAATGCCTTGTAGGTAGGTATGGTGGCTGTTTTAAGGAAGATATAAGGAGGCTTATGATGACAGAGCGTATCGTGCCAAGGGTTTGGATGCACCGGCGAAGTATGCGCCAACTCTCAAGGTGAGAAAGGGCAATGCACGGTACCGAAGAGGCTAGAAAAAGTATAGGTGGGTGGAAGTGTCAACTTTCGAATACTCACATTAGTCCGAAGAACTCATGCACTTTTTATCGGTAACTCTCAATCTAATCAGGAGGTTCACAAAGAGACAAGTACCCCGAGGAGGAGTGTATGGGGGTTTGGCTATCCTTGCGCATCCTCAACTCATGGTACGTGAGTGTTCTCTAATATTCGAACCCTCCAGAGGTTAGTGATCCATCTAGTAGCTAGAGTTCTCAACAGGGGTTTTTGGTTTTCGAAAAACACACGGATTGCCCAAAATACGACATCTATCACTAATAGGGTCGAGCTCTTGACACCAAAAGTCCAAACATTACTCTAGTCAATACCTCAAAACTATTGCAAGTTACTACTACAAAGAGAATAGCAACTTCAACTACCTACTTCTAGTCAAGAGACAAAACTCAGTGCAACAGGCAAACTCTCTAACAAGATAAAACATGCAACCTATAGAAAGTTCAACCTAAAACAAAAAGAAAAGCTCTAGAAAAACTAAAGCACTACAACTAAACAGAGCAGCAGCTAGGAAAAGAAAAAGAACAGCTCACTGCTAAAAGAAATAAGCATGCAAATCCTATGAGGAGTTCTAGTTCAAGCGGAGCGTGTATCTCTCCCACTCAAAAGAGTAAGCTGGGATCTAACTTGTTACTACAGTAAACAAAGCAAAAACAAACCTAGAAAAGTAAAGAGCGAGACGCTCCAAGTATAGCACATAACGCATGAAGTGATAAAAATATAGTGCAGCGAGGGACGAACTGATAATTGTTGATGAAGAAGGGGATGCACGGGGGCATCCCCAAGCTTAGACGCTTGAGTCTCCTTGAATATTTATTGGGGGTGCACATGGGCATCCCCAAGCTTGAGCGTTTGACACTCCAGGATCTTCTTTCATCATCTTCCATCGCACACTTGAAAACTCCCTTCATACATAACTCATTGTAGACTGATTAGAGAGGTTAGTTCCCTACTAAAATATTTTTTCTTTGCTGGAAATAAAGATAATATTGAAGAGCTACTTTTTCTCAAGATTTCCAAAAAGTTTTTTCAAAGAAAAAGCAAGCTTAAGGTTTGCAAAAGTAAAGAGAGACAAAACGTGGCAGAATCTGTGAAAAACAGAACAACAGATAGAAACGAATTTTTTAGGGGTACTTCTGCAACTCAAATAAAAAAACTCAGAACATACGCAAGTTTCGTAATTTTATAGAGCACGCTGTGTAAATAATTCAGCTCAAAAAGATGAACTGGGATTTTTCCATGATTTTTCTAGTCACGAGGACAGAATCTGTTTTCTGGACAGCATGTCACAACTTTCACTTCCCTTGTCGTATGAGGCTATAAAAGGCACAAAGATTGAAAAGTAAAGATACAATGATGTTGCTACAGTAGTAACAATCATCAAGACCACTAAGAACAGAAGAAAAGCAAAAAGAAAAACCTAAATTCGTTGCGGGCTGCCTGCCGAAAGCGCTTCTTTAAAGCCATTAGGTAGGCTTAAAGCGGTAGATCAAGACTTTTCAAGAGAATAACTAGCCCGTGTGACGGACTCAAAAGGTAACTTAATCCTTTTCCTAGGGAAATGTTCCATCCCTTTCTTGAGAGGGAATTGGAATTTGATATTCCCCTCTTTCATGTCAATAACAGCACCAACTGTGCGAAGAAAAGGACGTCCCAAAATAATTGGACAAGAAGGTTCACATTCAATGTCCAAAATAGTAAAATCAACGGGAACATAATTGTCATTGACAATGATAAGGACATCGTCGATCTTCCTCAAAGGTTTCTTTACTGAAGAATCAACAAGACGAACACCAAAAGAACAAGGATCAAAAGGTTTCAAATCAAGCATATCATACATTCTTTTGGGCATAACAGAGGTACTTGCTCCAACATCACAAAGAGCATAACAAGAGAAGTTATTCAATTTGATTTTTATCATAGGATCCCAACCATCTTCTAGCTTCCTAGGTATGGAGGCTTCTAGTCTAAGCTTCTCCTCCCTAACTTTGATTAGAGCATTGATGATATGCTCTGTGAAGCCAAGATTAAGTGTGCTAGTGTGGGGGTCTCTAGACATCTTGTGTAGGAAACCAATAACTTCGGGTAAAGTGCAGTTGTCAAAGTCTAGGTCACTACTATCTATCAAGGAGGTAGTGATATCATTTAAGCTCACTTGTTTGAAAGCCTCTATGTTCATAGAGGTTTCTTCATCTATGGTTGAGGTGGTAGCATCACCATTGATAGGTCTAGTGGGACTAGGGGTGTGATGGGTGCTAACTGTTTGGACATCCTCAACTACTTGGATAGTGGCTACTGTGTGGTAGGTAGGAAAGCTCTTAATTCTATCTTCTTCCTCCTTTTATCTAGCCCATCTCTCTTTAAGTTTAGCCAACATCCTAATATTTTCATTGACTTGTAACTGGATAGCATTAATAGGAGTGACCTTACTCTACTCAAGGGGAGAGGTTCTAATTTTTAACATCTCAACATCAAGGGCTAAGTTATCTACCTTCAAACAAAGATTATCTAATTTAGCTAGTTTTTCTTCCACATTCTTGTTGAAGGCTTTTTGGGTAGTGATAAAGTCTCTAAGCATACTCTCTAGTTCAGAGGTGGGGTTCTTGTTGCTAGGGTAGGTGTTGTTGTTCCCATAAGTGGATGGAAACGGTCTAGGATTACTAGCAAAGTTTCCCCTATAAGCATTATTGTTGAAGTTGTTTCTAGAGATAAAGTTCACATCTATTTGTTCTTGAGCAACCAAAGAATTTAAAGGAACATCATGAGGATCAATAGGAGGTTGCTTGGTAAGTAGAGACATGATAAGGTCAACCTTTTCATTTAGAGAGGAGATCTCCTCGACAGAATTTACCTTCTTACCAGTTGGAGATCTTTCGGTGTGCCACTGAGATTAGTTCAACATCATCTCATCAACTAGCTTCCTGGCAGCACCAAGTGTGGTTGACATAAAAGTTCCACCCGCGGCCGAATCTAACAGGTTCCGCGAGGTGAAGTTCAATCCTGCATAAAAAGTCTGGATAACCATCCAGGTAGTCAGTCCATGTGTGGGGCAGTTCTTGACAAGCGTCTTCATACGTTCCCATGCCTGGGCAACGTTCATTATCCAATTGCCTGAAATTCATAATGTTACTCCTCAATTGAATAATTTTAGAAGGGGGATAGTACTTCCCGATAAAAGCATCCTTGCACTTATCCCAAGAATCTATGCTATTCTTAAGCAAGGATTGAAACCACATTTTAGCTTCATCCCACAAAGAGAAAGGGAAAAGCTTAAGCTTAACAATTTCACCATCTACTTCTTTGTACTTTTGCATATCACAAAGCTCAATAAAATTATTTAAGTGCAAAGCAGCATCATCTCTAGCACCAGAGAATTGATCTTTCATAACAAGGTTCAGCAAAGCAGGTTTAATCTCATAAGAAGGTGCTGAAGTAGCAGGTGGAGCAATAGGAGTGCAGATAAAGTCACTGTTGTTGTGACTAGTGAAGTCACACAACTTGGTGTTTTCATTGGAACCCATAGTAGCAGCGGGTATTTCTGGTATTTTTTATAAGGGACACAATAGTAAAAACCGAAAGGTAAACTAACAAGACTAAAAAGCAAAGATAAAAGATAGTGTGCAACTCCCCTATCTTGTAGACTGGAGTCCTCAGCAACGGCGCCAGAAATTTGCTTGATACGGTGAGGATAGTTCTCACTCCACGTTGGTTACCCCAAGTGGAACGTGAGATGTTGCGTAGCAGCAAATTTCCCCTATGTAGAGGATAGGGTTTGTCTCCTGTAGGACTCGCAGAAATACAATAAGGTGGTAAAGTGAACAATGGCGTCGTTCACAATCGAGGTTGCTAACTTCACCTCGACCTGCACACAGATACACATAACTTTGCTCCCAACGAGTACAGAGGAGTTTTCAATTCCTCCGGCCTTGCTGTTTACAAAGGATCAACGCAAAAGATAATGATAGTGGCAACTGAAAGTAAAGACTGAAAGTAAATTGAGAGTGTAAGCAATGATATGAAGATGGACCGGGGTCCCGTGATTTTCACTAGTGATGTCTCTCTCCCAAAAGACAATAAAAGTGCTAGCGAGGTAAACAAATCACAGTTGGGCAATTGACATGATTATGAAGGCACCGCAATGCTAACTATGCCGCAAAGAAAGGAATGGCTCAAAAGCAATGGGCCGTACGCCAAGGTAAGTAGACCGAAATCCCACTGCATCTACTATGAATCATCCCCCTTGAGATATCTATCCAGAACATCTCGCTGGTATTAAGTTGCGAATCCCACCAAAAGTGTAAATCCAAAGAAACATACAACTGCATTAAAAGAACTTTGCGTAAAGTAAACAATCCTTGCATCCGCGGATACAAGCACCGTTGTTTTATCCCTGGTGGCAACAGCACATCCCCTAGTCTCATGTTTCTGTCACTCAAGCTAGACATCAAGGGGCTGAACCCACAATCAAGCATAACGCTCCCTCTTGGAGTTGCAACAAAATACTTGGCCAAGTACAATACGGCAACGGAGAACATGCAAGAATTTACTCAAGAACAAAATAAAAAAGAGGAGAACCATATATATTACTCATTACAATCTGAACATAGTCTCATAATCCATCAGATCCCAACAAACTCAGCATAGCATCGGCAGAAAATTACAAAGGTGCCTGGATCATGTGAGGCAGCTCACGAGGTCTCGAAAGTGGAGGCACAAAGAGGGGAGAGGAACATCACATAGCTACTGGTCACGGACCCATGGTCCAAGGGGAACTACTCACGGTACATACGGGAGGAGTCCATGGCTATTGATGGTCTCCCGGAGGGGGTATCTTCTCCTGGCAGGGTGCCGGAGCAGCTTCTCCAGGCATCCCCGCTCTTGAAGCGGCGGCGGCGGCGGTACAGAGGCGAGATCGTGGAAAAGAGATCGATATTAGGGGTTTCCACCCCGAGGGCTAAATATAGGCGGAGGGGGGTGTCGAGGGGACCCACCAGGCAGCCAGGAGGCCTCCTGGCGCGGCCTAGGGTGGGCCGGCGCCAGGGACCCTCCTGGTCTCCTGATGGTGCCCCCCCTCCGCTGCCTTGGTTATTCCGGAAGCTTCCGGGTCGCTGATATTTTATCTGACTTTTCCGGATTTTTTGGAGCACTTTTAATGGCCGGAAAACCTGAAATACAAAAACAGCAGAAAACAACAACTGGCAGCTGGATGCACTGGGTTAATAGATTAGTCCAAATATGCTAAAAAGTGTATGAAAGTTCAAGCAAAACATGGCAAAGTCACACAAAACATGCATGGAGCAAGCAGAAATTATAGATACGTTTGTGACGTATCAAGCGGTCCCGACCGACCTTACGCGTTTACGCGACACTGGTTCCACGCTTGACATATGGCTTGTACCATATAAGTGGATCAGGGGGTGTCTGTCTCTCTAACATTATCGACGTGAAGATCTTTTCAACGGAGGGCCCCGACAGGGGTGTAATAGAGAAAATTGTGGAATTGGTGTTGTGGCATGTTGTCGCAGGATAGAAACGGTTCTCTCTATCGAAACCCCTAGCAGCCACGTAAAACTTGAAAAAGATAAAGTAGGAGGCATTTAACTTTGATTTGCATGAAGGAGGATCATAGCATGTATGATTTACAATTTTACTTCCTGTGTTGCTAATATTCTAGATATAATGACAGTAGCATAAATAGGACCATCTCTCACAATACCAACATTGTGTTCTCCCTTAATGGTCTCCGCTTGGAAGGATATCCCTTATGGCCGACACACCATACATTGGGTGTCACACATAATAAATGGCGTTCACATGAGGTTGGGTTTGGCAAGCCTAGAATATGCAGATATGGCCTTGCTAAAAAGCTAACATTAAGGTCAGAATGGCAGGCTTGATGTATGTAGATGCGGGCCTAGAACACAAAAGATCGAAAGATCGAGCACGAGTCACATAACTAATGCAATTGGCATGATAGCCTACCTTAGCCACACTGATGGTCGTGACGATCAGGGGAGGTATGAGGTTATAGGATTGTGTGATCACTTCGTTAAATTGGGAGGTGTTTTTATAAGTGGGAGCTTTCTAGAATTTAAGTTAAAATTGAAACTCCACATTATGAACAAAAGTCTAAATTTGTATCTTTGTGAATCACCATTGTAGATGGCAGCACCAAGTCCCTCATTCAACTTAGTGTCATCCCTAGAGAAAGACAAAGTGAAAAATGATGTGTCAAACTTCACCAACTGGTTCTACACTCTGAGGATTCTCCTCGTTCCCCCCAAAATGGCATACATACTAGAGGCCGCGTTAGGTGATGAACCACCAGCATATGCAAGTGAGGATGAGAAGAATGTCTACCTCTCCAAGTATGATGATTACAACCTTGTCCAGAGTGGCATACTCTATTCCATGGAAGCTGAGCTGTAGAAGCGCTTTGAGAGGATGGGTGCGTATGAGATAATCACCGACCCCAAGGCCGTCTTTGCACCTCAATCCAGGGCTAAATGATACGAGGCTTCTGAAGCCTTCTTCTCGGCTACTATGGACGAGCACAACAATGTTAGTGAGCATGTGGTCAAAATTTCTAGCTACGTTCAACGCGTGAATGTGTTGGAATGTCAGATTCTGGATGAACTTGCTATTGATAGGGTGCTGCAATCGCTGCCCCCTAGGTACAAAGGTTTTGTGCTGAACTACAACATGCAGGGGATGCCTAAGACCCCTTATGAGTTGTTCGCCATGTTGAAAAGTGCCGAGGTTGAGATCAATAAGGAGCATGCTGTATTAATGGTCAACAAGACCATCGAATTCAAGAAGTCTGGCAAAAGGGAGAAGGGAAAGAAAGGAGGTCCTAAGAAGGATGGCAAGTCAGTTCCGTTCATCCGAAGGCACCTAAACCTGGACCCAAGCTTGTAGTTGAGTGCTTCTACTGCAAGGGTGATGGCCACTGGAAACGCAATTGCCCCAAGTACCTAAAGGACAAGAAGGCTCGCAAGATTTCCAAGAGAGAGGAAGGTATATTTGATATACATATTGCTAATCTTTTGTTAACAAGCACCAAAACACTTCCTGGATATTTGATATAGGATCTGTTGCTCATATTTCTAACTCCATTCAAGGACTAAGGAACAAGCGACACTTGATGAAAGATGAAGTGACGATGCGCGTGGGAAACGGCTGTCAAGTTGAAGTATTGGCTGTCGGCACGAAGCATCTTAGACTCCCTTCGGGATTAGTTTTGATTTTGAATAAATTTTACTATATACCCGCATTGAGTGTGAACATCGTTAGTGGCTCTTGCTTGAAGCGAGACCACTATTCTTTTAAGTCAGATACAATTGGTTGTGCGAGTTATATGAGTGATGTGTTTTATGTTCACGCACCAGAAAGAAATGGTTTATACATACTTAATCTCGATTGTGATGTAAGTCATATCAACAATATAAAGGCCAAAAGATTAAAGCCTAGTGGCGAAGAGCACATGACGATGCGGCATTGTCGACTTGGCCATATTGGTATAAAATGCATGGAGAAGCTTCATAAAGAAGGACTTCTGGACTCATTGGATTTTGGATCCCTTGACACGTGTGAACCATGCCTAATGGGAAAAATGACAAGGACTCCATTCAATGGAACAATGGAGCGTGCGGCAGACTTATTAGGGATCATACATACAGATGTATGTGGACCCATGAACGTCCCCACATGCAATGGTCTTCGTTACTTCGTGACCTTCACTGATGACTTGAGTAGATATGGGTATATTTACTTGATGAAACACAAGTCTGAAACCTTTGAAAATTTCAAGGAATTTTAGAGTGAGGTCCAGAATCAACTCAGGAAGAAAATCAAGTGTAACACCCTCGGTGTCAAGGAACAGTAATCCTTTTGTTAAGGTTAACTCTATGTGATTAGGAAGACCCTAATCACCCTTGATCATGCCCAAGTCAAATTCAAACCAAATTGAATTGCCAAAAACAATGTGGAAATTGTAGTTGATCCAAAAATTGTGCAACCAATTTTATTGAATGGCAAATATTCTGTAGGTCATAATAAAATAGGTATGGGAATTTATAAAGATTTTTAGATGGTTTAATCTATTGAAAACAGTAGTCAAGGAGCACTCAAATCACCTTTTAATAAATATTTTAACTACAAATAGTTTTATTTGGAGCTCAAACTTTGTGTAGCATTATAATAAAATGTAACACTAATAATAGAACAAGTTTCACAATTTGGAAAAATAAATTGATGCTCAAACAAAATTAGAACAGAAAGAATAGGGGTAATAGAAAATGCAAAAGGATAAAATATTATTCTTTGCTCAGTGCAACTGCAACACACCCCAGACCATCTCTTCCCTCCTCCTCCCCTGTTCCTTTTTCCCCACTCACGCACAGGACGCATGCACGCCGCCGCCGCCATGGCCCCCTCCAGTTACGTGTCGACAGCGGCCAGCTACAGGGCGCCATCAAGGATAAGGACTCGCACTGCCCCCTCCTTGCGCACCCCCGTTACTTTCCCCCTCGCCCAAGCTCCCCCATCGCCGCCGTCTTTTCTGCCATGGCCGCCCCTTCCTAGCGCCGTGGCCACCAGCATCTCTTGCGAGCGGGAGCTCGTCCGGGAGGCGCGCGCCATCGTCTCCGTCCTCCTTGACCACCTGGACAGGCTGGGGCGCCCTCACGTCGTCGAAATCGTCGGCCTCCTTCGACGGGGTCGCCACGGCCGCCGCTCGGGCTGCTCCACCGCGAGCTCTCCAGTCCTCCCCGCACCTCCAAACCACCCCGGCGAGCTTCGATGTGAGCTCCTCTTCCGATTCCTTCGCTTTACCCCCTCGATCTGTCACCAGAGCCGTCGCCCGTGACATCCCATGGCTGCGCTCGGAGCTCCCATTCTTGCCCAAGCTCCCGACTGTCTGCGTCCCTGCGGCTGGCCCCGCGCGTGCCCAACGTCGACCGCGCCCTTGGCCTGGCCGCCCTCCGTGCCTGAGCTTGTGCGGGAGCGCACGACCACACAGAGGACGGCCTGGTCCACTTTCACACGGGCCAGACCCTGAATAGGTTAGGTGCTAATCCCCTATTAGATTAATCCCCATGTTAATTTAAGACAAGTTAAATAACCCCATCTGACTGACATCTGCCCCCCGTTATTTAGTTAAATTTATAATAATTTAATTATATTGTAGAAAATGACATGTGGGCCCCTCTGCTATTTTAGATTAAATAAAATGATTTCTTTGGCACTTTGTATGACATGTGGGACCCACTGGTCAGATTGATCAGCTCAACAGAGACTGTTGACTGGTCCCCACCTGTCAGTGTTGACTCATTCAACCCCCACTGTTTTGGATAATGTTAATAAAACAATTAAATAATTTCCAGAAATTCTTTAAAATGAATAAAAATTTGAAATTGAATATCTTTTAAACCGTAAGTCGGATCAAAAACTTCATACATGAAAGATGTTCAGAAAACATAACGGATACAGATACACTACCCATACGCCCACCACCCCCCTCTAACATACCGAACATGGAACTTCCCCATCCGGTTTGTCTGCCGATAATCACCCGGAGCTGGCAGTTCATCCCCGGATGAATTCTCGTTCCGAGCAATACACCTTGTACTGTGTTAGAACACCGCCAACACCGCGTTTGCCATGTATTGTATCTGTATTGCTATTATTGTTGTGTATTTATTGTTTCTCCCCCCTTCTTATGGTTCGGTAGACCTGGCGACCGTTGTCGATGCCCATGTGATCGACTACGTCGTCGACGATCGTACCCCTACTATCGAGATTCCAGGCAAGCAGGGCCCCATCACCTCTCCCATATATCGCCTATCTGTCTATATTTATCTATTGCACTAGGAATTGCTGCTTCTACATATCTTACCTATTAATTTGCATAGCCTGTCATTGTCGCCCCTTGATGAACCTTCATTATCCTATGTTGTGTACTAAATATATATATTATTCAGCATTTAGCCCTACGCATTGTTAGTCAACTAGGATTAGATAGTGGGCCGAGATCACTCTGGGAGTGAACGCGGAACACAAACAATTTAAATTGCTACAGCAGGTACGGTACAGAGCAGACGCCCAAGGGAACCTACAACGGCGAGACTCTGCCGAGTCGCTTCAGGTTTGACTTACGAGTGGATGGACTCATATTTCACTCTCATCGCCGTCTCGGTAGCGTAGCATCACTGGGGTGATACGAGGATATTCCTCTTTAGTTCATTCCGCTGATGTCTTGGTCGAACCTCTTCAAGTGTACCATCGAGGGTGATTCCTCCTGGTTTCACTTGATGGTATGGACCTGAGTCAGCTGGTGTCCTTAAAGGTAAGTAGTCGGGTGACCCAACATTGCCCGCAGGAGGTATTGTATCGGGATGGCAGGACATGCGGATACCATCGTGGGCCTGGTCCTTGCTCATTGACCGTGAGATACCAAACCAGGAAAGTCGAGCTTCTCTAGGAGCACACATGAGATAAGGTAAGGAGACGGTTCACCTTGTTGGTAACCGCGTGCTTTGACGAGACGACAGGGTAGACCCTGATGCACTGGTGGCCTTGACTCTGTTCGTTGTCCGTTGTGTTGACTAGTCGGGCAACGATAACGGTTGTCCGCGAGATAATAATAAAATGACTAATGGTTCAGTTGATGACTTGAGAGGCCGCAAAGGCCTGTATGCACTACCTTCACGTGGGATTACGGTGTGGGCCCTCCGTGTTGTGGTCTCGTTCGAAATCTCTGAAAGACGTCTAGTTCAGCATTCTTCCACGGTCGGATCCGCATCCATGATAGAGTTGCGTGGTATCCACCATCCTCACAACGACCCGGAGAGCGAGGGGCGAAGACCCAAGACCCCCTTGCGCTTAGGGCTGTAGACCGGCGGGGACCTCTCTGATGAGCCGTAGGATGGGCCTCGGCGTGTCAGATAGTCTCGGTGGGGAATTCCCTAACAAGGTGTACGCCACCCTGGAGATCCGAGCGTACAGGCTGAACAGTAGTGCACCCCTACAGGGAAGATAATCTATTCGAATAGTCATGTCCAGGGTAACATGACGCTTTATGCTGAAGCCAGAGCCTACTACTACAAACTACTACATTACTAAACCGTTGGTTTCGATTATTCTTCCTCGCAGGGAAGTCGAGGAAGGAATCTCGGAGACATTGATAATTATTACAACTTACTATTATACAATGCTAAAACAACTTCTGCTGCATTGTTACTTTATGCTTTATATATAACTATTGGCTGTTATCTTCTTGTACTGCAAGAATCGTCCGAAGATGCTAGTCTTCGATAGGCCTAGCATATTCCCTCTTACCCTGGTACTTCTATCGTACAGTCCACTATACAGCCTCCTGATACGTCCAAAATGCATCACTATTTTGTATCATAATTCATCTCTATTCATTGATATATTTCACAGTATGATGTTGTTATTATGTTTTTTTGGCTTGTTTTACACAGTTTGCAACTTTCCGGTGCCGAAACAGCAGACACAAGATTCAACGGAGAAATGTGGACATAGAGTTGCTAAATCAGAAGACCTCCAAATGAGCATTTTTTGGAAGATTGACGAAGGCACGCAAAACAGGAGCCAGAAGGGGGCCACCAGGTGCCCAGGCGCCCCCCTGGCGCGGACCCCACCAGGGGCGCTTCGGGAGGCAGCCAGGACTCCTGGGGCCACCCCAGGGTCCCCCCTCTGGCCTATTTACTCCTCGTCGCCCGGAAACCCTAAAAAAAGAGGATTTTCGCGAGTTCTGCCGCTGCTCCGTGGCGGAAACCTACAGAGAAGAAAAGGGCTCTCCGGCGGGCAGTTTCCGCCGAGGAGAACACCTCCCGGAAGGGGAGATCATCTCCATCGTCATCACCATCATCACGAGCATCATCGAGATCATCATCAACCTCATCCTCATCATCAACACCATCTCCATCTCCATCCTATCTCATCTCATCATTGCAACTTGCGTTGTAACCCGTACTATCCATTTTCTCTACTCTACCAGTGTTGATTACTCTTTGTGGTGAATGCTAGTGAGTTTTGTTGGAGAATTATTGTTATGACGAGATTATTTATCATATATTTATCACCAATGCTCTTGATCTCTTTTATGTCTTGTGATTAGTTACTTTATTTCTTGAGGACATGGGAGAAGTCTTGCTGTTAGTAGTCATATGATGTTGAAGTAATATGTGTTGTTTGATATTTAAGTTCTGGTGTTATTTTTGTAGTGGTGTTATGTGAGTCGAACACATAACACTTCGCCTTGTTAAGGACCTAGGGGAATACATTGTGTATAAAGGATGCTTATGGTGGGTTGCCGGAGTGACAGAAACCTGAACCCCAGCTCGCACACTTTTGCACTAGGGAATAATGGATCCTTGATCTTATTGCTGTGGTTAGGCTTTTGCCTTCATTTCTACCTTTTATTTGCGGATGCTAGCAAGGTGTTTAATCATAAGAGTGCCCTTGTCTTAGTCTAGAAGGTGTACTAGCATAGATCCACCCACTCAACACTTATAAACACAAAACATAGTATCGATACGGAATATGGCGAAAGCACATGACTACCTCTCCCATGTGTCCTCAAGAACGCTTTAGTCTTTATAAGTTCATTTGCTAGGCTTATCCTTTTCTTAAAAGGATTGGGCCACTTGCTGCTCGTCAGCACCCTTTACTTTACTTGTTTTTACCTTATTGTTGCTTATACCGAAAACCCCTAAAAAGTTATCTTTCAGTTCTTGCATTTATTCCTTGTCCAAAGTCACTTTTCAATACCTTCTTCTCCTCGTTGGGTTCGACACTCTTACTTATCGAAAACACTAAGATATATCCCCTAGACTTGTGGGTCATCAAGAACGGTTTTCTGGCGCCGTTGCCGGGGAGTGTAGCGCTATTGGTAAGTGAAGCTGGTAAGGAAACCTTTATATTGCTGTTTATTTTGCTGTTGCTACTTTCTGTCCTTATGGACAACTCTACACTTGGTTGATTGCTTGTGGGGAAACACCCCACTATTGTGGTGGTTGCTCCTAACCCTACTGAAATTGTGCCATATAAAATACCAACTAGTATTATCGATTATGTCTTGGCTAGTCTCTATGCAGGAGAGAGACATCCCGGTGAACACTAGCTATATTTGTCATAACTATGTTCATTATTTAAGCTTGCATGTGTATCAATGGAGTTTTTCATGAGGAAATTATTCTCCGTATAACTTAAAGATAAAGCTTCAGATTGGTGTAAGCTTCTCGATAACTCACATTTGCTTAATTAGCAAGAGCTTATGTCTCTATTTTATACAAAGTTTTATCCTCTTCATGAAATTCATCGAGACATGAATTATATCTATAACTTTTGGTCTCGTGATGGAGAAAGCATCGCTCAAGATTGGGGGAGATTGAAGTCCCTAATTCTCAAATGTCCTATTCATGAGCTCCCCAAGGAAATTATACTTACAAATTTTTATGCCAGGATTTCTCGTCGGGATAAGGAGATACTTGATGCCTCCTCTAGTGGGGTATTTCAAACGAGAAGCATTGAAGATAGATATAATCTCATTGAGAGGATTCCGAAGAACACTGAAGACTGGGAAATTGATAAAGGTATTGAACCTGTTATAAATTATGAGCATGATTATATTGAGAGCTATGTGAAAACTGATTACTTTAATACCTTTTGCTCTAAGATTGGTCTTGATTCCCAGCTAATGATTGATTTTTGTAAGGACTTTTCCTCTCATATTGACTCTTCTAAGAAGAATAAGAAGGATCGCATCATAAACCATTTAAAGAATTACCTGTTGCTATTAATGTTGCGGACCCTATCTTACCTGCAGTTATATACGAGCATCCTCCTTTTCCCAAAAGGATAAAGGAGCATTCTTTTGTTACAGGTGTCGGGGGGATGCCCCAGCGCCATGACCCGGTATACGGAAGGACCGAGCCGACTCTCAAGATGAAGGCCCAGAAGAAAGACTCGGCTTGGGCCGAGCCATGATGTTGCGAAGCTAGAAAGTCGTAGAAGGAAATAGACTTACCTTTTGTAATACGGAAACTATATTTGTAAAGTATACTAGGACTCCATCTTTAGTCAGAGTCGGTTTCGTGTAACCCAATGGACCCGACACCTTTATGAGCCTCCCCCCTTGGGCCAAACAGGACAACTCAACTTAGATCCTCTCGAGGCATAGGCAGCGATCTCGCACATTGGTATTCGAGAAGTCGACACCCCATAATAGAAAAGAAGGAGTAGGTCTTTACCTTTCGAGGGGCCGAAACCTGGGTAAATATCGTGTCTTGTGTTCTTGCCGACTCATCTCCTCGAAACCACCTCGCAGCAAAGGTCCCACACTAAGTTCTCTAATGAGGACATCTGCCGTGACTTTCCCACGACAATTGGCGCCCACCGTGGGGCCTGCGCGTGCAGGTGTCACAATATTAAAGAATGCCCGGCTAGGTATGGACGATTTCACAATCAATTGGATCGCCAGAAACCAGCACAAGAAGTTTTGCATATACAACACCACGTGGACTCCACAGATCGAGCCCATCGAATCAGTTCGTCAGGCCCCATTCGGTCTCAACCGACACCTCATCAAAGAGTCGGACGGATCTGAATCATAATCTGACGAGATTGAAGGTCGACCGAGAGCCGACTCGAGGCATGTTTTCATCAGAGTTGTCAGTGGATCTCAAAAGCCGGATTGGTCGGTCGAAACCCTAGACCGTGACAATCCGGCAGAGTTTTCCGATGATGAATCCATCCGTTTGATTGAAGAAAGCCGAGTCAGGCCTGAGACAGAAGAATATAATCCAGAACACCCTCGTTATCCAAGGGCCATAGAAGGGGACGACGCGTCACACCTCCCAGAAAAAGTCTCTTTTTCTGACGAAGAAGACGTCGACTACGCAAGAACGACTAGTCCCTTGGGAGAAGCTCAGCATGAAGAAACCCCAGAAAATCTTTCTGAATTCAAGACCTCAACCAATCAAAATCAAGAACCGACTCCCAATAAGAGATAAGATCACCAAAGACCAGAGCCCGACTCAACTGCAGTTAGGGATACCCGACTCATATCACCTGCATCTTTCGCAGCCAGAGGAAGCCGGCAGGAGTGCCACAAAATTATGGCTGGGCATCAAAAACTGCTTAGTCACAAAGGGAAAAAACACGCGAACGCGAGGAACACGCTCAACCTCTACAGAAGAGTCGGCCACGAGAAGCTCGGCCAAATACCGACTTCACGGGTGCAGATGACCGACTCGGGATCATGATTCGCGTGTTGGATCATTTGAAGACAGTAGCTGAAGACCTATAGGGACTCGTAGATGCAGCCACCAGATATGTTAATTCTGACGAAGAAAAAAATGAAGGAATTCAAAAGAAAAGGCAGGGAAGCACTGGAAAATGCTAGAGCATTGAGAACCCCGAAGGATACAACAGACCCGGTTCATGGAAATTAGGAAGTCCCACGAGGCCAGATAAGAAGAGTCGTCTACATAACTCTGAGGAAGCCTTACAAGGACCTTGCCCAAAACATTCCAGACCGGGTCGCCTTGCAAACCACTCTTGGGGACAATGCTACCACATGCTAGCACTCAAACAACAATGGGCTAAGGATAATGAATGCCTTAACCCGCCTGAAGTACAAACCGTCACTCCCTACAGCCAAATAAATCCAGAATCAAGAAACTTCGGACTTACACCCTACAGAGTCGGCCCGGGCGGCCATCCATCAAGGTGCTGGTAAAATATACCAAAAACATCTCCAATTACAAGTATAAAAATTGTCTAGTGAAACCTATTATCTAGTCAAATGGGCGAAGAGCCGGCGTCCATGAGATCGATACTTATAAGAGCCGTGGGGAATGCATAGCTCCGTCACTTTAACACCTAGATGGTTCAGGAATGTTCCCGGACGACTCGTTAAATCAAAACAATTATGCCGACTCTTATTTTTTCTGTCATTTTTTTGCATTGCATTTCATCCCTGCATTTGAAACTCCCTGGAACCTAGAAGGACTAATCATCTCTTCCCTGGAACCTGACATGTTTATCTCTGTATTTAGAGACCTTGGGGTCTTATGGTCTTTTAACCTAAGCTTGACAACCGGAGGACTCGACATATACATGAATTTAGCCTACTATGGCTTATTTTGCGTGTAAACTAATGCAGACTCGAGAATACATTATAGAGTAAACATTAGCAAACCTTATGAGGTGTTTTGATGAGTTTTACTCTATTAATCGAGAACGCTAGAATAAGTCATGCGATGCTTGTTTACAGAGAAGTTTCAACTCAAGCGCAATTAAGTGACCAACATCTTTTTTCTACGAGGCAGGCAGAATCATCCTAATCGAGGAGCCCGTTTTGCATTGAACTCATATTGTTAAAAGATGTTGAGACAGTCACGCGTATGGCCGACTTCTATATACAGTTCATCAACATATTTCTTTAGTTTTTAATATACATACGCATTAATTTTTTCCTCCATAAAATACCGACTTTGTTAAAAACAACATAAGAGTAATTGAAACTCGGTATGACCTGGCTCTACTATGATTTGACATGAGAGTAAATTAAACATGCCCACTCATGGGGGATACAACTTGAATTTTGGTACTATGATTCGACATGAGAGTAAATTAATCATGCCGACACATGGGGGCTACATCTTGAATTTCGCTACTACTATTCGACATGAGAGTAAATTAATCATGCCGATTCAGGAGGACTACACGTCAATTTCTACCTCCCGTTTTCTTAATAAAGAAAAAACATATATGGACCAAATATATATTTCAGCAAGCGAAAGTGTACCGAATTTTGAAGGACGTGATTACACTTGTTAGAAAATCACTGGGAAATAATATGTGAAGAGTCGGTTTTCTAAAAAGCATCGACTCCTACGGAAGATGGAAATAACAAGCTCGCATCACCATAGAGGGCACAATCCTATATATCAAAAATCTTACGACTAGACGAAGGAAAAGCAAGCAAAAACTTTTCAAAACCAATGGATGGTTTACACAAAAAATATCATCCAGGCATCCATATGACTCACAATAATAACAATTCAATTGTATCATGAAAGACTCGCGCATACATCATGCGCGAAAGCAAGTGATATTACAATAGGCCGACACCAGCATCCCAAATGCTTTCAGACGACTCTTCAAAAGACAAATAATGTAGCCCTGGGTGTAGCAGCATAAAACACAGTCCCGAGCCGGCTACATCTTCAGGGTTGCCCTCCAGCACCACCTACAAGGTCGACAAGGTTATCGTTGTCTTCATAAAATACATCGGTAACACCTTCAACCCTCAGATCGTCTTCCTCCTCACCTGAAGCCGGCTTGGAAGAAGTGGCCGGGTCTGCAGTCTTTGTTTTGGAAGGCAGGACTTCGGAAAACTTAACCGGTTCAGGGAGAGCAAGCCTTCGCCTCTTGTTACGCTCATCATAGCCGGGTTCAAAATAATATAGGTCGAATTCATTAGCAATTTTCGTCGCAAAAATGTGCGTCTCCTTGACAATGTTGACATAGTCAATTTCTGTAAATTCCGACACATCTGCTTTGAGCTCAGGAAAACCATCTACCAAAAGCTCAGGCTTCATGTCGGGATGATAGGACTTAGCAAGAGCTAGGCCACGCATCACCCCCAAATGACACACCGAGCGCTTCGTTAAATCCACCCAAGCCGGTACAGTAGAAAAAGACTGCATCATCTCACTCACCTTGGGTGTAGTAACCGGCTTACCCTGAGCCGCCACAGTAGACTTTACAACACCTTCACATAGCTGTTTAACTAGCGTATATAGAGAAGTCAATTTCTTTCCCGGAGTTTCCTGAAGTATTGGATGTTGATTACCTAAAGCAGGAAATTTCCGAGTCAGAAGCATTGGCAAAAGAACCAGAAAATTTTATTCACCCTAAAGATATCGACTTACCAAATACAGATATTGCAAATTGATGAACACTCTTTTTTAAAGTAGTCAACCTTTTGTCCATTTCCTGAAATTTGGACTCAGCATTGTCATCAGCCTACTTCAGGATAGTTTGAGCATTGGTATGCTGGGATTTGACCATTCTTAGCTCCTCCTCTTTCTTTAGCAGCTCATCCTGCAGCCGGCTGACCTCTTTGTCTTCCTGTTGTCACTTTTCAGATTCATCCTGCCGCTTTTCTTCTAACAGCCGAGTTGCTTGACCGGCTTCCAAAGTCATAGCCTGCAAAGACCTTAGTTATTACAAATATATAACCAGGTACTTGGAAGCTACAATGTTTCACAAAACATAATCTGTATAAGTTCCAGGTTGATACACTTATGACAATCCGGTACTTGGGGGCTACATTGCTACGGCTATCTCTTGTAAACAAGACAATACACGTACCTCATAACGTTTCTTGATACAACCAATCAAATAATTTTGTTGGTCAAGAAGACTCATTGACTCCAAATACAAATCCTCAAAAGAAGCTTCCTTGAGAGTCGCCACAAAAGGCTGATCTGTGGAATTTTTCTCCTTCATGGTTGGAACCGTCTCTGTAGAACGATCCTCAGTCACAACAACCTCCTCAGCCAAAGCTTTGTCAGCTGTAGGAATCAGATTTGGACTTTGAGAGTTGGATGTCTCCTTAGAATGAGCGGTCGGCTTTTCAGTTTCATTCCTGAGGGAGCCTTCTTTATGTACAGTTGATGGGCTCGGCTCAATATAAGGTGCACTTTTTGCCTGCTCTTTAGAAACTTCACATGCCTTCTTTGTGACAACCATCCTCTTTGCTGCCAGAGAACCGGATTGTGCCTTACTCTTAGCTTGTTTCCTAAAAATAAGAAACAATGTGAAGATGAATGAAAAAAACAAGTCATTATAAAAACCTATAAACACTTACCCACGGTTGATGGGAAAGTTGCTAGGGATCCGGACAGACGACTCCCCAGGAGAGGGATCAGTTTCTTCGGACTGAGGCTGCCGAATAGGATTTGACTCAGCACCAACTTTTTGACGAAGTCGGCGTGGAGAATTAGGAAGTCCGGTATCAAGGGGGAAGTAGACTCGGAGCAACGAGTTCGTCTTTTCTTCTCCTTCTCCTACAAACAATATTAATATAAGATGGAGTCCTCACAAAGACAAATTGGAAACTAGGGAAGGATACCCTTTTCTCTGGAAGGTGGTTTTCCTCTGCCTTAGGAGAACCGGCTCTTGCAGGAGGATTTACATCCTCATCTGCATCTTCATCGACTTCCTCATTCTCATCTTCATCTTCATCCTCGTCGTCATCATCTTCCTCCTCCGAGTCTTCCTGAAATGGATAAAGGCGTATGAGAAGGTCGTTTCACGAAAATGAAGATAAGTTATTACTCACAACACGACTCGGGCTTTGAGCATCCGCCTATTCATTGACAGCCAAGGGTTCCTTGTAAGTAAGCCACCATGGGTCATTGGCCAGAAAAGGTAGAGCAGAAATTGGAGTATTAAACATGACCAAATAGAGAAAGGTCGGTTCTTACATCAAGTTGACATACCTTTGGAGCCAGGTTATCAACACAGAAGGCGTGATACTGACTATTGCGATATCTTTCTTGCTTTTAGCAAGATACTTCTTGCAGGCATATACAAGTGTTGTTGGTTCAGAAGGTGTCTGTGCATATCGCATGGGGTCCTCTATGCCTTAATATTCGCACAAAAGCCGGAATCTCACACTGAGAGGTTGAATCTCCCAATCGACCCAGCACCGGACCAAATTAGTGCCCAAAAGTCCATGGGCAAGTAAAGCCTTCATTCGAGAAAGCAGGGGAGCAAGTTCTTCCCTTTGCTTGTCATCTGGATAACCATTCAGACTCCCATTATGAACAAGCCGACTATCAGGAAGCCGGGAAGTGGATATTCATCCTCTGGGATCTTGACAGTGCAATAGAAAAATGACTTCTGCCATCCTTTCACCTGTGTGGATAACATCAGGGATGGGAATATACTTCTCCGACGCCTTTGGATGGAAACTCGACCACACTCTATGAGTGGACCTCCGCTAAACTCAGTCTGTTTGTTGCCATGAAAGAACTCGGAAAATAGGGCTAGAGTCGGCTTGGTCTGCAAGTATACATGCAAAAAACATGGAAGTGACAGATGTTCAGGATGGAGTTGGGTGAAAGATCTTAGGGGTGTAAGTCATAGGCAAACAGGAATTCCCTGAAAAACCTGGACCCGGGAGGACGGAATCCCTGGGTTATGTGATTTGCAAAGACGATCACCTTACCTTCCTGAGGTTTAGGCCGAGTCTCCTTTCCTGGAGCACGCCATTGGATTTCCGAATGAGGGGGAAGAACCCCAGTCTCCTCCAGGTTCTTTAACTTCAACTGGGTCATGTGAGAACCACTCCAATTAGCTTCCAATGTCTTGGAAGTCGGTTTCTTGAGTGACTCTTTCCTCTTTCTAGGACTGACTCCGGAAGTTTTCTTTACCATCGTCACATATAAAGATCTGCCTTATAAAATATGATGAGTCGATTGAGGAATAAAAACGACTAACTCAATGGTGTGATTTAAATTTGTGAGTCGGGTTTATCATAAACATGATTCACACAACATGAGGAAGCAACTAGATCTACGAGACCTGGAAAAATCTTACAAAAAATGGGAAATGTCTCTCAGAACCCGTAACAACGGAGACGATTTTTTATCTATCCATAAACAGATCTGAGATAGGGCTATGAGAAGGTAAACTTAGCAAGTCTAGGGGTGATCTACGAATGAGGATCTAACTAATCTGTATCATCATTAGAAGCCGCCACTAGTTCATATTATTCCGCCGAGCTCGAGCAAAGGACTGTAATGGCGACCGAGAAAATAGATTGCGATGCAAACAAAGGAGATGCAGAGAGAGCTTACTCGCGAGACGAATGGGACTGACGATATTTTGTGTCTCTTCCACATGGCCAGAGTTGAAGGAGGCGCGCGATGTAATGGCGAAGAAGATTGAGTGTCTCGGCGTCAGAGCGAGAGGAAGAAGAATAGGTTGTGGCTGGAATAGAATAAAGAGAGGGGGAATCGGAAAAGTCCATTTATAAGGACCCCACCGGCCGAGAATCGAGGCGCCATAGCCCAACAAAAAATCTCCTAGATCCTCGCGACATTAAAAGAAAGTGTTTGTTAAATATAAGCGAGCGATTTAGGGAATCAGTTTTAAATCTCTGCAATAAATGGAATACAAGATTTTCTACCATAAATGCGTTGGCAAAAGCTTAACCAAAGTCGACTCCTAAGAGTCAGCGTATGAGTAAAGCTAAGAAGATTGTCGTGAAGCTGAAGCGTCGTGCCAATCTTGGGGGCTAATGTAGGGGGGATGGCCCGACGCCATGAACCGGTATACGGAAGGACCAGGCCGTCTCTCAAGATGAAGGCCCAGAAGAAAGACTCGGCTTGGGACGAGTCATGATGTTGCGAAGCTAGAAAGGCGTAGAAGGAAATAGACTTACCTTGTTTAATAAGGAAGCTAGATTTGTAAAGTAGACTAGGACTCCATCTTTAGTCGGAGTCGGTTTCGGGTAACCCAACGGACCCATCACCTTTATAAGCCGCCCCCCTTGGGCCAAACAGGACAACTCAACTTAGATCCTCTCGAGGCATAGGTAGCGATCTCGCACCTTGGTATTCGAGAAGTCGACACCCGATAATAGAAAATAAGGAGTAGGTCTTTACCTTTCGAGGGGCCGAAACCAGGGTAAATATCGTGTATTGTGTTCTCGCTGACTCATCTCCTCCAAACCACCTCGCAGCAAAGGTCCCACACAAAGTTCTCTAATGAGGACATCTGCCGTGACTTTCCCACGACAACATTTATAATAAATAAAAGTGAAATGACCACTGATGAGCATGAGGACCTGATCAAGGTCAAGCCTCAAGTTGCATCAGTTAAAGATCTTGTACTAATGATGTTTTAGATTCCAATATAGTTTTTTGTGCTGTTTCCACTAACATTGTTACAACCAACAACAAAGGCCCAATTTCAGGTACACCAGTTCTATCTGTTAAAATAGGAGATCATAATTATTATGGGCTATGCGATTTGGGATCGAGTGCTAGCGCTATTCCTTATTCACTCTATCAGTAGATCATGGGTGAGATTTCACCTTGTGAACCATGTTATTATTCATCTTGCAAACAAAGAAACTATCTCTCCAGTTGGGATCATGAGAGATGTTGAAGTTCTATGTGGAAAGGTAAAGTATCCTACCGAATTTCTAGTACTTGGTTCAATGCAAGATAGTTTTTTCCCTATTATCTTTGGTAGGCCTTTCCTCAGAATTTGTGGAGCTATAATAGATTGCAGGAAAGGTAAAGTTTTTGTTTAATTCAATGGTGAGCCACATGAATTTATTTTTTTCTAAGTTCTCTAAGCAACCTCGTGGTACTGATTTGTCTAGTAGTGATAAAATTATTGAAGAAATTGCTTCTATTTAAATTCCTCCTAATGATCCTTTCCAACAATTTATGGAGGACCATGAGAATGATATGGATATGCATGAAAGAAATGAGCTAGATGACGTATTCTTAAGGCAACCTGCTATCCTGAAGCACAACCTTTCGGTTGAACCTTTAGGAATCCTTGCACAACCCAAAGAAGACCCGATGTTTGATCTCAAACCACTTCCCGACACGCTCAAGTATGCTTATTTAGATGAAAAGAAAATATATCCTGTTATTATGAATGCTAACCTTTCAGGATTTGAAGAAGAGCGATTATTGGAGACACTTTGTAAACACCGTGGTGCTGTTGGCTATACCCTTGATGACCTTAAGGGAATTATTCCATCAATTTTCCAACATACTATCAATCTCGAGCCTGATGCTAAACCAGTTGTCGATCATCAAAGACGGTTGAACCCAAAAATGAAGGACGTGGTTAGGACTGAAGTTCTCAAGCTTCTAGCCGAAGGTATTATCTATCCTATAGCTGATAGTAAGTCGGTAAGTACAGTTCATTGTGTTCCTAAGAAAGGAGGTATGACCGTTGTTCTTAATGGTAAAAATTAACTAATACCTCAAAGGATTGTTATTGGATATAGAATGTGTATTGATTTCAGGCAGTTGAACAATGCCACCAGGAAGGACCACTACCAGCCACCTTTCATTGATCAAATGCTTGAGAGGTTGTCCAAAAACACTCACTTTTGCTATCTTGACGGGTATTTTGGCTTCTCTCAAATTCATGTTAATACTACCGATCAAGAAAAGACCACTTTCACTTGTCCTTAAGGTACTTATGCTTATAGGCGTATGCCTTTTGGTTTATGTAATGCCCCTGCTACTTTTCAGAGATGTATGTCTGCTATCTCATGGTTGCTGTGAGGAGATTGTGGAGGTCTTCAGGACGATTTCTCCGTCTATGGAACTTCCTTTGACCACTATCTCCACAACCTTAATAAAGTTTTGCAGAGATGCGAAGAAACAAATTTGGTGCTAAATTGGGAGAAGTGCCACTTCATGGTTAATGAAGGGATCGTTCTTGGTCAATCATAGAATTGCTTCATCGTACCATCCTCAAACTAGTGGGTAAGTTGAGCTCACAAATAGAGAGATCAAGTTGATCTTACAAAAGACAGTTAACAGTTCTAGAAAGAACTGGTCAAAAAAGTTAGGAGATGCTTTGTGGGCATATAGAACTTCTTACAAAAACCCCATGGGCATGTCTCCCTATAAGATGGTCTATGGCAAGGCTTTCCATTTGCCATTAGAGTTAGAACACTAAGCTTTTTGGGCTGTTAGAGAGCTTAATGCTGACCGAAAATTAGCTGGTGAAAAGCGTCTCATGAACTTGACTTCTCTAGATGAGTGGAGGAGTGAAGATTACGAGAGTGCTAAAATGTTCAAGGAAACGGTAAAGAAGTGGCATGATAGAAGGATTCTGAAACGTGAATTTAATGTTGGTGATAAAGTTTTGTTGTTTAGATCTCGTTTCAGTTTTTCTACAGGTAAACTACTTTCCAGATGGGAAGGGCGATTTCATATCGAAGAAGTCTACCGCTCCTGTGAAATTAAGATTAAAAAATTTGAATGCACCAAACCTCAAGTTGTGAATGGGCAAAGGCTCAAGCATTACATGGCAGGAAACCCTGTTAATGTTGATGTGAATTTGATACACAAAACAACTCATGAAGAACATGTTGCAGCTCTGTTTCAGTCACCAATAGAAGAAGAATAAGAAAAGGTATGTATTACGGTAAGGAAACATCACGAACATCCATAAAATTTCCATATTTTGAGTTTTTGCAAAATTAGGAAAATTCCTAGCCTACGTGGAGCCGGAGAGGAGCTCAAGGGGCCTAGGCGCCCCCTGGCGCGGCCTAACTCCTGGCCGCGCCGTGTGGCCTCCTGGGCACCTCGGAGTCTGTCTTCGACCCCACTTTGGCTTGTTAACTTCTTTCTGGTGCAGAAATTTTTGCTATATATTTACCCGAATCGTCCCATCACCGTATCTCGTGATTTCGTGTGTTTTCTTTTCGAGCTTTTTCTGCCAGAAAATCTTTGAGCTAGAGCTAGGTGCCATGGCTTCCCAATTTCCCCCCCAAGGACAAATTCGTCATCAATGTCATCAACCCTTACCTCGCTGAGGTAAAGAAGCACCCTGAAATTGTTCGGGTGGAGGATGGTGTCCTCCACAACAAAGATCTGAAGGGACCTGTCAAGGAGGGGAGCATCCAGGTTAGGCTGGAAGAAGTGGAGCACGAAGTCTTCAAGTACAATAAGATGGTCGAGCGTGGTGTTGAAGCCAACTTCGACATCATCAACAATCTGAAGGCACACCACAAAAAGGAGATGAAGGAAATGTGGTCAAGCCTGACCGCACTGGAAGAAAAAGTGTTCGAGCTTCAAGGGCAGATTTATGATCTGCAGAACCAAAACTTTGAGTATGAACTAATGTTTCTGCGCATGGGTTTAGGTGCTGAAAGAAGGATCCTGGAGACTGAAGCCTCATACGAGACTGGAGATCCCTTCCATGGAAGCGCTTTGCCAAGAACTACGTGATCAACAAGAACAAGAATGAGGAGTGAAATCTCCTTGGGTAATGGCATCCCCTTAGCTTGTTCCAAGCTTGGGGGAGTACCCGTTATCTTTATCTTTGTCTTTGAGAGTCAAGTAGAGTCATATCATGTATAGGGAAGTTATCTTATCAAATAGCTGTTTGCATTGAGGTCTATCACTCCTTTGTGGAGAGTCTTGTATCCATGAGTGTGGAGTCGTCTATGATGGAATATTAATGAGAAGTCTATTGGTTTCTTCGTTGCATTCGGTATTCTCTCCATGCAATCGACCTTATATGCTGACTCTTATGGGAGTATTGACCTTATATCAGGTATGGCTTTGAAAACTTTATTTAAATTTTTGCAAACATAGCTTTGGTCATAACAACAAGCATGATTTTCCCAAGTAGCGACATAGCCAAAACATTTATGTTATTATGCTTGAAGTGTTATGTTGACAAGGAAGACAACTTGATGTCTTATGCTTATTTTAATGTTCATGGTTTATATTGCTTTGCATCCAAGTCATCATCAATTATCTGTTCTCTCAAAGCCTTTTCTAGTCAAACTCTGTACTAAGTGGAATTCTGCTTGTGCATCCATACCCAGAAACCAATATCTTCCATATGAGTCCACCATACCTTCCTATTTGTGGTATTTCACTACCACTCCTAAAGTATATAATTTATGTGTTATCCTTCAATTTTCAAAATATTCCGTTTTGTGCCTCTGGTTTAGCTCATGAGGAAGTAGTAGGTAATTCATGATCTTCTTAAGTTGGACAAGTTTTATCTCGAGATTGCATGTCTAATCTGCAAACCCTTAATACGAGGAGGAACTGGAATGGGCGCGCCCATATCGCAAGATAATACAACAATCAAACCCTCCTTCACGCTTTGTTCATGAGAAATCAGAAAACTTTGGCAGTGATAAACAAAGGAGATTAAGGGGATGTGATCGTCCCCACTTGGTAGCCGTTCCTCGAAACTTGTCCAGCTTGAGAAGTATTTGAGCTATCTATTAGCATTCGTTGACAAACCATGCACCTCCCAAATCTTGTTTTCATTCTGTTTGATTTAAGGATAACACATGAGTTTTCCCTACGTCCCTAGAGCAGGGATTGTCCTTTACTTTTATGTTGAGTCAGTTCTTCCTACTTCCTTCTATTCTTAAAGAGAACAAACACTTGATGTTGACAAGGATTCATTCATATAATGCTGGATTAAGATTTTTCATATCACATCCTTGTTGACATTATCATTTGATAAGTAAGTTGTTTGAAAAAGATTAGGCCAAGCAAACATCTTCCTTTGTGTTAGCATTTGCACGTCCTGACTAATAACATGTTCTTTCGAAAGCTTCAAAGTGATTCATTATAAAGTGGAAGAGCAAAAGTAAAATTTATTAGTTGTCCTCTGACCAAGGATATGTTTCCCATGATTTGATGAGTTTCCTTAGCCCTACTTTCGATTAAAATTGTTCTTACTCTTTCATAAGGACCTTATGAGTTGAGATTGTTGTTGAGGATGTTTGAGTTTGGTGGAGAAATCATGATGCTTATTGACCGTATTTTATTTATCGACACTTCACTCTCTAAACTTGTGGACAGGTTTACCGAGCTCAATATTCTCTTGGGTACAAGCGAGGTCTAAGCTTGGGGGAGTTGATACGTCCAAAATTCATCACTATTTTGTATCATAATTCATCTCTATTTATTGATATATTTCACATTGTGATGTTGTTGTTATGTTGTTTTGGCTTGTTTTACATAGTTTGCAACTTTCCGGTGCCTAAACAGTAGACACAGGATTCAGCAGAGAAAAGTGGACATAGAGTTGCTGAATCAAAAGACCACCAAATGAGATGAAAATCGACGGAGGATATTTTTAGGAAGATTGACGAAGGCACGGAAAAAAGGAGCCATAGGGAGCAACTAGGTGCCAGACGCCCCCTGGCGCGGCCCCCACCAGGGGCACGCCGGGAGGCCGCCTGGACTCTTGGGGCCACCCTAGGGTCCCCCCTCTGGCCTATATACCCCTCGTCACCCGAAAACCCTAAAAAAGAGGAGTTTCGCGAGTTCCGCCGCCGCTCCGTGGCAGAAACCTACAGAGAAGAAAATGGCTCTCCGGTGGGGAGATTTCACCGGGGAGAACACCTCCCGGAAGGGGAGATCATCGTCATCGTCACGGGCATCATCGAGATCATCATCAGCACCATCTCCATCTCCATCCTATCTCATCTAATTGTAACTTGCTCTGTATCCCGTACTATCCATCCTCTCTACTCTACCAGTGTTGATTATTCTTTGTGCTGAATGCTATTGAGTTTTGTTGGAGAATTATTGTTATGATTAGATTGTTTATCATATATTTATCACCACTGATCTTGATCTCTTCTATGTCTTATGAGTAGTTAGTTTAATTATTGAGGACATGGGAGAAGTCTTGTTGATAGTAGTCATATGATGTTGAAGTAATACGTGTTGTTTGATATTTAAGTTGTGGTGTTATTTTTCTAGTGGTGTTATGTGAGTCGAACACATAACACTTAGCCTTGTTAAGAACCTAGGGGAATACATTGTTTATAAAGGATACTTATGGTGGGTTGCCGGAGTGACAGAAACCTAAAACCCAGTTCACACACTTTTGCACAAGGGAATAATGGATCCTTGATCTTATCGCTGTGGTTATGCTTTTCCTTAATTTCTACCTTGTATTTGCGGATGCTTGCAAGGTGTTTAATCAGAAGAGTGCACTTGTCTTAGTCTAGAAGGTGTACTAGCATAGATCCACCCACTCAACACTTATCAACACAAAACGTAGTATTGATACGGAATCTGGCGAAAGCACATGACTACCTCTCCCGTGTGTCCTCAAGAACGCTTTAGTCTTTATAAGTTCAGTTTCTAGGCTTATCCTTTTCTTAAAAGGATTCGGCCACTTGCTACTCCTCAGCACCCTTTAATTTACTTGTTTTTACCTTGTTTCTTATACCGAAACCCCTAAAAATTTATCTTTCAGTTCTTGGCGTTATTCCTTGTCCAAAGTCAATTGTCAATACCTTCTGGTCCTTGTTGGGTTTGACACTCTTACTTATCGAAAAAACTACGATAGATCCCCTAGACTTGTGGGTCATCACCTCCCCTTCCATTTTGATACAAGTGCGTAAATGCTTAGCAGACTGGGTTTAAGTCTCTCTGAGTATGCTAGACACTCACCCTTGCTTTATTTCCCCCTTTTTTTGTATACCCGGATTGCTGCAACCAGACGCTGGCGCCCAGGAGCAAGAGTACCCTGGAGGCGCCTACTATGACGTCGAGTTCCCCGTTGACCAGGAGTAGATCGGAGGTTACCAGGCTGGAGACCTTACCTTTTTGATCGAGTGTTGATTTTGTGCTAGCCTTCTTAAGGCAACCTTGTATTTCTTGTGTCTGTACTCATATACTATTGCTTCCGCTAACTTTGTTCTCTTGAGCTGTTGTATTCGAGCCCTCGTGGCCCCTGGCTGGTATTATACATCTTGTATTATTTTATTTGTAGAGTTGTGTTGTGATATCTTACCGTGAGTCCCTGATCTCGATCGTGTACCTTGCGTGTATGATTACTGTACATGATCGTAAATCGGGGGCGTCACATCAAGCACCTTCGATCCGATCGAGGAGGCCAGTATTTAAGTCACGGGTTTGGAAACCATCTGAAGGTTTGTGGCATTGTACCACAACTTACACCGGCAGGAACACCTCAACGGAACGGTGTGTATGAACGACGTAATTGAACTATATTGGATAGTGGACGATCGATGATGTCTCATATCGACTTACCTGTGTCATTATGGGGGTATGCATTAGAAATTGCCGCTTACGTTCTTAATGGGGGAACCATCCAAATCTGTAAAGACAACTCCATTTGAGGAATGGAATGGCAAGAAGCCAAAGTTGTCTCACCTGAAGATTTGAGGTTGTGAGGCTGACGTTAGGAAACTATAGCCTGACAAACTCGAATCTAAGGCGGATAAGTGCATCTTTGTGGGCTATCCAAAGGAAACTTGTGGATACACCTTCTACAACCCATCTGAGGGCAAAACGTTTGTCACCAAGACTGGATGCTTTATTGAGAAAGAATTTCTTTCGAAATAATTGAGTGGGAGAAAAATAGACCTCGATGAAGTGACTGACCAATCACTCCAAATGTAAGACACGCAACATAAATTTTTCTGGAACCATCTTCCACAGTGGGAGCTGAAGAGAATGGCCAACACGAAATTCATAACGATCAGGACATACATGATGATCATGATGAAATTGAACATGAGCCTATTGTGCCACATAGGTCATCAAGAATTCGTCAAGCTACTAAGTTTTATGGACAACTTGTGACTGCAGTCACGTTGAATGAGCCTGACGAACCTACGAGCTACAAAGAAGAAATGGAAGGACTCAAGTCCGAGAAATGGCTAGAAGCCATGAGATCCAAAATAGACTCCATGTATACCAACAAAGTATGGACTTTGGTGGATATTCCCAAGGACCGAAAGGCCGTTGAGAATAAGCGGATATTCAAGAAAAAGACAGACGCAGACGGAAACGTTTCTGTCTATAAAGGTCGACTTGCCGCGAAAGGGTTCCGACAAATTCAAGGAGTTGACTACAAGGAGACATTCTCTTCTTTAGCGATGATAAGGTCTATTCGGATTCTACTAGCAATAGCTGCCTACAATGATTACGAGATATGGCAGATGGACGTGAAAACCGCGTTCCTTAATGGTAACATTGAGGAAGAGTTGTACATTGGGCAACCAGAAGGTTTCATTGATCCAAGGAATGCTGGTAAAGAATGCAAGCTTCAACAATCCATTTAGGGATTGAAGCAAGCATCTCGGAGCTGGAACCTTCGATTTGATGAGGTGATCAAAGCATTTGGGTTTATCCAAAACATCGTAGAGTTTTGTGTCTATAAGAAACTGAGTGGGAGCTCTGTAGCATTCCTTGTGTTGTATGTGGACGACATATTACTGATAGGGAACAATACAAAATTCTTAGAAGAAGTGAAGGAATACTTGAATGGAAAATTTTCCATGAAGGACCTAGGTGAAGCTGCGTACATACTAGGAATTAAGATCTATAAAGATAGATCAAATTGCCTATTGGCCTTGAGTCAAAGAACTTATATCGAGAAGATTTTGAATAGGTTCAAAATGGATAACTACAAGAGAGGTCTCTTGCCAGTTATGAGGAATTAAGTTAAGTGTGACTCAATACCCAGCAACAGAGAAAGAAAAGGAGGATATGTCCTCAAAGCCCTATGCCTCAGCCATAGGTTCTATCATGTATGATATGCTGTGTACTCGGCCGGATTTAGCTCTGGCAATTAGTATGACTAATCGCTACCAGAGTAATCCATGAATGATTCATTGGACCGCAGTAAAGAACATCCTGAAATACTTACGAAGGACGAAGGATCTCTTTCTCGTCTATGGGGGATGTGAAGAGGAGCTATCCGTAAAAGGTTACGTCGATGCTAGCCTTAACTCTGACACAAATGACTCAAAATCCCAGACGGGATATGTGTTCATGTTCAATGGAGGCGCAATTAGCTAGAGGAGCGGCAAGCAGTCAGTTGTCGCCCAATATTCAATGGAGTCGGAGTATATTGCCGCTTGCGAAGCGTCAAATGAAGCGCATTGGCTGAAGAAGTTCGTGATCGAGCTTGTTGTCTTTCCCAGATGCACTGACCCCATTGGCATTTTCTACGACAACATGGGTGCAATTTCTAACGCGAGGGAACTAAGAACTCAATCTATAGCCAAGCATATTCTCTGATGATTCCATGTGACGCGGGACTACGTTACTAGGATTCACAAGATACATACGGATCTGAACGCAACAGACCCAATGACTAAACCTCTTCCACAAAGCAAGTTTGAAGAACATCGAGAGACTATAGGTGTTAGATACATGCCTGATGTAAAATAGTTTAATTTGTACTCTAGTGCAAGTGGGAGACTATTGGATATGTGCCCTAGAGGCAAATTAATAAAGATATTTGTCACATATTCATTTTGTTCATAATACATTTTATACTATGCTAGAACTGTATTACTCGGAAACACTAATACACGTGTAGACGTGTAGTATATAAACACCCGTCCCTAGTTAAACTCAGTTGTACTAGCTCATTGGGAAATCGATGATCAAGGTTTCCTGATCATGAGGTACGAATCGCCTAGTGACAATGAGTTCATATCATTAGGAGAATGATGCGATGGACACACACCCACCTAAAGCATTGTGATGTGATAAAATCACATAGCTTAGCATTGCGATGGCTTTGTAACATATGAGTTAGTCCTTAGACCGCGATGATCATACGTAATTACTTTCTACCAAGACACTTTAACCTGCATCCACCTCCTGACTGAAATATGCTGGCCATAAATGTGTATCTTAGGTATTCCAAAGTTGACACGTTAATGAGTATGCAAATAGATCAAGACAGGATTTGTCAGTTCATGTGAAGGACAGGTACTCTGGGTCCACTCGGTGATATTGCATCAACAACTTGCAAGAAAGTGACTAGGTCATAAGAGATGTAATAGGCACAGACAAGTAAATTTGTTTGTTGAGAACGAGGTATGAACTAGGTATAAGGATACCGACGATCAAACCACGGACAAACAAAGTACCGCAGGACGAAGGGATCAAGTCTTATCGTTAACGGTTTCCAACAGTGATAGAAGTTCATTCGATGGAAGCGCAGGGCCAGTCAAGGATTGTAACCAGGTCCAATTGATTAGTCATTGATAAAGAGAGTGTCTTGATCATGTTTGTTGTTTCCTGGACCATAGGGTGTCACACTTAAGGGGCAATCGATGTATTATAATTGATTCGGGATCATCGGTGAAAAAGGAGAGAGCACCGGAATTGTTCTGGGAATTGCCGGAAGATGTTCTGGATATTTTTGAAAGGTTCAGAATAAAGTTTAATTATATTTAATAATGTTTTATTATTTAATTGACGTAATTAAATATAAATACATATTTAAATTAATTAAAATAATGGAAAAAGGCAAATGATCCAAATGGGGCCATTAGGGGAAGGAGGGGGTTCCCCCCTTGGGCCATGCGCCAAGGGTGTCCCCCATCCCCCCCCCCCCCATGGCCGGCGCACCCCCCTCCCCTTGGGAGTTTAGTCCCACATGGGAGAGGGGAGGAGGATCACACCCCCTTGGCCTATATAAGGAGGGGTAGACCCCCCTTTTTTCATACAACATTAAGTTTGCTCTTCTCTCTCTTTCTCCTACCTCGAACGAACTCCCCTTGTTTGGAGTTTGCACCTGGTTGGGAGGTCTCCACCAAAGCACATCGTCGCTCTGCCGGAGTCGGGATCCAAATCTGTCTTCTTTTCCGCTGCTCGTCTGGTTCTGAGCCCAGAGGGAACATCGGTTGCACCATACGTATGTAATCTCGTCAAGGCACTACACGTGTGATGCTACTTCATCGCCGGAGGTCACTAGGAGTCTTCATCGTCGGTGGTCTTCTACACGACAGGGAGGTCATAGGTTCAGAGTCTACACCAACCACGTTCGTAGAACCTTTCCCTCTTTCGGTCTTCCAAGGTATGAACACCCCGTTACATTACATCGCCATAGCATAGATCTTAGGTTAGGGTATCGTAGGTAGGAAAATTTATTGTTTTCTGCCCCGCATACCAACAGCTTGATGTGAAGAGACAATTGTCTTGGAATCTGTAGTGTTGCATGCTTTGGTCTTTAATTTCACTGAGCAGCGCCGTTTCGTGTTTCGCTGACGTTCCCTCTTTTGCCCTTGGGATGGTGTATAAATATGGGGTGTTGTGCTGCTTTGTGTTGGGCATACTTCCTTTTCCATTTCTTCTTCTTCATGGCTCCCAAACGCCTCGCTCGTGGAGCCTTTGGTGGTGTTTCTCGTGGTGTTACTGGCCGAGGCCGCCGCGGTTGCGGTGCCCATGCTCCCCGTGCCTTGTGCTGACGACGAGGGCGCGGAGGTTCATCGAGAAGTGTGGCTGCCGCTGCTGCTGCTGGTGCTGTCGAGGGCATCTATGGCTATGATTTCATCCTTCGTGTTCTTAGTCGTGTTGCTAGTCGGATTCCTCTTCCATTTTTTTGCTTCCGTTGTTTTTGAGCTTGGATTGGATGGTCTTTGGCTTCGGCTTGAAGGCTGCTCCGAATCCCCCTTGTGGGTAAGGCTTCTTGTTGAGAGCTCTTTCTTGGTCTTCTTGGGGCCCGAATGGAGGGCGTTTGCTCGTTTTCTGAATCTGCCAGAGGGTGATAGTCTCTCCGTTGCTTTGATGTTGGAGAAAATCTCACTGTCAGGGCCTATGATGCTGGTGGGAACCATCTAGAGCCGTGCTGGCAGAGATCAAGTGCCGACGATTCTGGGGGCACAGGAGGTGCCTTCATTTCTTCTTCTGCTGGTGGTCCTCCTGCCACGTCCCATTTTGGCATCTCTTCGACTGGAGGTGGTGCCTCTCGTTCTGGCGACTCATCGACTGGAGGTAGTGCTAGCCACTCCAGTTTTGAGCAGGACGCTGATGTTAATTCGTCGACCAAGCGGGTGCACCGGTAGGACAAGGCCAACTAGCTCAAACATAAGTTGAGCTTCACCACATAGGCTTAGGGTAGGTTTTCCCTTTGTCTGTGATGATGCTCGTCAAGATGTGGGCGAGTGCCAATTATCTCAGCGTGGGCACACATTTAGAAGTCATAATTCCTTGTATCACGTGGCCTTGTACTCCTTTTGATTAGAAAAATCACGTTGTAACGCTTGGCCTTGTAGTCCTTTTGATGTAGATAAATCACTTTGTAATGCATGGTGTGATCAATATATATTTGAATATCCCCTGTTTTTATTAAACATGAGAGTGCGTCCTTCATCTTCCTTTATACGCCTAAGTCCATGATAATCATCGAGTGCGCGGCAGCGCTCCTGATGGGAGTAGCCCCCGAGGCTTCGGCCAATCATTTGCGATTGGGAAAAGGCTATGTAGATTTATTACTGCCTCGATGCGAGTGCTTTTTGGGAGATTTGAGGCTCAGAAATTTTAGTAGAGAAGAAAAGTTTCTTTGAGGAGCGATGCTGTGTTTATGCTCGAACTCCCGAACGCTGGTGTGTGTTCATCAATTGGACTTCGGAAGAGGGAAAAAATCGCACTTCGGTCCTCGAGAATTTTAGTGAAAATATCGCGTGAGCGAAAAAACTCTTCGGGGGTGGGTCCGCGCTTGAGACCCCAAATGTATAAATGTCGCAAAAGCGAAGGAACGCCTCGGGGGAGATGGTGAGTCTGCACTCGAGCCCCCGAGGGTTAATGTATGGACGTCGCGTAAGCGCGAGAACGCCTCGGGGGAGTGGGTGAGTCCGCGCTCGAGCCCCCGAGTGTTAATGTATGAATGTCGCGTAAGAGAGAGAACACCTTGGGGGAGAGGGAAAATCCGTGCTCGATCCCCTGAGTGTTAATATATGAACGTCGCGTAAGCGAGAGAACGCCTCGGGGGAGAGGGTGGTTCCGCGCTCGATCCCCCAAGTGTTAATGCATGAATGTCGTGTAAGCGAGAGAATGCCTCAGGGGAGAGGGTGAGTCTGCACTCGAGCCCCCGAGTGCCAATGGCCTGATTTTGGGGCAACACATGTTTTATTACTTTTGTTTTTTACATGAGTTGCATTTGGGAAGTTCTTCTGATACCGAGAAATTGGCGGGGCGAAAGTAGTCGCAGGCAATCTTATGGGTAGAAGAGGTGATAGTTTTCCACGTTCCACGGGTTGCCCACGTCTTCGCCAGTCTTTGGGTTCTTTAGTCTGTAACCGCCTCCTCCAATTACTTCTGAGATTATGTAGGGTCCTTCCCACTGTGGGGCGAGCTTGTGAACTTTTTCCTGCGTTAGTCGCAGGACGAGGTCTCCTTCATTGAAAACTCTTGTGCGGAGTCGACTGCTCTGATAGGTGCACAGTTTATCCTGATACCCTTCTGACCGTGCGAGGGCTATGTCTCTTGCTTCATGTGCCACATATTTGTCGTCTTCGAGTGCATCTTATGATTCTTCTTCTTCGTACCCAGACATGCGTGGGGCACCGAACCTGAGGTCGTGTGGGAGCACTGCCTCTGCTCCGTACACCATAAAGAAAGGTGTGTATTGGGTCAAAGCGTTAGGTGTTGTCCGCTGGCTCCAGAGGACGGCGGGCAGTTCTTCCACCCAATTGCCCGCGGCTTGCTCGAGTGGTACGAGGAGCCACTTGTTTTATGCCGCCGCATACTAGCCCGTTTGCCTTCTCGACTTGTCTGTTGGACTGCGGGTGCGTGACTGATGCATAGTTGATCTTGTTACCCAGCTCCTGGCAGAAGTTATGGAACTCTGTTGCTGTGAAGTTTGTTCCTTTGTCGGCGATGATGTTGTGTGGCACGCCGAACCGAAAAATGATTGACTTGATGAAGTTTATTGCCGTGAGGGGGGTCGAGCTGGTGATTGGAAACACTTCAATCCATTTGGTGAACTTGTCGACTGCTACCAGGAGGTGCGTTTGACCTCCCTTTAAGATTTCTTGGGTGGGCCCACCATATCAAGTCCCCATGTTGCAAAAGGCCAGGATAGTGGTATGGTTTTGAGCTTCGATGCGGGTGCGTGACGCCTGCTGGCGAATTTCTGGCAAGCGATGCAACGCCACACGATGTCTTCTGCATTTCGCATGGAGGTTGGCCAGTAGAAACCCGCTCGAAAGGCTTTGGCCACCAGGGCGCGACTGCTTGCGTGGTGGCCGCAAATACCTTCATGGATTTCGAGCAGTAATGCCTTGCCGTCTTCTTTTTTGATGCATTTTTGGAGCACCTAGGAGATGTTGCGCTTATAGAGCTCTCCGTTGATTATGGTGAAGGACTTGGATTGTCGACTGATGCTTCACACCTCTGTGATGTCTTGCGGTAGGATGTCGTGTATCAGGTAGTTGAGGAAGGATCTTGTCCATGCGGGGCCTTTGGGTATAGCTGGTTCTTCTTCTGCGGCCGGGTCTGCTCCTGCGACCTGTTCCGGTTCGTTTGCCTTGTCGGCTGTTGCACCCTCTGCTGGTTCGAGTGCTCTTGTCTTGATCGATCTATGGCTTATTCTTTCGAGAAAAATACCTGGGGGGATTGGTCCCCGAGTCTACCCGACGTTTACGAGTGCATCTGCTTCTGTGTTGTTTGCCCTGGTGACGTAGTTGAGTTTGCACCCATCGAATTCTCCTTCTAGAGTGTTGTAGAGCTTTTTCTACGCTGACAGGTTGTATGAGACTGCCTCGCAATCTCTCATTTCTTGTTGGACAACGAGGTTGGAGTCGCTGTAGATTATGAGGCGAGTGGTGCCGCAGGCTTTGCCATGCGCATGCTGTGGAGAAGGGCCTTGTATTCTGCTTCGTTGTTGGATGCTTTCTCAAAGTTGATCTGAAGTATGTATCTTAGCTTGTCTCCTTTGGGTGAGATTAGTACGACACCTGCTCCAGCTCCTTGTTCCCTTTTTGATTCGTCGAAGAACATCTTCCAAGACTTGGAGAGGTCCGGTGGGCTAGGTGTTTGTATTTCCATCCACTCGACCACGAAATCTGGGAGGACTTATGCTTTAATCGTCGTTGGGTGCCTGAACTTTAGGTCGCGAGGACTGAGCTCGATGTTCCACTCGACGACTCGACCTGTGGCTCCTGGATTGTTAAGGATATACGAGAGTGGTGCGCTGCTCACTATCGTGATTGGGTGCTCTTCGAAGTAATGTGTTACTTTGCATGTTGTCATGACGATGGAATACAAGAGCTTCTGGTAGTGCGGTTACCTTTGCTGGGATCTTGTGAGGACTTGGTGTCACATCCCAACTTTTACCCTTCTTGTTAATCTAGTTAACCAAAAATTAGAGCCAACAAAAACCTTTCATGAAATCTTAGGTTGTGTTTCAATGCTTGAACTTGTGTGCTTAGGGTTAGTCATGTTGTTGCCTGGTGATGCACTTGGTATTGATCATTTGGTGTTGCATGTGCCTAATGTCTGCCATGCATGCAACTCCTCTTGAGATTATCTTAAAAATGGTAACTTGTCAAATTCTAAAAACCCTTGGTGCTAACACCTAGTAAATTTTCTATATAGTATTAATACTAAAAGTTTTAGCCACTACAAAAATCCCTAGGCATCAACCTTTTGGTTGTTTCTAATAACTAAAATATTTATCAATAAAATTTCCTAGCTACATAAAATCATAAGGAAGTGCATGCATGATCTTTCTATCTAACCTAATAATAATAACAACAATAACAATAATACTAATGTTGAGAGAGTTATATATCTTTTTTTTGGGTGTTTGGTGCAAAAAAGAAAAGAGGAAAAAAAAAGAGAAACTATCCTAAATACCCCACTAATCCCTCCCCTAATTCCTCTCTTTCTCTCTAACCTCCCCTCTCTCTCACGTTCTCTCTCTCCCTCTCCCCACGCAGGGAGAGCCTCTCTCCCTCTCGTAATCTCTCTCTCTCTCGTCTCTCTTCACCCCCCCCCCCCGAGCCCAACTGACACCCTCGCTCCCCTTTGCCCAACCGAAGACGACCCCGAGGATCGCCCCCGTGGCATGCCAACGCAATTCCTACCCCCCAACCCTCATCAGCGATGTGACCGGCGAGCACCCATGTCGGAACCGACCCACCTCCTCTCTCTCACGAGCTCGCCCACCTCCTGTCTTCACCAATGGCGCCAGGAGCCACGGATCGCCAGCTTGGCCGCTCCCTCCCGTTGGAGCTCTCCCTCGCTCGCCTATAAAAGGAGGTCACCCCGGCTCTCCTCTCCCCACTCGCCACACATCACCGCCCCACCTAGCCACACCACCCCGCTCGTCCGTTTGACAGCCCGAGAAGAAGGAAGAGGAGAAGAAGAGGTTGGAGGAGAAGAGGAGGAGGGAAGCCAGAGGAGGAGGAGGAGGGGAGGCCGGCGCGCCGCCTCTCTGCCTCACGCCGGAGCCGCCGGCGAGGGACCAGAGGAGCCGCCCCAAGCACCCCACTGCCCCAACGTCTACCCCGAGCCGACGCCGCTTCCGACGACCGCAGCCGCCTCCGAGCCCCAAAAACGGGACCCCTGCCCCAAGCCGCACCCCCGTCGCCCCTCACCGTCGCCTGCAGCCTTCGGAACGCCCCCCCCCACAGTGAGCTCCGTTCCCTGCTGTCACCATGGCCGTTTTTTTTTCCGTGATGCATGCCATGTTTTAGGGCAAAAATGGAACCCCCTCGACCCCCTACCTCCGCCGCCCCCTGCCGTCGGCCTCCGGCCACCGGAGGGCCACCGGCGCGGCCGTGCTGGCCTCTGGCCGCCATGGGAGGGCTGCCGTGCCTGGCCTATGCGGGAGGAGGAAGACGGCCCCCTGGCTGTCGGATCCCACTTAGATCCAACGGCCTGGGGTGGCCAATACCCCTTCGATTTTAGAAAAAAAAACCCGCTGCTGCGCTACACTGGGCTCGGCCCGTTTAAAAAAAATGAAGGGAGCGCCGTGGGCGCCTGTTAGCCGGGCCGGCCTGCTGTTTTTTTTTCTTTTTCTTTTATTCTGTAACACTGTTTTACTTATAGAAAAATAAATACAACTCCAAATTTAGTGAAACAAATTTTGTTGTGTGCATAAAATTAATATCTATAATTCTGCATGTTTAGAATAATTTTTGTGCAGTGCCAAAATAATTTCTTTAGTTTTTATTAGTTTATTGTGCTTTTTAGCAGCTAAGAATAGTTTTAGTTAAATCCTTGTTGACTCTAAAAATGTGTTGTTGACTTGTTTATACTCCTACGATTATACTTTATTTTTCTGTATGATTAGAATTGTTGATTGTTTAAATAAAATTAATGATCATATTACTATTATTGCTAGCATTCCATGTTAGGATAATTCTAGTTTATTCTTTGTTAATCAATCAAATAGGTTAAAATTTTATTATGCTTGTATTTGGACAGTAGCTAATTATGGTTGATATTGAAATAACTTTAAGCATAATCTAAAGTAATACAAAAGTAACTTGTGTAACATCCATTGTGGTGTATGGCATAAATTTTGCTTAGCCCTATGAACTTGTTACATCACCACTAAAATTTTTGCTCACGTGTGTTAATCCTAATATGTTTGATTGGTATGACTCATTTGTTGATTGATTGGGTGCCAAGTGATTGTTATGTTAGTTGAGTGTTGCTTGGAATTAATGTGATAGTAATGGGTGTTATTTTCCCGCAACGTGTAGACGAAACGCCTGACGTTGCAGGTGAAGACTCCTTCCAAGCCGAAGAAGCCGTACCGGGAGACATCGCCGAGGAAGGCAAGCCATCTTCAAAAACTTAACCTTGTCCTACATTTTTTACTTCCTTTGTACCATATTATATATCATGATCTTGTTATATCATTTTGGGTTGGGATTTGTACTAGTTTATTAGGTGAACCCCACATACCTTGTAAGCCTACCTATTTGGGAGAAAAAAACTAGACACCGATAATCTTGGTACTATTACAAGCCTTGCTAATGAACTAGTGACAACATAATAATTTGGTTAATCTTGCTCCCCCCATAATGTATTGGCATACATCTAAGAAGATGTGATGGCCAAGGTTGTGGTTGTTGGAAACATCGTTGAACATATTCAAAGTCTAGAGGGACTCTCTATAAGTGCCGCCAAAACCTAGTATTACAGTACAACCACAATACTCTGGTATGGGACATGGCTAGTTGGAAGCTTGCTTATCTTAGTACGGGGATCTCATAACTACATGAGTGAGGTACATGATGGTACCCAGAAGCCGGAATCCTGCCGATGCGTCGGGGGTGTAATACGCTGGACTATATCAGTGTCGGTACGGAACTTTGCCGCACCTCTACTAAGGTGAAGGCTTGCGTCCACGAGGAGCATGACCTTGCACGCGGACAGTTCAGGATGTGGGCATCGGGTAGATCACCTGTACTAGGGTAGGCAAGGGGAAGACTCCGGTCGATTATCCGAAAAACGCATACTGAGGTATGACGAACCGTGGGAACTCCCGGCGGATGTATCGAATGTTGTGGGTAAAGTGTACAACCTCTGCAGAGTGAAAACTATTCGAGTAGCCGGAGTCCGCGGTCATGGACAGCTAGTGAGGCCACACTTTGTGGGGAATAGATGAGAAATTCTAGTACTGAGATTATGGTTCACGATGTTGATGTTGGTATTATGAAAAGGGTTGGACTTGATTTAATCAAATATAAATTGTGGGATTAAAAATTTGTCAAGAGTAAAAAATTGCCAACTTAACTAATATTGAGTAGTTAGGTTCCCCATGTTAAACCCCCCCATATAGCCATCCCATTATTTTCTTGTACAAAAATATTTGTTACTTTCTTTAGGTGGTTTGCGAGTACTTTGTATGTACTCACGGCTTTGTCCCTGGTTATTCAATCGGCCAGGCTTGGAGGAGCAGGTATTTGACGATGACGCGAATGACGAGTACTAGGATGTGCTACGCTCTGAGCTTTGCCTGTGGATTGTGATGCTGCTACCCATATTGCTTTCGCTTATTCCGCTGCCATTTGAGCCCGATGAGGCCGTGTAAGACTATGTTTATGTATGACTTTGTATTCGGTACTTTATGAACTTGTGGCTGTGATATCCATTGTCGAGTTGTGCGTCATGCGACACTGATCATGGGAGCATGACGGTATGCACAGCTGGCCGCTTCGGACTTATAGTCCGGGGTGCCCACAGACTTGATATCAGAGCCCCTGTTCCGACCGTAGCAGCCTAGTTAGAATGGACGATAGATAGGATGGGGGAAAATCAAAAACTATTTTCTAAAATAAAGAGATGGTAATCTGCATAGTATAAAATGCTTACCTCTGTTACCCCTTCTATAGTAAACCAGTTATAACTATTTTGTTATGTTTAAAATATTGCACACTTGTCATCTAACTTAAACTTATAAAAAATGTAGATGGCTGGAGTTCCGGTGCACCACCTGCAGCTGACTCTGGCTGGGGATACGCTCTTTGCTCAGGATCTGATCGAGCTGCTTCAGCTTGTTCGCCGCCCCGTTGCAGAGTTCTGGGCCTACGAGATCTCCGGGAGGAAGGATGTGGAGGCTCGCCTAGTTGTGCGATGTGCGCTCCGAGGATCGGAGGTTACTCCGCGGTCGGACACCATCGCCTTTGTGCTGTACGCCCGTACTTGGGAGGAGGGTCTGCGTCGAGCTTGTCAGGAGGCGATTGCTCGCCTTGTGAGGTTCCACCAGTACGAGCTGAGATCCACGCGGTTCCGTCACTACGGGATGCGCGATGGCGAGGGAGATCCCAGTCCCGGCATTCCTCACCCGATCATGGGGGATCACCTGATCGCTATGGAGAAGCACTTGGCTTTGACTGAGGCTCAGCTGGATGAAGCCCGGTTTAAGCACGACTACAACCTCCAGACAGGGGGTCACGCCCACATCGACCCCATCGATCTAGAGTCCCGGGACTGGATTATAGAGGAGCTGCAGGGCCAGGTCATCCGTCTGGAGGGGAGTAATGAGATGCTGAGGAAGAGGACCAGGAGCCTGAAGCGCAAGTGCGCGGATTTGGAGGACGAGATTGCCGCTCTAGATGATGGCGAGGACATCCGGAAGGAGGATGATGCCTACCTTAGTGTTAACGAGGACCACGACGAGGAGGAGGACGTCTCGAACTCCGAGGATCGTGCTTTCATCGACGATGAGGAGGAGAGTGACGCGTAGGAGGTGTCCCATTGAGTAGTTGCCACTTTTGGGCTTAGTCGTGGCTCGGTTTGATGATTGTGTGGCTGGTTATCTGTAAGACTTGGTTATGTATGAGACTTATGCTATCGTTATGCTACCATGTGCTGATTTACTAGTTGCAAGTTTATTGTCTATCTTATATGTCTTGCTTGTGTATGATAACTAAATTGTTAGGAACTTACCCCCCCCCCTTGTAGACTAAATTCCCTCTTATCTTATGCCATAACCTCAGGATGTCGAGACACACCCGCAGCAACCCGAGTGGATCCGGTGATGTGCCACCGCCACCACCCGACCCGAACATGGCGCAACTTCTGCGACTACTGATGGAGGAGCGCCAGGCTGCTCGTGACGAGCGCCAGGCGAACATGGCTGCACTCCAGCAACTAGTCCAGGCCGCCATCAATGCCAATCAAGGAGGCGGAGGAGCTGGTGGAAATGAGGAGCCCAGGTCTCGGCTCCGAGATTTTCAGAACACCAACCCGCCCGTGTTCTCGCAGACGAAGGAGCCTCTGGATGTTGAGGATTGGCTCCGCACCATGGAGAACAACCTTACTGTCGCCGCTGTTGGCAACAACGAGAAGGTCCTGTATGCCACTCACTACCTCGCCGGCACCGCTAGGAGCTGGTGGGAAGGAGTGCGTGCCCGTCTTCCTGAAGGTCAAGTACTCTCCTGGGCGGAGTTCTCCGCCAAGTTCAAGAAGGCGCACATCCCCACCGCACTGATCAGGAGGATGAAGGATGAGTTCCGCCACCTCAAGCAAGGGGGTATGACTGTGGTCGGTTATCTTGACCGATTCACTCAGCTGTCGAGGTATGCCCCGGAGGAGGTGGACATCGAGGAGAAGCGGAAGGACCGTTTCCTGGATGGACTTCACGATGAGCTGCAGGTTGTTCTGGTGGCCATGCAGTTCCCTGATCTTGAGTCTCTCGCCGATGCTGCTATTATGATGGAGGGAAAACTCAAGATGGCCGCTGAAAACCGCAAGCGCCACATGATGCAGCAGGGTGGATCCAGCAACCCCCGACTGCGTCCGACACAGCCGCCAAGACCAGCACCACAGCCTCAAAGGAGCCCTTACCCAGCGCCACGCCCCAATGCTCCTACCCGCCCTGTTGGAGTTCCGCGTCCAGCAGGCGGAGTTCCCCGCAACCCTGGAGTGATCTGCTTTGGATGTGGTCAAAAGGGTCACTACTCGACAGAGTGTCCCAACAAGAAGAATGCTGCTCCACGCCCCAATGCACCAGCGCCAGCTAGAGGGAACCCCGGCCGCAGCAATGCCCCTCGTGGTGCGTTTAACGCCGCGAAGGGACGTCTGAATCATGTGCAAGCTGAGGAAGCCCAGGAGGCCGCAGACGTCATCTTGGGTACGTTCTCAGTTAATTCAGTACCTGCCCAAGTATTGTTTGATTCTGGTGCATCCCACTTGTTTGTTACGACGTCATTTGTGAATAGAAGTGGGATGAGGTCCGAGCCTATGAGGAGGTCCATGAGCGTGCAAATTCCAGGGTCTAGAGTCAAGGCATTTCGCACATGTTATGGTGTGCCCGTAGAGATCCAAGGAGTCATGTTTCCGGCAGAATTGATTGTGCTGGGAACAGAAGGGATAGAGGTGATACTTGGCATGAACTGGTTGTCCAGGTACCGAGGTCGGATAGATTGCGCAGAGAGGACAGTCACCCTCACCAGTGCTGAAGGACTTAGGATAGAGTACTCAGACCTGACCGACAAGACCCGAGCCTGCTGTCATCAGAGTGTCTCGGTGCCATCCCTTGAAGAAGTGAATGTGGTATGTGAATTCCCGGATGTCTTTCCGGAGGAGTTACCCGGTATGCCGCCTGATCGGGATATCGAGTTTATCATCGAGTTAGTGCCTGGCACAGCCCCGATTGCACAGAGACCCTACCGGATGAATGCCGAAGAGCTGGTTGAATTGAAGAAGCAGCTGAATGACATGCTCCAGAAGGGACTGATTCGACCCAGTGCTTCACCCTGGGGTTCGCCAGTTCTCTTTGTGGACAAGAGAGATGGCACCATACGCATGTGTGTGGACTACCGTAAGCTGAACGAAGTAACCATCAAGAACAAGTATCCGCTCCCCAAGATCGAGGATCTGTTCGACCAGTTGAACGGAGCCCGACTCTTCTCCAAGATCGATCTGAGGACCGGATATCATCAGCTGAAGGTCCGAGAGTCGGACATCCCCAAGACCGCCTTCACGACCCGCTATGGTTTGTTCGAGTACACTGTGATGTCTTTCGGACTTACCAATGCCCCGGCCTATTTCATGAACCTCATGAAAAAGATCTTCATGAAGTACCTTGACAAGTTTGTAGTGGTGTTCATTGACGATATCCATATATATTCCAAGACGGAGGAAGAGCATGCTGAGCATCTACGCTTAGTCCTCGAGACATTGCGAGAGCACCAGCTGTACGCCAAGTTCAGCAAGTGCGAGTTCTGGCTCAAGGAAGTTGGATTTTTGGGACATGTATTGTCAGAAGGAGGAATATCCGTCGACCCCGCCAAGATTCAGTCTGTCATGGACTGGACAGCTCCGACAACTCAGACCGAAGTGAGAGGATTCCTCGGACTAGCGGGATACTACCGCAAGTTCGTGGAAGGCTTCTCCAGTATTGCCCGTCCCATGACCCAGTTGTTGAAGAAGGACCAGAAGTTTGTGTGGACAGAAAAGTGTGAAGCCAGTTTCCAGGAGTTGAAGAGGAGATTGGTATCTGCCCCAGTGTTGACTATGCCTGACCTGACCAAGAGCTTTGATGTGTACTGTGATGCATCAAAGATTGGTTTGGGTTGTGTGCTTATGCAAGTGGGCAAGGTGATTGAGTACCTGTCACGACAGTTGAAGCCGCACGAGTTGAACTACCCCACCCACGACTTGGAGCTAGCCGCAGTTGTGCTTGCTCTCAAGAGATGGAGACATTACCTGATGGGTCACCGTTGCGACATCTACACAGACCATAAGATCCTGAAGTACATTTTCTCGCAGAAGGAGTTGAACATGAGGCAGAGGAGATGGATCGAGCTGATCAAAGATTATGATCTTGAAATCCACTACCATCCTGGCAAGGCCAATGTGGTAGCAGATGCCCTCAGCCGCAAGCCGTGCACACTTAACGCAATAATCAGAGAGACGCAGCCAGCTCTGCACGAGGAGTTCGAGAAGCTGGGTTTGGAACTTGTTACACCCGGTTTTCTGGCTCACCTCGAGCTGACTCCGACTCTATTTGACCAGATCAAGGAGGCACATAAGGGACACGACAGTATCGAGGGAATCAAGAAGAAGATGCCCCTCGGCAAGGCCCCTAAGTTCACGACGGATGATGAAGGAGTTCTTTGGTTTGATGGTCGATTGTGTGTGCCTGATGTAAAGGAGTTGAAGCTCACTATCCTGAGGGAAGCTCACGATACACCTTACTCCATCCACCCCGGAGGGACTAAGATGTATCAAGACCTGAAGGACTTGTTTTGGAGGCACGGTATGAAGCGTGAGATTGCCTTGTATGTTGCCAAGTGCGACATCTGCCAAAGGGTGAAGGCAGAACATCAGAGACCTGCAGGATTGCTGCAACCACTCCGAGTTCCTGAATGGAAGTGGGAACAGATAGGCATGGACTTCATCACAGGACTACCGAGGTCGAGCAAGGGTCATGACTCTATCTGGGTCATCGTCGACCGACTCACCAAGGTAGCGCACTTTATTCCAGTCCGAACCACCTATCGAGGAGGCCAGCTGGCAGAATTATACATGTCAAGGATAGTCTGTCTGCATGGAGTTCCGAAGGAGATTGTGTCTGACCGAGGCACCCAGTTTACCTCGAGATTCTGGAAGCGAGTCCAGGAGGCACTCGGCACTAAGCTCACTTTCAGCACAGCCTATCACCCGCAGACTGGAGGCCAGACCGAGCGAGTGAACCAGATATTAGAGGATATGCTCCGCGCATGTGCTCTAGCATATGGTTCCAAGTGGGAGGATTGCTTGCCGTATGAAGAATTCTCCTACAACAACAGCTATCAGTCGAGTCTGCAGATGGCCCCCTTTGAAGCATTGTATGGACGGAAGTGCCGCACGCCCCTAAACTGGTCTCAGTCCGGGGAAGGGAAGATCTTTGGACCCGATGTTTTGAAGGAAGCTGAGGAACAGGTCCAGTTGATTCGTGAGCGCCTCAAGACCGCTCAGTCCCGTCAGAAGAGCTATGCCGACCCCAAGCGTCGAGAGGTGACTTTTGCAGTTGGAGACTTTGTGTATCTCCGAGTCACCCCATTGAAGGGAATGCAGCGATTCCATGTGAAGGGGAAGTTAGCACCACGATACATCGGACCATTTGAGGTGATAGCCAGACGAGGTCAAGTTGCCTATCAGTTGAGACTGCCAGCAGAACTATCCGATGTGCACGACGTCTTCCACGTCTCGCAGCTCCGGAAGTGTCTGGAGGTGCCGGACAAGCCCGATGTTTTCAAAAACATCGATCACCGCACGGTGGATATCAACCAGGATCTCACATACCGCGAGACACCCCTTCGTATCCTGGAAGAAGCCTCCCGAGTCACCCGAAAACGCGCGATCAAGTTCCACAAGGTCCAGTGGACCAACCACACTGAGGAGGAAGCCACCTGGGAACGGGAGGACTACCTCAAGCGCGAGTTCCTGCATCTCTTCAATAGCCTTTGAATCTCGGGGACGAGATTCTTTTTAAGGGGGGAAGGTCTGTCACATCCCAACTTTTACCCTTCTTGTTAATCTAGTTAACCAAAAATTAGAGCCAACAAAAACCTTGCATGAAATCTTAGGTTGTGTTTCAATGCTTGAACTTGTGTGCTTAGGGTTAGTCATGTTGTTGCCTGGTGATGCACTTGGTATTGATCATTTGGTGTTGCATGTGCCTAATGTCTGCCATGCATGCAACTCCTCTTGAGATTATCTTAAAAATGATAACTTGTCAAATTCTAAAAACCCTTGGTGCTAACACCTAGTAAATTTTCTATACAGTATTAATACTAAAAGTTTTAGCCACTACAAAAATCCCTAGGCATCAACCTTTTGGTTGTTTCTAATAACTAAAATATTTATCAATAAAATTTCCTAGCTACATAAAATCATAAGGAAGTGCATGCATGATCTTTCTATCTAACCTAATAATAATAACAACAATAACAATAATACTAATGTTGAGAGAGTTATATATCTTTTTTTTGGGTGTTTGGTGCAAAAAAGAAAAAAAAAGAAAAGAGGAAAAAAAAGAGAAACTATCCTAACTACCCCACTAATCCCTCCCCTAATTCCTCTCTTTCTCTCTAACCTCCCCTCTCTCTCTCACGTTCTCTCTCTCCCTCTCCCCACGCAGGGAGAGCCTCTCTCCCTCTCGTAATCTCTCTCTCTCTCGTCTCTCTTCACCCCCCCCCCCCCCGAGCCCAACTGACACCCTCGCTCCCCTTTGCCCAACCGAAGACGACCCCGAGGATCGCCCCCGTGGCATGCCAACGCAATTCCTACCCCCCAACCCTCATCAGCGATGTGACCGGCGAGCTCCCACGTCGGAACCGACCCACCTCCTCTCTCTCACGAGCTCGCCCACCTCCTGTCTTCAACAATGGCGCCAGGAGCCACGGATCGCCAGCTTGGCCGCTCCCTCCCATTGGAGCTCTCCCTCGCTCGCCTATAAAAGGAGGTCACCCCGGCTCTCCTCTCCCCACTCGCCACACATCACCGCCCCACCCAGCCACACCACCCCGCTCGTCCGTTTGACAGCCCGAGCAGAAGGAAGAGGAGAAGAAGAGGTTGGAGGAGAAGAGGAGGAGGGAAGCTAGAGGAGGAGGAGGAGGGGAGGCCGGCGCGCCGCCTCTCTGCCTCACGCCGGAGCCGCCGGCGAGGGACCAGAGGAGCCGCCCCAAGCACCCCACTGCCCCAACGTCTACCCCGAGCCGACGCCGCTTCCGACGACCGCAGCCTCCTCCGAGCCCCAAAAACGGGACCCCTGCCCCAAGCCGCATCCCCGCCGCCCCTCACCGTCGCCTGCAGCCGCCGGAACGCCCCCCCCCCCACAGTGAGCTCTGTTCCCTGTTGTCACCATGGCCGTTTTTTTTCCGCGATGCATGCCATGTTTTAGGGCAAAAATGGAACCCCCTCGACCCCCCTACCTCCGCCGCCCCCTGCCGTCGGCCTCCGGCCACCGGAGGGCCACCGGCGCGGCCGTGCTGGCCTCTGGCCGCCAAGGGAGGGCTCCCGTGCCTGGCCTGTGCGGGAGGAGGAAGACGGCCCCCTGGCCATCGGATCCCACTTAGATCCAACGGCCTGGGGAGGCCAATACCCCTTCGATTTTAGAAAAAAAAAACCCGCTGCTGCGCTACACTGGGCTCAGCCCGTTTAAAAAAAATGAAGGGAGCGCCGTGGGCGCCTGTTAGCCGGGCCGGCCTGCTGTTTTTTTTTTCTTTTTCTTTTATTCTGTAACACTGTTTTACTTATAGAAAAATAAATACAACTCCAAATTCAGTGAAACAAATTTTGTTGTGTGCATAAAATTAATAACTATAATTCTGCATGTTTAGAATAATTTTTGTGCAGTGCCAAAATAATTTCTTTAGTTTTTATTAGTTTATTGTGCTTTTTAGCAGCTAAGAATAGTTTTAGTTAAATCCTTGTTGACTCTAAAAATGTGTTGTTGACTTGTTTATACTCCTACGATTATACTTTATTTTTCTGTATGATTAGAATTGTTGATTGTTTAAATAAAATTAATGATCATATTACTATTATTACTAGCATTTCATGTTAGGATAATTCTAGTTTATTCTTTGTTAATCAATCATTTGGACAGTAGCTAATTATGGTTGATATTGAAATAACTTTAAGCATGATCTAAAGTAATACAAAAGTAACTTGTGTAAAATCCCTTGTGGTGTATGGCATAAATTTTGCTTAGCCCTATGAACTTGTTACATCACCACTAAAATTTTTGCTCACGTGTGTTAATCCTAATATGTTTGATTGGTATGACTCATTTGTTGATTGATTGGGTGCCAAGTGATTGTTATGTTAGTTGAGTGTTGCTTGGAATTAATGTGATAGTAATGGGTGTTATTTTCCCGCAACGTGTAGACGAAACGCCTGACGTTGCAGGTGAAGACTCCTTCCAAGCCGAAGAAGCCGTACCGGGAGACATCGCCGAGGAAGGCAAGCCATCTTCAAAAACTTAACCTTGTCCTACATTTTTACTTCCTTTGTACCATATTATATATCATGATCTTGTTATATCATTTTGGGTTGGGATTTGTACTAGTTTATTAGGTGAACCCCACATACCTTGTAAGCCTACCTATTTGGGAGAAAAAAACTAGACACCGATAATCTTGGTACTATTACAAGCCTTGCTAATGAACTAGTGACAACATAATAATTTGGTTAATCTTGCTCCCCCCCTAATGTATTGGCATACATCTAAGAAGATGTGATGGCCAAGGTTGTGGTTGTTGGAAACATCGTTGAACATATTCAAAGTCTAGAGGGACTCTCTATAAGTGCCGCCAAAACCTAGTATTACAGTACAACCACAATACTCTGGTATGGGACAGGGCTAGTTGGAAGCTTGCTTATCTTAGTACGGGGATCTCATAACTACATGAGTGAGGTACACGATGGTACCCAGAAGCCGGAATCCTGCCGATGCGTCGGGGGTGTAATACGCTGGACTATATCAGTGTCGGTACGGAACTTTGCCGCACCTCTACTACGGTGAAGGCTTGCGTCCACGAGGAGCATGACCTTGCATGCGGACAGTTCAGGATGTGGGCATCGGGTAGATCACCTGTACTAGGGTAGGCAAGGGGAAGACTCCTGTCGATTATCCGAAAACCGCATACTGAGGTATGACGAACCATGGGAACTCCCGGCGGATGTATCGAATGTTGTGGGTAAAGTGTACAACCTCTGCAGAGTGAAAACTATTCGAGTAGCCGGAGTCCGCGGTCATGGACAGCTAGTGAGGCCACACTTTGTGGGGAATAGATGAGAAATTCTAGTAATGAGATTATGGTTCACGATGTTGATGTTGGTATTATGAAAAGGGTTGGACTTGATTTAATCAAATATAAATTGTGGGATTAAAAATTTGTCAAGAGTAAAAAATTGCCAACTTAACTAATATTGAGTAGTTAGGTTCCCCATGTTAAACCCCCCCATATAGCCATCCCATTATTTTCTTGTACAAAAATATTTGTTACTTTCTTTAGGTGGTTTGCGAGTACTTTGTATGTACTCACGGCTTTGTCCTTGGTTATTCAATCGGCCAGGCTTGGAGGAGCAGGTATTTGACGATGACGCGACTGACGAGTACTAGGATGTGCTACGCTCTGAGCTTTGCCTGTGGATTGTGATGCTGCTACCCATCTTGCTTTCGCTTATTCCGCTGCCATTTGAGCCCGATGAGGCCGTGTAAGACTATGTTTATGTATGACTTTGTATTCGGTACTGTATGAACTTGTGGCTATGATATCCATTGTCGAGTTGTGCGTCATGCGACACTGATCATGGGAGCATGATGGTATGCACAGCTGGCCGCTTCGGACTTATAGTCCGGGGTGCCCACACTTGGCTACAGTAGTAGATTGGCCTCTGAATGCCTTGTACTTTGCCTTCTGCGATGCGCTCGAAAATGAGTGCCGTACCGACTACGCTGCTCCGCGCTGCTATGTGGAGATATATGGGTTCTCGTTCCTTGGGCACTGCCAGTATTGGTGGAGTCGAGAGGGTCTTCTTCAGGTCTACGAATGAGTTTCGTGCTTCTTCAGTCCACTTGAACTTGCCTCCTTTCCTAAGCAATGGGTAAAATGGCAGGGTCCTTTCTCCTAGCCTGCTGATGAAGCGGCTCAAGGCTGCGAGTCACCCAGTGAGCTGTTGTACACCCTTTACGTTGACTGGTTCTTGCATCCTGGCGAGTGCTTGGAATTTTTCCGGATTGGCTTCGACTCGTCAAACAGAGACCATGTACCCTAGTAGTTTTTCGGTTGGGACGCCGAACATGCACTTTTTGGGGTTGAGCTTGATCCTGTATTAGTTGAGTGCCTTGAAGGTTTCTCGGAGGTCGTTGAGTAATGTGTTTGATTTGTATGTTTTGATGACGATGTCGTCTACGTAAACTTGGACGTTTCTGCCAATTTTCTCCTTTAGGCATGCTTGCATCATCCGCTGGTATGTGGCTCCATTGTTTTTTAGTCCGAAGGGCATTGTCCTGTCGCAGAATACGCCATATGGAGTGATTAATGAAGTGTGGTCCTCATCTTCCTCCTTCATCCTGATCTGGTTGTACCCTGAGTATGCATCGAGGAAAGATAGGAGATCGCATCCTGCAGTGGAGTCAATGATCTGGTCAATCCTTGGGAGAGGAAAGTCATCCTTTGGGCAATGCTTGTTGACTGGTCCGTAGTCGACACACATGCATAGTATATAGGTATCTTTCTTGGGCCCTAGTACGGGGTTTGCGACCCACGTGGCCTTCTTTTTTTCTTAGATGAATTTCACGTCGAGTAGTCTATTCACTTCTTATCTGATGGCTCTGTGTTTTGGCTCGGAGAATATGCGTAGCGCTTGCTTTACTGGTTTGGTGTTTGGTTAGATCTGTAGTGCATGCTCCGCAAACTCTCGTGGTATTCCAGGCATGTCGGCTGGGCACCAGGTGAAGATTTTCCATTCCTCACGGAGGAAGGCTAGGAGGGCTATCGCCTATTCTTTGGGTAGGTGAGCGTAGATTCGAACCGTCTTCTCTGGGTCCGTCGGGTGCACTTGGTGGCTGACGGTGTCGCTATTGACACTGAATTCACGAGTGATTTATTTCATCTCGCTTCTGCTGGCGAGTGGATAAACACTCCTGTCTACCACCATTGCTATTTCCTCAAGTTCCTGATGTGCTCAAAATGTGTTGGAGGCTTGATGGAAGTCTCGATCGCATTGATCTGATTTGAGGAAGTTTCCGCTGACTGTGATGACCCCTGCGGGTCCTGGCATCTTGAGCTTGAGGTATGCATAGTGTGGGACTGCTATGAACTGTGCGAACATTGGTCGGCCGAGTATGGCATGGTATTGGGACTGCCAATCGAGCATTTCGAATTCTAGGGTTTCTCTTGCAAAGTTTCCCTTGTTGCCAAAAACTACATCGATCTTGATTGTCCCTACTAAAGAGGCCGCCTCGCCTGGTACTATGCCGTAGAGTGTGACGCCTGAGTTCTTCCAAGCTGATCGTGGGATCAACATTTTTCTTAAGGTGGCGGCGAAGATGATTTTTAGGCTGCTTCCTCCGTCCATGAATACCCGTGTTATATCATTTCCAATGATTTGTACCTCCAGAACAAATGGTGAGTGCCCTGGCCTTGGGATTGCAGGTGGGTGGTCTTCTTGCGAAAAGGTGATGCTGACTTTCGAATCGCATAGGTACTAGGGTTCTTTGACTAGGATGTCCTCGACCGCATGAACTTGGAGAGTGGTTGCTTCTTGCTTCTGATTTGATGGTCACCCTTCTTGGATCATGCACACATGACCGTGAGATGGTGGGTACTGCTCCTCTGTGTTGGGCGCCGGTGGCTGGGTCATTCTTCGAGCTTGTTTGGCTTTGCGCTCCTTCTCTTCCCTTAACCCGTCGGAGAGTTCGAGAAACATGCGACAGTTCCTGAGAGTATGGCCTGACCTAAGCCGTCCCTCATCGTCTTCGAAACAGTGGACCATGCAGGCTCCGTCGAGCTGCTCTCTGGTTGTGAGGTTGTACGAGTTGTCATTTCGTCTTTTCCCGACGAACCGATATGTCCGCGAGTGATCTTTGGAACGAGAGTGGAACCTTGGGTCCAGCTCGATCCCATCATGGATCAAGTGATCCTGGATCATCTTGGCGAACACTCGTCCCGCCTTCTGTCGGGATCATAGTATTCGCTAGGGCGGGTACTCGAGTCCGTGTCACAAGCCGTTGCTGCTGCGGGTGTTCGGTTGGTGATGGGAGCTGTCATCGCGGCTTTAGATTGGTCGAGCGAAATTTTGATGTGGTATTTCTGTGGCTGTTGAGGCGCTGGTTTTGGCCTTGCTACTGCGAATTGGGCTCGTCTTATGGATCGACGGTTCCTTCGCCCTTAGGCGCGTTTTGGTAGTTGCCAAAAAACAGATCTTGACCCACTCGTCGATCGAGTGTGTTGGGTGCCGCGACTGAGAGGATTGCGATGAATTTGAGCTCTTCGAGTGGCTTGAGTCTTTCTTGAGTTGTTGTCGAGGTCGCCGAGTTGCCAGTTGCTGATGAAGGAATCACCGAGATCGTGATTCCAACCTGCGTCTTCCCCATGGTCGGTGCCAATTGACGAGGATCGACGTCGGGAAATCCCATGGTAAGGTACCCTGGGTTTAGATCGTAGAGAGAGGTGCAGGTTGGCGATGCTCGTCGGCTAACAGGAGACATGTATTTACCCAGGTTTAGAGCCCTCGATCGGTAAAAACCCTACTTCTTGCTCTTCTGTATTATGATGGAGGCGATTACAGTGGAGGTCAAGGCTAGATCGCTCGAGACCGAAGGTGTTTCTATGAGATTGGATGCCTTAGACATCCCCTCTCCCAACCTTTATATACTAGGCTAGTGTAATAGCCCAGATTTCACAAAAATTAAAATTTTTGTTTTCAGTGTGAATTGTTTGATTGTCTGATTTGTTTGCGGTGTTTGCATCCCCGATTTATCGATTGGCGATTATTTTCCCCCTCTTATCTCATACCGGACGGAGACCGACCCTTGCCACCCTGACACTCGACCTTTGCGACACCAGGTTTCACCCGATCACCGTCGCGAAAACTGCACGAGACCAGCTGTAGCCAACGGAATGAAAAAAACCCATTTAATAAGTAAACGGGATATTTTATAGCGCGCCAAAAAATGTTCTCGGAACGGTTTCACCGCGAGGTGAACGCCTCCGGCTTGACGCGTTGATCACGCAGTTTGAAGTTTTACCCGAATCGGAGGTCCTGCGGACCCCCGACGGTCAGAAACGTAAACACCGCGCACGCGAGAGAAAAAGCGGGGATGTTTTTGCAAATTGCTAGCCACCTGGGCTATAAATAGATCACCCCACAACTTAGGGTTTCCCTAATCACCTAGGCAGCCACCAGCCCCCAGATCCAGATTTGAACCCCAAATTTCGCAGCTCTTTTTTCCCCCAAATTTGTAACCCTAGCCCCCCTCGATCTGGACCGGCAGATCGGCGGATCCAACGACCCAGGTATAGCCACGTCGTCCCGTGGATCCTCGCGAGCCGGCCTCCTCGCGTCGAATGCCTCCACGCCCGAGCCACCCATGCCTGCGCCAGCCACTACCTCCGGCGAGCCGAGCCACAGCGGCTGCGCCGCCGCACTGGCCAGGTCCTCCTCCGCGCCGCGCCTTCCCTTCTCCTCTCCCTTCTCCTGCTCCTCTCATCTACCTCTCTCTCTCTTCTGTGCAACAGCGCCGCCACGCCATGGATAGGAGCCCGGAGATCCCCAACCAGATCCGCCCAAGTTTGGCACCGCCGCGCCTCCCGCGACCTCCTTGCGCCTCGTTCCCGCCTTCGCGACGTGGCCTCGCCTCACCGGAGCTTCGCGCTGGTTAACGGCGCCGCCGACCTCCTCTGGTTCGAGCGGAGAACCTCCCGTCGACCGCTGCTGCACTCGTGTGGGCCTCAACCCCAACGGCCCAGATCCGCCTCGGCCCGCTAGTGCGTCCCTCCCTCACGGCCGCGCTAGCCTCCGCTCAAGGCGCGCGTGCGCTATCCAGCGCCCACCCCGCCTCTTGGGCCTTGGCCCGCAGAGGTGAGCTGCTTTTTTTCCTTTTCTTTTCTTTTTTTTTCTTTTCTGCAGCGGTAGTTCGGCCGGCCCAGTAGCTTTCGGCCCGTTAGATGTTTTTTTTCCTTTTCTAGTTTATTTAAATTGCAGATTGTATTTTTTTTGCGATACCCGTATCTTTTAGACCGTAGCTCGGATCGCAACGCGTTAAACATGAAACTTTTGCTCACTTTTTGAGTAGATTAATAAAATGTGCTCCTTTGTCATGTTTGACTTTGTTTACATGCTTTTAACTGCTAATTACAACTCTTGCCACTGAAAACTGTAATTGCAATAACTTTTTAATCGTACCTCTGATTAAAATGTTCTTTATTTGTAACTTGACTAGAATTGAATGTAGATTGTGTTTATGCTGCTCTTTCTTGCTAATAAAAATTATAAAATATTGTTTAGGGCAAAACAGTACCAAACGTTATAATTTTCGTGGGGTAAATAGTGGTAAGCATGTTTAGGAGTTTTCCCCACTTAAACTGACTAGCTTATATAGCTTACTTATGCTTCACCTTTTGTCATGATTGTGTGATATGCCATGCTTGGGTGAGATGCCATGTTAACAACCATTGCTTATGTTGTGTAGCTAAAAAACGTTAACCGTAGTAAAACGTGCAGTACCGTCGTGCGTGACGAATACTCCACTTAACCTATTAGTAATCGCTCTCGACGGTAGATGAGATACCGTAGTGTGTTGTATCGCGTTTCTTTCTTGTTGTTGATTGCTCGTGATTGCCTCGTAGTAATAGATGCTTTCTCGTCGATTGCTTTCCAGTGTTTCCTTCTTGTGTGCTCCCGCGGTTACTCTCAGAGACGTTGCGAGCTTGCAATCGACTTCACCTTCGGTTTCGTCTTCTCATCAGGTAAGGGGGAGCATATATCATGCTTATAACTTTCAGCTCACTCGCTCCTAGGTGTAGGATAGAACTATTGCTTGATCCTACCACTTTATATTCATGCCTCTCAAATAAACCCAAACAGTCATGTCCTCCACATCCAAGCAAACCTTGTTCGGCTATGTTACCATTGCTCGCTGCTCAGTGATACGGTGAGAATAGTTCTCACTCCTCGTTGGTTACCCCAAGTGGAAGTTGAGATGTAGCTAGCAGCAAATTTCCCCTATGTAGAGGATAGGGTTTGTCTCCCGTAGGACTCGCAGAAATACAAGAAGGTGGTAAAGTGAACAATGGCGCCGTTCCCAACCGAGGTTGCTAACTTCACCTGGACCTGCACACAGATACAAATAACTTTGCTCCCAACGAGTACAGAGTATTTGTCAATTCGTTTGGCCTTGCTGTTTACAAAGGATCAACGCAAAAGATAATGATAGTGGCAACTGAAAGTAAAGACTTAATGTAAATTGAGGGTGTAAACAATGATATGAAGATGGACCGGGGTCCCGTGATTTTCACTAGTGATGTCTCTCTCCCAAAAGACGATAAAAGTGCTAGCGAGGTAAACAAATCACAGTTGGTCAATTGACAGGATTATGAAGGCACCGCAATGCTAACTATGTTGCAAAGAAAGGAAGGGCTCAAAAGCAATGGGCAGTACGCCAAGGTAAGTAGACCGAAATCCAACTGCATCTACTACAAATCATCCACCTTGAGATATCTATACAGAACATCTCGCTGGTATTAAGTTGCGAATCCCACCCAAAGTGTAAATCCAAAGCAACAGACTACTGCATTAAATGAAATTTGCGTAAAGTAAACAATCCTTGCATCCGCGGATACAAGCACCGTTGTTTTATCCCTGGTGGCAACAGCACATCCTCTAGTCTCATGTTTCGGTCACTCAAGCCAGACATCAAGGGGCTGAACCCACAATCAAGCGTAACGCTCCCTCTTGGAGTTGCAACAAAATACTTGGCCAAAGTAAAATACGGCAATGGAGAACATGCAAGAATTTACTCAAGAACAAAATCTCATGTTTCTCTCACTCGTCCCCAGACCACTAGCCAGGTACAAGTCAAACTGGTCCACTCCCTTTCGATATTTGGAGCACCCATGCAATGGATGAGCGTGAGCAAGAAAGTTGACACCAAAAAGGCGAAACAGAAAGAAAGTGGAGGAGGAAGACAAAAAGGTGTGAAAGGCTCACATCAATGAGGACAATCATAGGCGAGAGAAGGCCATATGATACATATGATGTGAGGAGTAGGGATTGCCATGCGACGGATGCACATGTGAGATAAAAGCTCTCCAAGGGAACTAGTGGGGGTGCATGTAACTTGCTTGCTCAAGAAGACCTAGAGCTTGTTTGAGGAGGCTCATCATTGGAATATACAAGCCAAGTTCTATAGTGTGAAGGTCCCCACATAGCTATATGCATGAATGATGATCTCTATGGAGTACAAGGGGTAGAGGATGAAGTACTAGTGTGGATCTCTCAAAAGGAATAGTAGTGTGCCCCTTCTCTCTTTTTATTTTTCTTTTTCTCTTTTTTCTATTTTTGTATTTTTTGGTGGCCTCAATGGCTCTTTCTATTTAACTCTCATTTGTCCTCTTTGGGATCTTTTGATTTTGTCCTCTTTGGGATCTTTTCCTCACTTTAGGGGCAACACTCTATATTTTACAAGAATATAGGAGATCTTTCACACTTTACAAAGGTACTCACATAAAGAAGATATAACTATCATGATGCAAAGGTATGACATCAGGATCAAGTCATGAAAAGATGGATGTTGCATGGCAATGTATCTCGGAAAGGCTATGGAAATGCCTTGTAGGTAGGTATGCTGGCTGTTTTGAGGAAAGATATAAGGAGGCTTATGATGACAGAGCGTATCCTGCCAAGGGTTTGGATGCACCGGCGAAGTATGCGCCAACTCTCAAGGTGAGAAAGGGCAATGCACGGTACCGAAGAGGCTAGAAAAAGTATAGGTGGGTGGAAGTGTTAACTTTCGAATACTCACATTAGTCCGAAGAACTCATGCACTTATTATCGGTAACTTTGAATCTAATCAGGAGGTTCACAAAGAGACAAGTACCCCGATGAGGAGTGTATAGGGGTTTGGTTATCCTTGCGCATCCTCGACTCATGGTACGTGAGTGTTCTCTAATGTTCGAACCCTCTAGAGGTTAGTGATCCATCTAGTAGCTAGAGTTCTAAACATGGGTTTTGGTTTTCGAAAAACACACGGATTGCCCAAAATACGACATCTATCACTAATAGGGTCGAGCTCTTGACACCAAAAGTTCAAACATTACTCTAGTCAATACCTCAAAACTATTGCAAGTTACTACTACAAAGAGAATATCAACTTCCACTACCAACTTCTAGTCAAGACACAAAACTCAGTGCAACAGGCAAACTCTCTAACAAGATAAAACATGCAACCTATAGAAAGTTCAACCTAAAACAAAAAGAAAAGCTCTAGAAAAACTAAAGCACTACAACTAAACAGAGCAGCAGCTAGGAAAAGAAAAGAACAGCTCACAGCTAAAAGTAATAAGCATGAAAATTCTATGAGGAGTTCTAGTTCAAGCGGAGCGTGTATCTCTCCCACACAAAAGAGTAAGATGGGATCTGACTTGTTACTACAGCAAACAAAGCAAAAACAAACCTAGAAAAGTAAAGAGCGAGACGCTCCAAGTATAGCACATAACGCATGAAGTGATAAAAATATAGTGCAGCGAGGGACGAACTGATAATTGTTGATGAAGAAGGGGATGCACGGGGGCATCCCCAAACTTATACGCTTGAGTCTCCTTGAATATTTATTGGGGGTGCACATGGGCATCCCCAAGCTTGAGCGTTTGACACTCCAGGATCTTCTTTCATCATCTTCCATCGCACACTTGAAAACTCCCTTCATACATAACTCATTGTAGACTGATTAGAGAGGTTAGTTCCCTACTAAAATAATTTTTCTTTGCTTGAAATAAAGATAATCTTGAAGAGCTACTGTTTCGCAAGATTTCCATAAAGTTTTTGCAAAGAAAAAGCAAGCTTAAGGTTTGCAAAAGTAAGGAGAGAAAAAACGTGGCAGAATCTGTGAAAAACAGAACAACAGATAGAAACAAATTTTTTAGGGGTACTTCTGCAACTCAAATAAAAAAACTCAGAACATATGCAAGTTTCGTAATTGTATAGAGAACGCCTTGTAAACAATTCAGCTCAAAAAGATGAACTTGGATTTTTCCATGATTTTTCTAGTCACGAGGACAGAATCTGTTTTCTGGACAGCATGTCACAACTTTCACTTCCTTTGTCGTATGAGGCTATAAAAGGCACAAAGATTGAAAAGTAAAGATACAATGATGTTGCTACAGTAGTAAACATCATCAAGACCACTAAGAACAGAAGAAAAGAAAAAAGAAAAATCTAAATTCGTTGCGGGCTGCCTCCCGAAAGCGCTTCTTTAAAGCCATTAGCTAGGTTTAAAGCAGTAGATCAAGTCTTTTCAAGAGAATAACTAGCCCATGTGACGGACTCAAAAGGTAACTTAATCTTTTTCCTAGGGAAATGTTCCATCCCTTTCTTGAGAGGGAATTGGAATTTGATATTCCCCTCTTTCATGTCAATAACAGCACCAACTGTGCGAAGAAAAGGACGTCCCAAAATAATTGGACAAGAAGGTTCACATTCAATGTCCATAATAGTAAAATCAACGGGAACATATTTGTCATTGACAATGATAAGAACATCGTCGATCTTCCCCAAAGGTTTCTTTACGGAAGAATCAACAAGACGAACGCCAAAAGAACAAGGATAAAAAGGTTTCAAGTCAAGCATATCATACATTCTTTTGGGCATAACAGAGGTACTTGCTCCAACATCACAAAGAGCATAACAAGAGAAGTTATTCAATTTGATTTTTATCATAGGATCCCAACCATCTTCTAGCTTCCTAGGTATGGAGGCTTCTAGTCTGAGCTTCTCCTCCCTAACTTTGATTAGAGCATTGGTGATATGCTCTGTGAAGGCAAGATTAAGTGTGCTAGTGTGGGGGTCTCTAGACATCTTGTGTAGGAAACCAATAACTTCGGGTAAAGTGCAGTTGTCAAAGTCTAGGTCACTACTATCTATCAAGGAGGTAGTGATATCATTTAAGCTCACTTTTTTGAAAGCCTCTATGTTCATAGAGGCTTCTTCATCTATGGTTGAGGTGGTAGCATCACCATTGATAGGTCCAGTGGGACTAGGGGTGTGATGGGTGCTAACTGTTTGGACATCCTCAACTACTTGGATAGTGGCTACTGTGTGGTAGGTAGGAAGTCTCTTAATTCTATCATCTTCCTTGGGAATGACTTCTGGTTTGGCTGCCATCTGGTTTATCAAGGTAGATTGGGTGCGAGACATGTTTTAAACATAGGTCTCAATGGCAGTGAGTCTAGTTTGGAGGCTGGAAATGTCACTATTCAGGCTCTCAAGTTGTTTGCTAATGTTTTGCAGGATAGAGGAATGCTCATCTAACTGTCTGGAAAAGGCCTTGTTTTGTTCAAACTGTGTGTGCATATAGCTTTTGGTGACCTTTTCTTTTTCTATAAGTTTCTCATAGCTGGGTAGGTCTCTTTCTCTATAATTCTGGCTGTAGGAGTTGCTATTACCGTTCCCATAGTTGTTGGATGGGAAAGGCCTAGGATTGTTGCTACCAAAATTACTCCTATAAGAAGTATTGTTGAAGTTGTTTCTAGAGATAAAGTTCACATCTATTTGTTCTTGAGCAACCAAATAATTTAAAGGAACATCCTGAGGATCAATAGGAGCTTGCTTGGTAAGTAGAGACATGATAAGGTCAACCTTTTCATTTAGAGAGGAGATCTCCTCGACATAATTTACCTTCTTACCAGTTGGAGATCTTTCGGTGTGCCACTGAGAGTAGTTCAGCATCATCTCATCAAGTAGCTTCGTGGCAGCACCAAGTGTGGTTGACATAAAAGTTCTTCCCGCGGCCGAATCTAACAGGTTCTCGAGGTGAAGTTCAAGCCTGCATAAAAAGTCTGGATAACCATCCAGGTAGTCAGTCCATGTGTGGGGCAGATCTTGACAAGCATCTTCATACGTTCCCATGCCTGGGCAACATGTTCATTATCCAATTGCCTGAAATTCATAATGTTACTCCTCAATTGAATAATTTTAGAAGGGGGATAGTACTTCCCGATAAAAGCATCCTTGCACTTATCCCAAGAATCTATGCTATTCTTAGGCAAGGATTGAAACCAGATTTTAGCTTCATCCCTCAAAGAGAAAGGAAAAAGCTTAAGCTTAACAATATCACCATCTACCTCTTTGTACTTTTGCATATCACAAAGCTCAAGAAAATTATTGAAGTGCAAAGCAGCATCATCTGTAGCACCAGAGAATTGATCTTTCATAACAAGGTTCAGCAAAGCAGGTTTAATCTCATAAGAAGGTGATGAAGTAGCAGGTGGAGAAATAGGAGTGCAGATAAAGTCACTGTTGTTGTGACTAGTGAAGTCACACAACTTAGTGTTTTCATTGGAACCCATAATAGAAGCAGGTATTTTTGGTATTTTTGATAAGGGACACAAAAGTAAAAACTGAAAGGTAAACTAACAAGACTAAAATGCAAAGATAAAAGATAGTGTGCAACTCCCCTATCTTGTAGACTGGAGTCCCCGGCAACGGCGCCAGAAGTTGGCTTGATACGGCGAGGATAGTTCTCACTCCTCGTTGGTTACCCCAAGTGGAACGTGAGATGTTGCGTAGCAGCAAATTTCCCCTATGTAGAGGATAGGGTTTGTCTCCTGTAGGACTCACAGAAATACAAGAAGGTGGTAAAGTGAACAATGGCGTCGTTCACAACCGAGGTTGCTAACTTCACCTGGACCTGCACACAGATACAAATAACTTTGCTCCCAACGAGTACAGAGGAGTTGTCAATTCCTCCGGCCTTGCTGTTTACAAAGGATCAACGCACAAGATAATAATAGTGGCAACTGAAAGTAAAGACTGAAAGTAAATTGAGGGTGTAAACAATGATATGAAGATGGACCGGGGTCCCGTGATTTTCACTAGTGATGTCTCTCTCCCAAAAGACGATAAAAGTGCTAGCGAGGTAAACAAATCACAGTTGGGCAATTGACAGGATTATGAAGGCACCGCAATGCTAACTATGCTGCAAAGAAAGGAAGGGCTCAAAAGCAATGGGCAGTACGCCAAGGTAAGTAGACCGAAATCCAACTGCATCTACTACGAATCATCCACCTTGAGATATCTATCCAGAACATATCGTTTTTATTAAGTTGTGAATCCCACCCAAAGTGTAAATCCAAAGCAACAGACAACTGCATTAAAAGAACTTTGCGTAAAGTAAACAATCCTTGCATCCTCGGATACAAGCACCGTTGTTTTATCCCTGGTGGCAACAGCACATCCCCTAGTCTCATGTTTCTGTCACTCAAGCCAGAAATCAAGGGGCTGAACCCACAATCAAGAATAACGCTCCCTCTTGGAGTTGCAACAAAATACTTGGCCAAAGTAAAATACGGCAACGAAGAACATGCAAGAATTTACTCAAGAACAAAATATAAAAGAGAAGAACCAAATATATTACTCATCACAATCTGAAGATAGTCTCATAATCCATCAAATCCCAACAAAATCAGCATAGCAACGGCAGAAAATTACAAAGGTGCCTCGATCATGTGAGGCAGCTCACGAGGTGTCGAAAGTGGAGGCACAAAGAGGGGAGAGGAACATCACATAGCTACTGGTCACGGACCCATGGTCCAAGGGGAACTACTCACGGTACATACGGGAGGTGTCCATGGCTATGGATGGTCTCCCGGAGGGGGTAGCTTCTCCCGGCAGGGTGCCGGAGCAGCTTCTCCAGGCAGCCCCAATCTTGAAGCGGCGGTTGCGCTGGTACAGAGGCGAGATCATGGAAAAGAGATCGATATTAGGGGTTTCCACCCCGAGGGAGGGCTAAATATAGGCGGAGCGGGGTGTCGAGGGGACCCACCAGACAGCCAGGAGGCCACCTGGCGCGGCCTAGGGTGGGGCCGCGCCAGGGACCCTCAAGGTCTTCTGGTGGTGGCCCCCTCCGCTGCCTTGGTTATTCCAGAAGCTTCCGGGTCGCTGATTTTTTATCTGATTTTTCTGGATTTTTTGGAGCACTTTTAATGACCGGAAAACCTGAAATACAAAAACAGCAGAAAACAACTGGCAGCTGGGTGCACTGGGTTAATAGATTAGTCCAAATATGCTCAAAAGTGTATGAAAGTTCAAGAAAAACATGGCAAAGTCACACAAAACATGCATGGAGCAAGCAGAAATTATAGATATGTTTGGGACGTATCAACATCCCCAAGCTTAATTCCTGCTCGTCCTCGAGTAGGTAAATGATAACAAGCATAATTTCTGTGGTGACATGCCACACAACCATAAAAGGTCTTTTAAGTAAAGCAATCAAAGCATGCAATTCAATTCAAGTCTTAACAGGCAAGAGTCTATATTAGCATTGACACAAGCAATAAAAGAACAGAAGGTGCAAGAGCTCTCGCTGTCCGTGACTCGAATGTCTCTAGATGGTGTTTGCGTGCAAGCAGGGGACTGGGAAAAAGAGAGAAAAAAGGTTGTTGAGAACAACTATCTACTAAAGTTTCACACTTAGTCTCCTTTGGATTCTTATCTTGACTCGTCCCCAGACCACTAGCCAGGTACAAGTCAAACTGATCCACTCCCTTTCAATATTTTTAGCACTCATGCAATGGATGAGCGTGAGCAAGAAATTTGACACCTGAAAGGCGAAACAGAAAGAAAGTGGAGGAGGAAGACAAAAAGGTGTGAAAGGCTCACATCAATGAGGACAATCATAGGCGAGACAAGGCCATATGATACATATGATGTGAGGAGTAGGGATTGCCATGCGACGGATGCACATGTGAGTTAAAAGCTCTCCAAGGGAACTAGTGGGGGTGCATCTAACTTGCTTGCTCAAGAAGACCTAGAGCTTGTTTGAGGAGGCTCATCATTGGAATATACAAGCCAAGTTCTATAGTGTGAAGGTCCCCACATAGCTATATGCATGAATGATGATCTCTATGGAGTACAAGGGGTAGAGGATGAAGTACTAGTGTGTATCTCTCAAAAGGAATAGTAGTGTGCCCCCTTCTTTCTTTTTATTTTTCTTTTTCTCTTTTTTCTATTTTTTTATCTTTTGGTGGACTCAATGGCTCTTTCTATTTAACTCTCATTTGTCCTCTTTGGAATCTTTTGATTTTGTCCTCTTTGGGATCTTTTCCTCACTTTAGGGGCAACACTCTATATTTTACAAGAATATAGGAGATCTTTCACACTTTACAAAGGTACTCACATAAAGAAGATATAACTATCATGATGCAAAGGAATGACATGAGGATCAAGTCATGAAAAGATGGATGTTGCATGGCAATGTATCTCGGAAAGGCTATGGAAATGCCTTGTAGGTAGGTATGGTGGCTGTTTTGAGGAAAGATATAAGGAGGCTTATGATGACAGAGCATATCGTGCCAAGGGTTTGGATGCACCGGCGAAGTATGCGCCAACTCTCAAGGTGAGAAAGGGCAATGCACGGTACCGAAGAGGCTAGAAAAAGTATAGGTGGGTGGAAGTGTCAACTTTCGAATACTCACATTAGTCCGAAGAACTCATGCACTTATTATCGGTAACTCTCAATCTAATCAGGAGGTTCACAAAGATACAAGTACCCCGAGGAGGAGTGTATGGGGGTTTGGTTATCCTTGCGCATCCTCGACTCATGGTACGTGAGTGTTCTCTAATATTCGAACCCTCCAGAGGTTAGTGATCCATCTAGTAGATAGAGTTCTCAACAGGGGTTTTTGGTTTTCGAAAAACACACGGATTTCCCAAAATACGACATCTATCACTAATAGGGTCGAGCTCTTGACACCAAAAGTTCAAACATTACTCTAGTCAATACCTCAAAACTATTGCAAGTTAGTACTACAAAGAGAATAGCAACTTCAACTACCTACTTCTAGTCAAGACACAAAACTCAGTGCAACAGCAAAACTCTCTAACAATATAAAACATGCAACCTATAGAAATTTCAACCTAAAACAAAAAGAAAAGCTCTAGAAAAACTAAAGCACTACAACTAAACAGAGCAGCAGCTAGGAAAAGAAAAAGAACAGCTCACAGCTCAAAGAAATAAGCATGAAAATCCTATGAGGAGTTCTAGTTCAAGCGGAGCGGGTATCTCTCCCACATAAAAGAGTAAGCTGGGATCTAACTTGTTACTACAACAAACAAAGCAAAAACAAACCTAAAATGTCATGCATCATACTTGATCGTGCTTGTTTGTTCATTGCTTGCTCATGATTGCTCCGTAGTGATAGTGGTATCCCGTTGATTGCTTTTTCCAGTGTTTACTTCTTGTGTGCTTCCGCGGGTACCTCTCTGAGACGATGCGGGCTTGCGATCGACTACACCTTCGACTTTGTCTTCTCATCAGGTAAGGGGGAGCATATATCATGCTTATAACTTTCAGCTCCCTCGCGCCTAGGTGTAGGATAGAACGATTGCTTGGTCCTACCACTTCATATTCATGCCTCTCAATTAAACCCAAATAGCCATGTCCCCCACATTGCAGCAAACCTTGTTCGTCTATGTTACTATTGCTCGCTACTTAGCCACTGCATAGTATGCATGCTAGGATGCTATCAATTGTTATCTTCTATTACTCATTATTATATTGTTGTGGATGATATGATTAATATAATGTTGACTATATTCGACGAAGGATGGAAGGTCTAGGCTATCCCGCCTCGATGCTTTGTTCCATTCGAGTCACCTAGGACCCGCGTTCCGGGTATTATGTCTCTTGACGAGCGTGCCTAACCGCGTGTGGGATACTATGGGGTCCCCTCTTCTTACCTACCCAGCTTCAAACATTTCTAGTGGTGGCCTAAGCTAATTTACCATTTGAAACCGTGTGTGTGACTGGTGAGCTCCCAACAGATTTGAAACAACTCGGGCCAGCGGAGACATGGTTGCTCTTGTTGGTCCACACTAGTGAGGTAGGGTGCTTCCCACATGTGAGGGGATCAGTTACCTCGACCTTAGCCTTACAGAAGAGTCCGATCCGAGAGCGTGGCCGAATTTTGGATTGGGTGTCGACTCCCCGGGGGCCACCCGGATTTGTGCGTTGTTAGTTAGAGGGACCTGTTGTTTCGGATCTCTCGGAACTAAATCATAAAATGGTTGCCTGTGATGGGTAGCAACTGAGAGAGATGGGCGTGCGTGCGGAGCCTTGTAATGGGCAGTTGGTACACCCCTGCAGGGTTAAATCTTTTCGAGAAGCCGTGTCCACGGTTATGGACGACTTGAGACCTACTCCTTGTTCATAGACAACAACAACTGAGATAATCTTAATAACTTGATCAATGTGCGTGTGCCTTGACTGCTTCTTCTTCGTCTGGATGCGAAGGGGAGGACAATGATAGGATAGGTGTTATGCTTGAGTAAGTAGTTGATAGCAAGACTTGTCGGAGGCGATTCGTCATCGAATGCTTGGTTCTCATCTTACTCTAAAATAGGCCGTTAGCAACTCATATATTTCTAGTGCATCTGCAACCTCACCACTACCCCCATCTTACCCGTGAGAAGTTAGTTACAAGATTTTTGATATAGCTCACCTCTTTCTTTTCTCTTTTACGCACGTTATGCAACGATCTTGGACTTCAGAGGAGCTCGACGACCCTTCTTCTGGACGCCTTCACAAAGACTCGATGATGACTAGTTAGGTGGATCCCGGCGGAGAGCCTGGACCCGTGTGGATGTGGGAATGGTGTGTTTTACCTTTGCCACTAGGCATTTGATTGTAGTCTGTACTCAGACAATATCTTCCGCTGTTGTATTGTATTAAGGCAGTTGTATGCCGACTTGTATGAGATGTTGTATCCTTGTAGATGTAATGTTGTGATATCATGTTGGAAATCCGGGGCATATGGCATTGTCTTATGCCGCGGTGGGACCGATATGTGCTTCGTCCCTGGATCTTAATGGAAAAATCTAGATCTGGAACAGTACCGCATATCGGGCCTTATAGTTGGTATAAGCAATAAGAGGGTAAAAGCAAATAAATTAAATTATGAGAAGGTGCAGCAAGGTGGCCCAGTCCTTTTGTGCAAAGGATAAGAAAAAGGATCTAACCTTATAAATACTAAAGCGTTCTTGAGGACACACGGGAGAGATAGTCATGTACCTTCGCCATATTTTTTATCGGTACTATGTTTTGTGTTGATAAGTGTTGTGTGGGTGGACCTATGCTAGTGCACTTTCTAGACTAAGATAAGAACACTCTTATGATTAAACCTCTTGCAAGCATCCGAAAATGCAAGAGAGAAATTAAGGCAAAGGCTAACCATAGCAATAAACTCTAGGATCCATCAATCCCTCGTGCAAAAGTGTGAGAACTGGGGTTCAGGTTTCTTTCACTCCGACAACCCACCATAAGCATACCTTATACACAATTCATTCCCCTAGGTCCTTAAAAAGGCGAAGTGTTGTGTAGTAGACGTTCACACAACACCACTAGAAGAATAACACCACAACTTAAATATCAAACAACACATATTACTTCAACATCATATGACTACTAACAACTAGACTTCTCCCATGTCCTCAAGAACTAAAAGAACTACTCACAAGACATAAAAGAGATCATGATCATAGGGGATAAATATATGATAAACAATCTGGTCATAACAATAATTCTCCAACAAAACTCAATAGCATTCACCACAAGGAGTAATGAACGCCGGTAGAGTAGAGGGTATGGATAGTACAAGTTACAACTTGGATTGAAATGGTGAGATGAGATGGGATGAAGATTAATATGGTGCTGATGGTGAGGATGATGTTGATGATGATCTCGATGATGCCCGTGATGATGGTGATGACGATGAGTACGATCTCCCCCTCCGGGAGGATTTCTCCCCGGCGGAATCTGCCCATCGAAAACTTCTTTTATTCTCGGTAGGTTTCCGCCATGGAGCGGCGGCGGAACTCCGGAAACTCTTCTTGTTCTGGGTTTTTTAGTTGATGGTGAAGATATAGGCCAAGGGGGGGCTCTCGGGAGTGGGGCCCACCTCCCACGCGGCCAGGTGGCGCGACCTAGGGGGTGGACGCGCCACCAGGGCGCCTGGAGCCTTGGTGGCCCCCCCTCCGGGTGCCCTTCGTCCAGTCTTCGTTATATCTTCTGAAAATTACACCCTGTGAATTTTAGGTCATTTGCAGATGTGCTGATATGGCCACTTGTTGTGCACTTCTCCCCGCTAATTCCTGCGCCTGCTGTTTCGGCACGGGAAAGTTTCAAAGTGTGTAAAACAAGCCAAAACACTATAATAACATCATCATAATATGAAATATATCAATGAATAGAGGTAAATTATGATATAAAATAGTGATGCATTTTGGACGTATCAACTCCCCCAAGCTTAGACCTCGCTTGTCCCCAAGCGAATACTGAGCTCGGTAAACCTGTCCACAAGTGTAGAGAGTGAAGTGTCGATAATAAGAATACATACAAGAAGCATCATAATTCCTCCTACTAAACTCAAGCATCCTCAACAACACCTCAACTCATATGGCCCTTATAAAAGAGTAATATCAATTAAAATCAAAAGTAGGACCGAGAAAACTCATCAAATCATGGCAAACATATCCTTTGGTAAAAAACAACTAATAACTTTTAACTTTTTCTCTCTCCTTTATATTTTGATGAGATCATTTTAAGCTTTGTGAAAGAACATGTTATTAGTCAAGAAGTGAAAACGCTAACACAAAGGAAGATGTTTGATGTAGCAAGGCTCAACAAACAACTTGTTTATCTTAATGATAATGTAAAAAAAGATGTAATATGGGAATTCTCAATGAAACAATATAAAGGCATGCATCTCTTGTCAACATTAGGTGTCTGCTCTTTGTGGGATGGAAAGAAGTGGGTTTACTGACTCAACATAAAAGTAAAGGCTTAGCCCTTCGCATAGGGAAGTAGGGAAAACGCATGTGCTAGATATTTTGGAGGTTTTGAAATCAATAAAGGTTATAAAATATGATTTTGAGAGGTGCGTAATTCGTCAACGAATGCTAGTACATAACCCAATTACTTCAAATGCTGGGCAATTTTCGAGGAATGGCTCCCAAGTGGGGACGATCACATCCCCTTAATCTCCTTTGTTTATCATTGCCAAAGTTTTCTGATTTCTCATGAACAAAGCGTGAAGGAGGGTTTGTTTGTTGTATTATATTTTACGAGCTGGGCGCACTCATGCCAATTCCTCCTCGTATTAGGGGTTTGTAGATTAGACATGCAATCCCAAGATAAAACATGTCCAACATGAGCAGATCATGAATTACCTAGTACTTCCTCATGAGCTAAAACAGAGGCCCAAAACAAGGGGTATACTATTTTGAAGGTTTAAAGATAGCACATGAATAATATACTTTAGGAGTGGCGGTGAAATAGCACGAACAGGGAATGTATGGTAGACTCTTTGGAAGGTTATGGTTTCAAGGTATGGTGCACAAGCAGTAATCCCTCTTAGTACAGGGTCTGGCTAGCAAAAGCTTTTAAAAGCAGGAAAATTATGTTGGCTTGGATGCAAAACAATATAAAGTCTACATTAAGGGTTGGCATGAAACATCAAGTTGTATTCCTTGTCAGCATAACACTTCAAGCATAAGAACATAAGGGTTTTGGCTATGTTGCTACTAGAAGAACTCATGCTTGTTGTTATGACCAAAGCTATGTTTGCCCAGATTAAATAAAGTTTTGAAAGCCATACCTGATATATGAGATCAATACTCCCATAAGAATCTTCATATAAGGTTGATTGCGTGAAGAGAATACCGAGTGCAGCGAAGAAACCAATAGACTTCTCATTAATATTCCATCATAGACACTGCACACTCACGGATACAAAACTCTCCACATAGGAGTGATAGACCTCAATGCATACACCTATTTTATAAGATAACTTCCCTAGACATGATACGACACTAAACTTGACCACAAACGACAAAGATAAAGATAAAGATACCGGGCATTCCCCAGAGCTTGGACAAGCTAAGGGGATGCCATTAACCATGAATATTTATTCTTGATCTCTGTTCTTGTACAACGGGTAGGTTTCAGAAAAACATTTCCAAGGCAAACGTCCTCCATCCACACAGGATTCTTTTTTTTCCTGGATCCTGCAGTCGGCAACTAGGCCCAAGCGCAAAAACTTTAGTTCATACTCACAATTCTGATTTTGGAGGTCAAAGATGTGTCCCTGCAGCTCGGACACTTTGGTTTCCAGTGCGGATACGCTTGAATATACTTCCTTCATCTCCTCCTCATGTTGCTTCTTCAGCTTGGTGATGATTTCGGCGTTGGACCCAACACCACGCTCGATCATCAACTTGTACTTGAAGACTTCTTGCTCCACTTCTTCCATCCTGGCCTTGGTGCTTCCCTCCTTGACAGGTCCCTTCAGATCTTCTTGATGAAGGGCACCATCCTCCACCCAAAGTGTTTGGGGATGCCTCTTCACCTCTTTGATGTACGGGTTGATGACGTTGACGAGGAACTTGTCCTTGGGGGAACTTGGGGAAGCCATGACACCTAGGTTTTGCTGAAAGTTTTCCTGGTGACAACACATCGAAACGAGAACGCACGAAATCGCAAGATACAAAGTCGGGACGATCCAGGCAAATATATAGCAAAAATTTCTGCAACAAAAGGAAGGTAACAAGCCAAAGTGGGGACGAAGATGGACTTCGGGGCTCCCAGGCGGCCTCCTGGCGCGGCCAGGGAGCAGGCCGCGCCACCAGGGCGCCTGGGCCCCCTGGAGCTCGTTTCCAGCTCCATTTCGGCTCCGAATTTTCCTAATTTTTCAAAAACACGTAATACGAGACTTTTATGGATGTTCGCAAAGTTTTCTTACCGTATTACATACCTATTCTTATTCTGATCCTGCTGGCGTCTGAATCTGGGCTGCAACATGTTCTTCATGAGTGGTTGTGCGTATTGTATCCACATGAACATTGACAGGGTCTCCTGCCAGGTAATGCTTCAATCTTTGCCCATTTACAACCTGAGGTTTGGTTCCTTGAAAATTATCAATCTTGTTTGCACCGGAGTGGTAGAATTCTTCGATGTGAAAAGGTCCTTCCCATCTTGAAAGTAATTTACCTGGAGAAAACCTGATTGCAGAACCTTGTGTGCATTCCTCTCACCGACGTGATGCCCTCTATAGGGACTATCGTGACAATCCCTCAAGATATCCTTCTGCTCATGCTCCGGTATGCATCTTCTCACTACCCCGTCTGCACATTCTCTGAAAAGGTGAGGGTCATCCCAAAAGTAATATCTCAAATCGTGGAAGAATTTCTTCCTTTGTTGGAATGTCAAACCTGGAGGTAAAAACTTGGTGACAATAAAGTTAGCATAATCCGCAAACCAAGGATTAGAAATAGATTGTATTCTCAAGACATCTAATTGTTCATCAGGAAAACTATCATTAACAGGAATAGGATCATGTGGTATATTTTCTATCCTGAAGAGGTTGTCCACTACTAGATTGTCCGCTCCTTTCCTGTCAACAATCTGCAAATCAAATTCTTGAAGAAGAAGAACCCATATGATAAGTCTAGGTTTGGCATCCTTCTTCTCCATAAGGTACTTAATAGCAGCATGGTCAGTATGAATAATGACTTTGGAATCAACAATATAAGGTCTTAATTTATCACAAGCAAACACTACTGCTAAAAATTCCTTTTCAGTAGTAGAATAATTCTTTTGAGCACTATCAAGGGTCTTGCTAGCATAATGTATAACATTCAATTTCTTATCAACCCTTTGTCCTAACACAGCTCCAACATCAAGGTCACTAGCATCACACATAATCTCAAAAGATAAATTCGAGTTAGGTGGTTGGACTATAGGAGCAGTTATTAAAACTTCCTTAAGAATCTCGAAGGCTTCCTTACAATCCTCATCAAACACAAAAGGAATATCCTTCTGGAGAATATTAGTGAGGGGTCTTGAAGTCTTAGAAAATTATTTAATAAATCTTCTTTAGAAACCATCATGACCGAGAAAACTACGAATACCTTTGATGTCCCTTGGATAGGGCATCTTCTCAATTGCTTCGATCTTGGCCCTGTCCACCTTGATTCCTCTTTCGGAAATCTTGTGGCCAAGAACAATCCCTTCGTTGACCATAAAGTGACACTTCTCCTAGTTGAGTACCAAGTTTGTCTCCTCACATCTCTGCAAAACTTTATTAAGGTTGTGGAGATAATGGTCAAAAGAGGTTCCATAGACGGAGAAATCGTCCATGAAGACCTCTACAATTTCCTCAACTAAACCATGAAATATAGCAGACATATACCTTTGAAAAGTAGCAGGGGCATTGCATAAACTGAAAGGCATACGTCTATAAGCATATGTACCAAAAGTACAAGTAAAAGTGGTCTTCTATTGATCGGCAGTGTTAACATAACTTCGAGAGAAGCCAGAATATCCATCAAGATAGAAAAAATGGGTGATTTTGGATAACCTTTCAAGCATTTGGTCGATGAACGACAACGGTTAGTGGTCCTTCCTCGTCGCCTTGTTCAACTTCCTATAATCAATACACATTCTATATCCAATAATAATTCTCTGAGGGATTAGTTCATTCTTATCATTAGGAACAACAATTGTGCCTCCTTTTCTAGGAACACAATGCACTGTACTTACCCACTTACTATCATCTATAGGGTAGATAATACCTGCGGCTAGAAGCTTGAGGATTTCGGTCCTCACACATCCTTCATCTTTGGGTTTAACCGTCGTTGATGATCAACAACCGGTTTAGCATCTGGCTCAAGATTGATAGTATGTTGACAAATAGATGGACTAATCCCCTATAGGTCGTCAAGGGTTTATCCAATAGCACCTCGGTGTCTACGAAGGGTTCCCAATAACCGCTCTTCTTCATATCCTGAAAGGTTAGAATTGATAATAACATGATATACTTTCTTTTCATCTAAATAAGCATACTTGAGCGTATCGGGAAGCGGCTTGAGATCAAACACCGGGTCTTCTTTGGGCTGTGATAAAATTCCTAAAGGTTCATTTGGAAGGTTGTGCTTCAGGATAGAAGGTTGTCTCAAGAAGGCTTCATCTAATTCATTTCTTTCCTGCATATGCATATCATTATCATGGTCCTCCATATATTGCTGCAAAGGATCGTTAGGAGGAATAGCAATAGAGGTAGTATCTTCAATAATTTTATCATTACTAGGCAAATCAGTACCGCGAGTTTGTTTGGAGAATTTAGAAAATTTAAATTCATACGACTCACCATTGAATTCAACAAATACTTTCCCTTTCTTGCAATCTATAATAGCTCAGCAAGTTTTCAGAAAAGGTCTACCAAATATAATAGGACAAAAATTATCTTGAACTGAACCAAGTACTAGAAAGTCGGTAGAATATTTTACGTTTCCGCATAAGACTTCAACATCTCTCACAATTCCAATAGGAGAGATAGTTTCTCTGTTTGCAATCTCTTGAAGTTCTGTCACATCCCAACTTTTTATTCTTGTTTATTAGAATAGCAAATTTTAGGGTCAACAAAAATCTTGCTTAGTTGTGATGTGATGAGGATCATAATTGCTATGCCATGTCTTGCTTGCTAAGATTGCTCTTGTCTTGCTTTGTTTTACTTGCTTGCTAATTTTGTTATTGTCTTTACTTTTTTTAGATTATATGGTTACACTTTCCTTGCTTGTTAAATAATTAACTCATAAAATAAATACTAGGCTCACAACATTTTACAACATATAAAATTAGTATCAATAAAATATTGCCTAAATAAATATGTTTTTGCACATATATTCATGATTTAAATATTTAAAATTACCTATATAGCAGGAGGTATTTATTTAAAATTTTCAAAAATTCTAAAATTGTTAATTGTTATTACTATAATAGTGATAATACTATTAACCTCATTAAATTTTTTCTAAAAATCCTAAATAATTTAGGATAATACTTCTGGAGTATTACAAAGATTTTAGGAGGTGTAACGCTGAATAGTTGTTCAAATTTAAATCGAAACTAATGTAGAAGTTTGGTAAAACAAATGGTAGCGGTATAATTTTTTTAGAAGAGTACCTAGTTTACTGGCCCGAGCCCATCTATTTTAACCCTAAACCACGCCCAGACCCCACCTACCATCCTCACTCTCGCATGCATTGACCTCAGCGATGACGTCATGGCGCGTCTAGTCGCCCAATCCATGTTGTAGCGCACAGATCACCCTCGTGGCCTTGCCAACACAGGATGTACCTATAATACCCCGGATATTTGAAATGCTCGATTAGAAAATTCATTGTGAAAGTTGACTAAAGTTTGACTTTTGAGATATACGATGAATGCAAAATCCGAGAATTTAATTGCGTATGTCCCGTCGAGCAGATAAAAAAGATATATAGTTGTCCGAAATAGAGTTTATATCTGTACTTAGGGCTCTCCCATTGCATTGTTTCATAGCACGGTACCATAGGAGCAATAAAAACTTAAGATACAACCTCTACAATGCGTTGTTTCTTAGAAGTTGTATTTTATTTAATGATTTTACCTTCATGCATAAATGTGATTGGTCTAACCATGCTTTTTTGCATATGGCCACGTGCAAGAGTTGTATCTTAGCTAAGAGAAAGTACAATAGTGCCTAGTCAGCTGACTATAAGGAATTAAATATTATATTTGTGCTTAGTTGGAGGAGAGAGAAGAGGAGAGAGAAGAGAAGCGGGCTACTAAGAGCATTGTTAATAATATAGCCAGCTGCTGGCTATAAGGTGTTGCCATATCATCTATAGCCAACCTTATAGCCAACAAGTACAATAACTAGATGAAAATATGTATTACTTTATTGATATATGACCCACATGTTAGTCACACAAAGTGTCTAGGAGCACGTGTTGCAGCCGGCTGTTAACTAGTAGCCCGCTTCTCTTCTCTCTCTTCCAACTAAACAACAATATACTATTTTATTCCTTATAGCTCGTCTAGTCTCAGCTCTATTGTACTTGCTCTAATTAGTAGCCAGCTGCAACACGTGCTCCTAGGCACTTTGTGAGATAGACATGTGGGCCATATATTGCTAAAATAGTACTCTTTATAATCTTACTATTGTACTTATTGACTATAAGGTTAGCTATAGATGACATGACATCTCCTTACAGTCAGCAGCTGGCTATACTATTAACCATGCTCTAAGATACAACATCCTTCTTTTTATTCATTAAATAATATGTCACATAAGCAAAATGCCTATGATTACATGTTAAGATACAACCATTAGGAGTACCCTTAGCGAGTTGATCAATCCCAGCCTTTGATTAGTCTAAAAAAAAATACAGCTAACCTACTCGAATTACAATAGAGAAAAACAGAGCATATATTATCCTTCGTTGGCCAATCCTAACACACGTTACCAACCGATCCCTAATCCTTTGCACCGCCGCCGCCGCCTTCTGTGATGGCTCGCTGCTGGTGGCGCTTCGCCGGAGTTGAGTGTCGTGGGCGAGCTCAGCGTGGTCGCCCCTGCCCCCTGCTGCTATTTCCGTTGGTCGCTGGACTCCAGGTACTTGGCCTTGCTCCAGTTCATCCACGGATTAAGTGCTGCTCCATCTTTTAGTTCCACTCCCCCACGCTGGATACCTAGTTACACACGCGCATCTCCAGCAACGTGAATGACTAGTATTATTAGCACTTGCACCTTTCTCTCATGCTATTTTAATTGATTGGGAAAACTATCCAACGATGAATGCCTAGTGTACAAGCACTACTTGTTCAGATTTTCTGGAGCGTCTTAGCTTATTTTGCATCAGATTTTTCCGTGCTGTACAACCCGAGTTTTATTGTTCTTGTCTTTTGCACCGAACCAACTAGCCGATTGGTTGAAGCCTCTAGTACTTTTGATTTGATACAACGTACACAATCTAGTCTTACTCTAGTATCATCTAATATTATTTATTCTGGCTCAATATCTGTGTTATTAGCCTGCTGACTGATGTTTCACTACTAGTAATCTTTGCCTATTCCATCCGGCTATATTCTTACAATAATTGATGTGATAAAGCTACATCAGTAGTATATATATGATCTAGATGGTTGAAATTAATCTTTGAAATTTTAGTTTATGCTGATGGGTGTCACGCTGGGAGCAACAAATTAAACCTTTTATCTTGGTGTGTTCTAGCAAAGCTACAATTGCATCCCAAATTAAGTCTTGGTTAAAGCTAATTAAATATGAACATTAACAAGCATGCATGTTACTGTTAATTATTTGATAAATTTTTTTAAATAATATATTTATTTTTATAAATTACAAAAATAATACACATTTTTGAAAAATTTCATAAATAATACACCGTCGGTCTAGCCGTGGCCGACTGGATCCAATCGGCCGAACCGTGGCCGACAGGATCCAATCAACCTAATGCAAGCCGATTGAAGAGGTGGGCAGACGCTAGTCCATGCACTTGGCTCAGCCTAGGCCGACAGGCCACTCGGCCAGGCCAAGGACGACAGGCCGGCCACCTTTTAAGCAGCAGCACGAGGAGCGCGTAGCATTGGCCAGGAGAGATCTTTTGAGCCTAGCTTTCTTGTGTGCATGTAGCAACAGAAGATAGAACAAAGAATTGATCCAACTAGCTTCACGTGAGATACTAGTTTCCTCCATCGATAATAGAAGTACTAGTTGCAATTAGCAGGCAGCCGGTGATCGGCCTTCACGCCTGAAAGACAGCAGCTGCTGCAATAAACCGTCACAAGACTAGGAGTAGCAGCGGCCAGAACTCGGCGGAAGCAGCACCTTGGCGGAAGAAAAACCAGCGTACCACACGAGAACTTTCGGAGAAATCACCCGTGTAACAGACTTTGACTCGGACTCGACGGCCTGTCGGCCTTGGCCTGGCCGAGTGCATGGAAACTTTCTATCGGTTTGGACGTGGCCAATTGCATGGCTGGTTGGCCGACAGCTACCCTAGTTGGCCCGTCTAGCTCCAGTCGGCCAGGCCGTGGCCAATTAGGATCCTATCGGCCAGGCCGTGGCCAACTGGATCCAGTCGGCCAGGCCGTGACCAACCGGGATCCTATCGTCCAGGCCGTGGCCAACTGGGTCCAGTCGGCCAGGCCGTGACCAATGGTGTATTATTTTTATAAATTATAGAAAACGTGCATTATTTCCATAATTTATTTAAATAAATGTATTATTTAAAAAAAGTTTCTAATTATTTTACATCGTTTACAGTATGCATTGCTCCTGTACTTAGTAGGAGATTTTTCTATTCAGGTTTTGGTGTTGCTCAGTCCGGGGTTGAACTGATGTCACAATATTTCGCTCCATTGAGTTGAGGCAAGTGCATGCCGACCGCTTTTTTTCTACATGATTGCACATTGTGTGAATGTGTGATCGTTGGTTCTCTTTTGAGTTTCTGGTATCCAGTTTGGTTCAATTCAGATTTGTTCGGTTCCACCATTTCAGTTATCTCTACATGTTCAGAAACTTCAGATGTTCTTATTTCCATGGCTAGATCGGTGAGAAACTGTTCACAAACGGCTAATCCGATGATGTTCGGTGAGAACTATTGGTTTGTGGGCTAGTCCGATGGCTACGTTTTTCGGGTCGGTCCGGTGAGTATTGTCTCGAGCGGCTATTCCGATATGAGATCGGTGAGTACTGTTAGCTCGTTGGCTAGTCCGGGCGACATATTCAGATATTTAGTTTCCGTCTTCATGTTGACAACGAGTAATCAATATTCCTTCCTGGTTAATTATTCATGATCGTTCTTATGGTTCTAATTGTACTTGCTGAGTATTTTTGTACTCATTCTTGCGTTTAATTTGGTTTCCAGGTACTCAAAGTAACGACATGCATGGGCGGGGGTAGTTCTGCACCACACGAATACCTCACATATTGTAGTTACTCAATACCTTGTAGTTATCATCTAGAAATCCTTTAATATGTAGCACCGACCCTTTTGGCTAGTGTGAGCATATGGATGTTTAGAGATCTCAATTACGTGGTTGGATATGTGAACCTAAGATAATGCTTACTTATTATGTCTAAACTGCATGTCGTGGAGGTCCAAAAAACAAAGGAAGTTTTGCCGAAATTTTGAATTTTCCTACAACTTGTAGAAATATGTTAGCATGGTAGCATTGTCGGGTTCGATAGAAACCTGGGGTGTTATAGTACCCCCCAACCAGAGGCCGCTATGTGGCCAGCGACGTCCAACCTGGATTCTACCCGCGCTCGCTCTCTCTCGTGCGCTCGTGCCGCCCTCGATGGACAGTGGACGAGGAGGCCACGGATCACCCCCCTGCCCGCGCACAGTTGATCACCGTTCGATCCCGCTCGCCCCGCTCTCCATGTCCGTTTCCCGCCCTCTTCACCTCGCCTCTTGCCTATAAAAGGAGGTCGGGAGCTCTCCCCATCTCCACACACCACCACTCGCCATCCCCATAGCGCCTCTTAGACACCACCTCGCCCTGCCATTGCCCCAGCCCGAGAGAAGGAAGAAAGAAATAGAAGAAAGGAGGAGGAGGAAAGGATGGAGAGAAGAAGGAAGGGAGCACAGGAGACTGGAGCGCCCCTCTGCCTCTCACGCCGGTGCTGATCCGACGGCCGCCCCCGAGAAGGATCTGACAACGAAAAGGACGCCGCTACCTGAGCCGCCGAAGCTGCCAAGGCCGACCCAACACCACCGCGACCGCATCGTCTTAGCCGCCGTTTGCCTTCCACGAGCACAAAAACGGATTCTCCACGCCGCCCCGAACGTCCGTCGCCTCTCCACATCGCCGATCGCCGTCCCGAGCACCTTCGGTGAGCCCCTCCAATGCCCCCTGTCCGCCATGGCCAAAGGGCCAAACCGCTGCTGCTCCTGTACTTGCCCGCGGGGAAGACAACCCACGGGCGTCAGATCGGGTTAGATCCAACTGCCCAAATTGCCCCGTACCCCTTCGTCGGTTAAAAAAAAAGAAAAAAAACTGAACCAGCGCCCAGCAAACAGACCCGGCCCGCTGAGGAGGAAAAAAAATGCCGTGGGCGCAGTATAGCCCTGGGTCGGCTGAAGATTTGTTTTTTCCTTTTAATAAAGCATCAAGGTAGCAATACTTTTAGAAAAATAATTATAAGTCAGAAAAATATGAAACAAATTTTGTGCTGATTAGAAATTAATGCTTTATTTTTCTGCATGTATAGAGGTTTGGTTTGCTGAAATTAAATTATGGCCGTTTATTATTAATTAGATTGCTTGTTTAATTTCCATAATTTTTCTGTTAGTAATATTAAATTATTAGCTTACTATTAAAATTGCCTCTGATTAGTAGATTTTTTATGCAGTTAGTTAATACAAATAAAATAAATTGAAACGTTGTTAATGAATAAAATAGTGAAAAGAATTACTTTAGTTAGGGCTTTTTTAAATTTAATCTTGTTCTTAATAATTTCATAATATTTATTCCAATGCCATGTTATAAATTTTAAACTTGTTGAGGTGTTATAAGGTTTAAATCTTAACAAATATAAAACTTTGAGAATTGTTTGTCCTTTGTTGCTTGTGTTATTGTTTGTGAAAATTGAGTGATGAAATATTGTGCTTGCTATTGCCCTGTTGTGATGGTGTGAATTTTCCTTTGTTTCGCAACGTGTAGACGAGACGATTGACGCTGCAGGTGAAGACCCCTCCCAAGCCGTCGAAGAAGACGATCCAAGGTACATCGCCGAGGAAGGCAAGCCACCGTCAAAACCCAAACTCCGCTTTACCCAATTTTTACTTTCCTTTTGTATCATGTATATTGTATCATGCTAGTATGTTCATATGGCTGGGACTATATTAGTTATAGTAGGAAAACTCCAAACACCTCATAAGCCTACCTATTTGGGAGAACAAATTAGAACCCCGGTGATGCCGACGTTCTGTCGAGACCATCACTCAGCTCTGGTAATTAGCATTACATAACAACATGGATAGTCATACTTCACCCTATATGGTACGACATACACCTAAGAAGGTGGTATGGCCGGGATTGTGGAACATCGTCGGACATGGACAAAGTCTGGAGGGACTCTCAATAAGTGCCTTCAAAACCTAGCCTTACAATACAACCATTATACTCTGGTATGTGACAGGGCTAGTTGGAAGCTTGCATATCTTAGTACGGGGACCTTCTAACTACATAATACATAGAAGCCTGTAAGCCTACCGATGCGTCGGAGGTGAGGTCGCTGCCGAGGCAGCGGTGGCACGGAACCTTGCCGCACCTCTACTACGGTGAAGGCATGTGTCCAAGAGGAGCATGACCTTGCACGCAAACAGTTCAGGATGTGGGCATCGGGTATATCACCTGTACTAGGGTAGGCAAGGGGAAGACTATGGTCGATTATCCGAGACCCGCATACTGAGGTATGACGATCCGTGGGGACACACGAAGGATGTATCGAATGTGGTGGGTAAAGCGTACAACCTCTTCAGAGTAAAAACTATTCGAGTACCCGGAGTCCATGGTCATGGACAACTAGTGAGGCCACACTTCGTGGGAAATAGATGAGAAAGTCTGGTACCGAGTTTATGGTTCGCAATCATGATGTTGATATTGTTGAAAAGGGTTGGACTTGACTTATCCAAATTCATTGTAGGAAATAAAACTTGCTAAGTTTAAAACTTTCCGAACTTAATAATAATTTGGAGTAGATAGGAAATCCCTATGAGAAACTCCACCATATAGCCATCCTATTATTTTCGTATACAAAACTTTGTTTCTTTCTTTAGGTGTTTTGCGAGTAGTTTGTATGTACTCATGGATTTTTCCCTGGTTATTCAATCGGCCAGGCTTGGAGGAGCAGGTATTTGACGATGATGCGACTGACGATTACTAGGACGTGCTATGCTTTGGACTACCCTGTGTATTGTGCCGTTGCTATCTGGCATGCTTTTGCTTATTCCGCTGCCATTTGAGCCCGATGAGGCAATGTAAGACTATGTTATTTTTAAGACTTGTATTCGGTATTGTATGAACATTGAGACTATGATATCCATGTCGAGTTGTGTGTCATGCGACACTGATCATGGGAGCATGACAGTATACACAGCCTCTGTTGAGACCGTAGTAGCCTAGTTAGGATGGACGTTAGTTAGAAATATTTTTAATAAAAAAATAGCTCTTATACCTCTTACCCATTTCAAAATGTTTTAAGTCAAGTGGGACCGAACATTAAGAGGGAATGGTGTCCCGAGACAGATGAGAACCAGTGGAAGTTTTGCCATAGTCCCTTATTTAAATGCGTGATTTTATGCTTGTTTGAATTGTGTTGTTTAGTCTTAGAGTGACACTACCCCCCACTTAGGAAACTCTATCCCGTTGTAAGACCCAATATGCGGTACTGTTACAGATCTAGATGTTTCCATCCAGATCCGGGGACGAAGCACATATCGGTCCCACCGCGACATATGACAATGCCATATGCCCCGGATTTCGAACATGATATCACAACATTACGGCTACATGGTTACAACATCTAATACAATCTGCATACAACTGCCTTAAATACATTGCGTCATCGAAAGATACATGTCTGAGTACATACTACAATCAAATTCCTAGTGGCAAAGGTAAAACACACAATTCCCGTAACCACACGGGTCCAGGCCCTCCGCCGGGATCCGCCTAACTAGTCATCGTCGAGTCTCCACGTGAAACGTCGATCATCATACCTGTTGTCGAGAAAGAACCCTGAAAAGAGTTTGGGGGTAGTATCATGAGTACAGAAGTACTCAGCATCCAACTGTAGTGGTCAACTGACCCAGCAAGGACTTCATCACTCGCCATTCTAGAATAACTAGTAGTTCACGGCAAGGATGGGGTAAGTGGTGAGGTTGCTGCCGCATAGCATTTATGAAGTGGCTAATGATCTAGAGAGTAAGATAAGAAGCCAAGCATTCGATGAGGAATCGCCTCCAACAAGTCTTGCTATCAGCTACTTACACAAACATAACACCTATCCTATCCTTGTCCTCCCCTTCGCATCCCGACGAAGAAGAAGCAGTCAAGGCACAGAAACGTTGATCAAGTTATTAAGATTATCTCAGTTGTTTTTGTCTATGAACAAGGAGTAGGTCTCAAGTCGTCCATAACAGTGGACACGGCTTGACGGGGATCGGCCCCGGCAAATCCCATGGCCAGGGACCCTGGGTTAGTCATAGAGAAGGCACAGGTTGGACGATACTCGTCGGCTAACAGGAAAAGCACTTCCTGCTCGATATTATTGCGTGAGGGGGCGATTACAGTGGAGGCCAAGGCGAGTTCTCACAAGACCAGGAGAGTAGATGCGTATTGGATTGATCTGGACGTCTCCCCTCCCAGCCTTTATATACTAGGCTAGGTCTCGGGGAGTCCGTACTAGGTTACAAAGATAGTTTCCTAGTTCTAGTCTTGCCTTGTACGCCAAGTCGTGCCTTTTCCATACTGGCCGCGGAGTCCTACGTCGGTGCTTGGTTGGGACAGTCATGGGTCTGTGGTGACTTCCCAGCGGGCCCTCTGTCTTCATATGCACCGGGTATCCTCATACGTAGGAGTGATGGGTTCACCCCCTCGTCAGTAGCCCCCGAGTGCCTGGGGGACTCGAAGAGTCACGCAGGGACTCGAATTCGTCAGTGCTTTATAGTTCAGAGGCGCGGCATTGCCGCGGGTCGCTGGCAGTTTTGAGCCATGACAATACCTGTTTCGAGGGATTGCTAAACTGAAAGGCCCCTAGGAGTCGACTGGTCGAGCCTTGGTGAATTGCGCTAGTGGGAAATACCGCAGTAGCCCAATCAAGCTCACGTCCCTCGACATGAACTTGGAACGACCGGTGTCAAGCAAAGTCATGCCGCTGCAGGTCTTATAGGATCAATTGCTGCCAGTCTAAGCAAATAGCCTGAGCGCGTCCGCTCGGCTCTTTCTATCATGCGAGCGCATGGAAAAGGTCGGGAGTGAAATCGCTCTGCGGCAAGTCCCGGCCCGGCCGTTCTGCGCAGCGGGGTCTTACCTACACGCTAAGCTTGCGTGGCATCTGGGTACTGTGTGTCGTAGCCCAGGCATAATTGTTTTTTGTAGAGGCACGGAGCCTGGTTAGCGATGCACCCACTTGGAATAAACAATCAAGTGAGCTATTTAGCAGTTACTCGCGGAGCTTGTAATGAACTCAGGCGAGGAAAATAAGAAAGCGCCCACTCGGAAAGTCATCGAGTGAGCGAGTAGATCATATTGTCGAATACTTGTTGAGTCTTTTGCGAGTGGTCACTCGAATGCTTTACTGTCTTTAGGGTGAGGGAGCACCCAAACTCTGAAAGTACGTTGTTTTTGCTGGTGCGAGTGATCACTCGAGCACGTCTTTGCCTTCTGGGTGAGGGAGCACCCGAACTCGAATAAGGGTACTCCCGATGGGAGTAAGAGATTTTTAGAATCAGAAAATTTTGACGTCAAGACATAGCTGGCTTTTGGAGTCTTTTGGTTTTTTCCAATTGCTTTTATCTTGATCCGTCCCTCTTGAGATGTCACGCTGATATGCATTGTCATGCTGTTTGATGACCTATGATGATGCTTGCTTTTTTGATCCATCGCGTCTTCTGGACTGTCATAATGAGGATTTGAACGTCATGCTGCCTGGTGCCTGTTGGGTTTCCAAGGCTTGTATGGGAAACAGGCAAGATTTGACGTGTCCTTTAAATAGTGCTGACCGTGTGACGGCATCTTGTCTTGGAATTCGTAACTCCCGAACCGTTTGGTCTTTGAAGCAATGATAGCGCCGCCTGGGCTCCTGCGTGTTTTCCCTGGTTTGCCCTTGGATTGCGCTATGAATACCTCCTGTGGTTTCTTGTCCTTGGCATCCATTCTTCGCATCTTTCTCTTATGCTTCTTCTTCATATGGTTCCCAAGCATGTTGGTGGTGTGACTAGGCGAGGTCGTGGCCGCCGTGGCCGTGGTGGCCGCACGCCTCGCTCTTCCCGCGGTGGATGTCATGGAGTTGTGTCGGCGCCTTCTTCTTCTTCCATGGAAGAGGGTTTTTGGCGCTATGATTTTCTTTTGCGTGTTCTTAGCCGGAACGCTGCCCGGATTCATCTTCCGTTCTCGTTTGCCTCCATTGCTTCTGAGCGTAATTTGAGGGGTTTCTGGATTCATCTTCACGGATGCACTAGGTCTTCTTCTTGGGTGGATTTGGAAGTTGATAATTCATCCTTGATTTTCCTTGGGTCTGGTTGGAGGGCGTTTTTTCGTCGGTTGAATCTGCGCGACGGAGATAGCCTTTGCTATCGTTTTGACGGCGAAGATACTCTTACTGTCCATGCATTTGATGCCGGTGGCAATCGTTTGGGTCCATACTGGGAGGAAACAAGCAGTGGTGATTCCGATGGATCGAGTGGTGGTTCGCCTGCTTCTCCCGTGTCTTCGTCTTCGGCTGATTCCTCGGCTGATGGTGCTTTCTCTTCTAGTTCTAAGGATGAGCTGGATGTCAAGCCGGTCGTCAAGCGGCTGCGTCAGTAGGCGAGGCACCTTGTAGAACTGGAGGACAGCGACCTGCTTCTTCGCGGACTGAGTTGCTACTTTGTCTGTGGTGATGCTCGTCAGGTTGCGGTACGAAAGTGCCAATTATCTCAGCATGAACATACATGTAGAAGTCACAATTCCTTGGGATAATTGTAACCCGTCCTGTAGTTGCTCGGTTCTTCTGTAGTGATAACTGTCTTTTGACTCCTTTGTAATGAAAAAAGTGTGCTCGACTCCTTTGTAATGAAGACTTCTTTCGACTCCTTTGTAATGAAAAAAGTGTGCTCGACTCCTTTGTAATGAAGAATTGTCTTTGACTCCTATGTAAGGAGAACTGTCTTCGACTCCTATGTAATGAAGATGTCCTTCGGGTGCGCGGGAGCGCTCCCGATGGGAATAGCCCCCGAGGCTACGTTTGATTTGTAGAATCAGGCGTAGGCTGTGATTTCTGTCTGCCTGAGCTATCTTTTCCCGCTGCTATTTATTCCATGTTTTGATCGGGTGCGCATCAGCGTTCCCGATGGGAGTAGCCCCCGAGTGTTTAGGTGATCGCTTGCGATCAGGTAAAGACTAAAGAACTTTGCGTTTTTCGATATGATTCTTTTTTCGTAGTTTGCAGATGAACTTGCGTTTCTCGGGGGGAGTTTTATACTCGAGCCCCCGAGTGTTTTTTACGTATAGTCGCATGAGCGAAGATAGCGTCTCTCGGGGGGAGTTTATGCTCGAGCCCCCGAGTGCTTTTGAGTATAGTCGCATGAGCGAGGATAGCGTCTCTCAGGGGGAGTTTATGCTCGGGCCCTCGAGTGCTTTTTAAGTATAGTCGCATGAGCGAAGATAGCGTCTCTCGGGGGGATTTTATGCTCGAGCCCCCGAGTGCTTTTGAGTATAGTCGCATGAGCGAAGATAGCTGTAACAGCCCAGATTTCACAAATATTAAATTTTTTTTTTCGGTGTGAATTGTTTGATTGTCTGATTTGTTTGCGGTGTTTGCATCCCCGATTTATCGATGATCGATTATTTGCCCCCTCTTATCTCGTACCGGACGGAGACTGACCCTTGCCACCCTGACACTCGACCTTTGCGACACCGGGTTTCACCCGATCACCGTCGCGAAAACCGCACGAGACCAGCCGTAGCAACCGGAACGAAAACCCCGTTTAATAAGTAAACGGGATATTTTTATAACGCGCCGAAAAGTGTTCTTGGAACGGTTCTAGCGCGAGGTGAACGCCGCCGGCTCGACGCGATGATCCTTAAAAAGGCGAAGTGTTGTGTAGTCGACGTTCACACAACACCGCTAGAAGAATAACACCACAACTTAAATATCAAACAACACATATTACTTCAACATCATATGACTACTAACAACTAGACTTCTCCCATGTACTCAAGAACTAAAGGAACTACTCACAAGACATAAAAGAGATCATGATCAGAGGGGATAAATATATGATAAACAATCTGGTCATAACAATAATTCTTTAAAAAAACTCAATAGCATTCACCACAAGGAGAAATCAACACCGGTATAGTAGAGGGGATGGATATTACAAGTTGAAAATTGGATTGCAATGGTGAGATGAGATGGGATGAAGATGAAGATGGTGCTGATGGTGAGGATGATGTTGATGATGATCTCGATGATGCCCGTGACGATGGTGATGACGATGAGGACGATCTCCCTGATGACAAGAGAATTGACGAGTGCAACACCTCTCCTCGTTAGTTACCCCAAGTGGAAGGTGAGATGTAGGATAACGACAAATTTCCCCTATGTAGAGGATAAGGTTTGTCTCCCGTAGGACTCCGGAGATGATAAGTAGGTGTCAACGGCGCAATTGACGTGGACCAACACACAACACAAATAACTTTTCTTCCCAACGAGTACAGAGAGGTTGTCAATCTCTCCGGCTTTGCTGTTCACAAAGGATCAATGCAACAAATAATAATGATAGCAACTGGAAAGTAAAAATAGGAAAGTAAAAGAGCATGTAAACAGTAATGATTATATGGACCGGGGCCCCATGATGTTCACTAGTGATGTTTCTCTCCCAAAAGACGATAAAACTGCTATGCGAGGTAAACAAATTACAGTTGGGCAATTGACAGGATTAAAAACGCACCGCAATGCTAACTATGCTACAAAGAAAGGAAGAGGTTCAAAAGCATGGGCAGTACGCCAAAATAAGTAGACCGAAATCCAACTGCATCTACTACTAATCATCCACCTTGAGATATCTATCCAGAACATCTCGCTGGTATTAAGTTGCGAGCCCCACCCAAAGTGTAAACCCAAAGAAATAGACAACTGCAATAAAAAGCACTTTGCGTAAAATAAATAATCCTTGCAACCGCGGTTACAAGCACCATTGTTTTCCTCCTTGTGGCAACAGCACATCCCCTAGACTCATGTTTCTGTCACTCAAGCGTGTCATCGGGGGGCATGAACCCACAATCGAGCATAACGTTCCCTCTTGGAGTTACTATCTACTACTTGTCCAAAGCAATAAACAACAACGGAGAACATGCAAGAATTACTTAGGAACAAAAATATAAAAGATAAGAACCCAATATATTACTCTATCACAATCTGAACATAATCTCATAATCCATCAGATCCCAGCAAACTCATCATAGCAATAGCAGAAAATTACATATGTGCCTCGACCATGTAGGTAAGATCACGAGGACTAAACCATGAAGAACAAAGATGGTAGGAGAACATCACATAGCTACTGATCACGGACCCATGGTCCAAGGGAAACTACTCACGGTACATTCGGGAAGCGTCCATGGTGGAGGGGAAGCTCCCGGAGGTCAATCCTCCCTCCGACAGGATGCCGGGAAGAAGTCTACTGGCGCTCCCGATCTTGGAAGCGCGGCGGCGGCGGAACAGAGGCGAGATCATGAAAAAGGGTTCTGTCCTAGGAGGTTTCGCGTCACGGAGATTAAATAGGCGAAGGGGGGCAGCCAGGGGGGCTGAAAGTGCAATCATGCCCTTACTCATATTTTGATGTTGATGACAATATACATATAGGGGACTAATAATGTTTGTCAAGTTTATCTCAGGTTTTAGTCCTCGGTTCGATGCGATGGTGGATCATAGACCATTTCTCTTCCAATTTCTCAAGAGATGGATCCAATGAATTTGAAGCGTAAGCTCTTTCGATTATCTTGAGTATAGGGATCCCCACACTATTAAGGGGGAATCAGTGGGTGTACTTCTTAATGTCTTGCTAAAGAAATTCACAAAACAAACAAATTCCATGTCACTCACTCATTCAAAACAAGCTTGCTCAATATACACACATCGGACGTCGAGTCTCCATCGGTCGTTCGGTAACTGGTGCTCTCGGACGTCCGGTCACCGTCGGACTAAGGGTCCGAGAGGTCAGTAGGATTTTGCCTTGTTACATCGGATTTCCGGTCCCTGTCGGACGTCCGGTGGTTGGACGTCCGGTTGGCGTCAGACAAATGATCCGAGGGGCCAGTGGATTTTCTCTCTGGTTTATCGGATTTCCGGCGCCCATCGGACATTCGGTCATCGGATGTACGGTGCCTGGTTAATACAACTGTGTTCTTCTGCGCATGCTATGTGTTCTTGTCTGTCCGGTGCGAACCGGACGTCCGATATTCACGTATCGGACGTCTGGTCCATGTCGGACGCCCGACACATTTGCAGGCAAAGTGCTCCAACGACCATTTCTGGCCTTGGACTATAAATATGCCCTCTCCACCACTTGAGAGGGCTGACCACTTCATTTGCAAACTCCCAAGAACACAAGTGCTCCCTCTCACGCTCTCCCTCACCAAATCTCAGAGCCTGGAGTCCCGTGAGAGTTCTTGACGGATATTTCACCCCGTGATAGATCCGCCGCTTCCCCATCTTTCAACCAAAGCAAATCGCGTTTTGAGCAAGTCTTGAGCTTTCCCCATTGATCTTGTTACTCTTGGAGGTTCGAGACTCCTAGACGGGTAGGAGTTCTTCGGAGTGGAATCGACCATTGTGATTACCACCGTTGAGTTTGTGAGGGTTTGGTGACCACCTTTAAGGTCAACCGGTAGTGGTTGGGAATCGCCTTCGTGGTGATATCTCAAGAGGAATAGAGTGAGCCTTCGTGGCGTTGGTGTGCCTTCGTGGTTTCACTCACTCTCTCCGAACGGTGAGTAGCTTCCCTCCACGGAAGTGAACATCGGGATACATCATTGTCTTCGCGTCATTCGGTTATCCCTACTCTTTCCCCTTATTACTTGTACTACCGTATTATTTGTCACTCACTTGCTTTAGTATATTATGCTTATTGTTTATCTTGTCATAGCTAGGTTAACCTTGCAATTGTTAGGCACACGTTTATCTTCCGCATTATTGCCTAAAATTGCTCAGTAGTGATAAAATTTGTAATAAGATCTATTCACCCCCCTCTAGGTCTATCTCGATCCTTTCAATTAGTATCAGAGCCTCGTGCTCTATTCTTGTGGCTTAACCGCCCTAAAGCAAGATGACCAAGGATGGCATTCCCGAAAGTTCGGGTGCCAATGTGGAGCAGATCGCATTTGCTGCAGATGCCACTAGTTCGAAAGCCGAGAGATTGGCCATCGAACGAAGGGCCTACGCAGAAGCTGCGTTGCCTCCTTCCACGGGGCATGTTAACTATGAGATTGAGGATCCTAAGTTGATCACCTCCGGCGATATGGAAATAGTCTTGCAAAAGGCTTTAGACAATCAAAGGAAGGAAATGGAAGCCTCCTTTGCAAGGATGAAGGTTCCGGCATCGGAGTCAAAAACGTCAAGTGGTGCGGCCCCTAGGTCCCCACAAGCGACCTTTGTGTACCCCGGTTTCGGAGTTCCCTTGCAAAGAGGTGGTCCCTACCAATGGGACTATCCTGCTCCTAAGATTGTCGAACCTAAGTATAACTTCAATGGCAATCCGCCGGTACTAACCGAGAACACTAACTTTTTGGATTGGAAAAGTCTTATGGCAGATTATCTTAGGTTTGTGTGCGAGCCCATGTGGAACCTCATCGACTCCGCGAAAGGCTATTATCTCGTTGATCCAAACAACCTTACACCAAGTGAAGTATTTCATAGACATCTCAACCTTGCTGCCATTGGGTTCTTAAAAAGAGGAATGGATGAGTTGACACGTGCACCATTTCTCCATATCACCAATGCAAGGAGATGTGGGATACTCTTCTCATTGCCACGTCCGACACCGGATCTCTCTTCAAATGACAAGATATGAGACCGCAAAGAATGCATTGCACAACCTTCACATGAAGCAATAAGATCTTGGCATTCGAAGTACTATTCTGCCAATAAATTCTTCAAGACATCCTCAAATGTAAAAACGTTCTACATCAGGCGGCTTGGTCTCGTCGAGCCGGTCGATTTTGATTTTTGAATCGTCCCAATCCGAGTTTGTATGCAAAAGTTATAGCCATCACAATGTATACCTGTCAAAGAGAAAAAACTGACGCCCGGAGTTAGACACCTATACAATTGATGTCTGATGGAGAGCGTGAGGATTTCGGCCCTCAAGATGGCCCAGAATCAAAAAACGTTCAACATAAAAATCCTTGGAAATTTCGAGGGCTACAATTTTGGTGTTTGGACTTTTTTCATCTGAGGTCGTTTTCATCCCCGAAACGCATAAGAACCGAACTGCTGTCCCAAGCCCACCTGTAATCCGAGTTCGGTTCTGTATGGAAAGATTTGGACGGGATTTGGAGTCCTTTTATTGTATGAAAAGTCCAACCTCCTCATATATAGATGTGGTGACGGCCGATTGAAACAACACACAATCGAACAAACATATCTACACTTCCAAACCCTAATTTTATCTCTCTCCCTTGTATCTTTCTTCCCGTTCTTCGTTCGTTCTTGTTATTGCATGGCAACGATTGACGAGGTCCCAGGGGAGACCAGGTCGTCCTAGGGAAACCCATTGCCGCTGTGCGTCCAGACGGGGTCCCTCCCGGGCGTGTGGGGGTTTCGGGTTCTCAAAAGCGTCCTCCGGTTGTCTTGCATATCGCGCTACCGGTTGGATGTCCTTCGGCGTGAGCTGCGGTGCATCACCCCTGGCGTCGAGGGTACACGTGACGTTTTCGTGTGTCAACACCCTTTTTGGCGACTCTGCTGGGGACGAAGCTTTGAACAGTCTCCGGCCTGTCCTTGCTACGAAGAAATCGTCATCAAGTTGCTGCAATCTACGAAGGTAGTATGAATTCCCAATTCACCTATGTAGATGCAAATAATTCATATGTTGTTGCTAGATTACCTAATGAGCATCATGTATCGGCTAGCCCTAGTTTTATCTATCATTCATCGAGTTGTGTGCAATAGCTGGTTCATAATAATCTATATGCTTCAAGTTCTACTTTTAGCAATATGCAACATATGTATCCCAATTCTTATGCATCGGCAACCCCAGAAATCCATATGCTGACGAGCAACATGATGAGCTCGGTTGATAGAGTTGAAACACCCCATGTAGGAACTTTCAATAACATGCAACAAAGTGTTTCACCTTTTGATTCATCGGCACCTAACTTGCAATATGTTAATCCAAATATGCCGATGGATAGGGGAATTGGCCATGCTAGCACTAGTTATTCGGCCAATTACCATCAACCATCATATGCTACACCTCATGCTACTAATCTGTCAGTACCGTATACAACTGTTGATACTCATAATTCGGCTCCACACCTTCATGGTTATAGCCAAATAAGTGACCAATCTACAGGAGCATACAAAGCTTCATCTAAAGTTCTAGCTAAGGTGGCTGCGTTAGAAAGGAAGAAAGCCCAAAATGATAGGATTAGTGATATTTGTATGGAACTACATCTTAAGGGTTTGTCTCCTGATTATAATGCAATAAAGCTAGAGTTTTGCAAGAAGATGAATCATTGCCAATTGATAGGCTATGCCAGGAAAAATATAGTTCTACACCAATGCATATGTCTTCTCCTATTGCTCCAGCATACTATATACCCCCTATAAAGTTGCAAAGTTTCGGCAACATTCGAGATTCAATGCCTAAAGAGTATGAAAGCACCGGGGACAATCTTATCCAACGTGGGCTGAGATTGAGAAAAGGCTTAAAGCTAAAAGCAATAGCGGGCAATCTTGTCCAGGGTGGACTGAGCTTGAGAAGAATCTTAAAGCTAAATTTTCTTCTCTCCGTTTGGAGAAAATAGAAAAGGAATTGGCTCAAAGAAAAGAAGCCTTGCCAATTGATGAAAAAGTGATGATTCGAAGATTGAAAGTTCTTCGGCTGGAAAAGATGAATCAACTAGTGTGTGTTCCGAATCCATCGAATCCAAAGAGGCAATCACCATTCAGAAAGGGTATGGCGAGCACATAACAACTGTGCTTGATTTTTCTGAAGCTAAGGGAGCCTATTTCTTGCCCTATGAGTTTCGTGCCACATAAATTGATGAGCATCAAGAACAAAGTGATATGGCCGAACAAAGTTTGGTTAATGATGCACATGAAGAGCACAAGCGTGCAGCTGAGTAAAGTTCACTTGATAATCATTCGAGTGATGAAGCACGGAACAAAGAAAAGATGAAGACAAGACGTTAGACAGTCATCCAAAACTGGAGCAAACTATTGTTCAATTCACACAACCATCATGCTCTTCCAACGTGTATGTCGAGGTATGTGAAACAAGTAATTTATCTATTTTTAGATTTGGTCATAACTTTATTGTTGATGCATCTATTAGGAAAATTCTTATAACAAATCTTGAGAGACCAACGAAGAAGGATAATTTACTTGTTAGTAATACAATTATAATGTAAGGCCCGATATGCGGTACTTTTCCAGATCTAGATGTTTCCATCCAGATCCGGGGATGAAGCACATATCGGTCCCACTGTGACATATGACAAAGTCATATGCCCCGGATTTCCAACATGATATCACAACATTACAGATACAAGGATACAACTTCCCATACAATCGGCATACAACTGCCTTAATACAATACAATAGCGGAAGATATATGTCTGAGTACAGACTACAAACAAATGTCTACTGGCAAAGAGAAAAAAACATCGATCCCATAACCACACGGGTCCAGGCCCTCCCCCGGGATCCGCCTAACTAGTCGTCGTCGAGTCCCCACGTGAAACGTCGATCACCATACCTGTTGTCGATCAAGAACCCTGAAAAGAGTTTGGGGGTAGTATCATGAGTACAGAAATACTCAGCATCGAACTGTATTGGTCATCTGACCCAGCAAGGACTTCATCACTCGTCATTCTAGGACAATAGTAGTTTATGGTAAGGAAGGGGTAAGTGGTGAGGTGGATGCCGCACTAGCTTTTATGAAGTGGCTAACGATCTAGAGAGTAAGATAAGAAGCCAAGCATTCGATGAGGAATCGCCTCCAACAAGTCTTGCTATCAACTACTTATGCAATCATAACACCTATCCTATCCTTGTCCTCCTCTTCGCATCCCGACAAGAAGAAGCAGTCAACGTACACACATGCGTTGATCAAGTTGTATTAAGATTATCTCAGTTGTTGTTGTCTATGAACAAGGAGTAGGTCTCAAGTCGTCCACAACCGTGGGCACGGCTTCTCGAAAAGATTTAACCCTGCAGGGGTGTACCAACTGCCCATTACAAGGCTCCGCATGCACGCCCATCTCTCAGTTGCTACCCATCACAGGCAACCATTTTATGATTTAGTTCCAAGAGATCCGAAACGACAGGTCCCTCTAGCTAACAACGAACAAATCCGGGTGGCCCCCGGTGAGTCTACATCCTGCTCAGGAGCCGGCCGCGCTGTCGATGTGGTCTCTACCGTCTATCGCAGGTTTGGATAGCCGGTTAATCACACATGGGAAACCGGGTCCTCAGCCATACAAGGAGGGCCAACAAGGGAACTATGTCCTCACTGGTCCGGGTTGGTTTAAAAACTGCTGGCAGCTGACCAGCACACACACGGTTTCAAATGGTAAATCAGCTTGGGCCACCACTAGAAATGTTTGAAGCTAGGTAGGTAAGAAAAGAGGACGCCATAAAATCCCACACGCGGTTAGGCACGCTTAGTCTTAAAACCAATACCCGAAACTCGGATCCTAGGTGACTCGAATGGAACAAAGCGTCGGGGCGGGATAGCCTAGACCTTCCATCCTTCGTCGAGTATAGTCAACATTATAATAATCATATCATCCACAACAATATAATGATGTGATATCCCAAACCAAGGAGTAACAGGGTAACATCGTAGCATCCTAAGCATGCATACTAAGCAGGGGTTGAGCAACGAGCAATAGTAACATAGCAGTACAAGGTTTGCTGGGAGGGGACATGGTTGTATCAGTTTAAAAGAGGTTGTAAACATGTGGTTGGATCAAACATCGAACCTAACCTATACTAGCATGCAAACCTCTGGTTGAAATAGAATGGATCATAAGTAATGTATAGTCCTTGCCTGTTGATAAGTCGGATTCCGAAGGTGTAGCCGATCGCAAGCTCGCAACGTCTCCGAAGGTACCCGCGGAAGCACACAAGACGATAAACACTGGAAAGCAATCAACGAGCAAGCACTCTATTACTACGGGGAAACACAAGATCAAGAAGACATCACACGACACGGCAACACGAGACATCGCACCTACCGTCGAGAGCGGTTACTAACAGGTTAAGTGGAGTACTCGTCACACACGACGATACCGCACATTTAGAAGGGTACAAGTTGTTCAGCTACAGGTGATCAAGCAACGGTTATTAACATGGCAACTCAAGCAAGCATGGCATAGCTCACAAACATGTGAAGAGGTGAAGCACAAAGTAAACTATCGATGCTAGTCAATTTAAGGGAGGCACAACCTAAACATGGCATACACTAAGTACCCCACGACAATTAAAGGATTTGGTACTGTTCTGTCCAAAACCATATTTTAGGTTGGTTAACAACAGCAAACAATAGCATAAACACAAAGTACACGAAAAACTAATCAAGTTACATACAAAGCACACTCCAAACAGAGTTATGGTTAAAAAGATACAAGCAAAACAAGTTATGGGCACAATCTGCCAACATAACGAAGCACACTTTAGAGCAATGCATAAACAGGTAATGAATGCAAACATGCTCACAAATGATATGGAACTAAAGTAGACATGACAGGGAAGGCATGGCAAAAAGAAGCATGCAAATAGGCATCATAGATCAAAAGATATTAAGCATGCAACATGGCATCGGAACGTTACAGACTTAGAGAAAAATAGAGGTGGCTGTCAAAAACAGAAGCATAGCAACTTTGCCGCCCAATAACTATATGACCAGCAAGCATATCATGGCAATACAATACATTTAATGTAAGTAGACATGATGCTTAACAATATGCAATTGGAATCACTCAATTCCGATAAACGGTTGCGACGCAACCGTCACCCGAAGTTGCAACAAATTAACAGTTTTCAGCACAGCAACACATTAACATCGGGGTCACCACTTTGGAGCAAGATTTAATATAGCTAGAGCACCCAAATATGACAAGTTAAATAATGGAAATGAATTACACATGATGCTTAACACATAGGAAAAGAATCAATGCAATAGGCCTCATGGATTTGTCACAATCATCAATCAAAGTTGCAACAAAATAACATCAGCAGCACTTGACAGAATTCAACAGTAGTTAATAGTCTGGTGCCTACTTCAATAGTGATTTGCACCACTCTAATGACCTCAAAATGAATAACTTCCTAAAGATGAACTCTAGAGCACACAAAGCACAACCAAACAAAAAAACAATCACTTCATTTGGACCTACGAGTCAACGGGAAATTACGTTGCAAAACAGTACCAGCAACAATTTACCAGGGACTTATAAAAAAAAGGCAGCAGAGTAAAAAGAAAAAAAATAACGGGGCTCACCCCTAGTGGGCTCGGCCCACTGGCCGGCCTGGAGGCGGTTGGTGGCGACTGTGCCAGGGAGTTGGGCCGTGGGGGCGCGCAGGCCGGCCCACCTGCGGTTGGAGGCCGCTGGATCGGATTGGGTCCGATCCCGATCGGACGGGACGACGGCGGCCTTCACGGCGGCGCGGCGATGCAGGAGGCCGGACGGCCGGGCGGTGGAGGAAGCCCGCCGAAGAGGGGACAAGGAGGCCGCGGCGGCTCCGGCTCGGGAGGATTCGTGCGCGGTGGCCGCAGATCGGGGCACGACGAGCTCGGACCGGTCGTCCATGGTGGCGCGGCCATGGCGGAAGGGTTCCGGCGACCTGCAGCAGCGAGGAGGAGGTGAGGGAAGAAGGAGGGAGGAGGGATAGGAGAAGTGCACGGGGAGGAGAAGAGGTGGCCGGGCGGCAGCTCGTCGGCGCGGCGCACGCGGCGGCCGGAGGCGGGGATGGCCGTCTCGGGTGGAAGGCTCCACGGGTGGCGGCGGCTTCCCGAGCCCAGATCGGGCCCGGCGGCGGCGGAGGCCGGGCCGCGTGGCCCGGGTGCGGCTGTGCTGCAGTGGAGGCCTCCGAGGCGTGATCTGAGCCGTAGATCGCCGGATCTGACGGCCAGAAACACCTGTGGCTAGGGTTTTTCGGATTTGGGGGCAAATTGGAGCAAATCTGGGAATTTGGAGGGGGGTGGCTGCAATTTGTTGCTAGGGAAACCCTAGAAAGAGGTGGGAGTGTGGTGGTCTTTATATAGCCCAGGTGGCTGACAGTTTGCAAAAACATCCCCGGTTTTTCTCTCTCGCGCGCGGTGCTCACGTTTCTGACCGCCGGGGGTCCGCAGGACCTCCGATTCGGGTAAAAATTTGAACTGTGCGATCAGCGCGTCGAACCGACGGCGTTCACCTCACGCTGGAACCGTTCCGAAAAAACTTTTCGGCGCGCTATAAAAATATCCCGTCTAATTATTAAACGGGGTTTTTTCGTTCCGTTGGCTGCGGCTGGTCACGTGCGGTTTTCACGACGTGATCGGGTGAAATCCGGTGTCGCAAAGGTCGAGTGTCAGGGTGGCAAGGGTCGGTCTCCGTCCGATACGAGATAAGAGGGGGAAAAAATAATCTCCGATCGATAAATCGGGGATGCAAACACCACAAACAAATCAGACAATCAAACAATTCACACCGAAAACAAAATTTTTAAAATTTTAAATTTTTACATATAACAAAGCATATCGGTCAATGCATTGTGCCATTTAGAGATACCGATAGTGACTTATTATTGCAGCAAAAGTGTTTCCCATTGTTTTATTTATGGTTTATATATACATGGCTAGCTTTGCTAGTTTCATACTTAGCTTTCATTTGGTCTCAAGTGAGACATATATGTTATGACAGTTTTGTTTTCAGAAAAATAAAGCCAAGATTTGAATCCTTTGAGAAAACCGATGATAGTATAATTTCTTATTCAAAGTCATCGGAGATAGAGTGCAAAATACAATGCATAGCCGAATGAGATGATGCCAAATCCGAACCATTCATTTGCTTGCTTCCAAAGCCGTTCTCACACCAAGATCGGCTAGAAAACAAAAATATTACCTTCGATTCGAATATGTGTGATCAGATCTTTGATTTTTTACTGAATAATAATTATATTAGAATTATTGATCATCATGTCAAGCTATCAGTCCAAGGACGAATGTATTGTAAGCTGCATGATTCGTTCAAGCATAATTTTGAAGACTGCGATATGTTTCGTCAAGTAGTTAAATTGGCCATTGATAGCGGACGATTGAAACTTGTTAAAACACCGAGGGATCATCATGCTATTCCTATTGGTCCTCATGGCAAAAAGTTTTTGCATCAGCTGCTTCAAGCCGATTCATTTAAAGATAAAAAGGTAACGACTGCAAGTGATGGGGTCAAGCTTTCAAGCACACAACAAATTATTCATGAGCACAATGATGACATTCTTGAGGGAGAAGGTTCTATCAAAGTTACGGTGAAGATGCTAAGCATTGGGGGGGGGGGCAGCAAGCAAATCCTAAGATCGATGCTATTAGAACCAAAGAGAGCAAAGGCCGAGATAAGCGCAAGGGTAAGAAATAAAAGGTCACTTTCGCAATTATTAGAAAAATATTAGAAGATAAGATAGGGGCAAGTTTCTCATCGGCCAAGTAATTCAAAGGCATCAAGATCACCCCCTAGGCGCAAATATGAGGACAGATATAATTCTAGGGCACATTATCGATCTTATTTTGAACCATTTCATCAAGATTATGCAGCTCCAAGAAGATCCACATTTGATGAACAATTGCATAACAAAGAACGTTTCAATCAAACGGAAATGATCCGGAGCTCAAGGAAAAAGAAAGAGGTTGACGAGGATCAACCTCGGCAAATCCCATGGTTAGGGACCCTTGGTTAGATCGTAGAGAAGGAACAGATTGGCGATACTCGTCGGCTAACAGGAGAAGCACTTCCTTCTCAATTGTATTATGCGAGGGGGCGATTACAGTGGAAGTCCAGGTGACTTCGCAAAAGACCGGGGGTGTTGATTGTGGATTAGATGTCTTGAGACGCCCCCCTCCCAGCCTTTATATACTAGGCTGGGTCTCGGGAAGTCCGTCTCAGGTTACAGGGACGATTTCCTAATTCTACCCTTGCCTTAAACGCCAAGTCTTGACTTGTCACAACCCCAAGTTAGGTATGTGCTAGGATTAGCAAGTCACCTTGCATCATGTTAAAAATTTCAAAGAAATCAATTGAAATCAAATTCAAACTCAAATGGGACAAGGAACACCCCCCAGATGAATTAATTCAAAAGGCCAGAAATAAATCTTCTCCAAAAATTCATGTTAGACTTTTGAAAAGTCTTATAAATGAGTGTGACCACATATCAAGTGATGTGGGACCCACCCCATGCTAATGGATTTTTCAAATATTCAAATTGGACCTTGGATTAATTCAAAAAACCCCTATTTGATTTAAGATTCAAATAATTTGAATTTTAAAAAGTGCCAAACTTTGCAAATGGCTAGTATATATTATTATGAGGCCATATAAAAAGTTCTAGCATTTTATATAATGGCTAGGTATTTATTTTAGCTAGCCAAAACAAATGTCAGAAGAAAACAGAAAAGGAAATGGAAAAAGAAGGGAGAAGGACTTACCTGTCGCCCCAGGCGAAGGCCCAACTCCTTCTGGCCGGCCCAGCCCACCCGGAGTCCTCTGTCGTCTAGCTCCCCTGCCCCCAAAGCAGCTCGCTGGAGGCCGAGAACGCCGTGGACGCCACCTCGACGCCTTCGAGCTTCCAGGCCTCCCCAGGACTCCAAAGTGCGCCACGGAGACGCCCTCGACTCCCTCCTCCACTTTCCCCACCTCGGCTCGCTCTCCCCTCCCTTCCAGTGCAATTCCACCGACGCCCGAGAAGAACACCGGAGCACACCGCCATGGAAGACGCGGCCACCGTGTCCTAGAGCTCGAAACAGCATGTCCCCCGTGCTCCTCATCGACGACTTCGTCACCCTGCAGAAGCTGGCGACCTTATTTGGTTCCGAGAAGACGCAAGCTTCATCGGATCGCCGCCGGCCACCGGAGATCGATGTCTTCGATTCGCCGCCAATAGAGCATCCCCGAGCCCACTGACCGTCTCATCTTCCTCGCGGTGAGGTCCTGAGTTTTTCCCCCAACCTTTTGGCGCCCCGCTGTTCTTCTAGCCCTAGCTTCCATGGACACCGGAGCACAGCGCCGCCGCGGTTCATGTCGACGAGCATCCATGAAGTTTTTGAACCCGAAACCATGTCCATCGTCTTCTCCGAGCTCTTCTGGTTCGATCCCGACTAGCCCCGCTCCATGAAGAGCCCCCTAGCTTGATCCCGTTCTCAACCGAGCCTATGTCGCCACTGTTCAGGTCGCCGCCGTCACGTCGGGCCTCCCCGTGGTCGCCGGACTCTCCTAGGTGAAGCGTACGATCGAGGGTTACCTTCTGGTGGTCTCGGCGTGCGAATTTGTGGCCGGGAGCACCGAATCCGTGGACGCCACCGCGTCTGCGAGTCACCGCCGACTCGTCGCCGGCGAGGTGACGTGGCCATGGTCATTAGACCTTAACCACCCCTCTAATGACCCCCCTAGCCTATGACAGTGGGCCCCCTGGCCACTAATTAACCCCTGGTTAGTTTAAACTAACCGGGTTTTCTAACCCAGCCATTGACCAAGTGGCCCCACACGTCAGAACCCCCCCTGACGCCAGCATGACCTCATGCTGATGCAGTAAATCAGCTTTTCTAATTAAATCAATTCCAGAAAATCCAGAAAAAGGCTGAAACTTTGGAAATTCATAGAAAATTCATATTAACTCCAAATTTAACTTATAATATATGAAAAATGACCAGGAGAAAATAATCTATCCAAATATCCAACTTTCAACTATGTTTGAGTTGAATTTAAAATGGGACCAGTAGCATTTGCTATTTGGTTTAATTGGAATTTAATCAAATTAAATTCAAATGCTTTTGCAATTTGAATCTTAACAACATACCCCAATTCACTTGAACATCAGAGGCATATCATACACATTTCAAGATGAATTACTTTGATCAAACAATAGAATTTGTAACTTGACTAAAATGAATTCAAATTGGAGTTTGAATTTGCAATTTCATTTGCAATATACTCCATTTAAATGGACTTGCCTCACACATCAGAAACATACATCAAGTTTCATCCTTAAACCATGTGATTGTGCATTGTACTTATTGTTCTCCATTGCTTGTTTTTTGTCGAGTAGAGGTGGAACCGGAACATGAGGCTGCCCCGTTCGTTGAAGACCCCTATACCGAACCTCGTCAGCAAGGCAAGAAAACCCCCATTGATCATGTCGATAAAATCCCACTTCCCTCTCATGTCTCGCTTATGTATTTTATAGGAAGATTACCATGCTACGTTTATACCGCATAGATGAACCCATTCCTTTGCATGACCTATCATTTGTCACAGTAGTAAGAAAACCACCATCCTAGAAAATGTAGGAGTTGGTTGATATCATGTGACCCCTGCAACTGTTACTGCTTATTGCATGCTTAGAGTGGTACAATGTTGATACTTTTATGTGAGTCAGGATGGTAGTGATCATGTTGTTGATGGTGGAAATGTGTTGGTGAATCTACCCTAATACAAGGTGAACGATGAGAGGCTGTGTAGGAGTACACGGTGGGTTGTCTCGTTGAACACCGCCCTAAGTCCGAGTTCTTGTGTGGTGATCCAAGATGAAGAGTACAACCACACATTGGGCTCACTGACCCCTCTCACCCTATTAACTCATCCCTTTCGATGTCCAGATGTCGCAATAGTTCGGAGTTCTGGTAGGTTTGTGGCCTGGCTGCTAAGTGAGAGAACAGCTCAACCGAGACCGGCTTATGCACCACGCACACATCATCTGGGTCCACTTCAGTAAACCGGCCGGGTTCACGATAGTGGTAGCCAACCCAGGTAGGCGGCTTTCTTGGACTAGATCGGCTACGAGGTAACAGTTCTGGTGAGCATCCTCGCTGACACCCCTTGAATGGTTTCGAGATCAAAGGCGGTAAATGATGATCATGTGTGTGTAGCGGTACACCCCTGCAGGGTTAACAAAACTATTCGAATAGCCGCGTCCGCAGTTAAGGACTGCTTGGAAAACTTAGCTTGATTATTAGACAACTTGAACATGATACTTATAAAACTTTCCAAGATAAGCGTGAGTACTATGGCATGCCTTCTCGTGGGGAAGTCGAGGAAGGCACCATAGTGGTGTAATTGGTTGGAGAATGTAGTGGACTCGTGTACGCTTCTTACCTCAAAGTCTGGTACTCGTAGTTCAGGACTAGCCAAGTCAAAGCTGGCACTTCTGCAAGTGAAACCCCACCTCCCTTTACCTTGATACATGTGCATGAGTAGTATAGCTCCAATGTAAGTCTTGCTGAGTACGACTTTGTACTCAAGTTTGCTTATTCTATGTTTTAGATGAACCCATTGACCCCGAAGGTGGATTCTTCATCGAGCTCGACGACTGGTTCCGTCGTGGAGGGATTGTGTTTAAATAAGGTTTCTTAAGCCATTTGTTAAACTTGTCTGTACTCAGACCTACTTTGCTTCCTCTTGTCTATTGTAATGTTGGATCACTTGCTTGTGATCTCTGTGTGCACTCTGTGAGAGTTATCAATAAAATGTATACTTTGTAGAGAATTGGAATGATACCTGCTGTTCATACAAGGCATGTGTGTTGCATGTATGTTTATAATATGCATGTCTTTGTATGGGTTTTCGAGACCTTAGTCATGATCTGGCTGGCGGTCTTTTATACACCAAGTGGCCCTTAGATGTGTGCAGCTTGGGGCATCGCGATGCGATTGCTCGAGACTCTGTCTCGTGCACACTTTGATGTATGATCGAGCCCGCCCTAGACCCCGACTAAGTGATCGGGCTGGAGTAAGTCTATGTAAGAGTTATGAGATAGTCGATAGTATGGTTGAGGCGACTTGTCTGTGAATATGGGAGTTCATCACCCATATCATTTAGACTTGTGTGCGGACGATGAGGACCCATCTCAGTTGATCATCCGGCCTGGATGGGATGCCCCTCACATACGATGCTTTCCGAGAACGTTCTGTGTTTGGCCTTGTCTGCTTAGACAAGTGGGTACGGTTCTCGGCTCTCCATATGACTATGTCGTAGCGGGACTTGCATACGCTAACCCCGGGTCCCGACAGACTTGGTATCAGAGCAGGACTGACTGTAGGATTCTCAGCCTTGGCCGAAGTCGAGTCTAGCTTGCTATAGTTATATAGTTACTCTGGGTATATAAGGGAACAACGTAAGGCTTCTTTTTTTTCTCCTTACCCTCATCGTTCTGGGTTCTGAGTCACCCTCATCTTATTCTACGGGAAGATAGGACTAGGCTCATCTATGTCTTACTAGAACATCACGTTGTTTGATTCCTTGTAGCCGTAGGAAAGTTGTGTTCGGTTCGTTAGAGTTGTTGTGCTTCCTGTTTTCTTACATCGTATGTAAGTGATGTTTTCCATGTTGTAAGAAATTGTCTTTTCTTGCAATGACAGCCGTTATGCTGCCCGAGTCATTCCAAGTTTCTTCATAATATGATGCATTTGCAAACTCCTTTTTTTTCTGTTTCAGATGGCAGATCTTCCCCCTCGGCAGATTGTTCGTTTGACTAGGTGCCTCGATGTGCGTGGCCATCCCGCCATGCTGATCGAGATGATGTCCTACATTGGATACCGATGGTACCCTGAGTACACAGTTGAGGAGCAGTTCCTTGACTTCAACCAGACCCAGTTCCACTGCATTGTCAGGATCTACCCGCACGACAATGGAGTCACTCAGCCTATCCATTTTGGACATGGCATTGGCATGACTGAGAACATGGCTGTGCAGGATGCTTCATACTCATGTATTACCCTGCAGAGAGAGGAGCACACTTTGCTTGGATACACATCTTTCCACTATATCCCTGCTGCACTTCCAGGAGAAGAGGGGTATTACACCGGAATGTACACATATCACTCTTTGTAGGATCCTTTGCTTTAGATCACTGCTCGGCACGCTTGTGATAGAGATCGTGATGCACGTGCCCTTTGTTTTGAGCTTCACGCCACCCGTGTCCGTCTGTATCAAGCACTTACACTCCTGGCTCCTTTTGTGAGTGTTGGATCAGTGGAGTATGATGCTATCTACCCAGTCAGGACACAGATGCCTTCTTGAGTTGCTTGGCCCGAGATTGGAGGCATTTTTCCACCCCGTGGTCCTCTGCTTCCACCCTACGCTGGACCTAGGCCCCATCCTTGCCCAAATGGATATCAGGGTCCACAGGCCTCCGTGTTTTCCGATGGTCACCTTCAGCTACCGGGTTACGCGGGTAACTTTTACGAGGACTACTATGGAGATGGAGATGAGTGAGACCGCCTGTGATCTTACTTAGTGAGGATGTAGTAGTATCTTTAGTATATTTTACGCAAGGTGTTCTAAGTTCCAGAGGCTTAGATAAATAATGTATAGGGAGTCAGAGTGCCTCTGAAGGATGTATCATCTTCATCACGTTTGTATTAGCTTGGAGCATGTACTAAGACGATGTATGGTTTGTATGACAGCTTGTGAATATATGGCTTGTACGCTTTTATCACCATGTTGTCGAGATGATTACTTCTTTTGCTCTGTAATTCTTCCAGTACCTTCAATACCTTGTTTAGACTCTTCCAATCAACTCTGTTTGACTTTGGTTTTCACCTTCAGGATGTCTTGTAAGGCCCGATATGCGGTATTGTTCCCGATCTAGATGTTTCCATCCAGATCCGGGGACGAAGCACATATCGGTCCCACCGCGACAATGACGAAGCCATATGCCCCGTATTTCCAACATGATATCACAACATTACAGATACAGGATACAACATCTCATACAATCGGCCATACAACCGCCTTAATACAATACAACAGCGGAAGATATATGTAAGGCCCCCGATGCGGTGCTAACTTGAGTTAGTCGCTTTCACGTCCCGCTCACGTTAGTAGCGCATAAAGAGCCACCGACTCACGACACTCGCAATCGTGTCGCTGCCGGATTCTCAACAACAAGTATAAGAACAAAGAACTTTATCTAAGACATAAATATATAGGTCCAGGGCATACACCGCCTCTTGAATTATTTCAACATTTCAGAGGTCCGTGGACCCAATAGAATATCATGCAACAAGAGGAAGACAAACACGACCGAGTACGGTCAAGATCCAAATTTCCCTAGAGAGGGCTGCACATAAAGGGTCCACCCACGGATCGTCGAAGCCCAAGTGTAGGATCTACTGAACGAGGTCGATCTCATCGTCATCCTTCGGGGGCACCTCCACGAAGTATCGTCCAGAACTCGGGTCGAGGTAGTACTCCACTGCAGCGGCCGATCAGGCAAAACAGTAAAAGCACAAAAGGAAAACAGGGGTGAGATTATATCATTACAGGATAACTAACTTCCTACGGTATGACAAGGTAAAGGTAAAGGTTGCAGCCGCACTAGCATATATGGTGGCTATCGTTCTAATAGAGTAGAGGTAAGATCCAAGAAGTACACGTGAAATCGCGTCATAAGTCTTCTATTCACCTACTTACGTCAAACATAACACAACCTGGATCTTCTCTCGGTCCCCCTGGACAAAGAAAAGCAACCAAGGCACTCACACGGTAGGCAAGTTTTAATTATGATTCAAATTGATGTTATTCTATGAACAAGGAGTAGGTCTCAAGTCGTCCATAACCGCGGACACGGCTTTTCGAAAAGAATTTACCCTGCAGGGGTGTACCAACTGCCCATCATAGGCTTCGCATGTACGCCCGGTTTCCACTTGGCTAGGTAAACGCCTGAAACTCCGGAACGTCAGAGTCCCTCTAACTAACAACGCACAACTCCGGGTGGCCCCAGGTGAGTCGACACCCAACTCAAAAGGTCGCCGCGCTCTCGAATCGGCCTCTACCGTCTGTCGCAGGTTTGGATACCCGGTTAATCACACATGGGACACCGGGTCCTCAGCCGGACAAAGTGGGCCAGCCAAGGCACAAGTCCTCCTGGCCCAAGGTGGTTTGTAAACAACAGGGGTACCACCAGCACACACACATTGCAAATAGTAAATCAGCTCGGGCCACCACTAGAATTGTATGAAACTAGGTAGGTAAGACAAGGGGACCCCATAGAATCCCACACACGATTAGGCACGCTCGCCAAGAAACACAATACCCGGAACTCGGGACCTAGGTGACTCAAATGGAACAAAACACCTGGCGGGAATAGCCTGGTCTCCCATCTTTCGTCAAGTATAAATTAACATCATCAAATAATAAATATCAACCAACTTCTTTAAATAACATGATATCCCAAGCCATAACATAGGGTAAGTAGCAAGTTTTCCTACTCATACTAAGCAATGGCTGAGCAGCGGTAACTTAGCAATACAATGTTTTGCTGGGATGTGGGGATCATGGCCTTTTGGTTTTTGAAGGTAGCATAAGAAAGGTGGATAGGATCAAACAAACGTTCTAGACTACAGCTAGGCAGGTAGGCAGAAAGGTATCAGGTAATGGTATAAATCTTCCCCTTTCCTGGGTAATCGGTCGTCGAAGCAGACGCAGCAGGGTCCTCAGGCTCGGTGTCGGAAATCTCCACGTAAGTCTCCTCAGCGGTCTTAGGTCCTAACATAAGGTACCGGCAAGGAAAGGCACACAAGTAAGTAACGGGTACAATGCACAGGCAAGGATGGTATGACCAGTTTAATTGACATGATGTGAACCTATCTAGTCAGATTTAAATGAAGGTGGTTGACGACACGTCAATCAACTTCATGTAATTTATTTACGTAAAAATGGCTTTGGTCTTAGCCTTATTATTGGTGTAAGTAACATGGCAACATGACATGATCAACAATGCATATAACAGGAATTAAACATCATGAAAATAGAACATCGATTCCGGAGACGGAGTAGTGTCGGTGAATTTGACACAAGGAAGGTGCAACAAAAGTTGGAATCCAGCCACATTGCAAAGACAATATGTTAGGTGCTGGTTTGAAGAAAAGAAATGGAGATGACATGAGTCAGAACTTGAAAGAATCAAAAGATCATCATTCCCAACATGAGTCAGAAATTGGGATGATGTAAAGAAAGGAAAAGTCAGATTGATTCTGGATGAGATGGTCACACCTTGTCCAAAAGTTTCACAAAACATCATGAGGACATCATCATTGCAATCCTTGCAACAATCTACCCCAAAACCATATATGACATGGTATCCTCTGGAATTGCAAACACAGTTGCAATTCAAATGAATTTCAGGGGGCTGAGTGCAAAATTGCACTAGATGCATTTTGGAAAAAGGCTCAAATGGTTAAACCATTATCACCATGCAACTCCTTGTTTGAAACTACCCAAAAATCTTATATGGCATAGCCATTTTTGAATTTGGGCAAAAGTTGGCAGAAACAAAGAATTGAAAGGGGCTTAATTGCAAAATTGTCACACTCCAATTATTTAGAGGGGCAAAGTGCAAAATGAACCTCACCATGATGATCAGTGGGTCAAGCTACCCCAAAAACATAAATGGCATGACATGTTTGGGGTGGCAAGTTCAAAAGTCCAGAATCAGATTTGAATTTGAATTCAAATCAAATTTGGAAATTAAACAGAAAAGAAAAACAAAAGATAAAAGGAAAAAGAAAAGGACTCAGCCTCTCTGGGCTGGTCTCGGGCGAATCCGGCCCATCTAGCTTCCCTGGCCCGCACTGGGCTCAGCCCACTCGGCTCTGGACAGCCTGGGTCGCTGACATGCGGGACCCAGGTGTCAGCCTCTGCATAAAAATCAAAAATGGGGGCGTCGGGCTGGGATTCGAACTCAAGACGCGTCGCTCATCTCCACTGCCCTCGCCACTGCACTACGAATCGTTTTCTTAAACGAAACGTGCAGCTGACGAGTTAAGTTAACCCCCTCGGTTAACTGAACTGAAACACACCGACAGGCACCACTGCAGCGAGGTTCCGGCGAACACCGGCTCGCACTCCGGCCACCTCCGGCCACTCCACCATGGGGAAACCCGAGAGGGTACTCAGCCCTAAACAGGGATGCACTCCATGGCCACCAACTCCTCTCTACCTCGCCGGCATCTACACGGGAACAGCACGGTGGCGACACCTCTGCAACTTTTTCAGAGCCCGAACACGGAGGCAAACTCCGGCGAGCATAGCGGGGCGTACAACTCGACGGCGCCCAGGCCACGGTGCCCTACACGTAGCTGGGACATCCTTCTACACATCTGCACCTCGAACTCGGCCCTATGCTTCACGACGGCGACGCGAGGCTCAACGGAAAAACACGGCGGCGCCACTGACCAACACACAGAGCTTCAGACACGGGCGCGGCTACGGCCAAAACTTGCACAAAGGGGCTCCTTTGAGTCCATATGCGTGGCCAGAGCACGCCTAGGCACGCACGAGCGCACCCCGGGCATGCCATAGACAGGGCGGCCACGGTGGCTCGTCGGCGACGACGCCGCGTGGAAGATTCAGACAAGCTACCGCGCTGGGAACTAGGCTATGCGCTACGGGAGGAAGAAGGGAACCACGGGGATCACCTTGGGGGTGTCTTGGTCGAACTCGAGCAACCGGAGAGGAAGGAGACGACCCTAGCGACGACGAGTTGGTGCGGGTTCCTGGCGGCATCCATGGCTCAGCTGTGACCCGTGCCTCCTTCTGGTTCCTGCGACCAGAAGTGGGTCAAGCACACGCAGGGAAAGGTGCATCCAACCGCACGATCAAAGAAAACGAAGGACGGCGAGGAATTCGACGGAATTGTCCGGCGGCCATGGCGGAACAGGGGAGAACCTCGGGGTCAAATCCGGCGTCGGCGTCGGAACCTGGAGGGAGGAAAAGGTTCCTAGGGTTCCCAGAACGCGCTCGGGGCCAGCTTATAAAGTGGGGAGGCCCCCAGCCACGCTGGCCGTCATCGACGTCGACGCCGGCGTCCGTTGTGAGAGGGGAGCTCACGGGGACCTCATCCACGCTGGAAAGATGAAGGAGGTGAGCGCTTGGATCTTGATCGGACGGCTATCGAGCCACTCCGCGTACCGCTTCGCTAGAAAGGCTCCAAGTGGGCTGCGGGGAGGAGGCTAGGTGGCCTGGGCCTCCAGCAGGGATTGAAAAAGAAAAACGAGCTGTGGATCCATTTCTATTTAAATAAAACAGAAAAGATCCAGGGTTTTTCTGGGTGAAAAACAAGCAGGAAAAAAAATACAGACTACAAACAAATGCCTAGTGGCAAAGAGAAAACATCGATTCTCATAACCACACGGGTCCAGGCCCTCCGCTGGGATCCGCCTAACTAGTCGTCGTCGAGTCTCCACGCGAAACGTCGATCACCATAACTTTTGTCGATCAAGAACCCTGAAAAGAGTTTGGGGGTAGTATCATGAGTACAGAGGTACTCAACATCCAACTGTAATGGTCATCTAACCCAGCAAGGACTTCATCACTTGTCATTCTAGGACAACTAGTAGTTTACGGTAAGGATGGGGTAAGTGGTGAGGTTGCTGCCGCAATAACATTCATGAATTGGCTAACGATCTAGAGAGTAAGATAAGAAGCCAAGCATTCGATGAGGAATCGCCTCCAACAAGTCTTGCTAACAACTACTTGCGCAAACATAACACCTATCCTATCCTTGTCCTCCTCTTCGCATCCCGACGAAGAAGAAGCAGTCAAGGCACTCACACACACGTTGATCAAGTTATGTTAAGATTATCTCAATTGTTGTTGTCTATGAAAAACGAGTAGGTCTCAAGTCGTCCATAACCGAGGACACGACTTCTCGAAAAGATTTAACGCTCCAGGGGTGTACCAACTGCCCATTACAAGACTCCGCACGCACGCCCATCACTCTCAGTTTCTACCCATGATAGGCAACCATTTTATGATTTAGTCCCAAGAGATCCGGAACGACAGGTCCCTCTAGCTAACAACGAACAAATCCGGGTGGCCCCCGGGGAGTCGACACCCAATCCAAAAGCCCGCCACGCTCTCGGATCGGACTCTTCCGTACGACACAGGTCGGATAGCCTGTTAATCACACATGGGAAAACGGGTCCTAGCTGATCGGGTGGACTAACAGAGAAACCATGTCTCCACTGGCCCAAGTTGTTTGAAAATCTGCCGGCCGCGGACTAGTCACACACACGTTTCAAATGATAAATCAGCTTGGGCCACCTCGAGAAATGTTTGAAGCTAGGTAGGTAAGAAGAGGGGACTCCATAGTATCCCACACACGGTTAGGCACGCTCAGTCTTAAAACCAATACCCGGAACTCGGATCCTAGGTGACTCAAATGGAACAAAGCGTCGGGGCGGGATAGCCTAGACCTTCCATCCTTCGTCGAATATAGCCAACATTATAATAATCATATCATCAACAACATTATAATAATGTGATATCCCAAACAAAGGAGTAACAGGGTAACATCGTAGCATCCTAAGCATGCATACTAAGTAGGGGCTGAGCAACGAGCAATAGTAACATAGCAGTACAAGGTTTGCTGGGAGGGGACATGGCTGTATCGGTTTGAAAGAGGCTGTAAGTATGTGGTAGGATCAAACATCGAACCTAACATAGACTAGCATGCAAAATGCTGGTTGAAATAGAATGGATCATAAGTAAAGCATAGTCCTTTCCTGTTGATAAGTCGAGTTCCGAAGGTGTAGTTGATCGCAAGCTCGCATCGTCTCCGAAGGGTACCCGCGGAAGCACACAACACGATAAACACTGGAAAGCAATCAACGAGAAAGCTTCTATTACTACGAGGCAAACACGAGCAAGCATCAACAGCAACACGAGACATCGCACCTACCGTCGAGAGCAGTTACTAACAGGATAAGTGGAGTACTCGTCACACACGACGAATATCGCACGTTTACGGTGGTTCAAGTTGCTTAGCTAGAGGTGATCAACCAATTGTTATTAACATGGCAACTCAAGCAATCATGGCATAGCACACAAACATGGCAAGAGGTGAAGCACAAAGTAAACTCTCTATCCTAGTCAATTTAAGTGAGGCACATCCTAAACATGGCATAACGCTAAGTGCCGCACGATGATTAAAACATTTGGTACTGTTCTGTCCTAAACCATATTTTAGGTTTGTTAACAACAGCAAAAAATAGCATAAACACAAAGTACAATAAAAACTAATCAAGTTACATATAAGGAACACTCCAAACGGAGTTACGGTTAAAAAGATACAAGCAAAACAAGTTTGGATCACAATCTGACAACATCGGGAAGCACACTTTAGAGCAATGTATAAACAACATAATGAATGCAAACATGCTCACAAATGATATGAAATTAAAGTAGACATGACAGGTAAGGCATGGCAAAAGAATCATGCAAAAAGGCATCATAGATCAAAAGATATTAGTCAAACAACATGGCATCGTGACGTTACAGACTTAGAGAAAAACAGAGGTGGCTGTCAAAAACAGCAGCATAGCAACTTTGGAGCTTAATAACTATATGATCAGCAAGCATATCATGACAATGCATTACATGTAATGAAAGTAGACATGATGCTTAACAATATGCAATTGAAATCACTCAATTCCGATAAACGGTCGCGACACACTCGTCGACCGAAGTTGCAACAAAATATAAACAACAGCACACTAACAGCAAGGTAGCTACTTTGGAGCAAGATACAACCATGATGCAGCAAGAAGTTATGGCATGTGAATGCATGAAACTGAAATATAAACAATTCTTAACGCAACGCAAAAGGAATCACTCAATTCCAACGTACGGTTGCGAAGCAACCGTCGCCCGAAGTTTCAATCAAGCAACAATTTTCAGACAGTTTAACAGCAGCAGTTGCAATTATCGATCTGATGCCCTGTTTCGCACACAATTACACAATCAAGATGACCTCAAATGCAAATGCTCACAACAGATGAATTGAAGTACACGCAATTCTAAATAATTCGTCTTTTGGGCGCAAAGTTATTCGAGCTACGGTTTGATCGCAAATTACAACGCGAAACGAAAATAGCAGCAGTTATTTCCAGACTTAGCAGAAATTTTCAGACACAAAAAAAAACAGACGAAAAAAAAGGAGCTGGGCTGGCTCACCATGGGCCGAGCCCACGTGACTGGGTGGCGGCCTGGGCTGGCGGCTGGGGGCCGCGACTGGGCTGCAGGTGGCCGCTTGGACTAGGCCGGCCCACGCGGGCGCGACGGCTGCCGTGGTTGCCCGATCCAGATCGGATCGGGTCGCTGCTGTGACCGGCCGGCCGGCGGCGCTGGCCGACTCCGGCGAGGCGGCTGGGGGTCGGGGCGACCTGGAGGGCGTGCGGCGTGCGGGGATCCCGCCGGATCCAGAGGGAGGCGGCGGCCTTCGAACGAGGGACGCGTGGAGGACCACCGGGCCGCCGGCGAGCTCGGATTGGCCTCCCATAGTGCGGCGACACCCCTGCGAGAGAGAGAGAGAGAGGAGGAGTTAGGAGAGAGGGTGGTCATGGGGGAGAGGAAGAGAGGAGAGGGGTGCCGGCAGGGAGAGGCTGGCCGGGCGCGGCGGCTGCGGTCTGCTGGCCGGAGGTGAGAGGCGGCGGCTCGGCCTCCATGGGCAGCTGCGTGAGGAGAGAGGAGGAGGGTAGGTGGGGAGATTCCGGGGCCGTCGGATCGCGAGATCTGACGGTCCAGGATGGATCTGGCTCAAATTTGCTAGAAAAATGGGCAAAAAGGAAAAATTGGGGCTATTGTGAGGGGGGTGGCTGCAATTTTGGCCTAGGGAAACCCTAGAAAGGTGTGCGAGTGTGGTGGTATTTATATAGCCCGGGTGGCTGGCAGTTTGCAAAAACATCCCCGGTTTTTCTCTCGCGCGCGCGGTATTTACGTTTCTGACCGCCGGGGGTCTGCAGTACCTCCGATTCGGGTAAAACTTCGAACTACGCGATCAGCGCGTCGAGCCGGAGGTGTTCACCTCGCGCTGGAACCATTCCGAGAACACTTTCCGGTGCGCTATAAAAATAACCCGTTTAATTATTAAACGGGGTTTTTCGTTCCGTTGGCTGCGGCTGGTCTCGTGCGTTTTTCGCGGCGGTGATCGGGTGAAACCCGGTGTCGCGAAGGTGGAGTGTCAGGGTGGCAAAGGTCGGTCTCCGTCCGATACGAGATAAGAGGGGGAAAAATAATCGCCGATCGATAAATCGGGGATGCAAACACCGCAAACAAATCAGACAATCAAACAATTCACACCGAAAACAAGTTTTATAATTTTTGTGAAAACTGGGCTGTTACAATACAACACCACCAACAAGGGATCTCGTCCCGAGATCCAGGATGATCTGGGGGAGAGGGGAGAGAGAAAAGGAGAGTCGACAATCTTCAACACCACCAACAAAGGACTCTGCTCCATGTCGACGTCGAACTTCGGTCGAGATAAATTTTCCGCAGAGAGACGGCAACGTCGAAAAACGAAACCATCGGGAGATCAAGAGGAAGAACGATCGCAAAAACCAGATCAAGGGACAGTGATTTTCGACGCAAGTCGTGAAAACACCGTCAAAAGGATCGATGGCAATGGATGACCCAGATGATACCCAAAATCGGAGAAGCTAAAGGTACTACAGGAATTCCCACCTGAGATCGGAATCAAGACAATACGCTGCAAGCAAGGCATTGTAACTGTTCCGGAACTCCACACACTCGAGATCCTAATGTTTTGAAGGGGATAAGATGAGAATAAAACACTTACGACACTTGTCCTGACCAGAGCAAGGATAAGGAGTAAAAAGAATCCTACTCTCCGATAACTAACTTAGTAACTACAAAATAGTTTTTGTCTAGGCTCGACTTCAGCCAGAGAAGGGATCCTACGGTCGGTAAGGCTCTGATACCAAGTTGTAAGGCCCGATATGCGGTACTGTTCCAGATCTAGATGTTTCCGTCCAGATCCGGGGACGAAGCACATATCGGTCCCACCGCGACATATGACGAAGTCATATGCCCCGGATTTCCAACATGATATCACCACATTACAGATACAGGATACAACATCTCATACAATCGGCATACAACTGCCTTAATACAATACAACAACGGAAGATATATGTTTGAGTATAGACTACAAACAAATGCCTAGTGTCAAAGAGAAAACATCGATTCTCATAACCACACGGGTCCAGGCCCTCCGCCGGGATCCGCCTAACTAGTCGTCGTCGAGTCTCCACGCGAAACGTCGATCACCATACCTTTTGTCGATCAAGAACCCTGAAAAGAGTTTGGGGGTAGTATCATGACTACAGAGGTACTCAGCATCCAACTGTAGTGGTCATCTGACCCAACAAGGACCTCATCACTCGTCATTCTAGGACAACTAGTAGTTTACGGTAAGGATGGGGTAAGTGGTGAGGTTGCTGCCGCACTAGCATTCATGAAGTGGCAAACGATCTAGAGAGTAAGATAAGAAGCCAAGCATTCGATGAGGAATCGCCTCCAACAAGTATTGCTATCAACTACTTCCGTAAACATAACACCTATCCTATCCTTGTCCTCCTCTTCGCATCCTGACGAAGAAGAAGCAGTCAAGGCACTCACACACACGTTGATCAAGTTATGTTAAGGTTATCTCAGTTGTTGTTGTCTATGAACAAGGAGTAGGTCTCAAGTCGTCCATAACCGTGGACACGACTTCTCGAAAAGATTTAACCCTGCAGGGGTGTACCAACTGCCCATTACAAGACTCCGCACGCACGCCCATCACTCTCAGTTGCTACCCGTGATAGGCAACCATTTTATGATTTAGTCCCAAGAGATCCGGAATGACATGTCACTCTAGCTAACAACGAACAAATCCGGGTGGCCCCCGGAGAGTCGACACCCAATCCAAAAGCCGGCCACGCTCTCGGATCAGACTCTTTCGTATGACGCAGGTCGGATAGCCGGTTAATCACACATGGGAAACCAGGTCCTAGCTGATCGGGTGGACAAACAGAGAAACCATGTCTCCACTGGCCCAAGTTGTTTGAAAATCTGCCGGCCCGGACCAGTCACACACACGTTTCAAATGATAAATCATCTTGGGCCACCTCTAGAAATGTTTGAAGCTAGGTAGGTAAGAAGTGGGGACCCCATAGTATCCCACACGCGGTTAGGCACACTCAGTCTTAAAACCAATACCCGGAACTCGGATCCTAGATGACTCAAATGGAACAAAGCGTCGGGGCGGCATAGCCTAGACCTTCCATCTTTCGTCGAATATAGTCAACATTATAATAATCATATCATCAACAACAATATAATAATGTGATATCCCAAACCAAGGAGTAACAGGGTAACATCGTAGCATCCTAAGCATGCATACTAAGCAGGGGCTGAGAAACGAGCAATAGTAACATAGTAGTACAAGGTTTGCTGGGAGGGGACATGGTTGTATCGGTTTGAAAGAGGCTGTAAGCATGTGGTAGGATCAAACATCGAACCTAACCTAGACTCGCATGCAAACCGCTGGTTGAAATAGAATGGATCATAAGTAATGCATAGTCCTTGCCTGTTGATAAGTCGGGTTCCGAAAGTGTAGTTGATCGCAAGCTCGCATCGTCTCCGAAGGGTACCCGCGGAAGCATACAAGACGATAAACACTGGAAAGCAATCAACGAGCAAGCATCTATTACTACGAGGCAAACACGAGCAAGCATCAACAGCAACACAAGACATCGTACCTACCGTCGAGAGCGGTTACTAACAGGTTAAGTGGAGTACTCGTCACACACGACGAATACCGCACGTTTACGGTGGTTCAAGTTGCTTAGCTACAGGTGATCAACCAACGGTTATTAACATGGAAACTCAAGCAATCATGGCATAGCACACAAACATGGAAAGAGGTGAAGCACAAAGTAAACTATCTATGCTAGTCAATTTAAGTGAGGCACATCCTAAACATGGCATAACGCTAAGTGCTGCACGATGGTTAAAACATTTGGTACTGTTCTGTCCTAAACAATATTTTAGGTTGGTTAACAACAGAAAACAATAGGATTAACACAAAGTACACAGAAAACAAATCAAGTTACATATAAGGAACACTCCAAACGGAGTTACGGTTAAAAAGATACAAGCAAAACAAGTTTGGATCACAATATGCCAACATCGGGAAGCACACTTTAGAGCAATGTAAAAACAACATAATGAATGCAAACATGCTCCTAAATGATATGAAATTAAAGTAGACATGAAAGGTAAGGCATGGAAAAAGAATCATGCAAAAAGGCATCATAGATCAAAAGATATTAAGCAAACAACATGGCATCGTGACGTTACAGACTTAGAGAAAAACAGAGGTGGCAGTCAAAAACAGCAGCATAGCAACTTTGAGCTTAATAACTATATGATCAGCAAGCATATCATGACAATGCAATACATGTAATGAAATTAGACATGATGCTTAACAATGTGAAATTGGAATCACTCAATTCCGATAAACGGTCGCGACACACTCGTCGACCGAAGTTGCAACAAAATATAAACAACAGCACACTAACAACAGGGTAGCTACTTTGGAGCAAGATACAATCATGATGCAGCAAGCAATTATGGCATGTGAATGCATGCAACTGAAGTAGAAACAATCCTTAAAGCAACGCAAAAGGAATCACTCAATTCCGACGTACGGTTGCGAAGCAACCGTCGCCCGAAGTATCAATCAAGCAACAGTTTTCAGACAGTTTAACAGCAGCAGTTGCAATTAACGATCTGATGCCCTGTTTAGCACACAATTACACAATCAAGATGACCTCAAATGAAAATGCACAAAAGATGAATTGAAGTACACGCAATTCTAAATAATTCTTCTTTTGGGCGCAAAGTCATTCGAGCTACGTTTGATCGCAAATTACAACGCGAAACGAAAACAGCAGCAGTTATTTCCAGACTTAGCAGAAATTTTCAGACACAAAAAAAAACAGACGAAAAAATAAAAAAAAGGAGCTGGGCTGGCTCACCATGGTCCGAGCCCACGTGACTGGGTGGCGGCCTGGGCTGGCGGCTGGGGGCCACGACTGGGCTGCAGGTGGCCGCTTGGAATGGGCCGGCCCACGCGGGCGCGACGACTGCCGTGGTTGCCCGATCCAGATCGGATCGGGTCGCTGCTGTGACCAGCCGGCCGGCGGCGCTGGCCGACTCCGGCGAGGCGGCAGGGGGTCGGGGCGACCTGGAGGGCGTGCGGCGTGCGGGGATCCCGCCGGATCTAGAGGGAGGCGGCGGCCTTCCAACGAGGGGCGCGTGGAGGACCACCGGGCAGGCGGCGAGCTCGGGTTGTCCTCCCATGGTGCGGCGATGCCCCTACGAGAGAGAGAGAGAGATGAGGAGTTAGGAGAGAGGGAGGTCATGGGGGAGAGGAAGAGAGGAGAGGGGTGCCGGCGGGGAGAGGCTGGCCGGGCGCGGCGGCTGCGGTCTGCTGGCCGGAGGCGAGAGGCGGCGGCTCGGCCTCCATGGGCAGCTGCGTGAGGACAGAGGAGGAGGGTAGGTGGGTTGCTTCTGGGGCCGTCGGATCACGAGATCTGACGGTCCAGGATTTATCTGGCTCAAATTTGCTAGAAAAATGGGAAAAAAGCGAAAATTGGGGCTATTGTGAGGGGCTGGCTGCAATTTTGTCCTAGGGAAACCCTAGAAAGGGGTGGGAGTGTGGTGGTCTTCATATAGCCCGGGTGGCTGGCAGTTTGCAAAAACATCCCGGGTTTTTCTCTCGCGCGCGCGGTGTTTACGTTTCTGACCGCCGGGGGTCCGCAGTACCTCCGATTCGGGTAAAACTTCGAACTGCGCGATCAGCGCGTCGAGCCAGAGGCGTTCACCTCGCGCTGGAACTGTTCCGAGAACACTTTCCGGTGCGCTATAAAAATAACCCGATTAATTATTAAACAAGGTTTTTCGTTCCGTTGGCTGCGACTGGTCTCGTGCGGTTTTCGCGGCGGTGATCGGGTGAAACCCGGTGTCGCAAAGGTCGAGTGTCAGGGTGGCAAAGGTCGGTCTCCGTCCGTTACGGGATAAGAGGGGGAAAAATAATCGCCGATCGATAAATCGGGGATGCAAACACCGCAAACAAATCAGAAAATCAAACAATTCACACCGAAAACAATTTTTTTAATTTTTGTGAAAACTGGGCTGTTACATGTCTCAAGGAACCCGTGGCCAGCTTGGTCGTGCCCATGGTCGTGGGAATGAACCGGAGGAAGGCAACCTTCCACCCCCACCCACTATGGCTCAGGTTCTGAGGGAGGTTGAGAGGAACCGCCGAGACTCTCACAATTTGCTGGAGGTCATTGCCCGCAACACCACTCAGCAGCGCAACGAGCTGGTGTCTTTGAACGACTTCATCCGGCTTCATCCCCCGGTTTTCAGCTACTCCACCGAGCCCCTTGACGCCGATGACTGGCTTCGCAGCATCGAGAGGAAGCTTCAGGCAGGCCATGTTGCAGATGGTGACAGGGTCAGCTATGCCACCTACCACCTCGAGGGTGCAGCTAGCTCTTGGTGGGAGAATTTCCTGAACATGCGTCCCGTTGGACCGCCCACATCTTGGGATGAGTTCTGCACTTCCTTCCGTGAGCACCACATTCCAAAGGGTCTTATGTACCGCAAGCGTGAGGATTTCTGCAACCTCAACCAAGGCAGAAGGACAGTTGACGAGTTTAGTCATGAGTTCAACTGACTGGGTCGTTATGCTACTGAGGAGGTCTCCACCGACGCTAAGAAGCAAGAGAGGTTCCGTCGTGGACTCAATACCGGACTCTGTCGTGAGCTCAACCTACATGACTTTCCCACCTTCCAGGTCCTTGTCAACAAGGCCATCAAGGCGGAGGACATGAACACCCCCAATGACTTCCGCAAACACCCTAGAGATTATGGTTCATCCAGTTCCGGCTCTCAGAAGCGCAAGATCTGGATTCCCAACAGTATGTTTCAACAGAACAACCCACCGAGGCCATCCTATGTGGCGCCTCGTCCACCAGCTTCGTTCCACCCAGCTCCACCGAACAACCCAGCTCCACGCACTCTCTTTGGAGCCTGCTACAAGTGTGGTCAGGCAGGCCACTACTCCCGCGAGTGTCCCCAGAACCAGCTCCAGAATCAGAATGCTCCACCCCGTGCCGGAGGGAACAAAAATGGTCATGGCAAGCCACCCCAGAAGGTCTACACCACCAAACCCGCTCCTCCCGCCACTCGTGGACGTGTGAATCAGATTGCCGCCGAAGAGACTAACGACACCACTGACGTCATTCTTGGTACGCTCCCAGTCAATTATGTTCCTACTTCCGTTCTTTTCGACCCAGGAGCATCTCATTCATTCATGTCGGAAAGTTATGCACTTCGTCATGAGTTATCCTTTGTTGAATTTTCCACCCCCATGATTATTCAAACTCCAGGGTCAAGATGGTAAACTAATAGAGTAAGCCATGGTAATCAAATTTCAATTGAGGGTTTAGTATTCCTTGCTTCACTCATAGCCCTGAAGTCTTCGGACATCGGTGTAATCCTTGGCATGGATTGGCTTTCAAGACAGAATGCCTACTTGGATTGCAAAGGAAAATCCGTGAAACTCACCCACCCTTCAGGCAAGACTGTCAACTACACCTCACCCAGAACAAGAATCCAGGTGCATTCTTTGAATGTACTTCCCCTTCCCGACCTTGAAGATATTCCGGTGGTTCGTGACTTCGCAGATGTCTTTCCTGAAGAGCTGCCGGGCATGCCACCCGACAGATGTGTAGAGTTCATAGTAGATCTTATGCCAGGAACCGCACCAATTTCCAGACGCCCATACAAAATGGCCCCACGTGAGTTAGCTGAGCTTAAAACCCAACTTGAAGCTTTGTTGGAAAAAGGCTTCATCCTCCCTAGCTCATCGCCATGGAGTTGCCCCGTTCTGTTCGTAACGAAGAAAGATGGAACAGAAAGGATGTGCATAGACTATCGCCCGCTAAATTTAGCGACAATAAAGAACAAATACCCATTGCCCAGGATCAATGATCTTTATGATCAACTTGCTGGATCCTCTGTCTTCTCCAAGATGGACTTAAGATTAGGTTATCATCAAATCAAAATCCGAAACGAGGACATTCCCAAAACGGCTTTTACTACTCGTTATGGTCTTTACGAGTACACCGTCATGTCCTTTGGTTTAACCAATGCCCCCGCCACTTTCTCACGCATGATGAATTCGATCTTCATGGAGTACCTAGATAAATTTTTTGTAGTTTATCTTGATGACATCCTCATCTACTCGAAGAACGAAGAAGAACATGCCGAACACCTAAGGCTGGTATTGATGAAACTTAGAGAGCATCGCCTGTATGCTAAATTCTCCAAGTTTGAATTTTGGCTACCAGAAGTGACCTACTTAGGCCACGTGATTTCTGCAAAAGGCATTGCTGTGAATCCCGAGAGAGTTCAGGCCGTCCTTGACTGGACTCCACCTGAATCGGTTAAGCAAGTTAGGAGTTTTCTTGGCCTAGCCAGCTATTTCCGCCGCTTCGTCGAGAACTTTTCTAAAGTTGAAAAGCCTCTAACTGAACTCCTCAAGAAAGATAAGAAATTCCTATGGACTCCCAAGTGCGAGGAAAGCTTTCAAGAGCTAAATAGGAGATTGACTTCTGCACCCGTACTTGCGCCTCCAGACACCAAAAAGGATTTCGAGATCTTTTGTGACGCCTCACGGCAAGGGTTAGGATGCATACTTCTGCAAGATAGACATGTGGTAGCTTATGCTTCACGCCAGTTGCGGCCACATGAAGAGAACTATCCTACCCATGACCTTGAACTCGGTGCCGTAGTTCATGCCCTAAAAACATGGCGACATTACCTCCTTGGTAATAGTTGTGAGATCTTTTCCGACCACCAAAGCCTCGAATACATTTTGACCGAGCCAGATCTTAATCTCAGGCAAAGACGCTGGATTGAGTTGATAAAAGATTACGACGTAGGAATTTCTTACACCCCAGGAAAAGCAAATGTCATGGATGATGCACTAAGTCGTAAGTCGTATTGTAACAACCTCATGTTATAACAGTATCAACCACTTCTTCATGAGGAATTTTGCAACCTCAATCTTGAGATTGTTCCTCATGGCTATCTTTCTACCTTGGTGGCGAAACCAACTCTTGAGGATCAAATCATAGTTGCCCAAAGGCGTGCACGAGGTGTTCCCCGGATCAAGGAGAACATTGCTAGCGGAGTTGCTAAATGTTTCTCCACAGATAGTAAAGGAACAATATTCTTTGGAAATCGTTTGGTAGTACCTAAGAATAGGGAATTAAGGCAACTCATCCTCAAGGAAGCCCATGACACACCCCTCTCCATTCATCCCGGTAGCACAAAAATGTACCGAGATCTACGCCAGAGATTTTGGTGGACTAGGATGAAGAGAGACATTGCTCGATTTGTTGCCGAATGTGATGTTTGTCGTCTCATTAAGGCAGAACATCAAAGACCTGCTGGTACACTTCAACCTTTGCCTATTCCTGAGTGGAAATGGGATAAAGTCGGTATGGACTTCATCACCGGCTTTCCAAAAACCCAGAAAGGAAATGATGCCATCTTCGTTGTCATAGATAGGCTTTCTAAAGTTGCTCACTTCCTTCCAGTTCGCGAGTCTATAACTGCTAGCCAGTTAGCGGACTTGTACGTCTCTAGAATTGTATCTCTTCATGGTGTTCCTTTGGAAATCAATTCTGATCGTGGTAGCCTTTTCACCTCTAGATTTTGGGGAAGCTTTCAGAATGCTATGGGAACTCATCTCTCCTTTAGTACAACTTTCCATCCTCAGTCTAGAGGTCAAGTCGAAAGGGTTAACCAAATTCTTGAAGACATTCTCAGAGCTTGTGTTATCTCATTCGGAATAAATTGGGAGAAGTCTCTTCCATTCGCCGAATTTTCTTATAACAATAGTTTCCAATCTAGTCTGAACATGGCTCCTTTTGAACTCCTATATGGACGACGATGTCGAACACCTTTAAACTGGTCAGAAACCGGTGAAAGACAATTCTTTGGACCGGATATGATCAAGGAAGCAGAAGAGAAAGTTCGCATTGTTCATGATCAGTTGAAAGCAGCCCAGTCTCGTCTGAAAAGCTACTATAATCGTCATCATAGGCAAGAGAGCTACAATCTGGATGAGAAGGCTTACCTTCGGGTTACTCCTCTGAAGGGAACCCAATGTTTCGGTATCAAAGGCAAGTTGGCCCCACGTTACATTGGACCTTTCTGCATTCTGGCTAAACGTGGAGAAGTTGCCTACCAACTTGAACTACCCCCGCACCTTTCCCGAGTACATCATGTATTCCATGTGTCACAACTCAGGCGTTGCTTCAAGGACCCCATCCGCGAAGTCGAACATGAAACGCTTGATCTCCAAGATGACGTTTCTTATCGAGAATACCCCGTTCGTATTCTTGATTCCGCAGAGCGTATCACTCTTCGTCAGAATATTAAGTTTCTGAAAGTGCTTTGGTCACACCACCCTGAGAGAGAAGCTACGTGGGAAAGAGAAGACCGTCTCCGTGCCGAGTATCCCTCCTTCCTCCCGCAGACTTCTGAATCTCGGGACGAGATTATTTTGAGAGGGGGCGAGTTGTCACAACCCCAAGTTAGGTATGTGCTATGATTAGCAAGTCACCTTGCATCATGTTAAAAATTTCAAAGAAATCAATTGAAATCAAATTCAAACTCAAATGGGAGAAGGAGACCCCCCAGATGAATTAATTCAAAAGGCTAGAAATAAATCTTCTCCAAAAATTCATGTTTGATTTTTGAAAAGTCTTATAAATGAGTGTGACCACATATCAAGTGATGTGGGACCCACCCCATGCTCATGGATTTTTCAAATATTCAAATAGGACCTTGGATTAATTCAAAAACCCCTATTTGATTTAAGATTCAAATAATTTAAGTTTTAAAAAGTGCCAAACTTTGCAAATGGCTAGTATATATTATTATGAGGCCATATAAAAAGTTCTAGCATTTTAGAAAATGGCTAGGTATTTATTTTAGCTAGCCAAAACAAATGTCAGAAGAAAACAGAAAAGGAAATGGAAAAAGAAGGGAGAAGGACTTACCTGTCGCCCCAGGCGAAGGCCTAACTCCTTCTGGCCGGGCCAGCCCACCCGGAGTCCTCTGTCGTCTACCTCCCCTGCCCCCAAAGCAGCTCGCTGGAGGCCGAGCATGCCGTGGACGCCACCTCGACGCCTTCGAGCTTCCAGGCCTCCCCAGGACTCCAAAGCGCGCCATGGAGACGCCCTCGACTCCCTCCTCCACTTTCCCCACCTCGGCTCGCTCTCCCCTCCCTTCCAATGCAATTCCACCGACGCCCGAGAGGAACACCGGAGCACACCGCCATGGCAGACGCGGCCAACGTGTCCTAGAGCTCGAACCAGCGTGTCCCCCGTGCTCCTCATCGACGACTTCGTCACCCTGCAGAAGCTGGCGACCTGATTTGGTTCCGAGAAGACACAAGCTTCATCGGATCGCCGCCAGCCACCGGAGATCGACATCTTCGATTCGCCGCCAACAGAGCATCCCCGATCCCATTGACCGTCTCATCGTCCTCGCGGTGAACTCCTGAGTTTTCCCCCCAACCTTTTGGTGCCCCGCTGTTCTTCTAGCCCTAGCTTCCATGGACACCGGAGCACAGCGCCGCCGCGGTTCATGTCGACGAGCATCCATGAAGTTTTTGAACCCGAAACCATGTCCATCTTCTTCGCCGAGCTCTTCTGGTTCTATCCCGACTAGCCCCGCTCCATGAAGAGACCCCTAGCTTGATCCCGTTCTCAACCGAGCCTACTCCACCACCGTTCAGGTCGCCGCCGTCATGTCGGGCCTCCCCGTGGTCGCCCGATTCGCCTAGGTAAAGTGCACGATCAAGGGCTACCTTCTGGTGGTCTCGGCGTGCGAATTGGTGGCCGGGAGCATCGAATCCGTGGACTCCGCCGCGTCTGCGAGTCGCCGCCGACTCGTCGCCGGTGAGGTGACGTGGCCATGGTCATTAGACCTTAACCACCCCTCTAATGACCCCCCTATCCTATGACAGTGGGCCCCCTGGCCACTAATTAACCCCTGGTTAGTTTAAACTAACCGGGTTTTCTAACACAGACACTAACCAAGGGGCCCCACACGTCAGAACCCCCCCTGACGCCAGCATGACCTCATGCTGATGCAGTAAATCAGTTTTTCTAATTAAACCAATTCCAGAAAATCCAGAAAAAGGCTGAAATTTGGAAATTCATAGAAAATTCATATTTACTCCGAATTTAACTTATAATATATGAAAAATGATCAGGAGAAAATAATATATCCAAATATCCAACTTTCAACTATGTTTGAGATGAATTTAAAATGGTACCAGTAGCATTTTCTATTTGGTTTAATTGGAATTTAATCACATTAAATTCAAATGCTTTTGCAATTTGAATCTTAACAACATACCCCAATTCACTTGAACATCAGAGGCATATCATACACATTTCAAGATGAATTACTTTGATCAAACAATAGCATTTGTAACTTGACTAAAATGAATTCAAATTGGAGTTTGAATTTGCAATTTCATTTGCAATATACTCCATTTAAATGGACTTGCCTCACACATCAGAAACATACATCAAGTTTCATCCTTCAACCATGTGATTGTGCATTGTACTTATTGTGCTCCATTGCTTGTTGTTTGTCGAGTAGAGGTGGAACCGGAACACGAGGCTGCCCCTTCGTTGAAGACCCCGATACCGAACCTCGTCAGCAAGGCAAGCAAACCCCATTGATCATGTCGATAAAATCCCACTTCCCTCTCATGTCTGGCTTATGCATTGTATAGGATGATTACCATGCTACGTTTCTACCGCATAGATGAACCCATTCCTTTGCATGACCTATCATTTGTCACAGTAGTAAGCAAACCACCATCCTAGAAAGGTAGGAGTTGGTTGATATCATGTGACCCCTGCAACTGTTACTGTTTATTGCATGCTTAGAGTGGTACAATGTTGATACTGTTATTTGAGTCGGGATGGTAGTGATCATGTTGTTGATGGTGGAAATGTTTTGGTGAATCTACCCTAATAGAAGGTGAACGATGAGAGGCTGTGTAGGAGTACACGGTGGGTTGTCTCGTTGAACACCGCCCTAAGTCCGAGTTCTTCTGTGGTGATCCAAGATGAAGAGTACAACCACACATTGGGCTCACTGATCCCTCTCAACCTATTAACTCATCCCTTTCGATGTCCAGATGTCGCAATAGTTCAGAGTTCTGGTAGGTTTGTGGCCTGGCTACTAAGTGAGAGAACGACTCAACCGAGACCGGCTTATGCACCACACACACATCATCTGGGTCCACTTCGGTAAACCGGCCGGGTTCACGATAGTGGTAGCCAACCCAGGTAGGCGGCTTTCTTGGACTAGATCGGCTATGACGTAACAGTTGTGGTGAGCATCCTCGCTGACACCCCTTGAATGGTGTCGAGATCAAAGGCGGTAAATGATGATCATGTGTGTGTAGCGGTACACCCCTGCAGGGTTAAAAAAACTATTCGGAGGACTGCTTGGAAAACTTAGCTTGATTATTAGACAACTTGAACAGGATACTTATAAAACTTGCCAAGATAAGCGTGAGTACTATGGCATGCCTTCTCGTGGGGAAGTCGAGGAAGGCACCATAGTGTTGTAATTGGGTGGAGAATGTAGTGGACTCGTGTACGCTTCTTACCTCAAAGTCTGGTACTCGTAGTTCAGGACTAGCCAAGTCAAAGCTGGCACTTCTGCAAGTGAAACCCCACCTCCCTTTACCTTGATACATGTGCATGAATAGTATAGCTGCAATGTAAGTCTTGCTGAGTACGACTTTGTAATCCCGTTTGCTTATTCTATGTTTTAGATGAACCCACTGACCCCGAAGGTGGATTCTTCATCGAGCTCGACGACTGAAGACCAAGTTAGTGTAGTCCCAGTCAGACGACTGGTTCCCTCGTGGAGGGCTTGTGTTTAAATAAGGCTTCTTAAGCCATTTGTTAAACTTGTCTGTACTCAGACCTACTTTTCTTCCGCTTGTTTGTTGTAATGTTGGATCACATGCTTGTGATCTCTGTGTGCACTCTGTGAGAGTTATCAATAAAATGTATACTTTGTAGAGAATTGCAATGATACCTGCTGTTCATACAAGGCATGTGTGCTGCGTGTATGTTTATAATATGCATGTCTTTGTATGGGTTTTCGAGACGTTAGTCGTGATCTGGCTGGCGGTCTTTTATACACCAAGTGGTCCTTAGATGTGCGCAGCTTGGGGCATCACGATGCGATTGCTCGAGACTCTGTCTCGTGCACACTTTGATGTATGATCGAGACCCCGACTAAGTGATCGGGCTAGAGTAAGTCTATGTAAGAGTTATGAGATAGTCGATAGTATGGTTGAGGCGACTTGTCTGTGAATATGGGAGTTCATCACCCATATCATTTAGACTTGTGTGCGGACGATGAGAACCCATCTCAGTTGATCATCCGGCCTGGATGGGATGCCCCTCACGTACGATGCTTTCCGAGAACGTTCTGTGCTTGGCCTTGTCTGCTTAGACAAGTGGGTACGGTTCTCGGCTCTCCATATGAATATGTCATAGCGGGACTTGCATACGCTAACCCCGGGTCCCGACATGACTTCCATATTGATCGCGGACTCCTACGTCGGTGCTCAGAGCGAACCAGTCGTGGGCCAGTCGTGGTCCTCTCGAAGTTTCTAGCGGGCCTCTTGTCTTCGTATGCACCAGTTATCCTCACACGAAGGAGTCGTGGGGTCACCCCCTCGTCAGTAGCCCCCGAGTGCCTGGGCGACTCAAAGAGTCGCGCAGGGACTCGAATTCATCCTCGTTTTCTTTCATATGAGCAGCGTGGCTGCGAGTCGCCGGCAGCTTTAGCCATGACAAAGGTTATTTCGAGGGATGCTAAGCTGAAAGGGCCCAAGGTAGTCGACTGGTCGAGCCTTGGTGAATTGTGCTAGTGGAAAATACCTCAGTAGCCCAATCAAGCCCGTGTCCCTCGACACGAACTTGGGAACGACCGGTGTCTAGCACAGTTCATGCCGCTTCAGGTCTTATAGGATCAATGCTGCCGGCCCCAGTAAATAGCCTTAACGCGTCTGTTATCGTCTCATCTCTCTATCATGCGAGAACATGGAAAACATCGGGAATGAAGTCGCGCCGTGGAAAGTCCCGGCCCGGCCGTCTGCGCAGCGGGGTCCTACCTTCACGCTAAGCTTGCGTGGCATCTGGGTACATCAAGTCGCAGCTCAGGCATAATTTTTTATAGAGGCGCGGAGCCCGGTTAGAGATGCACTCACTTGGAATAAACGATCAAGTGAGCTATTAGTATTCGCTCGCGGAGCCTTTGCGAGCTCAGGCGAGGAAAATAAGAGAGGCACCCACTCGGAAAGTCGTCGAGTGCGCGAGTAGATCAAGTTGCCGAATATCAGTTGAGTCTTGCGAGCAATCACTCGAATGTTGTACCGTCTTTAGGGTGAGGGAGCACCCGAACTCTGGAGGTGCGCCGTCTTTGCTAGTGAGAGTGGTCACTCGAGTATATATTTGTCTTCTCGGTGAGGGAGCACCCGAAAACTCAGTAGATGTCGTGATTACAATTGGTGCGAGTGGCCACTCGAGCATGTCTTTGCCTTCTGGGTGAGGGAGCACCCAAACTCTCAAGATTTTTAGATCTTACTCTGTTTTAATAAAGGTACTCCTGATGGGAGTAAAAGATTTTAGAATATGGTGACAAAATTGTGAGGAGCGGGATGCTGACCGAGGGCGCGTACTTAATACGCGTTGCTGAGATGTGACGTTGCTGGGTCGCCTGACAAGTTGGGTGGCTGTAGCTTGTGAATGGGAGTGACGTGACGCCATGCTGCCCAAAAATTTCGCACTTTGTGATTATGGCCCTCGTTTTTCGTGCGTATTGGGCGGTATGGTTACTGCGTCGGTTGAGTTTTCCTTGCTTCTCGGCTATCCTGGGATAGTGTCACGTCTGCGGGGTTCCAAGATTAATAGTGATTGGGTGCTCTCGGCTGTTGGTTAAATACCGGGGGGCTGGGTGGATTTAGGTTTTACCCCCTTCCCCTGCTTGTTCTTCTTCTTCTGCCTTCTTCTGTTCTTTGCCTCCTGCCTCTTCACTTTGTGCGGTTTCGCGGTGAGATCCATGTCCAAGCTCCCTCGAAGTGCAGCGCAGGAGTCGGCGAGGATGACCGGTAGATGGGAGCGGTCTTCTTTCAGAGCTGCAGATCTGGATGCTTTGGTAGCGGACGACATAGTGGTAGATGGTGCAGCTCGGATTCCTAGGGATGAGGAGGTTCCCGCACCTCCTCCTGATGAACGGGTGTGCTTTCAAATCTTCTTCCCTCGTGGGTTTGCGCTTCCAGTTCATCCTTTCCTCCGGGGGTTGCTTTTTGCCTATCAGTTCCAACTGCATGACTTGACCCCCAATGGGATCCTGCACATTGCCTGCTTTATCACGCTCTGTGAGGGTTTTTTAGGAATCTATCCCCATTGGGGGCTCTGGAAACGCCTCTTCAATGTGAAGAGGACGAACTCTGAATATGCCATTGGGGGCGTGGGTATTTCCATTAAAGATAAGGCTGCCTACTTTGATTTGGAAAAATTGGATTATGTCTATACATAGCGGAAGAGATGGTTTTTTTTGAAGGATCGACATGTTGATGGGCAGCAATTTGGACTTGCTCCTTTTGATCCTGTTGCGCGAGCGATTAAGCGATCCTCGTGGGCGCATCCTCTGTCTGCCCGTGAGGTGTCTCTTGTTGAGCCGTTGGTGCAAAAGATTTCTTCTTTGAAGGACGAGTTAACTGGCGGCCAACTTATTTCTGTGTTTGTGAGGAGACGTTTCCAGCTACTTCAGTATCGGGTGTGTCCCATGTGGCAATATACTGGACCCGACAACTCGACCAGGTGTTCACCCGAGGAGTTCTCCGATGGTGACCTTTTGTCTCGGGTCCAGAAGGTTACGAAATGCACAAGTATTGGAGCGGAGAGCCTTGTTCGTCCTTATGCTGCTAATGTGGCTCTCCCCCAGGTATTTGATTTGAGGTATTTCTGAGATGTGACTTAGTGTCTGCCGATTATTGATGATGCTTTGATTTGCAGAATCATACTCCTTTGCTGAACAATCCGCCGCAGCCTGAGGATGATGAAATACTCGATGAGCCTGATGCGGCTGATGCTATTCCTATACCTGCGGTGATGGAGGTGCTTCGGGTGCTGATGCTGGCGAGCCCGCGGGTGGAAAACCGTCAGCTGTTGATGATGGTGAGGACTCGAGTCCTTTGCACTTTAAACACAATTGGTCTTCGAGTGCGAGCGATCGTGATGCAGCTGGTCGTGGTGATGAATTACCGCCGGTCCCGCCATCTGCTGTGCCGTGTCCCTCCTCGGCTGCTCCGAAGAGGCGCAAGTATGGGATGTTACTACGTCCAAGCGCCGCGCCTGCTGGGTTTGTATTACTTCTGTTGATTATTGTTTTTGTTTTTGGCTCCTGTTCTAATGGTGTTTCACTTGCAGTACTGCTCCTGTTCCGGCTGGTTCCTCTACGAGTACTGCTGCTTTTGATCTTCGGTCAACTCACTCTGGTATGGCAGCTGATTGGCCAAGTGACTCTGGAGTGGCGGCTGATCGGCCAGTTCCTTCGGCGACTCCTGTGGTTTCGGGTGCAGGGACAAATCCTGCGACTGCTCTATCCGGGGGATCTGCTGCGGCTACTGAGGGGATCTCTCCCTCAGATGTGAAACCTCCGGTTCCTGAGGAGCACTATTTGGAGAGGCGGGATCTCTTTGCTGAAGAATAAGGCCAAGTTCTTTGATCGCTTGGCTGAGCAGGTATGGAATTCCTTGTTCTTCTGAACTGTATCGGAGCGCGACCGTGCTCCCGATGGGAGTAGCCCCCGAGGCTGCGAGTAATCACTTGTGATTGGTTTGCAGTCTTAGATTTGTCTTTCTCTTTTGTTGATCTTTGTGTGACATTGGGGGCACGGTAGTGCTCCCGATGGGAGTAGCCCCAGAGGCTGCAAGCAATCGCTTGTGATTGGTTGCAGCCTTTGGACTTGATTTTATCCTTTTTTTGACTTTGAATTGTGCATTTTATTTGAATTCAGCCTTTGTTCCGGATATGTGAGCGTGTGCTGACCGATGTTGATCGGTGGCGACGTGCTCATGACTCGTCCCAGGGGAGCTTGACCACCATGAGACGTGAGATTCTTTTTCCTTCTTTGGTCTTTGTTTGACTGCTGGTTGGTTACCTAACTGATATCCTCTCCGCAGGTCGTAAGAAGAGTGCTGAGAAGAGGCCGAGGCTGCGGAAAAGGAACTTTCTGAGCTTCGGGCCGCTTTGGAGTCCAAGGAAAAGGACCTGCAGGTGTAGCGTGGCGAGCTCGAGCGGTTGCAGCGGGTGGAGGAGCAATTCATGCGGGTGGAAAAGGTTGAGTGCGAGCGTCTGCATGACTTGGCGAGTTCTTTGGATGGTAAGGAGACTATTCCTTTTCTTTTCTTTTAGGAATTGTTCTTCTCTTGAATTTCTAAATACTGAATCTTTCCACTTGGTGCAGGCTCCGCGGGTGTTGAGGAGGTGGAGGCAGCTGCATCGGATGTCTGTGCTCTTTGTGGCACTGTGGATGCTGTGTCAGGTGCTGCTGGAGTCGTGAAGGATGTCTGCGCTCGGGCTTCGACTCTTCTGAAGCTTCTTCATGAACATATGTTCCCGGATGAGGAGAAGAGGCCGGAGGGTCTCGACTCGCAGGTTGCCGCGTTCGGACCAAACGGCGACCAGTTGGAGGGCTTGGTTCGTGAGAACGTGGTGAGTGGGCTTGCCACGTCCTTTGTTGTTCTTCTGGGGCATGGTGTTCCTATTGAGGATTCCATGGTGCATAGCCTGCCTGATTATACAGACGAGCAGAGTGCTCGAGCCACTCGGATTTCCCGCCAGCTACAGCTGGTTTTCGAGGCTGATAACCGTAATTCTCAGGGCGAGGAGTAGGGGAAACCGTTTTTTGGTGCCCTATCTTGGAACTTGAGTTGTAATGAGCCTCCTGCGGGATGGTGAATCTTTTAATTGGTGAAAACTACTTTGTCCTTTTGTGTTGCTTGTTGTACCTTTTTCTTTTAACTTGTTCTCCTTTGTGGTAGGCCACCCCGGGCGTTTCTCGGGCTTGGAATTTGCTGAAGGAAGGTGCTCGCGAGGGTGCCTATGAGTCTGTTTGTTTGAGGCTGAAGGATGCGGAGCATGAGATTGTAAGTCTCAAGGGTGTTGTCGTCGTCCAGCGCTCAAAATGTGAACGTGCTGAGGCTGTTGTGGATAGCCTAGTTGCTTGGTGGCAAAGTTGTCTGCTCTTCTGAAGGGTGAGTTTGTCTTCCTTCGACCGCTCGACTGTGCGACGTATTTTCCTTGTGCTTGCTGCTGATTATTTCTTTACTTTACTAAGTGGTGGCTGGGCGATCTCGCGAGAAGGAGGAGGCCTTGCAGTCGGAGTTGTTGAGGTTGGATGATCCAGTCGTGCAGGCGAACAATCCCTTTTGGATAGATAGGGCGCGTGCTCGAGTGTTCGCCATTCTTTGGTTGCGGGTTGAAAGGGTGCCGTGAGCTCTTGAGTACTGTTGCGGGGTACTTGGTGGAATTTTCTCTGAATTTTATCCGCTGACTCATGTTCCATCGTCGCTTGAGAGGCTTTGCCGGGTGTTCTCTCAGCCCGCAGAGCTTCGCCGCGTAGTAAATCACCAGATTCATGCGGGAGCTCGCTGTGCTTTTGCCTTTGTCCATAGTCATTGGCCTAGTGTAGATATTATGCTGGCGGCTGAAGGTCCTCCTGGTGGTCGACCTCAGCCGATGGATGACCATTACGCCGTAGCGGACAAGCCTTCGAGCCAAGTTGTGAAGTGGGCGGTCGAAGAAAATGACAGTCGTCTGGGTGCTCTGTGCAAGGTGAAATCGGATCCTGGAGATTAGGCTTTGCTTTGTTTTTGTTGGTTCTCTTTGTAGTTGTAGATTGCCTTCTTCTTCTGGACGACGTGCGTTGCTGTTGTGGTGTTGTTCCCTTTGTATTTTCTTTATTTCGCTGAGCTATTGCTATGAATGAATCCCTTGAGTGTTGGGAGGCTGAGTCGTGCGGTGCGAGCGAGCCCTCGAGTGTTGGTTTCCAAGTCTTGAGCAAGTAACGCCTCGGGGGGTGGCTGCTGCGAGCGAGCCCCCGAGTGGCATTTTTCAAGTCGCGTAAGCGAATAATGCCTCAGGGGGTGGTTTCTGCGAGCGAGCCCCCCGAGTGCCAGTTTGTAAATCGCGTGAGCGAATAATGCCTCGGGGGTGGCTGCTGTGAGCGAGCCCCCGAGTGCCAGTTTGTAAGTCGCGTGAGCGAATAACGCCTCGGGGGGTGGCTACTGCGAGCGAGCCCCCGAGTGCCAGTTTGTAAGTCGCGTGAGCGAATAACGCCTCGGGGGGTGGCTACTGCGAGAGAGCCCCCATGTGCCAGTTTGTAAGTCGCGTGAGCGAATAACGCCTCGGGGGGTGGCTGCTGTGAGAGAGCCATCGAGTGCCAGTTTGTAACTCGCGTGAGCGAATAACACTTGGGGGGGTGGCTGCTGCGAGCGAGCCCCTAAGTGCCAATTGGCAAGTCGCGTAAGCACTTTTTTTTGGAAAAATATTTGCAGTATTTTTCCTGTTGTTCTTACACGAGGGGCTTGTTGAAGACAACCTTTTATTTGGGTCGATGGCTTGACAGCCCTATAGAATGTAAAGTTGCTGCTAAGATAACTTGAGTCTTTGGGTGTGGTGCCGGCGAGTCCTCTGATTGCTGCTTTGGCTTGTAAGGGAGCACTTCTTCTTCTTCTTGTGTGGCGACTTTGCAGGTTAGGTGTGCTCCAAAGGTTTCTGATATTTTGTGGAACTCTCTGTCGCAGCGATCGGATCTGATGAAGCTGCCGCTGACTGTGATGACGCCACGCGGGCCTGGCATTTTGAGCTTGAGGTAGGCGTAGTGTGGTACTGCCATGAAGCGTGCGAAGGCTGGTCGACCGAGGATGGCATGGTACTGTGAGTTCCAGTCGACCACTTCAAAGTCTAACATCTCCTTGCGGAAGTTGCTCGCATTGCCGAAGACCACTTCCAGGCTTATTTTCCCGAGGGGGTAAACTGCTTTGCCTGGGACGATTCCGTGGAAGGTTGTGCTTGAAGACTTTAGTGTTAAATTTTGGATGAGCATTTCCTCCAAGGTTTTGGTGAATATGATGTTGATTCCGCTGCCGCCATCCATGAAGACTCGCGACATGTCGTAATTTCCAATTCTTGCCTCGAGTACCAGCGCGGCGTGTTCTGGGCATGGGATGGTTGGCGGGTGATCTTCTCGGGAGAAGGTAATGTCAGTCTACGACCCGCGCAGGTATTCTGGGATGGCAGGGTGCGAGGAGACTGCGAGGAAGACTTGTCTGGTGACTTGCTTTTGCTGCCTGTTTGATGGTCTTCCTTCTTGGATCATATAGATTCGACCATGTGCTTCTGGGTATTTTCTTCATCGCCGGGTGTTGAGCACCGCTCCTGGATGGCTGCCACCTGTCTTGCTGGTGCGGCGGGTGCGGGTGGTGCATTGTTGGCGATTTTTCCGACTGCTACGCTTGCGAGAGGTTGCGATGTTTGTGCTGTAGACCGACTTTTTTCTTCTGAAAGCTGGGTGAAACGTCTACAGTTTCTTAGGGTGTGTCCTGATCTGAGCTCTCCGCGTTCGTTTTTAACCCATGTAGTGTGCAGGGCCCATCAAGCTTTTCCTTAGCCGAGTGGTACGCTCGGGTGTCGTCTCGTGGCTGCCTTGATCTCCAGTCTCGTTTCTGGACATGGGGTGCTTCTTCTTGGTTGTCCCTTCGCTGCATTCTGTTGTCGTCTCGATGTCTGCCTTCTCTGTCGTCTGGGAAACCGGCCGCGACCATATCGGGTCCTCTGTTGTCGTAGAAGTTACGCCTGGGGTGCTTTCTTCTTCTGTCGTACCCTATGTCTCCAGCGTAGTAGTCGTAGTCGTGTTCTGGGCGTGCTGACTGGATGTCTGACTCGTTTCGTATGGAGTCTTCTCCGTCGGCCTAGTTGTTGGCTTGTTCTAGTAACCGCGCGAGTGTTCGGACCTTCATATTCCCGAGTTGCTCCTTGAAGTCAATGCGTTGTAGGCCTCTTCTGAATGCATCGATCGCGCTTTCGTCTGATATGTCCTCAGCTGAGTTTTTGAGTATGGTCCACCCCTGGATGTACGCTCGTAGGGACTCTCTGGTTCCTTGCCTACAGGCTCTCAACTCCTCGAGGGATGCTGGTCGTTTGTAGGTGGATTTGAAGTTCTCGATGAAGGCGCTGCGAAACTGCTTCAAGGAACTGATCGATCCTCGTGGTAGGTTCTTCAGCCAGTGTTGCACCGAGCCCTCGAGCATGAGATGTACGTACTGCATTTCTGTGATATTGGTACCTCATTGGAATTTGACTGTTGTTAGGTAGTCATCTAGCCATGCGTCTGGCTCCTCCAGTCCGTCGTATTTGTGCGTTGTGGAATTTAGTTTAAAGCCTTTGGGCATCCGCGTCTCGCGTATGGATCGCGTGAAGCATAGTGCGCCGCATGGTTCTATGTCTTCGCTGGATGCGTGCTCGTCTGAGTACTCTTCGCGGGCTTCACGTCTGCGTTTTGCTCGGTTGATTTTGTTTTGTGTTATGTCGTCGCGTGCGTCTCGTCAATTGTTGCTGTGTCGGTTGCCATTGTCATCCTTGTCATGGTCTTTGTTTCTGTTTGAGCGTTTGCGCCAGTCGTCGTTGCTGTCGTCTCCGTCATCGTCTGGTGAACTAGGGTCCATGTCCGGTGTCTGTTCGCGGGGTACTCGCCTTGTGCCTGCTTTTTTGGGTGCCGAGGCGGTGATGGCGTCCTTCATTACTTTTAGTGCCATCGTTGTATTGCGATCTACTGCACCTTTTCTACACTTCTGAGCACGAGATAGATATGGCTGGGCAGTTATGAGAGCTTCTACTGGTGTGAGTTGTTCTTCTTCTTCGTCGTCCTCTTCAAGCCTGAAGTCGTCGTCTAGTTTACGAGAAACTTTCTTCTTGCCGGTGCGTCTCAGGTTGCCGAATTTAGATTTGCCTCGGGCGGGGGAGCCGTAGTCGGAGGAGTCGCTTTCAGGCAGTGCTTTGCGGTTGGTCCTTGAGTTGATGGCGATTTTTCCTTGCTTTTTCTCCAGTTCTAGTCGATGATGTCTTGTTTTCATGGTGATATCACTCGCCAGCTTGTTGTATGCTCTAAGCTCATCGCGAGTTGCGTTCTCTGGGAGTAGTTTTCCACGCTTCACCGCGTCTTTAACTCTGGAGATTGCTTCTTTGGATAGGTATATTTTCTCTATGGGTTGGTCCTCTTTTGCTGCTTCTGAGATCTGGCGCCTGCTGCTTTCTGGCTCGTCGATCTTGTGGTTGTTGTGCTCCTGTCTCTTGAATTCTTTTCTTGGTATGGTTCCTGGTTTTCCAAGGGTGACTGTGATCTGTCCGGTATTGTCAGGATCGCTGCTTTTGCTGTTTGAGCGTGCGTCTCTATGACTGCTCGGTTCATCGTCTTGGCCTTTGTCGTCTGAGGTTGGCTCGCAGGTGTCTGCCATGAACACCTGGAACGGTGTCCTAGTTTCTGGCCCGGTCGCGTCTGTGCTGCGTTTTATCCGTGTTGGCAATCCGCTCGAGTAGTCGCGAGAGTTGCGAAGTTTTGTGTTGGGGTGGGAGTCGAGGCTGACTCGCTGAGTTGCCTCGTGGGCGGGTACTTCGTCTTCGACTACTGTCGTTGTAAACGTTGTTGCTGCGGGTTCTCGAGCGTGATCCGTGAGGCGGAGAGTGCCCCAATGGTTGATGTAGATCTGGTACCACCGAAGGTCAGGTTGGTGCCTGTGCGTAGGTCGGCGAAGGCTGGTCGCATGGTCGAAAGGTGAGCCACGAAACCGAGGGACCCGAACAGGTGGGAATCTGCTCGAGTCATGGAGTCGACGAGTGCTGAAGGAGTCGTTGACTTGATTGATGCTGATGAAGGGCCCGCCGAGATCGTGATTCCAACCTGCGAAGTTCCCAGAGACGGCGCCAATTTACGAGGATCAACCTCGGCAAACCCCAGGGTCAGGGACCCTGGCTTAGTTCGTAGAGAAGGAATAGGTTGGCCATACTCGTCGGCTAACAGGAGAAGCACTTCCTGCTCAATTGTATTATGCGAGGGGGCGATTACAGTGGAAGTCCAGGCAAGTTCGCACACGACCGAGGGTGTTGATTGTGGATTGGATGTCTTGAGACGTCCCCCCTCCCAGCCTTTATATACTAGGCTAGGTCTCGGGGAGTCCATCTCAGGTTACAGGGACGGTTGCCTAATTTTAGCCTTGCCTTAAATTCCAAGTATTGACTTCCATATTGATCACAGACTCCAACGTCGGTGCTCAGAGCGGACCAGTCGTGGGCCAGTCGTTGGCCTGTCGAAGCTTCAAGCGGGCCTCTTATCTTCGTATGCACCAGGTATCCTCACACGGAGGAGTCGTGTGGTCACCCCTCGTCAGAGGTGGTCAAGAAATTATATCGTGTAAAAAAGGATGGTCGTAAGTGTGCCACTTCAGACTTAATTTCAAATAATAAAGAGCCAATTAAAGCATTGACATTGGCTACTAAAGGCAAAGACATGGAGCAAGAAAATGTTCAGAATCAAGATGCCAAATATGAACAGAAGGAGCTGAGAGTGCACAAGGTCAAAAAGGAATTACCATTGCTTGAAAAAGAATCACAACCGAGGTGTCCACTTGGTTTATCGTATTGGCACAATAAGAGATTGCAAAAGCTTAGTGCTCGAGAACTTGAAAGGAAGAATATGGCATGGGTTCCCAAGAAGAACAGTCAAACCAAAATAATGTGCAAGCTTCTATTTTACAGAATACAACCAAAGTGAAGAAGGAGAAATCATCCCATAAAAGATTAAGCCGAAGGTTTCCATCATCCAACCAGAATCTTCGATTAGCACATTATTCATATTCTTCAAACATGTTATTGATGCCTTTATCATGGAATTCATCCTCAGGTATGATTGGTTACCCTCCATGGACTTATTTTGATCCATGGATGCAATAAAATTTCTTACATGATGATAGGGGATTATCAAGTCACTATGCATTTGATTAGTTACATTCTTGTTGCCGATTCAAGGGGCCAAAATATTTGATTTGTTATTTCATTTGCTTGTTTCGGCTATATATGCTTTGGTGGATGAATTCTACATGTCGTTTATACTAATGGCCAATATTTGTTCTATCGTCCTGAGAATACATCTAAACATGGACGGGGTGGTTTTGTAAACATCGTCCTTAGTCCTATTGAAAACCGAGAAAAGGAGTACATTCGTTTAAAATATGTTGCATGGACCAATTCATAAGTTCCAGAATTGGTGAGTGGGATTATGCTTTGGCTAGGTATGATATAGCTAATTTGAATCTATGAGAAGCCAAATCATTGTCATTTTTATTATTAAGCATAATATTGTTATGAACCTTTTCTCATTAGTGCCATGGAGATTATATTTTGGTGTTTTAGTTTGTAGCAACGACCAAGGTTTTGGTATTGCTTTTATATCTCCTCATGGTGCTGTTTTTAAGCCTCATGCCGCTTAAATATGGTTTAACAAACATTCAAAGCTGAATATGATGTTATTATTCGGTTTAGAGATTTTGCTTCCTATAGGTTCTACACATATTGATGCTGTTGGTCATTCGTTATTAGTTGTGCATCAAATATTTATGGATTTCATGTGTATTGACGAATCACTTCATATATATGTTGATAAGTGTCTAAATATAATTTATATCTTGGGTTGCTTTAGTATTACTCATATATTTAGATATGATATTAAAATGCAAATAAATTGGCACAAAAGACATCTGGCTATGATGTTAAATATGGTGTATTTCATATTGCTCAAGAGTCAATGTTGAGTTTGCAAATATAGGGGATACCGAACCGGAGTTCACCGTTTCGGTCACTGTAGGAAATTTTTATATGAAGGTGAAAGCAAGGATTGGAGAAAGTTCAATATTTATTGTTTACAAGATTCTCGCAACCGGGTGGACAATATGATTCAGTGGATATCTTTGAGATAGATCTTGGTATATATGAATTATTGATGTATTTGTTATGACTATATTCTCAAGTTCAGAAGGTTTCACCCAAGTCTGCATAAAAAGGTTCAAACAAGCAATTGATGATACATGATTAATCGTGCTAATAAATAGACGATATATGATTATCTCCCGAATAAAAAAACATGGCCGATATATGTTTATCGCCCTAAGAGTATGCATGGCCGATGGAGTGTTGACATCGTCCTTAGACCCTATGTGGTACAAATTATATTTTGGCACGCAAATTTTGCCGAAAAACAGGGGGGCATGTGTTGACACCAGTTTTTGGCACGACAATATTCATATACAAGATGTCCTAAAAATTGTTCTACATGAAAAGTCTTGGTATTATCAATGTGAACATCTTTGTAGTTCGAGCCATCGCCATCCGATTCCATCTCGAATGCCGAAACTATGTTTGAAGCAATAAGATCTTGGCATTCGAAGTACTATTCTTTCAATAAGTCCTTCAAGACATCCTCAAATGTAAAAACTTTATACATGAGGCGGCTTGGTCTCGTCGAGCCGGTCGATTTTGATTTTTTAATCGTCCCAATCCGAGTTCGTGTGCAATAGTTATAGCCATCACAATGTATACGTGTCAAAGAGAAAAAACTGACGCCCGGAGCCAGACCCCTATACAATTGATGTCTGATGGAGAGCGTGAGGATTTCGGCCCTGAAGATAGCCCCAAATAAAAAAACGTTCAACATGAAAATCCTTGGAAATTTGGAGGGCTACAATTTTTATGTTTTGACTTTTTTCATCCGAGGTCGTTTTCAGCCCCAAAATTCCCAAAACCCGAATTCCTGTCCTAGACCCACCTGTAATCCGAATTCGGTTCTGTATGGAAAGATTTGGACGGGATTTGGAGTCCTTTTCTTGTACGGAAAGTCCAGCCTCCTCATATATAGAAGAGGTGACGACCAATTTAAACAACACACAATCGAACAAACATATCTACACTTCCAAACCCAAATTTTAACTCTCTCCCTTGTATATTTCTTCTCGTTCTTCGTTCGTTCTTGTTTTTGCAAGGCAACAATCCACGAGGTCCTAGGGGCGATCAGGTCGACCTAGGGCAACCCATTGCCGCTGTGCGTCTAGACGGGGTCCCTCCCGGGCGTGTGGGGTTTCGGGTTCTCAAAAGCGTCTGCCGGTTGTCTTGCGTATCGCGCTACCGGTCGGATCTCCTTTGGCGTGAGCTGCGGTGCATCACCCCCCGCGTCGAGGGTACACGTGACGTGTTCGTGTGTCAACAACTAGCAAATATGAGGAGGTGGAAGTGTCAGCTTTTAATTCTTACATTAGTCCTAAGAACTAATGCACTTATTATCGGTAACTCTCAATCTAATGAGGAGGTTCACAAAAAGACAAGTTCCACGAGTAGGAGTGTATGGGGGTTTGGTTATCCTTGCGCATCCTCGACTCATGGTACGTGAGTGTACTCTAATATCCGATCCCTCCAAAGATTAGTGATCCATGTAGTAGCTAGAGTTCTCAACTATGTTTGTAGGTTTTCGAAAATAAACACAGATTGCCCAAAATACGACACTTATGACTAATAGGCTAGAGCTCTTGATACCAAAAGTTCAAGCATTACTCACATCAATACCTCAAAACTATTGCAAGTTACTACTACAATTAAATAGCAACCTCAATTACGTACTTTCAAGACAAGACACAACTTAGTGTAACAACCAACTCTCTTCACAAGATAAACATGAAAACTAAAGAGAGTTCCATCAACCAACTAAACAAAAGCCAAGGATCTTGCTAAAGGAAAACTAAGACTAAAACTAAACATGGCAGTAGCCACGAAAAGATAAAGAACACACAACAGTAAAAAGATAGGCATGTAAAATCCTATGATGTGTTCTAGATTGGAGTGGAGCATGTGTCTCTCCCACATAAAGTAAGCTGGGGTCTAACTTGATATGAACAACAAGCAAAGCTAAAGAAAACTGAAAAGTAAACCTAAGAGCGAGACGCTCCAAGCATAACACATAACACATGAAGTGATAAAAATATAGTGAGACGAAGGACGAATTGATGATTGTTGATGGAGAAGGGGATGCACAAGGGCATCCCCAAGCTTAGACGCTTGAGTCTCCTTGAATATTTATTGGGGATGCATGGGGGCATCCCAAAGCTTGAGAGCTTGACACTCCCGGATCTTCTTTCATCATCTTGCCTCGCACACTTGAAAACTCCTTTTCATACATAACTCATCATAAGCTGATTAGAGAGGTTAGTACCCTTAATAAAATATTTTTCCCCACTGGATATAAATATATTCTTGAAGAGCTACTGTTTCTCAAGATTGCCAAAAGTTTTTTGCAAAGAAAAAGCAAGCTTAAGGTTTGCTAAAGTAAGGAAAAGCAAAACGTGGGAGAATCTGTGAAAAACAGGACAGCAAGTAGTAGATAATTTTTTCGGGGCACTTCTGCAACTCAAATAAAAAAAATTAGAACATACTAAAGTTTCACAATTTTATAGATCGTGTTGTATAAAAAATTCATCTCAAAAAGATGAACTGGTGATTTGTTCCGTTTTTTTCCGTGAAGAAGACAGAATCTGTTTTCTGGACATCATGTCACAACTTTTGCTTCCCTTATCATAAGAGGCTATAAATTGGCACAAAGCTTGAAAATAAAGATACAATGATGTTTCTACAGTAGTAACAATCATCAAGACCACTAAAAACAGAAGTAAAAACATCTTGGGTTGCCTCCCAACAAGCGCCTTCTTTTACGCCTTTAAGCTAGGCATAAAGCAAAAGATCAAGTTGTATCAATCGAACCATCATCAAGATCATCAAAAAGCTCTTCAATTGTACAACTAGTCTTAAGAGGTCTTTAAAATAAAGGCCTAATGAAGATGCTTCTAGGGAAAAAAACAAAAGGCGGAAAATCAATGGGAGTTTCATATATAAATTTATCAAAAAGGGGTATTTCTTCAAAAGTTTTCACGGTTTCAACTTCCTTGGCAATGGGTGGATTATTTTTGGGTCGAGGAACGTTAGGGACATAACTGAACTTTGGTTCCTTCCTTGACGGAGTCTCTACCTTTTTTGATTTGATTGAGGAGAAAGTAGTTCCTAGAGTATTAATGATTTCCTCAATCTTATCAATCCTAGAAGGATCCATATCATGGGATTTGATGGTCTCCAAAGTTTTAATAATTTTAAGCATGGAGCTATCAAGCCTATTCAAATTACCTAGAATCTTGCGGTCCAACTCATTTATCCTAGTTATACTTGGTATTTCTAACTCTATATTTTCAAGTTTTTTCATAATGTGAGCTAGAGTTATATCTTCTTGTATGCTAGCAACATGGAAATTTCCAACAAGATTTTCAATAACATTAAGAGACTCCCAAATTGGGGCTTATAAGAAATTCCCATTGATAGCAGTATCCAAAATGAACCTATTCCAAGGAATAATCCCAACATAAAAAATCTAAGCAGGATAGTAGTGGATTTCTTCTTGGTGGCTCTTTTCTGAGAATCATTAATTCTATACCAAGCATCTTTTAAACTTCCACCACCTTTTTGTGTAAAGGTGAGAACCTCTGTCTCAAAAAGGGAAAAAGGACCAGACATAATGACAGCTACTAGCAAGATAAATAATTTTTTTGAGATTTTTTATATAAGACACAAAGATAAAAACTGAAAGGCTAACAAGACTAAAAAGCAAAGGTAAAAGGTAGTGGGAAACTCCCCTATCTTAGCACTCGGAGTCCCCAGCAACGATGCCAGAAATTTGCTTGATGACAAGAGATTTGACGAGTTCAACACCTCTCCTTGTTGGTTACCCCAAGTGGAAGGTGAGATGTAGGATAACGAAAAATTTCCCCTATGTAGAGGATAGGGTTTGTCTCCCGTAGGACTCCGCAGATGATAAGTAGGTGTTAACGGCGCAATTAACGTGGACCTTCCCACAACACAAATAACTTTGCTTCCCAACGAGTACAAAGAGGTTGTCAATCTCTCCAGCCTTGCTGTTGACAAATGATTAACACAACAGATGATAATGATAGCATATAGAAAGTAAAAAAAGGAAAGTAAATGAGCATGTAAACAGAAATGAGAATATGGATCGAGGCCCCGTGATGTTCACTAGTGATGTCTCTCTCCCAAAAGACGATAAACCTGCTATGCGAGGTAAACAAATTACAGCTGGGCAATTGAAAGGATTAAAAATGCACCGCAATGCTAACTATGCTACAAAGAAAGGAAGAGGCTCAAAAGAATGGGAAGTACGCCAAAATAAGTAGACTGAAATCCAACTGCATCTTCTACTAATCATACACCTTGAGATATCTATCCAGAACATCTCACTGGTATTAAGTTGCGAGCCCCACCCAAAGTGTAAGGCCAAAGCAATAGACAATTGCATTAAAAAGCACTTTGCATAAAGTAAACAATCCTTGCAACCGCGGTTACAAGCACCGTTGATTTCCCCCCTTGTGGCAACAACACATCCCCTAGACTCATGTTTCTGTCACTCAAGCGTTTCATCGGGGGGCATGAACCCACAATCGAGCATAACGTTCCCTCTTGGAGTTACTACCTACTTGGCCAAAGAAATAAATAACAACGGAGAACATGCAAGAATTACTTAGGAACAAAAATATAAAATATAAGAACCAAATATATTACTATATCACAATCTGAACATAATCTCATAATTCATCAGATCCCAGCAAACTCAGAACAGCAACATCAGAAAATTACATATGTGCCTCGATCATGTAGGGCAGCTCACGAGGACTAAACCATGAAGAACAAAGAGGGGAGGAGAACATCACATAGCTACCGATCACGGACCCACGGTCCAAGGGAAAATACTCACAGTACATCTGGGAAGCGTCCATGGTGGAGGGGAAGCTCCCGGAGGTCAATCCTCCCTCCGGCAGGGTGCCGGGAAGAAGTCTGTTGGCGCTCCCGATCTTGGAAGCGCAGCGGCGGCGGAAAAGAGGCGAACACACGAAAAAAGGTTCTGTCCTCGAAGGTTTCGTGTCATGGAGATTAAATAGGCGAAGGGGGGCAGCCAGGGGTCCAGGCGCCCTGGTGGCGCGACCAAGCCCTAGGACGCTCCACCTGGCCGCCTGGGCATCAGGTGGGTCCCCTCTGGCCCTCCTTCGGGGTTCCGGAAGCTTCCGTTGCGCTGATTTTTTATCTGATTTTTCCTGAATTTTTGGAGCACTTTTAATATGGGGTAAAAATGAAATAGAAAAACAGCAGAAAATAGGAACTGGCACAGTGGTGCACTGAGTTAATAAGTTAGTCCAAATATGAACAAAAGTGTATGAAAGTGTATCTAGATCGTAGAAATATCAGACAAAACATACATGGAGCAAGCATAAATTATAGATACGTTTGGGACGTATCACTCCCCCTCTGGGAGCATTTATCCCCGGCGGAATCTGCCCGCCAGAAAGGTCTTTTCTTATCTGCAGGCTTCCTCCACGGAGCGGCGGCAGAAGTCCAGAAACTCTTCTTGTTCTGGGGTTTTTACTTCACGGTGAATATATAGGCCAAAGGGGGGGGGGTCCCGGGAGTGGGGCTCACCTCCCAGGCGGCCAGGTGGCGCAACCTAGGGGGTGGCCGCGCCACGAGGGTGCCTGGTGCCCTGGTGGCCCCCCTCCGGGTGCCCTTCGGCCAGTCTTTGTTATATCTTCTGAAAATTACACCCTGTGAGATTCAGTTCATTTGGAGATGTGCTGATATGGCCAGTTGATGTGCACTTTTTCCCGCTGATTCCTGCGTCTGCTATTTCGGCACCGGAAAGTTGCAAACTTTGTAAAACAAGCCAAAACACTATAAGAACATCATCATAATATGAAATATATCAATGAATAGAGGTAAATTATGATATAAAAAGTGATGCATTTTGGACGTATCACCCAACAATCCATTCCCCTAGCCTACAGTGTTTTAATCTTGCTTGTTACAAGTTACTTTACTTTGTTGCCTTTACTTTCGTCGCTTTACCACCATCACTTTTGTTGCCACCTTTACTTCCATCACACCGTTGCTACTAATAAATTGTTTCCAAGCAAGTATCTTTCAGGTGCAGTTGAATTGACAACTCAACTATTAAAGCTTATAAATATCTTTTGGCCCCCCTTGTGTCAAATTTATAAACTATGTTATTCTTACCCGCGAAGACTGTTGCGACCCCCTACACTTGTGGTTCGTCAAGACTATTTTCTGGCATCATTGCCGAGGACCATAGCTTTATTTACAAGCCTACTTGGAATTATTTTGTTTGTTGAGATTCATCCGCTATGGGTAAGAAAGGAGACCCCAGAGTTCCGATCTTACCATCCACTACAAGAAAAGGTACGATTCTTATCGCTAGTGCTAAACTTGATTGACCTTCCGTTATGAGAAAGTTTGCTTCACCACCGCCACATGCTTCTATTGAGTCTGGTAATACCTCTGATACTTTTGATGATGCTTCTACTTTCTTCATGAGACTGGTTCACTTGGTCACTTTATTGAGTCTCAGATTGTTAAAGTTGAAAAAAAGTCCGGAACTGAAATTCCTGTCACACGTTATCCTAGTGGAAGATCCTTTGATTACCATGATTTGAGTAAACTCAAGGGTAAATGTTTTCATGATGATTATATTGAGATTGATGATGAATTTTATAGAGAATTTGCAGAGTGTAATAATTCTGCAGATCCTGATGCTATGAAGAAGCTGCTTGAGAAGCATGCTATGAAGAACAAGTTTGCTTCTGATCCTGAATTTGCTACATCTCCTATTTGCATTAAAGATGTTGATTTTGAGTTCTCTATTGATCTTTTACTTATATCTTTGGTTGAAGTTGACCCCTTTTATGGCAAAGCAAATGAAGATGCTATTGCTAACCTTACTAAAATCAGTGAGTTGGGTGGCTTATTTTTTCCATTGAGGACAAGAAACGAAACTATTATGTCATGGAGCTACTTACTTTTTCCTTAAAGGAGGGTGCTAAAGCATGGTATGATGCACTACAAATGAATCACTTGATATATTTTATAGTGGACTAACTGATGAATCTAGATCCTATCTAGATAGTTGTGATGGTTGTGTTCAGGGACAGAACACCTGACGAGGCCGAAGAATTAATGGGCAAGATAGCCAAGAATCATGATGATTGGTCCGTCCCTGAACCACCACCAACACCAAAGAAGAGGGGAATGCTCGTTTTAAACCACGAAGATATGCAAGAAGCTAAGAAGTCTACTAAAGAGAGAGGTATTAAAGCTGAAGACGTGAAGAATCTACCTCCTATTGAAAAACTTTGTGAGCCTGTCGCTCACCCTCCTATGATAGAGGTACACTCTCTTTTAGATTTCAATGCAAGTGATTTTCCTCATGGTAAGCCTCCTGATCAATGTTTAGATGAGCTTGATAATTTTATTATGAAGCAAAGTCACTTTAATGAGAGGATTCAAAGTCAATTGCATGATAATTCCCTTGCTGTCAAAAGTTTTCTTGATGTTATAGGAAGAACTGTTAATGATGTTAAGGGTCTTGTTAAGCATTTTCATATGGTTCAAACTCATCTTGAACAAATTGCTAATGTGCAAAACGATTTGCTTGCTAACAATTCCAAACAAGGAGATACACATGCTTATGGTATTAAAACCTAGAGTGGGACACTCACCCAGGACCCCTCTCTATCCAGAGAGGCATCCAAAGAGGATCGAGCAAGATTCTCAAATGCAGGAAGAACATGTTGACAATCCCCAAATAAGAAGAAGAAGAAGAAGAAACATAAGGACATTGAAAACTCCAATGATCCCACGACCAATGAAGATCCTATTGCTGATCCTAATAGCATTTCTTTTTCCGATGCTGAGACTAAATATGGTGTTGAACCTAATAATGATCATGAGAAGAATGATCCACCTGAATCACAAGAAGAAGAAACACCCGACCAGCTCAAGAGATGTACTAAAGAAGATTTTATTGCAAGAAACATGAGAAGGAAAATTAACCTTGGGTACAGAATTCAATGACCTTCACAGGTAAGTCTCTCTCGAAACTAAAGAAGAGCATCAGAATAAATTTGTGAATGGATGAAACCTCTTTTTCTTCAAATCCCTTTGACTGATGCTATTAAATTGCCTCCGTACTCGAGGTAAATGAAAGATATTGTTACTAATAAAAGAAGGTGCCTGATGACGCGAGAGTTGACGGGTGTAGTCTTCTCGCCCTTCGTTGGTGAGCCCAAAGTGGAAGGCGTGATGCAGCACGGCAGCAAATTTCCCTCAGTAAAGATACCAAGGTTTGTCTCCAGTAGGACTCCAGAGATGATAAGTAGGTGTCAGCGGCGCTACTGACGCGGACCTTCCCACAAACACAAATAACTTTGCTCCCAACGAAGTTCAGAGAGGTTGTCAATCTCTCCGGTCTTGTTGTTCACAAAGGATCAAACACAAAGGATAATGATAGCAACTGAAAGTAAAATCAGAAAAGTAAATGAGCGTGAAAACAGTAATGAGGATATGGACCGGGATATGTGATGTTCACTAGTGATGTCTCTCTCCCAAAAGACGATAAAACTGCTATGAGGTAAACAAATTACAGAAGGGAAATTGACAGGATTATGAACGCACCGCAATGCTAACTATGCTACAAAAGAAAGGAAGAGGCTCAAAAACACGGGCAGTACGCCAAAATAAGTAGACCGAAATCCAACTGCATATACTACTAATCATCCACCTTGAGATATCTATCCAGAACATCTCGCTGGTATTAAGTTGCGAGCCCCACCCAAAGTGTAAACCCAAAGCAACAGACAACTGCATTAAAAAGCACTTTGCGTAAAGTAAACAATCCTTGGAACCGCGGTTACAAGCACCGTTGTTTTCCCCTTGTGGCAACAACACGTTCCCTAGACTCATGTTTCTGTCACTCAAGCGTGTCATCGGGGGGCATGAACCCACAATCGAGCATAACGTTCCCTCTTGGGGTTACTACCTACTACTTGGCCAAAGCAATAAATAGCAACGGAGAACATGCAAGAATTACTTAGGAACAAAAATATAAGAGATAAAAACCAAATATATTACTCAATCACAATCTGAACATAATCTCATACTCCATCAGATCCCATCAAACTCAGCATAGCAATAGCAGAAAGATTACAAAAGTGCCTCGATCATGTAGGGCAGCTCACGAGGTCTAAACCATGAAGAACAAAGAGGGGAGGAGAACATCACATAGCTACTGATCACGGACCCATGGTCCAAGGAAAACTACTCACGAGACATCGGGGGAGCATCCATGTTGGAGAGGAGACTCCCGGAGGTCAATCCTCCCTCCGGCAGGGTGCCGGGAAGAGGTCTTCTGGTGCTCCCGATCTCGGAAGCGCGGCGGCGGCGGAACAGAGGCGAGCTCGCGAAAAAGGGTTCTCTTTTTCGAAGTTTCCCGTGATGGACAATATATAGGAGAAGGGGGGCAGCCAGAGGTGGACCAGGGGCCCCAGGCGCCCCCCTGGCGCGGCCAGGGGTGGGGCCGCGCCGGGTGGCTGCCTGGCCCCCCTGGCTCCCCTCTGGCCCCACTCGGGCTCTTCGCGAAGCTTCCTATACGCTGATTTTTCCTATATTTTTCCCGGAATTTTTCTGGCACTTTTTATATGGGGGAAAACTGAAATAGAAAAACAGCAAAAAACAGGAACTGGCACTGTGGTGCACTGAGTTAATAGGTTAGTCCAAATATGATCAAAAGTGTATGAAAGTGTATCTAGATCATAGCAATATCACACAAAACATGCATGGAGCAAGCAGAAATTATAGATACGTTTTGGACGTATCAGCATCCCCAAGCTTAATTCCTGCTCGTCCTCGAGTAGGTAAATGATAACGGCATAATTTCTGTGGTGACATGCTAGCAACCATAAAAGAACTTTGAAAAGTAAAGCAATCAAGGTTAGAGATTCAATTCAAGTCATAGCATGCAAGAGTCTATATTAGCATTGAAACAAGTAACAAAAGAACATTAGGTGCAAGAGCTCTCGCTGTCCGTGACTCGAATGTCTCCAAATGGTGTTTGCGTGCAAGAAGGGGGATAGGGAATACGAGAAAAACATTTATTTCTTGAGAACTCAATCTACTAAAGTTTCACACTTGGTATTTTTTCTAGAATCTTATCTTGACTCGTCCCCAAACAACTAGCCAGGTACAAGTCAATTTGATCCACTCCTTTTTCAATATTTTGAGCACTCATGCAATGGATGAGCGTAAGCACGAGAGTTGACACTTAGGATGGCAAAGAGAGAAGTGTGGAGGAGGAAGACAAAAAGGATGAGAAAGACTCACATCAATGAGGAAAATCATAGGCAAGAGATGCCAAATGATAGATATGATGTGAGGAGTAGGGATTGCCATGCAATGGATGCACATACGAGCTAGGAAGCTCTCCAATGGAATTAGTGGGGGTGCATCTAACTTGCTCGCTCATGAAGATCTAGAGCTCGTTTGAGGAGGCTCATCCTTGGAATATGCAAGCCAAGTTCTATAGTGTGAAGGTCCCCACATAGCTATATGCATAATGATCATCTCTATGGAGTACAAGGATATAAAGGGAGTACTAGTGTGGATCTCTCAAAAGGATAGTATTGTTGCCCCTTTATCTCTTTTTATTTCTTTTTCTCTTTTTTCTATTTTTTCGTATTTTTTGTGGTGGCCTCAATGGCTCTTTCTATTTAACTCTCATTTGTCCTCTTTGGGATCTTTTATTGTGTCCACCTTGGGATCTTTTCCTCACTTAAGGGCAACACTCTATTTTACAAGAAGGTAAAGGAGATCTTTCACACTTTACAAGGTACTCAAAATCATAAATAAAGATGTAACTATCATGATGTATGCAATGTATGTCGCTGCCAGTGTAGCAGGAACATGTATTACATGAAGATCAAGTCATGAAGAGGTGGATGTTGCATGGCAATATATCTCGGAAAGGCTATGGCAATGCCTTGATAGGTAGGTATGGTGGATGTTTTGAGGAAATATAAAAGGAGGTTTATGATGAAAGAGCGTATCATGCCAAGGGTTTGGATGTACCGGTGAAGGTGGACACCAACTCTCGGAGTGAGAAGAAGGCAATGCACGGCACGGGAGAGGCTAGAAAAATATGGGAAGGTGGAAATGTCAACTTTCAATACTTACATTAGTCCGAAGAATTCATGCAATTATTATCGGTAACTCTTAATCTAATAAGGAGGTTCACAAAGAGACAAGTACCCCGAGGAGGAGTGTATGGGGGTTTGGTTATCCTTGCGCATCCTCGACTCATGGTACGTGAGTGTACTCTAATATTCGATCCCTCCAAAGATTAGTGATTCATCTAGTAGCTAGAGTTCTCAACTGGTTTTGTAGGTTTTGAAAATAAACACGGATTGCCCAAAATACGACATCTATCACCAATAGGCTAGAGCTCTTGACACCAAAAGTTCAAACATTACTCACAACAATACCTCAAAACTATTGCAAGTTACTACTAGAATTAAATAGCAACCTCAATTACCTACTTCCAAGACAAGACACAACTCAGTGCAACAACCAAGTCTCTTTAACAAGATAAACATGAAAACTAAAAAGAGTTCCAGCAACAGACTAAACAAAAGCCAAGGCTCTTGCTAAAGACAAACTAAGACTAAAACTAAACATGGCAGTAGCTATGAAAAGATAAAGAACACACAACAGCAAAAAGATAGGCAAGAAAAATCCTATGATGTGTTCTAGATTTTGAAAGTGGAGCGTTTTTCTCTCCCACACAAAGTAAGACGGGGTCTAACTTGTTATGAACAGCAAGAAAGCTAAAGAAAAATAAAAATAAAACCTAAGATCGAGACGCTCCAAGCATAGCACATAACGCATGAAGTGATAAAAATATAGTGAGACGAAGGACGAACTGATGATTGTCGATAGAGAAGGGGATGCACGGGGCATCCCCAAGCTTAGACGCTTGAGTCTCCTTGAATATTTATTGGGGATGCATCGGGGCATCCCCAATCTTGAGCGCTTGACACTCCTGGATCTTCTTTCATCATCTTCCATCGCACACTTGAAAACTCCCTTCCTACATAACTCATCGTAAGCTGATTAGAGAGGTTAGTACCCTTAATAAAATAATTTTTCCCCACTGGATATAAAGATAATCTTGAAGAGCTACTGTTTCTCAAGAGTGCCAAAAAGTTTTTGCAAAGAAAAAGAAAGCTTAAGGTTTGCAAAAGTTAGGAGAGACAAAACGTGGCAGAATCGGTGAAAAACAGAACAGCAGGTAGTAAAGAATTTTTTAGGGGTACTTATGCAACTCAAATAAAAAAACTCAGAACATATGGAAGTTTCACAATTGTATAGAGCACTCTGCCAAAAAAATTCAGATCAAAATGATTATCTGGTGATTTGATTCGAAGTTTTATGTCAAAGGACAGAATCTGTTTTCTGGACAGCATGTCACAACTTTTGCTTCCCTTATCATAAGAGGCTATAACTTGGCACAAAGCTGAAAAATAAAGATACAATGATGTTGCTACAGTAGTAACAAACATCAAGAGACAACAAAAGCAAAAAGAAACCTAATTCGTTGTGGGCTGCCTCCCAAAAGCGCTTTCTTTTATGCCTTTAGCTAGGCTTAAAGATTATAAAAGATGCTCTCACAAGAGAATGGGAATTTTAGCAAAAGAGAGCATCAAGAAGAAAATTTAAACACATTTAAGCCTAACCCACTTCCTATGCATAGGAATCTTGTAAGAAAATAAATCAAAGAAGCACAAAGTGACATGCATAGGAAGGTAGAACAAGAACAACTTCGAAAGTTTCAGTGTAAAGAGAGGTGTTTTTGTCACATGGAAGTTTCTATAACCAAACTTTCCTCTCTCAAAGTAATTTTCAGTAATATCATGAACAACATCAAGAATATAACTACCATATAAATCATATTGCTCATGACCTACAAGCACACTTGTATTGTTTTCAACACGGTTTTTAGGATCATAAGATAAATGCAACCCATCACATTGAGCTTTGATAAGAGGAAAATTCTCCGGAGTTGGAGATTTTAAAAGGATAATAGGACACTCAAGTGTGGGTGCGATAGCAAAAATTTCATGCTTAACATGAGGAACTATAGCAAGTTCATCTTCGTAAGCATCATCCATAGTGGCATCAAGGCCATAAGCATAGAAGGCATCAACTTCATCAAAAAGGGATATTTCAAAAGAATCCATAGGATCATAATACTCATATAAGGTAATAGTCAAAGAGTTACTCTCATTAGAAGGTATACATGGATGGCTCCATTCTTCCTCCTTTTGTTCGTCACTATCCTCTTCTTCTTCATCAAAAGAGCTTTCAGGTTCAGTAATTTCTTCTTCTATAGAGTCCTGCAAAACTTTAGTCTCTTCCTGTGGGGGAGAGATTCTCTCAAGATGATCAGTAATATAATAATTTGCATCATAATTTTCCAAACAATAGTTAAGTATAGCAAGACTCTCAGATTCGTAAGGGGCGCCATCAATATTTTCAAGAAAAGAAGTAATTTCATAGGCACCCTTAAAAGCAACAAATTCTTCTATTTGTTCTGCATCATAAAAATCATAATTTCCCTTAGCATAAGAAGCTAAGGTTTCATCCTCATTGTACTCACATTGGAAAGCAAGGTGTTTTTGCCTCATAAAGCAGCAAGATTCATCCCTGCAGAAAGATATATTATATATTGAGCACAAGTTTTTAGCATACACATACGATTGATGTATGAGTCTCCATAAGTGTATCCCTTTTTGAGACAAGCGGTATTCCTTGTAATATTCTTGTTGATCCTCGGTGAATCCTCCATGCCAATAAGATCTAGTTTCAAAGAAGTTAGACATTGATTGGCAAGTAAGGAACTAGACATACTATATATTTATTTTTTGATTTTTGATATAAGACACAAAGATAAAAACTGAAAGGTAAACTAACAAGACTAAAAAACAAAGGTAAAGTGTGCAACTCCCCTATCTTAGCACTCAGAGTCCCTGGCAACGGCGCCAGAAATTTTCTTTGATGACGCGAGAGTTGATGGGTGTAGTCTTCTCGCCCTTCGTTGGTGAGCCCAAAGTGGAAGGCGTGATCCAGCACGACATCAAATTTCCCTCAGTAAAGATACCAAGGTTTGTCTCCAGTAGGACTCCAGAGATGATAAGTAGGTGTCAGCGGCGCTACTGACGCGGACCTGCACACAGACACAAATAACTATGTTCCCAACGAAGTTCAGAGAGGTTGCCAATCTCTCCGGTCTTGTTGTTCACAAAGGATCAAACACAAAGGATAATGATAGCAACTGAAAGTAAAAGCAGAAAAGTAAATGAGCGTGAAAACAGTAATGAGGATATGGACCAGGATACGTGATGTTCACTAGTGATGTCTCTCTCCCAAAAGACGATAAAACTGCTATGCGAGGTAAACAAATTACAGAAGGGCAATTGACAGGATTATGAACGCACCGCAATGCTAACTATGCTACAAAAGAAAGGAAGAGTCTCAAAAGAACGGGCAGTACGCCAAAATAAGTAGACCGAAATCCAACTGCATCTACTACTAATCATCCACCTTGAGATATCTATCCAGAACATCTCGCTGGTATTAAGTTGCGAGCCCCACCCAAAGTGTAAACCCAAAGCAACAGACAACTGCATTAAAAAGCACTTTGCGTAAAGTAAACAATCCTTGCAATCGCGGTTACAACCACCGTGGTTTCCCCCTTGTGGGAACAGCACATCCCCTAGACTCATGTTTATGTCACTCAAGCGTGTCATCGAGGGGCATGAACCCACAATCGAGCATAACGTTCCCTCTTGGGGTTACTACCTACTACTTGGCCAAAGCAATAAACAACAACGGAGAACATGCAAGAATTACTTAGGAACAAAAATATAAGAGATAAAAACCAAATATATTACTCAGTCACAATCTGAACATAATCTCATAATCCATCAGATCCCATCAAACTCAGCATAGCAATAGCAGAAAGATTACAAAAGTGCCTCGATCATGTAGGGCACCTCACGAGGTCTAAACCATGAAGAACAAAGAGGGGAGGAGAACATCACATAGCTACTGATCACGGACCCATGGTCCAAGGAAAACTACTCACGAGACATCCGGGGAGCATCCATGGTGGAGAGGAGACTCCCGGAGGTCAATCCTCCCTTCGGCAGGGTGCCGGGAAGAGGTCTTCTGGTGCTCCCAATCTCGGAAGAGCGGCGGCGGCGGAACAGAGGCGAGATCGCGAAAAACGGTTCTCTTTTTCGAAGTTTCCCGTGACGAAGAATATATAGGCGAAGGGGGGCAGCCAGAGGTGGACCAGGGGCCCGAGGCGCCCCCCTGGCGCGGCTAGGGGTGGGGCCGCGCCGGGTGGCCGCCTGGGCCCCCCTGGCTCCCCTCTGGCCCCACTCAGGCTCTTCGCGAAGCTTCCTGTATGCTGAGTTTTCCTAAATTTTTCCCGGAATTTTTCTGGCACTTTTGATATGGGGGAAAACTGAAATAGAAAAACAGCAGAAAAAAGGAACTGGCACTGTGGTGCACTGATTTAATAGGTTAGTCCAAATATGATCAAAAGTGTATGAAAGTGTATCTAGATCATAGCAATATCACAGAAAACATGCATGGAGCAAGCAGAAATTATAGATACGTTTTGGACGTATCAGTGCCTAATGAGGCAATATCTACTATGCTTGCTAATTACTCTTTCAGTGGCAAGATCCCTGAGAATCTTGGAGATCCAGGTATACCCACCATTCCTTGCTCCATAAAGAATAATTATATCAGAACTTCTTTATGTGACCTTGGTGCAGGAGTGAGTGTTATGCTTTTTTGTCTTTACAAGAGGATTTGTTTAGACAAACTAATCCTACAGATATCTATCTCCACATGGCTGACAAGTCCACAGCCGTTCCTATTGGTATTTGCGAGGGTGTTCTCGTTAAATCCGCCTGGGCCCCCCAATAGGTATGTTTTCTTCCTACCTCTCTCTATTCACTTAAAAATCCCGATTTTCCACTTTAATCTCGTGTTCTTGGATCCATTGATGCGATTTTTAATCTCCTTCTACAGCCCTCCATTTCAGCTGAAATTTGGGGCAATTGTTCCTTGGTATATAACTCTGATGACCCACAAGTATTGGGTATGGCAACAGTCTTCAAGGGCAAGATAACCCCATTTATTGATTCGACACAAGGGGAACCAAAGAATATTTAGAAGCTTTAACAGTTGAGTTGTCAATTCAACCGCACCTAAAAGATACTTGCTTGGCAATAATTTATTAGTTGTAATGGTGTGATGGAAGTGATGGTGGCAATGGAAATAGTGGTGGAAAAGCAACGAAAATAAAATAGCAAAAGTAAAGCGACTAGTAACTAGCAGGATTAAAACAATTTAGGCTAGGGCAATGGATGGTTGGGTGCTTCATGGATGATAGATAACATTTAATTAAATTGGGGCAAGACACACAGAAAAGTAATGATCATCTAGGAAAATATCAAACATTAGGCATTTATCCCAAGGTAGTTGTGCGTTCTTGCAATAAGAACTTTGCACAACATCTTTTGTCCTATAATCCTGCTACCAACGAGGCCAAAAGGAACTTATGGAGATTAAGGTGCTCCTATCAAAGAGCACCGGAACAAAGCATTAAAAATCAATGGATACATGGAATGCTCAAATTATAGTCCGTCCCCTTTGGTGTCCCAAGCTGTCACCATTGGGATCGCCGATTCCGGACTATAATAGGTGCATACAACTCATAGATGGCATCAAGAACACAAATGTATTCATGAAAACATAAAGGGTTCAGATCTGAAATCATGGCACTCAGGCCCAAAGTAACAAGCATGAAGAGTAACAAGTAGTAGAAAAGATGATAAAGACCATAGTAGATGATAGGCAAGATGCCCCAACAATCTGACGAAATATTACATGATCTAACTCATCCAGTACCTACCAGCCACTTTGCCTACAACAGGGAATTACTCACACGTGAAGGGGGGAGACATGGAAGGATGATTTACACTGGTGCATATGATAGCTATCATGACACCCCTTTCCCAGTCCCTTGTCTGAAACTATTTGCGATGCTATCAACGCAAACGGTATAAATAAAAAACCGTCTGCTCAAAACTGAATCGTCTGGGAAACGTACGCGGACGGCCACAATTCTAAAAATTATTGCGTGGGTGATGTAGGGCTGACGAGTCTTTCAAAATTCGTCTGGGATACCTAGAGTGAAAGCCCACGGTTGCAAACAATGGACTGCTATCCCTTTATCGCAATCGTTATTATTTCCTTGAATGTTTGGGATACCTAATCTTTCGGGCATGTTTCTGAAAATCCTTTCGTTGGCGGGAACAAAGCTGACGATTCGACAAAGCAACCATCCGCATAAATATTCAGAACACCCACGGTCGCAAACATTGAACAGCGAGCCCTTGTCACCAATCGATTGTGATTACTGAAATGTGCGGGATATGTGCTTTATCAGAAACGCTTCTGAAAATCTAAGTGTTGGTGTTGGATGGCACACAGTGCGTACAATCAACTATGCGTGATAACAGCTAATAACACCGACAGTTGCTTTAAATGAAATGCTAGCTTCTTCTATGTATTTTCTATTTATTTAAAAAAAATCTAGTTTCTCTTGGCAGACGGTCTGAACTAAAAAATTGTGTGTGATTCTTTGTAGGCACACATTTCACGACTGCAACCCATTTCAGATATCCTTGACAACACAAGCATTTTTGTGTAGAGAAGAAATGTCTGCTCTACCAACGATATGATTATAATTCTAGACTATTTACAAGCACCACGTGTGTGATACCTTGCGCACTTTTTAAATTTTTTTGAAGGAAAGATTAACGAGAACCTTGCGATATAGAAGCATCACACACAATTGGTTTAATACAACCGCCACGCGTCAACCGCTCGTCTTCCTGGGCGTCATTTCGGCTTATACCCGCCGGCGAATTCTAGTCAAACAGATCGAACACCACTTGATCGTTTGTGATGGCCACGCGTACGCTCGTGACCCAGCTGAGCAGGCACAAGGTCACACGCGCAACGCACAACCTCCCGCGCACAACCGCACAACCTTCCCACCTGTAGCCAAAAAAACCCCAATGCGGGCCATAAAGAGTATCATGTCGGGAACACAGGAGCCGCATTCACATCCCCTTCTTTTGCCCTCTCTTCACATAGATCAACAATGGGTCCAGTGCGCCGTACCCCAGGAGATCTTGAGGTAGTGCCTCCGCCGGTAGCTTCGCCGGCAGTGCCGGACAACTCCTTGCTAGATCTAGTACCTGTACTGGTACCGCGGGGGAGCCACACTCCCCGACGGCATGCACACATCAAATCTTTCTCCTAAAGTGCCGGTTGCACAGCGCACGCCAAGCGCATCGCGCGCATCTGCCACGCTACCATACTATAGCACCGCGGGCAACATCAAGGGTGAGGCGCGGACTCTTTGGGCGATGGCGCGCAGCATGCAGGAGGAGGGGAGCACCATCCGGGCACAGGGGGCCAGAATGCAGGCGCTGACGAGCACCATCCAAGCGCCAGCAAGCACATTCAGGCGTCGGGGAACACATTCAGGCGCCGACGAGCACATTCAGGCGCCGGTGAGCACCATCCAAGCGCCGGAGAGCACCATACAGGCGCCAGCGAGAAGCATCCACGCGCCGACGAGCACCATCCAGGGTCCTCCGGACTTTGGCGACGACAACGGCGACACCGTCGAGCGCTTCAATGCCTTCGTAGTGGAGGAAGAGGAAAAGGTGATGGCTATGGCAGTGAAAGCTTCCCTCCTTTAGGAGGAAGTTCTTCAGCGTGATCTGGCGAGGTACGAGGAAAATGCCCGCTTCGTGGAAGGGCATCAAAAGCGCCTAGAGGAGGGTGCCCGCAGACTGAGGGGTTTCTCCTCCGGTGGCTCCAACTAATCTGCGCGCGCGGCAGGGAGCTTTTAGCTAGCAGTAAATATTTTGGATTCATTAGTATATCGTCGATGGACTGCTAGCGTAGTTGAAATGAGCTAGATACGAGGGTAAAAGCTATTTCGGTACGTACTTGATGCTATTTTAGGGTTTATTTTGGTTATTTCTTATAGTTGAACTAAATGGAGAAAACGAACCATGCTCCTTTATGCAATGGAGATCTATGTTATGCAATTAAAATCTGTTGTCAGTGAATCCTATGTGTGTATTTCTCTTGTTTGATTGATTGCCAGATGAAAAGTCTTGTTCAGATACAGATGAAGAAAGGCATACGAGTCATTAAAACAGACTGTTGGCAATCCGCGACCGCTCGCGCTAGTATTTCCATTGCTTATTTCTCTGCCCATTTTGCAAAGAGGAATAGTAGTTTCCTTAGGTTAGAAGCTTGGGATCAGCAGTGATATAGAACTAGTCCCGCTGAGGTGCGGTGGTGCGTGCTCCTGGCACGTGGCCTTCTAGTCAACCCTGTTCGCACGCCACGCCTCTCCCGTCTAATCGTCGCACAGCTAGTTGTGTTTGCGGACAGTCACAAGCCTCGATCGCTTGGAAAATAATTGCACACATAATCAGTTGTACAAAATACATTAAATTTCCCCTCAATTTCCTCCAAACCATCCCAATCCTCTATACAGGAGAGGAACAAGGGATTTCATTGTTCATCAGACTAGCTAAACAACATATAGTTAACTATGATAATAAGATAACTATCGCCAACTACATCATATTGACTTGACCAAGAAAAATTTCCATGCACTTGTTCATCATCTTGACTCGCATGGAAGGCTCGAGATCTTCATCGTTGGCCACCATTTCCTTGAACAATTGGTATGCATCAACTCCCTGATTGCTTGCTTCGAGCACGGAAACGGCAGAGGCAGTGGTCAAATCCACGTGATCGTCATCGTTTCGGGCCACCCCCGCATCCTTAAGCTTGAGAGATTTAGTGAGTTTTGCCGCGGAATCATACATTTCCAATGCCTCAACTCTACGCTTCCTCACAGCGTGGGCTGCCATGTAGGCCCTTGACGCGTTCTCCGCGGTCTTAGAGGCGAGGTATGTCGCTTTGTTCGCGGCTATAGTCAAGCTAGTTGCTTCTGCCGCCGCGTTCATGGCGGTCTGAGCCCAGACATCCACCTTTGCCGTGGCAATCTGCGAATGTAAGGTTGAGATGGCCCCATGACCAAGAACACGTTGGTGTTCTCCTCCGCCTGTGAGATGGTGGTTGGATATTCAAGTATCATTGGTGGTGAGGGGGGCACTTGGCGACCTTGATGGAGAGTCCATGGTTGCGATGGGAATCGAAGAAGGAAGAACATGTAGTATTAATTAGATGGGAGCGTTGTTGAGGGGAGGAGGGGTTTAACCTTACGGACCGAGCTTCAGTGACATAAGTCACATGACTTTGGGTGCATGACAGATGGGTCCAACAGCTGTTGGGCCCATCTCTCATGCACCCAAATTCATGTTACTTGAGTCACTAAAATTGGATCCCTCTCTTACGGTGAGCTAGCAATATTCCCAATGAGGAGCGATCGTGCATGCTCCTAGCACACTTCCTTCTAGTCATACTTGTTCGCATGCCACGCCTCTCTCGTCTAATCATCGCACACCAAGCTGTGCCTGTGGACATTCGTGAGCCTAGCTTGGAAAATAATTGCACTTGTTCATCATCTTGACTCGCATGGAAGGCTCGAGATCTTCATCGTTGGCCACCATTTCCTTGAACAGTTGGTAGGTATCAGCTCTCTGATTGCTGTCTTCGACCTTGGAAATGGCAGAGGCAGTGGTCAAATCCACATTCTCGTCGTTGCTTCGGGACAACTAGTGTGAGGCCAGATAGGCGGTACTGTTCCAGATCTAGATGTTTCCATCCAGATCCGGGGACGAAGCACATATCGATCCCACCGCGACATATGACGAAGTCATATGCCCCGGATTTCCAACATGATATCAGAACATCACAGATACAAGGATACAACATCTCATACAATAGGCATACAATTGCCTCAAATACAATACAACAGCGGAAGATACATGTTTGAGTACAGACTACAATCAAATGCCTAGTCGCAAAGAGAAAAACATTGATCCCCATAACCACACGGGTCCAGGCCCTCCACCGGGATCCGCCTAACTAGTTGTCGTCGAGTCTCCACGCGAAACATCGATCACCATACCTGTTGTCGATCAAAAACCCTGAAAAGAGTTTGGGGGTAGTATCATGAGTACAGAGGTACTCAGCATCCAACTGTCGTGGTCAACTAACCCAACAAGGACTTCATCACTCGTCATTCTAGGACAACTAGTAGTTTACGGTAAGGATGGGGTAAGTGGTGAGGTTGCTGCCGCACTAGCATTTATGAAGTGTCTAACGATCTAGAGAGTAAGGTAAGAAGCCAAGCATTCGATGAGGAATTGCCTCCAACAAGTCTGCTATCCACCTACTTACGCAAATATAACACCTATCCTATCCCTGTCCTCCTCTTCGCATCCCGACGAAGAAGAATCAGTCAAGGCACACAAACATGTTGATCAAGTTATATTAAGATTATCTCAGTTGTTGTCTATGAACAAGGAGTAGGTCTCAAGTCGTCCATAACCATGGACACGGCTTATCGAAAAGATTTAACCCTGCAGGGATGTACCAACTGCCCATTGCAAGGCTCCGCACGCACACCCATCTCTCTCAGTTGCTACCCATTATAGGCAACCATTTTATGATTTAATTCCGAGAGATCCGAAACGACAGGTCCCTCTAACTAACAACGAACAAATCCGGGTGGCCCCCGGTGAGTCGACACCCAACTCAAAAGCCGGTCGCGCTCTCGAATCGGTCTCTACCGTCTGTCGCAGGTTTGGATAGCCGGTTAATCCCACATGGGAAACCGGGTCCTCAGCCGGACAAGGTGGGCCAGCAATGGAACTATGTCCTCAGTGGTCGGGGGTGGTTTGTAAACAACTGGCGGCCGACCAGCACACACACGGTTTCAAATGGTAAATCAGCTTCGGCCACCACTAGAAATGTTTGAAGCTAGGTAGGTAAGAAAAGGGGACCCCATAAAATCCCACACACGGTTAGGCACGCTTAGTCTTAAAACCAATACTCGGAACTCGGATCCTAGGTGACTCGAATGGAACAAAGCGTCGGGGCCGGATAGCCTAGACCTTCCATCCTTCGTCGAGTATAGTCAACATTATAGTAATCATATCATCAAAAACAATATAATAATGTGATATCCCAAACCAAGGAGTAACAGGGGGTAACATCGTAGCATCCTAAGCATGCATACTAAGCAGGGGCTGAGCAACGAGCAATAGTAACATAGCAGTACAAGGTTTGCTGGGAGGGGACATGGTTGTATCGGTTTGAAAGTGGCTGTAAGCATGTGGTAGGATCAAACATCGAGCCTAACCTATACTAGCATGCAAACCGCTGGTTGAAATAGAATGGATCATAAGTAATGCACAGTCCTTGCCTGTTGATAAGTCGGATTCCGAAGGTGTAGTTGATCGCAAGCTCGCATCGTCTCCGAGAGGTACCCGCGGAAGCACACAAGACGGTAAACACTGGAAAGCAATCAACGAGCAAGCATCTATTACGACGAAGCAAATACGAGCAAGCATCAACAAGAAAGCAAAATGAGACATCGCAACTACCGCCGACAGCGATTACTAACAGGTTAAGTGGAGTACTCGTCACACACGATGATACCGCACATTTGGAAAGGTTCAAGTTGTTTAGCTACAGGTGATCAACAAAGGTTGTTAACATGGCAAAGCACATAAGCATGGCATATCACACAAACATGGCAAGAGGTTAGGCATAAATAAACTACATAAGCTAGTCAATTTAAGTGGGAGTAAAACCTATACGTGCCAACAATTGCGGACCCCACGATAATTATTGCAATTGGTACTTTTTTGTCCTAAACATAATTTTATTATTTTTATTAGCAAGCAAGAGCAGCATAAACACAATCTATATGCAATTCTAGTCAAGTTACATATAAGAAACATTTTAATCGGCGCAACGGTTAAAAAGTTATAGCAATTACAATTTACAGTGGCAAGGTTGTAATTAGCTGTTAAACAACAGTTAAACAAAGTCAAACATGGCAAAAGAGCACATTTTATAGAACTAGACAAAATTTGAAGCAAGTTTCATGTTTTACGCGTCGCGATCGGAGCTACGGTTTAAAAGATACGGGCACCGCAATAAAAACAATACAATAATCTGCAATTTTATTTATAAACCAGAGAAAAAAAAGTCTACTGGGCCGAAACTACTAGGCCGGCCCAACTCGTAGAGCAACAACAAAAAAATAAAAAAAACGGGGCGCCTCACCTCTGCGGGCTGAGGCCCATCTGCTGGGGCGCTAGAGGGGCTGGCGGCTGGTCTCATGCGGTTTTCGCGACGGTGATCGGGTGAAACCCGGTGTCGCAAAGGTCAAGTGTCAGGGTGGCAAGGGTCGGTCTCCGTCCGGTATGAGATAAGAGGGGGGAAATAATCGTCGACCGATAAATCGGGGATGCAAACACCACAAACAATTCAGACAATCAAACAATTCACACCGAAAACAAAATTTTTAATTTTTGTGAAATCTGGGCTGTTACAATAGAACACCACCAACAAGGGATCTTGTCCCGAGATCCAGGACGATCCGGGGGAGAGGGGAAGGGGGGATAAAAGAGAGTCGACGATCTTCAACACCACCAACAAGGGACTCTGCTCCATGTCGACGTCGAACTTCTGTCGAGATAAATTTCCACAGAGAGACGACATCGTCGAAAAAACGAAACCGTCAGTGACAAGAGGAAGAACCATCGCGAAAACCAGATCAAGGGATAGTGATTTTCGACGCAAGTCGTAAAAACACCGGTAAAAGGAGGGATGTCAATGGATGACACAGGCGTTATCCTATCCCTATAGGACAACTAGTAGTTTACGGTAAGATTGGGGTAAGTGGTGAGTCTGCTATCCACCTACTTACGCAAACATAACACCTATCCTATCCCTGTCCTCATCTTCGCATCCCGACAAAGAAGAAGCAGTCAAGGAACACACACACGTTGATCAAGTTATATTAAGATTATCTCAGTTGTTGTTGTCTATGAACAAGGAGTAGGTCTCAAGTCGTCCATAACCGTGGACACGACTTCTCGAAAAGATTTAACCCTACAGGGGTGTACCAACTTCCCATTACAAGGCTCCGCACGCACGCCCATCTCTCTCAGTTGCTACCCATTATAGGAAACCATTTTATGATTTAGTTCCGAGAGATCCGAAATGACAGGTCCCTCTAACTAACAACGAAAAAATCCGGGTGGCCCACGGTGAGTCGACACCCAACTTAAAAGCCGGTCGCGCTCTCAAATCGGTCTCTACCGTCTGTCGCAGGTTTGGATAGCCGGTTAATCACACATGGGAAACCGTGTCCTCAGCCGGACAAGGTGGGCCAGCAAGGGAACTATGTCCTCACTGGTCCGGGGTGGTTTGTAAACAACTGGCGGCCGACCAGCACGCACACGGTTTCAAATGGTAAATCAGCTTGGGCCACCACTAGAAATGTTTGAAGCTAGGTAGGTCAGAAAAGGTGACCCCAAAAAATCCCACACGCGGTTAGGTACACTTACTCTTAAAACCAATAACCGGAACTCGGATCCTAGGTGACTCGAATGGAAAAAAGCGTCGGGGCGGGATAGCCTAGACCTTCCATGCTTCGTCGAGTATAGTCAACATTATATTATTCATATCATCAACAACAATATAATAATGTGATATCCCAAACCAAGGAGTAACAGGGGGTAACATCGTAGCATCCTAAGCATGCATACTAAGAAGGGGCTGAGCAACGAGCAATAGTAACATAGCAGTACAAGGTTTGGTGGGAGGGGACATGGTTGTATCGGTTTGAAAGAGGTTGTAATCATGTGGTAGGATCAAACATCGAGCCTAACCTATACTAGGATGAAAACCGCTGGTTGAAATAGAATGGATCATAAGTAATGCACAGTCCTTGCCCGTTGATAAGTCGGATTCCGAAGGTGTAGTTGATCGCAAGCTCGCATCGTCTCCGAGAGGTATCCGCGGAAGCACACAAGACGTTAAACAATGGAAAGCAATCAACGAGCAAGCATCTATTACTACGAATCAAACACGAGCAAGCATCAACAAGAAAGCAACACGAGACATCGCAACTACCATCGAGAGCGGTTACTAATAGGTTAAGTGGATTACTCGTCACACACGATGATACCGCACATTTGGAAAGGTTCAAGTTGTTTAGCTACAGGTGATCAACAAATGTTGTTAACATGGAAAAGCACAGAAGCATGGCATATCACACAAACATGGCAAGAGGTGAGGCATAAATAAACTACCTAAGCTAGTCAATTTAAGTGGGAGTAAAACCTATACATGCCAACTGTTGCGGACCCCACGATAATTACTGCAATTGGTACTGTTTTGTCTTAACATAATTTTATTATTTGTATTAGCAAGAAAGAGCAGCATAGACAAAATCTATATGCAATTCTAGTCAAGTTACATATAAGAAACATTTTAATCGGAGCAACGGTTAAAAAGTTATAGCAATTACAGTTTACAGTGGCAAGGTTGTAATTAGCAGTTAAACAACAGGTAAACAAAGTCAAACATGGCAAAAGATCACAATTTATTAAACTAGACAAAAACTAAGCAACTTTCATGTTTTACGCGTGGCGATCGGAGCTACGGTTTAAAAGATACGGGCAACGCAATAAAAACAATACAATAATCTGCAATTTTATTTATAAACCAGAGAGAAAAAAAGTCTACTGGGCCGAAATCTACTGGGCCGGCCCAACTCGCAGAGCCACAACAAAAAAATAAAAAAAATGGGGCGCCTCACCTCTGCGGGCTGAGGCCCATCTGCTGGGGCGCTAGAGGGGCTGGCGGCTGGTCTCATGCGGTTTTTGCGACGGTGATCGGGTGAAACCCGTTGTCGCAAAGGTCAAGTGTCAGGGTGGCAAGGGTCGGTCTCTGTCCGGTATGAGATAAGAGGGGGGAAATAATCGTCGACCGATAAATCGGGGATGCAAACACCGCAAACAATTCAGACAATCAAACAATTCACACCGAAAACAAAATTTTTAATTTTTGTGAAATCTGGGCTGTTACAATACAACACCACCAACAAGGGATCTTGTCCCGAGATCCAGGACGATCCGGGGGAGAGGGGAAGGGGGGAGAAAAGAGAGTCGACGATCTTCAACACCATCAACAAGGGACTCTGCTCCATGTCGATGTCGAACTTCTGTCGAGATAAATTTCCGTAGAGAGACGACATCGTCGGAAAAACGAAACCGTCAGTGACAAGAGGAAGAACCATCGCGAAAACCAGAGCAAGGGATAGTGATTTTCGACGCAAGTCGTAAAAACACCGGTAAAAGGAGGGATGTCAATGGATGACACAGGCATTACCCAAAATCGGAGAAGCTAAAGGTACTACAGGAATTCCCAAACCTGAGACCGGAATCGAGACAATACGCTGCAAGCAAGGCATTGTAACGATTTCGATACTCCACACACTCGAGATCCTAGAGTTTTGAAGGGGACAAGGCGAGAATAAAACACTTATGACACTTGTCCTGACGAGAGCAAGGGTAAGGAGTAAAAAGATTTCTACTCTCCGATAACTAACTTAGTAACTACAAACTAGTTTTTGTCTAGACTCGACTTCGGCCAGAAAAGGGAACCTACGGTCGGTAAGGTTCTGATACCAAGTTGTAAGGCACGATATGAGGTACTGTCCCAGATCTAGATGTTTCCATCCAGATCCGGGGACTAAGCACATATCGATCCCACTTCGACATATCATGAAGTCATATGCCTCGGATTTCCAACATGATATCACAACATTACAGATACAAGGATACAACATCTCATACAATCGGCATACAATTGCCTCAAATACAATACAACAGTGGAAGATACATGTTTGAGTACAGACTACAATCAAATGCCTACTGGCAAAGAGAAAACATGATCCCCATAACCACACGGGTCCAGGCCCTCCGCCGGGATCCGCCTAACTAGCCGTCGTCGAGTCTCCACGTGAAACGTCGATCACCATACCTGTTGTCGATCAAAACCCCTGAAAAGAGTTTGGGGGTAGTATCCTGAGTACAGAGGTACTCAGCATCCAACTGTAGTGGTCAACTGACCTAGCAAGGACTTCATCACTCGTCATTCTAGGACAACTAGTAGTTTACGGTAAGGATGCGGTAAGTGGTGAGGTTGCTGCCGCACTAGCATTTATGAAGTGGCTAACGATCTAGAGAGTAAGGTAAGAAGCCAAGCATTCAATGAGGAATCGCCTCCAATAAGTCTTCTATCCACCTACTTACGCAAACATAACACCTATCCTATCCCTGTCCTCCTCTTCGCATCCCGACAAAGAAGAAGCAGGCAAGGCACACACACACGTTGATCAAGTTATATTAAGATTATCTCAGTTGTTGTTGTTGTCTATGAACAAGGAGTAGGTATCAAGTCATCCATAACCGTGGACACGGCTTCTCGAAAAGATTTAACCCTGCAGGGGTGTACCAACTGCCCATTACGAGGCTCCGCGCGCACGCCCATCTCTCTAGTCAAACCCGTTCGCACGCCAAACCTCTCCCATATAATCACCGCGCTGTGCCTGTGGACAGTCCCAATGCTAGCTGCTAGTAGCTAGACACAAAGTAGTAATATTTTGTGGTGAAATCTGCTATGGGTGAGAACAAATCATGCAAACAACACAAAAGATTTATTACAGGTTCCCCGCTACATAGTTCATCGCCTGCGATACACTGGAGTTCTTTGTCGACTAAAACCATAAAAAAATAAAACTTACAACTTAAACTAGATAGGTTTGGCGCCTGGAGGCGATGATCGATGGCGGCTCATGAACACGGTCGGAGGTTAGAGCAGACTCAAGGCTTACATGTTGCAGGGAAGGACAAGCACGCCGCCTTGTACATGGTGTAGGAAACAAGTACGCCGCCTTGTACAGGGTGTAGGAAAGCCTGTACGCGTTTGGCACCTTGTCGAAGCGATAGGCGACGGCGCCCTCCGAAATGGCCACCAGATCTTCCTTCACGGCGTCCAGCTCGATCTCAGCGTTTTAGAGCATCTTGGATGATGGATAGATGTGTTCTTCGACGTAGTGATCCCCCCAGCCCTCGTCGCCAGCTCCAGTACGGTGAGGCCTCTTCACACTGCGCGACGGCTCCATGACAGACGGAGGGATCGATCTGTTGTCGCCTCCACCGCATCCTCTATCTCCCAGAAGGATCGACGACTCGTTGACAGGCGGAGGGATTTTGCTGCCGTCGTCCACTACGTCTCCGCCCAATCCTCCACCTCCCACAAGGCTCGACGGCTCGTCGACGGGCGGAGTTACGATTTGGCTGCAGTCGTCCGCTATGCCTCCGCCGCATCCTCCACCTCCCCGAGGCTCGATGGCTCATCAACAGGCGGAGGGATCGAGCTACATTTGTCATTTTTTTCACCGCCGCATGCTCCTCCGACCGCTCAGTTTTGCCTCCACCTCCCCTTCTCCCGACATGGATGTACGCTTTATAGGACTAGGAAATATGGCTGGAATATATGGCCGGAGGACGAATAGGAGGTGTGGTGAAGGTGAAGGGGTCGGTAGTGGGGCGTACAGGGTGGAGGATATTTTCCTGGACACGAACCCTAAAAGGCCACACCCAATGTTCATATAGGGCGGGCGGGCTGCGGGATAGTGTTTACTAAGCACACGTATCAACATTTCTCACCGTTTTCTTTTAGTACAGATGGAAAAGCATAAGCATACATGAATATAATCATTTGGGTTGTAAGAGCTGGTGGGTATAAACCCTCAAGGACTTTGAAATTGAAAACCAATTCAAATGATGACTAATCAGTATGAGGCTTTGCATGCTGTAATCGTTTCACCAAACCAGAATGTTGAGTAAATTTCAGATTATCATGCCAGAAAATAGGGGTACTTCATGTACAAACTAGGTCATACCTATTGAAATATCAGGATTTCTATGTGAGACAACCACATTACAAAGACAACATGGTATTCTAAAATCCTTTAAACCACTATTTATTTATTTATTAAGCAAGAGACACTCACACTGGTATCCCAAAATTTTAATCATGTTTGACTTCATTTGACAAATATAATGTACCATGTGAATCATTTCGAGCAAAACAACCCTGGAAATGAAATCAATTCAAATGAACTCTAAATTGGATGAAACTTTGATACGTCCCAAACGTATCTATAATTTCTGCTAGTTCCATGCCCTTTTATGTGACATTCGTACATGTTTTGCAACACTTTTATATCATTTTACACATATTTGGACTAACCTACTAACTCAGTGCACCTAGTGCCAGTTTCTGTCTGCTGATGTCTGTAAGTTGCAACTATTTCCCCCAATTTACAGAGCTCCAAAAATTCTAGAAAAAACAGATAATAAATCAGCATGATGGAAGCTTCCGGAATCACCAAAGGGAAGCCGGAGGGGGGGGGGGTGGCACCCCCTCCTAGGCGGCTGTGACGCCCCCAAAATGAAGCCGTGTACAGTAATCATACACGCAAGGTACACGATCGAGATTAGGGACTCACGGTGAGATATCACAACACAACTCTATAAATAAAATAATACAAGTTGTTTAATACAAGCCAGGGGCCACGAGGGATCGAATACAACAGCTCGAAAGAATAAAGTTAGCGGAAGCAATAGTATGTGAGTACAGAAACAAGAATACAAGGTTGTCTTAAGAAGGCTAACACAAATAACAACAGATCGAAAAGGCGAGGCCTCCTGCCTGGGAACCTCCAAACTACTCCAGGTCAACGGGAAACTCGACGTCGTAGAAGGCATCGGTGATCTTCATGTTGCGGTGGTCGGCATCGGGTATCTCCTGCTCCTGGACTCCAAAGCTCCAACGTCGACTGCAACGGCCGATCAGGCAAAACATAAAGGGGAAATAAAGCAAGGATGAGTACCTAGTATACCCGCGAGTCTTACGTCCGCTACTAAGCATTTATGCATTTGTATCAAATGGAAAAGGGAGGTTGTATATAGTGTAATGCAAGGTAGAAATCAGAATAAGGGTAAGAAGCTAGGCCTATCAAAGACTAGCATCTTTTGACGAGTTTTGCAGCATGAGAAGAAAAACAACCAACAGTACAAATAAAGCGTAAAGTAACAATGCAGTAGAAGTTGCTGCATCATTGTATAATAGTAAATTGGAATTATTTATAATAATAATGCCCGGAAGAAGACCCGGAACCATACAGTTTAATAGTATTAGTTTGTAGTGATAAGATCCAGCTTCAGCAAAAAGTCTCCTGTTACCATGGACACGGCTATTCGAATAGATTAAACTCCCTGCAGGGGTGCACTACTGTTCAGCCTGCACGCTCGGATCTCCAGGGTGGCGGGAACCTTGTTACGGAACGCTCCACCAAAGCTATCCGACACGGCTCAGCCCATCCTAGGCTCAGTAGAGAGGCAATCCGCCAGACTATATTCTATGCGCCAAGGGGTCTAGGTCCCTCACCCTAGCATGCTCCTGCACGGTGCGAGTCTGGACGGTGAAGCAAAAAGCAAATCCAAATACACCGTCCGACCGAAGAAGACACACCACTTCCCGGCAATCAGGCCGCAGTACTGCTGACGTCTGAAGAGCTTTCGGACAAACTACGACGTAGGGGAGCCCATAACACTTTATCACACGTGAAGGTAGTGCGTACAAACCAACGGGCCTCTCAAGTCACCCGCCGAACTATTTAGCATTTTAATTAACCTGCGTGTCAACCGTTATCGTTGCCTCGACTTAACTGACCCGCGGACAACGACAACAGTCAGGACCACCAGTACATCGGTGCCTCCCCTGTCGTCCCACCAAGTCTCTGTGGCTACCAACAAGGTGAACCGACTCCTTACCTTATCTCGCGTGTGCTCTTGGTAGAGCTCAACTTTTCATGGTTTGATAACTCTCGCGAGATACGAGCAGGGGCCAAGCACGCCAGTAACGTCGGTCGTACCCTCCCTGTCGTTCCCGACGATATACCTCTCGCGGGCACCGTTGGGTCGCCCGACTGTTACCTTTAAGGACACCAGTTGATTCGAGTGTCTACCATTATGTGGAACCAAGAGGTATCACCCTCGATGGTACACTTAAAGAGGTTCGACAGAGACATCAGCGGAATGAACTAAAGTGGTAAACCTCGTATCATCCCGGTGATGCTACGCTACTGAGCCGACGAGAGTGAAATACGAGTCCATTCCACTCGTAAGTCAAACCCGAACCGACTAGGCAGAGTCTCGCCGTTGTAGGTTCCCTAGGGCGTCTACATTGATCCGTACCTATTGCAGTTATAATATTTGTATTCGCGTCACTCCCCGGAGTGGTCACGGCCTGCTATCTAATCCTAGCTAAATGCGCGGGGCTCACTGCTAAATATAATATATAGTTATAGCAGGCAACATAGGATAAAGGAAGGTACAACAAGGGGCGACAAAAACAGGCTATGCAATTGAATAGGATTGTAACGTAGCAGCAGCAGTAACAATGCCTAGTGCAAGAAAAGTACAGAAAGATAGGTGATATTTGGGGAAGAGAATGGCTCTTCTTGCCTGTGAGCTCGGCAGTAGAGGCAGGGTCATCGACGTAGTAGTCGTACCCAGCAGCGGTGTAGTCGACAGCAGCAGGGGCTACCGGAGAATAAAGGGGGGGGGAGAAACAGTAAATACAAATAAAACATAACAAACAGATGCATGACATGGCAGATGAACTATGAAAGGTGTTCCAACGCAGTGCAATGCACGTTGCTTGGAGCGGAAATTCATCTGGCGATGAAATACCGGCTCCAGGTGATTATCGAAAGATGGCCCGGAGGGGGAATGTCGATGTTCGTTGTGTTAGAGGGGTGTGGTGGGTATACAGATAGCGTATTCGTATTCATTATATTTTTCCGATCAATTTTCATGTATAAAGTTTTTGAATCTGACTTACGGTTTAAAAGATATTCAATTTTAAAGTTTAATTCATTTTAAATTATTTTTTGATTTATTATAATTGTTTAATAAACATTATCCACAACAGTGGAGTTAACTTTTCAAACCTGACAAGTGGGTCCCACCGGTCAGCCTCACATTATTAACAACACATTTTATTAAATTAAAATAGAGCCAGCGCCAACATGTCATACTCTGGAATAAATCTAAATTCTTTTTAAATATTAATCTGATAGTGGGGTCTACCTGTCATAGACACATGTTTAATTAAATAGTTTAATTAATCTTGTGGTTAATTTAAAGGGCAGGGGCCCACTTGTCATTGATAGTGGGGGGGGGGGGGTTATCTCCAGTTTATTTAATTAAAAGAGGGATTAGAGGTCAGCCTCACCGGAGCATGCCGACGAGACCATGGGTGCCGCCTGCGACCGTGCTCACGGCTCCGGGCAAGGGAGCGCGCGTGGTTAGGCTTGTTCGAAAGAGGAGTGCGACGCGGCTCTCCTGGGGGTGGTTGCTTGGCCGGGGAGTCGCCGGAGCGACGCAGCGTCGAGGTAGGCGGCGGTCCGAACGGCGGCACAACGTAGACTGCGTTTCCGTGGAAGAAAAAGATTGTGCGCTACGGGGATCCGTTCCTGGGCTTAGCGCGAGCAAAACGACGCTCACGGCGTGCCATACGCGTGCCCCATGCCACGACGGTGATCTCGAGGGCGGCGACGAGCTTCGGCTCCAATGGTGGAGCGGGCTACGGCGGCAGAGGAGGGGAGCGATCGCATGGGGAATGTGTCCAAGATCACCAGGAGCGTGTAGGGTCGGGTAGTAGGCGCGATGGAGGTCCGTATCGGCCGAAATCGAATGGTGACGGCAGCGGATGCGGAAACGGGGTCGGCGGCGATTGGCTGTCCACGGGGCGTCCGAGCTCGAGTCGTTCAGCTCGGAGACGAAGGCGACAACGATGGTGACGAAGGACAACGCGGCTCGGCTCGAGGGGCTAAGTGGCCGCGCAAGTTCACGGCAATGGTGATGGTGGCGCTCGGGAAAAATTTCCCCGATGGGAGCGAGGTGAGGGAGGGGGCAAATCAATCTACGGTTTAGCCAGGTGGCTCGGGGGCGAGCACTTATCCACGGGCACGAACCCTAGGAGCCGTGGATTCTCGACACGGCGACGATCGCCGTTGAACGGCTTCTGCCATGACGACACGAGGGGGAGGGGGAACAGTGAGGGAGACGGCGCGTGTGGTGGGCTAGGTGGGCCAGATGGGCTGGCTGGGCCAGCACTGTGCACTTAGTGCACAGGGCTGAGGCCTTTCATTCTTTCATTTTTTGCATGCTTTCCTTTTCTGTTCTTATTTGTTTTATATTCTTTTGTATTTTTTTAAGATATGCAATGGGTTCCATAGTTAGCATGGCTCAATACTAGAGTGGCACAAAAAGATTAGGACTTTTATAAAATCTTTTAATAATATTTTTTAATATGCAATTGTCAAATGGTGCTGTTCTAGCACGTTTATTATTTGCTTGTCCTATTTAGACATTGCAATAAATGCTCATTGCAGGTTTATCATGGCCCACGTGTTTTTAGAGATTTTACAAAAATAGTTTCACAATTTTTGGACAATGTTTTATTTCCACTTATTTTTAATATTCATTAAAAGGCATTTTGGGTTTGTTTGAATTCAAAGATGAACAAGTCATGATCAAAGGTGATTAGAGGCTTGCTAATCACAGAGAATTTTAATAACAAAAAGTTTTACTGGTGCCTGATATTGAGGGTGTTACAAATCTCCCAAACTACAAGAATTCTCGTCCCGAGAATCAAAAATGTAGTGGTAGGGGTAAAGTTTTGGTTTCGTATTCTACGAGTCTTCTGGTTCTTGTTGCCCTTCACGTAGAGGTTGATCCATTTTGTTGATGTCTTCATCTTGTCTGCATCAGTGCATCTTGACGAGTTGTCATTCTTCCTTTAGGGTCTTCATCGTACTTACGAATAGGCTCGGAGGAAAACTCAAGGGGTTGGACTGGTACAAGGTTAATAATCCGAGACTGGCTGAGAAAATGGGGTACAAGTATCTCTCGAGTTTAGACTCGGGGAAATACATCAAAATAAGCTAAGGAATGTATGAGAAACTTAAAGAAAACAAGAAAGCATTCGAGTTCCATGACGGGCGATGACAAAGGGGTTCCATAGCATCAGGCATAAGCACTATGTCTGATATATGTCTAAGTATCACAAGGTAGGTGACTCTTGAATTTCTTACGAGGTCAAGCAAGAGGAATAACCTCAAGAACAGAAAGGTATAAGAGAGTCAGGTTTCGATCTTGTGGAACTGTGGGTTATGGGCCCACATTGAATAAGAAGGGTGGTGAAAAACAATGCGATCAAGTTGCAAGGTAAGTCAGAGAATAACTTGTTAGCTATGTCGGCAACAACGTAGGTACCAAGGGCGAAGGACAAAGAGAACCATTTTCCTTCTCGTTAAGACGAGGCGGACCAGTAGGCAAAGTTCTTGTCCATCGGTGTTTACCGAAAAAGTCATCAACAATAGTAACAGGTTGTACGAACAAATTAGTACACCGAAGTGTTTACATAAGCAGGGAATTATCACTGCTCAGATGAGTTACCTTAGAAAAAGATTAAACATACCAATGAAAAGTAGTGCAATGCACGTTGCTCGGAGCGGAAATTCATCTGGCGATGAAATACCGGCTCCGGGTGATTATCGACAGATGGCCCAGAGGGGGGAATGTCGATGTTCATTGTGTTAGAGAGGTGTGGTGGGTATACGGATAGCGTATTCGTATTCGTTATATTTTTCCGATCAATTTTCATGTATAAAGTTTTTGAATCTGACTTACGGTTTAAAAGATATTCAATTTTAAAGCTTAAATAATTTTATGATTTATTTTAATTGTTTAATAAACATTATCCACAACACTGGAGTTGACTAATCAAGGCTGACCAGTGGGTCCCACTTGTCAGCCTCACATTATTCACAACACATTTTATTAAATTAAAATAGAGCCATGGCCCACATGTCATACACTGGAATAAATCTAAATTCTTTTTAAATATTAATCTGACAGTGGGGTCTACCTATCATAGACACATGTTTCATTAAATAGTTTAATTAATCTTGTGGTTAATTTAAAGGGCAGGGGCCCACTTGTCATTGACAGTGGGGGCTGGTTTATCTCCAGTTTAATTAAAAGAGGGATTAGAGGGGGGGGCGCTGTTAGTGGCTCATTAGCCACTGATGGGGAACCCGACAGGAGGGGCCGTCCGGTCAACTTCACCGGAGCATGCCGGCGAGACCATGGGTGCCGGCGACGACCGTGCTCACGGCTCCGGGCACGGGAGCACGCGTGGTTAGGCCTGTTCGAAAGAGGAGTGCGACGCGCCTCTCCTAGGGGTGGTGGCTTGGCCGGGGAGTCGCCGGAGCGACGCCGATGTCGAGGTAGGCGGCGGTCCGAACGGGGCCACGACGTAGACAGCATTTTCGTGGAAGAAAATGAGCGTGCGCTACGGGGATCCGTTCCTGGGCTTAGCGCGAGCAAAACGACGCGTACGGCATGCCATACGCGTGCCCTAGGCCACGACGGTGACCTCGCGGGCGGCGACGAGCTTCAGATCCAATGGTGGAGAGGGCTACGGTGGGAGAGGAGGGGAGCGAGCGCACTTAGTGCACTGGGCTGAGGCCTTTCATTCTTTTATTTATTTTTTGCATGCTTTCCTTTTCTGTTCTTATTTGTTTTATATTCTTTTGTATTTTTGTAAGATGCAATGGGTTCTATAGTCAGAATGGCTCAATACTAGAGTTCGACAAAAAGATTGGGACTTTTATAAAATCATTTAATAATACTTTTTAATATGCAATTGTCAAATGGTGCTGTTCTAGCACGATTATAATTTTTTGTCCTATTTAGACATTGCAATAAATACTCATTGCAGGTTTATCATGGCCCACTGGTTTTTAGAGATTTTACAAAAATGGTTTCACAATTTTTGGACAATGTTTTATTTCCACTTATTTTTAATATTCATTAAATGGCATTTTGGGTTTGTTTGAATTCAAAGATGAATAAGGCATGATCAAAGGTGATTAGAGGCTTGCTAATCACAGAGAATTTTAATAACCAAAAAGTTTTACTAGTGCCTGACACTTAGGGTGTTACAGCGGCTAGGTGGCGCGGCCCCACCCCTGGCCGTGCCACCAGGGCGCCTGGGAGGTGGGGACACCCCCTGGTGCCCCCCTTCGGCCTATATTACCTCCTCGTCGCGAAAACCCTCAGGGGGAAGCCCGCATTGTGAATTTCCTCTTTGTTCCGCCGCAGCCGCGCTTCCAAGATCGCGAGCACCAGAAGACCTCTTCCTGGTACCCTGCTGGAGGGATGATTGACTTCCGGGAGCTTCTCCACCACCATGGACGCTTCCCGGATGTGCCGTGAGTAGTCCCCCTTGGACCATGGGTCCATGACCAGTAGCTATGTCATTTCTTCTGTCCAATCATTTCTTCAGTTGTTAGCCCATGTGAGCTGCCCTACATGATCAAAGCACCTATGTAATTTTTCTTCTTTTGCTATGCTGTCTTTGTTGGGATCCGATGGATTATGAGATCATGTTCAGATCGTGATGAGTTATATATTTGGTTTACCTTTTATATTTTGTTCTTGAGTAATTCTTTCATGTTCTCGGTTACTTTTTATTGCTTTGGCAAAGTAGTAGAGAGTAACTCCAAGAGGGAGCGTTATGCATGATTCTCGGTTCATGCTCCCAGATGTCTAGCTTGAGTGACAGAAACATGAGACTAGGGGATGTGTTGTTTCCACCAGGGAGAAAACAACGGTGCTTGTAACCGCGGTTGCAAGGATTGTTTACCTTACACAAAGTTTGTTTGTTTCTTTGAGTTTACACTTTGGGTGGGGCTCACAACTTAATACCAACGAGATGTTCTGGATAGATATCTCAAGGTGAATGATTAGTGAGTAGATGAAGATGGATTTCGGTCTACTTGTCTTAGTGTACTGCCAATACTATTGAGCCTCTAGCTTTCTAGTAGAAAAATTAGCTTTGTGGTGCGTTTATAATTCTGTCAATTATCCAGCTGGAATTTGTCTACCCAGCTAGCTATTTTATCGTCTTTTGGGAGAGAGACATAACTAGTGAACATCATGGTACCCCGGTCCATATTTCCACCACTGTTTACACCTCCACTTTACTTTCTGCTTTTACTCTCTGTTGGAATTATCACTACTATCTACCCATGCGTTTGATCCTTTGTAAACGACAAGGTCGGAGGGATTGGCAACCCCTCTGTACTCATTTGGAGAAAAGTTACTTGTTGTGTGTGCAGGTCCAGGTAACGCAAGTGATTACCATCAAATGGAGCATCACTTTCCCCGCCACCTACTTGTCGATTCTTGGAGTCCTTCTGGACTGACTCAAACCGTGCCATCTTTGCCAAGGGAAATTTGCTGCTATGCTACATCTCAACCTTCCACTTGGGGTCACCAACGAGGGGCGAGAAGCCATCAAACCAATTTCTGGCGTCGTTGCCGGGGACTCCAATTTTCAAGATAGGGGAGTTGCACACTATCTTTTATATTTGCTTTTTAGTCTTGTTAGTTTACCTTTTAGTTTCTATCTTAGTGTCTTTTATAAAAAACCACAAAAAAATAGTTACCTTACTTTTAGTTGTCCTTTCTGTTTAGTCAAGCATGTTAGGACTTGGTACTTTGAGGGAATCGTAGGTTCTAGATTTCCATCAAAGGGATGAAGAAAATATGAAGAAGGCATGGGACAAAATTTCTGATGCACATAGAAGAATTATGCCTTGGATACTTATTAAAACTGTGCTTAGAAATTTTTACCATGGTATTTTTAGATGGTGCAAACACTCTCTGGATATTATAGCTGAAGAAGATTTCTTAGAGTGTGATGATGCTAGAGCTCTTGATATTATACATGGTCTATCTAGTTACTTTTTTATGACCGTAGTTTTGATACTGTTATAGATAGACTTGCTACTATGGAAAAAAGAATGGATGCTCTAGACTTGAGAAAATAAGAGAAACCCAAGCCAAATAGGAAAGATGTCTTGGAAATTGTTGATGATTGGGAGCCTTTCGTTAAGATTAGCATCTTTAACCAAGACTTCTTTTCTTATTGTGATATTGGATCCATGGTTTCTATAATGCCAAAAGTTGTCTATGATTCCTTAATCCTTTCAAACATGGTCAATTTATCATCTTATCATGAACATGCTAATGGAGATGTTTCTAAGATCCAAGTACAGGTAAAAGATGTGCAGGTTATGTTCTTCAAAAGGAGTGCAACGGTTTCCTTCCTCATCATGGATCCAAACTAGGGAAACATAATGCTTGGAAGGGACTTCCTCCGAGCCATGAAGGGCTTCACTGATATAGGTAAAGGACAAATACACTTACATGGGAAAGAAAAAGGTACGTACCTCTTCCCTAGGAAAGAGAAGAATGAACTTGTTTTTTTAAGCCGTCTACCCTAGGAAAAAGAAGAATGAACTTGTTGAGGATCAATTTGAAGGTTTTTATGATTCCGATGACTTCAATGAGTTTTGATTCCTCTTTTTTGTATCATGCCTAGCTAAAAGGCATAAAAGAAAGCGGTTGTTGGGAGGCAACCCAAGATGTTTTTTACTTTAAGTTTTAGTGGTCTTGATGCTTGTTAATACTGTCGCAACATCATTGTATCTTTATTTTCAAGCTTTGTGCCAAGTATTAGCCTCCGATTGCAAGAAAGTTCAAAAGTTGTGACATGCTGTCCAGAAACAGATTTTGTCCCCTTGACGAGGAAATTAGCCATAAATCACCAGATCATCTTTTTGATCTGATTTTTTTACAGCATGATCTATACAATTAGCTTTCATGCGTCTGTTCTGAGTTTTTCTGATTTGAGTTGCAGAAGTACCCCAAAAAAATTATTTACTACCTGCTGGTCTGTTTTTCACAGATTCTGCCACGTTTTGCGTTTTCATCGTTTTTCAAACCTTAAGCTTGCTTTTTCTTTGCAAAAACTTTTTTCCATTCATGAGAAACAATAGCTCTTCAATACTATCTTTATTTCAAGTGGAGAAAAATTATTTTATCATGGGTACTAATCACTCTAATCAGCTTAGGATGAGTTTTGTATGAAGAGAGTTTTCAAGTGTGTGAAGGAAGATGATCAAAGAAGATTCGGGAGTGTCATGCGCTCAAGCTTGGGGCTGCCCCCCATGCACCCCCAACAAATATCCAAGGATACTCAAGCGTCTAAGATTGGGGATGCTCCCGTGCATCCCCTTCTCCATCAACAATCATCATTTCATCCTTCTCCATGTTATATTTTTATCACTTCATATGTTATGTGCTAAACTTGGAGCGTCTCACTCTTTAATTTTTATTTAGTTTTAGTTTTTATTGCTGTTCATAATAAGTTGGATCCTAGCCTTCATTTATTGGGAGAGAAACACGCTTCACTTCACCCTAGAACACAACATATCCTTGCATGCTTATCTTTCTTTTTGTGTGTGTTCTTTATCTTTTCATAGCTGCTGTCATGCTTAGCTCTTAGTTATCATGCTTATCTTTTTAAGAGCTTTTGGTTAGGTTGATTTAAGAAATCTCTTGAGTCTTCATGCGTATCTTGTTTAGAGAGTTGGCTTGTTGCACTGAGTTGTGTGTCTTGCATGAGTAGGTAATTAAGGTTGCTAATACAAGTGTAGTAGTAAAATGCAATAGTTTTGAGGTATTGATTTGAGTAATGTTTGGACATCAGGGTGCCAAGAGCTTGAGCCTATTAGTGATAGGTGTCGTATTTTGGTAAATCCGTGCTTATTTTCAAAAACTACAAAATTTAGTTGAGAACTCTAGCTACTAGATGGATCTCTAACCTCTGGAGGGTTTGGAATATATAGATTACCCTCATGTACCATGGGTCGAGGATGTGCAAGGATAACCAAATCCCCATACACTCCTCCTCGGGGTACTCGTCTCTTGGTGAACCTCCCCATTAGATAGAGAGTTACCGATAATAAGTGCATGAGTTCTTCGGACTAATGCAAGTATTCGATTGTTGGCACTTCCACCTTCCATATTTTTCTAGCCACTTCGGTACCGTGCATTGCCCTTTCTCATCTCGAGAGTTGGCGCATACTTCGCCGGTGCATCCAAACCCTTGACATGATATGCTCTGTCATCATAAACCTCCTTATATCTTCCTCAAAACAGCCACCATACCTACCTATCAAGGCATTTCCATTTCCTTTCCGAGATACGTTGCCATGCAACATCCACCATCTCATGACTTGATCTTCATGTCATACATGCTTTCGCTTTATCGAGGATTCGCATGCTAGTTGGGATTTTCCCTTATTATTGCTACATGATGAAATAGTATCATTGGATATCCTGCTACACTTGCAGAGGCATACATTTGCATACATCATGATAGTTTTCATCTTTCTTTATCTTGAGTACTTCTTATAAAGTATGAAGATCTTCTATACTCTTGTAAAATATAGAGTTTTGCCATCAAGTGAGGAAAAGATCCCAAAGAGGACAAATTAAAACATCCCAAAGAGGACAAATCAGAGATAAATAGAAAGGGCCAAAGAGGCCACAAAAATACAAAAAATAGAAAACAGAGAAAAAAAGAAAAAAAGAGAGAAGGGGCAACACCACTATTCCTTTTGAAATATTCACACTCATACTCTATTGTTATATTTGTAATCCATAGAGATTATCGTTCATGCATAACTATGTGGGGACCCTTTCACTATAGAACTTGACTTGCATATTTCAAGGATGAGCCTCCTCAAATGAGCTCTCGGTCTTCATGAGAAAGCAAGTTGGATGCACCCCCACTAGTTCCATTAGAGAGCTTACCTTACCTACTATGTGCATCCGTTGCATGGCAATCCCTACTCCTCACATCATATCTATAATATGGCTTTCTCTCGCCTATGATTGTCCTCATTAATTTGATCTTGTCACACCTTTTTTCTTCCTTCCCCATAATTTCTCTCTTTTCCATCCTAAGTGCCAACCTATCTTGCTCGCGCTCATCCATTGCATGAGTGCTCAAAGTCGAAAGGGACATGATCAGTTTGACTTGTACCTGACTAGTGGTCTGTGGATGAGTCAAAATAAGATCCCCAAGGAGACCAAGTGTGAAAATTTAGTAGATTGAGTTCTCAATTAAACTATATACTATTTTTATTCTCTAAACCCATCTCCCACTTCTTGCATGCAAACACCATTTGGAGACATTCGAGTCACGGACAACGAGAGATCTTGCACCTTTATGTTCATACTTTGCTAGTTTCAATACTAGATATAGACTCTTGCTAGTTATTATCTTGACTTGAATTGCACATCTTACTTGCTTTACTTTTAAATTCTCATATGTGTGTTAGCATGTCACCATAGAAATTTTCTGTGTTATCATTTACCTACTCGAGGACGAGAAGAAATTAAGCTTGGGGATGTTGATACGTCCCAAACGTATCTATAATTTCTGCTAGTTCCATGCCCTTTTATGTGACATTGCTACACGTTTTGCTACTTTATATCATTTTACACATATTTGGACTAACCTACTAACTGAGTGCACCCAGTGCTAGTTTATGTCTGCTGATGTCTGTAAGTTGCAGGTATTTTCCCCCAAATTATAGAGCTCCAAAAATTTCAGAAAAATCAGATAAAAAATCAACATGACGGAAGCTTCCGAAAGAACCAAAGGGGAGTCAGAGGGGGGGCACCCCCTCCTAGCCGGCCAGGTGGCGCGACCCCACCCCTGGTGCCCCCTTCGGCCTATATTAACTCCTTGTCCCGAAAACCCTCAGGGAGAAGCCTGCATCGCGAATTTCCTCTCTGTTCTGCCACCGCTATGCTTCCAAGATCGGAAGCACCAGAAGACCTCTTCTCGGCACCCTGTCGGAGGGAGGATTGACCTCCAGGAGCTTCTCCACCACCATGGATGCTTCCCGGATGTGCTGTGAGTTGTCCCCCTTGGACCATGGGTCCATGACCAATAGATATGTGATGTCTTATCTCCAATCTTGTTCTTCAATTCTTAGCCCTTATGAGCTTCCCTACATTATCAAGGCACCTATGTAATTTTTCTGTTGTTGCTATGCTGTGGTTGCTGGGATCCGATGGATTATGAGATTATGTTCAGATCGTGATGAGTTATACATTTGGTTTACCTTTTATATTTTGTTCTTGAGTAATTCTTGCATATTCTCTGTTACTTTTTATTTCTTTGGCCACGTAGTAGAGAGTAACTCCAAGAGGGAGCGTTATGCATGATTCTCGGTTCATGCTCCCAGATGTCTAGCTTGAGTAACAGAAACATGAGACTAAGGGATGTGCTATTTCCACCAGGGAGAAAACAACGTTGCTTGTAACCGCAGTTACAAGGATTGTTTACCTTACACAAAGTTTGTTAATGAAGTTGTCTGTTGATTTGAGTTTAAACTTTGGGTGGGGCTCGCAACTTTATACCAGCGAGATGTTTTGGATAGATATCTCAAGGTGGATGATTAGTGAGTAGATGCAGATGGATTTCGGTTTACTTTTCTTGGCGTACTATCCATACTGTTGAGCCTCTATCTTTCCAGTAGCATAATTAGCATTGCGGTGCATTTATAATTCTGTCAATTACCCATCTGTAATTTGTTTACCCAGCTAGTTATTTTATCGTCTTTTGGGAGAGAGACATCACTAATGAACATCATGGTACCCCGGTCCATATTTCCACCACTGTTTACACCTCCACTTTACTTTCTGCTTTTACTCTCCATTTAAATTATCACTACTATCTACCCGTGCATTTGAACCTTTGTAAACGACAAGGCTGGAGGGCTGGAGGTATTGACAACCCCTCTGTACTCGTTGGGAACAAAGTTACTTGTTGTGTGTGCAGGTCCAGCTAACACAAGTGATTATCATGAAACGACGTCTCAGTTGCCGCACCACCTACTTGTCGATTCTTGGAGTCCTACTGGACTGACTCAAACCTTGGCATCTTTGCCAAGGGAAATTTGTTGCTACGCTACATCTCAACCTTCCACTTGGGGTAACCAACGAGGGGAGAGAAGCCATCAAACTTGACGTGTTGTCGTCATTTCACCAACAATGTATGTGGTTAAATTTGAAGATTGTTATGATAAAACAAGTGGTACTTCATGTACGAAGTTGTACCATTCACTTCGAAGCATTGATGTTTCTACCGGAAACATCCACATTACAAATACAACATATTATTTTTAAGTGATTTGAACCCCAAACTTTTTATGTGTTCACCATTAAGCATTCACACTAAAATCCTAAAATTTCAAACAGTTACGACTGCATTTTCTTAATATTATGCATTTAGTGATATATTTTTGAATAAAATGCCCATGAAATTGAAAGTCGATTAAAGTGACCTCCGAATAGGATGATATTTGACATGCTGTCAACATTCCACGAATATGGCACATAGTATATTTCTTAGAGGATTATGATAAAAACTGAGGGAACTTAGTGTACAAAATTGGGCCATTCCTATCGAAATTTCAAGGTTTCAACATGAAACAACCACATTACAAAAGACAACATGTCTTTCCAAAATCCTTTAGCCTCCATTTTTTGTGCGTGTTCAGCATTAAGCACTCACACTGGTATTCTAAAATTTAAAACAATTTTGAGTTCATTTGATAAATATAATGGAAAAAGTGAATCATTTTCGAGCAACACGACCCTGAAATTATTAATCAATTCAAATGATCTCTATAGAAGATGAAACTTGGCATGTTGTCATCATTTCACCAACAATGTATGTGATGAAATTTAAAGATGGTTATGATAAAAAAACCGGTGATACTTCGTGTACAAAACTCGAGCATTCCCTTTGAATCATCACGATTTCTAACGAAAACCACATCACAAATACAACATATTATTTTTAAATGATTTGAATCCCAAACTTCTGATGTGTTCACAACTAAGGATTCACACTAACATCATGAAATTTCAAACAGTCTGGACCTCGTTCGATAAATTTCATTTACTGATATTTTTTAGCCAAAGGACCATGAAATTAAAAGTCGATTAAAATGACCTCTAAACGGGATGAGATTTGGCCCGTCATCATTTCACGAACATGGTACGTGGTAAAAATTTGAGAGTATTATGACAAAAACTGGTGGAACGTAGTGTACAAACTACATTATTTGAATGTTGGTCAAACACTGGAAAACCCCGTTGACCGTCTCAAAAACTAGCCGGAAAAAATCTCATAACCATAGCGCACAACTGTGGGCGTTGGATGTAACCTTAGCGCTGAATGGTAGTCGTTGGATCTCAACGCGATCCGCGAGGAGCTAGTTCTGCAACCTGATTGGCTGGCTTCTATAAAAGTACATGCACAGTTTATAATGAAGAAGCGTCTGGGATACGAAAACGTAAGTGGCACGCCTCCTAACGATGGCTTCCGTTCGACGCTATCCAAGTTCCTCATTGTTTTGCTTCGGAGTACGGATGGAAAAGCATACACATACAGGAATATAATTGTTTGCGTTGTATGAGCTGGTGGGTATAAACCCTAAAGGAGACTAATAAATTCAAATGATGACTAATCAGTATGAGACTTTGCATGCTTTCGTCGTTTCACCAGACCGGAATGTTGTGTAACTTTGATATTATCATGATAAAAATATGGGTACTTCGTGTACAAAATGGGTCATTCCTATCGAAATATCAGGGTTTTATGTGAGACAACCACATTACAAAGATAACATGTTATTCGAAAATCCTTTAAACCTCCAATTTTTTATGCGTTAAGCTATAGGCACTCACACTGGTATCCCAAAATTTGAGACATTTTTTACTTCGTTTGACACATATAATGTACCAGGCGAATCACTCTCGAGCAAAACAACCCTAGAAATGAAAATCAATTCAAATGAATTATAAATTGGATGAAACTTGGCATGTTGTCATAATTTCACAAACAATGTATGTGGTTAAATTTAAAGATGGATATGATGAAAAACAGTGGTACTTCGTGTACGAAGTTGTACCATTCAGTTCGAAGCATCGGTGTTTCTACTTGAAACATCCACATTACAAATACAACATATTATTTTGAAGTGATTTGAACCCCAAACTTTTTATTTGTTCCCCATTATGCATTCACACTAACATCCTAAAATTTCAAACAGTTGCGGCTTCATTTGCTAAATATTATGCATTTAGTGATGTATTTTTGAACAAAATGCCCATGAAATTGAAAGTCGATTAAGGTGACCTCCGAATAGGATGAGATTCGACATGCTGTCAGAATTCCACGAATATGGTACATGGTAAAAATTTGATAGGATTATGACAAAAACTGAAGGAACTTAGTGTACAAAATTGGGCCATTCCTATCGAAATGTCAAGGTTTCTACGTGAAAAAACCACATTACAAAGACAACATGTCTTTCCAAAATACTTTAGCCTCCACTTTGTGTGTGTGTTCAGCATTAAGCACTCACACTGGTATCCTAAAATTTTAAACAATTTTGAGTTCATTTGATAAATATAATGGAACAAGTGAATCATTTTCGAGAAACACGACCCTGAAATTGTTAATCAATTCAAATGATCTCTAAAATGGATGAATCTTGGCATGTTTTCATCATTTCACCAACGATGTATGTGGTGAAATTTAAATATGGTTATGCTAAAAGCCGGCGATACTTCATGTACAAAACTCGACCATTCCCTTTGAATAATAAGGATTTCCAACGAATACCACATCACAAATACAACATATTTTTTCTAAATGATTTGAATCCCAAAATTTTGATGTGTTCACAACTAAGCATTCACACTAACATCATAAAATTTCAAACACTCTGGACCTCGTTTGATAAATATTATGCATTTACTGATATTTTTTAGCAAAAGGACCATGAAATTAAAAGTCAATTAAAATGACCTCTAAACGGGATGAGATTTGGCATGCTATCATCATTTCACGAACATGTTAAGTCGTAAAAATTTGAGAGTATTATGATAAAAAATGGTGGCACGTAGTGTGCAAACTGCATTACTTGAATGTTGGTTAAACACTGGAAACCTCGTTGATCGTCTCAAAAACCACCCGAAAAAAAACTCGCAACCATAGCGCACAACAGTGCCCGTTGAATGTAACCTTAGCGCTGAATGGTAGTCGTCGGATGTCAGCGCGATCCGTGAGGAGTTGGTTCTGCAACATGATTGGCTGGCTTTTATCAAAGTAAAGTCACACAATTTATAATGAAGAAGCGTTTGGGATACGAAAACGTAAGTGCCAGCCACGCCTCCTGACGAAGGCTTTCGTCCGAAGCTATGGTCAATCCACCACATCTAGATTTCCCCACCTCCGGTGATTCAAGCACACAGTCCATTCCCCAACCCATCAATTGGCATCGCTCGGACTCTCTACGAGAGGGCTCGTAGCTCCGCCTCTGCCTCCGCACGGGTGCCTGCCGGAGGCGATGGTTCTTACGATGCTGCCCTGCGCGCGTTCGGGACGAGGCATCGTCTGGTGACCGATTACCCCATTAGCCTGGTTGGCGCGAGCATCACCGATTTCCCGACTATTTCCATCATTCAGGCCGGTCATTCCCGAGCGGCGACCCCTTTTCACTCTAGCACCCTGGTCGTCTCCCCCCTCTCCAACCCGATCGCACACGCCCATCGCGCAACTACGGAAGTGGCCAGGGCGTCTGCATTAACCTGTACGACGACCCAAGCCGCCAACAGGGCGGAGGCATACGTTGATTCCGCGACGGCCTCTCTGGACAAACTCATCTACGTTCAGGAGGCCAACTAGGCGGCGGCGGTATCTCTGGACCAGTAGCTCATCGACGTTCAAGAGGCCAACAGGGCAGCGGCATACGCCAATGCTGCGGCGTCCACATTGGACCAGCAGCTCCTCGAGGTTCAGGAGGCCAACAGGGTGGTGGCCTCTCTGGACCAACGGGACTAGTAGTATTTGTTTAATTAGGCGCCGGTCTTTTGTTATTCCAGTAGATCTTGAGGAAGATCTATGTTAAGTCTAGTACGGTGTTTAACTACTGAGCTGGTTCGATTGAGAAAGTGTGAGCTTTGCTAATGACTCAGTTGTTTTCTCAAATTAACAGCTGCTCTTAATACATTCAATGGCACTGATTTTCGCTATAATCAGGATAATTCGCACCAAATTTCTAAGGTTCCCAGACGGATTTATTTTGCGTTTCGTTTGCGATACCACTTCTCCTTCCAGCCCCCCTCCCCACCTACCCAAAAATTTCGCCAGCGACGTTTATATCTAAGCTGCCCCCCTCCTTCCTTCCACCACCAAAGTCCGCATTCCCCCTTATTGTTGAAACCCTCCCTTGCTCCTCCTAGCCCTGCGGCCTATATGGCACAAGCAACTACAACAAAGTGCTACACGGCGCAATCCCCATCTGCATACCGGGCGCGGCGGCCTACACGGCACAAACCTTCGTTTCGTATACCGCGCGTGATGGCCTAGACTGTGTAGGTCAGCCGCCCCCTCCCTGCTAGCCGCGCCTCTATGGTTCACCGATTGCCCTGCTCTGGTAAGATCCTGGCCGCCCTCCTCATGTGCATGCTCTTAATCCTCCATCGATCATGAATGGCCCGACTACCAAATCATGGATGAGACACTTGGTGTGGATGCCACCCTCACCGCACACGGACGCCATCATGTGCTTTCCTTGAATCCAGGTCCGTCAGTCGTATGTTACAAAGGTGTGGACGGTAGCCACAACGAGGAAACCTCGCCTCCTTCCAATGGGAAGGATCCCATTGCCATCTCCATCGGCGACGAGTATCTAGTTCTTAGCTTCCTAGATACATATGTTTAGTTAGACATGCCACAGAGTTAAATTTTCTTCAGATCACCCTTTCCACATGTTTTGCTTAATTTGTTTGGATTGCATCTACAACTTCAAGTAATTTAACTCATACTTTGTATAATGTTATCATACAATGTGATACCAAAGTTAATTATCGATCATTAACACATGAAAACCTATTCATTTCCTATATTTTTTAGGCATGTTGTAGTTACTTAGGTGGACTTTCCATGTCTTGAATCTTTTGGATTGTATGGTGTATTATGTATGCACGAACCTAGTATCACTGACTGCAAGCCGATTCTTACATTACCTAATCATTATGTACTTTATGCAATTTCAGGGTAGTAATGGGTGACTTCGAGATTTACAATCGAGGTATGCACATGGTCTAAATGGATTATATCCCATTAGTGTAAAATTTAAGGAGAAATGACACTGCTCGTGTTCTAATATTTACATTTTGTTTGTAGCTCCCTTTGTCAGAGGATTAGATCCACTGTTTGACCCATTTTGCATCTAGGGAAACGAGGTGAACATGACTATCAATAAAGTCAATAAACTTAGAAAAATTGTAAGGATAAAGAAACTGGCCACAGAAGACAACAAACTCTTTGTCTGCACAATGAAGAAGGCTTTAGTCTCCTATATGATGGTACTAATTTACATCCCTGCCTTATTTTCTCCTACACACACAATTTCCATACTGAAAACTATATTTATGCATATCTTTGTATTCAATTTTTCTGAAGTAGTTCACCGATGATTATCTATCAAACCACCTGTATGGTCAAGAGGCAAGAAAGGATTTTGCAAAACACCCGCGCTATAATATTGAAGCCTTCCTGAAGAAGGAAAACGACGGGAGGACAATCATCCACAGGCGCTAGACTAAAGTTGCAAAGGCCTTAAACATTCTCGATGGCTCAATTTTTGCATTCCGCTTCGATAGTTTACCAGATGAGATTCATCTGTCTATCTACTGACTATGATGATGTACTTTGAAAAGGTTGTTTCTTTATTGCGGCCTGGTGTACTATCTGCTGGTTGTTACCATAGATTTCATGTTTCTGTAATGCGGCCTGCTGTACTAGCTACTAGATGTAATGTGATTTCAGTAATTATGAAAATCCTAGTGACCATTACAAGCATATGAAAGATACTGTGTTATATATAAATGAATGTGCTTATTTCAGCAATTAAAAGATATCCTAAAATATTTAAGATAAATACAATGCTAATTAAACTGCGAGCGATTGATCATTTCACACGGTTCTGCATATAAGTTTGTCACTGATAGCTATGTACATCACACACATTTGATAAGAAATGAGCATTGGGGATTTATTTATAATTCCACACAATATTTTGTGCACAACCATTTGTAATGTTCAGCATACAACACACACAGTTCGGACGAAAAGAACTATTGGGATTTAATTCTGAAACCACACGAGCATTTGTGCAAAAACATTTGTGTAGGTGTCAACAACACAAACGTGTACTATATAGAAACAGTATGGAATAGCTTTGGGTATCCCACACAGTTCCTGACAAACCAGCGTTTGGGATAGTATAACTCAACACAAACACAGTGTCTATAATAAACGTATGTCATAGGATAATAATTTCAGACGAACATTCGTGGATAAGTGTTTGCGATAAAAAGTTAATCTCAAACGTTCGAGTTATCTTGTGCGTCTGCGCGTACTATCCATAGGCAACAATTTATGGCTATCGTGTGGAATAGGCCCCCCTATCGCAATCTAAGGCAAGGCGACGGTTTCGATTCCCGTAGGCAATAGGGGTCAAAAACCGTTTGGATAGCTATCGAACGCACTAGTGGTAGTGGCGATGGTGATGGCGATGGCGACAATTTCCTCTCACCGGAGTCCAAAACAGCCTCCAGATTAGCTCTCCTAAAGAAGAACAGAGGTGGCGGCGGCTCCGCGACGAGAATTGGGATATAGACTTCTGTTCTCGAGTTTTCTCGCCATGGGTAAAAATAGGAGTCGAAGTAGGGCACCAGTGGAGGTGGCACCCTCCCAGGAGACCTGCTGGCGCAGCCAGGGGCTTGGTCACACCACTTGGCCGCCTGGGCCAGGGGTGGCCTCCCTCTGACCCATCTTCTGGCTCCAGGTCCCTCCGATTGCGTGGATTTTCTATATTTTTTCCTGGATTTTTCTGAGGTACCTGAAATTCCTTTTTCCTGCACATGAGAAAACCATACAAGCAGCTCTGCTTAAAACAGCCTCAGTCCAGGTTAGTTTCGTTGAAATCATGCAAGAATGAGGTCAAAACAATAGCAAAAGTGTTTACAAAAGTCGATACGTTTGAGACATATCAACTCCCCCAAGTTTAGCATAATGCTTGTCCTCAAGCAATCCAGTTCAATGAACTAATCACAACAAAGAAAACTTTGAAAAACTCTTTTTCTTCATTAGATGTATATAAGCATGTACTACGAACAAGTCTAGCAAGTGTTAGAACAATGCTACAAAGACAATGCACAAAGCAATCCTTCATTCTTATGAAAAGCTCTCAAACATCTTAGAATAAATAATATGCAACTGAAAATCATGACAAGATCACAATGCACATAACTTGATCATAGTGAAGTAGCATCTCGCTTTCCCCCATGAGTGAAGCAAAACATAAATGCAGAAGCACCTTCAGAGTTTCAAAGGAATCTAGAAACAAATATTTCAGAATGAGAAACATCACAATCATGCAGTAGACAATGTGGTACATTTGGACAATGCACATTACACTCAGAATGACAATTATGATCTCAATAGTTGGTGCTTTGAATAAGAAGGTGGAGACTCTCAAATCGTGGCTTTTGATGGCAAGGTTGAAAACCCGTGGTTGGAAGCAAAGACTAAACAAGTACGAGAGCTCGTGGTTTTCTAAACAGAGATAAAATGCTTTTTGCATGTGTAACTTTCCAGTCAACGGTAATGGTAAAGGTTTTCAATATCTTTCATACCAAACATATTAATGGCGGTTCCCATGATTTTTTTGGTATGCCTACACTTTTGTTCCCTATCTATCCATCATAGACGGTCTATGGCCATCAAAGATTGTGTGGTGCCCTTCATCCTTCCTCAAGTATGGAAGGAAAGATTATAAATCTCCTTTCATCAATCATTGAAAGTCTTTGGCCAACATAGTTCCATTTCATTCCGTCATCAAGTATGGAGGGGAAAGTGCGAGTTATTATAAATTTTGAAACATTTGAGAACTAGGCAATCTCCAGACCGTCCTCTGCCTCATAAATTTGAACAGATTAAACTTTGTCAATGAGTAAAACGTTTTTAGCATGGAAGATATTTATTGCCCATAACGCTCCATGAGCTTGTACGGATACAAAAAGAGAAGTTCATTTGAATAGTTTTGAGATGGTACAAGAAAGTCTTCGTTAGGATGGCTGGTAAATACCATATATAGGAAGGTATAGTGGACTCATATGGCGCAACTGGTTTCAAGGATTTTTCATGCACAAGCAGTCGGTCCGCTTAGTACAAGTGAAGGCTAATAAAAGACAGGGAACAGACCAAGTAGAGAGCAATAACGGTCATAATGATGCAGAGCAACAAACAAACATTGAATCGGGCATGAAAATGATATGACTACTCTGAAATAAAAAGATCATCAAGGCTTGATAGACTTCTAATCATAAATATGAATAAGCATGTGCCAAGTCAATCCAAAAATTCTCCGAAGTGGAATACCACTTCAATAAGCCAAACCATGAACAATGCAATGCATGCAAATCATTTCAATAACACATTATGCCCCAGCTATTTGATACTAGTCACAAAGAAAACATGAACTACTGGGAAAGCATTGTAAACAGATCACTATGTCGCTACAAGCTGGTCTCTAGATCATAAGTACAAGCATATGTAAAAAATTTAAAAAATAGATTTCATACCGGCTTTCCTTTATGCATCCTTTCTGTCGATCTTCATCATTATTGCCTCGTCACTTGCATGATCGAACGTCGAAAGATATAATCAAGTGCAATTGCAACCATGTACGTGATCTGAACTCTGAAAATAAAGCAAACTAAAGAGAGAAAGGAAATCTTTTAGGGGGTTTCAAAGGTTTATCGAAAGCAAAATAAAGGAGAAATCTTTTTGTTGTTTTTGAAAATTAAGAAATATCAAAGAAGAACAAGAAAAAACTATGAAAATATTACAACGAACACCATGGATGATATGATGAAAGGGGATAATGGTACGTACTCCCCCAAGCTTTAGGATTTTGGCCTAAGTTGGGCTCGACTACTGCGGCCCCCAGGAGCTGCCTCTGGCTCCGGAATAGCTCCATGGATCGTACTGGTCAGCTGGTACAGAGAAAGACATCCCGCCGTCCTCCCAGGTGGAAGTCCCCACGCTCCAAGAAGAAGACCCCTTGCCCATCGGGCGACGAGCTCCTCCCGAGGAGGAGGAATCTACTTTAGCTTCTCTTCCTCGGGAGCAACCCCCTCCATGGGTGTTATGGAACTGCTGCTAAACCATGAACTCATCCAGTTGAGTCGAAGGACCATCCGTTCCTGCTAGTAAAATAAAAAAAGAGGTGCAGGTATACGGATCTCACGAGTAATGGTTTATCCGAACCTCATCACATAAACAAGGTTATCAAGATCACAAGTCCTAGTAACAAATTCATGCCTCTTCATAGCATTAATATCAAAACATGAAATTGGAAGAGGGTGATTTATCTGCACGTGTAGCTAGGCGAAGATGCTCAACAATAAGTGTGGCATAAATGCCTCCACAGTAAGGACCCTTTTCACCATTGGTGACAAGGCGGCGAGCAATCAAAGAACCGATGTTATATGTGCCACTCCCCTCGAGGGAAGCTGCCAAGATAGCTATATCTGGAGGTGAAATGTTGCTCGTGTTCCCACGAGCTAACACGCCACGAGAAATATAATATGTGAAATACCTGATGTGGGGGAACAAGTTACCAGAAAGTTTTCACCGATGAATCTATCTACGGTTCTCGCTGTAGAGAGAGTTGAAGAGCACTTTCAGCTCGGAGGTCTACGTCTTCATCTTTCCCTTCTTCCCAACATTCCGCACACCCAAACTTGACAAAATTCCGCCAAGGACATGGTCAAAACTTCATCATAATTTCTGAACTCAACAATAGAAGTTGTTTCATTGAATTTAAACCAGTTGAAAAAATAATAGGTGAGTTTGGGATACTGTCACACATGGCGTGTCACAAGATGCGTCAAACCTGCATTTGCGCAAAGGCTATCAAACTCATCCTTCATACCTACCGCCGTAAGAAAATACGAGCACGGGTATGTCATGGCATGCACCGAGTCGGTCTCGTAGAGCAATCCCGGTGGCACAATATCATCATTGTAGCTCACCCTCGTAGTAGAGGGTGATGCTGCAGCTCTAGTCACCCTGTCCGTGGGCTCGGGGTTCTTTCCCCCAAGCCATCCTCTACCTCTTCCAAACATACTCATTTCTGAAAATTTTAGAAAGTTACAAAAAAGTGATAAATAATAAAAATGAGTTGAAGCATGCTACTCTACTCACGTCCCCAAGGCATATAATTGCATCAAAACTTTGAAGATAAATTTCTAAACATGCAAGCAAGCTCATATGAAAGCCACCAAGAACTCAAAAATACTCAAAAATAATTTCACCATTCAAAGTTCTATTTGGAGGAGTGGGGGAGTCACATACCAAGGAGAAAATGCCAAAAATCTCAACAAAAATGATGGGCTATAGAAGGAGATCGAAAATCGCGGCCAAGAACACCAAGAACTCGGGTTCCAGAAGCAACCTCACGATTTTTGAGTGAGGGGAGAGAGAGTGAAGAAGAAGATTTACCTGGAAGGGTGGCCTGGTGGGCCGAGGCGTCCCCGTGGCGCGACCAGGGGCCAGGTCGCGCCACCTGGCCGCCTGGACCAGGGGTTGACCCCCCTGGTCAGCTCCAGGTACCCCTAGGCCACATTTTTATGGAAAAAATATTTTAATTGTTATGGAAATTTTCTGACAACTTCATTTTTGAAAAATTTCCGAGGTATCGAAAGCTGCAAAAACGCCCAGAAGTCTCGAAACAATGGTTAAACTTATGAGGTTTCAAAAACATAAAGCTTAGGTAGAGCAAGGAGAATGAAAGCAAAGGAAGATGAAAACATAATAAGCTTCCCTTTATACTTATATAAAACAAGTTTGTAAGTAAGGTTGATCAAGTCTTACTACCAAGCAAGTTGTATATAAAGAAAAAAGTTTCACTCCTTGCAAAGCATTCATGGTACCTTTATTTTAACGGACATTGTTCCCACCATAATGGTTTTGCATTTGTGGTGCACATGTAAAGGACAATCCCACTCTCTAATCTTCACAGTCTCAATATTCTCAATAGAATTAAAGACATGCCTTTTATATATTTTCTTCGGAAAATATACCGTGTGTTCCTTGTTATCAAGATTGAAAGTGACCTTTCCTTTATTGCAATCAATAATAGCACCTGCGTTATTAATAAAAGGTCTTCCAAGAATAATAGACATGCTCCCATCCTCAGGCATGTCAAGCACAACAAAATCAGCAAGGATCAAACAATTATCAACTTCAACGGGAACATCCTCACAAATACCAATAGGAACGGCTGTTGACTTGTCAGCCATTTAAAGAGAGATATCTATAGGGATTACTTTATCTAAACAAAGTCTTTTATGGAGGGAAAAAGGCATAACACTCACTCCTGCACCAAGGTCACAAAAAGTAGTTCTGACATAGTTATTCTTTATGGATCAAGGAATGGTGGGTATACCTGGATCACCAAGCTTCCCAGGAATCTTGCCATTGGAAGAGTAGTTAGAAAGCATAGTAGATATTTCCTCATTAGGAACCTTTCTTTTATTAGTGAAAATATCTTTCATGTACCTCGATTACGGAGGCAACTTCATAGCATCAGTTAAAGGAATTTGAATGAAAAGAGGTTTCATCCATTCAAAATTTGTATTGTAGTGCTCTTCTTATTTAGTTTTGAGAGACTTACCTGGGAAAGGCATTGGTTTTTTTACCCATGGTTCTTTCTCCTTCGCATGCTTTCATGCAATGAAGTCTTCTCTAGTATATCTCTTGTGTTTATTGGGTGCTTCTTCTTGTACTTCAGGAAGATCATTCTTCTCATTATCTTTATCAGGTTCAGCACCATCTTCAGTCTCAGCATCAGAAGTAGATATACTATTAGGATCAACAGTAGGTTCTTCATCAATTATGGGATCATTTGAATTATCAGCTTCCTTGTGTTTCTTATTTTTCTTCTTCTTCTTAGGATAGCTGACAACGTCTTGGTCTTGCATTTGTGAATCTTGCTCGACTCTCTTTGGATGCCCCTCTTGATAGAGTGGGTCTTGGAATTGTGTTCTACCTTGGGTCTTAATCCTGTAAGCCTGTATGTCATCTTGTTTGGCATTGTTAGCAAGAAAATCTATTTGCACATTAGTAATTTCTTCAAGCTGAGTTTGAACCATATGAAAAATGCTTAACAAGACCTTTAACATCATTAACAGTTGATGACCTTCAACTGTAGGGGATTGTTTGTAGCGTTTTCGATAAATAAGAGTGTCGAACCCAACAAGGAGCAGAAGGTATTGGAAAGTGACTTTGGTAAAGAAATAGCTACAAGAACTAAAGATAACTTTTTAGGGGTTTTTCGGATATAAGCAACGAGAAGATAAAAACGAGCAAAGTAAAAGAAACTGGGGAGTAACAAGTGGCCCTATCCTTTTGTCAGAAGGATAGTCCTAGCAATTGAACTTATAAATGCTAAAGCGTTCTTGAGGACACACGGGAGAAATAGTTATGTGCTTTCGCCATATTCCGCATCGGTACTCTGTGCTGTGCTGATAAGTGTTGAGTGGGTGGATCTATGCTAGTGCACCCTCTAGACTAAGATAAGTGCACTTTTATGATTAAAAACGTTGCAAGCATCCGCAAATTCAAGATAGTAATTAAGGCAAAAGCCTAACCATTGCAATACGATCAATGCTCCATTGTTCCCTTGTGTAGAAGAGTGTGAACTGGGGTTCAGGTTTCTCTCCCTCCGGCAACCCACTGTAAGCATCCTTTGTACACAATGTATTCCCCTAGGTCCTTAATAAGGAGAAGTGTTGAGTGTTTGACTCACACAACACCACTAGGAAAATAACAACACAACTTAAATATCAAACAACACATAATACTTCAACATCATATGACTACTAACAACTAGACTTCTTCCATGTCCTCAACAACTAAAGTAACTACTCAGTGGGGATAAATAGATGATAAACAATCTGGACACAATGATAATTCTCCAACAAAACTCAATAGCATTCATCACACGGTAGAAATCAACACCGGTAGAGTAGAGAGGATAGATAGTACGGATTACAACACAAGATAAACTTGTGAGGTGAGATTGGATGGTGGTTGAGATGGTGCTGATGTTGATGATGATCTCGATGATGCCCGTGACGATGGTGATGACGATGGCGACGATCTCCCCTTCCAGGAGGTGGTCTCCCCGGCGGAATCTTCCCGCCGGAGATGTCTTTTCTTCTCTGTAGGTTTCCGCCACGGAGCGGCGGCGGAACTCCGGAAATTCGTTGTTTTAGAGTTTTTGATATATGAGCGATATATAGGCCAAAGGGGGGAGCCGGGAGTAGCCCCAGGGGTCTAGGCGCCCTCCCGACGCGGCTAGGGGTGGGGCCGCGTCGGGTGGCCGCTTGGGCACCCTGTGGCCCCCCTCTGGCCCCTCTTCGGCGTGTCTTCGTTAATCTTCTGAAAAATGCCCTTCGTCGATTTTCAGGTAATTTGGAGGTATTCTTCTTCAGCAACTCAGTGTCCACTTTTTACCGCTGAATCCTGCGTCTGCTGCTTCGGCATTGAAAAGGTTCAAACTGTGTAAAATAAGCCAAAACAACATAAGAACAACATCATAACATGAAATATATCAATGAATAAGAAAGAATTACTATATAAAATAGTGATGCATTTTGGACGTATCAACTCCCCCTAGCTTAGACCTCGCTTGTCCCCAAGCGAATGCTGAGCTCGGTAACCCTGTCCACAAGTTTAGAGAGTGAAGTGTCGATAAATAGAATACGGACAAGAAGAATCAAAGTTTCTTTATCAAACTCAAGCATCCTTAACAGCAACCTCAACTCATAAGGTCCTTATGAGAAAGTAATAACAATTATAATCAAAAGTAGGTCTGAGAAAACCCATCAAATTATGGCAAACATATCCTTGGTCAAAGGAAAATTAATAACTCTTACTTTTGCTCTTTCTAATTATAATGAAACAAATTGAAGATTTGAAAGAACATGTTATTAGTCATGAAGTGGAAATGCTAACACAAAGGAATATGTTTGCTTGGAAAAAGCTTTCGCAAGCAAATTACTTATCAAAAGATAATGTCAACGATGATATGCCATGGCAAAACTTAATGAAGCATTATATGGATGAATCCTCATTAGAATCAAGTGTCTGTTCTCTTTGGGAAAGGAAGTAGGAAAACTGACTCAACATAAAGGTAAAGAAAAGGCCTTGTTAAAGGCAAGTAGGGAAAAATCATGTGCTATCCTTAAATCAAACAGAATGAAAATAAATTTTGGGCGGTGCATAGTTTGTCAACGAATGCTAATAGATAGCTCAACTACTTCTCAAGATGGACAAGTTTCGAGGAACGGCTCCCAAGCGGGGACAATCACACCCCCTTAGTCTCCTTTGTTTATCACTTCCAAAGTTTCTGATTTCTCATAGACTAAGCGTGAAGGGGGGTTTGTTTGTTATATTATCTTTCGAGCTGGGCGCACTCATGCCAGTTCCTCCTCGTATTATGGGTTTGCAGATTAGACATGCAATCTCGGGGTAAAACTTGTCCAACTTAAGAAGATCATGAATTACCTACTACTTCATCATGAGCTAAACAAGAGGCACAAAACAGGAGATTTTGAACATTTAAGGATAACACATAAATTCTATACTTATAAGAGTGGTAGGGGAATACCACGAATAGGAAGGTATGGTGGACTCATATGGAAGGTGTTGGTTTCAGGGTATGGATGCACAAGCAGAAATCTGCTAGGCAAAGAGTTTGGCTGGAAAAGGCTTTGAGAGAACAGACCATTGATGCTAACTTAGATGCAAAACATATAAAGCATAAACATTAAGGTAAGAATAACACATCAAGTTGTCTTCCTTGTCAACATAACACTTCAAGCATAATAACATAAAGGTTTTGACTATGTCGCTACTTGAGAAAACATGCATGTTGTCAAGACCAAAGCTATGTTTGCCAAAATTAAATAAAGTTTTCAAAGCCATACCTGATATAAGGTCAATACTCCCCATAAGAATCATCATATAAGGTCGATTGCGCGAAGAGAATACCGAGTGCAGCGAAGGAACCAATAGACTTCTCATTAATATTCCAATATAGACGACTCCACACTCACGGATGCAAACTCTCCAAAGAAGGAGTGATAGACCTCAATGCAAAGACCTATTTCATATAATAACTTCCCTAGACATGATACGACTCTACTTGACTCTAAAAGACTAAGATAAAGTTACTGGGCACTCCCCCAATCTTGGAATCAAGCTGAGGGGATGCCATTACCAAAGGAGATTTACTCCTCATTCTTGTTGTGGTTGTTGTTGATGTAGTCGTGGACGAAGCGCTTCCATGGTAGAGGTTCTACGGTCCCATGAGAGGTTTCAGTGTCCAATATCTTGCTTCCAGCACCTAAACCTATGCGCATAAACTTTAGTTCATACTCATAGTTCTAGTTGTGCAGATCATAGATCTGCCCTTCGAGATCATCAATTATTCCTTATGCAGTGGTGATGCTTGACCAAATCCCCCTCATCTCCTTCTTGTAGAACGTCTTCAGCTCGTTGATCATGTCGAAATTGGCTTCAATACCCCACTCAACCATCTTCTTGTACTTGAAGACTTCTTGCTCCATCTCTTCTAGCCTGGCCTCGATGCTGCCCTCCTTGACAGGTTCCGTCAGATCCTCTTGGTGAAGGTCACCATCCTCCAACTGGACGGTTCGAGGATGGTTCTTCACCTGAACGAGGTAAGGGTTGATGATGTTGACGACGAACTTGTCCTTGGGGGAACTTGGGGAAGCCATGGCACCGAGGTCTAGCTAAAAGATTTCCTGGCAGAAATAGATCGAGAAGAAAACACGGGAAATCGAGAGATACGGTGTCGGGGATTTTCGGGCAAATATATAGCAAAAAAATTCTGCAACATATGAAAGGAAACGAGCCAAAGTGGAGTTAGAGACGGGCTCCTGGGTGCCTAGGCGGCCTCCCGGCGCGGCCAGGAGGTAGGCCGCGCAAGGGGGGCGCCTGGGCCCCCTGGAGCTCCTCTTCGGCTGCAATCAGGCTCTCAATTTTCTATATTTTGCAAAAACCCGTAATCTGGAACTTATAAGGTGGTTCGCGATGTTTCCTTACCGGAAGACATAAGTTTTCTTATTCTGCTTCTGCTGGAATCTGAAACGGGGCTGCAACATGTTCTTCATGAGTTGTTGTGTGTATTATATTTACATTAACATTGACGGGGTCCCCCGCCATGTAATGCTTGAGTCTTTGCCCATTCACAACTTGAGGTTTGGTGCCATCAAAATTATTAACCTTTATTGCACCTTACTGGTAGACTTCTTCGATATGAAATGGTCCTTTCCATCTGGAAAGTAATTTACCTGGAGAAAACCTGAAACGGGATCTAAACAATAAAACTTTATCACCAACATTAAATTTGTTGGATATATGCTCTAGAGGCAAATAATATATGATTATTCCAATATATCTATATAAGTTCATGACCAGTTTCATACTGTGATGGAACTGTATCAGTGAAACAATGATACAGGTGTGGTATAGAAACAACCAGAGTTCCTAGTCAGCCTCTCATGATGACTGGTTTATCGTCAACTGATGATTGTGGTTTCACGATCATGGACAATCAAGTCAATTGACAGTAAGGTCACCTCATTGAATGAATGAAGTGATGAACATTACCCAATGCAAGCATTGCAACATGATCAAATCGTAAAAGTTCAGTGTTGTAACTACAGAATGTAGTAGCCTGTTCCTTTGACCGTGAGATCACGCATAATTGCTATCTTCTAAGGATGCTTTGAGTGCATTAACCGTCACACTGAAACATGGTGACCATAAAGGTGTATGTTGGGCTATCTGACGGGATATGTTGAGGAGTGTTGATTCAAGAGCGGGATTTTTCAATCCATATAATGGAAAGATACTTCATGGCCAACTTGATGAGATTGCATCCATAAAGCTGCGCAGCGTGTGACTAGGTCACAAGGATGAATATCACGGAACGAGTGAGTAAGATTTGTCGGTAACAAGATAGAACTAATGAATTGGATGCAGTTGATTTAATCTTGGACTAATCTAGTATCGCATGACAAAGGGAATGGTATACAATGTGTACGGTTCAATCAGTTACTTCCGGAATGCACAGGGGTCATTATGGGTATCCAGGTCCCGCTATTGATCATTGGCTGTAGCCTTTGTCTCGGTCATGACTGGAGTGTTCTCGGACCGTAGGTTAACACACTTAAGGGCTCGATGAATATCGGAGACCTTTTCGGAACTATCGGAGTTACCGGAGAAGAGAGAAAGACGTACCGGAAAAGTTCCGTGTTGGTCCGAAGGACGTTCGTAGTGAGCTGGAAGGAGTTCCGGATCATCGGGAGATGAAATAATATGTATTATTTATTAATTAAATGAATTAATAATTAACAATAATTTATTTCAGATTAAAAAGTGCAATGGGCCTTATTTGTGAAAGAAGCCCATTAGGGGAAGGAGGAAAATAAAAGGGAAAAGGAAAAAAAGGGGGGGGGGCGCCATGGGCCTTGGGGCCCATGTGGGTGGTGTCCCCCTTCCCCCCTCCTCCTAGACGCACCCTCCCCCCTTGGCAAGGGATTAGTCCCACATTGCGAAGTGAAGGGGGGTTGACTCCTTCCGTCTGCCTATATAAAGATGGGCAGGGGTGCACTTCTTTAATACAGAAAAATTCGTAGAGAATTCAATATTACTCCGAATTGAGATCGGTTTTCACCGGTCTTCTCCCCTCTCTCGTCTCTCTCAAGCCGGGGTCCCCTTGTCTGGAACCTGTGCTGGGATTGAGGCTTCTCTTCTACGCGGACGCCATTGTGCTGCCGAAACTCCGGTTCCGGGAGGTCTACTTCCGCCAACTCCGCTGGATCGGAGAACGGAGGTCGTCATCGAGTCCGTACGTGTGCGAGTACTACGAGGTGGTGCACGTGCGGCACTACCACCCAACAGGACGCTAACACGGCCAGGGGGCTGTGAAAGGTTTACAACATCATCAACCACGTTTTCAGGAATGTTTCCCGCGCAACGGACTACACCCCGAGGTATGTTTCCGCAAGTCTTTCCGTTACGGCATTACAGCTAGATAGATCTTGGGTTAAGGGCGACGCTAGTTAGGAAAATTATTGTTTTCTGCTGCGAGACCCAACAAAATTCACGTTTCAGAATCCTTCTATGATGCCACTTCTTTACCTTTTCCTTGAACATTTTAGCACTCTCCTAAGCTTCACTTCTCCACTCATCTAGAGAAGTCAAGTTCATGAGACGCTTTTCACCGGCTAATCTTCGGTCAGCATTAAGCTCTCTAACAACCCAGAAAGCTTTATATTCTAATTCTAATGGCAAATGGCAAGCCTGGCCATAGACCATCTTATAAGGGGACATGCCCATGGGGTTTTTGTAAGAAGTTCTATACGCCCACAAAGCATCTCCTAACTTCTTTGACAAGTCCTTTCTAGAACTATTGATTGTCTTTTGCAAGATCAACTTGATCTCTCTATTGGTGAGCTCAACTTTCCCACTAGTTTGAGGATGGTACGGTGAGGAAATTCTATGATTGACATCGTACTTTGCTAGAGCTTTTCTAAAAGCTCCATGCGTGAAGTGTGATCCTCCATCAGTCATAAGATACCTAGGTACACAAAACCTAGGAAAAATTACATCTTTGAGCATTTTCAAAGATGTCTTGTGATCAACACTCTAAGTGGGGATTGCTTCAACCCACTTGGTCACGTAATCAACAGCTACTAAAATGTGAGTGTACTTGTTTGAGGGAGGAAAAGGACCCATAAAATCAAAACCCCAACAATCAAAAGGCTCAATCACTAGTGAGTAATTCATAGGCATCTCGTTCCTCCTACTAATATTACCAACTCTCTGACACTTATCACAAGATAGAACATAATTTCTAGCATCTTTAAAGAGAGTAGGCCAATAAAAACCTGATTGGAGAACCTTATGTGCGGTCCTCTCACCGGCGTGATGTCCTCCATATGGACTATCGTGACATTGCTTGAGAATGTCCTTCTGCTCATGTTCCGGTATGGATCTTCTCATGATCCCGTCAGGAACTTCTTTGAAAAGATGAGGGTCATCCCAAAAGTAGTGCCTCAAATCATGGAAGAACTTCTTCGTCTGCTGAAATTTTAAACCTGGAGGCAAATACTTTGCAACGATAAAATTAGCATAATCTGCAAACCAAGGATCGGAGAGAGATTGTACTTTTACAACAGCAAGTTGTTCATCTGGAAAACTGTCGTTGACTGGGATAGGGTCATGCAGTATATCTTCCATCCTTGAAAGATTGTCCACCACCGGATTGTCTGCTCCTTTTCTATCAACAATCTGTACATCAAATTCTTGAAGGAGTACCCACCTAATGAGCCTTGGTTTGGCATCCTTCTTCACCATAAGGTACTTAAGAGCAGCATGGTCAGTATGAATAATAACTTTTGAATCAACAATATAAGGTCTAAACTTATCACAAGCAAACACTACTTCTAAGAATTCCTTCTCAGTAGTGGCATGATTCTTTTGAGCACTATCAACGGTCTTGCTAGCATAATGTATAACATTCAATTTCTTATCAACCCTTTGTCCTAACACAGCTCCAACAGCAAAATCACTAGCATCACACATAATTTCAAAGGGCAATTTCCAGTTAGGTGGTTGTACTATAGGAGCGGTTATCAAAGCTTTCTTAAGAACTTCGAAAGCCTCCTTACAATCTTCATCAAATACAAAAGGAACATCCTTCTGGAGAACATTAGTGAGGGGTCTCAAGGTCTTAGAAAAGTCTTTGATAAATCTTCTATAGAAACTAGCATGACCGAGAAAACTACGAATACCTTTAATGTTCCTTGTATAGGGCATCCTTTCAATAGCTTCAATCTTCGCCTTGTCCACTTCAATTCCCCTCTCGGAAATCTTGTGTCCAAGAACGATCCCTTCGTTAACGATGAAGTGACATTTTTCCCAATTTAGATCTAAGTTTGTATCCTCGCATCTTTGCAAAACTTTATTAAGATTTTGGATACAGTGGTCAAAGGAAGTTCCATAGACGGAGAAATCGTCCATGAAGACTTCTACAACCTCCTCACAGAAACCATGAAAAATTTAGACATACATGTCTAAAAAGTAGCAGGTGCATAAGTACCGTAAGGACACGTGAAAGTGGTCTTCTCTTGATCGGCAGTGTTGACATGAATTTGAGAGAAGCCAGAGTACCAATCAAGATAGCAAAAGTGGGTGTTTTTAGACAACCTCTCTAGCATCTGATCAATAAAGGGCAGTGGGTAGTGATCCTTCCTGGTTGCCTTGTTCAACTTCCTGTAATCAATACACATTCTATATCCAAAAATAAATCTTTGAGGTATTAGTTCATTTTTATCATTAGGAACAACAGTCATACCTCCTTTCTTAGGAACACAATGAACTGGACTTACCCACCTACTATCAGCTATAGGATAGATGATATCTGCGGTTAGAAGTTTGAGAATCTCCGTCCTAACCACGTCCTTCATTGTAACGACCCGATTCACTAAGAATCCAAGTCTCTGTGCATTCTGTGCTAGTCCCTGGATCAATAGCTAGCACACACAGTACATGATGTAATATCAAGAATAAACCACATGTCATAAATATTACATCGAAGATCCAGTATTACAATTAAAGCATACCTGCATAGCTCAAGGCTAGCTTACAAATAAAATACAGTGGAAAACAATAAAGAGCTTCGTGGCGTCCATCAACTCCACCGGCACAGTTGAGTATAGACATCGTAACCCTACATCGCATCACTTACTCGTCGTATACAATCCTGCAACACCGAATGTTACAGCCCGACAACGGGTCAGTACATCTGATTTGTACGGCAAGTCACACGACAAATGATATGACAGACCTATATCTACATGCAAGGATAAGTCAAAGGAAAGTCTTATGGTTTTGTTTTGTAGAAAGCTGATTTTTCCCAATCTACCTAGTCAAAATTTTAGTTTCACTAAACTACTTAAGATTGAACCGGGCACACCAGTTCCAATCCACACCCTTTATTAAATCTTGCCCACTCAAGTTTATTATGGTGATTCATCTTTCAAGATCCTCCAGTAACAGTAATGTCTAGTAGCTCAAGGATGTCCATAACCGGGGACACGGCTAATCATGATTAGTTTTTACTCTACAGAGGTTAGTACACTTTTCCCACTGGACTCAACCCGAAGATTGAGACATACTCTTTCAGAAGAGGTTGCCTCCACCCTTTGGTAGCCGGTACACCTATCATCTCTACATCAACTAGCTACCAGGGCCAGGTTCCCCACAACTTACTCATCTAAGCCAGAGCCCATATAGCCAGTGGTTGTACATGGAAGCTACTAGTCACACTGTCTGTCCGATCTTTTTGAGCCTGGACGGCGCCGACTGCGTTCAGAGGGTACTCGCCATGACGTACCCAGTTCACCACCAAAACAACCATTCAGGAAGCATTTAGCCCTGGTCCCTCCTTATCCAAGGCACGAGCCCCAGGATGCATTCCCTGCCCTTCCATAGGTTATTTCTATTTAAGTTTGCTAGTCAAGTCATTAATCCTCACATAGCTCAATGATAACTCAACGAATCCCCGTCTACAAAGAAATAGCAATATATAACAACCACGATCCTAGGGCGACAATGAAATACAAGGTCAGAGCATATGGCTATCCTACTAGGTTTAAATCATAACTAATATATAATCCTACACATGCATAGAGTGATAATTTGCTACATGCATAATACAAAATATAGGCTGAGGTATGGTCAAAGTGTAACTTGCCTTTTAAATTCGATGAAGATCTTCGCTCTCACGGTCCAGTCAACTCTACTCATCACACTCCGAGGAATCTATCGCAAACGAAGGAACTCGAATAAGCAATCACATCACAACAAGACAAACAAAAGATCAACAAACAGACACAAGGTTTTAGCAACAGAACAAAAAGTCTTTGAAGTGCAAAGGTGTCGATGTGCTCGAAGGTGATCGGTGGGTGTGAACTCGAGAGAGTCAACAGATAGAGATTCATCGGTAAGTAGTTGTGATCATGGACATTATGAATTCAGGGCAAATATCATGCCCACAAGAAAAGTGTGTGAATCTTGCCGATAACATGTCTCAAGTGATTCGATATGCAAAAAGAATAACGTGAAACGGAATACTACAACACAGGTCATAGCGGTTCAAATTTGAATTGAATTGGACTTTAAACAGATCAAGAAACTTTGGAATTTTTGTGTACAAAAGCTATAGACAGAAAGTACATGGAACGAGTGATCCAACGCAAAAAAGAATCACTCGATTTGGATAAAAGGTTTAAAAGATACGGACTCCGGGATTTGAATTTGAATTTGAAATAAATTCAAATTCAAAAGTGTGCAAAGTGTGAAAATTTGATTCCATGTTAAACTAAAGAACAAGACGAGTGCGTAGGAAAAAGTTTCACCTGACTCCGACACACGGTTTAGGAGATACCGCGAAAACGGAATCGGGGTGTTTTCTGTAGAAAGGACCTATTCGCAAATAAAGTATTTTGCAAAAAATCAATCGGGTCCCTGTGGCAGTTGACCGGATCTGGACTCCGTTTCCGGCGAACTCCGACGAGGAGACTCGGCTCCGGCGAGTGGCTGGCCGGCGGCGTCTCGCGATGGGGCGGTCCGGCGAGGTGCCGCGGCGGCGCGGCGGGCGGCCAGGGGTGGGCGGAGGAGCCGGGGGTGGCAGTGCGTGCGTGGGCGGCGTGGCGCGTCGCGGCCGGCGGCAGAGCGTGGCCGGCTCCGCGCCAGGCGCACAGACGGGAGGCGGGGCAGCTGGGCGTGTGGGGCGTCGGGGCGACGCGGGCCACTGGCGGGGTGCTCCAGGAGGCGGCAGGTGGCAGGGTTGCCGGCGGCGGCGAGGGGGCGGCGGATTCCGGCGACGTGGCGGCGGCGGCGGCGGCGGGACCCGCATGGAAGATTTTAGGGTTTCAAAACAAAAGAAAAAGGATTTTGAGAAAAACTATATATAAAGAGAGAAAAGAAAAGAAAAAAAACAACTAGATCCGACTTGGGCTCCAATTGCGCTCGCGGGCGGAAAAAAAGGCTACTGGGCCGGGGCTACGAGTTTTTTCTTTTTATTTAAAACCGAAACTTCAAACAAATTTACCCAAATAAATACTCATCAGAAAAATATGATACAAAATTCTAAATTCTTCAAATAATCCAAAGAAAATTATGGAATGAATATATTTTCCAAAAAGATAAATAAAAATAAATACATTTTCCAATGACTTTATTTAATTATAAAATATTTTAGAAATTCACAAAAATCTCGAATAATTATTTAAATAATTTCCGCTCAATTTTTCTGAAGAACTCGTTTTATCTTCCGTCATGTTATAATTATTTTTTATTGGAAAATTATTTAAATAACTCCAATAAAAATAAAATAAAATCTATTTAAAATGTTTCCAATTTTCTCTTATATTGAAGGAGTCATATTACCTTCTCTCATTTTAATTTATTGGATTTGTTTTAAATATAAAATTCCAAAACACCAACGGTGAATATTAGGGAAAGTAATTTTATTCCCTCTCATTTTAATATTCAATTCAAATCCAAAAGTTTCAGATCCTAGTGAAAATCAATCATATCAAGAAAACAATCATTATTATAATTAATTTATTAACATTCCAAAAATTAGAAATTTTTGGGATGTTACAGACTAGCACCCTTAAAAGGAATCTCGTCCTCGAGATTCGAAAAGGCTAGAAAGAAAAAGGTTAGGGTTTTGGTCTTCATGCCAGTCCATTGATCCTCCGATGAGCTAGGGTGCTACCACCCTTAAAATGGATGCAACGTGCTCTTGAAGAATCTTGCTCCATCGGTGACCTCCTTCAAAGAGATTTCACCTCCTCCTATCAGGTCTTGAATCCTTAGCAAACGAGTGGTCTTCCAAATACACTTGTCTTCAAGAATGTTGCACCTTCGATTGTATTCCTTCGAATATGTCATACACTCCTTTGTTGTCTTAAATACTATATCCAAAAGATGAGTCCTCCAAGTACTGAACCTTCATGGCTGACAGGTCAGCCGCCAATACTAAGAAACTATCGATTCTCTCTTGGTGGTCATCAATAATGCTTTTACGGGATGCCTGCATGAAATGGTCTTGGCCTATACTCACCGTATAACTTACTATTATTAACGATAATCTTATATAGGGGTCAACATCGTACCATCATATGGTCCAGTCTTAACATCGTTGTCTCTCTACTATAGGTAAGTCACTCAAGATTTACTATCCCTCATAGCAAGAGTGAATAATAAGGGTAGTCGTCATGGGGGCCAATCCATTCCGCACCCAGATCATTACCTTGTATATGGTTCAACAAATCTCGCAATCTAACACTCGGACATCCTCACAAGCCTTGCAGAAGTCCTTCTTATTCATGAACTGGGTTTAGATAAATCCATCGGTTCTGTAAGACAAACAACATCTATCGTTTCTTCACAACACTCAGGTTTATGCAAACTGCTATAAAACGTGCACTGGTGAACTACAACTTCCTCCAGAATTCTTCCTTTAGCCAGATTGTGCTTGCTTGTTGTAAGATCCTGGCACACGGGGTCATCCTTGAACTCAGCATTAAGTTGAATCCGTATTTATTCCAGTCTTGATACTAGCAACCGTTGTAGCAGCTTCTTCAATGTAGGATGAGGATGAGGGGGAATAGAATGTAGAGAGAGATAGAGAGATATACCCATACACACATCACCCAAGTTTTGAAAATAGTTTTGATGTGTAACTGTCAGTAAAACACAAGAGATGACAGCTCACGGAAACGATCTAACAGTAGAAACGTTGATCTTCCAGGTCTTCAAATGTTCAGGTCTTCAATGAAGGTAGCTTCAGTTTTGCATTGTCGAAGCCATCTTCGTATCATCGGGTCATTTTTCAAGTTATTCTTCTGTTGGTTGCGTCTTCTTCAGTCTTGAAGCATAATAAATAGATAAGGGGTCTAAGGAAACGTAAGCTTATTCTACTCACGTAGAAGAGCCACAAGGCACAACACATCACATCAATCAAATACATAACAGGGTCAAAGGGCACAAGACAAAACTTAACAAAACAAATCATGACATAACATATCCAGTTAATCAACAGCAAAATATGCATCGATACACATCTCCAACTAACATTAAAAGGTACCACCGTACACTTAGTGCACACCTACGAATATTCTATTCTCCAATTGCAAAACACAATCTTCAATATGTCGACATCTTTGCTCTCACGTTCACATCTTCTTTCTCTTCAATCCTGGACACTTGTTGTCGTAGTGTCCCTTGTTCCTACACCGGTAACACTCAACTTGGCTAATGTCCTTCTTTTTCTTATTCACGGGTGCTTCCTTGAACTCCTGGATAACTTTCTTCATTCCTTCCTTTTGTTGTTGAAGTAATTGTTGTGTCATGAGGAAAAATTGACACTGAGCGGGGTAATGATTATTTCCTTCACACACGAAACATGTGACTTATGCAGTGGGACATTCTTCACCCCTGTGCATTTCCTCACAATAGGGACATCCATCTTGGTGTCGTTCATAGGAGTGTCCGACTTCTCCACAAATTTTGCAGGCACGGGGCCTCTTACGGGTTATCGTCCTTTGCATCGGGGTGGCGAGGCGAGATCCCAACAAAATCTTTGTAAACCCCTTCCAAAGAATCTTCCTCTTTGATTCGTTAATCGCCTGATGCATTCTCCACCAAGGAGCAGCCTCTCCTACAAAATGTTTGACCGCCTAGTGGACCATGTGCTCACTTCCAACCTTGTTAAGATCCATGTGCTCCTCCATATTATGAATCCATTTCTCCACCTTTAGTCTTGTCATCGCCTTGGAGAAGGTGAGTCCTACTTCATACTCCATCTAGTAAGCCCAAACGACAAGGTTAGGGGAAACTAGGATATAAACAGGAAAACAAACCTAAAGGTAGCACCAAGCATAAGCACACAAACAAGAATAAGGCAAAACACTTACACGCAAACAACACATAACAACAATCAATCAAGTCACAAAATCAATCCACACAAACAACTCCTAGAGTAAGGTAATATGTATAAGACATATTATCTCATCATACTACACGCAATCGTTTATTTAACTCCATATAAAAGTGGTGGCCTGAATCTAAGCTTCATCCTTCTCAGCTAAGCTGATCTTAAAAATCCTTAGCGTCAAAACTTATTGAACCCCATAGGATACTCCAGTTCTGCTAGTGGTAACCGAAATTGATCCACGATGTTGATGATCTACTTCTCAAAAATCATATCTTCAGGGGCATAACCCACTCGAAGGGGTATTTACATTACAACAAGATAATAAGTTTAGAAGATGAATAATAGATGAGAGATACTAGTGGAGAGGGTAAGTAATCAAAGAGTGATAAAATATTTTTGTTCCTATGGCTTTTCCTATCCATTTTGTAGGGTCACGACCTACAGTCAACATGGGCTCTGATACCATCTGGAACGACCCGATTCACTAAGAATCCAAGTCTCTGTGCATTCTGTGCTAGTCCCTGGATCAATAGCTAGCACACACAGTACATGATGTAATATCAAGAATAAACCACATGTCATAAATATTACATCGAAGATCCAGTATTACAATTAAAGCATACCTTCATAGCTCAAGGCTAGCTTACAAATAAAATACAGCGGAAAACAATAAAGAGCTTCGTGGCGTCCATCAACTCCACCGACACAGTTGAGTATAGACATCGTAACCCTACACCGCATCACTTACTCGTCGTATACAATCCTGCAACACCGAAGGTTACAGCCCGACAATGGGTCAGTACATCTGATTTGTACGGCAAGTCACACGAAAAATGATATAACAGACCTATATCTACATGCAAGGATAAGTCAAAGAAAAGGCTTATGGTTTTTTTTGCAGAAAGCTGATTTTTCCCAATCTACCTAGTCAAAATTTTAGTATCACTAAACTACTTAAGATTGAACTGGGCACACCAGTTCCAATCCACACCCTTTATTAAATCTTGCCCACTCAAGTTTATTATGGTGATTCATCTGTCAAGATCCTCCAGTAACGGTAAGGTCTAGTAGCTCAAGGATGTCCATAACCGGGGACACGGCTAATCATGATTAGTTTTTACTCTACAGAGGTTAGTACACTTTTCCCACTGGAATCAACCCGAAGATTGAGACATAGTCTTTCAGAAGAGGTTGCCTCCACCCTTTGGTATCCGGTACACCTATCATATCCACATCAGCTAGCTACCAGGGCCAGGTTCCCCACAACTTACTCATCTAAGACAGAGCCCATATAGCCAGTGGTTGTACATGGAAGCTACTAGTCACACTATCTGTCCGATCTTTTTGAGACTGGACGGCGCCCACTGCGTTCAGAGGGTACTCACCATGACGCACCCGGTACACCACCAAAACAACCATTCGGGAAACATTTAACCCTGGTCCCTCCTTATCCAAGGCACGAGCCACAGGATGCATTCCCTGCCCGCCCATAGGTGATTTCTATTTAAGTTTGCTAGTCAAGTCATTAATCCTCACATAGCTCAATGATAACTCAACGAATCCCCGTCTACAAAGCAATAGAAATATATAACAACCACGATCCTAGGGCGACAATGAAATACAAGGTCAGAGCATATGGCTATCCTACTAGGTTTAAATCATAACTAATATATAATCCTACACACGCATAGAGTGATAATTTGCTACATGCATAATACAAAATATAGGCTGAGGTATGGTCAAAGTGTAACTTGCCTTTTACATTCGATGAAGATCTTCGCTCTCACGGTCCAGTCAACTCTACTCGTCACACTCCGAGGAATCTATCGCAAACGAAGGAACTCGAATAAGCAATCACATCACAACAAGACAAACAAAAGATGAACAAACAGACACAGGGTTTTAGCAACAGAACAAAAAGGCTTTGAAGTGCAAAGGTGTCGATGTGCTCGAAGGTGATCGTTGGGTGTCAACTCGAGAGAGTCAACAGATAGAGATTCATCGGTAAGTAGTTGTGATCATGGACAATATGAATTCAAGGTGAATATCATTCCCACAAGAAAAGTGTGTGATTCTTATCGATAACATGTCTCAATTGATCCGATATGCAAAAAGAATCACGTGAAACGGAATACTAAAACACATGTCATAGCGGTTCAAATTTGAATTGAATTGGACTTTAAACAGATCAAGAAACTTTGGAATTTTTGTGTACACAAGCTATAGACAGAAAGTACATGGAACGAGTGATCCAACGCAAGAAGAATCACTCGATTTGGATCAAAGGTTTAAAAGATACGGACTCCGAGATTTGAATTTTAATTTGAAATAAATTCAAATTCAAAAGTGTGCAAAGTGTGAAAAGTTGATTCCATGTTAAACTACAGAACAAGACGAGTGCCTAGGAAAAAGTTTCACCTGACTCCGACACACGGTTTAGGAGATACTGCGAAAACGGGATCGGGGTGTTTTCTGTAGAAAGGACATATTCGCAAATAAATTATTTTGCAAAAAATCAATCGGGTCCCTGTGGCAGTTGACCGGATCTGGACTCCGTTTCTGTCGAACTCCGGCGAGGCGACTCGGCTCCAGTGAAAGGCTGGCTGGCGGCGTCTCGCGATGGGGCGATCGGGCGAGGTGCCGCGGCGGTGCGGCGGGCGGCCAGGTGTGGGCGGAGGAGCCGGGGGTGGCGGCGCGCTCGTGGGTGGCGCGGTGCGTCGCGGCCGGCGGCGGAGCATGGCCGGCTCCGCGCGCGACGCACAGACGGGCGGCGGGGCGGCTGGGCGTGCGGGGGCGCCGGGGCGGCGCGGGCCATGGGCGAGGTGGTCCAGGAGGTGGCCGGTGGTGGGGTTGCCCGGCGGCGGCGAGGGGGCGGCGGATTCCGGCGACGTGGCGGCGGCGGCGGGACCCGCATGGAAGATTTTAGGGTTTAAAAAAAAAGAAAAAGGATTTTGAGAAAAACTATATATAGACAGAGAAAAGAAAATAAAAAAACAACTAGATCCGACTTGGGCTCCAATTTCGCTCGCGGGCGGAAAAAAGGCTACTTGGCCGGCTCTACAAGTTTTTTTCTTTTTATTTAAAACCGAAACTTCAAACAAATTTACCCAAATAAATACTCATCAGAAAAATATCAAACAAAATTCTAAATTCATCAAATAATCCAAAGAAAATTATGCAATGAATAGATTTTCCAAAAATATAAATAAAAACAAATACATTTTCTAATGACTTTATTTAATTATAAAATATTTTATAAATTCACAAAAATCTTGAATAATTATTTAAATAATTTCCGCTCAATTTTTCTGAAGAAGTCATTTTATCTTCCCTCATGTTATAATTATTTTTTATTGGAAAATTATTTAAATAACTCCAATAAAAATAAAATAAAAAATATTTAAAACGTTTCCAATTTTCTCTTATATTGAAGGAGTCATATTACCTTCTCTCATTTTAGTTTATTGGATTTGTTTTAAATATAAAATTCCAAAACACCAACGGTGAATATTAGGGAAAATCATTTTATTCCCTCTCGTTTTAATATTCAATTCGAATCCAAAAGTTTCAGATCCTAGTGAAAAATCAATCATATCAAGCAACAATCATTATTATAATTAATTTATTAACATTCCAAAATTTAGAAATTTTTGGGATGTTACATTCATCCTTGGGTTCAGCCGTCGTTGATGATCGACAACTGGTTTAGTATCGGGCTCGAGATTGATAGTGTGATGGCAAATCGATGGACTGATCCCCTTAAAGTCATCAAGGATATAGCCCAAGGAACCACGGTGTTTGCGGAGTGTTTCCAATAATCGCTCTTCTTCAAATCCTGAAAGGTTAGCATTGATAATGACAGGATATATTTTCTTTTCATCTACATAGGCATACTTGAGCGTATCGGGCGGTGGTTTGAGGTAAAGCACCGGGTCTTCTTATTGTTGTGCTAGGATTCCTAAAGGCTCAACTGGAAGGTTGTGCTTCAGGATAGCAGTTTGTCTTGTGAATATTTCGTCCAACTCATTTCTTTCCTGCATATGCATATCGTTCTCATGGTCTTCCATATATTGCTGCAAAGGATTATTAGGAGGAATAGCAATAGAAGAAATATTTTCAATAATTTTGTCATCACTAAGTAAATCAGTACCACGAGGTTGCTTGGAAATTTAGAAAAGTTAAATTCATATGGCTCACCATTGAATTCAACGGAGACTTTACCTTTCTTATAGTCTATAACAGCACCACAAGTGTCGAACAAAGGTCTACCAAAGATAATAGGGAAAAAAATATCTTGCACTGAGCCAAGTACGAGAAAGTCGGTAGGATACTTTACCTTTCCGCATAGGACTTCAACATCTCTCACAATTCCGATAGGAGAGATAGTTTCTTTGTTCGCTAGATAAATAGTGGCATCGATCTCTTCTAGTTCACAGGGGCAAATCTCACCCATGATCTCCTAATAGAGTGAATAAGGGATAGCGCTAGCACTGGATCCTAGATCGCAGAGCCTGTAATAGTTGTGATCTCCTATCTTGACAGATACAACTGGTGTACCTGAAATTGGACTCTTTTTCTTGGTTGTGAGAATGTTAGTTGAAACGGCACAGAAATTTATCTTGGAATCTGAAATATCATTAGTGACTAAATCTGTAATCACCGCAAATTGAGGATCGACCTTGATCAGGTCCTCAAGTTCATCAGTTCTTCTCTCACTCTTATTCATTATGCCTGTCACAAAAGAGTGCTCCCTCATTCTTGTAGGAAAACAGGGCTTTTCATAGAAAACTGCAGCCAGAATAGGGTCAGCAACATTGATATCAACAGGTAATTCTTTAAAAGGTTTATGATACTGAGCCTTCTCTTCTTTCGAAGAGTCAATGTGAGAGGCAAAGTTCTTGCAAAAATCAATCATGAGCTGGGAATCAAGACCAATCTTAGAACAAAAGGTATTAAAGTAATCAGTTTTCACATAGCTCTCAATGTAGTCATTCCCATAATCTATAGCGGGTTCAATACCTTTGTCGATTTCCCAGTCTTCTGGATCCTCTCGATGAGATCCCACTTTTCTTCAATGCTTTTTGTTTGGAATACCCCGCCAAAGGAGGCATCCAACATCTCCTTATCTTGACGAGAGAGCCTGGCATAAAAATTTGTAATTATAATTTCTTTGGGGAGTTCATTGATAGGACATTTGAACATTAGGGATTTAAGTCTCCCCCAAGATTGAGCGATGCTCTCTCCGTCGCGAGACAAGAAGTTGTAGATGTAATTCCTGTCTCGATGAATTTCATGAAGAGGGTAAAACTTTGTAAAGAAGAGAGACATAAGCTCTTCCCAATTAAGTAGATGTGAGTTATCAAGGAGATTATACCAATCTGAAGCTTTACCTATAAGTGATACGAAGAATAATTTCTTCATGAAGAACTCCAGTGACACACCTGCAAGCTTAAATAATGAACATAGTTGTGATAAATATAGCAAGTGTTCACCTGGATGTCTATCTCCTGCATAACGATTAGCTAAGACATGATCGATAATACCAGATGATATTTTGTAAGGCACAATTTCAGTAGGGGTAGGAGTGACCACCACAGTCGTGGGGCGTTTCCCCATAAAAAACGATCCAATAGTAGAGGTGTCCATAAGGACAAAAGCAGCAACAGCAAAATAACAAGAGAAATATAAAAATTTCCTTACCAGCTTCACTTAATAATAGCGCTACGCTCCCCTGCAACGGCGCCAGAAAAAAGTACTTGATGACCCTCTACTGTAGGGGATCGTTTGTAGCGTTTTTCGATAAATAAGAGTGTCGAACCCAATGAGGAGCAGAAGGTATTGGAAAGTGACTTTGGTAAAGAAATAGCTTCAAGAACTAAAGATAACTTTTTAGGCGTTTTTCAGGTATAAGCAACGAGAAGATAAAAATGAGCAAAGTAAAAGACACTGGGGAGTAACAAGTGGCCTGATCCTTTTGTCAGAAGGATAGGCCTAGCAACTGATCTTATAAAGGCTAAAGCGTTCTTGAGGACACACGGGAGAAATAGTCATGTGCTTTCGCCATATTTCGCATCGGTACTATGTGCTGTGCTGATAAGTGTTGAGTGGGTGGATCTATGCTAGTGCACCCTCTAGACGAAGATAAGTGCACTCTTATGATTAAACAGCTTGGCAGCATCCACAAATACAAGATAGTAATTAAGGAAAAAGCCTAACCATAGCAATACGATCGATGATCCATTGTTCCCTTGTGCAAAAGAGTGCAAACTGGGGTTCAGGTTTCTATCACTCCGGCAACCCATCGTAAGCATCCTTTGTACACAATGTATTCCCCTAGGTCCTTAATAAGGTGAAGTGTTGAGTGTTCGACTCACACAACACCACTAGGAAAATAACAACACAACTTAAATATCAAACAACACATATTACTTCAACATTATATGACTACTAACAACTAGACTTCTCCCATGTCCTCCAGAACTAAAGTAACTACTCACAAGACACAAAAGAGATCATGATCAGTGGGGATAAATAGATGAAAAAAAATCTGGACACAATGATAATTCTCCAACAAAACTCAATAGCATTCATCACATGGTAGTAATCAACACTGGTAGAGTAGAGATGATAGATAGTACGGATTACAACACAAGATAAACTTGTGAGGTGAGATTGGATGGTGGTGGAGATGGTGCTGATGTTGGGGATGATGTTGATGATGATCTCGATGATGCCCGTGACGATGGTGATGATGATGACGACGATCTCCCCTTCCGAGAGGTGGTCTACCCGGCGGAATCTGGCCACCGGAGATGTCTTTTATTCTCTGTAGGTTTCTTCCACGGAGCGGCGGCGGCACTCCGGAAACTCTCTCTATTTTAGGGGTTTTGATATATGAGCGATATATAGGCCAAAGGGGGAGCTGGGAGTGGCCCCAGGGGTCCAGGCGCCCTCCTGGCGTGGCCAGGGGAGGGGCCGCGCCGGGTGGCAGGCTGGGCACCCTGTGGCCCCGCTCTGGCCCCTCTTCGGCGTGTCTTCGTTAATCTTCTGAAAAATGCCCTCCGTCGATTTTCAGGTAATTTGGAGGTATTCTTCTTCAGCAACTGAGTGTCCACTTTTTTCCGCTGAATCCTGCATCTGCTGCTTCAACATCGGAAAGTTGCAAACTGTGTAAAATAAGCCAAAACAACATAAGAACAACATCATAACATGAAATATATCAATGAAAAAGAAAGAATTACTATATAAAATAGTGATGCATTTTGGACGTATCAACAATTCTTCTTCAAAAAAAATCAAGCTGAGTTTGGCATTGTTAGCAAGAAAATCGAGAAACTTTTGATAGCAAGGGAATTACCACGCAGTTGACTTTGAAGCCTCTCATTAAAGTGACTTTGCTTGACAATAAAATTATCAAGCTCATCTAAAAATTGACCAGGAGGCTTACCATGAGGAACGCCATTTGCGTTGAAATCTAAAAGAGAGTGTATCTCTAACATAGGTGGGTGAGTGGTAGGATCACAAAGTTTTTTGATTGGAGGTAGATTCTTCACATCTTCAGCTTTAATATCCCTCTCTGTAATAGAATTCTTAGGTTCTTGCATATCCTCGGGGTTCAAGACTACCATTCCCCTCTTCTTTGGTGGTGGAGGTGGTTCAGGGACGGACCAACCAACATGATTCTTGGCTTTCTTGCCCATTAGTTCCTCAGCATCGTCCTGTGTTCTCTCCCTGAAAACACAACCGACACAACTATCCAGATAGGATCTAGATTCATCAGTTAGACCAACATAAAATATATCAAGTATTCATTTTTAGGGACTCCATATCCCGGACTAGCCTTGACTAGAGTGCAATACCTCCCCCAACCTTTAGGTAGGTTCTCATCTCCAACTGTTTAAAGTTATAAATTCTTTGTAAAGTGGCATGTTGCATATGAGTAGGAAAATATTTAGCAACAAAATATTGAGCTAAATCTTGAGGAATTTTAATTGAACCACATGTTAATGCATCATACCATGCTTTAGAATCCTCCTTCAAAGAAAACGCAAGTAGCTTAGAGACATAATAATTTCTCTTCTTGTCCTTATTAGTGAATAAGCCACCCACCTCTGTGAGTTTAGTAAGGAGCGCAATAGCATCATCATTTTCTCTTCCATAAAAGGCGTCATCTTCAACTGTAGATATAAGTGGATGATCAATAGAGAAATCAAAATCAGCATCTTTAATGCAAATAGGAGATGTAGCAAATTCAGGGTCAGGAGAAAACTTGTTCTTCATAGCATGCTTTTTAAGCGGCTTCCTCACATCATAACGATCAGAGTCAGCACACTCTGCAAGCTCTCTACACAAATCATTATCAAGCTCAATATAATCATCCTCAACAATTTTTTCCATGAGGCCACTCAGATCATGGAAATAAGAAGGTTTAGGCAATTTTGCAGCCTTGGCAATCTGAGCTTCAATAAAGTGACCAAGTGAACCAGTTTCATCAAAAGCAGTAGCATCATCATCAAAAGTATCGGACATATTACCAGATTCAGCAGAGGTAGCTTGTGGTGGTGGTGAAGCAAACTTACTTATAACGGAAGGTGAATGAAGTGTAGCACTAGTGCTAAGAATAATACCGTTTCTTGTAGTGGATGGTAAAATCGGAACCTTGGGGTCTCCTTTCTTACCCATAGCGGATAAATCGCAGCAAGCAAAATAACTCCAAGTAGACATGTAAATAAAGCTATGTTCCTCGGCAACGGCGCCAGAAAATATTCTTGATGACCCACAAGTGTAGGGGATTGCAACAGTCTTCGCGGGCAAGATAACCCAATTTATTGATTCGACACAAGGGGAGCCAAAGAATATTTAGAAGCTTTAATAGTTGAGTTTCCAATTCAACGGCACCTAAAAGAGATTTGCTTGGCAACAATTTATTAGTAGTAACGGTGTAACGGAAGTGATGGTGGCAAAGAAACGAAAGTAAAACAACAAAAGTAAAGCGACTAGTAACCTGCAGGATTAAAACATTGTAGCCTAGGGGAATGGATGGATGAGAGATAACATGTAATAAACTTGGGGCAAGGCACACAGAAAAGTAATGATCATCTAGGCAAATATCAAACATTAGGCATGTATCCCAAGGTAGTTGTACGTGCTTGCAATAAGACCTTTGCACAACATATTTTATCCTACCATCCCGCTACCAATGGGGCCAAAAGGAACTTATGGAGATTAAGGTGCTCCTGTCAAAGAGCACCGGAACAAAGCATTAATAATCAATCGATACATGGAATCATCAAATTATAGTCCATCCCATTTGGTGTCCCAAGATGTCACCATTGGGATCGCCGGTTCCGGATTATAATAGGTGCATACAACTCATAGATAGCATCAATAACACAAATATATTCATGAAAACATAAATGGTTCAGATCTGAAATCATGGCACTCGGGCCCAAAGTAAAAAGCATGAAGAGCAACAAGTGGTAAAAAAGATGATAAACACCATAGTAGATGATAAGCAACATGCCCCAAACAATATGTCGAACTATTACATGATCTAACTCATCCAATCCCTACCATCCCCTTTGTCTACAGCAGGGAATTACTCAGACATGAAAGGAGAAGTCATGGAGGGAGGATGGATTGGAGATGGTGATGACGATGGCGATAATCTCCCCTCACCGGAGGCCAAAACAACCTCCAGGTTAGCCCTCCCGAAGAAGAGTAGAGGGTGGCGGCGGCTCCGCGACGGAAACTAGGAAAACGACTTCTGTTTTGGGGTTTCCTTGCAATGGGTAAAAATAGGAGTCGAAGTAGGGCACCAGGGGAGGTGGACCCCTCCCAGGCGACCTCCTGGCGTGGCCAGGGGCTTGGCCGCGCAACCTGGCCACCTAAGCCAGGGGTGGCACCCTCTGGCCCATCTTCTGGCTCCAGGTACCTCTGCTTGCGTGGATTTTCTGTATTTTTTCCTAGATTTTTTGGAGGTACCAGAGGGACCTGGATATTTTGGAGGTACCAGAGGTCCCATCAATTGTTGTAACTTGCTAAAATTTTCAGATTAGGTGATGATTAGAAGGTTCAGAGGATGGTTTGCAGCAAAGCAAGCCAAAGCCACATACATAGTTACTAGAACTTCAGCATCATCCTCGATTGTGAGGGTGAGCTACAATGATAATGTTGAGTACCCGTGATTACTCGACGAGACTGAAGTGGTGCATGTCATGTCATATCCATGCCCGAAGTTCCTCGCCTCTACAAGTTTGATAGATCAATTTAATTTTCTTTGTGAAAATGCAGGTCTGACGTACCTCGTGATACATTAAGTGCCACAATATCCTAGGCTTACATATTACTTTGTTAACTGGTTTAAATTTAATGATGGGACTCATCCCACCATTGAATTTAGATATCATGATGAGATTAAAACTATGAGATTGGAAGAATTTTGTGAAGTTTTGGGTGTGCAGAATGTAGGGAGGACGAGTAAGATGAAGGTGAAGCCTGCCAATCTCAAGGCCCTCATCAACTCTCTTTGCAGCGGGGACCCGAGAGAGATTCGTCGAGGCAAGATATCAGGTATCCAGTTTCCCCACATCAGGTATTTTGCATATTATATCGCTCGAAGGGTGTTAGCTCGTGGGAACACGAGCAACATTAGCGCTCCGGACCTTGCTATCCTGGCAGCCGCCGTCGGGAGAGATCTCATGTACAATTTACGTGCTTTGATTGCTCGCCGTCTCCACTATAATGGCGAGAAGGTTCCCAATTATGGGGGCATTTTCGTCACGCTTATTGTTGAGCATCTCCGTTTAGCTGTATGTTCATATGACTTGCCTTTACCCTTTGTATGTCTTGATCATGATGCTATGAAGAGGCATGAGTTGGTTACTAGAAGTTCTGAGTTGGGGAGCCTTGATTACATGTTAAGATTTCGTGAAGACTGTAACCGTAATATCCGTTTTCCTGCACCTCTTTTCTTTAGTTTCACTAGAAGGAATGGATGGTCGGTCACCGAGGTTGAGCGTGACGAGTACCTTACCCAATGGCAGTTCTACACCCTCATGACAGAGGTGCACCCTCCTAAGGAAGAGGAGCCATAGCAGATTCGGCCTCCTCCAGAGGATCCTGTTGCCCGGTGGGGCGAGGGATCTTCTTCTTGGAGCGAGGAGTCTTCTCCTTGGGAGGCCAGCACAATGTTGTTCTCCGCACACGACGTCCAGCAAGATCCATGGAGCTACGAGTACTATCCCCGAGCCGAAGGGAGCTCCTGGGGGCCGTAGTAGGCGAGTCCAGCTTGGGGGAGTACGTACACCTCTCCCCTTTCATTGTATCATCCATGGTTTCCATTTTAATATTATCAGAGTTTTTGCCTTTTCTTCTTTGCTCTTTCTTAATTTGCAAAAACAATAAAAAAAATCTCCTTTGTTTTCTTTTGGTTAACCTTTGAAAAACCCAAAAGATTTCCTTTCTCTCCATAGTTTGCTTTGTTTGTAGAGTTCATATCACGTCTGTGATTGTAACTACACTTGATAATATCTTTCGACGTTCTATTGTGCGAGTGACGATGCAATAATGATGAAGATTGACTGAAGGGATGCAACAAGGAAAGCAGGTATGAACTCTATTTGTTTTCTCTTTTGTACATATTCCTTTACTTATGATCTAGATACCAACTTCTAGCGACATGGTGCTATGTTTACAACGCTTTCCAAGTAGTTCATGCTTTCTTTGTGACTAGTCTTGAATAGCTAGAGTGCATAATGTGTTATTAAAATGATTTGCATGCATTGCATTGTTCATGGTTTGGCATAGTGAAGTGTTATTTCCCTTCGGAGAATTTGTAGATTGACTTGGCACATGCTTACACATGGTTATGACTAGAAGTCTATAAAGCTTTGATGAATTTTTTATTTCAGAGTAGTCATATCACTTTCATGCCCGAATCAATGTTGCTTTGTCTCTCTTTATGATTATGACCATCATTACTCTCTAGTTGGTCGCTTCCTCGTCTTTTGTTAGCCTTTGCCTGTATTAAGAGGACTGACTGATTGTGCATCCAAAATACTTGAAACCAGTTGCACCATACGAGTCCACCATACCGTCCTATATGTGGCATTTACCGGCCATCCTAACGAATACTTTCTTGTACCACCTCAAAATTATTCAAATGCACTTCCCTTTTGTACCCGTACAAGCTCATGGGGCGGTGGGGTGATCTGTATCCTCCATGAAAAAAATATTTTACTCCTTGACAAAGTTTAAATCTAGTCAAATTTATGAGGCAGATGCCGGTTTGGAGAATTCCCAGTTCTCACTTGTTTCAAAAATTTATAAAACATACACTCCCCCCCCATACTTGAGACAAAATGAAAGGCACACCGCAACTCATTTCTAGCCAAAGATTGTGCATGATTGGTGGAAGGGGAATATGAGTGCAGGCATATCATAAAAAGTATGGGAACCGCCATTAATATAGGTTGCATGGAAGATATTGAAAACCTTTACCCTCAACATTTGACTGAAATGTTACACTCTCAAAAAAGCATTTTATCTCTGATTTAAAAAAACCTTTTTCTTCAACCTTGCCATCAAAATCCACCGTTCGAGAGTCTCCACCTTTTTCTTCAAAGCACCAACTAGTGTGAGAATAATTGTCATTCTGACATATTTATTTCTAGTCTCCTTTAGAACTCTGGAGGTGCTTCTGCATTTATGTTTCGCTTCACCCATGGGGGCAAGAGAGATACCACTTTATTGTGTTTAAGTCATGTGCATTGTGATCCTGTTAATATTTTCAGTTGCATATTATTTATTCTTAGTTGTTTGAGAACTCTTCATAATAAGGAAGGATTGCTTCGTGAATTGTCTTGGTAGCATTGCCCTATTACTAGATAGACTTTATCGCAGTGTAGGCTTATGCACATCTTGTGAAGAAAAAGAGTTTGTCAAAGTTTTCTTTGTCGAGTCCAGTTCGTTGAACTGCATTGCTTGAGGACAAGCAATATGCTATTCTTGGGGGAGTTGATATCAACTTTTCCAACACTTTTGATATTTTTTTGAACTCGTTATTGCATGATTTGAACGAAACTAACCCAGACTGACGTTGTTTTCATCAGAGCAGAGCTGCATGTATGTCTTTTTTGTGTGAAGAAAAAGGGGAATTTAAACATCTGAGAAAAATCCAAGAAAATTCCTAGAAAAACCACGCATTAGAAGAGCCCGGAAGCCAGAATATGGACAATGGGGGAGCCACCCCTAGCCCAGGCGGACATAGGGCGCGACCTCCCCCCTGGCTGCGCCCACCAGTCGCCTGGACAGGTGAGGCCTACCCCAGGCCCCCTTCGACTCGTATTTTTACTCGCGACGAGGAAACCCTGAAATAGATGCCCATACTCAAGTTTTCTGTCTTGGAGCCGCCGCCACCTATGTTCTTCCTCGGTAGATATAATCTGGGGGCTGTTTTTTCCTCTGGAGAGGTGAAATCGATGCCATCGTTATCACCATCACGACTCCATCACCCTTCCATGTCTCCCCCATCCATGTGTGAGTAATTCCCCGTTGTAGGCGAAGGGGATGGTAGGGATTTCATGAGTTAGATCATGTAATAGTTCGTCAGATTGTTGGGGGCATGTTGCCTATCATCTACTATGGTGTTTATCATCTTTGCTACCATTTGTTGCTCTTCATGCTTGTCACTTTGGGCCTGAGTACTATGATTTCAGATCTAAAAACTATATGTTTTCATGAATATATTTGTGTTCTTGATCACAAGTGGTATGCACCTATTATATTCCGAAACCGGCGATCTCAATGGTGACATCTTAGGACACCAAAGTGGATGGGCTATAATTTGATGATTCCATGTATCCATAGATTGTTAATGCTTTGTTCCGGTGCTCTTTGACAGGAGCACCGTCATCTCAATAAGTTCCTTTTGTCCCCATTGGTAGCGGGATGGTAGGACAAAACATGTTTTCCAAGTTCTTATTGCAAGCACGGACAACTACCCTTGGGATACATTCCTAACGTTCGATATATGTCTAGATGATCATTACTTTTCAGTGTGCCTTGCCCCATGTTAATTACATGTTATCTCTCACCCATGCAACGCCCAACCATCCATTCCCCTAACCTACAGTGTTTGAATCCTTCTTGTTACAAGTTACTTTACTTTGTTGCCTTTACTTTCATCTCTTTGCCACCATCACTTTCGTTGCCACCGTTACTTCCATCACACCGTTGCTACGAATAATTTTTTGCCAAGCAAGAATCTTTCAGGTGCGGTTGATTTGACAACTCAACTGTTGACGAGGATCGGCCTCGGCAAATCCCATGGTTAGGAACCTTGGGTTTAGATCGTAGAGAGAGGAGTGCAGGTTGGCGATGCTCGTCGGCTAACAGGAGACAGAGATTTAGCCAGGTTCAGGGCCCTCGATCGGCAAAACCCCTACTTCCTCCTCTGTATGTATTATGATAGAGGCGATTATTGTGGAGGTCTCGTCGAGGGTGGAGCTATGCTAGATTGGATTATCTAGATGTCCCCTCTCCCAGCCTTTATATACTAGGATAGGTCGCAAGGAGTCCGTCTAGGTTTACAAGGGCGATTGCCTAATTTAGCTAGTCTTGGCAGGCATGCCTCGGACTCCGAACTACCTTGGACTCCATGGTAGGCGCAGCCATCGGTGCTTCGGGTGGGCTGATCCTAGGCCAGTTGAAGCTTCCAGTGGGCCTTCTATCTAGAAACGCACCAGGTACCCTCATCCCGAGGAGTCGTGGGGGCATCCCCTCGTCAACTGTTAACTCTTATAAATATCCTTTGGCTCCCCTTGTGTCAAATCTATACATTGGGTTATCCTTTCCTGCGAAGACTGGTGCGATCCCCTATACTTGTGGGTCATCACTCCACTACTTACAAGGTCACCCCATCAAGGTAGTCACATCTTTCCCGCTGGAAAGGATTCTTTGTAACCCAAATTCTACAGGACGAGTAGCTGAGTGGAACATCGAACTACATCCGTTCGAGCTGGAGTTCCTCACCACCAGAACCATCAAAGGCGTCGCGTTGGCTGACTTCACCGCCGAGTGGACCGATCCTAACCCAGAGGAGCCTCCCGAAGAGGGGTCCCTCCCGAAGGGTATGGGCGCTCCGAGCGGCTGGGTCCTGCACTTCGACGGGGTGTTCTCTCGCCAGGGCATAGGGGCTGGCGCAATGCTCACCTCTCCCATGGGTAAGAAACTATTCTGTGTAGTGCAGTTATGCTTCAAGCATGGAGGAAACCGAGTACGACGGATTCCTCTCCGGACTCAAGGCCGCCATTAAGCTTGGAATCAACCACATCGAGATCAAGGGCGACTCGCACCTCCTGATCAACTTCTCCAAAAACTAGTACATTCCGAAGGATGAGCACACGGTCGCCTACCTAAAGGGGGTGCGTAGGATGGGGAACTATTTCCTCGCCATGGAGGACAAGCACATCCCTCGAAGCGAGAACAAGGAGGCTGACGACCTTGCTCGAAGAGCATCCCTCCGAGAACACCAGCCCCCGGGAGTCTTCAAATAAAGACTTCGGCAACTCTCGCCGGCGCCGGCAGCCTCCTCTGCAGCTTTCACTCGGCCTGTCCAAGAACTCCGGCTTCCACCCCTTGTGGGAGGCCCCGATTGTGGACTACCTTCCGGCGCCTGTATGATAATGGCCACCGAACCACAAGAGGGCTGGTGGGAAAATGACAGCCAAACCTACATCGGGAACAAGACCCTTCCAAAAAACGATACGGCTGGCGAGCGCGTGGCTCGCCGAGTGTCCCTCTATGGGCTTCACAAAGGCAACCTATACCATAGGCGTCCCAACGGCGTCTCGGTGCGGTGCATCCGAGGCGAAAAAGGGCGAGAGCTACTCGCGGACATCTATGGGGGAGATTGTGTCCACCACTCCTATTCCCACATGGTCACCGAAAAGACGTTCCACAGCGGCTTCTATTGGCCCACCGCGCTCCAAGATGCCACCGAGATCGTCAAGACCGGCAAAGCCTGCCAGTTCCACACGAAGAAGATCCATCAGCCTGCACAAGGTCTCTAGGTCATTCCGCTATCACGGCCCTTCGCCGTTCGGGGTCTAGACATATTGGGTCCTTTCCCTCGCGCGACATGCGGCTGCCGCAACCTGTACATCCCCATCGACAAATTCAACAAGTGGGATGAAGTGGAGCCTGTCTGCACCATCCTAGTTAGCTCAACCACCAATTTCATCAAGGGCATCATGAGCCATTTTTGCGTCTCGAACCGCAATATCACGAACAATGGCTCCCAATTCACTAGTGGGATCTTCAAGGCTTACTGCGCCGACCTCCGCATGCGAAGCTTCTAGAAGAAACTCACCGCTTGCGGCAAGAATTGGCTTGACAAGCTCTAGAATGTGTTGTGGTGAATCCGCACAACAGCGACCAAGCCAACAGGCGAGACACCCTTCTTCATGGTCTATAGGGAAGAAGCTGTAGATGGAGATGAACGTAGTGCACAGTTCCTCCCAGCTGGAGATGGTGAGCTCAGGGAGGTTCATCTGCCAGGTGCGTGGAGAGTCCTACAGAACCATGGGGAACCAGTTGGCCATAGCCTTGTCATCGCCTCCGGTAGTACGAATGGCCAAGTTGTAGAGCTGAAGGAACACCATAGGGTTCGCCATTCCCACGTAGAGAGACGGCGGGTCGGGCAAGATCTTATTGGGCCACAGAACCTGATACGTCCCAAATGTATCTATAATTTCTGCTTGCTCCATGCATTTTTTGTGTGATATTTCTATGTTTTAGATACACTTTCATACACTTTTGATCATATTTGGACTAACCTATTAACTCAGTGCACCCCAGTGCCAGTTTCTGTTTACTGCTGTCTTTTTATTTCAGGTTTTTCCATTACGTAAAATGCCAGAAAAATCCAGAAAAATCCGATAAAAAAATCAGCGGAACGGAAGCTTCCGGATCCCCGAAGGAGAGCCCGGGGGGCCACCTTGTGCCTAGGCGGCCAGGGGCGCGGGCCCACCCTAGGCCGCGCCAGGGTGGCTCCTGCACTCCCTAGTGGCCCCCGACTGCCCCCCCTTCGCCTATATATTTCCTTCACCCGAAACCTCCGAAGACAGAACCCTTTTTCGCGATCTCGCCTCAGTTCCGCCGCCGTCGCGCTTCCAAGATTGGGAGCACCAGAAGACCTCTTCCCGGCACCCTGCCGGAGGGAGGATTGACCTCCGGGAGCTTCTCCACCATGATGTACGCTTCCTGGATGATCCGTGAGTAGTCCACCTTGGACCATGGGTCCATGATCAGTAGCTATGTGATGTTCTCCTCCCCTCTTTGTTCTTCATGGATTAGACACTGTGAGCTTCCCAACATGATCAACACACATATGTAATTCTTTCTAATGTTGCTATGTTGAGTTTGCTGGGAGCTCATGGATTATGAGGCTATGTTCAGATTGTGTTGAGTAATATATTTGGTTCTTCTCTTTTATATATGACTTCTTGAGCAATTCTTGCATGTTCTCCGTTGCTGTTTATTGCTTTGGACAACTAGTAGGTAGTAACTCCAAGAGGGAGTGTTATGCTTGATTACGGGTTCATACCCCCTGATGACTAGCTTGAGTGACAGAAACATGAGTCTAGGGGATGTGCTGTTGCCACAAGGGGGAAAACAATAGTGCTTGTAACCGCGGTTGCAAGGATTTTTTACTTTACGCAAAGATATTTTAATGTAGTTGTCTGTTGCTTGGGGTTTACACTTAGGGTGGGGCTCGCAACTTAATACCAGCGAGATGTTATGGATAGATATCTCAAGGTAGATGATTAGTAGTAGATGCAGATGGATTTCGGTCTACTTATTTTGGCGTACCGCCCATGCTTTTGAGCCTATTCCTTTCTTTTGTAGCATAGTTAGCATTGGTTTGCGCCCGTAATCCTGTCAATTGCCCAGCTGTGATTTCTTTCCCTCACATAGCAGTTTTATCGTCTTTTGGGAGAGAGACATCACTAGTGAAGATCATGGGATCCCGGTCCATATTTCCATCACTTTTACACCCTCAATTTACTTCTCGTTTTACTTTTTAGTTGCAGCCACTATTATCCTTTATCCCTTGCGTTTGATCCTTTGTAAACAACAAAGCCGGAGAGATTGACAACCTCTCTGAACTTCGTTGGGAGCAAAGTTACTTGTTGTGTGTGCAGGTCTAGGTAAAGCAAGCAACCTAGGTTGTGAATGGCGTCATTGTTCACTTTACCACCTACTTGTTGACCTTGGAGTCCTACTGGTCGATCTCAACCTTGGTATTTTCACCAAGGGAAACTTGTCGCTACGCTACATCTCACCTTCCAGTTGGGGTAACCAACGAAGGGAGAGAAGTCGTTATCATCTCTCGCGTATCAAGCAAATTTCTGGCGCCGTTTCCGCGGACTCCAATCTTCAAGATAGGGGAGTTGCACACTATCTTTTATCTTTGTTTTTTAGTCTTGTTAGTTTACCTTTCAGTTCTTGCTTTAGTGTCCTTTATCAAAAATTACAAAAAAAATTGTTTGTCCCACTTGCTGCTACTATGCGTACCACTGAAAACACCAAGTTGTGTGACTTCACTAGTCACAGCAACAATGATTTTCTCTGCACTCTTATTGCTACACCTGCTACTTCAGCTACTTCTTATGAAATTAAACCTGCCTTGCTAAACCTTGTTATGAGAGATCAATTCTCCGGTGTTGGAGATGATGCTGATTTACACATAAATAATTTTGTTGAACTCTGTGATATGCCAAAGTATAAAGAAGTAGAAGGTGATATTGTTAAGCTTAAACTTTTTCATTTCTCCTTAAGGGAAGGAGCTAAAATCTGGTTTAATTCCTTGCCTAGGAATAGCATAGATTCTTGGGACAAGTGCAAGGATGCTTTTATTGGGAAGTATTACCCACCTGCTAAAATTATCCAATTGAGGAGTAATATTATGAATTTAAGCAATTGGATAATGAACACGTTGCCCAAGCTTGGGAACACATGAAATCTCTTGTTGAGAAATGCTCTACACATGGTTTGACTACTTGGATGGTTATCCAGACTTTTTTATGAAGGCTTGATCTTCACCTCGCAGAACCTGTTAGATTCGGCCGCGGGAGGAACCTTTATGTCAACAACACTTTGTGCTGCCACAAAACTATTAGATGAGATGATGACCAACTATTCCCAATGGCACACCGAAAAAGCTCCAACAGGTAGGAATGTAAAATTTGTCGAGGAGATTTCCTCCCTAATGAAAAAGTTGACTTGATTATATCTCTACTTACCAAGCAATCTCCTATTGATCCTCATGATGTCCCTTTAAATTCTTTGGTTGCTCAAGAACAAGTAGATGTGAACTTTATCTCTAGAAACAACTACAACAATAATGGGAACAACAACACTTATCCTAGCAACAAGAACTCCACTTCTGAATTAGAAATCATGCATAAGGAATTTATCACTACCCAAAAAGCCTTCAACAAGAATGTAGAGGAAAAATTAGAAAAATTAGATAATCTCTCTTTGAAGGTAGACAACCTAGCCCTTGAAGTTGAGATGCTTAAAATTAGAACTTCTCCCCTCGAGGAGAGGAAGGCCACTCCTATTAATGCTATCCAAATGCAAATTAATGAAAGTATTAGGATGATGGCTAAACTTAAAGAAATATGGGCTAGAGAAAAGGAGGAAGAAGATAGAATTAAGAGCCTTCCCACAAACCACACCGTTTCTACTATCAAATCTATTGAGGATACCCAAACCTTTAGCACCCAACACACTCCTAGTCCCATTTGACCTATTAATGGTGATGCTATTACCTCAACCATAGAAGAAGAAACTCCCATGAACATAGAGTCTTTCAAATAAGTGAGCCTAGATGACACCACTACCACCTTTGATAGTAGTGGCATTGATTTTGATAGTTGCACCCTTTCTATAGTTATTAGCTTGCTACATAAAATGTTAAGAGACCCCTACACTAGCACACTAAATCTTGCCTTCACGGAGCATATCACTAATACTCTCATTAAAGCTAGGGAGGAGAAGATTAGAGTAGAAGCCTCCATACCTAGGAAGCTAGATGATGGTTGGGATCCTATGATCAAAATTAAATTGAATAACTTCTCTTGATATGCTTTATGTGATGTTGGAGCTAGTACCTTCGTTATGCCCAAAAGAATGTATGATATGTTTGAATTCAAACCTTTTGATCCTTGTTCTTTTGGTGTTCGCCTCATTGATTCTTCCGTAAAGAAACCTTTGGGGAAGATTTACGATGTTCTTATCATTGTCAATGACAATTATGTTCCCCTTGATTTTACTATTATGGACATAGAGTGTGAACCTATATGTCCAATTATTTTGGGACGTCCTTTTCTTTACACTGTTGGTGTTGTTATTGACATGAAAGTGGGGAATATAAACTTTCAATTCCCTCTCAAAAAGGGGATGGAACACTTCCCTAGGAAGAACATTAAGTTACCTTTTGAGTCCGTCACACGGGCTAGCAATTCTCTTTCTCTTGATAAAACTTGATCTTTTTGCTTCTTGCCTGGCTTAAAGGCGTAAAAGAAAACGCTTGTTGGGAGGCAACCCAATATATTTTTACTTCTATTTTTAGTGGTCTTGATGATTTTTACTACTGTAGCAACATCATTGTATCTTTATTTTCGAGCTTTGTGCCAAGTTTAGCCGCCGATTGCAAGAAAGTTCAAGAGTTGTGACATGCTGTCCAGAAAATAGATTATGTCCTTGGACGGAAAAATTCACGATAAATCACCAGATCATCTTTTTGATATGAATTGTTTTGACAACATGATCTATACAATTAGCTTTCGAGCGTCTATTCTGAGTTTTTTTATTTGAGTTGCAGAAGTACCGCAAAAAAAACTATTTACTACCTGATGGTATGTTTTCAAAGATTCTGCCACATTTTGCCTTTCCTCAATTTTGCAAGTCTTGCGCTAGCTTTTTATTTGCAAAAACTTCTTGGAAATCTTGAGAAACAGTATCCCTTCAAGAAAATCTTTATTTCCAGTGGAAGAAAACTGTTTTATTTTGGTTACTAACGTGTCTAATCAGCTTATGATGAGTTATGTATGAAGGGAGTTTTCAAGTGTGCGAGGGAAGATGATGAAAGAAGATCCGGGAGTGTCAAACGTTTAAGCTTCGGGATGCCCCCATGCACCGCCAAGAAATATTCAAGGAGACTCAAGCGTCAAAGCTTTGGGATGCCCCCGTGCATCCCCTTCTTCAACAACAATTATCAGTTCGTCCTTCGTCTCACTATATTTTTATCACTTCATGCATTATATGGTATGCTTGGAGCGTCTATCTCTTAGGTTTTATTTGTAGTTTTCTTTAGCTTTGCTTTCTGTTCATAACAAGTTAGACCCCGTCTTACTTTGTGCGGGAGAGAAACACGCTCCACTTTCAAAATCTAGAACACATCATAGGATTTTTCATGATTATCTTTTTGCTGTTGTGTGTTCTTTATCTTTTCGTAGCTACTGCCATGTTTAGTTTTAGTTTTAGTTTGTCTTTAGCAAGATCCTTGGATTTTGTTTATTTTGTTGCTGGAACTCTCTTTAGTTTTCATGTTTATCTTGTCAGGAGAGTTGGTTGTTGCACTGAGTTGCGTCTTTTCTTGAAAGTAGGTAATTGAGGTTGCTATTTAATTTTAGTAGTAACTTGCAATAGTTTTGAGGTATTGATGTGAGTAATGTTTGAACTTTTGGTGTCAAGAGCTCTAGCCTATTAGTGATAGGTGTCTTATTTTGGGCAATCCGTGTTTATTTTCAAAACCTACAAAACTAGTTGAGAACTCTAGCTACTAGATGGATCGCTAATCTTTGGAGGGCTCGGATATTAGAGTACACTCACATACCATGAGTCGAGGATGCGCAAGGATAACCAAACCCCCATACACTCCACCTTGGGGTACTTGTCTCTTTGTGAACCGCCCTATTAGATTGAGGGTTACTGATAATAAGTGCATGAGTTCTTCGGACGAATGTATGTATTGAAAGTTGACACTTACACATCCTCATATTTGCTAACCTTTCATGTGCCGTTCATTGCCTCCTTCTCACTCCAAGAGTTGGCGTCCACCTTCGCCGGTACATCCAAATCCTTGACATGATACGCTTTGTCATAAAAAAACCCTTATATCTTTCCTCAAAACAGCTACCATACTGTAACACCCCGGTTGCCACACTACAGTAATCACTTTTTATTGTTGCCAAGTCACCATGATGTGATGATCACCCTTGACCATGGCTTGTTCAAATTCAACCCAATTAAAAATTCCAAAAAAATTTAATAAGTAAAACTTGTCCAAAAATTGTGCAACCAATTTTGTTAAATCCCTAAAAGTCAGTGGACCATGTTAAACCACCATTGGATATTTATTGCATTATTTAAATATTACAAACAATCCAAAACAGTAGCAAAAAAACCAAATTTGATAATCACATATTCAAAAGAGTTATCAAAAAAGTTTATAAAAACCCCAAACTTTTGTGGTCCTCTGGTAATGTGCATTGCTAATTTTGGAGCAGGTCTCATGTTTAACAAAAATAATTTGAGTGCCAAACAAAATAAAACAGGATAGAAAGAATAGCACAAAAAGAACAAAAAAATGAAAAAGATATTAACTGTCGCCCAGGGAAGTTCCCTGGCAGACCCAACCCGGCCCAGCCCAGCTCCTCCTTTCCCTTTCCTATGTTCCCCTCCCTGCGTGTCGGCCATCCCCTGGCCATGGCTGCGCCGTGCCGCCATGTCAGCAATCCCCTGCCCCCCTGGCGTAGAAGAACTCCCTCAGACCGGAGACAAACCCTAACCCCTAGTACTCTCTTTCTTGCTCTCTTCCTGATCTGGGTCTCCTCCTCGAACGAGGCTATCACCGCCCGAGCACACCGTGGTCGCGCCGCCGTCGCCCACGTGGCCAAAGGCCACGCCGGACCACGCTGAGGTGTCTAGGCTTATCCTCCGACATCTTCATCGTCTTGAGCCATCAATCGCGGACGGGACGCGCTGCTGGCCACGAATCGGGCCACCCCATTCCGCCACGGTCGCCTCGCCATTGCCGACGACCCGAGCCGCTTCTACCTTCCCCAAGCCCATGGTCTCCTCTACGCGCTCCACGGAGAGCATGCCCGCCTTCCCCATCCTCCCATTGCTCGATTTCATGCCCCGATAGCCCACCTCGTCACGCCATGCCCCGGCCTCCGCCGGCGTTTGTCACCGACATCGTCTCGTCCCTCCCCGGGGCATGCGCTTGCACCACAAGATGCGGGAGTGCAGGGGCTATCGCCTGGTCACCTCGGACTCGCCATTGCTCGCCGGAGCGTCTCACTGGTCGGCGCCGCCGTGCCTCTGGACATGGTCGTCACCGTGCCCGCGCGGGGATAACCCCTAGTGGGCAAGCCTTATGACATGTGGGCCCGACCCTATGTTAATTAGAGCCTAATCACTTATTAGCATAACCCCCCCCCCCATTTAACAAAATAGAGAACCCCCCCTGTGGATGAGAGTGGGCCCTAGGCCATTAAGTTAATTAAATAACTGTTAATGCATCTCTGTTAGGCTGAGAGGTGAGCCCCTGTACTGATTAAATGGATAAAGTATATTTAAATAGATAACATTGTATGACATGTGGGACCCCACTATTATTAAAATTTAATAAATTTATTAAATAAAATGTGAGGCTGACATGTGGGACCCACTGGTTAGTAGGTCCCACTTGTCAGGTTTGACTAGGTCAATGTCACTCTTTTGGATAATGTTTTGTTTTAATAATAAATTAAATTCAGTAAATGTTTTTGAAATGATTTATAGTTCAGAAATTATTATCTTTTAAACAGTAACTCGGATCGAAAAACTTTATACATCAAACTTGATCAGAAAAATATAACGAACAAAAATACGCTACCCGCATACCCATCGCACCCCTCTAACATAACGAACCCGAGACTTTGCCCCTCAGGATCGTTTGTCCGGTAATTACCCGGTACCGGTAAAACTTTCCGGATGGAAATGTTCTGAACATAAAAGTTGTTCGGAATGTATCAACGATCAAGGATAAACAATCCACATGTCTGTTAGATATCCACGACACTACATACATGGAACCTTCCCCCTCCGGACCGTTTGTCGATAATCACCCGGAGTCGATATTTCATCCCCGGATGATTTCCCGCTCCGAGCATAACACATTGTACTGCGTTAGAACACCGCCAACACTGCGGTTGCCATGTCTTGAATTTATATTGCTATTATTGTTGTGTATTTGTTGTTTCTTCACCCCTTATTCTTCGGTAGACCCCGATTATGCCGCCGATGACAATGTTGACGAGTACAACTACTTCGTCGACGAGCGTACCCCTACCGTCGAGCTTCCAGGCAAGCAGAGTCATTCTATTCCCCAGATATCGCCTTTCTTTTCCGTACATTTCTTGCACTAGGCATGGTTACTGCTGCTGCTACGTTACAATCCTATTCAATTGCATAACCTATTTTTGTCACCCCTTGATGTACCTTCATTTATCCTATGCTGCCTATAAATATATATTATATTCAGCAGTGAGCCCTGCGCTTTGTTAGTCAACAAGGATTAGATAGCGGGCCGTGATCACTCAGGGGAGTGACGCGGAAACAATATATTAACTGTAACAATTATGGTACAATGCAGATACCGCCTAAGGCCCCCTAGCTCGGCTCTGCCAAGCCACCATCAAGTGGGAGCTATCAAGGAGTAATCTTTGTACTCCACTCGCTGCTGACTCTGTATAGCCGCTCTAGGTACCTGAGCAACGGTTGTCCTTAAAGGTAAGAGTCGGGCGACCCAACGGTGCCCGCGAGCGGTATTGCGTCGGGAACGACAGGGACGGTACGACCGACGTTACTGGCGTGCTTGGCCCTTGCTCGTATCTTGCGAGAGTTACCAAACTACGAAAAGTCGAGCTCTACCAAGAGCACGCACGAGACAAGGTAAGGAGACGGTTCACCTTGTTGGTAACCGCGTGCTTTGACGGGACGACAGGCCAGGCCCCGACGTTACTGGTGGTCCTTGTTGCTGTTGGTTGTCCGTTGTGTTGTTAGTCAGGCAGCGATAACGGTTGTCTGCGAGATAATATTAAAATGCTAAATGGTTCAGTGGATGACTTGAGAGGCATGTTGGTCTGTACGCACTACCTTCCCGTGGGATAAGGAGTTATGGGCTCCCCTGCTTCGTAATTTGTCCGAAATCTCTTCAGACATCATTAGTACCGCGGCCTGCGCCGGGAAGTGTTGTCTTCTTCATCCGAATGGTGTATTTGGATTTGCTTTTGCTTCACTGGTCAGCCACGCACCGTGAAGGAGCGTGAAGGGTGAGGGTTCCTAAACCCCTGATCGCATAGGATATAGTCCGGCGGATGGCCTCTCTGTTGAGCCTAGGATGGGCTGCGGCGTGTCGGATAGCTTCGGTGGGGCGTTCCCTAACAAGGTACCCGCCACCCTGGAGATCCAAGCGTGCAGGATTAACAGTAGTGCACCCCTGCCGGGAATTTAATCTATTCGAATAGCCGTGTCCACGGTAAGAGGACGCTTTATGCTAAAGATGGATCTTACCACTACAAACTACTACTATTAAACTGTATGGTTCCGGGTCTTCTTCCTCGAAGGGAAGTTGAGGAAGGGAACTCGGAGGCATTCTTATTGTTAATTATTACAACTTACTATTATACAATGCTACAACAACTTCTGCTTCATTGTTACTTTATGCTTTATATGAACTATTGGCTATTCTCTTCTCATGCTTTAAGCCTAGTCAGAAGATGCTAGTCTTCGATAGGCCTAGCTTCGTACCCTTATTATGATTTCTACTTTGCAGTCCACTATAGACAGCCTCCCCTTTCCATTTGATACAAATGCATAAATGGTTAGTAGCGGACGTAAGACTCGCGGGTATGCTAGATACTCACCCGTGCTTTATTTCCCCTTTTATGTTCTGCCTGATCGGCCGCTGCAGTCAACGTTGGCACCTTGGAGTCTAGTAGTAGGAGATCCCCGATGCCGACCACCGCAACATGAAGATCCCCGATGCCTTCTACGGCGTCGATTTCCCGTTGACCAGGAGTAGTTTGGAGGTTCCCAGGCATGATGCCTCACCTTTTCGATCGTTGTTGATATTTGTGCTAGCCTTCTCAAGGAAGATCTTGTGTATCTTGTGTTTGTACTCAGATACTATTGCTTCCACTAACTTTGTGCTTTTGATCTGTTGTATTCGAGCTCTCGTGGCCCCTGGCTTGTATTAAACAACTTGTATTATTTTATTTATAGAGTTGTGTTGTGATATCTCACTGTGAGTCCCTAATCTCGATCGTGTACCTTGCGTGTATGATTACTGTAAACGAATTTATTTTGGGGGCGTCACAAGTTGGTATCAGAGCCGACTACCTATAGGACACCCCCTTCCAACTCCTTGGTCGAAGTCGAGTCTAGTCTTTGCAAAACTACTTTACTAACAGTGTCGTGTGGCTTATCGGCCCAAGTCGCAAAACTAGGTGGAATTAGGATCTTTTTCTCCACATCTTTACTCTGGGACTCTGATCTCTCTTATCTTCAGGTTAAATATTTTTCTAACTCTGACATTAGGTTCTCGTGACTACTTCCTCTCGGAGAGCCCCTCGTTAATGATCGCTGGCTTCACGAGAAGATTCCGAAGATTAATCTCCGATAAAATTCACGAGACCATATGTGCTGATCACCTTTACAATTTCCTGGCACCGATAAGTCCGTATGTATAACCACATACACCTTTCGTTCATCCATTCAATCCCAGTTGCTCTTGTGTTCACAAGATGCATTGAAATGCTTTTCGTTGTTTCGGGAATCCTTGAGCCTACCACCTTGCATCTTCTTTTCACCCTGTGGATAATTCCTTACATTTATCGAGGATCCATTCATTCTAAGTGGTGCTTGTGATTCCCAAAATACTTTGAAATACTATTCGATCTCGCGACAATCCTCGGCAGCCTACTGCTTTGGAGATTCTTCTTACCTGCTTGCACTATGATTAATCCATTTTGTCTTGTCTTGGATGACCTCCCTTAGCATTGCCATTCTGATCTGTTGAATCATCGTGTGTGCTAATGCACGCAATCATACGTTGATCGCTATGAATCCTTTCTTCTGGCTCAGACATCATTTCGGACATGAGATGGATCCCGGTAAATCAAAACCTTGATTGATTGTCCATCTAGTTCTGTTCAACTTATCCGTTCTTGGTCAGAGTATATACGGACAGTCCTTCGCCTTGGCGATCAAATTCCGTTGTACTTAAGCATGAAATTATTCCGATGCTTCTACCATATGATGCCATTGCATTCTTTCTTCTTATGGTTGAATACCGATACTCACCTCAAACTCTCTGTGCACCACCCGAACTTTGGTGGATAATTATCCGACTGATCTTGCTTATTGTAAAACCCTTGAGTTCTTCCCTTGATACGAATTGGAATTGCAGATTCATATTCTCTACCCTGACTCCGGTACTCTACCTTCGAGTTTGTGTCCCTTACTTCTGTTATTTGTTGTATATGTTCGTAAAATGTCCCGATGAATTGTATCCATACTTCCGCCATCTGTGCGAATCCCGAAACTTCGGCGGGACACGCTCTACTGGTGATACGCCAGATATAATTCCAACACGACAAATTCATCGAAGTCGAGAAGTAGATGAAAGGTTATGCATTGAAGAAGTGGGAGTCGACCCTGAACCTTTGTGTTCATGCCCATGGATACGATGCACAACTTATCATGAAAGCTTCTTGTAGAGATAATTAACCCCCTTGGTATAAATTCTTCTACACCTATGATCCACCATTTTACCTTCGAGTATTACCCCTGCTATCTCGAGGATATCATGCCTTTGCACTACATCTTATGAATTGTGATGAAATAATGTCTATCTCTGTCATAGAAATTTCATGGTTTTGGGTTGTCGTCAACCGAAAACACCGCTTACCTTTTGCTCCACCACCCCTTTTGTTTGGTGATGTTGCTATTCGATTGCATTCTCTTGAAACCTCTCGACATAAAGTGTCGTGGTCATCATCAGCATTTTTGCTTCTTCCATGTTTCTATTGAATTCATGGTGAGAAGTACCATCCTTGTCCCTCGATGATATGTGTTATCATCGAAAACATCCTTTGACTCCCTGCCAATACAAACTTGGTCATGTATAACTTGCTCTGCTTTCCCTTGGGAAAGATATACACGTGATACTTGTGTATCATTACATTTTCCCTTCCATTGGTTTTATTAATCGGATAATCACAACTACCCTTTCATTGGTCTATTTAACCTTTCTTGTAATATAACTTATCTGAGCAGTCATAATTCCCTGCTTATGTAAACACTTCGGTTCACTACTTTGTCCATACAACCTATTACGATTGTTGATGAATTTTCGGTGACCACCGATGGACGAGAACTTTGCCTATTGGTATGCCTCGTCTTAACGAGCAGGAAAATGGTTCTCTTCGTCCCTTGCCCTTGGTACTGATGTTTTTGCCGACATAGCTGACAAGTATTCTTTGACAAACAGTGCATCCGGATTGCATGGAATGCCACCATCCTTCTTATACATGTGGGACCATATCCCACAGTTCCATAGGATCGAAACCTGACTCTCTTGTACCTTTCTGATCTCGAGGTTAATCCTCTTGCTTGACCTCGTATGCAACTCACGATTCCTTTACCTTGTGATATTCAGTTTGATATCAGACTCGGTGCTTATGCCTGATGCTCTCGACCCCCCTTTTCATCCTCCGTTATCATCATCGAATGCTTGCATATCCTCTTGAAAACTTCTCATGCCTTTTTTGCCTCTCTCGATGTAACTCTCTGAGTTTAACTCGTGAGATACTTTGTACCCCATCCCCTTGGACCATCTCGATTGATTGACCTTTTACCGATCCGACCCCCTCATGTTTTCACCCTAACCTATTCGTAGGTACAATGCAACCCCAAAAGAAGGATGACAACCCGTCGAGATGCACTGAGGCAGAGAAATGAAGACTTCAACGTGAAGGATTAACTTCTTCGAGAAGAACAACAAGAACCCGGAGATTCGTTAGATGACGAGACCGAAACTTGCCCCTTTCCCTACTTTTAATTCTCGGGAGGAAAATTCTTTGTAGTGGTAGAGATTTGTAACACCCCGGGTGCCACACAACAGTAATCACTTTTGCTGTTGCCAAGTCACCATGATTAGGCATGTGATGATCACCCTTGACCATGGCTTGTTCAAATTCAACCCAATTAAAAATTCCAAAACAAAGTGATAAATAAAACTTCTCCAAAAATTGTGAAACTAATTTTGTTAAATCCCTAAAATTCAGTGGACCATGTTAAACCAACATTGGATATTAGTTGCATTATTTAAATATTAAAAACAATCCAAACCAGTAGCAACACAACCAAATTTGATAGTTGCATATTAAAAAGAGTTATCTAAAAAGTTTATAAAAACCCCCAAACTTTTTGTGGGCCTCTGGTAATGTGCATTGCTAATTTTTGAACAGGTCTCATGATTAACAAAAATAATTTGAGTGCCAAAGAAAATATAACAAGATAGAAAGAATAGCATAAAAGAACAAAAAAATGAAAAAGATATTAACTGTCGCCCAGGGAAATTCCCTGGACGGCCCACCCCGGCCCAGCCCAGCTCCTGCTTTCCCTTTCCTCTATTCCCCTCCCTGTTTGTCGGCCATCCCATGGCCATGGCTGCGTCATGCCGCCGTGTCGGCAATCCCCTGGCCCCCCAGTGACGCCCCCAAAATCAATCCGTGTACAGTAATCATACACGCAGGGTACACGGCTGAGATTAGGGTGCCACGGTGAGAATATCACAGCACAACACTAAACATAAAAGGATAAACAAATATATTATAATGCCAGGGATCACGAGGATCCGAATACATAAGTCATACAAGCCATAATATCTGAGTACAGACATAGTTAGTCAAGTTTTGCCTTAAGAAGGCTAGCACAAATCACATCAGAGATACAGATCGAAAAGGCGAGGCCTCCTTCCTGGGATCCACCGAACTACTCCTGGTCAACGGGGAACTCGACGTCGTAGTAGTCGCCTCCGGGGTACTCCTGCTCCTGGGCTCCAACGTCGACTGCAGCGGCCAATCAGGCAAAGCGAAAAAGGGAAATAAAGAAAAGGTGAGTATCTAGCATACCCGCGAGTCTTACGTCCGCTACTAAGCATTATGCATTGTATCAACGGAAAGAAGAGGCTGTATATAGTGGACTGCAAGATAGAAATCAGACTAAGGGTAAGAAGCTAGGCCTATCGAAGACTAGCATCTTCCGATGATGTCTTGCAGCATGAGGTAAGAAACAGCCAACAGTTATATAAAGCATAAAGTAACAATGCAGCAGAAGTTGCTGCAGCATTGTTTAATAATAAGTTGTAATAATTAACAATGCCTCCGAGATCCCATCCTCGACATCCCAGCGAGGAAGAAAACCCGGAACCATACAGTATAATAATAATAGTTTGTAGTGGTAAGATCCAGCTTCAGCATAAAGCGTCCTGTTACCGTGGACACGGCTATTCGAATAGATTAATCTTCCCTGCAGGGGTGCACTTGTGTTACGCTACACGCACGGATCTCCAGGGTGGCGGGAACCTTGTTAGGGAACTCTCCACCGAGGCTATCCGACACTTCATAGCCCATCTTTCAAACTCAACAGAGAGGCCATCCGCCGGTCTAAATCCTAAGTACGACGGGCCTTGGACCCCAACCCGAACGTACTCCTGCACGGGGCGTGGCTGGCCGGTGAAGTTGAGGCAAATCCAAATAAGACACCACCGCGCAAGCAAATAAGACAACACCACTTCACGGCGCAGGCCGCGGTACTGCTGGCGTCTGAAGAGTCCTCGGACGACACTAGGAAGCGGAGGAGCCCATAACTCGTAATTCCGACGGGCAGGTAGTGCGTACATGGCATATAGCCAACTCAAGACATTCAATGAACCATTTAGCATTTTAATTAACCTGCGTGACAACTGTTATCGTTGCCTCGACTTAACCGACCCGCGGACAACGACAACGGCCAGGACCACCAGTACATCGGTGCCTGCCCTGTCGTCCCACCAAGTCACTGCGGTTACCAACAAGGTGAACCGTCTCCTTACCTTGTCTCGCGTGTGCTCCTGGAGGAGCTCGACTTTCGTGGTTTGGTAACTCTCGCGGCCAACGATCAGGGGCCAAGCACACCGGTACACTGGTCGTACCCTCCCTGTCGTCTCGTCGCAATACCTCTCGCGGGCACCGTTGGGTCGCCCGACTTCTTACCTGAAGGACAACCGTTGCTCAAGTACCTAGAGCGGCTATACAGAGTCAGCAACGAGTGGAGTACAAGGATTACTCCTTGATAGCTCACACTAGATGGTGGCTCGGCAGAGCCGAGCTAGGCGGCCTGTGGCGGTGTCTGCATTGTACCGTACCTGTGTAGTTATAATATTTGTATTCGCGTTCACTCCCCTGAGTAATCACGACCCTCTATCTAGTCCTAGCTAACAATGCGCAGGGCTCACTGCTGAATATAATATATATAATAGGCAGCATAGGATAAGGAAGGTACAACAAGGGGCGAAAAAAACAGGCTATGCAATTGAATAAGATTGTAACGTAGCAGCAACAGTAACAATGCCTAGTGCAAGAAATGTACGGAAAGATAGGCGATATCTGGGGAAGAGAATGGCTCTGCTTGCCTGGAAGCTCGACGGTAGAAGTAGGGTCGTCGACAAAGTAGTCGTACTCAGCAGCGGTGTAGTCGACGGCAGCAGCGGGGTCTACCAGAGATTAAGAGGGGGGGAGAAACAGTAAATACACAGCAAACATATACAAACAGTTGCATGACATGAAAGATGAAATGCTAACGGTGTTCTAATGCAGTGCAATGCACATTGCTCGGAGCAGAAATTCGTCTGGGGATGAACTACCGGCTCCGGGTGATTACCGGACAGTGTGTCCGGAGGAAGGGGGGGAAGGATCAAGCCGGAGGTGTCGTGGGTACCGGACAAAAATAAGGGGGGTGTATCTGTGCTAGTTGATCTATTCTGAGAAACATTCGTGTTCGAAATAAATTCATCCGGGCACTCTAACAGTACCGGACAGTTTATCGGACAGACGTTCCGAAGGGGGGACGGTTCAATGTTCGTTACGTTACAGGAGGGGGCTAGATCAACGGATAGCGTATTCGTATTCTACGTATTTTTCTGATCAACTTTCATGTATAAATTTTTTTAATCCGATATACGGTTTAAAAGATATTTAATTTCAAAGTTTAAATCATTTTAAAACATTTAATAAATTTCTTTTATTATTTATTCAACATTATCTATAACATTATCCAAAATAGTGCCTGACATGTGGGACCCACATGTCAGCCTCTGTTTATTTATAAAACATTATAATAAATCAGAAAAGGCACTGGGCCCACATGTCAGTGACACAGTTATTATAAAACAGTTTAATTAACTAAATAGTCAGTGGGACCTAGGTGTCATTGACACATATTTACTTAACAGTTTATTAACCCAGTAATTAGCTTAAGTGGATGGACCCACCTGTCAGTGAATCTAGCAGTTGTATTGTTATAATTTAATCAGCAGATTAAAATGGGCATGGCCCACATGTCAGTTACAGGGAACTAAATCATTAGGGCTAATGACCTAGCTGACGATGGGAGCCCACCGGTCAGCCTCACCGGAGTGCTCACCGGAGCCCGTCGCTGGCGAGGTCGACGCCGCACGCGCTACAGGCTACGGAAGAGGGCGTGGGGTGGCGCCTTCGAATCGGAGGAGCACCGCGGTTCGAATGGTGGCGGCGGCGCGACTTGGGGTCGCCGGAATCGGCGTCGACGACGCGCGAGGCGGTGGACCGTGGGCGGAAGGTGACGCCGGCAACGTTCTAGCGGGTAGGCTTGGGCTTGAGCTACGTGTGTCGTCTCCTGGGCGTAGTGCGAACAAGATGAAGCGGATGGCGCGTCAAACGCGTGCTCCAGGCCGCGGGCAGGAGAAGGGCGGCGGCGAGGTGGCCATGGCTCTCATGGTGGATCGAACTACGGGGAACGGGAAGCTAAGGGGAGGCATGGGGGAGGTGCAGGAGCTCACCTCGAATGCAGTGGTGGTGGAAGCGGGCTCGATGGCGTCCCTACGGCGGCAAATTTCCTCCGCGACGTCGCGGCGGCCGGAGTTGGGGAAGTTGACCGTGCGCTCGACGTAGTGACTCCGATCTCGATTCCTTGCGCTCGGCGACGAAGAAGACGACAACACACTGGACAAGGCGGCGTGGAGACGCGAGCTCACTGGCCGCGTGAGCTCACGGCCATGGCGACGGCGGCCCGGGTAGAATTTTTCCCCGAGGAGTGCGAGGCGAGGAGGAGGGGAAATGGAGGAGGGGCGTGTCCAGGGGGTAGCTGGGTGCTGCCTTATCCCTTCCCCGGCCACAGTGAGGGTGGGGGAGGCCTGCAGGCGCGCCGGCCACGGCGGTGCCGCCACGCACCGGAGCTGGTGACGGAGGGGACGGGGGCAGGTGGGGGAGTGGGTGGGGAAGAAAGACATGCCGTGGGGGTGGGCTGGGCCAAGTGGGATGTCGCCCTGGGCGACGTTTAGCCCTTTTCCTTTTTTTTGTATTTCTTTTCTCTCTTTCTTTTCTGTTAGTAATTAATTTAATGCCTTTTGCATTTTTGTAAAATGTGTAACCTGGTCCACAATTAGTAATATATATTCCTAGGGTGCCACAAAAAGTTTAGGCTTAAAATAAAACCATTTACTATTTCTTTGTAATATTCCATTGTCAAATGGTGCTGTTTTGCTTGGTGTTTGAATTGTTTGAATTTTCCAGAGGCATAATAAAATACCATAACCACATGGGCATGACCCACTGATTATTTGTGATTTAATAAAAGTGGTTGTATAATTTTTGGACAAGTTTTATTTGCAACATTATTTTTAATATCAACAAAAGGCATTCTGGATTTGATTTGATTCAAATTTGATCATGGCATGATTTAGCAACAGTAATTGTCATTAGCAAAAGGATTACTGTTACAGACAACTGAGGGTGTTACAAATCTCCCCCACTACAAGAATTCTCGTCCCGAGAATTTAAGTGGTAGCGAGGAAAAGATCGGGGTATTCATCGCGAAGGCGATCTTCGCGTTCCCAAGTGGCTTCATCTTCAGAATGATTCGACCACTGGACTTTGAGGAACTTGACGGTCTTGTTGCGGGTTCGACGTTCAGACTGATCGAGAATGCGGCTCGGATGTTCCCGATAAGTCAAGTCTTGTTGCAGCTCGATTATATCATGATCCACTTCACGGATAGGATCCTTGAAGCAGCGACGGAGTTGCGACACGTGGAATACATAGTGGACTTGGGAGAGGTTCGGCGGCAATTCCAATCGATATGCCACGGGTCCACTCCTGGAAAGGATACGGAACGGGCCAATGTAGTGAGGAGCCAACTTGCCCTTGATACCGAAGCGATGAGTGCCCCTCATGGGAGTGACACGGAGGTAAGCGTATTCACCAGGTTGATACTCCATTTCCCGGTGTTTGCGGTCATAGTTGCTCTTCTCACGAGACTGTGCGGCCTTGAGATTTTCTTGCACAATGCAAACCTGATCTTCAGCTTGTTGGACAAGATCCGGTCCGAAGTAGGGTCGTTCCCCAGTTCCTGACCAATTCAGGGGGGTTCGACATTTACGTCTGTATAGAACTTCGAAGGGGGCCATCTTCAAGCTAGCCTGATAGCTATTGTTGTACGAGAATTCCGCGTACGGGAGAGATTCCTCCCATTTCATGCCGAATGAAAGGACACAAGCGTGAAGCATGTCTTCCAGCACTTGATTGACTCGTTCAACTTGGCCTTGCGACTGGGGGTGATAAGCGGTGCTGAGAGACAGACGAGTCCCGAAGGCTTCCATGAAACTATTCCAGTATCGTGAGGTGAAAAGGCTGACACGGTCTGAACTGATCTCCAGCGGAATACCGTGGAGTGACAAAATCCGGGAAATGTACAAGTGTGCTAACTGACTAGGAGTGATCGTCTCCTTGACCGGCAGGAAGTGAGCAATCTTGGAGAATCGGTCGATGACGACAAACATGGCATCGTTACCTTTCTGTGACTTAGGAAAACCGGTGACGAAGTCCATCTCGACTTTGTCCCACTTCCAATCAGGAGGAGGGAGTGGTTGCAACCAGCCAGCAGGTTTTCGATGTCCGGCCTTGACGCGACTGCAAACGTCACAGTGAGAAACATAGCGGGCGTTGTCTTGCTTCATGTAAGGCCACCAGTACCGCTGACGAAGGTCTTTATACATCTTGGTACTGCCAGGGTGGATTGACAAGGGAGAATTATGGGCTTCTTCCATGATATCCGGACCACAGTTAATGATGGCCGAGCTCACAGGAACTACTAAGCGGCCCTTGAAGTACACTGTATCACCATCATTGGCATCAATGGTAAAAGAGGAGGGCTTTCCTTCTGCGATGTCTTGCTTGATCTTCACAATGTCAGCGTCAAGAGGCTTGCTACTCTTGATGAGGGTGTCGAGTTTTGACTCGAGAACCAGGTTGTTAACGTAACCTTGAGGAACCATCTCGAGGTTGAACTTGCGAAACTCTTCATACAGAAGTGATTGCTGCACCTGAACCTCAAGTTCATAACAGTAATCTTTGCGGCTCAAGGCATCGGCCATCACGTTAGCCTTGCCCGGGGTATACGAAATATGCATGTTAAAGTCGGCTATTGTCTCGAGTCATCGTTGTTGACGAAGATTCAGGTCTGGCTGAGTAAACAGGTACTTCAGACTTCGGTGATCGGTGTAGACCTTGCAACGATTACCAACGAGGTAATGTCGCCACAGCTTCAATGCATAAATTACTGCTGCCAATTCGAGATCATGTGTTGGATATTTGTCTTCGTGAGCACGCAACTGACGAGAGCCATAAGCAATCACTTTGCGCTCTTGCATTAGGACACAGCCTAATCCTTGACGAGACGCGTCGCAATATATCACGAAGTCCTTCTGAGTATCAGGGGGAGCGAGCACCGGGGGAGAAGTTAGCTTGTCCTTGAGCTCTTGGAAACTTTCTTGACATTTACCTGTCCACTCAAACTTGACGCCTTTGTGAAGAAGATTAGTCAGGGGCCTGGCAATCTTGGAGAAATTCTTGACGAAATGGCGGCAATAGCTAGCAAGCCCGAGGAAACTGCGGACTTGCTTGAAGGTCTTGGGAGTAGTCCAGTCAAGAATAGCCTGGATACGTTCTGGGGTGACGGCAATGCCATCCTTGGAAATCACATGTCCAAGGTAGGTTACTTCGGGAAGCCAGAACTCACACTTAGAATACTTAGCGTAGAGTTTGTGTTCTCGAAACTTCTCCAGTATAAGACGAAGATGTTCAGCATGTTCTTTTTCATTCTTGGAATATATCAATATATCATCCAGATAAACCACGATGAACTGGTCCAGGTACTCTATGAAAATATAATTCATCAATCTAGAGAAGGTGACTGGAGCATTGGTTAAGCCAAAGGACATGACGGTGTACTCGTATGAACCATAGCGAGTAATGAAGGCAGTCTTCAGAATGTCCTCATCACGGACTCGGATTTGGTGATAACCCAACCTCAAGTCGAGTTTAGAAAACACCTTGGATCCGGCAACTTGATCATACAGATCGTTGATCCGGGGAAGTGGGTATTTTTTCTGGATGGTAGCTTGGTTAATGGGCCGATAATCTTGGACCAATCGGTTTGTCCCATCGCTCTTCTTGACAAAAAGCGAAGGTGCTCCCCAAGCTGAGGAACTGGGGCGAATGAATCCCTTCTGAAGTGCCTTGTCGATTTCCTCCTTAAGTTCAAGGAGTTCATGTGGCGGCATCTTGTAAGGACGCTTGGCAATAGGGGTGGTGCCGGGCTTCAAGTCGATGACAAATTCAACTTCTCTGATCGGGGGTATTCCCGGCAGTTCTTCTGGGAAGACGTCGGGAAAATCGCGAACGACTGGAACGTTCTCGATGCCTTCGAGGGGTGCGGCATTCAAAGCATTCATCATAAATATCTGTGTTTCAGCATTACGGGTAACTCGGGTGGTGTGGTTAACAATCTCGCCGGAGGGGTGAAAAAGTTCGATAGACTTGGTGCCACAATAAAGTGCGGCATCGTGAAATTTCAACCAATCCATTCCCAGAATGAGGACTATGGTGGAAGACTTCAGAACGATGGGGGAAGCAAGGAATTCAATCCCTTCAATTTAAAAAATGGTTCCGGGCACGATCTTGGAGGTGTGGGAATGGCCTATCGGGGTGCGGAAAACCATCGGTGGGTTCATCTTTTCTAGCGTAAAGTTATGCGACAATGCAAATGCTTCCGACAAGAATGAATGTGATGCTCCTGTATCAAATAAAACAGTAGCAGGTACGGAATTAACGAGAAGGGTACCCATCACGGTAGCGGGTTGTTGCTGAGCTTCTTCAACATTGATGTTGTTAGCATGACCACGAGCATGAGCAGCAGACCCAGTATTATAGTTGGGGGTCCTGTTGTTTCCACGACCATTTCCACGGACAGCGGAGTGAACTACCAATTTCTTCTGTTTCTGGGGGCACTCTCTGGAAAAATGCCCAGGTTGGAGGCACGTGAAGCATAATCCATCCTGAGGACGAAGGGGTGTAGCATTGGGTGGTGCAGGCAGAGCTCTTGGAATCTGCGGTGGCGGACGCAGACAGGGTGCAGCATAATACGGTCTTGGAGCAGGGACAGCTGGATGGGTCACACTGGTAGGGAGCCAGATACGACGCTTCTGCGTTGCGCCCGAAGATGAGCCAACGTCACGATAACGCTTCAGAGAGTTCTTGTGCTCCATCTGGGCAGTCTCGACGGTGATAGCCTTGTTCACCATGGTGGCGAAGTTGGCGAAATCATGAACGGCAAGAGCGAGCCTGAGGTCTGGATTGAGGCCACGATGGAACTTCTGCTGCCTGCGAGCATCAGTGGTGATCTCTTCTTCCGCATAGAGAGAGAGGTTGAGGAACTCGCGCTGATAGGCTTCAACAGTCATGTCGCCCTGAGTGAGGTTGCGGAATTCTTCCGCCTTACGATCCATGATTCCCCGAGGAATGTAGCGGGCGCGAAAGGCAGACTGAAATTCATCCCAAGTGATGACTTCTCCAACTAGCAGTGAACGCTTGTGGGTGCTCCACCATTGAGCAGCGACGCCTTTCAGGTGATAAGACGCAAAGTTCACATAGTCGGCTGGATCGACATTAGCAGACTCCAGCTCGTGCGTGATGTCGCGAAGCCAGTCATCAGCATCCAACGGCTGAACAGTGTTGCGGAACATAGTGGGGTTGAGGCGGGTGAAGTCATGCAGAGTCACGGTGGCATGCTGATGGTGGTGCCCATTCTGATTCCGCTGTGGAAACTGAGCCATGACATTCTCCATGAACTGACGGTTCAGCTCGAACTGCTGCATCATCCCGGCCATGTAATCTGGCGGCGGAGGTGGGTCGTTGCCACCACGACCACGACCACGACCACCACGACCAGCCATCCTGCTAGAATTTAACAGGGGTACTTCAACGATGAAAATTTAACGAGATAAAGAAATCAAGCCTGAAGTAAAACGACAACAAAGAGGAGGCGCAGATATATATAGGAGGAGTCATATAAGACATACACATTTACACACAGAGTCAATAAAAAATCGGGCAGCGTAACATCGTAGAAATTAAGGAAAAAGGACTCACTAGGCAGCGTGCAAACCGCGGTAAGGATTACACGACGCAACATAGATTCCACTATGTCAATCACGCCGCAAGAAAACTGTTGGCCACAGGAGTTAATGCCAGAGGACGCACGGCCTGCCCAGAATGAGAATGGGATCCGCTGTCCGGGACCTGGGGTAGAACTCCTGCGACACGACTCAATCAATGGGGAAGCACCAAAACGCCGGGTGGAATCAAGAGAACGTGATCCTAATGTCAGAGTTTGTAAAACTTACCAGCAAGGATAAGAGAGCAGAGTCCCAGAGCATAGGTAAGGAGAAAAGGATCCTAATACCATAGATATCACACGTAGTGACATCGATGTGGGCCCGTAAGCCAAATATTAAGTTAGCAAAATAGATTTCAAAGTCTAGACTCAACTTCGACCAATTAGTGGTGGGGTGGCTTCCTACAGGTAGTCGGCTCTGATACCAACTTGTGACGCCCCCAAAATCAATCCGTGTACAGTAATCATACACGCAGGGTACACGGCTGAGATTAGGGTGCCACGGTGAGAATATCACAGCACAACACTAAACACAAAAGGATAAGAAAATATATTTCAATACCAGGGATCACGAGGATACGAATACATAAGTCATACAAGCCATAATATCTGAGTACAGACATAGTTAGTCAAGTTTTGCCTTAAGAAGGCTAGCACCAATCACCTCAGAGATACAGATCGAAAAGGCGAGGCCTCCTGCCTGGGATCCACCGAACTACTCCTGGTCAACGCGGAACTCGACGTCGTAGTAGTCGCCTCCGGGGTACTCCTGCTCCTGGGCTCCAACGTCGATTGCAGCGGCCGATCAGGCAAAGAGAAAAAGGGAAATAAAGCAAAGGTGAGTATATAGCATACCCGCGAGTCTTACGTCCGCTACTAAGCATTATGCATTGTATCAACGGAAAGAAGAGGCTGTATATAGTGGACTGCAAGATAGAAATCAGAATAAGGGTAAGAAGCTAGGCCTATCGAAGACTAGCATCTTCCGACGATGTCTTGCAGCATGAGGTAAGAATCAGCCAATAGTTATATAAAGAATAAAGTAACAATGCAGCAGAAGTTGCTGCAGCATTGTATAATAATAAGTTGTAATAATAAAAAATGCCTCCGAGATCCCCTCCCCGATATCCCAGCGAGGAAGAAAACCCGGAACCATACAGTTTGATAATAATAGTTTGTAGTGGTAAGATCCAGCTTCAGCATAAAGCGTCCTGTTACCGTGGACACGGCTATTCGAATAGATTAATCTTCCCTGCAGGGGTGCACTTGTGTTACACTACACGCACGGATCTCCAGGGTGGCGGGAACCTTGTTAGGGAACGCTCCACCGAGCTATCCGACACTTCATAGCCCATCTTTCAAACTCAACAGAGAGGCCATCCGCCGGTCTAAATCCTAAGTACGACGGGCCTTGGACCCCAACCCGAACGTACTCCTGCACGGTGCGTGGCTGGCCGGTGAAGTTGAAGCAAATCTAAATAAGACACCACCGCGCGAGCAAATAAGACAACACCACTTCCTGGCGTAGGCCGCGGTACTGCTGACCTCTGAAGAGTCCTCGGACGACACTACGAAGCAGAGGAGCCCATAACTCGTAATTCCCACGGATAGGTAGTGTGTACATGGAATATAGCCAACTCAAGACATTCAATGAACCATTTAGCATTTTAATTAACTTGCGTGACAACCGTTATCCTTGCCTCGACTTAACTGACCCGCGGACAACCACAGAAGCCAGGACCACCAGTACATCAGTGCCTGCCCTGTCGTCCCACCAAGTCACTGCGGTTACCAACAAGGTGAACCGTCTCCTTACCTTGTCTCGCGTGTGCTCCTGGAGGAGCTCAACTTTCATGGTTTGGTAACTCTCGCGGCGAACGGTCAGGGGCCAAACACACCGGTACACCGGTCGTACCCTCCCTGTCGTCCCGTCGCAATACCTCTCGCGGGCACCGTTGGGTCGCCCGACTTCTTACCTGAAGGACAACCGTTGCTCAGGTACCTAGAGCGTCTATACAGAGTCAGCAACGAGTGGAGTACAAGGATTACTCCTTGATATCTCACACTAGATAGTGGCTCGGCAGAGCCGAGCTAGGGGGCCTGAGGCGGTGTCTGCATTGTACCGTACCTGTGTAGTTATAATATTTGTATTCGCGTTCACTCCCCTGAGTGATCACGACCCTCTATCTAATCCTAGCTAACAATGCGCAGGGCTCACAGCTGAATATAATATATATAATAGGCAGCATAGGATAAGGAAGGTACAACAAGGGGCGACAAAAACACGCTATGCAATTGAATAGGATTGTAACGTAGCAGCAGTAGTAACAATGCCTAGTGCAAGAAATGTACGGAAAGATAGGCGATATCTGGGGAAGAGAATGGCTCTGCTTGCCTGGAAGCTCGACGGTGAACTAAGGTCATCGACGAAGTAGTCGTACTCAGCAGCGGTATAGTCGACGACAGCAGCGGGGTCTACCGGAGCTTAAGGGGGGGGAGAAATAGAAATTACACATCAAACATATACAAACAGTTGCATGACATGACAGATGAAATGTTAACGGTGTTCTAACGCAGTGCAATGCACGTTGCTCGGAACGGAAATTCATCTGGGGATGAACTACCGGCTCCGGGTGATTACCGGACAGTGTGTCCGGAGGGGGGGGAAGGATCAAGCCGGAGGTGTCGTGGGTACCGGATAAACATAAGGGGGGTGTATCCGTGCTAGTTGAACTATTCTGAGAAACATTCGTGTTCGGAATAAATTCTGGGTACTCTAACAGTACCGGACAGTTTATCGGACAGACGTTCCGAAGGGGGTCGGTTGGATGTTCGTTACATTAGAGGGGGGTGGTAGATCGACGGATAGCGTATTCGTATTCTACGTATTTTTCATCAACTTTCATGTATAAAGTTTTTTAATCCGATATACGGTTTAAAAGATATTTAATTTCAAAGTTTAAATCATTTTAAAACATTTATTAAATTTCTTTTATTATTTATTCAACATTATCTATAACATTATCCAGAATAGTGCCTGATATGTGGGACCCACATGTCAGCCTCTGTTTATTTATAAAACATTATAATAAATCAGAAAAGGCACTGGGCCCATATGTCAGTGACACAGTTATTATAAAACAGTTTAATTAACTAAATAGTCAGTGGGACCCACGTGTCATTGATAATATTTACTTAACAGTTTATTAACCCAGTAATTAGATTAAGTGGATGGACCCACCTGTCAGTGAATCTAGCAGTTGTATTGTTATAATTTAATCAGCAGATTAAAATGGGCATGGCCCACATGTCAGTGACAGGGACCAAAATCATTAGGGCTAATGACCTAGCTAACGATGGGGGCCCACCGGTCAGCCTCACCGTAGTGCTCACCGGAGCCCGTCGCCGGCGAGGTCGATGGCGCACGCGCTACAGGCTACGGGAGAGGGCGTGGGGTGGCGCCTTCGAACCGGAGGAGCACCGCGGTTCGAATGGTGGCGGCGGCGCGACTTCGGGTCGCCGGAATCGGCGTCGACGACACGCGAGGCGGCGGACCGTGGGCGGAAGGTGACGCCGGCGACGTTCTAGCGGGTAGGCTTGGGCTTGAGCTACGTGGTTCGTCTCCTGGGCGTAGTGCGAACAAGATGAAGCTGATGGCGCGTCAAACGCGTGCTCCAGGCCGCGGGCAGGAGAACGGCGGCGGAGAGGTGGCCACGGCTCTCATGGTGGATCGAACTACGGGGAACGGGAAGCGAAGGGGAGGCATGGGGGAGGTGAAGGAGCTCACCTCGAATGAAGTGGTGGTGGAAGCGGGCTCGATGGCGTCCCTACGGCGGCGAATTTCCTCTGCGACGTCGCGGCGGCCGGAGTTGGGGAAGTTGACCGTGCGGTCGACGTAGTGGTTCCGATCTCGATTCCTTGCGCTCGGCGACGAAGAAGAGGACGTGGAATACGCTGGAGAAGGCGGCGTGGCAACGCGAGCTCACTGGCCGCGTGAGCTCATGGCCATGGCGACGGCGGCCCGGGTGGAATTTTTCCCCGAGGCGTGCGAGGCGAGGAGGAGGGGAAATGGAGGAGAGGCGTGTCCAGGGGGTAGCTGGGGGTGCCTTATCCCTTCCCTGGCCACAGTGAGGGTGGGGGAGGCCGGCAGGCGCGCCGGCCACGGCGGTGCCGCCACGGCACCGGAGCAGGTGACGGAGGGGACGGGGGCAGGTGGGGGAGTGGGTGGGGAAGAAGACAAGCCGTGGGGGTGGGCTGGGACAAGTGGGCTGTCGCGCTGGGCGACGTTTAGCCCTTTTCCTTTTTTTTGTATTTATTTTCTCTCTTTCTTTTCTGTTAGTAATTAATTTAATGCCTTTTGCATTTTTGTAAAATGTGTAACCTGGTCCACAATTAGTAATATATATTCCTAGGGTGCCAAAAAAAGTTTAGGCTTAAAATAAAACCATTAACTAGTTCTTTATAATATTCCATTGTCAAATGGTGCTGTTTTGCTTGGTGTTTGAATTGTTTGAATTTTCCAGAGGCATAATAAAATACCATAACCACATGGGCATTACCCACTGATTATTTGTGATTTAATAAAAGTGGTTGTATAATTTTTGGACAAGTTTTATTTGCAACATTATTTTTAATATCAACAAAAGGCATTTTGGATTTGATTTGATTCAAATTTGATCATGGGATGATTTAGCAACAGTAATTGTCATTAACAAAAGGATTACTGTTACAGACAACTGAGGGTGTTACACCCCCTGGCGTAGAAGAACTCCCTCGGCCCCGAGACAAACCCTAACCCCCAAGTACTCTCCTTCTCGCTCTCTTCCTGATCTGTGGCTCCTCCTCGAACGAGGATGTCGCCGCCCGAGAACACCGTGGTCGCGCCGTCGTCGCCCACGCGGCCAAAGGCCACGCCGGACCACGTCGAGGTGTCCGGAGGCTTCCCCTCTGACGTCTTCATCGTCTTGATCCATCAATTGCGGCCGGGTCGCACTGCTGGCCACGAATCGGGCCACCACCTTCCGCCACGGTCGCCTCACCATTGCCAGCGAACCGAGCCGCTTCTAGCTTCCCCAAGCCCGTGGTCTCCTCTACGCGCTCCACGGTGAGCGTCCGCGTCTTCCCATTCCTCCTATTGCTCGATTTCATGCTCCGATAGCCCACCTCGTCACGCCATGCCCCGGTCGCCACCGCCGTTTGTCGCCGACATCGTCTCGTCCCTTCCCGGGGGCATGCGCTTGCATCGTCACCTCAGACTCGTTGTTGCTCGCCGGAGTGCCTCACTGGCCAGCGCCGCCATGCCTCTAGCCATGGTCGTCGCCGTGCCCGCGCTGGGCTAATCCTCAGTGGGCAAGCCCTATGACATTTTAGGGCCGACCCTATGTTAATTAGAGCCTAATCACTTATTAGCATACCCCCCCATTTAACTAAACAGAGAATCCCCCCTTGTGGATGATAGTGGGCCCTAGGCCATTAAGTTAATTAAATAACTGTTAATGCATCTCTGCTAAGCTGAGAGGTGGGGCCCCTGTGCTGATTAAATGCATAAAATGTATTTGAATAGATAACATTGTATGACATGTGGGACCCCACTGTTATTAAAATTTAATAAATTGATTAAATAAAATGTGAGGCTGACATGTGGGACCCACTGGTCAGTAGGTCCCACTTGTCAGGTTTGACAAGGTCAATGTCACTGTTTTGGATAATGTTGGGTTTTAATAATAAATTAAATTCACTAAATCTTTTTTAAATTATTTAAACTTCAGAAATTAATATCTTTTAAACTGTAACTCGGATCGAAGAACTTTATACATCATAGTTTATCAGAAAAATATAACGAATAAAAACACACTACACACATACCCACCGCACCCCTCTGACATACCAAACCAGAGACTTTCCCCCTCAGGATCGTCTGTCCGGTAATTACACGGTACCGGTAAAACTTTCCAGATGGAAATGTTCTGAACATAAAAGTTGTTCGGAATGCATCAACGATCACGGATAAACTATCCACATGTTTGTTAGATATTCACGACACTACAGGCATGGAACCTTCCCCCTCCGGGCCATTTGTCGATAATCACCCGGAGCCGGTATTTCATCCCCTGATAAATTTCTGCTTCGAGCATAACACATTGTACTGCGTTAGAACACCGCCAACACTGCGTTTGCCATGTCTTGCATTTGTATTGCTATTATTCTTGTGTATTTACTGTTTCTTCCCCCCTAATTCTTCGGTAGACCCAGATGATACACGAGATACTTCTCGCTCCTCGTTGGTTACCCCAAGTGGAAGGTGAGATGTAGCGTAGCGGCAAATTTCCCTTGGTAAAGATACCAAGGTTGAAAAGATCATCTCCCGTAGTACTCCAACGGCAACAAGTAGGTGGTGAAGTGAACAATGGCGCGTTTACAAGCTAAGGTTGCTTCCTTCACCTGGACCTACACACACAACAGATAGATTTGCTCCCAACGAGTACAGAGGAGTTGTCAATTCCTCGGGCCTTGTTGTTTACAAAGGATAAAACACACGGGATAATAATGATAGTGATAGGTACGGAAAAGTAAATACTGATAGTAAACTGAAGGTGTAAACAGTGGTGAAAATATGGACCTGGGTCCTTTGATGTTCACTAGTGATGTCTCTCTCCCAAAAGACGATACAATAGCCATGTGAGGTAAAAATATTACAGCTGGGAAATTCACAGGATTATGTGCGCAAACCAATGCTAATTATGCTATGCAGAAAGGAAGAGGCTCAAAAGCATGGGCGGTACGCCAAGACAAGTAGACCGAAATCCATCTGTATCTACCCACTAATCATCCACCTTGAGATATCTATCTAGAACATCTCGCTGGTATTAAGTTCCGAATCCCACCCAAAGTGTAAACTCAAAGCAATAAACAACTGCATTAAAGAACTTTGCGTAAAGTAAACAATCCTTGCACCCGCAAGTACAAGCACCGTTGTTTTCCCCCTTGTGGCAACAGCACATCCCCTAGACTCATGTTTTTGTCACTCAAGCTAGTCATCGGGGGGCATGAACCCACAATCATGCATAACGCTCCCTCTTGGAGTCACTACCTACTACTTGGCCAAAGCAATAAACATCAACGGAGAACATGCAAGAATTACTCAAGAACATAAATATAAAAGAGGAGAATCAAATATATAACTCAATCACAATCTGAACATAATCTCATAATCCATTGGATCCTAGAAAACTTAGCATAACAATAGCATAAAGATTACATGTGTGCCTCGATCATGTAGGGCAGCTCACAAGGTCTAATCCATGAAGAACAAAGAGGGGAGGAGAACATCACATAGCTACTGATCATAGACCCATGGTCCAAAGTGGACTACTCACGATTCATCCAGGAAGCATCCATTGTGGTGGAGAAGCTCCCGGAGGTGGTTCCTCCCTCCTGCAGGGTGCTGGGAAGAGGTCTTCTGGTGCTCCCGATCATGGAAGCGCGGCGGTGGCGGAACAGAGGAGAGATCGCGAAAAAGGGTTCCGTCCCCGAGGAATAAATAGGAGCCAGAGGTGGGCCAGGGGCTCCAGGCGCCCCCCTTGGCCCGGCCAGGGGCGTGACCACGCCCTCTGGCCGCCTGGGCCCCCCTGGCTCCCCTCTGGCCCCTCTCGGTCTCTTCGCGAAGCTTTCGGTATGCTGATTTTTCCCAGAATTTTTTCTGGTACTTTTAGTAAGGGGGAAACCTGAAATAGAAAAACAGCAGAAAAAAAGAACTGGCACTAGGGTGCACTGAGTTAATAGGTTAGTCCAAATATGATCAAAAGTGTATGGAAGTTCATCATTATCATAGCAATATCACACAAAAGAGGCATGGAGCAAGCATAAATTATAGATGCGTTTTGGACGTATCAACATCCCCAAGCTTAATTCCTGCTCGTCCTCGAGTAGGTAAATGATAACAAGCATAATTTCTGTGGTGACATGCTAATAACCATATAAGAACTTTGTGAGTAAAGCAATCAAAACATGCAATTCAATTCAAGTCATAAAAGGCAAGAGTCTATATCTAGTATTGAAACAAGCAACATAAGAACATAGAGGTGCAAGAGCTCTCGCTGTCCGTGAATCAAATGTCTCCTAATGGTGTTTGCGTGCAAGAAAGGGGATATGGATATACGAGAAAAACTATTTTTATTTTGAGAACTCAATCTACTAAAGTTTCTCACTTGGTCTTCTTTGGAATCTTATCTTGACTCATCCCGAGACCACTAGCCAGGTACAAGTCAAAATGATCCACTCCTTTTCGACATTTTGAGCACTCATGCAATGGATGAGCGTAAGCAAGAAAGTTGACACTTAGGATGGGAAAGAGAGAATATAGTGGAGGAGGAAGACAAAAAGGTGTGAAAGGCCCACATCAATGAGGAAAATCATAGGAGAGAGAAAGCCAAATGATAGATATGATGTGAGGAGTAGGGATTGCCATGCAACGGATGCACATATGAGCTAAAAGCTCTCCAATGGAACTAGTGTTGGTGCATCCAACTTGCTTTCTCAAGAAGATCTAGAGCTCATTTGAGGAGGCTCATCATTGGAATATACAAGCCAAGTTCTATAGTGTGAAGGTCCCCACATAGCTATATGCATGAATGATAATCTCTATGGAGTACAAGATATAAGAAGGAGTACGAGTGTGGATCTCTAAAAAGGAATAGTATTGTGTCCCCTTCTCTATTTTTATTTCTTCTTTCTTTTTTTTCTCTTCTTTTTTTCTATTTTTTGTATTTTTTTGGTGGCCTTAATGGCTCTTTCTATTTAACTCTCATTTGTCCTCTTTGGGATCTTTTAATTTTGTCCACTTTGGGATCTTTTAATTTTGTCCACTTTGGGATATTTTCCTCACTTTAGGGGCAACACTCTATATATTACAAGAAGTATAGAAGATCTTTCACACATTACAAAGTACTCAAATCATAAAGAAGATGTAACTATCATGATGTAAGCAAATGTATACCTCTGCCAGTGTAGTAGGATATGCTATGATACTAGCGCGTCATGTAGCAATGATTAGGGAAAGGCCCAACTAGCTTGTGGCTCATAGATCAAGCAAGTAGCATGTATGACATGAAGATCAAGTCATGAGAACATGGATGTTGCATGGCAATATATCTCGGAAAGGCTATGGAAATGCCTTGATAGTTAGGTATGGTGGCTGTTTTGAGGAAGGATATAAGGAAGATTATGATGAAAGAGCGTATCATGCCAAGGGTTTGCATGTACCGGCAAAAGTGGACGCCAACTCTCGGAGTGAGAAGAAAGGAATGCACGGCACAGGAGAGGCTAGCAAAATATGGGAAGGTGGAAGTGTCAACTTTCGAATACTCACATTAGTCCAAAGAACTCATGCACTTATTATCGGTAACTCTCAATATAATAAGGAGGTTTCACAAAGATACAAGTACCCTGAGGAGGATTGTATGGGGGTTTGGTTATCCTTGCGCATCTTCGACTCATGGTACGTGAGTGTGCTCTAATATTGGACCCCTCAGAAGAGTACTGATCCATCTAGTAGGTAGAGTTCTCAACTAATTTGTAGGTTTTTAAAAATAAACACGGATTGCCCAAAATACGACATCTATCACTAATAGGATAAATCTATTGACACCAAAAGTCCAAACATTACTCAAAACAATACCTCAAAATTATTGCAAGTTACTATTACAAAAGAATAGCAACCTCAATTACCTACTTCAAGTCAAGACACAAAACTCAGTGCAACAGGCAAACTCTCTAAACAAGATAAACATGAAAAATCAAGAGAGTTCCAGCAACAAACTAAACAAAATCTCTTTTAAAAAGATAGGCATGAAATCTAAGAGCAAAACATGAGAGTAGCTACGAAAAAGATAAAAAACACACACAACAAAGATAAGCATGAAAAATCCTATGTTGTGTTCTAAATTTTGGAAGTGGAGCGTGTTTCTCTCCCACACAAAGAAATCTGGGTTCTAACTTGTTATGAACAGAAAGCAAAGCTAAAGAAAACTAAAAACAAAACCTAAGAGCGAGACGCTCCAAGAATAGCACATAACGCATGAAGTGATAAAAATATAGTGAAACGAGAGACGAACTGATAATTGTCGATGGAGAAGGGGATGCACGGGGGCATCCCAAGCTTAGACGCTTGAGTCTCCTTGAATATTTCTTGGAGATGCATGGGGGCATCCCCAAGCTTGAACGCTTGACACTTCTTAATCTTCTTTCATCATCTTCCCTCGCACACTTGAAAACTCCCTTCATACATAACGCATCATAATCTGATTAGCGAGGTTAGTACCCATAATAAAATAATTTTTATCTACTTTAAATAAAGATAATCCTAAAGGGGTACTGTTTATCAAGATTGTCAAAAAGTTTTCGCAAAGAAAAAGCAAGCTTAAGGTTTGCAAAACGAAGAAAAGGCAAAACAGGACAGAATCTGTGAAAAACAGACCAGCAGGTAGTAAAGAATTTTTTACGGATACTTCTGCAACTCAAATCAAAAAACTCAGAACATACGAAAGTTTCGTAATTATATAGAGTACGCTGTGTAAAAAATTCAGCTCAAAAAGATGAACTGGGATTTTTCTCTGATTTGTCTAGTCACGAGGACAGAATCTGTTTTCTGGACAGCATGTCACAACTTTCGCTTCCCTTGTCGTATGAGGCTATAAAAGATACAAATCTTGAAAGTAAAGATAAAATGGTGTTGCTACAGTAGTAAAAATCATCAAGACCACTAAAAACAGAAGAAAAACAAAAAGTAAATCCTAAATTCGTTGCGGGCTGCCTCCCGAAAGCGCTTCTTTAAAGCCATTAGCTAGGCTTAATGCAAATAGTTCAAGTCTTTTCAAGAAAATAACTAGCCCGTGTGACGGACTCAAAAGGCAACTTAATCTTTTTCCTAGGGAAGTGTTCCATCCCTTTCTTGAGAGGGAATTGGAATTTTATAATCCCTTCTTTCATATCAATAACAGCACCTACGGTGCGAAGAAAAGGACGCCCCAAAATAATTGGACAAGAAGGTTCACATTCAATGTCCATAATAGTAAAATCAACGGGAACATAATTGTCATTGACAATGATAAGAAAATCATCTATATTCCCCAAAGGTTTCTTTACGGAAGAATCGACAAGACGAACACCAAAAGAAGAAGTATCAAAAGGTTTCAACTCAAATATATCATACATTCTTTTGGGCATAACTGAGGTACTAGCTCCAACATCACATAAAGCATAGCAAGAAAAGTTATTCAACTTAATTTTAATCATGGGATCCCAACCATCTTCTAGCTTTCTAGGTATGGAGGCTTCTACCCTAAGCTTCTCCTCCCTAGATTTGATGAGAGCATTAGTGATATGCTCCGTGAAGTCAAGATTAAGTGTGCTAGTGTGGGGGTCTCTAGACATCTTGTGAAGGAAACGAATAACTTCAGAAAGGGTGCAATTAACAAAATCAAGGTCACTACTATCAAGTAAAGTGGTAGTGGTGTCCTTTAGGCTCACTTCTTTGGTAGCTTCTATAGTCATAGGAATTTCTTCTTCTACGATTGAGGTCATAGCATCACCATTAATAGGTCCTATTGGACTAGGGGTGCATTGGGTGCTAAGAGTTTGGATATCCTCAACCACTTGGATAGTAGCAATAGTATGGTGTGTAGGAAGACTCTTAATCCTATCTCCTTCCTCCTTTTCTCTAGCCCATTTCTCTTTGATTTTAGCCATCATCCTAATATTTTCATTAATTTTCAATTAGATGGCATTCATAGGAGTGACCTTCCTCTCCTCAAGGGGAGAAGTTCTAATTTTAAGTAATTCTACTTTGTGGGCTAAATTTTATACCTTGACGAGAGGGTATCTAGTTTGTCTAGTTTTTCCTCTACACTCTTGTTGAAGGCCTTTTGGGTAGTGATAAAGTCTTTAAGCATACTCTCTAATTCAGAAGTGGAGTTTTTGGTGCTAGGATAAGTGTTGTTGTTCCCATTGTTGTTGGAGGGGAACGGTCTAGGATTGCTACCAAAGTTACTCCTATAAGCGTTGTTCTTGAAGTTGTTTCTAGAGATAAAGTTCACATCTACTTGATCCTGAGCAATCAAAGAATTTAATGGAACATTTTGAGGATCAATAGGAGATTGCTTGGTAAGTAGAGACATAATCAAGTCAACTTTTTCATTTAGGGAGGAGATCTCCTCGACAGAGTTTACCTTCCTACCTGTTGGAGCTCTTTCGGTGTGCCATTGGGAATAGTTGGTCATCATCTCATCGAGAAGTTTTTTGGTAGCACCAAGTGTAGTTGACATAAAGGTTCCTCCCGCGGCCGAATCTAATAAGTTCCGCGAGGTAAAGTTTAAGCCTGCATAAAAAGTCTGGATAACCATCCAAGTAGTCAAACCATGCGTAGGGCAATTCTTAACAAGAGATTTCATGCGTTCCCAAGCTTGGGCAACGTGTTCATTATCCAATTGCTTAAAATTCATAATAAAGCTCCTCAACTGGATAATCTTAGTAGGGGGATAGTACTTCCCGATAAAATCATCCTTGCACTTATCCTAAGAATCTATGCTATTCTTAGGCAAGGATTGAAACCAGATTTTTTCTTCATCCCTCAAGGAAAAATGAAATAGCTTAAGATTAACAATATCACCATCTACTTCTTTGTACTTTTGCATATCACAAATCTCAATAAAATTATTTAAATGCAAAGCATCATCATCTCTAGCACCAGAGAATTGATCTTTCATAACAAGGTTCAGCAAAGCAGGTTTAATCTCATAAGAAGGTGCTGAAGTAGCGGGTGTAGCAAAAGGAGTGCAGATAAAGTCACTGTTGTTGTGACTAGTGAAGTCACACAACTTGGTGTTCTCAGAGGAACCCATAGCAGCAGCAAGCAAGATAACTATTTTTTTTGATTTTTGATAAAAGACACTAAATCAAAAACTGAAAGGTAAACTAACAAGACTGAAAAGCAAAGATAAAAGATAGTTTGCAACTCCCCTATCTTAAAGAGTGGAGTCCCCGGCAACGGCGCCAGAAATTTTCTTGATACACGAGATACTTCTCTCTCCTCGTTGGTTACCCCGAGTGGAACGTGAGATGTAGGGTAGCGGCAAATTTCCCTTGGTAAAGATACCAAGGTTGAAAACATCGTCTCCCGTAGGACTCCAACGGCAACAAGTAGGTGGTGAAGTGAACAATGGCGCCGTTTACAACCTAAGGTTGCTTACTTCACCTGGACCTGCACAAACAACAGATAGCTTTTCTCCCAACGAGTACAGAGGAGTTGTCAATTCCACCGGCCTTGTTGTTTACAAAGGATAAATCGCACGGGATAATAATGATAGTGAGAGCTACGGAAAAGTAATACTGAAAGTAAACTGAAGGTGTAAACAGTGGTGAAAATATGGACCTGGGTCCTATGATGTTCACTAGTGATGTCTCTCTCCCAAAAGACGATAAAATAGCCATGCGTGGTAAACAAATTACAGCTGGGCAATTGACAGAATTATGTGCGCAAACCAATGCTAATTATGCTATGCAGAAAGGAAGAGGCTCAAAAGCATGGGCGGTACGCCAAGACAAGTAGACCGAAATCCATCTGCATCTACCCACTAATCATCCACCTTGAGATATCTATCTAGAACATCTCGCTGGTATTAAGTTGTGAATCCCACCCAAACTGTAAACTCAAAGAAACAGACAACTGAATTAAAGAACTTTTCGTAAAGTAAAAAATCCTTGCTACCGCAAGTACAAGCACCATTGTTTTCCCCCTAGTCGCAACATCACATCCCCTAGACTCATGTTTCTCTCACTCAAGCTAGTCATCGGGGGGCATGAACCCACAATCATGCATAACGCTCCCTCTTGGAGTCACTACCTACTACTTGGCCAAAGCAATAAACAGAAACGGAGAACATGCAAGAATTACTCAAGAACATAAATATAAAAAAGGAGAATCAAGTATATAACTCAATCACAATCTAAACATAATCTCATAATCCATCGGATCCCCGAAAACTCAGCATAGCAACAGCAGAAAGATTACATATTTGCCTCGATCATGTAGGGAAGATCACGAGGTCTAATCCATGAAGAACAAAGAGGGGAGGAGAACATCACATAGCTACTGATAATAGACCCATGGGCCAAGGTGGACTACTCACGGTTCATCCGGGAAGCATCCATGGTGGTGGAGAAGCTCCCGGAGATGGTTCCTCCCTCCGGCATGGTGCCGGGAAGAGGTCTTCTGGTGCTCCCGATCTTGGAAGCGCAGCGGCGGCGGAACAGAGGAGAGATCGCAGAAAAGGGTTCCGTCCCCGAGGGTTTCTCATCATGGGGAATAAATAGGAGAAAGGGGGCAGCCAGAGGTGGGCCAGGGGCTCCAGGCGCCCCCCTAGCGCGGCCAGGGGCCTGGCCATGCCCTCTGGCCGCCCGGGCCCCCTGGCTCCCCTCTGTCCCCTCTCGGGCTCTTCGCGAAGCTTCCGGTACGCTGATTTTTCCTATATTTTTCCCGGAATTTTTCTGGTACTTTTAATAAGGGGGAAACCTGAAATAGAAAAATAGCAGAAAACAGGACCTGGCATTGCGGCGCACTGAGTTAATAGGTCAGTCCAAATATGATCAAACGTGTATGGAAGTTCATCATTATCATAGCCATATCACACAAAAGAGGCATGGAGCAAGCATAAATTATAGATACGTTTTGGACGTATCACCCGATTATGCCGCCGACGACACCGTTGACGAGTAAGACTACTTCGTCGATGACCGTACCCCTACCATCGAGCTTCCAGGCAAGCATAGCCATTCTCTTCGCCAGATATCGCCTATCTTTTCCGTACATTTCTTTCACTAGGCATGGTTACTGCTGCTACGTTACAATCATATTCAATTGCATAGCCTATTTTTTTCACCCCTTGATGTACCTTCCTTTATCCTATGCTGCCTATAAATATATATTATATTCAGCAGTGAGCCCTGCGCTTTGTTAGTCAACTAGGATTAGATAGCGGGCCGTGATCACTCATGGGATTGACGCGGAAACAATATATTAACTGTAACAGGTACGGTAGAATGTAGACACCGCCTAAAACCCCCTAGCTCGGCTCTGCCGAGCCACCATCAAGTGGGAGCTATCAAGGAGTAATCCTTGTACTCCACTCGTTGCTGACTCTGTATAGCCACTCTAGGTACCTGAGCAACGACTGTCCTTAAAGGTAAGAGTAGGGCGACCCAACGATGCCCGTGAGCGGTATTTTGTCGGGAACGACAGGGAGGGTACGACCGACGTTACTAGCGTGCTTGGCCCCTGCTCGTATCTTGCGAGAGTTAACAAACGACGAAAAGTCGAGCTCTACCAAGAGCACATGCGAGACAAGGTAAGGAGACGGTTCACCTTGTTGGGAACCGCATGCTTTGACGGGATGAAAGGGCAGGCCCCGACGTTACTTGTGGTCCTTGTTGCTGTTCGTTGTCCGTTGTGTTGTTAGTCATACAGCGATAACGTTTGTCTGCGAGATAATATTAAAGTGCTAAATGGTTCAGCGGGTGACTTGAGAGGCCTGTTGGTCTATACACACTACCTTCACGTGGGATAAGGAGTTATGGGCTCCCCTGCTTCGTAATTTGTCTGAAAGCTCTTCACACGTCAGCAATACCGCGGCCTGCACCGAGAAGTGGTGTTTCTTCATCCGGACAGTGTATTTGGATTTTCTTTTGCACACTGTCCAGCCACGCACCGTGCAGGAGCGTGAAGGGTGAGGGTTCCTAAGCCCCGGATCGCATAGGATATAGTCTGGCGGATGGCCTCTCTGTTGAGCCTAGGATGGGATGCGGCGTGTGGGATAGCTTCGGTGGGGCGTTCCCCATCAAGGTGCCCGCCACCCTGGAGATCCGAGCTTGCAGGCTGAACAGTAGTGCACCCCTGCAGGTAGTTTAATCTATTCGAATAGCCATGTCCACGGTAACACGACGCTTTATGCTGAAGCTGGATCTTGCCACTATAAACTACTACAATTAAACTGTATGGTTTCGGGTCTTCTTCCTCGCAGGGAAGCCGAGGAAGGGAACTCGGAGGCATTATTATTGTGAATTATTACAACTTACTATCATACAATGCTGCAGCAACTTCTGCTTCATTGTTACTTTATGCTTTATATGAACTTTTTGCTACTCTCTTCTCATGCTGAAAGACTCGTCAGAAGATGCTAGTCTTCGATAGGCCTAGCTTCTTATCCTTATTCTGATTTCTACCTTGCATTACACTATATACAGCCTCCCCTTTCCACTTGATACAAATGCATAAATGCTTAGTAGTGGACGTAAGACTCGCGGGTATGCTAGATACTCACCCTTGCTTTATTTCCCATTTTATTTTTTCCCTGATCGGCCGCTGCAGTCGACGTTTGAGCCTTGGAGTCCATGAGCAGGAGATCCCTGATGCCGACCACCGCAACATGAAGATCCCCGATGCCTTCTACGGCGTCGAGTTCCCGTTGACCAGGAGTAGTTTGGAGGTTCCCAGGTAGGAGGCCTCGCCTTTTCAATCGTTGTTGATATTTGTGATAGCCTTCTTAAGGAAGATCTTGTGTATCTTGTGTCTGTACTTATATACTATTGCTTCCGCTAACTTTGTGCTTTCGAGCTGTTGTGTTCGAGCCCTCGTGGCCCCTGTCTTGTATTAAACAACTTGTATTATTTTATTTATAGAGTTGTGTTTTGATATCTCACCATGAGTCCCTAATCTCTATCGTGTACCTTGCGTGTATGATTACTGTACAAGGATTGATTTTGGGGGCGTCACACATATCTACCTATCAAGGCATTTCTATAGCCGTTCTGAGATATATTTCCATGCAACAACCACCTCTTCATGACTTGATCTTCATGTCATATGTGTTCCTGCTACACTGGCAGCGGCATACATTGCATACATCATGATAGCTACATCTTCTTTATGATTTGAGTACCTTGTAAAGTGTGAAAGATCTTCTACCCTCTTGTAAATTAGAGTGTTGCCCTTAAGTGAGAAAAATATCCCAAAGTGGACAAAATAAAAGATCCCAAAGAGGACAAATGAGAGTTAAATAGAAAGATCCATTGTGGCCACCAAAAAAATACAAAAAAAGAGAAAAAAAGATAAAAAAAGAGAAAAAGAAAATAAAAAGAGAGAAAGGGGCAACAGTACTATCCTTTTGAAAGATCCACACTAGTACTCCCTCTTATCCTTGTACTCCATAGAGATGATCATTCATGCATATAGCTAAGTGGGGACCTTCACACTATAGAACTTGGCTTGCATGTTCCAAGGATGAGCCTCCTCAAAAGAGCTCTAGGTCTTCATGAGCGAGCAAGTTAGATGCACCCGCACTAGTTCCATTAGAGAGCTTTCTATCTCATATGTGCATCCGTTGCATGGAAATCCCTACTCCTCACATCATATCTACCATTTGTCCTTCTCTCCTATGATTTTCCTCATTGATGTGAGCCTTTCTCATCCTTTCATCTTCCTTCTCCACCATATTTATCTCTTTTCCATCCTAAGTGTCAACTTTCGTGCTTACGCTCATCCATTGCATGAGTGCTCAAAATATCGAAAAGGAGTGGATCAAATTGACTTGTACCTGGCTAGTGGTCCGGGGACGAGTCAAGATAGGATTCCAAAGAAGACCAAGTGTGAAACTTTAGTAGATTCAGTTATCAACAAAAATACTTTTTTCTCGTATTCCCTATCCCCCTTCTTGCACGCAAACACCATTTGGAGACATTCGAGTCACGGACAGCGAGAGCTTTTGCACCTAATGTTCTTTCGTTGCTTGTTTCAATGCTAATATAGACTTGCATGTTATGACTTGAATTGAATCACATACCTTGATTGCTTTACTTTTCAAAGTTCTTATATGGTTGCTAGCATGTCACCACAGAAATTATGCTTGTTATCATTTACCTACTCGAGGACGAGCAGGAATTAAGCTTGGGGATGTTGATACGTCTCAAAAGTATCGATAATTTCTGCTCGCTCCATGCATATTTTGTGTGATATTGCTATGATCTAGATACACTTTCATACATTTTTTATCATATTTGGACTAACCTATTAACTCAGTGCACCCCAGTGCCAGTTTCTATTTTCTGCTGATTTTCTATTTCAGTTTTCCCCATATAAAAAGTGGTCCAAAAATTAGGGAAAAATCAGATAAAAAATCAGCGTGAAGGAAGCTTCCAGAGCCTCGAAGGAGGGCCATGGGGCCACCACCAGGTGCCCAGACGGCCACCTAGCGCGACCAGGGGCCTGGCCGCGCCAGGGGGGCGCCTGGAGTCCTGGTGGCCCCCTGGCTGCCCCCCTTTGCCTATTTAATCTCCGTCACAGGAAACTTCCGAAGAGAGTATCCTTTTTCGCGATCTTGCCTATGTTCCTCCTTCGCCGCGCTTCCAAGATCGGGAGCACCATCAAGACCCTTCTCGGCACCCTACCGGAGGGAGGATCGACCTCCGAGAGCTTCCCCTCCAACATGGACGCTTCCCGGATGTGCCGTGAGTAGTTTCCTTTGGACCATGGGTCCGTGATCAGTAGCTATGCGATGTTCTCCTCACCTCTTTGTTCTTCATGGTTTAGACCTCGTGAGCTGCCCTACATGATCGAGGCACATATGTAATCTTTATGCTTTTGCTATGCTGAGTTTGATGGGATCTGATGGATTATGAGATTATGTTCAGATTGTGATAGAGTAATATAATTGGTTCTTATCTTTTGTATTTTTGTTCCGAAGTAATTCTTGCATGTTCTCTGTTGCTGTTTATTGCTTTGGACAAGTAGTAGGTAGTAACTCCAAGAGGGAACGTTATGCTCGATTGTGGGTACATGCCCCCTGATGACATGCTTGAGTGACAGAAACATGAGTCTAGTGGATGTGATGTGGCCAGAAGGGGGAAAACAACGGTGCTTGTAACCGCGGTTGCAAGGATTGTTTACTTTACGAAAAGTTCTTTTTAATGCAGTTGTCTGTTGCTTTGGGTTTACACTTTGGGTGGGGCTCGCAACTTAATACCAGCGAGATGTTCTGGATAGATATCTCAAGGTGGATGATTAGTAGTAGATGCAGATGGATTTCGGTCTACTTATTTTGGTGTACTGCCCATGCTTTTGAGCCTCTTCCTTTATTTTGTAGCATAGTTAGCATCGCGGTGCGTTTATAATCCTGTCATTTGCCCATTTGTAATTTTTTTACCTCGCATAGCAGTTTTATTGTCTTTTGGGAGAGAGACATCGCTAGTGAACATCACGGGACCCCGGTCCATATCCTCATCATTGTTTACAAGCTCATTTATTTTCTCGCATTTACTTTCAGTTGCTATCATTATCATTATCCCTCGTGTTTTGATCCTTTGTAAACAACAAGATGAGAGTGCAATATATCGACCAGGGGGGGTGAATGGGAGATTTTCAATTTTGCTACCAGATTTTGATTTTCTTCAGGATTGAAGCAATCATGAAGCTGAAGAAGTAACCAAAATCATGAAGAAATAAAACTTCACAGAATGTAATCATCAGGGCAGCTCATCATAATGCAACAGAAATAAATCAATTCAGATAAGCAGAAGTGTTTCAGATGCATAGTATGAAGACTAATAGCAGAGGGAGAGCTGAAGCATAAGTAGTCAACATAGATACTGAAGACATAATACTGAGGCTTAAGAGATTGAGGAGATATCACCAGAAATTCAAAACAATGGTTTGCTAGACCAGTTCAAGTTGCTGTGACAACTCTACGTCTGGTTGGAGAGGCTGAGATTCAACTCAGAAGACATAGTATTCACCTTGTTCTCCTTGAACTAAAGTCCTCAGACTCCATCCAATAACTCAGGTGAGTCTTCAGGGTAGACTCCCGAAACCTTTACAGACTCAGTCACTCCGGGAAGTCACAATTGCATCTTGACTTCCTCAGACTGAAGACTTCTACACCGGCTGGAAGATCACAGTCTTCAAGAGTAAAAAGCTTCGGATCACTCAAACCGACTTCCTCAGAAATGCTCAACTACTCAGGCTGGTGGTTTTCCTCACATAGGTTCTTCAGTTTCCTCAGAGGTGGGTTGCTCTCAAATGACAAGTGTCAGTTTTTCTCTCGGAGCAGCCAACCCACAAATGGGGCTGGGGGTGGCTATTTATAGCCGCGGAGCAACCCGAGGCGAAAGGACATAAATGCCCATGCATGCAATTACTCTCATGCCCTCGGAAATGACCGTTGCTAGACAAGTTCTAGCCTCTCACCACGCAACACGTGGCACGGTCAAAGTATTCTCTCTCCAGACTCCTCAACCGAAGTTAGTTACCTCAGTGTCCTGAAGAACAACGTCTCAGACACATGAGGACTGAACTTCTACTGCAGGAGATCTCACTCTCTTCAGGAGAACTGCACTCGCAGTCTCCAGACTCCTCAAACGAAGACAGATTCCTCAGTGTCCTGAAGAACAACGTCTCAGACACCCGAGGAACTGAACTTCTACTGCAGGAGATTTCCTCAGGGTTTTTCTTCAGGATTCCTAACTGAGCACTTCCTCAGACCTTCGGAACTCGTTTTCTTCAACCCCTCCAACAGTGCGGTGTTTTCCTATGACTCAAGAAGTATAAAAAGTCTTAGCGAAGACTACGCTTCAACTTCGTCTTCAGCGCGAACTTCCTCAGGATCGTCTTCCGCTTCAGCTTCAACCGAACGCTTCAGGATCCTACTTCATCAGGATTTCGTGCAACCTCATTACTCAAGAAGTATAAAAAGTCTTAGCGAAGACTACGCTTCAACTTCGTCTTCAGCGCGAACTTCCTCAGGATCGTCTTCAGCTTCAGCTTCAACCGAACGCTTCAGGATCCTACTTCCTCAGGATTTCGCGCAACTTCATTCTTCAGGAGACACACCGATTTCTCCAATGTTCCTCAACATTTTGGGGGGGTCGACATTGGTGGTTAAACACCTCATCAGGGACTGTTCTCCTGTGTATACTCACAAACACATTAGTCCCTTAACCATTTTGTCATCAAACTCCAAAACCTCAAGGGGAGGGCACTTGATGCACTTACAATCTCCCCCTTTTTGGTGATTTGATGACAATCAGGTTAAGCTTCAACGGGGATAAAATTATGAGTTTGAAAAAAAAACTTTGAAGAACATTTTTAACATTAAGCTGAATATAGTGAAGCTCCCCCTGAGGATATGCATATAAGTTGAAGAATGTTTAATATCTAAAGCATTTTGAGGTATATGAGGAGCTCCCCCTATATCCAGGCATTTTTGTAGCAGTGCATGTTATGAAGTGTTTGAGGAATTAAACAACGCACTGATAGAGATGTTTGCAAAGATAATCACATGCATATATGATAAACGTGAGGAAATAGCATGAGGTAACTGAGGAATAGTATCAGGCAAACACCAAAATTACAGTTTACAACTCGTTACAAAAAAAATCTGAAGAAAGAGAGTTGTAACTGAAGAACCCCATAACTAAAACCCGCTTGAAGACTAACAAATTTCTCCCCTTTGTCATAAAATGAACAAAAAAAGGGAAAAACTGAAGCTAACGCCCCTTTGAAGTTGCTTCAAGGCTGAGGTGAGTCACGCCTGAGGCAATCCGTTGCAGTGTGAGGGCAGGCAGCAGTGTCTTCAGATTCTTCAGCAGTCATCTCCTGGTTTGAGGAATAAGAGTCCATGGCCGGAGGAGGAGTCGTGCAGCGTCTGAATTGCCTCGGGGGTTTGATCGCCGGAATCGGAGGCTTTTGAAGATCCAATTGTGCGATGTCTTCAGGGGTGAGTACTTCTTTCATCAAGGCATCAAGATGTTGATATGTATGATGATTATATTGATGCACTTTCTTCACTGAAGAATGCGTCTGAGCCATATAGCTGAGAATTTCAGAAAACTGACGCTTCACACAATCATGATTACGATCAACTTTCTGATGAAGACTAATCAGAAGCTCTCGGTCAGTCATCACTCGAGCCTGAGTTGTATCCTCAGTTGAGGCATGAGTTCTTGTTTCATCAGTTGTGCGAGACTGAGGATGACGAATATTTCCACCGAGGGAATTGGTCGGGAGAACTTCTTCATAGAAGATGCCTTTTCCTTTGTCATTTGTGGCAATTGTATGCTAAAGCACTTCGACAGGCGGCAGATAGGTCCTGTGATTCGGGTGATCAGGTTGATACTCAATTCTTGTTACGGCTCGGATGAGCTTCATGATCCATGGCGCGTATGGCTTCAGGATGTGTGGGTTCTGTGCAGCATCAACAAGAGTTCTGAAGAAGAAGTCAGGAATGTTGATCGGCCCAGACATGCAGAGGTTGTGAAGTATGTTCTTCATGACACCAACTACTTCTTCAGCTGAGGATTCATAGCCTTTAATGGGGCAGAAGGTTTTCGCCAGAATCCGATACAATGTACTCGGCAGATACTGAAGCTCAGAGACTGGAAACTTTGTGCGAGCTAGGGCTTCAGGGGCCAGAGGCGTCATGAGCATGTTCATCAACTCATCTCGAAGAATTTGAGACCCATAGGAACAGGCCGCAGGGGAAGTGCACTGAGGCAACTCAAGTATGTCAATTGCTTCAGGAACAGTGATGGTGTAGTGATGATGCTCAGTCATCCATTCGAGGACCCAGGTGGTGATATCCAGAGGATTTCCTGAAACATACAATGTGGCATAGAACTGAGGCACAAGCTCTTCATTCCAGTGTATGCATTCAGAGCAGAATTGAAGCAGCTGGGCATGATGTAGATCCTGAAGCACATTGTTGAAGCAAGGAAGTGCTTCCATATCCATCAGAGGAATATGCTTGTGTGGAAATATTTTGTTTTGCTTATATAGCACTGAAGCATAGTAATTCTTCTGAGTGGCAGTCCAGAACCTCAGCAGCTTTCGAGGTGGAGCAGAGTGATACGGATTTTGAATCCCCTCTTGAAAGAAACTCATGGCGTTGAAGAAATCAGTAGCATCAAAGCTTGGAGTGTCATCAGCTTCAAGGTCACGGAAGAATGGTTGCTTCTGTTTTGGACACAAGGACCGAGCTTGAATTGGGCCTTGAGGTGGTGAAGGCGCTTGAGGCACTTCAATCTGAAGAGAGGCTTGAGGCTGAGGTGGAGGTTCAGCAGATGCTTCAGGCTCCTTGGGGACCTTGGGAAGTCGAGGTGATGTGGCCTGTTTGTCTTCAGAGCCATCCTTTGAGGTGTCAGCATTTGCGTTGGTACTGTTTTCTGCTTCAGGAGGAGCATTGGTGCTGTGCTCAGCTTCAGCTTCAGCGGCGGGTTGGTCAGACTTGGGAGCAGCAGCATGAGTATCAGTGGTAGTATTTGCTGCAGCATCAGTATCAGCAGTAGTGTGGGCTGCAGCATCAGTATCAGCAGCAGAGTGTGTTGGAGCACTGGAGGCTTCGGGGTCATCTGCATCAGACACTGAGGATGATGCACCAACAGAGGCTTCAGACTGCAGAGAGGTATCAGGAAGCACCTCGGTTACTGTATCAGAGTGAGGCTCAGGGGAGAAGACGGTGTGAGTGGGTGAGTTGGTCAGCCCAAAGTCTTCATCATGAACACGAGGAGTTCCATGATCCATGATGTCGATGTCCATGTCTTCAACTTCAGTGATAACTGGTGGTGGTGGGGACGATGGAGTGGGAACAATGGGTGTGGCAGCAGGTGGTGGTGTGAAGACGATTAAGCTGCGCTGAGGATTCTGTGGTGGAGTTGATGCAGCAGTAACCAATATGGTGGTTTCAGCGACATGTTTTGATGGAGGAGCTGAGGACAGAGGTGTAGCGTCAATTAGTTCATCCACAGTAGGCTTTTCGCAGTGGGTGGAGTTGAGGGTTGAGCTTCAGCCGTGCGCTTGAGGCTTTTGGCAGAAGCATCCGTGGGTGCTGAGGAAGCAGGCTGGCGAAGTTTCATCAACTTGGTCATCTGATGTGAGATCCGTTCCTTGGATTTGCCAATATATGTCCGGTTGGCAGCGAACTCAATGTTGAGACGTTGAACTTCAAATTGATGCTCAACGAACTCCTGAGGAGTAACTTCAGTGATAGGTTTCTTTTTGAAGTCACTGAGGAATTTCTTCAGTTTGGCCTTCAGCTGTTTCTGAAGATCTCGTTGATGAATCTCATTTATGAGGAATTGTTGAACATAGAATTTGATGTCTTTCGGGATGTCCAAATCATCAAGCGGAGTGTCAGGCTTAACAGACCAGATATCAATGTATTCCAAGATCTTCTTGGGATCAAGGAGAAGCGGGATTTCTGAACCCGTTGCTTCAGCTTTGCGTCGGGCCGCAGCACACACATATTCAATCTTATCAGCTTCAGTGGCGACGAAGCCGGCCAGATCCTCCAATTCATCTTCATCATCAGAAGATTGAGGAGTATGATGGATGGCGCCACGCATAGCAGTTTTCTTTGGTGAAGGGCGAGGGCCCCGTTGAAGAACTGTTTTGGTCTTCAGCTGATGCTGAGGCATTGTGGTTGAGGCCTCAGGAGCACCAGATTCATAGTTGTGTATTCTTGAAGAGGGGGCAGCACCATCTGTTCGTTGACATGAGGAACCAACAACTTGAGGCTTAGTTGAGGTCTTCGAGAAAGGTTTCATGCCCGGAGCCTTTTTGCGGTGCTGAGGCGGAGGTTGTTGTCTGGGTTGAGACTGATCTTGAGGCAGAATTTGTATTGAAGCAGTCATATCACGGACCAGATTCTTGACCCGGCTGCGAGTGCGTTTGAGGTATAGCTCATATGCCGCTGGAAAGTCTTCAGGAGTGCGCAGTGTGGTTGGATCAGGAACGACTCTAGGAGCTGGTGGAGGTCGAGTCTTGATACCCAAGGTCTTCAGTGGCGGATTGACTGCAAACATTTCCTCATGTTGAGGATTCAGCCATTGGTAGGCCACCCAACGCTTGGCCCATTCCCTCGTGATCTTCTGAACCCGTTTCTTACGTTCATCACTGGTTTCTCGTTCGGGAGTCTTCAGCTTTTCATATAGCTGAGGGGGCAAGTCTTTTGCGGTATCAGTATGCTTGCGCCGAGGAGGCATTTTCTTCAGCTGAGGAGACTGAGGAATTGTACGTTCGAGCTGAGCTGCAAATGAAGTGAGACTATGAGAACCATACGATTCCTCAGCAGACATGTACCTGTGACAGAATTAAGTTGCGAGGGAAGTGGGGTACGGTTATATGCGTTCATGAGGAATAGGCTGAGGAAAACAAAGGAATGAGGCATAGGTACAGGTCTCAGAAGGCTAGCAGTACAGTTGAGGATGAACTGGCTTGAGGACACAACAGTACTGAGGAATAATATGCTGAGGAATAAGCCACTGAGGAATAAGCATACCAGACTGAGGCGAATGCTGAGGAACAATGAGTCTTCGTCCCCGGCGACGGCGAAATCCAGCGACGTTAGCGCTCGAGCTTGAGGAGCTCAAGGACGGCGGCGCGAGAGTGAGAGAAGCGTTGGGGGGTAAATGGCCGAGGGAGGGGGTAGAGGGCTCTTTATAGAGGGGTAAAAACTGAGGGGTTGCGAAATTAGTGGACGAGATAGCCCCTGATTGTTGGGATCCTCAGTGGATATCGTGATGGTGGATAATTAAGGCATGCGGTAAAATCGCAACAAATTGAAGATAGTTGTAACAGAAAATCCGTGATTTGAGGATCTTGAGGACAAAGGCTGAAGACGAAGACAAATGGTCTCAGGCGAATGATGATGACTTAAGGTCTCAGCCTGAGGAATATATAATTTCCGGATGAACGCATATGAGATAGACAGATTAGATAAGTGAGCACCGAGGGATGGGTCCGATCACGTTCACCTAGTTGAAGAAGAAAAAACTGAAGATCAATAACTATAGGTGAACGCTGTTGAGGACAAACACAATAATCATCAGTAATGAAGACTTAGAATCCTGAGGAAGATCAATAACATCAAATCCTGAGGAAGTTGAGGAACACCAAATCCTGAGGTGTTTGGGCGGTGGCGCTACCCACCTTATAGGGAATGAGACACCTGATACCATACAATTGTCGTATGGATCTTGAGTCAATTCCACGTTAATTTCTTCACACTTAGCAAGGTAGTTCCTCATGAGTTAAGGAGTACGACGCATCGTGTGTTGTACATCAGGATTCTTCAATATTGTTTAAGCGTTAGGATGTGTGTCCATTCACTGGACGTTTGAGGAATCTAAGATATTTAGCTCACACCTCAGAGTGCTAAATCGCTTCTCATCCAAAGGCTTAGTGAATATATCAGCAAGTTGATCTTCAGTCTTCACGTGGTTGATGACGATATCTTCCTTCAAGACATGATCCCGAAGAAAGTGATACCGTATCTCAATATGCTTCGTCCTCGAGTGTTGTACCGGATTCTGAGAGATCTTGATGGCGCTCTCATTGTCACATAGTAGTGGTACTTTCTTCAGGTTGATGCCGTAGTCCTTCAGGGTTTGCTGCATCCAAAGAAGCTGTGAGCAGCTTGCACCAGCAGCAATGTATTCAGCTTCAGCGGTGGAGAGGGAGGCGCAGTTCTGCTTCTTCGATGACCAGCACACAAGAGAACGTCCGAGGAAATGACATGTTCCTGAGGTAGACTTCCGATCCACTCGATCTCCAGCATAATCTGAGTCTGAGTACCCGACGAGATCCAGCTGTGTGCCTTTTGGATACCATAAGCCTAGCGACGGGGTGTGAGCCAAATATCGAAGAATTCGTTTCACCGCTTGGTGATGCGATTCCTTTGGTGTCGCTTGGAATCGGGCACACATGCAAACGCTCAACATTATATCAGGCCTGGATGCACATAGATATAGCAGAGAACCTATCATGGAGCGGTATACCTTTTGATCGTAGTCCTTGCCATTTTCATCGGGGCCAAGTTGTCCGTTTTTAGGCATCGGTGTCTTGATGCCCTTGCAGTCTTGCATTCCGAATTTCCTCAGGCACTCCTTGAGATACTTCTCCTGAGAGATGAAGATGCCATTGCGTTGTTGACGAATTTGGAGTCCTAAGAAGAACTTCAGCTCACCCATCATCGACATCTGATACTGTTCACTCATCAAGAATACAAATTCTTCACTGTATTTCTTGTTAGTGCATCCAAATATTATGTCATCAACATAAATTTGACATATGAATAATGCATCATCATATCGTTTTGTGAAAAGAGTTGGGTCGAGGGAACCAGATTTGAAGCCCTTGCTGATGAGGAAGTCCCTTAGTTTGTCATACCAAGCCCGAGGGGCTTGCTTCAGTCCATAGAGGGCTTTCTTCAATCTGTACACCATATCAGGCTTCTTGGCGTCTTCAAAACCTGGAGGTTGAGCAACATATACTTCTTCCTCTATATTACCATTGAGGAAGGCACTTTTCACATCCATTTGATATAACTTGATATTATGATGATTAGCGAATGCAAGAATAATGCGAATGGACTCAAGTCTAGCTACAGGAGCGAAGGTTTCACCGAAGTCGATCCCCTCGACTTGAGTATATCCTTGAGCTACGAGACGAGCTTTGTTTCTGATGACTTGTCCATCTTCATCAAGTTTGTTGCGGTAGATCCACTTCGTGCCAATGACATTGTGAACTCTAGGATCAGGACGTTTGACTAGTTCCCAAACATCATTCAGTTTAAACTGAAGAAGTTCGTCTTGCATTGCCTGAATCCATTCCGCTTCTCGGAATGCCTCGGTGACTTTGGTGGGCTCTGAAATTGATACAAACGAGAAATGCCCACAAAAGTTAGCTATGCGATTAGCTCTTGTACGAGTGAGAGGACCTGGTAGGTCGATGTCAGCGAGGATTTTGTCCACTTGAACTTCATTTGCCACACGAGGAAGTCGAGGAGGATGATCTTGAGGCGCATCTTCTTCACTGTTGTCAGATTCGTCAGCATCAGTTTCAGGTGCTTCAGGAGCTTCAGGCGTATCAGGTGCCTCAGGATCAGGATCGTCATCAAGATTATTCGCTTCAGGATTTGGGTGTTCTTCAGGAGTAGGAGGTATGTGGATTTCTTCAGAATGATCCACAGGAATGATGTCACCAGCACCCATCTTCTTGATCTGTTCTTCAGGTGGTGCTTCACCTAAATCATGTGGCAGGTGCTCTATTGGGTTTCTTACCGACCATTAACTCGTATGATGTTTTATTGAAGAACTTGTGAAGATACACTCGATTGACGATGTGACAGGCAGTGTTGATTGCTTCAGCCCACCACTTGAGTGGAGTATTGTACTCAGCCAGCATCGTGCGAGCCATCTCGATGAGGGTTCGATTCTTCCTCTCAACAACGCCATTTTGCTGAGGAGTGTATGGCGCAGAGAATTCATGAGCAATTCCCAAGTCATCGAGGAATTCTTCCACACCGAAGTTCTTGAACTCAGTGCCGTTGTCGCTTCGAATGTGCTTGATCTTCAGGTTGTAGTTGTTCATGACTCGCAGGGCGAAGCGCTTGAGGATTGCTGGAGTTTCTGACTTATAGAGAAGAAAATGCACCCAAGTGTATCGTGAGAAGTCATCAACAATAACAAGACCATACATGTTACCTCCAAAGCTCGAATACTTTGGAGGACCAAATAGATCCATGTGAAGCAATTCCAGTGGTCTCATAGTAGTCATGATGGTCTTCGCTGGGTGATTGGCCTTGGTCATCTTTCCAGCTTCGCAGGCACCACAGAGCCGGTCCTTTGAGAATCTGATTTCCTCAATCCCGAGGACATGTTTCTTCAGTACCAGCTTCTGAAGATTTCTCATTCCAGCGTGGCCGAGTCTTCGATGCCATAGCCAGCACTCTGAGGCTCGTGCCAAGAGACATGTAGCAACCTGAGGACCTTTAGAGAAATCTACAATATACAGGTCACCTTTCCTAACCCCACTGAAGACTATGGATTTATCGCTAATCATGAAGACAATACAACCATGTTTTCCGAAGAGAACAGCGAGATCAAGATCACACAGCATAGATACAGACATCAAGTTGTATCCAAGAGATTCAACAAGCATGACTTTATCAATATGTTGGTCTCGAGAGATAGCCACTCTGCCGAGACCCAATACCTTACTTTTACCTTTATCAGCGAAGGTGATGGTTTTCTTTGAAGAAGGACTTAGTGATGATTCCATAATAAGACTTCTGTCACCAGTCATGTGATTTGTGCATCCACTATCCATCACCCATTCAGTCTTTCCCTGCAAATGAATTAGTATCTCATACAGCAAGTTATGAGCCAGTCTCAGTTTGAGGAGTTTAAGATTCCTCAGAATTAATTCCTCAGGATGTTCCTCAGGATTGATTCTAAGAAATCAAACAATATAATTATTCTTCAACTGACTCATTTATTGTTGTCTTGGGCATATGATCTGCAGAAATTGTAATTGCCTCAGGACATGTCCCTGCAAGAATGATTAGTTCTTAACCACCCACATCTTTATGGGTGGTTTTGAGGCACATGAGGATTGATGAGGATGGTGAGACCTAATGGGGTGAGAGATGGCAGCATCAGGATAAACAAATGAGTAAGCATTCTTATGAGGAGCTTCCCTGTGAACAAAATGGTTAGCAGATACATGATTATAATCATTTCCTTTTGAGGTATCGTCCTCAGATGATATCCTCAGCTCATTTGCATCTGCATTCACAGGAAGGTTAGTGATGAGGTCCTTTGGCACCCAGATCTGCTTGACTAGAGGACCGTTCCTGCAGTTAGTTCCGATGAATCTGGCAAATACCTCACCATTACCATTCTTAAACAGTTTATAGTTTGAGTCAAATGACTCAGTCATCACGTCTGAAGAAACAGCATCATAACCAGATAAGGTATAGGGATCAGGAGGAGGCATCATTGCTCGAGCCCAAATGGTCTCAGGATATTGTTCAGGTTTCCAGTAAGACCCATCAGGGTTGAGTCTCCGAGTGAATGCGATGCCTTCTTTCCTCGGGTTTCTATTGAGGATCTGTTTCTTGAGAATGTCACAGAGAGTCTGATGTCCTTTCAGACTCTTGAACATGCCTGTTTCCAGTAGACTCTTCAACCTAGCATTTTCTTCAGCAATGTCTATGGTATCCTCAGATGAGGGGTTAGATACCATAGAAGTAATAGAAATAACAGAGTCTAAAGACATTGAGGAACTAGACACAGATATAATTTGATCACGTTCAATGCATCTTAAACAGGGAGGATTGAATCCTTCTTGTGGAATGATGATCTGTTGGGAGAGGAGTGAATCATTTTCTTTCTTCAGATCGTCATGAGACATCCTTACACGTTCAAGTTCTTGTTTCCTCATGAGGAACTCATGAGACAGCTTTTCATGATCAGTAAGGAGTGCCTCATGCCGATTGAACAAATCATCAAACTTTGACTGAAGAATTTTTGATTCATCAGTCAACTTTTGAGTCTTCGTCATTTCCTCAACCAACATATCATCACTTTTGTTTAATGAGAACTGAGTCTTTTCAAGTGCACGTTGTTGCTTAGATGCAAGTTTAGCAAGTTTAGCATAGTTTTCATCAGGTTCTTTATCAGAGGGTTGATCTGATGATGAGTAAGAAGATACCTTGGAGGACTTGGCCATGAAGCAGAAGGAAGGAGTTGTGTCTTCAGCTTCATCATCAGCATGTGATGGACCAATTTCTTCAGTGCTGAAGATTGAATTTGAGACAAGTGTCGTGGCAAGAGCCAAACCAGCCACACCCTCAGATTCTTCAGATTCTTCTTCCTCAGCATCAGGGTTGGAACCAGATTCTTCCGAGTCCAATTCTTTCCCGAGATAAGCGCGAGCCTTTAGGGAACTGCTATTCCTGTATCCAGTAGACCTTGAGGATCTTGAGGATTTCTTCTTTGTCTTTTCATCAGAACTTTCATCTTTCCCTTTCTTCTTCTTCTTCAGTTTAGCTTCCTTTTCCCATAGAGGACACTCAGCGATGTAATGCCCAGGTTTCTTGCACTTGTGGCAAACTCTCTTTCTAGCTTCGACAAAATCATCATCTTTTCTTTTTCTTGAGGACGATCTTGAGGAATTTCCAAAGCGATTCTTCTTCGTGAACCTTTGAAACTTTCTGGTAAGGAGAGCAAGTTCACGGCTGAGAGTCTCAGGATTATCAGTATCAGCCTCAGACTCTTCATCAGAGGACACTCTTCGTGCTCTAGCTTTTAGCGCGCGGACCTTAGGCGTGGGGCTGTATAAGTCTCGTTTTTCAGAGAGCTTCAGTTCATGAGCATTGAGGCGCTCGAGAATGTCTGCTGGATCCAGAGTCTTGAAGTCCGGCCTTTCTTGAATCATCAGTGATAGGAACTCAAATGAGTCATCCAGTGACCTCAGCAGTTTGTTCACAACTTCATGATCTATGATATCAACAGCACCAAGAGCTTGAAGTTCATTGGATATGTCAGTGAGTCTGTCAAAGGTTTGTTGCACGTGCTCATTATCCAGCCTCTTGAACCGATTGAAGAGACTGCGGAGTGTGTCAACTCGTGAGTCTCGTTGAGCTGAGACTCCTTCATTAACTTTAGACAGTCTTGTCCATATCTTCTTTGCAGTATCTAGACCACTGATACGGTTGAACTGAGCCTTATTGAGATGACCACCAATGATGCTTCGAGCTTTTGCATCAAGCTGCCAGTTTTTCTTGACAACTTCGGGAGCAGTCATCAGATTTGCTTCAGGAATGCCTTGATCAACAATGTCCCACAGATCCTTGTCAATGGCTTCAAGATGCATCCTCATCTTGTTCTTCCAGTATGGATAGTCTGTTCCGTCGAAGATGGGGCAGTTTGAGGCAACGCTCATTGTACCTGAGGTCGACATAACTAAAACTCCAGGTGGTTAAACCGAATCACACAGAACAAGGGACTACCTTGCTCTGATACCAATTGAGAGTGCAATATATCGACCAGGGGGGGTGAATGGGAGATTTTCAATTTTGCTACCAGATTTTGATTTTCTTCAGGACTGAAGCAATCATGAAGCTGAAGAAATAACCAAAATCATGAAGAAATAAAACTTCACAGAATGTAATCATCAGGGCATCTCATCATAATGCAACAGAAATAAATCAATTCAGATAAGCAGAAGTGTTTCAGATGCATAGTATGAAGACTAATAGTAGAGGGAGAGCTGAAGCACAAGCAGTCAACATAGATACTGAAGACATAATACTGAGGCTTAAGAGATTGAGGAGATATCACCAGAAATTGAAGACAATGGTTTGGTAGACCAGTTCAAGTTGCTGTGACAACTCTACGTCTGGTTGGAGAGGCTGAGATTCAACTCAGAAGACATAGTATTCACCTTGTTCTCCTTGAACTAAAGTCCTCAGACTCCATCCAATAACTCAGGTGAGTCTTCAGGGTAGACTCCCGAAACCTTTACAGACTCAGTCACTCCGGGAAGTCACAATTGCATCTTGACTTCCTCAGACTGAAGACTTCTACACCGGCTGGAAGATCACAGTCTTCAAGAGTAAAAAGCTTCGGATCACTCAAACCGACTTCCTCAGAAATGCTCAACTACTCAGGCTGGTGGTTTTCCTCACATAGGTTCTTCAGTTTCCTCAGAGGTGGGTTGCTCTCAAATGACAAGTGTCAGTTTTTCTCTCGGAGCAGCCAACCCACAAATGGGGCTGGGGGTGGCTATTTATAGCCGCGGAGCAACCCGAGGCGAAAGGACATAAATGCCCATGCATGCAATTACTCTCATGCCCTCGGAAATGACCGTTGCTAGACAAATTCTAGCCTCTCACCACGCAACACGTGGCACGGTCAAAGTATTCTCTCTCCAGACTCCTCAACCGAAGTTAGTTACCTCAGTGTCCTGAAGAACAACATCTCAAACACATGAGGACTGAACTTCTACTGCAGGAGATCTCACTCTCTTCAGGAGAACTGCACTCGCAGTCTCCAGACTCCTCAACCGAAGACAGATTCCTCAGTGTCTTGAAGAACAACGTCTCAGACACCCGAGGAACTGAACTTCTACTGCAGGAGATTTCCTCAGGGTTTTTCTTCAGGATTCCTAACTGAGCACTTCCTCAGACCTTCGGAACTCGTTTTCTTCAACCCCTCCAACAGTGCGGTGTTTTCCTATGACTCAAGAAGTATAAAAAGTCTTAGCGAAGACTACGCTTCAACTTCGTCTTCAGCGCGAACTTCCTCAGGATCGTCTTCAGCTTCAGCTTCAACCGAACGCTTCAGGATCCTACTTCCTCAGGATTTCGCGCAACCTCATTACTCAAGAAGTATAAAAAGTCTTAGCGAAGACTACGCTTCAACTTCGTCTTCAGCGCGAACTTCCTCAGGATCGTCTTCAGCTTCAGCTTCAACCGAACGCTTCAGGATCCTACTTCCTCAGGATTTCGCGCAACTTCATTCTTCAGGAGACACACCGATTTCTCCAATGTTCCTCAACATTTTGGGGGGGTCAACATTGGTGGTTAAACACCTCATCAGGGACTGTTCTCCTGTGTATACTCACAAACACATCAGTCCTTTAACCGTTTTGTCATCAAACTCCAAAACCTCAAGGGGAGGGCACTTGATGCACTTACACAAGACCGAAGAGATTGACAACCTCTCTGAACTTCGTTGGGAGAAAAGTTATTTGTGTCGTGTGCATGTCCAGGTCAAGGAAGCAACTCTTGTCTAAAACAGTGCCATTGTTTCCTTGCCACCTACTTATCATTGTCGGAATCCTACTGGTCGATCTCAACCTTGGTATCTTCATCGAGGGAAACTTGCTGCTACGCTGCATTTCACCTTCCACTTGGGGTAACCAATGAAGGGTGAGAAGCAATTATCCTCTCTCGCGTATCACTCGGTGTAGGCTGACCCCGGCGAGCGGCGGAGGTGGCGGTCCTAGCGTGGGCTTGCTGCTCCTTCTGCGCGGAACGATGGTCGGAGGAGGCCTCTTGCTCTCCCGCTCGAAGACCACCGGTGATAGGCTCCTCGCGCGTGTGGTCTTGTTGGATATGTGCTCTAGAGGCAAATAATATGTGATTATTACAATATATCTAAGCAAGTTCATAACCAGTTTCATACTGTGCTAGAACTGTATCAGTGGAACAATGATACAGGTGTGGTATAGAAATGACCAACATTCCTAGTTAGCCTCTATATAACTAGTTCATGACCAACATTCCTAGTTCGTGGTTTCGCAATCATGGACCATCAAGTCAATTGGCTGTGAGGTCACCTCAATAGATGAATGACGTGATGAACATTACCCAATGTAAGTATTGCAACATGGTCAAATCATGAAGGTTCAATGTTGTAATTAAAAATGTAGTAGACCGTTCCTTAGACCGTGAGATCACGCATAATTGCTATCTTCTCGGATGCTTTGACCTACATCCACCGATTGACTGAAATATGATGGCCATAAAGGTGTATCTTGGGTATTCCATTGAGATATGTTTAGGAGTTTTCATTCAAGAGAGGGATTTTTCAATCCATGTAATGAAAAGATACTAAGTGTAAGGCCCGATATGCGGTACTGTTCCTGATCTAGATGTTTCCATCTAGATCCGGGGACGAAGCACATATCGGTCCCACCGCGACATATGACAAGGCCATATGCCCCGGATTTCCAACATGATATCACAACATTACCGCTATAAGGATACAACATCTCATACAATCGGCATACAACTTCCTTAATACAATACATCAGCGGCAGATACATGTCTGAGTACAGACTACAAACAATTTCCTAGTGGCAAAGAGAAAATCATCGATCCCCATAACCGCACGGGTCCAGGCCCTCCGCCAGGATCCGCCTAACTAGTCGTCGTCGAGCCTCCACGTGAAACGTCGATCACCATACCTGTTGTCGACCAAGAACCCTGAAAAGAGTTTGGGGGTAGTATCATGAGTACAGAAGTACTCAGCATCGAACTGTAGTGGTCAACTGACCCAGCAAGGACTTCATCACTCGTCATTCTAGGATAACTAGTAGTTCACGGTAAGGATGGGGTAAGTGGTGAGGTTGCTGCCGCACTAGCATTTATGAAGTGGCTAACGATCTAGAGAGTAAGATAAGAAGCCAAGCATTCGATGAGGAATCGCCTCCAACAAGTCTTGCTATCAGCTACTTACACAAACATAACACCTATCCTATCCTTGTCCTCCCCTTCGCATCCCGACGAAGAAGAAGCAGTCAAGGCACACACACATAGATCAAGTTATTAATATTATCTCAGTTATTGTTGTCTATGAACAAGGAGTAGGTCTCAAGTCGTCCATAACCGTGGACACGGCTTCTCGAAAAGATGTAACCCTACAGGGGTGCACCAACTTCCCATTACAAGGCTCCGCACGCACGCCCATCTCTCTCAGTCAGGCCTGTTAAAGACACTCATTGAAAAGTTGTTCCGAGAGATCCGGTACGACAGGTGCCTCTAACTAACAACGCACAAATCCGAGTTGCCCCCGGTGAGTCGACATCCAACTCAAAAGTCGGCCGCGCTCTCGAATCGGTCTCTACTGTCTGGACGAGGTCGGGATAACCTACCCTCGCCCGGGCAGGCTCCCTAGCTTCCAGATTTGGACCAACAGGATATACCATCCCACTGGCCCAAATTTTTTTAAATCCACTGGCTGCAGACTAGTTATGCATTCGGTTTTCAAATGGTAAAATCTGCTTGGGACACAACTCAGTGCAACAACCAACTCTCTTTAACAAGATAAACATGAAAACTAAAAAGAGTTCCGGCAACAAACTAAACAAAAGCCAAGGCTCTTGCTAAAGACAAACTAAGACTAAGACTAAACATGGCAGTAGCTATGAAAAGGTAAAGAACACACAACAGCAAAAAGATAAAGAGGAAAAGTCCTATGATGTGTTCTAAATTTTGAAAGTGGAGCGTGTTTCTCTACCACACAAAGTAAGACGGGAACTAACTTGTTATGAACAGCAAGCAAAGCTAAAGAAAACTAAAAATAAAACCTAAGAGCGAGACGCTCCAAGCATAGCACATAACGCATGAAGTGATAAAAATATAGTGAGACGAAGGATGAACTGATGATTGTTGATGGAGAAAGGGATGGACGGGGGCATCCCCAAGCTTAGACGCTTGAGTCTCCTTCAATATTTGTTGGGGATGCATGGGGGCATCCCCAAGCTTGAGCGCTTGACACTCCTGGATCTTCTTTCATCATCTTCCATCGCACACTTGAAAACTCCCTTCATACATAACTCATCATAAGCTGATTAGAGAGGTTAGTACCCTTAATAAAATAATTTTTTCCCCACTGGATATAAAGATATTCTTGAAGAGCTACTGTTTCTCAAGAGTGCCAAAAAGTTTTTGCAAAGAGAAAGCAAGCTTAAGGTTTGCAAAAGTTAGGAGAGACAAAACGTGGAAGAATCTGTGAAAAACAAAACAGTAGGTAGTAAAGAATTTTTTAGGGGCACTTCTGCAACTCAAATCAAAAAACTCAGAACATAAAGAAGTTTCATAATTGTATAGAGCATTCTGTGTAAAAATGTCAGCTCAAAAATATGAACTGGGATTTTTCTGGAATTTTTCTGGTCACGAGGACAGAATCTGTTTTCTGGACAGCATGTCAGAACTTTTACTTCCCTTGCCGTAAGAGGCTATAACTTGGCACAAAGCTGAAAAATAAACATACAATGATGTTGATACAGTAGTAAAAATCATCAAGACACAACAAAATCAAAAAGAAAAACCTAAATTTGTTGCGGGCTGCCTATCGAAAGCGCTTTCTTTTATGCCTTTAGCTAGGCTTAAAGATTATAAAAGATGCTCTCACAAGAGAATGGGAATTTTAGCAAAAGAGAGCATCAAGAAGCAAATTTGAAACACATTTAAGCCTAACCCACTTCCTATGCATAGGCATCTTGTAAGAAAATAAATCAAAGAAGCACAAAGTGACATGCATAGGAAGGTGGAACAAGAACAACTTCGAAAGTTTCAGTGTAGAGAGAGGTGTTTTTGTCACATGAAAGTTTCTATAACCAAACTTTCCTCTCTCAAAGTAATTTTCAGTAATATCATGAACAACATCAAGAATATAACTATCATATAAATCATATTGTTCATGACCTACAAGCACACGTGTATTGTTTTCAACACGGTTTTTAGGATCATAAGATAAATGCAACCCATCACATTGAACTTTGATAAGAGGAAAATTCTCCGGAGTTGGAGATTTTAAAAGGATGATAGAACACTCAAGTGTGGGTGCGATAGCAAAAATTTCATGCTTAACATGAGGAACTATAGCAAGTTCATCTCCGTAAGCATCATCCATAGTGGCATCAAGGCCATAAGCATAGAAGGAATCAACTTCATCAAAAAGGGATATTTCAAAAGAATCCATAGGATCATAATACTCATATAAGGTAAGAGTCAAAGAGTTACTCTCATTAGAAGGTAGACATGGATGGCTCCATTCTTCCTCCTTTTGTTCGTCACTCTCCTCCTCTTCTTCATCCAAAGAGCTTTCAGGTTCAGTAATTTCTTCTTCTATAGAGTCCTGCAAAACATTAGTCTCTTCCTTTGGGGGAGAGATTCTCTCAAGATGATCAGTAATATAATAATTTGCATCATAATTTTCCAAACAATATTTAAGTATAGCAAGACTCTCAGATTTGTAAGGGGCGTCATCAATATTTTCAAGAAAAGTAATAATTTCATAGGCACCCTTAAAAGCAACATTTTCTTCTATTTGTTCTGCATCATAAAAATCATAATTTCCCTTAGCATAAGAAGCTAAGGTTTCATCCTCATTTTACTCACATTGGAAAGAAAGGTGTTTGTGCCTCATAAAGCAACAAGATTCATCCCTGCAGAAAGATATATTATATATTGAGCACAAGTTTTTAGCATACTCATACGATTGATGTATGAGTCTCCATAAGTGTATCCCTTTTTGAGACAAGCGGTATTCCTTGTAATATTCTTGTTGACCCTCGGTGAATCCTCCATGCCAATAAGATCTAGTTTCAAAGAAGTTAGACATTGATTGGCAAGTAAGGAACTAGACATACTATATATATATATATTTTTATTTTTTATATAAGACACAAAGATAAAAACTGAAAGGTAAACTAACAAGAGTAAAAAACAAAGGTAAAGGTTAGTGTGCAACTCCCCTATCTTAGCACTCGGAGTCCTTGGAAACGGTGCCAGAAATTCGCTTGATGGCTTCTCGCACCTCGTTGGTTACCCCAAGTGGAAGGTTTGAGATGTAGCGCAGCAGCAAGTTTCCCTCGGTGAAGATACCAAGGTTTGTCTCCCGTAGGACTCCGGATATGATAAGTAGGTGTCATCGGCACAACTGACGTGGACCTGCACACAGACACAGATAACTTTGTTCCCAACGAAGTTCAGAGAGGTTGTCAAGCTCTCCGGACTTGTTGTTCACAAAGGGTAAAACACAAGGGATAATGATAGCAATTGAAAGTAAAAGCAGAAAAGTAAAGATAGCGTGGAAACAGTAATAAGGATATGGACCGGGATACGTGATGTTCGCTAGTGATGTCTCTCTCCAAAAAGACGATAAAACTGCTATGCGAGGTAAACAAATTACAGAAGGGCAATTGGCAGGATTATGAACGCACCGCAATGCAAACTATGCTACAAAAGAAAGGAAGAGGCTCAAAAGCACGGGCAGTACGCAAAAATAAGTAGACCGAAATCCAACTGCATCTACTACTAATCATCCACCTTGAGATATCTATCCAGAACATCTCACTGGTATTAAGTTGCGAGCCCCACCCAAAGTGTAAACCCAAAGCAACAGACAACTACATTAAAAAGCACTTTGTGTAAAGTAAACAATGCTTGCAACCGCGGTTACAAGAACCATTGTTTTCCCCCTTGTGGCAACAACACATCCCCTAGACTCATGTTTTTGTCACTCAAGCGTGTCATCGGGGGGCATGAACCCACAATCGAGCATAACGTTCCCTCTTGGAGTCACTACCTACTACTTGGCCAAAGCAATAAACAGCAACGGAGAACATGCCAGAATTACTTAGGAACAAAAATATAAGAGATAAAAACCAAATATATTACTCTATCACAATCTGAACATAATCTCATAATCCATCAGATCCCATCAAACTCAGCATAGCAATAGCAGAAAGATTACAAAAGTGCCTCGATCATGTAGGGCAGCTCACGAGGTCTAAACCATGAAGAACAAAGAGGGGAGGAAAACATCACATAGCTACTGATCACGGACCCATGGTCCAAGGAAAACTACTCACGAGACATCCGGGGAGCATCCATGGTGGAGAGGAGACTCCCGGAGGTCGGCCCTCCCTCCGTCAGGGTGCCGGGAAGAGTTCTTCTGGTGCTCCCGATCTCGGAAGCGCGGCGGCGGCGGAACAGAGGAGAGATCGCGAAAAATGGTTCTTTCTTCGGAGTTTCCCCATGACGGAGAATAAATAGGAGAAGGGGGGCAGCCAGAGGTGGACCAGGGGCCCCAGGCGCCCCCCCTGGCGCGGCCAGGGGTGGGGTCGCGCCAGGTGGCCGCCTGGGCCCCCCTGGCTCCCCTCTGGCCCCACTCGGGCTCTTCGCGAAGCTTCCTGTACGCTGATTTTTCCTGTATTTTTCCCGGAATTTTTCTGGCACTTTTCATATGGGGGAAAAATGAAATAGAAAAACAGCAGAAAACAGGAACTAGCACTGGGTTGCACTGAGTTAATAGGTTAGTCCAAATATGATCAAAAGTGTATGAAAGTGTATCTAGATCATAGCAATATCACACAAAACATGCATGGAGCAAGCAGAAATTATAGATACGTTTTGGACGTATCATCGTGGTAGGATTATTTTGTCCTAAAGTTGACAATTCAACATTCCCATTGAATTTTCCATTGCAAGGACTAGGAGTGTGATGGCTGTTCAAAGTTTTAATGTCCTCAATAACATGTATGGTGGCAAGGGTGGTTCTCATGGATATCTCTTTGGTTCTTTCTTCTTCCTCCTTATCTCTAGCCCATCTAGCTTTTGGTTGAGCTAACATCCTAAGGTTTTCATCTATTTGGACTTGGATATTATTCAATGGTTTGACCTTCTCATCCTCTAGGGCGAGGTTTTAATTTTTAACATCTCAACATAATGAGAAATATTTTCAAGCTTTAAAGAAAGACTATCTAACTTCTCTAATATTTTCTCCATATTTTTATTAATAGCCTTTTGAGAAGTGATAAATTCCTTGAGCATGATCTGAAGGACATAGGTAGAACTTTTGGTATTATATAAGCATTTCCATAGGAATTCTCATAAGAGTTATTGTTGGAAGGGAAAGGCCTAGGATTATTATTACCAAAGTTACTCCTATAAGAATTATTGTTAAATTTCATCCTAGAAATAAAGCTAACATCCACTTTCTCTTTCTCTTGAGCAACCTAAGAATTAAAAGGGACATCACGCTGATCAATAGGTACTTGGTTAGTAAGTATAGACATAATCATATCAACTTTTTCATTTCGGGTAGAGATCTCCTCAACAGAATTTACCTTCTTACCAGTTGGAGATCGTTCGTTGTGCCATTGAGAATAATTAGCCATCATATCATCCAATAATTTTGTGGCAGCACCAAGAGTAGTAGACTTAAATGTTCCTCCCGTGGCTGAATCTAACAAGTTTCGCGAAAGTAAGGTCAGTCCTGCATCGAAAGTTTGTTTGACCATCCATGCACTTAGTCCATGAGTGGGACAATTTTTAACAAGAGATTTTATTCTTTCCCAAGCTTGAGCAACATGTTCATTATCAAGTTGTCTAAATTTCATAATGTTACTCCTTAATTGAATAATCTTAGCAGGGGATAGTACTTCCCAATAAAATCATGCTTACATTTATCCCAAGAATCTATATTATTTTTAGGTAAGGACTGAACCACTCTTTAGCTCTTACTCTCAAGAATAAAGGAAAAAGCTTGAGCTTAACAATATCACTATCTACCTCCTTATACTCTTGCATATCACATAATTCAACAAAGTTATTAAAATGCGAGGCAACATCCTCTCCCACTCTAGAGAATTTCTCTTTCATGACAGGACTGAGAAAATCAAGTATAATTTCACAAGAAACTATCGAGGTGGATGATGGAGCATAGGAGTACATATAAAGTCATTATTGGTGTGACTTGTAAAGTCACGAAGCTTGGTATTCTCAGAAGAACCTATCGCGTGGAGCGTGATCCGTCGCCCTCTAACTCAGGGAAGCCTAGGAATCAAAAATCTCGAGCTCCAAGCGTTGGCATTGAGGACTCACATGGAAAGGCTCAAGAGAACGGAGATGCAGCGGCCATGGTAGGGATTATCCTTGATGGTGAATGACACAACGCGCACTTTCTGCAATAGCATGGTGAAAATTTTGGTGGGGACATGCAACCGTGTGCTATTTTGGCGTGACCGATGGTTGCATGGATTTTCGATTGGCTAGAGACATCGCGCTGCCGGTGGTTTAGATGGTGGACACCTGATCCAAGAACGTGAGGACAATGCAATAGGGTATGCACGTGGATAGTTGGCTACTAGATGTTAGGGGTGGGCTCTCCTTTGGGGCATATTTGCAGCTCATGCCCCTGGGGCGAGCGCTGTTAGCGACAGCGAAAAATACGACGATGGAAGACCATTTCAGGTGGCCGTGTGCAAAGGATGGGAGGTATTACACTAAGGCAATGCATGAGATGGTATGCCCGGCCATGGTCAGGTATCCAATGGAGGGATGCATATGAAGGAGCTAGGCCCCTTTGAAATGCAAGATTTTCGTGTCTTGCGGCCAAACATAGGCTCTGGACGTCTGATCGATGGGCACGACGCGGGATGCAAGCCGAGAGTTTGATATGTTATACGTGCCTCCAGGAGGAGGACATGGATATCAATCAAGTGTGTCTATGCAAGAGATATTTGGGTGGGGGTGCTAGCGAAGCTCGGGTTTAACGAGCCCAGCCCAGAGTTGGTTGCTGCGATGCAGGGATGGTGGCTAATGGCTATACAAGGAGTGAGCAAAGCTGAAAAATGAGGTTTTTACACACTAGTTATTGCGTCTCCATGGCACTTGTGAAAGCAGCGCAATGCACATTTTTAACAGCAGAGCCAACAACATTCTCCTTCAAGGCTTGTTGACAAGATCTTAGAGCAGATTGGGTTGTGTAAGTTGGTAGGTGTAGGAGGGGAGGGGTTGGATATATTTGCGAGAGTGTCGCTTAGGATCTATGTGCTGGTGTAATGTTGTCGGTATGCCATACCGAGGTTCACCTAGATTGTGGTCATCTTGTAAATCTTTTCTGTCTTCTCTAAAACTAGATGATACCCTGCACATTGTTGCAAAAAAAATTCAATATAATTAAATAAAATGTTTGATTAAATGAAAATAAATATTTGAAGCAATAATTTTTAACTAATATATGAATTTAATATAATATAATGAGAATTTCCAATGCATGTTACATTATGTTAGGGTGATTTTTATTATGCATAGTGGTGTGTTGAGATGGACCTTGTCTCATACCTATTAGTAAGTGATGAACTGACATGCTTTCATATTGAAAAAAATATATTAATGAAGGCTAGCTATTTAGCTAGATATATAAAAGATGGTACGGCTTGCCGTACTCTCGGAAAAAACATCCAAGGCTGCAAAACTGGTGTGATGTTGGGGGCATATAAATCCCGTCGGAGCAAGTAGGGGCAGCTGGACCTGTGGTGCAGCGGCGTGGTCATGGCCGAAGTTAACCATGGCAGGTGGTAGGTCGCCGAAGCCCCTCTGGTGGTGGAGGACTGGCCCGACATTGGGGCCCACATGGAAGCAAATCTAGTCGTAGATGAGAACGAGGCTGTGGCACGGTTGGCTCGGGAGTGGCGGTCATGCACAGAAGATAGAGATGATCACTAGGGCCGGTGGTAGATTGAGGGTTAAGGAGGGCTGTTGCGACTGTGGTGAGGCTCACAGGTCGGGTGTCACGGTTGTGCGAACATGGAGGCCATCGGTTAGGCAGCCGCTACGCTACATCAGTCAACATGAGCGGTGGACGAAGCAGAGGCCGGTGTGACATTAGGTGGCTGGCGGAAAGCCTGAGGCGGAACCGGGCCGAGCTCCGATCAGTTTCGTCGCGACGGCTATGGCGTGGAATCAACGGAAAAAATAGCTTGTTGTAACGATGTTATAACGGCGTTATAGCATATTAGAAAAAGAAACATTATATTTTAGCAAATTGAGCCGCTATTAGCGTGCTACGCGGGTTTTAAATATAAACTTAAAGTGGAAGCAAGCAAAATTCTAGTTATAGGTTATAGTTGATGTTTAAAATATATAGTATTTCTTTGAATATGAATTTTACTTGCATACGGCTGAGAACAGAAATAAAGTATTATTCTAAATATATATACTAATCTTGTGCTTCGATTTAGCTGATAACAAAGACAAGCTGCCTTGGATTTGGCCCTTGTGCATATATTGCCCTTGGGAAAAATTTAGTTGCTGAAAATACTTTATTTCTGGATATATTTAATATTTGTTGCAAACGCTATTTTGAAATATAGCACGCTATTACCGCGCTATAACTTGTGTAGAATTTGAAGAATGGTCTCTCTATATTTTGTAGCGCGCTATTTTTTTCATTGCGTGGAATTGGCATGGGCGGCTCCGTGGCAGGAGACACGGTGAGGGAGGAGGAGAAAAGAGAGAGGAAGCATGAGAGGATGGGCGATGCGACCGTCGGTCTGACGCGAGGGAGCCACGACCCACGCATGCGAGCTTTCTCTGCGTGGCATGATGGCTGGGAATAGGAGAAAAGGGAAGAGTGTAGGGGATTCAGGGTTAGGGTAAGTACAATGGTTCATAAGATGGTTTTATTATGAGGTGTTTTGTGGTACCCTCAAATGAATAAAAAGTTAAGAACCCTTAATTTTCGTTCATTCAAAGGCCCAAAAAATTTCATACTAATGGCAAAAACATAAGTAGTTAAATTCATACTAGTACCAGATTTACACTGAACCATAGACGGGCCTACAGGTCACATCACGGCTACCTACGGCATGAACGCAACAACAATCCATTCACGTGCAGAGCCAAAGGGGAGGACGCACGACCTGGCATAGAAGTGGCGGTAGACGTAGATGCAGTGGAGGACGGAAGGCCCGGCGTAGAAGTGGCAAACTAGTCGGCCAGAGGCGAGATCGAGCGTGCGGCGGAGCGGCGACGAGATCGTAGCGTGAAGGTCGGCGGTGGAGGGAATAATGGCTAGTTTTTGTTAAAAACAACTCGTCGGCTGGGCCTAATTTACGTCTTTTCATGTTTTCAACGCCGTTCATATGAATTCATACTACTGACCCTATGACGAACGGTACCGTAAAAAACCGTTATCTAAGGTTTTTCACGTAATTTAGACATGACTATAAAATTATGTACAATGGGTTATATCTTAATTATATCTTTAATAACTAGAAATTTCTAAAATTATGGTGACAGCATTGTTGATAAGAGATCATCTCTTAAATAACAAAATCAAGCCTTTTCGTATGATCTCTCTCTCTTTCACATCATCACTTATCCTACATGGTATTGCTAAGATAGCACAATTATGCATGTCTCGCAAAATCATTTTGATGGTCGCCCACAAAATCAATCACAGTACCGTGAGGTTTCAACATAACAGATCTTGTACACTCATAGATCCCACGCGAGGGAGCCACGACATACGACACAAGCTCTCTCTACGCGGTATGATGGCTGGGAACTGGAGATGATAGAGACCGTGTATGGGATTCATGGTTGGGACTTAGAGCAACTCTAGCAGATACGCCATATCCTCATCCTCCAAAATCGTTTTAAGGGTTCTGCGCAAAAATATTTGTTGTACCATGAGGGCTCCGGCGGACATTTTGACATGAACTAAAATTCATTTCACGTGAGTGGGCACGACGACGGCAGGTGAAGGTGGTACGGTGGCGCGCATGGCGGCGTGGACGATGTGATTCCCTTGTAACTTTTGCTCCCTGCCGGTGGCAACGTGTAACAGCCCAGTTTTCAGAAAAAATTAAAAATTTTGTTTTCGGTGTGAATTGTTTGATTGTCTGATTTGTTTGCGGTGTTTGCATCCCCGATTTATCGATCGACGATTATTTTTCCACCCTCTTATCTCGTACCGGATGGAGACCGACCCTTGCCACCCTGACACTCGACCTTTGAGACACCGGGTTTCACCCGATCACCGTCGCGAAAACCGCATGAGACCAGCCGCAGCCAACGGAACGAAAAACCCCGTCTAATAATTAAATGGGATATTTTTATAGCGCGCCGGAAAGTGTTTTCGGAACGGTTCCAGCGCGAGGTGAACGCCGCCGGCTCGATACGCTGATCGCGCAGTTCGAAGTTTTACCCGAATCGGAGGTACTGCGGACCCCCGGCGGTCAGAAACGTGACCACCGAGCGCGTGAGAGAAAAACCGGGATGTTTTTGCAAACTGCCAGCCACCTGGGCTATATAAAGACCACCACACTCCCACCTCTTTCTAGGGTTTCCCTAGCCACAAAATTGCAGCCACACCCCCAGATCTGGTCCAAAATTTCGTCCAAAATCCCCCAAATCCCGAAACCCTAGCTCCCAGGCATCCAGAACCGTCAGATCTGAGATCCGACCGCCCCGGAGGCCGCCACGTGGCCTTCTCCCACCTCCAGCCATCCTCCACCGCGCCCCGGGCCGCGCGGGCCCGCTCCGCCACCGCCGGGCCCGATCTGGGCTGGCCAGCCCGAGGAACCACGCACGCCCGAGCTCCTCCCCACGGCGAGCCGCCGCGCCGCCCCGGTCTCCTCCTCCTCCCCGCGCCCTTCTCCTTCTCCTCCTCCTCTCCCTAACGCCCTCCCTCTTCTTCTTCCTTGCAGCAGCCCGCCATGGCCATGGCTAGCCGAGCTCGAGCTCGAGCCCGCCCTCCACCGGCGAGGTCCGGCAAGATCCAGGTCGGATCCGGCTGCCCTGGCCTCTCCTCCGCCGATCCCAGCCATCGCAAGTCGCCCCGTGCCCTCTCCATCCCTCCACGGCCGCCGAAAGCCACCTCCAGCCCGCCATGAACCCGTGCAGCCCGAGCTCCCCCACCCCCTGTAATATTCTAAGTCCCAGATTTTCTACTCCGAGTACCTGTTTTGTAATGCGATTTCCCGTTGACTCGTAGGTCGGAACAAAGTGATTCTTTTTTTGTTTTGTTTTTCTCTCTGTGTTCTAGCATCCATGTTTTGTGAGCATTCTGTTTTGAGCTCATCTTGATTGTGCAATTGTGTGCTAAAGTGGGCATCAGGCCGTTAAACTGCTAGTTTTTCCTGTTAAGTGCTCCTGTTATTATTTTATTGCAACTTTGCATGATGATTGCAACAAATCCATAAGGCCTATTGCATTGATTCTTTCTCCTATGTTTTAAGCATCATGTGTAATTAATTTCCATGCTTTAACTTGTCATGTTTGGATGCTTTAGCTATATTAAATCGTGCTCCAAAGTAGCTATCCTGATGTTATTGTGCTGCTGTTGCTGAAACTGTTATTTTGTTGCAACTTCGGTCGACGAGTGTGTCGCGACCGTTTATCGGAATTGAGTGATTCCAATTGCATATTGTTAAGCATCATATCTACTTTCATCCCATGTATTTCTATGTCATGTTTCTGCACTTTTTCATATAGATTTACCCCTATTTATACAGCATGTGTGCATAACTTGTTTTGCTTGTATCTTTTTAACCGTAACTCCGTTTGGAGTGTGCCTTATATGTAACTTGATTAGTTTTTCGTGTACTTTGTGTTTATGCTATTGTTTGCTGTTGTTAACCAATCTAAAATATGGTTTAGGGCAGAACAGTACCAAATGTTTTAATCATCGTGCGACACTTAGTGTATGCCATGTTTAGGATTGTGCCTCACTTAAATTGACTAGCATAGATAGTTTACTTTGTGCTTCACCTCTTGCCATGGTTTTGTGCTTTTCCGTGCTTGCTTGATTTGCCATGTTAATAACCGTTGGTTGATCACCTGTAGCTAAGCAACTTGAACCACCGTAAACGTGCGGTATTCGTCGTGTGTGACCGATACCCCACTTAAACCGTTAGTAACCGTTCTCGCCGACAGATCCGTATCGCGTTGCTGTGCCTTGTGTTGTCTCTTTGATCTTGTATTTCTCCTTATTAATAGTGGTGCACCGTTGATTGCTTTCCAGTGTTTTCTTCTTGTGTGCTCCCGCGGGTACCTCTCGGAGGCGATGCGAGCTTGCGATCAACTACACCTTCGGAATCCGACTTATCAACAGGCAAGGACTATACATTACTTATGATCCATTCTATTTCAACCAGCGGTTTGCATGCTAGTCTAGGTTAGGTTCGATGTTTGATCCTACCACATGTTTACAGCCTCTTTCAAACCGATACAGCCATGTCCCCTCCCAGCAAACCTTGTACTGCTATGTTACTTTTGCTCGTTGCTCAGCCCCTGCTTAGTATGCATGCTTAGGATGCTACGATGTTACCCTGTTACTCCTCGGTTTGGGATATCACATTATTATATTATTGTTGATGATATGATTATTATAATGTTGACTATATTCGACGAAGGATGGAAGGTCTAGGCTATCCCGCCCCGACGCTTTGTTCCATTCGAGTCACCTAGGATCCGAGTTCCGGGTATTGGTTTTAAGACTGAGCGTGCCTAACCGCGTGTGGGATTTTATGGGGTCCCCTTTTCTTACCTACCTAGCTTCAAAAATTTCTAGTGGTGGCCCAAGCTGATTTACCATTTGAAACCGTGTGTGTATTGGTCATCTTCCAGTTGTTTACAAACCAACCCGGACCAGTGAGGACTTAGTTCCCTTGCTGGCCCACCTTGTCCGGCTGAGGACCCGGTGTCCCATGTGTGAGTAACCGGCTATCCAAACCTGCGACAGACGGTTGAGACCAGATCGAGAGCGCGGCCGGCTCCTGAGATGGATGTCGACTCACCGGGGGCCACCCAAATTTGTTCGTTGTTAGCTAGAGGGACCTGTCATTTCGGATCTCTTGGAACTAAATCATAAAATGGTTGCCTGTGATGGGTAGCAACTGAGAGTGATGGACGTGCGTGCGGAGCCTCGTAATGGGCAGTTGGTACACCCCTGCAGGGTTAAATCTTTTCGAAAACCGTGTCCACGGTTATGGACGACTTGAGACCTACTCCTTGTTCATAGAAAACAACAACTGAGATATATTTAATATAACTTGATCAACGTGTGTGTGCCTTGACTGCTTCTTCTTCGTCGGGATGCGAAGAGGAGGACAAGGATAGGATAGGTGTTATGTTTGCGTAAGTAGTTGATAGCAAGACTTGTTGGAGGCGACTCCTCATCGAATGCTTGGCTTCTTATCTTACTCTCTAGATCGTTAGCCACTTCATAAATGCTAGTGCGGCAGCAACCTCACCACTTACCTCTTCCTTACCGTAAACTACTAGTTGTCCTAGAATGACGAGTGATGAAGTCCTTGCTGGGTCAGATGACCACTACAGTTGGATGCTGAGTACTTCTGTACTCATGATACTACCCCCAAACTCTTTTCAGAGTTCTTGATCGACAATAGGTACGGTGATCGATGTTTCACGTGGAGACTCGACGAAGACTAGTTAGGCGGATCCCGGCGGAGGGCCTGGACCCGTGTGGTTATGGGATCGATGTTTTTCTCTTTGCCAGTAGGCATTTGCTTGTAGTCTGTACTCAGACATTACCTTCCGCTGTTGTATTGTATTTGAGGCAGTTGTATGTCGATTGTATGAGGTGTTGTATCCTTGTATCTGTAATGTTGTGATATCATGTTGGAAATCCGGGGCATATGGCTTTGTCATATGTCGTGGTGGGACCGATATGTGCTTCGTCCCCGGATCTGGTTGGAAACATCTAGATCTGGAACAGTACCGCATACCGGGCCTTACACAACGGAAGGAATTGGTGCGATAGCGAGGGGCACGACCGCGGGAGGTTGAGGCGGCACAAATGGTTACGGTTGTGGGTACTCCATGGGGATGGATGGAGGCATGGCGCGGCGAGACATCGAGGGAGCGGCAAAATCAATGACGATGACGGTGAAGGGGTAGAAATTGTCTTTGCACCAATTCGTAGGTGGGATAGAGAAACTGACAAAATGAAGGGGAAACGCAAATATGGCTGGTGCGGATCGAATTTATAGCTCCCCTAAAAAATAAATAGCAGGCATACACTTTTACAAGATCTGCGTGAACCAGGTTTTTGTCCCGATCCCGTATGTTGATGCGAAATCACTAGTTTAAGAGTACTCGTGGGAACGATCACTTTCAACTCGTCCGCGTGCGCCAAGTGGCGCTACGTGCGTGCGCGGACGACTTTTCCTCGTCGCTCCGCGTTTGACACTTGTCGCGCGCGGAGTCATTCCCGCGGGGTTACCGGTTTCCGGTTTTCCCGTTTCCACATTTGCAATTTGGTCCAAGAACTTTTAAGGATTTTCTATTGTGTGTTTCGCATCGTTGTTTTTAGCCTGTGACGCTGCTGGCTTGTTTAGTATTGTTTCTACTCCTTTTTCCGGTTCTTCCTTTTATTTTTTTCCCATTATATTTTTGGGCAATGGAGTTTTCTGGCGTAACTACGGGTGGGGCCTTCCAACACTATCAAACGTTAACTTTCAACTCGCTAAAAATAGGCACGACTACATACAAATAGGAGGCATCTTGGAGGCATCTTGGAGGCTCCATTCGATATACTTCTGAGGCACGTGCATTAGTGGCTTGGAGGCATGACTACATACAAATAGGAGGCACTTGGAGGCTCCATTCGATATACATCTGAGGCACGTGCATTAGAGGCATACATACAAATAGGAGGAACTTGGAGGCTCCATTCAATATACATCTGAGGCACTTTGAGGCTCCATTCGATATATATCTGAGGCACGTTCATTAGAGGAACGACTACATAGAAATAGGAGGCACTTGGAGGCATCTTGGAGGCTCCATTCGATATACATCTGAGGCACGTGCATTAGTGGCTTGGAGCCACGACTACATACAAATAGTAGGCATCTTGGAGGCTCCACTCGATATACATGTGAGGCACGTGCATTAGTGGCTTGGAGGCACGTTTGAACACTGAGTGTAGGCATCTTTGTATAGTACGTTCGAATAAGGAGTAGAGGGTCATTCTAAGAATACTGTAATTTTAAAAATAGAATTAGTTAAGAGATTGTGGGTGAGCGGTTTCGTTTTCCCATGCAAACCGTTCGTTCTCTCATTTAGTTTGGAGTATGGGTTAGTGGGTGTGCCGTTTCGTTTTCTTCTTGGAGATCGTGCTCCAATGATAGTGGGTCGAGACTGTTCAATGCCAGTTGCAATATAATATAAATTTTGCTGTGTTTCAGTTCTCTTTGTACAAAGTTCTCTGTGCTGCTGGAAGTCTCTGCCTTCCTCTTGTTCTTTTCTTTTGCTCCAGCCAGAACCCACAATCCACATTGCTCCATGGGTTTCTACCCTAAGTTCACTTCGTTCTTAAGTGTCGAGGCTCCTTGCAACAAATTCCGGGAGACTATTTACACCAACGATGAGTATACCATGGCTTATCATATCGGAGAGTTTGAGAGGTTGCTGAAATGGGAGGAGAATGCGATAGTGGGAATCGACGTTGAGTACACGTCGCCAAATGATGGCGAGAATCAAAGAGCAGCAGTCGTGCAACTCTATGTCGGGAAGAAGGTTTTGCTGTACCACATCAGCGAGGCCGAGAAAAGGTGCTTCAAATTCGACAACTTCCTCAAGAATAGGAGGTACACTTTTGCTGGATTCTCCATTGGAAGAGACATTGAGATGCTTGAGAAATCTGGTTTTTTTGTGCACAATTTCGTGGACATCCAAAGGAAGTGGAGGGTGCCAGAAGCCTGGAAATAACTTGATTCGTTGGCGGATGTCGCAGAACTCATCATTGATGAGGACTATGGCACGATGAAGGATGGGTTTAGTTTTGATGACCACTGCCAGTGGGCTTTTTATCCTCTGTCTCGGAAGCATATCAACTATGCAGCAATAGATGCTTTTGATTCATATGACATATGGAGGCGTATGACAGTGTTCAAGAGTGGTTTTAAACGTCTCAAGGAGGACAGGGAAAACAAGTTCTGCAGGCGCTTTTTTTAGTTAAGTAGTTTTTTTGTTTGCAAGTTTCAGTACTATGGTCGAGTTAATCTATGTAAGTTGTTGTTATGTGTTTAGTTTAGTTGGAGTTGTACTAATAAGTTTCAGTACTGCGGTCGATTTATGGAAAAAAACTTTTTGGTTCTGAATTTTTCTCGTGTGCTTTCATCTTGTACTTACGTAGTTTTTTGAGTTATAAAATCTATGATGTTTTGTAATAATACATGGTCGTGCATCTAAGGAAAACTTGGTCGTGCCTCGGAAAACCAATTATTAGTACTCGAAAGTACTAATAAGTATCAGTTGTGAGAGCACCGAAGAACCACTTAATCGTGCCCCAAAGGAAACATACGCGTGCCCCAAAGAACCACATTGCGTGCTTCAAATGACTTACTCTTTTTAAAGAGAGTGCCCCAAACTACCACTTGGTCGTGTTTGACTCTTAAAGGAGTATTATATTTCATGCAAATCGGAAGCACGTTGATGATGTACTTAGAGACACGACTTCTAAAAATTGGAGCGACGAAAACTAGGGTAGTAGAGGCACTACCCTATACAGACTGGAGGCACACGTCCAATATGAAGTATGGACTTGGAGGCACGACCATATAAAAACTGGAGGCACACATCCAATATGAAGTCTGGACTTGGAGGCACGTTATGTAGTGTATGGACTCAGACGCACGATACTATAAGATTTGAAGGAACGTTGGGTAAAGACTTGGAGGCACGAACAGGGCGGGTTTTAGAGACAACATTACAAGTATGTAGTTGGAAGCATGAACAATTGGAGGGACGAACGGGACGTGTCTTAGAGATATCATTTCATATAAATGGGGGACACGTTATGAGGCACGGACGTATGGAGTTGGAAGCAAGACTACATAAAAAAATTCCGATTGTATGGACTTAGAGGCACGACACTATAAAATTTACAGGCACTAACAGTATGGACTTGGAGGCACGTTACGTTAGGTACTTCAGAGGCACGACAATATACAAATTGAAGGCACTATTAGTACGGATTTGGAGGCACGTTAGTTAGGGACTTTAGAGGCACGACACCTTCGTTCGGGACTTTAGAGGCACAAGACACTATAAAATTTCAAAGCAATTTTGGAAGGGATATTACAGGCAGGACGGTAAAAAATGGAAGCACGTCCTATATGTATTTGTAGGCACGTACGGTAGGGACATTAGATGCAGGAAGGTAAAAAATGGAAGCACGTACTATATGGATTTGTAGGTACGTATGGTAGGGACATTACAGTCTCGACGCTATAAAAATTGGAAGCACGTTCTGTATGTATTTGTAGGCACGTTCGGTAGGGATATTAGAGGCAGGACGGTAAAAAATGGAAGCACGTTCTATATGTATTTGTAGCCACGTTCTTTAGAGACATTAGAGGCATGACGCTATAAAAATTAAAGGCATGTTCCGTATCGATTTGGAGACATGTTCCACAGGGATATTGGAGGCACGACGGTATAAAAATAAAAGTCACTTTCGGTATCAATTTGGAGGCATGTTCCGTAGGGACCTTGGAGGCACGACGGTATAAAAATAAAAGTCACTTTCGGTATAAAATGAATCACTTGGAAAAAAAAAGATTATCTTCGAGAATTACTAGGGTTTCATCCTGGATCTGAATTGCTAGGGATCTGAATCATCCCGGATCCTGGATCTGAATGCATCACCTCACCTCGCTCGAGAGCTCGAGTCCTCAGATCCATACCCCCCGTCCGTCTAAACAACAATGGCACTAAAACCCTAAACCTAAGCATCCCAATTCGCCCAAATCGCATCTCCTAATCATCCCGGATCTCAAAATTGAAGGGAACGGGAGGAGACTAGATTACCTTCGAGAACGGGGATGAGTCGAAGTGCACGGAGAAAATCGTTCGGAACTGGATTGATCTCTGAAAGAGAGGTGTTGAATGAGTGAATGTAAATGGGTGGATGGATGACTACAAATGGGCACGCGATTCATCAAGTGAGTTAAAGCATTACCGGAACGTGGCACGTGGAGCGTGAACGTGGCACGTGGCACGTTCACGCTTCATCCGTGAACGTGGAACGTTCCCAAAAAAAATGAAATTATAAAATAGGAATAGTCAAGCGTCGCATGTTCTCTCAGTGAGGCACTTCGTTGGATGTATAAGAAGCACGTCACTACAAGTAGAAAACGCACGGCCCGTTTTCTAAACGAGGCACTTTGTTCAATCGAAAATAAGCATGTCCCTACAAGGAAAGGAGGCATGACCGGTGCTTCTCGATTTTTCAAAAGCACGTTAGTGCGAGTGGAAAGAAGCACTTCATTACAATCATAGAAGGCACGACCCATATCCGTTCAAAATGAAGTGAACCACTGTGCTTAGTGGAGGTACGGGAAGTCGAGGCAGACGTCGTCGCGACAGCAACAACGGACGCCGAGACGAGCCCGTGACATCAGAGCCTCACCAGCTTAGTGTACGCGAAGTCCAGGCGGACGTCGTCGCGGCAGCGACGACGGACGCCGAGACGAGCCCGTGACATCAGAGCCTCACCAGCTTAGTGTACGCGAAGTCGAGGTGGACGTCGTCGCGGCAGCGAAGACGGACGCCGAGACGAGCCCGTGACATCAAAGCCTCACCAGCTTAGTGTAAGCGAAGTCGAGGCGGACGTCGTCGCGGCAGCGACGACGGATGCCGAGACGAGCCCGTGACATCAGAGCCTCACCAGCTTAGTGTACGTGAAGTCTTGGCGGACGTCGTCGCGGCAGCGACGACGGACGCCGAGACGAGCCCGTGACATCAAAGCCTCACCAGCTTAGTGTACGCGAAGTCGAGGCGAACGTCGTCGCGGCAGCGACGACGGACGCCGAGACGAGCCCGTGACATCAGAGCCTCACCAGCTATCTTAGGGTTTAGGGTGGGGGGGGGGAGGATGGCACCCTTTTATATACCTTTCAAAATGAAAGGGAAACAGAAGTGAACCACTGTGCTTAGTGTAGGTACGCGAAGTCGAGGCGGACGTTGTCGCTGCAGCGACGACGGACGCCGAGACGATCCCGTGACATCAAAGCCTCACCAGCTTAGTGTACGCGAAGTCGAGGCGGACGTCGTCGCGGCAGCGACGACGGACGCCGAGACGAGCCCGTGGCATAAGAGCCTCACCAGCTTACTATACGCGAAGTCGACGCGGACGTCGTCGCAGCAACGACGACGGACGCAGAGACGAGCCCGTGACATCAAAGCCTCACCAGCTTGGTGTACGCGAAGTCGAGGCGGACGTCGTCGCGGCAGCGACGACTGACGCTGAGAGGAGCCCGTAACATCAGAGCCTCACCAGCTATCTTACGGTTTAGGGCGGGGGGGGGGGGGGGGTGGGAGGATGGCACCCTTTTATTTACCTTTCCAAATGAAAGGGAAAAAGATGTGAACCACTGTGCTTAGTGTAGGTACGCGAAGGAGAGGCGGACGTCGTCGCGGCAACAACGACGGACGCCGAGAAAAGCCCGTGACATCAAAGCCTCACCAGCTTAGTGTACGCGAAGTCGAGGCGGACTTCGTCGCGCCAGCGACGACGGACGCCGAGACGAGCCCATGACATCAGAGCCTCACCAGCTTAGTGTACGCGAAGTCGAGGCGGACGTCGTCGCGGCAGCGACGACGGACGCCGAGACGAGCCCGTGACATCAGAGCCTCACCAGCTTAGTGTACGCGAAGTCGAGGCAGACGTCGTCACGGCAGCGATGATGGACGCCGAGACGAGCCCGTGACATCAGAGGCTCACCAGCTATCTTAGGGTTTAGGGTGGGGGGGGGAAGGATGGCACCCTTTTATATACCTTTCAAAATGAAAGGGAAAATGAAGTGAACCACTGTGCTTAGTGTAGGTACGGGAAGTCGAGGCGAACGTCGTCGCGGCAGCGACGACGGACGCCGAGACGAGCCCGTGACATCAAAGCCTCACCAGCTTAGTGTACGCGAAGTCGAGGCGGACTTCGTCGCGGCAGCGACGAAGGACGCCGAGACGAGCCCGTGACATCAGAGGCTCACCAACTATCTTAGGGTTTAGGGTGGGGGGGAGGATGGCACCCTTTTATATACCTTTCAAAATGAAAGGGAAACAGAAGTGAACCACGGTGCTTAGTGTAGGTACGCGAAGTTGAGGCGAACGTCGTCGCGGCAGCGACGACGGACGCCGAGACGAGCCCGTGACATCAAAGCCTCACCAGCTCAGTGTAAGCGAAGTCGAGGAGGAAGTCGTCGCGGCAGCGACGACGGACGCCGAGACGAGCCCGTGACATCAGAGCCTCACCAGCTTAGTGTACGCGAAGTCGAGGCGGACGTCGTCGAGGCAGCGACGACGAACGCCGAAACGAGCCCGTGACATCAGAGCCTCACCAGCTGTCTTAGGGTTTAGGGTTGGGGGGAGGATGGCACCCTTTTATATACCTTTCAAAATGAAAGGGAAACAGAAATGAACCACTGTGCTTAGAGTAAGTACGCCAAGTCAAGGCGGACATCGTCGCGGCAGCGACGACGGACGCCGAGACGAGCCCGTGACATCAGAGACTCACCAGCTTAGTGTACGCGAAGTCGAGGCGGACGCCGTCGCGGCAGCGACGACGGACGCCGAGACGAGCCCATGACATCAGAGCCTCACCAGCTTAGTGTACGCGAAGTCGAGGCGGACGTCATCGCGGCAGCGACGACGGACGCCGAGACGAGCCCGTGACATCAGAGCCTCACCAACTTAGTGTACGCGAAGTCGAGGCAGACGTCGTCACGGCAGCGATGATGGACGCCGAGACGAGCCCGTGACATCAGAGGCTCACCAGCTATCTTAGGGTTTAGGGTGGGGGGGGAGGATGGCACCCTTTTATATACCTTTCAAAATGCAAGGGAAAATGAAGTGAACCACTGTGCTTAGTGTAGGTACGGGAAGTCGAGGCGAACGTCGTCGCGGCAGCGACGACGGACGCCGAGACGAGCCCGTGACATCAAAGCCTCACCAGCTTAGTGTACGCGAAGTCGAGGCGGACTTCGTCGCGGCAGCGACGAAGGACGCCGAGACGAGCCCGTGAAATCAGAGGCTCACCAACTATCTTAGGGTTTAGGGTGGGGGGAGGATGGCACCCTTTTATATACCTTTCAAAATGAAAGGGAAACAGAAGTGAACCACTGTGCTTAGTGTAGGTACGCGAAGTTGAGGCGAACGTCGTCGCGGCAGCGACGACGGACGCCGAGACGAGCCCGTGACATCAAAGCCTCACCAGCTTAGTGTAAGCGAAGTCGAGGAGGAAGTCGTCGCGGCAGCGACGACGGACGCCGAGACGAGCCCGTGACATCAGAGCCTCACCAGCTTAGTGTACGCGAAGTCGAGGCGGACGTCGTCGAGGCAGCGACGACGAACGCCGAAACGAGCCCGTGACATCAGAGCCTCACCAGCTATCTTAGGGTTTAGGGTTGGGGGGAGGATGGCACCCTTTTATATACCTTTCAAAATGAAAGGGAAACAGAAATGAACCACTGTGCTTAGAGTCAGTACGACAAGTCAAGGCGGACATCGTCGCGGCAGCGACGACGGACGCCGAGACGAGCTCGTGACATCAGAGACTCACCAGCTTAGTGTACGCGAAGTCGAGGCGGACGTCGTCGCGGCAGCGACGACGGACGCCGAGACGAGCCCGTGACATTAGAGCCTCACCAGTTTAGTGTACGCATAGTCGAGGCAGACGTCGTCGCGGCAGCGACAACGGACGCCGAGACGAGCCCGTGACATCAGAGCCTCACCAGCTTAGTGTACTCGAAGTCGAGGCGGACATCGTCGCAGCAGCGAAGACGGACGCCGAGACTAGCCCGTGACATCAGAGCCTCACCAACTATCTTAGGGTTTAGGATGGGGGGGAGGATAGCACCCTTTTATATACCTTTCAAAATGAAAGGGAAACAGAACTGAACCACTATGCTTAGTGTAGGTACGCGAAGTCGAGGCGATCGTCGTCGCGGCAGCGACGACGGACGCCGAGACGAGCCCGTGACATCAGAGCCTCACCAGCTTAGTGTACGCGAAGTCGAGGCGAACGTCGTCGCGGCAGCGACGACAGACGCCGAGACGAGCCCGTGACATCAGAGCCTCACCAGCTATCTTAGGGTTTGGGGTGGGGGGGGAGGATGGCACCCTTTTATATACCTTTCAAAATGAAAGGGAAACAGAAGTGAACCACGGTGCTTAGTGTAGGTACGCGAAGTCGAGGCGGACGTCGTCGCGGCAGCGACGACGGACGCCGAGACGAGCCCGTGACATCAAAGCCTCACCAGCTTAGTGTACGCGAAGTCGAGGCGGACGTCGTTGCGGCAGCGACGACGGATGCCGAGACGAGCCCGTGACATCAGAGCCTCACCAGCTTAGTGTACGCGAAGTCGAGGCGGACGTCGTCGCGGCAGCGACGACGGATGCCGAGACGAGCCCGTGACATCAGAGCCTCACCAGCTTAGTGTACGCGAAGTCGAGGCGGACGTCGTCGCGGCAGCGACGACGGACGCCGAGACGAGCCCGTGACATCAGAGCCTCACCAGCTTAGTGTACGCGAAGTCGAGGTGGACGTCGTCGCGGCAGCGAAGACGGACGCCGAGACGAGCCCGTGACATCAAAGCCTCACCAGCTTAGTGTAAGCGAAGTCGAGGCGGACGTCGTCGCGGCAGCGACGACGGATGCCAAGACGAGCCCGTGACATCAGAGCCTCACCAGCTTAGTGTACGCGAAGTCGAGGCGGACGTCGTCGCGGCAGCGACGACGGACGCCGAGACGAGCCCGTGACATCAAAGCCTCACCAGCTTAGTGTACGCGAAGTCGAGGCGAACGTCGTCGCGGCAACGACGACGGATGCCGAGACGAGCCCGTGACATCAGAGCCTCACCAGCTATCTTAGGGTTTAGGGTGGGGGGGGGGAGGATGGCACCCTTTTATATACCTTTCAAAATGAAAGGGAAACAGAAGTGAACCACTTTGCTTAGTGTAGGTACGCGAAGTCGAGGCGGACGTTGTCGCTGCAGCGACGACGGACGCCGAGACGAGCCCGTGACATCAAAGCCTCACCAGCTTAGTGTACGCGAAGTCGAGGCGGACGTCGTCGCGGCAGCGACGATGGACGCCGAGACGAGCCCGTGGCATAAGAGCCTCACCAGCTTACTATACGCGAAGTCGACGCGGACGTCATCGCAGCAACGACGACGGACGCAGAGACGAGCCCGTGACATCAAAGCCTCACCAGCTTGGTGTACGCGAAGTCGAGGCGGACGTCGTCGCGGCAGCGACGACGGACGCTAAGACGAGCCCGTAACATCAGAGCCTCACCAGCTATCTTACGGTTTAGGGCGGGGTGGGGGGGGTGGGAGGATGGCACCCTTTTATATACCTTTCAAAATGAAAGGGAAAAAGATGTGAACCACTGTGCTTAGTGTAGGTACGCGAAGGAGAGGCGGACGTCGTCGCGGCAACAACGACGGACGCCGAGACGAGCCCGTGACATCAAAGCCTCACCAGCTTAGTGTACGCGAAGTCGAGGCGGACTTCGTCGCGCCAGCGACGACGGACGCCGAGACGAGCCCATGACATCAGAGCCTCACCAGCTTAGTGTACGCGAAGTCGAGGCGGACGTCGTCGCGGCAGCGACGACGGACGCCGAGACGAGCCCGTGACATCAGAGCCTCACCAGCTTAGTGTACGCGAAGTCGAGGCAGACGTCGTCACGGCAGCGATGATGGACGCCGAGACGAGCCCGTGACATCAGAGGCTCACCAGCTATCTTAGGGTTTAGGGTGGGGGGGGGGGGAGGATGGCACCCTTTTATATACCTTTCAAAATCAAAGGGAAAATGAAGTGAACCACTGTGCTTAGTGTAGGTACGGGACGCCGAGATGAGCCCGTGACATCAAAGCCTCACCAGCTTAGTGTACGCGAAGTCGAGGCGGACTTCGTCGCGGCAGCGACGAAGGACGCCGAGACGAGCCCGTGACATCAGAGGCTCACCAACTATCTTAGGGTTTAGGGTGGGGGGGAGGATGGCACCCTTTTATATACCTTTCAAAATGAAAGGGAAACAGAAGTGAACCACTGTGCTTAGTGTAGGTACGCGAAGTTGAGGCGAACGTCGTCGTGGCAGCGACGACGGACGCCGAGACGAGCCCGTGACATCAAAGCCTCACCAGCTTAGTGTAAGCGAAGTCGAGGAGGAAGTCGTCGCGGTAGCGACGACGGACGCCGAGACGAGCCCGTGACATCAGAGCCTCACCAGCTTAGTGTACGCGAAGTCGAGGCGGACGTCGTCGAGGCAGCGACGACGAACGCCGAAATGAGCCCGTGACATCAGAGCCTCACAAGCTATCTTAGGGTTTAGGGTTGGGGGGAGGATGGCACCGTTTTATATACCTTTGAAAATGAAAGGGAAACAGAAATGAACCATTGTGCTTAGAGTAAGTACGCCAAGTCAAGGCGGACATCGTCGCGGCAGCGACGACGGACGCCGAGACGAACCCGTGACATCAGAGACTCACCAGCTTAGTGTACGCGAAGTCTAGGCGGACGTCGTCGCGGCAGCGACAACGGACGCCGAGACGAGCCCGTGACATCAGAGCCTCACCAGCTTGGTGTACTCGAAGTCGAGGCGGACATCGTCGCAGCAGCGACGACGGACGCCGAGACGAACCCGTGACATCAGAGCCTCACCAACTATCTTAAGGTTTAGGGTGAGGGGGGGAGGATGGCACCCTTTTATATACCTTTCAAAATGAAAGGGAAACAGAACTGAACCACTATGCTTAGTGTAGGTACGCGAAGTCGAGGCGATCGTCGTCGCGGCAGCGACGACGGACGCCGAGACGAGCCCGTGACATCAGAGCCTCAACAGCTTAGTGTACGCGAAGTCGAGGCGAACGTCGTCGCGGCAGCGAGGACAGACGCCGAGACGAGCCCGTGACATCAGAGCCTCACCAGCTATCTTAGGGTTTGGGCTGGGGGGGGGGAGGATGGCACCCTTTTATATACCTTTCAAAATGAAAGGGAAACAGAAGTGAACCACTGTGCTTAGTGTAGGTACGCGAAGTCGAGGCGGACGTCGTCGCGGCAGCGACGACGGACGCCGAGACGAGCCCGTGACATCAAAGCCTCACCAGCTTAGTGTACGCGAAGTCGAGGCGGACGTCGTCGCGGCAGCGACGACGGATGCCGAGACGAGCCAGTGACATCAGAGCCTCACCAGCTTAGTGTACGCGAAGTCGAGGCGGACGTCGTGGCGGCAGCGACGACGGATGCCGAGACGAGCCCGTGACATCAGAGCCTCACCAGCTTAGTGTACGCGAAGTCGAGGCGGACGTCGTCGCGGCAACGACGACGGACACCGAGACGAGCCCGTGACATCAGAGCCTCACCAGCTTAGTGTACGCGAAGTCGAGGTGGACGTCGTCGCGGCAGCGAAGACGGACGCCGAGACGAGCCCGTGACATCAAAGCCTCACCAGCTTAGTGTAAGCGAAGTCGAGGCGGACGTCGTCGCGGCAGCGACGACGGATGCCGAGACGACCCCGTGACATCAGAGCCTCACCAGCTTAGTGTACGCGAAGTCGAGGCGGACGTCGTCGCGGCAGCGACGACGGACGCCGAGACGAGCCCGTGACATCAAAGCCTCACCAGCTTAGTGTACGCGAAGTCGAGGCGAACGTCGTCGCGGCAGCGACGATGGACGCCGAGACGAGCCCGTGACATCAGAGCCTCACCAACTATCTTAGGGTTTAGGGTGGGGGGGGGGAGGATGGCACCCTTTTATATACCTTTCAAAATGAAAGGGAAACAGAAGTGAACCACTGTGCTTAGTGTAGGTACGCGAAGTCGAGGCGGACGTCGTCGCGGCAGCGACGACGGACGCCGAGACGAGCCCGTGACATCAAAGCCTCACCAGCTTAGTGTACGCGAAGTCGAGGCGGACGTCGTTGCGGCAGCGACGACGGATGCCGAGACGAGCCCGTGACATCAGAGCCTCACCAGCTTAGTGTACGCGAAGTCGAGGCGGACGTCGTCGCGGCAGCGACGACGGATGCCGAGACGAGCCCGTGACATCAGAGCCTCACCAGCTTAGTGTACGCGAAGTCGAGGCGGACGTCGTCGTGGCAGCGACGACGGACGCCGAGACGAGCCCGTGACATCAGAGCCTCACCAGCTTAGTGTACGCGAAGTCGAGGTGGACGTCGTCGCGGCAGCGAAGACGGACGCCGAGACGAGCCCGTGACATCAAAGCCTCACCAGCTTAGTGTAAGCGAAGTCGAGGCGGACGTCGTCGCGGCAGCGACGACGGATGCCGAGACGAGCCCGTGACATCAGAGCCTCACCAGCTTAGTGTACGCGAAGTCGAGGCGGACGTCGTCGCGGCAGCGACGACGGACGGCGAGACGAGCCCGTGACATCAAAGCCTCACCAGCTTAGTGTACGCGAAGTCGAGGCGAACGTCGTCGCGGCAGCGACGACGGACGCCGAGACGAGCCCGTGACATCAGAGCCTCACCAGCTATCTTAGGGTTTAGGGTGGGGGGGGGGAGGATGGCACCCGTTTATATACCTTTCAAAATGAAAGGGAAACAGAAGTGAACCACTGTGCTTAGTGTAGGTACGCGAAGTCGAGGCGGACGTTGTCGCTGCAGCGACGACGGACGCCGAGACGAGCCCGTGACATCAAAGCCTCACCAGCTTAGTGTACGCGAAGTCGAGGCGGACGTCGTCGCGGCAGCGACGATGGACGCCGAGACGAGCCCGTGGCATAAGAGCCTCACCAGCTTACTATACGCGAAGTCGACGCGGACGTCATCGCAGCAACGACGACGGACGCAGAGACGAGCCCGTGACATCAAAGCCTCACCAGCTTAGTGTACGCGAAGTCGAGGCGGACGTCGTCGCGGCAGCGACGACGGATGCCGAGACGAGCCCGTGACATCAGAGCCTCACCAGCTTAGTGTACGCGAAGTCGAGGTGGACGTCGTCGCGGCAGCGACGACGGATGCCGAGACGAGCCCGTGACATCAGAGCCTCACCAGCTTAGTGTACGCGAAGTCGAGGCGGACGTCGTTGCGGCAGCGACGACGGATGCCGAGACGAGCCCGTGACATCAGAGCCTCACCAGCTTAGTGTACGCGAAGTCGAGGCGGACGTCGTCGCGGCAACGACGACGGACACCGAGACGAGCCCGTGACATCAGAGCCTCACCAGCTTAGTGTACGCGAAGTCGAGGTGGACGTCGTCGCGGCAGCGAAGACGGACGCCGAGACGAGCCTGTGACATCAAAGCCTCACCAGCTTAGTGTAAGCGAAGTCGAGGCGGACGTCGTCGCGGCAGCGACGACGGATGCCGAGACGACCCCGTGACATCAGAGCCTCACCAGCTTAGTGTACGCGAAGTCGAGGCGGACGTCGTCGCGGCAGCGACGACGGACGCCGAGACGAGCCCGTGACATCAAAGCCTCACCAGCTTAGTGTACGCGAAGTCGAGGCGAACGTCGTCGCGGCAGCGACGATGGACGCCGAGACGAGCCCGTGACATCAGAGCCTCACCAACTATCTTAGGGTTTAGGGTGGGGGGGGGGAGGATGGCACCCTTTTATATACCTTTCAAAATGAAAGGGAAACAGAAGTGAACCACTGTGCTTAGTGTAGGTACGCGAAGTCGAGGCGGACGTCGTCGCGGCAGCGACGACGGACGCCGAGACGAGCCCGTGACATCAAAGCCTCACCAGCTTAGTGTACGCGAAGTCGAGGCGGACGTCGTTGCGGCAGCGACGACGGATGCCGAGACGAGCCCGTGACATCAGAGCCTCACCAGCTTAGTGTACGCGAAGTCGAGGCGGACGTCGTCGCGGCAGCGACGACGGATGCCGAGACGAGCCCGTGACATCAGAGCCTCACCAGCTTAGTGTACGCGAAGTCGAGGCGGACGTCGTCGTGGCAGCGACGACGGACGCCGAGACGAGCCCGTGACATCAGAGCCTCACCAGCTTAGTGTACGCGAAGTCGAGGTGGACGTCGTCGCGGCAGCGAAGACGGACGCCGAGACGAGCCCGTGACATCAAAGCCTCACCAGCTTAGTGTAAGCGAAGTCGAGGCGGACGTCGTCGCGGCAGCGACGACGGATGCCGAGACGAGCCCGTGACATCAGAGCCTCACCAGCTTAGTGTACGCGAAGTCGAGGCGGACGTCGTCGCGGCAGCGACGACGGACGGCGAGACGAGCCCGTGACATCAAAGCCTCACCAGCTTAGTGTACGCGAAGTCGAGGCGAACGTCGTCGCGGCAGCGACGACGGACGCCGAGACGAGCCCGTGACATCAGAGCCTCACCAGCTATCTTAGGGTTTAGGGTGGGGGGGGGGGAGGATGGCACCCGTTTATATACCTTTCAAAATGAAAGGGAAACAGAAGTGAACCACTGTGCTTAGTGTAGGTACGCGAAGTCGAGGCGGACGTTGTCGCTGCAGCGACGACGGACGCCGAGACGAGCCCGTGACATCAAAGCCTCACCAGCTTAGTGTACGCGAAGTCGAGGCGGACGTCGTCGCGGCAGCGACGATGGACGCCGAGACGAGCCCGTGGCATAAGAGCCTCACCAGCTTACTATACGCGAAGTCGACGCGGACGTCATCGCAGCAACGACGACGGACGCAGAGACGAGCCCGTGACATCAAAGCCTCACCAGCTTAGTGTACGCGAAGTCGAGGCGGACGTCGTTGCGGCAGCGACGACGGATGCCGAGACGAGCCCGTGACATCAGAGCCTCACCAGCTTAGTGTACGCGAAGTCGAGGCGGACGTCGTCGCGGCAGCGACGACGGATGCCGAGACGAGCCCGTGACATCAGAGCCTCACCAGCTTAGTGTACGCGAAGTCGAGGCGGACGTCGTCGTGGCAGCGACGACGGACGCCGAGACGAGCCCGTGACATCAGAGCCTCACCAGCTTAGTGTACGCGAAGTCGAGGTGGACGTCGTCGCGGCAGCGAAGACGGACGCCGAGACGAGCCCGTGACATCAAAGCCTCACCAGCTTAGTGTAAGCGAAGTCGAGGCGGACGTCGTCGCGGCAGCGACGACGGATGCCGAGACGAGCCCGTGACATCAGAGCCTCACCAGCTTAGTGTACGCGAAGTCGAGGCGGACGTCGTCGCGGCAGCGACGACGGACGGCGAGACAAGCCGGTGACATCAAAGCCTCACCAGCTTAGTGTACGCGAAGTCGAGGCGAACGTCGTCGCGGCAGCGACGACGGACGCCGAGACGAGCCCGTGACATCAGAGCCTCACCAGCTATCTTAGGGTTTAGGGTGGGGGGGGGGAGGATGGCACCCGTTTATATACCTTTCAAAATGAAAGGGAAACAGAAGTGAACCACTGTGCTTAGTGTAGGTACGCGAAGTCGAGGCGGACGTTGTCGCTGCAGCGACGACGGACGCCGAGACGAGCCCGTGACATCAAAGCCTCACCAGCTTAGTGTACGCGAAGTCGAGGCGGACGTCGTCGCGGCAGCGACGATGGACGCCGAGACGAGCCCGTGGCATAAGAGCCTCACCAGCTTACTATACGCGAAGTCGACGCGGACGTCATCGCAGCAACGACGACGGACGCAGAGACGAGCCCGTGACATCAAAGCCTCACCAGCTTGGTGTACGCGAAGGCGAGGCGGACGTCGTCGCGGCAGCGACGACGGACGCTGAGACGAGCCCGTAACATCAGAGCCTCACCAGCTATCTTACGGTTTAGGGCGGGGTGGGGGGGTGGGAGGATGGCACCCTTTTATATACCTTTCAAAATGAAAGGGAAAAAGATGTGAACCACTGTGCTTAGTGTAGGTACGCGAAGGAGAGGCGGACGTCGTCGCGGCAACAACGACGGACGCCGAGACGAGCCCGTGACATCAAAGCCTCACCAGCTTAGTGTACGCGAAGTCGAGGCGGACTTCGTCGCGCCAGCGACGACGGACGCCGAGACGAGCCCATGACATCAGAGCCTCACCAGCTTAGTGTACGCGAAGTCGAGGCGGACGTCGTCGCGGCAGCGACGACGGACGCCGAGACGAGCCCGTGACATCAGAGCCTCACCAGCTTAGTGTACGCGAAGTCGAGGCAGACGTCGTCACGGCAGCGATGATGGACGCCGAGACGAGCCCGTGACATCAGAGGCTCACCAGCTATCTTAGGGTTTAGGGTGGGGGGGGGAGGATGGCACCCTTTTATATACCTTTCAAAATCAAAGGGAAAATGAAGTGAACCACTGTGCTTAGTGTAGGTACGGGACGCCGAGATGAGCCCGTGACATCAAAGCCTCACCAGCTTAGTGTACGCGAAGTCGAGGCGGACTTCGTCGCGGCAGCGACGAAGGACGCCGAGACGAGCCCGTGACATCAGAGGCTCACCAACTATCTTAGGGTTTAGGGTGGGGGGGAGGATGGCACCCTTTTATATACCTTTCAAAATGAAAGGGAAACAGAAGTGAACCACTGTGCTTAGTGTAGGTACGGGAAGTCGAGGCGAACGTCGTCGCGGCAGCGAAGACGGACGCCGAGACGAGCCCGTGACATCAAAGCCTCACCAGCTTAGTGTAAGCGAAGTCGAGGCGGACGTCGTCGCGGCAGCGACGACGGATGCCGAGACGAGCCCGTGACATCAGAGCCTCACCAGCTTAGTGTACGCGAAGTCGAGGCGGACGTCGTCGCGGCAGCGACGACGGACGGCGAGACGAGCCCGTGACATCAAAGCCTCACCAGCTTAGTGTACGCGAAGTCGAGGCGAACGTCGTCGCGGTAGCGACGACGGACGCCGAGACGAGCCCGTGACATCAGAGCCTCACCAGCTATCTTAGGGTTTAGGGTGGGGGGGGGGAGGATGGCACCCTTTTATATACCTTTCAAAATGAAAGGGAAACAGAAGTGAACCACTATGCTTAGTGTAGGTACGCGAAGTCGAGGCGGACGTTGTCGCTGCAGCGACGACAGACGCCGAGACGAGCCCGTGACATCAAAGCCTCACCAGCTTAGTGTACGCGAAGTCGAGGCGGACGTCGTCGCGGCAGCGACGATGGACGCCGAGACGAGCCCGTGGCATAAGAGCCTCACCAGCTTACTATACGCGAAGTCGACGCGGACGTCATCGCAACAACGACGACGGACGCAGAGACGAGCCCGTGACATCAAAGCCTCACCAGCTTGGTGTACGCGAAGGCGAGGCGGACGTCGTCGCGGCAGCGACGACGGACGCTGAGACGAGCCCGTAACATCAGAGCCTCACCAGCTATCTTACGGTTTAGGGCGGGGTGGGGGGGGTGGGAGGATGGCACCCTTTTATATACCTTTCAAAATGAAAGGGAAAAAGATGTGAACCACTGTGCTTAGTGTAGGTACGCGAAGGAGAGGCGGACGTCGTCGCGGCAACAACGACGGACGCCAAGACGAGCCCGTGACATCAAAGCCTCACCAGCTTAGTGTACGCGAAGTCGAGGCGGACTTCGTCGCGCCAGCGACGACGGACGCCGAGACGAGCCCATGACATCAGAGCCTCACCAGCTTAGTGTACGCGAAGTCGAGGCGGACGTCGTCGCGGCAGCGACGACGGACGCCGAGACGAGCCCGTGACATCAGAGCCTCACCAGCTTAGTGTACGCGAAGTCGAGGCAGACGTCGTCACGGCAGCGATGATGGACGCCGAGACGAGCCCGTGACATCAGAGGCTCACCAGCTATCTTAGGGTTTAGGGTGGGGGGGGGAGGATGGCACCCTTTTATATACCTTTCAAAATCAAAGGGAAAATGAAGTGAACCACTGTGCTTAGTGTAGGTACGGGACGCCGAGATGAGCCCGTGACATCAAAGCCTCACCAGCTTAGTGTACGCGAAGTCGAGGCGGACTTCGTCACGGCAGCGACGAAGGACGCCGAGACGAGCCCGTGACATCAGAGGCTCACCAACTATCTTAGGGTTTAGGGTGGGGGGGAGGATGGCACCCTTTTATATACCTTTCAAAATGAAAGGGAAACAGAAGTGAACCACTGTGCTTAGTGTAGGTACGCGAAGTTGAGGCGAACGTCGTCGCGGCAGCGACGACGGACGCCGAGACGAGCCCGTGACATCAAAGCCTCACCAGCTTAGTGTAAGCGAAGTCGAGGAGGAAGTCGTCGCGGGAGCGACGACGAACGCCGAAACGAGCCCGTGACATCAGAGCCTCACCAGCTTAGTGTACGCGAAGTCGAGGCGGACGTCATCGCGGCAGCGACGACGGACGGCGAGACGAGCCCGTGACATCAAAGCCTCACCAGCTTAGTGTACGCGAAGTCGAGGAGAACGTCGTCGCGGCAGCGACGACGGACGCCGAGACGAGCCCGTGACATCAGAGCCTCACCAGCTATCTTAGGGTTTAGGGTGGGGGGGGGAGGATGGCACCCTTTTATATACCTTTCAAAATGAAAGGGAAACAGAAGTGAACCACTGTGCTTAGTGTAGGTACGCGAAGTCGAGGCGGACGTTGTCGCTGCAGCGACGACGGACGCCGAGACGAGCCCGTGACATCAAAGCCTCACCAGCTTAGTGTACGCGAAGTCGAGGCGGACGTCGTCGCGGCAGCGACGACGGACGCCGAGACGAGCCCGTGACATCAGAGCCTCACCAGCTTAGTGTACGCGAAGTCGAGGCGGACGTCGTCGAGGCAGCGACGACGAACGCCGAAACGAGCCCGTGACATCAGAGCCTCACCAGCTATCTTAGGGTTTAGGGTTGGGGGGAGGATGGCACCCTTTTATATACCTTTCAAAATGAAAGGGAAACAGAAATGAACCACTGTGCCTAGAGGAAGTACGACAAGTCAAGGCGGACATCGTCGCGGCAGCGACGACGGACGCCGAGACGAGCTCGTGACATCAGAGACTCACCAGCTTAGTGTACGCGAAGTCGAGGCGGACGTCGTCGCGGCAGCGACGACGGACGCCGAGACGAGCCCGTGACATTAGAGCCTCACCAGTTTAGTGTACGCATAGTCGAGGCCGACGTCGTCGCGGCAGCGACAACGGACGCCGAGACGAGCCCGTGACATCAGAGCCTCACCAGCTTAGTGTACTCGAAGTCGAGGCGGACATCGTCGCAGCAGCGAAGACGGACGCCGAGACTAGCCCGTGACATCAGAGCCTCACCAACTATCTTAGGGTTTAGGATGGGGGGGAGGATGGCACCCTTTTATATACCTTTCAAAATGAAAGGGAAACAGAACTGAACCACTATGCTTAGTGTAGGTACGCGAAGTCGAGGCGATCGTCGTCGCGGCAGCGACGACGGACGCCGAGACGAGCCCGTGACATCAGAGCCTCACCAGCTTAGTGTACGCGAAGTCGAGGCGAACGTCGTCGCGGCAGCGACGACAGACGCCGAGACGAGCCCGTGACATCAGAGCCTCACCAGCTATCTTAGGGTTTGGGTGGGGGGGGAGGATGGCACCCTTTTATATACCTTTCAAAATGAAAGGGAAACAGAAGTGAACCACGGTGCTTAGTGTAGCTACGCGAAGTCGAGGTGGACGTCGTCGCGGCAGCGACGAAGGACGCCGAGACGAGCCCGTGACATCAAAGCCTCACCAGCTTAGTGTACGCGAAGTCGAGGCGGACGTCGTTGCGGCAGCGACGACGGATGCCGAGACGAGCCCGTGACATCAGAGCCTCACCAGCTTAGTGTACGCGAAGTCGAGGCGGACGTCGTCGCGGCAGCGACGACGGATGCCGAGACGAGCCCGTGACATCAGAGCCTCACCAGCTTAGTGTACGCGAAGTCGAGGCGGACGTCGTCGCGGCAGCGACGACGGACGCCGAGACGAGCCCGTGACATCAGAGCCTCACCAGCTTAGTGTACGCGAAGTCGAGGTGGACGTCGTCGCGGCAGCGAAGACGGACGCCGAGACGAGCCCGTGACATCAAAGCCTCACCAGCTTAGTGTAAGCGAAGTCGAGGCGGACGTCGTCGCGGCAGCGACGACGGATGCCGAGACGAGCCCGTGACATCAGAGCCTCACCAGCTTAGTGTACGCAAAGTCGAGGCGGACGTCGTCGCGGCAGCGACGACGGACGGCGAGACGAGCCCGTGACATCAAAGCCTCACCAGCTTAGTGTACGCGAAGTCGAGGCGAACGTCGTCGCGGCAGCGACGACGGACGCCGAGACGAGCCCGTGACATCAGAGCCTCACCAGCTATCTTAGGGTTTAGGGTGGGGGGGGGAGGATGGCACCCTTTTATATACCTTTCAAAATGAAAGGGAAACAGAAGTGAACCACTTTGCTTAGTGTAGGTACGCGAAGTCGAGGCGGACGTTGTCGCTGCAGCGACGACGGACGCCGAGACGAGCCCGTGACATCAAAGCCTCACCAGCTTAGTGTACGCGAAGTCGAGGCGGACGTCGTCGCGGCAGCGACGATGGACGCCGAGACGAGCCCGTGGCATAAGAGCCTCACCAGCTTACTATACGCGAAGTCGACGCGGACGTCATCGCAGCAACGACGACGGACGCAGAGACGAGCCCGTGACATCAAAGCCTCACCAGCTTGGTGTACGCGAAGTCGAGGCGGACGTCGTCGCGGCAGCGACGACGGACGCTGAGACGAGCCCGTAACATCAGAGCCTCACCAGCTATCTTACGGTTTAGGGCGGGGTGGGGGGGGGGTGGGAGGATGGCACCCTTTTATATACCTTTCAAAATGAAAGGGAAACAGAAGTGAACCACTGTGCTTAGTGTAGGTACGCGAAGTCGAGGCGGACGTTGTCGCTGCAGCGACGACGGACGCCGAGACGAGCCCGTGACATCAAAGCCTCACCAGCTTAGTGTACGCGAAGTCGAGGCAGACGTCGTCACGGCAGCGATGATGGACGCCGAGACGAGCCCGTGACATCAGAGGCTCACCAGCTATCTTAGGGTTTAGGGTGGGGGGGGGGAGGATGGCACCCTTTTATATACCTTTCAAAATCAAAGGGAAAATGAAGTGAACCACTGTGCTTAGTGTAGGTACGGGACGCCGAGATGAGCCCGTGACATCAAAGCCTCACCAGCTTAGTGTACGCGAAGTCGAGGCGGACTTCGTCACGGCAGCGACGAAGGACGCCGAGACGAGCCCGTGACATCAGAGGCTCACCAACTATCTTAGGGTTTAGGGTGGGGGGGAGGATGGCACCCTTTTATATACCTTTCAAAATGAAAGGGAAACAGAAGTGAACCACTGTGCTTAGTGTAGGTACGCGAAGTTGAGGCGAACGTCGTCGCGGCAGCGACGACGGACGCCGAGACGAGCCCGTGACATCAAAGCCTCACCAGCTTAGTGTAAGCGAAGTCGAGGAGGAAGTCGTCGCGGGAGCGACGACGAACGCCGAAACGAGCCCGTGACATCAGAGCCTCACCAGCTTAGTGTACGCGAAGTCGAGGCGGACGTCATCGCGGCAGCGACGACGGACGGCGAGACGAGCCCGTGACATCAAAGCCTCACCAGCTTAGTGTACGCGAAGTCGAGGAGAACGTCGTCGCGGCAGCGACGACGGACGCCGAGACGAGCCCGTAACATCAGAGCCTCACCAGCTATCTTAGGGTTTAGGGTGGGGGGGGGGAGGATGGCACCCTTTTATATACCTTTCAAAATGAAAGGGAAACAGAAGTGAACCACTGTGCTTAGTGTAGGTACGCGAAGTCGAGGCGGACGTTGTCGCTGCAGCGACGACGGACGCCGAGACGAGCCCGTGACATCAAAGCCTCACCAGCTTAGTGTACGCGAAGTCGAGGCGGACGTCGTCGCGGCAGCGACGACGGACGCCGAGACGAGCCCGTGACATCAGAGCCTCACCAGCTTAGTGTACGCGAAGTCGAGGCGGACGTCGTCGAGGCAGCGACGACGAACGCCGAAACGAGCCCGTGACATCAGAGCCTCACCAGCTATCTTAGGGTTTAGGGTTGGGGGGAGGATGGCACCCTTTTATATACCTTTCAAAATGAAAGGGAAACAGAAATGAACCACTGTGCCTAGAGGAAGTACGACAAGTCAAGGCGGACATCGTCGCGGCAGCGACGACGGACGCCGAGACGAGCTCGTGACATCAGAGACTCACCAGCTTAGTGTACGCGAAGTCGAGGCGGACGTCGTCGCGGCAGCGACGACGGACGCCGAGACGAGCCCGTGACATTAGAGCCTCACCAGTTTAGTGTACGCATAGTCGAGGCCGACGTCGTCGCGGCAGCGACAACGGACGCCGAGACGAGCCCGTGACATCAGAGCCTCACCAGCTTAGTGTACTCGAAGTCGAGGCGGACATCGTCGCAGCAGCGAAGACGGACGCCGAGACTAGCCCGTGACATCAGAGCCTCACCAACTATCTTAGGGTTTAGGATGGGGGGGAGGATGGCACCCTTTTATATACCTTTCAAAATGAAAGGGAAACAGAACTGAACCACTATGCTTAGTGTAGGTACGCGAAGTCGAGGCGATCGTCGTCGCGGCAGCGACGACGGACGCCGAGACGAGCCCGTGACATCAGAGCCTCACCAGCTTAGTGTACGCGAAGTCGAGGCGAACGTCGTCGCGGCAGCGACGACAGACGCCGAGACGAGCCCGTGACATCAGAGCCTCACCAGCTATCTTAGGGTTTGGGTGGGGGGGGAGGATGGCACCCTTTTATATACCTTTCAAAATGAAAGGGAAACAGAAGTGAACCACGGTGCTTAGTGTAGCTACGCGAAGTCGAGGTGGACGTCGTCGCGGCAGCGACGACGGACGCCGAGACGAGCCCGTGACATCAAAGCCTCACCAGCTTAGTGTACGCGAAGTCGAGGCGGACGTCGTTGCGGCAGCGACGACGGATGCCGAGACGAGCCCGTGACATCAGAGCCTCACCAGCTTAGTGTACGCGAAGTCGAGGCGGACGTCGTCGCGGCAGCGACGACGGATGCCGAGACGAGCCCGTGACATCAGAGCCTCACCAGCTTAGTGTACGCGAAGTCGAGGCGGACGTCGTCGCGGCAGCGACGACGGACGCCGAGACGAGCCCGTGACATCAGAGCCTCACCAGCTTAGTGTACGCGAAGTCGAGGTGGACGTCGTCGCGGCAGCGAAGACGGACGCCGAGACGAGCCCGTGACATCAAAGCCTCACCAGCTTAGTGTAAGCGAAGTCGAGGCGGACGTCGTCGCGGCAGCGACGACGGATGCCGAGACGAGCCCGTGACATCAGAGCCTCACCAGCTTAGTGTACGCAAAGTCGAGGCGGACGTCGTCGCGGCAGCGACGACGGACGGCGAGACGAGCCCGTGACATCAAAGCCTCACCAGCTTAGTGTACGCGAAGTCGAGGCGAACGTCGTCGCGGCAGCGACGACGGACGCCGAGACGAGCCCGTGACATCAGAGCCTCACCAGCTATCTTAGGGTTTAGGGTGGGGGGGGGGAGGATGGCACCCTTTTATATACCTTTCAAAATGAAAGGGAAACAGAAGTGAACCACTTTGCTTAGTGTAGGTACGCGAAGTCGAGGCGGACGTTGTCGCTGCAGCGACGACGGACGCCGAGACGAGCCCGTGACATCAAAGCCTCACCAGCTTAGTGTACGCGAAGTCGAGGCGGACGTCGTCGCGGCAGCGACGATGGACGCCGAGACGAGCCCGTGGCATAAGAGCCTCACCAGCTTACTATACGCGAAGTCGACGCGGACGTCATCGCAGCAACGACGACGGACGCAGAGACGAGCCCGTGACATCAAAGCCTCACCAGCTTGGTGTACGCGAAGTCGAGGCGGACGTCGTCGCGGCAGCGACGACGGACGCTGAGACGAGCCCGTAACATCAGAGCCTCACCAGCTATCTTACGGTTTAGGGCGGGGTGGGGGGGGGGTGGGAGGATGGCACCCTTTTATATACCTTTCAAAATGAAAGGGAAACAGAAGTGAACCACTGTGCTTAGTGTAGGTACGCGAAGTCGAGGCGGACGTTGTCGCTGCAGCGACGACGGACGCCGAGACGAGCCCGTGACATCAAAGCCTCACCAGCTTAGTGTACGCGAAGTCGAGGCAGACGTCGTCACGGCAGCGATGATGGACGCCGAGACGAGCCCGTGACATCAGAGGCTCACCAGCTATCTTAGGGTTTAGGGTGGGGGGGGGGAGGATGGCACCCTTTTATATACCTTTCAAAATCAAAGGGAAAATGAAGTGAACCACTGTGCTTAGTGTAGGTACGGGACGCCGAGATGAGCCCGTGACATCAAAGCCTCACCAGCTTAGTGTACGCGAAGTCGAGGCGGACTTCGTCACGGCAGCGACGAAGGACGCCGAGACGAGCCCGTGACATCAGAGGCTCACCAACTATCTTAGGGTTTAGGGTGGGGGGGAGGATGGCACCCTTTTATATACCTTTCAAAATGAAAGGGAAACAGAAGTGAACCACTGTGCTTAGTGTAGGTACGCGAAGTTGAGGCGAACGTCGTCGCGGCAGCGACGACGGACGCCGAGACGAGCCCGTGACATCAAAGCCTCACCAGCTTAGTGTAAGCGAAGTCGAGGAGGAAGTCGTCGCGGGAGCGACGACGAACGCCGAAACGAGCCCGTGACATCAGAGCCTCACCAGCTTAGTGTACGCGAAGTCGAGGCGGACGTCATCGCGGCAGCGACGACGGACGGCGAGACGAGCCCGTGACATCAAAGCCTCACCAGCTTAGTGTACGCGAAGTCGAGGAGAACGTCGTCGCGGCAGCGACGACGGACGCCGAGACGAGCCCGTAACATCAGAGCCTCACCAGCTATCTTAGGGTTTAGGGTGGGGGGGGGGAGGATGGCACCCTTTTATATACCTTTCAAAATGAAAGGGAAACAGAAGTGAACCACTGTGCTTAGTGTAGGTACGCGAAGTCGAGGCGGACGTTGTCGCTGCAGCGACGACGGACGCCGAGACGAGCCCGTGACATCAAAGCCTCACCAGCTTAGTGTACGCGAAGTCGAGGCGGACGTCGTCGCGGCAGCGACGACGGACGCCGAGACGAGCCCGTGACATCAGAGCCTCACCAGCTTAGTGTACGCGAAGTCGAGGCGGACGTCGTCGAGGCAGCGACGACGAACGCCGAAACGAGCCCGTGACATCAGAGCCTCACCAGCTATCTTAGGGTTTAGGGTTGGGGGGAGGATGGCACCCTTTTATATACCTTTCAAAATGAAAGGGAAACAGAAATGAACCACTGTGCCTAGAGGAAGTACGACAAGTCAAGGCGGACATCGTCGCGGCAGCGACGACGGACGCCGAGACGAGCTCGTGACATCAGAGACTCACCAGCTTAGTGTACGCGAAGTCGAGGCGGACGTCGTCGCGGCAGCGACGACGGACGCCGAGACGAGCCCGTGACATTAGAGCCTCACCAGTTTAGTGTACGCATAGTCGAGGCCGACGTCGTCGCGGCAGCGACAACGGACGCCGAGACGAGCCCGTGACATCAGAGCCTCACCAGCTTAGTGTACTCGAAGTCGAGGCGGACATCGTCGCAGCAGCGAAGACGGACGCCGAGACTAGCCCGTGACATCAGAGCCTCACCAACTATCTTAGGGTTTAGGATGGGGGGGAGGATGGCACCCTTTTATATACCTTTCAAAATGAAAGGGAAACAGAACTGAACCACTATGCTTAGTGTAGGTACGCGAAGTCGAGGCGATCGTCGTCGCGGCAGCGACGACGGACGCCGAGACGAGCCCGTGACATCAGAGCCTCACCAGCTTAGTGTACGCGAAGTCGAGGCGAACGTCGTCGCGGCAGCGACGACAGACGCCGAGACGAGCCCGTGACATCAGAGCCTCACCAGCTATCTTAGGGTTTGGGTGGGGGGGGAGGATGGCACCCTTTTATATACCTTTCAAAATGAAAGGGAAACAGAAGTGAACCACGGTGCTTAGTGTAGCTACGCGAAGTCGAGGTGGACGTCGTCGCGGCAGCGACGACGGACGCCGAGACGAGCCCGTGACATCAAAGCCTCACCAGCTTAGTGTACGCGAAGTCGAGGCGGACGTCGTTGCGGCAGCGACGACGGATGCCGAGACGAGCCCGTGACATCAGAGCCTCACCAGCTTAGTGTACGCGAAGTCGAGGCGGACGTCGTCGCGGCAGCGACGACGGATGCCGAGACGAGCCCGTGACATCAGAGCCTCACCAGCTTAGTGTACGCGAAGTCGAGGCGGACGTCGTCGCGGCAGCGACGACGGACGCCGAGACGAGCCCGTGACATCAGAGCCTCACCAGCTTAGTGTACGCGAAGTCGAGGTGGACGTCGTCGCGGCAGCGAAGACGGACGCCGAGACGAGCCCGTGACATCAAAGCCTCACCAGCTTAGTGTAAGCGAAGTCGAGGCGGACGTCGTCGCGGCAGCGACGACGGATGCCGAGACGAGCCCGTGACATCAGAGCCTCACCAGCTTAGTGTACGCAAAATCGAGGCGGACGTCGTCGCGGCAGCGACGACGGACGGCGAGACGAGCCCGTGACATCAAAGCCTCACCAGCTTAGTGTACGCGAAGTCGAGGCGAACGTCGTCGCGGCAGCGACGACGGACGCCGAGACGAGCCCGTGACATCAGAGCCTCACCAGCTATCTTAGGGTTTAGGGTGGGGGGGGGGAGGATGGCACCCTTTTATATACCTTTCAAAATGAAAGGGAAACAGAAGTGAACCACTTTGCTTAGTGTAGGTACGCGAAGTCGAGGCGGACGTTGTCGCTGCAGCGACGACGGACGCCGAGACGAGCCCGTGACATCAAAGCCTCACCAGCTTAGTGTACGCGAAGTCGAGGCGGACGTCGTCGCGGCAGCGACGATGGACGCCGAGACGAGCCCGTGGCATAAGAGCCTCACCAGCTTACTATACGCGAAGTCGACGCGGACGTCATCGCAGCAACGACGACGGACGCAGAGACGAGCCCGTGACATCAAAGCCTCACCAGCTTGGTGTACGCGAAGTCGAGGCGGACGTCGTCGCGGCAGCGACGACGGACGCTGAGACGAGCCCGTAACATCAGAGCCTCACCAGCTATCTTACGGTTTAGGGCGGGGTGGGGGGGGTGGGAGGATGGCACCCTTTTATATACCTTTCAAAATGAAAGGGAAAAAGATGTGAACCACTGTGCTTAGTGTAGGTACGCGAAGGAGAGGCGGACGTCGTCGCGGCAACAACGACGGACGCCGAGACGAGCCCGTGACATCAAAGCCTCACCAGCTTAGTGTAAGCGAAGTCGAGGAGGAAGTCGTCGCGGCAGCGACGACGAACGCCGAAACGATCCCGTGACATCAGAGCCTCACCAGCTTAGTGTACGCGAAGTCGAGGCGGACGTCGTCGCGGCAGCGACGACAGACGCCGAGACGAGCCCGTGACATCAGAGCCTCACCAGCTATCTTAGGGTTTGGGGTGGGGGGGAGGATGGCACCCTTTTATATACCTTTCAAAATGAAAGGGAAACAGAAGTGAACCACGGTGCTTAGTGTAGGTACGCGAAGTCGAGGCGGACGTCGTCGCGGCAGCGACGACGGACGCCGAGACGAGCCCGTGACATCAAAGCCTCACCAGCTTAGTGTACGCGAAGTCGAGGCGGACGTCGTTGCGGCAGCGACGACGGATGCCGAGACGAGCCCGTGACATCAGAGCCTCACCAGCTTAGTGTACGCGAAGTCGAGGCGGACGTCGTCGCGGCAGCGACGACGGATGCCGAGACGAGCCCGTGACATCAGAGCCTCACCAGCTTAGTGTACGCGAAGTCGAGGCGGACGTCGTCGCGGCAGCGACGACGGACGCCGAGACGAGCCCGTGACATCAGAGCCTCACCAGCTTAGTGTACGCGAAGTCGAGGTGGACGTCGTCGCGGCAGCGAAGACGGACGCCGAGACGAGCCCGTGACATCAAAGCCTCACCAGCTTAGTGTAAGCGAAGTCGAGGCGGACGTCGTCGCGGCAGCGACGACGGATGCCGAGACGAGCCCGTGACATCAGAGCCTCACCAGCTTAGTGTACGCGAAGTCGAGGCGGACGTCGTCGCGGCAGCGACGACGGACGGCGAGACGAGCCCGTGACATCAAAGCCTCACCAGCTTAGTGTACTCGAAGTCGAGGCGGACATCGTCGCAGCAGCGAAGACGGACGCCGAGACGAGCCCGTGACATCAGAGCCTCACCAGCTATCTTAGGGTTTAGGGTGGGGGGGGGAGGATGGCACCCTTTTATATACCTTTCAAAATGAAAGGGAAACAGAAGTGAACCACTTTGCTTAGTGTAGGTACGCGAAGTCGAGGCAGACGTTGTCGCTGCAGCGACGACGGACGCCGAGACGAGCCCGTGACATCAAAGCCTCACCAGCTTAGTGTACGCGAAGTCGAGGCGGACGTCGTCGCGGCAGCGACGATGGACGCCGAGACGAGCCCGTGGCATAAGAGCCTCACCAGCTTACTATACGCGAAGTCGACGCGGACGTCATCGCAGCAACGACGACGGACGCAGAGACGAGCCCGTGACATCAAAGCCTCACCAGCTTAGTGTACGCATAGTCGAGGCCGACGTCGTCGCGGCAGCGACAACGGACGCCGAGACGAGCCCGTGACATCAGAGCCTCACCAGCTTAGTGTACTCGAAGTCGAGGCGGACATCGTCGCAGCAGCGAAGACGGACGCCGAGACTAGCCCGTGACATCAGAGCCTCACCAACTATCTTAGGGTTTAGGATGGGGGGGAGGATGGCACCCTTTTATATACCTTTCAAAATGAAAGGGAAACAGAACTGAACCACTATGCTTAGTGTAGGTACGCGAAGTCGAGGCGATCGTCGTCGCGGCAGCGACGACGGACGCCGAGACGAGCCCGTGACATCAGAGCCTCACCAGCTTAGTGTACGCGAAGTCGAGGCGAACGTCGTCGCGGCAGCGACGACAGACGCCGAGACGAGCCCGTGACATCAGAGCCTCACCAGCTATCTTAGGGTTTGGGTGGGGGGGGAGGATGGCACCCTTTTATATACCTTTCAAAATGAAAGGGAAACAGAAGTGAACCACGGTGCTTAGTGTAGCTACGCGAAGTCGAGGTGGACGTCGTCGCGGCAGCGACGACGGACGCCGAGACGAGCCCGTGACATCAAAGCCTCACCAGCTTAGTGTACGCGAAGTCGAGGCGGACGTCGTTGCGGCAGCGACGACGGATGCCGAGACAAGCCCGTGACATCAGAGCCTCACCAGCTTAGTGTACGCGAAGTCGAGGCGGACGTCGTCGCGGCAGCGACGACGGATGCCGAGACGAGCCCGTGACATCAGAGCCTCACCAGCTTAGTGTACGCGAAGTCGAGGCGGACGTCGTCGCGGCAGCGACGACGGACGCCGAGACGAGCCCGTGACATCAGAGCCTCACCAGCTTAGTGTACGCGAAGTCGAGGTGGACGTCGTCGCGGCAGCGAAGACGGACGCCGAGACGAGCCCGTGACATCAAAGCCTCACCAGCTTAGTGTAAGCGAAGTCGAGGCGGACGTCGTCGCGGCAGCGACGACGGATGCCGAGACGAGCCCGTGACATCAGAGCCTCACCAGCTTAGTGTACGCAAAATCGAGGCGGACGTCGTCGCGGCAGCGACGACGGACGGCGAGACGAGCCCGTGACATCAAAGCCTCACCAGCTTAGTGTACGCGAAGTCGAGGCGAACGTCGTCGCGGCAGCGACGACGGACGCCGAGACGAGCCCGTGACATCAGAGCCTCACCAGCTATCTTAGGGTTTAGGGTGGGGGGGGGGAGGATGGCACCCTTTTATATACCTTTCAAAATGAAAGGGAAACAGAAGTGAACCACTTTGCTTAGTGTAGGTACGCGAAGTCGAGGCGGACGTTGTCGCTGCAGCGACGACGGACGCCGAGACGAGCCCGTGACATCAAAGCCTCACCAGCTTAGTGTACGCGAAGTCGAGGCGGACGTCGTCGCGGCAGCGACGATGGACGCCGAGACGAGCCCGTGGCATAAGAGCCTCACCAGCTTACTATACGCGAAGTCGACGCGGACGTCATCGCAGCAACGACGACGGACGCAGAGACGAGCCCGTGACATCAAAGCCTCACCAGCTTGGTGTACGCGAAGTCGAGGCGGACGTCGTCGCGGCAGCGACGACGGACGCTGAGACGAGCCCGTAACATCAGAGCCTCACCAGCTATCTTACGGTTTAGGGCGGGGTGGGGGGGGTGGGAGGATGGCACCCTTTTATATACCTTTCAAAATGAAAGGGAAAAAGATGTGAACCACTGTGCTTAGTGTAGGTACGCGAAGGAGAGGCGGACGTCGTCGCGGCAACAACGACGGACGCCGAGACGAGCCCGTGACATCAAAGCCTCACCAGCTTAGTGTAAGCGAAGTCGAGGAGGAAGTCGTCGCGGCAGCGACGACGAACGCCGAAACGATCCCGTGACATCAGAGCCTCACCAGCTTAGTGTACGCGAAGTCGAGGCGGACGTCGTCGCGGCAGCGACGACAGACGCCGAGACGAGCCCGTGACATCAGAGCCTCACCAGCTATCTTAGGGTTTGGGGTGGGGGGGAGGATGGCACCCTTTTATATACCTTTCAAAATGAAAGGGAAACAGAAGTGAACCACGGTGCTTAGTGTAGGTACGCGAAGTCGAGGCGGACGTCGTCGCGGCAGCGACGACGGACGCCGAGACGAGCCCGTGACATCAAAGCCTCACCAGCTTAGTGTACGCGAAGTCGAGGCGGACGTCGTTGCGGCAGCGACGACGGATGCCGAGACGAGCCCGTGACATCAGAGCCTCACCAGCTTAGTGTACGCGAAGTCGAGGCGGACGTCGTCGCGGCAGCGACGACGGATGCCGAGACGAGCCCGTGACATCAGAGCCTCACCAGCTTAGTGTACGCGAAGTCGAGGCGGACGTCGTCGCGGCAGCGACGACGGACGCCGAGACGAGCCCGTGACATCAGAGCCTCACCAGCTTAGTGTACGCGAAGTCGAGGTGGACGTCGTCGCGGCAGCGAAGACGGACGCCGAGACGAGCCCGTGACATCAAAGCCTCACCAGCTTAGTGTAAGCGAAGTCGAGGCGGACGTCGTCGCGGCAGCGACGACGGATGCCGAGACGAGCCCGTGACATCAGAGCCTCACCAGCTTAGTGTACGCGAAGTCGAGGCGGACGTCGTCGCGGCAGCGACGACGGACGGCGAGACGAGCCCGTGACATCAAAGCCTCACCAGCTTAGTGTACGCGAAGTCGAGGCGAACGTCGTCGCGGCAGCGACGACGGACGCCGAGACGAGCCCGTGACATCAGAGCCTCACCAGCTATCTTAGGGTTTAGGGTGGGGGGGGGAGGATGGCACCCTTTTATATACCTTTCAAAATGAAAGGGAAACAGAAGTGAACCACTTTGCTTAGTGTAGGTACGCGAAGTCGAGGCAGACGTTGTCGCTGCAGCGACGACGGACGCCGAGACGAGCCCGTGACATCAAAGCCTCACCAGCTTAGTGTACGCGAAGTCGAGGCGGACGTCGTCGCGGCAGCGACGATGGACGCCGAGACGAGCCCGTGGCATAAGAGCCTCACCAGCTTACTATACGCGAAGTCGACGCGGACGTCATCGCAGCAACGACGACGGACGCAGAGACGAGCCCGTGACATCAAAGCCTCACCAGCTTGGTGTACGCGAAGTCGAGGCGGACGTCGTCGCGGCAGCGACGACGGACGCTGAGACGAGCCCGTAACATCAGAGCCTCACCAGCTATCTTACGGTTTAGGGCGGGGTGGGGGGGGGTGGGAGGATGGCACCCTTTTATATACCTTTCAAAATGAAAGGGAAAAAGATGTGAACCACTGTGCTTAGTGTAGGTACGCGAAGGAGAGGCGGACGTCGTCGCGGCAACAACGACGGACGCCGAGACGAGCCCGTGACATCAAAGCCTCACCAGCTTAGTGTAAGCGAAGTCGAGGAGGAAGTCGTCGCGGCAGCGACGACGAACGCCGAAACGATCCCGTGACATCAGAGCCTCACCAGCTTAGTGTACGCGAAGTCGAGGCGGACGTCGTCGCGGCAGCGACGACAGACGCCGAGACGAGCCCGTCACATCAGAGCCTCACCAGCTATCTTAGGGTTTGGGGTGGGGGGGAGGATGGCACCCTTTTATATACCTTTCAAAATGAAAGGGAAACAGAAGTGAACCACGGTGCTTAGTGTAGGTACGCGAAGTCGAGGCGGACGTCGTTGCGGCAGCGACGACGGATGCCGAGACGAGCCCGTGACATCAGAGCCTCACCAGCTTAGTGTACGCGAAGTCGAGGCGGACGTCGTCGCGGCAGCGACGACGGATGCCGAGACGAGCCCGTGACATCAGAGCCTCACCAGCTTAGTGTACGCGAAGTCGTGGCGGACGTCGTCGCGGCAGCGACGACGGACGCCGAGACGAGCCCGTGACATCAGAGCCTCACCAGCTTAGTGTACGCGAAGTCGAGGTGGACGTCGTCGCGGCAGCGAAGACGGACGCCGAGACGAGCCCGTGACATCAAAGCCTCACCAGCTTAGTGTACGCGAAGTCGAGGCGGACGTCGTCGCGGCAGCGACGACGGACGGCGAGACGAGCCCGTGACATCAAAGCCTCACCAGCTTAGTGTACGCGAAGTCGAGGCGAACATCGTCGCGGCAGCGACGACGGACGCCGAGGCGAGCCCGTGACATCAGAGCCTCACCAGCTATCTTAGGGTTTAGGGTGGGGGGGGGGGAGGATGGCACCCTTTTATATACCTTTCAAAATGAAAGGGAAACAGAAGTGAACCACTTTGCTTAGTGTAGGTACGCGAAGTCGAGGCGGACGTTGTCGCTGCAGCGACGACGGACGCCGAGACGAGCCCGTGACATCAAAGCCTCACCAGCTTAGTGTAGGCGAAGTCGAGGCGGACGTCGTCGCGGCAGCGACGATGGACGCCGAGATGAGCCCGTGGCATAAGAGCCTCACCATCTTACTATACGCGAAGTCGACGCGGACGTCATCGCAGCAACGACGACGGACGCAGAGACGAGCCCGTGACATCAAAGCCTCACCAGCTTGGTGTACGCGAAGTCGAGGCGGACGTCGTCGCGGCAGCGACCACGGACGCTGAGACGAGCCCGTAACATCAGAGCCTCACCAGCTATCTTACGGTTTAGGGCGGGGTGGGGGGGTGGGAGGATGGCACCCTTTTATATACCTTTCAAAATGAAAGGGAAAAAGATGTGAACCACTGTGCTTAGTGTAGGTACGCGAAGGAGAGGCGGACGTCGTCGCGGCAACAACGACGGACGCCGAGACGAGCCCGTGACATCAAAGCCTCACCAGCTTAGTGTACGCGAAGTCGAGGCGGACTTCGTCGCGCCAGCGACGACGGACGCCGAGACGAGCCCATGACATCAGAGCCTCACCAGCTTAGTGTACGCGAAGTCGAGGCGGACGTCGTCGCGGCAGCGACGACGGACGCCGAGACGAGCCCGTGACATCAGAGCTTCACCAGCTTAGTGTACGCGAAGTCGAGGCAGACGTCGTCACGGCAGCGATGATGGACGCCGAGACGAGCCCGTGACATCAGAGGCTCACCAGCTATCTTAGGGTTTAGGGTGGGGGGGGAGGATGGCACCCTTTTATATACCTTTCAAAATCAAAGGGAAAATGAAGTGAACCACTGTGCTTAGTGTAGGTACGGGACGCCGAGATGAGCCCGTGACATCAAAGCCTCACCAGCTTAGTGTACGCGAAGTCGAGGCGGACTTCGTCGCGGCAGCGACGAAGGACGCCGAGACGAGCCCGTGACATCAGAGGCTCACCAACTATCTTAGGGTTTAGGGTGGGGGGGAGGATGGCACCCTTTTATATACCTTTCAAAATGAAAGGGATACAGAAGTGAACCACTGTGCTTAGTGTAGGTACGCGAAGTTGAGGCGAACGTCGTCGCGGCAGCGACGACGGACGCCGAGACGAGCCCGTGACATCAAAGCCTCACCAGCTTAGTGTAAGCGAAGTCGAGGAGGAAGTCGTCGCGGCAGCAACGACGGACGCCGAGACGAGCCCGTGACATCAGAGCCTCACCAGCTTAGTGTACGCGAAGTCGAGGCGGACGTCGTCGAGGCAGCGACGACGAACGCCGAAACGAGCCCGTGACATCAGAGCCTCACAAGCTATCTTAGGGTTTAGGGTTGGGGGGAGGATGGCACCCTTTTATATACCTTTCAAAATGAAAGGGAAACAGAAATGAACCACTGTGCTTAGAGTAAGTACGCCAAGTCAAGGCGGACATCGTCGCGGCAGCGACGACGGACGCCGAGACGAACCCGTGACATCAGAGACTCACCAGCTTAGTGTACGCGAAGTCGAGGCGGACGTCGTCGCGGCGGCGACGACGGACGCCGAGACGAGCCCGTGACATTAGAGCCTCACCAGTTTAGTGTACGCATAGTCGAGGCAGACGTCGTCGCGGCAGCGACAACGGACGCCGAGACGAGCCCGTGACATCAGAGCCTCACCAGCTTAGTGTACTCGAAGTCGAGGCGGACATTGTCGCAGCAGCGACGACGGACGCCGAGACGAACCCGTGACATCAGAGCCTCACCAACTATCTTAAGGTTTAGGGTGAGGGGGGGAGGATGGCACCCTTTTATATACCTTTCAAAATGAAAGGGAAACAGAACTGAACCACTATGCTTAGTGTAGGTACGCGAAGTCGAGGCGATCGTCGTCGCGGCAGTGACGACGGACGCCGAGACGAGCCCGTGACATCAGAGCCTCACCAGCTTAGTGTACGCGAAGTCGAGGCGAACGTCGTCGCGGCAGCGACGACAGACGCCGAGACGAGCCCGTGACATCAGAGCCTCACCAGCTATCTTAGGGTTTGGGGTGGGGGGGGAGGATGGCACCCTTTTATATACCTTTCAAAATGAAAGGGAAACAGAAGTGAACCACTGTGCTTAGTGTAGGTACGCGAAGTCGAGGCGGACGTCGTCGCGGCAGCGACGACGGACGCCGAGACGAGCCCGTGACATCAAAGCCTCACCAGCTTAGTGTACGCGAAGTCAAGGCGGACGTCGTCGCGGCAGCGACGACGGATGCCGAGACGAGCCAGTGACATCAGAGCCTCACCAGCTTAGTGTACGCGAAGTCGAGGCGGACGTCGTCGCGGCAGCGACGACGGATGCCGAGACGAGCCCGTGACATCAGAGCCTCACCAGCTTAGTGTTTGCGAAGTCGAGGCGGACGTCGTCGCGGCAACGACGACGGACACCGAGACGAGCCCGTGACATCAGAGCCTCACCAGCTTAGTGTACGCGAAGTCGAGGTGGACGTCGTCGCGGCAGCGAAGACGGACGCCGAGACGAGCCCGTGACATCAAAGCCTGACCAGCTTAGTGTAAGCGAAGTCGAGGCGGACGTCGTGGCGGCAGCGACGACGGATGCCGAGACGACCCCGTGACATCAGAGCCTCACCAGCTTAGTGTACGCGAAGTCGAGGCGGACGTCGTCGCGGCAGCGACGACGGACGCCGAGACGAGCCCGTGACATCAAAGCCTCACCAGCTTAGTGTACACGAAGTCGAGGCGAACGTCGTCGCGGCAGCGACGACGGACGCCGAGACGAGCCCGTGACATCAGAGCCTCACCAACTATCTTAGGGTTTAGGGTGGGGGGGGAGGATGGCACCCTTTTATATACCTTTCAAAATGAAAGGGAAACAGAAGTGAACCACTGTGCTTAGTGTAGGTACGCGAAGTTGAGGCGAACGTCGTCGCGGCAGCGACGACGGATGCCGAGACGAGCCCGTGACATCAAAGCCTCATCAGCTTAGTGTAAGCGAAGTCGAGGAGGAAGTCGTCGCGGCAGCGACGACGGACGCCGAGACGAGCCCGTGACATCAGAGCCTCACCAGCTTAGTGTACGCGAAGTCGAGGCGGACGTCGTCGAGGCAGCGACGACGAACGCCGAAACGAGCCCGTGACATCAGAGCCTCACAAGCTATCTTAGGGTTTAGGGTTGGGGGGAGGATGGCACCCTTTTATATACCTTTCAAAATGAAAGGGAAACAGAAATGAACCACTGTGCTTAGAGTAAGTACGCCAAGTCAAGGCGGACATCGTCGCGGCAGCGACGACGGACGCCGAGACGAACCCGTGACATCAGAGACTCACCAGCTTAGTGTACGCGAAGTCGAGGCGGACGTCGTCGCGGCAGCGACGACGGACGCCGAGACGAGCCCGTGACATTAGAGCCTCACCAGTTTAGTGTACGCATAGTCGAGGCAGACGTCGTCGCGGCAGCGACAACGGACGCCGAGACGAGCCCGTGACATCAGAGCCTCACCAGCTTAGTGTACTCGAAGTCGAGGCGGACATCGTCGCAGCAGCGACGACGGACGCCGAGACGAACCCGTGACATCAGAGCCTCACCAACTATCTTAAGGTTTAGGGTGAGGGGGGGAGGATGGCACCCTTTTATATACCTTTCAAAATGAAAGGGAAACAGAACTGAACCACTATGCTTAGTGTAGGTACGCGAAGTCGAGGCGATCGTCGTCGCGGCAGCGACGACGGACGCCGAGACGAGCCCGTGACATCAGAGCCTCACCAGCTTAGTGTACGCGAAGTCGAGGCGAACGTCGTCGCGGCAGCGACGACAGACGCCGAGACGAGCCCGTGACATCAGAGCCTCACCAGCTATCTTAGGGTTTGGGGTGGGGGGGGAGGATGGCACCCTTTTATATACCTTTCAAAATGAAAGGGAAACAGAAGTGAACCACTGTGCTTAGTGTAGGTACGCGAAGTCGAGGCGGACGTCGTCGCGGCAGCGACGACGGACGCCGAGACGAGCCCGTGACATCAAAGCCTCACCAGCTTAGTGTACGCGAAGTCAAGGCGGACGTCGTCGCGGCAGCGACGACGGATGCCGAGACGAGCCAGTGACATCAGAGCCTCACCAGCTTAGTGTACGCGAAGTCGAGGCGCACGTCGTCGTGGCAGCGACGACGGATGCCGAGACGAGCCCGTGACATCAGAGCCTCACCAGCTTAGTGTTTGCGAAGTCGAGGCGGACGTCGTCGCGGCAACGACGACGGACACCGAGACGAGCCCGTGACATCAGAGCCTCACCAGCTTAGTGTACGCGAAGTCGAGGTGGACGTCGTCGCGGCAGCGAAGACGGACGCCGAGACGAGCCCGTGACATCAAAGCCTGACCAGCTTAGTGTAAGCGAAGTCGAGGCGGACGTCGTGGCGGCAGCGACGACGGATGCCGAGACGACCCCGTGACATCAGAGCCTCACCAGCTTAGTGTACGCGAAGTCGAGGCGGACGTCGTCGCGGCAGCGACGACGGACGCCGAGACGAGCCCGTGACATCAAAGCCTCACCAGCTTAGTGTACACGAAGTCGAGGCGAACGTCGTCGCGGCAGCGACGACGGACGCCGAGACGAGCCCGTGACATCAGAGCCTCACCAACTATCTTAGGGTTTAGGGTGGGGGGGGAGGATGGCACCCTTTTATATACCTTTCAAAATGAAAGGGAAACAGAAGTGAACCACTGTGCTTAGTGTAGGTACGCGAAGTTGAGGCGAACGTCGTCGCGGCAGCGACGACGGATGCCGAGACGAGCCCGTGACATCAAAGCCTCACCAGCTTAGTGTAAGCGAAGTCGAGGAGGAAGTCGTCGCGGCAGCGACGACGGACGCCGAGACGAGCCCGTGACATCAGAGCCTCACCAGCTTAGTGTACGCGAAGTCGAGGCGGACGTCGTCGAGGCAGCGACGACGAACGCCGAAACGAGCCCGTGACATCAGAGCCTCACAAGCTATCTTAGGGTTTAGGGTTGGGGGGAGGATGGCACCCTTTTATATACCTTTCAAAATGAAAGGGAAACAGAAATGAACCACTGTGCTTAGAGTAAGTACGCCAAGTCAAGGCGGACATCGTCGCGGCAGCGACGACGGACGCCGAGACGAACCCGTGACATCAGAGACTGACCAGCTTAGTGTACGCGAAGTCGAGGCGGACGTCGTCGCGGCAGCGACGACGGACGCCGAGACGAGCCCGTGACATTAGAGCCTCACCAGTTTAGTGTACGCATAGTCGAGGCAGACGTCGTCGCGGCAGCGACAACGGACGCCGAGACGAGCCTGTGACATCAGAGCCTCACCAGCTTAGTGTACTCGAAGTCGAGGCGGACATCGTCGCAGCAGCGACGACGGACGCCGAGACGAACCCGTGACATCAGAGCCTCACCAACTATCTTAAGGTTTAGAGTGAGGGGGGGAGGATGGCACCCTTTTATATACCTTTCAAAATGAAAGGGAAACAGAACTGAACCACTATGCTTAGTGTAGGTACGCGAAGTCGAGGCGATCGTCGTCGCGGCAGCGACGACGGACGCCGAGACGAGCCCGTGACATCAGAGCCTCACCAGCTTAGTGTACGCGAAGTCGAGGCGAACGTCGTCGCGGCAGCGACGACAGACGCCGAGACGAGCCCGTGACATCAGAGCCTCACCAGCTATCTTAGGGTTTGGGGTGGGGGGGGGAGGATGGCACCCTTTTATATACCTTTCAAAATGAAAGGGAAACAGAAGTGAACCACTGTGCTTAGTGTAGGTACGCGAAGTCGAGGCGGACGTCGTCGCGGCAGCGACGACGGACGCCGAGACGAGCCCGTGACATCAAAGCCTCACCAGCTTAGTGTACGCGAAGTCAAGGCGGACGTCGTCGCGGCAGCGACGACGGATGCCGAGACGAGCTAGTGACATCAGAGCCTCACCAGCTTAGTGTACGCGAAGTCGAGGCGGACGTCGTCGCGGCAGCGACGACGGATGCCGAGACGAGCCCGTGACATCAGAGCCTCACCAGCTTAGTGTTTGCGAAGTCGAGGCGGACGTCGTCGCGGCAACGACGACGGACACCGAGACGAGCCCGTGACATCAGAGCCTCACCAGCTTAGTGTACGCGAAGTCGAGGTGGACGTCGTCGCGGCAGCGAAGACGGACGCCGAGACGAGCCCGTGACATCAAAGCCTGACCAGCTTAGTGTAAGCGAAGTCGAGGCGGACGTCGTGGCGGCAGCGACGACGGATGCCGAGACGACCCCGTGACATCAGAGCCTCACCAGCTTAGTGTACGCGAAGTCGAGGCGGACGTCGTCGCGGCAGCGACGACGGACGCCGAGACGAGCCCGTGACATCAAAGCCTCACCAGCTTAGTGTACACGAAGTCGAGGCGAACGTCGTCGCGGCAGCGACGACGGACGCCGAGACGAGCCCGTGACATCAGAGCCTCACCAACTATCTTAGGGTTTAGGGTGGGGGGGGAGGATGTCACCCTTTTATATACCTTTCAAAATGAAAGGGAAACAGAAGTGAACCACTGTGCTTAGTGTAGGTACGCGAAGTTGAGGCGAACGTCGTCGCGGCAGCGACGACGGATGCCGAGACGAGCCCGTGACATCAAAGCCTCACCAGCTTAGTGTAAGCGAAGTCGAGGAGGAAGTCGTCGCGGCAGCGACGACGGACGCCGAGACGAGCCCGTGACATCAGAGCCTCACCAGCTTAGTGTACGCGAAGTCGAGGCGGACGTCGTCGAGGCAGCGACGACGAACGCCGAAACGAGCCCGTGACATCAGAGCCTCACAAGCTATCTTAGGGTTTAGGGTTGGGGGGAGGATGGCACCCTTTTATATACCTTTCAAAATGAAAGGGAAACAGAAATGAACCACTGTGCTTAGAGTAAGTACGCCAAGTCAAGGCGGACATCGTCGCGGCAGCGACGACGGACGCCGAGACGAACCCGTGACATCAGAGACTCACCAGCTTAGTGTACGCGAAGTCGAGGCGGACGTCGTCGCGGCAGCGACGACGGACGCCGAGACGAGCCCGTGACATTAGAGCCTCACCAGTTTAGTGTACGCATAGTCGAGGCAGACGTCGTCGCGGCAGCGACAACGGACGCCGAGACGAGCCCGTGACATCAGAGCCTCACCAGCTTAGTGTACTCGAAGTCGAGGCGGACATCGTCGCAGCAGCGACGACGGACGCCGAGACGAACCCGTGACATCAGAGCCTCACCAACTATCTTAAGGTTTAGGGTGAGGGGGGGAGGATGGCACCCTTTTATATACCTTTCAAAATGAAAGGGAAACAGAACTGAACCACTATGCTTAGTGTAGGTACGTGAAGTCGAGGCGATCGTCGTCGCGGCAGCGACGACGGACGCCGAGACGAGCCCGTGACATCAGAGCCTCACCAGCTTAGTGTACGCGAAGTCGAGGCGGACGTCGTCGCGGCAGCGACGACGGATGCCGAGACGAGCCCGTGACATCAGAGCCTCACCAGCTTAGTGTACGCAAAGTCGAGGCGGACGTCGTCGCGGCAACGACGACGGACACCGAGACGAGCCCGTGACATCAGAGCCTCACCAGTTAGTGTACGCGAAGTCGAGGTGGACGTCGTCGCGGCAGCGAAGACGGACGCCGAGACGAGCCCGTGACATCAAAGCCTGACCAGCTTAGTGTAAGCGAAGTCGAGGCGGACGTCGTGGCGGCAGCGACGACGGATGCCGAGACGACCCCGTGACATCAGAGCCTCACCAGCTTAGTGTACGCGAAGTCGAGGCGGACGTCGTCGCGGCAGCGACGACGGACGCCGAGACGAGCCCGTGACATCAAAGCCTCACCAGCTTAGTGTACGCGAAGTCGAGGCGAACGTCGTCGCGGCAGCGACGACGGACGCCGAGACGAGCCCGTGACATCAGAGCCTCACCAACTATCTTAGGGTTTAGGGTGGGGGGGGGGAGGATGGCACCCTTTTATATACCTTTCAAAATGAAAGGGAAACAGAAGTGAACCACTGTGCTTAGTGTAGGTACGCGAAGTCGAGGCGGACGTCGTCGCGGCAGCGACGACGGACGCCGAGACGAGCCCGTGACATCAAAGCCTCACCAGCTTAGTGTACGCAAAGTCGAGGCGGACGTCGTTGCGGCAGCGACGACGGATGCCGAGACGAGCCCGTGACATCAGAGCCTCACCAGCTTAGTGTACGCGAAGTCGAGGCGGACGTCGTCGCGGCAGCGACGACGGATGCCGAGACGAGCCCGTGACATCAGAGCCTCACCAGCTTAGTGTACGCGAAGTCGAGGCGGACGTCGTCGCGGCAGCGACGACGGACGCCGAAACGAGCCCGTGACATCAAAGCCTCACCAGCTTAGTGTACGCAAAGTCGAGGAGGAAGTCGTCGCGGCAGCGACGACGGACGCCGAGACGAGCCCGTGACATCAGAGCCTCACCAGCTTAGTGTACGCGAAGTCGAGGCGGACGTCGTCGAGGCAGCGACGACGAACGCCGAAACGAGCCCGTGACATCAGAGCCTCACAAGCTATCTTAGGGTTTAGGGTTGGGGGGAGGATGGCACCCTTTTATATACCTTTCAAAATGAAAGGGAAACAGAAATGAACCACTGTGCTTAGAGTAAGTACGCCAAGTCAAGGCGGACATCGTCGCGGCAGCGACGACGGACGCCGAGACGAACCCGTGACATCAGAGACTCACCAGCTTAGTGTACGCGAAGTCGAGGCGGACGTCGTCGCGGCAGCGACGACGGACGCCGAGACGAGCCCGTGACATTAGAGCCTCACCAGTTTAGTGTACGCATAGTCGAGGCAGACGTCGTCGCGGCAGCGACAACGGACGCCGAGACGAGCCCGTGACATCAGAGCCTCACCAGCTTAGTGTACTCGAAGTCGAGGCGGACATCGTCGCAGCAGCGACGACGGACGCCGAGACGAACCCGTGACATCAGAGCCTCACCAACTATCTTAAGGTTTAGGGTGAGGGGGGGAGGATGGCACCCTTTTATATACCTTTCAAAATGAAAGGGAAACAGAACTGAACCACTATGCTTAGTGTAGGTACGTGAAGTCGAGGCGATCGTCGTCGCGGCAGCGACGACGGACGCCGAGACGAGCCCGTGACATCAGAGCCTCACCAGCTTAGTGTACGCGAAGTCGAGGCGGACGTCGTCGCGGCAGCGACGACGGATGCCGAGACGAGCCCGTGACATCAGAGCCTCACCAGCTTAGTGTACGCAAAGTCGAGGCGGACGTCGTCGCGGCAACGACGACGGACACCGAGACGAGCCCGTGACATCAGAGCCTCACCAGTTAGTGTACGCGAAGTCGAGGTGGACGTCGTCGCGGCAGCGAAGACGGACGCCGAGACGAGCCCGTGACATCAAAGCCTGACCAGCTTAGTGTAAGCGAAGTCGAGGCGGACGTCGTGGCGGCAGCGACGACGGATGCCGAGACGACCCCGTGACATCAGAGCCTCACCAGCTTAGTGTACGCGAAGTCGAGGCGGACGTCGTCGCGGCAGCGACGACGGACGCCGAGACGAGCCCGTGACATCAAAGCCTCACCAGCTTAGTGTACGCGAAGTCGAGGCGAACGTCGTCGCGGCAGCGACGACGGACGCCGAGACGAGCCCGTGACATCAGAGCCTCACCAACTATCTTAGGGTTTAGGGTGGGGGGGGGAGGATGGCACCCTTTTATATACCTTTCAAAATGAAAGGGAAACAGAAGTGAACCACTGTGCTTAGTGTAGGTACGCGAAGTCGAGGCGGACGTCGTCGCGGCAGCGACGACGGACGCCGAGACGAGCCCGTGACATCAAAGCCTCACCAGCTTAGTGTACGCGAAGTCGAGGCGGACGTCGTTGCGGCAGCGACGACGGATGCCGAGACGAGCCCGTGACATCAGAGCCTCACCAGCTTAGTGTACGCGAAGTCGAGGCGGACGTCGTCGCGGCAGCGACGACGGATGCCGAGACGAGCCCGTGACATCAGAGCCTCACCAGCTTAGTGTACGCGAAGTCGAGGCGGACGTCGTCGCGGCAGCGACGACGGACGCCGAAACGAGCCCGTGACATCAAAGCCTCACCAGCTTAGTGTACGCAAAGTCGAGGCGAACGTCGTCGCGGCAGCGACGACGGACGCCGAGACGAGCCCGTGACATCAAAGCCTCACCAGCTTAGTGTACGCGAAGTCGAGGCGGACGTCGTCGCGGCAGCGACGACGGATGCCGAGACGAGCCAGTGACATCAGAGCCTCACCAGCTTAGTGTACGCGAAGTCGAGGCGGACGTCGTCGCGGCAGCGACGACGGATGCCGAGACGAGCCCGTGACATCAGAGCCTCACCAGCTTAGTGTACGCGAAGTCGAGGCGGACGTCGTCGCGGCAACGACGACGGACACCGAGACGAGCCCGTGACATCAGAGCCTCACCAGCTTAGTGTACGCGAAGTCGAGGTGGACGTCGTCGCGGCATCGAAGACGGACGCCGAGACGAGCCCGTGACATCAAAGCCTGACCAGCTTAGTGTAAGCGAAGTCGAGGCGGACGTCGTCGCGGCAGCGACGACGGACGCCGAGACGAGCCCGTGACATCAAAGCCTCACCAGCTTAGTGTAAGCGAAGTCGAGGCGGACGTCGTCGCGGCAGCGACGACGGATGCCGAGACGATCCCGTGACATCAGAGCCTCACCAGCTTAGTGTACGCGATGTCGAGGCGGACGTCGTCGCGGCAGCGACGACGGACGGCGAGACTAGCCCGTGACATCAAAGCCTCACCAGCTTAGTGTACGCAAAGTCGAGGCGAACGTCGTCGCGGCAGCGACGACGGACGCCGAGACGAGCCCGTGACATCAGAGCCTCACCAGCTATCTTAGGGTTTAGGGTGGGGGGGGGGGGAGGATGGCACCCTTTTATATACCTTTCAAAATGAAAGGGAAACAGAAGTGAACCACTGTGCTTAGTGTAGGTACGCGAAGTCGAGGCGGACGTTGTCGCTGCAGCGACGACGGACGCCGAGACGAGCCCGTGACATCAAAGCCTCACCAGCTTAGTGTACGCGAAGTCGAGGCGGACGTCGTCGCGGCAGCGACGATGGACGCCGAGACGAGCCCGTGGCATAAGAGCCTCACCAGCTTACTATACGCGAAGTCGACGCGGACGTCATCGCAGCAACGACGACGGACGCAGAGACGAGCCCGTGACATCAAAGCCTCACCAGCTTGGTGTACGCGAAGTCGAGGCGGACGTCGTCGCGGCAGCGACGACGGACGCTGAGACGAGCCCGTAACATCAGAGCCTCACCAGCTATCTTACGGTTTAGGGCGGGGTGGGGGGGGTGGGAGGATGGCACCCTTTTATATACCTTTCAAAATGAAAGGGAAAAAGATGTGAACCACTGTGCTTAGTGTAGGTACGCGAAGGAGAGGCGGACGTCGTCGCGGCAACAACGACGGACGCCGAGACGAGCCCGTGACATCAAAGCCTCACCAGCTTAGTGTACGCGAAGTCGAGGCGGACTTCGTCGCGCCAGCGACGACGGACGCCGAGACGAGCCCATGACATCAGAGCCTCACCAGCTTAGTGTACGCGAAGTCGAGGCGGACGTCGTCGCGGCAGCGACGACGGACGCCGAGACGAGCCCGTGACATCAGAGCCTCACCAGCTTAGTGTACGCGAAGTCGAGGCAGACGTCGTCACGGCAGCGATGATGGACGCCGAGACGAGCCCGTGACATCAGAGGCTCACCAGCTATCTTAGGGTTTAGGGTGGGGGGGGGAGGATGGCACCCTTTTATATACCTTTCAAAATCAAAGGGAAAATGAAGTGAACCACTGTGCTTAGTGTAGGTACGGGACGCCGAGATGAGCCCGTGACATCAAAGCCTCACCAGCTTAGTGTACGCGAAGTCGAGGCGGACTTCGTCGCGGCAGCGACGAAGGACGCCAAGACGAGTCCGTAACATCAGAGGCTCACCAACTATCTTAGGGTTTAGGGTGGGGGGGAGGATGGCACCCTTTTATATACCTTTCAAAATGAAAGGGAAACAGAAGTGAACCACTGAGCTTAGTGTAGGTACGCGAAGTTGAGGCGAACGTCGTCGCGGCAGCGACGACGGACGCCGAGACGAGCCCGTGACATCAAAGCCTCACCAGCTTAGTGTAAGCGAAGTCGAGGAGGAAGTCGTCGCGGCAGCGACGAAGAACGCCGAAACGAGCCCGTGACATCAGAGCCTCACCAGCTTAGTGTACGCGAAGTCGAGGCGGACGTCGTCGCGGCAGCGACGACGGACGGCGAGACGAGCCCGTGACATCAAAGCCTCACCAGCTTAGTGTACGCGAAGTCGAGGCGAACGTCGTCGCGGCAGCGACGACGTACGCCGAGACGAGCCCGTGACATCAGAGCCTCACCAGCTATCTTAGGGTTTAGGGTGGGGGGGGGGAGGATGGCACCCTTTTATATACCTTTCAAAATGAAAGGGAAACAGAAGTGAACCACTGTGCTTAGTGTAGGTACGCGAAGTCGAGGCGGACGTTGTCGCTGCAGCGACGACGGACGCCGAGACGAGCCCGTGACATCAAAGCCTCACCAGCTTAGTGTACGCGAAGTCGAGGCGGACGTCGTCGCGGCATCGACGATGGACGCCGAGACGAGCCCGTGGCATAAGAGCCTCACCAGCTTACTATACGCGAAGTCGACGCGGACGTCATCGCAGCAACGACGACGGACGCAGAGACGAGCCCGTGACATCAAAGCCTCACCAGCTTGGTGTACGCGAAGTCGAGGCGGACGTCGTCGCGGCAGCGACGACGGACGCTGAGAAGAGCCCGTAACATCAGAGCCTCACCAGCTATCTTACGGTTTAGGGCGGGGTGGGGGGGGTGGGAGGATGGCACCCTTTTATATACCTTTCAAAATGAAAGGGAAAAAGATGTGAACCACTGTGCTTAGTGTAGGTACGCGAAGGAGAGGCGGACGTCGTCGCGGCAACAACGACGGACGCCGAGACGAGCCCGTGACATCAAAGCCTCACCAGCTTAGTGTACGCGAAGTCGAGGCGGACTTCGTCGCGCCAGCGACGACGGACGCCGAGACGAGCCCATGACATCAGAGCCTCACCAGCTTAGTGTACGCGAAGTCGAGGCGGACGTCATCGCGGCAGCGACGACGGACGCCGAGACGAGCCCGTGACATCAGAGCCTCACCAGCTTAGTGTACGCGAAGTCGAGGCAGAAGTCGTCACGGCAGCGATGATGGACGCCGAGACGAGCCCGTGACATCAGAGGCTCACCAGCTATCTTAGGGTTTAGGGTGGGGGGGGGAGGATGGCACCCTTTTATATACCTTTCAAAATCAAAGGGAAAATGAAGTGAACCACTGTGCTTATTGTAGGTACGGGACGCCGAGATGAGCCCGTGACATCAAAGCCTCACCAGCTTAGTGTACGCGAAGTCGAGGCGGACTTCGTCGCGGCAGCGACGAAGGACGCCGAGACGAGCCCGTGACATCAGAGGCTCACCAACTATCTTAGGGTTTAGGGTGGGGGGGAGGATGGCACCCTTTTATATACCTTTCAAAATGAAAGGGAAACAGAAGTGAACCACTGTGCTTAGTGTAGGTACGCGAAGTTGAGGCGAACGTCGTCGCGGCAGCGACGACGGACGCCGAGACGAGCCCGTGACATCAGAGCCTCACCAGCTTAGTGTACGCGAAGTCGAGGCGGACGTCGTCGAGGCAGCGACGACGAACGCCGAAACGAGCCCGTGACATCAGAGCCTCACAAGCTATCTTAGGGTTTAGGGTTGGGGGGAGGATGGCACCCTTTTATATACCTTTCAAAATGAAAGGGAAACAGAAATGAACCACTGTGCTTAGAGTAAATACGCCAAGTCAAGGCGGACATCGTCGCGGCAGCGACGACGGACGCCAAGACGAACCCGTGACATCAGAGACTCACCAGCTTAGTGTACGCGAAGTCGAGGCGGACGTCGTCGCGGCAGCGACGACGGACGCCGAGACGAGCCCGTGACATTAGAGCCTCACCAGTTTAGTGTACGCATAGTCGAGGCAGACGTCGTCGCGGCAGCGACAACGGACGCCGAGACGAGCCCGTGACATCAGAGCCTCACCAGCTTAGTGTACTCGAAGTCGAGGCGGACATCGTCGCAGCAGCGACGACGGACGCCGAGACGAGCCCGTGACATCAGAGCCTCACCAACTATCTTAGGGTTTAGGGTGGGGGGGGAGGATGGCACCCTTTTATATACCTTTCAAAATGAAAGGGAAACAGAACTGAACCACTATGCTTAGTGTAGGTACGCGAAGTCGAGGCGATCGTCGCCCGTGACATCAGAGCCTCACCAGCTTAGTGTACGCGAAGTCGAGGCGAACGTCGTCGCGGCAGCGACGACAGACGCCGAGACGAGCCCGTGACATCAGAGCCTCACCAGCTATCTTAGGGTTTGGGGTGGGGGGGGAGGATGGCACCCTTTTATATACCTTTCAAAATGAAAGGGAAACAGAAGTGAACCACTGTGCTTAGTGTAGGTACGCGAAGTCGAGGCGGACGTCGTCGCGGCAGCGACGACGGACGCCGAGACGAGCCCGTGACATCAAAGCCTCACCAGCTTAGTGTACGCGAAGTCGAGGCGGACGTCGTCGCGGCAGCGACGACGGATGCCGAGACGAGCCCGTGACATCAGAGCCTCACCAGCTTAGTGTACGCGAAGTCAAGGCGGACGTCGTCGCGGCAACGACGACGGACACCGAGACGAGCCCGTGACATCAGAGCCTCACCAGCTCAGTGTACGCGAAGTCGAGGTGGACGTCGTCGCGGCAGCGAAGACGAACGCCGAGACGAGCCCGTGACATCAAAGCCTGACCAGCTTAGTGTAAGCGAAGTCGAGGCGGACGTCGTTGCGGCAGCGACGACGGATGCCGAGACGACCCCGTGACATTAGAGCCTCACCAGCTTAGTGTACGCGAAGTCGAGGCGGAAGTCGTCGCGGCAGCGACGACGGACGCCGAGACGAGCCCGTGACATCAAAGCCTCACCAGCTTAGTGTACGCGAAGTCGAGGCGAACGTCGTCGCGGCAGCGACGACGGACGCCGAGACGAGCCCGTGACATCAAAGCCTCACCAACTATCTTAGGGTTTAGGGTGGGGGGGGGGAGGATGGCACCCTTTTATATACCTTTCAAAATGAAAGGGAAACAGAAGTGAACCACTGTGCTTAGTGTAGGTACGCGAAGTCGAGGCGGACGTCGTCGCGGCAGCGACGACGGACGCCAAGACGAGCCCGTGACATCAAAGCCTCACCAGCTTAGTGTACGCGAAGTCGAGGCGGACGTCGTTGCGGCAGCGACGACGGATGCCGAGACGAGCCCGTGACATCAGAGCCTCACCAGCTTAGTGTATGCGAAGTCGAGGCGGACGTCGTCGCGGCAGTGACGACGGATGCCGAGACGAGCCCGTGACATCAGAGCCTCACCAGCTTAGTGTACGCGAAGTCGAGGCGGACGTCGTCGCGGCAGCGACGACGGACGCCGAGACGAGCCCGTGACATCAGAGCCTCACCAGTTTAGTGTACGCGAAGTCGAGGTGGACGTCGTCGCGGCAGCGAAGACGGACGCCGAGACGAGCCCGTGACATCAAAGCCTCACCAGCTTAGTGTAAGCGAAGTCGAGGCGGACGTCGTCGCGGCAGCGACGACGGATGCCGAGACGAGCCCGTGACATCAGAGCCTCACCAGCTTAGTGTACGCGAAGTCGAGGCGGACGTCGTCGCGGCAGCGACGACGGACGGCGAGACGAGCCCGTGACATCAAAGCCTCACCAGCTTAGTGTACGCGAAGTCGAGGCGAACGTCGTCGCGGCAGCGACGACGGACGCCGAGACGAGCCCGTGACATCAGAGCCTCCCCAGCTATCTTAGGGTTTAGGGTGGGGGGGGGGAGGATGGCACCCTTTTATATACCTTTCAATATGAAAGGGAAACAGAAGTGAACCACTGTGCTTAGTGTAGGTACGCGAAGTCGAGGCGGACGTTGTCGCTGCAGCGACGACGGACGCCGAGACGAGCCCGTGACATCAAAGCCTCACCAGCTTAGTGTACGCGAAGTCGAGGCGGACGTCGTCGCGGCAGCGACGATGGACGCCGAGACGAGCCCGTGGCATAAGAGCCTCACCAGCTTACTATACGCGAAGTCGACGCGGACGTCATCGCAGCAACGACGACGGACGCAGAGACGAGCCCGTGACATCAAAGCCTCACCAGCTTGGTGTACGCGAAGTCGAGGCGGACGTAGTCGCGGCAGCGACGACGGACGCTGAGACGAGCCCGTAACATCAGAGCCTCACCAGCTATCTTACGGTTTAGGGCGGGGTGGGGGGGTGGGAGGATGGCACCCTTTTATATACCTTTCAAAATGAAAGGGAAAAAGATGTGAACCACTGTGCTTAGTGTAGGTACGCGAAGGAGAGGCGGACGTCGTCGCGGCAACAACGACGGACGCCGAGACGAGCCCGTGACATCAAAGCCTCACCAGCTTAGTGTACGCGAAGTCGAGGCGGACTTCGTCGCGCCAGCGACGACGGACGCCGAGACAAGCCCATGACATCAGAGCCTCACCAGCTTAGTGTACGCGAAGTCGAGGCGGACGTCGTCGCGGCAGCGACGACGGACGCCGAGACGAGCCCGTGACATCAGAGCCTCACCAGCTTAGTGTACGCGAAGTCGAGGCGGACGTCGTCACGGCAGCGATGATGGACGCCGAGACGAGCCCGTGACATCAGAGGCTCACCAGCTATCTTAGGGTTTAGGGTGGGGGGGGGGAGGATGGCACCCTTTTATATACCTTTCAAAATCAAAGGGAAAATGAAGTGAACCACTGTGCTTAGTGTAGGTACGGGACGCCGAGATGAGCCTGTGACATCAAAGCCTCACCAGCTTAGTGTACGCGAAGTCGAGGCGGACTTCGTCGCGGCAGCGACGAAGGACGCCGAGACGAGCCCGTGACATCAGAGGCTCACCAACTATCTTAGGGTTTAGGGTGGGGGGGAGGATGGCACCCTTTTATATACCTTTCAAAATGAAAGGGAAACAGAAGTGAACCACTGTGCTTAGTGTAGGTACGCGAAGTTGAGGCGAACGTCGTCGCGGCAGCGACGACGGACGCCGAGACGAGCCCGTGACATCAAAGCCTCACCAGCTTAGTGTAAGCGAAGTCGAGGAGGAAGTCGTCGCGGCAGCGACGACGAACGCCGAAACGAGCCCGTGACATCAGAGCCTCACCAGCTTAGTGTACGCGAAGTCGAGGCGGACGTCGTCGCGGCAGCGACGACGGACGGCGAGACGAGCCCGTGACATCAAAGCCTCACCAGCTTAGTGTACGCGAAGTCGAGGCGAACGTCGTCGCGGCAGCGACGACGGACGCCGAGACTAGCCCGTGACATCAGACGGAGAGGCGGACGTCGTCGCGGCAACAACGACGGATGCCGAGACGAGCCCGTGACATCAGAGCCTCACCAGCTTAGTGTACGCGAAGTCAAGGCGGACGTCGTCGCGGCAACGACGACGGACACCGAGACGAGCCCGTGACATCAGAGCCTCACCAGCTCAGTGTACGCGAAGTCGAGGTGGACGTCGTCGCGGCAGCGAAGACGAACGCCGAGACGAGCCCGTGACATCAAAGCCTGACCAGCTTAGTGTAAGCGAAGTCGAGGCGGACGTCGTTGCGGCAGCGACGACGGATGCCGAGACGACCCCGTGACATTAGAGCCTCACCAGCTTAGTGTACGCGAAGTCGAGGCGGAAGTCGTCGCGGCAGCGACGACGGACGCCGAGACGAGCCCGTGACATCAAAGCCTCACCAGCTTAGTGTACGCGAAGTCGAGGCGAACGTCGTCGCGGCAGCGACGACGGACGCCGAGACGAGCCCGTGACATCAAAGCCTCACCAACTATCTTAGGGTTTAGGGTGGGGGGGGGGGGAGGATGGCACCCTTTTATATACCTTTCAAAATGAAAGGGAAACAGAAGTGAACCACTGTGCTTAGTGTAGGTACGCGAAGTCGAGGCGGACGTCGTCGCGGCAGCGACGACGTACGCCAAGACGAGCCCGTGACATCAAAGCCTCACCAGCTTAGTGTACGCGAAGTCGAGGCGGACGTCGTTGCGGCAGCGACGACGGATGCCGAGACGAGCCCGTGACATCAGAGCCTCACCAGCTTAGTGTATGCGAAGTCGAGGCGGACGTCGTCGCGGCAGTGACGACGGATGCCGAGACGAGCCCGTGACATCAGAGCCTCACCAGCTTAGTGTACGCGAAGTTGAGGCGGACGTCGTCGCGGCAGCGACGACGGACGCCGAGACGAGCCCGTGACATCAGAGCCTCACCAGTTTAGTGTACGCGAAGTCGAGGTGGACGTCGTCGCGGCAGCGAAGACGGACGCCGAGACGAGCCCGTGACATCAAAGCCTCACCAGCTTAGTGTAAGCGAAGTCGAGGCGGACGTCGTCGCAGCAGCGACGACGGATGCCGAGACGAGCCCGTGACATCAGAGCCTCACCAGCTTAGTGTACGCGAAGTCGAGGCGGACGTCGTCGCGGCAGCGACGACGGACGGCGAGACGAGCCCGTGACATCAAAGCCTCACCAGCTTAGTGTACGCGAAGTCGAGGCGAACGTCGTCGCGGCAGCGACGACGGACGCCGAGACGAGCCCGTGACATCAGAGCCTCCCCAGCTATCTTAGGGTTTAGGGTGGGGGGGGGGAGGATGGCACCCTTTTATATACCTTTCAAAATGAAAGGGAAACAGAAGTGAACCACTGTGCTTAGTGTAGGTACGCGAAGTCGAGGCGGACGTTGTCGCTGCAGCGACGACGGACGCCGAGACGAGCCCGTGACATCAAAGCCTCACCAGCTTAGTGTACGCGAAGTCGAGGCAGACGTCGTCGCGGCAGCGACGATGGACGCCGAGACGAGCCCGTGGCATAAGAGCCTCACCAGCTTACTATACGCGAAGTCGACGCGGACGTCATCGCAGCAACGACGACGGACGCAGAGACGAGCCCGTGACATCAAAGCCTCACCAGCTTGGTGTACGCGAAGTCGAGGCGGACGTCGTCGCGGCAGCGACGACGGACGCTGAGACGAGCCCGTAACATCAGAGCCTCACCAGCTATCTTACGGTTTAGGGTGGGGTGGGGGGGTGGGAGGATGGCACCCTTTTATATACCTTTCAAAATGAAAGGGAAAAAGATGTGAACCACTGTGCTTAGTGTAGGTACGCGAAGGAGAGGCGGACGTCGTCGCGGCAACAACGACGGACGCCGAGACGAGCCCGTGACATCAAAGCCTCACCAGCTTAGTGTACGCGAAGTCGAGGCGGACTTCGTCGCGCCAGCGACGACGGACGCCGAGACGAGCCCATGACATCAGAGCCTCACCAGCTTAGTGTACGCGAAGTCGAGGCGGACGTCGTCGCGGCAGCGACGACGGACGCCGAGACGAGCCCGTGACATCAGAGCCTCACCAGCTTAGTGTACGCGAAGTCGAGGCAGACGTCGTCACGGCAGCGATGATGGACGCCGAGACGAGCCCGTGACATCAGAGGCTCACCAGCTATCTTAGGGTTTAGGGTGGGGGGGGAGGATGGCACCCTTTTATATACCTTTCAAAATCAAAGGGAAAATGAAGTGAACCACTGTGCTTAGTGTAGGTACGGGACGCCGAGATGAGCCTGTGACATCAAAGCCTCACCAGCTTAGTGTACGCGAAGTCGAGGCGGACTTCGTCGCGGCAGCGACGAAGGACGCCGAGACGAGCCCGTGACATCAGAGGCTCACCAACTATCTTAGGGTTTAGGGTGGGGGGGGAGGATGGCACCCTTTTATATACCTTTCAAAATGAAAGGGAAACAGAAGTGAACCACTGTGCTTAGTGTAGGTACGCGAAGTTGAGGCGAACGTCGTCGCGGCAGCGACGACGGACGCCGAGACGAGCCCGTGACATCAAAGCCTCACCAGCTTAGTGTAAGCGAAGTCGAGGAGGAAGTCGTCGCGGCAGCGACGACGAACGCCGAAACGAGCCCGTGACATCAGAGCCTCACCAGCTTAGTGTACGCGAAGTCGAGGCGGACGTCGTCGCGGCAGCGACGACGGACGGCGAGACGAGCCCGTGACATCAAAGCCTCACCAGCTTAGTGTACGCGAAGTCGAGGCGAACGTCGTCGCGTCAGCGACGACGGACGCCGAGACTAGCCCGTGACATCAGAGCCTCACCAGCTATCTTAGGGTTTAGGGTGGGGGGGGGAGGATGGCACCCTTTTATATACCTTTCAAAATGAAAGGGAACCAGAAGTGAACCACTGTGCTTAGTGTAGGTACGCGAAGTCGAGGCGGACGTTGTCGCTGCAGCGACGACGGACGCCGAGACGAGCCCGTGACATCAAAGCCTCACCAGCTTAGTGTACGCGAAGTCGAGGCGGACGTCGTCGCGGCATCGACGATGGACGCCGAGACGAGCCCGTGGCATAAGAGCCTCACCAGCTTACTATACGCGAAGTCGACGCGGACGTCATCGCAGCAACGACGACGGACGCAGAGACGAGCCCGTGACATCAAAGCCTCACCAGCTTGGTGTACGCGAAGTCGAGGCGGACGTCGTCGCGGCAGCGACGACGGACGCTGAGACGAGCCCGTAACATCAGAGCCTCACCAGCTATCTTACGGTTTAGGGCGGGGTGGGGGGGGGTGGGAGGATGGCACCCTTTTATATACCTTTCAAAATGAAAGGGAAAAAGATGTGAACCACTGTGCTTAGTGTAGGTACGCGAAGGAGAGGCGGACGTCGTCGCGGCAACAACGACGGACGCCGAGACGAGCCCGTGACATCAAAGCCTCACCAGCTTAGTGTACGCGAAGTCGAGGCGGACTTCGTCGCGCCAGCGACGACGGACGCCGAGACGAGCCCATGAAATCAGAGCCTCACCAGCTTAGTGTACGCGAAGTCGAGGCGGACGTCGTCGCGGCAGCGACGACGGACGCCGAGACGAGCCCGTGACATCAGAGCCTCACCAGCTTAGTGTACGCGAAGTCGAGGCAGACGTCGTCACGGCAGCGATGATGGACGCCGAGACGAGCCCGTGACATCAGAGGCTCACCAGCTATCTTAGGGTTTAGGGTGGGGGGGGGAGGATGGCACCCTTTTATATACCTTTCAAAATCAAAGGGAAAATGAAGTGAACCACTGTGCTTAGTGTAGGTACGGGACGCCGAGATGAGCCCGTGACATCAAAGCCTCACCAGCTTAGTGTACGCGAAGTCGAGGCGGACTTCGTGGCGGCAGCGACGAAGGACGCCGAGACGAGCCCGTGACATCAGAGGCTCACCAACTATCTTAGGGTTTAGGGTGGGGGGGAGGATGGCACCCTTTTATATACTTTTCAAAATGAAAGGGAAACAGAAGTGAACCACTGTGCTTAGTGTAGGTACGCCAAGTTGAGGCGAACGTCGTCGCGGCAGCGACGACGGACGCCGAGACGAGCCCGTGACATCAAAGCCTCACCAGCTTAGTGTAAGCGAAGTCGAGGAGGAAGTCGTCGCGGCAGCGACGACGAACGCCGAAACGAGCCCGTGACATCAGAGCCTCACCAGCTTAGTGTACGCGAAGTCGAGGCGGACGTCGTCACGGCAGCGACGACGGACGGCGAGACGAGCCCGTGACATCAAAGCCTCACCAGCTATCTTAGGGTTTAGGGTGGGGGGGGGGAGGATGGCACCCTTTTATATACCTTTCAAAATGAAAGGGAAACAGAAGTGAACCACTGTGCTTAGTGTAGGTACGCGAAGTCGAGGCGGACGTTGTCGCTGCAGCGACGACGGACGCCGAGACGAGCCCGTGACATCAAAGCCTCACCAGCTTAGTGTACGCGAAGTCGAGGCGGACGTCGTCGCGGCATCGACGATGGACGCCGAGACGAGCCCGTGGCATAAGAGCCTCACCAGCTTACTATACGCGAAGTCGACGCGGACGTCATCGCAGCAACGACGACGGACGCAGAGACGAGCCCGTGACATCAAAGCCTCACCAGCTTGGTGTACGCGAAGTCGAGGCGGACGTCGTCGCGGCAGCGACGACGGACGCTGAGACGAGCCCGTAACATCAGAGCCTCACCAGCTATCTTACGGTTTAGGGCGGGGTGGGGGGGGTGGGAGGATGGCACCCTTTTATATACCTTTCAAAATGAAAGGGAAAAAGATGTGAACCACTGTGCTTAGTGTAGGTACGCGAAGGAGAGGCGGACGTCGTCGCGGCAACAACGACGGACGCCGAGACGAGCCCGTGACATCAAAGCCTCACCAGCTTAGTGTACGCGAAGTCGAGGCGGACTTCGTCGCGCCAGCGACGACGGACGCCGAGACGAGCCCATGACATCAGAGCCTCACCATCTTATTGTACGCGAAGTCGAGGCGGACGTCGTCGCGGCAGCGACGACGGACGCCGAGACGAGCCCGTGACATCAGAGCCTCACCAGCTTAGTGTACGCGAAGTCGAGGCAGACGTCGTCACGGCAGCGATGATGGACGCCGAGACGAGCCCGTGACATCAAAGGCTCACCAGCTATCTTAGGGTTTAGGGTGGGGGGGGGGGAGGATGGCACCCTTTTATATACCTTTCAAAATCAAAGGGAAAATGAAGTGAACCACTGTGCTTAGTGTAGGTACGGGACGCCGAGATGAGCCCGTGACATCAAAGCCTCACCAGCTTAGTGTACGCGAAGTCGAGGCGGACTTCGTCGCGGCAGCGACGAAGGACGCCGAGACGAGCCCGTGACATCAGAGGCTCACCAACTATCTTAGGGTTTAGGGTGGGGGGGAGGATGGCACCCTTTTATATACCTTTCAAAATGAAAGGGAAACAGAAGTGAACCACTTTGCTTAGTGTAGGTACGCGAAGTTGAGGCGAACGTCGTCGCGGCAGCGACGACGGACGCCGAGACGAGCCCGTGACATGAAAGCCTCACCAGCTTAGTGTAAGCGAAGTCGAGGAGGAAGTCGTCGCGGCAGCGACGACGGACGCCGAGACGAGCCCGTGACATCAGAGCCTCACCAGCTTAGTGTACGCGAAGTCGAGGCGGACGTCGTCGAGGCAGCGACGACGAACGCCGAAACGAGCCCGTGACATCAGAGCCTCACAAGCTATCTTAGGGTATAGGGTTGGGGGGAGGATGGCACCCTTTTATATACCTTTCAAAATGAAAGGGAAACAGAAATGAACCACTGTGCTTAGAGTAAGTACGCCAAGTCAAGGCGTACATCGTCGCGGCAGCGACGACGGACGCCAAGACGAACCCGTGACATCAGAGACTCACCAGCTTAGTGTACGCGAAGTCGAGGCGGACGTCGTCGCGGCAGCGACGACGGACGCCGAGACGAGCCCGTGACATTAGAGCCTCACCAGTTTAGTGTACGCATAGTCGAGGCAGACGTCGTCGCGGCAGCGACAACGGACGCCGAGACGAGCCCGTGACATCAGAGCCTCACCAGCTTAGTGTACTCGAAGTCGAGGCGGACATCGTCGCAGCAGCGACGACGGACGCCGAGACGAGCCCGTGACATCAGAGCCTCACCAACTATCTTAGGGTTTAGGGTGGGGGGGGAGGATGGCACCCTTTTATATACCTTTCAAAATGAAAGGGAAACAGAACTGAACCACTATGCTTAGTGTAGGTACGCGAAGTCGAGGCGATCGTCGTCGCGGCAGCGACGACGGACGCCGAGACGAGCCCGTGACATCAGAGCCTCACCAGCTTAGTGTACGCGAAGTCGAGGCGAACGTCGTCGCGGCAGCGACGACAGACGCCGAGACGAGCCCGTGACATCAGAGCCTCACCAGCTATCTTAGGGTTTGGGGTGGGGGGGAGGATGGCACCCTTTTATATACCTTTCAAAATGAAAGGGAAACAGAAGTGAACCACTGTGCTTAGTGTAGGTACGCGAAGTCGAGGCGGACGTCGTCGCGGCAGCGACGACGGACGCCGAGACGAGCCCGTGACATCAAAGCCTCACCAGCTTAGTGTACGCGAAGTCGAGGCGGACGTCGTCGCGGCAGCGACGACGGATGCCGAGACGAGCCCGTGACATCTGAGCCTCACCAGCTTAGTGTACGCGAAGTCAAGGCGGACATCGTCGCGGCAACGACGACGGACACCGAGACGAGCCCGTGACATCAGAGCCTCACCAGCTTAGTTTACGCGAAGTCGAGGTGGACGTCGTCGCGGCAGCGAAGACGAACGCCGAGACGAGCCCGTGACATCAAAGCCTGACCAGCTTAGTGTAAGCGAAGTCGAGGCGGACGTCGTTGCGGCAGCGACGACGGATGCCGAGCCGACCCCGTGACATCAGAGCCTCACCAGCTTAGTGTACGCGAAGTCGAGGCGGACGGCGTCGCGGCAGCGACGACGGACGCCGAGACGAGCCCGTGACATCAAAGCCTCACCAGCTTAGTGTACGCGAAGTCGAGGCGAACGTCGTCGCGGCAGCGACGACGGACACCGAGACGAGCCCGTGACATCAAAGCCTCACCAACTATCTTAGGGTTTAGGGTGGGGGGGGGGGGGAGGATGGCACCCTTTTATATACCTTTCAAAATGAAAGGGAAACAGAAGTGAACCACTGTGCTTAGTGTAGGTACGCGAAGTCGAGGCGGACGTCGTCGCGGCAGCGACGACGGACGCCAAGACGAGCCCGTGACATCAAAGCCTCACCAGCTTAGTGTACGCGAAGTCGAGGCGGACGTCGTTGCGGCAGCGACGACGGATGCCGAGACGAGCCCGTGACATCAGAGCCTCACCAGCTTAGTGTATGCGAAGTCGAGGCGGACGTCGTCGCGGCAGTGACGACGGATGCCGAGACGAGCCCGTGACATCAGAGCCTCACCAGCTTAGTGTACGCGAAGTCGCGGCGGACGTTGTCGCGGCAGCGACGACGGACGCCGAGACGAGCCCGTGACATTAGAGCCTCACCAGCTTAGTGTACGCGAAGTCGAGGTGGACGTCGTCGCGGCAGCGAAGACGGACGCCGAGACGAGCCCGTGACATCAAAGCCTCACCAGCTTAGTGTAAGCGAAGTCGAGGCGGACGTCGTCGCGGCAGCGACGACGGACGGCGAGACGAGCCCGTGACATCAAAGCCTCACCAGCTTAGTGTACGCGAAGTCAAGGCGAACGTCGTCGCGGCAGCGACGACGGACGCCGAGACGAGCCCGTGACATCAGAGCCTCACCAGCTATCTTAGGGTTTAGGGTGGGGGGGGGAGGATGGCACCCTTTTATATACCTTTCAAAATGAAAGGGAAACAGAAGTGAACCACTGTGCTTAGTGTAGGTACGCGAAGTCGAGGCGGACGTTGTCGCTGCAGCGACGACGGACGCCGAGACGAGCCCGTGACATCAAAGCCTCACCAGCTTAGTGTACGCGAAGTCGAGGCGGACGTCGTCGCGGCAGCGACGATGGACGCCGAGACGAGCCCGTGGCATAAGAGCCTCACCAGCTTACTATACGCGAAGTCGACGCGGACGTCATCGCAGCAACGACGACGGACGCAGAGACGAGCCCGTGACATCAAAGCCTCACCAGCTTGGTGTACGCGAAGTCGAGGCGGACGTCGTCGCGGCAGCGACGACGGACGCTGAGACGAGCCCGTAACATCAGAGCCTCACCAGCTATCTTACGGTTTAGGGCGGGGTGGGGGGGGTGGGAGGATGGCACCCTTTTATATACCTTTCAAAATGAAAGGGAAAAAGATGTGAACCACTGTGCTTAGTGTAGGTACGCGAAGGAGAGGCGGACGTCGTCGCGGCAACAACGACGGACGCCGAGACGAGCCCGTGACATCAAAGCCTCACCAGCTTAGTGTACGCGAAGTCGAAGCGGACTTCGTCGCGCCAGCGACGACGGACGCCGAGACGAGCCCAGGACATCAGAGCCTCACCAGCTTAGTGTACGCGAAGTCGAGGCGGACGTCGTCGCGGCAGCGACGACGGACGCCGAGACGAGCCCGTGACATCAGAGCCTCACCAGCTTAGTGTACGCGAAGTCGATGCAGACGTCGTCACGGCAGCGATGATGGACGCCGAGACGAGCCCGTGACATCAGAGGCTCACCAGCTATCTTAGGGTTTAGGGTGGGGGGGGGAGGATGGCACCCTTTTATATACCTTTCAAAATCAAAGGGAAAATGAAGTGAACCACTGTGCTTAGTGTAGGTACGGGACGCCGAGATGAGCCCGTGACATCAAAGCCTCACCAGCTTAGTGTACGCGAAGTCGAGGCGGACTTCGTCGCGGCAGCGACGAAGGACGCCGAGACGAGCCCGTGACATCAGAGGCTCACCAACTATCTTAGGGTTTAGGGTGGGGGGGAGGATGGCACCCTTTTATATACCTTTCAAAATAAAAGGGAAACAGAAGTGAACCACTGTGCTTAGTGTAGGTACGCGAAGTCGAGGCGGACGTTGTCGCTGCAGCGACGACGGACGCCGAGACGAGCCCGTGACATCAAAGCCTCACCAGCTTAGTGTACGCGAAGTCGAGGCGGACGTCGTCGCGGCAGCGACGATGGACGCCGAGACGAGCCCGTGGCATAAGAGCCTCACCAGCTTACTATACGCGAAGTCGACGCGGACGTCATCGCAGCAACGACGACGGACGCAGAGACGAGCCCGTGACATCAAAGCCTCACCAGCTTGGTGTACGCGAAGTCGAGGCGGACGTCGTCGCGGCAGCGACGACGGACGCTGAGACGAGCCCGTAACATCAGAGCCTCACCAGCTATCTTACGGTTTAGGGCGGGGTGGGGGGGTGGGAGGATGGCACCCTTTTATATACCTTTCAAAATGAAAGGGAAAAAGATGTGAACCACTGTGCTTAGTGTAGGTACGCGAAGGAGAGGCGGACGTCGTCGCGGCAACAACGACGGACGCCGAGACGAGCCCGTGACATCAAAGCCTCACCAGCTTAGTGTACGCGAAGTCGAAGCGGACTTCGTCGCGCCAGCGACGACGGACGCCGAGACGAGCCCAGGACATCAGAGCCTCACCAGCTTAGTGTACGCGAAGTCGAGGCGGACGTCGTCGCGGCAGCGACGACGGACGCCGAGACGAGCCCGTGACATCAGAGCCTCACCAGCTTAGTGTACGCGAAGTCGATGCAGACGTCGTCACGGCAGCGATGATGGACGCCGAGACGAGCCCGTGACATCAGAGGCTCACCAGCTATCTTAGGGTTTAGGGTGGGGGGGGGAGGATGGCACCCTTTTATATACCTTTCAAAATCAAAGGGAAAATGAAGTGAACCACTGTGCTTAGTGTAGGTACGGGACGCCGAGATGAGCCCGTGACATCAAAGCCTCACCAGCTTAGTGTACGCGAAGTCGAGGCGGACTTCGTCGCGGCAGCGACGAAGGACGCCGAGACGAGCCCGTGACATCAGAGGCTCACCAACTATCTTAGGGTTTAGGGTGGGGGGGAGGATGGCACCCTTTTATATACCTTTCAAAATAAAAGGGAAACAGAAGTGAACCACTGTGCTTAGTGTAGGTACGCGAAGTCGAGGCGGACGTTGTCGCTGCAGCGACGACGGACGCCGAGACGAGCCCGTGACATCAAAGCCTCACCAGCTTAGTGTACGCGAAGTCGAGGCGGACGTCGTCGCGGCAGCGACGATGGACGCCGAGACGAGCCCGTGGCATAAGAGCCTCACCAGCTTACTATACGCGAAGTCGACGCGGACGTCATCGCAGCAACGACGACGGACGCAGAGACGAGCCCGTGACATCAAAGCCTCACCAGCTTGGTGTACGCGAAGTCGAGGCGGACGTCGTCGCGGCAGCGACGACGGACGCTGAGACGAGCCCGTAACATCAGAGCCTCACCAGCTATCTTACGGTTTAGGGCGGGGTGGGGGGGGTGGGAGGATGGCACCCTTTTATATACCTTTCAAAATGAAAGGGAAAAAGATGTGAACCACTGTGCTTAGTGTAGGTACGCGAAGGAGAGGCGGACGTCGTCGCGGCAACAACGACGGACGCCGAGACGAGCCCGTGACATCAAAGCCTCACCAGCTTAGTGTACGCGAAGTCGAAGCGGACTTCGTCGCGCCAGCGACGACGGACGCCGAGACGAGCCCAGGACATCAGAGCCTCACCAGCTATCTTAGGGTTTAGGGTGGGGGGGGAGGATGGCACCCTTTTAAATACCTTTCAAAATGAAAGGGAAAATGAAGTGAACCACTGTGCTTAGTGTAGGTACGGGAAGTCGAGGCGAACGTCGTGACGACGGACGCCGAGACGAGCCCGTGACATCAAAGCCTCACCAGCTTAGTGTACGCGAAGTAGAGGCGGACTTCGTCGCGGCAGCGACGAAGGACGCCGAGACGAGCCCGTGACATCAGAGGCTCACCAACTATCTTAGGGTTTAGGGTGGGGGGGAGGATGGCACCCTTTTATATACCTTTCAAAATGAAAGGGAAACAGAAGTGAACCACTGTGCTTAGTGTAGGTACGCGAAGTTGAGGCGAACGTCGTCGCGGCAGCGACGACGGACGCCGAGACGAGCCCGTGACATCAAAGCCTCACCAGCTTAGTGTAAGCGAAGTCGAGGAGGAAGTCGTCGCGGCAGCGACGACGAACGCCGAAACGAGCCCGTGACATCAGAGCCTCACCAGCTTAGTGTACGCGAAGTCGAGGCGGACGTCGTCGCGGCAGCGACGACGGACGGCGAGACGAGCCCGTGACATCAAAGCCTCACCAGCTTAGTGTACGCGAAGTCGAGGCGAACGTCGTCGCGGCAGCGACGACGGACGCCGAGACTAGCCCGTGACATCAGAGCCTCACCAGCTATCTTAGGGTTTAGGGTGGGGGGGGGAGGATGGCACCCTTTTATATACCTTTCAAAATGAAAGGGAACCAGAAGTGAACCACTGTGCTTAGTGTAGGTACGCGAAGTCGAGGCGGACGTTGTCGCTGCAGCGACGACGGACGCCGAGACGAGCCCGTGACATCAAAGCCTCACCAGCTTAGTGTACGCGAAGTCGAGGCGGACGTCGTCGCGGCATCGACGATGGACGCCGAGACGAGCCCGTGGCATAAGAGCCTCACCAGCTTACTATACGCGAAGTCGACGCGGACGTCATCGCAGCAACGACGACGGACGCAGAGACGAGCCCGTGACATCAAAGCCTCACCAGCTTGGTGTACGCGAAGTCGAGGCGGACGTCGTCGCGGCAGCGACGACGGACGCTGAGACGAGCCCGTAACATCAGAGCCTCACCAGCTATCTTACGGTTTAGGGCGTGGTGGGGGGGGGGTGGGAGGATGGCACCCTTTTATATACCTTTCAAAATGAAAGGGAAAAAGATGTGAACCACTGTGCTTAGTGTAGGTACGCGAAGGAGAGGCGGACGTCGTCGCGGCAACAACGACGGACGCCGAGACGAGCCCGTGACATCAAAGCCTCACCAGCTTAGTGTACGCGAAGTCGAGGCGGACTTCGTCGCGCCAGCGACGACGGACGCCGAGACGAGCCCATGACATCAGAGCCTCACCAGCTTAGTGTACGCGAAGTCGAGGCGGACGTCATCGCGGCAGCGACGACGGACGCCGAGACGAGCCCGTGACATCAGAGCCTCACCAGCTTAGTGTACGCGAAGTCGAGGCAGACGTCGTCACGGCAGCGATGATGGACGCCGAGACGAGCCCGTGACATCAGAGGCTCACCAGCTATCTTAGGGTTTAGGGTGGGGGGGGGGAGGATGGCACCCTTTTATATACCTTTCAAAATCAAAGGGAAAATGAAGTGAACCACTGTGCTTAGTGTAGGTACGGGACGCCGAGATGAGCCCGTGACATCAAAGCCTCACCAGCTTAGTGTACGCGAAGTCGAGGCGGACTTCGTGGCGGCAGCGACGAAGGACGCCGAGACGAGCCCGTGACATCAGAGGCTCACCAACTATCTTAGGGTTTAGGGTGGGGGGGAGGATGGCACCCTTTTATATACTTTTCAAAATGAAAGGGAAACAGAAGTGAACCACTGTGCTTAGTGTAGGTACGCGAAGTTGAGGCGAACGTCGTCGCGGCAGCGACGACGGACGCCGAGACGAGCCCGTGACATCAAAGCCTCACCAGCTTAGTGTAAGCGAAGTCGAGGAGGAAGTCGTCGCGGCAGCGACGACGAACGCCGAAACGAGCCCGTGACATCAGAGCCTCACCAGCTTAGTGTACGCGAAGTCGAGGCGGACGTCGTCACGGCAGCGACGACGGACGGCGAGACGAGCCCGTGACATCAAAGCCTCACCAGCTATCTTAGGGTTTAGGGTGGGGGGGGGGAGGATGGCACCCTTTTATATACCTTTCAAAATGAAAGGGAAACAGAAGTGAACCACTGTGCTTAGTGTAGGTACGCGAAGTCGAGGCGGACGTTGTCGCTGCAGCGACGACGGACGCCGAGACGAGCCCGTGACATCAAAGCCTCACCAGCTTAGTGTACGCGAAGTCGAGGCGGACGTCGTCGCGGCATCGACGATGGACGCCGAGACGAGCCCGTGGCATAAGAGCCTCACCAGCTTACTATACGCGAAGTCGACGCGGACGTCATCGCAGCAACGACGACGGACGCAGAGACGAGCCCGTGACATCAAAGCCTCACCAGCTTGGTGTACGCGAAGTCGAGGCGGACGTCGTCGCGGCAGCGACGACGGACGCTGAGACGAGCCCGTAACATCAGAGCCTCACCAGCTATCTTACGGTTTAGGGCGGGGTGGGGGGGGTGGGAGGATGGCACCCTTTTATATACCTTTCAAAATGAAAGGGAAAAAGATGTGAACCACTGTGCTTAGTGTAGGTACGCGAAGGAGAGGCGGACGTTGTCGCGGCAACAACGACGGACGCCGAGACGAGCCCGTGACATCAAAGCCTCACCAGCTTAGTGTACGCGAAGTCGAGGCGGACTTCGTCGCGCCAGCGACGACGGACGCCGAGACGAGCCCATGACATCAGAGCCTCACCATCTTATTGTACGCGAAGTCGAGGCGGACGTCGTCGCGGCAGCGACGACGGACGCCGAGACGAGCCCGTGACATCAGAGCCTCACCAGCTTAGTGTAAGCGAAGTCGAGGCAGACGTCGTCACGGCAGCGATGATGGACGCCGAGACGAGCCCGTGACATCAAAGGCTCACCAGCTATCTTAGGGTTTAGGGTGGGGGGGGGGAGGATGGCACCCTTTTATATACCTTTCAAAATCAAAGGGAAAATGAAGTGAACCACTGTGCTTAGTGTAGGTACGGGACGCCGAGATGAGCCCGTGACATCAAAGCCTCACCAGCTTAGTGTACGCGAAGTCGAGGCGGACTTCGTCGCGGCAGCGACGAAGGACGCCGAGACGAGCCCGTGACATCAGAGGCTCACCAACTATCTTAGGGTTTAGGGTGGGGGGGAGGATGGCACCCTTTTATATACCTTTCAAAATGAAAGGGAAACAGAAGTGAACCACTTTGCTTAGTGTAGGTACGCGAAGTTGAGGCGAACGTCGTCGCGGCAGCGACGACGGACGCCGAGACGAGCCCGTGACATGAAAGCCTCACCAGCTTAGTGTAAGCGAAGTCGAGGCGATCGTCGTCGCGGCAGCGACGACGGACGCCGAGACGAGCCCGTGACATCAGAGCCTCACCAGCTTAGTGTACGCGAAGTCGAGGCGAACGTCGTCGCGGCAGCGACGACAGACGCCGAGACGAGCCCGTGACATCAGAGCCTCACCAGCTATCTTAGGGTTTGGGGTGGGGGGGAGGATGGCACCCTTTTATATACCTTTCAAAATGAAAGGGAAACAGAAGTGAACCACTGTGCTTAGTGTAGGTACGCGAAGTCGAGGCGGACGTCGTCGCGGCAGCGACGACGGACGCCGAGACGAGCCCGTGACATCAAAGCCTCACCAGCTTAGTGTACGCGAAGTCGAGGCGGACGTCGTCGCGGCAGCGACGACGGATGCCGAGACGAGCCCGTGACATCTGAGCCTCACCAGCTTAGTGTACGCGAAGTCAAGGCGGACATCGTCGCGGCAACGACGACGGACACCGAGACGAGCCCGTGACATCAGAGCCTCACCAGCTTAGTGTACGCGAAGTCGAGGCGGACTTCGTGGCGGCAGCGACGAAGGACGCCGAGACGAGCCCGTGACATCAGAGGCTCACCAACTATCTTAGGGTTTAGGGTGGGGGGGAGGATGGCACCCTTTTATATACTTTTCAAAATGAAAGGGAAACAGAAGTGAACCATTGTGCTTAGTGTAGGTACGCGAAGTTGAGGCGAACGTCGTCGCGGCAGCGACGACGGACGCCGAGACGAGCCCGTGACATCAAAGCCTCACCAGCTTAGTGTAAGCGAAGTCGAGGAGGAAGTCGTCGCGGCAGCGACGACGAACGCCGAAACGAGCCCGTGACATCAGAGCCTCACCAGCTTAGTGTACGCGAAGTCGAGGCGGACGTCGTCACGGCAGCGACGACGGACGGCGAGACGAGCCCGTGACATCAAAGCCTCACCAGCTATCTTAGGGTTTAGGGTGGGGGGGGGGGGAGGATGGCACCCTTTTATATACCTTTCAAAATGAAAGGGAAACAGAAGTGAACCACTGTGCTTAGTGTAGGTACGCGAAGTCGAGGCGGACGTTGTCGCTGCAGCGACGACGGACGCCGAGACGAGCCCGTGACATCAAAGCCTCACCAGCTTAGTGTACGCGAAGTCGAGGCGGACGTCGTCGCGGCATCGACGATGGACGCCGAGACGAGCCCGTGGCATAAGAGCCTCACCAGCTTACTATACGCGAAGTCGACGCGGACGTCATCGCAGCAACGACGACGGACGCAGAGACGAGCCCGTGACATCAAAGCCTCACCAGCTTGGTGTACGCGAAGTCGAGGCGGACGTCGTCGCGGCAGCGACGACGGACGCTGAGACGAGCCCGTAACATCAGAGCCTCACCAGCTATCTTACGGTTTAGGGCGGGGTGGGGGGGGTGGGAGGATGGCACCCTTTTATATACCTTTCAAAATGAAAGGGAAAAAGATGTGAACCACTGTGCTTAGTGTAGGTACGCGAAGGAGAGGCGGACGTTGTCGCGGCAACAACGACGGACGCCGAGACGAGCCCGTGACATCAAAGCCTCACCAGCTTAGTGTACGCGAAGTCGAGGCGGACTTCGTCGCGCCAGCGACGACGGACGCCGAGACGAGCCCATGACATCAGAGCCTCACCATCTTATTGTACGCGAAGTCGAGGCGGACGTCGTCGCGGCAGCGACGACGGACGCCGAGACGAGCCCGTGACATCAGAGCCTCACCAGCTTAGTGTAAGCGAAGTCGAGGCAGACGTCGTCACGGCAGCGATGATGGACGCCGAGACGAGCCCGTGACATCAAAGGCTCACCAGCTATCTTAGGGTTTAGGGTGGGGGGGGGGGAGGATGGCACCCTTTTATATACCTTTCAAAATCAAAGGGAAAATGAAGTGAACCACTGTGCTTAGTGTAGGTACGGGACGCCGAGATGAGCCCGTGACATCAAAGCCTCACCAGCTTAGTGTACGCGAAGTCGAGGCGGACTTCGTCGCGGCAGCGACGAAGGACGCCGAGACGAGCCCGTGACATCAGAGGCTCACCAACTATCTTAGGGTTTAGGGTGGGGGGGAGGATGGCACCCTTTTATATACCTTTCAAAATGAAAGGGAAACAGAAGTGAACCACTTTGCTTAGTGTAGGTACGCGAAGTTGAGGCGAACGTCGTCGCGGCAGCGACGACGGACGCCGAGACGAGCCCGTGACATGAAAGCCTCACCAGCTTAGTGTAAGCGAAGTCGAGGCGATCGTCGTCGCGGCAGCGACGACGGACGCCGAGACGAGCCCGTGACATCAGAGCCTCACCAGCTTAGTGTACGCGAAGTCGAGGCGAACGTCGTCGCGGCAGCGACGACAGACGCCGAGACGAGCCCGTGACATCAGAGCCTCACCAGCTATCTTAGGGTTTGGGGTGGGGGGGAGGATGGCACCCTTTTATATACCTTTCAAAATGAAAGGGAAACAGAAGTGAACCACTGTGCTTAGTGTAGGTACGCGAAGTCGAGGCGGACGTCGTCGCGGCAGCGACGACGGACGCCGAGACGAGCCCGTGACATCAAAGCCTCACCAGCTTAGTGTACGCGAAGTCGAGGCGGACGTCGTCGCGGCAGCGACGACGGATGCCGAGACGAGCCCGTGACATCTGAGCCTCACCAGCTTAGTGTACGCGAAGTCAAGGCGGACATCGTCGCGGCAACGACGACGGACACCGAGACGAGCCCGTGACATCAGAGCCTCACCAGCTTAGTGTACGCGAAGTCGAGGCGGACTTCGTGGCGGCAGCGACGAAGGACGCCGAGACGAGCCCGTGACATCAGAGGCTCACCAACTATCTTAGGGTTTAGGGTGGGGGGGAGGATGGCACCCTTTTATATACTTTTCAAAATGAAAGGGAAACAGAAGTGAACCACTGTGCTTAGTGTAGGTACGCGAAGTTGAGGCGAACGTCGTCGCGGCAGCGACGACGGACGCCGAGACGAGCCCGTGACATCAAAGCCTCACCAGCTTAGTGTAAGCGAAGTCGAGGAGGAAGTCGTCGCGGCAGCGACGACGAACGCCGAAACGAGCCCGTGACATCAGAGCCTCACCAGCTTAGTGTACGCGAAGTCGAGGCGGACGTCGTCACGGCAGCGACGACGGACGGCGAGACGAGCCCGTGACATCAAAGCCTCACCAGCTATCTTAGGGTTTAGGGTGGGGGGGGGGAGGATGGCACCCTTTTATATACCTTTCAAAATGAAAGGGAAACAGAAGTGAACCACTGTGCTTAGTGTAGGTACGCGAAGTCGAGGCGGACGTTGTCGCTGCAGCGACGACGGACGCCGAGACGAGCCCGTGACATCAAAGCCTCACCAGCTTAGTGTACGCGAAGTCGAGGCGGACGTCGTCGCGGCATCGACGATGGACGCCGAGACGAGCCCGTGGCATAAGAGCCTCACCAGCTTACTATACGCGAAGTCGACGCGGACGTCATCGCAGCAACGACGACGGACGCAGAGACGAGCCCGTGACATCAAAGCCTCACCAGCTTGGTGTACGCGAAGTCGAGGCGGACGTCGTCGCGGCAGCGACGACGGACGCTGAGACGAGCCCGTAACATCAGAGCCTCACCAGCTATCTTACGGTTTAGGGCGGGGTGGGGGGGGTGGGAGGATGGCACCCTTTTATATACCTTTCAAAATGAAAGGGAAAAAGATGTGAACCACTGTGCTTAGTGTAGGTACGCGAAGGAGAGGCGGACGTCGTCGCGGCAACAACGACGGACGCCGAGACGAGCCCGTGACATCAAAGCCTCACCAGCTTAGTGTACGCGAAGTCGAGGCGGACTTCGTCGCGCCAGCGACGACGGACGCCGAGACGAGCCCATGACATCAGAGCCTCACCATCTTATTGTACGCGAAGTCGAGGCGGACGTCGTCGCGGCAGCGACGACGGACGCCGAGACGAGCCCGTGACATCAGAGCCTCACCAGCTTAGTGTAAGCGAAGTCGAGGCAGACGTCGTCACGGCAGCGATGATGGACGCCGAGACGAGCCCGTGACATCAAAGGCTCACCAGCTATCTTAGGGTTTAGGGTGGGGGGGGGAGGATGGCACCCTTTTATATACCTTTCAAAATCAAAGGGAAAATGAAGTGAACCACTGTGCTTAGTGTAGGTACGGGACGCCGAGATGAGCCCGTGACATCAAAGCCTCACCAGCTTAGTGTACGCGAAGTCGAGGCGGACTTCGTCGCGGCAGCGACGAAGGACGCCGAGACGAGCCCGTGACATCAGAGGCTCACCAACTATCTTAGGGTTTAGGGTGGGGGGGAGGATGGCACCCTTTTATATACCTTTCAAAATGAAAGGGAAACAGAAGTGAACCACTTTGCTTAGTGTAGGTACGCGAAGTTGAGGCGAACGTCGTCGCGGCAGCGACGACGGACGCCGAGACGAGCCCGTGACATGAAAGCCTCACCAGCTTAGTGTAAGCGAAGTCGAGGCGATCGTCGTCGCGGCAGCGACGACGGACGCCGAGACGAGCCCGTGACATCAGAGCCTCACCAGCTTAGTGTACGCGAAGTCGAGGCGAACGTCGTCGCGGCAGCGACGACAGACGCCGAGACGAGCCCGTGACATCAGAGCCTCACCAGCTATCTTAGGGTTTGGGGTGGGGGGGAGGATGGCACCCTTTTATATACCTTTCAAAATGAAAGGGAAACAGAAGTGAACCACTGTGCTTAGTGTAGGTACGCGAAGTCGAGGCGGACGTCGTCGCGGCAGCGACGACGGACGCCGAGACGAGCCCGTGACATCAAAGCCTCACCAGCTTAGTGTACGCGAAGTCGAGGCGGACGTCGTCGCGGCAGCGACGACGGATGCCGAGACGAGCCCGTGACATCTGAGCCTCACCAGCTTAGTGTACGCGAAGTCAAGGCGGACATCGTCGCGGCAACGACGACGGACACCGAGACGAGCCCGTGACATCAGAGCCTCACCAGCTTAGTTTACGCGAAGTCGAGGTGGACGTCGTCGCGGCAGCGAAGACGAACGCCGAGACGAGCCCGTGACATCAAAGCCTGACCAGCTTAGTGTAAGCGAAGTCGAGGCGGACGTCGTTGCGGCAGCGACGACGGATGCCGAGCCGACCCCGTGACATCAGAGCCTCACCAGCTTAGTGTACGCGAAGTCGAGGCGGACGTCGTCGCGGCAGCGACGACGGACGCCGAGACGAGCCCGTGACATCAAAGCCTCACCAGCTTAGTGTACGCGAAGTCGAGGCGAACGTCGTCGCGGCAGCGACGACGGACACCGAGACGAGCCCGTGACATCAAAGCCTCACCAACTATCTTAGGGTTTAGGGTGGGGGGGGAGGATGGCACCCTTTTATATACCTTTCAAAATGAAAGGGAAACAGAAGTGAACCACTGTGCTTAGTGTAGGTACGCGAAGTCGAGGCGGACGTCGTCGCGGCAGCGACGACGGACGCCAAGACGAGCCCGTGACATCAAAGCCTCACCAGCTTAGTGTACGCGAAGTCGAGGCGGACGTCGTTGCGGCAGCGACGACGGATGCCGAGACGAGCCCGTGACATCAGAGCCTCACCAGCTTAGTGTATGCGAAGTCGAGGCGGACGTCGTCGCGGCAGTGACGACGGATGCCGAGACGAGCCCGTGACATCAGAGCCTCACCAGCTTAGTGTACGCGAAGTCGCGGCGGACGTTGTCGCGGCAGCGACGACGGACGCCGAGACGAGCCCGTGACATCAGAGCCTCACCAGCTTAGTGTACGCGAAGTCGAGGTGGACGTCGTCGCGGCAGCGAAGACGGACGCCGAGACGAGCCCGTGACATCAAAGCCTCACCAGCTTAGTGTAAGCGAAGTCGAGGCGGACGTCGTCGCGGCAGCGACGACGGACGGCGAGACGAGCCCGTGACATCAAAGCCTCACCAGCTTAGTGTACGCGAAGTCAAGGCGAACGTCGTCGCGGCAGCGACGACGGACGCCGAGACGAGCCCGTGACATCAGAGCCTCACCAGCTATCTTAGGGTTTAGGGTGGGGGGGGGAGGATGGCACCCTTTTATATACCTTTCAAAATGAAAGGGAAACAGAAGTGAACCACTGTGCTTAGTGTAGGTACGCGAAGTCGAGGCGGACGTTGTCGCTGCAGCGACGACGGACGCCGAGACGAGCCCGTGACATCAAAGCCTCACCAGCTTAGTGTACGCGAAGTCGAGGCGGACGTCGTCGCGGCAGCGACGATGGACGCCGAGACGAGCCCGTGGCATAAGAGCCTCACCAGCTTACTATACGCGAAGTCGACGCGGACGTCATCGCAGCAACGACGACGGACGCAGAGACGAGCCCGTGACATCAAAGCCTCACCAGCTTGGTGTACGCGAAGTCGAGGCGGACGTCGTCGCGGCAGCGACGACGGACGCTGAGACGAGCCCGTAACATCAGAGCCTCACCAGCTATCTTACGGTTTAGGGCGGGGTGGGGGGGGTGGGAGGATGGCACCCTTTTATATACCTTTCAAAATGAAAGGGAAAAAGATGTGAACCACTGTGCTTAGTGTAGGTACGCGAAGGAGAGGCGGACGTCGTCGCGGCAACAACGACGGACGCTGAGACGAGCCCGTGACATCAAAGCCTCACCAGCTTAGTGTACGCGAAGTCGAAGCGGACTTCGTCGCGCCAGCGACGACGGACGCCGAGACGAGCCCAGGACATCAGAGCCTCACCAGCTTAGTGTACGCGAAGTCGAGGCGGACGTCGTCGCGGCAGCGACGACGGACGCCGAGACGAGCCCGTGACATCAGAGCCTCACCAGCTTAGTGTACGCGAAGTCGATGCAGACGTCGTCACGGCAGCGATGATGGACGCCGAGACGAGCCCGTGACATCAGAGGCTCACCAGCTATCTTAGGGTTTAGGGTGGGGGGGGAGGATGGCACCCTTTTATATACCTTTCAAAATCAAAGGGAAAATGAAGTGAACCACTGTGCTTAGTGTAGGTACGGGACGCCGAGATGAGCCCGTGACATCAAAGCCTCACCAGCTTAGTGTACGCGAAGTCGAGGCGGACTTCGTCGCGGCAGCGACGAAGGACGCCGAGACGAGCCCGTGACATCAGAGGCTCACCAACTATCTTAGGGTTTAGGGTGGGGGGGAGGATGGCACCCTTTTATATACCTTTCAAAATAAAAGGGAAACAGAAGTGAACCACTGTGCTTAGTGTAGGTACGCGAAGTCGAGGCGGACGTTGTCGCTGCAGCGACGACGGACGCCGAGACGAGCCCGTGACATCAAAGCCTCACCAGCTTAGTGTACGCGAAGTCGAGGCGGACGTCGTCGCGGCAGCGACGATGGACGCCGAGACGAGCCCGTGGCATAAGAGCCTCACCAGCTTACTATACGCGAAGTCGACGCGGACGTCATCGCAGCAACGACGACGGACGCAGAGACGAGCCCGTGACATCAAAGCCTCACCAGCTTGGTGTACGCGAAGTCGAGGCGGACGTCGTCGCGGCAGCGACGACGGACGCTGAGACGAGCCCGTAACATCAGAGCCTCACCAGCTATCTTACGGTTTAGGGCGGGGTGGGGGGGGTGGGAGGATGGCACCCTTTTATATACCTTTCAAAATGAAAGGGAAAAAGATGTGAACCACTGTGCTTAGTGTAGGTACGCGAAGGAGAGGCGGACGTCGTCGCGGCAACAACGACGGACGCCGAGACGAGCCCGTGACATCAAAGCCTCACCAGCTTAGTGTACGCGAAGTCGAAGCGGACTTCGTCGCGCCAGCGACGACGGACGCCGAGACGAGCCCAGGACATCAGAGCCTCACCAGCTTAGTGTACGCGAAGTCGAGGCGGACGTCGTCGCGGCAGCGACGACGGACGCCGAGACGAGCCCGTGACATCAGAGCCTCACCAGCTTAGTGTACGCGAAGTCGATGCAGACGTCGTCACGGCAGCGATGATGGACGCCGAGACGAGCCCGTGACATCAGAGGCTCACCAGCTATCTTAGGGTTTAGGGTGGGGGGGGAGGATGGCACCCTTTTATATACCTTTCAAAATCAAAGGGAAAATGAAGTGAACCACTGTGCTTAGTGTAGGTACGGGACGCCGAGATGAGCCCGTGACATCAAAGCCTCACCAGCTTAGTGTACGCGAAGTCGAGGCGGACTTCGTCGCGGCAGCGACGAAGGACGCCGAGACGAGCCCGTGACATCAGAGGCTCACCAACTATCTTAGGGTTTAGGGTGGGGGGGAGGATGGCACCCTTTTATATACCTTTCAAAATGAAAGGGAAACAGAAGTGAACCACTGTGCTTAGTGTAGGTACGCGAAGTTGAGGCGAACGTCGTCGCGGCAGCGACGACGGACGCCGAGACGAGCCCGTGACATCAAAGCCTCACCAGCTTAGTGTAAGCGAAGTCGAGGAGGAAGTCGTCGCGGCAGCGACGACGGACGCCGAGACGAGCCCGTGACATCAGAGCCTCACTAGCTTAGTGTACGCGAAGTCGAGGCGGACGTCGTCGAGGCAGCGACGACGAACGCCGAAACGAGCCCGTGACATCAGAGCCTCACAAGCTATCTTAGGGTTTAGGGTTGGGGGGAGGATGGCACCCTTTTATATACCTTTCAAAATGAAAGGGAAACAGAAATGAACCACTGTGCTTAGAGTAAGTACGCCAAGTCAAGGCGGACATCGTCGCGGCAGCGACGACGGACGCCAAGACGAACCCGTGACATCAGAGACTCACCAGCTTAGTGTACGCGAAGTCGAGGCGGACGTCGTCGCGGCAGCGACGACGGACGCCGAGACGAGCCCGTGACATTAGAGCCTCACCAATTTAGTGTACGCATAGTCGAGGCAGACGTCGTTGCGGCAGCGACAACGGACGCCGAGACGAGCCCGTGACATCAGAGCCTCACCAGCTTAGTGTACTCGAAGTCGAGGCGGACATCGTCGCAGCAGCGACGACGGACGCCGAGACGAGCCCGTGACATCAGAGCCTCACCAACTATCTTAGGGTTTAGGGTGGGGGGGAGGATGGCACCCTTTTATATACCTTTCAAAATGAAAGGGAAACAGAACTGAACCACTATGCTTAGTGTAGGTACGCGAAGTCGAGGCGATCGTCGTCGCGGCAGCGACGACGGACGCCGAGACGAGCCCGTGACATCAGAGCCTCACCAGCTTAGTGTACGCGAAGTCGAGGCGAACGTCGTCGCGGCAGCGACGACAGACGCCGAGACGAGCCCGTGACATCAGAGCCTCACCAGCTATCTTAGGGTTTGGGGTGGGGGGGGAGGATGGCACCCTTTTATATACCTTTCAAAATAAAAGGGAAACAGAAGTGAACCACTTTGCTTAGTGTAGGGACGCGAAGTCGAGGCGGACGTCGTCGCGGCAGCGACGACGGACGCCGAGACGAGCCCGTGACATCAAGGCCTCACCAGCTTAGTGTACGCGAAGTCGACGCGGACGTCGTCGCGGCAGCGACGACGGATGCCGAGACGAGCCAGTGACATCAGAGCCTCACCAGCTTAGTGTACGCGAAGTCGAGGCGGACGTCGTCGCGGCAGCGACGACGGATGCCGAGACGAGCCCGTGACATCAGAGCCTCACCAGCTTAGTGTACGCGAAGTCAAGGCGGACGTCGTCGCGGCAACGACGACGGACACCGAGACGAGCCCGTGACATCAGAGCCTCACCAGCTTAGTGTACGCGAAGTCGAGGTGGACGTCGTCGCGGCAGCGAAGACGAACGCCGAGACGAGCCCGTGACATCAAAGCCTGACCAGCTTAGTGTAAGAGAAGTCGAGGCGGACGTCGTTGCGGCAGCGACGACGGATGCCGAGACGACCCCGTGACATCAGAGCCTCACCAGCTTAGTGTACGCGAAGTCGAGGCGGACGTCGTCGCGGCAGCGACGACGGACGCCGAGACGAGCCCGTGACATCAAAGCCTCACCAGCTTAGTGTACGCGAAGTCGAGGCGAACGTCGTCGCGGCAGCAACGACGGACGCCGAGACGAGCCCGTGACATCAGAGCCTCACCAACTATCTTAGGGTTTAGGGTGGGGGGGAGGATGGCACCCTTTTATATACCTTTCAAAATGAAAGGGAAACAGAAGTGAACCACTGTGCTTAGTGTAGGTACGCGAAGTCGAGGCGGACGTTGTCGCTGCAGCGACGACGGACGCCGAGACGAGCCCGTGACATCAAAGCCTCACCAGCTTAGTGTACGCGAAGTCGAGGCGGACGTCGTCGCGGCAGCGACGACGGATGCCGAGACGAGCCCGTGACATCAGAGCCTCACCAGCTTAGTGTACGCGAAGTCGAGGCGGACGTCGTCGCGGCAGCGACGACGGATGCCGAGACGAGCCCGTGACATCAGAGCCTCACTAGCTTAGTGTACGCGAAGTCGAGGCGGACATCGTCGCGGCAACGACGACGGACGCCGAGACGAGCCCGTGACATCAGAGCCTCACCATCTTAGTGTACGCGAATTCGAGGTGGACGTCGTCGCGGCAGCGAAGACGTACGCCAAGACGAGCCCGTGACATCAAAGCCTGACCAGCTTAGTGTAAGCGAAGTCGAGGCGGACGTCGTCGCGACAGCGACGATGGATGCCGAGACGAGCCCGTGACATCAGAGCCTCACCAGCTTAGTGTACGCGAAGTCACGGCGGACGTCGTCGCGGCAGCCACGACGGACGCCGAGACGAGCCCGTGACATCAAAGCCTCACCAGCTTAGTGTACGCGAAGTCGAGGCGAACGTCGTCGCGGCAGCGACGACGGACGCCGAGACGAGCCCGTGACATCAGAGCCTCACCAGCTATCTTAGGGTTTAGGGTGGGGGGGGGGGAGGACGGCACCCTTTTATATACCTTTCAAAATGAAAGGGAAACAGAAGTGAACCACTGTGCTTAGTGTAGGTACGCGAAGTCGAGGCGGACGTTGTCGCTGCAGCGACGACGGACGCCGAGACGAGCCCGTGACATCAAAGCCTCACCAGCTTAGTGTACGCGAAGTCGAGGCGGACGTCGTCGCGGCAGCGACGACGGACGCCGAGACGAGCCCGTGGCATAAGAGCCTCACCAGCTTACTATATGCGAAGTCGACGCGGACGTCGTCGCAGCAACGACGACGGACGCAGAGACGAGCCCGTGACATCAAAGCCTCACCAGCTTGGTTTACGCGAAGTCGAGGCGGACGTCGTCGCGGTAGCGACGACGGACGCTGAGACGAGCCCGTAACATCAGAGCCTCACCAACTATCTTACGGTTTAGGGAGGGGGGGGGGTGGGAGGATGGCACCCTTTTATATACCTTTCAAAATGAAAGGGAAAAAGATGTGAACCACTGTGCTTAGTGTAGGTACGCGAAGGAGAGGCGGACGTCGTCGCGGCAACAACGACGGACGCCGAGACGAGCCCGTGACATCAAAGCCTCACCAGCTTAGTGTACGCGAAGTCGAGGCGGAATTCGTCGCGCCAGCGACGACGGACGCCGAGACGAGCCCATGACATCAGAGCCTCACCAGCTTAGTGTACGCGAAGTCGAGGCGGACGTCGTCGCGGCAGCGACGACGGACGCCGAGACGAGCCCATGACATCAGAGCCTCACAAGCTTAGTGTACGCGAAGTCGAGGCAGACGTCGTCACGGCAGCGATGATGGACGCCGAGACGAGCCCGTGACATCAGAGGCTCACCAGCTATCTTAGGGTTTAGGGTGGGGGGGGAGGATGGCACCCTTTTATATACCTTTCAAAATGAAAGGGAAAATGAAGTGAACCACTGTGCTTAGTGTAGGTACGGGAAGTCGAGGCGAACGTCGTGACGACGGACGCCGAGACGAGCCCGTGACATCAAAGCCTCACCAGCTTAGTGTACGCGAAGTAGAGGCGGACTTCGTCGCGGCAGCGACGAAGGACGCCGAGACGAGCCCGTGACATCAGAGGCTCACCAACTATCTTAGGGTTTAGGGTGGGGGGGAGGATGGCACCCTTTTATATACCTTTCAAAATGAAAGGGAAACAGAAGTGAACCACTGTGCTTAGTGTAGGTACGCGAAGTTGAGGTGAACGTTGTCGCGGCAGCGACGACGGACGCCGAGACGAGCCCGTGACATCAAAGCCTCACCAGCTTAGTGTAAGCGAAGTCGAGGAGGAAGTCGTCGCGGCAGCGACGCCGGACGCCGAGACGAGCCCGTGACATCAGAGCCTCACCAGCTAAGTGTACGCGAAGTCGAGGCGGACGTCGTCGAGGCAGCGACGACGAACGCCGAAACGAGCCCGTGACATCAGAGCCTCACCAGCTATCTTAGGGTTTAGGGTTGGGGGGAGGATGGCACCCTTTTATATACCTTTCAAAATGAAAGGGAAACAGAAATGAACCACTGTGCTTAGAGTAAGTACGCCAAGTCAAGGCGGACATCGTCGCGGCAGCGACGACGGACGCCGAGACGAGCCCGTGACATCAGAGACTCACCAGCTTAGTGTACGCGAAGTCGAGGCGGACGTCGTCGCGGCAGCGACGACGGACGCCGAGACGAGCCCGTGACCTCAGAGCCTCACCAGTTTAGTGTACGCATAGTCGAGGCAGACGTTGTCGCGGCAGCGACAACGGACGCCGAGACGAGCCCGTGACATCAGAGCCTCACCAGCTTAGTGTACTCGAAGTCGAGGCGGACATCGTCGCAGCAGCGACGACGAACGCCGAGACGAGCCCGTGACATCACAGCCTCACCAACTATCTTAGGGTTTAGGGTGGGGGGGGGGAGGATGGCACCCTTTTATATACCTTTCAAAATGAAAGGGAAACAGAACTGAACCACTATGCTTAGTGTAGGTACGCGAAGTCGAGGCGATCGTCGTCGCGGCAGCGACGACGGACGCCGAGATGAGCCCGTGACATCAGAGCCTCACCAGCTTAGTGTACGCGGAGTCGAGGCGAACATCGTCGCGGCAGCGACGACAGACGCCGAGACGAGCCCGTGACATCAGAGCCTCACCAGCTATCTTAGGGTTTGGGGTGGGGGGGAGGATGGCACCCTTTTATATACCTTTCAAAATGAAAGGGAAACAGAACTGAACCACTGTGCTTAGTGTAGGTACGCGAAGTCGAGGCGAACGTCGTCGCGGCAGCGACGACGGATGCCGAGACGAGCCCGTGACATCAGAGCCTCAACAGCTTAGTGTACGCGAAGTCGAGGCGAACATCGTCGCGGCAGCGACGACGGACGCCTAGACGAGCCCGTGACATCAGAGCCTCACCAGCTATCTTAGGGTTTAGGGTGGGGGGGAGGATGGCACCCTTTTATATACCTTTCAAAATGAAAAGGAAACAGAAGTGAACCACTGTGCTTAGTGTAGGTACGCGAAGTCGAGGCGAACGTCGTCGCGGCAGCGACGACGGACGCCGAGACGAGCCAGTGACATCAGAGCCTCACCAGCTTAGTGTACGCGAAGTCGAGGCGGACGTCGTCGCGGCAGCGACGACGGACGCCGAGACGAGCCCGTGACATCAGAGCCTCACCAACTATCTTAGGGTTTAGGGTGGGGGGGGGAGGATGGCACCCTTTTATATACCTTTCAAAATGAAAGGGAAACAGAACTGAACCACTGTGCTTAGTGTAGGTACGCGAAGTCGAGGCGAACGTCGTCGCGGCAGCGACGACGGACGCCGAGACGAGCCCGTGACATCAGAGCCTCAACAGCTTAGTGTACGCGAAGTCGAGGCGAACATCATCGCGGCAGCGACGACGGACGCCGAGACGAGCCCGTGACATCAGAGCCTCACCAGCTATCTTAGGGTTTAGGGTGGGGGGGAGGATGGCACCCTTTTATATACCTTTCAAAATGAAAAGGAAACAGAAGTGAACCACTGTGCTTAGTGTAGGTACGCGAAGTCGAGGCGGACGTCATTGCGGCAGCGACGACGGACGCCGAGACGAGCCCGTGACATCAAAGCCTCACCAGCTTAGTGTACGCGAAGTCGAGGCGGACGTCGTCGTGGCAGCGACGAAGGACGCCGAGACGAGCCCGTGACATAAGAGCCTCACCAGCTTACTGTACGCGAAGTCGAGGCGGATGTCGTCGTGGCAACGATGACGGACGCAGAGACGAGCCCGTGACATCAAAGACTCACCAGCTTGGTGTACGCGAAGTCGAGGCGAACGTCGTCGCGGCAGCGACGACGAACGCTGAGACGTGCCCGTGACATCAGAGCCTCACCAGCTATCTTACGGTTTAGGGCGGGGGGGGGGGGATGGTGGGAGGATGGCACACTTTTATATACCTTTCAAAATGAAAAGGAAACAGAAGTGAACCACTGTGCTTAGTGTAGGTACGCGAAGGCGAGGCGGACGTCGTCGCGGCAGCGACGACGGACGCCGAGACGAGCCCGTGACATCAAAGCCTCACCAGATTAGTGTACGCGAAGTCGAGGCGGACTTCGTCGCGGCAGCGACGACGGATGCCGAGACGAGCCCGTGACATCAGAGACTCACCAGCTATCATAGGGATTAGGGTGGGGGGGAGGATCGCACCCTTTTATATACCTTTCAAAATTAAAGGGAAACAGAAGTGAACCACTGTGCTTAGTGTAGGTACGCGAAGTTGAGGCGGACGTCGTCGCGGCAATGACGACGGACGCCGAGACAAGCCCGTGACATCAAAGCCTCACCAGCTTAGTGTACGCGAAGTCGAGGCGGACGTCGTCGCGGCAGCGACGACGGACGCCGAGACGAGCCCGTGACATCAGAGCCTCACCAGTTTAGTGTACGCGAAGTCGAGGCAGACGTCGTCGCGGCAGCGACAACGGACGCCGAGACGAGCCCGTGGCATCAGAGCCTCACCAGGTTAGTGTACGCGAAGTCGAGGCGGACGTCGTCGAGGCAGCGACGACGAACGCCGAAACGAGCCCGTGACATCAGAGCCTCACCAGCTATCTTAGGGTTTAGGGTTGGGGGGAGGATGGCACCCTTTTATATACCTTTCAAAATGAAAGGGAAACAGAAATGAACCACTGTGCTTAGAGTAAGTACGCCAAGTCAAGGCGGACATCGTCGCGGCAGCGACGACGGACGCCGAGACGAGCCCGTGACATCAGAGACTCACCAGCTTAGTGTACGCGAAGTCGAGGCGGACGTCGTCGTGGCAGCGACGACGGACGCCGAGACGAGCCCGTGACATTAGAGCCTCACCAGTTTAGTGTACGCATAGTCGAGGCAGACGTTGTCGCGGCAGCGACAACGGACGCCGAGACGAGCCCGTGACATCAAAGCCTCACCAGCTTAGTGTACTCGAAGTTGAGGCGGACATCGTCGCAGCAGCGACGACGGACGCCGAGACGAGCCCGTGACATCAGAGCCTCACCAACTATCTTAGGGTTTAGGGTGGGGGGGGGGAGGATGGCACCCTTTTATATACCTTTCAAAATGAAAGGGAAACAGAACTGAACCACTATGCTTAGTGTAGGTACGCGAAGTCGAGGCGATCGTCGTCGCGGCAGCGACGACGGACGCCGAGACGAGCCCGTGACATCAGAGCCTCACCAGCTTAGTGTACGCGAAGTCGAGGCGAACGTCGTCGCGGCAGCGACGACAGACGCCGAGACGAGCCCGTGACATCAGAGCCTCACCAGCTATCTTAGGGTTTGGGGTGGGGGGGAGGATGGCACCCTTTTATATACCTTTCAAAATGAAAGGGAAACAGAACTGAACCACTGTGCTTAGTGTAGGTACGCGAAGTCGAGGCGAACGTCGTCGCGGCAGCGACGACGGACGCCGAGACGAGCCCGTGACATCAGAGCCTCAACAGCTTAGTGTACGCGAAGTCGAGGCGAACATCGTCGCGACAGCGACGACGGACGCCGAGACGAGCCCGTGACATCAGAGCCTCACCAGCTATCTTAGGGTTTAGGGTGGGGGGGAGGATGGCACCCTTTTATATACCTTTCAAAATGAAAAGGAAACAGAAGTGAACCACTGTGCTTAGTGTAGGTACGCGAAGTCGAGGCGAACGTCGTCGCGGCAGCGACGACGGACGCCGAGACGAGCCCGTGACATCAGAGCCTCACCAGCTTAGTGTACGCGAAGTCGAGGCGGACGTCGTCGCGGCAGCGACGACGGACGCCGAGACGAGCCCGTGACATCAGAGCCTCACCAACTATCTTAGGGTTTAGGGTGGGGGAGAGGATGGCACCCTTTTATATACCTTTCAAAATGAAAGGGAAACAGAACTGAACCACTGTGCTTAGTGTAGGTACGCGAAGTCGAGGCGAACGTCGTCGCGGCAGCGACGACGGACGCCGAGACGAGCCCGTGATATCAGAGCCTCAACAGCTTAGTGTACGCGAAGTCGAGGCGAACATCGTCGCGGCAGCGACGACGGACGCCGAGACGAGCCCGTGACATCAGAGCCTCACCAGCTATCTTAGGGTTTAGGGTGGGGGGGAGGATGGCACCCTTTTATATACCTTTCAAAATGAAAAGGAAACAGAAGTGAACCACTGTGCTTAGTGTAGGTACGCGAAGTCGAGGCGGACGTCATTGCGGCAGCGACGACGGACGCCGAGACGAGCCCGTGACATCAAAGCCTCACCAGCTTAGTGTACGCGAAGTCGAGGCGGACGTCGTCGTGGCAGCGACGAAGGACGCCGAGACGAGCCCCTGACATAAGAGCCTCACCAGCTTACTGTACGCGAAGTCGAGGCGGACGTCGTCGTGGCAACGACGACGGACGCAGAGACGAGCCCGTGACATCAAAGACTCACCAGCTTGGTGTACGCGAAGTCGAGGCGAACGTCATCGCGGCAGCGACGACGAACGCTGAGACGAGCCCGTGACATCAGAGCCTCACCAGCTATCTTACGGTTTAGGGCGGGGGGGGGGGTGGTGGGAGGATGGCACACTTTTATATACCTTTCAAAATGAAAAGGAAACAGAAGTGAACCACTGTGCTTAGTGTAGGTACGCGAAGGCGAGGCGGACGTCGTCGCGGCAGCGACGACGGTCGCCGAGATGAGCCCGTGACATCAAAGCCTCACCAGCTTAGTGTACGCGAAGTCGAGGCGGACTTCGTCGCGGCAGCGACGACGGATGCCGAGACGAGCCCGTGACATCAGAGCCTCACCAGCTATCATAGGGATTAGGGTGGGGGGAGGATCGCACCCTTTTATATACCTTTCAAAATTAAAGGGAAACAGAAGTGAACCACTGTGCTTAGTGTAGGTACGCGAAGTTGAGGCGGACGTCGTCGCGGCAATGACGACGGACGCCGAGACATCAAAGCCTCACCAGCTTAGTGTACGCGAAGTCGAGGCGGACGTCGTCGCGGCAGCGACGACGGACGCCGAGACGAGCCCGTGACATCAGAGCCTCACCAGTTTAGTGTACGCGAAGTCGAGGCCGACGTCGTCGCGGCAGCGACAACGGACGCCGAGACGAGCCCGTGACATCAGAGCCTCACCAGCTTAGTGTACGCGAAGTCGAGGCGGACGTCGTCGCGGCAAAGACGACGGACGCCGAGACGAGCCCGTGACATCAGAGCCTCACCAGCTTAGTGTACGCGAAGTCGAGGCGGACGTTGTCGCGGCAGCGACGACGGACGCCGAGATGAGCCCGTGAGATCAGAGCCTCACCAGTTTAGTGTACGCGAAGTCGAGGCAGACGTCGTCGCGGCAGCGACAACGGACGCCGAGACGAGCCCGTGACATCTGAGCCTCACCAGCTTAGTGTAAGCGAAGTCGAGGCGGACGTCGTCGCGGCAGCGACGACGGACGCCGAGACGAGCCCGTGACATCAGAGCCTCACCAGCATAGTGTACCCGAAGTCGAGGCGAACATCGTCGCGGCAGCGACGACGGACGCCGAGACGAGCCCGTGACATCAGAGCCTCACCAGCTATCATAGGGATTAGGGTGGGGGGGAGGATGGCACCCTTTATATACCTTTCAAAATTAAAGGGAAACAGAAGTGAACCACTGTGCTTAGTGTAGGTACGCGAAGTTGAGGCGGACGTCGTCGCGGCAACGACGACGGACGCCGAGACGAGCCAGTGACATCAAAGCCTCACCAGCTTAGTGTACGTACGCGAAGGAAACAGAAGTGAACCACTGTGCTTAGTGTAGGTACGCGAAGGCGAGGCGGACGTCGTCGCGGCAGCGACGACGGACGCCGAGACAAGCCCGTGACATCAAAGCCTCACCAGATTAGTGTACGCGAAGTCGAGGCGGACTTCGTCGCGGCAGCGACGACGGATGCCGAGACGAGCCCGTGACATCAGAGACTCACCAGCTATCATAGGGATTAGGGTGGGGGGGAGGATCGCACCCTTTTATATACCTTTCAAAATTAAAGGGAAACAGAAGTGAACCACTGTGCTTAGTGTAGGTACGCGAAGTTGAGGCGGACGTCGTCGCGGCAATGACGACGGACGCCGAGACAAGCCCGTGACATCAAAGCCTCACCAGCTTAGTGTACGCGAAGTCGAGGCGGACGTCGTCGCGGCAGCGACGACGGACGCCGAGACGAGCCCGTGACATCAGAGCCTCACCAGTTTAGTGTACGCGAAGTCGAGGCAGACGTCGTCGCGGCAGCGACAACGGACGCCGAGACGAGCCCGTGGCATCAGAGCCTCACCAGGTTAGTGTACGCGAAGTCGAGGCGGACGTCGTCGAGGCAGCGACGACGAACGCCGAAACGAGCCCGTGACATCAGAGCCTCACCAGCTATCTTAGGGTTTAGGGTTGGGGGGAGGATGGCACCCTTTTATATACCTTTCAAAATGAAAGGGAAACAGAAATGAACCACTGTGCTTAGAGTAAGTACGCCAAGTCAAGGCGGACATCGTCGCGGCAGCGACGACGGACGCCGAGACGAGCCCGTGACATCAGAGACTCACCAGCTTAGTGTACGCGAAGTCGAGGCGGACGTCGTCGTGGCAGCGACGACGGACGCCGAGACGAGCCCGTGACATTAGAGCCTCACCAGTTTAGTGTACGCATAGTCGAGGCAGACGTTGTCGCGGCAGCGACAACGGACGCCGAGACGAGCCCGTGACATCAAAGCCTCACCAGCTTAGTGTACTCGAAGTTGAGGCGGACATCGTCGCAGCAGCGACGACGGACGCCGAGACGAGCCCGTGACATCAGAGCCTCACCAACTATCTTAGGGTTTAGGGTGGGGGGGGGGAGGATGGCACCCTTTTATATACCTTTCAAAATGAAAGGGAAACAGAACTGAACCACTATGCTTAGTGTAGGTACGCGAAGTCGAGGCGATCGTCGTCGCGGCAGCGACGACGGACGCCGAGACGAGCCCGTGACATCAGAGCCTCACCAGCTTAGTGTACGCGAAGTCGAGGCGAACGTCGTCGCGGCAGCGACGACAGACGCCGAGACGAGCCCGTGACATCAGAGCCTCACCAGCTATCTTAGGGTTTGGGGTGGGGGGGAGGATGGCACCCTTTTATATACCTTTCAAAATGAAAGGGAAACAGAACTGAACCACTGTGCTTAGTGTAGGTACGCGAAGTCGAGGCGAACGTCGTCGCGGCAGCGACGACGGACGCCGAGACGAGCCCGTGACATCAGAGCCTCAACAGCTTAGTGTACGCGAAGTCGAGGCGAACATCGTCGCGACAGCGACGACGGACGCCGAGACGAGCCCGTGACATCAGAGCCTCACCAGCTATCTTAGGGTTTAGGGTGGGGGGGAGGATGGCACCCTTTTATATACCTTTCAAAATGAAAAGGAAACAGAAGTGAACCACTGTGCTTAGTGTAGGTACGCGAAGTCGAGGCGAACGTCGTCGCGGCAGCGACGACGGACGCCGAGACGAGCCCGTGACATCAGAGCCTCACCAGCTTAGTGTACGCGAAGTCGAGGCGGACGTCGTCGCGGCAGCGACGACGGACGCCGAGATGAGCCCGTGACATCAGAGCCTCACCAACTATCTTAGGGTTTAGGGTGGGGGAGAGGATGGCACCCTTTTATATACCTTTCAAAATGAAAGGGAAACAGAACTGAACCACTGTGCTTAGTGTAGGTACGCGAAGTCGAGGCGAACGTCGTCGCGGCAGCGACGACGGACGCCGAGACGAGCCCGTGATATCAGAGCCTCAACAGCTTAGTGTACGCGAAGTCGAGGCGAACATCGTCGCGGCAGCGACGACGGACGCCGAGACGAGCCCGTGACATCAGAGCCTCACCAGCTATCTTAGGGTTTAGGGTGGGGGGGAGGATGGCACCCTTTTATATACCTTTCAAAATGAAAAGGAAACAGAAGTGAACCACTGTGCTTAGTGTAGGTACGCGAAGTCGAGGCGGACGTCATTGCGGCAGCGACGACGGACGCCGAGACGAGCCCGTGACATCAAAGCCTCACCAGCTTAGTGTACGCGAAGTCGAGGCGGACGTCGTCGTGGCAGCGACGAAGGACGCCGAGACGAGCCCCTGACATAAGAGCCTCACCAGCTTACTGTACGCGAAGTCGAGGCGGACGTCGTCGTGGCAACGACGACGGACGCAGAGACGAGCCCGTGACATCAAAGACTCACCAGCTTGGTGTACGCGAAGTCGAGGCGAACGTCATCGCGGCAGCGACGACGAACGCTGAGACGAGCCCGTGACATCAGAGCCTCACCAGCTATCTTACGGTTTAGGGCGGGGGGGGGGGGGTGGTGGGAGGATGGCACACTTTTATATACCTTTCAAAATGAAAAGGAAACAGAAGTGAACCACTGTGCTTAGTGTAGGTACGCGAAGGCGAGGCGGACGTCGTCGCGGCAGCGACGACGGTCGCCGAGATGAGCCCGTGACATCAAAGCCTCACCAGCTTAGTGTACGCGAAGTCGAGGCGGACTTCGTCGCGGCAGCGACGACGGATGCCGAGACGAGCCCGTGACATCAGAGCCTCACCAGCTATCATAGGGATTAGGGTGGGGGGAGGATCGCACCCTTTTATATACCTTTCAAAATTAAAGGGAAACAGAAGTGAACCACTGTGCTTAGTGTAGGTACGCGAAGTTGAGGCGGACGTCGTCGCGGCAATGACGACGGACGCCGAGACGAGCCCGTGACATCAAAGCCTCACCAGCTTAGTGTACGCGAAGTCGAGGCGGACGTCGTCGCGGCAGCGACGACGGACGCCGAGACGAGCCCGTGACATCAGAGCCTCACCAGTTTAGTGTACGCGAAGTCGAGGCCGACGTCGTCGCGGCAGCGACAACGGACGCCGAGACGAGCCCGTGACATCAGAGCCTCACCAGCTTAGTGTACGCGAAGTCGAGGCGGACGTCGTCGCGGCAAAGACGACGGACGCCGAGACGAGCCCGTGACATCAGAGCCTCACCAGCTTAGTGTACGCGAAGTCGAGGCGGACGTTGTCGCGGCAGCGACGACGGACGCCGAGATGAGCCCGTGAGATCAGAGCCTCACCAGTTTAGTGTACGCGAAGTCGAGGCAGACGTCGTCGCGGCAGCGACAACGGACGCCGAGACGAGCCCGTGACATCTGAGCCTCACCAGCTTAGTGTAAGCGAAGTCGAGGCGGACGTCGTCGCGGCAGCGACGACGGACGCCGAGACGAGCCCGTGACATCAGAGCCTCACCAGCATAGTGTACCCGAAGTCGAGGCGAACATCGTCGCGGCAGCGACGACGGACGCCGAGACGAGCCCGTGACATCAGAGCCTCACCAGCTATCATAGGGATTAGGGTGGGGGGGAGGATGGCACCCTTTATATACCTTTCAAAATTAAAGGGAAACAGAAGTGAACCACTGTGCTTAGTGTAGGTACGCGAAGTTGAGGCGGACGTCGTCGCGGCAACGACGACGGACGCCGAGACGAGCCAGTGACATCAAAGCCTCACCAGCTTAGTGTACGCGAAGTCGAGGCGGACGTCGTCGCGGCAGCGATGACGGACGCCGAGACGAGCCCGTGACATCAGAGCCTCACCAGTTTAGTGTACGCGAAGTCGAGGCAGACGTCGTCGCGGCAGCGACAACGGACGCCGAGACGAACCCGTGACATCAGAGCCTCACCAGCTTCGTGTACGCGAAGTCGAGGCGGACGTCGTCGCGGCAGCGACGACGGACGCCGAGACAAGACCGTGACATCAGAGCCTCACCAGCTTAGTGTACGCGAAGTCGAGGCGGACGTCGTTGCGCCAGCGACGACGGACGCCGAGATGAGCCCGTGAGATCAGAGCCTCACCAGCTTAGTGTAAGCGAAGTCGAGGCGGACGTCGTCGCGGCAGCGACGACGGACGCCGAGACGAGCCCGTGACATCAGAGCCTCACCAGCATAGTGTACCCGAAGTCGAGGCGAACATCGTCGCGGCAGCGACGACGGACGCCGAGACGAGCCCGTGACATCAGAGCCTCACCAGCTATCATAGGGATTAGGGTGGGGGGGAGGATGGCACCCTTTATATACCTTTCAAAATTAAAGGGAAACAGAAGTGAACCACTGTGCTTAGTGTAGGTACGCGAAGTTGAGGCGGACGTCGTCGCGGCAACGACGACGGACGCCGAGACGAGCCAGTGACATCAAAGCCTCACCAGCTTAGTGTACGCGAAGTCGAGGCGGACGTCGTCGCGGCAGCGATGACGGACGCCGAGACGAGCCCGTGACATCAGAGCCTCACCAGTTTAGTGTACGCGAAGTCGAGGCAGACGTCGTCGCGGCAGCGACAACGGACGCCGAGACGAACCCGTGACATCAGAGCCTCACCAGCTTCGTGTACGCGAAGTCGAGGCGGACGTCGTCGCGGCAGCGACGACGGACGCCGAGACAAGCCCGTGACATCAGAGCCTCACCAGCTTAGTGTACGCGAAGTCGAGGCGGACGTCGTTGCGCCAGCGACGACGGACGCCGAGATGAGCCCGTGAGATCAGAGCCTCACCAGTTTAGTGTACGCGAAGTCGAGGCAGACGTCGTCACGGCAGCGACAACGGACGCCGAGACGAGCCCGTGACATCAGAGCCTCACCAGCTTAGTGTACGCGAAGTCGAGGCGGACGTCGTCGCGGCAGCGACGACGGACGCCGAGACGAGCCCGCGACATCAGAGCCTCACCAACTATCTTAGGGTTTAGGGTGGGGGGGAGGATGGCACCCTTTTATATACCTTTCAAAATGAAAGGGAAACATAACTGAACCACTGTGCTTAGTGTAGGTACGCGAAGTCGAGGCGAACATCGTCGCGGCAGCGACGACGGACGCCGAGACGAGCCCGTGACCTCAAAGCCTCACCAGCTTAGTGTACGCGAAGTCGAGGCGGACGTCGTCGCGGCAGCGACGACGAACGTCGAGACGAGCCCGTGAAATCAGAGCCTCACCAGCTATCTTAGGGTTTAGGGTGGGGGGGAGGATGGCACCCTTTTATATATCTTTCAAAATGAAAAGGAAACAGAAGTGAACCACTGTGCTTAGTGTAGGTACGCGAAGTCGAGGCGGACGTCGTCGCGGCAGCGACGACGGACGCCGAGACGAGCCCGTGACATCAAAGCCTCACCAGCTTAGTGTACGCGAAGTCGAGGCGGACGTCGTCGCGGCAGCGACGACGGACGCCGAGACGAGCCCGTGACATAAGAGCCTCACCAGCTTACTGTACGCGAAGTCGAGGCGGACGTCGTCGTGGCAACGACGACGGACGCAGAGACGAGCCCGTCACATCAAAGACTCACCAGCTTGGTGTACGCGAAGTCGAGGCGGACATCGTCGCGGCAGCGACGACGGACGCTGAGACGAGCCCGTGACATCAGAGCCTCACCAGCTATCTTACGGTTTAGGGCGGGGGGGGGGTGTGGTGGGAGGATGGCACACTTTTATATACCTTTCCAAATGAAAAGGAAACAGAAGTGAACCACTGTGGTTAGTGTAGGTACGCGAAGGCGAGGCGGACGTCGTCGCGGCAGCGACGACGGACGCCGAGATGAGCCCGTGACATCAAAGCCTCACCAGCTTAGTGTACGCGAACTCGAGGCGGACGTCGTCGCGGTAGCGACGGCGGACGCCGAGACGAGCCCGTGACATCAGAGCCTCACCAGTTTAGTGTACGCGAAGTCGAGGCAGACGTCGTCGCGGCAGCGACAACGGACGCCGAGACGAGCCCGTGACATCAGAGCCTCACCAGCTTAGTGTACGCGAAGTCGAGGCGGACGTCGTCGCGGCAGCGACGACGGACGCCGAGACGAGCCCGTGACATCAGAGCCTCACCAACTATCTTAGGGTTTAGGGTGGGGGGGGAGGATGGCACCCTTTTATATACCTTTCAAAATAAAAGGGAAACAGAACTGAACCACTGTGCTTAGTGTAGGTACGCGAAGTCGAGGCGAACGTCGTCGCGGCAGCGACGATGGACGCCGAGACGAGCCCGTGACATCAAAGCCTCACCAGCTTAGTGTATGTGAAGTCGAGGCGGACGTCGTCGCGGCAGCGACGACGGACGCCGAGAGGAGCCCGTGACATAAGAGCCTCACCAGCTTACTGTACGCGAAGTCGAGGCAGACGTCGTCGCGGCAGCGACAACGGACGCCGAGACGAGCCCGTGACATCAGAGCCTCACCAGCTTAGTGTACGCGAAGTCGAGGCGGACGTCGTCGCGACAGCGACGACGGACGCCGAGACGAGCCCGTGACATCAGAGCCTCACCAGCTTGGTGTACGCGAAGTCGAGGCGGACGTTGTTGCGGCAGCGACGACGGACGCTGAGACGAGCCCGTGACATCAGAGCCTCACCAGCTATCTTACGGTTTAGGGCGGGGGGGGGGGGTGTGGTGGGAGGATGGCACACTTTTATATACCTTTCAAAATGAAAAGGAAACAGAAGTGAACCACTGTGGTTAGTGTAGGTACGCGAAGGCGAGGCGGACGTCGTCGCGGCAGCGACGACGGACGCCGAGATGAGCCCGTGACATCAAAGCCTCACCAGCTTAGTGTACGCGAACTCGAGGCGGACGTCGTCGCGGCAGCGACGGCGGACGCCGAGACGAGCCCGTGACATCAGAGCCTCACCAGTTTAGTGTACGCCAAGTCGAGGCAGACGTCGTCGCGGCAGCGACAACGGACGCCGAGACGAGCCCGTGACATCAGAGCCTCACCAGCTTAGTGTACGCGAAGTCGAGGCGGACGTCGTCGCGGCAGCGACGACGGACGCCGAGATGAGCCCGTGAGATCAGAGCCTCACCAGTTTAGTGTACGCGAAGTCGAGGCAGACGTCGTCATGGCAGCGACAACGGACGCCGAGACGAGCCCGTGACATCAGAGCCTCACCAGCTTAGTGTACGCGAAGTCGAGGCGGACGTCGTCGCGACAGCGACAACGGACGCCGAGACGAACCCGTGACATCAGAGCCTCACCAGCTTCGTGTACGCGAAGTCAAGGCGGACGTCGTCGCGGCAGCGACGACGGACGCCGAGACAAGCCCGTGACATCAGAGCCTCACCAGCTTAGTGTACGCGAAGTCGAGGCGGACGTCGTTGCGCCAGCGACGACGGACGCCGAGATGAGCCCGTGAGATCAGAGCCTCACCAGTTTAGTGTATGCGAAGTCGAGGCAGACGTCGTCACGGCAGCGACAACGGACGCCGAGACGAGCCCGTGACATCAGAGCCTCACCAGCTTAGTGTACGCGAAGTCGAGGCGGACGTCGTCGCGGCAGCGACGACGGACGCCGAGACGAGCCCGTGACATCAGAGCCTCACCAACTATCTTAGGGTTTAGGGTGGGGGGGAGGATGGCACCCTTTTATATACCTTTCAAAATGAAAGGGAAACAGAACTGAACCACTGTGCTTAGTGTAGGTACGCGAAGTCGAGGCGAACATCGTCGCGGCAGCGACGATGGACGCCGAGACGAGCCCGTGACCTCAAAGCCTCACCAGCTTAGTGTACGCGAAGTCGAGGCGGACGTCGTCGCGGCAGCGACGACGAACGTCGAGACGAGCCCGTGAAATCAGAGCCTCACCAGCTATCTTAGGGTTTAGGGTGGGGGGAGGCTGGCACCCTTTTATATATCTTTCAAAATGAAAAGGAAACAGAAGTGAACCACTGTGCTTAGTGTAGGTACGCGAAGTCGAGGCGGACGTCGTCGCGGCAGCGACGACGGACGCCGAGACGAGCCCGTGACATCAAAGCCTCACCAGCTTAGTGTACGCGAAGTCGAGGCGGACGTCGTCGCGGCAGCGACGACGGACGCCGAGACGAGCCCGTGATATAAGAGCCTCACCAGCTTACTGTACGCGAAGTCGAGGCGGACGTCGTCGTGGCAACGACGACGGACGCAGAGACGAGCCCGTGACATCAAAGACTCACCAGCTTGGTGTACGCGAAGTCGAGGCGGACGTCGTCGCGGCAGCGACGACGGACGCTGAGACGAGCCCGTGACATCAGAGCCTCACCAGCTATCTTACAGTTTAGGGCGGGGGGGGGGGGTGTGGTGGGAGGATGGCACACTTTTATATACCTTTCAAAATGAAAAGGAAACAGAAGTGAACCACTGTGCTTAGTGTAGGTACGCGAAGGCGAGGCGGACGTCGTCGCGGCAGCGACGACGGACGCCGAGATGAGCCCGTGACATCAAAGCCTCACCAGCTTAGTGTACGCGAACTCGAGGCGGACGTCGTCGCGGCAGCGACGGCGGACGCCGAGACGAGCCCGTGACATCAGAGCCTCACCAGTTTAGTGTACGCGAAGTCGAGGCAGACGTCGTCGCGGCAGCGACAACGGACGCCGAGACGAGCCCGTGACATCAGAGGCTCACCAGCTTAGTGTACGCGAAGTCGAGGCGGACGTCGTCGCGGCAGCGACGACGGACGCCGAGATGAGCCTGTGAGATCAGAGCCTCACCAGTTTAGTGTACGCGAAGTCGAGGCAGACGTCGTCGCGGCAGCGCAAACGGACGCCGAGACGAGCCCGTGACATCAGAGCCTCACCAGCTTACTGTACGCGAAGTCGAGGCAGACGTCGTCGCGGCAGCGACAACGGACGCCGAGACGAGCCCGTGACATCAGAGCCTCACCAGCTTAGTGTACGCGAAGTCGAGGCGGACGTCGTCGCGACAGCGACGACGGACGCTGAGACGAGCCCGTGACATCAGAGCCTCACCAGCTATCTTACGGTTTAGGGCGGGGGGGTGGTGGGAGGATGGCACACTTTTATATACCTTTCAAAATGAAAAGGAAACAGAAGTGAACCACTGTGCTTAGTGTAGGTACGCGAAGGCGAGGCGGACGTCGTCGCGGCAGCGACGACGGACGCCGAGACGAGCCCGTGACATCAAAGCCTCACCAGCTTAGTGTACGCGAAGTCGAGGCGGACTTCGTCGCGGCAGCGATGAAGGACGCCGAGACGAGCCCGTGACATCAGAGCCTCACCAGCTATCATAGGGATTAGGGTGGGGGGGAGGATGGCACCCTTTTATATACCTTTCAAAATGAAAGGGAAACAAAAGTGAACCACTGTGCTTAGTGTAGGTACGCGAAGTTGAGGCGGACATCGTCGCGGCAACGACGACGGACGCCGAGATGAGCCCGTGACATCAAAGCCTCACCAGCTTAGTGTACGCGAAGTCGAGGCGGACGTCGTCGCGGCAGCGACGACAGACGCCGAGACGAGCCCGTGACATCAGAGCCTCACCAGTTTAGTGTACGCGAAGTCGAGGCAGACGTCGTCGCGGCAGCGACAACGGACGCCGAGACGAGCCCGTGACATCAGAGCCTCACCAGCTTAGTGTACGCAAAGTCGAGGCGGACGTCGTCGCGGCAGCGACGACGGACGCCGAGATGAGCCCGTGAGTTCAGAGCCTCACCAGTTTTGTGTACGCGAAGTCGAGGCGGACTTCGTCGCGGCAGCGACGACGGATGCCGAGACGAGCCCGTGACATCAGAGCCTCACCAGCTATCATAGGGATTAGGGTGGGGGGGAGGATGGCACCCTTTTATATACCTTTCAAAATTAAAGGGAAACAGAAGTGAACCACTGTGCTTAGTGTAGGTACGCGAAGTTGAGGCGGACGTCGTCGCGGCAACGACGACGGACGCCGAGACGAGCCCGTGACATCAGAGCCTCACCAACTATCTTAGGGTTTAGGGTGGGGGGGGAGGATGGCACCCTTTTATATACCTTTCAAAATAAAAGGGAAACAGAACTGAACCACTGTGCTTAGTGTAGGTACGCGAAGTCGAGGCGAACGTCGTCGCGGCAGCGACGATGGACGCCGAGACGAGCCCGTGACATCAAAGCCTCACCAGCTTAGTGTATGCGAAGTCGAGGCGGACGTCGTCGCGGCAGCGACGACAGACGCCGAGACGAGCCCGTGACATCAGAGCCTCACCAGTTTAGTGTACGCGAAGTCGAGGCAGACGTCGTCGCGGCAGCGACAACGGACGCCGAGACGAGCCCGTGACATCAGAGCCTCACCAGCTTAGTGTACGCGAAGTCGAGGCGGATGTCGTCGCGGCAGCGACGACGGACGCCGAGACGAGCCCGTGACATCAGAGCCTCACCAGCTTAGTGTACGCGAAGTCGAGGCAGACGTCGTCGCGGTAGCGACGACGGACGCCGAGATGAGCCCGTGAGTTCAGAGCCTCACCAGTTTAGTGTACGCGAAGTCGAGGCGGACTTCGTCGCGGCAGCGACGACGGATGCCGAGACGAGCCCGTGACATCAGAGCCTCACCAGCTATCATAGGGATTAGGGTGAGGGGGAGGATGGCACCATTTTATATACCTTTCAAAATTAAAGGGAAACAGAAGTGAACCACTGTGCTTAGTGTAGGTACGCGAAGTTGAGGCGGACGTCGTCGCGGCAACGACGACGGACGCTGAGACGAGCCCGTGACATCAGAGCCTCACCAACTATCTTAGGGTTTAGGGTGGGGGGGAGGATGGCACCCTTTTATATACCTTTCAAAATAAAAGGGAAACAGAACTGAACCACTGTGCTTAGTGTAGGTACGCGAAGTCGAGGCGAACGTCGTCGCGGCAGCGACGATGGACGCCGAGACGAGCCCGTGAAATCAAAGCCTCACCAGCTTAGTGTATGCGAAGTCGAGGCGGACGTCGTCGCGGCAGCGACGACGGACGCCGAGACGAGCCCGTGATATAAGAGCCTCACCAGCTTACTGTACGCGAAGTCGAGGCAGACGTCGTCGCGGCAGCGACAACGGACGCCGAGACGAGCCCGTGACATCAGAGCCTCACCAGCTTAGTGTACGTGAAGTCGAGGCGGACGTCGTCGCGGCAGCGACGACGGACGCTGAGAGGAGCCCGTGACATCAGAGTCTCACCAGCTATCTTACGGTTTAGGGCGGGGGGGTGGTGGGAGGATGGCACACTTTTATATACCTTTCAAAATGAAAAGGAAACAAAAGTGAACCACTGTGCTTAGTGTAGGTACCCGAAGGCGAGGCGGACGTCGTCGCGGCAGCGACGACGGACGCCGAGATGAGCCCGTGACATCAAAGCCTCACCAGCTTAGTGTACGCGAAGTCGAGGCGGTCTTCGTCGCGGCAGCGACGACGGACGCCGAGACGAGCCCGTGACATCAGAGCCTCACAAGCTATCATAGGGATTAGGGTGGGGGGGAGGATGGCACCCTTTTATAAACCTTTCAAAATGAAAGGGAAACAAAAGTGAACCACTGTGCTTAGTGTAGGTACGCGAAGTTGAGGCGGACATCGTCGCGGATGCGACGACGGACGCCGAGATGAGCCCGTGACATCAAAGCCTCACCAGCTTAGTGTACGCGAAGTCGAGGCGGACGTCGTCGCGGCAGCGACGACGGACGCCAGACAAGCCCGTGACATCAGAGCCTCACCAGTTTAGTGTACGCGAAGTCGAGGCAGACGTCGTCGCGGCAGCGACAACGGACGCCGAGTCGAGCCCGTGACATCAGAGCCTCACCAGCTTAGTGTACGCGAAGTCGAGGCGGACGTCGTCGCGGCAGCGACGACGGACGCCGAGACGAGCCCGTGACATCAGAGCCTCACCAGCTTAGTGTACGCGAAGTCGAGGCGGACGTCGTCGCGGCAGCGACGACGGACGCCGAGATGAGCCCGTGAGTTCAGAGCCTCACCAGTTTAGTGTACGCGAAGTCGAGGCGGACTTCGTCGCGGCAGCGACGACGGATGCCGAGACGAGCCCGTGACATCAGAGCCTCACCAGCTATCATAGGGATTAGGGTGGGGGGGACGATGGCACCCTTTTATATACCTTTCAAAATTAAAGGGAAACAGAAGTGAACCACTGTGCTTAGTGTAGGTACGCGAAGTTGAGGCGGACGTCGTCGCGGCAACGACGACGGACGCCGAGACGAGCCCGTGACATCAGAGCCCCACCAACTATCTTAGGGTTTAGGGTGGGGGGGAGGATGGCACCCTTTTATATACCTTTCAAAATAAAAGGGAAACAGAACTGAACCACTGTGCTTAGTGTAGGTACGCGAAGTCGAGGTGAACGTCGTCGCGGCAGCGACGATGGACGCCGAGATGAGCCCGTGACATCAAAGCCTCACCAGCTTAGTGTATGCGAAGTCGAGGCGGACGTCGTCGCGGCAGCGACGACAGACGCCGAGACGAGCCCGTGACATCAGAGCCTCACCAGTTTAGTGTACGCGAAGTCGAGGCAGACGTCGTCGCGGCAGCGACAACGGACGCCGAGACGAGCCCGTGACATCAGAGCCTCACCAGCTTAGTGTACGCGAAGTCGAGGCGGATGTCGTCGCGGCAGCGACGACGGACGCCGAGACGAGCCCGTGACATCAGAGCCTCACCAGCTTAGTGTACGCGAAGTCGAGGCAGACGTCGTCGCGGTAGCGACGACGGACGCCGAGATGAGCCCGTGAGTTCAGAGCCTCACCAGTTTAGTGTACGCGAAGTCGAGGCAGACTTCGTCGCGGCAGCGACGACGGATGCCGAGCCGAGCCCGTGACATCAGAGCCTCACCAGCTATCATAGGGATTAGGGTGAGGGGGAGGATGGCACCATTTTATATACCTTTCAAAATTAAAGGGAAACAGAAGTGAACCACTGTGCTTAGTGTAGGTACGCGAAGTTGAGGCGGACGTCGTCGCGGCAACGACGACGGAGGCTGAGAAGAGCCCGTGACATCAGAGCCTCACCAACTATCTTAGGGTTTAGGGTGGGGGGGAGGATGGCACCCTTTTATATACCTTTCAAAATAAAAGGGAAACAAAACTGAACCACTGTGCTTAGTGTAGGTACGCGAAGTCGAGGCGAACGTCGTCGCGGCAGCGACGATGGACGCCGAGACGAGCCCGTGACATCAAAGCCTCACCAGCTTAGTGTATGCGAAGTCGAGGCGGACGTCGTCGCGGCAGCGACGACGGACGCCGAGACGAGCCCGTGATATAAGAGCCTCACCAGCTTACTGTACGCGAAGTCGAGGCAGACGTCGTCGCGGCAGCGACAACGGACGCCGAGACGAGCCCGTGACATCAGAGCCTCACCAGCTTAGTGTACGTGAAGTCGAGGCGGACGTCGTCGCGGCAGCGACGACGGACGCTGAGAGGAGCCCGTGACATCAGAGTCTCACCAGCTATCTTACGGTTTAGGGCGGGGGGGTGGTGGGAGGATGGCACACTTTTATATACCTTTCAAAATGAAAAGGAAACAAAAGTGAACCACTTTGCTTAGTGTAGGTACCCGAAGGCGAGGCGGACGTCGTCGCGGCAGCGACGACGGACGCCGAGATGAGCCCGTGACATCAAAGCCTCACCAGCTTACTGTACGCGAAGTCGAGGCGGACTTCGTCGCGGCAGCGACGACGGACGCCGAGACGAGCCCGTGACATCAGAGCCTCACAAGCTATCATAGGGATTAGGGTGGGGGGGAGGATGGCACCCTTTTATAAACCTTTCAAAATGAAAGGGAAACAAAAGTGAACCACTGTGCTTAGTGTAGGTACGCGAAGTTGAGGCGGACATCGTCGCGGATGCGACGACGGACGCCGAGATGAGCCCGTGACATCAAAGCCTCACCAGCTTAGTGTACGCGAAGTCGAGGCGGACGTCGTCGCGGCAGCGACGACGGACGCCAGACGAGCCCGTGACATCAGAGCCTCACCAGTTTAGTGTACGCGAAGTCGAGGCAGACGTCGTCGCGGCAGCGACAACGGACGCCGAGACGAGCCCGTAACATCAGAGCCTCACCAGCTTAGTGTACGCGAAGTCGAGGCGGACGTCGTCGCGGCAGCGACGACGGACGCCGAGACGAGCCCGTGACATCAGAGCCTCACCAGCTTAGTGTACGCGAAGTCGAGGCGGACGTCGTCGCGGCAGCGACGACGGACGCCGAGATGAGCCCGTGAGTTCAGAGCCTCACCAGTTTAGTGTACGCGAAGTCGAGGCGGACTTCGTCGCGGCAGCGACGACGGATGCCGAGACGAGCCCGTGACATCAGAGCCTCACCAGCTTAGTGTACGCGAAGTCGAGGCGGACTTCGTCGCGGCAGCGACGACGGACGCCGAGACGAGCCCGTGACATCAGAGCCTCACAAGCTATCATAGGGATTAAGGTGGGGGGGAGGATGGCACCCTTTTATAAACCTTTCAAAATGAAAGGGAAACAAAAGTGAACCACTGTGCTTAGTGTAGGTACGCGAAGTTGAGGCGGACATCGTCGCGGATGCGACGACGGACGCCGAGATGAGCCCGTGACATCAAAGCCTCACCAGCTTAGTGTACGCGAAGTCGAGGCGGACGTCGTCGCGGCAGCGACGACGGACGCCAGACGAGCCCGTGACATCAGAGCCTCACCAGTTTAGTGTACGCGAAGTCGAGGCAGACGTCGTCGCGGCAGCGACAACGGACGCCGAGACGAGCCCGTAACATCAGAGCCTCACCAGCTTAGTGTACGCGAAGTCGAGGCGGACGTCGTCGCGGCAGCGACGACGGACGCCGAGACGAGCCCGTGACATCAGAGCCTCACCAGCTTAGTGTACGCGAAGTCGAGGCGGACGTCGTCGCGGCAGCGACGACGGACGCCGAGATGAGCCCGTGAGTTCAGAGCCTCACCAGTTTAGTGTACGCGAAGTCGAGGCGGACTTCGTCGCGGCAGCGACGACGGATGCCGAGACGAGCCCGTGACATCAGAGCCTCACCAGCTATCATAGGGATTAGGGTGGGGGGGACGATGGCACCCTTTTATATACCTTTCAAAATTAAAGGGAAACAGAAGTGAACCACTGTGCTTAGTGTAGGTACGCGAAGTTGAGGCGGACGTCGTCGCGGCAACGACGACGGACGCCGAGACGAGCCCGTGACATCAGAGCCTCACCAGCGATCATAGGGATTAGGGTGGGGGGGACGATGGCACCCTTTTATATACCTTTCAAAATTAAAGGGAAACAGAAGTGAACCACTGTGCTTAGTGTAGGTACGCGAAGTTGAGGCGGACGTCGTCGCGGCAACGACGACGGACGCTGAGACGAGCCCGTGACATCAGAGCCTCACCAACTATCTTAGGGTTTAGGGTGGGGGGGAGGATGGCACCCTTTTATATACCTTTCAAAATAAAAGGGAAACAGAACTGAACCACTGTGCTTAGTGTAGGTACGCGAAGTCGAGGCGAACGTCGTCGCGGCAGCGACGATGGACGCCGAGACGAGCCCGTGAAATCAAAGCCTCACCAGCTTAGTGTATGCGAAGTCGAGGCGGACGTCGTCGCGGCAGCGACGACGGACGCCGAGACGAGCCCGTGATATAAGAGCCTCACCAGCTTACTGTACGCGAAGTCGAGGCAGACGTCGTCGCGGCAGCGACAACGGACGCCGAGATGAGCCCGTGACATCAGAGCCTCACCAGCTTAGTGTACGTGAAGTCGAGGCGGACGTCGTCGCGGCAGCGACGACGGACGCTGAGAGGAGCCCGTGACATCAGAGTCTCACCAGCTATCTTACGGTTTAGGGCGGGGGGGTGGTGGGAGGATGGCACACTTTTATATACCTTTCAAAATGAAAAGGAAACAAAAGTGAACCACTGTGCTTAGTGTAGGTACCCGAAGGCGAGGCGGACGTCGTCGCGGCAGCGACGACGGACGCCGAGACGAGCCCGTGACATCAGAGCCTCACAAGCTATCATAGGGATTAGGGTGGGGGGGAGGATGGCACCCTTTTATAAACATTTCAAAATGAAAGGGAAACAAAAGTGAACCACTGTGCTTAGTGTAGGTACGCGAAGTTGAGGCGGACATCGTCGCGGATGCGACGACGGACGCCGAGATGAGCCCGTGACATCAAAGCCTCACCAGCTTAGTGTACGCGAAGTCGAGGCGGACGTCGTCGCGGCAGCGACGACGGACGCCAGACGAGCCCGTGACATCAGAGCCTCACCAGTTTAGTGTACGCGAAGTCGAGGCAGACGTCGTCGCGGCAGCGACAACGGACGCCGAGACGAGCCCGTGACATCAGAGCCTCACCAGCTTAGTGTACGCGAAGTCGAGGCGGACGTCGTCGCGGCAGCGACGACGGATGCCGAGACGAGCCCGTGACATCAGAGCCTCACCAGCTTAGTGTACGCGAAGTCGAGGCGGACGTCGTCGCGGCAGCGACGACGGACGCCGAGATGAGCCCGTGAGTTCAGAGCCTCACCAGTTTAGTGTACGCGAAGTCGAGGCGGACTTCGTCGCGGCAGCGACGACGGATGCCGAGACGAGCCCGTGACATCAGAGCCTCACCAGCTATCATAGGGATTAGGGTGGGGGGGACGATGGCACCCTTTTATATACCTTTCAAAATTAAAGGGAAACAGAAGTGAACCACTGTGCTTAGTGTAGGTACGCGAAGTTGAGGCGGACGTCGTCGCGGCAACGACGACGGACGCCGAGACGAGCCCGTGACATCAGAGCCTCACCAACTATCTTAGGGTTTAGGGTGGGGGGAGGATGGCACGCTTTTATATACCTTTCAAAATAAAAGGGAAACAGAACTAAACCACTGTGCTTAGTGTAGGTACGCGAAGTCGAGGTGAACGTCGTCGCGGCAGCGACGATGGACGCCGAGATGAGCCCGTGACATCAAAGCCTCACCAGCTTAGTGTATGCGAAGTCGAGGCGGACGTCGTCGCGGCAGCGACGACAGACGCCGAGACGAGCCCGTGACATCAGAGCCTCACCAGTTTAGTGTACGCGAAGTCGAGGCAGACGTCGTCGCGGCAGCGACAACGGACGCCGAGACGAGCCCGTGACATCAGAGCCTCACCAGCTTAGTGTACGCGAAGTCGAGGCGGATGTCGTCGCGGCAGCGACGACGGACGCCGAGACGAGCCCGTGACATCAGAGCCTCACCAGCTTAGTGTACGCGAAGTCGAGGCAGACGTCGTCGCGGTAGCGACGACGGACGCCGAGATGAGCCCGTGAGTTCAGAGCCTCACCAGTTTAGTGTACGCGAAGTCGAGGCAGACTTCGTCGCGGCAGCGACGACGGATGCCGAGCCGAGCCCGTGACATCAGAGCCTCACCAGCTATCATAGGGATTAGGGTGAGGGGGAGGATGGCACCATTTTATATACCTTTCAAAATTAAAGGGAAACAGAAGTGAACCACTGTGCTTAGTGTAGGTACGCGAAGTTGAGGCGGACGTCGTCGCGGCAACGACGACGGAGGCTGAGACGAGCCCGTGACATCAGATCCTCACCAACTATCTTAGGGTTTAGGGTGGGGGGGAGGATGGCACCCTTTTATATACCTTTCAAAATAAAAGGGAAACAAAACTGAACCACTGTGCTTAGTGTAGGTACGCGAAGTCGAGGCGAACGTCGTCGCGGCAGCGACGATGGACTCCGAGACGAGCCCGTGACATCAAAGCCTCACCAGCTTAGTGTATGCGAAGTCGAGGCGGACGTCGTCGCGGCAGCGACGACGGACGCCGAGACGAGCCCGTGATATAAGAGCCTCACCAGCTTACTGTACGCGAAGTCGAGGCAGACGTCATCGCGGCAGCGACAACGGACGCCGAGACGAGCCCGTGACATCAGAGCCTCACCAGCTTAGTGTACGTGAAGTCGAGGCGGACGTCGTCGCGGCAGCGACGACGGACGCTGAGAGGAGCCCGTGACATCAGAGTCTCACCAGCTATCTTATGGTTTAGGGCGGGGGGGTGGTGGGAGGATGGCACACTTTTATATACCTTTCAAAATGAAAAGGAAACAAAAGTGAACCACTGTGCTTAGTGTAGGTACCCGAAGGCGAGGCGGACGTCGTCGCGGCAGCGACGACGGACGCCGAGATGAGCCCGTGGCATCAAAGCCTCACCAGCTTAGTGTACGCGAAGTCGAGGCGGACTTCGTCGCGGCAGCGACGACGGACGCCGAGACGAGCCCGTGACATCAGAGCCTCACAAGCTATCATAGGGATTAGGGTGGGGGGGAGGATGGCACCCTTTTATAAACCTTTCAAAATGAAAGGGAAACAAAAGTGAACCACTGTGCTTAGTGTAGGTACGCGAAGTTGAGGCGGACATCGTCGCGGATGCGACGACGGACGCCGAGATGAGCCCGTGACATCAAAGCCTCACCAGCTTAGTGTACGCGAAGTCGAGGCGGACGTCGTCGCGGCAGCGACGACGGACGCCAGACGAGCCCGTGACATCAGAGCCTCACCAGTTTAGTGTACGCGAAGTCGAGGCAGACGTCGTCGCGGCAGCGACAACGGACGCCGAGACGAGCCCGTAACATCAGAGCCTCACCAGCTTAGTGTACGCGAAGTCGAGGCGGACGTCGTCGCGGCAGCGACGACGGACGCCGAGACGAGCCCGTGACATCAGAGCCTCACCAGCTTAGTGTACGCGAAGTCGAGGCGGACGTCGTCGCGGCAGCGACGACGGACGCCGAGATGAGCCCGTGAGTTCAGAGCCTCACCAGTTTAGTGTACGCGAAGTCGAGGCGGACTTCGTCGCGGCAGCGACGACGGATGCCGAGACGAGCCCGTGACATCAGAGCCTCACCAGCTATCATAGGGATTAGGGTGGGGGGGACGATGGCACCCTTTTATATACCTTTCAAAATTAAAGGGAAACAGAAGTGAACCACTGTGCTTAGTGTAGGTACGCGAAGTTGAGGCGGACGTCGTCGCGGCAACGTCGACGGACGCCGAGACGAGCCCGTGACATCAGAGCCTCACCAACTATCTTAGGGTTTAGGGTGGGGGGGAGGATGGCACCCTTTTATATACCTTTCAAAATAAAAGGGAAACAGAACTGAACCACTGTGCTTAGTGTAGGTACGCGAAGTCGAGGTGAACGTCGTCGCGGCAGCGACGATGGACGCCGAGATGAGCCCGTGACATCAAAGCCTCACCAGCTTAGTGTATGCGAAGTCGAGGCGGACGTCGTCGCGGCAGCGACGACGGACGCCGAGACGAGCCCGTGACATAAGAGCCTCACCAGCTTACTTTACGCGAAGTCGAGGCAGACGTCGTCGCGGCAGCGACAACGGACGCCGAGACGAGCCCGTGACATCAGAGCCTCACCAGCTTAGTGTACGCGAAGTCGAGGCGGACGTCGTCGCGGCAGCGACGACGGACGCCGAGACGAGCCCGTGACATCAGAGCCTCACCAGCTTGGTGTACGCGAAGTCGAGGCGGACGTCGTCGAGGCAGCGACGACGGACGCTGAGACGAGCCCGTGACATCAGAGCCTCACCATCTATCTTACGGTTTAGGGCGGGGGGGTGGTGGGAGGATGGCACACTTTTATATACCTTTCAAAATGAAAAGGAAACAGAAGTGAACCACTGTGCTTAGTGTAGGTACGCGAAGGCGAGGCGGACGTCGTCGCGGCAGCGACGACGGACGCCGAGACGAGCCCGTGACATCAAAGCCTCACCAGCTTAGTGTACGCGAAGTCGAGGCGGACTTCGTCGCGGCAGCGACGACGGACGCCGAGACGAGCCCGTGACATCAGAGCCTCACCAGCTATCATAGGGATTAGGGGAGGATGGCACCCTTTTATATACCTTTCAAAATGAAAGGGAAACAAAAGTGAACCACTGTGCTTAGTGTAGGTACGCGAAGTTGAGGCGGACATCATCGCGGCAGCGACGACGGACGCCGAGATGAGCCCGTGACATCAAAGCCTCACCAGCTTAGTGTACGCGATGTCGAGGCAGACGTCGTCGCGGCAGTGACGACGGACGCCGAGACGAGCCCGTGACATCAGAGCCTCACCAGTTTAGTGTACGCGAAGTCGAGGCAGACGTCGTCGCGGCAGCGACGACGGACGCCGAGATGAGCCCGTGAGTTAGAGCCTCACCAGTTTAGTGTACGCGAAGTCGAGGCGGACTTCGTCGCGGCAGCGACGACGGATGCCGAGACGAGCCCGTGAGATCAGAGCCTCACCAGCTATCTTACGGTTTAGGGCGGGGGGGGGGTGGTGGGAGGATGGCACACTTTTATATACCTTTCAAAATGAAAAGGAAACAGAAGTGAACCACTGTGCTTAGTGTAGGTACGCGAAGGCGAGGCGGACGTCGTCGCGGCAGCGACGACGGACGCCGAGATGAGCCCGTGACATGAAAGCCTCACCAGCTTAGTGTACGCGAAGTCGAGGCGGACGTTGTCGCGGTAGCGACGACGGACGCCGAGACGAGCCCGTGACATCAGAGCCTCACCAACTATCTTAGGGTTTAGGGTGGGGGGGGAGGATGGCACGCTTTTATATACCTTTCAAAATAAAAGGGAAACAGAACTAAACCACTGTGCTTAGTGTAGGTACGCGAAGTCGAGGTGAACGTCGTCGCGGCAGCGACGATGGACGCCGAGATGAGCCCGTGACATCAAAGCCTCACCAGCTTAGTGTATGCGAAGTCGAGGCGGACGTCGTCGCGGCAGCGACGACAGACGCCGAGACGAGCCCGTGACATCAGAGCCTCACCAGTTTAGTGTACGCGAAGTCGAGGCAGACGTCGTCGCGGCAGCGACAACGGACGCCGAGACGAGCCCGTGACATCAGAGCCTCACCAGCTTAGTGTACGCGAAGTCGAGGCGGATGTCGTCGCGGCAGCGACGACGGACGCCGAGACGAGCCCGTGACATCAGAGCCTCACCAGCTTAGTGTACGCGAAGTCGAGGCAGACGTCGTCGCGGTAGCGACGACGGACGCCGAGATGAGCCCGTGAGTTCAGAGCCTCACCAGTTTAGTGTACGCGAAGTCGAGGCAGACTTCGTCGCGGCAGCGACGACGGATGCCGAGCCGAGCCCGTGACATCTGAGCCTCACCAGCTATCATAGGGATTAGGGTGAGGGGGAGGATGGCACCATTTTATATACCTTTCAAAATTAAAGGGAAACAGAAGTGAACCACTGTGCTTAGTGTAGGTACGCGAAGTTGAGGCGGACGTCGTCGCGGCAACGACGACGGAGGCTGAGACGAGCCCGTGACATCAGATCCTCACCAACTATCTTAGGGTTTAGGGTGGGGGGGAGGATGGCACCCTTTTATATACCTTTCAAAATAAAAGGGAAACAAAACTGAACCACTGTGCTTAGTGTAGGTACGCGAAGTCGAGGCGAACGTCGTCGCGGCAGCGACGATGGACTCCGAGACGAGCCCGTGACATCAAAGCCTCACCAGCTTAGTGTATGCGAAGTCGAGGCGGACGTCGTCGCGGCAGCGACGACGGACGCCGAGACGAGCCCGTGATATAAGAGCCTCACCAGCTTACTGTACGCGAAGTCGAGGCAGACGTCGTCGCGGCAGCGACAACGGACGCCGAGACGAGCCCGTGACATCAGAGCCTCACCAGCTTAGTGTACGTGAAGTCGAGGCGGACGTCGTCGCGGCAGCGACGACGGACGCTGAGAGGAGCCCGTGACATCAGAGTCTCACCAGCTATCTTATGGTTTAGGGCGGGGGGGTGGTGGGAGGATGGCACACTTTTATATACCTTTCAAAATGAAAAGGAAACAAAAGTGAACCACTGTGCTTAGTGTAGGTACCCGAAGGCGAGGCGGACGTCGTCGCGGCAGCGACGACGGACGCCGAGATGAGCCCGTGACATCAAAGCCTCACCAGCTTAGTGTACGCGAAGTCGAGGCGGACTTCGTCGCGGCAGCGACGACGGACGCCGAGACGAGCCCGTGACATCAGAGCCTCACAAGCTATCATAGGGATTAGGGTGGGGGGGAGGATGGCACCCTTTTATAAACCTTTCAAAATGAAAGGGAAACAAAAGTGAACCACTGTGCTTAGTGTAGGTACGCGAAGTTGAGGCGGACATCGTCGCGGATGCGACGACGGACGCCGAGATGAGCCCGTGACATCAAAGCCTCACCAGCTTAGTGTACGCGAAGTCGAGGCGGACGTCGTCGCGGCAGCGACGACGGACGCCAGACGAGCCCGTGACATCAGAGCCTCACCAGTTTAGTGTACGCGAAGTCGAGGCAGACGTCGTCGCGGCAGCGACAACGGACGCCGAGACGAGCCCGTAACATCAGAGCCTCACCAGCTTAGTGTACGCGAAGTCGAGGCGGACGTCGTCGCGGCAGCGACGACGGACGCCGAGACGAGCCCGTGACATCAGAGCCTCACCAGCTTAGTGTACGCGAAGTCGAGGCGGACGTCGTCGCGGCAGCGACGACGGACGCCGAGATGAGCCCGTGAGTTCAGAGCCTCACCAGTTTAGTGTACGCGAAGTCGAGGCGGACTTCGTCGCGGCAGCGACGACGGATGCCGAGACGAGCCCGTGACATCAGAGCCTCACCAGCTATCATAGGGATTAGGGTGGGGGGGACGATGGCACCCTTTTATATACCTTTCAAAATTAAAGGGAAACAGAAGTGAACCACTGTGCTTAGTGTAGGTACGCGAAGTTGAGGCGGACGTCGTCGCGGCAACGTCGACGGACGCCGAGACGAGCCCGTGACATCAGAGCCTCACCAACTATCTTAGGGTTTAGGGTGGGGGGGAGGATGGCACCCTTTTATATACCTTTCAAAATAAAAGGGAAACAGAACTGAACCACTGTGCTTAGTGTAGGTACGCGAAGTCGAGGTGAACGTCGTCGCGGCAACGACGACGGACGCCGAGACGAGCCCGTGATATAAGAGCCTCACCAGCTTACTGTACGCGAAGTCGAGGCAGACGTCGTCGCGGCAGCGACAACGGACGCCGAGACGAGCCCGTGACATCAGAGCCTCACCAGCTTAGTGTACGTGAAGTCGAGGCGGACGTCGTCGCGGCAGCGACGACGGACGCTGAGAGGAGCCCGTGACATCAGAGTCTCACCAGCTATCTTATGGTTTAGGGCGGGGGGGTGGTGGGAGGATGGCACACTTTTATATACCTTTCAAAATGAAAAGGAAACAAAAGTGAACCACTGTGCTTAGTGTAGGTACCCGAAGGCGAGGCGGACGTCGTCGCGGCAGCGACGACGGACGCCGAGATGAGCCCGTGACATCAAAGCCTCACCAGCTTAGTGTACGCGAAGTCGAGGCGGACTTCGTCGCGGCAGCGACGACGGACGCCGAGACGAGCCCGTGACATCAGAGCCTCACAAGCTATCATAGGGATTAGGGTGGGGGGGAGGATGGCACCCTTTTATAAACCTTTCAAAATGAAAGGGAAACAAAAGTGAACCACTGTGCTTAGTGTAGGTACGCGAAGTTGAGGCGGACATCGTCGCGGATGCGACGACGGACGCCGAGATGAGCCCGTGACATCAAAGCCTCACCAGCTTAGTGTACGCGAAGTCGAGGCGGACGTCGTCGCGGCAGCGACGACGGACGCCAGACGAGCCCGTGACATCAGAGCCTCACCAGTTTAGTGTACGCGAAGTCGAGGCAGACGTCGTCGCGGCAGCGACAACGGACGCCGAGACGAGCCCGTAACATCAGAGCCTCACCAGCTTAGTGTACGCGAAGTCGAGGCGGACGTCGTCGCGGCAGCGACGACGGACGCCGAGACGAGCCCGTGACATCAGAGCCTCACCAGCTTAGTGTACGCGAAGTCGAGGCGGACGTCGTCGCGGCAGCGACGACGGACGCCGAGATGAGCCCGTGAGTTCAGAGCCTCACCAGTTTAGTGTACGCGAAGTCGAGGCGGACTTCGTCGCGGCAGCGACGACGGATGCCGAGACGAGCCCGTGACATCAGAGCCTCACCAGCTATCATAGGGATTAGGGTGGGGGGGACGATGGCACCCTTTTATATACCTTTCAAAATTAAAGGGAAACAGAAGTGAACCACTGTGCTTAGTGTAGGTACGCGAAGTTGAGGCGGACGTCGTCGCGGCAACGTCGACGGACGCCGAGACGAGCCCGTGACATCAGAGCCTCACCAACTATCTTAGGGTTTAGGGTGGGGGGGAGGATGGCACCCTTTTATATACCTTTCAAAATAAAAGGGAAACAGAACTGAACCACTGTGCTTAGTGTAGGTACGCGAAGTCGAGGTGAACGTCGTCGCGGCAGCGACGATGGACGCCGAGATGAGCCCGTGACATCAAAGCCTCACCAGCTTAGTGTATGCGAAGTCGAGGCGGACGTCGTCGCGGCAGCGACGACGGACGCCGAGACGAGCCCGTGACATAAGAGCCTCACCAGCTTACTTTACGCGAAGTCGAGGCAGACGTCGTCGCGGCAGCGACAACGGACGCCGAGACGAGCCCGTGACATCAGAGCCTCACCAGCTTAGTGTACGCGAAGTCGAGGCGGACGTCGTCGCGGCAGCGACGACGGACGCCGAGACGAGCCCGTGACATCAGAGCCTCACCAGCTTGGTGTACGCGAAGTCGAGGCGGACGTCGTCGAGGCAGCGACGACGGACGCTGAGACGAGCCCGTGACATCAGAGCCTCACCAGCTATCTTACAGTTTAGGGCGGGGGGGTGGTGGGAGGATGGCACACTTTTATATACCTTTCAAAATGAAAAGGAAACAGAAGTGAACCACTGTGCTTAGTGTAGGTACGCGAAGGCGAGGCGGACGTCGTCGCGGCAGCGACGACGGACGCCGAGACGAGCCCGTGACATCAAAGCCTCACCAGCTTAGTGTACGCGAAGTCGAGGCGGACTTCGTCGCGGCAGCGACGACGGACGCCGAGACGAGCCCGTGACATCAGAGCCTCACCAGCTATCATAGGGATTAGGGGAGGATGGCACCCTTTTATATACCTTTCAAAATGAAAGGGAAACAAAAGTGAACCACTGTGCTTAGTGTAGGTACGCGAAGTTGAGGCGGACATCATCGCGGCAGCGACGACGGACGCCGAGATGAGCCCGTGACATCAAAGCCTCACCAGCTTAGTGTACGCGATGTCGAGGCAGACGTCGTCGCGGCAGTGACGACGGACGCCGAGACGAGCCCGTGACATCAGAGCCTCACCAGTTTAGTGTACGCGAAGTCGAGGCAGACGTCGTCGCGGCAGCGACGACGGACGCCGAGATGAGCCCGTGAGTTAGAGCCTCACCAGTTTAGTGTACGCGAAGTCGAGGCGGACTTCGTCGCGGCAGCGACGACGGATGCCGAGACGAGCCCGTGAGATCAGAGCCTCACCAGCTATCTTACGGTTTAGGGCGGGGGGGGGGGGGGTGGTGGGAGGATGGCACACTTTTATATACCTTTCAAAATGAAAAGGAAACAGAAGTGAACCACTGTGCTTAGTGTAGGTACGCGAAGGCGAGGCGGACGTCGTCGCGGCAGCGACGACGGACGCCGAGATGAGCCCGTGACATGAAAGCCTCACCAGCTTAGTGTACGCGAAGTCGAGGCGGACGTTGTCGCGGTAGCGACGACGGACGCCGAGACGAGCCCGTGACATCAGAGCCTCACCAGTTTAGTGTACGCGAAGTCGAGGCAGACGTCGTCGCGGCAGCGATAACGGACGCCGAGACGAGCCCGTGACATCAGAGCCTCACCAGCTTAGTGTACGCGAAGTCGAGGCGGACGTCATCGCGGCAGCGACGACGGATGCAGAGACGAGCCCGTGACATCAGAGCCTCACCAGCTTAGTGTACGCGAAGTCGAGGCGGACGTTGTCGCGGTAGCGACGAGGGACGCCGAGACGAGCCCGTGACATCAGAGCCTCACCAGTTTAGTGTACGCGAAGTCGAGGCAGACGTCGTCGCGGCAGCGACAACGGACGCCGAGACGAGCCCGTGACATCAGAGCCTCACCAGCTTAGTGTACGCGAAGTCGAGGCGGACGTCATCGCGGCAGCGACGACGGATGCCGAGACGAGCCCGTGACATCAGAGCCTCACCAGCTTAGTGTACGCGAAGTCGAGGCGGACGTTGTCGCGGCAGCGACGACGGACGCCGAGAGGAGCCCGTGAGATCAGAGCCTCACCAGTTTAGTGTACGCGAAGTCGAGGCAGACGTCGTCGCGGCAGCGACAACGGACGCCGAGACGAGCCCGTGACATCAGAGCCTCACCAGCTTAGTGTACGCGAAGTCGAGGCGGACGTCATCGCGGCAGCGACGACGGATGCAGAGACGAGCCCGTGACATCAGAGCCTCACCAGCTTAGTGTACGCGAAGTCGAGGCGGACGTTGTCGCGGCAGCGACGACGGACGCCGAGAGGAGCCCGTGAGATCAGAGCCTCACCAGTTTAGTGTACGCGAAGTCGAGGCAGACGTCGTCGCGGCAGCGACAACGGACGCCGAGACGAGCCCGTGACATCAGAGCCTCACCAGCTTAGTGTACGCGAAGTCGAGGCGGACGTCGTCGCGGCAGCGACGACGGACGACGAGACGAGCCCGTGACATCAGAGCCTCACCAGCTTAGTGTACCCGAAGTCGAGGCGAACATCGTCGCGGCAGCGACGACGGACGCCGAGACGAGCCCGTGACATCAGAGCCTCACCAGCTATCATAGGGATTAGGGTGGGGGGGAGGATGGCACCCTTTTATATACCTTTCAAAATTAAAGGGAAACAGAAGTGAACCACTGTGCTTAGTGTAGGTACGCGAAGTTGAGGCGGACGTCGTCGCGGCAACGACGACGGACGCCGAGACGAGCCCGTGACATCAAAGCCTCACCAGCTTAGTGTACGCGAAGTCGAGGCGGACGTCGTCGCGGCAGCGATGACGGACGCCGAGACGAGCCCGTGACATCAGAGCCTCACCAGTTTAGTGTACGCGAAGTCGAGGCAGACGTCGTCGCGGCAGCGACAACGGACGCCGAGACGAACCCGTGACATCAGAGCCTCACCAGCTTCGTGAACAAGAAGTCGAGGCGGACGTCGTCGCGGCAGCGACGACGGACGCAGAGACGAGCCCGTGACATAAGAGCCTCACCAGCTTACTGTACGCGAAGTCGAGGCGGACGTCGTTGTGGCAACGACGACGGACGCAGAGACGAGCCCGTGACATCAAAGACTCACCAGCTTGGTGTACGCGAAGTCGAGGCGGACGTCGTCGCGGCAGCGACGACGGACGCTGAGACGAGCCCGTGACATCAGAGCCTCACCAGCTATCTTACGGTTTAGGGCGGGGGGGGGGGGGGGTGGAGGGAGGATGGCACACTTTTATATACCTTTCAAAATGAAAAGGAAACAAAAGTGAACCACTGTGCTTAGTGTAGGTACCCGAAGGCGAGGCGGACGTCGTCGCGGCAGCGACGACGGACGCCGAGATGAGCCCGTGACATCAAAGCCTCACCAGCTTAGTGTACGCGAAGTCGAGGCGGACGTCGTCGCGGCAGCGACGACGGACGCCGAGACGATCCCGTGACATCAGAGCCTCACCAGTTTAGTGTACGCGAAGTCGAGGCAGACGTCGTCGCGGCAGCGACAACGGACGCCGAGACGAGCCCGTGACATCAGAGCCTCACCAGCTTAGTGTACGCGAAGTCGAGGCGGACGTCGTCGCGGCAGCGACGACGGATGCCGAGACGAGCCCATTGACATCAGAGCCTCACCAGCTTAGTGTACGCGAAGTCGAGGCGGACGTTGTCGCGGCAGCGACGACGGACGCCGAGATGAGCCCGTGAGATCAGAGCCTCACCAGTTTAGTGTACGCGAAGTCGAGGCAGACGTCGTCGCGGCAGCGACAACGGACGCCGAGACGAGCCCGTGACATCAGAGCCTCACCAGCTTAGTGTACGCGAAGTCGAGGCGGACGTCGTCGCGGCAGCGACGACGGACGCCGAGACGAGCCCGTGACATCAGAGCCTCACGAGCTTAGTGTACCCGAAGTCGAGGCGAACATCGTCGCGGCAGCGACGACGGACGCCGAGACGAGCCCGTGACATCAGAGCCTCACCAGCTATCATAGGGATTAGGGTGGGGGGGAGGATGGCACCCTTTTATATACCTTTCAAAATTAAAGGGAAACAGAAGTGAACCACTGTGCTTAGTGTAGGTACGCGAAGTTGAGGCGGACGTCGTCGCGGCAACGACGACGGACGCCGAGACGAGCCCGTGACATCAAAGCCTCACCAGCTTAGTGTACGCGAAGTCGAGGCGGACGTCGTCGCGGCAGCGACGACGGACGCCGAGACGAGCCCGTGACATCAGAGCCTCACCAGTTTAGTGTACGCGAAGTCGAGGCAGACGTCGTCGCGGCAGCGACAACGGACGCCGAGACGAACCCGTGACATCAGAGCCTCACCAGCTTCGTGAACGCGAAGTCGAGGCGGACGTCGTCGCGGCAGCGACGACGGACGCCGAGACGAGCCCGTGACATCAAAGCCTCACCAGCTTAGTGTACGCGAAGTCGAGGCGGACGTCGTCGCGGCAGCGACGACGGACGCCGAGACGAGCCCGTGACATAAGAGCCTCACCAGCTTACTGTACGCGAAGTCGAGTCGGACGTCGTCGTGGCAACGACGACGGACGCAGAGACGAGCCCGTGACATCAAAGACTCACCAGCTTGGTGTACGCGAAGTCGAGTCGGACGTCGTCGTGGCAACGACGACGGACGCAGAGACGAGCCCGTGACATCAGAGCCTCACCAACTATCTTAGGGTTTAGGGTGGGGGGGAGGATGGCACCCTTTTATATACCTTTCAAAATAAAAGGGAAACAGAACTGAACCACTGTGCTTAGTGTAGGTACGCGAAGTCGAGGTGAACGTCGTCGCGGCAACGACGACGGACGCCGAGACGAGCCCGTGATATAAGAGCCTCACCAGCTTACTGTACGCGAAGTCGAGGCAGACGTCGTCGCGGCAGCGACAACGGACGCCGAGACGAGCCCGTGACATCAGAGCCTCACCAGCTTAGTGTACGTGAAGTCGAGGCGGACGTCGTCGCGGCAGCGACGACGGACGCTGAGAGGAGCCCGTGACATCAGAGTCTCACCAGCTATCTTATGGTTTAGGGCGGGGGGGTGGTGGGAGGATGGCACACTTTTATATACCTTTCAAAATGAAAAGGAAACAAAAGTGAACCACTGTGCTTAGTGTAGGTACCCGAAGGCGAGGCGGACGTCGTCGCGGCAGCGACGACGGACGCCGAGATGAGCCCGTGACATCAAAGCCTCACCAGCTTAGTGTACGCGAAGTCGAGGCGGACTTCGTCGCGGCAGCGACGACGGACGCCGAGACGAGCCCGTGACATCAGAGCCTCACAAGCTATCATAGGGATTAGGGTGGGGGGGAGGATGGCACCCTTTTATAAACCTTTCAAAATGAAAGGGAAACAAAAGTGAACCACTGTGCTTAGTGTAGGTACGCGAAGTTGAGGCGGACATCGTCGCGGATGCGACGACGGACGCCGAGATGAGCCCGTGACATCAAAGCCTCACCAGCTTAGTGTACGCGAAGTCGAGGCGGACGTCGTCGCGGCAGCGACGACGGACGCCAGACGAGCCCGTGACATCAGAGCCTCACCAGTTTAGTGTACGCGAAGTCGAGGCAGACGTCGTCGCGGCAGCGACAACGGACGCCGAGACGAGCCCGTAACATCAGAGCCTCACCAGCTTAGTGTACGCGAAGTCGAGGCGGACGTCGTCGCGGCAGCGACGACGGACGCCGAGACGAGCCCGTGACATCAGAGCCTCACCAGCTTAGTGTACGCGAAGTCGAGGCGGACGTCGTCGCGGCAGCGACGACGGACGCCGAGATGAGCCCGTGAGTTCAGAGCCTCACCAGTTTAGTGTACGCGAAGTCGAGGCGGACTTCGTCGCGGCAGCGACGACGGATGCCGAGACGAGCCCGTGACATCAGAGCCTCACCAGCTATCATAGGGATTAGGGTGGGGGGGACGATGGCACCCTTTTATATACCTTTCAAAATTAAAGGGAAACAGAAGTGAACCACTGTGCTTAGTGTAGGTACGCGAAGTTGAGGCGGACGTCGTCGCGGCAACGTCGACGGACGCCGAGACGAGCCCGTGACATCAGAGCCTCACCAACTATCTTAGGGTTTAGGGTGGGGGGGAGGATGGCACCCTTTTATATACCTTTCAAAATAAAAGGGAAACAGAACTGAACCACTGTGCTTAGTGTAGGTACGCGAAGTCGAGGTGAACGTCGTCGCGGCAGCGACGATGGACGCCGAGATGAGCCCGTGACATCAAAGCCTCACCAGCTTAGTGTATGCGAAGTCGAGGCGGACGTCGTCGCGGCAGCGACGACGGACGCCGAGACGAGCCCGTGACATAAGAGCCTCACCAGCTTACTTTACGCGAAGTCGAGGCAGACGTCGTCGCGGCAGCGACAACGGACGCCGAGACGAGCCCGTGACATCAGAGCCTCACCAGCTTAGTGTACGCGAAGTCGAGGCGGACGTCGTCGCGGCAGCGACGACGGACGCCGAGACGAGCCCGTGACATCAGAGCCTCACCAGCTTGGTGTACGCGAAGTCGAGGCGGACGTCGTCGAGGCAGCGACGACGGACGCTGAGACGAGCCCGTGACATCAGAGCCTCACCAGCTATCTTACAGTTTAGGGCGGGGGGGTGGTGGGAGGATGGCACACTTTTATATACCTTTCAAAATGAAAAGGAAACAGAAGTGAACCACTGTGCTTAGTGTAGGTACGCGAAGGCGAGGCGGACGTCGTCGCGGCAGCGACGACGGACGCCGAGACGAGCCCGTGACATCAAAGCCTCACCAGCTTAGTGTACGCGAAGTCGAGGCGGACTTCGTCGCGGCAGCGACGACGGACGCCGAGACGAGCCCGTGACATCAGAGCCTCACCAGCTATCATAGGGATTAGGGGAGGATGGCACCCTTTTATATACCTTTCAAAATGAAAAGGAAACAAAAGTGAACCACTGTGCTTAGTGTAGGTACCCGAAGGCGAGGCGGACGTCGTCGCGGCAGCGACGACGGACGCCGAGATGAGCCCGTGACATCAAAGCCTCACCAGCTTAGTGTACGCGAAGTCGAGGCGGACTTCGTCGCGGCAGCGACGACGGACGCCGAGACGAGCCCGTGACATCAGAGCCTCACAAGCTATCATAGGGATTAGGGTGGGGGGGAGGATGGCACCCTTTTATAAACCTTTCAAAATGAAAGGGAAACAAAAGTGAACCACTGTGCTTAGTGTAGGTACGCGAAGTTGAGGCGGACATCGTCGCGGATGCGACGACGGACGCCGAGATGAGCCCGTGACATCAAAGCCTCACCAGCTTAGTGTACGCGAAGTCGAGGCGGACGTCGTCGCGGCAGCGACGACGGACGCCAGACGAGCCCGTGACATCAGAGCCTCACCAGTTTAGTGTACGCGAAGTCGAGGCAGACGTCGTCGCGGCAGCGACAACGGACGCCGAGACGAGCCCGTAACATCAGAGCCTCACCAGCTTAGTGTACGCGAAGTCGAGGCGGACGTCGTCGCGGCAGCGACGACGGACGCCGAGACGAGCCCGTGACATCAGAGCCTCACCAGCTTAGTGTACGCGAAGTCGAGGCGGACGTCGTCGCGGCAGCGACGACGGACGCCGAGATGAGCCCGTGAGTTCAGAGCCTCACCAGTTTAGTGTACGCGAAGTCGAGGCGGACTTCGTCGCGGCAGCGACGACGGATGCCGAGACGAGCCCGTGACATCAGAGCCTCACCAGCTATCATAGGGATTAGGGTGGGGGGGACGATGGCACCCTTTTATATACCTTTCAAAATTAAAGGGAAACAGAAGTGAACCACTGTGCTTAGTGTAGGTACGCGAAGTTGAGGCGGACGTCGTCGCGGCAACGTCGACGGACGCCGAGACGAGCCCGTGACATCAGAGCCTCACCAACTATCTTAGGGTTTAGGGTGGGGGGGAGGATGGCACCCTTTTATATACCTTTCAAAATAAAAGGGAAACAGAACTGAACCACTGTGCTTAGTGTAGGTACGCGAAGTCGAGGTGAACGTCGTCGCGGCAGCGACGATGGACGCCGAGATGAGCCCGTGACATCAAAGCCTCACCAGCTTAGTGTATGCGAAGTCGAGGCGGACGTCGTCGCGGCAGCGACGACGGACGCCGAGACGAGCCCGTGACATAAGAGCCTCACCAGCTTACTTTACGCGAAGTCGAGGCAGACGTCGTCGCGGCAGCGACAACGGACGCCGAGACGAGCCCGTGACATCAGAGCCTCACCAGCTTAGTGTACGCGAAGTCGAGGCGGACGTCGTCGCGGCAGCGACGACGGACGCCGAGACGAGCCCGTGACATCAGAGCCTCACCAGCTTGGTGTACGCGAAGTCGAGGCGGACGTCGTCGAGGCAGCGACGACGGACGCTGAGACGAGCCCGTGACATCAGAGCCTCACCAGCTATCTTACAGTTTAGGGCGGGGGGGTGGTGGGAGGATGGCACACTTTTATATACCTTTCAAAATGAAAAGGAAACAGAAGTGAACCACTGTGCTTAGTGTAGGTACGCGAAGGCGAGGCGGACGTCGTCGCGGCAGCGACGACGGACGCCGAGACGAGCCCGTGACATCAAAGCCTCACCAGCTTAGTGTACGCGAAGTCGAGGCGGACTTCGTCGCGGCAGCGACGACGGACGCCGAGACGAGCCCGTGACATCAGAGCCTCACCAGCTATCATAGGGATTAGGGGAGGATGGCACCCTTTTATATACCTTTCAAAATGAAAGGGAAACAAAAGTGAACCACTGTGCTTAGTGTAGGTACGCGAAGTTGAGGCGGACATCATCGCGGCAGCGACGACGGACGCCGAGATGAGCCCGTGACATCAAAGCCTCACCAGCTTAGTGTACGCGATGTCGAGGCAGACGTCGTCGCGGCAGTGACGACGGACGCCGAGACGAGCCCGTGACATCAGAGCCTCACCAGTTTAGTGTACGCGAAGTCGAGGCAGACGTCGTCGCGGCAGCGACGACGGACGCCGAGATGAGCCCGTGAGTTAGAGCCTCACCAGTTTAGTGTACGCGAAGTCGAGGCGGACTTCGTCGCGGCAGCGACGACGGATGCCGAGACGAGCCCGTGAGATCAGAGCCTCACCAGCTATCTTACGGTTTAGGGCGGGGGGGGGGGGGGTGGTGGGAGGATGGCACACTTTTATATACCTTTCAAAATGAAAAGGAAACAGAAGTGAACCACTGTGCTTAGTGTAGGTACGCGAAGGCGAGGCGGACGTCGTCGCGGCAGCGACGACGGACGCCGAGATGAGCCCGTGACATGAAAGCCTCACCAGCTTAGTGTACGCGAAGTCGAGGCGGACGTTGTCGCGGTAGCGACGACGGACGCCGAGACGAGCCCGTGACATCAGAGCCTCACCAGTTTAGTGTACGCGAAGTCGAGGCAGACGTCGTCGCGGCAGCGATAACGGACGCCGAGACGAGCCCGTGACATCAGAGCCTCACCAGCTTAGTGTACGCGAAGTCGAGGCGGACGTCATCGCGGCAGCGACGACGGATGCAGAGACGAGCCCGTGACATCAGAGCCTCACCAGCTTAGTGTACGCGAAGTCGAGGCGGACGTTGTCGCGGTAGCGACGAGGGACGCCGAGACGAGCCCGTGACATCAGAGCCTCACCAGTTTAGTGTACGCGAAGTCGAGGCAGACGTCGTCGCGGCAGCGACAACGGACGCCGAGACGAGCCCGTGACATCAGAGCCTCACCAGCTTAGTGTACGCGAAGTCGAGGCGGACGTCATCGCGGCAGCGACGACGGATGCCGAGACGAGCCCGTGACATCAGAGCCTCACCAGCTTAGTGTACGCGAAGTCGAGGCGGACGTTGTCGCGGCAGCGACGACGGACGCCGAGAGGAGCCCGTGAGATCAGAGCCTCACCAGTTTAGTGTACGCGAAGTCGAGGCAGACGTCGTCGCGGCAGCGACAACGGACGCCGAGACGAGCCCGTGACATCAGAGCCTCACCAGCTTAGTGTACGCGAAGTCGAGGCGGACGTCATCGCGGCAGCGACGACGGATGCAGAGACGAGCCCGTGACATCAGAGCCTCACCAGCTTAGTGTACGCGAAGTCGAGGCGGACGTTGTCGCGGCAGCGACGACGGACGCCGAGAGGAGCCCGTGAGATCAGAGCCTCACCAGTTTAGTGTACGCGAAGTCGAGGCAGACGTCGTCGCGGCAGCGACAACGGACGCCGAGACGAGCCCGTGACATCAGAGCCTCACCAGCTTAGTGTACGCGAAGTCGAGGCGGACGTCGTCGCGGCAGCGACGACGGACGACGAGACGAGCCCGTGACATCAGAGCCTCACCAGCTTAGTGTACCCGAAGTCGAGGCGAACATCGTCGCGGCAGCGACGACGGACGCCGAGACGAGCCCGTGACATCAGAGCCTCACCAGCTATCATAGGGATTAGGGTGGGGGGGAGGATGGCACCCTTTTATATACCTTTCAAAATTAAAGGGAAACAGAAGTGAACCACTGTGCTTAGTGTAGGTACGCGAAGTTGAGGCGGACGTCGTCGCGGCAACGACGACGGACGCCGAGACGAGCCCGTGACATCAAAGCCTCACCAGCTTAGTGTACGCGAAGTCGAGGCGGACGTCGTCGCGGCAGCGATGACGGACGCCGAGACGAGCCCGTGACATCAGAGCCTCACCAGTTTAGTGTACGCGAAGTCGAGGCAGACGTCGTCGCGGCAGCGACAACGGACGCCGAGACGAACCCGTGACATCAGAGCCTCACCAGCTTCGTGAACAAGAAGTCGAGGCGGACGTCGTCGCGGCAGCGACGACGGACGCAGAGACGAGCCCGTGACATAAGAGCCTCACCAGCTTACTGTACGCGAAGTCGAGGCGGACGTCGTTGTGGCAACGACGACGGACGCAGAGACGAGCCCGTGACATCAAAGACTCACCAGCTTGGTGTACGCGAAGTCGAGGCGGACGTCGTCGCGGCAGCGACGACGGACGCTGAGACGAGCCCGTGACATCAGAGCCTCACCAGCTATCTTACGGTTTAGGGCGGGGGGGGGGGGGGTGGAGGGAGGATGGCACACTTTTATATACCTTTCAAAATGAAAAGGAAACAAAAGTGAACCACTGTGCTTAGTGTAGGTACCCGAAGGCGAGGCGGACGTCGTCGCGGCAGCGACGACGGACGCCGAGATGAGCCCGTGACATCAAAGCCTCACCAGCTTAGTGTACGCGAAGTCGAGGCGGACGTCGTCGCGGCAGCGACGACGGACGCCGAGACGATCCCGTGACATCAGAGCCTCACCAGTTTAGTGTACGCGAAGTCGAGGCAGACGTCGTCGCGGCAGCGACAACGGACGCCGAGACGAGCCCGTGACATCAGAGCCTCACCAGCTTAGTGTACGCGAAGTCGAGGCGGACGTCGTCGCGGCAGCGACGACGGATGCCGAGACGAGCCCATTGACATCAGAGCCTCACCAGCTTAGTGTACGCGAAGTCGAGGCGGACGTTGTCGCGGCAGCGACGACGGACGCCGAGATGAGCCCGTGAGATCAGAGCCTCACCAGTTTAGTGTACGCGAAGTCGAGGCAGACGTCGTCGCGGCAGCGACAACGGACGCCGAGACGAGCCCGTGACATCAGAGCCTCACCAGCTTAGTGTACGCGAAGTCGAGGCGGACGTCGTCGCGGCAGCGACGACGGACGCCGAGACGAGCCCGTGACATCAGAGCCTCACGAGCTTAGTGTACCCGAAGTCGAGGCGAACATCGTCGCGGCAGCGACGACGGACGCCGAGACGAGCCCGTGACATCAGAGCCTCACCAGCTATCATAGGGATTAGGGTGGGGGGGAGGATGGCACCCTTTTATATACCTTTCAAAATTAAAGGGAAACAGAAGTGAACCACTGTGCTTAGTGTAGGTACGCGAAGTTGAGGCGGACGTCGTCGCGGCAACGACGACGGACGCCGAGACGAGCCCGTGACATCAAAGCCTCACCAGCTTAGTGTACGCGAAGTCGAGGCGGACGTCGTCGCGGCAGCGACGACGGACGCCGAGACGAGCCCGTGACATCAGAGCCTCACCAGTTTAGTGTACGCGAAGTCGAGGCAGACGTCGTCGCGGCAGCGACAACGGACGCCGAGACGAACCCGTGACATCAGAGCCTCACCAGCTTCGTGAACGCGAAGTCGAGGCGGACGTCGTCGCGGCAGCGACGACGGACGCCGAGACGAGCCCGTGACATCAAAGCCTCACCAGCTTAGTGTACGCGAAGTCGAGGCGGACGTCGTCGCGGCAGCGACGACGGACGCCGAGACGAGCCCGTGACATAAGAGCCTCACCAGCTTACTGTACGCGAAGTCGAGTCGGACGTCGTCGTGGCAACGACGACGGACGCAGAGACGAGCCCGTGACATCAAAGACTCACCAGCTTGGTGTACGCGAAGTCGAGGCGGACGTCGTCGCGGCAGCGACGACGGACGCTGAGAAGAGCCCGTGACATCAGAGCCTCACCAGCTATCTTAGGGTTTAGGGCGGGGGGGGGGGGGTGGTGGGAGGATGGCACACTTTTATATACCTTTCAAAATGAAAAGGAAACAGAAGTGAACCACTGTGCTTAGTGTAGGTACGCGAAGGCGAGGCGGACGTCGTCGCGGCAGCGACGACGGACGCCGAGATGAGCCCGTGACATCAAAGCCTCACCAGCTTAGTGTACGCGAAGTCGAGGCGGACGTCGTCGCGGCAGCGACGACGGACGCCGAGACGAGCCCGTGACATCAGAGCCTCACCAGTTTAGTGTACGCGAAGTCGAGGCAGACGTGGTCGCGGCAGCGACAACGGACGCCGAGACGAGCCCGTGACATCAGAGCCTCACCAGCTTAGTGTACGCGAAGTCGAGGCGGACGTCGTCGCGGCAGCGACGACGGACGCCGAGACGAGCCCGTGACATCAGAGCCTCACCAGTTTAGTGTACGCGAAGTCGAGGCAGACGTCGTCGCGGCAGCGACAACGGACGCCGAGACGAACCCGTGACATCAGAGCCTCACCAGCTTCGTGAACGCGAAGTCGAGGCGGACGTCGTCGCGGCAGCGACGACGGACGCCGAGACGAGCCCGTGACATCAAAGCCTCACCAGCTTAGTGTACGCGAAGTCGAGGCGGACGTCGTCGCGGCAGCGACGACGGACGCCGAGACGAGCCCGTGACATAAGAGCCTCACCAGCTTACTGTACGCGAAGTCGAGTCGGACGTCGTCGTGGCAACGACGACGGACGCAGAGACGAGCCCGTGACATCAAAGACTCACCAGCTTGGTGTACGCGAAGTCGAGGCGGACGTCGTCGCGGCAGCGACGACGGACGCTGAGAAGAGCCCGTGACATCAGAGCCTCACCAGCTATCTTAGGGTTTAGGGCGGGGGGGGGGGGGTGGTGGGAGGATGGCACACTTTTATATACCTTTCAAAATGAAAAGGAAACAGAAGTGAACCACTGTGCTTAGTGTAGGTACGCGAAGGCGAGGCGGACGTCGTCGCGGCAGCGACGACGGACGCCGAGATGAGCCCGTGACATCAAAGCCTCACCAGCTTAGTGTACGCGAAGTCGAGGCGGACGTCGTCGCGGCAGCGACGACGGACGCCGAGACGAGCCCGTGACATCAGAGCCTCACCAGTTTAGTGTACGCGAAGTCGAGGCAGACGTGGTCGCGGCAGCGACAACGGACGCCGAGACGAGCCCGTGACATCAGAGCCTCACCAGCTTAGTGTACGCGAAGTCGAGGCAGACGTCGTCGCGGCAGCGACGACGGATGCCGAGACGAGCCCGTGACATCAGAGCCTCACCAGCTTAGTGTACGCGAAGTCGAGGCGGACGTTGACGCGGCAGCGACGACGGACGCCGAGATGAGCCCGTGAGATCAGAGCCTCACCAGTTTAGTGTACGCGAAGTAGAGGCAGACGTCGTCGCGGCAGCGACAACGGACGCCGAGACGAGCCCGTGACATCAGAGCCTCACCAGCTTAGTGTACGCGAAGTCGAGGCGGACGTCGTCGCGGCAGCGACGACGGACGCCGAGACGAGCCCGTGACATCAGAGCCTCACCAGCTTAGTGTACCCGAAGTCGAGGCGAACATCGTCGCGGCAGCGACGACGGACGCCGAGACGAGCCCGTGACATCAGAGCCTCACCAGCTATCATAGGGATTAGGGTGGGGGGGAGGATGGCACCCTTTTATATACCTTTCAAAATTAAAGGGAAACAGAAGTGAACCACTGTGCTTAGTGTAGGTACGCGAAGTTGAGGCGGACGTCGTCGCGGCAACGACGACGGACGCCGAGACGAGCCCGTGACATCAACGCCTCACCAGCTTAGTGTACGCGAAGTCGAGGCGGACGTCGTCGCGGCAGCGACGACGGACGCCGAGACGAGCCCGTGACATAAGAGCCTCACCAGCTTATTGTACGCGAAGTCGATGCGGACGTCGTCGTGGCAACGACGACGGACGCAGAGACGAGCCCGTGACATCAAAGACTCACCAGCTTGGTGTACGCGAAGTCGAGGCGGACGTCGTCGCGGCAGCGACGACGGACGCTGAGACGAGCCCGTGACATCAGAGCCTCACCAGCTATCTTAGGGTTTAGGGCGGGGGGGGGGTGGTGGGAGGATGGCACACTTTTATATACCTTTCAAAATGAAAAGGAAACAGAAGTGAACCACTGTGCTTAGTGTAGGTACGCGAAGGCGAGGCGGACGTCGTCGCGGCAGCGACGACGGACGCCGAGATGAGCCCGTGACATCAAAGCCTCACCAGCTTAGTGTACGCGAAGTCGAGGCAGACGTCGTCGCGGCAGCGACGACGGACGCCGAGACGAGCCCGTGACATCAGAGCCTCACCAGTTTAGTGTACGCGAAGTCGAGGCAGACGTCGTCGCGGCAGCGACAACGGACGCCGAGACGAGCCCGTGACATCAGAGCCTCACCAGCTTAGTGTACGCGAAGTCGAGGCGGACATCGTCGCGGCAGCGACGACGGATGCCGAGACGAGCCCGTGACATCAGAGCCTCACCAGCTTAGTGTACGCGAAGTCGAGGCGGACGTTGACGCGGCAGCGACGACGGACGCCGAGATGAGCCCGTGAGATCAGAGCCTCACCAGTTTAGTGTACGCGAAGTCGAGGCAGACGTCGTCGTGGCAGCGACAACGGACGCCGAGACGAGCCCGTGACATCAGAGCCTCACCAGCTTAGTGTACGCGAAGTCGAGGCGGACGTCGTCGCGGCAGCGACGACGGACGCCGAGACGAGCCCGTGACATCAGAGCCTCACAAGCTTAGTGTACCCGAAGTCGAGGCGAACATCGTCGCGGCAGCGACGACGGACGCCGAGACGAGCCCGTGACATCAGAGCCTCACCAGCTATCATAGGGATTAGGGTGGGGGGAGGATGGCACCCTTTTATATACCTTTCAAAATTAAAGGGAAACAGAAGTGAACCAATGTGCTTAGTGTAGGTACGCGAAGTTGAGGCGGACGTCGTCGCGGCAACGACGACGGACGCCGAGACGAGCCCGTGACATCAAAGCCTCACCAGCTTAGTGTACGCGAAGTCGAGGCGGACGTCGTCGCGGCAGCGACGACGGACGCCGAGACGAGCCCGTGACATAAGAGCCTCACCAGCTTACTGTACGCGAAGTCGAGGCGGACGTCGTCGTGGCAACGACGACGGACGCAGAGACGAGCCCGTGACATCAAAGACTCACCAGCTTGGTGTACGCGAAGTCGAGGCGGACGTCGTCGCGGCAGCGACGACGGACGCTGAGACGAGCCCGTGACATCAGAGCCTCACCAGCTATCTTAGGGTTTAGGGCGGGGGGGTGGTGGTGGGAGGATGGCACACTTTTATATACCTTTCAAAATGAAAAGGAAACAGAAGTGAACCACTGTCTTAGTGTAGGTACGCGAAGGCGAGGCGGACGTCGTCGCGGCAGTGACGACGGACGCCGAGATGAGCCCGTGACATCAAAGCCTCACCAGCTTAGTGTACGCGAAGTCGAGGCAGACGTCGTCGCGGCAGCGACGACGGACGCCGAGACGAGCCCGTGACATCAGAGCCTCACCAGTTTAGTGTACGCGAAGTCGAGGCAGACGTCGTCGCGGCAGCGACAACGGACGCCGAGACGAGCCCGTGACATCAGAGCCTCACCAGTTTAGTGTACGCGAAGTCGAGGCGGACATCGTCGCAGCAGCGACGACGGATGCCAAGACGAGCCCGTGACATCAGAGCCTCACCAGCTTAGTGTACGCGAAGTCGAGGCGGACGTTGACGCGGCAGCGACGACGGACGCCGAGATGAGCCCGTGAGATCAGAGCCTCACCAGTTTAGTGTACGCGAAGTCGAGGCAGACGTCGTCGCGGCAGCGACAACGGACGCCGAGCCGAGCCCGTGACATCAGAGCCTCACCAGCTTAGTGTACGCGAAGTCGAGGCGGACGTCGTCGCGGCAGCGACGACGGACGCCGAGACGAGCCCGTGACATCAGAGCCTCACAAGCTTAGTGTACCCGAAGTCGAGGCGAACATCGTCGCGGCAGCGACGACGGACGCCGAGACGAGCCCGTGACATCAGAGCCTCACCAGCTATCATAGGGATTAGGGTGGGGGGGAGGATGGCACCCTTTTATATACCTTTCAAAATTAAAGGGAAACAGAAGTGAACCAATGTGCTTAGTGTAGGTACGCGAAGTTGAGGCGGACGTCGTCGCGGCAACGACGACGGACGCCGAGACGAGCCCGTGACATCAAAGCCTCACCAGCTTAGTGTACGCGAAGTCGAGGCGGACGTCGTCGCGGCAGCGACGACGGACGCCGAGACGAGCCCGTGACATAAGAGCCTCACCAGCTTACTGTACGCGAAGTCGAGGCGGACGTCGTCGTGGCAACGACGACGGACGCAGAGACGAGCCCGTGACATCAAAGACTCACCAGCTTGGTGTACGCGAAGTCGAGGCGGACGTCGTCGCGGCAGCGACGACGGACGCTGAGACGAGCCCGTGACATCAGAGCCTCACCAGCTATCTTAGGGTTTAGGGCGGGGGGGGGGGGTGGTGGGAGGATGGCACACTTTTATATACCTTTCAAAATGAAAAGGAAACAGAAGTGAACCACTGTCTTAGTGTAGGTACGCGAAGGCGAGGCGGACGTCGTCGCGGCAGTGACGACGGACGCCGAGATGAGCCCATGACATCAAAGCCTCACCAGCTTAGTGTACGCGAAGTCGAGGCAGACGTCGTCGCGGCAGCGACGACGGACGCCGAGACGAGCCCATGACATCAGAGCCTCACCAGTTTAGTGTACGCGAAGTCGAGGCAGACGTCGTCGCGGCAGCGACAACGGACGCCGAGACGAGCCCGTGACATCAGAGCCTCACCAGTTTAGTGTACGCGAAGTCGAGGCGGACATCGTCGCGGCAGCGACGACGGATGCCAAGACGAGCCCGTGACATCAGAGCCTCACCAGCTTAGTGTACGCGAAGTCGAGGCGGACGTTGACGCGGCAGCGACGACGGACGCCGAGATGAGCCCGTGAGATCAGAGCCTCACCAGTTTAGTGTACGCGAAGTCGAGGCAGACGTCGTCGCGGCAGCGACAACGGACGCCGAGACGAGCCCGTGACATCAGAGCCTCACCAGCTTAGTGTACGCAAAGTCGAGGCGGACGTCGTCGCGGCAGCGACGACGGACGCCGAGACGAGCCCGTGACATCAGAGCCTCACAAGCTTAGTGTACCCGAAGTCGAGGCGAACATCGTCGCGGCAGCGACGACGGACGCCGAGACGAGCCCGTGACATCAGAGCCTCACCAGCTATCATAGGGATTAGGGTGGGGGGGAGGATGGCACCCTTTTATATACCTTTCAAAATTAAAGGGAAACAGAAGTGAACCACTGTGCTTAGTGTAGGTACGCGAAGTTGAGGCGGACGTCGTCGCGGCAACGACGACGGACGCCGAGACGAGCCCGTGACATCAAAGCCTCACCAGCTTAGTGTACGCGAAGTCGAGGCGGACGTCGTCGCGGCAGCGACGACGGACGCCGAGACGAGCCCGTGACATCAGAGCCTCACCAGTTTAGTGTACGCGAAGTCGAGGCAGACGTCGTCGCGGCAGCGACACCGGACGCCGAGACGAACCCGTGACATCAGAGCCTCACCAGCTTCGTGAACGCGAAGTCGAGGCGGACGTCGTCGCGGCAGCGACGACGGACGCCGAGACGAGCCTGTGACATCAAAGCCTCACCAGCTTAGTGTACGCGAAGTCGAGGCGGACGTCGTCGCGGCAGCGACGACGGACGCCGAGACGAGCCCGTGACATAAGAGCCTCACCAGCTTACTGTACGCGAAGTCGAGGCGGACGTCGTCGTGGCAACGACGACGGACGCAGAGACGAGCCCGTGACATCAAAGACTCACCAGCTTGGTGTACGCGAAGTCGAGGCGGACGTCGTCGCGGCAGCGACGACGGACGCTGAGACGAGCCCGTGACATCAGAGCCTCACCAGCTATCTTAGGGTTTAGGGTGGGGGGGAGGATGGCACCCTTTTATATATCTTTCAAAATGAAAAGGAAACAGAAGTGAACCACTGTGCTTAGTGTAGGTTCGCGAAGTCGAGGCGGACGTCGTCGCGGCAGCGACGACGGACGCCGAGACGAGCCCGTGACATCAAAGCCTCACCAGCTTAGTGTACGCGAAGTCAAGGCGGACGTCGTCGCGGCAGCGACGACGGACGCCGAGACGAGCCCGTGACATAAGAGCCTCACCAGCTTACTGTACGCGAAGTCGAGGCGGACGTCGTCGTGGCAACGACGACGGACGCAGAGACGAGCCCATGACATCAAAGACTCACCAGCTTGGTGTATGCGAAGTCGAGGCGGACGTCGTCGCGGCAGCGACGACGGACGCTGAGACGAGCCCGTGACATCAGAGCCTCACCAGCTATCTTACGGTTTAGGGCGGGGGGGGGGGGGTGGTGGGAGGATGGCACACTTTTATATACCTTTCAAAATGAAAAGGAAACAGAAGTGAACCACTGTGCTTAGTGTAGGTACGCGAAGGCGAGGCGTACGTCGTCGCGGCAGCGACGACGGACGCCGAGATGAGCCCGTGACATCAAAGCCTCACCAGCTTAGTGTACGCGAAGTCGAGGCGGACGTCGTCGCGGCAGCGACGACGGACGCCGAGACGAGCCCGTGACATCAGAGCCTCACCAGTTTAGTGTACGCGAAGTCGAGGCAGACGTCGTCGCGGCAGCGACAACGGACGCCGAGACGAGCCCGTGACATCAGAGCCTCACCAGCTTAGTGTACACGAAGTCGAGGCGGACGTCGTCGCGGCAGCGACGACGGATGCCGAGACGAGCCCGTGACATCAGAGCCTCACCAGCTTAGTATACGCGAAGTCGAGGCGGTTCGTGTACGCGAAGTCGAGGCGGACGTCGTCGCGGCAGCGACGACGGATGCCGAGACGAGCCCGTAACATCAGAGCCTCACCAGCTTAGTGTACGCGAAATCGAGGCGGACGTTGTCGCGGCAGCGACGACGGACGCCGAGATGAGCCCGTGAGATCAGAGCCTCACCAGTTTAGTGTACGCGAAGTCGAGGCAGACGTCGTCGCGGCAGCGACAACGGACGCCGAGACGAGCCCGTGACATCAGAGCCTCACCAGCTTAGTGTACGCGAAGTCGAGGCGGACGTCGTCGCGGCAGCGACGACGGACGCCGAGACGAGCCCGTGACATCAGAGCCTCACCAGCTTAGTGTACCCGAAGTCGAGGCGAACATCGTCGCGGCAGCGACGACGGACGCCGAGACGAGCCCGTGACATCAGAGCCTCACCAGCTATCATAGGGATTAGGGTGGGGGGGAGGATGGCACCCTTTTATATACCTTTCAAAATTAAAGGGAAACAGAAGTGAACCACTGTGCTTAGTGTAGGTACGCGAAGTTGAGGCGGACGTCGTCGCGGCAACAACGACGGACGCCGAGACGAGCCCGTGACATCAAAGCCTCACCAGCTTAGTGTACGCGAAGTCGAGGCGGACGTCGTCGCGGCAGCGACGACGGACGCCGAGACGAGCCCGTGACATCAGAGCCTCACCAGTTTAGTGTACGCGAAGTCGAGGCAGACGTCGTCGCGGCAGCGACAACGGACGCCAAGACGAACCCGTGACATCAGAGCCTCACCAGCTTCGTGTACGCGAAGTCGAGGCAGACGTCGTCGCGGCAGCGACGACGGACGCCGAGACAAGCCCGTGACATCAGAGCCTCACCATCTTAGTGTACGCGAAGTCGAGGCAGACGTTGTTGCGCCAGCGACGACGGACGCCGAGATGAGCCCGTGAGATCAGAGCCTCACCAGTTTAGTGTACGCGAAGTCGAGGTAGACGTCGTCGCGGCAGCGACAACGGACGCCGAGACGAGCCCGTGTAATCAGAGCCTCACCAGCTTAGTGTACGCGAAGTCGAGGCGGACGTCGTCGCGGCAGCAACGACGGACGCCGAGACGAGCTCGTGACATCAGAGCCTCACCAACTATCTTAGGGTTTAGGGTGGGGGGGAGGATGGCACCCTTTTATATACCTTTCAAAATGAAAGGGAAACAGAACTGAACCACTGTGCTTAGTGTAGGTACGCGAAGTCGAGGCGAACATCGTCGCGGCCGCGACGACGGACGCCGAGACGAGCCCGTGACCTCAAAGCCTCACCAGCTTAGTGTACGCGAAGTCGAGGCGGACGTCGTCACGGCGGCGACGACGAACGTCGAGACGAGCCCGTGAAATCAGAGCCTCACCAGATATCTTAGGGTTTAGGGTGGGGGGGAGGATGTCACCCTTTTATATATCTTTCAAAATGAAAAGGAAACATAAGTTAACCACTGTGCTTAGTGTAGGTACGCGAAGTTGAGGCGGACGTCGTCGCGGCAACAACGACGGACGCCGAGACGAGCCCGTGACATCAAAGCCTCACCAGCTTAGTGTACGCGAAGTCGAGGCGGACGTCGTCGCGGCAGCGACGACGGACGCCGAGACGAGCCCGTGACATCAGAGCCTCACCAGTTTAGTGTACGCGAAGTCGAGGCAGACGTCGTCGCGGCAGCGACAACGGACGCCAAGACGAACCCGTGACATCAGAGCCTCACCAGCTTCGTGTACGCGAAGTCGAGGCAGACGTCGTCGCGGCAGCGACGACGGACGCCGAGACAAGCCCGTGACATCAGAGCCTCACCATCTTAGTGTACGCGAAGTCGAGGCAGACGTTGTTGCGCCAGCGACGACGGACGCCGAGATGAGCCCGTGAGATCAGAGCCTCACCAGTTTAGTGTACGCGAAGTCGAGGTAGACGTCGTCGCGGCAGCGACAACGGACGCCGAGACGAGCCCGTGTAATCAGAGCCTCACCAGCTTAGTGTACGCGAAGTCGAGGCGGACGTCGTCGCGGCAGCAACGACGGACGCCGAGACGAGCTCGTGACATCAGAGCCTCACCAACTATCTTAGGGTTTAGGGTGGGGGGGAGGATGGCACCCTTTTATATACCTTTCAAAATGAAAGGGAAACAGAACTGAACCACTGTGCTTAGTGTAGGTACGCGAAGTCGAGGCGAACATCGTCGCGGCCGCGACGACGGACGCCGAGACGAGCCCGTGACCTCAAAGCCTCACCAGCTTAGTGTACGCGAAGTCGAGGCGGACGTCGTCGCGGCGGCGACGACGAACGTCGAGACGAGCCCGTGAAATCAGAGCCTCACCAGATATCTTAGGGTTTAGGGTGGGGGGGAGGATGTCACCCTTTTATATATCTTTCAAAATGAAAAGGAAACAGAAGTTAACCACTGTGCTTAGTGTAGGTACGCGAAGTTGAGGCGGACGTCGTCGCGGCAACGACGACGGACGCCGAGACGAGACCGTGACATCAAAGCCTCACCAGCTTAGTGTACGCGAAGTCGAGGCGGACGTCGTCGCGGCAGCGACGACGGACGCCGAGACGAGCCCGTGACATCAGAGCCTCACAAGCTTAGTGTACCCGAAGTCGAGGCGAACATCGTCGCGGCAGCGACGACGGACGCCGAGACGAGCCCGTGACATCAGAGCCTCACCAGCTATCATAGGGATTAGGGTGGGGGGGAGGATGGCACCCTTTTATATACCTTTCAAAATTAAAGGGAAACAGAAGTGAACCACTGTGCTTAGTGTAGGTACGCGAAGTTGAGGCGGACGTCGTCGCGGCAACGACGACGGACGCCGAGACGAGCCCGTGACATCAAAGCCTCACCAGCTTAGTGTACGCGAAGTCGAGGCGGACGTCGTCGCGGCAGCGACGACGGACGCCGAGACGAGCCCGTGACATCAGAGCCTCACCAGTTTAGTGTACGCGAAGTCGAGGCAGACGTCGTCGCGGCAGCGACACCGGACGCCGAGACGAACCCGTGACATCAGAGCCTCACCAGCTTCGTGAACGCGAAGTCGAGGCGGACGTCGTCGAGGCAGCGACGACGGACGCCGAGACGAGCCCGTGACATCAAAGCCTCACCAGCTTAGTGTACGCGAAGTCGAGGCGGACGTCGTCGCGGCAGCGACGACGGACGCCGAGACGAGCCCGTGACATAAGAGCCTCACCAGCTTACTGTACGCGAAGTCGAGGCGGACGTCGTCGTGGCAACGACGACGGACGCAGAGACGAGCCCGTGACATCAAAGACTCACCAGCTTGGTGTACGCGAAGTCGAGGCGGACGTCGTCGCGGCAGCGACGACGGACGCTGAGACGAGCCCGTGACATCAGAGCCTCACCAGCTATCTTAGGGTTTAGGGTGGGGGGGAGGATGGCACCCTTTTATATATCTTTCAAAATGAAAAGGAAACAGAAGTGAACCACTGTCCTTAGTGTATGTTCGCGAAGTCGAGGCGGACGTCGTCGCGGCAGCGACGACGGACGCCGAGACGAGCCCGTGACATCAAAGCCTCACCAGCTTAGTGTACGCGAAGTCAAGGCGGACGTCGTCGCGGCAGCGACGACGGACGCCGAGACGAGCCCGTGACATAAGAGCCTCACCAGCTTAGTGTACGCGAAGTCGAGGCGGACGTCGTCGCGGCAGCGACGACGGACGCCGAGACGAGCCCGTGACATAAGAGACTCACCAGCTATCTTAGGGTTTAGGGTGGGGGGGAGGATGGCACCCTTTTATATATCTTTCAAAATGAAAAGGAAACAGAAGTGAACCACTGTCCTTAGTGTAGGTTCGCGAAGTCGAGGCGGACGTCGTCGCGGCAGCGACGACGGACGCCGAGACGAGCCCGTGACATCAAAGCCTCACCAGCTTAGTGTACGCGAAGTCAAGGCGGACGTCGTCGCGGCAGCGACGACGGACGCCGAGACGAGCCCGTGACATAAGAGCCTCACCAGCTTACTGTACGCGAAGTCGAGGCGGACGTCGTCGTGGCAACGACGACGGACGCAGAGACGAGCCCATGACATCAAAGACTCACCAGCTTGGTGTATGCGAAGTCGAGGCGGACGTCGTCGCGGCAGCGACGACGGACGCTGAGACGAGCCCGTGACATCAGAGCCTCACCAGCTATCTTACGGTTTAGGGCGGGGGGGGTGGTGGGAGGATGGCACACTTTTATATACCTTTCAAAATGAAAAGGAAACAGAAGTGAACCACTGTGCTTAGTGTAGGTACGCGAAGGCGAGGCGTACGTCGTCGCGGCAGCGACGACGGACGCCGAGATGAGCCCGTGACATCAAAGCCTCACCAGCTTAGTGTACGCGAAGTCGAGGCGGACGTCGTCGCGGCAGCGACGACGGACGCCGAGACGAGCCCGTGACATCAGAGCCTCACCAGTTTAGTGTACGCGAAGTCGAGGCAGACGTCGTCGCGGCAGCGACAACGGACGCCGAGACGAGCCCGTGACATCAGAGCCTCACCAGCTTAGTGTACACGAAGTCGAGGCGGACGTCGTCGCGGCAGCGACGACGGATGCCGAGACGAGCCCGTGACATCAGAGCCTCACCAGCTTAGTGTACGCGAAGTCGAGGCGGTTCGTGTACGCGAAGTCGAGGCGGACGTCGTCGCGGCAGCGACGACGGATGCCGAGACGAGCCCGTAACATCAGAGCCTCACCAGCTTAGTGTACGCGAAGTCGAGGCGGACGTTGTCGCGGCAGCGACGACGGACGCCGAGATGAGCCCGTGAGATCAGAGCCTCACCAGTTTAGTGTACGCGAAGTCGAGGCAGACGTCGTCGCGGCAGCGACAACGGACGCCGAGACGAGCCCGTGACAACAGAGCCTCACCAGCTTAGTGTACGCGAAGTCGAGGCGGACGTCGTCGCGGCAGCGACGACGGACGCCGAGACGAGCCCGTGACATCAGAGCCTCACCAGCTTAGTGTACCCGAAGTTGAGGCGAACATCGTCGCGGCAGCGACGACGGACGCCGAGACGAGCCCGTGACATCAGAGCCTCACCAGCTATCATAGGGATTAGGGTGGGGGGGAGGATGGCACCCTTTTATATACCTTTCAAAATTAAAGGGAAACAGAAGTGAACCACTGTGCTTAGTGTAGGTACGCGAAGTTGAGGCGGACGTCGTCGCGGCAACAACGACGGACGCCGAGACGAGCCCGTGACATCAAAGCCTCACCAGCTTAGTGTACGCGAAGTCGAGGCGGACGTCGTCGCGGCAGCGACGACGGACGCCGAGACGAGCCCGTGACATCAGAGCCTCACCAGTTTAGTGTACGCGAAGTCGAGGCAGACGTCGTCGCGGCAGCGACAACGGACGCCAAGACGAACCCGTGACATCAGAGCCTCACCAGCTTCGTGTACGCGAAGTCGAGGCAGACGTCGTCGCGGCAGCGACGACGGACGCCGAGACAAGCCCGTGACATCAGAGCCTCACCATCTTAGTGTCCGCGAAGTCGAGGCAGACGTTGTTGCGCCAGCGACGACGGACGCCGAGATGAGCCCGTGAGATCAGAGCCTCACCAGTTTAGTGTACGCGAAGTCGAGGTAGACGTCGTCGCGGCAGCGACAACGGACGCCGAGACGAGCCCGTGTAATCAGAGCCTCACCAGCTTAGTGTACGCGAAGTCGAGGCGGACGTTGACGCGGCAGCGACGACGGACGCCGAGATGAGCCCGTGAGATCAGAGCCTCACCAGTTTAGTGTACGCGAAGTCGAGGCAGACGTCGTCGCGGCAGCGACAACGGACGCCGAGACGAGCCCGTGACATCAGAGCCTCACCAGCTTAGTGTACGCGAAGTCGAGGCGGACGTCGTCGCGGCAGCGACGACGGACGCCGAGACGAGCCCGTGACATCAGAGCCTCACAAGCTTAGTGTACCCGAAGTCGAGGCGAACATCGTCGCGGCAGCGACGACGGACGCCGAGACGAGCCCGTGACATCAGAGCCTCACCAGCTATCATAGGGATTAGGGTGGGGGGGAGGATGGCACCCTTTTATATACCTTTCAAAATTAAAGGGAAACAGAAGTGAACCACTGTGCTTAGTGTAGGTACGCGAAGTTGAGGCGGACGTCGTCGCGGCAACGACGACGGACGCCGAGACGAGCCCGTGACATCAAAGCCTCACCAGCTTAGTGTACGCGAAGTCGAGGCGGACGTCGTCGCGGCAGCGACGACGGACGCCGAGACGAGCCCGTGACATCAGAGCCTCACCAGTTTAGTGTACGCGAAGTTGAGGCAGACGTCGTCGCGGCAGCGACACCGGACGCCGAGACGAACCCGTGACATCAGAGCCTCACCAGCTTCGTGAACGCGAAGTCGAGGCGGACGTCGTCGCGGCAGCGACGACGGACGCCGAGACGAGCCCGTGACATAAGAGCCTCACCAGCTTACTGTACGCGAAGTCGAGGCGGACGTCGTCGTGGCAACGACGACGGACGCAGAGACGAGCCCGTGACATCAAAGACTCACCAGCTTGGTGTACGCGAAGTCGAGGCGGACGTCGTCGCGGCAGCGACGACGGACGCCGAGACGAGCCCGTGACATAAGAGCCTCACCAGCTTACTGTACGCGAAGTCGAGGCGGACGTCGTCGTGGCAACGACGACGGACGCAGAGACGAGCCCGTGACATCAAAGACTCACCAGCTTGGTGTACGCGAAGTCGAGGCGGACGTCGTCGCGGCAGCGACGACGGACGCTGAGACGAGCCCGTGACATCAGAGCCTCACCAGCTATCTTAGGGTTTAGGGTGGGGGGGAGGATGGCACCCTTTTATATATCTTTCAAAATGAAAAGGAAACAGAAGTGAACCACTGTGCTTAGTGTAGGTTCGCGAAGTCGAGGCGGACGTCGTCGCGGCAGCGACGACGGACGCCGAGACGAGCCTGTGACATCAAAGCCTCACCAGCTTAGTGTACGCGAAGTCAAGGCGGACGTCGTCGCGGCAGCGACGACGGACGCCGATACGAGCCCGTGACATAAGAGCCTCACCAGCTTACTGTACGCGAAGTCGAGGCGGACGTCGTCGTGGCAACGACGACGGACGCAGAGACGAGCCCATGACATCAAAGACTCACCAGCTTGGTGTATGCGAAGTCGAGGCGGACGTCGTCGCGGCAGCGACGACGGACGCTGAGACGAGCCCGTGACATCAGAGCCTCACCAGCTATCTTACGGTTTAGGGCGGGGGGGGGGGGGTGGTGGGAGGATGGCACACTTTTATATACCTTTCAAAATGAAAAGGAAACAGAAGTGAACCACTGTGCTTAGTGTAGGTACGCGAAGGCGAGGCGTACGTCGTCGCGGCAGCGACGACGGACGCCGAGATGAGCCCGTGACATCAAAGCCTCACCAGCTTAGTGTACGCGAAGTCGAGGCGGACGTCGTCGCGGCAGCGACGACGGACGCCGAGACGAGCCCGTGACATCAGAGCCTCACCAGTTTAGTGTACGCGTAGTCGAGGCAGACGTCGTCGCGGCAGCGACAACGGACGCCGAGACGAGCCCGTGACATCAGAGCCTCACCAGCTTAGTGTACACGAAGTCGAGGCGGACGTCGTCGCGGCAGCGACGACGGATGCCGAGACGAGCCCGTGACATCAGAGCCTCACCAGCTTAGTGTACGCGAAGTCGAGGCGGACGTTGTCGCGGCAGCGACGACGGACGCCGAGATGAGCCCGTGAGATCAGAGCCTCACCAGTTTAGTGTACGCGAAGTCGAGGCAGACGTCGTCGCGGCAGCGACAACGGACGCCGAGACGAGCCCGTGACATCAGAGCCTCACGAGCTTAGTGTACGCGAAGTCGAGGCGGACGTCGTCGCGGCAGCGACGACGGACGCCGAGACGAGCCCGTGTCATCAGAGCCTCACCAGCTTAGTGTACCCGAAGTCGAGGCGAACATCGTCGCGGCAGCGACGACGGACGCCGAGACGAGCCCGTGACATCAGAGCCTCACCAGCTATCATAGGGATTAGGGTGGGGGGGAGGATGGCACCCTTTTATATACCTTTCAAAATTAAAGGGAAACAGAAGTGAACCACTGTGCTTAGTGTAGGTACGCGAAGTTGAGGCGGACGTCGTCGCGGCAACAACGACGGACGCCGAGACGAGCCCGTGACATCAAAGCCTCACCAGCTTAGTGTACGCGAAGTCGAGGCGGACGTCGTCGCGGCAGCGACGACGGACGCCGAGACGAGCCCGTGACATCAGAGCCTCACCAGTTTAGTGTACGCGAAGTCGAGGCAGACGTCGTCGCGGCAGCGACAACGGACGCCAAGACGAACCCGTGACATCAGAGCCTCACCAGCTTCGTGTACGCGAAGTCGAGGCAGACGTCGTCGCGGCAGCGACGACGGACGCCGAGACAAGCCCGTGACATCAGAGCCTCACCATCTTAGTGTACGCGAAGTCGAGGCAGACGTTGTTGCGCCAGCGACGACGGACGCCGAGATGAGCCCGTGAGATCAGAGCCTCACCAGTTTAGTGTACGCGAAGTCGAGGTAGACGTCGTCGCGGCAGCGACAACGGACGCCGAGACGAGCCCGTGTAATCAGAGCCTCACCAGCTTAGTGTACGCGAAGTCGAGGCGGACGTCGTCGCGGCAGCAACGACGGACGCCGAGACGAGCTCGTGACATCAGAGCCTCACCAACTATCTTAGGGTTTAGGGTGGGGGGGAGGATGGCACCCTTTTATATACCTTTCAAAATGAAAGGGAAACAGAACTGAACCACTGTGCTTAGTGTAGGTACGCGAAGTCGAGGCGAACATCGTCGCGGCCGCGACGACGGACGCCGAGACGAGCCCGTGACCTCAAAGCCTCACCAGCTTAGTGTACGCGAAGTCGAGGCGGACGTCGTCGCGGCAGCGACGACGAACGTCGAGACGAGCCCGTGAAATCAGAGCCTCACCAGATATCTTAGGGTTTAGGGTGGGGGGGAGGATGTCACCCTTTTATATATCTTTCAAAATGAAAAGGAAACAGAAGTTAACCACTGTGCTTAGTGTAGGTACGCGAAGTTGAGGCGGACGTCGTCGCGGCAACGACGACGGACGCCGAGACGAGCCCGTGACATCAAAGCCTCACCAGCTTAGTGTACGCGAAGTCGAGGCGGACGTCGTCGCGGCAGCGACGACGGACGCCGAGACGAGCCCGTGACATCAGAGCCTCACAAGCTTAGTGTACCCGAAGTCGAGGCGAACATCGTCGCGGCAGCGACGACGGACGCCGAGACGAGCCCGTGACATCAGAGCCTCACCAGCTATCATAGGGATTAGGGTGGGGGGGAGGATGGCACCCTTTTATATACCTTTCAAAATTAAAGGGAAACAGAAGTGAACCACTGTGCTTAGTGTAGGTACGCGAAGTTGAGGCGGACGTCGTCGCGGCAACGACGACGGACGCCGAGACGAGCCCGTGACATCAAAGCCTCACCAGCTTAGTGTACGCGAAGTCGAGGCGGACGTCGTCGCGGCAGCGACGACGGACGCCGAGACGAGCCCGTGACATCAGAGCCTCACCAGTTTAGTGTACGCGAAGTCGAGGCAGACGTCGTCGCGGCAGCGACACCGGACGCCGAGACGAACCCGTGACATCAGAGCCTCACCAGCTTCGTGAACGCGAAGTCGAGGCGGACGTCGTCGCGGCAGCGACGACGGACGCCGAGACGAGCCCGTGACATCAAAGCCTCACCAGCTTAGTGTACGCGAAGTCGAGGCGGACGTCGTCGCGGCAGCGACGACGGACGCCGAGACGAGCCCGTGACATAAGAGCCTCACCAGCTTACTGTACGCGAAGTCGAGGCGGACGTCGTCGTGGCAACGACGACGGACGCAGAGACGAGCCCGTGACATCAAAGACTCACCAGCTTGGTGTACGCGAAGTCGAGGCGGACGTCGTCGCGGCAGCGACGACGGACGCTGAGACGAGCCCGTGACATCAGAGCCTCACCAGCTATCTTAGGGTTTAGGGTGGGGGGGAGGATGGCACCCTTTAATATATCTTTCAAAATGAAAAGGAAACAGAAGTGAACCACTGTGCTTAGTGTAGGTTCGCGAAGTCGAGGCGGACGTCGTCGCGGCAGCGACGACGGACGCCGAGACGAGCCCGTGACCTCAAAGCCTCACCAGCTTAGTGTACGCGAAGTCAAGGCGGACGTCGTCGCGGCAGCGACGACGGACGCCGAGACGAGCCCGTGACATAAGAGCCTCACCAGCTTACTGTACGCGAAGTCGAGGCGGACGTCGTCGTGGCAACGACGACGGACGCAGAGACGAGCCCATGACATCAAAGACTCACCAGCTTGGTGTATGCGAAGTCGAGGCGGACGTCGTCGCGGCAGCGACGACGGACGCTGAGACGAGCCCGTGACATCAGAGCCTCACCAGCTATCTTACGGTTTAGGGCGGGGGGGGGGGGGTTGTGGGAGGATGGCACACTTTTATATACCTTTCAAAATGAAAAGGAAACAGAAGTGAACCACTGTGCTTAGTGTAGGTACGCGAAGGCGAGGCGTACGTCGTCGCGGCAGCGACGACGGACGCCGAGATGAGCCCGTGACATCAAAGCCTCACCAGCTTAGTGTACGCGAAGTCAAGGCGGTCGTCGTCGCGGCAGCGACGACGGACGCCGAGACGAGCCCGTGACATCAGAGCCTCACCAGTTTAGTGTACGCGAAGTCGAGGCAGACGTCGTCGCGGCAGCGACACCGGACGCCGAGACGACCCCGTGACATCAGAGCCTCACCAGCTTCGTGAACGCGAAGTCGAGGCGGACGTCGTCGCGGCAGCGACGACGGACGCCGAGACGAGCCCGTGACATCAAAGCCTCACCAGCTTAGTGTACGCGAAGTCGAGGCGGACGTCGTCGCGGCAGCGACGACGGACGCCGAGACGAGCCCGTGACATAAGAGCCTCACCAGCTTACTGTACGCGAAGTCGAGGCGGACGTCGTCGTGGCAACGACGACGGACGCAGAGACGAGCCCGTGACATCAAAGACTCACCAGCTTGGTGTACGCGAAGTCGAGGCGGACGTCGTCGCGGCAGCGACGACGGACGCTGAGACGAGCCCGTGACATCAGAGCCTCACCAGCTATCTTAGGGTTTAGGGTGGGGGGGAGGATGGCACCCTTTTATATATCTTTCAAAATGAAAAGGAAACAGAAGTGAACCACTGTGCTTAGTGTAGGTTCGCGAAGTCGAGGCGGACGTCGTCGCGGCAGCGACGACGGACGACGAGACGAGCCCGTGACATCAAAGCCTCACCAGCTTAGTGTACGCGAAGTCAAGGCGGACGTCGTCGCGGCAGCGACGACGGACGCCGAGACGAGCCCGTGACATAAGAGCCTCACCAGCTTACTGTACGCGAAGTCGAGGCGGACGTCGTCGTGGCAACGACGACGGACGCAGAGACGAGCCCATGACATCAAAGACTCACCAGCTTGGTGTATGCGAAGTCGAGGCGGACGTCGTCGCGGCAGCGACGACGGACGCTGAGACGAGCCCGTGACATCAGAGCCTCACCAGCTATCTTACGGTTTAGGGCGGGGGGGGGGGGGTGGTGGGAGGATGGCACACTTTTATATACCTTTCAAAATGAAAAGGAAACAGAAGTGAACCACTGTGCTTAGTGTAGGTACGCGAAGGCGAGGCGTACGTCGTCGCGGCAGCGACGACGGACGCCGAGATGAGCCCGTGACATCAAAGCCTCACCAGCTTAGTGTACGCGAAGTCGAGGCGGACGTCGTCGCGGCAGCGACGACGGACGCCGAGACGAGCCCGTGACATCAGAGCCTCACCAGTTTAGTGTACGCGAAGTCGAGGCAGACGTCGTCGCGGCAGCGACAACGGACGCCGAGACGAGCCCGTGACATCAGAGCCTCACCAGCTTAGTGTACACGAAGTCGAGGCGGACGTCGTCGCGGCAGCGACGACGGATGCCGAGACGAGCCCGTGACATCAGAGCCTCACCAGCTTAGTGTACGCGAAGTCGAGGCGGTTCGTGTACGCGAAGTCGAGGCGGACGTCGTCGCGGCAGCAACGACGGATGCCGAGACGAGCCCGTAACATCAGAGCCTCAGCAGCTTAGTGTACGCGAAGTCGAGGCGGACGTTGTCGCGGCAGCGACGACGGACGCCGAGATGAGCCCGTGAGATCAGAGCCTCACCAGTTTAGTGTACGCGAAGTCGAGGCAGACGTCGTCGCGGCAGCGACAACGGACGCCGAGACGAGCCCGTGACATCAGAGCCTCACCAGCTTAGTGTACGCGAAGTCGAGGCGGACGTCGTCGCGGCAGCGACGACGGACGCCGAGACGAGCCCGTGACATCAGAGCCTCACCAGCTTAGTGTACCCGAAGTCGAGGCGAACATCGTCGCGGCAGCGACGACGGACGCCGAGACGAGCCCGTGACATCAGAGCCTCACCAGCTATCGTAGGGATTAGGGTGGGGGGGAGGATGGCACCCTTTTATATACCTTTCAAAATTAAAGGGAAACAGAAGTGAACCACTGTGCTTAGTGTAGGTACGCGAAGTTGAGGCGGACGTCGTCGCGGCAACAACGACGGACGCCGAGACGAGCCCGTGACATCAAAGCCTCACCAGCTTAGTGTACGCGAAGTCGAGGCGGACGTCGTCGCGGCAGCGACGACGGACGCCGAGACGAGCCCGTGACATCAGAGCCTCACCAGTTTAGTGTACGCGAAGTCGAGGCAGACGTCGTCGCGGCAGCGACAACGGACGCCAAGACGAACCCGTGACATCAGAGCCTCACCAGCTTCGTGTACGCGAAGTCGAGGCAGACGTCGTCGCGGCAGCGACGACGGACGCCGAGACAAGCCCGTGACATCAGAGCCTCACCATCTTAGTGTACGCGAAGTCGAGGCAGACGTTGTTGCGCCAGCGACGACGGACGCCGAGATGAGCCCGTGAGATCAGAGCCTCACCAGTTTAGTGTACGCGAAGTCGAGGTAGACGTCGTCGCGGCAGCGACAACGGACGCCGAGACGAGCCCGTGTAATCAGAGCCTCACAAGCTTAGTGTACGCGAAGTCGAGGCGGACGTCGTCGCGGCAGCAACGACGGACGCCGAGACGAGCTCGTGACATCAGAGCCTCACCAACTATCTTAGGGTTTAGGGTGGGGGGGAGGATGGCACCCTTTTATATACCTTTCAAAATGAAAGGGAAACAGAACTGAACCACTGTGCTTAGTGTAGGTACGCGAAGTCGAGGCGAACATCGTCGCGGCCGCGACGACGGACGCCGAGACGAGCCCGTGACCTCAAAGCCTCACCAGCTTAGTGTACGCGAAGTCGAGGCGGACGTCGTCGCGGCAGCGACGACGAACATCGAGACGAGCCCGTGAAATCAGAGCCTCACCAGATATCTTAGGGTTTAGGGTGGGGGGGAGGATGTCACCCTTTTATATATCTTTCAAAATGAAAAGGAAACAGAAGTTAACCACTGTGCTTAGTGTAGGTACGCGAAGTTGAGGCGGACGTCGTCGCGGCAACGACGACGGACGCCGAGACGAGCCCGTGACATCAAAGCCTCACCAGCTTAGTGTACGCGAAGTCGAGGCGGACGTCGTCGCGGCAGCGACGACGGACGCCGAGACGAGCCCGTGACATCAGAGCCTCACCAGTTTAGTGTACGCGAAGTCGAGGCAGACGTCGTCGCGGCAGCGACAACGGACGCCGAGACGAACCCGTGACATCAGAGCCTCACCAGCTTCGTGTACGCGAAGTCGAGGCGGACGTCGTCACGGCAGCGACGACTGACGCCGAGACAAGCCCGTGACATCAGAGCCTCACCATCTTAGTGTACGCGAAGTCGAGGCGGACGTCGTTGCGCCAGCGACGACGGACGCCGAGATGAGCCCGTGAGATCAGAGCCTCACCAGTTTCGTGTACGCGAAGTCGAGGCAGACGTCGTCGCGGCAGCGACAACGGACGCCGAGACGAGCCCGTGACATCAGAGCCTCACCAGCTTAGTGTACGCGAAGTCGAGGCGGACGTCGTCGCGGCAGCGACGACGGACGCCGAGACGAGCCCGTGACATCAGAGCCTCACCAACTATCTTAGGGTTTAGGGTGGGGGGGAGGATGGCACCCTTTTATATACCTTTCAAAATGAAAGGGAAACAGAACTGAACCACTGTGCTTAGTGTAGGTATGCGAAGTCGAGCCGAACATCGTCGCGGCAGCGACGACGGACGCCGAGACGAGCCCGTAACCTCACAGCCTCACCAGCTTAGTGTACGCGAAGTCGAGGCGGACGTCGTCGCGGCAGCGACGACGAACGTCGAGACGAGCCCGTGAAATTAGAGCCTCACCAGATATCTTAGGGTTTAGGGTGGGGGGGAGGAGGGCACCCTTTTATATATCTTTCAAAATGAAAAGGAAACAGAAGTGAACCACTGTGCTTAGTGTAGGTACGCGAAGTTGAGGCAGACGTCGTCGCGGCAGCGACGACGGACGCCGAGACGAGCCCGTGACATCAAAGCCTCACCAGCTTAGTGTACGCGAAGTCGAGGCGGACGTCGTCGCGGCAGCGACGACGGACGCCGAGACGAGCCCGTGACATAAGAGCCTCACCAGCTTACTGTACGCGAAGTCGAGGCGGACGTCGTCGTGGCAACGACGACGGACGCAGAGACGAGCCCGTGACATCAAAGACTCACCAGCTTGGTGTACGGGAAGTCGAGGCGGACGTCGTCGCGGCAGCGACGACGGACGCTGAGACGAGCCCGTGACATCAGATCCTCACCAGCTATCTTACTGTTTAGGGAGGGGGGGTGGTGGGAGGATGGCACACTTTTATATACCTTTCAAAATGAAAAGGAAACAGAAGTGAACCACTGTGCTTAGTGTAGGTACGCGAAGGCGAGGCGGACGTCGTCGCGGCAGCGACGACGGTCGCCGAGATGAGCCCGTGACATCAAAGCCTCACCAGCTTAGTGTACGCGAAGTCGAGGCGGACGTCGTCGCGGCAGCGACGACGGACGCCGAGACGAGCCCGTGACATCAGAGCCTCACCAGTTTAGTGTACGCGAAGTCGAGGCAGACGTCGTCGCGGTAGCGACAACGGACGCCGAGACGAGCCCGTGACATCAGAGCCTCACCAGCTTAGTGTACGCGAAGTCGAGGCGGACGTCGTCGCGGCAGCGACGACGGACGCCGAGACGAGCCCGTGACATCAGAGCCTCACCAGTTTAGTGTACGCGAAGTCGAGGCAGACGTCGTCGCGGCAGCGACAACGGACGCCGAGACGAGCCCGTGACCTCAAAGCCTCACCAGCTTAGTGTACGCGAAGTCGAGGCGGACGTCGTCGCGGCAGCGACGACGAACATCGAGACGAGCCCGTGAAATCAGAGCCTCACCAGATATCTTAGGGTTTAGGGTGGGGGGGAGGATGTCACCCTTTTATATATCTTTCAAAATGAAAAGGAAACAGAAGTTAACCACTGTGCTTAGTGTAGGTACGCGAAGTTGAGGCGGACGTCGTCGCGGCAACGACGACGGACGCCGAGACGAGCCCGTGACATCAAAGCCTCACCAGCTTAGTGTACGCGAAGTCGAGGCGGACGTCGTCGCGGCAGCGACGACGGACGCCGAGACGAGCCCGTGACATCAGAGCCTCACCAGTTTAGTGTACGCGAAGTCGAGGCAGACGTCGTCGCGGCAGCGACAACGGACGCCGAGACGAACCCGTGACATCAGAGCCTCACCAGCTTCGTGTACGCGAAGTCGAGGCGGACGTCGTCACGGCAGCGACGACTGACGCCGAGACAAGCCCGTGACATCAGAGCCTCACCATCTTAGTGTACGCGAAGTCGAGGCGGACGTCGTTGCGCCAGCGACGACGGACGCCGAGATGAGCCCGTGAGATCAGAGCCTCACCAGTTTCGTGTACGCGAAGTCGAGGCAGACGTCGTCGCGGCAGCGACAACGGACGCCGAGACGAGCCCGTGACATCAGAGCCTCACCAGCTTAGTGTACGCGAAGTCGAGGCGGACGTCGTCGCGGCAGCGACGACGGACGCCGAGACGAGCCCGTGACATCAGAGCCTCACCAACTATCTTAGGGTTTAGGGTGGGGGGGAGGATGGCACCCTTTTATATACCTTTCAAAATGAAAGGGAAACAGAACTGAACCACTGTGCTTAGTGTAGGTACGCGAAGTCGAGCCGAACATCGTCGCGGCAGCGACGACGGACGCCGAGACGAGCCCGTAACCTCACAGCCTCACCAGCTTAGTGTACGCGAAGTCGAGGCGGACGTCGTCGCGGCAGCGACGACGAACGTCGAGACGAGCCCGTGAAATTAGAGCCTCACCAGATATCTTAGGGTTTAGGGTGGGGGGGAGGAGGGCACCCTTTTATATATCTTTCAAAATGAAAAGGAAACAGAAGTGAACCACTGTGCTTAGTGTAGGTACGCGAAGTTGAGGCAGACGTCGTCGCGGCAGCGACGACGGACGCCGAGACGAGCCCGTGACATCAAAGCCTCACCAGCTTAGTGTACGCGAAGTCGAGGCGGACGTCGTCGCGGCAGCGACGACGGACGCCGAGACGAGCCCGTGACATAAGAGCCTCACCAGCTTACTGTACGCGAAGTCGAGGCGGACGTCGTCGTGGCAACGACGACGGACGCAGAGACGAGCCCGTGACATCAAAGACTCACCAGCTTGGTGTACGGGAAGTCGAGGCGGACGTCGTCGCGGCAGCGACGACGGACGCTGAGACGAGCCCGTGACATCAGATCCTCACCAGCTATCTTACTGTTTAGGGAGGGGGGGTGGTGGGAGGATGGCACACTTTTATATACCTTTCAAAATGAAAAGGAAACAGAAGTGAACCACTGTGCTTAGTGTAGGTACGCGAAGGCGAGGCGGACGTCGTCGCGGCAGCGACGACGGTCGCCGAGATGAGCCCGTGACATCAAAGCCTCACCAGCTTAGTGTACGCGAAGTCGAGGCGGACGTCGTCGCGGCAGCGACGACGGACGCCGAGACGAGCCCGTGACATCAGAGCCTCACCAGTTTAGTGTACGCGAAGTCGAGGCAGACGTCGTCGCGGTAGCGACAACGGACGCCGAGACGAGCCCGTGACATCAGAGCCTCACCAGCTTAGTGTACGCGAAGTCGAGGCGGACGTCGTCGCGGCAGCGACGACGGACGCCGAGACGAGCCCGTGACATCAGAGCCTCACCAGCTTAGTGTACGCGAAGTCGAGGCGGACGTCGTCGCGGCAGCGACGACGGACGCCGAGATGAGCTCGTGAGATCAGAGCCTCACCAGTTTAGTGTACGCGAAGTCGAGGCAGACGTCATCGCGGCAGCGACAACGGACGCCGAGACGAGCCCGTGACATCAGAGCCTCACCAGCTTAGTGTACGCGAAGTCGAGGTGGACGTCGTCGCGGCAGCGACGACGGACGCCGAGACGAGCCCGTGACATCAGAGCCTCACCAACTATCTTAGGGTTTAGGGTGGGGGGGAGGATGGCACCCTTTTATATACCTTTCAAAATAAAAAGGGAAACAGAACTGAACCACTGTTCTTAGTGTAGGTACGCGAAGTCGAGGCGAACGTCGTCGCGGCAGCGACGATGGACGCCGAGACGAGCGCGTGACATCAAAGCCTCACCAGCTTAGTGTATGCGAAGTCGAGGCGGACGTCGTCGCGGCAGCGACGACGGACGCCGAGACGAGCCCGTGACATAAGAGCCTCACCAGCTTACTGTACGCGAAGTCGAGGCAGACGTCGTCGCGGCAGCGACAACGGACGCCGAGACGAGCCCGTGACATCAGAGCCTCACCAGCTTAGTGTACGCGAAGTCGAGGCGGACGTCGTCGCGGCAGCGACGACGGACGCCGAGACGAGCCCGTGACATCAGAGCCTCACCAGCTTTGTGTACGCGAAGTCGAGGCGGACGTCGTCGCGGAAGCGACGACGGACGCTGAGACGAGCCCGTGTAATCAGAGCCTCACCAGCTATCTTACGGTTTAGGGCGGGGGGGGGGGTGGTGGGAGGATGGCACACTTTTATATACCTTTCAAAATGAAAAGGAAACAGAAGTGAACCACTGTGCTTAGTGTAGGTACGCGAAGGCGAGGCGGACGTCATCGCGGCAGCGACGACGGACGCCGAGACGAGCCCGTGACATCAAAGCCTCACCAGCTTAGTGTACGCGAAGTCGAGGCGGACGTCGTCGCGGCAGCGACGACGGACGCCGAGACGAGCCCGTGACATCAGAGCCTCACCAGTTTAGTGTACGCGAAGTCGAGGCAAACGTCGTCGCGGCAGCGACAACGGACGCCGCGACGAGCCCGTGACATCAGAGCCTCACCAGCTTAGTGTACGCGAAGTCGAGGCGGACGTCGTCGCGGCAGCGACCACGAACGCCGAGACGAGCCCGTGACATCAGAGCCTCACCAGCTTAGTGTACGCGAAGTCGAGGCGGACGTCGTCGCGGCAGCGACGACGGACGCAGAGATGAGCCCGTGAGATCAGAGCCTCACCAGTTTAGTGTACGCGAAGTCGAGGCAGACGTCATCGCGGCAGCGACAACGGACGCCGAGACGAGCCCGTGACATCAGAGCCTCACCAGCTTAGTGTACGCGAAGTCGAGGCGGACGTCGTCGCGGCAGCGACGACGGACGCCGAGACGAGCCCGTGACATCAGAGCCTCACCAACTATGTTAGGGTTTAGGGTGGGGGGGAGGATGGCACCCTTTTATATACCTTTCAAAATAAAAGGGAAACAGAACTGAACCACTGTGCTTAGTGTAGGTACGCGAAGTCGAGGCGAACGTCGTCGCGGCAGCGACGATGGACGCCGAGACGAGCCCGTGACATCAAAGCCTCACCAGCTTAGTGTATGCGAAGTCGAGGCGGACGTCGTCGCGGCAGCGACGACGGACGCCGAGACGAGCCCGTGACATAAGAGCCTCACCAGCTTACTGTACGCGAAGTCGAGGCAGACGTCGTCGCGGCAGCGACAACGGACGCCGAGACGAGCCCGTGACACCAGAGCCTCACCAGCTTAGTGTACGTGAAGTCGAGGCGGACGTCGTCGCGGCAGCGACGACGGATGCCGAGACGAGCCCGTGACATCAGAGCCTCACCAGCTTAGTGTACGCGAAGTCGAGGCGGACGTTGTCGCGGCAGCGACGACGGACGCCGAGATGAGCCCGTGAGATCAGAGCCTCACCAGTTTAGTGTACGCGAAGTCGAGGCAGACGTCGTCGCGGCAGCGACGACGGAAGCCGAGACGAGCCCGTGACATCAGAGCCTCACCAGCTTAGTGTACCCGAAGTCGAGGCGAACATCGTCGCGGCAGCAACGACGGACGCCGAGACGAGCCCGTGACATAAGAGCCTCACCAGCTTACTGTACGCGAAGTCGAGGCGGACGTCGTCGTGGCAACGACGACGGACGCAGAGACGAGCCCGTGACATCAAAGACTCACCATCTTGGTGTACTTGAAGTCGAGGCGGACGTCGTCGCGGCAGCGACGACGGACGCTGAGACGAGCCCGTGACATCAGAGCCTCACCAGCTATCTTACTGTTTAGGGGGGGGGGGGTGGTGGGAGAATGGCACACTTTTATATACCTTTCAAAATGAAAAGGAAACAGAAGTGAACCACTGTGCTTAGTGTAGGTACGCGAAGGCGAGGCGGACGTCATCGCGGCAGCGACGACGGACGCCGAGACGAGCCCGTGACATCAAAGCCTCACCAGCTTAGTGTACGCGAAGTCGAGGCGGACTTCGTCGCGGTAGCGACGACGGACGCCGAGACGAGCCCGTGACATCAGAGCCTTACCAGCTATCATAGGGATTAGGGTGGGGGGGGGGGAGGATGGCACCCTTTTATATACCTTTCAAAATGAAAGGGAAACAAAAGTGAACCACTGTGCTTAGTGTAGGTACGCGAAGTTGAGGCGGACGTCGTCGCGGCAGCGGCGACGGACGCCGAGATGAGCCCGTGACATCAAAGCCTCACCAGCTTAGTGTACGCGAAGTCGAGGCGGACGTCGTCGCGGCAGCGACGACGGACGCCGAGACGAGCCCGTGACATCAGAGCCTCACCAGTTTAGTGTACGCGAAGTCGAGGCAGACGTCGTCGCGGCAGCGACAACGGACGCCGAGACGAGCCCGTGACATCAGAGCCTCACCAGCTTAGTGTACGCGAAGTCGAGGCGGACGTCGTCGCGGCAGCGACCACGAACGCCGAGACGAGCCCGTGACATCAGAGCCTCACCAGCTTAGTGTACGCGAAGTCGAGGCGGACGTCGTCGCGGCAGCGACGACGGACGCCGAGATGAGCCCGTGAGATCAGAGCCTCACCAGTTTAGTGTACGCGAAGTCGAGGCAGACGTCATCGCGGCAGCGACAACGGACGCCGAGACGAGCCCGTGACATCAGAGCCTCACCAGCTTAGTGTACGCGAAGTCGAGGCGGACGTCGTCACGGCAGCGACGACGGACGCCGAGACGAGCCCGTGACATCAGAGCCTCACCAACTATGTTAGGGTTTAGGGTGGGGGGGAGGATGGCACCCTTTTATATACCTTTCAAAATAAAAGGGAAACAGAACTGAACCACTGTGCTTAGTGTAGGTACGCTTAGTCGAGGCGAACGTCGTCGCGGCAGCGACGATGGACTCCGAGACGAGCCCGTGACATCAAAGCCTCACCAGCTTAGTGTATGCGAAGTCGAGGCGGACGTCGTCGCGGCAGCGACGACGGACGCCGAGACGAGCCCGTGACATAAGAGCCTCACCAGCTTACTGTACGCGAAGTCGAGGCAGACGTCGTCGCGGCAGCGACAACGGACGCCGAGACGAGCCCGTGACACCAGAGCCTCACCAGCTTAGTGTACGCGAAGTCGAGGCGGACGTCGTCGCGGCAGCGACGACGGATGCCGAGACGAGCCCGTGACATCAGAGCCTCACCAGCTTAGTGTACGCGAAGTCGAGGCGGACGTTGTCGCGGCAGCGACGACGGACGCCGAGATGAGCCCGTGAGATCAGAGCCTCACCAGTTTAGTGTACGCGAAGTCGAGGCAGACGTCGTCGCGGCAGCGACAACGGACGCCGAGACGAGCCCGTGACATCAGAGCCTCACCAGCTTAGTGTACGCGAAGTCGAGGCGGACGTCGTCGCGGCAGCGACGACGGAAGCCGAGACGAGCCCGTGACATCAGAGCCTCACCAGCTTAGTGTACCCGAAGTCGAGGCGAACATCGTCGCGGCAGCAACGACGGACGCCGAGACGAGCCCGTGACATAAGAGCCTCACCAGCTTACTGTACGCGAAGTCGAGGCGGACGTCGTCGTGGCAACGACGACGGACGCAGAGACGAGCCCGTGACATCAAAGACTCACCAGCTTGGTGTACGCGAAGTCGAGGCGGACGTCGTCGCGGCAGCGACGACGGACGCTGAGACGAGTCCGTGACATCAGAGCCTCACCAGCTATCTTACTGTTTAGGGAGGGGGGGTGGTGGGAGGATGGCACACTTTTATATACCTTTCAAAATGAAAAGGAAACAGAAGTGAACCACTGTGCTTAGTGTAGGTACGCGAAGGCGAGGCGGACGTCGTCGCGGCAGCGACGACGGTCGCCGAGATGAGCCCGTGACATCAAAGCCTCACCAGCTTAGTGTACGCGAAGTCGAGGCGGACGTCGTCGCGGCAGCGACGACGGACGCCGAGACGAGCCCATGACATCAGAGCCTCACCAGTTTAGTGTACGCGAAGTCGAGGCAGACGTCGTCGCGGCAGCGACAACGGACGCCGAGACGAGCCCGTGACATCAGAGCCTCACCAGCTTAGTGTACGCGAAGTCGAGGCGGACGTCGTCGCGGCAGCGACGACGGACGCCGAGACGAGCCCGTGACATCAGAGCCTCACCAGCTATCATAGGGATTAGGGTGGGGGGAGGATGGCACCCTTTTATATACCTTTCAAAATTAAAGGGAAACAGAAGTGAACCACTGTGCTTAGTGTAGGTACGCGAAGTTGAGGCGGACGTCGTCGCGGCAACGACGACGGACGCCGAGACGAGCCCGTGACATCAAAGCCTCACCAGCTTAGTGTACGCGAAGTCGAGGCGGACGTCGTCGCGGCAGCGACGACGGACGCCGAGACGAGCCCGTGACATCAGAGCCTCACCAGTTTAGTGTACGCGAAGTCGAGGCAGACGTCGTCGCGGCAGCGACACCGGACGCCGAGACGAACCCGTGACATCAGAGCCTCACAACCTTCGTGAACGCGAAGTCGAGGCAGACGTCGTCGCGGCAGCGACGACGGACGCCGAGACGAGCCCGTGACATCAAAGCCTCACCAGCTTAGTGTACGCGAAGTCGAGGCGGACGTCGTCGCGGCAGCGACGACGGACGCCGAGACGAGCCCGTGACATAAGAGCCTCACCAGCTTACTGTACGCGAAGTCGAGGCGGACGTCGTCGTGGCAACGACGACGGACGCAGAGACGAGCCCGTGACATCAAAGACTCACCAGCTTGGTGTACGCGAAGTCGAGGCGGACGTCGTCGCGGCAGCGACGACGGACGCTGAGACGAGCCCGTGACATCAGAGCCTCACCAGCTATCTTACTGTTTAGGGAGGGGGGGGTGGTGGGAGGATGGCACACTTTTATATACCTTTCAAAATGAAAAGGAAACAGAAGTGAACCACTGTGCTTAGTGTAGGTACGCGAAGGCGAGGCGGACGTCATCGCGGCAGCGACGACGGACGCCGAGACGAGCCCGTGACATCAAAGCCTCACCAGCTTAGTGTACGCGAAGTCGAGGCGGACTTCGTCGCGGTAGCGACGACGGACGCCGAGACGAGCCCGTGACATCAGAGCCTTACCAGCTATCATAGGGATTAGGGTGGGGGGGGGAGGATGGCACCCTTTTATATACCTTTCAAAATGAAAGGGAAACAAAAGTGAACCACTGTGCTTAGTGTAGGTACGCGAAGTTGAGGCGGACGTCGTCGCGGCAGCGGCGACGGACGCCGAGATGAGCCCGTGACATCAAAGCCTCACCAGCTTAGTGTACGCGAAGTCGAGGCGGACGTCGTCGCGGCAGCGACGACGGACGCCGAGACGAGCCCGTGACATCAGAGCCTCACCAGTTTAGTGTACGCGAAGTCGAGGCAGACGTCGTCGCGGCAGCGACAACGGACGCCGAGACGAGCCCGTGACATCAGAGCCTCACCAGCTTAGTGTACGCGAAGTCGAGGCGGACGTCGTCGCGGCAGCGACCACGAACGCCGAGACGAGCCCGTGACATCAGAGCCTCACCAGCTTAGTGTACGCGAAGTCGAGGCGGACGTCGTCGCGGCAGCGACGACGGACGCCGAGATGAGCCCGTGAGATCAGAGCCTCACCAGTTTAGTGTACGCGAAGTCGAGGCAGACGTCATCGCGGCAGCGACAACGGACGCCGAGACGAGCCCGTGACATCAGAGCCTCACCAGCTTAGTGTACGCGAAGTCGAGGCGGACGTCGTCACGGCAGCGACGACGGACGCCGAGACGAGCCCGTGACATCAGAGCCTCACCAACTATGTTAGGGTTTAGGGTGGGGGGGAGGATGGCACCCTTTTATATACCTTTCAAAATAAAAGGGAAACAGAACTGAACCACTGTGCTTAGTGTAGGTACGCTTAGTCGAGGCGAACGTCGTCGCGGCAGCGACGATGGACTCCGAGACGAGCCCGTGACATCAAAGCCTCACCAGCTTAGTGTATGCGAAGTCGAGGCGGACGTCGTCGCGGCAGCGACGACGGACGCCGAGACGAGCCCGTGACATAAGAGCCTCACCAGCTTACTGTACGCGAAGTCGAGGCAGACGTCGTCGCGGCAGCGACAACGGACGCCGAGACGAGCCCGTGACACCAGAGCCTCACCAGCTTAGTGTACGCGAAGTCGAGGCGGACGTCGTCGCGGCAGCGACGACGGATGCCGAGACGAGCCCGTGACATCAGAGCCTCACCAGCTTAGTGTACGCGAAGTCGAGGCGGACGTTGTCGCGGCAGCGACGACGGACGCCGAGATGAGCCCGTGAGATCAGAGCCTCACCAGTTTAGTGTACGCGAAGTCGAGGCAGACGTCGTCGCGGCAGCGACAACGGACGCCGAGACGAGCCCGTGACATCAGAGCCTCACCAGCTTAGTGTACGCGAAGTCGAGGCGGACGTCGTCGCGGCAGCGACGACGGAAGCCGAGACGAGCCCGTGACATCAGAGCCTCACCAGCTTAGTGTACCCGAAGTCGAGGCGAACATCGTCGCGGCAGCAACGACGGACGCCGAGACGAGCCCGTGACATAAGAGCCTCACCAGCTTACTGTACGCGAAGTCGAGGCGGACGTCGTCGTGGCAACGACGACGGACGCAGAGACGAGCCCGTGACATCAAAGACTCACCAGCTTGGTGTACGCGAAGTCGAGGCGGACGTCGTCGCGGCAGCGACGACGGACGCTGAGACGAGCCCGTGACATCAGAGCCTCACCAGCTATCTTACTGTTTAGGGAGGGGGGGTGGTGGGAGGATGGCACACTTTTATATACCTTTCAAAATGAAAAGGAAACAGAAGTGAACCACTGTGCTTAGTGTAGGTACGCGAAGGCGAGGCGGACGTCGTCGCGGCAGCGACGACGGTCGCCGAGATGAGCCCGTGACATCAAAGCCTCACCAGCTTAGTGTACGCGAAGTCGAGGCGGACGTCGTCGCGGCAGCGACGACGGACGCCGAGACGAGCCCATGACATCAGAGCCTCACCAGTTTAGTGTACGCGAAGTCGAGGCAGACGTCGTCGCGGCAGCGACAACGGACGCCGAGACGAGCCCGTGACATCAGAGCCTCACCAGCTTAGTGTACGCGAAGTCGAGGCGGACGTCGTCGCGGCAGCGACGACGGACGCCGAGACGAGCCCGTGACATCAGAGCCTCACCAGCTATCATAGGGATTAGGGTGGGGGGAGGATGGCACCCTTTTATATACCTTTCAAAATTAAAGGGAAACAGAAGTGAACCACTGTGCTTAGTGTAGGTACGCGAAGTTGAGGCGGACGTCGTCGCGGCAACGACGACGGACGCCGAGACGAGCCCGTGACATCAAAGCCTCACCAGCTTAGTGTACGCGAAGTCGAGGCGGACGTCGTCGCGGCAGCGACGACGGACGCCGAGACGAGCCCGTGACATCAGAGCCTCACCAGTTTAGTGTACGCGAAGTCGAGGCAGACGTCGTCGCGGCAGCGACACCGGACGCCGAGACGAACCCGTGACATCAGAGCCTCACAACCTTCGTGAACGCGAAGTCGAGGCAGACGTCGTCGCGGCAGCGACGACGGACGCCGAGACGAGCCCGTGACATCAAAGCCTCACCAGCTTAGTGTACGCGAAGTCGAGGCGGACGTCGTCGCGGCAGCGACGACGGACGCCGAGACGAGCCCGTGACATAAGAGCCTCACCAGCTTACTGTACGCGAAGTCGAGGCGGACGTCGTCGTGGCAACGACGACGGACGCAGAGACGAGCCCGTGACATCAAAGACTCACCAGCTTGGTGTACGCGAAGTCGAGGCGGACGTCGTCGCGGCAGCGACGACGGACGCTGAGACGAGCCCGTGACATCAGAGCCTCACCAGCTATCTTACTGTTTAGGGAGGGGGGGGTGGTGGGAGGATGGCACACTTTTATATACCTTTCAAAATGAAAAGGAAACAGAAGTGAACCACTGTGCTTAGTGTAGGTACGCGAAGGCGAGGCGGACGTCGTCGCGGCAGTGACGACGGTCGCCGAGATGAGCCCGTGACATCAAAGCCTCACCAGCTTAGTGTACGCGAAGTCGAGGCGGACGTCGTCGCGGCAGCGACGACGGACGCCGAGACGAGCCCATGACATCAGAGCCTCACCAGTTTAGTGTACGCGAAGTCGAGGCAGACGTCGTCGCGGCAGCGACAACGGACGCCGAGACGAGCCCGTGACATCAGAGCCTCACCAGCTTAGTGTACGCGAAGTCGAGGCGGACGTCGTCGCGGCAGCGACGACGGACGCCGAGACGAGCCCGTGACATCAGAGCCTCACCAGCTATCATAGGGATTAGGGTGGGGGGAGGATGGCACCCTTTTATATACCTTTCAAAATTAAAGGGAAACAGAAGTGAACCACTGTGCTTAGTGTAGGTACGCGAAGTTGAGGCGGACGTCGTCGCGGCAACGACGACGGACGCCGAGACGAGCCCGTGACATCAAAGCCTCACCAGCTTAGTGTACGCGAAGTCGAGGCGGACGTCGTCGCGGCAGCGACGACGGACGCCGAGACGAGCCCGTGACATCAGAGCCTCACCAGTTTAGTGTACGCGAAGTCGAGGCAGACGTCGTCGCGGCAGCGACAACGGACGCCGAGACGAACCCGTGACATCAGAGCCTCACCAGCTTCGTGTACGCGAAGTCGAGGCGGACGTCGTCACGGCAGCGACGACGGACGCAGAGACAAGCCCGTGACATCAGAGCCTCACCATCTTAGTGTACGCGAAGTCGAGGCGGACGTCGTTGCGCCAGCGACGACGGACGCCGAGATGAGCCCGTGAGATCAGAGCCTCACCAGTTTAGTGTACGCGAAGTCGAGGCAGACGTCGTCGCGGCAGCGACAACGGACGCCGAGACGAGCCCGTGACATCAGAGCCTCACCAGCTTAGTGTACGCGAAGTCGAGGCGGACGTCGTCGCGGCAGCGACGACGGAAGCCGAGACGAGCCCGTGACATCAGAGCCTCACCAGCTTAGTGTACGCGAAGTCGAGGCGGACGTCGTCGCGGCAGCGACGACGGAAGCCGAGACGAGCCCGTGACATCAGAGCCTCACCAGCTTAGTGTACCCGAAGTCGAGGCGAACATCGTCGCGGCAGCAACGACGGACGCCGAGACGAGCCCGTGACATCAGAGCCTCACCAGCTTAGTGTACCCGAAGTCGAGGCGAACATCGTCGCGGCAGCAACGACGGACGCCGAGACGAGCCCGTGACATCAAAGCCTCACCAGCTTAGTGTACGCGAAGTCGAGGCGGACGTCGTCGCGGCAGCGACGACGGACGCCGAGACGAGCCCGTGACATCAGAGCCTCACCAGTTTAGTGTACGCGAAGTCGAGGCAGACGTCGTCGCGGCAGCGACAACGGACGCCGAGACGAACCCGTGACACCAGAGCCTCACCAGCTTAGTGTACGCGAAGTCGAGGCGGACGTCGTCGCGGCAGCGACGACGGATGCCGAGACGAGCCCGTGACATCAGAGCCTCACCAGCTTAGTGTACGCGAAGTCGAGGCGGACGTTGTCGCGGCAGCGACGACGGACGCCGAGATGAGCCCGTGAGATCAGAGCCTCACCAGTTTAGTGTACGCGAAGTCGAGGCAGACGTCGTCGCGGCAGCGACAACGGACGCCGAGACGAGCCCGTGACATCAGAGCCTCACCAGCTTAGTGTACGCGAAGTCGAGGCGGACGTCGTCGCGGCAGCGACGATGGAAGCCGAGACGAGCCCGTGACATCAGAGCCTCACCAGCTTAGTGTACCCGAAGTCGAGGCGAACATCGTCGCGGCAGCAACGACGGACGCCGAGACGAGCCCGTGACATAAGAGCCTCACCAGCTTACTGTACGCGAAGTCGAGGCGGACGTCGTCGTGGCAACGACGACGGACGCAGAGACGAGCCCGTGACATCAAAGACTCACCAGCTTGGTGTACGCGAAGTCGAGGCGGACGTCGTCGCGGCAGCGACGACGGACGCTGAGACGAGCCCGTGACATCAGAGCCTCACCAGCTATCTTACTGTTTAGGGAGGGGGGGTGGTGGGAGGATGGCACACTTTTATATACCTTTCAAAATGAAAAGGAAACAGAAGTGAACCACTGTGCTTAGTGTAGGTACGCGAAGGCGTGGCGGACGTCGTCGCGGCAGCGACGACGGTCGCCGAGATGAGCCCGTGACATCAAAGCCTCACCAGCTTAGTGTACGCGAAGTCGAGGCGGACGTCGTCGCGGCAGCGACGACGAACGCCGAGACGAGCCCATGACATCAGAGCCTCACCAGCTTAGTGTACGCGAAGTCGAGGCGGACGTCGTCGCGGCAGCGACGACGGACGCCGAGACGAGCCCGTGACATCAGAGCCTCACCAGCTATCATAGGGATTAGGGTGGGGGGAGGATGGCACCCTTTTATATACCTTTCAAAATTAAAGGGAAACAGAAGTGAACCACTGTGCTTAGTGTAGGTACGCGAAGTTGAGGCGGACGTCGTCGCGGCAACGACGACGGACGCCGAGACGAGCCCGTGACATCAAAGCCTCACCAGCTTAGTGTACGCGAAGTCGAGGCGGACGTCGTCGCGGCAGCGACGACGGACGCCGAGACGAGCCCGTGACATCAGAGCCTCACCAGTTTAGTGTACGCGAAGTCGAGGCAGACGTCGTCGCGGCAGCGACAACGGACGCCGAGACGAACCCGTGACATCAGAGCCTCACCAGCTTCGTGTACGCGAAGTCGAGGCGGACGTCGTCACGGCAGCGACGACGGACGCCGAGACAAGCCCGTGACATCAGAGCCTCACCATCTTAGTGTACGCGAAGTCGAGGCGGACGTCGTCGCGGCAGCGACGACGGACGCTGAGACGAGCCCGTGACATCAGAGCCTCACCAGCTATCTTACTGTTTAGGGAGGGGGGGTGGTGGGAGGATGGCACACTTTTATATACCTTTCAAAATGAAAAGGAAACAGAAGTGAACCACTGTGCTTAGTGTAGGTACGCGAAGGCGAGGCGGACGTCGTCGCGGCAGCGACGACGGTCGCCGAGATGAGCCCGTGACATCAAAGCCTCACCAGCTTAGTGTACGCGAAGTCGAGGCGGACGTCGTCGCGGCAGCGACGACGGACGCCGAGACGAGCCCATGACATCAGAGCCTCACCAGCTTAGTGTACGCGAAGTCGAGGCGGACGTCGTCGCGGCAGCGACGACGGACGCCGAGACGAGCCCGTGACATCAGAGCCTCACCAGCTATCTTACTGTTTAGGGAGGGGGGGGTGGTGGGAGGATGGCACACTTTTATATACCTTTCAAAATGAAAAGGAAACAGAAGTGAACCACTGTGCTTAGTGTAGGTACGCGAAGGCGAGGCGGACGTCGTCGCGGCAGCGACGACGGTCGCCGAGATGAGCCCGTGACATCAAAGCCTCACCAGCTTAGTGTACGCGAAGTCGAGGCGGACGTCGTCGCGGCAGCGACGACGGACGCCGAGACGAGCCCATGACATCAGAGCCTCACCAGTTTAGTGTACGCGAAGTCGAGGCAGACGTCGTTACGGCAGCGACAACGGACGCCGAGACGAGCCCGTGACATCAGAGCCTAACCAGCTTAGTGTACGCGAAGTCGAGGCGGACGTCGTCGCGGCAGCGACGACGGACGCCGAGACGAGCCCGTGACATCAGAGCCTCACCAGCTATCATAGGGATTAGGGTGGGGGGGAGGATGGCACCCTTTTATATACCTTTCAAAATTAAAGGGAAACAGAAGTGAACCACTGTGCTTAGTGTAGGTACGCGAAGTTGAGGCGGACGTCGTCGCGGCAACGACGACGGACGCCGAGACGAGCCCGTGACATCAAAGCCTCACCAGCTTAGTGTACGCGAAGTCGAGGCGGACGTCGTCGCGGCAGCGACGACGGACGCCGAGACGAGCCCGTGACATCAGAGCCTCACCAGTTTAGTGTACGCGAAGTCGAGGCAGACGTCGTCGCGGCAGCGACACCGGACGCCGAGACGAACCCGTGACATCAGCGCCTCACAACCTTCGTGAACGCGAAGTCGAGGCAGACGTCGTCGCGGCAGCGACGACGGACGCCGAGACGAGCCCGTGACATCAAAGCCTCACCAGCTTAGTGTACGCGAAGTCGAGGCGGACGTCGTCGCGGCAGCGACGACGGACGCCGAGACGAGCCCGTGACATAAGAGCCTCACCAGCTTACTGTACGCGAAGTCGAGGCGGACGTCGTCGTGGCAACGACGACGGACGCAGAGACGAGCCCGTGACATCAAAGACTCACCAGCTTGGTGTACGCGAAGTCGAGGCGGACGTCGTAGCGGCAGCGACGACGGACGCTGAGACGAGCCCGTGACATCAGAGCCTCACCAGCTATCTTAGGGTTTAGGGTGGGGGGGAGGATGGCACCCTTTTATATATCTTTCAAAATGAAAAGGAAACAGAAGTGAACCACTATGCTTAGTGTAGGTACGCGAAGTCGAGGCGGACGTCGTCGCGGCAGCGACGACGGACGCCGAGACGAGCCCGTGACATCAAAGCCTCACCAGCTTAGTGTACGCGAAGTCAAGGCGGACGTCGTCGCGGCAGCGACGACGGACGCCTAGACGAGCCCGTGACATAAGAGCCTCACCAGCTTACTGTACGCGAAGTCGAGGCGGACGTCGTCGTGGCAACGACGACGGACGCAGAGACGAGCCCGTGACATCAAAGACTCACCAGCTTGGTGTACGCGAAGTCGAGGCGGACGTCGTCGCGGCAGCGACGACGGACGCTGAGACGAGCCCGTGACATCAGAGCCTCACCAGCTATCTTAGGGTTTAGGGTGGGGGGGAGGATGGCACCCTTTTATATATCTTTCAAAATGAAAAGGAAACAGAAGTGAACCACTGTGCTTAGTGTAGGTACGCGAAGTCGAGGCGGACGTCGTCGCGGCAGCGACCACGAACGCCGAGACGAGCCCGTGACATCAGAGCCTCACCAGCTTAGTGTACGCGAAGTCGAGGCGGACGTCGTCGCGGCAGCGACGACGGACGCCGAGATGAGCCCGTGAGATCAGAGCCTCACCAGTTTAGTGTACGCGAAGTCGAGGCAGACGTCATCGCGGCAGCGACAACGGACGCCGAGACGAGCCCGTGACATCAGAGCCTCACCAGCTTAGTGTACGCGAAGTCGAGGCGGACGTCGTCGCGGCAGCGACGACGGACGCCGAGACGAGCCCGTGACATCAGAGCCTCACCAACTATGTTAGGGTTTAGGGTGGGGGGGTGGTGGGAGGATGGCACCCTTTTATATACCTTTCAAAATAAAAGGGAAACAGAACTGAACCACTGTGCTTAGTGTAGGTACGCGAAGTCGAGGCGAACGTCGTCGCGGCAGCGACGATGGACGCCGAGACGAGCCCGTGACATCAAAGCCTCACCAGCTTAGTGTATGCGAAGTCGAGGTGGACGTCGTCGCGGCAGCGACGACGGACGCCGAGACGAGCCCGTGACATAAGAGCCTCACCAGCTTACTGTACGCGAAGTCGAGGCAGACGTCGTCGCGGCAGCGACAACGGACGCCGAGACGAGCCCGTGACACCAGAGCCTCACCAGCTTAGTGTACGCAAAGTCGAGGCGGACGTCGTCGCGACAGCGACGACGGATGCCGAGACGAGCCCGTGACATCAGAGCCTCACAACCTTCGTGAACGCGAAGTCGAGGCAGACGTCGTCGCGGCAGCAACGACGGACGCCGAGACGAGCCCGTGACATCAAAGCCTCACCAGCTTAGTGTACGCGAAGTCGAGGCGGACGTCGTCGCGGCAGCGACGACGGACGCCGAGACGAGCCCGTGACATAAGAGCCTCACCAGCTTACTGTACGCCAAGTCGAGGCGGACGTCGTCGTGGCAACGACGAAGGACGCAGAGACGAGCCCGTGACATCAAAGACTCACCAGCTTGGTGTACGCGAAGTCGAGGCGGACGTCGTCGCGGCAGCGACGACGGACGCTGAGACGAGCCCGTGACATCAGAGCCTCACCAGCTATCTTACTGTTTAGGGAGGGGGGGGTGGTGGGAGGATGGCACACTTTTATATACCTTTCAAAATGAAAAGGAAACAGAAGTGAACCACTGTGCTTAGTGTAGGTACGCGAAGGCGAGGCGGACGTCGTCGCGGCAGCGACGACGGTCGCCGAGATGAGCCCGTGACATCAAAGCCTCACCAGCTTAGTGTACGCGAAGTCGAGGCGGACGTCGTCGCGGCAGCGACGACGGACGCCGAGACGAGCCCATGACATCAGAGCCTCACCAGTTTAGTGTACGCGAAGTCGAGGCAGACGTCGTTACGGCAGCGACAACGGACGCCGAGACGAGCCCGTGACATCAGAGCCTAACCAGCTTAGTGTACGCGAAGTCGAGGCGGACGTCGTCGCGGCAGCGACGACGGACGCCGAGACGAGCCCGTGACATCAGAGCCTCACCAGCTATCATAGGGATTAGGGTGGGGGGGAGGATGGCACCCTTTTATATACCTTTCAAAATTAAAGGGAAACAGAAGTGAACCACTGTGCTTAGTGTAGGTACGCGAAGTTGAGGCGGACGTCGTCGCGGCAACGACGACGGACGCCGAGACGAGCCCGTGACATCAAAGCCTCACCAGCTTAGTGTACGCGAAGTCGAGGCGGACGTCGTCGCGGCAGCGACGACGGACGCCGAGACGAGCCCGTGACATCAGAGCCTCACCAGTTTAGTGTACGCGAAGTCGAGGCAGACGTCGTCGCGGCAGCGACACCGGACGCCGAGACGAACCCGTGACATCAGCGCCTCACAACCTTCGTGAACGCGAAGTCGAGGCAGACGTCGTCGCGGCAGCGACGACGGACGCCGAGACGAGCCCGTGACATCAAAGCCTCACCAGCTTAGTGTACGCGAAGTCGAGGCGGACGTCGTCGCGGCAGCGACGACGGACGCCGAGACGAGCCCGTGACATAAGAGCCTCACCAGCTTACTGTACGCGAAGTCGAGGCGGACGTCGTCGTGGCAACGACGACGGACGCAGAGACGAGCCCGTGACATCAAAGACTCACCAGCTTGGTGTACGCGAAGTCGAGGCGGACGTCGTCGCGGCAGCGACGACGGACGCTGAGACGAGCCCGTGACATCAGAGCCTCACCAGCTATCTTAGGGTTTAGGGTGGGGGGGAGGATGGCACCCTTTTATATATCTTTCAAAATGAAAAGGAAACAGAAGTGAACCACTGTGCTTAGTGTAGGTACGCGAAGTCGAGGCGGACGTCGTCGCGGCAGCGACGACGGACGCCGAGACGAGCCCGTGACATCAAAGCCTCACCAGCTTAGTGTACGCGAAGTCAAGGCGGACGTCGTCGCGGCAGCGACGACGGACGCCTAGACGAGCCCGTGACATAAGAGCCTCACCAGCTTACTGTACGCGAAGTCGAGGCGGACGTCGTCGTGGCAACGACGACGGACGCAGAGACGAGCCCGTGACATCAAAGACTCACCAGCTTGGTGTACGCGAAGTCGAGGCGGACGTCGTCGCGGCAGCGACGACGGACGCTGAGACGAGCCCGTGACATCAGAGCCTCACCAGCTATCTTAGGGTTTAGGGTGGGGGGGAGGATGGCACCCTTTTATATATCTTTCAAAATGAAAAGGAAACAGAAGTGAACCACTGTGCTTAGTGTAGGTACGCGAAGTCGAGGCGGACGTCGTCGCGGCAGCGACCACGAACGCCGAGACGAGCCCGTGACATCAGAGCCTCACCAGCTTAGTGTACGCGAAGTCGAGGCGGACGTCGTCGCGGCAGCGACGACGGACGCCGAGATGAGCCCGTGAGATCAGAGCCTCACCAGTTTAGTGTACGCGAAGTCGAGGCAGACGTCATCGCGGCAGCGACAACGGACGCCGAGACGAGCCCGTGACATCAGAGCCTCACCAGCTTAGTGTACGCGAAGTCGAGGCGGACGTCGTCGCGGCAGCGACGACGGACGCCGAGACGAGCCCGTGACATCAGAGCCTCACCAACTATGTTAGGGTTTAGGGTGGGTGGGGTGGTGGGAGGATGGCACCCTTTTATATACCTTTCAAAATAAAAGGGAAACAGAACTGAACCACTGTGCTTAGTGTAGGTACGCGAAGTCGAGGCGAACGTCGTCGCGGCAGCGACGATGGACGCCGAGACGAGCCCGTGACATCAAAGCCTCACCAGCTTAGTGTATGCGAAGTCGAGGCGGACGTCGTCGCGGCAGCGACGACGGACGCCGAGACGAGCCCGTGACATAAGAGCCTCACCAGCTTACTGTACGCGAAGTCGAGGCAGACGTCGTCGCGGCAGCGACAACGGACGCCGAGACGAGCCCGTGACATCAAAGCCTCACCAGCTTAGTGTACGCGAAGTCAAGGCGGACGTCGTCGCGGCAGCGACGACGGACGCCTAGACGAGCCCGTGACATAAGAGCCTCACCAGCTTACTGTACGCGAAGTCGAGGCGGACGTCGTCGTGGCAACGACGACGGACGCAGAGACGAGCCCGTGACATCAAAGACTCACCAGCTTGGTGTACGCGAAGTCGAGGCGGACGTCGTCGCGGCAGCGACGACGGACGCTGAGACGAGCCCGTGACATCAGAGCCTCACCAGCTATCTTAGGGTTTAGGGTGGGGGGGAGGATGGCACCCTTTTATATATCTTTCAAAATGAAAAGGAAACAGAAGTGAACCACTGTGCTTAGTGTAGGTACGCGAAGTCGAGGCGGACGTCGTCGCGGCAGCGACCACGAACGCCGAGACGAGCCCGTGACATCAGAGCCTCACCAGCTTAGTGTACGCGAAGTCGAGGCGGACGTCGTCGCGGCAGCGACGACGGACGCCGAGATGAGCCCGTGAGATCAGAGCCTCACCAGTTTAGTGTACGCGAAGTCGAGGCAGACGTCATCGCGGCAGCGACAACGGACGCCGAGACGAGCCCGTGACATCAGAGCCTCACCAGCTTAGTGTACGCGACGTCGAGGCGGACGTCGTCGCGGCAGCGACGACGGACGTCGAGACGAGCCCGTGACATCAGAGCCTCATCAACTATGTTAGGGTTTAGGGTGGGGGGGGTGGTGGGAGGATGGCACCCTTTTATATACCTTTCAAAATAAAAGGGAAACAGAACTGAACCACTGTGCTTAGTGTAGGTACGCGAAGTCGAGGCGAACGTCGTCGCGGCAGCGACGATGGACGCCGAGACGAGCCCGTGACATCAAAGCCTCACCAGCTTAGTGTATGCGAAGTCGAGGCGGACGTCGTCGCGGCAGCGACGACGGACGCCGAGACGAGCCCGTGACATAAGAGCCTCACCAGCTTACTGTACGCGAAGTCGAGGCAGACGTCGTCGCGGCAGCGACAACGGACGCCGAGACGAGCCCGTGACACCAGAGCCTCACCAGCTTAGTGTACGCGAAGTCGAGGCGGACGTCGTCGCGGCAGCGACGACGGATGCCGAGACGAGCCCGTGACATCAGAGCCTCACCAGCTTAGTGTACGCGAAGTCGAGGCGGACGTTGTCGCGGTAGCGACGACGGACGCCGAGATGAGCCCGTGAGATCAGAGCCTCACCAGTTTAGTGCACGCGAAGTCGAGGCAGACGTCGTCGCGGCTGCGACAACGGACGCCGAGACGAGCCCGTGACATCAGAGCCTCACCAGCTTAGTCTACGCGAAGTCGAGGCGGACGTCGTCGCGGCAGCGACGACGGAAGCCGAGACGAGCCCGTGACATCAGAGCCTCACCAGCTTAGTGTACCCGAAGTCGAGGCGAACATCGTCGCGGCAGCAACGACGGACGCCGAGACGAGCCCGTGACATAAGAGCCTCACCAGCTTACTGTACGCGAAGTCGAGGCGGACGTCATCGTGGCAACGACGACGGACGCAGAGACGAGCCCGTGACATCAAAGACTCACCAGCTTGGTGTACGCGAAGTCGAGGCGGACGTCGTCGCGGCAGCGACGACGGACGCTGAGACGAGCCCGTGACATCAGAGCCTCACCAGCTATCTTACTGTTTAGGGAGGGGGGGGGTGGTGGGAGGATGGCACACTTTTATATACCTTTCAAAATGAAAAGGAAACAGAAGTGAACCACTGTGCTTAGTGTAGGTACGCGAAGGCGAGGCGGACGTCGTCGCGGCAGCGACGACGGTCGCCGAGATGAGCCCGTGACATCAAAGCCTCACCAGCTTAGTGTACGCGAAGTCGAGGCGGACGTCGTCGCGGCAGCGATGACGGACGCCGAGACGAGCCCGTGACATCAGAGCCTCACCAGTTTAGTGTACGCGAAGTCGAGGCAGACGTCGTCGCGGCAGCGACAACGGACGCCGAGACGAGCCCGTGACCTCAAAGCCTCACCAGCTTAGTGTACGCGAAGTCGAGGCGGACGTCGTCGCGGCAGCGACGACGAACGTCGAGACGAGCCCGTGAAATCAGAGCCTCACCAGCTATCTTAGGGTTTAGGGTGGGGGGAGGCTGGCACCCTTTTATATATCTTTCAAAATGAAAAGGAAACAGAAGTGAACCACTGTGCTTAGTGTAGGTACGCGAAGTCGAGGCGGACGTCGTCGCGGCAGCGACGACGGACGCCGAGACGAGCCCGTGACATCAAAGCCTCACCAGCTTAGTGTACGCGAAGTCGAGGCGGACGTCGTCGCGGCAGCGACGACGGACGCCGAGACGAGCCCGTGACATAAGAGCCTCACCAGCTTACTGTACGCGAAGTCGAGGCGGACGTCGTCGTGGCAACGACGACGGACGCAGAGACGAGCCCGTGACATCAAAGACTCACCAGCTTGGTGTACGCGAAGTCGAGGCGGACGTCGTCGCGGCAGCGACGACGGATGCCGAGACGAGCCCGTGACATCAGAGCCTCACCAGCTTACTGTACGCGAAGTCGAGGCAGACGTCGTCGCGGCAGCGACAACGGACGCCGAGACGAGCCCGTGACACCAGAGCCTCACCAGCTTAGTGTACGCGAAGTCGAGGCGGACGTCGTCGCGGCAGCGACGACGGATGCCGAGACGAGCCCGTGACATCAGAGCCTCACCAGCTTAGTGTACGCGAAGTCGAGGCGGACGTTGTCGCGGTAGCGACGACGGACGCCGAGATGAGCCCGTGAGATCAGAGCCTCACCAGTTTAGTGCACGCGAAGTCGAGGCAGACGTCGTCGCGGCTGCGACAACGGACGCCGAGACGAGCCCGTGACATCAGAGCCTCAACAGCTTAGTCTACGCGAAGTCGAGGCGGACGTCGTCGCGGCAGCGACGACGGAAGCCGAGACGAGCCCGTGACATCAGAGCCTCACCAGCTTAGTGTACCCGAAGTCGAGGCGAACATCGTCGCGGCAGCAACGACGGACGCCGAGACGAGCCCGTGACATAAGAGCCTCACCAGCTTACTGTACGCGAAGTCGAGGCGGACGTCATCGTGGCAACGACGACGGACGCAGAGACGAGCCCGTGACATCAAAGACTCACCAGCTTGGTGTACGCGAAGTCGAGGCGGACGTCGTCGCGGCAGCGACGACGGACGCTGAGACGAGCCCGTGACATCAGAGTCTCACCAGCTATCTTACTGTTTAGGGAGGGGGGGGGGGTGGTGGGAGGATGGCACACTTTTATATACCTTTCAAAATGAAAAGGAAACAGAAGTGAACCACTGTGCTTAGTGTAGGTACGCGAAGGCGAGGCGGACGTCGTCGCGGCAGCGACGACGGTCGCCGAGATGAGCCCGTGACATCAAAGCCTCACCAGCTTAGTGTACGCGAAGTCGAGGCGGACGTCGTCGCGGCAGCGATGACGGACGCCGAGACGAGCCCGTGACATCAGAGCCTCACCAGTTTAGTGTACGCGAAGTCGAGGCAGACGTCGTCGCGGCAGCGACAACGGACGCCGAGACGAGCCCGTGACCTCAAAGCCTCACCAGCTTAGTGTACGCGAAGTCGAGGCGGACGTCGTCGCGGCAGCGACGACGAACGTCGAGACGAGCCCGTGAAATCAGAGCCTCACCAGCTATCTTAGGGTTTAGGGTGGGGGGAGGCTGGCACCCTTTTATATATCTTTCAAAATGAAAAGGAAACAGAAGTGAACCACTGTGCTTAGTGTAGGTACGCGAAGTCGAGGCGGACGTCGTCGCGGCAGCGACACCGGACGCCGAGACGAACCCGTGACATCAGAGCCTCACAACCTTCGTGAACGCGAAGTCGAGGCAGACGTCGTCGCGGCAGCGACGACGGACGCCGAGACGAGCCCGTGACATCAAAGCCTCACCAGCTTACTGTACGCGAAGTCGAGGCGGACGTCGTCGTGGCAACGACGACGGACACAGAGACGAGCCCGTGACATCAAAGACTCACCAGCTTGGTGTACGCGAAGTCGAGGCGGACGTCGTCGCGGCAGCGACGACGGACGCTGAGACGAGCCCGTGACATCAGAGCCTCACCAGCTATCTTACTGTTTAGGGAGGGGGGGTGGTGGGAGGATGGCACACTTTTATATACCTTTCAAAATGAAAAGGAAACAGAAGTGAACCACTGTGCTTAGTGTAGGTACGCGAAGGCGAGGCGGACGTCGTCGCGGCAGCGACGACGGTCGCCGAGACGAGCCCGTGACATCAAAGCCTCACCAGCTTAGTGTACGCGAAGTCGAGGCGGACGTCGTCGCGGCAGCGACGACGGACGCCGAGACGAGCCCGTGACATAAGAGCCTCACCAGCTTACTGTACGCGAAGTCGAGGCGGACGTCGTCGTGGCAACGACGACGGACGCAGAGACGAGCCCGTGACATCAAAGACTCACCAGCTTGGTGTACGCGAAGTCGAGGCGGACGTCGTCGCGGCAGCGACGACGGACGCTGAGACGAGCCCGTGACATCAGAGCCTCACCAGCTATCTTAGGGTTTAGGGTGGGGGGGAGGATGGCACCCTTTTATATATCTTTCAAAATGAAAAGGAAACAGAAGTGAACCACTGTGCTTAGTGTAGGTACGCGAAGTCGAGGCGGACGTCGTCGCGGCAGCGACCACGAACGCCGAGACGAGCCCGTGACATCAGAGCCTCACCAGCTTAGTGTACGCGAAGTCGAGGCGGACGTCGTCGCGGCAGCGACGACGGACGCCGAGATGAGCCCGTGAGATCAGAGCCTCACCAGTTTAGTGTACGCGAAGTCGAGGCAGACGTCATCGCGGCAGCGACAACGGACGCCGAGACGAGCCCGTGACATCAGAGCCTCACCAGCTTAGTGTACGCGAAGTCGAGGCGGACGTCGTCGCGGCAGCGACGACGGACGCCGAGACGAGCCCGTGACATCAGAGCCTCACCAACTATGTTAGGGTTTAGGGTGGGGGGGGGTGGTGGGAGGATGGCACCCTTTTATATACCTTTCAAAATAAAAGGGAAACAGAACTGAACCACTGTGCTTAGTGTAGGTACGCGAAGTCGAGGCGAACGTCGTCGCGGCAGCGACGATGGACGCCGAGACGAGCCCGTGACATCAAAGCCTCACCAGCTTAGTGTATGCGAAGTCGAGGCGGACGTCGTCGCGGCAGCGACGACGGACGCCGAGACGAGCCCGTGACATAAGAGCCTCACCAGCTTACTGTACGCGAAGTCGAGACAGACGTCGTCGCGGCAGCGACAACGGACGCCGAGACGAGCCCGTGACATCAAAGCCTCACCAGCTTAGTGTACGCGAAGTCAAGGCGGACGTCGTCGCGGCAGCGACGACGGACGCCTAGACGAGCCCGTGACATAAGAGCCTCACCAGCTTACTGTACGCGAAGTCGAGGCGGACGTCGTCGTGGCAACGACGACGGACGCAGAGACGAGCCCGTGACATCAAAGACTCACCAGCTTGGTGTACGCGAAGTCGAGGCGGACGTCGTCGCGGCAGCGACGACGGACGCTGAGACGAGCCCGTGACATCAGAGCCTCACCAGCTATCTTAGGGTTTAGGGTGGGGGGGAGGATGGCACCCTTTTATATATCTTTCAAAATGAAAAGGAAACAGAAGTGAACCACTGTGCTTAGTGTAGGTACGCGAAGTCGAGGCGGACGTCGTCGCGGCAGCGACCACGAACGCCGAGACGAGCCCGTGACATCAGAGCCTCACCAGCTTAGTGTACGCGAAGTCGAGGCGGACGTCGTCGCGGCAGCGACGACGGACGCCGAGATGAGCCCGTGAGATCAGAGCCTCACCAGTTTAGTGTACGCGAAGTCGAGGCAGACGTCATCGCGGCAGCGACAACGGACGCCGAGACGAGCCCGTGACATCAGAGCCTCACCAGCTTAGTGTACGCGACGTCGAGGCGGACGTCGTCGCGGCAGCGACGACGGACGCCGAGACGAGCCCGTGACATCAGAGCCTCACCAACTATGTTAGGGTTTAGGGTGGGGGGGGTGGTGGGAGGATGGCACCCTTTTATATACCTTTCAAAATAAAAGGGAAACAGAACTGAACCACTGTGCTTAGTGTAGGTACGCGAAGTCGAGGCGAACGTCGTCGCGGCAGCGACGATGGACGCCGAGACGAGCCCGTGACATCAAAGCCTCACCAGCTTAGTGTATGCGAAGTCGAGGCGGACGTCGTCGCGGCAGCGACGACGGACGCCGAGACGAGCCCGTGACATAAGAGCCTCACCAGCTTACTGTACGCGAAGTCGAGGCAGACGTCGTCGCGGCAGCGACAACGGACGCCGAGACGAACCCGTGACACCAGAGCCTCACCAGCTTAGTGTACGCGAAGTCGAGGCGGACGTCGTCGCGGCAGCGACGACGGATGCCGAGACGAGCCCGTGACATCAGAGCCTCACCAGCTTAGTGTACGCGAAGTCGAGGCGGACGTTGTCGCGGTAGCGACGACGGACGCCGAGATGAGCCCGTGAGATCAGAGCCTCACCAGTTTAGTGCACGCGAAGTCGAGGCAGACGTCGTCGCGGCTGCGACAACGGACGCCGAGACGAGCCCGTGACATCAGAGCCTCACCAGCTTAGTCTACGCGAAGTCGAGGCGGACGTCGTCGCGGCAGCGACGACGGAAGCCGAGACGAGCCCGTGACATCAGAGCCTCACCAGCTTAGTGTACCCGAAGTCGAGGCGAACATCGTCGCGGCAGCAACGACGGACGCCGAGACGAGCCCGTGACATAAGAGCCTCACCAGCTTACTGTACGCGAAGTCGAGGCGGACGTCATCGTGGCAACGACGACGGACGCAGAGACGAGCCCGTGACATCAAAGACTCACCAGCTTGGTGTACGCGAAGTCGAGGCGGACGTCGTCGCGGCAGCGACGACGGACGCTGAGACGAGCCCGTGACATCAGAGCCTCACCAGCTATCTTACTGTTTAGGGAGGGGGGGGGGGTGGTGGGAGGATGGCACACTTTTATATACCTTTCAAAATGAAAAGGAAACAGAAGTGAACCACTGTGCTTAGTGTAGGTACGCGAAGGCGAGGCGGACGTCGTCGCGGCAGCGACGACGGTCGCCGAGATGAGCCCGTGACATCAAAGCCTCACCAGCTTAGTGTACGCGAAGTCGAGGCGGACGTCGTCGCGGCAGCGATGACGGACGCCGAGACGAGCCCGTGACATCAGAGCCTCACCAGTTTAGTGTACGCGAAGTCGAGGCAGACGTCGTCGCGGCAGCGACAACGGACGCCGAGACGAGCCCGTGACCTCAAAGCCTCACCAGCTTAGTGTACGCGAAGTCGAGGCGGACGTCGTCGCGGCAGCGACGACGAACGTCGAGACGAGCCCGTGAAATCAGAGCCTCACCAGCTATCTTAGGGTTTAGGGTGGGGGGAGGCTGGCACCCTTTTATATATCTTTCAAAATGAAAAGGAAACAGAAGTGAACCACTGTGCTTAGTGTAGGTACGCGAAGTCGAGGCGGACGTCGTCGCGGCAGCGACGACGGACGCCGAGACGAGCCCGTGACATCAAAGCCTCACCAGCTTAGTGTACGCGAAGTCGAGGCGGACGTCGTCGCGGCAGCGACGACGGACGCCGAGACGAGCCCGTGACATAAGAGCCTCACCAGCTTACTGTACGCGAAGTCGAGGCGGACGTCGTCGTGGCAACGACGACGGACGCAGAGACGAGCCCGTGACATCAAAGACTCACCAGCTTGGTGTACGCGAAGTCGAGGCGGACGTCGTCGCGGCAGCGACGACGGATGCCGAGACGAGCCCGTGACATCAGAGCCTCACCAGCTTACTGTACGCGAAGTCGAGGCAGACGTCGTCGCGGCAGCGACAACGGACGCCGAGACGAGCCCGTGACACCAGAGCCTCACCAGCTTAGTGTACGCGAAGTCGAGGCGGACGTCGTCGCGGCAGCGACGACGGATGCCGAGACGAGCCCGTGACATCAGAGCCTCACCAGCTTAGTGTACGCGAAGTCGAGGCGGACGTTGTCGCGGTAGCGACGACGGACGCCGAGATGAGCCCGTGAGATCAGAGCCTCACCAGTTTAGTGCACGCGAAGTCGAGGCAGACGTCGTCGCGGCTGCGACAACGGACGCCGAGACGAGCCCGTGACATCAGAGCCTCAACAGCTTAGTCTACGCGAAGTCGAGGCGGACGTCGTCGCGGCAGCGACGACGGAAGCCGAGACGAGCCCGTGACATCAGAGCCTCACCAGCTTAGTGTACCCGAAGTCGAGGCGAACATCGTCGCGGCAGCAACGACGGACGCCGAGACGAGCCCGTGACATAAGAGCCTCACCAGCTTACTGTACGCGAAGTCGAGGCGGACGTCATCGTGGCAACGACGACGGACGCAGAGACGAGCCCGTGACATCAAAGACTCACCAGCTTGGTGTACGCGAAGTCGAGGCGGACGTCGTCGCGGCAGCGACGACGGACGCTGAGACGAGCCCGTGACATCAGAGCCTCACCAGCTATCTTACTGTTTAGGGAGGGGGGGGGTGGTGGGAGGATGGCACACTTTTATATACCTTTCAAAATGAAAAGGAAACAGAAGTGAACCACTGTGCTTAGTGTAGGTACGCGAAGGCGAGGCGGACGTCGTCGCGGCAGCGACGACGGTCGCCGAGATGAGCCCGTGACATCAAAGCCTCACCAGCTTAGTGTACGCGAAGTCGAGGCGGACGTCGTCGCGGCAGCGATGACGGACGCCGAGACGAGCCCGTGACATCAGAGCCTCACCAGTTTAGTGTACGCGAAGTCGAGGCAGACGTCGTCGCGGCAGCGACAACGGACGCCGAGACGAGCCCGTGACCTCAAAGCCTCACCAGCTTAGTGTACGCGAAGTCGAGGCGGACGTCGTCGCGGCAGCGACGACGAACGTCGAGACGAGCCCGTGAAATCAGAGCCTCACCAGCTATCTTAGGGTTTAGGGTGGGGGGAGGCTGGCACCCTTTTATATATCTTTCAAAATGAAAAGGAAACAGAAGTGAACCACTGTGCTTAGTGTAGGTACGCGAAGTCGAGGCGGACGTCGTCGCGGCAGCGACGACGGACGCCGAGACGAGCCCGTGACATCAAAGCCTCACCAGCTTAGTGTACGCGAAGTCGAGGCGGACGTCGTCGCGGCAGCGACGACGGACGCCGAGACGAGCCCGTGACATAAGAGCCTCACCAGCTTACTGTACGCGAAGTCGAGGCGGACGTCGTCGTGGCAACGACGACGGACGCAGAGACGAGCCCGTGACATCAAAGACTCACCAGCTTGGTGTACGCGAAGTCGAGGCGGACGTCGTCGCGGCAGCGACGACGGACGCTGAGACGAGCCCGTGACATCAGAGCCTCACCAGCTATCTTAGGGTTTAGGGTGGGGGGGAGGATGGCACCCTTTTATATATCTTTCAAAATGAAAAGGAAACAGAAGTGAACCACTGTGCTTAGTGTAGGTACGCGAAGTCGAGGCGGACCTCGTCGCGGCAGCGACGACGGACGCCGAGACGAGCCCGTGACATCAAAGCCTCACCAGCTTAGTGTACGCGAAGTCAAGGCGGACGTCGTCGCGGCAGCGACGACGGACGCCGAGACGAGCCCGTGACATAAGAGCCTCACCAGCTTAATGTACGCGAAGTCGAGGCGGACGTCGTCGTGGCAACGACGACGGACGCAGAGACGAGCCCGTGACATCAAAGACTTACCAGCTTGGTGTATGCGAAGTCGAGGCGGACGTCGTCGCGGCAGCGACGACGGACGCCGAGACGAGCCCGTGACATCAGAGCCTCACCAGTTTAGTGTACGCGAAGTCGAGGCAGACGTCGTCGCGGCAGCGACAACGGACGCCGAGACGAGCCCGTGACATCAGAGCCTCACCTGCTTAGTGTACACGAAGTCGAGGCGGACGTCGTCGCGGCAGCGACGACGGATGCCGAGACGAGCCCGTGACATCAGAGCCTCACCAGCTTAGTGTACGCGAAGTCGAGGCGGACGTTGTCGCGGCAGCGACGACGGACGCCTAGATGAGCCCGTGAGATCAGAGCCTCACCAGTTTAGTGTACGCGAAGTCGAGGCAGACGTCGTCGCGGCAGCGACAACGGACGCCGAGACGAGCCCGTGACATCAGAGCCTCACCAGCTTAGTGTACGCGAAGTCGAGGCGGACGTCGTCGCGGCAGCGACGACGGACGCCGAGACGAGCCCGTGACATCAGAGCCTCACCAGCTTAGTGTACCCGAAGTCGAGGCGAACATCGTCGCGGCAGCGACGACGGACGCCGAGACGAGCCCGTGACATCAGAGCCTCACCAGCTATCATAGGGATTAGGGTGGGGGGGCGGATGGCACCCTTTTATATACCTTTCAAAATTAAAGGGAAACAGAAGTGAACCACTGTGCTTAGTGTAGGTACGCGAAGTTGAGGCGGACGTCGTCGCGGCAACGACGACGGACGCCGAGACGAGCCCGTGACATCAAAGCCTCACCAGCTTAGTGTACGCGAAGTCGAGGCGGACGTCGTCACGGCAGCGACGACGGACGCCGAGACGAGCCCGTGACATCAGAGCCTCACCAGTTTAGTGTACGCGAAGTCGAGGCAGACGTCGTCGCGGCAGCGAGAACGGACGCCGAGACGAACCCGTGACATCAGAGCCTCACCAGCTTCGTGAACGCGAAGTCGAGGCGGACGTCGTCGCGGCAGCGACGACGGACGCCGAGACGAGCCCGTGACATCAAAGCCTCACCAGCTTAGTGTACGCGAAGTCGAGGTGGACGTCGTCGCGGCAGCGACGACGGACGCCGAGACGAGCCCGTGACATAAGAGCCTCACCAGCTTACTGTACGCGAAGTCGAGGCGGACGTCGTCGTGGCAACGACGACGGACGCAGAGACGAGCCCGTGACATCAACGACTCACCAGCTTGGTGTACGCGAAGTCGAGGCGGACGTCGTCGCGGCAGCGACGACGGACGCTGAGACGAGCCCGTGACATCAGAGCCTCACCAGCTATCTTAGGGTTTAGGGCGGGGGGGGGGTGGTGGGAGGATGGCACACTTTTATATACCTTTCAAAATGAAAAGGAAACAGAAGTGAACCACTGTGCTTAGTGTAGGTACGCGAAGGCGAGGCGGACGTCGTCGCGGCAGCGACGACGGACGCCGAGATGAGCCCGTGACATCAAAGCCTCACCAGCTTAGTGTACGCGAAGTCGAGGCGGACGTCGTGGCGGCAGCGACGACGGACGCCGAGACGAGCCCGTGACATCAGAGCCTCACCAGTTTAGTGTACGCGAAGTCGAGGCAGACGTCGTCGCGGCAGCGACAACGGACGCCGAGACGAGCCCGTGACATCAGAGCCTCACCAGCTTAGTGTATGCGAAGTCGAGGCGGACGTCGTCGCGGCAGCGACGACGGATGCCGAGACGAGCCCGTGACATCAGAGCCTCACCAGCTTAGTGTACGCGAAGTCGAGGCGGACGTTGTCGCGGCAGCGACGACGGACGCCGAGATGAGCCTGTGAGATCAGAGCCTCACCAGTTTAGTGTACGCGAAGTCGAGGCAGACGTCGTCGCGGCAGCGACAACGGACGCCGAGACGAGCCCGTGACATCAGAGCCTCACCAGCTTAGTGTACGCGAAGTCGAGGCGGACGTCGTCGCGGCAGCGACGACGGACGCCGAGACGAGCCCGTGATATCAGAGCCTCACCAGCTTAGTGTACGCGAAGTCGAGGCGGACGTCGTCGCGGCAGCGACGACGGACGCCGAGACGAGCCCGTGATATCAGAGCCTCACCAGCTTAGTGTACCCGAAGTCGAGGCGAACATCGTCGCGGCAGCGACGACGGACGCCGAGACGAGCCCTTGACATCAGAGCCTCACCAGCTATCATAGGGATTAGGGTGGGGGGGAGGATGGCACCCTTTTATATACCTTTCAAAATTAAAGGGAAACAGAAGTGAACCACTGTGCTTTGTGTAGTTACGCGAAGTTGAGGCGGACGTCGTCGCGGCAACGACGACGGACGCCGAGACGAGCCCGTGACATCAAAGCCTCACCAGCTTAGTGTACGCGAAGTCGAGGCGGACGTCGTCGCGGCAGCGACGACGGACGCCGAGACGAGCCCGTGACATCAGAGCCTCACCAGTTTAGTGTACGCGAAGTCGAGGCAGACGTCGTCGCGGCAGCGACAACGGACGCCGAGACGAACCCGTGACATCAGAGCCTCACCAGCTTCGTGAACGCGAAGTCGAGGCGGACGTCGTCGCGGCAGCGACGACGGACGCCGAGACGAGCCCGTGACATCAAAGCCTCACCAGCTTAGTGTACGCGAAGTCGAGGTGGACGTCGTCGCGGCAGCGACGACGGACGCCGAGACGAGCCCGTGACATAAGAGCCTCACCAGCTTACTGTACGCGAAGTCGAGGCGGACGTCATCGTGGCAACGACGACGGACGCAGAGACGAGCCCGTGACATCAAAGAATCACCAGCTTGGTGTACGCGAAGTCGAGGCGGACGTCGTCGCGGCAGCGAAGACGGACGCTGAGACGAGCCCGTGACATCTGAGCCTCACCAGCTATCTTAGGGTTTAGGGCGGGGGGGGGGGGGTGGGAGGATGGCACACTTTTATATACCTTTCAAAATGAAAAGGAAACAGAAGTGAACCACTGTGCTTAGTGTAGGTACGCGAAGGCGAGGCGGACGTCGTCGCGGCAGCGACGACGGACGCCGAGATGAACCCGTGACATCAAAGCCTCACCAGCTTAGTGTACGCGAAGTCGAGGTGGACGTCGTGGCGGCAGCGTCGACGGACGCCGATACGAGCCCGTGACATCAGAGCCTCACCAGTTTAGTGTACGCGAAGTCGAGGCAGACGTCGTCGCGGCAGCGACAACGGACGCCGAGACGAGCCCGTGACATCAGAGCCTCACCAGCTTAGTGTACGCGAAGTCGAGGCGGACGTCGTCGCGGCAGCGACGACGGATGCCGAGACGAGCCCGTAACATCAGAGCCTCACCAGCTTAGTGTACGCGAAGTCGAGGCGGACGTTGTCGCGGCAGCGACGACGGACGCCGAGATGAGCCCGTGAGATCAGAGCCTCACCAGTTTAGTGTACGCGAAGTCGAGGCAGACGTCATCGCGGCAGCGACAACGGACGCCGAGACGAGCCCGTGACATCAGAGCCTCACCAGCTTAGTGTACGCGAAGTCGAGGCGGACGTCGTCGCGGCAGCGACGACGGACGCCGAGACGAGCCCATGACATAAGAGCCTCACCAGCTTACTGTACGCGAACTCGAGGCGGACGTCGTCGTGGCAACGACGACGGACGCAGAGACGAGCCCGTGACATCAAAGACTCACCAGCTTGGTGTATGCGAAGTCGAGGCGGACGTCGTCGCGGCAGCGACGACGGACGCTGAGACGAGCCCGTGACATCAGAGCCTCACAAGCTATCTTACGGTTTAGGGCGGGGGGGGGGGGGGGTGGTGGGAGGATGGCACACTTTTATATACCTTTCAAAATGAAAAGGAAACAGAAGTGAACCACTGTGCTTAGTGTAGGTACGCGAAGGCGAGGCGTACGTCGTCGCGGCAGCGACGACGGACGCCGAGATGAGCCCGTGACATCAAAGCCTCACCAGCTTAGTGTACGCAAAGTCGAGGCGGACGTCGTCGCGGCAGCGACGACGGACGCCGAGACGAGCCCGTGACATCAGAGCCTCACCAGTTTAGTGTACGCGAAGTCGAGGCAGACGTCGTCGCGGCAGCGACAACGGACGCCGAGACGAGCCCGTGACATCAGAGCCTCACCAGCTTAGTGTACACGAAGTCGAGGCGGACGTCGTCGCGGCAGCGACGACGGATGCCGAGACGAGCCCGTGACATCAGAGCCTCACCAGCTTAGTGTACGCGAAGTCGAGGCGGACGTTGTCGCGGCAGCGACGACGGACGCCTAGATGAGCCCGTGAGATCAGAGCCTCACCAGTTTAGTGTACGCGAAGTCGAGGCAGACGTCGTCGCGGCAGCGACAACGGACGCCGAGACGAGCCCGTGAAATCAGAGCCTCACCAGCTTAGTGTACGCGAAGTCGAGGCGGACGTCGTCGCGGCAGCGACGACGGACGCCGAGACGAGCCCGTGACATCAGAGCCTCACCAGCTTAGTGTACCCGAAGTCGAGGCGAACATCGTCGCGGCAGCGACGACGGACGCCGAGACGAGCCCGTGACATCAGAGCCTCACCAGCTATCATAGGGATTAGGGTGGGGGGGCGGATGGCACCCTTTTATATACCTTTCAAAATTAAAGGGAAACAGAAGTGAACCACTGTGCTTCGTGTAGGTACGCGAAGTTGAGGCGGACGTCGTCGCGGCAACGACGACGGACGCCGAGACGAGCCCGTGACATCAAAGCCTCACCAGCTTAGTGTACGCGAAGTCGAGGCGGACGTCGTCGCGGCAGCGACGACGGACGCCGAGACGAGCCCGTGACATTAGAGCCTCACCAGTTTAGTGTACGCGAAGTCGAGGCAGACGTCGTCGCGGCAGCGAGAACGGACGCCGAGACGAACCCGTGACATCAGAGCCTCACCAGCTTCGTGAACGCGAAGTCGAGGCGGACGTCGTCGCGGCAGCGACGACGGACGCCGAGACGAGCCCGTGACATCAAAGCCTCACCAGCTTAGTGTACGCGAAGTCGAGGTGGACGTCGTCGCGGCAGCGACGACGGACGCCGAGACGAGCCCGTGACATAAGAGCCTCACCAGCTTACTGTACGCGAAGTCGAGGCGGACGTCGTCGTGGCAACGACGACGGACGCAGAGACGAGCCCGTGACATCAACGACTCACCAGCTTGGTGTACGCGAAGTCGAGGCGGACGTCGTCGCGGCAGCGACGACGGACGCTGAGACGAGCCCGTGACATCAGAGCCTCACCAGCTATCTTAGGGTTTAGGGCGGGGGGGGGTGGTGGGAGGATGGCACACTTTTATATACCTTTCATAATGAAAAGGAAACAGAAGTGAACCACTGTGCTTAGTGTAGGTACGCGAAGGCGAGGCGGACGTCGTCGCGGCAGCGACGACGGACGCCGAGATGAGCCCGTGACATCAAAGCCTCACCAGCTTAGTGTACGCGAAGTCGAGGCGGACGTCGTGGCGGCAGCGACGACGGACGCCGAGACGAGCCCGTGACATCAGAGCCTCACCAGTTTAGTGTACGCGAAGTCGAGGCAGACGTCGTGGCGGCAGCGACAACGGACGCCGAGACGAGCCCGTGACATCAGAGCCTCACCAGCTTAGTGTATGCGAAGTCGAGGCGGACGTCGTCGCGGCAGCGACGACGGATGCCGAGACGAGCCCGTGACATCAGAGCCTCACCAGCTTAGTGTACGCGAAGTCGAGGCGGACGTTGTCGCGGCAGCGACGAGGGACGCCGAGATGAGCCTGTGAAATCAGAGCCTCACCAGTTTAGTGTACGCGAAGTCGAGGCAGACGTCGTCGCGGCAGCGACAACGGACGCCGAGACGAGCCCGTGACATCAGAGCCTCACCAGCTTAGTGTACACGAAGTCGAGGCGGACGTCGTCGCGGCAGCGACGACGGATGCCGAGACGAGCCCGTGACATCAGAGCCTCACCAGCTTAGTGTACGCGAAGTCGAGGCGGACGTTGTCGCGGCAGCGACGACGGACGCCTAGATGAGCCCGTGAGATCAGAGCCTCACCAGTTTAGTGTACGCGAAGTCGAGGCAGACGTCGTCGCGGCAGCGACAACGGACGCCGAGACGAGCCCGTGAAATCAGAGCCTCACCAGCTTAGTGTACGCGAAGTCGAGGCGGACGTCGTCGCGGCAGCGACGACGGACGCCGAGACGAGCCCGTGACATCAGAGCCTCACCAGCTTAGTGTACCCGAAGTCGAGGCGAACATCGTCGCGGCAGCGACGACGGACGCCGAGACGAGCCCGTGACATCAGAGCCTCACCAGCTATCATAGGGATTAGGGTGGGGGGGCGGATGGCACCCTTTTATATACCTTTCAAAATTAAAGGGAAACAGAAGTGAACCACTGTGCTTCGTGTAGGTACGCGAAGTTGAGGCGGACGTCGTCGCGGCAACGACGACGGACGCCGAGACGAGCCCGTGACATCAAAGCCTCACCAGCTTAGTGTACGCGAAGTCGAGGCGGACGTCGTCGCGGCAGCGACGACGGACGCCGAGACGAGCCCGTGACATTAGAGCCTCACCAGTTTAGTGTACGCGAAGTCGAGGCAGACGTCGTCGCGGCAGCGAGAACGGACGCCGAGACGAACCCGTGACATCAGAGCCTCACCAGCTTCGTGAACGCGAAGTCGAGGCGGACGTCGTCGCGGCAGCGACGACGGACGCCGAGACGAGCCCGTGACATCAAAGCCTCACCAGCTTAGTGTACGCGAAGTCGAGGTGGACGTCGTCGCGGCAGCGACGACGGACGCCGAGACGAGCCCGTGACATAAGAGCCTCACCAGCTTACTGTACGCGAAGTCGAGGCGGACGTCGTCGTGGCAACGACGACGGACGCAGAGACGAGCCCGTGACATCAACGACTCACCAGCTTGGTGTACGCGAAGTCGAGGCGGACGTCGTCGCGGCAGCGACGACGGACGCTGAGACGAGCCCGTGACATCAGAGCCTCACCAGCTATCTTAGGGTTTAGGGCGGGGGGGGGTGGTGGGAGGATGGCACACTTTTATATACCTTTCATAATGAAAAGGAAACAGAAGTGAACCACTGTGCTTAGTGTAGGTACGCGAAGGCGAGGCGGACGTCGTCGCGGCAGCGACGACGGACGCCGAGATGAGCCCGTGACATCAAAGCCTCACCAGCTTAGTGTACGCGAAGTCGAGGCGGACGTCGTGGCGGCAGCGACGACGGACGCCGAGACGAGCCCGTGACATCAGAGCCTCACCAGTTTAGTGTACGCGAAGTCGAGGCAGACGTCGTGGCGGCAGCGACAACGGACGCCGAGACGAGCCCGTGACATCAGAGCCTCACCAGCTTAGTGTATGCGAAGTCGAGGCGGACGTCGTCGCGGCAGCGACGACGGATGCCGAGACGAGCCCGTGACATCAGAGCCTCACCAGCTTAGTGTACGCGAAGTCGAGGCGGACGTTGTCGCGGCAGCGACGAGGGACGCCGAGATGAGCCTGTGAAATCAGAGCCTCACCAGTTTAGTGTACGCGAAGTCGAGGCAGACGTCGTCGCGGCAGCGACAACGGACGCCGAGACGAGCCCGTGACATCAGAGCCTCACCAGCTTAGTGTACGCGAAGTCGAGGCGGACGTCGTCGCGGCAGCGACGACGGACGCCGAGACGAGCCCGTGATATCAGAGCCTCACCAGCTTAGTGTACCCGAAGTCGAGGCGAACATCGTCGCGGCAGCGACGACGGACGCCGAGACGAGCCCGTGACATCAGAGCCTCACCAGCTATCATAGGGATTAGGGTGGGGGGGAGGATGGCACCCTTTTATATACCTTTCAAAATTAAAGGGAAACAGAAGTGAACCACTGTGCTTAGTGTAGTTACGCGAAGTTGAGGCGGACGTCGTCGCGGCAACGACGACGGACGCCGAGACGAGCCCGTGACATAAGAGCCTCACCAGCTTACTGTACGCGAAGTCGAGGCGGACGTCGTCGTGGCAACGACGACGGACGCAGAGACGAGCCCGTGACATCAAAGACTCACCAGCTTGGTGTACGCGAAGTCGAGGCGGACGTCGTCGCGGCAGCGACGACGGACGCTGAGACGAGCCCGTGACATCTGAGCCTCACCAGCTATCTTAGGGTTTAGGGCGGGGGGGGGGTGGTGGGAGGATGGCACACTTTTATATACCTTTCAAAATGAAAAGGAAACAGAAGTGAACCACTGTGCTTAGTGTAGGTACGCGAAGGCGAGGCGGACGTCGTCGCGGCAGCGACGACGGACGCCGAGATGAACCCGTGACATCAAAGCCTCACCAGCTTAGTGTACGCGAAGTCGAGGTGGACGTCGTGGCGGCAGCGACGACGGACGCCGAGACGAGCCCGTGACATCAGAGCCTCACCAGTTTAGTGTACGCGAAGTCGAGGCAGACGTCGTCGCGGAAGCGACAACGGACGCCGAGACGAGCCCGTGACATCAGAGCCTCACCAGCTTAGTGTACGCGAAGTCGAGGCGGACGTCGTCGCGGCAGCGACGACGGATGCCGAGACGAGCCCGTAACATCAGAGCCTCACCAGCTTAGTGTACGCGAAGTCGAGGCGGACGTTGTCGCGGCAGCGACGACGGACGCCGAGATGAGCCCGTGAGATCAGAGCCTCACCAGTTTAGTGTATGCGAAGTCGAGGCAGACGTCGTCGCGGCAGCGACAACGGACGCCGAGACGAGCCCGTGACATCAGAGCCTCACCAGCTTAGTGTACGCGAAGTCGAGGCGGACGTCGTCGCGGCAGCGACGACGGACGCCGAGACGAGCCCGTGACATCAGAGCCTCACCAGCTTAGTGTACCCGAAGTCGAGGCGAACATCGTCGCGGCAGCGACGACGGACGCCGAGACGAGCCCGTGACATCAGAGCCTCACCAGCTATCATAGGGATTAGGGTGGGGGGGAGGATGGCACCCTTTTATATACCTTTCAAAATTAAAGGGAAACAGAAGTGAACCACTGTGCTTAGTGTAGGTACGCGAAGTTGAGGCGGACGTCGTCGCGGCAACGACGACGGACGCCGAGACGAGCCCGTGACATCAAAGCCTCACCAGCTTAGTGTACGCGAAGTCGAGGCGGACGTCGTCGCGGCACCGACGACGGACGCCGAGACGAGCCCGTGACATCAGAGCCTCACCAGTTTAGTGTACGCGAAGTCGAGGCAGACGTCGTCGCGGCAGCGACAACGGACGCCAAGACGAACCCGTGACATCAGAGCCTCACCAGCTTCGTGTACGCGAAGTCGAGGCGGACGTCGTCGCGGCAGCGACGACGGATGCCGAGACGAGCCCGTAACATCAGAGCCTCACCAGCTTAGTGTACGCGAAGTCGAGGCGGACGTTGTCGCGGCAGCGACGACGGACGCCGAGATGAGCCCGTGAGATCAGAGCCTCACCAGTTTAGTGTACGCGAAGTCGAGGCAGACGTCGTCGCGGCAGCGACAACGGACGCCGAGACGAGCCCGTGACATCAGAGCCTCACCAGCTTAGTGTACGCGAAGTCGAGGCGGACGTCGTCGCGGCAGCGACGACGGACGCCGAGACGAGCCCGTGACATCAGAGCTTCGCCAGCTTAGTGTACCCGAAGTCGAGGCGAACATCGTCGCGGCAGCGACGACGGACGCCGAGACGAGCCCGTGACATCAGAGCCTCACCAGCTATCATAGGGATTAGGGTGGGGGGGAGGATGGCACCCTTTTATATACCTTTCAAAATTAAAGGGAAACAGAAGTGAACCACTGTGCTTAGTGTAGGTACGCGAAGTTGAGGCGGACGTCGTCGCGGCAACAACGACGGACGCCGAGACGAGCCCGTGACATCAAAGCCTCACCAGCTTAGTGTACGCGAAGTCGAGGCGGACGTCGTCGCGGCAGCGACGACGGACGCCGAGACGAGCCCGTGATATCAGAGCCTCACTAGTTTAGTGTACGCGAAGTCGAGGCAGACGTCGTCGCGGGAGCGACAATGGACGCCAAGACGAACCCGTGACATCAGAGCCTCACCAGCTTCGTGTACGCGAAGTCGAGGCGGACGTCGTCGCGGCAGCGACGACGGACGCCGAGACAAGCCCGTGACATCAGAGCCTCACCATCTTAGTGTACGCGAAGTCGAGGCAGACGTTGTTGCGCCAGTGACGACGGACGCCGAGATGAGCCCGTGAGATCAGAGCCTCACCAGTTTAGTGTACGCGAAGTCGAGGCAGACGTCGTCGCGGCAGCGACAACGGACGCCGAGACGAGCCCGTGACATCAGAGCCTCACCAGCTTAGTGTACGCGAAGTCGAGGCGGACGTCGTCGCGGCAGCAACGACGGACGCCGAGACGAGCTCGTGACATCAGAGCCTCACCAACTATCTTAGGGTTTAGGGTGGGGGGGAGGATGACACCCTTTTATATACCTTTCAAAATGAAAGGGAAACAGAACTGAACCACTGTGCTTAGTGTAGGTACGCGAAGTCGAGGCGAACATCGTCGCGGCCGCGACGACGGACGCCGAGACGAGCCCGTGACCTCAAAGCCTCACCAGCTTAGTGTACGCGAAGTCGAGGCGGACGTCGTCGCGGCAGCGACGACGAACGTCGAGACGAGCCCGTGAAATCAGAGCCTCACCAGTTTAGTGTACGCGAAGTCGAGGCAGACGTCGTTGCGGCAGCGACAACGGACGCCGAGACGAACCCGTGACATCAGAGCCTCACCAGCTTCGTGAACGCGAAGTCGAGGCGGACATCGTCGCGGCAGCGACGACGGACGCCGAGACGAGCCCGTGACATCAAAGCCTCACCAGCTTAGTGTACGCGAAGTCGAGGTGGACGTCGTCGCGGCAGCGACGACGGACGCCGAGACGAGCCCGTGACATAAGAGCCTCACCAGCTTACTGTACGCGAAGTCGAGGCGGACGTCGTCGTGGCAACGACGACGGACGCAGAGACGAGCCCGTGACATCTGAGCCTCACCAGCTATCTTAGGGTTTAGGGCGGGGGGGGGGGTGGTGGGAGGATGGCACACTTTTATATACCTTTCAAAATGAAAAGGAAACAGAAGTGAACCACTGTGCTTAGTGTAGGTACGCGAAGGCGAGGCGGACGTCGTCGCGGCAGCGACGACGGACGCCGAGATGAACCCGTGACATCAAAGCCTCACCAGCTTAGTGTACGCGAAGTCGAGGTGGACGTCGTGGCGGCAGCGACGACGGACGCCGAGACGAGCCCGTGACATCAGAGCCTCACCAGTTTAGTGTACGCGAAGTCGAGGCAGACGTCGTCGCGGCAGCGACAACGGACGCCGAGACGAGCCCGTGACATCAGAGCCTCACCAGCTTAGTGTACGCGAAGTCGAGGCGGACGTCGTCGCGGCAGCGACGACGGATGCCGAGACGAGCCCGTAACATCAGAGCCTCACCAGCTTAGTGTACGCGAAGTCGAGGCGGACGTTGTCGCGGCAGCGACGACGGACGCCGAGATGAGCCCGTGAGATCAGAGCCTCACCAGTTTAGTGTACGCGAAGTCGAGGCAGACGTCGTCGCGGCAGCGACAACGGACGCCGAGACGAGCCCGTGACATCAGAGCCTCACCAGCTTAGTGTATGCGAAGTCGAGGCGGACGTCGTCGCGGCAGCGACGACGGACGCCGGGACGAGCCCGTGACATCAGAGCCTCACCAGCTTAGTGTACCCGAAGTCGAGGCGAACATCGTCGCGGCAGCGACGACGGACGCCGAGACGAGCCCGTGACATCAGAGCCTCACCAGCTATCATAGGGATTAGGGTGGGGGGGAGGATGGCACCCTTTTATATACCTTTCAAAATTAAAGGGAAACAGAAGTGAACCACTGTGCTTAGTGTAGGTACGCGAAGTTGAGGCGGACGTCGTCGCGGCAACGACGACGGACGCCGAGACGAGCCCGTGGCATCAAAGCCTCACCAGCTTAGTGGACGCGAAGTCGAGGCGGACGTCGTCGCGGCAGCGACGACGGACGCCGAGACGAGCCCGTGACATCAGAGCCTCACCAGTTTAGTGTACGCGAAGTCGAGGCAGACGTCGTCGCGGCAGCGACAACGGACGCCAAGACGAACCCGTGACATGAGAGCCTCACCAGCTTCGTGTACGCGAAGTCGAGGCGGACGTCGTCGCGGCAGCGACGACGGATGCCGAGACGAGCCCGTAACATCAGAGCCTCACCAGCTTAGTGTACGCGAAGTCGAGGCGGACGTTGTCACGGCAGCGACGACGGACGCCGAGATGAGCCCGTGAGATCAGAGCCTCACCAGTTTAGTGTACGCGAAGTCGAGGCAGACGTCGTCGCGGCAGCGACAACGGACGCCGAGACGAGCCCGTGACATCAGAGCCTCACCAGCTTAGTGTACGCGAAGTCGAGGCGGACGTCGTCGCGGCAGCGACGACGGACGCCGAGACGAGCCCGTGACATCAGAGCCTCACCAGCTTAGTGTACCCGAAGTCGAGGCGAACATCGTCGCGGCAGCGACGACGGACGCCGAGACGAGCCCGTGACATCAGAGCCTCACCAGCTATCATAGGGATTAGGGTGGGGGGGAGGATGGCACCCTTTTATATACCTTTCAAAATTAAAGGGAAACAGAAGTGAACCACTGTGCTTAGTGTAGGTACGCGAAGTTGAGGCGGACGTCGTCGCGGCAACAACGACGGACGCCGAGACGAGCCCGTGACATCAAAGCCTCACCAGCTTAGTGTACGCGAAGTCGAGGCGGACGTCGTCGCGGCAGCGACGACGGACGCCGAGACGAGCCCGTGATATCAGAGCCTCACCAGTTTAGTGTACGCGAAGTCGAGGCAGACGTCGTCGCGGGAGCGACAACGGACGCCAAGACGAACCCGTGACATCAGAGCCTCACCAGCTTCGTGTACGCGAAGTCGAGGCGGACGTCGTCGCGGCAGCGACGACGGACGCCGAGACAAGCCCGTGACATCAGAGCCTCACCATCTTAGTGTACGCGAAGTCGAGGCAGACGTTGTTGCGCCAGCGACGACGGACGCCGAGATGAGCCCGTGAGATCAGAGCCTCACCAGTTTAGTGTACGCGAAGTCGAGGCAGACGTCGTCGCGGCAGCGACAACGGACGCCGAGACGAGCCCGTGACATCAGAGCCTCACCAGCTTAGTGTACGCGAAGTCGAGGCGGACGTCGTCGCGGCAGCAACGACGGACGCCGAGACGAGCTTGTGACATCAGAGCCTCACCAACTATCTTAGGGTTTAGGGTGGGGGGGAGGATGGCACCCTTTTATATACCTTTCAAAATGAAAGGGAAACAGAACTGAACCACTGTGCTTAGTGTAGGTACGCGAAGTCGAGGCGGACGTTGTCGCGGCAGCTTAGTGTACGCGAAGTCGAGGCGGACGTTGTCGCGGCAGCGACGACGGACGCCGAGATGAGCCCGTGAGATCAGAGCCTCACCAGTTTAGTGTACGCGAAGTCGAGGCAGACGTCGTCGCGGCAGCGACAACGGACGCCGAGACGAGCCCGTGACATCAGAGCCTCACCAGCTTAGTGTACGCGAAGTCGAGGCGGACGTCGTCGCGGCAGCGACGACGGACGCCGAGACGAGCCCGTGACATCAGAGCCTCGCCAGCTTAGTGTACCCGAAGTCGAGGCGAACATCGTCGCGGCAGCGACGACGGACGCCGAGACGAGCCCGTGACATCAGAGCCTCACCAGCTATCATAGGGATTAGGGTGGGGGGGAGGATGGCACCCTTTTATATACCTTTCAAAATTAAAGGGAAACAGAAGTGAACCACTGTGCTTAGTGTAGGTACGCGAAGTTGAGGCGGACGTCGTCGCGGCAACAACGACGGACGCCGAGACGAGCCCGTGACATCAAAGCCTCACCAGCTTAGTGTACGCGAAGTCGAGGCGGACGTCGTCGCGGCAGCGACGACGGACGCCGAGACGAGCCCGTGATATCAGAGCCTCACTAGTTTAGTGTACGCGAAGTCGAGGCAGACGTCGTCGCGGGACCGACAACGGACGCCAAGACGAACCCGTGACATCAGAGCCTCACCAGCTTCGTGTACGCGAAGTCGAGGCGGACGTCGTCGCGGCAGCGACGACGGACGCCGAGACAAGCCCGTGACATCAGAGCCTCACCATCTTAGTGTACGCGAAGTCGAGGCAGACGTTGTTGCGCCAGCGACGACGGACGCCGAGATGAGCCCGTGAGATCAGAGCCTCACCAGTTTAGTGTACGCGAAGTCGAGGCAGACGTCGTCGCGGCAGCGACAACGGACGCCGAGACGAGCCCGTGACATCAGAGCCTCACCAGCTTAGTGTACGCGAAGTCGAGGCGGACGTCGTCGCGGCAGCAACGACGGACGCCGAGACGAGCTCGTGACATCAGAGCCTCACCAACTATCTTAGGGTTTAGGGTGGGGGGGAGGATGGCACCCTTTTATATACCTTTCAAAATGAAAGGGAAACAGAACTGAACCACTGTGCTTAGTGTAGGTACGCGAAGTCGAGGCGAACATCGTCGCGGCCGCGACGACGGACGCCGAGACGAGCCCGTGACCTCAAAGCCTCACCAGCTTAGTGTACGCGAAGTCGAGGCGGACGTCGTCGCGGCAGCGACGACGAACGTCGAGACGAGCCCGTGAAATCAGAGCCTCACCAGTTTAGTGTACGCGAAGTCGAGGCAGACGTCGTCGCGGCAGCGACAACGGACGCCGAGACGAACCCGTGACATCAGAGCCTCACCAGCTTCGTGAACGCGAAGTCGAGGCGGACGTCGTCGCGGCAGCGACGACGGACGCCGAGACGAGCCCGTGACATCAAAGCCTCACCAGCTTAGTGTACGCGAAGTCGAGGTGGACGTCGTCGCGGCAGCGACGACGGACGCCGAGACGAGCCCGTGACATAAGAGCCTCACCAGCTTACTGTACGCGAAGTCGAGGCGGACGTCGTCGTGGCAACGACGACGGACGCAGAGACGAGCCCGTGACATCAAAGACTCACCAGCTTGGTGTACGCGAAGTCGAGGCGGACGTCGTCGCGGCAGCGACGACGGACACTGAGACGAGCCCGTGACATCTGAGCCTCACCAGCTATCTTAGGGTTTAGGGCGGGGGGGGGGGGGTGGTTGGAGGATGGCACACTTTTATATACCTTTCAAAATGAAAAGGAAACAGAAGTGAACCACTGTGCTTAGTGTAGGTACACGAAGGCGAGGCGGACGTCGTCGCGGCAGCGACGACGGACGCCGAGACAAGCCCGTGACATCAGAGCCTCACCATCTTAGTGTACGCGAAGTCGAGGCAGACGTTGTTGCGCCAGCGACGACGGACGCCGAGATGAGCCCGTGAGATCAGAGCCTCACCAGTTTAGTGTACGCGAAGTCGAGGCAGACGTCGTCGCGGCAGCGACAACGGACGCCGAGACGAGCCCGTGACATCAGAGCCTCACCAGCTTAGTGTACGCGAAGTCGAGGCGGACGTCGTCGCGGCAGCAACGACGGACGCCGAGACGAGCTCGTGACATCAGAGCCTCACCAACTATCTTAGGGTTTAGGGTGGGGGGGAGGATGGCACCCTTTTATATACCTTTCAAAATGAAAGGGAAACAGAACTGAACCACTGTGCTTAGTGTAGGTACGCGAAGTCGAGGCGGACGTTGTCGCGGCAGCTTAGTGTACGCGAAGTCGAGGCGGACGTTGTCGCGGCAGCGACGACGGACGCCGAGATGAGCCCGTGAGATCAGAGCCTCACCAGTTTAGTGTACGCGAAGTCGAGGCAGACGTCGTCGCGGCAGCGACAACGGACGCCGAGACGAGCCCGTGACATCAGAGCCTCACCAGCTTAGTGTACGCGAAGTCGAGGCGGACGTCGTCGCGGCAGCGACGACGGACGCCGAGACGAGCCCGTGACATCAGAGCCTCGCCAGCTTAGTGTACCCGAAGTCGAGGCGAACATCGTCGCGGCAGCGACGACGGACGCCGAGACGAGCCCGTGACATCAGAGCCTCACCAGCTATCATAGGGATTAGGGTGGGGGGGAGGATGGCACCCTTTTATATACCTTTCAAAATTAAAGGGAAACAGAAGTGAACCACTGTGCTTAGTGTAGGTACGCGAAGTTGAGGCGGACGTCGTCGCGGCAACAACGACGGACGCCGAGACGAGCCCGTGACATCAAAGCCTCACCAGCTTAGTGTACGCGAAGTCGAGGCGGACGTCGTCGCGGCAGCGACGACGGACGCCGAGACGAGCCCGTGATATCAGAGCCTCACTAGTTTAGTGTACGCGAAGTCGAGGCAGACGTCGTCGCGGGAGCGACAACGGACGCCAAGACGAACCCGTGACATCAGAGCCTCACCAGCTTCGTGTACGCGAAGTCGAGGCGGACGTCGTCGCGGCAGCGACGACGGACGCCGAGACAAGCCCGTGACATCAGAGCCTCACCATCTTAGTGTACGCGAAGTCGAGGCAGACGTTGTTGCGCCAGCGACGACGGACGCCGAGATGAGCCCGTGAGATCAGAGCCTCACCAGTTTAGTGTACGCGAAGTCGAGGCAGACGTCGTCGCGGCAGCGACAACGGACGCCGAGACGAGCCCGTGACATCAGAGCCTCACCAGCTTAGTGTACGCGAAGTCGAGGCGGACGTCGTCGCGGCAGCAACGACGGACGCCGAGACGAGCTCGTGACATCAGAGCCTCACCAACTATCTTAGGGTTTAGGGTGGGGGGGAGGATGGCACCCTTTTATATACCTTTCAAAATGAAAGGGAAACAGAACTGAACCACTGTGCTTAGTGTAGGTACGCGAAGTCGAGGCGAACATCGTCGCGGCCGCGACGACGGACGCCGAGACGAGCCCGTGACCTCAAAGCCTCACCAGCTTAGTGTACGCGAAGTCGAGGCGGACGTCGTCGCGGCAGCGACGACGAACGTCGAGACGAGCCCGTGAAATCAGAGCCTCACCAGTTTAGTGTACGCGAAGTCGAGGCAGACGTCGTCGCGGCAGCGACAACGGACGCCGAGACGAACCCGTGACATCAGAGCCTCACCAGCTTCGTGAACGCGAAGTCGAGGTGGACGTCGTCGCGGCAGCGACGACGGACGCCGAGACGAGCCCGTGACATCAAAGCCTCACCAGCTTAGTGTACGCGAAGTCGAGGTGGACGTCGTCGCGGCAGCGACGACGGACGCCGAGACGAGCCCGTGACATAAGAGCCTCACCAGCTTACTGTACGCGAAGTCGAGGCGGACGTCGTCGTGGCAACGACGACGGACGCAGAGACGAGCCCGTGACATCAAAGACTCACCAGCTTGGTGTACGCGAAGTCGAGGCGGACGTCGTCGCGGCAGCGACGACGGACGCTGAGACGAGCCCGTGACATCTGAGCCTCACCAGCTATCTTAGGGTTTAGGGCGGGGGGGGGGGGTGGTGGGAGGATGGCACACTTTTATATACCTTTCAAAATGAAAAGGAAACAGAAGTGAACCACTGTGCTTAGTGTAGGTACACGAAGGCGAGGCGGACGTCGTCGCGGCAGCGACGACGGACGCCGAGATGAACCCGTGACATCAAAGCCTCACCAGCTTAGTGTACGCGAAGTCGAGGTGGACGTCGTGGCGGCAGCGACGACGGACGCCGAGACGAGCCCGTGACATCAGAGCCTCACCAGTTTAGTGTACGCGAAGTCGAGGCAGACGTCGTCGCGGCAGCGACAACGGACGCCGAGACGAGCCCGTGACATCAGAGCCTCACCAGCTTAGTGTACGCGAAGTCGAGGCGGACGTCGTCGCGGCAGCGACGACGGATGCCGAGACGAGCCCGTAACATCAGAGCCTCACCAGCTTAGTGTACGCGAAGTCGAGGCGGACGTTGTCGCGGCAGCGACGACGGACGCCGAGATGAGCCCGTGAGATCAGAGCCTCACCAGTTTAGTGTACGCGAAGTCGAGGCAGACGTCTTCGCGGCAGCGACAACGGACGCCGAGACGAGCCCGTGACATCAGAGCCTCACCAGCTTAGTGTATGCGAAGTCGAGGCGGACGTCGTCGCGGCAGCGACGACGGACGCCGAGACGAGCCCGTGACATCAGAGCCTCACCAGCTTAGTGTACCCGAAGTCGAGCCGAACATCGTCGCGGCAGCGACGACGGACGCCGAGACGAGCCCGTGACATCAGAGCCTCACCAGCTATCATAGGGATTAGGGTGGGGGGGAGGATGGCACCCTTTTATATACCTTTCAAAATTAAAGGGAAACAGAAGTGAACCACTGTGCTTAGTGTAGGTACGCGAAGTTGAGGCGGACGTCGTCGCGGCAACGACGACGGACGCCGAGACGAGCCCGTGGCATCAAAGCCTCACCAGCTTAGTGTACGCGAAGTCGAGGCGGACGTCGTCGCGGCAGCGACGACGGACGCCGAGACGAGCCCGTGACATCAGAGCCTCACCAGTTTAGTGTACGCGAAGTCGAGGCAGACGTCGTCGCGGCAGCGACAACGGACGCCAAGACGAACCCGTGACATGAGAGCCTCACCAGCTTCGTGTACGCGAAGTCGAGGCGGACGTCGTCGCGGCAGCGACGACGGATGCCGAGACGAGCCCGTAACATCAGAGCCTCACCAGCTTAGTGTACGCGAAGTCGAGGCGGACGTTGTCGCGGCAGCGACGACGGACGCCGAGATGAGCCCGTGAGATCAGAGCCTCACCAGTTTAGTGTACGCGAAGTCGAGGCAGACGTCGTCGCGGCAGCGACAACGGACGCCGAGACGAGCCCGTGACATCAGAGCCTCACCAGCTTAGTGTACGCGAAGTCGAGGCGGACGTCGTCGCGGCAGCGACGACGGACGCCGAGACGAGCCCGTGACATCAGAGCCTCACCAGCTTAGTGTACCCGAAGTCGAGGCGAACATCGTCGCGGCAGCGACGACGGACGCCGAGACGAGCCCGTGACATCAGAGCCTCACCAGCTATCATAGGGATTAGGGTGGGGGGGAGGATGGCACCCTTTTATATACCTTTCAAAATTAAAGGGAAACAGAAGTGAACCACTGTGCTTAGTGTAGGTACGCGAAGTTGAGGCGGACGTCGTCGCGGCAACAACGACGGACACCGAGACGAGCCCGTGACATCAAAGCCTCACCAACTTAGTGTACGCGAAGTCGAGGCGGACGTCGTCGCGGCAGCGACGACGGACGCCGAGACGAGCCCGTGATATCAGAGCCTCACCAGTTTAGTGTACGCGAAGTCGAGGCAGACGTCGTCGCGGGAGCGACAACGGACGCCAAGACGAACCCGTGACATCAGAGCCTCACCAGCTTCGTGTACGCGAAGTCGAGGCGGACGTCGTCGCGGCAGCGACGACGGACGCCGAGACAAGCCCGTGACATCAGAGCCTCACCATCTTAGTGTACGCGAAGTCGAGGCAGACGTTGTTGCGCCAGCGACGACGGACGCCGAGATGAGCCCGTGAGATCAGAGCCTCACCAGTTTAGTGTACGCGAAGTCGAGGCAGACGTCGTCGCGGCAGCGACAACGGACGCCGAGACGAGCCCGTGACATTAGAGCCTCACCAGCTTAGTGTACGCGAAGTCGAGGCGGACGTCGTCGCGGCAGCAACGACGGACGCCGAGACGAGCTCGTGACATCAGAGCCTCACCAACTATCTTAGGGTTTAGGGTGGGGGGGAGGATGGCACCCTTTTATATACCTTTCAAAATGAAAGGGAAACAGAACTGAACCACTGTGCTTAGTGTAGGTACGCGAAGTCGAGGCGAACATCGTCGCGGCCGCGACGACGGACGCCGAGACGAGCCCGTGACCTCAAAGCCTCACCAGCTTAGTGTACGCGAAGTCGAGGCGGACGTCGTCGCGGCAGCGACGACAAACGTCGAGACGAGCCCGTGAAATCAGAGCCTCACCAGATATCTTAGGGTTTAGGGTGGGGGGGAGGATGTCACCCTTTTATATATCTTTCAAAATGAAAAGGAAACAGAAGTTAACCTCTGTGCTTAGTGTAGGTACGCGAAGTTGAGGCGGACGTCGTCGCGGCAACGACGACGGACGCCGAGACGAGCCCGTGACATCAAAGCCTCACCAGCTTAGTGTACGCGAAGTCGAGGCGGACGTCGTCGCGGCAGCGACGACGGACGCCGAGACGAGCCCGTGACATCAGAGCCTCACCAGTTTAGTGTACGCGAAGTCGAGGCAGACGTCGTCGCGGCAGCGACAACGGACGCCGAGACGAACCCGTGACATCAGAGCCTCACCAGCTTCGTGTACGCGAAGTCGAGGCGGACGTCGTCGCGGCCGCGACGACGGACGCCGAGACAAGCCCGTGACATCAGAGCCTCACCATCTTAGTGTACGCGAAGTCGAGGCGGACGTCGTTGCGCCAGCGACGACGGACGCCGAGATGAGCCCGTGAGATCAGAGCCTCACCAGTTTAGTGTACGCGAAGTCGAGGCAGACGTCGTCGCGGCAGCGACAACGGACGCCGAGACGAGCCCGTGACATCAGAGCCTCACCAGCTTAGTGTACGCGAAGTCGAGGCGGACGTCGTCGCGGCAGCGACGACGGACGCCGAGACGAGCCCGTGACATCAGAGCCTCACCAACTCTCTTAGGGTTTAGGGTGGGGGGGAGGATGGCACCCTTTTATATACCTTTCAAAATTAAAGGGAAACAGAAGTGAACCACTGTGCTTAGTGTAGGTACGCGAAGTTGAGGCGGACGTCGTCGCGGCAACAACGACGGACGCCGAGACGAGCCCGTGACATCAAAGCCTCACCAGCTTAGTGTACGCGAAGTCGAGGCGGACGTCGTCGCGGCAGCGACGACGGACGCCGAGACGAGCCCGTGATATCAGAGCCTCACCAGTTTAGTGTACGCGAAGTCGAGGCAGACGTCGTCGCGGGAGCGACAACGGACGCCAAGACGAACCCGTGACATCAGAGCCTCACCAGCTTCGTGTACGCGAAGTCGAGGCGGACGTCGTCGCGGCAGCGACGACGGACGCCGAGACAAGCCCGTGACATCAGAGCCTCACCATCTTAGTGTACGCGAAGTCGAGGCAGACGTTGTTGCGCCAGCGACGACGGACGCCGAGATGAGCCCGTGAGATCAGAGCCTCACCAGTTTAGTGTACGCGAAGTCGAGGCAGACGTCGTCGCGGCAGCGACAACGGACGCCGAGACGAGCCCGTGACATCAGAGCCTCACCAGCTTAGTGTACGCGAAGTCGAGGCGGACGTCGTCGCGGCAGCAACGACGGACGCCGAGACGAGCTCGTGACATCAGAGCCTCACCAACTATCTTAGGGTTTAGGGTGGGGGGGAGGATGGCACCCTTTTATATACCTTTCAAAATGAAAGGGAAACAGAACTGAACCACTGTGCTTAGTGTAGGTACGCGAAGTCGAGGCGGACGTTGTCGCGGCAGCTTAGTGTACGCGAAGTCGAGGCGGACGTTGTCGCGGCAGCGACGACGGACGCCGAGATGAGCCCGTGAGATCAGAGCCTCACCAGTTTAGTGTACGCGAAGTCGAGGCAGACGTCGTCGCGGCAGCGACAACGGACGCCGAGACGAGCCCGTGACATCAGAGCCTCACCAGCTTAGTGTACGCGAAGTCGAGGCGGACGTCGTCGCGGCAGCGACGACGGACGCCGAGACGAGCCCGTGACATCAGAGCCTCGCCAGCTTAGTGTACCCGAAGTCGAGGCGAACATCGTCGCGGCAGCGACGACGGACGCCGAGACGAGCCCGTGACATCAGAGCCTCACCAGCTATCATAGGGATTAGGGTGGGGGGGAGGATGGCACCCTTTTATATACCTTTCAAAATTAAAGGGAAACAGAAGTGAACCACTGTGCTTAGTGTAGGTACGCGAAGTTGAGGCGGACGTCGTCGCGGCAACAACGACGGACGCCGAGACGAGCCCGTGACATCAAAGCCTCACCAGCTTAGTGTACGCGAAGTCGAGGCGGACGTCGTCGCGGCAGCGACGACGGACGCCGAGACGAGCCCGTGATATCAGAGCCTCACTAGTTTAGTGTACGCGAAGTCGAGGCAGACGTCGTCGCGGGAGCGACAACGGACGCCAAGACGAACCCGTGACATCAGAGCCTCACCAGCTTCGTGTACGCGAAGTCGAGGCGGACGTCGTCGCGGCAGCGACGACGGACGCCGAGACAAGCCCGTGACATCAGAGCCTCACCATCTTAGTGTACGCGAAGTCGAGGCAGACGTTGTTGCGCCAGCGACGACGGACGCCGAGATGAGCCCGTGAGATCAGAGCCTCACCAGTTTAGTGTACGCGAAGTCGAGGCAGACGTCGTCGCGGCAGCGACAACGGACGCCGAGACGAGCCCGTGACATCAGAGCCTCACCAGCTTAGTGTACGCGAAGTCGAGGCGGACGTCGTCGCGGCAGCAACGACGGACGCCGAGACGAGCTCGTGACATCAGAGCCTCACCAACTATCTTAGGGTTTAGGGTGGGGGGGAGGATGGCACCCTTTTATATACCTTTCAAAATGAAAGGGAAACAGAACTGAACCACTGTGCTTAGTGTAGGTACGCGAAGTCGAGGCGAACATCGTCGCGGCCGCGACGACGGACGCCGAGACGAGCCCGTGACCTCAAAGCCTCACCAGCTTAGTGTACGCGAAGTCGAGGCGGACGTCGTCGCGGCAGCGACGACGAACGTCGAGACGAGCCCGTGAAATCAGAGCCTCACCAGTTTAGTGTACGCGAAGTCGAGGCAGACGTCGTCGCGGCAGCGACAACGGACGCCGAGACGAACCCGTGACATCAGAGCCTCACCAGCTTCGTGAACGCGAAGTCGAGGCGGACGTCGTCGCGGCAGCGACGACGGACGCCGAGACGAGCCCGTGACATCAAAGCCTCACCAGCTTAGTGTACGCGAAGTCGAGGTGGACGTCGTCGCGGCAGCGACGACGGACGCCGAGACGAGCCCGTGACATAAGAGCCTCACCAGCTTACTGTACGCGAAGTCGAGGCGGACGTCGTCGTGGCAACGACGACGGACGCAGAGACGAGCCCGTGACATCAAAGACTCACCAGCTTGGTGTACGCGAAGTCGAGGCGGACGTCGTCGCGGCAGCGACGACGGACGCTGAGACGAGCCCGTGACATCTGAGCCTCACCAGCTATCTTAGGGTTTAGGGCGGGGGGGGGGGTGGTGGGAGGATGGCACACTTTTATATACCTTTCAAAATGAAAAGGAAACAGAAGTGAACCACTGTGCTTAGTGTAGGTACACGAAGGCGAGGCGGACGTCGTCGCGGCAGCGACGACGGACGCCGAGATGAACCCGTGACATCAAAGCCTCACCAGCTTAGTGTACGCGAAGTCGAGGTGGACGTCGTGGCGGCAGCGACGACGGACGCCGAGACGAGCCCGTGACATCAGAGCCTCACCAGTTTAGTGTACGCGAAGTCGAGGCAGACGTCGTCGCGGCAGCGACAACGGACGCCGAGACGAGCCCGTGACATCAGAGCCTCACCAGCTTAGTGTACGCGAAGTCGAGGCGGACGTCGTCGCGGCAGCGACGACGGATGCCGAGACGAGCCCGTAACATCAGAGCCTCACCAGCTTAGTGTACGCGAAGTCGAGGCGGACGTTGTCGCGGCAGCGACGACGGACGCCGAGATGAGCCCGTGAGATCAGAGCCTCACCAGTTTAGTGTACGCGAAGTCGAGGCAGACGTCGTCGCGGCAGCGACAACGGACGCCGAGACGAGCCCGTGACATCAGAGCCTCACCAGCTTAGTGTATGCGAAGTCGAGGCGGACGTCGTCGCGGCAGCGACGACGGACGCCGAGACGAGCCCGTGACATCAGAGCCTCACCAGCTTAGTGTACCCGAAGTCGAGGCGAACATCGTCGCGGCAGCGACGACGGACGCCGAGACGAGCCCGTGACATCAGAGCCTCACCAGCTATCATAGGGATTAGGGTGGGGGGGAGGATGGCACCCTTTTATATACCTTTCAAAATTAAAGGGAAACAGAAGTGAACCACTGTGCTTAGTGTAGGTACGCGAAGTTGAGGCGGACGTCGTCGCGGCAACGACGACGGACGCCGAGACGAGCCCGTGGCATCAAAGCCTCACCAGCTTAGTGTACGCGAAGTCGAGGCGGACGTCGTCGCGGCAGCGACGACGGACGCCGAGACGAGCCCGTGACATCAGAGCCTCACCAGTTTAGTGTACGCGAAGTCGAGGCAGACGTCGTCGCGGCAGCGACAACGGACGCCAAGACGAACCCGTGACATGAGAGCCTCACCAGCTTCGTGTACGCGAAGTCGAGGCGGACGTCATCGCGGCAGCGACGACGGATGCCGAGACGAGCCCGTAACATCAGAGCCTCACCAGCTTAGTGTACGCGAAGTTGAGGCGGACGTCGTCGCGGCAACGACGACGGACGCCGAGACGAGCCCGTGGCATCAAAGCCTCACCAGCTTAGTGTACGCGAAGTCGAGGCGGACGTCGTCGCGGCAGCGACGACGGACGCCGAGACGAGCCCGTGACATCAGAGCCTCACCAGTTTAGTGTACGCGAAGTCGAGGCAGACGTCGTCGCGGGAGCGACAACGGACGCCAAGACGAACCCGTGACATCAGAGCCTCACCAGCTTCGTGTACGCGAAGTCGAGGCGGACGTCGTCGCGGCAGCGACGACGGACGCCGAGACAAGCCCGTGACATCAGAGCCTCACCATCTTAGTGTACGCGAAGTCGAGGCAGACGTTGTTGCGCCAGCGACGACGGACGCCGAGATGAGCCCGTGAGATCAGAGCCTCACCAGTTTAGTGTACGCGAAGTCGAGGCAGACGTCGTCGCGGCAGCGACAACGGACGCCGAGACGAGCCCGTGACATCAGAGCCTCACCAGCTTAGTGTACGCGAAGTCGAGGCGGACGTCGTCGCGGCAGCAACGACGGACGCCGAGACGAGCTCGTGACATCAGAGCCTCACCAACTATCTTAGGGTTTAGGGTGGGGGGGAGGATGGCACCCTTTTATATACCTTTCAAAATGAAAGGGAAACAGAACTGAACCACTGTGCTTAGTGTAGGTACGCGAAGTCGAGGCGGACGTTGTCGCGGCAGCTTAGTGTACGCGAAGTCGAGGCGGACGTTGTCGCGGCAGCGACGACGGACGCCGAGATGAGCCCGTGAGATCAGAGCCTCACCAGTTTAGTGTACGCGAAGTCGAGGCAGACGTCGTCGCGGCAGCGACAACGGACGCCGAGACGAGCCCGTGACATCAGAGCCTCACCAGCTTAGTGTACGCGAAGTCGAGGCGGACGTCGTCGCGGCAGCGACGACGGACGCCGAGACGAGCCCGTGACATCAGAGCCTCGCCAGCTTAGTGTACCCGAAGTCGAGGCGAACATCGTCGCGGCAGCGACGACGGACGCCGAGACGAGCCCGTGACATCAGAGCCTCACCAGCTATCATAGGGATTAGGGTGGGGGGGAGGATGGCACCCTTTTATATACCTTTCAAAATTAAAGGGAAACAGAAGTGAACCACTGTGCTTAGTGTAGGTACGCGAAGTTGAGGCGGACGTCGTCGCGGCAACAACGACGGACGCCGAGACGAGCCCGTGACATCAAAGCCTCACCAGCTTAGTGTACGCGAAGTCGAGGCGGACGTCGTCGCGGCAGCGACGACGGACGCCGAGACGAGCCCGTGATATCAGAGCCTCACTAGTTTAGTGTACGCGAAGTCGAGGCAGACGTCGTCGCGGGAGCGACAACGGACGCCAAGACGAACCCGTGACATCAGAGCCTCACCAGCTTCGTGTACGCGAAGTCGAGGCGGACGTCGTCGCGGCAGCGACGACGGACGCCGAGACAAGCCCGTGACATCAGAGCCTCACCATCTTAGTGTACGCGAAGTCGAGGCAGACGTTGTTGCGCCAGCGACGACGGACGCCGAGATGAGCCCGTGAGATCAGAGCCTCACCAGTTTAGTGTACGCGAAGTCGAGGCAGACGTCGTCGCGGCAGCGACAACGGACGCCGAGACGAGCCCGTGACATCAGAGCCTCACCAGCTTAGTGTACGCGAAGTCGAGGCGGACGTCGTCGCGGCAGCAACGACGGACGCCGAGACGAGCTCGTGACATCAGAGCCTCACCAACTATCTTAGGGTTTAGGGTGGGGGGGAGGATGGCACCCTTTTATATACCTTTCAAAATGAAAGGGAAACAGAACTGAACCACTGTGCTTAGTGTAGGTACGCGAAGTCGAGGCGAACATCGTCGCGGCCGCGACGACGGACGCCGAGACGAGCCCGTGACCTCAAAGCCTCACCAGCTTAGTGTACGCGAAGTCGAGGCGGACGTCGTCGCGGCAGCGACGACGAACGTCGAGACGAGCCCGTGAAATCAGAGCCTCACCAGTTTAGTGTACGCGAAGTCGAGGCAGACGTCGTCGCGGCAGCGACAACGGACGCCGAGACGAACCCGTGACATCAGAGCCTCACCAGCTTCGTGAACGCGAAGTCGAGGCGGACGTCGTCGCGGCAGCGACGACGGACGCCGAGACGAGCCCGTGACATCAAAGCCTCACCAGCTTAGTGTACGCGAAGTCGAGGTGGACGTCGTCGCGGCAGCGACGACGGACGCCGAGACGAGCCCGTGACATAAGAGCCTCACCAGCTTACTGTACGCGAAGTCGAGGCGGACGTCGTCGTGGCAACGACGACGGACGCAGAGACGAGCCCGTGACATCAAAGACTCACCAGCTTGGTGTACGCGAAGTCGAGGCGGACGTCGTCGCGGCAGCGACGACGGACGCTGAGACGAGCCCGTGACATCTGAGCCTCACCAGCTATCTTAGGGTTTAGGGCGGGGGGGGGGGGTGGTGGGAGGATGGCACACTTTTATATACCTTTCAAAATGAAAAGGAAACAGAAGTGAACCACTGTGCTTAGTGTAGGTACACGAAGGCGAGGCGGACGTCGTCGCGGCAGCGACGACGGACGCCGAGATGAACCCGTGACATCAAAGCCTCACCAGCTTAGTGTACGCGAAGTCGAGGTGGACGTCGTGGCGGCAGCGACGACGGACGCCGAGACGAGCCCGTGACATCAGAGCCTCACCAGTTTAGTGTACGCGAAGTCGAGGCAGACGTCGTCGCGGCAGCGACAACGGACGCCGAGACGAGCCCGTGACATCAGAGCCTCACCAGCTTAGTGTACGCGAAGTCGAGGCGGACGTCGTCGCGGCAGCGACGACGGATGCCGAGACGAGCCCGTAACATCAGAGCCTCACCAGCTTAGTGTACGCGAAGTCGAGGCGGACGTTGTCGCGGCAGCGACGACGGACGCCGAGATGAGCCCGTGAGATCAGAGCCTCACCAGTTTAGTGTACGCGAAGTCGAGGCAGACGTCGTCGCGGCAGCGACAACGGACGCCGAGACGAGCCCGTGACATCAGAGCCTCACCAGCTTAGTGTATGCGAAGTCGAGGCGGACGTCGTCGCGGCAGCGACGACGGACGCCGAGACGAGCCCGTGACATCAGAGCCTCACCAGCTTAGTGTACCCGAAGTCGAGGCGAACATCGTCGCGGCAGCGACGACGGACGCCGAGACGAGCCCGTGACATCAGAGCCTCACCAGCTATCATAGGGATTAGGGTGGGGGGGAGGATGGCACCCTTTTATATACCTTTCAAAATTAAAGGGAAACAGAAGTGAACCACTGTGCTTAGTGTAGGTACGCGAAGTTGAGGCGGACGTCGTCGCGGCAACGACGACGGACGCCGAGACGAGCCCGTGGCATCAAAGCCTCACCAGCTTAGTGTACGCGAAGTCGAGGCGGACGTCGTCGCGGCAGCGACGACGGACGCCGAGACGAGCCCGTGACATCAGAGCCTCACCAGTTTAGTGTACGCGAAGTCGAGGCAGACGTCGTCGCGGCAGCGACAACGGACGCCAAGACGAACCCGTGACATGAGAGCCTCACCAGCTTCGTGTACGCGAAGTCGAGGCGGACGTCATCGCGGCAGCGACGACGGATGCCGAGACGAGCCCGTAACATCAGAGCCTCACCAGCTTAGTGTACGCGAAGTCGAGGCGGACGTTGTCGCGGCAGCGACGACGGACGCCGAGATGAGCCCGTGAGATCAGAGCCTCACCAGTTTAGTGTACGCGAAGTCGAGGCAGACGTCGTCGCGGCAGCGACAACGGACGCCGAGACGAGCCCGTGACATCAGAGCCTCACCAGCTTAGTGTACGCGAAGTCGAGGCGGACGTCGTCGCGGCAGCGACGACGGACGCCGAGACGAGCCCGTGACATCAGAGCCTCACCAGCTTAGTGTACCCGAAGTCGAGGCGAACATCGTCGCGGCAGCGACGACGGACGCCGAGACGAGCCCGTGACATCAGAGCCTCACCAGCTATCATAGGGATTAGGGTGGGGGGGAGGATGGCACCCTTTTATATACCTTTCAAAATTAAAGGGAAACAGAAGTGAACCACTGTGCTTAGTGTAGGTACGCGAAGTTGAGGCGGACGTCGTCGCGGCAACGACGACGGACGCCGAGACGAGCCCGTGGCATCAAAGCCTCACCAGCTTAGTGTACGCGAAGTCGAGGCGGACGTCGTCGCGGCAGCGACGACGGACGCCGAGACGAGCCCGTGACATCAGAGCCTCACCAGTTTAGTGTACGCGAAGTCGAGGCAGACGTCGTCGCGGCAGCGACAACGGACGCCAAGACGAACCCGTGACATGAGAGCCTCACCAGCTTCGTGTACGCGAAGTCGAGGCGGACGTCATCGCGGCAGCGACGACGGATGCCGAGACGAGCCCGTAACATCAGAGCCTCACCAGCTTAGTGTACGCGAAGTCGAGGCGGACGTTGTCGCGGCAGCGACGACGGACGCCGAGATGAGCCCGTGAGATCAGAGCCTCACCAGTTTAGTGTACGCGAAGTCGAGGCAGACGTCGTCGCGGCAGCGACAACGGACGCCGAGACGAGCCCGTGACATCAGAGCCTCACCAGCTTAGTGTACGCGAAGTCGAGGCGGACGTCGTCGCGGCAGCGACGACGGACGCCGAGACGAGCCCGTGACATCAGAGCCTCACCAGCTTAGTGTACCCGAAGTCGAGGCGAACATCGTCGCGGCAGCGACGACGGACGCCGAGACGAGCCCGTGACATCAGAGCCTCACCAGCTATCATAGGGATTAGGGTGGGGGGGAGGATGGCACCCTTTTATATACCTTTCAAAATTAAAGGGAAACAGAAGTGAACCACTGTGCTTAGTGTAGGTACGCGAAGTTGAGGCGGACGTCGTCGCGGCAACAACGACGGACACCGAGACGAGCCCGTGACATCAAAGCCTCACCAACTTAGTGTACGCGAAGTCGAGGCGGACGTCGTCGCGGCAGCGACGACGGACGCCGAGACGAGCCCGTGATATCAGAGCCTCACCAGTTTAGTGTACGCGAAGTCGAGGCAGACGTCGTCGCGGGAGCGACAACGGACGCCAAGACGAACCCGTGACATCAGAGCCTCACCAGCTTCGTGTACGCGAAGTCGAGGCGGACGTCGTCGCGGCAGCGACGACGGACGCCGAGACGAGCCCGTGACATCAGAGCCTCACCAGTTTAGTGTACGCGAAGTCGAGGCAGACGTCGTCGCGGCAGCGACAACGGACGCCAAGACGAACCCGTGACATGAGAGCCTCACCAGCTTCGTGTACGCGAAGTCGAGGCGGACGTCATCGCGGCAGCGACGACGGATGCCGAGACGAGCCCGTAACATCAGAGCCTCACCAGCTTAGTGTACGCGAAGTCGAGGCGGACGTTGTCGCGGCAGCGACGACGGACGCCGAGATGAGCCCGTGAGATCAGAGCCTCACCAGTTTAGTGTACGCGAAGTCGAGGCAGACGTCGTCGCGGCAGCGACAACGGACGCCGAGACGAGCCCGTGACATCAGAGCCTCACCAGCTTAGTGTACGCGAAGTCGAGGCGGACGTCGTCGCGGCAGCGACGACGGACGCCGAGACGAGCCCGTGACATCAGAGCCTCACCAGCTTAGTGTACCCGAAGTCGAGGCGAACATCGTCGCGGCAGCGACGACGGACGCCGAGACGAGCCCGTGACATCAGAGCCTCACCAGCTATCATAGGGATTAGGGTGGGGGGGAGGATGGCACCCTTTTATATACCTTTCAAAATTAAAGGGAAACAGAAGTGAACCACTGTGCTTAGTGTAGGTACGCGAAGTTGAGGCGGACGTCGTCGCGGCAACAACGACGGACACCGAGACGAGCCCGTGACATCAAAGCCTCACCAACTTAGTGTACGCGAAGTCGAGGCGGACGTCGTCGCGGCAGCGACGACGGACGCCGAGACGAGCCCGTGATATCAGAGCCTCACCAGTTTAGTGTACGCGAAGTCGAGGCAGACGTCGTCGCGGCAGCGACAACGGACGCCGAGACGAGCCCGTGACATTAGAGCCTCACCAGCTTAGTGTACGCGAAGTCGAGGCGGACGTCGTCGCGGCAGCAACGACGGACGCCGAGACGAGCTCGTGACATCAGAGCCTCACCAACTATCTTAGGGTTTAGGGTGGGGGGGAGGATGGCACCCTTTTATATACCTTTCAAAATGAAAGGGAAACAGAACTGAACCACTGTGCTTAGTGTAGGTACGCGAAGTCGAGGCGAACATCGTCGCGGCCGCGACGACGGACGCCGAGACGAGCCCGTGACCTCAAAGCCTCACCAGCTTAGTGTACGCGAAGTCGAGGCGGACGTCGTCGCGGCAGCGACGACAAACGTCGAGACGAGCCCGTGAAATCAGAGCCTCACCAGATATCTTAGGGTTTAGGGTGGGGGGGAGGATGTCACCCTTTTATATATCTTTCAAAATGAAAAGGAAACAGAAGTTAACCTCTGTGCTTAGTGTAGGTACGCGAAGTTGAGGCGGACGTCGTCGCGGCAACGACGACGGACGCCGAGACGAGCCCGTGACATCAAAGCCTCACCAGCTTAGTGTACGCGAAGTCGAGGCGGACGTCGTCGCGGCAGCGACGACGGACGCCGAGACGAGCCCGTGACATCAGAGCCTCACCAGTTTAGTGTACGCGAAGTCGAGGCAGACGTCGTCGCGGCAGCGACAACGGACGCCGAGACGAACCCGTGACATCAGAGCCTCACCAGCTTCGTGTACGCGAAGTCGAGGCGGACGTCGTCGCGGCCGCGACGACGGACGCCGAGACAAGCCCGTGACATCAGAGCCTCACCATCTTAGTGTACGCGAAGTCGAGGCGGACGTCGTTGCGCCAGCGACGACGGACGCCGAGATGAGCCCGTGAGATCAGAGCCTCACCAGTTTAGTGTACGCGAAGTCGAGGCAGACGTCGTCGCGGCAGCGACAACGGACGCCGAGACGAGCCCGTGACATCAGAGCCTCACCAGCTTAGTGTACGCGAAGTCGAGGCGGACGTCGTCGCGGCAGCGACGACGGACGCCGAGACGAGCCCGTGACATCAGAGCCTCACCAACTCTCTTAGGGTTTAGGGTGGGGGGGAGGATGGCACCCTTTTATATACCTTTCAAAATGAAAGGGAAACAGAACTGAACCACTGTGCTTAGTGTAGGTACGCGAAGTCGAGCCGAACATCGTCGCGGCAGCGACGACGGACGCCGAGACGAGCCCGTGACCTCACAGCCTCACCAGCTTAGTGTACGCGAAGTCGAGGCGGACGTCGTCGCGGCAGCGACGACGGACGCCGAGACGAGCCCGTGACATAAGAGCCTCACCAGCTTACTGTACGCGAAGTCGAGGCGGACGTCGTCGTGGCAACGAAGACGGACGCAGAGACGAGCCCGTGACATCAAAGACTCACCAGCTTGGTGTACGGGAAGTCGAGGCGGACGTCGTCGCGGCAGCGACGACGGACGCTGAGACGAGCCCGTGACATCAGAGCCTCACCAGCTATCTTACTGTTTAGGGAGGGGGGGGTGGTGGGAGGATGGCACACTTTTATATACCTTTCAAAATGAAAAGGAAACAGAAGTGAACCACTGTGCTTAGTGTAGGTACGCGAAGGCGAGGCGGACGTCGTCGCGGCAGCGACGACGGTCGCCGAGATGAGCCCGTGACATCAAAGCCTCACCAGCTTAGGGTACGCGAAGTCGAGGCGGACGTCGTCGCGGCAGCGACGACGGACGCCGAGACGAGCCCGTGACATCAGAGCCTCACCAGCTTAGTGTACGCGAAGTCGAGGCGGACGTCGTCGCGGCAGCGACGACGGACGCCGAGATGAGCTCGTGAGATCAGAGCCTCACCAGTTTAGTGTACGCGAAGTCGAGGCAGACGTCGTCGCGGCAGCGACAACGGACGCCGAGACGAGCCCGTGACATCAGAGCCTCACCAGCTTAGTGTACGCGAAGTCGAGGTGGACGTCGTCGCGGCAGCGACGACGGACGCCGAGACGAGACCGTGACATCAGAGCCTCACCAACTATCTTAGGGTTTAGGGTGGGGGGGAGGATGGCACCCTTTTATATACCTTTCAAAATAAAAGGGAAACAGAACTGAACCACTGTTCTTAGTGTAGGTACGCGAAGTCGAGGCGAACGTCGTCGCGGCAGCGACGATGGACGCCGAGACGAGCGCGTGACATCAAAGCCTCACCAGCTTAGTGTATGCGAAGTCGAGGCGGACGTCGTCGCGGCAGCGACGACGGACGCCGAGACGAGCCCGTGACATAAGAGCCTCACCAGCTTACTGTACGCGAAGTCGAGGCAGACGTCGTCGCGGCAGCGACAACGGACGCCGAGACGAGCCCGTGACATCAGAGCCTCACCATCTTAGTGTACGCGAAGTCGAGGCGGACGTCGTCGCGGCAGCGACGACGGACGCCGAGACGAGCCCGTGACATCAGAGCCTCACCAGCTTGGTGTACGCGAAGTCGAGGCGGACGTCGTCGCGGCAGCGACGACGGACGCTGAGACGAGCCCGTGTAATCAGAGCCTCACCAGCTATCTTACGGTTTAGGGCGGGGGGGGGGGTGGTGGGAGGATGGCACACTTTTATATACCTTTCAAAATGAAAAGGAAACAGAAGTGAACCACTGTGCTTAGTGTAGGTACGCGAAGGCGAGGCGGACGTCATCGCGGCAGCGACGACGGACGCCGAGACGAGCCCGTGACATCGAAGCCTCACCAGCTTAGTGTACGCGAAGTCGAGGCGGACGTCGTCGCGGCAGCGACGACGGACGCCGAGACGAGCCCGTGACATCAGAGCCTCACCAGTTTAGTGTACGAGAAGTCGAGGCAGACGTCGTCGCGGCAGCGACAACGGACGCCGAGACGAGCCCGTGACATCAGAGCCTCACCAGCTTAGTGTACGCGAAGTCGAGGCGGACGTCGTCGCGGCAGCGACCACGAACGCCGAGACGAGCCCGTGACATCAGAGCCTCACCAGCTTAGTGTACGCGAAGTCGAGGCGGACGTCGTCGCGGCAGCGACGACGGACGCCGAGATGAGCCCGTGAGATCAGAGCCTCACCAGTTTAGTGTACGCGAAGTCGAGGCAGACGTCATCGCGGCAGCGACAACGGACGCCGAGACGAGCCCGTGACATCAGAGCCTCACCAGATTAGTGTACGCGAAGTCGAGGCGGACGTCGTCGCGGCAGCGACGACGGACGCCGAGACGAGCCCGTGACATCAGAGCCTCACCAACTATGTTAGGGTTTAGGGTGGGGGGGAGGATGGCACCCTTTTATATACCTTTCAAAATAAAAGGGAAACAGATCTGAACCACTGTGCTTAGTGTAGGTACGCGAAGTCGAGGCGAACGTCGTCGCGGCAGCGACGATGGACGCCGAGACGAGCCCGTGACATCAAAGCCTCACCAGCTTAGTGTATGCGAAGTCGAGGCGAACGTCGTCGCGGCAGCGACGACGGACGCCGAGACGAGCCCGTGACATAAGAGCCTCACCAGCTTACTGTACGCGAAGTCGAGGCAGACGTCGTCGCGGCAGCAACAACGGACGCCGAGACGAGCCCGTGACACCAGAGCCTCACCAGCTTAGTGTACGCGAAGTCGAGGCGGACGTCGTCGCGGCAGCGACGACGGATGCCGAGACGAGCCCGTGACATCAGAGCCTCACCAGCTTAGTGTACGCGAAGTCGAGGCGGACGTTGTCGCGGCAGCGACGACGGACGCCGAGATGAGCCCGTGAGATCAGAGCCTCACCAGTTTAGTGTACGCGAAGTCGAGGCAGACGTCGTCGCGGCAGCGACAACGGACGCCGAGACGAGCCCGTGACATCAGAGCCTCACCAGCTTAGTGTACGCGAAGTCGAGGCGGACGTCGTCGCGGCAGCGACGACGGAAGCCGAGACGAGCCCGTGACATCAGAGCCTCACCAGCTTAGTGTACCCGAAGTCGAGGCGAACATCGTCACGGCAGCAACGACGGACGCCGAGACGAGCCCGTGACATAAGAGCCTCACCAGCTTACTGTACGCGAAGTCGAGGCGGACGTCGTCGTGGCAACGACGACGGACGCAGAGACGAGCCCGTGACATCAAAGACTCACCAGCTTGGTGTACGCGAAGTCGAGGCGGACGTCGTCGCGGCAGCGACGACGGACGCTGAGACGAGCCCGTGACATCAGAGCCTCACCAGCTATCTTACTGTTTAGGGGGGGGTGGTGGGAGGATGGCACACTTTTATATACCTTTCAAAATGAAAAGGAAACAGAAGTGAACCACTGTGCTTAGTGTAGGTACGCGAAGTCGAGGCGAACATCGTCGCGGCCGCGACGACGGACGCCGAGACGAGCCCGTGACCTCAAAGCCTCACCAGCTTAGTGTACGCGAAGTCGAGGCGGACGTCGTCGCGGCAGCGACGACGAACGTCGAGACGAGCCCGTGAAATCAGAGCCTCACCAGATATCTTAGGGTTTAGGGTGGGGGGGAGGATGTCACCCTTTTATATATCTTTCAAAATGAAAAGGAAACAGAAGTTAACCTCTGTGCTTAGTGTAGGTACGCGAAGTTGAGGCGGACGTCGTCGCGGCAACGACGACGGACGCCGAGACGAGCCCGTGACATCAAAGCCTCACTAGCTTAGTGTACGCGAAGTCGAGGCGGACGTCGTCGCGGCAGCGACGACGGACGCCGAGACGAGCCCGTGACATCAGAGCCTCACCAGTTTAGTGTACGCGAAGTCGAGGCAGACGTCGTCGCGGCAGCGACAACGGACGCCGAGACGAACCCGTGACATCAGAGCCTCACCAGCTTCGTGTACGCGAAGTCGAGGCGGACGTCGTCGCGGCAGCGACGACGGACGCCGAGACAAGCCCGTGACATCAGAGCCTCACCATCTTAGTGTACGCGAAGTCGAGGCGGACGTCGTTGCGCCAGCGACGATGGACGCCGAGATGAGCCCATGAGATCAGAGCCTCACCAGTTTAGTGTACGCGAAGTCGAGGCAGACGTCGTCGCGGCAGCGACAACGGACGCCGAGACGAGCCCGTGACATCAAAGCCTCACCAGCTTAGTGTACGCGAAGTCGAGGCGGACGTCATCGCGGCAGCGACGACGGACGCCGAGACGAGCCCGTGACATCAGAGCCTCACCAGTTTAGTGTACGCGAAGTCGAGGCAGACGTCGTCGCGGCAGCGACAACGGACGCCGAGACGAACCCGTGACATCAGAGCCTCACCAGCTTCGTGTACGCGAAGTCGAGGCGGACGTCGTCGCGGCAGCGACGACGGTCGCCGAGACAAGCCCGTGACATCAGAGCCTCACCATCTTAGTGTACGCGAAGTCGAGGCGGACGTCGTCGCGGCAGCGACGACGGACGCCGAGACGAGCCCGTGACATCAAAGCCTCACCAGCTTAGTGTACGCGAAGTCGAGGCGGACGTCGTCGCGGCAGCGACGACGGACGCCGAGACGAGCCCGTGACATAAGAGCCTCACCAGCTTACTGTACGCGAAGTCGAGGCGGACGTCGTCGTGGCAACGAAGACGGACGCAGAGACGAGCCCGTGACATCAAAGACTCACCAGCTTGGTGTACGGGAAGTCGAGGCGGACGTCGTCGCGGCAGCGACGACGGACGCTGAGACGAGCCCGTGACATCAGAGCCTCACCAGCTATCTTACTGTTTAGGGAGGGGGGGGGTGGTGGGAGGATGGCACACTTTTATATACCTTTCAAAATGAAAAGGAAACAGAAGTGAACCACTGTGCTTAGTGTAGGTACGCGAAGGCGAGGCGGACGTCGTCGCGGCAGCGACGACGGTCGCCGAGATGAGCCCGTGACATCAAAGCCTCACCAGCTTAGGGTACGCGAAGTCGAGGCGAACGTCGTCGCGGCAGCGACGACGGACGCCGAGACGAGCCCGTGACATAAGAGCCTCACCAGCTTACTGTACGCGAAGTCGAGGCAGACGTCGTCGCGGCAGCGACAACGGACGCCGAGACGAGCCCGTGACACCAGAGCCTCACCAGCTTAGTGTACGCGAAGTCGAGGCGGACGTCGTCGCGGCAGCGACGACGGATGCCGAGACGAGCCCGTGACATCAGAGCCTCACCAGCTTAGTGTACGCGAAGTCGAGGCGGACGTTGTCGCGGCAGCGACGACGGACGCCGAGATGAGCCCGTGAGATCAGAGCCTCACCAGTTTAGTGTACGCGAAGTCGAGGCAGACGTCGTCGCGGCAGCGACAACGGACGCCGAGACGAGCCCGTGACATCAGAGCCTCACCAGCTTAGTGTACGCGAAGTCGAGGCGGACGTCGTCGCGGCAGCGACGACGGAAGCCGAGACGAGCCCGTGACATCAGAGCCTCACCAGCTTAGTGTACCCGAAGTCGAGGCGAACATCGTCACGGCAGCAACGACGGACGCCGAGACGAGCCCGTGACATAAGAGCCTCACCAGCTTACTGTACGCGAAGTCGAGGCGGACGTCGTCGTGGCAACGACGACGGACGCAGAGACGAGCCCGTGACATCAAAGACTCACCAGCTTGGTGTACGCGAAGTCGAGGCGGACGTCGTCGCGGCAGCGACGACGGACGCTGAGACGAGCCCGTGACATCAGAGCCTCACCAGCTATCTTACTGTTTAGGGGGGGGTGGTGGGAGGATGGCACACTTTTATATACCTTTCAAAATGAAAAGGAAACAGAAGTGAACCACTGTGCTTAGTGTAGGTACGCGAAGTCGAGGCGAACATCGTCGCGGCCGCGACGACGGACGCCGAGACGAGCCCGTGACCTCAAAGCCTCACCAGCTTAGTGTACGCGAAGTCGAGGCGGACGTCGTCGCGGCAGCGACGACGAACGTCGAGACGAGCCCGTGAAATCAGAGCCTCACCAGATATCTTAGGGTTTAGGGTGGGGGGGAGGATGTCACCCTTTTATATATCTTTCAAAATGAAAAGGAAACAGAAGTTAACCTCTGTGCTTAGTGTAGGTACGCGAAGTTGAGGCGGACGTCGTCGCGGCAACGACGACGGACGCCGAGACGAGCCCGTGACATCAAAGCCTCACCAGCTTAGTGTACGCGAAGTCGAGGCGGACGTCGTCGCGGCAGCGACGACGGACGCCGAGACGAGCCCGTGACATCAGAGCCTCACCAGTTTAGTGTACGCGAAGTCGAGGCAGACGTCGTCGCGGCAGCGACAACGGACGCCGAGACGAACCCGTGACATCAGAGCCTCACCAGCTTCGTGTACGCGAAGTCGAGGCGGACGTCGTCGCGGCAGCGACGACGGACGCCGAGACAAGCCCGTGACATCAGAGCCTCACCATCTTAGTGTACGCGAAGTCGAGGCGGACGTCGTTGCGCCAGCGACGACGGACGCCGAGATGAGCCCGTGAGATCAGAGCCTCACCAGTTTAGTGTACGCGAAGTCGAGGCAGACGTCGTCGCGGCAGCGACAACGGACGCCGAGACGAGCCCGTGACATCAGAGCCTCACCAGCTTAGTGTACGCGAAGTCGAGGCGGACGTCGTCGCGGCAGCGACGACGGACGCCGAGACGAGCCCGTGACATCAGAGCCTCACCAACTCTCTTAGGGTTTAGGGTGGGGGGGAGGATGGCACCCTTTTATATACCTTTCAAAATGAAAGGGAAACAGAACTGAACCACTGTGCTTAGTGTAGGTACGCGAAGTCGAGCCGAACATCGTCGCGGCAGCGACGACGGACGCCGAGACGAGCCCGTGACCTCACAGCCTCACCAGCTTAGTGTACGCGAAGTCGAGGCGGACGTCGTCGCGGCAGCGACGACGAACGTCGAGACGAGCCCGTGAAATTAGAGCCTCACCAGATATCTTAGGGTTTAGGGTGGGGGGGAGGAGGGCACCCTTTTATATATCTTTCAAAATGAAAAGGAAACAGAAGTGAACCACTTTGCTTAGTGTAGGTACGCGAAGTTGAGGCAGACGTCGTCGCGGCAGCGACGACGGACGCCGAGACGAGCCCGTGACATCAAAGCCTCACCAGCTTAGTGTACGCGAAGTCGAGGCGGACGTCGTCGCGGCAGCGACGACGGACGCCGAGACGAGCCCGTGACATAAGAGCCTCACCAGCTTACTGTACGCGAAGTCGAGGCGGACGTCGTCGTGGCAACGAAGACGGACGCAGAGACGAGCCCGTGACATCAAAGACTCACCAGCTTGGTGTACGGGAAGTCGAGGCGGACGTCGTCGCGGCAGCGACGACGGACGCTGAGACGAGCCCGTGACATCAGAGCCTCACCAGCTATCTTACTGTTTAGGGAGGGGGGGGGGTGGTGGGAGGATGGCACACTTTTATATACCTTTCAAAATGAAAAGGAAACAGAAGTGAACCACTGTGCTTAGTGTAGGTACGCGAAGGCGAGGCGGACGTCGTCGCGGCAGCGACGACGGTCGCCGAGATGAGCCCGTGACATCAAAGCCTCACCAGCTTAGGGTACGCGAAGTCGAGGCGGACGTCGTCGCGGCAGCGACGACGGACGCCGAGACGAGCCCGTGACATCAGAGCCTCACCAGCTTAGTGTACGCGAAGTCGAGGCGGACGTCGTCGCGGCAGCGACGACGGACGCCGAGATGAGCTCGTGAGATCAGAGCCTCACCAGTTTAGTGTACGCGAAGTCGAGGCAGACGTCGTCGCGGCAGCGACAACGGACGCCGAGACGAGCCCGTGACATCAGAGCCTCACCAGCTTAGTGTACGCGAAGTCGAGGTGGACGTCGTCGCGGCAGCGACGACGGACGCCGAGACGAGCCCGTGACATCAGAGCCTCACCAACTATCTTAGGGTTTAGGGTGGGGGGGAGGATGGCACCCTTTTATATACCTTTCAAAATAAAAGGGAAACAGAACTGAACCACTGTTCTTAGTGTAGGTACGCGAAGTCGAGGCGAACGTCGTCGCGGCAGCGACGATGGACGCCGAGACAAGCGCGTGACATCAAAGCCTCACCAGCTTAGTGTATGCGAAGTCGAGGCGCACGTCGTCGCGGCAGCGACGACGGACGCCGAGACGAGCCCGTGACATAAGAGCCTCACCAGCTTACTGTACGCGAAGTCGAGGCAGACGTCGTCGCGGCAGCGACAACGGACGCCGAGACGAGCCCGTGACATCAGAGCCTCACCAGCTTAGTGTACGCGAAGTCGAGGCGGACGTCGTCGCGGCAGCGACGACGGACGCCGAGACGAGCCCGTGACATCAGAGCCTCACCAGCTTGGTGTACGCGAAGTCGAGGCGGACGTCGTCGCGGCAGCGACGACGGACGCTGAGACGAGCCCGTGTAATCAGAGCCTCACCAGCTATCTTACGGTTTAGGGCGGGGGGGGGGGGGTGGTGGGAGGATGGCACACTTTTATATACCTTTCAAAATGAAAAGGAAACAGAAGTGAACCACTGTGCTTAGTGTAGGTACGCGAAGGCGAGGCGGACGTCATCGCGGCAGCGACGACGGACGCCGAGACGAGCCCGTGACATCGAAGCCTCACCAGCTTAGTGTACGCGAAGTCGAGGCGGACGTCGTCGCGGCAGCGACGACGGACGCCGAGACGAGCCCGTGACATCAGAGCCTCACCAGTTTAGTGTACGAGAAGTCGAGGCAGACGTCGTCGCGGCAGCGACAACGGACGCCGAGACGAGCCCGTGACATCAGAGCCTCACCAGCTTAGTGTACGCGAAGTCGAGGCGGACGTCGTCGCGGCAGCGACCACGAACGCCGAGACGAGCCCGTGACATCAGAGCCTCACCAGCTTAGTGTACGCGAAGTCGAGGCGGACGTCGTCGCGGCAGCGACGACGGACGCCGAGATGAGCCCGTGAGATCAGAGCCTCACCAGTTTAGTGTACGCGAAGTCGAGGCAGACGTCATCGCGGCAGCGACAACGGACGCCGAGACGAGCCCGTGACATCAGAGCCTCACCAGCTTAGTGTACGCGAAGTCGAGGCGGACGTCGTCGCGGCAGCGACGACGGACGCCGAGACGAGCCCGTGACATCAGAGCCTCACCAACTATGTTAGGGTTTAGGGTGGGGGGGAGGATGGCACCCTTTTATATACCTTTCAAAATAAAAGGGAAATAGAACTGAACCACTGTGCTTAGTGTAGGTACGCGAAGTCGAGGCGAACGTCGTCGCGGCAGCGACGATGGACGCCGAGACGAGCCCGTGACATCAAAGCCTCACCAGCTTAGTGTATGCGAAGTCGAGGCGAACGTCGTCGCGGCAGCGACGACGGACGCCGAGACGAGCCCGTGACATAAGAGCCTCACCAGCTTACTGTACGCGAAGTCGAGGCAGACGTCGTCGCGGCAGCGACAACGGACGCCGAGACGAGCCCGTGACACCAGAGCCTCACCAGCTTAGTGTACGCGAAGTTGAGGCGGACGTCGTCGCGGCAGCGACGACGGATGCCGAGACGAGCCCGTGACATCAGAGCCTCACCAGCTTAGTGTACGCGAAGTCGAGGCGGACGTTGTCGCGGCAGCGACGACGGACGCCGAGATGAGCCCGTGAGATCAGAGCCTCACCAGTTTAGTGTACGCGAAGTCGAGGCAGACGTCGTCGCGGCAGCGACAACGGACGCCGAGACGAGCCCGTGACATCAGAGCCTCACTAGCTTAGTGTACGCGAAGTCGAGGCGGACGTCGTCGCGGCAGCGACGACGGAAGCCGAGACGAGCCCGTGACATCAGAGCCTCACCAGCTTAGTGTACCCGAAGTCGAGGCGAACATCGTCGCGGCAGCAACGACGGACGCCGAGACGAGCCCGTGACATAAGAGCCTCACCAGCTTACTGTACGCGAAGTCGAGGCGGACGTCGTCGTGGCAACGACGACGGACGCAGAGACGAGCCCGTGACATCAAAGACTCACCAGCTTGGTGTACGCGAAGTCGAGGCGGACGTCGTCGCGGCAGCGACGACGGACGCTGAGACGAGCCCGTGACATCAGAGCCTCACCAGCTATCTTACTGTTTAGGGGGGGGTGGTGGGAGGATGGCACACTTTTATATACCTTTCAAAATGAAAAGGAAACAGAAGTGAACCACTGTGCTTAGTGTAGGTACGCGAAGGCGAGGCGGACGTCATCGCGGCAGCGACGACGGACGCCGAGACGAGCCCGTGACATCAAAGCCTCACCAGCTTAGTGTACGCGAAGTCGAGGCGGACTTCGTCGCGGTAGCGACGACGGACGCCGAGACGAGCCCGTGACATCAGAGCCTTACCAGCTATAATAGGGATTAGGGTGGGGGGGGAGGATGGCACCCTTTTATATACCTTTCAAAATGAAAGGGAAACAAAAGTGAACCGCTGTGCTTAGTGTAGGTACGCGAAGTTGAGGCGGACGTCGTCGCGGCAGCGACGACGGACGCCGAGATGAGCCCGTGACATCAAAGCCTCACCAGCTTAGTGTACGCGAAGTCGAGGCGGACGTCGTCGCGGCAGCGACGACGGACGCCGAGACGAGCCCGTGACATCAGAGCCTCACCAGTTTAGTGTACGCGAAGTCGAGGCAGACGTCGTCGCGGCAGAGACAACGGACGCCGAGACGAGCCCGTGAGATCAGAGCCTCACCAGCTTAGTGTACGCGAAGTCGAGGCGGACGTCGTCGCGGCAGCGACCACGAACGCCGAGACGAGCCCGTGACATCAGAGCCTCACCAGCTTAGTGTACGCGAAGTCGAGGCGGACGTCGTCGCGGCAGCAAAGACGGACGCCGAGATGAGCCCGTGAGATCAGAGCCTCACCAGTTTAGTGTACGCGAAGTCGAGGCAGACGTCATCGCGGCAGCGACAACGGACGCCGAGACGAGCCCGTGACATCAGAGCCTCACCAGCTTAGTGTACGCGAAGTCGAGGCGGACGTCGTCGCTTAGGGTTTAGGGTGGGGGGGAGGATGGCACCCTTTTATATACCTTTCAAAATAAAAGGGAAACAGAACTGAACCACTGTGCTTAGTGTAGGTACGCGAAGTCGAGGCGAACGTCGTCGCGGCAGCGACGATGGACTCCGAGACGAGCCCGTGACATCAAAGCCTCACCAGCTTAGTGTATGCGAAGTCGAGGCGGACGTCGTCGCGGCAGCGACGACGGACGCCGAGACGAGCCCGTGACATAAGAGCCTCACCAGCTTACTGTACGCGAAGTCGAGGCAGACGTCGTCGCGGCAGCGACAACGGACGCCGAGACGAGCCCGTGACACCAGAGCCTCACCAGCTTAGTGTACGCGAAGTCGAGGCGGACGTCGTCGCGGCAGCGACGACGGATGCCGAGACGAGCCCGTGACATCAGAGCCTCACCAGCTTAGTGTACTCGAAGTCGAGGCGGACGTTGTCGCGGCAGCGACGACGGACGCCGAGATGAGCCCGTGAGATCAGAGCCTCACCAAGTTAGTGTACGCGAAGTCGAGGCAGACGTCGTCGCGGCAGCGACAACGGACGCCGAGACGAGCCCGTGACATCAGAGCCTCACCAGCTTAGTGTACGCGAAGTCGAGGCGGACGTCGTCGCGGCAGTGACGACGGAAGACGAGACGAGCCCGTGACATCAGAGCCTCACCAGCTTAGTGTACCCGAAGTCGAGGCGAACATCGTCGCGGCAGCAACGACGGACGCCGAGACGAGCCCGTGACATAAGAGCCTCACCAGCTTACTGTACGCGAAGTCGAGGCGGACGTCGTCGTGGCAACGACGACGGACGCAGAGACGAGCCCGTGACATCAAAGACTCACCAGCTTGGTGTACGCGAAGTCGAGGCGGACGTCGTCGCGGCAGCGACGACGGACGCTGAGACGAGCCCGTGACATCAGAGCCTCACCAGCTATCTTACTGTTTAGGGAGGGGGGGGTGGTGGGAGGATGGCACACTTTTATACACCTTTCAAAATGAAAAGGAAACAGAAGTGAACCACTGTGCTTAGTGTAGGTACGCGAAGGCGAGGCGGACGTCGTCGCGGCAGCGACGACGGTCGCCGAGATGAGCCCGTGACATCAAAGCCTCACCAGCTTAGTGTACGCGAAGTCGAGGCGGACGTCGTCGCGGCAGCGACGACGGACGCCGAGACGAGCCCATGACATCAGAGCCTCACCAGTTTAGTGTACGCGAAGTCGAGGCAGACGTCGTCGCGGCAGCGACAACGGACGCCGAGACGAGCCCGTGACATCAGAGCGTCACCAGCTTAGTGTACGCGAAGTCGAGGCGGACGTCGTCGCGGCAGCGACGACGGACGCCGAGACGAGCCCGTGACATCAGAGCCTCACCAGCTATCATAGGGATTAGGGTGGGGGGGAGGATGGCACCCTTTTATATACCTTTCAAAATTAAAGGGAAACAGAAGTGAACCACTGTGCTTAGTGTAGGTACGCGAAGTTGAGGCGGACGTCGTCGCGGCAACGACGACGGACGCCGAGACGAGCCCGTGACATCAAAGCCTCACCAGCTTAGTGTACGCGAAGTCGAGGCGGACGTCGTCGCGGCAGCGACGACGGACGCCGAGACGAGCCCATGACATCAGAGCCTCACCAGTTTAGTGTACGCGAAGTCGAGGCAGACGTCGTCGCGGCAGCGACACCGGACGCCGAGACGAACCCGTGACATCAGAGCCTCACAACCTTCGTGAACGCGAAGTCGAGGCAGACGTCGTCGCGGCAGCGACGACGGACGCCGAGACGAGCCCGTGACATCAAAGCCTCACCAGCTTAGTGTACGCGAAGTCGAGGCAGACGTCGTCGCGGCAGCGACGACGGACGCCGAGACGAGCCCGTGACATAAGAGCCTCACCAGCTTACTGTACGCGAAGTCGAGGCGGACGTCGTCGTGGCAACGACGACGGACGCAGACACGAGCCCGTGACATCAAAGACTCACCAGCTTGGTGTACGCGAAGTCGAGGCGGACGTCGTCGCGGCAGCGACGACGGACGCTGAGACGAGCCCGTGACATCAGAGCCTCACCAGCTATCTTAGGGTTTAGGGTGGGGGGGAGGATGGCACCCTTTTATATATCTTTCAAAATGAAAAGGAAACAGAAGTGAACCACTGTGCTTAGTGTAGGTACGCGAAGTCGAGGCGGACGTCGTCGCGGCAGCGACGACGGACGCCGAGACGAGCCCGTGACATCAAAGCCTCACCAGCTTAGTGTACGCGAAGTCAAGGCGGACGTCGTCGCGGCAGCGACGACGGACGCCCAGACGAGCCCGTGACATAAGAGCCTCACCAGCTTACTGTACGCGAAGTCGAGGCGGACGTCGTCGTGGCAACGACGACGGACGCAGAGACGAGCCCGTGACATCAAAGACTCACCAGCTTGGTATACGCGAAGTCGAGGCGGACGTCGTCGCGGCAGCGACGACGGACGCTGAGACGAGCCCGTGACATCAGAGCCTCACCAGCTATCTTAGGGTTTAGGGTGGGGGGGAGGATGGCACCCTTTTATATATCTTTCAAAATGAAAAGGAAACAGAAGTGAACCACTGTGCTTAGTGTAGGTACGCGAAGTCGAGGCGGACGTCGTCGCGGCAGCGACCACGAACGCCGAGACGAGCCCGTGACATCAGAGCCTCACCAGCTTAGTGTACGCGAAGTCGAGGCGGACGTCGTCGCGGCAGCGACGACGGACGCCGAGATGAGCCCGTGAGATCAGAGCCTCACCAGTTTAGTGTACGCGAAGTCGAGGCAGACGTCATCGCGGCAGCGACAACGGACGCCGAGATGAGCCCGTGACATCAGAGCCTCACCAGCTTAGTGTACGCGAAGTCGAGGCGGACGTCGTCGCGGCAGCGACGACGGACGCCGAGACGAGCCCGTGACATCAGAGCCTCACCAACTATGTTAGGGTTTAGGGTGGGGGGGGGTGGTGGGAGGATGGCACCCTTTTATATACATTTCAAAATAAAAGGGAAACAGAACTGAACCACTGTGCTTAGTGTAGGTACGCGAAGTCGAGGCGAACGTCGTCGCGGCAGCGACGATGGACGCCGAGACGAGCCCGTGACATCAAAGCCTCACCAGCTTAGTGTATGCGAAGTCGAGGCGGACGTCGTCGCGGCAGCGACGACGGACGCCGAGACGAGCCCGTGACATAAGAGCCTCACCAGCTTACTGTACGCGAAGTCGAGGCAGATGTCGTCGCGGCAGCGACAACGGATGCCGAGACGAGCCCGTGACACCAGAGCCTCACCAGCTTAGTGTACGCGAAGTCGAGGCGGACGTCGTCGCGGCAGCGACGACGGATGCCGAGACGAGCCCGTGACATCAGAGCCTCACCAGCTTAGTGTACGCGAAGTCGAGGCGGACGTTGTCGCGGCAGCGACGACGGACGCCGAGATGAGCCCGTGAGATCAGAGCCTCACCAGTTTAGTGTACGCGAAGTCGAGGCAGACGTCGTCGCGGCAGCGACAACGGACGCCGAGACGAGCCCGTGACATCAGAGCCTCACCAGCTTAGTGTACGCGAAGTCGAGGCGGACGTCGTCGCGGCAGCGACGACGGAAGCCGAGACGAGCCCGTGACATCAGAGCCTCACCAGCTTAGTGTACCCGAAGTCGAGGCGAACATCGTCGCGGCAGCAACGACGGACGCCGAGACGAGCCCGTGACATAAGAGCCTCACCAGCTTACTGTACGCGAAGTCGAGGCGGACGTCATCGTGGCAACGACGACGGACGCAGAGACGAGCCCGTGACATCAAAGACTCACCAGCTTGGTGTACGCGAAGTCGAGGCGGACGTCGTCGCGGCAGCGACGACGGACGCTGAGACGAGCCCGTGACATCAGAGCCTCACCAGCTATCTTACTGTTTAGGGAGGGGGGGGTGGTGGGAGGATGGCACACTTTTATATACCTTTCAAAATGAAAAGGAAACAGAAGTGAACCACTGTGCTTAGTGTAGGTACGCGAAGGCGAGGCGGACGTCGTCGCGGCAGCGACGACGGTCGCCGAGATGAGCCCGTGACATCAAAGCCTCACCAGCTTAGTGTACGCGAAGTCGAGGCGGACGTCGTCGCGGCAGCGACGACGGACGCCGAGACGAGCCCGTGACATCAGAGCCTCACCAGTTTAGTGTACGCGAAGTCGAGGCAGACGTCGTCGCGGCAGCGACAACGGACGCCGAGACGAGCCCGTGACATCAGAGCCTCACCAGCTTAGTGTACGCGAAGTCGAGGCGGACGTCGTCGCGGCAGCGACGACGGACGCCGAGACGAGCCCGTGACATCAGAGCCTCACCAGCTATCATAGGGATTAGGGTGGGGGGGAGGATGGCACCCTTTTATATACCTTTCAAAATTAAAGGGAAACAGAAGTGAACCACTGTGCTTAGTGTAGGTACGCGAAGTTGAGGCGGACGTCGTCGCGGCAACGACGACGGACGCCGAGACGAGCCCGTGACATCAAAGCCTCACCAGCTTAGTGTACGCGAAGTCGAGGCGGACGTCGTCGCGGCAGCGACGACGGACGCCGAGACGAGCCCGTGACATCAGAGCCTCACCAGTTTAGTGTACGCGAAGTCGAGGCAGACGTCGTCGCGGCAGCGACACCGGACGCCGAGACGAACCCGTGACATCAGAGCCTCACAACCTTCGTGAACGCGAAGTCGAGGCAGACGTCGTCGCGGCAGCGACGACGGACGCCGAGACGAGCCCGTGACATCAAAGCCTCACCAGCTTACTGTACGCGAAGTCGAGGCGGACGTCGTCGTGGCAACGACGACGGACACAGAGACGAGCCTGTGACATCAAAGACTCACCAGCTTGGTGTACGCGAAGTCGAGGCGGACGTCGTCGCGGCAGCGACGACGGACGCTGAGACGAGCCCGTGACATCAGAGCCTCACCAGCTATCTTACTGTTTAGGGAGGGGGGGTGGTGGGAGGATGGCACACTTTTATATACCTTTCAAAATGAAAAGGAAACAGAAGTGAACCACTGTGCTTAGTGTAGGTACGCGAAGGCGAGGCGGACGTCGTCGCGGCAGCGACGACGGTCGCCGAGACGAGCCCGTGACATCAAAGCCTCACCAGCTTAGTGTACGCGAAGTCGAGGCGGACGTCGTCGCGGCAGCGACGACGGACGCCGAGACGAGCCCGTGACATAAGAGCCTCACCAGCTTACTGTACGCGAAGTCGAGGCGGACGTCGTCGTGGCAACGACGACGGACGCAGAGACGAGCCCGTGACATCAAAGACTCACCAGCTTGGTGTACGCGAAGTCGAGGCGGACGTCGTCGCGGCAGCGACGACGGACGCTGAGACGAGCCCGTGACATCAGAGCCTCACCAGCTATCTTAGGGTTTAGGGTGGGGGGGAGGATGGCACCCTTTTATATATCTTTCAAAATGAAAAGGAAACAGAAGTGAACCACTGTGCTTAGTGTAGGTACGCGAAGTCGAGGCGGACGTCGTCGCGGCAGCGACGACGGACGCCGAGACGAGCCCGTGACATCAAAGCCTCACCAGCTTAGTGTACGCGAAGTCAAGGCGGATGTCGTCGCGGCAGCGACGACGGACGCCCAGACGAGCCCGTGACATAAGAGCCTCACCAGCTTACTGTACGCGAAGTCGAGGCGGACGTCGTCGTGGGAACGACGACGGACGCAGAGACGAGCCCGTGACATCAAAGACTCACCAGCTTGGTATACGCGAAGTCGAGGCGGACGTCGTCGCGGCAGCGATGACGGACGCTGAGACGAGCCCGTGACATCAGAGCCTCACCAGCTATCTTAGGGTTTAGGGTGGGGGGGAGGATGGCACCCTTTTATATATCTTTCAAAATGAAAAGGAAACAGAAGTGAACCACTGTGCTTAGTGTAGGTACGCGAAGTCGAGGCGGACGTCGTCGCGGCAGCGACCACGAACGCCGAGACGAGCCCGTGACATCAGAGCCTCACCAGCTTAGTGTACGCGAAGTCGAGGCGGACGTCGTCGCGGCAGCGACGACGGACGCCGAGATGAGCCCGTGAGATCAGAGCCTCACCAGTTTAGTGTACGCGAAGTCGAGGCAGACGTCATCGCGGCAGCGACAACGGACGCCGAGACGAGCCCGTGACATCAGAGCCTCACCAGCTTAGTGTACGCGAAGTCGAGGCGGACGTCGTCGCGGCAGCGACGACGGACGCCGAGACGAGCCCGTGACATCAGAGCCTCACCAACTATGTTAGGGTTTAGGGTGGGGGGGGGTGGTGGGAGGATGGCACCCTTTTATATACATTTCAAAATAAAAGGGAAACAGAACTGAACCACTGTGCTTAGTGTAGGTACGCGAAGTCGAGGCGAACGTCGTCGCGGCAGCGACGATGGACGCCGAGACGAGCCCGTGACATTAAAGCCTCACCAGCTTAGTGTATGCGAAGTCGAGGCGGACGTCGTCGCGGCAGCGACGACGGACGCCGAGACGAGCCCGTGACATAAGAGCCTCACCAGCTTACTGTACGCGAAGTCGAGGCAGATGTCGTCGCGGCAGCGACAACGGATGCCGAGACGAGCCCGTGACACCAGAGCCTCACCAGCTTAGTGTACGCGAAGTCGAGGCGGACGTCGTCGCGGCAGCGACGACGGATGCCGAGACGAGCCCGTGACATCAGAGCCTCACCAGCTTAGTGTACGCGAAGTCGAGGCGGACGTCGTCGCGGCAGCGACGACGGACGCTGAGACGAGCCCGTGACATCAGAGCCTCACCAGCTATCTTACTGTTTAGGGAGGGGGGGGGGTGGTGGGAGGATGGCACACTTTTATATACCTTTCAAAATGAAAAGGAAACAGAAGTGAACCACTGTGCTTAGTGTAGGTACGCGAAGGCGAGGCGGACGTCGTCGCGGCAGCGACGACGGTCGCCGAGATGAGCCCGTGACATCAAAGCCTCACCAGCTTAGGGTACGCGAAGTCGAGGCGAACGTCGTCGCGGCAGCGACGACGGACGCCGAGACGAGCCCGTGACATAAGAGCCTCACCAGCTTACTGTACGCGAAGTCGAGGCAGACGTCGTCGCGGCAGCGACAACGGACGCCGAGACGAGCCCGTGACACCAGAGCCTCACCAGCTTAGTGTACGCGAAGTCGAGGCGGACGTCGTCGCGGCAGCGACGACGGATGCCGAGACGAGCCCGTGACATCAGAGCCTCACCAGCTTAGTGTACGCGAAGTCGAGGCGGACGTTGTCGCGGCAGCGACGACGGACGCCGAGATGAGCCCGTGAGATCAGAGCCTCACCAGTTTAGTGTACGCGAAGTCGAGGCAGACGTCGTCGCGGCAGCGACAACGGACGCCGAGACGAGCCCGTGACATCAGAGCCTCACCAGCTTAGTGTACGCGAAGTCGAGGCGGACGTCGTCGCGGCAGCGACGACGGAAGCCGAGACGAGCCCGTGACATCAGAGCCTCACCAGCTTAGTGTACCCGAAGTCGAGGCGAACATCGTCACGGCAGCAACGACGGACGCCGAGACGAGCCCGTGACATAAGAGCCTCACCAGCTTACTGTACGCGAAGTCGAGGCGGACGTCGTCGTGGCAACGACGACGGACGCAGAGACGAGCCCGTGACATCAAAGACTCACCAGCTTGGTGTACGCGAAGTCGAGGCGGACGTCGTCGCGGCAGCGACGACGGACGCTGAGACGAGCCCGTGACATCAGAGCCTCACCAGCTATCTTACTGTTTAGGGGGGGGTGGTGGGAGGATGGCACACTTTTATATACCTTTCAAAATGAAAAGGAAACAGAAGTGAACCACTGTGCTTAGTGTAGGTACGCGAAGTCGAGGCGAACATCGTCGCGGCCGCGACGACGGACGCCGAGACGAGCCCGTGACCTCAAAGCCTCACCAGCTTAGTGTACGCGAAGTCGAGGCGGACGTCGTCGCGGCAGCGACGACGAACGTCGAGACGAGCCCGTGAAATCAGAGCCTCACCAGATATCTTAGGGTTTAGGGTGGGGGGGAGGATGTCACCCTTTTATATATCTTTCAAAATGAAAAGGAAACAGAAGTTAACCTCTGTGCTTAGTGTAGGTACGCGAAGTTGAGGCGGACGTCGTCGCGGCAACGACGACGGACGCCGAGACGAGCCCGTGACATCAAAGCCTCACCAGCTTAGTGTACGCGAAGTCGAGGCGGACGTCGTCGCGGCAGCGACGACGGACGCCGAGACGAGCCCGTGACATCAGAGCCTCACCAGTTTAGTGTACGCGAAGTCGAGGCAGACGTCGTCGCGGCAGCGACAACGGACGCCGAGACGAACCCGTGACATCAGAGCCTCACCAGCTTCGTGTACGCGAAGTCGAGGCGGACGTCGTCGCGGCAGCGACGACGGACGCCGAGACAAGCCCGTGACATCAGAGCCTCACCATCTTAGTGTACGCGAAGTCGAGGCGGACGTCGTTGCGCCAGCGACGACGGACGCCGAGATGAGCCCGTGAGATCAGAGCCTCACCAGTTTAGTGTACGCGAAGTCGAGGCAGACGTCGTCGCGGCAGCGACAACGGACGCCGAGACGAGCCCGTGACATCAGAGCCTCACCAGCTTAGTGTACGCGAAGTCGAGGCGGACGTCGTCGCGGCAGCGACGACGGACGCCGAGACGAGCCCGTGACATCAGAGCCTCACCAACTCTCTTAGGGTTTAGGGTGGGGGGGAGGATGGCACCCTTTTATATACCTTTCAAAATGAAAGGGAAACAGAACTGAACCACTGTGCTTAGTGTAGGTACGCGAAGTCGAGCCGAACATCGTCGCGGCAGCGACGACGGACGCCGAGACGAGCCCGTGACCTCACAGCCTCACCAGCTTAGTGTACGCGAAGTCGAGGCGGACGTCGTCGCGGCAGCGACGACGAACGTCGAGACGAGCCCGTGAAATTAGAGCCTCACCAGATATCTTAGGGTTTAGGGTGGGGGGGAGGAGGGCACCCTTTTATATATCTTTCAAAATGAAAAGGAAACAGAAGTGAACCACTTTGCTTAGTGTAGGTACGCGAAGTTGAGGCAGACGTCGTCGCGGCAGCGACGACGGACGCCGAGACGAGCCCGTGACATCAAAGCCTCACCAGCTTAGTGTACGCGAAGTCGAGGCGGACGTCGTCGCGGCAGCGACGACGGACGCCGAGACGAGCCCGTGACATAAGAGCCTCACCAGCTTACTGTACGCGAAGTCGAGGCGGACGTCGTCGTGGCAACGAAGACGGACGCAGAGACGAGCCCGTGACATCAAAGACTCACCAGCTTGGTGTACGGGAAGTCGAGGCGGACGTCGTCGCGGCAGCGACGACGGACGCTGAGACGAGCCCGTGACATCAGAGCCTCACCAGCTATCTTACTGTTTAGGGAGGGGGGGGGTGGTGGGAGGATGGCACACTTTTATATACCTTTCAAAATGAAAAGGAAACAGAAGTGAACCACTGTGCTTAGTGTAGGTACGCGAAGGCGAGGCGGACGTCGTCGCGGCAGCGACGACGGTCGCCGAGATGAGCCCGTGACATCAAAGCCTCACCAGCTTAGGGTACGCGAAGTCGAGGCGGACGTCGTCGCGGCAGCGACGACGGACGCCGAGACGAGCCCGTGACATCAGAGCCTCACCAGCTTAGTGTACGCGAAGTCGAGGCGGACGTCGTCGCGGCAGCGACGACGGACGCCGAGATGAGCTCGTGAGATCAGAGCCTCACCAGTTTAGTGTACGCGAAGTCGAGGCAGACGTCGTCGCGGCAGCGACAACGGACGCCGAGACGAGCCCGTGACATCAGAGCCTCACCAGCTTAGTGTACGCGAAGTCGAGGTGGACGTCGTCGCGGCAGCGACGACGGACGCCGAGACGAGCCCGTGACATCAGAGCCTCACCAACTATCTTAGGGTTTAGGGTGGGGGGGAGGATGGCACCCTTTTATATACCTTTCAAAATAAAAGGGAAACAGAACTGAACCACTGTTCTTAGTGTAGGTACGCGAAGTCGAGGCGAACGTCGTCGCGGCAGCGACGATGGACGCCGAGACGAGCGCGTGACATCAAAGCCTCACCAGCTTAGTGTATGCGAAGTCGAGGCGCACGTCGTCGCGGCAGCGACGACGGACGCCGAGACGAGCCCGTGACATAAGAGCCTCACCAGCTTACTGTACGCGAAGTCGAGGCAGACGTCGTCGCGGCAGCGACAACGGACGCCGAGACGAGCCCGTGACATCAGAGCCTCACCAGCTTAGTGTACGCGAAGTCGAGGCGGACGTCGTCGCGGCAGCGACGACGGACGCCGAGACGAGCCCGTGACATCAGAGCCTCACCAGCTTGGTGTACGCGAAGTCGAGGCGGACGTCGTCGCGGCAGCGACGACGGACGCTGAGACGAGCCCGTGTAATCAGAGCCTCACCAGCTATCTTACGGTTTAGGGCGGGGGGGGGGGGTGGTGGGAGGATGGCACACTTTTATATACCTTTCAAAATGAAAAGGAAACAGAAGTGAACCACTGTGCTTAGTGTAGGTACGCGAAGGCGAGGCGGACGTCATCGCGGCAGCGACGACGGACGCCGAGACGAGCCCGTGACATCGAAGCCTCACCAGCTTAGTGTACGCGAAGTCGAGGCGGACGTCGTCGCGGCAGCGACGACGGACGCCGAGACGAGCCCGTGACATCAGAGCCTCACCAGTTTAGTGTACGAGAAGTCGAGGCAGACGTCGTCGCGGCAGCGACAACGGACGCCGAGACGAGCCCGTGACATCAGAGCCTCACCAGCTTAGTGTACGCGAAGTCGAGGCGGACGTCGTCGCGGCAGCGACCACGAACGCCGAGACGAGCCCGTGACATCAGAGCCTCACCAGCTTAGTGTACGCGAAGTCGAGGCGGACGTCGTCGCGGCAGCGACGACGGACGCCGAGATGAGCCCGTGAGATCAGAGCCTCACCAGTTTAGTGTACGCGAAGTCGAGGCAGACGTCATCGCGGCAGCGACAACGGACGCCGAGACGAGCCCGTGACATCAGAGCCTCACCAGCTTAGTGTACGCGAAGTCGAGGTGGACGTCGTCGCGGCAGCGACGACGGACGCCGAGACGAGCCCGTGACATCAGAGCCTCACCAACTATCTTAGGGTTTAGGGTGGGGGGGAGGATGGCACCCTTTTATATACCTTTCAAAATAAAAGGGAAACAGAACTGAACCACTGTTCTTAGTGTAGGTACGCGAAGTCGAGGCGAACGTCGTCGCGGCAGCGACGATGGACGCCGAGACGAGCGCGTGACATCAAAGCCTCACCAGCTTAGTGTATGCGAAGTCGAGGCGCACGTCGTCGCGGCAGCGACGACGGACGCCGAGACGAGCCCGTGACATAAGAGCCTCACCAGCTTACTGTACGCGAAGTCGAGGCAGACGTCGTCGCGGCAGCGACAACGGACGCCGAGACGAGCCCGTGACATCAGAGCCTCACCAGCTTAGTGTACGCGAAGTCGAGGCGGACGTCGTCGCGGCAGCGACGACGGACGCCGAGACGAGCCCGTGACATCAGAGCCTCACCAGCTTGGTGTACGCGAAGTCGAGGCGGACGTCGTCGCGGCAGCGACGACGGACGCTGAGACGAGCCCGTGTAATCAGAGCCTCACCAGCTATCTTACGGTTTAGGGCGGGGGGGGGGGGTGGTGGGAGGATGGCACACTTTTATATACCTTTCAAAATGAAAAGGAAACAGAAGTGAACCACTGTGCTTAGTGTAGGTACGCGAAGGCGAGGCGGACGTCATCGCGGCAGCGACGACGGACGCCGAGACGAGCCCGTGACATCGAAGCCTCACCAGCTTAGTGTACGCGAAGTCGAGGCGGACGTCGTCGCGGCAGCGACGACGGACGCCGAGACGAGCCCGTGACATCAGAGCCTCACCAGTTTAGTGTACGAGAAGTCGAGGCAGACGTCGTCGCGGCAGCGACAACGGACGCCGAGACGAGCCCGTGACATCAGAGCCTCACCAGCTTAGTGTACGCGAAGTCGAGGCGGACGTCGTCGCGGCAGCGACCACGAACGCCGAGACGAGCCCGTGACATCAGAGCCTCACCAGCTTAGTGTACGCGAAGTCGAGGCGGACGTCGTCGCGGCAGCGACGACGGACGCCGAGATGAGCCCGTGAGATCAGAGCCTCACCAGTTTAGTGTACGCGAAGTCGAGGCAGACGTCATCGCGGCAGCGACAACGGACGCCGAGACGAGCCCGTGACATCAGAGCCTCACCAGCTTAGTGTACGCGAAGTCGAGGCGGACGTCGTCGCGGCAGCGACGACGGACGCCGAGACGAGCCCGTGACATCAGAGCCTCACCAACTATGTTAGGGTTTAGGGTGGGGGGGAGGATGGCACCCTTTTATATACCTTTCAAAATAAAAGGGAAATAGAACTGAACCACTGTGCTTAGTGTAGGTACGCGAAGTCGAGGCGAACGTCGTCGCGGCAGCGACGATGGACGCCGAGACGAGCCCGTGACATCAAAGCCTCACCAGCTTAGTGTATGCGAAGTCGAGGCGAACGTCGTCGCGGCAGCGACGACGGACGCCGAGACGAGCCCGTGACATAAGAGCCTCACCAGCTTACTGTACGCGAAGTCGAGGCAGACGTCGTCGCGGCAGCGACAACGGACGCCGAGACGAGCCCGTGACACCAGAGCCTCACCAGCTTAGTGTACGCGAAGTCGAGGCGGACGTCGTCGCGGCAGCGACGACGGATGCCGAGACGAGCCCGTGACATCAGAGCCTCACCAGCTTAGTGTACGCGAAGTCGAGGCGGACGTTGTCGCGGCAGCGACGACGGACGCCGAGATGAGCCCGTGAGATCAGAGCCTCACCAGTTTAGTGTACGCGAAGTCGAGGCAGACGTCGTCGCGGCAGCGACAACGGACGCCGAGACGAGCCCGTGACATCAGAGCCTCACTAGCTTAGTGTACGCGAAGTCGAGGCGGACGTCGTCGCGGCAGCGACGACGGAAGCCGAGACGAGCCCGTGACATCAGAGCCTCACCAGCTTAGTGTACCCGAAGTCGAGGCGAACATCGTCGCGGCAGCAACGACGGACGCCGAGACGAGCCCGTGACATAAGAGCCTCACCAGCTTACTGTACGCGAAGTCGAGGCGGACGTCGTCGTGGCAACGACGACGGACGCAGAGACGAGCCCGTGACATCAAAGACTCACCAGCTTGGTGTACGCGAAGTCGAGGCGGACGTCGTCGCGGCAGCGACGACGGACGCTGAGACGAGCCCGTGACATCAGAGCCTCACCAGCTATCTTACTGTTTAGGGGGGGGTGGTGGGAGGATGGCACACTTTTATATACCTTTCAAAATGAAAAGGAAACAGAAGTGAACCACTGTGCTTAGTGTAGGTACGCGAAGGCGAGGCGGACGTCATCGCGGCAGCGACGACGGACGCCGAGACGAGCCCGTGACATCAAAGCCTCACCAGCTTAGTGTACGCGAAGTCGAGGCGGACTTCGTCGCGGTAGCGACGACGGACGCCGAGACGAGCCCGTGACATCAGAGCCTCACCAGCTTCGTGTACGCGAAGTCGAGGCGGACGTCGTCGCGGCAGCGACGACGGACGCCGAGACAAGCCCGTGACATCAGAGCCTCACCATCTTAGTGTACGCGAAGTCGAGGCGGACGTCGTTGCGCCAGCGACGACGGACGCCGAGATGAGCCCGTGAGATCAGAGCCTCACCAGTTTAGTGTACGCGAAGTCGAGGCAGACGTCGTCGCGGCAGCGACAACGGACGCCGAGACGAGCCCGTGACATCAGAGCCTCACCAGCTTAGTGTACGCGAAGTCGAGGCGGACGTCGTCGCGGCAGCGACGACGGACGCCGAGACGAGCCCGTGACATCAGAGCCTCACCAACTCTCTTAGGGTTTAGGGTGGGGGGGAGGATGGCACCCTTTTATATACCTTTCAAAATGAAAGGGAAACAGAACTGAACCACTGTGCTTAGTGTAGGTACGCGAAGTCGAGCCGAACATCGTCGCGGCAGCGACGACGGACGCCGAGACGAGCCCGTGACCTCACAGCCTCACCAGCTTAGTGTACGCGAAGTCGAGGCGGACGTCGTCGCGGCAGCGACGACGAACGTCGAGACGAGCCCGTGAAATTAGAGCCTCACCAGATATCTTAGGGTTTAGGGTGGGGGGGAGGAGGGCACCCTTTTATATATCTTTCAAAATGAAAAGGAAACAGAAGTGAACCACTTTGCTTAGTGTAGGTACGCGAAGTTGAGGCAGACGTCGTCGCGGCAGCGACGACGGACGCCGAGACGAGCCCGTGACATCAAAGCCTCACCAGCTTAGTGTACGCGAAGTCGAGGCGGACGTCGTCGCGGCAGCGACGACGGACGCCGAGACGAGCCCGTGACATAAGAGCCTCACCAGCTTACTGTACGCGAAGTCGAGGCGGACGTCGTCGTGGCAACGAAGACGGACGCAGAGACGAGCCCGTGACATCAAAGACTCACCAGCTTGGTGTACGGGAAGTCGAGGCGGACGTCGTCGCGGCAGCGACGACGGACGCTGAGACGAGCCCGTGACATCAGAGCCTCACCAGCTATCTTACTGTTTAGGGAGGGGGGGGGTGGTGGGAGGATGGCACACTTTTATATACCTTTCAAAATGAAAAGGAAACAGAAGTGAACCACTGTGCTTAGTGTAGGTACGCGAAGGCGAGGCGGACGTCGTCGCGGCAGCGACGACGGTCGCCGAGATGAGCCCGTGACATCAAAGCCTCACCAGCTTAGGGTACGCGAAGTCGAGGCGGACGTCGTCGCGGCAGCGACGACGGACGCCGAGACGAGCCCGTGACATCAGAGCCTCACCAGCTTAGTGTACGCGAAGTCGAGGCGGACGTCGTCGCGGCAGCGACGACGGACGCCGAGATGAGCTCGTGAGATCAGAGCCTCACCAGTTTAGTGTACGCGAAGTCGAGGCAGACGTCGTCGCGGCAGCGACAACGGACGCCGAGACGAGCCCGTGACATCAGAGCCTCACCAGCTTAGTGTACGCGAAGTCGAGGTGGACGTCGTCGCGGCAGCGACGACGGACGCCGAGACGAGCCCGTGACATCAGAGCCTCACCAACTATCTTAGGGTTTAGGGTGGGGGGGAGGATGGCACCCTTTTATATACCTTTCAAAATAAAAGGGAAACAGAACTGAACCACTGTTCTTAGTGTAGGTACGCGAAGTCGAGGCGAACGTCGTCGCGGCAGCGACGATGGACGCCGAGACGAGCGCGTGACATCAAAGCCTCACCAGCTTAGTGTATGCGAAGTCGAGGCGCACGTCGTCGCGGCAGCGACGACGGACGCCGAGACGAGCCCGTGACATAAGAGCCTCACCAGCTTACTGTACGCGAAGTCGAGGCAGACGTCGTCGCGGCAGCGACAACGGACGCCGAGACGAGCCCGTGACATCAGAGCCTCACCAGCTTAGTGTACGCGAAGTCGAGGCGGACGTCGTCGCGGCAGCGACGACGGACGCCGAGACGAGCCCGTGACATCAGAGCCTCACCAGCTTGGTGTACGCGAAGTGGAGGCGGACGTCGTCGCGGCAGCGACGACGGACGCTGAGACGAGCCCGTGTAATCAGAGCCTCACCAGCTATCTTACGGTTTAGGGCGGGGGGGGGGGGTGGTGGGAGGATGGCACACTTTTATATACCTTTCAAAATGAAAAGGAAACAGAAGTGAACCACTGTGCTTAGTGTAGGTACGCGAAGGCGAGGCGGACGTCATCGCGGCAGCGACGACGGACGCCGAGACGAGCCCGTGACATCGAAGCCTCACCAGCTTAGTGTACGCGAAGTCGAGGCGGACGTCGTCGCGGCAGCGACGACGGACGCCGAGACGAGCCCGTGACATCAGAGCCTCACCAGTTTAGTGTACGAGAAGTCGAGGCAGACGTCGTCGCGGCAGCGACAACGGACGCCGAGACGAGCCCGTGACATCAGAGCCTCACCAGCTTAGTGTACGCGAAGTCGAGGCGGACGTCGTCGCGGCAGCGACCACGAACGCCGAGACGAGCCCGTGACATCAGAGCCTCACCAGCTTAGTGTACGCGAAGTCGAGGCGGACGTCGTCGCGGCAGCGACGACGGACGCCGAGATGAGCCCGTGAGATCAGAGCCTCACCAGTTTAGTGTACGCGAAGTCGAGGCAGACGTCATCGCGGCAGCGACAACGGACGCCGAGACGAGCCCGTGACATCAGAGCCTCACCAGCTTAGTGTACGCGAAGTCGAGGCGGACGTCGTCGCGGCAGCGACGACGGACGCCGAGACGAGCCCGTGACATCAGAGCCTCACCAACTATGTTAGGGTTTAGGGTGGGGGGGAGGATGGCACCCTTTTATATACCTTTCAAAATAAAAGGGAAATAGAACTGAACCACTGTGCTTAGTGTAGGTACGCGAAGTCGAGGCGAACGTCGTCGCGGCAGCGACGATGGACGCCGAGACGAGCCCGTGACATCAAAGCCTCACCAGCTTAGTGTATGCGAAGTCGAGGCGAACGTCGTCGCGGCAGCGACGACGGACGCCGAGACGAGCCCGTGACATAAGAGCCTCACCAGCTTACTGTACGCGAAGTCGAGGCAGACGTCGTCGCGGCAGCGACAACGGACGCCGAGACGAGCCCGTGACACCAGAGCCTCACCAGCTTAGTGTACGCGAAGTCGAGGCGGACGTCGTCGCGGCAGCGACGACGGATGCCGAGACGAGCCCGTGACATCAGAGCCTCACCAGCTTAGTGTACGCGAAGTCGAGGCGGACGTTGTCGCGGCAGCGACGACGGACGCCGAGATGAGCCCGTGAGATCAGAGCCTCACCAGTTTAGTGTACGCGAAGTCGAGGCAGACGTCGTCGCGGCAGCGACAACGGACGCCGAGACGAGCCCGTGACATCAGAGCCTCACTAGCTTAGTGTACGCGAAGTCGAGGCGGACGTCGTCGCGGCAGCGACGACGGAAGCCGAGACGAGCCCGTGACATCAGAGCCTCACCAGCTTAGTGTACCCGAAGTCGAGGCGAACATCGTCGCGGCAGCAACGACGGACGCCGAGACGAGCCCGTGACATTAGAGCCTCACCAGCTTACTGTACGCGAAGTCGAGGCGGACGTCGTCGTGGCAACGACGACGGACGCAGAGACGAGCCCGTGACATCAAAGACTCACCAGCTTGGTGTACGCGAAGTCGAGGCGGACGTCGTCGCGGCAGCGACGACGGACGCTTAGACGAGCCCGTGACATCAGAGCCTCACCAGCTATCTTACTGTTTAGGGGGGGGTGGTGGGAGGATGGCACACTTTTATATACCTTTCAAAATGAAAAGGAAACAGAAGTGAACCACTGTGCTTAGTGTAGGTACGCGAAGGCGAGGCGGACGTCATCGCGGCAGCGACGACGGACGCCGAGACGAGCCCGTGACATCAAAGCCTCACCAGCTTAGTGTACGCGAAGTCGAGGCGGACTTCGTCGCGGTAGCGACGACGGACGCCGAGACGAGCCCGTGACATCAGAGCCTTACCAGCTATCATAGGGATTAGGGTGGGGGGGGAGGATGGCACCCTTTTATATACCTTTCAAAATGAAAGGGAAACAAAAGTGAACCGCTGTGCTTAGTGTAGGTACGCGAAGTTGAGGCGGACGTCGTCGCGGCAGCGACGACGGACGCCGAGATGAGCCCGTGACATCAAAGCCTCACCAGCTTAGTGTACGCGAAGTCGAGGCGGACGTCGTCGCGGCAGCGACGACGGACGCCGAGACGAGCCCGTGACATCAGAGCCTCACCAGTTTAGTGTACGCGAAGTCGAGGCAGACGTCGTCGCGGCAGAGACAACGGACGCCGAGACGAGCCCGTGAGATCAGAGCCTCACCAGCTTAGTGTACGCGAAGTCGAGGCGGACGTCGTCGCGGCAGCGACCACGAACGCCGAGACGAGCCCGTGACATCAGAGCCTCACCAGCTTAGTGTACGCGAAGTCGAGGCGGACGTCGTCGCGGCAGCAAAGACGGACGCCGAGATGAGCCCGTGAGATCAGAGCCTCACCAGTTTAGTGTACGCGAAGTCGAGGCAGACGTCATCGCGGCAGCGACAACGGACGCCGAGACGAGCCCGTGACATCAGAGCCTCACCAGCTTAGTGTACGCGAAGTCGAGGCGGACGTCGTCGCTTAGGGTTTAGGGTGGGGGGGAGGATGGCACCCTTTTATATACCTTTCAAAATAAAAGGGAAACAGAACTGAACCACTGTGCTTAGTGTAGGTACGCGAAGTCGAGGCGAACGTCATCGCGGCAGCGACGATGGACTCCGAGACGAGCCCGTGACATCAAAGCCTCACCAGCTTAGTGTATGCGAAGTCGAGGCGGACGTCGTCGCGGCAGCGACGACGGACGCCGAGACGAGCCCGTGACATAAGAGCCTCACCAGCTTACTGTACGCGAAGTCGAGGCAGACGTCGTCGCGGCAGCGACAACGGACGCCGAGACGAGCCCGTGACACCAGAGCCTCACCAGCTTAGTGTACGCGAAGTCGAGGCGGACGTCGTCGCGGCAGCGACGACGGATGCCGAGACGAGCCCGTGACATCAGAGCCTCACCAGCTTAGTGTACTCGAAGTCGAGGCGGACGTTGTCGCGGCAGCGACGACGGACGCCGAGATGAGCCCGTGAGATCAGAGCCTCACCAAGTTAGTGTACGCGAAGTCGAGGCAGACGTCGTCGCGGCAGCGACAACGGACGCCGAGACGAGCCCGTGACATCAGAGCCTCACCAGCTTAGTGTACGCGAAGTCGAGGCGGACGTCGTCGCGGCAGTGACGACGGAAGACGAGACGAGCCCGTGACATCAGAGCCTCACCAGCTTAGTGTACCCGAAGTCGAGGCGAACATCGTCGCGGCAGCAACGACGGACGCCGAGACGAGCCCGTGACATAAGAGCCTCACCAGCTTACTGTACGCGAAGTCGAGGCGGACGTCGTCGTGGCAACGACGACGGACGCAGAGACGAGCCCGTGACATCAAAGACTCACCAGCTTGGTGTACGCGAAGTCGAGGCGGACGTCGTCGCGGCAGCGACGACGGACGCTGAGACGAGCCCGTGACATCAGAGCCTCACCAGCTATCTTACTGTTTAGGGAGGGGGGGGTGGTGGGAGGATGGCACACTTTTATACACCTTTCAAAATGAAAAGGAAACAGAAGTGAACCACTGTGCTTAGTGTAGGTACGCGAAGGCGAGGCGGACGTCGTCGCGGCAGCGACGACGGTCGCCGAGATGAGCCCGTGACATCAAAGCCTCACCAGCTTAGTGTACGCGAAGTCGAGGCGGACGTCGTCGCGGCAGCGACGACGGACGCCGAGACGAGCCCATGACATCAGAGCCTCACCAGTTTAGTGTACGCGAAGTCGAGGCAGACGTCGTCGCGGCAGCGACAACGGACGCCGAGACGAGCCCGTGACATCAGAGCGTCACCAGCTTAGTGTACGCGAAGTCGAGGCGGACGTCGTCGCGGCAGCGACGACGGACGCCGAGACGAGCCCGTGACATCAGAGCCTCACCAGCTATCATAGGGATTAGGGTGGGGGGGAGGATGGCACCCTTTTATATACCTTTCAAAATTAAAGGGAAACAGAAGTGAACCACTGTGCTTAGTGTAGGTACGCGAAGTTGAGGCGGACGTCGTCGCGGCAACGACGACGGACGCCGAGACGAGCCCGTGACATCAAAGCCTCACCAGCTTAGTGTACGCGAAGTCGAGGCGGACGTCGTCGCGGCAGCGACGACGGACGCCGAGACGAGCCCATGACATCAGAGCCTCACCAGTTTAGTGTACGCGAAGTCGAGGCAGACGTCGTCGCGGCAGCGACACCGGACGCCGAGACGAACCCGTGACATCAGAGCCTCACAACCTTCGTGAACGCGAAGTCGAGGCAGACGTCGTCGCGGCAGCGACGACGGACGCCGAGACGAGCCCGTGACATCAAAGCCTCACCAGCTTAGTGTACGCGAAGTCGAGGCAGACGTCGTCGCGGCAGCGACGACGGACGCCGAGACGAGCCCGTGACATAAGAGCCTCACCAGCTTACTGTACGCGAAGTCGAGGCGGACGTCGTCGTGGCAACGACGACGGACGCAGACACGAGCCCGTGACATCAAAGACTCACCAGCTTGGTGTACGCGAAGTCGAGGCGGACGTCGTCGCGGCAGCGACGACGGACGCTGAGACGAGCCCGTGACATCAGAGCCTCACCAGCTATCTTAGGGTTTAGGGTGGGGGGGAGGATGGCACCCTTTTATATATCTTTCAAAATGAAAAGGAAACAGAAGTGAACCACTGTGCTTAGTGTAGGTACGCGAAGTCGAGGCGGACGTCGTCGCGGCAGCGACGACGGACGCCGAGACGAGCCCGTGACATCAAAGCCTCACCAGCTTAGTGTACGCGAAGTCAAGGCGGACGTCGTCGCGGCAGCGACGACGGACGCCCAGACGAGCCCGTGACATAAGAGCCTCACCAGCTTACTGTACGCGAAGTCGAGGCGGACGTCGTCGTGGCAACGACGACGGACGCAGAGACGAGCCCGTGACATCAAAGACTCACCAGCTTGGTATACGCGAAGTCGAGGCGGACGTCGTCGCGGCAGCGACGACGGACGCTGAGACGAGCCCGTGACATCAGAGCCTCACCAGCTATCTTAGGGTTTAGGGTGGGGGGGAGGATGGCACCCTTTTATATATCTTTCAAAATGAAAAGGAAACAGAAGTGAACCACTGTGCTTAGTGTAGGTACGCGAAGTCGAGGCGGACGTCGTCGCGGCAGCGACCACGAACGCCGAGACGAGCCCGTGACATCAGAGCCTCACCAGCTTAGTGTACGCGAAGTCGAGGCGGACGTCGTCGCGGCAGCGACGACGGACGCCGAGATGAGCCCGTGAGATCAGAGCCTCACCAGTTTAGTGTACGCGAAGTCGAGGCAGACGTCATCGCGGCAGCGACAACGGACGCCGAGATGAGCCCGTGACATCAGAGCCTCACCAGCTTAGTGTACGCGAAGTCGAGGCGGACGTCGTCGCGGCAGCGACGACGGACGCCGAGACGAGCCCGTGACATCAGAGCCTCACCAACTATGTTAGGGTTTAGGGTGGGGGGGGGTGGTGGGAGGATGGCACCCTTTTATATACATTTCAAAATAAAAGGGAAACAGAACTGAACCACTGTGCTTAGTGTAGGTACGCGAAGTCGAGGCGAACGTCGTCGCGGCAGCGACGATGGACGCCGAGACGAGCCCGTGACATCAAAGCCTCACCAGCTTAGTGTATGCGAAGTCGAGGCGGACGTCGTCGCGGCAGCGACGACGGACGCCGAGACGAGCCCGTGACATAAGAGCCTCACCAGCTTACTGTACGCGAAGTCGAGGCAGATGTCGTCGCGGCAGCGACAACGGATGCCGAGACGAGCCCGTGACACCAGAGCCTCACCAGCTTAGTGTACGCGAAGTCGAGGCGGACGTCGTCGCGGCAGCGACGACGGATGCCGAGACGAGCCCGTGACATCAGAGCCTCACCAGCTTAGTGTACGCGAAGTCGAGGCGGACGTTGTCGCGGCAGCGACGACGGACGCCGAGATGAGCCCGTGAGATCAGAGCCTCACCAGTTTAGTGTACGCGAAGTCGAGGCAGACGTCGTCGCGGCAGCGACAACGGACGCCGAGACGAGCCCGTGACATCAGAGCCTCACCAGCTTAGTGTACGCGAAGTCGAGGCGGACGTCGTCGCGGCAGCGACGACGGAAGCCGAGACGAGCCCGTGACATCAGAGCCTCACCAGCTTAGTGTACCCGAAGTCGAGGCGAACATCGTCGCGGCAGCAACGACGGACGCCGAGACGAGCCCGTGACATAAGAGCCTCACCAGCTTACTGTACGCGAAGTCGAGGCGGACGTCATCGTGGCAACGACGACGGACGCAGAGACGAGCCCGTGACATCAAAGACTCACCAGCTTGGTGTACGCGAAGTCGAGGCGGACGTCGTCGCGGCAGCGACGACGGACGCTGAGACGAGCCCGTGACATCAGAGCCTCACCAGCTATCTTACTGTTTAGGGAGGGGGGGGTGGTGGGAGGATGGCACACTTTTATATACCTTTCAAAATGAAAAGGAAACAGAAGTGAACCACTGTGCTTAGTGTAGGTACGCGAAGGCGAGGCGGACGTCGTCGCGGCAGCGACGACGGTCGCCGAGATGAGCCCGTGACATCAAAGCCTCACCAGCTTAGTGTACGCGAAGTCGAGGCGGACGTCGTCGCGGCAGCGACGACGGACGCCGAGACGAGCCCGTGACATCAGAGCCTCACCAGTTTAGTGTACGCGAAGTCGAGGCAGACGTCGTCGCGGCAGCGACAACGGACGCCGAGACGAGCCCGTGACATCAGAGCCTCACCAGCTTAGTGTATGCGAAGTCGAGGCGGACGTCGTCGCGGCAGCGACGACGGACGCCGAGACGAGCCCGTGACATCAGAGCCTCACCAGCTATCATAGGGATTAGGGTGGGGGGGAGGATGGCACCCTTTTATATACCTTTCAAAATTAAAGGGAAACAGAAGTGAACCACTGTGCTTAGTGTAGGTACGCGAAGTTGAGGCGGACGTCGTCGCGGCAACGACGACGGACGCCGAGACGAGCCCGTGACATCAAAGCCTCACCAGCTTAGTGTACGCGAAGTCGAGGCGGACGTCGTCGCGGCAGCGACGACGGACGCCGAGACGAGCCCGTGACATCAGAGCCTCACCAGTTTAGTGTACGCGAAGTCGAGGCAGACGTCGTCGCGGCAGCGACACCGGACGCCGAGACGAACCCGTGACATCAGAGCCTCACAACCTTCGTGAACGCGAAGTCGAGGCAGACGTCGTCGCGGCAGCGACGACGGACGCCGAGACGAGCCCGTGACATCAAAGCCTCACCAGCTTACTGTACGCGAAGTCGAGGCGGACGTCGTCGTGGCAACGACGACGGACACAGAGACGAGCCCGTGACATCAAAGACTCACCAGCTTGGTGTACGCGAAGTCGAGGCGGACGTCGTCGCGGCAGCGACGACGGACGCTGAGACGAGCCCGTGACATCAGAGCCTCACCAGCTATCTTACTGTTTAGGGAGGGGGGGTGGTGGGAGGATGGCACACTTTTATATACCTTTCAAAATGAAAAGGAAACAGAAGTGAACCACTGTGCTTAGTGTAGGTACGCGAAGGCGAGGCGGACGTCGTCGCGGCAGCGACGACGGTCGCCGTGACGAGCCCGTGACATCAAAGCCTCACCAGCTTAGTGTACGCGAAGTCGAGGCGGACGTCGTCGCGGCAGCGACGACGGACGCCGAGACGAGCCCGTGACATAAGAGCCTCACCAGCTTACTGTACGCGAAGTCGAGGCGGACGTCGTCGTGGCAACGACGACGGACGCAGAGACGAGCCCGTGACATCAAAGACTCACCAGCTTGGTGTACGCGAAGTCGAGGCGGACGTCGTCGCGGCAGCGACGACGGACGCTGAGACGAGCCCGTGACATCAGAGCCTCACCAGCTATCTTAGGGTTTAGGGTGGGGGGGAGGATGGCACCCTTTTATATATCTTTCAAAATGAAAAGGAAACAGAAGTGAACCACTGTGCTTAGTGTAGGTACGCGAAGTCGAGGCGGACGTCGTCGCGGCAGCGACGACGGACGCCGAGACGAGCCCGTGACATCAAAGCCTCACCAGCTTAGTGTACGCGAAGTCAAGGCGGACGTCGTCGCGGCAGCGTAGACGGACGCCCAGACGAGCCCGTGACATAAGAGCCTCACCAGCTTACTGTACGCGAAGTCGAGGCGGACGTCGTCGTGGCAACGACGACGGACGCAGAGACGAGCCCGTGACATCAAAGACTCACCAGCTTGGTATACGCGAAGTCGAGGCGGACGTCGTCGCGGCAGCGACGACGGACGCTGAGACGAGCCCGTGACATCAGAGCCTCACCAGCTATCTTAGGGTTTAGGGTGGGGGGGAGGATGGCACCCTTTTATATATCTTTCAAAATGAAAAGGAAACAGAAGTGAACCACTGTGCTTAGTGTAGGTACGCGAAGTCGAGGCGGACGTCGTCGCGGCAGCGACCACGAACGCCGAGACGAGCCCGTGACATCAGAGCCTCACCAGCTTAGTGTACGCGAAGTCGAGGCGGACGTCGTCGCGGCAGCGACGACGGACGCCGAGATGAGCCCGTGAGATCAGAGCCTCACCAGTTTAGTGTACGCGAAGTCGAGGCAGACGTCATCGCGGCAGCGACAACGGACGCCGAGACGAGCCCGTGACATCAGAGCCTCACCAGCTTAGTGTACGCGAAGTCGAGGCGGACGTCGTCGCGGCAGCGACGACGGACGCCGAGACGAGCCCGTGACATCAGAGCCTCACCAACTATGTTAGGGTTTAGGGTGGGGGGGTGGTGGGAGGATGGCACCCTTTTATATACATTTCAAAATAAAAGGGAAACAGAACTGAACCACTGTGCTTAGTGTAGGTACGCGAAGTCGAGGCGAACGTCGTCGCGGCAGCGACGATGGACGCCGAGACGAGCCCGTGACATCAAAGCCTCACCAGCTTAGTGTATGCGAAGTCGAGGCGGACGTCGTCGCGGCAGCGACCACGGACGCCGAGACGAGCCCGTGACATAAGAGCCTCACCAGCTTACTGTACGCGAAGTCGAGGCAGATGTCGTCGCGGCAGCGACAACGGATGCCGAGACGAGCCCGTGACACCAGAGCCTCACCAGCTTAGTGTACGCGAAGTCGAGTCGGACGTCGTCGCGGCAGCGACGACGGATGCCGAGACGAGCCCGTGACATCAGAGCCTCACCAGCTTAGTGTACGCGAAGTCGAGGCGGACGTTGTCGCGGCAGCGACGACGGACGCCGAGATGAGCCCGTGAGATCAGAGCCTCACCAGTTTAGTGTACGCGAAGTCGAGGCAGACGTCGTCGCGGCAGCGACAACGGACGCCGAGACGAGCCCGTGACATCAGAGCCTCACCAGCTTAGTGTACGCGAAGTCGAGGCGGACGTCGTCGCGGCAGCGACGACGGAAGCCGAGACGAGCCCGTGACATCAGAGCCTCACCAGCTTAGTGTACCCGAAGTCGAGGCGAACATCGTCGCGGCAGCAACGACGGACGCCGAGACGAGCCCGTGACATAAGAGCCTCACCAGCTTACTGTACGCGAAGTCGAGGCGGACGTCATCGTGGCAACGACGACGGACGCAGAGACGAGCCCGTGACATCAAAGACTCACCAGCTTGGTGTACGCGAAGTCGAGGCGGACGTCGTCGCGGCAGCGACGACGGACGCTGAGACGAGCCCGTGACATCAGAGCCTCACCAGCTATCTTACTGTTTAGGGAGGGGGGGGTGGTGGGAGGATGGCACACTTTTATATACCTTTCAAAATGAAAAGGAAACAGAAGTGAACCACTGTGCTTAGTGTAGGTACGCGAAGGCGAGGCGGACGTCGTCGCGGCAGCGACGACGGTCGCCGAGATGAGCCCGTGACATCAAAGCCTCACCAGCTTAGTGTACGCGAAGTCGAGGCGGACGTCGTCGCGGCAGCGACGACGGACGCCGAGACGAGCCCGTGACATCAGAGCCTCACCAGTTTAGTGTACGCGAAGTCGAGGCGGACGCCGAGACGAGCCCGTGACATCAGAGCCTCACCAGCTTAGTGTACGCGAAGTCGAGGCGGACGTCGTCGCGGCAGCGACGACGGACGCCGAGACGAGCCCGTGACATCAGAGCCTCACCAGCTATCATAGGGATTAGGGTGGGGGGGAGGATGGCACCCTTTTATATACCTTTCAAAATTAAAGGGAAACAGAAGTGAACCACTGTGCTTAGTGTAGGTACGCGAAGTTGAGGCGGACGTCGTCGCGGCAACGACGACGGACGCCGAGACGAGCCCGTGACATCAAAGCCTCACCAGCTTAGTGTACGCGAAGTCGAGGCGGACGTCGTCGCGGCAGCGACGACGGACGCCGAGACGAGCCCGTGACATCAGAGCCTCACCAGTTTAGTGTACGCGAAGTCGAGGCAGACGTCGTCGCGGCAGCGACACCGGACGCCGAGACGAACCCGTGACATCAGAGCCTCACAACCTTCGTGAACGCGAAGTCGAGGCAGACGTCGTCGCGGCAGCGACGACGGACGCCGAGACGAGCCCGTGACATCAAAGCCTCACCAGCTTACTGTACGCGAAGTCGAGGCGGACGTCGTCGTGGCAACGACGACGGACACAGAGACGAGCCCGTGACATCAAAGACTCACCAGCTTGGTGTACGCGAAGTCGAGGCGGACGTCGTCGCGGCAGCGACGACGGACGCTGAGACGAGCCCGTGACATCAGAGCCTCACCAGCTATCTTACTGTTTAGGGAGGGGGGGTGGTGGGAGGATGGCACACTTTTATATACCTTTCAAAATGAAAAGGAAACAGAAGTGAACCACTGTGCTTAGTGTAGGTACGCGAAGGCGAGGCGGACGTCGTCGCGGCAGCGACGACGGTCGCCGAGACGAGCCCGTGACATCAAAGCCTCACCAACTTAGTGTACGCGAAGTCGAGGCGGACGTCGTCGCGGCAGCGACGACGGACGCCGAGACGAGCCCGTGACATAAGAGCCTCACCAGCTTACTGTACGCGAAGTCGAGGCGGACGTCGTCGTGGCAACGACGACGGACGCAGAGACGAGCCCGTGACATCAAAGACTCACCAGCTTGGTGTACGCGAAGTCGAGGCGGACGTCGTCGCGGCAGCGACGACGGACGCTGAGACGAGCCCGTGACATCAGAGCCTCACCAGCTATCTTAGGGTTTAGGGTGGGGGGGAGGATGGCACCCTTTTATATATCTTTCAAAATGAAAAGGAAACAGAAGTGAACCACTGTGCTTAGTGTAGGTACGCGAAGTCGAGGCGGACGTCGTCGCGGCAGCGACGACGGACGCCGAGACGAGCCCGTGACATCAAAGCCTCACCAGCTTAGTGTACGCGAAGTCAAGGCGGACGTCGTCGCGGCAGCGACGACGGACGCCCAGACGAGCCCGTGACATAAGAGCCTCACCAGCTTACTGTACGCGAAGTCGAGGCGGACGTCGTCGTGGGAACGACGACGGACGCAGAGACGAGCCCGTGACATCAAAGACTCACCAGCTTGGTATACGCGAAGTCGAGGCGGACGTCGTCGCGGCAGCGATGACGGACGCTGAGACGAGCCCGTGACATCAGAGCCTCACCAGCTATCTTAGGGTTTAGGGTGGGGGGGAGGATGGCACCCTTTTATATATCTTTCAAAATGAAAAGGAAACAGAAGTGAACCACTGTGCTTAGTGTAGGTACGCGAAGTCGAGGCGGACGTCGTCGCGGCAGCGACCACGAACGCCGAGACGAGCCCGTGACATCAGAGCCTCACCAGCTTAGTGTACGCGAAGTCGAGGCGGACGTCGTCGCGGCAGCGACGACGGACGCCGAGATGAGCCCGTGAGATCAGAGCCTCACCAGTTTAGTGTACGCGAAGTCGAGGCAGACGTCATCGCGGCAGCGACAACGGACGCCGAGACGAGCCCGTGACATCAGAGCCTCACCAGCTTAGTGTACGCGAAGTCGAGGCGGACGTCGTCGCGGCAGCGACGACGGACGCCGAGACGAGCCCGTGACATCAGAGCCTCACCAACTATGTTAGGGTTTAGGGTGGGGGGGGGTGGTGGGAGGATGGCACCCTTTTATATACATTTCAAAATAAAAGGGAAACAGAACTGAACCACTGTGCTTAGTGTAGGTACGCGAAGTCGAGGCGAACGTCGTCGCGGCAGCGACGATGGACGCCGAGACGAGCCCGTGACATTAAAGCCTCACCAGCTTAGTGTATGCGAAGTCGAGGCGGACGTCGTCGCGGCAGCGACGACGGACGCCGAGACGAGCCCGTGACATAAGAGCCTCACCAGCTTACTGTACGCGAAGTCGAGGCAGATGTCGTCGCGGCAGCGACAACGGATGCCGAGACGAGCCCGTGACACCAGAGCCTCACCAGCTTAGTGTACGCGAAGTCGAGGCGGACGTCGTCGCGGCAGCGACGACGGATGCCGAGACGAGCCCGTGACATCAGAGCCTCACCAGCTTAGTGTACGCGAAGTCGAGGCGGACGTTGTCGCGGCAGCGACGACGGACGCCGAGATGAGCCCGTGAGATCAGAGCCTCACCAGTTTAGTGTACGCGAAGTCGAGGCAGACGTCGTCGCGGCAGCGACAACGGACGCCGAGACGAGCCCGTGACATCAGAGCCTCACCAGCTTAGTGTACGCGAAGTCGAGGCGGACGTCATCGTGGCAACGACGACGGACGCAGAGACGAGCCCGTGACATCAAAGACTCACCAGCTTGGTGTACGCGAAGTCGAGGCGGACGTCGTCGCGGCAGCGACGACGGACGCTGAGACGAGCCCGTGACATCAGAGCCTCACCAGCTATCTTACTGTTTAGGGAGGGGGGGGTGGTGGGAGGATGGCACACTTTTATATACCTTTCAAAATGAAAAGGAAACAGAAGTGAACCACTGTGCTTAGTGTAGGTACGCGAAGGCGAGGCGGACGTCGTCGCGGCAGCGACGACGGTCGCCGAGATGAGCCCGTGACATCAAAGCCTCACCAGCTTAGTGTACGCGAAGTCGAGGCGGACGTCGTCGCGGCAGCGACGACGGACGCCGAGACGAGCCCGTGACATCAAAGCCTCACCAGCTTAGTGTACGCGAAGTCGAGGCGGACGTCGTCGCGGCAGCGACGACGGACGCCGAGACGAGCCCGTGACATAAGAGCCTCACCAGCTTACTGTACGCGAAGTCGAGGCGGACGTCGTCGTGGCAACGACGACGGACGCAGAGACGAGCCCGTGACATCAAAGACTCACCAGCTTGGTGTACGCGAAGTCGAGGCGGACGTCGTCGCGGCAGCGACGACGGACGCTGAGACGAGCCCGTGACATCAGAGCCTCACCAGCTATCTTAGGGTTTAGGGTGGGGGGGAGGATGGCACCCTTTTATATATCTTTCAAAATGAAAAGGAAACAGAAATGAACCACTGTGCTTAGTGTAGGTACGCGAAGTCGAGGCGGACGTCGTCGCGGCAGCGACGACGGACGCCGAGACGAGCCCGTGACATCAAAGCCTCACCAGCTTAGTGTACGCGATGTCAAGGCGGACGTCGTCGCGGCAGCGACGACGGACGCCTAGACGAGCCCGTGACATAAGAGCCTCACCAGCTTACTGTACGCGAAGTCGAGGCGGACGTCGCCGCGGCAGCGACGACGGACGCTGAGACGAGCCCGTGACATCAGAGCCTCACCAGCTATCTTACTGTTTAGGGAGGGGGGGGTGGTGGGAGGATGGCACACTTTTATATACCTTTCAAAATGAAAAGGAAACAGAAGTGAACCACTGTGCTTAGTGTAGGTACGCGAAGGCGAGGCGGACGTCGTCGCGGCAGCGACGACGGTCGCCGAGATGAGCCCGTGACATCAAAGCCTCACCAGCTTAGTGTACGCGAAGTCGAGGCGGACGTCGTCGCGGCAGCGACGACGGACGCCGAGACGAGCCCGTGACATCAGAGCCTCACCAGTTTAGTGTACGCGAAGTCGAGGCAGACGTCGTCGCGGCAGCGACAACGGACGCCGAGACGAGCCCGTGACATCAGAGCCTCACCAGCTTAGTGTACGCGAAGTCGAGGCGGACGTCGTCGCGGCAGCGACGACGGACGCCGAGACGAGCCCGTGACATCAGAGCCTCACCAGCTATCATAGGGATTAGGGTGGGGGGGAGGATGGCACCCTTTTATATACCTTTCAAAATTAAAGGGAAACAGAAGTGAACCACTGTGCTTAGTGTAGGTACGCGAAGTTGAGGCGGACGTCGTCGCGGCAACGACGACGGACGCCGAGACGAGCCCGTGACATCAAAGCCTCACCAGCTTAGTGTACGCGAAGTCGAGGCGGACGTCGTCGCGACAGCGACGACGGACGCCGAGACGAGCCCGTGACATCAGAGCCTCACCAGTTTAGTGTACGCGAAGTCGAGGCAGACGTCGTCGCGGCAGCGACACCGGACGCCGAGACGAACCCGTGACATCAGAGCCTCACAACCTTCGTGAACGCGAAGTCGAGGCAGACGTCGTCGCGGCAGCGACGACGGACGCCGAGACGAGCCCGTGACATCAAAGCCTCACCAGCTTAGTGTACGCGAAGTCGAGGCGGACGTCGTCGCGGCAGCGACGACGGACGCCGAGACGAGCCCGTGACATAAGAGCCTCACCAGCTTACTGTACGCGAAGTCGAGGCGGACGTCGTCGTGGCAACGACGACGGACGCAGAGACGAGCCCGTGACATCAAAGACTCACCAGCTTGGTGTACGCGAAGTCGAGGCGGACGTAGTCGCGGCAGCGACGACGGACGCTGAGACGAGCCCGTGACATCAGAGCCTCACCAGCTATCATAGGGATTAGGGTGGGGGGGAGGATGGCACCCTTTTATATACCTTTCAAAATTAAAGGGAAACAGAAGTGAACCACTGTGCTTAGTGTAGGTACGCGAAGTTGAGGCGGACGTCGTCGCGGCAACGACGACGGACGCCGAGACGAGCCCGTGACATCAAAGCCTCACCAGCTTAGTGTACGCGAAGTCGAGGCGGACGTCGTCGCGGCAGCGACGACGGACGCCGAGACGAGCCCGTGACATCAGAGCCTCACCAGTTTAGTGTACGCGAAGTCGAGGCAGACGTCGTCGCGGCAGCGACACCGGACGCCGAGACGAACCCGTGACATCAGAGCCTCACAACCTTCGTGAACGCGAAGTCGAGGCAGACGTCGTCGCGGCAGCGACGACGGACGCCGAGACGAGCCCGTGACATCAAAGCCTCACCAGCTTACTGTACGCGAAGTCGAGGCGGACGTCGTCGTGGCAACGACGACGGACACAGAGACGAGCCCGTGACATCAAACACTCACCAGCTTGGTGTACGCGAAGTCGAGGCGGACGTCGTCGCGGCAGCGACGACGGACGCTGAGACGAGCCCGTGACATCAGAGCCTCACCAGCTATCTTACTGTTTAGGGAGGGGGGGTGGTGGGAGGATGGCACACTTTTATATACCTTTCAAAATGAAAAGGAAACAGAAGTGAACCACTGTGCTTAGTGTAGGTACGCGAAGGCGAGGCGGATGTCGTCGCGGCAGCGACGACGGTCGCCGCGATGAGCCCGTGACATCAAAGCCTCACCAGCTTAGTGTATGCGAAGTCGAGGCGGACGTCGTCGCGGCAGCGACGACGGACGCCGAGACGAGCCCATGACATCAGAGCCTCACCAGTTTAGTGTACGCGAAGTCGAGGCAGACGTCGTCGCGGCAGCGACAACGGACGCCGAGACGAGCCCGTGACATCAGAGCCTAACCAGCTTAGTGTACGCGAAGTCGAGGCGGACGTCGTCGCGGCAGCGACGACGGACGCCGAGACGAGCCCGTGACATCAGAGCCTCACCAGCTATCATAGGGATTAGGGTGGGGGGGAGGATGGCACCCTTTTATATACCTTTCAAAATTAAAGGGAAACAGAAGTGAACCACTGTGCTTAGTGTAGGTACGCGAAGTTGAGGCGGACGTCGTCGCGGCAACGACGACGGACGCCGAGACGAGCCCGTGACATCAAAGCCTCACCAGCTTAGTGTACGCGAAGTCGAGGCGGACGTCGTCGCGGCAGCGACGACGGACGCCGAGACGAGCCCGTGACATCAGAGCCTCACCAGTTTAGTGTACGCGAAGTCGAGGCAGACGTCGTCGCGGCAGCGACACCGGACGCCGAGACGAACCCGTGACATCAGCGCCTCACAACCTTCGTGAACGCGAAGTCGAGGCAGACGTCGTCGCGGCAGCGACGACGGACGCCGAGACGAGCCCGTGACATCAAAGCCTCACCAGCTTAGTGTACGCGAAGTCGAGGCGGACGTCGTCGCGGCAGCGACGACGGACGCCGAGACGAGCCCGTGACATAAGAGCCTCACCAGCTTACTGTACGCGAAGTCGAGGCGGACGTCGTCGTGGCAACGACGACGGACGCAGAGACGAGCCCGTGACATCAAAGACTCACCAGCTTGGTGTACGCGAAGTCGAGGCGGACGTCGTCGCGGCAGCGACGACGGACGCTGAGACGAGCCCGTGACATCAGAGCCTCACCAGCTATCTTAGGGTTTAGGGTGGGGGGGAGGATGGCACCCTTTTATATATCTTTCAAAATGAAAAGGAAACATAAATGAACCACTGTGCTTAGTGTAGGTACGCGAAGTCGAGGCGGACGTCGTCGCGGCAGCGACGACGGACGCCGAGACGAGCCCGTGACATCAAAGCCTCACCAGCTTAGTGTACGCGAAGTCAAGGCGGACGTCGTCGCGGCAGCGACGACGGACGCCTAGACGAGCCCGTGACATAAGAGCCTCACCAGCTTACTGTACGCGAAGTCGAGGCGGACGTCGTCGCGGCAGCGACGACGGACGCTGAGACGAGCCCGTGACATCAGAGCCTCACCAGCTATCTTACTGTTTAGGGAGGGGGGGTGGTGGGAGGATGGCACACTTTTATATACCTTTCAAAATGAAAAGGAAACAGAAGTGAACCACTGTGCTTAGTGTAGGTACGCGAAGGCGAGGCGGATGTCATCGCGGCAGCGACGACGGTCGCCGAGATGAGCCCGTGACATCAAAGCCTCACCAGCTTAGTGTACGCGAAGTCGAGGCGGACGTCGTCGCGGCAGCGACGACGGACGCCGAGACGAGCCCATGACATCAGAGCCTCACCAGTTTAGTGTACGCGAAGTCGAGGCAGACGTCGTCGCGGCAGCGACAACGGACGCCGAGACGAGCCCGTGACATCAGAGCCTAACCAGCTTAGTGTACGCGAAGTCGAGGCGGACGTCGTCGCGGCAGCGACGACGGACGCCGAGACGAGCCCGTGACATCAGAGCCTCACCAGCTATCATAGGGATTAGGGTGGGGGGGAGGATGGCACCCTTTTATATACCTTTCAAAATTAAAGGGAAACAGAAGTGAACCACTGTGCTTAGTGTAGGTACGCGAAGTTGAGGCGGACGTCGTCGCGGCAACGACGACGGACGCCGAGACGAGCCCGTGACATCAAAGCCTCACCAGCTTAGTGTACGCGAAGTCGAGGCGGACGTCGTCGCGGCAGCGACGACGGACGCCGAGACGAGCCCGTGACATCAGAGCCTCACCAGTTTAGTGTACGCGAAGTCGAGGCAGACGTCGTCGCGGCAGCGACACCGGACGCCGAGACGAACCCGTGACATCAGCGCCTCACAACCTTCGTGAACGCGAAGTCGAGGCAGACGTCGTCGCGGCAGCGACGACGGACGCCGAGACGAGCCCGTGACATCAAAGCCTCACCAGCTTAGTGTACGCGAAGTCGAGGCGGACGTCGTCGCGGCAGCGACGACGGACGCCGAGACGAGCCCGTGACATAAGAGCCTCACCAGCTTACTGTACGCGAAGTCGAGGCGGACGTCGTCGTGGCAACGACGACGGACGCAGAGACGAGCCCGTGACATCAAAGACTCACCAGCTTGGTGTACGCGAAGTCGAGGCGGACGTCGTCGCGGCAGCGACGACGGACGCTGAGACGAGCCCGTGACATCAGAGCCTCACCAGCTATCTTAGGGTTTAGGGTGGGGGGGAGGATGGCACCCTTTTATATATCTTTCAAAATGAAAAGGAAACAGAAATGAACCACTGTGCTTAGTGTAGGTACGCGAAGTCGAGGCGGACGTCGTCGCGGCAGCGACGACGGACGCCGAGACGAGCCCGTGACATCAAAGCCTCACCAGCTTAGTGTACGCGAAGTCAAGGCGGACGTCGTCGCGGCAGCGACGACGGACGCCTAGACGAGCCCGTGACATAAGAGCCTCACCAGCTTACTGTACGCGAAGTCGAGGCGGACGTCGTCGCGGCAGCGACGACGGACGCTGAGACGAGCCCGTGACATAAGAGCCTCACCAGCTATCTTACTGTTTAGGGAGGGGGGGGTGGTGGGAGGATGGCACACTTTTATATACCTTTCAAAATGAAAAGGAAACAGAAGTGAACCACTGTGCTTAGTGTAGGTACGCGAAGGCGAGGCGGACGTCGTCGCGGCAGCGACGACGGTCGCCGAGATAAGCCCGTGACATCAAAGCCTCACCAGCTTAGTGTACGCGAAGTCGAGGCGGACGTCGTCGCGGCAGCGACGACGGACGCCGAGACGAGCCCGTGACATCAGAGCCTCACCAGTTTAGTGTACGCGAAGTCGAGGCAGACGTCGTCGCGGCAGCGACAACGGACGCCGAGACGAGCCCGTGACATCAGAGCCTCACCAGCTTAGTGTACGCGAAGTCGAGGCGGACGTCGTCGCGGCAGCGACGACGGACGCCGAGACGAGCCCGTGACATCAGAGCCTCACCAGCTATCATAGGGATTAGGGTGGGGGGGAGGATGGCACCCTTTTATATACCTTTCAAAATTAAAGGGAAACAGAAGTGAACCACTGTGCTTAGTGTAGGTACGCGAAGTTGAGGCGGACGTCGTCGCGGCAACGACGACGGACGCCGAGACGAGCCCGTGACATCAAAGCCTCACCAGCTTAGTGTACGCGAAGTCGAGGCGGACGTCGTCGCGACAGCGACGACGGACGCCGAGACGAGCCCGTGACATCAGAGCCTCACCAGTTTAGTGTACGCGAAGTCGAGGCAGACGTCGTCGCGGCAGCGACACCGGACGCCGAGACGAACCCGTGACATCAGAGCCTCACAACCTTTGTGAACGCGAAGTCGAGGCAGACGTCGTCGCGGCAGCGACGACGGACGCCGAGACGAGCCCGTGACATCAAAGCCTCACCAGCTTAGTGTACGCGAAGTCGAGGCGGACGTCGTCGCGGCAGCGACGACGGACGCCGAGACGAGCCCGTGACATAAGAGCCTCACCAGCTTACTGTACGCGAAGTCGAGGCGGACGTCGTCGTGGCAACGACGACGGACGCAGAGACGAGCCCGTGACATCAAAGACTCACCAGCTTGGTGTACGCGAAGTCGAGGCGGACGTCGTCGCGGCAGCGACGACGGACGCTGAGACGAGCCCGTGACATCAGAGCCTCACCAGCTATCTTAGGGTTTAGGGTGGGGGGGAGGATGGCACCCTTTTATATATCTTTCAAAATGAAAAGGAAACAGAAATGAACCACTGTGCTTAGTGTAGGTACGCGAAGTCGAGGCGGACGTCGTCGCGGCAGCGACGACGGACGCCGAGACGAGCCCGTGACATCAAAGCCTCACCAGCTTAGTGTACGCGAAGTCAAGGCGGACGTCGTCGCGGCAGCGACGACGGACGCCTAGACGAGCCCGTGACATAAGAGCCTCACCAGCTTACTGTACGCGAAGTCGAGGCGGACGTCGTCGCGGCAGCGACGACGGACGCTGAGACGAGCCCGTGACATCAGAGCCTCACCAGCTATCTTACTGTTTAGGGAGGGGGGGGTGGTGGGAGGATGGCACACTTTTATATACCTTTCAAAATGAAAAGGAAACAGAAGTGAACCACTGTGCTTAGTGTAGGTACGCGAAGGCGAGGCGGACGTCGTCGCGGCAGCGACGACGGTCGCCGAGATGAGCCCGTGACATCAAAGCCTCACCAGCTTAGTGTACGCGAAGTCGAGGCGGACGTCGTCGCGGCAGCGACGACGGACGCCGAGACGAGCCCGTGACATCAGAGCCTCACCAGTTTAGTGTACGCGAAGTCGAGGCAGACGTCGTCGCGGCAGCGACAACGGACGCCGAGACGAGCCCGTGACATCAGAGCCTCACCAGCTTAGTGTACGCGAAGTCGAGGCGGACGTCGTCGCGGCAGCGACGACGGACGCCGAGACGAGCCCGTGACATCAGAGCCTCACCAGCTATCATAGGGATTAGGGTGGGGGGGAGGATGGCACCCTTTTATATACCTTTCAAAATTAAAGGGAAACAGAAGTGAACCACTGTGCTTAGTGTAGGTACGCGAAGTTGAGGCGGACGTCGTCGCGGCAACGACGACGGACGCCGAGACGAGCCCGTGACATCAAAGCCTCACCAGCTTAGTGTACGCGAAGTCGAGGCGGACGTCGTCGCGACAGCGACGACGGACGCCGAGACGAGCCCGTGACATCAGAGCCTCACCAGTTTAGTGTACGCGAAGTCGAGGCAGACGTCGTCGCGGCAGCGACACCGGACGCCGAGACGAACCCGTGACATCAGAGCCTCACAACCTTCGTGAACGCGAAGTCGAGGCAGACGTCGTCGCGGCAGCGACGACGGACGCCGAGACGAGCCCGTGACATCAAAGCCTCACCAGCTTAGTGTACGCGAAGTCGAGGCGGACGTCGTCGCGGCAGCGACGACGGACGCCGAGACGAGCCCGTGACATAAGAGCCTCACCAGCTTACTGTACGCGAAGTCGAGGCGGACGTCGTCGTGGCAACGACGACGGACACAGAGACGAGCCCGTGACATCAAAGACTCACCAGCTTGGTGTACGCGAAGTCGAGGCGGACGTCGTCGCGGCAGCGACGACGGACGCTGAGACGAGCCCGTGACATCAGAGCCTCACCAGCTATCTTACTGTTTAGGGAGGGGGGGTGGTGGGAGGATGGCACACTTTTATATACCTTTCAAAATGAAAAGGAAACAGAAGTGAACCACTGTGCTTAGTGTAGGTACGCGAAGGCGAGGCGGACGTCGTCGCGGCAGCGACGACGGTCGCCGAGATGAGCCCGTGACATCAAAGCCTCACCAGCTTAGTGTACGCGAAGTCGAGGCGGACGTCGTCGCGGCAGCGACGACGGACGCCGAGACGAGCCCATGACATCAGAGCCTCACCATTTTAGTGTACGCGAAGTCGAGGCAGACGTCGTCGCGGCAGCGACAACGGACGCCGAGACGAGCCCGTGACATCAGAGCCTAACCAGCTTAGTGTACGCGAAGTCGAGGCGGACGTCGTCGCGGCAGCGACGACGGACGCCGAGACGAGCCCGTGACATCAGAGCCTCACCAGCTATCATAGGGATTAGGGTGGGGGGGAGGATGGCACCCTTTTATATACCTTTCAAAATTAAAGGGAAACAGAAGTGAACCACTGTGCTTAGTGTAGGTACGCGAAGTTGAGGCGGACGTCGTCGCGGCAACGACGACGGACGCCGAGACGAGCCCGTGACATCAAAGCCTCACCAGCTTAGTGTACGCGAAGTCGAGGCGGACGTCGTCGCGGCAGCGACGACGGACGCCGAGACGAGCCCGTGACATCAGAGCCTCACCAGTTTAGTGTACGCGAAGTCGAGGCAGACGTCGTCGCGGCAGCGACACCGGACGCCGAGACGAACCCGTGACATCAGCGCCTCACAACCTTCGTGAACGCGAAGTCGAGGCAGACGTCGTCGCGGCAGCGACGACGGACGCCGAGACGAGCCCGTGACATCAAAGCCTCACCAGCTTAGTGTACGCGAAGTCGAGGCGGACGTCGTCGCGGCAGCGACGACGGACGCCGAGACGAGCCCGTGACATAAGAGCCTCACCAGCTTACTGTACGCGAAGTCGAGGCGGACGTCGTCGTGGCAACGACGACGGACGCAGAGACGAGCCCGTGACATCAAAGACTCACCAGCTTGGTGTACGCGAAGTCGAGGCGGACGTCGTCGCGGCAGCGACGACGGACGCTGAGACGAGCCCGTGACATCAGAGCCTCACCAGCTATCTTAGGGTTTAGGGTGGGGGGGAGGATGGCACCCTTTTATATATCTTTCAAAATGAAAAGGAAACAGAAATGAACCACTGTGCTTAGTGTAGGTACGCGAAGTCGAGGCGGACGTCGTCGCGGCAGCGACGACGGACGCCGAGACGAGCCCGTGACATCAAAGCCTCACCAGCTTAGTGTACGCGAAGTCAAGGCGGACGTCGTCGCGGCAGCGACGACGGACGCCTAGACGAGCCCGTGACATAAGAGCCTCACCAGCTTACTGTACGCGAAGTCGAGGCGGACGTCGTCGTGGCAACGACGACGGACGCAGAGACGAGCCCGTGACATCAAAGACTCACCAGCTTGGTGTACGCGAAGTCGAGGCGGACGTCGTCGCGGCAGCGACGACGGACGCTGAGACGAGCCCGTGACATCAGAGCCTCACCAGCTATCTTAGGGTTTAGGGTGGGGGGGAGGATGGCACCCTTTTATATATCTTTCAAAATGAAAAGGAAAGAGAAGTGAACCACTGTGCTTAGTGTAGGTACGCGAAGTCGAGGCGGACGTCATCGCGGCAGCGACCACGAACGCCGAGACGAGCCCGTGACATCAGAGCCTCACCAGCTTAGTGTACGCGAAGTCGAGGCGGACGTCGTCGCGGCAGCGACGACGGACGCCGAGATGAGCCCGTGAGATCAGAGCCTCACCAGTTTAGTGTACGCGAAGTCGAGGCAGACGTCATCGCGGCAGCGACAACGGACGCCGAGACGAGCCCGTGACATCTGAGCCTCACCAGCTTAGTGTACGCGAAGTCGAGGCGGACGTCGTCGCGGCAGCGACGACGGACGCCGAGACGAGCCCGTGACATCAGAGCCTCACCAGCTATCATAGGGATTAGGGTGGGGGGGAGGATGGCACCCTTTTATATACCTTTCAAAATTAAAGGGAAACAGAAGTGAACCACTGTGCTTAGTGTAGGTACGCGAAGGCGAGGCGGACGTCGTCGCGGCAGCGACGACGGTCGCCGAGATGAGCCCGTGACATCAAAGCCTCACCAGCTTAGTGTACGCGAAGTCGAGGCGGACGTCGTCGCGGCAGCGACGACGGACGCCGAGACGAGCCCATGACATCAGAGCCTCACCAGTTTAGTGTACGCGAAGTCGAGGCAGACGTCGTCGCGGCAGCGACAACGGACGCCGAGACGAGCCCGTGACATCAGAGCCTAACCAGCTTAGTGTACGCGAAGTCGAGGCGGACGTCGTCGCGGCAGCGACGACGGACGCCGAGACGAGCCCGTGACATCAGAGCCTCACCAGCTATCATAGGGATTAGGGTGGGGGGGAGGATGGCACCCTTTTATATACCTTTCAAAATTAAAGGGAAACAGAAGTGAACCACTGTGCTTAGTGTAGGTACGCGAAGTTGAGGCGGACGTCGTCGCGGCAACGACGACGGACGCCGAGACGAGCCCGTGACATCAAAGCCTCACCAGCTTAGTGTACGCGAAGTCGAGGCGGACGTCGTCGCGGCAGCGACGACGGACGCCGAGACGAGCCCGTGACATCAGAGCCTCACCAGTTTAGTGTACGCGAAGTCGAGGCAGACGTCGTCGCGGCAGCGACACCGGACGCCGAGACGAACCCGTGACATCAGCGCCTCACAACCTTCGTGAACGCGAAGTCGAGGCAGACGTCGTCGCGGCAGCGACGACGGACGCCGAGACGAGCCCGTGACATCAAAGCCTCACCAGCTTAGTGTACGCGAAGTCGAGGCGGACGTCGTCGCGGCAGCGACGACGGACGCCGAGACGAGCCCGTGACATAAGAGCCTCACCAGCTTACTGTACGCGAAGTCGAGGCGGACGTCGTCGTGGCAACGACGACGGACGCAGAGACGAGCCCGTGACATCAAAGACTCACCAGCTTCGTGTACGCGAAGTCGAGGCGGACGTCGTCGCGGCAGCGACGACGGACGCTGAGACGAGCCCGTGACATCAGAGCCTCACCAGCTATCTTAGGGTTTAGGGTGGGGGGGAGGATGGCACCCTTTTATATATCTTTCAAAATGAAAAGGAAACAGAAATGAACCACTGTGCTTAGTGTAGGTACGCGAAGTCGAGGCGGACGTCGTCGCGGCAGCGACGACGGACGCCGAGACGAGCCCGTGACATCAAAGCCTCACCAGCTTAGTGTACGCGAAGTCAAGGCGGACGTCGTCGCGGCAGCGACGACGGACGCCTAGACGAGCCCGTGACATAAGAGCCTCACCAGCTTACTGTACGCGAAGTCGAGGCGGACGTCGCCGCGGCAGCGACGATGGACGCTGAGACGAGCCCGTGACATCAGAGCCTCACCAGCTATCTTACTGTTTAGGGAGGGGGGGTGGTGGGAGGATGGCACACTTTTATATACCTTTCAAAATGAAAAGGAAACAGAAGTGAACCACTGTGCTTAGTGTAGGTACGCGAAGGCGAGGCGGACGTCGTCGCGGCAGCGACGACGGTCGCCGAGATGAGCCCGTGAAATCAAAGCCTCACCAGCTTAGTGTACGCGAAGTCGAGGCGGACGTCGTCGCGGCAGCGACGACGGACGCCGAGACGAGCCCGTGACATCAGAGCCTCACCAGTTTAGTGTACGCGAAGTCGAGGCAGACGTCGTCGCGGCAGCGACAACGGACGCCGAGACGAGCCCGTGACATCAGAGCCTCACCAGCTTAGTGTACGCGAAGTCGAGGCGGACGTCGTCGCGGCAGCGACGACGGACGCCGAGACGAGCCCGTGACATCAGAGCCTCACCAGCTATCATAGGGATTAGGGTGGGGGGGAGGATGGCACCCTTTTATATACCTTTCAAAATTAAAGGGAAACAGAAGTGAACCACTGTGCTTAGTGTAGGTACGCGAAGTTGAGGCGGACGTCGTCGCGGCAACGACGACGGACGCCGAGACGAGCCCGTGACATCAAAGCCTCACCAGCTTAGTGTACGCGAAGTCGAGGCGGACGTCGTCGCGACAGCGACGACGGACGCCGAGACGAGCCCGTGACATCAGAGCCTCACCAGTTTAGTGTACGCGAAGTCGAGGCAGACGTCGTCGCGGCAGCGACACCGGACGCCGAGACGAACCCGTGACATCAGAGCCTCACAACCTTCGTGAACGCGAAGTCGAGGCAGACGTCGTCGCGGCAGCGACGACGGACGCCGAGACGAGCCCGTGACATCAAAGCCTCACCAGCTTAGTGTACGCGAAGTCGAGGCGGACGTCGTCGCGGCAGCGACGACGGACGCCGAGACGAGCCCGTGACATAAGAGCCTCACCAGCTTACTGTACGCGAAGTCGAGGCGGACGTCGTCGTGGCAACGACGACGGACGCAGAGACGAGCCCGTGACATCAAAGACTCACCAGCTTGGTGTACGCGAAGTCGAGGCGGACGTCGTCGCGGCAGCGACGACGGACGCTGAGACGAGCCCGTGACATCAGAGCCTCACCAGCTATCTTAGGGTTTAGGGTGGGGGGGAGGATGGCACCCTTTTATATATCTTTCAAAATGAAAAGGAAAGAGAAGTGAACCACTGTGCTTAGTGTAGGTACGCGAAGTCGAGGCGGACGTCATCGCGGCAGCGACCACGAACGCCGAGACGAGCCCGTGACATCAGAGCCTCACCAGCTTAGTGTACGCGAAGTCGAGGCGGACGTCGTCGCGGCAGCGACGACGGACGCCGAGATGAGCCCGTGAGATCAGAGCCTCACCAGTTTAGTGTACGCGAAGTCGAGGCAGACGTCATCGCGGCAGCGACAACGGACGCCGAGACGAGCCCGTGACATCTGAGCCTCACCAGCTTAGTGTACGCGAAGTCGAGGCGGACGTCGTCGCGGCAGCGACGACGGACGCCGAGACGAGCCCGTGACATCAGAGCCTCACCAGCTATCATAGGGATTAGGGTGGGGGGGAGGATGGCACCCTTTTATATACCTTTCAAAATTAAAGGGAAACAGAAGTGAACCACTGTGCTTAGTGTAGGTACGCGAAGGCGAGGCGGACGTCGTCGCGGCAGCGACGACGGTCGCCGAGATGAGCCCGTGACATCAAAGCCTCACCAGCTTAGTGTACGCGAAGTCGAGGCGGACGTCGTCGCGGCAGCGACGACGGACGCCGAGACGAGCCCATGACATCAGAGCCTCACCAGTTTAGTGTACGCGAAGTCGAGGCAGACGTCGTCGCGGCAGCGACAACGGACGCCGAGACGAGCCCGTGACATCAGAGCCTAACCAGCTTAGTGTACGCGAAGTCGAGGCGGACGTCGTCGCGGCAGCGACGACGGACGCCGAGACGAGCCCGTGACATCAGAGCCTCACCAGCTATCATAGGGATTAGGGTGGGGGGGAGGATGGCACCCTTTTATATACCTTTCAAAATTAAAGGGAAACAGAAGTGAACCACTGTGCTTAGTGTAGGTACGCGAAGTTGAGGCGGACGTCGTCGCGGCAACGACGACGGACGCCGAGACGAGCCCGTGACATCAAAGCCTCACCAGCTTAGTGTACGCGAAGTCGAGGCGGACGTCGTCGCGGCAGCGACGACGGACGCCGAGACGAGCCCGTGACATCAGAGCCTCACCAGTTTAGTGTACGCGAAGTCGAGGCAGACGTCGTCGCGGCAGCGACACCGGACGCCGAGACGAACCCGTGACATCAGCGCCTCACAACCTTCGTGAACGCGAAGTCGAGGCAGACGTCGTCGCGGCAGCGACGACGGACGCCGAGACGAGCCCGTGACATCAAAGCCTCACCAGCTTAGTGTACGCGAAGTCGAGGCGGACGTCGTCGCGGCAGCGACGACGGACGCCGAGACGAGCCCGTGACATAAGAGCCTCACCAGCTTACTGTACGCGAAGTCGAGGCGGACGTCGTCGTGGCAACGACGACGGACGCAGAGACGAGCCCGTGACATCAAAGACTCACCAGCTTCGTGTACGCGAAGTCGAGGCGGACGTCGTCGCGGCAGCGACGACGGACGCTGAGACGAGCCCGTGACATCAGAGCCTCACCAGCTATCTTAGGGTTTAGGGTGGGGGGGAGGATGGCACCCTTTTATATATCTTTCAAAATGAAAAGGAAACAGAAATGAACCACTGTGCTTAGTGTAGGTACGCGAAGTCGAGGCGGACGTCGTCGCGGCAGCGACGACGGACGCCGAGACGAGCCCGTGACATCAAAGCCTCACCAGCTTAGTGTACGCGAAGTCAAGGCGGACGTCGTCGCGGCAGCGACGACGGACGCCTAGACGAGCCCGTGACATAAGAGCCTCACCAGCTTACTGTACGCGAAGTCGAGGCGGACGTCGCCGCGGCAGCGACGATGGACGCTGAGACGAGCCCGTGACATCAGAGCCTCACCAGCTATCTTACTGTTTAGGGAGGGGGGGTGGTGGGAGGATGGCACACTTTTATATACCTTTCAAAATGAAAAGGAAACAGAAGTGAACCACTGTGCTTAGTGTAGGTACGCGAAGGCGAGGCGGACGTCGTCGCGGCAGCGACGACGGTCGCCGAGATGAGCCCGTGAAATCAAAGCCTCACCAGCTTAGTGTACGCGAAGTCGAGGCGGACGTCGTCGCGGCAGCGACGACGGACGCCGAGACGAGCCCGTGACATCAGAGCCTCACCAGTTTAGTGTACGCGAAGTCGAGGCAGACGTCGTCGCGGCAGCGACAACGGACGCCGAGACGAGCCCGTGACATCAGAGCCTCACCAGCTTAGTGTACGCGAAGTCGAGGCGGACGTCGTCGCGGCAGCGACGACGGACGCCGAGACGAGCCCGTGACATCAGAGCCTCACCAGCTATCATAGGGATTAGGGTGGGGGGGAGGATGGCACCCTTTTATATACCTTTCAAAATTAAAGGGAAACAGAAGTGAACCACTGTGCTTAGTGTAGGTACGCGAAGTTGAGGCGGACGTCGTCGCGGCAACGACGACGGACGCCGAGACGAGCCCGTGACATCAAAGCCTCACCAGCTTAGTGTACGCGAAGTCGAGGCGGACGTCGTCGCGACAGCGACGACGGACGCCGAGACGAGCCCGTGACATCAGAGCCTCACCAGTTTAGTGTACGCGAAGTCGAGGCAGACGTCGTCGCGGCAGCGACACCGGACGCCGAGACGAACCCGTGACATCAGAGCCTCACAACCTTCGTGAACGCGAAGTCGAGGCAGACGTCGTCGCGGCAGCGACGACGGACGCCGAGACGAGCCCGTGACATCAAAGCCTCACCAGCTTAGTGTACGCGAAGTCGAGGCGGACGTCGTCGCGGCAGCGACGACGGACGCCGAGACGAGCCCGTGACATAAGAGCCTCACCAGCTTACTGTACGCGAAGTCGAGGCGGACGTCGTCGTGGCAACGACGACGGACGCAGAGACGAGCCCGTGACATCAAAGACTCACCAGCTTGGTGTACGCGAAGTCGAGGCGGACGTCGTCGCGGCAGCGACGACGGACGCTGAGACGAGCCCGTGACATCAGAGCCTCACCAGCTATCATAGGGATTAGGGTGGGGGGGAGGATGGCACCCTTTTATATACCTTTCAAAATTAAAGGGAAACAGAAGTGAACCACTGTGCTTAGTGTAGGTACGCGAAGTTGAGGCGGACGTCGTCGCGGCAACGACGACGGACGCCGAGACGAGCCCGTGACATCAAAGCCTCACCAGCTTAGTGTACGCGAAGTCGAGGCGGACGTCGTCGCGGCAGCGACGACGGACGCCGAGACGAGCCCGTGACATCAGAGCCTCACCAGTTTAGTGTACGCGAAGTCGAGGCAGACGTCGTCGCGGCAGCGACACCGGACGCCGAGACGAACCCGTGACATCAGAGCCTCACAACCTTCGTGAACGCGAAGTCGAGGCAGACGTCGTCGCGGCAGCGACGACGGACGCCGAGACGAGCCCGTGACATCAAAGCCTCACCAGCTTACTGTACGCGAAGTCGAGGCGGACGTCGTCGTGGCAACGACGACGGACACAGAGACGAGCCCGTGACATCAAAGACTCACCAGCTTGGTGTACGCGAAGTCGAGGCGGACGTCGTCGCGGCAGCGACGACGGACGCTGAGACGAGCCCGTGACATCAGAGCCTCACCAGCTATCTTACTGTTTAGGGAGGGGGGGTGGTGGGAGGATGGCACACTTTTATATACCTTTCAAAATGAAAAGGAAACAGAAGTGAACCACTGTGCTTAGTGTAGGTACGCGAAGGCGAGGCGGATGTCGTCGCGGCAGCGACGACGGTCGCCGAGATGAGCCCGTGACATCAAAGCCTCACCAGCTTAGTGTACGCGAAGTCGAGGCGGACGTCGTCGCGGCAGCGACGACGGACGCCGAGACGAGCCCATGACATCAGAGACTCACCAGTTTAGTGTACGCGAAGTCGAGGCAGACGTCGTCGCGGCAGCGACAACGGACGCCGAGACGAGCCCGTGACATCAGAGCCTAACCAGCTTAGTGTACGCGAAGTCGAGGCGGACGTCGTCGCGGCAGCGACGACGGACGCCGAGACGAGCCCGTGACATCAGAGCCTCACCAGCTATCATAGGGATTAGGGTGGGGGGGAGGATGGCACCCTTTTATATACCTTTCAAAATTAAAGGGAAACAGAAGTGAACCACTGTGCTTAGTGTAGGTACGCGAAGTTGAGGCGGACGTCGTCGCGGCAACGACGACGGACGCCGAGACGAGCCCGTGACATCAAAGCCTCACCAGCTTAGTGTACGCGAAGTCGAGGCGGACGTCGTCGCGGCAGCGACGACGGACGCCGAGACGAGCCCGTGACATCAGAGCCTCACCAGTTTAGTGTACGCGAAGTCGAGGCAGACGTCGTCGCGGCAGCGACACCGGACGCCGAGACGAACCCGTGACATCAGCGCCTCACAACCTTCGTGAACGCGAAGTCGAGGCAGACGTCGTCGCGGCAGCGACGACGGACGCCGAGACGAGCCCGTGACATCAAAGCCTCACCATCTTAGTGTACGCGAAGTCGAGGCGGACGTCGTCGCGGCAGCGACGACGGACGCCGAGACGAGCCCGTGACATAAGAGCCTCACCAGCTTACTGTACGCGAAGTCGAGGCGGACGTCGTCGTGGCAACGACGACGGACGCAGAGACGAGCCCGTGACATCAAAGACTCACCAGCTTGGTGTACGCGAAGTCGAGGCGGACGTCGTCGCGGCAGCGACGACGGACGCTGAGACGAGCCCGTGACATCAGAGCCTCACCAGCTATCTTAGGGTTTAGGGTGGGGGGGAGGATGGCACCCTTTTATATATCTTTCAAAATGAAAAGGAAACAGAAATGAACCACTGTGCTTAGTGTAGGTACGCGAAGTCGAGGCGGACGTCGTCGCGGCAGCGACGACGGACGCCGAGACGAGCCCGTGACATCAAAGCCTCACCAGCTTAGTGTACGCGAAGTCAAGGCGGACGTCGTCGCGGCAGCGACGACGGACGCCTAGACGAGCCCGTGACATAAGAGCCTCACCAGCTTACTGTACGCGAAGTCGAGGCGGACGTCGTCGCGGCAGCGACGACGGACGCTGAGACGAGCCCGTGACATCAGAGCCTCACCAGCTATCTTACTGTTTAGGGAGGGGGGGGGTGGTGGGAGGATGGCACACTTTTATATACCTTTCAAAATGAAAAGGAAACAGAAGTGAACCACTGTGCTTAGTGTAGGTACGCGAAGGCGAGGCGGACGTCGTCGCGGCAGCGACGACGGTCGCCGAGATGAGCCCGTGACATCAAAGCCTCACCAGCTTAGTGTACGCGAAGTCGAGGCGGACGTCGTCGCGGCAGCGACGACGGACGCCGAGACGAGCCCGTGACATCAGAGCCTCACCAGTTTAGTGTACGCGAAGTCGAGGCAGACGTCGTCGCGGCAGCGACAACGGACGCCGAGACGAGCCCGTGACATCAGAGCCTCACCAGCTTAGTGTACGCGAAGTCGAGGCGGACGTCGTCGCGGCAGCGACGACGGACGCCGAGACGAGCCCGTGACATCAGAGCCTCACCAGCTATCATAGGGATTAGGGTGGGGGGGAGGATGGCACCCTTTTATATACCTTTCAAAATTAAAGGGAAACAGAAGTGAACCACTGTGCTTAGTGTAGGTACGCGAAGTTGAGGCGGACGTCGTCGCGGCAACGACGACGGACGCCGAGACGAGCCCGTCACATCAAAGCCTCACCAGCTTAGTGTACGCGAAGTCGAGGCGGACGTCGTCGCGACAGCGACGACGGACGCCGAGACGAGCCCGTGACATCAGAGCCTCACCAGTTTAGTGTACGCGAAGTCGAGGCAGACGTCGTCGCGGCAGCGACACCGGACGCCGAGACGAACCCGTGACATCAGAGCCTCACAACCTTCGTGAACGCGAAGTCGAGGCAGACGTCGTCGCGGCAGCGACGACGGACGCCGAGACGAGCCCGTGACATCAAAGCCTCACCAGCTTAGTGTACGCGAAGTCGAGGCGGACGTCGTCGCGGCAGCGACGACGGACGCCGAGACGAGCCCGTGACATAAGAGCCTCACCAGCTTACTGTACGCGAAGTCGAGGCGGACGTCGTCGTGGCAACGACGACGGACACAGAGACGAGCCCGTGACATCAAAGACTCACCAGCTTGGTGTACGCGAAGTCGAGGCGGACGTCGTCGCGGCAGCGACGACGGACGCTGAGACGAGCCCGTGACATCAGAGCCTCACCAGCTATCTTACTGTTTAGGGAGGGGGGGTGGTGGGAGGATGGCACACTTTTATATACCTTTCAAAATGAAAAGGAAACAGAAGTGAACCACTGTGCTTAGTGTAGGTACGCGAAGGCGAGGCGGACGTCGTCGCGGCAGCGACGACGGTCGCCGAGATGAGCCCGTGACATCAAAGCCTCACCAGCTTAGTGTACGCGAAGTCGAGGCGGACGTCGTCGCGGCAGCGACGACGGACGCCGAGACGAGCCCATGACATCAGAGCCTCACCATTTTAGTGTACGCGAAGTCGAGGCAGACGTCGTCGCGGCAGCGACAACGGACGCCGAGACGAGCCCGTGACATCAGAGCCTAACCAGCTTAGTGTACGCGAAGTCGAGGCGGACGTCGTCGCGGCAGCGACGACGGACGCCGAGACGAGCCCGTGACATCAGAGCCTCACCAGCTATCATAGGGATTAGGGTGGGGGGGAGGATGGCACCCTTTTATATACCTTTCAAAATTAAAGGGAAACAGAAGTGAACCACTGTGCTTAGTGTAGGTACGCGAAGTTGAGGCGGACGTCGTCGCGGCAACGACGACGGACGCCGAGACGAGCCCGTGACATCAAAGCCTCACCAGCTTAGTGTACGGGAAGTCGAGGCGGACGTCGTCGCGGCAGCGACGACGGACGCCGAGACGAGCCCGTGACATCAGAGCCTCACCAGTTTAGTGTACGCGAAGTCGAGGCAGACGTCGTCGCGGCAGCGACACCGGACGCCGAGACGAACCCGTGACATCAGCGCCTCACAACCTTCGTGAACGCGAAGTCGAGGCAGACGTCGTCGCGGCAGCGACGACGGACGCCGAGACGAGCCCGTGACATCAAAGCCTCACCAGCTTAGTGTACGCGAAGTCGAGGCGGACGTCGTCGCGGCAACGACGACGGACGCAGAGACGAGCCCGTGACATCAAAGACTCACCAGCTTGGTGTACGCGAAGTCGAGGCGGACGTCGTCGCGGCAGCGACGACGGACGCTGAGACGAGCCCGTGACATCAGAGCCTCACCAGCTATCTTAGGGTTTAGGGTGGGGGGGAGGATGGCACCCTTTTATATATCTTTCAAAATGAAAAGGAAACAGAAATGAACCACTGTGCTTAGTGTAGGTACGCGAAGTCGAGGCGGACGTCGTCGCGGCAGCGACGACGGACGCCGAGACGAGCCCGTGACATCAAAGCCTCACCAGCTTAGTGTACGCGAAGTCGAGGCGGACGTCGTCGCGACAGCGACGACGGACGCCGAGACGAGCCCGTGACATCAGAGCCTCACCAGTTTAGTGTACGCGAAGTCGAGGCAGACGTCGTCGCGGCAGCGACACCGGACGCCGAGACGAACCCGTGACATCAGAGCCTCACAACCTTCGTGAACGCGAAGTCGAGGCAGACGTCGTCGCGGCAGCGACGACGGACGCCGAGACGAGCCCGTGACATCAAAGCCTCACCAGCTTAGTGTACGCGAAGTCGAGGCGGACGTCGTCGCGGCAGCGACGACGGACGCCGAGACGAGCCCGTGACATAAGAGCCTCACTAGCTTACTGTACGCGAAGTCGAGGCGGACGTCGTCGTGGCAACGACGACGGACGCAGAGACGAGCCCGTGACATCAAAGACTCACCAGCTTGGTGTACGCGAAGTCGAGGCGGACGTCGTCGCGGCAGCGACGACGGACGCTGAGACGAGCCCGTGACATCAGAGCCTCACCAGCTATCATAGGGATTAGGGTGGGGGGGAGGATGGCACCCTTTTATATACCTTTCAAAATTAAAGGGAAACAGAAGTGAACCACTGTGCTTAGTGTAGGTACGCGAAGTTGAGGCGGACGTCGTCGCGGCAACGACGACGGACGCCGAGACGAGCCCGTGACATCAAAGCCTCACCAGCTTAGTGTACGCGAAGTCGAGGCGGACGTCGTCGCGGCAGCGACGACGGACGCCGAGACGAGCCCGTGACATCAGAGCCTCACCAGTTTAGTGTACGCGAAGTCGAGGCAGACGTCGTCGCGGCAGCGACACCGGACGCCGAGACGAACCCGTGACATCAGAGCCTCACAACCTTCGTGAACGCGAAGTCGAGGCAGACGTCGTCGCGGCAGCGACGACGGACGCCGAGACGAGCCCGTGACATCAAAGCCTCACCAGCTTACTGTACGCGAAGTCGAGGCGGACGTCGTCGTGGCAACGACGACGGACACAGAGACGAGCCCGTGACATCAAAGACTCACCAGCTTGGTGTACGCGAAGTCGAGGCGGACGTCGTCGCGGCAGCGACGACGGACGCTGAGACGAGCCCGTGACATCAGAGCCTCACCAGCTATCTTACTGTTTAGGGAGGGGGGGTGGTGGGAGGATGGCACACTTTTATATACCTTTCAAAATGAAAAGGAAACAGAAGTGAACCACTGTGCTTAGTGTAGGTACGCGAAGGCGAGGCGGATGTCGTCGCGGCAGCGACGACGGTCGCCGAGATGAGCCCGTGACATCAAAGCCTCACCAGCTTAGTGTACGCGAAGTCGAGGCGGACGTCGTCGCGGCAGCGACGACGGACGCCGAGACGAGCCCATGACATCAGAGACTCACCAGTTTAGTGTACGCGAAGTCGAGGCAGACGTCGTCGCGGCAGCGACAACGGACGCCGAGACGAGCCCGTGACATCAGAGCCTAACCAGCTTAGTGTACGCGAAGTCGAGGCGGACGTCGTCGCGGCAGCGACGACGGACGCCGAGACGAGCCCGTGACATCAGAGCCTCACCAGCTATCATAGGGATTAGGGTGGGGGGGAGGATGGCACCCTTTTATATACCTTTCAAAATTAAAGGGAAACAGAAGTGAACCACTGTGCTTAGTGTAGGTACGCGAAGTTGAGGCGGACGTCGTCGCGGCAACGACGACGGACGCCGAGACGAGCCCGTGACATCAAAGCCTCACCAGCTTAGTGTACGCGAAGTCGAGGCGGACGTCGTCGCGGCAGCGACGACGGACGCCGAGACGAGCCCGTGACATCAGAGCCTCACCAGTTTAGTGTACGCGAAGTCGAGGCAGACGTCGTCGCGGCAGCGACACCGGACGCCGAGACGAACCCGTGACATCAGCGCCTCACAACCTTCGTGAACGCGAAGTCGAGGCAGACGTCGTCGCGGCAGCGACGACGGACGCCGAGACGAGCCCGTGACATCAAAGCCTCACCATCTTAGTGTACGCGAAGTCGAGGCGGACGTCGTCGCGGCAGCGACGACGGACGCCGAGACGAGCCCGTGACATAAGAGCCTCACCAGCTTACTGTACGCGAAGTCGAGGCGGACGTCGTCGTGGCAACGACGACGGACGCAGAGACGAGCCCGTGACATCAGAGCCTCACCAGCTATCTTAGGGTTTAGGGTGGGGGGGAGGATGGCACCCTTTTATATATCTTTCAAAATGAAAAGGAAACAGAAATGAACCACTGTGCTTAGTGTAGGTACGCGAAGTCGAGGCGGACGTCGTCGCGGCAGCGACGACGGACGCCGAGACGAGCCCATGACATCAAAGCCTCACCAGCTTAGTGTACGCGAAGTCAAGGCGGACGTCGTCGCGGCAGCGACGACGGACGCCTAGACGAGCCCGTGACATAAGAGCCTCACCAGCTTACTGTACGCGAAGTCGAGGCGGACGTCGTCGCGGCAGCGACGACGGACGCTGAGACGAGCCCGTGACATCAGAGCCTCACCAGCTATCTTACTGTTTAGGGAGGGGGGGTGGTGGGAGGATGGCACACTTTTATATACCTTTCAAAATGAAAAGGAAACAGAAGTGAACCACTGTGCTTAGTGTAGGTACGCGAAGGCGAGGCGGACGTCGTCGCGGCAGCGACGACGGTCGCCGAGATGAGCCCGTGACATCAAAGCCTCACCAGCTTAGTGTACGCGAAGTCGAGGCGGACGTCGTCGCGGCAGCGACGACGGACGCCGAGACGAGCCCGTGACATCAGAGCCTCACCAGTTTAGTGTACGCGAAGTCGAGGCAGACGTCGTCGCGGCAGCGACAACGGACGCCGAGACGAGCCCGTGACATCAGAGCCTCACCAGCTTAGTGTACGCGAAGTCGAGGCGGACGTCGTCGCGGTAGCGACGACGGACGCCGAGACGAGCCCGTGACATCAGAGCCTCACCAGCTATCATAGGGATTAGGGTGGGGGGGAGGATGGCACCCTTTTATATACCTTTCAAAATTAAAGGGAAACAGAAGTGAACCACTGTGCTTAGTGTAGGTACGCGAAGTTGAGGCGGACGTCGTCGCGGCAACGACGACGGACGCCGAGACGAGCCCGTCACATCAAAGCCTCACCAGCTTAGTGTACGCGAAGTCGAGGCGGACGTCGTCGCGACAGCGACGACGGACGCCGAGACGAGCCCGTGACATCAGAGCCTCACCAGTTTAGTGTACGCGAAGTCGAGGCAGACGTCGTCGCGGCAGCGACACCGGACGCCGAGACGAACCCGTGACATCAGAGCCTCACAACCTTCGTGAACGCGAAGTCGAGGCAGACGTCGTCGCGGCAGCGACGACGGACGCCGAGACGAGCCCGTGACATCAAAGCCTCACCAGCTTAGTGTACGCGAAGTCGAGGCGGACGTCGTCGCGGCAGCGACGACGGACGCCGAGACGAGCCCGTGACATAAGAGCCTCACCAGCTTACTGTACGCGAAGTCGAGGCGGACGTCGTCGTGGCAACGACGACGGACACAGAGACGAGCCCGTGACATCAAAGACTCACCAGCTTGGTGTACGCGAAGTCGAGGCGGACGTCGTCGCGGCAGCGACGACGGACGCTGAGACGAGCCCGTGACATCAGAGCCTCACCAGCTATCTTACTGTTTAGGGAGGGGGGGTGGTGGGAGGATGGCACACTTTTATATACCTTTCAAAATGAAAAGGAAACAGAAGTGAACCACTGTGCTTAGTGTAGGTACGCGAAGGCGAGGCGGACGTCGTCGCGGCAGCGACGACGGTCGCCGAGATGAGCCCGTGACATCAAAGCCTCACCAGCTTAGTGTACGCGAAGTCGAGGCGGACGTCGTCGCGGCAGCGACGACGGACGCCGAGACGAGCCCATGACATCAGAGCCTCACCATTTTAGTGTACGCGAAGTCGAGGCAGACGTCGTCGCGGCAGCGACAACGGACGCCGAGACGAGCCCGTGACATCAGAGCCTAACCAGCTTAGTGTACGCGAAGTCGAGGCGGACGTCGTCGCGGCAGCGACGACGGACGCCGAGACGAGCCCGTGACATCAGAGCCTCACCAGCTATCATAGGGATTAGGGTGGGGGGGAGGATGGCACCCTTTTATATACCTTTCAAAATTAAAGGGAAACAGAAGTGAACCACTGTGCTTAGTGTAGGTACGCGAAGTTGAGGCGGACGTCGTCGCGGCAACGACGACGGACGCCGAGACGAGCCCGTGACATCAAAGCCTCACCAGCTTAGTGTACGGGAAGTCGAGGCGGACGTCGTCGCGGCAGCGACGACGGACGCCGAGACGAGCCCGTGACATCAGAGCCTCACCAGTTTAGTCTACGCGAAGTCGAGGCAGACGTCGTCGCGGCAGCGACACCGGACGCCGAGACGAACCCGTGACATCAGCGCCTCACAACCTTCGTGAACGCGAAGTCGAGGCAGACGTCGTCGCGGCAGCGACGACGGACGCCGAGACGAGCCCGTGACATCAAAGCCTCACCAGCTTAGTGTACGCGAAGTCGAGGCGGACGTCGTCGCGGCAGCGACGACGGACGCCGAGACGAGCCCGTGACATAAGAGCCTCACCAGCTTACTGTACGCGAAGTCGAGGCGGACGTCGTCGTGGCAACGACGACGGACGCAGAGACGAGCCCGTGACATCAAAGACTCACCAGCTTGGTGTACGCGAAGTCGAGGCGGACGTCGTCGCGGCAGCGACGACGGACGCTGAGACGAGCCCGTGACATCAGAGCCTCACCAGCTATCTTAGGGTTTAGGGTGGGGGGGAGGATGGCACCCTTTTATATATCTTTCAAAATGAAAAGGAAAGAGAAGTGAACCACTGTGCTTAGTGTAGGTACGCGAAGTCGAGGCGGACGTCATCGCGGCAGCGACCACGAACGCCGAGACGAGCCCGTGACATCAGAGCCTCACCAGCTTAGTGTACGCGAAGTCGAGGCGGACGTCGTCGCGGCAGCGACGACGGACGCCGAGATGAGCCCGTGAGATCAGAGCCTCACCAGTTTAGTGTACGCGAAGTCGAGGCAGACGTCATCGCGGCAGCGACAACGGACGCCGAGACGAGCCCGTGACATCTGAGCCTCACCAGCTTAGTGTACGCGAAGTCGAGGCGGACGTCGTCGCGGCAGCGACGACGGACGCCGAGAAGAGCCCGTGACATCAGAGCCTCACCAACTATGTTAGGGTTTAGGGTGGGGGGGGGGTGGTGGGAGGATGGCACCCTTTTATATACCTTTCAAAATAAAAGGGAAACAGAACTGAACCACTGTGCTTAGTGTCGGTACGCGAAGTCGAGGCGAACGTCGTCGCGGCAGCGACGATGGACGCCGAGACGAGCCCGTGACATCAAAGCCTCACCAGCTTAGTGTATGCGAAGTCGAGGCGGACGTCGTCGCGGCAGCGACGACGGACGCCGAGACGAGCCCGTGACATAAGAGCCTCACCAGCTTACTGTACGCGAAGTCGAGGCAGACGTCGTCGCGGCAGCGACAACGGACGCCGAGACGAGCCCGTGACACCAGAGCCTCACCAGCTTAGTGTACGCGAAGTCGAGGCGGACGTCGTCGCGGCAGCGACGACGGATGCCGAGACGAGCCCGTGACATCAGAGCCTCACCAGCTTAGTGTACGCGAAGTCGAGGCGGACGTTGTCGCGGTAGCGACGACGGACGCCGAGATGAGCCCGTGAGATCAGAGCCTCACCAGTTTAGTGTACGCGAAGTCGAGGCAGACGTCGTCGCGGCTGCGACAACGGACGCCGAGACGAGCCCGTGACATCAGAGCCTCACCAGCTTAGTCTACGCGAAGTCGAGGCGGACGTCGTCGCGGCAGCGACGACGGAAGCCGAGACGAGCCCGTGACATCAGAGCCTCACCAGCTTAGTGTACCCGAAGTCGAGGCAAACATCGTCGCGGCAGCAACGACGGACGCCGAGACGAGCCCGTGACATAAGAGCCTCACCAGCTTACTGTACGCGAAGTCGAGGCGGACGTCATCGTGGCAACGACGACGGACGCAGAGACGAGCCCGTGACATCAAAGACTCACCAGCTTGGTGTACGCGAAGTCGAGGCGGACGTCGTCGCGGCAGCGACGACGGACGCTGAGACGAGCCCGTGACATCAGAGCCTCACCAGCTATCTTACTGTTTAGGGAGGGGGGGTGGTGGGAGGATGGCACACTTTTATATACCTTTCAAAATGAAAAGGAAACAGAAGTGAACCACTGTGCTTAGTGTAGGTACGCGAAGGCGAGGCGGACGTCGTCGCGGCAGCGACGACGGTCGCCGAGATGAGCCCGTGACATCAAAGCCTCACCAGCTTAGTGTACGCGAAGTCGAGGCGGACGTCGTCGCGGCAGCGATGACGGACGCCGAGACGAGCCCGTGACATCAGAGCCTCACCAGTTTAGTGTACGCGAAGTCGAGGCAGACGTCGTCGCGGCAGCGACAACGGACGCCGAGACGAGCCCGTGACATCAGAGCCTCACCAGCTTAGTGTACGCGAAGTCGAGGCGGACGTCGTCGCGGCAGCGACGACGGACGCCGAGACGAGCCCGTGACATCAGAGCCTCACCAGCTATCATAGGGATTAGGGTGGGGGGAGGATGGCACCCTTTTATATACCTTTCAAAATTAAAGGGAAACATAAGTGAACCACTGTGCTTAGTGTAGGTACGCGAAGTTGAGGCGGACGTCGTCGCGGCAACGACGACGGACGCCGAGACGAGCCCGTGACATCAAAGCCTCACCAGCTTAGTGTACGCGAAGTCGAGGCGGACGTCGTCGCGGCAGCGACGACGGACGCCGAGACGAGCCCGTGACATCAGAGCCTCACCAGTTTTGTGTACGCGAAGTCGAGGCAGACGTCGTCGCGGCAGCGACACCGGACGCCGAGACGAACCCGTGACATCAGAGCCTCACAACCTTCGTGAACGCGAAGTCGAGGCAGACGTCGTCGCGGCAGCGACGACGGACGCCGAGACGAGCCCGTGACATCAAAGCCTCACCAGCTTAGTGTACGCGAAGTCGAGGCGGACGTCGTCGCGGCAGCGACGACGGACGCCGAGACGAGCCCGTGACATAAGAGCCTCACATGCTTACTGTACGCGAAGTCGAGGCGGACGTCGTCGTGGCAACGACGACGGAATCAGAGACGAGCCCGTGACATCAAAGACTCACCAGCTTGGTGTACGCGAAGTCGAGGCGGACGTCGTCGCGGCAGCGACGACGGACGCTGAGACGAGCCCGTGACATCAGAGCCTCACCAGCTATCTTAGGGTTTAGGGTGGGGGGGAGGATGGCACCCTTTTATATATCTTTCAAAATGAAAAGGAAACAGAAGTGAACCACTGTGCTTAGTGTAGGTACGCGAAGTCGAGGCGAACGTCGTCGCGGCAGCGACGACGGACGCCGAGACAAGCCCGTGACATCAAAGCCTCACCAGCTTAGTGTACGCGAAGTCAAGGCGGACGTCGTCGCGGCAGCGACGACGGACGCCGAGACGAGCCCGTGACATAAGAGCCTCACCAGCTTACTGTACGCGAAGTCGAGGCGGACGTCGTCGTGGCAACGACGACGGACGCAGAGACGAGCCCGTGACATCAAAGACTCACCAGCTTGGTGTATGCGAAGTCGAGGCGGACGTCGTCGCGGCAGCGACGACGGACGCTGAGACGAGCCCGTGACATCAGAGCCTCACCAGCTATCTTACGGTTTAGGGCGGGGGGGGGTGGTGGGAGGATGGCACACTTTTATATACCTTTCAAAATGAAAAGGAAACAGAAGTGAACCACTGTGCTTAGTGTAGGTACGCGAAGGCGAGGCGTACGTCGTCGCGGCAGCGACGACGGACGGCGAGATGAGCCCGTGACATCAAAGCCTCACCAGCTTAGTGTACGCGAAGTCGAGGCGGACTTCGTCGCGGTAGCGACGACGGACGCCGAGACGAGCCCGTGACATCAGAGCCTCACCAGCTATCATAGGGATTAGGGTGGGGGGGGGGAGGATAGCACCCTTTTATATACCTTTCAAAATGAAAGGGAAACAAAAGTGAACCACTGTGCTTAGTGTAGGTACGCGAAGTTGTGGCGGACGTCGTCGCGGCAGTGACGACGGACGCCGAGATGAGCCCGTGACATCAAAGCCTCACCAGCTTAGTGTACGCGAAGTCGAGGCGGACGTCGTCACGGCAGCGACGAAGGACGCCGAGACGAGCCCGTGACATCAGAGCCTCACCAGTTTAGTGTACGCGAAGTCGAGGCAGACGTCGTCGCGGCAGCGACAACGGACGCCGAGACGAGCCCGTGACATCAGAGCCTCACCAGCTTAGTGTACGCGAAGTCGAGGCGGACGTCGTCGCGGCAGCGACGACGAACGCCGAGACGAGCCCGTGACATCAGAGCCTCACCAGCTTAGTGTACGCGAAGTCGAGGCGGACGTCGTCGCGGCAGCGACGACGGACGCCGAGATGAGCCCGTGAGATCAGAGCCTCACCAGTTTAGTGTACGCGAAGTCGAGGCAGACGTCGTCGCGGCAGCGACAACGGACGCCGAGACGAGCCCGTGACATCAGAGCCTCACCAGCTTAGTGTACGCGAAGTCGAGGCGGACGTCGTCGCGGCAGCGACGACGGACGCCGAGACAAGCCCGTGACATCAGAGCCTCACCAGCTTAGTGTACGCGAAGTCGAGGCGGACGTCGTCGCGGCAGCGACGACGGACGCCGAGATGAGCCCGTGAGAGCAGAGCCTCACCAGTTTAGTGTACGCGAAGTCGAGGCAGACGTCGTCGCGGCAGCGACAACGGACGCCGAGACGAGCTCGTGACATCAGAGCCTCACCAGCTTAGTGTACGCGAAGTCGAGGCGGACGTCCTCGCGGCAGCGACGACGGACGCCGAGACGAGCCCGTGACATCAGAGCCTCACCAACTATCTTAGGGTTTAGGGTGGCGGGGAGGATGGCACCCTTTTATATACCTTTCAAAATAAAAGGGAAACAGAACTGAACCACTGTGCTTAGTGTAGGTACGCGAAGTCGAGGCGAACGTCGTCGCGGCAGCGACGATGGACGCCGAGACGAGCCTGTGACATCAAAGCCTCACCAGCTTAGTGTATGCGAAGTCGAGGCGGACGTCGTCGCGGCAGCGACGACGGATGCCGAGACGAGCCCGTGACATAAGAGCCTCACCAGCTTACTGTACGCGAAGTCGAGGCAGACGTCGTCGCGGCAGCGACAACGGACGCCGAGACGAGCCCGTGACATCAGATCCTCACCAGCTTAGTGTACGCGAAGTCGAGGCGGACGTCGTCGCGGCAGCGACGACGGACGCCGAGACGAGCCCGTGACATCAGAGCCTCACCAGCTTGGTGTACGCGAAGTCGAGGCGGACGTCGTCGCGGCAGCGACGACGGACGCTGAGACGAGCCCGTGACATCAGAGCCTCACCAGCTATCTTACGGTTTAGGGCGGGGGGGGGTGGTGGGAGGATGGCACACTTTTATATACCTTTCAAAATGAAAAGGAAACAGAAGTGAACCACTGTGCTTAGTGTAGGTACGCGAAGGCGAGGCGGACGTCGTCGCGGCAGCGACGACGGACGCCGAGACGAGCCCGTGACATCAAAGCCTCACCAGCTTAGTGTACGCGAAGTCGAGGCGGACTTCATCGCGGTAGCGACGACGGACGCCGAGACGAGCCCGTGACATCAGAGCCTCACCAGCTATCATAGGGATTAGGGTGGGGGGGGAGGATGGCACCCTTTTATATACCTTTCAAAATGAAAGGGAAACAAAAGTGAACCACTGTGCTTAGTGTAGGTACGCGAAGTTGAGGCGGACGTCGTCGCGGCAGCGACGACGGACGCCGAGATGAGCCCGTGACATCAAAGCCTCACCAGCTTAGTGTACGCGAAGTCGAGGCGGACGTCGTCACGGCAGCGACGACGGACGCCGAGACGAGCCCGTGACATCAGAGCCTCACCAGTTTAGTGTACGCGAAGTCGAGGCAGACGTCGTCGCGGCAGCGACAACGGACGCCGAGACGAGCCCGTGACATCAGAGCCTCACCAGCTTAGTGTACGCGAAGTCGAGGCGGACGTCGTCGCGGCAGCGACGACAAACGCCGAGACGAGCCCGTGACATCAGAGCCTCACCAGCTTAGTGTACGCGAAGTCGAGGCGGACGTCGTCGCGGGAGCGACGACGGACGCCGAGATGAGCCCGTGAGATCAGAGCCTCACCAGTTTAGTGTACGCGAAGTCGAGGCAGACGTCGTCGCGGCAGCGACAACGGACGCCGAGACGAGCACGTGACATCAGAGCCTCACCAGCTTAGTGTACGCGAAGTCGAGGCGGACGTCGTCGCGGCAGCGACGACGGACGCCGAGACGAGCCCGTGACATCAGAGCCTCACCAGCTTAGTGTACGCGAAGTCGAGGCGGACGTCGTCGCGGCAGCGACGACGGACGCCGAGATGAGCCCGTGAGATCAGAGCCTCACCAGTTTAGTGTACGCGAAGTCGAGGCAGACGTCGTCGCGGCAGCGACAACGGACGCCGAGACGAGCTCGTGACATCAGAGCCTCACCAGCTTAGTGTACGCGAAGTCGAGGCGGACGTCGTCGCGGCAGCGACGACGGACGCCGAGACGAGCCCGTGACATCAGAGCCTCACCAGCTTAGTGTACGCGAAGTCGAGGCGGACTTCGTCGCGGTAGCGACGACGGACGCCGAGACGAGCCCGTGACATCAGAGCCTCACCACCTATCATAGGGATTAGGGTGGGGGGGAGGATGGCACCCTTTTATATACCTTTCAAAATGAAAGGGAAACAAAAGTGAACCACTGTGCTTAGTGTAGGTACGCGAAGTTGAGGCGGACGTCGTCGCGGCAGCGACGACGGACGCCGAGATGAGCCCGTGACATCAAAGCCTCACCAGCTTAGTGTACGCGAAGTCGAGGCGGACGTCGTCACGGCAGCGACGACGGACGCCGAGACGAGCCCGTGACATCAGAGCCTCACCAGTTTAGTGTACGCGAAGTCGAGGCTGACGTCGTCGCGGCAGCGACAACGGACGCCGAGACGAGCCCGTGACATCAGAGCCTCACCAGCTTAGTGTACGCGAAGTCGAGGCGGACGTCGTCGCGGCAGCGACGACGAACGCCGAGACGAGCCCGTGACATCAGAGCCTCACCAGCTTAGTGTACGCGAAGTCGAGGCGGACGTCGTCGCGGCAGCGACGACGGACGCCGAGATGAGCCCGTGAGATCAGAGCCTCACCAGTTTAGTGTACGCGAAGTCGAGGCAGACGTCGTCGCGGCAGCGACAACGGACGCCGAGACGAGCCCGTGACATCAGAGCCTCACCAGCTTAGTGTACGCGAAGTCGAGGCGGACGTCGTCGCGGCAGCGACGACGGACGCCGAGACGAGCCCGTGACATCAGAGCCTCACCAGCTTAGTGTACGCGAAGTCGAGGCGGACGTCGTCGCGGCAGCGACGACGGACGCCGAGATGAGCCCGTGAGATCAGAGCCTCACCAGTTTAGTGTACGCGAAGTCGAGGCAGACGTCGTCGCGGCAGCGACAACGGACGCCGAGACGAGCCCGTGACATCAGAGCCTCACCAACTATCTTAGGGTTTAGGGTGGGGGGGAGGATGGCACCCTTTTATATACCTTTCAAAATAAAAGGGAAACAGAACTGAACCACTGTGCTTAGTGTAGGTACGCGAAGTCGAGGCGAACGTCGTCGCGGCAGCGACGATGGACGCCGAGACGAGCCTGTGACATCAAAGCCTCACCAGCTTAGTGTATACGAAGTCGAGGCGGACGTCGTCGCGGCAGCGACGACGGACGCCGAGACGAGCCCGTGACATAAGAGCCTCACCAGCTTACTGTACGCGAAGTCGAGGCAGACGTCGTCGCGGCAGCGACAACGGACGCCGAGACAAGCCCGTGACACCAGAGCCTCACCAGCTTAGTGTACGCGAAGTCGAGGCGGACGTCGTCGCGGCAGCGACGACGGACGCCGAGACGAGCCCGTGACATCAGAGCCTCACCAGCTTGGTGTACGCGAAGTCGAGGCGGACGTCGTCGCGGCAGCGACGACGGACGCTGAGACGAGCCCGTGACATCAGAGCCTCACCAGCTATCTTACGGTTTAGGGCGGGGGGGGGGGGGTGGTGGGAGGATGGCACACTTTTATATACCTTTCAAAATGAAAAGGAAACAGAAGTGAACCACTGTGCTTAGTGTAGGTACGCGAAGGCGAGGCGGACGTCGTCGCGGCAGCGACGACGGACGCCGAGACGAGCCCGTGACATCAAAGCCTCACCAGCTTAGTGTACGCGAAGTCGAGGCGGACTAAGTCGAGGCGGACTTCGTCGCGGCAGCGGCGACGGACGCTGAGACGAGCCCGTGACATCAGAGCCTCACCAGTTTAGTGTACGCGAAGTCGAGGCAGACGTCGTCGCGGCAGCGACAACGGACGCCGAGGCGAGCCCGTGACATCAGAGCCTCACCAGCTTAGTGTACGCGAAGTTGAGGCGGACGTTGTCGCGGCAGCGACGACGAACGCCGAGACGAGCCCGTGACATCAGAGCCTCACCAGCTTAGTGTACGCGAAGACGAGGCGGACGTCGTCGCGGCAGCGACGACGGACGCCGAGATGAGCCCGTGAGTTCAGAGCCTCACCAGTATAGTGTACGCGAAGTCGAGGCAGACGTCGTCGCGGCAGCGACAACGGACGCCGAGACGAGCCCGTGACATCAGAGCCTCACCAGCTTAGTCTACGCGAAGTCGAGGCGGACGTCGTCGCGGCAGCGATGACGGACGCCGAGACGAGCCCGTGACATCAGAGCCTCACCAACTATCTTAGGGTTTAGGGTGGGGGGGAGGATGGCACCCTTTTATATACCTTTCAAAATAAAAGGGAAACAGAACTGAACCACTGTGCTTAGTGTAGGCACGCGAAGTCGAGGCGAACGTCGTCGCGGCAGCGACGACGGACGCCGAGACGAGCCCGTGACATCAAAGCCTCACCAGCTTAGTGTATGCGAAGTCGAGGCGGACGTCGTCGCGGCAGCGACGACGGACGCCGAGACGAGCCCGTGACATAAGAGCCTCACCAGCTTACTGTACGCGAAGTCGAGGCAGACGTCGTCGCGGCAGCGACAACGGACGCCGAGACTAGCCCGTGACATCAGAGCCTCACCAGCTTAGTGTACGCGAAGTCGAGGCGGACGTCGTCGCGGCAGCGACGACGGACGCCGAGACAAGCCCGTGACATCAGAGCCTCACCAGCCTAGTGTACGAGAAGTCGAGGCGGACGTCGTCACGGCAGCGACGACGGACGCCGAGACGAGCCGGTGAGATCAGAGCCTCACCAGTTTAGTGTACGCGAAGTCGAGGCAGACGTCGTCGCGGCAGCGACAACGGACGCCGAGACGAGCCCGTGACATCAGAGCCTCACCAACTATCTTAGGGTTTAGGGTGGGGGGGAGGATGGCACCCTTTTATATACCTTTCAAAATAAAAGGGAAACAGAACTGAACCACTGTGCTTAGTGTAGGTACGCGAAGTCGAGGCGAACGTCGTCGCGGCAGCGACGACGGACGCCGAGACGAGCCCGTGACATCAAAGCCTCACCAGCTTAGTGTATGCGAAGTCGAGGCGGACGTCGTCGCGGCAGCGACGACGGACGCCGAGACGAGCCCGTGACATAAGAGCCTCACCAGCTTACTGTACGCGAAGTCGAGGCAGACGTCGTCGCGGCAGCGACAACGGACGCTGAGACTAGCCCGTGACATCAGAGCCTCACCAGCTTAGTGTACGCGAAGTCGAGGCGGACGTCGTCGCGGCAGCGACGACGGACGCCGAGACGAGCCCGTGACATCAGAGCCTCACCAGCCTAGTGTACGCGAAGTCGAGGCGGACGTCGTCACAGCAGCGACGACGGACGCCGAGACGAGCCCGTGACATCAGAGCCTCACCAGCTTGGTGTACGCGAAGTCGAGGCGGACGTCGTCGCGGCAGCGACGACGGACGCTGAGACGAGCCCGTGACATCAGAGCCTCACCAGCTATCTTACGGTTTAGGGCGGGGGGGTGGTGGGAGGATGGCACACTTTTATATACCTTTCAAAATGAAAAGGAAACAGAAGTGAACCACTGTGCTTAGTGTAGGTACGCGAAGGCGAGGCGGACGTCGTCACGGCAGCGACGACGGATGCCGAGACGAGCCCGTGACATCAGAGCCTCACCAGCTTAGTGTACGCGAAGTCGAGGCAGACGTCGCCGCGGCAATAAACGACGGACGCCGAGACGAGCCCGTGACATTAGAGCCTCACCAGTTTAGTGTATGCGAAGTCGAGGCAGACGTCGTCGCGGCAGCGACAACGGACGCCGAGACGAGCCCGTGACATCAGAGCCTCACCAGCTATCTTAGGGTTTAGGGTGGGGGGGAAGGATGGCACCCTTTTATATACGTTTCAAAATGAAAGGGAATCAGAAGTGAACCACTGTGCTTAGTGTAGGTACGCGAAGTCGAGGCGGACGTCGTCGCGGCAGCGACGACGGACGCCAAGACGAGCCCGTGACATCAAAGCCTCACCAGCTTAGTGTACGCGAAGTCGAGGCAAACGTCGTCGCGGCAACGACGACGAACGCAGAGACGAGACCGTGACATCAAAGCCTCACCAGCTTGGTGTACACGAAGTCGAGGCGGACGTCGTCGCGGCAGCGACGACGGACGCTGAGACGAGCCCGTGACATCAGAGCCTCACCAGCTATCTTACGGTTTAGGGTGGGGGGGGGTGGGAGGATGGCACCCTTTTATATATCTTTCAAAATGAAAGGGAAACATAAGTGAACCACTGTGCTTAGTGTAGGTACGCGAAGGCGAGGCGGACATCGTCGCGGCAGCGACAACGGACGCCGAGACGAGACCGTGACATCAGAGCCTCACCAGCTTAGTGTACGCGAAGTCGAGGCGGACGTCGTCGCGGCAGCGATGACGGACGCCGAGACGAGCCCGTGACATCAGAGCCTCACCAACTATCTTAGGGTTTAGGGTGGGGGGGAGGATGGCACCCTTTTATATACCTTTCAAAATAAAAGGGAAACATAACTGAACCACTGTGCTTAGTGTAGGTACGCGAAGTCGAGGCGAACGTCGTCGCGGCAGCGACGACGGACGCCGAGACGAGCCCGTGACATCAAAGCCTCACCAGCTTAGTGTATGCGAAGTCGAGGCGGACGTCGTCGCGGCAGCGACGACGGACGCCGAGACGAGCCCGTGACATAAGAGCCTCACCAGCTTACTGTACGCGAAGTCGAGGCAGACGTCGTCGCGGCAGCGACAACGGACGCCGAGACTAGCCCGTGACATCAGAGCCTCACCAGCTTAGTGTACGCGAAGTCGAGGCGGACGTCGTCGCGGCAGCGACGACGGACGCCGAGACGAGCCCGTGACATCAGAGCCTCACCAGCCTAGTGTACGCGAAGTCGAGGCGGACGTCGTCACGGCAGCAACGACGGACGCCGAGACGAGCCCGTGAGATCAGAGCCTCACCAGTTTAGTGTACGCGAAGTCGAGGCAGACGTCGTCGCGGCAGCGACAACGGACGCCGAGACGAGCCCGTGACATCAGAGCCTCACCAACTATCTTAGGGTTTAGGGTGGGGGGGAGGATGGCACCCTTTTATATACCTTTCAAAATAAAAGGGAAACAGAACTGAACCACTGTGCTTAGTGTAGGTACGCGAAGTCGAGGCGAACGTCGTCGCGGCAGCGACGACGGACGCCGAGACGAGCCCGTGACATCAAAGCCTCACCAGCTTAGTGTATGCGAAGTCGAGGCGGACGTCGTCGCGGCAGCGACGACGGACGCCGAGACGAGCCCGTGACATAAGAGCCTCACCAGCTTACTGTACGCGAAGTCGAGGCAGACGTCGTCGAGGCAGACGTCGTCGCGGCAGCGACAACGGACGCTGAGACTAGCCCGTGACATCAGAGCCTCACCAGCTTAGTGTACGCGAAGTCGAGGCGGACGTCGTCACGGCAGCGACGACGGACGCCGAGACGAGCCCGTGACATCAGAGCCTCACCAGCCTAGTGTACGCGAAGTCGAGGCGGACGTCGTCACGGCAGCGACGACGGACGCCGAGACGAGCCCGTGACATCAGAGCCTCACCAGCTTGGTGTACGCGAAGTCGAGGCGGACGTCGTCGCGGCAGCGACGACGGACGCTGAGACGAGCCCGTGACATCAGAGCCTCACCAGCTATCTTACGGTTTAGGGCGGGGGGGTGGTGGGAGGATGGCACACTTTTATATACCTTTCAAAATGAAAAGGAAACAGAAGTGAACCACTGTGCTTAGTGTAGGTACGCGAAGGCGAGGCGGACGTCGTCACGGCAGCGACGACGGATGCCGAGACGAGCCCGTGACATCAGAGCCTCACCAGCTTAGTGTACGCGAAGTCGAGGCAGACGTCGCCGCGGCAATAAACGACGGACGCCGAGACGAGCCCGTGACATTAGAGCCTCACCAGCTATCTTAGGGTTTAGGGTGGGGGGGGGAAGGATGGCACCCTTTTATATACGTTTCAAAATGAAAGGGAATCAGAAGTGAACCACTGTGCTTAGTGTAGGTACGCGAAGTTGAGGCGGACGTCGTCGCGGCAGCGACGACGGACGCCAAGACGAGCCCGTGACATCAAAGCCTCACCAGCTTAGTGTACGCGAAGTCGAGGCGAACGTCGTCGCGGCAACGACGACGAACGCAGAGACGAGACCGTGACATCAAAGCCTCACCAGCTTGGTGTACACGAAGTCGAGGCGGACGTCGTCGCGGCAGCGACGACGGACGCTGAGACGAGCCCGTGACATCAGAGCCTCACCAGCTATCTTACGGTTTAGGGTGGGGGGGGGTGGGAGGATGGCACCATTTTATATATCTTTCAAAATGAAAGGGAAACATAAGTGAACCACTGTGCTTAGTGTAGGTACGCGAAGGCGAGGCGGACGTCGTCGCGGCAGCGACGACGGACGCCGAGACGAGCCCGTCACATCAAAGCCTCACCCGCTCAGTGTACGCAAAGTCGAGGCGGACTTCGTCGCGGCAGCGATGTCGGACGCCGAGACGAGCCCGTGACATCAGAGCCTCACCAGCTTAGTGTACGCGAAGTCGAGGCGGACGTCGTCTCGGCAGCGACGACGGACGCCGAGACGAGCTCGTGACATCAGAGCCTCACCAGCTTAGTGTACGCGAAGTCGAGGCGGACGTTGTCGCGGCAGCGACGACGAACGCCGAGACGAGCCCGCGACATCAGAGCCTCGCCAGCTTAGTGTACGCGAAGTCGAGGCGGACGTCGTCGCGGCAGCGACGACGGACGCCGAGATGAGCCCGTGAGTTCAGAGCCTCACCAGTTTAGTGTACGCGAAGTCGAGGCAGACGTCGTCGCGGCAGCGACAACGGACGCCGAGACGAGCCCGTGACATCAGAGCCTCACCAGCTTAGTGTACGCGAAGTCGAGGCGGACGTCGTCGCGGCAGCGATGACGGACGCCGAGACGAGCCCGTGACATCAGAGCCTCACCAACTATCTTAGGGTTTAGGGTGGGGGGGAGGATGGCACCCTTTTATATACCTTTCAAAATAAAAGGGAAACAGAACTGAACCACTGTGCTTAGTGTAGGTACGCGAAGTCGAGGCGAACGTCGTCGCGGCAGCGACGACGGACGCCGAGAAGAGCCCGTGACATCAAAGCCTCACCAGCTTAGTGTATGCGAAGTCGAGGCGGACGTCGTCGCGGCAGCGACGTTGGACGCCGAGACGAGCCCGTGACATAAGAGCCTCACCACCTTACTGTACGCGAAGTCGAGGCAGACGTCGTCGCGGCAGCGATAACGGACGCCGAGACTAGCCCGTGACATCAGAGCCTCACCAGTTTAGTGTACGCGAAGTCGAGGCGGACGTCGTCGCGGCAACGACGACGGACGCCGAGACGAGCCCGTGACATCAGAGCCTCACCAGCCTAGTGTACGCGAAGTCGAGGCGGACGTCGTCACGGCAGCGACGACGGACGCCGAGACGAGCCCGTGAGATCAGAGCCTCACCTGTTTAGTGTACGCGAAGTCGAGGCAGACGTCGTCGCGGCAGCGACAACGGACGCCGAGACGAGCCCGTGACATCAGAGTCTCATCAACTATCTTAGGGTTTAGGGTGGGGGGGAGGATGGCACCCTTTTATATACCTTTCAAAATAAAAGGGAAACAGAACTGAACCACTGTACTTAGTGTAGGTACGCGAAGTCGAGGCGAACGTCGTCGCGGCAGCGACGACGGACGCCGAGACGAGCCCGTGACATCAAAGCCTCACCAGCTTAGTGTATGCGAAGTCGAGGCGGACGTCGTCGCGGCAGCGACGACGGACGCCGAGACGAGCCCGTGACATAAGAGCCTCACCAGCTTACTGTACCCGAAGTCGAGGCAGACGTCGTCGCGGCAGCGACATCGGACGCTGAGACTAGCCCGTGACATCAGAGCCTCACCAGCTTAGTGTACGCGAAGTCGAGGCGGACGTCGTCGCGGCAGCGACGACGGACGCCGAGACGAGCCCGTGACATCAGAGCCTCACCAGCCTAGTGTACGCGAAGTCGAGGCGGACGTCGTCAAGGCAGCGACGACGGACGCCGAGACGAGCCCGTGACATCAGAGCCTCACCAGCTTGGTGTACGCGAAGTCGAGGCGGACGTCGTTGCGGCAGCAACGACGGACGCTGAGACGAGCCCGTGACATCAGAGCCTCACCAGCTATCTTACGGTTTAGGGCGGGGGGGTGGTGGGAGGATGGCACACTTTTATATACCTTTCAAAATGAAAAGGAAACAGAAGTGAACCACTGTGGTTAGTGTAGGTACGCGAAGGCGAGGCGGACGTCGTCACGGCAGCGACGACGGACGCCGAGACGAGCCCGTGACATCAAAGCCTCACCAGCTTAGTGTACGCGAAGTCGAGGCGGACTTCGTCGCGGTAGCGACGACGGACGCCGAGACGAGCCCGTGACATCAGAGCCTCACCAGCTATCATAGGGATTAGGGTGGGGGGGGAGGATGGCACCCTTTTATATACCTTTCAAAATGAAAGGGAAACAAAAGTGAACCACTGTGCTTAGTGTAGGTACGCGAAGTTGAGGCGGACGTCGTCGCGGCAGCGACGACGGACGCCGAGATGAGCCCGTGACATCAAAGCCTCACCAGCTTAGTGTACGCGAAGTCGAGGCGGACGTCGTCACGGCAGCGACGACGGACGCCGAGACGAGCCCGTGACATCAGAGCCTCACCAGTTTAGTGTACGCGAAGTCGAGGCAGACGTCGTCGCGGCAGCGACAACGGACGCCGAGACGAGCCCGTGACATCAGAGCCTCACCAGCTTAGTGTACGCGAAGTCGAGGCGGACGTCGTCGCGGCAGCGACGACAAACGCCGAGACGAGCCCGTGACATCAGAGCCTCACCAGCTTAGTGTACGCGAAGTCGAGGCGGACGTCGTCGCGGCAGCGACGACGGACGCCGAGATGAGCCCGTGAGATCAGAGCCTCACCAGTTTAGTGTACGCGAAGTCGAGGCAGACGTCGTCGCGGCAGCGACAACGGACGCCGAGACGAGCACGTGACATCAGAGCCTCACCAGCTTAGTGTACGCGAAGTCGAGGCGGACGTCGTCGCGGCAGCGACGACGGACGCCGAGACGAGCCCGTGACATCAGAGCCTCACCAGCTTAGTGTACGCGAAGTCGAGGCGGACGTCGTCGCGGCAGCGACGACGGACGCCGAGATGAGCCCGTGAGATCAGAGCCTCACCAGTTTAGTGTACGCGAAGTCGAGGCAGACGTCGTCGCGGCAGCGACAACGGACGCCGAGACGAGCTCGTGACATCAGAGCCTCACCAGCTTAGTGTACGCGAAGTCGAGGCGGACGTCGTCGCGGCAGCGACGACGGACGCCGAGACGAGCCCGTGACATCAGAGCCTCACCAACTATCTTAGGGTTTAGGGTGGGGGGGAGGATGGCACCCTTTTATATACCTTTCAAAATAAAAGGGAAAAAGAACTGAACCACTGTGCTTAGTGTAGGTACGCGAAGTCGAGGCGAACGTCGTCGCGGCAGCGACGATGGACGCCGAGACGAGCCTGTGACATCAAAGCCTCACCAGCTTAGTGTATGCGAAGTCGAGGCGGACGTCGTCGCGGCAGCGACGACGGACGCCGAGACGAGCCCGTGACATAAGAGCCTCACCAGCTTACTGTACGCGAAGTCGAGGCAGACGTCGTCGCGGCAGCGACAACGGACGCCGAGACGAGCCCGTGACATCAGAGCCTCACCAGCTTAGTGTACGCAAAGTCGAGGCGGACGTCGTCGCGGCAGCGACGACGGACGCCGAGACGAGCCCGTGACATCAGAGCCTCACCAGCTTGGTGTACGCGAAGTCGAGGCGGACGTCGTGGCGGCAGCGACGACGGACGCTGAGACGAGCCCGTGACATCAGAGCCTCACCAGCTATCTTACGGTTTAGGGCGGGGGGGTGGTGGGAGGATGGCAAACTTTTATATACCTTTCAAAATGAAAAGGAAACAGAAGTGAACCACTGTGCTTAGTGTAGGTACGCGAAGGCGAGGCGGACGTCGTCGCGGCAGCGACGACGGACGCCGAGACGAGCCCGTGACATCAAAGCCTCACCAGCTTAGTGTACGCGAAGTCGAGGCGGACTTCGTCGCGGTAGCGACGACGGACGCCGAGACGAGCCCGTGACATCAGAGCCTCACCACCTATCATAGGGATTAGGGTGGGGGGGAGGATGGCACCCTTTTATATACCTTTCAAAATGAAAGGGAAACAAAAGTGAACCACTGTGCTTAGTGTAGGTACGCGAAGTTGAGGTGGACGTCGTCGCGGCAGCGACGACGGACGCCGAGATGAGCCCGTGACATCAAAGCCTCACCAGCTTAGTGTACGCGAAGTCGAGGCGGACGTCGTCACGGCAGCGTCGACGGACGCCGAGACGAGCCCGTGACATCAGAGCCTCACCAGTTTAGTGTACGCGAAGTCGAGGCAGACGTCGTCGCGGCAGCGACAACGGACGCCGAGACGAGCCCGTGACATCAGAGCCTCACCAGCTTAGTGTACGCGAAGTCGAGGCGGACGTCGTCGCGGCAGCGACGACGGACGCCGAGATGAGCCCGTGAGATCAGAGCCTCACCAGTTTAGTGTACGCGAAGTCGAGGCAGACGTCGTCGCGGCAGCGACAACGGACGCCGAGACGAGCCCGTGACATCAGAGCCTCACCAGCTTAGTGTACGCGAAGTCGAGGCGGACGTCGTCGCGGCAGCGACGACGGACGCCGAGACGAGCCCGTGACATCAGAGCCTCACCAGCTTAGTGTACGCGAAGTCGAGGCGGACGTCGTCGCGGCAGCGACGACGGACGCCGAGATGAGCCCGTGAGATCAGAGCCTCACCAGTTTAGTGTACGCGAAGTCGAGGCAGACGTCGTCGCGGCAGCGACAACGGACGCCGAGACGAGCCCGTGACATCAGAGCCTCACCAACTATCTTAGGGTTTAGGGTGGGGGGGAGGATGGCACCCTTTTATATACCTTTCAAAATAAAAGGGAAACAGAACTGAACCACTGTGCTTAGTGTAGGTACGCGAAGTCGAGGCGAACGTCGTCGCGGCAGCGACGATGGACGCCGAGACGAGCCTGTGACATCAAAGCCTCACCAGCTTAGTGTATACGAAGTCGAGGCGGACGTCGTCGCGGCAGCGACGACGGACGCCGAGACGAGCCCGTGACATAAGAGCCTCACCAGCTTACTGTACGCGAAGTCGAGGCAGACGTCGTCGCGGCAGCGACAACGGACGCCGAGACGAGCCCGTGACACCAGAGCCTCACCAGCTTAGTGTACGCGAAGTCGAGGCGGACGTCGTCGCGGCAGCGACGACGGACGCCGAGACGAGCCCGTGACATCAGAGCCTCACCAGCTTGGTGTACGCGAAGTCGAGGCGGACGTCGTCGCGGCAGCGACGACGGACGCTGAGACGAGCCCGTGACATCAGAGCCTCACCAGCTATCTTACGGTTTAGGGCGGGGGGGGTGGTGGGAGGATGGCACACTTTTATATACCTTTCAAAATGAAAAGGAAACAGAAGTGAACCACTGTGCTTAGTGTAGGTACGCGAAGGCGAGGCGGACGTCGTCGCGGCAGCGACGACGGACGCCGAGACGAGCCCGTGACATCAAAGCCTCACCAGCTTAGTGTACGCGAAGTCGAGGCGGACAAAGTCGAGGCGGACTTCGTCGCGGCAGCGACGACGGACGCCGAGACGAGCCCGTGACATCAGAGCCTCACCAGCTTAGTGTACGCGAAGTCGAGGCGGACGTCGTCGCGGCAGCGACGACGGACGCCGAGATGAGCCCGTGAGATCAGAGCCTCACCAGTTTAGTGTACGCGAAGTCGAGGCAGACGTCGTCGCGGCAGCGACAACGGACGCCGAGACGAGCCCGTGACATCAGAGCCTCACCAACTATCTTAGGGTTTAGGGTGGGGGGGAGGATGGCACCCTTTTATATACCTTTCAAAATAAAAGGGAAACAGAACTGAACCACTGTGCTTAGTGTAGGTACGCGAAGTCGAGGCGAACGTCGTCGCGGCAGCGACGATGGACGCCGAGACGAGCCTGTGACATCAAAGCCTCACCAGCTTAGTGTATACGAAGTCGAGGCGGACGTCGTCGCGGCAGCGACGACGGACGCCGAGACGAGCCCGTGACATAAGAGCCTCACCAGCTTACTGTACGCGAAGTCGAGGCAGACGTCGTCGCGGCAGCGACAACGGACGCCGAGACGAGCCCGTGACACCAGAGCCTCACCAGCTTAGTGTACGCGAAGTCGAGGCGGACGTCGTCGCGGCAGCGACGACGGACGCCGAGACGAGCCCGTGACATCAGAGCCTCACCAGCTTGGTGTACGCGAAGTCGAGGCGGACGTCGTCGCGGCAGCGACGACGGACGCTGAGACGAGCCCGTGACATCAGAGCCTCACCAGCTATCTTACGGTTTAGGGCGGGGGGGGTGGTGGGAGGATGGCACACTTTTATATACCTTTCAAAATGAAAAGGAAACAGAAGTGAACCACTGTGCTTAGTGTAGGTACGCGAAGGCGAGGCGGACGTCGTCGCGGCAGCGACGACGGACGCCGAGACGAGCCCGTGACATCAAAGCCTCACCAGCTTAGTGTACGCGAAGTCGAGGCGGACTAAGTCGAGGCGGACTTCGTCGCGGCAGCGGCGACGGACGCTGAGACGAGCCCGTGACATCAGAGCCTCACCAGTTTAGTGTACGCGAAGTCGAGGCAGACGTCGTCGCGGCAGCGACAACGGACGCCGAGGCGAGCCCGTGACATCAGAGCCTCACCAGCTTAGTGTACGCGAAGTCGAGGCGGACGTTGTCGCGGCAGCGACGACGAACGCCGAGACGAGCCCGTGACATCAGAGCCTCACCAGCTTAGTGTACGCGAAGACGAGGCGGACGTCGTCGCGGCAGCGACGACGGACGCCGAGATGAGCCCGTGAGTTCAGAGCCTCACCAGTATAGTGTACGCGAAGTCGAGGCAGACGTCGTCGCGGCAGCGACAACGGACGCCGAGACGAGCCCGTGACATCAGAGCCTCACCAGCTTAGTGTACGCGAAGTCGAGGCGGACGTCGTCGCGGCAGCGATGACGGACGCCGAGACGATCCCGTGACATCAGAGCCTCACCAACTATCTTAGGGTTTAGGGTGGGGGGGAGGATGGCACCCTTTTATATACCTTTCAAAATAAAAGGGAAACAGAACTGAACCACTGTGCTTAGTGTAGGCACGCGAAGTCGAGGCGAACGTCGTCGCGGCAGCGACGACGGACGCCGAGACGAGCCCGTGACATCAAAGCCTCACCAGCTTAGTGTATGCGAAGTCGAGGCGGACGTCGTCGCGGCAGCGACGACGGACGCCGAGACGAGCCCGTGAGATAAGAGCCTCACCAGCTTACTGTACGCGAAGTCGAGGCAGACGTCGTCGCGGCAGCGACAACGGACGCCGAGACTAGCCCGTGACATCAGAGCCTCACCAGCTTAGTGTACGCGAAGTCGAGGCGGACGTCGTCGCGGCAGCGACGACGGACGCCGAGACAAGCCCGTGACATCAGAGCCTCACCAGCCTAGTGTACGCGAAGTCGAGGCGGACGTCGTCACGGCAGCGACGACGGACGCCGAGACGAGCCGGTGAGATCAGAGCCTCACCAGTTTAGTGTACGCGAAGTCGAGGCAGACGTCGTCGCGGCAGCGACAACGGACGCCGAGACGAGCCCGTGACATCACAGCCTCACCAACTATCTTAGGGTTTAGGGTGGGGGGGAGGATGGCACCCTTTTATATACCTTTCAAAATAAAAGGGAAACAGAACTGAACCACTGTGCTTAGTGTAGGTACGCGAAGTCGAGGCGAACGTCGTCGCGGCAGCGACGACGGACGCCGAGACGAGCCCGTGACATCAAAGCCTCACCAGCTTAGTGTATGCGAAGTCGAGGCGGACGTCGTCGCGGCAGCGACGACGGACGCCGAGACGAGCCCGTGACATAAGAGCCTCACCAGCTTACTGTACGCGAAGTCGAGGAGGACGTCGTCGCGGCAGCGACAACGGACGCTGAGACTAGCCCGTGACATCAGAGCCTCACCAGCTTAGTGTACGCGAAGTCGAGGCGGACGTCGTCGCGGCAGCGACGACGGACGCCGAGACGAGCCCGTGACATCAGAGCCTCACCAGCCTAGTGTACGCGAAGTCGAGGCGGACGTCGTCACAGCAGCGACGACGGACGCCGAGACGAGCCCGTGACATCAGAGCCTCACCAGCTTGGTGTACGCGAAGTCGAGGCGGACGTCGTCGCGGCAGCGACGACGGACGCTGAGACGAGCCCGTGACATCAGAGCCTCACCAGCTATCTTACGGTTTAGGGCGGGGGGGTGGTGGGAGGATGGCACACTTTTATATACCTTTCAAAATGAAAAGGAAACAGAAGTGAACCACTGTGCTTAGTGTAGGTACGCGAAGGCGAGGCGGACGTCGTCACGGCAGCGACGACGGATGCCGAGACGAGCCCGTGACATCAGAGCCTCACCAGCTTAGTGTACGCGAAGTCGAGGCAGACGTCGCCGCGGCAATAAACGACGGACGCCGAGACGAGCCCGTGACATTAGAGCCTCACCAGTTTAGTGTATGCGAAGTCGAGGCAGACGTCGTCGCGGCAGCGACAACGGACGCCGAGACGAGCCCGTGACATCAGAGCCTCACCAGCTATCTTAGGGTTTAGGGTGGGGGGGAAGGATGGCACCCTTTTATATACGTTTCAAAATGAAAGGGAATCAGAAGTGAACCACTATGCTTAGTGTAGGTACGCGAAGTCGAGGCGGACGTCGTCGCGGCAGCGACGACGGACGCCAAGACGAGCCCGTGACATCAAAGCCTCACCAGCTTAGTGTACGCGAAGTCGAGGCAAACGTCGTCGCGGCAACGACGACGAACGCAGAGACGAGACCGTGACATCAAAGCCTCACCAGCTTGGTGTACACGAAGTCGAGGCGGACGTCGTCGCGGCAGCGACGACGGACGCTGAGACGAGCCCGTGACATCAGAGCCTCACCAGCTATCTTACGGTTTAGGGTGGGGGGGGTGGGAGGATGGCACCCTTTTATATATCTTTCAAAATGAAAGGGAAACATAAGTGAACCACTGTGCTTAGTGTAGGTACGCGAAGGCGAGGCGGACATCGTCGCGGCAGCGACAACGGACGCCGAGACGAGACCGTGACATCAGAGCCTCACCAGCTTAGTGTACGCGAAGTCGAGGCGGACGTCGTCGCGGCAGCGATGACGGACGCCGAGACGAGCCCGTGACATCAGAGCCTCACCAACTATCTTAGGGTTTAGGGTGGGGGGGAGGATGGCACCCTTTTATATACCTTTCAAAATAAAAGGGAAACATAACTGAACCACTGTGCTTAGTGTAGGTACGCGAAGTCGAGGCGAACGTCGTCGCGGCAGCGACGACGGACGCCGAGACGAGCCCGTGACATCAAAGCCTCACCAGCTTAGTGTATGCGAAGTCGAGGCGGACGTCGTCGCGGCAGCGACGACGGACGCCGAGACGAGCCCGTGACATAAGAGCCTCACCAGCTTACTGTACGCGAAGTCGAGGCAGACGTCGTCGCGGCAGCGACAACGGACGCCGAGACTAGCCCGTGACATCAGAGCCTCACCAGCTTAGTGTACGCGAAGTCGAGGCGGACGTCGTCGCGGCAGCGACGACGGACGCCGAGACGAGCCCGTGACATCAGAGCCTCACCAGCCTAGTGTACGCGAAGTCGAGGCGGACGTCGTCACGGCAGCGACGACGGACGCCGAGACGAGCCCGTGAGATCAGAGCCTCACCAGTTTAGTGTACGCGAAGTCGAGGCAGACGTCGTCGCGGCAGCGACAACGGACGCCGAGACGAGCCATGACATCAGAGCCTCACCAACTATCTTAGGGTTTAGGGTGGGGGGGAGGATGGCACCCTTTTATATACCTTTCAAAATAAAAGGGAAACAGAACTGAACCACTGTGCTTAGTGTAGGTACGCGAAGTCGAGGCGAACGTCGTCGCGGCAGCGACGACGGACGCCGAGACGAGCCCGTGACATCAAAGCCTCACCAGCTTAGTGTATGCGAAGTCGAGGCGGACGTCGTCGCGGCAGCGACGACGGACGCCGAGACGAGCCCGTGACATAAGAGCCTCACCAGCTTACTGTACGCGAAGTCGAGGCAGACGTCGTCGCGGCAGCGACAACGGACGCTGAGACTAGCCCGTGACATCAGAGCCTCACCAGCTTAGTGTACGCGAAGTCGAGGCGGACGTCGTCGCGGCAGCGACGACGGACGCCGAGACGAGCCCGTGACATCAGAGCCTCACCAGCCTAGTGTACGCGAAGTCGAGGCGGACGTCGTCACGGCAGCGACGACGGACGCCGAGACGAGCCCGTGACATCAGAGCCTCACCAGCTTGGTGTACGCGAAGTCGAGGCGGACGTCGTCGCGGCAGCGACGACGGACGCTGAGACGAGCCCGTGACATCAGAGCCTCACCAGCTATCTTACGGTTTAGGGCGGGGGGGTGGTGGGAGGATGGCACACTTTTATATACCTTTCAAAATGAAAAGGAAACAGAAGTGAACCACTGTGCTTAGTGTAGGTACGCGAAGGCGAGGCGGACGTCGTCACGGCAGCGACGACGGATGCCGAGACGAGCCCGTGACATCAGAGCCTCACCAGCTTAGTGTACGCGAAGTCGAGGCAGACGTCGCCGCGGCAATAAACGACGGACGCCGAGACGAGCCCGTGACATTAGAGCCTCACCAGTTTAGTGTACGCGAAGTCGAGGCAGACGTCGTCGCGGCAGCGACAACGGACGCCGAGACGAGCCCGTGACATTAGAGCCTCACCAGCTATCTTAGGGTTTAGGGTGGGGGGGGAAGGATGGCACCCTTTTATATACGTTTCAAAATGAAAGGGAATCAGAAGTGAACCACTGTGCTTAGTGTAGGTACGCGAAGTTGAGGCGGACGTCGTCGCGGCAGCGACGACGGACGCCAAGACGAGCCCGTGACATCAAAGCCTCACCAGCTTAGTGTACGCGAAGTCGAGGCGAACGTCGTCGCGGCAACGACGACGAACGCAGAGACGAGACCGTGACATCAAAGCCTCACCAGCTTGGTGTACACGAAGTCGAGGCGGACGTCGTCGCGGCAGCGACGACGGACGCTGAGACGAGCCCGTGACATCAGAGCCTCACCAGCTATCTTACGGTTTAGGGTGGGGGGGGGGGTGGGAGGATGGCACCATTTTATATATCTTTCAAAATGAAAGGGAAACATAAGTGAACCACTGTGCTTAGTGTAGGTACGCGAAGGCGAGGCGGACGTCGTCGCGGCAGCGACGACGGACGCCGAGACGAGCCCGTGACATCAAAGCCTCACCCGCTCAGTGTACGCAAAGTCGAGGCGGACTTCGTCGCGGCAGCGATGTCGGACGCCGAGACGAGCCCGTGACATCAGAGCCTCACCAGCTTAGTGTACGCGAAGTCGAGGCGGACGTCGTCTCGGCAGCGACGACGGACGCCGAGACGAGCTCGTGACATCAGAGCCTCACCAGCTTAGTGTACGCGAAGTCGAGGCGGACGTTGTCGCGGCAGCGACGACGAACGCCGAGACGAGCCCGCGACATCAGAGCCTCGCCAGCTTAGTGTACGCGAAGTCGAGGCGGACGTCGTCGCGGTAGCGACGACGGACGCCGAGATGAGCCCGTGAGTTCAGAGCCTCACCAGTTTAGTCTACGCGAAGTCGAGGCAGACGTCGTCGCGGCAGCGACAACGGACGCCGAGACGAGCCCGTGACATCAGAGCCTCACCAGCTTAGTGTACGCGAAGTCGAGGCGGACGTCGTCGCGGCAGCGATGACGGACGCCGAGACGAGCCCGTGACATCAGAGCCTCACCAACTATCTTAGGGTTTAGGGTGGGGGGGAGGATGGCACCCTTTTATATACCTTTCAAAATAAAAGGGAAACAGAACTGAACCACTGTGCTTAGTGTAGGTACGCGAAGTCGAGGCGAACGTCGTCGCGGCAGCGACGACGGACGCCGAGACGAGCCCGTGACATCAAAGCCTCACCAGCTTAGTGTATGCGAAGTCGAGGCGGACGTCGTCGCGGCAGCGACGTTGGACGCCGAGACGAGCCCGTGACATAAGAGCCTCACCACCTTACTGTACGCGAAGTCGAGGCAGACGTCGTCGCGGCAGCGACAACGGACGCCGAGACTAGCCCGTGACATCAGAGCCTCACCAGTTTAGTGTACGCGAAGTCGAGGCGGACGTCGTCGCGGCAACGACGACGGACGCCGAGACGAGCCCGTGACATCAGAGCCTCACCAGCCTAGTGTACGCGAAGTCGAGGCGGACGTCGTCACGGCAGCGACGACGGACGCCGAGACGAGCCCGTGAGATCAGAGCCTCACCATTTTAGTGTACGCGAAGTCGAGGCAGACGTCGTCGCGGCAGCGACAACGGACGCCGAGACGAGCCCGTGACATCAGAGTCTCATCAACTATCTTAGGGTTTAGGGTGGGGGGGAGGATGGCACCCTTTTATATACCTTTCAAAATAAAAGGGAAACAGAACTGAACCACTGTGCTTAGTGTAGGTACGCGAAGTCGAGGCGAACGTCGTCGCGGCAGCGACGACGGACGCCGAGACGAGCCCGTGACATCAAAGCCTCACCAGCTTAGTGTATGCGAAGTCGAGGCGGACGTCGTCGCGGCAGCGACGACGGACGCCGAGACGAGCCCGTGACATAAGAGCCTCACCAGCTTACTGTACGCGAAGTCGAGGCAGACGTCGTCGCGGCAGCGACAACGGACGCTGAGACTAGCCCGTGACATCAGAGCCTCACCAGCTTAGTGTACGCGAAGTCGAGGCGGACGTCGTCGCGGCAGCGACGACGGACGCCGAGACGAGCCCGTGACATCAGAGCCTCACCAGCCTAGTGTACGCGAAGTCGAGGCGGACGTCGTCACGGCAGCGACGACGGACGCCGAGACGAGCCCGTGACATCAGAGCCTCACCAGCTTGGTGTACGCGAAGTCGAGGCGGACGTCGTCGCGGCAGCGACGACGGACGCTGAGACGAGCCCGTGACATCAGAGCCTCACCAGCTATCTTACGGTTTAGGGCGGGGGGGTGGTGGGAGGATGGCACACTTTTATATACCTTTCAAAATGAAAAGGAAACAGAAGTGAACCACTGTGCTTAGTGTAGGTACGCGAAGGCGAGGCGGACGTCGTCACGGCAGCGACGACGGATGCCGAGACGAGCCCGTGACATCAGAGCCTCACCAGCTTAGTGTACGCGAAGTCGAGGCAGACGTCGCCGCGGCAATAAACGACGGACGCCGAGACGAGCCCGTGACATTAGAGCCTCACCAGTTTAGTGTACGCGAAGTCGAGGCAGACGTCGTCGCGGCAGCGACAACGGACGCCGAGACGAGCCCGTGACATTAGAGCCTCACCAGCTATCTTAGGGTTTAGGGTGGGGGGGGAAGGATGGCACCCTTTTATATACGTTTCAAAATGAAAGGGAATCAGAAGTGAACCACTGTGCTTAGTGTAGGTACGCGAAGTTGAGGCGGACGTCGTCGCGGCAGCGACGACGGACGCCAAGACGAGCCCGTGACATCAAAGCCTCACCAGCTTAGTGTACGCGAAGTCGAGGCGAACGTCGTCGCGGCAACGACGACGAACGCAGAGACGAGACCGTGACATCAAAGCCTCACCAGCTTGGTGTACACGAAGTCGAGGCGGACGTCGTCGCGGCAGCGACGACGGACGCTGAGACGAGCCCGTGACATCAGAGCCTCACCAGCTATCTTACGGTTTAGGGTGGGGGGGGGGTGGGAGGATGGCACCATTTTATATATCTTTCAAAATGAAAGGGAAACATAAGTGAACCACTGTGCTTAGTGTAGGTACGCGAAGGCGAGGCGGACGTCGTCGCGGCAGCGACGACGGACGCCGAGACGAGCCCGTGACATCAAAGCCTCACCCGCTCAGTGTACGCAAAGTCGAGGCGGACTTCGTCGCGGCAGCGATGTCGGACGCCGAGACGAGCCCGTGACATCAGAGCCTCACCAGCTTAGTGTACGCGAAGTCGAGGCGGACGTCGTCTCGGCAGCGACGACGGACGCCGAGACGAGCTCGTGACATCAGAGCCTCACCAGCTTAGTGTACGCGAAGTCGAGGCGGACGTTGTCGCGGCAGCGACGACGAACGCCGAGACGAGCCCGCGACATCAGAGCCTCGCCAGCTTAGTGTACGCGAAGTCGAGGCGGACGTCGTCGCGGCAGCGACGACGGACGCCGAGATGAGCCCGTGAGTTCAGAGCCTCACCAGTTTAGTCTACGCGAAGTCGAGGCAGACGTCGTCGCGGCAGCGACAACGGACGCCGAGACGAGCCCGTGACATCAGAGCCTCACCAGCTTAGTGTACGCGAAGTCGAGGCGGACGTCGTCGCGGCAGCGATGACGGACGCCGAGACGAGCCCGTGACATCAGAGCCTCACCAACTATCTTAGGGTTTAGGGTGGGGGGGAGGATGGCACCCTTTTATATACCTTTCAAAATAAAAGGGAAACAGAACTGAACCACTGTGCTTAGTGTAGGTACGCGAAGTCGAGGCGAACGTCGTCGCGGCAGCGACGACGGACGCCGAGACGAGCCCGTGACATCAAAGCCTCACCAGCTTAGTGTATGCGAAGTCGAGGCGGACGTCGTCGCGGCAGCGACGTTGGACGCCGAGACGAGCCCGTGACATAAGAGCCTCACCACCTTACTGTACGCGAAGTCGAGGCAGACGTCGTCGCGGCAGCGACAACGGACGCCGAGACTAGCCCGTGACATCAGAGCCTCACCAGTTTAGTGTACGCGAAGTCGAGGCGGACGTCGTCGCGGCAACGACGACGGACGCCGAGACGAGCCCGTGACATCAGAGCCTCACCAGCCTAGTGTACGCGAAGTCGAGGCGGACGTCGTCACGGCAGCGACGACGGACGCCGAGACGAGCCCGTGAGATCAGAGCCTCACCAGTTTAGTGTACGCGAAGTCGAGGCAGACGTCGTCGCGGCAGCGACAACGGACGCCGAGACGAGCCCGTGACATCAGAGTCTCATCAACTATCTTAGGGTTTAGGGTGGGGGGGAGGATGGCACCCTTTTATATACCTTTCAAAATAAAAGGGAAACAGAACTGAACCACTGTGCTTAGTGTAGGTACGCGAAGTCGAGGCGAACGTCGTCGCGGCAGCGACGACGGACGCCGAGACGAGCCCGTGACATCAAAGCCTCACCAGCTTAGTGTATGCGAAGTCGAGGCGGACGTCGTCGCGGCAGCGACAACGGACGCCGAGACGAGCCCGTGACATCAGAGCCTCACCAGCTTAGTGTACGCGAAGTCGAGGCGGACGTCGTCGCGGCAGCGATGACGGACGCCGAGACGAGCCCGTGACATCAGAGCCTCACCAACTATCTTAGGGTTTAGGGTGGGGGGGAGGATGGCACCCTTTTATATACCTTTCAAAATAAAAGGGAAACAGAACTGAACCACTGTGCTTAGTGTAGGTACGCGAAGTCGAGGCGAACGTCGTCGCGGCAGCGACGACGGACGCCGAGACGAGCCCGTGACATCAAAGCCTCACCAGCTTAGTGTATGCGAAGTCGAGGCGGACGTCGTCGCGGCAGCGACGTTGGACGCCGAGACGAGCCCTTGACATAAGAGCCTCACCACCTTACTGTACGCGAAGTTGAGGCAGACGTCGTCGCGGCAGCGACAACGGACGCCGAGACTAGCCCGTGACATCAGAGCCTCACCAGTTTAGTGTACGCGAAGTCGAGGCGGACGTCGTCGCGGCAACGACGACGGACGCCGAGACGAGCCCGTGACATCAGAGCCTCACCAGCCTAGTGTACGCGAAGTCGAGGCGGACGTCGTCACGGCAGCGACGACGGACGCCGAGACGAGCCCGTGAGATCAGAGCCTCACCAGTTTAGTGTACGCGAAGTCGAGGCAGACGTCGTCGCGGCAGCGACAACGGACGCCGAGACGAGCCCGTGACATCAGAGTCTCATCAACTATCTTAGGGTTTAGGGTGGGGGGGAGGATGGCACCCTTTTATATACCTTTCAAAATAAAAGGGAAACAGAACTGAACCACTGTGCTTAGTGTAGGTACGCGAAGTCGAGGCGAACGTCGTCGCGGCAGCGACGACGGACGCCGAGACGAGCCCGTGACATCAAAGCCTCACCAGCTTAGTGTATGCGAAGTCGAGGCGGACGTCGTCGCGGCAGCGACGACGGACGCCGAGACGAGCCCGTGACATAAGAGCCTCACCAGCTTACTGTACGCGAAGTCGAGGCAGACGTCGTCGCGGCAGCGACATCGGACGCTGAGACTAGCCCGTGACATCAGAGCCTCACCAGCTTAGTGTACGCGAAGTCGAGGCGGACGTCGTCGCGGCAGCGACGACGGACGCCGAGACGAGCCCGTGACATCAGAGCCTCACCAGCCTAGTGTACGCGAAGTCGAGGCGGACGTCGTCAAGGCAGCGACGACGGACGCCGAGACGAGCCCGTGACATCAGAGCCTCACCAGCTTGGTGTACGCGAAGTCGAGGCGGACGTCGTTGCGGCAGCGACGACGGACGCTGAGACGAGCCCGTGACATAAGAGCCTCACCAGCTATCTTACGGTTTAGGGCGGGGGGGTGGTGGGAGGATGGCACACTTTTATATACCTTTCAAAATGAAAAGGAAACAGAAGTGAACCACTGTGGTTAGTGTAGGTACGCGAAGGCGAGGCGGACGTCGTCACGGCAGCGACGACGGACGCCGAGACGAGCCCGTGACATCAGAGCCTCACCAGCTTAGTGTACGCGAAGTCGAGGCAGACGTCGCCGCGGCAATAAACGACGGACGCCGAGACGAGCCCGTGACATTAGAGCCTCACCAGTTTAGTGTACGCGAAGTCGAGGCAGACGTCGTCGCGGCAGCGACAACGGACGCCGAGACGAGCCCGTGAAATCAGAGCCTCACCAGCTATCTTAGGGTTTAGGGTGGGGGGGGAAGGATGGCACCCTTTTATATACGTTTCAAAATGAAAGGGAATCAGAAGTGAACCACTGTGCTTAGTGTAGGTACGCGAAGTCGAGGCGGACGTCGTCGCGGCAGCGACGACGGACGCCAAGACGAGCCCGTGACATCAAAGCCTCACCAGCTTAGTGTACGCGAAGTCGAGGCGAACGTCGTCGCGGCAACGACGACGAACGCAGAGACGAGACCGTGACATCAAAGCCTCACTAGCTTGGTGTACACGAAGTCGAGGCGGACGTCGTCGCGGCAGCGACGACGGACGCTGAGACGAGCCCGTGACATGAGAGCCTCACCAGCTATCTTACGGTTTAGGGTGGGGGGGGGGGTGGGAGGATGGCACCCTTTTATATATCTTTCAAAATGAAAGGGAAACATAAGTGAACCACTGTGCTTAGTGTAGGTACGCGAAGGTGAGGCGGACGTCGTCGCGGCAGCGACGACGGACGCCGAGACGAGCCCGTGACATCAAAGCCTCACCCGCTCAGTGTACGCAAAGTCGAGGCGGACTTCGTCGCGGCAGCGACGTCGGACGCCGAGACGAGCCCGTGACATCAGAGCCTCACCAGCCTAGTGTACGCGAAGTCGAGGCGGACGTCGTCACGGCAGCGACGACGGACGCCGAGACGAGCCCGTGAGATCAGAGCCTCACCAGTTTAGTGTACGCGAAGTCGAGGCAGACGTCGTCGCGGCAGCGACAACGGACGCCGAGACGAGCCCGTGACATCAGAGCCTCACCAACTATCTTAGGGTTTAGGGTGGGGGGGAGGATGGCACCCTTTTATATACCTTTCAAAATAAAAGGGAAACAGAACTGAACCACTGTGCTTAGTGTAGGTACGCGAAGTCGAGGCGAACGTCGTCGCGGCAGCGACGACGGACGCCGAGACGAGCCCGTGACATCAAAGCCTCACCAGCTTAGTGTATGCGAAGTCGAGGCGGACGTCGTCGCGGCAGCGACGACGGACGCCGAGACGAGCCCGTGACATAAGAGCCTCACCAGCTTACTGTAAGCGAAGTCGAGGCAGACGTCGTCGCGGCAGCGACAACGGACGCTGAGACTAGCCCGTGACATCAGAGCCTCACCAGCTTAGTGTACGCGAAGTCGAGGCGGACGTCGTCGCGGCAGCGACGACGGACGCCGAGACGAGCCCGTGACATCAGAGCCTCACCAGCCTAGTGTACGCGAAGTCGAGGCGGACGTCGTCACGGCAGCGACGACGGACGCCGAGACGAGCCCATGACATCAGAGCCTCACCAGCTTGGTGTACGCGAAGTCGAGGCGGACGTCGTTGCGGCAGCGACGACGGACGCTGAGACGAGCCCGTGACATCAGAGCCTCACCAGCTATCTTACGGTTTAGGGCGGGGGGGTGGTGGGAGGATGGCACACTTTTATATACCTTTCAAAATGAAAAGGAAACATAAGTGAACCACTGTGCTTAGTGTAGGTACGCGAAGGCGAGGCGGACGTCGTCACGGCAGCGACGACGGACGCCGAGACGAGCCCGTGACATCAGAGCCTCACCAGCTTAGTGTACGCGAAGTCGAGGCAGACGTCGCCGCGGCAATAAACGACGGACGCCGAGACGAGCCCGTGACATTAGAGCCTCACCAGTTTAGTGTACGCGAAGTCGAGGCAGACGTCGTCGCGGCAGCGACAACGGACGCCGAGACGAGCCCGTGACATCAGAGCCTCACCAGCTATCTTAGGGTTTAGGGTGGGGGGGGGGGAAGGATGGCACCCTTTTATATACGTTTCAAAATGAAAGGGAATCAGAAGTGAACCACTGTGCTTAGTGTAGGTACGCGAAGTCGAGGGGGACGTCGTCGCGGCAGCGACGACGGACGCCAAGACGAGCCCGTGACATCAAAGCCTCACCAGCTTAGTGTACGCGAAGTCGAGGCGAACGTCGTCGCGGCAACGACGACGAACGCAGAGACGAGACCGTGACATCAAAGCCTCACCAGCTTGGTGTACACGAAGTCGAGGCGGACGTCGTCGCGGCAGCGACGACGGACGCTGAGACGAGCCCGTGACATCAGAGCCTCACCAGCTATCTTACGGTTTAGGGTGGGGGGGGTGGGAGGATGGCACCCTTTTATATATCTTTCAAAATGAAAGGGAAACATAAGTGAACCACTGTGCTTAGTGTAGGTACGCGAAGGTGAGGCGGACGTCGTCTCGGCAGCGACGACGGACGCCGAGACGAGCCCGTGACATCAAAGCCTCACCCGCTCAGTGTACGCAAAGTCGAGGCGGACTTCGTCGCGGCAGCGACGTCGGACGCCGAGACGAGCTCGTGACATCAGAGCCTCACCAGCTTACTGTACGCGAAGTCGAGGCAGACGTCGTCGCGGCAGCGACAACGGACGCCGAGATGAGCCCGTGACATCAGAGCCTCACCAGCCTAGTGTACGCGAAGTCGAGGCGGACGTCGTCACGGCAGCGACGACGGACGCCGAGACGAGCCCGTGACATCAGAGCCTCACCAGCTTGGTGTACGCGAAGTCGAGGCGGACGTCGTTGCGGCAGCGACGACGGACGCTGAGACGAGCCCGTGACATCAGAGCCTCACCAGCTATCTTACGGTTTACGGCGGGGGGGTGGTGGGAGGATGGCACACTTTTATATACCTTTCAAAATGAAAAGGAAACAGAAGTGAACCACTGTGCTTAGTGTAGGTACGCGAAGGCGAGGCGGACGTCGTCACGGCAGCGACGACGGACGCCGAGACGAGCCCGTGACATCAGAGCCTCACCAGCTTAGTGTACGCGAAGTCGAGGCGGACGTCGTCTCGGCAGCGACGACGGACGCCGAGACGAGCCCGTGACATCAGAGGCTCACCAGCTATCTTAGGGTTTAGGGTGGGGGGGAGGATGGCACCCTTTTATATACCTTTCAAAATTAAAGGGAAACATAAATGAACCACTGTGCTTAGTGTAGGTACGCGAAGGAGAGGCGGACATCGTCACGGCAGCGACGACGGACGCCGAGACGAGCCCGTGACATCAAAGCCTCATCAGTTTAGTGTACGCGAAGTCGAGGCAGACATCGTCGCGGCAGCGACAACGGACGCCGAGACGAGCCCGTGACATCAGAGCCTCACCAGCTATCTTAGGGTTTAGGGTGGGGGGGAGGATGTCACCCTTTTATATACCTTTTAAAATGAAAGGGAAACAGGAGTGAACCACTTTGCTTAGTGTAGGTACGCGAAGTCGAGGCGGACGTCGTCGTGGCAGCGACGACGGACACCGAGACGAGCCCGTGCCATAAGAGCCTCACCATCTTACTGTACGCGAAGTCGAGGCGAACGTCGTCGTGGAAACGACGACGGGCGCAGAGACGAGCCCGTGACATCAAATCCTCACCAGCTTGGTGTACGCGAAGTCGAGGCGGACGTCGTCGCGGCAGCGACGACGGACGCTGAGCCGATCCCGTGACATCAGAGCCTCACCAGCTATCTTACGGTTTAGGGCGGGGGGGGGGGGGTGGGAGGATGGCACACTTTTATATACCTTTCAAAATGAAAAGGAAACAGAAGTGAACCACTGTGCTTAGTGTAGGTACGCGAAGGCGAGGCGGACGTCGTCGCGGCAGCGACGACGGACGCCGAGACGAGCCCGTGACATCAAAGCCTCACCAGCTTAGTGTACGCGAAGTCGAGGCAGACTTCGTCGCGGCAGCGACGACGGACGCCGAGACGAGCCCGTGACATCAAAGCCTCACCAGCTTAGTGTACGCGAAGTCGAGGCGGACGTCGTCGCGGTAGCGACGACGGACGCCGAGACGAGCCCGTGACATCAGAGCCTCACCAGCTTAGTGTACCCGAAGTCGAGGCGGACGTCGTCGCGGCAGCGACGACGGACGCCGAGACGAGCCCGTGACATCAGAGGCTCACCAACTATCTTAAGGTTTAGGGTGGGGGGGGGAGGATGGCACCCTTTTATATACCTTTCAAAATGAAAGGGAAACAGAAGTGAACCACTGTGCTTAGTGTAGGTACGCGAAGTTGAGGCGGACGTCGTCACGGCAGCGACGACGGATGCCGTGACGAGCCCGTGACATAAAAGCCTCACCAGCTTAGTGTACGCGAAGTCGAGGCGGACGTTGTCGCGGCAGCGACGACGGACGCCGAGACGAGCCCGTGACATCAGAGCCTCACCAGTTTTGTGTACGCGAAGTCGAGGCAGACGTCGTCGCGGCAGCGACAACGGAAGCCGAGACGAGCCCATGACATCAAAGCCTCACCAGCTTAGTGTACGCGAAGTCGAGGCGGACGTCGTCGCGACAGCGACGACGGACGCCGAGACGAGCCCGTGACATCAGAGCCTCACCAGCTTGGTGTACGCGAAGTCGAGGTGGACGTTGTTGCGGCAGCGACGACGGACGCTGAGACGAGCCCGTGACATCAAAGCCTCACCAGCTATCTTACGGTTTAGGGCGGGGGGGGTGTGGTGGGAGGATGGCACACTTTTATATACCTTTCAAAATGAAAAGGAAACAGAAGTGAACCACTGTGGTTAGTGTAGGTACGCGAAGGCGAGGCGGACGTCGTCGCGGCAGCGACGACGGACGCCGAGATGAGCCCGTGACATCAAAGCCTCACCAGCTTAGTGTACGCGAACTCGAGGCGGACGTCGTCGCGGCAGCGACGGCGGACGCCGAGACGAGCCCGTGACATCAGAGCCTCACCAGTTTAGTGTACGCCAAGTCGAGGCAGACGTCGTCGCGGTAGCGACAACGGACGCCGAGACGAGCCCGTGACATCAGAGCCTCACCAGCTTAGTGTACGCGAAGTCGAGGCGGACGTCGTCGCGGCAGCGACGACGGACGCCGAGATGAGCCCGTGAGATCAGAGCCTCACCAGTTTAGTGTACGCGAAGTCGAGGCAGACGTCGTCATGGCAGCGACAACGGACGCCGAGACGAGCCCGTGACATCAGAGCCTCACCAGCTTAGTGTACGCGAAGTCGAGGCGGACATCGTCGCGACAGCGACAACGGACGCCGAGACGAACCCGTGACATCAGAGCCTCACCAGCTTCGTGTACGCGAAGTCGAGGCGGACGTCGTTGCGGCAGCGACGACGGACGCCGAGACAAGCCCGTGACATCAGAGCCTCACCAGCTTAGTGTACGCGAAGTCGAGGCGGACGTCGTTGCGCCAGCAACGACGGACGCCGAGATGAGCCCGTGAGATCAGAGCCTCACCAGTTTAGTGTATGCGAAGTCGAGGCAGACGTCTTCACGGCAGCGACAACGGACGCCGAGACGAGCCCGTGACATCAGAGCCTCACCAGCTTAGTGTACGCGAAGTCGAGGCGGACGTCGTCGCGGCAGCGACGACGGACGCCGAGACGAGCCCGTGACATCAGAGCCTCACCTACTATCTTAGGGTTTAGGGGGGGGGGGAGGATGGCACCCTTTTATATACCTTTCAAAATGAAAGGGAAACATAACTGAACCACTGTGCTTAGTGTAGGTACGCGAAGTCGAGGCGAACATCGTCGCGGCAGCGACGATGGACGCCGAGACGAGCCCGTGACCTCAAAGCCTCACCAGCTTAGTGTACGCGAAGTCGAGGCGGACGTCGTCGCGGCAGCGACGACGAACGTCGAGACGAGCCCGTGAAATCAGAGCCTCACAAGCTATCTTAGGGTTTAGGGTGGGGGGAGGATGGCACCCTTTTATATATCTTTCAAAATGAAAAGGAAACATAAGTGAACCACTGTGCTTAGTGTAGGTACGCGAAGTCGAGGCGGACGTCGTCGCGGCAGCGACGACGGACGCCGAGACGAGCCCGTGACATCAAAGCCTCACCAGCTTAGTGTACGCGAAGTCGAGGCGGACGTCGTCGCGGCAGCGACGACGGACGCCGAGACGAGCCCGTGACATAAGAGCTTCACCAGCTTACTGTACGCGAAGTCGAGGCGGACGTCGTCGTGGCAACGACGACGGACGCAGAGACGAGCCCGTGACATCAAAGACTCACCAGCTTGGTGTACACGAAGTCGAGGCGGACGTCGTCGCGGCAGCGACGACGGACGCTGAGACGAGCCCGTGACATCAGAGCCTCACCAGCTATCTTACAGTTTAGGGCGGGGGGGGGGTGTGGTGGGAGGATGGCACACTTTTATATACCTTTCAAAATGAAAAGGAAACAGAAGTGAACCACTGTGCTTAGTGTAGGTACGCGAAGGCGAGGCGGACGTCGTCGCGGCAGCGACGACGGACGCCGAGATGAGCCCGTGACATCAAAGCCTCACCAGCTTAGTGTACGCGAACTCGAGGCGGACGTCGTCGCGGCAGCGACGGCGGACGCCTAGACGAGCCCGTGACATCAGAGCCTCACCAGTTTAGTGTACGCGAAGTCGAGGCAGACGTCGTCGCGGCAGCGACAACGGACGCCGAGACGAGCCCGTGACATCAGAGGCTCACCAGCTTAGTGTACGCGAAGTCGAGGCGGACGTCGTCGCGGCAGCGACGACGGACGCCGAGATGAGCCTGTGAGATCAGAGCCTCACCAGTTTAGTGTACGCGAAGTCGAGGCAGACGTCGTCGCGGCAGCGCAAACCGACGCCGAGACGAGCCCGTGACATCAGAGCCTCACCAGCTTACTGTACGCGAAGTCGAGGCAGACGTCGTCGCGGCAGCGACAACGGACGCCGAGACGAGCCGGTGACATCAGAGCCTCACCAGCTTAGTGTACGCGAAGTCGAGGCGGACGTCGTCGCGACAGCGACGACGGACGCTGAGACGAGCCCGTGACATCAGAGCCTCACCAGCTATCTTACGGTTTAGGGCGGGGGGGTGGTGGGAGGATGGCACACTTTTATATAACTTTCAAAATGAAAAGGAAACAGAAGTGAACCACTGTGCTTAGTGTAGGTACGCGAAGGCGAGGCGGACGTCGTCGCGGCAGCGACGACGGACGCCGAGACGAGACCGTGACATCAAAGCCTCACCAGCTTAGTGTACGCGAAGTCGAGGCGGACTTCGTCGCGGCAGCGACGAAGGACGCCGAGACGAGCCCGTGACATCAGAGCCTCACAAGCTATCATAGGGATTAGGGTGGGGGGGAGGATGGCACCCTTTTATATACCTTTCAAAATGAAAGGGTAACAAAAGTGAACCACTGTGCTTAGTGTAGGTACGCGAAGTTGAGGCGGACATCGTCGCGGCAGCGACGACGGACGCCGAGATGAGCCCGTGACATCAAAGCCTCACCAGCTTAGTGTACGCGAAGTCGAGGCGGACGTCGTCGCGGCAGCGACGACAGACGCCGAGACGAGCCCGTGACATCAGAGCCTCACCAGTTTAGTGTACGCGAAGTCGAGGCAGACGTCGTCGCGGCAGCGACAACGGACGCCGAGACGAGCCCGTGACATCAGAGCCTCACCAGCTTAGTGTACGCAAAGTCGAGGCGGACGTCGTCGCGGCAGCGACGACGGACGCCGAGATGAGCCCGTGAGTTCAGAGCCTCACCAGTTTAGTGTACGCGAAGTCGAGGCGGACTTCGTCGCGGCAGCGACGACGGATGCCGAGACGAGCCCGTGACATCAGAGCCTCACCAGCTTACTGTACGCGAAGTCGAGGCGGACGTCGTCGTGGCAACGACGACGGACGCAGAGACGAGCCCATGACATCAAAGACTCACCAGCTTGGTGTACACGAAGTCGAGGCGGACGTCGTCGCGGCAGCGACGACGGACGCTGAGACGAGCCCGTGACATCAGAGCCTCACCAGCTATCTTACAGTTTAGGGCGGGGGGGGGGGTGTGGTGGGAGGATGGCACACTTTTATATACCTTTCAAAATGAAAAGGAAACAGAAGTGAACCACTGTGCTTAGTGTAGGTACGCGAAGGCGAGGCGGACGTCGTCGCGGCAGCGACGACGGACGCCGAGATGAGCCCGTGACATCAAAGCCTCACCAGCTTAGTGTACGCGAACTCGAGGCGGACGTCGTCGCGGCAGCGACGGCGGACGCCTAGACGAGCCCGTGACATCAGAGCCTCACTAGTTTAGTGTACGCGAAGTCGAGGCAGACGTCGTCGCGGCAGCGACAACGGACGCCGAGACGAGCCCGTGACATCAGAGGCTCACCAGCTTAGTGTACGCGAAGTCGAGGCGGACGTCGTCGCGGCAGCGACGACGGACGCCGAGATGAGCCTGTGAGATCAGAGCCTCACCAGTTTAGTGTACGCGAAGTCGAGGCAGACGTCGTCGCGGCAGCGCAAACCGACGCCGAGACGAGCCCGTGACATCAGAGCCTCACCAGCTTACTGTACGCGAAGTCGAGGCAGACGTCGTCGCGGCAGCGACAACGGACGCCGAGACGAGCCGGTGACATCAGAGCCTCACCAGCTTAGTGTACGCGAAGTCGAGGCGGACGTCGTCGCGACAGCGACGACGGACGCTGAGACGAGCCCGTGACATCAGAGCCTCACCAGCTATCTTACGGTTTAGGGCGGGGGGGTGGTGGGAGGATGGCACACTTTTATATACCTTTCAAAATGAAAAGGAAACAGAAGTGAACCACTGTGCTTAGTGTAGGTACGCGAAGGCGAGGCGGACGTCGTCGCGGCAGCGACGACGGACGCCGAGACGAGACCGTGACATCAAAGCCTCACCAGCTTAGTGTACGCGAAGTCGAGGCGGACTTCGTCGCGGCAGCGACGAAGGACGCCGAGACGAGCCCGTGACATCAGAGCCTCACCAGCTATCATAGGGATTAGGGTGGGGGGGGAGGATGGCACCCTTTTATATACCTTTCAAAATGAAAGGGTAACAAAAGTGAACCACTGTGCTTAGTGTAGGTACGCGAAGTTGAGGCGGACATCGTCGCGGCAGCGACGACGGACGCCGAGATGAGCCCGTGACATCAAAGCCTCACCAGCTTAGTGTACGCGAAGTCGAGGCGGACGTCGTCGCGGCAGCGACGACAGACGCCAAGACGAGCCCGTGACATCAGAGCCTCACCAGTTTAGTGTACGCGAAGTCGAGGCAGACGTCGTCGCGGCAGCGACAACGGACGCCGAGACGAGCCCGTGACATCAGAGCCTCACCAGCTTAGTGTACGCAAAGTCGAGGCGGACGTCGTCGCGGCAGCGACGACGGACGCCGAGATGAGCCCGTGAGTTCAGAGCCTCACCAGTTTAGTGTACGCGAAGTCGAGGCGGACTTCGTCGCGGCAGCGACGACGGATGCCGAGACGAGCCCGTGACATCAGAGCCTCACCAGCTATCATAGGGATTAGGGTGGGGGGGAGGATGGCACCCTTTTATATACCTTTCAAAATTAAAGGGAAACAGAAGTGAACCACTGTGCTTAGTGTAGGTACGCGAAGTTGAGGCGGACGTCGTCGCGGCAACGACGACGGACGCCGAGACGAGCCCGTGACATCAGAGCCTCACCAACTATCTTAGGGTTTAGGGTGGGGGGGAGGATGGCACCCTTTTATATACCTTTCAAAATAAAAGGGAAACAGAACTGAACCACTGTGCTTAGTGTACGTACGCGAAGTCGAGGCGAACATCGTCGCGGCAGCGACGATGGACGCCGAGACGAGCCCGTGACATCAAAGCCTCACCAGCTTAGTGTATGCGAAGTCGAGGCGGACGTCGTCGCGGCAGCGACGACAGACGCCGAGACGAGCCCGTGACATCAGAGCCTCACCAGTTTAGTGTACGCGAAGTCGAGGCAGACGTCGTCGCGGCAGCGACAACGGACGCCGAGACGAGCCCGTGACATCAGAGCCTCACCAGCTTAGTGTACGCGAAGTCGAGGCGGATGTCGTCGCGGCAGCGACGACGGACGCCGAGACGAGCCCGTGACATCAGAGCCTCACCAGCTTAGTGTACGCGAAGTCGAGGCAGACGTCGTCGCGGTAGCGACGACGGACGCCGAGATGAGCCCGTGAGTTCAGAGCCTCACCAGTTTAGTGTACGCGAAGTCGAGGCGGACTTCGTCGCGGCAGCGACGACGGATGCCGAGACGAGCCCGTGACATCAGAGCCTCACCAGCTATCATAGGGATTAGGGTGAGGGGGAGGATGGCACCATTTTATATACCTTTCAAAATTAAAGGGAAACAGAAGTGAACCACTGTGCTTAGTGTAGGTACGCGAAGTTGAGGCGGACGTCGTCGCGGCAACGACGACGGACGCTGAGACGAGCCCGTGACATCAGAGCCTCACCAACTATCTTAGGGTTTAGGGTGGGGGGGAGGATGGCACCCTTTTATATACCTTTCAAAATAAGAGGGAAACAGAACTGAACCACTGTGCTTATTGTAGGTACGCGAAGTCGAGGCGAACGTCGTCGCGGCAGCGACGATGGACGCCGAGACGAGCCCGTGACATCAAAGCCTCACCAGCTTAGTGTATGCGAAGTCGAGGCGGACGTCGTCCCGGCAGCGACGACGGACGGCGAGACGAGCCCGTGATATAAGAGCCTCACCAGCTTACTGTACGCGAAGTCGAGGCAGACGTCGTCGCGGCAGCGACAACGGACGCCGAGACGAGCCCGTGACATCAGAGCCTCACCAGCTTAGTGTACGTGAAGTCGAGGCGGACGTCGTCGCGGCAGCGACGACGGACGCTGAGAGGAGCCCGTGACATCAGAGTCTCACCAGCTATCTTACGGCTTAGGGCGGGGGGGTGGTGGGAGGATGGCACACTTTTATATACCTTTCAAAATGAAAAGGAAACAAAAGTGAACCACTGTGCTTAGTGTAGGTACCCGAAGGCGAGGCGGACGTCGTCGCGGCAGCGACGACGGACGCCGAGATGAGCCCGTGACATCAAAGCCTCACCAGCTTAGTGTACGCGAAGTCGAGGCGGACTTCGTCGCGGCAGCGACGACGGACGCCGAGACGAGCCCGTGACATCAGAGCCTCACAAGCTATCATAGGGATTAGGGTGGGGGGGAGGATGGCACCCTTTTATAAACCTTTCAAAATGAAAGGGAAACAAAAGTGAACCACTGTGCTTAGTGTAGGTACGCGAAGTTGAGGCGGACATCGTCGCGGATGCGACGACGGACGCCGAGATGAGCCCGTGACATCAAAGCCTCACCAGCTTAGTGTACGCGAAGTCGAGGCGGACGTCGTCGCGGCAGCGACGACGGACGCCAGACGAGCCCGTGACATCAGAGGCTCACCAGTTTAGTGTACGCGAAGTCGAGGCAGACGTCGTCGCGGCAGCGACAACGGACGCCGAGACGAGCCCGTGACATCAGAGCCTCACTAGCTTAGTGTACGCGAAGTCGAGGCGGACGTCGTCGCGGCAGCGACGACGGACGCCGAGACGAGCCCGTGACATCAGAGCCTCACAAGCTTAGTGTACGCGAAGTCGAGGCGGACGTCGTCGCGGCAGCGACGACGGACGCCGAGATGAGCCCGTGAGTTCAGAGCCTCACCAGTTTAGTGTACGCGAAGTCGAGGCGGACTTCGTCGCGGCAGCGACGACGGATGCCGAGACGAGCCCGTGACATCAGAGCCTCACCAGCTATCATAGGGATTAGGGTGGGGGGGACGATGGCACCCTTTTATATACCTTTCAAAATTAAAGGGAAACAGAAGTGAACCACTGTGCTTAGTGTAGGTACGCGAAGTTGAGGCGGACGTCGTCGCGGCAACGACGACGGACGCCGAGACGAGCCCGTGACATCAGAGCCTCACCAACTATCTTAGGGTTTAGGGTGGGGGGGAGGATGGCACCCTTTTATATACCTTTCAAAATAAAAGGGAAACAGAACTGAACCACTGTGCTTAGTGTAGGTACGCGAAGTCGAGGTGAACGTCGTCGCGGCAGCGACGATGGACGCCGAGATGAGCCCGTGACATCAAAGCCTCACCAGCTTAGTGTATGCGAAGTCGAGGCGGACGTCGTCGCGGCAGCGACGACAGACGCCGAGACGAGCCCGTGACATCAGAGCCTCACCAGTTTAGTGTACGCGAAGTCGAGGCAGACGTCGTCGCGGCAGCGACAACGGACGCCGAGACGAGCCCGTGACATCAGAGCCTCTCCAGCTTAGTGTACGCGAAGTCGAGGCGGATGTCGTCGCGGCAGCGACGACGGACGCCGAGACGAGCCCGTGACATCAGAGCCTCACCAGCTTAGTGTACGCGAAGTCGAGGCAGACGTCGTCGCGGTAGCGACGACGGACGCCGAGATGAGCCCGTGAGTTCAGAGCCTCACCAGTTTAGTGTACGCGAAGTCGAGGCGGACTTCGTCGCGGCAGCGACGACGGATGCCGAGACGAGCCCGTGACATCAGAGCCTCACCAGCTATCATAGGGATTAGGGTGAGGGGGAGGATGGCACCATTTTATATACCTTTCAAAATTAAAGGGAAACAGAAGTGAACCACTGTGCTTAGTGTAGGTACGCGAAGTTGAGGCGGACGTCGTCGCGGCAACGACGACGGACGCTGAGACGAGCCCGTGACATCAGAGCCTCACCAACTATCTTAGGGTTTAGGGTGGGGGGGAGGATGGCACCCTTTTATATACCTTTCAAAATAAAAGGGAAACAGAACTGAACCACTGTGCTTAGTGTAGGTACGCGAAGTCGAGGCGAACGTCGTCGCGGCAGCGACGATGGACGCCGAGACGAGCCCGTGACATCAAAGCCTCACCAGCTTAGTGTATGCGAAGTCGAGGCGGACGTCGTCGCGGCAGCGACGACGGACGCCTAGACGAGCCCGTGATATAAGAGCCTCACCAGCTTACTGTACGCGAAGTCGAGGCAGACGTCGTCGCGGCAGCGACAACGGACGCCGAGACGAGCCCGTGACATCAGAGCCTCACCAGCTTAGTGTACGTGAAGTCGAGGCGGACGTCGTCGCGGCAGCGACGACGGACGCTGAGAGGAGCCCGTGACATCAGAGTCTCACCAGCTATCTTACGGTTTAGGGCGGGGGGGTGGTGGGAGGATGGCACACTTTTATATACCTTTGAAAATGAAAAGGAAACAAAAGTGAACCACTGTGCTTAGTGTAGGTACCCGAAGGCGAGGCGGACGTCGTCGCGGCAGCGACGACGGACGCCGAGATGAGCCCGTGACATCAAAGCCTCACCAGCTTAGTGTACGCGAAGTCGAGGCGGACTTCGTCGCGGCAGCAACGACGGACGCCGAGACGAGCCCGTGACATCAGAGCCTCACAAGCTATCATAGGGATTAGGGTGGGGGGGAGGATGGCACCCTTTTATAAACCTTTCAAAATGAAAGGGAAACAAAAGTGAACCACTGTGCTTAGTGTAGGTACGCGAAGTTGAGGCGGACATCGTCGCGGATGCGACGACGGACGCCGAGATGAGCCCGTGACATCAAAGCCTCACCAGCTTAGTGTACGCGAAGTCGAGGCGGACGTCGTCGCGGCAGCGACGACGGACGCCGAGACGAGCCCGTGACATCAGAGCCTCTCCAGCTTAGTGTACGCGAAGTCGAGGCGGATGTCGTCGCGGCAGCGACGACGGACGCCGAGACGAGCCCGTGACATCAGAGCCTCACCAGCTTAGTGTACGCGAAGTCGAGGCAGACGTCGTCGCGGTAGCGACGACGGACGCCGAGATGAGCCCGTGAGTTCAGAGCCTCACCAGTTTAGTGTACGCGAAGTCGAGGCGGACTTCGTCGCGGCAGCGACGACGGATGCCGAGACGAGCCCGTGACATCAGAGCCTCACCAGCTATCATAGGGATTAGGGTGAGGGGGAGGATGGCACCATTTTATATACCTTTCAAAATTAAAGGGAAACAGAAGTGAACCACTGTGCTTAGTGTAGGTACGCGAAGTTGAGGCGGACGTCGTCGCGGCAACGACGACGGACGCTGAGACGAGCCCGTGACATCAGAGCCTCACCAACTATCTTAGGGTTTAGGGTGGGGGGGAGGATGGCACCCTTTTATATACCTTTCAAAATAAAAGGGAAACAGAACTGAACCACTGTGCTTAGTGTAGGTACGCGAAGTCGAGGCGAACGTCGTCGCGGCAGCGACGATGGACGCCGAGACGAGCCCGTGACATCAAAGCCTCACCAGCTTAGTGTATGCGAAGTCGAGGCGGACGTCGTCGCGGCAGCGACGACGGACGCCTAGACGAGCCCGTGATATAAGAGCCTCACCAGCTTACTGTACGCGAAGTCGAGGCAGACGTCGTCGCGGCAGCGACAACGGACGCCGAGACGAGCCCGTGACATCAGAGCCTCACCAGCTTAGTGTACGTGAAGTCGAGGCGGACGTCGTCGCGGCAGCGACGACGGACGCTGAGAGGAGCCCGTGACATCAGAGTCTCACCAGCTATCTTACGGTTTAGGGCGGGGGGGTGGTGGGAGGATGGCACACTTTTATATACCTTTGAAAATGAAAAGGAAACAAAAGTGAACCACTGTGCTTAGTGTAGGTACCCGAAGGCGAGGCGGACGTCGTCGCGGCAGCGACGACGGACGCCGAGATGAGCCCGTGACATCAAAGCCTCACCAGCTTAGTGTACGCGAAGTCGAGGCGGACTTCGTCGCGGCAGCAACGACGGACGCCGAGACGAGCCCGTGACATCAGAGCCTCACAAGCTATCATAGGGATTAGGGTGGGGGGGAGGATGGCACCCTTTTATAAACCTTTCAAAATGAAAGGGAAACAAAAGTGAACCACTGTGCTTAGTGTAGGTACGCGAAGTTGAGGCGGACATCGTCGCGGATGCGACGACGGACGCCGAGATGAGCCCGTGACATCAAAGCCTCACCAGCTTAGTGTACGCGAAGTCGAGGCGGACGTCGTCGCGGCAGCGACGACGGACGCCAGACGAGCCCGTGACATCAGAGCCTCACCAGTTTAGTGTACGCGAAGTCGAGGCAGACGTCGTCGCGGCAGCGACAACGGACGCCGAGACGAGCCCGTGACATCAGAGCCTCACCAGCTTAGTGTACGCAAAGTCGAGGCGGACGTCGTCGCGGCAGCGACGACGGACGCCGAGACGAGCCCGTGACATCAGAGCCTCACCAGCTTAGTGTACGCGAAGTCGAGGCGGACGTCGTCGCGGCAGCGACGACGGACGCCGAGATGAGCCCGTGAGTTCAGAGCCTCACCAGTTTAGTGTACGCGAAGTCGAGGCGGACTTCGTCGCGGCAGCGACGACGGATGCCGAGACGAGCCCGTGACATCAGAGCCTCACCAGCTATCATAGGGATTAGGGTGAGGGGGAGGATGGCACCATTTTATATACCTTTCAAAATTAAAGGGAAACAGAAGTGAACCACTGTGCTTAGTGTAGGTACGCGAAGTTGAGGCGGACGTCGTCGCGGCAACGACGACGGACGCTGACACGAGCCCGTGACATCAGAGCCTCACCAACTATCTTAGGGTTTAGGGTGGGGGGGAGGATGGCACCCTTTTATATACCTTTCAAAATAAAAGGGAAACAGAACTGAACCACTGTGCTTAGTGTAGGTACGCGAAGTCGAGGCGAACGTCGTCGCGGCAGCGACGATGGACGCCGAGACGAGCCCGTGACATCAAAGCCTCACCAGCTTAGTGTATGCGAAGTCGAGGCGGACGTCGTCGCGGCAGCGACGACGGACGCCTAGACGAGCCCATGATATAAGAGCCTCACCAGCTTACTGTACGCGAAGTCGAGGCAGACGTCGTCGCGGCAGCGACAACGGACGCCGAGACGAGCCCGTGACATCAGAGCCTCACCAGCTTAGTGTACGTGAAGTCGAGGCGGACGTCGTCGCGGCAGTGACGACGGACGCTGAGAGGAGCCCGTGACATCAGAGTCTCACCAGCTATCTTACGGTTTAGGGCGGGGTGGTGGTGGGAGGATGGCACACTTTTATATACCTTTCAAAATGAAAAGGAAACAAAAGTGAACCACTGTGCTTAGTGTAGGTACCCGAAGGCGAGGCGGACGTCGTCGCGGCAGCGACGACGGACGCCGAGATGAGCCCGTGACATCAAAGCCTCACCAGCTTAGTGTACGCGAAGTCGAGGCGGACTTCGTCGCGGCAGCAACGACGGACGCCGAGACGAGCCCATGACATCAGAGCCTCACAAGCTATCATAGGGATTAGGGTGGGGGGGAGGATGGCACCCTTTTATAAACCTTTCAAAATGAAAGGGAAACAAAAGTGAACCACTGTGCTTAGTGTAGGTACGCGAAGTTGAGGCGGACATCGTCGCGGATGCGACGACGGACGCCGAGATGAGCCCGTGACATCAAAGCCTCACCAGCTTAGTGTACGCGAAGTCGAGGCGGACGTCGTCGCGGCAGCGACGACGGACGCCAGACGAGCCCGTGACATCAGAGCCTCACCAGTTTAGTGTACGCGAAGTCGAGGCAGACGTCGTCGCGGCAGCGACAACGGACGCCGAGACGAGCCCGTGACATCAGAGCCTCACATGCTTAGTGTACGCGAAGTCGAGGCGGACGTCGTCGCGGCAGCGACGACGGACGCCGAGACGAGCCCGTGACATCAGAGCCTCACCAGCTTAGTGTACGCGAAGTCGAGGCGGACGTCGTCGCGGCAGCGACGACGGACGCCGAGATGAGCCCGTGAGTTCAGAGCCTCACCAGTTTAGTGTACGCGAAGTCGAGGCGGACTTCGTCGCGGCAGCGACGACGGATGCCGAGACGAGCCCGTGACATCAGAGCCTCACCAGCTATCATAGGGATTAGGGTGGGGGGGGACGATGGCACCCTTTTATATACCTTTCAAAATTAAAGGGAAACAGAAGTGAACCACTGTGCTTAGTGTAGGTACGCGAAGTTGAGGCGGACGTCGTCGCGGCAACGACGACGGACGCCGAGACGAGCCCGTGACATCAGAGCCTCACCAACTATCTTAGGGTTTAGGGTGGGGGGGAGGATGGCACCCTTTTATATACCTTTCAAAATAAAAGGGAAACAGAACTGAACCACTGTGCTTAGTGTAGGTACGCGAAGTCGAGGTGAACGTCGTCGCGGCAGCGACGATGGACGCCGAGATGAGCCCGTGACATCAAAGCCTCACCAGCTTAGTGTATGCGAAGTCGAGGCGGACGTCGTCGCGGCAGCGACGACAGACGCCGAGACGAGCCCGTGACATCAGAGCCTCACCAGTTTAGTGTACGCGAAGTCGAGGCAGACGTCGTCGCGGCAGCGACAACGGACGCCGAGACGAGCCCGTGACATCGGAGCCTCACCAGCTTAGTGTACGTGAAGTCGAGGCGGACGTCGTCGCGGCAGTGACGACGGACGCTGAGAGGAGCCCGTGACATCAGAGTCTCACCAGCTATCTTACGGTTTAGGGCGGGGTGGTGGTGGGAGGATGGCACACTTTTATATACCTTTCAAAATGAAAAGGAAACAAAAGTGAACCACTGTGCTTAGTGTAGGTACCCGAAGGCGAGGCGGACGTCGTCGCGGCAGCGACGACGGACGCCGAGATGAGCCCGTGACATCAAAGCCTCACCAGCTTAGTGTACGCGAAGTCGAGGCGGACTTCGTCGCGGCAGCAACGACGGACGCCGAGACGAGCCCATGACATCAGAGCCTCACAAGCTATCATAGGGATTAGGGTGGGGGGGAGGATGGCACCCTTTTATAAACCTTTCAAAATGAAAGGGAAACAAAAGTGAACCACTGTGCTTAGTGTAGGTACGCGAAGTTGAGGCGGACATCGTCGCGGATGCGACGACGGACGCCGAGATGAGCCCGTGACATCAAAGCCTCACCAGCTTAGTGTACGCGAAGTCGAGGCGGACGTCGTCGCGGCAGCGACGACGGACGCCAGACGAGCCCGTGACATCAGAGCCTCACCAGTTTAGTGTACGCGAAGTCGAGGCAGACGTCGTCGCGGCAGCGACAACGGACGCCGAGACGAGCCCGTGACATCAGAGCCTCACATGCTTAGTGTACGCGAAGTCGAGGCGGACGTCGTCGCGGCAGCGACGACGGACGCCGAGACGAGCCCGTGACATCAGAGCCTCACCAGCTTAGTGTACGCGAAGTCGAGGCGGACGTCGTCGCGGCAGCGACGACGGACGCCGAGATGAGCCCGTGAGTTCAGAGCCTCACCAGTTTAGTGTACGCGAAGTCGAGGCGGACTTCGTCGCGGCAGCGACGACGGATGCCGAGACGAGCCCGTGACATCAGAGCCTCACCAGCTATCATAGGGATTAGGGTGGGGGGGGACGATGGCACCCTTTTATATACCTTTCAAAATTAAAGGGAAACAGAAGTGAACCACTGTGCTTAGTGTAGGTACGCGAAGTTGAGGCGGACGTCGTCGCGGCAACGACGACGGACGCCGAGACGAGCCCGTGACATCAGAGCCTCACCAACTATCTTAGGGTTTAGGGTGGGGGGGAGGATGGCACCCTTTTATATACCTTTCAAAATAAAAGGGAAACAGAACTGAACCACTGTGCTTAGTGTAGGTACGCGAAGTCGAGGTGAACGTCGTCGCGGCAGCGACGATGGACGCCGAGATGAGCCCGTGACATCAAAGCCTCACCAGCTTAGTGTATGCGAAGTCGAGGCGGACGTCGTCGCGGCAGCGACGACAGACGCCGAGACGAGCCCGTGACATCAGAGCCTCACCAGTTTAGTGTACGCGAAGTCGAGGCAGACGTCGTCGCGGCAGCGACAACGGACGCCGAGACGAGCCCGTGACATCGGAGCCTCACCAGCTTAGTGTACGCGAAGTCGAGGCGGATGTCGTCGCGGCAGCGACGACGGACGCCGAGACGAGCCCGTGACATCAGAGCCTCACCAGCTTAGTGTACGCGAAGTCGAGGCAGACGTCGTCGCGGTAGCGACGACGGACGCCGAGATGAGCCCGTGAGTTCAGAGCCTCACCAGTTTAGTGTACGCGAAGTCGAGGCGGACTTCGTCGCGGCAGCGACGACGGATGCCGAGATGAGCCCGTGACATCAGAGCCTCACCAGCTATCATAGGGATTAGGGTGAGGGGGAGGATGGCACCATTTTATATACCTTTCAAAATTAAAGGGAAACAGAAGTGAACCACTGTGCTTAGTGTAGGTACGCGAAGTTGAGGCGGACGTCGTCGCGGCAACGACGACGGACGCTGACACGAGCCCGTGACATCAGAGCCTCACCAACTATCTTAGGGTTTAGGGTGGGGGGGAGGATGGCACCCTTTTATATACCTTTCAAAATAAAAGGGAAACAGAACTGAACCACTGTGCTTAGTGTAGGTACGCGAAGTCGAGGCGAACGTCGTCGCGGCAGCGACGATGGACGCCGAGACGAGCCCGTGACATCAAAGCCTCACCAACTTAGTGTATGCGAAGTCGAGGCGGACGTCGTCGCGGCAGCGACGACGGACGCCTAGACGAGCCCGTGATATAAGAGCCTCACCAGCTTACTATACGCGAAGTCGAGGCAGACGTCGTCGCGGCAGCGACAACGGACGCCGAGACGAGCCCGTGACATCAGAGCCTCACCAGCTTAGTGTACGTGAAGTCGAGGCGGACGTCGTCGCGGCAGCGACGACGGACGCTGAGAGGAGCCCGTGACATCAGAGTCTCACCAGCTATCTTACGGTTTAGGGCGGGGGGGTGGTGGGAGGATGGCACACTTTTATATACCTTTCAAAATGAAAAGGAAACAAAAGTGAACCACTGTGCTTAGTGTAGGTACCCGAAGGCGAGGCGGACGTCGTCGCGGCAGCGACGACGGACGCCGAGATGAGCCCGTGACATCAAAGCCTCACCAGCTTAGTGTACGCGAAGTCGAGGCGGACTTCGTCGCGGCAGCAACGACGGACGCCGAGACGAGCCCGTGACATCAGAGCCTCACAAGCTATCATAGGGATTAGGGTGGGGGGAGGATGGCACCATTTTATAAACCTTTCAAAATGAAAGGGAAACAAAAGTGAACCACTGTGCTTAGTGTAGGTACGCGAAGTTGAGGCGGACATCGTCGCGGATGCGACGACGGACGCCGAGATGAGCCCGTGACATCAAAGCCTCACCAGCTTAGTGTACGCGAAGTCGAGGCGGACGTCGTCGCGGCAGCGACGATGGACGCCAGACGAGCCCGTGACATCAGAGCCTCACCAGTTTAGTGTACGCGAAGTCGAGGCAGACGTCGTCGCGGCAGCGACAACGGACGCCGAGACGAGCCCGTGACATCAGAGCCTCACCAGCTTAGTGTACGCGAAGTCGAGGCGGACGTCGTCGCGGCAGCGACGACGGACGCCGAGACGAGCCCGTGACATCAGAGCCTCACCAGCTGAGTGTACGCGAAGTCGAGGCGGACGTCGTCGCGGCAGCGACGACGGACGCCGAGATGAGCCCGTGAGTTCAGAGCCTCACCAGTTTAGTGTACGCGAAGTCGAGGCGGACTTCGTCGCGGCAGCGACGACGGATGCCGAGACGAGCCCGTGACATCAGAGCCTCACCAGCTATCATAGGGATTAGGGTGGGGGGGACGATGGCACCCTTTTATATACCTTTCAAAATTAAAGGGAAACAGAAGTGAACCACTGTGCTTAGTGTAGGTACGCGAAGTTGAGGCGGACGTCGCCGCGGCAACGACGACGGATGCCGAGACGAGCCCGTGACATCAGAGCCTCACCAACTATCTTAGGGTTTAGGGTGGGGGGGAGGATGGCACCCTTTTATATACCTTTCAAAATAAAAGGGAAACAGAACTGAACCACTGTGCTTAGTGTAGGTACGCGAAGTCGAGGTGAACGTCGTCGCGGCAGCGACGATGGACGCCGAGATGAGCCCGTGACATCAAAGCCTCACCAGCTTAGTGTATGCGAAGTCGAGGCGGACGTCGTCGCGGCAGCGACGACAGACGCCGAGACGAGCCCGTGACATCAGAGCCTCACCAGTTTAGTGTACGCGAAGTCGAGGCAGACGTCGTCGCGGCAGCGACAACGGACGCCGAGACGAGCCCGTGACATCAGAGCCTCACCAGCTTAGTGTACGCGAAGTCGAGGCGGATGTCGTCGCGGCAGCGACGACGGACGCCGAGACGAGCCCGTGACATCAGAGCCTCACCAGCTTAGTGTACGCGAAGTCGAGGCAGACGTCGTCGCGGTAGCGACGACGGACGCGGAGATGAGCCCGTGAGTTCAGAGCCTCACCAGTTTAGTGTACGCGAAGTCGAGGCGGACTTCGTCGCGGCAGCGACGACGGATGCCGAGACGAGCCCGTGACATCAGAGCCTCACCAGCTATCATAGGGATTAGGGTGAGGGGGAGGATGGCACCATTTTATATACCTTTCAAAATTAAAGGGAAACAGAAGTGAACCACTGTGCTTAGTGTAGGTACGCGAAGTTGAGGCGGACGTCGTCGCGGCAACGACGACGGACGCTGAGACGAGCCCGTGACATCAGAGCCTCACCAACTATCTTAGGGTTTAGGGTGGGGGGGAGGATGGCACCCTTTTATATACCTTTCAAAATAAAAGGGAAACAGAACTGAACCACTGTGCTTAGTGTAGGTACGCGAAGTCGAGGCGAACGTCGTCGCGGCAGCGACGATGGACGCCGAGAAGAGCCCGTGACATCAAAGCCTCACCAGCTTAGTGTATGCGAAGTCGAGGCGGACGTCGTCGCGGCAGCGACGACGGACGCCGAGACGAGCCCGTGATATAAGAGCCTCACCAGCTTACTGTACGCGAAGTCGAGGCAGACGTCGTCGTGGCAGCGACAACGGACGCCGAGACGAGCCCGTGACATCAGAGCCTCACCAGCTTAGTGTACGTGAAGTCGAGGCGGACGTCGTCGCGGCAGCGACGACGGACGCTGAGAGGAGCCCGTGACATCAGAGTCTCACCAGCTATCTTACGGTTTAGGGCGGGGGGGTGGTGGGAGGATGGCACACTTTTATATACCTTTCAAAATGAAAAGGAAACAAAAGTGAACCACTGTGCTTAGTGTAGGTACCCGAAGGCGAGGCGGATGTCGTCGCGGCAGCGACAACGGACGCCGAGATGAGCCCGTGACATCAAAGCCTCACCAGCTTAGTGTACGCGAAGTCGAGGCGGACTTCGTCGCGGCAGCGACGACGGACGCCGAGACGAGCCCGTGACATCAGAGCCTCACAAGCTATCATAGGGATTAGGGTGGGGGGGAGGATGGCACCCTTTTATAAACCTTTCAAAATGAAAGGGAAACAAAAGTGAACCACTGTGCTTAGTGTAGGTACGCGAAGTTGAGGCGGACATCGTCGCGGATGCGACGACGGACGCCGAGATGAGCCCGTGACATCAAAGCCTCACCAGCTTAGTGTACGCGAAGTCGAGGCGGACGTCGTCGCGGCAGCGACGACGGACGCTAGACGAGCCCGTGACATCAGAGCCTCACCAGTTTAGTGTACGCGAAGTCGAGGCAGACGTCGTCGCGGCAGCGACAACGGACGCCGAGACGAGCCCGTGACATCAGAGCCTCACCAGCTTAGTGTACGCGAAGTCGAGGCGGACGTCGTCGCGGCAGCGACGACGGACGCCGAGACGAGCCCGTGACATCAGAGCCTCACCAGCTTAGTGTACGCGAAGTCGAGGCGGACGTCGTCGCGGCAGCGACGACGGACGCCGAGATGAGCCCGTGACATCAAAGCCTCACCAGCTTAGTGTACGCGAAGTCGAGGCGGACTTCGTCGCGGCAGCGACGACGGACGCCGAGACGAGCCCGTGACATCAGAGCCTCACAAGCTATCATAGGGATTAGGGTGGGGGGGAGGATGGCACCCTTTTATAAACCTTTCAAAATGAAAGGGAAACAAAAGTGAACCACTGTGCTTAGTGTAGGTACGCGAAGTTGAGGCGGACATCGTCGCGGATGCGACGACGGACGCCGAGATGAGCCCGTGACATCAAAGCCTCACCAGCTTAGTGTACGCGAAGTCGAGGCGGACGTCGTCGCGGCAGCGACGACGGATGCCAGACGAGCCCGTGACATCAGAGCCTCACCAGTTTAGTGTACGCAAAGTCGAGGCAGACGTCGTCGCGGCAGCGACAACGGACGCCGAGACGAGCCCGTGACATCAGAGCCTCACCAGCTTAGTGTACGCGAAGTCGAGGCGGACGTCGTCGCGGCAGCGACGACGGACGCCGAGACGAGCCCGTGACATCAGAGCCTCACCAGCTTAGTGTACGCGAAGTCGAGGCGGACGTCGTCGCGGCAGCGACGACGGACGCCGAGATGAGCCCGTGAGTTCAGAGCCTCACCAGTTTAGTGTACGCGAAGTCGAGGCGGACTTCGTCGCGGCAGCGACGACGGATGCCGAGACGAGCCCGTGACATCAGAGCCTCACCAGCTATCATAGGGATTAGGGTGGGGGGGACGATGGCACCCTTTTATATACCTTTCAAAATTAAAGGGAAACAGAAGTGAACCACTGTGCTTAGTGTAGGTACGCGAAGTTGAGGCGGACGTCGTCGCGGCAACGACGACGGACGCCGAGACGAGCCCGTGACATCAGAGCCTCACCAACTATCTTAGGGTTTAGGGTGGGGGGGAGGATGGCACCCTTTTATATACCTTTCAAAATAAAAGGGAAACAGAACTGAACCACTGTGCTTAGTGTAGGTACGCGAAGTCGAGGTGAACGTCGTCGCGGCAGCGACGATGGACGCCGAGATGAGCCCGTGACATCAAAGCCTCACCAGCTTAGTGTATGCGAAGTCGAGGCGGACGTCGTCGCGGCAGCGACGACGGACGCCGAGACGAGCCCGTGACATAAGAGCCTCACCAGCTTACTTTACGCGAAGTCGAGGCAGACGTCGTCGCGGCAGCGACAACGGACGCCGAGACGAGCCCGTGACATCAGAGCCTCACCAGCTTAGTGTACGCGAAGTCGAGGCGGACGTCGTCGCGGCAGCGACGACGGACGCCGAGACGAGCCCGTGACATCAGAGCCTCACCAGCTTGGTGTACGCGAAGTCGAGGCGGACGTCGTCGAGGCAGCGACGACGGACGCTGAGACGAGCCCGTGACATCAGAGCCTCACCAGCTATCTTACGGTTTAGGGCGGGGGGGTGGTGGGAGGATGGCACACTTTTATATACCTTTCAAAATGAAAAGGAAACAGAAGTGAACCACTGTGCTTAGTGTAGGTACGCGAAGGCGAGGCGGATGTCGTCGCGGCAGCGACGACGGACGCCGAGACGAGCCCGTGACATCAGAGCCTCACCAGCTATCATAGGGATTAGGGGAGGATGGCACCCTTTTATATACCTTTCAAAATGAAAGGGAAACAAAAGTGAACCACTGTGCTTAGTGTAGGTACGCGAAGTTGAGGCGGACATCATCGCGGCAGCGACGACGGACGCCGAGATGAGCCCGTGACATCAAAGCCTCACCAGCTTAGTGTACGCGATGTCGAGGCAGACGTCGTCGCGGCAGCGACGACGGACGCCGAGACGAGCCCGTGACATCAGAGCCTCACCAGTTTAGTGTACGCGAAGTCGAGGCAGACGTCGTCGCGGCAGCGACGACGGACGCCGAGATGAGCCCGTGAGTTCAGAGCCTCACCAGTTTAGTGTACGCGAAGTCGAGGCGGACTTCGTCGCGGCAGCGACGACGGATGCCGAGACGAGCCCGTGAGATCAGAGCCTCACCAGCTATCTTACGGTTTAGGGCGGGGGGGGGGGGTGGTGGGAGGATGGCACACTTTTATATACCTTTCAAAATGAAAAGGAAACAGAAGTGAACCACTGTGCTTAGTGTAGGTACGCGAAGGCGAGGCGGACGTCGTCGCGGCAGCGACGACGGACGCCGAGGTGAGCCCGTGACATGAAAGCCTCACCAGCTTAGTGTACGCGAAGTCGAGGCGGACGTTGTCGCGGTAGCGACGACGGACGCCGAGACGAGCCCGTGACATCAGAGCCTCACCAGTTTAGTGTACGCGAAGTCGAGGCAGACGTCGTCGCGGCAGCGACAACGGACGCCGAGACGAGCCCGTGACATCAGAGCCTCACCAGCTTAGTGTACGCGAAGTCGAGGCGGACGTCATCGCGGCAGCGACGACGGATGCAGAGACGAGCCCGTGACATCAGAGCCTCACCAGCTTAGTGTACGCGAAGTCGAGGCGGACGTTGTCGCGGTAGCGACGACGGACGCCGAGACGAGCCCGTGACATCAGAGCCTCACCAGTTTAGTGTACGCGAAGTCGAGGCAGACGTCGTCGCGGCAGCGACAACGGACGCCGAGACGAGCCCGTGACATCAGAGCCTCACCAGCTTAGTGTACGCGAAGTCGAGGCGGACGTCATCGCGGCAGCGACGACGGATGCACAGACGAGCCCGTGACATCAGAGCCTCACCAGCTTAGTGTACGCGAAGTCGAGGCGGACGTTGTCGCGGCAGCGACGACGGACGCCGAGAGGAGCCCGTGAGATCAGAGCCTCACCAGTTTAGTGTACGCGAAGTCGAGGCAGACGTCGTCGCGGCAGCGACAACGGACGCCGAGACGAGCCCGTGACATCAGAGCCTCACCAGCTTAGTGTACGCGAAGTCGAGGCGGACGTCGTCGCGGCAGCGACGACGGACGCCGAGACGAGCCCGTGACATCAGAGCCTCACCAGCTTAGTGTACCCGAAGTCGAGGCGAACATCGTCGCGGCAGCGACGACGGACGCCGAGACGAGCCCGTGACATCAGAGCCTCACCAGCTTAGTGTACCCGAAGTCGAGGCGAACATCGTCGCGGCAGCGACGACGGACGCCGAGACGAGCCCGTGACATCAGAGCCTCACCAGCTATCATAGGGATTAGGGTGGGGGGGAGGATGGCACCCTTTTATATACCTTTCAAAATTAAAGGGAAACAGAAGTGAACCACTGTGCTTAGTGTAGGTACGCGAAGTTGAGGCGGACGTCGTCGCGGCAACGACGACGGACGCCGAGAAGAGCCCGTGACATCAAAGCCTCACCAGCTTAGTGTACGCGAAGTCGAGGCGGACGTCGTCGCGGCAGCGACGACGGACGCCGAGACGAGCCCGTGACATCAGAGCCTCACCAGCTTAGTGTACGCGAAGTCGAGGCGGACGTCGTCGCGGCAGCGACGACGGACGCCGAGACGAGCCCGTGACATCAGAGCCTCACCAGTTTAGTGTACGCGAAGTCGAGGCAGACGTCGTCGCGGCAGCGACAACGGACGCCGAGACGAACCCGTGACATCAGAGCCTCACCAGCTTCGTGAACGCGAAGTCGAGGCGGACGTCATCGCGGCAGCGACGACGGACGCAGAGACGAGCCCGTGACATAAGAGCCTCACCAGCTTACTATACGCGAAGTCGAGGCGGACGTCGTCGTGGCAACGACGACGGACGCAGAGACGAGCCCGTGACATCAAAGACTCACCAGCTTGGTGTACGCGAAGTCGAGGCGGACATCGTCGCGGCAGCGACGACGGACGCTGAGACGAGCCCGTGACATCAGAGCCTCACCAGCTATCTTAGGGTTTAGGGTGGGGGGGAGGATGGCACCCTTTTATATATCTTTCAAAATGAAAAGGAAACAGAAGTGAACCACTGTGCTTAGTGTAGGTACGCGAAGTCGAGGCGGACGTCGTCGCGGCAGCGACGACGGACGCCGAGACGAGCCCGTGACATCAAAGCCTCACCAGCTTAGTGTACGCGAAGTCAAGGCGGACGTCGTCGCGGCAGCGACGACGGACGCCGAGACGAACCCGTGACATAAGAGCCTCACCAGCTTACTGTACGCGAAGTCGAGGCGGACGTCGTCGTGGCAACGACGATGGACGCAGAGACGAGCCCGTGACATCAAAGACTCACCAGCTTGGTGTACGCGAAGTCGAGGCGGACGTCGTCGCGGCAGCGACGACGGACGCTGAGACGAGCCCGTGACATCAGAGCCTCACCAGCTATCTTACGGTTTAGGGCGGGGGGGGGGTGGTGGGAGGATGGCACACTTTTATATACCTTTCAAAATGAAAAGGAAACAGAAGTGAACCACTGTGCTTAGTGTAGGTACGCGAAGGCGAGGCGTACGTCGTCGCGGCAGCGACGACGGACGCCGAGATGAGCCCGTGACATCAAAGCCTCACCAGCTTAGTGTACGCGAAGTCGAGGCGGACGTCGTCACGGCAGCGACGACGGACGCCGAGACGAGCCCGTGACATCAGAGCCTCACGAGCTTAGTGTACCCGAAGTCGAGGCGAACATCGTCGCGGCAGCGACGACGGACGCCGAGACGAGCCCGTGACATCAGAGCCTCACCAGCTATCATAGGGATTAGGGTGGGGGGGAGGATGGCACCCTTTTATATACCTTTCAAAATTAAAGGGAAACAGAACTGAACCACTGTGCTTAGTGTAGGTACGCGAAGTTGAGGCGGACGTCGTCGCGGCAACGACGACGGACGCCGAGACGAGCCCGTGACATCAAAGCCTCACCAGCTTAGTGTACGCGAAGTCGAGGCGGACGTCGTCGCGGCAGCGACGACGGACGCCGAGACGAGCCCGTGACATCAGAGCCTCACCAGTTTAGTGTACGCGAAGTCGAGGCAGACGTCGTCGCGGCAGCGACAACGGACGCCGAGACGAACCCGTGACATCAGAGCCTCACCAGCTTCGTGAACGCGAAGTCGAGGCGGACGTCGTCGCGGCAGCGACGACGGACGCCGAGACGAGCCCGTGACATCAAAGCCTCACCAGCTTAGTGTACGCGAAGTCGAGGCGGACGTCGTCGCGGCAGCGACGACGGACGCCGAGACGAGCCCGTGACATAAGAGCCTCACCAGCTTACTGTACGCGAAGTCGAGTCGGACGTCGTCGTGGCAACGACGACGGACGCAGAGACGAGCCCGTGACATCAAAGACTCACCAGCTTGGTGTACGCGAAGTCGAGGCGGACGTCGTCGCGGCAGCGACGACGGACGCTGAGAAGAGCCCGTGACATCAGAGCCTCACCAGCTATCTTAGGGTTTAGGGCGGGGGGGGGGGTGGTGGGAGGATGGCACACTTTTATATACCTTTCAAAATGAAAAGGAAACAGAGGTGAACCACTGTGCTTAGTGTAGGTATGCGAAGGCGAGGTGGACGTCGTCGCGGCAGCGACGACGGACGCCGAGATGAGCCCGTGACATCAAAGCCTCACCAGCTTAGTGTACGCGAAGTCGAGGCGGACGTCGTCGCGGCAGCGACGACGGACGCCGAGACGAGCCCGTGACATCAGAGCCTCACCAGTTTAGTGTACGCGAAGTCGAGGCAGACGTCGTCGCGGCAGCGACAACGGACGCCGAGACGAGCCCGTGACATCAGAGCCTCACCAGCTTAGTGTACGCGAAGTCGAGGCGGACGTCGTCGCGGCAGCGACGACGGATGCCGAGACGAGCCCGTGACATCAGAGCCTCACCAGCTTAGTGTACGCGAAGTCGAGGCGGACGTTGACGCGGCAGCGACGACGGACGCCGAGATGAGCCCGTGAGATCAGAGCCTCACCAGTTTAGTGTACGCGAAGTCGAGGCAGACGTCGTCGCGGCAGCGACAACGGACGCCGAGACGAGCCCGTGACATCAGAGCCTCACCAGCTTAGTGTACGCGAAGTCGAGGGGGACGTCGTCGCGGCAGCGACGACGGACGCCGAGACGAGCCCGTGACATCAGAGCCTCACCAGCTTAGTGTACCCGAAGTCGAGGCGAACATCGTCGCGGCAGCGACGACGGACGCCGAGACGAGCCCGTGACATCAGAGCCTCACCAGCTATCATAGGGATTAGGGTGGGGGGGAGGATGGCACCCTTTTATATACCTTTCAAAATTAAAGGGAAACAGAAGTGAACCACTGTGCTTAGTGTAGGTACGCGAAGTTGAGGCGGACGTCGTCGCGGCAACGACGACGGACGCCGAGACGAGCCCGTGACATCAAAGCCTCACCAGCTTAGTGTACGCGAAGTCGAGGCGGACGTCGTCGCGGCAGCGACGACGGACGCCGAGACGAGCCCGTGACATAAGAGCCTCACCAGCTTATTGTACGCGAAGTCGAGGCGGACGTCGTCGTGGCAACGACGACGGACGCAGAGACGAGCCCGTGACATCAAAGACTCACCAGCTTGGTGTACGCGAAGTCGAGGCGGACGTCGTCGCGGCAGCGACGACGGACGCTGAGACGAGCCCGTGACATCAGAGCCTCACCAGCTATCTTAGGGTTTAGGGCGGGGGGGGGGGGTGGTGGGAGGATGGCACACTTTTATATACCTTTCAAAATGAAAAGGAAACAGAAGTGAACCACTGTGCTTAGTGTAGGTACGCGAAGGCGAGGCGGACGTCGTCGCGGCAGCGACGACGGACGCCGAGATGAGCCCGTGACATCAAAGCCTCACCAGCTTAGTGTACGCGAAGTCGAGGCAGACGTCGTCGCGGCAGCGACGACGGACGCCGAGACGAGCCCGTGACATCAGAGCCTCACCAGTTTAGTGTACGCGAAGTCGAGGCAGACGTCGTCGCGGCAGCGACAACGGACGCCGAGACGAGCCCATGACATCAGAGCCTCACCAGCTTAGTGTACGCGAAGTCGAGGCGGACATCGTCGTGGCAGCGACGACGGATGCCGAGACGAGCCCGTGACATCAGAGCCTCACCAGCTTAGTGTACGCGAAGTCGAGGCGGACGTTGACGCGGCAGAGACGACGGACGCCGAGATGAGCCCGTCAGATCAGAGCCTCACCAGTTTAGTGTACGCGAAGTCGACGCAGACGTCGTCGTGGCAGCGACGACGGACGCCGAGACGAGCCCGTGACATCAGAGCCTCACGAGCTTAGTGTACCCGAAGTCGAGGCGAACATCGTCGCGGCAGCGACGACGGACGCCGAGACGAGCCCGTGACATCAGAGCCTCACCAGCTATCATAGGGATTAGGGTGGGGGGGAGGATGGCACCCTTTTATATACCTTTCAAAATTAAAGGGAAACAGAACTGAACCACTGTGCTTAGTGTAGGTACGCGAAGTTGAGGCGGACGTCGTCGCGGCAACGACGACGGACGCCGAGACGAGCCCGTGACATCAAAGCCTCACCAGCTTAGTGTACGCGAAGTCGAGGCGGACGTCGTCGCGGCAGCGACGACGGACGCCGAGACGAGCCCGTGACATCAGAGCCTCACCAGTTTAGTGTACGCGAAGTCGAGGCAGACGTCGTCGCGGCAGCGACAACGGACGCCGAGACGAACCCGTGACATCAGAGCCTCACCAGCTTCGTGAACGCGAAGTCGAGGCGGACGTCGTCGCGGCAGCGACGACGGACGCCGAGACGAGCCCGTGACATCAAAGCCTCACCAGCTTAGTGTACGCGAAGTCGAGGCGGACGTCGTCGCGGCAGCGACGACGGACGCCGAGACGAGCCCGTGACATAAGAGCCTCACCAGCTTACTGTACGCGAAGTCGAGTCGGACGTCGTCGTGGCAACGACGACGGACGCAGAGACGAGCCCGTGACATCAAAGACTCACCAGCTTGGTGTACGCGAAGTCGAGGCGGACGTCGTCGCGGCAGCGACGACGGACGCTGAGAAGAGCCCGTGACATCAGAGCCTCACCAGCTATCTTAGGGTTTAGGGCGGGGGGGGGGGGTGGTGGGAGGATGGCACACTTTTATATACCTTTCAAAATGAAAAGGAAACAGAAGTGAACCACTGTGCTTAGTGTAGGTACGCGAAGGCGAGGTGGACGTCGTCGCGGCAGCGACGACGGACGCCGAGATGAGCCCGTGACATCAAAGCCTCACCAGCTTAGTGTACGCGAAGTCGAGGCGGACGTCGTCGCGGCAGCGACGACGGACGCCGAGACGAGCCCGTGACATCAGAGCCTCACCAGTTTAGTGTACGCGAAGTCGAGGCAGACGTCGTCGCGGCAGCGACAACGGACGCCGAGACGAGCCCGTGACATCAGAGCCTCACCAGCTTAGTGTACCCGAAGTCGAGGCGGACGTCGTCGCGGCAGCGACGACGGATGCCGAGACGAGCCCGTGACATCAGAGCCTCACCAGCTTAGTGTACGCGAAGTCGAGGCGGACGTTGACGCGGCAGCGACGACGGACGCCGAGATGAGCCCGTGAGATCAGAGCCTCACCAGTTTAGTGTACGCGAAGTCGAGGCAGACGTCGTCGCGGCAGCGACAACGGACGCCGAGACGAGCCCGTGACATCAGAGCCTCACCAGCTTAGTGTACGCGAAGTCGAGGTGGACGTCGTCGCGGCAGCGACGACGGACGCCGAGACGAGCCCGTGACATCAGAGCCTCACCAGCTTAGTGTACCCGAAGTCGAGGCGAACATCGTCGCGGCAGCGACGACGGACGCCGAGACGAGCCCGTGACATCAGAGCCTCACCAGCTATCATAGGGATTAGGGTGGGGGGGAGGATGGCACCCTTTTATATACCTTTCAAAATTAAAGGGAAACAGAAGTGAACCACTGTGCTTAGTGTAGGTACGCGAAGTTGAGGCGGACGTCGTCGCGGCAACGACGACGGACGCCGAGACGAGCCCGTGACATCAAAGCCTCACCAGCTTAGTGTACGCGAAGTCGAGGCGGACGTCGTCGCAGCAGCGACGACGGACGCCGAGACGAGCCCGTGACATAAGAGCCTCACCAGCTTATTGTACGCGAAGTCGAGGCGGACGTCGTCGTGGCAACGACGACGGACGCAGAGACGAGCCCGTGACATCAAAGACTCACCAGCTTGGTGTACGCGAAGTCGAGGCGGACGTCGTCGCGGCAGCGACGACGGACGCTGAGACGAGCCCGTGACATCAGAGCCTCACCAGCTATCTTAGGGTTTAGGGCGGGGGGGGGGGGGTGGTGGGAGGATGGCACACTTTTATATACCTTTCAAAATGAAAAGGAAACAGAAGTGAACCACTGTGCTTAGTGTAGGTACGCGAAGGCGAGGCGGACGTCGTCGCGGCAGCGACGACGGACGCCGAGATGAGCCCGTGACATCAAAGCCTCACCAGCTTAGTGTACGCGAAGTCGAGGCAGACGTCGTCGCGGCAGCGACGACGGACGCCGAGACGAGCCCGTGACATCAGAGCCTCACCAGTTTAGTGTACGCGAAGTCGAGGCAGACGTCGTCGCGGCAGCGACAACGGACGCCGAGACGAGCCCGTGACATCAGAGCCTCACCAGCTTAGTGTACGCGAAGTCGAGGCGGACATCGTCGCGGCAGCGACGACGGATGCCGAGACGAGCCCGTGACATCAGAGCCTCACCAGCTTAGTGTACGCGAAGTCGAGGCGGACGTTGACGCGGCAGCGACGACGGACGCCGAGATGAGCCCGTGAGATCAGAGCCTCACCAGTTTAGTGTACGCGAAGTCGACGCAGACGTCGTCGTGGCAGCGACAACGGACGCCGAGACGAGCCCGTGACATCAGAGCCTCACCAGCTTAGTGTACGCGAAGTCGAGGCGGACGTCACCAGCTATCATAGGGATTAGGGTGGGGGGGAGGATGGCACCCTTTTATATACCTTTCAAAATTAAAGGGAAACAGAAGTGAACCAATGGCTTAGTGTAGGTACGCGAAGTTGAGGCGGACGTCGTCGCGGCAACGACGACGGACGCCGAGACGAGCCCGTGACATCAAAGCCTCACAAGCTTAGTGTACGCGAAGTCGAGGCGGACGTCGTCGCGGTAGCGACGACGGACGCCGAGACGAGCCCGTGACATAAGAGCCTCACCAGCTTACTGTACGCGAAGTCGAGGCGGACGTCGTCGTGGCAACGACGACGGACGCAGAGACGAGCCCGTGACATCAAAGACTCACCAGCTTGGTGTACGCGAAGTCGAGGCGGACGTCGTCGCGGCAGTGACGACGGACGCTGAGACGAGCCCGTGACATCAGAGCCTCACCAGCTATCTTAGGGTTTAGGGCGGGGGGGGTGGTGGGAGGATGGCACACTTTTATATACCTTTCAAAATGAAAAGGAAACAGAAGTGAACCACTGTCTTAGTGTAGGTACGCGAAGGCGAGGCGGACGTCGTCGCGGCAGTGACGACGGACGCCGAGATGAGCCCGTGACATCAAAGCCTCACCAGCTTAGTGTACGCGAAGTCGAGGCAGACGTCGTCGCGGCAGCGACGACGGACGCCGAGACGAGCCCGTGACATCAGAGCCTCACCAGTTTAGTGTACGCGAAGTCGAGGCAGACGTCGTCGCGGCAGCGACAACGGACGCCGAGACGAGCCCGTGACATCAGAGCCTCACCAGCTTAGTGTACGCGAAGTCGAGGCGGACATCGTCGCGGCAGCGACGACGGATGCCAAGACGAGCCCGTGACATCAGAGCCTCACCAGCTTAGTGTACGCGAAGTCGAGGCGGACGTTGACGCGGCAGCGACGACGGACGCCGAGATGAGCCCGTGAGATCAGAGCCTCACCAGTTTAGTGTACGCGAAGTCGAGGCAGACGTCGTCGCGGCAGCGACAACGGACGCCGAGACGAGCCCGTGACATCAGAGCCTCACCAGCTTAGTGTACGCGAAGTCGAGGCGGACGTCGTCGCGGCAGCGACGACGGACGCCGAGACGAGCCCGTGGCATCAGAGCCTCACAAGCTTAGTGTACCCGAAGTCGAGGCGAACATCGTCGCGGCAGCGACGACGGACGCCGAGACGAGCCCGTGACATCAGAGCCTCACCAGCTATCATAGGGATTAGGGTGGGGGGGAGGATGGCACCCTTTTATATACCTTTCAAAATTAAAGGGAAACAGAAGTGAACCACTGTGCTTAATGTAGGTACGCGAAGTTGAGGCGGACGTCGTCGCGGCAACGACGACGGACGCCGAGACGAGCCCGTGACATCAAAGCCTCACCAGCTTAGTGTACGCGAAGTCGAGGCGGACGTCGTCGCGGCAGCTACGACGGACGCCGAGACGAGCCCGTGACATCAGAGCCTCACCAGTTTAGTGTACGCGAAGTCGAGGCAGACGTCGTCGCGGCAGTGACACCGGACGCCGAGACGAACCCGTGACATCAGAGCCTCACCAGCTTCGTGAACGCGAAGTCGAGGCGGACGTCGTCGCGGCAGCGACGACGGACGCCGAGACGAGCCCGTGACATCAAAGCCTCACCAGCTTAGTGTACGCGAAGTCGAGGCGGACGTCGTCGCGGCAGCGACGACGGACGCCGAGACGAGCCCGTGACATAAGAGCCTCACCAGCTTACTGTACGCGAAGTCGAGGCGGACGTCGTCGTGGCAACGACGACGGACGCAGAGACGAGCCCGTGACATCAAAGACTCACCAGCTTGGTGTACGCGAAGTCGAGGCGGACGTCGTCGCGGCAGCGACGACGGACGCTGAGACGAGCCCGTGACATCAGAGCCTCACCAGCTATCTTAGGGTTTAGGGTGGGGGGGAGGATGGCACCCTTTTATATATCTTTCAAAATGAAAAGGAAACAGAAGTGAACCACTGTGCTTAGTGTAGGTACGCGAAGTCGAGGCGGACGTTGTCGCGGCAGCGACGACGGACGCCGAGACGAGCCCGTGACATCAAAGCCTCACCAGCTTAGTGTACGCGAAGTCAAGGCGGACGTCGTCGCGGCAGCGACGACGGACGCCGAGACGAGCCCGTGACATAAGAGCCTCACCAGCTTACTGTACGCGAAGTCGAGGCGGACGTCGTCGTGGCAACGACGACGGACGCAGAGACGAGCCCATGACATCAAAGACTCACCAGCTTGGTGTATGCGAAGTCGAGGCGGACGTCGTCGCGGCAGCGACGACGGACGCTGAGACGAGCCCGTGACATCAGAGCCTCACCAGCTATCTTACGGTTTAGGGCGGGGGGGGGGGGGTGGTGGGAGGATGGCACACTTTTATATACCTTTCAAAATGAAAAGGAAACAGAAGTGAACCACTGTGCTTAGTGTAGGTACGCGAAGGCGAGGCGTACGTCGTCGCGGCAGCGACGACGGACGCCGAGATGAGCCCGTGACATCAAAGCCTCACCAGCTTAGTGTACGCGAAGTCGAGGCGGACGTCGTCGCGGCAGCGACGACGGACGCCGAGACGAGCCCGTGACATCAGAGCCTCACCAGTTTAGTGTACGCGAAGTCGAGGCAGACGTCGTCGCGGCAGCGACAACGGACGCCGAGACGAGCCCGTGACATCAGAGCCTCACCAGCTTAGTGTACACGAAGTCGAGGCGGACGTCGTCGCGGCAGCGACGACGGATGCCGAGACGAGCCCGTGACATCAGAGCCTCACCAGCTTAGTGTACGCGAAGTCGAGGCGGACGTTGTCGCGGCAGCGACGACGGACGCCTAGATGAGCCCGTGAGATCAGAGCCTCACCAGTTTAGTGTACGCGAAGTCGAGGCAGACGTCGTCGGGGCAGCGACAACGGACGCCGAGACGAGCCCGTGACATCAGAGCCTCACCAGCTTAGTGTACGCGAAGTCGAGGCAGACGTCGTCGCGGCAGCGACGACGGACGCCGAGACGAGCCCGTGACATCAGAGCCTCACCAGCTTAGTGTACCCGAAGTCGAGGCGAACATCGTCGCGGCAGCGACGACGGACGCCGAGACGAGCCCGTGACATCAGAGCCTCACCAGCTATCATAGGGATTAGGGTGGGGGGGAGGATGGCACCCTTTTATATACCTTTCAAAATTAAAGGGAAACAGAAGTGAACCACTGTTCTTAGTGTAGTTACGCGAAGTTGAGGCGGACGTCGTCGCGGCAACGACGACGGACGCCGAGACGAGCCCGTGACATCAAAGCCTCACCAGCTTAGTGTACGCGAAGTCGAGGCGGACGCCGTCGCGGCAGCGACGACGGACGCCGAGACGAGCCCGTGACATCAGAGCCTCACCAGTTTAGTGTACGCGAAGTCGAGGCAGACGTCGTCGCGGCAGCGACAACGGACGCCGAGACGAACCCGTGACATCAGAGCCTCACCAGCTTCGTGAACGCGAAGTCGAGGCGGACGTCGTCGCGGCAGCGACGACGGACGCCGAGACGAGCCCGTGACATCAAAGCCTCACCAGCTTAGTGTACGCGAAGTCGAGGTGGACGTCGTCGCGGCAGCGACGACGGACGCCGAGACGAGCCGCTGACATAAGAGCCTCACCAGCTTACTGTACGCGAAGTCGAGGCGGACGTCGTCGTGGCAACGACGACGGACGCAGAGACGAGCCCGTGACATCAAAGACTCACCAGCTTGGGGTACGCGAAGTCGAGGCGGACGTCGTCGCGGCAGCGACGACGGACGCTGAGACGAGCCCGTGACATCTGAGCCTCACCAGCTATCTTAGGGTTTAGGGCGGGGGGGGGGGGGGTGGTGGGAGGATGGCACACTTTTATATACCTTTCAAAATGAAAAGGAAACAGAAGTGAACCACTGTGCTTAGTGTAGGTACGCGAAGGCGAGGCGGACGTCGTCGCGGCAGCGACGACGGACGCCGAGATGAACCCGTGACATCAAAGCCTCACCAGCTTAGTGTACGCGAAGTCGAGGTGGACGTCGTGGCGGCAGCGACGACGGACGCCGAGACGAGCCCGTGACATCAGAGCCTCACCAGTTTAGTGTACGCGAAGTCGAGGCAGACGTCGTCGCGGCAGCGACAACGGACGCCGAGACGAGCCCGTGACATCAGAGCCTCACCAGCTTAGTGTACGCGAAGTCGAGGCGGACGTCGTCGCGGCAGCGACGACGGATGCCGAGACGAGCCCGTAACATCAGAGCCTCACCAGCTTAGTGTACGCGAAGTCGAGGCGGACGTTGTCGCGGCAGCGACGACGGACGCCGAGATGAGCCCGTGAGATCAGAGCCTCACCAGTTTAGTGTACGCGAAGTCGAGGCAGACGTCGTCGCGGCAGCGACAACGGACGCCGAGACGAGCCCGTGACATCAGAGCCTCACCAGCTTAGTGTACGCGAAGTCGAGGCGGACGTCGTCGCGGCAGCGACGACGGACGCCGAGACGAGCCCGTGACATCAGAGCCTCACCAGCTTAGTGTACCCGAAGTCGAGGCGAACATCGTCGCGGCAGCGACGACGGACGCCGAGACGAGCCCGTGACATCAGAGCCTCACCAGCTATCATAGGGATTAGGGTGGGGGGGAGGATGGCACCCTTTTATATACCTTTCAAAATTAAAGGGAAACAGAAGTGAACCACTGTGCTTAGTGTAGGTACGCGAAGTTGAGGCGGACGTCGTCGCGGTAACGACGACGGACGCCGAGACGAGCCCGTGACATCAAAGCCTCACCAGCTTAGTGTACGCGAAGTCGAGGCGGACGTCGTCGCGGCAGCGACGACGGACGCCGAGACGAGCCCGTGACATCAGAGCCTCACCAGTTTAGTGTACGCGAAGTCGAGGCAGACGTCGTCGCGGCAGCGACAACGGACGCCAAGACGAACCCGTGACATCAGAGCCTCACCAGCTTCGTGTACGCGAAGTCGAGGCGGACGTCGTCGCGGCAGCGACGACGGATGCCGAGACGAGCCCGTAACATCAGAGCCTCACCAGCTTAGTGTACGCGAAGTCGAGGCGGACGTTGTCGCGGCAGCGACGACGGACGCCGAGATGAGCCCGTGAGATCAGAGCCTCACCAGTTTAGTGTACGCGAAGTCGAGGCAGACGTCGTCGCGGCAGCGACAACGGACGCCGAGACGAGCCCGTGACATCAGAGCCTCACCAGCTTAGTGTACGCGAAGTCGAGGCGGACGTCGTCGCGGCAGCGACGACGGACGCCGAGACGAGCCCGTGACATCAGAGCCTCACCAGATTAGTGTACCCGAAGTCGAGGCGAACATCGTCGCGGCAGCGACGACGGACGCCGAGACGAGCCCGTGACATTAGAGCCTCACCAGCTATCATAGGGATTAGGGTGGGGGGGAGGATGGCACCCTTTTATATACCTTTCAAAATTAAAGGGAAACAGAAGTGAACCACTGTGCTTAGTGTAGGTACGCGAAGTTGAGGCGGACGTCGTCGCGGCAACAACGACGGACGCCGAGACGAGCCCGTGACATCAAAGCCTCACCAGCTTAGTGTACGCGAAGTCGAGGCGGACGTCGTCGCGGCAACGACGACGGACGCCGAGACGAGCCCGTGACATCAGAGCCTCACCAGTTTAGTGTACGCGAAGTCGAGGCAGACGTCGTCGCGGCAGCGACAACGGACGCCAAGACGAACCCGTGACATCAGAGCCTCACCAGCTTCGTGTACGCGAAGTCGAGGCGGACGTCGTCGCGGCAGCGACGACGGACGCCGAGACAAGCCCGTGACATCAGAGCCTCACCATCTTAGTGTACGCGAAGTCGAGGCAGACGTTGTTGCGCCAGCGACGACGGACGCCGAGATGAGCCCGTGAGATCAGAGCCTCACCAGTTTAGTGTACGCGAAGTCGAGGCAGACGTCGTCGCGGCAGCGACAACGGACGCCGAGACGAGCCCGTGACATCAGAGCCTCACCAGCTTAGTGTACGCGAAGTCGAGGCGGACGTCGTCGCGGCAGCAACGACGGACGCCGAGACGAGCTCGTGACATCAGAGCCTCACCAACTATCTTAGGGTTTAGGGTGGGGGGGAGGATGGCACCCTTTTATATACCTTTCAAAATTAAAGGGAAACAGAAGTGAACCACTGTGCTTAGTGTAGGTACGCGAAGTTGAGGCGGACGTCGTCGCGGTAACGACGACGGACGCCGAGACGAGCCCGTGACATCAAAGCCTCACCAGCTTAGTGTACGCGAAGTCGAGGCGGACGTCGTCGCGGCAGCGACGACGGACGCCGAGACGAGCCCGTGACATCAGAGCCTCACCAGTTTAGTGTACGCGAAGTCGAGGCAGACGTCGTCGCGGCAGCGACAACGGACGCCAAGACGAACCCGTGACATCAGAGCCTCACCAGCTTCGTGTACGCGAAGTCGAGGCGGACGTCGTCGCGGCAGCGACGACGGATGCCGAGACGAGCCCGTAACATCAGAGCCTCACCAGCTTAGTGTACGCGAAGTCGAGGCGGACGTTGTCGCGGCAGCGACGACGGACGCCGAGATGAGCCCGTGAGATCAGAGCCTCACCAGTTTAGTGTACGCGAAGTCGAGGCAGACGTCGTCGCGGCAGCGACAACGGACGCCGAGACGAGCCCGTGACATCAGAGCCTCACCAGCTTAGTGTACGCGAAGTCGAGGCGGACGTCGTCGCGGCAGCGACGACGGACGCCGAGACGAGCCCGTGACATCAGAGCCTCACCAGATTAGTGTACCCGAAGTCGAGGCGAACATCGTCGCGGCAGCGACGACGGACGCCGAGACGAGCCCGTGACATTAGAGCCTCACCAGCTATCATAGGGATTAGGGTGGGGGGGAGGATGGCACCCTTTTATATACCTTTCAAAATTAAAGGGAAACAGAAGTGAACCACTGTGCTTAGTGTAGGTACGCGAAGTTGAGGCGGACGTCGTCGCGGCAACAACGACGGACGCCGAGACGAGCCCGTGACATCAAAGCCTCACCAGCTTAGTGTACGCGAAGTCGAGGCGGACGTCGTCGCGGCAGCGACGACGGACGCCGAGACGAGCCCGTGACATCAGAGCCTCACCAGTTTAGTGTACGCGAAGTCGAGGCAGACGTCGTCGCGGCAGCGACAACGGACGCCAAGACGAACCCGTGACATCAGAGCCTCACCAGCTTCGTGTACGCGAAGTCGAGGCGGACGTCGTCGCGGCAGCGACGACGGACGCCGAGACAAGCCCGTGACATCAGAGCCTCACCATCTTAGTGTACGCGAAGTCGAGGCAGACGTTGTTGCGCCAGCGACGACGGACGCCGAGATGAGCCCGTGAGATCAGAGCCTCACCAGTTTAGTGTACGCGAAGTCGAGGCAGACGTCGTCGCGGCAGCGACAACGGACGCCGAGACGAGCCCGTGACATCAGAGCCTCACCAGCTTAGTGTACGCGAAGTCGAGGCGGACGTCGTCGCGGCAGCAACGACGGACGCCGAGACGAGCTCGTGACATCAGAGCCTCACCAACTATCTTAGGGTTTAGGGTGGGGGGGAGGATGGCACCCTTTTATATACCTTTCAAAATGAAAGGGAAACAGAACTGAACCACTGTGCTTAGTGTAGGTACGCGAAGTCGAGGCGAACATCGTCGCGGCCGCGACGACGGACGCCGAGACGAGCCCGTGACCTCAAAGCCTCACCAGCTTAGTGTACGCGAAGTCGAGGCGGACGTCGTCGCGGCAGCGACGACGAACGTCGAGACGAGCCCGTGAAATCAGAGCCTCACCAGATATCTTAGGGTTTAGGGTGGGGGGGAGGATGTCACCCTTTTATATATCTTTCAAAATGAAAAGGAAACAGAAGTTAACCACTGTGCTTAGTGTAGGTACGCGAAGTTGAGGCGGACGTCGTCGCGGCAACGACGACGGACGCCGAGACGAGCCCGTGACATCAAAGCCTCACCAGCTTAGTGTACGCGAAGTCGAGGCGGACGTCGTCGCGGCAGCGACGACGGACGCCGAGACGAGCCCGTGACATCAGAGCCTCACCAGTTTAGTGTACGCGAAGTCGAGGCAGACGTCGTCGCGGCAGCGACAACGGACGCCGAGACGAACCCGTGACATCAGAGCCTCACCAGCTTCGTGTACGCGAAGTCGAGGCGGACGTCGTCGCGGCAGCGACGACGGACGCCGAGACAAGCCCGTGACATCAGAGCCTCACCATCTTAGTGTACGCGAAGTCGAGGCGGACGTCGTTGCGCCAGCGACGACGGACGCCGAGATGAGCCCGTGAGATCAGAGCCTCACCAGTTTAGTGTACGCGAAGTCGAGGCAGACGTCGTCGCGGCAGCGACAACGGACGCCGAGACGAGCCCGTGACATCAGAGCCTCACCAGCTTAGTGTACGCGAAGTCGAGGCGGACGTCGTCGCGGCAGCGACGACAGACGCCGAGACGAGCCCGTGACATCAGAGCCTCACCAACTATCTTAGGGTTTAGGGTGGGGGGGAGGATGGCACCCTTTTATATACCTTTCAAAATGAAAGGGAAACAGAACTGAACCACTGTGCTTAGTGTAGGTACGCGAAGTCGAGCCGAACATCGTCGCGGCAGCGACGACGGACGCCGAGACGAGCCCGTGACCTCACAGCCTCACCAGCTTAGTGTACGCGAAGTCGAGGCGGACGTCGTCGCGGCAGCGACGACGAACGTCGAGACGAGCCCGTGAAATTAGAGCCTCACCAGATATCTTAGGGTTTAGGGTGGGGGGGAGGAGGGCACCCTTTTATATATCTTTCAAAATGAAAAGGAAACAGAAGTGAACCACTGTGCTTAGTGTAGGTACGCGAAGTTGAGGCAGACGTCGTCGCGGCAGCGACGACGGACGCCGAGACGAGCCCGTGACATCAAAGCCTCACCACCTTAGTGTACGCGAAGTCGAGGCGGACGTCGTCGCGGCAGCGACGACGGACGCCGAGACGAGCCCGTGACATAAGAGCCTCACCAGCTTACTGTACGCGAAGTCGAGGCGGACGTCGTCGTGGCAACGACGACGGACGCAGAGACGAGCCCGTGACATCAAAGACTCACCAGCTTGGTGTACGGGAAGTCGAGGCGGACGTCGTCGCGGCAGCGACGACGGACGCTGAGACGAGCCCGTGACATCAGAGCCTCACCAGCTATCTTACTGTTTAGGGAGGGGGGGGGGTGGTGGGAGGATGGCACACTTTTATATACCTTTCAAAATGAAAAGGAAACAGAAGTGAACCACTGTGCTTAGTGTAGGTACGCGAAGGCGAGGCGGACGTCGTCGCGGCAGCGACGACGGTCGCCGAGATGAGCCCGTGACATCAAAGCCTCACCAGCTTAGTGTACGCGAAGTCGAGGCGGACGTCGTCGCGGCAGCGACGACGGACGCCGAGACGAGCCCGTGACATCAGAGCCTCACCAGTTTAGTGTACGCGAAGTCGAGGCAGACGTCGTCGCGGCAGCGACAACGGACGCCGAGACGAGCCCGTGACATCAGAGCCTCACCAGCTTAGTGTACGCGAAGTCGAGGCGGACGTCGTCGCGGCAGCGACGACGGACGCCGAGACGAGCCCGTGACATCAGAGCCTCACCAGCTTAGTGTACGCGAAGTCGAGGCGGACGTCGTCGCGGCAGCGACGACGGACGCCGAGATGAGCTCGTGAGATCAGAGCCTCACCAGTTTAGTGTACGCGAAGTCGAGGCAGACGTCGTCGCGGCAGCGACAACGGACGCCGAGACGAGCCCGTGACATCAGAGCCTCACCAGCTTAGTGTACGCGAAGTCGAGGTGGACGTCGTCGCGGCAGCGACGACGGACGCCGAGACGAGCCCGTGACATCAGAGCCTCACCAACTATCTTAGGGTTTAGGGTGGGGGGGAGGATGGCACCCTTTTATATACCTTTCAAAATAAAAGGGAAACAGAACTGAACCACTGTTCTTAGTGTAGGTACGCGAAGTCGAGGCGAACGTCGTCGCGGCAGCGACGATGGACGCCGAGACGAGCGCGTGACATCAAAGCCTCACTAGCTTAGTGTATGCGAAGTCGAGGCGGACGTCGTCGCGGCAGCGACGACGGACGCCGAGACGAGCCCGTGACATAAGAGCCTCACCAGCTTACTGTAGGCGAAGTCGAGGCAGACGTCGTCGCGGCAGCGACAACGGACGCCGAGACGAGCCCGTGACATCAGAGCCTCACCAGCTTAGTGTACGCGAAGTCGAGGCGGACGTCGTCGCGGCAGCGACGACGGACGCCGAGACGAGCCCGTGACATCAGAGCCTCACCAGCTTGGTGTACGCGAAGTCGAGGCGGACGTCGTCGCGGCAGCGACGACGGACGCTCAGACGAGCCCGTGTAATCAGAGCCTCACCAGCTATCTTACGGTTTAGGGCGGGGGGGGTGGTGGGAGGATGGCACACTTTTATATACCTTTCAAAATGAAAAGGAAACAAAAGTGAACCACTGTGCTTAGTGTAGGTACGCGAAGGCGAGGCGGACGTCATCGCGGCAGCGACGACGGACGCCGAGACGAGCCCGTAAAATCAAAGCCTCACCAGCTTAGTGTACGCGAAGTCGAGGCGGACGTCGTCGCGGCAGCGACGACGGACGCCGAGACGAGCCCGTGACATCAGAGCCTCACCAGTTTAGTGTACGCGAAGTCGAGGCAGACGTCGTCGCGGCAGCGACAACGGACGCCGAGACGAGCCCGTGACATCAGAGCCTCACCAGCTTAGTGTACGCGAAGTCGAGGCGGACGTCGTCGCGGCAGCGACCACGAACGCCGAGACGAGCCCGTGACATCAGAGCCTCACCAGCTTAGTGTACGCGAAGTCGAGGCGGACGTCGTCGCGGCAGCGACGACGGACGCCGAGATGAGCCCGTGAGATCAGAGCCTCACCAGTTTAGTGTACGCGAAGTCGAGGCAGACGTCATCGCGGCAGCGACAACGGACGCCGAGACGAGCCCGTGACATCAGAGCCTCACCAGCTTAGTGTACGCGAAGTCGAGGCGGACTTCGTCGCGGCAGCGACGACGGACGCCGAGACGAGCCCGTGACATCAGAGCCTCACCAACTATGTTAGGGTTTAGGGTGGGGGGGAGGATGGCACCCTTTTATATACCTTTCAAAATAAAAGGGAAACAGAACTGAACCACTGTGCTTAGTGTAGGTACGCGAAGTCGAGGCGAACGTCGTCGCGGCAGCGACGATGGACGCCGAGACGAGCCCGTGACATCAAAGCCTCACCAGCTTAGTGTATGCGAAGTCGAGGCGGACGTCGTCGCGGCAGCGACGACGGACGCCGAGACGAGCCCGTGACATAAGAGCCTCACCAGCTTACTGTACGCGAAGTCGAGGCAGACGTCGTCGCGGCAGCGACAACGGACGCCGAGACGAGCCCGTGACACCAGAGCCTCACCAGCTTAGTGTACGCGAAGTCGAGGCGGACGTCGTCGCGGCAGCGACGACGGATGCCGAGACGAGCCCGTGACATCAGAGCCTCACCAGCTTAGTGTACGCGAAGTCGAGGCGGACGTTGTCGCGGCAGCGACGACGGACGCCGAGATGAGCCCGTGAGATCAGAGCCTCACCAGTTTAGTGTACGCGAAGTCGAGGCAGACGTCGTCGCGGCAGCGACAACGGACGCCGAGACGAGCCCGTGACATCAGAGCCTCACCAGCTTAGTGTACGCGAAGTCGAGGCGGACGTCGTCGCGGCAGCGACGACGGAAGCCGAGACGAGCCCGTGACATCAGAGCCTCACCAGCTTAGTGTACCCGAAGTCGAGGCGAACATCGTCGCGGCAGCAACGACGGACGCCGAGACGAGCCCATGACATAAGAGCCTCACCAGCTTACTGTACGCGAAGTCGAGGCGGACGTCGTCGTGGCAACGACGACGGACGCAGAGACGAGCCCGTGACATCAAAGACTCACCAGCTTGGTGTACGCGAAGTCGAGGCGGACGTCGTCGCGGCAGCGACGACGGACGCTGAGACGAGCCCGTGACATCAGAGCCTCACCAGCTATCTTACTGTTTAGGGGAGGGGGTGGTGGGAGGATGGCACACTTTTATATACCTTTCAAAATAAAAGGGAAACAGAACTGAACCACTGTGCTTAGTGTAGGTACGCGAAGTCGAGGCGAACGTCGTCGCGGCAGCGACGATGGACGCCGAGACGAGCCCGTGACATCAAAGCCTCACCAGCTTAGTGTATGCGAAGTCGAGGCGGACGTCGTCGCGGCAGCGACGACGGACGCCGAGACGAGCCCGTGACATAAGAGCCTCACCAGCTTACTGTACGCGAAGTCGAGGCAGACGTCGTCGCGGCAGCGACAACGGACGCCGAGACGAGCCCGTGACACCAGAGCCTCACCAGCTTAGTGTACGCGAAGTCGAGGCGGACGTCGTCGCGGCAGCGACGACGGATGCCGAGACGAGCCCGTGACATCAGAGCCTCACCAGCTTAGTGTACGCGAAGTCGAGGCGGACGTTGTCGCGGCAGCGACGACGGACGCCGAGATGAGCCCGTGAGATCAGAGCCTCACCAGTTTAGTGTACGCGAAGTCGAGGCAGACGTCGTCGCGGCAGCGACAACGGACGCCGAGACGAGCCCGTGACATCAGAGCCTCACCAGCTTAGTGTACGCGAAGTCGAGGCGGACGTCGTCGCGGCAGCGACGACGGAAGCCGAGACGAGCCCGTGACATCAGAGCCTCACCAGCTTAGTGTACCCGAAGTCGAGGCGAACATCGTCGCGGCAGCAACGACGGACGCCGAGACGAGCCCATGACATAAGAGCCTCACCAGCTTACTGTACGCGAAGTCGAGGCGGACGTCGTCGTGGCAACGACGACGGACGCAGAGACGAGCCCGTGACATCAAAGACTCACCAGCTTGGTGTACGCGAAGTCGAGGCGGACGTCGTCGCGGCAGCGACGACGGACGCTGAGACGAGCCCGTGACATCAGAGCCTCACCAGCTATCTTACTGTTTAGGGGAGGGGGTGGTGGGAGGATGGCACACTTTTATATACCTTTCAAAATGAAAAGGAAACAGAAGTGAACCACTGTGCTTAGTGTAGGTACGCGAAGGCGAGGCGGACGTCATCGCGGCAGCGACGACGGACGCCGAGACGAGCCCGTGACATCAAAGCCTCACCAGCTTAGTGTACGCGAAGTCGAGGCGGACTTCGTCGCGGTAGCGACGACGGACGCCGAGACGAGCCCGTGACATCAGAGCCTTACCAGCTATCATAGGGATTAGGGTGGGGGGGGAGGATGGCACCCTTTTATATACCTTTCAAAATGAAAGGGAAACAAAAGTGAACCACTGTGCTTAGTGTAGGTACGCGAAGTTGAGGCGGACGTCGTCGCGGCAGCGACGACGGACGCCGAGATGAGCCCGTGACATCAAAGCCTCACCAGCTTAGTGTACGCGAAGTCGAGGCGGACGTCGTCGCGGCAGCGATGACGGACGCCGAGACGAGCCCGTGACATCAGAGCCTCACCAGTTTAGTGTACGCGAAGTCGAGGCAAACGTCGTCGCGGCAGCGACAACGGACGCCGAGACGAGCCCGTGACATCAGAGCCTCACCAGCTTAGTGTACGCGAAGTCGAGGCGGACGTCGTCGCGGCAGCGACCACGAACGCCGAGACGAGCCCGTGACATCAGAGCCTCACCAGCTTAGTGTACGCGAAGTCGAGGCGGACGTCGTCGCGGCAGCGACGACGGACGCCGAGATGAGCGCGTGAGATCAGAGGCTCACCAGTTTAGTGTACGCGAAGTCGAGGCAGACGTCATCGCGGCAGCGACAACGGACGCCGAGACGAGCCCGTGACATCAGAGCCTCACCAGCTTAGTGTACGCGAAGTCGAGGCGGACGTCGTCGCGGCAGCGACGACGGACGCCGAGACGAGCCCGTGACATCAGAGCCTCACCAACTATGTTAGGGTTTAGGGTGGGGGGGAGGATGGCACCCTTTTATATACCTTTCAAAATAAAAGGGAAACAGAACTGAACCACTGTGCTTAGTGTAGGTACGCGAAGTCGAGGCGAACGTCGTCGCGGCAGCGACGATGGACTCCGAGACGAGCCCGTGACATCAAAGCCTCACCAGCTTAGTGTATGCGAAGTCGAGGCGGACGTCGTCGCGGCAGCGACGACGGACGCCGAGACGAGCCCGTGACATAAGAGCCTCACCAGCTTACTGTACGCGAAGTCGAGGCAGACGTCGTCGCGGCAGCGACAACGGACGCCGAGACGAGCCCGTGACACCAGAGCCTCACCAGCTTAGTGTACGCGAAGTCGAGGCGGACGTCGTCGCGGCAGCGACGACGGATGCCGAGACGAGCCCGTGACATCAGAGCCTCACCAGCTTAGTGTACGCGAAGTCGAGGCGGACGTTGTCGCGGCAGCGACGACGGACGCCGAGATGAGCCCGTGAGATCAGAGCCTCACCAGTTTAGTGTACGCGAAGTCGAGGCAGACGTCGTCGCGGCAGCGACAACGGACGCCGAGACGAGCCCGTGACATCAGAGCCTCACCAGCTTAGTGTACGCGAAGTCGAGGCGGACGTCGTCGCGGCAGCGACGACGGAAGCCGAGACGAGCCCGTGACATCAGAGCCTCACCAGCTTAGTGTACCCGAAGTCGAGGCGAACATCGTCGCGGCAGCAACGACGGACGCCGAGACGAGCCCGTGACATAAGAGCCTCACCAGCTTACTGTACGCGAAGTCGAGGCGGACGTCGTCGTGGCAACGACGACGGACGCAGAGACGAGCCCGTGACATCAAAGACTCACCAGCTTGGTGTACGCGAAGTCGAGGCGGACGTCGTCGCGGCAGCGACGACGGACGCTGAGACGAGCCCGTGACATCAGAGCCTCACCAGCTATCTTACTGTTTAGGGAGGGGGGGTGGTGGGAGGATGGCACACTTTTATATACCTTTCAAAATGAAAAGGAAACAGAAGTGAACCACTGTGCTTAGTGTAGGTACGCGAAGGCGAGGCGGACGTCGTCGCGGCAGCGACGACGGTCGCCGAGATGAGCCCGTGACATCAAAGCCTCACCAGCTTAGTGTACGCGAAGTCGAGGCGGACGTCGTCGCGGCAGCGACGACGGACGCCGAGACGAGCCCATGACATCAGAGCCTCACCAGTTTAGTGTACGCGAAGTCGAGGCAGACGTCGTCGCGGCAGCGACAACGGACGCCGAGACGAGCCCGTGACATCAGAGCCTCACCAGCTTAGTGTACGCGAAGTCGAGGCGGACGTCGTCGCGGCAGCGACGACGGACGCCGAGACGAGCCCGTGACATCAGAGCCTCACCAGCTATCATAGGGATTAGGGTGGGGGGGAGGATGGCACCCTTTTATATACCTTTCAAAATTAAAGGGAAACAGAAGTGAACCACTGTGCTTAGTGTAGGTACGCGAAGTTGAGGCGGACGTCGTCGCGGCAACGACGACGGACGCCGAGACGAGCCCGTGACATCAAAGCCTCACCAGCTTAGTGTACGCGAAGTCGAGGCGGACGTCGTCGCGGCAGCGACGACGGACGCCGAGACGAGCCCGTGACATCAGAGCCTCACCAGTTTAGTGTACGCGAAGTCGAGGCAGACGTCGTCGCGGCAGCGACACCGGACGCCGAGACGAACCCGTGACATCAGAGCCTCACAACCTTCGTGAACGCGAAGTCGAGGCAGACGTCGTCGCGGCAGCGACGACGGACGCCGAGACGAGCCCGTGACATCAAAGCCTCACCAGCTTAGTGTACGCGAAGTCGAGGCGGACGTCGTCGCGGCAGCGACGACGGACGCCGAGACGAGCCCGTGACATAAGAGCCTCACCAGCTTACTGTACGCGAAGTCGAGGCGGACGTCGTCGTGGCAACGACGACGGACGCAGAGACGAGCCCGTGACATCAAAGACTAACCAGGTTGGTGTACGCGAAGTCGAGGCGGACGTCGTCGCGGCAGCGACGACGGACGCTGAGACGAGCCCGTGACATCAGAGCCTTACCAGCTATCATAGGGATTAGGGTGGGGGGGGAGGATGGCACCCTTTTATATACCTTTCAAAATGAAAGGGAAACAAAAGTGAACCACTGTGCTTAGTGTAGGTACGCGAAGTTGAGGCGGACGTCGTCGCGGCAGCGACGACGGACGCCGAGATGAGCCCGTGACATCAAAGCCTCACCAGCTTAGTGTACGCGAAGTCGAGGCGGACGTCGTCGCGGCAGCGACGACGAACGTCGAGACGAGCCCGTGAAATTAGAGCCTCACCAGATATCTTAGGGTTTAGGGTGGGGGGGAGGAGGGCACCCTTTTATATATCTTTCAAAATGAAAAGGAAACAGAAGTGAACCACTGTGCTTAGTGTAGGTACGCGAAGTTGAGGCAGACGTCGTCGCGGCAGCGACGACGGACGCCGAGACGAGCCCGTGACATCAAAGCCTCACCAGCTTAGTGTACGCGAAGTCGAGGCGGACGTCGTCGCGGCAGCGACGACGGACGCCGAGACGAGCCCGTGACATAAGAGCCTCACCAGCTTATTGTACGCGAAGTCGAGGCGGACGTCGTCGTGGCAACGACGACGGACGCAGAGACGAGCCCGTGACATCAAAGACTCACCAGCTTGGTGTACGGGAAGTCGAGGCGGACGTCGTCGCGGCAGCGACGACGGACGCTGAGACGAGCCCGTGACATCAGAGCCTCACCAGCTATCTTACTGTTTAGGGAGGGGGGGGTGGTGGGAGGATGGCACACTTTTATATACCTTTCAAAATGAAAAGGAAACAGAAGTGAACCACTGTGCTTAGTGTAGGTACGCGAAGGCGAGGCGGACGTCGTCGCGGCAGCGACGACGGTCGCCGAGATGAGCCCGTGACATCAAAGCCTCACCAGCTTAGTGTACGCGAAGTCGAGGCGGACGTCGTCGCGGCAGCGACGACGGACGCCGAGACGAGCCCGTGACATCAGAGCCTCACCAGTTTAGTGTACGCGAAGTCGAGGCAGACGTCGTCGCGGCAGCGACAACGGACGCCGAGACGAGCCCGTGACATCAGAGCCTCACCAGCTTAGTGTACGCGAAGTCGAGGCGGACGTCGTCGCGGCAGCGACGACGGACGCCGAGACGAGCCCGTGACATCAGAGCCTCACCAGCTTAGTGTACGCGAAGTCGAGGCGGACGTCGTCGCGGCAGCGACGACGGACGCCGAGATGAGCTCGTGAGATCAGAGCCTCACCAGTTTAGTGTACGCGAAGTCGAGGCAGACGTCGTCGCGGCAGCGACAACGGACACCGAGACGAGCCCGTGACATCAGAGCCTCACCAGCTTAGTGTACGCGAAGTCGAGGTGGACGTCGTCGCGGCAGCGACGACGGACGCCGAGACGAGCCCGTGACATCAGAGCCTCACCAACTATCTTAGGGTTTAGGGTGGGGGGGAGGATGGCACCCTTTTATATACCTTTCAAAATAAAAGGGAAACAGAACTGAACCACTGTTCTTAGTGTAGGTACGCGAAGTCGAGGCGAACGTCGTCGCGGCAGCGACGATGGACGCCGAGACGAGCGCGTGACATCAAAGCCTCACTAGCTTAGTGTATGCGAAGTCGAGGCGGACGTCGTCGCGGCAGCGACGACGGACGCCGAGACGAGCCCGTGACATAAGAGCCTCACCAGCTTACTGTAGGCGAAGTCGAGGCAGACGTCGTCGCGGCAGCGACAACGGACGCCGAGACGAGCCCGTGACATCAGAGCCTCACCAGCTTAGTGTACGCGAAGTCGAGGCGGACGTCGTCGCGGCAGCGACGACGGACGCCGAGACGAGCCCGTGACATCAGAGCCTCACCAGCTTGGTGTACGCGAAGTCGAGGCGGACGTCGTCGCGGCAGCGACGACGGACGCTGAGACGAGCCCGTGTAATCAGAGCCTCACCAGCTATCTTACGGTTTAGGGCGGGGGGGGGGTGGTGGGAGGATGGCACACTTTTATATACCTTTCAAAATGAAAAGGAAACAGAAGTGAACCACTGTGCTTAGTGTAGGTACGCGAAGGCGAGGCGGACGTCATCGCGGCAGCGACGACGGACGCCGAGACGAGCCCGTAAAATCAAAGCCTCACCAGCTTAGTGTACGCGAAGTCGAGGCGGACGTCGTCGCGGCAGCGACGACGGACGCCGAGACGAGCCCGTGACATCAGAGCCTCACCAGTTTAGTGTACGCGAAGTCGAGGCAGACGTCGTCGCGGCAGCGACAACGGACGCCGAGACGAGCCCGTGACATCAGAGCCTCACCAGCTTAGTGTACGCGAAGTCGAGGCGGACGTCGTCGCGGCAGCGACCACGAACGCCGAGACGAGCCCGTGACATCAGAGCCTCACCAGCTTAGTGTACGCGAAGTCGAGGCGGACGTCGTCGCGGCAGCGACGACGGACGCCGAGATGAGCCCGTGAGATCAGAGCCTCACCAGTTTAGTGTACGCGAAGTCGAGGCAGACGTCATCGCGGCAGCGACAACGGACGCCGAGACGAGCCCGTGACATCAGAGCCTCACCAGCTTAGTGTACGCGAAGTCGAGGCGGACTTCGTCGCGGCAGCGACGACGGACGCCGAGACGAGCCCGTGACATCAGAGCCTCACCAACTATGTTAGGGTTTAGGGTGGGGGGGAGGATGGCACCCTTTTATATACCTTTCAAAATAAAAGGGAAACAGAACTGAACCACTGTGCTTAGTGTAGGTACGCGAAGTCGAGGCGAACGTCGTCGCGGCAGCGACGATGGACGCCGAGACGAGCCCGTGACATCAAAGCCTCACCAGCTTAGTGTATGCGAAGTCGAGGCGGACGTCGTCGCGGCAGCGACGACGGACGCCGAGACAAGCCCGTGACATAAGAGCCTCACCAGCTTACTGTACGCGAAGTCGAGGCAGACGTCGTCGCGGCAGCGACAACGGACGCCGAGACGAGCCCGTGACACCAGAGCCTCACCAGCTTAGTGTACGCGAAGTCGAGGCGGACGTCGTCGCGGCAGCGACGACGGATGCCGAGACGAGCCCGTGACATCAGAGCCTCACCAGCTTAGTGTACGCGAAGTCGAGGCGGACGTTGTCGCGGCAGCGACGACGGACGCCGAGATGAGCCCGTGAGATCAGAGCCTCACCAGTTTAGTGTACGCGAAGTCGAGGCAGACGTCGTCGCGGCAGCGACAACGGACGCCGAGACGAGCCCGTGACATCAGAGCCTCACCAGCTTAGTGTACGCGAAGTCGAGGCGGACGTCGTCGCGGCAGCGACGACGGAAGCCGAGACGAGCCCGTGACATCAGAGCCTCACCAGCTTAGTGTACCCGAAGTCGAGGCGAACATCGTCGCGGCAGCAACGACGGACGCCGAGACGAGCCCGTGACATAAGAGCCTCACCAGCTTACTGTACGCGAAGTCGAGGCGGACGTCGTCGTGGCAACGACGACGGACGCAGAGACGAGCCCGTGACATCAAAGACTCACCAGCTTGGTGTACGCGAAGTCGAGGCGGACGTCGTCGCGGCAGCGACGACGGACGCTGAGACGAGCCCGTGACATCAGAGCCTCACCAGCTATCTTACTGTTTAGGGGAGGGGGTGGTGGGAGGATGGCACACTTTTATATACCTTTCAAAATGAAAAGGAAACAGAAGTGAACCACTGTGCTTAGTGTAGGTACGCGAAGGCGAGGCGGACGTCATCGCGGCAGCGACGACGGACGCCGAGACGAGCCCGTGACATCAAAGCCTCACCAGCTTAGTGTACGCGAAGTCGAGGCGGACTTCGTCGCGGTAGCGACGACGGACGCCGAGACGAGCCCGTGACATCAGAGCCTTACCAGCTATCATAGGGATTAGGGTGGGGGGGGAGGATGGCACCCTTTTATATACCTTTCAAAATGAAAGGGAAACAAAAGTGAACCACTGTGCTTAGTGTAGGTACGCGAAGTTGAGGCGGACGTCGTCGCGGCAGCGACGACGGACGCCGAGATGAGCCCGTGACATCAAAGCCTCACCAGCTTAGTGTACGCGAAGTCGAGGCGGACGTCGTCGCGGCAGCGACGACGGACGCCGAGACGAGCCCGTGACATCAGAGCCTCACCAGTTTAGTGTACGCGAAGTCGAGGCAAACGTCGTCGCAGCAGCGACAACGGACGCCGAGACGAGCCCGTGACATCAGAGCCTCACCAGCTTAGTGTACGCGAAGTCGAGGCGGACGTCGTCGCGGCAGCGACCACGAACGCCAAGACGAGCCCGTGACATCAGAGCCTCACCAGCTTAGTGTACGCGAAGTCGAGGCGGACGTCGTCGCGGCAGCGACGACGGACGCCGAGATGAGCCCGTGAGATCAGAGGCTCACCAGTTTAGTGTACGCGAAGTCGAGGCAGACGTCATCGCGGCAGCGACAACGGACGCCGAGACGAGCCCGTGACATCAGAGCCTCACCAGCTTAGTGTACGCGAAGTCGAGGCGGACGTCGTCGCGGCAGCGACGACGGACGCCGAGACGATCCCGTGACATCAGAGCCTCACCAACTATGTTAGGGTTTAGGGTGGGGGGGAGGATGGCACCCTTTTATATACCTTTCAAAATAAAAGGGAAACAGAACTGAACCACTGTGCTTAGTGTAGGTACGCGAAGTCGAGGCGAACGTCGTCGCGGCAGCGACGATGGACTCCGAGACGAGCCCGTGACATCAAAGCCTCACCAGCTTAGTGTATGCGAAGTCGAGGCGGACGTCGTCGCGGCAGCGACGACGGACGCCGAGACGATCCCGTGACATAAGAGCCTCACCAGCTTACTGTACGCGAAGTCGAGGCAGACGTCGTCGCGGCAGCGACAACGGACGCTGAGACGAGCCCGTGACACCAGAGCCTCACCAGCTTAGTGTACGCGAAGTCGAGGCGGACGTCGTCGCGGCAGCGACGACGGATGCCGAGACGAGCCCGTGACATCAGAGCCTCACCAGCTTAGTATACGCGAAGTCGAGGCGGACGTTGTCGCGGCAGCGACGACGGACGCCGAGATGAGCCCGTGAGATCAGAGCCTCACCAGTTTAGTGTACGCGAAGTCGAGGCAGACGTCGTCGCGGCAGCGACAACGGACGCCGAGACGAGCCCGTGACATCAGAGCCTCACCAGCTTAGTGTACGCGAAGTCGAGGCGGACGTCGTCGCGGCAGCGACGACGGAAGCCGAGACGAGCCCGTGACATCAGAGCCTCACCAGCTTAGTGTACCCGAAGTCGAGGCGAACATCGTCGCGGCAGCAACGACGGACGCCGAGACGAGCCCGTGACATAAGAGCCTCACCAGCTTACTGTACGCGAAGTCGAGGCGGACGTCGTCGTGGCAACGACGACGGACGCAGAGACGAGCCCGTGACATCAAAGACTCACCAGCTTGGTGTACGCGAAGTCGAGGCGGACGTCGTCGCGGCAGCGACGACGGACGCTGAGACGAGCCCGTGACATCAGAGCCTCACTAGCTATCTTACTGTTTAGGGAGGGGGGGTGGTGGGAGGATGGCACACTTTTATATACCTTTCAAAATGAAAAGGAAACAGAAGTGAACCACTGTGCTTAGTGTAGGTACGCGAAGGCGAGGCGGACGTCGTCGCGGCAGCGACGACGGTCGCCGAGATGAGCCCGTGACATCAAAGCCTCACCAGCTTAGTGTACGCGAAGTCGAGGCGGACGTCGTCGCGGCAGCGACGACGGACGCCGAGACGAGCCCATGACATCAGAGCCTCACCAGTTTAGTGTACGCGAAGTCGAGGCAGACGTCGTCGCGGCAGCGACAACGGACGCCGAGACGAGCCCGTGACATCAGAGCCTCACCAGCTTAGTGTACGCGAAGTCGAGGCGGACGTCGTCGCGGCAGCGACGACGGACGCCGAGACGAGCCCGTGACATCAGAGCCTCACAAGCTATCATAGGGATTAGGGTGGGGGGGAGGATGGCACCCTTTTATATACCTTTCAAAATTAAAGGGAAACAGAAGTGAACCACTGTGCTTAGTGTAGGTACGCGAAGTTGAGGCGGACGTCGTCGCGGCAACGACGACGGACGCCGAGACGAGCCCGTGACATCAAAGCCTCACCAGCTTAGTGTACGCGAAGTCGAGGCGGACGTCGTCGCGGCAGCGACGACGGAAGCCGAGACGAGCCCGTGACATCAGAGCCTCACCAGCTTAGTGTACCCGAAGTCGAGGCGAACATCGTCGCGGCAGCAACGACGGACGCCGAGACGAGCCCGTGACATAAGAGCCTCACCAGCTTACTGTACGCGAAGTCGAGGCGGACGTCGTCGTGGCAACGACGACGGACGCAGAGACGAGCCCGTGACATCAAAGACTCACCAGCTTGGTGTACGCGAAGTCGAGGCGGACGTCGTCGCGGCAGCGACGACGGACGCTGAGACGAGCCCGTGACATCAGAGCCTCACCAGCTATCTTACTGTTTAGGGAGGGGGGGGTGGTGGGAGGATGGCACACTTTTATATACCTTTCAAAATGAAAAGGAAACAGAAGTGAACCACTGTGCTTAGTGTAGGTACGCGAAGGCGAGGCGGACGTCGTCGCGGCAGCGACGACGGTCGCCGAGATGAGCCCGTGACATCAAAGCCTCACCAGCTTAGTGTACGCGAAGTCGAGGCGGACGTCGTCGCGGCAGCGACGACGGACGCCGAGACGAGCCCATGACATCAGAGCCTCACCAGTTTAGTGTACGCGAAGTCGAGGCAGACGTCGTCGCGGCAGCGACAACGGACGCCGAGACGAGCCCGTGACATCAGAGCCTCACCAGCTTAGTGTACGCGAAGTCGAGGCGGACGTCGTCGCGGCAGCGACGACGGACGCCGAGACGAGCCCGTGACATCAGAGCCTCACCAGCTATCATAGGGATTAGGGTGGGGGGGAGGATGGCACCCTTTTATATACCTTTCAAAATTAAAGGGAAACAGAAGTGAACCACTGTGCTTAGTGTAGGTACGCGAAGTTGAGGCGGACGTCGTCGCGGCAACGACGACGGACGCCGAGACGAGCCCGTGACATCAAAGCCTCACCAGCTTAGTGTACGCGAAGTCGAGGCGGACGTCGTCGCGGCAGCGACGACGGACGCCGAGACGAGCCCGTGACATCAGAGCCTCACCAGTTTAGTGTACGCGAAGTCGAGGCAGACGTCGTCGCGGCAGCGACACCGGACGCCGAGACGAACCCGTGACATCAGAGCCTCACAACCTTCGTGAACGCGAAGTCGAGGCAGACGTCGTCGCGGCAGCGACGACGGACGCCGAGACGAGCCCGTGACATAAGAGCCTCACCAGCTTACTGTACGCGAAGTCGAGGCGGACGTCGTCGTGGCAACGACGACGGACGCAGAGACGAGCCCGTGACATCAAAGACTAACCAGGTTGGTGTACGCGAAGTCGAGGTGGACGTCGTCGCGGCAGCGACGACGGACGCTGAGACGAGCCCGTGACATCAGAGCCTCACCAGCTATCTTAGGGTTTAGGGTAGGGGGGAGGATGGCACCCTTTTATATATCTTTCAAAATGAAAAGGAAACAGAAGTGAACCACTGTGCTTAGTGTAGGTACGCGAAGTCGAGGCGGACGTCGTCGCGGCAGCGACGACGGACGCTGAGACGAGCCCGTGACATCAGAGCCTCACCAGCTATCTTAGGGTTTAGGGTGGGGGGGAGGATGGCACCCTTTTATATATCTTTCAAAATGAAAAGGAAACAGAAGTGAACCACTTTGCTTAGTGTAGGTACGCGAAGTCGAGGCGGACGTCGTCGCGGCAGCGACGACGGACGCCGAGACGAGCCCGTGACATCAAAGCCTCACCAGCTTAGTGTACGCGAAGTCAAGGCGGACGTCGTCGCGGCAGCGACGACGGACGCCGAGACGAGCCCGTGACATAAGAGCCTCACCAGCTTACTGTACGCGAAGTCGAGGCGGACGTCGTCGTGGCAACGACGACGGACGCAGAGACGAGCCCGTGACATCAAAGACTCACCAGCTTGGTGTACGCGAAGTCGAGGCGGACGTCGTCGCGGCAGCGACGACGGACGCTGAGACGAGCCCGTGACATCAGAGCCTCACCAGCTATCTTAGGGTTTAGGGTGGGGGGAGGATGGCACCCTTTTATATATCTTTCAAAATGAAAAGGAAACAGAAGTGAACCACTGTGCTTAGTGTAGGTACGCGAAGTCGAGGCGGACGTCGTCGCGGCAGCGACCACGAACGCAGAGACGAGCCCGTGACATCAGAGCCTCACCAGCTTAGTGTACGCGAAGTCGAGGCGGACGTCGTCGCGGCAGCGACGACGTACGCCGAGATGAGCCCGTGAGATCAGAGCCTCACCAGTTTAGTGTACGCGAAGTCGAGGCAGACGTCATCGCGGCAGCGACAACGGACGCCGAGACGAGCCCGTGACATCAGAGCCTCACCAGCTTAGTGTACGCGAAGTCGAGGCGGACGTCGTCGCGGCAGCAACGACGGACGCCGAGACGAGCCCGTGACATCAGAGCCTCACCAGCTATCATAGGGATTAGGGTGGGGGGGAGGATGGCACCCTTTTATATACCTTTCAAAATTAAAGGGAAACAGAAGTGAACCACTGTGCTTAGTGTAGGTACGCGAAGTTGAGGCGGACGTCGTCGCGGCAACGACGACGGACGCCGAGACGAGCCCGTGACATCAAAGCCTCACCAGCTTAGTGTACGCGAAGTCGAGGCGGACGTCGTCGCGGCAGCGACGACGGACGCCGAGACGAGCCCGTGACATCAGAGCCTCACCAGTTTAGTGTACGCGAAGTCGAGGCAGACGTCGTCGCGGCAGCGACACCGGACGCCGAGACGAACCCGTGACATCAGAGCCTCACAACCTTCGTGAACGCGAAGTCGAGGCAGACGTCGTCGCGGCAGCGACGACGGACGCCGAGACGAGCCCGTGACATCAAAGCCTCACCAGCTTAGTGTACGCGAAGTCGAGGCGGACGTCGTCGCGGCAGCGACGACGGACGCCGAGACGAGCCCGTGACATAAGAGCCTCACCAGCTTACTGTACGCGAAGTCGAGGCGGACGTCGTCGTGGCAACGACGACGGACGCAGAGACGAGCCCGTGACATCAAAGACTAACCAGGTTGGTGTACGCGAAGTCGAGGCGGACGTCGTCGCGGCAGCGACGACGGACGCTGAGACGAGCCCGTGACATCAGAGCCTCACCAGCTATCTTAGGGTTTAGGGTGGGGGGGAGGATGGCACCCTTTTATATATCTTTCAAAATGAAAAGGAAACAGAAGTGAACCACTGTGCTTAGTGTAGGTACGCGAAGTCGAGGCGGACGTCGTCGCGGCAGCGACGACGGACGCCGAGACGAGCCCGTGACATCAAAGCCTCACCAGCTTAGTGTACGCGAAGTCAAGGCGGACGTCGTCGCGGCAGCGACGACGGACGCCGAGACGAGCCCGTGACATAAGAGCCTCACCAGCTTACTGTACGCGAAGTCGAGGCGGACGTCGTCGTGGCAACGACGACGGACGCAGAGACGAGACCGTGACATCAAAGACTCACCAGCTTGGTGTACGCGAAGTCGAGGCGGACGTCGTCGCGGCAGCGACGACGGACGCTGAGACGAGCCCGTGACATCAGAGCCTCACCAGCTATCTTAGGGTTTAGGGTGGGGGGAGGATGGCACCCTTTTATATATCTTTCAAAATGAAAAGGAAACAGAAGTGAACCACTGTGCTTAGTGTAGGTACGCGAAGTCGAGGCGGACGTCGTCGCGGCAGCGACCACGAACGCAGAGACGAGCCCGTGACATCAGAGCCTCACCAGCTTAGTGTACGCGAAGTCGAGGCGGACGTCGTCGCGGCAGCGACGACGTACGCCGAGATGAGCCCGTGAGATCAGAGCCTCACCAGTTTAGTGTACGCGAAGTCGAGGCAGACGTCATCGCGGCAGCGACAACGGACGCCGAGACGAGCCCGTGACATCAGAGCCTCACCAGCTTAGTGTACGCGAAGTCGAGGCGGACGTCGTCGCGGCAGCAACGACGGACGCCGAGACGAGCCCGTGACATCAGAGCCTCACCAACTATGTTAGGGTTTAGGGTGGGGGGGGTGGTGGGAGGATGGCACCCTTTTATATACCTTTCAAAATAAAAGGGAAACAGAACTGAACCACTGTGCTTAGTGTAGGTACGCGAAGTCGAGGCGAACGTCGTCGCGGCAGCGACGATGGACGCCGAGACGAGCCCGTGACATCAAAGCCTCACCAGCTTAGTGTATGCGAAGTCGAGGCGGACGTCGTCGCGGCAGCGACGACGGACGCCGAGACGAGCCCGTGACATAAGAGCCTCACCAGCTTACTGTACGCGAAGTCGAGGCAGACGTCGTCGCGGCAGCGACAACGGACGCCGAGACGAGCCCGTGACACCAGAGCCTCACCAGCTTAGTGTACGCGAAGTCGAGGCGGACGTCGTCGCGGCAGCGACGACGGATGCCGAGACGAGCCCGTGACATCAGAGCCTCACCAGCTTAGTGTACGCGAAGTCGAGGCGGACGTTATCGCGGCAGCGACGACGGACGCCGAGATGAGCCCGTGAGATCAGAGCCTCACCAGTTTAGTGTACGCGAAGTCGAGGCAGACGTCGTCGCGGCAGCGACAACGGACGCCGAGACGAGCCCGTGACATCAGAGCCTCACCAGCTTAGTGTACGCGAAGTCGAGGCGGACGTCGTCGCGGCAGCGACGACGGAAGCCGAGACGAGCCCATGACATCAGAGCCTCACCAGCTTAGTGTACCCGAAGTCGAGGCGAACATCGTCGCGGCAGCAACGACGGACGCCGAGACGAGCCCGTGACATAAGAGCCTCACCAGCTTACTGTACGCGAAGTCGAGGCGGACGTCATCGTGGCAACGACGACGGACGCAGAGACGAGCCCGTGACATCAAAGACTCACCAGCTTGGTGTACGCGAAGTCGAGGCGGACGTCGTCGCGGCAGCGACGAAGGACGCAGAGACGAGCCCGTGACATCAGAGCCTCACCAGCTATCTTACTGTTTAGGGAGGGGGGTGGTGGGAGGATGGCACACTTTTATATACCTTTCAAAATGAAAAGGAAACAAAAGTGAACCACTGTGCTTAGTGTAGGTACGCGAAGGCGAGGCGGACGTCGTCGCGGCAGCGACGACGGTCGCCGAGATGAGCCCGTGACATCAAAGCCTCACCAGCTTAGTGTACGCGAAGTCGAGGCGGACGTCGTCGCGGCAGCGACGACGGACGCCGAGACGAGCCCGTGACATCAGAGCCTCACCAGTTTAGTGTACGCGAAGTCGAGGCAGACGTCGTCGCGGCAGCGACAACGGACGCCGAGACGAGCCCGTGACATCAGAGCCTCACCAGCTTAGTGTACGCGAAGTCGAGGCGGACGTCGTCGCGGCAGCGACGACGGACGCCGAGACGAGCCCGTGACATCAGAGCCTCACCAGCTATCATAGGGATTAGGGTGGGGGGGAGGATGGCACCCTTTTATATACCTTTCAAAATTAAAGGGAAACAGAAGTGAACCACTGTGCTTAGTGTAGGTACGCGAAGTTGAGGCGGACGTCGTCGCGGCAACGACGACGGACGCCGAGACGAGCCCGTGACATCAAAGCCTCACCAGCTTAGTGTACGCGAAGTCGAGGCGGACGTCGTCGCGGCAGCGACGATGGACGCCGAGACGAGCCCGTGACATCAGAGCCTCACCAGTTTAGTGTACGCGAAGTCGAGGCAGACGTCGTCGCGGCAGCGACACCGGACGCCGAGACGAACCCGTGACATCAGAGCCTCACAACCTTCGTGAACGCGAAGTCGAGGCAGACGTCGTCGCGGCAGCGACGACGGACGCCGAGACGAGCCCGTGACATCAAAGCCTCACCAGCTTAGTGTACGCGAAGTCGAGGCGGACGTCGTCGCGGCAGCGACGACGGACGCCGAGACGAGCCCGTGACATAAGAGCCTCACCAGCTTACTGTACGCGAAGTCGAGGCGGACGTCGTCGTGGCAACGACGACGGACGCAGAGACGAGCCCGTGACATCAAAGACTAACCAGGTTGGTGTACGCGAAGTCGAGGCGGACGTCGTCGCGGCAGCGACGACGGACGCTGAGACGAGCCCGTGACATCAGAGCCTCACCAGCTATCTTAGGGTTTAGGGTGGGGGGGAGGATGGCATCCTTTTATATATCTTTCAAAATGAAAAGGAAACAGAAGTGAACCACTGTGCTTAGTGTAGGTACGCGAAGTCGAGGCGGACGTCGTCGCGGCAGCGACGACGGACGCCGAGACGAGCCCGTGACATCAAAGCCTCACCAGCTTAGTGTACGCGAAGTCAAGGCGGACGTCGTCGCGGCAGCGACGACGGACGCCGAGACGAGCCCGTGACATAAGAGCCTCACCAGCTTACTGTACGCGAAGTCGAGGCGGACGTCGTCGTGGCAACGACGACGGACGCAGAGACGAGACCGTGACATCAAAGACTCACCAGCTTGGTGTACGCGAAGTCGAGGCGGACGTCGTCGCGGCAGCGACGACGGACGCTGAGACGAGCCCGTGACATCAGAGCCTCACCAGCTATCTTAGGGTTTAGGGTGGGGGGAGGATGGCACCCTTTTATATATCTTTCAAAATGAAAAGGAAACAGAAGTGAACCACTGTGCTTAGTGTAGGTACGCGAAGTCGAGGCGGACGTCGTCGCGGCAGCGACCACGAACGCAGAGACGAGCCCGTGACATCAGAGCCTCACCAGCTTAGTGTACGCGAAGTCGAGGCGGACGTCGTCGCGGCAGCGACGACGTACGCCGAGATGAGCCCGTGAGATCAGAGCCTCACCAGTTTAGTGTACGCGAAGTCGAGGCAGACGTCATCGCGGCAGCGACAACGGACGCCGAGACGAGCCCGTGACATCAGAGCCTCACCAGCTTAGTGTACGCGAAGTCGAGGCGGACGTCGTCGCGGCAGCAACGACGGACGCCGAGACGAGCCCGTGACATCAGAGCCTCACCAACTATGTTAGGGTTTAGGGTGGGGGGGGTGGTGGGAGGATGGCACCCTTTTATATACCTTTCAAAATAAAAGGGAAACAGAACTGAACCACTGTGCTTAGTGTAGGTACGCGAAGTCGAGGCGAACGTCGTCGCGGCAGCGACGATGGACGCCGAGACGAGCCCGTGACATCAAAGCCTCACCAGCTTAGTGTATGCGAAGTCGAGGCGGACGTCGTCGCGGCAGCGACGACGGACGCCGAGACGAGCCCGTGACATAAGAGCCTCACCAGCTTACTGTACGCGAAGTCGAGGCAGACGTCGTCGCGGCAGCGACAACGGACGCCGAGACGAGCCCGTGACACCAGAGCCTCACCAGCTTAGTGTACGCGAAGTCGAGGCGGACGTCGTCGCGGCAGCGACGACGGATGCCGAGACGAGCCCGTGACATCAGAGCCTCACCAGCTTAGTGTACGCGAAGTCGAGGCGGACGTTATCGCGGCAGCGACGACGGACGCCGAGATGAGCCCGTGAGATCAGAGCCTCACCAGTTTAGTGTACGCGAAGTCGAGGCAGACGTCGTCGCGGCAGCGACAACGGACGCCGAGACGAGCCCGTGACATCAGAGCCTCACCAGCTTAGTGTACGCGAAGTCGAGGCGGACGTCGTCGCGGCAGCGACGACGGAAGCCGAGACGAGCCCATGACATCAGAGCCTCACCAGCTTAGTGTACCCGAAGTCGAGGCGAACATCGTCGCGGCAGCAACGACGGACGCCGAGACGAGCCCGTGACATAAGAGCCTCACCAGCTTACTGTACGCGAAGTCGAGGCGGACGTCATCGTGGCAACGACGACGGACGCAGAGACGAGCCCGTGACATCAAAGACTCACCAGCTTGGTGTACGCGAAGTCGAGGCGGACGTCGTCGCGGCAGCGACGAAGGACGCGGAGACGAGCCCGTGACATCAGAGCCTCACCAGCTATCTTACTGTTTAGGGAGGGGGGTGGTGGGAGGATGGCACACTTTTATATACCTTTCAAAATGAAAAGGAAACAAAAGTGAACCACTGTGCTTAGTGTAGGTACGCGAAGGCGAGGCGGACGTCGTCGCGGCAGCGACGACGGTCGCCGAGATGAGCCCGTGACATCAAAGCCTCACCAGCTTAGTGTACGCGAAGTCGAGGCGGACGTCGTCGCGGCAGCGACGACGGACGCCGAGACGAGCCCGTGACATCAGAGCCTCACCAGTTTAGTGTACGCGAAGTCGAGGCAGACGTCGTCGCGGCAGCGACAACGGACGCCGAGACGAGCCCGTGACATCAGAGCCTCACCAGCTTAGTGTACGCGAAGTCGAGGCGGACGTCGTCGCGGCAGCGACGACGGACGCCGAGACGAGCCCGTGACATCAGAGCCTCACCAGCTATCATAGGGATTAGGGTGGGGGGGAGGATGGCACCCTTTTATATACCTTTCAAAATTAAAGGGAAACAGAAGTGAACCACTGTGCTTAGTGTAGGTACGCGAAGTTGAGGCGGACGTCGTCGCGGCAACGACGACGGACGCCGAGACGAGCCCGTGACATCAAAGCCTCACCAGCTTAGTGTACGCGAAGTCGAGGCGGACGTCGTCGCGGCAGCGACGACGGACGCCGAGACGAGCCCGTGACATCAGAGCCTCACCAGTTTAGTGTACGCGAAGTCGAGGCAGACGTCGTCGCGGCAGCGACACCGGACGCCGAGACAAACCCGTGACATCAGAGCCTCACAACCTTCGTGAACGCGAAGTCGAGGCAGACGTCGTCGCGGCAGCGACGACGGACGCCGAGACGAGCCCGTGACATCAAAGCCTCACCAGCTTAGTGTACGCGAAGTCGAGGCGGACGTCGTCGCGGCAGCGACGACGGACGCCGAGACGAGCCCGTGACATAAGAGCCTCACCAGCTTACTGTACGCGAAGTCGAGGCGGACGTCGTCGTGGCAACGACGACGGACGCAGAGACGAGCCCGTGACATCAAAGACTCACCAGCTTGGTGTACGCGAACTCGAGGCGGACGTCGTCGCGGCAGCGACGACGGACGCTGAGACGAGCCCGTGACATCAGAGCCTCACCAGCTATCTTACTGTTTAGGGAGGGGGGGTGGTGGGAGGATGGCACACTTTTATATACCTTTCAAAATGAAAAGGAAACAGAAGTGAACCACTGTGCTTAGTGTAGGTACGCGAAGGCGAGGCGGACGTCGTCGCGGCAGCGACGACGGTCGCCGAGATGAACCCGTGACATCAAAGCCTCAGCAGCTTAGTGTACGCGAAGTCGAGGCGGACGTCGTCGCGGCAGCGACGACGGACGCCGAGACGAGCCCATGACATCAGAGCCTCACCAGTTTAGTGTACGCGAAGTCGAGGCAGACGTCGTCGCGGCAGCGACAACGGACGCCGAGACGAGCCCGTGACATCAGAGCCTAACCAGCTTAGTGTACGCGAAGTCGAGGCGGACGTCGTCGCGGCAGCGACGACGGACGCCGAGACGAGCCCGTGACATCAGAGCCTCACCAGCTATCATAGGGATTAGGGTGGGGGGGAGGATGGCACCCTTTTATATACCTTTCAAAATTAAAGGGAAACAGAAGTGAACCACTGTGCTTAGTGTAGGTACGCGAAGTTGAGGCGGACGTCGTCGCGGCAACGACGACGGACGCCGAGACGAGCCCGTGACATCAAAGCCTCACCAGCTTAGTGTACGCGAAGTCGAGGCGGACGTCGTCGCGGCAGCGACGACGGACGCCGAGACGAGCCCGTGACATCAGAGCCTCACCAGTTTAGTGTACGCGAAGTCGAGGCAGACGTCGTCGCGGCAGCGACACCGGACGCCGAGACGAACCCGTGACATCAGCGCCTCACAACCTTCATGAACGCGAAGTCGAGGCAGACGTCGTCGCGGCAGCGACGACGGACGCCGAGACGAGCCCGTGACATCAAAGCCTCAGCAGCTTAGTGTACGCGAAGTCGAGGCGGACGTCGTCGCGGCAGCGACGACGGACGCCGAGACGAGCCCGTGACATAAGAGCCTCACCAGCTTACTGTACGCGAAGTCGAGGCGGACGTCGTCGTGGCAACGACGACGGACGCAGAGACGAGCCCGTGACATCAAAGACTCACCACCTTGGTGTACGCGAAGTCGAGGCGGACGTCGTCGCGGCAGCGACGACGGACGCTGAGACGAGCCCGTGACATCAGAGCCTCACCAGCTATCTTAGGGTTTAGGGTGGGGGGGAGGATGGCACCCTTTTATATATCTTTCAAAATGAAAAGGAAACAGAAGTGAACCACTGTGCTTAGTGTAGGTACGCGAAGTCGAGGCGGACGTCGTCGCGGCAGCGACGACGGACGCCGAGACGAGCCCGTGACATCAAAGCCTCACCAGCTTAGTGGACGCGAAATCAAGGCGGACGTCGTCGCGGCAGCGACGACGGACGCCGAGACGAGCCCGTGACATAAGAGCCTCACCAGCTTACTGTACGCGAAGTCGAGGCGGACGTCGTCGTGGCAACGACGACGGACGCAGAGACGAGCCCGTGACATCAAAGACTCACCAGCTTGGTGTACGCGAAGTCGAGGCGGACGTCGTCGCGGCAGCGACGACGGACGCTGAGACGAGCCCGTGACATCAGAGCCTCACCAGCTATCTTAGGGTTTAGGATGGGGGGGAGGATGGCACCCTTTTATATATCTTTCAAAATAAAAGGGAAACAGAACTGAACCACTGTGCTTAGTGTAGGTACGCGAAGTCGAGGCGAACGTCGTCGCGGCAGCGACGATGGACGCCGAGACGAGCCCGTGACATCAAAGCCTCACCAGCTTAGTGTATGCGAAGTCGAGGCGGACGTCGTCGCGGCAGCGACGACGGACGCCGAGACGAGCCCGTCACATAAGAGCCTCACCAGCTTACTGTACGCGAAGTCGAGGCAGACGTCGTCGCGGCAGCGACAATGGACGCCGAGACGAGCCCGTGACACCAGAGCCTCACCAGCTTAGTGTACGCGAAGTCGAGGCGGACGTCGTCGCGGCAGCGACGACGGATGCCGAGACGAGCCCGTGACATCAGAGCCTCACCAGCTTAGTGTACGCGAAGTCGAGGCGGACGTTGTCGCGGTAGCGACGACGGACGCCGAGATGAGCCCGTGAGATCAGAGCCTCACCAGTTTAGTGTACGCGAAGTCGAGGCAGACGTCGTCGCGGCTGCGACAACGGACGCCGAGACGAGCCCGTGACATCAGAGCCTCACCAGCTTAGTCTACGCGAAGTCGAGGCGAACGTCGTCGCGGCAGCGACGACGGAAGCCGACACGAGCCCGTGACATCAGAGCCTCACCAGCTTAGTGTACCCGAAGTCGAGGCGAACATCGTCGCGGCAGCAACGACGGACGCCGAGACGAGCCCGTGACATAAGAGCCTCACCAGCTTACTGTACGCGAAGTCGAGGCGGACGTCATCGTGGCAACGACGACGGACGCAGAGACGAGCCCGTGACATCAAAGACTCACCAGCTTGGTGTACGCGAAGTCGAGGCGGACGTCGTCGCGGCAGCGACGACGGACGCTGAGACGAGCCCGTGACATCAGAGCCTCACCAGCTATCTTAGGGTTTAGGGTGGGGGGGAGGATGGCACCCTTTTATATATCTTTCAAAATAAAAGGGAAACAGAACTGAACCACTGTGCTTAGTGTAGGTACGCGAAGTCGAGGCGAACGTCGTCGCGGCAGCGACGATGGACGCCGAGACGAGCCCGTGACATCAAAGCCTCACCAGCTTAGTGTATGCGAAGTCGAGGCGGACGTCGTCGCGGCAGCGACGACGGACGCCGAGACGAGCCCGTGACATAAGAGCCTCACCAGCTTACTGTACGCGAAGTCGAGGCAGACGTCGTCGCGGCAGCGACAATGGACGCCGAGACGAGCCCGTGACACCAGAGCCTCACCAGCTTAGTGTACGCGAAGTCGAGGCGGACGTCGTCGCGGCAGCGACGACGGATGCCGAGACGAGCCCGTGACATCAGAGCCTCACCAGCTTAGTGTACGCGAAGTCGAGGCGGACGTTGTCGCGGTAGCGACGACGGACGCCGAGATGAGCCCGTGAGATCAGAGCCTCACCAGTTTAGTGTACGCGAAGTCGAGGCAGACGTCGTCGCGGCTGCGACAACGGACGCCGAGACGAGCCCGTGACATCAGAGCCTCACCAGCTTAGTCTACGCGAAGTCGAGGCGGACGTCGTCGCGGCAGCGACGACGGAAGCCGAGACGAGCCCGTGACATCAGAGCCTCACCAGCTTAGTGTACCCGAAGTCGAGGCGGACGTTGTCGCGGTAGCGACGACGGACGCCGAGATGAGCCCGTGAGATCAGAGCCTCACCAGTTTAGTGTACGCGAAGTCGAGGCAGACGTCGTCGCGGCTGCGACAACGGACGCCGAGACGAGCCCGTGACATCAGAGCCTCACCAGCTTAGTCTACGCGAAGTCGAGGCGGACGTCGTCGCGGCAGCGACGACGGAAGCCGAGACGAGCCCGTGACATCAGAGCCTCACCAGCTTAGTGTACCCGAAGTCGAGGCGAACATCGTCGCGGCAGCAACGACGGACGCCGAGACGAGCCCGTGACATAAGAGCCTCACCAGCTTACTGTACGCGAAGTCGAGGCGGACGTCATCGTGGCAACGACGACGGACGCAGAGACGAGCCCGTGACATCAAAGACTCACCAGCTTGGTGTACGCGAAGTCGAGGCGGACGTCGTCGCGGCAGCGACGACGGACGCTGAGACGAGCCCGTGACATCAGAGCCTCACCAGCTATCTTACTGTTTAGGGAGGGGGGGTGGTGGGAGGATGGCACACTTTTATATACCTTTCAAAATGAAAAGGAAACAGAAGTGAACCACTGTGCTTAGTGTAGGTACGCGAAGGCGAGGCGGACGTCGTCGCGGCAGCGACGACGGTCGCCGAGATGAGCCCGTGACATCAAAGCCTCACCAGCTTAGTGTACGCGAAGTCGAGGCGGACGTCGTCGCGGCAGCGATGACGGACGCCGAGACGAGCCCGTGACATCAGAGCCTCACCAGTTTAGTGTACGCGAAGTCGAGGCAGACGTCGTCGCGGCAGCGACAACGGACGCCGAGACGAGCCCGTGACATCAGAGCCTCACCAGCTTAGTGTACGCGAAGTCGAGGCGGACGTCGTCGCGGCAGCGACGACGGACGCCGAGACGAGCCCGTGACATCAGAGCCTCACCAGCTATCATAGGGATTAGGGTGGGGGGAGGATGGCACCCTTTTATATACCTTTCAAAATTAAAGGGAAACATAAGTGAACCACTGTGCTTAGTGTAGGTACGCGAAGTTGAGGCGGACGTCGTCGCGGCAACGACGACGGACGCCGAGACGAGCCCGTGACATCAAAGCCTCACCAGCTTAGTGTACGCGAAGTCGAGGCGGACGTCGTCGCGGCAGCGACGACGGACGCCGAGACGAGCCCGTGACATCAGAGCCTCACCAGTTTAGTGTACGCGAAGTCGAGGCAGACGTCGTCGCGGCAGCGACACCGGACGCCGAGACGAACCCGTGACATCAGAGCCTCACAACCTTCGTGAACGCGAAGTCGAGGCAGACGTCGTCGCGGCAGCGACGACGGACGCCGAGACGAGCCCGTGACATCAAAGCCTCACCAGCTTAGTGTACGCGAAGTCGAGGCGGACGTCGTCGCGGCAGCGACGACGGACGCCGAGACGAGCCCGTGACATAAGAGCCTCACCAGCTTACTGTACGCGAAGTCGAGGCGGACGTCGTCGTGGCAACGACGACGGACGCAGAGACGAGCCCGTGACATCAAAGACTCACCAGCTTGGTGTACGCGAAGTCGAGGCGGACGTCGTCGCGGCAGCGACGACGGACGCTGAGACGAGCCCGTGACATCAGAGCCTCACCAGCTATCTTAGGGTTTAGGGTGGGGGGGAGGATGGCACCCTTTTATATATCTTTCAAAATGAAAAGGAAACAGAAGTGAACCACTGTGCTTAGTGTAGGTACGCGAAGTCGAGGCGGACGTCGTCGCGGCAGCGACGACGGACGCCGAGACGAGCCCGTGACATGAAAGCCTCACCAGCTTAGTGTACGCGAAGTCAAGGCGGACGTCGTCGCGGCAGCGACGACGGATGCCGAGACGAGCCCGTGACATAAGAGCCTCACCAGCTTACTGTACGCGAAGTCGAGGCGGACGTCGTCGTGGCAACGACGACGGACGCTGAGACGAGCCCGTGACATCAGAGCCTCACCAGCTATCTTACGGTTTAGGGCGGGGGGGGGTGGTGGGAGGATGGCACACTTTTATATACCTTTCAAAATGAAAAGGAAACAGAAGTGAACCACTGTGCTTAGTGTAGGTACGCGAAGGCGAGGCGTACGTCGTCGCGGCAGCGACGACGGACGCCGAGATGAGCCCGTGACATCAAAGCCTCACCAGCTTAGTGTACGCGAAGTCGAGGCGGACGTCGTCGCGGCAGCGACGACGGACGCCGAGACGAGCCCGTGACATCAGAGCCTCACCAGTTTAGTGTACGCGAAGTCGAGGCAGACGTCGTCGCGGCAGCGACAACGGACGCCGAGACGAGCCCGTGACATCAGAGCCTCACCAGCTTAGTGTACACGAAGTCGAGGCGGACGTCGTCGCGGCAGCGACGACGGATGCCGAGACGAGCCCGTGACATCAGAGCCTCACCAGCTTAGTGTACGCGAAGTCGAGGCGGACGTTGTCGCGGCAGCGACGACGGACGCCTAGATGAGCCCGTGAGATCAGAGCCTCACCAGTTTAGTGTACGCGAAGTCGAGGCAGACGTCGTCGCGGCAGCGACAACGGACGCCGAGACGAGCCCGTGACATCAGAGCCTCACCAGCTTAGTGTACGCGAAGTCGAGGCGGACGTCGTCGGGGCAGCGACAACGTACGCCGAGACGAGCCCGTGACATCAGAGCCTCACCAGCTTAGTGTACCCGAAGTCGAGGCGAACATCGTCGCGGCAGCGACGACGGACGCCGAGACGAGCCCGTGACATCAGAGCCTCACCAGCTATCATAGGGATTAGGGTGGGGGGGAGGATGGCACCCTTTTATATACCTTTCAAAATTAAAGGGAAACAGAAGTGAACCACTGTCCTTAGTGTAGGTACGCAAAGTTGAGGCGGACGTCGTCGCGGCAACGACGACGGACGCCGAGACGAGCCCGTGACATCAAAGCCTCACCAGCTTAGTGTACGCGAAGTCGAGGCGGACGTCGTCGCGGCAGCGACGACGGACGCCGAGACGAGCCCGTGACATCAGAGCCTCACCAGTTTAGTGTACGCGAAGTCGAGGCAGACGTCGTCGCGGCAGCGACACCGGACGCCGAGACGAACCCGTGACATCAGAGCCTCACAACCTTCGTGAACGCGAAGTCGAGGCAGACGTCGTCGCGGCAGCGACAACGGACGCCGAGACGAGCCCGTGAGATCAGAGCCTCACCAGTTTAGTGTACGCGAAGTCGAGGCAGACGTCGTCGAGGCAGACGTCGTCGCGGCAGCGACAACGGACGCCGAGACGAGCCCGTGACATCAGAGCCTCAGCAGCTTAGTCTACGCGAAGTCGAGGCGGACGTCGTCGCGGCAGCGACGACGGAAGCCGAGACGAGCCCGTGACATCAGAGCCTCACCAGCTTAGTGTACCCGAAGTCGAGGCGAACATCGTCGCGGCAGCAACGACGGACGCCGAGACGAGCCCGTGACATAAGAGCCTCACCAGCTTACTGTACGCGAAGTCGAGGCGGACGTCATCGTGGCAACGACGACGGACGCAGAGACGAGCCCGTGACATCAAAGACTCACCAGCTTGGTGTACGCGAAGTCGAGGCGGACGTCGTCGCGGCAGCGACGACGGACGCTGAGACGAGCCCGTGACATCAGAGCCTCACCAGCTATCTTACTGTTTAGGGAGGGGGGGTGGTGGGAGGATGGCACACTTTTATATACCTTTCAAAATGAAAAGGAAACAGAAGTGAACCACTGTGCTTACTGTAGGTACGCGAAGGCGAGGCGGACGTCGTCGCGGCAGCGACGACGGTCGCCGAGATGAGCCCGTGACATCAAAGCCTCACCAGCTTAGTGTACGCGAAGTCGAGGCGGACGTCGTCGCGGCAGCGATGACGGACGCCGAGACGAGCCCGTGACATCAGAGCCTCACCAGTTTAGTGTACGCGAAGTCGAGGCAGACGTCGTCGCGGCACCGACAACGGACGCCGAGACGAGCCCGTGACATCAGAGCCTCACCAGCTTAGTGTACGCGAAGTCGAGGCGGACGTCGTCGCGGCAGCGACGACGGACGCCGAGACGAGCCCGTGATATCAGAGCCTCACCAGCTATCATAGGGATTAGGGTGGGGGGAGGATGGCACCCTTTTATATACCTTTCAAAATTAAAGGGAAACATAAGTGAACCACTGTGCTTAGTGTAGGTACGCGAAGTTGAGGCGGACGTCGTCGCGGCAACGACGACGGACGCCGAGACGAGCCCGTGACATCAAAGCCTCACCAGCTTAGTGTACGCGAAGTCGAGGTGGACGTCGTCGCGGCAGCGACGACGGACGCCGAGACGAGCCCGTGACATCAGAGCCTCACCAGTTTAGTGTACGGGAAGTCGAGGCAGACGTCGTCGCGGCAGCGACACCGGACGCCGAGACGAACCCGTGACATCAGAGCCTCACAACCTTCGTGAATGCGAAGTCGAGGCAGACGTCGTCGCGGCAGCGACAACGGACGCCGAGGCGAGCCCGTGAGATCAGAGCCTCACCAGTTTAGTGTACGCGAAGTCGTAGCAGACGTCGTCGCGGCAGCGACAACGGACGCCGAGACGAGCCCGTGACATCAGAGCCTCAGCAGCTTAGTCTACGCGAAGTCGAGGCGGACGTCGTCGCGGCAGCGACGACGGACGCCGAGACGAGCCCGTGACATCAGAGCCTCACCAGCTTAGTGTACGCGAAGTCGAGGCGAACATCGTCGCGGCAGCAACGACGGACGCCGAGACGAGCCCGTGACATAAGAGCCTCACCAGCTTACTGTACGCGAAGTCGAGGCGGACGTCATCGTGGCAACGACGACGGACGCAGAGACGAGCCCGTGACATCAAAGACTCACCAGCTTGGTGTACGCGAAGTCGAGGCGGACGTCGTCGCGGCAGCGACGACGGACGCTGAGACGAGCCCGTGACATCAGAGCCTCACCAGCTATCTTACTGTTTAGGGAGGGGGGGTGGTGGGAGGATGGCACACTTTTATATACCTTTCAAAATGAAAAGGAAACAGAAGTGAACCACTGTGCTTACTGTAGGTACGCGAAGGCGAGGCGGACGTCGTCGCGGCAGCGACGACGGTCGCCGAGATGAGCCCGTGACATCAAAGCCTCACCAGCTTAGTGTACGCGAAGTCGAGGCGGACGTCGTCGCGGCAGCGATGACGGACGCCGAGACGAGCCCGTGACATCAGAGCCTCACCAGTTTAGTGTACGCGAAGTCGAGGCAGACGTCGTCGCGGCACCGACAACGGACGCCGAGACGAGCCCGTGACATCAGAGCCTCACCAGCTTAGTGTACGCGAAGTCGAGGCGGACGTCGTCGCGGCAGCGACGACGGACGCCGAGACGAGCCCGTGACATCAGAGCCTCACCAGCTATCATAGGGATTAGGGTGGGGGGAGGATGGCACCCTTTTATATACCTTTCAAAATTAAAGGGAAACATAAGTGAACCACTGTGCTTAGTGTAGGTACGCGAAGTTGAGGCGGACGTCGTCGCGGCAACGACGACGGACGCCGAGACGAGCCTGTGACATCAAAGCCTCACCAGCTTAGTGTACGCGAAGTCGAGGCGGACGTCGTCGCGGCAGCGACGACGGACGCCGAGACGAGCCCGTGACATCAGAGCCTCACCAGTTTAGTGTACGGGAAGTCGAGGCAGACGTCGTCGCGGCAGCGACACCGGACGCCGAGACGAACCCGTGACATCAGAGCCTCACAACCTTCGTGAACGCGAAGTCGAGGCAGACGTCGTCGCGGCAGCGACGACGGACGCCGAGACGAGCCCGTGACATCAAAGCCTCACCAGCTTAGTGTACGCGAAGTCGAGGCGGACGTCGTCGCGGCAGCGACGACGGACGCCGAGACGAGCCCGTGACATAAGAGCCTCACCAGCTTACTGTACGCGAAGTCGAGGCGGACGTCGTCGTGGCAACGACGACGGACGCAGAGACGAGCCCGTGACATCAAAGACTCACCAGCTTAGTCTACGCGAAGTCGAGGCGGACGTCGTCGCGGCAGCGACGACGGAAGCCGAGACGAGCCCGTGACATCAGAGCCTCACCAGCTTAGTGTACCCGAAGTCGAGGCGAACATCGTCGCGGCAGCAACGACGGACGCCGAGACGAGCCCGTGACATAAGAGCCTCACCAGCTTACTGTACGCGAAGTCGAGGCGGACGTCATCGTGGCAACGACGACGGACGCAGAGACGAGCCCGTGACATCAAAGACTCACCAGCTTGGTGTACGCGAAGTCGAGGCGGACGTCGTCGCGGCAGCGACGACGGACGCTGAGACGAGCCCGTGACATCAGAGCCTCACCAGCTATCTTACTGTTTAGGGAGGGGGGGTGGTGGGAGGATGGCACACTTTTATATACCTTTCAAAATGAAAAGGAAACAGAAGTGAACCACTGTGCTTAGTGTAGGTACGCGAAGGCGAGGCGGACGTCGTCGCGGCAGCGACGACGGTCGCCGAGATGAGCCCGTGACATCAAAGCCTCACCAGCTTAGTGTACGCGAAGTCGAGGCGGACGTCGTCGCGGCAGCGATGACGGACGCCGAGACGAGCCCGTGACATCAGAGCCTCACCAGTTTAGTGTACGCGAAGTCGAGGCAGACGTCGTCGCGGCAGCGACAACGGACGCCGAGACGAGGCCGTGACATCAGAGCCTCACCAGCTTAGTGTACGCGAAGTCGAGGCGGACGTCGTCGCGGCAGCGACGACGGACGCCGAGACGAGCCCGTGACATCAGAGCCTCACCAGCTATCATAGGGATTAGGGTGGGGGGAGGATGGCACCCTTTTATATACCTTTCAAAATTAAAGGGAAACATAAGTGAACCACTGTGCTTAGTGTAGGTACGCGAAGTTGAGGCGGACGTCGTCGCGGCAACGACGACGGACGCCGAGACGAGCCCGTGACATCAAAGCCTCACCAACTTAGTGTACGCGAAGTCGAGGCGGACGTCGTCGCGGCAGCGACGACGGACGCCGAGACGAGCCCGTGACATCAGAGCCTCACCAGTTTAGTGTACGCGAAGTCGAGGCAGACGTCGTCGCGGCAGCGACACCGGACGCCGAGACGAACCCGTGACATCAGAGCCTCACAACCTTCGTGAACGCGAAGTCGAGGCAGACGTCGTCGCGGCAGCGACGACGGACGCCGAGACGAGCCCGTGACATCAAAGCCTCACCAGCTTAGTGTACGCGAAGTCGAGGCGGACGTCGTCGCGGCAGCGACGACGGACGCCCAGACGAGCCCGTGACATAAGAGCCTCACCAGCTTACTGTACGCGAAGTCGAGGCGGACGTCGTCGTGGCAACGACGACGGACGCAGAGACGAGCCCGTGACATCAAAGACTCACCAGCTTGGTGTACGCGAAGTCGAGGCGGACGTCGTCGCGGCAGCGACGACGGACGCTGAGACGAGCCCGTGACATCAGAGCCTCACCAGCTATCTTAGGGTTTAGGGTGGGGGGGAGGATGGCACCCTTTTATATATCTTTCAAAATGAAAAGGAAACAGAAGTGAACCACTGTGCTTAGTGTAGGTACGCGAAGTCGAGGCGGACGTCGTCGCGGCAGCGACGACGGACGCCGAGACGAGCCCGTGACATGAAAGCCTCACCAGCTTAGTGTACGCGAAGTCAAGGCGGACGTCGTCGCGGCAGCGACGACGGATGCCGAGACGAGCCCGTGACATAAGAGCCTCACCAGCTTACTGTACGCGAAGTCGAGGCGGACGTCGTCGTGGCAACGACGACGGACGCTGAGACGAGCCCGTGACATCAGAGCCTCACCAGCTATCTTACGGTTTAGGGCGGGGGGGGGGGGTGGTGGGAGGATGGCACACTTTTATATACCTTTCAAAATAAAAAGGAAACAGAAGTGAACCACTGTGCTTAGTGTAGGTACGCGAAGGCGAGGCGTACGTCGTCGCGGCAGCGACGACGGACGCCGAGATGAGCCCGTGACATCAAAGCCTCACCAGCTTAGTGTACGCGAAGTCGAGGCGGACGTCGTCGCGGCAGCGACGACGGACGCCGAGACGAGCCCGTGACATCAGAGCCTCACCAGTTTAGTGTACGCGAAGTCGAGGCAGACGTCGTCGCGGCAGCGACAACGGACGCCGAGACGAGCCCGTGACATCAGAGCCTCACCAGCTTAGTGTACACGAAGTCGAGGCGGACGTCGTCGCGGCAGCGACGACGGATGCCGAGACGAGCCCGTGACATCAGAGCCTCACCAGCTTAGTGTACGCGAAGTCGAGGCGGACGTTGTCGCGGCAGCGACGACGGACGCCTAGATGAGCCCGTGAGATCAGAGCCTCACCAGTTTAGTGTACGCGAAGTCGAGGCAGACGTCGTCGCGGCAGCGACAACGGACGCCGAGACGAGCCCGTGACATCAGAGCCTCACCAGCTTAGTGTACGCGAAGTCGAGGCGGACGTCGTCGCGGCAGCGACAACGTACGCCGAGACGAGCCCGTGACATCAGAGCCTCACCAGCTTAGTGTACCCGAAGTCGAGGCGAACATCGTCGCGGCAGCGACGACGGACGCCGAGACGAGCCGGTGACATCAGAGCCTCACCAGCTTAGTGTACACGAAGTCGAGGCGGACGTCGTCGCGGCAGCGACGACGGATGCCGAGACGAGCCCGTGAGATCAGAGCCTCACCAGTTTAGTGTACGCGAAGTCGAGGCGTACGTCGTCGCGGCAGCGACGACGGACGCCAAGATGAGCCCGTGACATCAAAGCCTCACCAGCTTAGTGTACGCGAAGTCGAGGCGGACGTCGTCGCGGCAGCGACGACGGACGCCGAGACGAGCCCGTGACATCAGAGCCTCACCAGTTTAGTGTACGCGAAGTCGAGGCAGACGTCGTCGCGGCAGCGACAACGGACGCCGAGACGAGCCCGTGACATCAGAGCCTCACCAGCTTAGTGTACACGAAGTCGAGGCGGACGTCGTCGCGGCAGCGACGACGGATGCCGAGACGAGCCCGTGACATCAGAGCCTCACCAGCTTAGTGTACGCGAAGTCGAGGCGGACGTTGTCGCGGCAGCGACGACGGACGCCTAGATGAGCCCGTGAGATCAGAGCCTCACCAGTTTAGTGTACGCGAAGTCGAGGCAGACGTCGTCGCGGCAGCGACAACGGACGCCGAGACGAGCCCGTGACATCAGAGCCTCACCAGCTTAGTGTACGCGAAGTCGAGGCGGACGTCGTCGCGGCAGCGACAACGTACGCCGAGACGAGCCCGTGACATCAGAGCCTCACCAGCTTAGTGTACCCGAAGTCGAGGCGAACATCGTCGCGGCAGCGACGACGGACGCCGAGACGAGCCCGTGACATCAGAGCCTCACCAGCTATCATAGGGATTAGGGTGGGGGGGAGGATGGCACCCTTTTATATACCTTTCAAAATTAAAGGGAAACAGAAGTGAACCACTGTGCTTAGTGTAGGTACGCGAAGTTGAGGCGGACGTCGTCGCGGCAACGACGACGGACGCCGAGACGAGCCCGTGACATCAAAGCCTCACCAGCTTAGTGTACGCGAAGTCGAGGCGGACGTCGTCGCGGCAGCGACGACGGACGCCGAGACGAGCCCGTGACATCAGAGCCTCACCAGTTTAGTGTACGCGAAGTCGAGGCAGACGTCGTCGCGGCAGCGACACCGGACGCCGAGACGAACCCGTGACATCAGAGCCTCACAACCTTCGTGAACGCGAAGTCGAGGCAGACGTCGTCGCGGCAGCGACAACGGACGCCGAGACGAGCCCGTGAGATCAGAGCCTCACCAGTTTAGTGTACGCGAAGTCGAGGCAGACGTCGTCGCGGCAGCGACAACGGACGCCGAGACGAGCCCGTGACATCAGAGCCTCAGCAGCTTAGTCTACGCGAAGTCGAGGCGGACGTCGTCGCGGCAGCGACGACGGAAGCCGAGACGAGCCCGTGACATCAGAGCCTCACCAGCTTAGTGTACCCGAAGTCGAGGCGAACATCGTCGCGGCAGCAACGACGGACGCCGAGACGAGCCCGTGACATAAGAGCCTCACCAGCTTACTGTACGCGAAGTCGAGGCGGACGTCATCGTGGCAACGACGACGGACGCAGAGACGAGCCCGTGACATCAAAGACTCACCAGCTATCTTACTGTTTAGGGAGGGGGGGTGGTGGGAGGATGGCACACTTTTATATACCTTTCAAAATGAAAAGGAAACAGAAGTGAACCACTGTGCTTACTGTAGGTACGCGAAGGCGAGGCGGACGTCGTCGCGGCAGCGACGACGGTCGCCGAGATGAGCCCGTGACATCAAAGCCTCACCAGCTTAGTGTACGCGAAGTCGAGGCGGACGTCGTCGCGGCAGCGATGACGGACGCCGAGACGAGCCCGTGACATCAGAGCCTCACCAGTTTAGTGTACGCGAAGTCGAGGCAGACGTCGTCGCGGCACCGACAACGGACGCCGAGACGAGCCCGTGACATCAGAGCCTCACCAGCTTAGTGTACGCGAAGTCGAGGCGGACGTCGTCGCGGCAGCGACGACGGACGCCGAGACGAGCCCGTGACATCAGAGCCTCACCAGCTATCATAGGGATTAGGGTGGGGGGAGGATGGCACCCTTTTATATACCTTTCAAAATTAAAGGGAAACATAAGTGAACCACTGTGCTTAGTGTAGGTACGCGAAGTTGAGGCGGACGTCGTCGCGGCAACGACGACGGACGCCGAGACGAGCCCGTGACATCAAAGCCTCACCAGCTTAGTGTACGCGAAGTCGAGGCAGACGTCGTCGCGGCAGCGACACCGGACGCCGAGACGAACCCGTGACATCAGAGCCTCACCATTTTACTGTACGAGAAGTCGAGGCGGACGCCGTCGCGGCAACGACGACGGACGCAGAGATGGGCCCGTGACATCAAAGCCTCACCAACTTGGTTTACGCGAAGTCGAGGCGGACGTTGCCGCGACGGACGCCGAGACGAGCCCGTGACATCAAAGCCTCACCAGATTAGTGTACGCGAAGTCGAGGCGGACGTCGTCGCGGCAGCGACGACGGACGCCGAGACGAGCCCGTGACATAAGAGCCTCACCAGCTTACTGTACGCGAAGTCGAGGCGGACGTCGTCGTGGCAACGACGACGGACGCAGAGACGAGCCCGTGACATCAAAGACTCACCAGCTTGGTGTACGCGAAGTCGAGGCGGACGTCGTCGCGGCAGCGACGACGGACGCTGAGACGAGCCCGTGACATCAGAGCCTCACCAGCTATCTTAGGGTTTAGGGTGGGGGGGAGGATGGCACCCTTTTATATATCTTTCAAAATGAAAAGGAAACAGAAGTGAACCACTGTGCTTAGTGTAGGTACGCGAAGTCGAGGCGGACGTCGTCGCGGCAGCGACGACGGACGCCGAGACGAGCCCGTGACATCAAAGCCTCACCAGCTTAGTGTACGCGAAGTCAAGGCGGACGTCGTCGCGGCAGCGACGACGGACGCCGAGACGAGCCCGTGACATAAGAGCCTCACCACCTTACTGTACGCGAAGTCGAGGCGGACGTCGTCGTGGCAACGACGACGGACGCAGAGACGAGCCCGTGACATCAAAGACTCACCAGCTTGGTGTATGCGAAGTCGAGGCGGACGTCGTCGCGGCAGCGACGACGGACGCTGAGACGAGCCCGTGACATCAGAGCCTCACCAGCTATCTTACGGTTTAGGGCGGGGGGGGGGGGGTGGTGGGAGGATGGCACACTTTTATATACCTTTCAAAATGAAAAGGAAACAGAAGTGAACCACTGTGCTTAGTGTAGGTACGCGACGACGGACGCCGAGATGAGCCCGTGACATCAAAGCCTCACCAGCTTAGTGTACGCAAAGTCGAGGCGGACGTCGTCGCGGCAGCGACGACGGACGCCGAGACGAGCCCGTGACATCAGAGCCTCACCAGTTTAGTGTACGCGAAGTCGAGGCAGACGTCGTCGCGGCACCGACAACGGACGCCGAGACGAGCCCGTGACATCAGAGCCTCACCAGCTTAGTGTACGCGAAGTCGAGGCGGACGTCGTCGCGGCAGCGACGACGGACGCCGAGACAAGCCCGTGACATCAGAGCCTCACCAGCTATCATAGGGATTAGGGTGGGGGGAGGATGGCACCCTTTTATATACCTTTCAAAATTAAAGGGAAACATAAGTGAACCACTGTGCTTAGTGTAGGTACGCGAAGTTGAGGCGGACGTCGTCGCGGCAACGACGACGGACGCCGAGACGAGCCCGTGACATCAAAGCCTCACCAGCTTAGTGTACGCGAAGTCGAGGCAGACGTCGTCGCGGCAGCGACACCGGACGCCGAGACGAACCCGTGACATCAGAGCCTCACCATTTTACTGTACGAGAAGTCGAGGCGGACGCCGTCGCGGCAACGACGACGGACGCAGAGATGGGCCCGTGACATCAAAGCCTCACCAACTTGGTTTACGCGAAGTCGAGGCGGACGTTGCCGCGACGGACGCCGAGACGAGCCCGTGACATCAAAGCCTCACCAGATTAGTGTACGCGAAGTCGAGGCGGACGTCGTCGCGGCAGCGACGACGGACGCCGAGACGAGCCCGTGACATAAGAGCCTCACCAGCTTACTGTACGCGAAGTCGAGGCGGACGTCGTCGTGGCAACGACGACGGACGCAGAGACGAGCCCGTGACATCAAAGACTCACCAGCTTGGTGTACGCGAAGTCGAGGCGGACGTCGTCGCGGCAGCGACGACGGACGCTGAGACGAGCCCGTGACATCAGAGCCTCACCAGCTATCTTAGGGTTTAGGGTGGGGGGGAGGATGGCACCCTTTTATATATCTTTCAAAATGAAAAGGAAACAGAAGTGAACCACTGTGCTTAGTGTAGGTACGCGAAGTCGAGGCGGACGTCGTCGCGGCAGCGACGACGGACGCCGAGACGAGCCCGTGACATCAAAGCCTCACCAGCTTAGTGTACGCGAAGTCAAGGCGGACGTCGTCGCGGCAGCGACGACGGACGCCGAGACGAGCCCGTGACATAAGAGCCTCACCACCTTACTGTACGCGAAGTCGAGGCGGACGTCGTCGTGGCAACGACGACGGACGCAGAGACGAGCCCGTGACATCAAAGACTCACCAGCTTGGTGTATGCGAAGTCGAGGCGGACGTCGTCGCGGCAGTGACGACGGACGCTGAGACGAGCCCGTGACATCAGAGCCTCACCAGCTATCTTACGGTTTAGGGCGGGGGGGGGGTGGTGGGAGGATGGCACACTTTTATATACCTTTCAAAATGAAAAGGAAACAGAAGTGAACCACTGTGCTTACTGTAGGTACGCGAAGGCGAGGCGGACGTCGTCGCGGCAGCGACGACGGTCGCCGAGATGAGCCCGTGACATCAAAGCCTCACCAGCTTAGTGTACGCGAAGTCGAGGCGGACGTCGTCGCGGCAGCGATGACGGACGCCGAGACGAGCCCGTGACATCAGAGCCTCACCAGTTTAGTGTACGCGAAGTCGAGGCAGACGTCGTCGCGGCACCGACAACGGACGCCGAGACGAGCCCGTGACATCAGAGCCTCACCAGCTTAGTGTACGCGAAGTCGAGGCGGACGTCGTCGCGGCAGCGACGACGGACGCCGAGACGAGCCCGTGACATCAGAGCCTCACCAGCTTAGTGTACGCGAAGTCGAGGCGGACGTTGTCGCGGCAGCGACGACGGACGCCTAGATGAGCCCGTGAGATCAGAGCCTCACCAGTTTAGTGTACGCGAAGTCGAGGCAGACGTCGTCGCGGCAGCGACAACGGACGCCGAGACGAGCCCGTGACATCAGAGCCTCACCAGCTTAGTGTACGCGAAGTCGAGGCGGACGTCGTCGCGGCAGCGACGACGGACGCCGAGACGAGCCCGTGACATCAGAGCCTCACCAGCTTAGTGTACCCGAAGTCGAGGCGAACATCGTCGCGGCAGCGACGACGGACGCCGAGACGAGCCCGTGACATCAGAGCCTCACCAGCTATCATAGGGATTAGGGTGGGGGGGAGGATGGCACCCTTTTATATACCTTTCAAAATTAAAGGGAAACAGAAGTGAACCACTGTGCTTAGTGTAGGTACGCGAAGTTGAGGCGGACGTCGTCGCGGCAACGACGACGGACGCCGAGACGAGCCCGTGACATCAAAGCCTCACCAGCTTAGTGTACGCGAAGTCGAGGCGGACGTCGTCGCGGCAGCGACGACGGACGCCGAGACGAGCCCGTGACATCAGAGCCTCACCAGTTTAGTGTACGCGAAGTCGAGGCAGACGTCGTCGCGGCAGCGAGAACGGACGCCGAGACGAACCCGTGACATCAGAGCCTCACCAGCTTCGTGAACGCGAAGTCGAGGCGGACGTCGTCGCGGCAGCGACGACGGACGCCGAGACGAGCCCGTGACATCAAAGCCTCACCAGCTTAGTGTACGCGAAGTCGAGGCGAACATCGTCGCGGCAGCAACGACGGACGCCGAGACGAGCCCGTGACATAAGAGCCTCACCATCTTACTGTACGCGAAGTCGAGGCGGACGTCATCGTGGCAACGACGACGGACGCAGAGACGAGCCCGTGACATCAAAGACTCACCAGCTTGGTGTACGCGAAGTCGAGGCGGACGTCGTCGCGGCAGCGACGACGGACGCTGAGACGAGCCCGTGACATCAGAGCCTCACCAGCTATCTTACTGTCTAGGGAGGGGGGGTGGTGGGAGGATGGCACACTTTTATATACCTATCAAAATGAAAAGGAAACAGAAGTGAACCACTGTGCTTAGTGTAGGTACGCGAAGGCGAGGCGGACGTCGTCGCGGCAGCGACGACGGTCGCCGAGATGAGCCCGTGACATCAAAGCCTCACCAGCTTAGTGTACGCGAAGTCGAGGCGGACGTCGTCGCGGCAGCGATGACGGACGCCGAGACGAGCCCGTGACATCAGAGCCTCACCAGTTTAGTGTACGCGAAGTCGAGGCAGACGTCGTCGCGGCAGCGACAACGGACGCCGAGACGAGCCCGTGACATCAGAGCCTCACCAGCTTAGTGTACGCGAAGTCGAGGCGGACGTCGTCGCGGCAGCGACGACGGACGCCGAGACGAGCCCGTGACATCAGAGCCTCACCAGTTTAGTGTACGCGAAGTCGAGGCAGACGTCGTCGCGGCAGCGACAACGGACGCCGAGACGAGCCCGTGACATCAGAGCCTCACCAGCTTAGTGTACACGAAGTCGAGGCGGACGTCGTCGCGGCAGCGACGACGGATGCCGAGACGAGCCCGTGACATCAGAGCCTCACCAGCTTAGTGTACGCGAAGTCGAGGCGGACGTTGTCGCGGCAGCGACGACGGACGCCTAGATGAGCCCGTGAGATCAGAGCCTCACCAGTTTAGTGTACGCGAAGTCGAGGCAGACGTCGTCGCGGCAGCGACAACGGACGCCGAGACGAGCCCGTGACATCAGAGCCTCACCAGCTTAGTGTACGCGAAGTCGAGGCGGACGTCGTCGCGGCAGCGACAACGTACGCCGAGACGAGCCCGTGACATAAGAGCCTCACCAGCTTACTGTACGCGAAGTCGAGGCGGACGTCGTCGTGGCAACGACGACGGACGCAGAGACGAGCCCGTGACATCAAAGACTCACCAGCTTGGTGTACGCGAAGTCGAGGCGGACGTCGTCGCGGCAGCGACGACGGACGCTGAGACGAGCCCGTGACATCAGAGCCTCACCAGCTATCTTAGGGTTTAGGGTGGGGGGAGGATTTCACCCTTTTATATATCTTTCAAAATGAAAAGGAACCAGAAGTGAACCACTGTGCTTAGTGTAGGTACGCGAAGTCGAGGCGGACGTCGTCGCGGCAGCGACGACGGACGCCGAGACGAGCCCGTGACATCAAAGCCTCACCAGCTTAGTGTACGCGAAGTCAAGGCGGACGTCGTCGCGGCAGCGACGACGGACGCCGAGACGAGCCCGTGACATAAGAGCCTCACCAGCTTACTGTACGCGAAGTCGAGGCGGACGTCGTCGTGGCAACGACGACGGACGCAGAGACGAGCCCGTGACATCAAAGACTCACCAGCTTGGTGTATGCGAAGTCGAGGCGGACGTCGTCGCGGCAGCGACGACGGACGCTGAGACGAGCCCGTGACATCAGAGCCTCACCAGCTATCTTACGGTTTAGGGCGGGGGGGGGGGGTGGTGGGAGGATGGCACACTTTTATATACCTTTCAAAATGAAAAGGAAACAGAAGTGAACCACTGTGCTTAGTGTAGGTACGCGAAGGCGAGGCGTACGTCGTCGCGGCAGCGACGACGGACGCCGAGATGAGCCCGTGACATCAAAGCCTCACCAGCTTAGTGTACGCAAAGTCGAGGCGGACGTCGTCGCGGCAGCGACGACGGACGCCGAGACGAGCCCGTGACATCAGAGCCTCACCAGTTTAGTGTACGCGAAGTCGAGGCAGACGTCGTCGCGGCAGCGACAACGGACGCCGAGACGAGCCCGTGACATCAGAGCCTCACCAGCTTAGTGTACACGAAGTCGAGGCGGACGTCGTCGCGGCAGCGACGACGGATGCCGAGACGAGCCCGTGACATCAGAGCCTCACCAGCTTAGTGTACGCGAAGTCGAGGCGGACGTTGTCGCGGCAGCGACGACGGACGCCTAGATGAGCCCGTGAGATCAGAGCCTCACCAGTTTAGTGTACGCGAAGTCGAGGCAGACGTCGTCGCGGCAGCGACAACGGACGCCGAGACGAGCCCGTGACATCAGAGCCTCACCAGCTTAGTGTACGCGAAGTCGAGGCGGACGTCGTCGCGGCAGCGACGACGGACGCCGAGACGAGCCCGTGACATCAGAGCCTCACCAGCTTAGTGTACCCGAAGTCGAGGCGAACATCGTCGCGGCAGCGACGACGGACGCCGAGACGAGCCCGTGACATCAGAGCCTCACCAGCTATCATAGGGATTAGGGTGGGGGGGAGGATGGCACCCTTTTATATACCTTTCAAAATTAAAGGGAAACAGAAGTGAACCACTGTGCTTAGTGTAGGTACGCGAAGTTGAGGCGGACGTCGTCGCGGCAACGACGACGGACGCCGAGACGAGCCCGTGACATCAAAGCCTCACCAGCTTAGTGTACGCAAAGTCGAGGCGGACGTCGTCGCGGCAGCGACGACGGACGCCGAGACGAGCCCGTGACATCAGAGCCTCACCAGTTTAGTGTACGCGAAGTCGAGGCAGACGTCGTCGCGGCAGCGAGAACGGACGCCGAGACGAACCCGTGACATCAGAGCCTCACCAGCTTCGTGAACGCGAAGTCGAGGCGAACATCGTCGCGGCAGCAACGACGGACGCCGAGACGAGCCCGTGACATAAGAGCCTCACCAGCTTACTGTACGCGAAGTCGAGGCGGACGTCATCGTGGCAGCGACGACGGACGCCGAGACGAGCCCGTGACATCAGAGCCTCACCAGCTTAGTGTACCCGAAGTCGAGGCGAACATCGTCGCGGCAGCGACGACGGACGCCGAGACGAGCCCGTGACATCAAAGCCTCACCAGCTTAGTGTACGCGAAGTCGAGGCGAACATCGTCGCGGCAGCAACGACGGACGCCGAGACGAGCCCGTGACATAAGAGCCTCACCAGCTTACTGTACGCGAAGTCGAGGCGGACGTCATCGTGGCAACGACGACGGACGCAGAGACGAGCCCGTGACATCAAAGACTCACCAGCTTGGTGTACGCGAAGTCGAGGCGGACGTCGTCGCGGCAGCGACGACGGACGCTGAGACGAGCCCGTGACATCAGAGCCTCACCAGCTATCTTACTGTCTAGGGAGGGGGGGTGGTGGGAGGATGGCACACTTTTATATACCTTTCAAAATGAAAAGGAAACAGAAGTGAACCACTGTGCTTAGTGTAGGTACGCGAAGGCGAGGCGGACGTCGTCGCGGCAGCGACGACGGTCGCCGAGATGAGCCCGTGACATCAAAGCCTCACCAGCTTAGTGTACGCGAAGTCGAGGCGGACGTCGTCGCGGCAGCGATGACGGACGCCGAGACGAGCCCGTGACATCAGAGCCTCACCAGTTTAGTGTACGGGAAGTCGAGGCAGACGTCGTCGCGGCAGCGACAACGAACGCCGAGACGAGCCCGTGACATCAGAGCCTCACCAGCTTAGTGTACGCGAAGTCGAGGCGGACGTCGTCGCGGCAGCGACGACGGACGCCGAGACGAGCCCGTGACATCAGAGCCTCACCAGCTATCATAGGGATTAGGGTGGGGGGAGGATGGCACCCTTTTATATACCTTTCAAAATTAAAGGGAAACATAAGTGAACCACTGTGCTTAGTGTAGGTACGCGAAGTTGAGGCGGACGTCGTCGCGGCAACGACGACGGACGCCGAGACGAGCCCGTGACATCAAAGCCTCACCAGCTTAGTGTACGCGAAGTCGAGGCGGACGTCGTCGCGGCAGCGACGACGGACGCCGAGACGAGCCCGTGACATCAGAGCCTCAGCAGTTTAGTGTACGCGAAGTCGAGGCAGACGTCGTCGCGGCAGCGACACCGGACGCCGAGACGAACCCGTGACATCAGAGCCTCACAACCTTCGTGAACGCGAAGTCGAGGCAGACGTCGTCGCGGCAGCGACGACGGACGCCGAGACGAGCCCGTGACATCAAAGCCTCACCAGCTTAGTGTACGCGAAGTCGAGGCGGACGTCGTCGCGGCAGCGACGACGGACGCCGAGACGAGCCCGTGACATAAGAGCCTCACCAGCTTACTGTACGCGAAGTCGAGGCGGACGTCGTCGTGGCAACGACGACGGACGCAGAGACGAGCCCGTGACATCAAAGACTCACCAGCTTGGTGTACGCGAAGTCGAGGCGGACGTCGTCGCGGCAGCGACGACGGACGCTGAGACGAGCCCGTGACATCAGAGCCTCACTAGCTATCTTAGGGTTTAGGGTGGGGGGGAGGATGGCACCCTTTTATATATCTTTCAAAATGAAAAGGAAACAGAAGTGAACCACTGTGCTTAGTGTAGGTACGCGAAGTCGAGGCGGACGTCGTCGCGGCAGCGACGACGGACGCCGAGACGAGCCCGTGACATCAAAGCCTCACCAGCTTAGTGTACGCGAAGTCAAGGCGGACGTCGTCATGGCAACGACGACGGACGCAGAGACGAGCCCGTGACATCAAAGACTCACCAGCTTGATGTATGCGAAGTCGAGGCGGACGTCGTCGCGGCAGCGACGACGGACGCTGAGACGAGCCCGTGACATCAGAGCCTCACCAGCTATCTTACGGTTTAGGGCGGGGGGGGGGGGTGGTGGGAGGATGGCACACTTTTATATACCTTTCAAAATGAAAAGGAAACAGAAGTGAACCACTGTGCTTAGTGTAGGTACGCGAAGGCGAGGCGTACGTCGTCGCGGCAGCGACGACGGACGCCGAGATGAGCCCGTGACATCAAAGCCTCACCAGCTTAGTGTACGCAAAGTCGAGGCGGACGTCGTCGCGGCAGCGACGACGGACGCCGAGACGAGCCCGTGACATCAGAGCCTCACCAGTTTAGTGTACGCGAAGTCGAGGCAGACGTCGTCGCGGCAGCGACAACGGACGCCGAGACGAGCCCGTGACATCAGAGCCTCACCAGCTTAGTGTACACGAAGTCGAGGCGGACGTCGTTGCGGCAGCGACGACGGATGCCGAGACGAGCCCGTGACATCAGAGCCTCACCAGCTTAGTGTACGCGAAGTCGAGGCGGACGTTGTCGCGGCAGCGACGACGGACGCCTAGATGAGCCCGTGAGATCAGAGCCTCACCAGTTTAGTGTACGCGAAGTCGAGGCAGACGTCGTCGCGGCAGCGACAACGGACGCCGAGACGAGCCCGTGACATCAGAGCCTCACCAGCTTAGTGTACGCGAAGTCGAGGCGGACGTCGTCGCGGCAGCGACGACGGACGCCGAGACGAGCCCGTGACATCAGAGCCTCACCAGCTTAGTGTACCCGAAGTCGAGGCGAACATCGTCGCGGCAGCGACGACGGACGCCGAGACGAGCCCGTGACATCAGAGCCTCACCAGCTATCATAGGGATTAGGGTGGGGGGGAGGATGGCACCCTTTTATATACCTTTCAAAATTAAAGGGAAACAGAAGTGAACCACTGTGCTTAGTGTAGGTACGCGAAGTTGAGGCGGACGTCGTCGCGGCAACGACGACGGACGCCGAGACGAGCCCGTGACATCAAAGCCTCACCAGCTTAGTGTACGCAAAGTCGAGGCGGACGTCGTCGCGGCAGCGACGACGGACGCCGAGACGAGCCCGTGACATCAGAGCCTCACCAGTTTAGTGTACGCGAAGTCGAGGCAGACGTCGTCGCGGCAGCGAGAACGGACGCCGAGACGAACCCGTGACATCAGAGCCTCACCAGCTTCGTGAACGCGAAGTCGAGGCGGACGTCGTCGCGGCAGCGACGACGGACGCCGAGACGAGCCCGTGACATCAAAGCCTCACCAGCTTAGTGTACGCGAAGTCGAGGCGAACATCGTCGCGGCAGCAACGACGGACGCCGAGACGAGCCCGTGACATAAGAGCCTCACCAGCTTACTGTACGCGAAGTCGAGGCGGACGTCATCGTGGCAACGACGACGGACGCAGAGACGAGCCCGTGACATCAAAGACTCACCAGCTTGGTGTACGCGAAGTCGAGGCGGACGTCGTCGCGGCAGCGACGACGGACGCTGAGACGAGCCCGTGACATCAGAGCCTCACCAGCTATCTTACTGTCTAGGGAGGGGGGGTGGTGGGAGGATGGCACACTTTTATATACCTTTCAAAATGAAAAGGAAACAGAAGTGAACCACTGTGCTTAGTGTAGGTACGCGAAGGCGAGGCGGACGTCGTCGCGGCAGCGACGACGGTCGCCGAGATGAGCCCGTGACATCAAAGCCTCACCAGCTTAGTGTACGCGAAGTCGAGGCGGACGTCGTCGCGGCAGCGATGACGGACGCCGAGACGAGCCCGTGACATCAGAGCCTCACCAGTTTAGTGTACGGGAAGTCGAGGCAGACGTCGTCGCGGCAGCGACAACGAACGCCGAGACGAGCCCGTGACATCAGAGCCTCACCAGCTTAGTGTACGCGAAGTCGAGGCGGACGTCGTCGCGGCAGCGACGACGGACGCCGAGACGAGCCCGTGACATCAGAGCCTCACCAGCTATCATAGGGATTAGGGTGGGGGGAGGATGGCACCCGTTTATATACCTTTCAAAATTAAAGGGAAACATAAGTGAACCACTGTGCTTAGTGTAGGTACGCGAAGTTGAGGCGGACGTCGTCGCGGCAACGACGACGGACGCCGAGACGAGCCCGTGACATCAAAGCCTCACCAGCTTAGTGTACGCGAAGTCGAGGCGGACGTCGTCGCGGCAGCGACGACGGACGCCGAGACGAGCCCGTGACATCAGAGCCTCAGCAGTTTAGTGTACGCGAAGTCGAGGCAGACGTCGTCGCGGCAGCGACACCGGACGCCGGGACGAACCCGTGACATCAGAGCCTCACAACCTTCGTGAACGCGAAGTCGAGGCAGACGTCGTCGCGGCAGCGACGACGGACGCCGAGACGAGCCCGTGACATCAAAGCCTCACCAGCTTAGTGTACGCGAAGTCGAGGCGGACGTCGTCGCGGCAGCGACGACGGACGCCGAGACGAGCCCGTAACATAAGAGCCTCACCAGCTTACTGTACGCGAAGTCGAGGCGGACGTCGTCGTGGCAACGACGACGGACGCAGAGACGAGCCCGTGACATCAAAGACTCACCAGCTTGGTGTACGCGAAGTCGAGGCGGACGTCGTCGCGGCAGCGACGACGGACGCTGAGACGAGCCCGTGACATCAGAGCCTCACTAGCTATCTTAGGGTTTAGGGTGGGGGGGAGGATGGCACCCTTTTATATATCTTTCAAAATGAAAAGGAAACAGAAGTGAACCACTGTGCTTAGTGTAGGTACGCGAAGTCGAGGCGGACGTCGTCGCGGCAGCGACGACGGACGCCGAGACGAGCCCGTGACATCAAAGCCTCACCAGCTTAGTGTACGCGAAGTCAAGGCGGACGTCGTCATGGCAACGACGACGGACGCAGAGACGAGCCCGTGACATCAAAGACTCACCAGCTTGATGTATGCGAAGTCGAGGCGGACGTCGTCGCGGCAGCGACGACGGACGCTGAGACGAGCCCGTGACATCAGAGCCTCACCAGCTATCTTACGGTTTAGGGCGGGGGGGGGGGGGGTGGTGGGAGGATGGCACACTTTTATATACCTTTCAAAATGAAAAGGAAACAGAAGTGAACCACTGTGCTTAGTGTAGGTACGCGAAGGCGAGGCGTACGTCGTCGCGGCAGCGACGACGGACGCCGAGATGAGCCCGTGACATCAAAGCCTCACCAGCTTAGTGTACGCAAAGTCGAGGCGGACGTCGTCGCGGCAGCGACGACGGACGCCGAGACGAGCCCGTGACATCAGAGCCTCACCAGTTTAGTGTACGCGAAGTCGAGGCAGACGTCGTCGCGGCAGCGACAACGGACGCCGAGACGAGCCCGTGACATCAGAGCCTCACCAGCTTAGTGTACACGAAGTCGAGGCGGACGTCGTTGCGGCAGCGACGACGGATGCCGAGACGAGCCCGTGACATCAGAGCCTCACCAGCTTAGTGTACGCGAAGTCGAGGCGGACGTTGTCGCGGCAGCGACGACGGACGCCTAGATGAGCCCGTGAGATCAGAGCCTCACCAGTTTAGTGTACGCGAAGTCGAGGCAGACGTCGTCGCGGCAGCGACAACGGACGCCGAGACGAGCCCGTGACATCAGAGCCTCACCAGCTTAGTGTACGCGAAGTCGAGGCGGACGTCGTCGCGGCAGCGACGACGGACGCCGAGACGAGCCCGTGACATCAGAGCCTCACCAGCTTAGTGTACCCGAAGTCGAGGCGAACATCGTCGCGGCAGCGACGACGGACGCCGAGACGAGCCCGTGACATCAGAGCCTCACCAGCTATCATAGGGATTAGGGTGGGGGGGAGGATGGCACCCTTTTATATACCTTTCAAAATTAAAGGGAAACAGAAGTGAACCACTGTGCTTAGTGTAGGTACGCGAAGTTGAGGCGGACGTCGTCGCGGCAACGACGACGGACGCCGAGACGAGCCCGTGACATCAAAGCCTCACCAGCTTAGTGTACGCGAAGTCGAGGCGGACGTCGTCGCGGCAGCGACGACGGACGCCGAGACGAGCCCGTGACATCAGAGCCTCACCAGTTTAGTGTACGCGAAGTCGAGGCAGACGTCGTCGCGGCAGCGAGAACGGACGCCGAGACGAACCCGTGACATCAGAGCCTCACCAGCTTCGTGAACGCGAAGTCGAGGCGGACGTCGTCGCGGCAACGATGACGGACGCCGAGACGAGCCCGTGACATCAGAGCCTCACCAGCTTGGTGTACGCGAAGTCGAGGCGGACGTCGTCGCGGCAGCGACGACGGACGCTGAGACGAGCCCGTGACATCAGAGCCTCACCAGCTATCTTACGGTTTAGGGCGGGGGGGGTGGTGGGAGGATGGCACACTTTTATATACCTTTCAAAATGAAAAGGAAACAGAAGTGAACCACTGTGCTTAGTGTAGGTACGCGAAGGCGAGGCGGACGTCGTCGCGGCAGCGACGACGGACGCCGAGACGAGCCCGTGACATCAAAGCCTCACCAGCTTAGTGTACGCGAAGTCGAGGCGGACTTCGTCGCGGTAGCGACGACGGACGCCGAGACGAGCCCGTGACATCAGAGCCTCACCAGCTATCATAGGGATTAGGGTGGGGGGGGAGGATGGCACCCTTTTATATACCTTTCAAAATGAAAGGGAAACAAAAGTGAACCACTGTGCTTAGTGTAGGTACGCGAAGTTGAGGCGGACGTCGTCGCGGCAGCGACGACGGACGCCGAGATGAGCCCGTGACATCAAAGCCTCACCAGCTTAGTGTACGCGAAGTCGAGGCGGACGTCGTCACGGCAGCGACGACGGACGCCGAGACGAGCCCGTGACATCAGAGCTTCACCAGTTTAGTGTACGCGAAGTCGAGGCAGACGTCGTCGCGGCAGCGATAACGGATGCCGAGACGAGCCCGTGACATCAGAGCCTCACCAGCTTAGTGTACGCGAAGTCGAGGCGGACGTTGTCGCGGCAGCGACGACGGACGCCTAGATGAGCCCGTGAGATCAGAGCCTCACCAGTTTAGTGTACGCGAAGTCGAGGCAGACGTCGTCGCGGCAGCGACAACGGACGCCGAGACGAGCCCGTGACATCAGAGCCTCACCAGCTTAGTGTACGCGAAGTCGAGGCGGACGTCGTCGCGGCAGCGACGACGGACGCCGAGACGAGCCCGTGACATCAGAGCCTCACCAGCTTAGTGTACCCGAAGTCGAGGCGAACATCGTCGCGGCAGCGACGACGGACGCCGAGACGAGCCCGTGACATCAGAGCCTCACCAGCTATCATAGGGATTAGGGTGGGGGGGAGGATGGCACCCTTTTATATACCTTTCAAAATTAAAGGGAAACAGAAGTGAACCACTGTGCTTAGTGTAGGTACGCGAAGTTGAGGCGGACGTCGTCGCGGCAACGACGACGGACGCCGAGACGAGCCCGTGACATCAAAGCCTCACCAGCTTAGTGTACGCGAAGTCGAGGCGGACGTCGTCGCGGCAGCGACGACGGACGCCGAGACGAGCCCGTGACATCAGAGCCTCACCAGTTTAGTGTACGCGAAGTCGAGGCAGACGTCGTCGCGGCAGCGAGAACGGACGCCGAGACGAACCCGTGACATCAGAGCCTCACCAGCTTCGTGAACGCGAAGTCGAGGCGGACGTCGTCGCGGCAGCGACGACGGACGCCGAGACGAGCCCGTGACATCAAAGCCTCACCAGCTTAGTGTACGCGAAGTCGAGGCGAACATCGTCGCGGCAGCAACGACGGACGCCGAGACGAGCCCGTGATATAAGAGCCTCACCAGCTTACTGTACGCGAAGTCGAGGCGGACGTCATCGTGGCAACGACGACGGACGCAGAGACGAGCCCGTGACATCAAAGACTCACCAGCTTGGTGTACGCGAAGTCGAGGCGGACGTCGTCGCGGCAGCGACGACGGACGCTGAGACGAGCCCGTGACATCAGAGCCTCACCAGCTATCTTACTGTCTAGGGAGGGGGGGTGGTGGGAGGATGGCACACTTTTATATACCTTTCAAAATGAAAAGGAAACAGAAGTGAACCACTGTGCTTAGTGTAGGTACGCGAAGGCGAGGCGGACGTCGTCGCGGCAGCGACGACGGTCGCCGAGATGAGCCCGTGACATCAAAGCCTCACCAGCTTAGTGTACGCGAAGTCGAGGCGGACGTCGTCGCGGCAGCGATGACGGACGCCGAGACGAGCCCGTGACATCAGAGCCTCACCAGTTTAGTGTACGGGAAGTCGAGGCAGACGTCGTCGCGGCAGCGACAACGGACGCCGAGACGAGCCCGTGACATCAGAGCCTCACCAGCTTAGTGTACGCGAAGTCGAGGCGGACGTCGTCGCGGCAGCGACGACGGACGCCGAGACGAGCCCGTGACATCAGAGCCTCACCAGCTATCATAGGGATTAGGGTGGGGGGAGGATGGCACCCTTTTATATACCTTTCAAAATTAAAGGGAAACATAAGTGAACCACTGTGCTTAGTGTAGGTACGCGAAGTTGAGGCGGACGTCGTCGCGGCAACGACGACGGACGCCGAGACGAGCCCGTGACATCAAAGCCTCACCAGCTTAGTGTACGCGAAGTCGAGGCGGACGTCGTCGCGGCAGCGACGACGGACGCCGAGACGAGCCCGTGACATCAGAGCCTCAGCAGTTTAGTGTACGCGAAGTCGAGGCAGACGTCGTCGCGGCAGCGACACCGGACGCCGAGACGAACCCGTGACATCAGAGCCTCACAACCTTCGTGAACGCGAAGTCGAGGCAGACGTCGTCGCGGCAGCGACGACGGACGCCGAGACGAGCCCGTGACATCAAAGCCTCACCAGCTTAGTGTACGCGAAGTCGAGGCGGACGTCGTCGCGGCAGCGACGACGGACGCCGAGACGAGCCCGTGACATAAGAGCCTCACCAGCTTACTGTACGCGAAGTCGAGGCGGACGTCGTCGTGGCAATGACGACGGACGCAGAGACGAGCCCGTGACATCAAAGACTCACCAGCTTGGTGTACGCGAAGTCGAGGCGGACGTCGTCGCGGCAGCGACGAAGGACGCTGAGACGAGCCCGTGACATCAGAGCCTCACTAGCTATCTTAGGGTTTAGGGTGGGGGGGAGGATGGCACCCTTTTATATATCTTTCAAAATGAAAAGGAAACAGAAGTGAACCACTGTGCTTAGTGTAGGTACGCGAAGTCGAGGCGGACGTCGTCGCGGCAGCGACGACGGACGCCGAGACGAGCCCGTGACATCAAAGCCTCACCAGCTTAGTGTACGCGAAGTCAAGGCGGACGTCGTCGCGGCAGCGACGACGGACGCCGAGACGAGCCCGTGACATAAGAGCCTCACCAGCTTACTGTACGCGAAGTCGAGGCGGACGTCGTCATGGCAACGACGACGGACGCAGAGACGAGCCCGTGACATCAAAGACTCACCAGCTTGATGTATGCGAAGTCGAGGCGGACGTCGTCGCGGCAGCGACGACGGACGCTGAGACGAGCCCGTGACATCAGAGCCTCACCAGCTATCTTACGGTTTAGGGCGGGGGGGGGTGGTGGGAGGATGGCACACTTTTATATACCTTTCAAAATGAAAAGGAAACAGAAGTGAACCACTGTGCTTAGTGTAGGTACGCGAAGGCGAGGCGTACGTCGTCGCGGCAGCGACGACGGACGCCGAGATGAGCCCGTGACATCAAAGCCTCACCAGCTTAGTGTACGCAAAGTCGAGGCGGACGTCGTCGCGGCAGCGACGACGGACGCCGAGACGAGCCCGTGACATCAGAGCCTCACCAGTTTAGTGTACGCGAAGTCGAGGCAGACGTCGTCGGGGCAGCGACAACGGACGCCGAGACGAGCCCGTGACATCAGAGCCTCACCAGCTTAGTGTACACGAAGTCGAGGCGGACGTCGTTGCGGCAGCGACGACGGATGCCGAGACGAGCCCGTGACATCAGAGCCTCACCAGCTTAGTGTACGCGAAGTCGAGGCGGACGTTGTCGCGGCAGCGACGACGGACGCCTAGATGAGCCCGTGAGATCAGAGCCTCACCAGTTTAGTGTACGCGAAGTCGAGGCAGACGTCGTCGCGGCAGCGACAACGGACGCCGAGACGAGCCCGTGACATCAGAGCCTCACCAGCTTAGTGTACGCGAAGTCGAGGCGGACGTCGTCGCGGCAGCGACGACGGACGCCGAGACGAGCCCGTGACATCAGAGCCTCACCAGCTTAGTGTACCCGAAGTCGAGGCGAACATCGTCGCGGCAGCGACGACGGACGCCGAGACGAGCCCGTGACATCAGAGCCTCACCAGCTATCATAGGGATTAGGGTGGGGGGGAGGATGGCACCCTTTTATATACCTTTCAAAATTAAAGGGAAACAGAAGTGAACCACTGTGCTTAGTGTAGGTACGCGAAGTTGAGGCGGACGTCGTCGCGGCAACGACGACGGACGCCGAGACGAGCCCGTGACATCAAAGCCTCACCAGCTTAGTGTACGCGAAGTCGAGGCGGACGTCGTCGCGGCAGCGACGACGGACGCCGAGACGAGCCCGTGACATCAGAGCCTCACCAGTTTAGTGTACGCGAAGTCGAGGCAGACGTCGTCGCGGCAGCGAGAACGGACGCCGAGACGAACCCGTGACATCAGAGCCTCACCAGCTTCGTGAACGCGAAGTCGAGGCGGACGTCGTCGCGGCAACGATGACGGACGCCGAGACGAGCCCGTGACATCAGAGCCTCACCAGCTTGGTGTACGCGAAGTCGAGGCGGACGTCGTCGCGGCAGCGACGACGGACGCTGAGACGAGCCCGTGACATCAGAGCCTCACCAGCTATCTTACGGTTTAGGGCGGGGGGGGTGGTGGGAGGATGGCACACTTTTATATACCTTTCAAAATGAAAAGGAAACAGAAGTGAACCACTGTGCTTAGTGTAGGTACGCGAAGGCGAGGCGGACGTCGTCGCGGCAGCGACGACGGACGCCGAGACGAGCCCGTGACATCAAAGCCTCACCAGCTTAGTGTACGCGAAGTCGAGGCGGACTTCGTCGCGGTAGCGACGACGGACGCCGAGACGAGCCCGTGACATCAGAGCCTCACCAGCTATCATAGGGATTAGGGTGGGGGGGGAGGATGGCACCCTTTTATATACCTTTCAAAATGAAAGGGAAACAAAAGTGAACCACTGTGCTTAGTGTAGGTACGCGAAGTTGAGGCGGACGTCGTCGCGGCAGCGACGACGGACGCCGAGATGAGCCCGTGACATCAAAGCCTCACCAGCTTAGTGTACGCGAAGTCGAGGCGGACGTCGTCACGGCAGCGACGACGGACGCCGAGACGAGCCCGTGACATCAGAGCTTCACCAGTTTAGTGTACGCGAAGTCGAGGCAGACGTCGTCGCGGCAGCGACAACGGACGCCGAGACGAGCCCGTGACATCAGAGCCTCACCAGCTTAGTGTACGCGAAGTCGAGGCGGACGTCGTCGCGGCAGCGACGACAAACGCCGAGACGAGCCCGTGACATCAGAGCCTCACCAGCTTAGTGTACGCGAAGTCGAGGCGGACGTCGTCGCGGCAGCGACGACGGACGCCGAGATGAGCCCGTGAGATCAGAGCCTCACCAGTTTAGTGTACGCGAAGTCGAGGCAGACGTCGTCGCGGCAGCGACAACGGACGCCGAGACGAGCCCGTGACATCAGAGCCTCACCAGCTTAGTGTACGCGAAGTCGAGGCGGACGTCGTCGCGGCAGCGACGACGGACGCCGAGACGAGCCCGTGACATCAGAGCCTCACCAGCTTAGTGTACGCGAAGTCGAGGCGGACGTCGTCGCGGCAGCGACGACGGACGCCGAGATGAGCCCGTGAGATGAGAGCCTCACCAGTTTAGTGTACGCGAAGTAGAGGCAGACGTCGTCGCGGCAGCGACAACGGACGCCGAGACGAGCTCGTGACATCAGATCCTCACCAGCTTAGTGTACGCGAAGTCGAGGCGGACGTCGTCGCGGCAGCGACGACGGACGCCGAGACGAGCCCGTGACATCAGAGCCTCACCAACTATCTTAGGGTTTAGGGTGGGGGGGAGGATGGCACCCTTTTATATACCTTTCAAAATAAAAGGGAAACAGAACTGAACCACTGTGCTTAGTGTAGGTACGCGAAGTCGAGGCGAACGTCGTCGCGGCAGCGACGATGGACGCCGAGACGAGCCTGTGACATCAAAGCCTCACCAGCTTAGTGTATGCGAAGTCGAGGCGGACGTCGTCGCGGCAGCGACGACGGACGCCGAGATGAGCCCGTGACATAAGAGCCTCACCAGCTTACTGTACGCGAAGTCGAGGCAGACGTCGTCGCGGCAGCGACAACGGACGCCGAGACGAGCCCGTGACATCAGAGCCTCACCAGCTTAGTGTACGCGAAGTCGAGGCGGACGTCGTCGCGGCAGCGACGACGGACGCCGAGACGAGCCCGTGACATCAGAGCCTCACCAGCTATCTTACGGTTTAGGGCGGGGGGGGGGGTGTTGGGAGGATGGTACACTTTTATATACCTTTCAAAATGAAAAGGAAACAGAAGTGAACCACTGTGCTTAGTGTAGGTACGCGAAGGCGAGGCGGACGTCGTCGCGGCAGCGACGACGGACGCCGAGACGAGCCCGTGACATCAAAGCCTCACCAGCTTAGTGTACGCGAAGTCGAGGCGGACTTCGTCGCGGTAGCGACGACGGACGGCGAGACGAGCCCGTGACATCAGAGCCTCACCAGCTATCATAGGGATTAGGGTGGGGGGGGAGGATGCCACCCTTTTATATACCTTTCAAAATGAAAGGGAAACAAAAGTGAACCACTGTGCTTAGTGTAGGTACGCGAAGTTGAGGCGGACGTCGTCGCGGCAGCGACGACGGACGCCGAGATGAGCCCGTGACATCAAAGCCTCACAAGCTTAGTGTACGCGAAGTCGAGGCGGACGTCGTCACGGCAGCGACGACGGACGCCGAGACGAGCCCGTGACATCAGAGCCTCACCAGTTTAGTGTACGCGAAGTCGAGGCAGACGTCGTCGCGGCAGCGACAACGGACGTCGAGACGAGCCCGTGACATCAGAGCCTCACCAGCTTAGTGTACGCGAAGTCGAGGCGGACGTCGTCGCGGCAGCGACGATGAACGCCGAGACGAGCCCGTGACATCAGAGCCTCACCAGCTTAGTGTACGCGAAGTCGAGGCGGACGTCGTCGCGGCAGCGACGACGGACGCCGAGATGAGCCCGTGAGATCAGAGCCTCACCAGTTTAGTGTACGCGAAGTCGAGGCAGACGTCGTCGCGGCAGCGACAACGGACGCCGAGACGAGCCCGTGACATCAGAGCCTCACCAGCTTAGTGTACGCGAAGTCGAGGCGGACGTCGTCGCGGCAGCGACGACGGACGCCGAGACGAGCCCGTGACATCAGAGCCTCACCAGCTTAGTTTACGCGAAGTCGAGGCGGACGTCGTCGCGGCAGCGACGACGGACGCCGAGACGAGCCCGTGACATCAGAGCCTCACCAGCTTAGTGTACGCGAAGTCGAGGCGGACGTCGTCGCGGCAGCGACGACGGACGCCGAGATGAGCCCGTGAGATCAGAGCCTCACCAGTTTAGTGTACGCGAAGTCGAGGCAGACGTCGTCGCGGCAGCGACAACGGACGCCGAGACGAGCCCGTGACATCAGAGCCTCACCAGCTTAGTGTAAGCGAAGTCGAGGCGGACGTCGTCGCGGTAGCGACGACGGACGCCGAGACGAGCCCGTGACATCAGAGCCTCACCAGCTTAGTGTACGCGAAGTCGAGGCGGACGTCGTCGCGGCAGCGACGACGGACGCCGAGATGAGCCCGTGAGATGAGAGCCTCACCAGTTTAGTGTACGCGAAGTCGAGGCAGACGTCGTCGCGGCAGCGAGAACGGACGCCGAGACGAGCTCGTGACATCAGAGCCTCACCAGCTTAGTGTACGCGAAGTCGAGGCGGACGTCGTCGCGGCAGCGACGACGGACGCCGAGACGAGCCCGTGACATCAGAGCCTCACCAACTATCTTAGGGTTTAGGGTGGGGGGGAGGATGGCACCCTTTTATATACCTTTCAAAATAAAAGGGAAACAGAACTAAACCACTGTGCTTAGTGTAGGTACGCGAAGTCGAGGCGAACGTCGTCGCGGCAGCGACGATGGACGCCGAGACGAGCCTATGACATCAAAGCCTCACCAGCTTAGTGTATGCGAAGTCGAGGCGGACGTCGTCGCGGCAGCGACGACGGACGCCGAGACGAGCCCGTGACATAAGAGCCTCACCAGCTTACTGTACGCGAAGTCGAGGCAGACGTCGTCGCGGCAGCGACAACGGACGCCGAGACGAGCCCGTGACATCAGAGCCTCACCAGCTTAGTGTACGCGAAGTCGAGGCGGACGTCGTCGCGGCAGCGACGACGGACGCCGAGACGAGCCCGTGACATCAGAGCCTCACCAGCTATCTTACGGTTTAGGGCGGGGGGGGGGGTGTTGGGAGGATGGCACACTTTTATATACCTTTCAAAATGAAAAGGAAACAGAAGTGAACCACTGTGCTTAGTGTAGGTACGCGAAGGCGAGGCGGACGTCGTCGCGGCAGCGACGACGGACGCCGAGACGAGCCCGTGACATCAAAGCCTCACCAGCTTAGTGTACGCGAAGTCGAGGCGGACTTCGTCGCGGTAGCGACGACGGACGCCGAGACGAGCCCGTGACATCAGAGCCTCACCAGCTATCATAGGGATTAGGGTGGGGGGGGGAGGATGGCACCCTTTTATATACCTTTCAAAATGAAAGGGAAACAAAAGTGAACCACTGTGCTTAGTGTAGGTACGCGAAGTTGAGGCGGACGTCGTCGCGGCAGCGACGACGGACGCCGAGATGAGCCCGTGACATCAAAGCCTCACAAGCTTAGTGTACGCGAAGTCGAGGCGGACGTCGTCACGGCAGCGACGACGGACGCCGAGACGAGCCCGTGACATCAGAGCCTCACCAGTTTAGTGTACGCGAAGTCGAGGCAGACGTCGTCGCGGCAGCGACAACGGACGCCGAGACGAGCCCGTGACATCAGAGCCTCACCAGCTTAGTGTACGCGAAGTCGAGGCGGACGTCGTCGCGGCAGCGACGACGAACGCCGAGACGAGCCCGTGACATCAGAGCCTCACCAGCTTAGTGTACGCGAAGTCGAGGCGGACGTCGTCGCGGCAGCGACGACGGACGCCGAGATGAGCCCGTGAGATCAGAGGCTCACCAGTTTAGTGTACGCGAAGTCGAGGCAGACGTCGTCGCGGCAGCGACAACGGACGCCGAGACGAGCCCGTGACATCAGAGCCTCACCAGCTTAGTGTACGCGAAGTCGAGGCGGACGTCGTCGCGGCAGCGACGACGGACGCCGAGACGAGCCCGTGACATCAGAGCCTGACCAGCTTAGTTTACGCGAAGTCGAGGCGGACGTCGTCGCGGCAGCGACGACGGACGCCGAGATGAGCCCGTGAGATCAGAGCCTCACCAGTTTAGTGTACGCGAAGTCGAGGCAGACGTCGTCGCGGCAGCGACAACGGACGCCGAGACGAGCTCGTGACATCAGAGCCTCACCAGCTTAGTGTACGCGAAGTCGAGGCGGACGTCGTCGCGGCAGCGATGACGGACGCCGAGACGAGCCCGTGACATCAGAGCCTCACCAACTATCTTAGGGTTTAGGGTGGGGGGGAGGATGGCACCCTTTTATATACCTTTCAAAATAAAAGGGAAACAGAACTGAACCACTGTGCTTAGTGTAGGTACGCGAAGTCAAGGCGAACGTCGTCGCGGCAGCGACGATGGACGCCGAGACGAGCCTGTGACATCAAAGCCTCACCAGCTTAGTGTATGCGAAGTCGAGGCGGACGTCGTCGCGGCAGCGACGACGGACGCCGAGACGAGCCCGTGACATAAGAGCCTCACCAGCTTACTGTACGCGAAGTCGAGGCAGACGTCGTCGCGGCAGCGACAACGGACGCCGAGACGAGCCCGTGACATCAGAGCCTCACCAGCTTAGTGTACGCGAAGTCGAGGCGGACGTCGTCGCGGCAGCGACGACGAACGCCGAGACGAGCCCGTGACATCAGAGCCTCACCAGCTGAGTGTACGCGAAGTCGAGGCGGACGTCGTCGCGGCAGCGACGACGGACGCCGAGATGAGCCCGTGAGATCAGAGCCTCACCAGTTTAGTGTACGCGAAGTCGAGGCAGACGTCGTCGCGGCAGCGACAACGGACGCCGAGACGAGCCCGTGACATCAGAGCCTCACCAGCTTAGTGTACGCGAAGTCGAGGCGGACGTCGTCGTGGCAGCGACGACGGACGCCGAGACGAGCCCGTGACATCAGAGCCTCACCAGCTTAGTTTACGCGAAGTCGAGGCGGACGTCGTCGCGGCAGCGACGACGGACGCCGAGATGAGCCCGTGAGATCAGAGCCTCACCAGTTTAGTGTACGCGAAGTCGAGGCAGACGTCGTCGCGGCAGCGACAACGGACGCCGAGACGAGCTCGTGACATCAGAGCCTCACCAGCTTAGTGTACGCGAAGTCGAGGCGGACGTCGTCGCGGCAGCGACGACGGACGCCGAGACGAGCCCGTGACATCAGAGCCTCACCAACTATCTTAGGGTTTAGGGTGGGGGGGAGGATGGCACCCTTTTATATACCTTTCAAAATAAAAGGGAAACAGAACTGAACCACTGTGCTTAGTGTAGGTACGCGAAGTCGAGGCGAACGTCGTCGCGGCAGCGACGATGGACGCCGAGACGAGCCTGTGACATCAAAGCCTCACCAGCTTAGTGTATGCGAAGTCGAGGCGGACGTCGTCGCGGCAGCGACGACGAACGCCGAGACGAGCCCGTGACATAAGAGCCTCACAAGCTTACTGTACGCGAAGTCGAGGCAGACGTCGTCGCGGCAGCGACAACGGACGCCGAGACGAGCCCGTGACATCAGAGCCTCACCAGCTTAGTGTACGCGAAGTCGAGGCGGACGTCGTCGCGGCAGCGACGACGGACGCCGAGACGAGCCCGTGACATCAGAGCCTCACCAGCCTAGTGTACGCGAAGTCGAGGCGGACGTCGTCACGGCAGCGACGACGGACGCCGAGACGAGCCCGTGACATCAGAGCCTCACCAGCTTGGTGTACGCGAAGTCGAGGCGGACGTCGTCGCGGCAGCGACGACGGACGCTGAGACGAGCCCGTGACATCAGAGCCTCAACAGCTATCTTACGGTTTAGGGCGGGGTGGTGGTGGGAGGATGGCACACTTTTATATACCTTTCAAAATGAAAAGGAAACAGAAGTGAACCACTATGCTTAGTGTAGGTACGCGAAGGCGAGGCGGACGTCGTCACGGCAGCGACGACGGACGCCGAGACGAGCCCGTGACATCAGAGCCTCACCAGCTTAGTGTACGCGAAGTCGAGGCAGACGTCGTCGCGGCAGCGACAACGGACGCCGAGACGAGCCCGTGACATCAGAGCCTCACCAGCTATCTTAGGGTTTAGGGTGGGGGGGAAGGATGGCACCCTTTTATATACGTTTCAAAATGAAAGGGAATCAGAAGTGAACCACTGTGCTTAGTGTAGGTACGCGAAGTCGAGGCGGACGTCGTCGCGGCAGCGACGACGGACGCCAAGACGAGCCCGTGACATCAAAGCCTCACCAGCTTAGTGTACGCGAAGTCGAGGCGAACGTCGTCGCGGCAACGACGACGAACGCAGAGACGAGACCGTGACATCAAAGCCTCACCAGCTTGGTGTACACGAAGTCGAGGCGGACGTCGTCACGGCAGCGACGACGGACGCCGAGACAAGCCCGTGAGATCAGAGCCTCACCAGTTTAGTGTACGCGAAGTCGAGGCAGACGTCGTCGCGGCAGCGACAACGGACGCCGAGACGAGCCCGTGACATCAGAGCCTCACCAACTATCTTAGGGTTTAGGGTGGGGGGGAGGATGGCACCCTTTTATATACCTTTCAAAATAAAAGGGAAACAGAACTGAACCACTGTGCTTAGTGTAGGTACGCGAAGTCGACGCGAACGTCGTCGCGGCAGCGACGACGGACGCCGAGACGAGCCCGTGACATCAAAGCCTCACCAGCTTAGTGTATGCGAAGTCGAGGCGGACGTCGTCCCGGCAGCGACGACGGACGCCGAGACGAGCCCGTGACATAAGAGCCTCACCAGCTTACTGTACGCGAAGTCGAGGCAGACGTCGTCGCGGCACTGACAACGGACGCTGAGACTAGCCCGTGACATCAGAGCCTCACCAGCTTAGTGTACGCGAAGTCGAGGCGGACGTCGTCGCGGCAGCGACGACGGACGCCGAGACGAGCCCGTGACATCAGAGCCTCACCAGCCTAGTGTACGCGAAGTCGAGGCGGACGTCGTCACGGCAGCGACGACGGACGCCGAGACGAGCCCGTGACATCAGAGCCTCACCAGCTTGGTGTACGCGAAGTCGAGGCGGACGTCGTCGTGGCAGCGACGACGGACGCCGAGACGAGCCCGTGACATCAGAGCCTCACCAGCTTAGTTTACGCGAAGTCGAGGCGGACGTCGTCGCGGCAGCGACGACGGACGCCGAGATGAGCCCGTGAGATCAGAGCCTCACCAGTTTAGTGTACGCGAAGTCGAGGCAGACGTCGTCGCGGCAGCGACAACGGACGCCGAGACGAGCTCGTGACATCAGAGCCTCACCAGCTTAGTGTACGCGAAGTCGAGGCGGACGTCGTCGCGGCAGCGACGACGGACGCCGAGACGAGCCCGTGACATCAGAGCCTCACCAACTATCTTAGGGTTTAGGGTGGGGGGGAGGATGGCACCCTTTTATATACCTTTCAAAATAAAAGGGAAACAGAACTGAACCACTGTGCTTAGTGTAGGTACGCGAAGTCGAGGCGAACGTCGTCGCGGCAGCGACGATGGACGCCGAGACGAGCCTGTGACATCAAAGCCTCACCAGCTTAGTGTATGCGAAGTCGAGGCGGACGTCGTCGCGGCAGCGACGACGAACGCCGAGACGAGCCCGTGACATAAGAGCCTCACAAGCTTACTGTACGCGAAGTCGAGGCAGACGTCGTCGCGGCAGCGACAACGGACGCCGAGACGAGCCCGTGACATCAGAGCCTCACCAGCTTAGTGTACGCGAAGTCGAGGCGGACGTCGTCGCGGCAGCGACGACGGACGCCGAGACGAGCCCGTGACATCAGAGCCTCACCAGCCTAGTGTACGCGAAGTCGAGGCGGACGTCGTCACGGCAGCGACGACGGACGCCGAGACGAGCCCGTGACATCAGAGCCTCACCAGCTTGGTGTACGCGAAGTCGAGGCGGACGTCGTCGCGGCAGCGACGACGGACGCTGAGACGAGCCCGTGACATCAGAGCCTCAACAGCTATCTTACGGTTTAGGGCGGGGTGGTGGTGGGAGGATGGCACACTTTTATATACCTTTCAAAATGAAAAGGAAACAGAAGTGAACCACTATGCTTAGTGTAGGTACGCGAAGGCGAGGCGGACGTCGTCACGGCAGCGACGACGGACGCCGAGACGAGCCCGTGACATCAGAGCCTCACCAGCTTAGTGTACGCGAAGTCGAGGCAGACGTCGTCGCGGCAGCGACAACGGACGCCGAGACGAGCCCGTGACATCAGAGCCTCACCAGCTATCTTAGGGTTTAGGGTGGGGGGGAAGGATGGCACCCTTTTATATACGTTTCAAAATGAAAGGGAATCAGAAGTGAACCACTGTGCTTAGTGTAGGTACGCGAAGTCGAGGCGGACGTCGTCGCGGCAGCGACGACGGACGCCAAGACGAGCCCGTGACATCAAAGCCTCACCAGCTTAGTGTACGCGAAGTCGAGGCGAACGTCGTCGCGGCAACGACGACGAACGCAGAGACGAGACCGTGACATCAAAGCCTCACCAGCTTGGTGTACACGAAGTCGAGGCGGACGTCGTCACGGCAGCGACGACGGACGCCGAGACAAGCCCGTGAGATCAGAGCCTCACCAGTTTAGTGTACGCGAAGTCGAGGCAGACGTCGTCGCGGCAGCGACAACGGACGCCGAGACGAGCCCGTGACATCAGAGCCTCACCAACTATCTTAGGGTTTAGGGTGGGGGGGAGGATGGCACCCTTTTATATACCTTTCAAAATAAAAGGGAAACAGAACTGAACCACTGTGCTTAGTGTAGGTACGCGAAGTCGACGCGAACGTCGTCGCGGCAGCGACGACGGACGCCGAGACGAGCCCGTGACATCAAAGCCTCACCAGCTTAGTGTATGCGAAGTCGAGGCGGACGTCGTCCCGGCAGCGACGACGGACGCCGAGACGAGCCCGTGACATAAGAGCCTCACCAGCTTACTGTACGCGAAGTCGAGGCAGACGTCGTCGCGGCACTGACAACGGACGCTGAGACTAGCCCGTGACATCAGAGCCTCACCAGCTTAGTGTACGCGAAGTCGAGGCGGACGTCGTCGCGGCAGCGACGACGGACGCCGAGACGAGCCCGTGACATCAGAGCCTCACCAGCCTAGTGTACGCGAAGTCGAGGCGGACGTCGTCACGGCAGCGACGACGGACGCCGAGACGAGCCCGTGACATCAGAGCCTCACCAGCTTGGTGTACGCGAAGTCGAGGCGGACGTCGTCGCGGCAGCGACGACGGACGCTGAGACGAGCCCGTGACATCAGAGCCTCAACAGCTATCTTACGGTTTAGGGCGGGGGGGTGGTGGGAGGATGGCACACTTTTATATACCTTTCAAAATGAAAAGGAAACAGAAGTGAACCACTGTGCTTAGTGTAGGTACGCGAAGGCGAGGCGGACGTCGTCACGGCAGCGACGACGGACGCCGAGACGAGCCCGTGACATCAGAGCCTCACCAGCTTAGTGTACGCGAAGTCGAGGCAGACGTCGCCGCGGCAATAAACGACGGACGCCGAGACGAGCCCATGACATTAGAGCCTCACCAGTTTAGTGTACGCGAAGTCGAGGCAGACGTCGTCGCGGCAGCGACAACGGACGCCGAGACGAGCCCGTGACATCAGAGCCTCACCAGCTATCTTAGGGTTTAGGGTGGGGGGGAAGGATGGCACCCTTTTATATACGTTTCAAAATGAAAGGGAATCAGAAGTGAACCACTGTGCTTAGTGTAGGTACGCGAAGTCGAGGCGGACGTCGTCGCGGCAGCGACGACGGACGCCAAGACGAGCCCGTGACATCAAAGCCTCACCAGCTTAGTGTACGCGAAGTCGAGGCGAACGTCGTCGCGGCAACGATGACGAACGCAGAGACGAGACCGTGACATCAAAGCCTCACCAGCTTGGTGTACACGAAGTCGAGGCGGACGTCGTCGCGGCAGCGACGACGGACGCTGAGACGAGCCCGTGACATCAGAGCCTCACCAGCTATCTTACGGTTTAGGGTGGGGGGGGGTGGGAGGATGGCACCCTTTTATATATCTTTCAAAATGAAAGGGAAACATAAGTGAACCACTGTGCTTAGTGTAGGTACGCGAAGGCGAGGCGGACGTCGTCGCGGCAGCGACAACGGACGCCGAGACGAGCCCGTGACATCAGAGCCTCACCAGCTTAGTGTACGCGAAGTCGAGGCGGACGTCGTCGCGGCAGCGATGACGGACGCCGAGACGAGCCCGTGACATCAGAGCCTCACCAACTATCTTAGGGTTTAGGGTGGGGGGGAGGATGGCACCCTTTTATATACCTTTCAAAATAAAAGGGAAACAGAACTGAACCACTGTGCTTAGTGTAGGTACGCGAAGTCGAGGCGAACGTCGTCGCGGCAGCGACGACGGACGCCGAGACGAGCCCGTCACATCAAAGCCTCACCAGCTTAGTATATGCGAAGTCGAGGCGGACGTCGTCGCGGCAGCGACGACGGACGCCGAGACGAGCCCGTGACATAAGAGCCTCACCAGCTTACTGTACGCGAAGTCGAGGCAGACGTCGTCGCGGCAGCGACAACGGACGCCGAGACTAGCCCGTGACATCAGAGCCTCACCAGCTTAGTGTACGCGAAGATTATTCGCTTCAGGATTTGGGTGTTCTTCAGGAGTAGGAGGTATGTGGATTTCTTCAGAATGATCCACAGGAATGATGTCACCAGCACCCATCTTCTTGATCTGTTCTTCAGGTGGTGCTTCACCTAAATCATGTGGCAGGTGCTCTATTGGGTTTCTTACCGACCATTAACTCGTATGATGTTTTATTGAAGAACTTGTGAAGATACACTCGATTGACGATGTGACAGGCAGTGTTGATTGCTTCAGCCCACCACTTGAGTGGAGTATTGTACTCAGCCAGCATCGTGCGAGCCATCTCGATGAGGGTTCGATTCTTCCTCTCAACAACGCCATTTTGCTGAGGAGTGTATGGCGCAGAGAATTCATGAGCAATTCCCAAGTCATCGAGGAATTCTTCCACACCGAAGTTCTTGAACTCAGTGCCGTTGTCGCTTCGAATGTGCTTGATCTTCAGGTTGTAGTTGTTCATGACTCGCAGGGCGAAGCGCTTGAGGATTGCTGGAGTTTCTGACTTATAGAGAAGAAAATGCACCCAAGTGTATCGTGAGAAGTCATCAACAATAACAAGACCATACATGTTACCTCCAAAGCTCGAATACTTTGGAGGACCAAATAGATCCATGTGAAGCAATTCCAGTGGTCTCATAGTAGTCATGATGGTCTTCGCTGGGTGATTGGCCTTGGTCATCTTTCCAGCTTCGCAGGCACCACAGAGCCGGTCCTTTGAGAATCTGATTTCCTCAATCCCGAGGACATGTTTCTTCAGTACCAGCTTCTGAAGATTTCTCATTCCAGCGTGGCCGAGTCTTCGATGCCATAGCCAGCACTCTGAGGCTCGTGCCAAGAGACATGTAGCAACCTGAGGACCTTTAGAGAAATCTACAATATACAGGTCACCTTTCCTAACCCCACTGAAGACTATGGATTTATCGCTAATCATGAAGACAATACAACCATGTTTTCCGAAGAGAACAGCGAGATCAAGATCACACAGCATAGATACAGACATCAAGTTGTATCCAAGAGATTCAACAAGCATGACTTTATCAATATGTTGGTCTCGAGAGATAGCCACTCTGCCGAGACCCAATACCTTACTTTTACCTTTATCAGCGAAGGTGATGGTTTTCTTTGAAGAAGGACTTAGTGATGATTCCATAATAAGACTTCTGTCACCAGTCATGTGATTTGTGCATCCACTATCCATCACCCATTCAGTCTTTCCCTGCAAATGAATTAGTATCTCATACAGCAAGTTATGAGCCAGTCTCAGTTTGAGGAGTTTAAGATTCCTCAGAATTAATTCCTCAGGATGTTCCTCAGGATTGATTCTAAGAAATCAAACAATATAATTATTCTTCAACTGACTCATTTATTGTTGTCTTGGGCATATGATCTGCAGAAATTGTAATTGCCTCAGGACATGTCCCTGCAAGAATGATTAGTTCTTAACCACCCACATCTTTATGGGTGGTTTTGAGGCACATGAGGATTGATGAGGATGGTGAGACCTAATGGGGTGAGAGATGGCAGCATCAGGATAAACAAATGAGTAAGCATTCTTATGAGGAGCTTCCCTGTGAACAAAATGGTTAGCAGATACATGATTATAATCATTTCCTTTTGAGGTATCGTCCTCAGATGATATCCTCAGCTCATTTGCATCTGCATTCACAGGAAGGTTAGTGATGAGGTCCTTTGGCACCCAGATCTGCTTGACTAGAGGACCGTTCCTGCAGTTAGTTCCGATGAATCTGGCAAATACCTCACCATTACCATTCTTAAACAGTTTATAGTTTGAGTCAAATGACTCAGTCATCACGTCTGAAGAAACAGCATCATAACCAGATAAGGTATAGGGATCAGGAGGAGGCATCATTGCTCGAGCCCAAATGGTCTCAGGATATTGTTCAGGTTTCCAGTAAGACCCATCAGGGTTGAGTCTCCGAGTGAATGCGATGCCTTCTTTCCTCGGGTTTCTATTGAGGATCTGTTTCTTGAGAATGTCACAGAGAGTCTGATGTCCTTTCAGACTCTTGAACATGCCTGTTTCCAGTAGACTCTTCAACCTAGCATTTTCTTCAGCAATGTCTATGGTATCCTCAGATGAGGGGTTAGATACCATAGAAGTAATAGAAATAACAGAGTCTAAAGACATTGAGGAACTAGACACAGATATAATTTGATCACGTTCAATGCATCTTAAACAGGGAGGATTGAATCCTTCTTGTGGAATGATGATCTGTTGGGAGAGGAGTGAATCATTTTCTTTCTTCAGATCGTCATGAGACATCCTTACACGTTCAAGTTCTTGTTTCCTCATGAGGAACTCATGAGACAGCTTTTCATGATCAGTAAGGAGTGCCTCATGCCGATTGAACAAATCATCAAACTTTGACTGAAGAATTTTTGATTCATCAGTCAACTTTTGAGTCTTCGTCATTTCCTCAACCAACATATCATCACTTTTGTTTAATGAGAACTGAGTCTTTTCAAGTGCACGTTGTTGCTTAGATGCAAGTTTAGCAAGTTTAGCATAGTTTTCATCAGGTTCTTTATCAGAGGGTTGATCTGATGATGAGTAAGAAGATACCTTGGAGGACTTGGCCATGAAGCAGAAGGAAGGAGTTGTGTCTTCAGCTTCATCATCAGCATGTGATGGACCAATTTCTTCAGTGCTGAAGATTGAATTTGAGACAAGTGTCGTGGCAAGAGCCAAACCAGCCACACCCTCAGATTCTTCAGATTCTTCTTCCTCAGCATCAGGGTTGGAACCAGATTCTTCCGAGTCCAATTCTTTCCCGAGATAAGCGCGAGCCTTTAGGGAACTCCTATTCCTGTATCCAGTAGACCTTGAGGATCTTGAGGATTTCTTCTTTGTCTTTTCATCAGAACTTTCATCTTTCCCTTTCTTCTTCTTCTTCAGTTTAGCTTCCTTTTCCCATAGAGGACACTCAGCGATGTAATGCCCAGGTTTCTTGCACTTGTGGCAAACTCTCTTTCTAGCTTCGACAAAATCATCATCTTTTCTTTTTCTTGAGGACGATCTTGAGGAATTTCCAAAGCGATTCTTCTTCGTGAACCTTTGAAACTTTCTGGTAAGGAGAGCAAGTTCACGGCTGAGAGTCTCAGGATTATCAGTATCAGCCTCAGACTCTTCATCAGAGGACACTCTTCGTGCTCTAGCTTTTAGCGCGCGGACCTTAGGCGTGGGGCTGTATAAGTCTCGTTTTTCAGAGAGCTTCAGTTCATGAGCATTGAGGCGCTCGAGAATGTCTGCTGGATCCAGAGTCTTGAAGTCCGGCCTTTCTTGAATCATCAGTGATAGGAACTCAAATGAGTCATCCAGTGACCTCAGCAGTTTGTTCACAACTTCATGATCTATGATATCAACAGCACCAAGAGCTTGAAGTTCATTGGATATGTCAGTGAGTCTGTCAAAGGTTTGTTGCACGTGCTCATTATCCAGCCTCTTGAACCGATTGAAGAGACTGCGGAGTGTGTCAACTCGTGAGTCTCGTTGAGCTGAGACTCCTTCATTAACTTTAGACAGTCTTGTCCATATCTTCTTTGCAGTATCTAGACCACTGATACGGTTGAACTGAGCCTTATTGAGATGACCACCAATGATGCTTCGAGCTTTTGCATCAAGCTGCCAGTTTTTCTTGACAACTTCGGGAGCAGTCATCAGATTTGCTTCAGGAATGCCTTGATCAACAATGTCCCACAGATCCTTGTCAATGGCTTCAAGATGCATCCTCATCTTGTTCTTCCAGTATGGATAGTCTGTTCCGTCGAAGATGGGGCAGTTTGAGGCAACGCTCATTGTACCTGAGGTCGACATAACTAAAACTCCAGGTGGTTAAACCGAATCACACAGAACAAGGGACTACCTTGCTCTGATACCAATTGAGAGTGCAATATATCGACCAGGGGGGGTGAATGGGAGATTTTCAATTTTGCTACCAGATTTTGATTTTCTTCAGGACTGAAGCAATCATGAAGCTGAAGAAATAACCAAAATCATGAAGAAATAAAACTTCACAGAATGTAATCATCAGGGCATCTCATCATAATGCAACAGAAATAAATCAATTCAGATAAGCAGAAGTGTTTCAGATGCATAGTATGAAGACTAATAGTAGAGGGAGAGCTGAAGCACAAGCAGTCAACATAGATACTGAAGACATAATACTGAGGCTTAAGAGATTGAGGAGATATCACCAGAAATTGAAGACAATGGTTTGGTAGACCAGTTCAAGTTGCTGTGACAACTCTACGTCTGGTTGGAGAGGCTGAGATTCAACTCAGAAGACATAGTATTCACCTTGTTCTCCTTGAACTAAAGTCCTCAGACTCCATCCAATAACTCAGGTGAGTCTTCAGGGTAGACTCCCGAAACCTTTACAGACTCAGTCACTCCGGGAAGTCACAATTGCATCTTGACTTCCTCAGACTGAAGACTTCTACACCGGCTGGAAGATCACAGTCTTCAAGAGTAAAAAGCTTCGGATCACTCAAACCGACTTCCTCAGAAATGCTCAACTACTCAGGCTGGTGGTTTTCCTCACATAGGTTCTTCAGTTTCCTCAGAGGTGGGTTGCTCTCAAATGACAAGTGTCAGTTTTTCTCTCGGAGCAGCCAACCCACAAATGGGGCTGGGGGTGGCTATTTATAGCCGCGGAGCAACCCGAGGCGAAAGGACATAAATGCCCATGCATGCAATTACTCTCATGCCCTCGGAAATGACCGTTGCTAGACAAATTCTAGCCTCTCACCACGCAACACGTGGCACGGTCAAAGTATTCTCTCTCCAGACTCCTCAACCGAAGTTAGTTACCTCAGTGTCCTGAAGAACAACATCTCAAACACATGAGGACTGAACTTCTACTGCAGGAGATCTCACTCTCTTCAGGAGAACTGCACTCGCAGTCTCCAGACTCCTCAACCGAAGACAGATTCCTCAGTGTCTTGAAGAACAACGTCTCAGACACCCGAGGAACTGAACTTCTACTGCAGGAGATTTCCTCAGGGTTTTTCTTCAGGATTCCTAACTGAGCACTTCCTCAGACCTTCGGAACTCGTTTTCTTCAACCCCTCCAACAGTGCGGTGTTTTCCTATGACTCAAGAAGTATAAAAAGTCTTAGCGAAGACTACGCTTCAACTTCGTCTTCAGCGCGAACTTCCTCAGGATCGTCTTCAGCTTCAGCTTCAACCGAACGCTTCAGGATCCTACTTCCTCAGGATTTCGCGCAACCTCATTACTCAAGAAGTATAAAAAGTCTTAGCGAAGACTACGCTTCAACTTCGTCTTCAGCGCGAACTTCCTCAGGATCGTCTTCAGCTTCAGCTTCAACCGAACGCTTCAGGATCCTACTTCCTCAGGATTTCGCGCAACTTCATTCTTCAGGAGACACACCGATTTCTCCAATGTTCCTCAACATTTTGGGGGGGTCAACATTGGTGGTTAAACACCTCATCAGGGACTGTTCTCCTGTGTATACTCACAAACACATCAGTCCTTTAACCGTTTTGTCATCAAACTCCAAAACCTCAAGGGGAGGGCACTTGATGCACTTACACAAGACCGAAGAGATTGACAACCTCTCTGAACTTCGTTGGGAGAAAAGTTATTTGTGTCGTGTGCATGTCCAGGTCAAGGAAGCAACTCTTGTCTAAAACAGTGCCATTGTTTCCTTGCCACCTACTTATCATTGTCGGAATCCTACTGGTCGATCTCAACCTTGGTATCTTCATCGAGGGAAACTTGCTGCTACGCTGCATTTCACCTTCCACTTGGGGTAACCAATGAAGGGTGAGAAGCAATTATCCTCTCTCGCGTATCACTCGGTGTAGGCTGACCCCGGCGAGCGGCGGAGGTGGCGGTCCTAGCGTGGGCTTGCTGCTCCTTCTGCGCGGAACGATGGTCGGAGGAGGCCTCTTGCTCTCCCGCTCGAAGACCACCGGTGATAGGCTCCTCGCGCGTGTGGTCTTGTTGGATATGTGCTCTAGAGGCAAATAATATGTGATTATTACAATATATCTAAGCAAGTTCATAACCAGTTTCATACTGTGCTAGAACTGTATCAGTGGAACAATGATACAGGTGTGGTATAGAAATGACCAACATTCCTAGTTAGCCTCTATATAACTAGTTCATGACCAACATTCCTAGTTCGTGGTTTCGCAATCATGGACCATCAAGTCAATTGGCTGTGAGGTCACCTCAATAGATGAATGACGTGATGAACATTACCCAATGTAAGTATTGCAACATGGTCAAATCATGAAGGTTCAATGTTGTAATTAAAAATGTAGTAGACCGTTCCTTAGACCGTGAGATCACGCATAATTGCTATCTTCTCGGATGCTTTGACCTACATCCACCGATTGACTGAAATATGATGGCCATAAAGGTGTATCTTGGGTATTCCATTGAGATATGTTTAGGAGTTTTCATTCAAGAGAGGGATTTTTCAATCCATGTAATGAAAAGATACTAAGTGTAAGGCCCGATATGCGGTACTGTTCCTGATCTAGATGTTTCCATCTAGATCCGGGGACGAAGCACATATCGGTCCCACCGCGACATATGACAAGGCCATATGCCCCGGATTTCCAACATGATATCACAACATTACCGCTATAAGGATACAACATCTCATACAATCGGCATACAACTTCCTTAATACAATACATCAGCGGCAGATACATGTCTGAGTACAGACTACAAACAATTTCCTAGTGGCAAAGAGAAAATCATCGATCCCCATAACCGCACGGGTCCAGGCCCTCCGCCAGGATCCGCCTAACTAGTCGTCGTCGAGCCTCCACGTGAAACGTCGATCACCATACCTGTTGTCGACCAAGAACCCTGAAAAGAGTTTGGGGGTAGTATCATGAGTACAGAAGTACTCAGCATCGAACTGTAGTGGTCAACTGACCCAGCAAGGACTTCATCACTCGTCATTCTAGGATAACTAGTAGTTCACGGTAAGGATGGGGTAAGTGGTGAGGTTGCTGCCGCACTAGCATTTATGAAGTGGCTAACGATCTAGAGAGTAAGATAAGAAGCCAAGCATTCGATGAGGAATCGCCTCCAACAAGTCTTGCTATCAGCTACTTACACAAACATAACACCTATCCTATCCTTGTCCTCCCCTTCGCATCCCGACGAAGAAGAAGCAGTCAAGGCACACACACATAGATCAAGTTATTAATATTATCTCAGTTATTGTTGTCTATGAACAAGGAGTAGGTCTCAAGTCGTCCATAACCGTGGACACGGCTTCTCGAAAAGATGTAACCCTACAGGGGTGCACCAACTTCCCATTACAAGGCTCCGCACGCACGCCCATCTCTCTCAGTCAGGCCTGTTAAAGACACTCATTGAAAAGTTGTTCCGAGAGATCCGGTACGACAGGTGCCTCTAACTAACAACGCACAAATCCGAGTTGCCCCCGGTGAGTCGACATCCAACTCAAAAGTCGGCCGCGCTCTCGAATCGGTCTCTACTGTCTGGACGAGGTCGGGATAACCTACCCTCGCCCGGGCAGGCTCCCTAGCTTCCAGATTTGGACCAACAGGATATACCATCCCACTGGCCCAAATTTTTTTAAATCCACTGGCTGCAGACTAGTTATGCATTCGGTTTTCAAATGGTAAAATCTGCTTGGGACACAACTCAGTGCAACAACCAACTCTCTTTAACAAGATAAACATGAAAACTAAAAAGAGTTCCGGCAACAAACTAAACAAAAGCCAAGGCTCTTGCTAAAGACAAACTAAGACTAAGACTAAACATGGCAGTAGCTATGAAAAGGTAAAGAACACACAACAGCAAAAAGATAAAGAGGAAAAGTCCTATGATGTGTTCTAAATTTTGAAAGTGGAGCGTGTTTCTCTACCACACAAAGTAAGACGGGAACTAACTTGTTATGAACAGCAAGCAAAGCTAAAGAAAACTAAAAATAAAACCTAAGAGCGAGACGCTCCAAGCATAGCACATAACGCATGAAGTGATAAAAATATAGTGAGACGAAGGATGAACTGATGATTGTTGATGGAGAAAGGGATGGACGGGGGCATCCCCAAGCTTAGACGCTTGAGTCTCCTTCAATATTTGTTGGGGATGCATGGGGGCATCCCCAAGCTTGAGCGCTTGACACTCCTGGATCTTCTTTCATCATCTTCCATCGCACACTTGAAAACTCCCTTCATACATAACTCATCATAAGCTGATTAGAGAGGTTAGTACCCTTAATAAAATAATTTTTTCCCCACTGGATATAAAGATATTCTTGAAGAGCTACTGTTTCTCAAGAGTGCCAAAAAGTTTTTGCAAAGAGAAAGCAAGCTTAAGGTTTGCAAAAGTTAGGAGAGACAAAACGTGGAAGAATCTGTGAAAAACAAAACAGTAGGTAGTAAAGAATTTTTTAGGGGCACTTCTGCAACTCAAATCAAAAAACTCAGAACATAAAGAAGTTTCATAATTGTATAGAGCATTCTGTGTAAAAATGTCAGCTCAAAAATATGAACTGGGATTTTTCTGGAATTTTTCTGGTCACGAGGACAGAATCTGTTTTCTGGACAGCATGTCAGAACTTTTACTTCCCTTGCCGTAAGAGGCTATAACTTGGCACAAAGCTGAAAAATAAACATACAATGATGTTGATACAGTAGTAAAAATCATCAAGACACAACAAAATCAAAAAGAAAAACCTAAATTTGTTGCGGGCTGCCTATCGAAAGCGCTTTCTTTTATGCCTTTAGCTAGGCTTAAAGATTATAAAAGATGCTCTCACAAGAGAATGGGAATTTTAGCAAAAGAGAGCATCAAGAAGCAAATTTGAAACACATTTAAGCCTAACCCACTTCCTATGCATAGGCATCTTGTAAGAAAATAAATCAAAGAAGCACAAAGTGACATGCATAGGAAGGTGGAACAAGAACAACTTCGAAAGTTTCAGTGTAGAGAGAGGTGTTTTTGTCACATGAAAGTTTCTATAACCAAACTTTCCTCTCTCAAAGTAATTTTCAGTAATATCATGAACAACATCAAGAATATAACTATCATATAAATCATATTGTTCATGACCTACAAGCACACGTGTATTGTTTTCAACACGGTTTTTAGGATCATAAGATAAATGCAACCCATCACATTGAACTTTGATAAGAGGAAAATTCTCCGGAGTTGGAGATTTTAAAAGGATGATAGAACACTCAAGTGTGGGTGCGATAGCAAAAATTTCATGCTTAACATGAGGAACTATAGCAAGTTCATCTCCGTAAGCATCATCCATAGTGGCATCAAGGCCATAAGCATAGAAGGAATCAACTTCATCAAAAAGGGATATTTCAAAAGAATCCATAGGATCATAATACTCATATAAGGTAAGAGTCAAAGAGTTACTCTCATTAGAAGGTAGACATGGATGGCTCCATTCTTCCTCCTTTTGTTCGTCACTCTCCTCCTCTTCTTCATCCAAAGAGCTTTCAGGTTCAGTAATTTCTTCTTCTATAGAGTCCTGCAAAACATTAGTCTCTTCCTTTGGGGGAGAGATTCTCTCAAGATGATCAGTAATATAATAATTTGCATCATAATTTTCCAAACAATATTTAAGTATAGCAAGACTCTCAGATTTGTAAGGGGCGTCATCAATATTTTCAAGAAAAGTAATAATTTCATAGGCACCCTTAAAAGCAACATTTTCTTCTATTTGTTCTGCATCATAAAAATCATAATTTCCCTTAGCATAAGAAGCTAAGGTTTCATCCTCATTTTACTCACATTGGAAAGAAAGGTGTTTGTGCCTCATAAAGCAACAAGATTCATCCCTGCAGAAAGATATATTATATATTGAGCACAAGTTTTTAGCATACTCATACGATTGATGTATGAGTCTCCATAAGTGTATCCCTTTTTGAGACAAGCGGTATTCCTTGTAATATTCTTGTTGACCCTCGGTGAATCCTCCATGCCAATAAGATCTAGTTTCAAAGAAGTTAGACATTGATTGGCAAGTAAGGAACTAGACATACTATATATATATATATTTTTATTTTTTATATAAGACACAAAGATAAAAACTGAAAGGTAAACTAACAAGAGTAAAAAACAAAGGTAAAGGTTAGTGTGCAACTCCCCTATCTTAGCACTCGGAGTCCTTGGAAACGGTGCCAGAAATTCGCTTGATGGCTTCTCGCACCTCGTTGGTTACCCCAAGTGGAAGGTTTGAGATGTAGCGCAGCAGCAAGTTTCCCTCGGTGAAGATACCAAGGTTTGTCTCCCGTAGGACTCCGGATATGATAAGTAGGTGTCATCGGCACAACTGACGTGGACCTGCACACAGACACAGATAACTTTGTTCCCAACGAAGTTCAGAGAGGTTGTCAAGCTCTCCGGACTTGTTGTTCACAAAGGGTAAAACACAAGGGATAATGATAGCAATTGAAAGTAAAAGCAGAAAAGTAAAGATAGCGTGGAAACAGTAATAAGGATATGGACCGGGATACGTGATGTTCGCTAGTGATGTCTCTCTCCAAAAAGACGATAAAACTGCTATGCGAGGTAAACAAATTACAGAAGGGCAATTGGCAGGATTATGAACGCACCGCAATGCAAACTATGCTACAAAAGAAAGGAAGAGGCTCAAAAGCACGGGCAGTACGCAAAAATAAGTAGACCGAAATCCAACTGCATCTACTACTAATCATCCACCTTGAGATATCTATCCAGAACATCTCACTGGTATTAAGTTGCGAGCCCCACCCAAAGTGTAAACCCAAAGCAACAGACAACTGCATTAAAAAGCACTTTGTGTAAAGTAAACAATGCTTGCAACCGCGGTTACAAGAACCATTGTTTTCCCCCTTGTGGCAACAACACATCCCCTAGACTCATGTTTTTGTCACTCAAGCGTGTCATCGGGGGGCATGAACCCACAATCGAGCATAACGTTCCCTCTTGGAGTCACTACCTACTACTTGGCCAAAGCAATAAACAGCAACGGAGAACATGCCAGAATTACTTAGGAACAAAAATATAAGAGATAAAAACCAAATATATTACTCTATCACAATCTGAACATAATCTCATAATCCATCAGATCCCATCAAACTCAGCATAGCAATAGCAGAAAGATTACAAAAGTGCCTCGATCATGTAGGGCAGCTCACGAGGTCTAAACCATGAAGAACAAAGAGGGGAGGAAAACATCACATAGCTACTGATCACGGACCCATGGTCCAAGGAAAACTACTCACGAGACATCCGGGGAGCATCCATGGTGGAGAGGAGACTCCCGGAGGTCGGCCCTCCCTCCGTCAGGGTGCCGGGAAGAGTTCTTCTGGTGCTCCCGATCTCGGAAGCGCGGCGGCGGCGGAACAGAGGAGAGATCGCGAAAAATGGTTCTTTCTTCGGAGTTTCCCCATGACGGAGAATAAATAGGAGAAGGGGGGCAGCCAGAGGTGGACCAGGGGCCCCAGGCGCCCCCCCTGGCGCGGCCAGGGGTGGGGTCGCGCCAGGTGGCCGCCTGGGCCCCCCTGGCTCCCCTCTGGCCCCACTCGGGCTCTTCGCGAAGCTTCCTGTACGCTGATTTTTCCTGTATTTTTCCCGGAATTTTTCTGGCACTTTTCATATGGGGGAAAAATGAAATAGAAAAACAGCAGAAAACAGGAACTAGCACTGGGTTGCACTGAGTTAATAGGTTAGTCCAAATATGATCAAAAGTGTATGAAAGTGTATCTAGATCATAGCAATATCACACAAAACATGCATGGAGCAAGCAGAAATTATAGATACGTTTTGGACGTATCATCGTGGTAGGATTATTTTGTCCTAAAGTTGACAATTCAACATTCCCATTGAATTTTCCATTGCAAGGACTAGGAGTGTGATGGCTGTTCAAAGTTTTAATGTCCTCAATAACATGTATGGTGGCAAGGGTGGTTCTCATGGATATCTCTTTGGTTCTTTCTTCTTCCTCCTTATCTCTAGCCCATCTAGCTTTTGGTTGAGCTAACATCCTAAGGTTTTCATCTATTTGGACTTGGATATTATTCAATGGTTTGACCTTCTCATCCTCTAGGGCGAGGTTTTAATTTTTAACATCTCAACATAATGAGAAATATTTTCAAGCTTTAAAGAAAGACTATCTAACTTCTCTAATATTTTCTCCATATTTTTATTAATAGCCTTTTGAGAAGTGATAAATTCCTTGAGCATGATCTGAAGGACATAGGTAGAACTTTTGGTATTATATAAGCATTTCCATAGGAATTCTCATAAGAGTTATTGTTGGAAGGGAAAGGCCTAGGATTATTATTACCAAAGTTACTCCTATAAGAATTATTGTTAAATTTCATCCTAGAAATAAAGCTAACATCCACTTTCTCTTTCTCTTGAGCAACCTAAGAATTAAAAGGGACATCACGCTGATCAATAGGTACTTGGTTAGTAAGTATAGACATAATCATATCAACTTTTTCATTTCGGGTAGAGATCTCCTCAACAGAATTTACCTTCTTACCAGTTGGAGATCGTTCGTTGTGCCATTGAGAATAATTAGCCATCATATCATCCAATAATTTTGTGGCAGCACCAAGAGTAGTAGACTTAAATGTTCCTCCCGTGGCTGAATCTAACAAGTTTCGCGAAAGTAAGGTCAGTCCTGCATCGAAAGTTTGTTTGACCATCCATGCACTTAGTCCATGAGTGGGACAATTTTTAACAAGAGATTTTATTCTTTCCCAAGCTTGAGCAACATGTTCATTATCAAGTTGTCTAAATTTCATAATGTTACTCCTTAATTGAATAATCTTAGCAGGGGATAGTACTTCCCAATAAAATCATGCTTACATTTATCCCAAGAATCTATATTATTTTTAGGTAAGGACTGAACCACTCTTTAGCTCTTACTCTCAAGAATAAAGGAAAAAGCTTGAGCTTAACAATATCACTATCTACCTCCTTATACTCTTGCATATCACATAATTCAACAAAGTTATTAAAATGCGAGGCAACATCCTCTCCCACTCTAGAGAATTTCTCTTTCATGACAGGACTGAGAAAATCAAGTATAATTTCACAAGAAACTATCGAGGTGGATGATGGAGCATAGGAGTACATATAAAGTCATTATTGGTGTGACTTGTAAAGTCACGAAGCTTGGTATTCTCAGAAGAACCTATCGCGTGGAGCGTGATCCGTCGCCCTCTAACTCAGGGAAGCCTAGGAATCAAAAATCTCGAGCTCCAAGCGTTGGCATTGAGGACTCACATGGAAAGGCTCAAGAGAACGGAGATGCAGCGGCCATGGTAGGGATTATCCTTGATGGTGAATGACACAACGCGCACTTTCTGCAATAGCATGGTGAAAATTTTGGTGGGGACATGCAACCGTGTGCTATTTTGGCGTGACCGATGGTTGCATGGATTTTCGATTGGCTAGAGACATCGCGCTGCCGGTGGTTTAGATGGTGGACACCTGATCCAAGAACGTGAGGACAATGCAATAGGGTATGCACGTGGATAGTTGGCTACTAGATGTTAGGGGTGGGCTCTCCTTTGGGGCATATTTGCAGCTCATGCCCCTGGGGCGAGCGCTGTTAGCGACAGCGAAAAATACGACGATGGAAGACCATTTCAGGTGGCCGTGTGCAAAGGATGGGAGGTATTACACTAAGGCAATGCATGAGATGGTATGCCCGGCCATGGTCAGGTATCCAATGGAGGGATGCATATGAAGGAGCTAGGCCCCTTTGAAATGCAAGATTTTCGTGTCTTGCGGCCAAACATAGGCTCTGGACGTCTGATCGATGGGCACGACGCGGGATGCAAGCCGAGAGTTTGATATGTTATACGTGCCTCCAGGAGGAGGACATGGATATCAATCAAGTGTGTCTATGCAAGAGATATTTGGGTGGGGGTGCTAGCGAAGCTCGGGTTTAACGAGCCCAGCCCAGAGTTGGTTGCTGCGATGCAGGGATGGTGGCTAATGGCTATACAAGGAGTGAGCAAAGCTGAAAAATGAGGTTTTTACACACTAGTTATTGCGTCTCCATGGCACTTGTGAAAGCAGCGCAATGCACATTTTTAACAGCAGAGCCAACAACATTCTCCTTCAAGGCTTGTTGACAAGATCTTAGAGCAGATTGGGTTGTGTAAGTTGGTAGGTGTAGGAGGGGAGGGGTTGGATATATTTGCGAGAGTGTCGCTTAGGATCTATGTGCTGGTGTAATGTTGTCGGTATGCCATACCGAGGTTCACCTAGATTGTGGTCATCTTGTAAATCTTTTCTGTCTTCTCTAAAACTAGATGATACCCTGCACATTGTTGCAAAAAAAATTCAATATAATTAAATAAAATGTTTGATTAAATGAAAATAAATATTTGAAGCAATAATTTTTAACTAATATATGAATTTAATATAATATAATGAGAATTTCCAATGCATGTTACATTATGTTAGGGTGATTTTTATTATGCATAGTGGTGTGTTGAGATGGACCTTGTCTCATACCTATTAGTAAGTGATGAACTGACATGCTTTCATATTGAAAAAAATATATTAATGAAGGCTAGCTATTTAGCTAGATATATAAAAGATGGTACGGCTTGCCGTACTCTCGGAAAAAACATCCAAGGCTGCAAAACTGGTGTGATGTTGGGGGCATATAAATCCCGTCGGAGCAAGTAGGGGCAGCTGGACCTGTGGTGCAGCGGCGTGGTCATGGCCGAAGTTAACCATGGCAGGTGGTAGGTCGCCGAAGCCCCTCTGGTGGTGGAGGACTGGCCCGACATTGGGGCCCACATGGAAGCAAATCTAGTCGTAGATGAGAACGAGGCTGTGGCACGGTTGGCTCGGGAGTGGCGGTCATGCACAGAAGATAGAGATGATCACTAGGGCCGGTGGTAGATTGAGGGTTAAGGAGGGCTGTTGCGACTGTGGTGAGGCTCACAGGTCGGGTGTCACGGTTGTGCGAACATGGAGGCCATCGGTTAGGCAGCCGCTACGCTACATCAGTCAACATGAGCGGTGGACGAAGCAGAGGCCGGTGTGACATTAGGTGGCTGGCGGAAAGCCTGAGGCGGAACCGGGCCGAGCTCCGATCAGTTTCGTCGCGACGGCTATGGCGTGGAATCAACGGAAAAAATAGCTTGTTGTAACGATGTTATAACGGCGTTATAGCATATTAGAAAAAGAAACATTATATTTTAGCAAATTGAGCCGCTATTAGCGTGCTACGCGGGTTTTAAATATAAACTTAAAGTGGAAGCAAGCAAAATTCTAGTTATAGGTTATAGTTGATGTTTAAAATATATAGTATTTCTTTGAATATGAATTTTACTTGCATACGGCTGAGAACAGAAATAAAGTATTATTCTAAATATATATACTAATCTTGTGCTTCGATTTAGCTGATAACAAAGACAAGCTGCCTTGGATTTGGCCCTTGTGCATATATTGCCCTTGGGAAAAATTTAGTTGCTGAAAATACTTTATTTCTGGATATATTTAATATTTGTTGCAAACGCTATTTTGAAATATAGCACGCTATTACCGCGCTATAACTTGTGTAGAATTTGAAGAATGGTCTCTCTATATTTTGTAGCGCGCTATTTTTTTCATTGCGTGGAATTGGCATGGGCGGCTCCGTGGCAGGAGACACGGTGAGGGAGGAGGAGAAAAGAGAGAGGAAGCATGAGAGGATGGGCGATGCGACCGTCGGTCTGACGCGAGGGAGCCACGACCCACGCATGCGAGCTTTCTCTGCGTGGCATGATGGCTGGGAATAGGAGAAAAGGGAAGAGTGTAGGGGATTCAGGGTTAGGGTAAGTACAATGGTTCATAAGATGGTTTTATTATGAGGTGTTTTGTGGTACCCTCAAATGAATAAAAAGTTAAGAACCCTTAATTTTCGTTCATTCAAAGGCCCAAAAAATTTCATACTAATGGCAAAAACATAAGTAGTTAAATTCATACTAGTACCAGATTTACACTGAACCATAGACGGGCCTACAGGTCACATCACGGCTACCTACGGCATGAACGCAACAACAATCCATTCACGTGCAGAGCCAAAGGGGAGGACGCACGACCTGGCATAGAAGTGGCGGTAGACGTAGATGCAGTGGAGGACGGAAGGCCCGGCGTAGAAGTGGCAAACTAGTCGGCCAGAGGCGAGATCGAGCGTGCGGCGGAGCGGCGACGAGATCGTAGCGTGAAGGTCGGCGGTGGAGGGAATAATGGCTAGTTTTTGTTAAAAACAACTCGTCGGCTGGGCCTAATTTACGTCTTTTCATGTTTTCAACGCCGTTCATATGAATTCATACTACTGACCCTATGACGAACGGTACCGTAAAAAACCGTTATCTAAGGTTTTTCACGTAATTTAGACATGACTATAAAATTATGTACAATGGGTTATATCTTAATTATATCTTTAATAACTAGAAATTTCTAAAATTATGGTGACAGCATTGTTGATAAGAGATCATCTCTTAAATAACAAAATCAAGCCTTTTCGTATGATCTCTCTCTCTTTCACATCATCACTTATCCTACATGGTATTGCTAAGATAGCACAATTATGCATGTCTCGCAAAATCATTTTGATGGTCGCCCACAAAATCAATCACAGTACCGTGAGGTTTCAACATAACAGATCTTGTACACTCATAGATCCCACGCGAGGGAGCCACGACATACGACACAAGCTCTCTCTACGCGGTATGATGGCTGGGAACTGGAGATGATAGAGACCGTGTATGGGATTCATGGTTGGGACTTAGAGCAACTCTAGCAGATACGCCATATCCTCATCCTCCAAAATCGTTTTAAGGGTTCTGCGCAAAAATATTTGTTGTACCATGAGGGCTCCGGCGGACATTTTGACATGAACTAAAATTCATTTCACGTGAGTGGGCACGACGACGGCAGGTGAAGGTGGTACGGTGGCGCGCATGGCGGCGTGGACGATGTGATTCCCTTGTAACTTTTGCTCCCTGCCGGTGGCAACGTGTAACAGCCCAGTTTTCAGAAAAAATTAAAAATTTTGTTTTCGGTGTGAATTGTTTGATTGTCTGATTTGTTTGCGGTGTTTGCATCCCCGATTTATCGATCGACGATTATTTTTCCACCCTCTTATCTCGTACCGGATGGAGACCGACCCTTGCCACCCTGACACTCGACCTTTGAGACACCGGGTTTCACCCGATCACCGTCGCGAAAACCGCATGAGACCAGCCGCAGCCAACGGAACGAAAAACCCCGTCTAATAATTAAATGGGATATTTTTATAGCGCGCCGGAAAGTGTTTTCGGAACGGTTCCAGCGCGAGGTGAACGCCGCCGGCTCGATACGCTGATCGCGCAGTTCGAAGTTTTACCCGAATCGGAGGTACTGCGGACCCCCGGCGGTCAGAAACGTGACCACCGAGCGCGTGAGAGAAAAACCGGGATGTTTTTGCAAACTGCCAGCCACCTGGGCTATATAAAGACCACCACACTCCCACCTCTTTCTAGGGTTTCCCTAGCCACAAAATTGCAGCCACACCCCCAGATCTGGTCCAAAATTTCGTCCAAAATCCCCCAAATCCCGAAACCCTAGCTCCCAGGCATCCAGAACCGTCAGATCTGAGATCCGACCGCCCCGGAGGCCGCCACGTGGCCTTCTCCCACCTCCAGCCATCCTCCACCGCGCCCCGGGCCGCGCGGGCCCGCTCCGCCACCGCCGGGCCCGATCTGGGCTGGCCAGCCCGAGGAACCACGCACGCCCGAGCTCCTCCCCACGGCGAGCCGCCGCGCCGCCCCGGTCTCCTCCTCCTCCCCGCGCCCTTCTCCTTCTCCTCCTCCTCTCCCTAACGCCCTCCCTCTTCTTCTTCCTTGCAGCAGCCCGCCATGGCCATGGCTAGCCGAGCTCGAGCTCGAGCCCGCCCTCCACCGGCGAGGTCCGGCAAGATCCAGGTCGGATCCGGCTGCCCTGGCCTCTCCTCCGCCGATCCCAGCCATCGCAAGTCGCCCCGTGCCCTCTCCATCCCTCCACGGCCGCCGAAAGCCACCTCCAGCCCGCCATGAACCCGTGCAGCCCGAGCTCCCCCACCCCCTGTAATATTCTAAGTCCCAGATTTTCTACTCCGAGTACCTGTTTTGTAATGCGATTTCCCGTTGACTCGTAGGTCGGAACAAAGTGATTCTTTTTTTGTTTTGTTTTTCTCTCTGTGTTCTAGCATCCATGTTTTGTGAGCATTCTGTTTTGAGCTCATCTTGATTGTGCAATTGTGTGCTAAAGTGGGCATCAGGCCGTTAAACTGCTAGTTTTTCCTGTTAAGTGCTCCTGTTATTATTTTATTGCAACTTTGCATGATGATTGCAACAAATCCATAAGGCCTATTGCATTGATTCTTTCTCCTATGTTTTAAGCATCATGTGTAATTAATTTCCATGCTTTAACTTGTCATGTTTGGATGCTTTAGCTATATTAAATCGTGCTCCAAAGTAGCTATCCTGATGTTATTGTGCTGCTGTTGCTGAAACTGTTATTTTGTTGCAACTTCGGTCGACGAGTGTGTCGCGACCGTTTATCGGAATTGAGTGATTCCAATTGCATATTGTTAAGCATCATATCTACTTTCATCCCATGTATTTCTATGTCATGTTTCTGCACTTTTTCATATAGATTTACCCCTATTTATACAGCATGTGTGCATAACTTGTTTTGCTTGTATCTTTTTAACCGTAACTCCGTTTGGAGTGTGCCTTATATGTAACTTGATTAGTTTTTCGTGTACTTTGTGTTTATGCTATTGTTTGCTGTTGTTAACCAATCTAAAATATGGTTTAGGGCAGAACAGTACCAAATGTTTTAATCATCGTGCGACACTTAGTGTATGCCATGTTTAGGATTGTGCCTCACTTAAATTGACTAGCATAGATAGTTTACTTTGTGCTTCACCTCTTGCCATGGTTTTGTGCTTTTCCGTGCTTGCTTGATTTGCCATGTTAATAACCGTTGGTTGATCACCTGTAGCTAAGCAACTTGAACCACCGTAAACGTGCGGTATTCGTCGTGTGTGACCGATACCCCACTTAAACCGTTAGTAACCGTTCTCGCCGACAGATCCGTATCGCGTTGCTGTGCCTTGTGTTGTCTCTTTGATCTTGTATTTCTCCTTATTAATAGTGGTGCACCGTTGATTGCTTTCCAGTGTTTTCTTCTTGTGTGCTCCCGCGGGTACCTCTCGGAGGCGATGCGAGCTTGCGATCAACTACACCTTCGGAATCCGACTTATCAACAGGCAAGGACTATACATTACTTATGATCCATTCTATTTCAACCAGCGGTTTGCATGCTAGTCTAGGTTAGGTTCGATGTTTGATCCTACCACATGTTTACAGCCTCTTTCAAACCGATACAGCCATGTCCCCTCCCAGCAAACCTTGTACTGCTATGTTACTTTTGCTCGTTGCTCAGCCCCTGCTTAGTATGCATGCTTAGGATGCTACGATGTTACCCTGTTACTCCTCGGTTTGGGATATCACATTATTATATTATTGTTGATGATATGATTATTATAATGTTGACTATATTCGACGAAGGATGGAAGGTCTAGGCTATCCCGCCCCGACGCTTTGTTCCATTCGAGTCACCTAGGATCCGAGTTCCGGGTATTGGTTTTAAGACTGAGCGTGCCTAACCGCGTGTGGGATTTTATGGGGTCCCCTTTTCTTACCTACCTAGCTTCAAAAATTTCTAGTGGTGGCCCAAGCTGATTTACCATTTGAAACCGTGTGTGTATTGGTCATCTTCCAGTTGTTTACAAACCAACCCGGACCAGTGAGGACTTAGTTCCCTTGCTGGCCCACCTTGTCCGGCTGAGGACCCGGTGTCCCATGTGTGAGTAACCGGCTATCCAAACCTGCGACAGACGGTTGAGACCAGATCGAGAGCGCGGCCGGCTCCTGAGATGGATGTCGACTCACCGGGGGCCACCCAAATTTGTTCGTTGTTAGCTAGAGGGACCTGTCATTTCGGATCTCTTGGAACTAAATCATAAAATGGTTGCCTGTGATGGGTAGCAACTGAGAGTGATGGACGTGCGTGCGGAGCCTCGTAATGGGCAGTTGGTACACCCCTGCAGGGTTAAATCTTTTCGAAAACCGTGTCCACGGTTATGGACGACTTGAGACCTACTCCTTGTTCATAGAAAACAACAACTGAGATATATTTAATATAACTTGATCAACGTGTGTGTGCCTTGACTGCTTCTTCTTCGTCGGGATGCGAAGAGGAGGACAAGGATAGGATAGGTGTTATGTTTGCGTAAGTAGTTGATAGCAAGACTTGTTGGAGGCGACTCCTCATCGAATGCTTGGCTTCTTATCTTACTCTCTAGATCGTTAGCCACTTCATAAATGCTAGTGCGGCAGCAACCTCACCACTTACCTCTTCCTTACCGTAAACTACTAGTTGTCCTAGAATGACGAGTGATGAAGTCCTTGCTGGGTCAGATGACCACTACAGTTGGATGCTGAGTACTTCTGTACTCATGATACTACCCCCAAACTCTTTTCAGAGTTCTTGATCGACAATAGGTACGGTGATCGATGTTTCACGTGGAGACTCGACGAAGACTAGTTAGGCGGATCCCGGCGGAGGGCCTGGACCCGTGTGGTTATGGGATCGATGTTTTTCTCTTTGCCAGTAGGCATTTGCTTGTAGTCTGTACTCAGACATTACCTTCCGCTGTTGTATTGTATTTGAGGCAGTTGTATGTCGATTGTATGAGGTGTTGTATCCTTGTATCTGTAATGTTGTGATATCATGTTGGAAATCCGGGGCATATGGCTTTGTCATATGTCGTGGTGGGACCGATATGTGCTTCGTCCCCGGATCTGGTTGGAAACATCTAGATCTGGAACAGTACCGCATACCGGGCCTTACACAACGGAAGGAATTGGTGCGATAGCGAGGGGCACGACCGCGGGAGGTTGAGGCGGCACAAATGGTTACGGTTGTGGGTACTCCATGGGGATGGATGGAGGCATGGCGCGGCGAGACATCGAGGGAGCGGCAAAATCAATGATGATGACGGTGAAGGGGTAGAAATTGTCTTTGCACCAATTCGTAGGTGGGATAGAGAAACTGACAAAATGAAGGGGAAACGCAAATATGGCTGGTGCGGATCGAATTTATAGCTCCCCTAAAAAATAAATAGCAGGCATACACTTTTACAAGATCTGCGTGAACCAGGTTTTTGTCCCGATCCCGTATGTTGATGCGAAATCACTAGTTTAAGAGTACTCGTGGGAACGATCACTTTCAACTCGTCCGCGTGCGCCAAGTGGCGCTACGTGCGTGCGCGGACGACTTTTCCTCGTCGCTCCGCGTTTGACACTTGTCGCGCGCGGAGTCATTCCCGCGGGGTTACCGGTTTCCGGTTTTCCCGTTTCCACATTTGCAATTTGGTCCAAGAACTTTTAAGGATTTTCTATTGTGTGTTTCGCATCGTTGTTTTTAGCCTGTGACGCTGCTGGCTTGTTTAGTATTGTTTCTACTCCTTTTTCCGGTTCTTCCTTTTATTTTTTTCCCATTATATTTTTGGGCAATGGAGTTTTCTGGCGTAACTACGGGTGGGGCCTTCCAACACTATCAAACGTTAACTTTCAACTCGCTAAAAATAGGCACGACTACATACAAATAGGAGGCATCTTGGAGGCATCTTGGAGGCTCCATTCGATATACTTCTGAGGCACGTGCATTAGTGGCTTGGAGGCATGACTACATACAAATAGGAGGCACTTGGAGGCTCCATTCGATATACATCTGAGGCACGTGCATTAGAGGCATACATACAAATAGGAGGAACTTGGAGGCTCCATTCAATATACATCTGAGGCACTTTGAGGCTCCATTCGATATATATCTGAGGCACGTTCATTAGAGGAACGACTACATAGAAATAGGAGGCACTTGGAGGCATCTTGGAGGCTCCATTCGATATACATCTGAGGCACGTGCATTAGTGGCTTGGAGCCACGACTACATACAAATAGTAGGCATCTTGGAGGCTCCACTCGATATACATGTGAGGCACGTGCATTAGTGGCTTGGAGGCACGTTTGAACACTGAGTGTAGGCATCTTTGTATAGTACGTTCGAATAAGGAGTAGAGGGTCATTCTAAGAATACTGTAATTTTAAAAATAGAATTAGTTAAGAGATTGTGGGTGAGCGGTTTCGTTTTCCCATGCAAACCGTTCGTTCTCTCATTTAGTTTGGAGTATGGGTTAGTGGGTGTGCCGTTTCGTTTTCTTCTTGGAGATCGTGCTCCAATGATAGTGGGTCGAGACTGTTCAATGCCAGTTGCAATATAATATAAATTTTGCTGTGTTTCAGTTCTCTTTGTACAAAGTTCTCTGTGCTGCTGGAAGTCTCTGCCTTCCTCTTGTTCTTTTCTTTTGCTCCAGCCAGAACCCACAATCCACATTGCTCCATGGGTTTCTACCCTAAGTTCACTTCGTTCTTAAGTGTCGAGGCTCCTTGCAACAAATTCCGGGAGACTATTTACACCAACGATGAGTATACCATGGCTTATCATATCGGAGAGTTTGAGAGGTTGCTGAAATGGGAGGAGAATGCGATAGTGGGAATCGACGTTGAGTACACGTCGCCAAATGATGGCGAGAATCAAAGAGCAGCAGTCGTGCAACTCTATGTCGGGAAGAAGGTTTTGCTGTACCACATCAGCGAGGCCGAGAAAAGGTGCTTCAAATTCGACAACTTCCTCAAGAATAGGAGGTACACTTTTGCTGGATTCTCCATTGGAAGAGACATTGAGATGCTTGAGAAATCTGGTTTTTTTGTGCACAATTTCGTGGACATCCAAAGGAAGTGGAGGGTGCCAGAAGCCTGGAAATAACTTGATTCGTTGGCGGATGTCGCAGAACTCATCATTGATGAGGACTATGGCACGATGAAGGATGGGTTTAGTTTTGATGACCACTGCCAGTGGGCTTTTTATCCTCTGTCTCGGAAGCATATCAACTATGCAGCAATAGATGCTTTTGATTCATATGACATATGGAGGCGTATGACAGTGTTCAAGAGTGGTTTTAAACGTCTCAAGGAGGACAGGGAAAACAAGTTCTGCAGGCGCTTTTTTTAGTTAAGTAGTTTTTTTGTTTGCAAGTTTCAGTACTATGGTCGAGTTAATCTATGTAAGTTGTTGTTATGTGTTTAGTTTAGTTGGAGTTGTACTAATAAGTTTCAGTACTGCGGTCGATTTATGGAAAAAAACTTTTTGGTTCTGAATTTTTCTCGTGTGCTTTCATCTTGTACTTACGTAGTTTTTTGAGTTATAAAATCTATGATGTTTTGTAATAATACATGGTCGTGCATCTAAGGAAAACTTGGTCGTGCCTCGGAAAACCAATTATTAGTACTCGAAAGTACTAATAAGTATCAGTTGTGAGAGCACCGAAGAACCACTTAATCGTGCCCCAAAGGAAACATACGCGTGCCCCAAAGAACCACATTGCGTGCTTCAAATGACTTACTCTTTTTAAAGAGAGTGCCCCAAACTACCACTTGGTCGTGTTTGACTCTTAAAGGAGTATTATATTTCATGCAAATCGGAAGCACGTTGATGATGTACTTAGAGACACGACTTCTAAAAATTGGAGCGACGAAAACTAGGGTAGTAGAGGCACTACCCTATACAGACTGGAGGCACACGTCCAATATGAAGTATGGACTTGGAGGCACGACCATATAAAAACTGGAGGCACACATCCAATATGAAGTCTGGACTTGGAGGCACGTTATGTAGTGTATGGACTCAGACGCACGATACTATAAGATTTGAAGGAACGTTGGGTAAAGACTTGGAGGCACGAACAGGGCGGGTTTTAGAGACAACATTACAAGTATGTAGTTGGAAGCATGAACAATTGGAGGGACGAACGGGACGTGTCTTAGAGATATCATTTCATATAAATGGGGGACACGTTATGAGGCACGGACGTATGGAGTTGGAAGCAAGACTACATAAAAAAATTCCGATTGTATGGACTTAGAGGCACGACACTATAAAATTTACAGGCACTAACAGTATGGACTTGGAGGCACGTTACGTTAGGTACTTCAGAGGCACGACAATATACAAATTGAAGGCACTATTAGTACGGATTTGGAGGCACGTTAGTTAGGGACTTTAGAGGCACGACACCTTCGTTCGGGACTTTAGAGGCACAAGACACTATAAAATTTCAAAGCAATTTTGGAAGGGATATTACAGGCAGGACGGTAAAAAATGGAAGCACGTCCTATATGTATTTGTAGGCACGTACGGTAGGGACATTAGATGCAGGAAGGTAAAAAATGGAAGCACGTACTATATGGATTTGTAGGTACGTATGGTAGGGACATTACAGTCTCGACGCTATAAAAATTGGAAGCACGTTCTGTATGTATTTGTAGGCACGTTCGGTAGGGATATTAGAGGCAGGACGGTAAAAAATGGAAGCACGTTCTATATGTATTTGTAGCCACGTTCTTTAGAGACATTAGAGGCATGACGCTATAAAAATTAAAGGCATGTTCCGTATCGATTTGGAGACATGTTCCACAGGGATATTGGAGGCACGACGGTATAAAAATAAAAGTCACTTTCGGTATCAATTTGGAGGCATGTTCCGTAGGGACCTTGGAGGCACGACGGTATAAAAATAAAAGTCACTTTCGGTATAAAATGAATCACTTGGAAAAAAAAAGATTATCTTCGAGAATTACTAGGGTTTCATCCTGGATCTGAATTGCTAGGGATCTGAATCATCCCGGATCCTGGATCTGAATGCATCACCTCACCTCGCTCGAGAGCTCGAGTCCTCAGATCCATACCCCCCGTCCGTCTAAACAACAATGGCACTAAAACCCTAAACCTAAGCATCCCAATTCGCCCAAATCGCATCTCCTAATCATCCCGGATCTCAAAATTGAAGGGAACGGGAGGAGACTAGATTACCTTCGAGAACGGGGATGAGTCGAAGTGCACGGAGAAAATCGTTCGGAACTGGATTGATCTCTGAAAGAGAGGTGTTGAATGAGTGAATGTAAATGGGTGGATGGATGACTACAAATGGGCACGCGATTCATCAAGTGAGTTAAAGCATTACCGGAACGTGGCACGTGGAGCGTGAACGTGGCACGTGGCACGTTCACGCTTCATCCGTGAACGTGGAACGTTCCCAAAAAAAATGAAATTATAAAATAGGAATAGTCAAGCGTCGCATGTTCTCTCAGTGAGGCACTCTGTTGGATGTATAAGAAGCACGTCACTACAAGTAGAAAACGCACGGCCCGTTTTCTAAACGAGGCACTTTGTTCAATCGAAAATAAGCATGTCCCTACAAGGAAAGGAGGCATGACCGGTGCTTCTCGATTTTTCAAAAGCACGTTAGTGCGAGTGGAAAGAAGCACTTCATTACAATCATAGAAGGCACGACCCATATCCGTTCAAAATGAAGTGAACCACTGTGCTTAGTGGAGGTACGGGAAGTCGAGGCAGACGTCGTCGCGACAGCAACAACGGACGCCGAGACGAGCCCGTGACATCAGAGCCTCACCAGCTTAGTGTACGCGAAGTCCAGGCGGACGTCGTCGCGGCAGCGACGACGGACGCCGAGACGAGCCCGTGACATCAGAGCCTCACCAGCTTAGTGTACGCGAAGTCGAGGTGGACGTCGTCGCGGCAGCGAAGACGGACGCCGAGACGAGCCCGTGACATCAAAGCCTCACCAGCTTAGTGTAAGCGAAGTCGAGGCGGACGTCGTCGCGGCAGCGACGACGGATGCCGAGACGAGCCCGTGACATCAGAGCCTCACCAGCTTAGTGTACGTGAAGTCTTGGCGGACGTCGTCGCGGCAGCGACGACGGACGCCGAGACGAGCCCGTGACATCAAAGCCTCACCAGCTTAGTGTACGCGAAGTCGAGGCGAACGTCGTCGCGGCAGCGACGACGGACGCCGAGACGAGCCCGTGACATCAGAGCCTCACCAGCTATCTTAGGGTTTAGGGTGGGGGGGGGGGAGGATGGCACCCTTTTATATACCTTTCAAAATGAAAGGGAAACAGAAGTGAACCACTGTGCTTAGTGTAGGTACGCGAAGTCGAGGCGGACGTTGTCGCTGCAGCGACGACGGACGCCGAGACGAGCCCGTGACATCAAAGCCTCACCAGCTTAGTGTACGCGAAGTCGAGGCGGACGTCGTCGCGGCAGCGACGACGGACGCCGAGACGAGCCCGTGGCATAAGAGCCTCACCAGCTTACTATACGCGAAGTCGACGCGGACGTCGTCGCAGCAACGACGACGGACGCAGAGACGAGCCCGTGACATCAAAGCCTCACCAGCTTGGTGTACGCGAAGTCGAGGCGGACGTCGTCGCGGCAGCGACGACTGACGCTGAGAGGAGCCCGTAACATCAGAGCCTCACCAGCTATCTTACGGTTTAGGGCGGGGGGGGGGGGGTGGGAGGATGGCACCCTTTTATTTACCTTTCCAAATGAAAGGGAAAAAGATGTGAACCACTGTGCTTAGTGTAGGTACGCGAAGGAGAGGCGGACGTCGTCGCGGCAACAACGACGGACGCCGAGAAAAGCCCGTGACATCAAAGCCTCACCAGCTTAGTGTACGCGAAGTCGAGGCGGACTTCGTCGCGCCAGCGACGACGGACGCCGAGACGAGCCCATGACATCAGAGCCTCACCAGCTTAGTGTACGCGAAGTCGAGGCGGACGTCGTCGCGGCAGCGACGACGGACGCCGAGACGAGCCCGTGACATCAGAGCCTCACCAGCTTAGTGTACGCGAAGTCGAGGCAGACGTCGTCACGGCAGCGATGATGGACGCCGAGACGAGCCCGTGACATCAGAGGCTCACCAGCTATCTTAGGGTTTAGGGTGGGGGGGGGAAGGATGGCACCCTTTTATATACCTTTCAAAATGAAAGGGAAAATGAAGTGAACCACTGTGCTTAGTGTAGGTACGGGAAGTCGAGGCGAACGTCGTCGCGGCAGCGACGACGGACGCCGAGACGAGCCCGTGACATCAAAGCCTCACCAGCTTAGTGTACGCGAAGTCGAGGCGGACTTCGTCGCGGCAGCGACGAAGGACGCCGAGACGAGCCCGTGACATCAGAGGCTCACCAACTATCTTAGGGTTTAGGGTGGGGGGGAGGATGGCACCCTTTTATATACCTTTCAAAATGAAAGGGAAACAGAAGTGAACCACGGTGCTTAGTGTAGGTACGCGAAGTTGAGGCGAACGTCGTCGCGGCAGCGACGACGGACGCCGAGACGAGCCCGTGACATCAAAGCCTCACCAGCTCAGTGTAAGCGAAGTCGAGGAGGAAGTCGTCGCGGCAGCGACGACGGACGCCGAGACGAGCCCGTGACATCAGAGCCTCACCAGCTTAGTGTACGCGAAGTCGAGGCGGACGTCGTCGAGGCAGCGACGACGAACGCCGAAACGAGCCCGTGACATCAGAGCCTCACCAGCTGTCTTAGGGTTTAGGGTTGGGGGGAGGATGGCACCCTTTTATATACCTTTCAAAATGAAAGGGAAACAGAAATGAACCACTGTGCTTAGAGTAAGTACGCCAAGTCAAGGCGGACATCGTCGCGGCAGCGACGACGGACGCCGAGACGAGCCCGTGACATCAGAGACTCACCAGCTTAGTGTACGCGAAGTCGAGGCGGACGCCGTCGCGGCAGCGACGACGGACGCCGAGACGAGCCCATGACATCAGAGCCTCACCAGCTTAGTGTACGCGAAGTCGAGGCGGACGTCATCGCGGCAGCGACGACGGACGCCGAGACGAGCCCGTGACATCAGAGCCTCACCAACTTAGTGTACGCGAAGTCGAGGCAGACGTCGTCACGGCAGCGATGATGGACGCCGAGACGAGCCCGTGACATCAGAGGCTCACCAGCTATCTTAGGGTTTAGGGTGGGGGGGGAGGATGGCACCCTTTTATATACCTTTCAAAATGCAAGGGAAAATGAAGTGAACCACTGTGCTTAGTGTAGGTACGGGAAGTCGAGGCGAACGTCGTCGCGGCAGCGACGACGGACGCCGAGACGAGCCCGTGACATCAAAGCCTCACCAGCTTAGTGTACGCGAAGTCGAGGCGGACTTCGTCGCGGCAGCGACGAAGGACGCCGAGACGAGCCCGTGAAATCAGAGGCTCACCAACTATCTTAGGGTTTAGGGTGGGGGGAGGATGGCACCCTTTTATATACCTTTCAAAATGAAAGGGAAACAGAAGTGAACCACTGTGCTTAGTGTAGGTACGCGAAGTTGAGGCGAACGTCGTCGCGGCAGCGACGACGGACGCCGAGACGAGCCCGTGACATCAAAGCCTCACCAGCTTAGTGTAAGCGAAGTCGAGGAGGAAGTCGTCGCGGCAGCGACGACGGACGCCGAGACGAGCCCGTGACATCAGAGCCTCACCAGCTTAGTGTACGCGAAGTCGAGGCGGACGTCGTCGAGGCAGCGACGACGAACGCCGAAACGAGCCCGTGACATCAGAGCCTCACCAGCTATCTTAGGGTTTAGGGTTGGGGGGAGGATGGCACCCTTTTATATACCTTTCAAAATGAAAGGGAAACAGAAATGAACCACTGTGCTTAGAGTCAGTACGACAAGTCAAGGCGGACATCGTCGCGGCAGCGACGACGGACGCCGAGACGAGCTCGTGACATCAGAGACTCACCAGCTTAGTGTACGCGAAGTCGAGGCGGACGTCGTCGCGGCAGCGACGACGGACGCCGAGACGAGCCCGTGACATTAGAGCCTCACCAGTTTAGTGTACGCATAGTCGAGGCAGACGTCGTCGCGGCAGCGACAACGGACGCCGAGACGAGCCCGTGACATCAGAGCCTCACCAGCTTAGTGTACTCGAAGTCGAGGCGGACATCGTCGCAGCAGCGAAGACGGACGCCGAGACTAGCCCGTGACATCAGAGCCTCACCAACTATCTTAGGGTTTAGGATGGGGGGGAGGATAGCACCCTTTTATATACCTTTCAAAATGAAAGGGAAACAGAACTGAACCACTATGCTTAGTGTAGGTACGCGAAGTCGAGGCGATCGTCGTCGCGGCAGCGACGACGGACGCCGAGACGAGCCCGTGACATCAGAGCCTCACCAGCTTAGTGTACGCGAAGTCGAGGCGAACGTCGTCGCGGCAGCGACGACAGACGCCGAGACGAGCCCGTGACATCAGAGCCTCACCAGCTATCTTAGGGTTTGGGGTGGGGGGGGAGGATGGCACCCTTTTATATACCTTTCAAAATGAAAGGGAAACAGAAGTGAACCACGGTGCTTAGTGTAGGTACGCGAAGTCGAGGCGGACGTCGTCGCGGCAGCGACGACGGACGCCGAGACGAGCCCGTGACATCAAAGCCTCACCAGCTTAGTGTACGCGAAGTCGAGGCGGACGTCGTTGCGGCAGCGACGACGGATGCCGAGACGAGCCCGTGACATCAGAGCCTCACCAGCTTAGTGTACGCGAAGTCGAGGCGGACGTCGTCGCGGCAGCGACGACGGATGCCGAGACGAGCCCGTGACATCAGAGCCTCACCAGCTTAGTGTACGCGAAGTCGAGGCGGACGTCGTCGCGGCAGCGACGACGGACGCCGAGACGAGCCCGTGACATCAGAGCCTCACCAGCTTAGTGTACGCGAAGTCGAGGTGGACGTCGTCGCGGCAGCGAAGACGGACGCCGAGACGAGCCCGTGACATCAAAGCCTCACCAGCTTAGTGTAAGCGAAGTCGAGGCGGACGTCGTCGCGGCAGCGACGACGGATGCCAAGACGAGCCCGTGACATCAGAGCCTCACCAGCTTAGTGTACGCGAAGTCGAGGCGGACGTCGTCGCGGAAGCGACGACGGACGCCGAGACGAGCCCGTGACATCAAAGCCTCACCAGCTTAGTGTACGCGAAGTCGAGGCGAACGTCGTCGCGGCAACGACGACGGATGCCGAGACGAGCCCGTGACATCAGAGCCTCACCAGCTATCTTAGGGTTTAGGGTGGGGGGGGGGGGAGGATGGCACCCTTTTATATACCTTTCAAAATGAAAGGGAAACAGAAGTGAACCACTTTGCTTAGTGTAGGTACGCGAAGTCGAGGCGGACGTTGTCGCTGCAGCGACGACGGACGCCGAGACGAGCCCGTGACATCAAAGCCTCACCAGCTTAGTGTACGCGAAGTCGAGGCGGACGTCGTCGCGGCAGCGACGATGGACGCCGAGACGAGCCCGTGGCATAAGAGCCTCACCAGCTTACTATACGCGAAGTCGACGCGGACGTCATCGCAGCAACGACGACGGACGCAGAGACGAGCCCGTGACATCAAAGCCTCACCAGCTTGGTGTACGCGAAGTCGAGGCGGACGTCGTCGCGGCAGCGACGACGGACGCTAAGACGAGCCCGTAACATCAGAGCCTCACCAGCTATCTTACGGTTTAGGGCGGGGTGGGGGGGGGTGGGAGGATGGCACCCTTTTATATACCTTTCAAAATGAAAGGGAAAAAGATGTGAACCACTGTGCTTAGTGTAGGTACGCGAAGGAGAGGCGGACGTCGTCGCGGCAACAACGACGGACGCCGAGACGAGCCCGTGACATCAAAGCCTCACCAGCTTAGTGTACGCGAAGTCGAGGCGGACTTCGTCGCGCCAGCGACGACGGACGCCGAGACGAGCCCATGACATCAGAGCCTCACCAGCTTAGTGTACGCGAAGTCGAGGCGGACGTCGTCGCGGCAGCGACGACGGACGCCGAGACGAGCCCGTGACATCAGAGCCTCACCAGCTTAGTGTACGCGAAGTCGAGGCAGACGTCGTCACGGCAGCGATGATGGACGCCGAGACGAGCCCGTGACATCAGAGGCTCACCAGCTATCTTAGGGTTTAGGGTGGGGGGGGGGGGAGGATGGCACCCTTTTATATACCTTTCAAAATCAAAGGGAAAATGAAGTGAACCACTGTGCTTAGTGTAGGTACGGGACGCCGAGATGAGCCCGTGACATCAAAGCCTCACCAGCTTAGTGTACGCGAAGTCGAGGCGGACTTCGTCGCGGCAGCGACGAAGGACGCCGAGACGAGCCCGTGACATCAGAGGCTCACCAACTATCTTAGGGTTTAGGGTGGGGGGGAGGATGGCACCCTTTTATATACCTTTCAAAATGAAAGGGAAACAGAAGTGAACCACTGTGCTTAGTGTAGGTACGCGAAGTTGAGGCGAACGTCGTCGTGGCAGCGACGACGGACGCCGAGACGAGCCCGTGACATCAAAGCCTCACCAGCTTAGTGTAAGCGAAGTCGAGGAGGAAGTCGTCGCGGTAGCGACGACGGACGCCGAGACGAGCCCGTGACATCAGAGCCTCACCAGCTTAGTGTACGCGAAGTCGAGGCGGACGTCGTCGAGGCAGCGACGACGAACGCCGAAATGAGCCCGTGACATCAGAGCCTCACAAGCTATCTTAGGGTTTAGGGTTGGGGGGAGGATGGCACCGTTTTATATACCTTTGAAAATGAAAGGGAAACAGAAATGAACCATTGTGCTTAGAGTAAGTACGCCAAGTCAAGGCGGACATCGTCGCGGCAGCGACGACGGACGCCGAGACGAACCCGTGACATCAGAGACTCACCAGCTTAGTGTACGCGAAGTCTAGGCGGACGTCGTCGCGGCAGCGACAACGGACGCCGAGACGAGCCCGTGACATCAGAGCCTCACCAGCTTGGTGTACTCGAAGTCGAGGCGGACATCGTCGCAGCAGCGACGACGGACGCCGAGACGAACCCGTGACATCAGAGCCTCACCAACTATCTTAAGGTTTAGGGTGAGGGGGGGAGGATGGCACCCTTTTATATACCTTTCAAAATGAAAGGGAAACAGAACTGAACCACTATGCTTAGTGTAGGTACGCGAAGTCGAGGCGATCGTCGTCGCGGCAGCGACGACGGACGCCGAGACGAGCCCGTGACATCAGAGCCTCAACAGCTTAGTGTACGCGAAGTCGAGGCGAACGTCGTCGCGGCAGCGAGGACAGACGCCGAGACGAGCCCGTGACATCAGAGCCTCACCAGCTATCTTAGGGTTTGGGCTGGGGGGGGGGAGGATGGCACCCTTTTATATACCTTTCAAAATGAAAGGGAAACAGAAGTGAACCACTGTGCTTAGTGTAGGTACGCGAAGTCGAGGCGGACGTCGTCGCGGCAGCGACGACGGACGCCGAGACGAGCCCGTGACATCAAAGCCTCACCAGCTTAGTGTACGCGAAGTCGAGGCGGACGTCGTCGCGGCAGCGACGACGGATGCCGAGACGAGCCAGTGACATCAGAGCCTCACCAGCTTAGTGTACGCGAAGTCGAGGCGGACGTCGTGGCGGCAGCGACGACGGATGCCGAGACGAGCCCGTGACATCAGAGCCTCACCAGCTTAGTGTACGCGAAGTCGAGGCGGACGTCGTCGCGGCAACGACGACGGACACCGAGACGAGCCCGTGACATCAGAGCCTCACCAGCTTAGTGTACGCGAAGTCGAGGTGGACGTCGTCGCGGCAGCGAAGACGGACGCCGAGACGAGCCCGTGACATCAAAGCCTCACCAGCTTAGTGTAAGCGAAGTCGAGGCGGACGTCGTCGCGGCAGCGACGACGGATGCCGAGACGACCCCGTGACATCAGAGCCTCACCAGCTTAGTGTACGCGAAGTCGAGGCGGACGTCGTCGCGGCAGCGACGACGGACGCCGAGACGAGCCCGTGACATCAAAGCCTCACCAGCTTAGTGTACGCGAAGTCGAGGCGAACGTCGTCGCGGCAGCGACGATGGACGCCGAGACGAGCCCGTGACATCAGAGCCTCACCAACTATCTTAGGGTTTAGGGTGGGGGGGGGGAGGATGGCACCCTTTTATATACCTTTCAAAATGAAAGGGAAACAGAAGTGAACCACTGTGCTTAGTGTAGGTACGCGAAGTCGAGGCGGACGTCGTCGCGGCAGCGACGACGGACGCCGAGACGAGCCCGTGACATCAAAGCCTCACCAGCTTAGTGTACGCGAAGTCGAGGCGGACGTCGTTGCGGCAGCGACGACGGATGCCGAGACGAGCCCGTGACATCAGAGCCTCACCAGCTTAGTGTACGCGAAGTCGAGGCGGACGTCGTCGCGGCAGCGACGACGGATGCCGAGACGAGCCCGTGACATCAGAGCCTCACCAGCTTAGTGTACGCGAAGTCGAGGCGGACGTCGTCGTGGCAGCGACGACGGACGCCGAGACGAGCCCGTGACATCAGAGCCTCACCAGCTTAGTGTACGCGAAGTCGAGGTGGACGTCGTCGCGGCAGCGAAGACGGACGCCGAGACGAGCCCGTGACATCAAAGCCTCACCAGCTTAGTGTAAGCGAAGTCGAGGCGGACGTCGTCGCGGCAGCGACGACGGATGCCGAGACGAGCCCGTGACATCAGAGCCTCACCAGCTTAGTGTACGCGAAGTCGAGGCGGACGTCGTCGCGGCAGCGACGACGGACGGCGAGACGAGCCCGTGACATCAAAGCCTCACCAGCTTAGTGTACGCGAAGTCGAGGCGAACGTCGTCGCGGCAGCGACGACGGACGCCGAGACGAGCCCGTGACATCAGAGCCTCACCAGCTATCTTAGGGTTTAGGGTGGGGGGGGGGAGGATGGCACCCGTTTATATACCTTTCAAAATGAAAGGGAAACAGAAGTGAACCACTGTGCTTAGTGTAGGTACGCGAAGTCGAGGCGGACGTTGTCGCTGCAGCGACGACGGACGCCGAGACGAGCCCGTGACATCAAAGCCTCACCAGCTTAGTGTACGCGAAGTCGAGGCGGACGTCGTCGCGGCAGCGACGATGGACGCCGAGACGAGCCCGTGGCATAAGAGCCTCACCAGCTTACTATACGCGAAGTCGACGCGGACGTCATCGCAGCAACGACGACGGACGCAGAGACGAGCCCGTGACATCAAAGCCTCACCAGCTTAGTGTACGCGAAGTCGAGGCGGACGTCGTCGCGGCAGCGACGACGGATGCCGAGACGAGCCCGTGACATCAGAGCCTCACCAGCTTAGTGTACGCGAAGTCGAGGTGGACGTCGTCGCGGCAGCGACGACGGATGCCGAGACGAGCCCGTGACATCAGAGCCTCACCAGCTTAGTGTACGCGAAGTCGAGGCGGACGTCGTTGCGGCAGCGACGACGGATGCCGAGACGAGCCCGTGACATCAGAGCCTCACCAGCTTAGTGTACGCGAAGTCGAGGCGGACGTCGTCGCGGCAACGACGACGGACACCGAGACGAGCCCGTGACATCAGAGCCTCACCAGCTTAGTGTACGCGAAGTCGAGGTGGACGTCGTCGCGGCAGCGAAGACGGACGCCGAGACGAGCCTGTGACATCAAAGCCTCACCAGCTTAGTGTAAGCGAAGTCGAGGCGGACGTCGTCGCGGCAGCGACGACGGATGCCGAGACGACCCCGTGACATCAGAGCCTCACCAGCTTAGTGTACGCGAAGTCGAGGCGGACGTCGTCGCGGCAGCGACGACGGACGCCGAGACGAGCCCGTGACATCAAAGCCTCACCAGCTTAGTGTACGCGAAGTCGAGGCGAACGTCGTCGCGGCAGCGACGATGGACGCCGAGACGAGCCCGTGACATCAGAGCCTCACCAACTATCTTAGGGTTTAGGGTGGGGGGGGGGAGGATGGCACCCTTTTATATACCTTTCAAAATGAAAGGGAAACAGAAGTGAACCACTGTGCTTAGTGTAGGTACGCGAAGTCGAGGCGGACGTCGTCGCGGCAGCGACGACGGACGCCGAGACGAGCCCGTGACATCAAAGCCTCACCAGCTTAGTGTACGCGAAGTCGAGGCGGACGTCGTTGCGGCAGCGACGACGGATGCCGAGACGAGCCCGTGACATCAGAGCCTCACCAGCTTAGTGTACGCGAAGTCGAGGCGGACGTCGTCGCGGCAGCGACGACGGATGCCGAGACGAGCCCGTGACATCAGAGCCTCACCAGCTTAGTGTACGCGAAGTCGAGGCGGACGTCGTCGTGGCAGCGACGACGGACGCCGAGACGAGCCCGTGACATCAGAGCCTCACCAGCTTAGTGTACGCGAAGTCGAGGTGGACGTCGTCGCGGCAGCGAAGACGGACGCCGAGACGAGCCCGTGACATCAAAGCCTCACCAGCTTAGTGTAAGCGAAGTCGAGGCGGACGTCGTCGCGGCAGCGACGACGGATGCCGAGACGAGCCCGTGACATCAGAGCCTCACCAGCTTAGTGTACGCGAAGTCGAGGCGGACGTCGTCGCGGCAGCGACGACGGACGGCGAGACGAGCCCGTGACATCAAAGCCTCACCAGCTTAGTGTACGCGAAGTCGAGGCGAACGTCGTCGCGGCAGCGACGACGGACGCCGAGACGAGCCCGTGACATCAGAGCCTCACCAGCTATCTTAGGGTTTAGGGTGGGGGGGGGGAGGATGGCACCCGTTTATATACCTTTCAAAATGAAAGGGAAACAGAAGTGAACCACTGTGCTTAGTGTAGGTACGCGAAGTCGAGGCGGACGTTGTCGCTGCAGCGACGACGGACGCCGAGACGAGCCCGTGACATCAAAGCCTCACCAGCTTAGTGTACGCGAAGTCGAGGCGGACGTCGTCGCGGCAGCGACGATGGACGCCGAGACGAGCCCGTGGCATAAGAGCCTCACCAGCTTACTATACGCGAAGTCGACGCGGACGTCATCGCAGCAACGACGACGGACGCAGAGACGAGCCCGTGACATCAAAGCCTCACCAGCTTAGTGTACGCGAAGTCGAGGCGGACGTCGTTGCGGCAGCGACGACGGATGCCGAGACGAGCCCGTGACATCAGAGCCTCACCAGCTTAGTGTACGCGAAGTCGAGGCGGACGTCGTCGCGGCAGCGACGACGGATGCCGAGACGAGCCCGTGACATCAGAGCCTCACCAGCTTAGTGTACGCGAAGTCGAGGCGGACGTCGTCGTGGCAGCGACGACGGACGCCGAGACGAGCCCGTGACATCAGAGCCTCACCAGCTTAGTGTACGCGAAGTCGAGGTGGACGTCGTCGCGGCAGCGAAGACGGACGCCGAGACGAGCCCGTGACATCAAAGCCTCACCAGCTTAGTGTAAGCGAAGTCGAGGCGGACGTCGTCGCGGCAGCGACGACGGATGCCGAGACGAGCCCGTGACATCAGAGCCTCACCAGCTTAGTGTACGCGAAGTCGAGGCGGACGTCGTCGCGGCAGCGACGACGGACGGCGAGACGAGCCCGTGACATCAAAGCCTCACCAGCTTAGTGTACGCGAAGTCGAGGCGAACGTCGTCGCGGCAGCGACGACGGACGCCGAGACGAGCCCGTGACATCAGAGCCTCACCAGCTATCTTAGGGTTTAGGGTGGGGGGGGGGGAGGATGGCACCCTTTTATATACCTTTCAAAATGAAAGGGAAACAGAAGTGAACCACTGTGCTTAGTGTAGGTACGCGAAGTCGAGGCGGACGTTGTCGCTGCAGCGACGACAGACGCCGAGACGAGCCCGTGACATCAAAGCCTCACCAGCTTAGTGTACGCGAAGTCGAGGCGGACGTCGTCGCGGCAGCGACGATGGACGCCGAGACGAGCCCGTGGCATAAGAGCCTCACCAGCTTACTATACGCGAAGTCGACGCGGACGTCATCGCAACAACGACGACGGACGCAGAGACGAGCCCGTGACATCAAAGCCTCACCAGCTTGGTGTACGCGAAGGCGAGGCGGACGTCGTCGCGGCAGCGACGACGGACGCTGAGACGAGCCCGTAACATCAGAGCCTCACCAGCTATCTTACGGTTTAGGGCGGGGTGGGGGGGGTGGGAGGATGGCACCCTTTTATATACCTTTCAAAATGAAAGGGAAAAAGATGTGAACCACTGTGCTTAGTGTAGGTACGCGAAGGAGAGGCGGACGTCGTCGCGGCAACAACGACGGACGCCAAGACGAGCCCGTGACATCAAAGCCTCACCAGCTTAGTGTACGCGAAGTCGAGGCGGACTTCGTCGCGCCAGCGACGACGGACGCCGAGACGAGCCCATGACATCAGAGCCTCACCAGCTTAGTGTACGCGAAGTCGAGGCGGACGTCGTCGCGGCAGCGACGACGGACGCCGAGACGAGCCCGTGACATCAGAACCTCACCAGCTTAGTGTACGCGAAGTCGAGGCAGACGTCGTCACGGCAGCGATGATGGACGCCGAGACGAGCCCGTGACATCAGAGGCTCACCAGCTATCTTAGGGTTTAGGGTGGGGGGGGGGGAGGATGGCACCCTTTTATATACCTTTCAAAATCAAAGGGAAAATGAAGTGAACCACTGTGCTTAGTGTAGGTACGGGACGCCGAGATGAGCCCGTGACATCAAAGCCTCACCAGCTTAGTGTACGCGAAGTCGAGGCGGACTTCGTCACGGCAGCGACGAAGGACGCCGAGACGAGCCCGTGACATCAGAGGCTCACCAACTATCTTAGGGTTTAGGGTGGGGGGGAGGATGGCACCCTTTTATATATCTTTCAAAATGAAAGGGAAACAGAAGTGAACCACTGTGCTTAGTGTAGGTACGCGAAGTTGAGGCGAACGTCGTCGCGGCAGCGACGACGGACGCCGAGACGAGCCCGTGACATCAAAGCCTCACCAGCTTAGTGTAAGCGAAGTCGAGGAGGAAGTCGTCGCGGGAGCGACGACGAACGCCGAAACGAGCCCGTGACATCAGAGCCTCACCAGCTTAGTGTACGCGAAGTCGAGGCGGACGTCATCGCGGCAGCGACGACGGACGGCGAGACGAGCCCGTGACATCAAAGCCTCACCAGCTTAGTGTACGCGAAGTCGAGGAGAACGTCGTCGCGGCAGCGACGACGGACGCCGAGACGAGCCCGTGACATCAGAGCCTCACCAGCTATCTTAGGGTTTAGGGTGGGGGGGGGAGGATGGCACCCTTTTATATACCTTTCAAAATGAAAGGGAAACAGAAGTGAACCACTGTGCTTAGTGTAGGTACGCGAAGTCGAGGCGGACGTTGTCGCTGCAGCGACGACGGACGCCGAGACGAGCCCGTGACATCAAAGCCTCACCAGCTTAGTGTACGCGAAGTCGAGGCGGACGTCGTCGCGGCAGCGACGACGGACGCCGAGACGAGCCCGTGACATCAGAGCCTCACCAGCTTAGTGTACGCGAAGTCGAGGCGGACGTCGTCGAGGCAGCGACGACGAACGCCGAAACGAGCCCGTGACATCAGAGCCTCACCAGCTATCTTAGGGTTTAGGGTTGGGGGGAGGATGGCACCCTTTTATATACCTTTCAAAATGAAAGGGAAACAGAAATGAACCACTGTGCCTAGAGGAAGTACGACAAGTCAAGGCGGACATCGTCGCGGCAGCGACGACGGACGCCGAGACGAGCTCGTGACATCAGAGACTCACCAGCTTAGTGTACGCGAAGTCGAGGCGGACGTCGTCGCGGCAGCGACGACGGACGCCGAGACGAGCCCGTGACATTAGAGCCTCACCAGTTTAGTGTACGCATAGTCGAGGCCGACGTCGTCGCGGCAGCGACAACGGACGCCGAGACGAGCCCGTGACATCAGAGCCTCACCAGCTTAGTGTACTCGAAGTCGAGGCGGACATCGTCGCAGCAGCGAAGACGGACGCCGAGACTAGCCCGTGACATCAGAGCCTCACCAACTATCTTAGGGTTTAGGATGGGGGGGAGGATGGCACCCTTTTATATACCTTTCAAAATGAAAGGGAAACAGAACTGAACCACTATGCTTAGTGTAGGTACGCGAAGTCGAGGCGATCGTCGTCGCGGCAGCGACGACGGACGCCGAGACGAGCCCGTGACATCAGAGCCTCACCAGCTTAGTGTACGCGAAGTCGAGGCGAACGTCGTCGCGGCAGCGACGACAGACGCCGAGACGAGCCCGTGACATCAGAGCCTCACCAGCTATCTTAGGGTTTGGGTGGGGGGGGAGGATGGCACCCTTTTATATACCTTTCAAAATGAAAGGGAAACAGAAGTGAACCACGGTGCTTAGTGTAGCTACGCGAAGTCGAGGTGGACGTCGTCGCGGCAGCGACGACGGACGCCGAGACGAGCCCGTGACATCAAAGCCTCACCAGCTTAGTGTACGCGAAGTCGAGGCGGACGTCGTTGCGGCAGCGACGACGGATGCCGAGACGAGCCCGTGACATCAGAGCCTCACCAGCTTAGTGTACGCGAAGTCGAGGCGGACGTCGTCGCGGCAGCGACGACGGATGCCGAGACGAGCCCGTGACATCAGAGCCTCACCAGCTTAGTGTACGCGAAGTCGAGGCGGACGTCGTCGCGGCAGCGACGACGGACGCCGAGACGAGCCCGTGACATCAGAGCCTCACCAGCTTAGTGTACGCGAAGTCGAGGTGGACGTCGTCGCGGCAGCGAAGACGGACGCCGAGACGAGCCCGTGACATCAAAGCCTCACCAGCTTAGTGTAAGCGAAGTCGAGGCGGACGTCGTCGCGGCAGCGACGACGGATGCCGAGACGAGCCCGTGACATCAGAGCCTCACCAGCTTAGTGTACGCAAAGTCGAGGCGGACGTCGTCGCGGCAGCGACGACGGACGGCGAGACGAGCCCGTGACATCAAAGCCTCACCAGCTTAGTGTACGCGAAGTCGAGGCGAACGTCGTCGCGGCAGCGACGACGGACGCCGAGACGAGCCCGTGACATCAGAGCCTCACCAGCTATCTTAGGGTTTAGGGTGGGGGGGGGGAGGATGGCACCCTTTTATATACCTTTCAAAATGAAAGGGAAACAGAAGTGAACCACTTTGCTTAGTGTAGGTACGCGAAGTCGAGGCGGACGTTGTCGCTGCAGCGACGACGGACGCCGAGACGAGCCCGTGACATCAAAGCCTCACCAGCTTAGTGTACGCGAAGTCGAGGCGGACGTCGTCGCGGCAGCGACGATGGACGCCGAGACGAGCCCGTGGCATAAGAGCCTCACCAGCTTACTATACGCGAAGTCGACGCGGACGTCATCGCAGCAACGACGACGGACGCAGAGACGAGCCCGTGACATCAAAGCCTCACCAGCTTGGTGTACGCGAAGTCGAGGCGGACGTCGTCGCGGCAGCGACGACGGACGCTGAGACGAGCCCGTAACATCAGAGCCTCACCAGCTATCTTACGGTTTAGGGCGGGGTGGGGGGGGGTGGGAGGATGGCACCCTTTTATATACCTTTCAAAATGAAAGGGAAACAGAAGTGAACCACTGTGCTTAGTGTAGGTACGCGAAGTCGAGGCGGACGTTGTCGCTGCAGCGACGACGGACGCCGAGACGAGCCCGTGACATCAAAGCCTCACCAGCTTAGTGTACGCGAAGTCGAGGCAGACGTCGTCACGGCAGCGATGATGGACGCCGAGACGAGCCCGTGACATCAGAGGCTCACCAGCTATCTTAGGGTTTAGGGTGGGGGGGGGAGGATGGCACCCTTTTATATACCTTTCAAAATCAAAGGGAAAATGAAGTGAACCACTGTGCTTAGTGTAGGTACGGGACGCCGAGATGAGCCCGTGACATCAAAGCCTCACCAGCTTAGTGTACGCGAAGTCGAGGTGGACTTCGTCACGGCAGCGACGAAGGACGCCGAGACGAGCCCGTGACATCAGAGGCTCACCAACTATCTTAGGGTTTAGGGTGGGGGGGAGGATGGCACCCTTTTATATACCTTTCAAAATGAAAGGGAAACAGAAGTGAACCACTGTGCTTAGTGTAGGTACGCGAAGTTGAGGCGAACGTCGTCGCGGCAGCGACGACGGACGCCGAGACGAGCCCGTGACATCAAAGCCTCACCAGCTTAGTGTAAGCGAAGTCGAGGAGGAAGTCGTCGCGGGAGCGACGACGAACGCCGAAACGAGCCCGTGACATCAGAGCCTCACCAGCTTAGTGTACGCGAAGTCGAGGCGGACGTCATCGCGGCAGCGACGACGGACGGCGAGACGAGCCCGTGACATCAAAGCCTCACCAGCTTAGTGTACGCGAAGTCGAGGAGAACGTCGTCGCGGCAGCGACGACGGACGCCGAGACGAGCCCGTAACATCAGAGCCTCACCAGCTATCTTAGGGTTTAGGGTGGGGGGGGGAGGATGGCACCCTTTTATATACCTTTCAAAATGAAAGGGAAACAGAAGTGAACCACTGTGCTTAGTGTAGGTACGCGAAGTCGAGGCGGACGTTGTCGCTGCAGCGACGACGGACGCCGAGACGAGCCCGTGACATCAAAGCCTCACCAGCTTAGTGTACGCGAAGTCGAGGCGGACGTCGTCGCGGCAGCGACGACGGACGCCGAGACGAGCCCGTGACATCAGAGCCTCACCAGCTTAGTGTACGCGAAGTCGAGGCGGACGTCGTCGAGGCAGCGACGACGAACGCCGAAACGAGCCCGTGACATCAGAGCCTCACCAGCTATCTTAGGGTTTAGGGTTGGGGGGAGGATGGCACCCTTTTATATACCTTTCAAAATGAAAGGGAAACAGAAATGAACCACTGTGCCTAGAGGAAGTACGACAAGTCAAGGCGGACATCGTCGCGGCAGCGACGACGGACGCCGAGACGAGCTCGTGACATCAGAGACTCACCAGCTTAGTGTACGCGAAGTCGAGGCGGACGTCGTCGCGGCAGCGACGACGGACGCCGAGACGAGCCCGTGACATTAGAGCCTCACCAGTTTAGTGTACGCATAGTCGAGGCCGACGTCGTCGCGGCAGCGACAACGGACGCCGAGACGAGCCCGTGACATCAGAGCCTCACCAGCTTAGTGTACTCGAAGTCGAGGCGGACATCGTCGCAGCAGCGATGACGGACGCCGAGACTAGCCCGTGACATCAGAGCCTCACCAACTATCTTAGGGTTTAGGATGGGGGGGAGGATGGCACCCTTTTATATACCTTTCAAAATGAAAGGGAAACAGAACTGAACCACTATGCTTAGTGTAGGTACGCGAAGTCGAGGCGATCGTCGTCGCGGCAGCGACGACGGACGCCGAGACGAGCCCGTGACATCAGAGCCTCACCAGCTTAGTGTACGCGAAGTCGAGGCGAACGTCGTCGCGGCAGCGACGACAGACGCCGAGACGAGCCCGTGACATCAGAGCCTCACCAGCTATCTTAGGGTTTGGGTGGGGGGGGAGGATGGCACCCTTTTATATACCTTTCAAAATGAAAGGGAAACAGAAGTGAACCACGGTGCTTAGTGTAGCTACGCGAAGTCGAGGTGGACGTCGTCGCGGCAGCGACGACGGACGCCGAGACGAGCCCGTGACATCAAAGCCTCACCAGCTTAGTGTACGCGAAGTCGAGGCGGACGTCGTTGCGGCAGCGACGACGGATGCCGAGACGAGCCCGTGACATCAGAGCCTCACCAGCTTAGTGTACGCGAAGTCGAGGCGGACGTCGTCGCGGCAGCGACGACGGATGCCGAGACGAGCCCGTGACATCAGAGCCTCACCAGCTTAGTGTACGCGAAGTCGAGGCGGACGTCGTCGCGGCAGCGACGACGGACGCCGAGACGAGCCCGTGACATCAGAGCCTCACCAGCTTAGTGTACGCGAAGTCGAGGTGGACGTCGTCGCGGCAGCGAAGACGGACGCCGAGACGAGCCCGTGACATCAAAGCCTCACCAGCTTAGTGTAAGCGAAGTCGAGGCGGACGTCGTCGCGGCAGCGACGACGGATGCCGAGACGAGCCCGTGACATCAGAGCCTCACCAGCTTAGTGTACGCAAAGTCGAGGCGGACGTCGTCGCGGCAGCGACGACGGACGGCGAGACGAGCCCGTGACATCAAAGCCTCACCAGCTTAGTGTACGCGAAGTCGAGGCGAACGTCGTCGCGGCAGCGACGACGGACGCCGAGACGAGCCCGTGACATCAGAGCCTCACCAGCTATCTTAGGGTTTAGGGTGGGGGGGGGGAGGATGGCACCCTTTTATATACCTTTCAAAATGAAAGGGAAACAGAAGTGAACCACTTTGCTTAGTGTAGGTACGCGAAGTCGAGGCGGACGTTGTCGCTGCAGCGACGACGGACGCCGAGACGAGCCCGTGACATCAAAGCCTCACCAGCTTAGTGTACGCGAAGTCGAGGCGGACGTCGTCGCGGCAGCGACGATGGACGCCGAGACGAGCCCGTGGCATAAGAGCCTCACCAGCTTACTATACGCGAAGTCGACGCGGACGTCATCGCAGCAACGACGACGGACGCAGAGACGAGCCCGTGACATCAAAGCCTCACCAGCTTGGTGTACGCGAAGTCGAGGCGGACGTCGTCGCGGCAGCGACGACGGACGCTGAGACGAGCCCGTAACATCAGAGCCTCACCAGCTATCTTACGGTTTAGGGCGGGGTGGGGGGGGGGTGGGAGGATGGCACCCTTTTATATACCTTTCAAAATGAAAGGGAAACAGAAGTGAACCACTGTGCTTAGTGTAGGTACGCGAAGTCGAGGCGGACGTTGTCGCTGCAGCGACGACGGACGCCGAGACGAGCCCGTGACATCAAAGCCTCACCAGCTTAGTGTACGCGAAGTCGAGGCAGACGTCGTCACGGCAGCGATGATGGACGCCGAGACGAGCCCGTGACATCAGAGGCTCACCAGCTATCTTAGGGTTTAGGGTGGGGGGGGGGAGGATGGCACCCTTTTATATACCTTTCAAAATCAAAGGGAAAATGAAGTGAACCACTGTGCTTAGTGTAGGTACGGGACGCCGAGATGAGCCCGTGACATCAAAGCCTCACCAGCTTAGTGTACGCGAAGTCGAGGCGGACTTCGTCACGGCAGCGACGAAGGACGCCGAGACGAGCCCGTGACATCAGAGGCTCACCAACTATCTTAGGGTTTAGGGTGGGGGGGAGGATGGCACCCTTTTATATACCTTTCAAAATGAAAGGGAAACAGAAGTGAACCACTGTGCTTAGTGTAGGTACGCGAAGTTGAGGCGAACGTCGTCGCGGCAGCGACGACGGACGCCGAGACGAGCCCGTGACATCAAAGCCTCACCAGCTTAGTGTAAGCGAAGTCGAGGAGGAAGTCGTCGCGGGAGCGACGACGAACGCCGAAACGAGCCCGTGACATCAGAGCCTCACCAGCTTAGTGTACGCGAAGTCGAGGCGGACGTCATCGCGGCAGCGACGACGGACGGCGAGACGAGCCCGTGACATCAAAGCCTCACCAGCTTAGTGTACGCGAAGTCGAGGAGAACGTCGTCGCGGCAGCGACGACGGACGCCGAGACGAGCCCGTAACATCAGAGCCTCACCAGCTATCTTAGGGTTTAGGGTGGGGGGGGGGAGGATGGCACCCTTTTATATACCTTTCAAAATGAAAGGGAAACAGAAGTGAACCACTGTGCTTAGTGTAGGTACGCGAAGTCGAGGCGGACGTTGTCGCTGCAGCGACGACGGACGCCGAGACGAGCCCGTGACATCAAAGCCTCACCAGCTTAGTGTACGCGAAGTCGAGGCGGACGTCGTCGCGGCAGCGACGACGGACGCCGAGACGAGCCCGTGACATCAGAGCCTCACCAGCTTAGTGTACGCGAAGTCGAGGCGGACGTCGTCGAGGCAGCGACGACGAACGCCGAAACGAGCCCGTGACATCAGAGCCTCACCAGCTATCTTAGGGTTTAGGGTTGGGGGGAGGATGGCACCCTTTTATATACCTTTCAAAATGAAAGGGAAACAGAAATGAACCACTGTGCCTAGAGGAAGTACGACAAGTCAAGGCGGACATCGTCGCGGCAGCGACGACGGACGCCGAGACGAGCTCGTGACATCAGAGACTCACCAGCTTAGTGTACGCGAAGTCGAGGCGGACGTCGTCGCGGCAGCGACGACGGACGCCGAGACGAGCCCGTGACATTAGAGCCTCACCAGTTTAGTGTACGCATAGTCGAGGCCGACGTCGTCGCGGCAGCGACAACGGACGCCGAGACGAGCCCGTGACATCAGAGCCTCACCAGCTTAGTGTACTCGAAGTCGAGGCGGACATCGTCGCAGCAGCGAAGACGGACGCCGAGACTAGCCCGTGACATCAGAGCCTCACCAACTATCTTAGGGTTTAGGATGGGGGGGAGGATGGCACCCTTTTATATACCTTTCAAAATGAAAGGGAAACAGAACTGAACCACTATGCTTAGTGTAGGTACGCGAAGTCGAGGCGATCGTCGTCGCGGCAGCGACGACGGACGCCGAGACGAGCCCGTGACATCAGAGCCTCACCAGCTTAGTGTACGCGAAGTCGAGGCGAACGTCGTCGCGGCAGCGACGACAGACGCCGAGACGAGCCCGTGACATCAGAGCCTCACCAGCTATCTTAGGGTTTGGGTGGGGGGGGAGGATGGCACCCTTTTATATACCTTTCAAAATGAAAGGGAAACAGAAGTGAACCACGGTGCTTAGTGTAGCTACGCGAAGTCGAGGTGGACGTCGTCGCGGCAGCGACGACGGACGCCGAGACGAGCCCGTGACATCAAAGCCTCACCAGCTTAGTGTACGCGAAGTCGAGGCGGACGTCGTTGCGGCAGCGACGACGGATGCCGAGACGAGCCCGTGACATCAGAGCCTCACCAGCTTAGTGTACGCGAAGTCGAGGCGGACGTCGTCGCGGCAGCGACGACGGATGCCGAGACGAGCCCGTGACATCAGAGCCTCACCAGCTTAGTGTACGCGAAGTCGAGGCGGACGTCGTGGCGGCAGCGACGACGGACGCCGAGACGAGCCCGTGACATCAGAGCCTCACCAGCTTAGTGTACGCGAAGTCGAGGTGGACGTCGTCGCGGCAGCGAAGACGGACGCCGAGACGAGCCCGTGACATCAAAGCCTCACCAGCTTAGTGTAAGCGAAGTCGAGGCGGACGTCGTCGCGGCAGCGACGACGGATGCCGAGACGAGCCCGTGACATCAGAGCCTCACCAGCTTAGTGTACGCAAAATCGAGGCGGACGTCGTCGCGGCAGCGACGACGGACGGCGAGACGAGCCCGTGACATCAAAGCCTCACCAGCTTAGTGTACGCGAAGTCGAGGCGGACGTCGTCGCGGCAGCGACGATGGACGCCGAGACGAGCCCGTGGCATAAGAGCCTCACCAGCTTACTATACGCGAAGTCGACGCGGACGTCATCGCAGCAACGACGACGGACGCAGAGACGAGCCCGTGACATCAAAGCCTCACCAGCTTAGTGTACGCATAGTCGAGGCCGACGTCGTCGCGGCAGCGACAACGGACGCCGAGACGAGCCCGTGACATCAGAGCCTCACCAGCTTAGTGTACTCGAAGTCGAGGCGGACATCGTCGCAGCAGCGAAGACGGACGCCGAGACTAGCCCGTGACATCAGAGCCTCACCAACTATCTTAGGGTTTAGGATGGGGGGGAGGATGGCACCCTTTTATATACCTTTCAAAATGAAAGGGAAACAGAACTGAACCACTATGCTTAGTGTAGGTACGCGAAGTCGAGGCGATCGTCGTCGCGGCAGCGACGACGGACGCCGAGACGAGCCCGTGACATCAGAGCCTCACCAGCTTAGTGTACGCGAAGTCGAGGCGAACGTCGTCGCGGCAGCGACGACAGACGCCGAGACGAGCCCGTGACATCAGAGCCTCACCAGCTATCTTAGGGTTTGGGTGGGGGGGGAGGATGGCACCCTTTTATATACCTTTCAAAATGAAAGGGAAACAGAAGTGAACCACGGTGCTTAGTGTAGCTACGCGAAGTCGAGGTGGACGTCGTCGCGGCAGCGACGACGGACGCCGAGACGAGCCCGTGACATCAAAGCCTCACCAGCTTAGTGTACGCGAAGTCGAGGCGGACGTCGTTGCGGCAGCGACGACGGATGCCGAGACAAGCCCGTGACATCAGAGCCTCACCAGCTTAGTGTACGCGAAGTCGAGGCGGACGTCGTCGCGGCAGCGACGACGGATGCCGAGACGAGCCCGTGACATCAGAGCCTCACCAGCTTAGTGTACGCGAAGTCGAGGCGGACGTCGTCGCGGCAGCGACGACGGACGCCGAGACGAGCCCGTGACATCAGAGCCTCACCAGCTTAGTGTACGCGAAGTCGAGGTGGACGTCGTCGCGGCAGCGAAGACGGACGCCGAGACGAGCCCGTGACATCAAAGCCTCACCAGCTTAGTGTAAGCGAAGTCGAGGCGGACGTCGTCGCGGCAGCGACGACGGATGCCGAGACGAGCCCGTGACATCAGAGCCTCACCAGCTTAGTGTACGCAAAATCGAGGCGGACGTCGTCGCGGCAGCGACGACGGACGGCGAGACGAGCCCGTGACATCAAAGCCTCACCAGCTTAGTGTACGCGAAGTCGAGGCGAACGTCGTCGCGGCAGCGACGACGGACGCCGAGACGAGCCCGTGACATCAGAGCCTCACCAGCTATCTTAGGGTTTAGGGTGGGGGGGGGGAGGATGGCACCCTTTTATATACCTTTCAAAATGAAAGGGAAACAGAAGTGAACCACTTTGCTTAGTGTAGGTACGCGAAGTCGAGGCGGACGTTGTCGCTGCAGCGACGACGGACGCCGAGACGAGCCCGTGACATCAAAGCCTCACCAGCTTAGTGTACGCGAAGTCGAGGCGGACGTCGTCGCGGCAGCGACGATGGACGCCGAGACGAGCCCGTGGCATAAGAGCCTCACCAGCTTACTATACGCGAAGTCGACGCGGACGTCATCGCAGCAACGACGACGGACGCAGAGACGAGCCCGTGACATCAAAGCCTCACCAGCTTGGTGTACGCGAAGTCGAGGCGGACGTCGTCGCGGCAGCGACGACGGACGCTGAGACGAGCCCGTAACATCAGAGCCTCACCAGCTATCTTACGGTTTAGGGCGGGGTGGGGGGGGTGGGAGGATGGCACCCTTTTATATACCTTTCAAAATGAAAGGGAAAAAGATGTGAACCACTGTGCTTAGTGTAGGTACGCGAAGGAGAGGCGGACGTCGTCGCGGCAACAACGACGGACGCCGAGACGAGCCCGTGACATCAAAGCCTCACCAGCTTAGTGTAAGCGAAGTCGAGGAGGAAGTCGTCGCGGCAGCGACGACGAACGCCGAAACGATCCCGTGACATCAGAGCCTCACCAGCTTAGTGTACGCGAAGTCGAGGCGGACGTCGTCGCGGCAGCGACGACAGACGCCGAGACGAGCCCGTGACATCAGAGCCTCACCAGCTATCTTAGGGTTTGGGGTGGGGGGGAGGATGGCACCCTTTTATATACCTTTCAAAATGAAAGGGAAACAGAAGTGAACCACGGTGCTTAGTGTAGGTACGCGAAGTCGAGGCGGACGTCGTCGCGGCAGCGACGACGGACGCCGAGACGAGCCCGTGACATCAAAGCCTCACCAGCTTAGTGTACGCGAAGTCGAGGCGGACGTCGTTGCGGCAGCGACGACGGATGCCGAGACGAGCCCGTGACATCAGAGCCTCACCAGCTTAGTGTACGCGAAGTCGAGGCGGACGTCGTCGCGGCAGCGACGACGGATGCCGAGACGAGCCCGTGACATCAGAGCCTCACCAGCTTAGTGTACGCGAAGTCGAGGCGGACGTCGTCGCGGCAGCGACGACGGACGCCGAGACGAGCCCGTGACATCAGAGCCTCACCAGCTTAGTGTACGCGAAGTCGAGGTGGACGTCGTCGCGGCAGCGAAGACGGACGCCGAGACGAGCCCGTGACATCAAAGCCTCACCAGCTTAGTGTAAGCGAAGTCGAGGCGGACGTCGTCGCGGCAGCGACGACGGATGCCGAGACGAGCCCGTGACATCAGAGCCTCACCAGCTTAGTGTACGCGAAGTCGAGGCGGACGTCGTCGCGGCAGCGACGACGGACGGCGAGACGAGCCCGTGACATCAAAGCCTCACCAGCTTAGTGTACGCGAAGTCGAGGCGAACGTCGTCGCGGCAGCGACGACGGACGCCGAGACGAGCCCGTGACATCAGAGCCTCACCAGCTATCTTAGGGTTTAGGGTGGGGGGGGGAGGATGGCACCCTTTTATATACCTTTCAAAATGAAAGGGAAACAGAAGTGAACCACTTTGCTTAGTGTAGGTACGCGAAGTCGAGGCAGACGTTGTCGCTGCAGCGACGACGGACGCCGAGACGAGCCCGTGACATCAAAGCCTCACCAGCTTAGTGTACGCGAAGTCGAGGCGGACGTCGTCGCGGCAGCGACGATGGACGCCGAGACGAGCCCGTGGCATAAGAGCCTCACCAGCTTACTATACGCGAAGTCGACGCGGACGTCATCGCAGCAACGACGACGGACGCAGAGACGAGCCCGTGACATCAAAGCCTCACCAGCTTGGTGTACGCGAAGTCGAGGCGGACGTCGTCGCGGCAGCGACGACGGACGCTGAGACGAGCCCGTAACATCAGAGCCTCACCAGCTATCTTACGGTTTAGGGCGGGGTGGGGGGGGGTGGGAGGATGGCACCCTTTTATATACCTTTCAAAATGAAAGGGAAAAAGATGTGAACCACTGTGCTTAGTGTAGGTACGCGAAGGAGAGGCGGACGTCGTCGCGGCAACAACGACGGACGCCGAGACGAGCCCGTGACATCAAAGCCTCACCAGCTTAGTGTAAGCGAAGTCGAGGAGGAAGTCGTCGCGGCAGCGACGACGAACGCCGAAACGATCCCGTGACATCAGAGCCTCACCAGCTTAGTGTACGCGAAGTCGAGGCGGACGTCGTCGCGGCAGCGACGACAGACGCCGAGACGAGCCCGTGACATCAGAGCCTCACCAGCTATCTTAGGGTTTGGGGTGGGGGGGAGGATGGCACCCTTTTATATACCTTTCAAAATGAAAGGGAAACAGAAGTGAACCACGGTGCTTAGTGTAGGTACGCGAAGTCGAGGCGGACGTCGTTGCGGCAGCGACGACGGATGCCGAGACGAGCCCGTGACATCAGAGCCTCACAAGCTTAGTGTACGCGAAGTCGAGGCGGACGTCGTCGCGGCAGCGACGACGGATGCCGAGACGAGCCCGTGACATCAGAGCCTCACCAGCTTAGTGTACGCGAAGTCGTGGCGGACGTCGTCGCGGCAGCGACGACGGACGCCGAGACGAGCCCGTGACATCAGAGCCTCACCAGCTTAGTGTACGCGAAGTCGAGGTGGACGTCGTCGCGGCAGCGAAGACGGACGCCGAGACGAGCCCGTGACATCAAAGCCTCACCAGCTTAGTGTACGCGAAGTCGAGGCGGACGTCGTCGCGGCAGCGACGACGGACGGCGAGACGAGCCCGTGACATCAAAGCCTCACCAGCTTAGTGTACGCGAAGTCGAGGCGAACATCGTCGCGGCAGCGACGACGGACGCCGAGGCGAGCCCGTGACATCAGAGCCTCACCAGCTATCTTAGGGTTTAGGGTGGGGGGGGGGGGAGGATGGCACCCTTTTATATACCTTTCAAAATGAAAGGGAAACAGAAGTGAACCACTTTGCTTAGTGTAGGTACGCGAAGTCGAGGCGGACGTTGTCGCTGCAGCGACGACGGACGCCGAGACGAGCCCGTGACATCAAAGCCTCACCAGCTTAGTGTAGGCGAAGTCGAGGCGGACGTCGTCGCGGCAGCGACGATGGACGCCGAGATGAGCCCGTGGCATAAGAGCCTCACCATCTTACTATACGCGAAGTCGACGCGGACGTCATCGCAGCAACGACGACGGACGCAGAGACGAGCCCGTGACATCAAAGCCTCACCAGCTTGGTGTACGCGAAGTCGAGGCGGACGTCGTCGCGGCAGCGACCACGGACGCTGAGACGAGCCCGTAACATCAGAGCCTCACCAGCTATCTTACGGTTTAGGGCGGGGTGGGGGGGTGGGAGGATGGCACCCTTTTATATACCTTTCAAAATGAAAGGGAAAAAGATGTGAACCACTGTGCTTAGTGTAGGTACGCGAAGGAGAGGCGGACGTCGTCGCGGCAACAACGACGGACGCCGAGACGAGCCCGTGACATCAAAGCCTCACCAGCTTAGTGTACGCGAAGTCGAGGCGGACTTCGTCGCGCCAGCGACGACGGACGCCGAGACGAGCCCATGACATCAGAGCCTCACCAGCTTAGTGTACGCGAAGTCGAGGCGGACGTCGTCGCGGCAGCGACGACGGACGCCGAGACGAGCCCGTGACATCAGAGCTTCACCAGCTTAGTGTACGCGAAGTCGAGGCAGACGTCGTCACGGCAGCGATGATGGACGCCGAGACGAGCCCGTGACATCAGAGGCTCACCAGCTATCTTAGGGTTTAGGGTGGGGGGGGGAGGATGGCACCCTTTTATATACCTTTCAAAATCAAAGGGAAAATGAAGTGAACCACTGTGCTTAGTGTAGGTACGGGACGCCGAGATGAGCCCGTGACATCAAAGCCTCACCAGCTTAGTGTACGCGAAGTCGAGGCGGACTTCGTCGCGGCAGCGACGAAGGACGCCGAGACGAGCCCGTGACATCAGAGGCTCACCAACTATCTTAGGGTTTAGGGTGGGGGGGAGGATGGCACCCTTTTATATACCTTTCAAAATGAAAGGGATACAGAAGTGAACCACTGTGCTTAGTGTAGGTACGCGAAGTTGAGGCGAACGTCGTCGCGGCAGCGACGACGGACGCCGAGACGAGCTCGTGACATCAAAGCCTCACCAGCTTAGTGTAAGCGAAGTCGAGGAGGAAGTCGTCGCGGCAGCAACGACGGACGCCGAGACGAGCCCGTGACATCAGAGCCTCACCAGCTTAGTGTACGCGAAGTCGAGGCGGACGTCGTCGAGGCAGCGACGACGAACGCCGAAACGAGCCCGTGACATCAGAGCCTCACAAGCTATCTTAGGGTTTAGGGTTGGGGGGAGGATGGCACCCTTTTATATACCTTTCAAAATGAAAGGGAAACAGAAATGAACCACTGTGCTTAGAGTAAGTACGCCAAGTCAAGGCGGACATCGTCGCGGCAGCGACGACGGACGCCGAGACGAACCCGTGACATCAGAGACTCACCAGCTTAGTGTACGCGAAGTCGAGGCGGACGTCGTCGCGGCGGCGACGACGGACGCCGAGACGAGCCCGTGACATTAGAGCCTCACCAGTTTAGTGTACGCATAGTCGAGGCAGACGTCGTCGCGGCAGCGACAACGGACGCCGAGACGAGCCCGTGACATCAGAGCCTCACCAGCTTAGTGTACTCGAAGTCGAGGCGGACATTGTCGCAGCAGCGACGACGGACGCCGAGACGAACCCGTGACATCAGAGCCTCACCAACTATCTTAAGGTTTAGGGTGAGGGGGGGAGGATGGCACCCTTTTATATACCTTTCAAAATGAAAGGGAAACAGAACTGAACCACTATGCTTAGTGTAGGTACGCGAAGTCGAGGCGATCGTCGTCGCGGCAGTGACGACGGACGCCGAGACGAGCCCGTGACATCAGAGCCTCACCAGCTTAGTGTACGCGAAGTCGAGGCGAACGTCGTCGCGGCAGCGACGACAGACGCCGAGACGAGCCCGTGACATCAGAGCCTCACCAGCTATCTTAGGGTTTGGGGTGGGGGGGGAGGATGGCACCCTTTTATATACCTTTCAAAATGAAAGGGAAACAGAAGTGAACCACTGTGCTTAGTGTAGGTACGCGAAGTCGAGGCGGACGTCGTCGCGGCAGCGACGACGGACGCCGAGACGAGCCCGTGACATCAAAGCCTCACCAGCTTAGTGTACGCGAAGTCAAGGCGGACGTCGTCGCGGCAGCGACGACGGATGCCGAGACGAGCCAGTGACATCAGAGCCTCACCAGCTTAGTGTACGCGAAGTCGAGGCGGACGTCGTCGCGGCAGCGACGACGGATGCCGAGACGAGCCCGTGACATCAGAGCCTCACCAGCTTAGTGTTTGCGAAGTCGAGGCGGACGTCGTCGCGGCAACGACGACGGACACCGAGACGAGCCCGTGACATCAGAGCCTCACCAGCTTAGTGTACGCGAAGTCGAGGTGGACGTCGTCGCGGCAGCGAAGACGGACGCCGAGACGAGCCCGTGACATCAAAGCCTGACCAGCTTAGTGTAAGCGAAGTCGAGGCGGACGTCGTGGCGGCAGCGACGACGGATGCCGAGACGACCCCGTGACATCAGAGCCTCACCAGCTTAGTGTACGCGAAGTCGAGGCGAACGTCGTCGCGGCAGCGACGACGGACGCCGAGACGAGCCCGTGACATCAGAGCCTCACCAACTATCTTAGGGTTTAGGGTGGGGGGGGAGGATGGCACCCTTTTATATACCTTTCAAAATGAAAGGGAAACAGAAGTGAACCACTGTGCTTAGTGTAGGTACGCGAAGTTGAGGCGAACGTCGTCGCGGCAGCGACGACGGATGCCGAGACGAGCCCGTGACATCAAAGCCTCATCAGCTTAGTGTAAGCGAAGTCGAGGAGGAAGTCGTCGCGGCAGCGACGACGGACGCCGAGACGAGCCCGTGACATCAGAGCCTCACCAGCTTAGTGTACGCGAAGTCGAGGCGGACGTCGTCGAGGCAGCGACGACGAACGCCGAAACGAGCCCGTGACATCAGAGCCTCACAAGCTATCTTAGGGTTTAGGGTTGGGGGGAGGATGGCACCCTTTTATATACCTTTCAAAATGAAAGGGAAACAGAAATGAACCACTGTGCTTAGAGTAAGTACGCCAAGTCAAGGCGGACATCGTCGCGGCAGCGACGACGGACGCCGAGACGAACCCGTGACATCAGAGACTCACCAGCTTAGTGTACGCGAAGTCGAGGCGGACGTCGTCGCGGCAGCGACGACGGACGCCGAGACGAGCCCGTGACATTAGAGCCTCACCAGTTTAGTGTACGCATAGTCGAGGCAGACGTCGTCGCGGCAGCGACAACGGACGCCGAGACGAGCCCGTGACATCAGAGCCTCACCAGCTTAGTGTACTCGAAGTCGAGGCGGACATCGTCGCAGCAGCGACGACGGACACCGAGACGAACCCGTGACATCAGAGCCTCACCAACTATCTTAAGGTTTAGGGTGAGGGGGGGAGGATGGCACCCTTTTATATACCTTTCAAAATGAAAGGGAAACAGAACTGAACCACTATGCTTAGTGTAGGTACGCGAAGTCGAGGCGATCGTCGTCGCGGCAGCGACGACGGACGCCGAGACGAGCCCGTGACATCAGAGCCTCACCAGCTTAGTGTACGCGAAGTCGAGGCGAACGTCGTCGCGGCAGCGACGACAGACGCCGAGACGAGCCCGTGACATCAGAGCCTCACCAGCTATCTTAGGGTTTGGGGTGGGGGGGGAGGATGGCACCCTTTTATATACCTTTCAAAATGAAAGGGAAACAGAAGTGAACCACTGTGCTTAGTGTAGGTACGCGAAGTCGAGGCGGACGTCGTCGCGGCAGCGACGACGGACGCCGAGACGAGCCCGTGACATCAAAGCCTCACCAGCTTAGTGTACGCGAAGTCAAGGCGGACGTCGTCGCGGCAGCGACGACGGATGCCGAGACGAGCCAGTGACATCAGAGCCTCACCAGCTTAGTGTACGCGAAGTCGAGGCGGACGTCGTCGCGGCAGCGACGACGGATGCCGAGACGAGCCCGTGACATCAGAGCCTCACCAGCTTAGTGTTTGCGAAGTCGAGGCGGACGTCGTCGCGGCAACGACGACGGACACCGAGACGAGCCCGTGACATCAGAGCCTCACCAGCTTAGTGTACGCGAAGTCGAGGTGGACGTCGTCGCGGCAGCGAAGACGGACGCCGAGACGAGCCCGTGACATCAAAGCCTGACCAGCTTAGTGTAAGCGAAGTCGAGGCGGACGTCGTGGCGGCAGCGACGACGGATGCCGAGACGACCCCGTGACATCAGAGCCTCACCAGCTTAGTGTACGCGAAGTCGAGGCGGACGTCGTCGCGGCAGCGACGACGGACGCCGAGACGAGCCCGTGACATCAAAGCCTCACCAGCTTAGTGTACACGAAGTCGAGGCGAACGTCGTCGCGGCAGCGACGACGGACGCCGAGACGAGCCCGTGACATCAGAGCCTCACCAACTATCTTAGGGTTTAGGGTGGGGGGGGAGGATGGCACCCTTTTATATACCTTTCAAAATGAAAGGGAAACAGAAGTGAACCACTGTGCTTAGTGTAGGTACGCGAAGTTGAGGCGAACGTCGTCGCGGCAGCGACGACGGATGCCGAGACGAGCCCGTGACATCAAAGCCTCACCAGCTTAGTGTAAGCGAAGTCGAGGAGGAAGTCGTCGCGGCAGCGACGACGGACGCCGAGACGAGCCCGTGACATCAGAGCCTCACCAGCTTAGTGTACGCGAAGTCGAGGCGGACGTCGTCGAGGCAGCGACGACGAACGCCGAAACGAGCCCGTGACATCAGAGCCTCACAAGCTATCTTAGGGTTTAGGGTTGGGGGGAGGATGGCACCCTTTTATATACCTTTCAAAATGAAAGGGAAACAGAAATGAACCACTGTGCTTAGAGTAAGTACGCCAAGTCAAGGCGGACATCGTCGCGGCAGCGACGACGGACGCCGAGACGAACCCGTGACATCAGAGACTGACCAGCTTAGTGTACGCGAAGTCGAGGCGGACGTCGTCGCGGCAGCGACGACGGACGCCGAGACGAGCCCGTGACATTAGAGCCTCACCAGTTTAGTGTACGCATAGTCGAGGCAGACGTCGTCGCGGCAGCGACAACGGACGCCGAGACGAGCCTGTGACATCAGAGCCTCACCAGCTTAGTGTACTCGAAGTCGAGGCGGACATCGTCGCAGCAGCGACGACGGACGCCGAGACGAACCCGTGACATCAGAGCCTCACCAACTATCTTAAGGTTTAGAGTGAGGGGGGGAGGATGGCACCCTTTTATATACCTTTCAAAATGAAAGGGAAACAGAACTGAACCACTATGCTTAGTGTAGGTACGCGAAGTCGAGGCGATCGTCGTCGCGGCAGCGACGACGGACGCCGAGACGAGCCCGTGACATCAGAGCCTCACCAGCTTAGTGTACGCGAAGTCGAGGCGAACGTCGTCGCGGCAGCGACGACAGACGCCGAGACGAGCCCGTGACATCAGAGCCTCACCAGCTATCTTAGGGTTTGGGGTGGGGGGGGGAGGATGGCACCCTTTTATATACCTTTCAAAATGAAAGGGAAACAGAAGTGAACCACTGTGCTTAGTGTAGGTACGCGAAGTCGAGGCGGACGTCGTCGCGGCAGCGACGACGGACGCCGAGACGAGCCCGTGACATCAAAGCCTCACCAGCTTAGTGTACGCGAAGTCAAGGCGGACGTCGTCGCGGCAGCGACGACGGATGCCGAGACGAGCTAGTGACATCAGAGCCTCACCAGCTTAGTGTACGCGAAGTCGAGGCGGACGTCGTCGCGGCAGCGACGACGGATGCCGAGACGAGCCCGTGACATCAGAGCCTCACCAGCTTAGTGTTTGCGAAGTCGAGGCGGACGTCGTCGCGGCAACGACGACGGACACCGAGACGAGCCCGTGACATCAGAGCCTCACCAGCTTAGTGTACGCGAAGTCGAGGTGGACGTCGTCGCGGCAGCGAAGACGGACGCCGAGACGAGCCCGTGACATCAAAGCCTGACCAGCTTAGTGTAAGCGAAGTCGAGGCGGACGTCGTGGCGGCAGCGACGACGGATGCCGAGACGACCCCGTGACATCAGAGCCTCACCAGCTTAGTGTACGCGAAGTCGAGGCGGACGTCGTCGCGGCAGCGACGACGGACGCCGAGACGAGCCCGTGACATCAAAGCCTCACCAGCTTAGTGTACACGAAGTCGAGGCGAACGTCGTCGCGGCAGCGACGACGGACGCCGAGACGAGCCCGTGACATCAGAGCCTCACCAACTATCTTAGGGTTTAGGGTGGGGGGGGAGGATGGCACCCTTTTATATACCTTTCAAAATGAAAGGGAAACAGAAGTGAACCACTGTGCTTAGTGTAGGTACGCGAAGTTGAGGCGAACGTCGTCGCGGCAGCGACGACGGATGCCGAGACGAGCCCGTGACATCAAAGCCTCACCAGCTTAGTGTAAGCGAAGTCGAGGAGGAAGTCGTCGCGGCAGCGACGACGGACGCCGAGACGAGCCCGTGACATCAGAGCCTCACCAGCTTAGTGTACGCGAAGTCGAGGCGGACGTCGTCGAGGCAGCGACGACGAACGCCGAAACGAGCCCGTGACATCAGAGCCTCACAAGCTATCTTAGGGTTTAGGGTTGGGGGGAGGATGGCACCCTTTTATATACCTTTCAAAATGAAAGGGAAACAGAAATGAACCACTGTGCTTAGAGTAAGTACGCCAAGTCAAGGCGGACATCGTCGCGGCAGCGACGACGGACGCCGAGACGAACCCGTGACATCAGAGACTCACCAGCTTAGTGTACGCGAAGTCGAGGCGGACGTCGTCGCGGCAGCGACGACGGACGCCGAGACGAGCCCGTGACATTAGAGCCTCACCAGTTTAGTGTACGCATAGTCGAGGCAGACGTCGTCGCGGCAGCGACAACGGACGCCGAGACGAGCCCGTGACATCAGAGCCTCACCAGCTTAGTGTACTCGAAGTCGAGGCGGACATCGTCGCAGCAGCGACGACGGACGCCGAGACGAACCCGTGACATCAGAGCCTCACCAACTATCTTAAGGTTTAGGGTGAGGGGGGGAGGATGGCACCCTTTTATATACCTTTCAAAATGAAAGGGAAACAGAACTGAACCACTATGCTTAGTGTAGGTACGTGAAGTCGAGGCGATCGTCGTCGCGGCAGCGACGACGGACGCCGAGACGAGCCCGTGACATCAGAGCCTCACCAGCTTAGTGTACGCGAAGTCGAGGCGGACGTCGTCGCGGCAGCGACGACGGATGCCGAGACGAGCCCGTGACATCAGAGCCTCACCAGCTTAGTGTACGCAAAGTCGAGGCGGACGTCGTCGCGGCAACGACGACGGACACCGAGACGAGCCCGTGACATCAGAGCCTCACCAGTTAGTGTACGCGAAGTCGAGGTGGACGTCGTCGCGGCAGCGAAGACGGACGCCGAGACGAGCCCGTGACATCAAAGCCTGACCAGCTTAGTGTAAGCGAAGTCGAGGCGGACGTCGTGGCGGCAGCGACGACGGATGCCGAGACGACCCCGTGACATCAGAGCCTCACCAGCTTAGTGTACGCGAAGTCGAGGCGGACGTCGTCGCGGCAGCGACGACGGACGCCGAGACGAGCCCGTGACATCAAAGCCTCACCAGCTTAGTGTACGCGAAGTCGAGGCGAACGTCGTCGCGGCAGCGACGACGGACGCCGAGACGAGCCCGTGACATCAGAGCCTCACCAACTATCTTAGGGTTTAGGGTGGGGGGGGGGAGGATGGCACCCTTTTATATACCTTTCAAAATGAAAGGGAAACAGAAGTGAACCACTGTGCTTAGTGTAGGTACGCGAAGTCGAGGCGGACGTCGTCGCGGCAGCGACGACGGACGCCGAGACGAGCCCGTGACATCAAAGCCTCACCAGCTTAGTGTACGCGAAGTCGAGGCGGACGTCGTTGCGGCAGCGACGACGGATGCCGAGACGAGCCCGTGACATCAGAGCCTCACCAGCTTAGTGTACGCGAAGTCGAGGCGGACGTCGTCGCGGCAGCGACGACGGACGCCGAAACGAGCCCGTGACATCAAAGCCTCACCAGCTTAGTGTACGCAAAGTCGAGGAGGAAGTCGTCGCGGCAGCGACGACGGACGCCGAGACGAGCCCGTGACATCAGAGCCTCACCAGCTTAGTGTACGCGAAGTCGAGGCGGACGTCGTCGAGGCAGCGACGACGAACGCCGAAACGAGCCCGTGACATCAGAGCCTCACAAGCTATCTTAGGGTTTAGGGTTGGGGGGAGGATGGCACCCTTTTATATACCTTTCAAAATGAAAGGGAAACAGAAATGAACCACTGTGCTTAGAGTAAGTACGCCAAGTCAAGGCGGACATCGTCGCGGCAGCGACGACGGACGCCGAGACGAACCCGTGACATCAGAGACTCACCAGCTTAGTGTACGCGAAGTCGAGGCGGACGTCGTCGCGGCAGCGACGACGGACGCCGAGACGAGCCCGTGACATTAGAGCCTCACCAGTTTAGTGTACGCATAGTCGAGGCAGACGTCGTCGCGGCAGCGACAACGGACGCCGAGACGAGCCCGTGACATCAGAGCCTCACCAGCTTAGTGTACTCGAAGTCGAGGCGGACATCGTCGCAGCAGCGACGACGGACGCCGAGACGAACCCGTGACATCAGAGCCTCACCAACTATCTTAAGGTTTAGGGTGAGGGGGGGAGGATGGCACCCTTTTATATACCTTTCAAAATGAAAGGGAAACAGAACTGAACCACTATGCTTAGTGTAGGTACGTGAAGTCGAGGCGATCGTCGTCGCGGCAGCGACGACGGACGCCGAGACGAGCCCGTGACATCAGAGCCTCACCAGCTTAGTGTACGCGAAGTCGAGGCGGACGTCGTCGCGGCAGCGACGACGGATGCCGAGACGAGCCCGTGACATCAGAGCCTCACCAGCTTAGTGTACGCAAAGTCGAGGCGGACGTCGTCGCGGCAACGACGACGGACACCGAGACGAGCCCGTGACATCAGAGCCTCACCAGTTAGTGTACGCGAAGTCGAGGTGGACGTCGTCGCGGCAGCGAAGACGGACGCCGAGACGAGCCCGTGACATCAAAGCCTGACCAGCTTAGTGTAAGCGAAGTCGAGGCGGACGTCGTGGCGGCAGCGACGACGGATGCCGAGACGACCCCGTGACATCAGAGCCTCACCAGCTTAGTGTACGCGAAGTCGAGGCGGACGTCGTCGCGGCAGCGACGACGGACGCCGAGACGAGCCCGTGACATCAAAGCCTCACCAGCTTAGTGTACGCGAAGTCGAGGCGAACGTCGTCGCGGCAGCGACGACGGACGCCGAGACGAGCCCGTGACATCAGAGCCTCACCAACTATCTTAGGGTTTAGGGTGGGGGGGGGAGGATGGCACCCTTTTATATACCTTTCAAAATGAAAGGGAAACAGAAGTGAACCACTGTGCTTAGTGTAGGTACGCGAAGTCGAGGCGGACGTCGTCGCGGCAGCGACGACGGACGCCGAGACGAGCCCGTGACATCAAAGCCTCACCAGCTTAGTGTACGCGAAGTCGAGGCGGACGTCGTTGCGGCAGCGACGACGGATGCCGAGACGAGCCCGTGACATCAGAGCCTCACCAGCTTAGTGTACGCGAAGTCGAGGCGGACGTCGTCGCGGCAGCGACGACGGATGCCGAGACGAGCCCGTGACATCAGAGCCTCACCAGCTTAGTGTACGCGAAGTCGAGGCGGACGTCGTCGCGGCAGCGACGACGGACGCCGAAACGAGCCCGTGACATCAAAGCCTCACCAGCTTAGTGTACGCAAAGTCGAGGCGAACGTCGTCGCGGCAGCGACGACGGACGCCGAGACGAGCCCGTGACATCAAAGCCTCACCAGCTTAGTGTACGCGAAGTCGAGGCGGACGTCGTCGCGGCAGCGACGACGGATGCCGAGACGAGCCAGTGACATCAGAGCCTCACCAGCTTAGTGTACGCGAAGTCGAGGCGGACGTCGTCGCGGCAGCGACGACGGATGCCGAGACGAGCCCGTGACATCAGAGCCTCACCAGCTTAGTGTACGCGAAGTCGAGGCGGACGTCGTCGCGGCAACGACGACGGACACCGAGACGAGCCCGTGACATCAGAGCCTCACCAGCTTAGTGTACGCGAAGTCGAGGTGGACGTCGTCGCGGCATCGAAGACGGACGCCGAGACGAGCCCGTGACATCAAAGCCTGACCAGCTTAGTGTAAGCGAAGTCGAGGCGGACGTCGTCGCGGCAGCGACGACGGACGCCGAGACGAGCCCGTGACATCAAAGCCTCACCAGCTTAGTGTAAGCGAAGTCGAGGCGGACGTCGTCGCGGCAGCGACGACGGATGCCGAGACGATCCCGTGACATCAGAGCCTCACCAGCTTAGTGTACGCGATGTCGAGGCGGACGTCGTCGCGGCAGCGACGACGGACGGCGAGACTAGCCCGTGACATCAAAGCCTCACCAGCTTAGTGTACGCAAAGTCGAGGCGAACGTCGTCGCGGCAGCGACGACGGACGCCGAGACGAGCCCGTGACATCAGAGCCTCACCAGCTATCTTAGGGTTTAGGGTGGGGGGGGGGGGAGGATGGCACCCTTTTATATACCTTTCAAAATGAAAGGGAAACAGAAGTGAACCACTGTGCTTAGTGTAGGTACGCGAAGTCGAGGCGGACGTTGTCGCTGCAGCGACGACGGACGCCGAGACGAGCCCGTGACATCAAAGCCTCACCAGCTTAGTGTACGCGAAGTCGAGGCGGACGTCGTCGCGGCAGCGACGATGGACGCCGAGACGAGCCCGTGGCATAAGAGCCTCACCAGCTTACTATACGCGAAGTCGACGCGGACGTCATCGCAGCAACGACGACGGACGCAGAGACGAGCCCGTGACATCAAAGCCTCACCAGCTTGGTGTACGCGAAGTCGAGGCGGACGTCGTCGCGGCAGCGACGACGGACGCTGAGACGAGCCCGTAACATCAGAGCCTCACCAGCTATCTTACGGTTTAGGGCGGGGTGGGGGGGGTGGGAGGATGGCACCCTTTTATATACCTTTCAAAATGAAAGGGAAAAAGATGTGAACCACTGTGCTTAGTGTAGGTACGCGAAGGAGAGGCGGACGTCGTCGCGGCAACAACGACGGACGCCGAGACGAGCCCGTGACATCAAAGCCTCACCAGCTTAGTGTACGCGAAGTCGAGGCGGACTTCGTCGCGCCAGCGACGACGGACGCCGAGACGAGCCCATGACATCAGAGCCTCACCAGCTTAGTGTACGCGAAGTCGAGGCGGACGTCGTCGCGGCAGCGACGACGGACGCCGAGACGAGCCCGTGACATCAGAGCCTCACCAGCTTAGTGTACGCGAAGTCGAGGCAGACGTCGTCACGGCAGCGATGATGGACGCCGAGACGAGCCCGTGACATCAGAGGCTCACCAGCTATCTTAGGGTTTAGGGTGGGGGGGGGAGGATGGCACCCTTTTATATACCTTTCAAAATCAAAGGGAAAATGAAGTGAACCACTGTGCTTAGTGTAGGTACGGGACGCCGAGATGAGCCCGTGACATCAAAGCCTCACCAGCTTAGTGTACGCGAAGTCGAGGCGGACTTCGTCGCGGCAGCGACGAAGGACGCCAAGACGAGTCCGTAACATCAGAGGCTCACCAACTATCTTAGGGTTTAGGGTGGGGGGGAGGATGGCACCCTTTTATATACCTTTCAAAATGAAAGGGAAACAGAAGTGAACCACTGAGCTTAGTGTAGGTACGCGAAGTTGAGGCGAACGTCGTCGCGGCAGCGACGACGGACGCCGAGACGAGCCCGTGACATCAAAGCCTCACCAGCTTAGTGTAAGCGAAGTCGAGGAGGAAGTCGTCGCGGCAGCGACGAAGAACGCCGAAACGAGCCCGTGACATCAGAGCCTCACCAGCTTAGTGTACGCGAAGTCGAGGCGGACGTCGTCGCGGCAGCGACGACGGACGGCGAGACGAGCCCGTGACATCAAAGCCTCACCAGCTTAGTGTACGCGAAGTCGAGGCGAACGTCGTCGCGGCAGCGACGACGTACGCCGAGACGAGCCCGTGACATCAGAGCCTCACCAGCTATCTTAGGGTTTAGGGTGGGGGGGGGGAGGATGGCACCCTTTTATATACCTTTCAAAATGAAAGGGAAACAGAAGTGAACCACTGTGCTTAGTGTAGGTACGCGAAGTCGAGGCGGACGTTGTCGCTGCAGCGACGACGGACGCCGAGACGAGCCCGTGACATCAAAGCCTCACCAGCTTAGTGTACGCGAAGTCGAGGCGGACGTCGTCGCGGCATCGACGATGGACGCCGAGACGAGCCCGTGGCATAAGAGCCTCACCAGCTTACTATACGCGAAGTCGACGCGGACGTCATCGCAGCAACGACGACGGACGCAGAGACGAGCCCGTGACATCAAAGCCTCACCAGCTTGGTGTACGCGAAGTCGAGGCGGACGTCGTCGCGGCAGCGACGACGGACGCTGAGAAGAGCCCGTAACATCAGAGCCTCACCAGCTATCTTACGGTTTAGGGCGGGGTGGGGGGGGTGGGAGGATGGCACCCTTTTATATACCTTTCAAAATGAAAGGGAAAAAGATGTGAACCACTGTGCTTAGTGTAGGTACGCGAAGGAGAGGCGGACGTCGTCGCGGCAACAACGACGGACGCCGAGACGAGCCCGTGACATCAAAGCCTCACCAGCTTAGTGTACGCGAAGTCGAGGCGGACTTCGTCGCGCCAGCGACGACGGACGCCGAGACGAGCCCATGACATCAGAGCCTCACCAGCTTAGTGTACGCGAAGTCGAGGCGGACGTCATCGCGGCAGCGACGACGGACGCCGAGACGAGCCCGTGACATCAGAGCCTCACCAGCTTAGTGTACGCGAAGTCGAGGCAGAAGTCGTCACGGCAGCGATGATGGACGCCGAGACGAGCCCGTGACATCAGAGGCTCACCAGCTATCTTAGGGTTTAGGGTGGGGGGGGGAGGATGGCACCCTTTTATATACCTTTCAAAATCAAAGGGAAAATGAAGTGAACCACTGTGCTTATTGTAGGTACGGGACGCCGAGATGAGCCCGTGACATCAAAGCCTCACCAGCTTAGTGTACGCGAAGTCGAGGCGGACTTCGTCGCGGCAGCGACGAAGGACGCCGAGACGAGCCCGTGACATCAGAGGCTCACCAACTATCTTAGGGTTTAGGGTGGGGGGGAGGATGGCACCCTTTTATATACCTTTCAAAATGAAAGGGAAACAGAAGTGAACCACTGTGCTTAGTGTAGGTACGCGAAGTTGAGGCGAACGTCGTCGCGGCAGCGACGACGGACGCCGAGACGAGCCCGTGACATCAGAGCCTCACCAGCTTAGTGTACGCGAAGTCGAGGCGGACGTCGTCGAGGCAGCGACGACGAACGCCGAAACGAGCCCGTGACATCAGAGCCTCACAAGCTATCTTAGGGTTTAGGGTTGGGGGGAGGATGGCACCCTTTTATATACCTTTCAAAATGAAAGGGAAACAGAAATGAACCACTGTGCTTAGAGTAAATACGCCAAGTCAAGGCGGACATCGTCGCGGCAGCGACGACGGACGCCAAGACGAACCCGTGACATCAGAGACTCACCAGCTTAGTGTACGCGAAGTCGAGGCGGACGTCGTCGCGGCAGCGACGACGGACGCCGAGACGAGCCCGTGACATTAGAGCCTCACCAGTTTAGTGTACGCATAGTCGAGGCAGACGTCGTCGCGGCAGCGACAACGGACGCCGAGACGAGCCCGTGACATCAGAGCCTCACCAGCTTAGTGTACTCGAAGTCGAGGCGGACATCGTCGCAGCAGCGACGACGGACGCCGAGACGAGCCCGTGACATCAGAGCCTCACCAACTATCTTAGGGTTTAGGGTGGGGGGGGAGGATGGCACCCTTTTATATACCTTTCAAAATGAAAGGGAAACAGAACTGAACCACTATGCTTAGTGTAGGTACGCGAAGTCGAGGCGATCGTCGCCCGTGACATCAGAGCCTCACCAGCTTAGTGTACGCGAAGTCGAGGCGAACGTCGTCGCGGCAGCGACGACAGACGCCGAGACGAGCCCGTGACATCAGAGCCTCACCAGCTATCTTAGGGTTTGGGGTGGGGGGGGAGGATGGCACCCTTTTATATACCTTTCAAAATGAAAGGGAAACAGAAGTGAACCACTGTGCTTAGTGTAGGTACGCGAAGTCGAGGCGGACGTCGTCGCGGCAGCGACGACGGACGCCGAGACGAGCCCGTGACATCAAAGCCTCACCAGCTTAGTGTACGCGAAGTCGAGGCGGACGTCGTCGCGGCAGCGACGACGGATGCCGAGACGAGCCCGTGACATCAGAGCCTCACCAGCTTAGTGTACGCGAAGTCAAGGCGGACGTCGTCGCGGCAACGACGACGGACACCGAGACGAGCCCGTGACATCAGAGCCTCACCAGCTCAGTGTACGCGAAGTCGAGGTGGACGTCGTCGCGGCAGCGAAGACGAACGCCGAGACGAGCCCGTGACATCAAAGCCTGACCAGCTTAGTGTAAGCGAAGTCGAGGCGGACGTCGTTGCGGCAGCGACGACGGATGCCGAGACGACCCCGTGACATTAGAGCCTCACCAGCTTAGTGTACGCGAAGTCGAGGCGGAAGTCGTCGCGGCAGCGACGACGGACGCCGAGACGAGCCCGTGACATCAAAGCCTCACCAGCTTAGTGTACGCGAAGTCGAGGCGAACGTCGTCGCGGCAGCGACGACGGACGCCGAGACGAGCCCGTGACATCAAAGCCTCACCAACTATCTTAGGGTTTAGGGTGGGGGGGGGAGGATGGCACCCTTTTATATACCTTTCAAAATGAAAGGGAAACAGAAGTGAACCACTGTGCTTAGTGTAGGTACGCGAAGTCGAGGCGGACGTCGTCGCGGCAGCGACGACGGACGCCAAGACGAGCCCGTGACATCAAAGCCTCACCAGCTTAGTGTACGCGAAGTCGAGGCGGACGTCGTTGCGGCAGCGACGACGGATGCCGAGACGAGCCCGTGACATCAGAGCCTCACCAGCTTAGTGTATGCGAAGTCGAGGCGGACGTCGTCGCGGCAGTGACGACGGATGCCGAGACGAGCCCGTGACATCAGAGCCTCACCAGCTTAGTGTACGCGAAGTCGAGGCGGACGTCGTCGCGGCAGCGACGACGGACGCCGAGACGAGCCCGTGACATCAGAGCCTCACCAGTTTAGTGTACGCGAAGTCGAGGTGGACGTCGTCGCGGCAGCGAAGACGGACGCCGAGACGAGCCCGTGACATCAAAGCCTCACCAGCTTAGTGTAAGCGAAGTCGAGGCGGACGTCGTCGCGGCAGCGACGACGGATGCCGAGACGAGCCCGTGACATCAGAGCCTCACCAGCTTAGTGTATGCGAAGTCGAGGCGGACGTCGTCGCGGCAGCGACGACGGACGGCGAGACGAGCCCGTGACATCAAAGCCTCACCAGCTTAGTGTACGCGAAGTCGAGGCGAACGTCGTCGCGGCAGCGACGACGGACGCCGAGACGAGCCCGTGACATCAGAGCCTCCCCAGCTATCTTAGGGTTTAGGGTGGGGGGGGGGGAGGATGGCACCCTTTTATATACCTTTCAATATGAAAGGGAAACAGAAGTGAACCACTGTGCTTAGTGTAGGTACGCGAAGTCGAGGCGGACGTTGTCGCTGCAGCGACGACGGACGCCGAGACGAGCCCGTGACATCAAAGCCTCACCAGCTTAGTGTACGCGAAGTCGAGGCGGACGTCGTCGCGGCAGCGACGATGGACGCCGAGACGAGCCCGTGGCATAAGAGCCTCACCAGCTTACTATACGCGAAGTCGACGCGGACGTCATCGCAGCAACGACGACGGACGCAGAGACGAGCCCGTGACATCAAAGCCTCACCAGCTTGGTGTACGCGAAGTCGAGGCGGACGTAGTCGCGGCAGCGACGACGGACGCTGAGACGAGCCCGTAACATCAGAGCCTCACCAGCTATCTTACGGTTTAGGGCGGGGTGGGGGGGTGGGAGGATGGCACCCTTTTATATACCTTTCAAAATGAAAGGGAAAAAGATGTGAACCACTGTGCTTAGTGTAGGTACGCGAAGGAGAGGCGGACGTCGTCGCGGCAACAACGACGGACGCCGAGACGAGCCCGTGACATCAAAGCCTCACCAGCTTAGTGTACGCGAAGTCGAGGCGGACTTCGTCGCGCCAGCGACGACGGACGCCGAGACAAGCCCATGACATCAGAGCCTCACCAGCTTAGTGTACGCGAAGTCGAGGCGGACGTCGTCGCGGCAGCGACGACGGACGCCGAGACGAGCCCGTGACATCAGAGCCTCACCAGCTTAGTGTACGCGAAGTCGAGGCGGACGTCGTCACGGCAGCGATGATGGACGCCGAGACGAGCCCGTGACATCAGAGGCTCACCAGCTATCTTAGGGTTTAGGGTGGGGGGGGGGAGGATGGCACCCTTTTATATACCTTTCAAAATCAAAGGGAAAATGAAGTGAACCACTGTGCTTAGTGTAGGTACGGGACGCCGAGATGAGCCTGTGACATCAAAGCCTCACCAGCTTAGTGTACGCGAAGTCGAGGCGGACTTCGTCGCGGCAGCGACGAAGGACGCCGAGACGAGCCCGTGACATCAGAGGCTCACCAACTATCTTAGGGTTTAGGGTGGGGGGGAGGATGGCACCCTTTTATATACCTTTCAAAATGAAAGGGAAACAGAAGTGAACCACTGTGCTTAGTGTAGGTACGCGAAGTTGAGGCGAACGTCGTCGCGGCAGCGACGACGGACGCCGAGACGAGCCCGTGACATCAAAGCCTCACCAGCTTAGTGTAAGCGAAGTCGAGGAGGAAGTCGTCGCGGCAGCGACGACGAACGCCGAAACGAGCCCGTGACATCAGAGCCTCACCAGCTTAGTGTACGCGAAGTCGAGGCGGACGTCGTCGCGGCAGCGACGACGGACGGCGAGACGAGCCCGTGACATCAAAGCCTCACCAGCTTAGTGTACGCGAAGTCGAGGCGAACGTCGTCGCGGCAGCGACGACGGACGCCGAGACTAGCCCGTGACATCAGACGGAGAGGCGGACGTCGTCGCGGCAACAACGACGGATGCCGAGACGAGCCCGTGACATCAGAGCCTCACCAGCTTAGTGTACGCGAAGTCAAGGCGGACGTCGTCGCGGCAACGACGACGGACACCGAGACGAGCCCGTGACATCAGAGCCTCACCAGCTCAGTGTACGCGAAGTCGAGGTGGACGTCGTCGCGGCAGCGAAGACGAACGCCGAGACGAGCCCGTGACATCAAAGCCTGACCAGCTTAGTGTAAGCGAAGTCGAGGCGGACGTCGTTGCGGCAGCGACGACGGATGCCGAGACGACCCCGTGACATTAGAGCCTCACCAGCTTAGTGTACGCGAAGTCGAGGCGGAAGTCGTCGCGGCAGCGACGACGGACGCCGAGACGAGCCCGTGACATCAAAGCCTCACCAGCTTAGTGTACGCGAAGTCGAGGCGAACGTCGTCGCGGCAGCGACGACGGACGCCGAGACGAGCCCGTGACATCAAAGCCTCACCAACTATCTTAGGGTTTAGGGTGGGGGGGGGGGGAGGATGGCACCCTTTTATATACCTTTCAAAATGAAAGGGAAACAGAAGTGAACCACTGTGCTTAGTGTAGGTACGCGAAGTCGAGGCGGACGTCGTCGCGGCAGCGACGACGTACGCCAAGACGAGCCCGTGACATCAAAGCCTCACCAGCTTAGTGTACGCGAAGTCGAGGCGGACGTCGTTGCGGCAGCGACGACGGATGCCGAGACGAGCCCGTGACATCAGAGCCTCACCAGCTTAGTGTATGCGAAGTCGAGGCGGACGTCGTCGCGGCAGTGACGACGGATGCCGAGACGAGCCCGTGACATCAGAGCCTCACCAGCTTAGTGTACGCGAAGTTGAGGCGGACGTCGTCGCGGCAGCGACGACGGACGCCGAGACGAGCCCGTGACATCAGAGCCTCACCAGTTTAGTGTACGCGAAGTCGAGGTGGACGTCGTCGCGGCAGCGAAGACGGACGCCGAGACGAGCCCGTGACATCAAAGCCTCACCAGCTTAGTGTAAGCGAAGTCGAGGCGGACGTCGTCGCAGCAGCGACGACGGATGCCGAGACGAGCCCGTGACATCAGAGCCTCACCAGCTTAGTGTACGCGAAGTCGAGGCGGACGTCGTCGCGGCAGCGACGACGGACGGCGAGACGAGCCCGTGACATCAAAGCCTCACCAGCTTAGTGTACGCGAAGTCGAGGCGAACGTCGTCGCGGCAGCGACGACGGACGCCGAGACGAGCCCGTGACATCAGAGCCTCCCCAGCTATCTTAGGGTTTAGGGTGGGGGGGGGGAGGATGGCACCCTTTTATATACCTTTCAAAATGAAAGGGAAACAGAAGTGAACCACTGTGCTTAGTGTAGGTACGCGAAGTCGAGGCGGACGTTGTCGCTGGAGCGACGACGGACGCCGAGACGAGCCCGTGACATCAAAGCCTCACCAGCTTAGTGTACGCGAAGTCGAGGCAGACGTCGTCGCGGCAGCGACGATGGACGCCGAGACGAGCCCGTGGCATAAGAGCCTCACCAGCTTACTATACGCGAAGTCGACGCGGACGTCATCGCAGCAACGACGACGGACGCAGAGACGAGCCCGTGACATCAAAGCCTCACCAGCTTGGTGTACGCGAAGTCGAGGCGGACGTCGTCGCGGCAGCGACGACGGACGCTGAGACGAGCCCGTAACATCAGAGCCTCACCAGCTATCTTACGGTTTAGGGTGGGGTGGGGGGGTGGGAGGATGGCACCCTTTTATATACCTTTCAAAATGAAAGGGAAAAAGATGTGAACCACTGTGCTTAGTGTAGGTACGCGAAGGAGAGGCGGACGTCGTCGCGGCAACAACGACGGACGCCGAGACGAGCCCGTGACATCAAAGCCTCACCAGCTTAGTGTACGCGAAGTCGAGGCGGACTTCGTCGCGCCAGCGACGACGGACGCCGAGACGAGCCCATGACATCAGAGCCTCACCAGCTTAGTGTACGCGAAGTCGAGGCGGACGTCGTCGCGGCAGCGACGACGGACGCCGAGACGAGCCCGTGACATCAGAGCCTCACCAGCTTAGTGTACGCGAAGTCGAGGCAGACGTCGTCACGGCAGCGATGATGGACGCCGAGACGAGCCCGTGACATCAGAGGCTCACCAGCTATCTTAGGGTTTAGGGTGGGGGGGGAGGATGGCACCCTTTTATATACCTTTCAAAATCAAAGGGAAAATGAAGTGAACCACTGTGCTTAGTGTAGGTACGGGACGCCGAGATGAGCCTGTGACATCAAAGCCTCACCAGCTTAGTGTACGCGAAGTCGAGGCGGACTTCGTCGCGGCAGCGACGAAGGACGCCGAGACGAGCCCGTGACATCAGAGGCTCACCAACTATCTTAGGGTTTAGGGTGGGGGGGAGGATGGCACCCTTTTATATACCTTTCAAAATGAAAGGGAAACAGAAGTGAACCACTGTGCTTAGTGTAGGTACGCGAAGTTGAGGCGAACGTCGTCGCGGCAGCGACGACGGACGCCGAGACGAGCCCGTGACATCAAAGCCTCACCAGCTTAGTGTAAGCGAAGTCGAGGAGGAAGTCGTCGCGGCAGCGACGACGAACGCCGAAACGAGCCCGTGACATCAGAGCCTCACCAGCTTAGTGTACGCGAAGTCGAGGCGGACGTCGTCGCGGCAGCGACGACGGACGGCGAGACGAGCCCGTGACATCAAAGCCTCACCAGCTTAGTGTACGCGAAGTCGAGGCGAACGTCGTCGCGTCAGCGACGACGGACGCCGAGACTAGCCCGTGACATCAGAGCCTCACCAGCTATCTTAGGGTTTAGGGTGGGGGGGGGAGGATGGCACCCTTTTATATACCTTTCAAAATGAAAGGGAACCAGAAGTGAACCACTGTGCTTAGTGTAGGTACGCGAAGTCGAGGCGGACGTTGTCGCTGCAGCGACGACGGACGCCGAGACGAGCCCGTGACATCAAAGCCTCACCAGCTTAGTGTACGCGAAGTCGAGGCGGACGTCGTCGCGGCATCGACGATGGACGCCGAGACGAGCCCGTGGCATAAGAGCCTCACCAGCTTACTATACGCGAAGTCGACGCGGACGTCATCGCAGCAACGACGACGGACGCAGAGACGAGCCCGTGACATCAAAGCCTCACCAGCTTGGTGTACGCGAAGTCGAGGCGGACGTCGTCGCGGCAGCGACGACGGACGCTGAGACGAGCCCGTAACATCAGAGCCTCACCAGCTATCTTACGGTTTAGGGCGGGGTGGGGGGGGGGTGGGAGGATGGCACCCTTTTATATACCTTTCAAAATGAAAGGGAAAAAGATGTGAACCACTGTGCTTAGTGTAGGTACGCGAAGGAGAGGCGGACGTCGTCGCGGCAACAACGACGGACGCCGAGACGAGCCCGTGACATCAAAGCCTCACCAGCTTAGTGTACGCGAAGTCGAGGCGGACTTCGTCGCGCCAGCGACGACGGACGCCGAGACGAGCCCATGACATCAGAGCCTCACCAGCTTAGTGTACGCGAAGTCGAGGCGGACGTCGTCGCGGCAGCGACGACGGACGCCGAGACGAGCCCGTGACATCAGAGCCTCACCAGCTTAGTGTACGCGAAGTCGAGGCAGACGTCGTCACGGCAGCGATGATGGACGCCGAGACGAGCCCGTGACATCAGAGGCTCACCAGCTATCTTAGGGTTTAGGGTGGGGGGGGGAGGATGGCACCCTTTTATATACCTTTCAAAATCAAAGGGAAAATGAAGTGAACCACTGTGCTTAGTGTAGGTACGGGACGCCGAGATGAGCCCGTGACATCAAAGCCTCACCAGCTTAGTGTACGCGAAGTCGAGGCGGACTTCGTGGCGGCAGCGACGAAGGACGCCGAGACGAGCCCGTGACATCAGAGGCTCACCAACTATCTTAGGGTTTAGGGTGGGGGGGAGGATGGCACCCTTTTATATACTTTTCAAAATGAAAGGGAAACAGAAGTGAACCACTGTGCTTAGTGTAGGTACGCCAAGTTGAGGCGAACGTCGTCGCGGCAGCGACGACGGACGCCGAGACGAGCCCGTGACATCAAAGCCTCACCAGCTTAGTGTAAGCGAAGTCGAGGAGGAAGTCGTCGCGGCAGCGACGACGAACGCCGAAACGAGCCCGTGACATCAGAGCCTCACCAGCTTAGTGTACGCGAAGTCGAGGCGGACGTCGTCACGGCAGCGACGACGGACGGCGAGACGAGCCCGTGACATCAAAGCCTCACCAGCTATCTTAGGGTTTAGGGTGGGGGGGGGAGGATGGCACCCTTTTATATACCTTTCAAAATGAAAGGGAAACAGAAGTGAACCACTGTGCTTAGTGTAGGTACGCGAAGTCGAGGCGGACGTTGTCGCTGCAGCGACGACGGACGCCGAGACGAGCCCGTGACATCAAAGCCTCACCAGCTTAGTGTACGCGAAGTCGAGGCGGACGTCGTCGCGGCATCGACGATGGACGCCGAGACGAGCCCGTGGCATAAGAGCCTCACCAGCTTACTATACGCGAAGTCGACGCGGACGTCATCGCAGCAACGACGACGGACGCAGAGACGAGCCCGTGACATCAAAGCCTCACCAGCTTGGTGTACGCGAAGTCGAGGCGGACGTCGTCGCGGCAGCGACGACGGACGCTGAGACGAGCCCGTAACATCAGAGCCTCACCAGCTATCTTACGGTTTAGGGCGGGGTGGGGGGGGTGGGAGGATGGCACCCTTTTATATACCTTTCAAAATGAAAGGGAAAAAGATGTGAACCACTGTGCTTAGTGTAGGTACGCGAAGGAGAGGCGGACGTCGTCGCGGCAACAACGACGGACGCCGAGACGAGCCCGTGACATCAAAGCCTCACCAGCTTAGTGTACGCGAAGTCGAGGCGGACTTCGTCGCGCCAGCGACGACGGACGCCGAGACGAGCCCATGACATCAGAGCCTCACCATCTTATTGTACGCGAAGTCGAGGCGGACGTCGTCGCGGCAGCGACGACGGACGCCGAGACGAGCCCGTGACATCAGAGCCTCACCAGCTTAGTGTACGCGAAGTCGAGGCAGACGTCGTCACGGCAGCGATGATGGACGCCGAGACGAGCCCGTGACATCAAAGGCTCACCAGCTATCTTAGGGTTTAGGGTGGGGGGGGGGGAGGATGGCACCCTTTTATATACCTTTCAAAATCAAAGGGAAAATGAAGTGAACCACTGTGCTTAGTGTAGGTACGGGACGCCGAGATGAGCCCGTGACATCAAAGCCTCACCAGCTTAGTGTACGCGAAGTCGAGGCGGACTTCGTCGCGGCAGCGACGAAGGACGCCGAGACGAGCCCGTGACATCAGAGGCTCACCAACTATCTTAGGGTTTAGGGTGGGGGGGAGGATGGCACCCTTTTATATACCTTTCAAAATGAAAGGGAAACAGAAGTGAACCACTTTGCTTAGTGTAGGTACGCGAAGTTGAGGCGAACGTCGTCGCGGCAGCGACGACGGACGCCGAGACGAGCCCGTGACATGAAAGCCTCACCAGCTTAGTGTAAGCGAAGTCGAGGAGGAAGTCGTCGCGGCAGCGACGACGGACGCCGAGACGAGCCCGTGACATCAGAGCCTCACCAGCTTAGTGTACGCGAAGTCGAGGCGGACGTCGTCGAGGCAGCGACGACGAACGCCGAAACGAGCCCGTGACATCAGAGCCTCACAAGCTATCTTAGGGTATAGGGTTGGGGGGAGGATGGCACCCTTTTATATACCTTTCAAAATGAAAGGGAAACAGAAATGAACCACTGTGCTTAGAGTAAGTACGCCAAGTCAAGGCGTACATCGTCGCGGCAGCGACGACGGACGCCAAGACGAACCCGTGACATCAGAGACTCACCAGCTTAGTGTACGCGAAGTCGAGGCGGACGTCGTCGCGGCAGCGACGACGGACGCCGAGACGAGCCCGTGACATTAGAGCCTCACCAGTTTAGTGTACGCATAGTCGAGGCAGACGTCGTCGCGGCAGCGACAACGGACGCCGAGACGAGCCCGTGACATCAGAGCCTCACCAGCTTAGTGTACTCGAAGTCGAGGCGGACATCGTCGCAGCAGCGACGACGGACGCCGAGACGAGCCCGTGACATCAGAGCCTCACCAACTATCTTAGGGTTTAGGGTGGGGGGGGAGGATGGCACCCTTTTATATACCTTTCAAAATGAAAGGGAAACAGAACTGAACCACTATGCTTAGTGTAGGTACGCGAAGTCGAGGCGATCGTCGTCGCGGCAGCGACGACGGACGCCGAGACGAGCCCGTGACATCAGAGCCTCACCAGCTTAGTGTACGCGAAGTCGAGGCGAACGTCGTCGCGGCAGCGACGACAGACGCCGAGACGAGCCCGTGACATCAGAGCCTCACCAGCTATCTTAGGGTTTGGGGTGGGGGGGAGGATGGCACCCTTTTATATACCTTTCAAAATGAAAGGGAAACAGAAGTGAACCACTGTGCTTAGTGTAGGTACGCGAAGTCGAGGCGGACGTCGTCGCGGCAGCGACGACGGACGCCGAGACGAGCCCGTGACATCAAAGCCTCACCAGCTTAGTGTACGCGAAGTCGAGGCGGACGTCGTCGCGGCAGCGACGACGGATGCCGAGACGAGCCCGTGACATCTGAGCCTCACCAGCTTAGTGTACGCGAAGTCAAGGCGGACATCGTCGCGGCAACGACGACGGACACCGAGACGAGCCCGTGACATCAGAGCCTCACCAGCTTAGTTTACGCGAAGTCGAGGTGGACGTCGTCGCGGCAGCGAAGACGAACGCCGAGACGAGCCCGTGACATCAAAGCCTGACCAGCTTAGTGTAAGCGAAGTCGAGGCGGACGTCGTTGCGGCAGCGACGACGGATGCCGAGCCGACCCCGTGACATCAGAGCCTCACCAGCTTAGTGTACGCGAAGTCGAGGCGGACGTCGTCGCGGCAGCGACGACGGACGCCGAGACGAGCCCGTGACATCAAAGCCTCACCAGCTTAGTGTACGCGAAGTCGAGGCGAACGTCGTCGCGGCAGCGACGACGGACACCGAGACGAGCCCGTGACATCAAAGCCTCACCAACTATCTTAGGGTTTAGGGTGGGGGGGGGGGGAGGATGGCACCCTTTTATATACCTTTCAAAATGAAAGGGAAACAGAAGTGAACCACTGTGCTTAGTGTAGGTACGCGAAGTCGAGGCGGACGTCGTCGCGGCAGCGACGACGGACGCCAAGACGAGCCCGTGACATCAAAGCCTCACCAGCTTAGTGTACGCGAAGTCGAGGCGGACGTCGTTGCGGCAGCGACGACGGATGCCGAGACGAGCCCGTGACATCAGAGCCTCACCAGCTTAGTGTATGCGAAGTCGAGGCGGACGTCGTCGCGGCAGTGACGACGGATGCCGAGACGAGCCCGTGACATCAGAGCCTCACCAGCTTAGTGTACGGGAAGTCGCGGCGGACGTTGTCGCGGCAGCGACGACGGACGCCGAGACGAGCCCGTGACATTAGAGCCTCACCAGCTTAGTGTACGCGAAGTCGAGGTGGACGTCGTCGCGGCAGCGAAGACGGACGCCGAGACGAGCCCGTGACATCAAAGCCTCACCAGCTTAGTGTAAGCGAAGTCGAGGCGGACGTCGTCGCGGCAGCGACGACGGACGGCGAGACGAGCCCGTGACATCAAAGCCTCACCAGCTTAGTGTACGCGAAGTCAAGGCGAACGTCGTCGCGGCAGCGACGACGGACGCCGAGACGAGCCCGTGACATCAGAGCCTCACCAGCTATCTTAGGGTTTAGGGTGGGGGGGGGGAGGATGGCACCCTTTTATATACCTTTCAAAATGAAAGGGAAACAGAAGTGAACCACTGTGCTTAGTGTAGGTACGCGAAGTCGAGGCGGACGTTGTCGCTGCAGCGACGACGGACGCCGAGACGAGCCCGTGACATCAAAGCCTCACCAGCTTAGTGTACGCGAAGTCGAGGCGGACGTCGTCGCGGCAGCGACGATGGACGCCGAGACGAGCCCGTGGCATAAGAGCCTCACCAGCTTACTATACGCGAAGTCGACGCGGACGTCATCGCAGCAACGACGACGGACGCAGAGACGAGCCCGTGACATCAAAGCCTCACCAGCTTGGTGTACGCGAAGTCGAGGCGGACGTCGTCGCGGCAGCGACGACGGACGCTGAGACGAGCCCGTAACATCAGAGCCTCACCAGCTATCTTACGGTTTAGGGCGGGGTGGGGGGGGTGGGAGGATGGCACCCTTTTATATACCTTTCAAAATGAAAGGGAAAAAGATGTGAACCACTGTGCTTAGTGTAGGTACGCGAAGGAGAGGCGGACGTCGTCGCGGCAACAACGACGGACGCCGAGACGAGCCCGTGACATCAAAGCCTCACCAGCTTAGTGTACGCGAAGTCGAAGCGGACTTCGTCGCGCCAGCGACGACGGACGCCGAGACGAGCCCAGGACATCAGAGCCTCACCAGCTTAGTGTACGCGAAGTCGAGGCGGACGTCGTCGCGGCAGCGACGACGGACGCCGAGACGAGCCCGTGACATCAGAGCCTCACCAGCTTAGTGTACGCGAAGTCGATGCAGACGTCGTCACGGCAGCGATGATGGACGCCGAGACGAGCCCGTGACATCAGAGGCTCACCAGCTATCTTAGGGTTTAGGGTGGGGGGGGGAGGATGGCACCCTTTTATATACCTTTCAAAATCAAAGGGAAAATGAAGTGAACCACTGTGCTTAGTGTAGGTACGGGACGCCGAGATGAGCCCGTGACATCAAAGCCTCACCAGCTTAGTGTACGCGAAGTCGAGGCGGACTTCGTCGCGGCAGCGACGAAGGACGCCGAGACGAGCCCGTGACATCAGAGGCTCACCAACTATCTTAGGGTTTAGGGTGGGGGGGAGGATGGCACCCTTTTATATACCTTTCAAAATAAAAGGGAAACAGAAGTGAACCACTGTGCTTAGTGTAGGTACGCGAAGTCGAGGCGGACGTTGTCGCTGCAGCGACGACGGACGCCGAGACGAGCCCGTGACATCAAAGCCTCACCAGCTTAGTGTACGCGAAGTCGAGGCGGACGTCGTCGCGGCAGCGACGATGGACGCCGAGACGAGCCCGTGGCATAAGAGCCTCACCAGCTTACTATACGCGAAGTCGACGCGGACGTCATCGCAGCAACGACGACGGACGCAGAGACGAGCCCGTGACATCAAAGCCTCACCAGCTTGGTGTACGCGAAGTCGAGGCGGACGTCGTCGCGGCAGCGACGACGGACGCTGAGACGAGCCCGTAACATCAGAGCCTCACCAGCTATCTTACGGTTTAGGGCGGGGTGGGGGGGGTGGGAGGATGGCACCCTTTTATATACCTTTCAAAATGAAAGGGAAAAAGATGTGAACCACTGTGCTTAGTGTAGGTACGCGAAGGAGAGGCGGACGTCGTCGCGGCAACAACGACGGACGCCGAGACGAGCCCGTGACATCAAAGCCTCACCAGCTTAGTGTACGCGAAGTCGAAGCGGACTTCGTCGCGCCAGCGACGACGGACGCCGAGACGAGCCCAGGACATCAGAGCCTCACCAGCTTAGTGTACGCGAAGTCGAGGCGGACGTCGTCGCGGCAGCGACGACGGACGCCGAGACGAGCCCGTGACATCAGAGCCTCACCAGCTTAGTGTACGCGAAGTCGATGCAGACGTCGTCACGGCAGCGATGATGGACGCCGAGACGAGCCCGTGACATCAGAGGCTCACCAGCTATCTTAGGGTTTAGGGTGGGGGGGGGAGGATGGCACCCTTTTATATACCTTTCAAAATCAAAGGGAAAATGAAGTGAACCACTGTGCTTAGTGTAGGTACGGGACGCCGAGATGAGCCCGTGACATCAAAGCCTCACCAGCTTAGTGTACGCGAAGTCGAGGCGGACTTCGTCGCGGCAGCGACGAAGGACGCCGAGACGAGCCCGTGACATCAGAGGCTCACCAACTATCTTAGGGTTTAGGGTGGGGGGGAGGATGGCACCCTTTTATATACCTTTCAAAATAAAAGGGAAACAGAAGTGAACCACTGTGCTTAGTGTAGGTACGCGAAGTCGAGGCGGACGTTGTCGCTGCAGCGACGACGGACGCCGAGACGAGCCCGTGACATCAAAGCCTCACCAGCTTAGTGTACGCGAAGTCGAGGCGGACGTCGTCGCGGCAGCGACGATGGACGCCGAGACGAGCCCGTGGCATAAGAGCCTCACCAGCTTACTATACGCGAAGTCGACGCGGACGTCATCGCAGCAACGACGACGGACGCAGAGACGAGCCCGTGACATCAAAGCCTCACCAGCTTGGTGTACGCGAAGTCGAGGCGGACGTCGTCGCGGCAGCGACGACGGACGCTGAGACGAGCCCGTAACATCAGAGCCTCACCAGCTATCTTACGGTTTAGGGCGGGGTGGGGGGGGTGGGAGGATGGCACCCTTTTATATACCTTTCAAAATGAAAGGGAAAAAGATGTGAACCACTGTGCTTAGTGTAGGTACGCGAAGGAGAGGCGGACGTCGTCGCGGCAACAACGACGGACGCCGAGACGAGCCCGTGACATCAAAGCCTCACCAGCTTAGTGTACGCGAAGTCGAAGCGGACTTCGTCGCGCCAGCGACGACGGACGCCGAGACGAGCCCAGGACATCAGAGCCTCACCAGCTATCTTAGGGTTTAGGGTGGGGGGGGAGGATGGCACCCTTTTATATACCTTTCAAAATGAAAGGGAAAATGAAGTGAACCACTGTGCTTAGTGTAGGTACGGGAAGTCGAGGCGAACGTCGTGACGACGGACGCCGAGACGAGCCCGTGACATCAAAGCCTCACCAGCTTAGTGTACGCGAAGTAGAGGCGGACTTCGTCGCGGCAGCGACGAAGGACGCCGAGACGAGCCCGTGACATCAGAGGCTCACCAACTATCTTAGGGTTTAGGGTGGGGGGGAGGATGGCACCCTTTTATATACCTTTCAAAATGAAAGGGAAACAGAAGTGAACCACTGTGCTTAGTGTAGGTACGCGAAGTTGAGGCGAACGTCGTCGCGGCAGCGACGACGGACGCCGAGACGAGCCCGTGACATCAAAGCCTCACCAGCTTAGTGTAAGCGAAGTCGAGGAGGAAGTCGTCGCGGCAGCGACGACGAACGCCGAAACGAGCCCGTGACATCAGAGCCTCACCAGCTTAGTGTACGCGAAGTCGAGGCGGACGTCGTCGCGGCAGCGACGACGGACGGCGAGACGAGCCCGTGACATCAAAGCCTCACCAGCTTAGTGTACGCGAAGTCGAGGTGAACGTCGTCGCGGCAGCGACGACGGACGCCGAGACTAGCCCGTGACATCAGAGCCTCACCAGCTATCTTAGGGTTTAGGGTGGGGGGGGGAGGATGGCACCCTTTTATATACCTTTCAAAATGAAAGGGAACCAGAAGTGAACCACTGTGCTTAGTGTAGGTACGCGAAGTCGAGGCGGACGTTGTCGCTGCAGCGACGACGGACGCCGAGACGAGCCCGTGACATCAAAGCCTCACCAGCTTAGTGTACGCGAAGTCGAGGCGGACGTCGTCGCGGCATCGACGATGGACGCCGAGACGAGCCCGTGGCATAAGAGCCTCACCAGCTTACTATACGCGAAGTCGACGCGGACGTCATCGCAGCAACGACGACGGACGCAGAGACGAGCCCGTGACATCAAAGCCTCACCAGCTTGGTGTACGCGAAGTCGAGGCGGACGTCGTCGCGGCAGCGACGACGGACGCTGAGACGAGCCCGTAACATCAGAGCCTCACCAGCTATCTTACGGTTTAGGGCGTGGTGGGGGGGGGTGGGAGGATGGCACCCTTTTATATACCTTTCAAAATGAAAGGGAAAAAGATGTGAACCACTGTGCTTAGTGTAGGTACGCGAAGGAGAGGCGGACGTCGTCGCGGCAACAACGACGGACGCCGAGACGAGCCCGTGACATCAAAGCCTCACCAGCTTAGTGTACGCGAAGTCGAGGCGGACTTCGTCGCGCCAGCGACGACGGACGCCGAGACGAGCCCATGACATCAGAGCCTCACCAGCTTAGTGTACGCGAAGTCGAGGCGGACGTCATCGCGGCAGCGACGACGGACGCCGAGACGAGCCCGTGACATCAGAGCCTCACCAGCTTAGTGTACGCGAAGTCGAGGCAGACGTCGTCACGGCAGCGATGATGGACGCCGAGACGAGCCCGTGACATCAGAGGCTCACCAGCTATCTTAGGGTTTAGGGTGGGGGGGGGGAGGATGGCACCCTTTTATATACCTTTCAAAATCAAAGGGAAAATGAAGTGAACCACTGTGCTTAGTGTAGGTACGGGACGCCGAGATGAGCCCGTGACATCAAAGCCTCACCAGCTTAGTGTACGCGAAGTCGAGGCGGACTTCGTGGCGGCAGCGACGAAGGACGCCGAGACGAGCCCGTGACATCAGAGGCTCACCAACTATCTTAGGGTTTAGGGTGGGGGGGAGGATGGCACCCTTTTATATACTTTTCAAAATGAAAGGGAAACAGAAGTGAACCACTGTGCTTAGTGTAGGTACGCGAAGTTGAGGCGAACGTCGTCGCGGCAGCGACGACGGACGCCGAGACGAGCCCGTGACATCAAAGCCTCACCAGCTTAGTGTAAGCGAAGTCGAGGAGGAAGTCGTCGCGGCAGCGACGACGAACGCCGAAACGAGCCCGTGACAACAGAGCCTCACCAGCTTAGTGTACGCGAAGTCGAGGCGGACGTCGTCACGGCAGCGACGACGGACGGCGAGACGAGCCCGTGACATCAAAGCCTCACCAGCTATCTTAGGGTTTAGGGTGGGGGGGGGGAGGATGGCACCCTTTTATATACCTTTCAAAATGAAAGGGAAACAGAAGTGAACCACTGTGCTTAGTGTAGGTACGCGAAGTCGAGGCGGACGTTGTCGCTGCAGCGACGACGGACGCCGAGACGAGCCCGTGACATCAAAGCCTCACCAGCTTAGTGTACGCGAAGTCGAGGCGGACGTCGTCGCGGCATCGACGATGGACGCCGAGACGAGCCCGTGGCATAAGAGCCTCACCAGCTTACTATACGCGAAGTCGACGCGGACGTCATCGCAGCAACGACGACGGACGCAGAGACGAGCCCGTGACATCAAAGCCTCACCAGCTTGGTGTACGCGAAGTCGAGGCGGACGTCGTCGCGGCAGCGACGACGGACGCTGAGACGAGCCCGTAACATCAGAGCCTCACCAGCTATCTTACGGTTTAGGGCGGGGTGGGGGGGGTGGGAGGATGGCACCCTTTTATATACCTTTCAAAATGAAAGGGAAAAAGATGTGAACCACTGTGCTTAGTGTAGGTACGCGAAGGAGAGGCGGACGTTGTCGCGGCAACAACGACGGACGCCGAGACGAGCCCGTGACATCAAAGCCTCACCAGCTTAGTGTACGCGAAGTCGAGGCGGACTTCGTCGCGCCAGCGACGACGGACGCCGAGACGAGCCCATGACATCAGAGCCTCACCATCTTATTGTACGCGAAGTCGAGGCGGACGTCGTCGCGGCAGCGACGACGGACGCCGAGACGAGCCCGTGACATCAGAGCCTCACCAGCTTAGTGTAAGCGAAGTCGAGGCAGACGTCGTCACGGCAGCGATGATGGACGCCGAGACGAGCCCGTGACATCAAAGGCTCACCAGCTATCTTAGGGTTTAGGGTGGGGGGGGGGAGGATGGCACCCTTTTATATACCTTTCAAAATCAAAGGGAAAATGAAGTGAACCACTGTGCTTAGTGTAGGTACGGGACGCCGAGATGAGCCCGTGACATCAAAGCCTCACCAGCTTAGTGTACGCGAAGTCGAGGCGGACTTCGTCGCGGCAGCGACGAAGGACGCCGAGACGAGCCCGTGACATCAGAGGCTCACCAACTATCTTAGGGTTTAGGGTGGGGGGGAGGATGGCACCCTTTTATATACCTTTCAAAATGAAAGGGAAACAGAAGTGAACCACTTTGCTTAGTGTAGGTACGCGAAGTTGAGGCGAACGTCGTCGCGGCAGCGACGACGGACGCCGAGACGAGCCCGTGACATGAAAGCCTCACCAGCTTAGTGTAAGCGAAGTCGAGGCGATCGTCGTCGCGGCAGCGACGACGGACGCCGAGACGAGCCCGTGACATCAGAGCCTCACCAGCTTAGTGTACGCGAAGTCGAGGCGAACGTCGTCGCGGCAGCGACGACAGACGCCGAGACGAGCCCGTGACATCAGAGCCTCACCAGCTATCTTAGGGTTTGGGGTGGGGGGGAGGATGGCACCCTTTTATATACCTTTCAAAATGAAAGGGAAACAGAAGTGAACCACTGTGCTTAGTGTAGGTACGCGAAGTCGAGGCGGACGTCGTCGCGGCAGCGACGACGGACGCCGAGACGAGCCCGTGACATCAAAGCCTCACCAGCTTAGTGTACGCGAAGTCGAGGCGGACGTCGTCGCGGCAGCGACGACGGATGCCGAGACGAGCCCGTGACATCTGAGCCTCACCAGCTTAGTGTACGCGAAGTCAAGGCGGACATCGTCGCGGCAACGACGACGGACACCGAGACGAGCCCGTGACATCAGAGCCTCACCAGCTTAGTGTACGCGAAGTCGAGGCGGACTTCGTGGCGGCAGCGACGAAGGACGCCGAGACGAGCCCGTGACATCAGAGGCTCACCAACTATCTTAGGGTTTAGGGTGGGGGGGAGGATGGCACCCTTTTATATACTTTTCAAAATGAAAGGGAAACAGAAGTGAACCACTGTGCTTAGTGTAGGTACGCGAAGTTGAGGCGAACGTCGTCGCGGCAGCGACGACGGACGCCGAGACGAGCCCGTGACATCAAAGCCTCACCAGCTTAGTGTAAGCGAAGTCGAGGAGGAAGTCGTCGCGGCAGCGACGACGAACGCCGAAACGAGCCCGTGACATCAGAGCCTCACCAGCTTAGTGTACGCGAAGTCGAGGCGGACGTCGTCACGGCAGCGACGACGGACGGCGAGACGAGCCCGTGACATCAAAGCCTCACCAGCTATCTTAGGGTTTAGGGTGGGGGGGGGGGGAGGATGGCACCCTTTTATATACCTTTCAAAATGAAAGGGAAACAGAAGTGAACCACTGTGCTTAGTGTAGGTACGCGAAGTCGAGGCGGACGTTGTCGCTGCAGCGACGACGGACGCCGAGACGAGCCCGTGACATCAAAGCCTCACCAGCTTAGTGTACGCGAAGTCGAGGCGGACGTCGTCGCGGCATCGACGATGGACGCCGAGACGAGCCCGTGGCATAAGAGCCTCACCAGCTTACTATACGCGAAGTCGACGCGGACGTCATCGCAGCAACGACGACGGACGCAGAGACGAGCCCGTGACATCAAAGCCTCACCAGCTTGGTGTACGCGAAGTCGAGGCGGACGTCGTCGCGGCAGCGACGACGGACGCTGAGACGAGCCCGTAACATCAGAGCCTCACCAGCTATCTTACGGTTTAGGGCGGGGTGGGGGGGGTGGGAGGATGGCACCCTTTTATATACCTTTCAAAATGAAAGGGAAAAAGATGTGAACCACTGTGCTTAGTGTAGGTACGCGAAGGAGAGGCGGACGTTGTCGCGGCAACAACGACGGACGCCGAGACGAGCCCGTGACATCAAAGCCTCACCAGCTTAGTGTACGCGAAGTCGAGGCGGACTTCGTCGCGCCAGCGACGACGGACGCCGAGACGAGCCCATGACATCAGAGCCTCACCATCTTATTGTACGCGAAGTCGAGGCGGACGTCGTCGCGGCAGCGACGACGGACGCCGAGACGAGCCCGTGACATCAGAGCCTCACCAGCTTAGTGTAAGCGAAGTCGAGGCAGACGTCGTCACGGCAGCGATGATGGACGCCGAGACGAGCCCGTGACATCAAAGGCTCACCAGCTATCTTAGGGTTTAGGGTGGGGGGGGGGAGGATGGCACCCTTTTATATACCTTTCAAAATCAAAGGGAAAATGAAGTGAACCACTGTGCTTAGTGTAGGTACGGGACGCCGAGATGAGCCCGTGACATCAAAGCCTCACCAGCTTAGTGTACGCGAAGTCGAGGCGGACTTCGTCGCGGCAGCGACGAAGGACGCCGAGACGAGCCCGTGACATCAGAGGCTCACCAACTATCTTAGGGTTTAGGGTGGGGGGGAGGATGGCACCCTTTTATATACCTTTCAAAATGAAAGGGAAACAGAAGTGAACCACTTTGCTTAGTGTAGGTACGCGAAGTTGAGGCGAACGTCGTCGCGGCAGCGACGACGGACGCCGAGACGAGCCCGTGACATGAAAGCCTCACCAGCTTAGTGTAAGCGAAGTCGAGGCGATCGTCGTCGCGGCAGCGACGACGGACGCCGAGACGAGCCCGTGACATCAGAGCCTCACCAGCTTAGTGTACGCAAAGTCGAGGCGAACGTCGTCGCGGCAGCGACGACAGACGCCGAGACGAGCCCGTGACATCAGAGCCTCACCAGCTATCTTAGGGTTTGGGGTGGGGGGGAGGATGGCACCCTTTTATATACCTTTCAAAATGAAAGGGAAACAGAAGTGAACCACTGTGCTTAGTGTAGGTACGCGAAGTCGAGGCGGACGTCGTCGCGGCAGCGACGACGGACGCCGAGACGAGCCCGTGACATCAAAGCCTCACCAGCTTAGTGTACGCGAAGTCGAGGCGGACGTCGTCGCGGCAGCGACGACGGATGCCGAGACGAGCCCGTGACATCTGAGCCTCACCAGCTTAGTGTACGCGAAGTCAAGGCGGACATCGTCGCGGCAACGACGACGGACACCGAGACGAGCCCGTGACATCAGAGCCTCACCAGCTTAGTGTACGCGAAGTCGAGGCGGACTTCGTGGCGGCAGCGACGAAGGACGCCGAGACGAGCCCGTGACATCAGAGGCTCACCAACTATCTTAGGGTTTAGGGTGGGGGGGAGGATGGCACCCTTTTATATACTTTTCAAAATGAAAGGGAAACAGAAGTGAACCACTGTGCTTAGTGTAGGTACGCGAAGTTGAGGCGAACGTCGTCGCGGCAGCGACGACGGACGCCGAGACGAGCCCGTGACATCAAAGCCTCACCAGCTTAGTGTAAGCGAAGTCGAGGAGGAAGTCGTCGCGGCAGCGACGACGAACGCCGAAACGAGCCCGTGACATCAGAGCCTCACCAGCTTAGTGTACGCGAAGTCGAGGCGGACGTCGTCACGGCAGCGACGACGGACGGCGAGACGAGCCCGTGACATCAAAGCCTCACCAGCTATCTTAGGGTTTAGGGTGGGGGGGGGGGAGGATGGCACCCTTTTATATACCTTTCAAAATGAAAGGGAAACAGAAGTGAACCACTGTGCTTAGTGTAGGTACGCGAAGTCGAGGCGGACGTTGTCGCTGCAGCGACGACGGACGCCGAGACGAGCCCGTGACATCAAAGCCTCACCAGCTTAGTGTACGCGAAGTCGAGGCGGACGTCGTCGCGGCATCGACGATGGACGCCGAGACGAGCCCGTGGCATAAGAGCCTCACCAGCTTACTATACGCGAAGTCGACGCGGACGTCATCGCAGCAACGACGACGGACGCAGAGACGAGCCCGTGACATCAAAGCCTCACCAGCTTGGTGTACGCGAAGTCGAGGCGGACGTCGTCGCGGCAGCGACGACGGACGCTGAGACGAGCCCGTAACATCAGAGCCTCACCAGCTATCTTACGGTTTAGGGCGGGGTGGGGGGGGTGGGAGGATGGCACCCTTTTATATACCTTTCAAAATGAAAGGGAAAAAGATGTGAACCACTGTGCTTAGTGTAGGTACGCGAAGGAGAGGCGGACGTCGTCGCGGCAACAACGACGGACGCCGAGACGAGCCCGTGACATCAAAGCCTCACCAGCTTAGTGTACGCGAAGTCGAGGCGGACTTCGTCGCGCCAGCGACGACGGACGCCGAGACGAGCCCATGACATCAGAGCCTCACCATCTTATTGTACGCGAAGTCGAGGCGGACGTCGTCGCGGCAGCGACGACGGACGCCGAGACGAGCCCGTGACATCAGAGCCTCACCAGCTTAGTGTAAGCGAAGTCGAGGCAGACGTCGTCACGGCAGCGATGATGGACGCCGAGACGAGCCCGTGACATCAAAGGCTCACCAGCTATCTTAGGGTTTAGGGTGGGGGGGGGAGGATGGCACCCTTTTATATACCTTTCAAAATCAAAGGGAAAATGAAGTGAACCACTGTGCTTAGTGTAGGTACGGGACGCCGAGATGAGCCCGTGACATCAAAGCCTCACCAGCTTAGTGTACGCGAAGTCGAGGCGGACTTCGTCGCGGCAGCGACGAAGGACGCCGAGACGAGCCCGTGACATCAGAGGCTCACCAACTATCTTAGGGTTTAGGGTGGGGGGGAGGATGGCACCCTTTTATATACCTTTCAAAATGAAAGGGAAACAGAAGTGAACCACTTTGCTTAGTGTAGGTACGCGAAGTTGAGGCGAACGTCGTCGCGGCAGCGACGACGGACGCCGAGACGAGCCCGTGACATGAAAGCCTCACCAGCTTAGTGTAAGCGAAGTCGAGGCGATCGTCGTCGCGGCAGCGACGACGGACGCCGAGACGAGCCCGTGACATCAGAGCCTCACCAGCTTAGTGTACGCGAAGTCGAGGCGAACGTCGTCGCGGCAGCGACGACAGACGCCGAGACGAGCCCGTGACATCAGAGCCTCACCAGCTATCTTAGGGTTTGGGGTGGGGGGGAGGATGGCACCCTTTTATATACCTTTCAAAATGAAAGGGAAACAGAAGTGAACCACTGTGCTTAGTGTAGGTACGCGAAGTCGAGGCGGACGTCGTCGCGGCAGCGACGACGGACGCCGAGACGAGCCAGTGACATCAAAGCCTCACCAGCTTAGTGTACGCGAAGTCGAGGCGGACGTCGTCGCGGCAGCGACGACGGATGCCGAGACGAGCCCGTGACATCTGAGCCTCACCAGCTTAGTGTACGCGAAGTCAAGGCGGACATCGTCGCGGCAACGACGACGGACACCGAGACGAGCCCGTGACATCAGAGCCTCACCAGCTTAGTTTACGCGAAGTCGAGGTGGACGTCGTCGCGGCAGCGAAGACGAACGCCGAGACGAGCCCGTGACATCAAAGCCTGACCAGCTTAGTGTAAGCGAAGTCGAGGCGGACGTCGTTGCGGCAGCGACGACGGATGCCGAGCCGACCCCGTGACATCAGAGCCTCACCAGCTTAGTGTACGCGAAGTCGAGGCGGACGTCGTCGCGGCAGCGACGACGGACGCCGAGACGAGCCCGTGACATCAAAGCCTCACCAGCTTAGTGTACGCGAAGTCGAGGCGAACGTCGTCGCGGCAGCGACGACGGACACCGAGACGAGCCCGTGACATCAAAGCCTCACCAACTATCTTAGGGTTTAGGGTGGGGGGGGGAGGATGGCACCCTTTTATATACCTTTCAAAATGAAAGGGAAACAGAAGTGAACCACTGTGCTTAGTGTAGGTACGCGAAGTCGAGGCGGACGTCGTCGCGGCAGCGACGACGGACGCCAAGACGAGCCCGTGACATCAAAGCCTCACCAGCTTAGTGTACGCGAAGTCGAGGCGGACGTCGTTGCGGCAGCGACGACGGATGCCGAGACGAGCCCGTGACATCAGAGCCTCACCAGCTTAGTGTATGCGAAGTCGAGGCGGACGTCGTCGCGGCAGTGACGACGGATGCCGAGACGAGCCCGTGACATCAGAGCCTCACCAGCTTAGTGTACGCGAAGTCGCGGCGGACGTTGTCGCGGCAGCGACGACGGACGCCGAGACGAGCCCGTGACATCAGAGCCTCACCAGCTTAGTGTACGCGAAGTCGAGGTGGACGTCGTCGCGGCAGCGAAGACGGACGCCGAGACGAGCCCGTGACATCAAAGCCTCACCAGCTTAGTGTAAGCGAAGTCGAGGCGGACGTCGTCGCGGCAGCGACGACGGACGGCGAGACGAGCCCGTGACATCAAAGCCTCACCAGCTTAGTGTACGCGAAGTCAAGGCGAACGTCGTCGCGGCAGCGACGACGGACGCCGAGACGAGCCCGTGACATCAGAGCCTCACCAGCTATCTTAGGGTTTAGGGTGGGGGGGGGAGGATGGCACCCTTTTATATACCTTTCAAAATGAAAGGGAAACAGAAGTGAACCACTGTGCTTAGTGTAGGTACGCGAAGTCGAGGCGGACGTTGTCGCTGCAGCGACGACGGACGCCGAGACGAGCCCGTGACATCAAAGCCTCACCAGCTTAGTGTACGCGAAGTCGAGGCGGACGTCGTCGCGGCAGCGACGATGGACGCCGAGACGAGCCCGTGGCATAAGAGCCTCACCAGCTTACTATACGCGAAGTCGACGCGGACGTCATCGCAGCAACGACGACGGACGCAGAGACGAGCCCGTGACATCAAAGCCTCACCAGCTTGGTGTACGCGAAGTCGAGGCGGACGTCGTCGCGGCAGCGACGACGGACGCTGAGACGAGCCCGTAACATCAGAGCCTCACCAGCTATCTTACGGTTTAGGGCGGGGTGGGGGGGGTGGGAGGATGGCACCCTTTTATATACCTTTCAAAATGAAAGGGAAAAAGATGTGAACCACTGTGCTTAGTGTAGGTACACGAAGGAGAGGCGGACGTCGTCGCGGCAACAACGACGGACGCTGAGACGAGCCCGTGACATCAAAGCCTCACCAGCTTAGTGTACGCGAAGTCGAAGCGGACTTCGTCGCGCCAGCGACGACGGACGCCGAGACGAGCCCAGGACATCAGAGCCTCACCAGCTTAGTGTACGCGAAGTCGAGGCGGACGTCGTCGCGGCAGCGACGACGGACGCCGAGACGAGCCCGTGACATCAGAGCCTCACCAGCTTAGTGTACGCGAAGTCGATGCAGACGTCGTCACGGCAGCGATGATGGACGCCGAGACGAGCCCGTGACATCAGAGGCTCACCAGCTATCTTAGGGTTTAGGGTGGGGGGGGAGGATGGCACCCTTTTATATACCTTTCAAAATCAAAGGGAAAATGAAGTGAACCACTGTGCTTAGTGTAGGTACGGGACGCCGAGATGAGCCCGTGACATCAAAGCCTCACCAGCTTAGTGTACGCGAAGTCGAGGCGGACTTCGTCGCGGCAGCGACGAAGGACGCCGAGACGAGCCCGTGACATCAGAGGCTCACCAACTATCTTAGGGTTTAGGGTGGGGGGGAGGATGGCACCCTTTTATATACCTTTCAAAATAAAAGGGAAACAGAAGTGAACCACTGTGCTTAGTGTAGGTACGCGAAGTCGAGGCGGACGTTGTCGCTGCAGCGACGACGGACGCCGAGACGAGCCCGTGACATCAAAGCCTCACCAGCTTAGTGTACGCGAAGTCGAGGCGGACGTCGTCGCGGCAGCGACGATGGACGCCGAGACGAGCCCGTGGCATAAGAGCCTCACCAGCTTACTATACGCGAAGTCGACGCGGACGTCATCGCAGCAACGACGACGGACGCAGAGACGAGCCCGTGACATCAAAGCCTCACCAGCTTGGTGTACGCGAAGTCGAGGCGGACGTCGTCGCGGCAGCGACGACGGACGCTGAGACGAGCCCGTAACATCAGAGCCTCACCAGCTATCTTACGGTTTAGGGCGGGGTGGGGGGGGTGGGAGGATGGCACCCTTTTATATACCTTTCAAAATGAAAGGGAAAAAGATGTGAACCACTGTGCTTAGTGTAGGTACGCGAAGGAGAGGCGGACGTCGTCGCGGCAACAACGACGGACGCCGAGACGAGCCCGTGACATCAAAGCCTCACCAGCTTAGTGTACGCGAAGTCGAAGCGGACTTCGTCGCGCCAGCGACGACGGACGCCGAGACGAGCCCAGGACATCAGAGCCTCACCAGCTTAGTGTACGCGAAGTCGAGGCGGACGTCGTCGCGGCAGCGACGACGGACGCCGAGACGAGCCCGTGACATCAGAGCCTCACCAGCTTAGTGTACGCGAAGTCGATGCAGACGTCGTCACGGCAGCGATGATGGACGCCGAGACGAGCCCGTGACATCAGAGGCTCACCAGCTATCTTAGGGTTTAGGGTGGGGGGGGAGGATGGCACCCTTTTATATACCTTTCAAAATCAAAGGGAAAATGAAGTGAACCACTGTGCTTAGTGTAGGTACGGGACGCCGAGATGAGCCCGTGACATCAAAGCCTCACCAGCTTAGTGTACGCGAAGTCGAGGCGGACTTCGTCGCGGCAGCGACGAAGGACGCCGAGACGAGCCCGTGACATCAGAGGCTCACCAACTATCTTAGGGTTTAGGGTGGGGGGGAGGATGGCACCCTTTTATATACCTTTCAAAATGAAAGGGAAACAGAAGTGAACCACTGTGCTTAGTGTAGGTACGCGAAGTTGAGGCGAACGTCGTCGCGGCAGCGACGACGGACGCCGAGACGAGCCCGTGACATCAAAGCCTCACCAGCTTAGTGTAAGCGAAGTCGAGGAGGAAGTCGTCGCGGCAGCGACGACGGACGCCGAGACGAGCCCGTGACATCAGAGCCTCACTAGCTTAGTGTACGCGAAGTCGAGGCGGACGTCGTCGAGGCAGCGACGACGAACGCCGAAACGAGCCCGTGACATCAGAGCCTCACAAGCTATCTTAGGGTTTAGGGTTGGGGGGAGGATGGCACCCTTTTATATACCTTTCAAAATGAAAGGGAAACAGAAATGAACCACTGTGCTTAGAGTAAGTACGCCAAGTCAAGGCGGACATCGTCGCGGCAGCGACGACGGACGCCAAGACGAACCCGTGACATCAGAGACTCACCAGCTTAGTGTACGCGAAGTCGAGGCGGACGTCGTCGCGGCAGCGACGACGGACGCCGAGACGAGCCCGTGACATTAGAGCCTCACCAATTTAGTGTACGCATAGTCGAGGCAGACGTCGTTGCGGCAGCGACAACGGACGCCGAGACGAGCCCGTGACATCAGAGCCTCACCAGCTTAGTGTACTCGAAGTCGAGGCGGACATCGTCGCAGCAGCGACGACGGACGCCGAGACGAGCCCGTGACATCAGAGCCTCACCAACTATCTTAGGGTTTAGGGTGGGGGGGAGGATGGCACCCTTTTATATACCTTTCAAAATGAAAGGGAAACAGAACTGAACCACTATGCTTAGTGTAGGTACGCGAAGTCGAGGCGATCGTCGTCGCGGCAGCGACGACGGACGCCGAGACGAGCCCGTGACATCAGAGCCTCACCAGCTTAGTGTACGCGAAGTCGAGGCGAACGTCGTCGCGGCAGCGACGACAGACGCCGAGACGAGCCCGTGACATCAGAGCCTCACCAGCTATCTTAGGGTTTGGGGTGGGGGGGGAGGATGGCACCCTTTTATATACCTTTCAAAATAAAAGGGAAACAGAAGTGAACCACTTTGCTTAGTGTAGGGACGCGAAGTCGAGGCGGACGTCGTCGCGGCAGCGACGACGGACGCCGAGACGAGCCCGTGACATCAAGGCCTCACCAGCTTAGTGTACGCGAAGTCGACGCGGACGTCGTCGCGGCAGCGACGACGGATGCCGAGACGAGCCAGTGACATCAGAGCCTCACCAGCTTAGTGTACGCGAAGTCGAGGCGGACGTCGTCGCGGCAGCGACGACGGATGCCGAGACGAGCCCGTGACATCAGAGCCTCACCAGCTTAGTGTACGCGAAGTCAAGGCGGACGTCGTCGCGGCAACGACGACGGACACCGAGACGAGCCCGTGACATCAGAGCCTCACCAGCTTAGTGTACGCGAAGTCGAGGTGGACGTCGTCGCGGCAGCGAAGACGAACGCCGAGACGAGCCCGTGACATCAAAGCCTGACCAGCTTAGTGTAAGAGAAGTCGAGGCGGACGTCGTTGCGGCAGCGACGACGGATGCCGAGACGACCCCGTGACATCAGAGCCTCACCAGCTTAGTGTACGCGAAGTCGAGGCGGACGTCGTCGCGGCAGCGACGACGGACGCCGAGACGAGCCCGTGACATCAAAGCCTCACCAGCTTAGTGTACGCGAAGTCGAGGCGAACGTCGTCGCGGCAGCAACGACGGACGCCGAGACGAGCCCGTGACATCAGAGCCTCACCAACTATCTTAGGGTTTAGGGTGGGGGGGAGGATGGCACCCTTTTATATACCTTTCAAAATGAAAGGGAAACAGAAGTGAACCACTGTGCTTAGTGTAGGTACGCGAAGTCGAGGCGGACGTTGTCGCTGCAGCGACGACGGACGCCGAGACGAGCCCGTGACATCAAAGCCTCACCAGCTTAGTGTACGCGAAGTCGAGGCGGACGTCGTCGCGGCAGCGACGACGGATGCCGAGACGAGCCCGTGACATCAGAGCCTCACCAGCTTAGTGTACGCGAAGTCGAGGCGGACGTCGTCGCGGCAGCGACGACGGATGCCGAGACGAGCCCGTGACATCAGAGCCTCACTAGCTTAGTGTACGCGAAGTCGAGGCGGACATCGTCGCGGCAACGACGACGGACGCCGAGACGAGCCCGTGACATCAGAGCCTCACCATCTTAGTGTACGCGAATTCGAGGTGGACGTCGTCGCGGCAGCGAAGACGTACGCCAAGACGAGCCCGTGACATCAAAGCCTGACCAGCTTAGTGTAAGCGAAGTCGAGGCGGACGTCGTCGCGACAGCGACGATGGATGCCGAGACGAGCCCGTGACATCAGAGCCTCACCAGCTTAGTGTACGTGAAGTCACGGCGGACGTCGTCGCGGCAGCCACGACGGACGCCGAGACGAGCCCGTGACATCAAAGCCTCACCAGCTTAGTGTACGCGAAGTCGAGGCGAACGTCGTCGCGGCAGCGACGACGGACGCCGAGACGAGCCCGTGACATCAGAGCCTCACCAGCTATCTTAGGGTTTAGGGTGGGGGGGGGGAGGACGGCACCCTTTTATATACCTTTCAAAATGAAAGGGAAACAGAAGTGAACCACTGTGCTTAGTGTAGGTACGCGAAGTCGAGGCGGACGTTGTCGCTGCAGCGACGACGGACGCCGAGACGAGCCCGTGACATCAAAGCCTCACCAGCTTAGTGTACGCGAAGTCGAGGCGGACGTCGTCGCGGCAGCGACGACGGACGCCGAGACGAGCCCGTGGCATAAGAGCCTCACCAGCTTACTATATGCGAAGTCGACGCGGACGTCGTCGCAGCAACGACGACGGACGCAGAGACGAGCCCGTGACATCAAAGCCTCACCAGCTTGGTTTACGCGAAGTCGAGGCGGACGTCGTCGCGGTAGCGACGACGGACGCTGAGACGAGCCCGTAACATCAGAGCCTCACCAACTATCTTACGGTTTAGGGAGGGGGGGGGGTGGGAGGATGGCACCCTTTTATATACCTTTCAAAATGAAAGGGAAAAAGATGTGAACCACTGTGCTTAGTGTAGGTACGCGAAGGAGAGGCGGACGTCGTCGCGGCAACAACGACGGACGCCGAGACGAGCCCGTGACATCAAAGCCTCACCAGCTTAGTGTACGCGAAGTCGAGGCGGAATTCGTCGCGCCAGCGACGACGGACGCCGAGACGAGCCCATGACATCAGAGCCTCACCAGCTTAGTGTACGCGAAGTCGAGGCGGACGTCGTCGCGGCAGCGACGACGGACGCCGAGACGAGCCCATGACATCAGAGCCTCACAAGCTTAGTGTACGCGAAGTCGAGGCAGACGTCGTCACGGCAGCGATGATGGACGCCGAGACGAGCCCGTGACATCAGAGGCTCACCAGCTATCTTAGGGTTTAGGGTGGGGGGGGAGGATGGCACCCTTTTATATACCTTTCAAAATGAAAGGGAAAATGAAGTGAACCACTGTGCTTAGTGTAGGTACGGGAAGTCGAGGCGAACGTCGTGACGACGGACGCCGAGACGAGCCCGTGACATCAAAGCCTCACCAGCTTAGTGTACGCGAAGTAGAGGCGGACTTCGTCGCGGCAGCGACGAAGGACGCCGAGACGAGCCCGTGACATCAGAGGCTCACCAACTATCTTAGGGTTTAGGGTGGGGGGGAGGATGGCACCCTTTTATATACCTTTCAAAATGAAAGGGAAACAGAAGTGAACCACTGTGCTTAGTGTAGGTACGCGAAGTTGAGGTGAACGTTGTCGCGGCAGCGACGACGGACGCCGAGACGAGCCCGTGACATCAAAGCCTCACCAGCTTAGTGTAAGCGAAGTCGAGGAGGAAGTCGTCGCGGCAGCGACGCCGGACGCCGAGACGAGCCCGTGACATCAGAGCCTCACCAGCTAAGTGTACGCGAAGTCGAGGCGGACGTCGTCGAGGCAGCGACGACGAACGCCGAAACGAGCCCGTGACATCAGAGCCTCACCAGCTATCTTAGGGTTTAGGGTTGGGGGGAGGATGGCACCCTTTTATATACCTTTCAAAATGAAAGGGAAACAGAAATGAACCACTGTGCTTAGAGTAAGTACGCCAAGTCAAGGCGGACATCGTCGCGGCAGCGACGACGGACGCCGAGACGAGCCCGTGACATCAGAGACTCACCAGCTTAGTGTACGCGAAGTCGAGGCGGACGTCGTCGCGGCAGCGACGACGGACGCCGAGACGAGCCCGTGACCTCAGAGCCTCACCAGTTTAGTGTACGCATAGTCGAGGCAGACGTTGTCGCGGCAGCGACAACGGACGCCGAGACGAGCCCGTGACATCAGAGCCTCACCAGCTTAGTGTACTCGAAGTCGAGGCGGACATCGTCGCAGCAGCGACGACGAACGCCGAGACGAGCCCGTGACATCACAGCCTCACCAACTATCTTAGGGTTTAGGGTGGGGGGGGGAGGATGGCACCCTTTTATATACCTTTCAAAATGAAAGGGAAACAGAACTGAACCACTATGCTTAGTGTAGGTACGCGAAGTCGAGGCGATCGTCGTCGCGGCAGCGACGACGGACGCCGAGATGAGCCCGTGACATCAGAGCCTCACCAGCTTAGTGTACGCGGAGTCGAGGCGAACATCGTCGCGGCAGCGACGACAGACGCCGAGACGAGCCCGTGACATCAGAGCCTCACCAGCTATCTTAGGGTTTGGGGTGGGGGGGAGGATGGCACCCTTTTATATACCTTTCAAAATGAAAGGGAAACAGAACTGAACCACTGTGCTTAGTGTAGGTACGCGAAGTCGAGGCGAACGTCGTCGCGGCAGCGACGACGGATGCCGAGACGAGCCCGTGACATCAGAGCCTCAACAGCTTAGTGTACGCGAAGTCGAGGCGAACATCGTCGCGGCAGCGACGACGGACGCCTAGACGAGCCCGTGACATCAGAGCCTCACCAGCTATCTTAGGGTTTAGGGTGGGGGGGAGGATGGCACCCTTTTATATACCTTTCAAAATGAAAAGGAAACAGAAGTGAACCACTGTGCTTAGTGTAGGTACGCGAAGTCGAGGCGAACGTCGTCGCGGCAGCGACGACGGACGCCGAGACGAGCCAGTGACATCAGAGCCTCACCAGCTTAGTGTACGCGAAGTCGAGGCGGACGTCGTCGCGGCAGCGACGACGGACGCCGAGACGAGCCCGTGACATCAGAGCCTCACCAACTATCTTAGGGTTTAGGGTGGGGGGGGGAGGATGGCACCCTTTTATATACCTTTCAAAATGAAAGGGAAACAGAACTGAACCACTGTGCTTAGTGTAGGTACGCGAAGTCGAGGCGAACGTCGTCGCGGCAGCGACGACGGACGCCGAGACGAGCCCGTGACATCAGAGCCTCAACAGCTTAGTGTACGCGAAGTCGAGGCGAACATCATCGCGGCAGCGACGACGGACGCCGAGACGAGCCCGTGACATCAGAGCCTCACCAGCTATCTTAGGGTTTAGGGTGGGGGGGAGGATGGCACCCTTTTATATACCTTTCAAAATGAAAAGGAAACAGAAGTGAACCACTGTGCTTAGTGTAGGTACGCGAAGTCGAGGCGGACGTCATTGCGGCAGCGACGACGGACGCCGAGACGAGCCCGTGACATCAAAGCCTCACCAGCTTAGTGTACGCGAAGTCGAGGCGGACGTCGTCGTGGCAGCGACGAAGGACGCCGAGACGAGCCCGTGACATAAGAGCCTCACCAGCTTACTGTACGCGAAGTCGAGGCGGATGTCGTCGTGGCAACGATGACGGACGCAGAGACGAGCCCGTGACATCAAAGACTCACCAGCTTGGTGTACGCGAAGTCGAGGCGAACGTCGTCGCGGCAGCGACGACGAACGCTGAGACGTGCCCGTGACATCAGAGCCTCACCAGCTATCTTAGGGTTTGGGGTGGGGGGGAGGATGGCACCCTTTTATATACCTTTCAAAATGAAAGGGAAACAGAACTGAACCACTGTGCTTAGTGTAGGTACGCGAAGTCGAGGCGAACGTCGTCGCGGCAGCGACGACGGATGCCGAGACGAGCCCGTGACATCAGAGCCTCAACAGCTTAGTGTACGTGAAGTCGAGGCGAACATCGTCGCGGCAGCGACGACGGACGCCTAGACGAGCCCGTGACATCAGAGCCTCACCAGCTATCTTAGGGTTTAGGGTGGGGGGGAGGATGGCACCCTTTTATATACCTTTCAAAATGAAAAGGAAACAGAAGTGAACCACTGTGCTTAGTGTAGGTACGCGAAGTCGAGGCGAACGTCGTCGCGGCAGCGACGACGGACGCCGAGACGAGCCAGTGACATCAGAGCCTCACCAGCTTAGTGTACGCGAAGTCGAGGCGGACGTCGTCGCGGCAGCGACGACGGACGCCGAGACGAGCCCGTGACATCAGAGCCTCACCAACTATCTTAGGGTTTAGGGTGGGGGGGGGAGGATGGCACCCTTTTATATACCTTTCAAAATGAAAGGGAAACAGAACTGAACCACTGTGCTTAGTGTAGGTACGCGAAGTCGAGGCGAACGTCGTCGCGGCAGCGACGACGGACGCCGAGACGAGCCCGTGACATCAGAGCCTCAACAGCTTAGTGTACGCGAAGTCGAGGCGAACATCATCGCGGCAGCGACGACGGACGCCGAGACGAGCCCGTGACATCAGAGCCTCACCAGCTATCTTAGGGTTTAGGGTGGGGGGGAGGATGGCACCCTTTTATATACCTTTCAAAATGAAAAGGAAACAGAAGTGAACCACTGTGCTTAGTGTAGGTACGCGAAGTCGAGGCGGACGTCATTGCGGCAGCGACGACGGACGCCGAGACGAGCCCGTGACATCAAAGCCTCACCAGCTTAGTGTACGCGAAGTCGAGGCGGACGTCGTCGTGGCAGCGACGAAGGACGCCGAGACGAGCCCGTGACATAAGAGCCTCACCAGCTTACTGTACGCGAAGTCGAGGCGGATGTCGTCGTGGCAACGATGACGGACGCAGAGACGAGCCCGTGACATCAAAGACTCACCAGCTTGGTGTACGCGAAGTCGAGGCGAACGTCGTCGCGGCAGCGACGACGAACGCTGAGACGTGCCCGTGACATCAGAGCCTCACCAGCTATCTTACGGTTTAGGGCGGGGGGGGGGGGTGGTGGGAGGATGGCACACTTTTATATACCTTTCAAAATGAAAAGGAAACAGAAGTGAACCACTGTGCTTAGTGTAGGTACGCGAAGGCGAGGCGGACGTCGTCGCGGCAGCGACGACGGACGCCGAGACGAGCCCGTGACATCAAAGCCTCACCAGATTAGTGTACGCGAAGTCGAGGCGGACTTCGTCGCGGCAGCGACGACGGATGCCGAGACGAGCCCGTGACATCAGAGACTCACCAGCTATCATAGGGATTAGGGTGGGGGGGAGGATCGCACCCTTTTATATACCTTTCAAAATTAAAGGGAAACAGAAGTGAACCACTGTGCTTAGTGTAGGTACGCGAAGTTGAGGCGGACGTCGTCGCGGCAATGACGACGGACGCCGAGACAAGCCCGTGACATCAAAGCCTCACCAGCTTAGTGTACGCGAAGTCGAGGCGGACGTCGTCGCGGCAGCGACGACGGACGCCGAGACGAGCCCGTGACATCAGAGCCTCACCAGTTTAGTGTACGCGAAGTCGAGGCAGACGTCGTCGCGGCAGCGACAACGGACGCCGAGACGAGCCCGTGGCATCAGAGCCTCACCAGGTTAGTGTACGCGAAGTCGAGGCGGACGTCGTCGAGGCAGCGACGACGAACGCCGAAACGAGCCCGTGACATCAGAGCCTCACCAGCTATCTTAGGGTTTAGGGTTGGGGGGAGGATGGCACCCTTTTATATACCTTTCAAAATGAAAGGGAAACAGAAATGAACCACTGTGCTTAGAGTAAGTACGCCAAGTCAAGGCGGACATCGTCGCGGCAGCGACGACGGACGCCGAGACGAGCCCGTGACATCAGAGACTCACCAGCTTAGTGTACGCGAAGTCGAGGCGGACGTCGTCGTGGCAGCGACGACGGACGCCGAGACGAGCCCGTGACATTAGAGCCTCACCAGTTTAGTGTACGCATAGTCGAGGCAGACGTTGTCGCGGCAGCGACAACGGACGCCGAGACGAGCCCGTGACATCAAAGCCTCACCAGCTTAGTGTACTCGAAGTTGAGGCGGACATCGTCGCAGCAGCGACGACGGACGCCGAGACGAGCCCGTGACATCAGAGCCTCACCAACTATCTTAGGGTTTAGGGTGGGGGGGGGGAGGATGGCACCCTTTTATATACCTTTCAAAATGAAAGGGAAACAGAACTGAACCACTATGCTTAGTGTAGGTACGCGAAGTCGAGGCGATCGTCGTCGCGGCAGCGACGACGGACGCCGAGACGAGCCCGTGACATCAGAGCCTCACCAGCTTAGTGTACGCGAAGTCGAGGCGAACGTCGTCGCGGCAGCGACGACAGACGCCGAGACGAGCCCGTGACATCAGAGCCTCACCAGCTATCTTAGGGTTTGGGGTGGGGGGGAGGATGGCACCCTTTTATATACCTTTCAAAATGAAAGGGAAACAGAACTGAACCACTGTGCTTAGTGTAGGTACGCGAAGTCGAGGCGAACGTCGTCGCGGCAGCGACGACGGACGCCGAGACGAGCCCGTGACATCAGAGCCTCAACAGCTTAGTGTACGCGAAGTCGAGGCGAACATCGTCGCGACAGCGACGACGGACGCCGAGACGAGCCCGTGACATCAGAGCCTCACCAGCTATCTTAGGGTTTAGGGTGGGGGGGAGGATGGCACCCTTTTATATACCTTTCAAAATGAAAAGGAAACAGAAGTGAACCACTGTGCTTAGTGTAGGTACGCGAAGTCGAGGCGAACGTCGTCGCGGCAGCGACGACGGACGCCGAGACGAGCCCGTGACATCAGAGCCTCACCAGCTTAGTGTACGCGAAGTCGAGGCGGACGTCGTCGCGGCAGCGACGACGGACGCCGAGACGAGCCCGTGACATCAGAGCCTCACCAACTATCTTAGGGTTTAGGGTGGGGGAGAGGATGGCACCCTTTTATATACCTTTCAAAATGAAAGGGAAACAGAACTGAACCACTGTGCTTAGTGTAGGTACGCGAAGTCGAGGCGAACGTCGTCGCGGCAGCGACGACGGACGCCGAGACGAGCCCGTGATATCACAGCCTCAACAGCTTAGTGTACGCGAAGTCGAGGCGAACATCGTCGCGGCAGCGACGACGGACGCCGAGACGAGCCCGTGACATCAGAGCCTCACCAGCTATCTTAGGGTTTAGGGTGGGGGGGAGGATGGCACCCTTTTATATACCTTTCAAAATGAAAAGGAAACAGAAGTGAACCACTGTGCTTAGTGTAGGTACGCGAAGTCGAGGCGGACGTCATTGCGGCAGCGACGACGGACGCCGAGACGAGCCCGTGACATCAAAGCCTCACCAGCTTAGTGTACGCGAAGTCGAGGCGGACGTCGTCGTGGCAGCGACGAAGGACGCCGAGACGAGCCCCTGACATAAGAGCCTCACCAGCTTACTGTACGCGAAGTCGAGGCGGACGTCGTCGTGGCAACGACGACGGACGCAGAGACGAGCCCGTGACATCAAAGACTCACCAGCTTGGTGTACGCGAAGTCGAGGCGAACGTCATCGCGGCAGCGACGACGAACGCTGAGACGAGCCCGTGACATCAGAGCCTCACCAGCTATCTTACGGTTTAGGGCGGGGGGGGGGGGTGGTGGGAGGATGGCACACTTTTATATACCTTTCAAAATGAAAAGGAAACAGAAGTGAACCACTGTGCTTAGTGTAGGTACGCGAAGGCGAGGCGGACGTCGTCGCGGCAGCGACGACGGTCGCCGAGATGAGCCCGTGACATCAAAGCCTCACCAGCTTAGTGTACGCGAAGTCGAGGCGGACTTCGTCGCGGCAGCGACGACGGATGCCGAGACGAGCCCGTGACATCAGAGCCTCACCAGCTATCATAGGGATTAGGGTGGGGGGAGGATCGCACCCTTTTATATACCTTTCAAAATTAAAGGGAAACAGAAGTGAACCACTGTGCTTAGTGTAGGTACGCGAAGTTGAGGCGGACGTCGTCGCGGCAATGACGACGGACGCCGAGACGAGCCCGTGACATCAAAGCCTCACCAGCTTAGTGTACGCGAAGTCGAGGCGGACGTCGTCGCGGCAGCGACGACGGACGCCGAGACGAGCCCGTGACATCAGAGCCTCACCAGTTTAGTGTACGCGAAGTCGAGGCCGACGTCGTCGCGGCAGCGACAACGGACGCCGAGACGAGCCCGTGACATCAGAGCCTCACCAGCTTAGTGTACGCGAAGTCGAGGCGGACGTCGTCGCGGCAAAGACGACGGACGCCGAGACGAGCCCGTGACATCAGAGCCTCACCAGCTTAGTGTACGCGAAGTCGAGGCGGACGTTGTCGCGGCAGCGACGACGGACGCCGAGATGAGCCCGTGAGATCAGAGCCTCACCAGTTTAGTGTACGCGAAGTCGAGGCAGACGTCGTCGCGGCAGCGACAACGGACGCCGAGACGAGCCCGTGACATCTGAGCCTCACCAGCTTAGTGTAAGCGAAGTCGAGGCGGACGTCGTCGCGGCAGCGACGACGGACGCCGAGACGAGCCCGTGACATCAGAGCCTCACCAGCATAGTGTACCCGAAGTCGAGGCGAACATCGTCGCGGCAGCGACGACGGACGCCGAGACGAGCCCGTGACATCAGAGCCTCACCAGCTATCATAGGGATTAGGGTGGGGGGGAGGATGGCACCCTTTATATACCTTTCAAAATTAAAGGGAAACAGAAGTGAACCACTGTGCTTAGTGTAGGTACGCGAAGTTGAGGCGGACGTCGTCGCGGCAACGACGACGGACGCCGAGACGAGCCAGTGACATCAAAGCCTCACCAGCTTAGTGTACGCGAAGTCGAGGCGGACGTCGTCGCGGCAGCGATGACGGACGCCGAGACGAGCCCGTGACATCAGAGCCTCACCAGTTTAGTGTACGCGAAGTCGAGGCAGACGTCGTCGCGGCAGCGACAACGGACGCCGAGACGAACCCGTGACATCAGAGCCTCACCAGCTTCGTGTACGCGAAGTCGAGGCGGACGTCGTCGCGGCAGCGACGACGGACGCCGAGACAAGACCGTGACATCAGAGCCTCACCAGCTTAGTGTACGCGAAGTCGAGGCGGACGTCGTTGCGCCAGCGACGACGGACGCCGAGATGAGCCCGTGAGATCAGAGCCTCACCAGCTTAGTGTAAGCGAAGTCGAGGCGGACGTCGTCGCGGCAGCGACGACGGACGCCGAGACGAGCCCGTGACATCAGAGCCTCACCAGCATAGTGTACCCGAAGTCGAGGCGAACATCGTCGCGGCAGCGACGACGGACGCCGAGACGAGCCCGTGACATCAGAGCCTCACCAGCTATCATAGGGATTAGGGTGGGGGGGAGGATGGCACCCTTTATATACCTTTCAAAATTAAAGGGAAACAGAAGTGAACCACTGTGCTTAGTGTAGGTACGCGAAGTTGAGGCGGACGTCGTCGCGGCAACGACGACGGACGCCGAGACGAGCCAGTGACATCAAAGCCTCACCAGCTTAGTGTACGCGAAGTCGAGGCGGACGTCGTCGCGGCAGCGATGACGGACGCCGAGACGAGCCCGTGACATCAGAGCCTCACCAGTTTAGTGTACGCGAAGTCGAGGCAGACGTCGTCGCGGCAGCGACAACGGACGCCGAGACGAACCCGTGACATCAGAGCCTCACCAGCTTCGTGTACGCGAAGTCGAGGCGGACGTCGTCGCGGCAGCGACGACGGACGCCGAGACAAGCCCGTGACATCAGAGCCTCACCAGCTTAGTGTACGCGAAGTCGAGGCGGACGTCGTTGCGCCAGCGACGACGGACGCCGAGATGAGCCCGTGAGATCAGAGCCTCACCAGTTTAGTGTACGCGAAGTCGAGGCAGACGTCGTCACGGCAGCGACAACGGACGCCGAGACGAGCCCGTGACATCAGAGCCTCACCAGCTTAGTGTACGCGAAGTCGAGGCGGACGTCGTCGCGGCAGCGACGACGGACGCCGAGACGAGCCCGCGACATCAGAGCCTCACCAACTATCTTAGGGTTTAGGGTGGGGGGGAGGATGGCACCCTTTTATATACCTTTCAAAATGAAAGGGAAACATAACTGAACCACTGTGCTTAGTGTAGGTACGCGAAGTCGAGGCGAACATCGTCGCGGCAGCGACGACGGACGCCGAGACGAGCCCGTGACCTCAAAGCCTCACCAGCTTAGTGTACGCGAAGTCGAGGCGGACGTCGTCGCGGCAGCGACGACGAACGTCGAGACGAGCCCGTGAAATCAGAGCCTCACCAGCTATCTTAGGGTTTAGGGTGGGGGGGAGGATGGCACCCTTTTATATATCTTTCAAAATGAAAAGGAAACAGAAGTGAACCACTGTGCTTAGTGTAGGTACGCGAAGTCGAGGCGGACGTCGTCGCGGCAGCGACGACGGACGCCGAGACGAGCCCGTGACATCAAAGCCTCACCAGCTTAGTGTACGCGAAGTCGAGGCGGACGTCGTCGCGGCAGCGACGACGGACGCCGAGACGAGCCCGTGACATAAGAGCCTCACCAGCTTACTGTACGCGAAGTCGAGGCGGACGTCGTCGTGGCAACGACGACGGACGCAGAGACGAGCCCGTCACATCAAAGACTCACCAGCTTGGTGTACGCGAAGTCGAGGCGGACATCGTCGCGGCAGCGACGACGGACGCTGAGACGAGCCCGTGACATCAGAGCCTCACCAGCTATCTTACGGTTTAGGGCGGGGGGGGGGTGTGGTGGGAGGATGGCACACTTTTATATACCTTTCCAAATGAAAAGGAAACAGAAGTGAACCACTGTGGTTAGTGTAGGTACGCGAAGGCGAGGCGGACGTCGTCGCGGCAGCGACGACGGACGCCGAGATGAGCCCGTGACATCAAAGCCTCACCAGCTTAGTGTACGCGAACTCGAGGCGGACGTCGTCGCGGTAGCGACGGCGGACGCCGAGACGAGCCCGTGACATCAGAGCCTCACCAGTTTAGTGTACGCGAAGTCGAGGCAGACGTCGTCGCGGCAGCGACAACGGACGCCGAGACGAGCCCGTGACATCAGAGCCTCACCAGCTTAGTGTACGCGAAGTCGAGGCGGACGTCGTCGCGGCAGCGACGACGGACGCCGAGACGAGCCCGTGACATCAGAGCCTCACCAACTATCTTAGGGTTTAGGGTGGGGGGGGAGGATGGCACCCTTTTATATACCTTTCAAAATAAAAGGGAAACAGAACTGAACCACTGTGCTTAGTGTAGGTACGCGAAGTCGAGGCGAACGTCGTCGCGGCAGCGACGATGGACGCCGAGACGAGCCCGTGACATCAAAGCCTCACCAGCTTAGTGTATGTGAAGTCGAGGCGGACGTCGTCGCGGCAGCGACGACGGACGCCGAGAGGAGCCCGTGACATAAGAGCCTCACCAGCTTACTGTACGCGAAGTCGAGGCAGACGTCGTCGCGGCAGCGACAACGGACGCCGAGACGAGCCCGTGACATCAGAGCCTCACCAGCTTAGTGTACGCGAAGTCGAGGCGGACGTCGTCGCGACAGCGACGACGGACGCCGAGACGAGCCCGTGACATCAGAGCCTCACCAGCTTGGTGTACGCGAAGTCGAGGCGGACGTTGTTGCGGCAGCGACGACGGACGCTGAGACGAGCCCGTGACATCAGAGCCTCACCAGCTATCTTACGGTTTAGGGCGGGGGGGGGGGTGTGGTGGGAGGATGGCACACTTTTATATACCTTTCAAAATGAAAAGGAAACAGAAGTGAACCACTGTGGTTAGTGTAGGTACGCGAAGGCGAGGCGGACGTCGTCGCGGCAGCGACGACGGACGCCGAGATGAGCCCGTGACATCAAAGCCTCACCAGCTTAGTGTACGCGAACTCGAGGCGGACGTCGTCGCGGCAGCGACGGCGGACGCCGAGACGAGCCCGTGACATCAGAGCCTCACCAGTTTAGTGTACGCCAAGTCGAGGCAGACGTCGTCGCGGCAGCGACAACGGACGCCGAGACGAGCCCGTGACATCAGAGCCTCACCAGCTTAGTGTACGCGAAGTCGAGGCGGACGTCGTCGCGGCAGCGACGACGGACGCCGAGATGAGCCCGTGAGATCAGAGCCTCACCAGTTTAGTGTACGCGAAGTCGAGGCAGACGTCGTCATGGCAGCGACAACGGACGCCGAGACGAGCCCGTGACATCAGAGCCTCACCAGCTTAGTGTACGCGAAGTCGAGGCGGACGTCGTCGCGACAGCGACAACGGACGCCGAGACGAACCCGTGACATCAGAGCCTCACCAGCTTCGTGTACGCGAAGTCAAGGCGGACGTCGTCGCGGCAGCGACGACGGACGCCGAGACAAGCCCGTGACATCAGAGCCTCACCAGCTTAGTGTACGCGAAGTCGAGGCGGACGTCGTTGCGCCAGCGACGACGGACGCCGAGATGAGCCCGTGAGATCAGAGCCTCACCAGTTTAGTGTATGCGAAGTCGAGGCAGACGTCGTCACGGCAGCGACAACGGACGCCGAGACGAGCCCGTGACATCAGAGCCTCACCAGCTTAGTGTACGCGAAGTCGAGGCGGACGTCGTCGCGGCAGCGACGACGGACGCCGAGACGAGCCCGTGACATCAGAGCCTCACCAACTATCTTAGGGTTTAGGGTGGGGGGGAGGATGGCACCCTTTTATATACCTTTCAAAATGAAAGGGAAACAGAACTGAACCACTGTGCTTAGTGTAGGTACGCGAAGTCGAGGCGAACATCGTCGCGGCAGCGACGATGGACGCCGAGACGAGCCCGTGACCTCAAAGCCTCACCAGCTTAGTGTACGCGAAGTCGAGGCGGACGTCGTCGCGGCAGCGACGACGAACGTCGAGACGAGCCCGTGAAATCAGAGCCTCACCAGCTATCTTAGGGTTTAGGGTGGGGGGAGGCTGGCACCCTTTTATATATCTTTCAAAATGAAAAGGAAACAGAAGTGAACCACTGTGCTTAGTGTAGGTACGCGAAGTCGAGGCGGACGTCGTCGCGGCAGCGACGACGGACGCCGAGACGAGCCCGTGACATCAAAGCCTCACCAGCTTAGTGTACGCGAAGTCGAGGCGGACGTCGTCGCGGCAGCGACGACGGACGCCGAGACGAGCCCGTGATATAAGAGCCTCACCAGCTTACTGTACGCGAAGTCGAGGCGGACGTCGTCGTGGCAACGACGACGGACGCAGAGACGAGCCCGTGACATCAAAGACTCACCAGCTTGGTGTACGCGAAGTCGAGGCGGACGTCGTCGCGGCAGCGACGACGGACGCTGAGACGAGCCCGTGACATCAGAGCCTCACCAGCTATCTTACAGTTTAGGGCGGGGGGGGGTGTGGTGGGAGGATGGCACACTTTTATATACCTTTCAAAATGAAAAGGAAACAGAAGTGAACCACTGTGCTTAGTGTAGGTACGCGAAGGCGAGGCGGACGTCGTCGCGGCAGCGACGACGGACGCCGAGATGAGCCCGTGACATCAAAGCCTCACCAGCTTAGTGTACGCGAACTCGAGGCGGACGTCGTCGCGGCAGCGACGGCGGACGCCGAGACGAGCCCGTGACATCAGAGCCTCACCAGTTTAGTGTACGCGAAGTCGAGGCAGACGTCGTCGCGGCAGCGACAACGGACGCCGAGACGAGCCCGTGACATCAGAGGCTCACCAGTTTAGTGTACGCGAAGTCGAGGCGGACGTCGTCGCGGCAGCGACGACGGACGCCGAGATGAGCCTGTGAGATCAGAGCCTCACCAGTTTAGTGTACGCGAAGTCGAGGCAGACGTCGTCGCGGCAGCGCAAACGGACGCCGAGACGAGCCCGTGACATCAGAGCCTCACCAGCTTACTGTACGCGAAGTCGAGGCAGACGTCGTCGCGGCAGCGACAACGGACGCCGAGACGAGCCCGTGACATCAGAGCCTCACCAGCTTAGTGTACGCGAAGTCGAGGCGGACGTCGTCGCGACAGCGACGACGGACGCTGAGACGAGCCCGTGACATCAGAGCCTCACCAGCTATCTTACGGTTTAGGGCGGGGGGGTGGTGGGAGGATGGCACACTTTTATATACCTTTCAAAATGAAAAGGAAACAGAAGTGAACCACTGTGCTTAGTGTAGGTACGCGAAGGCGAGGCGGACGTCGTCGCGGCAGCGACGACGGACGCCGAGACGAGCCCGTGACATCAAAGCCTCACCAGCTTAGTGTACGCGAAGTCGAGGCGGACTTCGTCGCGGCAGCGATGAAGGACGCCGAGACGAGCCCGTGACATCAGAGCCTCACCAGCTATCATAGGGATTAGGGTGGGGGGGAGGATGGCACCCTTTTATATACCTTTCAAAATGAAAGGGAAACAAAAGTGAACCACTGTGCTTAGTGTAGGTACGCGAAGTTGAGGCGGACATCGTCGCGGCAGCGACGACGGACGCCGAGATGAGCCCGTGACATCAAAGCCTCACCAGCTTAGTGTACGCGAAGTCGAGGCGGACGTCGTCGCGGCAGCGACGACAGACGCCGAGACGAGCCCGTGACATCAGAGCCTCACCAGTTTAGTGTACGCGAAGTCGAGGCAGACGTCGTCGCGGCAGCGACAACGGACGCCGAGACGAGCCCGTGACATCAGAGCCTCACCAGCTTAGTGTACGCAAAGTCGAGGCGGACGTCGTCGCGGCAGCGACGACGGACGCCGAGATGAGCCCGTGAGTTCAGAGCCTCACCAGTTTTGTGTACGCGAAGTCGAGGCGGACTTCGTCGCGGCAGCGACGACGGATGCCGAGACGAGCCCGTGACATCAGAGCCTCACCAGCTATCATAGGGATTAGGGTGGGGGGGAGGATGGCACCCTTTTATATACCTTTCAAAATTAAAGGGAAACAGAAGTGAACCACTGTGCTTAGTGTAGGTACGCGAAGTTGAGGCGGACGTCGTCGCGGCAACGACGACGGACGCCGAGACGAGCCCGTGACATCAGAGCCTCACCAACTATCTTAGGGTTTAGGGTGGGGGGGGAGGATGGCACCCTTTTATATACCTTTCAAAATAAAAGGGAAACAGAACTGAACCACTGTGCTTAGTGTAGGTACGCGAAGTCGAGGCGAACGTCGTCGCGGCAGCGACGATGGACGCCGAGACGAGCCCGTGACATCAAAGCCTCACCAGCTTAGTGTATGCGAAGTCGAGGCGGACGTCGTCGCGGCAGCGACGACAGACGCCGAGACGAGCCCGTGACATCAGAGCCTCACCAGTTTAGTGTACGCGAAGTCGAGGCAGACGTCGTCGCGGCAGCGACAACGGACGCCGAGACGAGCCCGTGACATCAGAGCCTCACCAGCTTAGTGTACGCGAAGTCGAGGCGGATGTCGTCGCGGCAGCGACGACGGACGCCGAGACGAGCCCGTGACATCAGAGCCTCACCAGCTTAGTGTACGCGAAGTCGAGGCAGACGTCGTCGCGGTAGCGACGACGGACGCCGAGATGAGCCCGTGAGTTCAGAGCCTCACCAGTTTAGTGTACGCGAAGTCGAGGCGGACTTCGTCGCGGCAGCGACGACGGATGCCGAGACGAGCCCGTGACATCAGAGCCTCACCAGCTATCATAGGGATTAGGGTGAGGGGGAGGATGGCACCATTTTATATACCTTTCAAAATTAAAGGGAAACAGAAGTGAACCACTGTGCTTAGTGTAGGTACGCGAAGTTGAGGCGGACGTCGTCGCGGCAACGACGACGGACGCTGAGACGAGCCCGTGACATCAGAGCCTCACCAACTATCTTAGGGTTTAGGGTGGGGGGGAGGATGGCACCCTTTTATATACCTTTCAAAATAAAAGGGAAACAGAACTGAACCACTGTGCTTAGTGTAGGTACGCGAAGTCGAGGCGAACGTCGTCGCGGCAGCGACGATGGACGCCGAGACGAGCCCGTGAAATCAAAGCCTCACCAGCTTAGTGTATGCGAAGTCGAGGCGGACGTCGTCGCGGCAGCGACGACGGACGCCGAGACGAGCCCGTGATATAAGAGCCTCACCAGCTTACTGTACGCGAAGTCGAGGCAGACGTCGTCGCGGCAGCGACAACGGACGCCGAGACGAGCCCGTGACATCAGAGCCTCACCAGCTTAGTGTACGTGAAGTCGAGGCGGACGTCGTCGCGGCAGCGACGACGGACGCTGAGAGGAGCCCGTGACATCAGAGTCTCACCAGCTATCTTACGGTTTAGGGCGGGGGGGTGGTGGGAGGATGGCACACTTTTATATACCTTTCAAAATGAAAAGGAAACAAAAGTGAACCACTGTGCTTAGTGTAGGTACCCGAAGGCGAGGCGGACGTCGTCGCGGCAGCGACGACGGACGCCGAGATGAGCCCGTGACATCAAAGCCTCACCAGCTTAGTGTACGCGAAGTCGAGGCGGTCTTCGTCGCGGCAGCGACGACGGACGCCGAGACGAGCCCGTGACATCAGAGCCTCACAAGCTATCATAGGGATTAGGGTGGGGGGGAGGATGGCACCCTTTTATAAACCTTTCAAAATGAAAGGGAAACAAAAGTGAACCACTGTGCTTAGTGTAGGTACGCGAAGTTGAGGCGGACATCGTCGCGGATGCGACGACGGACGCCGAGATGAGCCCGTGACATCAAAGCCTCACCAGCTTAGTGTACGCGAAGTCGAGGCGGACGTCGTCGCGGCAGCGACGACGGACGCCAGACAAGCCCGTGACATCAGAGCCTCACCAGTTTAGTGTACGCGAAGTCGAGGCAGACGTCGTCGCGGCAGCGACAACGGACGCCGAGTCGAGCCCGTGACATCAGAGCCTCACCAGCTTAGTGTACGCGAAGTCGAGGCGGACGTCGTCGCGGCAGCGACGACGGACGCCGAGACGAGCCCGTGACATCAGAGCCTCACCAGCTTAGTGTACGCGAAGTCGAGGCGGACGTCGTCGCGGCAGCGACGACGGACGCCGAGATGAGCCCGTGAGTTCAGAGCCTCACCAGTTTAGTGTACGCGAAGTCGAGGCGGACTTCGTCGCGGCAGCGACGACGGATGCCGAGACGAGCCCGTGACATCAGAGCCTCACCAGCTATCATAGGGATTAGGGTGGGGGGGACGATGGCACCCTTTTATATACCTTTCAAAATTAAAGGGAAACAGAAGTGAACCACTGTGCTTAGTGTAGGTACGCGAAGTTGAGGCGGACGTCGTCGCGGCAACGACGACGGACGCCGAGACGAGCCCGTGACATCAGAGCCCCACCAACTATCTTAGGGTTTAGGGTGGGGGGGAGGATGGCACCCTTTTATATACCTTTCAAAATAAAAGGGAAACAGAACTGAACCACTGTGCTTAGTGTAGGTACGCGAAGTCGAGGTGAACGTCGTCGCGGCAGCGACGATGGACGCCGAGATGAGCCCGTGACATCAAAGCCTCACCAGCTTAGTGTATGCGAAGTCGAGGCGGACGTCGTCGCGGCAGCGACGACAGACGCCGAGACGAGCCCGTGACATCAGAGCCTCACCAGTTTAGTGTACGCGAAGTCGAGGCAGACGTCGTCGCGGCAGCGACAACGGACGCCGAGACGAGCCCGTGACATCAGAGCCTCACCAGCTTAGTGTACGCGAAGTCGAGGCGGATGTCGTCGCGGCAGCGACGACGGACGCCGAGACGAGCCCGTGACATCAGAGCCTCACCAGCTTAGTGTACGCGAAGTCGAGGCAGACGTCGTCGCGGTAGCGACGACGGACGCCGAGATGAGCCCGTGAGTTCAGAGCCTCACCAGTTTAGTGTACGCGAAGTCGAGGCAGACTTCGTCGCGGCAGCGACGACGGATGCCGAGCCGAGCCCGTGACATCAGAGCCTCACCAGCTATCATAGGGATTAGGGTGAGGGGGAGGATGGCACCATTTTATATACCTTTCAAAATTAAAGGGAAACAGAAGTGAACCACTGTGCTTAGTGTAGGTACGCGAAGTTGAGGCGGACGTCGTCGCGGCAACGACGACGGAGGCTGAGAAGAGCCCGTGACATCAGAGCCTCACCAACTATCTTAGGGTTTAGGGTGGGGGGGAGGATGGCACCCTTTTATATACCTTTCAAAATAAAAGGGAAACAAAACTGAACCACTGTGCTTAGTGTAGGTACGCGAAGTCGAGGCGAACGTCGTCGCGGCAGCGACGATGGACGCCGAGACGAGCCCGTGACATCAAAGCCTCACCAGCTTAGTGTATGCGAAGTCGAGGCGGACGTCGTCGCGGCAGCGACGACGGACGCCGAGACGAGCCCGTGATATAAGAGCCTCACCAGCTTACTGTACGCGAAGTCGAGGCAGACGTCGTCGCGGCAGCGACAACGGACGCCGAGACGAGCCCGTGACATCAGAGCCTCACCAGCTTAGTGTACGTGAAGTCGAGGCGGACGTCGTCGCGGCAGCGACGACGGACGCTGAGAGGAGCCCGTGACATCAGAGTCTCACCAGCTATCTTACGGTTTAGGGCGGGGGGGTGGTGGGAGGATGGCACACTTTTATATACCTTTCAAAATGAAAAGGAAACAAAAGTGAACCACTTTGCTTAGTGTAGGTACCCGAAGGCGAGGCGGACGTCGTCGCGGCAGCGACGACGGACGCCGAGATGAGCCCGTGACATCAAAGCCTCACCAGCTTACTGTACGCGAAGTCGAGGCGGACTTCGTCGCGGCAGCGACGACGGACGCCGAGACGAGCCCGTGACATCAGAGCCTCACAAGCTATCATAGGGATTAGGGTGGGGGGGAGGATGGCACCCTTTTATAAACCTTTCAAAATGAAAGGGAAACAAAAGTGAACCACTGTGCTTAGTGTAGGTACGCGAAGTTGAGGCGGACATCGTCGCGGATGCGACGACGGACGCCGAGATGAGCCCGTGACATCAAAGCCTCACCAGCTTAGTGTACGCGAAGTCGAGGCGGACGTCGTCGCGGCAGCGACGACGGACGCTAGACGAGCCCGTGACATCAGAGCCTCACCAGTTTAGTGTACGCGAAGTCGAGGCAGACGTCGTCGCGGCAGCGACAACGGACGCCGAGACGAGCCCGTAACATCAGAGCCTCACCAGCTTAGTGTACGCGAAGTCGAGGCGGACGTCGTCGCGGCAGCGACGACGGACGCCGAGACGAGCCCGTGACATCAGAGCCTCACCAGCTTAGTGTACGCGAAGTCGAGGCGGACGTCGTCGCGGCAGCGACGACGGACGCCGAGATGAGCCCGTGAGTTCAGAGCCTCACCAGTTTAGTGTACGCGAAGTCGAGGCGGACTTCGTCGCGGCAGCGACGACGGATGCCGAGACGAGCCCGTGACATCAGAGCCTCACCAGCTTAGTGTACGCGAAGTCGAGGCGGGCTTCGTCGCGGCAGCGACGACGGACGCCGAGACGAGCCCGTGACATCAGAGCCTCACAAGCTATCATAGGGATTAAGGTGGGGGGGAGGATGGCACCCTTTTATAAACCTTTCAAAATGAAAGGGAAACAAAAGTGAACCACTGTGCTTAGTGTAGGTACGCGAAGTTGAGGCGGACATCGTCGCGGATGCGACGACGGACGCCGAGATGAGCCCGTGACATCAAAGCCTCACCAGCTTAGTGTACGCGAAGTCGAGGCGGACGTCGTCGCGGCAGCGACGACGGACGCCAGACGAGCCCGTGACATCAGAGCCTCACCAGTTTAGTGTACGCGAAGTCGAGGCAGACGTCGTCGCGGCAGCGACAACGGACGCCGAGACGAGCCCGTAACATCAGAGCCTCACCAGCTTAGTGTACGCGAAGTCGAGGCGGACGTCGTCGCGGCAGCGACGACGGACGCCGAGACGAGCCCGTGACATCAGAGCCTCACCAGCTTAGTGTACGCGAAGTCGAGGCGGACGTCGTCGCGGCAGCGACGACGGACGCCGAGATGAGCCCGTGAGTTCAGAGCCTCACCAGTTTAGTGTACGCGAAGTCGAGGCGGACTTCGTCGCGGCAGCGACGACGGATGCCGAGACGAGCCCGTGACATCAGAGCCTCACCAGCTATCATAGGGATTAGGGTGGGGGGGACGATGGCACCCTTTTATATACCTTTCAAAATTAAAGGGAAACAGAAGTGAACCACTGTGCTTAGTGTAGGTACGCGAAGTTGAGGCGGACGTCGTCGCGGCAACGACGACGGACGCCGAGACGAGCCCGTGACATCAGAGCCTCACCAGCGATCATAGGGATTAGGGTGGGGGGGACGATGGCACCCTTTTATATACCTTTCAAAATTAAAGGGAAACAGAAGTGAACCACTGTGCTTAGTGTAGGTACGCGAAGTTGAGGCGGACGTCGTCGCGGCAACGACGACGGACGCTGAGACGAGCCCGTGACATCAGAGCCTCACCAACTATCTTAGGGTTTAGGGTGGGGGGGAGGATGGCACCCTTTTATATACCTTTCAAAATAAAAGGGAAACAGAACTGAACCACTGTGCTTAGTGTAGGTACGCGAAGTCGAGGCGAACGTCGTCGCGGCAGCGACGATGGACGCCGAGACGAGCCCGTGAAATCAAAGCCTCACCAGCTTAGTGTATGCGAAGTCGAGGCGGACGTCGTCGCGGCAGCGACGACGGACGCCGAGACGAGCCCGTGATATAAGAGCCTCACCAGCTTACTGTACGCGAAGTCGAGGCAGACGTCGTCGCGGCAGCGACAACGGACGCCGAGATGAGCCCGTGACATCAGAGCCTCACCAGCTTAGTGTACGTGAAGTCGAGGCGGACGTCGTCGCGGCAGCGACGACGGACGCTGAGAGGAGCCCGTGACATCAGAGTCTCACCAGCTATCTTACGGTTTAGGGCGGGGGGGTGGTGGGAGGATGGCACACTTTTATATACCTTTCAAAATGAAAAGGAAACAAAAGTGAACCACTGTGCTTAGTGTAGGTACCCGAAGGCGAGGCGGACGTCGTCGCGGCAGCGACGACGGACGCCGAGACGAGCCCGTGACATCAGAGCCTCACAAGCTATCATAGGGATTAGGGTGGGGGGGAGGATGGCACCCTTTTATAAACATTTCAAAATGAAAGGGAAACAAAAGTGAACCACTGTGCTTAGTGTAGGTACGCGAAGTTGAGGCGGACATCGTCGCGGATGCGACGACGGACGCCGAGATGAGCCCGTGACATCAAAGCCTCACCAGCTTAGTGTACGCGAAGTCGAGGCGGACGTCGTCGCGGCAGCGACGACGGACGCCAGACGAGCCCGTGACATCAGAGCCTCACCAGTTTAGTGTACGCGAAGTCGAGGCAGACGTCGTCGCGGCAGCGACAACGGACGCCGAGACGAGCCCGTGACATCAGAGCCTCACCAGCTTAGTGTACGCGAAGTCGAGGCGGACGTCGTCGCGGCAGCGACGACGGATGCCGAGACGAGCCCGTGACATCAGAGCCTCACCAGCTTAGTGTACGCGAAGTCGAGGCGGACGTCGTCGCGGCAGCGACGACGGACGCCGAGATGAGCCCGTGAGTTCAGAGCCTCACCAGTTTAGTGTACGCGAAGTCGAGGCGGACTTCGTCGCGGCAGCGACGACGGATGCCGAGACGAGCCCGTGACATCAGAGCCTCACCAGCTATCATAGGGATTAGGGTGGGGGGGACGATGGCACCCTTTTATATACCTTTCAAAATTAAAGGGAAACAGAAGTGAACCACTGTGCTTAGTGTAGGTACGCGAAGTTGAGGCGGACGTCGTCGCGGCAACGACGACGGACGCCGAGACGAGCCCGTGACATCAGAGCCTCACCAACTATCTTAGGGTTTAGGGTGGGGGGAGGATGGCACGCTTTTATATACCTTTCAAAATAAAAGGGAAACAGAACTAAACCACTGTGCTTAGTGTAGGTACGCGAAGTCGAGGTGAACGTCGTCGCGGCAGCGACGATGGACGCCGAGATGAGCCCGTGACATCAAAGCCTCACCAGCTTAGTGTATGCGAAGTCGAGGCGGACGTCGTCGCGGCAGCGACGACAGACGCCGAGACGAGCCCGTGACATCAGAGCCTCACCAGTTTAGTGTACGCGAAGTCGAGGCAGACGTCGTCGCGGCAGCGACAACGGACGCCGACACGAGCCCGTGACATCAGAGCCTCACCAGCTTAGTGTACGCGAAGTCGAGGCGGATGTCGTCGCGGCAGCGACGACGGACGCCGAGACGAGCCCGTGACATCAGAGCCTCACCAGCTTAGTGTACGCGAAGTCGAGGCAGACGTCGTCGCGGTAGCGACGACGGACGCCGAGATGAGCCCGTGAGTTCAGAGCCTCACCAGTTTAGTGTACGCGAAGTCGAGGCAGACTTCGTCGCGGCAGCGACGACGGATGCCGAGCCGAGCCCGTGACATCAGAGCCTCACCAGCTATCATAGGGATTAGGGTGAGGGGGAGGATGGCACCATTTTATATACCTTTCAAAATTAAAGGGAAACAGAAGTGAACCACTGTGCTTAGTGTAGGTACGCGAAGTTGAGGCGGACGTCGTCGCGGCAACGACGACGGAGGCTGAGACGAGCCCGTGACATCAGATCCTCACCAACTATCTTAGGGTTTAGGGTGGGGGGGAGGATGGCACCCTTTTATATACCTTTCAAAATAAAAGGGAAACAAAACTGAACCACTGTGCTTAGTGTAGGTACGCGAAGTCGAGGCGAACGTCGTCGCGGCAGCGACGATGGACTCCGAGACGAGCCCGTGACATCAAAGCCTCACCAGCTTAGTGTATGCGAAGTCGAGGCGGACGTCGTCGCGGCAGCGACGACGGACGCCGAGACGAGCCCGTGATATAAGAGCCTCACCAGCTTACTGTACGCGAAGTCGAGGCAGACGTCATCGCGGCAGCGACAACGGACGCCGAGACGAGCCCGTGACATCAGAGCCTCACCAGCTTAGTGTACGTGAAGTCGAGGCGGACGTCGTCGCGGCAGCGACGACGGACGCTGAGAGGAGCCCGTGACATCAGAGTCTCACCAGCTATCTTATGGTTTAGGGCGGGGGGGTGGTGGGAGGATGGCACACTTTTATATACCTTTCAAAATGAAAAGGAAACAAAAGTGAACCACTGTGCTTAGTGTAGGTACCCGAAGGCGAGGCGGACGTCGTCGCGGCAGCGACGACGGACGCCGAGATGAGCCCGTGGCATCAAAGCCTCACCAGCTTAGTGTACGCGAAGTCGAGGCGGACTTCGTCGCGGCAGCGACGACGGACGCCGAGACGAGCCCGTGACATCAGAGCCTCACAAGCTATCATAGGGATTAGGGTGGGGGGGAGGATGGCACCCTTTTATAAACCTTTCAAAATGAAAGGGAAACAAAAGTGAACCACTGTGCTTAGTGTAGGTACGCGAAGTTGAGGCGGACATCGTCGCGGATGCGACGACGGACGCCGAGATGAGCCCGTGACATCAAAGCCTCACCAGCTTAGTGTACGCGAAGTCGAGGCGGACGTCGTCGCGGCAGCGACGACGGACGCCAGACGAGCCCGTGACATCAGAGCCTCACCAGTTTAGTGTACGCGAAGTCGAGGCAGACGTCGTCGCGGCAGCGACAACGGACGCCGAGACGAGCCCGTAACATCAGAGCCTCACCAGCTTAGTGTACGCGAAGTCGAGGCGGACGTCGTCGCGGCAGCGACGACGGACGCCGAGACGAGCCCGTGACATCAGAGCCTCACCAGCTTAGTGTACGCGAAGTCGAGGCGGACGTCGTCGCGGCAGCGACGACGGACGCCGAGATGAGCCCGTGAGTTCAGAGCCTCACCAGTTTAGTGTACGCGAAGTCGAGGCGGACTTCGTCGCGGCAGCGACGACGGATGCCGAGACGAGCCCGTGACATCAGAGCCTCACCAGCTATCATAGGGATTAGGGTGGGGGGGACGATGGCACCCTTTTATATACCTTTCAAAATTAAAGGGAAACAGAAGTGAACCACTGTGCTTAGTGTAGGTACGCGAAGTTGAGGCGGACGTCGTCGCGGCAACGTCGACGGACGCCGAGACGAGCCCGTGACATCAGAGCCTCACCAACTATCTTAGGGTTTAGGGTGGAGGGGAGGATGGCACCCTTTTATATACCTTTCAAAATAAAAGGGAAACAGAACTGAACCACTGTGCTTAGTGTAGGTACGCGAAGTCGAGGTGAACGTCGTCGCGGCAGCGACGATGGACGCCGAGATGAGCCCGTGACATCAAAGCCTCACCAGCTTAGTGTATGCGAAGTCGAGGCGGACGTCGTCGCGGCAGCGACGACGGACGCCGAGACGAGCCCGTGACATAAGAGCCTCACCAGCTTACTTTACGCGAAGTCGAGGCAGACGTCGTCGCGGCAGCGACAACGGACGCCGAGACGAGCCCGTGACATCAGAGCCTCACCAGCTTAGTGTACGCGAAGTCGAGGCGGACGTCGTCGCGGCAGCGACGACGGACGTCGAGACGAGCCCGTGACATCAGAGCCTCACCAGCTTGGTGTACGCGAAGTCGAGGCGGACGTCGTCGAGGCAGCGACGACGGACGCTGAGACGAGCCCGTGACATCAGAGCCTCACCAGCTATCTTACGGTTTAGGGCGGGGGGGTGGTGGGAGGATGGCACACTTTTATATACCTTTCAAAATGAAAAGGAAACAGAAGTGAACCACTGTGCTTAGTGTAGGTACGCGAAGGCGAGGCGGACGTCGTCGCGGCAGCGACGACGGACGCCGAGACGAGCCCGTGACATCAAAGCCTCACCAGCTTAGTGTACGCGAAGTCGAGGCGGACTTCGTCGCGGCAGCGACGACGGACGCCGAGACGAGCCCGTGACATCAGAGCCTCACCAGCTATCATAGGGATTAGGGGAGGATGGCACCCTTTTATATACCTTTCAAAATGAAAGGGAAACAAAAGTGAACCACTGTGCTTAGTGTAGGTACGCGAAGTTGAGGCGGACATCATCGCGGCAGCGACGACGGACGCCGAGATGAGCCCGTGACATCAAAGCCTCACCAGCTTAGTGTACGCGATGTCGAGGCAGACGTCGTCGCGGCAGTGACGACGGACGCCGAGACGAGCCCGTGACATCAGAGCCTCACCAGTTTAGTGTACGCGAAGTCGAGGCAGACGTCGTCGCGGCAGCGACGACGGACGCCGAGATGAGCCCGTGAGTTAGAGCCTCACCAGTTTAGTGTACGCGAAGTCGAGGCGGACTTCGTCGCGGCAGCGACGACGGATGCCGAGACGAGCCCGTGAGATCAGAGCCTCACCAGCTATCTTACGGTTTAGGGCGGGGGGGGGTGGTGGGAGGATGGCACACTTTTATATACCTTTCAAAATGAAAAGGAAACAGAAGTGAACCACTGTGCTTAGTGTAGGTACGCGAAGGCGAGGCGGACGTCGTCGCGGCAGCGACGACGGACGCCGAGATGAGCCCGTGACATGAAAGCCTCACCAGCTTAGTGTACGCGAAGTCGAGGCGGACGTTGTCGCGGTAGCGACGACGGACGCCGAGACGAGCCCGTGACATCAGAGCCTCACCAACTATCTTAGGGTTTAGGGTGGGGGGGGAGGATGGCACGCTTTTATATACCTTTCAAAATAAAAGGGAAACAGAACTAAACCACTGTGCTTAGTGTAGGTACGCGAAGTCGAGGTGAACGTCGTCGCGGCAGCGACGATGGACGCCGAGATGAGCCCGTGACATCAAAGCCTCACCAGCTTAGTGTATGCGAAGTCGAGGCGGACGTCGTCGCGGCAGCGACGACAGACGCCGAGACGAGCCCGTGACATCAGAGCCTCACCAGTTTAGTGTACGCGAAGTCGAGGCAGACGTCGTCGCGGCAGCGACAACGGACGCCGAGACGAGCCCGTGACATCAGAGCCTCACCAGCTTAGTGTACGCGAAGTCGAGGCGGATGTCGTCGCGGCAGCGACGACGGACGCCGAGACGAGCCCGTGACATCAGAGCCTCACCAGCTTAGTGTACGCGAAGTCGAGGCAGACGTCGTCGCGGTAGCGACGACGGACGCCGAGATGAGCCCGTGAGTTCAGAGCCTCACCAGTTTAGTGTACGCGAAGTCGAGGCAGACTTCGTCGCGGCAGCGACGACGGATGCCGAGCCGAGCCCGTGACATCTGAGCCTCACCAGCTATCATAGGGATTAGGGTGAGGGGGAGGATGGCACCATTTTATATACCTTTCAAAATTAAAGGGAAACAGAAGTGAACCACTGTGCTTAGTGTAGGTACGCGAAGTTGAGGCGGACGTCGTCGCGGCAACGACGACGGAGGCTGAGACGAGCCCGTGACATCAGATCCTCACCAACTATCTTAGGGTTTAGGGTGGGGGGGAGGATGGCACCCTTTTATATACCTTTCAAAATAAAAGGGAAACAAAACTGAACCACTGTGCTTAGTGTAGGTACGCGAAGTCGAGGCGAACGTCGTCGCGGCAGCGACGATGGACTCCGAGACGAGCCCGTGACATCAAAGCCTCACCAGCTTAGTGTATGCGAAGTCGAGGCGGACGTCGTCGCGGCAGCGACGACGGACGCCGAGACGAGCCCGTGATATAAGAGCCTCACCAGCTTACTGTACGCGAAGTCGAGGCAGACGTCGTCGCGGCAGCGACAACGGACGCCGAGACGAGCCCGTGACATCAGAGCCTCACCAGCTTAGTGTACGTGAAGTCGAGGCGGACGTCGTCGCGGCAGCGACGACGGACGCTGAGAGGAGCCCGTGACATCAGAGTCTCACCAGCTATCTTATGGTTTAGGGCGGGGGGGTGGTGGGAGGATGGCACACTTTTATATACCTTTCAAAATGAAAAGGAAACAAAAGTGAACCACTGTGCTTAGTGTAGGTACCCGAAGGCGAGGCGGACGTCGTCGCGGCAGCGACGACGGACGCCGAGATGAGCCCGTGACATCAAAGCCTCACCAGCTTAGTGTACGCGAAGTCGAGGCGGACTTCGTCGCGGCAGCGACGACGGACGCCGAGACGAGCCCGTGACATCAGAGCCTCACAAGCTATCATAGGGATTAGGGTGGGGGGGAGGATGGCACCCTTTTATAAACCTTTCAAAATGAAAGGGAAACAAAAGTGAACCACTGTGCTTAGTGTAGGTACGCGAAGTTGAGGCGGACATCGTCGCGGATGCGACGACGGACGCCGAGATGAGCCCGTGACATCAAAGCCTCACCAGCTTAGTGTACGCGAAGTCGAGGCGGACGTCGTCGCGGCAGCGACGACGGACGCCAGACGAGCCCGTGACATCAGAGCCTCACCAGTTTAGTGTACGCGAAGTCGAGGCAGACGTCGTCGCGGCAGCGACAACGGACGCCGAGACGAGCCCGTAACATCAGAGCCTCACCAGCTTAGTGTACGCGAAGTCGAGGCGGACGTCGTCGCGGCAGCGACGACGGACGCCGAGACGAGCCCGTGACATCAGAGCCTCACCAGCTTAGTGTACGCGAAGTCGAGGCGGACGTCGTCGCGGCAGCGACGACGGACGCCGAGATGAGCCCGTGAGTTCAGAGCCTCACCAGTTTAGTGTACGCGAAGTCGAGGCGGACTTCGTCGCGGCAGCGACGACGGATGCCGAGACGAGCCCGTGACATCAGAGCCTCACCAGCTATCATAGGGATTAGGGTGGGGGGGACGATGGCACCCTTTTATATACCTTTCAAAATTAAAGGGAAACAGAAGTGAACCACTGTGCTTAGTGTAGGTACGCGAAGTTGAGGCGGACGTCGTCGCGGCAACGTCGACGGACGCCGAGACGAGCCCGTGACATCAGAGCCTCACCAACTATCTTAGGGTTTAGGGTGGGGGGGAGGATGGCACCCTTTTATATACCTTTCAAAATAAAAGGGAAACAGAACTGAACCACTGTGCTTAGTGTAGGTACGCGAAGTCGAGGTGAACGTCGTCGCGGCAACGACGACGGACGCCGAGACGAGCCCGTGATATAAGAGCCTCACCAGCTTACTGTACGCGAAGTCGAGGCAGACGTCGTCGCGGCAGCGACAACGGACGCCGAGACGAGCCCGTGACATCAGAGCCTCACCAGCTTAGTGTACGTGAAGTCGAGGCGGACGTCGTCGCGGCAGCGACGACGGACGCTGAGAGGAGCCCGTGACATCAGAGTCTCACCAGCTATCTTATGGTTTAGGGCGGGGGGGTGGTGGGAGGATGGCACACTTTTATATACCTTTCAAAATGAAAAGGAAACAAAAGTGAACCACTGTGCTTAGTGTAGGTACCCGAAGGCGAGGCGGACGTCGTCGCGGCAGCGACGACGGACGCCGAGATGAGCCCGTGACATCAAAGCCTCACCAGCTTAGTGTACGCGAAGTCGAGGCGGACTTCGTCGCGGCAGCGACGACGGACGCCGAGACGAGCCCGTGACATCAGAGCCTCACAAGCTATCATAGGGATTAGGGTGGGGGGGAGGATGGCACCCTTTTATAAACCTTTCAAAATGAAAGGGAAACAAAAGTGAACCACTGTGCTTAGTGTAGGTACGCGAAGTTGAGGCGGACATCGTCGCGGATGCGACGACGGACGCCGAGATGAGCCCGTGACATCAAAGCCTCACCAGCTTAGTGTACGCGAAGTCGAGGCGGACGTCGTCGCGGCAGCGACGACGGACGCCAGACGAGCCCGTGACATCAGAGCCTCACCAGTTTAGTGTACGCGAAGTCGAGGCAGACGTCGTCGCGGCAGCGACAACGGACGCCGAGACGAGCCCGTAACATCAGAGCCTCACCAGCTTAGTGTACGCGAAGTCGAGGCGGACGTCGTCGCGGCAGCGACGACGGACGCCGAGACGAGCCCGTGACATCAGAGCCTCACCAGCTTAGTGTACGCGAAGTCGAGGCGGACGTCGTCGCGGCAGCGACGACGGACGCCGAGATGAGCCCGTGAGTTCAGAGCCTCACCAGTTTAGTGTACGCGAAGTCGAGGCGGACTTCGTCGCGGCAGCGACGACGGATGCCGAGACGAGCCCGTGACATCAGAGCCTCACCAGCTATCATAGGGATTAGGGTGGGGGGGACGATGGCACCCTTTTATATACCTTTCAAAATTAAAGGGAAACAGAAGTGAACCACTGTGCTTAGTGTAGGTACGCGAAGTTGAGGCGGACGTCGTCGCGGCAACGTCGACGGACGCCGAGACGAGCCCGTGACATCAGAGCCTCACCAACTATCTTAGGGTTTAGGGTGGGGGGGAGGATGGCACCCTTTTATATACCTTTCAAAATAAAAGGGAAACAGAACTGAACCACTGTGCTTAGTGTAGGTACGCGAAGTCGAGGTGAACGTCGTCGCGGCAGCGACGATGGACGCCGAGATGAGCCCGTGACATCAAAGCCTCACCAGCTTAGTGTATGCGAAGTCGAGGCGGACGTCGTCGCGGCAGCGACGACGGACGCCGAGACGAGCCCGTGATATAAGAGCCTCACCAGCTTACTGTACGCGAAGTCGAGGCAGACGTCGTCGCGGCAGCGACAACGGACGCCGAGACGAGCCCGTGACATCAGAGCCTCACCAGCTTAGTGTACGTGAAGTCGAGGCGGACGTCGTCGCGGCAGCGACGACGGACGCTGAGAGGAGCCCGTGACATCAGAGTCTCACCAGCTATCTTATGGTTTAGGGCGGGGGGGTGGTGGGAGGATGGCACACTTTTATATACCTTTCAAAATGAAAAGGAAACAAAAGTGAACCACTGTGCTTAGTGTAGGTACCCGAAGGCGAGGCGGACGTCGTCGCGGCAGCGACGACGGACGCCGAGATGAGCCCGTGACATCAAAGCCTCACCAGCTTAGTGTACGCGAAGTCGAGGCGGACTTCGTCGCGGCAGCGACGACGGACGCCGAGACGAGCCCGTGACATCAGAGCCTCACAAGCTATCATAGGGATTAGGGTGGGGGGGAGGATGGCACCCTTTTATAAACCTTTCAAAATGAAAGGGAAACAAAAGTGAACCACTGTGCTTAGTGTAGGTACGCGAAGTTGAGGCGGACATCGTCGCGGATGCGACGACGGACGCCGAGATGAGCCCGTGACATCAAAGCCTCACCAGCTTAGTGTACGCGAAGTCGAGGCGGACGTCGTCGCGGCAGCGACGACGGACGCCAGACGAGCCCGTGACATCAGAGCCTCACCAGTTTAGTGTACGCGAAGTCGAGGCAGACGTCGTCGCGGCAGCGACAACGGACGCCGAGACGAGCCCGTAACATCAGAGCCTCACCAGCTTAGTGTACGCGAAGTCGAGGCGGACGTCGTCGCGGCAGCGACGACGGACGCCGAGACGAGCCCGTGACATCAGAGCCTCACCAGCTTAGTGTACGCGAAGTCGAGGCGGACGTCGTCGCGGCAGCGACGACGGACGCCGAGATGAGCCCGTGAGTTCAGAGCCTCACCAGTTTAGTGTACGCGAAGTCGAGGCGGACTTCGTCGCGGCAGCGACGACGGATGCCGAGACGAGCCCGTGACATCAGAGCCTCACCAGCTATCATAGGGATTAGGGTGGGGGGGACGATGGCACCCTTTTATATACCTTTCAAAATTAAAGGGAAACAGAAGTGAACCACTGTGCTTAGTGTAGGTACGCGAAGTTGAGGCGGACGTCGTCGCGGCAACGTCGACGGACGCCGAGACGAGCCCGTGACATCAGAGCCTCACCAACTATCTTAGGGTTTAGGGTGGGGGGGAGGATGGCACCCTTTTATATACCTTTCAAAATAAAAGGGAAACAGAACTGAACCACTGTGCTTAGTGTAGGTACGCGAAGTCGAGGTGAACGTCGTCGCGGCAACGACGACGGACGCCGAGACGAGCCCGTGATATAAGAGCCTCACCAGCTTACTGTACGCGAAGTCGAGGCAGACGTCGTCGCGGCAGCGACAACGGACGCCGAGACGAGCCCGTGACATCAGAGCCTCACCAGCTTAGTGTACGTGAAGTCGAGGCGGACGTCGTCGCGGCAGCGACGACGGACGCTGAGAGGAGCCCGTGACATCAGAGTCTCACCAGCTATCTTATGGTTTAGGGCGGGGGGGGTGGTGGGAGGATGGCACACTTTTATATACCTTTCAAAATGAAAAGGAAACAAAAGTGAACCACTGTGCTTAGTGTAGGTACCCGAAGGCGAGGCGGACGTCGTCGCGGCAGCGACGACGGACGCCGAGATGAGCCCGTGACATCAAAGCCTCACCAGCTTAGTGTACGCGAAGTCGAGGCGGACTTCGTCGCGGCAGCGACGACGGACGCCGAGACGAGCCCGTGACATCAGAGCCTCACAAGCTATCATAGGGATTAGGGTGGGGGGGAGGATGGCACCCTTTTATAAACCTTTCAAAATGAAAGGGAAACAAAAGTGAACCACTGTGCTTAGTGTAGGTACGCGAAGTTGAGGCGGACATCGTCGCGGATGCGACGACGGACGCCGAGATGAGCCCGTGACATCAAAGCCTCACCAGCTTAGTGTACGCGAAGTCGAGGCGGACGTCGTCGCGGCAGCGACGACGGACGCCAGACGAGCCCGTGACATCAGAGCCTCACCAGTTTAGTGTACGCGAAGTCGAGGCAGACGTCGTCGCGGCAGCGACAACGGACGCCGAGACGAGCCCGTAACATCAGAGCCTCACCAGCTTAGTGTACGCGAAGTCGAGGCGGACGTCGTCGCGGCAGCGACGACGGACGCCGAGACGAGCCCGTGACATCAGAGCCTCACCAGCTTAGTGTACGCGAAGTCGAGGCGGACGTCGTCGCGGCAGCGACGACGGACGCCGAGATGAGCCCGTGAGTTCAGAGCCTCACCAGTTTAGTGTACGCGAAGTCGAGGCGGACTTCGTCGCGGCAGCGACGACGGATGCCGAGACGAGCCCGTGACATCAGAGCCTCACCAGCTATCATAGGGATTAGGGTGGGGGGGACGATGGCACCCTTTTATATACCTTTCAAAATTAAAGGGAAACAGAAGTGAACCACTGTGCTTAGTGTAGGTACGCGAAGTTGAGGCGGACGTCGTCGCGGCAACGTCGACGGACGCCGAGACGAGCCCGTGACATCAGAGCCTCACCAACTATCTTAGGGTTTAGGGTGGGGGGGAGGATGGCACCCTTTTATATACCTTTCAAAATAAAAGGGAAACAGAACTGAACCACTGTGCTTAGTGTAGGTACGCGAAGTCGAGGTGAACGTCGTCGCGGCAGCGACGATGGACGCCGAGATGAGCCCGTGACATCAAAGCCTCACCAGCTTAGTGTATGCGAAGTCGAGGCGGACGTCGTCGCGGCAGCGACGACGGACGCCGAGACGAGCCCGTGACATAAGAGCCTCACCAGCTTACTTTACGCGAAGTCGAGGCAGACGTCGTCGCGGCAGCGACAACGGACGCCGAGACGAGCCCGTGACATCAGAGCCTCACCAGCTTAGTGTACGCGAAGTCGAGGCGGACGTCGTCGCGGCAGCGACGACGGACGCCGAGACGAGCCCGTGACATCAGAGCCTCACCAGCTTGGTGTACGCGAAGTCGAGGCGGACGTCGTCGAGGCAGCGACGACGGACGCTGAGACGAGCCCGTGACATCAGAGCCTCACCAGCTATCTTACAGTTTAGGGCGGGGGGGTGGTGGGAGGATGGCACACTTTTATATACCTTTCAAAATGAAAAGGAAACAGAAGTGAACCACTGTGCTTAGTGTAGGTACGCGAAGGCGAGGCGGACGTCGTCGCGGCAGCGACGACGGACGCCGAGACGAGCCCGTGACATCAAAGCCTCACCAGCTTAGTGTACGCGAAGTCGAGGCGGACTTCGTCGCGGCAGCGACGACGGACGCCGAGACGAGCCCGTGACATCAGAGCCTCACCAGCTATCATAGGGATTAGGGGAGGATGGCACCCTTTTATATACCTTTCAAAATGAAAGGGAAACAAAAGTGAACCACTGTGCTTAGTGTAGGTACGCGAAGTTGAGGCGGACATCATCGCGGCAGCGACGACGGACGCCGAGATGAGCCCGTGACATCAAAGCCTCACCAGCTTAGTGTACGCGATGTCGAGGCAGACGTCGTCGCGGCAGTGACGACGGACGCCGAGACGAGCCCGTGACATCAGAGCCTCACCAGTTTAGTGTACGCGAAGTCGAGGCAGACGTCGTCGCGGCAGCGACGACGGACGCCGAGATGAGCCCGTGAGTTAGAGCCTCACCAGTTTAGTGTACGCGAAGTCGAGGCGGACTTCGTCGCGGCAGCGACGACGGATGCCGAGACGAGCCCGTGAGATCAGAGCCTCACCAGCTATCTTACGGTTTAGGGCGGGGGGGGGGGGTGGTGGGAGGATGGCACACTTTTATATACCTTTCAAAATGAAAAGGAAACAGAAGTGAACCACTGTGCTTAGTGTAGGTACGCGAAGGCGAGGCGGACGTCGTCGCGGCAGCGACGACGGACGCCGAGATGAGCCCGTGACATGAAAGCCTCACCAGCTTAGTGTACGCGAAGTCGAGGCAGACGTTGTCGCGGTAGCGACGACGGACGCCGAGACGAGCCCGTGACATCAGAGCCTCACCAGTTTAGTGTACGCGAAGTCGAGGCAGACGTCGTCGCGGCAGCGATAACGGACGCCGAGACGAGCCCGTGACATCAGAGCCTCACCAGCTTAGTGTACGCGAAGTCGAGGCGGACGTCATCGCGGCAGCGACGACGGATGCAGAGACGAGCCCGTGACATCAGAGCCTCACCAGCTTAGTGTACGCGAAGTCGAGGCGGACGTTGTCGCGGTAGCGACGAGGGACGCCGAGACGAGCCCGTGACATCAGAGCCTCACCAGTTTAGTGTACGCGAAGTCGAGGCAGACGTCGTCGCGGCAGCGACAACGGACGCCGAGACGAGCCCGTGACATCAGAGCCTCACCAGCTTAGTGTACGCGAAGTCGAGGCGGACGTCATCGCGGCAGCGACGACGGATGCCGAGACGAGCCCGTGACATCAGAGCCTCACCAGCTTAGTGTACGCGAAGTCGAGGCGGACGTTGTCGCGGCAGCGACGACGGACGCCGAGAGGAGCCCGTGAGATCAGAGCCTCACCAGTTTAGTGTACGCGAAGTCGAGGCAGACGTCGTCGCGGCAGCGACAACGGACGCCGAGACGAGCCCGTGACATCAGAGCCTCACCAGCTTAGTGTACGCGAAGTCGAGGCGGACGTCATCGCGGCAGCGACGACGGATGCAGAGACGAGCCCGTGACATCAGAGCCTCACCAGCTTAGTGTACGCGAAGTCGAGGCGGACGTTGTCGCGGCAGCGACGACGGACGCCGAGAGGAGCCCGTGAGATCAGAGCCTCACCAGTTTAGTGTACGCGAAGTCGAGGCAGACGTCGTCGCGGCAGCGACAACGGACGCCGAGACGAGCCCGTGACATCAGAGCCTCACCAGCTTAGTGTACGCGAAGTCGAGGCGGACGTCGTCGCAGCAGCGACGACGGACGACGAGACGAGCCCGTGACATCAGAGCCTCACCAGCTTAGTGTACCCGAAGTCGAGGCGAACATCGTCGCGGCAGCGACGACGGACGCCGAGACGAGCCCGTGACATCAGAGCCTCACCAGCTATCATAGGGATTAGGGTGGGGGGGAGGATGGCACCCTTTTATATACCTTTCAAAATTAAAGGGAAACAGAAGTGAACCACTGTGCTTAGTGTAGGTACGCGAAGTTGAGGCGGACGTCGTCGCGGCAACGACGACGGACGCCGAGACGAGCCCGTGACATCAAAGCCTCACCAGCTTAGTGTACGCGAAGTCGAGGCGGACGTCGTCGCGGCAGCGATGACGGACGCCGAGACGAGCCCGTGACATCAGAGCCTCACCAGTTTAGTGTACGCGAAGTCGAGGCAGACGTCGTCGCGGCAGCGACAACGGACGCCGAGACGAACCCGTGACATCAGAGCCTCACCAGCTTCGTGAACAAGAAGTCGAGGCGGACGTCGTCGCGGCAGCGACGACGGACGCAGAGACGAGCCCGTGACATAAGAGCCTCACCAGCTTACTGTACGCGAAGTCGAGGCGGACGTCGTTGTGGCAACGACGACGGACGCAGAGACGAGCCCGTGACATCAAAGACTCACCAGCTTGGTGTACGCGAAGTCGAGGCGGACGTCGTCGCGGCAGCGACGACGGACGCTGAGACGAGCCCGTGACATCAGAGCCTCACCAGCTATCTTACGGTTTAGGGCGGGGGGGGGGGTGGAGGGAGGATGGCACACTTTTATATACCTTTCAAAATGAAAAGGAAACAAAAGTGAACCACTGTGCTTAGTGTAGGTACCCGAAGGCGAGGCGGACGTCGTCGCGGCAGCGACGACGGACGCCGAGATGAGCCCGTGACATCAAAGCCTCACCAGCTTAGTGTACGCGAAGTCGAGGCGGACGTCGTCGCGGCAGCGACGACGGACGCCGAGACGATCCCGTGACATCAGAGCCTCACCAGTTTAGTGTACGCGAAGTCGAGGCAGACGTCGTCGCGGCAGCGACAACGGACGCCGAGACGAGCCCGTGACATCAGAGCCTCACCAGCTTAGTGTACGCGAAGTCGAGGCGGACGTCGTCGCGGCAGCGACGACGGATGCCGAGACGAGCCCATTGACATCAGAGCCTCACCAGCTTAGTGTACGCGAAGTCGAGGCGGACGTTGTCGCGGCAGCGACGACGGACGCCGAGATGAGCCCGTGAGATCAGAGCCTCACCAGTTTAGTGTACGCGAAGTCGAGGCAGACGTCGTCGCGGCAGCGACAACGGACGCCGAGACGAGCCCGTGACATCAGAGCCTCACCAGCTTAGTGTACGCGAAGTCGAGGCGGACGTCGTCGCGGCAGCGACGACGGACGCCGAGACGAGCCCGTGACATCAGAGCCTCATGAGCTTAGTGTACCCGAAGTCGAGGCGAACATCGTCGCGGCAGCGACGACGGACGCCGAGACGAGCCCGTGACATCAGAGCCTCACCAGCTATCATAGGGATTAGGGTGGGGGGGAGGATGGCACCCTTTTATATACCTTTCAAAATTAAAGGGAAACAGAAGTGAACCACTGTGCTTAGTGTAGGTACGCGAAGTTGAGGCGGACGTCGTCGCGGCAACGACGACGGACGCCGAGACGAGCCCGTGACATCAAAGCCTCACCAGCTTAGTGTACGCGAAGTCGAGGCGGACGTCGTCGCGGCAGCGACGACGGACGCCGAGACGAGCCCGTGACATCAGAGCCTCACCAGTTTAGTGTACGCGAAGTCGAGGCAGACGTCGTCGCGGTAGCGACAACGGACGCCGAGACGAACCCGTGACATCAGAGCCTCACCAGCTTCGTGAACGCGAAGTCGAGGCGGACGTCGTCGCGGCAGCGACGACGGACGCCGAGACGAGCCCGTGACATCAAAGCCTCACCAGCTTAGTGTACGCGAAGTCGAGGCGGACGTCGTCGCGGCAGCGACGACGGACGCCGAGACGAGCCCGTGACATAAGAGCCTCACCAGCTTACTGTACGCGAAGTCGAGTCGGACGTCGTCGTGGCAACGACGACGGACGCAGAGACGAGCCCGTGACATCAAAGACTCACCAGCTTGGTGTACGCGAAGTCGAGGCGGACGTCGTCGCGGCAGCGACGACGGACGCTGAGAAGAGCCCGTGACATCAGAGCCTCACCAGCTATCTTAGGGTTTAGGGCGGGGGGGGGGGGGTGGTGGGAGGATGGCACACTTTTATATACCTTTCAAAATGAAAAGGAAACAGAAGTGAACCACTGTGCTTAGTGTAGGTACGCGAAGGCGAGGCGGACGTCGTCGCGGCAGCGACGACGGACGCCGAGATGAGCCCGTGACATCAAAGCCTCACCAGCTTAGTGTACGCGAAGTCGAGGCGGACGTCGTCGCGGCAGCGACGACGGACGCCGAGACGAGCCCGTGACATCAGAGCCTCACCAGTTTAGTGTACGCGAAGTCGAGGCAGACGTGGTCGCGGCAGCGACAACGGACGCCGAGACGAGCCCGTGACATCAGAGCCTCACCAGCTTAGTGTACGCGAAGTCGAGGCGGACGTCGTCGCGGCAGCGACGACGGACGCCGAGACGAGCCCGTGACATCAGAGCCTCACCAGTTTAGTGTACGCGAAGTCGAGGCAGACGTCGTCGCGGCAGCGACAACGGACGCCGAGACGAACCCGTGACATCAGAGCCTCACCAGCTTCGTGAACGCGAAGTCGAGGCGGACGTCGTCGCGGCAGCGACGACGGACGCCGAGACGAGCCCGTGACATCAAAGCCTCACCAGCTTAGTGTACGCGAAGTCGAGGCGGACGTCGTCGCGGCAGCGACGACGGACGCCGAGACGAGCCCGTGACATAAGAGCCTCACCAGCTTACTGTACGCGAAGTCGAGTCGGACGTCGTCGTGGCAACGACGACGGACGCAGAGACGAGCCCGTGACATCAAAGACTCACCAGCTTGGTGTACGCGAAGTCGAGGCGGACGTCGTCGCGGCAGCGACGACGGACGCTGAGAAGAGCCCGTGACATCAGAGCCTCACCAGCTATCTTAGGGTTTAGGGCGGGGGGGGGGGTGGTGGGAGGATGGCACACTTTTATATACCTTTCAAAATGAAAAGGAAACAGAAGTGAACCACTGTGCTTAGTGTAGGTACGCGAAGGCGAGGCGGACGTCGTCGCGGCAGCGACGACGGACGCCGAGATGAGCCCGTGACATCAAAGCCTCACCAGCTTAGTGTACGCGAAGTCGAGGCGGACGTCGTCGCGGCAGCGACGACGGACGCCGAGACGAGCCCGTGACATCAGAGCCTCACCAGTTTAGTGTACGCGAAGTCGAGGCAGACGTGGTCGCGGCAGCGACAACGGACGCCGAGACGAGCCCGTGACATCAGAGCCTCACCAGCTTAGTGTACGCGAAGTCGAGGCAGACGTCGTCGCGGCAGCGACGACGGATGCCGAGACGAGCCCGTGACATCAGAGCCTCACCAGCTTAGTGTACGCGAAGTCGAGGCGGACGTTGACGCGGCAGCGACGACGGACGCCGAGATGAGCCCGTGAGATCAGAGCCTCACCAGTTTAGTGTACGCGAAGTAGAGGCAGACGTCGTCGCGGCAGCGACAACGGACGCCGAGACGAGCCCGTGACATCAGAGCCTCACCAGCTTAGTGTACGCGAAGTCGAGGCGGACGTCGTCGCGGCAGCGACGACGGACGCCGAGACGAGCCCGTGACATCAGAGCCTCACCAGCTTAGTGTACCCGAAGTCGAGGCGAACATCGTCGCGGCAGCGACGACGGACGCCGAGACGAGCCCGTGACATCAGAGCCTCACCAGCTATCATAGGGATTAGGGTGGGGGGGAGGATGGCACCCTTTTATATACCTTTCAAAATTAAAGGGAAACAGAAGTGAACCACTGTGCTTAGTGTAGGTACGCGAAGTTGAGGCGGACGTCGTCGCGGCAACGACGACGGACGCCGAGACGAGCCCGTGACATCAACGCCTCACCAGCTTAGTGTACGCGAAGTCGAGGCGGACGTCGTCGCGGCAGCGACGACGGACGCCGAGACGAGCCCGTGACATAAGAGCCTCACCAGCTTATTGTACGCGAAGTCGATGCGGACGTCGTCGTGGCAACGACGACGGACGCAGAGACGAGCCCGTGACATCAAAGACTCACCAGCTTGGTGTACGCGAAGTCGAGGCGGACGTCGTCGCGGCAGCGACGACGGACGCTGAGACGAGCCCGTGACATCAGAGCCTCACCAGCTATCTTAGGGTTTAGGGCGGGGGGGGGGTGGTGGGAGGATGGCACACTTTTATATACCTTTCAAAATGAAAAGGAAACAGAAGTGAACCACTGTGCTTAGTGTAGGTACGCGAAGGCGAGGCGGACGTCGTCGCGGCAGCGACGACGGACGCCGAGATGAGCCCGTGACATCAAAGCCTCACCAGCTTAGTGTACGCGAAGTCGAGGCAGACGTCGTCGCGGCAGCGACGACGGACGCCGAGACGAGCCCGTGACATCAGAGCCTCACCAGTTTAGTGTACGCGAAGTCGAGGCAGACGTCGTCGCGGCAGCGACAACGGACGCCGAGACGAGCCCGTGACATCAGAGCCTCACCAGCTTAGTGTACGCGAAGTCGAGGCGGACATCGTCGCGGCAGCGACGACGGATGCCGAGACGAGCCCGTGACATCAGAGCCTCACCAGCTTAGTGTACGCGAAGTCGAGGCGGACGTTGACGCGGCAGCGACGACGGACGCCGAGATGAGCCCGTGAGATCAGAGCCTCACCAGTTTAGTGTACGCGAAGTCGAGGCAGACGTCGTCGTGGCAGCGACAACGGACGCCGAGACGAGCCCGTGACATCAGAGCCTCACCAGCTTAGTGTACGCGAAGTCGAGGCGGACGTCGTCGCGGCAGCGACGACGGACGCCGAGACGAGCCCGTGACATCAGAGCCTCACAAGCTTAGTGTACCCGAAGTCGAGGCGAACATCGTCGCGGCAGCGACGACGGACGCCGAGACGAGCCCGTGACATCAGAGCCTCACCAGCTATCATAGGGATTAGGGTGGGGGGAGGATGGCACCCTTTTATATACCTTTCAAAATTAAAGGGAAACAGAAGTGAACCAATGTGCTTAGTGTAGGTACGCGAAGTTGAGGCGGACGTCGTCGCGGCAACGACGACGGACGCCGAGACGAGCCCGTGACATCAAAGCCTCACCAGCTTAGTGTACGCGAAGTCGAGGCGGACGTCGTCGCGGCAGCGACGACGGACGCCGAGACGAGCCCGTGACATAAGAGCCTCACCAGCTTACTGTACGCGAAGTCGAGGCGGACGTCGTCGTGGCAACGACGACGGACGCAGAGACGAGCCCGTGACATCAAAGACTCACCAGCTTGGTGTACGCGAAGTCGAGGCGGACGTCGTCGCGGCAGCGACGACGGACGCTGAGACGAGCCCGTGACATCAGAGCCTCACCAGCTATCTTAGGGTTTAGGGCGGGGGGGTGGTGGTGGGAGGATGGCACACTTTTATATACCTTTCAAAATGAAAAGGAAACAGAAGTGAACCACTGTCTTAGTGTAGGTACGCGAAGGCGAGGCGGACGTCGTCGCGGCAGTGACGACGGACGCCGAGATGAGCCCGTGACATCAAAGCCTCACCAGCTTAGTGTACGCGAAGTCGAGGCAGACGTCGTCGCGGCAGCGACGACGGACGCCGAGACGAGCCCGTGACATCAGAGCCTCACCAGTTTAGTGTACGCGAAGTCGAGGCAGACGTCGTCGCGGCAGCGACAACGGACGCCGAGACGAGCACGTGACATCAGAGCCTCACCAGTTTAGTGTACGCGAAGTCGAGGCGGACATCGTCGCAGCAGCGACGACGGATGCCAAGACGAGCCCGTGACATCAGAGCCTCACCAGCTTAGTGTACGCGAAGTCGAGGCGGACGTTGACGCGGCAGCGACGACGGACGCCGAGATGAGCCCGTGAGATCAGAGCCTCACCAGTTTAGTGTACGCGAAGTCGAGGCAGACGTCGTCGCGGCAGCGACAACGGACGCCGAGCCGAGCCCGTGACATCAGAGCCTCACCAGCTTAGTGTACGCGAAGTCGAGGCGGACGTCGTCGCGGCAGCGACGACGGACGCCGAGACGAGCCCGTGACATCAGAGCCTCACAAGCTTAGTGTACCCGAAGTCGAGGCGAACATCGTCGCGGCAGCGACGACGGACGCCGAGACGAGCCCGTGACATCAGAGCCTCACCAGCTATCATAGGGATTAGGGTGGGGGGGAGGATGGCACCCTTTTATATACCTTTCAAAATTAAAGGGAAACAGAAGTGAACCAATGTGCTTAGTGTAGGTACGCGAAGTTGAGGCGGACGTCGTCGCGGCAACGACGACGGACGCCGAGACGAGCCCGTGACATCAAAGCCTCACCAGCTTAGTGTACGCGAAGTCGAGGCGGACGTCGTCGCGGCAGCGACGACGGACGCCGAGACGAGCCCGTGACATAAGAGCCTCACCAGCTTACTGTACGCGAAGTCGAGGCGGACGTCGTCGTGGCAACGACGACGGACGCAGAGACGAGCCCGTGACATCAAAGACTCACCAGCTTGGTGTACGCGAAGTCGAGGCGGACGTCGTCGCGGCAGCGACGACGGACGCTGAGACGAGCCCGTGACATCAGAGCCTCACCAGCTATCTTAGGGTTTAGGGCGGGGGGGGGGGTGGTGGGAGGATGGCACACTTTTATATACCTTTCAAAATGAAAAGGAAACAGAAGTGAACCACTGTCTTAGTGTAGGTACGCGAAGGCGAGGCGGACGTCGTCGCGGCAGTGACGACGGACGCCGAGATGAGCCCATGACATCAAAGCCTCACCAGCTTAGTGTACGCGAAGTCGAGGCAGACGTCGTCGCGGCAGCGACGACGGACGCCGAGACGAGCCCATGACATCAGAGCCTCACCAGTTTAGTGTACGCGAAGTCGAGGCAGACGTCGTCGCGGCAGCGACAACGGACGCCGAGACGAGCCCGTGACATCAGAGCCTCACCAGTTTAGTGTACGCGAAGTCGAGGCGGACATCGTCGCGGCAGCGACGACGGATGCCAAGACGAGCCCGTGACATCAGAGCCTCACCAGCTTAGTGTACGCGAAGTCGAGGCGGACGTTGACGCGGCAGCGACGACGGACGCCGAGATGAGCCCGTGAGATCAGAGCCTCACCAGTTTAGTGTACGCGAAGTCGAGGCAGACGTCGTCGCGGCAGCGACAACGGACGCCGAGACGAGCCCGTGACATCAGAGCCTCACCAGCTTAGTGTACGCAAAGTCGAGGCGGACGTCGTCGCGGCAGCGACGACGGACGCCGAGACGAGCCCGTGACATCAGAGCCTCACAAGCTTAGTGTACCCGAAGTCGAGGCGAACATCGTCGCGGCAGCGACGACGGACGCCGAGACGAGCCCGTGACATCAGAGCCTCACCAGCTATCATAGGGATTAGGGTGGGGGGGAGGATGGCACCCTTTTATATACCTTTCAAAATTAAAGGGAAACAGAAGTGAACCACTGTGCTTAGTGTAGGTACGCGAAGTTGAGGCGGACGTCGTCGCGGCAACGACGACGGACGCCGAGACGAGCCCGTGACATCAAAGCCTCACCAGCTTAGTGTACGCGAAGTCGAGGCGGACGTCGTCGCGGCAGCGACGACGGACGCCGAGACGAGCCCGTGACATCAGAGCCTCACCAGTTTAGTGTACGCGAAGTCGAGGCAGACGTCGTCGCGGCAGCGACACCGGACGCCGAGACGAACCCGTGACATCAGAGCCTCACCAGCTTCGTGAACGCGAAGTCGAGGCGGACGTCGTCGCGGCAGCGACGACGGACGCCGAGACGAGCCCGTGACATCAAAGCCTCACCAGCTTAGTGTACGCGAAGTCGAGGCGGACGTCGTCGCGGCAGCGACGACGGACGCCGAGACGAGCCCGTGACATAAGAGCCTCACCAGCTTACTGTACGCGAAGTCGAGGCGGACGTCGTCGTGGCAACGACGACGGACGCAGAGACGAGCCCGTGACATCAAAGACTCACCAGCTTGGTGTACGCGAAGTCGAGGCGGACGTCGTCGCGGCAGCGACGACGGACGCTGAGACGAGCCCGTGACATCAGAGCCTCACCAGCTATCTTAGGGTTTAGGGTGGGGGGGAGGATGGCACCCTTTTATATATCTTTCAAAATGAAAAGGAAACAGAAGTGAACCACTGTGCTTAGTGTAGGTTCGCGAAGTCGAGGCGGACGTCGTCGCGGCAGCGACGACGGACGCCGAGACGAGCCCGTGACATCAAAGCCTCACCAGCTTAGTGTACGCGAAGTCAAGGCGGACGTCGTCGCGGCAGCGACGACGGACGCCGAGACGAGCCCGTGACATAAGAGCCTCACCAGCTTACTGTACGCGAAGTCGAGGCGGACGTCGTCGTGGCAACGACGACGGACGCAGAGACGAGCCCATGACATCAAAGACTCACCAGCTTGGTGTATGCGAAGTCGAGGCGGACGTCGTCGCGGCAGCGACGACGGACGCTGAGACGAGCCCGTGACATCAGAGCCTCACCAGCTATCTTACGGTTTAGGGCGGGGGGGGGTGGTGGGAGGATGGCACACTTTTATATACCTTTCAAAATGAAAAGGAAACAGAAGTGAACCACTGTGCTTAGTGTAGGTACGCGAAGGCGAGGCGTACGTCGTCGCGGCAGCGACGACGGACGCCGAGATGAGCCCGTGACATCAAAGCCTCACCAGCTTAGTGTACGCGAAGTCGAGGCGGACGTCGTCGCGGCAGCGACGACGGACGCCGAGACGAGCCCGTGACATCAGAGCCTCACCAGTTTAGTGTACGCGAAGTCGAGGCAGACGTCGTCGCGGCAGCGACAACGGACGCCGAGACGAGCCCGTGACATCAGAGCCTCACCAGCTTAGTGTACACGAAGTCGAGGCGGACGTCGTCGCGGCAGCGACGACGGATGCCGAGACGAGCCCGTGACATCAGAGCCTCACCAGCTTAGTATACGCGAAGTCGAGGCGGTTCGTGTACGCGAAGTCGAGGCGGACGTCGTCGCGGCAGCGACGACGGATGCCGAGACGAGCCCGTAACATCAGAGCCTCACCAGCTTAGTGTACGCGAAATCGAGGCGGACGTTGTCGCGGCAGCGACGACGGACGCCGAGATGAGCCCGTGAGATCAGAGCCTCACCAGTTTAGTGTACGCGAAGTCGAGGCAGACGTCGTCGCGGCAGCGACAACGGACGCCGAGACGAGCCCGTGACATCAGAGCCTCACCAGCTTAGTGTACGCGAAGTCGAGGCGGACGTCGTCGCGGCAGCGACGACGGACGCCGAGACGAGCCCGTGACATCAGAGCCTCACCAGCTTAGTGTACCCGAAGTCGAGGCGAACATCGTCGCGGCAGCGACGACGGACGCCGAGACGAGCCCGTGACATCAGAGCCTCACCAGCTATCATAGGGATTAGGGTGGGGGGGGAGGATGGCACCCTTTTATATACCTTTCAAAATTAAAGGGAAACAGAAGTGAACCACTGTGCTTAGTGTAGGTACGCGAAGTTGAGGCGGACGTCGTCGCGGCAACAACGACGGACGCCGAGACGAGCCCGTGACATCAAAGCCTCACCAGCTTAGTGTACGCGAAGTCGAGGCGGACGTCGTCGCGGCAGCGACGACGGACGCCGAGACGAGCCCGTGACATCAGAGCCTCACCAGTTTAGTGTACGCGAAGTCGAGGCAGACGTCGTCGCGGCAGCGACAACGGACGCCAAGACGAACCCGTGACATCAGAGCCTCACCAGCTTCGTGTACGCGAAGTCGAGGCAGACGTCGTCGCGGCAGCGACGACGGACGCCGAGACAAGCCCGTGACATCAGAGCCTCACCATCTTAGTGTACGCGAAGTCGAGGCAGACGTTGTTGCGCCAGCGACGACGGACGCCGAGATGAGCCCGTGAGATCAGAGCCTCACCAGTTTAGTGTACGCGAAGTCGAGGTAGACGTCGTCGCGGCAGCGACAACGGACGCCGAGACGAGCCCGTGTAATCAGAGCCTCACCAGCTTAGTGTACGCGAAGTCGAGGCGGACGTCGTCGCGGCAGCAACGACGGACGCCGAGACGAGCTCGTGACATCAGAGCCTCACCAACTATCTTAGGGTTTAGGGTGGGGGGGAGGATGGCACCCTTTTATATACCTTTCAAAATGAAAGGGAAACAGAACTGAACCACTGTGCTTAGTGTAGGTACGCGAAGTCGAGGCGAACATCGTCGCGGCCGCGACGACGGACGCCGAGACGAGCCCGTGACCTCAAAGCCTCACCAGCTTAGTGTACGCGAAGTCGAGGCGGACGTCGTCACGGCGGCGACGACGAACGTCGAGACGAGCCCGTGAAATCAGAGCCTCACCAGATATCTTAGGGTTTAGGGTGGGGGGGAGGATGTCACCCTTTTATATATCTTTCAAAATGAAAAGGAAACATAAGTTAACCACTGTGCTTAGTGTAGGTACGCGAAGTTGAGGCGGACGTCGTCGCGGCAACAACGACGGACGCCGAGACGAGCCCGTGACATCAAAGCCTCACCAGCTTAGTGTACGCGAAGTCGAGGCGGACGTCGTCGCGGCAGCGACGACGGACGCCGAGACGAGCCCGTGACATCAGAGCCTCACCAGTTTAGTGTACGCGAAGTCGAGGCAGACGTCGTCGCGGCAGCGACAACGGACGCCAAGACGAACCCGTGACATCAGAGCCTCACCAGCTTCGTGTACGCGAAGTCGAGGCAGACGTCGTCGCGGCAGCGACGACGGACGCCGAGACAAGCCCGTGACATCAGAGCCTCACCATCTTAGTGTACGCGAAGTCGAGGCAGACGTTGTTGCGCCAGCGACGACGGACGCCGAGATGAGCCCGTGAGATCAGAGCCTCACCAGTTTAGTGTACGCGAAGTCGAGGTAGACGTCGTCGCGGCAGCGACAACGGACGCCGAGACGAGCCCGTGTAATCAGAGCCTCACCAGCTTAGTGTACGCGAAGTCGAGGCGGACGTCGTCGCGGCAGCAACGACGGACGCCGAGACGAGCTCGTGACATCAGAGCCTCACCAACTATCTTAGGGTTTAGGGTGGGGGGGAGGATGGCACCCTTTTATATACCTTTCAAAATGAAAGGGAAACAGAACTGAACCACTGTGCTTAGTGTAGGTACGCGAAGTCGAGGCGAACATCGTCGCGGCCGCGACGACGGACGCCGAGACGAGCCCGTGACCTCAAAGCCTCACCAGCTTAGTGTACGCGAAGTCGAGGCGGACGTCGTCGCGGCGGCGACGACGAACGTCGAGACGAGCCCGTGAAATCAGAGCCTCACCAGATATCTTAGGGTTTAGGGTGGGGGGGAGGATGTCACCCTTTTATATATCTTTCAAAATGAAAAGGAAACAGAAGTTAACCACTGTGCTTAGTGTAGGTACGCGAAGTTGAGGCGGACGTCGTCGCGGCAACGACGACGGACGCCGAGACGAGCCCGTGACATCAAAGCCTCACCAGCTTAGTGTACGCGAAGTCGAGGCGGACGTCGTCGCGGCAGCGACGACGGACGCCGAGACGAGCCCGTGACATCAGAGCCTCACAAGCTTAGTGTACCCGAAGTCGAGGCGAACATCGTCGCGGCAGCGACGACGGACGCCGAGACGAGCCCGTGACATCAGAGCCTCACCAGCTATCATAGGGATTAGGGTGGGGGGGAGGATGGCACCCTTTTATATACCTTTCAAAATTAAAGGGAAACAGAAGTGAACCACTGTGCTTAGTGTAGGTACGCGAAGTTGAGGCGGACGTCGTCGCGGCAACGACGACGGACGCCGAGACGAGCCCGTGACATCAAAGCCTCACCAGCTTAGTGTACGCGAAGTCGAGGCGGACGTCGTCGCGGCAGCGACGACGGACGCCGAGACGAGCCCGTGACATCAGAGCCTCACCAGTTTAGTGTACGCGAAGTCGAGGCAGACGTCGTCGCGGCAGCGACACCGGACGCCGAGACGAACCCGTGACATCAGAGCCTCACCAGCTTCGTGAACGCGAAGTCGAGGCGGACGTCGTCGAGGCAGCGACGACGGACGCCGAGACGAGCCCGTGACATCAAAGCCTCACCAGCTTAGTGTACGCGAAGTCGAGGCGGACGTCGTCGCGGCAGCGACGACGGACGCCGAGACGAGCCCGTGACATAAGAGCCTCACCAGCTTACTGTACGCGAAGTCGAGGCGGACGTCGTCGTGGCAACGACGACGGACGCAGAGACGAGCCCGTGACATCAAAGACTCACCAGCTTGGTGTACGCGAAGTCGAGGCGGACGTCGTCGCGGCAGCGACGACGGACGCTGAGACGAGCCCGTGACATCAGAGCCTCACCAGCTATCTTAGGGTTTAGGGTGGGGGGGAGGATGGCACCCTTTTATATATCTTTCAAAATGAAAAGGAAACAGAAGTGAACCACTGTCCTTAGTGTATGTTCGCGAAGTCGAGGCGGACGTCGTCGCGGCAGCGACGACGGACGCCGAGACGAGCCCGTGACATCAAAGCCTCACCAGCTTAGTGTACGCGAAGTCAAGGCGGACGTCGTCGCGGCAGCGACGACGGACGCCGAGACGAGCCCGTGACATAAGAGCCTCACCAGCTTACTGTACGCGAAGTCGAGGCGGACGTCGTCGTGGCAACGACGACGGACGCAGAGACGAGCCCATGACATCAAAGACTCACCAGCTTGGTGTATGCGAAGTCGAGGCGGACGTCGTCGCGGCAGCGACGACGGACGCTGAGACGAGCCCGTGACATCAGAGCCTCACCAGCTATCTTACGGTTTAGGGCGGGGGGGGTGGTGGGAGGATGGCACACTTTTATATACCTTTCAAAATGAAAAGGAAACAGAAGTGAACCACTGTGCTTAGTGTAGGTACGCGAAGGCGAGGCGTACGTCGTCGCGGCAGCGACGACGGACGCCGAGATGAGCCCGTGACATCAAAGCCTCACCAGCTTAGTGTACGCGAAGTCGAGGCGGACGTCGTCGCGGCAGCGACGACGGACGGCGAGACGAGCCCGTGACATCAGAGCCTCACCAGTTTAGTGTACGCGAAGTCGAGGCAGACGTCGTCGCGGCAGCGACAACGGACGCCGAGACGAGCCCGTGACATCAGAGCCTCACCAGCTTAGTGTACGCGAAGTCGAGGCGGACGTCGACGCGGCAGCGACGACGGACGCCGAGACGAGCCCGTGACATAAGAGACTCACCAGCTATCTTAGGGTTTAGGGTGGGGGGGAGGATGGCACCCTTTTATATATCTTTCAAAATGAAAAGGAAACAGAAGTGAACCACTGTCCTTAGTGTAGGTTCGCGAAGTCGAGGCGGACGTCGTCGCGGCAGCGACGACGGACGCCGAGACGAGCCCGTGACATCAAAGCCTCACCAGCTTAGTGTACGCGAAGTCAAGGCGGACGTCGTCGCGGCAGCGACGACGGACGCCGAGACGAGCCCGTGACATAAGAGCCTCACCAGCTTACTGTACGCGAAGTCGAGGCGGACGTCGTCGTGGCAACGACGACGGACGCAGAGACGAGCCCATGACATCAAAGACTCACCAGCTTGGTGTATGCGAAGTCGAGGCGGACGTCGTCGCGGCAGCGACGACGGACGCTGAGACGAGCCCGTGACATCAGAGCCTCACCAGCTATCTTACGGTTTAGGGCGGGGGGGGTGGTGGGAGGATGGCACACTTTTATATACCTTTCAAAATGAAAAGGAAACAGAAGTGAACCACTGTGCTTAGTGTAGGTACGCGAAGGCGAGGCGTACGTCGTCGCGGCAGCGACGACGGACGCCGAGATGAGCCCGTGACATCAAAGCCTCACCAGCTTAGTGTACGCGAAGTCGAGGCGGACGTCGTCGCGGCAGCGACGACGGACGCCGAGACGAGCCCGTGACATCAGAGCCTCACCAGTTTAGTGTACGCGAAGTCGAGGCAGACGTCGTCGCGGCAGCGACAACGGACGCCGAGACGAGCCCGTGACATCAGAGCCTCACCAGCTTAGTGTACACGAAGTCGAGGCGGACGTCGTCGCGGCAGCGACGACGGATGCCGAGACGAGCCCGTGACATCAGAGCCTCACCAGCTTAGTGTACGCGAAGTCGAGGCGGTTCGTGTACGCGAAGTCGAGGCGGACGTCGTCGCGGCAGCGACGACGGATGCCGAGACGAGCCCGTAACATCAGAGCCTCACCAGCTTAGTGTACGCGAAGTCGAGGCGGACGTTGTCGCGGCAGCGACGACGGACGCCGAGATGAGCCCGTGAGATCAGAGCCTCACCAGTTTAGTGTACGCGAAGTCGAGGCAGACGTCGTCGCGGCAGCGACAACGGACGCCGAGACGAGCCCGTGACAACAGAGCCTCACCAGCTTAGTGTACGCGAAGTCGAGGCGGACGTCGTCGCGGCAGCGACGACGGACGCCGAGACGAGCCCGTGACATCAGAGCCTCACCAGCTTAGTGTACCCGAAGTTGAGGCGAACATCGTCGCGGCAGCGACGACGGACGCCGAGACGAGCCCGTGACATCAGAGCCTCACCAGCTATCATAGGGATTAGGGTGGGGGGGAGGATGGCACCCTTTTATATACCTTTCAAAATTAAAGGGAAACAGAAGTGAACCACTGTGCTTAGTGTAGGTACGCGAAGTTGAGGCGGACGTCGTCGCGGCAACAACGACGGACGCCGAGACGAGCCCGTGACATCAAAGCCTCACCAGCTTAGTGTACGCGAAGTCGAGGCGGACGTCGTCGCGGCAGCGACGACGGACGCCGAGACGAGCCCGTGACATCAGAGCCTCACCAGTTTAGTGTACGCGAAGTCGAGGCAGACGTCGTCGCGGCAGCGACAACGGACGCCAAGACGAACCCGTGACATCAGAGCCTCACCAGCTTCGTGTACGCGAAGTCGAGGCAGACGTCGTCGCGGCAGCGACGACGGACGCCGAGACAAGCCCGTGACATCAGAGCCTCACCATCTTAGTGTCCGCGAAGTCGAGGCAGACGTTGTTGCGCCAGCGACGACGGACGCCGAGATGAGCCCGTGAGATCAGAGCCTCACCAGTTTAGTGTACGCGAAGTCGAGGTAGACGTCGTCGCGGCAGCGACAACGGACGCCGAGACGAGCCCGTGTAATCAGAGCCTCACCAGCTTAGTGTACGCGAAGTCGAGGCGGACGTTGACGCGGCAGCGACGACGGACGCCGAGATGAGCCCGTGAGATCAGAGCCTCACCAGTTTAGTGTACGCGAAGTCGAGGCAGACGTCGTCGCGGCAGCGACAACGGACGCCGAGACGAGCCCGTGACATCAGAGCCTCACCAGCTTAGTGTACGCGAAGTCGAGGCGGACGTCGTCGCGGCAGCGACGACGGACGCCGAGACGAGCCCGTGACATCAGAGCCTCACAAGCTTAGTGTACCCGAAGTCGAGGCGAACATCGTCGCGGCAGCGACGACGGACGCCGAGACGAGCCCGTGACATCAGAGCCTCACCAGCTATCATAGGGATTAGGGTGGGGGGGAGGATGGCACCCTTTTATATACCTTTCAAAATTAAAGGGAAACAGAAGTGAACCACTGTGCTTAGTGTAGGTACGCGAAGTTGAGGCGGACGTCGTCGCGGCAACGACGACGGACGCCGAGACGAGCCCGTGACATCAAAGCCTCACCAGCTTAGTGTACGCGAAGTCGAGGCGGACGTCGTCGCGGCAGCGACGACGGACGCCGAGACGAGCCCGTGACATCAGAGCCTCACCAGTTTAGTGTACGCGAAGTCGAGGCAGAAGTCGTCGCGGCAGCGACACCGGACGCCGAGACGAACCCGTGACATCAGAGCCTCACCAGCTTCGTGAACGCGAAGTCGAGGCGGACGTCGTCGCGGCAGCGACGACGGACGCCGAGACGAGCCCGTGACATAAGAGCCTCACCAGCTTACTGTACGCGAAGTCGAGGCGGACGTCGTCGTGGCAACGACGACGGACGCAGAGACGAGCCCGTGACATCAAAGACTCACCAGCTTGGTGTACGCGAAGTCGAGGCGGACGTCGTCGCGGCAGCGACGACGGACGCCGAGACGAGCCCGTGACATAAGAGCCTCACCAGCTTACTGTACGCGAAGTCGAGGCGGACGTCGTCGTGGCAACGACGACGGACGCAGAGACGAGCCCGTGACATCAAAGACTCACCAGCTTGGTGTACGCGAAGTCGAGGCGGACGTCGTCGCGGCAGCGACGACGGACGCTGAGACGAGCCCGTGACATCAGAGCCTCACCAGCTATCTTAGGGTTTAGGGTGGGGGGGAGGATGGCACCCTTTTATATATCTTTCAAAATGAAAAGGAAACAGAAGTGAACCACTGTGCTTAGTGTAGGTTCGCGAAGTCGAGGCGGACGTCGTCGCGGCAGCGACGACGGACGCCGAGACGAGCCCGTGACATCAAAGCCTCACCAGCTTAGTGTACGCGAAGTCAAGGCGGACGTCGTCGCGGCAGCGACGACGGACGCCGATACGAGCCCGTGACATAAGAGCCTCACCAGCTTACTGTACGCGAAGTCGAGGCGGACGTCGTCGTGGCAACGACGACGGACGCAGAGACGAGCCCATGACATCAAAGACTCACCAGCTTGGTGTATGCGAAGTCGAGGCGGACGTCGTCGCGGCAGCGACGACGGACGCTGAGACGAGCCCGTGACATCAGAGCCTCACCAGCTATCTTACGGTTTAGGGCGGGGGGGGGGGTGGTGGGAGGATGGCACACTTTTATATACCTTTCAAAATGAAAAGGAAACAGAAGTGAACCACTGTGCTTAGTGTAGGTACGCGAAGGCGAGGCGTACGTCGTCGCGGCAGCGACGACGGACGCCGAGATGAGCCCGTGACATCAAAGCCTCACCAGCTTAGTGTACGCGAAGTCGAGGCGGACGTCGTCGCGGCAGCGACGACGGACGCCGAGACGAGCCCGTGACATCAGAGCCTCACCAGTTTAGTGTACGCGTAGTCGAGGCAGACGTCGTCGCGGCAGCGACAACGGACGCCGAGACGAGCCCGTGACATCAGAGCCTCACCAGCTTAGTGTACACGAAGTCGAGGCGGACGTCGTCGCGGCAGCGACGACGGATGCCGAGACGAGCCCGTGACATCAGAGCCTCACCAGCTTAGTGTACGCGAAGTCGAGGCGGACGTTGTCGCGGCAGCGACGACGGACGCCGAGATGAGCCCGTGAGATCAGAGCCTCACCAGTTTAGTGTACGCGAAGTCGAGGCAGACGTCGTCGCGGCAGCGACAACGGACGCCGAGACGAGCCCGTGACATCAGAGCCTCACGAGCTTAGTGTACGCGAAGTCGAGGCGGACGTCGTCGCGGCAGCGACGACGGACGCCGAGACGAGCCCGTGTCATCAGAGCCTCACCAGCTTAGTGTACCCGAAGTCGAGGCGAACATCGTCGCGGCAGCGACGACGGACGCCGAGACGAGCCCGTGACATCAGAGCCTCACCAGCTATCATAGGGATTAGGGTGGGGGGGAGGATGGCACCCTTTTATATACCTTTCAAAATTAAAGGGAAACAGAAGTGAACCACTGTGCTTAGTGTAGGTACGCGAAGTTGAGGCGGACGTCGTCGCGGCAACAACGACGGACGCCGAGACGAGCCCGTGACATCAAAGCCTCACCAGCTTAGTGTACGCGAAGTCGAGGCGGACGTCGTCGCGGCAGCGACGACGGACGCCGAGACGAGCCCGTGACATCAGAGCCTCACCAGTTTAGTGTACGCGAAGTCGAGGCAGACGTCGTCGCGGCAGCGACAACGGACGCCAAGACGAACCCGTGACATCAGAGCCTCACCAGCTTCGTGTACGCGAAGTCGAGGCAGACGTCGTCGCGGCAGCGACGACGGACGCCGAGACAAGCCCGTGACATCAGAGCCTCACCATCTTAGTGTACGCGAAGTCGAGGCAGACGTTGTTGCGCCAGCGACGACGGACGCCGAGATGAGCCCGTGAGATCAGAGCCTCACCAGTTTAGTGTACGCGAAGTCGAGGTAGACGTCGTCGCGGCAGCGACAACGGACGCCGAGACGAGCCCGTGTAATCAGAGCCTCACCAGCTTAGTGTACGCGAAGTCGAGGCGGACGTCGTCGCGGCAGCAACGACGGACGCCGAGACGAGCTCGTGACATCAGAGCCTCACCAACTATCTTAGGGTTTAGGGTGGGGGGGAGGATGGCACCCTTTTATATACCTTTCAAAATGAAAGGGAAACAGAACTGAACCACTGTGCTTAGTGTAGGTACGCGAAGTCGAGGCGAACATCGTCGCGGCCGCGACGACGGACGCCGAGACGAGCCCGTGACCTCAAAGCCTCACCAGCTTAGTGTACGCGAAGTCGAGGCGGACGTCGTCGCGGCAGCGACGACGAACGTCGAGACGAGCCCGTGAAATCAGAGCCTCACCAGATATCTTAGGGTTTAGGGTGGGGGGGAGGATGTCACCCTTTTATATATCTTTCAAAATGAAAAGGAAACAGAAGTTAACCACTGTGCTTAGTGTAGGTACGCGAAGTTGAGGCGGACGTCGTCGCGGCAACGACGACGGACGCCGAGACGAGCCCGTGACATCAAAGCCTCACCAGCTTAGTGTACGCGAAGTCGAGGCGGACGTCGTCGCGGCAGCGACGACGGACGCCGAGACGAGCCCGTGACATCAGAGCCTCACAAGCTTAGTGTACCCGAAGTCGAGGCGAACATCGTCGCGGCAGCGACGACGGACGCCGAGACGAGCCCGTGACATCAGAGCCTCACCAGCTATCATAGGGATTAGGGTGGGGGGGAGGATGGCACCCTTTTATATACCTTTCAAAATTAAAGGGAAACAGAAGTGAACCACTGTGCTTAGTGTAGGTACGCGAAGTTGAGGCGGACGTCGTCGCGGCAACGACGACGGACGCCGAGACGAGCCCGTGACATCAAAGCCTCACCAGCTTAGTGTACGCGAAGTCGAGGCGGACGTCGTCGCGGCAGCGACGACGGACGCCGAGACGAGCCCGTGACATCAGAGCCTCACCAGTTTAGTGTACGCGAAGTCGAGGCAGACGTCGTCGCGGCAGCGACACCGGACGCCGAGACGAACCCGTGACATCAGAGCCTCACCAGCTTCGTGAACGCGAAGTCGAGGCGGACGTCGTCGCGGCAGCGACGACGGACGCCGAGACGAGCCCGTGACATCAAAGCTCACCAGCTTAGTGTACGCGAAGTCGAGGCGGACGTCGTCGCGGCAGCGACGACGGACGCCGAGACGAGCCCGTGACATAAGAGCCTCACCAGCTTACTGTACGCGAAGTCGAGGCGGACGTCGTCGTGGCAACGACGACGGACGCAGAGACGAGCCCGTGACATCAAAGACTCACCAGCTTGGTGTACGCGAAGTCGAGGCGGACGTCGTCGCGGCAGCGACGACGGACGCTGAGACGAGCCCGTGACATCAGAGCCTCACCAGCTATCTTAGGGTTTAGGGTGGGGGGGAGGATGGCACCCTTTAATATATCTTTCAAAATGAAAAGGAAACAGAAGTGAACCACTGTGCTTAGTGTAGGTTCGCGAAGTCGAGGCGGACGTCGTCGCGGCAGCGACGACGGACGCCGAGACGAGCCCGTGACCTCAAAGCCTCACCAGCTTAGTGTACGCGAAGTCAAGGCGGACGTCGTCGCGGCAGCGACGACGGACGCCGAGACGAGCCCGTGACATAAGAGCCTCACCAGCTTACTGTACGCGAAGTCGAGGCGGACGTCGTCGTGGCAACGACGACGGACGCAGAGACGAGCCCATGACATCAAAGACTCACCAGCTTGGTGTATGCGAAGTCGAGGCGGACGTCGTCGCGGCAGCGACGACGGACGCTGAGACGAGCCCGTGACATCAGAGCCTCACCAGCTATCTTACGGTTTAGGGCGGGGGGGGGGTTGTGGGAGGATGGCACACTTTTATATACCTTTCAAAATGAAAAGGAAACAGAAGTGAACCACTGTGCTTAGTGTAGGTACGCGAAGGCGAGGCGTACGTCGTCGCGGCAGCGACGACGGACGCCGAGATGAGCCCGTGACATCAAAGCCTCACCAGCTTAGTGTACGCGAAGTCAAGGCGGTCGTCGTCGCGGCAGCGACGACGGACGCCGAGACGAGCCCGTGACATCAGAGCCTCACCAGTTTAGTGTACGCGAAGTCGAGGCAGACGTCGTCGCGGCAGCGACACCGGACGCCGAGACGAACCCGTGACATCAGAGCCTCACCAGCTTCGTGAACGCGAAGTCGAGGCGGACGTCGTCGCGGCAGCGACGACGGACGCCGAGACGAGCCCGTGACATCAAAGCCTCACCAGCTTAGTGTACGCGAAGTCGAGGCGGACGTCGTCGCGGCAGCGACGACGGACGCCGAGACGAGCCCGTGACATAAGAGCCTCACCAGCTTACTGTACGCGAAGTCGAGGCGGACGTCGTCGTGGCAACGACGACGGACGCAGAGACGAGCCCGTGACATCAAAGACTCACCAGCTTGGTGTACGCGAAGTCGAGGCGGACGTCGTCGCGGCAGCGACGACGGACGCTGAGACGAGCCCGTGACATCAGAGCCTCACCAGCTATCTTAGGGTTTAGGGTGGGGGGGAGGATGGCACCCTTTTATATATCTTTCAAAATGAAAAGGAAACAGAAGTGAACCACTGTGCTTAGTGTAGGTTCGCGAAGTCGAGGCGGACGTCGTCGCGGCAGCGACGACGGACGACGAGACGAGCCCGTGACATCAAAGCCTCACCAGCTTAGTGTACGCGAAGTCAAGGCGGACGTCGTCGCGGCAGCGACGACGGACGCCGAGACGAGCCCGTGACATAAGAGCCTCACCAGCTTACTGTACGCGAAGTCGAGGCGGACGTCGTCGTGGCAACGACGACGGACGCAGAGACGAGCCCATGACATCAAAGACTCACCAGCTTGGTGTATGCGAAGTCGAGGCGGACGTCGTCGCGGCAGCGACGACGGACGCTGAGACGAGCCCGTGACATCAGAGCCTCACCAGCTATCTTACGGTTTAGGGCGGGGGGGGGGGGGTGGTGGGAGGATGGCACACTTTTATATACCTTTCAAAATGAAAAGGAAACAGAAGTGAACCACTGTGCTTAGTGTAGGTACGCGAAGGCGAGGCGTACGTCGTCGCGGCAGCGACGACGGACGCCGAGATGAGCCCGTGACATCAAAGCCTCACCAGCTTAGTGTACGCGAAGTCGAGGCGGACGTCGTCGCGGCAGCGACGACGGACGCCGAGACGAGCCCGTGACATCAGAGCCTCACCAGTTTAGTGTACGCGAAGTCGAGGCAGACGTCGTCGCGGCAGCGACAACGGACGCCGAGACGAGCCCGTGACATCAGAGCCTCACCAGCTTAGTGTACACGAAGTCGAGGCGGACGTCGTCGCGGCAGCGACGACGGATGCCGAGACGAGCCCGTGACATCAGAGCCTCACCAGCTTAGTGTACGCGAAGTCGAGGCGGTTCGTGTACGCGAAGTCGAGGCGGACGTCGTCGCGGCAGCAACGACGGATGCCGAGACGAGCCCGTAACATCAGAGCCTCAGCAGCTTAGTGTACGCGAAGTCGAGGCGGACGTTGTCGCGGCAGCGACGACGGACGCCGAGATGAGCCCGTGAGATCAGAGCCTCACCAGTTTAGTGTACGCGAAGTCGAGGCAGACGTCGTCGCGGCAGCGACAACGGACGCCGAGACGAGCCCGTGACATCAGAGCCTCACCAGCTTAGTGTACGCGAAGTCGAGGCGGACGTCGTCGCGGCAGCGACGACGGACCCCGAGACGAGCCCGTGACATCAGAGCCTCACCAGCTTAGTGTACCCGAAGTCGAGGCGAACATCGTCGCGGCAGCGACGACGGACGCCGAGACGAGCCCGTGACATCAGAGCCTCACCAGCTATCGTAGGGATTAGGGTGGGGGGGAGGATGGCACCCTTTTATATACCTTTCAAAATTAAAGGGAAACAGAAGTGAACCACTGTGCTTAGTGTAGGTACGCGAAGTTGAGGCGGACGTCGTCGCGGCAACAACGACGGACGCCGAGACGAGCCCGTGACATCAAAGCCTCACCAGCTTAGTGTACGCGAAGTCGAGGCGGACGTCGTCGCGGCAGCGACGACGGACGCCGAGACGAGCCCGTGACATCAGAGCCTCACCAGTTTAGTGTACGCGAAGTCGAGGCAGACGTCGTCGCGGCAGCGACAACGGACGCCAAGACGAACCCGTGACATCAGAGCCTCACCAGCTTCGTGTACGCGAAGTCGAGGCAGACGTCGTCGCGGCAGCGACGACGGACGCCGAGACAAGCCCGTGACATCAGAGCCTCACCATCTTAGTGTACGCGAAGTCGAGGCAGACGTTGTTGCGCCAGCGACGACGGACGCCGAGATGAGCCCGTGAGATCAGAGCCTCACCAGTTTAGTGTACGCGAAGTCGAGGTAGACGTCGTCGCGGCAGCGACAACGGACGCCGAGACGAGCCCGTGTAATCAGAGCCTCACAAGCTTAGTGTACGCGAAGTCGAGGCGGACGTCGTCGCGGCAGCAACGACGGACGCCGAGACGAGCTCGTGACATCAGAGCCTCACCAACTATCTTAGGGTTTAGGGTGGGGGGGAGGATGGCACCCTTTTATATACCTTTCAAAATGAAAGGGAAACAGAACTGAACCACTGTGCTTAGTGTAGGTACGCGAAGTCGAGGCGAACATCGTCGCGGCCGCGACGACGGACGCCGAGACGAGCCCGTGACCTCAAAGCCTCACCAGCTTAGTGTACGCGAAGTCGAGGCGGACGTCGTCGCGGCAGCGACGACGAACATCGAGACGAGCCCGTGAAATCAGAGCCTCACCAGATATCTTAGGGTTTAGGGTGGGGGGGAGGATGTCACCCTTTTATATATCTTTCAAAATGAAAAGGAAACAGAAGTTAACCACTGTGCTTAGTGTAGGTACGCGAAGTTGAGGCGGACGTCGTCGCGGCAACGACGACGGACGCCGAGACGAGCCCGTGACATCAAAGCCTCACCAGCTTAGTGTACGCGAAGTCGAGGCGGACGTCGTCGCGGCAGCGACGACGGACGCCGAGACGAGCCCGTGACATCAGAGCCTCACCAGTTTAGTGTACGCGAAGTCGAGGCAGACGTCGTCGCGGCAGCGACAACGGACGCCGAGACGAACCCGTGACATCAGAGCCTCACCAGCTTCGTGTACGCGAAGTCGAGGCGGACGTCGTCACGGCAGCGACGACTGACGCCGAGACAAGCCCGTGACATCAGAGCCTCACCATCTTAGTGTACGCGAAGTCGAGGCGGACGTCGTTGCGCCAGCGACGACGGACGCCGAGATGAGCCCGTGAGATCAGAGCCTCACCAGTTTCGTGTACGCGAAGTCGAGGCAGACGTCGTCGCGGCAGCGACAACGGACGCCGAGACGAGCCCGTGACATCAGAGCCTCACCAGCTTAGTGTACGCGAAGTCGAGGCGGACGTCGTCGCGGCAGCGACGACGGACGCCGAGACGAGCCCGTGACATCAGAGCCTCACCAACTATCTTAGGGTTTAGGGTGGGGGGGAGGATGGCACCCTTTTATATACCTTTCAAAATGAAAGGGAAACAGAACTGAACCACTGTGCTTAGTGTAGGTACGCGAAGTCGAGCCGAACATCGTCGCGGCAGCGACGACGGACGCCGAGACGAGCCCGTAACCTCACAGCCTCACCAGCTTAGTGTACGCGAAGTCGAGGCGGACGTCGTCGCGGCAGCGACGACGAACGTCGAGACGAGCCCGTGAAATTAGAGCCTCACCAGATATCTTAGGGTTTAGGGTGGGGGGGAGGAGGGCACCCTTTTATATATCTTTCAAAATGAAAAGGAAACAGAAGTGAACCACTGTGCTTAGTGTAGGTACGCGAAGTTGAGGCAGACGTCGTCGCGGCAGCGACGACGGACGCCGAGACGAGCCCGTGACATCAAAGCCTCACCAGCTTAGTGTACGCGAAGTCGAGGCGGACGTCGTCGCGGCAGCGACGACGGACGCCGAGACGAGCCCGTGACATAAGAGCCTCACCAGCTTACTTTACGCGAAGTCGAGGCGGACGTCGTCGTGGCAACGACGACGGACGCAGAGACGAGCCCGTGACATCAAAGACTCACCAGCTTGGTGTACGGGAAGTCGAGGCGGACGTCGTCGCGGCAGCGACGACGGACGCTGAGACGAGCCCGTGACATCAGATCCTCACCAGCTATCTTACTGTTTAGGGAGGGGGGGTGGTCGGAGGATGGCACACTTTTATATACCTTTCAAAATGAAAAGGAAACAGAAGTGAACCACTGTGCTTAGTGTAGGTACGCGAAGGCGAGGCGGACGTCGTCGCGGCAGCGATGACGGTCGCCGAGATGAGCCCGTGACATCAAAGCCTCACCAGCTTAGTGTACGCGAAGTCGAGGCGGACGTCGTCGCGGCAGCGACGACGGACGCCGAGACGAGCCCGTGACATCAGAGCCTCACCAGTTTAGTGTACGCGAAGTCGAGGCAGACGTCGTCGCGGTAGCGACAACGGACGCCGAGACGAGCCCGTGACATCAGAGCCTCACCAGCTTAGTGTACGCGAAGTCGAGGCGGACGTCGTCGCGGCAGCGACGACGGACGCCGAGACGAGCCCGTGACATCAGAGCCTCACCAGCTTAGTGTACGCGAAGTCGAGGCGGACGTCGTCGCGGCAGCGACGACGGACGCCGAGATGAGCTCGTGAGATCAGAGCCTCACCAGTTTAGTGTACGCGAAGTCGAGGCAGACGTCATCGCGGCAGCGACAACGGACGCCGAGACGAGCCCGTGACATCAGAGCCTCACCAGCTTAGTGTACGCGAAGTCGAGGTGGACGTCGTCGCGGCAGCGACGACGGACGCCGAGACGAGCCCGTGACATCAGAGCCTCACCAACTATCTTAGGGTTTAGGGTGGGGGGGAGGATGGCACCCTTTTATATACCTTTCAAAATAAAAAGGGAAACAGAACTGAACCACTGTTCTTAGTGTAGGTACGCGAAGTCGAGGCGAACGTCGTCGCGGCAGCGACGATGGACGCCGAGACGAGCGCGTGACATCAAAGCCTCACCAGCTTAGTGTATGCGAAGTCGAGGCGGACGTCGTCGCGGCAGCGACGACGGACGCCGAGACGAGCCCGTGACATAAGAGCCTCACCAGCTTACTGTACGCGAAGTCGAGGCAGACGTCGTCGCGGCAGCGACAACGGACGCCGAGACGAGCCCGTGACATCAGAGCCTCACCAGCTTAGTGTACGCGAAGTCGAGGCGGACGTCGTCGCGGCAGCGACGACGGACGCCGAGACGAGCCCGTGACATCAGAGCCTCACCAGCTTTGTGTACGCGAAGTCGAGGCGGACGTCGTCGCGGAAGCGACGACGGACGCTGAGACGAGCCCGTGTAATCAGAGCCTCACCAGCTATCTTACGGTTTAGGGCGGGGGGGGGGTGGTGGGAGGATGGCACACTTTTATATACCTTTCAAAATGAAAAGGAAACAGAAGTGAACCACTGTGCTTAGTGTAGGTACGCGAAGGCGAGGCGGACGTCATCGCGGCAGCGACGACGGACGCCGAGACGAGCCCGTGACATCAAAGCCTCACCAGCTTAGTGTACGCGAAGTCGAGGCGGACGTCGTCGCGGCAGCGACGACGGACGCCGAGACGAGCCCGTGACATCAGAGCCTCACCAGTTTAGTGTACGCGAAGTCGAGGCAAACGTCGTCGCGGCAGCGACAACGGACGCCGCGACGAGCCCGTGACATCAGAGCCTCACCAGCTTAGTGTACGCGAAGTCGAGGCGGACGTCGTCGCGGCAGCGACCACGAACGCCGAGACGAGCCCGTGACATCAGAGCCTCACCAGCTTAGTGTACGCGAAGTCGAGGCGGACGTCGTCGCGGCAGCGACGACGGACGCAGAGATGAGCCCGTGAGATCAGAGCCTCACCAGTTTAGTGTACGCGAAGTCGAGGCAGACGTCATCGCGGCAGCGACAACGGACGCCGAGACGAGCCCGTGACATCAGAGCCTCACCAGCTTAGTGTACGCGAAGTCGAGGCGGACGTCGTCGCGGCAGCGACGACGGACGCCGAGACGAGCCCGTGACATCAGAGCCTCACCAACTATGTTAGGGTTTAGGGTGGGGGGGAGGATGGCACCCTTTTATATACCTTTCAAAATAAAAGGGAAACAGAACTGAACCACTGTGCTTAGTGTAGGTACGCGAAGTCGAGGCGAACGTCGTCGCGGCAGCGACGATGGACGCCGAGACGAGCCCGTGACATCAAAGCCTCACCAGCTTAGTGTATGCGAAGTCGAGGCGGACGTCGTCGCGGCAGCGACGACGGACGCCGAGACGAGCCCGTGACATAAGAGCCTCACCAGCTTACTGTACGCGAAGTCGAGGCAGACGTCGTCGCGGCAGCGACAACGGACGCCGAGACGAGCCCGTGACACCAGAGCCTCACCAGCTTAGTGTACGCGAAGTCGAGGCGGACGTCGTCGCGGCAGCGACGACGGATGCCGAGACGAGCCCGTGACATCAGAGCCTCACCAGCTTAGTGTACGCGAAGTCGAGGCGGACGTTGTCGCGGCAGCGACGACGGACGCCGAGATGAGCCCGTGAGATCAGAGCCTCACCAGTTTAGTGTACGCGAAGTCGAGGCAGACGTCGTCGCGGCAGCGACGACGGAAGCCGAGACGAGCCCGTGACATCAGAGCCTCACCAGCTTAGTGTACCCGAAGTCGAGGCGAACATCGTCGCGGCAGCAACGACGGACGCCGAGACGAGCCCGTGACATAAGAGCCTCACCAGCTTACTGTACGCGAAGTCGAGGCGGACGTCGTCGTGGCAACGACGACGGACGCAGAGACGAGCCCGTGACATCAAAGACTCACCATCTTGGTGTACTTGAAGTCGAGGCGGACGTCGTCGCGGCAGCGACGACGGACGCTGAGACGAGCCCGTGACATCAGAGCCTCACCAGCTATCTTACTGTTTAGGGGGGGGGGGTGGTGGGAGAATGGCACACTTTTATATACCTTTCAAAATGAAAAGGAAACAGAAGTGAACCACTGTGCTTAGTGTAGGTACGCGAAGGCGAGGCGGACGTCATCGCGGCAGCGACGACGGACGCCGAGACGAGCCCGTGACATCAAAGCCTCACCAGCTTAGTGTACGCGAAGTCGAGGCGGACTTCGTCGCGGTAGCGACGACGGACGCCGAGACGAGCCCGTGACATCAGAGCCTTACCAGCTATCATAGGGATTAGGGTGGGGGGGGGAGGATGGCACCCTTTTATATACCTTTCAAAATGAAAGGGAAACAAAAGTGAACCACTGTGCTTAGTGTAGGTACGCGAAGTTGAGGCGGACGTCGTCGCGGCAGCGGCGACGGACGCCGAGATGAGCCCGTGACATCAAAGCCTCACCAGCTTAGTGTACGCGAAGTCGAGGCGGACGTCGTCGCGGCAGCGACGACGGACGCCGAGACGAGCCCGTGACATCAGAGCCTCACCAGTTTAGTGTACGCGAAGTCGAGGCAGACGTCGTCGCGGCAGCGACAACGGACGCCGAGACGAGCCCGTGACATCAGAGCCTCACCAGCTTAGTGTACGCGAAGTCGAGGCGGACGTCGTCGCGGCAGCGACCACGAACGCCGAGACGAGCCCGTGACATCAGAGCCTCACCAGCTTAGTGTACGCGAAGTCGAGGCGGACGTCGTCGCGGCAGCGACGACGGACGCCGAGATGAGCCCGTGAGATCAGAGCCTCACCAGTTTAGTGTACGCGAAGTCGAGGCAGACGTCATCGCGGCAGCGACAACGGACGCCGAGACGAGCCCGTGACATCAGAGCCTCACCAGCTTAGTGTACGCGAAGTCGAGGCGGACGTCGTCACGGCAGCGACGACGGACGCCGAGACGAGCCCGTGACATCAGAGCCTCACCAACTATGTTAGGGTTTAGGGTGGGGGGGAGGATGGCACCCTTTTATATACCTTTCAAAATAAAAGGGAAACAGAACTGAACCACTGTGCTTAGTGTAGGTACGCTTAGTCGAGGCGAACGTCGTCGCGGCAGCGACGATGGACTCCGAGACGAGCCCGTGACATCAAAGCCTCACCAGCTTAGTGTATGCGAAGTCGAGGCGGACGTCGTCGCGGCAGCGACGACGGACGCCGAGACGAGCCCGTGACATAAGAGCCTCACCAGCTTACTGTACGCGAAGTCGAGGCAGACGTCGTCGCGGCAGCGACAACGGACGCCGAGACGAGCCCGTGACACCAGAGCCTCACCAGCTTAGTGTACGCGAAGTCGAGGCGGATGTCGTCGCGGCAGCGACGACGGACGCCGAGACGAGCCCGTGACATCAGAGCCTCACCAGCTTAGTGTACGCGAAGTCGAGGCGGACGTCGTCGCGGCAGCGACGACGGAAGCCGAGACGAGCCCGTGACATCAGAGCCTCACCAGCTTAGTGTACCCGAAGTCGAGGCGAACATCGTCGCGGCAGCAACGACGGACGCCGAGACGAGCCCGTGACATAAGAGCCTCACCAGCTTACTGTACGCGAAGTCGAGGCGGACGTCGTCGTGGCAACGACGACGGACGCAGAGACGAGCCCGTGACATCAAAGACTCACCAGCTTGGTGTACGCGAAGTCGAGGCGGACGTCGTCGCGGCAGCGACGACGGACGCTGAGACGAGCCCGTGACATCAGAGCCTCACCAGCTATCTTACTGTTTAGGGAGGGGGGGTGGTGGGAGGATGGCACACTTTTATATACCTTTCAAAATGAAAAGGAAACAGAAGTGAACCACTGTGCTTAGTGTAGGTACGCGAAGGCGAGGCGGACGTCGTCGCGGCAGCGACGACGGTCGCCGAGATGAGCCCGTGACATCAAAGCCTCACCAGCTTAGTGTACGCGAAGTCGAGGCGGACGTCGTCGCGGCAGCGACGACGGACGCCGAGACGAGCCCATGACATCAGAGCCTCACCAGTTTAGTGTACGCGAAGTCGAGGCAGACGTCGTCGCGGCAGCGACAACGGACGCCGAGACGAGCCCGTGACATCAGAGCCTCACCAGCTTAGTGTACGCGAAGTCGAGGCGGACGTCGTCGCGGCAGCGACGACGGACGCCGAGACGAGCCCGTGACATCAGAGCCTCACCAGCTATCATAGGGATTAGGGTGGGGGGAGGATGGCACCCTTTTATATACCTTTCAAAATTAAAGGGAAACAGAAGTGAACCACTGTGCTTAGTGTAGGTACGCGAAGTTGAGGCGGACGTCGTCGCGGCAACGACGACGGACGCCGAGACGAGCCCGTGACATCAAAGCCTCACCAGCTTAGTGTACGCGAAGTCGAGGCGGACGTCGTCGCGGCAGCGACGACGGACGCCGAGACGAGCCCGTGACATCAGAGCCTCACCAGTTTAGTGTACGCGAAGTCGAGGCAGACGTCGTCGCGGCAGCGACACCGGACGCCGAGACGAACCCGTGACATCAGAGCCTCACAACCTTCGTGAACGCGAAGTCGAGGCAGACGTCGTCGCGGCAGCGACGACGGACGCCGAGACGAGCCCGTGACATCAAAGCCTCACCAGCTTAGTGTACGCGAAGTCGAGGCGGACGTCGTCGCGGCAGCGACGACGGACGCCGAGACGAGCCCGTGACATAAGAGCCTCACCAGCTTACTGTACGCGAAGTCGAGGCGGACGTCGTCGTGGCAACGACGACGGACGCAGAGACGAGCCCGTGACATCAAAGACTCACCAGCTTGGTGTACGCGAAGTCGAGGCGGACGTCGTCGCGGCAGCGACGACGGACGCTGAGACGAGCCCGTGACATCAGAGCCTCACCAGCTATCTTACTGTTTAGGGAGGGGGGGGTGGTGGGAGGATGGCACACTTTTATATACCTTTCAAAATGAAAAGGAAACAGAAGTGAACCACTGTGCTTAGTGTAGGTACGCGAAGGCGAGGCGGACGTCATCGCGGCAGCGACGACGGACGCCGAGACGAGCCCGTGACATCAAAGCCTCACCAGCTTAGTGTACGCGAAGTCGAGGCGGACTTCGTCGCGGTAGCGACGACGGACGCCGAGACGAGCCCGTGACATCAGAGCCTTACCAGCTATCATAGGGATTAGGGTGGGGGGGGAGGATGGCACCCTTTTATATACCTTTCAAAATGAAAGGGAAACAAAAGTGAACCACTGTGCTTAGTGTAGGTACGCGAAGTTGAGGCGGACGTCGTCGCGGCAGCGGCGACGGACGCCGAGATGAGCCCGTGACATCAAAGCCTCACCAGCTTAGTGTACGCGAAGTCGAGGCGGACGTCGTCGCGGCAGCGACGACGGACGCCGAGACGAGCCCGTGACATCAGAGCCTCACCAGTTTAGTGTACGCGAAGTCGAGGCAGACGTCGTCGCGGCAGCGACAACGGACGCCGAGACGAGCCCGTGACATCAGAGCCTCACCAGCTTAGTGTACGCGAAGTCGAGGCGGACGTCGTCGCGGCAGCGACCACGAACGCCGAGACGAGCCCGTGACATCAGAGCCTCACCAGCTTAGTGTACGCGAAGTCGAGGCGGACGTCGTCGCGGCAGCGACGACGGACGCCGAGATGAGCCCGTGAGATCAGAGCCTCACCAGTTTAGTGTACGCGAAGTCGAGGCAGACGTCATCGCGGCAGCGACAACGGACGCCGAGACGAGCCCGTGACATCAGAGCCTCACCAGCTTAGTGTACGCGAAGTCGAGGCGGACGTCGTCACGGCAGCGACGACGGACGCCGAGACGAGCCCGTGACATCAGAGCCTCACCAACTATGTTAGGGTTTAGGGTGGGGGGGAGGATGGCACCCTTTTATATACCTTTCAAAATAAAAGGGAAACAGAACTGAACCACTGTGCTTAGTGTAGGTACGCGAAGTCGAGGCGAACGTCGTCGCGGCAGCGACGATGGACTCCGAGACGAGCCCGTGACATCAAAGCCTCACCAGCTTAGTGTATGCGAAGTCGAGGCGGACGTCGTCGCGGCAGCGACGACGGACGCCGAGACGAGCCCGTGACATAAGAGCCTCACCAGCTTACTGTACGCGAAGTCGAGGCAGACGTCGTCGCGGCAGCGACAACGGACGCCGAGACGAGCCCGTGACACCAGAGCCTCACCAGCTTAGTGTACGCGAAGTCGAGGCGGACGTCGTCGCGGCAGCGACGACGGATGCCGAGACGAGCCCGTGACATCAGAGCCTCACCAGCTTAGTGTACGCGAAGTCGAGGCGGACGTTGTCGCGGCAGCGACGACGGACGCCGAGATGAGCCCGTGAGATCAGAGCCTCACCAGTTTAGTGTACGCGAAGTCGAGGCAGACGTCGTCGCGGCAGCGACAACGGACGCCGAGACGAGCCCGTGACATCAGAGCCTCACCAGCTTAGTGTACGCGAAGTCGAGGCGGACGTCGTCGCGGCAGCGACGACGGAAGCCGAGACGAGCCCGTGACATCAGAGCCTCACCAGCTTAGTGTACCCGAAGTCGAGGCGAACATCGTCGCGGCAGCAACGACGGACGCCGAGACGAGCCCGTGACATAAGAGCCTCACCAGCTTACTGTACGCGAAGTCGAGGCGGACGTCGTCGTGGCAACGACGACGGACGCAGAGACGAGCCCGTGACATCAAAGACTCACCAGCTTGGTGTACGCGAAGTCGAGGCGGACGTCGTCGCGGCAGCGACGACGGACGCTGAGACGAGCCCGTGACATCAGAGCCTCACCAGCTATCTTACTGTTTAGGGAGGGGGGGTGGTGGGAGGATGGCACACTTTTATATACCTTTCAAAATGAAAAGGAAACAGAAGTGAACCACTGTGCTTAGTGTAGGTACGCGAAGGCGAGGCGGACGTCGTCGCGGCAGCGACGACGGTCGCCGAGATGAGCCCGTGACATCAAAGCCTCACCAGCTTAGTGTACGCGAAGTCGAGGCGGACGTCGTCGCGGCAGCGACGACGGACGCCGAGACGAGCCCATGACATCAGAGCCTCACCAGTTTAGTGTACGCGAAGTCGAGGCAGACGTCGTCGCGGCAGCGACAACGGACGCCGAGACGAGCCCGTGACATCAGAGCCTCACCAGCTTAGTGTACGCGAAGTCGAGGCGGACGTCGTCGCGGCAGCGACGACGGACGCCGAGACGAGCCCGTGACATCAGAGCCTCACCAGCTATCATAGGGATTAGGGTGGGGGGAGGATGGCACCCTTTTATATACCTTTCAAAATTAAAGGGAAACAGAAGTGAACCACTGTGCTTAGTGTAGGTACGCGAAGTTGAGGCGGACGTCGTCGCGGCAACGACGACGGACGCCGAGACGAGCCCGTGACATCAAAGCCTCACCAGCTTAGTGTACGCGAAGTCGAGGCGGACGTCGTCGCGGCAGCGACGACGGACGCCGAGACGAGCCCGTGACATCAGAGCCTCACCAGTTTAGTGTACGCGAAGTCGAGGCAGACGTCGTCGCGGCAGCGACACCGGACGCCGAGACGAACCCGTGACATCAGAGCCTCACAACCTTCGTGAACGCGAAGTCGAGGCAGACGTCGTCGCGGCAGCGACGACGGACGCCGAGACGAGCCCGTGACATCAAAGCCTCACCAGCTTAGTGTACGCGAAGTCGAGGCGGACGTCGTCGCGGCAGCGACGACGGACGCCGAGACGAGCCCGTGACATAAGAGCCTCACCAGCTTACTGTACGCGAAGTCGAGGCGGACGTCGTCGTGGCAACGACGACGGACGCAGAGACGAGCCCGTGACATCAAAGACTCACCAGCTTGGTGTACGCGAAGTCGAGGCGGACGTCGTCGCGGCAGCGACGACGGACGCTGAGACGAGCCCGTGACATCAGAGCCTCACCAGCTATCTTACTGTTTAGGGAGGGGGGGGTGGTGGGAGGATGGCACACTTTTATATACCTTTCAAAATGAAAAGGAAACAGAAGTGAACCACTGTGCTTAGTGTAGGTACGCGAAGGCGAGGCGGACGTCGTCGCGGCAGTGACGACGGTCGCCGAGATGAGCCCGTGACATCAAAGCCTCACCAGCTTAGTGTACGCGAAGTCGAGGCGGACGTCGTCGCGGCAGCGACGACGGACGCCGAGACGAGCCCATGACATCAGAGCCTCACCAGTTTAGTGTACGCGAAGTCGAGGCAGACGTCGTCGCGGCAGCGACAACGGACGCCGAGACGAGCCCGTGACATCAGAGCCTCACCAGCTTAGTGTACGCGAAGTCGAGGCGGACGTCGTCGCGGCAGCGACGACGGACGCCGAGACGAGCCCGTGACATCAGAGCCTCACCAGCTATCATAGGGATTAGGGTGGGGGGAGGATGGCACCCTTTTATATACCTTTCAAAATTAAAGGGAAACAGAAGTGAACCACTGTGCTTAGTGTAGGTACGCGAAGTTGAGGCGGACGTCGTCGCGGCAACGACGACGGACGCCGAGACGAGCCCGTGACATCAAAGCCTCACCAGCTTAGTGTACGCGAAGTCGAGGCGGACGTCGTCGCGGCAGCGACGACGGACGCCGAGACGAGCCCGTGACATCAGAGCCTCACCAGTTTAGTGTACGCGAAGTCGAGGCAGACGTCGTCGCGGCAGCGACAACGGACGCCGAGACGAACCCGTGACATCAGAGCCTCACCAGCTTCGTGTACGCGAAGTCGAGGCGGACGTCGTCACGGCAGCGACGACGGACGCCGAGACAAGCCCGTGACATCAGAGCCTCACCATCTTAGTGTACGCGAAGTCGAGGCGGACGTCGTTGCGCCAGCGACGACGGACGCCGAGATGAGCCCGTGAGATCAGAGCCTCACCAGTTTAGTGTACGCGAAGTCGAGGCAGACGTCGTCGCGGCAGCGACAACGGACGCCGAGACGAGCCCGTGACATCAGAGCCTCACCAGCTTAGTGTACGCGAAGTCGAGGCGGACGTCGTCGCGGCAGCGACGACGGAAGCCGAGACGAGCCCGTGACATCAGAGCCTCACCAGCTTAGTGTACGCGAAGTCGAGGCGGACGTCGTCGCGGCAGCGACGACGGAAGCCGAGACGAGCCCGTGACATCAGAGCCTCACCAGCTTAGTGTACCCGAAGTCGAGGCGAACATCGTCGCGGCAGCAACGACGGACGCCGAGACGAGCCCGTGACATCAGAGCCTCACCAGCTTAGTGTACCCGAAGTCGAGGCGAACATCGTCGCGGCAGCAACGACGGACGCCGAGACGAGCCCGTGACATCAAAGCCTCACCAGCTTAGTGTACGCGAAGTCGAGGCGGACGTCGTCGCGGCAGCGACGACGGACGCCGAGACGAGCCCGTGACATCAGAGCCTCACCAGTTTAGTGTACGCGAAGTCGAGGCAGACGTCGTCGCGGCAGCGACAACGGACGCCGAGACGAACCCGTGACACCAGAGCCTCACCAGCTTAGTGTACGCGAAGTCGAGGCGGACGTCGTCGCGGCAGCGACGACGGATGCCGAGACGAGCCCGTGACATCAGAGCCTCACCAGCTTAGTGTACGCGAAGTCGAGGCGGACGTTGTCGCGGCAGCGACGACGGACGCCGAGATGAGCCCGTGAGATCAGAGCCTCACCAGTTTAGTGTACGCGAAGTCGAGGCAGACGTCGTCGCGGCAGCGACAACGGACGCCGAGACGAGCCCGTGACATCAGAGCCTCACCAGCTTAGTGTACGCGAAGTCGAGGCGGACGTCGTCGCGGCAGCGACGATGGAAGCCGAGACGAGCCCGTGACATCAGAGCCTCACCAGCTTAGTGTACCCGAAGTCGAGGCGAACATCGTCGCGGCAGCAACGACGGACGCCGAGACGAGCCCGTGACATAAGAGCCTCACCAGCTTACTGTACGCGAAGTCGAGGCGGACGTCGTCGTGGCAACGACGACGGACGCAGAGACGAGCCCGTGACATCAAAGACTCACCAGCTTGGTGTACGCGAAGTCGAGGCGGACGTCGTCGCGGCAGCGACGACGGACGCTGAGACGAGCCCGTGACATCAGAGCCTCACCAGCTATCTTACTGTTTAGGGAGGGGGGGTGGTGGGAGGATGGCACACTTTTATATACCTTTCAAAATGAAAAGGAAACAGAAGTGAACCACTGTGCTTAGTGTAGGTACGCGAAGGCGAGGCGGACGTCGTCGCGGCAGCGACGACGGTCGCCGAGATGAGCCCGTGACATCAAAGCCTCACCAGCTTAGTGTACGCGAAGTCGAGGCGGACGTCGTCGCGGCAGCGACGACGAACGCCGAGACGAGCCCATGACATCAGAGCCTCACCAGCTTAGTGTACGCGAAGTCGAGGCGGACGTCGTCGCGGCAGCGACGACGGACGCCGAGACGAGCCCGTGACATCAGAGCCTCACCAGCTATCATAGGGATTAGGGTGGGGGGAGGATGGCACCCTTTTATATACCTTTCAAAATTAAAGGGAAACAGAAGTGAACCACTGTGCTTAGTGTAGGTACGCGAAGTTGAGGCGGACGTCGTCGCGGCAACGACGACGGACGCCGAGACGAGCCCGTGACATCAAAGCCTCACCAGCTTAGTGTACGCGAAGTCGAGGCGGACGTCGTCGCGGCAGCGACGACGGACGCCGAGACGAGCCCGTGACATCAGAGCCTCACCAGTTTAGTGTACGCGAAGTCGAGGCAGACGTCGTCGCGGCAGCGACAACGGACGCCGAGACGAACCCGTGACATCAGAGCCTCACCAGCTTCGTGTACGCGAAGTCGAGGCGGACGTCGTCACGGCAGCGACGACGGACGCCGAGACAAGCCCGTGACATCAGAGCCTCACCATCTTAGTGTACGCGAAGTCGAGGCGGACGTCGTCGCGGCAGCGACGACGGACGCTGAGACGAGCCCGTGACATCAGAGCCTCACCAGCTATCTTACTGTTTAGGGAGGGGGGGTGGTGGGAGGATGGCACACTTTTATATACCTTTCAAAATGAAAAGGAAACAGAAGTGAACCACTGTGCTTAGTGTAGGTACGCGAAGGCGAGGCGGACGTCGTCGCGGCAGCGACGACGGTCGCCGAGATGAGCCCGTGACATCAAAGCCTCACCAGCTTAGTGTACGCGAAGTCGAGGCGGACGTCGTCGCGGCAGCGACGACGGACGCCGAGACGAGCCCATGACATCAGAGCCTCACCAGCTTAGTGTACGCGAAGTCGAGGCGGACGTCGTCGCGGCAGCGACGACGGACGCCGAGACGAGCCCGTGACATCAGAGCCTCACCAGCTATCTTACTGTTTAGGGAGGGGGGGGTGGTGGGAGGATGGCACACTTTTATATACCTTTCAAAATGAAAAGGAAACAGAAGTGAACCACTGTGCTTAGTGTAGGTACGCGAAGGCGAGGCGGACGTCGTCGCGGCAGCGACGACGGTCGCCGAGATGAGCCCGTGACATCAAAGCCTCACCAGCTTAGTGTACGCGAAGTCGAGGCGGACGTCGTCGCGGCAGCGACGACGGACGCCGAGACGAGCCCATGACATCAGAGCCTCACCAGTTTAGTGTACGCGAAGTCGAGGCAGACGTCGTTACGGCAGCGACAACGGACGCCGAGACGAGCCCGTGACATCAGAGCCTAACCAGCTTAGTGTACGCGAAGTCGAGGCGGACGTCGTCGCGGCAGCGACGACGGACGCCGAGACGAGCCCGTGACATCAGAGCCTCACCAGCTATCATAGGGATTAGGGTGGGGGGGAGGATGGCACCCTTTTATATACCTTTCAAAATTAAAGGGAAACAGAAGTGAACCACTGTGCTTAGTGTAGGTACGCGAAGTTGAGGCGGACGTCGTCGCGGCAACGACGACGGACGCCGAGACGAGCCCGTGACATCAAAGCCTCACCAGCTTAGTGTACGCGAAGTCGAGGCGGACGTCGTCGCGGCAGCGACGACGGACGCCGAGACGAGCCCGTGACATCAGAGCCTCACCAGTTTAGTGTACGCGAAGTCGAGGCAGACGTCGTCGCGGCAGCGACACCGGACGCCGAGACGAACCCGTGACATCAGCGCCTCACAACCTTCGTGAACGCGAAGTCGAGGCAGACGTCGTCGCGGCAGCGACGACGGACGCCGAGACGAGCCCGTGACATCAAAGCCTCACCAGCTTAGTGTACGCGAAGTCGAGGCGGACGTCGTCGCGGCAGCGACGACGGACGCCGAGACGAGCCCGTGACATAAGAGCCTCACCAGCTTACTGTACGCGAAGTCGAGGCGGACGTCGTCGTGGCAACGACGACGGACGCAGAGACGAGCCCGTGACATCAAAGACTCACCAGCTTGGTGTACGCGAAGTCGAGGCGGACGTCGTAGCGGCAGCGACGACGGACGCTGAGACGAGCCCGTGACATCAGAGCCTCACCAGCTATCTTAGGGTTTAGGGTGGGGGGGAGGATGGCACCCTTTTATATATCTTTCAAAATGAAAAGGAAACAGAAGTGAACCACTATGCTTAGTGTAGGTACGCGAAGTCGAGGCGGACGTCGTCGCGGCAGCGACGACGGACGCCGAGACGAGCCCGTGACATCAAAGCCTCACCAGCTTAGTGTACGCGAAGTCAAGGCGGACGTCGTCGCGGCAGCGACGACGGACGCCTAGACGAGCCCGTGACATAAGAGCCTCACCAGCTTACTGTACGCGAAGTCGAGGCGGACGTCGTCGTGGCAACGACGACGGACGCAGAGACGAGCCCGTGACATCAAAGACTCACCAGCTTGGTGTACGCGAAGTCGAGGCGGACGTCGTCGCGGCAGCGACGACGGACGCTGAGACGAGCCCGTGACATCAGAGCCTCACCAGCTATCTTAGGGTTTAGGGTGGGGGGGAGGATGGCACCCTTTTATATATCTTTCAAAATGAAAAGGAAACAGAAGTGAACCACTGTGCTTAGTGTAGGTACGCGAAGTCGAGGCGGACGTCGTCGCGGCAGCGACCACGAACGCCGAGACGAGCCCGTGACATCAGAGCCTCACCAGCTTAGTGTACGCGAAGTCGAGGCGGACGTCGTCGCGGCAGCGACGACGGACGCCGAGATGAGCCCGTGAGATCAGAGCCTCACCAGTTTAGTGTACGCGAAGTCGAGGCAGACGTCATCGCGGCAGCGACAACGGACGCCGAGACGAGCCCGTGACATCAGAGCCTCACCAACTATGTTAGGGTTTAGGGTGGGGGGGTGGTGGGAGGATGGCACCCTTTTATATACCTTTCAAAATAAAAGGGAAACAGAACTGAACCACTGTGCTTAGTGTAGGTACACGAAGTCGAGGCGAACGTCGTCGCGGCAGCGACGATGGACGCCGAGACGAGCCCGTGACATCAAAGCCTCACCAGCTTAGTGTATGCGAAGTCGAGGTGGACGTCGTCGCGGCAGCGACGACGGACGCCGAGACGAGCCCGTGACATAAGAGCCTCACCAGCTTACTGTACGCGAAGTCGAGGCAGACGTCGTCGCGGCAGCGACAACGGACGCCGAGACGAGCCCGTGACACCAGAGCCTCACCAGCTTAGTGTACGCGAAGTCGAGGCGGACGTCGTCGCGACAGCGACGACGGATGCCGAGACGAGCCCGTGACATCAGAGCCTCACAACCTTCGTGAACGCGAAGTCGAGGCAGACGTCGTCGCGGCAGCAACGACGGACGCCGAGACGAGCCCGTGACATCAAAGCCTCACCAGCTTAGTGTACGCGAAGTCGAGGCGGACGTCGTCGCGGCAGCGACGACGGACGCCGAGACGAGCCCGTGACATAAGAGCCTCACCAGCTTACTGTACGCCAAGTCGAGGCGGACGTCGTCGTGGCAACGACGAAGGACGCAGAGACGAGCCCGTGACATCAAAGACTCACCAGCTTGGTGTACGCGAAGTCGAGGCGGACGTCGTCGCGGCAGCGACGACGGACGCTGAGACGAGCCCGTGACATCAGAGCCTCACCAGCTATCTTACTGTTTAGGGAGGGGGGGGTGGTGGGAGGATGGCACACTTTTATATACCTTTCAAAATGAAAAGGAAACAGAAGTGAACCACTGTGCTTAGTGTAGGTACGCGAAGGCGAGGCGGACGTCGTCGCGGCAGCGACGACGGTCGCCGAGATGAGCCCGTGACATCAAAGCCTCACCAGCTTAGTGTACGCGAAGTCGAGGCGGACGTCGTCGCGGCAGCGACGACGGACGCCGAGACGAGCCCATGACATCAGAGCCTCACCAGTTTAGTGTACGCGAAGTCGAGGCAGACGTCGTTACGGCAGCGACAACGGACGCCGAGACGAGCCCGTGACATCAGAGCCTAACCAGCTTAGTGTACGCGAAGTCGAGGCGGACGTCGTCGCGGCAGCGACGACGGACGCCGAGACGAGCCCGTGACATCAGAGCCTCACCAGCTATCATAGGGATTAGGGTGGGGGGGAGGATGGCACCCTTTTATATACCTTTCAAAATTAAAGGGAAACAGAAGTGAACCACTGTGCTTAGTGTAGGTACGCGAAGTTGAGGCGGACGTCGTCGCGGCAACGACGACGGACGCCGAGACGAGCCCGTGACATCAAAGCCTCACCAGCTTAGTGTACGCGAAGTCGAGGCGGACGTCGTCGCGGCAGCGACGACGGACGCCGAGACGAGCCCGTGACATCAGAGCCTCACCAGTTTAGTGTACGCGAAGTCGAGGCAGACGTCGTCGCGGCAGCGACACCGGACGCCGAGACGAACCCGTGACATCAGCGCCTCACAACCTTCGTGAACGCGAAGTCGAGGCAGACGTCGTCGCGGCAGCGACGACGGACGCCGAGACGAGCCCGTGACATCAAAGCCTCACCAGCTTAGTGTACGCGAAGTCGAGGCGGACGTCGTCGCGGCAGCGACGACGGACGCCGAGACGAGCCCGTGACATAAGAGCCTCACCAGCTTACTGTACGCGAAGTCGAGGCGGACGTCGTCGTGGCAACGACGACGGACGCAGAGACGAGCCCGTGACATCAAAGACTCACCAGCTTGGTGTACGCGAAGTCGAGGCGGACGTCGTCGCGGCAGCGACGACGGACGCTGAGACGAGCCCGTGACATCAGAGCCTCACCAGCTATCTTAGGGTTTAGGGTGGGGGGGAGGATGGCACCCTTTTATATATCTTTCAAAATGAAAAGGAAACAGAAGTGAACCACTGTGCTTAGTGTAGGTACGCGAAGTCGAGGCGGACGTCGTCGCGGCAGCGACGACGGACGCCGAGACGAGCCCGTGACATCAAAGCCTCACCAGCTTAGTGTACGCGAAGTCAAGGCGGACGTCGTCGCGGCAGCGACGACGGACGCCTAGACGAGCCCGTGACATAAGAGCCTCACCAGCTTACTGTACGCGAAGTCGAGGCGGACGTCGTCGTGGCAACGACGACGGACGCAGAGACGAGCCCGTGACATCAAAGACTCACCAGCTTGGTGTACGCGAAGTCGAGGCGGACGTCGTCGCGGCAGCGACGACGGACGCTGAGACGAGCCCGTGACATCAGAGCCTCACCAGCTATCTTAGGGTTTAGGGTGGGGGGGAGGATGGCACCCTTTTATATATCTTTCAAAATGAAAAGGAAACAGAAGTGAACCACTGTGCTTAGTGTAGGTACGCGAAGTCGAGGCGGACGTCGTCGCGGCAGCGACCACGAACGCCGAGACGAGCCCGTGACATCAGAGCCTCACCAGCTTAGTGTACGCGAAGTCGAGGCGGACGTCGTCGCGGCAGCGACGACGGACGCCGAGATGAGCCCGTGAGATCAGAGCCTCACCAGTTTAGTGTACGCGAAGTCGAGGCAGACGTCATCGCGGCAGCGACAACGGACGCCGAGACGAGCCCGTGACATCAGAGCCTCACCAGCTTAGTGTACGCGAAGTCGAGGCGGACGTCGTCGCGGCAGCGACGACGGACGCCGAGACGAGCCCGTGACATCAGAGCCTCACCAACTATGTTAGGGTTTAGGGTGGGTGGGGTGGTGGGAGGATGGCACCCTTTTATATACCTTTCAAAATAAAAGGGAAACAGAACTGAACCACTGTGCTTAGTGTAGGTACGCGAAGTCGAGGCGAACGTCGTCGCGGCAGCGACGATGGACGCCGAGACGAGCCCGTGACATCAAAGCCTCACCAGCTTAGTGTATGCGAAGTCGAGGCGGACGTCGTCGCGGCAGCGACGACGGACGCCGAGACGAGCCCGTGACATAAGAGCCTCACCAGCTTACTGTACGCGAAGTCGAGGCAGACGTCGTCGCGGCAGCGACAACGGACGCCGAGACGAGCCCGTGACATCAAAGCCTCACCAGCTTAGTGTACGCGAAGTCAAGGCGAACGTCGTCGCGGCAGCGACGACGGACGCCTAGACGAGCCCGTGACATAAGAGCCTCACCAGCTTACTGTACGCGAAGTCGAGGCGGACGTCGTCGTGGCAACGACGACGGACGCAGAGACGAGCCCGTGACATCAAAGACTCACCAGCTTGGTGTACGCGAAGTCGAGGCGGACGTCGTCGCGGCAGCGACGACGGACGCTGAGACGAGCCCGTGACATCAGAGCCTCACCAGCTATCTTAGGGTTTAGGGTGGGGGGGAGGATGGCACCCTTTTATATATCTTTCAAAATGAAAAGGAAACAGAAGTGAACCACTGTGCTTAGTGTAGGTACGCGAAGTCGAGGCGGACGTCGTCGCGGCAGCGACCACGAACGCCGAGACGAGCCCGTGACATCAGAGCCTCACCAGCTTAGTGTACGCGAAGTCGAGGCGGACGTCGTCGCGGCAGCGACGACGGACGCCGAGATGAGCCCGTGAGATCAGAGCCTCACCAGTTTAGTGTACGCGAAGTCGAGGCAGACGTCATCGCGGCAGCGACAACGGACGCCGAGACGAGCCCGTGACATCAGAGCCTCACCAGCTTAGTGTACGCGACGTCGAGGCGGACGTCGTCGCGGCAGCGACGACGGACGTCGAGACGAGCCCGTGACATCAGAGCCTCACCAACTATGTTAGGGTTTAGGGTGGGGGGGGTGGTGGGAGGATGGCACCCTTTTATATACCTTTCAAAATAAAAGGGAAACAGAACTGAACCACTGTGCTTAGTGTAGGTACGCGAAGTCGAGGCGAACGTCGTCGCGGCAGCGACGATGGACGCCGAGACGAGCCCGTGACATCAAAGCCTCACCAGCTTAGTGTATGCGAAGTCGAGGCGGACGTCGTCGCGGCAGCGACGACGGACGCCGAGACGAGCCCGTGACATAAGAGCCTCACCAGCTTACTGTACGCGAAGTCGAGGCAGACGTCGTCGCGGCAGCGACAACGGACGCCGAGACGAGCCCGTGACACCAGAGCCTCACCAGCTTAGTGTACGCGAAATCGAGGCGGACGTCGTCGCGGCAGCGACGACGGATGCCGAGACGAGCCCGTGACATCAGAGCCTCACCAGCTTAGTGTACGCGAAGTCGAGGCGGACATTGTCGCGGTAGCGACGACGGACGCCGAGATGAGCCCGTGAGATCAGAGCCTCACCAGTTTAGTGCACGCGAAGTCGAGGCAGACGTCGTCGCGGCTGCGACAACGGACGCCGAGACGAGCCCGTGACATCAGAGCCTCACCAGCTTAGTCTACGCGAAGTCGAGGCGGACGTCGTCGCGGCAGCGACGACGGAAGCCGAGACGAGCCCGTGACATCAGAGCCTCACCAGCTTAGTGTACCCGAAGTCGAGGCGAACATCGTCGCGGCAGCAACGACGGACGCCGAGACGAGCCCGTGACATAAGAGCCTCACCAGCTTACTGTACGCGAAGTCGAGGCGGACGTCATCGTGGCAACGACGACGGACGCAGAGACGAGCCCGTGACATCAAAGACTCACCAGCTTGGTGTACGCGAAGTCGAGGCGGACGTCGTCGCGGCAGCGACGACGGACGCTGAGACGAGCCCGTGACATCAGAGCCTCACCAGCTATCTTACTGTTTAGGGAGGGGGGGGGTGGTGGGAGGATGGCACACTTTTATATACCTTTCAAAATGAAAAGGAAACAGAAGTGAACCACTGTGCTTAGTGTAGGTACGCGAAGGCGAGGCGGACGTCGTCGCGGCAGCGACGACGGTCGCCGAGATGAGCCCGTGACATCAAAGCCTCACCAGCTTAGTGTACGCGAAGTCGAGGCGGACGTCGTCGCGGCAGCGATGACGGACGCCGAGACGAGCCCGTCACATCAGAGCCTCACCAGTTTAGTGTACGCGAAGTCGAGGCAGACGTCGTCGCGGCAGCGACAACGGACGCCGAGACGAGCCCGTGACCTCAAAGCCTCACCAGCTTAGTGTACGCGAAGTCGAGGCGGACGTCGTCGCGGCAGCGACGACGAACGTCGAGACGAGCCCGTGAAATCAGAGCCTCACCAGCTATCTTAGGGTTTAGGGTGGGGGGAGGCTGGCACCCTTTTATATATCTTTCAAAATGAAAAGGAAACAGAAGTGAACCACTGTGCTTAGTGTAGGTACGCGAAGTCGAGGCGGACGTCGTCGCGGCAGCGACGACGGACGCCGAGACGAGCCCGTGACATCAAAGCCTCACCAGCTTAGTGTACGCGAAGTCGAGGCGGACGTCGTCGCGGCAGCGACGACGGACGCCGAGACGAGCCCGTGACATAAGAGCCTCACCAGCTTACTGTACGCGAAGTCGAGGCGGACGTCGTCGTGGCAACGACGACGGACGCAGAGACGAGCCCGTGACATCAAAGACTCACCAGCTTGGTGTACGCGAAGTCGAGGCGGACGTCGTCGCGGCAGCGACGACGGATGCCGAGACGAGCCCGTGACATCAGAGCCTCACCAGCTTACTGTACGCGAAGTCGAGGCAGACGTCGTCGCGGCAGCGACAACGGACGCCGAGACGAGCCCGTGACACCAGAGCCTCACCAGCTTAGTGTACGCGAAGTCGAGGCGGACGTCGTCGCGGCAGCGACGACGGATGCCGAGACGAGCCCGTGACATCAGAGCCTCACCAGCTTAGTGTACGCGAAGTCGAGGCGGACGTTGTCGCGGTAGCGACGACGGACGCCGAGATGAGCCCGTGAGATCAGAGCCTCACCAGTTTAGTGCACGCGAAGTCGAGGCAGACGTCGTCGCGGCTGCGACAACGGACGCCGAGACGAGCCCGTGACATCAGAGCCTCAACAGCTTAGTCTACGCGAAGTCGAGGCGGACGTCGTCGCGGCAGCGACGACGGAAGCCGAGACGAGCCCGTGACATCAGAGCCTCACCAGCTTAGTGTACCCGAAGTCGAGGCGAACATCGTCGCGGCAGCAACGACGGACGCCGAGACGAGCCCGTGACATAAGAGCCTCACCAGCTTACTGTACGCGAAGTCGAGGCGGACGTCATCGTGGCAACGACGACGGACGCAGAGACGAGCCCGTGACATCAAAGACTCACCAGCTTGGTGTACGCGAAGTCGAGGCGGACGTCGTCGCGGCAGCGACGACGGACGCTGAGACGAGCCCGTGACATCAGAGCCTCACCAGCTATCTTACTGTTTAGGGAGGGGGGGGGGGTGGTGGGAGGATGGCACACTTTTATATACCTTTCAAAATGAAAAGGAAACAGAAGTGAACCACTGTGCTTAGTGTAGGTACGCGAAGGCGAGGCGGACGTCGTCGCGGCAGCGACGACGGTCGCCGAGATGAGCCCGTGACATCAAAGCCTCACCAGCTTAGTGTACGCGAAGTCGAGGCGGACGTCGTCGCGGCAGCGATGACGGACGCCGAGACGAGCCCGTGACATCAGAGCCTCACCAGTTTAGTGTACGCGAAGTCGAGGCAGACGTCGTCGCGGCAGCGACAACGGACGCCGAGACGAGCCCGTGACCTCAAAGCCTCACCAGCTTAGTGTACGCGAAGTCGAGGCGGACGTCGTCGCGGCAGCGACGACGAACGTCGAGACGAGCCCGTGAAATCAGAGCCTCACCAGCTATCTTAGGGTTTAGGGTGGGGGGAGGCTGGCACCCTTTTATATATCTTTCAAAATGAAAAGGAAACAGAAGTGAACCACTGTGCTTAGTGTAGGTACGCGAAGTCGAGGCGGACGTCGTCGCGGCAGCGACACCGGACGCCGAGACGAACCCGTGACATCAGAGCCTCACAACCTTCGTGAACGCGAAGTCGAGGCAGACGTCGTCGCGGCAGCGACGACGGACGCCGAGACGAGCCCGTGACATCAAAGCCTCACCAGCTTACTGTACGCGAAGTCGAGGCGGACGTCGTCGTGGCAACGACGACGGACACAGAGACGAGCCCGTGACATCAAAGACTCACCAGCTTGGTGTACGCGAAGTCGAGGCGGACGTCGTCGCGGCAGCGACGACGGACGCTGAGACGAGCCCGTGACATCAGAGCCTCACCAGCTATCTTACTGTTTAGGGAGGGGGGGTGGTGGGAGGATGGCACACTTTTATATACCTTTCAAAATGAAAAGGAAACAGAAGTGAACCACTGTGCTTAGTGTAGGTACGCGAAGGCGAGGCGGACGTCGTCGCGGCAGCGACGACGGTCGCCGAGACGAGCCCGTGACATCAAAGCCTCACCAGCTTAGTGTACGCGAAGTCGAGGCGGACGTCGTCGCGGCAGCGACGACGGACGCCGAGACGAGCCCGTGACATAAGAGCCTCACCAGCTTACTGTACGCGAAGTCGAGGCGGACGTCGTCGTGGCAACGACGACGGACGCAGAGACGAGCCCGTGACATCAAAGACTCACCAGCTTGGTGTACGCGAAGTCGAGGCGGACGTCGTCGCGGCAGCGACGACGGACGCTGAGACGAGCCCGTGACATCAGAGCCTCACCAGCTATCTTAGGGTTTAGGGTGGGGGGGAGGATGGCACCCTTTTATATATCTTTCAAAATGAAAAGGAAACAGAAGTGAACCACTGTGCTTAGTGTAGGTACGCGAAGTCGAGGCGGACGTCGTCGCGGCAGCGACCACGAACGCCGAGACGAGCCCGTGACATCAGAGCCTCACCAGCTTAGTGTACGCGAAGTCGAGGCGGACGTCGTCGCGGCAGCGACGACGGACGCCGAGATGAGCCCGTGAGATCAGAGCCTCACCAGTTTAGTGTACGCGAAGTCGAGGCAGACGTCATCGCGGCAGCGACAACGGACGCCGAGACGAGCCCGTGACATCAGAGCCTCACCAGCTTAGTGTACGCGAAGTCGAGGCGGACGTCGTCGCGGCAGCGACGACGGACGCCGAGACGAGCCCGTGACATCAGAGCCTCACCAACTATGTTAGGGTTTAGGGTGGGGGGGGGGTGGTGGGAGGATGGCACCCTTTTATATACCTTTCAAAATAAAAGGGAAACAGAACTGAACCACTGTGCTTAGTGTAGGTACGCGAAGTCGAGGCGAACGTCGTCGCGGCAGCGACGATGGACGCCGAGACGAGCCCGTGACATCAAAGCCTCACCAGCTTAGTGTATGCGAAGTCGAGGCGGACGTCGTCGCGGCAGCGACGACGGACGCCGAGACGAGCCCGTGACATAAGAGCCTCACCAGCTTACTGTACGCGAAGTCGAGGCAGACGTCGTCGCGGCAGCGACAACGGACGCCGAGACGAGCCCGTGACATCAAAGCCTCACCAGCTTAGTGTACGCGAAGTCAAGGCGGACGTCGTCGCGGCAGCGACGACGGACGCCTAGACGAGCCCGTGACATAAGAGCCTCACCAGCTTACTGTACGCGAAGTCGAGGCGGACGTCGTCGTGGCAACGACGACGGACGCAGAGACGAGCCCGTGACATCAAAGACTCACCAGCTTGGTGTACGCGAAGTCGAGGCGGACGTCGTCGCGGCAGCGACGACGGACGCTGAGACGAGCCCGTGACATCAGAGCCTCACCAGCTATCTTAGGGTTTAGGGTGGGGGGGAGGATGGCACCCTTTTATATATCTTTCAAAATGAAAAGGAAACAGAAGTGAACCACTGTGCTTAGTGTAGGTACGCGAAGTCGAGGCGGACGTCGTCGCGGCAGCGACCACGAACGCCGAGACGAGCCCGTGACATCAGAGCCTCACCAGCTTAGTGTACGCGAAGTCGAGGCGGACGTCGTCGCGGCAGCGACGACGGACGCCGAGATGAGCCCGTGAGATCAGAGCCTCACCAGTTTAGTGTACGCGAAGTCGAGGCAGACGTCATCGCGGCAGCGACAACGGACGCCGAGACGAGCCCGTGACATCAGAGCCTCACCAGCTTAGTGTACGCGACGTCGAGGCGGACGTCGTCGCGGCAGCGACGACGGACGCCGAGACGAGCCCGTGACATCAGAGCCTCACCAACTATGTTAGGGTTTAGGGTGGGGGGGGTGGTGGGAGGATGGCACCCTTTTATATACCTTTCAAAATAAAAGGGAAACAGAACTGAACCACTGTGCTTAGTGTAGGTACGCGAAGTCGAGGCGAACGTCGTCGCGGCAGCGACGATGGACGCCGAGACGAGCCCGTGACATCAAAGCCTCACCAGCTTAGTGTATGCGAAGTCGAGGCGGACGTCGTCGCGGCAGCGACGACGGACGCCGAGACGAGCCCGTGACATAAGAGCCTCACCAGCTTACTGTACGCGAAGTCGAGGCAGACGTCGTCGCGGCAGCGACAACGGACGCCGAGACGAGCCCGTGACACCAGAGCCTCACCAGCTTAGTGTACGCGAAGTCGAGGCGGACGTCGTCGCGGCAGCGACGACGGATGCCGAGACGAGCCCGTGACATCAGAGCCTCACCAGCTTAGTGTACGCGAAGTCGAGGCGGACGTTGTCGCGGTAGCGACGACGGACGCCGAGATGAGCCCGTGAGATCAAAGCCTCACCAGTTTAGTGCACGCGAAGTCGAGGCAGACGTCGTCGCGGCTGCGACAACGGACGCCGAGACGAGCCCGTGACATCAGAGCCTCACCAGCTTAGTCTACGCGAAGTCGAGGCGGACGTCGTCGCGGCAGCGACGACGGAAGCCGAGACGAGCCCGTGACATCAGAGCCTCACCAGCTTAGTGTACCCGAAGTCGAGGCGAACATCGTCGCGGCAGCAACGACGGACGCCGAGACGAGCCCGTGACATAAGAGCCTCACCAGCTTACTGTACGCGAAGTCGAGGCGGACGTCATCGTGGCAACGACGACGGACGCAGAGACGAGCCCGTGACATCAAAGACTCACCAGCTTGGTGTACGCGAAGTCGAGGCGGACGTCGTCGCGGCAGCGACGACGGACGCTGAGACGAGCCCGTGACATCAGAGCCTCACCAGCTATCTTACTGTTTAGGGAGGGGGGGGGTGGTGGGAGGATGGCACACTTTTATATACCTTTCAAAATGAAAAGGAAACAGAAGTGAACCACTGTGCTTAGTGTAGGTACGCGAAGGCGAGGCGGACATCGTCGCGGCAGCGACGACGGTCGCCGAGATGAGCCCGTGACATCAAAGCCTCACCAGCTTAGTGTACGCGAAGTCGAGGCGGACGTCGTCGCGGCAGCGATGACGGACGCCGAGACGAGCCCGTGACATCAGAGCCTCACCAGTTTAGTGTACGCGAAGTCGAGGCAGACGTCGTCGCGGCAGCGACAACGGACGCCGAGACGAGCCCGTGACCTCAAAGCCTCACCAGCTTAGTGTACGCGAAGTCGAGGCGGACGTCGTCGCGGCAGCGACGACGAACGTCGAGACGAGCCCGTGAAATCAGAGCCTCACCAGCTATCTTAGGGTTTAGGGTGGGGGGAGGCTGGCACCCTTTTATATATCTTTCAAAATGAAAAGGAAACAGAAGTGAACCACTGTGCTTAGTGTAGGTACGCGAAGTCGAGGCGGACGTCGTCGCGGCAGCGACGACGGACGCCGAGACGAGCCCGTGACATCAAAGCCTCACCAGCTTAGTGTACGCGAAGTCGAGGCGGACGTCGTCGCGGCAGCGACGACGGACGCCGAGACGAGCCCGTGACATAAGAGCCTCACCAGCTTACTGTACGCGAAGTCGAGGCGGACGTCGTCGTGGCAACGACGACGGACGCAGAGACGAGCCCGTGACATCAAAGACTCACCAGCTTGGTGTACGCGAAGTCGAGGCGGACGTCGTCGCGGCAGCGACGACGGATGCCGAGACGAGCCCGTGACATCAGAGCCTCACCAGCTTACTGTACGCGAAGTCGAGGCAGACGTCGTCGCGGCAGCGACAACGGACGCCGAGACGAGCCCGTGACACCAGAGCCTCACCAGCTTAGTGTACGCGAAGTCGAGGCGGACGTCGTCGCGGCAGCGACGACGGATGCCGAGACGAGCCCGTGACATCAGAGCCTCACCAGCTTAGTGTACGCGAAGTCGAGGCGGACGTTGTCGCGGTAGCGACGACGGACGCCGAGATGAGCCCGTGAGATCAGAGCCTCACCAGTTTAGTGCACGCGAAGTCGAGGCAGACGTCGTCGCGGCTGCGACAACGGACGCCGAGACGAGCCCGTGACATCAGAGCCTCAACAGCTTAGTCTACGCGAAGTCGAGGCGGACGTCGTCGCGGCAGCGACGACGGAAGCCGAGACGAGCCCGTGACATCAGAGCCTCACCAGCTTAGTGTACCCGAAGTCGAGGCGAACATCGTCGCGGCAGCAACGACGGACGCCGAGACGAGCCCGTGACATAAGAGCCTCACCAGCTTACTGTACGCGAAGTCGAGGCGGACGTCATCGTGGCAACGACGACGGACGCAGAGACGAGCCCGTGACATCAAAGACTCACCAGCTTGGTGTACGCGAAGTCGAGGCGGACGTCGTCGCGGCAGCGACGACGGACGCTGAGACGAGCCCGTGACATCAGAGCCTCACCAGCTATCTTACTGTTTAGGGAGGGGGGGGGTGGTGGGAGGATGGCACACTTTTATATACCTTTCAAAATGAAAAGGAAACAGAAGTGAACCACTGTGCTTAGTGTAGGTACGCGAAGGCGAGGCGGACGTCGTCGCGGCAGCGACGACGGTCGCCGAGATGAGCCCGTGACATCAAAGCCTCACCAGCTTAGTGTACGCGAAGTCGAGGCGGACGTCGTCGCGGCAGCGATGACGGACGCCGAGACGAGCCCGTGACATCAGAGCCTCACCAGTTTAGTGTACGCGAAGTCGAGGCAGACGTCGTCGCGGCAGCGACAACGGACGCCGAGACGAGCCCGTGACCTCAAAGCCTCACCAGCTTAGTGTACGCGAAGTCGAGGCGGACGTCGTCGCGGCAGCGACGACGAACGTCGAGACGAGCCCGTGAAATCAGAGCCTCACCAGCTATCTTAGGGTTTAGGGTGGGGGGAGGCTGGCACCCTTTTATATATCTTTCAAAATGAAAAGGAAACAGAAGTGAACCACTGTGCTTAGTGTAGGTACGCGAAGTCGAGGCGGACGTCGTCGCGGCAGCGACGACGGACGCCGAGACGAGCCCGTGACATCAAAGCCTCACCAGCTTAGTGTACGCGAAGTCGAGGCGGACGTCGTCGCGGCAGCGACGACGGACGCCGAGACGAGCCCGTGACATAAGAGCCTCACCAGCTTACTGTACGCGAAGTCGAGGCGGACGTCGTCGTGGCAACGACGACGGACGCAGAGACGAGCCCGTGACATCAAAGACTCACCAGCTTGGTGTACGCGAAGTCGAGGCGGACGTCGTCGCGGCAGCGACGACGGACGCTGAGACGAGCCCGTGACATCAGAGCCTCACCAGCTATCTTAGGGTTTAGGGTGGGGGGGAGGATGGCACCCTTTTATATATCTTTCAAAATGAAAAGGAAACAGAAGTGAACCACTGTGCTTAGTGTAGGTACGCGAAGTCGAGGCGGACCTCGTCGCGGCAGCGACGACGGACGCCGAGACGAGCCCGTGACATCAAAGCCTCACCAGCTTAGTGTACGCGAAGTCGAGGCGGACGTCGTCGCGGCACCGACGACGGACGCCGAGACGAGCCCGTGACATCAGAGCCTCACCAGTTTAGTGTACGCGAAGTCGAGGCAGACGTCGTCGCGGCAGCGACAACGGACGCCAAGACGAACCCGTGACATCAGAGCCTCACCAGCTTCGTGTACGCGAAGTCGAGGCGGACGTCGTCGCGGCAGCGACGACGGATGCCGAGACGAGCCCGTAACATCAGAGCCTCACCAGCTTAGTGTACGCGAAGTCGAGGCGGACGTTGTCGCGGCAGCGACGACGGACGCCGAGATGAGCCCGTGAGATCAGAGCCTCACCAGTTTAGTGTACGCGAAGTCGAGGCAGACGTCGTCGCGGCAGCGACAACGGACGCCGAGACGAGCCCGTGACATCAGAGCCTCACCAGCTTAGTGTACGCGAAGTCGAGGCGGACGTCGTCGCGGCAGCGACGACGGACGCCGAGACGAGCCCGTGACATCAGAGCTTCGCCAGCTTAGTGTACCCGAAGTCGAGGCGAACATCGTCGCGGCAGCGACGACGGACGCCGAGACGAGCCCGTGACATCAGAGCCTCACCAGCTATCATAGGGATTAGGGTGGGGGGGAGGATGGCACCCTTTTATATACCTTTCAAAATTAAAGGGAAACAGAAGTGAACCACTGTGCTTAGTGTAGGTACGCGAAGTTGAGGCGGACGTCGTCGCGGCAACAACGACGGACGCCGAGACGAGCCCGTGACATCAAAGCCTCACCAGCTTAGTGTACGCGAAGTCGAGGCGGACGTCGTCGCGGCAGCGACGACGGACGCCGAGACGAGCCCGTGATATCAGAGCCTCACTAGTTTAGTGTACGCGAAGTCGAGGCAGACGTCGTCGCGGGAGCGACAACGGACGCCAAGACGAACCCGTGACATCAGAGCCTCACCAGCTTCGTGTACGCGAAGTCGAGGCGGACGTCGTCGCGGCAGCGACGACGGACGCCGAGACAAGCCCGTGACATCAGAGCCTCACCATCTTAGTGTACGCGAAGTCGAGGCAGACGTTGTTGCGCCAGTGACGACGGACGCCGAGATGAGCCCGTGAGATCAGAGCCTCACCAGTTTAGTGTACGCGAAGTCGAGGCAGACGTCGTCGCGGCAGCGACAACGGACGCCGAGACGAGCCCGTGACATCAGAGCCTCACCAGCTTAGTGTACGCGAAGTCGAGGCGGACGTCGTCGCGGCAGCAACGACGGACGCCGAGACGAGCTCGTGACATCAGAGCCTCACCAACTATCTTAGGGTTTAGGGTGGGGGGGAGGATGGCACCCTTTTATATACCTTTCAAAATGAAAGGGAAACAGAACTGAACCACTGTGCTTAGTGTAGGTACGCGAAGTCGAGGCGAACATCGTCGCGGCCGCGACGACGGACGCCGAGACGAGCCCGTGACCTCAAAGCCTCACCAGCTTAGTGTACGCGAAGTCGAGGCGGACGTCGTCGCGGCAGCGACGACGAACGTCGAGACGAGCCCGTGAAATCAGAGCCTCACCAGTTTAGTGTACGCGAAGTCGAGGCAGACGTCGTTGCGGCAGCGACAACGGACGCCGAGACGAACCCGTGACATCAGAGCCTCACCAGCTTCGTGAACGCGAAGTCGAGGCGGACATCGTCGCGGCAGCGACGACGGACGCCGAGACGAGCCCGTGACATCAAAGCCTCACCAGCTTAGTGTACGCGAAGTCGAGGTGGACGTCGTCGCGGCAGCGACGACGGACGCCGAGACGAGCCCGTGACATAAGAGCCTCACCAGCTTACTGTACGCGAAGTCGAGGCGGACGTCGTCGTGGCAACGACGACGGACGCAGAGACGAGCCCGTGACATCTGAGCCTCACCAGCTATCTTAGGGTTTAGGGCGGGGGGGGGGGGGTGGTGGGAGGATGGCACACTTTTATATACCTTTCAAAATGAAAAGGAAACAGAAGTGAACCACTGTGCTTAGTGTAGGTACGCGAAGGCGAGGCGGACGTCGTCGCGGCAGCGACGACGGACGCCGAGATGAACCCGTGACATCAAAGCCTCACCAGCTTAGTGTACGCGAAGTCGAGGTGGACGTCGTGGCGGCAGCGACGACGGACGCCGAGACGAGCCCGTGACATCAGAGCCTCACCAGTTTAGTGTACGCGAAGTCGAGGCAGACGTCGTCGCGGCAGCGACAACGGACGCCGAGACGAGCCCGTGACATCAGAGCCTCACCAGCTTAGTGTACGCGAAGTCGAGGCGGACGTCGTCGCGGCAGCGACGACGGATGCCGAGACGAGCCCGTAACATCAGAGCCTCACCAGCTTAGTGTACGCGAAGTCGAGGCGGACGTTGTCGCGGCAGCGACGACGGACGCCGAGATGAGCCCGTGAGATCAGAGCCTCACCAGTTTAGTGTACGCGAAGTCGAGGCAGACGTCGTCGCGGCAGCGACAACGGACGCCGAGACGAGCCCGTGACATCAGAGCCTCACCAGCTTAGTGTATGCGAAGTCGAGGCGGACGTCGTCGCGGCAGCGACGACGGACGCCGAGACGAGCCCGTGACATCAGAGCCTCACCAGCTTAGTGTACCCGAAGTCGAGGCGAACATCGTCGCGGCAGCGACGACGGACGCCGAGACGAGCCCGTGACATCAGAGCCTCACCAGCTATCATAGGGATTAGGGTGGGGGGGAGGATGGCACCCTTTTATATACCTTTCAAAATTAAAGGGAAACAGAAGTGAACCACTGTGCTTAGTGTAGGTACGCGAAGTTGAGGCGGACGTCGTCGCGGCAACGACGACGGACGACGAGACGAGCCCGTGGCATCAAAGCCTCACCAGCTTAGTGGACGCGAAGTCGAGGCGGACGTCGTCGCGGCAGCGACGACGGACGCCGAGACGAGCCCGTGACATCAGAGCCTCACCAGTTTAGTGTACGCGAAGTCGAGGCAGACGTCGTCGCGGCAGCGACAACGGACGCCAAGACGAACCCGTGACATGAGAGCCTCACCAGCTTCGTGTACGCGAAGTCGAGGCGGACGTCGTCGCGGCAGCGACGACGGATGCCGAGACGAGCCCGTAACATCAGAGCCTCACCAGCTTAGTGTACGCGAAGTCGAGGCGGACGTTGTCACGGCAGCGACGACGGACGCCGAGATGAGCCCGTGAGATCAGAGCCTCACCAGTTTAGTGTACGCGAAGTCGAGGCAGACGTCGTCGCGGCAGCGACAACGGACGCCGAGACGAGCCCGTGACATCAGAGCCTCACCAGCTTAGTGTACGCGAAGTCGAGGCGGACGTCGTCGCGGCAGCGACGACGGACGCCGAGACGAGCCCGTGACATCAGAGCCTCACCAGCTTAGTGTACCCGAAGTCGAGGCGAACATCGTCGCGGCAGCGACGACGGACGCCGAGACGAGCCCGTGACATCAGAGCCTCACCAGCTATCATAGGGATTAGGGTGGGGGGGAGGATGGCACCCTTTTATATACCTTTCAAAATTAAAGGGAAACAGAAGTGAACCACTGTGCTTAGTGTAGGTACGCGAAGTTGAGGCGGACGTCGTCGCGGCAACAACGACGGACGCCGAGACGAGCCCGTGACATCAAAGCCTCACCAGCTTAGTGTACGCGAAGTCGAGGCGGACGTCGTCGCGGCAGCGACGACGGACGCCGAGACGAGCCCGTGATATCAGAGCCTCACCAGTTTAGTGTACGCGAAGTCGAGGCAGACGTCGTCGCGGGAGCGACAACGGACGCCAAGACGAACCCGTGACATCAGAGCCTCACCAGCTTCGTGTACGCGAAGTCGAGGCGGACGTCGTCGCGGCAGCGACGACGGACGCCGAGACAAGCCCGTGACATCAGAGCCTCACCATCTTAGTGTACGCGAAGTCGAGGCAGACGTTGTTGCGCCAGCGACGACGGACGCCGAGATGAGCCCGTGAGATCAGAGCCTCACCAGTTTAGTGTACGCGAAGTCGAGGCAGACGTCGTCGCGGCAGCGACAACGGACGCCGAGACGAGCCCGTGACATCAGAGCCTCACCAGCTTAGTGTACGCGAAGTCGAGGCGGACGTCGTCGCGGCAGCAACGACGGACGCCGAGACGAGCTCGTGACATCAGAGCCTCACCAACTATCTTAGGGTTTAGGGTGGGGGGGAGGATGGCACCCTTTTATATACCTTTCAAAATGAAAGGGAAACAGAACTGAACCACTGTGCTTAGTGTAGGTACGCGAAGTCGAGGCGGACGTTGTCGCGGCAGCTTAGTGTACGCGAAGTCGAGGCGGACGTTGTCGCGGCAGCGACGACGGACGCCGAGATGAGCCCGTGAGATCAGAGCCTCACCAGTTTAGTGTACGCGAAGTCGAGGCAGACGTCGTCGCGGCAGCGACAACGGACGCCGAGACGAGCCCGTGACATCAGAGCCTCACCAGCTTAGTGTACGCGAAGTCGAGGCGGACGTCGTCGCGGCAGCGACGACGGACGCCGAGACGAGCCCGTGACATCAGAGCCTCGCCAGCTTAGTGTACCCGAAGTCGAGGCGAACATCGTCGCGGCAGCGACGACGGACGCCGAGACGAGCCCGTGACATCAGAGCCTCACCAGCTATCATAGGGATTAGGGTGGGGGGGAGGATGGCACCCTTTTATATACCTTTCAAAATTAAAGGGAAACAGAAGTGAACCACTGTGCTTAGTGTAGGTACGCGAAGTTGAGGCGGACGTCGTCGCGGCAACAACGACGGACGCCGAGACGAGCCCGTGACATCAAAGCGTCACCAGCTTAGTGTACGCGAAGTCGAGGCGGACGTCGTCGCGGCAGCGACGACGGACGCCGAGACGAGCCCGTGATATCAGAGCCTCACTAGTTTAGTGTACGCGAAGTCGAGGCAGACGTCGTCGCGGGACCGACAACGGACGCCAAGACGAACCCGTGACATCAGAGCCTCACCAGCTTCGTGTACGCGAAGTCGAGGCGGACGTCGTCGCGGCAGCGACGACGGACGCCGAGACAAGCCCGTGACATCAGAGCCTCACCATCTTAGTGTACGCGAAGTCGAGGCAGACGTTGTTGCGCCAGCGACGACGGACGCCGAGATGAGCCCGTGAGATCAGAGCCTCACCAGTTTAGTGTACGCGAAGTCGAGGCAGACGTCGTCGCGGCAGCGACAACGGACGCCGAGACGAGCCCGTGACATCAGAGCCTCACCAGCTTAGTGTACGCGAAGTCGAGGCGGACGTCGTCGCGGCAGCAACGACGGACGCCGAGACGAGCTCGTGACATCAGAGCCTCACCAACTATCTTAGGGTTTAGGGTGGGGGGGAGGATGGCACCCTTTTATATACCTTTCAAAATGAAAGGGAAACAGAACTGAACCACTGTGCTTAGTGTAGGTACGCGAAGTCGAGGCGAACATCGTCGCGGCCGCGACGACGGACGCCGAGACGAGCCCGTGACCTCAAAGCCTCACCAGCTTAGTGTACGCGAAGTCGAGGCGGACGTCGTCGCGGCAGCGACGACGAACGTCGAGACGAGCCCGTGAAATCAGAGCCTCACCAGTTTAGTGTACGCGAAGTCGAGGCAGACGTCGTCGCGGCAGCGACAACGGACGCCGAGACGAACCCGTGACATCAGAGCCTCACCAGCTTCGTGAACGCGAAGTCGAGGCGGACGTCGCCGCGGCAGCGACGACGGACGCCGAGACGAGCCCGTGACATCAAAGCCTCACCAGCTTAGTGTACGCGAAGTCGAGGTGGACGTCGTCGCGGCAGCGACGACGGACGCCGAGACGAGCCCGTGACATAAGAGCCTCACCAGCTTACTGTACGCGAAGTCGAGGCGGACGTCGTCGTGGCAACGACGACGGACGCAGAGACGAGCCCGTGACATCAAAGACTCACCAGCTTGGTGTACGCGAAGTCGAGGCGGACGTCGTCGCGGCAGCGACGACGGACACTGAGACGAGCCCGTGACATCTGAGCCTCACCAGCTATCTTAGGGTTTAGGGCGGGGGGGGGGGGTGGTGGGAGGATGGCACACTTTTATATACCTTTCAAAATGAAAAGGAAACAGAAGTGAACCACTGTGCTTAGTGTAGGTACACGAAGGCGAGGCGGACGTCGTCGCGGCAGCGACGACGGACGCCGAGACAAGCCCGTGACATCAGAGCCTCACCATCTTAGTGTACGCGAAGTCGAGGCAGACGTTGTTGCGCCAGCGACGACGGACGCCGAGATGAGCCCGTGAGATCAGAGCCTCACCAGTTTAGTGTACGCGAAGTCGAGGCAGACGTCGTCGCGGCAGCGACAACGGACGCCGAGACGAGCCCGTGACATCAGAGCCTCACCAGCTTAGTGTACGCGAAGTCGAGGCGGACGTCGTCGCGGCAGCAACGACGGACGCCGAGACGAGCTCGTGACATCAGAGCCTCACCAACTATCTTAGGGTTTAGGGTGGGGGGGAGGATGGCACCCTTTTATATACCTTTCAAAATGAAAGGGAAACAGAACTGAACCACTGTGCTTAGTGTAGGTACGCGAAGTCGAGGCGGACGTTGTCGCGGCAGCTTAGTGTACGCGAAGTCGAGGCGGACGTTGTCGCGGCAGCGACGACGGACGCCGAGATGAGCCCGTGAGATCAGAGCCTCACCAGTTTAGTGTACGCGAAGTCGAGGCAGACGTCGTCGCGGCAGCGACAACGGACGCCGAGACGAGCCCGTGACATCAGAGCCTCACCAGCTTAGTGTACGCGAAGTCGAGGCGGACGTCGTCGCGGCAGCGACGACGGACGCCGAGACGAGCCCGTGACATCAGAGCCTCGCCAGCTTAGTGTACCCGAAGTCGAGGCGAACATCGTCGCGGCAGCGACGACGGACGCCGAGACGAGCCCGTGACATCAGAGCCTCACCAGCTATCATAGGGATTAGGGTGGGGGGGAGGATGGCACCCTTTTATATACCTTTCAAAATTAAAGGGAAACAGAAGTGAACCACTGTGCTTAGTGTAGGTACGCGAAGTTGAGGCGGACGTCGTCGCGGCAACAACGACGGACGCCGAGACGAGCCCGTGACATCAAAGCCTCACCAGCTTAGTGTACGCGAAGTCGAGGCGGACGTCGTCGCGGCAGCGACGACGGACGCCGAGACGAGCCCGTGATATCAGAGCCTCACTAGTTTAGTGTACGCGAAGTCGAGGCAGACGTCGTCGCGGGAGCGACAACGGACGCCAAGACGAACCCGTGACATCAGAGCCTCACCAGCTTCGTGTACGCGAAGTCGAGGCGGACGTCGTCGCGGCAGCGACGACGGACGCCGAGACAAGCCCGTGACATCAGAGCCTCACCATCTTAGTGTACGCGAAGTCGAGGCAGACGTTGTTGCGCCAGCGACGACGGACGCCGAGATGAGCCCGTGAGATCAGAGCCTCACCAGTTTAGTGTACGCGAAGTCGAGGCAGACGTCGTCGCGGCAGCGACAACGGACGCCGAGACGAGCCCGTGACATCAGAGCCTCACCAGCTTAGTGTACGCGAAGTCGAGGCGGACGTCGTCGCGGCAGCAACGACGGACGCCGAGACGAGCTCGTGACATCAGAGCCTCACCAACTATCTTAGGGTTTAGGGTGGGGGGGAGGATGGCACCCTTTTATATACCTTTCAAAATGAAAGGGAAACAGAACTGAACCACTGTGCTTAGTGTAGGTACGCGAAGTCGAGGCGAACATCGTCGCGGCCGCGACGACGGACGCCGAGACGAGCCCGTGACCTCAAAGCCTCACCAGCTTAGTGTACGCGAAGTCGAGGCGGACGTCGTCGCGGCAGCGACGACGAACGTCGAGACGAGCCCGTGAAATCAGAGCCTCACCAGTTTAGTGTACGCGAAGTCGAGGCAGACGTCGTCGCGGCAGCGACAACGGACGCCGAGACGAACCCGTGACATCAGAGCCTCACCAGCTTCGTGAACGCGAAGTCGAGGTGGACGTCGTCGCGGCAGCGACGACGGACGCCGAGACGAGCCCGTGACATCAAAGCCTCACCAGCTTAGTGTACGCGAAGTCGAGGTGGACGTCGTCGCGGCAGCGACGACGGACGCCGAGACGAGCCCGTGACATAAGAGCCTCACCAGCTTACTGTACGCGAAGTCGAGGCGGACGTCGTCGTGGCAACGACGACGGACGCAGAGACGAGCCCGTGACATCAAAGACTCACCAGCTTGGTGTACGCGAAGTCGAGGCGGACGTCGTCGCGGCAGCGACGACGGACGCTGAGACGAGCCCGTGACATCTGAGCCTCACCAGCTATCTTAGGGTTTAGGGCGGGGGGGGGGGGGTGGTGGGAGGATGGCACACTTTTATATACCTTTCAAAATGAAAAGGAAACAGAAGTGAACCACTGTGCTTAGTGTAGGTACACGAAGGCGAGGCGGACGTCGTCGCGGCAGCGACGACGGACGCCGAGATGAACCCGTGACATCAAAGCCTCACCAGCTTAGTGTACGCGAAGTCGAGGTGGACGTCGTGGCGGCAGCGACGACGGACGCCGAGACGAGCCCGTGACATCAGAGCCTCACCAGTTTAGTGTACGCGAAGTCGAGGCAGACGTCGTCGCGGCAGCGACAACGGACGCCGAGACGAGCCCGTGACATCAGAGCCTCACCAGCTTAGTGTACGCGAAGTCGAGGCGGACGTCGTCGCGGCAGCGACGACGGATGCCGAGACGAGCCCGTAACATCAGAGCCTCACCAGCTTAGTGTACGCGAAGTCGAGGCGGACGTTGTCGCGGCAGCGACGACGGACGCCGAGATGAGCCCGTGAGATCAGAGCCTCACCAGTTTAGTGTACGCGAAGTCGAGGCAGACGTCTTCGCGGCAGCGACAACGGACGCCGAGACGAGCCCGTGACATCAGAGCCTCACCAGCTTAGTGTATGCGAAGTCGAGGCGGACGTCGTCGCGGCAGCGACGACGGACGCCGAGACGAGCCCGTGACATCAGAGCCTCACCAGCTTAGTGTACCCGAAGTCGAGCCGAACATCGTCGCGGCAGCGACGACGGACGCCGAGACGAGCCCGTGACATCAGAGCCTCACCAGCTATCATAGGGATTAGGGTGGGGGGGAGGATGGCACCCTTTTATATACCTTTCAAAATTAAAGGGAAACAGAAGTGAACCACTGTGCTTAGTGTAGGTACGCGAAGTTGAGGCGGACGTCGTCGCGGCAACGACGACGGACGCCGAGACGAGCCCGTGGCATCAAAGCCTCACCAGCTTAGTGTACGCGAAGTCGAGGCGGACGTCGTCGCGGCAGCGACGACGGACGCCGAGACGAGCCCGTGACATCAGAGCCTCACCAGTTTAGTGTACGCGAAGTCGAGGCAGACGTCGTCGCGGCAGCGACAACGGACGCCAAGACGAACCCGTGACATGAGAGCGTCACCAGCTTCGTGTACGCGAAGTCGAGGCGGACGTCGTCGCGGCAGCGACGACGGATGCCGAGACGAGCCCGTAACATCAGAGCCTCACCAGCTTAGTGTACGCGAAGTCGAGGCGGACGTTGTCGCGGCAGCGACGACGGACGCCGAGATGAGCCCGTGAGATCAGAGCCTCACCAGTTTAGTGTACGCGAAGTCGAGGCAGACGTCGTCGCGGCAGCGACAACGGACGCCGAGACGAGCCCGTGACATCAGAGCCTCACCAGCTTAGTGTACGCGAAGTCGAGGCGGACGTCGTCGCGGCAGCGACGACGGACGCCGAGACGAGCCCGTGACATCAGAGCCTCACCAGCTTAGTGTACCCGAAGTCGAGGCGAACATCGTCGCGGCAGCGACGACGGACGCCGAGACGAGCCCGTGACATCAGAGCCTCACCAGCTATCATAGGGATTAGGGTGGGGGGGAGGATGGCACCCTTTTATATACCTTTCAAAATTAAAGGGAAACAGAAGTGAACCACTGTGCTTAGTGTAGGTACGCGAAGTTGAGGCGGACGTCGTCGCGGCAACAACGACGGACACCGAGACGAGCCCGTGACATCAAAGCCTCACCAACTTAGTGTACGCGAAGTCGAGGCGGACGTCGTCGCGGCAGCGACGACGGACGCCGAGACGAGCCCGTGATATCAGAGCCTCACCAGTTTAGTGTACGCGAAGTCGAGGCAGACGTCGTCGCGGGAGCGACAACGGACGCCAAGACGAACCCGTGACATCAGAGCCTCACCAGCTTCGTGTACGCGAAGTCGAGGCGGACGTCGTCGCGGCAGCGACGACGGACGCCGAGACAAGCCCGTGACATCAGAGCCTCACCATCTTAGTGTACGCGAAGTCGAGGCAGACGTTGTTGCGCCAGCGACGACGGACGCCGAGATGAGCCCGTGAGATCAGAGCCTCACCAGTTTAGTGTACGCGAAGTCGAGGCAGACGTCGTCGCGGCAGCGACAACGGACGCCGAGACGAGCCCGTGACATTAGAGCCTCACCAGCTTAGTGTACGCGAAGTCGAGGCGGACGTCGTCGCGGCAGCAACGACGGACGCCGAGACGAGCTCGTGACATCAGAGCCTCACCAACTATCTTAGGGTTTAGGGTGGGGGGGAGGATGGCACCCTTTTATATACCTTTCAAAATGAAAGGGAAACAGAACTGAACCACTGTGCTTAGTGTAGGTACGCGAAGTCGAGGCGAACATCGTCGCGGCCGCGACGACGGACGCCGAGACGAGCCCGTGACCTCAAAGCCTCACCAGCTTAGTGTACGCGAAGTCGAGGCGGACGTCGTCGCGGCAGCGACGACAAACGTCGAGACGAGCCCGTGAAATCAGAGCCTCACCAGATATCTTAGGGTTTAGGGTGGGGGGGAGGATGTCACCCTTTTATATATCTTTCAAAATGAAAAGGAAACAGAAGTTAACCTCTGTGCTTAGTGTAGGTACGCGAAGTTGAGGCGGACGTCGTCGCGGCAACGACGACGGACGCCGAGACGAGCCCGTGACATCAAAGCCTCACCAGCTTAGTGTACGCGAAGTCGAGGCGGACGTCGTCGCGGCAGCGACGACGGACGCCGAGACGAGCCCGTGACATCAGAGCCTCACCAGTTTAGTGTACGCGAAGTCGAGGCAGACGTCGTCGCGGCAGCGACAACGGACGCCGAGACGAACCCGTGACATCAGAGCCTCACCAGCTTCGTGTACGCGAAGTCGAGGCGGACGTCGTCGCGGCCGCGACGACGGACGCCGAGACAAGCCCGTGACATCAGAGCCTCACCATCTTAGTGTACGCGAAGTCGAGGCGGACGTCGTTGCGCCAGCGACGACGGACGCCGAGATGAGCCCGTGAGATCAGAGCCTCACCAGTTTAGTGTACGCGAAGTCGAGGCAGACGTCGTCGCGGCAGCGACAACGGACGCCGAGACGAGCCCGTGACATCAGAGCCTCACCAGCTTAGTGTACGCGAAGTCGAGGCGGACGTCGTCGCGGCAGCGACGACGGACGCCGAGACGAGCCCGTGACATCAGAGCCTCACCAACTCTCTTAGGGTTTAGGGTGGGGGGGAGGATGGCACCCTTTTATATACCTTTCAAAATTAAAGGGAAACAGAAGTGAACCACTGTGCTTAGTGTAGGTACGCGAAGTTGAGGCGGACGTCGTCGCGGCAACAACGACGGACGCCGAGACGAGCCCGTGACATCAAAGCCTCACCAGCTTAGTGTACGCGAAGTCGAGGCGGACGTCGTCGCGGCAGCGACGACGGACGCCGAGACGAGCCCGTGATATCAGAGCCTCACCAGTTTAGTGTACGCGAAGTCGAGGCAGACGTCGTCGCGGGAGCGACAACGGACGCCAAGACGAACCCGTGACATCAGAGCCTCACCAGCTTCGTGTACGCGAAGTCGAGGCGGACGTCGTCGCGGCAGCGACGACGGACGCCGAGACAAGCCCGTGACATCAGAGCCTCACCATCTTAGTGTACGCGAAGTCGAGGCAGACGTTGTTGCGCCAGCGACGACGGACGCCGAGATGAGCCCGTGAGATCAGAGCCTCACCAGTTTAGTGTACGCGAAGTCGAGGCAGACGTCGTCGCGGCAGCGACAACGGACGCCGAGACGAGCCCGTGACATCAGAGCCTCACCAGCTTAGTGTACGCGAAGTCGAGGCGGACGTCGTCGCGGCAGCAACGACGGACGCCGAGACGAGCTCGTGACATCAGAGCCTCACCAACTATCTTAGGGTTTAGGGTGGGGGGGAGGATGGCACCCTTTTATATACCTTTCAAAATGAAAGGGAAACAGAACTGAACCACTGTGCTTAGTGTAGGTACGCGAAGTCGAGGCGGACGTTGTCGCGGCAGCTTAGTGTACGCGAAGTCGAGGCGGACGTTGTCGCGGCAGCGACGACGGACGCCGAGATGAGCCCGTGAGATCAGAGCCTCACCAGTTTAGTGTACGCGAAGTCGAGGCAGACGTCGTCGCGGCAGCGACAACGGACGCCGAGACGAGCCCGTGACATCAGAGCCTCACCAGCTTAGTGTACGCGAAGTCGAGGCGGACGTCGTCGCGGCAGCGACGACGGACGCCGAGACGAGCCCGTGACATCAGAGCCTCGCCAGCTTAGTGTACCCGAAGTCGAGGCGAACATCGTCGCGGCAGCGACGACGGACGCCGAGACGAGCCCGTGACATCAGAGCCTCACCAGCTATCATAGGGATTAGGGTGGGGGGGAGGATGGCACCCTTTTATATACCTTTCAAAATTAAAGGGAAACAGAAGTGAACCACTGTGCTTAGTGTAGGTACGCGAAGTTGAGGCGGACGTCGTCGCGGCAACAACGACGGACGCCGAGACGAGCCCGTGACATCAAAGCCTCACCAGCTTAGTGTACGCGAAGTCGAGGCGGACGTCGTCGCGGCAGCGACGACGGACGCCGAGACGAGCCCGTGATATCAGAGCCTCACTAGTTTAGTGTACGCGAAGTCGAGGCAGACGTCGTCGCGGGAGCGACAACGGACGCCAAGACGAACCCGTGACATCAGAGCCTCACCAGCTTAGTGTACGCGAAGTCGAGGCGGACGTCGTCGCGGCAGCGACGACGGACGCCGAGACAAGCCCGTGACATCAGAGCCTCACCATCTTAGTGTACGCGAAGTCGAGGCAGACGTTGTTGCGCCAGCGACGACGGACGCCGAGATGAGCCCGTGAGATCAGAGCCTCACCAGTTTAGTGTACGCGAAGTCGAGGCAGACGTCGTCGCGGCAGCGACAACGGACGCCGAGACGAGCCCGTGACATCAGAGCCTCACCAGCTTAGTGTACGCGAAGTCGAGGCGGACGTCGTCGCGGCAGCAACGACGGACGCCGAGACGAGCTCGTGACATCAGAGCCTCACCAACTATCTTAGGGTTTAGGGTGGGGGGGAGGATGGCACCCTTTTATATACCTTTCAAAATGAAAGGGAAACAGAACTGAACCACTGTGCTTAGTGTAGGTACGCGAAGTCGAGGCGAACATCGTCGCGGCCGCGACGACGGACGCCGAGACGAGCCCGTGACCTCAAAGCCTCACCAGCTTAGTGTACGCGAAGTCGAGGCGGACGTCGTCGCGGCAGCGACGACGAACGTCGAGACGAGCCCGTGAAATCAGAGCCTCACCAGTTTAGTGTACGCGAAGTCGAGGCAGACGTCGTCGCGGCAGCGACAACGGACGCCGAGACGAACCCGTGACATCAGAGCCTCACCAGCTTCGTGAACGCGAAGTCGAGGCGGACGTCGTCGCGGCAGCGACGACGGACGCCGAGACGAGCCCGTGACATCAAAGCCTCACCAGCTTAGTGTACGCGAAGTCGAGGTGGACGTCGTCGCGGCAGCGACGACGGACGCCGAGACGAGCCCGTGACATAAGAGCCTCACCAGCTTACTGTACGCGAAGTCGAGGCGGACGTCGTCGTGGCAACGACGACGGACGCAGAGACGAGCCCGTGACATCAAAGACTCACCAGCTTGGTGTACGCGAAGTCGAGGCGGACGTCGTCGCGGCAGCGACGACGGACGCTGAGACGAGCCCGTGACATCTGAGCCTCACCAGCTATCTTAGGGTTTAGGGCGGGGGGGGGGGGGTGGTGGGAGGATGGCACACTTTTATATACCTTTCAAAATGAAAAGGAAACAGAAGTGAACCACTGTGCTTAGTGTAGGTACACGAAGGCGAGGCGGACGTCGTCGCGGCAGCGACGACGGACGCCGAGATGAACCCGTGACATCAAAGCCTCACCAGCTTAGTGTACGCGAAGTCGAGGTGGACGTCGTGGCGGCAGCGACGACGGACGCCGAGACGAGCCCGTGACATCAGAGCCTCACCAGTTTAGTGTACGCGAAGTCGAGGCAGACGTCGTCGCGGCAGCGACAACGGACGCCGAGACGAGCCCGTGACATCAGAGCCTCACCAGCTTAGTGTACGCGAAGTCGAGGCGGACGTCGTCGCGGCAGCGACGACGGATGCCGAGACGAGCCCGTAACATCAGAGCCTCACCAGCTTAGTGTACGCGAAGTCGAGGCGGACGTTGTCGCGGCAGCGACGACGGACGCCGAGATGAGCCCGTGAGATCAGAGCCTCACCAGTTTAGTGTACGCGAAGTCGAGGCAGACGTCGTCGCGGCAGCGACAACGGACGCCGAGACGAGCCCGTGACATCAGAGCCTCACCAGCTTAGTGTATGCGAAGTCGAGGCGGACGTCGTCGCGGCAGCGACGACGGACGCCGAGACGAGCCCGTGACATCAGAGCCTCACCAGCTTAGTGTACCCGAAGTCGAGGCGAACATCGTCGCGGCAGCGACGACGGACGCCGAGACGAGCCCGTGACATCAGAGCCTCACCAGCTATCATAGGGATTAGGGTGGGGGGGAGGATGGCACCCTTTTATATACCTTTCAAAATTAAAGGGAAACAGAAGTGAACCACTGTGCTTAGTGTAGGTACGCGAAGTTGAGGCGGACGTCGTCGCGGCAACGACGACGGACGCCGAGACGAGCCCGTGGCATCAAAGCCTCACCAGCTTAGTGTACGCGAAGTCGAGGCGGACGTCGTCGCGGCAGCGACGACGGACGCCGAGACGAGCCCGTGACATCAGAGCCTCACCAGTTTAGTGTACGCGAAGTCGAGGCAGACGTCGTCGCGGCAGCGACAACGGACGCCAAGACGAACCCGTGACATGAGAGCCTCACCAGCTTCGTGTACGCGAAGTCGAGGCGGACGTCATCGCGGCAGCGACGACGGATGCCGAGACGAGCCCGTAACATCAGAGCCTCACCAGCTTAGTGTACGCGAAGTCGAGGCGGACGTTGTCGCGGCAGCGACGACGGACGCCGAGATGAGCCCGTGAGATCAGAGCCTCACCAGTTTAGTGTACGCGAAGTCGAGGCAGACGTCGTCGCGGCAGCGACAACGGACGCCGAGACGAGCCCGTGACATCAGAGCCTCACCAGCTTAGTGTACGCGAAGTCGAGGCGGACGTCGTCGCGGCAGCGACGACGGACGCCGAGACGAGCCCGTGACATCAGAGCCTCACCAGCTTAGTGTACCCGAAGTCGAGGCGAACATCGTCGCGGCAGCGACGACGGACGCCGAGACGAGCCCGTGACATCAGAGCCTCACCAGCTATCATAGGGATTAGGGTGGGGGGGAGGATGGCACCCTTTTATATACCTTTCAAAATTAAAGGGAAACAGAAGTGAACCACTGTGCTTAGTGTAGGTACGCGAAGTTGAGGCGGACGTCGTCGCGGCAACGACGACGGACGCCGAGACGAGCCCGTGGCATCAAAGCCTCACCAGCTTAGTGTACGCGAAGTCGAGGCGGACGTCGTCGCGGCAGCGACGACGGACGCCGAGACGAGCCCGTGACATCAGAGCCTCACCAGTTTAGTGTACGCGAAGTCGAGGCAGACGTCGTCGCGGCAGCGACAACGGACGCCAAGACGAACCCGTGACATGAGAGCCTCACCAGCTTCGTGTACGCGAAGTCGAGGCGGACGTCATCGCGGCAGCGACGACGGATGCCGAGACGAGCCCGTAACATCAGAGCCTCACCAGCTTAGTGTACGCGAAGTCGAGGCGGACGTTGTCGCGGCAGCGACGACGGACGCCGAGATGAGCCCGTGAGATCAGAGCCTCACCAGTTTAGTGTACGCGAAGTCGAGGCAGACGTCGTCGCGGCAGCGACAACGGACGCCGAGACGAGCCCGTGACATCAGAGCCTCACCAGCTTAGTGTACGCGAAGTCGAGGCGGACGTCGTCGCGGCAGCGACGACGGACGCCGAGACGAGCCCGTGACATCAGAGCCTCACCAGCTTAGTGTACCCGAAGTCGAGGCGAACATCGTCGCGGCAGCGACGACGGACGCCGAGACGAGCCCGTGACATCAGAGCCTCACCAGCTATCATAGGGATTAGGGTGGGGGGGAGGATGGCACCCTTTTATATACCTTTCAAAATTAAAGGGAAACAGAAGTGAACCACTGTGCTTAGTGTAGGTACGCGAAGTTGAGGCGGACGTCGTCGCGGCAACAACGACGGACACCGAGACGAGCCCGTGACATCAAAGCCTCACCAACTTAGTGTACGCGAAGTCGAGGCGGACGTCGTCGCGGCAGCGACGACGGACGCCGAGACGAGCCCGTGATATCAGAGCCTCACCAGTTTAGTGTACGCGAAGTCGAGGCAGACGTCGTCGCGGGAGCGACAACGGACGCCAAGACGAACCCGTGACATCAGAGCCTCACCAGCTTCGTGTACGCGAAGTCGAGGCGGACGTCGTCGCGGCAGCGACGACGGACGCCGAGACGAGCCCGTGACATCAGAGCCTCACCAGTTTAGTGTACGCGAAGTCGAGGCAGACGTCGTCGCGGCAGCGACAACGGACGCCAAGACGAACCCGTGACATGAGAGCCTCACCAGCTTCGTGTACGCGAAGTCGAGGCGGACGTCATCGCGGCAGCGACGACGGATGCCGAGACGAGCCCGTAACATCAGAGCCTCACCAGCTTAGTGTACGCGAAGTCGAGGCGGACGTTGTCGCGGCAGCGACGACGGACGCCGAGATGAGCCCGTGAGATCAGAGCCTCACCAGTTTAGTGTACGCGAAGTCGAGGCAGACGTCGTCGCGGCAGCGACAACGGACGCCGAGACGAGCCCGTGACATCAGAGCCTCACCAGCTTAGTGTACGCGAAGTCGAGGCGGACGTCGTCGCGGCAGCGACGACGGACGCCGAGACGAGCCCGTGACATCAGAGCCTCACCAGCTTAGTGTACCCGAAGTCGAGGCGAACATCGTCGCGGCAGCGACGACGGACGCCGAGACGAGCCCGTGACATCAGAGCCTCACCAGCTATCATAGGGATTAGGGTGGGGGGGAGGATGGCACCCTTTTATATACCTTTCAAAATTAAAGGGAAACAGAAGTGAACCACTGTGCTTAGTGTAGGTACGCGAAGTTGAGGCGGACGTCGTCGCGGCAACAACGACGGACACCGAGACGAGCCCGTGACATCAAAGCCTCACCAACTTAGTGTACGCGAAGTCGAGGCGGACGTCGTCGCGGCAGCGACGACGGACGCCGAGACGAGCCCGTGATATCAGAGCCTCACCAGTTTAGTGTACGCGAAGTCGAGGCAGACGTCGTCGCGGCAGCGACAACGGACGCCGAGACGAGCCCGTGACATCAGAGCCTCACCAGCTTAGTGTATGCGAAGTCGAGGCGGACGTCGTCGCGGCAGCGACGACGGACGCCGAGACGAGCCCGTGACATCAGAGCCTCACCAGCTTAGTGTACCCGAAGTCGAGGCGAACATCGTCGCGGCAGCGACGACGGACGCCGAGACGAGCCCGTGACATCAGAGCCTCACCAGCTATCATAGGGATTAGGGTGGGGGGGAGGATGGCACCCTTTTATATACCTTTCAAAATTAAAGGGAAACAGAAGTGAACCACTGTGCTTAGTGTAGGTACGCGAAGTTGAGGCGGACGTCGTCGCGGCAACGACGACGGACGCCGAGACGAGCCCGTGGCATCAAAGCCTCACCAGCTTAGTGTACGCGAAGTCGAGGCGGACGTCGTCGCGGCAGCGACGACGGACGCCGAGACGAGCCCGTGACATCAGAGCCTCACCAGTTTAGTGTACGCGAAGTCGAGGCAGACGTCGTCGCGGCAGCGACAACGGACGCCAAGACGAACCCGTGACATGAGAGCCTCACCAGCTTCGTGTACGCGAAGTCGAGGCGGACGTCATCGCGGCAGCGACGACGGATGCCGAGACGAGCCCGTAACATCAGAGCCTCACCAGCTTAGTGTACGCGAAGTCGAGGCGGACGTTGTCGCGGCAGCGACGACGGACGCCGAGATGAGCCCGTGAGATCAGAGCCTCACCAGTTTAGTGTACGCGAAGTCGAGGCAGACGTCGTCGCGGCAGCGACAACGGACGCCGAGACGAGCCCGTGACATCAGAGCCTCACCAGCTTAGTGTACGCGAAGTCGAGGCGGACGTCGTCGCGGCAGCGACGACGGACGCCGAGACGAGCCCGTGACATCAGAGCCTCACCAGCTTAGTGTACCCGAAGTCGAGGCGAACATCGTCGCGGCAGCGACGACGGACGCCGAGACGAGCCCGTGACATCAGAGCCTCACCAGCTATCATAGGGATTAGGGTGGGGGGGAGGATGGCACCCTTTTATATACCTTTCAAAATTAAAGGGAAACAGAAGTGAACCACTGTGCTTAGTGTAGGTACGCGAAGTTGAGGCGGACGTCGTCGCGGCAACGACGACGGACGCCGAGACGAGCCCGTGGCATCAAAGCCTCACCAGCTTAGTGTACGCGAAGTCGAGGCGGACGTCGTCGCGGCAGCGACGACGGACGCCGAGACGAGCCCGTGACATCAGAGCCTCACCAGTTTAGTGTACGCGAAGTCGAGGCAGACGTCGTCGCGGCAGCGACAACGGACGCCAAGACGAACCCGTGACATGAGAGCCTCACCAGCTTCGTGTACGCGAAGTCGAGGCGGACGTCATCGCGGCAGCGACGACGGATGCCGAGACGAGCCCGTAACATCAGAGCCTCACCAGCTTAGTGTACGCGAAGTCGAGGCGGACGTTGTCGCGGCAGCGACGACGGACGCCGAGATGAGCCCGTGAGATCAGAGCCTCACCAGTTTAGTGTACGCGAAGTCGAGGCAGACGTCGTCGCGGCAGCGACAACGGACGCCGAGACGAGCCCGTGACATCAGAGCCTCACCAGCTTAGTGTACGCGAAGTCGAGGCGGACGTCGTCGCGGCAGCGACGACGGACGCCGAGACGAGCCCGTGACATCAGAGCCTCACCAGCTTAGTGTACCCGAAGTCGAGGCGAACATCGTCGCGGCAGCGACGACGGACGCCGAGACGAGCCCGTGACATCAGAGCCTCACCAGCTATCATAGGGATTAGGGTGGGGGGGAGGATGGCACCCTTTTATATACCTTTCAAAATTAAAGGGAAACAGAAGTGAACCACTGTGCTTAGTGTAGGTACGCGAAGTTGAGGCGGACGTCGTCGCGGCAACAACGACGGACACCGAGACGAGCCCGTGACATCAAAGCCTCACCAACTTAGTGTACGCGAAGTCGAGGCGGACGTCGTCGCGGCAGCGACGACGGACGCCGAGACGAGCCCGTGATATCAGAGCCTCACCAGTTTAGTGTACGCGAAGTCGAGGCAGACGTCGTCGCGGGAGCGACAACGGACGCCAAGACGAACCCGTGACATCAGAGCCTCACCAGCTTCGTGTACGCGAAGTCGAGGCGGACGTCGTCGCGGCAGCGACGACGGACGCCGAGACGAGCCCGTGACATCAGAGCCTCACCAGTTTAGTGTACGCGAAGTCGAGGCAGACGTCGTCGCGGCAGCGACAACGGACGCCAAGACGAACCCGTGACATGAGAGCCTCACCAGCTTCGTGTACGCGAAGTCGAGGCGGACGTCATCGCGGCAGCGACGACGGATGCCGAGACGAGCCCGTAACATCAGAGCCTCACCAGCTTAGTGTACGCGAAGTCGAGGCGGACGTTGTCGCGGCAGCGACGACGGACGCCGAGATGAGCCCGTGAGATCAGAGCCTCACCAGTTTAGTGTACGCGAAGTCGAGGCAGACGTCGTCGCGGCAGCGACAACGGACGCCGAGACGAGCCCGTGACATCAGAGCCTCACCAGCTTAGTGTACGCGAAGTCGAGGCGGACGTCGTCGCGGCAGCGACGACGGACGCCGAGACGAGCCCGTGACATCAGAGCCTCACCAGCTTAGTGTACCCGAAGTCGAGGCGAACATCGTCGCGGCAGCGACGACGGACGCCGAGACGAGCCCGTGACATCAGAGCCTCACCAGCTATCATAGGGATTAGGGTGGGGGGGAGGATGGCACCCTTTTATATACCTTTCAAAATTAAAGGGAAACAGAAGTGAACCACTGTGCTTAGTGTAGGTACGCGAAGTTGAGGCGGACGTCGTCGCGGCAACAACGACGGACACCGAGACGAGCCCGTGACATCAAAGCCTCACCAACTTAGTGTACGCGAAGTCGAGGCAGACGTCGTCGCGGCAGCGACGACGGACGCCGAGACGAGCCCGTGATATCAGAGCCTCACCAGTTTAGTGTACGCGAAGTCGAGGCAGACGTCGTCGCGGGAGCGACAACGGACGCCAAGACGAACCCGTGACATCAGAGCCTCACCAGCTTCGTGTACGCGAAGTCGAGGCGGACGTCGTCGCGGCAGCGACGACGGACGCCGAGACAAGCCCGTAACATCAGAGCCTCACCATCTTAGTGTACGCGAAGTCGAGGCAGACGTTGTTGCGCCAGCGACGACGGACGCCGAGATGAGCCCGTGAGATCAGAGCCTCACCAGTTTAGTGTACGCGAAGTCGAGGCAGACGTCGTCGCGGCAGCGACAACGGACGCCGAGACGAGCCCGTGACATTAGAGCCTCACCAGCTTAGTGTACGCGAAGTCGAGGCGGACGTCGTCGCGGCAGCAACGACGGACGCCGAGACGAGCTCGTGACATCAGAGCCTCACCAACTATCTTAGGGTTTAGGGTGGGGGGGAGGATGGCACCCTTTTATATACCTTTCAAAATGAAAGGGAAACAGAACTGAACCACTGTGCTTAGTGTAGGTACGCGAAGTCGAGGCGAACATCGTCGCGGCCGCGACGACGGACGCCGAGACGAGCCCGTGACCTCAAAGCCTCACCAGCTTAGTGTACGCGAAGTCGAGGCGGACGTCGTCGCGGCAGCGACGACAAACGTCGAGACGAGCCCGTGAAATCAGAGCCTCACCAGATATCTTAGGGTTTAGGGTGGGGGGGAGGATGTCACCCTTTTATATATCTTTCAAAATGAAAAGGAAACAGAAGTTAACCTCTGTGCTTAGTGTAGGTACGCGAAGTTGAGGCGGACGTCGTCGCGGCAACGACGACGGACGCCGAGACGAGCCCGTGACATCAAAGCCTCACCAGCTTAGTGTACGCGAAGTCGAGGCGGACGTCGTCGCGGCAGCGACGACGGACGCCGAGACGAGCCCGTGACATCAGAGCCTCACCAGTTTAGTGTACGCGAAGTCGAGGCAGACGTCGTCGCGGCAGCGACAACGGACGCCGAGACGAACCCGTGACATCAGAGCCTCACCAGCTTCGTGTACGCGAAGTCGAGGCGGACGTCGTCGCGGCCGCGACGACGGACGCCGAGACAAGCCCGTGACATCAGAGCCTCACCATCTTAGTGTACGCGAAGTCGAGGCGGACGTCGTTGCGCCAGCGACGACGGACGCCGAGATGAGCCCGTGAGATCAGAGCCTCACCAGTTTAGTGTACGCGAAGTCGAGGCAGACGTCGTCGCGGCAGCGACAACGGACGCCGAGACGAGCCCGTGACATCAGAGCCTCACCAGCTTAGTGTACGCGAAGTCGAGGCGGACGTCGTCGCGGCAGCGACGACGGACGCCGAGACGAGCCCGTGACATCAGAGCCTCACCAACTCTCTTAGGGTTTAGGGTGGGGGGGAGGATGGCACCCTTTTATATACCTTTCAAAATGAAAGGGAAACAGAACTGAACCACTGTGCTTAGTGTAGGTACGCGAAGTCGAGCCGAACATCGTCGCGGCAGCGACGACGGACGCCGAGACGAGCCCGTGACCTCACAGCCTCACCAGCTTAGTGTACGCGAAGTCGAGGCGGACGTCGTCGCGGCAGCGACGACGAACGTCGAGACAAGCCCGTGAAATTAGAGCCTCACCAGATATCTTAGGGTTTAGGGTGGGGGGGAGGAGGGCACCCTTTTATATATCTTTCAAAATGAAAAGGAAACAGAAGTGAACCACTGTGCTTAGTGTAGGTACGCGAAGTTGAGGCAGACGTCGTCGCGGCAGCGACGACGGACGCCGAGACGAGCCCGTGACATCAAAGCCTCACCAGCTTAGTGTACGCGAAGTCGAGGCGGACGTCGTCGCGGCAGCGACGACGGACGCCGAGACGAGCCCGTGACATAAGAGCCTCACCAGCTTACTGTACGCGAAGTCGAGGCGGACGTCGTCGTGGCAACGAAGACGGACGCAGAGACGAGCCCGTGACATCAAAGACTCACCAGCTTGGTGTACGGGAAGTCGAGGCGGACGTCGTCGCGGCAGCGACGACGGACGCTGAGACGAGCCCGTGACATCAGAGCCTCACCAGCTATCTTACTGTTTAGGGAGGGGGGGGTGGTGGGAGGATGGCACACTTTTATATACCTTTCAAAATGAAAAGGAAACAGAAGTGAACCACTGTGCTTAGTGTAGGTACGCGAAGGCGAGGCGGACGTCGTCGCGGCAGCGACGACGGTCGCCGAGATGAGCCCGTGACATCAAAGCCTCACCAGCTTAGGGTACGCGAAGTCGAGGCGGACGTCGTCGCGGCAGCGACGACGGACGCCGAGACGAGCCCGTGACATCAGAGCCTCACCAGCTTAGTGTACGCGAAGTCGAGGCGGACGTCGTCGCGGCAGCGACGACGGACGCCGAGATGAGCTCGTGAGATCAGAGCCTCACCAGTTTAGTGTACGCGAAGTCGAGGCAGACGTCGTCGCGGCAGCGACAACGGACGCCGAGACGAGCCCGTGACATCAGAGCCTCACCAGCTTAGTGTACGCGAAGTCGAGGTGGACGTCGTCGCGGCAGCGACGACGGACGCCGAGACGAGACCGTGACATCAGAGCCTCACCAACTATCTTAGGGTTTAGGGTGGGGGGGAGGATGGCACCCTTTTATATACCTTTCAAAATAAAAGGGAAACAGAACTGAACCACTGTTCTTAGTGTAGGTACGCGAAGTCGAGGCGAACGTCGTCGCGGCAGCGACGATGGACGCCGAGACGAGCGCGTGACATCAAAGCCTCACCAGCTTAGTGTATGCGAAGTCGAGGCGGACGTCGTCGCGGCAGCGACGACGGACGCCGAGACGAGCCCGTGACATAAGAGCCTCACCAGCTTACTGTACGCGAAGTCGAGGCAGACGTCGTCGCGGCAGCGACAACGGACGCCGAGACGAGCCCGTGACATCAGAGCCTCACCAGCTTAGTGTACGCGAAGTCGAGGCGGACGTCGTCGCGGCAGCGACGACGGACGCCGAGATGAGCCCGTGAGATCAGAGCCTCACCAGTTTAGTGTACGCGAAGTCGAGGCAGACGTCATCGCGGCAGCGACAACGGACGCCGAGACGAGCCCGTGACATCAGAGCCTCACCAGCTTAGTGTACGCGAAGTCGAGGCGGACGTCGTCGCGGCAGCGACGACGGACGCCGAGACGAGCCCGTGACATCAGAGCCTCACCAACTATGTTAGGGTTTAGGGTGGGGGGGAGGATGGCACCCTTTTATATACCTTTCAAAATAAAAGGGAAACAGAACTGAACCACTGTGCTTAGTGTAGGTACGCGAAGTCGAGGCGAACGTCGTCGCGGCAGCGACGATGGACGCCGAGACGAGCCCGTGACATCAAAGCCTCACCAGCTTAGTGTATGCGAAGTCGAGGCGAACGTCGTCGCGGCAGCGACGACGGACGCCGAGACGAGCCCGTGACATAAGAGCCTCACCAGCTTACTGTACGCGAAGTCGAGGCAGACGTCGTCGCGGCAGCAACAACGGACGCCGAGACGAGCCCGTGACACCAGAGCCTCACCAGCTTAGTGTACGCGAAGTCGAGGCGGACGTCGTCGCGGCAGCGACGACGGATGCCGAGACGAGCCCGTGACATCAGAGCCTCACCAGCTTAGTGTACGCGAAGTCGAGGCGGACGTTGTCGCGGCAGCGACGACGGACGCCGAGATGAGCCCGTGAGATCAGAGCCTCACCAGTTTAGTGTACGCGAAGTCGAGGCAGACGTCGTCGCGGCAGCGACAACGGACGCCGAGACGAGCCCGTGACATCAGAGCCTCACCAGCTTAGTGTACGCGAAGTCGAGGCGGACGTCGTCGCGGCAGCGACGACGGAAGCCGAGACGAGCCCGTGACATCAGAGCCTCACCAGCTTAGTGTACCCGAAGTCGAGGCGAACATCGTCACGGCAGCAACGACGGACGCCGAGACGAGCCCGTGACATAAGAGCCTCACCAGCTTACTGTACGCGAAGTCGAGGCGGACGTCGTCGTGGCAACGACGACGGACGCAGAGACGAGCCCGTGACATCAAAGACTCACCAGCTTGGTGTACGCGAAGTCGAGGCGGACGTCGTCGCGGCAGCGACGACGGACGCTGAGACGAGCCCGTGACATCAGAGCCTCACCAGCTATCTTACTGTTTAGGGGGGGGTGGTGGGAGGATGGCACACTTTTATATACCTTTCAAAATGAAAAGGAAACAGAAGTGAACCACTGTGCTTAGTGTAGGTACGCGAAGTCGAGGCGAACATCGTCGCGGCCGCGACGACGGACGCCGAGACGAGCCCGTGACCTCAAAGCCTCACCAGCTTAGTGTACGCGAAGTCGAGGCGGACGTCGTCGCGGCAGCGACGACGAACGTCGAGACGAGCCCGTGAAATCAGAGCCTCACCAGATATCTTAGGGTTTAGGGTGGGGGGGAGGATGTCACCCTTTTATATATCTTTCAAAATGAAAAGGAAACAGAAGTTAACCTCTGTGCTTAGTGTAGGTACGCGAAGTTGAGGCGGACGTCGTCGCGGCAACGACGACGGACGCCGAGACGAGCCCGTGACATCAAAGCCTCACTAGCTTAGTGTACGCGAAGTCGAGGCGGACGTCGTCGCGGCAGCGACGACGGACGCCGAGACGAGCCCGTGACATCAGAGCCTCACCAGTTTAGTGTACGCGAAGTCGAGGCAGACGTCGTCGCGGCAGCGACAACGGACGCCGAGACGAACCCGTGACATCAGAGCCTCACCAGCTTCGTGTACGCGAAGTCGAGGCGGACGTCGTCGCGGCAGCGACGACGGACGCCGAGACAAGCCCGTGACATCAGAGCCTCACCATCTTAGTGTACGCGAAGTCGAGGCGGACGTCGTTGCGCCAGCGACGATGGACGCCGAGATGAGCCCATGAGATCAGAGCCTCACCAGTTTAGTGTACGCGAAGTCGAGGCAGACGTCGTCGCGGCAGCGACAACGGACGCCGAGACGAGCCCGTGACATCAAAGCCTCACCAGCTTAGTGTACGCGAAGTCGAGGCGGACGTCGTCGCGGCAGCGACGACGGACGCCGAGACGAGCCCGTGACATCAGAGCCTCACCAGTTTAGTGTACGCGAAGTCGAGGCAGACGTCGTCGCGGCAGCGACAACGGACGCCGAGACGAACCCGTGACATCAGAGCCTCACCAGCTTCGTGTACGCGAAGTCGAGGCGGACGTCGTCGCGGCAGCGACGACGGTCGCCGAGACAAGCCCGTGACATCAGAGCCTCACCATCTTAGTGTACGCGAAGTCGAGGCGGACGTCGTCGCGGCAGCGACGACGGACGCCGAGACGAGCCCGTGACATCAAAGCCTCACCAGCTTAGTGTACGCGAAGTCGAGGCGGACGTCGTCGCGGCAGCGACGACGGACGCCGAGACGAGCCCGTGACATAAGAGCCTCACCAGCTTACTGTACGCGAAGTCGAGGCGGACGTCGTCGTGGCAACGAAGACGGACGCAGAGACGAGCCCGTGACATCAAAGACTCACCAGCTTGGTGTACGGGAAGTCGAGGCGGACGTCGTCGCGGCAGCGACGACGGACGCTGAGACGAGCCCGTGACATCAGAGCCTCACCAGCTATCTTACTGTTTAGGGAGGGGGGGGTGGTGGGAGGATGGCACACTTTTATATACCTTTCAAAATGAAAAGGAAACAGAAGTGAACCACTGTGCTTAGTGTAGGTACGCGAAGGCGAGGCGGACGTCGTCGCGGCAGCGACGACGGTCGCCGAGATGAGCCCGTGACATCAAAGCCTCACCAGCTTAGGGTACGCGAAGTCGAGGCGAACGTCGTCGCGGCAGCGACGACGGACGCCGAGACGAGCCCGTGACATAAGAGCCTCACCAGCTTACTGTACGCGAAGTCGAGGCAGACGTCGTCGCGGCAGCGACAACGGACGCCGAGACGAGCCCGTGACACCAGAGCCTCACCAGCTTAGTGTACGCGAAGTCGAGGCGGACGTCGTCGCGGCAGCGACGACGGATGCCGAGACGAGCCCGTGACATCAGAGCCTCACCAGCTTAGTGTACGCGAAGTCGAGGCGGACGTTGTCGCGGCAGCGACGACGGACGCCGAGATGAGCCCGTGAGATCAGAGCCTCACCAGTTTAGTGTACGCGAAGTCGAGGCAGACGTCGTCGCGGCAGCGACAACGGACGCCGAGACGAGCCCGTGACATCAGAGCCTCACCAGCTTAGTGTACGCGAAGTCGAGGCGGACGTCGTCGCGGCAGCGACGACGGAAGCCGAGACGAGCCCGTGACATCAGAGCCTCACCAGCTTAGTGTACCCGAAGTCGAGGCGAACATCGTCACGGCAGCAACGACGGACGCCGAGACGAGCCCGTGACATAAGAGCCTCACCAGCTTACTGTACGCGAAGTCGAGGCGGACGTCGTCGTGGCAACGACGACGGACGCAGAGACGAGCCCGTGACATCAAAGACTCACCAGCTTGGTGTACGCGAAGTCGAGGCGGACGTCGTCGCGGCAGCGACGACGGACGCTGAGACGAGCCCGTGACATCAGAGCCTCACCAGCTATCTTACTGTTTAGGGGGGGGTGGTGGGAGGATGGCACACTTTTATATACCTTTCAAAATGAAAAGGAAACAGAAGTGAACCACTGTGCTTAGTGTAGGTACGCGAAGTCGAGGCGAACATCGTCGCGGCCGCGACGACGGACGCCGAGACGAGCCCGTGACCTCAAAGCCTCACCAGCTTAGTGTACGCGAAGTCGAGGCGGACGTCGTCGCGGCAGCGACGACGAACGTCGAGACGAGCCCGTGAAATCAGAGCCTCACCAGATATCTTAGGGTTTAGGGTGGGGGGGAGGATGTCACCCTTTTATATATCTTTCAAAATGAAAAGGAAACAGAAGTTAACCTCTGTGCTTAGTGTAGGTACGCGAAGTTGAGGCGGACGTCGTCGCGGCAACGACGACGGACGCCGAGACGAGCCCGTGACATCAAAGCCTCACCAGCTTAGTGTACGCGAAGTCGAGGCGGACGTCGTCGCGGCAGCGACGACGGACGCCGAGACGAGCCCGTGACATCAGAGCCTCACCAGTTTAGTGTACGCGAAGTCGAGGCAGACGTCGTCGCGGCAGCGACAACGGACGCCGAGACGAACCCGTGACATCAGAGCCTCACCAGCTTCGTGTACGCGAAGTCGAGGCGGACGTCGTCGCGGCAGCGACGACGGACGCCGAGACAAGCCCGTGACATCAGAGCCTCACCATCTTAGTGTACGCGAAGTCGAGGCGGACGTCGTTGCGCCAGCGACGACGGACGCCGAGATGAGCCCGTGAGATCAGAGCCTCACCAGTTTAGTGTACGCGAAGTCGAGGCAGACGTCGTCGCGGCAGCGACAACGGACGCCGAGACGAGCCCGTGACATCAGAGCCTCACCAGCTTAGTGTACGCGAAGTCGAGGCGGACGTCGTCGCGGCAGCGACGACGGACGCCGAGACGAGCCCGTGACATCAGAGCCTCACCAACTCTCTTAGGGTTTAGGGTGGGGGGGAGGATGGCACCCTTTTATATACCTTTCAAAATGAAAGGGAAACAGAACTGAACCACTGTGCTTAGTGTAGGTACGCGAAGTCGAGCCGAACATCGTCGCGGCAGCGACGACGGACGCCGAGACGAGCCCGTGACCTCACAGCCTCACCAGCTTAGTGTACGCGAAGTCGAGGCGGACGTCGTCGCGGCAGCGACGACGAACGTCGAGACGAGCCCGTGAAATTAGAGCCTCACCAGATATCTTAGGGTTTAGGGTGGGGGGGAGGAGGGCACCCTTTTATATATCTTTCAAAATGAAAAGGAAACAGAAGTGAACCACTTTGCTTAGTGTAGGTACGCGAAGTTGAGGCAGACGTCGTCGCGGCAGCGACGACGGACGCCGAGACGAGCCCGTGACATCAAAGCCTCACCAGCTTAGTGTACGCGAAGTCGAGGCGGACGTCGTCGCGGCAGCGACGACGGACGCCGAGACGAGCCCGTGACATAAGAGCCTCACCAGCTTACTGTACGCGAAGTCGAGGCGGACGTCGTCGTGGCAACGAAGACGGACGCAGAGACGAGCCCGTGACATCAAAGACTCACCAGCTTGGTGTACGGGAAGTCGAGGCGGACGTCGTCGCGGCAGCGACGACGGACGCTGAGACGAGCCCGTGACATCAGAGCCTCACCAGCTATCTTACTGTTTAGGGAGGGGGGGGGGGTGGTGGGAGGATGGCACACTTTTATATACCTTTCAAAATGAAAAGGAAACAGAAGTGAACCACTGTGCTTAGTGTAGGTACGCGAAGGCGAGGCGGACGTCGTCGCGGCAGCGACGACGGTCGCCGAGATGAGCCCGTGACATCAAAGCCTCACCAGCTTAGGGTACGCGAAGTCGAGGCGGACGTCGTCGCGGCAGCGACGACGGACGCCGAGACGAGCCCGTGACATCAGAGCCTCACCAGCTTAGTGTACGCGAAGTCGAGGCGGACGTCGTCGCGGCAGCGACGACGGACGCCGAGATGAGCTCGTGAGATCAGAGCCTCACCAGTTTAGTGTACGCGAAGTCGAGGCAGACGTCGTCGCGGCAGCGACAACGGACGCCGAGACGAGCCCGTGACATCAGAGCCTCACCAGCTTAGTGTACGCGAAGTCGAGGTGGACGTCGTCGCGGCAGCGACGACGGACGCCGAGACGAGCCCGTGACATCAGAGCCTCACCAACTATCTTAGGGTTTAGGGTGGGGGGGAGGATGGCACCCTTTTATATACCTTTCAAAATAAAAGGGAAACAGAACTGAACCACTGTTCTTAGTGTAGGTACGCGAAGTCGAGGCGAACGTCGTCGCGGCAGCGACGATGGACGCCGAGACGAGCGCGTGACATCAAAGCCTCACCAGCTTAGTGTATGCGAAGTCGAGGCGCACGTCGTCGCGGCAGCGACGACGGACGCCGAGACGAGCCCATGACATAAGAGCCTCACCAGCTTACTGTACGCGAAGTCGAGGCAGACGTCGTCGCGGCAGCGACAACGGACGCCGAGACGAGCCCGTGACATCAGAGCCTCACCAGCTTAGTGTACGCGAAGTCGAGGCGGACGTCGTCGCGGCAGCGACGACGGACGCCGAGACGAGCCCGTGACATCAGAGCCTCACCAGCTTGGTGTACGCGAAGTCGAGGCGGACGTCGTCGCGGCAGCGACGACGGACGCTGAGACGAGCCCGTGTAATCAGAGCCTCACCAGCTATCTTACGGTTTAGGGCGGGGGGGGGGGGGGTGGTGGGAGGATGGCACACTTTTATATACCTTTCAAAATGAAAAGGAAACAGAAGTGAACCACTGTGCTTAGTGTAGGTACGCGAAGGCGAGGCGGACGTCATCGCGGCAGCGACGACGGACGCCGAGACGAGCCCGTGACATCGAAGCCTCACCAGCTTAGTGTACGCGAAGTCGAGGCGGACGTCGTCGCGGCAGCGACGACGGACGCCGAGACGAGCCCGTGACATCAGAGCCTCACCAGTTTAGTGTACGAGAAGTCGAGGCAGACGTCGTCGCGGCAGCGACAACGGACGCCGAGACGAGCCCGTGACATCAGAGCCTCACCAGCTTAGTGTACGCGAAGTCGAGGCGGACGTCGTCGCGGCAGCGACCACGAACGCCGAGACGAGCCCGTGACATCAGAGCCTCACCAGCTTAGTGTACGCGAAGTCGAGGCGGACGTCGTCGCGGCAGCGACGACGGACGCCGAGATGAGCCCGTGAGATCAGAGCCTCACCAGTTTAGTGTACGCGAAGTCGAGGCAGACGTCATCGCCGCAGCGACAACGGACGCCGAGACGAGCCCGTGACATCAGAGCCTCACCAGCTTAGTGTACGCGAAGTCGAGGCGGACGTCGTCGCGGCAGCGACGACGGACGCCGAGACGAGCCCGTGACATCAGAGCCTCACCAACTATGTTAGGGTTTAGGGTGGGGGGGAGGATGGCACCCTTTTATATACCTTTCAAAATAAAAGGGAAATAGAACTGAACCACTGTGCTTAGTGTAGGTACGCGAAGTCGAGGCGAACGTCGTCGCGGCAGCGACGATGGACGCCGAGACGAGCCCGTGACATCAAAGCCTCACCAGCTTAGTGTATGCGAAGTCGAGGCGAACGTCGTCGCGGCAGCGACGACGGACGCCGAGACGAGCCCGTGACATAAGAGCCTCACCAGCTTACTGTACGCGAAGTCGAGGCAGACGTCGTCGCGGCAGCGACAACGGACGCCGAGACGAGCCCGTGACACCAGAGCCTCACCAGCTTAGTGTACGCGAAGTCGAGGCGGACGTCGTCGCGGCAGCGACGACGGATGCCGAGACGAGCCCGTGACATCAGAGCCTCACCAGCTTAGTGTACGCGAAGTCGAGGCGGACGTTGTCGCGGCAGCGACGACGGACGCCGAGATGAGCCCGTGAGATCAGAGCCTCACCAGTTTAGTGTACGCGAAGTCGAGGCAGACGTCGTCGCGGCAGCGACAACGGACGCCGAGACGAGCCCGTGACATCAGAGCCTCACTAGCTTAGTGTACGCGAAGTCGAGGCGGACGTCGTCGCGGCAGCGACGACGGAAGCCGAGACGAGCCCGTGACATCAGAGCCTCACCAGCTTAGTGTACCCGAAGTCGAGGCGAACATCGTCGCGGCAGCAACGACGGACGCCGAGACGAGCCCGTGACATAAGAGCCTCACCAGCTTACTGTACGCGAAGTCGAGGCGGACGTCGTCGTGGCAACGACGACGGACGCAGAGACGAGCCCGTGACATCAAAGACTCACCAGCTTGGTGTACGCGAAGTCGAGGCGGACGTCGTCGCGGCAGCGACGACGGACGCTGAGACGAGCCCGTGACATCAGAGCCTCACCAGCTATCTTACTGTTTAGGGGGGGGTGGTGGGAGGATGGCACACTTTTATATACCTTTCAAAATGAAAAGGAAACAGAAGTGAACCACTGTGCTTAGTGTAGGTACGCGAAGGCGAGGCGGACGTCATCGCGGCAGCGACGACGGACGCCGAGACGAGCCCGTGACATCAAAGCCTCACCAGCTTAGTGTACGCGAAGTCGAGGCGGACTTCGTCGCGGTAGCGACGACGGACGCCGAGACGAGCCCGTGACATCAGAGACTTACCAGCTATCATAGGGATTAGGGTGGGGGGGGAGGATGGCACCCTTTTATATACCTTTCAAAATGAAAGGGAAACAAAAGTGAACCGCTGTGCTTAGTGTAGGTACGCGAAGTTGAGGCGGACGTCGTCGCGGCAGCGACGACGGACGCCGAGATGAGCCCGTGACATCAAAGCCTCACCAGCTTAGTGTACGCGAAGTCGAGGCGGACGTCGTCGCGGCAGCGACGACGGACGCCGAGACGAGCCCGTGACATCAGAGCCTCACCAGTTTAGTGTACGCGAAGTCGAGGCAGACGTCGTCGCGGCAGAGACAACGGACGCCGAGACGAGCCCGTGAGATCAGAGCCTCACCAGCTTAGTGTACGCGAAGTCGAGGCGGACGTCGTCGCGGCAGCGACCACGAACGCCGAGACGAGCCCGTGACATCAGAGCCTCACCAGCTTAGTGTACGCGAAGTCGAGGCGGACGTCGTCGCGGCAGCAAAGACGGACGCCGAGATGAGCCCGTGAGATCAGAGCCTCACCAGTTTAGTGTACGCGAAGTCGAGGCAGACGTCATCGCGGCAGCGACAACGGACGCCGAGACGAGCCCGTGACATCAGAGCCTCACCAGCTTAGTGTACGCGAAGTCGAGGCGGACGTCGTCGCTTAGGGTTTAGGGTGGGGGGGAGGATGGCACCCTTTTATATACCTTTCAAAATAAAAGGGAAACAGAACTGAACCACTGTGCTTAGTGTAGGTACGCGAAGTCGAGGCGAACGTCGTCGCGGCAGCGACGATGGACTCCGAGACGAGCCCGTGACATCAAAGCCTCACCAGCTTAGTGTATGCGAAGTCGAGGCGGACGTCGTCGCGGCAGCGACGACGGACGCCGAGACGAGCCCGTGACATAAGAGCCTCACCAGCTTACTGTACGCGAAGTCGAGGCAGACGTCGTCGCGGCAGCGACAACGGACGCCGAGACGAGCCCGTGACACCAGAGCCTCACCAGCTTAGTGTACGCGAAGTCGAGGCGGACGTCGTCGCGGCAGCGACGACGGATGCCGAGACGAGCCCGTGACATCAGAGCCTCACCAGCTTAGTGTACTCGAAGTCGAGGCGGACGTTGTCGCGGCAGCGACGACGGACGCCGAGATGAGCCCGTGAGATCAGAGCCTCACCAAGTTAGTGTACGCGAAGTCGAGGCAGACGTCGTCGCGGCAGCGACAACGGACGCCGAGACGAGCCCGTGACATCAGAGCCTCACCAGCTTAGTGTACGCGAAGTCGAGGCGGACGTCGTCGCGGCAGTGACGACGGAAGACGAGACGAGCCCGTGACATCAGAGCCTCACCAGCTTAGTGTACCCGAAGTCGAGGCGAACATCGTCGCGGCAGCAACGACGGACGCCGAGACGAGCCCGTGACATAAGAGCCTCACCAGCTTACTGTACACGAAGTCGAGGCGGACGTCGTCGTGGCAACGACGACGGACGCAGAGATGAGCCCGTGACATCAAAGACTCACCAGCTTGGTGTACGCGAAGTCGAGGCGGACGTCGTCGCGGCAGCGACGACGGACGCTGAGACGAGCCCGTGACATCAGAGCCTCACCAGCTATCTTACTGTTTAGGGAGGGGGGGGTGGTGGGAGGATGGCACACTTTTATACACCTTTCAAAATGAAAAGGAAACAGAAGTGAACCACTGTGCTTAGTGTAGGTACGCGAAGGCGAGGCGGACGTCGTCGCGGCAGCGACGACGGTCGCCGAGATGAGCCCGTGACATCAAAGCCTCACCAGCTTAGTGTACGCGAAGTCGAGGCGGACGTCGTCGCGGCAGCGACGACGGACGCCGAGACGAGCCCATGACATCAGAGCCTCACCAGTTTAGTGTACGCGAAGTCGAGGCAGACGTCGTCGCGGCAGCGACAACGGACGCCGAGACGAGCCCGTGACATCAGAGCGTCACCAGCTTAGTGTACGCGAAGTCGAGGCGGACGTCGTCGCGGCAGCGACGACGGACGCCGAGACGAGCCCGTGACATCAGAGCCTCACCAGCTATCATAGGGATTAGGGTGGGGGGGAGGATGGCACCCTTTTATATACCTTTCAAAATTAAAGGGAAACAGAAGTGAACCACTGTGCTTAGTGTAGGTACGCGAAGTTGAGGCGGACGTCGTCGCGGCAACGACGACGGACGCCGAGACGAGCCCGTGACATCAAAGCCTCACCAGCTTAGTGTACGCGAAGTCGAGGCGGACGTCGTCGCGGCAGCGACGACGGACGCCGAGACGAGCCCATGACATCAGAGCCTCACCAGTTTAGTGTACGCGAAGTCGAGGCAGACGTCGTCGCGGCAGCGACACCGGACGCCGAGACGAACCCGTGACATCAGAGCCTCACAACCTTCGTGAACGCGAAGTCGAGGCAGACGTCGTCGCGGCAGCGACGACGGACGCCGAGACGAGCCCATGACATCAAAGCCTCACCAGCTTAGTGTACGCGAAGTCGAGGCAGACGTCGTCGCGGCAGCGACGACGGACGCCGAGACGAGCCCGTGACATAAGAGCCTCACCAGCTTACTGTACGCGAAGTCGAGGCGGACGTCGTCGTGGCAACGACGACGGACGCAGACACGAGCCCGTGACATCAAAGACTCACCAGCTTGGTGTACGCGAAGTCGAGGCGGACGTCGTCGCGGCAGCGACGACGGACGCTGAGACGAGCCCGTGACATCAGAGCCTCACCAGCTATCTTAGGGTTTAGGGTGGGGGGGAGGATGGCACCCTTTTATATATCTTTCAAAATGAAAAGGAAACAGAAGTGAACCACTGTGCTTAGTGTAGGTACGCGAAGTCGAGGCGGACGTCGTCGCGGCAGCGACGACGGACGCCGAGACGAGCCCGTGACATCAAAGCCTCACCAGCTTAGTGTACGCGAAGTCAAGGCGGACGTCGTCGCGGCAGCGACGACGGACGCCCAGACGAGCCCGTGACATAAGAGCCTCACCAGCTTACTGTACGCGAAGTCGAGGCGGACGTCGTCGTGGCAACGACGACGGACGCAGAGACGAGCCCGTGACATCAAAGACTCACCAGCTTGGTATACGCGAAGTCGAGGCGGACGTCGTCGCGGCAGCGACGACGGACGCTGAGACGAGCCCGTGACATCAGAGCCTCACCAGCTATCTTAGGGTTTAGGGTGGGGGGGAGGATGGCACCCTTTTATATATCTTTCAAAATGAAAAGGAAACAGAAGTGAACCACTGTGCTTAGTGTAGGTACGCGAAGTCGAGGCGGACGTCGTCGCGGCAGCGACCACGAACGCCGAGACGAGCCCGTGACATCAGAGCCTCACCAGCTTAGTGTACGCGAAGTCGAGGCGGACGTCGTCGCGGCAGCGACGACGGACGCCGAGATGAGCCCGTGAGATCAGAGCCTCACCAGTTTAGTGTACGCGAAGTCGAGGCAGACGTCATCGCGGCAGCGACAACGGACGCCGAGATGAGCCCGTGACATCAGAGCCTCACCAGCTTAGTGTACGCGAAGTCGAGGCGGACGTCGTCGCGGCAGCGACGACGGACGCCGAGACGAGCCCGTGACATCAGAGCCTCACCAACTATGTTAGGGTTTAGGGTGGGGGGGGGGTGGTGGGAGGATGGCACCCTTTTATATACATTTCAAAATAAAAGGGAAACAGAACTGAACCACTGTGCTTAGTGTAGGTACGCGAAGTCGAGGCGAACGTCGTCGCGGCAGCGACGATGGACGCCGAGACGAGCCCGTGACATCAAAGCCTCACCAGCTTAGTGTATGCGAAGTCGAGGCGGACGTCGTCGCGGCAGCGACGACGGACGCCGAGACGAGCCCGTGACATAAGAGCCTCACCAGCTTACTGTAGGCGAAGTCGAGGCAGATGTCGTCGCGGCAGCGACAACGGATGCCGAGACGAGCCCGTGACACCAGAGCCTCACCAGCTTAGTGTACGCGAAGTCGAGGCGGACGTCGTCGCGGCAGCGACGACGGATGCCGAGACGAGCCCGTGACATCAGAGCCTCACCAGCTTAGTGTACGCGAAGTCGAGGCGGACGTTGTCGCGGCAGCGACGACGGACGCCGAGATGAGCCCGTGAGATCAGAGCCTCACCAGTTTAGTGTACGCGAAGTCGAGGCAGACGTCGTCGCGGCAGCGACAACGGACGCCGAGACGAGCCCGTGACATCAGAGCCTCACCAGCTTAGTGTACGCGAAGTCGAGGCGGACGTCGTCGCGGCAGCGACGACGGAAGCCGAGACGAGCCCGTGACATCAGAGCCTCACCAGCTTAGTGTACCCGAAGTCGAGGCGAACATCGTCGCGGCAGCAACGACGGACGCCGAGACGAGCCCGTGACATAAGAGCCTCACCAGCTTACTGTACGCGAAGTCGAGGCGGACGTCATCGTGGCAACGACGACGGACGCAGAGACGAGCCCGTGACATCAAAGACTCACCAGCTTGGTGTACGCGAAGTCGAGGCGGACGTCGTCGCGGCAGCGACGACGGACGCTGAGACGAGCCCGTGACATCAGAGCCTCACCAGCTATCTTACTGTTTAGGGAGGGGGGGGTGGTGGGAGGATGGCACACTTTTATATACCTTTCAAAATGAAAAGGAAACAGAAGTGAACCACTGTGCTTAGTGTAGGTACGCGAAGGCGAGGCGGACGTCGTCGCGGCAGCGACGACGGTCGCCGAGATGAGCCCGTGACATCAAAGCCTCACCAGCTTAGTGTACGCGAAGTCGAGGCGGACGTCGTCGCGGCAGCGACGACGGACGCCGAGACGAGCCCGTGACATCAGAGCCTCACCAGTTTAGTGTACGCGAAGTCGAGGCAGACGTCGTCGCGGCAGCGACAACGGACGCCGAGACGAGCCCGTGACATCAGAGCCTCACCAGCTTAGTGTACGCGAAGTCGAGGCGGACGTCGTCGCGGCAGCGACGACGGACGCCGAGACGAGCCCGTGACATCAGAGCCTCACCAGCTATCATAGGGATTAGGGTGGGGGGGAGGATGGCACCCTTTTATATACCTTTCAAAATTAAAGGGAAACAGAAGTGAACCACTGTGCTTAGTGTAGGTACGCGAAGTTGAGGCGGACGTCGTCGCGGCAACGACGACGGACGCCGAGACGAGCCCGTGACATCAAAGCCTCACCAGCTTAGTGTACGCGAAGTCGAGGCGGACGTCGTCGCGGCAGCGACGACGGACGCCGAGACGAGCCCGTGACATCAGAGCCTCACCAGTTTAGTGTACGCGAAGTCGAGGCAGACGTCGTCGCGGCAGCGACACCGGACGCCGAGACGAACCCGTGACATCAGAGCCTCACAACCTTCGTGAACGCGAAGTCGAGGCAGACGTCGTCGCGGCAGCGACGACGGACGCCGAGACGAGCCCGTGACATCAAAGCCTCACCAGCTTACTGTACGCGAAGTCGAGGCGGACGTCGTCGTGGCAACGACGACGGACACAGAGACGAGCCTGTGACATCAAAGACTCACCAGCTTGGTGTACGCGAAGTCGAGGCGGACGTCGTCGCGGCAGCGACGACGGACGCTGAGACGAGCCCGTGACATCAGAGCCTCACCAGCTATCTTACTGTTTAGGGAGGGGGGGTGGTGGGAGGATGGCACACTTTTATATACCTTTCAAAATGAAAAGGAAACAGAAGTGAACCACTGTTCTTAGTGTAGGTACGCGAAGGCGAGGCGGACGTCGTCGCGGCAGCGACGACGGTCGCCGAGACGAGCCCGTGACATCAAAGCCTCACCAGCTTAGTGTACGCGAAGTCGAGGCGGACGTCGTCGCGGCAGCGACGACGGACGCCGAGACGAGCCCGTGACATAAGAGCCTCACCAGCTTACTGTACGCGAAGTCGAGGCGGACGTCGTCGTGGCAACGACGACGGACGCAGAGACGAGCCCGTGACATCAAAGACTCACCAGCTTGGTGTACGCGAAGTCGAGGCGGACGTCGTCGCGGCAGCGACGACGGACGCTGAGACGAGCCCGTGACATCAGAGCCTCACCAGCTATCTTAGGGTTTAGGGTGGGGGGGAGGATGGCACCCTTTTATATATCTTTCAAAATGAAAAGGAAACAGAAGTGAACCACTGTGCTTAGTGTAGGTACGCGAAGTCGAGGCGGACGTCGTCGCGGCAGCGACGACGGACGCCGAGACGAGCCCGTGACATCAAAGCCTCACCAGCTTAGTGTACGCGAAGTCAAGGCGGACGTCGTCGCGGCAGCGACGACGGACGCCCAGACGAGCCCGTGACATAAGAGCCTCACCAGCTTACTGTACGCGAAGTCGAGGCGGACGTCGTCGTGGGAACGACGACGGACGCAGAGACGAGCCCGTGACATCAAAGACTCACCAGCTTGGTATACGCGAAGTCGAGGCGGACGTCGTCGCGGCAGCGATGACGGACGCTGAGACGAGCCCGTGACATCAGAGCCTCACCAGCTATCTTAGGGTTTAGGGTGGGGGGGAGGATGGCACCCTTTTATATATCTTTCAAAATGAAAAGGAAACAGAAGTGAACCACTGTGCTTAGTGTAGGTACGCGAAGTCGAGGCGGACGTCGTCGCGGCAGCGACCACGAACGCCGAGACGAGCCCGTGACATCAGAGCCTCACCAGCTTAGTGTACGCGAAGTCGAGGCGGACGTCGTCGCGGCAGCGACGACGGACGCCGAGATGAGCCCGTGAGATCAGAGCCTCACCAGTTTAGTGTACGCGAAGTCGAGGCAGACGTCATCGCGGCAGCGACAACGGACGCCGAGACGAGCCCGTGACATCAGAGCCTCACCAGCTTAGTGTACGCGAAGTCGAGGCGGACGTCGTCGCGGCAGCGACGACGGACGCCGAGACGAGCCCGTGACATCAGAGCCTCACCAACTATGTTAGGGTTTAGGGTGGGGGGGGGTGGTGGGAGGATGGCACCCTTTTATATACATTTCAAAATAAAAGGGAAACAGAACTGAACCACTGTGCTTAGTGTAGGTACGCGAAGTCGAGGCGAACGTCGTCGCGGCAGCGACGATGGACGCCGAGACGAGCCCGTGACATTAAAGCCTCACCAGCTTAGTGTATGCGAAGTCGAGGCGGACGTCGTCGCGGCAGCGACGACGGACGCCGAGACGAGCCCGTGACATAAGAGCCTCACCAGCTTACTGTACGCGAAGTCGAGGCAGATGTCGTCGCGGCAGCGACAACGGATGCCGAGACGAGCCCGTGACACCAGAGCCTCACCAGCTTAGTGTACGCGAAGTCGAGGCGGACGTCGTCGCGGCAGCGACGACGGATGCCGAGACGAGCCCGTGACATCAGAGCCTCACCAGCTTAGTGTACGCGAAGTCGAGGCGGACGTCGTCGCGGCAGCGACGACGGACGCTGAGACGAGCCCGTGACATCAGAGCCTCACCAGCTATCTTACTGTTTAGGGAGGGGGGGGGGGTGGTGGGAGGATGGCACACTTTTATATACCTTTCAAAATGAAAAGGAAACAGAAGTGAACCACTGTGCTTAGTGTAGGTACGCGAAGGCGAGGCGGACGTCGTCGCGGCAGCGACGACGGTCGCCGAGATGAGCCCGTGACATCAAAGCCTCACCAGCTTAGGGTACGCGAAGTCGAGGCGAACGTCGTCGCGGCAGCGACGACGGACGCCGAGACGAGCCCGTGACATAAGAGCCTCACCAGCTTACTGTACGCGAAGTCGAGGCAGACGTCGTCGCGGCAGCGACAACGGACGCCGAGACGAGCCCGTGACACCAGAGCCTCACCAGCTTAGTGTACGCGAAGTCGAGGCGGACGTCGTCGCGGCAGCGACGACGGATGCCGAGACGAGCCCGTGACATCAGAGCCTCACCAGCTTAGTGTACGCGAAGTCGAGGCGGACGTTGTCGCGGCAGCGACGACGGACGCCGAGATGAGCCCGTGAGATCAGAGCCTCACCAGTTTAGTGTACGCGAAGTCGAGGCAGACGTCGTCGCGGCAGCGACAACGGACGCCGAGACGAGCCCGTGACATCAGAGCCTCACCAGCTTAGTGTACGCGAAGTCGAGGCGGACGTCGTCGCGGCAGCGACGACGGAAGCCGAGACGAGCCCGTGACATCAGAGCCTCACCAGCTTAGTGTACCCGAAGTCGAGGCGAACATCGTCACGGCAGCAACGACGGACGCCGAGACGAGCCCGTGACATAAGAGCCTCACCAGCTTACTGTACGCGAAGTCGAGGCGGACGTCGTCGTGGCAACGACGACGGACGCAGAGACGAGCCCGTGACATCAAAGACTCACCAGCTTGGTGTACGCGAAGTCGAGGCGGACGTCGTCGCGGCAGCGACGACGGACGCTGAGACGAGCCCGTGACATCAGAGCCTCACCAGCTATCTTACTGTTTAGGGGGGGGTGGTGGGAGGATGGCACACTTTTATATACCTTTCAAAATGAAAAGGAAACAGAAGTGAACCACTGTGCTTAGTGTAGGTACGCGAAGTCGAGGCGAACATCGTCGCGGCCGCGACGACGGACGCCGAGAGGAGCCCGTGACCTCAAAGCCTCACCAGCTTAGTGTACGCGAAGTCGAGGCGGACGTCGTCGCGGCAGCGACGACGAACGTCGAGACGAGCCCGTGAAATCAGAGCCTCACCAGATATCTTAGGGTTTAGGGTGGGGGGGAGGATGTCACCCTTTTATATATCTTTCAAAATGAAAAGGAAACAGAAGTTAACCTCTGTGCTTAGTGTAGGTACGCGAAGTTGAGGCGGACGTCGTCGCGGCAACGACGACGGACGCCGAGACGAGCCCGTGACATCAAAGCCTCACCAGCTTAGTGTACGCGAAGTCGAGGCGGACGTCGTCGCGGCAGCGACGACGGACGCCGAGACGAGCCCGTGACATCAGAGCCTCACCAGTTTAGTGTACGCGAAGTCGAGGCAGACGTCGTCGCGGCAGCGACAACGGACGCCGAGACGAACCCGTGACATCAGAGCCTCACCAGCTTCGTGTACGCGAAGTCGAGGCGGACGTCGTCGCGGCAGCGACGACGGACGCCGAGACAAGCCCGTGACATCAGAGCCTCACCATCTTAGTGTACGCGAAGTCGAGGCGGACGTCGTTGCGCCAGCGACGACGGACGCCGAGATGAGCCCGTGAGATCAGAGCCTCACCAGTTTAGTGTACGCGAAGTCGAGGCAGACGTCGTCGCGGCAGCGACAACGGACGCCGAGACGAGCCCGTGACATCAGAGCCTCACCAGCTTAGTGTACGCGAAGTCGAGGCGGACGTCGTCGCGGCAGCGACGACGGACGCCGAGACGAGCCCGTGACATCAGAGCCTCACCAACTCTCTTAGGGTTTAGGGTGGGGGGGAGGATGGCACCCTTTTATATACCTTTCAAAATGAAAGGGAAACAGAACTGAACCACTGTGCTTAGTGTAGGTACGCGAAGTCGAGCCGAACATCGTCGCGGCAGCGACGACGGACGCCGAGACGAGCCCGTGACCTCACAGCCTCACCAGCTTAGTGTACGCGAAGTCGAGGCGGACGTCGTCGCGGCAGCGACGACGAACGTCGAGACGAGCCCGTGAAATTAGAGCCTCACCAGATATCTTAGGGTTTAGGGTGGGGGGGAGGAGGGCACCCTTTTATATATCTTTCAAAATGAAAAGGAAACAGAAGTGAACCACTTTGCTTAGTGTAGGTACGCGAAGTTGAGGCAGACGTCGTCGCGGCAGCGACGACGGACGCCGAGACGAGCCCGTGACATCAAAGCCTCACCAGCTTAGTGTACGCGAAGTCGAGGCGGACGTCGTCGCGGCAGCGACGACGGACGCCGAGACGAGCCCGTGACATAAGAGCCTCACCAGCTTACTGTACGCGAAGTCGAGGCGGACGTCGTCGTGGCAACGAAGACGGACGCAGAGACGAGCCCGTGACATCAAAGACTCACCAGCTTGGTGTACGGGAAGTCGAGGCGGACGTCGTCGCGGCAGCGACGACGGACGCTGAGACGAGCCCGTGACATCAGAGCCTCACCAGCTATCTTACTGTTTAGGGAGGATGGCACACTTTTATATACCTTTCAAAATGAAAAGGAAACAGAAGTGAACCACTGTGCTTAGTGTAGGTACGCGAAGGCGAGGCGGACGTCGTCGCGGCAGCGACGACGGTCGCCGAGATGAGCCCGTGACATCAAAGCCTCACCAGCTTAGGGTACGCGAAGTCGAGGCGGACGTCGTCGCGGCAGCGACGACGGACGCCGAGACGAGCCCGTGACATCAGAGCCTCACCAGCTTAGTGTACGCGAAGTCGAGGCGGACGTCGTCGCGGCAGCGACGACGGACGCCGAGATGAGCTCGTGAGATCAGAGCCTCACCAGTTTAGTGTACGCGAAGTCGAGGCAGACGTCGTCGCGGCAGCGACAACGGACGCCGAGACGAGCCCGTGACATCAGAGCCTCACCAGCTTAGTGTACGCGAAGTCGAGGTGGACGTCGTCGCGGCAGCGACGACGGACGCCGAGACGAGCCCGTGACATCAGAGCCTCACCAACTATCTTAGGGTTTAGGGTGGGGGGGAGGATGGCACCCTTTTATATACCTTTCAAAATAAAAGGGAAACAGAACTGAACCACTGTTCTTAGTGTAGGTACGCGAAGTCGAGGCGAACGTCGTCGCGGCAGCGACGATGGACGCCGAGACGAGCGCGTGACATCAAAGCCTCACCAGCTTAGTGTATGCGAAGTCGAGGCGCACGTCGTCGCGGCAGCGACGACGGACGCCGAGACGAGCCCGTGACATAAGAGCCTCACCAGCTTACTGTACGCGAAGTCGAGGCAGACGTCGTCGCGGCAGCGACAACGGACGCCGAGACGAGCCCGTGACATCAGAGCCTCACCAGCTTAGTGTACGCGAAGTCGAGGCGGACGTCGTCGCGGCAGCGACGACGGACGCCGAGACGAGCCCGTGACATCAGAGCCTCACCAGCTTGGTGTACGCGAAGTCGAGGCGGACGTCGTCGCGGCAGCGACGACGGACGCTGAGACGAGCCCGTGTAATCAGAGCCTCACCAGCTATCTTACGGTTTAGGGCGGGGGGGGGGGGGGTGGTGGGAGGATGGCACACTTTTATATACCTTTCAAAATGAAAAGGAAACAGAAGTGAACCACTGTGCTTAGTGTAGGTACGCGAAGGCGAGGCGGACGTCATCGCGGCAGCGACGACGGACGCCGAGACGAGCCCGTGACATCGAAGCCTCACCAGCTTAGTGTACGCGAAGTCGAGGCGGACGTCGTCGCGGCAGCGACGACGGACGCCGAGACGAGCCCGTGACATCAGAGCCTCACCAGTTTAGTGTACGAGAAGTCGAGGCAGACGTCGTCGCGGCAGCGACAACGGACGCCGAGACGAGCCCGTGACATCAGAGCCTCACCAGCTTAGTGTACGCGAAGTCGAGGCGGACGTCGTCGCGGCAGCGACCACGAACGCCGAGACGAGCCCGTGACATCAGAGCCTCACCAGCTTAGTGTACGCGAAGTCGAGGCGGACGTCGTCGCGGCAGCGACGACGGACGCCGAGATGAGCCCGTGAGATCAGAGCCTCACCAGTTTAGTGTACGCGAAGTCGAGGCAGACGTCATCGCGGCAGCGACAACGGACGCCGAGACGAGCCCGTGACATCAGAGCCTCACCAGCTTAGTGTACGCGAAGTCGAGGCGGACGTCGTCGCGGCAGCGACGACGGACGCCGAGACGAGCCCGTGACATCAGAGCCTCACCAACTATGTTAGGGTTTAGGGTGGGGGGGAGGATGGCACCCTTTTATATACCTTTCAAAATAAAAGGGAAATAGAACTGAACCACTGTGCTTAGTGTAGGTACGCGAAGTCGAGGCGAACGTCGTCGCGGCAGCGACGATGGACGCCGAGACGAGCCCGTGACATCAAAGCCTCACCAGCTTAGTGTATGCGAAGTCGAGGCGAACGTCGTCGCGGCAGCGACGACGGACGCCGAGACGAGCCCGTGACATAAGAGCCTCACCAGCTTACTGTACGCGAAGTCGAGGCAGACGTCGTCGCGGCAGCGACAACGGACGCCGAGACGAGCCCGTGACACCAGAGCCTCACCAGCTTAGTGTACGCGAAGTCGAGGCGGACGTCGTCGCGGCAGCGACGACGGATGCCGAGACGAGCCCGTGACATCAGAGCCTCACCAGCTTAGTGTACGCGAAGTCGAGGCGGACGTTGTCGCGGCAGCGACGACGGACGCCGAGATGAGCCCGTGAGATCAGAGCCTCACCAGTTTAGTGTACGCGAAGTCGAGGCAGACGTCGTCGCGGCAGCGACAACGGACGCCGAGACGAGCCCGTGACATCAGAGCCTCACTAGCTTAGTGTACGCGAAGTCGAGGCGGACGTCGTCGCGGCAGCGACGACGGAAGCCGAGACGAGCCCGTGACATCAGAGCCTCACCAGCTTAGTGTACCCGAAGTCGAGGCGAACATCGTCGCGGCAGCAACGACGGACGCCGAGACGAGCCCGTGACATAAGAGCCTCACCAGCTTACTGTACGCGAAGTCGAGGCGGACGTCGTCGTGGCAACGACGACGGACGCAGAGACGAGCCCGTGACATCAAAGACTCACCAGCTTGGTGTACGCGAAGTCGAGGCGGACGTCGTCGCGGCAGCGACGACGGACGCTGAGACGAGCCCGTGACATCAGAGCCTCACCAGCTATCTTACTGTTTAGGGGGGGGTGGTGGGAGGATGGCACACTTTTATATACCTTTCAAAATGAAAAGGAAACAGAAGTGAACCACTGTGCTTAGTGTAGGTACGCGAAGGCGAGGCGGACGTCATCGCGGCAGCGACGACGGACGCCGAGACGAGCCCGTGACATCAAAGCCTCACCAGCTTAGTGTACGCGAAGTCGAGGCGGACTTCGTCGCGGTAGCGACGACGGACGCCGAGACGAGCCCGTGACATCAGAGCCTTACCAGCTATCATAGGGATTAGGGTGGGGGGGGAGGATGGCACCCTTTTATATACCTTTCAAAATGAAAGGGAAACAAAAGTGAACCGCTGTGCTTAGTGTAGGTACGCGAAGTTGAGGCGGACGTCGTCGCGGCAGCGACGACGGACGCCGAGATGAGCCCGTGACATCAAAGCCTCACCAGCTTAGTGTACGCGAAGTCGAGGCGGACGTCGTCGCGGCAGCGACGACGGACGCCGAGACGAGCCCGTGACATCAGAGCCTCACCAGTTTAGTGTACGCGAAGTCGAGGCAGACGTCGTCGCGGCAGAGACAACGGACGCCGAGACGAGCCCGTGAGATCAGAGCCTCACCAGCTTAGTGTACGCGAAGTCGAGGCGGACGTCGTCGCGGCAGCGACCACGAACGCCGAGACGAGCCCGTGACATCAGAGCCTCACCAGCTTAGTGTACGCGAAGTCGAGGCGGACGTCGTCGCGGCAGCAAAGACGGACGCCGAGATGAGCCCGTGAGATCAGAGCCTCACCAGTTTAGTGTACGCGAAGTCGAGGCAGACGTCATCGCGGCAGCGACAACGGACGCCGAGACGAGCCCGTGACATCAGAGCCTCACCAGCTTAGTGTACGCGAAGTCGAGGCGGACGTCGTCGCTTAGGGTTTAGGGTGGGGGGGAGGATGGCACCCTTTTATATACCTTTCAAAATAAAAGGGAAACAGAACTGAACCACTGTGCTTAGTGTAGGTACGCGAAGTCGAGGCGAACGTCGTCGCGGCAGCGACGATGGACTCCGAGACGAGCCCGTGACATCAAAGCCTCACCAGCTTAGTGTATGCGAAGTCGAGGCGGACGTCGTCGCGGCAGCGACGACGGACGCCGAGACGAGCCCGTGACATAAGAGCCTCACCAGCTTACTGTACGCGAAGTCGAGGCAGACGTCGTCGCGGCAGCGACAACGGACGCCGAGACGAGCCCGTGACACCAGAGCCTCACCAGCTTAGTGTACGCGAAGTCGAGGCGGACGTCGTCGCGGCAGCGACGACGGATGCCGAGACGAGCCCGTGACATCAGAGCCTCACCAGCTTAGTGTACTCGAAGTCGAGGCGGACGTTGTCGCGGCAGCGACGACGGACGCCGAGATGAGCCCGTGAGATCAGAGCCTCACCAAGTTAGTGTACGCGAAGTCGAGGCAGACGTCGTCGCGGCAGCGACAACGGACGCCGAGACGAGCCCGTGACATCAGAGCCTCACCAGCTTAGTGTACGCGAAGTCGAGGCGGACGTCGTCGCGGCAGTGACGACGGAAGACGAGACGAGCCCGTGACATCAGAGCCTCACCAGCTTAGTGTACCCGAAGTCGAGGCGAACATCGTCGCGGCAGCAACGACGGACGCCGAGACGAGCCCGTGACATAAGAGCCTCACCAGCTTACTGTACGCGAAGTCGAGGCGGACGTCGTCGTGGCAACGACGACGGACGCAGAGACGAGCCCGTGACATCAAAGACTCACCAGCTTGGTGTACGCGAAGTCGAGGCGGACGTCGTCGCGGCAGCGACGACGGACGCTGAGACGAGCCCGTGACATCAGAGCCTCACCAGCTATCTTACTGTTTAGGGAGGGGGGGGTGGTGGGAGGATGGCACACTTTTATACACCTTTCAAAATGAAAAGGAAACAGAAGTGAACCACTGTGCTTAGTGTAGGTACGCGAAGGCGAGGCGGACGTCGTCGCGGCAGCGACGACGGTCGCCGAGATGAGCCCGTGACATCAAAGCCTCACCAGCTTAGTGTACGCGAAGTCGAGGCGGACGTCGTCGCGGCAGCGACGACGGACGCCGAGACGAGCCCATGACATCAGAGCCTCACCAGTTTAGTGTACGCGAAGTCGAGGCAGACGTCGTCGCGGCAGCGACAACGGACGCCGAGACGAGCCCGTGACATCAGAGCGTCACCAGCTTAGTGTACGCGAAGTCGAGGCGGACGTCGTCGCGGCAGCGACGACGGACGCCGAGACGAGCCCGTGACATCAGAGCCTCACCAGCTATCATAGGGATTAGGGTGGGGGGGAGGATGGCACCCTTTTATATACCTTTCAAAATTAAAGGGAAACAGAAGTGAACCACTGTGCTTAGTGTAGGTACGCGAAGTTGAGGCGGACGTCGTCGCGGCAACGACGACGGACGCCGAGACGAGCCCGTGACATCAAAGCCTCACCAGCTTAGTGTACGCGAAGTCGAGGCGGACGTCGTCGCGGCAGCGACGACGGACGCCGAGACGAGCCCATGACATCAGAGCCTCACCAGTTTAGTGTACGCGAAGTCGAGGCAGACGTCGTCGCGGCAGCGACACCGGACGCCGAGACGAACCCGTGACATCAGAGCCTCACAACCTTCGTGAACGCGAAGTCGAGGCAGACGTCGTCGCGGCAGCGACGACGGACGCCGAGACGAGCCCGTGACATCAAAGCCTCACCAGCTTAGTGTACGCGAAGTCGAGGCAGACGTCGTCGCGGCAGCGACGACGGACGCCGAGACGAGCCCGTGACATAATTGCCTCACCAGCTTACTGTACGCGAAGTCGAGGCGGACGTCGTCGTGGCAACGACGACGGACGCAGACACGAGCCCGTGACATCAAAGACTCACCAGCTTGGTGTACGCGAAGTCGAGGCGGACGTCGTCGCGGCAGCGACGACGGACGCTGAGACGAGCCCGTGACATCAGAGCCTCACCAGCTATCTTAGGGTTTAGGGTGGGGGGGAGGATGGCACCCTTTTATATATCTTTCAAAATGAAAAGGAAACAGAAGTGAACCACTGTGCTTAGTGTAGGTACGCGAAGTCGAGGCGGACGTCGTCGCGGCAGCGACGACGGACGCCGAGACGAGCCCGTGACATCAAAGCCTCACCAGCTTAGTGTACGCGAAGTCAAGGCGGACGTCGTCGCGGCAGCGACGACGGACGCCCAGACGAGCCCGTGACATAAGAGCCTCACCAGCTTACTGTACGCGAAGTCGAGGCGGACGTCGTCGTGGCAACGACGACGGACGCAGAGACGAGCCCGTGACATCAAAGACTCACCAGCTTGGTATACGCGAAGTCGAGGCGGACGTCGTCGCGGCAGCGACGACGGACGCTGAGACGAGCCCGTGACATCAGAGCCTCACCAGCTATCTTAGGGTTTAGGGTGGGGGGGAGGATGGCACCCTTTTATATATCTTTCAAAATGAAAAGGAAACAGAAGTGAACCACTGTGCTTAGTGTAGGTACGCGAAGTCGAGGCGGACGTCGTCGCGGCAGCGACCACGAACGCCGAGACGAGCCCGTGACATCAGAGCCTCACCAGCTTAGTGTACGCGAAGTCGAGGCGGACGTCGTCGCGGCAGCGACGACGGACGCCGAGATGAGCCCGTGAGATCAGAGCCTCACCAGTTTAGTGTACGCGAAGTCGAGGCAGACGTCATCGCGGCAGCGACAACGGACGCCGAGATGAGCCCGTGACATCAGAGCCTCACCGGCTTAGTGTACGCGAAGTCGAGGCGGACGTCGTCGCGGCAGCGACGACGGACGCCGAGACGAGCCCGTGACATCAGAGCCTCACCAACTATGTTAGGGTTTAGGGTGGGGGGGGTGGTGGGAGGATGGCACCCTTTTATATACATTTCAAAATAAAAGGGAAACAGAACTGAACCACTGTGCTTAGTGTAGGTACGCGAAGTCGAGGCGAACGTCGTCGCGGCAGCGACGATGGACGCCGAGACGAGCCCGTGACATCAAAGCCTCACCAGCTTAGTGTATGCGAAGTCGAGGCGGACGTCGTCGCGGCAGCGACGACGGACGCCGAGACGAGCCCGTGACATAAGAGCCTCACCAGCTTACTGTACGCGAAGTCGAGGCAGATGTCGTCGCGGCAGCGACAACGGATGCCGAGACGAGCCCGTGACACCAGAGCCTCACCAGCTTAGTGTACGCGAAGTCGAGGCGGACGTCGTCGCGGCAGCGACGACGGATGCCGAGACGAGCCCGTGACATCAGAGCCTCACCAGCTTAGTGTACGCGAAGTCGAGGCGGACGTTGTCGCGGCAGCGACGACGGACGCCGAGATGAGCCCGTGAGATCAGAGCCTCACCAGTTTAGTGTACGCGAAGTCGAGGCAGACGTCGTCGCGGCAGCGACAACGGACGCCGAGACGAGCCCGTGACATCAGAGCCTCACCAGCTTAGTGTACGCGAAGTCGAGGCGGACGTCGTCGCGGCAGCGACGACGGAAGCCGAGACGAGCCCGTGACATCAGAGCCTCACCAGCTTAGTGTACCCGAAGTCGAGGCGAACATCGTCGCGGCAGCAACGACGGACGCCGAGACGAGCCCGTGACATAAGAGCCTCACCAGCTTACTGTACGCGAAGTCGAGGCGGACGTCATCGTGGCAACGACGACGGACGCAGAGACGAGCCCGTGACATCAAAGACTCACCAGCTTGGTGTACGCGAAGTCGAGGCGGACGTCGTCGCGGCAGCGACGACGGACGCTGAGACGAGCCCGTGACATCAGAGCCTCACCAGCTATCTTACTGTTTAGGGAGGGGGGGGTGGTGGGAGGATGGCACACTTTTATATACCTTTCAAAATGAAAAGGAAACAGAAGTGAACCACTGTGCTTAGTGTAGGTACGCGAAGGCGAGGCGGACGTCGTCGCGGCAGCGACGACGGTCGCCGAGATGAGCCCGTGACATCAAAGCCTCACCAGCTTAGTGTACGCGAAGTCGAGGCGGACGTCGTCGCGGCAGCGACGACGGACGCCGAGACGAGCCCGTGACATCAGAGCCTCACCAGTTTAGTGTACGCGAAGTCGAGGCAGACGTCGTCGCGGCAGCGACAACGGACGCCGAGACGAGCCCGTGACATCAGAGCCTCACCAGCTTAGTGTATGCGAAGTCGAGGCGGACGTCGTCGCGGCAGCGACGACGGACGCCGAGACGAGCCCGTGACATCAGAGCCTCACCAGCTATCATAGGGATTAGGGTGGGGGGGAGGATGGCACCCTTTTATATACCTTTCAAAATTAAAGGGAAACAGAAGTGAACCACTGTGCTTAGTGTAGGTACGCGAAGTTGAGGCGGACGTCGTCGCGGCAACGACGACGGACGCCGAGACGAGCCCGTGACATCAAAGCCTCACCAGCTTAGTGTACGCGAAGTCGAGGCGGACGTCGTCGCGGCAGCGACGACGGACGCCGAGACGAGCCCGTGACATCAGAGCCTCACCAGTTTAGTGTACGCGAAGTCGAGGCAGACGTCGTCGCGGCAGCGACACCGGACGCCGAGACGAACCCGTGACATCAGAGCCTCACAACCTTCGTGAACGCGAAGTCGAGGCAGACGTCGTCGCGGCAGCGACGACGGACGCCGAGACGAGCCCGTGACATCAAAGCCTCACCAGCTTACTGTACGCGAAGTCGAGGCGGACGTCGTCGTGGCAACGACGACGGACACAGAGACGAGCCCGTGACATCAAAGACTCACCAGCTTGGTGTACGCGAAGTCGAGGCGGACGTCGTCGCGGCAGCGACGACGGACGCTGAGACGAGCCCGTGACATCAGAGCCTCACCAGCTATCTTACTGTTTAGGGAGGGGGGGTGGTGGGAGGATGGCACACTTTTATATACCTTTCAAAATGAAAAGGAAACAGAAGTGAACCACTGTGCTTAGTGTAGGTACGCGAAGGCGAGGCGGACGTCGTCGCGGCAGCGACGACGGTCGCCGTGACGAGCCCGTGACATCAAAGCCTCACCAGCTTAGTGTACGCGAAGTCGAGGCGGACGTCGTCGCGGCAGCGACGACGGACGCCGAGACGAGCCCGTGACATAAGAGCCTCACCAGCTTACTGTACGCGAAGTCGAGGCGGACGTCGTCGTGGCAACGACGACGGACGCAGAGACGAGCCCGTGACATCAAAGACTCACCAACTTGGTGTACGCGAAGTCGAGGCGGACGTCGTCGCGGCAGCGACGACGGACGCTGAGACGAGCCCGTGACATCAGAGCCTCACCAACTATCTTAGGGTTTAGGGTGGGGGGGAGGATGGCACCCTTTTATATATCTTTCAAAATGAAAAGGAAACAGAAGTGAACCACTGTGCTTAGTGTAGGTACGCGAAGTCGAGGCGGACGTCGTCGCGGCAGCGACGACGGACGCCGAGACGAGCCCGTGACATCAAAGCCTCACCAGCTTAGTGTACGCGAAGTCAAGGCGGACGTCGTCGCGGCAGCGACGACGGACGCCCAGACGAGCCCGTGACATAAGAGCCTCACCAGCTTACTGTACGCGAAGTCGAGGCGGACGTCGTCGTGGCAACGACGACGGACGCAGAGACGAGCCCGTGACATCAAAGACTCACCAGCTTGGTATACGCGAAGTCGAGGCGGACGTCGTCGCGGCAGCGACGACGGACGCTGAGACGAGCCCGTGACATCAGAGCCTCACCAGCTATCTTAGGGTTTAGGGTGGGGGGGAGGATGGCACCCTTTTATATATCTTTCAAAATGAAAAGGAAACAGAAGTGAACCACTGTGCTTAGTGTAGGTACGCGAAGTCGAGGCGGACGTCGTCGCGGCAGCGACCACGAACGCCGAGACGAGCCCGTGACATCAGAGCCTCACCAGCTTAGTGTACGCGAAGTCGAGGCGGACGTCGTCGCGGCAGCGACGACGGACGCCGAGATGAGCCCGTGAGATCAGAGCCTCACCAGTTTAGTGTACGCGAAGTCGAGGCAGACGTCATCGCGGCAGCGACAACGGACGCCGAGACGAGCCCGTGACATCAGAGCCTCACCAGCTTAGTGTACGCGAAGTCGAGGCGGACGTCGTCGCGGCAGCGACGACGGACGCCGAGACGAGCCCGTGACATCAGAGCCTCACCAACTATGTTAGGGTTTAGGGTGGGGGGGTGGTGGGAGGATGGCACCCTTTTATATACATTTCAAAATAAAAGGGAAACAGAACTGAACCACTGTGCTTAGTGTAGGTACGCGAAGTCGAGGCGAACGTCGTCGCGGCAGCGACGATGGACGCCGAGACGAGCCCGTGACATCAAAGCCTCACCAGCTTAGTGTATGCGAAGTCGAGGCGGACGTCGTCGCGGCAGCGACGACGGACGCCGAGACGAGCCCGTGACATAAGAGCCTCACCAGCTTACTGTACGCGAAGTCGAGGCAGATGTCGTCGCGGCAGCGACAACGGATGCCGAGACGAGCCCGTGACACCAGAGCCTCACCAGCTTAGTGTACGCGAAGTCGAGTCGGACGTCGTCGCGGCAGCGACGACGGATGCCGAGACGAGCCCGTGACATCAGAGCCTCACCAGCTTAGTGTACGCGAAGTCGAGGCGGACGTTGTCGCGGCAGCGACGACGGACGCCGAGATGAGCCCGTGAGATCAGAGCCTCACCAGTTTAGTGTACGCGAAGTCGAGGCAGACGTCGTCGCGGCAGCGACAACGGACGCCGAGACGAGCCCGTGACATCAGAGCCTCACCAGCTTAGTGTACGCGAAGTCGAGGCGGACGTCGTCGCGGCAGCGACGACGGAAGCCGAGACGAGCCCGTGACATCAGAGCCTCACCAGCTTAGTGTACCCGAAGTCGAGGCGAACATCGTCGCGGCAGCTACGACGGACGCCGAGACGAGCCCGTGACATAAGAGCCTCACCAGCTTACTGTACGCGAAGTCGAGGCGGACGTCATCGTGGCAACGACGACGGACGCAGAGACGAGCCCGTGACATCAAAGACTCACCAGCTTGGTGTACGCGAAGTCGAGGCGGACGTCGTCGCGGCAGCGACGACGGACGCTGAGACGAGCCCGTGACATCAGAGCCTCACCAGCTATCTTACTGTTTAGGGAGGGGGGGGTGGTGGGAGGATGGCACACTTTTATATACCTTTCAAAATGAAAAGGAAACAGAAGTGAACCACTGTGCTTAGTGTAGGTACGCGAAGGCGAGGCGGACGTCGTCGCGGCAGCGACGACGGTCGCCGAGATGAGCCCGTGACATCAAAGCCTCACCAGCTTAGTGTACGCGAAGTCGAGGCGGACGTCGTCGCGGCAGCGACGACGGACGCCGAGACGAGCCCGTGACATCAGAGCCTCACCAGTTTAGTGTACGCGAAGTCGAGGCAGACGTCGTCGCGGCAGCGACAACGGACGCCGAGACGAGCCCGTGACATCAGAGCCTCACCAGCTTAGTGTACGCGAAGTCGAGGCGGACGTCGTCGCGGCAGCGACGACGGACGCCGAGACGAGCCCGTGACATCAGAGCCTCACCAGCTATCATAGGGATTAGGGTGGGGGGGAGGATGGCACCCTTTTATATACCTTTCAAAATTAAAGGGAAACAGAAGTGAACCACTGTGCTTAGTGTAGGTACGCGAAGTTGAGGCGGACGTCGTCGCGGCAACGACGACGGACGCCGAGACGAGCCCGTGACATCAAAGCCTCACCAGCTTAGTGTACGCGAAGTCGAGGCGGACGTCGTCGCGGCAGCGACGACGGACGCCGAGACGAGCCCGTGACATCAGAGCCTCACCAGTTTAGTGTACGCGAAGTCGAGGCAGACGTCGTCGCGGCAGCGACACCGGACGCCGAGACGAACCCGTGACATCAGAGCCTCACAACCTTCGTGAACGCGAAGTCGAGGCAGACGTCGTCGCGGCAGCGACGACGGACGCCGAGACGAGCCCGTGACATCAAAGCCTCACCAGCTTACTGTACGCGAAGTCGAGGCGGACGTCGTCGTGGCAACGACGACGGACACAGAGACGAGCCCGTGACATCAAAGACTCACCAGCTTGGTGTACGCGAAGTCGAGGCGGACGTCGTCGCGGCAGCGACGACGGACGCTGAGACGAGCCCGTGACATCAGAGCCTCACCAGCTATCTTACTGTTTAGGGAGGGGGGGTGGTGGGAGGATGGCACACTTTTATATACCTTTCAAAATGAAAAGGAAACAGAAGTGAACCACTGTGCTTAGTGTAGGTACGCGAAGGCGAGGCGGACGTCGTCGCGGCAGCGACGACGGTCGCCGAGACGAGCCCGTGACATCAAAGCCTCACCAACTTAGTGTACACGAAGTCGAGGCGGACGTCGTCGCGGCAGCGACGACGGACGCCGAGACGAGCCCGTGACATAAGAGCCTCACCAGCTTACTGTACGCGAAGTCGAGGCGGACGTCGTCGTGGCAACGACGACGGACGCAGAGACGAGCCCGTGACATCAAAGACTCACCAGCTTGGTGTACGCGAAGTCGAGGCGGACGTCGTCGCGGCAGCGACGACGGACGCTGAGACGAGCCCGTGACATCAGAGCCTCACCAGCTATCTTAGGGTTTAGGGTGGGGGGGAGGATGGCACCCTTTTATATATCTTTCAAAATGAAAAGGAAACAGAAGTGAACCACTGTGCTTAGTGTAGGTACGCGAAGTCGAGGCGGACGTCGTCGCGGCAGCGACGACGGACGCCGAGACGAGCCCGTGACATCAAAGCCTCACCAGCTTAGTGTACGCGAAGTCAAGGCGGACGTCGTCGCGGCAGCGACGACGGACGCCCAGACGAGCCCGTGACATAAGAGCCTCACCAGCTTACTGTACGCGAAGTCGAGGCGGACGTCGTCGTGGGAACGACGACGGACGCAGAGACGAGCCCGTGACATCAAAGACTCACCAGCTTGGTATACGCGAAGTCGAGGCGGACGTCGTCGCGGCAGCGATGACGGACGCTGAGACGAGCCCGTGACATCAGAGCCTCACCAGCTATCTTAGGGTTTAGGGTGGGGGGGAGGATGGCACCCTTTTATATATCTTTCAAAATGAAAAGGAAACAGAAGTGAACCACTGTGCTTAGTGTAGGTACGCGAAGTCGAGGCGGACGTCGTCGCGGCAGCGACCACGAACGCCGAGACGAGCCCGTGACATCAGAGCCTCACCAGCTTAGTGTACGCGAAGTCGAGGCGGACGTCGTCGCGGCAGCGACGACGGACGCCGAGACGAGCCCGTGACATCAGAGCCTCACCAGTTTAGTGTACGCGAAGTCGAGGCAGACGTCGTCGCGGCAGCGACAACGGACGCCGAGACGAGCCCGTGACATCAGAGCCTCACCAGCTTAGTGTACGCGAAGTCGAGGCGGACGTCGTCGCGGCAGCGACGACGGACGCCGAGACGAGCCCGTGACATCAGAGCCTCACCAGCTATCATAGGGATTAGGGTGGGGGGGAGGATGGCACCCTTTTATATACCTTTCAAAATTAAAGGGAAACAGAAGTGAACCACTGTGCTTAGTGTAGGTACGCGAAGTTGAGGCGGACGTCGTCGCGGCAACGACGACGGACGCCGAGACGAGCCCGTGACATCAAAGCCTCACCAGCTTAGTGTACGCGAAGTCGAGGCGGACGTCGTCGCGGCAGCGACGACGGACGCCGAGACGAGCCCGTGACATCAGAGCCTCACCAGTTTAGTGTACGCGAAGTCGAGGCAGACGTCGTCGCGGCAGCGACACCGGACGCCGAGACGAACCCGTGACATCAGAGCCTCACAACCTTCGTGAACGCGAAGTCGAGGCAGACGTCGTCGCGGCAGCGACGACGGACGCCGAGACGAGCCCGTGACATCAAAGCCTCACCAGCTTACTGTACGCGAAGTCGAGGCGGACGTCGTCGTGGCAACGACGACGGACACAGAGACGAGCCCGTGACATCAAAGACTCACCAGCTTGGTGTACGCGAAGTCGAGGCGGACGTCGTCGCGGCAGCGACGACGGACGCTGAGACGAGCCCGTGACATCAGAGCCTCACCAGCTATCTTACTGTTTAGGGAGGGGGGGTGGTGGGAGGATGGCACACTTTTATATACCTTTCAAAATGAAAAGGAAACAGAAGTGAACCACTGTGCTTAGTGTAGGTACGCGAAGGCGAGGCGGACGTCGTCGCGGCAGCGACGACGGTCGCCGAGACGAGCCCGTGACATCAAAGCCTCACCAACTTAGTGTACACGAAGTCGAGGCGGACGTCGTCGCGGCAGCGACGACGGACGCCGAGACGAGCCCGTGACATAAGAGCCTCACCAGCTTACTGTACGCGAAGTCGAGGCGGACGTCGTCGTGGCAACGACGACGGACGCAGAGACGAGCCCGTGACATCAAAGACTCACCAGCTTGGTGTACGCGAAGTCGAGGCGGACGTCGTCGCGGCAGCGACGACGGACGCTGAGACGAGCCCGTGACATCAGAGCCTCACCAGCTATCTTAGGGTTTAGGGTGGGGGGGAGGATGGCACCCTTTTATATATCTTTCAAAATGAAAAGGAAACAGAAGTGAACCACTGTGCTTAGTGTAGGTACGCGAAGTCGAGGCGGACGTCGTCGCGGCAGCGACGACGGACGCCGAGACGAGCCCGTGACATCAAAGCCTCACCAGCTTAGTGTACGCGAAGTCAAGGCGGACGTCGTCGCGGCAGCGACGACGGACGCCCAGACGAGCCCGTGACATAAGAGCCTCACCAGCTTACTGTACGCGAAGTCGAGGCGGACGTCGTCGTGGGAACGACGACGGACGCAGAGACGAGCCCGTGACATCAAAGACTCACCAGCTTGGTATACGCGAAGTCGAGGCGGACGTCGTCGCGGCAGCGATGACGGACGCTGAGACGAGCCCGTGACATCAGAGCCTCACCAGCTATCTTAGGGTTTAGGGTGGGGGGGAGGATGGCACCCTTTTATATATCTTTCAAAATGAAAAGGAAACAGAAGTGAACCACTGTGCTTAGTGTAGGTACGCGAAGTCGAGGCGGACGTCGTCGCGGCAGCGACCACGAACGCCGAGACGAGCCCGTGACATCAGAGCCTCACCAGCTTAGTGTACGCGAAGTCGAGGCGGACGTCGTCGCGGCAGCGACGACGGACGCCGAGATGAGCCCGTGAGATCAGAGCCTCACCAGTTTAGTGTACGCGAAGTCGAGGCAGACGTCATCGCGGCAGCGACAACGGACGCCGAGACGAGCCCGTGACATCAGAGCCTCACCAGCTTAGTGTACGCGAAGTCGAGGCGGACGTCGTCGCGGCAGCGACGACGGACGCCGAGACGAGCCCGTGACATCAGAGCCTCACCAACTATGTTAGGGTTTAGGGTGGGGGGGGGTGGTGGGAGGATGGCACCCTTTTATATACATTTCAAAATAAAAGGGAAACAGAACTGAACCACTGTGCTTAGTGTAGGTACGCGAAGTCGAGGCGAACGTCGTCGCGGCAGCGACGATGGACGCCGAGACGAGCCCGTGACATTAAAGCCTCACCAGCTTAGTGTATGCGAAGTCGAGGCGGACGTCGTCGCGGCAGCGACGACGGACGCCGAGACGAGCCCGTGACATAAGAGCCTCACCAGCTTACTGTACGCGAAGTCGAGGCAGATGTCGTCGCGGCAGCGACAACGGATGCCGAGACGAGCCCGTGACACCAGAGCCTCACCAGCTTAGTGTACGCGAAGTCGAGGCGGACGTCGTCGCGGCAGCGACGACGGATGCCGAGACGAGCCCGTGACATCAGAGCCTCACCAGCTTAGTGTACGCGAAGTCGAGGCGGACGTTGTCGCGGCAGCGACGACGGACGCCGAGATGAGCCCGTGAGATCAGAGCCTCACCAGTTTAGTGTACGCGAAGTCGAGGCAGACGTCGTCGCGGCAGCGACAACGGACGCCGAGACGAGCCCGTGACATCAGAGCCTCACCAGCTTAGTGTACGCGAAGTCGAGGCGGACGTCATCGTGGCAACGACGACGGACGCAGAGACGAGCCCGTGACATCAAAGACTCACCAGCTTGGTGTACGCGAAGTCGAGGCGGACGTCGTCGCGGCAGCGACGACGGACGCTGAGACGAGCCCGTGACATCAGAGCCTCACCAGCTATCTTACTGTTTAGGGAGGGGGGGGTGGTGGGAGGATGGCACACTTTTATATACCTTTCAAAATGAAAAGGAAACAGAAGTGAACCACTGTGCTTAGTGTAGGTACGCGAAGGCGAGGCGGACGTCGTCGCGGCAGCGACGACGGTCGCCGAGATGAGCCCGTGACATCAAAGCCTCACCAGCTTAGTGTACGCGAAGTCGAGGCGGACGTCGTCGCGGCAGCGACGACGGACGCCGAGACGAGCCCGTGACATCAAAGCCTCACCAGCTTAGTGTACGCGAAGTCGAGGCGGACGTCGTCGCGGCAGCGACGACGGACGCCGAGACGAGCCCGTGACATAAGAGCCTCACCAGCTTACTGTACGCGAAGTCGAGGCGGACGTCGTCGTGGCAACGACGACGGACGCAGAGACGAGCCCGTGACATCAAAGACTCACCAGCTTGGTGTACGCGAAGTCGAGGCGGACGTCGTCGCGGCAGCGACGACGGACGCTGAGACGAGCCCGTGACATCAGAGCCTCACCAGCTATCTTAGGGTTTAGGGTGGGGGGGAGGATGGCACCCTTTTATATATCTTTCAAAATGAAAAGGAAACAGAAATGAACCACTGTGCTTAGTGTAGGTACGCGAAGTCGAGGCGGACGTCGTCGCGGCAGCGACGACGGACGCCGAGACGAGCCCGTGACATCAAAGCCTCACCAGCTTAGTGTACGCGATGTCAAGGCGGACGTCGTCGCGGCAGCGACGACGGACGCCTAGACGAGCCCGTGACATAAGAGCCTCACCAGCTTACTGTACGCGAAGTCGAGGCGGACGTCGCCGCGGCAGCGACGACGGACGCTGAGACGAGCCCGTGACATCAGAGCCTCACCAGCTATCTTACTGTTTAGGGAGGGGGGGGTGGTGGGAGGATGGCACACTTTTATATACCTTTCAAAATGAAAAGGAAACAGAAGTGAACCACTGTGCTTAGTGTAGGTACGCGAAGGCGAGGCGGACGTCGTCGCGGCAGCGACGACGGTCGCCGAGATGAGCCCGTGACATCAAAGCCTCACCAGCTTAGTGTACGCGAAGTCGAGGCGGACGTCGTCGCGGCAGCGACGACGGACGCCGAGACGAGCCCGTGACATCAGAGCCTCACCAGTTTAGTGTACGCGAAGTCGAGGCAGACGTCGTCGCGGCAGCGACAACGGACGCCGAGACGAGCCCGTGACATCAGAGCCTCACCAGCTTAGTGTACGCGAAGTCGAGGCGGACGTCGTCGCGGCAGCGACGACGGACGCCGAGACGAGCCCGTGACATCAGAGCCTCACCAGCTATCATAGGGATTAGGGTGGGGGGGAGGATGGCACCCTTTTATATACCTTTCAAAATTAAAGGGAAACAGAAGTGAACCACTGTGCTTAGTGTAGGTACGCGAAGTTGAGGCGGACGTCGTCGCGGCAACGACGACGGACGCCGAGACGAGCCCGTGACATCAAAGCCTCACCAGCTTAGTGTACGCGAAGTCGAGGCGGACGTCGTCGCGACAGCGACGACGGACGCCGAGACGAGCCCGTGACATCAGAGCCTCACCAGTTTAGTGTACGCGAAGTCGAGGCAGACGTCGTCGCGGCAGCGACACCGGACGCCGAGACGAACCCGTGACATCAGAGCCTCACAACCTTCGTGAACGCGAAGTCGAGGCAGACGTCGTCGCGGCAGCGACGACGGACGCCGAGACGAGCCCGTGACATCAAAGCCTCACCAGCTTAGTGTACGCGAAGTCGAGGCGGACGTCGTCGCGGCAGCGACGACGGACGCCGAGACGAGCCCGTGACATAAGAGCCTCACCAGCTTACTGTACGCGAAGTCGAGGCGGACGTCGTCGTGGCAACGACGACGGACGCAGAGACGAGCCCGTGACATCAAAGACTCACCAGCTTGGTGTACGCGAAGTCGAGGCGGACGTAGTCGCGGCAGCGACGACGGACGCTGAGACGAGCCCGTGACATCAGAGCCTCACCAGCTATCATAGGGATTAGGGTGGGGGGGAGGATGGCACCCTTTTATATACCTTTCAAAATTAAAGGGAAACAGAAGTGAACCACTGTGCTTAGTGTAGGTACGCGAAGTTGAGGCGGACGTCGTCGCGGCAACGACGACGGACGCCGAGACGAGCCCGTGACATCAAAGCCTCACCAGCTTAGTGTACGCGAAGTCGAGGCGGACGTCGTCGCGGCAGCGACGACGGACGCCGAGACGAGCCCGTGACATCAGAGCCTCACCAGTTTAGTGTACGCGAAGTCGAGGCAGACGTCGTCGCGGCAGCGACACCGGACGCCGAGACGAACCCGTGACATCAGAGCCTCACAACCTTCGTGAACGCGAAGTCGAGGCAGACGTCGTCGCGGCAGCGACGACGGACGCCGAGACGAGCCCGTGACATCAAAGCCTCACCAGCTTACTGTACGCGAAGTCGAGGCGGACGTCGTCGTGGCAACGACGACGGACACAGAGACGAGCCCGTGACATCAAACACTCACCAGCTTGGTGTACGCGAAGTCGAGGCGGACGTCGTCGCGGCAGCGACGACGGACGCTGAGACGAGCCCGTGACATCAGAGCCTCACTAGCTATCTTACTGTTTAGGGAGGGGGGGTGGTGGGAGGATGGCACACTTTTATATACCTTTCAAAATGAAAAGGAAACAGAAGTGAACCACTGTGCTTAGTGTAGGTACGCGAAGGCGAGGCGGATGTCGTCGCGGCAGCGACGACGGTCGCCGCGATGAGCCCGTGACATCAAAGCCTCACCAGCTTAGTGTATGCGAAGTCGAGGCGGACGTCGTCGCGGCAGCGACGACGGACGCCGAGACGAGCCCATGACATCAGAGCCTCACCAGTTTAGTGTACGCGAAGTCGAGGCAGACGTCGTCGCGGCAGCGACAACGGACGCCGAGACGAGCCCGTGACATCAGAGCCTAACCAGCTTAGTGTACGCGAAGTCGAGGCGGACGTCGTCGCGGCAGCGACGACGGACGCCGAGACGAGCCCGTGACATCAGAGCCTCACCAGCTATCATAGGGATTAGGGTGGGGGGGAGGATGGCACCCTTTTATATACCTTTCAAAATTAAAGGGAAACAGAAGTGAACCACTGTGCTTAGTGTAGGTACGCGAAGTTGAGGCGGACGTCGTCGCGGCAACGACGACGGACGCCGAGACGAGCCCGTGACATCAAAGCCTCACCAGCTTAGTGTACGCGAAGTCGAGGCGGACGTCGTCGCGGCAGCGACGACGGACGCCGAGACGAGCCCGTGACATCAGAGCCTCACCAGTTTAGTGTACGCGAAGTCGAGGCAGACGTCGTCGCGGCAGCGACACCGGACGCCGAGACGAACCCGTGACATCAGCGCCTCACAACCTTCGTGAACGCGAAGTCGAGGCAGACGTCGTCGCGGCAGCGACGACGGACGCCGAGACGAGCCCGTGACATCAAAGCCTCACCAGCTTAGTGTACGCGAAGTCGAGGCGGACGTCGTCGCGGCAGCGACGACGGACGCCGAGACGAGCCCGTGACATAAGAGCCTCACCAGCTTACTGTACGCGAAGTCGAGGCGGACGTCGTCGTGGCAACGACGACGGACGCAGAGACGAGCCCGTGACATCAAAGACTCACCAGCTTGGTGTACGCGAAGTCGAGGCGGACGTCGTCGCGGCAGCGACGACGGACGCTGAGACGAGCCCGTGACATCAGAGCCTCACCAGCTATCTTAGGGTTTAGGGTGGGGGGGAGGATGGCACCCTTTTATATATCTTTCAAAATGAAAAGGAAACATAAATGAACCACTGTGCTTAGTGTAGGTACGCGAAGTCGAGGCGGACGTCGTCGCGGCAGCGACGACGGACGCCGAGACGAGCCCGTGACATCAAAGCCTCACCAGCTTAGTGTACGCGAAGTCAAGGCGGACGTCGTCGCGGCAGCGACGACGGACGCCTAGACGAGCCCGTGACATAAGAGCCTCACCAGCTTACTGTACGCGAAGTCGAGGCGGACGTCGTCGCGGCAGCGACGACGGACGCTGAGACGAGCCCGTGACATCAGAGCCTCACCAGCTATCTTACTGTTTAGGGAGGGGGGGTGGTGGGAGGATGGCACACTTTTATATACCTTTCAAAATGAAAAGGAAACAGAAGTGAACCACTGTGCTTAGTGTAGGTACGCGAAGGCGAGGCGGATGTCATCGCGGCAGCGACGACGGTCGCCGAGATGAGCCCGTGACATCAAAGCCTCACCAGCTTAGTGTACGCGAAGTCGAGGCGGACGTCGTCGCGGCAGCGACGACGGACGCCGAGACGAGCCCATGACATCAGAGCCTCACCAGTTTAGTGTACGCGAAGTCGAGGCAGACGTCGTCGCGGCAGCGACAACGGACGCCGAGACGAGCCCGTGACATCAGAGCCTAACCAGCTTAGTGTACGCGAAGTCGAGGCGGACGTCGTCGCGGCAGCGACGACGGACGCCGAGACGAGCCCGTGACATCAGAGCCTCACCAGCTATCATAGGGATTAGGGTGGGGGGGAGGATGGCACCCTTTTATATACCTTTCAAAATTAAAGGGAAACAGAAGTGAACCACTGTGCTTAGTGTAGGTACGCGAAGTTGAGGCGGACGTCGTCGCGGCAACGACGACGGACGCCGAGACGAGCCCGTGACATCAAAGCCTCACCAGCTTAGTGTACGCGAAGTCGAGGCGGACGTCGTCGCGGCAGCGACGACGGACGCCGAGACGAGCCCGTGACATCAGAGCCTCACCAGTTTAGTGTACGCGAAGTCGAGGCAGACGTCGTCGCGGCAGCGACACCGGACGCCGAGACGAACCCGTGACATCAGCGCCTCACAACCTTCGTGAACGCGAAGTCGAGGCAGACGTCGTCGCGGCAGCGACGACGGACGCCGAGACGAGCCCGTGACATCAAAGCCTCACCAGCTTAGTGTACGCGAAGTCGAGGCGGACGTCGTCGCGGCAGCGACGACGGACGCCGAGACGAGCCCGTGACATAAGAGCCTCACCAGCTTACTGTACGCGAAGTCGAGGCGGACGTCGTCGTGGCAACGACGACGGACGCAGAGACGAGCCCGTGACATCAAAGACTCACCAGCTTGGTGTACGCGAAGTCGAGGCGGACGTCGTCGCGGCAGCGACGACGGACGCTGAGACGAGCCCGTGACATCAGAGCCTCACCAGCTATCTTAGGGTTTAGGGTGGGGGGGAGGATGGCACCCTTTTATATATCTTTCAAAATGAAAAGGAAACAGAAATGAACCACTGTGCTTAGTGTAGGTACGCGAAGTCGAGGCGGACGTCGTCGCGGCAGCGACGACGGACGCCGAGACGAGCCCGTGACATCAAAGCCTCACCAGCTTAGTGTACGCGAAGTCAAGGCGGACGTCGTCGCGGCAGCGACGACGGACGCCTAGACGAGCCCGTGACATAAGAGCCTCACCAGCTTACTGTACGCGAAGTCGAGGCGGACGTCGTCGCGGCAGCGACGACGGACGCTGAGACGAGCCCGTGACATAAGAGCCTCACCAGCTATCTTACTGTTTAGGGAGGGGGGGGTGGTGGGAGGATGGCACACTTTTATATACCTTTCAAAATGAAAAGGAAACAGAAGTGAACCACTGTGCTTAGTGTAGGTACGCGAAGGCGAGGCGGACGTCGTCGCGGCAGCGACGACGGTCGCCGAGATAAGCCCGTGACATCAAAGCCTCACCAGCTTAGTGTACGCGAAGTCGAGGCGGACGTCGTCGCGGCAGCGACGACGGACGCCGAGACGAGCCCGTGACATCAGAGCCTCACCAGTTTAGTGTACGCGAAGTCGAGGCAGACGTCGTCGCGGCAGCGACAACGGACGCCGAGACGAGCCCGTGACATCAGAGCCTCACCAGCTTAGTGTACGCGAAGTCGAGGCGGACGTCGTCGCGGCAGCGACGACGGACGCCGAGACGAGCCCGTGACATCAGAGCCTCACCAGCTATCATAGGGATTAGGGTGGGGGGGAGGATGGCACCCTTTTATATACCTTTCAAAATTAAAGGGAAACAGAAGTGAACCACTGTGCTTAGTGTAGGTACGCGAAGTTGAGGCGGACGTCGTCGCGGCAACGACGACGGACGCCGAGACGAGCCCGTGACATCAAAGCCTCACCAGCTTAGTGTACGCGAAGTCGAGGCGGACGTCGTCGCGACAGCGACGACGGACGCCGAGACGAGCCCGTGACATCAGAGCCTCACCAGTTTAGTGTACGCGAAGTCGAGGCAGACGTCGTCGCGGCAGCGACACCGGACGCCGAGACGAACCCGTGACATCAGAGCCTCACAACCTTTGTGAACGCGAAGTCGAGGCAGACGTCGTCGCGGCAGCGACGACGGACGCCGAGACGAGCCCGTGACATCAAAGCCTCACCAGCTTAGTGTACGCGAAGTCGAGGCGGACGTCGTCGCGGCAGCGACGACGGACGCCGAGACGAGCCCGTGACATAAGAGCCTCACCAGCTTACTGTACGCGAAGTCGAGGCGGACGTCGTCGTGGCAACGACGACGGACGCAGAGACGAGCCCGTGACATCAAAGACTCACCAGCTTCGTGTACGCGAAGTCGAGGCGGACGTCGTCGCGGCAGCGACGACGGACGCTGAGACGAGCCCGTGACATCAGAGCCTCACCAGCTATCTTAGGGTTTAGGGTGGGGGGGAGGATGGCACCCTTTTATATATCTTTCAAAATGAAAAGGAAACAGAAATGAACCACTGTGCTTAGTGTAGGTACGCGAAGTCGAGGCGGACGTCGTCGCGGCAGCGACGACGGACGCCGAGACGAGCCCGTGACATCAGAGCCTCACCAGTTTAGTGTACGCGAAGTCGAGGCAGACGTCGTCGCGGCAGCGACAACGGACGCCGAGACGAGCCCGTGACATCAGAGCCTCACCAGCTTAGTGTACGCGAAGTCGAGGCGGACGTCGTCGCGGCAGCGACGACGGACGCCGAGACGAGCCCGTGACATCAGAGCCTCACCAGCTATCATAGGGATTAGGGTGGGGGGGAGGATGGCACCCTTTTATATACCTTTCAAAATTAAAGGGAAACAGAAGTGAACCACTGTGCTTAGTGTAGGTACGCGAAGTTGAGGCGGACGTCGTCGCGGCAACGACGACGGACGCCGAGACGAGCCCGTGACATCAAAGCCTCACCAGCTTAGTGTACGCGAAGTCGAGGCGGACGTCGTCGCGACAGCGACGACGGACGCCGAGACGAGCCCGTGACATCAGAGCCTCACCAGTTTAGTGTACGCGAAGTCGAGGCAGACGTCGTCGCGGCAGCGACACCGGACGCCGAGACGAACCCGTGACATCAGAGCCTCACAACCTTTGTGAACGCGAAGTCGAGGCAGACGTCGTCGCGGCAGCGACGACGGACGCCGAGACGAGCCCGTGACATCAAAGCCTCACCAGCTTAGTGTACGCGAAGTCGAGGCGGACGTCGTCGCGGCAGCGACGACGGACGCCGAGACGAGCCCGTGACATAAGAGCCTCACCAGCTTACTGTACGCGAAGTCGAGGCGGACGTCGTCGTGGCAACGACGACGGACGCAGAGACGAGCCCGTGACATCAAAGACTCACCAGCTTCGTGTACGCGAAGTCGAGGCGGACGTCGTCGCGGCAGCGACGACGGACGCTGAGACGAGCCCGTGACATCAGAGCCTCACCAGCTATCTTAGGGTTTAGGGTGGGGGGGAGGATGGCACCCTTTTATATATCTTTCAAAATGAAAAGGAAACAGAAATGAACCACTGTGCTTAGTGTAGGTACGCGAAGTCGAGGCGGACGTCGTCGCGGCAGCGACGACGGACGCCGAGACGAGCCCGTGACATCAAAGCCTCACCAGCTTAGTGTACGCGAAGTCAAGGCGGACGTCGTCGCGGCAGCGACGACGGACGCCTAGACGAGCCCGTGACATAAGAGCCTCACCAGCTTACTGTACGCGAAGTCGAGGCGGACGTCGCCGCGGCAGCGACGATGGACGCTGAGACGAGCCCGTGACATCAGAGCCTCACCAGCTATCTTACTGTTTAGGGAGGGGGGGTGGTGGGAGGATGGCACACTTTTATATACCTTTCAAAATGAAAAGGAAACAGAAGTGAACCACTGTGCTTAGTGTAGGTACGCGAAGGCGAGGCGGACGTCGTCGCGGCAGCGACGACGGTCGCCGAGATGAGCCCGTGAAATCAAAGCCTCACCAGCTTAGTGTACGCGAAGTCGAGGCGGACGTCGTCGCGGCAGCGACGACGGACGCCGAGACGAGCCCGTGACATCAGAGCCTCACCAGTTTAGTGTACGCGAAGTCGAGGCAGACGTCGTCGCGGCAGCGACAACGGACGCCGAGACGAGCCCGTGACATCAGAGCCTCACCAGCTTAGTGTACGCGAAGTCGAGGCGGACGTCGTCGCGGCAGCGACGACGGACGCCGAGACGAGCCCGTGACATCAGAGCCTCACCAGCTATCATAGGGATTAGGGTGGGGGGGAGGATGGCACCCTTTTATATACCTTTCAAAATTAAAGGGAAACAGAAGTGAACCACTGTGCTTAGTGTAGGTACGCGAAGTTGAGGCGGACGTCGTCGCGGCAACGACGACGGACGCCGAGACGAGCCCGTGACATCAAAGCCTCACCAGCTTAGTGTACGCGAAGTCGAGGCGGACGTCGTCGCGACAGCGACGACGGACGCCGAGACGAGCCCGTGACATCAGAGCCTCACCAGTTTAGTGTACGCGAAGTCGAGGCAGACGTCGTCGCGGCAGCGACACCGGACGCCGAGACGAACCCGTGACATCAGAGCCTCACAACCTTCGTGAACGCGAAGTCGAGGCAGACGTCGTCGCGGCAGCGACGACGGACGCCGAGACGAGCCCGTGACATCAAAGCCTCACCAGCTTAGTGTACGCGAAGTCGAGGCGGACGTCGTCGCGGCAGCGACGACGGACGCCGAGACGAGCCCGTGACATAAGAGCCTCACCAGCTTACTGTACGCGAAGTCGAGGCGGACGTCGTCGTGGCAACGACGACGGACGCAGAGACGAGCCCGTGACATCAAAGACTCACCAGCTTGGTGTACGCGAAGTCGAGGCGGACGTCGTCGCGGCAGCGACGACGGACGCTGAGACGAGCCCGTGACATCAGAGCCTCACCAGCTATCATAGGGATTAGGGTGGGGGGGAGGATGGCACCCTTTTATATACCTTTCAAAATTAAAGGGAAACAGAAGTGAACCAATGTGCTTAGTGTAGGTACGCGAAGTTGAGGCGGACGTCGTCGCGGCAACGACGACGGACGCCGAGACGAGCCCGTGACATCAAAGCCTCACCAGCTTAGTGTACGCGAAGTCGAGGCGGACGTCGTCGCGGCAGCGACGACGGACGCCGAGACGAGCCCGTGACATCAGAGCCTCACCAGTTTAGTGTACGCGAAGTCGAGGCAGACGTCGTCGCGGCAGCGACACCGGACGCCGAGACGAACCCGTGACATCAGAGCCTCACAACCTTCGTGAACGCGAAGTCGAGGCAGACGTCGTCGCGGCAGCGACGACGGACGCCGAGACGAGCCCGTGACATCAAAGCCTCACCAGCTTACTGTACGCGAAGTCGAGGCGGACGTCGTCGTGGCAACGACGACGGACACAGAGACGAGCCCGTGACATCAAAGACTCACCAGCTTGGTGTACGCGAAGTCGAGGCGGACGTCGTCGCGGCAGCGACGACGGACGCTGAGACGAGCCCGTGACATCAGAGCCTCACCAGCTATCTTACTGTTTAGGGAGGGGGGGTGGTGGGAGGATGGCACACTTTTATATACCTTTCAAAATGAAAAGGAAACAGAAGTGAACCACTGTGCTTAGTGTAGGTACGCGAAGGCGAGGCGGATGTCGTCGCGGCAGCGACGACGGTCGCCGAGATGAGCCCGTGACATCAAAGCCTCACCAGCTTAGTGTACGCGAAGTCGAGGCGGACGTCGTCGCGGCAGCGACGACGGACGCCGAGACGAGCCCATGACATCAGAGACTCACCAGTTTAGTGTACGCGAAGTCGAGGCAGACGTCGTCGCGGCAGCGACAACGGACGCCGAGACGAGCCCGTGACATCAGAGCCTAACCAGCTTAGTGTACGCGAAGTCGAGGCGGACGTCGTCGCGGCAGCGACGACGGACGCCGAGACGAGCCCGTGACATCAGAGCCTCACCAGCTATCATAGGGATTAGGGTGGGGGGGAGGATGGCACCGTTTTATATACCTTTCAAAATTAAAGGGAAACAGAAGTGAACCACTGTGCTTAGTGTAGGTACGCGAAGTTGAGGCGGACGTCGTCGCGGCAACGACGACGGACGCCGAGACGAGCCCGTGACATCAAAGCCTCACCAGCTTAGTGTACGCGAAGTCGAGGCGGACGTCGTCGCGGCAGCGACGACGGACGCCGAGACGAGCCCGTGACATCAGAGCCTCACCAGTTTAGTGTACGCGAAGTCGAGGCAGACGTCGTCGCGGCAGCGACACCGGACGCCGAGACGAACCCGTGACATCAGCGCCTCACAACCTTCGTGAACGCGAAGTCGAGGCAGACGTCGTCGCGGCAGCGACGACGGACGCCGAGACGAGCCCGTGACATCAAAGCCTCACCATCTTAGTGTACGCGAAGTCGAGGCGGACGTCGTCGCGGCAGCGACGACGGACGCCGAGACGAGCCCGTGACATAAGAGCCTCACCAGCTTACTGTACGCGAAGTCGAGGCGGACGTCGTCGTGGCAACGACGACGGACGCAGAGACGAGCCCGTGACATCAAAGACTCACCAGCTTGGTGTACGCGAAGTCGAGGCGGACGTCGTCGCGGCAGCGACGACGGACGCTGAGACGAGCCCGTGACATCAGAGCCTCACCAGCTATCTTAGGGTTTAGGGTGGGGGGGAGGATGGCACCCTTTTATATATCTTTCAAAATGAAAAGGAAACAGAAATGAACCACTGTGCTTAGTGTAGGTACGCGAAGTCGAGGCGGACGTCGTCGCGGCAGCGACGACGGACGCCGAGACGAGCCCGTGACATCAAAGCCTCACCAGCTTAGTGTACGCGAAGTCAAGGCGGACGTCGTCGCGGCAGCGACGACGGACGCCTAGACGAGCCCGTGACATAAGAGCCTCACCAGCTTACTGTACGCGAAGTCGAGGCGGACGTCGTCGCGGCAGCGACGACGGACGCTGAGACGAGCCCGTGACATCAGAGCCTCACCAGCTATCTTACTGTTTAGGGAGGGGGGGGGTGGTGGGAGGATGGCACACTTTTATATACCTTTCAAAATGAAAAGGAAACAGAAGTGAACCACTGTGCTTAGTGTAGGTACGCGAAGGCGAGGCGGACGTCGTCGCGGCAGCGACGACGGTCGCCGAGATGAGCCCGTGACATCAAAGCCTCACCAGCTTAGTGTACGCGAAGTCGAGGCGGACGTCGTCGCGGCAGCGACGACGGACGCCGAGACGAGCCCGTGACATCAGAGCCTCACCAGTTTAGTGTACGCGAAGTCGAGGCAGACGTCGTCGCGGCAGCGACAACGGACGCCGAGACGAGCCCGTGACATCAGAGCCTCACCAGCTTAGTGTACGCGAAGTCGAGGCGGACGTCGTCGCGGCAGCGACGACGGACGCCGAGACGAGCCCGTGACATCAGAGCCTCACCAGCTATCATAGGGATTAGGGTGGGGGGGAGGATGGCACCCTTTTATATACCTTTCAAAATTAAAGGGAAACAGAAGTGAACCACTGTGCTTAGTGTAGGTACGCGAAGTTGAGGCGGACGTCGTCGCGGCAACGACGACGGACGCCGAGACGAGCCCGTCACATCAAAGCCTCACCAGCTTAGTGTACGCGAAGTCGAGGCGGACGTCGTCGCGACAGCGACGACGGACGCCGAGACGAGCCCGTGACATCAGAGCCTCACCAGTTTAGTGTACGCGAAGTCGAGGCAGACGTCGTCGCGGCAGCGACACCGGACGCCGAGACGAACCCGTGACATCAGAGCCTCACAACCTTCGTGAACGCGAAGTCGAGGCAGACGTCGTCGCGGCAGCGACGACGGACGCCGAGACGAGCCCGTGACATCAAAGCCTCACCAGCTTAGTGTACGCGAAGTCGAGGCGGACGTCGTCGCGGCAGCGACGACGGACGCCGAGACGAGCCCGTGACATAAGAGCCTCACCAGCTTACTGTACGCGAAGTCGAGGCGGACGTCGTCGTGGCAACGACGACGGACACAGAGACGAGCCCGTGACATCAAAGACTCACCAGCTTGGTGTACGCGAAGTCGAGGCGGACGTCGTCGCGGCAGCGACGACGGACGCTGAGACGAGCCCGTGACATCAGAGCCTCACCAGCTATCTTACTGTTTAGGGAGGGGGGGTGGTGGGAGGATGGCACACTTTTATATACCTTTCAAAATGAAAAGGAAACAGAAGTGAACCACTGTGCTTAGTGTAGGTACGCGAAGGCGAGGCGGACGTCGTCGCGGCAGCGACGACGGTCGCCGAGATGAGCCCGTGACATCAAAGCCTCACCAGCTTAGTGTACGCGAAGTCGAGGCGGACGTCGTCGCGGCAGCGACGACGGACGCCGAGACGAGCCCATGACATCAGAGCCTCACCATTTTAGTGTACGCGAAGTCGAGGCAGACGTCGTCGCGGCAGCGACAACGGACGCCGAGACGAGCCCGTGACATCAGAGCCTAACCAGCTTAGTGTACGCGAAGTCGAGGCGGACGTCGTCGCGGCAGCGACGACGGACGCCGAGACGAGCCCGTGACATCAGAGCCTCACCAGCTATCATAGGGATTAGGGTGGGGGGGAGGATGGCACCCTTTTATATACCTTTCAAAATTAAAGGGAAACAGAAGTGAACCACTGTGCTTAGTGTAGGTACGCGAAGTTGAGGCGGACGTCGTCGCGGCAACGACGACGGACGCCGAGACGAGCCCGTGACATCAAAGCCTCACCAGCTTAGTGTACGGGAAGTCGAGGCGGACGTCGTCGCGGCAGCGACGACGGACGCCGAGACGAGCCCGTGACATCAGAGCCTCACCAGTTTAGTGTACGCGAAGTCGAGGCAGACGTCGTCGCGGCAGCGACACCGGACGCCGAGACGAACCCGTGACATCAGCGCCTCACAACCTTCGTGAACGCGAAGTCGAGGCAGACGTCGTCGCGGCAGCGACGACGGACGCCGAGACGAGCCCGTGACATCAAAGCCTCACCAGCTTAGTGTACGCGAAGTCGAGGCGGACGTCGTCGCGGCAACGACGACGGACGCAGAGACGAGCCCGTGACATCAAAGACTCACCAGCTTGGTGTACGCGAAGTCGAGGCGGACGTCGTCGCGGCAGCGACGACGGACGCTGAGACGAGCCCGTGACATCAGAGCCTCACCAGCTATCTTAGGGTTTAGGGTGGGGGGGAGGATGGCACCCTTTTATATATCTTTCAAAATGAAAAGGAAACAGAAATGAACCACTGTGCTTAGTGTAGGTACGCGAAGTCGAGGCGGACGTCGTCGCGGCAGCGACGACGGACGCCGAGACGAGCCCGTGACATCAAAGCCTCACCAGCTTAGTGTACGCGAAGTCGAGGCGGACGTCGTCGCGACAGCGACGACGGACGCCGAGACGAGCCCGTGACATCAGAGCCTCACCAGTTTAGTGTACGCGAAGTCGAGGCAGACGTCGTCGCGGCAGCGACACCGGACGCCGAGACGAACCCGTGACATCAGAGCCTCACAACCTTCGTGAACGCGAAGTCGAGGCAGACGTCGTCGCGGCAGCGACGACGGACGCCGAGACGAGCCCGTGACATCAAAGCCTCACCAGCTTAGTGTACGCGAAGTCGAGGCGGACGTCGTCGCGGCAGCGACGACGGACGCCGAGACGAGCCCGTGACATAAGAGCCTCACTAGCTTACTGTACGCGAAGTCGAGGCGGACGTCGTCGTGGCAACGACGACGGACGCAGAGACGAGCCCGTGACATCAAAGACTCACCAGCTTGGTGTACGCGAAGTCGAGGCGGACGTCGTCGCGGCAGCGACGACGGACGCTGAGACGAGCCCGTGACATCAGAGCCTCACCAGCTATCATAGGGATTAGGGTGGGGGGGAGGATGGCACCCTTTTATATACCTTTCAAAATTAAAGGGAAACAGAAGTGAACCACTGTGCTTAGTGTAGGTACGCGAAGTTGAGGCGGACGTCGTCGCGGCAACGACGACGGACGCCGAGACGAGCCCGTGACATCAAAGCCTCACCAGCTTAGTGTACGCGAAGTCGAGGCGGACGTCGTCGCGGCAGCGACGACGGACGCCGAGACGAGCCCGTGACATCAGAGCCTCACCAGTTTAGTGTACGCGAAGTCGAGGCAGACGTCGTCGCGGCAGCGACACCGGACGCCGAGACGAACCCGTGACATCAGAGCCTCACAACCTTCGTGAACGCGAAGTCGAGGCAGACGTCGTCGCGGCAGCGACGACGGACGCCGAGACGAGCCCGTGACATCAAAGCCTCACCAGCTTACTGTACGCGAAGTCGAGGCGGACGTCGTCGTGGCAACGACGACGGACACAGAGACGAGCCCGTGACATCAAAGACTCACCAGCTTGGTGTACGCGAAGTCGAGGCGGACGTCGTCGCGGCAGCGACGACGGACGCTGAGACGAGCCCGTGACATCAGAGCCTCACCAGCTATCTTACTGTTTAGGGAGGGGGGGTGGTGGGAGGATGGCACACTTTTATATACCTTTCAAAATGAAAAGGAAACAGAAGTGAACCACTGTGCTTAGTGTAGGTACGCGAAGGCGAGGCGGATGTCGTCGCGGCAGCGACGACGGTCGCCGAGATGAGCCCGTGACATCAAAGCCTCACCAGCTTAGTGTACGCGAAGTCGAGGCGGACGTCGTCGCGGCAGCGACGACGGACGCCGAGACGAGCCCATGACATCAGAGACTCACCAGTTTAGTGTACGCGAAGTCGAGGCAGACGTCGTCGCGGCAGCGACAACGGACGCCGAGACGAGCCCGTGACATCAGAGCCTAACCAGCTTAGTGTACGCGAAGTCGAGGCGGACGTCGTCGCGGCAGCGACGACGGACGCCGAGACGAGCCCGTGACATCAGAGCCTCACCAGCTATCATAGGGATTAGGGTGGGGGGGAGGATGGCACCCTTTTATATACCTTTCAAAATTAAAGGGAAACAGAAGTGAACCACTGTGCTTAGTGTAGGTACGCGAAGTTGAGGCGGACGTCGTCGCGGCAACGACGACGGACGCCGAGACGAGCCCGTGACATCAAAGCCTCACCAGCTTAGTGTACGGGAAGTCGAGGCGGACGTCGTCGCGGCAGCGACGACGGACGCCGAGACGAGCCCGTGACATCAGAGCCTCACCAGTTTAGTCTACGCGAAGTCGAGGCAGACGTCGTCGCGGCAGCGACACCGGACGCCGAGACGAACCCGTGACATCAGCGCCTCACAACCTTCGTGAACGCGAAGTCGAGGCAGACGTCGTCGCGGCAGCGACGACGGACGCCGAGACGAGCCCGTGACATCAAAGCCTCACCAGCTTAGTGTACGCGAAGTCGAGGCGGACGTCGTCGCGGCAGCGACGACGGACGCCGAGACGAGCCCGTGACATAAGAGCCTCACCAGCTTACTGTACGCGAAGTCGAGGCGGACGTCGTCGTGGCAACGACGACGGACGCAGAGACGAGCCCGTGACATCAAAGACTCACCAGCTTGGTGTACGCGAAGTCGAGGCGGACGTCGTCGCGGCAGCGACGACGGACGCTGAGACGAGCCCGTGACATCAGAGCCTCACCAGCTATCTTAGGGTTTAGGGTGGGGGGGAGGATGGCACCCTTTTATATATCTTTCAAAATGAAAAGGAAAGAGAAGTGAACCACTGTGCTTAGTGTAGGTACGCGAAGTCGAGGCGGACGTCATCGCGGCAGCGACCACGAACGCCGAGACGAGCCCGTGACATCAAAGCCTCACCAGCTTAGTGTACGCGAAGTCGAGGCGGACGTCGTCGCGGCAGCGACGACGGACGCCGAGATGAGCCCGTGAGATCAGAGCCTCACCAGTTTAGTGTACGCGAAGTCGAGGCAGACGTCATCGCGGCAGCGACAACGGACGCCGAGACGAGCCCGTGACATCTGAGCCTCACCAGCTTAGTGTACGCGAAGTCGAGGCGGACGTCGTCGCGGCAGCGACGACGGACGCCGAGAAGAGCCCGTGACATCAGAGCCTCACCAACTATGTTAGGGTTTAGGGTGGGGGGGGGGTGGTGGGAGGATGGCACCCTTTTATATACCTTTCAAAATAAAAGGGAAACAGAACTGAACCACTGTGCTTAGTGTCGGTACGCGAAGTCGAGGCGAACGTCGTCGCGGCAGCGACGATGGACGCCGAGACGAGCCCGTGACATCAAAGCCTCACCAGCTTAGTGTATGCGAAGTCGAGGCGGACGTCGTCGCGGCAGCGACGACGGACGCCGAGACGAGCCCGTGACATAAGAGCCTCACCAGCTTACTGTACGCGAAGTCGAGGCAGACGTCGTCGCGGCAGCGACAACGGACGCCGAGACGAGCCCGTGACACCAGAGCCTCACCAGCTTAGTGTACGCGAAGTCGAGGCGGACGTCGTCGCGGCAGCGACGACGGATGCCGAGACGAGCCCGTGACATCAGAGCCTCACCAGCTTAGTGTACGCGAAGTCGAGGCGGACGTTGTCGCGGTAGCGACGACGGACGCCGAGATGAGCCCGTGAGATCAGAGCCTCACCAGTTTAGTGTACGCGAAGTCGAGGCAGACGTCGTCGCGGCTGCGACAACGGACGCCGAGACGAGCCCGTGACATCAGAGCCTCACCAGCTTAGTCTACGCGAAGTCGAGGCGGACGTCGTCGCGGCAGCGACGACGGAAGCCGAGACGAGCCCGTGACATCAGAGCCTCACCAGCTTAGTGTACCCGAAGTCGAGGCAAACATCGTCGCGGCAGCAACGACGGACGCCGAGACGAGCCCGTGACATAAGAGCCTCACCAGCTTACTGTACGCGAAGTCGAGGCGGACGTCATCGTGGCAACGACGACGGACGCAGAGACGAGCCCGTGACATCAAAGACTCACCAGCTTGGTGTACGCGAAGTCGAGGCGGACGTCGTCGCGGCAGCGACGACGGACGCTGAGACGAGCCCGTGACATCAGAGCCTCACCAGCTATCTTACTGTTTAGGGAGGGGGGGTGGTGGGAGGATGGCACACTTTTATATACCTTTCAAAATGAAAAGGAAACAGAAGTGAACCACTGTGCTTAGTGTAGGTACGCGAAGGCGAGGCGGACGTCGTCGCGGCAGCGACGACGGTCGCCGAGATGAGCCCGTGACATCAAAGCCTCACCAGCTTAGTGTACGCGAAGTCGAGGCGGACGTCGTCGCGGCAGCGATGACGGACGCCGAGACGAGCCCGTGACATCAGAGCCTCACCAGTTTAGTGTACGCGAAGTCGAGGCAGACGTCGTCGCGGCAGCGACAACGGACGCCGAGACGAGCCCGTGACATCAGAGCCTCACCAGCTTAGTGTACGCGAAGTCGAGGCGGACGTCGTCGCGGCAGCGACGACGGACGCCGAGACGAGCCCGTGACATCAGAGCCTCACCAGCTATCATAGGGATTAGGGTGGGGGGAGGATGGCACCCTTTTATATACCTTTCAAAATTAAAGGGAAACATAAGTGAACCACTGTGCTTAGTGTAGGTACGCGAAGTTGAGGCGGACGTCGTCGCGGCAACGACGACGGACGCCGAGACGAGCCCGTGACATCAAAGCCTCACCAGCTTAGTGTACGCGAAGTCGAGGCGGACGTCGTCGCGGCAGCGACGACGGACGCCGAGACGAGCCCGTGACATCAGAGCCTCACCAGTTTTGTGTACGCGAAGTCGAGGCAGACGTCGTCGCGGCAGCGACACCGGACGCCGAGACGAACCCGTGACATCAGAGCCTCACAACCTTCGTGAACGCGAAGTCGAGGCAGACGTCGTCGCGGCAGCGACGACGGACGCCGAGACGAGCCCGTGACATCAAAGCCTCACCAGCTTAGTGTACGCGAAGTCGAGGCGGACGTCGTCGCGGCAGCGACGACGGACGCCGAGACGAGCCCGTGACATAAGAGCCTCACATGCTTACTGTACGCGAAGTCGAGGCGGACGTCGTCGTGGCAACGACGACGGACGCAGAGACGAGCCCGTGACATCAAAGACTCACCAGCTTGGTGTACGCGAAGTCGAGGCGGACGTCGTCGCGGCAGCGACGACGGACGCTGAGACGAGCCCGTGACATCAGAGCCTCACCAGCTATCTTAGGGTTTAGGGTGGGGGGGAGGATGGCACCCTTTTATATATCTTTCAAAATGAAAAGGAAACAGAAGTGAACCACTGTGCTTAGTGTAGGTACGCGAAGTCGAGGCGAACGTCGTCGCGGCAGCGACGACGGACGCCGAGACAAGCCCGTGACATCAAAGCCTCACCAGCTTAGTGTACGCGAAGTCAAGGCGGACGTCGTCGCGGCAGCGACGACGGACGCCGAGACGAGCCCGTGACATAAGAGCCTCACCAGCTTACTGTACGCGAAGTCGAGGCGGACGTCGTCGTGGCAACGACGACGGACGCAGAGACGAGCCCGTGACATCAAAGACTCACCAGCTTGGTGTATGCGAAGTCGAGGCGGACGTCGTCGCGGCAGCGACGACGGACGCTGAGACGAGCCCGTGACATCAGAGCCTCACCAGCTATCTTACGGTTTAGGGCGGGGGGGGGGGGTGGTGGGAGGATGGCACACTTTTATATACCTTTCAAAATGAAAAGGAAACAGAAGTGAACCACTGTGCTTAGTGTAGGTACGCGAAGGCGAGGCGTACGTCGTCGCGGCAGCGACGACGGACGGCGAGATGAGCCCGTGACATCAAAGCCTCACCAGCTTAGTGTACGCGAAGTCGAGGCGGACTTCGTCGCGGTAGCGACGACGGACGCCGAGACGAGCCCGTGACATCAGAGCCTCACCAGCTATCATAGGGATTAGGGTGGGGGGGGGGAGGATAGCACCCTTTTATATACCTTTCAAAATGAAAGGGAAACAAAAGTGAACCACTGTGCTTAGTGTAGGTACGCGAAGTTGTGGCGGACGTCGTCGCGGCAGTGACGACGGACGCCGAGATGAGCCCGTGACATCAAAGCCTCACCAGCTTAGTGTACGCGAAGTCGAGGCGGACGTCGTCACGGCAGCGACGAAGGACGCCGAGACGAGCCCGTGACATCAGAGCCTCACCAGTTTAGTGTACGCGAAGTCGAGGCAGACGTCGTCGCGGCAGCGACAACGGACGCCGAGACGAGCCCGTGACATCAGAGCCTCACCAGCTTAGTGTACGCGAAGTCGAGGCGGACGTCGTCGCGGCAGCGACGACGAACGCCGAGACGAGCCCGTGACATCAGAGCCTCACCAGCTTAGTGTACGCGAAGTCGAGGCGGACGTCGTCGCGGCAGCGACGACGGACGCCGAGATGAGCCCGTGAGATCAGAGCCTCACCAGTTTAGTGTACGCGAAGTCGAGGCAGACGTCGTCGCGGCAGCGACAACGGACGCCGAGACGAGCCCGTGACATCAGAGCCTCACCAGCTTAGTGTACGCGAAGTCGAGGCGGACGTCGTCGCGGCAGCGACGACGGACGCCGAGACAAGCCCGTGACATCAGAGCCTCACCAGCTTAGTGTACGCGAAGTCGAGGCGGACGTCGTCGCGGCAGCGACGACGGACGCCGAGATGAGCCCGTGAGAGCAGAGCCTCACCAGTTTAGTGTACGCGAAGTCGAGGCAGACGTCGTCGCGGCAGCGACAACGGACGCCGAGACGAGCTCGTGACATCAGAGCCTCACCAGCTTAGTGTACGCGAAGTCGAGGCGGACGTCCTCGCGGCAGCGACGACGGACGCCGAGACGAGCCCGTGACATCAGAGCCTCACCAACTATCTTAGGGTTTAGGGTGGCGGGGAGGATGGCACCCTTTTATATACCTTTCAAAATAAAAGGGAAACAGAACTGAACCACTGTGCTTAGTGTAGGTACGCGAAGTCGAGGCGAACGTCGTCGCGGCAGCGACGATGGACGCCGAGACGAGCCTGTGACATCAAAGCCTCACCAGCTTAGTGTATGCGAAGTCGAGGCGGACGTCGTCGCGGCAGCGACGACGGATGCCGAGACGAGCCCGTGACATAAGAGCCTCACCAGCTTACTGTACGCGAAGTCGAGGCAGACGTCGTCGCGGCAGCGACAACGGACGCCGAGACGAGCCCGTGACATCAGATCCTCACCAGCTTAGTGTACGCGAAGTCGAGGCGGACGTCGTCGCGGCAGCGACGACGGACGCCGAGACGAGCCCGTGACATCAGAGCCTCACCAGCTTGGTGTACGCGAAGTCGAGGCGGACGTCGTCGCGGCAGCGACGACGGACGCTGAGACGAGCCCGTGACATCAGAGCCTCACCAGCTATCTTACGGTTTAGGGCGGGGGGGGGTGGTGGGAGGATGGCACACTTTTATATACCTTTCAAAATGAAAAGGAAACAGAAGTGAACCACTGTGCTTAGTGTAGGTACGCGAAGGCGAGGCGGACGTCGTCGCGGCAGCGACGACGGACGCCGAGACGAGCCCGTGACATCAAAGCCTCACCAGCTTAGTGTACGCGAAGTCGAGGCGGACTTCATCGCGGTAGCGACGACGGACGCCGAGACGAGCCCGTGACATCAGAGCCTCACCAGCTATCATAGGGATTAGGGTGGGGGGGGAGGATGGCACCCTTTTATATACCTTTCAAAATGAAAGGGAAACAAAAGTGAACCACTGTGCTTAGTGTAGGTACGCGAAGTTGAGGCGGACGTCGTCGCGGCAGCGACGACGGACGCCGAGATGAGCCCGTGACATCAAAGCCTCACCAGCTTAGTGTACGCGAAGTCGAGGCGGACGTCGTCACGGCAGCGACGACGGACGCCGAGACGAGCCCGTGACATCAGAGCCTCACCAGTTTAGTGTACGCGAAGTCGAGGCAGACGTCGTCGCGGCAGCGACAACGGACGCCGAGACGAGCCCGTGACATCAGAGCCTCACCAGCTTAGTGTACGCGAAGTCGAGGCGGACGTCGTCGCGGCAGCGACGACAAACGCCGAGACGAGCCCGTGACATCAGAGCCTCACCAGCTTAGTGTACGCGAAGTCGAGGCGGACGTCGTCGCGGGAGCGACGACGGACGCCGAGATGAGCCCGTGAGATCAGAGCCTCACCAGTTTAGTGTACGCGAAGTCGAGGCAGACGTCGTCGCGGCAGCGACAACGGACGCCGAGACGAGCACGTGACATCAGAGCCTCACCAGCTTAGTGTACGCGAAGTCGAGGCGGACGTCGTCGCGGCAGCGACGACGGACGCCGAGACGAGCCCGTGACATCAGAGCCTCACCAGCTTAGTGTACGCGAAGTCGAGGCGGACGTCGTCGCGGCAGCGACGACGGACGCCGAGATGAGCCCGTGAGATCAGAGCCTCACCAGTTTAGTGTACGCGAAGTCGAGGCAGACGTCGTCGCGGCAGCGACAACGGACGCCGAGACGAGCTCGTGACATCAGAGCCTCACCAGCTTAGTGTACGCGAAGTCGAGGCGGACGTCGTCGCGGCAGCGACGACGGACGCCGAGACGAGCCCGTGACATCAGAGCCTCACCAGCTTAGTGTACGCGAAGTCGAGGCGGACTTCGTCGCGGTAGCGACGACGGACGCCGAGACGAGCCCGTGACATCAGAGCCTCACCACCTATCATAGGGATTAGGGTGGGGGGGAGGATGGCACCCTTTTATATACCTTTCAAAATGAAAGGGAAACAAAAGTGAACCACTGTGCTTAGTGTAGGTACGCGAAGTTGAGGCGGACGTCGTCGCGGCAGCGACGACGGACGCCGAGATGAGCCCGTGACATCAAAGCCTCACCAGCTTAGTGTACGCGAAGTCGAGGCGGACGTCGTCACGGCAGCGACGACGGACGCCGAGACGAGCCCGTGACATCAGAGCCTCACCAGTTTAGTGTACGCGAAGTCGAGGCAGACGTCGTCGCGGCAGCGACAACGGACGCCGAGACGAGCCCGTGACATCAGAGCCTCACCAGCTTAGTGTACGCGAAGTCGAGGCGGACGTCGTCGCGGCAGCGACGACGAACGCCGAGACGAGCCCGTGACATCAGAGCCTCACCAGCTTAGTGTACGCGAAGTCGAGGCGGACATCGTCGCGGCAGCGACGACGGACGCCGAGATGAGCCCGTGAGATCAGAGCCTCACCAGTTTAGTGTACGCGAAGTCGAGGCAGACGTCGTCGCGGCAGCGACAACGGACGCCGAGACGAGCCCGTGACATCAGAGCCTCACCAGCTTAGTGTACGCGAAGTCGAGGCGGACGTCGTCGCGGCAGCGACGACGGACGCCGAGACGAGCCCGTGACATCAGAGCCTCACCAGCTTAGTGTACGCGAAGTCGAGGCGGACGTCGTCGCGGCAGCGACGACGGACGCCGAGATGAGCCCGTGAGATCAGAGCCTCACCAGTTTAGTGTACGCGAAGTCGAGGCAGACGTCGTCGCGGCAGCGACAACGGACGCCGAGACGAGCCCGTGACATCAGAGCCTCACCAACTATCTTAGGGTTTAGGGTGGGGGGGAGGATGGCACCCTTTTATATACCTTTCAAAATAAAAGGGAAACAGAACTGAACCACTGTGCTTAGTGTAGGTACGCGAAGTCGAGGCGAACGTCGTCGCGGCAGCGACGATGGACGCCGAGACGAGCCTGTGACATCAAAGCCTCACCAGCTTAGTGTATACGAAGTCGAGGCGGACGTCGTCGCGGCAGCGACGACGGACGCCGAGACGAGCCCGTGACATAAGAGCCTCACCAGCTTACTGTACGCGAAGTCGAGGCAGACGTCGTCGCGGCAGCGACAACGGACGCCGAGACAAGCCCGTGACACCAGAGCCTCACCAGCTTAGTGTACGCGAAGTCGAGGCGGACGTCGTCGCGGCAGCGACGACGGACGCCGAGACGAGCCCGTGACATCAGAGCCTCACCAGCTTGGTGTACGCGAAGTCGAGGCGGACGTCGTCGCGGCAGCGACGACGGACGCTGAGACGAGCCCGTGACATCAGAGCCTCACCAGCTATCTTACGGTTTAGGGCGGGGGGGGGGGGTGGTGGGAGGATGGCACACTTTTATATACCTTTCAAAATGAAAAGGAAACAGAAGTGAACCACTGTGCTTAGTGTAGGTACGCGAAGGCGAGGCGGACGTCGTCGCGGCAGCGACGACGGACGCCGAGACGAGCCCGTGACATCAAAGCCTCACCAGCTTAGTGTACGCGAAGTCGAGGCGGACTAAGTCGAGGCGGACTTCGTCGCGGCAGCGGCGACGGACGCTGAGACGAGCCCGTGACATCAGAGCCTCACCAGTTTAGTGTACGCGAAGTCGAGGCAGACGTCGTCGCGGCAGCGACAACGGACGCCGAGGCGAGCCCGTGACATCAGAGCCTCACCAGCTTAGTGTACGCGAAGTCGAGGCGGACGTTGTCGCGGCAGCGACGACGAACGCCGAGACGAGCCCGTGACATCAGAGCCTCACCAGCTTAGTGTACGCGAAGACGAGGCGGACGTCGTCGCGGCAGCGACGACGGACGCCGAGATGAGCCCGTGAGTTCAGAGCCTCACCAGTATAGTGTACGCGAAGTCGAGGCAGACGTCGTCGCGGCAGCGACAACGGACGCCGAGACGAGCCCGTGACATCAGAGCCTCACCAGCTTAGTCTACGCGAAGTCGAGGCGGACGTCGTCGCGGCAGCGATGACGGACGCCGAGACGAGCCCGTGACATCAGAGCCTCACCAACTATCTTAGGGTTTAGGGTGGGGGGGAGGATGGCACCCTTTTATATACCTTTCAAAATAAAAGGGAAACAGAACTGAACCACTGTGCTTAGTGTAGGCACGCGAAGTCGAGGCGAACGTCGTCGCGGCAGCGACGACGGACGCCGAGACGAGCCCGTGACATCAAAGCCTCACCAGCTTAGTGTATGCGAAGTCGAGGCGGACGTCGTCGCGGCAGCGACGACGGACGCCGAGACGAGCCCGTGACATAAGAGCCTCACCAGCTTACTGTACGCGAAGTCGAGGCAGACGTCGTCGCGGCAGCGACAACGGACGCCGAGACTAGCCCGTGACATCAGAGCCTCACCAGCTTAGTGTACGCGAAGTCGAGGCGGACGTCGTCGCGGCAGCGACGACGGACGCCGAGACAAGCCCGTGACATCAGAGCCTCACCAGCCTAGTGTACGCGAAGTCGAGGCGGACGTCGTCACGGCAGCGACGACGGACGCCGAGACGAGCCGGTGAGATCAGAGCCTCACCAGTTTAGTGTACGCGAAGTCGAGGCAGACGTCGTCGCGGCAGCGACAACGGACGCCGAGACGAGCCCGTGACATCAGAGCCTCACCAACTATCTTAGGGTTTAGGGTGGGGGGGAGGATGGCACCCTTTTATATACCTTTCAAAATAAAAGGGAAACAGAACTGAACCACTGTGCTTAGTGTAGGTACGCGAAGTCGAGGCGAACGTCGTCGCGGCAGCGACGACGGACGCCGAGACGAGCCCGTGACATCAAAGCCTCACCAGCTTAGTGTATGCGAAGTCGAGGCGGACGTCGTCGCGGCAGCGACGACGGACGCCGAGACGAGCCCGTGACATAAGAGCCTCACCAGCTTACTGTACGCGAAGTCGAGGCAGACGTCGTCGCGGCAGCGACAACGGACGCTGAGACTAGCCCGTGACATCAGAGCCTCACCAGCTTAGTGTACGCGAAGTCGAGGCGGACGTCGTCGCGGCAGCGACGACGGACGCCGAGACGAGCCCGTGACATCAGAGCCTCACCAGCCTAGTGTACGCGAAGTCGAGGCGGACGTCGTCACAGCAGCGACGACGGACGCCGAGACGAGCCCGTGACATCAGAGCCTCACCAGCTTGGTGTACGCGAAGTCGAGGCGGACGTCGTCGCGGCAGCGACGACGGACGCTGAGACGAGCCCGTGACATCAGAGCCTCACCAGCTATCTTACGGTTTAGGGCGGGGGGGTGGTGGGAGGATGGCACACTTTTATATACCTTTCAAAATGAAAAGGAAACAGAAGTGAACCACTGTGCTTAGTGTAGGTACGCGAAGGCGAGGCGGACGTCGTCACGGCAGCGACGACGGATGCCGAGACGAGCCCGTGACATCAGAGCCTCACCAGCTTAGTGTACGCGAAGTCGAGGCAGACGTCGCCGCGGCAATAAACGACGGACGCCGAGACGAGCCCGTGACATTAGAGCCTCACCAGTTTAGTGTATGCGAAGTCGAGGCAGACGTCGTCGCGGCAGCGACAACGGACGCCGAGACGAGCCCGTGACATCAGAGCCTCACCAGCTATCTTAGGGTTTAGGGTGGGGGGGAAGGATGGCACCCTTTTATATACGTTTCAAAATGAAAGGGAATCAGAAGTGAACCACTGTGCTTAGTGTAGGTACGTGAAGTCGAGGCGGACGTCGTCGCGGCAGCGACGACGGACGCCAAGACGAGCCCGTGACATCAAAGCCTCACCAGCTTAGTGTACGCGAAGTCGAGGCAAACGTCGTCGCGGCAACGACGACGAACGCAGAGACGAGACCGTGACATCAAAGCCTCACCAGCTTGGTGTACACGAAGTCGAGGCGGACGTCGTCGCGGCAGCGACGACGGACGCTGAGACGAGCCCGTGACATCAGAGCCTCACCAGCTATCTTACGGTTTAGGGTGGGGGGGGGGTGGGAGGATGGCACCCTTTTATATATCTTTCAAAATGAAAGGGAAACATAAGTGAACCACTGTGCTTAGTGTAGGTACGCGAAGGCGAGGCGGACATCGTCGCGGCAGCGACAACGGACGCCGAGACGAGACCGTGACATCAGAGCCTCACCAGCTTAGTGTACGCGAAGTCGAGGCGGACGTCGTCGCGGCAGCGATGACGGACGCCGAGACGAGCCCGTGACATCAGAGCCTCACCAACTATCTTAGGGTTTAGGGTGGGGGGGAGGATGGCACCCTTTTATATACCTTTCAAAATAAAAGGGAAACATAACTGAACCACTGTGCTTAGTGTAGGTACGCGAAGTCGAGGCGAACGTCGTCGCGGCAGCGACGACGGACGCCGAGACGAGCCCGTGACATCAAAGCCTCACCAGCTTAGTGTATGCGAAGTCGAGGCGGACGTCGTCGCGGCAGCGACGACGGACGCCGAGACGAGCCCGTGACATAAGAGCCTCACCAGCTTACTGTACGCGAAGTCGAGGCAGACGTCGTCGCGGCAGCGACAACGGACGCCGAGACTAGCCCGTGACATCAGAGCCTCACCAGCTTAGTGTACGCGAAGTCGAGGCGGACGTCGTCGCGGCAGCGACGACGGACGCCGAGACGAGCCCGTGACATCAGAGCCTCACCAGCCTAGTGTACGCGAAGTCGAGGCGGACGTCGTCACGGCAGCGACGACGGACGCCGAGACGAGCCCGTGAGATCAGAGCCTCACCAGTTTAGTGTACGCGAAGTCGAGGCAGACGTCGTCGCGGCAGCGACAACGGACGCCGAGACGAGCCCGTGACATCAGAGCCTCACCAACTATCTTAGGGTTTAGGGTGGGGGGGAGGATGGCACCCTTTTATATACCTTTCAAAATAAAAGGGAAACAGAACTGAACCACTGTGCTTAGTGTAGGTACGCGAAGTCGAGGCGAACGTCGTCGCGGCAGCGACGACGGACGCCGAGACGAGCCCGTGACATCAAAGCCTCACCAGCTTAGTGTATGCGAAGTCGAGGCGGACGTCGTCGCGGCAGCGACGACGGACGCCGAGACGAGCCCGTGACATAAGAGCCTCACCAGCTTACTGTACGCGAAGTCGAGGCAGACGTCGTCGAGGCAGACGTCGTCGCGGCAGCGACAACGGACGCTGAGACTAGCCCGTGACATCAGAGCCTCACCAGCTTAGTGTACGCGAAGTCGAGGCGGACGTCGTCACGGCAGCGACGACGGACGCCGAGACGAGCCCGTGACATCAGAGCCTCACCAGCCTAGTGTACGCGAAGTCGAGGCGGACGTCGTCACGGCAGCGACGACGGACGCCGAGACGAGCCCGTGACATCAGAGCCTCACCATCTTGGTGTACGCGAAGTCGAGGCGGACGTCGTCGCGGCAGCGACGACGGACGCTGAGACGAGCCCGTGACATCAGAGCCTCACCAGCTATCTTACGGTTTAGGGCGGGGGGGGTGGTGGGAGGATGGCACACTTTTATATACCTTTCAAAATGAAAAGGAAACAGAAGTGAACCACTGTGCTTAGTGTAGGTACGCGAAGGCGAGGCGGACGTCGTCACGGCAGCGACGACGGATGCCGAGACGAGCCCGTGACATCAGAGCCTCACCAGCTTAGTGTACGCGAAGTCGAGGCAGACGTCGCCGCGGCAATAAACGACGGACGCCGAGACGAGCCCGTGACATTAGAGCCTCACCAGCTATCTTAGGGTTTAGGGTGGGGGGGGGAAGGATGGCACCCTTTTATATACGTTTCAAAATGAAAGGGAATCAGAAGTGAACCACTGTGCTTAGTGTAGGTACGCGAAGTTGAGGCGGACGTCGTCGCGGCAGCGACGACGGACGCCAAGACGAGCCCGTGACATCAAAGCCTCACCAGCTTAGTGTACGCGAAGTCGAGGCGAACGTCGTCGCGGCAACGACGACGAACGCAGAGACGAGACCGTGACATCAAAGCCTCACCAGCTTGGTGTACACGAAGTCGAGGCGGACGTCGTCGCGGCAGCGACGACGGACGCTGAGACGAGCCCGTGACATCAGAGCCTCACCAGCTATCTTACGGTTTAGGGTGGGGGGGGGGGTGGGAGGATGGCACCATTTTATATATCTTTCAAAATGAAAGGGAAACATAAGTGAACCACTGTGCTTAGTGTAGGTACGCGAAGGCGAGGCGGACGTCGTCGCGGCAGCGACGACGGACGCCGAGACGAGCCCGTCACATCAAAGCCTCACCCGCTCAGTGTACGCAAAGTCGAGGCGGACTTCGTCGCGGCAGCGATGTCGGACGCCGAGACGAGCCCGTGACATCAGAGCCTCACCAGCTTAGTGTACGCGAAGTCGAGGCGGACGTCGTCTCGGCAGCGACGACGGACGCCGAGACGAGCTCGTGACATCAGAGCCTCACCAGCTTAGTGTACGCGAAGTCGAGGCGGACGTTGTCGCGGCAGCGACGACGAACGCCGAGACGAGCCCGCGACATCAGAGCCTCGCCAGCTTAGTGTACGCGAAGTCGAGGCGGACGTCGTCGCGGCAGCGACGACGGACGCCGAGATGAGCCCGTGAGTTCAGAGCCTCACCAGTTTAGTGTACGCGAAGTCGAGGCAGACGTCGTCGCGGCAGCGACAACGGACGCCGAGACGAGCCCGTGACATCAGAGCCTCACCAGCTTAGTGTACGCGAAGTCGAGGCGGACGTCGTCGCGGCAGCGATGACGGACGCCGAGACGAGCCCGTGACATCAGAGCCTCACCAACTATCTTAGGGTTTAGGGTGGGGGGGAGGATGGCACCCTTTTATATACCTTTCAAAATAAAAGGGAAACAGAACTGAACCACTGTGCTTAGTGTAGGTACGCGAAGTCGAGGCGAACGTCGTCGCGGCAGCGACGACGGACGCCGAGAAGAGCCCGTGACATCAAAGCCTCACCAGCTTAGTGTATGCGAAGTCGAGGCGGACGTCGTCGCGGCAGCGACGTTGGACGCCGAGACGAGCCCGTGACATAAGAGCCTCACCACCTTACTGTACGCGAAGTCGAGGCAGACGTCGTCGCGGCAGCGATAACGGACGCCGAGACTAGCCCGTGACATCAGAGCCTCACCAGTTTAGTGTACGCGAAGTCGAGGCGGACGTCGTCGCGGCAACGACGACGGACGCCGAGACGAGCCCGTGACATCAGAGCCTCACCAGCCTAGTGTACGCGAAGTCGAGGCGGACGTCGTCACGGCAGCGACGACGGACGCCGAGACGAGCCCGTGAGATCAGAGCCTCACCTGTTTAGTGTACGCGAAGTCGAGGCAGACGTCGTCGCGGCAGCGACAACGGACGCCGAGACGAGCCCGTGACATCAGAGTCTCATCAACTATCTTAGGGTTTAGGGTGGGGGGGAGGATGGCACCCTTTTATATACCTTTCAAAATAAAAGGGAAACAGAACTGAACCACTGTGCTTAGTGTAGGTACGCGAAGTCGAGGCGAACGTCGTCGCGGCAGCGACGACGGACGCCGAGACGAGCCCGTGACATCAAAGCCTCACCAGCTTAGTGTATGCGAAGTCGAGGCGGACGTCGTCGCGGCAGCGACGACGGACGCCGAGACGAGCCCGTGACATAAGAGCCTCACCAGCTTACTGTACGCGAAGTCGAGGCAGACGTCGTCGCGGCAGCGACATCGGACGCTGAGACTAGCCCGTGACATCAGAGCCTCACCAGCTTAGTGTACGCGAAGTCGAGGCGGACGTCGTCGCGGCAGCGACGACGGACGCCGAGACGAGCCCGTGACATCAGAGCCTCACCAGCCTAGTGTACGCGAAGTCGAGGCGGACGTCGTCAAGGCAGCGACGACGGACGCCGAGACGAGCCCGTGACATCAGAGCCTCACCAGCTTGGTGTACGCGAAGTCGAGGCGGACGTCGTTGCGGCAGCAACGACGGACGCTGAGACGAGCCCGTGACATCAGAGCCTCACCAGCTATCTTACGGTTTAGGGCGGGGGGGTGGTGGGAGGATGGCACACTTTTATATACCTTTCAAAATGAAAAGGAAACAGAAGTGAACCACTGTGGTTAGTGTAGGTACGCGAAGGCGAGGCGGACGTCGTCACGGCAGCGACGACGGACGCCGAGACGAGCCCGTGACATCAAAGCCTCACCAGCTTAGTGTACGCGAAGTCGAGGCGGACTTCGTCGCGGTAGCGACGACGGACGCCGAGACGAGCCCGTGACATCAGAGCCTCACCAGCTATCATAGGGATTAGGGTGGGGGGGGAGGATGGCACCCTTTTATATACCTTTCAAAATGAAAGGGAAACAAAAGTGAACCACTGTGCTTAGTGTAGGTACGCGAAGTTGAGGCGGACGTCGTCGCGGCAGCGACGACGGACGCCGAGATGAGCCCGTGACATCAAAGCCTCACCAGCTTAGTGTACGCGAAGTCGAGGCGGACGTCGTCACGGCAGCGACGACGGACGCCGAGACGAGCCCGTGACATCAGAGCCTCACCAGTTTAGTGTACGCGAAGTCGAGGCAGACGTCGTCGCGGCAGCGACAACGGACGCCGAGACGAGCCCGTGACATCAGAGCCTCACCAGCTTAGTGTACGCGAAGTCGAGGCGGACGTCGTCGCGGCAGCGACGACAAACGCCGAGACGAGCCCGTGACATCAGAGCCTCACCAGCTTAGTGTACGCGAAGTCGAGGCGGACGTCGTCGCGGCAGCGACGACGGACGCCGAGATGAGCCCGTGAGATCAGAGCCTCACCAGTTTAGTGTACGCGAAGTCGAGGCAGACGTCGTCGCGGCAGCGACAACGGACGCCGAGACGAGCACGTGACATCAGAGCCTCACCAGCTTAGTGTACGCGAAGTCGAGGCGGACGTCGTCGCGGCAGCGACGACGGACGCCGAGACGAGCCCGTGACATCAGAGCCTCACCAGCTTAGTGTACGCGAAGTCGAGGCGGACGTCGTCGCGGCAGCGACGACGGACGCCGAGATGAGCCCGTGAGATCAGAGCCTCACCAGTTTAGTGTACGCGAAGTCGAGGCACACGTCGTCGCGGCAGCGACAACGGACGCCGAGACGAGCTCGTGACATCAGAGCCTCACCAGCTTAGTGTACGCGAAGTCGAGGCGGACGTCGTCGCGGCAGCGACGACGGACGCCGAGACGAGCCCGTGACATCAGAGCCTCACCAACTATCTTAGGGTTTAGGGTGGGGGGGAGGATGGCACCCTTTTATATACCTTTCAAAATAAAAGGGAAAAAGAACTGAACCACTGTGCTTAGTGTAGGTACGCGAAGTCGAGGCGAACGTCGTCGCGGCAGCGACGATGGACGCCGAGACGAGCCTGTGACATCAAAGCCTCACCAGCTTAGTGTATGCGAAGTCGAGGCGGACGTCGTCGCGGCAGCGACGACGGACGCCGAGACGAGCCCGTGACATAAGAGCCTCACCAGCTTACTGTACGCGAAGTCGAGGCAGACGTCGTCGCGGCAGCGACAACGGACGCCGAGACGAGCCCGTGACATCAGAGCCTCACCAGCTTAGTGTACGCAAAGTCGAGGCGGACGTCGTCGCGGCAGCGACGACGGACGCCGAGACAAGCCCGTGACATCAGAGCCTCACCAGCTTGGTGTACGCGAAGTCGAGGCGGACGTCGTGGCGGCAGCGACGACGGACGCTGAGACGAGCCCGTGACATCAGAGCCTCACCAGCTATCTTACGGTTTAGGGCGGGGGGGTGGTGGGAGGATGGCAAACTTTTATATACCTTTCAAAATGAAAAGGAAACAGAAGTGAACCACTGTGCTTAGTGTAGGTACGCGAAGGCGAGGCGGACGTCGTCGCGGCAGCGACGACGGACGCCGAGACGAGCCCGTGACATCAAAGCCTCACCAGCTTAGTGTACGCGAAGTCGAGGCGGACTTCGTCGCGGTAGCGACGACGGACGCCGAGACGAGCCCGTGACATCAGAGCCTCACCACCTATCATAGGGATTAGGGTGGGGGGGAGGATGGCACCCTTTTATATACCTTTCAAAATGAAAGGGAAACAAAAGTGAACCACTGTGCTTAGTGTAGGTACGCGAAGTTGAGGCGGACGTCGTCGCGGCAGCGACGACGGACGCCGAGATGAGCCCGTGACATCAAAGCCTCACCAGCTTAGTGTACGCGAAGTCGAGGCGGACGTCGTCACGGCAGCGTCGACGGACGCCGAGACGAGCCCGTGACATCAGAGCCTCACCAGTTTAGTGTACGCGAAGTCGAGGCAGACGTCGTCGCGGCAGCGACAACGGACGCCGAGACGAGCCCGTGACATCAGAGCCTCACCAGCTTAGTGTACGCGAAGTCGAGGCGGACGTCGTCGCGGCAGCGACGACGGACGCCGAGATGAGCCCGTGAGATCAGAGCCTCACCAGTTTAGTGTACGCGAAGTCGAGGCAGACGTCGTCGCGGCAGCGACAACGGACGCCGAGACGAGCCCGTGACATCAGAGCCTCACCAGCTTAGTGTACGCGAAGTCGAGGCGGACGTCGTCGCGGCAGCGACGACGGACGCCGAGACGAGCCCGTGACATCAGAGCCTCACCAGCTTAGTGTACGCGAAGTCGAGGCGGACGTCGTCGCGGCAGCGACGACGGACGCCGAGATGAGCCCGTGAGATCAGAGCCTCACCAGTTTAGTGTACGCGAAGTCGAGGCAGACGTCGTCGCGGCAGCGACAACGGACGCCGAGACGAGCCCGTGACATCAGAGCCTCACCAACTATCTTAGGGTTTAGGGTGGGGGGGAGGATGGCACCCTTTTATATACCTTTCAAAATAAAAGGGAAACAGAACTGAACCACTGTGCTTAGTGTAGGTACGCGAAGTCGAGGCGAACGTCGTCGCGGCAGCGACGATGGACGCCGAGACGAGCCTGTGACATCAAAGCCTCACCAGCTTAGTGTATACGAAGTCGAGGCGGACGTCGTCGCGGCAGCGACGACGGACGCCGAGACGAGCCCGTGACATAAGAGCCTCACCAGCTTACTGTACGCGAAGTCAAGGCAGACGTCGTCGCGGCAGCGACAACGGACGCCGAGACGAGCCCGTGACACCAGAGCCTCACCAGCTTAGTGTACGCGAAGTCGAGGCGGACGTCGTCGCGGCAGCGACGACGGACGCCGAGACGAGCCCGTGACATCAGAGCCTCACCAGCTTGGTGTACGCGAAGTCGAGGCGGACGTCGTCGCGGCAGCGACGACGGACGCTGAGACGAGCCCGTGACATCAGAGCCTCACCAGCTATCTTACGGTTTAGGGCGGGGGGGGTGGTGGGAGGATGGCACACTTTTATATACCTTTCAAAATGAAAAGGAAACAGAAGTGAACCACTGTGCTTAGTGTAGGTACGCGAAGGCGAGGCGGACGTCGTCGCGGCAGCGACGACGGACGCCGAGACGAGCCCGTGACATCAAAGCCTCACCAGCTTAGTGTACGCGAAGTCGAGGCGGACTAAGTCGAGGCGGACTTCGTCGCGGCAGCGACGACGGACGCCGAGACGAGCCCGTGACATCAGAGCCTCACCAGCTTAGTGTACGCGAAGTCGAGGCGGACGTCGTCGCGGCAGCGACGACGGACGCCAAGATGAGCCCGTGAGATCAGAGCCTCACCAGTTTAGTGTACGCGAAGTCGAGGCAGACGTCGTCGCGGCAGCGACAACGGACGCCGAGACGAGCCCGTGACATCAGAGCCTCACCAACTATCTTAGGGTTTAGGGTGGGGGGGAGGATGGCACCCTTTTATATACCTTTCAAAATAAAAGGGAAACAGAACTGAACCACTGTGCTTAGTGTAGGTACGCGAAGTCGAGGCGAACGTCGTCGCGGCAGCGACGATGGACGCCGAGACGAGCCTGTGACATCAAAGCCTCACCAGCTTAGTGTATACGAAGTCGAGGCGGACGTCGTCGCGGCAGCGACGACGGACGCCGAGACGAGCCCGTGACATAAGAGCCTCACCAGCTTACTGTACGCGAAGTCGAGGCAGACGTCGTCGCGGCAGCGACAACGGACGCCGAGACGAGCCCGTGACACCAGAGCCTCACCAGCTTAGTGTACGCGAAGTCGAGGCGGACGTCGTCGCGGCAGCGACGACGGACGCCGAGACGAGCCCGTGACATCAGAGCCTCACCAGCTTGGTGTACGCGAAGTCGAGGCGGACGTCGTCGCGGCAGCGACGACGGACGCTGAGACGAGCCCGTGACATCAGAGCCTCACCAGCTATCTTACGGTTTAGGGCGGGGGGGGTGGTGGGAGGATGGCACACTTTTATATACCTTTCAAAATGAAAAGGAAACAGAAGTGAACCACTGTGCTTAGTGTAGGTACGCGAAGGCGAGGCGGACGTCGTCGCGGCAGCGACGACGGACGCCGAGACGAGCCCGTGACATCAAAGCCTCACCAGCTTAGTGTACGCGAAGTCGAGGCGGACTAAGTCGAGGCGGACTTCGTCGCGGCAGCGGCGACGGACGCTGAGACGAGCCCGTGACATCAGAGCCTCACCAGTTTAGTGTACGCGAAGTCGAGGCAGACGTCGTCGCGGCAGCGACAACGGACGCCGAGGCGAGCCCGTGACATCAGAGCCTCACCAGCTTAGTGTACGCGAAGTCGAGGCGGACGTTGTCGCGGCAGCGACGACGAACGCCGAGACGAGCCCGTGACATCAGAGCCTCACCAGCTTAGTGTACGCGAAGACGAGGCGGACGTCGTCGCGGCAGCGACGACGGACGCCGAGATGAGCCCGTGAGTTCAGAGCCTCACCAGTATAGTGTACGCGAAGTCGAGGCAGACGTCGTCGCGGCAGCGACAACGGACGCCGAGACGAGCCCGTGACATCAGAGCCTCACCAGCTTAGTGTACGCGAAGTCGAGGCGGACGTCGTCGCGGCAGCGATGACGGACGCCGAGACGATCCCGTGACATCAGAGCCTCACCAACTATCTTAGGGTTTAGGGTGGGGGGGAGGATGGCACCCTTTTATATACCTTTCAAAATAAAAGGGAAACAGAACTGAACCACTGTGCTTAGTGTAGGCACGCGAAGTCGAGGCGAACGTCGTCGCGGCAGCGACGACGGACGCCGAGACGAGCCCGTGACATCAAAGCCTCACCAGCTTAGTGTATGCGAAGTCGAGGCGGACGTCGTCGCGGCAGCGACGACGGACGCCGAGACGAGCCCGTGAGATAAGAGCCTCACCAGCTTACTGTACGCGAAGTCGAGGCAGACGTCGTCGCGGCAGCGACAACGGACGCCGAGACTAGCCCGTGACATCAGAGCCTCACCAGCTTAGTGTACGCGAAGTCGAGGCGGACGTCGTCGCGGCAGCGACGACGGACGCCGAGACAAGCCCGTGACATCAGAGCCTCACCAGCCTAGTGTACGCGAAGTCGAGGCGGACGTCGTCACGGCAGCGACGACGGACGCCGAGACGAGCCGGTGAGATCAGAGCCTCACCAGTTTAGTGTACGCGAAGTCGAGGCAGACGTCGTCGCGGCAGCGACAACGGACGCCGAGACGAGCCCGTGACATCACAGCCTCACCAACTATCTTAGGGTTTAGGGTGGGGGGGAGGATGGCACCCTTTTATATACCTTTCAAAATAAAAGGGAAACAGAACTGAACCACTGTGCTTAGTGTAGGTACGCGAAGTCGAGGCGAACGTCGTCGCGGCAGCGACGACGGACGCCGAGACGAGCCCGTGACATCAAAGCCTCACCAGCTTAGTGTATGCGAAGTCGAGGCGGACGTCGTCGCGGCAGCGACGACGGACGCCGAGACGAGCCCGTGACATAAGAGCCTCACCAGCTTACTGTACGCGAAGTCGAGGAGGACGTCGTCGCGGCAGCGACAACGGACGCTGAGACTAGCCCGTGACATCAGAGCCTCACCAGCTTAGTGTACGCGAAGTCGAGGCGGACGTCGTCGCGGCAGCGACGACGGACGCCGAGACGAGCCCGTGACATCAGAGCCTCACCAGCCTAGTGTACGCGAAGTCGAGGCGGACGTCGTCACAGCAGCGACGACGGACGCCGAGACGAGCCCGTGACATTAGAGCCTCACCAGTTTAGTGTATGCGAAGTCGAGGCAGACGTCGTCGCGGCAGCGACAACGGACGCCGAGACGAGCCCGTGACATCAGAGCCTCACCAGCTATCTTAGGGTTTAGGGTGGGGGGGAAGGATGGCACCCTTTTATATACGTTTCAAAATGAAAGGGAATCAGAAGTGAACCACTATGCTTAGTGTAGGTACGCGAAGTCGAGGCGGACGTCGTCGCGGCAGCGACGACGGACGCCAAGACGAGCCCGTGACATCAAAGCCTCACCAGCTTAGTGTACGCGAAGTCGAGGCAAACGTCGTCGCGGCAACGACGACGAACGCAGAGACGAGACCGTGACATCAAAGCCTCACCAGCTTGGTGTACACGAAGTCGAGGCGGACGTCGTCGCGGCAGCGACGACGGACGCTGAGACGAGCCCGTGACATCAGAGCCTCACCAGCTATCTTACGGTTTAGGGTGGGGGGGGTGGGAGGATGGCACCCTTTTATATATCTTTCAAAATGAAAGGGAAACATAAGTGAACCACTGTGCTTAGTGTAGGTACGCGAAGGCGAGGCGGACATCGTCGCGGCAGCGACAACGGACGCCGAGACGAGACCGTGACATCAGAGCCTCACCAGCTTAGTGTACGCGAAGTCGAGGCGGACGTCGTCGCGGCAGCGATGACGGACGCCGAGACGAGCCCGTGACATCAGAGCCTCACCAACTATCTTAGGGTTTAGGGTGGGGGGGAGGATGGCACCCTTTTATATACCTTTCAAAATAAAAGGGAAACATAACTGAACCACTGTGCTTAGTGTAGGTACGCGAAGTCGAGGCGAACGTCGTCGCGGCAGCGACGACGGACGCCGAGACGAGCCCGTGACATCAAAGCCTCACCAGCTTAGTGTATGCGAAGTCGAGGCGGACGTCGTCGCGGCAGCGACGACGGACGCCGAGACGAGCCCGTGACATAAGAGCCTCACCAGCTTACTGTACGCGAAGTCGAGGCAGACGTCGTCGCGGCAGCGACAACGGACGCCGAGACTAGCCCGTGACATCAGAGCCTCACCAGCTTAGTGTACGCGAAGTCGAGGCGGACGTCGTCGCGGCAGCGACGACGGACGCCGAGACGAGCCCGTGACATCAGAGCCTCACCAGCCTAGTGTACGCGAAGTCGAGGCGGACGTCGTCACGGCAGCGACGACGGACGCCGAGACGAGCCCGTGAGATCAGAGCCTCACCAGTTTAGTGTACGCGAAGTCGAGGCAGACGTCGTCGCGGCAGCGACAACGGACGCCGAGACGAGCCATGACATCAGAGCCTCACCAACTATCTTAGGGTTTAGGGTGGGGGGGAGGATGGCACCCTTTTATATACCTTTCAAAATAAAAGGGAAACAGAACTGAACCACTGTGCTTAGTGTAGGTACGCGAAGTCGAGGCGAACGTCGTCGCGGCAGCGACGACGGACGCCGAGACGAGCCCGTGACATCAAAGCCTCACCAGCTTAGTGTATGCGAAGTCGAGGCGGACGTCGTCGCGGCAGCGACGACGGACGCCGAGACGAGCCCGTGACATAAGAGCCTCACCAGCTTACTGTACGCGAAGTCGAGGCAGACGTCGTCGCGGCAGCGACAACGGACGCTGAGACTAGCCCGTGACATCAGAGCCTCACCAGCTTAGTGTACGCGAAGTCGAGGCGGACGTCGTCGCGGCAGCGACGACGGACGCCGAGACGAGCCCGTGACATCAGAGCCTCACCAGCCTAGTGTACGCGAAGTCGAGGCGGACGTCGTCACGGCAGCGACGACGGACGCCGAGACGAGCCCGTGACATCAGAGCCTCACCAGCTTGGTGTACGCGAAGTCGAGGCGGACGTCGTCGCGGCAGCGACGACGGACGCTGAGACGAGCCCGTGACATCAGAGCCTCACCAGCTATCTTACGGTTTAGGGCGGGGGGGTGGTGGGAGGATGGCACACTTTTATATACCTTTCAAAATGAAAAGGAAACAGAAGTGAACCACTGTGCTTAGTGTAGGTACGCGAAGGCGAGGCGGACGTCGTCACGGCAGCGACGACGGATGCCGAGACGAGCCCGTGACATCAGAGCCTCACCAGCTTAGTGTACGCGAAGTCGAGGCAGACGTCGCCGCGGCAATAAACGACGGACGCCGAGACGAGCCCGTGACATTAGAGCCTCACCAGTTTAGTGTACGCGAAGTCGAGGCAGACGTCGTCGCGGCAGCGACAACGGACGCCGAGACGAGCCCGTGACATTAGAGCCTCACCAGCTATCTTAGGGTTTAGGGTGGGGGGGGAAGGATGGCACCCTTTTATATACGTTTCAAAATGAAAGGGAATCAGAAGTGAACCACTGTGCTTAGTGTAGGTACGCGAAGTTGAGGCGGACGTCGTCGCGGCAGCGACGACGGACGCCAAGACGAGCCCGTGACATCAAAGCCTCACCAGCTTAGTGTACGCGAAGTCGAGGCGAACGTCGTCGCGGCAACGACGACGAACGCAGAGACGAGACCGTGACATCAAAGCCTCACCAGCTTGGTGTACACGAAGTCGAGGCGGACGTCGTCGCGGCAGCGACGACGGACGCTGAGACGAGCCCGTGACATCAGAGCCTCACCAGCTATCTTACGGTTTAGGGTGGGGGGGGGGTGGGAGGATGGCACCATTTTATATATCTTTCAAAATGAAAGGGAAACATAAGTGAACCACTGTGCTTAGTGTAGGTACGCGAAGGCGAGGCGGACGTCGTCGCGGCAGCGACGACGGACGCCGAGACGAGCCCGTGACATCAAAGCCTCACCCGCTCAGTGTACGCAAAGTCGAGGCGGACTTCGTCGCGGCAGCGATGTCGGACGCCGAGACGAGCCCGTGACATCAGAGCCTCACCAGCTTAGTGTACGCGAAGTCGAGGCGGACGTCGTCTCGGCAGCGACGACGGACGCCGAGACGAGCTCGTGACATCAGAGCCTCACCAGCTTAGTGTACGCGAAGTCGAGACGGACGTTGTCGCGGCAGCGACGACGAACGCCGAGACGAGCCCGCGACATCAGAGCCTCGCCAGCTTAGTGTACGCGAAGTCGAGGCGGACGTCGTCGCGGTAGCGACGACGGACGCCGAGATGAGCCCGTGAGTTCAGAGCCTCACCAGTTTAGTCTACGCGAAGTCGAGGCAGACGTCGTCGCGGCAGCGACAACGGACGCCGAGACGAGCCCGTGACATCAGAGCCTCACCAGCTTAGTGTACGCGAAGTCGAGGCGGACGTCGTCGCGGCAGCGATGACGGACGCCGAGACGAGCCCGTGACATCAGAGCCTCACCAACTATCTTAGGGTTTAGGGTGGGGGGGAGGATGGCACCCTTTTATATACCTTTCAAAATAAAAGGGAAACAGAACTGAACCACTGTGCTTAGTGTAGGTACGCGAAGTCGAGGCGAACGTCGTCGCGGCAGCGACGACGGACGCCGAGACGAGCCCGTGACATCAAAGCCTCACCAGCTTAGTGTATGCGAAGTCGAGGCGGACGTCGTCGCGGCAGCGACGTTGGACGCCGAGACGAGCCCGTGACATAAGAGCCTCACCACCTTACTGTACGCGAAGTCGAGGCAGACGTCGTCGCGGCAGCGACAACGGACGCCGAGACTAGCCCGTGACATCAGAGCCTCACCAGTTTAGTGTACGCGAAGTCGAGGCGGACGTCGTCGCGGCAACGACGACGGACGCCGAGACGAGCCCGTGACATCAGAGCCTCACCAGCCTAGTGTACGCGAAGTCGAGGCGGACGTCGTCACGGCAGCGACGACGGACGCCGAGACGAGCCCGTGAGATCAGAGCCTCACCATTTTAGTGTACGCGAAGTCGAGGCAGACGTCGTCGCGGCAGCGACAACGGACGCCGAGACGAGCCCGTGACATCAGAGTCTCATCAACTATCTTAGGGTTTAGGGTGGGGGGGAGGATGGCACCCTTTTATATACCTTTCAAAATAAAAGGGAAACAGAACTGAACCACTGTGCTTAGTGTAGGTACGCGAAGTCGAGGCGAACGTCGTCGCGGCAGCGACGACGGACGCCGAGACGAGCCCGTGACATCAAAGCCTCACCAGCTTAGTGTATGCGAAGTCGAGGCGGACGTCGTCGCGGCAGCGACGACGGACGCCGAGACGAGCCCGTGACATAAGAGCCTCACCAGCTTACTGTACGCGAAGTCGAGGCAGACGTCGTCGCGGCAGCGACAACGGACGCTGAGACTAGCCCGTGACATCAGAGCCTCACCAGCTTAGTGTACGCGAAGTCGAGGCGGACGTCGTCGCGGCAGCGACGACGGACGCCGAGACGAGCCCGTGACATCAGAGCCTCACCAGCCTAGTGTACGCGAAGTCGAGGCGGACGTCGTCACGGCAGCGACGACGGACGCCGAGACGAGCCCGTGACATCAGAGCCTCACCAGCTTGGTGTACGCGAAGTCGAGGCGGACGTCGTCGCGGCAGCGACGACGGACGCTGAGACGAGCCCGTGACATCAGAGCCTCACCAGCTATCTTACGGTTTAGGGCGGGGGGGTGGTGGGAGGATGGCACACTTTTATATACCTTTCAAAATGAAAAGGAAACAGAAGTGAACCACTGTGCTTAGTGTAGGTACGCGAAGGCGAGGCGGACGTCGTCACGGCAGCGACGACGGATGCCGAGACGAGCCCGTGACATCAGAGCCTCACCAGCTTAGTGTACGCGAAGTCGAGGCAGACGTCGCCGCGGCAATAAACGACGGACGCCGAGACGAGCCCGTGACATTAGAGCCTCACCAGTTTAGTGTACGCGAAGTCGAGGCAGACGTCGTCGCGGCAGCGACAACGGACGCCGAGACGAGCCCGTGACATTAGAGCCTCACCAGCTATCTTAGGGTTTAGGGTGGGGGGGGAAGGATGGCACCCTTTTATATACGTTTCAAAATGAAAGGGAATCAGAAGTGAACCACTGTGCTTAGTGTAGGTACGCGAAGTTGAGGCGGACGTCGTCGCGGCAGCGACGACGGACGCCAAGACGAGCCCGTGACATCAAAGCCTCACCAGCTTAGTGTACGCGAAGTCGAGGCGAACGTCGTCGCGGCAACGACGACGAACGCAGAGACGAGACCGTGACATCAAAGCCTCACCAGCTTGGTGTACACGAAGTCGAGGCGGACGTCGTCGCGGCAGCGACGACGGACGCTGAGACGAGCCCGTGACATCAGAGCCTCACCAGCTATCTTACGGTTTAGGGTGGGGGGGGGGTGGGAGGATGGCACCATTTTATATATCTTTCAAAATGAAAGGGAAACATAAGTGAACCACTGTGCTTAGTGTAGGTACGCGAAGGCGAGGCGGACGTCGTCGCGGCAGCGACGACGGACGCCGAGACGAGCCCGTGACATCAAAGCCTCACCCGCTCAGTGTACGCAAAGTCGAGGCGGACTTCGTCGCGGCAGCGATGTCGGACGCCGAGACGAGCCCGTGACATCAGAGCCTCACCAGCTTAGTGTACGCGAAGTCGAGGCGGACGTCGTCTCGGCAGCGACGACGGACGCCGAGACGAGCTCGTGACATCAGAGCCTCACCAGCTTAGTGTACGCGAAGTCGAGGCGGACGTTGTCGCGGCAGCGACGACGAACGCCGAGACGAGCCCGCGACATCAGAGCCTCGCCAGCTTAGTGTACGCGAAGTCGAGGCGGACGTCGTCGCGGCAGCGACGACGGACGCCGAGATGAGCCCGTGAGTTCAGAGCCTCACCAGTTTAGTCTACGCGAAGTCGAGGCAGACGTCGTCGCGGCAGCGACAACGGACGCCGAGACGAGCCCGTGACATCAGAGCCTCACCAGCTTAGTGTACGCGAAGTCGAGGCGGACGTCGTCGCGGCAGCGATGACGGACGCCGAGACGAGCCCGTGACATCAGAGCCTCACCAACTATCTTAGGGTTTAGGGTGGGGGGGAGGATGGCACCCTTTTATATACCTTTCAAAATAAAAGGGAAACAGAACTGAACCACTGTGCTTAGTGTAGGTACGCGAAGTCGAGGCGAACGTCGTCGCGGCAGCGACGACGGACGCCGAGACGAGCCCGTGACATCAAAGCCTCACCAGCTTAGTGTATGCGAAGTCGAGGCGGACGTCGTCGCGGCAGCGACGTTGGACGCCGAGACGAGCCCGTGACATAAGAGCCTCACCACCTTACTGTACGCGAAGTCGAGGCAGACGTCGTCGCGGCAGCGACAACGGACGCCGAGACTAGCCCGTGACATCAGAGCCTCACCAGTTTAGTGTACGCGAAGTCGAGGCGGACGTCGTCGCGGCAACGACGACGGACGCCGAGACGAGCCCGTGACATCAGAGCCTCACCAGCCTAGTGTACGCGAAGTCGAGGCGGACGTCGTCACGGCAGCGACGACGGACGCCGAGACGAGCCCGTGAGATCAGAGCCTCACCAGTTTAGTGTACGCGAAGTCGAGGCAGACGTCGTCGCGGCAGCGACAACGGACGCCGAGACGAGCCCGTGACATCAGAGTCTCATCAACTATCTTAGGGTTTAGGGTGGGGGGGAGGATGGCACCCTTTTATATACCTTTCAAAATAAAAGGGAAACAGAACTGAACCACTGTGCTTAGTGTAGGTACGCGAAGTCGAGGCGAACGTCGTCGCGGCAGCGACGACGGACGCCGAGACGAGCCCGTGACATCAAAGCCTCACCAGCTTAGTGTATGCGAAGTCGAGGCGGACGTCGTCGCGGCAGCGACAACGGACGCCGAGACGAGCCCGTGACATCAGAGCCTCACCAGCTTAGTGTACGCGAAGTCGAGGCGGACGTCGTCGCGGCAGCGATGACGGACGCCGAGACGAGCCCGTGACATCAGAGCCTCACCAACTATCTTAGGGTTTAGGGTGGGGGGGAGGATGGCACCCTTTTATATACCTTTCAAAATAAAAGGGAAACAGAACTGAACCACTGTGCTTAGTGTAGGTACGCGAAGTCGAGGCGAACGTCGTCGCGGCAGCGACGACGGACGCCGAGACGAGCCCGTGACATCAAAGCCTCACCAGCTTAGTGTATGCGAAGTCGAGGCGGACGTCGTCGCGGCAGCGACGTTGGACGCCGAGACGAGCCCTTGACATAAGAGCCTCACCACCTTACTGTACGCGAAGTTGAGGCAGACGTCGTCGCGGCAGCGACAACGGACGCCGAGACTAGCCCGTGACATCAGAGCCTCACCAGTTTAGTGTACGCGAAGTCGAGGCGGACGTCGTCGCGGCAACGACGACGGACGCCGAGACGAGCCCGTGACATCAGAGCCTCACCAGCCTAGTGTACGCGAAGTCGAGGCGGACGTCGTCACGGCAGCGACGACGGACGCCGAGACGAGCCCGTGAGATCAGAGCCTCACCAGTTTAGTGTACGCGAAGTCGAGGCAGACGTCGTCGCGGCAGCGACAACGGACGCCGAGACGAGCCCGTGACATCAGAGTCTCATCAACTATCTTAGGGTTTAGGGTGGGGGGGAGGATGGCACCCTTTTATATACCTTTCAAAATAAAAGGGAAACAGAACTGAACCACTGTGCTTAGTGTAGGTACGCGAAGTCGAGGCGAACGTCGTCGCGGCAGCGACGACGGACGCCGAGACGAGCCCGTGACATCAAAGCCTCACCAGCTTAGTGTATGCGAAGTCGAGGCGGACGTCGTCGCGGCAGCGACGACGGACGCCGAGACGAGCCCGTGACATAAGAGCCTCACCAGCTTACTGTACGCGAAGTCGAGGCAGACGTCGTCGCGGCAGCGACATCGGACGCTGAGACTAGCCCGTGACATCAGAGCCTCACCAGCTTAGTGTACGCGAAGTCGAGGCGGACGTCGTCGCGGCAGCGATGACGGACGCCGAGACGAGCCCGTGACATCAGAGCCTCACCAACTATCTTAGGGTTTAGGGTGGGGGGGAGGATGGCACCCTTTTATATACCTTTCAAAATAAAAGGGAAACAGAACTGAACCACTGTGCTTAGTGTAGGTACGCGAAGTCGAGGCGAACGTCGTCGCGGCAGCGACGACGGACGCCGAGACGAGCCCGTGACATCAAAGCCTCACCAGCTTAGTGTATGCGAAGTCGAGGCGGACGTCGTCGCGGCAGCGACGTTGGACGCCGAGACGAGCCCGTGACATAAGAGCCTCACCACCTTACTGTACGCGAAGTCGAGGCAGACGTCGTCGCGGCAGCGACAACGGACGCCGAGACTAGCCCGTGACATCAGAGCCTCACCAGTTTAGTGTACGCGAAGTCGAGGCGGACGTCGTCGCGGCAACGACGACGGACGCCGAGACGAGCCCGTGACATCAGAGCCTCACCAGCCTAGTGTACGCGAAGTCGAGGCGGACGTCGTCACGGCAGCGACGACGGACGCCGAGACGAGCCCGTGAGATCAGAGCCTCACCAGTTTAGTGTACGCGAAGTCGAGGCAGACGTCGTCGCGGCAGCGACAACGGACGCCGAGACGAGCCCGTGACATCAGAGTCTCATCAACTATCTTAGGGTTTAGGGTGGGGGGGAGGATGGCACCCTTTTATATACCTTTCAAAATAAAAGGGAAACAGAACTGAACCACTGTGCTTAGTGTAGGTACGCGAAGTCGAGGCGAACGTCGTCGCGGCAGCGACGACGGACGCCGAGACGAGCCCGTGACATCAAAGCCTCACCAGCTTAGTGTATGCGAAGTCGAGGCGGACGTCGTCGCGGCAGCGACAACGGACGCCGAGACGAGCCCGTGACATCAGAGCCTCACCAGCTTAGTGTACGCGAAGTCGAGGCGGACGTCGTCGCGGCAGCGATGACGGACGCCGAGACGAGCCCGTGACATCAGAGCCTCACCAACTATCTTAGGGTTTAGGGTGGGGGGGAGGATGGCACCCTTTTATATACCTTTCAAAATAAAAGGGAAACAGAACTGAACCACTGTGCTTAGTGTAGGTACGCGAAGTCGAGGCGAACGTCGTCGCGGCAGCGACGACGGACGCCGAGACGAGCCCGTGACATCAAAGCCTCACCAGCTTAGTGTATGCGAAGTCGAGGCGGACGTCGTCGCGGCAGCGACGTTGGACGCCGAGACGAGCCCTTGACATAAGAGCCTCACCACCTTACTGTACGCGAAGTTGAGGCAGACGTCGTCGCGGCAGCGACAACGGACGCCGAGACTAGCCCGTGACATCAGAGCCTCACCAGTTTAGTGTACGCGAAGTCGAGGCGGACGTCGTCGCGGCAACGACGACGGACGCCGAGACGAGCCCGTGACATCAGAGCCTCACCAGCCTAGTGTACGCGAAGTCGAGGCGGACGTCGTCACGGCAGCGACGACGGACGCCGAGACGAGCCCGTGAGATCAGAGCCTCACCAGTTTAGTGTACGCGAAGTCGAGGCAGACGTCGTCGCGGCAGCGACAACGGACGCCGAGACGAGCCCGTGACATCAGAGTCTCATCAACTATCTTAGGGTTTAGGGTGGGGGGGAGGATGGCACCCTTTTATATACCTTTCAAAATAAAAGGGAAACAGAACTGAACCACTGTGCTTAGTGTAGGTACGCGAAGTCGAGGCGAACGTCGTCGCGGCAGCGACGACGGACGCCGAGACGAGCCCGTGACATCAAAGCCTCACCAGCTTAGTGTATGCGAAGTCGAGGCGGACGTCGTCGCGGCAGCGACGACGGACGCCGAGACGAGCCCGTGACATAAGAGCCTCACCAGCTTACTGTACGCGAAGTCGAGGCAGACGTCGTCGCGGCAGCGACATCGGACGCTGAGACTAGCCCGTGACATCAGAGCCTCACCAGCTTAGTGTACGCGAAGTCGAGGCGGACGTCGTCGCGGCAGCGACGACGGACGCCGAGACGAGCCCGTGACATCAGAGCCTCACCAGCCTAGTGTACGCGAAGTCGAGGCGGACGTCGTCAAGGCAGCGACGACGGACGCCGAGACGAGCCCGTGACATCAGAGCCTCACCAGCTTGGTGTACGCGAAGTCGAGGCGGACGTCGTTGCGGCAGCGACGACGGACGCTGAGACGAGCCCGTGACATAAGAGCCTCACCAGCTATCTTACGGTTTAGGGCGGGGGGGTGGTGGGAGGATGGCACACTTTTATATACCTTTCAAAATGAAAAGGAAACAGAAGTGAACCACTGTGGTTAGTGTAGGTACGCGAAGGCGAGGCGGACGTCGTCACGGCAGCGACGACGGACGCCGAGACGAGCCCGTGACATCAGAGCCTCACCAGCTTAGTGTACGCGAAGTCGAGGCAGACGTCGCCGCGGCAATAAACGACGGACGCCGAGACGAGCCCGTGACATTAGAGCCTCACCAGTTTAGTGTACGCGAAGTCGAGGCAGACGTCGTCGCGGCAGCGACAACGGACGCCGAGACGAGCCCGTGAAATCAGAGCCTCACCAGCTATCTTAGGGTTTAGGGTGGGGGGGGAAGGATGGCACCCTTTTATATACGTTTCAAAATGAAAGGGAATCAGAAGTGAACCACTGTGCTTAGTGTAGGTACGCGAAGTCGAGGCGGACGTCGTCGCGGCAGCGACGACGGACGCCAAGACGAGCCCGTGACATCAAAGCCTCACCAGCTTAGTGTACGCGAAGTCGAGGCGAACGTCGTCGCGGCAACGACGACGAACGCAGAGACGAGACCGTGACATCAAAGCCTCACTAGCTTGGTGTACACGAAGTCGAGGCGGACGTCGTCGCGGCAGCGACGACGGACGCTGAGACGAGCCCGTGACATGAGAGCCTCACCAGCTATCTTACGGTTTAGGGTGGGGGGGGGTGGGAGGATGGCACCCTTTTATATATCTTTCAAAATGAAAGGGAAACATAAGTGAACCACTGTGCTTAGTGTAGGTACGCGAAGGTGAGGCGGACGTCGTCGCGGCAGCGACGACGGACGCCGAGACGAGCCCGTGACATCAAAGCCTCACCCGCTCAGTGTACGCAAAGTCGAGGCGGACTTCGTCGCGGCAGCGACGTCGGACGCCGAGACGAGCCCGTGACATCAGAGCCTCACCAGCCTAGTGTACGCGAAGTCGAGGCGGACGTCGTCACGGCAGCGACGACGGACGCCGAGACGAGCCCGTGAGATCAGAGCCTCACCAGTTTAGTGTACGCGAAGTCGAGGCAGACGTCGTCGCGGCAGCGACAACGGACGCCGAGACGAGCCCGTGACATCAGAGCCTCACCAACTATCTTAGGGTTTAGGGTGGGGGGGAGGATGGCACCCTTTTATATACCTTTCAAAATAAAAGGGAAACAGAACTGAACCACTGTGCTTAGTGTAGGTACGCGAAGTCGAGGCGAACGTCGTCGCGGCAGCGACGACGGACGCCGAGACGAGCCCGTGACATCAAAGCCTCACCAGCTTAGTGTATGCGAAGTCGAGGCGGACGTCGTCGCGGCAGCGACGACGGACGCCGAGACGAGCCCGTGACATAAGAGCCTCACCAGCTTACTGTACGCGAAGTCGAGGCAGACGTCGTCGCGGCAGCGACAACGGACGCTGAGACTAGCCCGTGACATCAGAGCCTCACCAGCTTAGTGTACGTGAAGTCGAGGCGGACGTCGTCGCGGCAGCGACGACGGACGCCGAGACGAGCCCGTGACATCAGAGCCTCACCAGCCTAGTGTACGCGAAGTCGAGGCGGACGTCGTCACGGCAGCGACGACGGACGCCGAGACGAGCCCATGACATCAGAGCCTCACCAGCTTGGTGTACGCGAAGTCGAGGCGGACGTCGTTGCGGCAGCGACGACGGACGCTGAGACGAGCCCGTGACATCAGAGCCTCACCAGCTATCTTACGGTTTAGGGCGGGGGGGTGGTGGGAGGATGGCACACTTTTATATACCTTTCAAAATGAAAGGGAAACATAAGTGAACCACTGTGCTTAGTGTAGGTACGCGAAGGTGAGGCGGACGTCGTCGCGGCAGCGACGACGGACGCCGAGACGAGCCCGTGACATCAAAGCCTCACCCGCTCAGTGTACGCAAAGTCGAGGCGGACTTCGTCGCGGCAGCGACGTCGGACGCCGAGACGAGCCCGTGACATCAGAGCCTCACCAGCCTAGTGTACGCGAAGTCGAGGCGGACGTCGTCACGGCAGCGACGACGGACGCCGAGACGAGCCCGTGAGATCAGAGCCTCACCAGTTTAGTGTACGCGAAGTCGAGGCAGACGTCGTCGCGGCAGCGACAACGGACGCCGAGACGAGCCCGTGACATCAGAGCCTCACCAACTATCTTAGGGTTTAGGGTGGGGGGGAGGATGGCACCCTTTTATATACCTTTCAAAATAAAAGGGAAACAGAACTGAACCACTGTGCTTAGTGTAGGTACGCGAAGTCGAGGCGAACGTCGTCGCGGCAGCGACGACGGACGCCGAGACGAGCCCGTGACATCAAAGCCTCACCAGCTTAGTGTATGCGAAGTCGAGGCGGACGTCGTCGCGGCAGCGACGACGGACGCCGAGACGAGCCCGTGACATAAGAGCCTCACCAGCTTACTGTACGCGAAGTCGAGGCAGACGTCGTCGCGGCAGCGACAACGGACGCTGAGACTAGCCCGTGACATCAGAGCCTCACCAGCTTAGTGTACGCGAAGTCGAGGCGGACGTCGTCGCGGCAGCGACGACGGACGCCGAGACGAGCCCGTGACATCAGAGCCTCACCAGCCTAGTGTACGCGAAGTCGAGGCGGACGTCGTCACGGCAGCGACGACGGACGCCGAGACGAGCCCATGACATCAGAGCCTCACCAGCTTGGTGTACGCGAAGTCGAGGCGGACGTCGTTGCGGCAGCGACGACGGACGCTGAGACGAGCCCGTGACATCAGAGCCTCACCAGCTATCTTACGGTTTAGGGCGGGGGGGTGGTGGGAGGATGGCACACTTTTATATACCTTTCAAAATGAAAAGGAAACATAAGTGAACCACTGTGCTTAGTGTAGGTACGCGAAGGCGAGGCGGACGTCGTCACGGCAGCGACGACGGACGCCGAGACGAGCCCGTGACATCAGAGCCTCACCAGCTTAGTGTACGCGAAGTCGAGGCAGACGTCGCCGCGGCAATAAACGACGGACGCCGAGACGAGCCCGTGACATTAGAGCCTCACCAGTTTAGTGTACGCGAAGTCGAGGCAGACGTCGTCGCGGCAGCGACAACGGACGCCGAGACGAGCCCGTGACATCAGAGCCTCACCAGCTATCTTAGGGTTTAGGGTGGGGGGGGGGAAGGATGGCACCCTTTTATATACGTTTCAAAATGAAAGGGAATCAGAAGTGAACCACTATGCTTAGTGTAGGTACGCGAAGTCGAGGGGGACGTCGTCGCGGCAGCGACGACGGACGCCAAGACGAGCCCGTGACATCAAAGCCTCACCAGCTTAGTGTACGCGAAGTCGAGGCGAACGTCGTCGCGGCAACGACGACGAACGCAGAGACGAGACCGTGACATCAAAGCCTCACCAGCTTGGTGTACACGAAGTCGAGGCGGACGTCGTCGCGGCAGCGACGACGGACGCTGAGACGAGCCCGTGACATCAGAGCCTCACCAGCTATCTTACGGTTTAGGGTGGGGGGGGTGGGAGGATGGCACCCTTTTATATATCTTTCAAAATGAAAGGGAAACATAAGTGAACCACTGTGCTTAGTGTAGGTACGCGAAGGTGAGGCGGACGTCGTCTCGGCAGCGACGACGGACGCCGAGACGAGCCCGTGACATCAAAGCCTCACCCGCTCAGTGTACGCAAAGTCGAGGCGGACTTCGTCGCGGCAGCGACGTCGGACGCCGAGACGAGCTCGTGACATCAGAGCCTCACCAGCTTACTGTACGCGAAGTCGAGGCAGACGTCGTCGCGGCAGCGACAACGGACGCCGAGATGAGCCCGTGACATCAGAGCCTCACCAGCCTAGTGTACGCGAAGTCGAGGCGGACGTCGTCACGGCAGCGACGACGGACGCCGAGACGAGCCCGTGACATCAGAGCCTCACCAGCTTGGTGTACGCGAAGTCGAGGCGGACGTCGTTGCGGCAGCGACGACGGACGCTGAGACGAGCCCGTGACATCAGAGCCTCACCAGCTATCTTACGGTTTACGGCGGGGGGGTGGTGGGAGGATGGCACACTTTTATATACCTTTCAAAATGAAAAGGAAACAGAAGTGAACCACTGTGCTTAGTGTAGGTACGCGAAGGCGAGGCGGACGTCGTCACGGCAGCGACGACGGACGCCGAGACGAGCCCGTGACATCAGAGCCTCACCAGCTTAGTGTACGCGAAGTCGAGGCGGACGTCGTCTCGGCAGCGACGACGGACGCCGAGACGAGCCCGTGACATCAGAGGCTCACCAGCTATCTTAGGGTTTAGGGTGGGGGGGAGGATGGCACCCTTTTATATACCTTTCAAAATTAAAGGGAAACATAAATGAACCACTGTGCTTAGTGTAGGTACGCGAAGGAGAGGCGGACATCGTCACGGCAGCGACGACGGACGCCGAGACGAGCCCGTGACATCAAAGCCTCATCAGTTTAGTGTACGCGAAGTCGAGGCAGACATCGTCGCGGCAGCGACAACGGACGCCGAGACGAGCCCGTGACATCAGAGCCTCACCAGCTATCTTAGGGTTTAGGGTGGGGGGGAGGATGTCACCCTTTTATATACCTTTTAAAATGAAAGGGAAACAGGAGTGAACCACTTTGCTTAGTGTAGGTACGCGAAGTCGAGGCGGACGTCGTCGTGGCAGCGACGACGGACACCGAGACGAGCCCGTGCCATAAGAGCCTCACCATCTTACTGTACGCGAAGTCGAGGCGAACGTCGTCGTGGAAACGACGACGGGCGCAGAGACGAGCCCGTGACATCAAATCCTCACCAGCTTGGTGTACGCGAAGTCGAGGCGGACGTCGTCGCGGCAGCGACGACGGACGCTGAGCCGATCCCGTGACATCAGAGCCTCACCAGCTATCTTACGGTTTAGGGCGGGGGGGGGGGGTGGGAGGATGGCACACTTTTATATACCTTTCAAAATGAAAAGGAAACAGAAGTGAACCACTGTGCTTAGTGTAGGTACGCGAAGGCGAGGCGGACGTCGTCGCGGCAGCGACGACGGACGCCGAGACGAGCCCGTGACATCAAAGCCTCACCAGCTTAGTGTACGCGAAGTCGAGGCAGACTTCGTCGCGGCAGCGACGACGGACGCCGAGACGAGCCCGTGACATCAAAGCCTCACCAGCTTAGTGTACGCGAAGTCGAGGCGGACGTCGTCGCGGTAGCGACGACGGACGCCGAGACGAGCCCGTGACATCAGAGCCTCACCAGCTTAGTGTACCCGAAGTCGAGGCGGACGTCGTCGCGGCAGCGACGACGGACGCCGAGACGAGCCCGTGACATCAGAGGCTCACCAACTATCTTAAGGTTTAGGGTGGGGGGGGGAGGATGGCACCCTTTTATATACCTTTCAAAATGAAAGGGAAACAGAAGTGAACCACTGTGCTTAGTGTAGGTACGCGAAGTTGAGGCGGACGTCGTCACGGCAGCGACGACGGATGCCGTGACGAGCCCGTGACATAAAAGCCTCACCAGCTTAGTGTACGCGAAGTCGAGGCGGACGTTGTCGCGGCAGCGACGACGGACGCCGAGACGAGCCCGTGACATCAGAGCCTCACCAGTTTTGTGTACGCGAAGTCGAGGCAGACGTCGTCGCGGCAGCGACAACGGAAGCCGAGACGAGCCCATGACATCAAAGCCTCACCAGCTTAGTGTACGCGAAGTCGAGGCGGACGTCGTCGCGACAGCGACGACGGACGCCGAGACGAGCCCGTGACATCAGAGCCTCACCAGCTTGGTGTACGCGAAGTCGAGGTGGACGTTGTTGCGGCAGCGACGACGGACGCTGAGACGAGCCCGTGACATCAAAGCCTCACCAGCTATCTTACGGTTTAGGGCGGGGGGGGTGTGGTGGGAGGATGGCACACTTTTATATACCTTTCAAAATGAAAAGGAAACAGAAGTGAACCACTGTGGTTAGTGTAGGTACGCGAAGGCGAGGCGGACGTCGTCGCGGCAGCGACGACGGACGCCGAGATGAGCCCGTGACATCAAAGCCTCACCAGCTTAGTGTACGCGAACTCGAGGCGGACGTCGTCGCGGCAGCGACGGCGGACGCCGAGACGAGCCCGTGACATCAGAGCCTCACCAGTTTAGTGTACGCCAAGTCGAGGCAGACGTCGTCGCGGTAGCGACAACGGACGCCGAGACGAGCCCGTGACATCAGAGCCTCACCAGCTTAGTGTACGCGAAGTCGAGGCGGACGTCGTCGCGGCAGCGACGACGGACGCCGAGATGAGCCCGTGAGATCAGAGCCTCACCAGTTTAGTGTACGCGAAGTCGAGGCAGACGTCGTCATGGCAGCGACAACGGACGCCGAGACGAGCCCGTGACATCAGAGCCTCACCAGCTTAGTGTACGCGAAGTCGAGGCGGACATCGTCGCGACAGCGACAACGGACGCCGAGACGAACCCGTGACATCAGAGCCTCACCAGCTTCGTGTACGCGAAGTCGAGGCGGACGTCGTTGCGGCAGCGACGACGGACGCCGAGACAAGCCCGTGACATCAGAGCCTCACCAGCTTAGTGTACGCGAAGTCGAGGCGGACGTCGTTGCGCCAGCAACGACGGACGCCGAGATGAGCCCGTGAGATCAGAGCCTCACCAGTTTAGTGTATGCGAAGTCGAGGCAGACGTCTTCACGGCAGCGACAACGGACGCCGAGACGAGCCCGTGACATCAGAGCCTCACCAGCTTAGTGTACGCGAAGTCGAGGCGGACGTCGTCGCGGCAGCGACGACGGACGCCGAGACGAGCCCGTGACATCAGAGCCTCACCTACTATCTTAGGGTTTAGGGGGGGGGGGAGGATGGCACCCTTTTATATACCTTTCAAAATGAAAGGGAAACATAACTGAACCACTGTGCTTAGTGTAGGTACGCGAAGTCGAGGCGAACATCGTCGCGGCAGCGACGATGGACGCCGAGACGAGCCCGTGACCTCAAAGCCTCACCAGCTTAGTTTACGCGAAGTCGAGGCGGACGTCGTCGCGGCAGCGACGACGAACGTCGAGACGAGCCCGTGAAATCAGAGCCTCACAAGCTATCTTAGGGTTTAGGGTGGGGGGAGGATGGCACCCTTTTATATATCTTTCAAAATGAAAAGGAAACATAAGTGAACCACTGTGCTTAGTGTAGGTACGCGAAGTCGAGGCGGACGTCGTCGCGGCAGCGACGACGGACGCCGAGACGAGCCCGTGACATCAAAGCCTCACCAGCTTAGTGTACGCGAAGTCGAGGCGGACGTCGTCGCGGCAGCGACGACGGACGCCGAGACGAGCCCGTGACATAAGAGCTTCACCAGCTTACTGTACGCGAAGTCGAGGCGGACGTCGTCGTGGCAACGACGACGGACGCAGAGACGAGCCCGTGACATCAAAGACTCACCAGCTTGGTGTACACGAAGTCGAGGCGGACGTCGTCGCGGCAGCGACGACGGACGCTGAGACGAGCCCGTGACATCAGAGCCTCACCAGCTATCTTACAGTTTAGGGCGGGGGGGGGGGGTGTGGTGGGAGGATGGCACACTTTTATATACCTTTCAAAATGAAAAGGAAACAGAAGTGAACCACTGTGCTTAGTGTAGGTACGCGAAGGCGAGGCGGACGTCGTCGCGGCAGCGACGACGGACGCCGAGATGAGCCCGTGACATCAAAGCCTCACCAGCTTAGTGTACGCGAACTCGAGGCGGACGTCGTCGCGGCAGCGACGGCGGACGCCTAGACGAGCCCGTGACATCAGAGCCTCACCAGTTTAGTGTACGCGAAGTCGAGGCAGACGTCGTCGCGGCAGCGACAACGGACGCCGAGACGAGCCCGTGACATCAGAGGCTCACCAGCTTAGTGTACGCGAAGTCGAGGCGGACGTCGTCGCGGCAGCGACGACGGACGCCGAGATGAGCCTGTGAGATCAGAGCCTCACCAGTTTAGTGTACGCGAAGTCGAGGCAGACGTCGTCGCGGCAGCGCAAACCGACGCCGAGACGAGCCCGTGACATCAGAGCCTCACCAGCTTACTGTACGCGAAGTCGAGGCAGACGTCGTCGCGGCAGCGACAACGGACGCCGAGACGAGCCGGTGACATCAGAGCCTCACCAGCTTAGTGTACGCGAAGTCGAGGCGGACGTCGTCGCGACAGCGACGACGGACGCTGAGACGAGCCCGTGACATCAGAGCCTCACCAGCTATCTTACGGTTTAGGGCGGGGGGGTGGTGGGAGGATGGCACACTTTTATATACCTTTCAAAATGAAAAGGAAACAGAAGTGAACCACTGTGCTTAGTGTAGGTACGCGAAGGCGAGGCGGACGTCGTCGCGGCAGCGACGACGGACGCCGAGACGAGACCGTGACATCAAAGCCTCACCAGCTTAGTGTACGCGAAGTCGAGGCGGACTTCGTCGCGGCAGCGACGAAGGACGCCGAGACGAGCCCGTGACATCAGAGCCTCACAAGCTATCATAGGGATTAGGGTGGGGGGGAGGATGGCACCCTTTTATATACCTTTCAAAATGAAAGGGTAACAAAAGTGAACCACTGTGCTTAGTGTAGGTACGCGAAGTTGAGGCGGACATCGTCGCGGCAGCGACGACGGACGCCGAGATGAGCCCGTGACATCAAAGCCTCACCAGCTTAGTGTACGCGAAGTCGAGGCGGACGTCGTCGCGGCAGCGACGACAGACGCCGAGACGAGCCCGTGACATCAGAGCCTCACCAGTTTAGTGTACGCGAAGTCGAGGCAGACGTCGTCGCGGCAGCGACAACGGACGCCGAGACGAGCCCGTGACATCAGAGCCTCACCAGCTTAGTGTACGCAAAGTCGAGGCGGACGTCGTCGCGGCAGCGACGACGGACGCCGAGATGAGCCCGTGAGTTCAGAGCCTCACCAGTTTAGTGTACGCGAAGTCGAGGCGGACTTCGTCGCGGCAGCGACGACGGATGCCGAGACGAGCCCGTGACATCAGAGCCTCACCAGCTTACTGTACGCGAAGTCGAGGCGGACGTCGTCGTGGCAACGACGACGGACGCAGAGACGAGCCCATGACATCAAAGACTCACCAGCTTGGTGTACACGAAGTCGAGGCGGACGTCGTCGCGGCAGCGACGACGGACGCTGAGACGAGCCCGTGACATCAGAGCCTCACCAGCTATCTTACAGTTTAGGGCGGGGGGGGGTGTGGTGGGAGGATGGCACACTTTTATATACCTTTCAAAATGAAAAGGAAACAGAAGTGAACCACTGTGCTTAGTGTAGGTACGCGAAGGCGAGGCGGACGTCGTCGCGGCAGCGACGACGGACGCCGAGATGAGCCCGTGACATCAAAGCCTCACCAGCTTAGTGTACGCGAACTCGAGGCGGACGTCGTCGCGGCAGCGACGGCGGACGCCTAGACGAGCCCGTGACATCAGAGCCTCACTAGTTTAGTGTACGCGAAGTCGAGGCAGACGTCGTCGCGGCAGCGACAACGGACGCCGAGACGAGCCCGTGACATCAGAGGCTCACCAGCTTAGTGTACGCGAAGTCGAGGCGGACGTCGTCGCGGCAGCGACGACGGACGCCGAGATGAGCCTGTGAGATCAGAGCCTCACCAGTTTAGTGTACGCGAAGTCGAGGCAGACGTCGTCGCGGCAGCGCAAACCGACGCCGAGACGAGCCCGTGACATCAGAGCCTCACCAGCTTACTGTACGCGAAGTCGAGGCAGACGTCGTCGCGGCAGCGACAACGGACGCCGAGACGAGCCGGTGACATCAGAGCCTCACCAGCTTAGTGTACGCGAAGTCGAGGCGGACGTCGTCGCGACAGCGACGACGGACGCTGAGACGAGCCCGTGACATCAGAGCCTCACCAGCTATCTTACGGTTTAGGGCGGGGGGGTGGTGGGAGGATGGCACACTTTTATATACCTTTCAAAATGAAAAGGAAACAGAAGTGAACCACTGTGCTTAGTGTAGGTACGCGAAGGCGAGGCGGACGTCGTCGCGGCAGCGACGACGGACGCCGAGACGAGACCGTGACATCAAAGCCTCACCAGCTTAGTGTACGCGAAGTCGAGGCGGACTTCGTCGCGGCAGCGACGAAGGACGCCGAGACGAGCCCGTGACATCAGAGCCTCACCAGCTATCATAGGGATTAGGGTGGGGGGGGAGGATGGCACCCTTTTATATACCTTTCAAAATGAAAGGGTAACAAAAGTGAACCACTGTGCTTAGTGTAGGTACGCGAAGTTGAGGCGGACATCGTCGCGGCAGCGACGACGGACGCCGAGATGAGCCCGTGACATCAAAGCCTCACCAGCTTAGTGTACGCGAAGTCGAGGCGGACGTCGTCGCGGCAGCGACGACAGACGCCAAGACGAGCCCGTGACATCAGAGCCTCACCAGTTTAGTGTACGCGAAGTCGAGGCAGACGTCGTCGCGGCAGCGACAACGGACGCCGAGACGAGCCCGTGACATCAGAGCCTCACCAGCTTAGTGTACGCAAAGTCGAGGCGGACGTCGTCGCGGCAGCGACGACGGACGCCGAGATGAGCCCGTGAGTTCAGAGCCTCACCAGTTTAGTGTACGCGAAGTCGAGGCGGACTTCGTCGCGGCAGCGACGACGGATGCCGAGACGAGCCCGTGACATCAGAGCCTCACCAGCTATCATAGGGATTAGGGTGGGGGGGAGGATGGCACCCTTTTATATACCTTTCAAAATTAAAGGGAAACAGAAGTGAACCACTGTGCTTAGTGTAGGTACGCGAAGTTGAGGCGGACGTCGTCGCGGCAACGACGACGGACGCCGAGACGAGCCCGTGACATCAGAGCCTCACCAACTATCTTAGGGTTTAGGGTGGGGGGGAGGATGGCACCCTTTTATATACCTTTCAAAATAAAAGGGAAACAGAACTGAACCACTGTGCTTAGTGTACGTACGCGAAGTCGAGGCGAACATCGTCGCGGCAGCGACGATGGACGCCGAGACGAGCCCGTGACATCAAAGCCTCACCAGCTTAGTGTATGCGAAGTCGAGGCGGACGTCGTCGCGGCAGCGACGACAGACGCCGAGACGAGCCCGTGACATCAGAGCCTCACCAGTTTAGTGTACGCGAAGTCGAGGCAGACGTCATCGCGGCAGCGACAACGGACGCCGAGACGAGCCCGTGACATCAGAGCCTCACCAGCTTAGTGTACGCGAAGTCGAGGCGGATGTCGTCGCGGCAGCGACGACGGACGCCGAGACGAGCCCGTGACATCAGAGCCTCACCAGCTTAGTGTACGCGAAGTCGAGGCAGACGTCGTCGCGGTAGCGACGACGGACGCCGAGATGAGCCCGTGAGTTCAGAGCCTCACCAGTTTAGTGTACGCGAAGTCGAGGCGGACTTCGTCGCGGCAGCGACGACGGATGCCGAGACGAGCCCGTGACATCAGAGCCTCACCAGCTATCATAGGGATTAGGGTGAGGGGGAGGATGGCACCATTTTATATACCTTTCAAAATTAAAGGGAAACAGAAGTGAACCACTGTGCTTAGTGTAGGTACGCGAAGTTGAGGCGGACGTCGTCGCGGCAACGACGACGGACGCTGAGACGAGCCCGTGACATCAGAGCCTCACCAACTATCTTAGGGTTTAGGGTGGGGGGGAGGATGGCACCCTTTTATATACCTTTCAAAATAAGAGGGAAACAGAACTGAACCACTGTGCTTAGTGTAGGTACGCGAAGTCGAGGCGAACGTCGTCGCGGCAGCGACGATGGACGCCGAGACGAGCCCGTGACATCAAAGCCTCACCAGCTTAGTGTATGCGAAGTCGAGGCGGACGTCGTCCCGGCAGCGACGACGGACGGCGAGACGAGCCCGTGATATAAGAGCCTCACCAGCTTACTGTACGCGAAGTCGAGGCAGACGTCGTCGCGGCAGCGACAACGGACGCCGAGACGAGCCCGTGACATCAGAGCCTCACCAGCTTAGTGTACGTGAAGTCGAGGCGGACGTCGTCGCGGCAGCGACGACGGACGCTGAGAGGAGCCCGTGACATCAGAGTCTCACCAGCTATCTTACGGCTTAGGGCGGGGGGGTGGTGGGAGGATGGCACACTTTTATATACCTTTCAAAATGAAAAGGAAACAAAAGTGAACCACTGTGCTTAGTGTAGGTACCCGAAGGCGAGGCGGACGTCGTCGCGGCAGCGACGACGGACGCCGAGATGAGCCCGTGACATCAAAGCCTCACCAGCTTAGTGTACGCGAAGTCGAGGCGGACTTCGTCGCGGCAGCGACGACGGACGCCGAGACGAGCCCGTGACATCAGAGCCTCACAAGCTATCATAGGGATTAGGGTGGGGGGGAGGATGGCACCCTTTTATAAACCTTTCAAAATGAAAGGGAAACAAAAGTGAACCACTGTGCTTAGTGTAGGTACGCGAAGTTGAGGCGGACATCGTCGCGGATGCGACGACGGACGCCGAGATGAGCCCGTGACATCAAAGCCTCACCAGCTTAGTGTACGCGAAGTCGAGGCGGACGTCGTCGCGGCAGCGACGACGGACGCCAGACGAGCCCGTGACATCAGAGGCTCACCAGTTTAGTGTACGCGAAGTCGAGGCAGACGTCGTCGCGGCAGCGACAACGGACGCCGAGACGAGCCCGTGACATCAGAGCCTCACTAGCTTAGTGTACGCGAAGTCGAGGCGGACGTCGTCGCGGCAGCGACGACGGACGCCGAGACGAGCCCGTGACATCAGAGCCTCACAAGCTTAGTGTACGCGAAGTCGAGGCGGACGTCGTCGCGGCAGCGACGACGGACGCCGAGATGAGCCCGTGAGTTCAGAGCCTCACCAGTTTAGTGTACGCGAAGTCGAGGCGGACTTCGTCGCGGCAGCGACGACGGATGCCGAGACGAGCCCGTGACATCAGAGCCTCACCAGCTATCATAGGGATTAGGGTGGGGGGGACGATGGCACCCTTTTATATACCTTTCAAAATTAAAGGGAAACAGAAGTGAACCACTGTGCTTAGTGTAGGTACGCGAAGTTGAGGCGGACGTCGTCGCGGCAACGACGACGGACGCCGAGACGAGCCCGTGACATCAGAGCCTCACCAACTATCTTAGGGTTTAGGGTGGGGGGGAGGATGGCACCCTTTTATATACCTTTCAAAATAAAAGGGAAACAGAACTGAACCACTGTGCTTAGTGTAGGTACGCGAAGTCGAGGTGAACGTCGTCGCGGCAGCGACGATGGACGCCGAGATGAGCCCGTGACATCAAAGCCTCACCAGCTTAGTGTATGCGAAGTCGAGGCGGACGTCGTCGCGGCAGCGACGACAGACGCCGAGACGAGCCCGTGACATCAGAGCCTCACCAGTTTAGTGTACGCGAAGTCGAGGCAGACGTCGTCGCGGCAGCGACAACGGACGCCGAGACGAGCCCGTGACATCAGAGCCTCTCCAGCTTAGTGTACGCGAAGTCGAGGCGGATGTCGTCGCGGCAGCGACGACGGACGCCGAGACGAGCCCGTGACATCAGAGCCTCACCAGCTTAGTGTACGCGAAGTCGAGGCAGACGTCGTCGCGGTAGCGACGACGGACGCCGAGATGAGCCCGTGAGTTCAGAGCCTCACCAGTTTAGTGTACGCGAAGTCGAGGCGGACTTCGTCGCGGCAGCGACGACGGATGCCGAGACGAGCCCGTGACATCAGAGCCTCACCAGCTATCATAGGGATTAGGGTGAGGGGGAGGATGGCACCATTTTATATACCTTTCAAAATTAAAGGGAAACAGAAGTGAACCACTGTGCTTAGTGTAGGTACGCGAAGTTGAGGCGGACGTCGTCGCGGCAACGACGACGGACGCTGAGACGAGCCCGTGACATCAGAGCCTCACCAACTATCTTAGGGTTTAGGGTGGGGGGGAGGATGGCACCCTTTTATATACCTTTCAAAATAAAAGGGAAACAGAACTGAACCACTGTGCTTAGTGTAGGTACGCGAAGTCGAGGCGAACGTCGTCGCGGCAGCGACGATGGACGCCGAGACGAGCCCGTGACATCAAAGCCTCACCAGCTTAGTGTATGCGAAGTCGAGGCGGACGTCGTCGCGGCAGCGACGACGGACGCCTAGACGAGCCCGTGATATAAGAGCCTCACCAGCTTACTGTACGCGAAGTCGAGGCAGACGTCGTCGCGGCAGCGACAACGGACGCCGAGACGAGCCCGTGACATCAGAGCCTCACCAGCTTAGTGTACGTGAAGTCGAGGCGGACGTCGTCGCGGCAGCGACGACGGACGCTGAGAGGAGCCCGTGACATCAGAGTCTCACCAGCTATCTTACGGTTTAGGGCGGGGGGGTGGTGGGAGGATGGCACACTTTTATATACCTTTGAAAATGAAAAGGAAACAAAAGTGAACCACTGTGCTTAGTGTAGGTACCCGAAGGCGAGGCGGACGTCGTCGCGGCAGCGACGACGGACGCCGAGATGAGCCCGTGACATCAAAGCCTCACCAGCTTAGTGTACGCGAAGTCGAGGCGGACTTCGTCGCGGCAGCAACGACGGACGCCGAGACGAGCCCGTGACATCAGAGCCTCACAAGCTATCATAGGGATTAGGGTGGGGGGGAGGATGGCACCCTTTTATAAACCTTTCAAAATGAAAGGGAAACAAAAGTGAACCACTGTGCTTAGTGTAGGTACGCGAAGTTGAGGCGGACATCGTCGCGGATGCGACGACGGACGCCGAGATGAGCCCGTGACATCAAAGCCTCACCAGCTTAGTGTACGCGAAGTCGAGGCGGACGTCGTCGCGGCAGCGACGACGGACGCCGAGACGAGCCCGTGACATCAGAGCCTCTCCAGCTTAGTGTACGCGAAGTCGAGGCGGATGTCGTCGCGGCAGCGACGACGGACGCCGAGACGAGCCCGTGACATCAGAGCCTCACCAGCTTAGTGTACGCGAAGTCGAGGCAGACGTCGTCGCGGTAGCGACGACGGACGCCGAGATGAGCCCGTGAGTTCAGAGCCTCACCAGTTTAGTGTACGCGAAGTCGAGGCGGACTTCGTCGCGGCAGCGACGACGGATGCCGAGACGAGCCCGTGACATCAGAGCCTCACCAGCTATCATAGGGATTAGGGTGAGGGGGAGGATGGCACCATTTTATATACCTTTCAAAATTAAAGGGAAACAGAAGTGAACCACTGTGCTTAGTGTAGGTACGCGAAGTTGAGGCGGACGTCGTCGCGGCAACGACGACGGACGCTGAGACGAGCCCGTGACATCAGAGCCTCACCAACTATCTTAGGGTTTAGGGTGGGGGGGAGGATGGCACCCTTTTATATACCTTTCAAAATAAAAGGGAAACAGAACTGAACCACTGTGCTTAGTGTAGGTACGCGAAGTCGAGGCGAACGTCGTCGCGGCAGCGACGATGGACGCCGAGACGAGCCCGTGACATCAAAGCCTCACCAGCTTAGTGTATGCGAAGTCGAGGCGGACGTCGTCGCGGCAGCGACGACGGACGCCTAGACGAGCCCGTGATATAAGAGCCTCACCAGCTTACTGTACGCGAAGTCGAGGCAGACGTCGTCGCGGCAGCGACAACGGACGCCGAGACGAGCCCGTGACATCAGAGCCTCACCAGCTTAGTGTACGTGAAGTCGAGGCGGACGTCGTCGCGGCAGCGACGACGGACGCTGAGAGGAGCCCGTGACATCAGAGTCTCACCAGCTATCTTACGGTTTAGGGCGGGGGGGTGGTGGGAGGATGGCACACTTTTATATACCTTTGAAAATGAAAAGGAAACAAAAGTGAACCACTGTGCTTAGTGTAGGTACCCGAAGGCGAGGCGGACGTCGTCGCGGCAGCGACGACGGACGCCGAGATGAGCCCGTGACATCAAAGCCTCACCAGCTTAGTGTACGCGAAGTCGAGGCGGACTTCGTCGCGGCAGCAACGACGGACGCCGAGACGAGCCCGTGACATCAGAGCCTCACAAGCTATCATAGGGATTAGGGTGGGGGGGAGGATGGCACCCTTTTATAAACCTTTCAAAATGAAAGGGAAACAAAAGTGAACCACTGTGCTTAGTGTAGGTACGCGAAGTTGAGGCGGACATCGTCGCGGATGCGACGACGGACGCCGAGATGAGCCCGTGACATCAAAGCCTCACCAGCTTAGTGTACGCGAAGTCGAGGCGGACGTCGTCGCGGCAGCGACGACGGACGCCAGACGAGCCCGTGACATCAGAGCCTCACCAGTTTAGTGTACGCGAAGTCGAGGCAGACGTCGTCGCGGCAGCGACAACGGACGCCGAGACGAGCCCGTGACATCAGAGCCTCACCAGCTTAGTGTACGCAAAGTCGAGGCGGACGTCGTCGCGGCAGCGACGACGGACGCCGAGACGAGCCCGTGACATCAGAGCCTCACCAGCTTAGTGTACGCGAAGTCGAGGCGGACGTCGTCGCGGCAGCGACGACGGACGCCGAGATGAGCCCGTGAGTTCAGAGCCTCACCAGTTTAGTGTACGCGAAGTCGAGGCGGACTTCGTCGCGGCAGCGACGACGGATGCCGAGACGAGCCCGTGACATCAGAGCCTCACCAGCTATCATAGGGATTAGGGTGAGGGGGAGGATGGCACCATTTTATATACCTTTCAAAATTAAAGGGAAACAGAAGTGAACCACTGTGCTTAGTGTAGGTACGCGAAGTTGAGGCGGACGTCGTCGCGGCAACGACGACGGACGCTGACACGAGCCCGTGACATCAGAGCCTCACCAACTATCTTAGGGTTTAGGGTGGGGGGGAGGATGGCACCCTTTTATATACCTTTCAAAATAAAAGGGAAACAGAACTGAACCACTGTGCTTAGTGTAGGTACGCGAAGTCGAGGCGAACGTCGTCGCGGCAGCGACGATGGACGCCGAGACGAGCCCGTGACATCAAAGCCTCACCAGCTTAGTGTATGCGAAGTCGAGGCGGACGTCGTCGCGGCAGCGACGACGGACGCCTAGACGAGCCCATGATATAAGAGCCTCACCAGCTTACTGTACGCGAAGTCGAGGCAGACGTCGTCGCGGCAGCGACAACGGACGCCGAGACGAGCCCGTGACATCAGAGCCTCACCAGCTTAGTGTACGTGAAGTCGAGGCGGACGTCGTCGCGGCAGCGACGACGGACGCTGAGAGGAGCCCTTGACATCAGAGTCTCACCAGCTATCTTACGGTTTAGGGCGGGGTGGTGGTGGGAGGATGGCACACTTTTATATACCTTTCAAAATGAAAAGGAAACAAAAGTGAACCACTGTGCTTAGTGTAGGTACCCGAAGGCGAGGCGGACGTCGTCGCGGCAGCGACGACGGACGCCGAGATGAGCCCGTGACATCAAAGCCTCACCAGCTTAGTGTACGCGAAGTCGAGGCGGACTTCGTCGCGGCAGCAACGACGGACGCCGAGACGAGCCCATGACATCAGAGCCTCACAAGCTATCATAGGGATTAGGGTGGGGGGGAGGATGGCACCCTTTTATAAACCTTTCAAAATGAAAGGGAAACAAAAGTGAACCACTGTGCTTAGTGTAGGTACGCGAAGTTGAGGCGGACATCGTCGCGGATGCGACGACGGACGCCGAGATGAGCCCGTGACATCAAAGCCTCACCAGCTTAGTGTACGCGAAGTCGAGGCGGACGTCGTCGCGGCAGCGACGACGGACGCCAGACGAGCCCGTGACATCAGAGCCTCACCAGTTTAGTGTACGCGAAGTCGAGGCAGACGTCGTCGCGGCAGCGACAACGGACGCCGAGACGAGCCCGTGACATCAGAGCCTCACATGCTTAGTGTACGCGAAGTCGAGGCGGACGTCGTCGCGGCAGCGACGACGGACGCCGAGACGAGCCCGTGACATCAGAGCCTCACCAGCTTAGTGTACGCGAAGTCGAGGCGGACGTCGTCGCGGCAGCGACGACGGACGCCGAGATGAGCCCGTGAGTTCAGAGCCTCACCAGTTTAGTGTACGCGAAGTCGAGGCGGACTTCGTCGCGGCAGCGACGACGGATGCCGAGACGAGCCCGTGACATCAGAGCCTCACCAGCTATCATAGGGATTAGGGTGGGGGGGGACGATGGCACCCTTTTATATACCTTTCAAAATTAAAGGGAAACAGAAGTGAACCACTGTGCTTAGTGTAGGTACGCGAAGTTGAGGCGGACGTCGTCGCGGCAACGACGACGGACGCCGAGACGAGCCCGTGACATCAGAGCCTCACCAACTATCTTAGGGTTTAGGGTGGGGGGGAGGATGGCACCCTTTTATATACCTTTCAAAATAAAAGGGAAACAGAACTGAACCACTGTGCTTAGTGTAGGTACGCGAAGTCGAGGTGAACGTCGTCGCGGCAGCGACGATGGACGCCGAGATGAGCCCGTGACATCAAAGCCTCACCAGCTTAGTGTATGCGAAGTCGAGGCGGACGTCGTCGCGGCAGCGACGACAGACGCCGAGACGAGCCCGTGACATCAGAGCCTCACCAGTTTAGTGTACGCGAAGTCGAGGCAGACGTCGTCGCGGCAGCGACAACGGACGCCGAGACGAGCCCGTGACATCGGAGCCTCACCAGCTTAGTGTACGCGAAGTCGAGGCGGATGTCGTCGCGGCAGCGACGACGGACGCCGAGACGAGCCCGTGACATCAGAGCCTCACCAGCTTAGTGTACGCGAAGTCGAGGCAGACGTCGTCGCGGTAGCGACGACGGACGCCGAGATGAGCCCGTGAGTTCAGAGCCTCACCAGTTTAGTGTACGCGAAGTCGAGGCGGACTTCGTCGCGGCAGCGACGACGGATGCCGAGATGAGCCCGTGACATCAGAGCCTCACCAGCTATCATAGGGATTAGGGTGAGGGGGAGGATGGCACCATTTTATATACCTTTCAAAATTAAAGGGAAACAGAAGTGAACCACTGTGCTTAGTGTAGGTACGCGAAGTTGAGGCGGACGTCGTCGCGGCAACGACGACGGACGCTGACACGAGCCCGTGACATCAGAGCCTCACCAACTATCTTAGGGTTTAGGGTGGGGGGGAGGATGGCACCCTTTTATATACCTTTCAAAATAAAAGGGAAACAGAACTGAACCACTGTGCTTAGTGTAGGTACGCGAAGTCGAGGCGAACGTCGTCGCGGCAGCGACGATGGACGCCGAGACGAGCCCGTGACATCAAAGCCTCACCAACTTAGTGTATGCGAAGTCGAGGCGGACGTCGTCGCGGCAGCGACGACGGACGCCTAGACGAGCCCGTGATATAAGAGCCTCACCAGCTTACTATACGCGAAGTCGAGGCAGACGTCGTCGCGGCAGCGACAACGGACGCCGAGACGAGCCCGTGACATCAGAGCCTCACCAGCTTAGTGTACGTGAAGTCGAGGCGGACGTCGTCGCGGCAGCGACGACGGACGCTGAGAGGAACCCGTGACATCAGAGTCTCACCAGCTATCTTACGGTTTAGGGCGGGGGGGTGGTGGGAGGATGGCACACTTTTATATACCTTTCAAAATGAAAAGGAAACAAAAGTGAACCACTGTGCTTAGTGTAGGTACCCGAAGGCGAGGCGGACGTCGTCGCGGCAGCGACGACGGACGCCGAGATGAGCCCGTGACATCAAAGCCTCACCAGCTTAGTGTACGCGAAGTCGAGGCGGACTTCGTCGCGGCAGCAACGACGGACGCCGAGACGAGCCCGTGACATCAGAGCCTCACAAGCTATCATAGGGATTAGGGTGGGGGGAGGATGGCACCATTTTATAAACCTTTCAAAATGAAAGGGAAACAAAAGTGAACCACTGTGCTTAGTGTAGGTACGCGAAGTTGAGGCGGACATCGTCGCGGATGCGACGACGGACGCCGAGATGAGCCCGTGACATCAAAGCCTCACCAGCTTAGTGTACGCGAAGTCGAGGCGGACGTCGTCGCGGCAGCGACGATGGACGCCAGACGAGCCCGTGACATCAGAGCCTCACCAGTTTAGTGTACGCGAAGTCGAGGCAGACGTCGTCGCGGCAGCGACAACGGACGCCGAGACGAGCCCGTGACATCAGAGCCTCACCAGCTTAGTGTACGCGAAGTCGAGGCGGACGTCGTCGCGGCAGCGACGACGGACGCCGAGACGAGCCCGTGACATCAGAGCCTCACCAGCTGAGTGTACGCGAAGTCGAGGCGGACGTCGTCGCGGCAGCGACGACGGACGCCGAGATGAGCCCGTGAGTTCAGAGCCTCACCAGTTTAGTGTACGCGAAGTCGAGGCGGACTTCGTCGCGGCAGCGACGACGGATGCCGAGACGAGCCCGTGACATCAGAGCCTCACCAGCTATCATAGGGATTAGGGTGGGGGGGACGATGGCACCCTTTTATATACCTTTCAAAATTAAAGGGAAACAGAAGTGAACCACTGTGCTTAGTGTAGGTACGCGAAGTTGAGGCGGACGTCGCCGCGGCAACGACGACGGATGCCGAGACGAGCCCGTGACATCAGAGCCTCACCAACTATCTTAGGGTTTAGGGTGGGGGGGAGGATGGCACCCTTTTATATACCTTTCAAAATAAAAGGGAAACAGAACTGAACCACTGTGCTTAGTGTAGGTACGCGAAGTCGAGGTGAACGTCGTCGCGGCAGCGACGATGGACGCCGAGATGAGCCCGTGACATCAAAGCCTCACCAGCTTAGTGTATGCGAAGTCGAGGCGGACGTCGTCGCGGCAGCGACGACAGACGCCGAGACGAGCCCGTGACATCAGAGCCTCACCAGTTTAGTGTACGCGAAGTCGAGGCAGACGTCGTCGCGGCAGCGACAACGGACGCCGAGACGAGCCCGTGACATCAGAGCCTCACCAGCTTAGTGTACGCGAAGTCGAGGCGGATGTCGTCGCGGCAGCGACGACGGACGCCGAGACGAGCCCGTGACATCAGAGCCTCACCAGCTTAGTGTACGCGAAGTCGAGGCAGACGTCGTCGCGGTAGCGACGACGGACGCGGAGATGAGCCCGTGAGTTCAGAGCCTCACCAGTTTAGTGTACGCGAAGTCGAGGCGGACTTCGTCGCGGCAGCGACGACGGATGCCGAGACGAGCCCGTGACATCAGAGCCTCACCAGCTATCATAGGGATTAGGGTGAGGGGGAGGATGGCACCATTTTATATACCTTTCAAAATTAAAGGGAAACAGAAGTGAACCACTGTGCTTAGTGTAGGTACGCGAAGTTGAGGCGGACGTCGTCGCGGCAACGACGACGGACGCTGAGACGAGCCCGTGACATCAGAGCCTCACCAACTATCTTAGGGTTTAGGGTGGGGGGGAGGATGGCACCCTTTTATATACCTTTCAAAATAAAAGGGAAACAGAACTGAACCACTGTGCTTAGTGTAGGTACGCGAAGTCGAGGCGAACGTCGTCGCGGCAGCGACGATGGACGCCGAGAAGAGCCCGTGACATCAAAGCCTCACCAGCTTAGTGTATGCGAAGTCGAGGCGGACGTCGTCGCGGCAGCGACGACGGACGCCGAGACGAGCCCGTGATATAAGAGCCTCACCAGCTTACTGTACGCGAAGTCGAGGCAGACGTCGTCGCGGCAGCGACAACGGACGCCGAGACGAGCCCGTGACATCAGAGCCTCACCAGCTTAGTGTACGTGAAGTCGAGGCGGACGTCGTCGCGGCAGCGACGACGGACGCTGAGAGGAGCCCGTGACATCAGAGTCTCACCAGCTATCTTACGGTTTAGGGCGGGGGGGTGGTGGGAGGATGGCACACTTTTATATACCTTTCAAAATGAAAAGGAAACAAAAGTGAACCACTGTGCTTAGTGTAGGTACCCGAAGGCGAGGCGGATGTCGTCGCGGCAGCGACAACGGACGCCGAGATGAGCCCGTGACATCAAAGCCTCACCAGCTTAGTGTACGCGAAGTCGAGGCGGACTTCGTCGCGGCAGCGACGACGGACGCCGAGACGAGCCCGTGACATCAGAGCCTCACAAGCTATCATAGGGATTAGGGTGGGGGGGAGGATGGCACCCTTTTATAAACCTTTCAAAATGAAAGGGAAACAAAAGTGAACCACTGTGCTTAGTGTAGGTACGCGAAGTTGAGGCGGACATCGTCGCGGATGCGACGACGGACGCCGAGATGAGCCCGTGACATCAAAGCCTCACCAGCTTAGTGTACGCGAAGTCGAGGCGGACGTCGTCGCGGCAGCGACGACGGACGCCAGACGAGCCCGTGACATCAGAGCCTCACCAGTTTAGTGTACGCGAAGTCGAGGCAGACGTCGTCGCGGCAGCGACAACGGACGCCGAGACGAGCCCGTGACATCAGAGCCTCACCAGCTTAGTGTACGCGAAGTCGAGGCGGACGTCGTCGCGGCAGCGACGACGGACGCCGAGACGAGCCCGTGACATCAGAGCCTCACCAGCTTAGTGTACGCGAAGTCGAGGCGGACGTCGTCGCGGCAGCGACGACGGACGCCGAGATGAGCCCGTGACATCAAAGCCTCACCAGCTTAGTGTACGCGAAGTCGAGGCGGACTTCGTCGCGGCAGCGACGACGGACGCCGAGACGAGCCCGTGACATCAGAGCCTCACAAGCTATCATAGGGATTAGGGTGGGGGGGAGGATGGCACCCTTTTATAAACCTTTCAAAATGAAAGGGAAACAAAAGTGAACCACTGTGCTTAGTGTAGGTACGCGAAGTTGAGGCGGACATCGTCGCGGATGCGACGACGGACGCCGAGATGAGCCCGTGACATCAAAGCCTCACCAGCTTAGTGTACGCGAAGTCGAGGCGGACGTCGTCGCGGCAGCGACGACGGATGCCAGACGAGCCCGTGACATCAGAGCCTCACCAGTTTAGTGTACGCAAAGTCGAGGCAGACGTCGTCGCGGCAGCGACAACGGACGCCGAGACGAGCCCGTGACATCAGAGCCTCACCAGCTTAGTGTACGCGAAGTCGAGGCGGACGTCGTCGCGGCAGCGACGACGGACGCCGAGACGAGCCCGTGACATCAGAGCCTCACCAGCTTAGTGTACGCGAAGTCGAGGCGGACGTCGTCGCGGCAGCGACGACGGACGCCGAGATGAGCCCGTGAGTTCAGAGCCTCACCAGTTTAGTGTACGCGAAGTCGAGGCGGACTTCGTCGCGGCAGCGACGACGGATGCCGAGACGAGCCCGTGACATCAGAGCCTCACCAGCTATCATAGGGATTAGGGTGGGGGGGACGATGGCACCCTTTTATATACCTTTCAAAATTAAAGGGAAACAGAAGTGAACCACTGTGCTTAGTGTAGGTACGCGAAGTTGAGGCGGACGTCGTCGCGGCAACGACGACGGACGCCGAGACGAGCCCGTGACATCAGAGCCTCACCAACTATCTTAGGGTTTAGGGTGGGGGGGAGGATGGCACCCTTTTATATACCTTTCAAAATAAAAGGGAAACAGAACTGAACCACTGTGCTTAGTGTAGGTACGCGAAGTCGAGGTGAACGTCGTCGCGGCAGCGACGATGGACGCCGAGATGAGCCCGTGACATCAAAGCCTCACCAGCTTAGTGTATGCGAAGTCGAGGCGGACGTCGTCGCGGCAGCGACGACGGACGCCGAGACGAGCCCGTGACATAAGAGCCTCACCAGCTTACTTTACGCGAAGTCGAGGCAGACGTCGTCGCGGCAGCGACAACGGACGCCGAGACGAGCCCGTGACATCAGAGCCTCACCAGCTTAGTGTACGCGAAGTCGAGGCGGACGTCGTCGCGGCAGCGACGACGGACGCCGAGACGAGCCCGTGACATCAGAGCCTCACCAGCTTGGTGTACGCGAAGTCGAGGCGGACGTCGTCGAGGCAGCGACGACGGACGCTGAGACGAGCCCGTGACATCAGAGCCTCACCAGCTATCTTACGGTTTAGGGCGGGGGGGTGGTGGGAGGATGGCACACTTTTATATACCTTTCAAAATGAAAAGGAAACAGAAGTGAACCACTGTGCTTAGTGTAGGTACGCGAAGGCGAGGCGGACGTCGTCGCGGCAGCGACGACGGACGCCGAGACGAGCCCGTGACATCAGAGCCTCACCAGCTATCATAGGGATTAGGGGAGGATGGCACCCTTTTATATACCTTTCAAAATGAAAGGGAAACAAAAGTGAACCACTGTGCTTAGTGTAGGTACGCGAAGTTGAGGCGGACATCATCGCGGCAGCGACGACGGACGCCGAGATGAGCCCGTGACATCAAAGCCTCACCAGCTTAGTGTACGCGATGTCGAGGCAGACGTCGTCGCGGCAGCGACGACGGACGCCGAGACGAGCCCGTGACATCAGAGCCTCACCAGTTTAGTGTACGCGAAGTCGAGGCAGACGTCGTCGCGGCAGCGACGACGGACGCCGAGATGAGCCCGTGAGTTCAGAGCCTCACCAGTTTAGTGTACGCGAAGTCGAGGCGGACTTCGTCGCGGCAGCGACGACGGATGCCGAGACGAGCCCGTGAGATCAGAGCCTCACCAGCTATCTTACGGTTTAGGGCGGGGGGGGGGGGTGGTGGGAGGATGGCACACTTTTATATACCTTTCAAAATGAAAAGGAAACAGAAGTGAACCACTGTGCTTAGTGTAGGTACGCGAAGGCGAGGCGGACGTCGTCGCGGCAGCGACGACGGACGCCGAGGTGAGCCCGTGACATGAAAGCCTCACCAGCTTAGTGTACGCGAAGTCGAGGCGGACGTTGTCGCGGTAGCGACGACGGACGCCGAGACGAGCCCGTGACATCAGAGCCTCACCAGTTTAGTGTACGCGAAGTCGAGGCAGACGTCGTCGCGGCAGCGACAACGGACGCCGAGACGAGCCCGTGACATCAGAGCCTCACCAGCTTAGTGTACGCGAAGTCGAGGCGGACGTCATCGCGGCAGCGACGACGGATGCAGAGACGAGCCCGTGACATCAGAGCCTCACCAGCTTAGTGTACGCGAAGTCGAGGCGGACGTCGTCGCGGTAGCGACGACGGACGCCGAGACGAGCCCGTGACATCAGAGCCTCACCAGTTTAGTGTACGCGAAGTCGAGGCAGACGTCGTCGCGGCAGCGACAACGGACGCCGAGACGAGCCCGTGACATCAGAGCCTCACCAGCTTAGTGTACGCGAAGTCGAGGCGGACGTCATCGCGGCAGCGACGACGGATGCACAGACGAGCCCGTGACATCAGAGCCTCACCAGCTTAGTGTACGCGAAGTCGAGGCGGACGTTGTCGCGGCAGCGACGACGGACGCCGAGAGGAGCCCGTGAGATCAGAGCCTCACCAGTTTAGTGTACGCGAAGTCGAGGCAGACGTCGTCGCGGCAGCGACAACGGACGCCGAGACGAGCCCGTGACATCAGAGCCTCACCAGCTTAGTGTACGCGAAGTCGAGGCGGACGTCGTCGCGGCAGCGACGACGGACGCCGAGACGAGCCCGTGACATCAGAGCCTCACCAGCTTAGTGTACCCGAAGTCGAGGCGAACATCGTCGCGGCAGCGACGACGGACGCCGAGACGAGCCCGTGACATCAGAGCCTCACCAGCTTAGTGTACCCGAAGTCGAGGCGAACATCGTCGCGGCAGCGACGACGGACGCCGAGACGAGCCCGTGACATCAGAGCCTCACCAGCTATCATAGGGATTAGGGTGGGGGGGAGGATGGCACCCTTTTATATACCTTTCAAAATTAAAGGGAAACAGAAGTGAACCACTGTGCTTAGTGTAGGTACGCGAAGTTGAGGCGGACGTCGTCGCGGCAACGACGACGGACGCCGAGAAGAGCCCGTGACATCAAAGCCTCACCAGCTTAGTGTACGCGAAGTCGAGGCGGACGTCGTCGCGGCAGCGACGACGGACGCCGAGACGAGCCCGTGACATCAGAGCCTCACCAGCTTAGTGTACGCGAAGTCGAGGCGGACGTCGTCGCGGCAGCGACGACGGACGCCGAGACGAGCCCGTGACATCAGAGCCTCACCAGTTTAGTGTACGCGAAGTCGAGGCAGACGTCGTCGCGGCAGCGACAACGGACGCCGAGACGAACCCGTGACATCAGAGCCTCACCAGCTTCGTGAACGCGAAGTCGAGGCGGACGTCATCGCGGCAGCGACGACGGACGCAGAGACGAGCCCGTGACATAAGAGCCTCACCAGCTTACTATACGCGAAGTCGAGGCGGACGTCGTCGTGGCAACGACGACGGACGCAGAGACGAGCCCGTGACATCAAAGACTCACCAGCTTGGTGTACGCGAAGTCGAGGCGGACATCGTCGCGGCAGCGACGACGGACGCTGAGACGAGCCCGTGACATCAGAGCCTCACCAGCTATCTTAGGGTTTAGGGTGGGGGGGAGGATGGCACCCTTTTATATATCTTTCAAAATGAAAAGGAAACAGAAGTGAACCACTGTGCTTAGTGTAGGTACGCGAAGTCGAGGCGGACGTCGTCGCGGCAGCGACGACGGACGCCGAGACGAGCCCGTGACATCAAAGCCTCACCAGCTTAGTGTACGCGAAGTCAAGGCGGACGTCGTCGCGGCAGCGACGACGGACGCCGAGACGAACCCGTGACATAAGAGCCTCACCAGCTTACTGTACGCGAAGTCGAGGCGGACGTCGTCGTGGCAACGACGATGGACGCAGAGACGAGCCCGTGACATCAAAGACTCACCAGCTTGGTGTACGCGAAGTCGAGGCGGACGTCGTCGCGGCAGCGACGACGGACGCTGAGACGAGCCCGTGACATCAGAGCCTCACCAGCTATCTTACGGTTTAGGGCGGGGGGGGGGGGTGGTGGGAGGATGGCACACTTTTATATACCTTTCAAAATGAAAAGGAAACAGAAGTGAACCACTGTGCTTAGTGTAGGTACGCGAAGGCGAGGCGTACGTCGTCGCGGCAGCGACGACGGACGCCGAGATGAGCCCGTGACATCAAAGCCTCACCAGCTTAGTGTACGCGAAGTCGAGGCGGACGTCGTCACGGCAGCGACGACGGACGCCGAGACGAGCCCGTGACATCAGAGCCTCACGAGCTTAGTGTACCCGAAGTCGAGGCGAACATCGTCGCGGCAGCGACGACGGACGCCGAGACGAGCCCGTGACATCAGAGCCTCACCAGCTATCATAGGGATTAGGGTGGGGGGGAGGATGGCACCCTTTTATATACCTTTCAAAATTAAAGGGAAACAGAACTGAACCACTGTGCTTAGTGTAGGTACGCGAAGTTGAGGCGGACGTCGTCGCGGCAACGACGACGGACGCCGAGACGAGCCCGTGACATCAAAGCCTCACCAGCTTAGTGTACGCGAAGTCGAGGCGGACGTCGTCGCGGCAGCGACGACGGACGCCGAGACGAGCCCGTGACATCAGAGCCTCACCAGTTTAGTGTACGCGAAGTCGAGGCAGACGTCGTCGCGGCAGCGACAACGGACGCCGAGACGAACCCGTGACATCAGAGCCTCACCAGCTTCGTGAACGCGAAGTCGAGGCGGACGTCGTCGCGGCAGCGACGACGGACGCCGAGACTAGCCCGTGACATCAAAGCCTCACCAGCTTAGTGTACGCGAAGTCGAGGCGGACGTCGTCGCGGCAGCGACGACGGACGCCGAGACGAGCCCGTGACATAAGAGCCTCACCAGCTTACTGTACGCGAAGTCGAGTCGGACGTCGTCGTGGCAACGACGACGGACGCAGAGACGAGCCCGTGACATCAAAGACTCACCAGCTTGGTGTACGCGAAGTCGAGGCGGACGTCGTCGCGGCAGCGACGACGGACGCTGAGAAGAGCCCGTGACATCAGAGCCTCACCAGCTATCTTAGGGTTTAGGGCGGGGGGGGGGGGTGGTGGGAGGATGGCACACTTTTATATACCTTTCAAAATGAAAAGGAAACAGAGGTGAACCACTGTGCTTAGTGTAGGTACGCGAAGGCGAGGTGGACGTCGTCGCGGCAGCGACGACGGACGCCGAGATGAGCCCGTGACATCAAAGCCTCACCAGCTTAGTGTACGCGAAGTCGAGGCGGACGTCGTCGCGGCAGCGACGACGGACGCCGAGACGAGCCCGTGACATCAGAGCCTCACCAGTTTAGTGTACGCGAAGTCGAGGCAGACGTCGTCGCGGCAGCGACAACGGACGCCGAGACGAGCCCGTGACATCAGAGCCTCACCAGCTTAGTGTACGCGAAGTCGAGGCGGACGTCGTCGCGGCAGCGACGACGGATGCCGAGACGAGCCCGTGACATCAGAGCCTCACCAGCTTAGTGTACGCGAAGTCGAGGCGGACGTTGACGCGGCAGCGACGACGGACGCCGAGATGAGCCCGTGAGATCAGAGCCTCACCAGTTTAGTGTACGCGAAGTCGAGGCAGACGTCGTCGCGGCAGCGACAACGGACGCCGAGACGAGCCCGTGACATCAGAGCCTCACCAGCTTAGTGTACGCGAAGTCGAGGGGGACGTCGTCGCGGCAGCGACGACGGACGCCGAGACGAGCCCGTGACATCAGAGCCTCACCAGCTTAGTGTACCCGAAGTCGAGGCGAACATCGTCGCGGCAGCGACGACGGACGCCGAGACGAGCCCGTGACATCAGAGCCTCACCAGCTATCATAGGGATTAGGGTGGGGGGGAGGATGGCACCCTTTTATATACCTTTCAAAATTAAAGGGAAACAGAAGTGAACCACTGTGCTTAGTGTAGGTACGCGAAGTTGAGGCGGACGTCGTCGCGGCAACGACGACGGACGCCGAGACGAGCCCGTGACATCAAAGCCTCACCAGCTTAGTGTACGCGAAGTCGAGGCGGACGTCGTCGCGGCAGCGACGACGGACGCCGAGACGAGCCCGTGACATAAGAGCCTCACCAGCTTATTGTACGCGAAGTCGAGGCGGACGTCGTCGTGGCAACGACGACGGACGCAGAGACGAGCCCGTGACATCAAAGACTCACCAGCTTGGTGTACGCGAAGTCGAGGCGGACGTCGTCGCGGCAGCGACGACGGACGCTGAGACGAGCCCGTGACATCAGAGCCTCACCAGCTATCTTAGGGTTTAGGGCGGGGGGGGGGGGGTGGTGGGAGGATGGCACACTTTTATATACCTTTCAAAATGAAAAGGAAACAGAAGTGAACCACTGTGCTTAGTGTAGGTACGCGAAGGCGAGGCGGACGTCGTCGCGGCAGCGACGACGGACGCCGAGATGAGCCCGTGACATCAAAGCCTCACCAGCTTAGTGTACGCGAAGTCGAGGCAGACGTCGTCGCGGCAGCGACGACGGACGCCGAGACGAGCCCGTGACATCAGAGCCTCACCAGTTTAGTGTACGCGAAGTCGAGGCAGACGTCGTCGCGGCAGCGACAACGGACGCCGAGACGAGCCCATGACATCAGAGCCTCACCAGCTTAGTGTACGCGAAGTCGAGGCGGACATCGTCGCGGCAGCGACGACGGATGCCGAGACGAGCCCGTGACATCAGAGCCTCACCAGCTTAGTGTACGCGAAGTCGAGGCGGACGTTGACGCGGCAGAGACGACGGACGCCGAGATGAGCCCGTCAGATCAGAGCCTCACCAGTTTAGTGTACGCGAAGTCGACGCAGACGTCGTCGTGGCAGCGACGACGGACGCCGAGACGAGCCCGTGACATCAGAGCCTCACGAGCTTAGTGTACCCGAAGTCGAGGCGAACATCGTCGCGGCAGCGACGACGGATGCCGAGACGAGCCCGTGACATCAGAGCCTCACCAGCTATCATAGGGATTAGGGTGGGGGGGAGGATGGCACCCTTTTATATACCTTTCAAAATTAAAGGGAAACAGAACTGAACCACTGTGCTTAGTGTAGGTACGCGAAGTTGAGGCGGACGTCGTCGCGGCAACGACGACGGACGCCGAGACGAGCCCGTGACATCAAAGCCTCACCAGCTTAGTGTACGCGAAGTCGAGGCGGACGTCGTCGCGGCAGCGACGACGGACGCCGAGACGAGCCCGTGACATCAGAGCCTCACCAGTTTAGTGTACGCGAAGTCGAGGCAGACGTCGTCGCGGCAGCGACAACGGACGCCGAGACGAACCCGTGACATCAGAGCCTCACCAGCTTCGTGAACGCGAAGTCGAGGCGGACGTCGTCGCGGCAGCGACGACGGACGCCGAGACGAGCCCGTGACATCAAAGCCTCACCAGCTTAGTGTACGCGAAGTCGAGGCGGACGTCGTCGCGGCAGCGACGACGGACGCCGAGACGAGCCCGTGACATAAGAGCCTCACCAGCTTACTGTACGCGAAGTCGAGTCGGACGTCGTCGTGGCAACGACGACGGACGCAGAGACGAGCCCGTGACATCAAAGACTCACCAGCTTGGTGTACGCGAAGTCGAGGCGGACGTCGTCGCGGCAGCGACGACGGACGCTGAGAAGAGCCCGTGACATCAGAGCCTCACCAGCTATCTTAGGGTTTAGGGCGGGGGGGGGGGGGGGTGGTGGGAGGATGGCACACTTTTATATACCTTTCAAAATGAAAAGGAAACAGAAGTGAACCACTGTGCTTAGTGTAGGTACGCGAAGGCGAGGTGGACGTCGTCGCGGCAGCGACGACGGACGCCGAGATGAGCCCGTGACATCAAAGCCTCACCAGCTTAGTGTACGCGAAGTCGAGGCGGACGTCGTCGCGGCAGCGACGACGGACGCCGAGACGAGCCCGTGACATCAGAGCCTCACCAGTTTAGTGTACGCGAAGTCGAGGCAGACGTCGTCGCGGCAGCGACAACGGACGCCGAGACGAGCCCGTGACATCAGAGCCTCACCAGCTTAGTGTACGCGAAGTCGAGGCGGACGTCGTCGCGGCAGCGACGACGGATGCCGAGACGAGCCCGTGACATCAGAGCCTCACCAGCTTAGTGTACGCGAAGTCGAGGCGGACGTTGACGCGGCAGCGACGACGGACGCCGAGATGAGCCCGTGAGATCAGAGCCTCACCAGTTTAGTGTACGCGAAGTCGAGGCAGACGTCGTCGCGGCAGCGACAACGGACGCCGAGACGAGCCCGTGACATCAGAGCCTCACCAGCTTAGTGTACGCGAAGTCGAGGTGGACGTCGTCGCGGCAGCGACGACGGACGCCGAGACGAGCCCGTGACATCAGAGCCTCACCAGCTTAGTGTACCCGAAGTCGAGGCGAACATCGTCGCGGCAGCGACGACGGACGCCGAGACGAGCCCGTGACATCAGAGCCTCACCAGCTATCATAGGGATTAGGGTGGGGGGGAGGATGGCACCCTTTTATATACCTTTCAAAATTAAAGGGAAACAGAAGTGAACCACTGTGCTTAGTGTAGGTACGCGAAGTTGAGGCGGACGTCGTCGCGGCAACGACGACGGACGCCGAGACGAGCCCGTGACATCAAAGCCTCACCAGCTTAGTGTACGCGAAGTCGAGGCGGACGTCGTCGCAGCAGCGACGACGGACGCCGAGACGAGCCCGTGACATAAGAGCCTCACCAGCTTATTGTACGCGAAGTCGAGGCGGACGTCGTCGTGGCAACGACGACGGACGCAGAGACGAGCCCGTGACATCAAAGACTCACCAGCTTGGTGTACGCGAAGTCGAGGCGGACGTCGTCGCGGCAGCGACGACGGACGCTGAGACGAGCCCGTGACATCAGAGCCTCACCAGCTATCTTAGGGTTTAGGGCGGGGGGGGGGTGGTGGGAGGATGGCACACTTTTATATACCTTTCAAAATGAAAAGGAAACAGAAGTGAACCACTGTGCTTAGTGTAGGTACGCGAAGGCGAGGCGGACGTCGTCGCGGCAGCGACGACGGACGCCGAGATGAGCCCGTGACATCAAAGCCTCACCAGCTTAGTGTACGCGAAGTCGAGGCAGACGTCGTCGCGGCAGCGACGACGGACGCCGAGACGAGCCCGTGACATCAAAGCCTCACCAGTTTAGTGTACGCGAAGTCGAGGCAGACGTCGTCGCGGCAGCGACAACGGACGCCGAGACGAGCCCGTGACATCAGAGCCTCACCAGCTTAGTGTACGCGAAGTCGAGGCGGACATCGTCGCGGCAGCGACGACGGATGCCGAGACGAGCCCGTGACATCAGAGCCTCACCAGCTTAGTGTACGCGAAGTCGAGGCGGACGTTGACGCGGCAGCGACGACGGACGCCGAGATGAGCCCGTGAGATCAGAGCCTCACCAGTTTAGTGTACGCGAAGTCGACGCAGACGTCGTCGTGGCAGCGACAACGGACGCCGAGACGAGCCCGTGACATCAGAGCCTCACCAGCTTAGTGTACGCGAAGTCGAGGCGGACGTCACCAGCTATCATAGGGATTAGGGTGGGGGGGAGGATGGCACCCTTTTATATACCTTTCAAAATTAAAGGGAAACAGAAGTGAACCAATGGCTTAGTGTAGGTACGCGAAGTTGAGGCGGACGTCGTCGCGGCAACGACGACGGACGCCGAGACGAGCCCGTGACATCAAAGCCTCACAAGCTTAGTGTACGCGAAGTCGAGGCGGACGTCGTCGCGGTAGCGACGACGGACGCCGAGACGAGCCCGTGACATAAGAGCCTCACCAGCTTACTGTACGCGAAGTCGAGGCGGACGTCGTCGTGGCAACGACGACGGACGCAGAGACGAGCCCGTGACATCAAAGACTCACCAGCTTGGTGTACGCGAAGTCGAGGCGGACGTCGTCGCGGCAGTGACGACGGACGCTGAGACGAGCCCGTGACATCAGAGCCTCACCAGCTATCTTAGGGTTTAGGGCGGGGGGGGTGGTGGGAGGATGGCACACTTTTATATACCTTTCAAAATGAAAAGGAAACAGAAGTGAACCACTGTCTTAGTGTAGGTACGCGAAGGCGAGGCGGACGTCGTCGCGGCAGTGACGACGGACGCCGAGATGAGCCCGTGACATCAAAGCCTCACCAGCTTAGTGTACGCGAAGTCGAGGCAGACGTCGTCGCGGCAGCGACGACGGACGCCGAGACGAGCCCGTGACATCAGAGCCTCACCAGTTTAGTGTACGCGAAGTCGAGGCAGACGTCGTCGCGGCAGCGACAACGGACGCCGAGACGAGCCCGTGACATCAGAGCCTCACCAGCTTAGTGTACGCGAAGTCGAGGCGGACATCGTCGCGGCAGCGACGACGGATGCCAAGACGAGCCCGTGACATCAGAGCCTCACCAGCTTAGTGTACGCGAAGTCGAGGCGGACGTTGACGCGGCAGCGACGACGGACGCCGAGATGAGCCCGTGAGATCAGAGCCTCACCAGTTTAGTGTACGCGAAGTCGAGGCAGACGTCGTCGCGGCAGCGACAACGGACGCCGAGACGAGCCCGTGACATCAGAGCCTCACCAGCTTAGTGTACGCGAAGTCGAGGCGGACGTCGTCGCGGCAGCGACGACGGACGCCGAGACGAGCCCGTGGCATCAGAGCCTCACAAGCTTAGTGTACCCGAAGTCGAGGCGAACATCGTCGCGGCAGCGACGACGGACGCCGAGACGAGCCCGTGACATCAGAGCCTCACCAGCTATCATAGGGATTAGGGTGGGGGGGAGGATGGCACCCTTTTATATACCTTTCAAAATTAAAGGGAAACAGAAGTGAACCACTGTGCTTAATGTAGGTACGCGAAGTTGAGGCGGACGTCGTCGCGGCAACGACGACGGACGCCGAGACGAGCCCGTGACATCAAAGCCTCACCAGCTTAGTGTACGCGAAGTCGAGGCGGACGTCGTCGCGGCAGCTACGACGGACGCCGAGACGAGCCCGTGACATCAGAGCCTCACCAGTTTAGTGTACGCGAAGTCGAGGCAGACGTCGTCGCGGCAGTGACACCGGACGCCGAGACGAACCCGTGACATCAGAGCCTCACCAGCTTCGTGAACGCGAAGTCGAGGCGGACGTCGTCGCGGCAGCGACGACGGACGCCGAGACGAGCCCGTGACATCAAAGCCTCACCAGCTTAGTGTACGCGAAGTCGAGGCGGACGTCGTCGCGGCAGCGACGACGGACGCCGAGACGAGCCCGTGACATAAGAGCCTCACCAGCTTACTGTACGCGAAGTCGAGGCGGACGTCGTCGTGGCAACGACGACGGACGCAGAGACGAGCCCGTGACATCAAAGACTCACCAGCTTGGTGTACGCGAAGTCGAGGCGGACGTCGTCGCGGCAGCGACGACGGACGCTGAGACGAGCCCGTGACATCAGAGCCTCACCAGCTATCTTAGGGTTTAGGGTGGGGGGGAGGATGGCACCCTTTTATATATCTTTCAAAATGAAAAGGAAACAGAAGTGAACCACTGTGCTTAGTGTAGGTACGCGAAGTCGAGGCGGACGTTGTCGCGGCAGCGACGACGGACGCCGAGACGAGCCCGTGACATCAAAGCCTCACCAGCTTAGTGTACGCGAAGTCAAGGCGGACGTCGTCGCGGCAGCGACGACGGACGCCGAGACGAGCCCGTGACATAAGAGCCTCACCAGCTTACTGTACGCGAAGTCGAGGCGGACGTCGTCGTGGCAACGACGACGGACGCAGAGACGAGCCCATGACATCAAAGACTCACCAGCTTGGTGTATGCGAAGTCGAGGCGGACGTCGTCGCGGCAGCGACGACGGACGCTGAGACGAGCCCGTGACATCAGAGCCTCACCAGCTATCTTACGGTTTAGGGCGGGGGGGGGGGTGGTGGGAGGATGGCACACTTTTATATACCTTTCAAAATGAAAAGGAAACAGAAGTGAACCACTGTGCTTAGTGTAGGTACGCGAAGGCGAGGCGGACGTCGTCGCGGCAGCGACGACGGACGCCGAGATGAGCCCGTGACATCAAAGCCTCACCAGCTTAGTGTACGAGAAGTCGAGGCGGACGTCGTCGCGGCAGCGACGACGGACGCCGAGACGAGCCCGTGACATCAGAGCCTCACCAGTTTAGTGTACGCGAAGTCGAGGCAGACGTCGTCGCGGCAGCGACAACGGACGCCGAGACGAGCCCGTGACATCAGAGCCTCACCAGCTTAGTGTACACGAAGTCGAGGCGGACGTCGTCGCGGCAGCGACGACGGATGCCGAGACGAGCCCGTGACATCAGAGCCTCACCAGCTTAGTGTACGCGAAGTCGAGGCGGACGTTGTCGCGGCAGCGACGACGGACGCCTAGATGAGCCCGTGAGATCAGAGCCTCACCAGTTTAGTGTACGCGAAGTCGAGGCAGACGTCGTCGGGGCAGCGACAACGGACGCCGAGACGAGCCCGTGACATCAGAGCCTCACCAGCTTAGTGTACGCGAAGTCGAGGCAGACGTCGTCGCGGCAGCGACGACGGACGCCGAGACGAGCCCGTGACATCAGAGCCTCACCAGCTTAGTGTACCCGAAGTCGAGGCGAACATCGTCGCGGCAGCGACGACGGACGCCGAGACGAGCCCGTGACATCAGAGCCTCACCAGCTATCATAGGGATTAGGGTGGGGGGGAGGATGGCACCCTTTTATATACCTTTCAAAATTAAAGGGAAACAGAAGTGAACCACTGTTCTTAGTGTAGTTACGCGAAGTTGAGGCGGACGTCGTCGCGGCAACGACGACGGACGCCGAGACGAGCCCGTGACATCAAAGCCTCACCAGCTTAGTGTACGCGAAGTCGAGGCGGACGCCGTCGCGGCAGCGACGACGGACGCCGAGACGAGCCCGTGACATCAGAGCCTCACCAGTTTAGTGTACGCGAAGTCGAGGCAGACGTCGTCGCGGCAGCGACAACGGACGCCGAGACGAACCCGTGACATCAGAGCCTCACCAGCTTCGTGAACGCGAAGTCGAGGCGGACGTCGTCGCGGCAGCGACGACGGACGCCGAGACGAGCCCGTGACATCAAAGCCTCACCAGCTTAGTGTACGCGAAGTCGAGGTGGACGTCGTCGCGGCAGCGACGACGGACGCCGAGACGAGCCGCTGACATAAGAGCCTCACCAGGTTACTGGACGCGAAGTCGAGGCGGACGTCGTCGTGGCAACGACGACGGACGCAGAGACGAGCCCGTGACATCAAAGACTCACCAGCTTGGGGTACGCGAAGTCGAGGCGGACGTCGTCGCGGCAGCGACGACGGACGCTGAGACGAGCCCGTGACATCTGAGCCTCACCAGCTATCTTAGGGTTTAGGGCGGGGGGGGGGGTGGTGGGAGGATGGCACGCTTTTATATACCTTTCAAAATGAAAAGGAAACAGAAGTGAACCACTGTGCTTAGTGTAGGTACGCGAAGGCGAGGCGGACGTCGTCGCGGCAGCGACGACGGACGCCGAGATGAACCCGTGACATCAAAGCCTCACCAGCTTAGTGTACGCGAAGTCGAGGTGGACGTCGTGGCGGCAGCGACGACGGACGCCGAGACGAGCCCGTGACATCAGAGCCTCACCAGTTTAGTGTACGCGAAGTCGAGGCAGACGTCGTCGCGGCAGCGACAACGGACGCCGAGACGAGCCCGTGACATCAGAGCCTCACCAGCTTAGTGTACGCGAAGTCGAGGCGGACGTCGTCGCGGCAGCGACGACGGATGCCGAGACGAGCCCGTAACATCAGAGCCTCACCAGCTTAGTGTACGCGAAGTCGAGGCGGACGTTGTCGCGGCAGCGACGACGGACGCCGAGATGAGCCCGTGAGATCAGAGCCTCACCAGTTTAGTGTACGCGAAGTCGAGGCAGACGTCGTCGCGGCAGCGACAACGGACGCCGAGACGAGCCCGTGACATCAGAGCCTCACCAGCTTAGTGTACGCGAAGTCGAGGCGGACGTCGTCGCGGCAGTGACGACGGACGCCGAGACGAGCCCGTGACATCAGAGCCTCACCAGCTTAGTGTACCCGAAGTCGAGGCGAACATCGTCGCGGCAGCGACGACGGACGCCGAGACGAGCCCGTGACATCAGAGCCTCACCAGCTATCATAGGGATTAGGGTGGGGGGGAGGATGGCACCCTTTTATATACCTTTCAAAATTAAAGGGAAACAGAAGTGAACCACTGTGCTTAGTGTAGGTACGCGAAGTTGAGGCGGACGTCGTCGCGGTAACGACGACGGACGCCGAGACGAGCCCGTGACATCAAAGCCTCACCAGCTTAGTGTACGCGAAGTCGAGGCGGACGTCGTCGCGGCAGCGACGACGGACGCCGAGACGAGCCCGTGACATCAGAGCCTCACCAGTTTAGTGTACGGGAAGTCGAGGCAGACGTCGTCGCGGCAGCGACAACGGACGCCAAGACGAACCCGTGACATCAGAGCCTCACCAGCTTCGTGTACGCGAAGTCGAGGCGGACGTCGTCGCGGCAGCGACGACGGATGCCGAGACGAGCCCGTAACATCAGAGCCTCACCAGCTTAGTGTACGCGAAGTCGAGGCGGACGTTGTCGCGGCAGCGACGACGGACGCCGAGATGAGCCCGTGAGATCAGAGCCTCACCAGTTTAGTGTACGCGAAGTCGAGGCAGACGTCGTCGCGGCAGCGACAACGGACGCCGAGACGAGCCCGTGACATCAGAGCCTCACCAGCTTAGTGTACGCGAAGTCGAGGCGGACGTCGTCGCGGCAGCGACGACGGACGCCGAGACGAGCCCGTGACATCAGAGCCTCACCAGATTAGTGTACCCGAAGTCGAGGCGAACATCGTCGCGGCAGCGACGACGGACGCCGAGACGAGCCCGTGACATTAGAGCCTCACCAGCTATCATAGGGATTAGGGTGGGGGGGAGGATGGCACCCTTTTATATACCTTTCAAAATTAAAGGGAAACAGAAGTGAACCACTGTGCTTAGTGTAGGTACGCGAAGTTGAGGCGGACGTCGTCGCGGCAACAACGACGGACGCCGAGACGAGCCCGTGACATCAAAGCCTCACCAGCTTAGTGTACGCGAAGTCGAGGCGGACGTCGTCGCGGCAACGACGACGGACGCCGAGACGAGCCCGTGACATCAGAGCCTCACCAGTTTAGTGTACGCGAAGTCGAGGCAGACGTCGTCGCGGCAGCGACAACGGACGCCAAGACGAACCCGTGACATCAGAGCCTCACCAGCTTCGTGTACGCGAAGTCGAGGCGGACGTCGTCGCGGCAGCGACGACGGACGCCGAGACAAGCCCGTGACATCAGAGCCTCACCATCTTAGTGTACGCGAAGTCGAGGCAGACGTTGTTGCGCCAGCGACGACGGACGCCGAGATGAGCCCGTGAGATCAGAGCCTCACCAGTTTAGTGTACGCGAAGTCGAGGCAGACGTCGTCGCGGCAGCGACAACGGACGCCGAGACGAGCCCGTGACATCAGAGCCTCACCAGCTTAGTGTACGCGAAGTCGAGGCGGACGTCGTCGCGGCAGCAACGACGGACGCCGAGACGAGCTCGTGACATCAGAGCCTCACCAACTATCTTAGGGTTTAGGGTGGGGGGGAGGATGGCACCCTTTTATATACCTTTCAAAATTAAAGGGAAACAGAAGTGAACCACTGTGCTTAGTGTAGGTACGCGAAGTTGAGGCGGACGTCGTCGCGGTAACGACGACGGACGCCGAGACGAGCCCGTGACATCAAAGCCTCACCAGCTTAGTGTACGCGAAGTCGAGGCGGACGTCGTCGCGGCAGCGACGACGGACGCCGAGACGAGCCCGTGACATCAGAGCCTCACCAGTTTAGTGTACGCGAAGTCGAGGCAGACGTCGTCGCGGCAGCGACAACGGACGCCAAGACGAACCCGTGACATCAGAGCCTCACCAGCTTCGTGTACGCGAAGTCGAGGCGGACGTCGTCGCGGCAGCGACGACGGATGCCGAGACGAGCCCGTAACATCAGAGCCTCACCAGCTTAGTGTACGCGAAGTCGAGGCGGACGTTGTCGCGGCAGCGACGACGGACGCCGAGATGAGCCCGTGAGATCAGAGCCTCACCAGTTTAGTGTACGCGAAGTCGAGGCAGACGTCGTCGCGGCAGCGACAACGGACGCCGAGACGAGCCCGTGACATCAGAGCCTCACCAGCTTAGTGTACGCGAAGTCGAGGCGGACGTCGTCGCGGCAGCGACGACGGACGCCGAGACGAGCCCGTGACATCAGAGCCTCACCAGATTAGTGTACCCGAAGTCGAGGCGAACATCGTCGCGGCAGCGACGACGGACGCCGAGACGAGCCCGTGACATTAGAGCCTCACCAGCTATCATAGGGATTAGGGTGGGGGGGAGGATGGCACCCTTTTATATACCTTTCAAAATTAAAGGGAAACAGAAGTGAACCACTGTGCTTAGTGTAGGTACGCGAAGTTGAGGCGGACGTCGTCGCGGCAACAACGACGGACGCCGAGACGAGCCCGTGACATCAAAGCCTCACCAGCTTAGTGTACGCGAAGTCGAGGCGGACGTCGTCGCGGCAGCGACGACGGACGCCGAGACGAGCCCGTGACATCAGAGCCTCACCAGTTTAGTGTACGCGAAGTCGAGGCAGACGTCGTCGCGGCAGCGACAACGGACGCCAAGACGAACCCGTGACATCAGAGCCTCACCAGCTTCGTGTACGCGAAGTCGAGGCGGACGTCGTCGCGGCAGCGACGACGGACGCCGAGACAAGCCCGTGACATCAGAGCCTCACCATCTTAGTGTACGCGAAGTCGAGGCAGACGTTGTTGCGCCAGCGACGACGGACGCCGAGATGAGCCCGTGAGATCAGAGCCTCACCAGTTTAGTGTACGCGAAGTCGAGGCAGACGTCGTCGCGGCAGCGACAACGGACGCCGAGACGAGCCCGTGACATCAGAGCCTCACCAGCTTAGTGTACGCGAAGTCGAGGCGGACGTCGTCGCGGCAGCAACGACGGACGCCGAGACGAGCTCGTGACATCAGAGCCTCACCAACTATCTTAGGGTTTAGGGTGGGGGGGAGGATGGCACCCTTTTATATACCTTTCAAAATGAAAGGGAAACAGAACTGAACCACTGTGCTTAGTGTAGGTACGCGAAGTCGAGGCGAACATCGTCGCGGCCGCGACGACGGACGCCGAGACGAGCCCGTGACCTCAAAGCCTCACCAGCTTAGTGTACGCGAAGTCGAGGCGGACGTCGTCGCGGCAGCGACGACGAACGTCGAGACGAGCCCGTGAAATCAGAGCCTCACCAGATATCTTAGGGTTTAGGGTGGGGGGGAGGATGTCACCCTTTTATATATCTTTCAAAATGAAAAGGAAACAGAAGTTAACCACTGTGCTTAGTGTAGGTACGCGAAGTTGAGGCGGACGTCGTCGCGGCAACGACGACGGACGCCGAGACGAGCCCGTGACATCAAAGCCTCACCAGCTTAGTGTACGCGAAGTCGAGGCGGACGTCGTCGCGGCAGCGACGACGGACGCCGAGACGAGCCCGTGACATCAGAGCCTCACCAGTTTAGTGTACGCGAAGTCGAGGCAGACGTCGTCGCGGCAGCGACAACGGACGCCGAGACGAACCCGTGACATCAGAGCCTCACCAGCTTCGTGTACGCGAAGTCGAGGCGGACGTCGTCGCGGCAGCGACGACGGACGCCGAGACAAGCCCGTGACATCAGAGCCTCACCATCTTAGTGTACGCGAAGTCGAGGCGGACGTCGTTGCGCCAGCGACGACGGACGCCGAGATGAGCCCGTGAGATCAGAGCCTCACCAGTTTAGTGTACGCGAAGTCGAGGCAGACGTCGTCGCGGCAGCGACAACGGACGCCGAGACGAGCCCGTGACATCAGAGCCTCACCAGCTTAGTGTACGCGAAGTCGAGGCGGACGTCGTCGCGGCAGCGACGACAGACGCCGAGACGAGCCCGTGACATCAGAGCCTCACCAACTATCTTAGGGTTTAGGGTGGGGGGGAAGATGGCACCCTTTTATATACCTTTCAAAATGAAAGGGAAACAGAACTGAACCACTGTGCTTAGTGTAGGTACGCGAAGTCGAGCCGAACATCGTCGCGGCAGCGACGACGGACGCCGAGACGAGCCCGTGACCTCACAGCCTCACCAGCTTAGTGTACGCGAAGTCGAGGCGGACGTCGTCGCGGCAGCGACGACGAACGTCGAGACGAGCCCGTGAAATTAGAGCCTCACCAGATATCTTAGGGTTTAGGGTGGGGGGGAGGAGGGCACCCTTTTATATATCTTTCAAAATGAAAAGGAAACAGAAGTGAACCACTGTGCTTAGTGTAGGTACGCGAAGTTGAGGCAGACGTCGTCGCGGCAGCGACGACGGACGCCGAGACGAGCCCGTGACATCAAAGCCTCACCACCTTAGTGTACGCGAAGTCGAGGCGGACGTCGTCGCGGCAGCGACGACGGACGCCGAGACGAGCCCGTGACATAAGAGCCTCACCAGCTTACTGTACGCGAAGTCGAGGCGGACGTCGTCGTGGCAACGACGACGGACGCAGAGACGAGCCCGTGACATCAAAGACTCACCAGCTTGGTGTACGGGAAGTCGAGGCGGACGTCGTCGCGGCAGCGACGACGGACGCTGAGACGAGCCCGTGACATCAGAGCCTCACCAGCTATCTTACTGTTTAGGGAGGGGGGGGGTGGTGGGAGGATGGCACACTTTTATATACCTTTCAAAATGAAAAGGAAACAGAAGTGAACCACTGTGCTTAGTGTAGGTACGCGAAGGCGAGGCGGACGTCGTCGCGGCAGCGACGACGGTCGCCGAGATGAGCCCGTGACATCAAAGCCTCACCAGCTTAGTGTACGCGAAGTCGAGGCGGACGTCGTCGCGGCAGCGACGACGGACGCCGAGACGAGCCCGTGACATCAGAGCCTCACCAGTTTAGTGTACGCGAAGTCGAGGCAGACGTCGTCGCGGCAGCGACAACGGACGCCGAGACGAGCCCGTGACATCAGAGCCTCACCAGCTTAGTGTACGCGAAGTCGAGGCGGACGTCGTCGCGGCAGCGACGACGGACGCCGAGACGAGCCCGTGACATCAGAGCCTCACCAGCTTAGTGTACGCGAAGTCGAGGCGGACGTCGTCGCGGCAGCGACGACGGACGCCGAGATGAGCTCGTGAGATCAGAGCCTCACCAGTTTAGTGTACGCGAAGTCGAGGCAGACGTCGTCGCGGCAGCGACAACGGACGCCGAGACGAGCCCGTGACATCAGAGCCTCACCAGCTTAGTGTACGCGAAGTCGAGGTGGACGTCGTCGCGGCAGCGACGACGGACGCCGAGACGAGCCCGTGACATCAGAGCCTCACCAACTATCTTAGGGTTTAGGGTGGGGGGGAGGATGGCACCCTTTTATATACCTTTCAAAATAAAAGGGAAACAGAACTGAACCACTGTTCTTAGTGTAGGTACGCGAAGTCGAGGCGAACGTCGTCGCGGCAGCGACGATGGACGCCGAGACGAGCGCGTGACATCAAAGCCTCACTAGCTTAGTGTATGCGAAGTCGAGGCGGACGTCGTCGCGGCAGCGACGACGGACGCCGAGACGAGCCCGTGACATAAGAGCCTCACCAGCTTACTGTAGGCGAAGTCGAGGCAGACGTCGTCGCGGCAGCGACAACGGACGCCGAGACGAGCCCGTGACATCAGAGCCTCACCAGCTTAGTGTACGCGAAGTCGAGGCGGACGTCGTCGCGGCAGCGACGACGGACGCTCAGACGAGCCCGTGTAATCAGAGCCTCACCAGCTATCTTACGGTTTAGGGCGGGGGGGGGGTGGTGGGAGGATGGCACACTTTTATATACCTTTCAAAATGAAAAGGAAACAAAAGTGAACCACTGTGCTTAGTGTAGGTACGCGAAGGCGAGGCGGACGTCATCGCGGCAGCGACGACGGACGCCGAGACGAGCCCGTAAAATCAAAGCCTCACCAGCTTAGTGTACGCGAAGTCGAGGCGGACGTCGTCGCGGCAGCGACGACGGACGCCGAGACGAGCCCGTGACATCAGAGCCTCACCAGTTTAGTGTACGCGAAGTCGAGGCAGACGTCGTCGCGGCAGCGACAACGGACGCCGAGACGAGCCCGTGACATCAGAGCCTCACCAGCTTAGTGTACGCGAAGTCGAGGCGGACGTCGTCGCGGCAGCGACCACGAACGCCGAGACGAGCCCGTGACATCAGAGCCTCACCAGCTTAGTGTACGCGAAGTCGAGGCGGACGTCGTCGCGGCAGCGACGACGGACGCCGAGATGAGCCCGTGAGATCAGAGCCTCACCAGTTTAGTGTACGCGAAGTCGAGGCAGACGTCATCGCGGCAGCGACAACGGACGCCGAGACGAGCCCGTGACATCAGAGCCTCACCAGCTTAGTGTACGCGAAGTCGAGGCGGACTTCGTCGCGGCAGCGACGACGGACGCCGAGACGAGCCCGTGACATCAGAGCCTCACCAACTATGTTAGGGTTTAGGGTGGGGGGGAGGATGGCACCCTTTTATATACCTTTCAAAATAAAAGGGAAACAGAACTGAACCACTGTGCTTAGTGTAGGTACGCGAAGTCGAGGCGAACGTCGTCGCGGCAGCGACGATGGACGCCGAGACGAGCCCGTGACATCAAAGCCTCACCAGCTTAGTGTATGCGAAGTCGAGGCGGACGTCGTCGCGGCAGCGACGACGGACGCCGAGACGAGCCCGTGACATAAGAGCCTCACCAGCTTACTGTACGCGAAGTCGAGGCAGACGTCGTCGCGGCAGCGACAACGGACGCCGAGACGAGCCCGTGACACCAGAGCCTCACCAGCTTAGTGTACGCGAAGTCGAGGCGGACGTCGTCGCGGCAGCGACGACGGATGCCGAGACGAGCCCGTGACATCAGAGCCTCACCAGCTTAGTGTACGCGAAGTCGAGGCGGACGTTGTCGCGGCAGCGACGACGGACGCCGAGATGAGCCCGTGAGATCAGAGCCTCACCAGTTTAGTGTACGCGAAGTCGAGGCAGACGTCGTCGCGGCAGCGACAACGGACGCCGAGACGAGCCCGTGACATCAGAGCCTCACCAGCTTAGTGTACGCGAAGTCGAGGCGGACGTCGTCGCGGCAGCGACGACGGAAGCCGAGACGAGCCCGTGACATCAGAGCCTCACCAGCTTAGTGTACCCGAAGTCGAGGCGAACATCGTCGCGGCAGCAACGACGGACGCCGAGACGAGCCCATGACATAAGAGCCTCACCAGCTTACTGTACGCGAAGTCGAGGCGGACGTCGTCGTGGCAACGACGACGGACGCAGAGACGAGCCCGTGACATCAAAGACTCACCAGCTTGGTGTACGCGAAGTCGAGGCGGACGTCGTCGCGGCAGCGACGACGGACGCTGAGACGAGCCCGTGACATCAGAGCCTCACCAGCTATCTTACTGTTTAGGGGAGGGGGTGGTGGGAGGATGGCACACTTTTATATACCTTTCAAAATAAAAGGGAAACAGAACTGAACCACTGTGCTTAGTGTAGGTACGCGAAGTCGAGGCGAACGTCGTCGCGGCAGCGACGATGGACGCCGAGACGAGCCCGTGACATCAAAGCCTCACCAGCTTAGTGTATGCGAAGTCAAGGCGGACGTCGTCGCGGCAGCGACGACGGACGCCGAGACGAGCCCGTGACATAAGAGCCTCACCAGCTTACTGTACGCGAAGTCGAGGCAGACGTCGTCGCGGCAGCGACAACGGACGCCGAGACGAGCCCGTGACACCAGAGCCTCACCAGCTTAGTGTACGCGAAGTCGAGGCGGACGTCGTCGCGGCAGCGACGACGGATGCCGAGACGAGCCCGTGACATCAGAGCCTCACCAGCTTAGTGTACGCGAAGTCGAGGCGGACGTTGTCGCGGCAGCGACGACGGACGCCGAGATGAGCCCGTGAGATCAGAGCCTCACCAGTTTAGTGTACGCGAAGTCGAGGCAGACGTCGTCGCGGCAGCGACAACGGACGCCGAGACGAGCCCGTGACATCAGAGCCTCACCAGCTTAGTGTACGCGAAGTCGAGGCGGACGTCGTCGCGGCAGCGACGACGGAAGCCGAGACGAGCCCGTGACATCAGAGCCTCACCAGCTTAGTGTACCCGAAGTCGAGGCGAACATCGTCGCGGCAGCAACGACGGACGCCGAGACGAGCCCATGACATAAGAGCCTCACCAGCTTACTGTACGCGAAGTCGAGGCGGACGTCGTCGTGGCAACGACGACGGACGCAGAGACGAGCCCGTGACATCAAAGACTCACCAGCTTGGTGTACGCGAAGTCGAGGCGGACGTCGTCGCGGCAGCGACGACGGACGCTGAGACGAGCCCGTGACATCAGAGCCTCACCAGCTATCTTACTGTTTAGGGGAGGGGGTGGTGGGAGGATGGCACACTTTTATATACCTTTCAAAATGAAAAGGAAACAGAAGTGAACCACTGTGCTTAGTGTAGGTACGCGAAGGCGAGGCGGACGTCATCGCGGCAGCGACGACGGACGCCGAGACGAGCCCGTGACATCAAAGCCTCACCAGCTTAGTGTACGCGAAGTCGAGGCGGACTTCGTCGCGGTAGCGACGACGGACGCCGAGACGAGCCCGTGACATCAGAGCCTTACCAGCTATCATAGGGATTAGGGTGGGGGGGGAGGATGGCACCCTTTTATATACCTTTCAAAATGAAAGGGAAACAAAAGTGAACCACTGTGCTTAGTGTAGGTACGCGAAGTTGAGGCGGACGTCGTCGCGGCAGCGACGACGGACGCCGAGATGAGCCCGTGACATCAAAGCCTCACCAGCTTAGTGTACGCGAAGTCGAGGCGGACGTCGTCGCGGCAGCGATGACGGACGCCGAGACGAGCCCGTGACATCAGAGCCTCACCAGTTTAGTGTACGCGAAGTCGAGGCAAACGTCGTCGCGGCAGCGACAACGGACGCCGAGACGAGCCCGTGACATCAGAGCCTCACCAGCTTAGTGTACGCGAAGTCGAGGCGGACGTCGTCGCGGCAGCGACCACGAACGCCGAGACGAGCCCGTGACATCAGAGCCTCACCAGCTTAGTGTACGCGAAGTCGAGGCGGACGTCGTCGCGGCAGCGACGACGGACGCCGAGATGAGCGCGTGAGATCAGAGGCTCACCAGTTTAGTGTACGCGAAGTCGAGGCAGACGTCATCGCGGCAGCGACAACGGACGCCGAGACGAGCCCGTGACATCAGAGCCTCACCAGCTTAGTGTACGCGAAGTCGAGGCGGACGTCGTCGCGGCAGCGACGACGGACGCCGAGACGAGCCCGTGACATCAGAGCCTCACCAACTATGTTAGGGTTTAGGGTGGGGGGGAGGATGGCACCCTTTTATATACCTTTCAAAATAAAAGGGAAACAGAACTGAACCACTGTGCTTAGTGTAGGTACGCGAAGTCGAGGCGAACGTCGTCGCGGCAGCGACGATGGACTCCGAGACGAGCCCGTGACATCAAAGCCTCACCAGCTTAGTGTATGCGAAGTCGAGGCGGACGTCGTCGCGGCAGCGACGACGGACGCCGAGACGAGCCCGTGACATAAGAGCCTCACCAGCTTACTGTACGCGAAGTCGAGGCAGACGTCGTCGCGGCAGCGACAACGGACGCCGAGACGAGCCCGTGACACCAGAGCCTCACCAGCTTAGTGTACGCGAAGTCGAGGCGGACGTCGTCGCGGCAGCGACGACGGATGCCGAGACGAGCCCGTGACATCAGAGCCTCACCAGCTTAGTGTACGCGAAGTCGAGGCGGACGTTGTCGCGGCAGCGACGACGGACGCCGAGATGAGCCCGTGAGATCAGAGCCTCACCAGTTTAGTGTACGCGAAGTCGAGGCAGACGTCGTCGCGGCAGCGACAACGGACGCCGAGACGAGCCCGTGACATCAGAGCCTCACCAGCTTAGTGTACGCGAAGTCGAGGCGGACGTCGTCGCGGCAGCGACGACGGAAGCCGAGACGAGCCCGTGACATCAGAGCCTCACCAGCTTAGTGTACCCGAAGTCGAGGCGAACATCGTCGCGGCAGCAACGACGGACGCCGAGACGAGCCCGTGACATAAGAGCCTCACCAGCTTACTGTACGCGAAGTCGAGGCGGACGTCGTCGTGGCAACGACGACGGACGCAGAGACGAGCCCGTGACATCAAAGACTCACCAGCTTGGTGTACGCGAAGTCGAGGCGGACGTCGTCGCGGCAGCGACGACGGACGCTGAGACGAGCCCGTGACATCAGAGCCTCACCAGCTATCTTACTGTTTAGGGAGGGGGGGTGGTGGGAGGATGGCACACTTTTATATACCTTTCAAAATGAAAAGGAAACAGAAGTGAACCACTGTGCTTAGTGTAGGTACGCGAAGGCGAGGCGGACGTCGTCGCGGCAGCGACGACGGTCGCCGAGATGAGCCTGTGACATCAAAGCCTCACCAGCTTAGTGTACGCGAAGTCGAGGCGGACGTCGTCGCGGCAGCGACGACGGACGCCGAGACGAGCCCATGACATCAGAGCCTCACCAGTTTAGTGTACGCGAAGTCGAGGCAGACGTCGTCGCGGCAGCGACAACGGACGCCGAGACGAGCCCGTGACATCAGAGCCTCACCAGCTTAGTGTACGCGAAGTCGAGGCGGACGTCGTCGCGGCAGCGACGACGGACGCCGAGACGAGCCCGTGACATCAGAGCCTCACCAGCTATCATAGGGATTAGGGTGGGGGGGAGGATGGCACCCTTTTATATACCTTTCAAAATTAAAGGGAAACAGAAGTGAACCACTGTGCTTAGTGTAGGTACGCGAAGTTGAGGCGGACGTCGTCGCGGCAACGACGACGGACGCCGAGACGAGCCCGTGACATCAAAGCCTCACCAGCTTAGTGTACGCGAAGTCGAGGCGGACGTCGTCGCGGCAGCGACGACGGACGCCGAGACGAGCCCGTGACATCAGAGCCTCACCAGTTTAGTGTACGCGAAGTCGAGGCAGACGTCGTCGCGGCAGCGACACCGGACGCCGAGACGAACCCGTGACATCAGAGCCTCACAACCTTCGTGAACGCGAAGTCGAGGCAGACGTCGTCGCGGCAGCGACGACGGACGCCGAGACGAGCCCGTGACATCAAAGCCTCACCAGCTTAGTGTACGCGAAGTCGAGGCGGACGTCGTCGCGGCAGCGACGACGGACGCCGAGACGAGCCCGTGACATAAGAGCCTCACCAGCTTACTGTACGCGAAGTCGAGGCGGACGTCGTCGTGGCAACGACGACGGACGCAGAGACGAGCCCGTGACATCAAAGACTAACCAGGTTGGTGTACGCGAAGTCGAGGCGGACGTCGTCGCGGCAGCGACGACGGACGCTGAGACGAGCCCGTGACATCAGAGCCTTACCAGCTATCATAGGGATTAGGGTGGGGGGGGAGGATGGCACCCTTTTATATACCTTTCAAAATGAAAGGGAAACAAAAGTGAACCACTGTGCTTAGTGTAGGTACGCGAAGTTGAGGCGGACGTCGTCGCGGCAGCGACGACGGACGCCGAGATGAGCCCGTGACATCAAAGCCTCACCAGCTTAGTGTACGCGAAGTCGAGGCGGACGTCGTCGCGGCAGCGACGACGAACGTCGAGACGAGCCCGTGAAATTAGAGCCTCACCAGATATCTTAGGGTTTAGGGTGGGGGGGAGGAGGGCACCCTTTTATATATCTTTCAAAATGAAAAGGAAACAGAAGTGAACCACTGTGCTTAGTGTAGGTACGCGAAGTTGAGGCAGACGTCGTCGCGGCAGCGACGACGGACGCCGAGACGAGCCCGTGACATCAAAGCCTCACCAGCTTAGTGTACGCGAAGTCGAGGCGGACGTCGTCGCGGCAGCGACGACGGACGCCGAGACGAGCCCGTGACATAAGAGCCTCACCAGCTTATTGTACGCGAAGTCGAGGCGGACGTCGTCGTGGCAACGACGACGGACGCAGAGACGAGCCCGTGACATCAAAGACTCACCAGCTTGGTGTACGGGAAGTCGAGGCGGACGTCGTCGCGGCAGCGACGACGGACGCTGAGACGAGCCCGTGACATCAGAGCCTCACCAGCTATCTTACTGTTTAGGGAGGGGGGGGTGGTGGGAGGATGGCACACTTTTATATACCTTTCAAAATGAAAAGGAAACAGAAGTGAACCACTGTGCTTAGTGTAGGTACGCGAAGGCGAGGCGGACGTCGTCGCGGCAGCGACGACGGTCGCCGAGATGAGCCCGTGACATCAAAGCCTCACCAGCTTAGTGTACGCGAAGTCGAGGCGGACGTCGTCGCGGCAGCGACGACGGACGCCGAGACGAGCCCGTGACATCAGAGCCTCACCAGTTTAGTGTACGCGAAGTCGAGGCAGACGTCGTCGCGGCAGCGACAACGGACGCCGAGACGAGCCCGTGACATCAGAGCCTCACCAGCTTAGTGTACGCGAAGTCGAGGCGGACGTCGTCGCGGCAGCGACGACGGACGCCGAGACGAGCCCGTGACATCAGAGCCTCACCAGCTTAGTGTACGCGAAGTCGAGGCGGACGTCGTCGCGGCAGCGACGACGGACGCCGAGATGAGCTCGTGAGATCAGAGCCTCACCAGTTTAGTGTACGCGAAGTCGAGGCAGACGTCGTCGCGGCAGCGACAACGGACGCCGAGACGAGCCCGTGACATCAGAGCCTCACCAGCTTAGTGTACGCGAAGTCGAGGTGGACGTCGTCGCGGCAGCGACGACGGACGCCGAGACGAGCCCGTGACATCAGAGCCTCACCAACTATCTTAGGGTTTAGGGTGGGGGGGAGGATGGCACCCTTTTATATACCTTTCAAAATAAAAGGGAAACAGAACTGAACCACTGTTCTTAGTGTAGGTACGCGAAGTCGAGGCGAACGTCGTCGCGGCAGCGACGATGGACGCCGAGACGAGCGCGTGACATCAAAGCCTCACTAGCTTAGTGTATGCGAAGTCGAGGCGGACGTCGTCGCGGCAGCGACGACGGACGCCGAGACGAGCCCGTGACATAAGAGCCTCACCAGCTTACTGTAGGCGAAGTCGAGGCAGACGTCGTCGCGGCAGCGACAACGGACGCCGAGACGAGCCCGTGACATCAGAGCCTCACCAGCTTAGTGTACGCGAAGTCGAGGCGGACGTCGTCGCGGCAGCGACGACGGACGCCGAGACGAGCCCGTGACATCAGAGCCTCACCAGCTTGGTGTACGCGAAGTCGAGGCGGACGTCGTCGCGGCAGCGACGACGGACGCTGAGACGAGCCCGTGTAATCAGAGCCTCACCAGCTATCTTACGGTTTAGGGCGGGGGGGGGGGGGTGGTGGGAGGATGGCACACTTTTATATACCTTTCAAAATGAAAAGGAAACAGAAGTGAACCACTGTGCTTAGTGTAGGTACGCGAAGGCGAGGCGGACGTCATCGCGGCAGCGACGACGGACGCCGAGACGAGCCCGTAAAATCAAAGCCTCACCAGCTTAGTGTACGCGAAGTCGAGGCGGACGTCGTCGCGGCAGCGACGACGGACGCCGAGACGAGCCCGTGACATCAGAGCCTCACCAGTTTAGTGTACGCGAAGTCGAGGCAGACGTCGTCGCGGCAACGACAACGGACGCCGAGACGAGCCCGTGACATCAGAGCCTCACCAGCTTAGTGTACGCGAAGTCGAGGCGGACGTCGTCGCGGCAGCGACCACGAACGCCGAGACGAGCCCGTGACATCAGAGCCTCACCAGCTTAGTGTACGCGAAGTCGAGGCGGACGTCGTCGCGGCAGCGACGACGGACGCCGAGATGAGCCCGTGAGATCAGAGCCTCACCAGTTTAGTGTACGCGAAGTCGAGGCAGACGTCATCGCGGCAGCGACAACGGACGCCGAGACGAGCCCGTGACATCAGAGCCTCACCAGCTTAGTGTACGCGAAGTCGAGGCGGACTTCGTCGCGGCAGCGACGACGGACGCCGAGACGAGCCCGTGACATCAGAGCCTCACCAACTATGTTAGGGTTTAGGGTGGGGGGGAGGATGGCACCCTTTTATATACCTTTCAAAATAAAAGGGAAACAGAACTGAACCACTGTGCTTAGTGTAGGTACGCGAAGTCGAGGCGAACGTCGTCGCGGCAGCGACGATGGACGCCGAGACGAGCCCGTGACATCAAAGCCTCACCAGCTTAGTGTATGCGAAGTCGAGGCGGACGTCGTCGCGGCAGCGACGACGGACGCCGAGACAAGCCCGTGACATAAGAGCCTCACCAGCTTACTGTACGCGAAGTCGAGGCAGACGTCGTCGCGGCAGCGACAACGGACGCCGAGACGAGCCCGTGACACCAGAGCCTCACCAGCTTAGTGTACGCGAAGTCGAGGCGGACGTCGTCGCGGCAGCGACGACGGATGCCGAGACGAGCCCGTGACATCAGAGCCTCACCAGCTTAGTGTACGCGAAGTCGAGGCGGACGTTGTCGCGGCAGCGACGACGGACGCCGAGATGAGCCCGTGAGATCAGAGCCTCACCAGTTTAGTGTACGCGAAGTCGAGGCAGACGTCGTCGCGGCAGCGACAACGGACGCCGAGACGAGCCCGTGACATCAGAGCCTCACCAGCTTAGTGTACGCGAAGTCGAGGCGGACGTCGTCGCGGCAGCGACGACGGAAGCCGAGACGAGCCCGTGACATCAGAGCCTCACCAGCTTAGTGTACCCGAAGTCGAGGCGAACATCGTCGCGGCAGCAACGACGGACGCCGAGACGAGCCCGTGACATAAGAGCCTCACCAGCTTACTGTACGCGAAGTCGAGGCGGACGTCGTCGTGGCAACGACGACGGACGCAGAGACGAGCCCGTGACATCAAAGACTCACCAGCTTGGTGTACGCGAAGTCGAGGCGGACGTCGTCGCGGCAGCGACGACGGACGCTGAGACGAGCCCGTGACATCAGAGCCTCACCAGCTATCTTACTGTTTAGGGGAGGGGGTGGTGGGAGGATGGCACACTTTTATATACCTTTCAAAATGAAAAGGAAACAGAAGTGAACCACTGTGCTTAGTGTAGGTACGCGAAGGCGAGGCGGACGTCATCGCGGCAGCGACGACGGACGCCGAGACGAGCCCGTGACATCAAAGCCTCACCAGCTTAGTGTACGCGAAGTCGAGGCGGACTTCGTCGCGGTAGCGACGACGGACGCCGAGACGAGCCCGTGACATCAGAGCCTTACCAGCTATCATAGGGATTAGGGTGGGGGGGGAGGATGGCACCCTTTTATATACCTTTCAAAATGAAAGGGAAACAAAAGTGAACCACTGTGCTTAGTGTAGGTACGCGAAGTTGAGGCGGACGTCGTCGCGGCAGCGACGACGGACGCCGAGATGAGCCCGTGACATAAAAGCCTCACCAGCTTAGTGTACGCGAAGTCGAGGCGGACGTCGTCGCGGCAGCGACGACGGACGCCGAGACGAGCCCGTGACATCAGAGCCTCACCAGTTTAGTGTACGCGAAGTCGAGGCAAACGTCGTCGCAGCAGCGACAACGGACGCCGAGACGAGCCCGTGACATCAGAGCCTCACCAGCTTAGTGTACGCGAAGTCGAGGCGGACGTCGTCGCGGCAGCGACCACGAACGCCGAGACGAGCCCGTGACATCAGAGCCTCACCAGCTTAGTGTACGCGAAGTCGAGGCGGACGTCGTCGCGGCAGCGACGACGGACGCCGAGATGAGCCCGTGAGATCAGAGGCTCACCAGTTTAGTGTACGCGAAGTCGAGGCAGACGTCATCGCGGCAGCGACAACGGACGCCGAGACGAGCCCGTGACATCAGAGCCTCACCAGCTTAGTGTACGCGAAGTCGAGGCGGACGTCGTCGCGGCAGCGACGACGGACGCCGAGACGATCCCGTGACATCAGAGCCTCACCAACTATGTTAGGGTTTAGGGTGGGGGGGAGGATGGCACCCTTTTATATACCTTTCAAAATAAAAGGGAAACAGAACTGAACCACTGTGCTTAGTGTAGGTACGCGAAGTCGAGGCGAACGTCGTCGCGGCAGCGACGATGGACTCCGAGACGAGCCCGTGACATCAAAGCCTCACCAGCTTAGTGTATGCGAAGTCGAGGCGGACGTCGTCGCGGCAGCGACGACGGACGCCGAGACGATCCCGTGACATAAGAGCCTCACCAGCTTACTGTACGCGAAGTCGAGGCAGACGTCGTCGCGGCAGCGACAACGGACGCTGAGACGAGCCCGTGACACCAGAGCCTCACCAGCTTAGTGTACGCGAAGTCGAGGCGGACGTCGTCGCGGCAGCGACGACGGATGCCGAGACGAGCCCGTGACATCAGAGCCTCACCAGCTTAGTATACGCGAAGTCGAGGCGGACGTTGTCGCGGCAGCGACGACGGACGCCGAGATGAGCCCGTGAGATCAGAGCCTCACCAGTTTAGTGTACGCGAAGTCGAGGCAGACGTCGTCGCGGCAGCGACAACGGACGCCGAGACGAGCCCGTGACATCAGAGCCTCACCAGCTTAGTGTACGCGAAGTCGAGGCGGACGTCGTCGCGGCAGCGACGACGGAAGCCGAGACGAGCCCGTGACATCAGAGCCTCACCAGCTTAGTGTACCCGAAGTCGAGGCGAACATCGTCGCGGCAGCAACGACGGACGCCGAGACGAGCCCGTGACATAAGAGCCTCACCAGCTTACTGTACGCGAAGTCGAGGCGGACGTCGTCGTGGCAACGACGACGGACGCAGAGACGAGCCCGTGACATCAAAGACTCACCAGCTTGGTGTACGCGAAGTCGAGGCGGACGTCGTCGCGGCAGCGACGACGGACGCTGAGACGAGCCCGTGACATCAGAGCCTCACTAGCTATCTTACTGTTTAGGGAGGGGGGGGTGGTGGGAGGATGGCACACTTTTATATACCTTTCAAAATGAAAAGGAAACAGAAGTGAACCACTGTGCTTAGTGTAGGTACGCGAAGGCGAGGCGGACGTCGTCGCGGCAGCGACGACGGTCGCCGAGATGAGCCCGTGACATCAAAGCCTCACCAGCTTAGTGTACGCGAAGTCGAGGCGGACGTCGTCGCGGCAGCGACGACGGACGCCGAGACGAGCCCATGACATCAGAGCCTCACCAGTTTAGTGTACGCGAAGTCGAGGCAGACGTCGTCGCGGCAGCGACAACGGACGCCGAGACGAGCCCGTGACATCAGAGCCTCACCAGCTTAGTGTACGCGAAGTCGAGGCGGACGTCGTCGCGGCAGCGACGACGGACGCCGAGACGAGCCCGTGACATCAGAGCCTCACAAGCTATCATAGGGATTAGGGTGGGGGGGAGGATGGCACCCTTTTATATACCTTTCAAAATTAAAGGGAAACAGAAGTGAACCACTGTGCTTAGTGTAGGTACGCGAAGTTGAGGCGGACGTCGTCGCGGCAACGACGACGGACGCCGAGACGAGCCCGTGACATCAAAGCCTCACCAGCTTAGTGTACGCGAAGTCGAGGCGGACGTCGTCGCGGCAGCGACGACGGAAGCCGAGACGAGCCCGTGACATCAGAGCCTCACCAGCTTAGTGTACCCGAAGTCGAGGCGAACATCGTCGCGGCAGCAACGACGGACGCCGAGACGAGCCCGTGACATAAGAGCCTCACCAGCTTACTGTACGCGAAGTCGAGGCGGACGTCGTCGTGGCAACGACGACGGACGCAGAGACGAGCCCGTGACATCAAAGACTCACCAGCTTGGTGTACGCGAAGTCGAGGCGGACGTCGTCGCGGCAGCGACGACGGACGCTGAGACGAGCCCGTGACATCAGAGCCTCACCAGCTATCTTACTGTTTAGGGAGGGGGGGTGGTGGGAGGATGGCACACTTTTATATACCTTTCAAAATGAAAAGGAAACAGAAGTGAACCACTGTGCTTAGTGTAGGTACGCGAAGGCGAGGCGGACGTCGTCGCGGCAGCGACGACGGTCGCCGAGATGAGCCCGTGACATCAAAGCCTCACCAGCTTAGTGTACGCGAAGTCGAGGCGGACGTCGTCGCGGCAGCGACGACGGACGCCGAGACGAGCCCATGACATCAGAGCCTCACCAGTTTAGTGTACGCGAAGTCGAGGCAGACGTCGTCGCGGCAGCGACAACGGACGCCGAGACGAGCCCGTGACATCAGAGCCTCACCAGCTTAGTGTACGCGAAGTCGAGGCGGACGTCGTCGCGGCAGCGACGACGGACGCCGAGACGAGCCCGTGACATCAGAGCCTCACCAGCTATCATAGGGATTAGGGTGGGGGGGAGGATGGCACCCTTTTATATACCTTTCAAAATTAAAGGGAAACAGAAGTGAACCACTGTGCTTAGTGTAGGTACGCGAAGTTGAGGCGGACGTCGTCGCGGCAACGACGACGGACGCCGAGACGAGCCCGTGACATCAAAGCCTCACCAGCTTAGTGTACGCGAAGTCGAGGCGGACGTCGTCGCGGCAGCGACGACGGACGCCGAGACGAGCCCGTGACATCAGAGCCTCACCAGTTTAGTGTACGCGAAGTCGAGGCAGACGTCGTCGCGGCAGCGACACCGGACGCCGAGACGAACCCGTGACATCAGAGCCTCACAACCTTCGTGAACGCGAAGTCGAGGCAGACGTCGTCGCGGCAGCGACGACGGACGCCGAGACGAGCCCGTGACATCAAAGCCTCACCAGCTTAGTGTACGCGAAGTCGAGGCGGACGTCGTCGCGGCAGCGACGACGGACGCCGAGACGAGCCCGTGACATAAGAGCCTCACCAGCTTACTGTACGCGAAGTCGAGGCGGACGTCGTCGTGGCAACGACGACGGACGCAGAGACGAGCCCGTGACATCAAAGACTAACCAGGTTGGTGTACGCGAAGTCGAGGTGGACGTCGTCGCGGCAGCGACGACGGACGCTGAGACGAGCCCGTGACATCAGAGCCTCACCAGCTATCTTAGGGTTTAGGGTAGGGGGGAGGATGGCACCCTTTTATATATCTTTCAAAATGAAAAGGAAACAGAAGTGAACCACTGTGCTTAGTGTAGGTACGCGAAGTCGAGGCGGACGTCGTCGCGGCAGCGACGACGGACGCTGAGACGAGCCCGTGACATCAGAGCCTCACCAGCTATCTTAGGGTTTAGGGTGGGGGGGAGGATGGCACCCTTTTATATATCTTTCAAAATGAAAAGGAAACAGAAGTGAACCACTTTGCTTAGTGTAGGTACGCGAAGTCGAGGCGGACGTCGTCGCGGCAGCGACGACGGACGCCGAGACGAGCCCGTGACATCAAAGCCTCACCAGCTTAGTGTACGCGAAGTCAAGGCGGACGTCGTCGCGGCAGCGACGACGGACGCCGAGACGAGCCCGTGACATAAGAGCCTCACCAGCTTACTGTACGCGAAGTCGAGGCGGACGTCGTCGTGGCAACGACGACGGATGCAGAGACGAGCCCGTGACATCAAAGACTCACCAGCTTGGTGTACGCGAAGTCGAGGCGGACGTCGTCGCGGCAGCGACGACGGACGCTGAGACGAGCCCGTGACATCAGAGCCTCACCAGCTATCTTAGGGTTTAGGGTGGGGGGAGGATGGCACCCTTTTATATATCTTTCAAAATGAAAAGGAAACAGAAGTGAACCACTGTGCTTAGTGTAGGTACGCGAAGTCGAGGCGGACGTCGTCGCGGCAGCGACCACGAACGCAGAGACGAGCCCGTGACATCAGAGCCTCACCAGCTTAGTGTACGCGAAGTCGAGGCGGACGTCGTCGCGGCAGCGACGACGTACGCCGAGATGAGCCCGTGAGATCAGAGCCTCACCAGTTTAGTGTACGCGAAGTCGAGGCAGACGTCATCGCGGCAGCGACAACGGACGCCGAGACGAGCCCGTGACATCAGAGCCTCACCAGCTTAGTGTACGCGAAGTCGAGGCGGACGTCGTCGCGGCAGCAACGACGGACGCCGAGACGAGCCCGTGACATCAGAGCCTCACCAGCTATCATAGGGATTAGGGTGGGGGGGAGGATGGCACCCTTTTATATACCTTTCAAAATTAAAGGGAAACAGAAGTGAACCACTGTGCTTAGTGTAGGTACGCGAAGTTGAGGCGGACGTCGTCGCGGCAACGACGACGGACGCCGAGACGAGCCCGTGACATCAAAGCCTCACCAGCTTAGTGTACGCGAAGTCGAGGCGGACGTCGTCGCGGCAGCGACGACGGACGCCGAGACGAGCCCGTGACATCAGAGCCTCACCAGTTTAGTGTACGCGAAGTCGAGGCAGACGTCGTCGCGGCAGCGACACCGGACGCCGAGACGAACCCGTGACATCAGAGCCTCACAACCTTCGTGAACGCGAAGTCGAGGCAGACGTCGTCGCGGCAGCGACGACGGACGCCGAGACGAGCCCGTGACATCAAAGCCTCACCAGCTTAGTGTACGCGAAGTCGAGGCGGACGTCGTCGCGGCAGCGACGACGGACGCCGAGACGAGCCCGTGACATAAGAGCCTCACCAGCTTACTGTACGCGAAGTCGAGGCGGACGTCGTCGTGGCAACGACGACGGACGCAGAGACGAGCCCGTGACATCAAAGACTAACCAGGTTGGTGTACGCGAAGTCGAGGCGGACGTCGTCGCGGCAGCGACGACGGACGCTGAGACGAGCCCGTGACATCAGAGCCTCACCAGCTATCTTAGGGTTTAGGGTGGGGGGGAGGATGGCACCCTTTTATATATCTTTCAAAATGAAAAGGAAACAGAAGTGAACCACTGTGCTTAGTGTAGGTACGCGAAGTCGAGGCGGACGTCGTCGCGGCAGCGACGACGGACGCCGAGACGAGCCCGTGACATCAAAGCCTCACCAGCTTAGTGTACGCGAAGTCAAGGCGGACGTCGTCGCGGCAGCGACGACGGACGCCGAGACGAGCCCGTGACATAAGAGCCTCACCAGCTTACTGTACGCGAAGTCGAGGCGGACGTCGTCGTGGCAACGACGACGGACGCAGAGACGAGACCGTGACATCAAAGACTCACCAGCTTGGTGTACGCGAAGTCGAGGCGGACGTCGTCGCGGCAGCGACGACGGACGCTGAGACGAGCCCGTGACATCAGAGCCTCACCAGCTATCTTAGGGTTTAGGGTGGGGGGAGGATGGCACCCTTTTATATATCTTTCAAAATGAAAAGGAAACAGAAGTGAACCACTGTGCTTAGTGTAGGTACGCGAAGTCGAGGCGGACGTCGTCGCGGCAGCGACCACGAACGCAGAGACGAGCCCGTGACATCAGAGCCTCACCAGCTTAGTGTACGCGAAGTCGAGGCGGACGTCGTCGCGGCAGCGACGACGTACGCCGAGATGAGCCCGTGAGATCAGAGCCTCACCAGTTTAGTGTACGCGAAGTCGAGGCAGACGTCATCGCGGCAGCGACAACGGACGCCGAGACGAGCCCGTGACATCAGAGCCTCACCAGCTTAGTGTACGCGAAGTCGAGGCGGACGTCGTCGCGGCAGCAACGACGGACGCCGAGACGAGCCCGTGACATCAGAGCCTCACCAACTATGTTAGGGTTTAGGGTGGGGGGGGTGGTGGGAGGATGGCACCCTTTTATATACCTTTCAAAATAAAAGGGAAACAGAACTGAACCACTGTGCTTAGTGTAGGTACGCGAAGTCGAGGCGAACGTCGTCGCGGCAGCGACGATGGACGCCGAGACGAGCCCGTGACATCAAAGCCTCACCAGCTTAGTGTATGCGAAGTCGAGGCGGACGTCGTCGCGGCAGCGACGACGGACGCCGAGACGAGCCCGTGACATAAGAGCCTCACCAGCTTACTGTACGCGAAGTCGAGGCAGACGTCGTCGCGGCAGCGACAACGGACGCCGAGACGAGCCCGTGACACCAGAGCCTCACCAGCTTAGTGTACGCGAAGTCGAGGCGGACGTCGTCGCGGCAGCGACGACGGATGCCGAGACGAGCCCGTGACATCAGAGCCTCACCAGCTTAGTGTACGCGAAGTCGAGGCGGACGTTATCGCGGCAGCGACGACGGACGCCGAGATGAGCCCGTGAGATCAGAGCCTCACCAGTTTAGTGTACGCGAAGTCGAGGCAGACGTCGTCGCGGCAGCGACAACGGACGCCGAGACGAGCCCGTGACATCAGAGCCTCACCAGCTTAGTGTACGCGAAGTCGAGGCGGACGTCGTCGCGGCAGCGACGACGGAAGCCGAGACGAGCCCATGACATCAGAGCCTCACCAGCTTAGTGTACCCGAAGTCGAGGCGAACATCGTCGCGGCAGCAACGACGGACGCCGAGACGAGCCCGTGACATAAGAGCCTCACCAGCTTACTGTACGCGAAGTCGAGGCGGACGTCATCGTGGCAACGACGACGGACGCAGAGACGAGCCCGTGACATCAAAGACTCACCAGCTTGGTGTACGCGAAGTCGAGGCGGACGTCGTCGCGGCAGCGACGAAGGACGCGGAGACGAGCCCGTGACATCAGAGCCTCACCAGCTATCTTACTGTTTAGGGAGGGGGGGTGGTGGGAGGATGGCACACTTTTATATACCTTTCAAAATGAAAAGGAAACAAAAGTGAACCACTGTGCTTAGTGTAGGTACGCGAAGGCGAGGCGGACGTCGTCGCGGCAGCGACGACGGTCGCCGAGATGAGCCCGTGACATCAAAGCCTCACCAGCTTAGTGTACGCGAAGTCGAGGCGGACGTCGTCGCGGCAGCGACGACGGACGCCGAGACGAGCCCGTGACATCAGAGCCTCACCAGTTTAGTGTACGCGAAGTCGAGGCAGACGTCGTCGCGGCAGCGACAACGGACGCCGAGACGAGCCCGTGACATCAGAGCCTCACCAGCTTAGTGTACGCGAAGTCGAGGCGGACGTCGTCGCGGCAGCGACGACGGACGCCGAGACGAGCCCGTGACATCAGAGCCTCACCAGCTATCATAGGGATTAGGGTGGGGGGGAGGATGGCACCCTTTTATATACCTTTCAAAATTAAAGGGAAACAGAAGTGAACCACTGTGCTTAGTGTAGGTACGCGAAGTTGAGGCGGACGTCGTCGCGGCAACGACGACGGACGCCGAGACGAGCCCGTGACATCAAAGCCTCACCAGCTTAGTGTACGCGAAGTCGAGGCGGACGTCGTCGCGGCAGCGACGATGGACGCCGAGACGAGCCCGTGACATCAGAGCCTCACCAGTTTAGTGTACGCGAAGTCGAGGCAGACGTCGTCGCGGCAGCGACACCGGACGCCGAGACGAACCCGTGACATCAGAGCCTCACAACCTTCGTGAACGCGAAGTCGAGGCAGACGTCGTCGCGGCAGCGACGACGGACGCCGAGACGAGCCCGTGACATCAAAGCCTCACCAGCTTAGTGTACGCGAAGTCGAGGCGGACGTCGTCGCGGCAGCGACGACGGACGCCGAGACGAGCCCGTGACATAAGAGCCTCACCAGCTTACTGTACGCGAAGTCGAGGCGGACGTCGTCGTGGCAACGACGACGGACGCAGAGACGAGCCCGTGACATCAAAGACTAACCAGGTTGGTGTACGCGAAGTCGAGGCGGACGTCGTCGCGGCAGCGACGACGGACGCTGAGACGAGCCCGTGACATCAGAGCCTCACCAGCTATCTTAGGGTTTAGGGTGGGGGGGAGGATGGCACCCTTTTATATATCTTTCAAAATGAAAAGGAAACAGAAGTGAACCACTGTGCTTAGTGTAGGTACGCGAAGTCGAGGCGGACGTCGTCGCGGCAGCGACGACGGACGCCGAGACGAGCCCGTGACATCAAAGCCTCACCAGCTTAGTGTACGCGAAGTCAAGGCGGACGTCGTCGCGGCAGCGACGACGGACGCCGAGACGAGCCCGTGACATAAGAGCCTCACCAGCTTACTGTACGCGAAGTCGAGGCGGACGTCGTCGTGGCAACGACGACGGACGCAGAGACGAGACCGTGACATCAAAGACTCACCAGCTTGGTGTACGCGAAGTCGAGGCGGACGTCGTCGCGGCAGCGACGACGGACGCTGAGACGAGCCCGTGACATCAGAGCCTCACCAGCTATCTTAGGGTTTAGGGTGGGGGGAGGATGGCACCCTTTTATATATCTTTCAAAATGAAAAGGAAACAGAAGTGAACCACTGTGCTTAGTGTAGGTACGCGAAGTCGAGGCGGACGTCGTCGCGGCAGCGACCACGAACGCAGAGACGAGCCCGTGACATCAGAGCCTCACCAGCTTAGTGTACGCGAAGTCGAGGCGGACGTCGTCGCGGCAGCGACGACGTACGCCGAGATGAGCCCGTGAGATCAGAGCCTCACCAGTTTAGTGTACGCGAAGTCGAGGCAGACGTCATCGCGGCAGCGACAACGGACGCCGAGACGAGCCCGTGACATCAGAGCCTCACCAGCTTAGTGTACGCGAAGTCGAGGCGGACGTCGTCGCGGCAGCAACGACGGACGCCGAGACGAGCCCGTGACATCAGAGCCTCACCAACTATGTTAGGGTTTAGGGTGGGGGGGGTGGTGGGAGGATGGCACCCTTTTATATACCTTTCAAAATAAAAGGGAAACAGAACTGAACCACTGTGCTTAGTGTAGGTACGCGAAGTCGAGGCGAACGTCGTCGCGGCAGCGACGATGGACGCCGAGACGAGCCCGTGACATCAAAGCCTCACCAGCTTAGTGTATGCGAAGTCGAGGCGGACGTCGTCGCGGCAGCGACGACGGACGCCGAGACGAGCCCGTGACATAAGAGCCTCACCAGCTTACTGTACGCGAAGTCGAGGCAGACGTCGTCGCGGCAGCGACAACGGACGCCGAGACGAGCCCGTGACACCAGAGCCTCACCAGCTTAGTGTACGCGAAGTCGAGGCGGACGTCGTCGCGGCAGCGACGACGGATGCCGAGACGAGCCCGTGACATCAGAGCCTCACCAGCTTAGTGTACGCGAAGTCGAGGCGGACGTTATCGCGGCAGCGACGACGGACGCCGAGATGAGCCCGTGAGATCAGAGCCTCACCAGTTTAGTGTACGCGAAGTCGAGGCAGACGTCGTCGCGGCAGCGACAACGGACGCCGAGACGAGCCCGTGACATCAGAGCCTCACCAGCTTAGTGTACGCGAAGTCGAGGCGGACGTCGTCGCGGCAGCGACGACGGAAGCCGAGACGAGCCCATGACATCAGAGCCTCACCAGCTTAGTGTACCCGAAGTCGAGGCGAACATCGTCGCGGCAGCAACGACGGACGCCGAGACGAGCCCGTGACATAAGAGCCTCACCAGCTTACTGTACGCGAAGTCGAGGCGGACGTCATCGTGGCAACGACGACGGACGCAGAGACGAGCCCGTGACATCAAAGACTCACCAGCTTGGTGTACGCGAAGTCGAGGCGGACGTCGTCGCGGCAGCGACGAAGGACGCGGAGACGAGCCCGTGACATCAGAGCCTCACCAGCTATCTTACTGTTTAGGGAGGGGGGGTGGTGGGAGGATGGCACACTTTTATATACCTTTCAAAATGAAAAGGAAACAAAAGTGAACCACTGTGCTTAGTGTAGGTACGCGAAGGCGAGGCGGACGTCGTCGCGGCAGCGACGACGGTCGCCGAGATGAGCCCGTGACATCAAAGCCTCACCAGCTTAGTGTACGCGAAGTCGAGGCGGACGTCGTCGCGGCAGCGACGACGGACGCCGAGACGAGCCCGTGACATCAGAGCCTCACCAGTTTAGTGTACGCGAAGTCGAGGCAGACGTCGTCGCGGCAGCGACAACGGACGCCGAGACGAGCCCGTGACATCAGAGCCTCACCAGCTTAGTGTACGCGAAGTCGAGGCGGACGTCGTCGCGGCAGCGACGACGGACGCCGAGACGAGCCCGTGACATCAGAGCCTCACCAGCTATCATAGGGATTAGGGTGGGGGGGAGGATGGCACCCTTTTATATACCTTTCAAAATTAAAGGGAAACAGAAGTGAACCACTGTGCTTAGTGTAGGTACGCGAAGTTGAGGCGGACGTCGTCGCGGCAACGACGACGGACGCCGAGACGAGCCCGTGACATCAAAGCCTCACCAGCTTAGTGTACGCGAAGTCGAGGCGGACGTCGTCGCGGCAGCGACGATGGACGCCGAGACGAGCCCGTGACATCAGAGCCTCACCAGTTTAGTGTACGCGAAGTCGAGGCAGACGTCGTCGCGGCAGCGACACCGGACGCCGAGACGAACCCGTGACATCAGAGCCTCACAACCTTCGTGAACGCGAAGTCGAGGCAGACGTCGTCGCGGCAGCGACGACGGACGCCGAGACGAGCCCGTGACATCAAAGCCTCACCAGCTTAGTGTACGCGAAGTCGAGGCGGACGTCGTCGCGGCAGCGACGACGGACGCCGAGACGAGCCCGTGACATAAGAGCCTCACCAGCTTACTGTACGCGAAGTCGAGGCGGACGTCGTCGTGGCAACGACGACGGACGCAGAGACGAGCCCGTGACATCAAAGACTAACCAGGTTGGTGTACGCGAAGTCGAGGCGGACGTCGTCGCGGCAGCGACGACGGACGCTGAGACGAGCCCGTGACATCAGAGCCTCACCAGCTATCTTAGGGTTTAGGGTGGGGGGGAGGATGGCACCCTTTTATATATCTTTCAAAATGAAAAGGAAACAGAAGTGAACCACTGTGCTTAGTGTAGGTACGCGAAGTCGAGGCGGACGTCGTCGCGGCAGCGACGACGGACGCCGAGACGAGCCCGTGACATCAAAGCCTCACCAGCTTAGTGTACGCGAAGTCAAGGCGGACGTCGTCGCGGCAGCGACGACGGACGCCGAGACGAGCCCGTGACATAAGAGCCTCACCAGCTTACTGTACGCGAAGTCGAGGCGGACGTCGTCGTGGCAACGACGACGGACGCAGAGACGAGACCGTGACATCAAAGACTCACCAGCTTGGTGTACGCGAAGTCGAGGCGGACGTCGTCGCGGCAGCGACGACGGACGCTGAGACGAGCCCGTGACATCAGAGCCTCACCAGCTATCTTAGGGTTTAGGGTGGGGGGAGGATGGCACCCTTTTATATATCTTTCAAAATGAAAAGGAAACAGAAGTGAACCACTGTGCTTAGTGTAGGTACGCGAAGTCGAGGCGGACGTCGTCGCGGCAGCGACCACGAACGCAGAGACGAGCCCGTGACATCAGAGCCTCACCAGCTTAGTGTACGCGAAGTCGAGGCGGACGTCGTCGCGGCAGCGACGACGTACGCCGAGATGAGCCCGTGAGATCAGAGCCTCACCAGTTTAGTGTACGCGAAGTCGAGGCAGACGTCATCGCGGCAGCGACAACGGACGCCGAGACGAGCCCGTGACATCAGAGCCTCACCAGCTTAGTGTACGCGAAGTCGAGGCGGACGTCGTCGCGGCAGCAACGACGGACGCCGAGACGAGCCCGTGACATCAGAGCCTCACCAACTATGTTAGGGTTTAGGGTGGGGGGGGTGGTGGGAGGATGGCACCCTTTTATATACCTTTCAAAATAAAAGGGAAACAGAACTGAACCACTGTGCTTAGTGTAGGTACGCGAAGTCGAGGCGAACGTCGTCGCGGCAGCGACGATGGACGCCGAGACGAGCCCGTGACATCAAAGCCTCACCAGCTTAGTGTATGCGAAGTCGAGGCGGACGTCGTCGCGGCAGCGACGACGGACGCCGAGACGAGCCCGTGACATAAGAGCCTCACCAGCTTACTGTACGCGAAGTCGAGGCAGACGTCGTCGCGGCAGCGACAACGGACGCCGAGACGAGCCCGTGACACCAGAGCCTCACCAGCTTAGTGTACGCGAAGTCGAGGCGGACGTCGTCGCGGCAGCGACGACGGATGCCGAGACGAGCCCGTGACATCAGAGCCTCACCAGCTTAGTGTACGCGAAGTCGAGGCGGACGTTATCGCGGCAGCGACGACGGACGCCGAGATGAGCCCGTGAGATCAGAGCCTCACCAGTTTAGTGTACGCGAAGTCGAGGCAGACGTCGTCGCGGCAGCGACAACGGACGCCGAGACGAGCCCGTGACATCAGAGCCTCACCAGCTTAGTGTACGCGAAGTCGAGGCGGACGTCGTCGCGGCAGCGACGACGGAAGCCGAGACGAGCCCATGACATCAGAGCCTCACCAGCTTAGTGTACCCGAAGTCGAGGCGAACATCGTCGCGGCAGCAACGACGGACGCCGAGACGAGCCCGTGACATAAGAGCCTCACCAGCTTACTGTACGCGAAGTCGAGGCGGACGTCATCGTGGCAACGACGACGGACGCAGAGACGAGCCCGTGACATCAAAGACTCACCAGCTTGGTGTACGCGAAGTCGAGGCGGACGTCGTCGCGGCAGCGACGAAGGACGCGGAGACGAGCCCGTGACATCAGAGCCTCACCAGCTATCTTACTGTTTAGGGAGGGGGGGTGGTGGGAGGATGGCACACTTTTATATACCTTTCAAAATGAAAAGGAAACAAAAGTGAACCACTGTGCTTAGTGTAGGTACGCGAAGGCGAGGCGGACGTCGTCGCGGCAGCGACGACGGTCGCCGAGATGAGCCCGTGACATCAAAGCCTCACCAGCTTAGTGTACGCGAAGTCGAGGCGGACGTCGTCGCGGCAGCGACGACGGACGCCGAGACGAGCCCGTGACATCAGAGCCTCACCAGTTTAGTGTACGCGAAGTCGAGGCAGACGTCGTCGCGGCAGCGACAACGGACGCCGAGACGAGCCTGTGACATCAGAGCCTCACCAGCTTAGTGTACGCGAAGTCGAGGCGGACGTCGTCGCGGCAGCGACGACGGACGCCGAGACGAGCCCGTGACATCAGAGCCTCACCAGCTATCATAGGGATTAGGGTGGGGGGGAGGATGGCACCCTTTTATATACCTTTCAAAATTAAAGGGAAACAGAAGTGAACCACTGTGCTTAGTGTAGGTACGCGAAGTTGAGGCGGACGTCGTCGCGGCAACGACGACGGACGCCGAGACGAGCCCGTGACATCAAAGCCTCACCAGCTTAGTGTACGCGAAGTCGAGGCGGACGTCGTCGCGGCAGCGACGACGGACGCCGAGACGAGCCCGTGACATCAGAGCCTCACCAGTTTAGTGTACGCGAAGTCGAGGCAGACGTCGTCGCGGCAGCGACACCGGACGCCGAGACAAACCCGTGACATCAGAGCCTCACAACCTTCGTGAACGCGAAGTCGAGGCAGACGTCGTCGCGGCAGCGACGACGGACGCCGAGACGAGCCCGTGACATCAAAGCCTCACCAGCTTAGTGTACGCGAAGTCGAGGCGGACGTCGTCGCGGCAGCGACGACGGACGCCGAGACGAGCCCGTGACATAAGAGCCTCACCAGCTTACTGTACGCGAAGTCGAGGCGGACGTCGTCGTGGCAACGACGACGGACGCAGAGACGAGCCCGTGACATCAAAGACTCACCAGCTTGGTGTACGCGAACTCGAGGCGGACGTCGTCGCGGCAGCGACGACGGACGCTGAGACGAGCCCGTGACATCAGAGCCTCACCAGCTATCTTACTGTTTAGGGAGGGGGGGTGGTGGGAGGATGGCACACTTTTATATACCTTTCAAAATGAAAAGGAAACAGAAGTGAACCACTGTGCTTAGTGTAGGTACGCGAAGGCGAGGCGGACGTCGTCGCGGCAGCGACGACGGTCGCCGAGATGAACCCGTGACATCAAAGCCTCAGCAGCTTAGTGTACGCGAAGTCGAGGCGGACGTCGTCGCGGCAGCGACGACGGACGCCGAGACGAGCCCATGACATCAGAGCCTCACCAGTTTAGTGTACGCGAAGTCGAGGCAGACGTCGTCGCGGCAGCGACAACGGACGCCGAGACGAGCCCGTGACATCAGAGCCTAACCAGCTTAGTGTACGCGAAGTCGAGGCGGACGTCGTCGCGGCAGCGACGACGGACGCCGAGACGAGCCCGTGACATCAGAGCCTCACCAGCTATCATAGGGATTAGGGTGGGGGGGAGGATGGCACCCTTTTATATACCTTTCAAAATTAAAGGGAAACAGAAGTGAACCACTGTGCTTAGTGTAGGTACGCGAAGTTGAGGCGGACGTCGTCGCGGCAACGACGACGGACGCCGAGACGAGCCCGTGACATCAAAGCCTCACCAGCTTAGTGTACGCGAAGTCGAGGCGGACGTCGTCGCGGCAGCGACGACGGACGCCGAGACGAGCCCGTGACATCAGAGCCTCACCAGTTTAGTGTACGCGAAGTCGAGGCAGACGTCGTCGCGGCAGCGACACCGGACGCCGAGACGAACCCGTGACATCAGCGCCTCACAACCTTCATGAACGCGAAGTCGAGGCAGACGTCGTCGCGGCAGCGACGACGGACGCCGAGACGAGCCCGTGACATCAAAGCCTCACCAGCTTAGTGTACGCGAAGTCGAGGCGGACGTCGTCGCGGCAGCGACGACGGACGCCGAGACGAGCCCGTGACATAAGAGCCTCACCAGCTTACTGTACGCGAAGTCGAGGCGGACGTCGTCGTGGCAACGACGACGGACGCAGAGACGAGCCCGTGACATCAAAGACTCACCACCTTGGTGTACGCGAAGTCGAGGCGGACGTCGTCGCGGCAGCGACGACGGACGCTGAGACGAGCCCGTGACATCAGAGCCTCACCAGCTATCTTAGGGTTTAGGGTGGGGGGGAGGATGGCACCCTTTTATATATCTTTCAAAATGAAAAGGAAACAGAAGTGAACCACTGTGCTTAGTGTAGGTACGCGAAGTCGAGGCGGACGTCGTCGCGGCAGCGACGACGGACGCCGAGACGAGCCCGTGACATCAAAGCCTCACCAGCTTAGTGGACGCGAAATCAAGGCGGACGTCGTCGCGGCAGCGACGACGGACGCCGAGACGAGCCCGTGACATAAGAGCCTCACCAGCTTACTGTACGCGAAGTCGAGGCGGACGTCGTCGTGGCAACGACGACGGACGCAGAGACGAGCCCGTGACATCAAAGACTCACCAGCTTGGTGTACGCGAAGTCGAGGCGGACGTCGTCGCGGCAGCGACGACGGACGCTGAGACGAGCCCGTGACATCAGAGCCTCACCAGCTATCTTAGGGTTTAGGATGGGGGGGAGGATGGCACCCTTTTATATATCTTTCAAAATAAAAGGGAAACAGAACTGAACCACTGTGCTTAGTGTAGGTACGCGAAGTCGAGGCGAACGTCGTCGCGGCAGCGACGATGGACGCCGAGACGAGCCCGTGACATCAAAGCCTCACCAGCTTAGTGTATGCGAAGTCGAGGCGGACGTCGTCGCGGCAGCGACGACGGACGCCGAGACGAGCCCGTGACATAAGAGCCTCACCAGCTTACTGTACGCGAAGTCGAGGCAGACGTCGTCGCGGCAGCGACAATGGACGCCGAGACGAGCCCGTGACACCAGAGCCTCACCAGCTTAGTGTACGCGAAGTCGAGGCGGACGTCGTCGCGGCAGCGACGACGGATGCCGAGACGAGCCCGTGACATCAGAGCCTCACCAGCTTAGTGTACGCGAAGTCGAGGCGGACGTTGTCGCGGTAGCGACGACGGACGCCGAGATGAGCCCGTGAGATCAGAGCCTCACCAGTTTAGTGTACGCGAAGTCGAGGCAGACGTCGTCGCGGCTGCGACAACGGACGCCGAGACGAGCCCGTGACATCAGAGCCTCACCAGCTTAGTCTACGCGAAGTCGAGGCGGACGTCGTCGCGGCAGCGACGACGGAAGCCGAGACGAGCCCGTGACATCAGAGCCTCACCAGCTTAGTGTACCCGAAGTCGAGGCGAACATCGTCGCGGCAGCAACGACGGACGCCGAGACGAGCCCGTGACATAAGAGCCTCACCAGCTTACTGTACGCGAAGTCGAGGCGGACGTCATCGTGGCAACGACGACGGACGCAGAGACGAGCCCGTGACATCAAAGACTCACCAGCTTGGTGTACGCGAAGTCGAGGCGGACGTCGTCGCGGCAGCGACGACGGACGCTGAGACGAGCCCGTGACATCAGAGCCTCACCAGCTATCTTAGGGTTTAGGGTGGGGGGGAGGATGGCACCCTTTTATATATCTTTCAAAATAAAAGGGAAACAGAACTGAACCACTGTGCTTAGTGTAGGTACGCGAAGTCGAGGCGAACGTCGTCGCGGCAGCGACGATGGACGCCGAGACGAGCCCGTGACATCAAAGCCTCACCAGCTTAGTGTATGCGAAGTCGAGGCGGACGTCGTCGCGGCAGCGACGACGGACGCCGAGACGAGCCCGTGACATAAGAGCCTCACCAGCTTACTGTACGCGAAGTCGAGGCAGACGTCGTCGCGGCAGCGACAATGGACGCCGAGACGAGCCCGTGACACCAGAGCCTCACCAGCTTAGTGTACGCGAAGTCGAGGCGGACGTCGTCGCGGCAGCGACGACGGATGCCGAGACGAGCCCGTGACATCAGAGCCTCACCAGCTTAGTGTACGCGAAGTCGAGGCGGACGTTGTCGCGGTAGCGACGACGGACGCCGAGATGAGCCCGTGAGATCAGAGCCTCACCAGTTTAGTGTACGCGAAGTCGAGACAGACGTCGTCGCGGCTGCGACAACGGACGCCGAGACGAGCCCGTGACATCAGAGCCTCACCAGCTTAGTCTACGCGAAGTCGAGGCGGACGTCGTCGCGGCAGCGACGACGGAAGCCGAGACGAGCCCGTGACATCAGAGCCTCACCAGCTTAGTGTACCCGAAGTCGAGGCGGACGTTGTCGCGGTAGCGACGACGGACGCCGAGATGAGCCCGTGAGATCAGAGCCTCACCAGTTTAGTGTACGCGAAGTCGAGGCAGACGTCGTCGCGGCTGCGACAACGGACGCCGAGACGAGCCCGTGACATCAGAGCCTCACCAGCTTAGTCTACGCGAAGTCGAGGCGGACGTCGTCGCGGCAGCGACGACGGAAGCCGAGACGAGCCCGTGACATCAGAGCCTCACCAGCTTAGTGTACCCGAAGTCGAGGCGAACATCGTCGCGGCAGCAACGACGGACGCCGAGACGAGCCCGTGACATAAGAGCCTCACCAGCTTACTGTACGCGAAGTCGAGGCGGACGTCATCGTGGCAACGACGACGGACGCAGAGACGAGCCCGTGACATCAAAGACTCACCAGCTTGGTGTACGCGAAGTCGAGGCGGACGTCGTCGCGGCAGCGACGACGGACGCTGAGACGAGCCCGTGACATCAGAGCCTCACCAGCTATCTTACTGTTTAGGGAGGGGGGGTGGTGGGAGGATGGCACACTTTTATATACCTTTCAAAATGAAAAGGAAACAGAAGTGAACCACTGTGCTTAGTGTAGGTACGCGAAGGCGAGGCGGACGTCGTCGCGGCAGCGACGACGGTCGCCGAGATGAGCCCGTGACATCAAAGCCTCACCAGCTTAGTGTACGCGAAGTCGAGGCGGACGTCGTCGCGGCAGCGATGACGGACGCCGAGACGAGCCCGTGACATCAGAGCCTCACCAGTTTAGTGTACGCGAAGTCGAGGCAGACGTCGTCGCGGCAGCGACAACGGACGCCGAGACGAGCCCGTGACATCAGAGCCTCACCAGCTTAGTGTACGCGAAGTCGAGGCGGACGTCGTCGCGGCAGCGACGACGGACGCCGAGACGAGCCCGTGACATCAGAGCCTCACCAGCTATCATAGGGATTAGGGTGGGGGGAGGATGGCACCCTTTTATATACCTTTCAAAATTAAAGGGAAACATAAGTGAACCACTGTGCTTAGTGTAGGTACGCGAAGTTGAGGCGGACGTCGTCGCGGCAACGACGACGGACGCCGAGACGAGCCCGTGACATCAAAGCCTCACCAGCTTAGTGTACGCGAAGTCGAGGCGGACGTCGTCGCGGCAGCGACGACGGACGCCGAGACGAGCCCGTGACATCAGAGCCTCACCAGTTTAGTGTACGCGAAGTCGAGGCAGACGTCGTCGCGGCAGCGACACCGGACGCCGAGACGAACCCGTGACATCAGAGCCTCACAACCTTCGTGAACGCGAAGTCGAGGCAGACGTCGTCGCGGCAGCGACGACGGACGCCGAGACGAGCCCGTGACATCAAAGCCTCACCAGCTTAGTGTACGCGAAGTCGAGGCGGACGTCGTCGCGGCAGCGACGACGGACGCCGAGACGAGCCCGTGACATAAGAGCCTCACCAGCTTACTGTACGCGAAGTCGAGGCGGACGTCGTCGTGGCAACGACGACGGACGCAGAGACGAGCCCGTGACATCAAAGACTCACCAGCTTGGTGTACGCGAAGTCGAGGCGGACGTCGTCGCGGCAGCGACGACGGACGCTGAGACGAGCCCGTGACATCAGAGCCTCACCAGCTATCTTAGGGTTTAGGGTGGGGGGGAGGATGGCACCCTTTTATATATCTTTCAAAATGAAAAGGAAACAGAAGTGAACCACTGTGCTTAGTGTAGGTACGCGAAGTCGAGGCGGACGTCGTCGCGGCAGCGACGACGGACGCCGAGACGAGCCCGTGACATGAAAGCCTCACCAGCTTAGTGTACGCGAAGTCAAGGCGGACGTCGTCGCGGCAGCGACGACGGATGCCGAGACGAGCCCGTGACATAAGAGCCTCACCAGCTTACTGTACGCGAAGTCGAGGCGGACGTCGTCGTGGCAACGACGACGGACGCTGAGACGAGCCCGTGACATCAGAGCCTCACCAGCTATCTTACGGTTTAGGGCGGGGGGGGGTGGTGGGAGGATGGCACACTTTTATATACCTTTCAAAATGAAAAGGAAACAGAAGTGAACCACTGTGCTTAGTGTAGGTACGCGAAGGCGAGGCGTACGTCGTCGCGGCAGCGACGACGGACGCCGAGATGAGCCCGTGACATCAAAGCCTCACCAGCTTAGTGTACGCGAAGTCGAGGCGGACGTCGTCGCGGCAGCGACGACGGACGCCGAGACGAGCCCGTGACATCAGAGCCTCACCAGTTTAGTGTACGCGAAGTCGAGGCAGACGTCGTCGCGGCAGCGACAACGGACGCCGAGACGAGCCCGTGACATCAGAGCCTCACCAGCTTAGTGTACACGAAGTCGAGGCGGACGTCGTCGCGGCAGCGACGACGGATGCCGAGACGAGCCCGTGACATCAGAGCCTCACCAGCTTAGTGTACGCGAAGTCGAGGCGGACGTCGTCGGGGCAGCGACAACGTACGCCGAGACGAGCCCGTGACATCAGAGCCTCACTAGCTTAGTGTACCCGAAGTCGAGGCGAACATCGTCGCGGCAGCGACGACGGACGCCGAGACGAGCCCGTGACATCAGAGCCTCACCAGCTATCATAGGGATTAGGGTGGGGGGGAGGATGGCACCCTTTTATATACCTTTCAAAATTAAAGGGAAACAGAAGTGAACCACTGTCCTTAGTGTAGGTACGCAAAGTTGAGGCGGACGTCGTCGCGGCAACGACGACGGACGCCGAGACGAGCCCGTGACATCAAAGCCTCACCAGCTTAGTGTACGCGAAGTCGAGGCGGACGTCGTCGCGGCAGCGACGACGGACGCCGAGACGAGCCCGTGACATCAGAGCCTCACCAGTTTAGTGTACGCGAAGTCGAGGCAGACGTCGTCGCGGCAGCGACACCGGACGCCGAGACGAACCCGTGACATCAGAGCCTCACAACCTTCGTGAACGCGAAGTCGAGGCAGACGTCGTCGCGGCAGCGACAACGGACGCCGAGACGAGCCCGTGAGATCAGAGCCTCACCAGTTTAGTGTACGCGAAGTCGAGGCAGACGTCGTCGAGGCAGACGTCGTCGCGGCAGCGACAACGGACGCCGAGACGAGCCCGTGACATCAGAGCCTCAGCAGCTTAGTCTACGCGAAGTCGAGGCGGACGTCGTCGCGGCAGCGACGACGGAAGCCGAGACGAGCCCGTGACATCAGAGCCTCACCAGCTTAGTGTACCCGAAGTCGAGGCGAACATCGTCGCGGCAGCAACGACGGACGCCGAGACGAGCCCGTGACATAAGAGCCTCACCAGCTTACTGTACGCGAAGTCGAGGCGGACGTCATCGTGGCAACGACGACGGACGCAGAGACGAGCCCGTGACATCAAAGACTCACCAGCTTGGTGTACGCGAAGTCGAGGCGGACGTCGTCGCGGCAGCGACGACGGACGCTGAGACGAGCCCGTGACATCAGAGCCTCACCAGCTATCTTACTGTTTAGGGAGGGGGGGTGGTGGGAGGATGGCACACTTTTATATACCTTTCAAAATGAAAAGGAAACAGAAGTGAACCACTGTGCTTACTGTAGGTACGCGAAGGCGAGGCGGACGTCGTCGCGGCAGCGACGACGGTCGCCGAGATGAGCCCGTGACATCAAAGCCTCACCAGCTTAGTGTACGCGAAGTCGAGGCGGACGTCGTCGCGGCAGCGATGACGGACGCCGAGACGAGCCCGTGACATCAGAGCCTCACCAGTTTAGTGTACGCGAAGTCGAGGCAGACGTCGTCGCGGCACCGACAACGGACGCCGAGACGAGCCCGTGACATCAGAGCCTCACCAGCTTAGTGTACGCGAAGTCGAGGCGGACGTCGTCGCGGCAGCGACGACGGACGCCGAGACGAGCCCGTGACATCAGAGCCTCACCAGCTATCATAGGGATTAGGGTGGGGGGAGGATGGCACCCTTTTATATACCTTTCAAAATTAAAGGGAAACATAAGTGAACCACTGTGCTTAGTGTAGGTACGCGAAGTTGAGGCGGACGTCGTCGCGGCAACGACGACGGACGCCGAGACGAGCCCGTGACATCAAAGCCTCACCAGCTTAGTGTACGCGAAGTCGAGGCGGACGTCGTCGCGGCAGCGACGACGGACGCCGAGACGAGCCCGTGACATCAGAGCCTCACCAGTTTAGTGTACGGGAAGTCGAGGCAGACGTCGTCGCGGCAGCGACACCGGACGCCGAGACGAACCCGTGACATCAGAGCCTCACAACCTTCGTGAACGCGAAGTCGAGGCAGACGTCGTCGCGGCAGCGACAACGGACGCCGAGACGAGCCCGTGAGATCAGAGCCTCACCAGTTTAGTGTACGCGAAGTCGTAGCAGACGTCGTCGCGGCAGCGACAACGGACGCCGAGACGAGCCCGTGACATCAGAGCCTCAGCAGCTTAGTCTACGCGAAGTCGAGGCGGACGTCGTCGCGGCAGCGACGACGGAAGCCGAGACGAGCCCGTGACATCAGAGCCTCACCAGCTTAGTGTACCCGAAGTCGAGGCGAACATCGTCGCGGCAGCAACGACGGACGCCGAGACGAGCCCGTGACATAAGAGCCTCACCAGCTTACTGTACGCGAAGTCGAGGCGGACGTCATCGTGGCAACGACGACGGACGCAGAGACGAGCCCGTGACATCAAAGACTCACCAGCTTGGTGTACGCGAAGTCGAGGCGGACGTCGTCGCGGCAGCGACGACGGACGCTGAGACGAGCCCGTGACATCAGAGCCTCACCAGCTATCTTACTGTTTAGGGAGGGGGGGTGGTGGGAGGATGGCACACTTTTATATACCTTTCAAAATGAAAAGGAAACAGAAGTGAACCACTGTGCTTACTGTAGGTACGCGAAGGCGAGGCGGACGTCGTCGCGGCAGCGACGACGGTCGCCGAGATGAGCCCGTGACATCAAAGCCTCACCAGCTTAGTGTACGCGAAGTCGAGGCGGACGTCGTCGCGGCAGCGATGACGGACGCCGAGACGAGCCCGTGACATCAGAGCCTCACCAGTTTAGTGTACGCGAAGTCGAGGCAGACGTCGTCGCGGCACCGACAACGGACGCCGAGACGAGCCCGTGACATCAGAGCCTCACCAGCTTAGTGTACGCGAAGTCGAGGCGGACGTCGTCGCGGCAGCGACGACGGACGCCGAGACGAGCCCGTGACATCAGAGCCTCACCAGCTATCATAGGGATTAGGGTGGGGGGAGGATGGCACCCTTTTATATACCTTTCAAAATTAAAGGGAAACATAAGTGAACCACTGTGCTTAGTGTAGGTACGCGAAGTTGAGGCGGACGTCGTCGCGGCAACGACGACGGACGCCGAGACGAGCCTGTGACATCAAAGCCTCACCAGCTTAGTGTACGCGAAGTCGAGGCGGACGTCGTCGCGGCAGCGACGACGGACGCCGAGACGAGCCCGTGACATCAGAGCCTCACCAGTTTAGTGTACGGGAAGTCGAGGCAGACGTCGTCGCGGCAGCGACACCGGACGCCGAGACGAACCCGTGACATCAGAGCCTCACAACCTTCGTGAACGCGAAGTCGAGGCAGACGTCGTCGCGGCAGCGACGACGGACGCCGAGACGAGCCCGTGACATCAAAGCCTCACCAGCTTAGTGTACGCGAAGTCGAGGCGGACGTCGTCGCGGCAGCGACGACGGACGCCGAGACGAGCCCGTGACATAAGAGCCTCACCAGCTTACTGTACGCGAAGTCGAGGCGGACGTCGTCGTGGCAACGACGACGGACGCAGAGACGAGCCCGTGACATCAAAGACTCACCAGCTTAGTCTACGCGAAGTCGAGGCGGACGTCGTCGCGGCAGCGACGACGGAAGCCGAGACGAGCCCGTGACATCAGAGCCTCACCAGCTTAGTGTACCCGAAGTCGAGGCGAACATCGTCGCGGCAGCAACGACGGACGCCGAGACGAGCCCGTGACATAAGAGCCTCACCAGCTTACTGTACGCGAAGTCGAGGCGGACGTCATCGTGGCAACGACGACGGACGCAGAGACGAGCCCGTGACATCAAAGACTCACCAGCTTGGTGTACGCGAAGTCGAGGCGGACGTCGTCGCGGCAGCGACGACGGACGCTGAGACGAGCCCGTGACATCAGAGCCTCAGCAGCTATCTTACTGTTTAGGGAGGGGGGGTGGTGGGAGGATGGCACACTTTTATATACCTTTCAAAATGAAAAGGAAACAGAAGTGAACCACTGTGCTTAGTGTAGGTACGCGAAGGCGAGGCGGACGTCGTCGCGGCAGCGACGACGGTCGCCGAGATGAGCCCGTGACATCAAAGCCTCACCAGCTTAGTGTACGCGAAGTCGAGGCGGACGTCGTCGCGGCAGCGATGACGGACGCCGAGACGAGCCCGTGACATCAGAGCCTCACCAGTTTAGTGTACGCGAAGTCGAGGCAGACGTCGTCGCGGCAGCGACAACGGACGCCGAGACGAGGCCGTGACATCAGAGCCTCACCAGCTTAGTGTACGCGAAGTCGAGGCGGACGTCGTCGCGGCAGCGACGACGGACGCCGAGACGAGCCCGTGACATCAGAGCCTCACCAGCTATCATAGGGATTAGGGTGGGGGGAGGATGGCACCCTTTTATATACCTTTCAAAATTAAAGGGAAACATAAGTGAACCACTGTGCTTAGTGTAGGTACGCGAAGTTGAGGCGGACGTCGTCGCGGCAACGACGACGGACACCGAGACGAGCCCGTGACATCAAAGCCTCACCAACTTAGTGTACGCGAAGTCGAGGCGGACGTCGTCGCGGCAGCGACGACGGACGCCGAGACGAGCCCGTGACATCAGAGCCTCACCAGTTTAGTGTACGCGAAGTCGAGGCAGACGTCGTCGCGGCAGCGACACCGGACGCCGAGACGAACCCGTGACATCAGAGCCTCACAACCTTCGTGAACGCGAAGTCGAGGCAGACGTCGTCGCGGCAGCGACGACGGACGCCGAGACGAGCCCGTGACATCAAAGCCTCACCAGCTTAGTGTACGCGAAGTCGAGGCGGACGTCGTCGCGGCAGCGACGACGGACGCCCAGACGAGCCCGTGACATAAGAGCCTCACCAGCTTACTGTACGCGAAGTCGAGGCGGACGTCGTCGTGGCAACGACGACGGACGCAGAGACGAGCCCGTGACATCAAAGACTCACCAGCTTGGTGTACGCGAAGTCGAGGCGGACGTCGTCGCGGCAGCGACGACGGACGCTGAGACGAGCCCGTGACATCAGACCCTCACCAGCTATCTTAGGGTTTAGGGTGGGGGGGAGGATGGCACCCTTTTATATATCTTTCAAAATGAAAAGGAAACAGAAGTGAACCACTGTGCTTAGTGTAGGTACGCGAAGTCGAGGCGGACGTCGTCGCGGCAGCGACGACGGACGCCGAGACGAGCCCGTGACATGAAAGCCTCACCAGCTTAGTGTACGCGAAGTCAAGGCGGACGTCGTCGCGGCAGCGACGACGGATGCCGAGACGAGCCCGTGACATAAGAGCCTCACCAGCTTACTGTACGCGAAGTCGAGGCGGACGTCGTCGTGGCAACGACGACGGACGCTGAGACGAGCCCGTGACATCAGAGCCTCACCAGCTATCTTACGGTTTAGGGCGGGGGGGGGGGGTGGTGGGAGGATGGCACACTTTTATATACCTTTCAAAATAAAAAGGAAACAGAAGTGAACCACTGTGCTTAGTGTAGGTACGCGAAGGCGAGGCGTACGTCGTCGCGGCAGCGACGACGGACGCCGAGATGAGCCCGTGACATCAAAGCCTCACCAGCTTAGTGTACGCGAAGTCGAGGCGGACGTCGTCGCGGCAGCGACGACGGACGCCGAGACGAGCCCGTGACATCAGAGCCTCACCAGTTTAGTGTACGCGAAGTCGAGGCAGACGTCGTCGCGGCAGCGACAACGGACGCCGAGACGAGCCCGTGACATCAGAGCCTCACCAGCTTAGTGTACACGAAGTCGAGGCGGACGTCGTCGCGGCAGCGACGACGGATGCCGAGACGAGCCCGTGACATCAGAGCCTCACCAGCTTAGTGTACGCGAAGTCGAGGCGGACGTTGTCGCGGCAGCGACGACGGACGCCTAGATGAGCCCGTGAGATCAGAGCCTCACCAGTTTAGTGTACGCGAAGTCGAGGCAGACGTCGTCGCGGCAGCGACAACGGACGCCGAGACGAGCCCGTGACATCAGAGCCTCACCAGCTTAGTGTACGCGAAGTCGAGGCGGACGTCGTCGCGGCAGCGACAACGTACGCCGAGACGAGCCCGTGACATCAGAGCCTCACCAGCTTAGTGTACCCGAAGTCGAGGCGAACATCGTCGCGGCAGCGACGACGGACGCCGAGACGAGCCGGTGACATCAGAGCCTCACCAGCTTAGTGTACACGAAGTCGAGGCGGACGTCGTCGCGGCAGCGACGACGGATGCCGAGACGAGCCCGTGAGATCAGAGCCTCACCAGTTTAGTGTACGCGAAGTCGAGGCGTACGTCGTCGCGGCAGCGACGACGGACGCCAAGATGAGCCCGTGACATCAAAGCCTCACCAGCTTAGTGTACGCGAAGTCGAGGCGGACGTCGTCGCGGCAGCGACGACGGACGCCGAGACGAGCCCGTGACATCAGAGCCTCACCAGTTTAGTGTACGCGAAGTCGAGGCAGACGTCGTCGCGGCAGCGACAACGGACGCCGAGACGAGCCCGTGACATCAGAGCCTCACCAGCTTAGTGTACACGAAGTCGAGGCGGACGTCGTCGCGGCAGCGACGACGGATGCCGAGACGAGCCCGTGACATCAGAGCCTCACCAGCTTAGTGTACGCGAAGTCGAGGCGGACGTTGTCGCGGCAGCGACGACGGACGCCTAGATGAGCCCGTGAGATCAGAGCCTCACCAGTTTAGTGTACGCGAAGTCGAGGCAGACGTCGTCGCGGCAGCGACAACGGACGCCGAGACGAGCCCGTGACATCAGAGCCTCACCAGCTTAGTGTACGCGAAGTCGAGGCGGACGTCGTCGCGGCAGCGACAACGTACGCCGAGACGAGCCCGTGACATCAGAGCCTCACCAGCTTAGTGTACCCGAAGTCGAGGCGAACATCGTCGCGGCAGCGACGACGGACGCCGAGACGAGCCCGTGACATCAGAGCCTCACCAGCTATCATAGGGATTAGGGTGGGGGGGAGGATGGCACCCTTTTATATACCTTTCAAAATTAAAGGGAAACAGAAGTGAACCACTGTGCTTAGTGTAGGTACGCGAAGTTGAGGCGGACGTCGTCGCGGCAACGACGACGGACGCCGAGACGAGCCCGTGACATCAAAGCCTCACCAGCTTAGTGTACGCGAAGTCGAGGCGGACGTCGTCGCGGCAGCGACGACGGACGCCGAGACGAGCCCGTGACATCAGAGCCTCACCAGTTTAGTGTACGCGAAGTCGAGGCAGACGTCGTCGCGGCAGCGACACCGGACGCCGAGACGAACCCGTGACATCAGAGCCTCACAACCTTCGTGAACGCGAAGTCGAGGCAGACGTCGTCGCGGCAGCGACAACGGACGCCGAGACGAGCCCGTGAGATCAGAGCCTCACCAGTTTAGTGTACGCGAAGTCGAGGCAGACGTCGTCGCGGCAGCGACAACGGACGCCGAGACGAGCCCGTGACATCAGAGCCTCAGCAGCTTAGTCTACGCGAAGTCGAGGCGGACGTCGTCGCGGCAGCGACGACGGAAGCCGAGACGAGCCCGTGACATCAGAGCCTCACCAGCTTAGTGTACCCGAAGTCGAGGCGAACATCGTCGCGGCAGCAACGACGGACGCCGAGACGAGCCCGTGACATAAGAGCCTCACCAGCTTACTGTACGCGAAGTCGAGGCGGACGTCATCGTGGCAACGACGACGGACGCAGAGACGAGCCCGTGACATCAAAGACTCACCAGCTATCTTACTGTTTAGGGAGGGGGGGTGGTGGGAGGATGGCACACTTTTATATACCTTTCAAAATGAAAAGGAAACAGAAGTGAACCACTGTGCTTACTGTAGGTACGCGAAGGCGAGGCGGACGTCGTCGCGGCAGCGACGACGGTCGCCGAGATGAGCCCGTGACATCAAAGCCTCACCAGCTTAGTGTACGCGAAGTCGAGGCGGACGTCGTCGCGGCAGCGATGACGGAAGCCGAGACGAGCCCGTGACATCAGAGCCTCACCAGTTTAGTGTACGCGAAGTCGAGGCAGACGTCGTCGCGGCACCGACAACGGACGCCGAGACGAGCCCGTGACATCAGAGCCTCACCAGCTTAGTGTACGCGAAGTCGAGGCGGACGTCGTCGCGGCAGCGACGACGGACGCCGAGACGAGCCCGTGACATCAGAGCCTCACTAGCTATCATAGGGATTAGGGTGGGGGGAGGATGGCACCCTTTTATATACCTTTCAAAATTAAAGGGAAACATAAGTGAACCACTGTGCTTAGTGTAGGTACGCGAAGTTGAGGCGGACGTCGTCGCGGCAACGACGACGGACGCCGAGACGAGCCCGTGACATCAAAGCCTCACCAGCTTAGTGTACGCGAAGTCGAGGCAGACGTCGTCGCGGCAGCGACACCGGACGCCGAGACGAACCCGTGACATCAGAGCCTCACAACCTTCGTGAACGCGAAGTCGAGGCAGACGTCGTCGCGGCAGCGACGACGGACGCCGAGACGAGCCCGTGACATCAAAGCCTCACCAGATTAGTGTACGCGAAGTCGAGGCGGACGTCGTCGCGGCAGCGACGACGGACGCCGAGACGAGCCCGTGACATAAGAGCCTCACCAGCTTACTGTACGCGAAGTCGAGGCGGACGTCGTCGTGGCAACGACGACGGACGCAGAGACGAGCCCGTGACATCAAAGACTCACCAGCTTGGTGTACGCGAAGTCGAGGCGGACGTCGTCGCGGCAGCGACGACGGACGCTGAGACGAGCCCGTGACATCAGAGCCTCACCAGCTATCTTAGGGTTTAGGGTGGGGGGGAGGATGGCACCCTTTTATATATCTTTCAAAATGAAAAGGAAACAGAAGTGAACCACTGTGCTTAGTGTAGGTACGCGAAGTCGAGGCGGACGTCGTCGCGGCAGCGACGACGGACGCCGAGACGAGCCCGTGACATCAAAGCCTCACCAGCTTAGTGTACGCGAAGTCAAGGCGGACGTCGTCGCGGCAGCGACGACGGACGCCGAGACGAGCCCGTGACATAAGAGCCTCACCACCTTACTGTACGCGAAGTCGAGGCGGACGTCGTCGTGGCAACGACGACGGACGCAGAGACGAGCCCGTGACATCAAAGACTCACCAGCTTGGTGTATGCGAAGTCGAGGCGGACGTCGTCGCGGCAGCGACGACGGACGCTGAGACGAGCCCGTGACATCAGAGCCTCACCAGCTATCTTACGGTTTAGGGCGGGGGGGGGGGGTGGTGGGAGGATGGCACACTTTTATATACCTTTCAAAATGAAAAGGAAACAGAAGTGAACCACTGTGCTTAGTGTAGGTACGCGAAGGCGAGGCGTACGTCGTCGCGGCAGCGACGACGGACGCCGAGATGAGCCCGTGACATCAAAGCCTCACCAGCTTAGTGTACGCAAAGTCGAGGCGGACGTCGTCGCGGCAGCGACGACGGACGCCGAGACGAGCCCGTGACATCAGAGCCTCACCAGTTTAGTGTACGCGAAGTCGAGGCAGACGTCGTCGCGGCAGCGACAACGGACGCCGAGACGAGCCCGTGACATCAGAGCCTCACCAGCTTAGTGTACACGAAGTCGAGGCGGACGTCGTCGCGGCAGCGACGACGGATGCCGAGACGAGCCCGTGACATCAGAGCCTCACCAGCTTAGTGTACGCGAAGTCGAGGCGGACGTTGTCGCGGCAGCGACGACGGACGCCTAGATGAGCCCGTGAGATCAGAGCCTCACCAGTTTAGTGTACGCGAAGTCGAGGCAGACGTCGTCGCGGCAGCGACAACGGACGCCGAGACGAGCCCGTGACATCAGAGCCTCACCAGCTTAGTGTACGCGAAGTCGAGGCGGACGTCGTCGCGGCAGCGACGACGGACGCCGAGACGAGCCCGTGACATCAGAGCCTCACCAGCTTAGTGTACCCGAAGTCGAGGCGAACATCGTCGCGGCAGCGACGACGGACGCCGAGACGAGCCCGTGACATCAGAGCCTCACCAGCTATCATAGGGATTAGGGTGGGGGGGAGGATGGCACCCTTTTATATACCTTTCAAAATTAAAGGGAAACAGAAGTGAACCACTGTGCTTAGTGTAGGTACGCGAAGTTGAGGCGGACGTCGTCGCGGCAACGACGACGGACGCCGAGACGAGCCCGTGACATCAAAGCCTCACCAGCTTAGTGTACGCGAAGTCGAGGCGGACGTCGTCGCGGCAGCGACGACGGACGCCGAGACGAGCCCGTGACATCAGAGCCTCACCAGTTTAGTGTACGCGAAGTCGAGGCAGACGTCGTCGCGGCAGCGAGAACGGACGCCGAGACGAACCCGTGACATCAGAGCCTCACCAGCTTCGTGAACGCGAAGTCGAGGCGGACGTCGTCGCGGCAGCGACGACGGACGCCGAGACGAGCCCGTGACATCAAAGCCTCACCAGCTTAGTGTACGCGAAGTCGAGGCGAACATCGTCGCGGCAGCAACGACGGACGCCGAGACGAGCCCGTGACATAAGAGCCTCACCAGCTTACTGTACGCGAAGTCGAGGCGGACGTCATCGTGGCAACGACGACGGACGCAGAGACGAGCCCGTGACATCAAAGACTCACCAGCTTGGTGTACGCGAAGTCGAGGCGGACGTCGTCGCGGCAGCGACGACGGACGCTGAGACGAGCCCGTGACATCAGAGCCTCACCAGCTATCTTACTGTCTAGGGAGGGGGGGTGGTGGGAGGATGGCACACTTTTATATACCTTTCAAAATGAAAAGGAAACAGAAGTGAACCACTGTGCTTAGTGTAGGTACGCGAAGGCGAGGCGGACGTCGTCGCGGCAGCGACGACGGTCGCCGAGATGAGCCCGTGACATCAAAGCCTCACCAGCTTAGTGTACGCGAAGTCGAGGCGGACGTCGTCGCGGCAGCGATGACGGACGCCGAGACGAGCCCGTGACATCAGAGCCTCACCAGTTTAGTGTACGCGAAGTCGAGGCAGACGTCGTCGCGGCAGCGACAACGGACGCCGAGACGAGCCCGTGACATCAGAGCCTCACCAGCTTAGTGTACGCGAAGTCGAGGCGGACGTCGTCGCGGCAGCGACGACGGACGCCGAGACGAGCCCGTGACATCAGAGCCTCACCAGTTTAGTGTACGCGAAGTCGAGGCAGACGTCGTCGCGGCAGCGACAACGGACGCCGAGACGAGCCCGTGACATCAGAGCCTCACCAGCTTAGTGTACACGAAGTCGAGGCGGACGTCGTCGCGGCAGCGACGACGGATGCCGAGACGAGCCCGTGACATCAGAGCCTCACCAGCTTAGTGTACGCGAAGTCGAGGCGGACGTTGTCGCGGCAGCGACGACGGACGCCTAGATGAGCCCGTGAGATCAGAGCCTCACCAGTTTAGTGTACGCGAAGTCGAGGCAGACGTCGTCGCGGCAGCGACAACGGACGCCGAGACGAGCCCGTGACATCAGAGCCTCACCAGCTTAGTGTACGCGAAGTCGAGGCGGACGTCGTCGCGGCAGCGACAACGTACGCCGAGACGAGCCCGTGACATAAGAGCCTCACCAGCTTACTGTACGCGAAGTCGAGGCGGACGTCGTCGTGGCAACGACGACGGACGCAGAGACGAGCCCGTGACATCAAAGACTCACCAGCTTGGTGTACGCGAAGTCGAGGCGGACGTCGTCGCGGCAGCGACGACGGACGCTGAGACGAGCCCGTGACATCAGAGCCTCACCAGCTATCTTAGGGTTTAGGGTGGGGGGAGGATTTCACCCTTTTATATATCTTTCAAAATGAAAAGGAACCAGAAGTGAACCACTGTGCTTAGTGTAGGTACGCGAAGTCGAGGCGGACGTCGTCGCGGCAGCGACGACGGACGCCGAGACGAGCCCGTGACATCAAAGCCTCACCAGCTTAGTGTACGCGAAGTCAAGGCGGACGTCGTCGCGGCAGCGACGACGGACGCCGAGACGAGCCCGTGACATAAGAGCCTCACCAGCTTACTGTACGCGAAGTCGAGGCGGACGTCGTCGTGGCAACGACGACGGACGCAGAGACGAGCCCGTGACATCAAAGACTCACCAGCTTGGTGTATGCGAAGTCGAGGCGGACGTCGTCGCGGCAGCGACGACGGACGCTGAGACGAGCCCGTGACATCAGAGCCTCACCAGCTATCTTACGGTTTAGGGCGGGGGGGGGGGGTGGTGGGAGGATGGCACACTTTTATATACCTTTCAAAATGAAAAGGAAACAGAAGTGAACCACTGTGCTTAGTGTAGGTACGCGAAGGCGAGGCGTACGTCGTCGCGGCAGCGACGACGGACGCCGAGATGAGCCCGTGACATCAAAGCCTCACCAGCTTAGTGTACGCAAAGTCGAGGCGGACGTCGTCGCGGCAGCGACGACGGACGCCGAGACGAGCCCGTGACATCAGAGCCTCACCAGTTTAGTGTACGCGAAGTCGAGGCAGACGTCGTCGCGGCAGCGACAACGGACGCCGAGACGAGCCCGTGACATCAGAGCCTCACCAGCTTAGTGTACACGAAGTCGAGGCGGACGTCGTCGCGGCAGCGACGACGGATGCCGAGACGAGCCCGTGACATCAGAGCCTCACCAGCTTAGTGTACGCGAAGTCGAGGCGGACGTTGTCGCGGCAGCGACGACGGACGCCTAGATGAGCCCGTGAGATCAGAGCCTCACCAGTTTAGTGTACGCGAAGTCGAGGCAGACGTCGTCGCGGCAGCGACAACGGACGCCGAGACGAGCCCGTGACATCAGAGCCTCACCAGCTTAGTGTACGCGAAGTCGAGGCGGACGTCGTCGCGGCAGCGACGACGGACGCCGAGACGAGCCCGTGACATCAGAGCCTCACCAGCTTAGTGTACCCGAAGTCGAGGCGAACATCGTCGCGGCAGCGACGACGGACGCCGAGACGAGCCCGTGACATCAGAGCCTCACCAGCTATCATAGGGATTAGGGTGGGGGGGAGGATGGCACCCTTTTATATACCTTTCAAAATTAAAGGGAAACAGAAGTGAACCACTGTGCTTAGTGTAGGTACGCGAAGTTGAGGCGGACGTCGTCGCGGCAACGACGACGGACGCCGAGACGAGCCCGTGACATCAAAGCCTCACCAGCTTAGTGTACGCAAAGTCGAGGCGGACGTCGTCGCGGCAGCGACGACGGACGCCGAGACGAGCCCGTGACATCAGAGCCTCACCAGTTTAGTGTACGCGAAGTCGAGGCAGACGTCGTCGCGGCAGCGAGAACGGACGCCGAGACGAACCCGTGACATCAGAGCCTCACCAGCTTCGTGAACGCGAAGTCGAGGCGGACGTCGTCGCGGCAGCGACGACGGACGCCGAGACGAGCCCGTGACATCAAAGCCTCACCAGCTTAGTGTACGCGAAGTCGAGGCGAACATCGTCGCGGCAGCAACGACGGACGCCGAGACGAGCCCGTGACATAAGAGCCTCACCAGCTTACTGTACGCGAAGTCGAGGCGGACGTCATCGTGGCAACGACGACGGACGCAGAGACGAGCCCGTGACATCAAAGACTCACCAGCTTGGTGTACGCGAAGTCGAGGCGGACGTCGTCGCGGCAGCGACGACGGACGCTGAGACGAGCCCGTGACATCAGAGCCTCACCAGCTATCTTACTGTCTAGGGAGGGGGGGTGGTGGGAGGATGGCACACTTTTATATACCTTTCAAAATGAAAAGGAAACAGAAGTGAACCACTGTGCTTAGTGTAGGTACGCGAAGGCGAGGCGGACGTCGTCGCGGCAGCGACGACGGTCGCCGAGATGAGCCCGTGACATCAAAGCCTCACCAGCTTAGTGTACGCGAAGTCGAGGCGGACGTCGTCGCGGCAGCGATGACGGACGCCGAGACGAGCCCGTGACATCAGAGCCTCACCAGTTTAGTGTACGGGAAGTCGAGGCAGACGTCGTCGCGGCAGCGACAACGAACGCCGAGACGAGCCCGTGACATCAGAGCCTCACCAGCTTAGTGTACGCGAAGTCGAGGCGGACGTCGTCGCGGCAGCGACGACGGACGCCGAGACGAGCCCGTGACATCAGAGCCTCACCAGCTATCATAGGGATTAGGGTGGGGGGAGGATGGCACCCTTTTATATACCTTTCAAAATTAAAGGGAAACATAAGTGAACCACTGTGCTTAGTGTAGGTACGCGAAGTTGAGGCGGACGTCGTCGCGGCAACGACGACGGACGCCGAGACGAGCCCGTGACATCAAAGCCTCACCAGCTTAGTGTACGCGAAGTCGAGGCGGACGTCGTCGCGGCAGCGACGACGGACGCCGAGACGAGCCCGTGACATCAGAGCCTCAGCAGTTTAGTGTACGCGAAGTCGAGGCAGACGTCGTCGCGGCAGCGACACCGGACGCCGAGACGAACCCGTGACATCAGAGCCTCACAACCTTCGTGAACGCGAAGTCGAGGCAGACGTCGTCGCGGCAGCGACGACGGACGCCGAGACGAGCCCGTGACATCAAAGCCTCACCAGCTTAGTGTACGCGAAGTCGAGGCGGACGTCGTCGCGGCAGCGACGACGGACGCCGAGACGAGCCCGTGACATAAGAGCCTCACCAGCTTACTGTACGCGAAGTCGAGGCGGACGTCGTCGTGGCAACGACGACGGACGCAGAGACGAGCCCGTGACATCAAAGACTCACCAGCTTGGTGTACGCGAAGTCGAGGCGGACGTCGTCGCGGCAGCGACGACGGACGCTGAGACGAGCCCGTGACATCAGAGCCTCACTAGCTATCTTAGGGTTTAGGGTGGGGGGGAGGATGGCACCCTTTTATATATCTTTCAAAATGAAAAGGAAACAGAAGTGAACCACTGTGCTTAGTGTAGGTACGCGAAGTCGAGGCGGACGTCGTCGCGGCAGCGACGACGGACGCCGAGACGAGCCCGTGACATCAAAGCCTCACCAGCTTAGTGTACGCGAAGTCAAGGCGGACGTCGTCATGGCAACGACGACGGACGCAGAGACGAGCCCGTGACATCAAAGACTCACCAGCTTGATGTATGCGAAGTCGAGGCGGACGTCGTCGCGGCAGCGACGACGGACGCTGAGACGAGCCCGTGACATCAGAGCCTCACCAGCTATCTTACGGTTTAGGGCGGGGGGGGGGGGGTGGTGGGAGGATGGCACACTTTTATATACCTTTCAAAATGAAAAGGAAACAGAAGTGAACCACTGTGCTTAGTGTAGGTACGCGAAGGCGAGGCGTACGTCGTCGCGGCAGCGACGACGGACGCCGAGATGAGCCCGTGACATCAAAGCCTCACCAGCTTAGTGTACGCAAAGTCGAGGCGGACGTCGTCGCGGCAGCGACGACGGACGCCGAGACGAGCCCGTGACATCAGAGCCTCACCAGTTTAGTGTACGCGAAGTCGAGGCAGACGTCGTCGCGGCAGCGACAACGGACGCCGAGACGAGCCCGTGACATCAGAGCCTCACCAGCTTAGTGTACACGAAGTCGAGGCGGACGTCGTTGCGGCAGCGACGACGGATGCCGAGACGAGCCCGTGACATCAGAGCCTCACCAGCTTAGTGTACGCGAAGTCGAGGCGGACGTTGTCGCGGCAGCGACGACGGACGCCTAGATGAGCCCGTGAGATCAGAGCCTCACCAGTTTAGTGTACGCGAAGTCGAGGCAGACGTCGTCGCGGCAGCGACAACGGACGCCGAGACGAGCCCGTGACATCAGAGCCTCACCAGCTTAGTGTACGCGAAGTCGAGGCGGACGTCGTCGCGGCAGCGACGACGGACGCCGAGACGAGCCCGTGACATCAGAGCCTCACCAGCTTAGTGTACCCGAAGTCGAGGCGAACATCGTCGCGGCAGCGACGACGGACGCCGAGACGAGCCCGTGACATCAGAGCCTCACCAGCTATCATAGGGATTAGGGTGGGGGGGAGGATGGCACCCTTTTATATACCTTTCAAAATTAAAGGGAAACAGAAGTGAACCACTGTGCTTAGTGTAGGTACGCGAAGTTGAGGCGGACGTCGTCGCGGCAACGACGACGGACGCCGAGACGAGCCCGTGACATCAAAGCCTCACCAGCTTAGTGTACGCAAAGTCGAGGCGGACGTCGTCGCGGCAGCGACGACGGACGCCGAGACGAGCCCGTGACATCAGAGCCTCACCAGTTTAGTGTACGCGAAGTCGAGGCAGACGTCGTCGCGGCAGCGAGAACGGACGCCGAGACGAACCCGTGACATCAGAGCCTCACCAGCTTCGTGAACGCGAAGTCGAGGCGGACGTCGTCGCGGCAGCGACGACGGACGCCGAGACGAGCCCGTGACATCAAAGCCTCACCAGCTTAGTGTACGCGAAGTCGAGGCGAACATCGTCGCGGCAGCAACGACGGACGCCGAGACGAGCCCGTGACATAAGAGCCTCACCAGCTTACTGTACGCGAAGTCGAGGCGGACGTCATCGTGGCAACGACGACGGACGCAGAGACGAGCCCGTGACATCAAAGACTCACCAGCTTGGTGTACGCGAAGTCGAGGCGGACGTCGTCGCGGCAGCGACGACGGACGCTGAGACGAGCCCGTGACATCAGAGCCTCACCAGCTATCTTACTGTCTAGGGAGGGGGGGTGGTGGGAGGATGGCACACTTTTATATACCTTTCAAAATGAAAAGGAAACAGAAGTGAACCACTGTGCTTAGTGTAGGTACGCGAAGGCGAGGCGGACGTCGTCGCGGCAGCGACGACGGTCGCCGAGATGAGCCCGTGACATCAAAGCCTCACCAGCTTAGTGTACGCGAAGTCGAGGCGGACGTCGTCGCGGCAGCGATGACGGACGCCGAGACGAGCCCGTGACATCAGAGCCTCACCAGTTTAGTGTACGGGAAGTCGAGGCAGACGTCGTCGCGGCAGCGACAACGAACGCCGAGACGAGCCCGTGACATCAGAGCCTCACCAGCTTAGTGTACGCGAAGTCGAGGCGGACGTCGTCGCGGCAGCGACGACGGACGCCGAGACGAGCCCGTGACATCAGAGCCTCACCAGCTATCATAGGGATTAGGGTGGGGGGAGGATGGCACCCTTTTATATACCTTTCAAAATTAAAGGGAAACATAAGTGAACCACTGTGCTTAGTGTAGGTACGCGAAGTTGAGGCGGACGTCGTCGCGGCAACGACGACGGACGCCGAGACGAGCCCGTGACATCAAAGCCTCACCAGCTTAGTGTACGCGAAGTCGAGGCGGACGTCGTCGCGGCAGCGACGACGGACGCCGAGACGAGCCCGTGACATCAGAGCCTCAGCAGTTTAGTGTACGCGAAGTCGAGGCAGACGTCGTCGCGGCAGCGACACCGGACGCCGAGACGAACCCGTGACATCAGAGCCTCACAACCTTCGTGAACGCGAAGTCGAGGCAGACGTCGTCGCGGCAGCGACGACGGACGCCGAGACGAGCCCGTGACATCAAAGCCTCACCAGCTTAGTGTACGCGAAGTCGAGGCGGACGTCGTCGCGGCAGCGACGACGGACGCCGAGACGAGCCCGTGACATAAGAGCCTCACCAGCTTACTGTACGCGAAGTCGAGGCGGACGTCGTCGTGGCAACGACGACGGACGCAGAGACGAGCCCGTGACATCAAAGACTCACCAGCTTGGTGTACGCGAAGTCGAGGCGGACGTCGTCGCGGCAGCGACGACGGACGCTGAGACGAGCCCGTGACATCAGAGCCTCACTAGCTATCTTAGGGTTTAGGGTGGGGGGGAGGATGGCACCCTTTTATATATCTTTCAAAATGAAAAGGAAACAGAAGTGAACCACTGTGCTTAGTGTAGGTACGCGAAGTCGAGGCGGACGTCGTCGCGGCAGCGACGACGGACGCCGAGACGAGCCCGTGACATCAAAGCCTCACCAGCTTAGTGTACGCGAAGTCAAGGCGGACGTCGTCATGGCAACGACGACGGACGCAGAGACGAGCCCGTGACATCAAAGACTCACCAGCTTGATGTATGCGAAGTCGAGGCGGACGTCGTCGCGGCAGCGACGACGGACGCTGAGACGAGCCCGTGACATCAGAGCCTCACCAGCTATCTTACGGTTTAGGGCGGGGGGGGGGTGGTGGGAGGATGGCACACTTTTATATACCTTTCAAAATGAAAAGGAAACAGAAGTGAACCACTGTGCTTAGTGTAGGTACGCGAAGGCGAGGCGTACGTCGTCGCGGCAGCGACGACGGACGCCGAGATGAGCCCGTGACATCAAAGCCTCACCAGCTTAGTGTACGCAAAGTCGAGGCGGACGTCGTCGCGGCAGCGACGACGGACGCCGAGACGAGCCCGTGACATCAGAGCCTCACCAGTTTAGTGTACGCGAAGTCGAGGCAGACGTCGTCGCGGCAGCGACAACGGACGCCGAGACGAGCCCGTGACATCAGAGCCTCACCAGCTTAGTGTACACGAAGTCGAGGCGGACGTCGTTGCGGCAGCGACGACGGATGCCGAGACGAGCCCGTGACATCAGAGCCTCACCAGCTTAGTGTACGCGAAGTCGAGGCGGACGTTGTCGCGGCAGCGACGACGGACGCCTAGATGAGCCCGTGAGATCAGAGCCTCACCAGTTTAGTGTACGCGAAGTCGAGGCAGACGTCGTCGCGGCAGCGACAACGGACGCCGAGACGAGCCCGTGACATCAGAGCCTCACCAGCTTAGTGTACGCGAAGTCGAGGCGGACGTCGTCGCGGCAGCGACGACGGACGCCGAGACGAGCCCGTGACATCAGAGCCTCACCAGCTTAGTGTACCCGAAGTCGAGGCGAACATCGTCGCGGCAGCGACGACGGACGCCGAGACGAGCCCGTGACATCAGAGCCTCACCAGCTATCATAGGGATTAGGGTGGGGGGGAGGATGGCACCCTTTTATATACCTTTCAAAATTAAAGGGAAACAGAAGTGAACCACTGTGCTTAGTGTAGGTACGCGAAGTTGAGGCGGACGTCGTCGCGGCAACGACGACGGACGCCGAGACGAGCCCGTGACATCAAAGCCTCACCAGCTTAGTGTACGCGAAGTCGAGGCGGACGTCGTCGCGGCAGCGACGACGGACGCCGAGACGAGCCCGTGACATCAGAGCCTCACCAGTTTAGTGTACGCGAAGTCGAGGCAGACGTCGTCGCGGCAGCGAGAACGGACGCCGAGACGAACCCGTGACATCAGAGCCTCACCAGCTTCGTGAACGCGAAGTCGAGGCGGACGTCGTCGCGGCAACGATGACGGACGCCGAGACGAGCCCGTGACATCAGAGCCTCACCAGCTTGGTGTACGCGAAGTCGAGGCGGACGTCGTCGCGGCAGCGACGACGGACGCTGAGACGAGCCCGTGACATCAGAGCCTCACCAGCTATCTTACGGTTTAGGGCCGGGGGGGTGGTGGGAGGATGGCACACTTTTATATACCTTTCAAAATGAAAAGGAAACAGAAGTGAACCACTGTGCTTAGTGTAGGTACGCGAAGGCGAGGCGGACGTCGTCGCGGCAGCGACGACGGACGCCGAGACGAGCCCGTGACATCAAAGCCTCACCAGCTTAGTGTACGCGAAGTCGAGGCGGACTTCGTCGCGGTAGCGACGACGGACGCCGAGACGAGCCCGTGACATCAGAGCCTCACCAGCTATCATAGGGATTAGGGTGGGGGGGGAGGATGGCACCCTTTTATATACCTTTCAAAATGAAAGGGAAACAAAAGTGAACCACTGTGCTTAGTGTAGGTACGCGAAGTTGAGGCGGACGTCGTCGCGGCAGCGACGACGGACGCCGAGATGAGCCCGTGACATCAAAGCCTCACCAGCTTAGTGTACGCGAAGTCGAGGCGGACGTCGTCACGGCAGCGACGACGGACGCCGAGACGAGCCCGTGACATCAGAGCTTCACCAGTTTAGTGTACGCGAAGTCGAGGCAGACGTCGTCGCGGCAGCGACAACGGATGCCGAGACGAGCCCGTGACATCAGAGCCTCACCAGCTTAGTGTACGCGAAGTCGAGGCGGACGTTGTCGCGGCAGCGACGACGGACGCCTAGATGAGCCCGTGAGATCAGAGCCTCACCAGTTTAGTGTACGCGAAGTCGAGGCAGACGTCGTCGCGGCAGCGACAACGGACGCCGAGACGAGCCCGTGACATCAGAGCCTCACCAGCTTAGTGTACGCGAAGTCGAGGCGGACGTCGTCGCGGCAGCGACGACGGACGCCGAGACGAGCCCGTGACATCAGAGCCTCACCAGCTTAGTGTACCCGAAGTCGAGGCGAACATCGTCGCGGCAGCGACGACGGACGCCGAGACGAGCCCGTGACATCAGAGCCTCACCAGCTATCATAGGGATTAGGGTGGGGGGGAGGATGGCACCCTTTTATATACCTTTCAAAATTAAAGGGAAACAGAAGTGAACCACTGTGCTTAGTGTAGGTACGCGAAGTTGAGGCGGACGTCGTCGCGGCAACGACGACGGACGCCGAGACGAGCCCGTGACATCAAAGCCTCACCAGCTTAGTGTACGCGAAGTCGAGGCGGACGTCGTCGCGGCAGCGACGACGGACGCCGAGACGAGCCCGTGACATCAGAGCCTCACCAGTTTAGTGTACGCGAAGTCGAGGCAGACGTCGTCGCGGCAGCGAGAACGGACGCCGAGACGAACCCGTGACATCAGAGCCTCACCAGCTTCGTGAACGCGAAGTCGAGGCGGACGTCGTCGCGGCAGCGACGACGGACGCCGAGACGAGCCCGTGACATCAAAGCCTCACCAGCTTAGTGTACGCGAAGTCGAGGCGAACATCGTCGCGGCAGCAACGACGGACGCCGAGACGAGCCCGTGATATAAGAGCCTCACCAGCTTACTGTACGCGAAGTCGAGGCGGACGTCATCGTGGCAACGACGACGGACGCAGAGACGAGCCCGTGACATCAAAGACTCACCAGCTTGGTGTACGCGAAGTCGAGGCGGACGTCGTCGCGGCAGCGACGACGGACGCTGAGACGAGCCCGTGACATCAGAGCCTCACCAGCTATCTTACTGTCTAGGGAGGGGGGGTGGTGGGAGGATGGCACACTTTTATATACCTTTCAAAATGAAAAGGAAACAGAAGTGAACCACTGTGCTTAGTGTAGGTACGCGAAGGCGAGGCGGACGTCGTCGCGGCAGCGACGACGGTCGCCGAGATGAGCCCGTGACATCAAAGCCTCACCAGCTTAGTGTACGCGAAGTCGAGGCGGACGTCGTCGCGGCAGCGATGACGGACGCCGAGACGAGCCCGTGACATCAGAGCCTCACCAGTTTAGTGTACGGGAAGTCGAGGCAGACGTCGTCGCGGCAGCGACAACGGACGCCGAGACGAGCCCGTGACATCAGAGCCTCACCAGCTTAGTGTACGCGAAGTCGAGGCGGACGTCGTCGCGGCAGCGACGACGGACGCCGAGACGAGCCCGTGACATCAGAGCCTCACCAGCTATCATAGGGATTAGGGTGGGGGGAGGATGGCACCCTTTTATATACCTTTCAAAATTAAAGGGAAACATAAGTGAACCACTGTGCTTAGTGTAGGTACGCGAAGTTGAGGCGGACGTCGTCGCGGCAACGACGACGGACGCCGAGACGAGCCCGTGACATCAAAGCCTCACCAGCTTAGTGTACGCGAAGTCGAGGCGGACGTCGTCGCGGCAGCGACGACGGACGCCGAGACGAGCCCGTGACATCAGAGCCTCAGCAGTTTAGTGTACGCGAAGTCGAGGCAGACGTCGTCGCGGCAGCGACACCGGACGCCGAGACGAACCCGTGACATCAGAGCCTCACAACCTTCGTGAACGCGAAGTCGAGGCAGACGTCGTCGCGGCAGCGACGACGGACGCCGAGACGAGCCCGTGACATCAAAGCCTCACCAGCTTAGTGTACGCGAAGTCGAGGCGGACGTCGTCGCGGCAGCGACGACGGACGCCGAGACGAGCCCGTGACATAAGAGCCTCACCAGCTTACTGTACGCGAAGTCGAGGCGGACGTCGTCGTGGCAATGACGACGGACGCAGAGACGAGCCCGTGACATCAAAGACTCACCAGCTTGGTGTACGCGAAGTCGAGGCGGACGTCGTCGCGGCAGCGACGAAGGACGCTGAGACGAGCCCGTGACATCAGAGCCTCACTAGCTATCTTAGGGTTTAGGGTGGGGGGGAGGATGGCACCCTTTTATATATCTTTCAAAATGAAAAGGAAACAGAAGTGAACCACTGTGCTTAGTGTAGGTACGCGAAGTCGAGGCGGACGTCGTCGCGGCAGCGACGACGGACGCCGAGACGAGCCCGTGACATCAAAGCCTCACCAGCTTAGTGTACGCGAAGTCAAGGCGGACGTCGTCGCGGCAGCGACGACGGACGCCGAGACGAGCCCGTGACATAAGAGCCTCACCAGCTTACTGTACGCGAAGTCGAGGCGGACGTCGTCATGGCAACGACGACGGACGCAGAGACGAGCCCGTGACATCAAAGACTCACCAGCTTGATGTATGCGAAGTCGAGGCGGACGTCGTCGCGGCAGCGACGACGGACGCTGAGACGAGCCCGTGACATCAGAGCCTCACCAGCTATCTTACGGTTTAGGGCGGGGGGGGGGTGGTGGGAGGATGGCACACTTTTATATACCTTTCAAAATGAAAAGGAAACAGAAGTGAACCACTGTGCTTAGTGTAGGTACGCGAAGGCGAGGCGTACGTCGTCGCGGCAGCGACGACGGACGCCGAGATGAGCCCGTGACATCAAAGCCTCACCAGCTTAGTGTACGCAAAGTCGAGGCGGACGTCGTCGCGGCAGCGACGACGGACGCCGAGACGAGCCCGTGACATCAGAGCCTCACCAGTTTAGTGTACGCGAAGTCGAGGCAGACGTCGTCGGGGCAGCGACAACGGACGCCGAGACGAGCCCGTGACATCAGAGCCTCACCAGCTTAGTGTACACGAAGTCGAGGCGGACGTCGTTGCGGCAGCGACGACGGATGCCGAGACGAGCCCGTGACATCAGAGCCTCACCAGCTTAGTGTACGCGAAGTCGAGGCGGACGTTGTCGCGGCAGCGACGACGGACGCCTAGATGAGCCCGTGAGATCAGAGCCTCACCAGTTTAGTGTACGCGAAGTCGAGGCAGACGTCGTCGCGGCAGCGACAACGGACGCCGAGACGAGCCCGTGACATCAGAGCCTCACCAGCTTAGTGTACGCGAAGTCGAGGCGGACGTCGTCGCGGCAGCGACGACGGACGCCGAGACGAGCCCGTGACATCAGAGCCTCACCAGCTTAGTGTACCCGAAGTCGAGGCGAACATCGTCGCGGCAGCGACGACGGACGCCGAGACGAGCCCGTGACATCAGAGCCTCACCAGCTATCATAGGGATTAGGGTGGGGGGGAGGATGGCACCCTTTTATATACCTTTCAAAATTAAAGGGAAACAGAAGTGAACCACTGTGCTTAGTGTAGGTACGCGAAGTTGAGGCGGACGTCGTCGCGGCAACGACGACGGACGCCGAGACGAGCCCGTGACATCAAAGCCTCACCAGCTTAGTGTACGCGAAGTCGAGGCGGACGTCGTCGCGGCAGCGACGACGGACGCCGAGACGAGCCCGTGACATCAGAGCCTCACCAGTTTAGTGTACGCGAAGTCGAGGCAGACGTCGTCGCGGCAGCGAGAACGGACGCCGAGACGAACCCGTGACATCAGAGCCTCACCAGCTTCGTGAACGCGAAGTCGAGGCGGACGTCGTCGCGGCAACGATGACGGACGCCGAGACGAGCCCGTGACATCAGAGCCTCACCAGCTTGGTGTACGCGAAGTCGAGGCGGACGTCGTCGCGGCAGCGACGACGGACGCTGAGACGAGCCCGTGACATCAGAGCCTCACCAGCTATCTTACGGTTTAGGGCGGGGGGGGTGGTGGGAGGATGGCACACTTTTATATACCTTTCAAAATGAAAAGGAAACAGAAGTGAACCACTGTGCTTAGTGTAGGTACGCGAAGGCGAGGCGGACGTCGTCGCGGCAGCGACGACGGACGCCGAGACGAGCCCGTGACATCAAAGCCTCACCAGCTTAGTGTACGCGAAGTCGAGGCGGACTTCGTCGCGGTAGCGACGACGGACGCCGAGACGAGCCCGTGACATCAGAGCCTCACCAGCTATCATAGGGATTAGGGTGGGGGGGGAGGATGGCACCCTTTTATATACCTTTCAAAATGAAAGGGAAACAAAAGTGAACCACTGTGCTTAGTGTAGGTACGCGAAGTTGAGGCGGACGTCGTCGCGGCAGCGACGACGGACGCCGAGATGAGCCCGTGACATCAAAGCCTCACCAGCTTAGTGTACGCGAAGTCGAGGCGGACGTCGTCACGGCAGCGACGACGGACGCCGAGACGAGCCCGTGACATCAGAGCTTCACCAGTTTAGTGTACGCGAAGTCGAGGCAGACGTCGTCGCGGCAGCGACAACGGACGCCGAGACGAGCCCGTGACATCAGAGCCTCACCAGCTTAGTGTACGCGAAGTCGAGGCGGACGTCGTCGCGGCAGCGACGACAAACGCCGAGACGAGCCCGTGACATCAGAGCCTCACCAGCTTAGTGTACGCGAAGTCGAGGCGGACGTCGTCGCGGCAGCGACGACGGACGCCGAGATGAGCCCGTGAGATCAGAGCCTCACCAGTTTAGTGTACGCGAAGTCGAGGCAGACGTCGTCGCGGCAGCGACAACGGACGCCGAGACGAGCCCGTGACATCAGAGCCTCACCAGCTTAGTGTACGCGAAGTCGAGGCGGACGTCGTCGCGGCAGCGACGACGGACGCCGAGACGAGCCCGTGACATCAGAGCCTCACCAGCTTAGTGTACGCGAAGTCGAGGCGGACGTCGTCGCGGCAGCGACGACGGACGCCGAGATGAGCCCGTGAGATGAGAGCCTCACCAGTTTAGTGTACGCGAAGTAGAGGCAGACGTCGTCGCGGCAGCGACAACGGACGCCGAGACGAGCTCGTGACATCAGATCCTCACCAGCTTAGTGTACGCGAAGTCGAGGCGGACGTCGTCGCGGCAGCGACGACGGACGCCGAGACGAGCCCGTGACATCAGAGCCTCACCAACTATCTTAGGGTTTAGGGTGGGGGGGAGGATGGCACCCTTTTATATACCTTTCAAAATAAAAGGGAAACAGAACTGAACCACTGTGCTTAGTGTAGGTACGCGAAGTCGAGGCGAACGTCGTCGCGGCAGCGACGATGGACGCCGAGACGAGCCTGTGACATCAAAGCCTCACCAGCTTAGTGTATGCGAAGTCGAGGCGGACGTCGTCGCGGCAGCGACGACGGACGCCGAGATGAGCCCGTGACATAAGAGCCTCACCAGCTTACTGTACGCGAAGTCGAGGCAGACGTCGTCGCGGCAGCGACAACGGACGCCGAGACGAGCCCGTGACATCAGAGCCTCACCAGCTTAGTGTACGCGAAGTCGAGGCGGACGTCGTCGCGGCAGCGACGACGGACGCCGAGACGAGCCCGTGACATCAGAGCCTCACCAGCTATCTTACGGTTTAGGGCGGGGGGGGGGGTGTTGGGAGGATGGTACACTTTTATATACCTTTCAAAATGAAAAGGAAACAGAAGTGAACCACTGTGCTTAGTGTAGGTACGCGAAGGCGAGGCGGACGTCGTCGCGGCAGCGACGACGGACGCCGAGACGAGCCCGTGACATCAAAGCCTCACCAGCTTAGTGTACGCGAAGTCGAGGCGGACTTCGTCGCGGTAGCGACGACGGACGGCGAGACGAGCCCGTGACATCAGAGCCTCACCAGCTATCATAGGGATTAGGGTGGGGGGGAGGATGCCACCCTTTTATATACCTTTCAAAATGAAAGGGAAACAAAAGTGAACCACTGTGCTTAGTGTAGGTACGCGAAGTTGAGGCGGACGTCGTCGCGGCAGCGACGACGGACGCCGAGATGAGCCCGTGACATCAAAGCCTCACAAGCTTAGTGTACGCGAAGTCGAGGCGGACGTCGTCACGGCAGCGACGACGGACGCCGAGACGAGCCCGTGACATCAGAGCCTCACCAGTTTAGTGTACGCGAAGTCGAGGCAGACGTCGTCGCGGCAGCGACAACGGACGTCGAGACGAGCCCGTGACATCAGAGCCTCACCAGCTTAGTGTACGCGAAGTCGAGGCGGACGTCGTCGCGGCAGCGACGATGAACGCCGAGACGAGCCCGTGACATCAGAGCCTCACCAGCTTAGTGTACGCGAAGTCGAGGCGGACGTCGTCGCGGCAGCGACGACGGACGCCGAGATGAGCCCGTGAGATCAGAGCCTCACCAGTTTAGTGTACGCGAAGTCGAGGCAGACGTCGTCGCGGCAGCGACAACGGACGCCGAGACGAGCCCGTGACATCAGAGCCTCACCAGCTTAGTGTACGCGAAGTCGAGGCGGACGTCGTCGCGGCAGCGACGACGGACGCCGAGACGAGCCCGTGACATCAGAGCCTCACCAGCTTAGTTTACGCGAAGTCGAGGCGGACGTCGTCGCGGCAGCGACGACGGACGCCGAGACGAGCCCGTGACATCAGAGCCTCACCAGCTTAGTGTACGCGAAGTCGAGGCGGACGTCGTCGCGGCAGCGACGACGGACGCCGAGATGAGCCCGTGAGATCAGAGCCTCACCAGTTTAGTGTACGCGAAGTCGAGGCAGACGTCGTCGCGGCAGCGACAACGGACGCCGAGACGAGCCCGTGACATCAGAGCCTCACCAGCTTAGTGTAAGCGAAGTCGAGGCGGACGTCGTCGCGGTAGCGACGACGGACGCCGAGACGAGCCCGTGACATCAGAGCCTCACCAGCTTAGTGTACGCGAAGTCGAGGCGGACGTCGTCGCGGCAGCGACGACGGACGCCGAGATGAGCCCGTGAGATGAGAGCCTCACCAGTTTAGTGTACGCGAAGTCGAGGCAGACGTCGTCGCGGCAGCGAGAACGGACGCCGAGACGAGCTCGTGACATCAGAGCCTCACCAGCTTAGTGTACGCGAAGTCGAGGCGGACGTCGTCGCGGCAGCGACGACGGACGCCGAGACGAGCCCGTGACATCAGAGCCTCACCAACTATCTTAGGGTTTAGGGTGGGGGGGAGGATGGCACCCTTTTATATACCTTTCAAAATAAAAGGGAAACAGAACTAAACCACTGTGCTTAGTGTAGGTACGCGAAGTCGAGGCGAACGTCGTCGCGGCAGCGACGATGGACGCCGAGACGAGCCTATGACATCAAAGCCTCACCAGCTTAGTGTATGCGAAGTCGAGGCGGACGTCGTCGCGGCGGCGACGACGGACGCCGAGACGAGCCCGTGACATAAGAGCCTCACCAGCTTACTGTACGCGAAGTCGAGGCAGACGTCGTCGCGGCAGCGACAACGGACGCCGAGACGAGCCCGTGACATCAGAGCCTCACCAGCTTAGTGTACGCGAAGTCGAGGCGGACGTCGTCGCGGCAGCGACGACGGACGCCGAGACGAGCCCGTGACATCAGAGCCTCACCAGCTATCTTACGGTTTAGGGCGGGGGGGGGGGGGTGTTGGGAGGATGGCACACTTTTATATACCTTTCAAAATGAAAAGGAAACAGAAGTGAACCACTGTGCTTAGTGTAGGTACGCGAAGGCGAGGCGGACGTCGTCGCGGCAGCGACGACGGACGCCGAGACGAGCCCGTGACATCAAAGCCTCACCAGCTTAGTGTACGCGAAGTCGAGGCGGACTTCGTCGCGGTAGCGACGACGGACGCCGAGACGAGCCCGTGACATCAGAGCCTCACCAGCTATCATAGGGATTAGGGTGGGGGGGGGAGGATGGCACCCTTTTATATACCTTTCAAAATGAAAGGGAAACAAAAGTGAACCACTGTGCTTAGTGTAGGTACGCGAAGTTGAGGCGGACGTCGTCGCGGCAGCGACGACGGACGCCGAGATGAGCCCGTGACATCAAAGCCTCACAAGCTTAGTGTACGCGAAGTCGAGGCGGACGTCGTCACGGCAGCGACGACGGACGCCGAGACGAGCCCGTGACATCAGAGCCTCACCAGTTTAGTGTACGCGAAGTCGAGGCAGACGTCGTCGCGGCAGCGACAACGGACGCCGAGACGAGCCCGTGACATCAGAGCCTCACCAGCTTAGTGTACGCGAAGTCGAGGCGGACGTCGTCGCGGCAGCGACGACGAACGCCGAGACGAGCCCGTGACATCAGAGCCTCACAGCTTTGTGTACGCGAAGTCGAGGCGGACGTCGTCGCGGCAGCGACGACGGACGCCGAGATGAGCCCGTGAGATCAGAGGCTCACCAGTTTAGTGTACGCGAAGTCGAGGCAGACGTCGTCGCGGCAGCGACAACGGACGCCGAGACGAGCCCGTGACATCAGAGCCTCACCAGCTTAGTGTACGCGAAGTCGAGGCGGACGTCGTCGCGGCAGCGACGACGGACGCCGAGACGAGCCCGTGACATCAGAGCCTGACCAGCTTAGTTTACGCGAAGTCGAGGCGGACGTCGTCGCGGCAGCGACGACGGACGCCGAGATGAGCCCGTGAGATCAGAGCCTCACCAGTTTAGTGTACGCGAAGTCGAGGCAGACGTCGTCGCGGCAGCGACAACGGACGCCGAGACGAGCTCGTGACATCAGAGCCTCACCAGCTTAGTGTACGCGAAGTCGAGGCGGACGTCGTCGCGGCAGCGATGACGGACGCCGAGACGAGCCCGTGACATCAGAGCCTCACCAACTATCTTAGGGTTTAGGGTGGGGGGGAGGATGGCACCCTTTTATATACCTTTCAAAATAAAAGGGAAACAGAACTGAACCACTGTGCTTAGTGTAGGTACGCGAAGTCAAGGCGAACGTCGTCGCGGCAGCGACGATGGACGCCGAGACGAGCCTGTGACATCAAAGCCTCACCAGCTTAGTGTATGCGAAGTCGAGGCGGACGTCGTCGCGGCAGCGACGACGGACGCCGAGACGAGCCCGTGACATAAGAGCCTCACCAGCTTACTGTACGCGAAGTCGAGGCAGACGTCGTCGCGGCAGCGACAACGGACGCCGAGACGAGCCCGTGACATCAGAGCCTCACCAGCTTAGTGTACGCGAAGTCGAGGCGGACGTCGTCGCGGCAGCGACGACGAACGCCGAGACGAGCCCGTGACATCAGAGCCTCACCAGCTGAGTGTACGCGAAGTCGAGGCGGACGTCGTCGCGGCAGCGACGACGGACGCCGAGATGAGCCCGTGAGATCAGAGCCTCACCAGTTTAGTGTACGCGAAGTCGAGGCAGACGTCGTCGCGGCAGCGACAACGGACGCCGAGACGAGCCCGTGACATCAGAGCCTCACCAGCTTAGTGTACGCGAAGTCGAGGCGGACGTCGTCGTGGCAGCGACGACGGACGCCGAGACGAGCCCGTGACATCAGAGCCTCACCAGCTTAGTTTACGCGAAGTCGAGGCGGACGTCGTCGCGGCAGCGACGACGGACGCCGAGATGAGCCCGTGAGATCAGAGCCTCACCAGTTTAGTGTACGCGAAGTCGAGGCAGACGTCGTCGCGGCAGCGACAACGGACGCCGAGACGAGCTCGTGACATCAGAGCCTCACCAGCTTAGTGTACGCGAAGTCGAGGCGGACGTCGTCGCGGCAGCGACGACGGACGCCGAGACGAGCCCGTGACATCAGAGCCTCACCAACTATCTTAGGGTTTAGGGTGGGGGGGAGGATGGCACCCTTTTATATACCTTTCAAAATAAAAGGGAAACAGAACTGAACCACTGTGCTTAGTGTAGGTACGCGAAGTCGAGGCGAACGTCGTCGCGGCAGCGACGATGGACGCCGAGACGAGCCTGTGACATCAAAGCCTCACCAGCTTAGTGTATGCGAAGTCGAGGCGGACGTCGTCGCGGCAGCGACGACGAACGCCGAGACGAGCCCGTGACATAAGAGCCTCACAAGCTTACTGTACGCGAAGTCGAGGCAGACGTCGTCGCGGCAGCGACAACGGACGCCGAGACGAGCCCGTGACATCAGAGCCTCACCAGCTTAGTGTACGCGAAGTCGAGGCGGACGTCGTCGCGGCAGCGACGACGGACGCCGAGACGAGCCCGTGACATCAGAGCCTCACCAGCCTAGTGTACGCGAAGTCGAGGCGGACGTCGTCACGGCAGCGACGACGGACGCCGAGACGAGCCCGTGACATCAGAGCCTCACCAGCTTGGTGTACGCGAAGTCGAGGCGGACGTCGTCGCGGCAGCGACGACGGACGCTGAGACGAGCCCGTGACATCAGAGCCTCAACAGCTATCTTACGGTTTAGGGCGGGGTGGTGGTGGGAGGATGGCACACTTTTATATACCTTTCAAAATGAAAAGGAAACAGAAGTGAACCACTGTGCTTAGTGTAGGTACGCGAAGGCGAGGCGGACGTCGTCACGGCAGCGACGACGGACGCCGAGACGAGCCCGTGACATCAGAGCCTCACCAGCTTAGTGTACGCGAAGTCGAGGCAGACGTCGTCGCGGCAGCGACAACGGACGCCGAGACGAGCCCGTGACATCAGAGCCTCACCAGCTATCTTAGGGTTTAGGGTGGGGGGGAAGGATGGCACCCTTTTATATACGTTTCAAAATGAAAGGGAATCAGAAGTGAACCACTGTGCTTAGTGTAGGTACGCGAAGTCGAGGCGGACGTCGTCGCGGCAGCGACGACGGACGCCAAGACGAGCCCGTGACATCAAAGCCTCACCAGCTTAGTGTACGCGAAGTCGAGGCGAACGTCGTCGCGGCAACGACGACGAACGCAGAGACGAGACCGTGACATCAAAGCCTCACCAGCTTGGTGTACACGAAGTCGAGGCGGACGTCGTCACGGCAGCGACGACGGACGCCGAGACAAGCCCGTGAGATCAGAGCCTCACCAGTTTAGTGTACGCGAAGTCGAGGCAGACGTCGTCGCGGCAGCGACAACGGACGCCGAGACGAGCCCGTGACATCAGAGCCTCACCAACTATCTTAGGGTTTAGGGTGGGGGGGAGGATGGCACCCTTTTATATACCTTTCAAAATAAAAGGGAAACAGAACTGAACCACTGTGCTTAGTGTAGGTACGCGAAGTCGACGCGAACGTCGTCGCGGCAGCGACGACGGACGCCGAGACGAGCCCGTGACATCAAAGCCTCACCAGCTTAGTGTATGCGAAGTCGAGGCGGACGTCGTCCCGGCAGCGACGACGGACGCCGAGACGAGCCCGTGACATAAGAGCCTCACCAGCTTACTGTACGCGAAGTCGAGGCAGACGTCGTCGCGGCACTGACAACGGACGCTGAGACTAGCCCGTGACATCAGAGCCTCACCAGCTTAGTGTACGCGAAGTCGAGGCGGACGTCGTCGCGGCAGCGACGACGGACGCCGAGACGAGCCCGTGACATCAGAGCCTCACCAGCCTAGTGTACGCGAAGTCGAGGCGGACGTCGTCACGGCAGCGACGACGGACGCCGAGACGAGCCCGTGACATCAGAGCCTCACCAGCTTGGTGTACGCGAAGTCGAGGCGGACGTCGTCGCGGCAGCGACGACGGACGCTGAGACGAGCCCGTGACATCAGAGCCTCAACAGCTATCTTACGGTTTAGGGCGGGGGGGTGGTGGGAGGATGGCACACTTTTATATACCTTTCAAAATGAAAAGGAAACAGAAGTGAACCACTGTGCTTAGTGTAGGTACGCGAAGGCGAGGCGGACGTCGTCACGGCAGCGACGACGGACGCCGAGACGAGCCCGTGACATCAGAGCCTCACCAGCTTAGTGTACGCGAAGTCGAGGCAGACGTCGCCGCGGCAATAAACGACGGACGCCGAGACGAGCCCATGACATTAGAGCCTCACCAGTTTAGTGTACGCGAAGTCGAGGCAGACGTCGTCGCGGCAGCGACAACGGACGCCGAGACGAGCCCGTGACATCAGAGCCTCACCAGCTATCTTAGGGTTTAGGGTGGGGGGGAAGGATGGCACCCTTTTATATACGTTTCAAAATGAAAGGGAATCAGAAGTGAACCACTGTGCTTAGTGTAGGTACGCGAAGTCGAGGCGGACGTCGTCGCGGCAGCGACGACGGACGCCAAGACGAGCCCGTGACATCAAAGCCTCACCAGCTTAGTGTACGCGAAGTCGAGGCGAACGTCGTCGCGGCAACGATGACGAACGCAGAGACGAGACCGTGACATCAAAGCCTCACCAGCTTGGTGTACACGAAGTCGAGGCGGACGTCGTCGCGGCAGCGACGACGGACGCTGAGACGAGCCCGTGACATCAGAGCCTCACCAGCTATCTTACGGTTTAGGGTGGGGGGGGGGTGGGAGGATGGCACCCTTTTATATATCTTTCAAAATGAAAGGGAAACATAAGTGAACCACTGTGCTTAGTGTAGGTACGCGAAGGCGAGGCGGACGTCGTCGCGGCAGCGACAACGGACGCCGAGACGAGCCCGTGACATCAGAGCCTCACCAGCTTAGTGTACGCGAAGTCGAGGCGGACGTCGTCGCGGCAGCGATGACGGACGCCGAGACGAGCCCGTGACATCAGAGCCTCACCAACTATCTTAGGGTTTAGGGTGGGGGGGAGGATGGCACCCTTTTATATACCTTTCAAAATAAAAGGGAAACAGAACTGAACCACTGTGCTTAGTGTAGGTACGCGAAGTCGAGGCGAACGTCGTCGCGGCAGCGACGACGGACGCCGAGACGAGCCCGTCACATCAAAGCCTCACCAGCTTAGTATATGCGAAGTCGAGGCGGACGTCGTCGCGGCAGCGACGACGGACGCCGAGACGAGCCCGTGACATAAGAGCCTCACCAGCTTACTGTACGCGAAGTCGAGGCAGACGTCGTCGCGGCAGCGACAACGGACGCCGAGACTAGCCCGTGACATCAGAGCCTCACCAGCTTAGTGTACGCGAAGTCGAGGCGGACGTCGTCGCGGCAGCGACGACGGACGCCGAGACGAGCCCGTGACATCAGAGCCTCACCAGCCTAGTGTACGCGAAGTCGAGGCGGACGTCGTCACGGCAGCGACGACGGACGCCGAGACGAGCCCGTGAGATCAGAGCCTCACCAGTTTAGTGTACGCGAAGTCGAGGCAGACGTCGTCGCGGCAGCGACAACGGACGCCGAGACGAGCCCGTGACATCAGAGCCTCACCAACTATCTTAGGGTTTAGGGTGGGGGGGAGGATGGCACCCTTTTATATACCTTTCAAAATAAAAGGGAAACAGAACTGAACCACTGTGCTTAGTGTAGGTACGCGAAGTCGAGGCGAACGTCGTCGCGGCAGCGACGACGGACGCCGAGACGAGCCCGTGACATCAAAGCCTCACCAGCTTAGTGTATGCGAAGTCGAGGCGGACGTCGTCGCGGCAGCGACGACGGACGCCGAGACGAGCCCGTGACATAAGAGCCTCACCAGCTTACTGTACGCGAAGTCGAGGCAGACGTCGTCGCGGCAGCGACAACGGACGCTGAGACTAGCCCGTGACATCAGAGCCTCACCAGCTTAGTGTACGCGAAGTCGAGGCGGACGTCGTCGCGGCAGCGACGACGGACGCCGAGACGAGCCCGTGACATCAGAGCCTCACCAGCCTAGTGTACGCGAAGTCGAGGCGGACGTCGTCACGGCAGCGACGACGGACGCCGAGACGAGCCCGTGACATCAGAGCCTCACCAGCTTGGTGTACGCGAAGTCGAGGCGGACGTCGTCGCGGCAGCGACGACGGACGCTGAGACGAGCCCGTGACATCAGAGCCTCAACATCTATCTTACGGTTTAGGGCGGGGGGGTGGTGGGAGGATGGCACACTTTTATATACCTTTCAAAATGAAAAGGAAACAGAAGTGAACCACTGTGCTTAGTGTAGGTACGCGAAGGCGAGGCGGACGTCGTCACGGCAGCGACGACGGACGCCGAGACGAGCCCGTGATATCAGAGCCTCACCAGCTTAGTGTACGCGAAGTCGAGGCAGACGTCGCCGCGGCAATAAACGACGGACGCCGAGACGAGCCCGTGACATTAGAGCCTCACCAGTTTAGTGTACGCGAAGTCGAGGCAGACGTCGTCGCGGCAGCGACAACGGACGCCGAGACGAGCCCGTGACATTAGAGCCTCACCAGCTATCTTAGGGTTTAGGGTGGGGGGGGGAAGGATGGCACCCTTTTATATACGTTTCAAAATGAAAGGGAATCAGAAGTGAACCACTGTGCTTAGTGTAGGTACGCGAAGTCGAGGCGGACGTCGTCGCGGCAGCGACGACGGACGCCAAGACGAGCCCGTGACATCAAAGCCTCACCAGCTTAGTGTACGCGAAGTCGAGGCGAACGTCGTCGCGGAAACGACGACGAACGCAGAGACGAGACCGTGACATCAAAGCCTCACCAGCTTGGTGTACACGAAGTCGAGGCGGACGTCGTCGCGGCAGCGACGACGGACGCTGAGACGAGCCCGTGACATCAGAGCCTCACCAGCTATCTTACGGTTTAGGGTGGGGGGGGTGGGAGGATGGCACCATTTTATATATCTTTCAAAATGAAAGGGAAACATAAGTGAACCACTCTGCTTAGTGTAGGTACGCGAAGGCGAGGCGGACGTCGTCGCGGCAGCGACGACGGACGCCGAGACGAGCCCGTGACATCAAAGCCTCACCCGCTCAGTGTACGCAAAGTCGAGGCGGACTTCGTCGCGGCAGCGATGTCGGACGCCGAGACGAGCCCGTGACATCAGAGCCTCACCAGCTTAGTGTACGCGAAGTCGAGGCGGACGTCGTCTCGGCAGCGACGACGGAAGCCGAGACGAGCTCGTGACATCAGAGCCTCACCAGCTTAGTGTACGCGAAGTCGAGGCGGACGTTGTCGCGGCAGCGACGATGAACGCCGAGACGAGCCCGTGACATCAGAGCCTCACCAGCTTAGTGTACGCGAAGTCGAGGCGGACGTCGTCGCGGCAGCGACGACGGACGCCGAGATGAGCCCGTGAGTTCAGAGCCTCACCAGTTTAGTGTACGCGAAGTCGAGGCAGACGTCGTCGCGGCAGCGACAACGGACGCCGAGACGAGCCCGTGACATCAGAGCCTCACCAGCTTAGTGTACGCGAAGTCGAGGCGGACGTCGTCGCGGCAGCGATGACGGACGCCGAGACGAGCCCGTGACATCAGAGCCTCACCAACTATCTTAGGGTTTAGGGTGGGGGGGAGGATGGCACCCTTTTATATACCTTTCAAAATAAAAGGGAAACAGAACTGAACCACTGTGCTTTGTGTAGGTACGCGAAGTCGAGGCGAACGTCGTCGCGGCAGCGACGACGGACGCCGAGACGAGCCCGTGACATCAAAGCCTCACCAGCTTAGTGTATGCGAAGTCGAGGCGGACGTCGTCGCGGCAGCGACGTTGGACGCCGAGACGAGCCCGTGACATAAGAGCCTCACCAGCTTACTGTACGCGAAGTCGAGGCAGACGTCGTCGCGGCAGCGACAACGGACGCCGAGACTAGCCCGTGACATCAGAGCCTCACCAGTTTAGTGTACGCGAAGTCGAGGCGGACGTCGTCGCGGCAACGACGACGGACGCCGAGACGAGCCCGTGACATCAGAGCCTCACCAGCCTAGTGTACGCGAAGTCGAGGCAGACGTCGTCACGGCAGCGACGACGGACGCCGAGACGAGCCCGTGAGATCAGAGCCTCACCAGTTTAGTGTACGCGAAGTCGAGGCAGACGTCGTCGCGGCAGCGACAACGGACGCCGAGACGACCCCGTGACATCAGAGCCTCACCAACTATCTTAGGGTTTAGGGTGGGGGGGAGGATGGCACCCTTTTATATACCTTTCAAAATAAAAGGGAAACAGAACTGAACCACTGTGCTTAGTGTAGGTACGCGAAGTCGAGGCGGACGTCGTCGCGGCAGCGACGACGGACGCCGAGACGAGCCCGTGACATAAGAGCCTCACCAGCTTACTGTACGCGAAGTCGAGGCAGACGTCGTCGCGGCAGCGACAACGGACGCTGAGACTAGCCCGTGACATCAGAGCCTCACCAGCTTAGTGTACGCGAAGTCGAGGCGGACGTCGTCGCGGCAGCGACGACGGACGCCGAGACGAGCCCGTGACATCAGAGCCTCACCAGCCTAGTGTACGCGAAGTCGAGGCGGACGTCGTCATGGCAGCGACGACGGACGCCGAGACGAGCCCGTGACATCAGAGCCTCACCAGCTTGGTGTACGCGAAGTCGAGGCGGACGTCGTTGCGGCAGCGACGACGGACGCTGAGACGAGCCCGTGACATCAGAGCCTCACCAGCTATCTTACGGTTTAGGGCGGGGGGGTGGTGGGAGGATGGCACACTTTTATATACCTTTCAAAATGAAAAGGAAACAGAAGTGAACCACTGTGCTTAGTGTAGGTACGCGAAGGCGAGGCGGACGTCGTCACGGCAGCGACGACGGACGCCGAGACGAGCCCGTGACATCAAAGCCTCACCAGCTTAGTGTACGCGAAGTCGAGGCAGACGTCGCCGCGGCAATAAACGACGGACGCCGAGACGAGCCCGTGACATTAGAGCCTCACCAGTTTAGTGTACGCGAAGTCGAGGCAGACGTCGTCGCGGCAGCGACAACGGACGCCGAGAGGAGCCCGTGACATCAGAGCCTCACCAGCTATCTTAGGGTTTAGGGTGGGGGGGGGAAGGATGGCACCCTTTTATATACGTTTCAAAATGAAAGGGAATCAGAAGTGAACCACTGTGCTTAGTGTAGGTACGCGAAGTCGAGGCGGACGTCGTCGCGGCAGCGACGACGGACGCCAAGACGAGCCCGTGACATCAAAGCCTCACCAGCTTAGTGTACGCGAAGTCGAGGCGAACGTCGTCGCGGCAACGACGACGAACGCAGAGACGAGACCGTGACATCAAAGCCTCACCAGCTTGGTGTACACGAAGTCGAGGCGGACGTCGTCGCGGCAGCGACGACGGACGCTGAGACGAGCCCGTGACATCAGAGCCTCACCAGCTATCTTACGGTTTAGGGTGGGGGGGGTGGGAGGATGGCACCCTTTTATATATCTTTCAAAATGAAAGGGAAACATAAGTGAACCACTGTGCTTCGTGTAGGTACGCGAAGGTGAGGCGGACGTCGTCTCGGCAGCGACGACGGACGCCGAGACGAGCCCGTGACATCAAAGCCTCACCCGCTCAGTGTACGCAAAGTCGAGGCGGACTTCGTCGCGGCAGCGACGTCGGACGCCGAGACGAGCCCGTGACATCAGAGCCTCACCAGCTTACTGTACGCGAAGTCGAGGCACACGTCGTCGCGGCAGCGACAACGGACGCCGAGACGAGCCCGTGACATCAGAGCCTCACCAGCCTAGTGTACGCGAAGTCGAGGCAGACGTCGTCGCGGCAGCGACGACGGACGCCGAGACGAGCCCGTGACATCAGAGCCTCACCAGCTTGGTGTACGCGAAGTCGAGGCGGACGTCGTTGCGGCAGCGACGACGGACACTGAGACGAGCCCGTGACATCAGAGCCTCACCAGCTATCTTACGGTTTAGGGCGGGGGGGTGGTGGGAGGATGGCACACTTTTATATACCTTTCAAAATGAAAAGGAAACAGAAGTGAACCACTATGCTTAGTGTAGGTACGCGAAGGCGAGGCGGACGTCGTCACGGCAGCGACGACGGACGCCGAGACGAGCCCGTGACATCAGAGCCTCACCAGCTTAGTGTACGCGAAGTCGAGGCAGACGTCGCCGCGGCAATAAACGACGGACGCTGAGACGAGCCCGTGACATTAGAGCCTCACCAATTTAGTGTACGCGAAGTCGAGGCAGACGTCGTCGCGGCAGCGACAACGGACGCCGAGACGAGCCCGTGACATCAGAGCCTCACCAGCTATCTTAGGGTTTAGGGTGGGGGGGGGGAAGGATGGCACCCTTTTATATACGTTTCAAAATGAAAGGGAATCAGAAGTGAACCACTGTGCTTAGTGTAGGTACGCGAAGTCGAGGCGGACGTCGTCGCGGCAGCGACGACGGACGCCAAGACGAGCCCGTGACATCAAAGCCTCACCAGCTTAGTGTACGCGAAGTCGAGGCGAACGTCGTCGCGGCAACGACGACGAACGCAGAGACGAGACCGTGACATCAAAGCCTCACCAGCTTGGTGTACACGAAGTCGAGGCGGACGTCGTCGCGGCAGCGACGACGGACGCTGAGACGAGCCCGTGACATCAGAGCCTCACCAGCTATCTTACGGTTTAGGGTGGGGGGGTGGGAGGATGGCACCCTTTTATATATCTTTCAAAATGAAAGGGAAACATAAGTGAACCACTGTGCTTAGTGTAGGTACGCGAAGGTGAGGCGGACGTCGTCGCGGCAGCGACGACGGACGCCGAGACGAGCCCGTGACATCAAAGCCTCACCCGCTCAGTGTACGCAAAGTCGAGGCGGACTTCGTCGCGGCAGCGACGTCGGACGCCGAGACGAGCCCGTGACATCAGAGCCTCACCAGCTTAGTGTACGCGAAGTCGAGGCGGACGTCGTCTCGGCAGCGACGACGGACGCCGAGACGAGCTCGTGACATCAGAGCCTCACCAGCTTAGTGTACGCGAAGTCGAGGCGGACGTCGTCGCGGCAGCGACGACGGACGCCAAGACGAGCCCGTGACATCAGAGCCTCACCAGCTATCTTAGGGTTTAGGGTGGGGGGGGGAGGATGGCACCCTTTTATATACCTTTCAAAATTAAAGGGAAACAGAAATGAACCACTGTGCTTAGTGTAGGTACGCGAAGGCGAGGCGGACATCGTCACGGGAGCGACGACGGACGCCGAGACGAGCCCGTGACATCAAAGCCTCACCAGTTTAGTGTACGCGAAGTCGAGGCAGACGTCGTCGCCGCAGCGACAACGGACGCCGAGACGAGCCCGTGACATCAGAGCCTCACCAGCTATCTTAGGGTTTAGGGTGGGGGGGAGGATGTCACCCTTTTATATACCTTTTAAAATGAAAGGGAAACAGGAGTGAACCACTTTGCTTAGTGTAGGTACGCGAAGTCGAGGCGGACGTCGTCGCGGCAGCGACGACGGACGCCGAGACGAGCCCGTGACATAAGAGCCTCATCAGCTTGGTGTACGCGAAGTCGAGGCGGACGTTGTCGCGGCAGCGACGACGGACGCTGAGACGAGCCCGTGACATCAGAGCCTCACCAGCTTAGTGTACGCGAAGTCGAGGCGGACGTCATCGCGGCAGCGACAATGGACGCCGAGACGAGCCCGTGACATCAGAGCCTCACCAACTATCTTAGGGTTTAGGGTGGGGGGGAGGATGGCACCCTTTTATATACCTTTAAAAATGAAAGGGAAACAGAAGTGAACCACTCTGCTTAGTGTAGGTACGCGAAGTCGAGGTGGACGTCGTCGCGGCAGCGACGACGGACGCCAAGATGAGACTGTGACATCAAAGCCTCACCAGCTGAGTGTACGCGAAGTCGAGGCGGACGTCGTCGCGGCAGCGACGACGGACGCCGAGACGTGCCCGTGACATCAGAGCCTCACCAGCTTAGTGTACGCGAAGTAGAGGCGGACGTCGTCGCCGCAGCGACTACGGACGCCGAGATGAGCCCGTGACATCAAAGCCTCACCAGCTTAGTGTACGCGAAGTCGAGGCGAACGTCATCGCGGCAGCGACGACGGACGCCGAGACGAGCCCGTGACATCAGAGCCTCACCAGCTATCTTAGGGTTTAGGGTGGGGGGGGGAAGGATGGCACCCTTTTATATACGTTTCAAAATGAAAGGGAATCAGAAGTGAACCACTGTGCTTAGTGTAGGTACGCGAAGTCGAGGCGGACGTCGTCGCGGCAGCGACGACGGACGCCGAGACGAGCCCGTGACATCAAAGCCTCACCAGCTTAGTGTACGCGAAGTCGAGGCGAACGTCGTCGCGGCAACGACGACGGACGCAGAGACGAGACCGTGACATCAAAGCCTCACCAGCTTGGTGTACACGAAGTCGAGGCGGACGTCGTCGCGGCAGCGACGACGGACGCTGAGACGAGCCCGTGACATCAGAGCCTCACCAGCTATCTTACGGTTTAGGGTGGGGGGTGGGAGGATTGCACCCTTTTATATATCTTTCAAAATGAAAGGGAAACATAAGTGAACCACTGTGCTTAGTGTAGGTACGCGAAGGCGAGGCGGACGTCGTCGCGGCAGCTACGACGGACGTCGAGACGAGCCCGTGACATCAAAGCCTCACCCGCTCAGTGTACGCAAAGTCGAGGCGGACTTCGTCGCGGCAGCGACGTCGGACGCCGAGACGAGCCCGTGACATCAGAGCCTCACCAGCTTAGTGTACGCGAAGTCGAGGCGGACGTCGTCTCGGCAGCGACGACGGACGCCGAGACGAGCCCGTGACATCAGAGGCTCACCAGCTATCTTAGGGTTTAGGGTGGGGGGGAGGATGGCACCCTTTTATATACCTTTCAAAATTAAAGGGAAACATAAGTGAACCACTGTGCTTAGTGTAGGTACGCGAAGGCGAGGCGGACATCGTCACGGCAGCGACGACGGACGCCGAGACGAGCCCGTGACATCAAAGCCTCATCAGTTTAGTGTACGCGAAGTCGAGGCAGACATCGTCGCGGCAGCGACAACGGACGCCGAGACGAGCCCGTGACATCAGAGCCTCACCAGCTATCTTAGGTTTTAGGGTGGGGGGGAGGATGTCACCCTTTTATATACCTTTTAAAATGAAAGGGAAACAGGAGTGAACCACTTTGCTTAGTGTAGGTACGCGAAGTCGAGGCGGACGTCGTCGTGGCAGCGACGACGGACACCGAGACGAGCCCGTGCCATAAGAGCCTCACCATCTTACTGTACGCGAAGTCGAGGCGAACGTCGTCGTGGAAACGACGACGGGCGCGGAGACGAGCCCGTGACATCAAAGCCTCACCAGCTTAGTGTACGCGAAGTCGAAGCGGACGTCGTCGCGGCAGCGACGACGGACGCTGAGACGATCCCGTGACATCAGAGCCTCACCAGCTATCTTACGGTTTAGGGCGGGGGGGGGGGGGGTGGGAGGATGGCACACTTTTATATACCTTTCAAAATGAAAAGGAAACAGAAGTGAACCACTGTGCTTAGTGTAGGTACGCGAAGGCGAGGCGGACGTCGTCGCGGCAGCGACGACGGACGCCGAGACGAGCCGGTGACATCAAAGCCTCACCAGCTTAGTGTACGCGAAGTCGAGGCAGACTTCGTCGCGGCAGCGACGACGGACGCCGAGACGAGCCCGTGACATCAGAGCCTCACCAGCTTAGTGTACGCGAAGTCGAGGCGGACGTCGTCGCGGTAGCGACGACGGACGCCGAGATGAGCCCGTGACATCAGAGCCTCACCAACTTAGTGTACCCGAAGTCGAGGCGGACGTCGTCGCGGCAGCGACGACGGACGCCGAGACGAGCCCGTGACATCAGAGGCTCACCAGCTATCTTAAGGTTTAGGGTGGGGGGGGAGGATGGCACCTTTTTATATACCTTTCAAAATGATAGGGAAACAGAAGTGAACCACTGTGCTTAGTGTAGGTACGCGAAGTTGAGGCGGACGTCGTCACGGAAGCGACGACGGATGCCGTGACGAGCCCGTGACATAAAAGCCTCACCAGCTTAGTGTACGCGAAGTCGAGGCGGACGTTGTCGCGGCAGCGACGACGGACGGCGAGACGAGCCCGTGACATCAGAGCCTCACCAGTTTTGTGTACGCGAAGTCGAGGCAGACGTCGTCGCGGCAGCGACAACGGAAGCCGAGACGAGCCCATGACATCAAAGCCTCACCAGCTTAGTGTACGCGAAGTCGAGGCAGACGTCGTCGCGGCAGCGATGACGGATGCCGAGACGAGCCCGTGACATCAGAGCCTCACCAGCTTAGTGTACGCGAAGTCGAGGCGGACGTCGTCGCGGCAGCGACAACGGACGCCGAGATGAGCCCGTGAGATCAGAGCCTCACCAGTTTAGTGTACGCGAAGTCGAGGCAGACGTCGTCGCGGCAGCGACAACGGATGCCGAGATGAGCTCGTGACATCAGAGCCTCACCAGCTTAGTGTATGCGAAGTCGAGGCGGACGTCGTCGCGGCAGCGACAACGGATGCCGAGACAAGCCCGTGACATCAGAGCCTCACGAACTATCTTAGGGTTTAGGGTAGGGGGGAGGATGGCACCCTTTTATATACCTTTAAAAATGAAAGGGAAACAGAAGTGAACCACTCTGCTTAGTGTAGGTACGCGAAGTCGAGGCGGACGTCGTCGCGGCAGCGACGACGGACGCCGAGATGAGACCGTGACATCAAAGCCTCACCAGCTTAGTGTACGCGAAGTCGAGGCGGACGTCGTCGCGGCAGCGACGACGGACGCCGAGACGAGCCCGTGACATCAGAGCCTCACCAGCTTAGTTTACGAGAAGTAGAGGCGGACGTCGTCGCGGCAGCGACTACGGACGCCGAGATGAGCCCGTGACATCAAAGCCTCACCAGCTTAGTGTACGCGAAGTCGAGGCGAACGTCGTCGCGGCAGCGACGACGGACGCCGAGACGAGCCCGTGACATCAGAGCCTCACCAGCTATCTTAGGGTTTAGGGTGGGGGGGGGAAGGATGGCACCCTTTTATATACGTTTCCAAATGAAAGGGAATCATAAGTGAACCACTGTGCTTAGTGTAGGTACGCGAAGTCGAGGCGGACGTCGTCGCGGCAGCGACGACGGACGCCAAGACGAGCCCGTGACATCAAAGCCTCACCAGCTTAGTGTACGCGAAGTCGAGGCGGACGTCGTCGCGGTAGCGACGACGGACGCCGAGACGAGCCCGTGACATCAGAGCCTCACCAGCGACGACGGACGCCAAGACGAGCCCGTGACATCAGAGGCTCACCAGCTATCTTAGGGTTTAGGGTGGGGGGGGGAGGATGGCACCCTTTTATATACCTTTCAAAATTAAAGGGAAACAGAAATGAACACTGTGCTTAGTGTAGGTACGCGAAGGCGAGGCGGACATCGTCACGGCAGCGACGACGGATGCCGTGACGAGCCCGTGACATAAAAGCCTCACCAGCTTAGTGTACGCGAAGTCGAGGCGGACGTCGTCGCGGCAGCGACGACGGACGCCGAGACGAGCCCGTGACATCAGAGCCTCACCAGTTTTGTGTACGCGTAGTCGAGGCAGACGTCGTCGGGGCAGCGACAACGGAAGCCGAGACGAGCCCATGACATCAAAGCCTCACCAGCTTAGTGTACGCGAAGTCGAGGCAGACGTCGTCGCGGCAGCGATGACGGATGCCGAGACGAGCCCGTGACATCAGAGCCTCACCAGCTTAGTGTACGCGAAGTCGAGGCGGACGTCGTCGCGGCAGCGACAACGGATGCCGAGACAAGCCCGTGACATCAGAGCCTCACGAACTATCTTAGGGTTTAGGGTAGGGGGGAGGATGGCACCCTTTTATATACCTTTAAAAATGAAAGGGAAACAGAAGTGAACCACTCTGCTTAGTGTAGGTACGCGAAGTCGAGGCGGACGTCGTCGCGGCAGCACGACGGACGCCGAGATGAGACCGTGACATCAAAGCCTCACCAGCTTAGTGTACGCGAAGTCGAGGCGGACGTCGTCGCGGCAGCGACGACGGACGCCGAGACGAGCCCGTGACAACAGAGGCTCACCAGCTTAGTGTACGCGAAGTAGAGGCGCACGTCGTCGCGGCAGCGACTGCGGACGCCGAGATGAGCCCGTGACATCAAAGCCTCACCAGCTTAGTGTACGCGAAGTCGAGGCGAACGTCGTCGCGGCAGCGACGACGGACGCCGAGACGAGCCCGTGAAATCTGAGCCTCACCAGCTATCTTAGGGTTTAGGGTGGGGGGGGGGGAAGGATGGCACCCTTTTATATACGTTTCAAAATGAAAGGGAATCATAAGTGAACCACTTTGCTTAGTGTAGGTACGCGAAGTCGAGGCGGACGTCGTCGCGGCAGCGACGACGGACGCCAAGACGAGCCCGTGACATCAAAGCCTCACCAGCTTAGTGTACGCGAAGTCGAGGCGGACGTCGTCGCGGTAGCGACGACGGACGCCGAGACGAGCCTGTGACATCAGAGCCTCACCAGCGACGACGGACGCCAAGACGAGCCCGTGACATCAGAGGCTCACCAGCTATCTTAGGGTTTAGGGTGGGGGGGGGAGGATGGCACCCTTTTATATACCTTTCAAAATTAAAGGGAAACAGAAATGAACACTGTGCTTAGTGTAGGTACGCGAAGGCGAGGCGGACATCGTCACGGCAGCGACGGCGGACGCCGAGACGAGCCCGTGACATCAAAGCCTCACCAGTTTAGTGTACGCGAAGTCGAGGCAGACGTCGTCGCGGCAGCGACAACGGACGCCGAGACGAGCCCGTGACATCAGAGCCTCACCAGCTATCTTAGGGTTTAGGGTGGGGGGGAGGATGTCACCCTTTTATATACCTTTTAAAATGAAAGGGAAACAGGAGTGAACCACTTTGCTTAGTGTAGGTACGCGAAGTCGAGGAGGACGTCGTCGCGGCAGCGACGACGGACGCCGAGACGAGCCCGTGACATAGGAGCCTCACCAGCTTGGTGTACGCGAAGTCGAGGCGGACGTCGTCGTGGCAGCGACGACGAACGCTGAGACGAGCCCGTGACATCAGAGCCTCACCAGCTTAGTGTACGCGAAGTCGAGGCGGACGTCGTCGCGGTAGCGACGACGGACGCCGAGACGAGCCCGTGACATCAGAGCCTCACCAGCTTAGTGTACCCGAAGTCGAGGCGGACGTCGTCGCGGCAGCGACGACGGACACCGAGACGAGCCCGTGACATCAGAGGCTCACCAGCTATCTTAAGGTTTAGGGTGGGGGGGAGGATGGCACCCTTTTATATACCTTTCAAAATGAAAGGGAAACAGAAGTGAACCACTGTGCTTAGTGTAGGTACGCGAAGTTGAGGCGGACGTCGTCGCGGCAGCGACGACGGATGCCGAGACGAGCCCGTGACATCAAAGCCTCACCAACTTAGTGTACGCGAAGTCGAGGCGGACGTCGTCGCGGCCGCGACGACGGACGCCGAGACGAGCCCGTGACATCAGAGCCTCACCAGTTTTGTGTACGCGAAGTCGAGGCAGACGTAGTCGTGGCAGCGACAACGGACGTCGAGACGAGCCCATGACATCAGAGCCTAACCAGCTTTGTGTACGCGAAGTCGAGGCGGACGTCGTCGCGGCAGCGACGACGGACGCCGAGACGAGCCCGTGACATCAGAGCCTCACCAGCTTAGTGTACGCGAAGTCGAGGCGGACGTCGTCGCGGCAGCGACAATGGACGCCGAGACGAGCCCGTGACATCAGAGCCTCACCAACTATCTTAGGGTTTAGGGTGGGGGGGAGGATGGCACCCTTTTATATACCTTTAAAAATGAAAGGGAAACGGAAGTGAACCACTCTGCTTAGTGTAGGTACGCGAAGTTGAGGCGGACGTCGTCGCAACAGCGACGACGGACGCCGAGATGAGACCGTGACATCAAAGCCTCACCAGCTTAGTGTACGCGAAGTCGAGGTGGACGTCGTCGCGGCAGCGACGACGGACGCCGAGACGAGCCCGTGACATAAGAACCTCACCAGCTTACTGTACGCGAAGTAGAGGCGAATGTCGTCGTGGCAACGACGACGGACGCAGAGACGAGCCCGTGACATCAAAGCCTCACCAGCTTAGTGTACGCGAAGTCGAGGCGAACGTCGTCGCGGCAACGACGACGGACGCAGAGACGAGACCGTGACATCAAAGCCTCACTAGCTATCTTACGGTTTAGGGTGGGGGGGTGGGAGGATGGCACCCTTTTATATACCTTTCAAAATGAAAGGGAAACATAAGTGAACCACTGTGCTTAGTGTAGGTACGCGAAGTTGAGGCGGACGTCGTCGCGGCAGCGACGACGAACGCCGAGACGAGCCCGTGACATCAGAGCCTCACCAGCTTAGTGTACGTGAAGTCAAGGCGGACGTCGTCGTGGCAGCGATGACGGACGCCGAGACGAGCCCGTGACATCAGAGCCTCACCAGCTTAGTGTACGCGAAGTCGAGGCGGACGTCGTCGCGGCAGCGACGACGGACGCCAAGACGAGCCCGTGACATCAGAGGCTCACCAGCTATCTTAGGGTTTAGGGTGGGGGGGAGGATGGCACCCTTTTATATACGTTTCAAAATGAAAGGGAAACAGAAGTGAACCACTGTGCTTAGTGTAGGTACGCGAAGTTGAGGCGGACGTCGTCGCCGCAGCGACGACGAACGCCGAGACGAGCCCGTGACATCAAAGCCTCACCAGCTTAGTGTACGCGAAGTCGAGGCGGACGTCGTTGCGACAGCGACGACGAACGTCGAGACGAGCCCGTGACATCAGAGCCTCACCAGCTATCTTAGGGTCTAGGGTGGGGGGGGGGGGGAGGATGGCACCCTTTTATATACCTTTCAAATGAAAGGGAAACAGATGTAAACCACTGTGCTTAGAGTAAGTACGCGAAGTCAAGGCGGACGTCGTCGCGGCTGCGACGACGGACGCCGAGATGACCCCGTGACATCAGAGCCTCACCAGCTTAGTGTACGCGAAGTCGAGGCGGACGTCGTCGCGGCAGCGACGACGGACGCCGAGACGAGCCCCTGACATCAGAGCCTCACCAGCTTAGTGTACGCGAAGTCGAGGATGACGTTGTCACGGCAGCGACGACGGACGCCGAGATGAGCCCGTGACATCAGAGCCTCACCAGTTTAGTGTACGCGAAGTCGAGGCAGACGTCGTCGCGGCATCGACAACGGACGCCGAGACGAGCCCGTGACATCAGAGGCTCACCAGCTATCTTAGGGTTTAGGGTGGGGGGGAGGATGTCACAATTTTATATACCTTTTAAAATGAAAGGGAAACACAAGTGAACCACTTTGCTTAGTGTAGGTACGCGAAGTCGAGGCGGACGTTGTCGCGGCAGCGACGACGGACGCCGAGACGAGCCCGTGACATCAAAGCCTCACCAGCTTAGTGTACGCGAAGTCGAGGCGGACGTCGTCGCGGCAGCGACGACGGACGCCGAGACGACCCCGTGACATAAGAGCCTCACCAGCTTACTGTACGCGAAGTCGAGGCGAACGTCGTCGTGGCAACGACGACGGTGGCAGAGACGAGCCCGTGACATCAAATCCTCACCAGCTTGGTGTACGCGAAGTCGAGGCGGACGTCGTCGCGGAAGTGACGACGGACGCTGAGACGAGCCCGTGACGTCAGAGCCTCACCAGCTATCTTACGGTTTAGGGTGGGGGGGGTGGGAGGATGGCACCCTTTTATATACCTTTCAAAATGAAAGGGAAACAGAAGTGAACCACTGTGCTTAGTGTAGGTACGCGAAGGCGAGGCGGACGTCGTCGCGGCAGCGACGACGGACGCCGAGACGAGCCCGTGAAATCAAAGCCTCACCAGCTCAGTGTACGCAAAGTCGAGGCAGACTTCGTCGCGGCAGCGACGACGGACGCCGAGACGAGCCCGTGACATCAGAGCCTCACAAGCTTAGTGTACGCGAAGTCAAGGCGGACGTCGTCGTGGCAGCGACGACGGACGCCGACACGAGCCCGTGACATCAGAGCCTCACCAGCTTAGTGTACGCGAAGTCAAGGAGGACGTCGTCGCGGCAGCGACGACGGACGCCAAGACGAGCCCGTGACATCAGAGGCTCACCAGCTATCTTAGGGTTTAGGGTGGGGGGGAGGATGGCACCCTTTTATATACCTTTCAAAATGAAAGGGAAACATAAGTGAACCACTGTGCTTAGTGTAGGTACGCGAAGTTGAGGCGGACGTCGTCGCGGCAGCGACGACGAACGCCGAGACGAGCCCGTGACATCAAAGCTTCACCAGCTTAGTGTACGCGAAGTCGAGGCGGACGTCGTCGCGACAGCGACGACGAACGTCGAGACGAGCCCGTGACATCAGAGCCTCACCAGCTATCTTAGGGTCTAGGGTGGGGGGGGAGGATGGCACCCTTTTATATACCTTTCAAATGAAAGGGAAACAGATGTAAACCACTGTGCTTAGATTAAGTACGCGAAGTCAAGGCGGACGTCGTCTCGGCAGCGACGACGGACGCCGAGACGAGCCCCTGACATCAGAGCCTCACCAGCTTAGTGTACGCGAAGTCGAGGCGGACGTCGTCTTGGCAGCGACGACGGACGCCGAGACGAGCCCCAGACATCAGAGCCTCACCAGCTTAGTGTACGCGAAGTCGAGGCTGACGTTGTCGCGGCAGCGACGACGGACGCCGAGATGAGCCCGTGACATCAGAGCCTCACCAGTTTAGTGTACGCGAAGTCGAGGCAGACGTCGTCGCGGCATCGACAACGGACGCCGAGACGAGCCCGTGACATCAGAGCCACACCAGCTTAGTGTACGCGAAGTCGAGGCGGACGTCGTCGCGGCAGCGATGACGGACGCCGAGACGAGCCCGTGACATCAGAGCCTCACCAACTATCTTAGGGTTTAGGCTGGGGGGGGATGGCACGCTTTTATATACCTTTCAAAATGAAAGGGAAACAGAAGTGAAACACTGTGCTTAGTGTAGGTACGCGAAGTCGAGGCGGACGTCGTCGCGGCAGCGACGACGGACGCCGAGATGACACCGTGACATCAAAGCCTCACCAGCTTACTGTACGCGAAGTCGAGGCGAACGTCGTCGCGGCAGCGACGACGGACGCCGAGACGAGCCCGTGACATCAGAGCCTCACCAGCTTAGTGTACGCGAAGTCGAGGCGGACATCGTCGCGCCAGCGACGATGGACGCCGAGACGAGCCCGTGACATCAAAGCCTCACCATCTTAGTGTACGCGAAGTCGAGGCGGACGTTGTCGCGGCAGCGACGACGGACGCCGAGACGAGCCCGTGACATAAGAGCCTCACCAGCTTAGTGTATGCGAAGTCGAGGCGGACGTCGTCGCGGCAGCGACGACGGACGCCGAGACGAGCCCGTGACATAAGAGCCTCACCAGCTTACTGTACGCGAAGTCGAGGCGAACGTCGTCGTGGAAACGACGACGGACGCATAGACGAGCCCGTGACATCAAAGCCTCACCAGCTTGGTGTACGCGAAGTCGAGGCGGACGTCGTCGCGGCAGCGACGACGGACGCTGAGACGAGCCCGTGACATCAGAGCCTCACCAGCTATTTTACGGTTTAGGGTGGGGGGGTGGGAGGATGGCACCCTTTTATATACCTTTCAAAATGAAAGGGAAACAGAAGTGAACCACTGTGCTTAGTCTAGGTACGCGAAGGCGAGGCGGACGTCGTCGCGGCAGCGACGACGGACGCCGAGACGAGCCCGTGACATCAAAGCCTCACCCGCTCTGTTTACGCAATGTCGAGGCGGACTTCGTCGCGGCAGCGACGTCGGACGCCGAGACGAGCCCATGACATCAGAGCCTCACCAGCTTAGTGTACGCGAAGTCGAGGCGGATGTCGTCTCGGCAGCGAGGACGGACGCCGAGACGAGCCTGTGACATTAAAGCCTCACCTGCTTAGTGTATGCGAAGTCGAGGCGGACGTCGTCGCGGCAGCGATGACGGACGCCGAGACGAGCCCGTGACATCAGAGCCTCACCAACTATCTTAGGGTTTAGGCTGGGGGGGGATGGCACCCTTTTATATACCTTTCAAAATGAAAGGGAAACAGAAGTGAAACACTGTGCTTAGTGTAGGTACGCGAAGTCGAGGCGGACGTCGTCGCGGCAGCGACGACGGACGCCGAGATGACACCGTGACATCAAAGCCTCACCAGCTTAGTGTACGCGAAGTCGAGGCGAACGTCGTCGCGGCAGCGACGACGGACGCCGAGACGAGCCCGTGACATCAGAGCCTCACCAGCTTAGTGTACGCGAAGTCGAGGCGGACATCGTCGCGGCAGCGACGACGGACGCCGAGACGAGCCCGTGACATCAAAGCCTCACCATCTTAGTGTACGCGAAGTCGAGGCGGACGTCGTCGCGGCAGCGACGACGGACGCCGAGACGAGCCCGTGACATAAGAGCCTCACCAGCTTACTGTACGCGAAGTCGAGGCGAACGTCGTCGTGGAAACGATGACGGACGCAGAGACGAGCCCGTGACATCAAAGCCTCACCAGCTTGGTGTACGCGAAGTCGAGGCGGACGTCGTCGCGGCAGCGACGACGGACGCTGAGACGAGCCCGTGACATCAAAGCCTCACCAGCTATTTTACGGTTTAGGGTGGGGGGGTGGGAGGATGGCACCCTTTTATATACTTTTCAAAATGAAAGGGAAACAGAAGTGAACCACTGTGCTTAGTCTAGGTACGCGAAGGCGAGGCGGACGTCGTCGCGGCAGCGACGACGGACGCCGAGACGAGCCCGTGACATCAAAGCCTCACCCGCTCAGTGTACGCAATGTCGAGGCGGACTTCGTCGCGGCAGCGACGTCGGACGCCGAGACGAGCCCATGACATCGGAGCCTCACCAGCTTAGTGTACGCGAAGTCGAGGCGGATGTCGTCTCGGCAGCGAGGACGGACGCCGAGACGAGCCTGTGACATTAAAGCCTCACCTGCTTAGTGTATGCGAAGTCGAGGCGGACGTCGTCGCGGCAGCGATGACGGACGCCGAGACGAGCCCGTGACATCAGAGCCTCACCAACTATCTTAGGGTTTAGGCTGGGGGGGATGGCACCCTTTTATATACCTTTCAAAATGAAAGGGAAACAGAAGTGAAACACTGTGCTTAGTGTAGGTACGCGAAGTTGAGGCGGACGTCGTCGCGGCAGCGACGACGGACGCCGAGATGACACCGTGACATCAAAGCCTCACCAGCTTAGTGTACGCGAAGTCGAGGCGGACGTCGTCGCGGCAGCGACGACGGACGCCAAGACTAGCACGTGACATCAGAGGCTCACCAGCTATCTTAGGATTTAGGGTGGGGGGGGGAGGATGGCACCCTTTTATATACCTTTCAAAATGAAAGGGAAACAGAAGTGAACCACTGTGCTTAGTGTAGGTACGCGAAGTTGAGGCGGACGTCGTCGCGGCAGCGACGACGAACGCCGAGACGAGCCCGTGACATCAAAGCCTCACCAGCTTAGTGTACGCGAAGTCGAGGCGGACGTCGTCGCGGCAGCGACGACGAACGTCGAGACGAGCCCGTGACATCAGAGCCTCACCAGCTATCTTAGGGTCTAGGGTGGGGGGGGGGGGAGGATAGCACCCTTTTATATACCTTTCAAATGAAAGGGAAACAGATGTAAACCACTGTGCTTAGAGTAAGTACGCGAAGTCAAGGCGGACGTCGTCTCGGCAGCGACGACGGACGCCGAGACGAGCCCCTGACATCAGAGCCTCACCAGCTTAGTGTACGCGAAGTCGAGGCGGACGTCGTCTCGGCAGCGACGACGGACGCCGAGACGAGCCCCTGACATCAGAGCCTCACCAGCTTAGTGTACGCGAAGTCGAGGCGGACGTCGTCGCGGCAGCGATGACGGACGCCGAGACGAGCCCGTGACATCAGAGCCTCACCAACTATCTTAGGGTTTAGGCTGGGGGGGGATGGCACCCTTTTATATACCTTTCAAAATGAAAGGGAAACAGAAGTGAAACACTGTGCTTAGTGTAGGTACGCGAAGTCGAGGCGGACGTCGTCGCGGCAGCGACGACGGACGCCGAGATGACACCGTGACAGCAAAGCCTCACCAGCTTAGTGTACGCGAAGTCGAGGCGAACGTCGTCGCGGCAGCGACGACGGACGCCGAGACGAGCCCGTGACATCAGAGCCTCACCAGCTTAGTGTACGCGAAGTCGAGGCGGACATCGTCGCGGCAGCGACGATGGACGCCGAGACGAGCCCGTGACATCAAAGCCTCACCATCTTAGTGTACGCGAAGTCGAGGCGGACGTTGTCGCGGCAGCGACGACGGACGCCGAGACGAGCCCGTGACATCAGAGCCTCACCAACTATCTTAGGGTTTAGGCTGGGGGGGGATGGCACCCTTTTATATACCTTTCAAAATGAAAGGGAAACAGAAGTGAAACACTGTGCTTAGTGTAGGTACGCGAAGTCGAGGCGGACGTCGTCGCGGCAGCGACGACGGACGCCGAGATGACACCGTGACAGCAAAGCCTCACCAGCTTAGTGTACGCGAAGTCGAGGCGAACGTCGTCGCGGCAGCGACGACGGACGCCGAGACGAGCCCGTGACATCAGAGACTCACCAGCTTAGTGTACCCGAAGTCGAGGCGGACATCGTCGCGGCAGCGACGATGGACGCCGAGACGAGCCCGTGACATCAAAGCCTCACCATCTTAGTGTACGCGAAGTCGAGGCGGACGTTGTCGCGGCAGCGACGACGGACGCCGAGACGAGCCCGTGACATAAGAGCCTCACCAGCTTAGTGTATGCGAAGTCGAGGCGGACGTCGTCGCGGCAGCGACGACGGACGCCGAGACGAGCCCGTGACATAAGAGCCTCACCAGCTTACTGTACGCGAAGTCGAGGCGAACGTCATCGTGGAAACGACGACGGACGCAGAGACGAGCCCGTGACATCAAAGCCTCACCAGCTTGGTGTACGCGAAGTCGAGGCGGACGTCGTCGCGGCAGCGACGACGGACGCTGAGACGAGCCCGTGACATCAGAGCCTCACCAGCTATTTTACGGTTTAGGGTGGGGGGGTGGGAGGATGGCACCCTTTTATATACCTTTCAAAATGAAAGGGAAACAGAAGTGAACCACTGTGCTTAGTCTAGGTACGCGAAGGCGAGGCGGACGTCGTCGCGGCAGCGACGACGGACGCCGAGACGAGCCCGTGACATCAAAGCCTCACCCGCTCAGTGTACGCAATGTCGAGGCGGACTTCGTCGCGGCAGCGACGTCGGACGCCGAGACGAGCCCATGACATCAGAGCCTCACCAGCTTAGTGTAGGTACGCGAAGTTGAGGCGGACGTCGTCGCGGCAGCGACGACGGACGCCGAGATGACACCGTGACATCAAAGCCTCACCAGCTTAGTGTACGCGAAGTCGAGGCGGACGTCGTCGCGGCAGCGACGACGGACGCCAAGACTAGCACGTCACATCAGAGGCTCACCAGCTATCTTAGGATTTAGGGTGGGGGGGGGGAGGATGGCACCCTTTTATATACCTTTCAAAATGAAAGGGAAACAGAAGTGAACCACTGTGCTTAGTGTAGGGACGCGAAGTTGAGGCGGACGTCGTCGCGGCAGCGACGAAGAACGCCGAGACGAGCCCGTGACATCAAAGCCTCACCAGCTTAGTGTACGCGAAGTCGAGGCGGACGTCGTCACGGCAGCGACGACGAACGTCGAGACGAGCCCGTGACATCAGAGCCTCACCAGCTATCTTAGGGTCTAGGATGGGGGGGGAGGATGGCACCCTTTTATATACCTTTCAAATGAAAGGGAAACAGATGTAAACCACTGTGCTTAGAGTAAGTACGCGAAGTCAAGGCGGACGACGTCGCGGCAGCGACGACGGACGCCGAGATGACCCCGTGACATCAGAGCCTCACCAGCTTAGTGTACGCGAAGTCGAGGCGGACGTCGTCGCGGCAGCGACGACGGACGCCGAGACGAGCCCGTGACATCAGAGCCTCACCAGCTTAGTGTACGCGAAGTCGAGGCTGACGTTGTCGCGGCAGCGACGACGGACGCCGAGATGAGCCCGTGACATCAGAGCCTCACCAGTTTAGTGTACGCGAAGTCGAGGCAGACGTCGTCGCGGCATCGACAACGGACGCCGAGACGAGCCCGTGACATCAGAGCCTCACCAGCTTAGTGTACGCGAAGTGGAGGCGGACGTCGTCGCGGCAGCGATGACGGACGCCGAGACGAGCCCGTGACATCAGAGCCTCACCAAGTATCTTAGGGTTTAGGCTGGGGGGGGGGGATTGCACCCTTTTATATACCTTTCAAAATGAAAGGGAAACAAAAGTGAAACACTGTGCTTAGTGTAGGTACGCGAAGTCGAGGCGGACGTCGTCGCGGCAGCGACGACGGACGCCGAGATGACACCGTGACATCAAAGCCTCACCAGCTTAGTGTACGCGAAGTCGAGGCGAACGTCGTCGCGGCAGCGACGACGGACGCCGAGACGAGCCCGTGACTTCAGAGCCTCACCAGCTATTTTACGGTTTAGGGTGGGGGGGTGGGAGGATGGCACCCTTTTATATACCTTTCAAAATGAAAGGGAAACAGAAGTGAACCACTGTGCTTAGTCTAGGTACGCGAAGGCGAGGCGGACGTCGTCGCGGCAGCGACGACGGACGCCGAGACGAGCCCGTGATATCAAAGCCTCACCCGCTCAGTGTACGCAATGTCGAGGCGGACTTCGTCGCGGCAGCGACGTCGGACGCCGAGACGAGCCCATGACATCAGAGCCTCACCAGCTTAGTGTACGCGAAGTCGAGGCGGATGTCGTCTCGGCAGCGACGACGGACGCCGAGACGAGCCTGTGACATTAAAGCCTCACCTGCTTAGTGTATGCGAAGTCGAGGCGGACGTCGTCGCGGCAGCGATGACGGACGCCGAGACGAGCCCGTGACATCAGAGCCTCACCAACTATCTTAGGGTTTAGGCTGGGGGGGATGGCACCCTTTTATATACCTTTCAAAATGAAAGGGAAACAGAAGTGAAACACTGTTCTTAGTGTAGGTACGCGAAGTTGAGGCGGACGTCGTCGCGGCAGCGACGACGGACGCCGAGATGACACCGTGACATCAAAGCCTCACCAGCTTAGTGTACGCGAAGTCGAGGCGGACGTCGTCGCGGGAGCGACGACGGACGCCAAGACTAGCACGTGACATCAGAGGCTCACCAGCTATCTTAGGATTTAGGGTGGGGGGTGGAGGATGGCACCCTTTTATATACCTTTCAAAATGAAAGGGAAACAGAAGTGAACCACTGTGCTTAGTGTAGGTACGCGAAGTTGAGGCGGACGTCGTCGCGGCAGCGACGACGAACGCCGAGACGAGCCCGTGACATCAAAGCCTCACCAGCTTAGTGTACGCGAAGTCGAGGCGGACGTCGTCGCGGCAGCGACGACGAACGTCGAGACGAGCCCGTGACATCAGAGCCTCACCAGCTATCTTAGGGTCTAGGTTGGGGGGGGAGGATGGCACCCTTTTATATACCTTTCAAATGAAAGGGAAACAGATGTAAACCACTGTGCTTAGAGTAAGTACGCGAAGTCAAGGCGGACGTCGTCGCGGCAGCGACGACGGACGCCGAGATGACCCCGTGACATCAGAGCCTCACCAGCTTAGTGTACGCGAAGTCGAGGCGGACGTCGTCGCGGCAGCGACGACGGACGCCGAGACGAGCCCGTGACATCAGAGCCTCACCAGCTTAGTGTACGCGAAGTCGAGGCTGACGTTGTCGCGGCAGCGACGACGGACGCCGAGATGAGCCCGTGACATCAGAGCCTCACCAATTTAGTGTACGCGAAGTCGAGGCAGACGTCGTCGCGGCATCGACAACGGACGCCGAGACGAGCCCGTGACATCAGAGCCTCACCAGCTTAGTGTACGCGAAGTCGAGGCGGACGTCGTCGCGGCAGCGATGACGGACGCCGAGACGAGCCCGTGACATCAGAGCCTCACCAAGTATCTTAGGGTTTAGGCTGGGGGGGGGATTGCACCCTTTTATATACCTTTCAAAATGAAAGGGAAACAAAAGTGAAACACTGTGCTTAGTGTAGGTACGCGAAGTCGAGGCGGACGTCGTCGCGGCAGCGACGACGGACGCCGAGATGACACCGTGACATCAAAGCCTCACCAGCTTAGTGTACGCGAAGTCGAGGCGAACGTCGTCGCGGCAGCGACGACGGACGCCGAGACGAGCCCGTGACATCAGAGCCTCACCAGCTTAGTGTACGCGAAGTCGAGGCGGACATCGTCGCGGCAGCGACGACGGACGCCGAGACGAGCCCGTGACATCAAAGCCTCACCATCTTAGTGTACGCGAAGTCGAGGCGGACGTCGTCGCGGCAGCGACGACGGACGCTGAGACGAGCCCGTGACATCAGAGCCTCACCAGCTATCTTACGGTTTAGGGTGGGGGGGTGGGAGGATGGCACCCTTTTATATACCTTTCAAAATGAAAGGGAAACAGAAGTGAACCACTGTGCTTAGTGTAGGTACGCGAAGGCGAGGCGGACGTCGTCGTGGCAGCGACGACGGACGCCGAGACGAGCCCGTGACATAAGAGCCTCACCAGCTTAGTGTACGCGAAGTCGAGGCGGACGTCGTCGCGGCAGCGACGACGGACGCCGAGACGAGCCCGTGACATAAGAGCCTCACCAGCTTACTGTACGCGAAGTCGAGGCGAACTTCGTCGTGGAAAAGACAACGGACGCAGAGACGAGCCCGTGACATGAAAGCCTCACCAGCTTGGTGTACGCGAAGTCGAGGCGGACGTCGTCGCGGCAGCGACGATGGACGCTGAGACGAGCCCGTGACATCAGAGCCTCACCAGCTATCTTACGGTTTAGGGTGGGGGGGTGGGAGGATGGCACCCTTTTATATACCTTTCAAAATGAAAGGGAAACAGAAGTGAACCACTGTGCTTAGTCTAGGTACGCGAAGGCGAGGCGGACGTCGTCGCGGCAGCGAAGACGGACGCCGAGACGAGCCCGTGATATCAAAGCCTCACCCGCTCAGTGTAGGCAAAGTCGAGGCGGACTTCGTCGCGGCAGCGACGTCGCACACCGAGACGAGCCCATGACATCAGAGCCTCACCAGCTTAGTGTACGCGAAGTCGAGGCGGACGTCGTCTCGGCAGCGACGACGGACGCCGAGACGAGCCTGTGACATCAGAGCCTCACCTGCTTAGTGTACGCGAAGTCGAGGCGGACGTCGTCGCGGCAGCGATGACGGACGCCGAGACGAGCCCGTGACATCAGAGCCTCACCAACTATCTTAGGGTTTAGGCTGGGGGGGGATGGCACCCTTTTATATACCTTTCAAAATGAAAGGGAAACAGAAGTGAACCACTGTGCTTAGTGTAGGGACGCGAAGTCGAGGCGGACGTCGTCGCGGCAGCGACGACGAACGCCGAGACGAGCCCGTGACATCAAAGACTCACCAGCTTAGTGTACGCGAAGTCGAGGCGGACGTCGTCGCGGCAGCGACGACGAACGTCGAGACGAGCCCGTGACATCAGAGCCTCACCAGCTATCTTAGGGTCTAGGGTGGGGGGGGGAGGATGGCACCCTTTTATATACCTTTCAAATGAAAGGGAAACAGATGTAAACCACTGTGCTTAGAGTAAGTACGCGAAGTCAAGGCGGACGTCGTCGCGGCAGGGATGACGGACGCCGATATGACCCCGTGACATCAGAGCCTCACCAGCTTAGTGTACGCGAAGTCGAGGCGGACATCGTCGCGGCAGCGACGACGGACGCCGAGACGAGCCCGTGACATCAGAACCTCACCAGATTAGTGTACGCGAAGTCGAGGCTGACGTTGTCGCGGCAGCGACGACGGACGCCGAGATGAGCCCGTGACATCAGAGCCTCACCAGTTTAGTGTACGCGAAGTCGAGGCAGACGTCGTCGCGGCATCGACAACGGACGCCGAGACGAGCCCGTGACATCAGAGCCTCACCAGCTTAGTGTACGCGAAGTCGAGGCGGACGTCGTCCCGGCAGCGATGACGGACGCCGAGACGAGCCCGTGACATCATAGCCTCACCAACTATCTTAGGGTTTAGGCTGGGGGGGGATTGCACCCTTTTATATACCTTTCAAAATGAAAGGTAAACAGAAGTGAAACACTGTGCTTAGTGTAGGTACGCGAAATCGAGGCGGACGTCGTCGCGGCAGCGACGACGGACGCCGAGATGACACCGTCACATCAAAGCCTCACCAGCTTAGTGTACGCGAAGTCGAGGCGAACGTCGTCGCGGCAGCGACGACGGACGCCGAGACGAGCCCGTGACATCAGAGATTCACAAGCTTAGTGTACGCGAAGTCGAGGCGGACATCGTCGCGGCAGCGACGACGGACGCCGAGACGAGCCCGTGACATCAAAGCCTCACCATCTTAGTGTACGCGAAGTCGAGGCGGACGTCGTCGCGGCAGCGACGACGGACGCCGAGACGAGCCCGTGACATAAGAGCCTCACCAGCTTAGTGTACGCAAAGTCGAGGCGGACGTCGTCGCGGCAGCGACGACGGACGCCGAGACGAGCCCGTGACATAAGAGCCTCACCAGCTTAGTGTACGCAAAGTCGAGGCGGACGTCGTCGCGGCAGCGACGACGGACGCCGAGACGAGCCCGTGACATAAGAGCCTCACCAGCTTAGTGTACGCAAAGTCGAGGCGGACGTCGTCGCGGCAGCGACGACGGACGCAGAGACGAGCCCGTGACATCAAAGCCTCACCAGCTTGGTGTACGCGAAGTCGAGGCGGACGTCGTCGCGGCAGCGACGACGGACGCTGAGACGAGCCCGTGACATCAGAGCCTCACCAGCTATCTTACCGTTTAGGGTGGGGGGTGGGAGGATGGCACCCTTTTATATACCTTTCAAAATGAAAGGGAAACAGAAGTGAACCACTGTACTTAGTCTAGGTACGCGAAGGCGAGGCGGACGTCGTCGCGGCAGCGACGACGGACGCCGAGACGAGCCCGTGACAACAAAGCCTCACCCGCTCAGTGTACGCAAAGTCGAGGCGGACTTCGTCGCGGCAGCGACAACGGACGCCGAGACGAGCCCGTGACATCAGAGCCTCACCAGCTATCTTAGGGTTTAGGGTGGGGGGGAGGATGTCACCCTTTTATATACCTTTTAAAATGAAAGGGAAACAGAAGTGAACCACTTTGCTTAGTGTAGGTACGCGAAGTCGAGGCGGACGTCGTCGTGGAAGCGACGACGGACGCCGAGACGAGCCCGTGACATCAAAGCCTCACCTGCTTAGTGTACGCGAAGTCGAGGCGGACGTCGTCGCGGCAGCGACGACGGACGCCGAGACGAGCCCGTGACATAAGAGCCTCACCAGCTTACTGTACGCGAAGTCGAGGCGGACGTCGTCGCGGATGTGACGACGGACGCTGAGACGAGCCCGTGACGTCAGAGCCTCACCAGCTATCTTACGGTTTAGGGTGGGGGGGTGGGAGGATGGCACAATTTTATATACCTTTCAAAATGAAAGGGAAACAGAAGTGAACCACTGTGCTTAGTGTAGGTACGCGAAGGCGAGGCGGACGTCGTCGCGGCAGCGACGACAGACGCCGAGACGAGCCCGTGACATCAAAGCCTCACCAGCTCAGTGTACGCAAAGTCGAGGCGGACTTCGTCGCGGCAGCGACGACGGACGCCGAGACGAGCCCGTGACATCAGAGCCTCACCAGCTTAGTGTACGCGAAGTCGAGGCGGACATCGTCGCGGCAGCGACGACGGACGCCAAGACGAGCCCGTGACATCAGAGGCTCACCCGCTATCTTAGGGTTTAGGGTGGGGGGGGAGGATGGCACCCTTTTATATACCTTTCAAAATGAAAGGGAAACAGAAGTGAACCACTGTGCTTAGTGTAGGTACGCGAAGTTGAGGCGGACGTCGTCGCGGCAGCGACGACGAACGCCGAGACGAGCCCGTGACATCAAAGCCTCACCAGCTTAGTGTACGCGAAGTCGAGGCGGACGTCGTCGCGGCAGCGACGAAGAACGTCGAGACGAGCCCGTGACATCAGAGCCTCACCAGCTATCTTAGGGTCTAGGGTGGGGGGGAGGATGGCACCCTTTTATATACCTTTCAAATGAAAGGGAAACAGATGTAAACCACTGTGCTTAGAATAAGTACGCGAAGTCAAGGCGGACGTCGTCGCGGCAGCGACGACGGACGCCGAGATGAGCCCGTGACATCAGAGCCTCACCAGTTTAGTGTACGCGAAGTCAAGGCAGACGTCGTCGCGGCAGCGACAACGGACGCCGAGACGAGCCCGTGACATCGGAGCCTCACCAGCTTAGTGTACGCGAAGTCGAGGCGGACGTCGTCGCGGCAGCAATGACGGACGCCGAGACGAGCCCGTGACATCAGAGCCTCACCAACTATCTTAGGGTTTAGGCTGGGGGGGGGATGGCACCCTTTTATATACCTTTCAAAATGAAAGGGAAACAGAAGTGAAACACTGTGCTTAGTGTAGGTACGCGAAGTCGAGGCGGACGTCGTCGCGGCAGCGACGACGGACGCCGAGATGACACTGTGACATCAAAGCCTCACCAGCTTAGTGTACGCGAAGTCGAGGCGAACGTCGTCGCGGCAGCGACGACGGACGCCGAGACGAGCCCGTGACATCAGAGCCTCACCAGCTTAGTGTACGCGAAGTCGAGGCGGACATCGTCGCGGCAGCGACGACGGACGCCGAGACGAGCCCGTGACATCAAAGCCTCACCATCTTAGTGTACGCGAAGTCGAGGCGGACGTCGTCGCGGCAGCGACGACGGACGCCGAGACGAGCCCGTGACATAAGAGCCTCACCATTTTACTGTACGAGAAGTCGAGGCGGACGTCGTCGCGGCAACGACGACGGACGCAGAGATGGGCCCGTGACATCAAAGCCTCACCATCTTGGTTTACGCGAAGTCAAGGCGGACGTCGTCGCGGCAGCGACGACGGACGCTGAGACGAGCCCGTGACATCAGAGCCTCACCAGCTATCTTACGGTTTAGGGCGGGGGGGGGGGGGGGGTGGGAGGATGGCACCCTTTTATATACCTTTCAAAATGAAAGGGAAACAGAAGTGAACCACTGTGCTTAGTGTAGGTACGCGAAGTCGAGGCGGAAATCATCGCGGCAGCGACGACGGACGCCGAGATGAGACCGTGACATCAAAGCATCACCAGCTCAGTGTACGCAAAGTCGAGGCGGACTTCGTCGCGGCAGCGACGACGGACGCCGAGATGAGCCCGTGACATCAGAGCCTCACCAGCTTAGTGTACGCGAAGTCGAGGCGGACGTCGTCGCGGCAGCAACGACGGACGACGAGACGAGCCCGTGACATCAGAGCTTCACCAGCATAGTGTACGCAAAGTCGAGGCGGACGTCGTCGCGGCAGCGACGACGGACGCCCAGACGAGCCCGTGACATCATAGGCTCACCAGCTTAGTGTACGCGAAGTCGAGGCAGACGTCGTCGCGGCAGCGATGACGGACGCCGAGACGAGCCCGTGACATCATAGCCTCACCAACTATCTTAGGGTTGAGGCTGGGGGGGGGATTGCACCCTTTTATATACCTTTCAAAATGAAAGGTAAACAGAAGTGAAACACTGTGCTTAGTGTAGGTACGCGAAATCGAGGCGGACGTCGTCGCGGCAGCGACGACGGACGCCGAGATGACACCGTCACATCAAAGCCTCACCAGCTTAGTGTACGCGAAGTCGAGGCGAACGTCGTCGCGGCAGCGACGACGGACGCCGAGACGAGCCCGTGACATCAGAGATTCACAAGCTTAGTGTACGCGAAGTCGAGGCGGACATCGTCGCGGCAGCGACGACGGACGCCGAGACGAGCCCGTGACATCAAAGCCTCACCATCTTAGTGTACGCGAAGTCGAGGCGGACGTCGTCGCGGCAGCGACGACGGACGCCGAGACGAGCCCGTGACATAAGAGCCTCACCAGCTTAGTGTACGCAAAGTCGAGGCGGACGTCGTCGCGGCAGCGACGACGGACGCCGAGACGAGCCCGTGACATAAGAGCCTCACCAGCTTAGTGTACGCAAAGTCGAGGCGGACGTCGTCGCGGCAGCGACGACGGACGCAGAGACGAGCCCGTGACATCAAAGCCTCACCAGCTTGGTGTACGCGAAGTCGAGGCGGACGTCGTCGCGGCAGCGACGACGGACGCTGAGACGAGCCCGTGACATCAGAGCCTCACCAGCTATCTTACCGTTTAGGGTGGGGGGGGTGGGAGGATGGCACCCTTTTATATACCTTTCAAAATGAAAGGGAAACAGAAGTGAACCACTGTACTTAGTCTAGGTACGCGAAGGCGAGGCGGACGTCGTCGCGGCAGCGACGACGGACGCCGAGACGAGCCCGTGACATCAAAGCCTCACCCGCTCAGTGTACGCAAAGTCGAGGCGGACTTCGTCGCGGCAGCGACAACGGACGCCGAGACGAGCCCGTGACATCAGAGCCTCACCAGCTATCTTAGGGTTTAGGGTGGGGGGGAGGATGTCACCCTTTTATATACCTTTTAAAATGAAAGGGAAACAGAAGTGAACCACTTTGCTTAGTGTAGGTACGCGAAGTCGAGGCGGACGTCGTCGTGGAAGCGACGACGGACGCCGAGACGAGCCCGTGACATCAAAGCCTCACCAGCTTAGTGTACGCGAAGTCGAGGCGGACGTCGTCGCGGCAGCGACGACGGACGCCGAGACGAGCCCGTGACATAAGAGCCTCACCAGCTTACTGTACGCGAAGTCGAGGCGGACGTCGTCGCGGATGTGACGACGGACGCTGAGACGAGCCCGTGACGTCAGAGCCTCACCAGCTATCTTACGGTTTAGGGTGGGGGGGTGGGAGGATGGCACAATTTTATATACCTTTCAAAATGAAAGGGAAACAGAAGTGAACCACTGTGCTTAGTGTAGGTACGCGAAGGCGAGGCGGACGTCGTCGCGGCAGCGACGACAGACGCCGAGACGAGCCCGTGACATCAAAGCCTCACCAGCTCAGTGTACGCAAAGTCGAGGCGGACTTCGTCGCGGCAGCGACGACGGACGCCGAGACGAGCCCGTGACATCAAAGCCTCACCATCTTAGTGTACGCGAAGTCGAGGCGGACGTCGTCGCGGCAGCGACGACGGACGCCGAGACGAGCCCGTGACATAAGAGCCTCACCAGCTTAGTGTACGCAAAGTCGAGGCGGACGTCGTCGCGGCAGCGACGACGGACGCCGAGACGAGCCCGTGACATAAGAGCCTCACCAGCTTAGTGTACGCAAAGTCGAGGCGGACGTCGTCGCGGCAGCGACGACGGACGCAGAGACGAGCCCGTGACATCAAAGCCTCACCAGCTTGGTGTACGCGAAGTCGAGGCGGACGTCGTCGCGGCAGCGACGACGGACGCTGAGACGAGCCCGTGACATCAGAGCCTCACCAGCTATCTTACCGTTTAGGGTGGGGGGGGTGGGAGGATGGCACCCTTTTATATACCTTTCAAAATGAAAGGGAAACAGAAGTGAACCACTGTACTTAGTCTAGGTACGCGAAGGCGAGGCGGACGTCGTCGCGGCAGCGACGACGGACGCCGAGACGAGCCCGTGACATCAAAGCCTCACCCGCTCAGTGTACGCAAAGTCGAGGCGGACTTCGTCGCGGCAGCGACAACGGACGCCGAGACGAGCCCGTGACATCAGAGCCTCACCAGCTATCTTAGGGTTTAGGGTGGGGGGGAGGATGTCACCCTTTTATATACCTTTTAAAATGAAAGGGAAACAGAAGTGAACCACTTTGCTTAGTGTAGGTACGCGAAGTCGAGGCGGACGTCGTCGTGGAAGCGACGACGGACGCCGAGACGAGCCCGTGACATCAAAGCCTCACCAGCTTAGTGTACGCGAAGTCGAGGCGGACGTCGTCGCGGCAGCGACGACGGACGCCGAGACGAGCCCGTGACATAAGAGCCTCACCAGCTTACTGTACGCGAAGTCGAGGCGGACGTCGTCGCGGATGTGACGACGGACGCTGAGACGAGCCCGTGACGTCAGAGCCTCACCAGCTATCTTACGGTTTAGGGTGGGGGGGTGGGAGGATGGCACAATTTTATATACCTTTCAAAATGAAAGGGAAACAGAAGTGAACCACTGTGCTTAGTGTAGATACGCGAAGGCGAGGCGGACGTCGTCGCGGCAGCGACGACAGACGCCGAGACGAGCCCGTGACATCAAAGCCTCACCAGCTCAGTGTACGCAAAGTCGAGGCGGATTTCGTCGCGGCAGCGACGACGGACGCCGAGACGAGCCCGTGACATCAGAGCCTCACCAGCTTAGTGTACGCGAAGTCGAGGCGGACATCGTCGCGGCAGCGACGACGGACGCCAAGACGAGCCCGTGACATCAGAGGCTCACCCGCTATCTTAGGGTTTAGGGTGGGGGGGGAGGATGGCACCCTTTTATATACCTTTCAAAATGAAAGGGAAACAGAAGTGAACCACTGTGCTTAGTGTAGGTACGCGAAGTTGAGGCGGACGTCGTCGCGGCAGCGACGACGAACGCCGAGACGAGCCCGTGACATCAAAGCCTCACCAGCTTAGTGTACGCGAAGTCGAGGCGGACGTCGTCGCGGCAGCGACGAAGAACGTCGAGACGAGCCCGTGACATCAGAGCCTCACCAGCTATCTTAGGGTCTAGGGTGGGGGGGAGGATGGCACCCTTTTATATACCTTTCAAATGAAAGGGAAACAGATGTAAACCACTGTGCTTAGAATAAGTACGCAAAGTCAAGGCGGACGTCGTCGCGGCAGCGACGACGGACGCCGAGATGAGCCCGTGACATCAGAGCCTCACCAGTTTAGTGTACGCGAAGTCAAGGCAGACATCGTCGCGGCAGCGACAACGGACGCCGAGACGAGCCCGTGACATCGGAGCCTCACCAGCTTAGTGTACGCGAAGTCGAGGCGGACGTCGTCGCGGCAGCGATGACGGACGCCGAGACGAGCCCGTGACATCAGAGCCTCACCAACTATCTTAGGGTTTAGGCTGGGGGGGGGGATGGCACCCTTTTATATACCTTTCAAAATGAAAGGGAAACAGAAGTGAAACACTGTGCTTAGTGTAGGTACGCGAAGTCGAGGCGGACGTCGTCGCGGCAGCGACGACGGACGCCGAGATGACACCGTGACATCAAAGCCTCACCAGCTTAGTGTACGCGAAGTCGAGGCGAACGTCGTCGCGGCAGCGACGACGGACGCCGAGACGAGCCCGTGACATCAGAGCCTCACCAGCTTAGTGTACGCGAAGTCGAGGCGGACATCGTCGCGGCAGCGACGATGGACGCCGAGACGAGCCCGTGACATCAAAGCCTCACCATCTTAGTGTACGCGAAGTCGAGGCGGACGTTGTCGCGGCAGCGACGACGGACGCCGAGACGAGCCCGTGACATAAGAGCCTCACCATTTTACTGTACGAGAAGTCGAGGCGGACGCCGTCGCGGCAACGACGACGGACGCAGAGATGGGCCCGTGACATCAAAGGCTCACCAACTTGGTTTACGCGAAGTCGAGGCGGACGTTGCCGCGACGGACGCCGAGACGAGCCCGTGACATCAAAGCCTCACCATCTTAGTGTACGCGAAGTCGAGGCGGACGTCGTCGCGGCAGCGACGACGGACGCCGAGACGAGCCCGTGACATAAGAGCCTCACCAGCTTACTGTACGCGAAGTCGAGGCGGACGTCGTCGCGGCAACGACGACGGACGCAGAGACGAGCCCGTGACATCAAAGCCTCACCAGCTTGGTGTATGCGAAGTCGAGGCGGACGTCGTCGCGGATGTGACAACGGACGCTGAGACGAGCCCGTGACGTCAGAGCCTCACCAGCTATCTTACGGTTTAGGGTGGGGGGGTGGGAGGATGGCACAATTTTATATACCTTTCAAAATGAAAGGGAAACAGAAGTGAACCACTGTGCTTAGTGTAGGTACGCGAAGGCGAGGCGGACGTCGTCGCGGCAGCGACGACAGACGCCGAGACGAGCCCGTGACATCAAAGCCTCACCAGCTCAGTGTACGCAAAGTCGAGGCGGACTTCGTCGCGGCAGCGACGACGGACGCCGAGACGAGCCCGTGACATCAGAGCCTCACCAGCTTAGTGTACGCGAAGTCGAGGCGGACATCGTCGCGGCAGCGACGACGGACGCCGAGACCAGCCCGTGACATCAGAGCCTCACCAGCTTAGTGTACGCGAAGTCGAGGCGGACGTCATCGCGGCAGCGACGACGGACGCCAAGACGAGCCCATGACATCAGAGGCTAACCCGCTATCTTAGGGTTTAGGGTGGGGGGGAGGATGGCACCCTTTTATATACCTTTCAAAATGAAAGGGAAACAGAAGTGAACCACTGTGCTTAGTGTAGGTACGCGAAGTTGAGGCGGACGTCGTCGCGGCAGCGACGACGAACGCCGAGACGAGCCCGTGACATCAAAGCCTCACCAGCTTAGTGTACGCGAAGTCGAGGCGGACGTCGTCGCGGCAGCGACGAAGAACGTCGAGACGAGCCCGTGACATCAGAGCCTCACCAGCTATCTTAGGGTCTAGGGTGGGGGGGAGGATGGCACCCTTTTATATACCTTTCAAATGAAAGGGAAACAGATGTAAACCACTGTGCTTAGAATAAGTACGCGAAGTCAAGCCGGACGTCGTCGCGGCAGCGACGACGGACGCCGAGATGAGCCCGTGACATCAGAGCCTCACGAGTTTAGTGTACGCGAAGTCAAGGCAGACGTCGTCGCGGCAGCGACAACGGACGCCGAGACGAGCCCGTGACATCGGAGCCTCACCAGCTTAGTGTACGCGAAGTCGAGGCGGACGTCGTCGCGGCAGCGATGACGGACGCCGAGACGAGCCCGTGACATCAGACCCTCACCAACTATCTTAGGGTTTAGGCTGGGGGGGGGATGCCACCCTTTTATATACCTTTCAAAATGAAAGGGAAACAGAAGTGAAACACTGTGCTTAGTGTAGGTACGCGAAGTCGAGGCGGACGTCGTCGCGGCAGCGACGACGGACGCCGAGATGACACCGTGACATCAAAGCCTCACCAGCTTAGTGTACGCGAAGTCGAGGCGAACGTCGTCGCGGCAGCGACGACGGACGCCGAGACGAGCCCGTGACATCAGAGCCTCACCAGCTTAGTGTACGCGAAGTCGAGGCGGACATCGTCGCGGCAGCGACGATGGACGCCGAGACGAGCCCGTGACATCAAAGCCTCACCATCTTAGTGTACGCGAAGTCGAGGCGAACGTCGTCGCGGCAGCGACGACGGACGCCGAGACGAGCCCGTGACATCAGAGCCTCACCAGCTTAGTGTACGCGGAGTCGAGGCGGACATCGTCGCGGCAGCGACGATGGACGCCGAGACGAGCCCGTGACATCAAAGCCTCACCATCTTAGTGTACGCGAAGTCGAGGCGGACGTTGTCGCGGCAGCGACGACGGACGCCGAGACGAGCCCGTGACATAAGAGCCTCACCATTTTATTGTACGAGAAGTCGAGGCGGACGTCGTCGCGGCAACGACGACGGACGCAGAGATGGGCCCGTGACATCAAAGCCTCACCAACTTGGTTTACGCGAAGTCGAGGCGGACGTTGCCGCGACGGACGCCGAGACGAGCCCGTGACATCAAAGCCTCACCATCTTAGTGTACGCGAAGTCGAGGCGGACGTCATCGCGGCAGCGACGACGGACGCCGAGACGAGCCCGTGACATAAGAGCCTCACCAGCTTACTGTACGCGAAGTCGAGGCGGACGTCGTCGCGGAAACGACGACGGACGCAGAGACGAGCCCGTGACATCAAAGCCTCACCAGCTTGGTGTACGCGAAGTCGAGGCGGACGTCGTCGCGGATGTGACGACGGACGCTGAGACGAGCCCGTGACGTCAGAGCCTCACCAGCTATCTTACGGTTTAGGGTGGGGGGGTGGGAGGATGGCACAATTTTATATACCTTTCAAAATGAAAGGGAAACAGAAGTGAACCACTGTGCTTAGTGTAGGTACGCGAAGGCGAGGCGGACGTCGTCGCGGCAGCGACGACAGACGCCGAGACGAGCCCGTGACATCAAAGCCTCACCAGCTCAGTGTACGCAAAGTCGAGGCGGACATCGTCGCGGCAGCGACGACGGACGCCGAGACGAGCCCGTGACATCAAAGCCTCACCATCTTAGTGTACGCGAAGTCGAGGCGGACGTCGTCGCGGCAGCGACGACGGACGCCGAGACGAGCCCGTGACATAAGAGCCTCACCATTTTACTGTACGAGAAGTCGAGGCGGACGTCGTCGCGGCAACGACGACGGACGCAGAGATGGGCCCGTGACATCAAAGCCTCACCATCTTGGTTTACGCGAAGTCGAGGCGGACGTCATCGCGGCAGCGACGACGGACGCCGAGACGAGCCCGTGACATCAGAGCCTCACCAGTTTAGTGTACGCGAAGTCAAGGCAGACGTCGTCGCGGCAGCGACAACGGACGCCGAGACGAGCCCGTGACATAAGAGCCTCACCATTTTACTGTACGAGAAGTCGAGGCGGACGTCGTCGCGGCAACGACGACGGACGCAGAGATGGGCCCGTGACATCAAAGCCTCACCATCTTGGTTTACGCGAAGTCAAGGCGGACGTCGTCGCGGCAGCGACGACGGACGCTGAGACGAGCCCGTGACATCAGAGCCTCACCAGCTATCTTACGGTTTAGGGCGGGGGGGGGGGGGTGGGAGGATGGCACCCTTTTATATACCTTTCAAAATGAAAGGGAAACAGAAGTGAACCACTGTGCTTAGTGCAGGTACGCGAAGTCGAGGCGGAAATCATCGCGGCAGCGACGACGGACGCCGAGATGAGACCGTGACATCAAAGCATCACCAGCTCAGTGTACGCAAAGTCGAGGCGGACTTCGTCGCGGCAGCGACGACGGACGCCGAGATGAGCCCGTGACATCAGAGCCTCACCAGCTTAGTGTACGCGAAGTCGAGGCGGACGTCGTCGCGGCAGCGACGACGGACGCCGAGACGAGCCCGTGACATCAGAGCTTCACCAGCATAGTGTACGCAAAGTCGAGGCGGACGTCGTCGCGGCAGCGACGACGGACGCCCAGACGAGCCCGTGACATCAGAGGCTCACCAGCTTAGTGTACGCGAAGTCGAGGCAGACGTCGTCGCGGCAGCGATGACGGACGCCGAGACGAGCCCGTGACATCAGAGCCTCACCAACTATCTTAGAGTTTAGGCTGGGGGGGGGGATGGCACCCTTTTATATACCTTTCAAAATGAAAGGGAAACAGAAGTGAAACATTGTGCTTAGTGTAGGTACGCGAAGTCGAGGCGGACGTCGTCGCGGCAGCGACGACGGACGCCGAGATGACACCGTGACATCAAAGCCTCACCAGCTTAGTGCACGCGAAGTCGAGGCGAACGTCGTCGCGGCAGCGACGACGGACACCGAGACGATCCCGTGACATCAGAGCCTCACCAGCTTAGTGTACGCGAAGTCGAGGCGGACGTCGTCGCGGCAGCGACGAAGAACGTCGAGACGAGCCCGTGACATCAGAGCCTCACCAGCTATCTTAGGGTCTAGGGTGGGGGGGAGGATGGCACCCTTTTATATACCTTTCAAATGAAAGGGAAACAGATGTAAACCACTGTGCTTAGAATAAGTACGCAAAGTCAAGGCGGACGTCGTCGCGGCAGCGACGACGGACGCCGAGATGAGCCCGTGACATCAGAGCCTCACCAGTTTAGTGTACGCGAAGTCAAGGCAGACGTCGTCGCGGCAGCGCCAACGGACGCCGAGACGAGCCCGTGACATCGGAGCCTCACCAGCTTAGTGTACGCGAAGTCGAGGCGGACGTCGTCGCGGCAGCGATGACGGACGCCGAGACGAGCCCGTGACATCAGAGCCTCACCAACTATCTTAGGGTTTAGGCTGGGGGGGGGATGGCACCCTTTTATATACCTTTCAAAATGAAAGGGAAACAGAAGTGAAACACTGTGCTTAGTGTAGGTACGCGAAGTCGAGGCGGACGTCGTCGCGGCAGCGACGACGGACGCCGAGATGACACCGTGACATCAAAGCCTCACCAGCTTAGTGTACGCGAAGTCGAGGCGAACGTCGTCGCGGCAGCGACGACGGACGCCGAGACGAGCCCGTGACATCAGAGCCTCACCAGCTTAGTGTACGCGAAGTCGAGGCGGACATCGTCGCGGCAGCGACGATGGACGCCGAGACGAGCCCGTGACATCAAAGCCTCACCATCTTAGTGTACGCGAAGTCGAGGCGGACGTTGTCGCGGCAGCGACGACGGACGCCGAGACGAGCCCGTGACATAAGAGCCTCACCATTTTACTGTACGAGAAGTCGAGGCGGACGCCGTCGCGGCAACGACGACGGACGCAGAGATGGGCCCGTGACATCAAAGCCTCACCAACTTGGTTTACGCGAAGTCGAGGCGGACGTTGCCGCGACGGACGCCGAGACGAGCCCGTGACATCAAAGCCTCACCATCTTAGTGTACGCGAAGTCGAGGCGGACGTCGTCGCGGCAGCGACGACGGACGCCGAGACGAGCCCGTGACATAAGAGCCTCACCAGCTTACTGTACGCGAAGTCGAGGCGGACGTCGTCGCGGCAACGACGACGGACGCAGAGACGAGCCGGTGACATCAAAGCCTCACCAGCTTGGTGTATGCGAAGTCGAGGCGGACGTCGTCGCGGATGTGACAACGGACGCTGAGACGAGCCCGTGACGTCAGAGCCTCACCAGCTATCTTACGGTTTAGGGTGGGGGGGGTGGGAGGATGGCACAATTTTATATACCTTTCAAAATGAAAGGGAAACAGAAGTGAACCACTGTGCTTAGTGTAGGTACGCGAAGGCGAGGCGGACGTCGTCGCGGCAGCGACGACAGACGCCGAGACGAGCCCGTGACATCAAAGCCTCACCAGCTCAGTGTACGCAAAGTCGAGGCGGACTTCGTCGCGGCAGCGACGACGGACGCCGAGACGAGCCCGTGACATCAGAGCCTCACCAGCTTAGTGTACGCGAAGTCGAGGCGGACATCGTCGCGGCAGCGACGACGGACGCCGAGACGAGCCCGTGACATCAGAGCCTCACCAGCTTAGTGTACGCGAAGTCGAGGCGGACGTCATCGCGGCAGCGACGACGGACGCCAAGACGAGCCCATGACATCAGAGGCTCACCCGCTATCTTAGGGTTTAGGGTGGGGGGGAGGATGGCACCCTTTTATATACCTTTCAAAATGAAAGGGAAACAGAAGTGAACCACTGTGCTTAGTGTAGGTACGCGAAGTTGAGGCGGACGTCGTCGCGGCAGCGACGACGAACGCCGAGACGAGCCCGTGACATCAAAGCCTCACCAGCTTAGTGTACGCGAAGTCGAGGCGGACGTCGTCGCGGCAGCGACGAAGAACGTCGAGACGAGCCCGTGACATCAGAGCCTCACCAGCTATCTTAGGGTCTAGGGTGGGGGGGAGGATGGCACCCTTTTATATACCTTTCAAATGAAAGGGAAACAGATGTAAACCACTGTGCTTAGAATAAGTACGCGAAGTCAAGGCGGACGTCGTCGCGGCAGCGACGACGGACGCCGAGATGAGCCCGTGACATCAGAGCCTCACGAGTTTAGTGTACGCGAAGTCAAGGCAGACGTCGTCGCGGCAGCGACAACGGACGCCGAGACGAGCCCGTGACATCGGAGCCTCACCAGCTTAGTGTACGCGAAGTCGAGGCGGACGTCGTCGCGGCAGCGATGACGGACGCCGAGACGAGCCCGTGACATCAGACCCTCACCAACTATCTTAGGGTTTAGGCTGGGGGGGGGATGCCACCCTTTTATATACCTTTCAAAATGAAAGGGAAACAGAAGTGAAACACTGTGCTTAGTGTAGGTACGCGAAGTCGAGGCGGACGTCGTCGCGGCAGCGACGACGGACGCCGAGATGACACCGTGACATCAAAGCCTCACCAGCTTAGTGTACGCGAAGTCGAGGCGAACGTCGTCGCGGCAGCGACGACGGACGCCGAGACGAGCCCGTGACATCAGAGCCTCACCAGCTTAGTGTACGCGAAGTCGAGGCGGACATCGTCGCGGCAGCGACGATGGACGCGGAGACGAGCCCGTGACATCAAAGCCTCACCATCTTAGTGTACGCGAAGTCGAGGCGAACGTCGTCGCGGCAGCGACGACGGACGCCGAGACGAGCCCGTGACATCAGAGCCTCACCAGCTTAGTGTACGCGGAGTCGAGGCGGACATCGTCGCGGCAGCGACGATGGACGCCGAGACGAGCCCGTGACATCAAAGCCTCACCATCTTAGTGTACGCGAAGTCGAGGCGGACGTTGTCGCGGCAGCGACGACGGACGCCGAGACGAGCCCGTGACATAAGAGCCTCACCATTTTATTGTACGAGAAGTCGAGGCGGACGTCGTCGCGGCAACGACGACGGACGCAGAGATGGGCCCGTGACATCAAAGCCTCACCAACTTGGTTTACGCGAAGTCGAGGCGGACGTTGCCGCGACGGACGCCGAGACGAGCCCGTGACATCAAAGCCTCACCATCTTAGTGTACGCGAAGTCGAGGCGGACGTCATCGCGGCAGCGACGACGGACGCCGAGACGAGCCCGTGACATAAGAGCCTCACCAGCTTACTGTACGCGAAGTCGAGGCGGACGTCGTCGCGGAAACGACGACGGACGCAGAGACGAGCCCGTGACATCAAAGCCTCACCAGCTTGGTGTACGCGAAGTCGAGGCGGACGTCGTCGCGGATGTGACGACGGACGCTGAGACGAGCCCGTGACGTCAGAGCCTCACCAGCTATCTTACGGTTTAGGGTGGGGGGGTGGGAGGATGGCACAATTTTATATACCTTTCAAAATGAAAGGGAAACAGAAGTGAACCACTGTGCTTAGTGTAGGTACGCGAAGGCGAGGCGGACGTCGTCGCGGCAGCGACGACAGACGCCGAGACGAGCCCGTGACATCAAAGCCTCACCAGCTCAGTGTACGCAAAGTCGAGGCGGACATCGTCGCGGCAGCGACGACGGACGCCGAGACGAGCCCGTGACATCAAAGCCTCACCATCTTAGTGTACGCGAAGTCGAGGCAGACGTCGTCGCGGCAGCGACGACGGACGCCGAGACGAGCCCGTGACATAAGAGCCTCACCATTTTACTGTACGAGAAGTCGAGGCGGACGTCGTCGCGGCAACGACGACGGACGCAGAGATGGGCCCGTGACATCAAAGCCTCACCATCTTGGTTTACGCGAAGTCGAGGCGGACGTCATCGCGGCAGCGACGACGGACGCCGAGACGAGCCCGTGACATCAGAGCCTCACCAGTTTAGTGTACGCGAAGTCAAGGCAGACGTCGTCGCGGCAGCGACAACGGACGCCGAGACAAGCCCGTGACATCGGAGCCTCACCAGCTTAGTGTACGCGAAGTCGAGGCGGACGTCGTCGCGGCAGCGATGACGGACGCCGAGACGAGCCCGTGACATCAGAGCCTCACCAACTATCTTAGGGTTTAGGCTGGGGGGGGGATGCCACCCTTTTATATACCTTTCAAAATGAAAGGGAAACAGAAGTGAAACACTGTGCTTAGTGTAGGTACGCGAAGTCGAGGCGGACGTCGTCGCGGCAGCGACGACGGACGCCGAGATGACACCGTGACATCAAAGCCTCACCAGCTTAGTGTACGCGAAGTCGAGGCGAACGTCGTCGCGGCAGCGACGACGGACGCCGAGACGAGCCCGTGACATCAGAGCCTCACCAGCTTAGTGTACGCGAAGTCGAGACAGACGTCGTCGCGGCAGCGACGACGGACGCCGAGACTAGCCCGTGACATCAGAGCCTCACCAGCTTAGTGTACGCGAAGTCGAGACAGACGTCGTCGCGGCAGCGACGACGGACGCCAAGACGAGCCCGTGACATCAGAGGCTCACCCGCTATCTTAGGTTTAGGGTGGGGGGGAGGATGGCACCCTTTTATATACCTTTCAAAATGAAAGGGAAACAGAAGTGAACCACTGTGCTTAGTGTAGGTACGCGAAGTTGAGGCGGACGTCGTCGCGGTAGCGACGACGAACGCCGAGACGAGCCCGTGACATCAAAGCCTCACCAGCTTAGTGTACGCGAAGTCGAGGCGGACGTCGTCGCGGCAGCGACGAAGAACGTCGAGACGAGCCCGTGACATCAGAGCCTCACCAGCTATCTTAGGGTCTAGGGTGGGGGGGAGGATGGCACCCTTTTATATACCTTTCAAATGAAAGGGAAACAGATGTAAACCACTGTGCTTAGAATAAGTACGCGAAGTCAAGGCGGACGTCGTCGCGGCAGCGACGACGGACGCCGAGACGAGCCCGTGACATCAGAGCTTCACCAGCATAGTGTACGCAAAGTCGAGGCGGACGTCGTCGCGGCAGCGACGACGGACGCCCAGACGAGCCCGTGACATCAGAGGCTCACCAGCTTAGTGTACGCGAAGTCGAGGCAGACGTCGTCGCGGCAGCGATGACGGACGCCGAGACGAGCCCGTGACATCAGAGCCTCACCAACTATCTTAGAGTTTAGGCTGGGGGGGGGGATGGCACCCTTTTATATACCTTTCAAAATGAAAGGGAAACATAAGTGAAACATTGTGCTTAGTGTAGGTACGCGAAGTCGAGGCGGACGTCGTCGCGGCAGCGACGACGGACGCCGAGATGACACCGTGACATCAAAGCCTCACCAGCTTAGTGCACGCGAAGTCGAGGCGAACGTCGTCGCGGCAGCGACGACGGACACCGAGACGATCCCGTGACATCAGAGCCTCACCAGCTTAGTGTACGCGAAGTCGAGGCGGACGTCGTCGCGGCAGCGACGAAGAACGTCGAGACGAGCTCGTGACATCAGAGCCTCACCAGCTATCTTAGGGTCTAGGGTGGGGGGGAGGATGGCACCCTTTTATATACCTTTCAAATGAAAGGGAAACAGATGTAAACCACTGTGCTTAGAATAAGTACGCGAAGTCAAGGCGGACGTCGTCGCGGCAGCGACGACGGACGCCGAGATGAGCCCGTGACATCAGAGCCTCACCAGTTTAGTGTACGCGAAGTCAAGGCAGACGTCGTCGCGGCAGCGACAACGGACGCCGAGACGAGCCCGTGACATCGGAGCCTCACCAGCTTAGTGTACGCGAAGTCGAGGCGGACGTCGTCGCGGCAGCGATGACGGACGCCGAGACGAGCCCGTGACATCAGAGCCTCACCAACTATCTTAGGGTTTAGGCTGGGGGGGGGATGCCACCCTTTTATATACCTTTCAAAATGAAAGGGAAACAGAAGTGAAACACTGTGCTTAGTGTAGGTACGCGAAGTCGAGGCGGACGTCGTCGCGGCAGCGACGACGGACGCCGAGATGACACCGTGACATCAAAGCCTCACCAGCTTAGTGTACGCGACGCCGAGGCGAACGTCGTCGCGGCAGCGACGACGGACGCCGAGACGAGCCCGTGACATCAGAGCCTCACCAGCTTAGTGTACGCGAAGTCGAGACAGACGTCGTCGCGGCAGCGACGACGGACGCCGAGACTAGCCCGTGACATCAGAGCCTCACCAGCTTAGTGTACGCGAAGTCGAGACAGACGTCGTCGCGGCAGCGACGACGGACGCCAAGACGAGCCCGTGACATCAGAGGCTCACCCGCTATCTTAGGTTTAGGGTGGGGGGGAGGATGGCACCCTTTTATATACCTTTCAAAATGAAAGGGAAACAGAAGTGAACCACTGTGCTTAGTGTAGGTACGCGAAGTTGAGGCGGACGTCGTCGCGGCAGCGACGACGAACGCCGAGACGAGCCCGTGACATCAAAGCCTCACCAGCTTAGTGTACGCGAAGTCGAGGCGGACGTCGTCGCGGCAGCGACGAAGAACGTCGAGACGAGCCCGTGACATCAGAGCCTCACCAGCTATCTTAGGGTCTAGGGTGGGGGGGAGGATGGCACCCTTTTATATACCTTTCAAATGAAAGGGAAACAGATGTAAACCACTGTGCTTAGAATAAGTACGCGAAGTCAAGGCGGACGTCGTCGCGGCAGCGACGACGGACGCCGAGACGAGCCCGTGACATCAGAGCTTCACCAGCATAGTGTACGCAAAGTCGAGGCGGACGTCGTCGCGGCAGCGACGACGGACGCCCAGACGAGCCCGTGACATCAGAGGCTCACCAGCTTAGTGTACGCGAAGTCGAGGCAGACGTCGTCGCGGCAGCGATGACGGACGCCGAGACGAGCCCGTGACATCAGAGCCTCACCAACTATCTTAGAGTTTAGGCTGGGGGGGGGGATGGCACCCTTTTATATACCTTTCAAAATGAAAGGGAAACAGATGTGAAACATTGTGCTTAGTGTAGGTACGCGAAGTCGAGGCGGACGTCGTCGCGGCAGCGACGACGGACGCCGAGATGACACCGTGACATCAAAGCCTCACCAGCTTAGTGCACGCGAAGTCGAGGCGAACGTCGTCGCGGCAGCGACGACGGACACCGAGACGATCCCGTGACATCAGAGCCTCACCAGCTTAGTGTACGCGAAGTCGAGGCGGACGTCGTCGCGGCAGCGACGAAGAACGTCGAGACGAGCCCGTGACATCAGAGCCTCACCAGCTATCTTAGGGTCTAGGGTGGGGGGGAGGATGGCACCCTTTTATATACCTTTCAAATGAAAGGGAAACAGATGTAAACCACTGTGCTTAGAATAAGTACGCGAAGTCAAGGCGGACGTCGTCGCGGCAGCGACGACGGACGCCGAGATGAGCCCGTGACATCAGAGCCTCACCAGTTTAGTGTACGCGAAGTCAAGGCAGACGTCGTCGCGGCAGCGACAACGGACGCCGAGACGAGCCCGTGACATCGGAGCCTCACCAGCTTAGTGTACGCGAAGTCGAGGCGGACGTCGTCGCGGCAGCGATGACGGACGCCGAGACGAGCCCGTGACATCAGAGCCTCACCTACTATCTTAGGGTTTAGGCTGGGTGGGGGGGATGGCACCCTTTTATATACCTTTCAAAATGAAAGGGAAACAGAAGTGAAACACTGTGCTTAGTGTAGGTACGCGAAGTCGAGGCGGACGTCGTCGCGGCAGCGACGACGGACGCCGAGATGACACCGTGACATCAAAGCCTCACCAGCTTAGTGTACGCGAAGTCGAGGCGAACGTCGTCGCGGCAGCGACGACGGACGCCGAGACGAGCCCGTGACATTAGAGCCTCACCAGCTTAGTGTACGCAAAGTCGAGGCGGACATCGTCGTGGCAGCGACGATGGACGCCGAGACGAGCCCGTGATATCAAAGCCTCACCATCTTAGTGTACGCGAAGTCGAGGCGAACGTCGTCGCGGCAGCGACGACGGACGCCGAGACGAGCCCTTGACATCAGAGCCTCACCAGCTTAGTGTACGCGAAGTCGAGGCGGACATCGTCGCGGCAGCGACGATGGACGCCGAGACGAGCCCGTGACATCAAAGCCTCACCATCTTAGTGTACGCGAAGTCGAGGCGGACGTTGTCGCGGCAGCGACGACGGACGCCGAGACGAGCCCGTGACATAAGAGCCTCACCATTTTACTGTACGAGAAGTCGAGGCGGACGTCGTCGCGGCAACGACGACGGACGCAGAGATGGGCCCGTGACATCAAAGCCTCACCAACTTGGTTTACGCGAAGTCGAGGCGGACGTTGCCGCGACGGACGCCGAGACGAGCCCGTGACATCAAAGCCTCACCATCTTATTGTACGCGAAGTCGAGGCGGACGTCGTCGCGGCAGCGACGACGGACGCCGAGACGAGCCCGTGACATAAGAGCCTCACCAGCTTACTGTACGCGAAGTCGAGGCGGACATCGTCGCGGCAACGACGACGGACGCAGAGACGAGCCCGTGACGTCAGAGCCTCACCAGCTATCTTACGGTTTAGGGTGGGGGGGTGGGAGGATGGCACAATTTTATATACCTTTCAAAATGAAAGGGAAACAGAAGTGAACCACTGTGCTTAGTGTAGGTACGCGAAGGCGAGGCGGACGTCGTCGCGGCAGCGACGACAGACGCCGAGACGAGCCCGTGACATCAAAGATTCACCAGCTCAGTGTACGCAAAGTCGAGGCGGACTTCGTCGCGGCAGCGACGACGGACGCCGAGACGAGCCCGTGACATCAGAGCCTCACCAGCTTAGTGTACGCGAAGTCGAGGCGGACATCGTCGCGGCAGCGACGACGGACGCCGAGACGAGCCCGTGACATCAGAGCCTCACCAGCTTAGTGTACGCGAAGTCGAGACAGACGTCGTCGCGGCAGCGACGACGGACGCCGAGACTAGCCCGTGACATCAGAGCCTCACCAGCTTAGTGTACGCGAAGTCGAGACAGACGTCGTCGCGGCAGCGACGACGGACGCCAAGACGAGCCCGTGACATCAGAGGCTCACCCGCTATCTTAGGTTTAGGGTGGGGGGGAGGATGGCACCCTTTTATATACCTTTCAAAATGAAAGGGAAACAGAAGTGAACCACTGTGCTTAGTGTAGGTACGCGAAGTTGAGGCGGACGTCGTCGCGGCAGCGACGACGAACGCCGAGACGAGCCCGTGACATCAAAGCCTCACCAGCTTAGTGTACGCGAAGTCGAGGCGGACGTCGTCGCGGCAGCGACGAAGAACGTCGAGACGAGCCCGTGACATCAGAGCCTCACCAGCTATCTTAGGGTCTAGGGTGGGGGGGAGGATGGCACCCTTTTATATACCTTTCAAATGAAAGGGAAACAGATGTAAACCACTGTGCTTAGAATAAGTACGCGAAGTCAAGGCGGACGTCGTCGCGGCAGCGACGACGGACGCCGAGACGAGCCCGTGACATCAGAGCTTCACCAGCATAGTGTACGCAAAGTCGAGGCGGACGTCGTCGCGGCAGCGACGACGGACGCCCAGACGAGCCCGTGACATCAGAGGCTCACCAGCTTAGTGTACGCGAAGTCGAGGCAGACGTCGTCGCGGCAGCGATGACGGACGCCGAGACGAGCCCGTGACATCAGAGCCTCACCAACTATCTTAGAGTTTAGGCTGGGGGGGGATGGCACCCTTTTATATACCTTTCAAAATGAAAGGGAAACAGAAGTGAAACATTGTGCTTAGTGTAGGTACGCGAAGTCGAGGCGGACGTCGTCGCGGCAGCGACGACGGACGCCGAGATGACACCGTGACATCAAAGCCTCACCAGCTTAGTGCACGCGAAGTCGAGGCGAACGTCGTCGCGGCAGCGACGACGGACACCGAGACGATCCCGTGACATCAGAGCCTCACCAGCTTAGTGTACGCGAAGTCGAGGCGGACGTCGTCGCGGCAGCGACGAAGAACGTCGAGACGAGCCCGTGACATCAGAGCCTCACCAGCTATCTTAGGGTCTAGGGTGGGGGGGAGGATGGCACCCTTTTATATACCTTTCAAATGAAAGGGAAACAGATGTAAACCACTGTGCTTAGAATAAGTACGCGAAGTCAAGGCGGACGTCGTCGCGGCAGCGACGACGGACGCCGAGATGAGCCCGTGACATCAGAGCCTCACCAGTTTAGTGTACGCGAAGTCAAGGCAGACGTCGTCGCGGCAGCGACAACGGACGCCGAGACGAGCCCGTGACATCGGAGCCTCACCAGCTTAGTGTACGCGAAGTCGAGGCGGACGTCGTCGCGGCAGCGATGACGGACGCCGAGACGAGCCCGTGACATCAGAGCCTCACCAACTATCTTAGGGTTTAGGCTGGGTGGGGGGGATGGCACCCTTTTATATACCTTTCAAAATGAAAGGGAAACAGAAGTGAAACACTGTGCTTAGTGTAGGTACGCGAAGTCGAGGCGGACGTCGTCGCGGCAGCGACGACGGACGCCGAGATGACACCGTGACATCAAAGCCTCACCAGCTTAGTGTACGCGAAGTCGAGGCGAACGTCGTCGCGGCAGCGACGACGGACGCCGAGACGAGCCCGTGACATTAGAGCCTCACCAGCTTAGTGTACGCGAAGTCGAGGCGGACATCGTCGCGGCAGCGACGATGGACGCCGAGACGAGCCCGTGATATCAAAGCCTCACCATCTTAGTGTACGCGAAGTCGAGGCGAACGTCGTCGCGGCAGCGACGACGGACGCCGAGACGAGCCCTTGACATCAGAGCCTCACCAGCTTAGTGTACGCGAAGTCGAGGCGGACATCGTCGCGGCAGCAACGATGGACGCCGAGACGAGCCCGTGACATCAAAGCCTCACCATCTTAGTGTACGCGAAGTCGAGGCGGACGTTGTCGCGGCAGCGACGACGGACGCCGAGACGAGCCCGTGACATAAGAGCCTCACCATTTTACTGTACGAGAAGTCGAGGCGGACGTCGTCGCGGCAACGACGACGGACGCAGAGATGGGCCCGTGACATCAAAGCCTCACCAACTTGGTTTACGCGAAGTGGAGGCGGACGTTGCCGCGACGGACGCCGAGACGAGCCCGTGACATCAAAGCCTCACCATCTTAGTGTACGCGAAGTCGAGGCGGACGTCGTCGCGGCAGCGACGACGGACGCCGAGACGAGCCCGTGACATAAGAGCCTCACCAGCTTACTGTACGCGAAGTCGAGGCGGACATCGTCGCGGCAACGACGACGGACGCAGAGACGAGCCCGTGACGTCAGAGCCTCACCAGCTATCTTACGGTTTAGGGTGGGGGGGTGGGAGGATGGCACAATTTTATATACCTTTCAAAATGAAAGGGAAACAGAAGTGAACCACTGTGCTTAGTGTAGGTACGCGAAGGCGAGGCGGACGTCGTCGCGGCAGCGACGACAGACGCCGAGACGAGCCCGTGACATCAAAGCTTCACCAGCTCAGTGTACGCAAAGTCGAGGCGGGCTTCGTCGCGGCAGCGACGACGGACGCCGAGACGAGCCCGTGACATCAGAGCCTCACCAGCTTAGTGTACGCGAAGTCGAGGCGGACATCGTCGCGGCAGCGACGACGGACGCCGAGACGAGCCCGTGACATCAGAGCCTCACCAGCTTAGTGTACGCGAAGTCGAGGCGGACGTCGTCGCGGCAGCGACGACGGACGCCAAGACGAGCCCGTGACATCAGAGGCTCACCCGCTATCTTAGGTTTAGGGTGGGGGGGAGGATGGCACCCTTTTATATACCTTTCAAAATGAAAGGGAAACAGAAGTGAACCACTGTGCTTAGTGTAGGTACGCGAAGTTGAGGCGGACGTCGTCGCGGCAGCGACGACGAACGCCGAGACGAGCCCGTGACATCAAAGCCTCACCAGCTTAGTGTACGCGAAGTCGAGGCGGACGTCGTCGCGGCAGCGACGAAGAACGTCGAGACGAGCCCGTGACATCAGAGCCTCACCAGCTATCTTAGGGTCTAGGGTGGGGGGGAGGATGGCACCCTTTTATATACCTTTCAAATGAAAGGGAAACAGATGTAAACCACTGTGCTTAGAATAAGTACGCGAAGTCAAGGCGGACGTCGTCGCGGCAGCGACGACGGACGCCGAGATGAGCCCGTGACATCAGAGCCTCACCAGTTTAGTGTACGCGAAGTCAAGGCAGACGTCGTCGCGGCAGCGACAACGGACGCCGAGACAAGCCCGTGACATCGGAGCCTCACCAGCTTAGTGTACGCGAAGTCGAGGCGGACGTCGTCGCGGCAGCGATGACGGACGCCGAGACGAGCCCGTGACATCAGAGCCTCACCAACTATCTTAGGGTTTAGGCTGGGTGGGGGGGATGGCACCCTTTTATATACCTTTCAAAATGAAAGGGAAACAGAAGTGAAACACTGTGCTTAGTGTAGGTACGCGAAGTCGAGGCGGACGTCGTCGCGGCAGCGACGACGGACGCCGAGATGACACCGTGACATCAAAGCCTCACCAGCTTAGTGTACGCGAAGTCGAGGCGAACGTCGTCGCGGCAGCGACGACGGACGCCGAGACGAGCCCGTGACATTAGAGCCTCACCAGCTTAGTGTACGCGAAGTCGAGGCGGACATCGTCGCGGCAGCGACGATGGACGCCGAGACGAGCCCGTGATATCAAAGCCTCACCATCTTAGTGTACGCGAAGTCGAGGCGAACGTCGTCGCGGCAGCGACGACGGACGCCGAGACGAGCCCTTGACATCAGAGCCTCACCAGCTTAGTGTACGCGAAGTCGAGGCGGACATCGTCGCGGCAGCGACGATGGACGCCGAGACGAGCCCGTGACATCAAAGCCTCACCATCTTAGTGTACGCGAAGTCGAGGCGGACGTTGTCGCGGCAGCGACGACGGACGCCGAGACGAGCCCGTGACATAAGAGCCTCACCATTTTACTGTACGAGAAGTCGAGGCGGACGTCGTCGCGGCAACGACGACGGACGCAGAGATGGGCCCGTGACATCAAAGCCTCACCAACTTGGTTTACGCGAAGTCGAGGCGGACGTTGCCGCGACGGACGCCGAGACGAGCCCGTGACATCAAAGCCTCACCATCTTAGTGTACGCGAAGTCGAGGCGGACGTCGTCGCGGCAGCGACGACGGACGCCGAGACGAGCCCGTGACATAAGAGCCTCACCAGCTTACTGTACGCGAAGTCGAGGCGGACATCGTCGCGGCAACGACGACGGACGCAGAGACGAGCCCGTGACGTCAGAGCCTCACCAGCTATCTTACGGTTTAGGGTGGGGGGGTGGGAGGATGGCACAATTTTATATACCTTTCAAAATGAAAGGGAAACAGAAGTGAACCACTGTGCTTAGTGTAGGTACGCGAAGGCGAGGCGGACGTCGTCGCGGCAGCGACGACAGACGCCGAGACGAGCCCGTGACATCAAAGCTTCACCAGCTCAGTGTACGCAAAGTCGAGGCGGACTTCGTCGCGGCAGCGACGACGGACGCCGAGACGAGCCCGTGACATCAGAGCCTCACCAGCTTAGTGTACGCGAAGTCGAGGCGGACATCGTCGCGGCAGCGACGACGGACGCCGAGACGAGCCCGTGACATCAGAGCCTCACCAGCTTAGTGTACGCGAAGTCGAGGCGGACGTCGTCGCGGCAGCGACGACGGACGCCAAGACGAGCCCGTGACATCAGAGGCTCACCCGCTATCTTAGGTTTAGGGTGGGGGGGAGGATGGAACCCTTTTATATACCTTTCAAAATGAAAGGGAAACAGAAGTGAACCACTGTGCTTAGTGTAGGTACGCGAAGTTGAGGCGGACGTCGTCGCGGCAGCGACGACGAACGCCGAGACGAGCCCGTGACATCAAAGCCTCACCAGCTTAGTGTACGCGAAGTCGAGGCGGACGTCGTCGCGGCAGCGACGAAGAACGTCGAGACGAGCCCGTGACATCAGAGCCTCACCAGCTATCTTAGGGTCTAGGGTGGGGGGGAGGATGGCACCCTTTTATATACCTTTCAAATGAAAGGGAAACAGATGTAAACCACTGTGCTTAGAATAAGTACGCGAAGTCAAGACGGACGTCGTCGCGGCAGCGACGACGGACGCCGAGATGAGCCCGTGACATCAGAGCCTCACCAGTTTAGTGTACGCGAAGTCAAGGCAGACGTCGTCGCGGCAGCGACAACGGACGCCGAGACGAGCCCGTGACATCGGAGCCTCACCAGCTTAGTGTACGCGAAGTCGAGGCGGACGTCGTCGCGGCAGCGATGACGGACGCCGAGACGAGCCCGTGACATCAGAGCCTCACCAACTATCTTAGGGTTTAGGCTGGGGGGGGGGATGGCACCCTTTTATATACCTTTCAAAATGAAAGGGAAACAAAAGTGATCCACTGTGGTGAGTGTAGGTACGCGAAGTCGAGGCGGACGTCGTCGCGGCAGCGACGACGGACGCCGAGATGACACTGTGACATCAAAGCCTCACCAGCTTAGTGTACGCGAAGTCGAGGCGAACGTCGTCGCGGCCGCGACGACGGACGCCGAGACGAGCCCGTGACATCAGAGCCTCACCAGCTTAGTGTACGCGAAGTCGAGGCGGACATCGACGCGGCAGCGACGACGGACGCCGAGACGAGCCCGTGACATCAAAGCCTCACCATCTTAGTGTACGCGAAGTCGAGGCGGACGTCGTCGCGGCAGCGACGACGGACGCCGAGACGAGCCCGTGACATAAGAGCCTCACCATTTTACTGTACGAGAAGTCGAGGCGGACGTCGTCGCGGCAACGACGACGGACGCAGAGATGGGCCCGTGACATCAAAGCCTCACCATCTTAGTTTACGCGAAGTCGAGGCGGACGTCGTCGCGGCAGCGACGACGGACGCTGAGACGAGCCCGTGACATCAGAGCCTCACCAGCTATCTTACGGTTTAGGGCGGGGGGGGGGGGGGTGGGAGGATGGCACCCTTTTATATACCTTTCAAAATGAAAGGGAAACAGAAGTGAACCACTGTGCTTAGTGTAGGTACGCGAAGTCGAGGCGGAAATCATCGCGGCAGCGACGACGGACGCCGAGATGAGACCGTGACATCAAAGCATCACCAGCTCAGTGTACGCAAAGTCGAGGCGGACTTCGTCGCGGCAGCGACGACGGACGCCGAGATGAGCCCGTGACATCAGAGCCTCACCAGCTTAGTGTACGCGAAGTCGAGGCGGACGTCGTCGCGGCAGCGACGACGGACGCCGAGACGAGCCCGTGACATCAGAGCTTCACCAGCATAGTGTACGCAAAGTCGAGGCGGACGTCGTCGCGGCAGCGACGACGGACGCCCAGACGAGCCCGTGACATCAGAGGCTCACCAGCTTAGTGTACGCGAAGTCGAGGCAGACGTCGTCGCGGCAGCGATGACGGACGCCGAGACGAGCCCGTGACATCAGAGCCTCACCAACTATCTTAGAGTTTAGGATGGGGGGGGATGGCACCCTTTTATATACCTTTCAAAATGAAAGGGAAACAGAAGTGAAACATTGTGCTTAGTGTAGGTACGCGAAGTCGAGGCGGACGTCGTCGCGGCAGCGACGACGGACGCCGAGATGACACCGTGACATCAAAGCCTCACCAGCTTAGTGCACGCGAAGTCGAGGCGAACGTCGTCGCGGCAGCGACGACGGACACCGAGACAATCCCGTGACATCAGAGCCTCACCAGCTTAGTGTACGCGAAGTCGAGGAGGACGTCGTCGCGGCAGCGACGAAGAACGTCGAGACGAGCCCGTGACATCAGAGCCTCACCAGCTATCTTAGGGTCTAGGGTGGGGGGGAGGATGGCACCCTTTTATATACCTTTCAAATGAAAGGGAAACAGATGTAAACCACTGTGCTTAGAATAAGTACGCGAAGTCAAGGCGGACGTCGTCGCGGCAGCGACGACGGACGCCGAGATGAGCCCGTGACATCAGAGCCTCACCAGCTATCTTACGGTTTAGGGCGGGGGGGGGGGGGGTGGGAGGATGGCACCCTTTTATATACCTTTCAAAATGAAAGGGAAACAGAAGTGAACCACTGTGCTTAGTGTAGGTACGCGAAGTCGAGGCGGACGTCATCGCGGCAGCGACGACGGACGCCGAGATGAGACCGTGACATCAAAGCATCACCAGCTTAGTGTACGCGAAGTCGAGGCAGACGTCGTCGCGGCAGCGACGACGGACGCCGAGACGAGCCCGTGACATCAGAGCCTCACTAGCTTAGTGTACGCGAAGTCAAGGCGGACATCGTCGCGGCAGCGATGACGAACGTCGAGACGAGCCAGTGACATCAGAGCCTCACCAGCTTAGTGTACGCGAAGTCGAGGCGGACATCGTCGCGGCAGCGATGACGAACGTCGAGACGAGCCAGTGACATCAGAGCCTCACCAGCTATCTTAGGGTTTAGGGTGGGCGGGGGAGGATGGCACCCTTTTATATACCTTTCAAAATGAAAGGGAAACAAAAGTGATCCAATGTGGTTAGTGTAGGTACGCGAAGTCGAGGCGGACGTCGTCACGGCAGCGACGACGGACGCCGAGACGAGCCCGTGAAATCAAAGCCTCACCATCTTAGTGTAAGCGAAGTCGAGGCAGACTTCGTCGCGGCAGCGACGACGGACGCTGAGACGAGCCCGTGACATCTAAGCCTCACCAGCTTGGTGTACGCGAAGTCGAGGCGGACGTCGTCGCGGCAGCGACGACGGACGCTGAGACGAGCCCGTGACATCAGAGCCTCACCAGCTATCTTACGGTTTAGGGTGGGGGTGGGTGGGAGGACGGCACCCTTTTATATACCTTTCAAAATGAAAGGGAAACAGAAGTGAACCACTGTGCTTAGTCTAGGTACGCGAAGGCAAGGCGGACGTCGTCGCGGCAGCGACGACGGACGCCGAGACGAGCCCGTGACATCAAAGCCTCACCCGCTCAGTGTACGCAAAGTCGAGGCGGACTTCGTCGCGGCAGCGACGTCGGACGCTGAGCCGAGCCCATGACATCAGAGCCTCACCAGCTTAGTGTACGCGAAGTCGAGGCGGACGTCGTCTCGGCAGCGACGACGGACGCCGAGACGAGCCTGTGACATCAGAGCCTCACCTGCTTAGTGTACGCGAAGTCGAGGCGGACGTCGTCGCGGCAGCGATGACGGACGCCGAGACGAGCCCGTGACATCAGAGCCTCACCAACTATCTTAGGGTTTAGGCTGGGGGGGGGATGGCACCCTTTTATATACCTTTCAAAATGAAAGGGAAACAGAAGTGAAACACTGTGCTTAGTGTACGTACGCGAAGTCGAGGCGGACGTCGTCGCGGCAGCGACGACGGACGCCGAGATGACACCGTGTCATCAAAGCCTCACCAGCTTAGTGTACGCGAAGTCGAGGCGGACGTTGTCGCGGCAGCGACGACGGACGCCGAGATGAGCCCGTGACATCAGAGCCTCACCAGCTTAGTGTACGCGAAGTCGAGGCGGACGTTGTCGCGACAGCGATGACGGACGCCGAGATGAGCCCGTGACATCAGAGCCTCACCAGTTTAGTGTACGCGAAGTCGAGGCAGACGTCGTCGCGGCAGCGACAACGGACGCCGAGACGAGCCCGTGACATCAGAGCCTCACCAGCTTAGTGTACGCGAAGTCGAGGCGGACGTCGTCGCGGCAGCGATGACGGACGCCGAGACGAGCCCGTGACATCAGAGCCTCACCAACTATCTTAGGGTTTAGGCTGGGGGGGGGGGATGGCACCCTTTTATATACCTTTCAAAATGAAAGGGAAACAGAAGTGAAACACTGTGCTTAGTGTAGGTACGCGAAGTCGAGGCGGACGTCGTCGCGGCAGCGACGACGGACGCCGAGATGACACCGTGACATCAAAGCCTCACCAGCTTAGTGTACACGAAGTAGAGGCGAACGTCGTCGCGGTAGCGACGACGGATGCCGAGACGAGCCCGTGACATCAAAGCCTCACCATCTTAGTGTACGCGAAGTCGAGGCAGACGTCGTCGCGGCAGCGACGACGGACGCTGAGATGAGCCCGTGACATCAGAGCCTCACCAGCTATCTTACGGTTTAGGGTGGGGGTGGGAGGATGGCACCCTTTTATATACCTTTGAAAATGAAAGGGAAACAGAAGTGAACCACTGTGCTTAGTCTAGGTACGCGAAGGCAAGGCGGACGTCGTCGCGGCAGCGACGACGGACGCCGAGACGAGCCCGTGACATCAAAGCCTCACCAGCTTAGTGTACGCGAAGTCGAGGCGGACGTCGTCTCGGCAGCGACGACGGACGCCGAGACGAGCCTGTGACATCAGAGCCTCACCAGCTTAGTGTACGCGAAGTCGAGGCGGACGACGTCGCGGCAGCGACGACGTACGCCAAGACGAGCCCGTGACATCAGAGGCTCACCAGCTATCTTAGGGTTTAGGGTGGGGGGGGGGAGGATGGCACCCTTTTATATACCTTTCAAAATTAAAGGGAAACAGAAATGAACCACTGTGCTTAGTGTAGGTACGCGAAGGCGAGGCGGACAACGTCACGGCAGCGACGACAGACGCCGAGACGAGCCCGTGACATCAAAGCCTCACCAGTTTAGTGTACGCGAAGTCGAGGCAGACGTCGTCGCGGCAGCGACAACGGACGCCGAGACAGCCCGTGACATCAGAGCCTCACCAGCTATCTTAGGGTTTAGGGTGGGGGGGAGGATGTCACCCTTTTATATACCTTTTAAAATGAAAGGGAGACAGAAGTGAACCACTTTGCTTAGTGTAGGTACGCGAAGTCGAGGCGGACGTCGTCGTGGCAGCGACGACGGACGCCGAGTCGAGCCCATGACATCAAAGCCTCACCAGCTTAGTGTACGCGAAGTCGAGGCGGACGTCGTCGCGGCAGCGACGATGGACGCCGAGACGAGCCCGTGACATAAGAGCCTCACCAGCTTACTGTACGCGAAGTCGAGGCGGACGTCGTCGCGGCAACGACGACGGACGCAGAGACGAGCCCGTGACATCAAAGCCTCACCAGCTTGGTGTACGCGAAGTCAAGGCGGACGTCGTCGCGGATGTGACGACGGACGCTGAGACGAGCCCGTGACGTCAGAGCCTCACCAGCTATCTTACGGTTTAGGGTGGGGGGGTGGGAGGATGGCACAATTTTATATACCTTTCAAAATGAAAGGGAAACATAAGTGAACCACTGTGCTTAGTGTAGGTACGCGAAGGCGAGGCGGACGTCGTCGCGGCAGCGACGACGGACGCCGAGACGAGCCCGTGACATCAAAGCCTCACCAGCTCAGTGTACGCAAAGTCGAGGCGGACTTCGTCGCGGCAGCGACGACGGACGCCGAGACGAGCCAGTGACATCAGAGCCTCACCAGCTTAGTGTACGCGAAGTCGAGGCGGACGTCGTCGCGGCAGCGACGACGGACGCCGAGACGAGCCCGTGACATCAGAGCCTCACCAGCTTAGTGTACGCGAAGTCGAGGCGGACGTCGTCGCGGCAGCGACGACAGACGCCAAGACGAGCCCGTGACATCAGAGGCTCACCAGCTTTCTTAGGGTTTAGGGTGGGGGGGGGAGTATGGCACCCTTTTATATACCTTTCAAAATGAAAGGGAAACAGAAGTGAACCACTGTGCTTAGTGTAGGTACGCGAAGTTGAGGAGGACGTCATCGCGGCAGCGACGACGGACGCCGAGATGAGACCGTGACATGAGAGCCTCACAAGCTTAGTGTACGCGAAGTCGAGGCGGACGTCGTCGCGGCAGCGACGACGAACGTCGAGACGAGCCCGTGACATCAGAGCCTCACCAGTTTAGTGTAGGCGAAGTCAAGGAAGACGTCGTCGCGGCAGCGACAACGGACGCCGAGACGAGCCCGTGACATCGGAGCCTCACCAACTTAGTGTACGCGAAGTCGAGGCGGACGTCATCGCGGCAGCGATGACGGACGCCGAGACGAGCCCGTGACATCAGAGCCTCACCAACTATCTTAGGGTTTAGGCTGGGGGGGGGATGGCACCCTTTTATATACCTTTCAAAATGAAAGGGAAACAGAAGTGAAACACTGTGCTTAGTGTAGGTACGCGAAGTCGAGGCGGACGTCGTCGCGGCAGCGACGACGGACGCCGAGATGACACCATGACATCAAAGCCTCACCAGCTTAGTGTACGCGAAGTCGAGGCGAACGTCGTCGCGGCAGCGACGACGGACGCCGAGACGAGCCCGTGAAATCAGAGCCTCACCAGCTTAGTGTACGCGAAGTCGAGGCGGACATCGTCGCGGCAGCGACGACGGACGCCGAGACGAGCCCGTGACATCAAAGCCTCACCATCTTAGTGTACGCAAAGTCGAGGCGGACGTCGTCCCGGCAGCGACGACGGACGCCGAGACGAGCCCGTGACATAAGAGCCTCACCAGCTTACTGTACGAGAAGTCGAGGCGGACATCGTCGCGGCAGCGACGACGAACGTCGAGACGAGCCCGTGACATCAGAGCCTCACCAGCTATGTTAGGGTCTAGGGTGGGGGGGAGGATGGCACCCTTTTATATACCTTTCAAATGAAAGGGAAACAGATGTAAACCACTGTGCTTAGAGTAAGTACGCGAAGTCAAGGCGGACGTCGTCGCGGCAGCGAAGACGGACGCCGAGATGACCCCGTGACATCAGAGCCTCACAAGCTTAGTGTACGCGAAGTCGAGGCGGACGTCGTCGCGGCAGCGACGACGGACGCCGAGACGAGCCCGTGACATCAGAGCCTCACCAGCTTAGTGTACGCGAAGTCGAGGCGGACGTTGTCGCGGCAGCGACGACGGACGCCGAGATGAGCCCGTGACATCAGAGCCTCACCAGTTTAGTGTACGCGAAGTCAAGGAAGACGTCGTCGCGGCAGCGACAACGGACGCCGAGACGAGCCCGTGACATCGGAGCCTCACCAGCTTAGTGTACGCGAAGTCGAGGCGGACGTCGTCGCGGCAGCGATGACGGACGCCGAGACGAGCCCGTGACATCAGAGCCTCACCAACTATCTTAGGGTTTAGGCTGGGGGGGGGATGGCACCCTTTTATATACCTTTCAAAATGAAAGGGAAACAGAAGTGAAACACTGTGCTTAGTGTAGGTACGCGAAGTCGAGGCGGACGTCGTCCCGACAGCGACGACGGACGCCGAGATGACACCATGACATCAAAGCCTCACCAGCTTAGTGTACGCGAAGTCGAGGCGAACGTCGTCGCGGCAGCGACGACGGACGCCGAGACGAGCCCGTGACATCAGAGCCTCACCAGCTTAGTGTACGCGAAGTCGAGGCGGACATCGTCGCGGCAGCGACGACGGACGCCGAGACGAGCCCGTGACATCAAAGCCTCACCATCTTAGTGTACGCGAAGTCGAGGCGGACGTCGTCGCGGCAGCGACGACGGACGCCGAGACGAGCCCGTGACATAAGAGCCTCACCAGCTTACTGTACGAGAAGTCGAGGCGGACGTCGTCGCGGCAACGACGACGGACGCAGAGATGGGCCCGTGACATCAAAGCCTCACCAACTTGGTTTACGCGAAGTCGACGCGGACGTCGTCGCGGCAGCGACGACGGATGCTGAGACGAGCCCGTGACATCAGAGCCTCACCAGCTTAGTGTACGCGAAGTCGAGGCGGACGTCGTCGCGGCAGCGATGACGGACGCCGAGACGAGCCCGTGACATCAGAGCCTCACCAACTATCTTAGGGTTTAGGCTGGGGGGGGATGGCACCCTTTTATATACCTTTCAAAATGAAAGGGAAACAAAAATGAACCACTGTGCTTAGTGTAGGTACGCGAAGTCGAGGCGGACGTCATCGCGGCAGCGACGACGGACGCCGAGATGAGACCGTGACATCAAAGCATCACCAGCTTAGTGTACGCGAAGTCGAGGCGGACGTCGTCGCGGAAGCGACGACGAACGCCGAGACGAGCCCGTGACATCAAAGCCTCACCAGCTTAGTGTACGCGAAGTCGAGGCGGACATCATCGCGGCAGCGATGACGAACGTCGAGACGAGCCAGTGACATCAGAGCCTCACCAGCTTAGTGTACGCGAAGTCGAGGCGGACATCGTCGCGGCAGCGATGACGAACGTCGAGACGAGCCAGTGACATCAGAGCCTCACCAGCTATCTTAGGGTTTAGGGTGGGCGGGGGAGGATGGCACCCTTTTATATACCTTTCAAAATGAAAGGGAAACAAAAGTGATCCACTTTGGTTAGTGTAGGTACGCGAAGTCGAGGCGGACGTCGTCGCGGCAGCGACGACGGACGCCGAGACGAGCCCGTGAAATCAAAGCCTCACCATCTTAGTGTAAGCGAAGTCGAGGCAGACTTCGTCGCGGCCGCGACGACGGACACCGAGACGAGCCCGTGACATCAAGCCTCACCAGCTTAGTGTACGCGAAGTCGAGGCGGACGCTGAGACGAGCCCGTGACGTCAGAGCCTCACCAGCTATCTTACGGTTTAGGGTGGGGGGGTGGGAGGATGGCACAATTTTATATACCTTTCAAAATGAAAGGGAAACAGAAGTGAACCACTGTGCTTAGTGTAGGTACGCGAAGGCGAGGCGGACGTCGTCGCGGCAGCGACGACGGACGCCGAGACGAGCCCGTGACATCAAAGCCTCACCAGCTCAGTGTACGCAAAGTCGAGGCGGACTTCGTCGCGGCAGCGACGACGGACGCCGAGACGAGCCCGTGACATCAGAGCCTCACCAGCTTAGTCTACGCGAAGTCGAGGCGGACGTCGTCGCGGCAGCGACGACGGACGCCGAGACGAGCCCGTGACATTAGAGCCTCACCAGTTTAGTGTACGCGAAGTCGAGGCGGACGTCGTCGCGGCAGCGACGACGGACGCCAAGACGAGCCCGTGACATCAGAGGCTCACCAGCTATCTTAGGGTTTAGGGTGGGGGGGGGAGGATGGCACCCTTTTATATACCTTTCAAAATGAAAGGGAAACAGAAGTGAACCACTGTGCTTAGTGTAGGTACGCGAAGTTGAGGCGGACGTCGTCGCGGCAGCGACGACGAACGCCGAGACGAGCCCGTGACATCAAAGCCTCACCAGCTTAGTGTACGCGAAGTCGAGGCGGACGTCGTCGCGGAAGCGACGACGAACTACGAGACGAGCCCGTGACATCAGAGCCTCACCAGCTATCTTAGGGTCTAGGGTGGGGGGGAGGATGGCACCCTTTTATATACCTTTCAAATGAAAGGGAAACAGATGTAAACCACTGTGCTTAGAGTAAGTACGCGAAGTCAAGGCGGACGTCGTCGCGGCAGCGAAGACGGACGCCGAGATGACCCCGTGACATCAGAGCCTCACAAGCTTAGTGTACGCGAAGTCGAGGCGGACGTCGTCGCGGCAGCGACGACGGACGCCGAGACGAGCCCGTGACATCAGAGCCTCACCAGCTTAGTGTACGCGAAGTCGAGGCGGACGTTGTCGCGGCAGCGACGACGGACGCCGAGATGAGCCCGTGACATCAGAGCCTCACCAGTTTAGTGTACGCGAAGTCAAGGCAGACGTCGTCGCGGCAGCGACAACGGACGCCGAGACGAGCCCGTGACATCGGAGCCTCACCAACTATCTTAGGGTTTAGGCTGGGGGGGGGATGGCACCCTTTTATATACCTTTCAAAATGAAAGGGAAACAGAAGTGAACCACTGTGCTTAGTGTAGGTACGCGAAGTCGAGGCGGACGTCATCGCGGCAGCGACGACGGAGGCCGAGATGAGACCGTGACATCAAAGCATCACCAGCTTAGTGTACGCGAAGTTGAGGCGGACGTCGTCGCGGAAGCGACGACGAACGCCGAGACGAGCCCGTGACATCAAAGCCTCACCAGCTTAGTGTACGCGAAGTCGAGGCGGACATCATCGCGGCAGCGATGACGAACGTCGAGACGAGCCAGTGACATCAGAGCCTCACCAGCTTAGTGTACGCGAAGTCGAGGCGGACATCGTCGCGGCAGCGATGACGAACGTCGAGACGAGCCAGTGACATCAGAGCCTCACCAGCTATCTTAGGGTTTAGGGTGGGCGGGGGAGGATGGCACCCTTTTATATACCTTTCAAAATGAAAGGGAAACAAAAGTGATCCACTTTGGTTAGTGTAGGTACGCGAAGTCGAGGCGGACGTCGTCGCGGCAGCGACGACGGACGCCGAGACGAGCCCGTGAAATCAAAGCCTCACCATCTTAGTGTAAGCGAAGTCGAGGCAGACTTCGTCGCGGCCGCGACGACGGACACCGAGACGAGCCCGTGACATCAAGCCTCACCAGCTTAGTGTACGCGAAGTCGAGGCGGACGCTGAGACGAGCCCGTGACGTCAGAGCCTCACCAGCTATCTTACGGTTTAGGGTGGGGGGGTGGGAGGATGGCACAATTTTATATACCTTTCAAAATGAAAGGGAAACAGAAGTGAACCACTGTGCTTAGTGTAGGTACGCGAAGGCGAGGCGGACGTCGTCGCGGCAGCGACGACGGACGCCGAGACGAGCCCGTGACATCAAAGCCTCACCAGCTCAGTGTACGCAAAGTCGAGGCGGACTTCGTCGCGGCAGCGACGACGGACGCCGAGACGAGCCCGTGACATCAGAGCCTCACCAGCTTAGTCTACGCGAAGTCGAGGCGGACGTCGTCGCGGCAGCGACGACGGACGCCGAGACGAGCCCGTGACATCAGAGCCTCACCAGTTTAGTGTACGCGAAGTCGAGGCGGACGTCGTCGCGGCAGCGACGACGGACGCCAAGACGAGCCCGTGACATCAGAGGCTCACCAGCTATCTTAGGGTTTAGGGTGGGGGGGGGGAGGATGGCACCCTTTTATATACCTTTCAAAATGAAAGGGAAACAGAAGTGAACCACTGTGCTTAGTGTAGGTACGCGAAGTTGAGGCGGACGTCGTCGCGGCAGCGACGACGAACGCCGAGACGAGCCCGTGACATCAAAGCCTCACCAGCTTAGTGTACGCGAAGTCGAGGCGGACGTCGTCGCGGAAGCGACGACGAACTACGAGACGAGCCCGTGACATCAGAGCCTCACCAGCTATCTTAGGGTCTAGGGTGGGGGGGAGGATGGCACCCTTTTATATACCTTTCAAATGAAAGGGAAACAGATGTAAACCACTGTGCTTAGAGTAAGTACGCGAAGTCAAGGCGGACGTCGTCGCGGCAGCGAAGACGGACGCCGAGATGACCCCGTGACATCAGAGCCTCACAAGCTTAGTGTACGCGAAGTCGAGGCGGACGTCGTCGCGGCAGCGACGACGGACGCCGAGACGAGCCCGTGACATCAGAGCCTCACCAGCTTAGTGTACGCGAAGTCGAGGCGGACGTTGTCGCGGCAGCGACGACGGACGCCGAGATGAGCCCGTGACATCAGAGCCTCACCAGTTTAGTGTACGCGAAGTCAAGGCAGACGTCGTCGCGGCAGCGACAATGGACGCCGAGACGAGCCCGTGACATCGGAGCCTCACCAGCTTAGTGTACGCGAAGTCGAGGCGGACTTCGTCGCGGCAGCGATGACGGACGCCGAGACGAGCCCGTGACATCAGAGCCTCACCAACTATCTTAGGGTTTAGGCTGGGGGGGGATGGCACCCTTTTATATACCTTTCAAAATGAAAGGGAAACAGAAGTGAAACACTGTGCTTAGTGTAGGTACGCGAAGTCGAGGCGGACGTCGTCGCGGCAGCGACGACGGACGCCGAGATGACACCATGACATCAAAGCCTCACCAGCTTAGTGTACGCGAAGTCGCGGCGAACGTCGTCGCGGCAGCGACGACGGACGCCGAGACGAGCCCGTGACATCAGAGCCTCACCAGCTTAGTGTACGCGAAGTCGAGGCGGACATCGTCGCGGCAGCGGCGACGGACGCCGAGACGAGCCCGTGACATCAAAGCCTCACCATCTTAGTGTACGCGAAGTCGAGGCGGACGTCGTCGCGGCAGCGACGACGGACGCCGAGACGAGCCCGTGACATAAGAGCCTCACTAGCTTACTGTACGAGAAGTCGAGGCGGACGTCGTCGCGGCAACGACGACGGACGCAGAGATGGGCCCGTGACATCAAAGCCTCACCAACTTGGTTTACGCGAATTCGAGGCGGACGTCGTCGCGGCAGCGACGACGGACGCTGAGACGAGCCCGTGACATCAGAGCCTCACCAGCTATCTTCCGGTTTAGGGCGGGGGGGGGGGGTGGGAGGATGGCACCCTTTTATATACCTTTCAAAATGAAAGGGAAACAGAAGTGAACCACTGTGCTTAGTGTAGGTACGCGAAGTCGAGGAGGACGTCATCGCGGCAGCGACGACGGACGCCGAGATGAGACCGTGACATCAAAGCATCACCAGCTCAGTGTACGCAAAGTCGAGGCGGACGTCGTCGCGGCAGCGACGACGGACGCCGAGACGAGCCCGTGACATCAGAGCCTCACCAGCTTAGTGTACGCGAAGTCGAGGCGGACGTCGTCGCGGCAGCGACGACGGACGCCGAGACGAGCCCGTGACATCAGAGCCTCACCAGCATAGTGTACGCGAAGTCGAGGCGGACATCGTCGCGGCAGCGACGACGGACGCCAAGATGAGCCCGTGACATCAGAGGCTCACCAGCTTAGTGTACGCGAAGTCGAGGCGGACGTCGTCGCGGCAGCGATGACGGACGCCGAGACGAGCCCGTGACATCAGAGCCTCACCAACTATCTTAGGGTTTAGGCTGGGGGGGGGATGGCACCCTTTTATATACCTTTCAAAATGAAAGGGAAACAGAAGAGAAACACTGTGCTTAGTGTAGGTACGCGAAGTCGAGGCGGACGTCGTCGCGGCAGCGACGACGGACGCCGAGATGACACCATGACATCAAAGCCTCTCCAGCTTAGTGTACGCGAAGTCGAGGCGAACGTCGTCGCGGCAGCGACGACGGACGCCGAGACGAGCCCGTGACATCAGACCCTCACCAGCTTAGTGTACGCGAAGTCGAGGCGGACATCGTCGCGGCAGCGACGACGGACGCCGAGACGAGCCCGTGACATCAAAGCCTCATCATCTTAGTGTACGCGAAGTCGAGGCGGACGTCGTCGCGGCAGCGACGACGGACGCCGAGACGAGCCCGTGACATAAGAGCCTCACCAGCTTACTGTACGAGAAGTCGAGGCGGACGTCGTTGCGGCAACGACGACGGACGCAGAGATGGGCCCGTGACATCAAAGCCTCACCAACTTGGTTTACGCGAAGTCGAGGCGGACGTCGTCGCGGCAGCGACGACGGACGCCGAGACGATTCCGTGACATCAGAGCCTCACCAGCTTAGTGTACGCGAAGTCGAGGCGGACGTCGTCGCGGCAGCGACGACGGACGCCGAGACGAGCCCGTGACATCAGAGCCTCACCAGCATAGTGTACGCGAAGTCGAGGCGGACGTCGTCGCGGCAGCGACGACGGACGCCAAGACGAGCCCGTGACATCAGAGGCTCACCAGCTTAGTGTACGCGAAGTCGAGGCGGACGTCGTCGCGGCAGCGATGACGGACGCCGAGACGAGCCCGTGACATCAGAGCCTCACCAACTATCTTAGGGTTTAGGCTGGGGGGGGGATGGCACCCTTTTATATACCTTTCAAAATGAAAGGGAAACAGAAGTGAACCACTGTGCTTAGTGTAGGTACGCGAAGTAGAGGCGGACATCATCGCGGCAGCGACGACGGACGCCGAGATGAGACCGTGACATCAAAGCATCACTAGCTTAGTGTACGCGAAGTCGAGGCGGACGTCGTCGCGGAAGCGACGACGAACGCCGAGATGAGCCCGTGACATCAAAGCCTCACCAGCTTAGTGTACGCGAAGTCGAGGCGGACATCGTCGCGGCAGCGATGACGAACGTTGAGACGAGTCAGTGACATCAGAGCCTCACCAGCTATCTTAGGGTTTAGGGTGGGCGGGGGAGGATGGCACCCTTTTAGATACCTTTCAAATGAAAGGGAAACAGATGTAAACCACTGTGCTTAGAGTAAGTACGCGAAGTCAAGGCGGACGTCGTCGCGGCAGCGAAGACGGACGCCGAGATGACCCCGTGACATCAGAGCCTCACAAGCTTAGTGTACGCGAAGTTGAGGCGGACGTCGTCGCGGCAGCGACGACGGACGCCGAGACGAGCCCGTGACATCAGAGCCTCACCAGCTTAGTGTACGCGAAGTCGAGGCGGACGTTGTCGCGGCAGCGACGACGGACGCCGAGATGAGCCCGTGACATCAGAGCCTCACCAGTTTAGTGTACGCGAAGTCAAGGCAGACGTCGTCGCGGCAGCGACAACGGACGCCGAGACGAGCCCGTGACATCGGAGCCTCACCAACTATCTTAGGGTTTAGGCTGGGGGGGGATGGCACCCTTTTATATACCTTTCAAAATGAAAGGGAAACAGAAGTGAACCACTGTGCTTAGTGTAGGTACGCGAAGTCGAGGCGGACGTCATCGCGGCAGCGACGACGGACGCCGAGATGAGACCGTGACATCAAAGCATCACCAGCTTAGTGTACGCGAAGTCGAGGCGGACGTCGTCGCGGCAGCGACGACGGACGCCGAGACGAGCCTGTGACATCAGAGCCTCATTAGCTTAGTGTACGCGAAGTCGAGGCGGACGTCGTCGCGGAAGCGACGACGAACGCCGAGACGAGCCCGTGACATCAAAGCCTCACCAGCTTAGTGTACGCGAAGTCGAAGCGGACATCGTCGCGGCAGCGATGACGAACGTCGAGACGCGCCAGTGACATCAGAGCCTCACCAGCTATCTTAGGGTTTAGGGTGGGCGGGGGAGGATGGCACCCTTTTATATACCTTTCAAAATGAAAGGGAAACAAAAGTGATCCACTGTGGTTAGTGTAGGTACGCGAAGTCGAGGCGGACGTCGTCGCGGCAGCGACGACGGACGCCGAGACGAGCCCGTGAAATCAAAGCCTCACCATCTTAGAGTAAGCGAAGTCGAGGCAGACTTCGTCGCGGCCGCGACGACGGACGCCGAGACGAGCCCGTGACATCAAGCCTCACCAGCTTAGTGTACGCGAAGTCGAGGCGGACGTCGTCACGGCAGCGACGACGGACGCCGAGACGAGCCCGTGACATAAGAGCCTCACCAGCTTACTGTACGCGAAGTCGAGGCGAACGTCGTCGTGGCAGCGACGACGGACGCCGAGACGAGCCCGTGACATCAGAGCGTCACCAGCTATCTTAGGTTTAGGGTGGGGGGGGAGGATGGCGCCCTTTTAGATACCTTTCAAAATGAAAGGTAAACAGAACTGAACCACTGTGCTTAGAGTAGGTACGCGAAGTCGAGGCGGACGTCGTCGCGGCAGTGACGACGGACGCCGAGATGAGACCGTGACATCAAAGCCTCACCAGCTTAGTGTACGCGAAGTCGAGGCGGACGTCGTCGCGGCAGCGACGACGGACGCCGAGACGAGCCCGTGACATCAGAGCCTCACCAGCTTAGTGTACGCGAAGTCGAGGCGGACGTCGTCGCGGCAGCGACGATGGACGCCGAGACGAGCCCGTGACATCAAAGCCTCACCAGCTTAGTGTACGCGAACTCGAGGCGAACGTCATCGCGGTAGCGAAGACGGACGCCGAGACGAGCCCGTGACATCAGAGCCTCACCAGCTATCTTAGGGTTTAGGGTTGGGGGGAGGATGGCACCCTTTTATATACCTTTCAAAATGAAAGGGAAACAGAAGTGAACCACTGTGCTTAGTGTATGTACGCGAAGCCGAGGCGGACGTCGTCGCGGCAGTGACGACGGACGCCGACATGAGACCGTGACATCAAAGCCTCACCAGCTTAGTGTACGCGAAGTCGAGGCGGACGTCGTCGCGGCAGCGACGACGGACGCCGAGACGAGCCCGTGACATCAGAGCCTCACCAGCTTAGTGTACGCGAAGTCGAGGCGGACGTCGTCGCGGCAGCGACGATGGACGCCGAGACGAGCCCGTGACATCAAAGCCTCACCAGCTTACTGTACGCGAACTCGAGGCGAACGTCGTCGCGGTAGCGAAGACGGACGCCGAGACGAGCCCGTGACATCAGAGCCTCACCAGCTATCTTAGGGTTTAGGGTGGGGGGGAGGATGGCACCCTTTTATATACCTTTTAAAATGAAAGGGAAACAGAAGTGAATCACTGTGCTTAGTGTAGGTACGCGAAGTCGAGGCGGACGTCGTCGCGGCAGCGATGACGGACGCCGAGACGAGCCCGTGACATGAAAGCCTCACCAGCTTAGTGTACGCGAAGTCGAGGCGGACGTCGTCGCGGCAGCGACGATGGACGCCGAGACGAGCCCGTGACATCAAAGCCTCACCAGCTTAGTGTACGCGAACTCGAGGCGAACGTCATCGCGGTAGCGAAGACGGACGCCGAGACGAGCCCGTGACATCAGAGCCTCACCAGCTATCTTAGGGTTTAGGGTGGGGGGGAGGATGGCACCCTTTTATATACCTTTCAAAATGAAAGGGAAACAGAAGTGAACCACTGTGCTTAGTGTAGGTACGCGAAGCCGAGGCGGACGTCGTCGCGGCAGTGACGACGGACGCCGACATGAGACCGTGACATCAAAGCCTCACCAGCTTAGTGTACGCGAAGTCGAGGCGGACGTCGTCGCGGCAGCGACGACGGACGCCGAGACGAGCTCGTGACATCAGAGCCTCACCAGCTTAGTGTACGCGAAGTCGAGGCGGACGTCGTCGCGGCAGCGACGATGGACGCCGAGACGAGCCCGTGACATCAAAGCCTCACCAGCTTAGTGTACGCGAACTCGAGGCGAACGTCGTCGCGGTAGCGAAGACGGACGCCGAGACGAACCCGTGACATCAGAGCCTCACCAGCTATCTTAGGGTTTAGGGTGGGGGGGAGGATGGCACCCTTTTATATACCTTTTAAAATGAAAGGGAAACAGAAGTGAATCACTGTGCTTAGTGTAGGTACGCGAAGTCGAGGCGGACGTCGTCGCGGCAGCGACGACGGACGCCGAGACGAGCCCGTGACATGAAAGCCTCACCAGCTTAGTGTACGCGAAGTCGAGGCGGACGTCGTCGCGGCAGCGACGATGGACGCCGAGACGGGCCCGTGACATCAAAGCCTCACCAGCTTACTGTACGCGAACTCGAGGCGAACGTCATCGTGGTAGCGAAGACGGACGCCGAGACGAGCCCGTGACATCAAAGCCTCACCAGCTTAGTGTACGCGAACTCGAGGCGAACGTCGTCGCGGTAGCGAAGACGGACGCCGAGACGAGCCCGTGACATCAGAGCCTCACCAGCTATCTTAGGGTTTAGGGTTGGGGGGAGGATGGCACCCTTTTATATACCTTTCAAAATGAAAGGGAAACAGAAGTGAACCACTGTGCTTAGTGTATGTACGCGAAGCCGAGGCGGACGTCGTCGCGGCAGTGACGACGGACGCCGACATGAGACCGTGACATCAAAGCCTCACCAGCTTAGTGTACGCGAAGTCGAGGCGGACGTCGTCGCGGCAGCGACGACGGACGCCGAGACGAGCCCGTGACATCAGAGCCTCACCAGCTTAGTGTACGCGAAGTCGAGGCGGACGTCGTCGCGGCAGCGACGATGGACGCCGAGACGAGCCCGTGACATCAAAGCCTCACCAGCTTACTGTACGCGAACTCGAGGCGAACGTCGTCGCGGTAGCGAAGACGGACGCCGAGACGAGCCCGTGACATCAGAGCCTCACCAGCTATCTTAGGGTTTAGGGTGGGGGGGAGGATGGCACCCTTTTATATACCTTTTAAAATGAAAGGGAAACAGAAGTGAATCACTGTGCTTAGTGTAGGTACGCGAAGTCGAGGCGGACGTCGTCGCGGCAGCGATGACGGACGCCGAGACGAGCCCGTGACATGAAAGCCTCACCAGCTTAGTGTACGCGAAGTCGAGGCGGACGTCGTCGCGGCAGCGACGATGGACGCCGAGACGAGCCCGTGACATCAAAGCCTCACCAGCTTAGTGTACGCGAACTCGAGGCGAACGTCATCGCGGTAGCGAAGACGGACGCCGAGACGAGCCCGTGACATCAGAGCCTCACCAGCTATCTTAGGGTTTAGGGTGGGGGGGAGGATGGCACCCTTTTATATACCTTTCAAAATGAAAGGGAAACAGAAGTGAACCACTGTGCTTAGTGTAGGTACGCGAAGCCGAGGCGGACGTCGTCGCGGCAGTGACGACGGACGCCGACATGAGACCGTGACATCAAAGCCTCACCAGCTTAGTGTACGCGAAGTCGAGGCGGACGTCGTCGCGGCAGCGACGACGGACGCCGAGACGAGCTCGTGACATCAGAGCCTCACCAGCTTAGTGTACGCGAAGTCGAGGCGGACGTCGTCGCGGCAGCGACGATGGACGCCGAGACGAGCCCGTGACATCAAAGCCTCACCAGCTTAGTGTACGCGAACTCGAGGCGAACGTCGTCGCGGTAGCGAAGACGGACGCCGAGACGAACCCGTGACATCAGAGCCTCACCAGCTATCTTAGGGTTTAGGGTGGGGGGGAGGATGGCACCCTTTTATATACCTTTTAAAATGAAAGGGAAACAGAAGTGAATCACTGTGCTTAGTGTAGGTACGCGAAGTCGAGGCGGACGTCGTCGCGGCAGCGACGACGGACGCCGAGACGAGCCCGTGACATGAAAGCCTCACCAGCTTAGTGTACGCGAAGTCGAGGCGGACGTCGTCGCGGCAGCGACGATGGACGCCGAGACGGGCCCGTGACATCAAAGCCTCACCAGCTTACTGTACGCGAACTCGAGGCGAACGTCATCGTGGTAGCGAAGACGGACGCCGAGACGAGCCCGTGACATCAAAGCCTCACCAGCTATCTTAGGGTTTAGGGTGGGGGGGAGGATGGCACCCTTTTATATACCTTTCAAAATGAAAGGGAAACAGAAGTGAACCACTGTGCTTAGTGTAGGTACGCGAAGCCGAGGCGGACGTCGTCGCGGCAGTGACGACGGACGCCGACATGAGACCGTGACATCAAAGCCTCACCAGCTTAGTGTACGCGAAGTCGAGGCGGACGTCGTCGCGGCAGCGACGACGGGCGCCGAGACGAGCCCGTGACATCAGAGCCTCACCAGCTTAGTGTACGCGAAGTCGAGGCGGACGTCGTCGCGGCAGCGACGATGGACGCCGAGACGAGCCCGTGACATCAAAGCCTCACCAGCTTACTGTACGCGAACTCGAGGCGAACGTCGTCGCGGTAGCGAAGACGGACGCCGAGACGAGCCCGTGACATCACAGCCTCACCAGCTATCTTAGGGTTTAGGGTGGGGGGGAGGATGGCACCCTTTTATATACCTTTTAAAATGAAAGGGAAACAGAAGTGAATCACTGTGCTTAGTGTAGGTACGCGAAGTCGAGGCGGACGTCGTCGCGGCAGCGACGACGGACGCCGAGACGAGCCCGTGACATGAAAGCCTCACCAGCTTAGTGTACGCGAAGTCGAGGCGGACGTCGTCGCGGCAGCGACGATGGACGCCGAGACGAGCCCGTGACATCAAAGCCTCACCAGCTTAGTGTACGCGAACTCGAGGCGAACGTCATCGCGGTAGCGAAGACGGACGCCGAGACGAGCCCGTGACATCAGACCCTCACCAGCTATCTTAGGGTTTAGGGTGGGGGGGAGGATGGCACCCTTTTATATACCTTTCAAAATGAAAGGGAAACAGAAGTGAACCACTGTGCTTAGTGTAGGTACGCGAAGCCGAGGCGGACGTCGTCGCGGCAGTGACGACGGACGCCGACATGAGACCGTGACATCAAAGCCTCACCAGCTTAGTGTACGCGAAGTCGAGGCGGACGTCGTCGCGGCAGCGACGACGGACGCCGAGACGAGCCCGTGACATCAGAGCCTCACCAGCTTAGTGTACGCGAAGTCGAGGCGGACGTCGTCGCGGCAGCGACGATGGACGCCGAGACGAGCCCGTGACATCGAAGCCTCACCAGCTTAGTGTACGCGAATTCGAGGCGAACGTCGTCGCGGTAGCGAAGACGGACGCCGAGACGAGCCCGTGACATCAGAGCCTCACCAGCTATCTTAGGGTTTAGGGTGGGGGGGAGGATGGCACCCTTTTATATACCTTTTAAAATGAAAGGGAAACAGAAGTGAATCACTGTGCTTAGTGTAGGTACGCGAAGTCGAGGCGGACGTCGTCGCGGCAGCGACGACGGACGCCGAGACGAGCCCGTGACATGAAAGCCTCACCAGCTTAGTGTACGCGAAGTCGAGGCGGACGTCGTCGCTGCAGCGACGATGGACGCCGAGACGAGCCCGTGACATCAAAGCCTCACCAGCTTACTGTACGCGAACTCGAGGCGAACGTCGTCGTGGTAGCGAAGACGGACGCCGAGACGAGCCCGTGACATCAAAGCCTCACCAGCTATCTTAGGGTTTAGGGTGGGGGGGAGGATGGCACCCTTTTATATACCTTTCAAAATGAAAGGGAAACAGAAGTGAACTACTGTGCTTAGTGTAGGTACGCGAAGCCGAGGCGGACGTCGTCGCGGCAGTGACGACGGACGCCGACATGAGACCGTGACATCAAAGCCTCACCAGCTTAGTGTACGCGAAGTCGAGGCGGACGTCGTCGCGGCAGCGACGACGGGCGCCGAGACGAGCCCGTGACATCAGAGCCTCACCAGCTTAGTGTACGCGAAGTCGAGGCGGACGTCGTCGCGGCAGCGACGATGGACGCCGAGACGAGCCCGTGACATCAAAGCCTCACCAGCTTAGTGTACGCGAACTCGAGGCGAACGTCGTCGCGGTAGCGAAGACGGACGCCGAGACGAGCCCGTGACATCAGAGCCTCACCAGCTATCTTAGGGTTTAGGGTGGGGGGGAGGATGGCACCCTTTTATATACCTTTTAAAATGAAAGGGAAACAGAAGTGAATCACTGTGCTTAGTGTAGGTACGCGAAGTCGAGGCGGACGTCGTCGCGGCAGCGACGACGGACGCCGAGACGAGCCCGTGACATGAAAGCCTCACCAGCTTAGTGTACGCGAAGTCGAGGCGGACGTCGTCGCGGCAGCGACGATGGACGCCGAGACGAGCCCGTGACATCAAAGCCTCACCAGCTTACTGTACGCGAACTCGAGGCGAACGTCGTCGTGGTAGCGAAGACGGACGCCGAGACGAGCCCGTGACATCAAAGCCTCACCAGCTATCTTAGGGTTTAGGGTGGGGGGGAGGATGGCACCCTTTTATATACCTTTCAAAATGAAAGGGAAACAGAAGTGAACCACTGTGCTTAGTGTAGGTACGCGAAGCCGAGGCGGACGTCGTCGCGGCAGTGACGACGGACGCCGACATGAGACCGTGACATCAAAGCCTCACCAGCTTAGTGTACGCGAAGTCGAGGCGGACGTCGTCGCGGCAGCGACGACGGGCGCCGAGACGAGCCCGTGACATCAGAGCCTCACCAGCTTAGTGTACGCGAAGTCGAGGCGGACGTCGTCGCGGCAGCGATGATGGACGCCGAGACGAGCCCGTGACATCAAGGCCTCACCAGCTTAGTGTACGCGAACTCGAGGCGAACGTCGTCGCGGTAGCGAAGACGGACGCCGAGACGAGCCCGTGACATCAGAGCCTCACCAGCTATCTTAGGGTTTAGGGTGGGGGGGAGGATGGCACCCTTTTATATACCTTTTAAAATGAAAGGGAAACAGAAGTGAATCACTGTGCTTAGTGTAGGTACGTGAAGTCGAGGCGGACGTCGTCGCGGCAGCGACGACGGACGCCGAGACGAGCCCGTGACATGAAAGCCTCACCAGCTTAGTGTACGCGAAGTCGAGGCGGACGTCGTCGCGGCAGCGACGACGGACGCCGAGACGAGCATAAGAGCCTCACCAGCTTACTGTACGCGAAGTCGAGGCGGACGTCGTCGTGGCAACGACGACGAACGCAGAGACGAGCCCGTGACATCAAAGACTCACCAGCTTGGTGTACGCGAAGTCGAGGCGGACGTCGTCGCGGCAGCGACGACGGACGCCGAGATGAGCCCGTGACATAAGAGCCTCACCAGCTTACTGTACGCGAAGTCGAGGTGGACGTCGTCGTGGCAACGACGACGAACGCAGAGACGAGCCCGTGACATCAAAGACTCACCAGCTTGGTGTACGCGAAGTCGAGGCGGACGTCATCGCGGCAGCGACGACGGACGCAAAGACGAGACCGTGACATCAGAGCCTCACCAGCTATCTTACGGTTTAGGGCGGGGGGGGGGTGGGAGGATGGCACACTTTTATATACCTTTCAAAATGAAAAGGAAACAAAAGTGAACCACTGTGCTTAGTGTAGGTACGCGAAGGCGAGGCGGACGTCGTCGCAGCAGCGACGACGGACGCCGAGACGAGCCCGTGACATCAAAGCCTCACCAGCTTAGTGTACGCGAAGTCGAGGCGGACTTCGTTGCGGTAGCGACGACGGACGCCGAGACGAGCCCGTGACATCAGAGCCTCACCAGCTTAGTGTACGCGAAGTCAAGGAGGACGTCGTCGCGGCAGCGACGACGGACGCCGAGACGAGCCCGTGACATCAAAGCCTCATCAGCTTAGTGTACGCGAAGTCGAGGCGGACTTCGTTGCGGCAGCGACGACGGACGCCGAGACGAGCCCGTGACATCAGAGCCTCACCAGCTTAGTGTACGCGAAGTCGAGGCGGACGTCGTCGCGGCAGCGATGACGGACGCCGAGACGAGCCCGTGACATCAGAGCCTCACCAACTATCTTAGGGTTTAGTCTAGGGGGGGATGGCACCCTTTTATATACCTTTCAAAATGAAAGGGAAACAGAAGTCAAACATTGTGCTTAGTGTAGGTACGCGAAGTCGAGGCGGACGTCGTCGCGGCAGCGACGACGGACGCCGAGATGACACCGTGACATCAAAGCCTCACCAGCTTAGTGTACGCGAAGTCGAGGCGAACGTCGTCGCGGCAGCGATGACGGACGCCGAGACGAGCCCGTGACATCAAAGCCTCACCAGCTTAGTGTACGCGAAGTCGAGGCGGACATCGTCGCGGCAGCGATGACGGACGCCGAGACGAGCCCCTGACATCAAAGCCTCACCATCTTAGTGTACGCGAAGTCGAGGCGGACGTCGTCGCGGCAGCGACGACGGAAGCCGAGACGAGCCCGTGACATAAGAGCCTCACCAGCTTACTGTACGAGAAGTCGAGGCGGACGTCGTCGCGGCAACGACGACGGACGCAGAGATGGGCCCGTGACATCCAAGCCTCACAAAACTTGTGTACGCGAAGTCGAGGCGGACGTCGTCGCGGCAGCGACGACAGACGCTGAGACGAGCCCGTGACATCACTCACCAGCTATCTTACGGTTTAGGGCGGGGGGGGGGGGGTGGGAGGATGGCACCCTTTTATATACCTTTCAAAATGAAAGGGAAATAGAAGTGAACCACTGTGCTTAGTGTAGGTACGCGAAGTCGAGGCGGACGTCATCGCGGCAGCGACGACGGACGCCGAGATGAGACCGTGACATCAAAGCATCACCAGCTTAGTGTACGCGAAGTCGAGGCGGACGTCGTCGCGGAAACGACGGCGGACGCAGAGACGAGCCCGTGACATCAAAGCCTCACCAGCTTAGTGTACGCGAAGTCGAGGCGGACGTCGTCGCGACAGCGACGACGGACGCCGAGACGAGCCCGTGACATCAGAGCCTCACTAGCTTAGTGTACGCGAAGTCGAGGCGGACGTCGTCGCGGCAGCGACGATGGATGCCGAGACGAGCCCGTGACATCAGAGCCTGACCAGCTTAGTGTACGCGAAGTTGAGGCGGACGCCGAGACGAGCCCGTGACATAAGAGCCTCACCAGCTTACTGTACGCGAAGTCGAGGCGGACGTCGTCGCGGAAACGACGACGGACGCAGAGACGAGCCCGTGACATCAAAGCCTCACCAGCTTAGTGTACGCGAAGTCGAGGCGGACGTCGTCGCGACAGCGACGACGGACGCCGAGACGAGCCCGTGACATCAGAGCCTCACTAGCTTAGTGTACGCGAAGTCGAGGCGGACGTCGTCGCGGCAGCGACGATGGATGCCGAGACGAGCCCGTGACATCAGAGCCTGACCAGCTTAGTGTACGCGAAGTCGAGGCGGACGCCGAGACGAGCCCGTGACATCAGAGCCTCACCAGCTTAGTGTACACGAAGTCGAGGCGGACGTCGTCGCGGCAGCGACGACGGACGCCGAGACGAGCCCGTGACATCAGAGCCTCACCAGCATAGTGTACGCGAAGTCGAGGCGGACATCGTCGCGGCAGCGACGACGGACGCCGAGACGAGCCCGTGACATAAGAGCCTCACCAGCTTACTGTACGCGAAGTCGAGGCGAACGTCGTCGTGGCAGCGACGACGGACGCCGAGACGAGCCCGTGACATCAGAGCGTCACCAGCTATCTTAGGTTTAGGGTGGGGGGGGAGGATGGCACCCTTTTAGATACCTTTCAAAATGAAAGGGAAACAGAACTGAACCACTGTGCTTAGTGTAGGTACGCGAAGTCGAGGCGGACGTCGTCGCGGCAGTGACGACGGACGCCGAGATGAGACCGTGACATCAAAGCCTCACCAGCTTAGTGTACGCGAAGTCGAGGCGGACTTCGTTGCGGCAGCGACGACGGACGCCGAGACGAGCCCGTGACATCAGAGCCTCACCAGCTTAGTGTACGCGAAGTCGAGGCGGACGTCGTCGCGGTAGCGACGACGGACGCCGAGACGAGTCCGTGACATCAGAGCCTCACCAGCTTAGTGTACGCGAAGTCAAGGAGGACTTCATCGCGGCAGCGACGACGGACGCCGAGACGAGCCCGTGACATCAAAGCCTCATCAGCTTAGTGTACGCGAAGTCGAGGCGGACTTCGTTGCGGCAGCGACGACGGACGCCGAGACGAGCCCGTGACATCAGAGCCTCACCAGCTTAGTGTACGCGAAGTCGAGGCGGACGTCGTCGCGGCAGCGATGACGGACGCCGAGACGAGCCCGTGACATCAGAGCCTCACCAAATATCTTAGGGTTTAGGCTAGGGGGGGATGGCACCCTTTTATATACCTTTCAAAATGAAAGGGAAACAGAAGTCAAACATTGTGCTTAGTGTAGGTACGCGAAGTCGAGGCGGACGTCGTCGCGGCAGCGACGACGGACGCCGAGATGACACCGTGACATGAAAGCCTCACCAGCTTAGTGTACGCGAAGTCGAGGCGAACGTCGTCGCGGCAGCGATGACGGACGCCGAGACGAGCCCGTGACATCAGAGCCTCACCAGCTTAGTGTACGCGAAGTCGAGGCGGACATCGTCGCGGCAGCGATGACGGACGCCGAGACGAGCCCCTGACATCAAAGCCTCACCATCTTAGTGTACGCGAAGTCGAGGCGGACGTCGTCGCGGCAGCGACGACGGATGCCGAGACGAGCCCGTGACATAAGAGCCTCACCAGCATACTGTACGAGAAGTCGAGGCGGACGTCGTCGCGGCAACGACGACGGACGCAGAGATGGGCCCGTGACATCAAAGCCTCACAAAACTTGTGTACGCGAAGTCGAGGCGGACGTCGTCGCGGCAGCGACGACGGACGCTGAGACGAGCCCGTGACATCAGAGCCTCACCAGCTATCTTACGGTTTAGGGCGGGGGGGGGGGGGGGTGGGAGGATGGCACCCTTTTATATACCTTTCAAAATAAAAGGGAAACAGAAGTGAACCACTGTGCTTAGTGTAGGTACGCGAAGTCGAGGCGGACGTCATCGCGGCAGCGACGACGGACGCCGAGATGAGACCGTGACATCAAAGCATCACCAGCTTAGTGTACGCGAAGTCGAGGCGGACGTCGTCGCGGCAGCGACGACGGACGCCGAGACGAGCCCGTGACATCAGAGCCTCACTAACTTAGTGTACGCGAAGTCGAGGCGGACGTCGTCGCGACAGCGACGACGGACGCCGAGACGAGCCCGTGACATCAGAGCCTCACTAGCTTAGTGTACGCGAAGTCGAGTCGGACGTCGTCGCGGCAGCGACGATGGATGCCGAGACGAGCCCGTGACATCAGAGCCTCACCAGCTTAGTGTACGCGAAGTCGAGGCGGACGCCGAGACGAGCCCGTGACATCAGAGCCTCACCAGCTTAGTGTACACGAAGTCGAGGCGGACGTCGTCGCGGCAGCGACGACGGACGCCGAGACGAGCCCGTGACATCAGAGCCTCACCAGCATAGTGTACGCGAAGTCGAGGCAGACGTCGTCGCGGCAGCGACGACGGACGCCGAGACGAGCCCGTGACATAAGAGCCTCACCAGCTTACTGTACGCGAAGTCGAGGCGAACGTCGTCGTGGCAGCGACGACGGACGCCGAGACGAGCCCGTGACATCAGAGCGTCACCAGCTATCTTAGGTTTAGGGTGGGGGGGGGGAGGATGGCACCCTTTTAGATACCTTTCAAAATGAAAGGGAAACAGAACTGAACCACTATGCTTAGTGTAGGTACGCGAAGTCGAGGCGGACGTCGTCGCGGCAGTGACGACGGACGCCGAGATGAGACCGTGACATCAAAGCCTCACCAGCTTAGTGTACGCGAAGTCGAGGCGGACGTCGTCGCGGCAGCGACGACGGACGCCGAGACGAGCCCGTGACATCAGAGCCTCACCAGATTAGTGTACGCGAAGTCGAGGCGGACGTCGTCGCGGCAGCGACGATGGACGCCGAGACGAGCCCGTGACATCAAAGCCTCACCAGCTTAGTGTACGCGAACTCGAGGCGAACGTCGTCGCGGTAGCGAAGACAGACGCTGAGACGAGCCCGTGACATCAGAGCCTCACCAGCTATCTTAGGGTTTAGGGTGGGGGGGAGGATGGCACCCTTTTATATACCTTTCAAAATGAAAGGGAAACAGAAGTGAACCACTGTGCTTAGTGTAGGTACGCGAAGCCGAGGCGGACGTCGTCGCGGCAGTGACGACGGACGCCGACATGAGACCGTGACATCAAAGCCTCACCAGCTTAGTGTACGCGAAGTTGAGGCGGACGTCGTCGCGGCAGCGACGACGGACGCCGAGACGAGCTCGTGACATCAGAGCCTCACCAGCTTAGTGTACGCGAAGTCGAGGCGGACGTCGTCGCGGCAGCGACGACGAACGCCGAGACGAGCCCGTGACATCAAAGCCTCACCAGCTTAGTGTACGCGAAGTCGAGGCGGACTTCGTTGCGGCAGCGACGACGGACGCCGAGACGAGCCCGTGACATCAGAGCCTCACCAGCTTAGTGTACGCGAAGTCGAGGCGGACGTCGTCGCGGCAGCGACGATGGACGCCGAGACGAGCCCGTGACATCAAAGCCTCACCAGCTTAGTGTACGCGAACTCGAGGCGAACGTCGTCGCGGTAGCGAAGACGGACGCCGAGACGAGCCCGTGATATCAGAGCCTCACCAGCTATCTTAGGGTTTAGGGTGGGGGGGAGGATGACACCCTTTTATATACCTTTTAAAATGAAAGGGAAACAGAAGTGAATCACTGTGCTTAGTGTAGGTACGCGAAGTCGAGGCGGACGTCGTCGCGGCAGCGACGACGGACGCCGAGACGAGCCCGTGACATGAAAGCCTCACCAGCTTAGTGTACGCGAAGTCGAGGCGGACGTCGTCGCGGCAGCGATGATGGACGCCGAGACGAGCCCGTGACATCAAAGCCTCACCAGCTTAGTGTACGCGAACACGAGGCGAACGTCGTCGCGGTAGCGAAGACGGACGCCGAGATGAGCCCGTGACATCAGAGCCTCACCAGCTATCTTAGGGTTTAGGGTGGGGGGAGGATGGCACCCTTTTATATACCTTTCAAAATGAAAGGGAAACAGAAGTGAACCACTGTGCTTTGTGTAGGTACGCGAAGCCGAGGCGGACGTCGTCGCGGCAGTGACGACGGACGCCGACATGAGACCGTGACATCAAAGCCTCACCAGCTTAGTGTACGCGAAGTCGAGGCGGACGTCGTCGCGGCAGCGACGACGGACGCCGAGATGAGCCCGTGACATCAGAGCCTCACCAGCTTAGTGTACGTGAAGTCGAGGCGGACGTCGTCGCGGCAGCGACGATGGACGCCGAGACGAGCCCGTGACATCAAAGCCTCACCAGCTTAGTGTACGCGAACTCGAGGCGAACGTCGTCGCGGTAGCGAAGACGGACGCCGAGACGAGCCCGTGACATCAGAGCCTCACCAGCTATCTTAGGGTTTACGGTGGGGGGGAGGATGGCACGCTTTTATATACCTTTTAAAATGAAAGAGAAACAGAAGTGAATCACTGTGCTTAGTGTAGGTACGCGAAGTCGAGGCGGACGTCGTCGCGGCAGCGACGACGGACGCCGAGACGAGCCCGTGACATGAAAGCCTCACCACCTTAGTGTACGCGAAATCGAGGCGGACGTCGTCGCGGCAGCGACGATGGACGCCGAGACGAGCCCGTGACATCAAAGCCTCACCAGCTTACTGTACGCGAACTCGAGGCGAACGTCGTCGCGGTAGCGAAGACGGACGCCGAGACGAGCCCGTGACATCAAAGCCTCACCAGCTATCTTAGGGTTTAGGGTGGGGGGGAGGATGGCACCCTTTTATATACCTTTCAAAATGAAAGGGAAACAGAAGTGAACCACTGTGCTTAGTGTAGGTATGCGAAGCCGAGGCGGACGTCGTCGCGGCAGTGACGACGGACGCCGACATGAGACCGTGACATCAAAGCCTCACCAGCTTAGTGTACGCGAAGTCGAGGCGGATGTCGTCGTGGCAGCGACGACGGACGCCGAGACGAGCCCGTGACATCAGAGCCTCACCAGCTTAGTGTACGCGAAGTCGAGGCGGACGTCGTCGCGGCAGCGACGATGGACGCCGAGACGAGCCCGTGACATCAAAGCCTCACCAGCTTAGTGTACGCGAACTCGAGGCGAACGTCGTCGCGGTAGCGAAGACGGACGCCGAGACGAGCCCGTGACATCAGAGCCTCACCAGCTATCTTAGGGTTTAGGGTGGGGGGGAGGATGGCACCCTTTTATATACCTTTTAAAATGAAAGGGAAACAGAAGTGAATCACTGTGCTTAGTGTAGGTACGCGAAGTCGAGGCGGACGTCGTCGCGGCAGCGACGACGGACGCCGAGACGAGCCCGTGACATGAAAGCCTCACCAGCTTAGTGTACGCGAAGTCGAGGCGGACGTCGTCGCGGCAGCGACGACGGACGACGAGACGAGCCCGTGACATAAGAGCCTCACCAGCTTACTGTACGCGAAGTCGAGGCGGACGTCGTCGTGGCAACGACGACGAACGCAGAGACGAGCCCGTGACATCAAAGACTCACCAGCTTGGTGTACGCGAAGTCGAGGCGGACGTCGTCGCGGCAGCGACGACGGACGCCGAGATGAGCCCGTGACATAAGAGCCTCACCAGCTTACTGTACGCGAAGTCGAGGCGGACGTCGTCATGGCAGCGACGACGAACGCAGAGACGAGCCCGTGACATCAAAGACTCACCAGCTTGGTTTACGCGAAGTCGAGGCGGACGTCGTCGCGGCAGCGACGAAGGACGCAAAGACGAGCCCGTGACATCAGAGCCTCACCAGCTATCTTACGGTTTAGGGCGGGGGGGGGGGGGGGGGTGGGAGGATGGCACACTTTTATATACCTTTCAAAATGAAAAGGAAACAAAAGTGAACCACTGTGCTTAGTGTAGGTACGCGAAGGCGAGGCGGACGTCGTCGCGGCAGCGACGACGAACGCCGAGACGAGCCCGTGACATCAAAGCCTCACCAGCTTAGTGTACGCGAAGTCGAGGCGGACTTCGTTGCGGCAGCGACGACGGACGCCGAGACGAGCCCGTGACATCAGAGCCTCACCAGCTTAGTGTACGCGAAGTCGAGGCGGACTTCGTCGCGGTAGCGACGACGGACGCCGAGACGAGTCCGTGACATCAGAGCCTCACCAGCTTAGTGTACGCGAAGTCAAGGAGGACGTCGTCGCGGCAGCGACGACGGACGCCGAGACGAGCCCGTGACATCAAAGCCTCATCAGCTTAGTGTACGCGAAGTCGAGGCGGATTTCGTTGCGGCAGCGACGACGGACGCCGAGACGAGCCCGTGACATCAGAGCCTCACCAGCTTAGTGTACGCGAAGTCGAGGCGGACGTCGTCACGGCAGCGATGACGGACGCCGAGACGAGCCCGTGACATCAGAGCCTCACCAACTATCTTAGGGTTTAGGCTGGGGGGGGATGGCACCCTTTTATATACCTTTCAAAATGAAAGGGAAACAGAAGTGAACCACTGTGCTTAGTGTAGGTACGCGAAGTCGAGGCGGACGTCATCGCGGCAGCGACGACGGACGCCGAGATGAGACCGTGACATCAAAGCATCACCAGCTTAGTGTACGCGAAGTCGAGGCGGACGTCGTCGCGGCAGCGACGACGGACGCCGAGACGAGCCCGTGACATCAGAGCCTCACTAACTTAGTGTACGCGAAGTCGAGGCGGACGTCGTCGCGACAGCGACGACGGACGCCGAGACGAGCCCGTGACATCAGAGCCTCACTAGCTTAGTGTACGCGAAGTCGAGGCGGACGTCGTCGCGGCAGCGACGATGGATGCCGAGATGAGCCCGTGACATCAGAGCCTCACCAGCTTAGTGTACGCGAAGTCGAGGCGGACGCCGAGACGAGCCCGTGACATCAGAGCCTCACCAGCTTAGTGTACACGAAGTCGAGGCGGACGTCGTCGCGGCAGCGACGACGGACGCCGAGACGAGCCCGTGACATCAGAGCCTCACCAGCATAGTGTACGCGAAGTCGAGGCGGACGTCGTCGCGGCAGCGACGACGGACGCCGAGACGAGCCCGTGACATAAGAGCCTCACCAGCTTACTGTACGCGAAGTCGAGGCGAACGTCGTCGTGGCAGCGACGACGGATGCCGAGACGAGCCCGTGACATCAGAGCGTCACCAGCTATCTTAGGTTTAGGGTGGGGGGGGAGGATGGCACCCTTTTAGATACCTTTCAAAATGAAAGGGAAACAGAACTGAACCACTGTGCTTAGTGTAGGTACGCGAAGTCGAGGCGGACGTCGTCGCGGCAGTGACGACGGACGCCGAGATGAGACCGTGACATCAAAGCCTCACCAGCTTAGTGTACGCGAAGTCGAGGCGGACGTCGTCGCGGCAGCGACGACGGACGCCGAGACGAGCCCGTGACATCAGAGCCTCACCAGCTTAGTGTACGCGAAGTCGAGGCGGATGTCGTCGCGGCAGCGACGATGGACGCCGAGACGAGCCCGTGACATCAAAGCCTCACCAGCTTAGTGTACGCGAACTCGAGGCGAACGTCGTCGCGGTAGCGAAGACGGACGCCGAGAGGAGCCCGTGACATCAGAGCCTCACCAGCTATCTTAGGGTTTAGGGTGGGGGGGAGGATGGCACCCTTTTATATACCTTTCAAAATGAAAGGGAAACAGAAGTGAACCACTGTGCTTAGTGTAGGTACGCGAAGCCGAGGCGGACGTCGTCGCGGCAGTGACGACGGACGCCGACATGAGACCGTGACATCAAAGCCTCACCAGCTTAGTGTACGCGAAGTTGAGGCGGACGTCGTCGCGGCAGCGACGACGGACGCCGAGACGAGCCCGTGACATCAGAGCCTCACCAGCTTAGTGTACGCGAAGTCGAGGCGGACGTCGTCGCGGCAGCGACGATGGACGCCGAGACGAGCCCGTGACATCAAAGCCTCACCAGCTTAGTGTACGCGAACTCGAGGCGAACGTCGTCGCGGTAGCGAAGACGGACGCCGAGACGAGCCCGTGATATCAGAGCCTCACCAGCTATCTTAGGGTTTAGGGTGGGGGGGAGGATGACACCCTTTTATATACCTTTTAAAATGAAAGGGAAATAGAAGTGAATCACTGTGCTTAGTGTAGGTACGCGAAGTCGAGGCGGACGTCGTCGCGGCAGCGACGACGGACGCCAAGACGAGCCCGTGACATGAAAGCCTCACCAGCTTAGTGTACGCGAAGTCGAGGCGGACGTCGTCGCGGCAGCGACGATGGTCGCCGAGACGAGCCCGTGACATCAAAGCCTCAACAGCTTAGTGTACGCGAACTCGAGGCGAACGTCGTCGCGGTAGCGAAGACGGACGCCGAGATGAGCCCGTGACATCAAAGCCTCAACAGCTTAGTGTACGCGAACTCGAGGCGAACGTCGTCGCGGTAGCGAAGACGGACGCCGAGACGAGCCCGTGACATCAAAGCCTCAACAGCTTAGTGTACGCGAACTCGAGGCGAACGTCGTCGCGGTAGCGAAGACGGACGCCGAGACGAGCCCGTGACATCAAAGCCTCACCATCTTAGTGTACGCGAAGTCGAGGCGGACGTCGTCGCGGCAGCGACGACGGACGCCGAGACGAGCCCGTGACATAAGAGCCTCACCAGCTTACTGTACGAGAAGTCGAGGCGGACGTCGTCGCGGCAACGACGACGGACGCAGAGATGGGCCCGTGACATCAAAGCCTCACCAACTTGGTTTACGCGAAGTCGACGCGGACGTCGTCGCGGCAGCGACGACGGATGCTGAGACGAGCCCGTGACATCAGAGCCTCACCAGCTTAGTGTACGCGAAGTCGAGGCGGACGTCGTCGCGGCAGCGATGACGGACGCCGAGACGAGCCCGTGACATCAGAGCCTCACCAACTATCTTAGGGTTTAGGCTGGGGGGGGATGGCACCCTTTTATATACCTTTCAAAATGAAAGGGAAACAAAAATGAACCACTGTGCTTAGTGTAGGTACGCGAAGTCGAGGCGGACGTCATCGCGGCAGCGACGACGGACGCCGAGATGAGACCGTGACATCAAAGCATCACCAGCTTAGTGTACGCGAAGTCGAGGCGGACGTCGTCGCGGAAGCGACGACGAACGCCGAGACGAGCCCGTGACATCAAAGCCTCACCAGCTTAGTGTACGCGAAGTCGAGGCGGACATCATCGCGGCAGCGATGACGAACGTCGAGACGAGCCAGTGACATCAGAGCCTCACCAGCTTAGTGTACGCGAAGTCGAGGCGGACATCGTCGCGGCAGCGATGACGAACGTCGAGACGAGCCAGTGACATCAGAGCCTCACCAGCTATCTTAGGGTTTAGGGTGGGCGGGGGAGGATGGCACCCTTTTATATACCTTTCAAAATGAAAGGGAAACAAAAGTGATCCACTTTGGTTAGTGTAGGTACGCGAAGTCGAGGCGGACGTCGTCGCGGCAGCGACGACGGACGCCGAGACGAGCCCGTGAAATCAAAGCCTCACCATCTTAGTGTAAGCGAAGTCGAGGCAGACTTCGTCGCGGCCGCGACGACGGACACCGAGACGAGCCCGTGACATCAAGCCTCACCAGCTTAGTGTACGCGAAGTCGAGGCGGACGCTGAGACGAGCCCGTGACGTCAGAGCCTCACCAGCTATCTTACGGTTTAGGGTGGGGGGGTGGGAGGATGGCACAATTTTATATACCTTTCAAAATGAAAGGGAAACAGAAGTGAACCACTGTGCTTAGTGTAGGTACGCGAAGGCGAGGCGGACGTCGTCGCGGCAGCGACGACGGACGCCGAGACGAGCCCGTGACATCAAAGCCTCACCAGCTCAGTGTACGCAAAGTCGAGGCGGACTTCGTCGCGGCAGCGACGACGGACGCCGAGACGAGCCCGTGACATCAGAGCCTCACCAGCTTAGTCTACGCGAAGTCGAGGCGGACGTCGTCGCGGCAGCGACGACGGACGCCGAGACGAGCCCGTGACATTAGAGCCTCACCAGTTTAGTGTACGCGAAGTCGAGGCGGACGTCGTCGCGGCAGCGACGACGGACGCCAAGACGAGCCCGTGACATCAGAGGCTCACCAGCTATCTTAGGGTTTAGGGTGGGGGGGGGAGGATGGCACCCTTTTATATACCTTTCAAAATGAAAGGGAAACAGAAGTGAACCACTGTGCTTAGTGTAGGTACGCGAAGTTGAGGCGGACGTCGTCGCGGCAGCGACGACGAACGCCGAGACGAGCCCGTGACATCAAAGCCTCACCAGCTTAGTGTACGCGAAGTCGAGGCGGACGTCGTCGCGGAAGCGACGACGAACTACGAGACGAGCCCGTGACATCAGAGCCTCACCAGCTATCTTAGGGTCTAGGGTGGGGGGGAGGATGGCACCCTTTTATATACCTTTCAAATGAAAGGGAAACAGATGTAAACCACTGTGCTTAGAGTAAGTACGCGAAGTCAAGGCGGACGTCGTCGCGGCAGCGAAGACGGACGCCGAGATGACCCCGTGACATCAGAGCCTCACAAGCTTAGTGTACGCGAAGTCGAGGCGGACGTCGTCGCGGCAGCGACGACGGACGCCGAGACGAGCCCGTGACATCAGAGCCTCACCAGCTTAGTGTACGCGAAGTCGAGGCGGACGTTGTCGCGGCAGCGACGACGGACGCCGAGATGAGCCCGTGACATCAGAGCCTCACCAGTTTAGTGTACGCGAAGTCAAGGCAGACGTCGTCGCGGCAGCGACAACGGACGCCGAGACGAGCCCGTGACATCGGAGCCTCACCAACTATCTTAGGGTTTAGGCTGGGGGGGGGATGGCACCCTTTTATATACCTTTCAAAATGAAAGGGAAACAGAAGTGAACCACTGTGCTTAGTGTAGGTACGCGAAGTCGAGGCGGACGTCATCGCGGCAGCGACGACGGAGGCCGAGATGAGACCGTGACATCAAAGCATCACCAGCTTAGTGTACGCGAAGTTGAGGCGGACGTCGTCGCGGAAGCGACGACGAACGCCGAGACGAGCCCGTGACATCAAAGCCTCACCAGCTTAGTGTACGCGAAGTCGAGGCGGACATCATCGCGGCAGCGATGACGAACGTCGAGACGAGCCAGTGACATCAGAGCCTCACCAGCTTAGTGTACGCGAAGTCGAGGCGGACATCGTCGCGGCAGCGATGACGAACGTCGAGACGAGCCAGTGACATCAGAGCCTCACCAGCTATCTTAGGGTTTAGGGTGGGCGGGGGAGGATGGCACCCTTTTATATACCTTTCAAAATGAAAGGGAAACAAAAGTGATCCACTTTGGTTAGTGTAGGTACGCGAAGTCGAGGCGGACGTCGTCGCGGCAGCGACGACGGACGCCGAGACGAGCCCGTGAAATCAAAGCCTCACCATCTTAGTGTAAGCGAAGTCGAGGCAGACTTCGTCGCGGCCGCGACGACGGACACCGAGACGAGCCCGTGACATCAAGCCTCACCAGCTTAGTGTACGCGAAGTCGAGGCGGACGCTGAGACGAGCCCGTGACGTCAGAGCCTCACCAGCTATCTTACGGTTTAGGGTGGGGGGGTGGGAGGATGGCACAATTTTATATACCTTTCAAAATGAAAGGGAAACAGAAGTGAACCACTGTGCTTAGTGTAGGTACGCGAAGGCGAGGCGGACGTCGTCGCGGCAGCGACGACGGACGCCGAGACGAGCCCGTGACATCAAAGCCTCACCAGCTCAGTGTACGCAAAGTCGAGGCGGACTTCGTCGCGGCAGCGACGACGGACGCCGAGACGAGCCCGTGACATCAGAGCCTCACCAGCTTAGTCTACGCGAAGTCGAGGCGGACGTCGTCGCGGCAGCGACGACGGACGCCGAGACGAGCCCGTGACATCAGAGCCTCACCAGTTTAGTGTACGCGAAGTCGAGGCGGACGTCGTCGCGGCAGCGACGACGGACGCCAAGACGAGCCCGTGACATCAGAGGCTCACCAGCTATCTTAGGGTTTAGGGTGGGGGGGGGGAGGATGGCACCCTTTTATATACCTTTCAAAATGAAAGGGAAACAGAAGTGAACCACTGTGCTTAGTGTAGGTACGCGAAGTTGAGGCGGACGTCGTCGCGGCAGCGACGACGAACGCCGAGACGAGCCCGTGACATCAAAGCCTCACCAGCTTAGTGTACGCGAAGTCGAGGCGGACGTCGTCGCGGAAGCGACGACGAACTACGAGACGAGCCCGTGACATCAGAGCCTCACCAGCTATCTTAGGGTCTAGGGTGGGGGGGAGGATGGCACCCTTTTATATACCTTTCAAATGAAAGGGAAACAGATGTAAACCACTGTGCTTAGAGTAAGTACGCGAAGTCAAGGCGGACGTCGTCGCGGCAGCGAAGACGGACGCCGAGATGACCCCGTGACATCAGAGCCTCACAAGCTTAGTGTACGCGAAGTCGAGGCGGACGTCGTCGCGGCAGCGACGACGGACGCCGAGACGAGCCCGTGACATCAGAGCCTCACCAGCTTAGTGTACGCGAAGTCGAGGCGGACGTTGTCGCGGCAGCGACGACGGACGCCGAGATGAGCCCGTGACATCAGAGCCTCACCAGTTTAGTGTACGCGAAGTCAAGGCAGACGTCGTCGCGGCAGCGACAATGGACGCCGAGACGAGCCCGTGACATCGGAGCCTCACCAGCTTAGTGTACGCGAAGTCGAGGCGGACTTCGTCGCGGCAGCGATGACGGACGCCGAGACGAGCCCGTGACATCAGAGCCTCACCAACTATCTTAGGGTTTAGGCTGGGGGGGGATGGCACCCTTTTATATACCTTTCAAAATGAAAGGGAAACAGAAGTGAAACACTGTGCTTAGTGTAGGTACGCGAAGTCGAGGCGGACGTCGTCGCGGCAGCGACGACGGACGCCGAGATGACACCATGACATCAAAGCCTCACCAGCTTAGTGTACGCGAAGTCGCGGCGAACGTCGTCGCGGCAGCGACGACGGACGCCGAGACGAGCCCGTGACATCAGAGCCTCACCAGCTTAGTGTACGCGAAGTCGAGGCGGACATCGTCGCGGCAGCGGCGACGGACGCCGAGACGAGCCCGTGACATCAAAGCCTCACCATCTTAGTGTACGCGAAGTCGAGGCGGACGTCGTCGCGGCAGCGACGACGGACGCCGAGACGAGCCCGTGACATAAGAGCCTCACTAGCTTACTGTACGAGAAGTCGAGGCGGACGTCGTCGCGGCAACGACGACGGACGCAGAGATGGGCCCGTGACATCAAAGCCTCACCAACTTGGTTTACGCGAATTCGAGGCGGACGTCGTCGCGGCAGCGACGACGGACGCTGAGACGAGCCCGTGACATCAGAGCCTCACCAGCTATCTTCCGGTTTAGGGCGGGGGGGGGGGGTGGGAGGATGGCACCCTTTTATATACCTTTCAAAATGAAAGGGAAACAGAAGTGAACCACTGTGCTTAGTGTAGGTACGCGAAGTCGAGGAGGACGTCATCGCGGCAGCGACGACGGACGCCGAGATGAGACCGTGACATCAAAGCATCACCAGCTCAGTGTACGCAAAGTCGAGGCGGACGTCGTCGCGGCAGCGACGACGGACGCCGAGACGAGCCCGTGACATCAGAGCCTCACCAGCTTAGTGTACGCGAAGTCGAGGCGGACGTCGTCGCGGCAGCGACGACGGACGCCGAGACGAGCCCGTGACATCAGAGCCTCACCAGCATAGTGTACGCGAAGTCGAGGCGGACATCGTCGCGGCAGCGACGACGGACGCCAAGATGAGCCCGTGACATCAGAGGCTCACCAGCTTAGTGTACGCGAAGTCGAGGCGGACGTCGTCGCGGCAGCGATGACGGACGCCGAGACGAGCCCGTGACATCAGAGCCTCACCAACTATCTTAGGGTTTAGGCTGGGGGGGGGATGGCACCCTTTTATATACCTTTCAAAATGAAAGGGAAACAGAAGAGAAACACTGTGCTTAGTGTAGGTACGCGAAGTCGAGGCGGACGTCGTCGCGGCAGCGACGACGGACGCCGAGATGACACCATGACATCAAAGCCTCTCCAGCTTAGTGTACGCGAAGTCGAGGCGAACGTCGTCGCGGCAGCGACGACGGACGCCGAGACGAGCCCGTGACATCAGACCCTCACCAGCTTAGTGTACGCGAAGTCGAGGCGGACATCGTCGCGGCAGCGACGACGGACGCCGAGACGAGCCCGTGACATCAAAGCCTCATCATCTTAGTGTACGCGAAGTCGAGGCGGACGTCGTCGCGGCAGCGACGACGGACGCCGAGACGAGCCCGTGACATAAGAGCCTCACCAGCTTACTGTACGAGAAGTCGAGGCGGACGTCGTTGCGGCAACGACGACGGACGCAGAGATGGGCCCGTGACATCAAAGCCTCACCAACTTGGTTTACGCGAAGTCGAGGCGGACGTCGTCGCGGCAGCGACGACGGACGCCGAGACGATTCCGTGACATCAGAGCCTCACCAGCTTAGTGTACGCGAAGTCGAGGCGGACGTCGTCGCGGCAGCGACGACGGACGCCGAGACGAGCCCGTGACATCAGAGCCTCACCAGCATAGTGTACGCGAAGTCGAGGCGGACGTCGTCGCGGCAGCGACGACGGACGCCAAGACGAGCCCGTGACATCAGAGGCTCACCAGCTTAGTGTACGCGAAGTCGAGGCGGACGTCGTCGCGGCAGCGATGACGGACGCCGAGACGAGCCCGTGACATCAGAGCCTCACCAACTATCTTAGGGTTTAGGCTGGGGGGGGGATGGCACCCTTTTATATACCTTTCAAAATGAAAGGGAAACAGAAGTGAACCACTGTGCTTAGTGTAGGTACGCGAAGTAGAGGCGGACATCATCGCGGCAGCGACGACGGACGCCGAGATGAGACCGTGACATCAAAGCATCACTAGCTTAGTGTACGCGAAGTCGAGGCGGACGTCGTCGCGGAAGCGACGACGAACGCCGAGATGAGCCCGTGACATCAAAGCCTCACCAGCTTAGTGTACGCGAAGTCGAGGCGGACATCGTCGCGGCAGCGATGACGAACGTTGAGACGAGTCAGTGACATCAGAGCCTCACCAGCTATCTTAGGGTTTAGGGTGGGCGGGGGAGGATGGCACCCTTTTAGATACCTTTCAAATGAAAGGGAAACAGATGTAAACCACTGTGCTTAGAGTAAGTACGCGAAGTCAAGGCGGACGTCGTCGCGGCAGCGAAGACGGACGCCGAGATGACCCCGTGACATCAGAGCCTCACAAGCTTAGTGTACGCGAAGTTGAGGCGGACGTCGTCGCGGCAGCGACGACGGACGCCGAGACGAGCCCGTGACATCAGAGCCTCACCAGCTTAGTGTACGCGAAGTCGAGGCGGACGTTGTCGCGGCAGCGACGACGGACGCCGAGATGAGCCCGTGACATCAGAGCCTCACCAGTTTAGTGTACGCGAAGTCAAGGCAGACGTCGTCGCGGCAGCGACAACGGACGCCGAGACGAGCCCGTGACATCGGAGCCTCACCAACTATCTTAGGGTTTAGGCTGGGGGGGGATGGCACCCTTTTATATACCTTTCAAAATGAAAGGGAAACAGAAGTGAACCACTGTGCTTAGTGTAGGTACGCGAAGTCGAGGCGGACGTCATCGCGGCAGCGACGACGGACGCCGAGATGAGACCGTGACATCAAAGCATCACCAGCTTAGTGTACGCGAAGTCGAGGCGGACGTCGTCGCGGCAGCGACGACGGACGCCGAGACGAGCCTGTGACATCAGAGCCTCATTAGCTTAGTGTACGCGAAGTCGAGGCGGACGTCGTCGCGGAAGCGACGACGAACGCCGAGACGAGCCCGTGACATCAAAGCCTCACCAGCTTAGTGTACGCGAAGTCGAAGCGGACATCGTCGCGGCAGCGATGACGAACGTCGAGACGCGCCAGTGACATCAGAGCCTCACCAGCTATCTTAGGGTTTAGGGTGGGCGGGGGAGGATGGCACCCTTTTATATACCTTTCAAAATGAAAGGGAAACAAAAGTGATCCACTGTGGTTAGTGTAGGTACGCGAAGTCGAGGCGGACGTCGTCGCGGCAGCGACGACGGACGCCGAGACGAGCCCGTGAAATCAAAGCCTCACCATCTTAGAGTAAGCGAAGTCGAGGCAGACTTCGTCGCGGCCGCGACGACGGACGCCGAGACGAGCCCGTGACATCAAGCCTCACCAGCTTAGTGTACGCGAAGTCGAGGCGGACGTCGTCACGGCAGCGACGACGGACGCCGAGACGAGCCCGTGACATAAGAGCCTCACCAGCTTACTGTACGCGAAGTCGAGGCGAACGTCGTCGTGGCAGCGACGACGGACGCCGAGACGAGCCCGTGACATCAGAGCGTCACCAGCTATCTTAGGTTTAGGGTGGGGGGGGAGGATGGCGCCCTTTTAGATACCTTTCAAAATGAAAGGTAAACAGAACTGAACCACTGTGCTTAGAGTAGGTACGCGAAGTCGAGGCGGACGTCGTCGCGGCAGTGACGACGGACGCCGAGATGAGACCGTGACATCAAAGCCTCACCAGCTTAGTGTACGCGAAGTCGAGGCGGACGTCGTCGCGGCAGCGACGACGGACGCCGAGACGAGCCCGTGACATCAGAGCCTCACCAGCTTAGTGTACGCGAAGTCGAGGCGGACGTCGTCGCGGCAGCGACGATGGACGCCGAGACGAGCCCGTGACATCAAAGCCTCACCAGCTTAGTGTACGCGAACTCGAGGCGAACGTCATCGCGGTAGCGAAGACGGACGCCGAGACGAGCCCGTGACATCAGAGCCTCACCAGCTATCTTAGGGTTTAGGGTTGGGGGGAGGATGGCACCCTTTTATATACCTTTCAAAATGAAAGGGAAACAGAAGTGAACCACTGTGCTTAGTGTATGTACGCGAAGCCGAGGCGGACGTCGTCGCGGCAGTGACGACGGACGCCGACATGAGACCGTGACATCAAAGCCTCACCAGCTTAGTGTACGCGAAGTCGAGGCGGACGTCGTCGCGGCAGCGACGACGGACGCCGAGACGAGCCCGTGACATCAGAGCCTCACCAGCTTAGTGTACGCGAAGTCGAGGCGGACGTCGTCGCGGCAGCGACGATGGACGCCGAGACGAGCCCGTGACATCAAAGCCTCACCAGCTTACTGTACGCGAACTCGAGGCGAACGTCGTCGCGGTAGCGAAGACGGACGCCGAGACGAGCCCGTGACATCAGAGCCTCACCAGCTATCTTAGGGTTTAGGGTGGGGGGGAGGATGGCACCCTTTTATATACCTTTTAAAATGAAAGGGAAACAGAAGTGAATCACTGTGCTTAGTGTAGGTACGCGAAGTCGAGGCGGACGTCGTCGCGGCAGCGATGACGGACGCCGAGACGAGCCCGTGACATGAAAGCCTCACCAGCTTAGTGTACGCGAAGTCGAGGCGGACGTCGTCGCGGCAGCGACGATGGACGCCGAGACGAGCCCGTGACATCAAAGCCTCACCAGCTTAGTGTACGCGAACTCGAGGCGAACGTCATCGCGGTAGCGAAGACGGACGCCGAGACGAGCCCGTGACATCAGAGCCTCACCAGCTATCTTAGGGTTTAGGGTGGGGGGGAGGATGGCACCCTTTTATATACCTTTCAAAATGAAAGGGAAACAGAAGTGAACCACTGTGCTTAGTGTAGGTACGCGAAGCCGAGGCGGACGTCGTCGCGGCAGTGACGACGGACGCCGACATGAGACCGTGACATCAAAGCCTCACCAGCTTAGTGTACGCGAAGTCGAGGCGGACGTCGTCGCGGCAGCGACGACGGACGCCGAGACGAGCTCGTGACATCAGAGCCTCACCAGCTTAGTGTACGCGAAGTCGAGGCGGACGTCGTCGCGGCAGCGACGATGGACGCCGAGACGAGCCCGTGACATCAAAGCCTCACCAGCTTAGTGTACGCGAACTCGAGGCGAACGTCGTCGCGGTAGCGAAGACGGACGCCGAGACGAACCCGTGACATCAGAGCCTCACCAGCTATCTTAGGGTTTAGGGTGGGGGGGAGGATGGCACCCTTTTATATACCTTTTAAAATGAAAGGGAAACAGAAGTGAATCACTGTGCTTAGTGTAGGTACGCGAAGTCGAGGCGGACGTCGTCGCGGCAGCGACGACGGACGCCGAGACGAGCCCGTGACATGAAAGCCTCACCAGCTTAGTGTACGCGAAGTCGAGGCGGACGTCGTCGCGGCAGCGACGATGGACGCCGAGACGGGCCCGTGACATCAAAGCCTCACCAGCTTACTGTACGCGAACTCGAGGCGAACGTCATCGTGGTAGCGAAGACGGACGCCGAGACGAGCCCGTGACATCAAAGCCTCACCAGCTTAGTGTACGCGAACTCGAGGCGAACGTCGTCGCGGTAGCGAAGACGGACGCCGAGACGAGCCCGTGACATCAGAGCCTCACCAGCTATCTTAGGGTTTAGGGTTGGGGGGAGGATGGCACCCTTTTATATACCTTTCAAAATGAAAGGGAAACAGAAGTGAACCACTGTGCTTAGTGTATGTACGCGAAGCCGAGGCGGACGTCGTCGCGGCAGTGACGACGGACGCCGACATGAGACCGTGACATCAAAGCCTCACCAGCTTAGTGTACGCGAAGTCGAGGCGGACGTCGTCGCGGCAGCGACGACGGACGCCGAGACGAGCCCGTGACATCAGAGCCTCACCAGCTTAGTGTACGCGAAGTCGAGGCGGACGTCGTCGCGGCAGCGACGATGGACGCCGAGACGAGCCCGTGACATCAAAGCCTCACCAGCTTACTGTACGCGAACTCGAGGCGAACGTCGTCGCGGTAGCGAAGACGGACGCCGAGACGAGCCCGTGACATCAGAGCCTCACCAGCTATCTTAGGGTTTAGGGTGGGGGGGAGGATGGCACCCTTTTATATACCTTTTAAAATGAAAGGGAAACAGAAGTGAATCACTGTGCTTAGTGTAGGTACGCGAAGTCGAGGCGGACGTCGTCGCGGCAGCGATGACGGACGCCGAGACGAGCCCGTGACATGAAAGCCTCACCAGCTTAGTGTACGCGAAGTCGAGGCGGACGTCGTCGCGGCAGCGACGATGGACGCCGAGACGAGCCCGTGACATCAAAGCCTCACCAGCTTAGTGTACGCGAACTCGAGGCGAACGTCATCGCGGTAGCGAAGACGGACGCCGAGACGAGCCCGTGACATCAGAGCCTCACCAGCTATCTTAGGGTTTAGGGTGGGGGGGAGGATGGCACCCTTTTATATACCTTTCAAAATGAAAGGGAAACAGAAGTGAACCACTGTGCTTAGTGTAGGTACGCGAAGCCGAGGCGGACGTCGTCGCGGCAGTGACGACGGACGCCGACATGAGACCGTGACATCAAAGCCTCACCAGCTTAGTGTACGCGAAGTCGAGGCGGACGTCGTCGCGGCAGCGACGACGGACGCCGAGACGAGCTCGTGACATCAGAGCCTCACCAGCTTAGTGTACGCGAAGTCGAGGCGGACGTCGTCGCGGCAGCGACGATGGACGCCGAGACGAGCCCGTGACATCAAAGCCTCACCAGCTTAGTGTACGCGAACTCGAGGCGAACGTCGTCGCGGTAGCGAAGACGGACGCCGAGACGAACCCGTGACATCAGAGCCTCACCAGCTATCTTAGGGTTTAGGGTGGGGGGGAGGATGGCACCCTTTTATATACCTTTTAAAATGAAAGGGAAACAGAAGTGAATCACTGTGCTTAGTGTAGGTACGCGAAGTCGAGGCGGACGTCGTCGCGGCAGCGACGACGGACGCCGAGACGAGCCCGTGACATGAAAGCCTCACCAGCTTAGTGTACGCGAAGTCGAGGCGGACGTCGTCGCGGCAGCGACGATGGACGCCGAGACGGGCCCGTGACATCAAAGCCTCACCAGCTTACTGTACGCGAACTCGAGGCGAACGTCATCGTGGTAGCGAAGACGGACGCCGAGACGAGCCCGTGACATCAAAGCCTCACCAGCTATCTTAGGGTTTAGGGTGGGGGGGAGGATGGCACCCTTTTATATACCTTTCAAAATGAAAGGGAAACAGAAGTGAACCACTGTGCTTAGTGTAGGTACGCGAAGCCGAGGCGGACGTCGTCGCGGCAGTGACGACGGACGCCGACATGAGACCGTGACATCAAAGCCTCACCAGCTTAGTGTACGCGAAGTCGAGGCGGACGTCGTCGCGGCAGCGACGACGGGCGCCGAGACGAGCCCGTGACATCAGAGCCTCACCAGCTTAGTGTACGCGAAGTCGAGGCGGACGTCGTCGCGGCAGCGACGATGGACGCCGAGACGAGCCCGTGACATCAAAGCCTCACCAGCTTACTGTACGCGAACTCGAGGCGAACGTCGTCGCGGTAGCGAAGACGGACGCCGAGACGAGCCCGTGACATCACAGCCTCACCAGCTATCTTAGGGTTTAGGGTGGGGGGGAGGATGGCACCCTTTTATATACCTTTTAAAATGAAAGGGAAACAGAAGTGAATCACTGTGCTTAGTGTAGGTACGCGAAGTCGAGGCGGACGTCGTCGCGGCAGCGACGACGGACGCCGAGACGAGCCCGTGACATGAAAGCCTCACCAGCTTAGTGTACGCGAAGTCGAGGCGGACGTCGTCGCGGCAGCGACGATGGACGCCGAGACGAGCCCGTGACATCAAAGCCTCACCAGCTTAGTGTACGCGAACTCGAGGCGAACGTCATCGCGGTAGCGAAGACGGACGCCGAGACGAGCCCGTGACATCAGACCCTCACCAGCTATCTTAGGGTTTAGGGTGGGGGGGAGGATGGCACCCTTTTATATACCTTTCAAAATGAAAGGGAAACAGAAGTGAACCACTGTGCTTAGTGTAGGTACGCGAAGCCGAGGCGGACGTCGTCGCGGCAGTGACGACGGACGCCGACATGAGACCGTGACATCAAAGCCTCACCAGCTTAGTGTACGCGAAGTCGAGGCGGACGTCGTCGCGGCAGCGACGACGGACGCCGAGACGAGCCCGTGACATCAGAGCCTCACCAGCTTAGTGTACGCGAAGTCGAGGCGGACGTCGTCGCGGCAGCGACGATGGACGCCGAGACGAGCCCGTGACATCGAAGCCTCACCAGCTTAGTGTACGCGAATTCGAGGCGAACGTCGTCGCGGTAGCGAAGACGGACGCCGAGACGAGCCCGTGACATCAGAGCCTCACCAGCTATCTTAGGGTTTAGGGTGGGGGGGAGGATGGCACCCTTTTATATACCTTTTAAAATGAAAGGGAAACAGAAGTGAATCACTGTGCTTAGTGTAGGTACGCGAAGTCGAGGCGGACGTCGTCGCGGCAGCGACGACGGACGCCGAGACGAGCCCGTGACATGAAAGCCTCACCAGCTTAGTGTACGCGAAGTCGAGGCGGACGTCGTCGCTGCAGCGACGATGGACGCCGAGACGAGCCCGTGACATCAAAGCCTCACCAGCTTACTGTACGCGAACTCGAGGGGAACGTCGTCGTGGTAGCGAAGACGGACGCCGAGACGAGCCCGTGACATCAAAGCCTCACCAGCTATCTTAGGGTTTAGGGTGGGGGGGAGGATGGCACCCTTTTATATACCTTTCAAAATGAAAGGGAAACAGAAGTGAACTACTGTGCTTAGTGTAGGTACGCGAAGCCGAGGCGGACGTCGTCGCGGCAGTGACGACGGACGCCGACATGAGACCGTGACATCAAAGCCTCACCAGCTTAGTGTACGCGAAGTCGAGGCGGACGTCGTCGCGGCAGCGACGACGGGCGCCGAGACGAGCCCGTGACATCAGAGCCTCACCAGCTTAGTGTACGCGAAGTCGAGGCGGACGTCGTCGCGGCAGCGACGATGGACGCCGAGACGAGCCCGTGACATCAAAGCCTCACCAGCTTAGTGTACGCGAACTCGAGGCGAACGTCGTCGCGGTAGCGAAGACGGACGCCGAGACGAGCCCGTGACATCAGAGCCTCACCAGCTATCTTAGGGTTTAGGGTGGGGGGGAGGATGGCACCCTTTTATATACCTTTTAAAATGAAAGGGAAACAGAAGTGAATCACTGTGCTTAGTGTAGGTACGCGAAGTCGAGGCGGACGTCGTCGCGGCAGCGACGACGGACGCCGAGACGAGCCCGTGACATGAAAGCCTCACCAGCTTAGTGTACGCGAAGTCGAGGCGGACGTCGTCGCGGCAGCGACGATGGACGCCGAGACGAGCCCGTGACATCAAAGCCTCACCAGCTTACTGTACGCGAACTCGAGGCGAACGTCGTCGTGGTAGCGAAGACGGACGCCGAGACGAGCCCGTGACATCAAAGCCTCACCAGCTATCTTAGGGTTTAGGGTGGGGGGGAGGATGGCACCCTTTTATATACCTTTCAAAATGAAAGGGAAACAGAAGTGAACCACTGTGCTTAGTGTAGGTACGCGAAGCCGAGGCGGACGTCGTCGCGGCAGTGACGACGGACGCCGACATGAGACCGTGACATCAAAGCCTCACCAGCTTAGTGTACGCGAAGTCGAGGCGGACGTCGTCGCGGCAGCGACGACGGGCGCCGAGACGAGCCCGTGACATCAGAGCCTCACCAGCTTAGTGTACGCGAAGTCGAGGCGGACGTCGTCGCGGCAGCGATGATGGACGCCGAGACGAGCCCGTGACATCAAGGCCTCACCAGCTTAGTGTACGCGAACTCGAGGCGAACGTCGTCGCGGTAGCGAAGACGGACGCCGAGACGAGCCCGTGACATCAGAGCCTCACCAGCTATCTTAGGGTTTAGGGTGGGGGGGAGGATGGCACCCTTTTATATACCTTTTAAAATGAAAGGGAAACAGAAGTGAATCACTGTGCTTAGTGTAGGTACGTGAAGTCGAGGCGGACGTCGTCGCGGCAGCGACGACGGACGCCGAGACGAGCCCGTGACATGAAAGCCTCACCAGCTTAGTGTACGCGAAGTCGAGGCGGACGTCGTCGCGGCAGCGACGACGGACGCCGAGACGAGCATAAGAGCCTCACCAGCTTACTGTACGCGAAGTCGAGGCGGACGTCGTCGTGGCAACGACGACGAACGCAGAGACGAGCCCGTGACATCAAAGACTCACCAGCTTGGTGTACGCGAAGTCGAGGCGGACGTCGTCGCGGCAGCGACGACGGACGCCGAGATGAGCCCGTGACATAAGAGCCTCACCAGCTTACTGTACGCGAAGTCGAGGTGGACGTCGTCGTGGCAACGACGACGAACGCAGAGACGAGCCCGTGACATCAAAGACTCACCAGCTTGGTGTACGCGAAGTCGAGGCGGACGTCATCGCGGCAGCGACGACGGACGCAAAGACGAGACCGTGACATCAGAGCCTCACCAGCTATCTTACGGTTTAGGGCGGGGGGGGGGGTGGGAGGATGGCACACTTTTATATACCTTTCAAAATGAAAAGGAAACAAAAGTGAACCACTGTGCTTAGTGTAGGTACGCGAAGGCGAGGCGGACGTCGTCGCAGCAGCGACGACGGACGCCGAGACGAGCCCGTGACATCAAAGCCTCACCAGCTTAGTGTACGCGAAGTCGAGGCGGACTTCGTTGCGGTAGCGACGACGGACGCCGAGACGAGCCCGTGACATCAGAGCCTCACCAGCTTAGTGTACGCGAAGTCAAGGAGGACGTCGTCGCGGCAGCGACGACGGACGCCGAGACGAGCCCGTGACATCAAAGCCTCATCAGCTTAGTGTACGCGAAGTCGAGGCGGACTTCGTTGCGGCAGCGACGACGGACGCCGAGACGAGCCCGTGACATCAGAGCCTCACCAGCTTAGTGTACGCGAAGTCGAGGCGGACGTCGTCGCGGCAGCGATGACGGACGCCGAGACGAGCCCGTGACATCAGAGCCTCACCAACTATCTTAGGGTTTAGTCTAGGGGGGGATGGCACCCTTTTATATACCTTTCAAAATGAAAGGGAAACAGAAGTCAAACATTGTGCTTAGTGTAGGTACGCGAAGTCGAGGCGGACGTCGTCGCGGCAGCGACGACGGACGCCGAGATGACACCGTGACATCAAAGCCTCACCAGCTTAGTGTACGCGAAGTCGAGGCGAACGTCGTCGCGGCAGCGATGACGGACGCCGAGACGAGCCCGTGACATCAAAGCCTCACCAGCTTAGTGTACGCGAAGTCGAGGCGGACATCGTCGCGGCAGCGATGACGGACGCCGAGACGAGCCCCTGACATCAAAGCCTCACCATCTTAGTGTACGCGAAGTCGAGGCGGACGTCGTCGCGGCAGCGACGACGGAAGCCGAGACGAGCCCGTGACATAAGAGCCTCACCAGCTTACTGTACGAGAAGTCGAGGCGGACGTCGTCGCGGCAACGACGACGGACGCAGAGATGGGCCCGTGACATCCAAGCCTCACAAAACTTGTGTACGCGAAGTCGAGGCGGACGTCGTCGCGGCAGCGACGACAGACGCTGAGACGAGCCCGTGACATCACTCACCAGCTATCTTACGGTTTAGGGCGGGGGGGGGGGGGTGGGAGGATGGCACCCTTTTATATACCTTTCAAAATGAAAGGGAAATAGAAGTGAACCACTGTGCTTAGTGTAGGTACGCGAAGTCGAGGCGGACGTCATCGCGGCAGCGACGACGGACGCCGAGATGAGACCGTGACATCAAAGCATCACCAGCTTAGTGTACGCGAAGTCGAGGCGGACGTCGTCGCGGAAACGACGGCGGACGCAGAGACGAGCCCGTGACATCAAAGCCTCACCAGCTTAGTGTACGCGAAGTCGAGGCGGACGTCGTCGCGACAGCGACGACGGACGCCGAGACGAGCCCGTGACATCAGAGCCTCACTAGCTTAGTGTACGCGAAGTCGAGGCGGACGTCGTCGCGGCAGCGACGATGGATGCCGAGACGAGCCCGTGACATCAGAGCCTGACCAGCTTAGTGTACGCGAAGTTGAGGCGGACGCCGAGACGAGCCCGTGACATAAGAGCCTCACCAGCTTACTGTACGCGAAGTCGAGGCGGACGTCGTCGCGGAAACGACGACGGACGCAGAGACGAGCCCGTGACATCAAAGCCTCACCAGCTTAGTGTACGCGAAGTCGAGGCGGACGTCGTCGCGACAGCGACGACGGACGCCGAGACGAGCCCGTGACATCAGAGCCTCACTAGCTTAGTGTACGCGAAGTCGAGGCGGACGTCGTCGCGGCAGCGACGATGGATGCCGAGACGAGCCCGTGACATCAGAGCCTGACCAGCTTAGTGTACGCGAAGTCGAGGCGGACGCCGAGACGAGCCCGTGACATCAGAGCCTCACCAGCTTAGTGTACACGAAGTCGAGGCGGACGTCGTCGCGGCAGCGACGACGGACGCCGAGACGAGCCCGTGACATCAGAGCCTCACCAGCATAGTGTACGCGAAGTCGAGGCGGACATCGTCGCGGCAGCGACGACGGACGCCGAGACGAGCCCGTGACATAAGAGCCTCACCAGCTTACTGTACGCGAAGTCGAGGCGAACGTCGTCGTGGCAGCGACGACGGACGCCGAGACGAGCCCGTGACATCAGAGCGTCACCAGCTATCTTAGGTTTAGGGTGGGGGGGGAGGATGGCACCCTTTTAGATACCTTTCAAAATGAAAGGGAAACAGAACTGAACCACTGTGCTTAGTGTAGGTACGCGAAGTCGAGGCGGACGTCGTCGCGGCAGTGACGACGGACGCCGAGATGAGACCGTGACATCAAAGCCTCACCAGCTTAGTGTACGCGAAGTCGAGGCGGACTTCGTTGCGGCAGCGACGACGGACGCCGAGACGAGCCCGTGACATCAGAGCCTCACCAGCTTAGTGTACGCGAAGTCGAGGCGGACGTCGTCGCGGTAGCGACGACGGACGCCGAGACGAGTCCGTGACATCAGAGCCTCACCAGCTTAGTGTACGCGAAGTCAAGGAGGACTTCATCGCGGCAGCGACGACGGACGCCGAGACGAGCCCGTGACATCAAAGCCTCATCAGCTTAGTGTACGCGAAGTCGAGGCGGACTTCGTTGCGGCAGCGACGACGGACGCCGAGACGAGCCCGTGACATCAGAGCCTCACCAGCTTAGTGTACGCGAAGTCGAGGCGGACGTCGTCGCGGCAGCGATGACGGACGCCGAGACGAGCCCGTGACATCAGAGCCTCACCAAATATCTTAGGGTTTAGGCTAGGGGGGGATGGCACCCTTTTATATACCTTTCAAAATGAAAGGGAAACAGAAGTCAAACATTGTGCTTAGTGTAGGTACGCGAAGTCGAGGCGGACGTCGTCGCGGCAGCGACGACGGACGCCGAGATGACACCGTGACATGAAAGCCTCACCAGCTTAGTGTACGCGAAGTCGAGGCGAACGTCGTCGCGGCAGCGATGACGGACGCCGAGACGAGCCCGTGACATCAGAGCCTCACCAGCTTAGTGTACGCGAAGTCGAGGCGGACATCGTCGCGGCAGCGATGACGGACGCCGAGACGAGCCCCTGACATCAAAGCCTCACCATCTTAGTGTACGCGAAGTCGAGGCGGACGTCGTCGCGGCAGCGACGACGGATGCCGAGACGAGCCCGTGACATAAGAGCCTCACCAGCATACTGTACGAGAAGTCGAGGCGGACGTCGTCGCGGCAACGACGACGGACGCAGAGATGGGCCCGTGACATCAAAGCCTCACAAAACTTGTGTACGCGAAGTCGAGGCGGACGTCGTCGCGGCAGCGACGACGGACGCTGAGACGAGCCCGTGACATCAGAGCCTCACCAGCTATCTTACGGTTTAGGGCGGGGGGGGGGGGGGTGGGAGGATGGCACCCTTTTATATACCTTTCAAAATAAAAGGGAAACAGAAGTGAACCACTGTGCTTAGTGTAGGTACGCGAAGTCGAGGCGGACGTCATCGCGGCAGCGACGACGGACGCCGAGATGAGACCGTGACATCAAAGCATCACCAGCTTAGTGTACGCGAAGTCGAGGCGGACGTCGTCGCGGCAGCGACGACGGACGCCGAGACGAGCCCGTGACATCAGAGCCTCACTAACTTAGTGTACGCGAAGTCGAGGCGGACGTCGTCGCGACAGCGACGACGGACGCCGAGACGAGCCCGTGACATCAGAGCCTCACTAGCTTAGTGTACGCGAAGTCGAGTCGGACGTCGTCGCGGCAGCGACGATGGATGCCGAGACGAGCCCGTGACATCAGAGCCTCACCAGCTTAGTGTACGCGAAGTCGAGGCGGACGCCGAGACGAGCCCGTGACATCAGAGCCTCACCAGCTTAGTGTACACGAAGTCGAGGCGGACGTCGTCGCGGCAGCGACGACGGACGCCGAGACGAGCCCGTGACATCAGAGCCTCACCAGCATAGTGTACGCGAAGTCGAGGCAGACGTCGTCGCGGCAGCGACGACGGACGCCGAGACGAGCCCGTGACATAAGAGCCTCACCAGCTTACTGTACGCGAAGTCGAGGCGAACGTCGTCGTGGCAGCGACGACGGACGCCGAGACGAGCCCGTGACATCAGAGCGTCACCAGCTATCTTAGGTTTAGGGTGGGGGGGGGGAGGATGGCACCCTTTTAGATACCTTTCAAAATGAAAGGGAAACAGAACTGAACCACTATGCTTAGTGTAGGTACGCGAAGTCGAGGCGGACGTCGTCGCGGCAGTGACGACGGACGCCGAGATGAGACCGTGACATCAAAGCCTCACCAGCTTAGTGTACGCGAAGTCGAGGCGGACGTCGTCGCGGCAGCGACGACGGACGCCGAGACGAGCCCGTGACATCAGAGCCTCACCAGATTAGTGTACGCGAAGTCGAGGCGGACGTCGTCGCGGCAGCGACGATGGACGCCGAGACGAGCCCGTGACATCAAAGCCTCACCAGCTTAGTGTACGCGAACTCGAGGCGAACGTCGTCGCGGTAGCGAAGACAGACGCTGAGACGAGCCCGTGACATCAGAGCCTCACCAGCTATCTTAGGGTTTAGGGTGGGGGGGAGGATGGCACCCTTTTATATACCTTTCAAAATGAAAGGGAAACAGAAGTGAACCACTGTGCTTAGTGTAGGTACGCGAAGCCGAGGCGGACGTCGTCGCGGCAGTGACGACGGACGCCGACATGAGACCGTGACATCAAAGCCTCACCAGCTTAGTGTACGCGAAGTTGAGGCGGACGTCGTCGCGGCAGCGACGACGGACGCCGAGACGAGCCCGTGACATCAGAGCCTCACCAGCTTAGTGTACGCGAAGTCGAGGCGGACGTCGTCGCGGCAGCGACGATGGACGCCGAGACGAGCCCGTGACATCAAAGCCTCACCAGCTTAGTGTACGCGAACTCGAGGCGAACGTCGTCGCGGTAGCGAAGACGGACGCCGAGACGAGCCCGTGATATCAGAGCCTCACCAGCTATCTTAGGGTTTAGGGTGGGGGGGAGGATGACACCCTTTTATATACCTTTTAAAATGAAAGGGAAACAGAAGTGAATCACTGTGCTTAGTGTAGGTACGCGAAGTCGAGGCGGACGTCGTCGCGGCAGCGACGACGGACGCCGAGACGAGCCCGTGACATGAAAGCCTCACCAGCTTAGTGTACGCGAAGTCGAGGCGGACGTCGTCGCGGCAGCGATGATGGACGCCGAGACGAGCCCGTGACATCAAAGCCTCACCAGCTTAGTGTACGCGAACACGAGGCGAACGTCGTCGCGGTAGCGAAGACGGACGCCGAGATGAGCCCGTGACATCAGAGCCTCACCAGCTATCTTAGGGTTTAGGGTGGGGGGAGGATGGCACCCTTTTATATACCTTTCAAAATGAAAGGGAAACAGAAGTGAACCACTGTGCTTTGTGTAGGTACGCGAAGCCGAGGCGGACGTCGTCGCGGCAGTGACGACGGACGCCGACATGAGACCGTGACATCAAAGCCTCACCAGCTTAGTGTACGCGAAGTCGAGGCGGACGTCGTCGCGGCAGCGACGACGGACGCCGAGATGAGCCCGTGACATCAGAGCCTCACCAGCTTAGTGTACGTGAAGTCGAGGCGGACGTCGTCGCGGCAGCGACGATGGACGCCGAGACGAGCCCGTGACATCAAAGCCTCACCAGCTTAGTGTACGCGAACTCGAGGCGAACGTCGTCGCGGTAGCGAAGACGGACGCCGAGACGAGCCCGTGACATCAGAGCCTCACCAGCTATCTTAGGGTTTACGGTGGGGGGGAGGATGGCACGCTTTTATATACCTTTTAAAATGAAAGAGAAACAGAAGTGAATCACTGTGCTTAGTGTAGGTACGCGAAGTCGAGGCGGACGTCGTCGCGGCAGCGACGACGGACGCCGAGACGAGCCCGTGACATGAAAGCCTCACCACCTTAGTGTACGCGAAATCGAGGCGGACGTCGTCGCGGCAGCGACGATGGACGCCGAGACGAGCCCGTGACATCAAAGCCTCACCAGCTTACTGTACGCGAACTCGAGGCGAACGTCGTCGCGGTAGCGAAGACGGACGCCGAGACGAGCCCGTGACATCAAAGCCTCACCAGCTATCTTAGGGTTTAGGGTGGGGGGGAGGATGGCACCCTTTTATATACCTTTCAAAATGAAAGGGAAACAGAAGTGAACCACTGTGCTTAGTGTAGGTATGCGAAGCCGAGGCGGACGTCGTCGCGGCAGTGACGACGGACGCCGACATGAGACCGTGACATCAAAGCCTCACCAGCTTAGTGTACGCGAAGTCGAGGCGGATGTCGTCGTGGCAGCGACGACGGACGCCGAGACGAGCCCGTGACATCAGAGCCTCACCAGCTTAGTGTACGCGAAGTCGAGGCGGACGTCGTCGCGGCAGCGACGATGGACGCCGAGACGAGCCCGTGACATCAAAGCCTCACCAGCTTAGTGTACGCGAACTCGAGGCGAACGTCGTCGCGGTAGCGAAGACGGACGCCGAGACGAGCCCGTGACATCAGAGCCTCACCAGCTATCTTAGGGTTTAGGGTGGGGGGGAGGATGGCACCCTTTTATATACCTTTTAAAATGAAAGGGAAACAGAAGTGAATCACTGTGCTTAGTGTAGGTACGCGAAGTCGAGGCGGACGTCGTCGCGGCAGCGACGACGGACGCCGAGACGAGCCCGTGACATGAAAGCCTCACCAGCTTAGTGTACGCGAAGTCGAGGCGGACGTCGTCGCGGCAGCGACGACGGACGACGAGACGAGCCCGTGACATAAGAGCCTCACCAGCTTACTGTACGCGAAGTCGAGGCGGACGTCGTCGTGGCAACGACGACGAACGCAGAGACGAGCCCGTGACATCAAAGACTCACCAGCTTGGTGTACGCGAAGTCGAGGCGGACGTCGTCGCGGCAGCGACGACGGACGCCGAGATGAGCCCGTGACATAAGAGCCTCACCAGCTTACTGTACGCGAAGTCGAGGCGGACGTCGTCATGGCAGCGACGACGAACGCAGAGACGAGCCCGTGACATCAAAGACTCACCAGCTTGGTTTACGCGAAGTCGAGGCGGACGTCGTCGCGGCAGCGACGAAGGACGCAAAGACGAGCCCGTGACATCAGAGCCTCACCAGCTATCTTACGGTTTAGGGCGGGGGGGGGGGGGGGTGGGAGGATGGCACACTTTTATATACCTTTCAAAATGAAAAGGAAACAAAAGTGAACCACTGTGCTTAGTGTAGGTACGCGAAGGCGAGGCGGACGTCGTCGCGGCAGCGACGACGAACGCCGAGACGAGCCCGTGACATCAAAGCCTCACCAGCTTAGTGTACGCGAAGTCGAGGCGGACTTCGTTGCGGCAGCGACGACGGACGCCGAGACGAGCCCGTGACATCAGAGCCTCACCAGCTTAGTGTACGCGAAGTCGAGGCGGACTTCGTCGCGGTAGCGACGACGGACGCCGAGACGAGTCCGTGACATCAGAGCCTCACCAGCTTAGTGTACGCGAAGTCAAGGAGGACGTCGTCGCGGCAGCGACGACGGACGCCGAGACGAGCCCGTGACATCAAAGCCTCATCAGCTTAGTGTACGCGAAGTCGAGGCGGATTTCGTTGCGGCAGCGACGACGGACGCCGAGACGAGCCCGTGACATCAGAGCCTCACCAGCTTAGTGTACGCGAAGTCGAGGCGGACGTCGTCACGGCAGCGATGACGGACGCCGAGACGAGCCCGTGACATCAGAGCCTCACCAACTATCTTAGGGTTTAGGCTGGGGGGGGATGGCACCCTTTTATATACCTTTCAAAATGAAAGGGAAACAGAAGTGAACCACTGTGCTTAGTGTAGGTACGCGAAGTCGAGGCGGACGTCATCGCGGCAGCGACGACGGACGCCGAGATGAGACCGTGACATCAAAGCATCACCAGCTTAGTGTACGCGAAGTCGAGGCGGACGTCGTCGCGGCAGCGACGACGGACGCCGAGACGAGCCCGTGACATCAGAGCCTCACTAACTTAGTGTACGCGAAGTCGAGGCGGACGTCGTCGCGACAGCGACGACGGACGCCGAGACGAGCCCGTGACATCAGAGCCTCACTAGCTTAGTGTACGCGAAGTCGAGGCGGACGTCGTCGCGGCAGCGACGATGGATGCCGAGATGAGCCCGTGACATCAGAGCCTCACCAGCTTAGTGTACGCGAAGTCGAGGCGGACGCCGAGACGAGCCCGTGACATCAGAGCCTCACCAGCTTAGTGTACACGAAGTCGAGGCGGACGTCGTCGCGGCAGCGACGACGGACGCCGAGACGAGCCCGTGACATCAGAGCCTCACCAGCATAGTGTACGCGAAGTCGAGGCGGACGTCGTCGCGGCAGCGACGACGGACGCCGAGACGAGCCCGTGACATAAGAGCCTCACCAGCTTACTGTACGCGAAGTCGAGGCGAACGTCGTCGTGGCAGCGACGACGGATGCCGAGACGAGCCCGTGACATCAGAGCGTCACCAGCTATCTTAGGTTTAGGGTGGGGGGGGAGGATGGCACCCTTTTAGATACCTTTCAAAATGAAAGGGAAACAGAACTGAACCACTGTGCTTAGTGTAGGTACGCGAAGTCGAGGCGGACGTCGTCGCGGCAGTGACGACGGACGCCGAGATGAGACCGTGACATCAAAGCCTCACCAGCTTAGTGTACGCGAAGTCGAGGCGGACGTCGTCGCGGCAGCGACGACGGACGCCGAGACGAGCCCGTGACATCAGAGCCTCACCAGCTTAGTGTACGCGAAGTCGAGGCGGATGTCGTCGCGGCAGCGACGATGGACGCCGAGACGAGCCCGTGACATCAAAGCCTCACCAGCTTAGTGTACGCGAACTCGAGGCGAACGTCGTCGCGGTAGCGAAGACGGACGCCGAGAGGAGCCCGTGACATCAGAGCCTCACCAGCTATCTTAGGGTTTAGGGTGGGGGGGAGGATGGCACCCTTTTATATACCTTTCAAAATGAAAGGGAAACAGAAGTGAACCACTGTGCTTAGTGTAGGTACGCGAAGCCGAGGCGGACGTCGTCGCGGCAGTGACGACGGACGCCGACATGAGACCGTGACATCAAAGCCTCACCAGCTTAGTGTACGCGAAGTTGAGGCGGACGTCGTCGCGGCAGCGACGACGGACGCCGAGACGAGCCCGTGACATCAGAGCCTCACCAGCTTAGTGTACGCGAAGTCGAGGCGGACGTCGTCGCGGCAGCGACGATGGACGCCGAGACGAGCCCGTGACATCAAAGCCTCACCAGCTTAGTGTACGCGAACTCGAGGCGAACGTCGTCGCGGTAGCGAAGACGGACGCCGAGACGAGCCCGTGATATCAGAGCCTCACCAGCTATCTTAGGGTTTAGGGTGGGGGGGAGGATGACACCCTTTTATATACCTTTTAAAATGAAAGGGAAATAGAAGTGAATCACTGTGCTTAGTGTAGGTACGCGAAGTCGAGGCGGACGTCGTCGCGGCAGCGACGACGGACGCCAAGACGAGCCCGTGACATGAAAGCCTCACCAGCTTAGTGTACGCGAAGTCGAGGCGGACGTCGTCGCGGCAGCGACGATGGTCGCCGAGACGAGCCCGTGACATCAAAGCCTCAACAGCTTAGTGTACGCGAACTCGAGGCGAACGTCGTCGCGGTAGCGAAGACGGACGCCGAGATGAGCCCGTGACATCAGAGCCTCACCAGCTATCTTAGGGTTTAGGGTGGGGGGAGGATGGCACCCTTTTATATACCTTTCAAAATGAAAGGGAAACATAAGTGAACCACTGTGCTTAGTGTAGGTACGCGAAGCCGAGGCGGACGTCGTCGCGGCAGTGACGACGGACGCCGACATGAGACCGTGACATCAAAGCCTCACCAGCTTAGTGTACGCGAAGTCGAGGCGGACGTCGTCGCGGCAGCGACGACGGACGCCGAGATGAGCCCGTGACATCAGAGCCTCACCAGCTTAGTGTATGCGAAGTCGAGGCGGACGTCGTCGCGGCAGCGACGATGGACGCCGAGACGAGCCCGTGACATCAAAGCCTCACCAGCTTAGTGTACGCGAACTCGAGGCGAACGTCGTCGCGGTAGCGAAGACGGACGCCGAGACGAGCCCGTGACATCAGAGCCTCACCAGCTATCTTAGGGTTTACGGTGGGGGGGAGGATGGCACCCTTTTATATACCTTTTAAAATGAAAGGGAAACAGAAGTGAATCACTGTGCTTAGTGTAGGTACGCGAAGTCGAGGCGGACGTCGTCGCAGCAGCGACGACGGACGCCGAGACGAGCCCGTGACATGAAAGCCTCACCACCTTAGTGTACGCGAAGTCGAGGCGGACGTCGTCGCGGCAGCGACGATGGACGCCGAGACGAGCCCGTGACATCAAAGCCTCACCAGCTTACTGTACGCGAACTCGAGGCGAACGTCGTCGCGGTAGCGAAGACGGACGCCGAGACGAGCCCGTGACATCAAAGCCTCACCAGCTATCTTAGGGTTTAGGGTGGGGGGGAGGATGGCACCCTTTTATATACCTTTCAAAATGAAAGGGAAACAGAAGTGAACCACTGTGCTTAGTGTAGGTACGCGAAGCCGAGGCGGACGTCGTCGCGGCAGTGACGACGGACGCCGACATGAGACCGTGACATCAAAGCCTCACCAGCTTAGTGTACGCGAAGTCGAGGCGGACGTCGTCGCGGCAGCGACGACGGACGCCGAGATGAGCCCGTGACATAAGAGCCTCACCAGCTTACTGTACGCGAAGTCGAGGCGGACGTCGTCGTGGCAATGACGACGAACGCAGAGACGAGCCCGTGACATCAAAGACTCACCAGCTTGGTTTACGCGAAGTCGAGGCGGACGTCGTCGCGGCAGCGACGACGGACGCAAAGACGAGCCCGTGACATCAGAGCCTCACCAGCTATCTTACGGTTTAGGGCGGGGGGGGGGTGGGAGGATGGCACACTTTTATATACCTTTCAAAATGAAAAGGAAACAAAAGTGAACCATTGTGCTTAGTGTAGGTACGCGAAGGCGAGGCGGACGTCGTCGCGGCAGCGACGACGAACGCCGAGACGAGCCCGTGACATCAAAGCCTCACCAGCTTAGTGTACGCGAAGTCGAGGCGTACTTCGTTGCGGCAGCGACGACGGACGCCGAGACGAGCCCGTGACATCAGAGCCTCACCAGCTTAGTGTACGCGAAGTCGAGGCGGACGTCGTCGCGGTAGCGACGACGGACGCCGAGACGAGTCCGTGACATCAGAGCCTCACCAGCTTAGTGTACGCGAAGTCAAGGAGGACGTCGTCGCGGCAGCGACGACGAACGCCGAGACGAGGCCGTGACATCAAAGCCTCATCAGCTTAGTGTACGCGAAGTCGAGGCGGATTTCGTTGCGGCAGCGACGACGGACGCCGAGACGAGCCCGTGACATCAGAGCCTCACCAGCTTAGTGTACGCGAAGTCGAGGCGGACGTCGTCACGGCAGCGATGACGGACGCCGAGACGAGCCCGTGACATCAGAGCCTCACCAACTATCTTAGGGTTTAGGCTGGGGGGGGATGGCACCCTTTTATATACCTTTCAAAATGAAAGGGAAACAGAAGTGAACCACTGTGCTTAGTGTAGGTACGCGAAGTCGAGGCGGACGTCATCGCGGCAGCGACGACGGACGCCGAGATGAGACCGTGACATCAAAGCATCACCAGCTTAGTGTACGCGAAGTCGAGGCGGACGTCGTCGCGGCAGCGACGACGGACGCCGAGACGAGCCCGTGACATCAGAGCCTCACTAACTTAGTGTACGCGAAGTCGAGGCGGACGTCGTCGCGACAGCGACGACGGACGCCGAGACGAGCCCGTGACATCAGAGCCTCACTAGCTTAGTGTACGCGAAGTCGAGGCGGACGTCGTCGCGGCAGCGACGATGGATGCCGAGACGAGCCCGTGACATCAGAGCCTCACCAGCTTAGTGTACGCGAAGTCGAGGCGGACGCCGAGACGAGCCCGTGACATCAGAGCCTCACCAGCTTAGTGTACACGAAGTCGAGGCGGACGTCGTCGCGGCAGCGACGACGGACGCCGAGACGAGCCCGTGACATCAGAGCCTCACCAGCATAGTGTACGCGAAGTCGAGGCGGACGTCGTCGCGGCAGCGACGACGGACGCCGAGACGAGCCCGTGACATAAGAGCCTCACCAGCTTACTGTACGCGAAGTCGAGGCGAACGTCATCGTGGCAGCGACGACGGATGCCGAGACGAGCCCGTGAAATCAGAGCGTCACCAGCTATCTTAGGTTTAGGGTGGGGGGGGAGGATGGCACCCTTTTAGATACCTTTCAAAATGAAAGGGAAACAGAACTGAACCACTGTGCTTAGTGTAGGTACGCGAAGTCGAGGCGGACGTCGTCGCGGCAGTGACGACGGACGCCGAGATGAGACCGTGACATCAAAGCCTCACCAGCTTAGTGTACGCGAAGTCGAGGCGGACGTCGTCGCGGCAGCGACGACGGACGCCGAGACGAGCCCGTGACATCAGAGCCTCACCAGCTTAGTGTACGCGAAGTCGAGGCGGATGTCGTCGCGGCAGCGACGATGGACGCCGAGACGAGCTCGTGACATCAAAGCCTCACCAGCTTAGTGTACGCGAACTCGAGGCGAACGTCGTCGCGGTAGCGAAGACGGACGCCGAGACGAGCCGGTGACATCAGAGCCTCACCAGCTATCTTAGGGTTTAGGGTGGGGGGGAGGATGGCACCCTTTTATATACCTTTCAAAATGAAAGGGAAACAGAAGTGAACCACTGTGCTTAGTGTAGGTACGCGAAGCCGAGGCGGACGTCGTCGCGGCAGTGACGACGGACGCCGACATGAGACCGTGACATCAAAGCCTCACCAGCTTAGTGTACGCGAAGTTGAGGCGGGAGTCGTCGCGGCAGCGACGACGGACGCCGAGACGAGCCCGTGACATCAGAGCCTCACCAGCTTAGTGTACGCAAAGTCGAGGCGGACGTCGTCGCGGCAGCGACGATGGACGCCGATACGAGCCCGTGACATCAAAGCCTCACCAGCTTAGTGTACGCGAACTCGAGGCGAACGTCGTCGCGGTAGCGAAGACGGACGCCGAGACGAGCCCGTGATATCAGAGCCTCACCAGCTATCTTAGGGTTTAGGGTGGGGGGGAGGATGACACCCTTTTATATACCTTTTAAAATGAAAGGGAAATAGAAGTGAATCACTGTGCTTAGTGTAGGTACGCGAAGTCGAGGCGGACGTCGTCGCGGCAGCGACGACGGACGCCAAGACGAGCCCGTGACATGAAAGCCTCACCAGCTTAGTGTACGCGAAGTCGAGGCGGACGTCGTCGCGGCAGCGACGATGGTCGCCGAGACGAGCCCGTGACATCAAAGCCTCACCAGCTTAGTGTACGCGAACTCGAGGCGAACGTCGTCGCGGTAGCGAAGACGGACGCCGAGATGAGCCCGTGACATCAGAGCCTCACCAGCTATCTTAGGGTTTAGGGTGGGGGGAGGATGGCACCCTTTTATATACCTTTCAAAATGAAAGGGAAACAGAAGTGAACCACTGTGCTTAGTGTAGGTACGCGAAGCCGAGGCGGACGTCGTCGCGGCAGTGACGACGGACGCCGACATGAGACCGTGACATCAAAGCCTCACCAGCTTAGTGTACGCGAAGTCGAGGCGGACGTCGTCGCGGCAGCGACGACGGACGCCGAGATGAGCCCGTGACATCAGAGCCTCACCAGCTTAGTGTACGCGAAGTCGAGGCGGACGTCGTCGCGGCAGCGACGATGGACGCCGAGACGAGCCCGTGACATCAAAGCCTCACCAGCTTAGTGTACGCGAACTCGAGGCGAACGTCGTCGCGGTAGCGAAGACGGACGCCGAGACGAGCCCGTGACATCAGAGCCTCACCAGCTATCTTAGGGTTTACGGTGGGGGGGAGGATGGCACCCTTTTATATACCTTTTAAAATGAAAGGGAAACAGAAGTGAATCACTGTGCTTAGTGTAGGTACGCGAAGTCGAGGCGGACGTCGTCGCAGCAGCGACGACGGACGCCGAGACGAGCCCGTGACATGAAAGCCTCACCACCTTAGTGTACGCGAAGTCGAGGCGGACGTCGTCGCGGCAGCGACGATGGACGCCGAGACGAGCCCGTGACATCAAAGCCTCACCAACTTACTGTACGCGAACTCGAGGCGAACGTCGTCGCGGTAGCGAAGACGGACGCCGAGACGAGCCCGTGACATCAAAGCCTCACCAGCTATCTTAGGGTTTAGGGTGGGGGGGAGGATGGCACCCTTTTATATACCTTTCAAAATGAAAGGGAAACAGAAGTGAACCACTGTGCTTAGTGTAGGTACGCGAAGCCGAGGCGGACGTCGTCGCGGCAGTGACGACGGACGCCGACATGAGACCGTGACATCAAAGCCTCACCAGCTTAGTGTACGCGAAGTCGAGGCGGACGTCGTCGCGGCAGCGACGACGGACGCCGAGATGAGCCCGTGACATAAGAGCCTCACCAGCTTACTGTACGCGAAGTCGAGGCGGACGTCGTCGTGGCAACGACGACGAACGCAGAGACGAGCCCGTGACATCAAAGACTCACCAGCTTGGTTTACGCGAAGTCGAGGCGGACGTCGTCGCGGCAGCGACGACGGACGCAAAGACGAGCCCGTGACATCAGAGCCTCACCAGCTATCTTACGGTTTAGGGCGGGGGGGGGGGTGGGAGGATGGCACACTTTTATATACCTTTCAAAATGAAAAGGAAACAAAAGTGAACCACTGTGCTTAGTGTAGGTACGCGAAGGCGAGGCGGACTTCAAAGCCTCACCAGCTTAGTGTACGCGAAGTCGAGGCGGATTTCGTTGCGGCAGCGACGACGGACGCCGAGACGAGCCCGTGACATCAGAGCCTCACCAGCTTAGTGTACGCGAAGTCGAGGCGGACGTCGTCACGGCAGCGATGACGGACGCCGAGACGAGCCCGTGACATCAGAGCCTCACCAACTATCTTAGGGTTTAGGCTTGGGGGGGATGGCACCCTTTTATATACCTTTCAAAATGAAAGGGAAACAGAAGTGAACCACTGTGCTTAGTGTAGGTACGCGAAGTCGAGGCGGACGTCATCGCGGCAGCGACGACGGACGCCGAGATGAGACCGTGACATCAAAGCATCACCAGCTTAGTGTACGCGAAGTCGAGGCGGACGTCGTCGCGGCAGCGACGACGGACGCCGAGACGAGCCCGTGACATCAGAGCCTCACTAACTTAGTGTACGCGAAGTCGAGGCGGACGTCGTCGCGACAGCGACGACTGACGCCGAGACGAGTCCGTGACATCAGAGCCTCACCAGCTTAGTGTACGCGAAGTCAAGGAGGACGTCGTCGCGGCAGCAACGACGGACGCCGAGACGAGCCCGTGACATCAGAGCCTCACCAGCTTAGTGTACGCGAAGTCGAGGCGGACGTCGTCGCGGCAGCGACGATGGACGCCGAGACGAGCCCGTGACATCAAAGCCTCACCAGCTTAGTGTACGCAAACTCGAGGCGAACGTCGTCGCGGTAGCGAAGACGGACGCCGAGACGAGCCCGTGACATCAGAGCCTCACCAGCTATCTTAGGGTTTAGGGTGGGGGGGAGGATGGCACCCTTTTATATACCTTTCAAAATGAAAGGGAAACAGAAGTGAATCACTGTGCTTAGTGTAGGTACGCGAAGTCGAGGCGGACGTCGTCGCGGCAGCGACGACGGACGCCGAGACGAGCCCGTGACATGAAAGCCTCACCAGCTTAGTGTACGCGAAGTCGAGGCGGACGTCGTCGCGGCAGCGACGACGGACGCCGAGACGAGCCCGTGACATAAGAGCCTCACCAGCTTACTGTACGCGAAGTCGAGGCGGACGTCGTCGTGGCAACGACGACGAACGCAGAGACGAGCCCGTGACATCAAAGACTCACCAGCTTGGTGTACGCGAAGTCGAGGCGGACGTCGTCGCGGCAGCGACGACGGACGCCGAGATGAGCCCGTGACATAAGAGCCTCACCAGCTTAGTGTACGCGAAGTCGAGGCGGACGTCGTCGCGGCAGCGACGACGGACGCCGAGATGAGCCCGTGACATAAGAGCCTCACCAGCTTACTGTACGCGAAGTCGAGGCGGACGTCGTCGTGGCAATGACGACGAACGCAGAGACGAGCCCGTGACATCAAAGACTCACCAGCTTGGTTTACGCGAAGTCGAGGCGGACGTCGTCGCGGCAGCGACGACGGACGCAAAGACGAGCCCGTGACATCAGAGCCTCACCAGCTATCTTACGGTTTAGGGCGGGGGGGGGGGGGTGGGAGGATGGCACACTTTTATATACCTTTCAAAATGAAAAGGAAACAAAAGTGAACCACTGTGCTTAGTGTAGGTACGCGAAGGCGAGGCGGACGTCGTCGCGGCAGCGACGACGAACGCCGAGACGAGCCCGTGACATCAAAGCCTCACCAGCTTAGTGTACGCGAAGTCGAGGCGGACTTCGTTGCGGCAGCGACGACGGACGCCGAGACGAGCCCGTGACATCAGAGCCTCACCAGCTTAGTGTACGCGAAGTCGAGGCGGACGTCGTCGCGGTAGCGACGACGGACGCCGAGACGAGTCCGTGACATCAGAGCCTCACCAGCTTAGTGTACGCGAATTCAAGGAGGACGTCGTCGCGGCAGCGACGACGGACGCCGAGACGAGCCCGTGACATCAAAGCCTCATCAGCTTAGTGTACGCGAAGTCGAGGCGGATTTCGTTGCGGCAGCGACGACGGACGCCGAGACGAGCCCGTGACATCAGAGCCTCACCAGCTTAGTGTACGCGAAGTCGAGGCGGACGTCGTCACGGCAGCGATGACGGACGCCGAGACGAGCCCGTGACATCAGAGCCTCACCAACTATCTTAGGGTTTAGGTTGGGGGGGGATGGCACCCTTTTATATACCTTTCAAAATGAAAGGGAAACAGAAGTGAACCACTGTGCTTAGTGTAGGTACGCGAAGTCGAGGCGGACGTCATCGCGGCAGCGACGACGGACGCCGAGATGAGACCGTGACATCAAAGCATCACCAGCTTAGTGTACGCGAAGTCGAGGCGGACTTCGTGGCGGCAGCGATGACGGACGCCGAGACGAGCCCGTGACATCAGAGCCTCACCAGCTTAGTGTACGCGAAGTCGAGGCGGACGTCGTCGCGGTAGCGACGACGGACGCCGAGACGAGTCCGTGACATCAGAGCCTCACCAGCTTAGTCTACGCGAAGTCAAGGAGGACGTCGTTGCGGCAGCGACGACGGACGCCGAGACGAGCCCGTGACATCAAAGCCTCATCAGCTTAGTGTACGCGAAGTCGAGGCGGACTTCGTTGCGGCAGCGACGACGGACGCCGAGACGAGCCCGTGACATCAGAGCCTCACCAGCTTAGTGTACGCGAAGTCGAGGCGGACGTCGTCGCGGCAGCGATGACGGACGCCGAGACGAGCCCGTGACATCAGAGCCTCACCAACTATCTTAGGGTTTAGGCTGGGGGGGGATGGCACCCTTTTATATACCTTTCAAAATGAAAGGGAAACAGAAGTCAAACATTGTGCTTAGTGTAGGTACGCGAAGTCGAGGCGGACGTCGTCGCGGCAGCGACGACGGACGCCGAGATGACACCGTGACATCAAAGCCTCACCAGCTTAGTGTACGCGAAGTCGAGGCGAACGTCGTCGCGGCAGCGATGACGGACGCCGAGACGAGCCCGTGACATCAGAGCCTCACCAGCTTAGTGTACGCGAAGTCGAGGCCGACATCGTCGCGGCAGCGATGACGGACGCCGAGACGAGCCCCTGACATCAAAGCCTCACCATCTTAGTGTACGCGAAGTCGAGGCGGACGTCGTCGCGGCAGCGACGACGGACGCCGAGACGAGCCCGTGACATAAGAGCCTCACCAGCTTACTGTACGAGAAGTCGAGGCGGACGTCGTCGCGGCAACGACGACGGACGCAGAGATGGGCCCGTGACATCAAAGCCTCACAAAACTTGTGTACGCGAAGTCGAGGCGGACGTCGCGGCAGCGACGACGGACGCTGAGACGAGCCCGTGACATCAAAGCCTCACCAGCTATCTTACGGTTTAGGGCGGGCGGGGGGGGGTGGTGGGAGGATGGCACCCTTTTATATACCTTTCAAAATGAAAGGGAAACAGAAGTGAACCACTGTGCTTAGTGTAGGTACGCGAAGTCGAGGCGGACGTCGTCGCGGCAGCGACGACGGACGCCGAGATGAGACCGTGACATCAAAGCCTCACCAGCTTAATGTACGCGAAGTGAACCACTGTGCTTAGTGTAGGTACGCGAAGTTAAGGCGGACGTCGTCGCGGCAGCGACGACGGATGCCGAGACGAGCCCGTGACATCAAAGCCTCACGACCTTAGTGTACGCGAAGTCGAGGCAGACGTCGTCGCGGCAGCGACGACGGACGCCGAGACGAGCCCGTGACATCAGAGCCTAACATGTTTTGTGTACGCGAAGGCGAGGCGGACGTCGTCGCGGCAGCGACGACGAACGCCGAGACGAGCCCGTGACATCAAAGCCTCACCAGCTTAGTGTACGCGAAGTCGAGGCGGACTTCGTTGCGGCAGCGACGACGGACGCCGAGACGAGCCCGTGACATCAGAGCCTCACCAGCTTAGTGTACGCGAAGTCGAGGCGGACGTCGTCGCGGTAGCGACGACGGACGCCGAGACGAGTCCGTGACATCAGAGCCTCACCAGCTTAGTGTACGCGAAGTCAAGGAGGACGTCGTCGCGGCAGCGACGACGGACGCCGAGACGAGCCCGTGACATCAAAGCCTCATCAGCTTAGTGTACGCGAAGTCGAGGCGGATTTCGTTGCGGCAGCGACGACGGACGCCGAGACGAGCCCGTGACATCAGAGCCTCACCAGCTTAGTGTACGCGAAGTCGAGACGGACGTCGTCACGGCAGCGATGACGGATGCCGAGACGAGCCCGTGACATCAGAGCCTCACCAACTATCTTAGGGTTTAGGCTGGGGGGGGATGGCACCCTTTTATATACCTTTCAAAATGAAAGGGAAACATAAGTGAACCACTGTGCTTAGTGTAGGTACGCGAAGTCGAGGCGGACGTCATCGCGGCAGCGACGACGGACGCCATGATGAGACCGTGACATCAAAGCATCACCAGCTTAGTGTACGCGAAGTCGAGGCGGACGTCGTCGCGGCAGCGACGACGGACGCCGAGACGAGCCCGTGACATCAGAGCCTCACTAACTTAGTCTACGCGAAGTCGAGGCGGACGTCGTCGCGACAGCGACGACGGACGCCGAGACGAGTCCGTGACATCAGAGCCTCACCAGCTTAGTGTACGCGAAGTCAAGGAGGACGTCGTCGCGGCAGCGACGACGGACGCCGAGACGAGCCCGTGACATCAGAGCCTCACCAGCTTAGTGTACGCGAAGTCGAGGCGGACGTCGTCGCGGCAGCGACGATGGACGCCGAGACGAGCCCGTGACATCAAAGCCTCACCAGCTTAGTGTACGCGAACTCGAGGAGAACGTCGTCGCGGTAGCGAAGACGGACGCCGAGACGAGCCCGTGACATCAGAGCCTCACCAGCTATCTTAGGGTTTAGGGTGGGGGGGAGGATGGCACCCTTTTATATACCTTTTAAAATGAAAGGGAAACAGAAGTGAATCACTGTGCTTAGTGTAGGTACGCGAAGTCGAGGCGGACGTCGTCGCGGCAGCGACGACGGACGCCGAGACGAGCCCGTGACATGAAAGCCTCACCAGCTTAGTGTACGCGAAGTCGAGGCGGACGTCGTCGCGGCAGCGACGACGGACGCCGAGACGAGCCCGTGACATAAGAGCCTCACCAGCTTACTGTACGCGAAGTCGAGGCGGACGTCGTCGTGGCAACGACGACGAACGCAGAGACGAGCCCGTGACATCAAAGACTCACCAGCTTGGTGTACGCGAAGTCGAGGCGGACGTCGTCGCGGCAGCGACGACGGGCGCCGAGATGAGCCCGTGACATAAGAGCCTCACCAGCTTACTGTACGCGAAGTCGAGGCGGACGTCGTCGTGGCAACGACGACGAACGCAGAGACGAGCCCGTGACATCAAAGACTCACCAGCTTGGTTTACGCGAAGTCGAGGCGGACGTCGTCGCGGCAGCGACGACGGACGCAAAGACGAGCCCGTGACATCAGAGCCTCACCAGCTATCTTACGGTTTAGGGCAGGGGGGGGGTGGGAGGATGGCACACTTTTATATACCTTTCAAAATGAAAAGGAAACAAAAGTGAACCACTGTGCTTAGTGTAGGTACGCGAAGGCGAGGCGGACGTCGTCGCGGCAGCGACGACGAACGCCGAGACGAGCCCGTGACATCAAAGCCTCACCAGCTTAGTGTACGCGAAGTCGAGGCGGACTTCGTTGCGGCAGCGACGACGGACGCCGAGACGAGCCCGTGACATCAGAGCCTCACCAGCTTAGTGTACGCGAAGTCGAGGCGGACGTCGTCGCGGTAGCGACGACGGACGCCGAGACGAGTCCGTGACATCAGAGCCTCACCAGCTTAGTGTACGCGAATTCAAGGAGGACGTCGTCGCGGCAGCGACGACGGACGCCGAGACGAGCCCGTGACATCAAAGCCTCATCAGCTTAGTGTACGCGAAGTCGAGGCGGATTTCGTTGCGGCAGCGACGACGGACGCCGAGACGAGCCCGTGACATCAGAGCCTCACCAGCTTAGTGTACGCGAAGTCGAGGCGGACGTCGTCACGGCAGCGATGACGGACGCCGAGACGAGCCCGTGACATCAGAGCCTCACCAACTATCTTAGGGTTTAGGTTGGGGGGGGATGGCACCCTTTTATATACCTTTCAAAATGAAAGGGAAACAGAAGTGAACCACTGTGCTTAGTGTAGGTACGCGAAGTCGAGGCGGACGTCATCGCGGCAGCGACGACGGACGCCGAGATGAGACCTTGACATCAAAGCATCACCAGCTTAGTGTACGCAAAGTCGAGGCGGACTTCGTGGCGGCAGCGATGACGGACGCCGAGACGAGCCCGTGACATCAGAGCCTCACCAGCTTAGTGTACGCGAAGTCGAGGCGGACGTCGTCGCGGTAGCGACGACGGACGCCGAGACGAGTCCGTGACATCAGAGCCTCACCAGCTTAGTCTACGCGAAGTCAAGGAGGACGTCGTTGCGGCAGCGACGACGGACGCCGAGACGAGCCCGTGACATCAAAGCCTCATCAGCTTAGTGTACGCGAAGTCGAGGCGGACTTCGTTGCGGCAGCGACGACGGACGCCGAGACGAGCCCGTGACATCAGAGCCTCACCAGCTTAGTGTACGCGAAGTCGAGGCGGACGTCGTCGCGGCAGCGATGACGGACGCCGAGACGAGCCCGTGACATCAGAGCCTCACCAACTATCTTAGGGTTTAGGCTGGGGGGGGATGGCACCCTTTTATATACCTTTCAAAATGAAAGGGAAACAGAAGTCAAACATTGTGCTTAGTGTAGGTACGCGAAGTCGAGGCGGACGTCGTCGCGGCAGCGACGACGGACGCCGAGATGACACCGTGACATCAAAGCCTCACCAGCTTAGTGTACGCGAAGTCGAGGCGAACGTCGTCGCGGCAGCGATGACGGACGCCGAGACGAGCCCGTGACATCAGAGCCTCACCAGCTTAGTGTACGCGAAGTCGAGGCCGACATCGTCGCGGCAGCGATGACGGACGCCGAGACGAGCCCCTGACATCAAAGCCTCACCATCTTAGTGTACGCGAAGTCGAGGCGGACGTCGTCGCGGCAGCGACGACGGACGCCGAGACGAGCCCGTGACATAAGAGCCTCACCAGATTACTGTACGAGAAGTCGAGGCGGACGTCGTCGCGGCAACGACGACGGACGCAGAGATGGGCCCGTGACATCAAAGCCTCACAAAACTTGTGTACGCGTAGTCGAGGCGGACGTCGCGGCAGCGACGACGGACGCTGAGACGAGCCCGTGACATCAAAGCCTCACCAGCTATCTTACGGTTTAGGGCGGGGGGGGGGGGTGGTGGGAGGATGGCACCCTTTTATATACCTTTCAAAATGAAAGGGAAACAGAAGTGAACCACTGTGCTTAGTGTAGGTACGCGAAGTCGAGGCGGACGTCGTCGCGGCAGCGACGACGGACGCCGAGATGAGACCGTGACATCAAAGCCTCACCAGCTTAATGTACGCGAAGTGAACCACTTGCTTAGTGTAGGTACGCGAAGTTAAGGCGGACGTCGTCGCGGCAGCGACGACGGATGCCGAGACGAGCCCGTGACATCAAAGCCTCACGAGCTTAGTGTACGCGAAGTCGAGGCAGACGTCGTCGCGGCAGCGACGACGGACGCCGAGACGAGCCCGTGACATCAGAGCCTCACATGTTTTGTGTACGCGAAGTCGAGGCAGACGTCGTCGCGGCAGCGACAACGGACGCTGACACGAGCCCATGACATCAGAGCCTCACCAGCTTAGTGTACGCGAAGTAGTGGCGGACGTCATCGCGGCAGCGACGACGGACGCCGAGATGAGCCCGTGACATCAGAGCCTCACCAGCTTAGTGTACGCGAAGTCGAGGCAGACGTCGTCGCGGCAGCGACAACGGACGCCGAGACGAGCCCGTGACATCAGAGCCTCACCAACTATCTTAGGGTTTAGGGTGGGGGGGAGGATGGCACCCTTTTATATACCTTTAAAACTGAAAGGGAAACAGAAGTGAACCACTCTGCTTAGTGTAGGTACGCGAAGTCGAGGCGGACGTCGTCGCGGCAGCGACGACGGACGCCGAGATGAGACCGTGACATCAAAGCCTCACCACCTTAGTGTCCGCGAAGTCGAGGCGGACGTCGTCGCGGCAGCGACGACAGACGCCGAGACTAGCCCGTGACATCAGAGCCTCACCAGGTTAGTGTACGCGAAGTCGAGGCGGACATCGTCGTGGCAGCGATGACAGACGCCGAGATGAGCCCCTGACATCAAAGCCTCACCATCTTAGTGTACGCGAAGTCGAGACGGACGTCGTCGCGGCAGCGACGACGGACGCCGAGACGAGCCCGTGACATAAGAGCCACACCAGCTTACTGTACGAGAAGTCGAGGCGGACGTCGTCGCGGCAACGACGACGGACGCAGAGATGGGCCCGTGACATCAAAGCCTCACCAAACTTGTGTACGCGAAGTCGAGGCGGACGTCATCGCGGCAGCGACGACGGACGCTGAGACGAGCCCGTGATATCAGAGCCTCACCAGCTATCTTACGGTTTAGGGCGGGGGCGGGGGTGGGAGGATGGCACCCTTTTATATACCTTTCAAAATGAAAGGGAAACAGAAGTGAACCACTGTGCTTAGTGTAGGTACGCGAAGTCGAGGCGGACGTCATCGCGGCAGCGACGACGGACGCCGAGATGAGACCGTGACATCAAAGCATCACCAGCTTAGTGTACGCGAAGTCGAGGCGGACGTCGTCGCGGCAGCGACGACGGACGCCGAGACGAGCCCGTGACATCAGAGCCTCACTAGCTTAGTGTACGCGAAGTCGAGGCGGACGTCGTCGCGGCAGCGTCGACGGACGCCGAGACGAGCCCGTGACATCAGAGCCTCACCAGCTTAGTGTACGCGAAGTCGAGGCGGACGTCGTCGCGGCAGCGACGATGGACGCCGAGACGAGCCCGTGACATCAGAGCCTCACCAGCTTAGTGTAAGCGAAGTCGAGGCGGACGTCGTCGCGGCAGCGACGACGGACGCCGAGACGAGCCCGTGAGATCAGAGCCTCACCAGCTTAGTGTACGCGAAGTCGAGGCGGACGTCGTCGCAGCAGCGACGATGGACGCCGAGACGAGCCCGTGACATCAAAGCCTCACCAGCTTAGTGTACGCGAACTCGAGGCGAACGTCGTCGCGGTAGCGAAGACGGACGCCGAGACGAGCCCGTGACATCAGAGCCTCACCAGCTATCTTAGGGTTTAGGGTGGGGGGGAGGATGGCACCCTTTTATATACCTTTCAAAATGAAAGGGAAACAGAAATGAATCACTGTGCTTAGTGTAGGTACGCGAAGTCGAGGCGGACGTCGTCGCGGCAGCGACGACGGACGCCGAGATGAGACCGTGACATCAAAGCCTCACCAGCTTAATGTACGCGAAGTGAACCACTGTGCTTAGTGTAGGTACGCGAAGTTGAGGCGGACGTCGTCGCGGCAGCGACGACGGATGCCGAGACGAGCCCGTGACATCAAAGCCTCACGAGCTTAGTGTACGCGAAGTCGAGGCAGACGTCGTCGCGGCAGCGACGACGGACGCCGAGACGAGCCCGTGACATCAGAGCCTCACATGTTTTGTGTACGCGAAGTCGAGGCAGACGTCGTCGCGGCAGCGACAACGGACGCTGACACGAGCCCATGACATCAGAGCCTCACCAGCTTAGTGTACGCGAAGTAGTGGCGGACGTCGTCGCGGCAGCGACGACGGACGCCGAGATGAGCCCGTGACATCAGAGCCTCACCAGCTTAGTGTACGCGAAGTCGAGGCGGACGTCGTCGCGGCAGCGACAACGGACGCCGAGACGAGCCCGTGACATCAGAGCCTCACCAACTATCTTAGGGTCTAGGGTGGGGGGGGAGGATGGCACCCTTTTATATACCTTTAAAACTGAAAGGGAAACAGAAGTGAACCACTCTGCTTAGTGTAGGTACGCGAAGTCGAGGCGGACGTCGTCGCGGCAGCGACGACGGACGCCGAGATGAGACCGTGACATCAAAGCCTCACCACCTTAGTGTACGCGAAGTCGAGGCGGACGTCGTCGCGGCAGCGACGACGGACTCCGAGACTAGCCCGTGACATCAGAGCCTCACCAGGTTAGTGTACGCGAAGTAGAGGCGGACGTCGTCGCAGCAGCGACTACGGACGCCGAGACGAGCCCGTGACATCAAAGCCTCACCAGCTTAGTGTACGCGAAGTCGAGGCGAACGTCGTTGCGGCAGCGACGACGGACGCCGAGACGAGCCCGAGACATCAGAGCCTCACCAACTATCTTAGGGTTTAGCGTGGGGGGGGGGGGAGGATGGCACCCTTTTATATACGTTTCAAAATGAAAGGGAAACAGAAGTGAATCACTGTGCTTAGTGTAGGTACGCGAAGTCGAGGCGGACGTCGTCGCGGCGGCGACGACGGACGCCGAGACGAGCTCGTGACATCAAAGCCTCACCAGCTTAGTGTACGCGAAGTCGAGGCAGACGTCGTCGCAGCAGCGACAACGGACGCTGACACGAGCCCATGACATCAGAGCCTCACCAGTTTAGTGTACGCGAAGTAGAGGCGGACGTCGTCACGGCAGCGACGACGGACGCCGAGATGAGCCCGTGACATCAGAGCCTCACCAGCTTAGTGTACGCGAAGTCGAGGCAGACGTCGTCGCGGCAGCGACAACGGACGCCGAGACGAGCCCGTGACATCAGAGCCTCACCAACTATCTTAGGGTTTAGGGTGGGGGGGAGGATGGCACCCTTTTATATACCTTTAAAACTGAAAGGGAAACAGAAGTGAACCACTCTGCTTAGTGTAGGTACGCGAAGTCGAGGCGGACGTCGTCGCGGCAGCGACGACGGACGCCGAGATGAGACCGTGACATCAAAGCCTCACCACCTTAGTGTCCGCGAAGTCGAGGCGGACGTCGTCGCGGCAGCGACGACAGACGCCGAGACTAGCCCGTGACATCAGAGCCTCACCAGGTTAGTGTACGCGAAGTCGAGGCGGACATCGTCGTGGCAGCGATGACAGACGCCGAGATGAGCCCCTGACATCAAAGCCTCACCATCTTAGTGTACGCGAAGTCGAGACGGACGTCGTCGCGGCAGCGACGACGGACGCCGAGACGAGCCCGTGACATAAGAGCCACACCAGCTTACTGTACGAGAAGTCGAGGCGGACGTCGTCGCGGCAACGACGACGGACGCAGAGATGGGCCCGTGACATCAAAGCCTCACCAAACTTGTGTACGCGAAGTCGAGGCGGACGTCATCGCGGCAGCGACGACGGACGCTGAGACGAGCCCGTGATATCAGAGCCTCACCAGCTATCTTACGGTTTAGGGCGGGGGCGGGGGTGGGAGGATGGCACCCTTTTATATACCTTTCAAAATGAAAGGGAAACAGAAGTGAACCACTGTGCTTAGTGTAGGTACGCGAAGTCGAGGCGGACGTCATCGCGGCAGCGACGACGGACGCCGAGATGAGACCGTGACATCAAAGCATCACCAGCTTAGTGTACGCGAAGTCGAGGCGGACGTCGTCGCGGCAGCGACGACGGACGCCGAGACGAGCCCGTGACATCAGAGCCTCACTAGCTTAGTGTACGCGAAGTCGAGGCGGACGTCGTCGCGGCAGCGTCGACGGACGCCGAGACGAGCCCGTGACATCAGAGCCTCACCAGCTTAGTGTACGCGAAGTCGAGGCGGACGTCGTCGCGGCAGCGACGATGGACGCCGAGACGAGCCCGTGACATCAGAGCCTCACCAGCTTAGTGTAAGCGAAGTCGAGGCGGACGTCGTCGCGGCAGCGACGACGGACGCCGAGACGAGCCCGTGAGATCAGAGCCTCACCAGCTTAGTGTACGCGAAGTCGAGGCGGACGTCGTCGCAGCAGCGACGATGGACGCCGAGACGAGCCCGTGACATCAAAGCCTCACCAGCTTAGTGTACGCGAACTCGAGGCGAACGTCGTCGCGGTAGCGAAGACGGACGCCGAGACGAGCCCGTGACATCAGAGCCTCACCAGCTATCTTAGGGTTTAGGGTGGGGGGGAGGATGGCACCCTTTTATATACCTTTCAAAATGAAAGGGAAACAGAAATGAATCACTGTGCTTAGTGTAGGTACGCGAAGTCGAGGCGGACGTCGTCGCGGCAGCGACGACGGACGCCGAGATGAGACCGTGACATCAAAGCCTCACCAGCTTAATGTACGCGAAGTGAACCACTGTGCTTAGTGTAGGTACGCGAAGTTGAGGCGGACGTCGTCGCGGCAGCGACGACGGATGCCGAGACGAGCCCGTGACATCAAAGCCTCACGAGCTTAGTGTACGCGAAGTCGAGGCAGACGTCGTCGCGGCAGCGACGACGGACGCCGAGACGAGCCCGTGACATCAGAGCCTCACATGTTTTGTGTACGCGAAGTCGAGGCAGACGTCGTCGCGGCAGCGACAACGGACGCTGACACGAGCCCATGACATCAGAGCCTCACCAGCTTAGTGTACGCGAAGTAGTGGCGGACGTCGTCGCGGCAGCGACGACGGACGCCGAGATGAGCCCGTGACATCAGAGCCTCACCAGCTTAGTGTACGCGAAGTCGAGGCGGACGTCGTCGCGGCAGCGACAACGGACGCCGAGACGAGCCCGTGACATCAGAGCCTCACCAACTATCTTAGGGTCTAGGGTGGGGGGGGAGGATGGCACCCTTTTATATACCTTTAAAACTGAAAGGGAAACAGAAGTGAACCACTCTGCTTAGTGTAGGTACGCGAAGTCGAGGCGGACGTCGTCGCGGCAGCGACGACGGACGCCGAGATGAGACCGTGACATCAAAGCCTCACCACCTTAGTGTACGCGAAGTCGAGGCGGACGTCGTCGCGGCAGCGACGACGGACTCCGAGACTAGCCCGTGACATCAGAGCCTCACCAGGTTAGTGTACGCGAAGTAGAGGCGGACGTCGTCGCAGCAGCGACTACGGACGCCGAGACGAGCCCGTGACATCAAAGCCTCACCAGCTTAGTGTACGCGAAGTCGAGGCGAACGTCGTTGCGGCAGCGACGACGGACGCCGAGACGAGCCCGAGACATCAGAGCCTCACCAACTATCTTAGGGTTTAGCGTGGGGGGGGGGAGGATGGCACCCTTTTATATACGTTTCAAAATGAAAGGGAAACAGAAGTGAATCACTGTGCTTAGTGTAGGTACGCGAAGTCGAGGCGGACGTCGTCGCGGCGGCGACGACGGACGCCGAGACGAGCTCGTGACATCAAAGCCTCACCAGCTTAGTGTACGCGAAGTCGAGGCAGACGTCGTCGCAGCAGCGACAACGGACGCTGACACGAGCCCATGACATCAGAGCCTCACCAGTTTAGTGTACGCGAAGTAGAGGCGGACGTCGTCACGGCAGCGACGACGGACGCCGAGATGAGCCCGTGACATCAGAGCCTCACCAGCTTAGTGTACGCGAAGTCGAGGCGGACGTTGTCGCGGCAGCGACAACGGACGCCGAGACGAGCCCGTGACATCAGAGCCTCACCAACTATCTTAGGGTTTAGGGTGGGGGAGGAGGATGGCACCCTTTTATATACCTTTAAAACTGAAAGGGAAACAGAAGTGAACCACTCTGCTTAGTGTAGGTACGCGAAGTCGAGGCGGACATCGTCGCGGCAGCGACGACGGACGCCGAGATGAGACCGTGACATCAAAGCCTCACCAGCTTAGTATACGCGAAGTCGAGGCGGACGTCGTCGCGGCAGCGACGACGGACGCCGAGACTAGCCCGTGACATCAGAGCCTCACCAGGTTAGTGTACGCGAAGTAGAGGCGGACGTCGTCGCAGCAGCGACTACGGACGCCGAGACGAGCCCGTGACATCAAAGCCTCAGCAGCTTAGTGTACGCGAAGTCGAGGCGAACGTCGTCGCGGCAGCGACGACGGACGCCGAGACGAGCCCGAGACATCAGAGCCTCACCAACTATCTTAGGGTTTAGCGTGGGGGGGAGGATGGCACCCTTTTATATACGTTTCAAAATGAAAGGGAAACAGAAGTGAACCACTGTGCTTAGTGTAGGTACGCGAAGTCGAGGCGGACGTCGTCGCGGCAGCGACGACGGACGCCGAGACGAGCTCGTGACATCAAAGCCTCACCAGCTTAGTGTACGCGAAGTCGAGGCGGACGTCGTCGCGGCAGCGACGACGGACGCCGAGACGAGCCCGTGACATAAGAGCCTCACCAGGTTACTGTACGCGAAGTCGAGGCGAACGTCGTCGTGGCAGCGACGACGGACGCCGAGACGAGCCCGTGACATCAGAGCGTCACCAGCTATCTTAGGGTTTAGCGTGGGGGGAGGATGGCACCCTTTTATATACCTTTCAAAATGAAAGGGAAACAGAAGTGAACCACTGTGCTTAGTGTAGGTACGCGAAGGCGAGGCGGACGTCGTCGCAGCAGCGACGACGGACGCCGAGACGAGCCCGTGACATCAAAGCCTCACCAGCTTAGTGTACGCGAAGTCGAGGCGGACATCGTCGCGGCAGCGATGACGAACGTCGAGACGAGCCAGTGACATCAGAGCCTCACCAGCTATCTTACGGTTTATGGCGGGGGGGGGGGGTGGGAGGATGGCGCACTTTTATATACCTTTCAAAATGAAAAGGAAACAGAAGTGAACCACTGTGCTTAGTGTAGGTACGCGAAAGCGAGGCGGACGTCGTCGCGGCAGCGACGACGGACGCCGAGACGAGCCCGTGACATCAAGCATCACCAGCTTAGTGTACGCGAAGTCGAGGCGAACGTCGTCGCGGCAGCGACGATGGACGCCCAGAAGAGCCCGTGACATCAAAGCCTCACCAGCTTAGTGTACGCGAAGGCGAGGCGGACGTCGTCTCGGCAGCGACGACGGACGCCGAGACGAGCCCGTGACATCAAAGCATCACCAGCTTAGTGTACGCAAAGTCGAGGCGGACTTCGTGGCGGCAGCGATGACGGACGCCGAGACGAGCCCGTGACATCAGAGCCTCACCAGCTTAGTGTACGCGAAGTCGAGGCAGACTTCGTCGCGGCAGCGACGACGGACGCCGAGACGAGCCCGTGACATCAGAGCCTCACCAGCTTAGTGTACGCGAAGTCGAGGCGGAAGTCGTCGCGGTAGCGACGATGGACGCCGAGACGAGCCCGTGACATCAGAGCCTCACCAGCTTAGTGTACGCGAAGTCGAGGCGGACGTCGTCGCGGCAGCGACGACGGACGCCGAGACGAGCCCGTGACATCAGAGGCTCACCAGCTATCTTAAGGTTTAGGGTGGGGGGGGAGGATGGCACCCTTTTATATACCTTTCAAAATGAAAGGGAAACAGAAGTGAACCACTGTGCTTAGTGTAGGTACGCGAAGTTGAGGCGGACGTCGTCGCGGCAGCGACGACGGATGCCGAGACGAGCCCGTGACATCAAAGCCTCACGCGCTTAGTGTACGCGAAGTCGAGGCAGACGTCGTCGCGGCAGCGACGACGGACGCCGAGACGAGCCCGTGACATCAGAGCCTCACATGTTTTGTGTACGCGAAGTCGAGGCAGACGTCGTCGCGGCAGCGACAACGGACGCTGACACGAGCCCATGACATCAGAGCCTCACCAGCTTAGTGTACGCGAAGTAGAGGCGGACGTCGTCGCGGCAGCGACGACGGACGCCGAGATGAGCCCGTGACATCAGAGCCTCACCAGCTTAGTGTACGCGAAGTCGAGGCGGACGTCGTCGCGGCAGCGACAACGGAAGCCGAGACGAGCCCGTGACATCAGAGCCTCACCAACTATCTTAGGGTTTAGGGTGGGGGGGGAGGATGGCACCCTTTTATATACCTTTAAAACTGAAAGGGAAACAGAAGTGAACCACTCTGCTTAGTGTAGGTACGCGAAGTCGAGGCGGACGTCGTTGCGGCAGCGACGACGGACGCCGAGATGAGACCGTGACATCAAAGCCTCACCAGCTTAGTGTACGCGAAGTCGAGGCGGACGTCGTCGCGGCAGCCACGACGGACGCCGAGACTAGCCCGTGACATTAGAGCCTCACAAGGTTAGTGTACACGAAGTAGAGGAGGACGTCGTCGCAGCAGCGAATACGGACGCCGAGACGAGCCCGTGACATCAAAGCCACAACAGCTTAGTGTACGCGAAGTCGAGGCGAACGTCGTCGCGGCAGCGACGACGGATGCCGACACAAGCCCGAGACATCAGAGCCTCACCAACTATCTTAGGGTTTAGCGTGGGGGGGAGGATGGCACCCTTTTATATACGTTTCAAAATGAAAGGGAAACAGAAGTGAACCACTGTGCTTAGTGTAGGTACGCGAAGTCGAGGCGGACGTCGTCGCGGCAGCGACGACGGACGCCGAGACGAGCTCGTGACATCAAAGCCTCACCAGCTTAGTGTACGCGAAGTCGAGGCGGACGTCGTCGCGGCAGCGACGACGGACGCCGAGACGAGCCCGTGACATAAGAGCCTCACCAGCTTACTGTACGCGAAGTCGAGGCGAAAGTCGTCGTGGCAGCGACGACGGACGCCGAGACGAGCCCGTGACATCAGAGCGTCACCAGCTATCTTAGGGTTTAGCGTGGGGGGGAGGATGGCACCCTTTTATATACCTTTCAAAATGACAGGGAAACAGAAGTGAACCACTGTGCTTAGTGTAGGTACGCGAAGGCGAGGCGGACACCGTCGCAGCAGCGACGACGGACGCCGAGACGAGCCCGTGACATCAAAGCCTCACCAGCTTAGTGTACGCGAAGTTGAGGCGGACATCGTCGCAGCAGCGATGACGAACGTCGAGACGAGCCAGTGACATCAGAGCCTCACCAGCTATCTTACGGTTTATGGCGGGGGGGGGGGGGTGGGAGGATGGCGCACTTTTATATACCTTTCAAAATGAAAAGGAAACAGAAGTGAACCACTGTGCTTAGTGTAGGTACGCGAAAGCGAGGCGGACGTCGTCGCGGCAGCGACGACGGACGCCGAGACGAGCCCGTGACATCAAAGCCTCACCAGTTTAGTGTACGCGAAGTCGAGGCGGACGTCGTCGCGGAAGCGACGATGGACGCCCAGAAGAGCCCGTGACATCAAAGCCTCACCAGCTTAGTGTACGCGAACTCGAGGCGAACGTCGTCGCGGTAGCGAAGACGGACGCCGAGACGAGGCCGTGACATCAGAGCCTCACCAGCTATCTTAGGGTTTAGGGTGGGGGGGAGGATGGCACCCTTTTATATACCTTTCAAAATGAAAGGGAAACAGAAGTGAATCACTGTGCTTAGTGTAGGTACGCGAAGTCGAGGCGGACGTCGTCGCGGCAGCGACGACGAACGCAGACACGAGCCCGTGACATCAAAGACTCACCAGCTTGGTGTACGCGAAGTCGAGGCGGACTTCGTTGCGGCAGCGACGACGGACGCCGAGACGAGCCCGTGACATCAGAGCCTCACCAGCTTAGTGTACGCGAAGTCGAGGCGGACGTCGTCGCGGTAGCGACGACGGACGCCGAGACGAGTCCGTGACATCAGAGCCTCACCAGCTTAGTGTACGCGAAGTCAAGGCGGACGTCGTCGTGGCAGCGACGACGGACGCCGAGACGAGCCCGTGACATCAAAGCCTCATCAGCTTAGTGTACGCGAAGTCGAGGCGAACGTCGTCGCGGCAGCGACGACGGACGCCAAGACAAGCTTGTGACATCAGAGCCTCAGCAGCTATCTTAGGGTTTAGGGTGGGGGGGGAGGATGGCACCCTTTTATATACCTTTCAAAATGAAAGGGAAACATAACTGAACCACTGTGCTTAGTGTAGGTACGCGAAGTCGAGGCGGACGTCGTCGCGGCAGCGACGACGGACGCCGAGATGAGACCGTGACATCAAAGCCTCACCAACTTAGTGTACGCGAAGTCGAGGCGGACGTTGTCGCGGAAGCGACAACGGACGCCAAGATGAGCCCGTGACATCAGAGCCTCACCAGCTTAGTGTACGCGAAGTAGAGGCGGACGTCGTCGCGGCAGCGACGACGGACGCCGAGACGAGCCCGTGACATCAAAGCCTCACCAGCTTAGTGTACGCAAAGTCGAGGCGAACGTCGTCGCGGCAGCGACGATGGACTCCGAGACAAGCCCGTGATATCAGAGCCTCAACAGCTATCTTAGGGTTTAGGGTGGGGGGGAGGATGGAACCCTTTTATATATCTTTCAAAATGAAAGGGAAACAGAAGTGAACCACTGTGCTTAGTGTAGGTACGCGAAGTCGAGGCGGACGTCGTCGTGGCAACGACGACGAACGCAGAGACGAGCCCGTGACATCAAAGACTCACCAGCTTGGTTTACGCGAAGTCGAGGCGGACGTCGTCGCGGCAGCGACGACGGACGCAAAGACGAGCCCGTGACATCAGAGCCTCACCAGCTATCTTACGGTTTAGGGCAGGGGGGGTGGGAGGATGGCACACTTTTATATACCTTTCAAAATGAAAAGGAAACAAAAGTGAACCACTGTGCTTAGTGTAGGTACGCGAAGGCGAGGCGGACGTCGTCGCGGCAGCGACGACGAACGCCGAGACGAGCCCGTGACATCAAAGCCTCACCAGCTTAGTGTACGCGAAGTCGAGGCGGACTTCGTTGCGGCAGCGACGACGGACGCCGAGACGAGCCCGTGACATCAGAGCCTCACCAGCTTAGTGTACGCGAAGTCGAGGCGGACGTCGTCGCGGTAGCGACGACGGACGCCGAGACGAGTCCGTGACATCAGAGCCTCACCAGCTTAGTGTACGCGAATTCAAGGAGGACGTCGTCGCGGCAGCGACGACGGACGCCGAGACGAGCCCGTGACATCAAAGCCTCATCAGCTTAGTGTACGCGAAGTCGAGGCGGATTTCGTTGCGGCAGCGACGACGGACGCCGAGACGAGCCCGTGACATCAGAGCCTCACCAGCTTAGTGTACGCGAAGTCGAGGCGGACGTCGTCACGGCAGCGATGACGGACGCCGAGACGAGCCCGTGACATCAGAGCCTCACCAACTATCTTAGGGTTTAGGTTGGGGGGGGATGGCACCCTTTTATATACCTTTCAAAATGAAAGGGAAACAGAAGTGAACCACTGTGCTTAGTGTAGGTACGCGAAGTCGAGGCGGACGTCATCGCGGCAGCGACGACGGACGCCGAGATGAGACCTTGACATCAAAGCATCACCAGCTTAGTGTACGCGAAGTCGAGGCGGACTTCGTGGCGGCAGCGATGACGGACGCCGAGACGAGCCCGTGACATCAGAGCCTCACCAGCTTAGTGTACGCGAAGTCGAGGCAGACTTCGTCGCGGCAGCGACGACGGACGCCGAGACGAGCCCGTGACATCAGAGCCTCACCAGCTTAGTGTACGCGAAGTCGAGGCGGAAGTCGTCGCGGTAGCGACGATGGACGCCGAGACGAGCCCGTGACATCAGAGCCTCACCAGCTTAGTGTACGCGAAGTCGAGGCGGACGTCGTCGCGGCAGCGACGACGGACGCCGAGACGAGCCCGTGACATCAGAGGCTCACCAGCTATCTTAAGGTTTAGGGTGGGGGGGGAGGATGGCACCCTTTTATATACCTTTCAAAATGAAAGGGAAACAGAAGTGAACCACTGTGCTTAGTGTAGGTACGCGAAGTTGAGGCGGACGTCGTCGCGGCAGCGACGACGGATGCCGAGACGAGCCCGTGACATCAAAGCCTCACGCGCTTAGTGTACGCGAAGTCGAGGCAGACGTCGTCGCGGCAGCGACGACGGACGCCGAGACGAGCCCGTGACATCAGAGCCTCACATGTTTTGTGTACGCGAAGTCGAGGCAGACGTCGTCGCGGCAGCGACAACGGACGCTGACACGAGCCCATGACATCAGAGCCTCACCAGCTTAGTGTACGCGAAGTAGAGGCGGACGTCGTCGCGGCAGCGACGACGGACGCCGAGATGAGCCCGTGACATCAGAGCCTCACCAGCTTAGTGTACGCGAAGTCGAGGCGGACGTCGTCGCGGCAGCGACAACGGAAGCCGAGACGAGCCCGTGACATCAGAGCCTCACCAACTATCTTAGGGTTTAGGGTGGGGGGGGAGGATGGCACCCTTTTATATACCTTTAAAACTGAAAGGGAAACAGAAGTGAACCACTCTGCTTAGTGTAGGTACGCGAAGTCGAGGCGGACGTCGTTGCGGCAGCGACGACGGACGCCGAGATGAGACCGTGACATCAAAGCCTCACCAGCTTAGTGTACGCGAAGTCGAGGCGGACGTCGTCGCGGCAGCCACGACGGACGCCGAGACTAGCCCGTGACATTAGAGCCTCACAAGGTTAGTGTACACGAAGTAGAGGAGGACGTCGTCGCAGCAGCGAATACGGACGCCGAGACGAGCCCGTGACATCAAAGCCACAACAGCTTAGTGTACGCGAAGTCGAGGCGAACGTCGTCGCGGCAGCGACGACGGATGCCGACACAAGCCCGAGACATCAGAGCCTCACCAACTATCTTAGGGTTTAGCGTGGGGGGGAGGATGGCACCCTTTTATATACGTTTCAAAATGAAAGGGAAACAGAAGTGAACCACTGTGCTTAGTGTAGGTACGCGAAGTCGAGGCGGACGTCGTCGCGGCAGCGACGACGGACGCCGAGACGAGCTCGTGACATCAAAGCCTCACCAGCTTAGTGTACGCGAAGTCGAGGCGGACGTCGTCGCGGCAGCGACGACGGACGCCGAGACGAGCCCGTGACATAAGAGCCTCACCAGCTTACTGTACGCGAAGTCGAGGCGAAAGTCGTCGTGGCAGCGACGACGGACGCCGAGACGAGCCCGTGACATCAGAGCGTCACCAGCTATCTTAGGGTTTAGCGTGGGGGGGAGGATGGCACCCTTTTATATACCTTTCAAAATGACAGGGAAACAGAAGTGAACCACTGTGCTTAGTGTAGGTACGCGAAGGCGAGGCGGACACCGTCGCAGCAGCGACGACGGACGCCGAGACGAGCCCGTGACATCAAAGCCTCACCAGCTTAGTGTACGCGAAGTTGAGGCGGACATCGTCGCAGCAGCGATGACGAACGTCGAGACGAGCCAGTGACATCAGAGCCTCACCAGCTATCTTACGGTTTATGGCGGGGGGGGGGGGGGTGGGAGGATGGCGCACTTTTATATACCTTTCAAAATGAAAAGGAAACAGAAGTGAACCACTGTGCTTAGTGTAGGTACGCGAAAGCGAGGCGGACGTCGTCGCGGCAGCGACGACGGACGCCGAGACGAGCCCGTGACATCAAAGCCTCACCAGTTTAGTGTACGCGAAGTCGAGGCGGACGTCGTCGCGGAAGCGACGATGGACGCCCAGAAGAGCCCGTGACATCAAAGCCTCACCAGCTTAGTGTACGCGAACTCGAGGCGAACGTCGTCGCGGTAGCGAAGACGGACGCCGAGACGAGGCCGTGACATCAGAGCCTCACCAGCTATCTTAGGGTTTAGGGTGGGGGGGAGGATGGCACCCTTTTATATACCTTTCAAAATGAAAGGGAAACAGAAGTGAATCACTGTGCTTAGTGTAGGTACGCGAAGTCGAGGCGGACGTCGTCGCGGCAGCGACGACGAACGCAGACACGAGCCCGTGACATCAAAGACTCACCAGCTTGGTGTACGCGAAGTCGAGGCGGACTTCGTTGCGGCAGCGACGACGGACGCCGAGACGAGCCCGTGACATCAGAGCCTCACCAGCTTAGTGTACGCGAAGTCGAGGCGGACGTCGTCGCGGTAGCGACGACGGACGCCGAGACGAGTCCGTGACATCAGAGCCTCACCAGCTTAGTGTACGCGAAGTCAAGGCGGACGTCGTCGTGGCAGCGACGACGGACGCCGAGACGAGCCCGTGACATCAAAGCCTCATCAGCTTAGTGTACGCGAAGTCGAGGCGAACGTCGTCGCGGCAGCGACGACGGACGCCAAGACAAGCTTGTGACATCAGAGCCTCAGCAGCTATCTTAGGGTTTAGGGTGGGGGGGGAGGATGGCACCCTTTTATATACCTTTCAAAATGAAAGGGAAACATAACTGAACCACTGTGCTTAGTGTAGGTACGCGAAGTCGAGGCGGACGTCGTCGCGGCAGCGACGACGGACGCCGAGATGAGACCGTGACATCAAAGCCTCACCAACTTAGTGTACGCGAAGTCGAGGCGGACGTTGTCGCGGAAGCGACAACGGACGCCAAGATGAGCCCGTGACATCAGAGCCTCACCAGCTTAGTGTACGCGAAGTAGAGGCGGACGTCGTCGCGGCAGCGACGACGGACGCCGAGACGAGCCCGTGACATCAAAGCCTCACCAGCTTAGTGTACGCAAAGTCGAGGCGAACGTCGTCGCGGCAGCGACGATGGACTCCGAGACAAGCCCGTGATATCAGAGCCTCAACAGCTATCTTAGGGTTTAGGGTGGGGGGGAGGATGGAACCCTTTTATATATCTTTCAAAATGAAAGGGAAACAGAAGTGAACCACTGTGCTTAGTGTAGGTACGCGAAGTCGAGGCGGACGTCGTCGTGGCAACGACGACGAACGCAGAGACGAGCCCGTGACATCAAAGACTCACCAGCTTGGTTTACGCGAAGTCGAGGCGGACGTCGTCGCGGCAGCGACGACGGACGCAAAGACGAGCCCGTGACATCAGAGCCTCACCAGCTATCTTACGGTTTAGGGCAGGGGGGGTGGGAGGATGGCACACTTTTATATACCTTTCAAAATGAAAAGGAAACAAAAGTGAACCACTGTGCTTAGTGTAGGTACGCGAAGGCGAGGCGGACGTCGTCGCGGCAGCGACGACGAACGCCGAGACGAGCCCGTGACATCAAAGCCTCACCAGCTTAGTGTACGCGAAGTCGAGGCGGACTTCGTTGCGGCAGCGACGACGGACGCCGAGACGAGCCCGTGACATCAGAGCCTCACCAGCTTAGTGTACGCGAAGTCGAGGCGGACGTCGTCGCGGTAGCGACGACGGACGCCGAGACGAGTCCGTGACATCAGAGCCTCACCAGCTTAGTGTACGCGAATTCAAGGAGGACGTCGTCGCGGCAGCGACGACGGACGCCGAGACGAGCCCGTGACATCAAAGCCTCATCAGCTTAGTGTACGCGAAGTCGAGGCGGATTTCGTTGCGGCAGCGACGACGGACGCCGAGACGAGCCCGTGACATCAGAGCCTCACCAGCTTAGTGTACGCGAAGTCGAGGCGGACGTCGTCACGGCAGCGATGACGGACGCCGAGACGAGCCCGTGACATCAGAGCCTCACCAACTATCTTAGGGTTTAGGTTGGGGGGGGATGGCACCCTTTTATATACCTTTCAAAATGAAAGGGAAACAGAAGTGAACCACTGTGCTTAGTGTAGGTACGCGAAGTCGAGGCGGACGTCATCGCGGCAGCGACGACGGACGCCGAGATGAGACCTTGACATCAAAGCATCACCAGCTTAGTGTACGCAAAGTCGAGGCGGACTTCGTGGCGGCAGCGATGACGGACGCCGAGACGAGCCCGTGACATCAGAGCCTCACCAGCTTAGTGTACGCGAAGTCGAGGCGGACGTCGTCGCGGTAGCGACGACGGACGCCGAGACGAGTCCGTGACATCAGAGCCTCACCAGCTTAGTCTACGCGAAGTCAAGGAGGACGTCGTTGCGGCAGCGACGACGGACGCCGAGACGAGCCCGTGACATCAAAGCCTCATCAGCTTAGTGTACGCGAAGTCGAGGCGGACTTCGTTGCGGCAGCGACGACGGACGCCGAGACGAGCCCGTGACATCAGAGCCTCACCAGCTTAGTGTACGCGAAGTCGAGGCGGACGTCGTCGCGGCAGCGATGACGGACGCCGAGACGAGCCCGTGACATCAGAGCCTCACCAACTATCTTAGGGTTTAGGCTGGGGGGGGATGGCACCCTTTTATATACCTTTCAAAATGAAAGGGAAACAGAAGTCAAACATTGTGCTTAGTGTAGGTACGCGAAGTCGAGGCGGACGTCGTCGCGGCAGCGACGACGGACGCCGAGATGACACCGTGACATCAAAGCCTCACCAGCTTAGTGTACGCGAAGTCGAGGCGAACGTCGTCGCGGCAGCGATGACGGACGCCGAGACGAGCCCGTGACATCAGAGCCTCACCAGCTTAGTGTACGCGAAGTCGAGGCCGACATCGTCGCGGCAGCGATGACGGACGCCGAGACGAGCCCCTGACATCAAAGCCTCACCATCTTAGTGTACGCGAAGTCGAGGCGGACGTCGTCGCGGCAGCGACGACGGACGCCGAGACGAGCCCGTGACATAAGAGCCTCACCAGATTACTGTACGAGAAGTCGAGGCGGACGTCGTCGCGGCAACGACGACGGACGCAGAGATGGGCCCGTGACATCAAAGCCTCACAAAACTTGTGTACGCGTAGTCGAGGCGGACGTCGCGGCAGCGACGACGGACGCTGAGACGAGCCCGTGACATCAAAGCCTCACCAGCTATCTTACGGTTTAGGGCGGGGGGGGGGGGGTGGTGGGAGGATGGCACCCTTTTATATACCTTTCAAAATGAAAGGGAAACAGAAGTGAACCACTGTGCTTAGTGTAGGTACGCGAAGTCGAGGCGGACGTCGTCGCGGCAGCGACGACGGACGCCGAGATGAGACCGTGACATCAAAGCCTCACCAGCTTAATGTACGCGAAGTGAACCACTGTGCTTAGTGTAGGTACGCGAAGTTAAGGCGGACGTCGTCGCGGCAGCGACGACGGATGCCGAGACGAGCCCGTGACATCAAAGCCTCACGAGCTTAGTGTACGCGAAGTCGAGGCAGACGTCGTCGCGGCAGCGACGACGGACGCCGAGACGAGCCCGTGACATCAGAGCCTCACATGTTTTGTGTACGCGAAGTCGAGGCAGACGTCGTCGCGGCAGCGACAACGGACGCTGACACGAGCCCATGACATCAGAGCCTCACCAGCTTAGTGTACGCGAAGTAGTGGCGGACGTCATCGCGGCAGCGACGACGGACGCCGAGATGAGCCCGTGACATCAGAGCCTCACCAGCTTAGTGTACGCGAAGTCGAGGCAGACGTCGTCGCGGCAGCGACAACGGACGCCGAGACGAGCCCGTGACATCAGAGCCTCACCAACTATCTTAGGGTTTAGGGTGGGGGGGAGGATGGCACCCTTTTATATACCTTTAAAACTGAAAGGGAAACAGAAGTGAACCACTCTGCTTAGTGTAGGTACGCGAAGTCGAGGCGGACGTCGTCGCGGCAGCGACGACGGACGCCGAGATGAGACCGTGACATCAAAGCCTCACCACCTTAGTGTCCGCGAAGTCGAGGCGGACGTCGTCGCGGCAGCGACGACAGACGCCGAGACTAGCCCGTGACATCAGAGCCTCACCAGGTTAGTGTACGCGAAGTCGAGGCGGACATCGTCGTGGCAGCGATGACAGACGCCGAGATGAGCCCCTGACATCAAAGCCTCACCATCTTAGTGTACGCGAAGTCGAGACGGACGTCGTCGCGGCAGCGACGACGGACGCCGAGACGAGCCCGTGACATAAGAGCCACACCAGCTTACTGTACGAGAAGTCGAGGCGGACGTCGTCGCGGCAACGACGACGGACGCAGAGATGGGCCCGTGACATCAAAGCCTCACCAAACTTGTGTACGCGAAGTCGAGGCGGACGTCATCGCGGCAGCGACGACGGACGCTGAGACGAGCCCGTGATATCAGAGCCTCACCAGCTATCTTACGGTTTAGGGCGGGGGCGGGGGTGGGAGGATGGCACCCTTTTATATACCTTTCAAAATGAAAGGGAAACAGAAGTGAACCACTGTGCTTAGTGTAGGTACGCGAAGTCGAGGCGGACGTCATCGCGGCAGCGACGACGGACGCCGAGATGAGACCGTGACATCAAAGCATCACCAGCTTAGTGTACGCGAAGTCGAGGCGGACGTCGTCGCGGCAGCGACGACGGACGCCGAGACGAGCCCGTGACATCAGAGCCTCACTAGCTTAGTGTACGCGAAGTCGAGGCGGACGTCGTCGCGGCAGCGTCGACGGACGCCGAGACGAGCCCGTGACATCAGAGCCTCACCAGCTTAGTGTACGCGAAGTCGAGGCGGACGTCGTCGCGGCAGCGACGATGGACGCCGAGACGAGCCCGTGACATCAGAGCCTCACCAGCTTAGTGTAAGCGAAGTCGAGGCGGACGTCGTCGCGGCAGCGACGACGGACGCCGAGACGAGCCCGTGAGATCAGAGCCTCACCAGCTTAGTGTACGCGAAGTCGAGGCGGACGTCGTCGCAGCAGCGACGATGGACGCCGAGACGAGCCCGTGACATCAAAGCCTCACCAGCTTAGTGTACGCGAACTCGAGGCGAACGTCGTCGCGGTAGCGAAGACGGACGCCGAGACGAGCCCGTGACATCAGAGCCTCACCAGCTATCTTAGGGTTTAGGGTGGGGGGGAGGATGGCACCCTTTTATATACCTTTCAAAATGAAAGGGAAACAGAAATGAATCACTGTGCTTAGTGTAGGTACGCGAAGTCGAGGCGGACGTCGTCGCGGCAGCGACGACGGACGCCGAGATGAGACCGTGACATCAAAGCCTCACCAGCTTAATGTACGCGAAGTGAACCACTGTGCTTAGTGTAGGTACGCGAAGTTGAGGCGGACGTCGTCGCGGCAGCGACGACGGATGCCGAGACGAGCCCGTGACATCAAAGCCTCACGAGCTTAGTGTACGCGAAGTCGAGGCAGACGTCGTCGCGGCAGCGACGACGGACGCCGAGACGAGCCCGTGACATCAGAGCCTCACATGTTTTGTGTACGCGAAGTCGAGGCAGACGTCGTCGCGGCAGCGACAACGGACGCTGACACGAGCCCATGACATCAGAGCCTCACCAGCTTAGTGTACGCGAAGTAGTGGCGGACGTCGTCGCGGCAGCGACGACGGACGCCGAGATGAGCCCGTGACATCAGAGCCTCACCAGCTTAGTGTACGCGAAGTCGAGGCGGACGTCGTCGCGGCAGCGACAACGGACGCCGAGACGAGCCCGTGACATCAGAGCCTCACCAACTATCTTAGGGTCTAGGGTGGGGGGGGAGGATGGCACCCTTTTATATACCTTTAAAACTGAAAGGGAAACAGAAGTGAACCACTCTGCTTAGTGTAGGTACGCGAAGTCGAGGCGGACGTCGTCGCGGCAGCGACGACGGACGCCGAGATGAGACCGTGACATCAAAGCCTCACCACCTTAGTGTACGCGAAGTCGAGGCGGACGTCGTCGCGGCAGCGACGACGGACTCCGAGACTAGCCCGTGACATCAGAGCCTCACCAGGTTAGTGTACGCGAAGTAGAGGCGGACGTCGTCGCAGCAGCGACTACGGACGCCGAGACGAGCCCGTGACATCAAAGCCTCACCAGCTTAGTGTACGCGAAGTCGAGGCGAACGTCGTTGCGGCAGCGACGACGGACGCCGAGACGAGCCCGAGACATCAGAGCCTCACCAACTATCTTAGGGTTTAGCGTGGGGGGGGGGAGGATGGCACCCTTTTATATACGTTTCAAAATGAAAGGGAAACAGAAGTGAATCACTGTGCTTAGTGTAGGTACGCGAAGTCGAGGCGGACGTCGTCGCGGCGGCGACGACGGACGCCGAGACGAGCTCGTGACATCAAAGCCTCACCAGCTTAGTGTACGCGAAGTCGAGGCAGACGTCGTCGCAGCAGCGACAACGGACGCTGACACGAGCCCATGACATCAGAGCCTCACCAGTTTAGTGTACGCGAAGTAGAGGCGGACGTCGTCACGGCAGCGACGACGGACGCCGAGATGAGCCCGTGACATCAGAGCCTCACCAGCTTAGTGTACGCGAAGTCGAGGCGGACGTTGTCGCGGCAGCGACAACGGACGCCGAGACGAGCCCGTGACATCAGAGCCTCACCAACTATCTTAGGGTTTAGGGTGGGGGAGGAGGATGGCACCCTTTTATATACCTTTAAAACTGAAAGGGAAACAGAAGTGAACCACTCTGCTTAGTGTAGGTACGCGAAGTCGAGGCGAACGTCGTCGCGGCAGCGACGACGGACGCCGAGATGAGACCGTGACATCAAAGCCTCACCAGCTTAGTATACGCGAAGTCGAGGCGGACGTCGTCGCGGCAGCGACGACGGACGCCGAGACTAGCCCGTGACATCAGAGCCTCACCAGGTTAGTGTACGCGAAGTAGAGGCGGACGTCGTCGCAGCAGCGACTACGGACGCCGAGACGAGCCCGTGACATCAAAGCCTCAGCAGCTTAGTGTACGCGAAGTCGAGGCGAACGTCGTCGCGGCAGCGACGACGGACGCCGAGACGAGCCCGAGACATCAGAGCCTCACCAACTATCTTAGGGTTTAGCGTGGGGGGGAGGATGGCACCCTTTTATATACGTTTCAAAATGAAAGGGAAACAGAAGTGAACCACTGTGCTTAGTGTAGGTACGCGAAGTCGAGGCGGACGTCGTCGCGGCAGCGACGACGGACGCCGAGACGAGCTCGTGACATCAAAGCCTCACCAGCTTAGTGTACGCGAAGTCGAGGCGGACGTCGTCGCGGCAGCGACGACGGACGCCGAGACGAGCCCGTGACATAAGAGCCTCACCAGGTTACTGTACGCGAAGTCGAGGCGAACGTCGTCGTGGCAGCGACGACGGACGCCGAGACGAGCCCGTGACATCAGAGCGTCACCAGCTATCTTAGGGTTTAGCGTGGGGGGAGGATGGCACCCTTTTATATACCTTTCAAAATGAAAGGGAAACAGAAGTGAACCACTGTGCTTAGTGTAGGTACGCGAAGGCGAGGCGGACGTCGTCGCAGCAGCGACGACGGACGCCGAGACGAGCCCGTGACATCAAAGCCTCACCAGCTTAGTGTACGCGAAGTCGAGGCGGACATCGTCGCGGCAGCGATGACGAACGTCGAGACGAGCCAGTGACATCAGAGCCTCACCAGCTATCTTACGGTTTATGGCGGGGGGGGGGGGGGGTGGGAGGATGGCGCACTTTTATATACCTTTCAAAATGAAAAGGAAACAGAAGTGAACCACTGTGCTTAGTGTAGGTACGCGAAAGCGAGGCGGACGTCGTCGCGGCAGCGACGACGGACGCCGAGACGAGCCCGTGACATCAAGCATCACCAGCTTAGTGTACGCGAAGTCGAGGCGAACGTCGTCGCGGCAGCGACGATGGACGCCCAGAAGAGCCCGTGACATCAAAGCCTCACCAGCTTAGTGTACGCGAAGGCGAGGCGGACGTCGTCTCGGCAGCGACGACGGACGCCGAGACGAGCCCGTGACATCAAAGCCTCACCATCTTAGTGTACGCGAAGTCGAGGCGGACGTCGTCGCGGCAGTGACGACGGACGCCGAGACGAGCCCGTGACATCAAAGCCTCACCAGCTTAGTGTACGCGAAGTCGAGGCAGACTTCGTCGCGGCAGCGACGACGGACGCCGAGACGAGCCCGTGACATCAGAGCCTCACCAGCTTAGTGTACGCGAAGTCGAGGCGGAAGTCGTCGCGGTAGCGACGATGGACGCCGAGACGAGCCCGTGACATCAGAGCCTCACCAGCTTAGTGTACGCGAAGTCGAGGCGGACGTCGTCGCGGCAGCGACGACGGACGCCGAGACGAGCCCGTGACATCAGAGGCTCACCAGCTATCTTAAGGTTTAGGGTGGGGGGGGAGGATGGCACCCTTTTATATACCTTTCAAAATGAAAGGGAAACAGAAGTGAACCACTGTGCTTAGTGTAGGTACGCGAAGTTGAGGCGGACGTCGTCGCGGCAGCGACGACGGATGCCGAGACGAGCCCGTGACATCAAAGCCTCACGCGCTTAGTGTACGCGAAGTCGAGGCAGACGTCGTCGCGGCAGCGACGACGGACGCCGAGACGAGCCCGTGACATCAGAGCCTCACATGTTTTGTGTACGCGAAGTCGAGGCAGACGTCGTCGCGGCAGCGACAACGGACGCTGACACGAGCCCATGACATCAGAGCCTCACCAGCTTAGTGTACGCGAAGTAGAGGCGGACGTCGTCGCGGCAGCGACGACGGACGCCGAGATGAGCCCGTGACATCAGAGCCTCACCAGCTTAGTGTACGCGAACGTTGTCGCGGCAGCGACAACGGACGCCGAGACGAGCCCGTGACATCAGAGCCTCACCAACTATCTTAGGGTTTAGGGTGGGGGAGGAGGATGGCACCCTTTTATATACCTTTAAAACTGAAAGGGAAACAGAAGTGAACCACTCTGCTTAGTGTAGGTACGCGAAGTCGAGGCGAACGTCGTCGCGGCAGCGACGACGGACGCCGAGATGAGACCGTGACATCAAAGCCTCACCAGCTTAGTATACGCGAAGTCGAGGCGGACGTCGTCGCGGCAGCGACGACGGACGCCGAGACTAGCCCGTGACATCAGAGCCTCACCAGGTTAGTGTACGCGAAGTAGAGGCGGACGTCGTCGCAGCAGCGACTACGGACGCCGAGACGAGCCCGTGACATCAAAGCCTCAGCAGCTTAGTGTACGCGAAGTCGAGGCGAACGTCGTCGCGGCAGCGACGACGGACGCCGAGACGAGCCCGAGACATCAGAGCCTCACCAACTATCTTAGGGTTTAGCGTGGGGGGGAGGATGGCACCCTTTTATATACGTTTCAAAATGAAAGGGAAACAGAAGTGAACCACTGTGCTTAGTGTAGGTACGCGAAGTCGAGGCGGACGTCGTCGCGGCAGCGACGACGGACGCCGAGACGAGCTCGTGACATCAAAGCCTCACCAGCTTAGTGTACGCGAAGTCGAGGCGGACGTCGTCGCGGCAGCGACGACGGACGCCGAGACGAGCCCGTGACATAAGAGCCTCACCAGGTTACTGTACGCGAAGTCGAGGCGAACGTCGTCGTGGCAGCGACGACGGACGCCGAGACGAGCCCGTGACATCAGAGCGTCACCAGCTATCTTAGGGTTTAGCGTGGGGGGAGGATGGCACCCTTTTATATACCTTTCAAAATGAAAGGGAAACAGAAGTGAACCACTGTGCTTAGTGTAGGTACGCGAAGGCGAGGCGGACGTCGTCGCAGCAGCGACGACGGACGCCGAGACGAGCCCGTGACATCAAAGCCTCACCAGCTTAGTGTACGCGAAGTCGAGGCGGACATCGTCGCGGCAGCGATGACGAACGTCGAGACGAGCCAGTGACATCAGAGCCTCACCAGCTATCTTACGGTTTATGGCGGGGGGGGGGGGGTGGGAGGATGGCGCACTTTTATATACCTTTCAAAATGAAAAGGAAACAGAAGTGAACCACTGTGCTTAGTGTAGGTACGCGAAAGCGAGGCGGACGTCGTCGCGGCAGCGACGACGGACGCCGAGACGAGCCCGTGACATCAAGCATCACCAGCTTAGTGTACGCGAAGTCGAGGCGAACGTCGTCGCGGCAGCGACGATGGACGCCCAGAAGAGCCCGTGACATCAAAGCCTCACCAGCTTAGTGTACGCGAAGGCGAGGCGGACGTCGTCTCGGCAGCGACGACGGACGCCGAGACGAGCCCGTGACATCAAAGCCTCACCATCTTAGTGTACGCGAAGTCGAGGCGGACGTCGTCGCGGCAGTGACGACGGACGCCGAGACGAGCCCGTGACATCAAAGCCTCACCAGCTTAGTGTACGCGAAGTCGAGGCAGACTTCGTCGCGGCAGCGACGACGGACGCCGAGACGAGCCCGTGACATCAGAGCCTCACCAGCTTAGTGTACGCGAAGTCGAGGCGGAAGTCGTCGCGGTAGCGACGATGGACGCCGAGACGAGCCCGTGACATCAGAGCCTCACCAGCTTAGTGTACGCGAAGTCGAGGCGGACGTCGTCGCGGCAGCGACGACGGACGCCGAGACGAGCCCGTGACATCAGAGGCTCACCAGCTATCTTAAGGTTTAGGGTGGGGGGGGAGGATGGCACCCTTTTATATACCTTTCAAAATGAAAGGGAAACAGAAGTGAACCACTGTGCTTAGTGTAGGTACGCGAAGTTGAGGCGGACGTCGTCGCGGCAGCGACGACGGATGCCGAGACGAGCCCGTGACATCAAAGCCTCACGCGCTTAGTGTACGCGAAGTCGAGGCAGACGTCGTCGCGGCAGCGACGACGGACGCCGAGACGAGCCCGTGACATCAGAGCCTCACATGTTTTGTGTACGCGAAGTCGAGGCAGACGTCGTCGCGGCAGCGACAACGGACGCTGACACGAGCCCATGACATCAGAGCCTCACCAGCTTAGTGTACGCGAAGTAGAGGCGGACGTCGTCGCGGCAGCGACGACGGACGCCGAGATGAGCCCGTGACATCAGAGCCTCACCAGCTTAGTGTACGCGAAGTCGAGGCGGACGTCGTCGCGGCAGCGACAACGGAAGCCGAGACGAGCCCGTGACATCAGAGCCTCACCAACTATCTTAGGGTTTAGGGTGGGGGGGGAGGATGGCACCCTTTTATATACCTTTAAAACTGAAAGGGAAACAGAAGTGAACCACTCTGCTTAGTGTAGGTACGCGAAGTCGAGGCGGACGTCGTTGCGGCAGCGACGACGGACGCCGAGATGAGACCGTGACATCAAAGCCTCACCAGCTTAGTGTACGCGAAGTCGAGGCGGACGTCGTCGCGGCAGCCACGACGGACGCCGAGACTAGCCCGTGACATTAGAGCCTCACAAGGTTAGTGTACACGAAGTAGAGGAGGACGTCGTCGCAGCAGCGAATACGGACGCCGAGACGAGCCCGTGACATCAAAGCCACAACAGCTTAGTGTACGCGAAGTCGAGGCGAACGTCGTCGCGGCAGCGACGACGGATGCCGACACAAGCCCGAGACATCAGAGCCTCACCAACTATCTTAGGGTTTAGCGTGGGGGGGAGGATGGCACCCTTTTATATACGTTTCAAAATGAAAGGGAAACAGAAGTGAACCACTGTGCTTAGTGTAGGTACGCGAAGTCGAGGCGGACGTCGTCGCGGCAGCGACGACGGACGCCGAGACGAGCTCGTGACATCAAAGCCTCACCAGCTTAGTGTACGCGAAGTCGAGGCGGACGTCGTCGCGGCAGCGACGACGGACGCCGAGACGAGCCCGTGACATAAGAGCCTCACCAGCTTACTGTACGCGAAGTCGAGGCGAAAGTCGTCGTGGCAGCGACGACGGACGCCGAGACGAGCCCGTGACATCAGAGCGTCACCAGCTATCTTAGGGTTTAGCGTGGGGGGGAGGATGGCACCCTTTTATATACCTTTCAAAATGACAGGGAAACAGAAGTGAACCACTGTGCTTAGTGTAGGTACGCGAAGGCGAGGCGGACACCGTCGCAGCAGCGACGACGGACGCCGAGACGAGCCCGTGACATCAAAGCCTCACCAGCTTAGTGTACGCGAAGTTGAGGCGGACATCGTCGCAGCAGCGATGAAGAACGTCGAGACGAGCCAGTGACATCAGAGCCTCACCAGCTATCTTACGGTTTATGGCGGGGGGGGGGGGGGGGGTGGGAGGATGGCGCACTTTTATATACCTTTCAAAATGAAAAGGAAACAGAAGTGAACCACTGTGCTTAGTGTAGGTACGCGAAAGCGAGGCGGACGTCGTCGCGGCAGCGACGACGGACGCCGAGACGAGCCCGTGACATCAAAGCCTCACCAGCTTAGTGTACGCGAAGTCGAGGCGGACGTCGTCGCGGAAGCGACGATGGACGCCCAGAAGAGCCCGTGACATCAAAGCCTCACCAGCTTAGTGTACGCGAACTCGAGGCGAACGTCGTCGCGGTAGCGAAGACGGACGCCGAGACGAGCCCGTGACATCAGAGCCTCACCAGCTATCTTAGGGTTTAGGGTGGGGGGGAGGATGGCACCCTTTTATATACCTTTCAAAATGAAAGGGAAACAGAAGTGAATCACTGTGCTTAGTGTAGGTACGCGAAGTCGAGGCGGACGTCGTCGCGGCAGCGACGACGAACGCAGACACGAGCCCGTGACATCAAAGACTCACCAGCTTGGTGTACGCGAAGTCGAGGCGGACTTCGTTGCGGCAGCGACGACGGACGCCGAGACGAGCCCGTGACATCAGAGCCTCACCAGCTTAGTGTACGCGAAGTCGAGGCGGACGTCGTCGCGGTAGCGACGACGGACGCCGAGACGAGTCCGTGACATCAGAGCCTCACCAGCTTAGTGTACGCGAAGTCAAGGCGGACATCGTCGTGGCAGCGACGACGGACGCCGAGACGAGCCCGTGACATCAAAGCCTCATCAGCTTAGTGTACGCGAAGTCGAGGCGAACGTCGTCGCGGCAGCGACGACGGACGCCAAGACAAGCTTGTGACATCAGAGCCTCAGCAGCTATCTTAGGGTTTAGGGTGGGGGGGAGGATGGCACCCTTTTATATACCTTTCAAAATGAAAGGGAAACAGAACTGAACCACTGTGCTTAGTGTAGGTACGCGAAGTCGAGGCGGACGTCGTCGCGGCAGCGACGACGGACGCCGAGATGAGACCGTGACATCAAAGCCTCACCAACTTAGTGTACGCGAAGTCGAGGCGGACGTTGTCGCGGAAGCGACAACGGACGCCAAGATGAGCCCGTGACATCAGAGCCTCACCAGCTTAGTGTACGCGAAGTAGAGGCGGACGTCGTCGCGGCAGCGACGACGGACGCCGAGACGAGCCCGTGACATCAAAGCCTCACCAGCTTAGTGTACGCAAAGTCGAGGCGAACGTCGTCGCGGCAGCGACGATGGACTCCGAGACAAGCCCGTGATATCAGAGCCTCAACAGCTATCTTAGGGTTTAGGGTGGGGGGGAGGATGGAACCCTTTTATATATCTTTCAAAATGAAAGGGAAACAGAAGTGAACCACTGTGCTTAGTGTAGGTACGCGAAGTCGAGGCGGACGTCGTCGCGGCAGCGACGACGGACGCCGAGACGAGCTCGTGACATCAAAGCCTCACCAGCTTAGTGTACGCGAAGTCGAGGCGGACGTCGTCGCGGCAGCGACGACGGACGCCGAGACGAGCCCGTGACATAAGAGCCTCACCAGCTTACTGTACGCGAAGTCGAGGCGAACGTCGTCGTGCCAGCGACGACGGACGCCGAGACGAGCCCGTGACATCAGAGCGTCACCAGCTATCTTAGGGTTTAGCGTGGGGGGAGGATGGCACCCTTTTATATACCTTTCAAAATGAAAGGGAAATATAAGTGAACCACTGTGCTTAGTGTAGGTACGCGAAGGCGAGGCGGACGTCGTCGCGGCAGCGACGACGGACGCCAAGACGAGCCCGTGACATCAAAACCTCACCAGCTTAGTGTACGCGAAGTCGAGGCGGACATCGTCGCGGCAGCGATGACGAATGTCGAGACGAGCCAGTGACATCAGAGCCTCACCAGCTATCTTACGGTTTATGGCGGGGGGGGTGGGAGGATGGCACACTTTTATATACCTTTCAAAATGAAAGGAAACAGAAGTGAACCACTGTGTTTAGTGTAGGTACGCGAAGGCGAGGCGGACGTCGTCGCGGCAGCGACGACGGACGCCGAGACGAGCCCGTGACATCAAAGCCTCACCACCTTAGTGTACGCGAAGTCGAGGCGGACGTTGTCACGGCAGCAACGACGGACGCCGAGACGAGCCCGTGACATAAGAGCCTCACCAGCTTACTGTACGCGAAGTCGAGGCGGACGTCGTCGTGGCAACGACGACGGATGCACAGACGAGCCCGTGACATCAAAGACTCACCAGCTTGGTGTACGCGAAGTCGAGGCGGACGTCGTCGCGGCTGCGACGACGGACGCTGAGACGATCCCGTGACATCAGAGCCTCACATCCTATCTTACGGTTTAGGGCGGGGGGGGGGGGAGGATGGCACACTTTTATATACCTTTCAAAATGAAAAGGAAACAGAAGTGAACCACTGTGCTTAGTGTAGGTACGCGAAGGCGAGGCGGACGCCGAGACGAGCCCGTGACATCAAAGCCTCACCAGCTTAGTGTACGCGAAGTCGAGGCAGACTTCGTCGCGGCAGCGACGACGGACGCCGAGACGAGCCCGTGACATCAGAGCCTCACCAGCTTAGTGTACGCGAAGTCGAGGCGGACGTCGTCGCGGTAGCGACGATGGACGCCGAGACGTGCCCGTGACATCAGAGCCTCACCACCTTATTGTACGCGAAGTCGAGGCGGACGTCGTCGCGGCAGCGACGACGGACGCCGTGACGATCCCGTGACATCAGAGGCTCACCAGCTATCTTAAGGTTTAGGGTGAGGGGGGGGGAGGATGGCACCCTTTTATATACCTTTCAAAATGAAAGGGAAACAGAAGTGAACCACTGTGCTTAGTGTAGGTACGCGAAGTTGAGGCGGACGTCGTCGCGGCAGCGACGACGGATGCCGAGACGAGCCCGTGACATCAAAGCCTCACCAGCTTAGTGTACGCGAAGTCGAGGCGGACATCGTCGTGGCAGCGATGACGAACGTCGAGACGAGCCAGTGACATCAGAGCCTCACCAGCTATCTTACGGTTTATGGCGGGGGGGGGGGGGGTGGGAGGATGGCACACTTTTATATACCTTTCAAAATGAAAAGGAAACAGAAGTGAACCACTGTGTTTAGTGTAGGTACGCGAAGGCGAGGAGGACGTCGTCGCGGCAGCGACGACGGACGCCGAGACGAGCCCGTGACATCAAAGCCTCACCACCTTAGTGTACGCGAAGTCGAGGCGCACGTCGTCACGGCAGCAACGACGGACGCCGAGACGAGCCCGTGACATAAGAGCCTCACCAGCTTACTTTACGCGAAGTCGAGGCGGACGTCGTCGTGGCAACGACGACGGACGCAGAGACGAGCCCGTGACATCAAAGACTCACCAGCTTGGTGTACGCGAAGTCGAGGCGGACGTCGTCGCGGCTGCGACGACGGACGCTGAGACGATCCCGTGACATCAGAGCCTCACATCCTATCTTACGGTTTAGGGCGGGGGGGGGAGGATGGCACACTTTTATATACCTTTCAAAATGAAAAGGAAACAGAAGTGAACCACTGTGCTTAGTGTAGGTACGAGAAGGCGAGGCGGACGTCGTCGCGGCAGCGACGACGGACGCCGAGACGAGCCCGTGACATCAAAGCCTCACCAGCTTAGTGTACGCGAAGTCGAGGCAGACTTCGTCGCGGCAGCGACGACGGACGCCGAGACGAGCCCGTGACATCAGAGCCTCACCAGCTTAGTGTACGCGAAGTCGAGGCGGACGTCGTCGCGGTAGCGACGATGGACGCCGAGACGTGCCCGTGACATCAGAGCCTCACCACCTTAGTGTACGCGAAGTCGAGGCGGACGTCGTCGCGGCAGCGACGACGGACGCCGAGACGAGCCCGTGACATCAGAGGCTCACCAGCTATCTTAAGGTTTAGGGTGGGGGGGGAGGATGGCACCCTTTTATATACCTTTCAAAATGAAAGGGAAACAGAAGTGAACCACTGTGCTTAGTGTAGGTACGCGAAGTTGAGGCGGACATCGTCGCGGCAGCGACGACGGATGCCGAGACGAGCCCGTGACATCAAAGCCTCACCAGCTTAGTGTACGCGAAGTCGAGGCAGACGTCGTCGCGGGAGCGACGACGGACGCCGAGACGAGCCCGTGACATCAGAGCCTCACCAGTTTTGTGTACGCGAAGTCGAGGCATACGTCGTCGCGGTAGCGAAGACGGACGCCGAGACGAGCCCGTGACATCAGAGCCTCACCAGCTATCTTAGGGTTTAGGGTGGGGGGGAGGATGGCACCCTTTTATATACCTTTCAAAATGAAAGGGAAACAGAAGTGAATCACTGTGCTTAGTGTAGGTACGCGAAGTCGAGGCGGACGTCGTCGCGGCAGCGACGACGAACGCAGAGACGAGCCCATGACATCAAAGACTCACCAGCTTGGTGTACGCGAAGTCGAGGCGGACGTCGTCGCGGCAGCGACGACGGACGCAAAGACGAGCCTGTGACAACAGAGCCTCACCAGCTATCTTACGGTTTAGGGCGGGGGGGGGGGGTGGGAGGATGGCACACTTTCAAAATGAAAAGGAAACAAAAGTGAACCACTGTGCTTAGTGTAGGTACGCGAAGGCGAGGCGGACGTCGTCGCGGCAGCGACGACGGACGCCGAGACGAGCCCGTGACATCAAAGCCTCACCAGCTTAGTGTACGCGAAGTCGAGGCGGACTTCGTTGCGGCAGCGACGACGGACGCCGAGACGAGCCCGTGACATCAGAGCCTCACCAGCTTAGTGTACGCGAAGTCGAGGCGGACGTCGTCGTGGTAGCGACGATGGACGCCAAGACGAGTCCGTGACATCAGAGCCTCACCAGCTTAGTGTATGCGAAGTCAAGGCGGACGTCGTCGCGGCAGCGACGACGGACGCCGAGACGAGCCCGTGACATCAAAGCCTCATCAGCTTAGTGTACGCGAAGTCGAGGCGAACGTCGTCACGGCACCGACGACGGACACCAAGACAAGCCTGTGACATCAGAGCCTCACCAGCTATCTTAGGGTTTAGGGTGGGGGGGAGGATGGCACCCTTTTATATACCTTTCAAAATGAAAGGGAAACAGAACTGAACCACTGTGCTTAGTGTAGGTACGCGAAGTCGAGGCGGACGTCGTCGCGGCAGCGACGACGGACGCCGAGATGAGACCGTGACATCAAAGCCTCACCAGCTTAGTGTACGCGAAGTCGAGGCGGACGTTGTCGCGGAAGCGACGACGGACGCCAAGATGAGCCCGTGACATCAGAGCCTCACCAGCTTAGTGTACGCGAAGTTGAGGCGGACGTCGTCGCGGCAACGACGACGGACGCCGAGACGAGCCCGTGAAATAAGAGCCTCACCAGCTTACTGTACGCGAAGTCGAGGCGAACGTCGTCGTGGCAGCGACGACGGACGCCGAGACGAGCCCGTGACATCAGAGCGTCACCAGCTATCTTAGGGTTTAGCGTGGGGGGAGGATGGCACCCTTTTATATACCTTTCAAAATGAAAGGGAAACAGAAGTGAACCACTGTGCTTAGTGTAGGTACGCGAAGGCGAGGCGGACGTCGTCGCGGAAGCGACGACGGACGCCAAGACGAGCCCGTGACATCAAAGCCTCACCAGCTTAGTGTACGCGAAGTCGAGGCAGACATCGTCGCGGCAGCGATGACGAACGTCGAGACGAGCCAGTGACATCAGAGCCTCACCAGCTATCTTACGGTTTATGGCGGGGGGGGGGGGGGGGTGGGAGGATGGCACACTTTTATATACCTTTCAAAATGAAAAGGAAACAGAAGTGAACCACTGTGCTTAGTGTAGGTACGCGAAGGTGAGGCGGACGTCGTCGCGGCAGCGACGACGGACGCCGAGACGAGCCCGTGACATCAAAGCCTCACCAGCTTAGTGTACGCGAAGTCGAGGCGGACTTCGTTGCGGCAGCGACGACGGACGCCGAGACGAGCCCGTGACATCAGAGCCTCACCAGCTTAGTGTACGCGAAGTCGAGGCGGACGTCGTCGTGGTAGCGACGATGGACGCCAAGACGAGTCCGTGACATCAGAGCCTCACCAGCTTAGTGTATGCGAAGTCAAGGCGGACGTCGTCGCGGCAGCGACGACGGACGCCGAGACGAGCCCGTGACATCAAAGCCTCATCAGCTTAGTGTACGCGAAGTCGAGGCGAACGTCGTCACGGCACCGACGACGGACACCAAGACAAGCCTGTGACATCAGAGCCTCACCAGCTATCTTAGGGTTTAGGGTGGGGGGGAGGATGGCACCCTTTTATATACCTTTCAAAATGAAAGGGAAACAGAACTGAACCATTGTGCTTAGTGTAGGTACGCGAAGTCGAGGCGGACGTCGTCGCGGCAGCGACGACGGACGCCGAGATGAGACCGTGACATCAAAGCCTCACCAGCTTAGTGTACGCGAAGTCGAGGCGGACGTTGTCGCGGAAGCGACGACGGACGCCAAGATGAGCCCGTGATATCAGAGCCTCACCAGCTTAGTGTACGCGAAGTTGAGGCGGACGTCGTCGCGGCAACGACGACGGACGCCGAGACGAGCCCGTGAAATAAGAGCCTCACCAGCTTACTGTACGCGAAGTCGAGGCGAACGTCGTCGTGGCAGCGACGACGGACGCCGAGACGAGCCCGTGACATCAGAGCGTCACCAGCTATCTTAGGGTTTAGCGTGGGGGGAGGATGGCACCCTTTTATATACCTTTCAAAATGAAAGGGAAACAGAAGTGAACCACTTTGCTTAGTGTAGGTACGCGAAGGCGAGGCGGACGTCGTCGCGGAAGCGACGACGGACGCCAAGACGAGCCCGTGACATCAAAGCCTCACCAGCTTAGTGTACGCGAAGTCGAGGCAGACATCGTCGCGGCAGCGATGACGAACGTCGAGACGAGCCAGTGACATCAGAGCCTCACCAGCTATCTTACGGTTTATGGCGGGGGGGGGGGGGTGGGAGGATGGCACACTTTTATATACCTTTCAAAATGAAAAGGAAACAGAAGTGAACCACTGTGCTTAGTGTAGGTACGCGAAGGTGAGGCGGACGTCGTCGCGGCAGCGACGACGGACGCCGAGACGAGCCCGTGACATCAAAGCCTCACCAGCTTAGTGTACGCGAAGTCGAGGCGGACGTCGTCACGGCAGCAACGACGGACGCCGAGACGAGCCCGTGACATAAGAGCCTCACCAGCTTACTGTACGCGAAGTCGAGGCGGACGTTGTCGTGGCAACGACGACGGACGCACAGACGAGCCCGTGACATCAAAGACTCACCAGCTTGGTGTACGCGAAGTCGAGGCGGACGTCGTCGCGGCAGCGACGACGGACGCTGAGACGATCCCGTGACATCACAGCCTCACATCCTATCTTACGGTTTAGGGCGGGGGGGAGGATGGCACACTTTTATATACCTTTCAAAATGAAAAGGAAACAGAAGTGAACCACTGTACTTAGTGTAGGTACGCGAAGGCGAGGCGGACGTCGTCGCGGCAGCGACGACGGACGCCGAGTCGAGCCCGTGACATCAAAGCCTCACCAGCTTAGTGTACGTGAAGTCGAGGCAGACTTCGTCGCGGCAGCGACGACGAACGCCGAGACGAGCCCGTGACATCAGAGCCTCACCAGCTTAGTGTACGTGAAGTCGAGGCGGACGTCGTCGCGGTAGCGACGATGGACGCCGAGACGAGCCCGTTACATCAGAGCCTCACCAGCTTAGTGTACGCGAAGTCGAGGCGGACGTCGTCGCGGCAGCGACGACGGACGCCGAGACGAGCCCGTGACATCAGAGGCTCACCAGCTATCTTAAGGTTTAGGGTGGGGGGGGGGGGGAGGATGGCACCCTTTTATATACCTGTCAAAATGAAAGGGAAACAGAAGTGAACCACTGTGCTTAGTGTAGGTACGCGAAGTTGAGGCGGACGTCGTCGCGGCAGCGACGACGGATGCCGAGACGAGCCCGTGACATGAAAGCCTCACCAGCTTAGCGTACGCGAAGTCGAGGCAGACGTCGTCGCGGCAGCGATGACGGACGCCGAGACGAGCCCGTGACATCATAGCCTCACCAGTTTTGTGTACGCGAAGTCGAGGCAGACGTCGTCGCGGCAGCGACAACGGACGCTGACACGAGCCCATGACATCAGAGCCTCACATGCTTAGTGTACGCGAAGTAGAGGCGGACGTCGTCGCGGCAGCGACGACGGACGCCGAGATGAGCCCGTGACATCAGAGCCTCACCAGCTTAGTGTACGCGAAGTCGAGGCGGACGTCGTCGCGGCAGCGACAACGGACGCCGAGACGAGCCCGTGACATCAGAGCCTCACCAACTATCTTAGGGTTTAGGGTGGGGGGGAGGATGGCACCCTTTTATATACCTTTAAAACTGAAAGGGAAACAGAAGTGAACCACTCTGCTTAGTGTAGGTACGCGAAGTCGAGGCGGACGTCGTCGCGGCAGCGACGACGGACGCCGAGATGAGACCGTGACATCAACGCCTCACCAGCTTAGTGTACGCGAAGTCGAGGCGGACGTCGTCGCAGCAGCGACTACGGACGCCGAGACGAGCCCGTGACATCAAAGCCTCACCAGCTTAGTGTACGCGAAGTCGAGGCGAACGTCGTCGCGGCAGCGACGACGGACGCCGAGACGAGCCCGAGACATCAGAGCCTCAGCAGCTATCTTAGGGTTTAGCGTGGGGGGGAGGATGGCACCCTTTTATATACGTTTCAAAATGAAAGGGAAACAGAAGTGAGCCACTGTGCTTAGTGTAGGTACGCGAAGTCGAGGCGGACGTCGTCGCGGCAGCGACGACGGACGCCGAGACGAGCTCGTGACATCAAAGCCTCACCAGCTTAGTGTACGCGAAGTCGAGGCGGACGTCGTCGCAGCAGCGACGACGGACGCCGAGACGAGCCCGTGACATAAGAGCCTCACCAGCTTACTGTACGCGAAGTCGAGGCGAACGTCGTCGTGGCAGCGACGACGGACGCCGAGACGAGCCCGTGACATCAGAGCGTTACCAGCTATCTTAGGGTTTAGCGTGGGGGGGAGGATGGCACCCTTTTATATACCTTTCAAAATGAAAGGGAAACAGAAGTGAACCACTGTGCTTAGTGTAGGTACGCGAAGGCGAGGCGGACGTCGTCGCGGCAGCGACGACGGACGCCGAGACGAGCCCGTGACATCAAAGCCTCACCAGCTTAGTGTACGCGAAGTCGAGGCGGACATCGTCGCGGCAGCGATGACGAACGTCGAGACGAGCCAGTGACATAAGAGCCTCATCAGCTATCTTACGGTTTATGGCGGGGGGGGTGGGAGGATGGCGCACTTTTATATACCTTTCAAAATGAAAAGGAAACAGAAGTGAACCACTGTGCTTAGTGTAGGTACACGAAGGTCTCGGTGTCCGTCGTCGCGGCAGCGACGACGGACGCCGAGACGTGCCCGTGACATCAAAGCCTCACCAGCTTAGTGTACGCGAAGTCGAGGCAGACTTCGTCGCGGCAGCGACGACGGACGCCGAGACGAGCCCATGACATCAGAGCCTCACCATCTTAGTGTACGCGAAGTCGAGGCGGACGTCGTCGCGGTAGCGACGATTGACGCCGAGACGAGCCCGTGACATCAGAGCCTCACCAGCTTAGTGTACGCGAAGTCGAGGCGGACGTCGTCGCGGCAGCGACGACGGACGCCGAGACGAGCCCGTGACATCAGAGGCTCACCAGCTATCTTAAGGTTTAGGGTGGGGGGGAGGATGGCACCCTTTTATATACCTTTCAAAATGAAAGGGAAACAGAAGTGAACCACTGTGCTTAGTGTAGGTACGCGAAGTTGAGGCGGACGTCGTCGCGGCAGCGACGACGGATGCCGAGACGAGCCCGTGACATCAAAGCCTCACCAGCTTAGTGTATGCGAAGTCGAGGCGGACGTCGTTGTGGCAGCGACGACGGACGCCGAGACGAGCCCGTGACATCAGAGCCTCACCAGTTTTGTGTACACGAAGTCGAGGCAGACGTCGTCGCGGCAGCGACAACGGACGCCGACACGAGCCCATGACATCAGAGCCTCACCAGGTTAGTGTACGCGAAGTAGAGGCGGACGTCGTCGCGGCAGCAACTACGGACGCCGAGACGAGCCCGTGACATCAAATCCTCACCATCTTAGTGTACGCGAAGTCGAGGCGAACGTCGTCGCGGCAGCGACGACGGACGCCTAGACGAGCCCGTGACATCAGAGCCTCACCAGCTATCTTAGGGTTTAGCGTGGGGGGGGGGAGGATGGCACCCTTTTATATACGTTTCAAAATGAAAGGGAATCAGAAGTGAACCACTGTGCTTCGTGTAGGTACGCGAAGTCGAGGTAGACGTCGTCGCGGCAGCGACGACGGACGCCGAGACGAGCCCGTGACATCAAAGCCTCACCAGCTTAGTGTACGCGAAGTCGAGGCGGACGTCGTCGCGGCAGCGACGACGGACGCCGAGACGAGCCCGTGACATAAGAGCCTCACCAGCTTACTGTACGCGAAGTCGAGGCGAACGTCGTGGTGGCAGCGACGACGGACGCCGAGACGAGCCCGTGACATCAAAGCCTCACCAGCTTGGTGTACGCGAAGTCGAGGCGGACTTCGTCGCGGCAGCGACGAAGGACGCTGAGACGAGCCCGTGACATCAGAGCCTCACTAGCTATCTTACGGTTTAGGGTGGGGGGTGGGAGGATGGCACCCTTTTATATACCTTTCAAAATGGAAGGGAAACAGAAGTGAACCACTGTGCTTAGTGTAGGTACGCGAAGGCGTGGCGGACGTCGACACGGCAGCGACGAAGGACGCCGAGACGAGCCCGTGACATCAAAGACTCACCAATTTAGTGTACGCGAAGTCGAGGCAGACGTCGTCACGGCAGCGACAACGGACGCCGAGACGAGCCCGTGACATATTAGCCTCACCAGCTATGTTAGGGTTTAGGTTGGGGGGGGGAGGATCGCACCCTTTTATATACCTTTTAAAATGAAAGGGAAACAGAAGTGAACCACTGTGCTTAGTGTAGGTACGCGAAGTCGAGGCGGACGTCGTCGCGGCAGCGACAACGGACGCCGAGACGAGCCCGTGACATAAGAGCCTCACCAGCTTACTGTACGCGAAGTCGAGGCGGACGTCGTCGTGGCAACGACGACGGACGCACAGACGAGCCCGTGACATCAAAGACTCACCAGCTTGGTGTACGCGAAGTCGAGGCGGACGTCGTCGCGGCAGCGACGACGGACGCTGAGACGAGCCCGTGACATCAGAGCCTCACATCCTATCTTACGGTTTAGGGCGGGGGGGGGGGGGGGGGGTGGGAGGATGGCACACTTTTATATACCTTTCAAAATGAAAAGGAAACAGAAGTGAACCACTGTGCTTAGTGTAGGTACGCGAAGGCGAGGCGGACGTCGTCGCGGCAGCGACGACGGACGCCGAGACGAGCCGTGACATCAACGCCTCACCAGCTTAGTGTACGCGAAGTCGAGGCAAACTTCGTCGTGGCAGCAACGACGGACGCCGAGACGAGCCCGTGACATCAGAGCCTCACCATCTTAGTGTACGCGAAGTCGAGGCGGACGTCGTCGCGGTAGCGACGATTGACGCCGAGACGAGCCCGGTACATCAGAGCCTCACCAGCTTAGTGTACGCGAAGTCGAGGCGGACGTCGTCGCGGCAGCGACGACGGACGCCGAGATGAGCCCGTGACATCAGAGGCTCACCAGCTATCTTAAGGTTTAGGGTGGGGGGGGGGAGGATGGCACCGTTTTATATACCTTTCAAAATGAAAGGGAAACAGAAGTGAACCACTGTGCTTAGTGTAGGTACGCGAAGTTGAGGCGGACGTCGTCGCGGCAGCGACGATGGATGCCGAGATGAGCCCGTGACATCAAAGCCTCACCAGCTTAGTGTATGCGAAGTCGAGCCGGACGTCGTCGCGGCAGCGACGACGGACACCGAGACGAGCCCGTGACATCAGAGCGTCACCAGGTTAGTGTACGCGAAGTAGAGGCGGACGTCGTCGCGGCAGCAACTACGGACGCCGAGACGAGCCCGTGACATCAAAGCCTCACCATCTTAGTGTACGCGAAGTCGAGGCGAACGTCGTCGCGGCAGCGACGACGGACGCCTAGACGAGCCCGTGACATCAGAGCCTCACCAGCTATCTTAGGGTTTAGCGTGGGGGGGGGGGAGGATGGCACCCTTTTATATACGTTTCAAAATGAAAGGGAATCAGAAGTGAACCACTGTGCTTCGTGTAGGTACGCGAAGTCGAGGTAGACGTCGTCGCGGCAGCGACGACGGACGCCGAGACGAGCCCGTGACATCAAAGCCTCACCAGCTTAGTGTACGCGAAGTCGAGGCGGACGTCGTCGCGGCAGCGACGACGGACGCCGAGACGAGCCCGTGACATAAGAGCCTCACCAGCTTACTGTACGCGAAGTCGAGCCGAACGTCATGGTGGCAGCGACGACGGACGCCGAGACGAGCCCGTGACATCAAAGCCTCACCAGCTTGGTGTACGCGAAGTCGAGGCGAACGTCGTCGCGGCAGCGACGACGGACGCCTAGACGAGCCCGTGACATCAGAGCCTCACCAGCTATCTTAGGGTTTAGCGTGGGGGGGGGGGGAGGATGGCACCCTTTTATATACGTTTCAAAATGAAAGGGAATCAGAAGTGAACCACTGTGCTTCGTGTAGGTACGCGAAGTCGAGGTAGACGTCGTCGCGGCAGCGACGACGGACGCCGAGACGAGCCCGTGACATCAAAGCCTCACCAGCTTAGTGTACGCGAAGTCGAGGCGGACGTCGTCGCGGCAGCGACGACGGACGCCGAGACGAGCCCGTGACATAAGAGCCTCACCAGCTTACTGTACGCGAAGTCGAGGCGAACGTCGTGGTGGCAGCGACGACGGACGCCGAGACGAGCCCGTGACATCAAAGCCTCACCAGCTTGGTGTACGCGAAGTCGAGGCGGACTTCGTCGCGGCAGCGACGAAGGACGCTGAGACGAGCCCGTGACATCAGAGCCTCACTAGCTATCTTACGGTTTAGGGTGGGGGGTGGGAGGATGGCACCCTTTTATATACCTTTCAAAATGAAAGGGAAACAGAAGTGAACCACTGTGCTTAGTGTAGGTACGCGAAGGCGTGGCGGACGTCGACACGGCAGCGACGAAGGACGCCGAGACGAGCCCGTGACATCAAAGACTCACCAATTTAGTGTACGCGAAGTCGAGGCAGACGTCGTCATGGCAGCGACAACGGACGCCGAGACGAGCCCGTGACATATTAGCCTCACCAGCTATGTTAGGGTTTAGGTTGGGGGGGGGGGAGGATGGCACCCTTTTATATACCTTTTAAAATGAAAGGGAAACAGAAGTGAACCACTGTGCTTAGTGTAGGTACGCGAAGTCGAGGCGGACGTCGTCGCGGCAGCGTCAACGGACGCCGAGACGAGCCCGTGACATAAGAGCCTCACCAGCTTACTGTACGCGAAGTCGAGGCGGACGTCGTCGTGGCAACGACGACGGACGCACAGACGAGCCCGTGACATCAAAGACTCACCAGCTTGGTGTACGCGAAGTCGAGGCGGACGTCGTCGCGGCAGCGACGACGGACGCTGAGACGAGCCCGTGACATCAGAGCCTCACATCCTATCTTACGGTTTAGGGCGGGGGGGGGGGGGGTGGGAGGATGGCACACTTTTATATACCTTTCAAAATGAAAAGGAAACAGAAGTGAACCACTGTGCTTAGTGTAGGTACGCGAAGGCGAGGCGGACGTCGTCGCGGCAGCGACGACGGACGCCGAGACGAGCCGTGACATGAAAGCCTCACCAGCTTAGTGTACGCGAAGTCGAGGCAAACTTCGTCGCGGCAGCAACGACGGACGCCGAGACGAGCCCGTGACATCAGAGCCTCACCATCTTAGTGTACGCGAAGTCGAGGCGGACGTCGTCGCGGTAGCGACGATTGACGCCGAGACGAGCCCGGTACATCAGAGCCTCACCAGCTTAGTGTACGCGAAGTCGAGGCGGACGTCGTCGCGGCAGCGACGACGGACGCCGAGATGAGCCCGTGACATCAGAGGCTCACCAGCTATCTTAAGGTTTAGGGTGGGGGGGGGGGAGGATGGCACCGTTTTATATACCTTTCAAAATGAAAGGGAAACAGAAGTGAACCACTGTGCTTAGTGTAGGTACGCGAAGTTGAGGCGGACGTCGTCGCGGCAGCGACGATGGATGCCGAGACGAGCCCGTGACATCAAAGCCTCACCAGCTTAGTGTATGCGAAGTCGAGGCGGACGTCGTCGCGGCAGCGACGACGGACACCGAGACGAGCCCGTGACATCAGAGCCTCACCAGTTTTGTGTACGCGAAGTCGAGGCAGACGTCGTCGCGGCAGCGACAACGGACGCCGACACGAGCCCATGACATCAGAGCCTCACCAGGTTAGTGTACGCGAAGTAGAGGCGGACGTCGTCGCGGCAGCGACGACGGACGCCGAGATGAGACTGTGACATCAAAGCCTCACCAGCTTAGTGTACGCGAAGTCGAGGCGGACGTCGTCGCGGCAGCGACGACGGACGCCGAGACGAGCCCGTGACATCAGAGCCTCACCAGGTTAGTGTACGCGAAGTAGAGGCGGACGTCGTCGCGGCAGCGACTACGGACACCGAGGCGAGCCCGTGACATCAAAGCCTCACCATCTTAGTGTACGCGAAGTCGAGGCGAACGTCGTCTCGGCAGCGACAACGGACGCCGAGACGAGCCCGTGACATCAGAGCCTTACCAGCTATCTTAGGGTTTAGCGTGGGGGGGGACGATGGCACCCTTTTATATACGTTTCAAAATGAAAGGGAATCAGAAGTGAACCACTGTGCTTCGTGTAGGTACGCAAAGTCGAGGCCGACGTCGTCGCGGCAGCGACGACGGACGCCGAGACGAGCCCGTGACATCAAAGCCTCACCAGCTTAGTGTACGCGAAGTCGAGGCGGACGTCGTCGCGGCAGCGACGACGGACGCCGAGACGAGCCCGTGACATAAGAGCCTCACCAGCTTACTGTACGCGAAGTCGAGGCGAACGTCGTCGTGGCAACGACGACGGACGCAGAGACGAGCCCGTGACATCAAAGCCTCACCAGCTTGGTGTACGCGAAGTCGAGGCGGACGTCGTCGCGGCAGCGACGAAGGACGCTGAGACGAGCCCGTGACATCAGAGCCTCACCAGCTATCTTACGGTTTAGGGTGGGGGGTGGGAGGATGGCACCCTTTTATATACCTTTCAAAATGAAAGGGAAACAGAAGTGAACCACTGTGGTTAGTGTAGGTACGCGAAGGCGTGGCGGACGTCGACACGGCAGCGACGAAGGGCGCCGAGACGAGCCCGTGACATCAAAGACTCACCAATTTAGTGTACGCGAAGTCGAGGCAGACATCGTCGCGGCAGCGACAACGGACGCCGAGACGAGCCCGTGACATCAAAGCCTCACCAGCTTAGTGTACGCGAAGTCGAGCCGGGCATCGTCGCGGCAGCGACGACGGACGCCGAGACGAGCCCGTGACATAAGAGCCTCACCAGCTTACTGTACGCGAAGTCGAGGCGAACGTTGTCGTGGCAACGACGACGGACGCAGAGACGAGCCCGTGACATCAAAGCCTTACCAGCTTGGTGTACACGAAGTCGAGGCGGACGTCGTCGCGGCAGCGACGACGGATGCTGAGACGAGCCCTTGACATCAGAGCCTCACCAGCTATCTTACGGTTTACGGTGGGGGGGTGGGAGGATGGCACCCTTTTATATACCTTTCAAAATTAAAGGGAAACAGAAGTGAACCACTGTGCTTAGTGTAGGTACGCGAAGGCGAGGCGGACGTCATCGCGGCAGCGACGACGGACGCCGAGATGAGCCCGTGACATCAAAGCCTCACCCGCTCAGTGTACTCAAAGTCGAGGCGGACTTCGTCGCGGCAGCGACGACGGACGCCGAGACGAGCCCGTGACATCAGAGCCTCACCAGCTTAGTGTACGCGAAGTCGAGGCGGACGTCGTCGCGGCAGCGACGACGGACGCCGAGACGAGCCCGTGACATCAGAGCCTCACCAGCTTAGTGTACGCGAAGTCGAGGCGGACGTCGTCGCGGCAGCTACGACGGACGCCAAGACGAGCCCGTGACATCAGAGGCTCACCAGCTATCTTACGTTTTAGTGTGTGGGGGAGGATGGCACCCTTTTATATACCTTTCAAAATTAAAGGGAAACAGAAATGAACCACTGTGCTTAGTGTAGGTATGCGAAGGCGAGGCGGACATCATCACGGCAGCGACGACGGACGCCGAGACGAGTCCGTGACATCAAAGCCTCACCAGTTTAGTGTACACGAAGTCGAGGCAGACATCGTCGCGGCAGCGCAACGGACGCCGAGACGAGCCCGTGACATCAGAGCCTCACCAGCTATCTTAGGGTTTAGGGTGGGGGGGGAGGAGGTCACCCTTTTATATACCTTTTAAAATGAAAGGGAAACAGAAGTGAACCACTTTGCTTAGTGTAGGTACGCGAAGTCGAGGCGGACGTCGTCGCGGCAGCGACGACGGACGCCGAGACGAGCCCGTGACATCAAAGCCTCACCAGCTTAGTGTACGCGAAGTCGAGGCGGACGTCGTCGCGGCAGCGACGAAGGACGCTGAGACGAGCCCGTGACATCAGAGCCTCACCAGCTATCATACGGTTTAGGGTGGGGGGTGGGAGGATGGCACCCTTTTATATACCTTTCAAAATGAAAGGGAAACAGAAGTGAACCACTGTGCTGAGTGTAGGTACGCGAAGGCGAGGCGGACATCGTCGCGGCAGCGACGACGGACGCCGAGACGAGCCCGTGACATCAAAGCCTCACCAGCTCAGTGTACGCAAAGTCGAGGCGGACTTCGTCGCGGCAGCGACGACGGACGCCGAGACGAGCTCGTGACATCAAAGCCTCACCAGCTCAATGTACGCAAAGTCGAGGCGGACTTCGTCGCGGCAGCGACGACGGACGCCGAGACGAGCCCGTGACATCAGAGCCTCACCAGCTTAGTGTACGCGAAGTCGAGGCGGACGTCGTCGCGGCAGCGACGACGGACGCCGAGACGAGCCCGTGACATCAGAGCCTCACCAGCTTAGTGTACGTGAAGTCGAGGCGGACGTAATCGCGGCAGCGACGACGGACGCCGAGACGAGCCCGTGACATAAGAGCCTCACCAGCTTACTGTACGCGAAGTCGAGGCGAACGTCGTCGTGGCAACGACGACGGACGCAGAGACGAGCCCGTGACATCAAAGCCTCACCAGCTTGGTGTACACGAAGTCGAGGCGGACGTCGTCGCGGCAGCGACGACGGACGCTGAGACGAGCCCGTGACATCAGAGCCTCACCAGCTATCTTACGGTTTAGTGTGGGGGGGTGGGAGGATGGCACCCTTTTATATACCTTTCAAAATGAAAGGGAAACAGAAGTGAACCACTGTGCTTATTGTAGGTACGCGAAGGCGTGGCGGACATCGTCACGGCAGCGACGAAGGACGCCGAGACGAACCCGTGACCTCAAAGACTCACCAGTTTAGTGTACGCGAAGTCGAGGCAGACGTCGTCGCGGCAGCGACAACGGACGCCGAGACGAGCCCGTGACATCAAAGCCTCACCAGCTTAGTGTACGCGAAGTCGAGGCAGACGTCGTCGCGGCAGCGACGAAGGACGCTGAGACGAGCCCGTGACATCAGAGCCTCACCAGCTATCATACAGTTTAGGGTGGGGGGGTGGGAGGATGGCACCCTTTTATATACCTTTCAAAATGAAAGGGAAACAGAAGTGAACCACTGTGCTTAGTGTAGGTACGCGAAGGCGAGGCGGACGTCGTCGCGGCAGCGACGACGGACGCCGAGACGAGCCCGTGACATCAAAGCCTCACCAGCTCAGTGTACGCAAAGTCGAGGCGGACTTCGTCGCGGCAGCGACGACGGACGCCGAGACGAGCCCGTGACATCAGAGCCTCACCAGCTTAGTGTACGCGAAGTCGAGGCGAACGTCGTCGTGGCAACGACGACGGACGCAGAGACGAGCTCGTGACATCAAAGCCTCACCAGCTTGGTGTACACGAAGTCGAGGCGGACGTCGTCGCGACAGCGACGACGGACGCCGTGAGGAGCCCGTGACATCAGAGCCTCACCAGCTTAGTGTACACGAAGTCGAGGCGGACGTCGTCGCGGCAGCGACGACGGACGGCGAGACGAGCCCGTGACATCAAAGCCTCACCATCTTAGTGTACGCGAAGTCAAGACGGACATCGTCGCGGCAGCGACGACGGACGCCGAGACGAGCCCGTGACATAAGAGCCTCACCAGCTTACTGTACGAGAAGTCGAGGCAGACGTCGTCGCAGAAACGACGACGGACGCAGAGATGGGCCCGTGACATCAAAGCCTCACCAACTTGGTGTACGAGAAGTCGAGGCGGACGTCGTCGCGGCAGCGACGACGGACGCTGAGACGAGCCTCTGACATCAGAGCCTCACCAGCTATCTTACGGTTTAGGGCGGGGCGGGGGGGGGGGGGGTGGGAGGATGACACCCTTTTATATACCTTTCAAAATGAAAGGGAAACATAAGTGAACAACTGTGCTTAGTGTAGGTACGCGAAGTCGAGGAGGACGTCGTCGTGGTAGCGACGACGGACGCCGAGATGAGACCGTGACATCAAAGCCTCACCAGCTTAGTGTACGCGAAGTCTAGGCGCACGTCGTCGCGGTAGCGACGACGGACGCCGAGACGAGCCCGTGATATCAGAGCCTCACCAGCTTAGTGTACGCGAAGTCGAGGCGGACGTCGTCGCGGAAGCGACGACGAACGCCGAGACGAGCCCGTGACATCAAAGCCTCACTAGCTTAGTGTACGCGAAGTCGAGGCGGACATCGTCGCGGCAGCGATGACGAACGTCGAGACGAGCCAGTGACATCAAAGCCTCACCATCTATCTTAGGGTTTAGGGTGGGGGGGGAGGATGGCACCCTTTTATATATCTTTCAAAATGAAAGGGAAACAAAAGTGATCCACTGTGGTTAGTGTAGGTACGCGAAGTCGAGGCGGACGTCGTCGCGTCAGCGACGACGGACGCCGAGACGAGCCCGTGAAATCAAAGCCTCACCATCTTAGTGTAAGCGAAGTCGAGGCAGACTTCGTCGCGGCAGCGACGACGGACGCCGAGATGAGCTCGTGACATCAGAGCCACACCAGCTTAGTGTACGTGAAGTTCAGGCGGGCATCGTCGCGGCAGCGACAACGGACGCTGAGACGAGTCCGTGACATCAGAGCCTCACCAACTTAGTGTACGCGAAGTCGAGGCGGACGTTGTCGCGGCAGCGACGACGGACGCCAAGACGAGCCCGTGACATCAGAGGCTCACCAGCTATCTTAGGGTTTAGGGTGGGGGGGGAGGATGTCACCCTTTTATATACCTTTCAAAATGAAAGGATAACATAAGTGAACCACTGTGCTTAGTGTAGGTACGCGAAGTCGAGGCGGACGTCGTCGCGGCAGCGACGACGGACGCCGAGACGAGCCCGTGACATAAGATCCTCACCAGCTTACTGTACACGAAGTAGAGGCGAAGGTCGTCGTGGCAACTACGACGGACGCAGACACGAGCCCGTGACATCAAAGCCTCACCAGCTTGGTGTACGCGAAGTCGAGGCGGACGTCGTCGCGGCAGCGATGACGGACGCTGACACGAGCCCGTGACATCAGAGCCACACCAGCTATTTTACGGTTTAGGGTGGGGGGGTGGGAGGATGGCACCCTTTTATATACCTTTCAAAATGAAAGAGAAACATAAGTGAACCAGTGTGCTTAGTGTAGGTACGCGATGGCGAGGCGGACGTCGTCGCGGCAGCGACGACGGACGCCGAGACGAGCCCGTGACATCAAAGCCTCACCAGCTCAGTGTACGCAAAGTCGAGGCGGACTTCGTCGCAGCAGCGACGACGGACGCCGAGACGAGCCCGTGACATCAGAGCCTCACCAGCTTAGTGTACGCGAAGTCGAGGCGGACGTCGTCGCGGCAGCGATGACGGACGCCGAGACGAGCCCGTGACATCAGAGCCTCACCAACTATCTTAGGGTTTAGGCTGGGGGGGGATGGCACCCTTTTATATACCTTTCAAAATGAAAGCGAAACATAAGTGAACCACTGTGCTTAGTGTAGGTACGCGAAGTCGAGGCGGACGTCGTCGCGGCAGCGACGACGGACGCCGAGATGAGACCGTGACATCAAAGCCTCACCAGCTTAGTGTACGCGAAGTCGAGGCGAACGTCGTCGCAGAAGCGACGACGGACGCCGTGACGAGCCTGTGACATCAGAGCCTCACCAGCTTAGTGTACGCGAAGTCGAGGCGGACGTCGTCGCGGCAGCGACGACGGACACCGAGACGAGCCCGTGACATCAAAGCCTCACCATCTTAGTGTACGCGAAGTCAAGACGGACGTCGTCGCGGCAGCGACGACGGACGCCGAGACGAGCCCGTGACATAAGAGCCTCACCAGCTTACTGTACGAGAAGTCGAGGCGGACGTCGTCGCGGAAACGACGACGGACGCAGAGATGGGCCCGTGACATCAAAGCCTCACCAACTTGGTGTACGCGAAGTCGAGGCGGACGTCGTCGCGGCAGCGACGACGGACGCTGAGACGAGCCTGTGACATCAGAGCCTCACCAGCTATCTTACGGTTTAGGGCGGGGGGGGGGGGGGGTGGGAGGATGGCACCCTTTTATATACCTTTCAAAATGAAAGGGAAACAGAAGTGAACCACTGTGCTTAGTGTAGGTACGCGAAGTCGAGGAGGACGTCGTCGTGGTAGCGACGACGGACGCCGAGATGAGACCTTGACATCAAAGCCTCACCAGCTTAGTGTACGCGAAGTCTAGGCGGACGTCGTCGCGGTAGCGACGACGGACGCCGAGACGAGCCCGTGATATCAGAGCCTCACCAGCTTAGTGTACGCGAAGTCGAGGCGGACGTCGTCGCGGAAGCGACGACGAACGCCGAGACGAGCCCGTGACATCAAAGCCTCACCAGCTTAGTGTACGCGAAGTCGAGGCGGACATCGTCGCGGCAGCGATGACGAACGTCGAGACGAGCCAGTGACATCAAAGCCTCACCATCTATCTTAGGGTTTAGGGTGGGGGGGGGGAGGATGGCACCCTTTTATATACCTTTCAAAATGAAAGAGAAACAAAAGTGATCCACTGTGGTTAGTGTAGGTACGCGAAGTCGAGGCGGACGTCGTCGCGTCAGCGACGACGGACGCCGAGACGAGCCCGTGAAATCAAAGCCTCACCATCTTAGTGTAAGCAAAGTCGAGGCAGACTTCGTCGCGGCAGCGACGACGGACGCCGAGATGAGCTCGTGACATCAGAGCCACACCAGCTTAGTGTACGTGAAGTTGAGGCGGGCGTCGTCGCGGCAGCGACGACGGACGCTGAGACGAGTCCGTGACATCAGAGCCTCACCAGCTTAGTGTACGCGAAGTCGAGGCGGACGTCGTCGCGGCAGCGACGAAGGACGCCAAGACGAGCCCGTGACATCAGAGCGTCACCAGCTATCTTAGGATTTAGGGTGGGGGGGGAGGATGGCACCCTTTTATATACCTTTCAAAATGAAAGGGAAACATAAGTGAACCACTGTGCTTAGTGTAGGTACGCGAAGTCGAGGCGGACGTCGTCGCGGCAGCGACGACGGACGCCGAGACGAGCCCGTGACATCAAAGCCTCACCAGCTTAGTGTCCGCAAAGTCGAGGCGGACGTCGTCGCGGCAGCGACGACGGACGCCGAGACGAGCCCGTGACCTCAAGGCCTCACCAGCTATCTTAGGGTTTAGGGTGAGGGGGGAGGATGGCACCCTTTTATATACCTTTCAAAATGAAAGGGAAACATAAGTGAACCACTGTTCTTAGTGCAGGTACGAGAAGTCGAGGCGTACGTCGTCGCGGCAGCGACGACGGACGGCGAGACGAGCCCGTGACATCAAAGCCTCACCAGCTTAGTGTACGCGAAGTCGAGGCGGACGTCGTCGCGGCAGGGATGACGGACGCCGAGACGAGCCCGTGACATCAGAGCCTCACCAACTATCTTAGGGTTTAGGCTGGGGGGGGGGTGGGAGGATGGCACCCTTTTATATACCTTTCAAAATGAAAGGGAAACAGAAGTGAACCACTGTGCTTAGTGTAGGTACGCGAAGTCGAGGAGGACGTCGTCGTGGTAGCGACGACGGACGCCGAGATGAGACCGTGACATCAAAGCCTCACCAGCTTAGTGTACGCGAAGTCTAGGCGGACGTCGTCGCGGTAGCGACGACGGACGCCGAGACGAGCCCGTGATATCAGAGCCTCACCAGCTTAGTGTACGCGAAGTCGAGGCGGACGTCGTCGCGGAAGCGACGACGAACGCCGAGACGAGCCCGTGACATCAAAGCCTCACCAGCTTAGTGTACGCGAAGTCGAGGCGGACATCGTCGCGGCAGCGATGACGAACGTCGAGACGAGCCAGTGACATCAAAGCCTCACCATCTATCTTAGGGTTTAGGGTGGGGGGGGGGAGGATGGCACCCTTTTATATACCTTTCAAAATGAAAGGGAAACAAAAGTGATCCACTGTGGTTAGTGTAGGTACGCGAAGTCGAGGCGGACGTCGTCGCGTCAGCGACGACGGACGCCGAGACGAGCCCGTGAAATCAAAGCCTCACCATCTTAGTGTAAGCGAAGTCGAGGCAGACTTCGTCGCGGCAGCGACGACGGACGCCGAGATGAGCTCGTGACATCAGAGCCACACCAGCTTAGTGTACGTGAAGTTGAGGCGGGCGTCGTCGCGGCAGCGACGACGGACGCTTAGACGAGTCCGTGACATCAGAGCCTCACCAGCTTAGTGTACGCGAAGTCGAGGCGGACGTCGTCGCGGCAGCGACGAAGGACGCCAAGACGAGCCCGTGACATCAGAGCGTCACCAGCTATCTTAGGGTTTAGGGTGGGGGGGGAGGATGGCACCCTTTTATATACCTTTCAAAATGAAAGGGAAACATAAGTGAACCACTGTGCTTAGTGTAGGTACGCGAAGTCGAGGAGGACGTCGTCGTGGTAGCGACGACGGACGCCGAGATGAGACCGTGACATCAAAGCCTCACCAGCTTAGTGTACGCGAAGTCTAGGCGGACGTCGTCGCGGTAGCGACGACGGACGCCGAGACGAGCCCGTGATATCAGAGCCTCACCAGCTTAGTGTACGCGAAGTCGAGGCGGACGTCGTCGCGGAAGCGACGAAGAACGCCGAGACGAGCCCGTGACATCAAAGCCTCACTAGCTTAGTGTACGCGAAGTCGAGGCGGACATCGTCGCGGCAGCGATGACGAACGTCGAGACGAGCCAGTGACATCAAAGCCTCACCATCTATCTTAGGGTTTAGGGTGGGGGGGGGAGGATGGCACCCTTTTATATATCTTTCAAAATGAAAGGGAAACAAAAGTGATCCACTGTGGTTAGTGTAGGTACGCGAAGTCGAGGCGGACGTCGTCGCGTCAGCGACGACGGACGCCGAGACGAGCCCGTGAAATCAAAGCCTCACCATCTTAGTGTAAGCGAAGTCGAGGCAGACTTCGTCGCGGCAGCGACGACGGACGCCGAGATGAGCTCGTGACATCAGAGCCACACCAGCTTAGTGTACGTGAAGTTGAGGCGGGCGTCGTCGCGGCAGCGACGACGGACGCTGAGACGAGTCCATGACATCAGAGCCTCACCAGCTTAGTGTACGCGAAGTCGAGGCGGACGTCGTCGCGGCAGCGACGAAGGACGCCAAGACGAGCCCGTGACATCAGAGCGTCACCAGCTATCTTAGGGTTTAGGGTGGGGGGGAGGATGGCACCCTTTTATATACCTTTCAAAATGAAAGGGAAACATAAGTGAACCACTGTGCTTAGTGTAGGTACGCGAAGTCGAGGCGGACGTCGTCGCGGCAGCGACGACGGACGCCGAGACGAGCCCGTGAGATCAAAGCCTCACCAGCTTAGTGTCCGCAAAGTCGAGGCGGACGTCGTCGCGGCAGCGACGACGGACGCCGAGACGAGCCCGTGACCTCAAAGCCTCACCAGCTATCTTAGGGTTTAGGGTGAGGGGGGAGGATGGCACCCTTTTATATACCTTTCAAAATGAAAGGGAAACATAAGTGAACCACTGTTCTTAGTGTAGGTACGAGAAGTCGAGGCGTACGTCGTCGCGGCAGCGACGACGGACGGCGAGACGAGCCCGTGACATCAAAGCCTCACCAGCTTAGTGTACGCGAAGTCGAGGCGGACGTCGTCGCGGCAGGGATGACGGACGCCGAGACGAGCCCGTGACATCAGAGCCTCACCAACTATCTTAGGGTTTAGGCTGGGGGGGATGGCACCCTTTTATATACCTTTCAAAATGAAAGGGAAACAGAAGTGAACCACTGTGCTTAGTGTAGGCACGCGAAGTCGAGGCGGACGTCGTCGCGGTAGCGACGACGGACGCCGAGATGAGACCGTGACATCAAAGCCTCACCAGCTTAGTGTACGCGAAGTCGAGGCGAACGTCGTCGCGGCAGCGACGACGGACGCCGAGACGAGCCCGTGACATCAGAGCCTCACCAGCTTAGTGTACGCGAAGTCGAGGCGGACGTCATCGCGGCAGCGACGACGGACGCCGAGACGAGCCCGTGACATCAAAGCCTCACCAGCTTAGTGTCCGCAAAGTCGAGGCGGACGTCGTCGCGGCAGCGACGACGGACGCCGAGACGAGCCCGTGACCTCAAGGCCTCACCAGCTATCTTAGGGTTTAGGGTGAGGGGGGAGGATGGCACCCTTTTATATACCTTTCAAAATGAAAGGGAAACATAAGTGAACCACTGTTCTTAGTGCAGGTACGAGAAGTCGAGGCGTACGTCGTCGCGGCAGCGACGACGGACGGCGAGACGAGCCCGTGACATCAAAGCCTCACCAGCTTAGTGTACGCGAAGTCGAGGCGGACGTCGTCGCGGCAGGGATGACGGACGCCGAGACGAGCCCGTGACATCAGAGCCTCACCAACTATCTTAGGGTTTAGGCTGGGGGGGGGGTGGGAGGATGGCACCCTTTTATATACCTTTCAAAATGAAAGGGAAACAGAAGTGAACCACTGTGCTTAGTGTAGGTACGCGAAGTCGAGGAGGACGTCGTCGTGGTAGCGACGACGGACGCCGAGATGAGACCGTGACATCAAAGCCTCACCAGCTTAGTGTACGCGAAGTCTAGGCGGACGTCGTCGCGGTAGCGACGACGGACGCCGAGACGAGCCCGTGATATCAGAGCCTCACCAGCTTAGTGTACGCGAAGTCGAGGCGGACGTCGTCGCGGAAGCGACGACGAACGCCGAGACGAGCCCGTGACATCAAAGCCTCACCAGCTTAGTGTACGCGAAGTCGAGGCGGACATCGTCGCGGCAGCGATGACGAACGTCGAGACGAGCCAGTGACATCAAAGCCTCACCATCTATCTTAGGGTTTAGGGTGGGGGGGGGGAGGATGGCACCCTTTTATATACCTTTCAAAATGAAAGGGAAACAAAAGTGATCCACTGTGGTTAGTGTAGGTACGCGAAGTCGAGGCGGACGTCGTCGCGTCAGCGACGACGGACGCCGAGACGAGCCCGTGAAATCAAAGCCTCACCATCTTAGTGTAAGCGAAGTCGAGGCAGACTTCGTCGCGGCAGCGACGACGGACGCCGAGATGAGCTCGTGACATCAGAGCCACACCAGCTTAGTGTACGTGAAGTTGAGGCGGGCGTCGTCGCGGCAGCGACGACGGACGCTTAGACGAGTCCGTGACATCAGAGCCTCACCAGCTTAGTGTACGCGAAGTCGAGGCGGACGTCGTCGCGGCAGCGACGAAGGACGCCAAGACGAGCCCGTGACATCAGAGCGTCACCAGCTATCTTAGGGTTTAGGGTGGGGGGGGAGGATGGCACCCTTTTATATACCTTTCAAAATGAAAGGGAAACATAAGTGAACCACTGTGCTTAGTGTAGGTACGCGAAGTCGAGGAGGACGTCGTCGTGGTAGCGACGACGGACGCCGAGATGAGACCGTGACATCAAAGCCTCACCAGCTTAGTGTACGCGAAGTCTAGGCGGACGTCGTCGCGGTAGCGACGACGGACGCCGAGACGAGCCCGTGATATCAGAGCCTCACCAGCTTAGTGTACGCGAAGTCGAGGCGGACGTCGTCGCGGAAGCGACGAAGAACGCCGAGACGAGCCCGTGACATCAAAGCCTCACTAGCTTAGTGTACGCGAAGTCGAGGCGGACATCGTCGCGGCAGCGATGACGAACGTCGAGACGAGCCAGTGACATCAAAGCCTCACCATCTATCTTAGGGTTTAGGGTGGGGGGGGGAGGATGGCACCCTTTTATATATCTTTCAAAATGAAAGGGAAACAAAAGTGATCCACTGTGGTTAGTGTAGGTACGCGAAGTCGAGGCGGACGTCGTCGCGTCAGCGACGACGGACGCCGAGACGAGCCCGTGAAATCAAAGCCTCACCATCTTAGTGTAAGCGAAGTCGAGGCAGACTTCGTCGCGGCAGCGACGACGGACGCCGAGATGAGCTCGTGACATCAGAGCCACACCAGCTTAGTGTACGTGAAGTTGAGGCGGGCGTCGTCGCGGCAGCGACGACGGACGCTGAGACGAGTCCATGACATCAGAGCCTCACCAGCTTAGTGTACGCGAAGTCGAGGCGGACGTCGTCGCGGCAGCGACGAAGGACGCCAAGACGAGCCCGTGACATCAGAGCGTCACCAGCTATCTTAGGGTTTAGGGTGGGGGGGAGGATGGCACCCTTTTATATACCTTTCAAAATGAAAGGGAAACATAAGTGAACCACTGTGCTTAGTGTAGGTACGCGAAGTCGAGGCGGACGTCGTCGCGGCAGCGACGACGGACGCCGAGACGAGCCCGTGAGATCAAAGCCTCACCAGCTTAGTGTCCGCAAAGTCGAGGCGGACGTCGTCGCGGCAGCGACGACGGACGCCGAGACGAGCCCGTGACCTCAAAGCCTCACCAGCTATCTTAGGGTTTAGGGTGAGGGGGGAGGATGGCACCCTTTTATATACCTTTCAAAATGAAAGGGAAACATAAGTGAACCACTGTTCTTAGTGTAGGTACGAGAAGTCGAGGCGTACGTCGTCGCGGCAGCGACGACGGACGGCGAGACGAGCCCGTGACATCAAAGCCTCACCAGCTTAGTGTACGCGAAGTCGAGGCGGACGTCGTCGCGGCAGGGATGACGGACGCCGAGACGAGCCCGTGACATCAGAGCCTCACCAACTATCTTAGGGTTTAGGCTGGGGGGGATGGCACCCTTTTATATACCTTTCAAAATGAAAGGGAAACAGAAGTGAACCACTGTGCTTAGTGTAGGCACGCGAAGTCGAGGCGGACGTCGTCGCGGTAGCGACGACGGACGCCGAGATGAGACCGTGACATCAAAGCCTCACCAGCTTAGTGTACGCGAAGTCGAGGCGAACGTCGTCGCGGCAGCGACGACGGACGCCGAGACGAGCCCGTGACATCAGAGCCTCACCAGCTTAGTGTACGCGAAGTCGAGGCGGACGTCATCGCGGCAGCGACGACGGACGCCGAGACGAGCCCGTGACATCAAAGCCTCACCATCTTAGTGTACGCGAAGTCGAGGCGGACGTCATCGCGGCAGCGACGATGGACGCCGAGACGAGCCCGTGACATCAAAGCCTCACCAGCTTAGTGTACGCGAACTCGAGGCGAACGTCGTCACGGTAGCGAAGACGGATGCCGAGACGAGCCCGTGATATCAGAGCCTCACCAGCTATCTTAGGGTTTAGGGTGGGGGGGAGGATGACACCCTTTTATATACCTTTTAAAATGAAAGGGAAACAGAAGTGAATCACTGTGCTTAGTGTAGGTACGCGAAGTCGAGGCGGACGTCGTCGCGGCAGCGACGACGGACGCCGAGACGAGCCCGTGACATGAAAGCCTCACCAGCTTAGTGTACGCGAAGTTGAGGCGGACGTCGTCGCGGCAGCGACGATGGACGCCGAGACGAGCCCGTGACATCAAAGCCTCACCAGCTTAGTGTACGCGAACTCGAGGCGAACGTCGTCGCGGTAGCGAAGACGGACGCCGAGATGAGCCCGTGACATCAGAGCCTCACCAGCTATCTTAGGGTTTAGGGTGGGGGGAGGATGGCACCCTTTTATATACCTTTCAAAATGAAAGGGAAACAGAAGTGAACCACTGTGCTTAGTGTAGGTACGCGAAGCCGAGGCGGACGTCGTCGCGGCAGTGACGACGGACGCCGACATGAGACCGTGACATCAAAGCCTCACCAGCTTAGTGTACGCGAAGTCGAGGCGGACGTCGTCGCGGCAGCGAATACGGACGCCGAGACGAGCCTGTGACATCAGAGCCTCACCAGCTTAGTGTACGCGAAGTCGAGGCGGACGTCGTCGCGGCAGCGACGATGGACGCCGAGACGAGCCCGTGACATCAAAGCCTCACCAGCTTAGTGTACGCGAACTCGAGGCGAACGTCGTCGCGGTAGCGAAGACGGACGCCGAGACGAGCCCGTGACATCAGAGCCTCACCAGCTATCTTAGGGTTTAGGGTGGGGGGGAGGATAGCACCCTTTTATATACCTTTTAAAATGAAAGGGAAACAGAAGTGAATCACTGTGCTTAGTGTAGGTACGCGAAGTCGAGGCGGACGTCGTCGCGGCAGCGACGACGGACGCCGAGACGAGCCCATGACATGAAAGCCTCACCACCTTAGTGTACGCGAAGTCGAGGCGGACGTCGTCGCGGCAGCGACGATGGACGCCGAGACGAGCCCGTGACATCAAAGCCTCACCAGCTTACTGTACGCGAACTCGAGGCGAACGTCGTCGCGGTAGCGAAGACGGACGCCGAGACGAGCCCGTGACATCAAAGCCTCACCAGCTATCTTAGGGTTTAGGGTGGGGGGGAGGATGGCACCCTTTTATATACCTTTCAAAATGAAAGGGAAACAGAAGTGAACCACTGTGCTTAGTGTAGGTACGCGAAGCCGAGGCGGACGTCGTCGCGGCAGTGACGACGGACGCCGACATGAGACCGTGACATCAAAGCCTCACCAGCTTAGTGTACGCGAAGTCGAGGCGGACGTCGTCGTGGCAGCGACGACGGACGCTGAGACGAGCCCGTGACATCAGAGCCTCACCAGCTTAGTGTACGCGAAGTCGAGGCGGACGTTGTCGCGGCAGCGACGATGGACGCCGAGACGAGCCCGTGACATCAAAGCCTCACCAGCTTAGTGTACGCGAACTCGAGGCGAACGTCGTAGCGGTAGCGAAGACGGACGCCGAGACGAGCCCGTGACATCAGAGCCTCACCAGCTATCTTAGGGTTTAGGGTGGGGGGGAGGATGGCACCCTTTTACATACCTTTTGAAATGAAAGGCAAACAGAAGTGAATCACTGTGCTTAGTGTAGGTACGCGAAGTCGAGGCGGACGTCGTCGCGGCAGCGACGACGGACGCCGAGACGAGCCCGTGACATGAAAGCCTCACCAGCTTAGTGTACGCGAAGTCGAGGCGGACGTCGTCGCGGCAGCGACGACGGATGCCGAGACGAGCCCGTGACATAAGAGCCTCACCAGCTTACTGTACGCGAAGTCGAGGCGGACGTCGTCGTGGCAACGACGACGAACGCAGAGACGAGCCCGTGACATCAAAGACTCACCAGCTTAGTGTACGCGAAGTCGAGGCGGACGTCGTCGCGGCAGCGACGATGGACGCCGAGACGAGCCCGTGACATCAAAGCCTCACCAGCTTAGTGTACGCGAACTCGAGGCGAACGTCGTCGCGGTAGCGAAGACGGACGCCGAGATGAGCCCGTGACATCAGAGCCTCACCAGCTATCTTAGGGTTTAGGGTGGGGGGGAGGATGGCACCCTTTTATATACCTTTCAAAATGAAAGGGAAACAGAAGTGAACCACTGTGCTTAGTGTAGGTACGCGAAGCCGAGGCGGACGTCGTCGCGGCAGTGACGACGGACGCCGACATGAGACCGTGACATCAAAGCCTCACCAGCTTAGTGTACGCGAAGTCGAGGCGGACGTCGTCGCGGCAGCGAATACGGACGCCGAGACGAGCCTGTGACATCAGAGCCTCACCAGCTTAGTGTACGCGAAGTCGAGGCGGACGTCGTCGCGGCAGCGACGATGGACGCCGAGACGAGCCCGTGACATCAAAGCCTCACCAGCTTAGTGTACGCGAACTCGAGGCGAACGTCGTCGCGGTAGCGAAGACGGACGCCGAGACGAGCCCGTGACATCAGAGCCTCACCAGCTATCTTAGGGTTTAGGGTGGGGGGGAGGATAGCACCCTTTTATATACCTTTTAAAATGAAAGGGAAACAGAAGTGAATCACTGTGCTTAGTGTAGGTACGCGAAGTCGAGGCGGACGTCGTCGCGGCAGCGACGACGGACGCCGAGACGAGCCCATGACATGAAAGCCTCACCACCTTAGTGTACGCGAAGTCGAGGCGGACGTCGTCGCGGCAGCGACGATGGACGCCGAGACGAGCCCGTGACATCAAAGCCTCACCAGCTTACTGTACGCGAACTCGAGGCGAACGTCGTCGCGGTAGCGAAGACGGACGCCGAGACGAGCCCGTGACATCAAAGCCTCACCAGCTATCTTAGGGTTTAGGGTGGGGGGGAGGATGGCACCCTTTTATATACCTTTCAAAATGAAAGGGAAACAGAAGTGAACCACTGTGCTTAGTGTAGGTACGCGAAGCCGAGGCGGACGTCGTCGCGGCAGTGACGACGGACGCCGACATGAGACCGTGACATCAAAGCCTCACCAGCTTAGTGTACGCGAAGTCGAGGCGGACGTCGTCGTGGCAGCGACGACGGACGCTGAGACGAGCCCGTGACATCAGAGCCTCACCAGCTTAGTGTACGCGAAGTCGAGGCGGACGTTGTCGCGGCAGCGACGATGGACGCCGAGACGAGCCCGTGACATCAAAGCCTCACCAGCTTAGTGTACGCGAACTCGAGGCGAACGTCGTAGCGGTAGCGAAGACGGACGCCGAGACGAGCCCGTGACATCAGAGCCTCACCAGCTATCTTAGGGTTTAGGGTGGGGGGGAGGATGGCACCCTTTTACATACCTTTTGAAATGAAAGGCAAACAGAAGTGAATCACTGTGCTTAGTGTAGGTACGCGAAGTCGAGGCGGACGTCGTCGCGGCAGCGACGACGGACGCCGAGACGAGCCCGTGACATGAAAGCCTCACCAGCTTAGTGTACGCGAAGTCGAGGCGGACGTCGTCGCGGCAGCGACGACGGATGCCGAGACGAGCCCGTGACATAAGAGCCTCACCAGCTTACTGTACGCGAAGTCGAGGCGGACGTCGTCGTGGCAACGACGACGAACGCAGAGACGAGCCCGTGACATCAAAGACTCACCAGCTTAGTGTACGCGAAGTCGAGGCGGACGTCGTCGCGGCAGCGACGATGGACGCCGAGACGAGCCCGTGACATCAAAGCCTCACCAGCTTAGTGTACGCGAACTCGAGGCGAACGTCGTCGCGGTAGCGAAGACGGACGCCGAGATGAGCCCGTGACATCAGAGCCTCACCAGCTATCTTAGGGTTTAGGGTGGGGGGGAGGATGGCACCCTTTTATATACCTTTCAAAATGAAAGGGAAACAGAAGTGAACCACTGTGCTTAGTGTAGGTACGCGAAGCCGAGGCGGACGTTGTCGCGGCAGTGACGACGGACGCCGACATGAGACCGTGACATCAAAGCCTCACCAGCTTAGTGTACGCGAAGTCGAGGCGGACGTCGTCGCGGCAGCGAATACGGACGCCGAGACGAGCCCGTGACATCAGAGCGTCACCAGCTTAGTGTAGGCGAAGTCGAGGCGGACGTCGTCGCGGCAGCGACGATGGACGCCGAGACGAGCCCGTGACATCAAAGCCTCACCAGCTTAGTGTACGCGAACTCGAGGCGAACGTCGTCGCGGTAGCGAAGACGGACGCCGAGATGAGCCCGTGACATCAGAGCCTCACCAGCTATCTTAGGGTTTAGGGTGGGGGGGAGGATGGCACCCTTTTATATACCTTTCCAAATGAAAGGGAAACAGAAGTGAACCACTGTGCTTAGTGTAGGTACGCGAAGCCGAGGCGGACGTCGTCGCGGCAGTGACGACGGACGCCGACATGAGACCGTGACATCAAAGCCTCACCAGCTTAGTGTACGCGAAGTCGAGGCGGACGTCGTCGCGGCAGCGAATACGGACGCCGAGACGAGCCCGTGACATCAGAGCCTCACCAGCTTAGTGTAGGCGAAGTCGAGGCGGACGTCGTCGCGGCAGCGACGATGGACGCCGAGACGAGCCCGTGACATCAAAGCCTCACCAGCTTAGTGTACGCGAACTCGAGGCGAACGTCGTCGCGGTAGCGAAGACGGACGCCGAGACGAGCCCGTGACATCAGAGCCTCACCAGCTATCTTAGGGTTTAGGGTGGGGGGGAGGATGGCACCCTTTTATATACCTTTTAAAATGAAAGGGAAACAGAAGTGAATCACTGTGCTTAGTGTAGGTACGCGAAGTCGAGGCGGACGTCGTCGCGGCAGCGACGACGGACGCCGAGACGAGCCCGTGACATGAAAGCCTCACCACCTTAGTGTACGCGAAGTCGAGGCGGACGTCGTCGCGGCAGCGACGATGGACGCCGAGACGAGCCCGTGACATCAAAGCCTCACCAGCTTACTGTACGCGAACTCGAGGCGAACGTCGTCGCGGTAGCGAAGACGGACGCCGAGACGAGCCCGTGACATCAAAGCCTCACCAGCTATCTTAGGGTTTAGGGTGGGGGGGAGGATGGCACCCTTTTATATACCTTTCAAAATGAAAGGGAAACAGAAGTGAACCACTGTGCTTAGTGTAGGTACGCGAAGCCGAGGCGGACGTCGTCGCGGCAGTGACGACGGACGCCGACATGAGACCGTGACATCAAAGCCTCACCAGCTTAGTGTACGCGAAGTCGAGGCGGACGTCGTCGTGGCAGCGACGACGGACGCTGAGACGAGCCCGTGACATCAGAGCCTCACCAGCTTAGTGTACGCGAAGTCGAGGCGGACGTTGTCGCGGCAGCGACGATGGACGCCGAGACGAGCCCGTGACATCAAAGCCTCACCAGCTTAGTGTACGCGAACTCGAGGCGAACGTCGTAGCGGTAGCGAAGACGGACGCCGAGACGAGCCCGTGACATCAGAGCCTCACCAGCTATCTTAGGGTTTAGGGTGGGGGGGAGGATGGCACCCTTTTACATACCTTTTAAAATGAAAGGCAAACAGAAGTGAATCACTGTGCTTAGTGTAGGTACGCGAAGTCGAGGCGGACGTCGTCGCGGCAGCGACGACGGACGCCGAGACGAGCCCGTGACATGAAAGCCTCACCAGCTTAGTGTACGCGAAGTCGAGGCGGACGTCGTCGCGGCAGCGACGACGGATGCCGAGACGAGCCCGTGACATAAGAGCCTCACCAGCTTACTGTACGCGAAGTCGAGGCGGACGTCGTCGTGGCAACGACGACGAACGCAGAGACGAGCCCGTGACATCAAAGACTCACCAGCTTAGTGTACGCGAAGTCGAGGCGGACGTCGTCGCGGCAGCGACGATGGACGCCGAGACGAGCCCGTGACATCAAAGCCTCACCAGCTTAGTGTACGCGAACTCGAGGCGAACGTCGTCGCGGTAGCGAAGACGGACGCCGAGATGAGCCCGTGACATCAGAGCCTCACCAGCTATCTTAGGGTTTAGGGTGGGGGGGAGGATGGCACCCTTTTATATACCTTTCAAAATGAAAGGGAAACAGAAGTGAACCACTGTGCTTAGTGTAGGTACGCGAAGCCGAGGCGGACGTCGTCGCGGCAGTGACGACGGACGCCGACATGAGACCGTGACATCAAAGCCTCACCAGCTTAGTGTACGCGAAGTCGAGGCGGACGTCGTCGCGGCAGCGAATACGGACGCCGAGACGAGCCCGTGACATCAGAGCGTCACCAGCTTAGTGTAGGCGAAGTCGAGGCGGACGTCGTCGCGGCAGCGACGATGGACGCCGAGACGAGCCCGTGACATCAAAGCCTCACCAGCTTAGTGTACGCGAACTCGAGGCGAACGTCGTCGCGGTAGCGAAGACGGACGCCGAGATGAGCCCGTGACATCAGAGCCTCACCAGCTATCTTAGGGTTTAGGGTGGGGGGGAGGATGACACCCTTTTATATACCTTTCCAAATGAAAGGGAAACAGAAGTGAACCACTGTGCTTAGTGTAGGTACGCGAAGCCGAGGCGGACGTCGTCGCGGCAGTGACGACGGACGCCGACATGAGACCGTGACATCAAAGCCTCACCAGCTTAGTGTACGCGAAGTCGAGGCGGACGTCGTCGCGGCAGCGAATACGGACGCCGAGACGAGCCCGTGACATCAGAGCCTCACCAGCTTAGTGTAGGCGAAGTCGAGGCGGACGTCGTCGCGGCAGCGACGATGGACGCCGAGACGAGCCCGTGACATCAAAGCCTCACCAGCTTAGTGTACGCGAACTCGAGGCGAACGTCGTCGCGGTAGCGAAGACGGACGCCGAGACGAGCCCGTGACATCAGAGCCTCACCAGCTATCTTAGGGTTTAGGGTGGGGGGGAGGATGGCACCCTTTTATATACCTTTTAAAATGAAAGGGAAACAGAAGTGAATCACTGTGCTTAGTGTAGGTACGCGAAGTCGAGGCGGACGTCGTCGCGGCAGCGACGACGGATGCCGAGACGAGCCCGTGACATGAAAGCCTCACCACCTTAGTGTACGCGAAGTCGAGGCGGACGTCGTCGCGGCAGCGACGATGGACGCCGAGACGAGCCCGTGACATCAAAGCCTCACCAGCTTACTGTACGCGAACTCGAGGCGAACGTCGTCGCGGTAGCGAAGACGGACGCCGAGACGAGCCCGTGACATCAAAGCCTCACCAGCTATCTTAGGGTTTAGGGTGGGGGGGAGGATGGCACCCTTTTATATACCTTTCAAAATGAAAGGGAAACAGAAGTGAACCACTGTGCTTAGTGTAGGCACGCGAAGTGAACCACTGTGCTTAGTGTAGGCACGCGAAGTGTAGGCACGCGAAGTCGAGGCGGACGTCGTCGCGGTAGCGACGACGGACGCCGAGATGAGACCGTGACATCAAAGCCTCACCAGCTTAGTGTACGCGAAGTCGAGGCGAACGTCGTCGCGGCAGCGACGACGGACGCCGAGACGAGCCCGTGACATCAGAGCCTCACCAGCTTAGTGTACGCGAAGTCGAGGCGGACGTCATCGCGGCAGCGACGACGGACGCCTAGACGAGCCCGTGACATCAAAGCCTCACCATCTTAGTGTACGCGAAGTCGAGGCGGACGTCATCGCGGCAGCGACGATGGACGCCGAGACGAGCCCGTGACATCAAAGCCTCACCAGCTTAGTGTACGCGAACTCGAGGCGAACGTCGTCACGGTAGCGAAGACGGACGCCGAGACGAGCCCGTGATATCAGAGCCTCACCAGCTATCTTAGGGTTTAGGGTGGGGGGGAGGATGACACCCTTTTATATACCTTTTAAAATGAAAGGGAAACAGAAGTGAATCACTGTGCTTAGTGTAGGTACGCGAAGTCGAGGCGGACGTCGTCGCGGCAGCGACGACGGACGCCGAGACGAGCCCGTGACATGAAAGCCTCACCAGCTTAGTGTACGCGAAGTTGAGGCGGACGTCGTCGCGGCAGCGACGATGGACGCCGAGACGAGCCCGTGACATCAAAGCCTCACCAGCTTAGTGTACGCGAACTCGAGGCGAACGTCGTCGCGGTAGCGAAGACGGACGCCGAGATGAGCCCGTGACATCAGAGCCTCACCAGCTATCTTAGGGTTTAGGGTGGGGGGGGAGGATGGCACCCTTTTATATACCTTTCAAAATGAAAGGGAAACATAAGTGAACCACTGTGCTTAGTGTAGGTACGCGAAGTCGAGGAGGACGTCGTCGTGGTAGCGACGACGGACGCCGAGATGAGACCGTGACATCAAAGCCTCACCAGCTTAGTGTACGCGAAGTCTAGGCGGACGTCGTCGCGGTAGCGACGACGGACGCCGAGACGAGCCCGTGATATCAGAGCCTCACCAGCTTAGTGTACGCGAAGTCGAGGCGGACGTCGTCGCGGAAGCGACGAAGAACGCCGAGACGAGCCCGTGACATCAAAGCCTCACTAGCTTAGTGTACGCGAAGTCGAGGCGGACATCGTCGCGGCAGCGATGACGAACGTCGAGACGAGCCAGTGACATCAAAGCCTCACCATCTATCTTAGGGTTTAGGGTGGGGGGGGGGGAGGATGGCACCCTTTTATATATCTTTCAAAATGAAAGGGAAACAAAAGTGATCCACTGTGGTTAGTGTAGGTACGCGAAGTCGAGGCGGACGTCGTCGCGTCAGCGACGACGGACGCCGAGACGAGCCCGTGAAATCAAAGCCTCACCATCTTAGTGTAAGCGAAGTCGAGGCAGACTTCGTCGCGGCAGCGACGACGGACGCCGAGATGAGCTCGTGACATCAGAGCCACACCAGCTTAGTGTACGTGAAGTTGAGGCGGGCGTCGTCGCGGCAGCGACGACGGACGCTGAGACGAGTCCATGACATCAGAGCCTCACCAGCTTAGTGTACGCGAAGTCGAGGCGGACGTCGTCGCGGCAGCGACGAAGGACGCCAAGACGAGCCCGTGACATCAGAGCGTCACCAGCTATCTTAGGGTTTAGGGTGGGGGGGAGGATGGCACCCTTTTATATACCTTTCAAAATGAAAGGGAAACATAAGTGAACCACTGTGCTTAGTGTAGGTACGCGAAGTCGAGGCGGACGTCGTCGCGGCAGCGACGACGGACGCCGAGACGAGCCCGTGAGATCAAAGCCTCACCAGCTTAGTGTCCGCAAAGTCGAGGCGGACGTCGTCGCGGCAGCGACGACGGACGCCGAGACGAGCCCGTGACCTCAAAGCCTCACCAGCTATCTTAGGGTTTAGGGTGAGGGGGGAGGATGGCACCCTTTTATATACCTTTCAAAATGAAAGGGAAACATAAGTGAACCACTGTTCTTAGTGTAGGTACGAGAAGTCGAGGCGTACGTCGTCGCGGCAGCGACGACGGACGGCGAGACGAGCCCGTGACATCAAAGCCTCACCAGCTTAGTGTACGCGAAGTCGAGGCGGACGTCGTCGCGGCAGGGATGACGGACGCCGAGACGAGCCCGTGACATCAGAGCCTCACCAACTATCTTAGGGTTTAGGCTGGGGGGGATGGCACCCTTTTATATACCTTTCAAAATGAAAGGGAAACAGAAGTGAACCACTGTGCTTAGTGTAGGCACGCGAAGTCGAGGCGGACGTCGTCGCGGTAGCGACGACGGACGCCGAGATGAGACCGTGACATCAAAGCCTCACCAGCTTAGTGTACGCGAAGTCGAGGCGAACGTCGTCGCGGCAGCGACGACGGACGCCGAGACGAGCCCGTGACATCAGAGCCTCACCAGCTTAGTGTACGCGAAGTCGAGGCGGACGTCATCGCGGCAGCGACGACGGACGCCGAGACGAGCCCGTGACATCAAAGCCTCACCATCTTAGTGTACGCGAAGTCGAGGCGGACGTCATCGCGGCAGCGACGATGGACGCCGAGACGAGCCCGTGACATCAAAGCCTCACCAGCTTAGTGTACGCGAACTCGAGGCGAACGTCGTCACGGTAGCGAAGACGGACGCCGAGACGAGCCCGTGATATCAGAGCCTCACCAGCTATCTTAGGGTTTAGGGTGGGGGGGAGGATGACACCCTTTTATATACCTTTTAAAATGAAAGGGAAACAGAAGTGAATCACTGTGCTTAGTGTAGGTACGCGAAGTCGAGGCGGACGTCGTCGCGGCAGCGACGACGGACGCCGAGACGAGCCCGTGACATGAAAGCCTCACCAGCTTAGTGTACGCGAAGTTGAGGCGGACGTCGTCGCGGCAGCGACCATGGACGCCGAGACGAGCCCGTGACATCAAAGCCTCACCAGCTTAGTGTACGCGAACTCGAGGCGAACGTCGTCGCGGTAGCGAAGACGGACGCCGAGATGAGCCCGTGACATCAGAGCCTCACCAGCTATCTTAGGGTTTAGGGTGGGGGGAGGATGGCACCCTTTTATATACCTTTCAAAATGAAAGGGAAACAGAAGTGAACCACTGTGCTTAGTGTAGGTACGCGAAGCCGAGGCGGACGTCGTCGCGGCAGTGACGACGGACGCCGACATGAGACCGTGACATCAAAGCCTCACCAGCTTAGTGTACGCGAAGTCGAGGCGGACGTCGTCGCGGCAGCGAATACGGACGCCGAGACGAGCCTGTGACATCAGAGCCTCACCAGCTTAGTGTACGCGAAGTCGAGGCGGACGTCGTCGCGGCAGCGACGATGGACGCCGAGACGAGCCCGTGACATCAAAGCCTCACCAGCTTAGTGTACGCGAACTCGAGGCGAACGTCGTCGCGGTAGCGAAGACGGACGCCGAGACGAGCCCGTGACATCAGAGCCTCACCAGCTATCTTAGGGTTTAGGGTGGGGGGGAGGATGGCACCCTTTTATATACCTTTTAAAATGAAAGGGAAACAGAAGTGAATCACTGTGCTTAGTGTAGGTACGCGAAGTCGAGGCGGACGTCGTCGCGGCAGCGACGACGGACGCCGAGACGAGCCCGTGACATGAAAGCCTCACCACCTTAGTGTACGCGAAGTCGAGGCGGACGTCGTCGCGGCAGCGACGATGGACGCCGAGACGAGCCCGTGACATCAAAGCCTCACCAGCTTACTGTACGCGAACTCGAGGCGAACGTCGTCGCGGTAGCGAAGACGGACGCCGAGACGAGCCCGTGACATCAAAGCCTCACCAGCTATCTTAGGGTTTAGGGTGGGGGGGAGGATGGCACCCTTTTATATACCTTTCAAAATGAAAGGGAAACAGAAGTGAACCACTGTGCTTAGTGTAGGTACGCGAAGCCGAGGCGGACGTCGTCGCGGCAGTGACGACGGACGCCGACATGAGACCGTGACATCAAAGCCTCACCAGCTTAGTGTACGCGAAGTCGAGGCGGACGTCGTCGTGGCAGCGACGACGGACGCTGAGACGAGCCCGTGACATCAGAGCCTCACCAGCTTAGTGTACGCGAAGTCGAGGCGGACGTTGTCGCGGCAGCGACGATGGACGCCGAGACGAGCCCGTGACATCAAAGCCTCACCAGCTTAGTGTACGCGAACTCGAGGCGAACGTCGTAGCGGTAGCGAAGACGGACGCCGAGACGAGCCCGTGACATCAGAGCCTCACCAGCTATCTTAGGGTTTAGGGTGGGGGGGAGGATGGCACCCTTTTACATACCTTTTAAAATGAAAGGCAAACAGAAGTGAATCACTGTGCTTAGTGTAGGTACGCGAAGTCGAGGCGGACGTCGTCGCGGCAGCGACGACGGACGCCGAGACGAGCCCGTGACATGAAAGCCTCACCAGCTTAGTGTACGCGAAGTCGAGGCGGACGTCGTCGCGGCAGCGACGACGGATGCCGAGACGAGCCCGTGACATAAGAGCCTCACCAGCTTACTGTACGCGAAGTCGAGGCGGACGTCGTCGTGGCAACGACGACGAACGCAGAGACGAGCCCGTGACATCAAAGACTCACCAGCTTAGTGTACGCGAAGTCGAGGCGGACGTCGTCGCGGCAGCGACGATGGACGCCGAGACGAGCCCGTGACATCAAAGCCTCACCAGCTTAGTGTACGCGAACTCGAGGCGAACGTCGTCGCGGTAGCGAAGACGGACGCCGAGATGACCCCGTGACATCAGAGCCTCACCAGCTATCTTAGGGTTTAGGGTGGGGGGGAGGATGGCACCCTTTTATATACCTTTCAAAATGAAAGGGAAACAGAAGTGAACCACTGTGCTTAGTGTAGGTACGCGAAGCCGAGGCGGACGTCGTCGCGGCAGTGACGACGGACGCCGACATGAGACCGTGACATCAAAGCCTCACCAGCTTAGTGTACGCGAAGTCGAGGCGGACGTCGTCGCGGCAGCGAATACGGACGCCGAGACGAGCCCGTGACATCAGAGCGTCACCAGCTTAGTGTAGGCGAAGTCGAGGCGGACGTCGTCGCGGCAGCGACGATGGACGCCGAGACGAGCCCGTGACATCAAAGCCTCACCAGCTTAGTGTACGCGAACTCGAGGCGAACGTCGTCGCGGTAGCGAAGACGGACGCCGAGATGAGCCCGTGACATCAGAGCCTCACCAGCTATCTTAGGGTTTAGGGTGGGGGGGAGGATGGCACCCTTTTATATACCTTTCCAAATGAAAGGGAAACAGAAGTGAACCACTGTGCTTAGTGTAGGTACGCGAAGCCGAGGCGGACGTCGTCGCGGCAGTGACGACGGACGCCGACATGAGACCGTGACATCAAAGCCTCACCAGCTTAGTGTACGCGAAGTCGAGGCGGACGTCGTCGCGGCAGCGAATACGGACGCCGAGACGAGCCCGTGACATCAGAGCCTCACCAGCTTAGTGTAGGCGAAGTCGAGGCGGACGTCGTCGCGGCAGCGACGATGGACGCCGAGACGAGCCCGTGACATCAAAGCCTCACCAGCTTAGTGTACGCGAACTCGAGGCGAACGTCGTCGCGGTAGCGAAGACGGACGCCGAGACGAGCCCGTGACATCAGAGCCTCACCAGCTATCTTAGGGTTTAGGGTGGGGGGGAGGATGGCACCCTTTTATATACCTTTTAAAATGAAAGGGAAACAGAAGTGAATCACTGTGCTTAGTGTAGGTACGCGAAGTCGAGGCGGACGTCGTCGCGGCAGCGACGACGGATGCCGAGACGAGCCCGTGACATGAAAGCCTCACCACCTTAGTGTACGCGAAGTCGAGGCGGACGTCGTCGCGGCAGCGACGATGGACGCCGAGACGAGCCCGTGACATCAAAGCCTCACCAGCTTACTGTACGCGAACTCGAGGCGAACGTCGTCGCGGTAGCGAAGACGGACGCCGAGACGAGCCCGTGACATCAAAGCCTCACCAGCTATCTTAGGGTTTAGGGTGGGGGGGAGGATGGCACCCTTTTATATACCTTTCAAAATGAAAGGGAAACAGAAGTGAACCACTGTGCTTAGTGTAGGCACGCGAAGTGAACCACTGTGCTTAGTGTAGGCACGCGAAGTCGAGGCGGACGTCGTCGCGGTAGCGACGACGGACGCCGAGATGAGACCGTGACATCAAAGCCTCACCAGCTTAGTGTACGCGAAGTCGAGGCGAACGTCGTCGCGGCAGCGACGACGGACGCCGAGACGAACCCGTGACATCAGAGCCTCACCAGCTTAGTGTACGCGAAGTCGAGGCGGACGTCATCGCGGCAGCGACGACGGACGCCTAGACGAGCCCGTGACATCAAAGCCTCACCATCTTAGTGTACGCGAAGTCGAGGCGGACGTCATCGCGGCAGCGACGATGGACGCCGAGACGAGCCCGTGACATCAAAGCCTCACCAGCTTAGTGTACGCGAACTCGAGGCGAACGTCGTCACGGTAGCGAAGACGGACGCCGAGACGAGCCCGTGATATCAGAGCCTCACCAGCTATCTTAGGGTTTAGGGTGGGGGGGAGGATGACACCCTTTTATATACCTTTTAAAATGAAAGGGAAACAGAAGTGAATCACTGTGCTTAGTGTAGGTACGCGAAGTCGAGGCGGACGTCGTCGCGGCAGCGACGACGGACGCCGAGACGAGCCCGTGACATGAAAGCCTCACCAGCTTAGTGTACGCGAAGTTGAGGCGGACGTCGTCGCGGCAGCGACGATGGACGCCGAGACGAGCCCGTGACATCAAAGCCTCACCAGCTTAGTGTACGCGAACTCGAGGCGAACGTCGTCGCGGTAGCGAAGACGGACGCCGAGATGAGCCCGTGACATCAGAGCCTCACCAGCTATCTTAGGGTTTAGGGTGGGGGGAGGATGGCACCCTTTTATATACCTTTCAAAATGAAAGGGAAACAGAAGTGAACCACTGTGCTTAGTGTAGGTACGCGAAGCCGAGGCGGACGTCGTCGCGGCAGTGACGACGGACGCCGACATGAGACCGTGACATCAAAGCCTCACCAGCTTAGTGTACGCGAAGTCGAGGCGGACGTCGTCGCGGCAGCGAATACGGACGCCGAGACGAGCCTGTGACATCAGAGCCTCACCAGCTTAGTGTACGCGAAGTCGAGGCGGACGTCGTCGCGGCAGCGACGATGGACGCCGAGACGAGCCCGTGACATCAAAGCCTCACCAGCTTAGTGTACGCGAACTCGAGGCGAACGTCGTCGCGGTAGCGAAGACGGACGCCGAGACGAGCCCGTGACATCAGAGCCTCACCAGCTATCTTAGGGTTTAGGGTGGGGGGGAGGATGGCACCCTTTTATATACCTTTTAAAATGAAAGGGAAACAGAAGTGAATCACTGTGCTTAGTGTAGGTACGCGAAGTCGAGGCGGACGTCGTCGCGGCAGCGACGACGGACGCCGAGACGAGCCCGTGACATGAAAGCCTCACCACCTTAGTGTACGCGAAGTCGAGGCGGACGTCGTCGCGGCAGCGACGATGGACGCCGAGACGAGCCCGTGACATCAAAGCCTCACCAGCTTACTGTACGCGAACTCGAGGCGAACGTCGTCGCGGTAGCGAAGACGGACGCCGAGACGAGCCCGTGACATCAAAGCCTCACCAGCTATCTTAGGGTTTAGGGTGGGGGGGAGGATGGCACCCTTTTATATACCTTTCAAAATGAAAGGGAAACAGAAGTGAACCACTGTGCTTAGTGTAGGTACGCGAAGCCGAGGCGGACGTCGTCGCGGCAGTGACGACGGACGCCGACATGAGACCGTGACATCAAAGCCTCACCAGCTTAGTGTACGCGAAGTCGAGGCGGACGTCGTCGTGGCAGCGACGACGGACGCCGAGACGAGCCCGTGACATCAGAGCCTCACCAGCTTAGTGTACGCGAAGTCGAGGCGGACGTTGTCGCGGCAGCGACGATGGACGCCGAGACGAGCCCGTGACATCAAAGCCTCACCAGCTTAGTGTACGCGAACTCGAGGCGAACGTCGTAGCGGTAGCGAAGACGGACGCCGAGACGAGCCCGTGACATCAGAGCCTCACCAGCTATCTTAGGGTTTAGGGTGGGGGGGAGGATGGCACCCTTTTACATACCTTTTAAAATGAAAGGCAAACAGAAGTGAATCACTGTGCTTAGTGTAGGTACGCGAAGTCGAGGCGGACGTCGTCGCGGCAGCGACGACGGACGCCGAGACGAGCCCGTGACATGAAAGCCTCACCAGCTTAGTGTACGCGAAGTCGAGGCGGACGTCGTCGCGGCAGCGACGACGGATGCCGAGACGAGCCCGTGACATAAGAGCCTCACCAGCTTACTGTACGCGAAGTCGAGGCGGACGTCGTCGTGGCAACGACGACGAACGCAGAGACGAGCCCGTGACATCAAAGACTCACCAGCTTAGTGTACGCGAAGTCGAGGCGGACGTCGTCGCGGCAGCGACGATGGACGCCGAGACGAGCCCGTGACATCAAAGCCTCACCAGCTTAGTGTACGCGAACTCGAGGCGAACGTCGTCGCGGTAGCGAAGACGGACGCCGAGATGAGCCCGTGACATCAGAGCCTCACCAGCTATCTTAGGGTTTAGGGTGGGGGGGAGGATGGCACCCTTTTATATACTTTTCAAAATGAAAGGGAAACAGAAGTGAACCACTGTGCTTAGTGTAGGTACGCGAAGCCGAGGCGGACGTCGTCGCGGCAGTGACGACGGACGCCGACATGAGACCGTGACATCAAAGCCTCACCAGCTTAGTGTACGCGAAGTCGAGGCGGACGTCGTCGCGGCAGCGAATACGGACGCCGAGACGAGCCCGTGACATCAGAGCGTCACCAGCTTAGTGTAGACGAAGTCGAGGCGGACGTCGTCGCGGCAGCGACGATGGACGCCGAGACGAGCCCGTGACATCAAAGCCTCACCAGCTTAGTGTACGCGAACTCGAGGCGAACGTCGTCGCGGTAGCGAAGACGGACGCCGAGACGAGCCCGTGACATCAGAGCCTCACCAGCTATCTTAGGGTTTAGGGTGGGGGGGAGGATGGCACCCTTTTATATACCTTTCAAAATGAAAGGGAAACAGAAGTGAACCACTGTGCTTAGTGTAGGTACGCGAAGCCGAGGCGGACGTCGTCGCGGCAGTGACGACGGACGCCGACATGAGACCGTGACATCAAAGCCTCACCAGCTTAGTGTACGCGAAGTCGAGGCGGACGTCGTCGCGGCAGCGAATACGGACGCCGAGACGAGCCCGTGACATCAGAGCCTCACCAGCTTAGTGTAGGCGAAGTCGAGGCGGACGTCGTCGCGGCAGCGACGATGGACGCCGAGACGAGCCCGTGACATCAAAGCCTCACCAGCTTAGTGTACGCGAACTCGAGGCGAACGTCGTCGCGGTAGCGAAGACGGACGCCGAGACGAGCCCGTGACATCAGAGCCTCACCAGCTATCTTAGGGTTTAGGGTGGGGGGGAGGATGGCACCCTTTTATATACCTTTTAAAATGAAAGGGAAACAGAAGTGAATCACTGTGCTTAGTGTAGGTACGCGAAGTCGAGGCGGACGTCGTCGCGGCAGCGACGACGGATGCCGAGACGAGCCCGTGACATGAAAGCCTCACCACCTTAGTGTACGCGAAGTCGAGGCGGACGTCGTCGCGGCAGCGACGATGGACGCCGAGACGAGCCCGTGACATCAAAGCCTCACCAGCTTACTGTACGCGAACTCGAGGCGAACGTCGTCGCGGTAGCGAAGACGGACGCCGAGACGAGCCCGTGACATCAAAGCCTCACCAGCTATCTTAGGGTTTAGGGTGGGGGGGAGGATGGCACCCTTTTATATACCTTTCAAAATGAAAGGGAAACAGAAGTGAACCACTGTGCTTAGTGTAGGTACGCGAAGCCGAGGCGGACGTCGTCGCGGCAGTGACGACGGACGCCGACATGAGACCGTGACATCAAAGCCTCACCAGCTTAGTGTACGCGAAGTCAAGGCGGACGTCGTCGTGGCAGCGACGACGGACGCCGAGACGAGCCCGTGACATCAGAGCCTCACCAGCTTAGTGTACGCGAAGTCGAGGCGGACGTTGTCGCAGCAGCGACGATGGACGCCGAGACGAGCCCGTGACATCAAAGCCTCATCAGCTTAGTGTACGCGAACTCGAGGCGAACATCGTCGCGGTAGCGAAGACGGACGCCGAGACGAGCCCGTGACATGAAAGCCTCACCAGCTTAGCGTACGCGAAGTCGAGGCAGACGTCGTCGCGGCAGCGATGACGAACGTCGAGACGAGCCAGTGACATCAAAGCCTCACCATCTATCTTAGGGTTTAGGGTGGGGGGGGGGAGGATGGCACCCTTTTATATACCTTTCAAAATGAAAGGGAAACAAAAGTGATCCACTGTGGTTAGTGTAGGTACGCGAAGTCGAGGCGGACGTCGTCGCGTCAGCGACGACGGACGCCGAGACGAGCCCGTGAAATCAAAGCCTCACCATCTTAGTGTAAGCGAAGTCGAGGCAGACTTCGTCGCGGCAGCGACGACGGACGCCGAGATGAGCTCGTGACATCAGAGCCACACCAGCTTAGTGTACGTGAAGTTGAGGCGGGCGTCGTCGCGGCAGCGACGACGGACGCTTAGACGAGTCCGTGACATCAGAGCCTCACCAGCTTAGTGTACGCGAAGTCGAGGCGGACGTCGTCGCGGCAGCGACGAAGGACGCCAAGACGAGCCCGTGACATCAGAGCGTCACCAGCTATCTTAGGGTTTAGGGTGGGGGGGGAGGATGGCACCCTTTTATATACCTTTCAAAATGAAAGGGAAACATAAGTGAACCACTGTGCTTAGTGTAGGTACGCGAAGTCGAGGAGGACGTCGTCGTGGTAGCGACGACGGACGCCGAGATGAGACCGTGACATCAAAGCCTCACCAGCTTAGTGTACGCGAAGTCTAGGCGGACGTCGTCGCGGTAGCGACGACGGACGCCGAGACGAGCCCGTGATATCAGAGCCTCACCAGCTTAGTGTACGCGAAGTCGAGGCGGACGTCATCGCGGCAGCGACGACGGACGCCGAGACGAGCCCGTGACATCAAAGCCTCACCATCTTAGTGTACGCGAAGTCGAGGCGGACGTCATCGCGGCAGCGACGATGGACGCCGAGACGAGCCCGTGACATCAAAGCCTCACCAGCTTAGTGTACGCGAACTCGAGGCGAACGTCGTCACGGTAGCGAAGACGGACGCCGAGACGAGCCCGTGATATCAGAGCCTCACCAGCTATCTTAGGGTTTAGGGTGGGGGGGAGGATGACACCCTTTTATATACCTTTTAAAATGAAAGGGAAACAGAAGTGAATCACTGTGCTTAGTGTAGGTACGCGAAGTCGAGGCGGACGTCGTCGCGGCAGCGACGACGGACGCCGAGACGAGCCCGTGACATGAAAGCCTCACCAGCTTAGTGTACGCGAAGTCGAGGCGGACGTCGTCGCGGCAGCGACGATGGACGCCGAGACGAGCCCGTGACATCAAAGCCTCACCAGCTTACTGTACGCGAACTCGAGGCGAACGTCGTCGCGGTAGCGAAGACGGACGCCGAGACGAGCCCGTGACATCAAAGCCTCACCAGCTATCTTAGGGTTTAGGGTGGGGGGGAGGATGGCACCCTTTTATATACCTTTCAAAATGAAAGGGAAACAGAAGTGAACCACTGTGCTTAGTGTAGGTACGCGAAGCCGAGGCGGACGTCGTCGCGGCAGTGACGACGGACGCCGACATGAGACCGTGACATCAAAGCCTCACCAGCTTAGTGTACGCGAAGTCGAGGCGGACGTCGTCGTGGCAGCGACGACGGACGCCGAGACGAGCCCGTGACATCAGAGCCTCACCAGCTTAGTGTACGCGAAGTCGAGGCGGACGTTGTCGCGGCAGCGACGATGGACGCCGAGACGAGCCCGTGACATCAAAGCCTCACCAGCTTAGTGTACGCGAACTCGAGGCGAACGTCGTAGCGGTAGCGAAGACGGACGCCGAGACGAGCCCGTGACATCAGAGCCTCACCAGCTATCTTAGGGTTTAGGGTGGGGGGGAGGATGGCACCCTTTTACATACCTTTTAAAATGAAAGGCAAACAGAAGTGAATCACTGTGCTTAGTGTAGGTACGCGAAGTCGAGGCGGACGTCGTCGCGGCAGCGACGACGGACGCCGAGACGAGCCCGTGACATGAAAGCCTCACCAGCTTAGTGTACGCGAAGTCGAGGCGGACGTCGTCGCGGCAGCGAAGACGGATGCCGAGACGAGCCCGTGACATAAGAGCCTCACCAGCTTACTGTACGCGAAGTCGAGGCGGACGTCGTCGTGGCAACGACGACGAACGCAGAGACGAGCCCGTGACATCAAAGACTCACCAGCTTAGTGTACGCGAAGTCGAGGCGGACGTCGTCGCGGCAGCGACGATGGACGCCGAGACGAGCCCGTGACATCAAAGCCTCACCAGCTTAGTGTACGCGAACTCGAGGCGAACGTCGTCGCGGTAGCGAAGACGGACGCCGAGATGAGCCCGTGACATCAGAGCCTCACCAGCTATCTTAGGGTTTAGGGTGGGGGGGAGGATGGCACCCTTTTATATACCTTTCAAAATGAAAGGGAAACAGAAGTGAACCACTGTGCTTAGTGTAGGTACGCGAAGCCGAGGCGGACGTCGTCGCGGCAGTGACGACGGACGCCGACATGAGACCGTGACATCAAAGCCTCACCAGCTTAGTGTACGCGAAGTCGAGGCGGACGTCGTCGCGGCAGCGAATACGGACGCCGAGACGAGCCTGTGACATCAGAGCGTCACCAGCTTAGTGTAGGCGAAGTCGAGGCGGACGTCGTCGCGGCAGCGACGATGGACGCCGAGACGAGCCCGTGACATCAAAGCCTCACCAGCTTAGTGTACGCGAACTCGAGGCGAACGTCGTCGCGGTAGCGAAGACGGACGCCGAGACGAGCCCGTGACATCAGAGCCTCACCAGCTATCTTAGGGTTTAGGGTGGGGGGGAGGATGGCACCCTTTTATATACCTTTCAAAATGAAAGGGAAACAGAAGTGAACCACTGTGCTTAGTGTAGGTACGCGAAGCCGAGGCGGACGTCGTCGCGGCAGTGACAACGGACGCCGACATGAGACCGTGACATCAAAGCCTCACCAGCTTAGTGTACGCGAAGTCGAGGCGGACGTCGTCGCGGCAGCGAATACGGACGCCGAGACGAGCCCGTGACATCAGAGCCTCACCAGCTTAGTGTAGGCGAAGTCGAGGCGGACGTCGTCGCGGCAGCGACGATGGACGCCGAGACGAGCCCGTGACATCAAAGCCTCACCAGCTTAGTGTACGCGAACTCGAGGCGAACGTCGTCGCGGTAGCGAAGACGGACGCCGAGACGAGCCCGTGACATCAGAGCCTCACCAGCTATCTTAGGGTTTAGGGTGGGGGGGAGGATGGCACCCTTTTATATACCTTTTAAAATGAAAGGGAAACAGAAGTGAATCACTGTGCTTAGTGTAGGTACGCGAAGTCGAGGCGGACGTCGTCGCGGCAGCGACGACGGACGCCGAGACGAGCCCGTGACATGAAAGCCTCACCACCTTAGTGTACGCGAAGTCGAGGCGGACGTCGTCGCGGCAGCGACGATGGACGCCGAGACGAGCCCGTGACATCAAAGCCTCACCAGCTTACTGTACGCGAACTCGAGGCGAACGTCGTCGCGGTAGCGAAGACGGACGCCGAGACGAGCCCGTGACATCAAAGCCTCACCAGCTATCTTAGGGTTTAGGGTGGGGGGGAGGATGGCACCCTTTTATATACCTTTCAAAATGAAAGGGAAACAGAAGTGAACCACTGTGCTTAGTGTAGGTACGCGAAGCCGAGGCGGACGTCGTCGCGGCAGTGACGACGGACGCCGACATGAGACCGTGACATCAAAGCCTCACCAGCTTAGTGTACGCGAAGTCGAGGCGGACGTCGTCGTGGCAGCGACGACGGACGCCGAGACGAGCCCGTGACATCAGAGCCTCACCAGCTTAGTGTACGCGAAGTCGAGGCGGACGTTGTCGCAGCAGCGACGATGGACGCCGAGACGAGCCCGTGACATCAAAGCCTCATCAGCTTAGTGTACGCGAACTCGAGGCGAACATCGTCGCGGTAGCGAAGACGGACGCCGAGACGAGCCCGTGACATCAGAGCCTCACCAGCTATCTTAGGGTTTAGGGTGGGGGGGAGGATGGCACCCTTTTACATACCTTTTAAAATGAAAGGGAAACAGAAGTGAATCACTATGCTTAGTGTAGGTACGCGAAGTCGAGGCGGACGTCGTCGCGGCAGCGACGACGGACGCCGAGACGAGCCCGTGACATGAAAACCTCACCAGCTTAGTGTACGCGAAGTCGAGGCGGACGTCGTCGCGGCAGCGACGACGGACGCCGAGACGAGCCCGTGACATAAGAGCCTCACCAGCTTACTGTACGCGAAGTCGAGGCGGACGTCGTCGTGGCAACGACGACGAACGCAGAGACGAGCCCGTGACATCAAAGACTCACCAGCTTGGTGTACGCGAAGTCGAGGCGGACGTCGTCGCGGCAGCGACGACGGACGCCGAGATGAGCCCGTGACATAAGAGCCTCACCAGCTTACTGTACGCGAAGTCGAGGCGGACGTCGTCGTGGCAACGACGACGAACGCAGAGACGAGCCCGTGACATCAAAGACTCACCAGCTTGGTGTACGCGAAGTCGAGGCGGATGTCGTTGTGGCAGCGACGACGGACGCAAAGACGAGCCCGTGACATCAGAGCCTCACCAGCTATCTTACGGTTTAGGGCGGGGGGGGGTGGGAGGATGGCACACTTTTATATACCTTTCAAAATGAAAAGGAAACAAAAGTGAACCACTGTGCTTAGTGTAGGTACGCGAAGGCGAGGCGGACGTCGTCGCGGCAGCGACGACGAACGCCGAGACGAGCCCGTGACATCAAAGCCTCACCAGCTTAGTGTACGCGAAGTCGAGGCGGACTTCGTTCCGGCAGCGACGACGGACGCCGAGACGAGCCCGTGACATCAGAGCCTCACCAGCTTAGTGTACGCGAAGTCGAGGCGGACATCGTCGCGGTAGCGACGACGGACGCCGAGACGAGTACGTGACATCAGAGCCTCACCAGCTTAGTGTACGCGAAGTCAAGGAGGACGTCGTCGCGGCAGCGACGACGGACGCCGAGACGAGCCCGTGACATCAAAGCCTCATCAGCTTAGTGTACGCGAAGTCGAGGCGGACTTCGTTGCGGCAGCGACGACGGACGCCGAGACGAGCCCGTGACATCAGAGCCTCACCAGCTTAGTGTACGCGAAGTCGAGGCGGACGTCGTCGCGGCAGCGATGACGGACGCCGAGACGAGCCCGTGACATCAGAGCCTCACCAACTATCTTAGGTTTAGGCTGGGGGGGATGGCACCCTTTTATATACCTTTCAAAATGAAAGGGAAACAGAAGTCAAACATTGTGCTTAGTGTAGGTACGCGAAGTCGAGGCGGACGTCGTCGCGGCAGCGACGACAGACGCCGAGATGACACCGTGACATCAAAGCCTCACCAGCTTAGTGTACGCGAAGTCGAGGCGAACGTCGTCGCGGCAGCGATGACGGACGCCGAGACGAGCCCGTGACATCAGAGCCTCACCAGCTTAGTGTACGCGAAGTCGAGGCGGACATCGTCGCGGCAGCGATGACGGACGCCGAGACGAGCCCCTGACATCAAAGCCTCACCATCTTAGTGTACGCGAAGTCGAGGCGGACGTCGTCGCGGCAGCGACGACGGACGCCGAGACGAGCCCGTGACATAAGAGCCTCACCAGCTTACTGTACGAGAAGTCGAGGCGGACGTCGTCGCGGCAACGACGACGGACGCAGAGATGGGCCCGTGACATCAAAGCCTCACAAAACTTGTGTACGCGAAGTCGAGGCGGACGTCGTCGCGGCAGCGACGACGGACGCTGAGACGAGCCCGTGACATCATAGTCTCACCAGCTATCTTACGGTTTAGGGCGGGGGGGGGGGGGGTGGGAGGATGGCACCCTTTTATATACCTTTCAAAATGAAAGGGAAACAGAAGTGAACTACTGTGCTTAGTGTAGGTACGCGAAGTCGAGGCGGACGTCATCGCAGCAGCGACGACGGACGCCGAGATGAGACCGCGACATCAAAGATCACCAGGTTAGTGTACGCGAAGTCGAGGCGGACGTCGTCGCGGCAGCGACGACGGACGCCGAGACGAGCCCGTGACATCAGAGCCTCACTAACTTAGTGTACGCGAAGTCGAGGCGGAAGTCGTCGCGACAGCGACGACGGACGCCGAGACGAGCCCGTGACATCAGAGCCTCACTAGCTTAGTGTACGCGAAGTCGAGGCGGACGTCGTCGCGGCAGCGACGATGGATGCCGAGATGAGCCCGTGACATCAGAGCCTCACCAGCTTAGTGTACGCGAAGTCGAGGCGGACGTCGTCGCGGCAGCGACGATGGACGCCGAGACGAGCCCGTGACATCAAAGCCTCACCAGCTTAGTGTACGCGAACTCGAGGCGAACGTCGTCGCGGTAGCGACGACGGACGCCGAGACGAGCCCGTGACATCAGAGTCTCACCAGCTATCTTAGGGTTTAGGGTGGGGGGGAGGATGGCACCCTTTTATATACCTTTCAAAATGAAAGGGAAACAGAAGTGAATCACTGTGCTTAGTGTAGGTACGCGAAGTCGAGGCGGACGTCGTCGCGGCAGCGACGACGGACGGCGAGACGAGCCCGTGACATCAAAGCCTCACCAGCTTAGTGTACGCGAAGTTGAGGCGGACGTCGTCGCGGCAGCGACGACGGACGCCGAGACAAGCCCGTGACATAAGAGCCTCACCAGCTTACTGTACGCGAAGTCGAGGCCGACGTCGTCGTGGCAACGACGACGAACGTAGAGACGAGCCCGTGACATCAAAGACTCACCAGCTTGGTGTACTCGAAGTCGAGGCGGACGTCGTCGCGGCAGCGACGACGGACGCCGAGACGAGCCCGTGACATAAGAGCCTCACCAGCTTACTGTACGAGAAGTCGAGGCGGACGTCGTCGCGGCAGCGACGACGGACACCGAGACGAGCCCGTGACATCAGAGCCTCACCAGCTTACTGTACGAGAAGTCGAGGCGGACGTCGTCGCGGCAACGACGACGGACGCAGAGATGGGCCCGTGACATCAAAGCTTCACAAAACTTGTGTACGCGAAGTCGAGGCGGACGTCGTCGCGGCAGCGACGACGGACGCTGAGACGAGCCCGTGACATCAGAGCCTCACCAGCTATCTTACGGTTTAGGGCGGGGGGGGGTGGGAGGATGGCACCCTTTTATATACCTTTCAAAATGAAAGGGAAACAGAAGTGAACCACTGTGCTTAGTGTAGGTACGCGAAGTTGAGGCGGACGTCATCCCGGCAGCGATGACGGACGCCGAGATGAGACCGTGACATCAAAGCATCACCAGCTTAGTGTACGCGAAGTCGAGGCGGACGTCGTCGCGGCAGCGACGACAGACGCCGAGACGAGCCCGTGACATCAGAGCCTCACTAACTTAGTGTACGCGAAATCGAGGCGGACGACGTCGCGGCAGCGACGACGGACGCCGAGACGAGCCCGTGACATCAGAGCCTCACTAGCTTAGTGTACGCGAAGTCGAGGCGGACGTCGTCACGGCAGCGACGATAGACGCCGAGACGAGCCCGTGACATCAGAGCCTCACCAGCTTAGTGTAAGCGAAGTCGAGGCGGACGTCGTCGCGGCAGCGACGACGGACGCCGAGACGAGCCCGTGACATCAGAGCCTCACCAGCTTAGTGTACGCGAAGTCGAGGCGGACGTCGTCGTGGCAGCGACGACGGACGCCGAGACGAGCCCGTGACATCAGAGCCTCACCAGCTTAGTGTACGCGAAGTCGAGGCGGACGTTGTCGCAGCAGCGACGATGGACGCCGAGACGAGCCCGTGACATCAAAGCCTCATCAGCTTAGTGTACGCGAACTCGAGGCGAACATCGTCGCGGTAGCGAAGACGGACGCCGAGACGAGCCCGTGACATCAGAGCCTCACCAGCTATCTTAGGGTTTAGGGTGGGGGGGAGGATGGCACCCTTTTACATACCTTTTAAAATGAAAGGGAAACAGAAGTGAATCACTATGCTTAGTGTAGGTACGCGAAGTCGAGGCGGACGTCGTCGCGGCAGCGACGACGGACGCCGAGACGAGCCCGTGACATGAAAACCTCACCAGCTTAGTGTACGCGAAGTCGAGGCGGACGTCGTCGCGGCAGCGACGACGGACGCCGAGACGAGCCCGTGACATAAGAGCCTCACCAGCTTACTGTACGCGAAGTCGAGGCGGACGTCGTCGTGGCAACGACGACGAACGCAGAGACGAGCCCGTGACATCAAAGACTCACCAGCTTGGTGTACGCGAAGTCGAGGCGGACGTCGTCGCGGCAGCGACGACGGACGCCGAGATGAGCCCGTGACATAAGAGCCTCACCAGCTTACTGTACGCGAAGTCGAGGCGGACGTCGTCGTGGCAACGACGACGAACGCAGAGACGAGCCCGTGACATCAAAGACTCACCAGCTTGGTGTACGCGAAGTCGAGGCGGATGTCGTTGTGGCAGCGACGACGGACGCAAAGACGAGCCCGTGACATCAGAGCCTCACCAGCTATCTTACGGTTTAGGGCGGGGGGGGGTGGGAGGATGGCACACTTTTATATACCTTTCAAAATGAAAAGGAAACAAAAGTGAACCACTGTGCTTAGTGTAGGTACGCGAAGGCGAGGCGGACGTCGTCGCGGCAGCGACGACGAACGCCGAGACGAGCCCGTGACATCAAAGCCTCACCAGCTTAGTGTACGCGAAGTCGAGGCGGACTTCGTTCCGGCAGCGACGACGGACGCCGAGACGAGCCCGTGACATCAGAGCCTCACCAGCTTAGTGTACGCGAAGTCGAGGCGGACATCGTCGCGGTAGCGACGACGGACGCCGAGACGAGTACGTGACATCAGAGCCTCACCAGCTTAGTGTACGCGAAGTCAAGGAGGACGTCGTCGCGGCAGCGACGACGGACGCCGAGACGAGCCCGTGACATCAAAGCCTCATCAGCTTAGTGTACGCGAAGTCGAGGCGGACTTCGTTGCGGCAGCGACGACGGACGCCGAGACGAGCCCGTGACATCAGAGCCTCACCAGCTTAGTGTACGCGAAGTCGAGGCGGACGTCGTCGCGGCAGCGATGACGGACGCCGAGACGAGCCCGTGACATCAGAGCCTCACCAACTATCTTAGGTTTAGGCTGGGGGGGATGGCACCCTTTTATATACCTTTCAAAATGAAAGGGAAACAGAAGTCAAACATTGTGCTTAGTGTAGGTACGCGAAGTCGAGGCGGACGTCGTCGCGGCAGCGACGACAGACGCCGAGATGACACCGTGACATCAAAGCCTCACCAGCTTAGTGTACGCGAAGTCGAGGCGAACGTCGTCGCGGCAGCGATGACGGACGCCGAGACGAGCCCGTGACATCAGAGCCTCACCAGCTTAGTGTACGCGAAGTCGAGGCGGACATCGTCGCGGCAGCGATGACGGACGCCGAGACGAGCCCCTGACATCAAAGCCTCACCATCTTAGTGTACGCGAAGTCGAGGCGGACGTCGTCGCGGCAGCGACGACGGACACCGAGACGAGCCCGTGACATCAGAGCCTCACCAGCTTACTGTACGAGAAGTCGAGGCGGACGTCGTCGCGGCAACGACGACGGACGCAGAGATGGGCCCGTGACATCAAAGCTTCACAAAACTTGTGTACGCGAAGTCGAGGCGGACGTCGTCGCGGCAGCGACGACGGACGCTGAGACGAGCCCGTGACATCATAGTCTCACCAGCTATCTTACGGTTTAGGGCGGGGGGGGGGGGGGGGGTGGGAGGATGGCACCCTTTTATATACCTTTCAAAATGAAAGGGAAACAGAAGTGAACTACTGTGCTTAGTGTAGGTACGCGAAGTCGAGGCGGACGTCATCGCAGCAGCGACGACGGACGCCGAGATGAGACCGCGACATCAAAGATCACCAGGTTAGTGTACGCGAAGTCGAGGCGGACGTCGTCGCGGCAGCGACGACGGACGCCGAGACGAGCCCGTGACATCAGAGCCTCACTAACTTAGTGTACGCGAAGTCGAGGCGGAAGTCGTCGCGACAGCGACGACGGACGCCGAGACGAGCCCGTGACATCAGAGCCTCACTAGCTTAGTGTACGCGAAGTCGAGGCGGACGTCGTCGCGGCAGCGACGATGGATGCCGAGACGAGCCCGTGACATCAGAGCCTCACCAGCTTAGTGTACGCGAAGTCGAGGCGGACGTCGTCGCGGCAGCGACGATGGACGCCGAGACGAGCCCGTGACATCAAAGCCTCACCAGCTTAGTGTACGCGAACTCGAGGCGAACGTCGTCGCGGTAGCGACGACGGACGCCGAGACGAGCCCGTGACATCAGAGCCTCACCAGCTATCTTAGGGTTTAGGGTGGGGGGGAGGATGGCACCCTTTTATATACCTTTCAAAATGAAAGGGAAACAGAAGTGAATCACTGTGCTTAGTGTAGGTACGCGAAGTCGAGGCGGACGTCGTCGCGGCAGCGACGACGGACGGCGAGACGAGCCCGTGACATCAAAGCCTCACCAGCTTAGTGTACGCGAAGTTGAGGCGGACGTCGTCGCGGCAGCGACGACGGACGCCGAGACAAGCCCGTGACATAAGAGCCTCACCAGCTTACTGTACGCGAAGTCGAGGCCGACGTCGTCGTGGCAACGACGACGAACGTAGAGACGAGCCCGTGACATCAAAGACTCACCAGCTTGGTGTACTCGAAGTCGAGGCGGACGTCGTCGCGGCAGCGACGACGGACGCCGAGACGAGCCCGTGACATAAGAGCCTCACCAGCTTACTGTACGAGAAGTCGAGGCGGACGTCGTCGCGGCAGCGACGACGGACACCGAGACGAGCCCGTGACATCAGAGCCTCACCAGCTTACTGTACGAGAAGTCGAGGCGGACGTCGTCGCGGCAACGACGACGGACGCAGAGATGGGCCCGTGACATCAAAGCTTCACAAAACTTGTGTACGCGAAGTCGAGGCGGACGTCGTCGCGGCAGCGACGACGGACGCTGAGACGAGCCCGTGACATCAGAGCCTCACCAGCTATCTTACGGTTTAGGGCGGGGGGGGGGTGGGAGGATGGCACCCTTTTATATACCTTTCAAAATGAAAGGGAAACAGAAGTGAACCACTGTGCTTAGTGTAGGTACGCGAAGTTGAGGCGGACGTCATCCCGGCAGCGATGACGGACGCCGAGATGAGACCGTGACATCAAAGCATCACCAGCTTAGTGTACGCGAAGTCGAGGCGGACGTCGTCGCGGCAGCGACGACAGACGCCGAGACGAGCCCGTGACATCAGAGCCTCACTAACTTAGTGTACGCGAAATCGAGGCGGACGACGTCGCGGCAGCGACGACGGACGCCGAGACGAGCCCGTGACATCAGAGCCTCACTAGCTTAGTGTACGCGAAGTCGAGGCGGACGTCGTCACGGCAGCGACGATAGACGCCGAGACGAGCCCGTGACATCAGAGCCTCACCAGCTTAGTGTAAGCGAAGTCGAGGCGGACGTCGTCGCGGCAGCGACGACGGACGCCGAGACGAGCCCGTGACATCAGAGCCTCACCAGCTTAGGGTACGCGAAGTCGAGGCGGACATCGTCGCGGCAGTGATGACGGACGCCGAGACGAGCCCCTGACATCAAAGCCTCACCATCTTAGTGTACGCGAAGTCGAGGCGGACGTCGTCGCGGCAGCGACGACGGACGCCGAGACGAGCCCGTGACATAAGAGCCTCACCAGCTTACTGTACGAGAAGTCGAGGCGGACGTCGTCGCGGCAACGACGACGGACGCAGAGATGGGCCCGTGACATCAAAGCCTCACAAAACTTGTGTACGCGAAGTCGAGGCGGACGTCGTCGCGGCAGCGACGACGGACGCTGAGACGAGCCCGTGACATCAGAGCCTCACCAGCTATCTTACGGTTTAGGGCGGGGGGGGGGGGGTGGGAGGATGGCACCCTTTTATATACCTTTCAAAATGAAAGGGAAACAGAAGTGAACCACTGTGCTTAGTGTAGGTACGCGAAGTCGAGGCGGACGTCATCGCAGCAGCGACGACGGACGCCGAGATGAGACCGTGACATCAAAGCATCACCAGCTTAGTGTACGCGAAGTCGAGGCGGACGTCGTCGCGGCAGCGATGACGGACGCCGAGACGAGCCCGTGACATCAGAGCCTCACTAACTTAGTGTACGCGAAGTCGAGGCGGACGTCGTCGCGGCAGTGACGACGGACGCCGAGACGAGCCCGTGACATCAGAGCCTCACTAGCTTAGTGTACGCGAAGTCGAGGCGGACGTCGTCGCGGCAGCGACGATGGACGCCGAGACGAGCCCGTGACATCAGAGCCTCACCAGCTTAGTGTAAGCGAAGTCGAGGCGGACGTCGTCACGGCAGCGACGACGGACGCCGAGACGAGCCCGTGACATCAGAGCCTCACCAGCTTAGGGTACGCGAAGTCGAGGCGGACGTCGTCGCGGTAGCGAAGACGGACGCCGAGACGAGCCCGTGACATCAGAGCCTCACCAGCTATCTTAGGGTTTAGGGTGGGGGGGAGGATGGCACCCTTTTATATACCTTTCAAAATGAAAGGGAAACAGAAGTGAATCACTGTGCTTAGTGTAGGTACGCGAAGTCGAGGCGGACGTCGTCGCGGCAGCGACGACGGACGGCGAGACGAGCCCGTGACATCAAAGCCTCACCAGCTTAGTGTACGCGAAGTCGAGGCGGACGTCGTCGCGGCAGCGACGACGGACGCCGAGACGAGCCCGTGACATAAGAGCCTCACCAGCTTACTGTACGCGAAGTCGAGGCGGACGTCGTCGTGGCAACGACGACGAACGTAGAGACGAGCCCGTGACATCAAAGACTCACCAGCTTGGTGTACTCGAAGTCGAGGCGGACGTCGTCGCGGCAGCGACGACGGACGCCGAGACGAGCCCGTGACATAAGAGCCTCACCAGCTTACTGTACGCGAAGTCGAGGCGGACGTCGTCGTGGCAACGACGACGAACGCAGAGACGAGCCCGTGACATCAAAGACTCACCAGCTTGGTGTACGCGAAGTCGAGGCAGACGTCGTCACGGCAGCGACGATGGACGCCGAGACGAGCCCGTGACATCAGAGCCTCACCAGCTTAGTGTACGCGAAGTCGAGGCGGACGTCGTCGCGGCAGCGACGATGGACGCCGAGACGAGCCCGTGACATCAAAGCCTCACCAGGTTAGTGTACGCGAACTCGAGGCGAACGTCGTCGCGGTAGCGACGACGGACGCCGAGACGAGCCCGTGACATCAGAGCCTCACCAGCTATCTTAGGGTTTAGGGTGGGAGGGAGGATGGCACCCTTTTATATACCTTTCAAAATGAAAGGGAAACAGAAGTGAATCACTGTGCTTAGTGTAGGTACGCGAAGTCGAGGCGGACGTCGTCGCGGCAGCGATGACGGACGGCGAGCCGAGCCCGTGACATCAAAGCCTCACCAGCTTAGTGTACGCGAAGTCGAGGCGGACGTCGTCGCGGCAGCGACGACGGACGCCGAGACGAGCCCGTGACATAAGAGCCTCACCAGCTTACTGTACGCGAAGTCGAGGCGGACGTCGTCGTGGCAACGACGACGAACGTAGAGACGAGCCCGTGACATCAAAGACTCACCAGCTTGGTGTACTCGAAGTCGAGGCGGACGTCGTCGCGGCAGCGACGACGGACGCCGAGACGAGCCCGTGACATAAGAGCCTCACTAGCTTACTGTACGAGAAGTCGAGGCGGACGTCGTCGCGGCAACGACGACGGACGAAGAGATGGGCCCGTGACATCAAAGCCTCACAAAACTTGTGTACGCGAAGTCGAGGCGGACGTCGTCGCGGCAGCGACGACGGACGCTGAGACGAGCCCGTGACATCAGAGCCTCACCATCCATCTTACGGTTTAGGGCGGGGGGGGGGGGGGTGGGAGGATGGCACCCTTTTATATACCTTTCAAAATGAAAGGGAAACAGAAGTGAACCACTGTGCTTAGTGTAGGTACGCGAAGTTGAGGCGGACGTCATCGCGGCAGCGATGACGGACGCCGAGATGAGACCGTGACATCAAAGCATCACCAGCTTAGTGTACGCGAAGTCGAGGCGGACGTCGTCGCGGCAGCGACGACGGACGCCGAGACGAGCCCGTGACATCAGAGCCTCACTAACTTAGTGTACGCGAAGTCGAGGCGGACGTCGTCGCGGCAGCGACGACGGACGCCGAGACGAGCCCGTGACATCAGAGCCTCACCAGCTTAGTGTACGCGAAGTCGAGGCGGACGTCGTCGCGGCAGCGACGATGGACGCCGAGACGAGCCCGTGACATCAGAGCCTCACCAGCTTAGTGTAAGCGAAGTCGAGGCGGACGTCGTCACGGCAGCGACGACGGACGCCGAGACGAGCCCGTGACATCAGAGCCTCACCAGCTTAGGGTACGCGAAGTCGAGGCGGACGTCGTCGCGGCAGCGACGACGGACGCCGAGACGAGCCCGTGACATAAGAGCCTCACCAGCTTACTGTACGAGAAGTCGAGGCGGACGTCGTCGCGGCAGCGACGACGGACACCGAGACGAGCCCGTGACATCAGAGCCTCACCAGCTATCTTACGGTTTAGGGCGGGGGGGGGGGGGGGTGGGAGGATGGCACCCTTTTATATACCTTTCAAAATGAAAGGGAAACAGAAGTGAACCACTGTGCTTAGTGTAGGTACGCGAAGTTGAGGCGGACGTCATCCCGGCAGCGATGACGGACGCCGAGATGAGACCGTGACATCAAAGCACCACCAGCTTAGTGTACGCGAAGTCGAGGCGGACGTCGTCGCGGCAGCGACGACGGACGCCGAGACGAGCCCGTGACATCAGAGCCTCACTAACTTAGTGTACGCGAAATCGAGGCGGACGACGTCGCGGCAGCGACGACGGACGCCGAGACGAGCCCGTGACATCAGAGCCTCACTAGCTTAGTGTACGCGAAGTCGAGGCGGACGTCGTCACGGCAGCGACGATAGACGCCGAGACGAGCCCGTGACATCAGAGCCTCACCAGCTTAGTGTAAGCGAAGTCGAGGCGGACGTCGTCGCGGCAGCGACGACGGACGCCGAGACGAGCCCGTGACATCAGAGCCTCACCAGCTTAGGGTACGCGAAGTCGAGGCGGACATCGTCGCGGCAGTGATGACGGACGCCGAGACGAGCCCCTGACATCAAAGCCTCACCATCTTAGTGTACGCGAAGTCGAGGCGGACGTCGTCGCGGCAGCGACGACGGACGCCGAGACGAGCCCGTGACATAAGAGCCTCACCAGCTTACTGTACGAGAAGTCGAGGCGGACGTCGTCGCGGCAACGACGACGGACGCAGAGATGGGCCCGTGACATCAAAGCCTCACAAAACTTGTGTACGCGAAGTCGAGGCGGACGTCGTCGCGGCAGCGACGACGGACGCTGAGACGAGCCTGTGACATCAGAGCCTCACCAGCTATCTTACGGTTTAGGGCGGGGGGGGGGGGGTGGGAGGATGGCACCCTTTTATATACCTTTCAAAATGAAAGGGAAACAGAAGTGAACCACTGTGCTTAGTGTAGGTACGCGAAGTCGAGGCGGACGTCATCGCAGCAGCGACGACGGACGCCGAGATGAGACCGTGACATCAAAGCATCACCAGCTTAGTGTACGCGAAGTCGAGGCGGACGTCGTCGCGGCAGCGACGACGGACGCCGAGACGAGCCCGTGACATCAGAGCCTCACTAACTTAGTGTACGCGAAGTCGAGGCGGACGTCGTCGCGGCAGTGACGACGGACGCCGAGACGAGCCCATGACATCAGAGCCTCACTAGCTTAGTGTACGCGAAGTCGAGGCGGACGTCGTCGCGGCAGCGACGATGGACGCCGAGACGAGCCCGTGACATCAGAGCCTCACCAGCTTAGTGTAAGCGAAGTCGAGGCGGACGTCGTCACGGCAGCGACAACGGACGCCGAGACGAGCCCGTGACATCAGAGCCTCACCAGCTTAGGGTACGCGAAGTCGAGGCGGACGTCGTCGCGGTAGCGAAGACGGACGCCGAGACGAGCCCGTGACATCAGAGCCTCACCAGCTATCTTAGGGTTTAGGGTGGGGGGGAGGATGGCACCCTTTTATATACCTTTCAAAATGAAAGGGAAACAGAAGTGAATCACTGTGCTTAGTGTAGGTACGCGAAGTCGAGGCGGACGTCGTCGCGGCAGCGACGACGGACGGCGAGACGAGCCCGTGACATCAAAGCCTCACCAGCTTAGTGTACGCGAAGTCGAGGCGGACGTCGTCGCGGCAGCGACGACGGACGCCGAGACGAGCCCGTGACATAAGAGCCTCACCAGCTTACTGTACGCGAAGTCGAGGCGGACGTCGTCGTGGCAACGACGACGAACGTAGAGACGAGCCCGTGACATCAAAGACTCACCAGCTTGGTGTACTCGAAGTCGAGGCGGACGTCGTCGCGGCAGCGACGACGGACGCCGAGACGAGCCCGTGACATAAGAGCCTCACCAGCTTACTGTACGCGAAGTCGAGGCGGACGTCGTCGTGGCAACGACGACGAACGCAGAGACGAGCCCGTGACATCAAAGACTCACCAGCTTGGTGTACGCGAAGTCGAGGCAGACGTCGTCACGGCAGCGACGATGGACGCCGAGACGAGCCCGTGACATCAGAGCCTCACCAGCTTAGTGTACGCGAAGTCGAGGCGGACGTCGTCGCGGCAGCGACGATGGACGCCGAGACGAGCCCGTGACATCAAAGCCTCACCAGGTTAGTGTACGCGAACTCGAGGCGAACGTCGTCGCGGTAGCGACGACGGACGCCGAGACGAGCCCGTGACATCAGAGCCTCACCAGCTATCTTAGGGTTTAGGGTGGGAGGGAGGATGGCACCCTTTTATATACCTTTCAAAATGAAAGGGAAACAGAAGTGAATCACTGTGCTTAGTGTAGGTACGCGAAGTCGAGGCGGACGTCGTCGCGGCAGCGATGACGGACGGCGAGCCGAGCCCGTGACATCAAAGCCTCACCAGCTTAGTGTACGCGAAGTCGAGGCGGACGTCGTCGCGGCAGCGACGACGGACGCCGAGACGAGCCCGTGACATAAGAGCCTCACCAGCTTACTGTACGCGAAGTCGAGGCGGACGTCGTCGTGGCAACGACGACGAACGTAGAGACGAGCCCATGACATCAAAGACTCACCAGCTTGGTGTACTCGAAGTCGAGGCGGACGTCGTCGCGGCAGCGACGACGGACGCCGAGACGAGCCCGTGACATAAGAGCCTCACTAGCTTACTGTACGAGAAGTCGAGGCGGACGTCGTCGCGGCAACGACGACGGACGCAGAGATGGGCCCGTGACATCAAAGCCTCACAAAACTTGTGTACGCGAAGTCGAGGCGGACGTCGTCGCGGCAGCGACGACGGACGCTGAGACGAGCCCGTGACATCAGAGCCTCACCATCCATCTTACGGTTTAGGGCGGGGGGGGGGGGGTGGGAGGATGGCACCCTTTTATATACCTTTCAAAATGAAAGGGAAACAGAAGTGAACCACTGTGCTTAGTGTAGGTACGCGAAGTTGAGGCGGACGTCATCGCGGCAGCGATGACGGACGCCGAGATGAGACCGTGACATCAAAGCATCACCAGCTTAGTGTACGCGAAGTCGAGGCGGACGTCGTCGCGGCAGCGACGACGGACGCCGAGACGAGCCCGTGACATCAGAGCCTCACTAACTTAGTGTACGCGAAGTCGAGGCGGACGTCGTCGCGGCAGCGACGACGGACGCCGAGACGAGCCCGTGACATCAGAGCCTCACCAGCTTAGTGTACGCGAAGTCGAGGCGGACGTCGTCGCGGCAGCGACGATGGACGCCGAGACGAGCCCGTGACATCAGAGCCTCACCAGCTTAGTGTAAGCGAAGTCGAGGCGGACGTCGTCACGGCAGCGACGACGGACGCCGAGACGAGCCCGTGACATCAGAGCCTCACCAGCTTAGGGTACGCGAAGTCGAGGCGGACGTCGTCGCGGTAGCGAAGACGGACGCCGAGACGAGCCCGTGACATCAGAGCCTCACCAGCTATCTTAGGGTTTAGGGTGGGGGGGAGGATGGCACCCTTTTATATACCTTTCAAAATGAAAGGGAAACAGAAGTGAATCACTGTGCTTAGTGTAGGTACGCGAAGTCGAGGCGGACGTCGTCGCGGCAGCGACGACGGACGGCGAGACGAGCCCGTGACATCAAAGCCTCACCAGCTTAGTGTACGCGAAGTCGAGGCGGACGTCGTCGCAGCAGCGACGACGGACGGCGAGACGAGCCCGTGACATAAGAGCCTCACCAGCTTACTGTACGCGAAGTCGAGGCGGACGTCGTCGTGGCAACGACGACGAACGTAGAGACGAGCCCGTGACATCAAAGACTCACCAGCTTGGTGTACTCGAAGTCGAGGCGGACGTCGTCGCGGCAGCGATGACGGACGCCGAGACGAGCCCGTGACATAAGAGCCTCACCAGCTTACTGTACGCGAAGTCGAGGCGGACGTCGTCGTGGCAACGACGACGAACACAGAGACGAGCCCGTGACATCAAAGACTCACCAGCTTGGTGTACGCGAAGTCGAGGCGGACGTCGTCGCGGCAGCGACGATGGACGCAAAGACGAGCCCGTGAGATCAGAGCCTCACCAGCTATCTTACGGTTTAGGGCGGGGGGGGGGGGGGGTGGGACGATGGCACACTTTTATATACCTTTCAAAATGAAAAGGAAACAAAAGTGAACCACTGTGCTTAGTGTAGGTACACGAAGACGAGGCGGACGTCGTCGCGGCAGCGACGACGGACGCTGAGACGAGCCCGTGACATCAAAGCCTCACCAGCTTAGTGTACGCGAAGTCGAGGCGGACTTCGTTGCGGCAGCGACGACGGACGCCGAGACGAGCCCGTGACATCAGAGCCTCACCAGCTTAGTGTACGCGAAGTCGAGGCGGACGTCGTCGCGGGAGCGACGACGGACGCCGAGACGAGTCCGTGACATCAGAGCCTCACCAGCTTAGTGTACGCGAAGTCAAGGAGGACGTCGTCGCGGCAGCGACGACGGACGCCGAGACGAGCCCATGACATCAAAGCCTCATCAGCTTAGTGTACGCGAAGTCGAGGCGGACTTCATTGCGGAAGTGACGACGGACGCCGAGACGAGCCCGTGACATCAGAGCCGCACCAACTATCTTAGGGTTTAGGCTGGGGGGGGGATGGCACCCTTTTATATACCTTTCAAAATGAAAGGGAAACAGAAGTGAAACATTGTGCTTAGTGTAGGTACGCGAAGTCGAGGCGGACGTCGTCGCGGCAGCGACGACGGACGCCGAGATGACACCGTGACATCAAAGCCTCACCAGCTTAGTGTACGCGAAGTCGAGGCGAACGTCGTCGCGGCAGCGACGACGGACGCCGAGACGATCCCGTGACATAAGAGCCTCACCAGCTTAGTGTACGCGAAGTCGAGGCGGACATCGTCGCGGCAGCGATGACGGACGCCGAGACGAGCCCGTGACATCAAAGCCTCACCAGCTTAGTGTACGCGAAGTCGAGGCGGTCGTCGTCGCGGCAGCGACGACGGACGCCGAGACGAGCCCGTGACATAAGAGCCTCACCAGCTTACTGTACGAGAAGTCGAGGCGGACGTCGTCGCGGCAGCAGAGATAGGCCCGTGACATCAAAGCCTCACCAAACTTGTGTACGCGAAGTCGAGGCGGACGTCGTCGCGGCAGCGATGACGGACGCTGAGACGAGCCCGTGACATCAGAGCCTCACCAGCTATCTTACGGTTTAGGGCGGGGGGGGGGGGGAGGATGGCACCCTTTTATATACCTTTCAAAATGAAAGGGAAACAGAACTGAACCACTGTTCTTAGTGTAGGTACGCAAAGTCGAGGCGGACGTCATCGCGGCAGCGACGACGGACGCCAAGATGAGACCGTGACATCAAAGCATCACCAGCTTAGTGTACGCGAAGTCGAGGCGGACGTCGTCGCGGCAGCGACGACGGACGCCGAGACGAGCCCGTGACATCAGAGCCTCACTAGCTTAGTGTACGCTAAGTCGAGGCGGACGTCGTCGCGGAAGCGACGACGAACGCCGAGACGAGCCCGTGACATCAAAGCCTCACCAGCTTAGTGTACGCGAAGTCGAGGCGGACATCGTCGCGGCAGCGATGACGAACGTCGAGACGAGCCAGTGACATCAGAGCCTCACCAGCTATCTTAGGGTTTAGGGTGGGCGGGGGAGGATGGCACCCTTTTATATACCTTTCAAAATGAAAGGGAAACAAAAGTGATCGACTGTGGTTAGTGTAGGTACGCGAAGTCGAGGCGGACGTCGTCGCGGCAGCGACGACGGACGCCGAGACGAGCACGTGAAATCAAGCCTCACCAGGTTAGTGTACGCGAAGTCGAGGCGGACGTCGTCACGGCAGCGACGACGGACGCCGAGACGAGCCCGTGACATCAGAGCCTCACCAGCTTAGTGTACGCGAAGTCGAGGCGGACGTCGTCGCGGTAGCGACGACGGACGCCGAGACGAGTCCGTGACATCAGAGCCTCACCAGCTTAGTGTACGCGAAGTCAAGGAGGACGTCGTCGCGGCAGCGACGACGGACGCCGAGACGAGCCCGTGACATCAAAGCCTCATCAGCTTAGTGTACGCGAAGTCGAGGTGGACTTCGTTGCGGCAGCGACGACGGACGCCGAGACGAGCCCGTGACATCAGAGCCTCACCAGCTTAGTGTACGCGAAGTCGAGGCGGACGTCGTCGCGGCAGCGATGACGGACGCCGAGACGAGCCCGTGACATCAGAGCCTCACCAACTATCTTAGGGTTTAGGCTGGGGGGGGATGGCACCCTTTTATATACCTTTCAAAATGAAAGGGAAATAGAAGTGAAACATTGTGCTTAGTGTAGGTACGCGAAGTCGAGGCGGACGTCGTCGCGGCAGCGACGACGGACGCCGAGATGACACCGTGACATCAAAGCCTCACCAGCTTAGTGTACGCGAAGTCGAGGCGAACGTCGTCGCGGCAGCGACGACGGACGCCGAGACGATCCCGTGACATCAGAGCCTCACCAGCTTAGTGTACGCGAAGTCGAGGCGGACATCGTCGCGGCAGTGATGACGGACGCCGAGACGAGCCCCTGACATCAAAGCCTCACCATCTTAGTGTACGCGAAGTCGAGGCGGACGTCGTCGCGGCAGCGACGACGGACGCCGAGACGAGCCCGTGACATAAGAGCCTCACCAGCTTACTGTACGAGAAGTCGAGGCGGACGTCGTCGCGGCAACGACGACGGACGCAGAGATGGGCCCGTGACATCAAAGCCTCACAAAACTTGTGTACGCGAAGTCGAGGCGGACGTCGTCGCGGCAGCGACGACGGACGCTGAGACGAGCCCGTGACATCAGAGCCTCACCAGCTATCTTACGGTTTAGGGCGGGGGGGGGGGGGGTGGGAGGATGGCACCCTTTTATATACCTTTCAAAATGAAAGGGAAACAGAAGTGAACCACTGTGCTTAGTGTAGGTACGCGAAGTCGAGGCGGACGTCATCGCAGCAGCGACGACGGACGCCGAGATGAGACCGTGACATCAAAGCATCACCAGCTTAGTGTACGCGTAGTCGAGGCGGACGTCGTCGCGGCAGCGACGACGGACGCCGAGACGAGCCCGTGACATCAGAGCCTCACTAACTTAGTGTACGCGAAGTCGAGGCGGACGTCGTCGCGGCAGTGACGACGGACGCCGAGACGAGCCCGTGACATCAGAGCCTCACTAGCTTAGTGTACGCGAAGTCGAGGCGGACGTCGTCGCGGCAGCGACGATGGACGCCGAGACGAGCCCGTGACATCAGAGCCTCACCAGCTTAGTGTAAGCGAAGTCGAGGCGGACGTCGTCACGGCAGCGACAACGGACGCCGAGACGAGCCCGTGACATCAGAGCCTCACCAGCTTAGGGTACGCGAAGTCGAGGCGGACGTCGTCGCGGTAGCGAAGACGGACGCCGAGACGAGCCCGTGACATCAGAGCCTCACCAGCTATCTTAGGGTTTAGGGTGGGGGGGAGGATGGCACCCTTTTATATACCTTTCAAAATGAAAGGGAAACAGAAGTGAATCACTGTGCTTAGTGTAGGTACGCGAAGTCGAGGCGGACGTCGTCGCGGCAGCGACGACGGACGGCGAGACGAGCCCGTGACATCAAAGCCTCACCAGCTTAGTGTACGCGAAGTCGAGGCGGACGTCGTCGCGGCAGCGACGACGGACGCCGAGACGAGCCCGTGACATAAGAGCCTCACCAGCTTACTGTACGCGAAGTCGAGGCGGACGTCGTCGTGGCAACGACGACGAACGTAGAGACGAGCCCGTGACATCAAAGACTCACCAGCTTGGTGTACTCGAAGTCGAGGCGGACGTCGTCGCGGCAGCGACGACGGACGCCGAGACGAGCCCGTGACATAAGAGCCTCACCAGCTTACTGTACGCGAAGTCGAGGCGGACGTCGTCGTGGCAACGACGACGAACGCAGAGACGAGCCCGTGACATCAAAGACTCACCAGCTTGGTGTACGCGAAGTCGAGGCAGACATCGTCACGGCAGCGACGATGGACGCCGAGACGAGCCCGTGACATCAGAGCCTCACCAGCTTAGTGTACGCGAAGTCGAGGCGGACGTCGTCGCGGCAGCGACGATGGACGCCGAGACGAGCCTGTGACATCAAAGCCTCACCAGGTTAGTGTACGCGAACTCGAGGCGAACGACGTCGCGGTAGCGACGACGGACGCCGAGACGAGCCCGTGACATCAGAGCCTCACCAGCTATCTTAGGGTTTAGGGTGGGAGGGAGGATGGCACCCTTTTATATACCTTTCAAAATGAAAGGGAAACAGAAGTGAATCACTGTGCTTAGTGTAGGTACGCGAAGTCGAGGCGGACGTCGTCGCGGCAGCGATGACGGACGGCGAGCCGAGCCCGTGACATCAAAGCCTCACCAGCTTAGTGTACGCGAAGTCGAGGCGGACGTCGTCGCGGCAGCGACGACGGACGCCGAGACGAGCCCGTGACATAAGAGCCTCACCAGCTTACTGTACGCGAAGTCGAGGCGGACGTCGTCGTGGCAACGACGACGAACGTAGAGACGAGCCCGTGACATCAAAGACTCACCAGCTTGGTGTACTCGAAGTCGAGGCGGACGTCGTCGCGGCAGCGACGACGGACGCCGAGACGAGCCCGTGACATAAGAGCCTCACTAGCTTACTGTACGAGAAGTCGAGGCGGACGTCGTCGCGGCAACGACGACGGACGCAGAGATGGGCCCGTGACATCAAAGCCTCACAAAACTTGTGTACGCGAAGTCGAGGCGGACGTCGTCGCGGCAGCGACGACGGACGCTGAGACGAGCCCGTGACATCAGAGCCTCACCATCCATCTTACGGTTTAGGGCGGGGGGGGGGGGGGGGTGGGAGGATGGCACCCTTTTATATACCTTTCAAAATGAAAGGGAAACAGAAGTGAACCACTGTGCTTAGTGTAGGTACGCGAAGTTGAGGCGGACGTCATCGCGGCAGCGATGACGGACGCCGAGATGAGACCGTGACATCAAAGCATCACCAGCTTAGTGTACGCGAAGTCGAGGCGGACGTCGTCGCGGCAGCGACGACGGACGCCGAGACGAGCCCGTGACATCAGAGCCTCACTAACTTAGTGTACGCGAAGTCGAGGCGGACGTCGTCGCGGCAGCGACGACGGACGCCGAGACGAGCCCGTGACATCAGAGCCTCACCAGCTTAGTGTACGCGAAGTCGAGGCGGACGTCGTCGCGGCAGCGACGATGGACGCCGAGACGAGCCCGTGACATCAGAGCCTCACCAGCTTAGTGTAAGCGAAGTCGAGGCGGACGTCGTCACGGCAGCGATGACGGACGCCGAGACGAGCCCGTGACATCAAAGCCTCACCAGCTTAGTGTACGCGAAGTCGAGGCGGACGTCGTCGCGGCAGCGACGACGGACGCCGAGACGAGCCCGTGACATAAGAGCCTCACCAGCTTACTGTACGCGAAGTCGAGGCGGACGTCGTCGTGGCAACGACGACGAACGTAGAGACGAGCCCGTGACATCAAAGACTCACCAGCTTGGTGTACTCGAAGTCGAGGCGGACGTCGTCGCGGCAGCGACGACGGACGCCGAGACGAGCCCGTGACATAAGAGCCTCACCAGCTTACTGTACGCGAAGTCGAGGCGGACGTCGTCGTGGCAACGACGACGAACGCAGAGACGAGCCCGTGACATCAAAGACTCACCAGCTTGGTGTACGCGAAGTCGAGGCAGACATCGTCACGGCAGCGACGATGGACGCCGAGACGAGCCCGTGACATCAGAGCCTCACCAGCTTAGTGTACGCGAAGTCGAGGCGGACGTCGTCGCGGCAGCGACGATGGACGCCGAGACGAGCCTGTGACATCAAAGCCTCACCAGGTTAGTGTACGCGAACTCGAGGCGAACGACGTCGCGGTAGCGACGACGGACGCCGAGACGAGCCCGTGACATCAGAGCCTCACCAGCTATCTTAGGGTTTAGGGTGGGAGGGAGGATGGCACCCTTTTATATACCTTTCAAAATGAAAGGGAAACAGAAGTGAATCACTGTGCTTAGTGTAGGTACGCGAAGTCGAGGCGGACGTCGTCGCGGCAGCGATGACGGACGGCGAGCCGAGCCCGTGACATCAAAGCCTCACCAGCTTAGTGTACGCGAAGTCGAGGCGGACGTCGTCGCGGCAGCGACGACGGACGCCGAGACGAGCCCGTGACATAAGAGCCTCACCAGCTTACTGTACGCGAAGTCGAGGCGGACGTCGTCGTGGCAACGACGACGAACGTAGAGACGAGCCCGTGACATCAAAGACTCACCAGCTTGGTGTACTCGAAGTCGAGGCGGACGTCGTCGCGGCAGCGACGACGGACGCCGAGACGAGCCCGTGACATAAGAGCCTCACTAGCTTACTGTACGAGAAGTCGAGGCGGACGTCGTCGCGGCAACGACGACGGACGCAGAGATGGGCCCGTGACATCAAAGCCTCACAAAACTTGTGTACGCGAAGTCGAGGCGGACGTCGTCGCGGCAGCGACGACGGACGCTGAGACGAGCCCGTGACATCAGAGCCTCACCATCCATCTTACGGTTTAGGGCGGGGGGGGGGGGGGTGGGAGGATGGCACCCTTTTATATACCTTTCAAAATGAAAGGGAAACAGAAGTGAACCACTGTGCTTAGTGTAGGTACGCGAAGTTGAGGCGGACGTCATCGCGGCAGCGATGACGGACGCCGAGATGAGACCGTGACATCAAAGCATCACCAGCTTAGTGTACGCGAAGTCGAGGCGGACGTCGTCGCGGCAGCGACGACGGACGCCGAGACGAGCCCGTGACATCAGAGCCTCACTAACTTAGTGTACGCGAAGTCGAGGCGGACGTCGTCGCGGCAGCGACGACGGACGCCGAGACGAGCCCGTGACATCAGAGCCTCACCAGCTTAGTGTACGCGAAGTCGAGGCGGACGTCGTCGCGGCAGCGACGATGGACGCCGAGACGAGCCCGTGACATCAGAGCCTCACCAGCTTAGTGTAAGCGAAGTCGAGGCGGACGTCGTCACGGCAGCGACGACGGACGCCGAGACGAGCCCGTGACATCAGAGCCTCACCAGCTTAGGGTACGCGAAGTCGAGGCGGACGTCGTCGCGGTAGCGAAGACGGACGCCGAGACGAGCCCGTGACATCAGAGCCTCACCAGCTATCTTAGGGTTTAGGGTGGGGGGGAGGATGGCACCCTTTTATATACCTTTCAAAATGAAAGGGAAACAGAAGTGAATCACTGTGCTTAGTGTAGGTACGCGAAGTCGAGGCGGACGTCGTCGCGGCAGCGACGACGGACGGCGAGACGAGCCCGTGACATCAAAGCCTCACCAGCTTAGTGTACGCGAAGTCGAGGCGGACGTCATCGCGGCAGCGACGACGGACGGCGAGACGAGCCCGTGACATAAGAGCCTCACCAGCTTACTGTACGCGAAGTCGAGGCGGACGTCGTCGTGGCAACGACGACGAACGTAGAGACGAGCCCGTGACATCAAAGACTCACCAGCTTGGTGTACTCGAAGTCGAGGCGGACGTCGTCGCGGCAGCGATGACGGACGCCGAGACGAGCCCGTGACATAAGAGCCTCACCAGCTTACTGTACGCGAAGTCGAGGCGGACGTCGTCGTGGCAACGACGACGAACACAGAGACGAGCCCGTGACATCAAAGACTCACCAGCTTGGTGTACGCGAAGTCGAGGCGGACGTCGTCGCGGCAGCGACGATGGACGCAAAGACGAGCCCGTGACATCAGAGCCTCACCAGCTATCTTACGGTTTAGGGCGGGGGGGGGGTGGGAGGATGGCACACTTTTATATACCTTTCAAAATGAAAAGGAAACAAAAGTGAACCACTGTGCTTAGTGTAGGTACACGAAGACGAGGCGGACGTCGTCGCGGCAGCGACGACGGACGCTGAGACGAGCCCGTGACATCAAAGCCTCACAAGCTTAGTGTACGCGAAGTCGAGGCGGACTTCGTTGCGGCAGCGACGACGGACGCCGAGACGAGCCCGTGACATCAGAGCCTCACCAGCTTAGTGTAAGCGAAGTCGAGGCGGACGTCGTCGCGAGAGCGACGACGGACGCCGAGACGAGTCCGTGACATCAGAGCCTCACCAGCTTAGTGTACGCGAAGTCAAGGAGGACGTCGTCGCGGCAGCGACGACGGACGCCGAGACGAGCCCGTGACATCAAAGCCTCATCAGCTTAGTGTACGCGAAGTCGAGGCGGACTTCGTTGCGGAAGTGACGACGGACGCCGAGACGAGCCCGTGACATCAGAGCCGCACCAACTATCTTAGGGTTTAGGCTGGGGGGGGGGATGGCACCCTTTTATATACCTTTCAAAATGAAAGGGAAACAGAAGTGAAACATTGTGCTTAGTGTAGGTACGCGAAGTCGAGGCGGACGTCGTCGCGGCAGCGACGACGGACGCCGAGATGACACCGTGACATCAAAGCCTCACCAGCTTAGTGTACGCGAAGTCGAGGCGAACGTCGTCGCGGCAGCGACGACGGACGCCGAGACGATCCCGTGACATCAGAGCCTCACCAGCTTAGTGTACGCGAAGTCGAGGCGGACATCGTCGCGGCAGCGATGACGGACGCCGAGACGAGCCCGTGACATCAAAGCCTCACCAGCTTAGTGTACGCGAAGTCGAGGCGGTCGTCGTCGCGGCAGCGACGACGGACGCCGAGACGAGCCCGTGACATAAGAGCCTCACCAGCTTACTGTACGAGAAGTCGAGGCGGACGTCGTCGCGGCAGCAGAGATAGGCCCGTGACATCAAAGCCTCACCAAACTTGTGTACGCGAAGTCGAGGCGGACGTCGTCGCGGCAGCGACGACGGACGCTGAGACGAGCCCGTGACATCAGAGCCTCACCAGCTATCTTACGGTTTAGGGCGGGGGGGGGGAGGATGGCACCCTTTTATATACCTTTCAAAATGAAAGGGAAACAGAACTGAACCACTGTTCTTAGTGTAGGTACGCAAAGTCGAGGCGGACGTCATCGCGGCAGCGACGACGGACGCCAAGATGAGACCGTGACATCAAAGCATCACCAGCTTAGTGTACGCGAAGTCGAGGCGGACGTCGTCGCGGCAGCGACGACGGACGCCGAGACGAGCCCGTGACATCAGAGCCTCACTAGCTTAGTGTACGCTAAGTCGAGGCGGACGTCGTCGCGGAAGCGACGACGAACGCCGAGACGAGCCCGTGACATCAAAGCCTCACCAGCTTAGTGTACGCGAAGTCGAGGCGGACATCGTCGCGGCAGCGATGACGAACGTCGAGACGAGCCAGTGACATCAGAGCCTCACCAGCTATCTTAGGGTTTAGGGTGGGCGGGGGAGGATGGCACCCTTTTATATACCTTTCAAAATGAAAGGGAAACAAAAGTGATCGACTGTGGTTAGTGTAGGTACGCGAAGTCGAGGCGGACGTCGTCGCGGCAGCGACGACGGACGCCGAGACGAGCCCGTGAAATCAAGCCTCACCAGGTTAGTGTACGCGAAGTCGAGGCGGACGTCGTCACGGCAGCGACGACGGACGCCGAGACGAGCCCGTGACATCAGAGCCTCACCAGCTTAGTGTACGCGAAGTCGAGGCGGACGTCGTCGCGGTAGCGACGACGGACGCCGAGACGAGTCCGTGACATCAGAGCCTCACCAGCTTAGTGTACGCGAAGTCAAGGAGGACGTCGTCGCGGCAGCGACGACGGACGCCGAGACGAGCCCGTGACATCAAAGCCTCATCAGCTTAGTGTACGCGAAGTCGAGGCGGACTTCGTTGCGGCAGCGACGACGGACGCCGAGACGAGCCCGTGACATCAGAGCCTCACCAGCTTAGTGTACGCGAAGTCGAGGCGGACGTCGTCGCGGCAGCGATGACGGACGCCGAGACGAGCCCGTGACATCAGAGCCTCACCAACTATCTTAGGGTTTAGGCTGGGGGGGGATGGCACCCTTTTATATACCTTTCAAAATGAAAGGGAAACAGAAGTGAAACATTGTGCTTAGTGTAGGTACGCGAAGTCGAGGCGGACGTCGTCGCGGCAGCGACGACGGACGCCGAGATGACACCGTGACATCAAAGCCTCACCAGCTTAGTGTACCCGAAGTCGAGGCGAACGTCGTCGCGGCAGCGATGACGGACGTCGAGACGAGCCCGTGACATCAGAGCCTCACCAGCTTAGTGTACGCGAAGTCGAGGCGGACATCGTCGCGGCAGCGATGACGGACGCCTAGACGAGCCCCTAACATCAAAGCCTCACCATCTTAGTGTACGCGAAGTCGAGGCGGACGTCGTCGCGGCAGCGACGACGGACGCCGAGACGAGCCCGTGACATAAGAGCCTCACCAGCTTACTGTACGAGAAGTCGAGGCGGACGTCGTCGCGGCAACGACGACGGACGCAGAGATGGGCCCGTGACATCAAAGCCTCACCAAACTTGTGTACGCGAAGTCGAGGCGGACGTCGTCGCGGCAGCGACGACGGACGCTGAGACGAGCCCGTGACATCAGAGCCTCACCAGCTATCTTACGGTTTAGCAGCGACGACGGACGCCGAGATGAGACCGTGACATCAAAGCATCACCAGTTTAGTGTACGCGAAGTCGAGGCGGACGTCGTCGCGACAGCGACGACGGACGCCGAGACGAGCCCGTGACATCAGAGCCTCACTAGCTTAGTGTACGCGAAGTCGAGGCGGACGTTGTCGCGGCAGCGACGATGGATGCCGAGACGAGCCCGTGACATCAGAGCCTCACCAGCTTAGTGTACGCGAAGTCGAGGCGGACGTCGTCGCGGCAGCGACGATGGACGCCGAGACGAGCCCGTGACATCAAAGCCTCACCAGCTTAGTGTACGCGAACTCGAGGCGAACGTCGTCGCGGTAGCGACGACGGACGCCGAGACGAGCCCGTGACATCAGAGCCTCACCAGCTATCTTAGGGTTTAGGGTGGGGGGGAGGATGGCACCCTTTTATATACCTTTCAAAATGAAAGGGAAACAGAAGTGAATCACTGTGCTTAGTGTAGGTACGCGAAGTCGAGGCGGACGTCGTCGCGGCAGCGACGACGGACGGCGAGACGAGCCCGTGACATCAAAGCCTCACCAGCTTAGTGTACGCGAAGTTGAGGCGGACGTCGTCGCGGCAGCGACGACGGACGCCGAGACAAGCCCGTGACATAAGAGCCTCACCAGCTTACTGTACGCGAAGTCGAGGCCGACGTCGTCGTGGCAACGACGACGAACGTAGAGACGAGCCCGTGACATCAAAGACTCACCAGCTTGGTGTACTCGAAGTCGAGGCGGACGTCGTCGCGGCAACGACGACGGACGCAGAGATGGGCCCGTGACATCAAAGCTTCACAAAACTTGTGTACGCGAAGTCGAGGCGGACGTCGTCGCGGCAGCGACGACGGACGCTGAGACGAGCCCGTGACATCAGAGCCTCACCAGCTATCTTACGGTTTAGGGCGGGGGGGGGGGTGGGAGGATGGCACCCTTTTATATACCTTTCAAAATGAAAGGGAAACAGAAGTGAACCACTGTGCTTAGTGTAGGTACGCGAAGTTGAGGCGGACGTCATCGCGGGAGCGATGACGGACGCCGAGATGAGACCGTGACATCAAAGCATCACCAGCTTAGTGTACGCGAAGTCGAGGCGGACGTCGTCGCGGCAGCGACGACGGACGCCGAGACGAGCCCATGACATCAGAGCCTCACTAACTTAGTGTACGCGAAATCGAGGCGGACGACGTCGCGGCAGCGACGACGGACGCCGAGACGAGCCCGTGACATCAGAGCCTCACTAGCTTAGTGTACGCGAAGTCGAGGCGGACGTCGTCACGGCAGCGACGATAGACGCCGAGACGAGCCCGTGACATCAGAGCCTCACCAGCTATCTTAGGGTTTAGGGTGGGAGGGAGGATGGCACCCTTTTATATACCTTTCAAAATGAAAGGGAAACAGAAGTGAATCACTGTGCTTAGTGTAGGTACGCGAAGTCGAGGCGGACGTCGTCGCGGCAGCGACGACGGACGGCGAGCCGAGCCCGTGACATCAAAGCCTCACCAGCTTAGTGTACGCGAAGTCGAGGCGGACGTCGTCGCGGCAGCGACGACGGACGCCGAGACGAGCCCGTGACATAAGAGCCTCACCAGCTTACTGTACGCGAAGTCGAGGCGGACGTCGTCGTGGCAACGACGACGAACGCAGAGACGAGCCCGTGACATCAAAGACTCACCAGCTTGGTGTACGCGAAGTCGAGGCAGACGTCGTCACGGCAGCGACGATGGACGCCGAGACGAGCCCGTGACATCAGAGCCTCACCAGCTTAGTGTACGCGAAGTCGAGGCGGACGTCGTCGCGGCAGCGACGATGGACGCCGAGACGAGCCCGTGACATCAAAGCCTCACCAGGTTAGTGTACGCGAACTCGAGGCGAACGTCGTCGCGGTAGCGACGACGGACGCCGAGACGAGCCCGTGACATCAGAGCCTCACCAGCTATCTTAGGGTTTAGGGTGGGAGGGAGGATGGCACCCTTTTATATACCTTTCAAAATGAAAGGGAAACAGAAGTGAATCACTGTGCTTAGTGTAGGTACGCGAAGTCGAGGCGGACGTCGTCGCGGCAGCGATGACGGACGGCGAGCCGAGCCCGTGACATCAAAGCCTCACCAGCTTAGTGTACGCGAAGTCGAGGCGGACGTCGTCGCGGCAGCGACGACGGACGCCGAGACGAGCCCGTGACATAAGAGCCTCACCAGCTTACTGTACGCGAAGTCGAGGCGGACGTCGTCGTGGCAACGACGACGAACGTAGAGACGAGCCCGTGACATCAAAGACTCACCAGCTTGGTGTACTCGAAGTCGAGGCGGACGTCGTCGCGGCAGCGACGACGGACGCCGAGACGAGCCTGTGACATAAGAGCCTCACTAGCTTACTGTACGAGAAGTCGAGGCGGACGTCGTCGCGGCAACGACGACGGACGCAGAGATGGGCCCGTGACATCAAAGCCTCACAAAACTTGTGTACGCGAAGTCGAGGCGGACGTCGTCGCGGCAGCGACGACGTACGCTGAGACGAGCCCGTGACATCAGAGCCTCACCATCCATCTTACGGTTTAGGGCGGGGGGGGGGGTGGGAGGATGGCACCCTTTTATATACCTTTCAAAATGAAAGGGAAACAGAAGTGAACCACTGTGCTTAGTGTAGGTACGCGAAGTTGAGGCGGACGTCATCGCGGCAGCGATGACGGACGCCGAGATGAGACCGTGACATCAAAGCATCACCAGCTTAGTGTACGCGAAGTCGAGGCGAACGTCGTCGCGGCAGCGACGACGGACGCCGAGACGATCCCGTGACATCAGAGCCTCACCAGCTTAGTGTACGCGAAGTCGAGGCGGACATCGTCGCGGCAGTGATGACGGACGCCGAGACGAGCCCCTGACATCAAAGCCTCACCATCTTAGTGTACGCGAAGTCGAGGCGGACGTCGTCGCGGCAGCGACGACGGACGCCGAGACGAGCCCGTGACATAAGAGCCTCACCAGCTTACTGTACGAGAAGTCGAGGCGGACGTCGTCGCGGCAACGACGACGGACGCAGAGATGGGCCCGTGACATCAAAGCCTCACAAAACTTGTGTACGCGAAGTCGAGGCGGACGTCGTCGCGGCAGCGACGACGGACGCTGAGACGAGCCCGTGACATCAGAGCCTCACCAGCTATCTTACGGTTTAGGGCGGGGGGGGGGGTGGGAGGATGGCACCCTTTTATATACCTTTCAAAATGAAAGGGAAACAGAAGTGAACCACTGTGCTTAGTGTAGGTACGCGAAGTCGAGGCGGACGTCATCGCAGCAGCGACGACGGACGCCGAGATGAGACCGTGACATCAAAGCATCACCAGCTTAGTGTACGCGTAGTCGAGGCGGACGTCGTCGCGGCAGCGACGACGGACGCCGAGACGAGCCCGTGACATCAGAGCCTCACTAACTTAGTGTACGCGAAGTCGAGGCGGACGTCGTCGCGGCAGTGACGACGGACGCCGAGACGAGCCCGTGACATCAGAGCCTCACTAGCTTAGTGTACGCGAAGTCGAGGCGGACGTCGTCGCGGCAGCGACGATGGACGCCGAGACGAGCCCGTGACATCAGAGCCTCACCAGCTTAGTGTAAGCGAAGTCGAGGCGGACGTCGTCACGGCAGCGACAACGGACGCCGAGACGAGCCCGTGACATCAGAGCCTCACCAGCTTAGGGTACGCGAAGTCGAGGCGGACGTCGTCGCGGTAGCGAAGACGGACGCCGAGACGAGCCCGTGACATCAGAGCCTCACCAGCTATCTTAGGGTTTAGGGTGGGGGGGAGGATGGCACCCTTTTATATACCTTTCAAAATGAAAGGGAAACAGAAGTGAATCACTGTGCTTAGTGTAGGTACGCGAAGTCGAGGCGGACGTCGTCGCGGCAGCGACGACGGACGGCGAGACGAGCCCGTGACATCAAAGCCTCACCAGCTTAGTGTACGCGAAGTCGAGGCGGACGTCGTCGCGGCAGCGACGACGGACGCCGAGACGAGCCCGTGACATAAGAGCCTCACCAGCTTACTGTACGCGAAGTCGAGGCGGACGTCGTCGTGGCAACGACGACGAACGTAGAGACGAGCCCGTGACATCAAAGACTCACCAGCTTGGTGTACTCGAAGTCGAGGCGGACGTCGTCGCGGCAGCGACGACGGACGCCGAGACGAGCCCGTGACATAAGAGCCTCACCAGCTTACTGTACGCGAAGTCGAGGCGGACGTCGTCGTGGCAACGACGACGAACGCAGAGACGAGCCCGTGACATCAAAGACTCACCAGCTTGGTGTACGCGAAGTCGAGGCAGACATCGTCACGGCAGCGACGATGGACGCCGAGACGAGCCCGTGACATCAGAGCCTCACCAGCTTAGTGTACGCGAAGTCGAGGCGGACGTCGTCGCGGCAGCGACGATGGACGCCGAGACGAGCCTGTGACATCAAAGCCTCACCAGGTTAGTGTACGCGAACTCGAGGCGAACGACGTCGCGGTAGCGACGACGGACGCCGAGACGAGCCCGTGACATCAGAGCCTCACCAGCTATCTTAGGGTTTAGGGTGGGAGGGAGGATGGCACCCTTTTATATACCTTTCAAAATGAAAGGGAAACAGAAGTGAATCACTGTGCTTAGTGTAGGTACGCGAAGTCGAGGCGGACGTCGTCGCGGCAGCGATGACGGACGGCGAGCCGAGCCCGTGACATCAAAGCCTCACCAGCTTAGTGTACGCGAAGTCGAGGCGGACGTCGTCGCGGCAGCGACGACGGACGCCGAGACGAGCCCGTGACATAAGAGCCTCACCAGCTTACTGTACGCGAAGTCGAGGCGGACGTCGTCGTGGCAACGACGACGAACGTAGAGACGAGCCCGTGACATCAAAGACTCACCAGCTTGGTGTACTCGAAGTCGAGGCGGACGTCGTCGCGGCAGCGACGACGGACGCCGAGACGAGCCCGTGACATAAGAGCCTCACTAGCTTACTGTACGAGAAGTCGAGGCGGACGTCGTCGCGGCAACGACGACGGACGCAGAGATGGGCCCGTGACATCAAAGCCTCACAAAACTTGTGTACGCGAAGTCGAGGCGGACGTCGTCGCGGCAGCGACGACGGACGCTGAGACGAGCCCGTGACATCAGAGCCTCACCATCCATCTTACGGTTTAGGGCAGGGGGGGGGGTGGGAGGATGGCACCCTTTTATATACCTTTCAAAATGAAAGGGAAACAGAAGTGAACCACTGTGCTTAGTGTAGGTACGCGAAGTTGAGGCGGACGTCATCGCGGCAGCGATGACGGACGCCGAGATGAGACCGTGACATCAAAGCATCACCAGCTTAGTGTACGCGAAGTCGAGGCGGACGTCGTCGCGGCAGCGACGACGGACGCCGAGACGAGCCCGTGACATCAGAGCCTCACTAACTTAGTGTACGCGAAGTCGAGGCGGACGTCGTCGCGGCAGCGACGACGGACGCCGAGACGAGCCCGTGACATCAGAGCCTCACCAGCTTAGTGTACGCGAAGTCGAGGCGGACGTCGTCGCGGCAGCGACGATGGACGCCGAGACGAGCCCGTGACATCAGAGCCTCACCAGCTTAGTGTAAGCGAAGTCGAGGCGGACGTCGTCACGGCAGCGACGACGGACGCCGAGACGAGCCCGTGACATCAGAGCCTCACCAGCTTAGGGTACGCGAAGTCGAGGCGGACGTCGTCGCGGTAGCGAAGACGGACGCCGAGACGAGCCCGTGACATCAGAGCCTCACCAGCTATCTTAGGGTTTAGGGTGGGGGGGAGGATGGCACCCTTTTATATACCTTTCAAAATGAAAGGGAAACAGAAGTGAATCACTGTGCTTAGTGTAGGTACGCGAAGTCGAGGCGGACGTCGTCGCGGCAGCGACGACGGACGGCGAGACGAGCCCGTGACATCAAAGCCTCACCAGCTTAGTGTACGCGAAGTCGAGGCGGACGTCATCGCGGCAGCGACGACGGACGGCGAGACGAGCCCGTGACATAAGAGCCTCACCAGCTTACTGTACGCGAAGTCGAGGCGGACGTCGTCGTGGCAACGACGACGAACGTAGAGACGAGCCCGTGACATCAAAGACTCACCAGCTTGGTGTACTCGAAGTCGAGGCGGACGTCGTCGCGGCAGCGATGACGGACGCCGAGACGAGCCCGTGACATAAGAGCCTCACCAGCTTACTGTACGCGAAGTCGAGGCGGACGTCGTCGTGGCAACGACGACGAACACAGAGACGAGCCCGTGACATCAAAGACTCACCAGCTTGGTGTACGCGAAGTCGAGGCGGACGTCGTCGCGGCAGCGACGATGGACGCAAAGACGAGCCCGTGACATCAGAGCCTCACCAGCTATCTTACGGTTTAGGGCGGGGGGGGGGGTGGGAGGATGGCACACTTTTATATACCTTTCAAAATGAAAAGGAAACAAAAGTGAACCACTGTGCTTAGTGTAGGTACACGAAGACGAGGCGGACGTCGTCGCGGCAGCGACGACGGACGCTGAGACGAGCCCGTGACATCAAAGCCTCACAAGCTTAGTGTACGCGAAGTCGAGGCGGACTTCGTTGCGGCAGCGACGACGGACGCCGAGACGAGCCCGTGACATCAGAGCCTCACCAGCTTAGTGTAAGCGAAGTCGAGGCGGACGTCGTCGCGAGAGCGACGACGGACGCCGAGACGAGTCCGTGACATCAGAGCCTCACCAGCTTAGTGTACGCGAAGTCAAGGAGGACGTCGTCGCGGCAGCGACGACGGACGCCGAGACGAGCCCGTGACATCAAAGCCTCATCAGCTTAGTGTACGCGAAGTCGAGGCGGACTTCGTTGCGGAAGTGACGACGGACGCCGAGACGAGCCCGTGACATCAGAGCCGCACCAACTATCTTAGGGTTTAGGCTGGGGGGGGGGATGGCACCCTTTTATATACCTTTCAAAATGAAAGGGAAACAGAAGTGAAACATTGTGCTTAGTGTAGGTACGCGAAGTCGAGGCGGACGTCGTCGCGGCAGCGACGACGGACGCCGAGATGACACCGTGACATCAAAGCCTCACCAGCTTAGTGTACGCGAAGTCGAGGCGAACGTCGTCGCGGCAGCGACGACGGACGCCGAGACGATCCCGTGACATCAGAGCCTCACCAGCTTAGTGTACGCGAAGTCGAGGCGGACATCGTCGCGGCAGCGATGACGGACGCCGAGACGAGCCCGTGACATCAAAGCCTCACCAGCTTAGTGTACGCGAAGTCGAGGCGGTCGTCGTCGCGGCAGCGACGACGGACGCCGAGACGAGCCCGTGACATAAGAGCCTCACCAGCTTACTGTACGAGAAGTCGAGGCGGACGTCGTCGCGGCAGCAGAGATAGGCCCGTGACATCAAAGCCTCACCAAACTTGTGTACGCGAAGTCGAGGCGGACGTCGTCGCGGCAGCGACGACGGACGCTGAGACGAGCCCGTGACATCAGAGCCTCACCAGCTATCTTACGGTTTAGGGCGGGGGGGGGGAGGATGGCACCCTTTTATATACCTTTCAAAATGAAAGGGAAACAGAACTGAACCACTGTTCTTAGTGTAGGTACGCAAAGTCGAGGCGGACGTCATCGCGGCAGCGACGACGGACGCCAAGATGAGACCGTGACATCAAAGCATCACCAGCTTAGTGTACGCGAAGTCGAGGCGGACGTCGTCGCGGCAGCGACGACGGACGCCGAGACGAGCCCGTGACATCAGAGCCTCACTAGCTTAGTGTACGCTAAGTCGAGGCGGACGTCGTCGCGGAAGCGACGACGAACGCCGAGACGAGCCCGTGACATCAAAGCCTCACCAGCTTAGTGTACGCGAAGTCGAGGCGGACATCGTCGCGGCAGCGATGACGAACGTCGAGACGAGCCAGTGACATCAGAGCCTCACCAGCTATCTTAGGGTTTAGGGTGGGCGGGGGAGGATGGCACCCTTTTATATACCTTTCAAAATGAAAGGGAAACAAAAGTGATCGACTGTGGTTAGTGTAGGTACGCGAAGTCGAGGCGGACGTCGTCGCGGCAGCGACGACGGACGCCGAGACGAGCCCGTGAAATCAAGCCTCACCAGGTTAGTGTACGCGAAGTCGAGGCGGACGTCGTCACGGCAGCGACGACGGACGCCGAGACGAGCCCGTGACATCAGAGCCTCACCAGCTTAGTGTACGCGAAGTCGAGGCGGACGTCGTCGCGGTAGCGACGACGGACGCCGAGACGAGTCCGTGACATCAGAGCCTCACCAGCTTAGTGTACGCGAAGTCAAGGAGGACGTCGTCGCGGCAGCGACGACGGACGCCGAGACGAGCCCGTGACATCAAAGCCTCATCAGCTTAGTGTACGCGAAGTCGAGGCGGACTTCGTTGCGGCAGCGACGACGGACGCCGAGACGAGCCCGTGACATCAGAGCCTCACCAGCTTAGTGTACGCGAAGTCGAGGCGGACGTCGTCGCGGCAGCGATGACGGACGCCGAGACGAGCCCGTGACATCAGAGCCTCACCAACTATCTTAGGGTTTAGGCTGGGGGGGGATGGCACCCTTTTATATACCTTTCAAAATGAAAGGGAAACAGAAGTGAAACATTGTGCTTAGTGTAGGTACGCGAAGTCGAGGCGGACGTCGTCGCGGCAGCGACGACGGACGCCGAGATGACACCGTGACATCAAAGCCTCACCAGCTTAGTGTACCCGAAGTCGAGGCGAACGTCGTCGCGGCAGTGATGACGGACGTCGAGACGAGCCCGTGACATCAGAGCCTCACCAGCTTAGTGTACGCGAAGTCGAGGCGGACATCGTCGCGGCAGCGATGACGGACGCCTAGACGAGCCCCTAACATCAAAGCCTCACCATCTTAGTGTACGCGAAGTCGAGGCGGACGTCGTCGCGGCAGCGACGACGGACGCCGAGACGAGCCCGTGACATAAGAGCCTCACCAGCTTACTGTACGAGAAGTCGAGGCGGACGTCGTCGCGGCAACGACGACGGACGCAGAGATGGGCCCGTGACATCAAAGCCTCACCAAACTTGTGTACGCGAAGTCGAGGCGGACGTCGTCGCGGCAGCGACGACGGACGCTGAGACGAGCCCGTGACATCAGAGCCTCACCAGCTATCTTACGGTTTAGCAGCGACGACGGACGCCGAGATGAGACCGTGACATCAAAGCATCACCAGTTTAGTGTACGCGAAGTCGAGGCGGACGTCGTCGCGACAGCGACGACGGACGCCGAGACGAGCCCGTGACATCAGAGCCTCACTAGCTTAGTGTACGCGAAGTCGAGGCGGACGTTGTCGCGGCAGCGACGATGGATGCCGAGACGAGCCCGTGACATCAGAGCCTCACCAGCTTAGTGTACGCGAAGTCGAGGCGGACGTCGTCGCGGCAGCGACGATGGACGCCGAGACGAGCCCGTGACATCAAAGCCTCACCAGCTTAGTGTACGCGAACTCGAGGCGAACGTCGTCGCGGTAGCGACGACGGACGCCGAGACGAGCCCGTGACATCAGAGCCTCACCAGCTATCTTAGGGTTTAGGGTGGGGGGGAGGATGGCACCCTTTTATATACCTTTCAAAATGAAAGGGAAACAGAAGTGAATCACTGTGCTTAGTGTAGGTACGCGAAGTCGAGGCGGACGTCGTCGCGGCAGCGACGACGGACGGCGAGACGAGCCCGTGACATCAAAGCCTCACCAGCTTAGTGTACGCGAAGTTGAGGCGGACGTCGTCGCGGCAGCGACGACGGACGCCGAGACAAGCCCGTGACATAAGAGCCTCACCAGCTTACTGTACGCGAAGTCGAGGCCGACGTCGTCGTGGCAACGACGACGAACGTAGAGACGAGCCCGTGACATCAAAGACTCACCAGCTTGGTGTACTCGAAGTCGAGGCGGACGTCGTCGCGGCAACGACGACGGACGCAGAGATGGGCCCGTGACATCAAAGCTTCACAAAACTTGTGTACGCGAAGTCGAGGCGGACGTCGTCGCGGCAGCGACGACGGACGCTGAGACGAGCCCGTGACATCAGAGCCTCACCAGCTATCTTACGGTTTAGGGCGGGGGGGGGGTGGGAGGATGGCACCCTTTTATATACCTTTCAAAATGAAAGGGAAACAGAAGTGAACCACTGTGCTTAGTGTAGGTACGCGAAGTTGAGGCGGACGTCATCGCGGGAGCGATGACGGACGCCGAGATGAGACCGTGACATCAAAGCATCACCAGCTTAGTGTACGCGAAGTCGAGGCGGACGTCGTCGCGGCAGCGACGACGGACGCCGAGACGAGCCCATGACATCAGAGCCTCACTAACTTAGTGTACGCGAAATCGAGGCGGACGACGTCGCGGCAGCGACGACGGACGCCGAGACGAGCCCGTGACATCAGAGCCTCACTAGCTTAGTGTACGCGAAGTCGAGGCGGACGTCGTCACGGCAGCGACGATAGACGCCGAGACGAGCCCGTGACATCAGAGCCTCACCAGCTATCTTAGGGTTTAGGGTGGGAGGGAGGATGGCACCCTTTTATATACCTTTCAAAATGAAAGGGAAACAGAAGTGAATCACTGTGCTTAGTGTAGGTACGCGAAGTCGAGGCGGACGTCGTCGCGGCAGCGACGACGGACGGCGAGCCGAGCCCGTGACATCAAAGCCTCACCAGCTTAGTGTACGCGAAGTCGAGGCGGACGTCGTCGCGGCAGCGACGACGGACGCCGAGACGAGCCCGTGACATAAGAGCCTCACCAGCTTACTGTACGCGAAGTCGAGGCGGACGTCGTCGTGGCAACGACGACGAACGCAGAGACGAGCCCGTGACATCAAAGACTCACCAGCTTGGTGTACGCGAAGTCGAGGCAGACGTCGTCACGGCAGCGACGATGGACGCCGAGACGAGCCCGTGACATCAGAGCCTCACCAGCTTAGTGTACGCGAAGTCGAGGCGGACGTCGTCGCGGCAGCGACGATGGACGCCGAGACGAGCCCGTGACATCAAAGCCTCACCAGGTTAGTGTACGCGAACTCGAGGCGAACGTCGTCGCGGTAGCGACGACGGACGCCGAGACGAGCCCGTGACATCAGAGCCTCACCAGCTATCTTAGGGTTTAGGGTGGGAGGGAGGATGGCACCCTTTTATATACCTTTCAAAATGAAAGGGAAACAGAAGTGAATCACTGTGCTTAGTGTAGGTACGCGAAGTCGAGGCGGACGTCGTCGCGGCAGCGATGACGGACGGCGAGCCGAGCCCGTGACATCAAAGCCTCACCAGCTTAGTGTACGCGAAGTCGAGGCGGACGTCGTCGCGGCAGCGACGACGGACGCCGAGACGAGCCCGTGACATAAGAGCCTCACCAGCTTACTGTACGCGAAGTCGAGGCGGACGTCGTCGTGGCAACGACGACGAACGTAGAGACGAGCCCGTGACATCAAAGACTCACCAGCTTGGTGTACTCGAAGTCGAGGCGGACGTCGTCGCGGCAGCGACGACGGACGCCGAGACGAGCCTGTGACATAAGAGCCTCACTAGCTTACTGTACGAGAAGTCGAGGCGGACGTCGTCGCGGCAACGACGACGGACGCAGAGATGGGCCCGTGACATCAAAGCCTCACAAAACTTGTGTACGCGAAGTCGAGGCGGACGTCGTCGCGGCAGCGACGACGTACGCTGAGACGAGCCCGTGACATCAGAGCCTCACCATCCATCTTACGGTTTAGGGCGGGGGGGGGGGTGGGAGGATGGCACCCTTTTATATACCTTTCAAAATGAAAGGGAAACAGAAGTGAACCACTGTGCTTAGTGTAGGTACGCGAAGTTGAGGCGGACGTCATCGCGGCAGCGATGACGGACGCCGAGATGAGACCGTGACATCAAAGCATCACCAGCTTAGTGTACGCGAAGTCGAGGCGGACGTCGTCGCGGCAGCGACGACGGACGCCGAGACGAGCCCGTGACATCAGAGCCTCACTAACTTAGTGTACGCGAAGTCGAGGCGGACGTCGTCGCGGCAGCGACGACGGACGCCGAGACGAGCCCGTGACATCAGAGCCTCACCAGCTTAGTGTACGCGAAGTCGAGGCGGACGTCGTCGCGGCAGCGACGATGGACGCCGAGACGAGCCCGTGACATCAGAGCCTCACCAGCTTAGTGTAAGCGAAGTCGAGGCGGACGTCGTCACGGCAGCGACGACGGACGCCGAGACGAGCCCGTGACATCAGAGCCTCACCAGCTTAGGGTACGCGAAGTCGAGGCGGACGTCGTCGCGGTAGCGAAGACGGACGCCGAGACGAGCCCGTGACATCAGAGCCTCACCAGCTATCTTAGGGTTTAGGGTGGGGGGGAGGATGGCACCCTTTTATATACCTTTCAAAATGAAAGGGAAACAGAAGTGAATCACTGTGCTTAGTGTAGGTACGCGAAGTCGAGGCGGACGTCGTCGCGGCAGCGACGACGGACGGCGAGACGAGCCCGTGACATCAAAGCCTCACCAGCTTAGTGTACGCGAAGTCGAGGCGGACGTCGTCGCGGCAGCGACGACGGACGGCGAGACGAGCCCGTGACATAAGAGCCTCACCAGCTTACTGTACGCGAAGTCGAGGCGGACGTCGTCGTGGCAACGACGACGAACGTAGAGACGAGCCCGTGATATCAAAGACTCACCAGCTTGGTGTACTCGAAGTCGAGGCGGACGTCGTCGCGGCAGCGATGACGGACGCCGAGACGAGCCCGTGACATAAGAGCCTCACCAGCTTACTGTACGCGAAGTCGAGGCGGACGTCGTCGTGGCAACGACGACGAACACAGAGACGAGCCCGAGACATCAAAGACTCACCAGCTTGGTGTACGCGAAGTCGAGGCGGACGTCGTCGCGGCAGCGACGATGGACGCAAAGACGAGCCCGTGACATCAGAGCCTCACCAGCTATCTTACGGTTTAGGGCGGGGGGGGGGGTGGGAGGATGGCACACTTTTATATACCTTTCAAAATGAAAAGGAAACAAAAGTGAACCACTGTGCTTAGTGTAGGTACACGAAGACGAGGCGGACGTCGTCGCGGCAGCGACGACGGACGCTGAGACGAGCCCGTGACATCAAAGCCTCACCAGCTTAGTGTACGCGAAGTCGAGGCGGACTTCGTTGCGGCAGCGACGACGGACGCCGAGACGAGCCCGTGACATCAGAGCCTCACCAGCTTAGTGTACGCGAAGTCGAGGCGGACGTCGTCGCGGGAGCGACGACGGACGCCGAGACGAGTCCGTGACATCAGAGCCTCACCAGCTTAGTGTACGCGAAGTCAAGGAGGACGTCGTCGCGGCAGCGACGACGGACGCCGAGACGAGCCCGTGACATCAAAGCCTCATCAGCTTAGTGTACGTGAAGTCGAGGCGGACTTCGTTGCGGAAGTGACGACGGACGCCGAGACGAGCCCGTGACATCAGAGCCGCACCAACTATCTTAGGGTTTAGGCTGGGGGGGGGGATGGCACCCTTTTATATACCTTTCAAAATGAAAGGGAAACAGAAGTGAAACATTGTGCTTAGTGTAGGTACGCGAAGTCGAGGCGGACGTCGTCGCGGCAGCGACGACGGACGCCGAGATGACACCGTGACATCAAAGCCTCACCAGCTTAGTGTACGCGAAGTCGAGGCGAACGTCGTCGCGGCAGCGACGACGGACGCCGAGACGATCCCGTGACATCAGAGCCTCACCAGCTTAGTGTACGCGAAGTCGAGGCGGACATCGTCGCGGCAGCGATGACGGACGCCGAGACGAGCCCGTGACATCAAAGCCTCACCAGCTTAGTGTACGCGAAGTCGAGGCGGTCGTCGTCGCGGCAGCGACGACGGACGCCGAGACGAGCCCGTGACATAAGAGCCTCACCAGCTTACTGTACGAGAAGTCGAGGCGGACGTCGTCGCGGCAGCAGAGATAGGCCCGTGACATCAAAGCCTCACCAAACTTGTGTACGCGAAGTCGAGGCGGACGTCGTCGCGGCAGCGACGACGGACGCTGAGACGAGCCCGTGACATCAGAGCCTCACCAGCTATCTTACGGTTTAGGGCGGGGGGGGGAAGATGGCACCCTTTTATATACCTTTCAAAATGAAAGGGAAACAGAACTGAACCACTGTTCTTAGTGTAGGTACGCAAAGTCGAGGCGGACGTCATCGCGGCAGCGACGACGGACGCCAAGATGAGACCGTGACATCAAAGCATCACCAGCTTAGTGTACGCGAAGTCGAGGCGGACGTCGTCGCGGCAGCGACGACGGACGCCGAGACGAGCCCGTGACATCAGAGCCTCACTAGCTTAGTGTACGCTAAGTCGAGGCGGACGTCGTCGCGGAAGCGACGACGAACGCCGAGACGAGCCCGTGACATCAAAGCCTCACCAGCTTAGTGTACGCGAAGTCGAGGCGGACATCGTCGCGGCAGCGATGACGAACGTCGAGACGAGCCAGTGACATCAGAGCCTCACCAGCTATCTTAGGGTTTAGGGTGGGCGGGGGAGGATGGCACCCTTTTATATACCTTTCAAAATGAAAGGGAAACAAAAGTGATCGACTGTGGTTAGTGTAGGTACGCGAAGTCGAGGCGGACGTCGTCGCGGCAGCGACGACGGACGCCGAGACGAGCCCGTGAAATCAAGCCTCACCAGGTTAGTGTACGCGAAGTCGAGGCGGACGTCGTCACGGCAGCGACGACGGACGCCGAGACGAGCCCGTGACATCAGAGCCTCACCAGCTTAGTGTACGCGAAGTCGAGGCGGACGTCGTCGCGGTAGCGACGACGGACGCCGAGACGAGTCCGTGACATCAGAGCCTCACCAGCTTAGTGTACGCGAAGTCAAGGAGGACGTCGTCGCGGCAGCGACGACGGACGCCGAGACGAGCCCGTGACATCAAAGCCTCATCAGCTTAGTGTACGCGAAGTCGAGGCGGACTTCGTTGCGGCAGCGACGACGGACGCCGAGACGAGCCCGTGACATCAGAGCCTCACCAGCTTAGTGTACGCGAAGTCGAGGCGGACGTCGTCGCGGCAGCGATGACGGACGCCGAGACGAGCCCGTGACATCAGAGCCTCACAAACTATCTTAAGGTTTAGGCTGGGGGGGGATGGCACCCTTTTATATACCTTTCAAAATGAAAGGGAAACAGAAGTGAAACATTGTGCTTAGTGTAGGTACGCGAAGTCGAGGCGGACGTCGTCGCGGCAGCGACGACGGACGCCGAGATGACACCGTGACATCAAAGCCTCACCAGCTTAGTGTACCCGAAGTCGAGGCGAACGTCGTCGCGGCAGCGATGACGGACGTCGAGACGAGCCCGTGACATCAGAGCCTCACCAGCTTAGTGTACGCGAAGTCGAGGCGGACATCGTCGCGGCAGCGATGACGGACGCCTAGACGAGCCCCTGACATCAAAGCCTCACCATCTTAGTGTACGCGAAGTCGAGGCGGACGTCGTCGCGGCAGCGACAACGGACGCCGAGACGAGCCCGTGACATAAGAGCCTCACCAGCTTACTGTACGAGAAGTCGAGGCGGACGTCGTCGCGGCAACGACGACGGACGCAGAGATGGGCCCGTGACATCAAAGCCTCACCAAACTTGTGTACGCGAAGTCGAGGCGGACGTCGTCGCGGCAGCGACGACGGACGCTGAGACGAGCCCGTGACATCAGAGCCTCACCAGCTATCTTACGGTTTAGCAGCGACGACGGACGCCGAGATGAGACCGTGACATCAAAGCATCACCAGTTTAGTGTACGCGAAGTCGAGGCGGACGTCGTCGCGACAGCGACGACGGACGCCGAGACGAGCCCGTGACATCAGAGCCTCACTAGCTTAGTGTACGCGAAGTCGAGGCGGACGTTGTCGCGGCAGCGACGATGGATGCCGAGACGAGCCCGTGACATCAGAGCCTCACCAGCTTAGTGTACGCGAAGTCGAGGCGGACGTCGTCGCGGCAGCGACGATGGACGCCGAGACGAGCCCGTGACATCAAAGCCTCACCAGCTTAGTGTACGCGAACTCGAGGCGAACGTCGTCGCGGTAGCGACGACGGACGCCGAGACGAGCCCGTGACATCAGAGCCTCACCAGCTATCTTAGGGTTTAGGGTGGGGGGGGAGGATGGCACCCTTTTATATACCTTTCAAAATGAAAGGGAAACAGAAGTGAATCACTGTGCTTAGTGTAGGTACGCGAAGTCGAGGCGGACGTCGTCGCGGCAGCGACGACGGACGGCGAGACGAGCCCGTGACATCAAAGCCTCACCAGCTTAGTGTACGCGAAGTTGAGGCGGACGTCGTCGCGGCAGCGACGACGGACGCCGAGACAAGCCCGTGACATAAGAGCCTCACCAGCTTACTGTACGCGAAGTCGAGGCCGACGTCGTCGTGGCAACGACGACGAACGTAGAGACGAGCCCGTGACATCAAAGACTCACCAGCTTGGTGTACTCGAAGTCGAGGCGGACGTCGTCGCGGCAGCGACGACGGACGCCGAGACGAGCCCGTGACATAAGAGCCTCACCAGCTTACTGTACGAGAAGTCGAGGCGGACGTCGTCGCGGCAACGACGACGGACGCAGAGATGGGCCCGTGACATCAAAGCTTCACAAAACTTGTGTACGCGAAGTCGAGGCGGACGTCGTCGCGGCAGCGACGACGGACGCTGAGACGAGCCCGTGACATCAGAGCCTCACCAGCTATCTTACGGTTTAGGGCGGGGGGGGGGGGTGGGAGGATGGCACCCTTTTATATACCTTTCAAAATGAAAGGGAAACAGAAGTGAACCACTGTGCTTAGTGTAGGTACGCGAAGTTGAGGCGGACGTCATCGCGGGAGCGATGACGGACGCCGAGATGAGACCGTGACATCAAAGCATCACCAGCTTAGTGTACGCGAAGTCGAGGCGGACGTCGTCGCGGCAGCGACGACGGACGCCGAGACGAGCCCATGACATCAGAGCCTCACTAACTTAGTGTACGCGAAATCGAGGCGGACGACGTCGCGGCAGCGACGACGGACGCCGAGACGAGCCCGTGACATCAGAGCCTCACTAGCTTAGTGTACGCGAAGTCGAGGCGGACGTCGTCACGGCAGCGACGATAGACGCCGAGACGAGCCCGTGACATCAGAGCCTCACCAGCTTAGTGTAAGCGAAGTCGAGGCGGACGTCGTCGCGGCAGCGACGACGGACGCCGAGACGAGCCCGTGACATCAGAGCCTCACCAGCTTAGGGTACGCGAAGTCGAGGCGGACATCGTCGCGGCAGTGATGACGGACGCCGAGACGAGCCCCTGACATCAAAGCCTCACCATCTTAGTGTACGCGAAGTCGAGGCGGACGTCGTCGCGGCAGCGACGACGGACGCCGAGACGAGCCCGTGACATAAGAGCCTCACCAGCTTACTGTACGAGAAGTCGCGGCGGACGTCGTCGCGGCAACGACGACGGACGCAGAGATGGGCCCGTGACATCAAAGCCTCACAAAACTTGTGTACGCGAAGTCGAGGCGGACGTCGTCGCGGCAGCGACGACGGACGCTGAGACGAGCCCGTGACATCAGAGCCTCACCAGCTATCTTACGGTTTAGGGCGGGGGGGGGGGGGTGGGAGGATGGCACCCTTTTATATACCTTTCAAAATGAAAGGGAAACAGAAGTGAACCACTGTGCTTAGTGTAGGTACGCGAAGTCGAGGCGGACGTCATCGCAGCAGCGACGACGGACGCCGAGACGAGCCCGTGACATCAAAGCCTCACCAGCTTAGTGTACGCGAAGTCGAGGCGGACGTCGTTGCGGCAGCGACGACGGACGCAGAGATGGGCCCGTGACATCAAAGCTTCACAAAACTTGTGTACGCGAAGTCGAGGCGGACGTCGTCGCGGCAGCGACGACGGACGCTGAGACGAGCCCGTGACATCAGAGCCTCACCAGCTATCTTACGGTTTAGGGCGGGGGGGGGGTGGGAGGATGGCACCCTTTTATATACCTTTCAAAATGAAAGGGAAACAGAAGTGAACCACTGTGCTTAGTGTAGGTACGCGAAGTTGAGGCGGACGTCATCGCGGGAGCGATGACGGACGCCGAGATGAGACCGTGACATCAAAGCATCACCAGCTTAGTGTACGCGAAGTCGAGGCGGACGTCGTCGCGGCAGCGACGACGGACGCCGAGACGAGCCCATGACATCAGAGCCTCACTAACTTAGTGTACGCGAAATCGAGGCGGACGACGTCGCGGCAGCGACGACGGACGCCGAGACGAGCCCGTGACATCAGAGCCTCACTAGCTTAGTGTACGCGAAGTCGAGGCGGACGTCGTCACGGCAGCGACGATAGACGCCGAGACGAGCCCGTGACATCAGAGCCTCACCAGCTTAGTGTAAGCGAAGTCGAGGCGGACGTCGTCGCGGCAGCGACGACGGACGCCGAGACGAGCCCGTGACATCAGAGCCTCACCAGCTTAGGGTACGCGAAGTCGAGGCGGACATCGTCGCGGCAGTGATGACGGACGCCGAGACGAGCCCCTGACATCAAAGCCTCACCATCTTAGTGTACGCGAAGTCGAGGCGGACGTCGTCGCGGCAGCGACGACGGACGCCGAGACGAGCCCGTGACATAAGAGCCTCACCAGCTTACTGTACGAGAAGTCGCGGCGGACGTCGTCGCGGCAACGACGACGGACGCAGAGATGGGCCCGTGACATCAAAGCCTCACAAAACTTGTGTACGCGAAGTCGAGGCGGACGTCGTCGCGGCAGCGACGACGGACGCTGAGACGAGCCCGTGACATCAGAGCCTCACCAGCTATCTTACGGTTTAGGGCGGGGGGGGGGGGTGGGAGGATGGCACCCTTTTATATACCTTTCAAAATGAAAGGGAAACAGAAGTGAACCACTGTGCTTAGTGTAGGTACGCGAAGTCGAGGCGGACGTCATCGCAGCAGCGACGACGGACGCCGAGATGAGACCGTGACATCAAAGCATCACCAGCTTAGTGTACGCGAAGTCGAGGCGGACGTCGTCGCGGCAGCGACGACGGACGCCGAGACGAGCCCGTGACATCAGAGCCTCACTAACTTAGTGTACGCGAAGTCGAGGCGGACGTCGTCGCGGCAGCGACGACGGACGCCGAGACGAGCCCGTGACATCAGAGCCTCACTAGCTTAGTGTACGCGAAGTCGAGGCGGACGTCGTCGCGGCAGCGACGATGGACGCCGAGACGAGCCCGTGACATCAGAGCCTCACAAGCTTAGTGTAAGCGAAGTCGAGGCGGACGTCGTCACGGCAGCGACGACGGACGCCGAGACGAGCCCGTGACATCAGAGCCTCACCAGCTTAGGGTACGCGAAGTCGAGGCGGACGTCGTCGCGGTAGCGAAGACGGACGCCGAGACGAGCCCGTGACATCAGAGCCTCACCAGCTATCTTAGGGTTTAGGGTGGGGGGGAGGATGGCACCCTTTTATATACCTTTCAAAATGAAAGGGAAACAGAAGTGAATCACTGTGCTTAGTGTAGGTACGCGAAGTCGAGGCGGACGTCGTCGCGGCAGCGACGACGGACGGCGAGACGAGCCCGTGACATCAAAGCCTCACCAGCTTAGTGTACGCGAAGTCGAGGCGGACGTCGTCGCGGCAGCGACGACGGACGCCGAGACGAGCCCGTGACATAAGAGCCTCACCAGCTTACTGTACGCGAAGTCGAGGCGGACGTCGTCGTGGCAACGACGACGAACGTAGAGACGAGCCCGTGACATCAAAGACTCACCAGCTTGGTGTACTCGAAGTCGAGGCGGACGTCGTCGCGGCAGCGACGACGGACGCCGAGACGAGCCCGTGACATAAGAGCCTCACCAGCTATCTTACGGTTTAGGGCGGGGGGCGGGGGTGGGAGGATGGCACCCTTTTATATACCTTTCAAAATGAAAGGGAAACAGAAGTGAACCACTGTGCTTAGTGTAGGTACGCGAAGTCGAGGCGGACGTCATCGCGGCAGCGACGACGGACGCCGAGATGAGACCGTGACATCAAAGCCTCACCAGCTTAGTGTACGCGAAGTCGAGGCGAACGTCGTCGCGGCAGCGATGACGGACGCCGAGACGAGCCCGTGACATCAGAGCCTCACCAGCTTAGTGTACGCGAAGTCGAGGCGGACATCGTCGTGGCAGCGATGACGGACGCCGAGACGAGCCCCTGATATCAAAGCCTCACCATCTTAGTGTACGCGAAGTCGAGGCGGACGTCGTCGCGGCAGCGACGACGGACGCCGAGACGAGCCCGTGACATAAGAGCCTCACCAGCTTACTGTACGAGAAGTCGAGGCGGACGTCGTCGCGGCAGCGACGACGGACGCCGAGACGAGCCCGTGACATCAGAGCCTCACTAGCTTAGTGTACGCGAAGTCGAGGCGGACGTCGTCGCGGCAGCGACGACGGACGCCGAGACGAGCCCGTGACATCAGAGCCTCACCAGCTTAGTGTACGCGAAGTCGAGGCGGACGTCGTCGCGGCAGCGACGATGGACGCCGAGACGAGCCCGTGACATCAGAGCCTCACCAGCTTAGTGTAAGCGAAGTCGAGGCGGACGTCGTCGCGGCAGCGACGACGGACTTCGAGACGAGCCCGTGACATCAGAGCCTCACCAGCTTAGTGTACGCGAAGTCGAGGCGGACGTCGTCGCAGCAGCGACGATGGACGCCGAGACGAGCCCGTGACATCAAAGCCTCACCAGCTTAGTGTACGCGAAGTCGAGGCGGACGTCGTCGCGGCAGCGATGACGGACGCCGAGACGAGCCCGTGATATCAGAGCCTCACCAACTATCTTAGGGTTTAGGCTGGGGGGGGGATGGCACCCTTTTATATACCTTTCAAAATGAAAGGGAAACAGAAGTGAAACATTGTGCTTAGTGTAGGTATGCGAAGTCGAGGCGGACGTCGTCGCGGCAGCGACGACGGACGCCGAGATGACACCGTGACATCAAAGCCTCACCAGCTTAGTGTACGCGAAGTCGAGGCGAACGTCGTCGCGGCAGCGACGACGGACACCGAGACGAGCCCGTGACATCAGAGCCTCACCAGCTTAGTGTACGCGAAGTCGAGGCGGACATCGTCGCGGCAGCGATGACGGACGCCGAGACGAGCCCGTGACATCAAAGCCTCACCATCTTAGTGTACGCGAAGTCGAGGCGGACGTCGTCGCGGCAGCGACGACGGACGCCGAGACGAGCCCGTGACATAAGAGCCTCACCAGCTTACTGTACGAGAAGTCGAGGCGGACGTCGTCGGGGCAACGACGACGGACGCAGAGATAGGCCCGTGACATCAAAGCCTCACCAAACTTGTGTACGCGAAGTCGAGGCGGACGTCGTCGCAGCAGCGACGACGGACGCTGAGACGAGCCCGTGACATCAAAGCCTCACCAGCTATCTTACGGTTTAGGTCGGGGGGGGGGGGAGGATGGCACCCTTTTATATACCTTTCAAAATGAAAGGGAAACAGAACTGAACCACTGTGCTTAGTGTAGGTACGCGAAGTCGAGGCGTACGTCATCGCGGCAGCAACGACGGACGCCGAGACGAGCCCGTGATATCAAGCCTCACCAGCTTAGTGTACGCGAAGTCGAGGCGGACGTCGTCACGGCAGCGACGACGGACGCCGAGACGAGCCCGTGACATCAGAGCCTCACCAGCTTAGTGTACGCGAAGTCGAGGCGGACATCGTCGCGGCAGCGATGACGAACGTCGAGACGAGCCAGTGACATACAAGCCTCATCAGCTTAGTGTACGCGAAGTCGAGGCGGACTTCGTTGCGGCAGCGACGACGGACGCCGAGACGAGCCCGTGACATCAGAGCCTCACCAGCTTAGTGTACGCGAAGTCGAGGCGGACGTCGTCGCGGCAGCGATGACAGACGTCGAGACGAGCCCGTGACATCAGAGCCTCACCAACTATCTTAGGGTTTAGGCTGGGGGGGATGGCACCCTTTTATATACCTTTCAAAATGAAAGGGAAACAGAAGTGAAACATTGTGCTTAGTGTAGGTACGCGAAGTCGAGGCGAACGTCGTCGCGGCAGCGATGACAGACGCCGAGACGAGCCCGTGACATCAAAGCCTCACCAGCTTAGTGTACGCGAAGTCGAGGCGGACATCGTCGTGGCAGCGATGACGGACGCCGAGACGAGCCCCTGACATCAAAGCCTCACCATCTTAGTGTACGCGAAGTCGAGGCGGACGTCGTCGCGGCAGCGACGACGGACGCCGAGACGAGCCCGTGACATAAGAGCCTCACCAGCTTACTGTACGAGAAGTCGAGGCGGACGTCGTCGCGGCAACGACGACAGACGCAGAGATGGGCCCGTGACATCAAAGCCTCACCAAACTTGTGTACGCGAAGTCGAGGCGGACGTCATCGCGGCAGCGACGACGGACGCTGAGACGAGCCCGTGATATCAGAGCCTCACCAGCTATCTTACGGTTTAGGGCGGGGGGCGGGGGTGGGAGGATGGCACCCTTTTATATACCTTTCAAAATGAAAGGGAAACAGAAGTGAACCACTGTGCTTAGTGTAGGTACGCGAAGTCGAGGCGGACGTCATCGCGGCAGCGACGACGGACGCCGAGATGAGACCGTGACATCAAAGCATCACCAGCTTAGTGTACGCGAAGTCGAGGCGGACGTCGTCGCGGCAGCGACGACGGACGCCGAGACGAGCCCGTGACATCAGAGCCTCACTAGCTTAGTGTACGCGAAGTCGAGGCGGACGTCGTCGCGGCAGCGACGACGGACGCCGAGACGAGCCCGTGACATCAGAGCCTCACCAGCTTAGTGTACGCGAAGTCGAGGCGGACGTCGTCGCGGCAGCGACGATGGACGCCGAGACGAGCCCGTGACATCAGAGCCTCACCAGCTTAGTGTAAGCGAAGTCGAGGCGGACGTCGTCGCGGCAGCGACGACGGACTTCGAGACGAGCCCGTGACATCAGAGCCTCACCAGCTTAGTGTACGCGAAGTCGAGGCGGACGTCGTCGCAGCAGCGACGATGGACGCCGAGACGAGCCCGTGACATCAAAGCCTCACCAGCTTAGTGTACGCGAACTCGAGGCGAACGTCGTCGCGGTAGCGAAGACGGACGCCGAGACGAGCCCGTGACATCAGAGCCTCACCAGCTATCTTAGGGTTTAGGGTGGGGGGGAGGATGGCACCCTTTTATATACCTTTCAAAATGAAAGGGAAACAGAAATGAATCACTGTGCTTAGTGTAGGTACGCGAAGTCGAGACGGACGCCGAGGTGAGACCGTGACATCAGAGCCTCACCAACTATCTTAGGGTTTAGGCTGGGGGGGATGGCACCCTTTTATATACCTTTCAAAATGAAAGGGAAACAGAAGTGAAACATTGTGCTTAGTGTAGGTACGCGAAGTCGAGGCGGACGTCGTCGCGGCAGCGACGACGGACGCCGAGATGACACCGTGACATCAAAGCCTCACCAGCTTAGTGTACGCGAAGTCGAGGCGAACGTCGTCGCGGCAGCGATGACGGACGCCGAGACGAGCCCGTGACATCAGAGCCTCACCAGCTTAGTGTACGCGAAGTCGAGGCGGACATCGTCGTGGCAGCGATGACGGACGCCGAGACGAGCCCCTGATATCAAAGCCTCACCATCTTAGTGTACGCGAAGTCGAGGCGGACGTCGTCGCGGCAGCGACGACGGACGCCGAGACGAGCCCGTGACATAAGAGCCTCACCAGCTTACTGTACGAGAAGTCGAGGCGGACGTCGTCGCGGCAACGACGACGGACGCAGAGATGGGCCCGTGACATCAAAGCCTCACCAAACTTGTGTACCCGAAGTCGAGGCGGACGTCATCGCGGCAGCGACGACGGACGCTGAGACGAGCCCGTGATATCAGAGCCTCACCAGCTATCTTACGGTTTAGGGCGGGGGGCGGCGGTGGGAGGATGGCACCCTTTTATATACCTTTCAAAATGAAAGGGAAACAGAAGTGAACCACTGTGCTTAGTGTAGGTACGCGAAGTCGAGGCGGACGTCATCGCGGCAGCGACGACGGACGCCGAGATGAGACCGTGACATCAAAGCATCACCAGCTTAGTGTACGCGAAGTCGAGGCGGACGTCGTCGCGGCAGCGACGACGGACGCCGAGACGAGCCCGTGACATCAGAGCCTCACCAGCTTAGTGTACGCGAAGTCGAGGCGGACGTCGTCGCGGCAGCGACGATGGACGCCGAGACGAGCCCGTGACATCAGAGCCTCACCAGCTTAGTGTAAGCGAAGTCGAGGCGGACGTCATCGCGGCAGCGACGACGGACTTCGAGACGAGCCCGTGACATCAGAGCCTCACCAGCTTAGTGTACGCGAAGTCGAGGCGGACGTCGTCGCAGCAGCGACGATGGACGCCGAGACGAGCCCGTGACATCAAAGCCTCACCAGCTTAGTGTACGCGAACTCGAGGCGAACATCGTCGCGGTAGCGAAGACGGACGCCGAGACGAGCCCGTGACATCAGAGCCTCACCAGCTATCTTAGGGTTTAGGGTGGGGGGAGGATGGCACCCTTTTATATACCTTTCAAAATGAAAGGGAAACAGAAATGAATCACTGTGCTTAGTGTAGGTACGCGAAGTCGAGACGGACGCCGAGATGAGACCGTGACATCAAAGCCTCACCAGCTTAATGTATGCGAAGTGAACCACTGTGCTTAGTGTAGGTACGCGAAGTTGAGGCGGACGTCGTCGCGGCAGCGACGACGGATGCCGAGACGAGCCCGTGACATCAAATCCTCACGAGCTTAGTGTACGCGAAGTCGAGGCAGACGTCGTCGCGGCAGCGACGACGGACGCTGAGATGAGCCCGTGACATCAGAGCCTCACATGTTTTGTGTACGCGAAGTCGAGGCAGACGTCGTCGCGGCAGCGACAACGGACGCTGACACGAGCCCATGACATCAGAGCCTCACCAGCTTAGTGTACGCGAAGTAGTGGCGGACGTCGTCGCGGCAGCAACGACGGACGCCGAGATGAGCCCGTGACATCAGAGCCTCACCAGCTTAGTGTACGCGAAGTCGAGGCGGACGTCGTCGCGGCAGCGACGACGGACGCTGAGACGAGCCCGTGACATCAGAGCCTCACCAGCCATCTTACGGTTTAGGGCGGGGGGGGGGGGGGTGGGAGGATGGCACCCTTTTATATACCTTTCAAAATGAAAGGGAAACAGAAGTGAACCACTGTGCTTAGTGTAGGTACGCGAAGTTGAGGCGGACGTCATCGCGGCAGCGATGACGGACGCCGAGATGAGACCGTGACATCAAAGCATCACCAGCTTAGTGTACGCGAAGTCGAGGCGGACGTCGTCGCGGCAGCGACGACGGACGCCGAGACGAGCCCGTGACATCAGAGCCTCACTAGCTTAGTGTACGCGAAGTCGAGGCGGACGTCGTCGCGGCAGCGACGATGGACGCCGAGACGAGCCCGTGACATCAGAGCCTCACCAGCTTAGTGTAAGCGAAGTCGAGGCGGACGTCGTCACGGCAGCGACGACGGACGCCGAGACGAGCCCGTGACATCAGAGCCTCACCACCTTAGGGTACGCGAAGTCGAGGCGGACGTCGTCGCGGTAGCGAAGACGAACGCCGAGACGAGCCCGTGACATCAGAGCCTCACCAGCTATCTTAGGGTTTAGGGTGGGGGGGAGGATGGCACCCTTTTATATACCTTTCAAAATGAAAGGGAAACAGAAGTGAATCACTGTGCTTAGTGTAGGTACGCGAAGTCGAGGCGGACGTCGTCGCGGCAGCGACGACGGACGGCGAGACGAGCCCGTGACATCAAAGCCTCACCAGCTTAGTGTACGCGAAGTCGAGGCGGACGTCGTCGCGGCAGCGACGACGGACGCCGAGACGAGCCCGTGACATAAGAGCCTCACCAGCTTACTGTACGCGAAGTCGAGGCGGACGTCGTCGTGGCAACGACGACGAACGTAGAGACGAGCCCGTGACATCAAAGACTCACCAGCTTGGTGTACTCGAAGTCGAGGCGGACGTCGTCGCGGCAGCGACGACGGACGCCGAGACGAGCCCGTGACATAAGAGCCTCACCAGCTTACTGTACGCGAAGTCGAGGCGGACGTCGTCGCGGCAGCGACGATGGACGCCGAGACGAGCCCGTGACATCAAAGCCTCACCAGCTTAGTGTACGCGAACTCGAGGCGAACGTCGTCGCGGTAGCGAAGACGGACGCCGAGACGAGCCCGTGACATCAGAGCCTCACCAGCTATCTTAGGGTTTAGGGTGGGGGGGAGGATGGCACCCTTTTATATACCTTTCAAAATGAAAGGGAAACAGAAATGAATCACTGTGCTTAGTGTAGGTACGCGAAGTCGAGACGGACGCCGAGATGAGACCGTGACATCAAAGCCTCACCAGCTTAATGTACGCGAAGTGAACCACTGTGCTTAGTGTAGGTACGCGAAGTTGAGGCGGACGTCGTCGCGGCAGCGACGACGGATGCCGAGACGAGCCCGTGACATCAAATCCTCACGAGCTTAGTGTACGCGAAGTCGAGGCAGACGTCGTCGCGGCAGCGACGACGGACGCTGAGACGAGCCCGTGACATCAGAGCCTCACATGTTTTGTGTACGCGAAGTCGAGGCAGACGTCGTCGCGGCAGCGACAACGGACGCTGACACGAGCCCATGACATCAGAGCCTCACCAGCTTAGTGTACGCGAAGTAGTGGCGGACGTCGTCGCGGCAGCAACGACGGACGCCGAGATGAGCCCGTGACATCAGAGCCTCACCAGCTTAGTGTACGCGAAGTCGAGGCGGACGTCGTCGCGGCAGCGACGACGGACGCTGAGACGAGCCCGTGACATCAGAGCCTCACCAGCCATCTTACGGTTTAGGGCGGGGGGGGGGGGGGTGGGAGGATGGCACCCTTTTATATACCTTTCAAAATGAAATGGAAACAGAAGTGAACCACTGTGCTTAGTGTAGGTACGCGAAGATGAGGCGGACGTCATCGCGGCAGCGATGACGGACGCCGAGATGAGACCGTGACATCAAAGCATCACCAGCTTAGTGTACGCGAAGTCGAGGCGGACGTCGTCGCGGCAGCGACGACGGACGCCGAGACGAGCCCGTGACATCAGAGCCTCACTAACTTAGTGTACGCGAAGTCGAGGCGGACGTCGTCGCGGCAGCGACGACGGACGCCGAGACGAGCCCGTGACATCAGAGCCTCACGAGCTTAGTGTACGCGAAGTCGAGGCGGACGTCGTCGCGGCAGCGACGATGGACGCCGAGACGAGCCCGTGACATCAGAGCCTCACCAGCTTAGTGTAAGCGAAGTCGAGGCGGACGTCGTCACGGCAGCGACGACGGACGCCGAGACGAGCCCGTGACATCAGAGCCTCACCACCTTAGGGTACGCGAAGTCGAGGCGGACGTCGTCGCGGTAGCGAAGACGGACGCCGAGACGAGCCCGTGACATCAGAGCCTCACCAGCTATCTTAGGGTTTAGGGTGGGGGGGAGGATGGCACCCTTTTATATACCTTTCAAAATGAAAGGGAAACAGAAGTGAATCACTGTGCTTAGTGTAGGTACGCGAAGTCGAGGCGGACGTCGTCGCGGCAGCGACGACGGACGGCGAGACGAGCCCGTGACATCAAAGCCTCACCAGCTTAGTGTACGCGAAGTCGAGGCGGACGTCGTCGCGGCAGCGACGACGGACGCCGAGACGAGCCCGTGACATAAGAGCCTCACCAGCTTACTGTACGCGAAGTCGAGGCGGACGTCGTCGTGGCAACGACGACGAACGTAGAGACGAGCCCGTGACATCAAAGACTCACCAGCTTGGTGTACTCGAAGTCGAGGCGGACGTCGTCGCGGCAGCGACGACGGACGCCGAGACGAGCCCGTGACATAAGAGCCTCACCAGCTTACTGTACGCGAAGTCGAGGCGGACGTCGTCGTGGCAACGACGACGAACGCAGAGACGAGCCCGTGACATCAAAGACTCACCAGCTTGGTGTACGCGAAGTCGAGGCGGACGTCGTCGCGGCAGCGACGATGGACGCAAAGACGAGCCCGTGACATCAGAGCCTCACCAGCTATCTTACGGTTTAGGGCGGGGGGGGGGGGTGGGAGGATGGCACACTTTTATATACCTTTCAAAATGAAAAGGAAACAAAAGTGAACCACTGTGCTTAGTGTAGGTACACGAAGACGAGGCGGACGTCGTCGCGGCAGCGACGACGGACGCTGAGACGAGCCCGTGACATCAAAGCCTCACCAGCTTAGTGTACGCGAAGTCGAGGCGGACTTCGTTGCGGCAGCGACGACGGACGCCGAGACGAGCCCGTGACATCAGAGCCTCACCAGCTTAGTGTACGCGAAGTCGAGGCGGACGTCGTCGCGGGAGCGACGACGGACGCCGAGACGAGTCCGTGACATCAGAGCCTCACCAGCTTAGTGTACGCGAAGTCAAGGAGGACGTCGTCGCGGCAGCGACAACGGACGCCGAGACGAGCCCGTGACATCAAAGCCTCATCAGCTTAGTGTACGCGAAGTCGAGGCGGACTTCGTTGCGGAAGTGACGACGGACGCCGAGACGAGCCCGTGACATCAGAGCCTCACCAACTATCTTAGGGTTTAGGCTGGGGGGGGATGGCACCCTTTTATATACCTTTCAAAATGAAAGGGAAACAGAAGTGAAACATTGTGCTTAGTGTAGGTACGCGAAGTCGAGGCGGACGTCGTCGCGGCAGCGACGACGGACGCCGAGATGACACCGTGACATCAAAGCCTCACCAGCTTAGTGTACGCGAAGTCGAGGCGAACGTCGTCGCGGCAGCGACGACGGACGCCGAGACGATCCCGTGACATCAGAGCCTCACCAGCTTAGTGTACGCGAAGTCGAGGCGGACATCGTCGCGGCAGCGATGACGGACGCCGAGATGAGCCCGTGACATCAAAGCCTCACCAGCTTAGTGTACGCGAAGTCGAGGCGGACGTCGTCGCGGCAGCGACGACGGACGCCGAGACGAGCCCGTGACATAAGAGCCTCACCAGCTTACTGTACGAGAAGTCGAGGCGGACGTCGTCGCGGCAGCAGAGATAGGCCCGTGACATCAAAGCCTCACCAAACTTGTGTACGCGAAGTCGAGGCGGACGTCGTCGCGGCAGCGACGACGGACGCTGAGACGAGCCCGTGACATCAGAGCCTCACCAGCTATCTTACGGTTTAGGGCGGGGGGGGGGAGGATGGCACCCTTTTATATACCTTTCAAAATGAAAGGGAAACAGAACTGAACCACTGTTCTTAGTGTAGGTACGCAAAGTCGAGGCGGACGTCATCGCGGCAGCGACGACGGACGCCAAGATGAGACCGTGACATCAAAGCATCACCAGCTTAGTGTACGCGAAGTCGAGGCGGACGTCGTCGCGGCAGCGACGACGGACGCCGAGACGAGCCCGTGACATCAGAGCCTCACTAGCTTAGTGTACGCTAAGTCGAGGCGGACGTCGTCGCGGAAGCGACGACGAACGCCGAGACGAGCCCGTGACATCAAAGCCTCACCAGCTTAGTGTACGCGAAGTCGAGGCGGACATCGTCGCGGCAGCGATGACGAACGTCGAGACGAGCCAGTGACATCAGAGCCTCACCAGCTATCTTAGGGTTTAGGGTGGGCGGGGGAGGATGGCACCCTTTTATATACCTTTCAAAATGAAAGGGAAACAAAAGTGATCCACTGTGGTTAGTGTAGGTACGCGAAGTCGAGGCGGACGTCGTCGCGGCAGCGACGACGGACGCCGAGACGAGCCCGTGAAATCAAGCCTCACCAGGTTTGTGTACGCGAAGTCGAGGCGGACGTCGTCACGGCAGCGACGACGGACGCCGAGACGAGCCCGTGACATCAGAGCCTCACCAGCTTAGTGTACGCGAAGTCGAGGCGGACGTCGTCGCGGTAGCGACGACGGACGCCGAGACGAGTCCGTGACATCAGAGCCTCACCAGCTTAGTGTACGCGAAGTCAAGGAGGACGTCGTCGCGGCAGCGACGACGGACGCCGAGACGAGCCCGTGACATCAAAGCCTCATCAGCTTAGTGTACGCGAAGTCGAGGCGGACTTCGTTGCGGCAGCGACGACGGACGCCGAGACGAGCCCGTGACATCAGAGCCTCACCAGCTTAGTGTACGCGAAGTCGAGGCGGACGTCGTCGCGGCAGCGATGACGGACGCCGAGACGAGCCCGTGACATCAGAGCCTCACCAACTATCTTAGGGTTTAGGCTGGGGGGGGGGGATGGCACCCTTTTATATACCTTTCAAAATGAAAGGGAAACAGAAGTGAAACATTGTGCTTAGTGTAGGTACGCGAAGTCGAGGCGGACGTCGTCGCGGCAGCGACGACGGACGCCGAGATGACACCGTGACATCAAAGCCTCACCAGCTTAGTGTACGCGAAGTCGAGGCGAACGTCGTCGCGGCAGCGATGACGGACGCCGAGACGAGCCCGTGACATCAGAGCCTCACCAGCTTAGTGTACGCGAAGTCGAGGCGGACATCGTCGCGGCAGCGATGACGGACGCCTAGACGAGCCCCTGACATCAAAGCCTCACCATCTTAGTGTACGCAAAGTCGAGGCGGACGTCGTCGCGGCAGCGACGACGGACGCCAAGATGAGACCGTGACATCAAAGCATCACCAGCTTAGTGTACGCGAAGTCGAGGCGGACGTCGTCGCGGCAGCGACGACGGACGCCGAGACGAGCCCGTGACATCAGAGCCTCACTAGCTTAGTGTACGCTAAGTCGAGGCGGACGTCGTCGCGGAAGCGACGACGAACGCCGAGACGAGCCCGTGACATCAAAGCCTCACCAGCTTAGTGTACGCGAAGTCGAGGCGGACATCGTCGCGGCAGCGATGACGAACGTCGAGACGAGCCAGTGACATCAGAGCCTCACCAGCTATCTTAGGGTTTAGGGTGGGCGGGGGAGGATGGCACCCTTTTATATACCTTTCAAAATGAAAGGGAAACAAAAGTGATCCACTGTGGTTAGTGTAGGTACGCGAAGTCGAGGCGGACGTCGTCGCGGCAGCGACGACGGACGCCGAGACGAGCCCGTGAAATCAAGCCTCACCAGGTTTGTGTACGCGAAGTCGAGGCGGACGTCGTCACGGCAGCGACGACGGACGCCGAGACGAGCCCGTGACATCAGAGCCTCACCAGCTTAGTGTACGCGAAGTCGAGGCGGACGTCGTCGCGGTAGCGACGACGGACGCCGAGACGAGTCCGTGACATCAGAGCCTCACCAGCTTAGTGTACGCGAAGTCAAGGAGGACGTCGTCGCGGCAGCGACGACGGACGCCGAGACGAGCCCGTGACATCAAAGCCTCATCAGCTTAGTGTACGCGAAGTCGAGGCGGACTTCGTTGCGGCAGCGACGACGGACGCCGAGACGAGCCCGTGACATCAGAGCCTCACCAGCTTAGTGTACGCGAAGTCGAGGCGGACGTCGTCGCGGCAGCGATGACGGACGCCGAGACGAGCCCGTGACATCAGAGCCTCACCAACTATCTTAGGGTTTAGGCTGGGGGGGGGGGGATGGCACCCTTTTATATACCTTTCAAAATGAAAGGGAAACAGAAGTGAAACATTGTGCTTAGTGTAGGTACGCGAAGTCGAGGCGGACGTCGTCGCGGCAGCGACGACGGACGCCGAGATGACACCGTGACATCAAAGCCTCACCAGCTTAGTGTACGCGAAGTCGAGGCGAACGTCGTCGCGGCAGCGATGACGGACGCCGAGACGAGCCCGTGACATCAGAGCCTCACCAGCTTAGTGTACGCGAAGTCGAGGCGGACATCGTCGCGGCAGCGATGACGGACGCCTAGACGAGCCCCTGACATCAAAGCCTCACCATCTTAGTGTACGCAAAGTCGAGGCGGACGTCGTCGCGGCAGCGACGACGGACGCCGAGACGAGCCCGTGACATAAGAGCCTCACCAGCTTACTGTACGAGAAGTCGAGGCGGACGTCGTCGCGGCAACGACGACGGACGCAGAGATGGGCCCGTGACATCAAAGCCTCACCAAACTTGTGTACGCGAAGTCGAGGCGGACGTCGTCGCGGCAGCGACGACGGACGCTGAGACGAGCCCGTGACATCAGAGCCTCACCAGCTATCTTACGGTTTAGGGCAGGGGGGGTGGGCGGATGGCACCCTTTTATATACCTTTCAAAATGAAAGGGAAACAGAAGTGAACCACTGTGCTTAGTGTAGGTACGCGAAGTCGAGGCGGACGTCATCGCGGCAGCGACGACGGACGCCGAGAGGAGACCGTGACATCAAAGCATCACCAGCTTAGTGTACGCGAAGTTGAGGCGGACGTCGTCGCGGCAGCGACGACGGACGCCGAGACGAGCCCGTGACATCAGAGCCTCACTAGCTTAGTGTACGCGAAGTCGAGGCGGACGTCGTCGCGGCAGCGACGACGGACGCCGAGATGAGCCCGTGACATCAGAGCCTCACCAGCTTAGTGTACGCGAAGTCGAGGCGGACGTCGTCGCGGCAGCGACGATGGACGCCGAGACGAGCCCGTGACATCAAAGCCTCACCAGTGCTTAGTGTAGGTACGCGAAGTCGAGGCGGACGTCGTCGCGGCAGCGACGACGGACGCCGAGACGAGCCCGTGACATCAGAGCCTCACTAGCTTAGTGTACGCGAAGTCGAGGCGGACGTCGTCGCGGCAGCGACGACGGACGCCGAGACGAGCCCGTGACATCAGAGCCTCACCAGCTTAGTGTACGCGAAGTCGAGGCGGACGATGTCGCGGCAGCGACGACGGACGCCGAGACGAGCCCGTGACATCAAAGCCTCACCAGCTTAGTGTACGCGAAGTCAAGGAGGACGTCGTCGCGGCAGCGACAACGGACGCCGAGACGAGCTCGTGACATCAAAGCCTCATCAGCTTAGTGTACGCGAAGTCGAGGCGGACTTCGTTGCGGAAGTGACGACGGACGCCGAGACGAGCCCGTGACATCAGAGCCTCACCAACTATCTTAGGGTTTAGGCTGGGGGGGGATGGCACCCTTTTATATACCTTTCAAAATGAAAGGGAAACAGAAGTGAAACATTGTGCTTAGTGTAGGTACGCGAAGTCGAGGCGGACGTCGTCGCGGCAGCGACGACGGACGCCGAGATGACACCGTGACATCAAAGCCTCACCAGCTTAGTGTACGCGAAGTCGAGGCGAACGTCGTCGCGGCAGCGACGACGGACGCCGAGACGATCCCGTGACATCAGAGCCTCACCAGCTTAGTGTACGCGAAGTCGAGGCGGACATCGTCGCGGCAGCGATGACGGACGCCGAGATGAGCCCGTGACATCAAAGCCTCACCAACTTAGTGTACGCGAAGTCGAGGCGGACGTCGTCGCGGCAGCGACGACGGACGCCGAGACGAGCCCGTGACATAAGAGCCTCACCAGCTTACTGTACGAGAAGTCGAGGCGGACGTCGTCGCGGCAGCAGAGATAGGCCCGTGACATCAAAGCCTCACCAAACTTGTGTACGCGAAGTCGAGGCGGACGTCGTCGCGGCAGCGACGACGGACGCTGAGACGAGCCCGTGACATCAGAGCCTCACCAGCTATCTTACGGTTTAGGGCGGGGGGGGGGGGAGGATGGCACCCTTTTATATACCTTTCAAAATGAAAGGGAAACAGAACTGAACCACTGTTCTTAGTGTAGGTACGCAAAGTCGAGGCGGACGTCATCGCGGCAACGACGACGGACGCCAAGATGAGACCGTGACATCAAAGCATCACCAGCTTAGTGTACGCGAAGTCGAGGCGGACGTCGTCGCGGCAGCGACGACGGACGCCGAGACGAGCCCGTGACATGAGAGCCTCACTAGCTTAGTGTACGCTAAGTCGAGACGGACGTCGTCGCGGAAGCGACGACGAACGCCGAGACGAGCCCGTGACATCAAAGCCTCACCAGCTTAGTGTACGCGAAGTCGAGGCGGACATCGTCGCGGCAGCGATGACGAACGTCGAGACGAGCCAGTGACATCAGAGCCTCACCAGCTATCTTAGGGTTTAGGGTGGGCGGGGGAGGATGGCACCCTTTTATATACCTTTCAAAATGAAAGGGAAACAAAAGTGATCCACTGTGGTTAGTGTAGGTACGCGAAGTCGAGGCGGACGTCGTCGCGGCAGCGACGACGGACGCCGAGACGAGCCCGTGAAATCAAGCCTCACCAGGTTTGTGTACGCGAAGTCGAGGCGGACGTCGTCACGGCAGCGACGACGGACGCCGAGACGAGCCCGTGACATCAGAGCCTCACCAGCTTAGTGTACGCGAAGTCGAGGCGGACGTCGTCGCGGTAGCGACGACGGACGCCGAGACGAGTCCGTGACATCAGAGCCTCACCAGCTTAGTGTACGCGAAGTCAAGGAGGACGTCGTCGCGGCAGCGACGACGGACGCCGAGACGAGCCCGTGACATCAAAGCCTCATCAGCTTAGTGTACGCGAAGTCGAGGCGGACTTCGTTGCGGCAGCGACGACGGACGCCGAGACGAGCCCGTGACATCAGAGCCTCACCAGCTTAGTGTACGCGAAGTCGAGGCGGACGTCGTCGCGGCAGCGATGACGGACGCCGAGACGAGCCCGTGACATCAGAGCCTCACCAACTATCTTAGGGTTTAGGCTGGGGGGGGGGATCGCACCCTTTTATATACCTTTCAAAATGAAAGGGAAACAGAAGTGAAACATTGTGCTTAGTGTAGGTACGCGAAGTCGAGGCGGACGTCGTCGCGGCAGCGACGACGGACGCCGAGATGACACCGTGACATCAAAGCCTCACCAGCTTAGTGTACGCGAAGTCGAGGCGAACGTCGTCGCGGCAGCGATGACGGACGCCGAGACGAGCCCGTGACATCAGAGCCTCACCAGCTTAGTGTACGCGAAGTCGAGGCGGACATCGTCGCGGCAGCGATGACGGACGCCTAGACGAGCCCCTGACATCAAAGCCTCACCATCTTAGTGTACGCAAAGTCGAGGCGGACGTCGTCGCGGCAGCGACGACGGACGCCGAGACGAGCCCGTGACATAAGAGCCTCACCAGCTTACTGTACGAGAAGTCGAGGCGGACGTCGTCGCGGCAACGACGACGGACGCAGAGATGGGCCCGTGACATCAAAGCCTCACCAAACTTGTGTACGCGAAGTCGAGGCGGACGTCGTCGCGGCAGCGACGACGGACGCTGAGACGAGCCCGTGACATCAGAGCCTCACCAGCTATCTTACGGTTTAGGGCAGGGGGGGTGGGAGGATGGCACCCTTTTATATACCTTTCAAAATGAAAGGGAAACAGAAGTGAACCACTGTGCTTAGTGTAGGTACGCGAAGTCGAGGCGGACGTCATCGCGGCAGCGACGACGGACGCCGAGATGAGACCGTGACATCAAAGCATCACCAGCTTAGTGTACGCGAAGTTGAGGCGGACGTCGTCGCGGCAGCGACGACGGACGCCGAGACGAGCCCGTGACATCAGAGCCTCACTAGCTTAGTGTACGCGAAGTCGAGGCGGACGTCGTCGCGGCAGCGACGACGGACGCCGAGACGAGCCCGTGACATCAGAGCCTCACCAGCTTAGTGTACGCGAAGTCGAGGCGGACGTCGTCGCGGCAGCGACGATGGACGCCGAGACGAGCCCGTGACATCAAAGCCTCACCAGCTTAGTGTAAGCGAAGTCGAGGCGGACGTCGTCGCGGCAGCGACGACGGACGCCGAGACGAGCCCGTGACATCAGAGCCTCACCAGCTTAGTGTACGCGAAGTCGAGGCGGACGATGTCGCGGCAGCGACGACGGACGCCGAGACGAGCCCGTGACATCAAAGCCTCACCAGCTTAGTGTACGCGAAGTCGAGGCGGACGTCGTCGCGGCAGCGACGACGGACGCCGAGACGAGCCCGTGACATAAGAGCCTCACCAGCTTACTGTACGAGAAGTCGAGGCGGACATCGTCGCGGCAACGACGACGGACGCAGAGATGGGCCCGTGACATCAAAGCCTCACCAAACTTGTGTACGCGAAGTCGAGGCGGACGTCGTCGCGGCAGCGACGACGGACGCTGAGACGAGCCCGTGACATCAGAGCCTCACCAGCTATCTTACGGTTTAGGGCAGGGGGGGTGGGAGGATGGCACCCTTTTATATACCTTTCAAAATGAAAGGGAAACAGAAGTGAACCACTGTGCTTAGTGTAGGTACGCGAAGTCGAGGCGGACGTCATCGCGGCAGCGACGACGGACGCCGAGATGAGACCGTGACATCAAAGCATCACCAGCTTAGTGTACGCGAAGTTGAGGCGGACGTCGTCGCGGCAGCGACGACGGACGCCGAGACGAGCCCGTGACATCAGAGCCTCACCAGCTTAGTGTACGCGAAGTCGAGGCGGACGTCGTCGCGGCAGCGACGATGGACGCCGAGACGAGCCCGTGACATCAAAGCCTCACCAGCTTAGTGTAAGCGAAGTCGAGGCGGACGTCGTCGCGGCAGCGACGACGGACGCCGAGACGAGCCCGTGACATCAGAGCCTCACCAGCTTAGTGTACGCGAAGTCGAGGCGGACGATGTCGCGGCAGCGACGACGGACGCCGAGACGAGCCCGTGACATCAAAGCCTCACCAGCTTAGTGTACGCGAAGTCGAGGCGGACGTCGTCGCGGCAGCGACGACGGACGCCGAGACGAGCCCGTGACATAAGAGCCTCACCAGCTTACTGTACGCGAAGTCGAGGCGGACGTCGTCGTGGCAACGACGACGCACGCAGAGACGAGCCCGTGACATCAAAGACTCACCAGCTTGGTGTACTCGAAGTCGAGGCGTACGTCGTCGCGGCAGCGACGACGGACGCCGAGGTGAGCCCGTGACATAAGAGCCTCACCAGTTTACTGTACGCGAAGTCGAGGCGGACGTCGTCGTGGCAACGACGACGAACGCAGAGACAACCCCGTGACATCAAAGACTCACCAGCTTGGTGTACGCGAAGTCGAGGCGGACGTCGTCGCGGCAGCGACGATGGACGCCGAGACGAGCCCGTGACATCAAAGCCTCACCAGCTTAGTGTAAGCGAAGTCGAGGCGGACGTCGTCGCGGCAGCGACGACGGACGCCGAGACGAGCCCGTGACATCAGAGCCTCACCAGCTTAGTGTACGCGAAGTCGAGGCGGACGTCGTCGCGGTAGCGACGACGGACGCCGAGACGAGTCCGTGACATCAGAGCCTCACCAGCTTAGTGTACGCGAAGTCAAGGAGGACGTCGTCGCGGCAGCGACGACGGACGCCGAGACGAGCCCGTGACATCAAAGCCTCATCAGCTTAGTGTACGCGAAGTCGAGGCGGACTTCGTTGCGGCAGCGACGACGGACGCCGAGACGAGCCCGTGACATCAGAGCCTCACCAGCTTAGTGTACGCGAAGTCGAGGCGGACGTCGTCGCGGCAACGACGACGGACGCCGAGACGAGCCCGTGACATAAGAGCCTCACCAGCTTACTGTACGAGAAGTCGAGGCGGACGTCGTCGCGGCAGCAGAGATAGGCCCGTGACATCAAAGCCTCACCAAACTTGTGTACGCGAAGTCGAGGCGGACGTCGTCGCGGCAGCGACGACGGACGCTGAGACGAGCCCGTGACATCAGAGCCTCACCAGCTATCTTACGGTTTAGGGCGGGGGGGGGGAGGATGGCACCCTTTTATATACCTTTCAAAATGAAAGGGAAACAGAACTGAACCACTGTTCTTAGTGTAGGTACGCAAAGTCGAGGCGGACGTCATCGCGGCAGCGACGACGGACGCCAAGATGAGACCGTGACATCAAAGCATCACCAGCTTAGTGTACGCGAAGTCGAGGCGGACGTCGTCGCGGCAGCGACGACGGACGCCGAGACGAGCCCGTGACATCAGAGCCTCACTAGCTTAGTGTACGCTAAGTCGAGGCGGACGTCGTCGCGGAAGCGACGACGAACGCCGAGACGAGCCCGTGACATCAAAGCCTCACCAGCTTAGTGTACGAGAAGTCGAGGCGGACATCGTCGCGGCAGCGATGACGAACGTCGAGACGAGCCAGTGACATCAGAGCCTCACCAGCTATCTTAGGGTTTAGGGTGGGCGGGGGAGGATGGCACCCTTTTATATACCTTTCAAAATGAAAGGGAAACAAAAGTGATCCACTGTGGTTAGTGTAGGTACGCGAAGTCGAGGCGGACGTCGTCACGGCAGCGACGACGGACGCCGAGACGAGCCCGTGACATCAGAGCCTCACCAGCTTAGTGTACGCGAAGTCGAGGCGGACGTCGTCGCGGTAGCGACGACGGACGCCGAGACGAGTCCGTGACATCAGAGCCTCACCAGCTTAGTGTACGCGAAGTCAAGGAGGACGTCGTCGCGGCAGCGACGACGGACGCCGAGACGAGCCCGTGACATCAAAGCCTCATCAGCTTAGTGTACGCGAAGTCGAGGCGGACTTCGTTGCGGCAGCGACGACGGACGCCGAGACGAGCCCGTGACATCAGAGCCTCACCAGCTTAGTGTACGCGAAGTCGAGGCGGACGTCGTCGCGGCAGCGATGACGGACGCCGAGACGAGCCCGTGACATCAGAGCCTCACCAACTATCTTAGGGTTTAGGCTGGGGGGGGATGGCACCCTTTTATATACCTTTCAAAATGAAAGGGAAACAGAAGTGAAACATTGTGCTTAGTGTAGGTACGCGAAGTCGAGGCGGACGTCGTCGCGGCAGCGACGACGGACGCCGAGATGACACCGTGACATCAAATCCTCACCAGCTTAGTGTACGCGAAGTCGCGGCGAACGTCGTCGCGGCAGCGATGACGGACGCCGAGACGAGCCCGTGACATCAGAGCCTCACCAGCTTAGTGTACGCGAAGTCGAGGCGGACATCGTCGCGGCAGCGATGACGGACGCCTAGACGAGCCCCTGACATCAAAGCCTCACCATCTTAGTGTACGCGAAGTCGAGGCGGACGTCGTCGCGGCAGCGACGACGGACGCCGAGACGAGCCCGTGACATAAGAGCCTCACCAGCTTACTGTACGAGAAGTCGAGGCGGACCTCGTCGCGGCAACGACGACGGACGCAGAGATGGGCCCGTGACATCAAAGCCTCACCAAACTTGTGTACGCGAAGTCGAGGCGGACGTCGTCGCGGCAGCGACGACGGACGCTGAGACGAGCCCGTGACATCAGAGCCTCACCAGCTATCTTACGGTTTAGGGCAGGGGGGGTGGGAGGATGGCACCCTTTTATATACCTTTCAAAATGAAAGGGAAACAGAAGTGAACCACTGTGCTTAGTGTAGGTACGCGAAGTCGAGGCGGACGTCATCGCGGCAGCGACGACGGACGCCGAGATGAGACCGTGACATCAAAGCATCACCAGCTTAGTGTACGCGAAGTTGAGGCGGACGTCGTCGCGGCAGCGACGACGGACGCCGAGACGAGCCCGTGACATCAGAGCCTCACTAGCTTAGTGTACGCGAAGTCGAGGCGGACGTCGTCGCGGCAGCGACGACGGACGCCGAGACGAGCCCGTGACATCAGAGCCTCACCAGCTTAGTGTACGCGAAGTCGAGGCGGACGTCGTCGCGGCAGCGACGATGGACGCCGAGACGAGCCCGTGACATCAAAGCCTCACCAGCTTAGTGTAAGCGAAGTCGAGGCGGACGTCGTCGCGGCAGCGACGACGGACGCCGAGACGAGCCCGTGACATCAGAGCCTCACCAGCTTAGTGTACGCGAAGTCGAGGCGGACGATGTCGCGGCAGCGACGACGGACGCCGAGACGAGCCCGTGACATCAAAGCCTCACCAGCTTAGTGTACGCGAAGTCGAGGCGGACGTCGTCGCGGCAGCGACGACGGACGCCGAGACGAGCCCGTGACATAAGAGCCTCACCAGCTTACTGTACGCGAAGTCGAGGCGGACGTCGTCGTGGCAACGACGACGCACGCAGAGACGAGCCCGTGACATCAAAGACTCACCAGCTTGGTGTACTCGAAGTCGAGGCGTACGTCGTCGCGGCAGCGACGACGGACGCCGAGGTGAGCCCGTGACATAAGAGCCTCACCAGTTTACTGTACGCGAAGTCGAGGCGGACGTCGTCGTGGCAACGACGACGAACGCAGAGACCAGCCCGTGACATCAAAGACTCACCAGCTTGGTGTACGCGAAGTCGAGGCGGACGTCGTCGCGGCAGCGACGATGGACGCCGAGACGAGCCCGTGACATCAAAGCCTCACCAGCTTAGTGTAAGCGAAGTCGAGGCGGACGTCGTCGCGGCAGCGACGACGGACGCCGAGACGAGCCCGTGACATCAGAGCCTCACCAGCTTAGTGTACGCGAAGTCGAGGCGGACGTCGTCGCGGTAGCGACGACGGACGCCGAGACGAGTCCGTGACATCAGAGCCTCACCAGCTTAGTGTACGCGAAGTCAAGGAGGACGTCGTCGCGGCAGCGACGACGGACGCCGAGACGAGCCCGTGACATCAAAGCCTCATCAGCTTAGTGTACGCGAAGTCGAGGCGGACTTCGTTGCGGCAGCGACGACGGACGCCGAGACGAGCCCGTGACATCAGAGCCTCACCAGCTTAGTGTACGCGAAGTCGAGGCGGACGTCGTCGCGGCAGCGATGACGGACGCCGAGACGAGCCCGTGACTTCAGAGCCTCACCAACTATCTTAGGGTTTAGGCTGGGGGGGGATGGCACCCTTTTATATACCTTTCAAAATGAAAGGGAAACAGAAGTGAAACATTGTGCTTAGTGTAGGTACGCGAAGTCGAGGCGGACGTCGTCGCGGCAGCGACGACGGACGCCGAGATGACACCGTGACATCAAAGCCTCACCAGCTTAGTGTACGCGAAGTCGCGGCGAACGTCGTCGCGGCAGCGATGACGGACGCCGAGACGAGCCCGTGACATCAGAGCCTCACCAGCTTAGTGTACGCGAAGTCGAGGCGGACATCGTCGCGGCAGCGATGACGGACGCCTAGACGAGCCCCTGACATCAAAGCCTCACCATCTTAGTGTACGCGAAGTCGAGGCGGACGTCGTCGCGGCAGCGACGACGGACGCCGAGACGAGCCCGTGACATAAGAGCCTCACCAGCTTACTGTACGAGAAGTCGAGGCGGACCTCGTCGCGGCAACGACGACGGACGCAGAGATGGGCCCGTGACATCAAAGCCTCACCAAACTTGTGTACGCGAAGTCGAGGCGGACGTCGTCGCGGCAGCGACGACGGACGCTGAGACGAGCCCGTGACATCAGAGCCTCACCAGCTATCTTACGGTTTAGGGCAGGGGGGGTGGGAGGATGGCACCCTTTTATATACCTTTCAAAATGAAAGGGAAACAGAAGTGAACCACTGTGCTTAGTGTAGGTACGCGAAGTCGAGGCGGACGTCATCGCGGCAGCGACGACGGACGCCGAGATGAGACCGTGACATCAAAGCATCACCAGCTTAGTGTACGCGAAGTTGAGGCGGACGTCGTCGCGGCAGCGACGACGGACGCCGAGACGAGCCCGTGACATCAGAGCCTCACTAGCTTAGTGTACGCGAAGTCGAGGCGGACGTCGTCGCGGCAGCGACGACGGACGCCGAGACGAGCCCGTGACATCAGAGCCTCACCAGCTTAGTGTACGCGAAGTCGAGGCGGACGTCGTCGCGGCAGCGACGATGGACGCCGAGACGAGCCCGTGACATCAAAGCCTCACCAGCTTAGTGTAAGCGAAGTCGAGGCGGACGTCGTCGCGGCAGCGACGACGGACGCCGAGACGAGCCCGTGACATCAGAGCCTCACCAGCTTAGTGTACGCGAAGTCGAGGCGGACGATGTCGCGGCAGCGACGACGGACGCCGAGACGAGCCCGTGACATCAAAGCCTCACCAGCTTAGTGTACGCGAAGTCGAGGCGGACGTCGTCGCGGCAGCGACGACGGACGCCGAGGTGAGCCCGTGACATAAGAGCCTCACCAGTTTACTGTACGCGAAGTCGAGGCGGACGTCGTCGTGGCAACGACGACGAACGCAGAGACCAGCCCGTGACATCAAAGACTCACCAGCTTGGTGTACGCGAAGTCGAGGCGGACGTCGTCGCGGCAGCGACGACGGACGCAAAGACGAGCCCGTGACATCAGAGCCTCACCATCTATCTTAAGGTTTAGGGCGGGGGGGGGGGGGGTGGGTGGGAGGATGGCACACTTTTATATACCTTTCAAAATGAAAAGGAAACAAAAGTGAACCACTGTGCTTAGTGTAGGTACGCGAAGATGAGGCGGACGTAGTCGCGGCAGCGACGACGGACGCTGAGACGAGCCCGTGACATCAAAGCCTCACCAGCTTAGTGAACGCGAAGTCGAGGCGGACTTCGTTGCGGCAGCGACGACGGACGCCGAGACGAGCCCATGACATCAGAGCCTCACCAGCTTAGTGTACGCGAAGTCGAGGCGGACGTCGTCGCGGTAGCGACGACGGACGCCGAGACGAGTCCGTGACATCAGAGCCTCACCTGCTTAGTGTACGCGAAGTCAAGGAGGACGTCGTCGCGGCAGCGACGACGGACGCCGAGACGAGCCCATGACATCAAAGCCTCATCAGCTTAGTGTACGCGAAGTCGAGGCGGACTTCGTTGCGGAAGTGACGACTGACGCCGAGACGAGCCCGTGACATCAGAGCCTCACCAGCTTAGTGTACGCGAAGTCGAGGAGGACGTCGTCGCGGCAGCGATGACGGACGCCGAGACGAGCCCGTGACATCAGAGCCTCACCAACTATCTTAGGGTTTAGGCTGGGGGGGGATGGCACCCTTTTATATACCTTTCAAAATGAAAGGGAAACAGAAGTGAAACATTGTGCTTAGTGTAGGTATGCGAAGTCGAGGCGGACGTCGTCGCGGCAGCGACGATGGACGCCGAGATGACACCGTGACATCAAAGCCTCACCAGCTTAGTGTACGCGAAGTCGAGGCGAACGTCGTCGCGGCAGCGACGACGGACACCGAGACGAGCCCGTGACATCATAGCCTCACCAGCTTAGTGTACGCGAAGTCGAGGCGGACATCGTCGCGGCAGCGATGACGGACGCCGAGACGAGCCCGTGACATCAAAGCCTCACCATCTTAGTGTACGCGAAGTCGAGGCGGATGTCGTCGCGGCAGCGACGACGGACGCCGAGACGAGCCCGTGACATAAGAGCCTCACCAGCTTACTGTACGAGAAGTCGAGGCGGACGTCGTCGGGGCAACGACGACGGACGCAGAGATAGGCCCGTGACATCAAAGCCTCACCAAACTTGTGTACGCGAAGTCGAGGCGGACGTCGTCGCGGCAGCGACGACGGACGCTGAGACGAGCCCGTGACATCAGAGCCTCACCAGCTATCTTACGGTTTAGGTCGGGGGGGGGAGGATGGCACCCTTTTATATACCTTTCAAAATGAAAGGGAAACAGAACCGAACCACTATGCTTAGTGTAGGTACGCGAAGTCGAGGCGGACGTCATCGCGGCAGCGACGACGGACGCCGAGACGAGCCCATGATATCAAGCCTCACCAGCTTAGTGTACGCGAAGTCGAGGCGGACGTCGTCACCGCAGCGACGACGGACGCCGAGACGAGCCCGTGACATCAGAGCCTCACCAGCTTAGTGTACGCGAAGTCGAGGCGGACGTCGTCGCGGTAGCGACGACGGACGCCGAGACGAGTCCGTGACATCAGAGCCTCACCAGCTTAGTGTACGCGAAGTCAAGGAGGACGTCGTCGCGGCAGCGACGACGGACGCCGAGACGAGCCCGTGACATCAAAGCCTCATCAGCTTAGTGTACGCGAAGTCGAGGCGGACTTCGTTGCGGCAGCGACGACGGACGCCGAGACGAGCCCGTGACATCAGAGCCTCACCAGCTTAGTGTACGCGAAGTCGAGGCGAACGTCGTCGCGGCAGCGATGACGGACGCCGAGAGGAGCCCGTGACATCAGAGCCTCACCAACTATCTTAGGGTTTAGGCTGGGGGGGGATGGCACCCTTTTATATACCTTTCAAAATGAAAGGGAAACAGAAGTGAAACATTGTGCTTAGTGTAGGTACGCGAAGTCGAGGCGGACGTCGTCGCGGCAGCGACGACGTACGCCGAGATGACACCGTGACATCAAAGCCTCACCAGCCTAGTGTACGCGAAGTCGAGGCGAACGTCGTCGCGGCAGCGATGACGGACGCCGAGACGAGCCCGTGACATCAGAGCCTCACCAGCTTAGTGTACGCGAAGTCGAGGCGGACATCGTCGCGGCAGCGATGACGGACGCCGAGACGAGCCCCTGACATCAAAGCCTCACCATCTTAGTGTACGCGAAGTCGAGGCGGACGTCGTCGCGGCAGCGACGACGGACGCCGAGACGAGCCCGTGACATAAGAGCCTCACCAGCTTACTGTACGAGAAGTCGAGGCGGACGTCGTCGCGGCAACGACGACGGACGCAGAGATGGGCCCGTGACATCAAAGCCTCACCAAACTTGTGTACGCGAAGTCGAGGCGGACGTCGTCGCGGCAACGACGACGGACGCTGAGACGAGCCCATGACATCAGAGCCTCACCAGCTATCTTACGGTTTAGGGCGGGGGGGGGGGGGGGTGGGAGGATGGCACCCTTTTATATACCTTTCAAAATAAAAGGGAAACAGAAGTGAACCACTGTGCTTAGTGTAGGTACGCGAAGTCGAGGCAGACGTCATCGCGGCAGCGACGACGGACGCCGAGATGAGACCGTGACATCAAAGCATCACCAGCTTAGTGTACGCGAAGTTGAGGCGGACGTCGTCGCGGCAGCGACGACGGACGCCGAGACGAGCCCGTGACATCAGAGCCTCACTAGCTTAGTGTACGCGAAGTCGAGGCGGACGTCGTCGCGGCAGCGACGACGGACACCGAGACGAGCCCGTGACATCAGAGCCTCAACAGCTTAGTGTACACGAAGTCGAGGCAGACGTCGTCGCGGCAGCGACGATGGACGCCGAGACGAGCCCGTGACATCAGAGCCTCACCAGCTTAGTGTAAGCGAAGTCGAGGCGGACGTCGTCGCGGCAGCGACGACGGACGCCGAGACGAGCCCGTGACATCAGAGCCTCACCAGCTTAGTGTATGCGAAGTCGAGGCGGACGTTGTCGCGGAAGCGACGATGGACGCCGAGACGAGCCCGTGACATCAAAGCCTCACCAGCTTAGTGTACGCGAACTCGAGGCGAACGTCGTCGCGGTAGCGAAGACGGACGCCGAGACGAGCCCGTGACATCAGAGCCTCACCAGCTATCTTATGGTTTAGGGTGGGGGGGAGGATGGCACCCTTTTATATACCTTTCAAAATGAAAGGGAAACAGAAGTGAATCACTGTGCTTAGTGTAGGTACGTGAAGTCGAGGCGGACGTCGTCGCGGCAGCGACGACGGACGCCGAGACGAGCCTGTGACATCAAAGCCTCACCAGCTTAGTGTACGCGAAGTCGAGGCGGACGTCGTCGCGGTAGCGACGACGGACGCCGAGACGAGCCCGTGACATAAGAGCCTCACCAGCTTACTGTACGCGAAGTCGAGGCGGACGTCGTCGTGGCAACGACGACGAACGCAGAGACGAGCCCGTGACATCAAAGACTCACCAGCTTGGTGTACTCGAAGTCGAGGCGGACGTCGTCGCAGCAGCGACGACGGACGCCGAGACGAGCCCGTGACATAAGAGCCTCACCAGCTTACTGTACGCGAAGTCGAGGCGGACGTCGTCGTGGCAACGACGACGAACGCTGAGACGAGCCCGTGACATCAAAGACTCACCAGCTTGGTGTACGCGAAGTCGAGGCGGACGTCGTCGCGGCAGCGACGACGGACGCAAAGACGAGCCCGTGACATCAGAGCCTCGCCAACTATCTTACGGTTTAGGGCGGGGGGGGGTGGGAGGATGGCACACTTTTATATACCTTAAAAAATGAAAAGGAAACAAAAGTGGACCACTGTGCTTAGTGTAGGTACGCGAAGACGAGGCGGACGTCGTCGCGGCAGCGACGACGGACGCTGAGACGAGCCCGTGACATAAATCCTCACCAGCTTAGTGTACGCGAAGTCGAGGCGGACTTCGTTGCGGCAGCGACGACGGACGCCGAGACGAGCCCATGACATCAGAGCCTCACCAGCTTAGTGTACGCGAAGTCGAGGCGGACGTCGTCGCGGTAGCGACGACGGACGCCGAGACGAGTCCGTGACATCAGAGCCTCACCAGATTAGTGTACGCGAAGTCAAGGAGGACGTCGTCGCGGCAGCGACGACGGACGCCGAGACGAGCCCGTGACATCAGAGCCTCACCAGCTTAGTGTACGCGAAGTCGAGGCGGACGTCGTCGCGGCAGCGATGACGGACGCCGAGACGAGCCCGTGATATCAGAGCCTCACCAACTATCTTAGGGTTTAGGCTGGGGGGGGATGGCACCCTTTTATATACCTTTCAAAATGAAAGGGAAACAGAAGTGAAACATTGTGCTTAGTGTAGGTATGCGAAGTCGAGGCGGACGTCGTCGCGGCAGCGACGACGGACGCCGAGATGACACCGTGACATCAAAGCCTCACCAGCTTAGTGTACGCGAAGTCGAGGCGAACGTCGTCGCGGCAGCGACGACGGACACCGAGACGAGCCCGTGACATCAGAGCCTCACCAGCTTAGTGTACGCGAAGTCGAGGCGGACATCGTCGCGGCAGCGATGACGGACGCCGAGACGAGCCCGTGACATCAAAGCCTCACCATCTTAGTGTACGCGAAGTCGAGGCGGACGTCGTCGCGGCAGCGACGACGGACGCCGAGACGAGCCCGTGACATAAGAGCCTCACCAGCTTACTGTACGAGAAGTCGAGGCGGACGTCGTCGGGGCAACGACGACGGACGCAGAGATAGGCCCGTGACATCAAAGCCTCACCAAACTTGTGTACGCGAAGTCGAGGCGGACGTCGTCGCAGCAGCGACGACGGACGCTGAGACGAGCCCGTGACATCAAAGCCTCACCAGCTATCTTACGGTTTAGGTCGGGGGGGGGAGGATGGCACCCTTTTATATACCTTTCAAAATGAAAGGGAAACAGAACTGAACCACTGTGCTTAGTGTAGGTACGCGAAGTCGAGGCGTACGTCATCGCGGCAGCGACGACGGACGCCGAGACGAGCCCGTGATATCAAGCCTCACCAGCTTAGTGTACGCGAAGTCGAGGCGGACGTCGTCACGGCAGCAACGACGGACGCCGAGACGAGCCCGTGACATCAGAGCCTCACCAGCTTAGTGTACGCGAAGTCGAGGCGGACATCGTCGCGGCAGCGATGACGAACGTCGAGACGAGCCAGTGACATACAAGCCTCATCAGCTTAGTGTACGCGAAGTCGAGGCGGACTTCGTTGCGGCAGCGACGACGGACGCCGAGACGAGCCCGTGACATCAGAGCCTCACCAGCTTAGTGTACGCGAAGTCGAGGCGGACGTCGTCGCGGCAGCGATGACAGACGTCGAGACGAGCCCGTGACATCAGAGCCTCACCAACTATCTTAGGGTTTAGGCTGGGGGGGATGGCACCCTTTTATATACCTTTCAAAATGAAAGGGAAACAGAAGTGAAACATTGTGCTTAGTGTAGGTACGCGAAGTCGAGGCGAACGTCGTCGCGGCAGCGATGACGGACGCCGAGACGAGCCCGTGACATCAGAGCCTCACCAGCTTAGTGTACGCGAAGTCGAGGCGGACATCGTCGTGGCAGCGATGATGGACGCCGAGACGAGCCCCTGACATCAAAGCCTCACCATCTTAGTGTACGCGAAGTCGAGGCGGACGTCGTCGCGGCAGCGACGACGGACGCCGAGACGAGCCCGTGACATAAGAGCCTCACCAGCTTACTGTACGAGAAGTCGAGGCGGATGTCGTCGCGGCAACGACGACGGACGCAGAGATGGGCCCGTGACATCAAAGCCTCACCAAACTTGTGTACGCGAAGTCGAGGCGGACGTCATCGCGGCAGCGACGACGGACGCTGAGACGAGCCCGTGATATCAGAGCCTCACCAGCTATCTTACGGTTTAGGGCGGGGGGCGGGGGTGGGAGGATGGCACCCTTTTATATACCTTTCAAAATGAAAGGGAAACAGAAGTGAACCACTGTGCTTAGTGTAGGTACGCGAAGTCGAGGCGGACGTCATCGCGTCAGCGACGACGGACGCCGAGATGAGACCGTGACATCAAAGCATCACCAGCTTAGTGTACGCGAAGTCGAGGCGGACGTCGTCGCGGCAGCGACGACGGACGCCGAGACGAGCCCGTGACATCAGAGCCTCACTAGCTTAGTGTACGCGAAGTCGAGGCGGACGTCGTCGCGGCAGCGACGACGGACGCCGAGACGAGCCCGTGACATCAGAGCCTCACCAGCTTAGTGTACGCGAAGTCGAGGCGGACGTCGTCGCGGCAGCGACGATGGACGCCGAGACGAGCCCGTGACATCAGAGCCTCACCAGCTTAGTGTAAGCGAAGTCGAGGCGGACGTCGTCGCGGCAGCGACGACGGACTTCGAGACGAGCCCGTGACATCAGAGCCTCACCAGCTTAGTGTACGCGAAGTCGAGGCGGACGTCGTCGCAGCAGCGACGATGGACGCCGAGACGAGCCCGTGACATCAAAGCCTCACCAGCTTAGTGTACGCGAAGTCGAGGCGGACATCGTCGTGGCAGCGATGATGGACGCCGAGACGAGCCCCTGACATCAAAGCCTCACCATCTTAGTGTACGCGAAGTCGAGGCGGACGTCGTCGCGGCAGCGACGACGGACGCCGAGACGAGCCCGTGACATAAGAGCCTCACCAGCTTACTGTACGAGAAGTCGAGGCGGATGTCGTCGCGGCAACGACGACGGACGCAGAGATGGGCCCGTGACATCAAAGCCTCACCAAACTTGTGTACGCGAAGTCGAGGCGGACGTCATCGCGGCAGCGACGACGGACGCTGAGACGAGCCCGTGATATCAGAGCCTCACCAGCTATCTTACGGTTTAGGGCGGGGGGCGGGGGTGGGAGGATGGCACCCTTTTATATACCTTTCAAAATGAAAGGGAAACAGAAGTGAACCACTGTGCTTAGTGTAGGTACACGAAGTCGAGGCGGACGTCATCGCGTCAGCGACGACGGACGCCGAGATGAGACCGTGACATCAAAGCATCACCAGCTTAGTGTACGCGAAGTCGAGGCGGACGTCGTCGCGGCAGCGACGACGGACGCCGAGACGAGCCCGTGACATCAGAGCCTCACTAGCTTAGTGTACGCGAAGTCGAGGCGGACGTCGTCGCGGCAGCGACGACGGACGCCGAGACGAGCCCGTGACATCAGAGCCTCACCAGCTTAGTGTACGCGAAGTCGAGGCGGACGTCGTCGCGGCAGCGACGATGGACGCCGAGACGAGCCCGTGACATCAGAGCCTCACCAGCTTAGTGTAAGCGAAGTCGAGGCGGACGTCGTCGCGGCAGCGACGACGGACTTCGAGACGAGCCCGTGACATCAGAGCCTCACCAGCTTAGTGTACGCGAAGTCGAGGCGGACGTCGTCGCAGCAGCGACGATGGACGCCGAGACGAGCCCGTGACATCAAAGCCTCACCAGCTTAGTGTACGCGAACTCGAGGCGAACGTCGTCGCGGTAGCGAAGACGGACGCCGAGACGAGCCCGTGACATCAGAGCCTCACCAGCTATCTTAGGGTTTAGGGTGGGGGGGAGGATGGCACCCTTTTATATACCTTTCAAAATGAAAGGGAAACAGAAATGAATCACTGTGCTTAGTGTAGGTACGCGAAGTCGAGACGGACGCCGAGGTGAGACCGTGACATCAAAGCCTCACCAGCTTAATGTACGCGAAGTGAACCACTGTGCTTAGTGTAGGTACGCGAAGTTGAGGCGGACGTCGTCGCGGCAGCGACGACGGATGCCGAGACGAGCCCGTGACATCAAATCCTCACGAGCTTAGTGTACGCGAAGTCGAGGCAGACGTCGTCGCGGCAGCGACGACGGACGCTGAGACGAGCCCGTGACATCAGAGCCTCACATGTTTTGTGTACGCGAAGTCGAGGCAGACGTCGTCGCGGCAGCGACAACGGACGCTGACACGAGCCCATGACATCAGAGCCTCACCAGCTTAGTGTACGCGAAGTAGTGGCGGACGTCGTCGCGGCAGCAACGACGGACGCCGAGATGAGCCCGTGACATCAGAGCCTCACCAGCTTAGTGTACGCGAAGTCGAGGCGGACGTCGTCGCGGCAGCGACAACGGACGCCGAGACGAGCCCGTGACATCAGAGCCTCACCAACTATCTTAGGGTTTAGGGTGGGGGGGGAGGATGGCACCATTTTATATACCTTTAAAACTGAAAGGGAAACAGAAGTGAACCACTCTGCTTAGTGTAGGTACGCGAAGTCGAGGCGGACGTCGTCGCGGCAGCGACGACGGACGCCGAGACGAGCTCGTGACATCAAAGCCTCACCAGCTTAGTGTACACGAAGTCGAGGCGGACGTCGTCGCGGCAGCGACGACGGACGCCGAGACGAGCCCGTGACATAAGAGCCTCACCAGCTTACTGTACGCGAAGTCGAGGCGAACGTCGTCGTGGCAGCGACGACGGACGCGGAGACGAGCCCGTGACATCAGAGCGTCACCAGCTATCTTAGGGTTTAGCGTGGGGGGAGGATGGCACCCTTTTATATACCTTTCAAAATGAAAGGGAAATATAAGTGAACCACTGTGCTTAGTGTAGGTACGCGAAGGCGAGGCGGACGTCGTCGCGGCAGCGATGACGGACGCCAAGACGAGCCCGTGACATCAAAGCCTCACCAGCTTAGTGTACGCGAAGTCGAGGCGGACATCGTCGCGGCAGCGATGACGAACGTCGAGACGAGCCAGTGACATCAGAGCCTCACCAGCTATCTTACGGTTTATGGCGGGGGGGGGTGGGAGGACGGCACACTTTTATATACCTTTCAAAATGAAAAGGAAACAGAAGTGAACCACTGTGTTTAGTGTAGGTACGCGAAGGCGAGGCGGACGTCGTCGCGGCAGCGACGACGGACCCCGAGACGAGCCCGTGACATCAAAGCCTCACCACCTTAGTGTACGCGAAGTCGAGGCGGACGTCGTCACGGCAGCAACGACGAACGCCGAGACGAGCCCGTGACATAAGAGCCTCACCAGCTTACTGTACGCGAAGTCGAGGCGGACGTCGTCGTGGCAACGACGACGGACGCACAGACGAGCCCGTGAAATCAAAGACTCACCAGCTTGGTGTACGCGAAGTCGAGGCGGACGTCGTCGCGGCTGCGACGACGGACGCTGAGACGATCCCGTGACATCAGAGCCTCACATCCTATCTTACGGTTTAGGGCGGGGGGGGAGGATGGCACACTTTTATATACCTTTCAAAATGAAAAGGAAACAGAAGTGAACCACTGTGCTTAGTGTAGGTACGCGAAGGCGAGGCGGACGTCGTCGCGGCAGCGACGACGGACGCCGAGACGAGCCCGTGACATCAAAGCCTCACCAGCTTAGTGTACGCGAAGTCGAGGCAGACTTCGTCGCGGCAGCGACGACGGACGCCGAGACGAGCCCGTGACATCAGAGCCTCACCAGCTTAGTGTACGCGAAGTCGAGGCGGACGTCGTCGCGGTAGCGACGATGGACGCCGAGACGTGCCCGTGACATTAGAGCCTCACCACCTTAGTGTACGCGAAGTCGAGGCGGACGTCGTCGCGGCAGCGACGACGGACGCCGTGACGAGCCCGTGACATCAGAGGCTCACCAGCTATCTTAAGGTTTAGGGTGGGGGGGGAGGATGGCACCCTTTTATATACCTTTCATAATGAAAGGGAAACAGAAGTGAACCACTGTGCTTAGTGTAGGTACGCGAAGTTGAGGCGGACGTCGTCGCGGCAGCGACGACGGATGCCGAGACGAGCCCGTGACATCAAAGCCTCACCAGCTTAGTGTACGCGAAGTCGAGGCGGACATCGTCGCGGCAGCGATGACGAACATCGAGACGAGCAACTGACATCAGAGCCTCACCAGCTATCTTACGGTTTATGGCAGGGGGGGGGTGGGAGGATGGCACACTTTTATATACCTTTCAAAATGAAAAGGAAACAGAAGTGAACCACTGTGTTTAGTGTAGGTACGCGAAGGCGAGGCGGACGTCGTCGCGGCAGCGACGACGGACGCCGAGACGAGCCCGTGACATCAAAGCCTCACCACCTTAGTGTACGCGAAGTTGAGGCGGACGTCGTCACGGCAGCAACGACAGACGCCGAGACGAGCCCGTGACATAAGAGCCTCACCAGCTTACTTTACGCGAAGTCGAGGCGGACGTCGTCGTGGCAACGACGACGGACGCACAGACGAGCCCGTGACATCAAACACTCACCAGCTTGGTGTACGCGAAGTCGAGGCGGACGTCGTCGCGGCTGCGACGACGAACGCTGAGACGATCCCGTGACATCAGAGCCTCACATCCTATCTTACGGTTTAGGGCGGGGGGGGGAGGATGGCACACTTTTATATACCTTTCAAAATGAAAAGGAAATAGAAGTGAACCACTGTGCTTAGTGTAGGTACGCGAAGGCGAGGCGGACGTCGTCGCGGCGGCGACGACGGACGCCGAGACGAGCCCGTGACATCAAAGCCTCACCAGCTTAGTGTACGCGAAGTCGAGGCAGACTTCGTCGCGGCAGCGACGACGGACGCCGAGACGAGCCCGTGACATCAGAGCCTCACCAGCTTAGTGTACGCGAAGTCGAGGCGGACGTCGTCACGGTAGCGACGATGGACGCCGAGACGTGCCCGTGACATCAGAGCCTCACCACCTTAGTGTACGCGAAGTCGAGGCGGACGTCGTCGCGGCAGCGACGACGGACGCCGAGACGAGCCCGTGACATCAGAGGCTCACTAGCTATCTTAAGGTTTAGGGTGGGGGGGAGGATGGCACCCTTTTATATACCTTTCAAAATGAAAGGGAAACAGAAGTGAACCACTGTGCTTAGTGTAGGTACGCGAAGTTGAGGCGGACATCGTCGCGGCAGCGACGACGGATGCCGAGACGAGCCCGTGACATCAAAGCCTCACCAGCTTAGTGTACGCGAAGTCGAGGCAGACGTCGTCGCGGGAGCGACGACGGACGCCGAGACGAGCCCGTGACATCAGAGCCTCACCAGTTTTGTGTACGCGAAGTCGAGGCATACGTCGTCGCGGTAGCGAAGACGGACGCCGAGACGAGCCCGTGACCTCAGAGCCTCACCAGCTATCTTAGGGTTTAGGGTGGGGGGGAGGATGGCACCCTTTTATATACCTTTCAAAATGAAAGGGAAACAGAAGTGAATCACTGTGCTTAGTGTAGGTACGCGAAGTCGAGGCGGACGTCGTCGCGGCAGCGACGACGAACGCAGAGATGAGCCCATGACATCAAAGACTCACCAGCTTGGTGTACGCGAAGTCGAGGCGGACGTCGTCGCGGCAGCGACGACGGACGCAAAGACGAGCCTGTGACATCAGAGCCTCACCAGCTATCTTACGGTTTAGGGCGGGGGGGGGGGGGGGTGGGAGGATGGCACACTTTCAAAATGAAAAGGAAACAAAAGTGAACCACTGTGCTTAGTGTAGGTACGCTAAGGCGAGGCGGACGTCGTCGCGGAAGCGACGACGGACGCCAAGAAGAGCCCGTGACATCAAAGCCTCACCAGCTTAGTGTACGCAAAGTCGAGGCGGACGTCGTCGCGGTAGCGACGATGGACGCCGAGACGAGTCCGTGACATCAGAGCCTCACCAGCTTAGTGTACGCGAAGTCAAGGCGGACGTCGTCGCGGCAGCGACGACGGACGCCGAGACGAGCCCGTGACATCAAAGCCTCATCAGCTTAGTGTACGCGAAGTCGAGGCGAACGTCGTCGCGGCACCGACGACGGACGCCAAGACAAACCTGTGACATCAGAGCCTCACCAGCTATCTTAGGGTTTAGGGTGGGGGGGGGGAGGATGGCACCCTTTTATATACCTTTCAAAATGAAAGGGAAACAGAACTGAACCACTGTGCTTAGTATAGGTACGCGAAGTCGAGGCGGACGTCGTCGCGGCAGCGACGACGGACGCCGAGATGAGACCGTGACATCAAAGCCTCACCAGCTTAGTGTACGCGAAGTCGAGGCGGACGTTGTCGCGGAAGCGACGACGGACGCCAAGATGAGCCCGTGACATCAGAGCCTCACCAGCTTAGTGTACGCGAAGTCGAGGCGGACGTCGTCGCGGCAACGACGACGGACGCCGAGACGAGCCCGTGAAATAAGAGCCTCACCAGCTTACTGTACGCGAAGTCGAGGCGAACGTCGTCGTGGCAGCGACGACGGACGCCGAGACGAGCCCGTGACATCAGAGCGTCACCAGCTATCTTAGGGTTTAGCGTGGGGGGAGGATGGCACCCTTTTATATACCTTTCAAAATGAAAGGGAAACAAAAGTGAACCACTGTGCTTAATGTAGTACGCGAAGGCGAGGCGGACGTCGTCGCGGAAGCGACGACGGACGCCAAGACGAGCCCGTGACATCAAAGCCTCACCAGCTTAGTGTACGCGAAGTCGAGGCAGACATCGTCGCGGCAGCGATGACGAACGTCGAGACGAGCCAGTGACATCAGAGCCTCACCAGCTATCTTACGGTTTATGGCGGGGGGGGGTGGGAGGATGGCACACTTTTATATACCTTTCAAAATGAAAAGGAAACAGAAGTGAACCACTGTGCTTAGTGTAGGTACGCGAAGGTGAGGCGGACGTCGTCGCGGCAGCGACGACGGACGCCGAGACGAGCCCGTGACATCAAAGCCTCACCAGCTTAGTGTACGCGAAGTCGAGGCGGACGTCGTCACGGCAGCAACGACGGACGCCGAGACGAGCCCGTGACATAAGAGCCTCACCAGCTTACTGTACACGAAGTCGAGGCGGACGTCGTTATGGCAACGACGACGGACGCACAGACGAGCCCGTGACATCAAAGACTCACCAGCTTGGTGTACGCGAAGTCGAGGCGGACGTCGTCGCGGCAGCGACGACGGACGCTGAGACGATCCCGTGACATCAGAGCCTCACCAACTTTGTGTACGCGAAGTCGAGGCGGACGTCGTCGCGGTAGCGACGATTGACGCCGAGACGAGCCCGTGACATCAGAGCCTCACCAGCTTAGTGTACGCGAAGTCGAGGCGGACGTCGTCGCGGCAGCGACGACGGACGCCGAGACGAGCCCGTGACATCAGAGGCTCACCAGCTATCTTAAGGTTTAGGGTGGGGGGGGGAGGATGGCACCCTTTTATATACCTTTCAAAATGAAAGGGAAACAGAAGTGAACCACTGTGCTTAGTGTAGGTACGCGAAGTTGAGGCGGACGTCGTCGCGGCAGCGACGACGGATGCCGAGACGAGCCCGTGACATCAAAGCCTCACCAGCTTAGTGTATGCGAAGTCGAGGCGGACGTCGTCGCGGCAGCGACGACGGACGCCGAGACGAGCCCGTGACATCAGAGCCTCACCAGTTTTGTGTACGCGAAGTCCAGGCAGACGTCGTCGCGGCAGCGACAATGGACGCCGACACGAGCCCATGACATCAGAGCCTCACCAGGTTAGTGTACGCGAAGTAGAGGCGGACGTCGTCGCGGCAGCGACGACGGACGCCGAGATGAGACTGTGACATCAAAGCCTCACCAGCTTAGTGTACGCGAAGTCGAGGCGGACGTCGTCGCGGCAGCGACGACGGACGCCGAGACGAGCCCGTGACATCAGAGCGTCACCAGGTTAGTGTACGCGAAGTAGAGGCGGACGTCGTCGCGGCAGCGACTACGGACGCCGAGACGAGCCCGTGACATCAAAGCCTCACCATCTTAGTGTACGCGAAGTCGAGGCGAACGTCGTCGCGACAGCGACGACGGACGCCTAGACGAGCCCGTGACATCAGAGCCTCACCAGCTATCTTAGGGTTTAGCGTGGGGGGGGAGGATGGCATAAGTGAACCACTGTGCTTAGTGTAGGTACGCGAAGTCGAGGCGGACGTCGTCGCGGCAGCGACGACGGACGCCGAGATGAGACCGTGACATCAAAGCCTCACCAGCTTAGTGTACGCGAAGTCGAGGCGAACGTCGTCGAGGCAGCGACGACGGACGCCGTGACGAGCCCGTGACATCAGAGCCTCACCAGCTTAGTGTACGCGAAGTCGGGGCGGACGTCGTCGCGGCAGCGACGACGGACGCCGAGACAAGCCCGTGACATCAAAGCCTCACCATCTTAGTGTACGCGAAGTCAAGACGGATGTCGTCGCGGCAGCGACGACGGACGCCGAGACGAGCCCGTGACATAAGAGCCTCACCAGCTTACTGTACGAGAAGTCGAGGCGGACGTCGTCGCGGCAACGACTACGGACGCAGAGATGGGCCCGTGACATCAAAGCCTCACCAACTTGGTGTACGCGAAGTCGAGGCGGACGTCGTCGCGGAAGCGACGACGGATGCCGAGACGAGCTCGTGACATCAGAGCCACACCAGCTTAGTGTACGCGAAGTTGAGGCGGGCGTCGTCGCGGCAGCGACGACGGACGCTGAGACGAGTCCGTGACATCAGAGCCTCACCAGCTTAGTGTACGCGAAGTCGAGGCGGACGTCGTCGCGGCAGCGACGACGGACGCCGAGACGAGCCCGTGACATCAGAGCCTCACCAGCTAAGTGTACGCGAAGTCGAGGCGGACGTCGTCGCGGAAGCGACGACGAACGCCGAGACGAGCCCGTGACATCAAAGCCTCACCAGCTTAGTGTACGCGAAGTCGAGGCGGACATCGTCGCGGCAGCGATGACGAACGTCGAGACGAGCCAGTGACATCAGAGCCTCACCAGCTATCTTAGGGTTTAGGGTGTGGGGGGAGGATGGCACCCTTTTATATACCTTTCAAAATGAAAGGGAAACAAAAGTGATCCACTGTGGTTAGTGTAGGTACGCGAAGTCAAGGCGGACGTCGTCGCGGCAGCGACGACGGACGCCGAGACGAGCCCGTGAAATCAAAGCGTCACCATCTTAGTGTAAGCGAAGTCGAGGCATACTTCGTCGCGGTAGCGACGACGGACTCGGAGACGAGCTCGTGACATCAGAGCTACACCAGCTTAGTGTACGCGAAGTCGAGGCGGACGTCGTCGCGGGAGCGACGACGGACGGTGAGACGAGCCCGTGACATCAGAGCGTCACCAGCTATTTTAGGGTTTAGGGTGGGGGGGAGGATGGCACCCTTTTATATACCTTTCAAAATCTAAGGAAACATAAGTGAACCACTGTGCTTAGAGTAAGTACGCGAAGTCAAGGCGGACGTCGTCGCGGCAGCGACGACGGACGCCGAGACGACCCCGTGACATCAGAACCTCACCGGCTTAGTATACGCGAAGTCGAGGCGGACGTCGTCGCGGCAGCGACGACGGACGCCGAGACGAGCCCGTGACATCAGAGCCTCACCAGCTTAGTGTACGCGAAGTCGAGGCGGACGTCGTCGCGGAAGCGATGACGGACGCCGAGACGAGCCCGTGACATCAGAGCCTCACCAACTATCTTAGGGTTTAGGCTGGGGGGGGATGGCACCCTTTTATATACCTTTCAAAATGAAAGGGAAACATAAGTGAACCACTGTGCTTAGTGTAGGTACGCGAAGTCGAGGCGGACGTCGTCGCGGCAGCGACGACGGACGCCGAGATGAGACCGTGACATCAAAGCCTCACCAGCTTAGTGTACGCGAAGTCGAGGCGAACGTCGTCGAGGCAGCAACGACGGACGCCGTGACGAGCCCGTGACATCAGAGCCTCACCAGCTTAGTGTACGCGAAGTCGAGGCGGACGTCGTCGCGGCAGCGACGACGGACGCCGAGACGAGCCCGTGACATCAAAGCCTCACCATCTTAGTGTACGCGAAGTCAAGACGGACGCCGTCGCGGCAGCGACGACGGACGCCTAGACGAGCCCGTGACATAAGAGCCTCACCAGCTTACTGTACGAGAAGTCGAGGCGGACGTCGTCGCGGCAACGACGACGGACGCAGAGATGGGCCCGTGACATCAAAGCCTCACCAACTTGGTGTACGCGAAGTCGAGGTGGACGTCGTCGCGGAAGCGACGACGGACGCTGAGACGAGCCTGTGACATCAGAGCCTCACCAGCTATCTTACGGTTTAGGGCGGGGGGGGGGGGGGGTGGGAGGATGGCACCCTTTTATATACCTTTCAAAATGAAAGGGAAACATAAGTGAACCACTGTGCTTAGAGTAAGTACGCGAAGTCAAGGCGGACGTCGTCGCGGCAGCGACGACGGACGCCGAGACGACCCCGTGACATCAGAGCCTCACCGGCTTAGTGTACGCGAAGTCGAGGCGGACGTCGTCGCGGCAGCGACGACGGACGCCGAGACGAGCCCGTGACATCAGAGCCTCACCAGCTTAGTGTACGCGAAGTTGAGGCGGACGTCGTCGCGGCAGCGACGACGGACGCCGAGATGAGCCCGTGATATCAAAGCCTCACCAGCTCAGTGTACGCAAAGTCGAGGCGGACTTCGTCGCAGCAGCGACGACGGACGCCGAGACGAGCCCGTGACATCAGAGCCTCACCAGTTTAGTGTACGCGAAGTCGAGGCGGACGTCGTCGCGGCAGCGATGACGGACGCCGAGACGAGCCCGTGACATCAGAGCCTCACCAACTATCTTAGGGTTTAGGCTGGGGGGGGATGGCACCCTTTTATATACCTTTCAAAATGAAAGGGAAACATAAGTGAACCACTGTGGTTAGTGTAGGTACGCGAAGTAGAGGCGGACGTCGTCGCGGCAGCGACGACGGACGCCGAGATGAGACCGTGACATCAATGCCTCACCAGCTTAGTGTATGCGAAGTCGAGGCGAACGTCGTCGCGGCAGCGACGACGGACGCCGTGACGAGCCCGTGACATCAGAGCCTCACCAGCTTAGTGTACGCGAAGTCGAGGCGGACGTCGTCGCGGCAGCGACGACGGACGCCGAGACGAGCCCGTGACATCAAAGCCTTACCATCTTAGTGTACGCGAAGTCGAGGCGGACGTCGTCGCGGCAGCGACGACGGACGCCAAGACGAGCCCGTGAAATCAAAGCCTCACCATCTTAGTGTAAGCGAAGTCGAGGCAGACTTCGTCGCGGCAGTGACGACGGACGCCGAGACGAGCTCGTGACATCAGAGCCACACTAGCTTAGTGTACGTGAAGTTGAGGCGGGCGTCGGCGCGGCAGCGACGACGGACGCTGAGACGAGTCCGTGACATCAGAGCCTCACCAGCTTAGTGTACACGAAGTCGAGGCGGACGTCGTCGCGGCAGCGACGACGCACGCCGAGACGAGCCCGTGACATCAGAGCATCACCACCTATCTTAGGGTTTAGGGTGGGGGAGGGAGGATGGCACCCTTTTATATACCTTTCAAAATGAAAGGGAAACATAAGTGAACCACTGTGCTTAGTGTATGTACGCGAAGTCGAGGCGGACGTCGTCGCGGCAGCGACGACGGACGCCGAGACGAGCCTGTGACATCAAAGCCTCACCAGCTTAGTGTACGCCAAGTCGAGGCGGGCGTCGTCGCGGCAGCGATGACGGACGACGAGACGAGCCCGTGACATCAGAGCCTCACCAACTATCTTAGGGTTTAGGCTGGGGGGATGGCACCCTCTTATATACCTTTCAAAATGAAACGGAAACATAAGTGAACCACTGTGCTTAGTGTAGGCACGCGAAGTTGAGGCGGACGTCGTCACGGTAGCGACGACGGACGCCGAGATGAGACCGTGACATCAAAGCCTCACCAGCTTAGTGTACGCGAAGTCGAGGCGAACGTCGTCGTGGCAGCGACGACGGACGCCGAGACGAGCCCGTGACATCAGAGCCTCACCAGCTTAGTGTACGCGACGTCGAGGCGGACGTCATCGCGGCAGCGACGACGGACGCCGAGACGAGCCCGTGACATAAGAGCCTCACCAGCTTACTGTACGAGAAGTCGAGGCGGACGTCGTCGCGGCAACGACGACGGACACAGAGATGGGCCCATGACATCAAAGCCTCACCAACTTGGTGTACGTGAAGTCGAGGCGGACGTCGTCGCGGCAGCGACGACGGACGCTGAGACGAGCCCGTGACATCAGAGCCTCACCAACTATCTTACGGTTTAGGGCGGGGGGGGGGGGTGGGAGGATATCACCCTTTTATATACCTTTCAAAATGAAAGGGAAACAGAAGTGAACCACTGTGCTTAGTGTAGGTACGCGAAGTCGAGGCGGATGTCGTCGCGGCAGCGACGACGGACGCCGAGATGAGACCGTGACATCAAAGCCTCACCAGCTTAGTGTACGCGAAGTCGAGGCGGACGTCATCGCGGCAGCGACGACGTACGCCGAGACGAGCCCGTGACATCAGAGCCTCACCAGCTAAGTGTACGCGAAGTCGAGGCGGACGTCGTCGCGGAAGCGATGACGAACGTCGAGACGAGCCAGTGACATCAGATCCTCACCAGCTATCTTAGGGTTTAGGGTGGGGGGGGGGGGAGGATGGCACCCTTTTATATACCTTTCAAAATGAAAGGGAAACAAAAGTGATCCACTGTGGTTAGTGTAGGTACGCGAAGTCTAGGCGGACGTCGTCGCGGCAGCGACGACGGACGCCGAGACGAGCCCATGAAATCAAAGCGTCACCATCTTAGTGTAAGCGAAGTCGAGGCAGATTTCGTCGCGGCAGTGACGACGGACGCCGAGACGAGCTCGTGACATCAGAGCCACACCAGCTTAGTGTACGCGAAGTTGAGGCGGGCGTCGTCGCGGCAGCGACGACGGACGCTGAGACGAGTCCGTGACATCAGAGCCTCACCAGCTTAGTGGACGCGAAGTCGAGGCGGACGTCGTCGCGGCAGCGACGACGGACGCTGAGACGAGCCCGTGACATCAGAGCATCACCAGCTATTTTAGGGTTTAGGGTGGGGGGGGGAGGATGGCACCCTTTTATATACCTTTCAAAATGAAAGGGAAACATAAGTGAACCACTGTGCTTAGAGTAAGTACGCGAAGTCAAGGCGGACGTCGTCGCGGCAGCGACGACGGACGCCGAGACGACCCCGTGACATCAGAGCCTCACCGGCTTAGTGTACGCGAAGTGGAGGCGGACGTCGTCGCGGCAGCGACGACGGACGCCGAGACGAGCCCGTGACATCAGAGCCTCACCAGCTTAGTGTACGCGATGTCGAGGCGGACGTCGTCGCGGCAGCGACGACGGACGCTGAGACGAGCCCGTGACATCAGAGCCTCACCAGCTATCTTACGGTTTAGGGCGGGGGGGGGGGGTGGGAGGATGGCACCCTTTTATATACCTTTCAAAATGAAAGGGAAACAGAAGTGAACCACTGTGCTTAGTGTAGGTACGCGAAGTCGAGGAGGACGTCGTCGCGGCAGCGACGACGGACGCCGAGATGAGACCGTGACATCAAAGCCTCACCAGCTTAGTGTACGCGAAGTCGAGGCGGACGTCGTCGCGGCAGCGACGACGGACGCCGAGACGAGCCCGTGACATCAGAGCCTCACCAGCTAAGTGTACGCGAAGTCGAGGCGGACGTCGTCGCGGAAGCGACGACGAACGCCGAGACGAGCCCGTGACATCAAAGCCTCACCAGCTTAGTGTACGCGAAGTCGAGGCGGACATCGTCGCGGCAGCGATGACGAACGTCGACACGAGCCAGTGACATCAGATCCTCACCAGCTATCTTAGGTTTTAGGGTGGGGGGGGAGGATGGCACCCTTTTATATACCTTTCAAAATGAAAGGGAAACAAAAGTGATCCAATGTGGTTAGTGTAGGTACGCGAAGTCAAGGCGGACGTCGTCGCGGCAGCGACGACGGACGCCGAGACGAGCCCGTGAAATCAAAGCGTCACCATCTTAGTGTAAGCGAAGTCGAGGCAGATTTCGTCGCGGCAGCGACGACGGACGCCGACACGAGCTCGTGACATCAGAGCCACACCAGCTTAGTGTACGCGAAGTTGAGGCGGGCGTCGTCGCGGCAGCGACGACGGACGCTGAGACGAGTCCGTGACATCAGAGCCTCACCAGCTTAGTGTACGCGAAGTCGAGGCGGACGTCGTCGCGGGAGCGACGACGGACGGTGAGACGAGCCCGTGACATCAGAGCGTCACCAGCTATTTTAGGGTTTAGGGTGGGGGGGGGGAGGATGGCACCCTTTTATATACCTTTCAAAATGAAAGGGAAACATAAGTGAACCACTGTGCTTAGAGTAAGTACGCGAAGTCAAGGCGGACGTCGTCGCGGCAGCGACGACGGACGCCGAGACGACCCCGTGACATCAGAGCCTCACCAGCTTAGTGTACGCGAAGTGGAGGCGGACGTCGTCGCGGCAGCGACGACGGACGCCGAGACGAGCCCGTGACATCAGAGCCTCACCAGCTTAGTGTACGCGAAGTCGAGGCGGACGTCGTCGCAGCAGCGACGACGGACGCCGAGACTATCCCGTGACATCAGAGCCTCACCAGTTTAGTGTACGCGAAGTCGAGGCAGACGTCGTCGCGGCAGCCACAACGGACGCCGAGACGAGCCCGTGACATCAGAGCCTCACCAGCTTAGTGTACGCGAAGTCGAGGCGGACGTCGTCGCGGCAGCGATGACGGACGCCGAGACGAGCCCGTGACATCAGAGCCTCACCAACTTAGTGTACGCGAAGTCGAGGCGAACGTCGTCGCGGCAGCGACGTCGGACGCCGAGACGAGCCCGTGACATCAGAGCCTCACCAGCTTAGTGTACGCGAAGTCGAGGCGGACGTCGTCGCGGCAGCGACGACGGACGCCGACACGATCCCGTGACATCAAAGCCTCACCAGCTTAGTGTACGCGAAGTCGAGGCGAACGTCGTCGCGGCAGCGACGACGGACGCCGAGACGAGCCCGTGACATCAGAGCCTCACCAGCTTAGTGTACGCGAAGTCGAGGCGGACGTCGTCGCGGCAGCGACGACGGACGCCGAGATGATCCCGTGACATCAAAGCCTCACCATCTTAGTGTACGCGAAGTCGAGGAGGACATCGTCGCGGCAGCGACGAAGGACGCCGAGACGAGCCCGTGACATAAGAGCCTCACCAGCTTACTGTACGCGAAGTCGAGGCGGACGTCGTCGCGGCAGCGACGACGGACGCCGAGACGAGCCCGTGACATCAGAGCCTCACCAGCTAAGTGTACGCGAAGTCGAGGCGGACGTCGTCGCGGAAGCGACGACGAACGCCGAGACGAGCCCGTGACATCAAAGCCTCACCAGCTTAGTGTACGCGAAGTCGAGGCGGACATCGTCGCGGCAGCGATGACGAACGTCGACACGAGCCAGTGACATCAGATCCTCACCAGCTATCTTAGGGTTTAGGGTGGGGGGGGAGGATGGCACCCTTTTATATACCTTTCAAAATGAAAGGGAAACAAAAGTGATCCACTGTGGTTAGTGGAGGCGGACGTCGTCGCGGCAGCGACGACGGACGCCGAGACGAGCCCGTGAAATCAAAGCGTCACCATCTTAGTGTAAGCGAAGTCGAGGCAGATTTCGTCGCGGCAGCGACGACGGACGCCGAGACGAGCTCGTGACATCAGAGCCACACCAGCTTAGTGTACGCGAAGTTGAGGCGGGCGTCGTCGCGGCAGCGACGACGGACGCTGAGACGAGTCCGTGACATCAGAGCCTCACCAGCTTAGTGTACGCGAACTCGAGGCGGACGTCGTCGCGGGAGCGACGACGGACGGTGAGACGAGCCCGTGACATCAGAGCGTCACCAGCTATTTTAGGGTTAAGGGTGGGGGGGGGGGAGGATGGCACCCTTTTATATACCTTTCAAAATGAAAGGGAAACATAAGTGAACCACTGTGCTTAGAGTAAGTACGCGAAGTCAAGGCGGACGTCGTCGCGGCAGCGACGACGGACGCCGAGACGACCCCGTGACATCAGAGCCTCACCAGCTTAGTGTACGCGAAGTGGAGGCGGACGTCGTCGCGGCAGCGACGACGGACGCCGAGACGAGCCCGTGACATCAGAGCCTCACCAGCTTAGTGTACGCGAAGTCGAGGCGGACGTCGTCGCAGCAGCGACGACGGACGCAGAGACTATCCCGTGACATCAGAGCCTCACCAGTTTAGTGTACGCGAAGTCGAGGCAGACGTCGTCGCGGCAGCCAGAACGGACGCCGAGACGAGCCCGTGACATCAGAGCCTCACCAGCTTAGTGTACGCGAAGTCGAGGCGGACGTCGTCGCGGCAGCGATGACGGACGCCGAGACGAGCCCGTGACATCAGAGCCTCACCAACTTAGTGTACGCGAAGTCGAGGCGAACGTCGTCGCGACAGCGACGTCGGACGCCGAGACGAGCCCGTGACATCAGAGCCTCACCAGCTTAGTGTACGCGAAGTCGAGGCGGACGTCGTCGCGGCAGCGACGACGGACGCCGAGACGATCCCGTGACATCAAAGCCTCACCAGCTTAGTGTACGCGAAGTCGAGGCGAACGTCGTCGCGGCGGCGACGACGGATGCCGAGACGAGCCCGTGACATCAGAGCCTCACCAGCTTAGTGTACGCGAAGTCGAGGCGGACGTCGTCGCGGCAGCGACGACGGACGCCGAGATGATCCCGTGACATCAAAGCCTCACCATCTTAGTGTACGCGAAGTCGAGGAGGACATCGTCGCGGCAGCGACGACGGACGCCGAGACGAGCCCGTGACATAAGAGCCTCACCAGCTTACTGTACGAGAAGTCGAGGCGGACGTCGTCGCGGCAACGACGACGGACGCAGAGACGGGCCCGTGACATCAAAGCCTCACCAACTTGGTGTACGCGAAGTCGAGGCGGACGTCGTCGTGGCAGCGACGACGGACGCTGAGACGAGCCCGTGACATCAGAGCCTCACCAGCTATCTTACGGTTTAGGGCGGGGGGGGGTGGGAGGATGGCACCCTTTTATATACCTTTCAATGAAAGGGAAACAGAAGTGAACCACTGTGCTTAGTGTAGGTACGCGAAGTCGAGGCGGACGTCGTCGCGGCAGCGACGACGGATGCCGAGATGAGACCGTGACATCAAAGCCTCACCAGCTTAGTGCACGCGAAGTCGAGGCGGACGTCGTCGCGGCAGCGACGACGGACGCCGAGACGAGCCCGTGACATCAGAGCCTCACCAGCTTAGTGTACGCGAAGTCGAGGCGGACGTCGTCGCGGCAGCGACGACGGACGCCGAGACGAGCCCGTGACATCAGAGCCTCACCAGCTTAGTGTACGCGAAGTCGAGGCGGACGACGTCGCGGCAGTGACGACGGACGCCGAGACGAGCCCGTGACATCAGAGGCTCACCAGCTATCTTAGGGTTTAGGGTGGGGGGGGGAGGATGGCACCCTTTTATATACCTTTCAAAATGAAAGGGAAACAGAAGTGAACCACTGTGCTTAGTGTAGGTACGCGAAGTTCAGGCGGACGTCGCCGCGGCAGCGACGACGGACGCCGAGACGAGCCCGTGACATCAAAGCCTCACCAGCTTAGTGTACGCGAAGTCGAGGCGGAAGTTATCGCGGCAGCGACGACGGACGCCGAGACGAACTCGTGACATCAGAGCCTCACCAGCTTAGTGTACGCGAAGTCGAGGCGGACGTCGTCGCGGAAGCGACGACGAACGCAGAGACGAGCCCGTGACATCAAAGCCTCACCAGCTTAGTGTACGCAAAGTTGAGGTGAACATCGTCGCGGCAGCGATGACGAACGTCGAGACGAGCCAGTGACATCAGAGCCTCACCAGCTATCTTAGGGTTTAGGGTGCGGGGGGGGAGGATGGCACCCTTTTATATACCTTTCAAAATGAAAGGGAAACAAAAGTGATCCACTGTGGTTAGTGTAGGTACGCGAAGTCGAGGCGGACGTCGTCGCGGCAGCGACGACGGACGCCGAGACGAGCCCGTGACATCAGAGCCTCACCAGCTATCTTACGGTTTAGGGCGGGGGGGGGGGGGGGTGGGAGGATGGCACCCTTTTATATACCTTTCAATGAAAGGGAAACATAATTGAACCACTATGCTTAGTGTAGGTACGCGAAGTCGAGGCGGACGTCGTCACGGCAGCGACGACGGATGCCGAGATGAGACCGTGACATCAAAGCCTCACCAGCTTAGTGCACGCGAAGTCGAGGCGGACGTCGTCGCGGCAGCGACGACGGACGCCGAGACGAGCCCGTGACATCAGAGCCTCACCAGCTTAGTGTACGCGAAGTCGAGGCGGACGTCGTCGCGGCAGCGACGACGGACGCCGAGACGAGCCCGTGACATCAGAGCCTCACCAGCTTAGTGTACGCGAAGTCGAGGCGGACGACGTCGCGGCAGTGACGACGGACGCCGAGACGAGCCCGTGACATCAGAGGCTCACCAGCTATCTTAGGGTTTAGGGTGGGGGGGGAGGATGGCACCCTTTTATATACCTTTCAAAATGAAAGGGAAACAGAAGTGAACCACTGTGCTTAGTGTAGGTACGCGAAGTTCAGGCGGACGTCGCCGCGGCAGCGACGACGGACGCCGAGACGAGCCCGTGACATCAAAGCCTCACCAGCTTAGTGTACGCGAAGTCGAGGCGGAAGTTATCGCGGCAGCGACGACGGACGCCGAGACGAACTCGTGACATCAGAGCCTCACCAGCTTAGTGTACGCGAAGTCGAGGCGGACGTCGTCGCGGAAGCGACGACGAACGCAGAGACGAGCCCGTGACATCAAAGCCTCACCAGCTTAGTGTACGCAAAGTTGAGGTGAACATCGTCGCGGCAGCGATGACGAACGTCGAGACGAGCCAGTGACATCAGAGCCTCACCAGCTATCTTAGGGTTTAGGGTGGGGGGGGGGAGGATGGCACCCTTTTATATACCTTTCAAAATGAAAGGGAAACAAAAGTGATCCACTGTGGTTAGTGTAGGTACGCGAAGTCGAGGCGGACGTCGTCGCGGCAGCGACGACGGACGCCGAGACGAGCTCGTGAAATCAAAGCCTCAACATCTTAGTGTAAGCGAAGTCGAGGCAGACTTCGTCGCGGCAGCGACGACGGACGTCGAGACGAGCTCGTGACATCAGAGCCACACCAGCTTAGTGTACGCGAAGTTGAGGCGGGCCTCGTCGCGGCAGCGACGACGGACGTTGAGACGAGTCCGTGACATCAGAGCCTCACCAGCTTAGTGTACGCGAAGTTGAGTCGGACGTCGTCGCGGCAGCGACGACGGACGCCGAGACGAGCCCGTGACCTCAAAGCCTCACCAGCTATCTTAGTGTTTAGGGTGAGGGGGGGGAGGATGGCACCCTTTTATATACCTTTCAAAATGAAAGGGAAACATAAGTGAACCACTGTGGTTAGTGTAGGTACGCGAAGTCAAGGCGGACGTCGTCGCGGCAGCGACGACGGACGCCGAGACGAGCCCGTGAAATCAAAGCGTCACCATCTTAGTGTAAGCGAAGTCGAGGCAGATTTCGTCGCGGCAGCGACGACGGACGCCGAGACGAGCTCGTGACATCAGAGCCACACCAGCTTAGTGTACGCGAAGTTGAGGCGGGCGTCGTCGCGGGCAGCGACGACGGACGCTGAGACGAGTCCGTGACATCAGAGCCTCACCAGCTTAGTGTACGCGAAGTCGAGGCGGACGTCGTCGCGGGAGCGACGACGGACGGTGAGACGAGCCCGTGACATCAGAGCGTCACCAGCTATTTTAGGGTTAAGGGTGGGGGGGGGGAGGATGGCACCCTTTTATATACCTTTCAAAATGAAAGGGAAACATAAGTGAACCACTGTGCTTAGAGTAAGTACGCGAAGTCAAGGCGGACGTCGTCGCGGCAGCGACGACGAACGCCGAGACGACCCCGTGACATCAGAGCCTCACCAGCTTAGTGTACGCGAAGTGGAGGCGGACGTCGTCGCGGCAGCGACGACGGACGCCGAGACGAGCCCGTGACATCAGAGCCTCACCAGCTTAGTGTACGCGAAGTCGAGGCGGACGTCGTCGCAGCAGCGACGACGGACGCCGAGACTATCCCGTGACATCAGAGCCTCACCAGTTTAGTGTACGCGAAGTCGAGGCAGACGTCGTCGCGGCAGCCAGAACGGACGCCGAGACGAGCCCGTGACATCAGAGCCTCACCAGCTTAGTGTACGCGAAGTCGAGGCGGACGTCGTCGCGGCAACGATGACGGACGCCGAGACGAGCCCGTGACATCAGAGCCTCACCAACTTAGTGTACGCGAAGTCGAGGCGAACGTCGTCGCGACAGCGACGTCGGACGCCGAGACGAGCCCGTGACATCAGAGCCTCACCAGCTTAGTGTACGCGAAGTCGAGGCGGACGTCGTCGCGGCAGCGACGACGGACGCCGAGACGATCCCGTGACATCAAAGCCTCACCAGCTTAGTGTACGCGAAGTCGAGGCGAACGTCGTCGCGGCGGCGACGACGGACGCCGAGACGAGCCCGTGACATCAGAGCCTCACCAGCTTAGTGTACGCGAAGTCGAGGCGGACGTCGTCGCGGCAGCGACGACGGACGCCGAGATGATCCCGTGACATCAAAACCTCACCATCTTAGTGTACGCGAAGTCGAGGAGGACATCGTCGCGGCAGCGACGACGGACGCCGAGACGAGCCCGTGACATAAGAGCCTCACCAGCTTACTGTACGAGAAGTCGAGGCGGACGTCGTCGCGGCAACGACGACGGACGCAGAGACGGGCCCGTGACATCAAAGCCTCACCAACTTGGTGTACGCGAAGTCGAGGCGGACGTCGTCGCGGCAGCGACGACGGACGCTGAGACGAGCCCGTGACATCAGAGCCTCACCAGCTATCTTACGGTTTAGGGCGGGGGGGGGGGTGGGAGGATGGCACCCTTTTATATACCTTTCAATGAAAGGGAAACAGAAGTGAACCACTGTGCTTAGTGTAGGTACGCGAAGTCGAGGCGGACGTCGTCGCGGCAGCGACGACGGATGCCGAGATGAGACCGTGACATCAAAGCCTCACCAGCTTAGTGCACGCGAAGTCGAGGCGGACGTCGTCGCGGCAGCGACGACGGACGCCGAGACGAGCCCGTGACATCAGAGCCTCACCAGCTTAGTGTACGCGAAGTCGAGGCGGACGTCGTCGCGGCAGCGACGACGGACGCCGAGACGAGCCCGTGACATCAGAGCCTCACCAGCTTAGTGTACGCGAAGTCGAGGCGGACGACGTCGCGGCAGTGACGACGGACGCCGAGACGAGCCCGTGACATCAGAGGCTCACCAGCTATCTTAGGGTTTAGGGTGGGGGGGGGAGGATGGCACCCTTTTATATACCTTTCAAAATGAAAGGGAAACAGAAGTGAACCACTGTGCTTAGTGTAGGTACGCGAAGTTCAGGCGGACGTCGCCGCGGCAGCGACGACGGACGCCGAGACGAGCCCGTGACATCAAAGCCTCACCAGCTTAGTGTACGCGAAGTCGAGGCGGAAGTTATCGCGGCAGCGACGACGGACGCCGAGACGAACTCGTGACATCAGAGCCTCACCAGCTTAGTGTACGCGAAGTCGAGGCGGACGTCGTCGCGGAAGCGACGACGAACGCAGAGACGAGCCCGTGACATCAAAGCCTCACCAGCTTAGTGTACGCAAAGTTGAGGTGAACATCGTCGCGGCAGCGATGACGAACGTCGAGACGAGCCAGTGACATCAGAGCCTCACCAGCTATCTTAGGGTTTAGGGTGGGGGGGGGGGAGGATGGCACCCTTTTATATACCTTTCAAAATGAAAGGGAAACAAAAGTGATCCACTGTGGTTAGTCTAGGTACGCGAAGTCGAGGCGGACGTCGTCGCGGCAGCGACGACGGACGCCGAGACGAGCCCGTGACATCAGAGCCTCACCAGCTATCTTACGGTTTAGGGCGGGGGCGGGGGGTGGGAGGATGGCACCCTTTTATATACCTTTCAATGAAAGGGAAACATAAGTGAACCACTATGCTTAGTGTAGGTACGCGAAGTCGAGGCGGACGTCGTCACGGCAGCGACGACGGATGCCGAGATGAGACCGTGACATCAAAGCCTCACCAGCTTAGTGCACGCGAAGTCGAGGCGGACGTCGTCGCGGCAGCGACGACGGACGCCGAGACGAGCCCGTGACATCAGAGCCTCACCAGCTTAGTGTACGCGAAGTCGAGGCGGACGTCGTCGCGGCAGCGACGACGGACGCCGAGACGAGCCCGTGACATCAGAGCCTCACCAGCTTAGTGTACGCGAAGTCGAGGCGGACGACGTCGCGGCAGTGACGACGGACGCCGAGACGAGCCCGTGACATCAGAGGCTCACCAGCTATCTTAGGGTTTAGGGTGGGGGGGGGGAGGATGGCACCCTTTTATATACCTTTCAAAATGAAAGGGAAACAGAAGTGAACCACTGTGCTTAGTGTAGGTACGCGAAGTTCAGGCGGACGTCGCCGCGGCAGCGACGACGGACGCCGAGACGAGCCCGTGACATCAAAGCCTCACCAGCTTAGTGTACGCGAAGTCGAGGCGGAAGTTATCGCGGCAGCGACGACGGACGCCGAGACGAACTCGTGACATCAGAGCCTCACCAGCTTAGTGTACGCGAAGTCGAGGCGGACGTCGTCGCGGAAGCGACGACGAACGCAGAGACGAGCCCGTGACATCAAAGCCTCACCAGCTTAGTGTACGCAAAGTTGAGGTGAACATCGTCGCGGCAGCGATGACGAACGTCGAGACGAGCCAGTGACATCAGAGCCTCACCAGCTATCTTAGGGTTTAGGGTGGGGGGGGGGGGAGGATGGCACCCTTTTATATACCTTTCAAAATGAAAGGGAAACAAAAGTGATCCACTGTGGTTAGTGTAGGTACGCGAAGTCGAGGCGGACGTCGTCGCGGCAGCGACGACGGACGCCGAGACGAGCCCGTGAAATCAAAGCCTCAACATCTTAGTGTAAGCGAAGTCGAGGCAGACTTCGTCGCGGCAGCGACGACGGACGTCGAGACGAGCTCGTGACATCAGAGCCACACCAGCTTAGTGTACGCGAAGTTGAGGCGGGCCTCGTCGCGGCAGCGACGACGGACGTTGAGACGAGTCCGTGACATCAGAGCCTCACCAGCTTAGTGTACGCGAAGTTGAGTCGGACGTCGTCGCGGCAGTGACGACGGACGCCGAGACGAGCCCGTGACCTCAAAGCCTCACCAGCTATCTTAGTGTTTAGGGTGAGGGGGGGGAGGATGGCACCCTTTTATATACCTTTCAAAATGAAAGGGAAACATAAGTGAACCACTGTGGTTAGTGTAGGTACGCGAAGTCAAGGCGGACGTCGTCGCGGCAGCGACGACGGACGCCGAGACGAGCCCGTGAAATCAAAGCGTCACCATCTTAGTGTAAGCGAAGTCGAGGCAGATTTCGTCGCGGCAGCGACGACGGACGCCGAGACGAGCTCGTGACATCAGAGCCACACCAGCTTAGTGTACGCGAAGTTGAGGCGGGCGTCGTCGCGGCAGCGACGACGGACGCTGAGACGAGTCCGTGACATCAAAGCCTCACCAGCTTAGTGTACGCGAAGTCGAGGCGGACGTCGTCGCGGGAGCGACGACGGACGGTGAGACGAGCCCGTGACATCAGAGCGTCACCAGCTATTTTAGGGTTAAGGGTGGGGGGGGGAGGATGGCACCCTTTTATATACCTTTCAAAATGAAAGGGAAACATAAGTGAACCACTGTGCTTAGAGTAAGTACGCGAAGTCAAGGCGGACGTCGTCGCGGCAGCGACGACGGACGCCGAGACGACCCCGTGACATCAGAGCCTCACCAGCTTAGTGTACGCGAAGTGGAGGCGGACGTCGTCGCGGCAGCGACGACGGACGCCGAGACGAGCCCGTGACATCAGAGCCTCACCAGCTTAGTGTACGCGAAGTCGAGGCGGACGTCGTCGCAGCAGCGACGACGGACGCCGAGACTATCCCGTGACATCAGAGCCTCACCAGTTTAGTGTACGCGAAGTCGAGGCAGACGTCGTCGCGGCAGCCAGAACGGACGCCGAGACGAGCCCGTGACATCAGAGCCTCACTAGCTTAGTGTACGCGAAGTCGAGGCGGACGTCGTCGCGGCAGCGATGACGGACGCCGAGACGAGCCCGTGACATCAGAGCCTCACCAACTTAGTGTACGCGAAGTCGAGGCGAACGTCGTCGCGACAGCGACGTCGGACGCCGAGACGAGCCCGTGACATCAGAGCCTCACCAGCTTAGTGTACGCGAAGTCGAGGCGGACGTCGTCGCGGCAGCGACGACGGACGCCGAGACGATCCCGTGACATCAAAGCCTCACCAGCTTAGTGTACGCGAAGTCGAGGCGAACGTCGTCGTGGCGGCGACGACGGACGCCGAGACGAGCCCGTGACATCAGAGCCTCACCAGCTTAGTGTACGCGAAGTCGAGGCGGACGTCGTCGCGGCAGCGACGACGGACGCCGAGATGATCCCGTGACATCAAAGCCTCACCATCTTAGTGTACGCGAAGTCGAGGAGGACATCGTCGCGGCAGCGACGACGGACGCCGAGACGAGCCCGTGACATAAGAGCCTCACCAGCTTACTGTACGAGAAGTCGAGGCGGACGTCGTCGCGGCAACGACGACGGACGCAGAGACGGGCCCGTGACATCAAAGCCTCACCAACTTGGTGTACGCGAAGTCGAGGCGGACGTCGTCGCGGCAGCGACGACGGACGCTGAGACGAGCCCGTAACATCAGAGCCTCACCAGCTATCTTACGGTTTAGGGCGGGGGGGGGTGGGAGGATGGCACCCTTTTATATACCTTTCAATGAAAGGGAAACAGAAGTGAACCACTGTGCTTAGTGTAGGTACGCGAAGTCGAGGCGGACGTCGTCGCGGCAGCGACGACGGATGCCGAGATGAGACCGTGACATCAAAGCCTCACCAGCTTAGTGCACGCGAAGTCGAGGCGGACGTCGTCGCGGCAGCGACGACGGACGCCGAGACGAGCCCGTGACATCAGAGCCTCACCAGCTTAGTGTACGCGAAGTCGAGGCGGACGTCGTCGCGGCAGCGACGACGGACGCCGAGACGAGCCCGTGACATCAGAGCCTCACCAGCTTAGTGTACGCGAAGTCGAGGCGGACGACGTCGCGGCAGTGACGACGGACGCCGAGACGAGCCCGTGACATCAGAGGCTCACCAGCTATCTTAGGGTTTAGGGTGGGGGGGGGGAGGATGGCACCCTTTTATATACCTTTCAAAATGAAAGGGAAACAGAAGTGAACCACTGTGCTTAGTGTAGGTACGCGAAGTTCAGGCGGACGTCGCCGCGGCAGCGACGACGGACGCCGAGACGAGCCCGTGACATCAAAGCCTCACCAGCTTAGTGTACGCGAAGTCGAGGCGGAAGTTATCGCGGCAGCGACGACGGACGCCGAGACGAACTCGTGACATCAGAGCCTCACCAGCTTAGTGTACGCGAAGTCGAGGCGGACGTCGTCGCGGAAGCGACGACGAACGCAGAGACGAGCCCGTGACATCAAAGCCTCACCAGCTTAGTGTACGCAAAGTTGAGGTGAACATCGTCGCGGCAGCGATGACGAACGTCGAGACGAGCCAGTGACATCAGAGCCTCACCAGCTATCTTAGGGTTTAGGGTGGGGGGGGGGGAGGATGGCACCCTTTTATATACCTTTCAAAATGAAAGGGAAACAAAAGTGATCCACTGTGGTTAGTCTAGGTACGCGAAGTCGAGGCGGACGTCGTCGCGGCAGCGACGACGGACGCCGAGACGAGCCCGTGACATCAGAGCCTCACCAGCTATCTTACGGTTTAGGGCGGGGGCGGGGGGTGGGAGGATGGCACCCTTTTATATACCTTTCAATGAAAGGGAAACATAAGTGAACCACTATGCTTAGTGTAGGTACGCGAAGTCGAGGCGGACGTCGTCACGGCAGCGACGACGGATGCCGAGATGAGACCGTGACATCAAAGCCTCACCAGCTTAGTGCACGCGAAGTCGAGGCGGACGTCGTCGCGGCAGCGACGACGGACGCCGAGACGAGCCCGTGACATCAGAGCCTCACCAGCTTAGTGTACGCGAAGTCGAGGCGGACGTCGTCGCGGCAGCGACGACGGACGCCGAGACGAGCCCGTGACATCAGAGCCTCACCAGCTTAGTGTACGCGAAGTCGAGGCGGACGACGTCGCGGCAGTGACGACGGACGCCGAGACGAGCCCGTGACATCAGAGGCTCACCAGCTATCTTAGGGTTTAGGGTGGGGGGGGGAGGATGGCACCCTTTTATATACCTTTCAAAATGAAAGGGAAACAGAAGTGAACCACTGTGCTTAGTGTAGGTACGCGAAGTTCAGGCGGACGTCGCCGCGGCAGCGACGACGGACGCCGAGACGAGCCCGTGACATCAAAGCCTCACCAGCTTAGTGTACGCGAAGTCGAGGCGGAAGTTATCGCGGCAGCGACGACGGACGCCGAGACGAACTCGTGACATCAGAGCCTCACCAGCTTAGTGTACGCGAAGTCGAGGCGGACGTCGTCGCGGAAGCGACGACGAACGCAGAGACGAGCCCGTGACATCAAAGCCTCACCAGCTTAGTGTACGCAAAGTTGAGGTGAACATCGTCGCGGCAGCGATGACGAACGTCGAGACGAGCCAGTGACATCAGAGCCTCACCAGCTATCTTAGGGTTTAGGGTGGGGGGGGGGGGAGGATGGCACCCTTTTATATACCTTTCAAAATGAAAGGGAAACAAAAGTGATCCACTGTGGTTAGTGTAGGTACGCGAAGTCGAGGCGGACGTCGTCGCGGCAGCGACGACGGACGCCGAGACGAGCCCGTGAAATCAAAGCCTCAACATCTTAGTGTAAGCGAAGTCGAGGCAGACTTCGTCGCGGCAGCGACGACGGACGTCGAGACGAGCTCGTGACATCAGAGCCACACCAGCTTAGTGTACGCGAAGTTGAGGCGGGCCTCGTCGCGGCAGCGACGACGGACGTTGAGACGAGTCCGTGACATCAGAGCCTCACCAGCTTAGTGTACGCGAAGTTGAGTCGGACGTCGTCGCGGCAGTGACGACGGACGCCGAGACGAGCCCGTGACCTCAAAGCCTCACCAGCTATCTTAGTGTTTAGGGTGAGGGGGGGGAGGATGGCACCCTTTTATATACCTTTCAAAATGAAAGGGAAACATAAGTGAACCACTGTGGTTAGTGTAGGTACGCGAAGTCAAGGCGGACGTCGTCGCGGCAGCGACGACGGACGCCGAGACGAGCCCGTGAAATCAAAGCGTCACCATCTTAGTGTAAGCGAAGTCGAGGCAGATTTCGTCGCGGCAGCGACGACGGACGCCGAGACGAGCTCGTGACATCAGAGCCACACCAGCTTAGTGTACGCGAAGTTGAGGCGGGCGTCGTCGCGGCAGCGACGACGGACGCTGAGACGAGTCCGTGACATCAAAGCCTCACCAGCTTAGTGTACGCGAAGTCGAGGCGGACGTCGTCGCGGGAGCGACGACGGACGGTGAGACGAGCCCGTGACATCAGAGCGTCACCAGCTATTTTAGGGTTAAGGGTGGGGGGGGGAGGATGGCACCCTTTTATATACCTTTCAAAATGAAAGGGAAACATAAGTGAACCACTGTGCTTAGAGTAAGTACGCGAAGTCAAGGCGGACGTCGTCGCGGCAGCGACGACGGACGCCGAGACGACCCCGTGACATCAGAGCCTCACCAGCTTAGTGTACGCGAAGTGGAGGCGGACGTCGTCGCGGCAGCGACGACGGACGCCGAGACGAGCCCGTGACATCAGAGCCTCACCAGCTTAGTGTACGCGAAGTCGAGGCGGACGTCGTCGCAGCAGCGACGACGGACGCCGAGACTATCCCGTGACATCAGAGCCTCACCAGTTTAGTGTACGCGAAGTCGAGGCAGACGTCGTCGCGGCAGCCAGAACGGACGCCGAGACGAGCCCGTGACATCAGAGCCTCACTAGCTTAGTGTACGCGAAGTCGAGGCGGACGTCGTCGCGGCAGCGATGACGGACGCCGAGACGAGCCCGTGACATCAGAGCCTCACCAACTTAGTGTACGCGAAGTCGAGGCGAACGTCGTCGCGACAGCGACGTCGGACGCCGAGACGAGCCCGTGACATCAGAGCCTCACCAGCTTAGTGTACGCGAAGTCGAGGCGGACGTCGTCGCGGCAGCGACGACGGACGCCGAGACGATCCCGTGACATCAAAGCCTCACCAGCTTAGTGTACGCGAAGTCGAGGCGAACGTCGTCGTGGCGGCGACGACGGACGCCGAGACGAGCCCGTGACATCAGAGCCTCACCAGCTTAGTGTACGCGAAGTCGAGGCGGACGTCGTCGCGGCAGCGACGACGGACGCCGAGATGATCCCGTGACATCAAAGCCTCACCATCTTAGTGTACGCGAAGTCGAGGAGGACATCGTCGCGGCAGCGACGACGGACGCCGAGACGAGCCCGTGACATAAGAGCCTCACCAGCTTACTGTACGAGAAGTCGAGGCGGACGTCGTCGCGGCAACGACGACGGACGCAGAGACGGGCCCGTGACATCAAAGCCTCACCAACTTGGTGTACGCGAAGTCGAGGCGGACGTCGTCGCGGCAGCGACGACGGACGCTGAGACGAGCCCGTAACATCAGAGCCTCACCAGCTATCTTACGGTTTAGGGCGGGGGGGGGTGGGAGGATGGCACCCTTTTATATACCTTTCAATGAAAGGGAAACAGAAGTGAACCACTGTGCTTAGTGTAGGTACGCGAAGTCGAGGCGGACGTCGTCGCGGCAGCGACGACGGATGCCGAGATGAGACCGTGACATCAAAGCCTCACCAGCTTAGTGCACGCGAAGTCGAGGCGGACGTCGTCGCGGCAGCGACGACGGACGCCGAGACGAGCCCTTGACATCAGAGCCTCACCAGCTTAGTGTACGCGAAGTCGAGGCGGACGTCGTCGCGGCAGCGACGACGGACGCCGAGACGAGCCCGTGACATCAGAGCCTCACCAGCTTAGTGTACGCGAAGTCGAGGCGGACGACGTCGCGGCAGTGACGACGGACGCCGAGACGAGCCCGTGACATCAGAGGCTCACCAGCTATCTTAGGGTTTAGGGTGGGGGGGGGGAGGATGGCACCCTTTTATATACCTTTCAAAATGAAAGGGAAACAGAAGTGAACCACTGTGCTTAGTGTAGGTACGCGAAGTTCAGGCGGACGTCGCCGCGGCAGCGACGACGGACGCCGAGACGAGCCCGTGACATCAAAGCCTCACCAGCTTAGTGTACGCGAAGTCGAGGCGGAAGTTATCGCGGCAGCGACGACGGACGCCGAGACGAACTCGTGACATCAGAGCCTCACCAGCTTAGTGTACGCGAAGTCGAGGCGGACGTCGTCGCGGAAGCGACGACGAACGCAGAGACGAGCCCGTGACATCAAAGCCTCACCAGCTTAGTGTACGCAAAGTTGAGGTGAACATCGTCGCGGCAGCGATGACGAACGTCGAGACGAGCCAGTGACATCAGAGCCTCACCAGCTATCTTAGGGTTTAGGGTGGGGGGGGGGAGGATGGCACCCTTTTATATACCTTTCAAAATGAAAGGGAAACAAAAGTGATCCACTGTGGTTAGTCTAGGTACGCGAAGTCGAGGCGGACGTCGTCGCGGCAGCGACGACGGACGCCGAGACGAGCCCGTGACATCAGAGCCTCACCAGCTATCTTACGGTTTAGGGCGGGGGCGGGGGGTGGGAGGATGGCACCCTTTTATATACCTTTCAATGAAAGGGAAACATAAGTGAACCACTATGCTTAGTGTAGGTACGCGAAGTCGAGGCGGACGTCGTCACGGCAGCGACGACGGATGCCGAGATGAGACCGTGACATCAAAGCCTCACCAGCTTAGTGCACGCGAAGTCGAGACGGACGTCGTCGCGGCAGCGACGACGGACGCCGAGACGAGCCCGTGACATCAGAGCCTCACCAGCTTAGTGTACGCGAAGTCGAGGCGGACGTCGTCGCGGCAGCGACGACGGACGCCGAGACGAGCCCGTGACATCAGAGCCTCACCAGCTTAGTGTACGCGAAGTCGAGGCGGACGACGTCGCGGCAGTGACGACGGACGCCGAGACGAGCCTGTGACATCAGAGGCTCACCAGCTATCTTAGGGTTTAGGGTGGGGGGGGGAGGATGGCACCCTTTTATATACCTTTCAAAATGAAAGGGAAACAGAAGTGAACCACTGTGCTTAGTGTAGGTACGCGAAGTTCAGGCGGACGTCGCCGCGGCAGCGACGACGGACGCCGAGACGAGCCCGTGACATCAAAGCCTCACCAGCTTAGTGTACGCGAAGTCGAGGCGGAAGTTATCGCGGCAGCGACGACGGACGCCGAGACGAACTCGTGACATCAGAGCCTCACCAGCTTAGTGTACGCGAAGTCGAGGCGGACGTCGTCGCGGAAGCGACGACGAACGCAGAGACGAGCCCGTGACATCAAAGCCTCACCAGCTTAGTGTACGCAAAGTTGAGGTGAACATCGTCGCGGCAGCGATGACGAACGTCGAGACGAGCCAGTGACATCAGAGCCTCACCAGCTATCTTAGGGTTTAGGGTGGGGGGGGGGGAGGATGGCACCCTTTTATATACCTTTCAAAATGAAAGGGAAACAAAAGTGATCCACTGTGGTTAGTGTAGGTACGCGAAGTCGAGGCGGACGTCGTCGCGGCAGCGACGACGGACGCCGAGACGAGCCCGTGAAATCAAAGCCTCAACATCTTAGTGTAAGCGAAGTCGAGGCAGACTTCGTCGCGGCAGCGACGACGGACGTCGAGACGAGCTCGTGACATCAGAGCCACACCAGCTTAGTGTACGCGAAGTTGAGGCGGGCCTCGTCGCGGCAGCGACGACGGACGTTGAGACGAGTCCGTGACATCAGAGCCTCACCAGCTTAGTGTACGCGAAGTTGAGTCGGACGTCGTCGCGGCAGCGACGACGGACGCCGAGACGAGCCCGTGACCTCAAAGCCTCACCAGCTATCTTAGTGTTTAGGGTGAGGGGGGGGAGGATGGCACCCTTTTATATACCTTTCAAAATGAAAGGGAAACATAAGTGAACCACTGTTCTTAGAGTAAGTACGCAAGTCAAGGCGGACGTCGTCGCGGCAGCGACGACGGACGCCGAGACGACCCCGTGACATCAGAGCCTCACCGGCTTAGTGTACGCGAAGTCGAGGCGGACGTTGTCGCGGCAGCGACGACGGACGCCGAGATGAGCCCGTGACATCAGAGCCTCACCACCTTAGTGTACGCGAAGTCGAGGCGGACGTCGTCGCGGCAGCGACGACGGACGCCGAGACGATCCCGTGACATCAGAGCCTCACCAGTTTAGTGTACGCGAAGTCGAGGCAGACGTCGTCGCGGCAGCCACAACGGACGCCGAGACGAGCCCGTGACATCAGAGCCTCACCAGCTTAGTGTACGCGAAGTCGAGGCGGACGTCGTCGCGGCAGCGATGACAGACGCCGAGACGAGCCCGTAACATCAGAGCCTCACCAACTATCTTAGGGTTTAGGGTGGGGGGGGGATGGCACCCTTTTATATACCTTTAAAAATGAAAGGGAAACAGAAGTGAACCACTGTGCTTAGTGAAGGTACGCGAAGTCGAGGCGGACGTCGTCGCGGCAGCGACGACGAACGCCGAGATGAGACCGTGACATCAAAGCCTCACCAGCTTAGTGTACGCGAAGTCGAGCCGAACGTCGTCGCGGCAGCGACGACGGACGCCGAGACGAGCCCGTGACATCAGAGCCTCACCAGCTTAGTGTACGCGAAGTCGAGGCGGACGTCGTCGCGACAGCGACGACGGACGCCGAGACGAGCCCGTGACATCAGAGGCTCACCAGCTATCTTAGGGTTTAGGGTGGGGGGGAGGATGGCACCCTTTTATATACCTTTCAAAATGAAAAGGAGACAGAAGTGAACCACTGTGCTTAGTGTAGGTACGCGAAGTCGAGGCGGGCGTCGTCGCGGCAGCGATGACGGACACCGAGACGAGCCCGTGAGATCAGAGCCTCACGAACTATCTTAGGGTTTAGGCTGGGGGGGATGGCACCCTTTTATATACCTTTCAAAATGAAAGGGGAACAGAAGTGAACCACTGTGCTTAGTGTAGGCACGCGAAGTCGAGGCGGACGTCGTCACGGTAGCGACGATGGACGCCGAGATGAGACCGTGACATCAAAGCCTCACCAGCTTAGTGTATGCGAAGTCGAGGCGAACGTCGTCGTGGCAGCGACGACGGACGCCGAGACGAGCCCGTGACATCAGAGCCTCACCAGCTTAGTGTACGCGAAGTCGAGGCGGACGTCATCGCGGCAGCGACGACGGACGCCGAGACGAGCCCGTGACATCAAAGCCTCACCATCATAGTGTACGCGAAGTCGAGGCAGACGTCGTCGCGGCAGCGACGACGGACGCCGAGACGAGCCCGTGACATAAGAGCCTCACCAGCTTACTGTACGAGAAGTCGAGGCGGACGTCGTCGCGGCAACGACAACGGACGCAGAGATGGGCCCATGACATCAAAGCCTCACCAACTTGGTGTACGTGAAGTCGAGGCGGACGTCGTCGCGGCAGCGACGACGGACGCTGAGACGAGCCCGTGACATCAGAGCCTCACCAGCTATCTTACGGTTTAGGGCGGGGGGGGGGGTGGGAGGATGCCACCCTTTTATATACCTTTCAAAATGAAAGGGAAACAGAAGTGAACCACTGTGCTTAGTGTAGGTACGCGAAGTCGAGGAGGACGTCGTCGCGGCAGCGACGACGGACGCCGAGATGAGACCGTGACATCAAAGCCTCACCAGCTTAGTGTACGCGAAGTCGAGGCGGACGTCGTCGCGGCAGCGACGACGGACGCCGAGACGAGCCCGTGACATCAGAGCCTCACCAGCTAAGTGTACGCGAAGTCGAGGCGGACATCGTCGCGGAAGCGATGACGAACGCCTAGACGAGCTCGTGACATCAAAGCCTCACCAGCTTAGTGTACGCGAAGTCGAGGCGGACATCGTCGCGGCAGCGATGACGAACGTCGAGACGAGCCAGTTAGTGTAGGTACCCTTTTATATACTCACCAGCTATCTTAGGGTTTAGGGTGGGGGGGGAGGATGGCACCCTTTTATATACCTTTCAAAATGAAAGGGTAACAAAAGTGATCCACTGTGGTTAGTGTAGGTACGCGAAGTCAATGCGGACGTCGTCGCGGCAGCGACGACGGACGCCGAGACGAGCCCGTGAAATCAAAGCGTCACCATCTTAGTATATGCGAAGAAGAGGCAGACTTCGTCGCGGCAGCGACGACGGACGCCGAGACGAGCTCGTGAGATCAGAGCCACACCAGCTTAGTGTACGCGAAGTTGAGGCGGGCGTCGTCGCGGCAGCGACGATGGATGCCGAGACGATCCCGTGACATTAGAGCCTCACCAACTTAGTGTACGCGAAGTCGAGGCGAACGTCGTCGCGGCAGCGACGACGGACGCCGAGACGAGCCCGTGAAATCAGAGCCTCACCAGCTTAGTGTACGCGAAGTCGAGGCGGACGTCGTCGCGGCAGCGACGACGGACGCCGAGACGATCCCGTGACATCGAAGCCTCACCATCTTAGTGTACGCGAAGTCGAGGAGGACGTCGTCGCCGCAGCGATGACGGACGCCGAGACGAGCCCGTGACATAAGAGCCTCACCAGCTTACTGTACGAGAAGTCGAGGCGGACGTCGTCGCGGCAACGACGACGGACGCAGAGACGGGCCCGTGACATCAAAGCCTCACCAGCTTAGTGTACGCAAAGTCGAGGCGAACGTCGTCGCGGCAGCGACGACGGACACCGAGACGAGCCCGTGACATCAGAGCCTCACCAGCTTAGTGTACGCGAAGTCGAGGCGGACGTCGTCGCGGCAGCGACGACGGACGCCGAGATGATCCCGTGACATCAAAGCCTCACCATCTTAGTGTACGCGAAGTCGAGGAGGACGTCGTCGCGGCAGCGACGACGAACGCCGAGACGAGCCCGTGACATAAGAGCCTCACCAGCTTACTGTACGAGAAGTCGAGGCGGACGTCGTCGCCGCAACGACGACGGACGCAGAGACGGGCCCGTGACATCAAAGCCTCACCAACTTGGTGTACGCGAAGTCGAGGCGGACGTCGTCGCGGCAACGACGACGGACGCTGAGACGAGCCCGTGACATCAGAGCCTCACCAGCTATCTTACGGTTTAGGGCGGGGGAGGGGGGTGGGAGGATGGCACCCTTTTATATACCTTTCAAAATGAAAGGGAAACAGAAGTGAACCACTGTGCTTAGTGTAGGTACGCGAAGTCGAGGCGGACGTCGTCGCGGCAGCGACGACTGACGCCGAGATGAGATCGTGACATCAAAGCCTCACCAGCTTAGTGTACGCGAAGTCGAGGCGGACGTCGTCGCGGCAGCGACGACGGACGCCGAGACGAGCCCGTGACATCAGAGCCTCACCAGCTTAGTGTACGCGAAGTCGAGGCGGACGTCGTCGCGGTAGCGACGACGAACGCTGAGACGAGCCCGTGACATCAAAGCCTCACCAGCTTAGAGTACGCGAAGTCGAGGCGGACATCGTCGCGACAGCGATGACGAACGTCGAGACGAGCCAGTGACATCAGATCCTCACCAGCTATCTTAGGGTTTAGGGTGGGGGGGGGAGGATGGCACCCTTTTATATACCTTTCAAAATGAAAGGGTAACGAAAGTGATCCACTGTGGTTAGTGTAGGTACGCGAAGTCAATGCGGACGTCGTCGCGGCAGCGACGACGGACGCCGAGACGAGCCCGTGAAATCAAAGCGTCACCATCTTAGTGTATGTGAAGTCGAGGCAGACTTCGTCGCGGCAGCGACGACGGACGCCGAGACGAGCTCGTGACATCAGAGCCACACCAGCTTAGTGTACGCGAAGTTGAGGCGGGCGTTGTCGCGGCAGCGACGATGGATGCCGAGACGATCCCGTGACATTAGAGCCTCACCAACTTAGTGTACGCGAAGTCGAGGCGAACGTCGTCGCGGCAGCGATGACGGACGCCGAGACGAGCCCGTGAAATCAGAGCCTCACCAGCTTAGTGTAAGCGAAGTCGAGGCGGACGTCGTCGCGGCAGCGACGACGGACGCCGAGACGATCCCGTGACATCGAAGCCTCACCATCTTAGTGTACGCGAAGTCGAGGAGGACGTCGTCGCGGCAGCGATGACGGACGCCGAGACGAGCCCGTGACATAAGAGCCTCACCAGCTTACTGTACGAGAAGTCGAGGCGGACGTCGTCGCGGCAACGACGACGGACGCAGAGACGAGCCCGTGACATCAGAGCCTCACCAGCTTAGTGTACGCGAAGTCGAGGCGGACGTCGTCACGGTAGCGACGACGGACGCCGAGATGAGACCGTGACATCAAAGCCTCACCAGCTTAGTGTACGCGAAGTGGAGGCGAACGTCGTCGTGGCAGCGACGACGGACGCCGAGACGAGCCCGTGACATCAGAGCCTCACCAGCTTAGTGTACGCGAAGTCGAGGCGGACGTCGTCGCGGAAGCGATGACGAACGCCTAGACGAGCTCGTGACATCAAAGCCTCACCAGCTTAGTGTACGCGAAGTCGAGGCGGACATCGTCGCGGCAGCGATGACGAACGTCGAGACGAGCCAGTGACATCAGATACTCACCAGCTATCTTAGGGTTTAGGGTGGGGGGGGAGGATGGCACCCTTTTATATACCTTTCAAAATGAAAGGGTAACAAAAGTGATCCACTGTGGTTAGTGTAGGTACGCGAAGTCAATGTGGACGTCGTCGCGGCAGCGACGACGGACGCCGAGACGAGCCCGTGAAATCAAAGCGTCACCATCTTAGTATATGCGAAGTCGAGGCAGACTTCGTCGCGGCAGCGACGACGGACGCCGAGACGAGCTCGTGACATCAGAGCCACACCAGCTTAGTGTACGCGAAGTTGAGGCGGGCGTCGTCGCGGCAGCGACGATGGATGCCGAGACGATCCCGTGACATTAGAGCCTCACCAACTTAGTGTACGCGAAGTCGAGGCGAACGTCGTCGCGGCAGCGACGACGGACGCCGAGACGAGCCCGTGAAATCAGAGCCTCACCAGCTTAGTGTACGCGAAGTCGAGGCGGACGTCGTCGCGGCAGCGACGACGGACGCCGAGACGATCCCGTGACATCGAAGCCTCACCATCTTAGTGTACGCGAAGTCGAGGAGGACGTCGTCGCGGCAGCGATGACGGACGCCGAGACGAGCCCGTGACATAAGAGCCTCACCAGCTTACTGTACGAGAAGTCGAGGCGGACGTCGTCGCGGCAACGACGACGGACGCAGAGACGGGCCCGTGACATCAAAGCCTCACCAGCTTAGTGTACGCAAAGTCGAGGCGAACGTCGTCGCGGCAGCGACGACGGACACCGAGACGAGCCCGTGACATCAGAGCCTCACCAGCTTAGTGTACGCGAAGTCGAGGCGGACGTCGTCGCGGCAGCGACGACGGACGCCGAGATGATCCCGTGACATGAAAGCCTCACCATCTTAGTGTACGCGAAGTCGAGGAGGACGTCGTCGCGGCAGCGACGACGAACGCCGAGACGAGCCCGTGACATAAGAGCCTCACCAGCTTACTGTACGAGAAGTCGAGGCGGACGTCGTCGCCGCAACGACGACGGACGCAGAGACGGGCCCGTGACATCAAAGCCTCACCAACTTGGTGTACGCGAAGTCGAGGCGGACGTCGTCGCGGCAGCGACGACGGACGCTGAGACGAGCCCGTGACATCAGAGCCTCACCAGCTATCTTACGGTTTAGGGCGGGGGAGGGGGGTGGGAGGATGGCACCCTTTTATATACCTTTCAAAATGAAAGGGAAACAGAAGTGAACCACTGTGCTTAGTGTAGGTACGCGAAGTCGAGGCGGACGTCGTCGCGGCAGCGACGACTGACGCCGAGATGAGATCGTGACATCAAAGCCTCACCAGCTTAGTGTACGCGAAGTCGAGGCGGACGTCGTCGCGGCAGCGAAGACGGACGCCGAGACGAGCCCGTGACATCAGAGCCTCACCAGCTTAGTGTACGCGAAGTCGAGGCGGACGTCGTCGCGGTAGCGACGACGAACGCTGAGATGAGCCCGTGACATCAAATCCTCACCAGCTTAGAGTACGCGAAGTCGAGGCGGACATCGTCGCGACAGCGATGACGAACGTCGAGACGAGCCAGTGACATCAGATCCTCACCAGCTATCTTAGGGTTTAGGGTGGGGGGGGGAGGATGGCACCCTTTTATATACCTTTCAAAATGAAAGGGAAACAGAAGTGAACCACTGTGCTTAGTGTAGGTACGCGAAGTTCAGGCGGACGTCGCCGCGGCAGCGACGACGGACGCCGAGACGAGCCCGTGACATCAAAGCCTCACCAGCTTAGTGTACGCGAAGTCGAGGTGGAAGTCATCGCGGCAGCGACGACGGACGCCGAGACGAGCTCGTGACATCAGAGCCTCACCAGCTTAGTGTACGCGAAGTCGAGGCAGACGACGTCGCGGAAGCGATGACGAACGCAGAGACGAGCCCGTGACATCAAAGCCTCACCAGCTTAGTGTACGCAAAGTCGAGGCGGACATCGTCGCGGCAGCGATGACGAACGTCGAGACGAGCCAGTGACATCAGAGCCTCACCAGCTATCTTAGGGTTTAGGGTGGGGGGGGAGGATGGCACCCTTTTATATACCTTTCAAAATGAAAGGGAAACAAAAGTGATCCACTGTGGTTAGTGTAGGTACGCGAAGTCGAGGCGGACGTCGTCGCGGCAGCGATGACGGACGCCGAGACGAGCCCGTGAAATCAAAGCCTCAACATCTTAGTGTAAGCGAAGTCGAGGCAGACTTCGTCGCGGCAGCGACGACGGACGCTGAGACGAGCTCGTGACATCAGAGCCACACCAGCTTAGTGTACGCGAAGTCGAGGCGGGCGTCGTCGCGGCAGCGATGACGGACGCCGAGACGAGCCCGTGAGATCAGAGCCTCACGAACTATCTTAGGGTTTAGGCTGGGGGGGATGGCACCCTTTTATATACATTTCAAAATGAAAGGGAAACAGAAGTGAACCACTGTGCTTAGTGTAGGCACGCGAAGTCGAGGCGGACGTCGTCACGGTAGCGACGACGGACGCCGAGATGAGACCGTGACATCAAAGCCTCACCAGCTTAGTGTACGCGAAGTCGAGGCGAACGTCGTCGTGGCAGCGACGACGGACGCCGAGACGAGCCCGTGACATCAGAGCCTCACCAGCTTAGTGTACGCGAAGTCGAGGCGGACGTCATCGCGGCAATGACGACGGACGCCGAGACGAGCCCGTGACATCAAAGCCTCACCATCATAGTGTACGCGAAGTCGAGGCAGACGTCGTCGCGGCAGCGACGACGGACGCCGAGACGAGCCCGTGACATAAGAGCTTCACCAGCTTACTGTACGAGAAGTCGAGGCGGACGTCGTCGCGGCAACGACGACGGACGCAGAGATGGGCCCATGACATCAAAGCCTCACCAGCTTAGTGTACGCGAAGTCGAGGCGGACATCGTCGCGGCAGCGACGACGGACGCCGAGACGAGCCCGTGACATCAGAGCCTCACCAGCTTAGTGTACGCGAAGTCGAGGCGGACGTCATCGCGGCAGCGACGACGGACGCCGAGACGAGCCCGTGACATCAAAGCCTCACCATCATAGTGTACGCGAAGTCGAGGCGGACGTCATCGCGGCAGCGACGACGGACGCCGAGACGAGCCCGTGACATCAGAGCCTCACCAGCTTAGTGTACGCGAAGTCGAGGCGGACGTCGTCGCGGCAGCGACGACGGACGCCGAGATGATCCCGTGACATCAAAGCCTCACCATCTTAGTGTACTCGAAGTCGAGGAGGACGTCGTCGCGGCAGCGACGACGGACGCCGAGACGAGCCCGTGACATCAGAGCCTAACCAGCTTAGTGTACGCGAAGTCGACGCGAACGTCGTCACGGCAGCGACGACGGACGGCGAGACGAGCCCGTGATATCAGAGCCTCACCAGCTTAGTGTACGCGAAGTCGAGGTGGACGTCGTCGCGGCAACGACGGCGGACGCAGAGACGAGCCCGTGACATCAAGGCTCACCAGCTATCTTAGGGTTTAGGGTGGGGGGGGGGGAGGATGGCACCCTTTTATATACCTTTCAAAATGAAAGGGAAACATAAGTGAACCACTGTGCTTAGTGTAGGTACGCGAAGTCGAGGCGGACGTCGTCGCGGCAGCGACGACGGACGCCGAGATGAGACCGTGACATCAAAGCCTCACCAGCTTAGTGTACGCGAAGTCGAGGCGAACGTCGTCGAGGCAGCGACGACGGACGCCGTGACGAGCCCGTGACATCAGAGCCTCACTAGCTTAGTGTACGCGAAGTCGAGGCGGACGTCATCGCGGCAGCGACGACGGACGCCGAGACGAGCCCGTGACATCAAAGCCTCACCAGCTTACTGTACGAGAAGTCGAGGTAGACGTCGTCGCGGCAGCGACGACGGACGCCGAGACGAGCCCGTGACATAAGAGCCTCACCAGCTTACTGTACGAGAAGTCGAGGCGGACGTCGTCGCGGCAACGACGACGGACGCAGAGATGGGCCCATGACATCAAAGCCTCACCAACTTGGTGTACGTGAAGTCGAGGCGGACGTCGTCGCGGCAGCGACGACGGACGCTGAGACGAGCCCGTGACATCAGAGCCTCACCAGCTATCTTACGGTTTAGGGCGGGGGGGGGGGTGGGAGGATGCCACCCTTTTATATACCTTTCAAAATGAAAGGGAAACAGAAGTGAACCACTGTGCTTAGTGTAGGTACGCGAAGTCGAGGCGGACGTCGTCGCGGCAGCGACGACGGACGCCGAGATGACACCGTGACATCAAAGCCTCACCAGCTTAGTGTACGCGAAGTCGAGGCGGACGTCGTCGCGGCAGCGACGACGGACGCCGAGACGAGCCCGTGACATCAGAGCCTCACCAGCTAAGTGTACGCGAAGTCGAGGCGGACGTCGTCGCGGAAGCGACGACGAACGCCTAGACGAGCTCGTGACATCAAAGCCTCAGCAGCTTAGTGTACGCGAAGTCGAGGCGGACATCATCGCGGCAGCGATGACGAACGTCGAGACGAGCCAGTGACATCAGATCCTCACCAGCTATCTTAGGGTTTAGGGTGGGGGGGGAGGATGGCACCCTTTTATATACCTTTCAAAATGAAAGGGTAACAAAAGTGATCCACTGTGGTTAGTGTAGGTACGCGAAGTCAAGGCGGACGTCATCGCGGCAGCGACGACGGACGCCGAGACGAGCCCGTGAAATCAAAGCGTCACCATCTTAGTGTATGCGAAGTCGAGGCAGACTTCGTCGCGGCAGTGACGACGGACGACGAGACGAGCTCGTGACATCAGAGCCACACCAGCTTAGTGTACGCGAAGTTGAGGCGGGCGTCGTCGCGGCAGCGACGACGGATGCCGAGACGAGCCCGTGACATCGAAGCCTCACCATCTTAGTGTACGCGAAGTCGAGGAGGACGTCGTCGCGGCAGCGATGACGGACGCCGAGACGAGCCCGTGACATAAGAGCCTCACCAGCTTACTGTACGAGAAGTCGAGGCGGACGTCGTCGCGGCAACGACGACGGACGCAGAGACGAGCCCGTGACATCAGAGCCTCACCAGCTTAGTGTACGCGAAGTCGAGGCGGACGTCGTCGCGGCAGCGACGACGGACGCCGAGATGATCCCATGACATCAAAGCCTCACCATCTTAGTGTACGCGAAGTCGAGGAGGACGTCGTCGCGGCAGCGACGACGGACGCCGAGACGAGCCCGTGACATAAGAGCCTCACCAGCTTACTGTACGAGAAGTCGAGGCGGACGTCGTCGCCGCAACGACGACGGACGCAGAGACGGGCCCGTGACATCAAAGCCTCACCAACTTGGTGTACGCGAAGTCGAGGCGGACGTCGTCGCGGCAGCGGCGACGGACGCTGAGACGAGCCCGTGACATCAGAGCCTCACCAGCTATCTTACGGTTTAGGGCGGGGGAGGGGGGTGGGAGGATGGCACCCTTTTATATACCTTTCAAAATGAAAGGGAAACAGAAGTGAACCACTGTGCTTAGTGTAGGTACGCGAAGTCGAGGCGGACGTCGTCGCGGCAGCGACGACTGACGCCGAGATGAGATCGTGACATCAAAGCCTCACCAGCTTAGTGTACGCGAAGTCGAGGCGGACGTCGTCGCGGCAGCGACGACGGACGCCGAGACGAGCCCGTGACATCAGAGCCTCACCAGCTTAGTGTACGCGAAGTCGAGGCGGACGTCGTCGCGGTAGCGACGACGAACGCTGAGATGAGCCCGTGACATCAAATCCTCACCAGCTTAGAGTACGCGAAGTCGAGGCGGACATCGTCGCGACAGCGATGACGAACGTCGAGACGAGCCAGTGACATCAGATCCTCACCAGCTATCTTAGGGTTTAGGGTGGGGGGGGGAGGATGGCACCCTTTTATATACCTTTCAAAATGAAAGGGAAACAGAAGTGAACCACTGTGCTTAGTGTAGGTACGCGAAGTTCAGGCGGACGTCGCCGCGGCAGCGACGACGGACGCCGAGACGAGCCCGTGACATCAAAGCCTCACCAGCTTAGTGTACGCGAAGTCGAGGTGGAAGTCATCGCGGCAGCGACGACGGACGCCGAGACGAGCTCGTGACATCAGAGCCTCACCAGCTTAGTGTACGCGAAGTCGAGGCAGACGACGTCGCGGAAGCGATGACGAACGCAGAGACGAGCCCGTGACATCAAAGCCTCACCAGCTTAGTGTACGCAAAGTCGAGGCGGACATCGTCGCGGCAGCGATGACGAACGTCGAGACGAGCCAGTGACATCAGAGCCTCACCAGCTATCTTAGGGTTTAGGGTGGGGGGGGAGGATGGCACCCTTTTATATACCTTTCAAAATGAAAGGGAAACAAAAGTGATCCACTGTGGTTAGTGTAGGTACGCGAAGTCGAGGCGGACGTCGTCGCGGCAGCGATGACGGACGCCGAGACGAGCCCGTGAAATCAAAGCCTCAACATCTTAGTGTAAGCGAAGTCGAGGCAGACTTCGTCGCGGCAGCGACGACGGACGCTGAGACGAGCTCGTGACATCAGAGCCACACCAGCTTAGTGTACGCGAAGTCGAGGCGGGCGTCGTCGCGGCAGCGATGACGGACGCCGAGACGAGCCCGTGAGATCAGAGCCTCACGAACTATCTTAGGGTTTAGGCTGGGGGGGATGGCACCCTTTTATATACATTTCAAAATGAAAGGGAAACAGAAGTGAACCACTGTGCTTAGTGTAGGCACGCGAAGTCGAGGCGGACGTCGTCACGGTAGCGACGACGGACGCCGAGATGAGACCGTGACATCAAAGCCTCACCAGCTTAGTGTACGCGAAGTCGAGGCGAACGTCGTCGTGGCAGCGACGACGGACGCCGAGACGAGCCCGTGACATCAGAGCCTCACCAGCTTAGTGTACGCGAAGTCGAGGCGGACGTCATCGCGGCAATGACGACGGACGCCGAGACGAGCCCGTGACATCAAAGCCTCACCATCATAGTGTACGCGAAGTCGAGGCAGACGTCGTCGCGGCAGCGACGACGGACGCCGAGACGAGCCCGTGACATAAGAGCTTCACCAGCTTACTGTACGAGAAGTCGAGGCGGACGTCGTCGCGGCAACGACGACGGACGCAGAGATGGGCCCATGACATCAAAGCCTCACCAGCTTAGTGTACGCGAAGTCGAGGCGGACATCGTCGCGGCAGCGACGACGGACGCCGAGACGAGCCCGTGACATCAGAGCCTCACCAGCTTAGTGTACGCGAAGTCGAGGCGGACGTCATCGCGGCAGCGACGACGGACGCCGAGACGAGCCCGTGACATCAAAGCCTCACCATCATAGTGTACGCGAAGTCGTGGCGGACGTCATCGCGGCAGCGACGACGGACGCCGAGACGAGCCCGTGACATCAGAGCCTCACCAGCTTAGTGTACGCGAAGTCGAGGCGGACGTCGTCGCGGCAGCGACGACGGACGCCGAGATGATCCCGTGACATCAAAGCCTCACCATCTTAGTGTACTCGAAGTCGAGGAGGACGTCGTCGCGGCAGCGACGACGGACGCCGAGACGAGCCCGTGACATCAGAGCCTAACCAGCTTAGTGTACGCGAAGTCGACGCGGACGTCGTCACGGCAGCGACGACGGACGGCGAGACGAGCCCGTGATATCAGAGCCTCACCAGCTTAGTGTACGCGAAGTCGAGGTGGACGTCGTCGCGGCAACGACGGCGGACGCAGAGACGAGCCCGTGACATCAAGGCTCACCAGCTATCTTAGGGTTTAGGGTGGGGGGGGAGGATGGCACCCTTTTATATACCTTTCAAAATGAAAGGGAAACATAAGTGAACCACTGTGCTTAGTGTAGGTACGCGAAGTCGAGGCGGACGTCGTCGCGGCAGCGACGACGGACGCCGAGATGAGACCGTGACATCAAAGCCTCACCAGCTTAGTGTACGCGAAGTCGAGGCGAACGTCGTCGAGGCAGCGACGACGGACGCCGTGACGAGCCCGTGACATCAGAGCCTCACCAGCTTAGTGTACGCGAAGTCGAGGCGGACGTCATCGCGGCAGCGACGACGGACGCCGAGACGAGCCCGTGACATCAAAGCCTCACCAGCTTACTGTACGAGAAGTCGAGGTAGACGTCGTCGCGGCAGCGACGACGGACGCCGAGACGAGCCCGTGACATAAGAGCCTCACCAGCTTACTGTACGAGAAGTCGAGGCGGACGTCGTCGCGGCAACGACGACGGACGCAGAGATGGGCCCATGACATCAAAGCCTCACCAACTTGGTGTACGTGAAGTCGAGGCGGACGTCGTCGCGGCAGCGACGACGGACGCTGAGACGAGCCCGTGACATCAGAGCCTCACCAGCTATCTTACGGTTTAGGGCGGGGGGGGGGGTGGGAGGATGCCACCCTTTTATATACCTTTCAAAATGAAAGGGAAACAGAAGTGAACCACTGTGCTTAGTGTAGGTACGCGAAGTCGAGGCGGACGTCGTCGCGGCAGCGACGACGGACGCCGAGATGAGACCGTGACATCAAAGCCTCACCAGCTTAGTGTACGCGAAGTCGAGGCGGACGTCGTCGCGGCAGCGACGACGGACGCCGAGACGAGCCCGTGACATCAGAGCCTCACCAGCTAAGTGTACGCGAAGTCGAGGCGGACGTCGTCGCGGAAGCGACGACGAACGCCTAGACGAGCTCGTGACATCAAAGCCTCAGCAGCTTAGTGTACGCGAAGTCGAGGCGGACATCATCGCGGCAGCGATGACGAACGTCGAGACGAGCCAGTGACATCAGATCCTCACCAGCTATCTTAGGGTTTAGGGTGGGGGGGGAGGATGGCACCCTTTTATATACCTTTCAAAATGAAAGGGTAACAAAAGTGATCCACTGTGGTTAGTGTAGGTACGCGAAGTCAAGGCGGACGTCGTCGCGGCAGCGACGACGGACGCCGAGACGAGCCCGTGAAATCAAAGCGTCACCATCTTAGTGTATGCGAAGTCGAGGCAGACTTCGTCGCGGCAGTGACGACGGACGACGAGACGAGCTCGTGACATCAGAGCCACACCAGCTTAGTGTACGCGAAGTTGAGGCGGGCGTCGTCGCGGCAGCGACGACGGATGCCGAGACGAGCCCGTGACATCAGAGCCTCACCAACTTAGTGTACGCGAAGTCGAGGCGAACGTCGTCGCGGCAGCGACGACGGACGCCGAGACGAGCCCGTGACATCAGAGCCTCACCAGCTTAGTGTACGCGAAGTCGAGGCGGACGTCGTCGCGGCAGCGACGACGGACACCGAGACGAGCCCGTGACATCAGAGCCTCACCAGCTTAGTGTACGCGAAGTCGAGGCGGACGTCGTCGCGGCAGCGACGACGGACGCCGAGATGATCCCGTGACATCAAAGCCTCACCATCTTAGTGTACTCGAAGTCGAGGAGGACGTCAACGCGGCAGCGACGACGGACGCCGAGACGAGCCCGTGACATCAGAGCCTAACCAGCTTAGTGTACGCGAAGTCGACGCGGACGTCGTCACGGCAGCGACGACGGACGGCGAGACGAGCCCGTGATATCAGAGCCTCACCAGCTTAGTGTACGCGAAGTCGAGGTGGACGTCGTCGCGGCAACGACGGCGGACGCAGAGAGGAGCCCGTGACATCAAAGCCTCACCAGCTTAGTGTACGCGAAGTCGAGGCGGACGTCAACGCGGCAGCGACGACGGACGCCAAGACGAGCCCGTGACATCAAGGCTCACCAGCTATCTTAGGGTTTAGGGTGGGGGGGGAGGATGGCACCCTTTTATATACCTTTCAAAATGAAAGGGAAACAGAAGTGAACCACTGTGCTTAGTGTAGGTACGCGAAATCGAGGCATACGTCGTCGCGGCAGCGACGACGGACGCCGAGACGAGCCCGTGACATCAAAGCCTCACCAGCTTAGTGTACGCGAAGTCGAGGCGGACGTCGTCGCGGCAGCGACGACGGACGCCGAGATGAGACTGTGACATCAAAGCCTCACCAGCTTACTGTACGCGAAGTCGAGGCGGACATCGTCGCGGCAGCGACGACGGACGCCGAGACCAGCCCGTGACATCAGAGCCTCACCAGCTTAGTGTACGCGAAGTCGAGGCGGACGTCGACGCGGCAGCGACGACGTATGCCTCGATTTCGCGTACCTACACTAAGAGCCCGTGACATCAGAGCCTCACCAGCTTAGTGTACGCGAAGTCGAGGCGGACGTCGACGCGGCAGCGACGACGGACGCCGAGACGAGCCCGTGACATAAGAGACTCACCATCTTACTGTACTAGAAGTCGAGGCGGACGTCGTCGCGGCAACGACGACGGACGCAGAGACGAGCCCGTGTCATCAAAGCCTCACCATCTTAGTGTACGCGAAGTCGAGGCGGACGTCGTCGCGGCAGCGACGACGGACGCCGAGACGAGCGCGTGACATAAGAGCCTCACCATCTTACTGTACGAGAAGTCGAGGCGGACGTCGTCGCGGCAACGACGACAGACGCAGAGACAAGCCCGTGACATCAAAGCCTCACCAGCTTAGTGTACGCGAAGTCGAGGCGGACGTCGACGCGGCAGCGACGACGGACGCCGAGACGAGCCCGTAACATCAGAGGCTCACCAGCTATCTTAGGGTTTAGGGTGGGGGGGGAGGATGGCACCCTTTTATATACCTTTCAAAATGAAAGGGAAACAGAAGTGAACCACTGTGCTTAGTGTAGGTACGCGAAGTCGAGGCATACGTCATCGCGGCAGCGACGACGGACGCCGAGACGAGCCCGTGACATCAAAGCCTCACCAGCTTAGTGTACGCGAAGGCGAGGCGGACGTCGTCGCGGCAGCGACGACGGACGCCGAGACGAGTCTGTGACATCAAAGCCTCACCAGCTTAGTGTACGCGAAGTCGAGGCGGACGTCGTCACGGCAGCGACGACGGACGGCGAGACGAGCCCGTGATATCAGAGCCTCACCAGCTTAGTGTACGCGAAGTCGAGGTGGACGTCGTCGCGGCAACGACGACGGACGCCGAGACGAGCCCGTGACATCAGAGCCTAACCAGCTTAGTGTACGCGAAGTCGACGCGGACGTCGTCACGGCAGCGACGACGGACGGCGAGACGAGCCCGTGATATCAGAGCCTCACCAGCTTAGTGTACGCGAAGTCGAGGTGGACGTCGTCACGGCAACGACGGCGGACGCAGAGACGAGCCCGTGACATCAAAGCCTCACCAGCTTAGTGTACGCGAAGTCGAGGCGGACGTCAACGCGGCAGCGACGACGGACGCCAAGACGAGCCCGTGACATCAAGGCTCACCAGCTATCTTAGGGTTTAGGGTGGGGGGGAGGATGGCACCCTTTTATATACCTTTCAAAATGAAAGGGAAACAGAAGTGAACCACTGTGCTTAGTGTAGGTACGCGAAGTCGAGGCATACGTCGTCGCGGCAGCGACGACGGACGCCGAAAAGAGCCCGTGACATCAAAGCCTCACCAGCTTAGTGTACGCGAAGTCGAGGCGGATGTCGTCGCGGCAGCGACGACGGACGCCGATATGAGACTGTGACATCAAAGCCTCACCAGCTTAGTGTACGCAAAGTCGAGGCGGACGTCGTCGCAGCAGCGATGACGGACGCCGAGACGAGCCCGTGACATCAGAGCCTCACCAGCTTAGTGTACGCGAAGTCGAGGAGGACGTCGTCGCGGCAGCGACGACGGACGCCGAGACGAGCCCGTGTCATCAAAGCCTCACCATCTTAGTGTACGCGAAGTCGAGGCGGACGTCGTCGCGGCAGCGACGACGGACGCCGAGACGAGCCCGTGTCATCAAAGCCTCACCATCTTAGTGTACGCGAAGTCGAGGTGGACGTCGTCGCGGCAGCGACGACGGACGCCGAGACGAGCCTGTGACATCAAAGCCTCACCAGCTTAGTGTACGCGAAGTCGAGGTGGACGTCGTCGCGGCAACGACGACGGACGCCGAGACGAGCCCGTGACATCAGAGCCTCACCAGCTTTGTGTATGCGAACTCGAGGCAGACGTCGTCGCGGCAGCGACGACAGACGCCGAGACGAGCCCGTGACATCAAAGCCTCGCCATCTTAGTGTACGCGAAGTCGAGGCGGATGTCGTCGCGGCAGCGACGACGGACGGCGAGACGAGCCCGTGACATCTGAGGCTCACCAGCTATCTTAGGGTTTAGCGTGGGGGGGGGGATGGCACCCTTTTATATACCTTTCAAAATGAAAGGGAAACAGAAGCGAACCACTGTGCTTAGTGTAGGTACGCGAAGTTGAGGCGGACATCGCCTCGGCAGCGACGCCGGACGCCGAGACGAGCCCGTGACATCAATGCCTCACCAGCTTAGTGTACGCGAAGTCGAGGAGGAAGTCGTCGCGGCAGCGACGACGGACGCCGAGACGAGCTCGTGACATCAGAGCCTCACCAGCTTAGTGTACGCGAAGTCGAGGCGGACGTCGTCGCGGAAGCGACGACAAATGCCGAGCCGAGCCCGTGACATCAAAGCCTCACCAGCTTAGTGTACGTGAAGTCGAGGCGGACGTCGACGCGGCAGCAACGACGGACGCCGAGACGAGCCCGTGACATCAGAGGCTCACCAGCTATCTTAGGGTTTAGGGTGGGGGGGGAGGATGGCACCCTTTTATATACCTTTCAAAATGAAAGGGAAACAGAAGTGAACCACTGTGCTTAGTGTAGGTACGCGAAATCGAGGCATACGTCGTCGCGGCAGCGACGACGGACGCCGAGACGAGCCCGTGACATCAAAGCCTCACCAGCTTAGTGTACGCGAAGTCGAGGCGGACGTCGTCGCGGCAGCGACGACGGACGCCGAGATGAGACTGTGACATCAAAGCCTCACCAGCTTACTGTACGCGAAGTCGAGGCGGACGTCGTCGCGGTAGCGACGACGGACGCCGAGACGAGCACGTGACATCAGAGCCTAACCAGCTTAGTGTACACGAAGTCGACGCGGACGTCGTCACGGCAGCGACGACGGACGGCGAGACGAGCCCGTGATATCAGAGCCTCACCAGCTTATTGTACGCGAAGTCGAGGTGGACGTCGTCACGGCAACGACGGCGGACGCAGAGACGAGCCCGTGACATCAAAGCCTCACCAGCTTAGTGTACGCGAAGTCGAGGCGGACGTCAGCGCGGCAGCGACGACGGACGCCAAGACGAGCCCGTGACATCAAGGCTCACCAGCTATCTTAGGGTTTAGGGTGGGGGGGAGGATGGCACCCTTTTATATACCTTTCAAAATGAAAGGGAAATAGAAGTGAACCACTGTGCTTAGTGTAGGTACGCGAAGTCGAGGCATACGTCGTCGCGGCAGCGACGACGGACGCCGAAAAGAGCCCGTGACATCAAAGCCTCACCAGCTTAGTGTACGCGAAGTCGAGGCGGACGTCGTCGCGGCAGCGACGACGGACGCCGATATGAGACGGACGCCGAGACGAGCTTGTGACATCAAAGCCTGTGACATCAAAGCCTCACCAGCTTAGTGTACGCGAAGTCGAGGCGGACGTCGTCACGGCAGCGACGACGGACGGCGAGACGAGCCCGTGATATCAGAGCCTCACCAGCTTAGTGTACGCGAAGTCGAGGTGGACGTCGTCGCGGCAACGACGACGGACGCCGAGACGAGCCCGTGACATCAGAGCCTCACCAGCTTTGTGTATGCAAACTCGAGGCGGACGTCGTCGCGGCAGCGACGACAGACGCCGAGACGAGCCCGTGACATCAAAGCCTCGCCATCTTAGTGTACGCGAAGTCGAGGCGGATGTCGTCGCGGCAGCGACGACGGACGGCGAGACGAGCCCGTGTCATCTGAGGCTCACCAGCTATCTTAGGGTTTAGCGTGGGGGGGGGATGGCACCCTTTTATATACCTTTCAAAATGAAAGGGAAACAGAAGCGAACCACTGTGCTTAGTGTAGGTACGCGAAGTTGAGGCGGACATCTCCTCGGCAGCGACGCCGGACGCCGAGACGAGCCCGTGACATCAATGCCTCACCAGCTTAGTGTACGCGAAGTCGAGGAGGAAGTCGTCGCGGCAGCGACGACGGACGCCGAGACGAGCTCGTGACATCAGAGCCTCACCAGCTTAGTGTACGCGAAGTCGAGGCGGACGTCGTCGCGGAAGCGACGACAAATGCCGAGCCGAGCCCGTGACATCAAAGCCTCACCAGCTTAGTGTACGCGAAGTCGAGGCGGACATCGTCGCGGCAGCGATGACAAACGTCGAGACGAGCCAGTGACATCAGAGCCTCACCAGCTATCTTAGGGTTTAGGGTGGGGGGAGGATGGCACCCTTTTATATACCTTTCAAAATGAAAGGGAAACAAAAGTGATCCACTGTGGTTAGTGTAGGTACGCGAAGTCGAGGCGGACGTCGTCGTGGCAGCGACGACGGACGCCGAGACGAGCCCGTGAAATAAAAGCCTCACCATCTTAGTGTAAGCGAAGTCGAGGCAGACTTCGTCGCGGCAGCGACGACGGACGCCGAGACGAGCTCGTGACATCAGAGCCACACCAGCTTAGTGTACGCGAAGTTGAGGCGGGCGTCTTCGCGGCAACGACGGCGGACGCAGAGACGAGCCCGTGACATCAAAGCCTCACCAGCTTAGTGTACGCGAAGTGGAGGCGGACGTCAACGCGGCAGCGACGACGGACGCCAAGACGAGCCCGTGACATCAGAGGCTCACCAGCTATCTTAGGGTTTAGGGTGGGGGGGGAGGATGGCACCCTTTTATATACCTTTCAAAATGAAAGGGAAACAGAAGTGAACCACTGTGCTTAGTGTAGGTACGCGAAGTCGAGGCATACGTCGTCGCGGCAGCGACGACGGACGGCGAGACGAGCCCGTGACATCAAAGCCTCACCAGCTTAGTGTACGCGAAGTCGAGGCGGACGTCGTCGCGGCAGCGACGACTGACGCCGATATGAGACCGTGACATCAAAGCCTCACCAGCTTAGTGTACGCAAAGTCGAGGCGGACGTCGTCGCAGCAGCGATGACGGACGCCGAGACGAGCCCGTGACATCAGAGCCTCACCAGCTTAGTGTACGCGAAGTCGAGGCGGACGTCGTCGCGGCAGCGACGACGGACGCCGAGACGAGCCCGTGTCATCAAAGCCTCACCATCTTAGTGTACGCGAAGTCGAGGCGGACGTCGTCGCGGCAGCGACGACGGACGCCGAGACGAGCCCGTGAAATCAAAGCCTCACCATCTTAGTGTAAGCGAAGTCGAGGCAGACTTCGTCGCGGCAGCGACGACGGACGCCGAGACGAGCTCGTGACATCAGAGCCACACCAGCTTAGTGTACGCGAAGTTGAGGCGGGCGTCGTCGCGGCATCGACGACGGACGCTGAGACGAGTCCGTGACATCAGAGCCTCACCAGCTTAGTGTACGCGAAGTCGAGGCGGACGTCGTCGCGGCAACGACGGCGGACGCAGAGACGAGCCCGTGACATCAAAGCCTCACCAGCTTAGTGTACGCGAAGTCGAGGCGGATGTCGACGCGGCAGCGACGACGGACGCCGAGATGAGCCCGTGACATCAGAGGCTCACCAGCTATCTTAGGGTTTAGGGTGGGGGGGAGGATGGCACCCTTTTATATACCTTTCAAAATGAAAGGGAAACATAAGTGAACCACTGTGCTTAGTGTAGGTACGCGAAGTCGAGGCATACGTCGTCCCGGCAGCGACGACGGACGCCGAGACGAGCCCGTGACATCAAAGCCTCACCACCTTAGTGTACGCGAAGTCGAGGCGGACGTCGTCGTGGCAGCGACGACTGACGCCGATATGAGACCGTGACATCAAAGCCTCACCAGCTTAGTGTACGCAAAGTCGAGGCGGACGTCGTCGCAGCAGCGATGACGGACGCCGAGACGAGCCCGTGACATCAGAGCCTCACCAGCTTAGTGTACGCGAAGTCGAGGCGGACGTCGTCGCGGCAGCGACGACGGACGCCGAGACGAGCCCGTGTCATCAAAGCCTCACCATCTTAGTGTAAGCGAAGTCGAGGCAGACTTCGTCGCGGCAGCGACGACGGACGCCGAGACGAGCTCGTGACATCAGAGCCACACCAGCTTAGTGTACGCGAAGTTGAGGCGGGCGTCGTCGCGGCATCGACGACGGACGCTGAGACGAGTCCGTGACATCAGAGCCTCACCAACTTAGTGTACGCGAAGTCGAGGCGGACGTCGTCGCGGCAACGATGGCGGACGCAGAGACGAGCCCGTGACATCAAAGCCTCACCAGCTTAGTGTACGCGAAGTCGAGGCGGACGTCGACGCGGCAGCGACGACGGACGCCGAGACGAGCCCGTGACATCAGAGGCTCACCAGCTATCTTAGTGTTTAGGGTGGGGGGGAGGATGGCACCCTTTTATATACCTTTCAAAATGAAAGGGAAACAGAAGTGAACCACTGTGCTTAGTGTAGGTACGCGAAGTCGAGGCATACGTCGTCGCGGCAGCGACGACGGACGCCGAGACGAGCCCGTGACATCAAAGCCTCACCAGCTTAGTGTACGCGAAGTCGAGGCGGACGTCGTCGTGGCAGCGACGACTGACGCCGATATGAGACCGTGACATCAAAGCCTCACCAGCTTAGTGTACGCAAAGTCGAGGCGGACGTCGTCGCAGCAGCGATGACGGACGCCGAGACGAGCCCGCGACATCAGAGCCTCACCAGCTTAGTGTACGCGAAGTCGAGGCGGACGTCGTCGCGGCAGCGACGACGGACGCCGAGACGAGCCCGTGTCATCAAAGCCTCACCATCTTAGTGTACGCGAAGTCGAGGCGGACGTCGTCGCGGCAGCGACGACGGACGCCGAGACGAGCCCGTGAAATCAAAGCCTCACCATCTTAGTGTAAGCGAAGTCGAGGCAGACTTCGTCGCGGCAGCGACGACGGACGCCGAGACGAGCTCGTGACATCAGAGCCACACCAGCTTAGTGTACGCGAAGTTGAGGCGGGCGTCGTCGCGGCATCGACGACGGACGCTGAGACGAGTCCGTGACATCAGAGCCTCACCAGCTTAGTGTACGCGAAGTCGAGGCGGACGTCGTCGCGGCAACGACGGCGGACGCAGAGACGAGCCCGTGACATCAAAGCCTCACCAGCTTAGTGTACGCGAAGTCGAGGCGGACGTCGACGCGGCAGCGACGACGGACGCCGAGACGAGCCCGTGACATCAGAGGCTCACCAGCTATCTTAGGGCTTAGGGTGGGGGGGAGGATGGCACCCTTTTATATACCTTTCAAAATGAAAGGGAAACAGAAGTGAACCACTGTGCTTAGTGTAGGTACGCGAAGTCGAGGCATACGTCGTCGCGGCAGCGACGACGGACGCCGAGACGAGCCCGTGACATCAAAGCCTCACCAGCTTAGTGTACGCGAAGTCGAGGCGGACGTCGACGTGGCAGCGACGACTGACGCCGATATGAGACCGTGACATCAAAGCCTCACCAGCTTAGTGTACGCAAAGTCGAGGCGGACTTCGTCGCAGCAGCGATGACGGACGCCGAGACGAGCCCGTGACATCAGAGCCTCACCAGCTTAGTGTACGCGAAGTCGAGGCGGACGTCGTCGCGGCAGCGACGACGGACGCCGAGACGAGCCCGTGTCATCAAAGCCTCACCATCTTAGTGTACGCGAAGTCGAGGCGGACGTCGTCGCGGCAGCGACGACGGACGCCGAGACGAGCCCGTGAAATCAAAGCCTCACCATCTTAGTGTAAGCGAAGTCGAGGCAGACTTCGTCGCGGCAGCGACGACGGACGCCGAGACGAGCTCGTGACATCAGAGCCACACCAGCTTAGTGTACGCGAAGTTGAGGCGGGCGTCGTCGCGGCATCAACGACGGACGCTGAGACGAGTCCGTGACATCAGAGCCTCACCAGCTTAGTGTACGCGAAGTCGAGGCGGACGTCGTCGCGGCAACGACGGCGAACGCAGAGACGAGCCCGTGACATCAAAGCCTCACCAGCTTAGTGTACGCGAAGTCGAGGCGGACGTCGACGCGGCAGCGACGACGGACGCCGAGACGAGCCCGTGACATCAGAGGCTCACCAGCTATCTTAGGGTTTAGGGTGGGGGGGAGGATGGTACCCTTTTATATACCTTTCAAAATGAAAGGGAAACAGAAGTGAACCACTGTGCTTAGTGTAGGTACGCGAAGTCGAGGCATACGTCGTCGCGGCAGCGACGACGGACGCCGAGACGAGCCCGTGACATCAAAGCCTCACCAGCTTAGTGTACGCGAAGTCGAGGCGGACGTCGTCGCGGCAGCGACGACTGACGCCGATATGAGACCGTGACATCAAAGCCTCACCAGCTTAGTGTACGCAAAGTCGAGGCGGACGTCGTCGCAGCAGCGATGACGGACGCCGAGACGAGCCCGTGACATCAGAGCCTCACCAGCTTAGTGTACGCGAAGTCGAGGCGGACGTCGTCGCGGCAGCGACGACGGACGCCGAGACGAGCCCGTGTCATCAAAGCCTCACCATCTTAGTGTACGCGAAGTCGAGGCGGACGTCGTCGCGGCAGCGACGACGGACGCCGAGACGAGCCCGTGAAATCAAAGCCTCACCATCTTAGTGTAAGCGAAGTCGAGGCAGACTTCGTCGCGGCAGCGACGACGGACGCCGAGACGAGCTCGTGACATCAGAGCCACACCAGCTTAGTGTACGCGAAGTTGAGGCGGGCGTCGTCGCGGCATCGACGACGGACGCTGAGACGAGTCCGTGACATCAGAGCCTCACCAGCTTAGTGTACGCGAAGTCGAGGCGGACGTCGTCGCGGCAACGACGGCGGACGCAGAGACGAGCCCGTGACATCAGAGGCTCACCAGCTATCTTAGGGTTTAGGGTGGGGGGGGAGGATGGCACCCTTTTATATACCTTTCAAAATGAAAGGGAAACAGAAGTGAACCACTGTGCTTAGTGTAGGTACGCGAAGTCGAGGCATACGTCGTCGCGGCAGCGACGACGGACGCCGAGACGAGCCCGTGACATCAAAGCCTCACCAGCTTAGTGTACGCGAAGTCGAGGCGGACGTCGTCGTGGCAGCGACGACTGACGCCGATATGAGACCGTGACATCAAAGCCTCACCAGCTTAGTGTACGCAAAGTCGAGGCGGACGTCGTCGCAGCAGCGATGACGGACGCCGAGACGAGCCCGCGACATCAGAGCCTCACCAGCTTAGTGTACGCGAAGTCGAGGCGGACGTCGTCGCGGCAGCGACGACGGACGCCGAGACGAGCCCGTGTCATCAAAGCCTCACCATCTTAGTGTACGCGAAGTCGAGGCGGACGTCGTCGCGGCAGCGACGACGGACGCCGAGACGAGCCCGTGTCATCAAAGCCTCACCATCTTAGTGTACGCGAAGTCGAGGCGGACGTCGTCGCGGCAGCGACGACGGACGCCGAGACGAGCCCGTGAAATCAAAGCCTCACCATCTTAGTGTAAGCGAAGTCGAGGCAGACTTCGTCGCGGCAGCGACGACGGACGCCGAGACGAGCTCGTGACATCAGAGCCACACCAGCTTAGTGTACGCGAAGTTGAGGCGGGCGTCGTCGCGGCATCAACGACGGACGCTGAGACGAGTCCGTGACATCAGAGCCTCACCAGCTTAGTGTACGCGAAGTCGAGGCGGACGTCGTCGCGGCAACGACGGCGAACGCAGAGACGAGCCCGTGACATCAAAGCCTCACCAGCTTAGTGTACGCGAAGTCGAGGCGGACGTCGACGCGGCAGCGACGACGGACGCCGAGACGAGCCCGTGACATCAGAGGCTCACCAGCTATCTTAGGGTTTAGGGTGGGGGGGAGGATGGTACCCTTTTATATACCTTTCAAAATGAAAGGGAAACAGAAGTGAACCACTGTGCTTAGTGTAGGTACGCGAAGTCGAGGCATACGTCGTCGCGGCAGCGACGACGGACGCCGAGACGAGCCCGTGACATCAAAGCCTCACCAGCTTAGTGTACGCGAAGTCGAGGCGGACGTCGTCGCGGCAGCGACGACTGACGCCGATATGAGACCGTGACATCAAAGCCTCACCAGCTTAGTGTACGCAAAGTCGAGGCGGACGTCGTCGCAGCAGCGATGACGGACGCCGAGACGAGCCCGTGACATCAGAGCCTCACCAGCTTAGTGTACGCGAAGTCGAGGCGGACGTCGTCGCGGCAGCGACGACGGACGCCGAGACGAGCCCGTGTCATCAAAGCCTCACCATCTTAGTGTACGCGAAGTCGAGGCGGACGTCGTCGCGGCAGCGACGACGGACGCCGAGACGAGCCCGTGAAATCAAAGCCTCACCATCTTAGTGTAAGCGAAGTCGAGGCAGACTTCGTCGCGGCAGCGACGACGGACGCCGAGACGAGCTCGTGACATCAGAGCCACACCAGCTTAGTGTACGCGAAGTTGAGGCGGGCGTCGTCGCGGCATCGACGACGGACGCTGAGACGAGTCCGTGACATCAGAGCCTCACCAGCTTAGTGTACGCGAAGTCGAGGCGGACGTCGTCGCGGCAACGACGGCGGACGCAGAGACGAGCCCGTGACATCAGAGGCTCACCAGCTATCTTAGGGTTTAGGGTGGGGGGGGGAGGATGGCACCCTTTTATATACCTTTCAAAATGAAAGGGAAACAGAAGTGAACCACTGTGCTTATTGTAGGTACGCGAAGTCGAGGCATACGTTGTCGCGGCAGCGACGACGGACGCCGAGACGAGCCCGTGACATCAAAGCCTCACCAGCTTAGTGTACGCGAAGTCGAGGCGGACGTCATCGCGGCAACGACGGCGGACGCAGAGACGAGCCCGTGACATCAAAGCCTCACCAGATTAGTGTACGCGAAGTCGAGGCGGACGTCGACGCGGCAGCGACGACGGACGCCGAGACGAGCCCGTGACATCAGAGGCTCACCAGCTATCTTAGGGTTTAGGGTGGGGGGGAGGATGGCACCCTTTTATATACCTTCCAAAATGAAAGGGAAACAGAAGTGAACCACTGTGCTTAGTGTAGGTACGCGAAGTCGAGGCATACGTCGTCGCGGCAGCGACGACGGACGCCGAGACGAGCCCGTGACATCAAAGCCTCACCAGCTTAGTGTACGCGAAGTCGAGGCAGACGTCGTCGCGGCAGCGACGACGGACGCCGAGATGAGACTGTGACATCAAAGCCTCACCAGCTTAGTGTACGCGAAGTCGAGGCGAACGTCGTCGCGGCAGCGACGACGGACGCCGAGACGAGCCCGTGACATCAGAGCCTCACCAGCTTAGTGTAGGCGAAGTCGAGGCGGACGTCGTCGCGGCAGCGACGACGGACGCCGAGACGAGCCCGTGACATCAGAGCCTCACCAGCTTAGTGTACGCGAAGTCGAGGCGGACGTCGTCGCAGCAGTGACGACGGACGCCGAGACGAGCCCGTGACATAAGAGCCTCACCATCTTACTGTACGAGAAGTCGAGGCGGACGTCGTCGCGGCAACGACGACGGACGCAGAGACAAGCCCGTGACATCAAAGCCTCACCAGCTTGGTGTACGCGAAGTCGAGGTGGACGTCGTCGCGGCAGCAACGACGGACGCTGAGACGAGCCCGTGACATCAGAGCCTCACCAGCTTAGTGTACGGGAAGTCGAGGCGGACGTCGACGCGGCAGCGACGACGGACGCCGAGATGAGTCTGTGACATCAGAGGCTCACCACCTATCTTAGGGTTTAGGGTGGGGGGGGGAGGATGGCACCCTTTTATATACCTTTCAAAATGAAAGGGAAACAGAAGTGAACCACTGTGCTTATTGTAGGTACGCGAAGTCGAGGCGGACGTCGTCGCGGCAGCGACGACGGACGCCGAGATGAGACTGTGACATCAAAGCCTCACTAGCTTAGTGTACGCGAAGTCGAGGCGGACGTCGTCGCGGCAGCGACGACGGACGCCGAGACGAGCCCGTGAAATCAGAGCCTCACCAGCTTAGTGTACGCGAAGTCGAGGCGGACGTCGTCGCGGCAGCGACGACGGACGCCGAGACGAGCCCGTGACATCAGAGCCTCACCAGCTTAGTGTACGCGAAGTCGAGGCGGACGTCGTCGCGGCAGCGACGACGGACGCCGAGACGAGCCCGTGACATAAGAGCCTCACCATCTTACTGTACGAGAAGTCGAGGCGGACGTCGTCGCGGCAACGACGACGGACGCAGAGACAAGCCCGTGACATCAAAGCCTCACCAGCTTGGTGTACGCGAAGTCGAGGTGGACGTCGTCGCGGCAGCGACGACGGACGCTGAGACGAGCCCGTGACATCAGAGCCTCACCAGCTTAGTGTACGGGAAGTCGAGGCGGACGTCGACGCGGCAGCGACGACGGACGCCGAGACGAGCCTGTGACATCAGAGACTCACTAGCTATCTTAGGGTTTAGGGTGGGGGGGGAGGATGGCACCCTTTTATATACCTTTCAAAATGAAAGGGAAACAGAAGTGAACCACTGTGCTTAGTGTAGGTACGCGAAGTCGAGGCATACGTCGTCGCGGCAGCGACGACGGACGCTGAGACGAGCCCGTGACCTCAAAGCCTCACCAGCTTAGTGTACGCGAAGTCGAGGCGGACGTCGTCGCGGCAGCGACGACGGACGCCGAGATGAGACTGTGTCATCAAAGCCTCACCAGCTTAGTGTACGCGAAGTCGAGGCGTACGTCGTCGCGGCAGCGATGACGGACGCCGAGACGAGCCCGTGACATCAGAGCCTCACCAGCTTAGTGTACGCGAAGTCGAGGCGGACGTCGTCGCGGCAGCGACGACGGACGCCGAGACGAGCCCGTGACATAAGAGCCTCACCATCTTACTGTACGAGAAGTCGAGGCGGACGTCGTCGCGGCAACGACGACGGACGCAGAGACAAGCCCGTGACATCAAAGCCTCACCAGCTTGGTGTACGCGAAGTCGAGGTGGACGTCGTCGCGGCAGCGACGACGGACGCCGAGACGAGACCGTGACATAATAGCCTCACCAGCTTAGTGTACGCGAAGTCGAGGCGGACGTCGTCGCGGCAGCGACGACGAACGCCGAGACGAGCCCGTGTCATCAAAGCCTCACCATCTTAGTGTAAGCGAAGTCGAGGCGGACGTCGTCGCGGCAGCGATGACGGACGCCGAGACGAGCCCGTGACATAAGAGCCTCACCATCTTACTGTACGAGAAGTCGAGGCGGACGTCGTCGCGGCAACGACGATGGACGCAGAGACGAGCCCGTGTCATCAAAGCCTCACCATCTTAGTGTACGCGAAGTCGAGGCGGACGTCGTCGCGGCAGCGACGACGGACGCCGAGACGAGCCCGAGACATAAGAGCCTCACCATCTTACTGTACGAGAAGTCGAGGCGCACGTCGTCGTGGCAACGACGACGAACGCAGAGACAAGCCCGTGACATCAAAGCCTCACCAGTTTAGTGTACGCGAAGTCCAGGCGGACTTTGACGCGGCAGCGACGACGGATGCCGAGACGAGCCCGTGACATCAGAGGCTCACCAGCTATCCTAGGGTTTAGGGTGGGGGGGAGCATGGCACCCTTTTATATACCTTTCAAAATGAAAGGGAAACAGAAGTGAACCACTGTGCTTAGTGTAGGTACGTGAAGTCGAGGCATACGTCGTCGCGGCAGCGACCACGGACGCCGAGACGAGCCCGTGACATCAAAGCCTCACCAGCTTAGTGTACGCGATGTCGAGGCGGACGTCGTCGCGGCAGCGACGACGGACGCCGAGATGAGACTGTGACATCAAAGCCTCACCAGCTTAGTGTACGCGAAGTCGAGGCGGACGTCGTCGCGGCAGCGACGACGGACGCCGAGACGAGCCCGTGACATCAGAGCCTCACCAGCTTAGTGTACGCGAAGTCGAGGCGGACGTCGTCGCGGCAGCGACGACGGACGCCGAGACGAGCCCGTGTCATCAAAGCCTCACCATCTTAGTGTACGCGAAGTCGAGGCGGACGTCGTCGCGGCAGCGACGACGGACGCCGAGACGAGCCTGTGACATAAGAGCCTCACCATCTTACTGTACGAGAAGTGGAGGCGGACGTCGTCGCGGCAACGACGAAGGACGCAGAGACAAGCCCGTGACATCAAAGCCTCACCAGCTTGGTGTACGCGAAGTCGAGGTGGACGTCGTCGCGGCAGCGACGAAGGACGCTGAGACGAGCCCGTGACATCATAGCCTCACCAGCTATCTTACGGTTTAGGTCGGGGGGGGGGGTGGGAGGATGGCACCCTTTTATATACCTTTCGAAATGAAAGGGAAACAGAAGTGAACCACGGTGCTTAGTGTAGGTACGCGAAGGCGAGGCGGACGTCGTCGCGGCAGCGATGACGGACGCCGAGACGAGCCTGTGACATCAAAGCCTCACCAGCTTAGTGTAAGCGAAGTCGAGGCAGACTTCGTCGTGGTAGCGACGATGGACGCCGAGACGAGCTCGTGACATCAGAGCCACACCAGCTTAGTGTACGCGAAGTTGAGGCGGGCGTCGTCGCGGCAGCGACGACGGACGCCGAGACGAGCCCGTGACATCAGAGCGTCACCAGCTATCTTAGGGTTTAGGGTGGGGGGGGGGAGGATGGCACCCTTTTATATACCTTTCAAAATGAAAGGGAAACATAAGTGAACCACTGTGCTTAGTGTAGGTACGCGAAGTCGAGGCGGACGTGATCGCGGCAGCGACGACCGACGCCGAGACGAGCCCGTGACATCAAAGCCTCACCAGCTTAGTGTCTGCAAAGTCGAGGCGGACGTCGTCGCGACAGCGACGACGGACGCCGAGACGAGCCCGTGACCTCAAAGCCTCACCAGCTATCTTAGGGTTTAGGGTGAGGGGGGAGGATGGCACCCTTTTATATACCTTTCAAAATGAAAGGGAAACATAAGTGAACCACTGTGCTTAGTGTAGGTACGCGAAGTCGAGGCGGACGTCGTCGCGGCAGCGACGACGGACGCCGAGACGAGCCCGTGACATCAAAGCCTCACCAGCTTAGTGTCTGCAAAGTCGAGGCGGACGTCGTCGCGGCAGCGACGACGGACGCCGAGACGAGCCCGTGACCTCAAAGCCTCACCAGCTATCTTAGGGTTTAGGGTGAGGGGGGAGGATGGCACCCTTTTATATACCATTCAAAATGAAAGGGAAACAGAAGTGAACCACTGTTCTTAGTGTAGGTACGCGAAGTCGAGGCGTACGTCGTCGCGGCAGCGACGACGGACGCCGAGACGAGCCCGTGACATCAAAGCCTCACCAGCTTAGTGTACGCGAAGTCGAGGCGGACGTCGCCGCGGCAGCGACGACGGACGCCGAGATGAGACCGTGACATCAAAGCCTCACCATCTTAGTGTACGCGAAGTCGAGGCGGAAGTCGTCGCGGCAGCGACGACGGACGCCGAGACGAGCCCGTGACATCAAAGCCTCACCAGCTTAGTGTACGCGAAGTCGAGGCAGACGTCGTCGCGGCAGCGACGACGGACGCCGAGATGAGACTGTGACATCAAAACCTCACCAGCTTAGTGTACGCGAAGTCGAGGCGGACGTCGTCGCGGCAGCGACGACAGACGCCGAGACGAGCCCGTGACATCAAAGCCTCACCATCTTAGTGTACACCAAGTCGAGGCGGACGTCGTCGCGGCAGCGACGACGGACGCCGAGACGAGCCCGTGTCATCAAAGCCTCACCATCTTAGTGTACGCGAAGTCGAGGCGGACGTCGTCGCGGCAGCGACGACGGACGCCGAGACGAGCCCGTGACATAAGAGCCTCACCAGCTTACTGTACGAGAAGTCGAGGCCGACGTCGTCGCGGCAACGACGACGGACGCAGAGACAAGCCCGTGACATCAAAGCCTCACCAGCTTGGTGTACGCGAAATCGAGGCGGACGTCGTCGCGGCAGAGACGACGGACGCCGAGACGAGCACGCGACATAAGAGCCTCACCATCTTACTGTACGAGAAGTCGAGGCGGACGTCGTCGCGGCAACGACGACGGACGCAGAGACAAGCCCGTGACATCAAAGCCTCACCAGCTTGGTGTACGCAAAGTCGAGGTGGACGTCGTCGCGGCAGCGACGACGGACGCTGAGACGAGCCCGTGACATCAGAGCCTCACCAGCTATCTTACGGTTTAGGTCGGGGGGGTGGGAGGATGACACCCTTTTATATACCTTTCGAAATGAAAGGGAAACAGAAGTGAACCACTGTGCTTAGTGTAGGTACGCGAAGGCGAGGCGGACGTCGTCGCGGCAGCGATGACGGACGCCGAGACGAGCCTGTGACATCAAAGCCTCACCAGCTTAGTGTACGTGAAGTCGAGGCGGACTTCGTCACGGCAGCGACGACGGACGGCGAGACGAGCCCGTGAAATCAAAGCCTCACCAGCTTAGTGTACGCAAAGTCGAGGTGGACGTCGTCACGGCAGCGACGACGGACGCCGAGACGAGCCCGTGACATCAGAGCCTCACCAGCTTTGTGTACGCGAAGTCGAGGCGGACGTCGTCGCGGCAGCGACGACAGACGCCGAGACGAGCCCGTGACATCAGAGCCTCACCATCTTAGTGTACACGAAGTCGAGGCGGACGTCGTCGCGGCAGCGACGACGGACGCCGAGACGAGCCCGTGACATCAGAGGCTCACCAGCTATCTTAGGGTTTAGGGTGGGGGGGAGGATGGCACCCTTTTATATACCTTTCAAAATGAAAGGGAAACAGAAGTGAACCACTGTGCTTAGTGTAGGTACGCGAAGTCGAGGCGTACGTCGTCGCGGCAGCGACGACGGACGCCGAGACGAGCCCGTGACATCAGAGCCTCACCAGCTTAGTGTACGCGAAGTCGAGGCGGACGTCGTCGCGGCAGCGACGACGGACGCCGAGATGAGACCGTGACATCAAAGCCTCACCATCTTAGTGTACGCGAAGTCGAGGCAGACGTCGTCGCGGCAGCGACGACGGACGCCGAGACGAGCCCGTGACATCAAAGCCTCACCAGCTTAGTGTACGCGAAGTCGAGGCAGACGTCGTCGCGGCAGCGACGACGGACGCCGAGATGAGACTGTGACATCAAAGCCTCACCAGCTTAGTGTACGCGAAGTCGAGGCGGACGTCGTCGCGGCAGCGACGACAGACGCCGAGACGAGCCCGTGACATCAAAGCCTCACCATCTTAGTGTACACGAAGTCGAGGCGGACGTCGTCGCGGCAGCGACGACGGACGCCGAGACGAGCCCGTGTCATCAAAGCCTCACCATCTTACTGTACGAGAAATCGAGGCGGACGTCGTCGCGGCAATGACGACGGACGCAGAGACGAGCCCGTGTCATCAAAGCCTCACCATCTTAGTGTACGCGAAGTCGAGGCGGACGTCGTCGCGGCAGCGACGACGGACGCCGAGACGAGCCCGTGACATAAGAGCCTCACCATCTTACTGTACGAGAAGTCGAGGCGGACGTCGTCGCGGCAACGACGACAGACGCAGAGACAAGCCCGTGACATCAAAGCCTCACCAGCTTAGTGTACGCGAAGTCGAGGCGGACGTCGTCGCGGCAGCGACGACAGACGCCGAGACGAGCCCGTGACATCAAAGCCTCACCATCTTAGTGTACACGAAGTCGAGGCGGACGTCGTCGCGGCAGCAACGACGGACGCCGAGACGAGCCCGTGTCATCAAAGCCTCACCATCTTAGTGTACGCGAAGTCGAGGCGGACGTCGTCGCGGCAGCGACGACGGACGCCGAGACGAGCCCGTGACATAAGAGCCTCACCAGTTTACTGTACGAGAAGTCGAGTCCGACGTCGTCGCGGCAACGACGACGGACGCAGAGACAAGCCCGTGACATCAAAGCCTCACCAGCTTGGTGTACGCGAAGTCGAGGCGGACGTCGTCGCGGCAGCGACGACGGACACCGAGACGAGCCCGCGACATAAGAGCCTCACCATCTTACTGTACGAGAAGTCGAGGCGGACGTCGTCGCGGCAACGACGACGGATGCAGAGACAAGCCCGTGACATCAAAGCCTCACCAGCTTGGTGTACGCAAAGTCGAGGTGGACGTCGTCGCGGTAGCGACGACGGACGCTGAGACGAGCCCGTGACATCAGAGCCTCACCAGCTATCTTACGGTTTAGGTCGGGGGGGGTGGGAGGATGACACCCTTTTATATACCTTTCAAAATGAAAGGGAAACAGAAGTGAACCACTGTTCTTAGTGTAGGTACGCGAAGTCGAGGCGTACGTCGTCGCGGCAGCGACGACGGACGCCGAGACGAGCCCGAGACATAAGAGCCTCACCATCTTACTGTACGAGAAGTCGAGGCGCACGTCGTCGTGGCAACGACGACGAACGCAGAGACAAGCCCGTGACATCAAAGCCTCACCAGTTTAGTGTACGCGAAGTCCAGGCGGACTTTGACGCGGCAGCGACGACGGATGCCGAGACGAGCCCGTGACATCAGAGGCTCACCAGCTATCCTAGGGTTTAGGGTGGGGGGGAGCATGGCACCCTTTTATATACCTTTCAAAATGAAAGGGAAACAGAAGTGAACCACTGTGCTTAGTGTAGGTACGTGAAGTCGAGGCATACGTCGTCGCGGCAGCGACCACGGACGCCGAGACGAGCCCGTGACATCAAAGCCTCACCAGCTTAGTGTACGCGATGTCGAGGCGGACGTCGTCGCGGCAGCGACGACGGACGCCGAGATGAGACTGTGACATCAAAGCCTCACCAGCTTAGTGTACGCGAAGTCGAGGCGGACGTCGTCGCGGCAGCGACGACGGACGCCGAGACGAGCCCGTGACATCAGAGCCTCACCAGCTTAGTGTACGCGAAGTCGAGGCGGACGTCGTCGCGGCAGCGACGACGGACGCCGAGACGAGCCCGTGTCATCAAAGCCTCACCATCTTAGTGTACGCGAAGTCGAGGCGGACGTCGTCGCGGCAGCGACGACGGACGCCGAGACGAGCCTGTGACATAAGAGCCTCACCATCTTACTGTACGAGAAGTGGAGGCGGACGTCGTCGCGGCAACGACGAAGGACGCAGAGACAAGCCCGTGACATCAAAGCCTCACCAGCTTGGTGTACGCGAAGTCGAGGTGGACGTCGTCGCGGCAGCGACGAAGGACGCTGAGACGAGCCCGTGACATCATAGCCTCACCAGCTATCTTACGGTTTAGGTCGGGGGGGGGGGGTGGGAGGATGGCACCCTTTTATATACCTTTCGAAATGAAAGGGAAACAGAAGTGAACCACGGTGCTTAGTGTAGGTACGCGAAGGCGAGGCGGACGTCGTCGCGGCAGCGATGACGGACGCCGAGACGAGCCTGTGACATCAAAGCCTCACCAGCTTAGTGTAAGCGAAGTCGAGGCAGACTTCGTCGTGGTAGCGACGATGGACGCCGAGACGAGCTCGTGACATCAGAGCCACACCAGCTTAGTGTACGCGAAGTTGAGGCGGGCGTCGTCGCGGCAGCGACGACGGACGCCGAGACGAGCCCGTGACATCAGAGCGTCACCAGCTATCTTAGGGTTTAGGGTGGGGGGGGGAGGATGGCACCCTTTTATATACCTTTCAAAATGAAAGGGAAACATAAGTGAACCACTGTGCTTAGTGTAGGTACGCGAAGTCGAGGCGGACGTGATCGCGGCAGCGACGACCGACGCCGAGACGAGCCCGTGACATCAAAGCCTCACCAGCTTAGTGTCTGCAAAGTCGAGGCGGACGTCGTCGCGACAGCGACGACGGACGCCGAGACGAGCCCGTGACCTCAAAGCCTCACCAGCTATCTTAGGGTTTAGGGTGAGGGGGGAGGATGGCACCCTTTTATATACCTTTCAAAATGAAAGGGAAACATAAGTGAACCACTGTGCTTAGTGTAGGTACGCGAAGTCGAGGCGGACGTCGTCGCGGCAGCGACGACGGACGCCGAGACGAGCCCGTGACATCAAAGCCTCACCAGCTTAGTGTCTGCAAAGTCGAGGCGGACGTCGTCGCGGCAGCGACGACGGACGCCGAGACGAGCCCGTGACCTCAAAGCCTCACCAGCTATCTTAGGGTTTAGGGTGAGGGGGGAGGATGGCACCCTTTTATATACCATTCAAAATGAAAGGGAAACAGAAGTGAACCACTGTTCTTAGTGTAGGTACGCGAAGTCGAGGCGTACGTCGTCGCGGCAGCGACGACGGACGCCGAGACGAGCCCGTGACATCAAAGCCTCACCAGCTTAGTGTACGCGAAGTCGAGGCGGACGTCGCCGCGGCAGCGACGACGGACGCCGAGATGAGACCGTGACATCAAAGCCTCACCATCTTAGTGTACGCGAAGTCGAGGCGGAAGTCGTCGCGGCAGCGACGACGGACGCCGAGACGAGCCCGTGACATCAAAGCCTCACCAGCTTAGTGTACGCGAAGTCGAGGCAGACGTCGTCGCGGCAGCGACGACGGACGCCGAGATGAGACTGTGACATCAAAACCTCACCAGCTTAGTGTACGCGAAGTCGAGGCGGACGTCGTCGCGGCAGCGACGACAGACGCCGAGACGAGCCCGTGACATCAAAGCCTCACCATCTTAGTGTACACCAAGTCGAGGCGGACGTCGTCGCGGCAGCGACGACGGACGCCGAGACGAGCCCGTGTCATCAAAGCCTCACCATCTTAGTGTACGCGAAGTCGAGGCGGACGTCGTCGCGGCAGCGACGACGGACGCCGAGACGAGCCCGTGACATAAGAGCCTCACCAGCTTACTGTACGAGAAGTCGAGGCCGACGTCGTCGCGGCAACGACGACGGACGCAGAGACAAGCCCGTGACATCAAAGCCTCACCAGCTTGGTGTACGCGAAATCGAGGCGGACGTCGTCGCGGCAGAGACGACGGACGCCGAGACGAGCACGCGACATAAGAGCCTCACCATCTTACTGTACGAGAAGTCGAGGCGGACGTCGTCGCGGCAACGACGACGGACGCAGAGACAAGCCCGTGACATCAAAGCCTCACCAGCTTGGTGTACGCAAAGTCGAGGTGGACGTCGTCGCGGCAGCGACGACGGACGCTGAGACGAGCCCGTGACATCAGAGCCTCACCAGCTATCTTACGGTTTAGGTCGGGGGGGTGGGAGGATGACACCCTTTTATATACCTTTCGAAATGAAAGGGAAACAGAAGTGAACCACTGTGCTTAGTGTAGGTACGCGAAGGCGAGGCGGACGTCGTCGCGGCAGCGATGACGGACGCCGAGACGAGCCTGTGACATCAAAGCCTCACCAGCTTAGTGTACGTGAAGTCGAGGCGGACTTCGTCACGGCAGCGACGACGGACGGCGAGACGAGCCCGTGAAATCAAAGCCTCACCAGCTTAGTGTACGCAAAGTCGAGGTGGACGTCGTCACGGCAGCGACGACGGACGCCGAGACGAGCCCGTGACATCAGAGCCTCACCAGCTTTGTGTACGCGAAGTCGAGGCGGACGTCGTCGCGGCAGCGACGACAGACGCCGAGACGAGCCCGTGACATCAGAGCCTCACCATCTTAGTGTACACGAAGTCGAGGCGGACGTCGTCGCGGCAGCGACGACGGACGCCGAGACGAGCCCGTGACATCAGAGGCTCACCAGCTATCTTAGGGTTTAGGGTGGGGGGGAGGATGGCACCCTTTTATATACCTTTCAAAATGAAAGGGAAACAGAAGTGAACCACTGTGCTTAGTGTAGGTACGCGAAGTCGAGGCGTACGTCGTCGCGGCAGCGACGACGGACGCCGAGACGAGCCCGTGACATCAGAGCCTCACCAGCTTAGTGTACGCGAAGTCGAGGCGGACGTCGTCGCGGCAGCGACGACGGACGCCGAGATGAGACCGTGACATCAAAGCCTCACCATCTTAGTGTACGCGAAGTCGAGGCAGACGTCGTCGCGGCAGCGACGACGGACGCCGAGACGAGCCCGTGACATCAAAGCCTCACCAGCTTAGTGTACGCGAAGTCGAGGCAGACGTCGTCGCGGCAGCGACGACGGACGCCGAGATGAGACTGTGACATCAAAGCCTCACCAGCTTAGTGTACGCGAAGTCGAGGCGGACGTCGTCGCGGCAGCGACGACAGACGCCGAGACGAGCCCGTGACATCAAAGCCTCACCATCTTAGTGTACACGAAGTCGAGGCGGACGTCGTCGCGGCAGCGACGACGGACGCCGAGACGAGCCCGTGTCATCAAAGCCTCACCATCTTACTGTACGAGAAATCGAGGCGGACGTCGTCGCGGCAATGACGACGGACGCAGAGACGAGCCCGTGTCATCAAAGCCTCACCATCTTAGTGTACGCGAAGTCGAGGCGGACGTCGTCGCGGCAGCGACGACGGACGCCGAGACGAGCCCGTGACATAAGAGCCTCACCATCTTACTGTACGAGAAGTCGAGGCGGACGTCGTCGCGGCAACGACGACAGACGCAGAGACAAGCCCGTGACATCAAAGCCTCACCAGCTTAGTGTACGCGAAGTCGAGGCGGACGTCGTCGCGGCAGCGACGACAGACGCCGAGACGAGCCCGTGACATCAAAGCCTCACCATCTTAGTGTACACGAAGTCGAGGCGGACGTCGTCGCGGCAGCAACGACGGACGCCGAGACGAGCCCGTGTCATCAAAGCCTCACCATCTTAGTGTACGCGAAGTCGAGGCGGACGTCGTCGCGGCAGCGACGACGGACGCCGAGACGAGCCCGTGACATAAGAGCCTCACCAGTTTACTGTACGAGAAGTCGAGTCCGACGTCGTCGCGGCAACGACGACGGACGCAGAGACAAGCCCGTGACATCAAAGCCTCACCAGCTTGGTGTACGCGAAGTCGAGGCGGACGTCGTCGCGGCAGCGACGACGGACACCGAGACGAGCCCGCGACATAAGAGCCTCACCATCTTACTGTACGAGAAGTCGAGGCGGACGTCGTCGCGGCAACGACGACGGATGCAGAGACAAGCCCGTGACATCAAAGCCTCACCAGCTTGGTGTACGCAAAGTCGAGGTGGACGTCGTCGCGGTAGCGACGACGGACGCTGAGACGAGCCCGTGACATCAGAGCCTCACCAGCTATCTTACGGTTTAGGTCGGGGGGGGTGGGAGGATGACACCCTTTTATATACCTTTCAAAATGAAAGGGAAACAGAAGTGAACCACTGTTCTTAGTGTAGGTACGCGAAGTCGAGGCGTACGTCGTCGCGGCAGCGACGACGGACGCCGAGATGAGCCCGTGACATCAGAGCCTCACCAGCTTAGTGTACGCGAAGTCGAGGCGGACGTCGTCGCGGCAGCGACGACGGACGCCGAGATGAGACCGTGACATCAAAGCCTCACCATCTTAGTGTACGCGAAGTCGAGGCAGACGTCGTCGCGGCAGCGACGACGGACGCCGAGACGAGCCCGTGACATCAAAGCCTCACCAGCTTAGTGTACGCGAAGACGAGGCAGACGTCGTCGCGGCAGCGACGACGGACGCCGAGATGAGACTGTGACATCAAAGCCTCACCAGCTTAGTGTACGCGAAGTCGAGGCGGACGTCGTCGCGGCAGCGACGACAGACGCCGAGACGAGCCCGTGACATCAAAGCCTTGTAGGGGAACGCGGCAGAAAACAAAAAATTTCCGCACTACGAACAGCCCAGGACCACTATGGAGACTGCATACAAGGTTTTTGATCTGATCGTTACCGACTCGAAGCGCAGCGGACGTAGAGTCGATGTAGATCGTCGGTGCAGATCCCCGCAGCTAGGATTTACAACCTCCCAACCGCGAGAATGTATTCCCTCGTCTGCTCCTCGGACAGCGCTCAGGGAGGCGGTCGGACAGTCCCTCGGACGATGTCACGGACAGCCCTTCGGGAGGCCCCTCGAAACTCGATCGGTAACTCGGACAGCCCTTCGGGAGGACCCTTGAAACTCGAACGATAATTTGGACAGCCCTTCGGGAGGACCCTCGAACAGCCCCTCGGGCAAAAGATCGAAACTACGACCTCTCTACGGGGTTGCACACATACGGTGTCATCTATCCGGCAGGGCTTCGCCGTCCAGAACTAGTTCCTGCCGGAACCCAGACAGCCTTTCGGCTCTACGAAACTATTTCGTGTGAGGGAGAGAAGAAGCCAGATAATTGCATGGCATGTGTTGAGAACTCAAGTGAGAGCTTGGATCAAGGATATGGGGCTGCCCTCACACCTCTATTTATAGGAAACCCAAGGGGGCTTTCTTGGCTCCCAAGTCCTTCTAGAAGGCTTTCCAAAAATATCTCAAGTAGTACTTTTTACTATTCATGACACCACTTTTTCGCGTCCGAAAATTCCGAAAATATTTCTGTGGGTCTTAGAATAATTCCAACACCCACTAAAATGATTTTGGGCGCATTCCGAAACAATTCCGGATTAGTGATTTTCATCTGCGAAAAACAACCTAAGCATTTCCGGCAGCTCCGGAACATTTCCGGCAGCTCCGAAATATTTCCGAAAAAAATATTTTAATCTTTTCTCCAGAAAAATTCCAGAAGTTACCAGAACAATTCTGGCACTCTCCAAAATTACCAGGTGCTCTCCGAAACCTTTTCGGCTTAGTGGTTTACCCCGAAACAACTTTTCGGTTTTCTCTCTCGGAACTTTTCCGCCGTCTCCGAAACCTTTCCGGTGACTTTATCTCAGACTCCCTGTCTAGTATTCAACAGATAGATGACCCTTAAGCGTGTGACCCTGTAGGTTCGATGAAGTATAGACATGACCGGAACACTTTCCGATCAATGATCAATAGCGGAACCGAGGACATCCATATTGATCCCTATACCCATACGAAGAATTATTCGAGTGAACCTTTTGTTGCTGTGTGCTATTCCTGTTGCTTCGCGATATATTACAAATACCCGAGGTGAGACTTATTGGCATCCCCGTGAATCAACAACTTGTCCACTATGCCAGTTACCTCGTTCCTGGTATTGTTCTCTTTTCTCGTTCCCGCGTTCCGGCATCCCTGTGATCAAATCACACTGTGTCTGGCCAGACGATGGTGGATACCGTAACACCGAGAGGGCCCTAAGAATATCTCTCCAACGACGGAGGAGCAAATCCCAATCTCGAGCTACCTAGTTCCTTGTCATACTTTTCCGTGAACCCGCAAGCTGCCGTAATAGCCACCCTTTTACAGATGACGTTTAACAAAACCCCAAAGTTCACGAAGTAAGTACGAAGGAACTCGATACTCTCATGGTCTAAGGAATTATGCAAACGCACAACTTTCTCTGTGTTATTAACCATTAACTTGTGACGAATGTATCTCATAGCATAACATCAATTCGGGTCGATTCAACACAAATGTTCTTCTAACATTGTGCCCTCAAAATTGCCGGCATAGTCATACCCATGATCAGGAAAACAGAACCATCATGCAACACTTGAGCTAGTCTTAGAGGCGAGACTAGGAATATATATTTTTTATCCTTTTATTATTCCACACGTGCATATGAGTCTTCCTCCGAGCCTCGTGGTTATTGCAGACTCGAGAACCATAGCAGTTATAGCATGGAATATAAACATAATTAGGAACATGGGGATAAATAATAACATTTATTATTGCCTCTAGGGCATATCTCCTACAGACTCCCACTTGCACTAGAGTCAATAATCTAGTCAATGCTAATGCACTTTACACCTACGGCATACTGGTGTAAAATATGCTTCACATGTGGTATAGCCTGATGTCCAACGGATCTGACAATTTCAACTCCGTGTGTATCTTTGCATATCCTCGCGTTTTCACGCTTTCACAAAATTCATATTTTGTGTGGACTTGGCTTTGTATATATGCGAATCACTGGTCGAACCTTGATTCCTCAGACTGAGCTATGGAGCAACTATCTTCAATAGTGTTCCATTGACCAAAGCCATATTGGAACCATACTAAGTTCATGAATGAACTATATGATTCAACATTTTCTTTGTTGCTTCTAAAGCAGCAACATACATAGCCATTTGTTATAGAATTTCGCCACAGTAACCTATTATGAACAATTCCAACTTACTGTGCCACCATATTGTGTATTACACACAAAAAAACTTTAACTCAAATCGAAAATCGCATGGAGCATTGATGAAGACCGTATCGATGTAATTACTTACAACAAGTACTTCATAATCTCTTCTTGCGAGAAAACATGTCATCAGTGCTACTTTAGTACTCAATGACATTTTTCACTGTTGTCCCACGATCAGTTCTTTGATCACTTTGGTATCTATACTCGCAACAACTTTGGAGTATTGGACATATCTGGTTGTTTTACATACCATGGAATACATGATTAATCCCAACACGAAGGTGTGTGGAATCTCCATCATGTAATTTGCTCATCAGTGTTTTGGGACACTGAGTCTTGCAAAAACTCTTTCCATGTGACTTTGGCAAGAATCACTCCTTGTCGTTTTTAATGCTAAATTGTTTTGGCATCTTGTCAGTATGTATTTTGGCTTAGCCCTATTAGGCAATTATATCTCTTAGATAATTATGCCTAATATCAAGGCTACTTAACCCAAGCACTTCATCAAAAAACTATTTTCAATGAAGTCCTAATTCATGTCAAGAAATTTATATTATTTCCAATTAACAATGTTTCAAGCACACACAAGGTTTTTAGAAATATTATTATGCTCCCACTTACTTTCTTGCAATCACAAGCATCTTCGTTATCCATTGATGAAATCAAACTCTTTTGACTATTTCATCAAAAACGAAGATTCCAACTCCATTATGCTCTCTTTTGTCCATCGCAGGAACTCTGAAGTTTGCATACTTACTAGCATCCTCTGGACTGACAAAATACCTTGGACTGTATCTCCAAGGCAGTATTTCCATCTCATGGAAATCCTTTTGGCATCCATGTTTCTTATCTCATGAATGAAATACGTATTAATTGCTAGTTTAACCCGAACCGACTTTAAGCATCGCTACGGAGAGACAATCTCGCCGTAGTTAATTCCTTGAAATTGTTATAAGCAACAAGTCGAGCTTTATGGATAAAACATTTTTATCCGTATCAGTTTATAGTTCCATTAATATTCGTTAGACTCTAAGTCTTCCGAATGGTCCATCAAGATACAATCTTGAATTACGTATATGGAAACTATCTCGGATTTGTATTGGCATTTAGCCAATTCCGGAGTCAGGGCCCATCATCGCTTCCTTGATTATCGTAGGTATGATGTTGTCTAACAACAATATCTCGTTTGCGCACCTGAGAGGTTTGCACGAGTTTTGCCTACGTGGCTCAGTTGCAAGTTTGACCGAAGTCCATACATCTCATGTAGAGGCTTCCGTATCAGTTGCAGTAGGAAACTCTGGAATCACTTCCAAGGTTCCTTTCCTTTGATCTGATGACGAAGATACTGTTATCTCGTCGAGTTGCACTGTCCTCCCACTCACATTTTTTCAAGAACCATTCTCTTTAAAAGCATACCGTTCTTTGTGGCAAAACCTTTTGCCTCGGTATAGTGGTGGAGGAATTCCCAATAATTTGGGATAACCTACAAAGTAGCACTTGTCTGATTTGGAATAGGTTTGTAAACAGTTTACACAATCCCCATATTCCAAATGTTAAGAAAAGATAAAACATGGTTGGGCGTACCATACCATGGCGTCATTTCAACAGACCTGATGGCGCTCCTTTCAGTGTAAAAGCCGTAGTCTCTAAAGCATTACATTAAAAGGGATAATGGCAAATTGATTTATGTCATCTTTAATCTTACCATGTCATAAATGGTTTGATTACATCTTCAAGGACATTCCACTTGCAGTGGTGTTCCGGGAGGTGCAAGTTATGAAAGCTCTTTTCACAACTCATCAGACATTGGCTAAACTTGTAACTCAAAAATTCCTTTCTGCAATCGAATTGTAGAAACATAATTTTCTTGTCACAATAACTTTCACTTCATTTTTGAAAACCTTTCGAATGATTTCAAAAGATCCAGACTTACGTCTCATCAAGTAAATATCCATATATCTACTTGAGTCTTTTCTGAAGATAGATAAATCCACTACTAACAACATTTAACGGACTACACACATCAAATGTATGATCACCAATAAGTTTGTTGTTCGTTCCTCATGGCCTGTGAACGGTATTTCAGTCACTTAACTTTTCGGACGAAAGTTGCAAGTGTGAGATGATTCATAATCAAATGACTTCAAAATCCATCATTATGGAATTTCTCCATGCGGGTTTCTCCAATGTGACCAAATGCAGTGCCACACATATGTGGTATTCTTTTAGTCTTTCGACATTTAGCGTCATTGTTATGGATGTATCATATTACCATCAATATTCGTAACATACATCCCATCCCCGATGGAAGCATGGCCCTTTATGTTATTCATAATACTGAACAACAATTGTTCTTTTATGAACAACCTTCTTGCAACATACTTTATGCAATGGGCTAGAGTGTATAAAACTCTAAAACGAATTATGAAAATAAATACAGATGGTGATACACCGATGGAAGGTATAGTAACTTTTACTATGTTCCCAGCGCGTATCTAAAACTCATTACTGGCAAGTCTTTTAGGCCGTAGTGGTTCTTGCATCGAGTTGCAACAGAATGCAATCGAGCGGGTATTCCTGTGATCAACTTTTAATCATAATACCCAAGAATTATGGACTAACTGTTTAATCACAATTCCCAAGAACTATTTATTTTTGACCAGCCTTCCATACATCAATAACTTTCATGACTTTTATACATGAGCTGGACATTCCAGTCTTCTTTCTTTTTGCCCTTATACTTTTAACAGTTTAACTTTCAATATATTTCTCCTACTCTCAGAAGAAGCACCCAACTTTAAGAGTGGCGTTAGCCCCGGACTTCCTAGGCGTGTGAGTCATACTAACACCCTTTGGACATTTCCTTTCTCTTTAAGTTGTTTGTTTTATTCACCTTCATCATATGACAGGCGTTCTTCTGGATCCCTCTCTTATCAGTCAAATGCCCAGTAAACACTTTACTAATACTTTGCAAACAAATATTGCTTTGGATATCTCATATCTTTTAGCCTTTGTCTGTATCTGAAAACAATTTTCAGTTCCATGAATATTACATAACTATCCCAAACTTGTGAAGTTCGGGTCTTATGGAAGCAAACGTATTGCACTTGACCACAATGGAATTCTAGCTTTTGGATCGAAGGACGAGAGTCACATCATCCATAGCATTAGCGGGAGGACACCGAAAGCATGCGATAGGACAAAATCCTTCTCGGCACTCTTGAGGACAATCCTCGCATTACGTTACCAACCGTAAAGTTTTAACCAGATATTTAACAGCTTATTCAATTTTAATAGGGAAGGTGGAAACGCGAGCCATTATTCTACAACTATTAGCAAATTATACTTAGACAGTGTTCATAATTAATTGCACTCAGAATTAAACAAGTTAATTCTAAAATGCGCTCCCACTCAAATCAATATCTCTCAAAATTGATTATGAGTGATTCAAGATCCAAATATCAATACAACGCCATAGAATCATCATCTCATGACGAGGATTTTGATTTGGTAGGCCAACTTGCCGATCACATCTCTATGTGACTCTTGTTCATCTTTCGATGCGTGTGTTCCGAGCTCAGGACGATCCTGCCATGAACGTCAAGACAACCAAGTGATCTTGCTGCGAGGTCTGACCTCACCCGCCTTACATTTCTCCAGTCGTTCGTACCCATGCATCCATGGCGCACCCCGAAAGGATAGATGCTGTGACGGTGCTACATTTGGGAGAACACTAACTACTTGATATTTTAAGTGAGAGATCACCCTAATAAAAGGCGACTACCGCGCAATCAAGAAGGGTGCAACTTAAGGGATAAACATCTCAGGTAATTTATAATTGCATGATATGGTATAGCCCCTTCTGACGGAGAAGTCAAGTATTTCTTCGTCTTTGGCATTTGCGTCGGAGTTCACCTTCGCGAAGTTTGCCACCACCTTGTCGATGCACCAAATAATATTGCTATCTTTATAGCTAATAAAATAAGTGCATTACATAAGGTTGACTCGCAGGTCATTAAAGTGACAATCATATGGCTCCAGCCATCATGCCGAATCATGACACGCAGGTCATGTTAATAAACTTACATTATATAGTCATCTCATACATAATCAAATTAATATGAGCTTTGCTATACCACGTCACATGCACATCCTGCAAAACCAAGTTAGACGCCTCTAATCGGTTTATGCAAAATTTTATTTTACGTGGCTTCTAAGGTTTTGACTTAAACCGCAGCTACCAACGTTTATCATCAAGCATGACTATTCAAGTCGCTAGATTAACTTTGCGGGGTGTATGAAACACGAGATAATAAAATCTCGAGCCCCATACTGAACTTCGTCATACGCGTGATCCCCGTGCAGATCATATCTGCATTGCCCTTTAGTCTGCAGAATTTCTTCTTTCTCTAACTATGGTGGAATTCAACGAACTGTTAGCACTTCTTTGATCAATCAGGATCGCAGATTGCCAGAACTTTGAAACTCCACCATACTGTTATTGAGATCAGAAATACACAAATTCCAGGGAAGCAACAAGAACATCGGGTAACAGATTTCATCTGCCACCCGCATAAATAATTTTCAGCAATAGATCTGATCTACTCCAAAATTATATTATGCAATACCCATACATCTCTATGTATTCTAGATCGCAACATGCATCTACGCATAGCACGGCTCTGATGCCACTGTAGGGGAACGCGGCAGAAAACAAAAAATTTCCGCACTACGAACAGCCCAGGACCACTATGGAGACTGCATACAAGGTTTTTGATCTGATCGTTACCGACTCGAAGCGCAGCGGACGTAGAGTCGATGTAGATCGTCGGTGCAGATCCCCGCAGCTAGGATTTACAACCTCCCAACCGCGAGAATGTATTCCCTCGTCTGCTCCTCGGACAGCGCTCAGGGAGGCGGTCGGACAGTCCCTCGGACGATGTCACGGACAGCCCTTCGGGAGGCCCCTCGAAACTCGATCGGTAACTCGGACAGCCCTTCGGGAGGACCCTTGAAACTCGAACGATAATTTGGACAGCCCTTCGGGAGGACCCTCGAACAGCCCCTCGGGCAAAAGATCGAAACTACGACCTCTCTACGGGGTTGCACACATACGGTGTCATCTATCCGGCAGGGCTTCGCCGTCCAGAACTAGTTCCTGCCGGAACCCAGACAGCCTTTCGGCTCTACGAAATTATTTCGTGTGAGGGAGAGAAGAAGCCAGATAATTGCATGGCATGTGTTGAGAACTCAAGTGAGAGCTTGGATCAAGGATATGGGGCTGCCCTCACACCTCTATTTATAGGAAACCCAAGGGGGCTTTCTTGGCTCCCAAGTCCTTCTAGAAGGCTTTCCAAAAATATCTCAAGTAGTACTTTTTACTATTCATGACACCACTTTTTCGCGTCCGAAAATTCCGAAAATATTTCTGTGGGTCTTAGAATAATTCCAACACCCACTAAAATGATTTTGGGCGCATTCCGAAACAATTCCGGATTAGTGATTTTCATCTGGGAAAAACAACCTAAGCATTTCCGGCAGCTCCGGAACATTTCCGGCAGCTCCGAAATATTTCCGAAAAAAATATTTTAATCTTTTCTCCAGAAAAATTCCAGAAGTTACCAGAACAATTCTGGCACTCTCCAAAATTACCAGGTGCTCTCCGAAACCTTTTCGGCTTAGTGGTTTACCCCGAAACAACTTTTCGGTTTTCTCTCTCGGAACTTTTCCGCCGTCTCCGAAACCTTTCCGGTGACTTTATCTCAGACTCCCTGTCTAGTATTCAACAGATAGATGACCCTTAAGCGTGTGACCCTGTAGGTTCGATGAAGTATAGACATGACCGGAACACTTTCCGATCAATGATCAATAGCGGAACCGAGGACATCCATATTGATCCCTATACCCATACGAAGAATTATTCGAGTGAACCTTTTGTTGCTGTGTGCTATTCCTGTTGCTTCGCGATATATTACAAATACCCGAGGTGAGACTTATTGGCATCCCCGTGAATCAACAACTTGTCCACTATGCCAGTTACCTCGTTCCTGGTATTGTTCTCTTTTCTCGTTCCCGCGTTCCGGCATCCCTGTGATCAAATCACACTGTGTCTGGCCAGACGATGGTGGATACCGTAACACCGAGAGGGCCCTAAGAATATCTCTCCAACGACGGAGGAGCAAATCCCAATCTCGAGCTACCTAGTTCCTTGTCATACTTTTCCGTGAACCCGCAAGCTGCCGTAATAGCCACCCTTTTACAGATGACGTTTAACAAAACCCCAAAGTTCACGAAGTAAGTACGAAGGAACTCGATACTCTCATGGTCTAAGGAATTATGCAAACGCACAACTTTCTCTGTGTTATTAACCATTAACTTGTGACGAATGTATCTCATAGCATAACATCAATTCGGGTCGATTCAACACAAATGTTCTTCTAACATTGTGCCCTCAAAATTGCCGGCATAGTCATGCCCATGATCAGGAAAACAGAACCATCATGCAACACTTGAGCTAGTCTTAGAGGCGAGACTAGGAATATATATTTTTTATCCTTTTATTATTCCACACGTGCATATGAGTCTTCCTCCGAGCCTCGTGGTTATTGCAGACTCGAGAACCATAGCAGTTATAGCATGGAATATAAACATAATTAGGAACATGGGGATAAATAATAACATTTATTATTGCCTCTAGGGCATATCTCCTACAAGCCTCACCATCTTAGTGTACACGAAGTCGAGGCGGACGTCGTCGCGGCAGCGACGACGGACGCCGAGACGAGCCCGTGTCATCAAAGCCTCACCATCTTACTGTACGAGAAGTCGAGGCGGACGTCGTCGCGGCAATGACGACGGACGCAGAGACGAGCCCGTGTCATCAAAGCCTCACCATCTTAGTGTACGCGAAGTCGAGGCGGACGTCGTCGCGGCAGCGACGACGGACGCCGAGACGAGCCCGTGACATAAGAGCCTCACCATCTTACTGTACGAGAAGTCGAGGCGGACGTCGTCGCGGCAACGACGACAGACGCAGAGACAAGCCCGTGACATCAAAGCCTCACCAGCTTAGTGTACGCGAAGTCGAGGCGGACGTCGTCGCGGCAGCGACGACAGACGCCGAGACGAGCCCGTGACATCAAAGCCTCACCATCTTAGTGTACACGAAGTCGAGGCGGACGTCGTCACGGCAGCGACGACGGACGCCGAGACGAGCCCGTGTCATCAAAGCCTCACCATCTTAGTGTACGCGAAGTCGAGGCGGACGTCGTCGCGGCAGCGACGATGGACGCCGAGACGATCCCGTGACATAAGAGCCTCACCAGCTTACTGTACGAGAAGTCGAGTCCGACGTCGTCGCGGCAACGACGACGGACGCAGAGACAAGCCTGTGACATCAAAGCCTCACCAGCTTGGTGTACGCGAAGTCGAGGCGGACGTCGTCGCGGCAGCGACGACGGACACCGAGACGAGCCCGCGACATAAGAGCCTCACCATCTTACTGTACGAGAAGTCGAGGCGGACGTCGTCGCGGCAACGACGACGGATGCAGAGACAAGCCCGTGACATCAAAGCCTCACCAGCTTGGTGTACGCAAAGTCGAGGTGGACGTCGTCGCGGCAGCGACGACGGACGCTGAGACGAGCCCGTGACATCAGAGCCTCACCAGCTATCTTACGGTTTAGGTCGGGGGGGTGGGAGGATGACACCCTTTTATATACCTTTCGAAATGAAAGGGAAACAGAAGTGAACCACTGTTCTTAGTGTAGGTACGCGAAGGCGAGGCGGACGTCGTCGCGGCAGCGATGACGGACGCCGAGACGAGCCTGTGACATCAAAGCCTCACCAGCTTAGTGTACGTGAAATCGAGGCGGACTTCGTCACGGCAGCGACGACGGACGGCGAGACGAGCCCGTGAAATCAGAGCCTCACCAGCTTAGTGTACGCGAAGTCGAGGTGGACGTCGTCGCGGCAGCGACGACGGACGCCGAGACGAGCCCGTGACATCAGAGCCTCACCAGCTTAGTGTACGCGAAGTGGACGCGGACGTCGTCGTGGCAGCGACGACGGACGCCGAGACGAGCCTGTGTCATCAAAGCCTCACCATCTTAGTGTACGCGAAGTCGAGGCGTGCCGCGACGACGGACGCCGAGACGAGCCCGTGACATTAGAGCCTCACCATCTTACTGTACGAGAAGTCGAAGCGGACGTCGTCGCGGCAACGACGACGGACGCAGAGACAAGCCCGTGACATCAAAGACTCACCAGCTTGGTGTACGCGAAGTCGAGGTGGACGTCGTCGCGGCAGCGACGACGGACGCTGAGACGAGCCCGTGACATCAAAGCCTCACCAGCTATCTTACGGTTTAGGTCGGGGGGGGTGGGAGGATGGCACCCTTTATATACCTTTCGAAATGAAAGGGAAACAGAAGTGAACCACTGTGCTTAGTGTAGGTACGCGAAGGCGAGGCGGACGTCGTCGAGGCAGCGATGATGGACGCTGAGACGAGCCTGTGACATCAAAGCCTCACCAGCTTAGTGTACGCGAAGTCGAGGTGGACGTCGTCGCGGCAGCGACGACGGACGCCGAGACGAGCCCGTGACATCAGAGCCTCACCAGCTTTGTGTACGCGAAGTCGAGGCGGACGTCGTCGCGGCAGCGACGACAGACGCCGAGACGAGCCCGTGACATCAAAGCCTCACCATCTTAGTGTACACGAAGTCGAGGCGGACGTCGTCGCTGCAGCGAAGACGGACGCCGAGACGAGCCCGTGACATCAGAGGCTCACCAGCTATCTTAGTGTTTAGGGTGGGGGGGAGGATGGCACCCTTTTATATACCTTTCGAAATGAAAGGGAAACAAAAGTGATCCACTGTGGTTAGTGTAGGTACGCGAAGTCGAGGTGGACGTCGTCGTGGCAGCGACGACGGACGCCGAGACGAGCCCGTGAAATCAAAGCCTCACCATCTTAGTGTAAGCGAAGTCGAGGCAGACTTCGTCGCGGCAGCGACGATGGACGCCGAGACGAGCTCGTGACATCAGAGCCACACCAGCTTAGTGTACGCGAAGTCGAGGCGGACATCGTCGCGGCAGCGACGACGGACGTCGAGACGAGCCCGTGACATCAGAGCGTCACCAGCTATCTTAAGGTTTAGGGTGGGGGGGGAGGATGGCACCCTTTTATATACCTTTCAAAATGAAAGGGACACATAAGTGAACCACTGTGCTTAGTGTAGGTACGCGAAGTCGAGGCGGACGTCGTCGCAGCAGCGACGACGGACGCCGAGACGAGCCCGTGACATCAAAGCCTCACAAGCTTAGTGTCTGCAAAGTCGAGGCGGACGTCGTCGCGGCAGCGACGACGGGCGCCGAGACGAGCCCGTGACCTCAAAGCCTCACCAGCTATCTTAGGGTTTAGGGTGAGGTGGGAGGATGGCACCCTTTTATATACCTTTCAAAATGAAAGGGAAACAGAAGTGAACCACTGTTCTTAGTGTAGGTACGCGAAGTCGAGGCGTACGTCGTCGCGGCAGCGACGACGGACGCCGAGACGAGCCCGTTACATCAAAGCCTCACCAGCTTAGTGTACGCGAAGTCGATTCGTCATGCCGAGACGAGCCCGTGACATCAAAGCCTCACCAGCTTAGTGTACGCGAAGTCGAGGCGGACTTCGTCACGGCAGCGACGACGGACGCCGAGACGAGCCCGTGACATCAGAGCCTCACCAGCTTTGTGTACGCGAAGTCGAGGCGGACATCGTCGCGGCAGCGACGACAGACGCCGAGACGAGCCCGTGACATCAAAGCCTCACCATCTTAGTGTACACGAAGTCGAGGCGGACGTCGTCGCGGCAGCGACGACGGACGCCGAGACGAGCCCGTGACATCAGAGGCTCACCAGCTATCTTAGGGTTTAGGGTGGGGGGGGGGAGGATGGCACCCTTTTATATACCTTTCGAAATGAAAGGGAAACAAAAGTGATCCACTGTGGTTAGTGTAGGTACGCGAAGTCGAGGCGGACGTCGTCGTGGCAGCTACGACGGACGCCGAGACGAGCCCGTGAAATCAAAGCCTCACCATCTTAGTGTAAGCGAAGTCGAGGCAGACTTCGTCGCGGCAGCGACGATGGACGCCGAGACGAGCTCGTGACATCAGAGCCACACCAGCTTAGTGTACGCGAAGTTGAGGCGGGCGTCGTCGCTGCAGCGACAACGGACGCTGAGACGAGTCCGTGACATCAGAGCCTCACCAGCTTAGTGTACGCGAAGTCGAGGCGGACATCGTCGCGGCAGCGACGACGGACGCCGAGACGAGCCCGTGACATCAGAGCGTCACCAGCTATCTTAGGGTTTAGGGTGGGGGGGGAGGATGGCACCCTTTTATATACCTTTCAAAATGAAAGGGAAACATAAGTGAACCACTGTGCTTAGTGTAGGTACGCGAAGTCGAGGCGGACGTCGTCGCGGCAGCGACGACGGACGCCGAGACGAGCCCGTGACATCAAAGCCTCACCAGCTTAGTGTCTGCAAAGTCGAGGCGGACGTCGTCGCGGGAGCGACTACGGACGCCGAGACGAGCCCGTGACCTCAAAGCCTCACCAGCTATCTTAGGGTTTAGGGTGAGGGGGGAGGATGGCCCCCTTTTATATACCTTTCAAAATGAAAGGGAAACAGAAGTGAACCACTGTGCTTAGTGTAGGTACGCGAAGTCGAGGCGGGCGTCGTCGCTGCAGCGACGACGGACGCCGAGACGAGCCCGTGACATCAAAGCCTCACCAGCTTAGTGTACGCGAAGTCGAGGCGGACGTCGTCGCGGCAGCGACGACGGACGCCGAGATGAGACTGTGACATCAAAGCCTCACCAGCTTAGTGTACGCGAAGTCGAGGCGGACGTCGTCGCGGCAGCGACGACGGACGCCGAGACGAGCCCGTGACATCAGAGGCTCACCAGCTATCTTAGGGTTTAGGGTGGGGGGGGGGAGGATGGCACCCTTTTATATACCTTTCGAAATGAAAGGGAAACAAAAGTGATCCACTGTGGTTAGTGTAGGTACGCGAAGTCGAGGCGGACGTCGTCGTGGCAGCGACGACGGACGCCGAGACGAGCCCGTGAAATCAAAGCCTCACCATCTTAGTGTAAGCGAAGTCGAGGCAGACTTCGTCGCGGCAGCGACGATGGACGCCGAGACGAGCTCGTGACATCAGAGCCACACCAGCTTAGTGTACGCGAAGTTGAGGCGGGCGTCGTCGCTGCAGCGACAACGGACGCTGAGACGAGTCCGTGACATCAGAGCCTCACCAGCTTAGTGTACGCGAAGTCGAGGCGGACATAGTCGCGGCAGCGACGACGGACGCCGAGACGAGCCCGTGACATCAGAGCGTCACCAGCTATCTTAGGGTTTAGGGTGAGGGGGGAGGATGGCACCCTTTTATATACCTTTCAAAATGAAAGGGAAACATAAGTGAACCACTGTGCTTAGTGTAGGTACGCGAAGTCGAGGCGGACGTCGTCGCGGCAGCGACGACGGACGCCGAGACGAGCCCGTGACATCAAAGCCTCACCAGCTTAGTGTCTGCAAAGTCGAGGCGGACGTCGTCGCGGGAGCGACGACGGACGCCGAGACGAGCCCGTGACCTCAAAGCCTCACCAGCTATCTTAGGGTTTAGGGTGAGGGGGGAGGATGGCACCCTTTTATATACCTTTCAAAATGAAAGGGAAACAGAAGTGAACCACTGTTCTTAGTGTAGGTACGCGAAGTCGAGGCGTACGTCGTCGCGGCAGCGACGACGGAGGCCGAGACGAGCCCGTGACATGAAAGCCTCACCAGCTTAGTGGACGCGAAGTCGATTCGTCACGCCGAGATGAGCCCGTGACATCAAAGCCTCACCAGCTTAGTGTACGCGAAGTCGAGGCGGACTTCGTCACGGCAGCGACGACGGACGCCGAGACGAGCCCGTGACATCAGAGCCTCACCAGCTTTGTGTACGCGAAGTCGAGGCGGACATCGTCGCGGCAGCGACGACAGACGCCGAGACGAGCCCGTGACATCAAAGCCTCACCATCTTAGTGTACACGAAGTCGAGGCGGACGTCGTCGCGGCAGCGACGACGGACGCCGAGACGAGCCCGTGACATCAGAGGCTCACCAGCTATCTTAGGGTTTAGGGTGGGGGGGGGGAGGATGGCACCCTTTTATATACCTTTCGAAATGAAAGGGAAACAAAAGTGATCCACTGTGGTTAGTGTAGGTACGCGAAGTCGAGGCGGACGTCGTCGTGGCAGCTACGACGGACGCCGAGACGAGCCCGTGAAATCAAAGCCTCACCATCTTAGTGTAAGCGAAGTCGAGGCAGACTTCGTCGCGGCAGCGACGATGGACGCCGAGACGAGCTCGTGACATCAGAGCCACACCAGCTTAGTGTACGCGAAGTTGAGGCGGGCGTCGTCGCTGCAGCGACAACGGACGCTGAGACGAGTCCGTGACATCAGAGCCTCACCAGCTTAGTGTACGCGAAGTCGAGGCGGACATCGTCGCGGCAGCGACGACGGACGCCGAGACGAGCCCGTGACATCAGAGCGTCACCAGCTATCTTAGGGTTTAGGGTGGGGGGGGAGGATGGCACCCTTTTATATACCTTTCAAAATGAAAGGGAAACATAAGTGAACCACTGTGCTTAGTGTAGGTACGCGAAGTCGAGGCGGACGTCGTCGCGGCAGCGACGACGGACGCCGAGACGAGCCCGTGACATCAAAGCCTCACCAGCTTAGTGTCTGCAAAGTCGAGGCGGACGTCGTCGCGGGAGCGACTACGGACGCCGAGACGAGCCCGTGACCTCAAAGCCTCACCAGCTATCTTAGGGTTTAGGGTGAGGGGGGAGGATGGCCCCCTTTTATATACCTTTCAAAATGAAAGGGAAACAGAAGTGAACCACTGTGCTTAGTGTAGGTACGCGAAGTCGAGGCGGGCGTCGTCGCTGCAGCGACGACGGACGCCGAGACGAGCCCGTGACATCAAAGCCTCACCAGCTTAGTGTACGCGAAGTCGAGGCGGACGTCGTCGCGGCAGCGACGACGGACGCCGAGATGAGACTGTGACATCAAAGCCTCACCAGCTTAGTGTACGCGAAGTCGAGGCGGACGTCGTCGCGGCAGCGACGACGGACGCCGAGACGAGCCCGTGACATCAGAGGCTCACCAGCTATCTTAGGGTTTAGGGTGGGGGGGGGGAGGATGGCACCCTTTTATATACCTTTCGAAATGAAAGGGAAACAAAAGTGATCCACTGTGGTTAGTGTAGGTACGCGAAGTCGAGGCGGACGTCGTCGTGGCAGCGACGACGGACGCCGAGACGAGCCCGTGAAATCAAAGCCTCACCATCTTAGTGTAAGCGAAGTCGAGGCAGACTTCGTCGCGGCAGCGACGATGGACGCCGAGACGAGCTCGTGACATCAGAGCCACACCAGCTTAGTGTACGCGAAGTTGAGGCGGGCGTCGTCGCTGCAGCGACAACGGACGCTGAGACGAGTCCGTGACATCAGAGCCTCACCAGCTTAGTGTACGCGAAGTCGAGGCGGACATAGTCGCGGCAGCGACGACGGACGCCGAGACGAGCCCGTGACATCAGAGCGTCACCAGCTATCTTAGGGTTTAGGGTGAGGGGGGAGGATGGCACCCTTTTATATACCTTTCAAAATGAAAGGGAAACATAAGTGAACCACTGTGCTTAGTGTAGGTACGCGAAGTCGAGGCGGACGTCGTCGCGGCAGCGACGACGGACGCCGAGACGAGCCCGTGACATCAAAGCCTCACCAGCTTAGTGTCTGCAAAGTCGAGGCGGACGTCGTCGCGGGAGCGACGACGGACGCCGAGACGAGCCCGTGACCTCAAAGCCTCACCAGCTATCTTAGGGTTTAGGGTGAGGGGGGAGGATGGCACCCTTTTATATACCTTTCAAAATGAAAGGGAAACAGAAGTGAACCACTGTTCTTAGTGTAGGTACGCGAAGTCGAGGCGTACGTCGTCGCGGCAGCGACGACGGAGGCCGAGACGAGCCCGTGACATGAAAGCCTCACCAGCTTAGTGTACGCGAAGTCGATTCGTCACGCCGAGATGAGCCCGTGACATCAAAGCCTCACCAGCTTAGTGTACGCGACGTCGAGGCGGACTTCGTCACGGCAGCGACGACGGACGGCGAGACGAGCCCGTGAAATCAGAGCCTCACCAGCTTAGTGTAGGCGAAGTCGAGGTGGACGTCGCTGTTGTTAGTGTAGGTACGCGAAGTCGAGGCGGACGTCGTCGTGGCAGCGACGACGGACGCCGAGACGAGCCCGTGAAATCAAAGCCTCAACATCTTAGTGTAAGCGAAGTCGAGGCAGACTTCGTCGCGGCAGCGACGATGGACGCCGAGACGAGCTCGTGACATCTGAGCCACACCAGCTTAGTGTACGCGAAGTTGAGGCGTGCGTCGTCGCTGCAGCGACGACGGACGCTGAGACGAGTCCGTGACATCAGAGCCTCACCAGCTTAGTGTACGCGAAGTCGAGGCGGACATCGTCGCGGCAGCGACGACGGACGCCGAGACGAGCCCGTGACATCAGAGCGTCACCAGCTATCTTAGGGTTTAGGGTGGGGGGGGAGGATGGCACCCTTTTATATACCTTTCAAAATGAAAGGGAAATATAAGTGAACCACTGTGCTTAGTGTAGGTACGCGAAGTCGAGGCGGACGTCGTCGCGGCAGCGACGACGGACGCCGAGACGAGCCCGTGACATCAAAGCCTCACCAGCTTAGTGTCTGCAAAGTCGAGGCGGACGTCGTCGCGGGAGCGACGACGGACGCCGAGACGAGCCCGTGACCTCAAAGCCTCACCAGCTATCTTAGGGTTTAGGGTGAGGGGGGAGGATGGCACCCTTTTATATACCTTTCAAAATGAAAGGGAAACAGAAGTGAACCACTGTTCTTAGTGTAGGTACGCGAAGTCGAGGCGTACGTCGTCGCGGCAGCGACGACGGACGCCGAGACGAGCCCGTGACATCAAAGCCTCACCAGCTTAGTGTACGCGAAGTCGATTCGTCACGCCGAGACGAGCCCGTGACATCAAAGCCTCACCAGCTTAGTGTACGCGAAGTCGAGGCGGACTTCGTCACGGCAGCGACGACGGACGGCGAGAAGAGCCCGTGAAATCAGAGCCTCACCAGCTTAGTGTACGCGAAGTCGAGGTGGACGTCGCTGTGGTTAGTGTAGGTACGCGAAGTCGAGGCGGACGTCGTCGTGGCAGCGACGACGGACGCCGAGACGAGCCCGTGAAATCAAAGCCTCAACATCTTAGTGTAAGCGAAGTCGAGGCAGACTTCGTCGCGGCAGCGACGATGGACGCCGAGACGAGCTCGTGACATCTGAGCCACACCAGCTTAGTGTACGCGAAGTTGAGGCGGGCGTCGTCGCTGCAGCGACAACGGACGCTGAGACGAGTCCGTGACATCAGAGCCTCACCAGCTTAGTGTACGCGAAGTCGAGGCGGACATCGTCGCGGCAGCGACGACGGACGCCGAGACGATCCCGTGACATCAGAGCGTCACCAGCTATCTTAGGGTTTAGGGTGGGGGGGGAGGATGGCACCCTTTTATATACCTTTCAAAATGAAAGGGAAACATAAGTGAACTACTGTGCTTAGTGTAGGTACGCGAAGTCGAGGCGGACGTCGTCGCGGCAGCGACGACGGACGCCGAGACGAGCCCGTGACATCAAAGCCTCACCAGCTTAGTGTCTGCAAAGTCGAGGCGGACGTCGTCGCGGGAGCGACGACGGACGCCGAGACGAGCCCGTGACCTCAAAGCCTCACCAGCTATCTTAGGGTTTAGGGTGAGGGGGGAGAATGGCACCCTTTTATATACCTTTCAAAATGAAAGGGAAACAGAAGTGAACCACTGTTCTTAGTGTAGGTACGCGAAGTCGAGGCGTACGTCGTCGCGGCAGCGACGACGGACGCCGAGACGAGCCCGTGACATCAAAGCCTCACCAGCTTAGTGTACGCGAAGTCGATTCGTCACGACGAGACGAGCCCGTGACATCAAAGCCTCACCAGCTTAGTGTACGCGAAGTCGAGGCGGACTTCGTCACGGCAGCGACGACGGACGGCGAGACGATCCCGTGAAATCAGAGCCTCACCAGCTTAGTGTACGCGAAGTCGAGGTGGACGTCGCTGTGGTTAGTGTAGGTACGCGAAGTCGAGGCGGACGTCGTCGTGGCAGCGACGACGGACGCCGAGACGAGCCCGTGAAATCAAAGCCTCACCATCTTAGTGTAAGCGAAGTCGAGGCAGACTTCGTCGCGGCAGCGACGATGGACGCCGAGACGAGCTCGTGACATCTGAGCCACACCAGCTTAGTGTACGCGAAGTTGAGGCGGGCGTCGTCGCTGCAGCGACAACGGACGCTGAGACGAGTCCGTGACATCAGAGCCTCACCAGCTTAGTGTACGCGAAGTCGAGGCGGACATCGTCGCGGCAGCGACGACGGACGCCGAGACGAGCCCGTGACATCAAAGCCTCACCATCTTAGTGTACACGAAGTCGAGGCGGACGTCGTCGCGGCAGCGACGACGGACGCCGAGACGAGCCCGTGACATCAGAGGCTCACCAGCTATCTTAGGGTTTAGGGTGGGGGGGGGAGGATGGCACCCTTTTATATACCTTTCGAAATGAAAGGGAAACAAAAGTGATCCACTGTGGTTAGTGTAGGTACGCGAAGTCGAGGCGGACGTCGTCGTGGCAGCGACGACGGACGCCGAGACGAGCCCGTGAAATCAAAGCCTCACCATCTTAGTGTAAGCGAAGTCGAGGCAGACTTCGTCGCGGCAGCGACGATTGACGCCGAGACGAGCTCGTGACATCAGAGCCACACCAGCTTAGTGTACGCGAAGTTGAGGCGGGCGTCGTCGCTGCAGCGACAACGGACGCTAAGACGAGTCCGTGACATCAGAGCCTCACCAGCTTAGTGTACGCGAAGTCGAGGCGGACATCGTCGCGGCAGCGACGACGGACGCCGAGACGATCCCGTGACATCAGAGCGTCACCAGCTATCTTAGGGTTTAGGGTGGGGGGGGAGGATGGCACCCTTTTATATACCTTTCAAAATGAAAGGGAAACATAAGTGAACTACTGTGCTTAGTGTAGGTACGCGAAGTCGAGGCGGACGTCGTCGCGGCAGCGACGACGGACGCCGATACGAGCCCGTGACATCAAAGCCTCACCAGCTTAGTGTCTGCAAAGTCGAGGCGGACGTCGTCGCGGGAGCGACGACGGACGCCGAGACGAGCCCGTGACCTCAAAGCCTCACCAGCTATCTTAGGGTTTAGGGTGAGGGGGGAGGATGGCACCCTTTTATATACCTTTCAAAATGAAAGGTAAACAGAAGTGAACCACTGTTCTTAGTGTAGGTACGCGAAGTCGAGGCGTATGTCGTCGCGGCAGCGACGACGGACGCCGAGACGAGCCCGTGACATCAAAGCCTCACCAACTTAGTGTACGCGAAGTCGATTCGTCACGCCGAGACGAGCCCGTGACATCAAAGCCTCACCAGCTTAGTGTACGCGAAGTCGAGGCGGACTTCGTCACGGCAGCGACGACGGACGGCGAGACGAGCCCGTGAAATCAGAGCCTCACCAGCTTAGTGTACGCGAAGTCGAGGTGGACGTCGCTGTGGTTAGTGTAGGTACGCGAAGTCGAGGCGGACGTCGTCGTGGCAGCGACGACGGACGCCGAGACGAGCCCGTGAAATCAAAGCCTCAACATCTTAGTGTAAGCGAAGTCGAGGCAGACTTCGTCGCGGCAGCGACGATGGACGCCGAGACGAGCTCGTGACATCTGAGCCACACCAGCTTAGTGTACGCGAAGTTGAGGCGGGCGTCGTCGCTGCAGCGACGACGGACGCTGAGACGAGTCCGTGACATCAGAGCCTCACCAGCTTAGTGTACGCGAAGTCGAGGCGGACATCGTCGCGGCAGCGACGACGGACGCCGAGACGAGCCTGTGACATCAGAGCGTCACCAGCTATCTTAGGGTTTAGGGTGGGGCGGGAGGATGGCACCCTTTTATATACCTTTCAAAATGAAAGGGAAATATAAGTGAACCACTGTGCTTAGTGTAGGTACGCGAAGTCGAGGCGGACGTCGTCGCGGCAGCGACGACGGACGCCGAGACGAGCCCGTGACATCAAAGCCTCACCAGCTTAGTGTCTGCAAAGTCGAGGCGGACGTCGTCGCGGGAGCGACGACGGACGCCGAGACGAGCCCGTGACCTCAAAGCCTCACCAGCTATCTTAGGGTTTAGGGTGAGGGGGGAGGATGACACCCTTTTATATACCTTTCAAAATGAAAGGGAAACAGAAGTGAACCACTGTTCTTAGTGTAGGTACGCGAAGTCGAGGCGTACGTCGTCGCGGCAGCGACGACGGACGCCGAGACGAGCCCGTGACATCAAAGCCTCACCATCTTAGTGTACACGAAGTCGAGGCAGACGTCGTCGCGGCAGCGACGACGGACGCCGAGACGAGCCCGTGACATCAGAGGCTCACCAGCTATCTTAGGGTTTAGGGTGGGGGGGGGGAGGATGGCACCCTTTTATATACCTTTCGAAATGAAAGGGAAACAAAAGTGATCCACTGTGGTTAGTGTAGGTACGCGAAGTCGAGGCGGACGTCGTCGTGGCAGCGACGACGGACGCCGAGACGAGCCCGTGAAATCAAAGCCTCACCATCTTAGTGTAAGCGAAGTCGAGGCAGACTTCGTCGCGGCAGCGACGATGGACGCCGAGACGAGCTCGTGACATCAGAGCCACACCAGCTTAGTGTACGCGAAGTTGAGGCGGGCGTCGTCGCTGCAGCGACAACGGACGCTGAGACGAGTCCGTGACATCAGAGCCTCACCAGCTTAGTGTACGCGAAGTCGAGGCGGACATCGTCGCGGCAGCGACTACGGACGCCGAGACAAGCCCGTGACATCAGAGCGTCACCAGCTATCTTAGGGTTTAGGGTGGGGGGGGAGGATGGCACCCTTTTATATACCTTTCAAAATGAAAGGGAAACATAAGTGAACCACTGTGCTTAGTGTAGGTACGCGAGGTCGAGGCGGACGTCGTCGCGGCAGGGACGACGGACGCCGAGACGAGCCCGTGACATCAAAGCCTCACCAGCTTAGTGTCTGCAAAGTCGAGGCGGACGTCGTCGCGGGAGCGACGACGGACGCCGAGACGAGCCCGTGACCTCAAAGCCTCACCAGCTATCTTAGGGTTTAGGGTGAGGGGGGAGGATGGCACCCTTTTATATACCTTTCAAAATGAAAGGGAAACAGAAGTGAACCACTGTTCTTAGTGTAGGTACGCGAAGTCGAGGCGTACGTCGTCGCGGCAGCGACGACGGACGCCGAGACGAGCCCGTGACATCAAAGCCTCACCAGCTTAGTGTACGCGAAGTCGATTCGTCACGCCGAGACGAGCCCGTGACATCAAAGCCTCACCAGCTTAGTGTACGCGAAGTCGAGGCGGACTTCGTCACGGCAGCGACGACGGACGGCGAGACGAGCCCGTGAAATCAGAGCCTCACCAGCTTAGTGTATGCGAAGTCGAGGTGGACGTCGCTGTGGTTAGTGTAGGTACGCGAAGTCGAGGCGGACGTCGTCGTGGCAGCGACGACGGACGCCGAGACGAGCCCGTGAAATCAAAGCCTCAACATCTTAGTGTAAGCGAAGTCGAGGCAGACTTCGTCGCGGCAGCGACGATGGACGCCGAGACGAGCTCGTGACATCTGAGCCACACCAGCTTAGTGTACGCGAAGTTGAGGCGGGCGTCGTCGCTGCAGCGACAACGGACGCTGAGACGAGTCCGTGACATCAGAGCCTCACCAGCTTAGTGTACGCGAAGTCGAGGCGGACATCGTCGCGGCAGCGACGACGGACGCCGAGACGACCCCGTGACATCAAAGCCTCACCATCTTAGTGTACACGAAGTCGAGGCGGACGTCGTCGCGGCAGCGACGACGGACGCCGAGACGAGCCCGTGACATCAGAGGCTCACCAGCTATCTTAGGGTTTAGGGTGGGGGGGGGGGGGAGGATGGCACCCTTTTATATACCTTTCGAAATGAAAGGGAAACAAAAGTGATCCACTGTGGTTAGTGTAGGTACGCGAAGTCGAGGCGGACGTCGTCGTGGCAGCGACGACGGACGCCGAGACGAGCCCGTGAAATCAAAGCCTCACCATCTTAGTGTAAGCGAAGTCGAGGCAGACTTCGTCGCGGCAGCGACGATGGACGCCGAGACGAGCTCGTGACATCAGAGCCACACCAGCTTAGTGTACGCGAAGTTGAGGCGGGCGTCGTCGCTGCAGCGACGACGGACGCTGAGACGAGTCCGTGACATCAGAGCCTCACCAGCTTAGTGTACGCGAAATCGAGGCGGACATCGTCGCGGCAGCAACGACGGACGCCGAGACGAGCCCGTGACATCAAAGCCTCACCATCTTAGTGTACACGAAGTCGAGGCGGACGTCGTCGCGGCAGCGACGACGGACGCCGAGACGAGCCCGTGACATCAGAGGCTCACCAGCTATCTTAGGGTTTAGGGTGGGGGGGGGAGGATGGCACCCTTTTATATACCTTTCGAAATGAAAGGGAAACAAAAGTGATCCACTGTGGTTAGTGTAGGTACGCGAAGTCGAGGCGGACGTCGTCGTGGCAGCGACGACGGACGCCGAGACGAGCCCGTGAAATCAAAGCCTCACCATCTTAGTGTAAGAGAAGTCGAGGCAGACTTCGTCGCGGCAGCGACGATGGACGCCGAGACGAGCTCGTGACATCAGAGCCACACCAGCTTAGTGTACGCGAAGTTGAGGCGGGCGTCGTCGCTGCAGCGACAACGGACGCTGAGACGAGTCCGTGACATCAGAGCCTCACCAGCTTAGTGTACGCGAAGTCGAGGCGGACATCGTCGCGGCAGCGACGACGGACGCCGAGACGATCCCGTGACATCAGAGCGTCACCAGCTATCTTAGGGTTTAGGGTGGGGGGGGGAGGATGGCACGCTTTTATATACCTTTCAAAATGAAAGGGAAACATAAGTGAACTACTGTGCTTAGTGTAGGTACGCGAAGTCGAGGCGGACGTCGTCGCGGCAGCGACGACGGACGCCGAGACGAGCCCGTGACATGAAAGCCTCACCAGCTTAGTGTCTGCAAAGTCGAGGCGGACGTCGTCGCGGGAGCGACGACGGTCGCCGAGACGAGCCCGTGACCTCAAAGCCTCACCAGCTATCTTAGGGTTTAGGGTGAGGGGGGAGGATGGCACCCTTTTATATACCTTTCAAAATGAAAGGGAAACAGAAGTGAACCACTGTTCTTAGTGTAGGTACGCGAAGTCGAGGCGTACGTCGTCGTGGCAGCGACGACGGACGCCGAGACGAGCCCGTGACATCAAAGCCTCACCAGCTTAGTGTACGCGAAGTCGATTCGTCACGCCGAGACGAGCCCGTGACATCAAAGCCTCACCAGCTTAGTGTACGCGAAGTCGAGGCGGACTTCGTCACGGCAGCGACGACGGACGGCGAGACGAGCCCGTGAAATCAGAGCCTCACCAGCTTAGTGTACGCGAAGTCGCGGTGGACGTCGCTGTGGTTAGTGTAGGTACGCGAAGTCGAGGCGGACGTCGTCGTGGCAGCGACGACGGACGCCGAGACGAGCCCGTGAAATCAAAGCCTCAACATCTTAGTGTAAGCGAAGTCGAGGCAGACTTCGTCGCGGCAGCGACGATGGACGCCGAGACGAGCTCGTGACATCAGAGCCACACCAGCTTAGTGTACGCGAAGTTGAGGCGGGCGTCGTCGCTGCAGCGACAACGGACGCTGAGACGAGTCCGTGACATCAGAGCCTCACCAGCTTAGTGTACGCGAAGTCGAGGCGGACATCGTCGCGGCAGCGACGACGGACGCCGAGACGAGCCCGTGACATCAGAGCGTCACCAGCTATCTTAGGGTTTAGGGTGGGGGGGGAGGATGGCACCCTTTTATATACCTTTCAAAATGAAAGGGAAACATAAGTGAACCACTGTGCTTAGTGTAGGTACGCGAGGTCGAGGCGGACGTCGTCGCGGCAGCGACGACGGACGCCGAGACGAGCCCGTGACATCAAAGCCTCACCAGCTTAGTGTCTGCAAAGTCGAGGCGGACGTCGTCGCGGGAGCGACGACGGACGCCGAGACGAGCCCGTGACCTCAAAGCCTCACCAGCTATCTTAGGGTTTAGGGTGAGGGGGGAGGATGGCACCCTTTTATATACCTTTCAAAATGAAAGGGAAACAGAAGTGAACCACTGTTCTTAGTGTAGGTACGCGAAGTCGAGGCGTACGTCGTCGCGGCAGCGACGACGGACGCCGAGACGAGCCCGTGACATCAAAGCCTCACCAGCTTAGTGTACGCGAAGTCGATTCGTCACGCCGAGACGAGCCCGTGACATAAAAGCCTCACCAGCTTAGTGTACGCGAAGTCGAGGCGGACTTCGTCACGGCAGCGACGACGGACGGCGAGACGAGCCCGTGAAATCAGAGCCTCACCAGCTTAGTGTATGCGAAGTCGAGGTGGACGTCGCTGTGGTTAGTGTAGGTACGCGAAGTCGAGGCGGACGTCGTCGTGGCAGCGACGACGGACGCCGAGACGAGCCCGTGAAATCAAAGCCTCAACATCTTAGTGTAAGCGAAGTCGAGGCAGACTTCGTCGCGGCAGCGACGATGGACGCCGAGACGAGCTCGTGACATCTGAGCCACACCAGCTTAGTGTACGCGAAGTTGAGGCGGGCGTCGTCGCTGCAGCGACAACGGACGCTGAGACGAGTCCGTGACATCAGAGCCTCACCAGCTTAGGGTACGCGAAGTCGAGGCGGACATCTTCGCGGCAGCGACGACGGACGCCGAGACGAGCCCGTGACATCAAAGCCTCACCATCTTAGTGTACACGAAGTCGAGGCGGACGTCGTCGCGGCAGCGACGACGGACGCCGAGACGAGCCCGTGACATCAGAGGCTCACCAGCTATCTTAGGGTTTAGGGTGGGGGGCGGGAGGATGGCACCCTTTTATATACCTTTCGAAATGAAAGGGAAACAAAAGTGATCCACTGTGGTTAGTGTAGGTACGCGAAGTCGAGGCGGACGTCGTCGTGGCAGCGACGACGGACGCCGAGACGAGCCTGTGAAATCAAAGCCTCACCATCTTAGTGTAAGCGAAGTCGAGGCAGACTTCGTCGCGGCAGCGACGATGGACGCCGAGACGAGCTCGTGACATCTGAGCCACACCAGCTTAGTGTACGCGAAGTTGAGGCGGGCGTCGTCGCTGCAGCGACAACGGACGCTGAGACGAGTCCGTGACATCAGAGCCTCACCAGCTTAGTGTACGCGAAGTCGAGGCGGACATCGTCGCGGCAGCGACGACGGACGCCGAGACGAGCCCGTGACATCAAAGCCTCACCATCTTAGTGTACACGAAGTCGAGGCGGACGTCGTCGCGGCAGCGACGACGGACGCCGAGACGAGCCCGTGACATCAGAGGCTCACCAGCTATCTTAGGGTTTAGGGTGGGGGGGGGGGAGGATGGCACCCTTTTATATACCTTTCGAAATGAAAGGGAAACAAAAGTGATCCACTGTGGTTAGTGTAGGTACGCGAAGTCGAGGCGGACGTCGTCGTGGCAGCGACGACGGACGCCGAGACGAGCCCGTGAAATCAAAGCCTCACCATCTTAGTGTAAGCGAAGTCGAGGCAGACTTCGTCGCGGCAGCGACGATGGACGCCGAGACGAGCTCGTGACATCAGAGCCACACCAGCTTAGTGTACGCGAAGTTGAGGCGGGCGTCGTCGCTGCAGCGACGACGGACGCTGAGACGAGTCCGTGACATCAGAGCCTCACCAGCTTAGTGTACGCGAAATCGAGGCGGACATCGTCGCGGCAGCGACGACGGACGCCGAGACGAGCCCGTGACATCAAAGCCTCACCATCTTAGTGTACACGAAGTCGAGGCGGACGTCGTCGCGGCAGCGACGACGGACGCCGAGACGAGCCCGTGACATCAGAGGCTCACCAGCTATCTTAGGGTTTAGGGTGGGGGGGGGAGGATGGCACCCTTTTATATACCTTTCGAAATGAAAGGGAAACAAAAGTGATCCACTGTGGTTAGTGTAGGTACGCGAAGTCGAGGCGGACGTCGTCGTGGCAGCGACGACGGACGCCGAGACGAGCCCGTGAAATCAAAGCCTCACCATCTTAGTGTAAGAGAAGTCGAGGCAGACTTCGTCGCGGCAGCGACGATGGACGCCGAGACGAGCTCGTGACATCAGAGCCACACCAGCTTAGTGTACGCGAAGTTGAGGCGGGCGTCGTCGCTGCAGCGACAACGGACGCTGAGACGAGTCCGTGACATCAGAGCCTCACCAGCTTAGTGTACGCGAAGTCGAGGCGGACATCGTCGCGGCAGCGACGACGGACGCCGAGACGATCCCGTGACATCAGAGCGTCACCAGCTATCTTAGGGTTTAGGGTGGGGGGGGGAGGATGGCACGCTTTTATATACCTTTCAAAATGAAAGGGAAACATAAGTGAACTACTGTGCTTAGTGTAGGTACGCGAAGTCGAGGCGGACGTCGTCGCGGCAGCGACGACGGACGCCGAGACGAGCCCGTGACATGAAAGCCTCACCAGCTTAGTGTCTGCAAAGTCGAGGCGGACGTCGTCGCGGGAGCGACGACGGTCGCCGAGACGAGCCCGTGACCTCAAAGCCTCACCAGCTATCTTAGGGTTTAGGGTGAGGGGGGAGGATGGCACCCTTTTATATACCTTTCAAAATGAAAGGGAAACAGAAGTGAACCACTGTTCTTAGTGTAGGTACGCGAAGTCGAGGCGTACGTCGTCGTGGCAGCGACGACGGACGCCGAGACGAGCCCGTGACATCAAAGCCTCACCAGCTTAGTGTACGCGAAGTCGATTCGTCACGCCGAGACGAGCCCGTGACATCAAAGCCTCACCAGCTTAGTGTACGCGAAGTCGAGGCGGACTTCGTCACGGCAGCGACGACGGACGGCGAGACGAGCCCGTGAAATCAGAGCCTCACCAGCTTAGTGTACGCGAAGTCGCGGTGGACGTCGCTGTGGTTAGTGTAGGTACGCGAAGTCGAGGCGGACGTCGTCGTGGCAGCGACGACGGACGCCGAGACGAGCCCGTGAAATCAAAGCCTCAACATCTTAGTGTAAGCGAAGTCGAGGCAGACTTCGTCGCGGCAGCGACGATGGACGCCGAGACGAGCTCGTGACATCAGAGCCACACCAGCTTAGTGTACGCGAAGTTGAGGCGGGCGTCGTCGCTGCAGCGACAACGGACGCTGAGACGAGTCCGTGACATCAGAGCCTCACCAGCTTAGTGTACGCGAAGTCGAGGCGGACATCGTCGCGGCAGCGACGACGGACGCCGAGACGAGCCCGTGACATCAGAGCGTCACCAGCTATCTTAGGGTTTAGGGTGGGGGGGGAGGATGGCACCCTTTTATATACCTTTCAAAATGAAAGGGAAACATAAGTGAACCACTGTGCTTAGTGTAGGTACGCGAGGTCGAGGCGGACGTCGTCGCGGCAGCGACGACGGACGCCGAGACGAGCCCGTGACATCAAAGCCTCACCAGCTTAGTGTCTGCAAAGTCGAGGCGGACGTCGTCGCGGGAGCGACGACGGACGCCGAGACGAGCCCGTGACCTCAAAGCCTCACCAGCTATCTTAGGGTTTAGGGTGAGGGGGGAGGATGGCACCCTTTTATATACCTTTCAAAATGAAAGGGAAACAGAAGTGAACCACTGTTCTTAGTGTAGGTACGCGAAGTCGAGGCGTACGTCGTCGCGGCAGCGACGACGGACGCCGAGACGAGCCCGTGACATCAAAGCCTCACCAGCTTAGTGTACGCGAAGTCGATTCGTCACGCCGAGACGAGCCCGTGACATAAAAGCCTCACCAGCTTAGTGTACGCGAAGTCGAGGCGGACTTCGTCACGGCAGCGACGACGGACGGCGAGACGAGCCCGTGAAATCAGAGCCTCACCAGCTTAGTGTATGCGAAGTCGAGGTGGACGTCGCTGTGGTTAGTGTAGGTACGCGAAGTCGAGGCGGACGTCGTCGTGGCAGCGACGACGGACGCCGAGACGAGCCCGTGAAATCAAAGCCTCAACATCTTAGTGTAAGCGAAGTCGAGGCAGACTTCGTCGCGGCAGCGACGATGGACGCCGAGACGAGCTCGTGACATCTGAGCCACACCAGCTTAGTGTACGCGAAGTTGAGGCGGGCGTCGTCGCTGCAGCGACAACGGACGCTGAGACGAGTCCGTGACATCAGAGCCTCACCAGCTTAGTGTACGCGAAGTCGAGGCGGACATCTTCGCGGCAGCGACGACGGACGCCGAGACGAGCCCGTGACATCAAAGCCTCACCATCTTAGTGTACACGAAGTCGAGGCGGACGTCGTCGCGGCAGCGACGACGGACGCCGAGACGAGCCCGTGACATCAGAGGCTCACCAGCTATCTTAGGGTTTAGGGTGGGGGGCGGGAGGATGGCACCCTTTTATATACCTTTCGAAATGAAAGGGAAACAAAAGTGATCCACTGTGGTTAGTGTAGGTACGCGAAGTCGAGGCGGACGTCGTCGTGGCAGCGACGACGGACGCCGAGACGAGCCTGTGAAATCAAAGCCTCACCATCTTAGTGTAAGCGAAGTCGAGGCAGACTTCGTCGCGGCAGCGACGATGGACGCCGAGACGAGCTCGTGACATCAGAGCCACACCAGCTTAGTGTACGCGAAGTTGAGGCGGGCGTCGTTGCTGCAGCGACAACGGACGCTGAGACGAGTCCGTGACATCAGAGCCTCACCAGCTTAGTGTACGCGAAGTCGAGGCGGACATCGTCGCGGCAGCGACGACGGACGCCGAGACGATCCCGTGACATCAGAGCGTCACCAGCTATCTTAGGGTTTAGGGTGGGGGGGGAGGATGGCACCCTTTTATATACCTTTCAAAATGAAAGGGAAACATAAGTGAACTACTGTGCTTATTGTAGGTACGCGAAGTCGAGGCGGACGTCGTCGCGGCAGCGACGACGGACGCCGAGACGAGCCCGTGACATGAAAGCCTCACCAGCTTAGTGTCTGCAAAGTCGAGGCGGACGTCGTCGCGGGAGCGACGACGGACGCCGAGACGAGCCCGTGACCTCAAAGCCTCACCAGCTATCTTAGGGTTTAGGGTGAGGGGGGAGGATGGCACCCTTTTATATACCTTTCAAAATGAAAGGGAAACAGAAGTGAACCACTGTTCTTAGTGTAGGTACGCGAAGTTGAGGCGTACGTCGTCGTGGCAGCGACGACGGACGCCGAGACGAGCCCGTGACATCAAAGCCTCACCAGCTTAGTGTACGCGAAGTCGATTCGTCACGCCGAGACGAGCCCGTGACATCAAAGCCTCACCAGCTTAGTGTACGCGAAGTCGAGGCGGACTTCGTCACGGCAGCGACGACGGACGGCGAGACGAGCCCGTGAAATCAGAGCCTCACCAGCTTAGTGTACGCGAAGTCGCGGTGGACGTCGCTGTGGTTAGTGTAGGTACGCGAAGTCGAGGCGGACGTCGTCGTGGCAGCGACGACGGACGCCGAGACGAGCCCGTCAAATCAAAGCCTCAACATCTTAGTGTAAGCGAAGTCGAGGCAGACTTCGTCGCGGCAGCGACGATGGACGCCGAGACGAGCTCGTGACATCAGAGCCACACCAGCTTAGTGTACGCGAAGTTGAGGCGGGCGTCGTCGCTGCAGCGACGACGGACGCTGAGACGAGTCCGTGACATCAGAGCCTCACCAGCTTAGTGTACGCGAAGTCGAGGCGGACATCGTCGCGGCAGCGACGACGGACGCCGAGACGAGCCCGTGACATCAGAGCGTCACCAGCTATCTTAGGGTTTAGGGTGGGGGGGGGGAGGATGGCACCCTTTTATATACATTTCAAAATGAAAGGGAAATATAAGTGAACCACTGTGCTTAGTGTAGGTACGCGAAGTCGAGGCGGACGTCGTCGCGGCAGCGACGACGGACGCCGAGACGAGCCCGTGACATCAAAGCCTCACCAGCTTAGTGTACGCGAAGTCGAGGCGGACGTCGTCGCGGGAGCGACGACGGACGCCGAGACGAGCCCGTGACCTCAAAGCCTCACCAGCTATCTTAGGGTTTAGGGTGAGGGGGGAGGATGGCACCCTTTTATATACCTTTCAAAATGAAAGGGAAACAGAAGTGAACCACTGTTCTTAGTGTAGGTACGCGAAGTCGAGGCGTACGTCGTCGCGGCAGCGACGACGGACGCCGAGACGAGCCCGTGACATCAAAGCCTCACCAGCTTAGTGTACGCGAAGTCGATTCGTCACGCCGAGACGAGCCCGTGACATCAAAGCCTCACCAGCTTAGTGTACGCGAAGTCGAGGCGGACTTCGTCACGGCAGCGACGACGGACGGTGAGACGAGCCCGTGAAATCAGAGCCTCACCAGCTTAGTGTACACGAAGTCGAGGTGGACGTCGCTGTGGTTAGTGTAGGTACGCGAAGTCGAGGCGGACGTCGTCGTGGCAGCGACGACGGACGCCGAGACGAGCCCGTGAAATCAAAGCCTCAACATCTTAGTGTAAGCGAAGTCGAGGCAGACTTCGTCGCGGCAGCGACGATGGACGCCGAGACGAGCTCGTGACATCTGAGCCACACCAGCTTAGTGTACGCGAAGTTGAGGCGGGCGTCGTCGCTGCAGCGACGACGGACGCTGAGACGAGTCCGTGACATCAGAGCCTCACCAGCTTAGTGTACGCGAAGTCGAGGCGGACATCGTCGCGGCAGCGACGACGGACGCCGAGACGAGCCCGTGACATCAGAGCGTCACCAGCTATCTTAGGGTTTAGGGTGGGGGGGAGGATGGCACCCTTTTATATACCTTTCAAAATGAAAGGGAAACATAAGTGAACCACTGTGCTTAGTGTAGGTACGCGAAGTCGAGGCGTACGTCGTCGCGGCAGCGACGACGGACGCCGAGACGAGCCCGTGACATCAGAGCCTCACCAGCTTAGTGTACACGAAGTCGAGGCGGACGTCGTCGCGGCAGCGACGATGGACGCTGAGATGAGACCGTGACATCAAAGCCTCACCACTTAGTGTACGCGAAGTCGAGGCAGACGTCGTCGCGGCAGCGACGACGGACGCCGAGACGAGCCAGTGACATCAAAGCCTCACCATCTTAGTGTACGCGAAGTCGAGGCAGACATCGTCGCGGCAGCGACGACGGACGCCGAGATGAGACTGTGACATCAAAGCCTCACCAGCTTAGTGTACGCGAAGTCGAGGCGGACGTCGTCGCGGCAGCGACGACAGACGCCGAGACGAGCCCGTGACATCAAAGCCTCACCATCTTAGTGTACACGAAGTCGAGGCGGACGTCGTCGCGGCAGCGACGACGGACGCCGAGACGAGCCCGTGTCATCAAAGCCTCACCATCTTAGTGTACGCGAAGTCGAGGCGGACGTCGTCGCGGCAGCGACGACGGACGCCGAGACGAGCCCGTCACATAAGAGCCTCACCAGCTTACTGTACGAGAAGTCGAGGCCGACGTCGTCGCGGCAACGATGACGGACGCAGAGACAAGCCCGTGACATCAAAGCCTCACCAGCTTGGTGTACGCGAAGTCGAGGCGGACGTCGTCGCGGCAGCGACGACGGACGCCGAGACGAGCCCGCGACATAAGAGCCTCACCATCTTACTGTACGAGAAGTCGAGGCGGACGTCGTCGCGGCAACGACGACGGACGCAGAGACAAGCCCGTGACATCAAAGCCTCACCAGCTTGGTGTACGCAAAGTCGAGGTGCACGTCGTCGCGGCAGCGACGACGGACGCTGAGACGAGCCCGTGACATCAGAGCCTCACCAGCTATCTTACGGTTTAGGTCGGGGGGGTGGGAGGATGACACCCTTTTATATACCTTTCGAAATGAAAGGGAAACAGAAGTGAACCACTGTTCTTAGTGTAGGTACGCGAAGTCGAGGCGTACGTCGTCGCGGCAGCGATGACGGATGCCGAGACGAGCCTGTGACATCAAAGCCTCACCAGCTTAGTGTACGCGAAGTCGAGGCGGACGTCGTCGCGGCAGCGACGACGGACGCCGACATGAGACCGTGACATCAAAGCCTCACCAGCTTAGTGTACGCGAAGTCGAGGCGGACTTCTTCACGGCAGCGACGACGGACGGCGAGACGAGCCCGTGAAATCAGAGCCTCACCAGCTTAGTGTACGCGAAGTCAAGGTGGACGTCGTCGCGGCAGCGACGACGGACGCCGAGACGAGCCCGTGTCATCAAAGCCCCACCATCTTAGTGTACGCGAAGTCGAGGCGGACGTCGTCGCCGCAGCGACGACGGACGCCGAGACGAGCCCGTGACATAAGAGCCTCACCATCTTACTGTACGAGAAGTCGAGGCGGACGTCGTCGCGGCAACGACGACGGACGCAGAGACGAGCCCGTGTCATCAAAGCCTCACCATCTTAGTGTACGCGAAGTCGAGGCGGACGTCGTCGCGGCAGCGACGACGGACGCCGAGACGAGCCCGTGACATAAGAGCCTCACCATCTTACTGTACGAGAAGTGGAGGCGGACGTCGTCGCGGCAACGACGACGGACGCAGAGACAAGCACGTGACATCAAAGCCTCACCAGCTTAGTGTACGCGAAGTCAAGGCGGACGTCGACGCGGCAGCGACGACGGACGCCGAGACGAGCCCGTGACATCAGAGGCTCACCAGCTATCCTAGGGTTTAGGGTGGGGGGGAGGATGGCACCCTTTTATATACCTTTCAAAATGAAAGGGAAACAGAAGTGAACCACTGTGCTTAGTGTAGGTACGCGAAGTAGAGGCATACGTCGTCGCGGCAGCGACGACGGACGCCGAGACGAGCCCGTGACATCAAAACCTCACCAGCTTAGTGTACGCGAAGTCGAGGCGGACGTCGTCGCGGCAGCGACGACGGACGCCGAGATGAGACTGTGACATCAAAGCCTCACCAGCTTAGTGTACGCGAAGTCGAGGCGGACGTCGTCGCGGCAGCGACGACGGACGCCGAGACGAGCCCGTGACATCAGAGCCTCACCAGCTTAGTGTACGCGAAGTCGAGGCGGACGTCGTCGCGGCAGCGACGACGGACGCCGAGACGAGCCCGTGTCATCAAAGCCTCACCATCTTAGTGTACGCGAAGTCGAGGCGTGCCGCGACGACGGACGCCGAGACGAGCCCGTGACATAAGAGCCTCACCATCTTACTGTACGAGAAGTCGAGGCGGACGTCGTCGCGGCAACGATGACGGACGTCGAGACGAGCCTGTGACATCAAAGCCTCACCAGCTTAGTGTACGTGAAGTCGAGGCGGACTTCGTCACGGCAGCGACGACGGACGGCGAGACGAGCCCGTGAAATAAGAGCCTCACCAGCTTAGTGTACGCGAAGTCGAGGTGGACGTCGTCGCGGCAGCGACGACGGACGCCGAGACGAGCCCGTGACATCAGAGCCTCACCAGCTTTGTGTACGCGAAGTCGAGGCGGACGTCGTCGCGGCAGCGACGACAGACGCCGAGACGAGCCCGTGACATCAGAGCCTCACCATCTTAGTGTACACGAAGTCGAGGCGGACGTCGTCGCGGCAGCGACGACGGACGCCGAGACGAGCCCGTGACATCAGAGGCTCACCAGCTATCTTAGGGTTTAGGGTGGGGGGGGGGGGAGGATGGCACCCTTTTATATACCTTTCAAAATGAAAGGGAAACATAAGTGAACCACTGTGCTTAGTGTAGGTACGCGAAGTCGAGGCATACGTCGTCGCGGCAGCGACGACGGACGCCGAGACGAGCCCGTGACATCAAAGCCTCACCAGCTTAGTGTCTGCAAAGTCGAGGCGGACGTCGTCGCGGCAGCGACGACGGACGCCGAGACGAGCCCGTGACCTCAAAGCCTCACCAGCTATCTTAGGGTTTAGGGTGAGGGGGGAGGATGGCACCCTTTATATACCTTTCAAAATGAAAGGGAAACAGAAGTGAACCACTGTTCTTAGTGTAGGTACGCGAAGTCGAGGCGTACGTCGTCGCGGCAGCGATGACGGACGCCGAGACGAGCCTGTGACATCAAAGCCTCACCAGCTTAGTGTACGCGAAGTCGAGGCGGACGTCGTCGCGGCAGCGACGACGGACGCCGAGATGAGACCGTGACATCAAAGCCTCACCAGCTTAGTGTACGCGAAGTCGAGGCGGACTTCTTCACGGCAGCGACGACGGACGGCGAGACGAGCCCGTGAAATCAGAGCCTCACCAGCTTAGTGTACGCGAAGTCAAGGTGGACGTCGTCGCGGCAGCGACGACGGACGCCGAGACGAGCCCGTGTCATCAAAGCCTCACCATCTTAGTGTACGCGAAGTCGAGGCGGACGTCGTCGCCGCAGCGACGACGGACGCCGAGACGAGCCCGTGACATAAGAGCCTCACCATCTTACTGTACGAGAAGTCGAGGCGGACGTCGTCGCGGCAACGACGACGGACGCAGAGACGAGCCCGTGTCATCAAAGCCTCACCATCTTAGTGTACGCGAAGTCGAGGCGGACGTCGTCGCGGCAGCGACGACGGACGCCGAGACGAGCCCGTGACATAAGAGCCTCACCATCTTACTGTACGAGAAGTGGAGGCGGACGTCGTCGCGGCAACGACGACGGACGCAGAGACAAGCACGTGACATCAAAGCCTCACCAGCTTAGTGTACGCGAAGTCAAGGCGGACGTCGACGCGGCAGCGACGACGGACGCCGAGACGAGCCCGTGACATCAGAGGCTCACCAGCTATCCTAGGGTTTAGGGTGGGGGGGAGGATGGCACCCTTTTATATACCTTTCAAAATGAAAGGGAAACAGAAGTGAACCACTGTGCTTAGTGTAGGTACGCGAAGTCGAGGCATACGTCGTCGCGGCAGCGACGACGGACGCCGAGACGAGCCCGTGACATCAAAACCTCACCAGCTTAGTGTACGCGAAGTCGAGGCGGACGTCGTCGCGGCAGCGACGACGGACGCCGAGATGAGACTGTGACATCAAAGCCTCACCAGCTTAGTGTACGCGAAGTCGAGGCGGACGTCGTCGCGGCAGCGACGACGGACGCCGAGACGAGCCCGTGACATCAGAGCCTCACCAGCTTAGTGTACGCGAAGTCGAGGCGGACGTCGTCGCGGCAGCGACGACGGACGCCGAGACGAGCCCGTGTCATCAAAGCCTCACCATCTTAGTGTACGCGAAGTCGAGGCGTGCCGCGACGACGGACGCCGAGACGAGCCCGTGACATAAGAGCCTCACCATCTTACTGTACGAGAAGTCGAGGCGGACGTCGTCGCGGCAACGATGACGGACGCCGAGACGAGCCTGTGACATCAAAGCCTCACCAGCTTAGTGTACGTGAAGTCGAGGCGGACTTCGTCACGGCAGCGACGACGGACGGCGAGACGAGCCCGTGAAATCAGAGCCTCACCAGCTTAGTGTACGCGAAGTCGAGGTGGACGTCGTCGCGGCAGCGACGACGGACGCCGAGACGAGCCCGTGACATCAGAGCCTCACCAGCTTTGTGTACGCGAAGTCGAGGCGGACGTCGTCGCGGCAGCGACGACAGACGCCGAGACGAGCCCGTGACATCAGAGCCTCACCATCTTAGTGTACACGAAGTCGAGGCGGACGTCGTCGCGGCAGCGACGACGGACGCCGAGACGAGCCCGTGACATCAGAGGCTCACCAGCTATCTTAGGGTTTAGGGTGGGGGGGGGAGGATGGCACCCTTTTATATACCTTTCAAAATGAAAGGGAAACAGAAGTGAACCACTGTGCTTAGTGTAGGTACGCGAAGTCGAGGCATACGTCGTCGCGGCAGCGACGACGGACGCCGAGACGAGCCCGTGACATCAAAGCCTCACCAGCTTAGTGTCTGCAAAGTCGAGGCGGACGTCGTCGCGGTAGCGACGACGGACGCCGAGACGAGCCCGTGACCTCAAAGCCTCACCAGCTATCTTAGGGTTTAGGGTGAGGGGGGAGGTTGGCACCCTTTATATACCTTTCAAAATGAAAGGGAAACAGAAGTGAACCACTGTTCTTAGTGTAGGTACGCGAAGTCGAGGCGTACGTCGTCGCGGCAGCGATGACGGACGCCGAGACGAGCCTGTGACATCAAAGCCTCACCAGCTTAGTGTACGCGAAGTCGAGGCGGACGTCGTCGCGGCAGCGACGACGGACGCCGAGATGAGACCGTGACATCAAAGCCTCACCAGCTTAGTGTACGCGAAGTCGAGGCGGACTTCTTCACGGCAGCGACGACGGACGGCGAGACGAGCCCGTGAAATCAGAGCCTCACCAGCTTAGTGTACGCGAAGTCAAGGTGGACGTCGTCGCGGCAGCGACGACGGACGCCGAGACGAGCCCGTGTCATCAAAGCCTCACCATCTTAGTGTACGCGAAGTCGAGGCGGACGTCGTCGCGGCAGCGACGACGGACGCCGAGACGAGCCCGTGACATAAGAGCCTCACCAGCTTAGTGTACGCGAAGTCGAGGCGGACGTCGTCGCGGCAGCGACGACGGACGCCGAGACGAGCCCGTGTCATCAAAGCCTCACCATCTTAGTGTACGCGAAGTCGAGGCGGACGTCGTCGCCGCAGCGACGACGGACGCCGAGACGAGCCCGTGACATAAGAGCCTCACCATCTTACTGTACGAGAAGTCGAGGCGGACGTCGTCGCGGCAACGACGACGGACGCAGAGACGAGCCCGTGTCATCAAAGCCTCACCATCTTAGTGTACGCGAAGTCGAGGCGGACGTCGTCGCGGCAGCGACGACGGACGCCGAGACGAGCCCGTGACATTAGAGCCTCACCATCTTACTGTATGAGAAGTGGAGGCGGACGTCGTCGCGGCAACGACGACGGACGCAGAGACAAGCACGTGACATCAAAGCCTCACCAGCTTAGTGTACGCGAAGTCAAGGCGGACGTCGACGCGGCAGCGACGACGGACGCCGAGACGAGCCCGTGACATCAGAGGCTCACCAGCTATCCTAGGGTTTAGGGTGGGGGGAGGATGGCACCCTTTTATATACCTTTCAAAATGAAAGGGAAACACAAGTGAACCACTGTGCTTAGTGTAGGTACGCGAAGTTGAGGCGGACGTCATCGCGGGAGCGATGACGGACGCCGAGATGAGACCGTGACATCAAAGCATCACCAGCTTAGTGTACGCGAAGTCGAGGCGGACGTCGTCGCGGCAGCGACGACGGACGCCGAGACGAGCCCATGACATCAGAGCCTCACTAACTTAGTGTACGCGAAATCGAGGCGGACGACGTCGCGGCAGCGACGACGGACGCCGAGACGAGCCCGTGACATCAGAGCCTCACTAGCTTAGTGTACGCGAAGTCGAGGCGGACGTCGTCACGGCAGCGACGATAGACGCCGAGACGAGCCCGTGACATCAGAGCCTCACCAGCTTAGTGTAAGCGAAGTCGAGGCGGACGTCGTCGCGGCAGCGACGACGGACGCCGAGACGAGCCCGTGACATCAGAGCCTCACCAGCTTAGGGTACGCGAAGTCGAGGCGGACATCGTCGCGGCAGTGATGACGGACGCCGAGACGAGCCCCTGACATCAAAGCCTCACCATCTTAGTGTACGCGAAGTCGAGGCGGACGTCGTCGCGGCAGCGACGACGGACGCCGAGACGAGCCCGTGACATAAGAGCCTCACCAGCTTACTGTACGAGAAGTCGCGGCGGACGTCGTCGCGGCAACGACGACGGACGCAGAGATGGGCCCGTGACATCAAAGCCTCACAAAACTTGTGTACGCGAAGTCGAGGCGGACGTCGTCGCGGCAGCGACGACGGACGCTGAGACGAGCCCGTGACATCAGAGCCTCACCAGCTATCTTACGGTTTAGGGCGGGGGGGGGGGGGTGGGAGGATGGCACCCTTTTATATACCTTTCAAAATGAAAGGGAAACAGAAGTGAACCACTGTGCTTAGTGTAGGTACGCGAAGTCGAGGCGGACGTCATCGCAGCAGCGACGACGGACGCCGAGATGAGACCGTGACATCAAAGCATCACCAGCTTAGTGTACGCGAAGTCGAGGCGGACGTCGTCGCGGCAGCGACGACGGACGCCGAGACGAGCCCGTGACATCAGAGCCTCACTAACTTAGTGTACGCGAAGTCGAGGCGGACGTCGTCGCGGCAGCGACGACGGACGCCGAGACGAGCCCGTGACATCAGAGCCTCACTAGCTTAGTGTACGCGAAGTCGAGGCGGACGTCGTCGCGGCAGCGACGATGGACGCCGAGACGAGCCCGTGACATCAGAGCCTCACAAGCTTAGTGTAAGCGAAGTCGAGGCGGACGTCGTCACGGCAGCGACGACGGACGCCGAGACGAGCCCGTGACATCAGAGCCCCACCAGCTTAGGGTACGCGAAGTCGAGGCGGACGTCGTCGCGGTAGCGAAGACGGACGCCGAGACGAGCCCGTGACATCAGAGCCTCACCAGCTATCTTAGGGTTTAGGGTGGGGGGGAGGATGGCACCCTTTTATATACCTTTCAAAATGAAAGGGAAACAGAAGTGAATCACTGTGCTTAGTGTAGGTACGCGAAGTCGAGGCGGACGTCGTCGCGGCAGCGACGACGGACGGCGAGACGAGCCCGTGACATCAAAGCCTCACCAGCTTAGTGTACGCGAAGTCGAGGCGGACGTCGTCGCGGCAGCGACGACGGACGCCGAGACGAGCCCGTGACATAAGAGCCTCACCAGCTTACTGTACGCGAAGTCGAGGCGGACGTCGTCGTGGCAACGACGACGAACGTAGAGACGAGCCCGTGACATCAAAGACTCACCAGCTTGGTGTACTCGAAGTCGAGGCGGACGTCGTCGCGGCAGCGACGACGGACGCCGAGACGAGCCCGTGACATAAGAGCCTCACCAGCTATCTTACGGTTTAGGGCGGGGGGCGGGGGTGGGAGGATGGCACCCTTTTATATACCTTTCAAAATGAAAGGGAAACAGAAGTGAACCACTGTGCTTAGTGTAGGTACGCGAAGTCGAGGCGGACGTCATCGCGGCAGCGACGACGGACGCCGAGATGAGACCGTGACATCAAAGCATCACCAGCTTAGTGTACGCGAAGTCGAGGCGGACGTCGTCGCGGCAGCGACGACGGACGCCGAGACGAGCCCGTGACATCAGAGCCTCACTAGCTTAGTGTACGCGAAGTCGAGGCGGACGTCGTCGCGGCAGCGACGACGGACGCCGAGACGAGCCCGTGACATCAGAGCCTCACCAGCTTAGTGTACGCGAAGTCGAGGCGGACGTCGTCGCGGCAGCGACGATGGACGCCGAGACGAGCCCGTGACATCAGAGCCTCACCAGCTTAGTGTAAGCGAAGTCGAGGCGGATGTCGTCGCGGCAGCGACGACGGACTTCGAGACGAGCCCGTGACATCAGAGCCTCACCAGCTTAGTGTACGCGAAGTCGAGGCGGACGTCGTCGCAGCAGCGACGATGGACGCCGAGACGAGCCCGTGACATCAAAGCCTCACCAGCTTAGTGTACGCGAAGTCGAGGCGGACGTCGTCGCGGCAGCGATGACGGACGCCGAGACGAGCCCGTGATATCAGAGCCTCACCAACTATCTTAGGGTTTAGGCTGGGGGGGGGATGGCACCCTTTTATATACCTTTCAAAATGAAAGGGAAACAGAAGTGAAACATTGTGCTTAGTGTAGGTATGCGAAGTCGAGGCGGACGTCGTCGCGGCAGCGACGACGGACGCCGAGATGACACCGTGACATCAAAGCCTCACCAGCTTAGTGTACGCGAAGTCGAGGCGAACGTCGTCGCGGCAGCGACGACGGACACCGAGACGAGCCCGTGACATCAGAGCCTCACCAGCTTAGTGTACGCGAAGTCGAGGCGGACATCGTCGCGGCAGCGATGACGGACGCCGAGACGAGCCCGTGACATCAAAGCCTCACCATCTTAGTGTACGCGAAGTCGAGGCGGACGTCGTCGCGGCAGCGACGACGGACGCCGAGACGAGCCCGTGACATAAGAGCCTCACCAGCTTACTGTACGAGAAGTCGAGGCGGACGTCGTCGGGGCAACGACGACGGACGCAGAGATAGGCCCGTGACATCAAAGCCTCACCAAACTTGTGTACGCGAAGTCGAGGCGGACGTCGTCGCAGCAGCGACGACGGACGCTGAGACGAGCCCGTGACATCAAAGCCTCACCAGCTATCTTACGGTTTAGGTCGGGGGGGGGGAGGATGGCACCCTTTTATATACCTTTCAAAATGAAAGGGAAACAGAACTGAACCACTGTGCTTAGTGTAGGTACGCGAAGTCGAGGCGTACGTCATCGCGGCAGCAACGACGGACGCCGAGACGAGCCCGTGATATCAAGCCTCACCAGCTTAGTGTACGCGAAGTCGAGGCGGACGTCGTCACGGCAGCGACGACGGACGCCGAGACGAGCCCGTGACATCAGAGCCTCACCAGCTTAGTGTACGCGAAGTCGAGGCGGACATCGTCGCGGCAGCGATGACGAACGTCGAGACGAGCCAGTGACATACAAGCCTCATCAGCTTAGTGTACGCGAAGTCGAGGCGGACTTCGTTGCGGCAGCGACGACGGACGCCGAGACGAGCCCGTGACATCAGAGCCTCACCAGCTTAGTGTACGCGAAGTCGAGGCGGACGTCGTCGCGGCAGCGATGACAGACGTCGAGACGAGCCCGTGACATCAGAGCCTCACCAACTATCTTAGGGTTTAGGCTGGGGGGGATGGCACCCTTTTATATACCTTTCAAAATGAAAGGGAAACAGAAGTGAAACATTGTGCTTAGTGTAGGTACGCGAAGTCGAGGCGAACGTCGTCGCGGCAGCGATGACAGACGCCGAGACGAGCCCGTGACATCAAAGCCTCACCAGCTTAGTGTACGCGAAGTCGAGGCGGACATCGTAGTGGCAGCGATGACGGACGCCGAGACGAGCCCCTGACATCAAAGCCTCACCATCTTAGTGTACGCGAAGTCGAGGCGGACGTCGTCGCGGCAGCGACGACGGACGCCGAGACGAGCCCGTGACATAAGAGCCTCACCAGCTTACTGTACGAGAAGTCGAGGCGGACGTCGTCGCGGCAACGACGACAGACGCAGAGATGGGCCCGTGACATCAAAGCCTCACCAAACTTGTGTACGCGAAGTCGAGGCGGACGTCATCGCGGCAGCGACGACGGACGCTGAGACGAGCCCGTGATATCAGAGCCTCACCAGCTATCTTACGGTTTAGGGCGGGGGGCGGGGGTGGGAGGATGGCACCCTTTTATATACCTTTCAAAATGAAAGGGAAACAGAAGTGAACCACTGTGCTTAGTGTAGGTACGCGAAGTCGAGGCGGACGTCATCGCGGCAGCGACGACGGACGCCGAGATGAGACCGTGACATCAAAGCATCACCAGCTTAGTGTACGCGAAGTCGAGGCGGACGTCGTCGCGGCAGCGACGACGGACGCCGAGACGAGCCCGTGACATCAGAGCCTCACTAGCTTAGTGTACGCGAAGTCGAGGCGGACGTCGTCGCGGCAGCGACGACGGACGCCGAGACGAGCCCGTGACATCAGAGCCTCACCAGCTTAGTGTACGCGAAGTCGAGGCGGACGTCGTCGCGGCAGCGACGATGGACGCCGAGACGAGCCCGTGACATCAGAGCCTCACCAGCTTAGTGTAAGCGAAGTCGAGGCGGACGTCGTCGCGGCAGCGACGACGGACTTCGAGACGAGCCCGTGACATCAGAGCCTCACCAGCTTAGTGTACGCGAAGTCGAGGCGGACGTCGTCGCAGCAGCGACGATGGACGCCGAGACGAGCCCGTGACATCAAAGCCTCACCAGCTTAGTGTACGCGAACTCGAGGCGAACGTCGTCGCGGTAGCGAAGACGGACGCCGAGACGAGCCCGTGACATCAGAGCCTCACCAGCTATCTTAGGGTTTAGGGTGGGGGGGAGGATGGCACCCTTTTATATACCTTTCAAAATGAAAGGGAAACAGAAATGAATCACTGTGCTTAGTGTAGGTACGCGAAGTCGAGACGGACGCCGAGGTGAGACCGTGACATCAGAGCCTCACCAACTATCTTAGGGTTTAGGCTGGGGGGGATGGCACCCTTTTATATACCTTTCAAAATGAAAGGGAAACAGAAGTGAAACATTGTGCTTAGTGTAGGTACGCGAAGTCGAGGCGGACGTCGTCGCGGCAGCGACGACGGACGCCGAGATGACACCGTGACATCAAAGCCTCACCAGCTTAGTGTACGCGAAGTCGAGGCGAACGTCGTCGCGGCAGCGATGACGGACGCCGAGACGAGCCCGTGACATCAGAGCCTCACCAGCTTAGTGTACGCGAAGTCGAGGCGGACATCGTCGTGGCAGCGATGACGGACGCCGAGACGAGCCCCTGATATCAAAGCCTCACCATCTTAGTGTACGCGAAGTCGAGGCGGACGTCGTCGCGGCAGCGACGACGGACGCCGAGACGAGCCCGTGACATAAGAGCCTCACCAGCTTACTGTACGAGAAGTCGAGGCGGACGTCGTCGCGGCAACGACGACGGACGCAGAGATGGGCCCGTGACATCAAAGCCTCACCAAACTTGTGTACCCGAAGTCGAGGCGGACGTCATCGCGGCAGCGACGACGGACGCTGAGACGAGCCCGTGATATCAGAGCCTCACCAGCTATCTTACGGTTTAGGGCGGGGGGCGGCGGTGGGAGGATGGCACCCTTTTATATACCTTTCAAAATGAAAGGGAAACAGAAGTGAACCACTGTGCTTAGTGTAGGTACGCGAAGTCGAGGCGGACGTCATCGCGGCAGCGACGACGGACGCCGAGATGAGACCGTGACATCAAAGCATCACCAGCTTAGTGTACGCGAAGTCGAGGCGGACGTCGTCGCGGCAGCGACGACGGACGCCGAGACGAGCCCGTGACATCAGAGCCTCACCAGCTTAGTGTACGCGAAGTCGAGGCGGACGTCGTCGCGGCAGCGACGATGGACGCCGAGACGAGCCCGTGACATCAGAGCCTCACCAGCTTAGTGTAAGCGAAGTCGAGGCGGACGTCGTCGCGGCAGCGACGACGGACTTCGAGACGAGCCCGTGACATCAGAGCCTCACCAGCTTAGTGTACGCGAAGTCGAGGCGGACGTCGTCGCAGCAGCGACGATGGACGCCGAGACGAGCCCGTGACATCAAAGCCTCACCAGCTTAGTGTACGCGAACTCGAGGCGAACATCGTCGCGGTAGCGAAGACGGACGCCGAGACGAGCCCGTGACATCAGAGCCTCACCAGCTATCTTAGGGTTTAGGGTGGGGGGAGGATGGCACCCTTTTATATACCTTTCAAAATGAAAGGGAAACAGAAATGAATCACTGTGCTTAGTGTAGGTACGCGAAGTCGAGACGGACGCCGAGATGAGACCGTGACATCAAAGCCTCACCAGCTTAATGTATGCGAAGTGAACCACTGTGCTTAGTGTAGGTACGCGAAGTTGAGGCGGACGTCGTCGCGGCAGCGACGACGGATGCCGAGACGAGCCCGTGACATCAAATCCTCACGAGCTTAGTGTACGCGAAGTCGAGGCAGACGTCGTCGCGGCAGCGACGACGGACGCTGAGACGAGCCCGTGACATCAGAGCCTCACATGTTTTGTGTACGCGAAGTCGAGGCAGACGTCGTCGCGGCAGCGACAACGGACGCTGACACGAGCCCATGACATCAGAGCCTCACCAGCTTAGTGTACGCGAAGTAGTGGCGGACGTCGTCGCGGCAGCAACGACGGACGCCGAGATGAGCCCGTGACATCAGAGCCTCACCAGCTTAGTGTACGCGAAGTCGAGGCGGACGTCGTCGCGGCAGCGACGACGGACGCTGAGACGAGCCCGTGACATCAGAGCCTCACCAGCCATCTTACGGTTTAGGGCGGGGGGGGGGGGGGTGGGAGGATGGCACCCTTTTATATACCTTTCAAAATGAAAGGGAAACAGAAGTGAACCACTGTGCTTAGTGTAGGTACGCGAAGTTGAGGCGGACGTCATCGCGGCAGCGATGACGGACGCCGAGATGAGACCGTGACATCAAAGCATCACCAGCTTAGTGTACGCGAAGTCGAGGCGGACGTCGTCGCGGCAGCGACGACGGACGCCGAGACGAGCCCGTGACATCAGAGCCTCACTAGCTTAGTGTACGCGAAGTCGAGGCGGACGTCGTCGCGGCAGCGACGATGGACGCCGAGACGAGCCCGTGACATCAGAGCCTCACCAGCTTAGTGTAAGCGAAGTCGAGGCGGACGTCGTCACGGCAGCGACGACGGACGCCGAGACGAGCCCGTGACATCAGAGCCTCACCACCTTAGGGTACGCGAAGTCGAGGCGGACGTCGTCGCGGTAGCGAAGACGAACGCCGAGACGAGCCCGTGACATCAGAGCCTCACCAGCTATCTTAGGGTTTAGGGTGGGGGGGAGGATGGCACCCTTTTATATACCTTTCAAAATGAAAGGGAAACAGAAGTGAATCACTGTGCTTAGTGTAGGTACGCGAAGTCGAGGCGGACGTCGTCGCGGCAGCGACGACGGACGGCGAGACGAGCCCGTGACATCAAAGCCTCACCAGCTTAGTGTACGCGAAGTCGAGGCGGACGTCGTCGCGGCAGCGACGACGGACGCCGAGACGAGCCCGTGACATAAGAGCCTCACCAGCTTACTGTACGCGAAGTCGAGGCGGACGTCGTCGTGGCAACGACGACGAACGTAGAGACGAGCCCGTGACATCAAAGACTCACCAGCTTGGTGTACTCGAAGTCGAGGCGGACGTCGTCGCGGCAGCGACGACGGACGCCGAGACGAGCCCGTGACATAAGAGCCTCACCAGCTTACTGTACGCGAAGTCGAGGCGGACGTCGTCGCGGCAGCGACGATGGACGCCGAGACGAGCCCGTGACATCAAAGCCTCACCAGCTTAGTGTACGCGAACTCGAGGCGAACGTCGTCGCGGTAGCGAAGACGGACGCCGAGACGAGCCCGTGACATCAGAGCCTCACCAGCTATCTTAGGGTTTAGGGTGGGGGGGAGGATGGCACCCTTTTATATACCTTTCAAAATGAAAGGGAAACAGAAATGAATCACTGTGCTTAGTGTAGGTACGCGAAGTCGAGACGGACGCCGAGATGAGACCGTGACATCAAAGCCTCACCAGCTTAATGTACGCGAAGTGAACCACTGTGCTTAGTGTAGGTACGCGAAGTTGAGGCGGACGTCGTCGCGGCAGCGACGACGGATGCCGAGACGAGCCCGTGACATCAAATCCTCACGAGCTTAGTGTACGCGAAGTCGAGGCAGACGTCGTCGCGGCAGCGACGACGGACGCTGAGACGAGCCCGTGACATCAGAGCCTCACATGTTTTGTGTACGCGAAGTCGAGGCAGACGTCGTCGCGGCAGCGACAACGGACGCTGACACGAGCCCATGACATCAGAGCCTCACCAGCTTAGTGTACGCGAAGTAGTGGCGGACGTCGTCGCGGCAGCAACGACGGACGCCGAGATGAGCCCGTGACATCAGAGCCTCACCAGCTTAGTGTACGCGAAGTCGAGGCGGACGTCGTCGCGGCAGCGACGACGGACGCTGAGACGAGCCCGTGACATCAGAGCCTCACCAGCCATCTTACGGTTTAGGGCGGGGGGGGGGTGGGAGGATGGCACCCTTTTATATACCTTTCAAAATGAAATGGAAACAGAAGTGAACCACTGTGCTTAGTGTAGGTACGCGAAGATGAGGCGGACGTCATCGCGGCAGCGATGACGGACGCCGAGATGAGACCGTGACATCAAAGCATCACCAGCTTAGTGTACGCGAAGTCGAGGCGGACGTCGTCGCGGCAGCGACGACGGACGCCGAGACGAGCCCGTGACATCAGAGCCTCACTAACTTAGTGTACGCGAAGTCGAGGCGGACGTCGTCGCGGCAGCGACGACGGACGCCGAGACGAGCCCGTGACATCAGAGCCTCACGAGCTTAGTGTACGCGAAGTCGAGGCGGACGTCGTCGCGGCAGCGACGATGGACGCCGAGACGAGCCCGTGACATCAGAGCCTCACCAGCTTAGTGTAAGCGAAGTCGAGGCGGACGTCGTCACGGCAGCGACGACGGACGCCGAGACGAGCCCGTGACATCAGAGCCTCACCACCTTAGGGTACGCGAAGTCGAGGCGGACGTCGTCGCGGTAGCGAAGACGGACGCCGAGACGAGCCCGTGACATCAGAGCCTCACCAGCTATCTTAGGGTTTAGGGTGGGGGGGAGGATGGCACCCTTTTATATACCTTTCAAAATGAAAGGGAAACAGAAGTGAATCACTGTGCTTAGTGTAGGTACGCGAAGTCGAGGCGGACGTCGTCGCGGCAGCGACGACGGACGGCGAGACGAGCCCGTGACATCAAAGCCTCACCAGCTTAGTGTACGCGAAGTCGAGGCGGACGTCGTCGCGGCAGCGACGACGGACGCCGAGACGAGCCCGTGACATAAGAGCCTCACCAGCTTACTGTACGCGAAGTCGAGGCGGACGTCGTCGTGGCAACGACGACGAACGTAGAGACGAGCCCGTGACATCAAAGACTCACCAGCTTGGTGTACTCGAAGTCGAGGCGGACGTCGTCGCGGCAGCGACGACGGACGCCGAGACGAGCCCGTGACATAAGAGCCTCACCAGCTTACTGTACGCGAAGTCGAGGCGGACGTCGTCGTGGCAACGACGACGAACGCAGAGACGAGCCCGTGACATCAAAGACTCACCAGCTTGGTGTAAGCGAAGTCGAGGCGGACGTCGTCGCGGCAGCGACGACGGACGCCGAGACGAGCCCGTGACATCAGAGCCTCACCAGCTTAGTGTACGCGAAGTCGAGGCGGACGATGTCGCGGCAGCGACGACGGACGCCGAGACGAGCCCGTGACATCAAAGCCTCACCAGCTTAGTGTACGCGAAGTCAAGGAGGACGTCGTCGCGGCAGCGACAACGGACGCCGAGACGAGCCCGTGACATCAAAGCCTCATCAGCTTAGTGTACGCGAAGTCGAGGCGGACTTCGTTGCGGAAGTGACGACGGACGCCGAGACGAGCCCGTGACATCAGAGCCTCACCAACTATCTTAGGGTTTAGGCTGGGGGGGGATGGCACCCTTTTATATACCTTTCAAAATGAAAGGGAAACAGAAGTGAAACATTGTGCTTAGTGTAGGTACGCGAAGTCGAGGCGGACGTCGTCGCGGCAGCGACGACGGACGCCGAGATGACACCGTGACATCAAAGCCTCACCAGCTTAGTGTACGCGAAGTCGAGGCGAACGTCGTCGCGGCAGCGACGACGGACGCCGAGACGATCCCGTGACATCAGAGCCTCACCAGCTTAGTGTACGCGAAGTCGAGGCGGACATCGTCGCGGCAGCGATGACGGACGCCGAGATGAGCCCGTGACATCAAAGCCTCACCAACTTAGTGTACGCGAAGTCGAGGCGGACGTCGTCGCGGCAGCGACGACGGACGCCGAGACGAGCCCGTGACATAAGAGCCTCACCAGCTTACTGTACGAGAAGTCGAGGCGGACGTCGTCGCGGCAGCAGAGATAGGCCCGTGACATCAAAGCCTCACCAAACTTGTGTACGCGAAGTCGAGGCGGACGTCGTCGCGGCAGCGACGACGGACGCTGAGACGAGCCCGTGACATCAGAGCCTCACCAGCTATCTTACGGTTTAGGGCGGGGGGGGGGGGGGGAGGATGGCACCCTTTTATATACCTTTCAAAATGAAAGGGAAACAGAACTGAACCACTGTTCTTAGTGTAGGTACGCAAAGTCGAGGCGGACGTCATCGCGGCAACGACGACGGACGCCAAGATGAGACCGTGACATCAAAGCATCACCAGCTTAGTGTACGCGAAGTCGAGGCGGACGTCGTCGCGGCAGCGACGACGGACGCCGAGACGAGCCCGTGACATGAGAGCCTCACTAGCTTAGTGTACGCTAAGTCGAGACGGACGTCGTCGCGGAAGCGACGACGAACGCCGAGACGAGCCCGTGACATCAAAGCCTCACCAGCTTAGTGTACGCGAAGTCGAGGCGGACATCGTCGCGGCAGCGATGACGAACGTCGAGACGAGCCAGTGACATCAGAGCCTCACCAGCTATCTTAGGGTTTAGGGTGGGCGGGGGAGGATGGCACCCTTTTATATACCTTTCAAAATGAAAGGGAAACAAAAGTGATCCACTGTGGTTAGTGTAGGTACGCGAAGTCGAGGCGGACGTCGTCGCGGCAGCGACGACGGACGCCGAGACGAGCCCGTGAAATCAAGCCTCACCAGGTTTGTGTACGCGAAGTCGAGGCGGACGTCGTCACGGCAGCGACGACGGACGCCGAGACGAGCCCGTGACATCAGAGCCTCACCAGCTTAGTGTACGCGAAGTCGAGGCGGACGTCGTCGCGGTAGCGACGACGGACGCCGAGACGAGTCCGTGACATCAGAGCCTCACCAGCTTAGTGTACGCGAAGTCAAGGAGGACGTCGTCGCGGCAGCGACGACGGACGCCGAGACGAGCCCGTGACATCAAAGCCTCATCAGCTTAGTGTACGCGAAGTCGAGGCGGACTTCGTTGCGGCAGCGACGACGGACGCCGAGACGAGCCCGTGACATCAGAGCCTCACCAGCTTAGTGTACGCGAAGTCGAGGCGGACGTCGTCGCGGCAGCGATGACGGACGCCGAGACGAGCCCGTGACATCAGAGCCTCACCAACTATCTTAGGGTTTAGGCTGGGGGGGGGGATCGCACCCTTTTATATACCTTTCAAAATGAAAGGGAAACAGAAGTGAAACATTGTGCTTAGTGTAGGTACGCGAAGTCGAGGCGGACGTCGTCGCGGCAGCGACGACGGACGCCGAGATGACACCGTGACATCAAAGCCTCACCAGCTTAGTGTACGCGAAGTCGAGGCGAACGTCGTCGCGGCAGCGATGACGGACGCCGAGACGAGCCCGTGACATCAGAGCCTCACCAGCTTAGTGTACGCGAAGTCGAGGCGGACATCGTCGCGGCAGCGATGACGGACGCCTAGACGAGCCCCTGACATCAAAGCCTCACCATCTTAGTGTACGCAAAGTCGAGGCGGACGTCGTCGCGGCAGCGACGACGGACGCCGAGACGAGCCCGTGACATAAGAGCCTCACCAGCTTACTGTACGAGAAGTCGAGGCGGACGTCGTCGCGGCAACGACGACGGACGCAGAGATGGGCCCGTGACATCAAAGCCTCACCAAACTTGTGTACGCGAAGTCGAGGCGGACGTCGTCGCGGCAGCGACGACGGACGCTGAGACGAGCCCGTGACATCAGAGCCTCACCAGCTATCTTACGGTTTAGGGCAGGGGGGGTGGGAGGATGGCACCCTTTTATATACCTTTCAAAATGAAAGGGAAACAGAAGTGAAGCACTGTGCTTAGTGTAGGTACGCGAAGTCGAGGCGGACGTCATCGCGGCAGCGACGACGGACGCCGAGATGAGACCGTGACATCAAAGCATCACCAGCTTAGTGTACGCGAAGTTGAGGCGGACGTCGTCGCGGCAGCGACGACGGACGCCGAGACGAGCCCGTGACATCAGAGCCTCACTAGCTTAGTGTACGCGAAGTCGAGGCGGACGTCGTCGCGGCAGCGACGACGGACGCCGAGACGAGCCCGTGACATCAGAGCCTCACCAGCTTAGTGTACGCGAAGTCGAGGCGGACGTCGTCGCGGCAGCGACGATGGACGCCGAGACGAGCCCGTGACATCAAAGCCTCACCAGCTTAGTGTAAGCGAAGTCGAGGCGGACGTCGTCGCGGCAGCGACGACGGACGCCGAGACGAGCCCGTGACATCAGAGCCTCACCAGCTTAGTGTACGCGAAGTCGAGGCGGACGATGTCGCGGCAGCGACGACGGACGCCGAGACGAGCCCGTGACATCAAAGCCTCACCAGCTTAGTGTACGCGAAGTCAAGGAGGACGTCGTCGCGGCAGCGACAACGGACGCCGAGACGAGCCCGTGACATCAAAGCCTCATCAGCTTAGTGTACGCGAAGTCGAGGCGGACTTCGTTGCGGAAGTGACGACGGACGCCGAGACGAGCCCGTGACATCAGAGCCTCACCAACTATCTTAGGGTTTAGGCTGGGGGGGGATGGCACCCTTTTATATACCTTTCAAAATGAAAGGGAAACAGAAGTGAAACATTGTGCTTAGTGTAGGTACGCGAAGTCGAGGCGGACGTCGTCGCGGCAGCGACGACGGACGCCGAGATGACACCGTGACATCAAAGCCTCACCAGCTTAGTGTACGCGAAGTCGAGGCGAACGTCGTCGCGGCAGCGACGACGGACGCCGAGACGATCCCGTGACATCAGAGCCTCACCAGCTTAGTGTACGCGAAGTCGAGGCGGACATCGTCGCGGCAGCGATGACGGACGCCGAGATGAGCCCGTGACATCAAAGCCTCACCAGCTTAGTGTACGCGAAGTCGAGGCGGACGTCGTCGCGGCAGCGACGACGGACGCCGAGACGAGCCCGTGACATAAGAGCCTCACCAGCTTACTGTACGAGAAGTCGAGGCGGACGTCGTCGCGGCAGCAGAGATAGGGCCGTGACATCAAAGCCTCACCAAACTTGTGTACGCGAAGTCGAGGCGGACGTCGTCGCGGCAGCGACGACGGACGCTGAGACGAGCCCGTGACATCAGAGCCTCACCAGCTATCTTACGGTTTAGGGCGGGGGGGGGCGAGGATGGCACCCTTTTATATACCTTTCAAAATGAAAGGGAAACAGAACTGAACCACTGTTCTTAGTGTAGGTACGCAAAGTCGAGGCGGACGTCATCGCGGCAGCGACGACGGACGCCAAGATGAGACCGTGACATCAAAGCATCACCAGCTTAGTGTACGCGAAGTCGAGGCGGACGTCGTCGCGGCAGCGACGACGGACGCCGAGACGAGCCCGTGACATCAGAGCCTCACTAGCTTAGTGTACGCTAAGTCGAGGCGGACGTCGTCGCGGAAGCGACGACGAACGCCGAGACGAGCCCGTGACATCAAAGCCTCACCAGCTTAGTGTACGCGAAGTCGAGGCGGACATCGTCGCGGCAGCGATGACGAACGTCGAGACGAGCCAGTGACATCAGAGCCTCACCAGCTATCTTAGGGTTTAGGGTGGGCGGGGGAGGATGGCACCCTTTTATATACCTTTCAAAATGAAAGGGAAACAAAAGTGATCCACTGTGGTTAGTGTAGGTACGCGAAGTCGAGGCGGACGTCGTCGCGGCAGCGACGACGGACGCCGAGACGAGCCCGTGAAATCAAGCCTCACCAGGTTTGTGTACGCGAAGTCGAGGCGGACGTCGTCACGGCAGCGACGACGGACGCCGAGACGAGCCCGTGACATCAGAGCCTCACCAGCTTAGTGTACGCGAAGTCAAGGAGGACGTCGTCGCGGCAGCGACGACGGACGCCGAGACGAGCCCGTGACATCAAAGCCTCATCAGCTTAGTGTACGCGAAGTCGAGGCGGACTTCGTTGCGGCAGCGACGACGGACGCCGAGACGAGCCCGTGACATCAGAGCCTCACCAGCTTAGTGTACGCGAAGTCGAGGCGGACGTCGTCGCGGCAGCGATGACGGACGCCGAGACGAGCCCGTGACATCAGAGCCTCACCAACTATCTTAGGGTTTAGGCTGGGGGGGGGGATGGCACCCTTTTATATACCTTTCAAAATGAAAGGGAAACAGAAGTGAAACATTGTGCTTAGTGTAGGTACGCGAAGTCGAGGCGGACGTCGTCGCGGCAGCGACGACGGACGCCGAGATGACACCGTGACATCAAAGCCTCACCAGCTTAGTGTACGCGAAGTCGAGGCGAACGTCGTCGCGGCAGCGATGACGGACGCCGAGACGAGCCCGTGACATCAGAGCCTCACCAGCTTAGTGTACGCGAAGTCGAGGCGGACATCGTCGCGGCAGCGATGACGGACGCCTAGACGAGCCCCTGACATCAAAGCCTCACCATCTTAGTGTACGCAAAGTCGAGGCGGACGTCGTCGCGGCAGCGACGACGGACGCCGAGACGAGCCCGTGACATAAGAGCCTCACCAGCTTACTGTACGAGAAGTCGAGGCGGACGTCGTCGCGGCAACGACGACGGACGCAGAGATGGGCCCGTGACATCAAAGCCTCACCAAACTTGTGTACGCGAAGTCGAGGCGAACGTCGTCGCGGCAGCGACGACGGACGCTGAGACGAGCCCGTGACATCAGAGCCTCACCAGCTATCTTACGGTTTAGGGCAGGGGGGGTGGGAGGATGGCACCCTTTTATATACCTTTCAAAATGAAAGGGAAACAGAAGTGAACCACTGTGCTTAGTGTAGGTACGCGAAGTCGAGGCGGACGTCATCGCGGCAGCGACGACGGACGCCGAGATGAGACCGTGACATCAAAGCATCACCAGCTTAGTGTACGCGAAGTTGAGGCGGACGTCGTCGCGGCAGCGACGACGGACGGCGAGACGAGCCCGTGACATCAGAGCCTCACTAGCTTAGTGTACGCGAAGTCGAGGCGGACGTCGTCGCGGCAGCGACGACGGACGCCGAGACGAGCCCGTGACATCAGAGCCTCACCAGCTTAGTGTACGCGAAGTCGAGGCGGACGTCGTCGCGGCAGCGACGATGGACGCTGAGACGAGCCCGTGACATCAAAGCCTCACCAGCTTAGTGTAAGCGAAGTCGAGGCGGACGTCGTCGCGGCAGCGACGACGGACGCCGAGACGAGCCCGTGACATCAGAGCCTCACCAGCTTAGTGTACGCGAAGTCGAGGCGGACGATGTCGCGGCAGCGACGACGGACGCCGAGACGAGCCCGTGACATCAAAGCCTCACCAGCTTAGTGTACGCGAAGTCGAGGCGGACGTCGTCGCGGCAGCGACGACGGACGCCGAGACGAGCCCGTGACATAAGAGCCTCACCAGCTTACTGTACGCGAAGTCGAGGCGGACGTCGTCGTGGCAACGACGACGCACGCAGAGACGAGCCCGTGACATCAAAGACTCACCAGCTTGGTGTACTGGAAGTCGAGGCGTACGTCGTCGCGGCAGCGACGACGGACGCCGAGACGAGCCCGTGACATAAGAGCCTCACCAGCTTACTGTACGAGAAGTCGAGGCGGACGTCGTCGCGGCAGCAGAGATAGGCCCGTGACATCAAAGCCTCACCAAACTTGTGTACGCGAAGTCGAGGCGGACGTCGTCGCGGCAGCGACGACGGACGCTGAGACGAGCCCGTGACATCAGAGCCTCACCAGCTATCTTACGGTTTAGGGCGGGGGGGGGGAGGATGGCACCCTTTTATATACCTTTCAAAATGAAAGGGAAACAGAACTGAACCACTGTTCTTAGTGTAGGTACGCAAAGTCGAGGCGGACGTCATCGCGGCAGCGACGACGGACGCCAAGATGAGACCGTGACATCAAAGCATCACCAGCTTAGTGTACGCGAAGTCGAGGCGGACGTCGTCGCGGCAGCGACGACGGACGCCGAGACGAGCCCGTGACATCAGAGCCTCACTAGCTTAGTGTACGCTAAGTCGAGGCGGACGTCGTCGCGGAAGCGACGACGAACGCCGAGACGAGCCCGTGACATCAAAGCCTCACCAGCTTAGTGTACGCGAAGTCGAGGCGGACATCGTCGCGGCAGCGATGACGAACGTCGAGACGAGCCAGTGACATCAGAGCCTCACCAGCTATCTTAGGGTTTAGGGTGGGCGGGGGAGGATGGCACCCTTTTATATACCTTTCAAAATGAAAGGGAAACAAAAGTGATCCACTGTGGTTAGTGTAGGTACGCGAAGTCGAGGCGGACGTCGTCGCGGCAGCGACGACGGACGCCGAGACGAGCCCGTGAAATCAAGCCTCACCAGGTTTGTGTACGCGAAGTCGAGGCGGACGTCGTCACGGCAGCGACGACGGACGCCGAGACGAGCCCGTGACATCAGAGCCTCACCAGCTTAGTGTACGCGAAGTCGAGGCGGACGTCGTCGCGGTAGCGACGACGGACGCCGAGACGAGTCCGTGACATCAGAGCCTCACCAGCTTAGTGTACGCGAAGTCAAGGAGGACGTCGTCGCGGCAGCGACGACGGACGCCGAGACGAGCCCGTGACATCAAAGCCTCATCAGCTTAGTGTACGCGAAGTCGAGGCGGACTTCGTTGCGGCAGCGACGACGGACGCCGAGACGAGCCCGTGACATCAGAGCCTCACCAGCTTAGTGTACGCGAAGTCGAGGCGGACGTCGTCGCGGCAGCGATGACGGACGCCGAGACGAGCCCGTGACATCAGAGCCTCACCAACTATCTTAGGGTTTAGGCTGGGGGGGGGATGGCACCCTTTTATATACCTTTCAAAATGAAAGGGAAACAGAAGTGAAACATTGTGCTTAGTGTAGGTACGCGAAGTCGAGGCGGACGTCGTCGCGGCAGCGACGACGGACGCCGAGATGACACCGTGACATCAAAGCCTCACCAGCTTAGTGTACGCGAAGTCGAGGCGAACGTCGTCGCGGCAGCGATGACGGACGCCGAGACGAGCCCGTGACATCAGAGCCTCACCAGCTTAGTGTACGCGAAGTCGAGGCGGACATCGTCGCGGCAGCGATGACGGACGCCTAGACGAGCCGCTGACATCAAAGCCTCACCATCTTAGTGTACGCAAAGTCGAGGCGGACGTCGTCGCGGCAGCGACGACGGACGCCGAGACGAGCCCGTGACATAAGAGCCTCACCAGCTTACTGTACGAGAAGTCGAGGCGGACATCGTCGCGGCAACGACGACGGACGCAGAGATGGGCCCGTGACATCAAAGCCTCACCAAACTTGTGTACGCGAAGTCGAGGCGGACGTCGTCGCGGCAGCGACGACGGACGCTGAGACGAGCCCGTGACATCAGAGCCTCACCAGCTATCTTACGGTTTAGGGCAGGGGGGGTGGGAGGATGGCACCCTTTTATATACCTTTCAAAATGAAAGGGAAACAGAAGTGAACCACTGTGCTTAGTGTAGGTACGCGAAGTCGAGGCGGACGTCATCGCGGCAGCGACGACGGACGCCGAGATGAGACCGTGACATCAAAGCATCACCAGCTTAGTGTACGCGAAGTTGAGGCGGACGTCGTCGCGGCAGCGACGACGGACGCCGAGACGAGCCCGTGACATCAGAGCCTCACTAGCTTAGTGTACGCGAAGTCGAGGCGGACGTCGTCGCGGCAGCGACGACGGACGCCGAGACGAGCCCGTGACATCAGAGCCTCACCAGCTTAGTGTACGCGAAGTCGAGGCGGACGTCGTCGCGGCAGCGACGATGGACGCCGAGACGAGCCCGTGACATCAAAGCCTCACCAGCTTAGTGTAAGCGAAGTCGAGGCGGACGTCGTCGCGGCAGCGACGACGGACGCCGAGACGAGCCCGTGACATCAGAGCCTCACCAGCTTAGTGTACGCGAAGTCGAGGCGGACGATGTCGCGGCAGCGACGACGGACGCCGAGACGAGCCCGTGACATCAAAGCCTCACCAGCTTAGTGTACGCGAAGTCGAGGCGGACGTCGTCGCGGCAGCGACGACGGACGCCGAGACGAGCCCGTGACATAAGAGCCTCACCAGCTTACTGTACGAGAAGTCGAGGCGGACATCGTCGCGGCAACGACGACGGACGCAGAGATGGGCCCGTGACATCAAAGCCTCACCAAACTTGTGTACGCGAAGTCGAGGCGGACGTCGTCGCGGCAGCGACGACGGACGCTGAGACGAGCCCGTGACATCAGAGCCTCACCAGCTATCTTACGGTTTAGGGCAGGGGGGGTGGGAGGATGGCACCCTTTTATATACCTTTCAAAATGAAAGGGAAACAGAAGTGAACCACTGTGCTTAGTGTAGGTACGCGAAGTCGAGGCGGACGTCATCGCGGCAGCGACGACGGACGCCGAGATGAGACCGTGACATCAAAGCATCACCAGCTTAGTGTACGCGAAGTTGAGGCGGACGTCGTCGCGGCAGCGACGACGGACGCCGAGACGAGCCCGTGACATCAGAGCCTCACTAGCTTAGTGTACGCGAAGTCGAGGCGGACGTCGTCGCGGCAGCGACGACGGACGCCGAGACGAGCCCGTGACATCAGAGCCTCACCAGCTTAGTGTACGCGAAGTCGAGGCGGACGTCGTCGCGGCAGCGACGATGGACGCCGAGACGAGCCCGTGACATCAAAGCCTCACCAGCTTAGTGTAAGCGAAGTCGAGGCGGACGTCGTCGCGGCAGCGACGACGGACGCCGAGACGAGCCCGTGACATCAGAGCCTCACCAGCTTAGTGTACGCGAAGTCGAGGCGGACGATGTCGCGGCAGCGACGACGGACGCCGAGACGAGCCCGTGACATCAAAGCCTCACCAGCTTAGTGTACGCGAAGTCGAGGCGGACGTCGTCGCGGCAGCGACGACGGACGCCGAGACGAGCCCGTGACATAAGAGCCTCACCAGCTTACTGTACGCGAAGTCGAGGCGGACGTCGTCGTGGCAACGACGACGCACGCAGAGACGAGCCCGTGACATCAAAGACTCACCAGCTTGGTGTACTGGAAGTCGAGGCGTACGTCGTCGCGGCAGCGACGACGGACGCCGAGACGAGCCCGTGACATAAGAGCCTCACCAGCTTACTGTACGAGAAGTCGAGGCGGACGTCGTCGCGGCAGCAGAGATAGGCCCGTGACATCAAAGCCTCACCAAACTTGTGTACGCGAAGTCGAGGCGGACGTCGTCGCGGCAGCGACGACGGACGCTGAGACGAGCCCGTGACATCAGAGCCTCACCAGCTATCTTACGGTTTAGGGCGGGGGGGGGGAGGATGGCACCCTTTTATATACCTTTCAAAATGAAAGGGAAACAGAACTGAACCACTGTTCTTAGTGTAGGTACGCAAAGTCGAGGCGGACGTCATCGCGGCAGCGACGACGGACGCCAAGATGAGACCGTGACATCAAAGCATCACCAGCTTAGTGTACGCGAAGTCGAGGCGGACGTCGTCGCGGCAGCGACGACGGACGCCGAGACGAGCCCGTGACATCAGAGCCTCACTAGCTTAGTGTACGCTAAGTCGAGGCGGACGTCGTCGCGGAAGCGACGACGAACGCCGAGACGAGCCCGTGACATCAAAGCCTCACCAGCTTAGTGTACGAGAAGTCGAGGCGGACATCGTCGCGGCAGCGATGACGAACGTCGAGACGAGCCAGTGACATCAGAGCCTCACCAGCTATCTTAGGGTTTAGGGTGGGCGGGGGAGGATGGCACCCTTTTATATACCTTTCAAAATGAAAGGGAAACAAAAGTGATCCACTGTGGTTAGTGTAGGTACGCGAAGTCGAGGCGGACGTCGTCACGGCAGCGAAGACGGACGCCGAGACGAGCCCGTGACATCAGAGCCTCACCAGCTTAGTGTACGCGAAGTCGAGGCGGACGTCGTCGCGGTAGCGACGACGGACGCCGAGACGAGTCCGTGACATCAGAGCCTCACCAGCTTAGTGTACGCGAAGTCAAGGAGGACGTCGTCGCGGCAGCGACGACGGACGCCGAGACGAGCCCGTGACATCAAAGCCTCATCAGCTTAGTGTACGCGAAGTCGAGGCGGACTTCGTTGCGGCAGCGACGACGGACGCCGAGACGAGCCCGTGACATCAGAGCCTCACCAGCTTAGTGTACGCGAAGTCGAGGCGGACGTCGTCGCGGCAGCGATGACGGACGCCGAGACGAGCCCGTGACATCAGAGCCTCACCAACTATCTTAGGGTTTAGGCTGGGGGGGGATGGCACCCTTTTATATACCTTTCAAAATGAAAGGGAAACAGAAGTGAAACATTGTGCTTAGTGTAGGTACGCGAAGTCGAGGCGGACGTCGTCGCGGCAGCGACGACGGACGCCGAGATGACACCGTGACATCAAAGCCTCACCAGCTTAGTGTACGCGAAGTCGCGGCGAACGTCGTCGCGGCAGCGATGACGGACGCCGAGACGAGCCCGTGACATCAGAGCCTCACCAGCTTAGTGTACGCGAAGTCGAGGCGGACATCGTCGCGGCAGCGATGACGGACGCCTAGACGAGCCCCTGACATCAAAGCCTCACCATCTTAGTGTACGCGAAGTCGAGGCGGACGTCGTCGCGGCAGCGACGACGGACGCCGAGACGAGCCCGTGACATAAGAGCCTCACCAGCTTACTGTACGAGAAGTCGAGGCGGACCTCGTCGCGGCAACGACGACGGACGCAGAGATGGGCCCGTGACATCAAAGCCTCACCAAACTTGTGTACGCGAAGTCGAGGCGGACGTCGTCGCGGCAGCGACGACGGACGCTGAGACGAGCCCGTGACATCAGAGCCTCACCAGCTATCTTACGGTTTAGGGCAGGGGGGGTGGGAGGATGGCACCCTTTTATATACCTTTCAAAATGAAAGGGAAACAGAAGTGAACCACTGTGCTTAGTGTAGGTACGCGAAGTCGAGGCGGACGTCATCGCGGCAGCGACGACGGACGCCGAGATGAGACCGTGACATCAAAGCATCACCAGCTTAGTGTACGCGAAGTTGAGGCGGACGTCGTCGCGGCAGCGACGACGGACGCCGAGACGAGCCCGTGACATCAGAGCCTCACTAGCTTAGTGTACGCGAAGTCGAGGCGGACGTCGTCGCGGCAGCGACGACGGACGCCGAGACGAGCCCGTGACATCAGAGCCTCACCAGCTTAGTGTACGCGAAGTCGAGGCGGACGTCGTCGCGGCAGCGACGATGGACGCCGAGACGAGCCCGTGACATCAAAGCCTCACCAGCTTAGTGTAAGCGAAGTCGAGGCGGACGTCGTCGCGGCAGCGACGACGGACGCCGAGACGAGCCCGTGACATCAGAGCCTCACCAGCTTAGTGTACGCGAAGTCGAGGCGGACGATGTCGCGGCAGCGACGACGGACGCCGAGACGAGCCCGTGACATCAAAGCCTCACCAGCTTAGTGTACGCGAAGTCGAGGCGGACGTCGTCGCGGCAGCGACGACGGACGCCGAGACGAGCCCGTGACATAAGAGCCTCACCAGCTTACTGTACGCGAAGTCGAGGCGGACGTCGTCGTGGCAACGACGACGCACGCAGAGACGAGCCCGTGACATCAAAGACTCACCAGCTTGGTGTACTCGAAGTCGAGGCGTACGTCGTCGCGGCAGCGACGACGGACGCCGAGGTGAGCCCGTGACATAAGAGCCTCACCAGTTTACTGTACGCGAAGTCGAGGCGGACGTCGTCGTGGCAACGACGACGAACGCAGAGACCAGCCCGTGACATCAAAGACTCACCAGCTTGGTGTACGCGAAGTCGAGGCGGACGTCGTCGCGGCAGCGACGATGGACGCCGAGACGAGCCCGTGACATCAAAGCCTCACCAGCTTAGTGTAAGCGAAGTCGAGGCGGACGTCGTCGCGGCAGCGACGACGGACGCCGAGACGAGCCCGTGACATCAGAGCCTCACCAGCTTAGTGTACGCGAAGTCGAGGCGGACGTCGTCGCGGTAGCGACGACGGACGCCGAGACGAGTCCGTGACATCAGAGCCTCACCAGCTTAGTGTACGCGAAGTCAAGGAGGACGTCGTCGCGGCAGCGACGACGGACGCCGAGACGAGCCCGTGACATCAAAGCCTCATCAGCTTAGTGTACGCGAAGTCGAGGCGGACTTCGTTGCGGCAGCGACGACGGACGCCGAGACGAGCCCGTGACATCAGAGCCTCACCAGCTTAGTGTACGCGAAGTCGAGGCGGACGTCGTCGCGGCAACGACGACGGACGCCGAGACGAGCCCGTGACATAAGAGCCTCACCAGCTTACTGTACGAGAAGTCGAGGCGGACGTCGTCGCGGCAGCAGAGATAGGCCCGTGACATCAAAGCCTCACCAAACTTGTGTACGCGAAGTCGAGGCGGACGTCGTCGCGGCAGCGACGACGGACGCTGAGACGAGCCCGTGACATCAGAGCCTCACCAGCTATCTTACGGTTTAGGGCGGGGGGGGGAGGATGGCACCCTTTTATATACCTTTCAAAATGAAAGGGAAACAGAACTGAACCACTGTTCTTAGTGTAGGTACGCAAAGTCGAGGCGGACGTCATCGCGGCAGCGACGACGGACGCCAAGATGAGACCGTGACATCAAAGCATCACCAGCTTAGTGTACGCGAAGTCGAGGCGGACGTCGTCGCGGCAGCGACGACGGACGCCGAGACGAGCCCGTGACATCAGAGCCTCACTAGCTTAGTGTACGCTAAGTCGAGGCGGACGTCGTCGCGGAAGCGACGACGAACGCCGAGACGAGCCCGTGACATCAAAGCCTCACCAGCTTAGTGTACGAGAAGTCGAGGCGGACATCGTCGCGGCAGCGATGACGAACGTCGAGACGAGCCAGTGACATCAGAGCCTCACCAGCTATCTTAGGGTTTAGGGTGGGCGGGGGAGGATGGCACCCTTTTATATACCTTTCAAAATGAAAGGGAAACAAAAGTGATCCACTGTGGTTAGTGTAGGTACGCGAAGTCGAGGCGGACGTCGTCACGGCAGCGACGACGGACGCCGAGACGAGCCCGTGACATCAGAGCCTCACCAGCTTAGTGTACGCGAAGTCGAGGCGGACGTCGTCGCGGTAGCGACGACGGACGCCGAGACGAGTCCGTGACATCAGAGCCTCACCAGCTTAGTGTACGCGAAGTCAAGGAGGACGTCGTCGCGGCAGCGACGACGGACGCCGAGACGAGCCCGTGACATCAAAGCCTCATCAGCTTAGTGTACGCGAAGTCGAGGCGGACTTCGTTGCGGCAGCGACGACGGACGCCGAGACGAGCCCGTGACATCAGAGCCTCACCAGCTTAGTGTACGCGAAGTCGAGGCGGACGTCGTCGCGGCAGCGATGACGGACGCCGAGACGAGCCCGTGACATCAGAGCCTCACCAACTATCTTAGGGTTTAGGCTGGGGGGGGATGGCACCCTTTTATATACCTTTCAAAATGAAAGGGAAACAGAAGTGAAACATTGTGCTTAGTGTAGGTACGCGAAGTCGAGGCGGACGTCGTCGCGGCAGCGACGACGGACGCCGAGATGACACCGTGACATCAAAGCCTCACCAGCTTAGTGTACGCGAAGTCGCGGCGAACGTCGTCGCGGCAGCGATGACGGACGCCGAGACGAGCCCGTGACATCAGAGCCTCACCAGCTTAGTGTACGCGAAGTCGAGGCGGACATCGTCGCGGCAGCGATGACGGACGCCTAGACGAGCCCCTGACATCAAAGCCTCACCATCTTAGTGTACGCGAAGTCGAGGCGGACGTCGTCGCGGCAGCGACGACGGACGCCGAGACGAGCCCGTGACATAAGAGCCTCACCAGCTTACTGTACGAGAAGTCGAGGCGGACCTCGTCGCGGCAACGACGACGGACGCAGAGATGGGCCCGTGACATCAAAGCCTCACCAAACTTGTGTACGCGAAGTCGAGGCGGACGTCGTCGCGGCAGCGACGACGGACGCTGAGACGAGCCCGTGACATCAGAGCCTCACCAGCTATCTTACGGTTTAGGGCAGGGGGGGTGGGAGGATGGCACCCTTTTATATACCTTTCAAAATGAAAGGGAAACAGAAGTGAACCACTGTGCTTAGTGTAGGTACGCGAAGTCGAGGCGGACGTCATCGCGGCAGCGACGACGGACGCCGAGATGAGACCGTGACATCAAAGCATCACCAGCTTAGTGTACGCGAAGTTGAGGCGGACGTCGTCGCGGCAGCGACGACGGACGCCGAGACGAGCCCGTGACATCAGAGCCTCACTAGCTTAGTGTACGCGAAGTCGAGGCGGACGTCGTCGCGGCAGCGACGACGGACGCCGAGACGAGCCCGTGACATCAGAGCCTCACCAGCTTAGTGTACGCGAAGTCGAGGCGGACGTCGTCGCGGCAGCGACGATGGACGCCGAGACGAGCCCGTGACATCAAAGCCTCACCAGCTTAGTGTAAGCGAAGTCGAGGCGGACGTCGTCGCGGCAGCGACGACGGACGCCGAGACGAGCCCGTGACATCAGAGCCTCACCAGCTTAGTGTACGCGAAGTCGAGGCGGACGATGTCGCGGCAGCGACGACGGACGCCGAGACGAGCCCGTGACATCAAAGCCTCACCAGCTTAGTGTACGCGAAGTCGAGGCGGACGTCGTCGCGGCAGCGACGACGGACGCCGAGACGAGCCCGTGACATAAGAGCCTCACCAGCTTACTGTACGCGAAGTCGAGGCGGACGTCGTCGTGGCAACGACGACGCACGCAGAGACGAGCCCGTGACATCAAAGACTCACCAGCTTGGTGTACTCGAAGTCGAGGCGTACGTCGTCGCGGCAGCGACGACGGACGCCGAGGTGAGCCCGTGACATAAGAGCCTCACCAGTTTACTGTACGCGAAGTCGAGGCGGACGTCGTCGTGGCAACGACGACGAACGCAGAGACCAGCCCGTGACATCAAAGACTCACCAGCTTGGTGTACGCGAAGTCGAGGCGGACGTCGTCGCGGCAGCGACGATGGACGCCGAGACGAGCCCGTGACATCAAAGCCTCACCAGCTTAGTGTAAGCGAAGTCGAGGCGGACGTCGTCGCGGCAGCGACGACGGACGCCGAGACGAGCCCGTGACATCAGAGCCTCACCAGCTTAGTGTACGCGAAGTCGAGGCGGACGTCGTCGCGGTAGCGACGACGGACGCCGAGACGAGTCCGTGACATCAGAGCCTCACCAGCTTAGTGTACGCGAAGTCAAGGAGGACGTCGTCGCGGCAGCGACGACGGACGCCGAGACGAGCCCGTGACATCAAAGCCTCATCAGCTTAGTGTACGCGAAGTCGAGGCGGACTTCGTTGCGGCAGCGACGACGGACGCCGAGACGAGCCCGTGACATCAGAGCCTCACCAGCTTAGTGTACGCGAAGTCGAGGCGGACGTCGTCGCGGCAGCGATGACGGACGCCGAGACGAGCCCGTGACTTCAGAGCCTCACCAACTATCTTAGGGTTTAGGCTGGGGGGGGATGGCACCCTTTTATATACCTTTCAAAATGAAAGGGAAACAGAAGTGAAACATTGTGCTTAGTGTAGGTACGCGAAGTCGAGGCGGACGTCGTCGCGGCAGCGACGACGGACGCCGAGATGACACCGTGACATCAAAGCCTCACCAGCTTAGTGTACGCGAAGTCGCGGCGAACGTCGTCGCGGCAGCGATGACGGACGCCGAGACGAGCCCGTGACATCAGAGCCTCACCAGCTTAGTGTACGCGAAGTCGAGGCGGACATCGTCGCGGCAGCGATGACGGACGCCTAGACGAGCCCCTGACATCAAAGCCTCACCATCTTAGTGTACGCGAAGTCGAGGCGGACGTCGTCGCGGCAGCGACGACGGACGCCGAGACGAGCCCGTGACATAAGAGCCTCACCAGCTTACTGTACGAGAAGTCGAGGCGGACCTCGTCGCGGCAACGACGACGGACGCAGAGATGGGCCCGTGACATCAAAGCCTCACCAAACTTGTGTACGCGAAGTCGAGGCGGACGTCGTCGCGGCAGCGACGACGGACGCTGAGACGAGCCCGTGACATCAGAGCCTCACCAGCTATCTTACGGTTTAGGGCAGGGGGGGTGGGAGGATGGCACCCTTTTATATACCTTTCAAAATGAAAGGGAAACAGAAGTGAACCACTGTGCTTAGTGTAGGTACGCGAAGTCGAGGCGGACGTCATCGCGGCAGCGACGACGGACGCCGAGATGAGACCGTGACATCAAAGCATCACCAGCTTAGTGTACGCGAAGTTGAGGCGGACGTCGTCGCGGCAGCGACGACGGACGCCGAGACGAGCCCGTGACATCAGAGCCTCACTAGCTTAGTGTACGCGAAGTCGAGGCGGACGTCGTCGCGGCAGCGACGACGGACGCCGAGACGAGCCCGTGACATCAGAGCCTCACCAGCTTAGTGTACGCGAAGTCGAGGCGGACGTCGTCGCGGCAGCGACGATGGACGCCGAGACGAGCCCGTGACATCAAAGCCTCACCAGCTTAGTGTAAGCGAAGTCGAGGCGGACGTCGTCGCGGCAGCGACGACGGACGCCGAGACGAGCCCGTGACATCAGAGCCTCACCAGCTTAGTGTACGCGAAGTCGAGGCGGACGATGTCGCGGCAGCGACGACGGACGCCGAGACGAGCCCGTGACATCAAAGCCTCACCAGCTTAGTGTACGCGAAGTCGAGGCGGACGTCGTCGCGGCAGCGACGACGGACGCCGAGGTGAGCCCGTGACATAAGAGCCTTACCAGTTTACTGTACGCGAAGTCGAGGCGGACGTCGTCGTGGCAACGACGACGAACGCAGAGACCAGCCCGTGACATCAAAGACTCACCAGCTTGGTGTACGCGAAGTCGAGGCGGACGTCGTCGCGGCAGCGACGACGGACGCAAAGACGAGCCCGTGACATCAGAGCCTCACCATCTATCTTAAGGTTTAGGGCGGGGGGGGGGTGGGTGGGAGGATGGCACACTTTTATATACCTTTCAAAATGAAAAGGAAACAAAAGTGAACCACTGTGCTTAGTGTAGGTACGCGAAGATGAGGCGGACGTAGTCGCGGCAGCGACGACGGACGCTGAGACGAGCCCGTGACATCAAAGCCTCACCAGCTTAGTGAACGCGAAGTCGAGGCGGACTTCGTTGCGGCAGCGACGACGGACGCCGAGACGAGCCCATGACATCAGAGCCTCACCAGCTTAGTGTACGCGAAGTCGAGGCGGACGTCGTCGCGGTAGCGACGACGGACGCCGAGACGAGTCCGTGACATCAGAGCCTCACCTGCTTAGTGTACGCGAAGTCAAGGAGGACGTCGTCGCGGCAGCGACGACGGACGCCGAGACGAGCCCATGACATCAAAGCCTCATCAGCTTAGTGTACGCGAAGTCGAGGCGGACTTCGTTGCGGAAGTGACGACTGACGCCGAGACGAGCCCGTGACATCAGAGCCTCACCAGCTTAGTGTACGCGAAGTCGAGGCGGACGTCGTCGCGGCAGCGATGACGGACGCCGAGACGAGCCCGTGACATCAGAGGCTCACCAACTATCTTAGGGTTTAGGCTGGGGGGGGATGGCACCCTTTTATATACCTTTCAAAATGAAAGGGAAACAGAAGTGAAACATTGTGCTTAGTGTAGGTATGCGAAGTCGAGGCGGACGTCGTCGCGGCAGCGACGATGGACGCCGAGATGACACCGTGACATCAAAGCCTCACCAGCTTAGTGTACGCGAAGTCGAGGCGAACGTCGTCGCGGCAGCGACGACGGACACCGAGACGAGCCCGTGACATCATAGCCTCACCAGCTTAGTGTACGCGAAGTCGAGGCGGACATCGTCGCGGCAGCGATGACGGACGCCGAGACGAGCCCGTGACATCAAAGCCTCACCATCTTAGTGTACGCGAAGTCGAGGCGGATGTCGTCGCGGCAGCGACGACGGACGCCGAGACGAGCCCGTGACATAAGAGCCTCACCAGCTTACTGTACGAGAAGTCGAGGCGGACGTCGTCGGGGCAACGACGACGGACGCAGAGATAGGCCCGTGACATCAAAGCCTCACCAAACTTGTGTACGCGAAGTCGAGGCGGACGTCGTCGCGGCAGCGACGACGGACGCTGAGACGAGCCCGTGACATCAGAGCCTCACCAGCTATCTTACGGTTTAGGTCGGGGGGGGGAGGATGGCACCCTTTTATATACCTTTCAAAATGAAAGGGAAACAGAACTGAACCACTATGCTTAGTGTAGGTACGCGAAGTCGAGGCGGACGTCATCGCGGCAGCGACGACGGACGCCGAGACGAGCCCATGATATCAAGCCTCACCAGCTTAGTGTACGCGAAGTCGAGGCGGACGTCGTCACCGCAGCGACGACGGACGCCGAGACGAGCCCGTGACATCAGAGCCTCACCAGCTTAGTGTACGCGAAGTCGAGGCGGACGTCGTCGCGGTAGCGACGACGGACGCCGAGACGAGTCCGTGACATCAGAGCCTCACCAGCTTAGTGTACGCGAAGTCAAGGAGGACGTCGTCGCGGCAGCGACGACGGACGCCGAGACGAGCCCGTGACATCAAAGCCTCATCAGCTTAGTGTACGCGAAGTCGAGGCGGACTTCGTTGCGGCAGCGACGACGGACGCCGAGACGAGCCCGTGACATCAGAGCCTCACCAGCTTAGTGTACGCGAAGTCGAGGCGAACGTCGTCGCGGCAGCGATGACGGACGCCGAGAGGAGCCCGTGACATCAGAGCCTCACCAACTATCTTAGGGTTTAGGCTGGGGGGGGATGGCACCCTTTTATATACCTTTCAAAATGAAAGGGAAACAGAAGTGAAACATTGTGCTTAGTGTAGGTACGCGAAGTCGAGGCGGACGTCGTCGCGGCAGCGACGACGTACGCCGAGATGACACCGTGACATCAAAGCCTCACCAGCCTAGTGTACGCGAAGTCGAGGCGAACGTCGTCGCGGCAGCGATGACGGACGCCGAGACGAGCCCGTGACATCAGAGCCTCACCAGCTTAGTGTACGCGAAGTCGAGGCGGACATCGTCGCGGCAGCGATGACGGACGCCGAGACGAGCCCCTGACATCAAAGCCTCACCATCTTAGTGTACGCGAAGTCGAGGCGGACGTCGTCGCGGCAGCGACGACGGACGCCGAGACGAGCCCGTGACATAAGAGCCTCACCAGCTTACTGTACGAGAAGTCGAGGCGGACGTCGTCGCGGCAACGACGACGGACGCAGAGATGGGCCCGTGACATCAAAGCCTCACCAAACTTGTGTACGCGAAGTCGAGGCGGACGTCGTCGCGGCAACGACGACGGACGCTGAGACGAGCCCATGACATCAGAGCCTCACCAGCTATCTTACGGTTTAGGGCGGGGGGGGGGGGGGGTGGGAGGATGGCACCCTTTTATATACCTTTCAAAATAAAAGGGAAACAGAAGTGAACCACTGTGCTTAGTGTAGGTACGCGAAGTCGAGGCAGACGTCATCGCGGCAGCGACGACGGACGCCGAGATGAGACCGTGACATCAAAGCATCACCAGCTTAGTGTACGCGAAGTTGAGGCGGACGTCGTCGCGGCAGCGACGACGGACGCCGAGACGAGCCCGTGACATCAGAGCCTCACTAGCTTAGTGTACGCGAAGTCGAGGCGGACGTCGTCGCGGCAGCGACGACGGACACCGAGACGAGCCCGTGACATCAGAGCCTCAACAGCTTAGTGTACACGAAGTCGAGGCAGACGTCGTCGCGGCAGCGACGATGGACGCCGAGACGAGCCCGTGACATCAGAGCCTCACCAGCTTAGTGTAAGCGAAGTCGAGGCGGACGTCGTCGCGGCAGCGACGACGGACGCCGAGACGAGCCCGTGACATCAGAGCCTCACCAGCTTAGTGTATGCGAAGTCGAGGCGGACGTTGTCGCGGAAGCGACGATGGACGCCGAGACGAGCCCGTGACATCAAAGCCTCACCAGCTTAGTGTACGCGAACTCGAGGCGAACGTCGTCGCGGTAGCGAAGACGGACGCCGAGACGAGCCCGTGACATCAGAGCCTCACCAGCTATCTTATGGTTTAGGGTGGGGGGGAGGATGGCACCCTTTTATATACCTTTCAAAATGAAAGGGAAACAGAAGTGAATCACTGTGCTTAGTGTAGGTACGTGAAGTCGAGGCGGACGTCGTCGCGGCAGCGACGACGGACGCCGAGACGAGCCTGTGACATCAAAGCCTCACCAGCTTAGTGTACGCGAAGTCGAGGCGGACGTCGTCGCGGTAGCGACGACGGACGCCGAGACGAGCCCGTGACATAAGAGCCTCACCAGCTTACTGTACGCGAAGTCGAGGCGGACGTCGTCGTGGCAACGACGACGAACGCAGAGACGAGCCCGTGACATCAAAGACTCACCAGCTTGGTGTACTCGAAGTCGAGGCGGACGTCGTCGCAGCAGCGACGACGGACGCCGAGACGAGCCCGTGACATAAGAGCCTCACCAGCTTACTGTACGCGAAGTCGAGGCGGACGTCGTCGTGGCAACGACGACGAACGCTGAGACGAGCCCGTGACATCAAAGACTCACCAGCTTGGTGTACGCGAAGTCGAGGCGGACGTCGTCGCGGCAGCGACGACGGACGCAAAGACGAGCCCGTGACATCAGAGCCTCGCCAACTATCTTACGGTTTAGGGCGGGGGGGGGTGGGAGGATGGCACACTTTTATATACCTTAAAAAATGAAAAGGAAACAAAAGTGGACCACTGTGCTTAGTGTAGGTACGCGAAGACGAGGCGGACGTCGTCGCGGCAGCGACGACGGACGCTGAGACGAGCCCGTGACATAAATCCTCACCAGCTTAGTGTACGCGAAGTCGAGGCGGACTTCGTTGCGGCAGCGACGACGGACGCCGAGACGAGCCCATGACATCAGAGCCTCACCAGCTTAGTGTACGCGAAGTCGAGGCGGACGTCGTCGCGGTAGCGACGACGGACGCCGAGACGAGTCCGTGACATCAGAGCCTCACCAGATTAGTGTACGCGAAGTCAAGGAGGACGTCGTCGCGGCAGCGACGACGGACGCCGAGACGAGCCCGTGACATCAGAGCCTCACCAGCTTAGTGTACGCGAAGTCGAGGCGGACGTCGTCGCGGCAGCGATGACGGACGCCGAGACGAGCCCGTGATATCAGAGCCTCACCAACTATCTTAGGGTTTAGGCTGGGGGGGGATGGCACCCTTTTATATACCTTTCAAAATGAAAGGGAAACAGAAGTGAAACATTGTGCTTAGTGTAGGTATGCGAAGTCGAGGCGGACGTCGTCGCGGCAGCGACGACGGACGCCGAGATGACACCGTGACATCAAAGCCTCACCAGCTTAGTGTACGCGAAGTCGAGGCGAACGTCGTCGCGGCAGCGACGACGGACACCGAGACGAGCCCGTGACATCAGAGCCTCACCAGCTTAGTGTACGCGAAGTCGAGGCGGACATCGTCGCGGCAGCGATGACGGACGCCGAGACGAGCCCGTGACATCAAAGCCTCACCATCTTAGTGTACGCGAAGTCGAGGCGGACGTCGTCGCGGCAGCGACGACGGACGCCGAGACGAGCCCGTGACATAAGAGCCTCACCAGCTTACTGTACGAGAAGTCGAGGCGGACGTCGTCGGGGCAACGACGACGGACGCAGAGATAGGCCCGTGACATCAAAGCCTCACCAAACTTGTGTACGCGAAGTCGAGGCGGACGTCGTCGCAGCAGCGACGACGGACGCTGAGACGAGCCCGTGACATCAAAGCCTCACCAGCTATCTTACGGTTTAGGTCGGGGGGGGGAGGATGGCACCCTTTTATATACCTTTCAAAATGAAAGGGAAACAGAACTGAACCACTGTGCTTAGTGTAGGTACGCGAAGTCGAGGCGTACGTCATCGCGGCAGCGACGACGGACGCCGAGACGAGCCCGTGATATCAAGCCTCACCAGCTTAGTGTACGCGAAGTCGAGGCGGACGTCGTCACGGCAGCAACGACGGACGCCGAGACGAGCCCGTGACATCAGAGCCTCACCAGCTTAGTGTACGCGAAGTCGAGGCGAACATCGTCGCGGCAGCGATGACGAACGTCGAGACGAGCCAGTGACATACAAGCCTCATCAGCTTAGTGTACGCGAAGTCGAGGCGGACTTCGTTGCGGCAGCGACGACGGACGCCGAGACGAGCCCGTGACATCAGAGCCTCACCAGCTTAGTGTACGCGAAGTCGAGGCGGACGTCGTCGCGGCAGCGATGACAGACGTCGAGACGAGCCCGTGACATCAGAGCCTCACCAACTATCTTAGGGTTTAGGCTGGGGGGGATGGCACCCTTTTATATACCTTTCAAAATGAAAGGGAAACAGAAGTGAAACATTGTGCTTAGTGTAGGTACGCGAAGTCGAGGCGAACGTCGTCGCGGCAGCGATGACGGACGCCGAGACGAGCCCGTGACATCAGAGCCTCACCAGCTTAGTGTACGCGAAGTCGAGGCGGACATCGTCGTGGCAGCGATGATGGACGCCGAGACGAGCCCCTGACATCAAAGCCTCACCATCTTAGTGTACGCGAAGTCGAGGCGGACGTCGTCGCGGCAGCGACGACGGACGCCGAGACGAGCCCGTGACATAAGAGCCTCACCAGCTTACTGTACGAGAAGTCGAGGCGGATGTCGTCGCGGCAACGACGACGGACGCAGAGATGGGCCCGTGACATCAAAGCCTCACCAAACTTGTGTACGCGAAGTCGAGGCGGACGTCATCGCGGCAGCGACGACGGACGCTGAGACGAGCCCGTGATATCAGAGCCTCACCAGCTATCTTACGGTTTAGGGCGGGGGGCGGGGGTGGGAGGATGGCACCCTTTTATATACCTTTCAAAATGAAAGGGAAAGAGAAGTGAACCACTGTGCTTAGTGTAGGTACGCGAAGTCGAGGCGGACGTCATCGCGTCAGCGACGACGGACGCCGAGATGAGACCGTGACATCAAAGCATCACCAGCTTAGTGTACGCGAAGTCGAGGCGGACGTCGTCGCGGCAGCGACGACGGACGCCGAGACGAGCCCGTGACATCAGAGCCTCACTAGCTTAGTGTACGCGAAGTCGAGGCGGACGTCGTCGCGGCAGCGACGACGGACGCCGAGACGAGCCCGTGACATCAGAGCCTCACCAGCTTAGTGTACGCGAAGTCGAGGCGGACGTCGTCGCGGCAGCGACGATGGACGCCGAGACGAGCCCGTGACATCAGAGCCTCACCAGCTTAGTGTAAGCGAAGTCGAGGCGGACGTCGTCGCGGCAGCGACGACGGACTTCGAGACGAGCCCGTGACATCAGAGCCTCACCAGCTTAGTGTACGCGAAGTCGAGGCGGACGTCGTCGCAGCAGCGACGATGGACGCCGAGACGAGCCCGTGACATCAAAGCCTCACCAGCTTAGTGTACGCGAAGTCGAGGCGGACATCGTCGTGGCAGCGATGATGGACGCCGAGACGAGCCCCTGACATCAAAGCCTCACCATCTTAGTGTACGCGAAGTCGAGGCGGACGTCGTCGCGGCAGCGACGACGGACGCCGAGACGAGCCCGTGACATAAGAGCCTCACCAGCTTACTGTACGAGAAGTCGAGGCGGATGTCGTCGCGGCAACGACGACGGACGCAGAGATGGGCCCGTGACATCAAAGCCTCACCAAACTTGTGTACGCGAAGTCGAGGCGGACGTCATCGCGGCAGCGACGACGGACGCTGAGACGAGCCCGTGATATCAGAGCCTCACCAGCTATCTTACGGTTTAGGGCGGGGGGCGGGGGTGGGAGGATGGCACCCTTTTATATACCTTTCAAAATGAAAGGGAAACAGAAGTGAACCACTGTGCTTAGTGTAGGTACGCGAAGTCGAGGCGGACGTCATCGCGTCAGCGACGACGGACGCCGAGATGAGACCGTGACATCAAAGCATCACCAGCTTAGTGTACGCGAAGTCGAGGCGGACGTCGTCGCGGCAGCGACGACGGACGCCGAGACGAGCCCGTGACATCAGAGCCTCACTAGCTTAGTGTACGCGAAGTCGAGGCGGACGTCGTCGCGGCAGCGACGACGGACGCCGAGACGAGCCCGTGACATCAGAGCCTCACCAGCTTAGTGTACGCGAAGTCGAGGCGGACGTCGTCGCGGCAGCGACGATGGACGCCGAGACGAGCCCGTGACATCAGAGCCTCACCAGCTTAGTGTAAGCGAAGTCGAGGCGGACGTCGTCGCGGCAGCGACGACGGACTTCGAGACGAGCCCGTGACATCAGAGCCTCACCAGCTTAGTGTACGCGAAGTCGAGGCGGACGTCGTCGCAGCAGCGACGATGGACGCCGAGACGAGCCAGTGACATCAAAGCCTCACCAGCTTAGTGTACGCGAACTCGAGGCGAACGTCGTCGCGGTAGCGAAGACGGACGCCGAGACGAGCCCGTGACATCAGAGCCTCACCAGCTATCTTAGGGTTTAGGGTGGGGGGGAGGATGGCACCCTTTTATATACCTTTCAAAATGAAAGGGAAACAGAAATGAATCACTGTGCTTAGTGTAGGTACGCGAAGTCGAGACGGACGCCGAGGTGAGACCGTGACATCAAAGCCTCACCAGCTTAATGTACGCGAAGTGAACCACTGTGCTTAGTGTAGGTACGCGAAGTTGAGGCGGACGTCGTCGCGGCAGCGACGACGGATGCCGAGACGAGCCCGTGACATCAAATCCTCACGAGCTTAGTGTACGCGAAGTCGAGGCAGACGTCGTCGCGGCAGCGACGACGGACGCTGAGACGAGCCCGTGACATCAGAGCCTCACATGTTTTGTGTACGCGAAGTCGAGGCAGACGTCGTCGCGGCAGCGACAACGGACGCTGACACGAGCCCATGACATCAGAGCCTCACCAGCTTAGTGTACGCGAAGTAGTGGCGGACATCGTCGCGGCAGCAACGACGGACGCCGAGATGAGCCCGTGACATCAGAGCCTCACCAGCTTAGTGTACGCGAAGTCGAGGCGGACGTCGTCGCGGCAGCGACAACGGACGCCGAGACGAGCCCGTGACATCAGAGCCTCACCAACTATCTTAGGGTTTAGGGTGGGGGGGGAGGATGGCACCATTTTATATACCTTTAAAACTGAAAGGGAAACAGAAGTGAACCACTCTGCTTAGTGTAGGTACGCGAAGTCGAGGCGGACGTCGTCGCGGCAGCGACGACGGACGCCGAGACGAGCTCGTGACATCAAAGCCTCACCAGCTTAGTGTACACGAAGTCGAGGCGGACGTCGTCGCGGCAGCGACGACGGACGCCGAGACGAGCCCGTGACATAAGAGCCTCACCAGCTTACTGTACGCGAAGTCGAGGCGAACGTCGTCGTGGCAGCGACGACGGACGCGGAGACGAGCCCGTGACATCAGAGCGTCACCAGCTATCTTAGGGTTTAGCGTGGGGGGAGGATGGCACCCTTTTATATACCTTTCAAAATGAAAGGGAAATATAAGTGAACCACTGTGCTTAGTGTAGGTACGCGAAGGCGAGGCGGACGTCGTCGCGGCAGCGATGACGGACGCCAAGACGAGCCCGTGACATCAAAGCCTCACCAGCTTAGTGTACGCGAAGTCGAGGCGGACATCGTCGCGGCAGCGATGACGAACATCGAGACGAGCAACTGACATCAGAGCCTCACCAGCTATCTTACGGTTTATGGCAGGGGGGGGGGTGGGAGGACGGCACACTTTTATATACCTTTCAAAATGAAAAGGAAACAGAAGTGAACCACTGTGTTTAGTGTAGGTACGCGAAGGCGAGGCGGACGTCGTCGCGGCAGCGACGACGGACGCCGAGACGAGCCCGTGACATCAAAGCCTCACCACCTTAGTGTACGCGAAGTTGAGGCGGACGTCGTCACGGCAGCAACGACAGACGCCGAGACGAGCCCGTGACATAAGAGCCTCACCAGCTTACTTTACGCGAAGTCGAGGCGGACGTCGTCGTGGCAACGACGACGGACGCACAGACGAGCCCGTGACATCAAACACTCACCAGCTTGGTGTACGCGAAGTCGAGGCGGACGTCGTCGCGGCTGCGACGACGAACGCTGAGACGATCCCGTGACATCAGAGCCTCACATCCTATCTTACGGTTTAGGGCGGGGGGGGAGGATGGCACACTTTTATATACCTTTCAAAATGAAAAGGAAATAGAAGTGAACCACTGTGCTTAGTGTAGGTACGCGAAGGCGAGGCGGACGTCGTCGCGGCGGCGACGACGGACGCCGAGACGAGCCCGTGACATCAAAGCCTCACCAGCTTAGTGTACGCGAAGTCGAGGCAGACTTCGTCGCGGCAGCGACGACGGACGCCGAGACGAGCCCGTGACATCAGAGCCTCACCAGCTTAGTGTACGCGAAGTCGAGGCGGACGTCGTCACGGTAGCGACGATGGACGCCGAGACGTGCCCGTGACATCAGAGCCTCACCACCTTAGTGTACGCGAAGTCGAGGCGGACGTCGTCGCGGCAGCGACGACGGACGCCGAGACGAGCCCGTGACATCAGAGGCTCACTAGCTATCTTAAGGTTTAGGGTGGGGGGGAGGATGGCACCCTTTTATATACCTTTCAAAATGAAAGGGAAACAGAAGTGAACCACTGTGCTTAGAGTAGGTACGCGAAGTTGAGGCGGACATCGTCGCGGCAGCGACGACGGATGCCGAGACGAGCCCGTGACATCAAAGCCTCACCAGCTTAGTGTACGCGAAGTCGAGGCAGACGTCGTCGCGGGAGCGACGACGGACGCCGAGACGAGCCCGTGACATCAGAGCCTCACCAGTTTTGTGTACGCGAAGTCGAGGCATACGTCGTCGCGGTAGCGAAGACGGACGCCGAGACGAGCCCGTGACCTCAGAGCCTCACCAGCTATCTTAGGGTTTAGGGTGGGGGGGAGGATGGCACCCTTTTATATACCTTTCAAAATGAAAGGGAAACAGAAGTGAATCACTGTGCTTAGTGTAGGTACGCGAAGTCGAGGCGGACGTCGTCGCGGCAGCGACGACGAACGCAGAGATGAGCCCATGACATCAAAGACTCACCAGCTTGGTGTACGCGAAGTCGAGGCGGACGTCGTCGCGGCAGCGACGACGGACGCAAAGACGAGCCTGTGACATCAGAGCCTCACCAGCTATCTTACGGTTTAGGGCGGGGGGGGGGGTGGGAGGATGGCACACTTTCAAAATGAAAAGGAAACAAAAGTGAACCACTGTGCTTAGTGTAGGTACGCTAAGGCGAGGCGGACGTCGTCGCGGAAGCGACGACGGACGCCAAGAAGAGCCCGTGACATCAAAGCCTCACCAGCTTAGTGTACGCAAAGTCGAGGCGGACGTCGTCGCGGTAGCGACGATGGACGCCGAGACGAGTCCGTGACATCAGAGCCTCACCAGCTTAGTGTACGCGAAGTCAAGGCGGACGTCGTCGCGGCAGCGACGACGGACGCCGAGACGAGCCCGTGACATCAAAGCCTCATCAGCTTAGTGTACGCGAAGTCGAGGCGAACGTCGTCGCGGCACCGACGACGGACGCCAAGACAAGCCTGTGACATCAGAGCCTCACCAGCTATCTTAGGGTTTAGGGTGGGGGGGGGAGGATGGCACCCTTTTATATACCTTTCAAAATGAAAGGGAAACAGAACTGAACCACTGTGCTTAGTATAGGTACGCGAAGTCGAGGCGGACGTCGTCGCGGCAGCGACGACGGACGCCGAGATGAGACCGTGACATCAAAGCCTCACCAGCTTAGTGTACGCGAAGTCGAGGCGGACGTTGTCGCGGAAGCGACGACGGACGCCAAGATGAGCCCGTGACATCAGAGCCTCACCAGCTTAGTGTACGCGAAGTCGAGGCGGACGTCGTCGCGGCAACGACGACGGACGCCGAGACGAGCCCGTGAAATAAGAGCCTCACCAGCTTACTGTACGCGAAGTCGAGGCGAACGTCGTCGTGGCAGCGACGACGGACGCCGAGACGAGCCCGTGACATCAGAGCGTCACCAGCTATCTTAGGGTTTAGCGTGGGGGGAGGATGGCACCCTTTTATATACCTTTCAAAATGAAAGGGAAACAAAAGTGAACCACTGTGCTTAATGTAGTACGCGAAGGCGAGGCGGACGTCGTCGCGGAAGCGACGACGGACGCCAAGACGAGCCCGTGACATCAAAGCCTCACCAGCTTAGTGTACGCGAAGTCGAGGCAGACATCGTCGCGGCAGCGATGACGAACGTCGAGACGAGCCAGTGACATCAGAGCCTCACCAGCTATCTTACGGTTTATGGCGGGGGGGGTGGGAGGATGGCACACTTTTATATACCTTTCAAAATGAAAAGGAAACAGAAGTGAACCACTGTGCTTAGTGTAGGTACGCGAAGGTGAGGCGGACGTCGTCGCGGCAGCGACGACGGACGCCGAGACGAGCCCGTGACATCAAAGCCTCACCAGCTTAGTGTACGCGAAGTCGAGGCGGACGTCGTCACGGCAGCAACGACGGACGCCGAGACGAGCCCGTGACATAAGAGCCTCACCAGCTTACTGTACACGAAGTCGAGGCGGACGTCGTTATGGCAACGACGACGGACGCACAGACGAGCCCGTGACATCAAAGACTCACCAGCTTGGTGTACGCGAAGTCGAGGCGGACGTCGTCGCGGCAGCGACGACGGACGCTGAGACGATCCCGTGACATCAGAGCCTCACCAACTTTGTGTACGCGAAGTCGAGGCGGACGTCGTCGCGGTAGCGACGATTGACGCCGAGACGAGCCCGTGACATCAGAGCCTCACCAGCTTAGTGTACGCGAAGTCGAGGCGGACGTCGTCGCGGCAGCGACGACGGACGCCGAGACGAGCCCGTGACATCAGAGGCTCACCAGTTATCTTAAGGTTTAGGGTGGGGGGGGGAGGATGGCACCCTTTTATATACCTTTCAAAATGAAAGGGAAACAGAAGTGAACCACTGTGCTTAGTGTAGGTACGCGAAGTTGAGGCGGACGTCGTCGCGGCAGCGACGACGGATGCCGAGACGAGCCCGTGACATCAAAGCCTCACCAGCTTAGTGTATGCGAAGTCGAGGCGGACGTCGTCGCGGCAGCGACGACGGACGCCGAGACGAGCCCGTGACATCAGAGCCTCACCAGTTTTGTGTACGCGAAGTCCAGGCAGACGTCGTCGCGGCAGCGACAATGGACGCCGACACGAGCCCATGACATCAGAGCCTCACCAGGTTAGTGTACGCGAAGTAGAGGCGGACGTCGTCGCGGCAGCGACGACGGACGCCGAGATGAGACTGTGACATCAAAGCCTCACCAGCTTAGTGTACGCGAAGTCGAGGCGGACGTCGTCGCGGCAGCGACGACGGACGCCGAGACGAGCCCGTGACATCAGAGCGTCACCAGGTTAGTGTACGCGAAGTAGAGGCGGACGTCGTCGCGGCAGCGACTACGGACGCCGAGACGAGCCCGTGACATCAAAGCCTCACCATCTTAGTGTACGCGAAGTCGAGGCGAACGTCGTCGCGACAGCGACGACGGACGCCTAGACGAGCCCGTGACATCAGAGCCTCACCAGCTATCTTAGGGTTTAGCGTGGGGGGGGAGGATGGCATAAGTGAACCACTGTGCTTAGTGTAGGTACGCGAAGTCGAGGCGGACGTCGTCGCGGCAGCGACGACGGACGCCGAGATGAGACCGTGACATCAAAGCCTCACCAGCTTAGTGTACGCGAAGTCGAGGCGAACGTCGTCGAGGCAGCGACGACGGACGCCGTGACGAGCCCGTGACATCAGAGCCTCACCAGCTTAGTGTACGCGAAGTCGGGGCGGACGTCGTCGCGGCAGCGACGACGGACGCCGAGACAAGCCCGTGACATCAAAGCCTCACCATCTTAGTGTACGCGAAGTCAAGACGGATGTCGTCGCGGCAGCGACGACGGACGCCGAGACGAGCCCGTGACATAAGAGCCTCACCAGCTTACTGTACGAGAAGTCGAGGCGGACGTCGTCGCGGCAACGACTACGGACGCAGAGATGGGCCCGTGACATCAAAGCCTCACCAACTTGGTGTACGCGAAGTCGAGGCGGACGTCGTCGCGGAAGCGACGACGGATGCCGAGACGAGCTCGTGACATCAGAGCCACACCAGCTTAGTGTACGCGAAGTTGAGGCGGGCGTCGTCGCGGCAGCGACGACGGACGCTGAGACGAGTCCGTGACATCAGAGCCTCACCAGCTTAGTGTACGCGAAGTCGAGGCGGACGTCGTCGCGGCAGCGACGACGGACGCCGAGACGAGCCCGTGACATCAGAGCCTCACCAGCTAAGTGTACGCGAAGTCGAGGCGGACGTCGTCGCGGAAGCGACGACGAACGCCGAGACGAGCCCGTGACATCAAAGCCTCACCAGCTTAGTGTACGCGAAGTCGAGGCGGACATCGTCGCGGCAGCGATGACGAACGTCGAGACGAGCCAGTGACATCAGAGCCTCACCAGCTATCTTAGGGTTTAGGGTGTGGGGGGAGGATGGCACCCTTTTATATACCTTTCAAAATGAAAGGGAAACAAAAGTGATCCACTGTGGTTAGTGTAGGTACGCGAAGTCAAGGCGGACGTCGTCGCGGCAGCGACGACGGACGCCGAGACGAGCCCGTGAAATCAAAGCGTCACCATCTTAGTGTAAGCGAAGTCGAGGCATACTTCGTCGCGGTAGCGACGACGGACTCGGAGACGAGCTCGTGACATCAGAGCTACACCAGCTTAGTGTACGCGAAGTCGAGGCGGACGTCGTCGCGGGAGCGACGACGGACGGTGAGACGAGCCCGTGACATCAGAGCGTCACCAGCTATTTTAGGGTTTAGGGTGGGGGGGAGGATGGCACCCTTTTATATACCTTTCAAAATCTAAGGAAACATAAGTGAACCACTGTGCTTAGAGTAAGTACGCGAAGTCAAGGCGGACGTCGTTGCGGCAGCGACGACGGACGCCGAGACGACCCCGTGACATCAGAACCTCACCGGCTTAGTGTACGCGAAGTCGAGGCGGACGTCGTCGCGGCAGCGACGACGGACGCCGAGACGAGCCCGTGACATCAGAGCCTCACCAGCTTAGTGTACGCGAAGTCGAGGCGGACGTCGTCGCGGAAGCGATGACGGACGCCGAGACGAGCCCGTGACATCAGAGCCTCACCAACTATCTTAGGGTTTAGGCTGGGGGGGGATGGCACCCTTTTATATACCTTTCAAAATGAAAGGGAAACATAAGTGAACCACTGTGCTTAGTGTAGGTACGCGAAGTCGAGGCGGACGTCGTCGCGGCAGCGACGACGGACGCCGAGATGAGACCGTGACATCAAAGCCTCACCAGCTTAGTGTACGCGAAGTCGAGGCGAACGTCGTCGAGGCAGCAACGACGGACGCCGTGACGAGCCCGTGACATCAGAGCCTCACCAGCTTAGTGTACGCGAAGTCGAGGCGGACGTCGTCGCGGCAGCGACGACGGACGCCGAGACGAGCCCGTGACATCAAAGCCTCACCATCTTAGTGTACGCGAAGTCAAGACGGACGCCGTCGCGGCAGCGACGACGGACGCCTAGACGAGCCCGTGACATAAGAGCCTCACCAGCTTACTGTACGAGAAGTCGAGGCGGACGTCGTCGCGGCAACGACGACGGACGCAGAGATGGGCCCGTGACATCAAAGCCTCACCAACTTGGTGTACGCGAAGTCGAGGTGGACGTCGTCGCGGAAGCGACGACGGACGCTGAGACGAGCCTGTGACATCAGAGCCTCACCAGCTATCTTACGGTTTAGGGCGGGGGGGGGGGGGGTGGGAGGATGGCACCCTTTTATATACCTTTCAAAATGAAAGGGAAACATAAGTGAACCACTGTGCTTAGAGTAAGTACGCGAAGTCAAGGCGGACGTCGTCGCGGCAGCGACGACGGACGCCGAGACGACCCCGTGACATCAGAGCCTCACCGGCTTAGTGTACGCGAAGTCGAGGCGGACGTCGTCGCGGCAGCGACGACGGACGCCGAGATGAGCCCGTGATATCAAAGCCTCACCAGCTCAGTGTACGCAAAGTCGAGGCGGACTTCGTCGCAGCAGCGACGACGGACGCCGAGACGAGCCCGTGACATCAGAGCCTCACCAGTTTAGTGTACGCGAAGTCGAGGCGGACGTCGTCGCGGCAGCGATGACGGACGCCGAGACGAGCCCGTGACATCAGAGCCTCACCAACTATCTTAGGGTTTAGGCTGGGGGGGATGGCACCCTTTTATATACCTTTCAAAATGAAAGGGAAACATAAGTGAACCACTGTGGTTAGTGTAGGTACGCGAAGTAGAGGCGGACGTCGTCGCGGCAGCGACGACGGACGCCGAGATGAGACCGTGACATCAAAGCCTCACCAGCTTAGTGTACGCGAAGTCGAGGCGAACGTCGTCGCGGCAGCGACGACGGACGCCGTGACGAGCCCGTGACATCAGAGCCTCACCAGCTTAGTGTACGCGAAGTCGAGGCGGACGTCGTCGCGGCAGCGACGACGGACGCCGAGACGAGCCCGTGACATCAAAGCCTTACCATCTTAGTGTACGCGAAGTCGAGGCGGACGTCGTCGCGGCAGCGACGACGGACGCCAAGACGAGCCCGTGAAATCAAAGCCTCACCATCTTAGTGTAAGCGAAGTCGAGGCAGACTTCGTCGCGGCAGTGACGACGGACGCCGAGACGAGCTCGTGACATCAGAGCCACACTAGCTTAGTGTACGTGAAGTTGAGGCGGGCGTCGTCGCGGCAGCGACGACGGACGCTGAGACGAGTCCGTGACATCAGAGCCTCACCAGCTTAGTGTACACGAAGTCGAGGCGGACGTCGTCGCGGCAGCGACGACGCACGCCGAGACGAGCCCGTGACATCAGAGCGTCACCATCTTAGTGTAAGCGAAGTCGAGGCAGATTTCGTCGCGGCAGTGACGACGGACGCCGAGACGAGCCCATGAAATCAAAGCGTCACCATCTTAGTGTAAGCGAAGTCGAGGCAGATTTCGTCGCGGCAGCGACGACGGACGCCGAGACGAGCCCATGAAATCAAAGCGTCACCATCTTAGTGTAAGCGAAGTCGAGGCAGATTTCGTCGCGGCAGTGACGACGGACGCCGAGACGAGCTCGTGACATCAGAGCCACACCAGCTTAGTGTACGCGAAGTTGAGGCGGGCGTCGTCGCGGCAGCGACGACGGACGCTGAGACGAGTCCGTGACATCAGAGCCTCACCAGCTTAGTGGACGCGAAGTCGAGGCGGACGTCGTCGCGGCAGCGACGACGGACGCTGAGACGAGCCCGTGAGATCAGAGCATCACCAGCTATTTTAGGGTTTAGGGTGGGGGGGGGAGGATGGCACCCTTTTATATACCTTTCAAAATGAAAGGGAAACATAAGTGAACCACTGTGCTTAGAGTAAGTACGCGAAGTCAAGGCGGACGTCGTCGCGGCAGCGACGACGGACGCCGAGACGACCCCGTGACATCAGAGCCTCACCGGCTTAGTGTACGCGAAGTGGAGGCGGACGTCGTCGCGGCAGCGACGACGGACGCCGAGACGAGCCCGTGACATCAGAGCCTCACCAGCTTAGTGTACGCGATGTCGAGGCGGACGTCGTCGCGGCAGCGACGACGGACGCTGAGACGAGCCCGTGACATCAGAGCATCACCAGCTATTTTAGGGTTTAGGGTGGGGGGGGGAGGATGGCACCCTTTTATATACCTTTCAAAATGAAAGGGAAACATAAGTGAACCACTGTGCTTAGAGTAAGTACGCGAAGTCAAGGCGGACGTCGTCGCGGCAGCGACGACGGACGCCGAGACGACCCCGTGACATCAGAGCCTCACCGGCTTAGTGTACGCGAAGTGGAGGCGGACGTCGTCGCGGCAGCGACGACGGACGCCGAGACGAGCCCGTGACATCAGAGCCTCACCAGCTTAGTGTACGCGATGTCGAGGCGGACGTCGTCGCGGCAGCGACGACGGACGCTGAGACGAGCCCGTGACATCAGAGCCTCACCAGCTATCTTACGGTTTAGGGCGGGGGGGGGGGTGGGAGGATGGCACCCTTTTATATACCTTTCAAAATGAAAGGGAAACAGAAGTGAACCACTGTGCTTAGTGTAGGTACGCGAAGTCGAGGAGGACGTCGTCGCGGCAGCGACGACGGACGCCGAGATGAGACCGTGACATCAAAGCCTCACCAGCTTAGTGTACGCGAAGTCGAGGCGGACGTCGTCGCGGCAGCGACGACGGACGCCGAGACGAGCCCGTGACATCAGAGCCTCACCAGCTAAGTGTACGCGAAGTCGAGGCGGACGTCGTCGCGGAAGCGACGACGAACGCCGAGACGAGCCCGTGACATCAAAGCCTCACCAGCTTAGTGTACGCGAAGTCGAGGCGGACATCGTCGCGGCAGCGATGACGAACGTCGACACGAGCCAGTGACATCAGATCCTCACCAGCTATCTTAGGTTTTAGGGTGGGGGGGGAGGATGGCACCCTTTTATATACCTTTCAAAATGAAAGGGAAACAAAAGTGATCCAATGTGGTTAGTGTAGGTACGCGAAGTCAAGGCGGACGTCGTCGCGGCAGCGACGACGGACGCCGAGACGAGCCCGTGAAATCAAAGCGTCACCATCTTAGTGTAAGCGAAGTCGAGGCAGATTTCGTCGCGGCAGCGACGACGGACGCCGACACGAGCTCGTGACATCAGAGCCACACCAGCTTAGTGTACGCGAAGTTGAGGCGGGCGTCGTCGCGGCAGCGACGACGGACGCTGAGACGAGTCCGTGACATCAGAGCCTCACCAGCTTAGTGTACGCGAAGTCGAGGCGGACGTCGTCGCGGGAGCGACGACGGACGGTGAGACGAGCCCGTGACATCAGAGCGTCACCAGCTATTTTAGGGTTTAGGGTGGGGGGGGGGAGGATGGCACCCTTTTATATACCTTTCAAAATGAAAGGGAAACATAAGTGAACCACTGTGCTTAGAGTAAGTACGCGAAGTCAAGGCGGACGTCGTCGCGGCAGCGACGACGGACGCCGAGACGAGCCCGTGACATCAGAGCCTCACCAGCTTAGTGTACGCGAAGTGGAGGCGGACGTCGTCGCGGCAGCGACGACGGACGCCGAGACGAGCCCGTGACATCAGAGCCTCACCAGCTTAGTGTACGCGAAGTCGAGGCGGACGTCGTCGCAGCAGCGACGACGGACGCCGAGACTATCCCGTGACATCAGAGCCTCACCAGTTTAGTGTACGCGAAGTCGAGGCAGACGTCGTCGCGGCAGCCACAACGGACGCCGAGACGAGCCCGTGACATCAGAGCCTCACCAGCTTAGTGTACGCGAAGTCGAGGCGGACGTCGTCGCGGCAGCGATGACGGACGCCGAGACGAGCCCGTGACATCAGAGCCTCACCAACTTAGTGTACGCGAAGTCGAGGCGAACGTCGTCGCGGCAGCGACGTCGGACGCCGAGACGAGCCCGTGACATCAGAGCCTCACCAGCTTAGTGTACGCGAAGTCGAGGCGGACGTCGTCGCGGCAGCGACGACGGACGCCGACACGATCCCGTGACATCAAAGCCTCACCAGCTTAGTGTACGCGAAGTCGAGGCGAACGTCGTCGCGGCAGCGACGACGGACGCCGAGACGAGCCCGTGACATCAGAGCCTCACCAGCTTAGTGTACGCGAAGTCGAGGCGGACGTCGTCGCGGCAGCGACGACGGACGCCGAGATGATCCCGTGACATCAAAGCCTCACCATCTTAGTGTACGCGAAGTCGAGGAGGACATCGTCGCGGCAGCGACGAAGGACGCCGAGACGAGCCCGTGACATAAGAGCCTCACCAGCTTACTGTACGCGAAGTCGAGGCGGACGTCGTCGCGGCAGCGACGACGGACGCCGAGACGAGCCCGTGACATCAGAGCCTCACCAGCTAAGTGTACGCGAAGTCGAGGCGGACGTCGTCGCGGAAGCGACGACGAACGCCGAGACGAGCCCGTGACATCAAAGCCTCACCAGCTTAGTGTACGCGAAGTCGAGGCGGACATCGTCGCGGCAGCGATGACGAACGTCGACACGAGCCAGTGACATCAGATCCTCACCAGCTATCTTAGGGTTTAGGGTGGGGGGGGAGGATGGCACCCTTTTATATACCTTTCAAAATGAAAGGGAAACAAAAGTGATCCACTGTGGTTAGTGGAGGCGGACGTCGTCGCGGCAGCGACGACGGACGCCGAGACGAGCCCGTGAAATCAAAGCGTCACCATCTTAGTGTAAGCGAAGTCGAGGCAGATTTCGTCGCGGCAGCGACGACGGACGCCGAGACGAGCTCGTGACATCAGAGCCACACCAGCTTAGTGTACGCGAAGTTGAGGCGGGCGTCGTCGCGGCAGCGACGACGGACGCTGAGACGAGTCCGTGACATCAGAGCCTCACCAGCTTAGTGTACGCGAACTCGAGGCGGACGTCGTCGCGGGAGCGACGACGGACGGTGAGACGAGCCCGTGACATCAGAGCGTCACCAGCTATTTTAGGGTTAAGGGTGGGGGGGGGAGGATGGCACCCTTTTATATACCTTTCAAAATGAAAGGGAAACATAAGTGAACCACTGTGCTTAGAGTAAGTACGCGAAGTCAAGGCGGACGTCGTCGCGGCAGCGACGACGGACGCCGAGACGACCCCGTGACATCAGAGCCTCACCAGCTTAGTGTACGCGAAGTGGAGGCGGACGTCGTCGCGGCAGCGACGACGGACGCCGAGACGAGCCCGTGACATCAGAGCCTCACCAGCTTAGTGTACGCGAAGTCGAGGCGGACGTCGTCGCAGCAGCGACGACGGACGCCGAGACTATCCCGTGACATCAGAGCCTCACCAGTTTAGTGTACGCGAAGTCGAGGCAGACGTCGTCGCGGCAGCCAGAACGGACGCCGAGACGAGCCCGTGACATCAGAGCCTCACCAGCTTAGTGTACGCGAAGTCGAGGCGGACGTCGTCGCGGCAGCGATGACGGACGCCGAGACGAGCCCGTGACATCAGAGCCTCACCAACTTAGTGTACGCGAAGTCGAGGCGAACGTCGTCGCGACAGCGACGTCGGACGCCGAGACGAGCCCGTGACATCAGAGCCTCACCAGCTTAGTGTACGCGAAGTCGAGGCGGACGTCGTCGCGGCAGCGACGACGGACGCCGAGACGATCCCGTGACATCAAAGCCTCACCAGCTTAGTGTACGCGAAGTCGAGGCGAACGTCGTCGCGGCGGCGACGACGGATGCCGAGACGAGCCCGTGACATCAGAGCCTCACCAGCTTAGTGTACGCGAAGTCGAGGCGGACGTCGTCGCGGCAGCGACGACGGACGCCGAGATGATCCCGTGACATCAAAGCCTCACCATCTTAGTGTACGCGAAGTCGAGGAGGACATCGTCGCGGCAGCGACGACGGACGCCGAGACGAGCCCGTGACATAAGAGCCTCACCAGCTTACTGTACGAGAAGTCGAGGCGGACGTCGTCGCGGCAACGACGACGGACGCAGAGACGGGCCCGTGACATCAAAGCCTCACCAACTTGGTGTACGCGAAGTCGAGGCGGACGTCGTCGCGGCAGCGACGACGGACGCTGAGACGAGCCCGTGACATCAGAGCCTCACCAGCTATCTTACGGTTTAGGGCGGGGGGGGGGGGTGGGAGGATGGCACCCTTTTATATACCTTTCAATGAAAGGGAAACATAAGTGAACCACTGTGCTTAGTGTAGGTACGCGAAGTCGAGGCGGACGTCGTCGCGGCAGCGACGACGGATGCCGAGATGAGACCGTGACATCAAAGCCTCACCAGCTTAGTGCACGCGAAGTCGAGGCGGACGTCGTCGCGGCAGCGACGACGGACGCCGAGACGAGCCCGTGACATCAGAGCCTCACCAGCTTAGTGTACGCGAAGTCGAGGCGGACGTCGTCGCGGCAGCGACGACGGACGCCGAGACGAGCCCGTGACATCAGAGCCTCACCAGCTTAGTGTACGCGAAGTCGAGGCGGACGACGTCGCGGCAGTGACGACGGACGCCGAGACGAGCCCGTGACATCAGAGGCTCACCAGCTATCTTAGGGTTTAGGGTGGGGGGGGGAGGATGGCACCCTTTTATATACCTTTCAAAATGAAAGGGAAACAGAAGTGAACCACTGTGCTTAGTGTAGGTACGCGAAGTTCAGGCGGACGTCGCCGCGGCAGCGACGACGGACGCCGAGACGAGCCCGTGACATCAAAGCCTCACCAGCTTAGTGTACGCGAAGTCGAGGCGGAAGTTATCGCGGCAGCGACGACGGACGCCGAGACGAACTCGTGACATCAGAGCCTCACCAGCTTAGTGTACGCGAAGTCGAGGCGGACGTCGTCGCGGAAGCGACGACGAACGCAGAGACGAGCCCGTGACATCAAAGCCTCACCAGCTTAGTGTACGCAAAGTTGAGGTGAACATCGTCGCGGCAGCGATGACGAACGTCGAGACGAGCCAGTGACATCAGAGCCTCACCAGCTATCTTAGGGTTTAGGGTGGGGGGGGGGAGGATGGCACCCTTTTATATACCTTTCAAAATGAAAGGGAAACAAAAGTGATCCACTGTGGTTAGTGTAGGTACGCGAAGTCGAGGCGGACGTCGTCGCGGCAGCGACGACGGACGCCGAGACGAGCCCGTGACATCAGAGCCTCACCAGCTATCTTACGGTTTAGGGCGGGGGGGGGGTGGGAGGATGGCACCCTTTTATATACCTTTCAATGAAAGGGAAACATAATTGAACCACTATGCTTAGTGTAGGTACGCGAAGTCGAGGCGGACGTCGTCACGGCAGCGACGACGGATGCCGAGATGAGACCGTGACATCAAAGCCTCACCAGCTTAGTGCACGCGAAGTCGAGGCGGACGTCGTCGCGGCAGCGACGACGGACGCCGAGACGAGCCCGTGACATCAGAGCCTCACCAGCTTAGTGTACGCGAAGTCGAGGCGGACGTCGTCGCGGCAGCGACGACGGACGCCGAGACGAGCCCGTGACATCAGAGCCTCACCAGCTTAGTGTACGCGAAGTCGAGGCGGACGACGTCGCGGCAGTGACGACGGACGCCGAGACGAGCCCGTGACATCAGAGGCTCACCAGCTATCTTAGGGTTTAGGGTGGGGGGGGGAGGATGGCACCCTTTTATATACCTTTCAAAATGAAAGGGAAACAGAAGTGAACCACTGTGCTTAGTGTAGGTACGCGAAGTTCAGGCGGACGTCGCCGCGGCAGCGACGACGGACGCCGAGACGAGCCCGTGACATCAAAGCCTCACCAGCTTAGTGTACGCGAAGTCGAGGCGGAAGTTATCGCGGCAGCGACGACGGACGCCGAGACGAACTCGTGACATCAGAGCCTCACCAGCTTAGTGTACGCGAAGTCGAGGCGGACGTCGTCGCGGAAGCGACGACGAACGCAGAGACGAGCCCGTGACATCAAAGCCTCACCAGCTTAGTGTACGCAAAGTTGAGGTGAACATCGTCGCGGCAGCGATGACGAACGTCGAGACGAGCCAGTGACATCAGAGCCTCACCAGCTATCTTAGGGTTTAGGGTGGGGGGGGGAGGATGGCACCCTTTTATATACCTTTCAAAATGAAAGGGAAACAAAAGTGATCCACTGTGGTTAGTGTAGGTACGCGAAGTCGAGGCGGACGTCGTCGTGGCAGCGACGACGGACGCCGAGACGAGCTCGTGAAATCAAAGCCTCAACATCTTAGTGTAAGCGAAGTCGAGGCAGACTTCGTCGCGGCAGCGACGACGGACGTCGAGACGAGCTCGTGACATCAGAGCCACACCAGCTTAGTGTACGCGAAGTTGAGGCGGGCCTCGTCGCGGCAGCGACGACGGACGTTGAGACGAGTCCGTGACATCAGAGCCTCACCAGCTTAGTGTACGCGAAGTTGAGTCGGACGTCGTCGCGGCAGCGACGACGGACGCCGAGACGAGCCCGTGACCTCAAAGCCTCACCAGCTATCTTAGTGTTTAGGGTGAGGGGGGGGAGGATGGCACCCTTTTATATACCTTTCAAAATGAAAGGGAAACATAAGTGAACCACTGTGGTTAGTGTAGGTACGCGAAGTCAAGGCGGACGTCGTCGCGGCAGCGACGACGGACGCCGAGACGAGCCCGTGAAATCAAAGCATCACCATCTTAGTGTAAGCGAAGTCGAGGCAGATTTCGTCGCGGCAGCGACGACGGACGCCGAGACGAGCTCGTGACATCAGAGCCACACCAGCTTAGTGTACGCGAAGTTGAGGCGGGCGTCGTCGCGGCAGCGACGACGGACGCTGAGACGAGTCCGTGACATCAGAGCCTCACCAGCTTAGTGTACGCGAAGTCGAGGCGGACGTCGTCGCGGGAGCGACGACGGACGGTGAGACGAGCCCGTGACATCAGAGCGTCACCAGCTATTTTAGGGTTAAGGGTGGGGGGGGGAGGATGGCACCCTTTTATATACCTTTCAAAATGAAAGGGAAACATAAGTGAACCACTGTGCTTAGAGTAAGTACGCGAAGTCAAGGCGGACGTCGTCGCGGCAGCGACGACGGACGCCGAGACGACCCCGTGACATCAGAGCCTCACCAGCTTAGTGTACGCGAAGTGGAGGCGGACGTCGTCGCGGCAGCGACGACGGACGCCGAGACGAGCCCGTGACATCAGAGCCTCACCAGCTTAGTGTACGCGAAGTCGAGGCGGACGTCGTCGCAGCAGCGACGACGGACGCCGAGACTATCCCGTGACATCAGAGCCTCACCAGTTTAGTGTACGCGAAGTCGAGGCAGACGTCGTCGCGGCAGCCAGAACGGACGCCGAGACGAGCCCGTGACATCAGAGCCTCACCAGCTTAGTGTACGCGAAGTCGAGGCGGACGTCGTCGCGGCAGCGATGACGGACGCCGAGACGAGCCCGTGACATCAGAGCCTCACCAACTTAGTGTACGCGAAGTCGAGGCGAACGTCGTCGCGACAGCGACGTCGGACGCCGAGACGAGCCCGTGACATCAGAGCCTCACCAGCTTAGTGTACGCGAAGTCGAGGCGGACGTCGTCGCGGCAGCGACGACGGACGCCGAGACGATCCCGTGACATCAAAGCCTCACCAGCTTAGTGTACGCGAAGTCGAGGCGAACGTCGTCGCGGCGGCGACGACGGACGCCGAGACGAGCCCGTGACATCAGAGCCTCACCAGCTTAGTGTACGCGAAGTCGAGGCGGACGTCGTCGCGGCAGCGACGACGGACGCCGAGATGATCCCGTGACATCAAAACCTCACCATCTTAGTGTACGCGAAGTCGAGGAGGACATCGTCGCGGCAGCGACGACGGACGCCGAGACGAGCCCGTGACATAAGAGCCTCACCAGCTTACTGTACGAGAAGTCGAGGCGGACGTCGTCGCGGCAACGACGACGGACGCAGAGACGGGCCCGTGACATCAAAGCCTCACCAACTTGGTGTACGCGAAGTCGAGGCGGACGTCGTCGCGGCAGCGACGACGGACGCTGAGACGAGCCCGTGACATCAGAGCCTCACCAGCTATCTTACGGTTTAGGGCGGGGGGGGGGTGGGAGGATGGCACCCTTTTATATACCTTTCAATGAAAGGGAAACAGAAGTGAACCACTGTGCTTAGTGTAGGTACGCGAAGTCGAGGCGGACGTCGTCGCGGCAGCGACGACGGATGCCGAGATGAGACCGTGACATCAAAGCCTCACCAGCTTAGTGCACGCGAAGTCGAGGCGGACGTCGTCGCGGCAGCGACGACGGACGCCGAGACGAGCCCGTGACATCAGAGCCTCACCAGCTTAGTGTACGCGAAGTCGAGGCGGACGTCGTCGCGGCAGCGACGACGGACGCCGAGACGAGCCCGTGACATCAGAGCCTCACCAGCTTAGTGTACGCGAAGTCGAGGCGGACGACGTCGCGGCAGTGACGACGGACGCCGAGACGAGCCCGTGACATCAGAGGCTCACCAGCTATCTTAGGGTTTAGGGTGGGGGGGGGAGGATGGCACCCTTTTATATACCTTTCAAAATGAAAGGGAAACAGAAGTGAACCACTGTGCTTAGTGTAGGTACGCGAAGTTCAGGCGGACGTCGCCGCGGCAGCGACGACGGACGCCGAGACGAGCCCGTGACATCAAAGCCTCACCAGCTTAGTGTACGCGAAGTCGAGGCGGAAGTTATCGCGGCAGCGACGACGGACGCCGAGACGAACTCGTGACATCAGAGCCTCACCAGCTTAGTGTACGCGAAGTCGAGGCGGACGTCGTCGCGGAAGCGACGACGAACGCAGAGACGAGCCCGTGACATCAAAGCCTCACCAGCTTAGTGTACGCAAAGTTGAGGTGAACATCGTCGCGGCAGCGATGACGAACGTCGAGACGAGCCAGTGACATCAGAGCCTCACCAGCTATCTTAGGGTTTAGGGTGGGGGGGGGGGAGGATGGCACCCTTTTATATACCTTTCAAAATGAAAGGGAAACAAAAGTGATCCACTGTGGTTAGTCTAGGTACGCGAAGTCGAGGCGGACGTCGTCGCGGCAGCGACGACGGACGCCGAGACGAGCCCGTGACATCAGAGCCTCACCAGCTATCTTACGGTTTAGGGCGGGGGCGGGGGGTGGGAGGATGGCACCCTTTTATATACCTTTCAATGAAAGGGAAACATAAGTGAACCACTATGCTTAGTGTAGGTACGCGAAGTCGAGGCGGACGTCGTCACGGCAGCGACGACGGATGCCGAGATGAGACCGTGACATCAAAGCCTCACCAGCTTAGTGCACGCGAAGTCGAGGCGGACGTCGTCGCGGCAGCGACGACGGACGCCGAGACGAGCCCGTGACATCAGAGCCTCACCAGCTTAGTGTACGCGAAGTCGAGGCGGACGTCGTCGCGGCAGCGACGACGGACGCCGAGACGAGCCCGTGACATCAGAGCCTCACCAGCTTAGTGTACGCGAAGTCGAGGCGGACGACGTCGCGGCAGTGACGACGGACGCCGAGACGAGCCCGTGACATCAGAGGCTCACCAGCTATCTTAGGGTTTAGGGTGGGGGGGGGAGGATGGCACCCTTTTATATACCTTTCAAAATGAAAGGGAAACAGAAGTGAACCACTGTGCTTAGTGTAGGTACGCGAAGTTCAGGCGGACGTCGCCGCGGCAGCGACGACGGACGCCGAGACGAGCCCGTGACATCAAAGCCTCACCAGCTTAGTGTACGCGAAGTCGAGGCGGAAGTTATCGCGGCAGCGACGACGGACGCCGAGACGAACTCGTGACATCAGAGCCTCACCAGCTTAGTGTACGCGAAGTCGAGGCGGACGTCGTCGCGGAAGCGACGACGAACGCAGAGACGAGCCCGTGACATCAAAGCCTCACCAGCTTAGTGTACGCAAAGTTGAGGTGAACATCGTCGCGGCAGCGATGACGAACGTCGAGACGAGCCAGTGACATCAGAGCCTCACCAGCTATCTTAGGGTTTAGGGTGGGGGGGGGGGAGGATGGCACCCTTTTATATACCTTTCAAAATGAAAGGGAAACAAAAGTGATCCACTGTGGTTAGTGTAGGTACGCGAAGTCGAGGCGGACGTCGTCGCGGCAGCGACGACGGACGCCGAGACGAGCCCGTGAAATCAAAGCCTCAACATCTTAGTGTAAGCGAAGTCGAGGCAGACTTCGTCGCGGCAGCGACGACGGACGTCGAGACGAGCTCGTGACATCAGAGCCACACCAGCTTAGTGTACGCGAAGTTGAGGCGGGCCTCGTCGCGGCAGCGACGACGGACGTTGAGACGAGTCCGTGACATCAGAGCCTCACCAGCTTAGTGTACGCGAAGTTGAGTCGGACGTCGTCGCGGCAGTGACGACGGACGCCGAGACGAGCCCGTGACCTCAAAGCCTCACCAGCTATCTTAGTGTTTAGGGTGAGGGGGGGGAGGATGGCACCCTTTTATATACCTTTCAAAATGAAAGGGAAACATAAGTGAACCACTGTGGTTAGTGTAGGTACGCGAAGTCAAGGCGGACGTCGTCGCGGCAGCGACGACGGACGCCGAGACGAGCCCGTGAAATCAAAGCGTCACCATCTTAGTGTAAGCGAAGTCGAGGCAGATTTCGTCGCGGCAGCGACGACGGACGCCGAGACGAGCTCGTGACATCAGAGCCACACCAGCTTAGTGTACGCGAAGTTGAGGCGGGCGTCGTCGCGGCAGCGACGACGGACGCTGAGACGAGTCCGTGACATCAGAGCCTCACCAGCTTAGTGTACGCGAAGTCGAGGCGGACGTCGTCGCGGGAGCGACGACGGACGGTGAGACGAGCCCGTGACATCAGAGCGTCACCAGCTATTTTAGGGTTAAGGGTGGGGGGGGGAGGATGGCACCCTTTTATATACCTTTCAAAATGAAAGGGAAACATAAGTGAACCACTGTGCTTAGAGTAAGTACGCGAAGTCAAGGCGGACGTCGTCGCGGCAGCGACGACGGACGCCGAGACGACCCCGTGACATCAGAGCCTCACCAGCTTAGTGTACGCGAAGTGGAGGCGGACGTCGTCGCGGCAGCGACGACGGACGCCGAGACGAGCCCGTGACATCAGAGCCTCACCAGCTTAGTGTACGCGAAGTCGAGGCGGACGTCGTCGCAGCAGCGACGACGGACGCCGAGACTATCCCGTGACATCAGAGCCTCACCAGTTTAGTGTACGCGAAGTCGAGGCAGACGTCGTCGCGGCAGCCAGAACGGACGCCGAGACGAGCCCGTGACATCAGAGCCTCACTAGCTTAGTGTACGCGAAGTCGAGGCGGACGTCGTCGCGGCAGCGATGACGGACGCCGAGACGAGCCCGTGACATCAGAGCCTCACCAACTTAGTGTACGCGAAGTCGAGGCGAACGTCGTCGCGACAGCGACGTCGGACGCCGAGACGAGCCCGTGACATCAGAGCCTCACCAGCTTAGTGTACGCGAAGTCGAGGCGGACGTCGTCGCGGCAGCGACGACGGACGCCGAGACGATCCCGTGACATCAAAGCCTCACCAGCTTAGTGTACGCGAAGCCGAGACGAGCCCGTGACATCAGAGCCTCACCAACTTAGTGTACGCGAAGTCGAGGCGAACGTCGTCGCGACAGCGACGTCGGACGCCGAGACGAGCCCGTGACATCAGAGCCTCACCAGCTTAGTGTACGCGAAGTCGAGGCGGACGTCGTCGCGGCAGCGACGACGGACGCCGAGATGATCCCGTGACATCAAAGCCTCACCATCTTAGTGTACGCGAAGTCGAGGAGGACATCGTCGCGGCAGCGACGACGGACGCCGAGACGAGCCCGTGACATAAGAGCCTCACCAGCTTACTGTACGAGAAGTCGAGGCGGACGTCGTCGCGGCAACGACGACGGACGCAGAGACGGGCCCGTGACATCAAAGCCTCACCAACTTGGTGTACGCGAAGTCGAGGCGGACGTCGTCGCGGCAGCGACGACGGACGCTGAGACGAGCCCGTGACATCAGAGCCTCACCAGCTATCTTACGGTTTAGGGCGGGGGGGGGGTGGGAGGATGGCACCCTTTTATATACCTTTCAATGAAAGGGAAACAGAAGTGAACCACTGTGCTTAGTGTAGGTACGCGAAGTCGAGGCGGACGTCGTCGCGGCAGCGACGACGGATGCCGAGATGAGACCGTGACATCAAAGCCTCACCAGCTTAGTGCACGCGAAGTCGAGGCGGACGTCGTCGCGGCAGCGACGACGGACGCCGAGACGAGCCCGTGACATCAGAGCCTCACCAGCTTAGTGTACGCGAAGTCGAGGCGGACGTCGTCGCGGCAGCGACGACGGACGCCGAGACGAGCCCGTGACATCAGAGCCTCACCAGCTTAGTGTACGCGAAGTCGAGGCGGACGACGTCGCGGCAGTGACGACGGACGCCGAGACGAGCCCGTGACATCAGAGGCTCACCAGCTATCTTAGGGTTTAGGGTGGGGGGGGGGAGGCTGGCACCCTTTTATATACCTTTCAAAATGAAAGGGAAACAGAAGTGAACCACTGTGCTTAGTGTAGGTACGCGAAGTTCAGGCGGACGTCGCCGCGGCAGCGACGACGGACGCCGAGACGAGCCCGTGACATCAAAGCCTCACCAGCTTAGTGTACGCGAAGTCGAGGCGGAAGTTATCGCGGCAGCGACGACGGACGCCGAGACGAACTCGTGACATCAGAGCCTCACCAGCTTAGTGTACGCGAAGTCGAGGCGGACGTCGTCGCGGAAGCGACGACGAACGCAGAGACGAGCCCGTGACATCAAAGCCTCACCAGCTTAGTGTACGCAAAGTTGAGGTGAACATCGTCGCGGCAGCGATGACGAACGTCGAGACGAGCCAGTGACATCAGAGCCTCACCAGCTATCTTAGGGTTTAGGGTGGGGGGGGGGAGGATGGCACCCTTTTATATACCTTTCAAAATGAAAGGGAAACAAAAGTGATCCACTGTGGTTAGTCTAGGTACGCGAAGTCGAGGCGGACGTCGTCGCGGCAGCGACGACGGACGCCGAGACGAGCCCGTGACATCAGAGCCTCACCAGCTATCTTACGGTTTAGGGCGGGGGCGGGGGGTGGGAGGATGGCACCCTTTTATATACCTTTCAATGAAAGGGAAACATAAGTGAACCACTATGCTTAGTGTAGGTACGCGAAGTCGAGGCGGACGTCGTCACGGCAGCGACGACGGATGCCGAGATGAGACCGTGACATCAAAGCCTCACCAGCTTAGTGCACGCGAAGTCGAGACGGACGTCGTCGCGGCAGCGACGACGGACGCCGAGACGAGCCCGTGACATCAGAGCCTCACCAGCTTAGTGTACGCGAAGTCGAGGCGGACGTCGTCGCGGCAGCGACGACGGACGCCGAGACGAGCCCGTGACATCAGAGCCTCACCAGCTTAGTGTACGCGAAGTCGAGGCGGACGACGTCGCGGCAGTGACGACGGACGCCGAGACGAGCCTGTGACATCAGAGGCTCACCAGCTATCTTAGGGTTTAGGGTGGGGGGGGGGAGGATGGCACCCTTTTATATACCTTTCAAAATGAAAGGGAAACAGAAGTGAACCACTGTGCTTAGTGTAGGTACGCGAAGTTCAGGCGGACGTCGCCGCGGCAGCGACGACGGACGCCGAGACGAGCCCGTGACATCAAAGCCTCACCAGCTTAGTGTACGCGAAGTCGAGGCGGAAGTTATCGCGGCAGCGACGACGGACGCCGAGACGAACTCGTGACATCAGAGCCTCACCAGCTTAGTGTACGCGAAGTCGAGGCGGACGTCGTCGCGGAAGCGACGACGAACGCAGAGACGAGCCCGTGACATCAAAGCCTCACCAGCTTAGTGTACGCAAAGTTGAGGTGAACATCGTCGCGGCAGCGATGACGAACGTCGAGACGAGCCAGTGACATCAGAGCCTCACCAGCTATCTTAGGGTTTAGGGTGGGGGGGGGGAGGATGGCACCCTTTTATATACCTTTCAAAATGAAAGGGAAACAAAAGTGATCCACTGTGGTTAGTGTAGGTACGCGAAGTCGAGGCGGACGTCGTCGCGGCAGCGACGACGGACGCCGAGACGAGCCCGTGAAATCAAAGCCTCAACATCTTAGTGTAAGCGAAGTCGAGGCAGACTTCGTCGCGGCAGCGACGACGGACGTCGAGACGAGCTCGTGACATCAGAGCCACACCAGCTTAGTGTACGCGAAGTTGAGGCGGGCCTCGTCGCGGCAGCGACGACGGACGTTGAGACGAGTCCGTGACATCAGAGCCTCACCAGCTTAGTGTACGCGAAGTTGAGTCGGACGTCGTCGCGGCAGCGACGACGGACGCCGAGACGAGCCCGTGACCTCAAAGCCTCACCAGCTATCTTAGTGTTTAGGGTGAGGGGGGGGAGGATGGCACCCTTTTATATACCTTTCAAAATGAAAGGGAAACATAAGTGAACCACTGTTCTTAGAGTAAGTACGCAAGTCAAGGCGGACGTCGTCGCGGCAGCGACGACGGACGCCGAGACGACCCCGTGACATCAGAGCCTCACCGGCTTAGTGTACGCGAAGTCGAGGCGGACGTTGTCGCGGCAGCGACGACGGACGCCGAGATGAGCCCGTGACATCAGAGCCTCACCACCTTAGTGTACGCGAAGTCGAGGCGGACGTCGTCGCGGCAGCGACGACGGACGCCGAGACGATCCCGTGACATCAGAGCCTCACCAGTTTAGTGTACGCGAAGTCGAGGCAGACGTCGTCGCGGCAGCCACAACGGACGCCGAGACGAGCCCGTGACATCAGAGCCTCACCAGCTTAGTGTACGCGAAGTCGAGGCGGACGTCGTCGCGGCAGCGATGACAGACGCCGAGACGAGCCCGTAACATCAGAGCCTCACCAACTATCTTAGGGTTTAGGGTGGGGGGGGATGGCACCCTTTTATATACCTTTAAAAATGAAAGGGAAACAGAAGTGAACCACTGTGCTTAGTGAAGGTACGCGAAGTCGAGGCGGACGTCGTCGCGGCAGCGACGACGAACGCCGAGATGAGACCGTGACATCAAAGCCTCACCAGCTTAGTGTACGCGAAGTCGAGCCGAACGTCGTCGCGGCAGCGACGACGGACGCCGAGACGAGCCCGTGACATCAGAGCCTCACCAGCTTAGTGTACGCGAAGTCGAGGCGGACGTCGTCGCGACAGCGACGACGGACGCCGAGACGAGCCCGTGACATCAGAGGCTCACCAGCTATCTTAGGGTTTAGGGTGGGGGGGAGGATGGCACCCTTTTATATACCTTTCAAAATGAAAGGGAGACAGAAGTGAACCACTGTGCTTAGTGTAGGTACGCGAAGTCGAGGCGGGCGTCGTCGCGGCAGCGATGACGGACGCCGAGACGAGCCCGTGAGATCAGAGCCTCACGAACTATCTTAGGGTTTAGGCTGGGGGGGATGGCACCCTTTTATATACCTTTCAAAATGAAAGGGGAACAGAAGTGAACCACTGTGCTTAGTGTAGGCACGCGAAGTCGAGGCGGACGTCGTCACGGTAGCGACGATGGACGCCGAGATGAGACCGTGACATCAAAGCCTCACCAGCTTAGTGTATGCGAAGTCGAGGCGAACGTCGTCGTGGCAGCGACGACGGACGCCGAGACGAGCCCGTGACATCAGAGCCTCACCAGCTTAGTGTACGCGAAGTCGAGGCGGACGTCATCGCGGCAGCGACGACGGACGCCGAGACGAGCACGTGACATCAAAGCCTCACCATCATAGTGTACGCGAAGTCGAGGCAGACGTCGTCGCGGCAGCGACGACGGACGCCGAGACGAGCCCGTGACATAAGAGCCTCACCAGCTTACTGTACGAGAAGTCGAGGCGGACGTCGTCGCGGCAACGACAACGGACGCAGAGATGGGCCCATGACATCAAAGCCTCACCAACTTGGTGTACGTGAAGTCGAGGCGGACGTCGTCGCGGCAGCGACGACGGACGCTGAGACGAGCCCGTGACATCAGAGCCTCACCAGCTATCTTACGGTTTAGGGCGGGGGGGGGGGGGGTGGGAGGATGCCACCCTTTTATATACCTTTCAAAATGAAAGGGAAACAGAAGTGAACCACTGTGCTTAGTGTAGGTACGCGAAGTCGAGGAGGACGTCGTCGCGGCAGCGACGACGGACGCCGAGATGAGACCGTGACATCAAAGCCTCACCAGCTTAGTGTACGCGAAGTCGAGGCGGACGTCGTCGCGGCAGCGACGACGGACGCCGAGACGAGCCCGTGACATCAGAGCCTCACCAGCTAAGTGTACGCGAAGTCGAGGCGGACATCGTCGCGGAAGCGATGACGAACGCCTAGACGAGCTCGTGACATCAAAGCCTCACCAGCTTAGTGTACGCGAAGTCGAGGCGGACATCGTCGCGGCAGCGATGACGAACGTCGAGACGAGCCAGTGACATCAGATACTCACCAGCTATCTTAGGGTTTAGGGTGGGGGGGGAGGATGGCACCCTTTTATATACCTTTCAAAATGAAAGGGTAACAAAAGTGATCCACTGTGGTTAGTGTAGGTACGCGAAGTCAATGCGGACGTCGTCGCGGCAGCGACGACGGACGCCGAGACGAGCCCGTGAAATCAAAGCGTCACCATCTTAGTATATGCGAAGAAGAGGCAGACTTCGTCGCGGCAGCGACGACGGACGCCGAGACGAGCTCGTGAGATCAGAGCCACACCAGCTTAGTGTACGCGAAGTTGAGGCGGGCGTCGTCGCGGCAGCGACGATGGATGCCGAGACGATCCCGTGACATTAGAGCCTCACCAACTTAGTGTACGCGAAGTCGAGGCGAACGTCGTCGCGGCAGCGACGACGGACGCCGAGACGAGCCCGTGAAATCAGAGCCTCACCAGCTTAGTGTACGCGAAGTCGAGGCGGACGTCGTCGCGGCAGCGACGACGGACGCCGAGACGATCCCGTGACATCGAAGCCTCACCATCTTAGTGTACGCGAAGTCGAGGAGGACGTCGTCGCCGCAGCGATGACGGACGCCGAGACGAGCCCGTGACATAAGAGCCTCACCAGCTTACTGTACGAGAAGTCGAGGCGGACGTCGTCGCGGCAACGACGACGGACGCAGAGACGGGCCCGTGACATCAAAGCCTCACCAGCTTAGTGTACGCAAAGTCGAGGCGAACGTCGTCGCGGCAGCGACGACGGACACCGAGACGAGCCCGTGACATCAGAGCCTCACCAGCTTAGTGTACGCGAAGTCGAGGCGGACGTCGTCGCGGCAGCGACGACGGACGCCGAGATGATCCCGTGACATCAAAGCCTCACCATCTTAGTGTACGCGAAGTCGAGGAGGACGTCGTCGCGGCAGCGACGACGAACGCCGAGACGAGCCCGTGACATAAGAGCCTCACCAGCTTACTGTACGAGAAGTCGAGGCGGACGTCGTCGCCGCAACGACGACGGACGCAGAGACGGGCCCGTGACATCAAAGCCTCACCAACTTGGTGTACGCGAAGTCGAGGCGGACGTCGTCGCGGCAACGACGACGGACGCTGAGACGAGCCCGTGACATCAGAGCCTCACCAGCTATCTTACGGTTTAGGGCGGGGGAGGGGGGTGGGAGGATGGCACCCTTTTATATACCTTTCAAAATGAAAGGGAAACAGAAGTGAACCACTGTGCTTAGTGTAGGTACGCGAAGTCGAGGCGGACGTCGTCGCGGCAGCGACGACTGACGCCGAGATGAGATCGTGACATCAAAGCCTCACCAGCTTAGTGTACGCGAAGTCGAGGCGGACGTCGTCGCGGCAGCGACGACGGACGCCGAGACGAGCCCGTGACATCAGAGCCTCACCAGCTTAGTGTACGCGAAGTCGAGGCGGACGTCGTCGCGGTAGCGACGACGAACGCTGAGACGAGCCCGTGACATCAAAGCCTCACCAGCTTAGAGTACGCGAAGTCGAGGCGGACATCGTCGCGACAGCGATGACGAACGTCGAGACGAGCCAGTGACATCAGATCCTCACCAGCTATCTTAGGGTTTAGGGTGGGGGGGGGAGGATGGCACCCTTTTATATACCTTTCAAAATGAAAGGGAAACATAAGTGAACCACTGTGCTTAGTGTAGGTACGCGAAGTTCAGGCGGACGTCGCCGCGGCAGCGACGACGGACGCCGAGACGAGCCCGTGACATCAAAGCCTCACCAGCTTAGTGTACGCGAAGTCGAGGTGGAAGTCATCGAGGCAGCGACGACGGACGCCGAGACGAGCTCGTGACATCAGAGCCTCACCAGCTTAGTGTACGCGAAGTCGAGGCAGACGACGTCGCGGAAGCGACGACGAACGCAGAGACGAGCCCGTGACATCAAAGCCTCACCAGCTTAGTGTACGCAAAGTCGAGGCGGACATCGTCGCGGCAGCGATGACGAACGTCGAGACGAGCCAGTGACATCAGAGCCTCACCAGCTATCTTAGGGTTTAGGGTGGGGGGGGGAGGATGGCACCCTTTTATATACCTTTCAAAATGAAAGGGAAACAAAAGTGATCCACTGTGGTTAGTGTAGGTACGCGAAGTCGAGGCGGACGTCGTCGCGGCAGCGACGAAGGACGCCGAGACGAGCCCATGAAATCAAAGCCTCAACATCTTAGTGTAAGCGAAGTCGAGGCAGACTTCGTCGCGGCAGCGACGACGGACGCCGAGACGAGCTCGTGACATCAGAGCCACACCAGCTTAGTGTACGCGAAGTCGAGGCGGGCGTCGTCGCGGCAGCGATGACGGACGCCGAGACGAGCCCGTGAGATCAGAGCCTCACGAACTATCTTAGGGTTTAGGCTGGGGGGGATGGCACCCTTTTATATACCTTTCAAAATGAAAGGGAAACAGAAGTGAACCACTGTGCTTAGTGTAGGCACGCGAAGTCGAGGCGGACGTCGTCACGGTAGCGACGACGGACGCCGAGATGAGACCGTGACATCAAAGCCTCACCAGCTTAGTGTACGCGAAGTCGAGGCGAACGTCGTCGTGGCAGCGACGACGGACGCCGAGACGAGCCCGTGACATCAGAGCCTCACCAGCTTAGTGTACGCGAAGTCGAGGCGGACGTCATCGCGGCAGCGACGACGGACGCCGAGACGAGCCCGTGACATCAAAGCCTCACCATCATAGTGTACGCGAAGTCGAGGCAGACGTCGTCGCGGCAGCGACGACGGACGCCGAGACGTGCCCGTGACATAAGAGCCTCACCAGCTTACTGTACGAGAAGTCGAGGCGGACGTCGTCGCGGCAACGACGACGGACGCAGAGATGGGCCCATGACATCAAAGCCTCACCAACTTGGTGTACGTGAAGTCGAGGCGGACGTCGTCGCGGCAGCGACGACGGACGCTGAGACGAGCCCGTGACATCAGAGCCTCACCAGCTATCTTACGGTTTAGGGCGGGGGGGGGGGGTGGGAGGATGCCACCCTTTTATATACCTTTCAAAATGAAAGGGAAACAGAAGTGAACCACTGTGCTTAGTGTAGGTACGCGAAGTCGAGGCGGACGTCGTCGCGGCAGCGACGACGGACGCCGAGATGAGACCGTGACATCAAAGCCTCACAAGCTTAGTGTACGCGAAGTCGAGGCGGACGTCGTCGCGGCAGCGACGACGGACGCCGAGACGAGCCCGTGACATCAGACCCTCACCAGCTAAGTGTACGCGAAGTCGAGGCGGACGTCGTCGCGGAAGCGATGACGAACGCCTAGACGAGCTCGTGACATCAAAGCCTCACCAGCTTAGTGTACGCGAAGTCGAGGCGGACATCGTCGCGGCAGCGATGACGAACGTCGAGACGAGCCAGTGACATCAGATACTCACCAGCTATCTTAGGGTTTAGGGTGGGGGGGGAGGATGGCACCCTTTTATATACCTTTCAAAATGAAAGGGTAACGAAAGTGATCCACTGTGGTTAGTGTAGGTACGCGAAGTCAATGCGGACGTCGTCGCGGCAGCGACGACGGACGCCGAGACGAGCCCGTGAAATCAAAGCGTCACCATCTTAGTGTATGTGAAGTCGAGGCAGACTTCGTCGCGGCAGCGACGACGGACGCCGAGACGAGCTCGTGACATCAGAGCCACACCAGCTTAGTGTACGCGAAGTTGAGGCGGGCGTTGTCGCGGCAGCGACGATGGATGCCGAGACGATCCCGTGACATTAGAGCCTCACCAACTTAGTGTACGCGAAGTCGAGGCGAACGTCGTCGCGGCAGCGATGACGGACGCCGAGACGAGCCCGTGAAATCAGAGCCTCACCAGCTTAGTGTAAGCGAAGTCGAGGCGGACGTCGTCGCGGCAGCGACGACGGACGCCGAGACGATCCCGTGACATCGAAGCCTCACCATCTTAGTGTACGCGAAGTCGAGGAGGACGTCGTCGCGGCAGCGATGACGGACGCCGAGACGAGCCCGTGACATAAGAGCCTCACCAGCTTACTGTACGAGAAGTCGAGGCGGACGTCGTCGCGGCAACGACGACGGACGCAGAGACGAGCCCGTGACATCAGAGCCTCACCAGCTTAGTGTACGCGAAGTCGAGGCGGACGTCGTCACGGTAGCGACGACGGACGCCGAGATGAGACCGTGACATCAAAGCCTCACCAGCTTAGTGTACGCGAAGTGGAGGCGAACGTCGTCGTGGCAGCGACGACGGACGCCGAGACGAGCCCGTGACATCAGAGCCTCACCAGCTTAGTGTACGCGAAGTCGAGGCGGACGTCGTCGCGGAAGCGATGACGAACGCCTAGACGAGCTCGTGACATCAAAGCCTCACCAGCTTAGTGTACGCGAAGTCGAGGCGGACATCGTCGCGGCAGCGATGACGAACGTCGAGACGAGCCAGTGACATCAGATACTCACCAGCTATCTTAGGGTTTAGGGTGGGGGGGGAGGATGGCACCCTTTTATATACCTTTCAAAATGAAAGGGTAACAAAAGTGATCCACTGTGGTTAGTGTAGGTACGCGAAGTCAATGTGGACGTCGTCGCGGCAGCGACGACGGACGCCGAGACGAGCCCGTGAAATCAAAGCGTCACCATCTTAGTATATGCGAAGTCGAGGCAGACTTCGTCGCGGCAGCGACGACGGACGCCGAGACGAGCTCGTGACATCAGAGCCACACCAGCTTAGTGTACGCGAAGTTGAGGCGGGCGTCGTCGCGGCAGCGACGATGGATGCCGAGACGATCCCGTGACATTAGAGCCTCACCAACTTAGTGTACGCGAAGTCGAGGCGAACGTCGTCGCGGCAGCGACGACGGACGCCGAGACGAGCCCGTGAAATCATAGCCTCACCAGCTTAGTGTACGCGAAGTCGAGGCGGACGTCGTCGCGGCAGCGACGACGGACGCCGAGACGATCCCGTGACATCGAAGCCTCACCATCTTAGTGTACGCGAAGTCGAGGAGGACGTCGTCGCGGCAGCGATGACGGACGCCGAGACGAGCCCGTGACATAAGAGCCTCACCAGCTTACTGTACGAGAAGTCGAGGCGGACGTCGTCGCGGCAACGACGACGGACGCAGAGACGGGCCCGTGACATCAAAGCCTCACCAGCTTAGTGTACGCAAAGTCGAGGCGAACGTCGTCGCGGCAGCGACGACGGACACCGAGACGAGCCCGTGACATCAGAGCCTCACCAGCTTAGTGTACGCGAAGTCGAGGCGGACGTCGTCGCGGCAGCGACGACGGACGCCGAGATGATCCCGTGACATGAAAGCCTCACCATCTTAGTGTACGCGAAGTCGAGGAGGACGTCGTCGCGGCAGCGACGACGAACGCCGAGACGAGCCCGTGACATAAGAGCCTCACCAGCTTACTGTACGAGAAGTCGAGGCGGACGTCGTCGCCGCAACGACGACGGACGCAGAGACGGGCCCGTGACATCAAAGCCTCACCAACTTGGTGTACGCGAAGTCGAGGCGGACGTCGTCGCGGCAGCGACGACGGACGCTGAGACGAGCCCGTGACATCAGAGCCTCACCAGCTATCTTACGGTTTAGGGCGGGGGAGGGGGGTGGGAGGATGGCACCCTTTTATATACCTTTCAAAATGAAAGGGAAACAGAAGTGAACCACTGTGCTTAGTGTAGGTACGCGAAGTCGAGGCGGACGTCGTCGCGGCAGCGACGACTGACGCCGAGATGAGATCGTGACATCAAAGCCTCACCAGCTTAGTGTACGCGAAGTCGAGGCGGACGTCGTCGCGGCAGCGAAGACGGACGCCGAGACGAGCCCGTGACATCAGAGCCTCACCAGCTTAGTGTACGCGAAGTCGAGGCGGACGTCGTCGCGGTAGCGACGACGAACGCTGAGATGAGCCCGTGACATCAAATCCTCACCAGCTTAGAGTACGCGAAGTCGAGGCGGACATCGTCGCGACAGCGATGACGAACGTCGAGACGAGCCAGTGACATCAGATCCTCACCAGCTATCTTAGGGTTTAGGGTGGGGGGGGGAGGATGGCACCCTTTTATATACCTTTCAAAATGAAAGGGAAACAGAAGTGAACCACTGTGCTTAGTGTAGGTACGCGAAGTTCAGGCGGACGTCGCCGCGGCAGCGACGACGGACGCCGAGACGAGCCCGTGACATCAAAGCCTCACCAGCTTAGTGTACGCGAAGTCGAGGTGGAAGTCATCGCGGCAGCGACGACGGACGCCGAGACGAGCTCGTGACATCAGAGCCTCACCAGCTTAGTGTACGCGAAGTCGAGGCAGACGACGTCGCGGAAGCGATGACGAACGCAGAGACGAGCCCGTGACATCAAAGCCTCACCAGCTTAGTGTACGCAAAGTCGAGGCGGACATCGTCGCGGCAGCGATGACGAACGTCGAGACGAGCCAGTGACATCAGAGCCTCACCAGCTATCTTAGGGTTTAGGGTGGGGGGGGAGGATGGCACCCTTTTATATACCTTTCAAAATGAAAGGGAAACAAAAGTGATCCACTGTGGTTAGTGTAGGTACGCGAAGTCGAGGCGGACGTCGTCGCGGCAGCGATGACGGACGCCGAGACGAGCCCGTGAAATCAAAGCCTCAACATCTTAGTGTAAGCGAAGTCGAGGCAGACTTCGTCGCGGCAGCGACGACGGACGCTGAGACGAGCTCGTGACATCAGAGCCACACCAGCTTAGTGTACGCGAAGTCGAGGCGGGCGTCGTCGCGGCAGCGATGACGGACGCCGAGACGAGCCCGTGAGATCAGAGCCTCACGAACTATCTTAGGGTTTAGGCTGGGGGGGATGGCACCCTTTTATATACATTTCAAAATGAAAGGGAAACAGAAGTGAACCACTGTGCTTAGTGTAGGCACGCGAAGTCGAGGCGGACGTCGTCACGGTAGCGACGACGGACGCCGAGATGAGACCGTGACATCAAAGCCTCACCAGCTTAGTGTACGCGAAGTCGAGGCGAACGTCGTCGTGGCAGCGACGACGGACGCCGAGACGAGCCCGTGACATCAGAGCCTCACCAGCTTAGTGTACGCGAAGTCGAGGCGGACGTCATCGCGGCAATGACGACGGACGCCGAGACGAGCCCGTGACATCAAAGCCTCACCATCATAGTGTACGCGAAGTCGAGGCAGACGTCGTCGCGGCAGCGACGACGGACGCCGAGACGAGCCCGTGACATAAGAGCTTCACCAGCTTACTGTACGAGAAGTCGAGGCGGACGTCGTCGCGGCAACGACGACGGACGCAGAGATGGGCCCATGACATCAAAGCCTCACCAGCTTAGTGTACGCGAAGTCGAGGCGGACATCGTCGCGGCAGCGACGACGGACGCCGAGACGAGCCCGTGACATCAGAGCCTCACCAGCTTAGTGTACGCGAAGTCGAGGCGGACGTCATCGCGGCAGCGACGACGGACGCCGAGACGAGCCCGTGACATCAAAGCCTCACCATCATAGTGTACGCGAAGTCGAGGCGGACGTCATCGCGGCAGCGACGACGGACGCCGAGACGAGCCCGTGACATCAGAGCCTCACCAGCTTAGTGTACGCGAAGTCGAGGCGGACGTCGTCGCGGCAGCGACGACGGACGCCGAGATGATCCCGTGACATCAAAGCCTCACCATCTTAGTGTACTCGAAGTCGAGGAGGACGTCGTCGCGGCAGCGACGACGGACGCCGAGACGAGCCCGTGACATCAGAGCCTAACCAGCTTAGTGTACGCGAAGTCGACGCGGACGTCGTCACGGCAGCGACGACGGACGGCGAGACGAGCCCGTGATATCAGAGCCTCACCAGCTTAGTGTACGCGAAGTCGAGGTGGACGTCGTCGCGGCAACGACGGCGGACGCAGAGACGAGCCCGTGACATCAAGGCTCACCAGCTATCTTAGGGTTTAGGGTGGGGGGGGGGGAGGATGGCACCCTTTTATATACCTTTCAAAATGAAAGGGAAACATAAGTGAACCACTGTGCTTAGTGTAGGTACGCGAAGTCGAGGCGGACGTCGTCGCGGCAGCGACGACGGACGCCGAGATGAGACCGTGACATCAAAGCCTCACCAGCTTAGTGTACGCGAAGTCGAGGCGAACGTCGTCGAGGCAGCGACGACGGACGCCGTGACGAGCCCGTGACATCAGAGCCTCACTAGCTTAGTGTACGCGAAGTCGAGGCGGACGTCATCGCGGCAGCGACGACGGACGCCGAGACGAGCCCGTGACATCAAAGCGTCACCAGCTTACTGTACGAGAAGTCGAGGTAGACGTCGTCGCGGCAGCGACGACGGACGCCGAGACGAGCCCGTGACATAAGAGCCTCACCAGCTTACTGTACGAGAAGTCGAGGCGGACGTCGTCGCGGCAACGACGACGGACGCAGAGATGGGCCCATGACATCAAAGCCTCACCAACTTGGTGTACGTGAAGTCGAGGCGGACGTCGTCGCGGCAGCGACGACGGACGCTGAGACGAGCCCGTGACATCAGAGCCTCACCAGCTATCTTACGGTTTAGGGCGGGGGGGGGGGGGGTGGGAGGATGCCACCCTTTTATATACCTTTCAAAATGAAAGGGAAACAGAAGTGAACCACTGTGCTTAGTGTAGGTACGCGAAGTCGAGGCGGACGTCGTCGCGGCAGCGACGACGGACGCCGAGATGAGACCGTGACATCAAAGCCTCACCAGCTTAGTGTACGCGAAGTCGAGGCGGACGTCGTCGCGGCAGCGACGACGGACGCCGAGACGAGCCCGTGACATCAGAGCCTCACCAGCTAAGTGTACGCGAAGTCGAGGCGGACGTCGTCGCGGAAGCGACGACGAACGCCTAGACGAGCTCGTGACATCAAAGCCTCAGCAGCTTAGTGTACGCGAAGTCGAGGCGGACATCATCGCGGCAGCGATGACGAACGTCGAGACGAGCCAGTGACATCAGATCCTCACCAGCTATCTTAGGGTTTAGGGTGGGGGGGGAGGATGGCACCCTTTTATATACCTTTCAAAATGAAAGGGTAACAAAAGTGATCCACTGTGGTTAGTGTAGGTACGCGAAGTCAAGGCGGACGTCATCGCGGCAGCGACGACGGACGCCGAGACGAGCCCGTGAAATCAAAGCGTCACCATCTTAGTGTATGCGAAGTCGAGGCAGACTTCGTCGCGGCAGTGACGACGGACGACGAGACGAGCTCGTGACATCAGAGCCACACCAGCTTAGTGTACGCGAAGTTGAGGCGGGCGTCGTCGCGGCAGCGACGACGGATGCCGAGACGAGCCCGTGACATCGAAGCCTCACCATCTTAGTGTACGCGAAGTCGAGGAGGACGTCGTCGCGGCAGCGATGACGGACGCCGAGACGAGCCCGTGACATAAGAGCCTCACCAGCTTACTGTACGAGAAGTCGAGGCGGACGTCGTCGCGGCAACGACGACGGACGCAGAGACGAGCCCGTGACATCAGAGCCTCACCAGCTTAGTGTACGCGAAGTCGAGGCGGACGTCGTCGCGGCAGCGACGACGGACGCCGAGATGATCCCATGACATCAAAGCCTCACCATCTTAGTGTACGCGAAGTCGAGGAGGACGTCGTCGCGGCAGCGACGACGGACGCCGAGACGAGCCTGTGACATAAGAGCCTCACCAGCTTACTGTACGAGAAGTCGAGGCGGACGTCGTCGCCGCAACGACGACGGACGCAGAGACGGGCCCGTGACATCAAAGCCTCACCAACTTGGTGTACGCGAAGTCGAGGCGGACGTCGTCGCGGCAGCGGCGACGGACGCTGAGACGAGCCCGTGACATCAGAGCCTCACCAGCTATCTTACGGTTTAGGGCGGGGGAGGGGGGTGGGAGGATGGCACCCTTTTATATACCTTTCAAAATGAAAGGGAAACAGAAGTGAACCACTGTGCTTAGTGTAGGTACGCGAAGTCGAGGCGGACGTCGTCGCGGCAGCGACGACTGACGCCGAGATGAGATCGTGACATCAAAGCCTCACCAGCTTAGTGTACGCGAAGTCGAGGCGGACGTCGTCGCGGCAGCGACGACGGACGCCGAGACGAGCCCGTGACATCAGAGCCTCACCAGCTTAGTGTACGCGAAGTCGAGGCGGACGTCGTCGCGGTAGCGACGACGAACGCTGAGATGAGCCCGTGACATCAAATCCTCACCAGCTTAGAGTACGCGAAGTCGAGGCGGACATCGTCGCGACAGCGATGACGAACGTCGAGACGAGCCAGTGACATCAGATCCTCACCAGCTATCTTAGGGTTTAGGGTGGGGGGGGGGAGGATGGCACCCTTTTATATACCTTTCAAAATGAAAGGGAAACAGAAGTGAACCACTGTGCTTAGTGTAGGTACGCGAAGTTCAGGCGGACGTCGCCGCGGCAGCGACGACGGACGCCGAGACGAGCCCGTGACATCAAAGCCTCACCAGCTTAGTGTACGCGAAGTCGAGGTGGAAGTCATCGCGGCAGCGACGACGGACGCCGAGACGAGCTCGTGACATCAGAGCCTCACCAGCTTAGTGTACGCGAAGTCGAGGCAGACGACGTCGCGGAAGCGATGACGAACGCAGAGACGAGCCCGTGACATCAAAGCCTCACCAGCTTAGTGTACGCAAAGTCGAGGCGGACATCGTCGCGGCAGCGATGACGAACGTCGAGACGAGCCAGTGACATCAGAGCCTCACCAGCTATCTTAGGGTTTAGGGTGGGGGGGGAGGATGGCACCCTTTTATATACCTTTCAAAATGAAAGGGAAACAAAAGTGATCCACTGTGGTTAGTGTAGGTACGCGAAGTCGAGGCGGACGTCGTCGCGGCAGCGATGACGGACGCCGAGACGAGCCCGTGAAATCAAAGCCTCAACATCTTAGTGTAAGCGAAGTCGAGGCAGACTTCGTCGCGGCAGCGACGACGGACGCTGAGACGAGCTCGTGACATCAGAGCCACACCAGCTTAGTGTACGCGAAGTCGAGGCGGGCGTCGTCGCGGCAGCGATGACGGACGCCGAGACGAGCCCGTGAGATCAGAGCCTCACGAACTATCTTAGGGTTTAGGCTGGGGGGGATGGCACCCTTTTATATACATTTCAAAATGAAAGGGAAACAGAAGTGAACCACTGTGCTTAGTGTAGGCACGCGAAGTCGAGGCGGACGTCGTCACGGTAGCGACGACGGACGCCGAGATGAGACCGTGACATCAAAGCCTCACCAGCTTAGTGTACGCGAAGTCGAGGCGAACGTCGTCGTGGCAGCGACGACGGACGCCGAGACGAGCCCGTGACATCAGAGCCTCACCAGCTTAGTGTACGCGAAGTCGAGGCGGACGTCATCGCGGCAATGACGACGGACGCCGAGACGAGCCCGTGACATCAAAGCCTCACCATCATAGTGTACGCGAAGTCGAGGCAGACGTCGTCGCGGCAGCGACGACGGACGCCGAGACGAGCCCGTGACATAAGAGCTTCACCAGCTTACTGTACGAGAAGTCGAGGCGGACGTCGTCGCGGCAACGACGACGGACGCAGAGATGGGCCCATGACATCAAAGCCTCACCAGCTTAGTGTACGCGAAGTCGAGGCGGACATCGTCGCGGCAGCGACGACGGACGCCGAGACGAGCCCGTGACATCAGAGCCTCACCAGCTTAGTGTACGCGAAGTCGAGGCGGACGTCATCGCGGCAGCGACGACGGACGCCGAGACGAGCCCGTGACATCAAAGCCTCACCATCATAGTGTACGCGAAGTCGTGGCGGACGTCATCGCGGCAGCGACGACGGACGCCGAGACGAGCCCGTGACATCAGAGCCTCACCAGCTTAGTGTACGCGAAGTCGAGGCGGACGTCGTCGCGGCAGCGACGACGGACGCCGAGATGATCCCGTGACATCAAAGCCTCACCATCTTAGTGTACTCGAAGTCGAGGAGGACGTCGTCGCGGCAGCGACGACGGACGCCGAGACGAGCCCGTGACATCAGAGCCTAACCAGCTTAGTGTACGCGAAGTCGACGCGGACGTCGTCACGGCAGCGACGACGGACGGCGAGACGAGCCCGTGATATCAGAGCCTCACCAGCTTAGTGTACGCGAAGTCGAGGTGGACGTCGTCGCGGCAACGACGGCGGACGCAGAGACGAGCCCGTGACATCAAGGCTCACCAGCTATCTTAGGGTTTAGGGTGGGGGGGGAGGATGGCACCCTTTTATATACCTTTCAAAATGAAAGGGAAACATAAGTGAACCACTGTGCTTAGTGTAGGTACGCGAAGTCGAGGCGGACGTCGTCGCGGCAGCGACGACGGACGCCGAGATGAGACCGTGACATCAAAGCCTCACCAGCTTAGTGTACGCGAAGTCGAGGCGAACGTCGTCGAGGCAGCGACGACGGACGCCGTGACGAGCCCGTGACATCAGAGCCTCACCAGCTTAGTGTACGCGAAGTCGAGGCGGACGTCATCGCGGCAGCGACGACGGACGCCGAGACGAGCCCGTGACATCAAAGCCTCACCAGCTTACTGTACGAGAAGTCGAGGTAGACGTCGTCGCGGCAGCGACGACGGACGCCGAGACGAGCCCGTGACATAAGAGCCTCACCAGCTTACTGTACGAGAAGTCGAGGCGGACGTCGTCGCGGCAACGACGACGGACGCAGAGATGGGCCCATGACATCAAAGCCTCACCAACTTGGTGTACGTGAAGTCGAGGCGGACGTCGTCGCGGCAGCGACGACGGACGCTGAGACGAGCCCGTGACATCAGAGCCTCACCAGCTATCTTACGGTTTAGGGCGGGGGGGGGGTGGGAGGATGCCACCCTTTTATATACCTTTCAAAATGAAAGGGAAACAGAAGTGAACCACTGTGCTTAGTGTAGGTACGCGAAGTCGAGGCGGACGTCGTCGCGGCAGCGACGACGGACGCCGAGATGAGACCGTGACATCAAAGCCTCACCAGCTTAGTGTACGCGAAGTCGAGGCGGACGTCGTCGCGGCAGCGACGACGGACGCCGAGACGAGCCCGTGACATCAGAGCCTCACCAGCTAAGTGTACGCGAAGTCGAGGCGGACGTCGTCGCGGAAGCGACGACGAACGCCTAGACGAGCTCGTGACATCAAAGCCTCAGCAGCTTAGTGTACGCGAAGTCGAGGCGGACATCATCGCGGCAGCGATGACGAACGTCGAGACGAGCCAGTGACATCAGATCCTCACCAGCTATCTTAGGGTTTAGGGTGGGGGGGGAGGATGGCACCCTTTTATATACCTTTCAAAATGAAAGGGTAACAAAAGTGATCCACTGTGGTTAGTGTAGGTACGCGAAGTCAAGGCGGACGTCGTCGCGGCAGCGACGACGGACGCCGAGACGAGCCCGTGAAATCAAAGCGTCACCATCTTAGTGTATGCGAAGTCGAGGCAGACTTCGTCGCGGCAGTGACGACGGACGACGAGACGAGCTCGTGACATCAGAGCCACACCAGCTTAGTGTACGCGAAGTTGAGGCGGGCGTCGTCGCGGCAGCGACGACGGATGCCGAGACGAGCCCGTGACATCAGAGCCTCACCAACTTAGTGTACGCGAAGTCGAGGCGAACGTCGTCGCGGCAGCGACGACGGACGCCGAGACGAGCCCGTGACATCAGAGCCTCACCAGCTTAGTGTACGCGAAGTCGAGGCGGACGTCGTCGCGGCAGCGACGACGGACACCGAGACGAGCCCGTGACATCAGAGCCTCACCAGCTTAGTGTACGCGAAGTCGAGGCGGACGTCGTCGCGGCAGCGACGACGGACGCCGAGATGATCCCGTGACATCAAAGCCTCACCATCTTAGTGTACTCGAAGTCGAGGAGGACGTCAACGCGGCAGCGACGACGGACGCCGAGACGAGCCCGTGACATCAGAGCCTAACCAGCTTAGTGTACGCGAAGTCGACGCGGACGTCGTCACGGCAGCGACGACGGACGGCGAGACGAGCCCGTGATATCAGAGCCTCACCAGCTTAGTGTACGCGAAGTCGAGGTGGACGTCGTCGCGGCAACGACGGCGGACGCAGAGAGGAGCCCGTGACATCAAAGCCTCACCAGCTTAGTGTACGCGAAGTCGAGGCGGACGTCAACGCGGCAGCGACGACGGACGCCAAGACGAGCCCGTGACATCAAGGCTCACCAGCTATCTTAGGGTTTAGGGTGGGGGGGGAGGATGGCACCCTTTTATATACCTTTCAAAATGAAAGGGAAACAGAAGTGAACCACTGTGCTTAGTGTAGGTACGCGAAATCGAGGCATACGTCGTCGCGGCAGCGACGACGGACGCCGAGACGAGCCCGTGACATCAAAGCCTCACCAGCTTAGTGTACGCGAAGTCGAGGCGGACGTCGTCGCGGCAGCGACGACGGACGCCGAGATGAGACTGTGACATCAAAGCCTCACCAGCTTACTGTACGCGAAGTCGAGGCGGACATCGTCGCGGCAGCGACGACGGACGCCGAGACCAGCCCGTGACATCAGAGCCTCACCAGCTTAGTGTACGCGAAGTCGAGGCGGACGTCGACGCGGCAGCGACGACGTATGCCTCGATTTCGCGTACCTACACTAAGAGCCCGTGACATCAGAGCCTCACCAGCTTAGTGTACGCGAAGTCGAGGCGGACGTCGACGCGGCAGCGACGACGGACGCCGAGACGAGCCCGTGACATAAGAGACTCACCATCTTACTGTACTAGAAGTCGAGGCGGACGTCGTCGCGGCAACGACGACGGACGCAGAGACGAGCCCGTGTCATCAAAGCCTCACCATCTTAGTGTACGCGAAGTCGAGGCGGACGTCGTCGCGGCAGCGACGACGGACGCCGAGACGAGCGCGTGACATAAGAGCCTCACCATCTTACTGTACGAGAAGTCGAGGCGGACGTCGTCGCGGCAACGACGACAGACGCAGAGACAAGCCCGTGACATCAAAGCCTCACCAGCTTAGTGTACGCGAAGTCGAGGCGGACGTCGACGCGGCAGCGACGACGGACGCCGAGACGAGCCCGTAACATCAGAGGCTCACCAGCTATCTTAGGGTTTAGGGTGGGGGGGGAGGATGGCACCCTTTTATATACCTTTCAAAATGAAAGGGAAACAGAAGTGAACCACTGTGCTTAGTGTAGGTACGCGAAGTCGAGGCATACGTCATCGCGGCAGCGACGACGGACGCCGAGACGAGCCCGTGACATCAAAGCCTCACCAGCTTAGTGTACGCGAAGGCGAGGCGGACGTCGTCGCGGCAGCGACGACGGACGCCGAGACGAGTCTGTGACATCAAAGCCTCACCAGCTTAGTGTACGCGAAGTCGAGGCGGACGTCGTCACGGCAGCGACGACGGACGGCGAGACGAGCCCGTGATATCAGAGCCTCACCAGCTTAGTGTACGCGAAGTCGAGGTGGACGTCGTCGCGGCAACGACGACGGACGCCGAGACGAGCCCGTGACATCAGAGCCTAACCAGCTTAGTGTACGCGAAGTCGACGCGGACGTCGTCACGGCAGCGACGACGGACGGCGAGACGAGCCCGTGATATCCGAGCCTCACCAGCTTAGTGTACGCGAAGTCGAGGTGGACGTCGTCACGGCAACGACGGCGGACGCAGAGACGAGCCCGTGACATCAAAGCCTCACCAGCTTAGTGTACGCGAAGTCGAGGCGGACGTCAACGCGGCAGCGACGACGGACGCCAAGACGAGCCCGTGACATCAAGGCTCACCAGCTATCTTAGGGTTTAGGGTGGGGGGGAGGATGGCACCCTTTTATATACCTTTCAAAATGAAAGGGAAACAGAAGTGAACCACTGTGCTTAGTGTAGGTACGCGAAGTCGAGGCATACGTCGTCGCGGCAGCGACGACGGACGCCGAAAAGAGCCCGTGACATCAAAGCCTCACCAGCTTAGTGTACGCGAAGTCGAGGCGGATGTCGTCGCGGCAGCGACGACGGACGCCGATATGAGACTGTGACATCAAAGCCTCACCAGCTTAGTGTACGCAAAGTCGAGGCGGACGTCGTCGCAGCAGCGATGACGGACGCCGAGACGAGCCCGTGACATCAGAGCCTCACCAGCTTAGTGTACGCGAAGTCGAGGCGGACGTCGTCGCGGCAGCGACGACGGACGCCGAGACGAGCCCGTGTCATCAAAGCCTCACCATCTTAGTGTACGCGAAGTCGAGGCGGACGTCGTCGCGGCAGCGACGACGGACGCCGAGACGAGCCCGTGTCATCAAAGCCTCACCATCTTAGTGTACGCGAAGTCGAGGTGGACGTCGTCGCGGCAGCGACGACGGACGCCGAGACGAGCCCGTGACATAAGAGCCTCACCAGCTTACTGTACGAGAAGTCGAGGCGGACGTCGTCGCGGCAACGACGACAGACGCAGAAACAAGCCCCTGACATCAAAGCCTCACCAGCTTAGTGTACGCGAAGTCGAGGCGGACGTCGACGCGGCAGCGACGACGGACGCCGAGACGAGCCCGTAACATCAGAGGCTCACCAGCTATCTTAGGGTTTAGGGTGGGGGGGGAGGATGGCACCCTTTTATATACCTTTCAAAATGAAAGGGAAACAGAAGTGAACCACTGTGCTTAGTGTAGGTACGCGAAGTCGAGGCAGCGACGACGGACGCCGAGACGAGCCCGTGACATCAAAGCCTCACCAGCTTAGTGTACGCGAAGTCGAGGTGGAAGTCATCGCGGCAGCGACGACGGACGCCGAGACGAGCTCGTGACATCAGAGCCTCACCAGCTTAGTGTACGCGAAGTCGAGGCAGACGACGTCGCGGAAGCGATGACGAACGCAGAGACGAGCCCGTGACATCAAAGCCTCACCAGCTTAGTGTACGCAAAGTCGAGGCGGACATCGTCGCGGCAGCGATGACGAACGTCGAGACGAGCCAGTGACATCAGAGCCTCACCAGCTATCTTAGGGTTTAGGGTGGGGGGGGAGGATGGCACCCTTTTATATACCTTTCAAAATGAAAGGGAAACAAAAGTGATCCACTGTGGTTAGTGTAGGTACGCGAAGTCGAGGCGGACGTCGTCGCGGCAGCGATGACGGACGCCGAGACGAGCCCGTGAAATCAAAGCCTCAACATCTTAGTGTAAGCGAAGTCGAGGCAGACTTCGTCGCGGCAGCGACGACGGACGCTGAGACGAGCTCGTGACATCAGAGCCACACCAGCTTAGTGTACGCGAAGTCGAGGCGGGCGTCGTCGCGGCAGCGATGACGGACGCCGAGACGAGCCCGTGAGATCAGAGCCTCACGAACTATCTTAGGGTTTAGGCTGGGGGGGATGGCACCCTTTTATATACATTTCAAAATGAAAGGGAAACAGAAGTGAACCACTGTGCTTAGTGTAGGCACGCGAAGTCGAGGCGGACGTCGTCACGGTAGCGACGACGGACGCCGAGATGAGACCGTGACATCAAAGCCTCACCAGCTTAGTGTACGCGAAGTCGAGGCGAACGTCGTCGTGGCAGCGACGACGGACGCCGAGACGAGCCCGTGACATCAGAGCCTCACCAGCTTAGTGTACGCGAAGTCGAGGCGGACGTCATCGCGGCAATGACGACGGACGCCGAGACGAGCCCGTGACATCAAAGCCTCACCATCATAGTGTACGCGAAGTCGAGGCAGACGTCGTCGCGGCAGCGACGACGGACGCCGAGACGAGCCCGTGACATAAGAGCTTCACCAGCTTACTGTACGAGAAGTCGAGGCGGACGTCGTCGCGGCAACGACGACGGACGCAGAGATGGGCCCATGACATCAAAGCCTCACCAGCTTAGTGTACGCGAAGTCGAGGCGGACATCGTCGCGGCAGCGACGACGGACGCCGAGACGAGCCCGTGACATCAGAGCCTCACCAGCTTAGTGTACGCGAAGTCGAGGCGGACGTCATCGCGGCAGCGACGACGGACGCCGAGACGAGCCCGTGACATCAAAGCCTCACCATCATAGTGTACGCGAAGTCGTGGCGGACGTCATCGCGGCAGCGACGACGGACGCCGAGACGAGCCCGTGACATCAGAGCCTCACCAGCTTAGTGTACGCGAAGTCGAGGCGGACGTCGTCGCGGCAGCGACGACGGACGCCGAGATGATCCCGTGACATCAAAGCCTCACCATCTTAGTGTACTCGAAGTCGAGGAGGACGTCGTCGCGGCAGCGACGACGGACGCCGAGACGAGCCCGTGACATCAGAGCCTAACCAGCTTAGTGTACGCGAAGTCGACGCGGACGTCGTCACGGCAGCGACGACGGACGGCGAGACGAGCCCGTGATATCAGAGCCTCACCAGCTTAGTGTACGCGAAGTCGAGGTGGACGTCGTCGCGGCAACGACGGCGGACGCAGAGACGAGCCCGTGACATCAAGGCTCACCAGCTATCTTAGGGTTTAGGGTGGGGGGGGAGGATGGCACCCTTTTATATACCTTTCAAAATGAAAGGGAAACATAAGTGAACCACTGTGCTTAGTGTAGGTACGCGAAGTCGAGGCGGACGTCGTCGCGGCAGCGACGACGGACGCCGAGATGAGACCGTGACATCAAAGCCTCACCAGCTTAGTGTACGCGAAGTCGAGGCGAACGTCGTCGAGGCAGCGACGACGGACGCCGTGACGAGCCCGTGACATCAGAGCCTCACCAGCTTAGTGTACGCGAAGTCGAGGCGGACGTCATCGCGGCAGCGACGACGGACGCCGAGACGAGCCCGTGACATCAAAGCCTCACCAGCTTACTGTACGAGAAGTCGAGGTAGACGTCGTCGCGGCAGCGACGACGGACGCCGAGACGAGCCCGTGACATAAGAGCCTCACCAGCTTACTGTACGAGAAGTCGAGGCGGACGTCGTCGCGGCAACGACGACGGACGCAGAGATGGGCCCATGACATCAAAGCCTCACCAACTTGGTGTACGTGAAGTCGAGGCGGACGTCGTCGCGGCAGCGACGACGGACGCTGAGACGAGCCCGTGACATCAGAGCCTCACCAGCTATCTTACGGTTTAGGGCGGGGGGGGGGGTGGGAGGATGCCACCCTTTTATATACCTTTCAAAATGAAAGGGAAACAGAAGTGAACCACTGTGCTTAGTGTAGGTACGCGAAGTCGAGGCGGACGTCGTCGCGGCAGCGACGACGGACGCCGAGATGAGACCGTGACATCAAAGCCTCACCAGCTTAGTGTACGCGAAGTCGAGGCGGACGTCGTCGCGGCAGCGACGACGGACGCCGAGACGAGCCCGTGACATCAGAGCCTCACCAGCTAAGTGTACGCGAAGTCGAGGCAGACGTCGTCGCGGAAGCGACGACGAACGCCTAGACGAGCTCGTGACATCAAAGCCTCAGCAGCTTAGTGTACGCGAAGTCGAGGCGGACATCATCGCGGCAGCGATGACGAACGTCGAGACGAGCCAGTGACATCAGATCCTCACCAGCTATCTTAGGGTTTAGGGTGGGGGGGGAGGATGGCACCCTTTTATATACCTTTCAAAATGAAAGGGTAACAAAAGTGATCCACTGTGGTTAGTGTAGGTACGCGAAGTCAAGGCGGACGTCGTCGCGGCAGCGACGACGGACGCCGAGACGAGCCCGTGAAATCAAAGCGTCACCATCTTAGTGTATGCGAAGTCGAGGCAGACTTCGTCGCGGCAGTGACGACGGACGACGAGACGAGCTCGTGACATCAGAGCCACACCAGCTTAGTGTACGCGAAGTTGAGGCGGGCGTCGTCGCGGCAGCGACGACGGATGCCGAGACGAGCCCGTGACATCAGAGCCTCACCAACTTAGTGTACGCGAAGTCGAGGCGAACGTCGTCGCGGCAGCGACGACGGACGCCGAGACGAGCCCGTGACATCAGAGCCTCACCAGCTTAGTGTACGCGAAGTCGAGGCGGACGTCGTCGCGGCAGCGACGACGGACACCGAGACGAGCCCGTGACATCAGAGCCTCACCAGCTTAGTGTACGCGAAGTCGAGGCGGACGTCGTCGCGGCAGCGACGACGGACGCCGAGATGATCCCGTGACATCAAAGCCTCACCATCTTAGTGTACTCGAAGTCGAGGAGGACGTCAACGCGGCAGCGACGACGGACGCCGAGACGAGCCCGTGACATCAGAGCCTAACCAGCTTAGTGTACGCGAAGTCGACGCGGACGTCGTCACGGCAGCGACGACGGACGGCGAGACGAGCCCGTGATATCAGAGCCTCACCAGCTTAGTGTACGCGAAGTCGAGGTGGACGTCGTCGCGGCAACGACGGCGGACGCAGAGAGGAGCCCGTGACATCAAAGCCTCACCAGCTTAGTGTACGCGAAGTCGAGGCGGACGTCAACGCGGCAGCGACGACGGACGCCAAGACGAGCCCGTGACATCAAGGCTCACCAGCTATCTTAGGGTTTAGGGTGGGGGGGGAGGATGGCACCCTTTTATATACCTTTCAAAATGAAAGGGAAACAGAAGTGAACCACTGTGCTTAGTGTAGGTACGCGAAATCGAGGCATACGTCGTCGCGGCAGCGACGACGGACGCCGAGACGAGCCCGTGACATCAAAGCCTCACCAGCTTAGTGTACGCGAAGTCGAGGCGGACGTCGTCGCGGCAGCGACGACGGACGCCGAGATGAGACTGTGACATCAAAGCCTCACCAGCTTACTGTACGCGAAGTCGAGGCGGACATCGTCGCGGCAGCGACGACGGACGCCGAGACCAGCCCGTGACATCAGAGCCTCACCAGCTTAGTGTACGCGAAGTCGAGGCGGACGTCGACGCGGCAGCGACGACGTATGCCTCGATTTCGCGTACCTACACTAAGAGCCCGTGACATCAGAGCCTCACCAGCTTAGTGTACGCGAAGTCGAGGCGGACGTCGACGCGGCAGCGACGACGGACGCCGAGACGAGCCCGTGACATAAGAGACTCACCATCTTACTGTACTAGAAGTCGAGGCGGACGTCGTCGCGGCAACGACGACGGACGCAGAGACGAGCCCGTGTCATCAAAGCCTCACCATCTTAGTGTACGCGAAGTCGAGGCGGACGTCGTCGCGGCAGCGACGACGGACGCCGAGACGAGCGCGTGACATAAGAGCCTCACCATCTTACTGTACGAGAAGTCGAGGCGGACGTCGTCGCGGCAACGACGACAGACGCAGAGACAAGCCCGTGACATCAAAGCCTCACCAGCTTAGTGTACGCGAAGTCGAGGCGGACGTCGACGCGGCAGCGACGACGGACGCCGAGACGAGCCCGTAACATCAGAGGCTCACCAGCTATCTTAGGGTTTAGGGTGGGGGGGGAGGATGGCACCCTTTTATATACCTTTCAAAATGAAAGGGAAACAGAAGTGAACCACTGTGCTTAGTGTAGGTACGCGAAGTCGAGGCATACGTCATCGCGGCAGCGACGACGGACGCCGAGACGAGCCCGTGACATCAAAGCCTCACCAGCTTAGTGTACGCGAAGGCGAGGCGGACGTCGTCGCGGCAGCGACGACGGACGCCGAGACGAGTCTGTGACATCAAAGCCTCACCAGCTTAGTGTACGCGAAGTCGAGGCGGACGTCGTCACGGCAGCGACGACGGACGGCGAGACGAGCCCGTGATATCAGAGCCTCACCAGCTTAGTGTACGCGAAGTCGAGGTGGACGTCGTCGCGGCAACGACGACGGACGCCGAGACGAGCCCGTGACATCAGAGCCTAACCAGCTTAGTGTACGCGAAGTCGACGCGGACGTCGTCACGGCAGCGACGACGGACGGCGAGACGAGCCCGTGATATCCGAGCCTCACCAGCTTAGTGTACGCGAAGTCGAGGTGGACGTCGTCACGGCAACGACGGCGGACGCAGAGACGAGCCCGTGACATCAAAGCCTCACCAGCTTAGTGTACGCGAAGTCGAGGCGGACGTCAACGCGGCAGCGACGACGGACGCCAAGACGAGCCCGTGACATCAAGGCTCACCAGCTATCTTAGGGTTTAGGGTGGGGGGGAGGATGGCACCCTTTTATATACCTTTCAAAATGAAAGGGAAACAGAAGTGAACCACTGTGCTTAGTGTAGGTACGCGAAGTCGAGGCATACGTCGTCGCGGCAGCGACGACGGACGCCGAAAAGAGCCCGTGACATCAAAGCCTCACCAGCTTAGTGTACGCGAAGTCGAGGCGGATGTCGTCGCGGCAGCGACGACGGACGCCGATATGAGACTGTGACATCAAAGCCTCACCAGCTTAGTGTACGCAAAGTCGAGGCGGACGTCGTCGCAGCAGCGATGACGGACGCCGAGACGAGCCCGTGACATCAGAGCCTCACCAGCTTAGTGTACGCGAAGTCGAGGCGGACGTCGTCGCGGCAGCGACGACGGACGCCGAGACGAGCCCGTGTCATCAAAGCCTCACCATCTTAGTGTACGCGAAGTCGAGGCGGACGTCGTCGCGGCAGCGACGACGGACGCCGAGACGAGCCCGTGTCATCAAAGCCTCACCATCTTAGTGTACGCGAAGTCGAGGTGGACGTCGTCGCGGCAGCGACGACGGACGCCGAGACGAGCCCGTGACATAAGAGCCTCACCAGCTTACTGTACGAGAAGTCGAGGCGGACGTCGTCGCGGCAACGACGACAGACGCAGAAACAAGCCCCTGACATCAAAGCCTCACCAGCTTAGTGTACGCGAAGTCGAGGCGGACGTCGACGCGGCAGCGACGACGGACGCCGAGACGAGCCCGTAACATCAGAGGCTCACCAGCTATCTTAGGGTTTAGGGTGGGGGGGGAGGATGGCACCCTTTTATATACCTTTCAAAATGAAAGGGAAACAGAAGTGAACCACTGTGCTTAGTGTAGGTACGCGAAGTCGAGGCATACGTCATCGCGGCAGCGACGACGGACGCCGAGATGAGCCCGTGACATCAAAGCCTCACCAGCTTAGTGTACGCGAAGGCGAGGCGGACGTCGTCGCGGCAGCGACGACGGACGCCGAGACGAGCCTGTGACATCAAAGCCTCACCAGCTTAGTGTACGCGAAGTCGAGGTGGACGTCGTCGCGGCAACGACGACGGACGCCGAGACGAGCCCGTGACATCAGAGCCTCACCAGCTTTGTGTATGCGAACTCGAGGCAGACGTCGTCGCGGCAGCGACGACAGACGCCGAGACGAGCCCGTGACATCAAAGCCTCGCCATCTTAGTGTACGCGAAGTCGAGGCGGATGTCGTCGCGGCAGCGACGACGGACGGCGAGACGAGCCCGTGACATCTGAGGCTCACCAGCTATCTTAGGGTTTAGCGTGGGGGGGGGGATGGCACCCTTTTATATACCTTTCAAAATGAAAGGGAAACAGAAGCGAACCACTGTGCTTAGTGTAGGTACGCGAAGTTGAGGCGGACATCGCCTCGGCAGGGACGCCGGACGCCGAGACGAGCCCGTGACATCAATGCCTCACCAGCTTAGTGTACGCGAAGTCGAGGAGGAAGTCGTCGCGGCAGCGACGACGGACGCCGAGACGAGCTCGTGACATCAGAGCCTCACCAGCTTAGTGTACGCGAAGTCGAGGCGGACGTCGTCGCGGAAGCGACGACAAATGCCGAGCCGAGCCCGTGACATCAAAGCCTCACCAGCTTAGTGTACGTGAAGTCGAGGCGGACGTCGACGCGGCAGCAACGACGGACGCCGAGACGAGCCCGTGACATCAGAGGCTCACCAGCTATCTTAGGGTTTAGGGTGGGGGGGAGGATGGCACCCTTTTATATACCTTTCAAAATGAAAGGGAAACAGAAGTGAACCACTGTGCTTAGTGTAGGTACGCGAAATCGAGGCATACGTCGTCGCGGCAGCGACGACGGACGCCGAGACGAGCCCGTGACATCAAAGCCTCACCAGCTTAGTGTACGCGAAGTCGAGGCGGACGTCGTCGCGGCAGCGACGACGGACGCCGAGATGAGACTGTGACATCAAAGCCTCACCAGCTTACTGTACGCGAAGTCGAGGCGGACGTCGTCGCAGTAGCGACGACGGACGCCGAGACGAGCACGTGACATCAGAGCCTAACCAGCTTAGTGTACACGAAGTCGACGCGGACGTCGTCACGGCAGCGACGACGGACGGCGAGACGAGCCCGTGATATCAGAGCCTCACCAGCTTAGTGTACGCGAAGTCGAGGTGGACGTCGTCACGGCAACGACGGCGGACGCAGAGACGAGCCCGTGACATCAAAGCCTCACCAGCTTAGTGTACGCGAAGTCGAGGCGGACGTCAGCGCGGCAGCGACGACGGACGCCAAGACGAGCCCGTGACATCAAGGCTCACCAGCTATCTTAGGGTTTAGGGTGGGGGGGAGGATGGCACCCTTTTATATACCTTTCAAAATGAAAGGGAAATAGAAGTGAACCACTGTGCTTAGTGTAGGTACGCGAAGTCGAGGCATACGTCGTCGCGGCAGCGACGACGGACGCCGAAAAGAGCCCGTGACATCAAAGCCTCACCAGCTTAGTGTACGCGAAGTCGAGGCGGACGTCGTCGCGGCAGCGACGACGGACGCCGATATGAGACGGACGCCGAGACGAGCTTGTGACATCAAAGCCTGTGACATCAAAGCCTCACCAGCTTAGTGTACGCGAAGTCGAGGCGGACGTCGTCACGGCAGCGACGACGGACGGCGAGACGAGCCCGTGATATCAGAGCCTCACCAGCTTAGTGTACGCGAAGTCGAGGTGGACGTCGTCGCGGCAACGACGACGGACGCCGAGACGAGCCCGTGACATCAGAGCCTCACCAGCTTTGTGTATGCAAACTCGAGGCGGACGTCGTCGCGGCAGCGACGACAGACGCCGAGACGAGCCCGTGACATCAAAGCCTCGCCATCTTAGTGTACGCGAAGTCGAGGCGGATGTCGTCGCGGCAGCGACGACGGACGGCGAGACGAGCCCGTGACATCTGAGGCTCACCAGCTATCTTAGGGTTTAGCGTGGGGGGGGGGATGGCACCCTTTTATATACCTTTCAAAATGAAAGGGAAACAGAAGCGAACCACTGTGCTTAGTGTAGGTACGCGAAGTTGAGGCGGACATCTCCTCGGCAGCGACGCCGGACGCCGAGACGAGCCCGTGACATCAATGCCTCACCAGCTTAGTGTACGCGAAGTCGAGGAGGAAGTCGTCGCGGCAGCGACGACGGACGCCGAGACGAGCCCGTGACATCAGAGCCTCACCAGCTTAGTGTACGCGAAGTCGAGGCGGACGTCGTCGCGGAAGCGACGACAAATGCCGAGCCGAGCCCGTGACATCAAAGCCTCACCAGCTTAGTGTACGCGAAGTCGAGGCGGACATCGTCGCGGCAGCGATGACGAACGTCGAGACGAGCCAGTGACATCAGAGCCTCACCAGCTATCTTAGGGTTTAGGGTGGGGGGAGGATGGCACCCTTTTATATACCTTTCAAAATGAAAGGGAAACAAAAGTGATCCACTGTGGTTAGTGTAGGTACGCGAAGTCGAGGCGGACGTCGTCGTGGCAGCGACGACGGACGCCGAGACGAGCCCGTGAAATAAAAGCCTCACCATCTTAGTGTAAGCGAAGTCGAGGCAGACTTCGTCGCGGCAGCGACGACGGACGCCGAGACGAGCTCGTGACATCAGAGCCACACCAGCTTAGTGTACGCGAAGTTGAGGCGGGCGTCTTCGCGGCAACGACGGCGGACGCAGAGACGAGCCCGTGACATCAAAGCCTCACCAGCTTAGTGTACGCGAAGTGGAGGCGGACGTCAACGCGGCAGCGACGACGGACGCCAAGACGAGCCCGTGACATCAGAGGCTCACCAGCTATCTTAGGGTTTAGGGTGGGGGGGGAGGATGGCACCCTTTTATATACCTTTCAAAATGAAAGGGAAACAGAAGTGAACCACTGTGCTTAGTGTAGGTACGCGAAGTCGAGGCATACGTCGTCGCGGCAGCGACGACGGACGGCGAGACGAGCCCGTGACATCAAAGCCTCACCAGCTTAGTGTACGCGAAGTCGAGGCGGACGTCGTCGCGGCAGCGACGACTGACGCCGATATGAGACCGTGACATCAAAGCCTCACCAGCTTAGTGTACGCAAAGTCGAGGCGGACGTCGTCGCAGCAGCGATGACGGACGCCGAGACGAGCCCGTGACATCAGAGCCTCACCAGCTTAGTGTACGCGAAGTCGAGGCGGACGTCGTCGCGGCAGCGACGACGGACGCCGAGACGAGCCCGTGTCATCAAAGCCTCACCATCTTAGTGTACGCGAAGTCGAGGCGGACGTCGTCGCGGCAGCGACGACGGACGCCGAGACGAGCCCGTGAAATCAAAGCCTCACCATCTTAGTGTAAGCGAAGTCGAGGCAGACTTCGTCGCGGCAGCGACGACGGACGCCGAGACGAGCTCGTGACATCAGAGCCACACCAGCTTAGTGTACGCGAAGTTGAGGCGGGCGTCGTCGCGGCATCGACGACGGACGCTGAGACGAGTCCGTGACATCAGAGCCTCACCAGCTTAGTGTACGCGAAGTCGAGGCGGACGTCGTCGCGGCAACGACGGCGGACGCAGAGACGAGCCCGTGACATCAAAGCCTCACCAGCTTAGTGTACGCGAAGTCGAGGCGGATGTCGACGCGGCAGCGACGACGGACGCCGAGATGAGCCCGTGACATCAGAGGCTCACCAGCTATCTTAGGGTTTAGGGTGGGGGGGAGGATGGCACCCTTTTATATACCTTTCAAAATGAAAGGGAAACATAAGTGAACCACTGTGCTTAGTGTAGGTACGCGAAGTCGAGGCATACGTCGTCCCGGCAGCGACGACGGACGCCGAGACGAGCCCGTGACATCAAAGCCTCACCACCTTAGTGTACGCGAAGTCGAGGCGGACGTCGTCGTGGCAGCGACGACTGACGCCGATATGAGACCGTGACATCAAAGCCTCACCAGCTTAGTGTACGCAAAGTCGAGGCGGACGTCGTCGCAGCAGCGATGACGGACGCCGAGACGAGCCCGTGACATCAGAGCCTCACCAGCTTAGTGTACGCGAAGTCGAGGCGGACGTCGTCGCGGCAGCGACGACGGACGCCGAGACGAGCCCGTGTCATCAAAGCCTCACCATCTTAGTGTAAGCGAAGTCGAGGCAGACTTCGTCGCGGCAGCGACGACGGACGCCGAGACGAGCTCGTGACATCAGAGCCACACCAGCTTAGTGTACGCGAAGTTGAGGCGGGCGTCGTCGCGGCATCGACGACGGACGCTGAGACGAGTCCGTGACATCAGAGCCTCACCAACTTAGTGTACGCGAAGTCGAGGCGGACGTCGTCGCGGCAACGACGGCGGACGCAGAGACGAGCCCGTGACATCAAAGCCTCACCAGCTTAGTGTACGCGAAGTCGAGGCGGACGTCGACGCGGCAGCGACGACGGACGCCGAGACGAGCCCGTGACATCAGAGGGTCACCAGCTATCTTAGTGTTTAGGGTGGGGGGGAGGATGGCACCCTTTTATATACCTTTCAAAATGAAAGGGAAACAGAAGTGAACCACTGTGCTTAGTGTAGGTACGCGAAGTCGAGGCATACGTCGTCGCGGCAGCGACGACGGACGCCGAGACGAGCCCGTGACATCAAAGCCTCACCAGCTTAGTGTACGCGAAGTCGAGGCGGACGTCGTCGTGGCAGCGACGACTGACGCCGATATGAGACCGTGACATCAAAGCCTCACCAGCTTAGTGTACGCAAAGTCGAGGCGGACGTCGTCGCAGCAGCGATGACGGACGCCGAGACGAGCCCGCGACATCAGAGCCTCACCAGCTTAGTGTACGCGAAGTCGAGGCGGACGTCGTCGCGGCAGCGACGACGGACGCCGAGACGAGCCCGTGTCATCAAAGCCTCACCATCTTAGTGTACGCGAAGTCGAGGCGGACGTCGTCGCGGCAGCGACGACGGACGCCGAGACGAGCCCGTGAAATCAAAGCCTCACCATCTTAGTGTAAGCGAAGTCGAGGCAGACTTCGTCGCGGCAGCGACGACGGACGCCGAGACGAGCTCGTGACATCAGAGCCACACCAGCTTAGTGTACGCGAAGTTGAGGCGGGCGTCGTCGCGGCATCGACGACGGACGCTGAGACGAGTCCGTGACATCAGAGCCTCACCAGCTTAGTGTACGCGAAGTCGAGGCGGACGTCGTCGCGGCAACGACGGCGGACGCAGAGACGAGCCCGTGACATCAAAGCCTCACCAGCTTAGTGTACGCGAAGTCGAGGCGGACGTCGACGCGGCAGCGACGACGGACGCCGAGACGAGCCCGTGACATCAGAGGCTCACCAGCTATCTTAGGGCTTAGGGTGGGGGGGAGGATGGCACCCTTTTATATACCTTTCAAAATGAAAGGGAAACAGAAGTGAACCACTGTGCTTAGTGTAGGTACGCGAAGTCGAGGCATACGTCGTCGCGGCAGCGACGACAGACGCCGAGACGAGCCCGTGACATCAAAGCCTCACCAGCTTAGTGTACGCGAAGTCGAGGCGGACGTCGACGTGGCAGCGACGACTGACGCCGATATGAGACCGTGACATCAAAGCCTCACCAGCTTAGTGTACGCAAAGTCGAGGCGGACGTCGTCGCAGCAGCGATGACGGACGCCGAGACGAGCCCGTGACATCAGAGCCTCACCAGCTTAGTGTACGCGAAGTCGAGGCGGACGTCGTCGCGGCAGCGACGACGGACGCCGAGACGAGCCCGTGTCATCAAAGCCTCACCATCTTAGTGTACGCGAAGTCGAGGCGGACGTCGTCGCGGCAGCGACGACGGACGCCGAGACGAGCCCGTGAAATCAAAGCCTCACCATCTTAGTGTAAGCGAAGTCGAGGCAGACTTCGTCACGGCAGCGACGACGGACGCCGAGACGAGCTCGTGACATCAGAGCCACACCAGCTTAGTGTACGCGAAGTTGAGGCGGGCGTCGTCGCGGCATCAACGACGGACGCTGAGACGAGTCCGTGACATCAGAGCCTCACCAGCTTAGTGTACGCGAAGTCGAGGCGGACGTCGTCGCGGCAACGACGGCGAACGCAGAGACGAGCCCGTGACATCAAAGCCTCACCAGCTTAGTGTACGCGAAGTCGAGGCGGACGTCGACGCGGCAGCGACGACGGACGCCGAGACGAGCCCGTGACATCAGAGGCTCACCAGCTATCTTAGGGTTTAGGGTGGGGGGGAGGATGGTACCCTTTTATATACCTTTCAAAATGAAAGGGAAACAGAAGTGAACCACTGTGCTTAGTGTAGGTACGCGAAGTCGAGGCATACGTCGTCGCGGCAGCGACGACGGACGCCGAGACGAGCCCGTGACATCAAAGCCTCACCAGCTTAGTGTACGCGAAGTCGAGGCGGACGTCGTCGCGGCAGCGACGACTGACGCCGATATGAGACCGTGACATCAAAGCCTCACCAGCTTAGTGTACGCAAAGTCGAGGCGGACGTCGTCGCAGCAGCGATGACGGACGCCGAGACGAGCCCGTGACATCAGAGCCTCACCAGCTTAGTGTACGCGAAGTCGAGGCGGACGTCGTCGCGGCAGCGACGACGGACGCCGAGACGAGCCCGTGTCATCAAAGCCTCACCATCTTAGTGTACGCGAAGTCGAGGCGGACGTCGTCGCGGCAGCGACGACGGACGCCGAGACGAGCCCGTGAAATCAAAGCCTCACCATCTTAGTGTAAGCGAAGTCGAGGCAGACTTCGTCGCGGCAGCGACGACGGACGCCGAGACGAGCTCGTGACATCAGAGCCACACCAGCTTAGTGTACGCGAAGTTGAGGCGGGCGTCGTCGCGGCATCGACGACGGACGCTGAGACGAGTCCGTGACATCAGAGCCTCACCAGCTTAGTGTACGCGAAGTCGAGGCGGACGTCGTCGCGGCAACGACGGCGGACGCAGAGACGAGCCCGTGACATCAGAGGCTCACCAGCTATCTTAGGGTTTAGGGTGGGGGGGGGGAGGATGGCACCCTTTTATATACCTTTCAAAATGAAAGGGAAACAGAAGTGAACCACTGTGCTTATTGTAGGTACGCGAAGTCGAGGCATACGTTGTCGCGGCAGCGACGACGGACGCCGAGACGAGCCCGTGACATCAAAGCCTCACCAGCTTAGTGTACGCGAAGTCGAGGCGGACGTCGTCGTGGCAGCGACGACTGACGCCGATATGAGACCGTGACATCAAAGCCTCACCAGCTTAGTGTACGCAAAGTCGAGGCGGACGTCGTCGCAGCAGCGATGACGGACGCCGAGACGAGCCCGCGACATCAGAGCCTCACCAGCTTAGTGTACGCGAAGTCGAGGCGGACGTCGTCGCGGCAGCGACGACGGACGCCGAGACGAGCCCGTGTCATCAAAGCCTCACCATCTTAGTGTACGCGAAGTCGAGGCGGACGTCGTCGCGGCAGCGACGACGGACGCCGAGACGAGCCCGTGAAATCAAAGCCTCACCATCTTAGTGTAAGCGAAGTCGAGGCAGACTTCGTCGCGGCAGCGACGACGGACGCCGAGACGAGCTCGTGACATCAGAGCCACACCAGCTTAGTGTACGCGAAGTTGAGGCGGGCGTCGTCGCGGCATCGACGACGGACGCTGAGACGAGTCCGTGACTTCAGAGCCTCACCAGGTTAGTGTACGCGAAGTCGAGGCGGACGTCGTCGCGGCAACGACGGCGGACGCAGAGACGAGCCCGTGACATCAAAGCCTCACCAGCTTAGTGTACGCGAAGTCGAGGCGGACGTCGACGCGGCAGCGACGACGGACGCCGAGACGAGCCCGTGACATCAGAGGCTCACCAGCTATCTTAGGGCTTAGGGTGGGGGGGAGGATGGCACCCTTTTATATACCTTTCAAAATGAAAGGGAAACAGAAGTGAACCACTGTGCTTAGTGTAGGTACGCGAAGTCGAGGCATACGTCGTCGCGGCAGCGACGACGGACGCCGAGACGAGCCCGTGACATCAAAGCCTCACCAGCTTAGTGTACGCGAAGTCGAGGCGGACGTCGACGTGGCAGCGACGACTGACGCCGATATGAGACCGTGACATCAAAGCCTCACCAGCTTAGTGTACGCAAAGTCGAGGCGGACGTCGTCGCAGCAGCGATGACGGACGCCGAGACGAGCCCGTGACATCAGAGCCTCACCAGCTTAGTGTACGCGAAGTCGAGGCGGACGTCGTCGCGGCAGCGACGACGGACGCCGAGACGAGCCCGTGTCATCAAAGCCTCACCATCTTAGTGTACGCGAAGTCGAGGCGGACGTCGTCGCGGCAGCGACGACGGACGCCGAGACGAGCCCGTGAAATCAAAGCCTCACCATCTTAGTGTAAGCGAAGTCGAGGCAGACTTCGTCGCGGCAGCGACGACGGACGCCGAGACGAGCTCGTGACATCAGAGCCACACCAGCTTAGTGTACGCGAAGTTGAGGCGGGCGTCGTCGCGGCATCGACGACGGACGCTGAGACGAGTCCGTGACATCAGAGCCTCACCAGCTTAGTGTACGCGAAGTCGAGGCGGACGTCGTCGCGGCAACGACGGCGGACGCAGAGACGAGCCCGTGACATCAGAGGCTCACCAGCTATCTTAGGGTTTAGGGTGGGGGGGGGGGAGGATGGCACCCTTTTATATACCTTTCAAAATGAAAGGGAAACAGAAGTGAACCACTGTGCTTATTGTAGGTACGCGAAGTCGAGGCATACGTTGTCGCGGCAGCGACGACGGACGCCGAGACGAGCCCGTGACATCAAAGCCTCACCAGCTTAGTGTACGCGAAGTCGAGGCGGACGTCGTCGCGGCAACGACGGCGGACGCAGAGACGAGCCCGTGACATCAAAGCCTCACCAGATTAGTGTACGCGAAGTCGAGGCGGACGTCGACGCGGCAGCGACGACGGACGCCGAGACGAGCCCGTGACATCAGAGGCTCACCAGCTATCTTAGGGTTTAGGGTGGGGGGGAGGATGGCACCCTTTTATATACCTTCCAAAATGAAAGGGAAACAGAAGTGAACCACTGTGCTTAGTGTAGGTACGCGAAGTCGAGGCATACGTCGTCGCGGCAGCGACGACGGACGCCGAGACGAGCCCGTGACATCAAAGCCTCACCAGCTTAGTGTACGCGAAGTCGAGGCAGACGTCGTCGCGGCAGCGACGACGGACGCCGAGATGAGACTGTGACATCAAAGCCTCACCAGCTTAGTGTACGCGAAGTCGAGGCGAACGTCGTCGCGGCAGCGACGACGGACGCCGAGACGAGCCCGTGACATCAGAGCCTCACCAGCTTAGTGTAGGCGAAGTCGAGGCGGACGTCGTCGCGGCAGCGACGACGGACGCCGAGACGAGCCCGTGACATCAGAGCCTCACCAGCTTAGTGTACGCGAAGTCGAGGCGGACGTCGTCGCAGCAGTGACGACGGACGCCGAGACGAGCCCGTGACATAAGAGCCTCACCATCTTACTGTACGAGAAGTCGAGGCGGACGTCGTCGCGGCAACGACGACGGACGCAGAGACAAGCCCGTGACATCAAAGCCTCACCAGCTTGGTGTACGCGAAGTCGAGGTGGACGTCGTCGCGGCAGCAACGACGGACGCTGAGACGAGCCCGTGACATCAGAGCCTCACCAGCTTAGTGTACGGGAAGTCGAGGCGGACGTCGACGCGGCAGCGACGACGGACGCCGAGATGAGTCTGTGACATCAGAGGCTCACCACCTATCTTAGGGTTTAGGGTGGGGGGGGGAGGATGGCACCCTTTTATATACCTTTCAAAATGAAAGGGAAACAGAAGTGAACCACTGTGCTTATTGTAGGTACGCGAAGTCGAGGCATGCGTCGTCGCGGCAGCGACGACGGACGCCGAGACGAGCCCGTGACATCAAAGCCTCACCAGCTTAGTGTACGCGAAGTCGAGGCGGACGTCGTCGCGGCAGCGACGACGGACGCCGAGATGAGACTGTGACATCAAAGCCTCACTAGCTTAGTGTACGCGAAGTCGAGCCGGACGTCGTCGCGGCAGCGACGACGGACGCCGAGACGAGCCGGTGACATCAGAGCCTCACCAGCTTAGTGTACGCGAAGTCGAGGCGGACGTCGTCGCGGCAGCGACGACGGACGCCGAGACGAGCCCGTGACATAAGAGCCTCACCATCTTACTGTACGAGAAGTCGAGGCGGACGTCGTCGCGGCAACGACGACGGACGCAGAGACAAGCCCGTGACATCAAAGCCTCACCAGCTTGGTGTACGCGAAGTCGAGGTGGACGTCGTCGCGGCAGCGACGACGGACGCCGAGACGAGACCGTGACATAATAGCCTCACCAGCTTAGTGTACGCGAAGTCGAGGCGGACGTCGTCGCGGCAGCGACGACGGACGCCGAGACGAGCCCGTGTCATCAAAGCCTCACCATCTTAGTGTACGCGAAGTCGAGGCGGACGTCGTCGCGGCAGCGACGACGGACGCCGAGACGAGCCTGTGACATAAGAGCCTCACCATCTTACTGTACAAGAAGTCGAGGCGGACGTCGTCGCGGCAACGACGACGGACGCAGAGACGAGCCCGTGTCATCAAAGCCTCACCATCTTAGTGTACGCGAAGTCGAGGCGGACGTCGTCGCGGCAGCGACGACGGACGCCGAGACGAGCCCGTGACATAAGAGCCTCACCATCTTACTGTACGAGAAGTCGAGGCGCACGTCGTCACGGCAACGACGACGGACGCAGAGACAAGCCCGTGACATCAAAGCCTCACCAGCTTAGTGTACGCGAAGTCGAGGCGGACGTCGTCGCGGCAGCGACGACGGACGCCGAGACGAGCCCGTGAAATCAGAGCCTCACCAGCTTAGTGTACGCGAAGTCGAGGCGGACGTCGTCGCGGCAGCGACGACGGACGCCGAGACGAGCCCGTGACATCAGAGCCTCACCAGCTTAGTGTACGCGAAGTCGAGGCGGACGTCGTCGCGGCAGCGACGACGGACGCCGAGACGAGCCCGTGACATAAGAGCCTCACCATCTTACTGTACGAGAAGTCGAGGCGGACGTCGTCGCGGCAACGACGACGGACGCAGAGACAAGCCCGTGACATCAAAGCCTCACCAGCTTGGTGTACGCGAAGTCGAGGTGGACGTCGTCGCGGCAGCGACGACGGACGCTGAGACGAGCCCGTGACATCAGAGCCTCACCAGCTTAGTGTACGGGAAGTCGAGGCGGACGTCGACGCGGCAGCGACGACGGACGCCGAGACGAGCCTGTGACATCAGAGACTCACTAGCTATCTTAGGGTTTAGGGTGGGGGGGGAGGATGGCACCCTTTTATATACCTTTCAAAATGAAAGGGAAACAGAAGTGAACCACTGTGCTTAGTGTAGGTACGCGAAGTCGAGGCATACGTCGTCGCGGCAGCGACGACGGACGCTGAGACGAGCCCGTGACCTCAAAGCCTCACCAGCTTAGTGTACGCGAAGTCGAGGCGGACGTCGTCGCGGCAGCGACGACGGACGCCGAGATGAGACTGTGTCATCAAAGCCTCACCAGCTTAGTGTACGCGAAGTCGAGGCGTACGTCGTCGCGGCAGCGATGACGGACGCCGAGACGAGCCCGTGACATCAGAGCCTCACCAGCTTAGTGTACGCGAAGTCGAGGCGGACGTCGTCGCGGCAGCGACGACGGACGCCGAGACGAGCCCGTGACATAAGAGCCTCACCATCTTACTGTACGAGAAGTCGAGGCGGACGTCGTCGCGGCAACGACGACGGACGCAGAGACAAGCCCGTGACATCAAAGCCTCACCAGCTTGGTGTACGCGAAGTCGAGGTGGACGTCGTCGCGGCAGCGACGACGGACGCCGAGACGAGACCGTGACATAATAGCCTCACCAGCTTAGTGTACGCGAAGTCGAGGCGGACGTCGTCGCGGCAGCGACGACGAACGCCGAGACGAGCCCGTGTCATCAAAGCCTCACCATCTTAGTGTACGCGAAGTCGAGGCGGACGTCGTCGCGGCAGCGACGACGGACGCCGAGACGAGCCCGTGACATAAGAGCCTCACCATCTTACTGTACGAGAAGTCGAGGCGGACGTCGTCGCGGCAACGACGATGGACGCAGAGACGAGCCCGTGTCATCAAAGCCTCACCATCTTAGTGTACGCGAAGTCGAGGCGGACGTCGTCGCGGCAGCGACGACGGACGCCGAGACGAGCCCGAGACATAAGAGCCTCACCATCTTACTGTACGAGAAGTCGAGGCGCACGTCGTCGTGGCAACGACGACGAACGCAGAGACAAGCCCGTGACATCAAAGCCTCACCAGTTTAGTGTACGCGAAGTCCAGGCGGACTTTGACGCGGCAGCGACGACGGATGCCGAGACGAGCCCGTGACATCAGAGGCTCACCAGCTATCCTAGGGTTTAGGGTGGGGGGGAGCATGGCACCCTTTTATATACCTTTCAAAATGAAAGGGAAACAGAAGTGAACCACTGTGCTTAGTGTAGGTACGTGAAGTCGAGGCATACGTCGTCGCGGCAGCGACCACGGACGCCGAGACGAGCCCGTGACATCAAAGCCTCACCAGCTTAGTGTACGCGATGTCGAGGCGGACGTCGTCGCGGCAGCGACGACGGACGCCGAGATGAGACTGTGACATCAAAGCCTCACCAGCTTAGTGTACGCGAAGTCGAGGCGGACGTCGTCGCGGCAGCGACGACGGACGCCGAGACGAGCCCGTGACATCAGAGCCTCACCAGCTTAGTGTACGCGAAGTCGAGGCGGACGTCGTCGCGGCAGCGACGACGGACGCCGAGACGAGCCCGTGTCATCAAAGCCTCACCATCTTAGTGTACGCGAAGTCGAGGCGGACGTCGTCGCGGCAGCGACGACGGACGCCGAGACGAGCCTGTGACATAAGAGCCTCACCATCTTACTGTACGAGAAGTGGAGGCGGACGTCGTCGCGGCAACGACGAAGGACGCAGAGACAAGCCCGTGACATCAAAGCCTCACCAGCTTGGTGTACGCGAAGTCGAGGTGGACGTCGTCGCGGCAGCGACGAAGGACGCTGAGACGAGCCCGTGACATCATAGCCTCACCAGCTATCTTACGGTTTAGGTCGGGGGGGGGGGGTGGGAGGATGGCACCCTTTTATATACCTTTCGAAATGAAAGGGAAACAGAAGTGAACCACGGTGCTTAGTGTAGGTACGCGAAGGCGAGGCGGACGTCGTCGCGGCAGCGATGACGGACGCCGAGACGAGCCTGTGACATCAAAGCCTCACCAGCTTAGTGTAAGCGAAGTCGAGGCAGACTTCGTCGTGGTAGCGACGATGGACGCCGAGACGAGCTCGTGACATCAGAGCCACACCAGCTTAGTGTACGCGAAGTTGAGGCGGGCGTCGTCGCGGCAGCGACGACGGACGCCGAGACGAGCCCGTGACATCAGAGCGTCACCAGCTATCTTAGGGTTTAGGGTGGGGGGGGGGAGGATGGCACCCTTTTATATACCTTTCAAAATGAAAGGGAAACATAAGTGAACCACTGTGCTTAGTGTAGGTACGCGAAGTCGAGGCGGACGTGATCGCGGCAGCGACGACCGACGCCGAGACGAGCCCGTGACATCAAAGCCTCACCAGCTTAGTGTCTGCAAAGTCGAGGCGGACGTCGTCGCGACAGCGACGACGGACGCCGAGACGAGCCCGTGACCTCAAAGCCTCACCAGCTATCTTAGGGTTTAGGGTGAGGGGGGAGGATGGCACCCTTTTATATACCTTTCAAAATGAAAGGGAAACATAAGTGAACCACTGTGCTTAGTGTAGGTACGCGAAGTCGAGGCGGACGTCGTCGCGGCAGCGACGACGGACGCCGAGACGAGCCCGTGACATCAAAGCCTCACCAGCTTAGTGTCTGCAAAGTCGAGGCGGACGTCGTCGCGGCAGCGACGACGGACGCCGAGACGAGCCCGTGACCTCAAAGCCTCACCAGCTATCTTAGGGTTTAGGGTGAGGGGGGAGGATGGCACCCTTTTATATACCATTCAAAATGAAAGGGAAACAGAAGTGAACCACTGTTCTTAGTGTAGGTACGCGAAGTCGAGGCGTACGTCGTCGCGGCAGCGACGACGGACGCCGAGACGAGCCCGTGACATCAAAGCCTCACCAGCTTAGTGTACGCGAAGTCGAGGCGGACGTCGCCGCGGCAGCGACGACGGACGCCGAGATGAGACCGTGACATCAAAGCCTCACCATCTTAGTGTACGCGAAGTCGAGGCGGAAGTCGTCGCGGCAGCGACGACGGACGCCGAGACGAGCCCGTGACATCAAAGCCTCACCAGCTTAGTGTACGCGAAGTCGAGGCAGACGTCGTCGCGGCAGCGACGACGGACGCCGAGATGAGACTGTGACATCAAAACCTCACCAGCTTAGTGTACGCGAAGTCGAGGCGGACGTCGTCGCGGCAGCGACGACAGACGCCGAGACGAGCCCGTGACATCAAAGCCTCACCATCTTAGTGTACACCAAGTCGAGGCGGACGTCGTCGCGGCAGCGACGACGGACGCCGAGACGAGCCCGTGTCATCAAAGCCTCACCATCTTAGTGTACGCGAAGTCGAGGCGGACGTCGTCGCGGCAGCGACGACGGACGCCGAGACGAGCCCGTGACATAAGAGCCTCACCAGCTTACTGTACGAGAAGTCGAGGCCGACGTCGTCGCGGCAACGACGACGGACGCAGAGACAAGCCCGTGACATCAAAGCCTCACCAGCTTGGTGTACGCGAAATCGAGGCGGACGTCGTCGCGGCAGAGACGACGGACGCCGAGACGAGCACGCGACATAAGAGCCTCACCATCTTACTGTACGAGAAGTCGAGGCGGACGTCGTCGCGGCAACGACGACGGACGCAGAGACAAGCCCGTGACATCAAAGCCTCACCAGCTTGGTGTACGCAAAGTCGAGGTGGACGTCGTCGCGGCAGCGACGACGGACGCTGAGACGAGCCCGTGACATCAGAGCCTCACCAGCTATCTTACGGTTTAGGTCGGGGGGGTGGGAGGATGACACCCTTTTATATACCTTTCGAAATGAAAGGGAAACAGAAGTGAACCACTGTGCTTAGTGTAGGTACGCGAAGGCGAGGCGGACGTCGTCGCGGCAGCGATGACGGACGCCGAGACGAGCCTGTGACATCAAAGCCTCACCAGCTTAGTGTACGTGAAGTCGAGGCGGACTTCGTCACGGCAGCGACGACGGACGGCGAGACGAGCCCGTGAAATCAAAGCCTCACCAGCTTAGTGTACGCAAAGTCGAGGTGGACGTCGTCACGGCAGCGACGACGGACGCCGAGACGAGCCCGTGACATCAGAGCCTCACCAGCTTTGTGTACACGAAGTCGAGGCGGACGTCGTCGCGGCAGCGACGACAGACGCCGAGACGAGCCCGTGACATCAGAGCCTCACCATCTTAGTGTACACGAAGTCGAGGCGGACGTCGTCGCGGCAGCGACGACGGACGCCGAGACGAGCCCGTGACATCAGAGGCTCACCAGCTATCTTAGGGTTTAGGGTGGGGGGGGAGGATGGCACCCTTTTATATACCTTTCAAAATGAAAGGGAAACAGAAGTGAACCACTGTGCTTAGTGTAGGTACGCGAAGTCGAGGCATACGTCGTCGCGGCAGCGACGACGGACGCCGAGACGAGCCCGTGACATCAGAGGCTCACCAGCTATCTTAGGGTTTAGGGTGGGGGGGGGAGGATGGCACCTGTTTATATACCTTTCAAAATGAAAGGGAAACAGAAGTGAACCACTGTTCTTAGTGTAGGTACGCGAAGTCGAGGCGTACGTCGTCGCGGCAGCGACGACGGACGCCGAGACGAGCCCGTGACATCAGAGCCTCACCAGCTTAGTGTACGCGAAGTCGAGGCGGACGTCGTCGCGGCAGCGACGACGGACGCCGAGATGAGACCGTGACATCAAAGCCTCACCATCTTAGTGTACGCGAAGTCGAGGCAGACGTCGTCGCGGCAGCGACGACGGACGCCGAGACGAGCCCGTGACATCAAAGCCTCACCAGCTTAGTGTACGCGAAGTCGAGGCAGACGTCGTCGCGGCAGCGACGACGGACGCCGAGATGAGACTGTGACATCAAAGCCTCACCAGCTTAGTGTACGCGAAGTCGAGGCGGACGTCGTCGCGGCAGCGACGACAGACGCCGAGACGAGCCCGTGACATCAAAGCCTCACCATCTTAGTGTACACGAAGTCGAGGCGGACGTCGTCGCGGCAGCGACGACGGACGCCGAGACGAGCCCGTGTCATCAAAGCCTCACCATCTTACTGTACGAGAAATCGAGGCGGACGTCGTCGCGGCAATGACGACGGACGCAGAGACGAGCCCGTGTCATCAAAGCCTCACCATCTTAGTGTACGCGAAGTCGAGGCGGACGTCGTCGCGGCAGCGACGACGGACGCCGAGACGAGCCCGTGACATAAGAGCCTCACCATCTTACTGTACGAGAAGTCGAGGCGGACGTCGTCGCGGCAACGACGACAGACGCAGAGACAAGCCCGTGACATCAAAGCCTCACCAGCTTAGTGTACGCGAAGTCGAGGCGGACGTCGTCGCGGCAGCGACGACAGACGCCGAGACGAGCCCGTGACATCAAAGCCTCACCATCTTAGTGTACACGAAGTCGAGGCGGACGTCGTCGCGGCAGCAACGACGGACGCCGAGACGAGCCCGTGTCATCAAAGCCTCACCATCTTAGTGTACGCGAAGTCGAGGCGGACGTCGTCGCGGCAGCGACGACGGACGCCGAGACGAGCCCGTGACATAAGAGCCTCACCAGTTTACTGTACGAGAAGTCGAGTCCGACGTCGTCGCGGCAACGACGACGGACGCAGAGACAAGCCCGTGACATCAAAGCCTCACCAGCTTGGTGTACGCGAAGTCGAGGCGGACGTCGTCGCGGCAGCGACGACGGACACCGAGACGAGCCCGCGACATAAGAGCCTCACCATCTTACTGTACGAGAAGTCGAGGCGGACGTCGTCGCGGCAACGACGACGGATGCAGAGACAAGCCCGTGACATCAAAGCCTCACCATCTTGGTGTACGCAAAGTCGAGGTGGACGTCGTCGCGGTAGCGACGACGGACGCTGAGACGAGCCCGTGACATCAGAGCCTCACCAGCTATCTTACGGTTTAGGTCGGGGGGGGTGGGAGGATGACACCCTTTTATATACCTTTCAAAATGAAAGGGAAACAGAAGTGAACCACTGTTCTTAGTGTAGGTACGCGAAGTCGAGGCGTACGTCGTCGCGGCAGCGACGACGGACGCCGAGATGAGCCCGTGACATCAGAGCCTCACCAGCTTAGTGTACGCGAAGTCGAGGCGGACGTCGTCGCGGCAGCGACGACGGACGCCGAGATGAGACCGTGACATCAAAGCCTCACCATCTTAGTGTACGCGAAGTCGAGGCAGACGTCGTCGCGGCAGCGACGACGGACGCCGAGACGAGCCCGTGACATCAAAGCCTCACCAGCTTAGTGTACGCGAAGACGAGGCAGACGTCGTCGCGGCAGCGACGACGGACGCCGAGATGAGACTGTGACATCAAAGCCTCACCAGCTTAGTGTACGCGAAGTCGAGGCGGACGTCGTCGCGGCAGCGACGACAGACGCCGAGACGAGCCCGTGACATCAAAGCCTTGTAGGGGAACGCGGCAGAAAACAAAAAATTTCCGCACTACGAACAGCCCAGGACCACTATGGAGACTGCATACAAGGTTTTTGATCTGATCGTTACCGACTCGAAGCGCAGCGGACGTAGAGTCGATGTAGATCGTCGGTGCAGATCCCCGCAGCTAGGATTTACAACCTCCCAACCGCGAGAATGTATTCCCTCGTCTGCTCCTCGGACAGCGCTCAGGGAGGCGGTCGGACAGTCCCTCGGACGATGTCACGGACAGCCCTTCGGGAGGCCCCTCGAAACTCGATCGGTAACTCGGACAGCCCTTCGGGAGGACCCTTGAAACTCGAACGATAATTTGGACAGCCCTTCGGGAGGACCCTCGAACAGCCCCTCGGGCAAAAGATCGAAACTACGACCTCTCTACGGGGTTGCACACATACGGTGTCATCTATCCGGCAGGGCTTCGCCGTCCAGAACTAGTTCCTGCCGGAACCCAGACAGCCTTTCGGCTCTACGAAACTATTTCGTGTGAGGGAGAGAAGAAGCCAGATAATTGCATGGCATGTGTTGAGAACTCAAGTGAGAGCTTGGATCAAGGATATGGGGCTGCCCTCACACCTCTATTTATAGGAAACCCAAGGGGGCTTTCTTGGCTCCCAAGTCCTTCTAGAAGGCTTTCCAAAAATATCTCAAGTAGTACTTTTTACTATTCATGACACCACTTTTTCGCGTCCGAAAATTCCGAAAATATTTCTGTGGGTCTTAGAATAATTCCAACACCCACTAAAATGATTTTGGGCGCATTCCGAAACAATTCCGGATTAGTGATTTTCATCTGCGAAAAACAACCTAAGCATTTCCGGCAGCTCCGGAACATTTCCGGCAGCTCCGAAATATTTCCGAAAAAAATATTTTAATCTTTTCTCCAGAAAAATTCCAGAAGTTACCAGAACAATTCTGGCACTCTCCAAAATTACCAGGTGCTCTCCGAAACCTTTTCGGCTTAGTGGTTTACCCCGAAACAACTTTTCGGTTTTCTCTCTCGGAACTTTTCCGCCGTCTCCGAAACCTTTCCGGTGACTTTATCTCAGACTCCCTGTCTAGTATTCAACAGATAGATGACCCTTAAGCGTGTGACCCTGTAGGTTCGATGAAGTATAGACATGACCGGAACACTTTCCGATCAATGATCAATAGCGGAACCGAGGACATCCATATTGATCCCTATACCCATACGAAGAATTATTCGAGTGAACCTTTTGTTGCTGTGTGCTATTCCTGTTGCTTCGCGATATATTACAAATACCCGAGGTGAGACTTATTGGCATCCCCGTGAATCAACAACTTGTCCACTATGCCAGTTACCTCGTTCCTGGTATTGTTCTCTTTTCTCGTTCCCGCGTTCCGGCATCCCTGTGATCAAATCACACTGTGTCTGGCCAGACGATGGTGGATACCGTAACACCGAGAGGGCCCTAAGAATATCTCTCCAACGACGGAGGAGCAAATCCCAATCTCGAGCTACCTAGTTCCTTGTCATACTTTTCCGTGAACCCGCAAGCTGCCGTAATAGCCACCCTTTTACAGATGACGTTTAACAAAACCCCAAAGTTCACGAAGTAAGTACGAAGGAACTCGATACTCTCATGGTCTAAGGAATTATGCAAACGCACAACTTTCTCTGTGTTATTAACCATTAACTTGTGACGAATGTATCTCATAGCATAACATCAATTCGGGTCGATTCAACACAAATGTTCTTCTAACATTGTGCCCTCAAAATTGCCGGCATAGTCATACCCATGATCAGGAAAACAGAACCATCATGCAACACTTGAGCTAGTCTTAGAGGCGAGACTAGGAATATATATTTTTTATCCTTTTATTATTCCACACGTGCATATGAGTCTTCCTCCGAGCCTCGTGGTTATTGCAGACTCGAGAACCATAGCAGTTATAGCATGGAATATAAACATAATTAGGAACATGGGGATAAATAATAACATTTATTATTGCCTCTAGGGCATATCTCCTACAGACTCCCACTTGCACTAGAGTCAATAATCTAGTCAATGCTAATGCACTTTACACCTACGGCATACTGGTGTAAAATATGCTTCACATGTGGTATAGCCTGATGTCCAACGGATCTGACAATTTCAACTCCGTGTGTATCTTTGCATATCCTCGCGTTTTCACGCTTTCACAAAATTCATATTTTGTGTGGACTTGGCTTTGTATATATGCGAATCACTGGTCGAACCTTGATTCCTCAGACTGAGCTATGGAGCAACTATCTTCAATAGTGTTCCATTGACCAAAGCCATATTGGAACCATACTAAGTTCATGAATGAACTATATGATTCAACATTTTCTTTGTTGCTTCTAAAGCAGCAACATACATAGCCATTTGTTATAGAATTTCGCCACAGTAACCTATTATGAACAATTCCAACTTACTGTGCCACCATATTGTGTATTACACACAAAAAAACTTTAACTCAAATCGAAAATCGCATGGAGCATTGATGAAGACCGTATCGATGTAATTACTTACAACAAGTACTTCATAATCTCTTCTTGCGAGAAAACATGTCATCAGTGCTACTTTAGTACTCAATGACATTTTTCACTGTTGTCCCACGATCAGTTCTTTGATCACTTTGGTATCTATACTCGCAACAACTTTGGAGTATTGGACATATCTGGTTGTTTTACATACCATGGAATACATGATTAATCCCAACACGAAGGTGTGTGGAATCTCCATCATGTAATTTGCTCATCAGTGTTTTGGGACACTGAGTCTTGCAAAAACTCTTTCCATGTGACTTTGGCAAGAATCACTCCTTGTCGTTTTTAATGCTAAATTGTTTTGGCATCTTGTCAGTATGTATTTTGGCTTAGCCCTATTAGGCAATTATATCTCTTAGATAATTATGCCTAATATCAAGGCTACTTAACCCAAGCACTTCATCAAAAAACTATTTTCAATGAAGTCCTAATTCATGTCAAGAAATTTATATTATTTCCAATTAACAATGTTTCAAGCACACACAAGGTTTTTAGAAATATTATTATGCTCCCACTTACTTTCTTGCAATCACAAGCATCTTCGTTATCCATTGATGAAATCAAACTCTTTTGACTATTTCATCAAAAACGAAGATTCCAACTCCATTATGCTCTCTTTTGTCCATCGCAGGAACTCTGAAGTTTGCATACTTACTAGCATCCTCTGGACTGACAAAATACCTTGGACTGTATCTCCAAGGCAGTATTTCCATCTCATGGAAATCCTTTTGGCATCCATGTTTCTTATCTCATGAATGAAATACGTATTAATTGCTAGTTTAACCCGAACCGACTTTAAGCATCGCTACGGAGAGACAATCTCGCCGTAGTTAATTCCTTGAAATTGTTATAAGCAACAAGTCGAGCTTTATGGATAAAACATTTTTATCCGTATCAGTTTATAGTTCCATTAATATTCGTTAGACTCTAAGTCTTCCGAATGGTCCATCAAGATACAATCTTGAATTACGTATATGGAAACTATCTCGGATTTGTATTGGCATTTAGCCAATTCCGGAGTCAGGGCCCATCATCGCTTCCTTGATTATCGTAGGTATGATGTTGTCTAACAACAATATCTCGTTTGCGCACCTGAGAGGTTTGCACGAGTTTTGCCTACGTGGCTCAGTTGCAAGTTTGACCGAAGTCCATACATCTCATGTAGAGGCTTCCGTATCAGTTGCAGTAGGAAACTCTGGAATCACTTCCAAGGTTCCTTTCCTTTGATCTGATGACGAAGATACTGTTATCTCGTCGAGTTGCACTGTCCTCCCACTCACATTTTTTCAAGAACCATTCTCTTTAAAAGCATACCGTTCTTTGTGGCAAAACCTTTTGCCTCGGTATAGTGGTGGAGGAATTCCCAATAATTTGGGATAACCTACAAAGTAGCACTTGTCTGATTTGGAATAGGTTTGTAAACAGTTTACACAATCCCCATATTCCAAATGTTAAGAAAAGATAAAACATGGTTGGGCGTACCATACCATGGCGTCATTTCAACAGACCTGATGGCGCTCCTTTCAGTGTAAAAGCCGTAGTCTCTAAAGCATTACATTAAAAGGGATAATGGCAAATTGATTTATGTCATCTTTAATCTTACCATGTCATAAATGGTTTGATTACATCTTCAAGGACATTCCACTTGCAGTGGTGTTCCGGGAGGTGCAAGTTATGAAAGCTCTTTTCACAACTCATCAGACATTGGCTAAACTTGTAACTCAAAAATTCCTTTCTGCAATCGAATTGTAGAAACATAATTTTCTTGTCACAATAACTTTCACTTCATTTTTGAAAACCTTTCGAATGATTTCAAAAGATCCAGACTTACGTCTCATCAAGTAAATATCCATATATCTACTTGAGTCTTTTCTGAAGATAGATAAATCCACTACTAACAACATTTAACGGACTACACACATCAAATGTATGATCACCAATAAGTTTGTTGTTCGTTCCTCATGGCCTGTGAACGGTATTTCAGTCACTTAACTTTTCGGACGAAAGTTGCAAGTGTGAGATGATTCATAATCAAATGACTTCAAAATCCATCATTATGGAATTTCTCCATGCGGGTTTCTCCAATGTGACCAAATGCAGTGCCACACATATGTGGTATTCTTTTAGTCTTTCGACATTTAGCGTCATTGTTATGGATGTATCATATTACCATCAATATTCGTAACATACATCCCATCCCCGATGGAAGCATGGCCCTTTATGTTATTCATAATACTGAACAACAATTGTTCTTTTATGAACAACCTTCTTGCAACATACTTTATGCAATGGGCTAGAGTGTATAAAACTCTAAAACGAATTATGAAAATAAATACAGATGGTGATACACCGATGGAAGGTATAGTAACTTTTACTATGTTCCCAGCGCGTATCTAAAACTCATTACTGGCAAGTCTTTTAGGCCGTAGTGGTTCTTGCATCGAGTTGCAACAGAATGCAATCGAGCGGGTATTCCTGTGATCAACTTTTAATCATAATACCCAAGAATTATGGACTAACTGTTTAATCACAATTCCCAAGAACTATTTATTTTTGACCAGCCTTCCATACATCAATAACTTTCATGACTTTTATACATGAGCTGGACATTCCAGTCTTCTTTCTTTTTGCCCTTATACTTTTAACAGTTTAACTTTCAATATATTTCTCCTACTCTCAGAAGAAGCACCCAACTTTAAGAGTGGCGTTAGCCCCGGACTTCCTAGGCGTGTGAGTCATACTAACACCCTTTGGACATTTCCTTTCTCTTTAAGTTGTTTGTTTTATTCACCTTCATCATATGACAGGCGTTCTTCTGGATCCCTCTCTTATCAGTCAAATGCCCAGTAAACACTTTACTAATACTTTGCAAACAAATATTGCTTTGGATATCTCATATCTTTTAGCCTTTGTCTGTATCTGAAAACAATTTTCAGTTCCATGAATATTACATAACTATCCCAAACTTGTGAAGTTCGGGTCTTATGGAAGCAAACGTATTGCACTTGACCACAATGGAATTCTAGCTTTTGGATCGAAGGACGAGAGTCACATCATCCATAGCATTAGCGGGAGGACACCGAAAGCATGCGATAGGACAAAATCCTTCTCGGCACTCTTGAGGACAATCCTCGCATTACGTTACCAACCGTAAAGTTTTAACCAGATATTTAACAGCTTATTCAATTTTAATAGGGAAGGTGGAAACGCGAGCCATTATTCTACAACTATTAGCAAATTATACTTAGACAGTGTTCATAATTAATTGCACTCAGAATTAAACAAGTTAATTCTAAAATGCGCTCCCACTCAAATCAATATCTCTCAAAATTGATTATGAGTGATTCAAGATCCAAATATCAATACAACGCCATAGAATCATCATCTCATGACGAGGATTTTGATTTGGTAGGCCAACTTGCCGATCACATCTCTATGTGACTCTTGTTCATCTTTCGATGCGTGTGTTCCGAGCTCAGGACGATCCTGCCATGAACGTCAAGACAACCAAGTGATCTTGCTGCGAGGTCTGACCTCACCCGCCTTACATTTCTCCAGTCGTTCGTACCCATGCATCCATGGCGCACCCCGAAAGGATAGATGCTGTGACGGTGCTACATTTGGGAGAACACTAACTACTTGATATTTTAAGTGAGAGATCACCCTAATAAAAGGCGACTACCGCGCAATCAAGAAGGGTGCAACTTAAGGGATAAACATCTCAGGTAATTTATAATTGCATGATATGGTATAGCCCCTTCTGACGGAGAAGTCAAGTATTTCTTCGTCTTTGGCATTTGCGTCGGAGTTCACCTTCGCGAAGTTTGCCACCACCTTGTCGATGCACCAAATAATATTGCTATCTTTATAGCTAATAAAATAAGTGCATTACATAAGGTTGACTCGCAGGTCATTAAAGTGACAATCATATGGCTCCAGCCATCATGCCGAATCATGACACGCAGGTCATGTTAATAAACTTACATTATATAGTCATCTCATACATAATCAAATTAATATGAGCTTTGCTATACCACGTCACATGCACATCCTGCAAAACCAAGTTAGACGCCTCTAATCGGTTTATGCAAAATTTTATTTTACGTGGCTTCTAAGGTTTTGACTTAAACCGCAGCTACCAACGTTTATCATCAAGCATGACTATTCAAGTCGCTAGATTAACTTTGCGGGGTGTATGAAACACGAGATAATAAAATCTCGAGCCCCATACTGAACTTCGTCATACGCGTGATCCCCGTGCAGATCATATCTGCATTGCCCTTTAGTCTGCAGAATTTCTTCTTTCTCTAACTATGGTGGAATTCAACGAACTGTTAGCACTTCTTTGATCAATCAGGATCGCAGATTGCCAGAACTTTGAAACTCCACCATACTGTTATTGAGATCAGAAATACACAAATTCCAGGGAAGCAACAAGAACATCGGGTAACAGATTTCATCTGCCACCCGCATAAATAATTTTCAGCAATAGATCTGATCTACTCCAAAATTATATTATGCAATACCCATACATCTCTATGTATTCTAGATCGCAACATGCATCTACGCATAGCACGGCTCTGATGCCACTGTAGGGGAACGCGGCAGAAAACAAAAAATTTCCGCACTACGAACAGCCCAGGACCACTATGGAGACTGCATACAAGGTTTTTGATCTGATCGTTACCGACTCGAAGCGCAGCGGACGTAGAGTCGATGTAGATCGTCGGTGCAGATCCCCGCAGCTAGGATTTACAACCTCCCAACCGCGAGAATGTATTCCCTCGTCTGCTCCTCGGACAGCGCTCAGGGAGGCGGTCGGACAGTCCCTCGGACGATGTCACGGACAGCCCTTCGGGAGGCCCCTCGAAACTCGATCGGTAACTCGGACAGCCCTTCGGGAGGACCCTTGAAACTCGAACGATAATTTGGACAGCCCTTCGGGAGGACCCTCGAACAGCCCCTCGGGCAAAAGATCGAAACTACGACCTCTCTACGGGGTTGCACACATACGGTGTCATCTATCCGGCAGGGCTTCGCCGTCCAGAACTAGTTCCTGCCGGAACCCAGACAGCCTTTCGGCTCTACGAAACTATTTCGTGTGAGGGAGAGAAGAAGCCAGATAATTGCATGGCATGTGTTGAGAACTCAAGTGAGAGCTTGGATCAAGGATATGGGGCTGCCCTCACACCTCTATTTATAGGAAACCCAAGGGGGCTTTCTTGGCTCCCAAGTCCTTCTAGAAGGCTTTCCAAAAATATCTCAAGTAGTACTTTTTACTATTCATGACACCACTTTTTCGCGTCCGAAAATTCCGAAAATATTTCTGTGGGTCTTAGAATAATTCCAACACCCACTAAAATGATTTTGGGCGCATTCCGAAACAATTCCGGATTAGTGATTTTCATCTGCGAAAAACAACCTAAGCATTTCCGGCAGCTCCGGAACATTTCCGGCAGCTCCGAAATATTTCCGAAAAAAATATTTTAATCTTTTCTCCAGAAAAATTCCAGAAGTTACCAGAACAATTCTGGCACTCTCCAAAATTACCAGGTGCTCTCCGAAACCTTTTCGGCTTAGTGGTTTACCCCGAAACAACTTTTCGGTTTTCTCTCTCGGAACTTTTCCGCCGTCTCCGAAACCTTTCCGGTGACTTTATCTCAGACTCCCTGTCTAGTATTCAACAGATAGATGACCCTTAAGCGTGTGACCCTGTAGGTTCGATGAAGTATAGACATGACCGGAACACTTTCCGATCAATGATCAATAGCGGAACCGAGGACATCCATATTGATCCCTATACCCATACGAAGAATTATTCGAGTGAACCTTTTGTTGCTGTGTGCTATTCCTGTTGCTTCGCGATATATTACAAATACCCGAGGTGAGACTTATTGGCATCCCCGTGAATCAACAACTTGTCCACTATGCCAGTTACCTCGTTCCTGGTATTGTTCTCTTTTCTCGTTCCCGCGTTCCGGCATCCCTGTGATCAAATCACACTGTGTCTGGCCAGACGATGGTGGATACCGTAACACCGAGAGGGCCCTAAGAATATCTCTCCAACGACGGAGGAGCAAATCCCAATCTCGAGCTACCTAGTTCCTTGTCATACTTTTCCGTGAACCCGCAAGCTGCCGTAATAGCCACCCTTTTACATATGACGTTTAACAAAACCCCAAAGTTCACGAAGTAAGTACGAAGGAACTCGATACTCTCATGGTCTAAGGAATTATGCAAACGCACAACTTTCTCTGTGTTATTAACCATTAACTTGTGACGAATGTATCTCATAGCATAACATCAATTCGGGTCGATTCAACACAAATGTTCTTCTAACATTGTGCCCTCAAAATTGCCGGCATAGTCATGCCCATGATCAGGAAAACAGAACCATCATGCAACACTTGAGCTAGTCTTAGAGGCGAGACTAGGAATATATATTTTTTATCCTTTTATTATTCCACACGTGCATATGAGTCTTCCTCCGAGCCTCGTGGTTATTGCAGACTCGAGAACCATAGCAGTTATAGCATGGAATATAAACATAATTAGGAACATGGGGATAAATAATAACATTTATTATTGCCTCTAGGGCATATCTCCTACAAGCCTCACCATCTTAGTGTACACGAAGTCGAGGCGGACGTCGTCGCGGCAGCGACGACGGACGCCGAGACGAGCCCGTGTCATCAAAGCCTCACCATCTTACTGTACGAGAAGTCGAGGCGGACGTCGTCGCGGCAATGACGACGGACGCAGAGACGAGCCCGTGTCATCAAAGCCTCACCATCTTAGTGTACGCGAAGTCGAGGCGGACGTCGTCGCGGCAGCGACGACGGACGCCGAGACGAGCCCGTGACATAAGAGCCTCACCATCTTACTGTACGAGAAGTCGAGGCGGACGTCGTCGCGGCAACGACGACAGACGCAGAGACAAGCCCGTGACATCAAAGCCTCACCAGCTTAGTGTACGCGAAGTCGAGGCGGACGTCGTCGCGGCAGCGACGACAGACGCCGAGACGAGCCCGTGACATCAAAGCCTCACCATCTTAGTGTACACGAAGTCGAGGCGGACGTCGTCACGGCAGCGACGACGGACGCCGAGACGAGCCCGTGTCATCAAAGCCTCACCATCTTAGTGTACGCGAAGTCGAGGCGGACGTCGTCGCGGCAGCGACGATGGACGCCGAGACGATCCCGTGACATAAGAGCCTCACCAGCTTACTGTACGAGAAGTCGAGTCCGACGTCGTCGCGGCAACGACGACGGACGCAGAGACAAGCCTGTGACATCAAAGCCTCACCAGCTTGGTGTACGCGAAGTCGAGGCGGACGTCGTCGCGGCAGCGACGACGGACACCGAGACGAGCCCGCGACATAAGAGCCTCACCATCTTACTGTACGAGAAGTCGAGGCGGACGTCGTCGCGGCAACGACGACGGATGCAGAGACAAGCCCGTGACATCAAAGCCTCACCAGCTTGGTGTACGCAAAGTCGAGGTGGACGTCGTCGCGGCAGCGACGACGGACGCTGAGACGAGCCCGTGACATCAGAGCCTCACCAGCTATCTTACGGTTTAGGTCGGGGGGGTGGGAGGATGACACCCTTTTATATACCTTTCGAAATGAAAGGGAAACAGAAGTGAACCACTGTTCTTAGTGTAGGTACGCGAAGGCGAGGCGGACGTCGTCGCGGCAGCGATGACGGACGCCGAGACGAGCCTGTGACATCAAAGCCTCACCAGCTTAGTGTACGTGAAATCGAGGCGGACTTCGTCACGGCAGCGACGACGGACGGCGAGACGAGCCCGTGAAATCAGAGCCTCACCAGCTTAGTGTACGCGAAGTCGAGGTGGACGTCGTCGCGGCAGCGACGACGGACGCCGAGACGAGCCCGTGACATCAGAGCCTCACCAGCTTAGTGTACGCGAAGTGGACGCGGACGTCGTCGTGGCAGCGACGACGGACGCCGAGACGAGCCTGTGTCATCAAAGCCTCACCATCTTAGTGTACGCGAAGTCGAGGCGTGCCGCGACGACGGACGCCGAGACGAGCCCGTGACATTAGAGCCTCACCATCTTACTGTACGAGAAGTCGAAGCGGACGTCGTCGCGGCAACGACGACGGACGCAGAGACAAGCCCGTGACATCAAAGACTCACCAGCTTGGTGTACGCGAAGTCGAGGTGGACGTCGTCGCGGCAGCGACGACGGACGCTGAGACGAGCCCGTGACATCAAAGCCTCACCAGCTATCTTACGGTTTAGGTCGGGGGGGGTGGGAGGATGGCACCCTTTATATACCTTTCGAAATGAAAGGGAAACAGAAGTGAACCACTGTGCTTAGTGTAGGTACGCGAAGGCGAGGCGGACGTCGTCGAGGCAGCGATGATGGACGCTGAGACGAGCCTGTGACATCAAAGCCTCACCAGCTTAGTGTACGCGAAGTCGAGGTGGACGTCGTCGCGGCAGCGACGACGGACGCCGAGACGAGCCCGTGACATCAGAGCCTCACCAGCTTTGTGTACGCGAAGTCGAGGCGGACGTCGTCGCGGCAGCGACGACAGACGCCGAGACGAGCCCGTGACATCAAAGCCTCACCATCTTAGTGTACACGAAGTCGAGGCGGACGTCGTCGCTGCAGCGAAGACGGACGCCGAGACGAGTCCGTGACATCAGAGGCTCACCAGCTATCTTAGTGTTTAGGGTGGGGGGGAGGATGGCACCCTTTTATATACCTTTCGAAATGAAAGGGAAACAAAAGTGATCCACTGTGGTTAGTGTAGGTACGCGAAGTCGAGGCGGACGTCGTCGTGGCAGCGACGACGGACGCCGAGACGAGCCCGTGAAATCAAAGCCTCACCATCTTAGTGTAAGCGAAGTCGAGGCAGACTTCGTCGCGGCAGCGACGATGGACGCCGAGACGAGCTCGTGACATCAGAGCCACACCAGCTTAGTGTACGCGAAGTTGAGGCGGGCGTCGTCGCTGCAGCGACGACGGACGCTGAGACGAGTCCGTGACATCAGAGCCTCACCAGCTTAGTGTACGCGAAGTCGAGGCGGACATCGTCGCGGCAGCGACGACGGATGTCGAGACGAGCCCGTGACATCAGAGCGTCACCAGCTATCTTAAGGTTTAGGGTGGGGGGGGAGGATGGCACCCTTTTATATACCTTTCAAAATGAAAGGGACACATAAGTGAACCACTGTGCTTAGTGTAGGTACGCGAAGTCGAGGCGGACGTCGTCGCAGCAGCGACGACGGACGCCGAGACGAGCCCGTGACATCAAAGCCTCACAAGCTTAGTGTCTGCAAAGTCGAGGCGGACGTCGTCGCGGCAGCGACGACGGGCGCCGAGACGAGCCCGTGACCTCAAAGCCTCACCAGCTATCTTAGGGTTTAGGGTGAGGTGGGAGGATGGCACCCTTTTATATACCTTTCAAAATGAAAGGGAAACAGAAGTGAACCACTGTTCTTAGTGTAGGTACGCGAAGTCGAGGCGTACGTCGTCGCGGCAGCGACGACGGACGCCGAGACGAGCCCGTGACATCAAAGCCTCACCAGCTTAGTGTACGCGAAGTCGATTCGTCATGCCGAGACGAGCCCGTGACATCAAAGCCTCACCAGCTTAGTGTACGCGAAGTCGAGGCGGACTTCGTCACGGCAGCGACGACGGACGCCGAGACGAGCCCGTGACATCAGAGCCTCACCAGCTTTGTGTACGCGAAGTCGAGGCGGACATCGTCGCGGCAGCGACGACAGACGCCGAGACGAGCCCGTGACATCAAAGCCTCACCATCTTAGTGTACACGAAGTCGAGGCGGACGTCGTCGCGGCAGCGACGACGGACGCCGAGACGAGCCCGTGACATCAGAGGCTCACCAGCTATCTTAGGGTTTAGGGTGGGGGGGGGGAGGATGGCACCCTTTTATATACCTTTCGAAATGAAAGGGAAACAAAAGTGATCCACTGTGGTTAGTGTAGGTACGCGAAGTCGAGGCGGACGTCGTCGTGGCAGCTACGACGGACGCCGAGACGAGCCCGTGAAATCAAAGCCTCACCATCTTAGTGTAAGCGAAGTCGAGGCAGACTTCGTCGCGGCAGCGACGATGGACGCCGAGACGAGCTCGTGACATCAGAGCCACACCAGCTTAGTGTACGCGAAGTTGAGGCGGGCGTCGTCGCTGCAGCGACAACGGACGCTGAGACGAGTCCGTGACATCAGAGCCTCACCAGCTTAGTGTACGCGAAGTCGAGGCGGACATCGTCGCGGCAGCGACGACGGACGCCGAGACGAGCCCGTGACATCAGAGCGTCACCAGCTATCTTAGGGTTTAGGATGGCACCCTTTTATATACCTTTCAAAATGAAAGGGAAACATAAGTGAACCACTATGCTTAGTGTAGGTACGCGAAGTCGAGGCGGACGTCGTCGCGGCAGCGACGACGGACGCCGAGACGAGCCCGTGACATCAAAGCCTCACCAGCTTAGTGTCTGCAAAGTCGAGGCGGACGTCGTCGCGGGAGCGACTACGGACGCCGAGACGAGCCCGTGACCTCAAAGCCTCACCAGCTATCTTAGGGTTTAGGGTGAGGGGGGAGGATGGCCCCCTTTTATATACCTTTCAAAATGAAAGGGAAACAGAAGTGAACCACTGTGCTTAGTGTAGGTACGCGAAGTCGAGGCGGGCGTCGTCGCTGCAGCGACGACGGACGCCGAGACGAGCCCGTGACATCAAAGCCTCACCAGCTTAGTGTACGCGAAGTCGAGGCGGACGTCGTCGCGGCAGCGACGACGGACGCCGAGATGAGACTGTGACATCAAAGCCTCACCAGCTTAGTGTACGCGAAGTCGAGGCGGACGTCGTCGCGGCAGCGACGACGGACGCCGAGACGAGCCCGTGACATCAGAGGCTCACCAGCTATCTTAGGGTTTAGGGTGCGGGGGGGGAGGATGGCACCCTTTTATATACCTTTCGAAATGAAAGGGAAACAAAAGTGATCCACTGTGGTTAGTGTAGGTACGCGAAGTCGAGGCGGACGTCGTCGTGGCAGCGACGACGGACGCCGAGACGAGCCCGTGAAATCAAAGCCTCACCATCTTAGTGTAAGCGAAGTCGAGGCAGACTTCGTCGCGGCAGCGACGATGGACGCCGAGACGAGCTCGTGACATCAGAGCCACACCAGCTTAGTGTACGCGAAGTTGAGGCGGGCGTCGTCGCTGCAGCGACAACGGACGCTGAGACGAGTCCGTGACATCAGAGCCTCACCAGCTTAGTGTACGCGAAGTCGAGGCGGACATAGTCGCGGCAGCGACGACGGACGCCGAGACGAGCCCGTGACATCAGAGCGTCACCAGCTATCTTAGGGTTTAGGGTGAGGGGGGAGGATGGCACCCTTTTATATACCTTTCAAAATGAAAGGGAAACATAAGTGAACCACTGTGCTTAGTGTAGGTACGCGAAGTCGAGGCGGACGTCGTCGCGGCAGCGACGACGGACGCCGAGACGAGCCCGTGACATCAAAGCCTCACCAGCTTAGTGTCTGCAAAGTCGAGGCGGACGTCGTCGCGGGAGCGACGACGGACGCCGAGACGAGCCCGTGACCTCAAAGCCTCACCAGCTATCTTAGGGTTTAGGGTGAGGGGGGAGGATGGCACCCTTTTATATACCTTTCAAAATGAAAGGGAAACAGAAGTGAACCACTGTTCTTAGTGTAGGTACGCGAAGTCGAGGCGTACGTCGTCGCGGCAGCGACGACGGACGCCGAGACGAGCCCGTGACATGAAAGCCTCACCAGCTTAGTGTACGCGAAGTCGATTCGTCACGCCGAGATGAGCCCGTGACATCAAAGCCTCACCAGCTTAGTGTACGCGACGTCGAGGCGGACTTCGTCACGGCAGCGACGACGGACGGCGAGACGAGCCCGTGAAATCAGAGCCTCACCAGCTTAGTGTACGCGAAGTCGAGGTGGACGTCGCTGTTGTTAGTGTAGGTACGCGAAGTCGAGGCGGACGTCGTCGTGGCAGCGACGACGGACGCCGAGACGAGCCCGTGAAATCAAAGCCTCAACATCTTAGTGTAAGCGAAGTCGAGGCAGACTTCGTCGCGGCAGCGACGATGGACGCCGAGACGAGCTCGTGACATCTGAGCCACACCAGCTTAGTGTACGCGAAGTTGAGGCGTGCGTCGTCGCTGCAGCGACGACGGACGCTGAGACGAGTCCGTGACATCAGAGCCTCACCAGCTTAGTGTACGCGAAGTCGAGGCGGACATCGTCGCGGCAGCGACGACGGACGCCGAGACGAGCCCGTGACATCAGAGCGTCACCAGCTATCTTAGGGTTTAGGGTGGGGGGGGAGGATGGCACCCTTTTATATACCTTTCAAAATGAAAGGGAAATATAAGTGAACCACTGTGCTTAGTGTAGGTACGCGAAGTCGAGGCGGACGTCGTCGCGGCAGCGACGACGGACGCCGAGACGAGCCCGTGACATCAAAGCCTCACCAGCTTAGTGTCTGCAAAGTCGAGGCGGACGTCGTCGCGGGAGCGACGACGGACGCCGAGACGAGCCCGTGACCTCAAAGCCTCACCAGCTATCTTAGGGTTTAGGGTGAGGGGGGAGGATGGCACCCTTTTATATACCTTTCAAAATGAAAGGGAAACAGAAGTGAACCACTGTTCTTAGTGTAGGTACGCGAAGTCGAGGCGTACGTCGTCGCGGCAGCGACGACGGACGCCGAGACGAGCCCGTGACATCAAAGCCTCACCAGCTTAGTGTACGCGAAGTCGATTCGTCACGCCGAGACGAGCCCGTGACATCAAAGCCTCACCAGCTTAGTGTACGCGAAGTCGAGGCGGACTTCGTCACGGCAGCGACGACGGACGGCGAGAAGAGCCCGTGAAATCAGAGCCTCACCAGCTTAGTGTACGCGAAGTCGAGGTGGACGTCGCTGTGGTTAGTGTAGGTACGCGAAGTCGAGGCGGACGTCGTCGTGGCAGCGACGACGGACGCCGAGACGAGCCCGTGAAATCAAAGCCTCAACATCTTAGTGTAAGCGAAGTCGAGGCAGACTTCGTCGCGGCAGCGACGATGGACGCCGAGACGAGCTCGTGACATCTGAGCCACACCAGCTTAGTGTACGCGAAGTTGAGGCGGGCGTCGTCGCTGCAGCGACAACGGACGCTGAGACGAGTCCGTGACATCAGAGCCTCACCAGCTTAGTGTACGCGAAGTCGAGGCGGACATCGTCGCGGCAGCGACGACGGACGCCGAGACGATCCCGTGACATCAGAGCGTCACCAGCTATCTTAGGGTTTAGGGTGGGGGGGGAGGATGGCACCCTTTTATATACCTTTCAAAATGAAAGGGAAACATAAGTGAACTACTGTGCTTAGTGTAGGTACGCGAAGTCGAGGCGGACGTCGTCGCGGCAGCGACGACGGACGCCGAGACGAGCCCGTGACATCAAAGCCTCACCAGCTTAGTGTCTGCAAAGTCGAGGCGGACGTCGTCGCGGGAGCGACGACGGACGCCGAGACGAGCCCGTGACCTCAAAGCCTCACCAGCTATCTTAGGGTTTAGGGTGAGGGGGGAGAATGGCACCCTTTTATATACCTTTCAAAATGAAAGGGAAACAGAAGTGAACCACTGTTCTTAGTGTAGGTACGCGAAGTCGAGGCGTACGTCGTCGCGGCAGCGACGACGGACGCCGAGACGAGCCCGTGACATCAAAGCCTCACCAGCTTAGTGTACGCGAAGTCGATTCGTCACGACGAGACGAGCCCGTGACATCAAAGCCTCACCAGCTTAGTGTACGCGAAGTCGAGGCGGACTTCGTCACGGCAGCGACGACGGACGGCGAGACGAGCCCGTGAAATCAGAGCCTCACCAGCTTAGTGTACGCGAAGTCGAGGTGGACGTCGCTGTGGTTAGTGTAGGTACGCGAAGTCGAGGCGGACGTCGTCGTGGCAGCGACGACGGACGCCGAGACGAGCCCGTGAAATCAAAGCCTCACCATCTTAGTGTAAGCGAAGTCGAGGCAGACTTCGTCGCGGCAGCGACGATGGACGCCGAGACGAGCTCGTGACATCTGAGCCACACCAGCTTAGTGTACGCGAAGTTGAGGCGGGCGTCGTCGCTGCAGCGACAACGGACGCTGAGACGAGTCCGTGACATCAGAGCCTCACCAGCTTAGTGTACGCCAAGTCGAGGCGGACATCGTCGCGGCAGCGACGACGGACGCCGAGACGAGCCCGTGACATCAAAGCCTCACCATCTTAGTGTACACGAAGTCGAGGCGGACGTCGTCGCGGCAGCGACGACGGACGCCGAGACGAGCCCGTGACATCAGAGGCTCACCAGCTATCTTAGGGTTTAGGGTGGGGGGGGGGGAGGATGGCACCCTTTTATATACCTTTCGAAATGAAAGGGAAACAAAAGTGATCCACTGTGGTTAGTGTAGGTACGCGAAGTCGAGGCGGACGTCGTCGTGGCAGCGACGACGGACGCCGAGACGAGCCCGTGAAATCAAAGCCTCACCATCTTAGTGTAAGCGAAGTCGAGGCAGACTTCGTCGCGGCAGCGACGATTGACGCCGAGACGAGCTCGTGACATCAGAGCCACACCAGCTTAGTGTACGCGAAGTTGAGGCGGGCGTCGTCGCTGCAGCGACAACGGACGCTGAGACGAGTCCGTGACATCAGAGCCTCACCAGCTTAGTGTACGCGAAGTCGAGGCGGACATCGTCGCGGCAGCGACGACGGACGCCGAGACGATCCCGTGACATCAGAGCGTCACCAGCTATCTTAGGGTTTAGGGTGGGGGGGGAGGATGGCACCCTTTTATATACCTTTCAAAATGAAAGGGAAACATAAGTGAACTACTGTGCTTAGTGTAGGTACGCGAAGTCGAGGCGGACGTCGTCGCGGCAGCGACGACGGACGCCGATACGAGCCCGTGACATCAAAGCCTCACCAGCTTAGTGTCTGCAAAGTCGAGGCGGACGTCGTCGCGGGAGCGACGACGGACGCCGAGACGAGCCCGTGACCTCAAAGCCTCACCAGCTATCTTAGGGTTTAGGGTGAGGGGGGAGGATGGCACCCTTTTATATACCTTTCAAAATGAAAGGTAAACAGAAGTGAACCACTGTTCTTAGTGTAGGTACGCGAAGTCGAGGCGTATGTCGTCGCGGCAGCGACGACGGACGCCGAGACGAGCCCGTGACATCAAAGCCTCACCAACTTAGTGTACGCGAAGTCGATTCGTCACGCCGAGACGAGCCCGTGACATCAAAGCCTCACCAGCTTAGTGTACGCGAAGTCGAGGCGGACTTCGTCACGGCAGCGACGACGGACGGCGAGACGAGCCCGTGAAATCAGAGCCTCACCAGCTTAGTGTACGCGAAGTCGAGGTGGACGTCGCTGTGGTTAGTGTAGGTACGCGAAGTCGAGGCGGACGTCGTCGTGGCAGCGACGACGGACGCCGAGACGAGCCCGTGAAATCAAAGCCTCAACATCTTAGTGTAAGCGAAGTCGAGGCAGACTTCGTCGCGGCAGCGACGATGGACGCCGAGACGAGCTCGTGACATCTGAGCCACACCAGCTTAGTGTACGCGAAGTTGAGGCGGGCGTCGTCGCTGCAGCGACGACGGACGCTGAGACGAGTCCGTGACATCAGAGCCTCACCAGCTTAGTGTACGCGAAGTCGAGGCGGACATCGTCGCGGCAGCGACGACGGACGCCGAGACGAGCCTGTGACATCAGAGCGTCACCAGCTATCTTAGGGTTTAGGGTGGGGCGGGAGGATGGCACCCTTTTATATACCTTTCAAAATGAAAGGGAAATATAAGTGAACCACTGTGCTTAGTGTAGGTACGCGAAGTCGAGGCGGACGTCGTCGCGGCAGCGACGACGGACGCCGAGACGAGCCCGTGACATCAAAGCCTCACCAGCTTAGTGTCTGCAAAGTCGAGGCGGACGTCGTCGCGGGAGCGACGACGGACGCCGAGACGAGCCCGTGACCTCAAAGCCTCACCAGCTATCTTAGGGTTTAGGGTGAGGGGGGAGGATGACACCCTTTTATATACCTTTCAAAATGAAAGGGAAACAGAAGTGAACCACTGTTCTTAGTGTAGGTACGCGAAGTCGAGGCGTACGTCGTCGCGGCAGCGACGACGGACGCCGAGACGAGCCCGTGACATCAAAGCCTCACCAGCTTAGTGTACGCGAAGTCGATTCGTCACGCCGAGACGAGCCCGTGACATCAAAGCCTCACCAGCTTAGTGTACGCGAAGTCGAGGCGGACTTCGTCACGGCAGCGACGACGGACGGCGAGACGAGCCCGTGAAATCAGAGCCTCACCAGCTTAGTGTACGCGAAGTCGAGGTGGACGTCGCTGTGGTTAGTGTAGGTACGCGAAGTCGAGGCGGACGTCGTCGTGGCAGCGACGACGGACGCCGAGACGAGCCCGTGAAATCAAAGCCTCAACATCTTAGTGTAAGCGAAGTCGAGGCAGACTTCGTCGCGGCAGCGACGATGGACGCCGAGACGAGCTCGTGACATCAGAGGCACACCAGCTTAGTGTACGCGAAGTTGAGGCGGGCGTCGTCGCTGCAGCGACAACGGACGCTGAGACGAGTCCGTGACATCAGAGCCTCACCAGCTTAGTGTACGCGAAGTCGAGGCGGACATCGTCGCGGCAGCGACGACGGACGCCGAGACGAGCCCGTGACATCAAAGCCTCACCATCTTAGTGTACACGAAGTCGAGGCAGACGTCGTCGCGGCAGCGACGACGGACGCCGAGACGAGCCCGTGACATCAGAGGCTCACCAGCTATCTTAGGGTTTAGGGTGGGGGGGGGGAGGATGGCACCCTTTTATATACCTTTCGAAATGAAAGGGAAACAAAAGTGATCCACTGTGGTTAGTGTAGGTACGCGAAGTCGAGGCGGACGTCGTCGTGGCAGCGACGACGGACGCCGAGACGAGCCCGTGAAATCAAAGCCTCACCATCTTAGTGTAAGCGAAGTCGAGGCAGACTTCGTCGCGGCAGCGACGATGGACGCCGAGACGAGCTCGTGACATCAGAGCCACACCAGCTTAGTGTACGCGAAGTTGAGGCGGGCGTCGTCGCTGCAGCGACAACGGACGCTGAGACGAGTCCGTGACATCAGAGCCTCACCAGCTTAGTGTACGCGAAGTCGAGGCGGACATCGTCGCGGCAGCGACTACGGACGCCGAGACAAGCCCGTGACATCAGAGCGTCACCAGCTATCTTAGGGTTTAGGGTGGGGGGGGAGGATGGCACCCTTTTATATACCTTTCAAAATGAAAGGGAAACATAAGTGAACCACTGTGCTTAGTGTAGGTACGCGAGGTCGAGGCGGACGTCGTCGCGGCAGCGACGACGGACGCCGAGACGAGCCCGTGACATCAAAGCCTCACCAGCTTAGTGTCTGCAAAGTCGAGGCGGACGTCGTCGCGGGAGCGACGACGGACGCCGAGACGAGCCCGTGACCTCAAAGCCTCACCAGCTATCTTAGGGTTTAGGGTGAGGGGGGAGGATGGCACCCTTTTATATACCTTTCAAAATGAAAGGGAAACAGAAGTGAACCACTGTTCTTAGTGTAGGTACGCGAAGTCGAGGCGTACGTCGTCGCGGCAGCGACGACGGACGCCGAGACGAGCCCGTGACATCAAAGCCTCACCAGCTTAGTGTACGCGAAGTCGATTCGTCACGCCGAGACGAGCCCGTGACATCAAAGCCTCACCAGCTTAGTGTACGCGAAGTCGAGGCGGACTTCGTCACGGCAGCGACGACGGACGGCGAGACGAGCCCGTGAAATCAGAGCCTCACCAGCTTAGTGTATGCGAAGTCGAGGTGGACGTCGCTGTGGTTAGTGTAGGTACGCGAAGTCGAGGCGGACGTCGTCGTGGCAGCGACGACGGACGCCGAGACGAGCCCGTGAAATCAAAGCCTCAACATCTTAGTGTAAGCGAAGTCGAGGCAGACTTCGTCGCGGCAGCGACGATGGACGCCGAGACGAGCTCGTGACATCTGAGCCACACCAGCTTAGTGTACGCGAAGTTGAGGCGGGCGTCGTCGCTGCAGCGACAACGGACGCTGAGACGAGTCCGTGACATCAGAGCCTCACCAGCTTAGTGTACGCGAAGTCGAGGCGGACATCGTCGCGGCAGCGACGACGGACGCCGAGACGAGCCCGTGACATCAAAGCCTCACCATCTTAGTGTACACGAAGTCGAGGCGGACGTCGTCGCGGCAGCGACGACGGACGCCGAGACGAGCCCGTGACATCAGAGGCTCACCAGCTATCTTAGGGTTTAGGGTGGGGGGGGGGGGGAGGATGGCACCCTTTTATATACCTTTCGAAATGAAAGGGAAACAAAAGTGATCCACTGTGGTTAGTGTAGGTACGCGAAGTCGAGGCGGACGTCGTCGTGGCAGCGACGACGGACGCCGAGACGAGCCCGTGAAATCAAAGCCTCACCATCTTAGTGTAAGCGAAGTCGAGGCAGACTTCGTCGCGGCAGCGACGATGGACGCCGAGACGAGCTCGTGACATCAGAGCCACACCAGCTTAGTGTCCGCGAAGTTGAGGCGGGCGTCGTCGCTGCAGCGACGACGGACGCTGAGACGAGTCCGTGACATCAGAGCCTCACCAGCTTAGTGTACGCGAAATCGAGGCGGACATCGTCGCGGCAGCGACGACGGACGCCGAGACGAGCCCGTGACATCAAAGCCTCACCATCTTAGTGTACACGAAGTCGAGGCGGACGTCGTCGCGGCAGCGACGACGGACGCCGAGACGAGCCCGTGACATCAGAGGCTCACCAGCTATCTTAGGGTTTAGGGTGGGGGGGGGAGGATGGCACCCTTTTATATACCTTTCGAAATGAAAGGGAAACAAAAGTGATCCACTGTGGTTAGTGTAGGTACGCGAAGTCGAGGCGGACGTCGTCGTGGCAGCGACGACGGACGCCGAGACGAGCCCGTGAAATCAAAGCCTCACCATCTTAGTGTAAGAGAAGTCGAGGCAGACTTCGTCGCGGCAGCGACGATGGACGCCGAGACGAGCTCGTGACATCAGAGCCACACCAGCTTAGTGTACGCGAAGTTGAGGCGGGCGTCGTCGCTGCAGCGACAACGGACGCTGAGACGAGTCCGTGACATCAGAGCCTCACCAGCTTAGTGTACGCGAAGTCGAGGCGGACATCGTCGCGGCAGCGACGACGGACGCCGAGACGATCCCGTGACATCAGAGCGTCACCAGCTATCTTAGGGTTTAGGGTGGGGGGGGGAGGATGGCACGCTTTTATATACCTTTCAAAATGAAAGGGAAACATAAGTGAACTACTGTGCTTAGTGTAGGTACGCGAAGTCGAGGCGGACGTCGTCGCGGCAGCGACGACGGACGCCGAGACGAGCCCGTGACATGAAAGCCTCACCAGCTTAGTGTCTGCAAAGTCGAGGCGGACGTCGTCGCGGGAGCGACGACGGTCGCCGAGACGAGCCCGTGACCTCAAAGCCTCACCAGCTATCTTAGGGTTTAGGGTGAGGGGGGAGGATGGCACCCTTTTATATACCTTTCAAAATGAAAGGGAAACAGAAGTGAACCACTGTTCTTAGTGTAGGTACGCGAAGTCGAGGCGTACGTCGTCGTGGCAGCGACGACGGACGCCGAGACGAGCCCGTGACATCAAAGCCTCACCAGCTTAGTGTACGCGAAGTCGATTCGTCACGCCGAGACGAGCCCGTGACATCAAAGCCTCACCAGCTTAGTGTACGCGAAGTCGAGGCGGACTTCGTCACGGCAGCGACGACGGACGGCGAGACGAGCCCGTGAAATCAGAGCCTCACCAGCTTAGTGTACGCGAAGTCGCGGTGGACGTCGCTGTGGTTAGTGTAGGTACGCGAAGTCGAGGCGGACGTCGTCGTGGCAGCGACGACGGACGCCGAGACGAGCCCGTGAAATCAAAGCCTCAACATCTTAGTGTAAGCGAAGTCGAGGCAGACTTCGTCGCGGCAGCGACGATGGACGCCGAGACGAGCTCGTGACATCAGAGCCACACCAGCTTAGTGTACGCGAAGTTGAGGCGGGCGTCGTCGCTGCAGCGACAACGGACGCTGAGACGAGTCCGTGACATCAGAGCCTCACCAGCTTAGTGTACGCGAAGTCGAGGCGGACATCGTCGCGGCAGCGACGACGGACGCCGAGACGAGCCCGTGACATCAGAGCGTCACCAGCTATCTTAGGGTTTAGGGTGGGGGGGGAGGATGGCACCCTTTTATATACCTTTCAAAATGAAAGGGAAACATAAGTGAACCACTGTGCTTAGTGTAGGTACGCGAGGTCGAGGCGGACGTCGTCGCGGCAGCGACGACGGACGCCGAGACGAGCCCGTGACATCAAAGCCTCACCAGCTTAGTGTCTGCAAAGTCGAGGCGGACGTCGTCGCGGGAGCGACGACGGACGCCGAGACGAGCCCGTGACCTCAAAGCCTCACCAGCTATCTTAGGGTTTAGGGTGAGGGGGGAGGATGGCACCCTTTTATATACCTTTCAAAATGAAAGGGAAACAGAAGTGAACCACTGTTCTTAGTGTAGGTACGCGAAGTCGAGGCGTACGTCGTCGCGGCAGCGACGACGGACGCCGAGACGAGCCCGTGACATCAAAGCCTCACCAGCTTAGTGTACGCGAAGTCGATTCGTCACGCCGAGACGAGCCCGTGACATAAAAGCCTCACCAGCTTAGTGTACGCGAAGTCGAGGCGGACTTCGTCACGGCAGCGACGACGGACGGCGAGACGAGCCCGTGAAATCAGAGCCTCACCAGCTTAGTGTATGCGAAGTCGAGGTGGACGTCGCTGTAGTTAGTGTAGGTACGCGAAGTCGAGGCGGACGTCGTCGTGGCAGCGACGACGGACGCCGAGACGAGCCCGTGAAATCAAAGCCTCAACATCTTAGTGTAAGCGAAGTCGAGGCAGACTTCGTCGCGGCAGCGACGATGGACGCCGAGACGAGCTCGTGACATCTGAGCCACACCAGCTTAGTGTACGCGAAGTTGAGGCGGGCGTCGTCGCTGCAGCGACAACGGACGCTGAGACGAGTCCGTGACATCAGAGCCTCACCAGCTTAGTGTACGCGAAGTCGAGGCGGACATCTTCGCGGCAGCGACGACGGACGCCGAGACGAGCCCGTGACATCAAAGCCTCACCATCTTAGTGTACACGAAGTCGAGGCGGACGTCGTCGCGGCAGCGACGACGGACGCCGAGACGAGCCCGTGACATCAGAGGCTCACCAGCTATCTTAGGGTTTAGGGTGGGGGGCGGGAGGATGGCACCCTTTTATATACCTTTCGAAATGAAAGGGAAACAAAAGTGATCCACTGTGGTTAGTGTAGGTACGCGAAGTCGAGGCGGACGTCGTCGTGGCAGCGACGACGGACGCCGAGACGAGCCTGTGAAATCAAAGCCTCACCATCTTAGTGTAAGCGAAGTCGAGGCAGACTTCGTCGCGGCAGCGACGATGGACGCCGAGACGAGCTCGTGACATCTGAGCCACACCAGCTTAGTGTACGCGAAGTTGAGGCGGGCGTCGTCGCTGCAGCGACAACGGACGCTGAGACGAGTCCGTGACATCAGAGCCTCACCAGCTTAGTGTACGCGAAGTCGAGGCGGACATCGTCGCGGCAGCGACGACGGACGCCGAGACGAGCCCGTGACATCAAAGCCTCACCATCTTAGTGTACACGAAGTCGAGGCGGACGTCGTCGCGGCAGCGACGACGGACGCCGAGACGAGCCCGTGACATCAGAGGCTCACCAGCTATCTTAGGGTTTAGGGTGGGGGGGGGGGAGGATGGCACCCTTTTATATACCTTTCGAAATGAAAGGGAAACAAAAGTGATCCACTGTGGTTAGTGTAGGTACGCGAAGTCGAGGCGGACGTCGTCGTGGCAGCGACGACGGACGCCGAGACGAGCCCGTGAAATCAAAGCCTCACCATCTTAGTGTAAGCGAAGTCGAGGCAGACTTCGTCGCGGCAGCGACGATGGACGCCGAGACGAGCTCGTGACATCAGAGCCACACCAGCTTAGTGTACGCGAAGTTGAGGCGGGCGTCGTCGCTGCAGCGACGACGGACGCTGAGACGAGTCCGTGACATCAGAGCCTCACCAGCTTAGTGTACGCGAAATCGAGGCGGACATCGTCGCGGCAGCGACGACGGACGCCGAGACGAGCCCGTGACATCAAAGCCTCACCATCTTAGTGTACACGAAGTCGAGGCGGACGTCGTCGCGGCAGCGACGACGGACGCCGAGACGAGCCCGTGACATCAGAGGCTCACCAGCTATCTTAGGGTTTAGGGTGGGGGGGGGAGGATGGCACCCTTTTATATACCTTTCGAAATGAAAGGGAAACAAAAGTGATCCACTGTGGTTAGTGTAGGTACGCGAAGTCGAGGCGGACGTCGTCGTGGCAGCGACGACGGACGCCGAGACGAGCCCGTGAAATCAAAGCCTCACCATCTTAGTGTAAGAGAAGTCGAGGCAGACTTCGTCGCGGCAGCGACGATGGACGCCGAGACGAGCTCGTGACATCAGAGCCACACCAGCTTAGTGTACGCGAAGTTGAGGCGGGCGTCGTCGCTGCAGCGACAACGGACGCTGAGACGAGTCCGTGACATCAGAGCCTCACCAGCTTAGTGTACGCGAAGTCGAGGCGGACATCGTCGCGGCAGCGACGACGGACGCCGAGACGATCCCGTGACATCAGAGCGTCACCAGCTATCTTAGGGTTTAGGGTGGGGGGGGGAGGATGGCACGCTTTTATATACCTTTCAAAATGAAAGGGAAACATAAGTGAACTACTGTGCTTAGTGTAGGTACGCGAAGTCGAGGCGGACGTCGTCGCGGCAGCGACGACGGACGCCGAGACGAGCCCGTGACATGAAAGCCTCACCAGCTTAGTGTCTGCAAAGTCGAGGCGGACGTCGTCGCGGGAGCGACGACGGTCGCCGAGACGAGCCCGTGACCTCAAAGCCTCACCAGCTATCTTAGGGTTTAGGGTGAGGGGGGAGGATGGCACCCTTTTATATACCTTTCAAAATGAAAGGGAAACAGAAGTGAACCACTGTTCTTAGTGTAGGTACGCGAAGTCGAGGCGTACGTCGTCGTGGCAGCGACGACGGACGCCGAGACGAGCCCGTGACATCAAAGCCTCACCAGCTTAGTGTACGCGAAGTCGATTCGTCACGCCGAGACGAGCCCGTGACATCAAAGCCTCACCAGCTTAGTGTACGCGAAGTCGAGGCGGACTTCGTCACGGCAGCGACGACGGACGGCGAGACGAGCCCGTGAAATCAGAGCCTCACCAGCTTAGTGTATGCGAAGTCGCGGTGGACGTCGCTGTGGTTAGTGTAGGTACGCGAAGTCGAGGCGGACGTCGTCGTGGCAGCGACGACGGACGCCGAGACGAGCCCGTGAAATCAAAGCCTCAACATCTTAGTGTAAGCGAAGTCGAGGCAGACTTCGTCGCGGCAGCGACGATGGACGCCGAGACGAGCTCGTGACATCAGAGCCACACCAGCTTAGTGTACGCGAAGTTGAGGCGGGCGTCGTCGCTGCAGCGACAACGGACGCTGAGACGAGTCCGTGACATCAGAGCCTCACCAGCTTAGTGTACGCGAAGTCGAGGCGGACATCGTCGCGGCAGCGACGACGGACGCCGAGACGAGCCCGTGACATCAGAGCGTCACCAGCTATCTTAGGGTTTAGGGTGGGGGGGGAGGATGGCACCCTTTTATATACCTTTCAAAATGAAAGGGAAACATAAGTGAACCACTGTGCTTAGTGTAGGTACGCGAGGTCGAGGCGGACGTCGTCGCGGCAGCGACGACGGACGCCGAGACGAGCCCGTGACATCAAAGCCTCACCAGCTTAGTGTCTGCAAAGTCGAGGCGGACGTCGTCGCGGGAGCGACGACGGACGCCGAGACGAGCCCGTGACCTCAAAGCCTCACCAGCTATCTTAGGGTTTAGGGTGAGGGGGGAGGATGGCACCCTTTTATATACCTTTCAAAATGAAAGGGAAACAGAAGTGAACCACTGTTCTTAGTGTAGGTACGCGAAGTCGAGGCGTACGTCGTCGCGGCAGCGACGACGGACGCCGAGACGAGCCCGTGACATCAAAGCCTCACCAGCTTAGTGTACGCGAAGTCGATTCGTCACGCCGAGACGAGCCCGTGACATAAAAGCCTCACCAGCTTAGTGTACGCGAAGTCGAGGCGGACTTCGTCACGGCAGCGACGACGGACGGCGAGACGAGCCCGTGAAATCAGAGCCTCACCAGCTTAGTGTATGCGAAGTCGAGGTGGACGTCGCTGTGGTTAGTGTAGGTACGCGAAGTCGAGGCGGACGTCGTCGTGGCAGCGACGACGGACGCCGAGACGAGCCCGTGAAATCAAAGCCTCAACATCTTAGTGTAAGCGAAGTCGAGGCAGACTTCTTCGCGGCAGCGACGATGGACGCCGAGACGAGCTCGTGACATCTGAGCCACACCAGCTTAGTGTACGCGAAGTTGAGGCGGGCGTCGTCGCTGCAGCGACAACGGACGCTGAGACGAGTCCGTGACATCAGAGCCTCACCAGCTTAGTGTACGCGAAGTCGAGGCGGACATCTTCGCGGCAGCGACGACGGACGCCGAGACGAGCCCGTGACATCAAAGCCTCACCATCTTAGTGTACACGAAGTCGAGGCGGACGTCGTCGCGGCAGCGACGACGGACGCCGAGACGAGCCCGTGACATCAGAGGCTCACCAGCTATCTTAGGGTTTAGGGTGGGGGGCGGGAGGATGGCACCCTTTTATATACCTTTCGAAATGAAAGGGAAACAAAAGTGATCCACTGTGGTTAGTGTAGGTACGCGAAGTCGAGGCGGACGTCGTCGTGGCAGCGACGACGGACGCCGAGACGAGCCTGTGAAATCAAAGCCTCACCATCTTAGTGTAAGCGAAGTCGAGGCAGACTTCGTCGCGGCAGCGACGATGGACGCCGAGACGAGCTCGTGACATCAGAGCCACACCAGCTTAGTGTACGCGAAGTTGAGGCGGGCGTCGTTGCTGCAGCGACAACGGACGCTGAGACGAGTCCGTGACATCAGAGCCTCACCAGCTTAGTGTACGCGAAGTCGAGGCGGACATCGTCGCGGCAGCGACGACGGACGCCGAGACGATCCCGTGACATCAGAGCGTCACCAGCTATCTTAGGGTTTAGGGTGGGGGGGGGAGGATGGCACCCTTTTATATACCTTTCAAAATGAAAGGGAAACATAAGTGAACTACTGTGCTTATTGTAGGTACGCGAAGTCGAGGCGGACGTCGTCGCGGCAGCGACGACGGACGCCGAGACGAGCCCGTGACATGAAAGCCTCACCAGCTTAGTGTCTGCAAAGTCGAGGCGGACGTCGTCGCGGGAGCGACGACGGACGCCGAGACGAGCCCGTGACCTCAAAGCCTCACCAGCTATCTTAGGGTTTAGGGTGAGGGGGGAGGATGGCACCCTTTTATATACCTTTCAAAATGAAAGGGAAACAGAAGTGAACCACTGTTCTTAGTGTAGGTACGCGAAGTCGAGGCGTACGTCGTCGTGGCAGCGACGACGGACGCCGAGACGAGCCCGTGACATCAAAGCCTCACCAGCTTAGTGTACGCGAAGTCGATTCGTCACGCCGAGACGAGCCCGTGACATCAAAGCCTCACCAGCTTAGTGTACGCGAAGTCGAGGCGGACTTCGTCACGGCAGCGACGACGGACGGCGAGACGAGCCCGTGAAATCAGAGCCTCACCAGCTTAGTGTACGCGAAGTCGCGGTGGACGTCGCTGTGGTTAGTGTAGGTACGCGAAGTCGAGGCGGACGTCGTCGTGGCAGCGACGACGGACGCCGAGACGAGCCCGTGAAATCAAAGCCTCAACATCTTAGTGTAAGCGAAGTCGAGGCAGACTTCGTCGCGGCAGCGACGATGGACGCCGAGACGAGCTCGTGACATCAGAGCCACACCAGCTTAGTGTACGCGAAGTTGAGGCGGGCGTCGTCGCTGCAGCGACAACGGACGCTGAGACGAGTCCGTGACATCAGAGCCTCACCAGCTTAGTGTACGCGAAGTCGAGGCGGACATCGTCGCGGCAGCGACGACGGACGCCGAGACGAGCCCGTGACATCAGAGCGTCACCAGCTATCTTAGGGTTTAGGGTGGGGGGGGAGGATGGCACCCTTTTATATACCTTTCAAAATGAAAGGGAAACATAAGTGAACCACTATGCTTAGTGTAGGTACGCGAGGTCGAGGCGGACGTCGTCGCGGCAGCGACGACGGACGCCGAGACGAGCCCGTGACATCAAAGCCTCACCAGCTTAGTGTCTGCAAAGTCGAGGCGGACGTCGTCGCGGGAGCGACGACGGACGCCGAGACGAGCCCGTGACCTCAAAGCCTCACCAGCTATCTTAGGGTTTAGGGTGAGGGGGGAGGATGGCACCCTTTTATATACCTTTCAAAATGAAAGGGAAACAGAAGTGAACCACTGTTCTTAGTGTAGGTACGCGAAGTCGAGGCGTACGTCGTCGCGGCAGCGACGACGGACGCCGAGACGAGCCCGTGACATCAAAGCCTCACCAGCTTAGTGTACGCGAAGTCGATTCGTCACGCCGAGACGAGCCCGTGACATAAAAGCCTCACCAGCTTAGTGTACGCGAAGTCGAGGCGGACTTCGTCACGGCAGCGACGACGGACGGCGAGACGAGCCCGTGAAATCAGAGCCTCACCAGCTTAGTGTATGCGAAGTCGAGGTGGACGTCGCTGTGGTTAGTGTAGGTACGCGAAGTCGAGGCGGACGTCGTCGTGGCAGCGACGACGGACGCCGAGACGAGCCCGTGAAATCAAAGCCTCAACATCTTAGTGTAAGCGAAGTCGAGGCAGACTTCGTCGCAGCAGCGACGATGGACGCCGAGACGAGCTCGTGACATCTGAGCCACACCAGCTTAGTGTACGCGAAGTTGAGGCGGGCGTCGTCGCTGCAGCGACAACGGACGCTGAGACGAGTCCGTGACATCAGAGCCTCACCAGCTTAGTGTACGCGAAGTCGAGGCGGACATCGTCGCGGCAGCGACGACGGACGCCGAGACGAGCCCGTGACATCAAAGCCTCACCATCTTAGTGTACACGAAGTCGAGGCGGACGTCGTCGCGGCAGCGACGACGGACGCCGAGACGAGCCCGTGACATCAGAGGCTCACCAGCTATCTTAGGGTTTAGGGTGGGGGGCGGGAGGATGGCACCCTTTTATATACCTTTCGAAATGAAAGGGAAACAAAAGTGATCCACTGTGGTTAGTGTAGGTACGCGAAGTCGAGGCGGACGTCGTCGTGGCAGCGACGAAGGACGCCGAGACGAGCCTGTGAAATCAAAGCCTCACCATCTTAGTGTAAGCGAAGTCGAGGCAGACTTCGTCGCGGCAGCGACGATGGACGCCGAGACGAGCTCGTGACATCAGAGCCACACCAGCTTAGTGTACGCGAAGTTGAGGCGGGCGTCGTTGCTGCAGCGACAACGGACGCTGAGACGAGTCCGTGACATCAGAGCCTCACCAGCTTAGTGTACGCGAAGTCGAGGCGGACATCGTCGCGGCAGCGACGACGGACGCCGAGACGATCCCGTGACATCAGAGCGTCACCAGCTATCTTAGGGTTTAGGGTGGGGGGGGAGGATGGCACCCTTTTATATACCTTTCAAAATGAAAGGGAAACATAAGTGAACTACTGTGCTTATTGTAGGTACGCGAAGTCGAGGCGGACGTCGTCGCGGCAGCGACGACGGACGCCGAGACGAGCCCGTGACATGAAAGCCTCACCAGCTTAGTGTCTGCAAAGTCGAGGCGGACGTCGTCGCGGGAGCGACGACGGACGCCGAGACGAGCCCGTGACCTCAAAGCCTCACCAGCTATCTTAGGGTTTAGGGTGAGGGGGGAGGATGGCACCCTTTTATATACCTTTCAAAATGAAAGGGAAACAGAAGTGAACCACTGTTCTTAGTGTAGGTACGCGAAGTTGAGGCGTACGTCGTCGTGGCAGCGACGACGGACGCCGAGACGAGCCCGTGACATCAAAGCCTCACCAGCTTAGTGTACGCGAAGTCGATTCGTCACGCCGAGACGAGCCCGTGACATCAAAGCCTCACCAGCTTAGTGTACGCGAAGTCGAGGCGGACTTCGTCACGGCAGCGACGACGGACGGCGAGACGAGCCCGTGAAATCAGAGCCTCACCAGCTTAGTGTACGCGAAGTCGCGGTGGACGTCGCTGTGGTTAGTGTAGGTACGCGAAGTCGAGGCGGACGTCGTCGTGGCAGCGACGACGGACGCCGAGACGAGCCCGTGAAATCAAAGCCTCAACATCTTAGTGTAAGCGAAGTCGAGGCAGACTTCGTCGCGGCAGCGACGATGGACGCCGAGACGAGCTCGTGACATCAGAGCCACACCAGCTTAGTGTACGCGAAGTTGAGGCGGGCGTCGTCGCTGCAGCGACGACGGACGCTGAGACGAGTCCGTGACATCAGAGCCTCACCAGCTTAGTGTACGCGAAGTCGAGGCGGACATCGTCGCGGCAGCGACGACGGACGCCGAGACGAGCCCGTGACATCAGAGCGTCACCAGCTATCTTAGGGTTTAGGGTGGGGGGGGGAGGATGGCACCCTTTTATATACATTTCAAAATGAAAGGGAAATATAAGTGAACCACTGTGCTTAGTGTAGGTACGCGAAGTCGAGGCGGACGTCGTCGCGGCAGCGACGACGGACGCCGAGACGAGCCCGTGACATCAAAGCCTCACCAGCTTAGTGTACGCGAAGTCGAGGCGGACGTCGTCGCGGGAGCGACGACGGACGCCGAGACGAGCCCGTGACCTCAAAGCCTCACCAGCTATCTTAGGGTTTAGGGTGAGGGGGGAGGATGGCACCCTTTTATATACCTTTCAAAATGAAAGGGAAACAGAAGTGAACCACTGTTCTTAGTGTAGGTACGCGAAGTCGAGGCGTACGTCGTCGCGGCAGCGACGACGGACGCCGAGACGAGCCCGTGACATCAAAGCCTCACCAGCTTAGTGTACGCGAAGTCGATTCGTCACGCCGAGACGAGCCCGTGACATCAAAGCCTCACCAGCTTAGTGTACGCGAAGTCGAGGCGGACTTCGTCACGGCAGCGACGACGGACGGTGAGACGAGCCCGTGAAATCAGAGCCTCACCAGCTTAGTGTACGCGAAGTCGAGGTGGACGTCGCTGTGGTTAGTGTAGGTACGCGAAGTCGAGGCGGACGTCGTCGTGGCAGCGACGACGGACGCCGAGACGAGCCCGTGAAATCAAAGCCTCAACATCTTAGTGTAAGCGAAGTCGAGGCAGACTTCGTCGCGGCAGCGACGATGGACGCCGAGACGAGCTCGTGACATCTGAGCCACACCAGCTTAGTGTACGCGAAGTTGAGGCGGGCGTCGTCGCTGCAGCGACGACGGACGCTGAGACGAGTCCGTGACATCAGAGCCTCACCAGCTTAGTGTACGCGAAGTCGAGGCGGACATCGTCGCGGCAGCGACGACGGACGCCGAGACGAGCCCGTGACATCAGAGCGTCACCAGCTATCTTAGGGTTTAGGGTGGGGGGGAGGATGGCACCCTTTTATATACCTTTCAAAATGAAAGGGAAACATAAGTGAACCACTGTGCTTAGTGTAGGTACGCGAAGTCGAGGCGTACGTCGTCGCGGCAGCGACGACGGACGCCGAGACGAGCCCGTGACATCAGAGCCTCACCAGCTTAGTGTACGCGAAGTCGAGGCGGACGTCGTCGCGGCAGCGACGATGGACGCTGAGATGAGACCGTGACATCAAAGCCTCACCACTTAGTGTACGCGAAGTCGAGGCAGACGTCGTCGCGGCAGCGACGACGGACGCCGAGACGAGCCAGTGACATCAAAGCCTCACCATCTTAGTGTACGCGAAGTCGAGGCAGACATCGTCGCGGCAGCGACGACGGACGCCGAGATGAGACTGTGACATCAAAGCCTCACCAGCTTAGTGTACGCGAAGTCGAGGCGGACGTCGTCGCGGCAGCGACGACAGACGCCGAGACGAGCCCGTGACATCAAAGCCTCACCATCTTAGTGTACACGAAGTCGAGGCGGACGTCGTCGCGGCAGCGACGACGGACGCCGAGACGAGCCCGTGTCATCAAAGCCTCACCATCTTAGTGTACGCGAAGTCGAGGCGGACGTCGTCGCGGCAGCGACGACGGACGCCGAGACGAGCCCGTCACATAAGAGCCTCACCAGCTTACTGTACGAGAAGTCGAGGCCGACGTCGTCGCGGCAACGATGACGGACGCAGAGACAAGCCCGTGACATCAAAGCCTCACCAGCTTGGTGTACGCGAAGTCGAGGCGGACGTCGTCGCGGCAGCGACGACGGACGCCGAGACGAGCCCGCGACATAAGAGCCTCACCATCTTACTGTACGAGAAGTCGAGGCGGACGTCGTCGCGGCAACGACGACGGACGCAGAGACAAGCCCGTGACATCAAAGCCTCACCAGCTTGGTGTACGCAAAGTCGAGGTGCACGTCGTCGCGGCAGCGACGACGGACGCTGAGACGAGCCCGTGACATCAGAGCCTCACCAGCTATCTTACGGTTTAGGTCGGGGGGGTGGGAGGATGACACCCTTTTATATACCTTTCGAAATGAAAGGGAAACAGAAGTGAACCACTGTTCTTAGTGTAGGTACGCGAAGTCGAGGCGTACGTCGTCGCGGCAGCGATGACGGATGCCGAGACGAGCCTGTGACATCAAAGCCTCACCAGCTTAGTGTACGCGAAGTCGAGGCGGACGTCGTCGCGGCAGTGACGACGGACGCCGACATGAGACCGTGACATCAAAGCCTCACCAGCTTAGTGTACGCGAAGTCGAGGCGGACTTCTTCACGGCAGCGACGACGGACGGCGAGACGAGCCCGTGAAATCAGAGCCTCACCAGCTTAGTGTACGCGAAGTCAAGGTGGACGTCGTCGCGGCAGCGACGACGGACGCCGAGACGAGCCCGTGTCATCAAAGCCTCACCATCTTAGTGTACGCGAAGTCGAGGCGGACGTCGTCGCGGCAGCGACGACGGACGCCGAGACGAGCCCGTGACATAAGAGCCTCACCAGCTTAGTGTACGCGAAGTCGAGGCGGACGTCGTCGCGGCAGCGACGACGGACGCCGAGACGAGCCCGTGTCATCAAAGCCTCACCATCTTAGTGTACGCGAAGTCGAGGCGGACGTCGTCGCCGCAGCGACGACGGACGCCGAGACGAGCCCGTGACATAAGAGCCTCACCATCTTACTGTACGAGAAGTCGAGGCGGACGTCGTCGCGGCAACGACGACGGACGCAGAGACGAGCCCGTGTCATCAAAGCCTCACCATCTTAGTGTACGCGAAGTCGAGGCGGACGTCGTCGCGGCAGCGACGACGGACGCCGAGACGAGCCCGTGACATAAGAGCCTCACCATCTTACTGTACGAGAAGTGGAGGCGGACGTCGTCGCGGCAACGACGACGGACGCAGAGACAAGCACGTGACATCAAAGCCTCACCAGCTTAGTGTACGCGAAGTCAAGGCGGACGTCGACGCGGCAGCGACGACGGACGCCGAGACGAGCCCGTGACATCAGAGGCTCACCAGCTATCCTAGGGTTTAGGGTGGGGGGGAGGATGGCACCCTTTTATATACCTTTCAAAATGAAAGGGAAACAGAAGTGAACCACTGTGCTTAGTGTAGGTACGCGAAGTAGAGGCATACGTCGTCGCGGCAGCGACGACGGACGCCGAGACGAGCCCGTGACATCAAAACCTCACCAGCTTAGTGTACGCGAAGTCGAGGCGGACGTCGTCGCGGCAGCGACGACGGACGCCGAGATGAGACTGTGACATCAAAGCCTCACCAGCTTAGTGTACGCGAAGTCGAGGCGGACGTCGTCGCGGCAGCGACGACGGACGCCGAGACGAGCCCGTGACATCAGAGCCTCACCAGCTTAGTGTACGCGAAGTCGAGGCGGACGTCGTCGCGGCAGCGACGACGGACGCCGAGACGAGCCCGTGTCATCAAAGCCTCACCATCTTAGTGTACGCGAAGTCGAGGCGTGCCGCGACGACGGACGCCGAGACGAGCCCGTGACATAAGAGCCTCACCATCTTACAGTACGAGAAGTCGAGGCGGACGTCGTCGCGGCAACGATGACGGACGTCGAGACGAGCCTGTGACATCAAAGCCTCACCAGCTTAGTGTACGTGAAGTCGAGGCGGACTTCGTCACGGCAGCGACGACGGACGGCGAGACGAGCCCGTGAAATAAGAGCCTCACCAGCTTAGTGTACGCGAAGTCGAGGTGGACGTCGTCGCGGCAGCGACGACGGACGCCGAGACGAGCCCGTGACATCAGAGCCTCACCAGCTTTGTGTACGCGAAGTCGAGGCGGACGTCGTCGCGGCAGCGACGACAGACGCCGAGACGAGCCCGTGACATCAGAGCCTCACCATCTTAGTGTACACGAAGTCGAGGCGGACGTCGTCGCGGCAGCGACGACGGACGCCGAGACGAGCCCGTGACATCAGAGGCTCACCAGCTATCTTAGGGTTTAGGGTGGGGGGGGGGGAGGATGGCACCCTTTTATATACCTTTCAAAATGAAAGGGAAACATAAGTGAACCACTGTGCTTAGTGTAGGTACGCGAAGTCGAGGCATACGTCGTCGCGGCAGCGACGACGGACGCCGAGACGAGCCCGTGACATCAAAGCCTCACCAGCTTAGTGTCTGCAAAGTCGAGGCGGACGTCGTCGCGGCAGCGACGACGGACGCCGAGACGAGCCCGTGACCTCAAAGCCTCACCAGCTATCTTAGGGTTTAGGGTGAGGGGGGAGGATGGCACCCTTTATATACCTTTCAAAATGAAAGGGAAACAGAAGTGAACCACTGTTCTTAGTGTAGGTACGCGAAGTCGAGGCGTACGTCGTCGCGGCAGCGATGACGGACGCCGAGACGAGCCTGTGACATCAAAGCCTCACCAGCTTAGTGTACGCGAAGTCGAGGCGGACGTCGTCGCGGCAGCGACGACGGACGCCGAGATGAGACCGTGACATCAAAGCCTCACCAGCTTAGTGTACGCGAAGTCGAGGCGGACTTCTTCACGGCAGCGACGACGGACGGCGAGACGAGCCCGTGAAATCAGAGCCTCACCAGCTTAGTGTACGCGAAGTCAAGGTGGACGTCGTCGCGGCAGCGACGACGGACGCCGAGACGAGCCCGTGTCATCAAAGCCTCACCATCTTAGTGTACGCGAAGTCGAGGCGGACGTCGTCGCCGCAGCGACGACGGACGCCGAGACGAGCCCGTGACATAAGAGCCTCACCATCTTACTGTACGAGAAGTCGAGGCGGACGTCGTCGCGGCAACGACGACGGACGCAGAGACGAGCCCGTGTCATCAAAGCCTCACCATCTTAGTGTACGCGAAGTCGAGGCGGACGTCGTCGCGGCAGCGACGACGGACGCCGAGACGAGCCCGTGACATAAGAGCCTCACCATCTTACTGTACGAGAAGTGGAGGCGGACGTCGTCGCGGCAACGACGACGGACGCAGAGACAAGCACGTGACATCAAAGCCTCACCAGCTTAGTGTACGCGAAGTCAAGGCGGACGTCGACGCGGCAGCGACGACGGACGCCGAGACGAGCCCGTGACATCAGAGGCTCACCAGCTATCCTAGGGTTTAGGGTGGGGGGGAGGATGGCACCCTTTTATATACCTTTCAAAATGAAAGGGAAACAGAAGTGAACCACTGTGCTTAGTGTAGGTACGCGAAGTCGAGGCATACGTCGTCGCGGCAGCGACGACGGACGCCGAGACGAGCCCGTGACATCAAAACCTCACCAGCTTAGTGTACGCGAAGTCGAGGCGGACGTCGTCGCGGCAGCGACGACGGACGCCGAGATGAGACTGTGACATCAAAGCCTCACCAGCTTAGTGTACGCGAAGTCGAGGCGGACGTCGTCGCGGCAGCGACGACGGACGCCGAGACGAGCCCGTGACATCAGAGCCTCACCAGCTTAGTGTACGCGAAGTCGAGGCGGACGTCGTCGCGGCAGCGACGACGGACGCCGAGACGAGCCCGTGTCATCAAAGCCTCACCATCTTAGTGTACGCGAAGTCAAGGCGTGCCGCGACGACGGACGCCGAGACGAGCCCGTGACATAAGAGCCTCACCATCTTACTGTACGAGAAGTCGAGGCGGACGTCGTCGCGGCAACGATGACGGACGCCGAGACGAGCCTGTGACATCAAAGCCTCACCAGCTTAGTGTACGTGAAGTCGAGGCGGACTTCGTCACGGCAGCGACGACGGACGGCGAGACGAGCCCGTGAAATCAGAGCCTCACCAGCTTAGTGTACGCGAAGTCGAGGTGGACGTCGTCGCGGCAGCGACGACGGACGCCGAGACGAGCCCGTGACATCAGAGCCTCACCAGCTTTGTGTACGCGAAGTCGAGGCGGACGTCGTCGCGGCAGCGACGACAGACGCCGAGACGAGCCCGTGACATCAGAGCCTCACCATCTTAGTGTACACGAAGTCGAGGCGGACGTCGTCGCGGCAGCGACGACGGACGCCGAGACGAGCCCGTGACATCAGAGGCTCACCAGCTATCTTAGGGTTTAGGGTGGGGGGGGGAGGATGGCACCCTTTTATATACCTTTCAAAATGAAAGGGAAACAGAAGTGAACCACTGTGCTTAGTGTAGGTACGCGAAGTCGAGGCATACGTCGTCGCGGCAGCGACGACGGACGCCGAGACGAGCCCGTGACATCAAAGCCTCACCAGCTTAGTGTCTGCAAAGTCGAGGCGGACGTCGTCGCGGTAGCGACGACGGACGCCGAGACGAGCCCGTGACCTCAAAGCCTCACCAGCTATCTTAGGGTTTAGGGTGAGGGGGGAGGTTGGCACCCTTTATATACCTTTCAAAATGAAAGGGAAACAGAAGTGAACCACTGTTCTTAGTGTAGGTACGCGAAGTCGAGGCGTACGTCGTCGCGGCAGCGATGACGGACGCCGAGACGAGCCTGTGACATCAAAGCCTCACCAGCTTAGTGTACGCGAAGTCGAGGCGGACGTCGTCGCGGCAGCGACGACGGACGCCGAGATGAGACCGTGACATCAAAGCCTCACCAGCTTAGTGTACGCGAAGTCGAGGCGGACTTCTTCACGGCAGCGACGACGGACGGCGAGACGAGCCCGTGAAATCAGAGCCTCACCAGCTTAGTGTACGCGAAGTCAAGGTGGACGTCGTCGCGGCAGCGACGACGGACGCCGAGACGAGCCCGTGTCATCAAAGCCTCACCATCTTAGTGTACGCGAAGTCGAGGCGGACGTCGTCGCGGCAGCGACGACGGACGCCGAGACGAGCCCGTGACATAAGAGCCTCACCAGCTTAGTGTACGCGAAGTCGAGGCGGACGTCGTCGCGGCAGCGACGACGGACGCCGAGACGAGCCCGTGTCATCAAAGCCTCACCATCTTAGTGTACGCGAAGTCGAGGCGGACGTCGTCGCCGCAGCGACGACGGACGCCGAGACGAGCCCGTGACATAAGAGCCTCACCATCTTACTGTACGAGAAGTCGAGGCGGACGTCGTCGCGGCAACGACGACGGACGCAGAGACGAGCCCGTGTCATCAAAGCCTCACCATCTTAGTGTACGCGAAGTCGAGGCGGACGTCGTCGCGGCAGCGACGACGGACGCCGAGACGAGCCCGTGACATTAGAGCCTCACCATCTTACTGTATGAGAAGTGGAGGCGGACGTCGTCGCGGCAACGACGACGGACGCAGAGACAAGCACGTGACATCAAAGCCTCACCAGCTTAGTGTACGCGAAGTCAAGGCGGACGTCGACGCGGCAGCGACGACGGACGCCGAGACGAGCCCGTGACATCAGAGGCTCACCAGCTATCCTAGGGTTTAGGGTGGGGGGAGGATGGCACCCTTTTATATACCTTTCAAAATGAAAGGGAAACAGAAGTGAACCACTGTGCTTAGTGTAGGTACGCGAAGTCGAGGCATACGTCGTCGCGGCAGCGACGACGGACGCCGAGACGAGCCCGTGACATCAAAACCTCACCAGCTTAGTGTACGCGAAGTCGAGGCGGACGTCGTCGCGGCAGCGACGACGGACGCCGAGATGAGACTGTGACATCAAAGCCTCACCAGCTTAGTGTACGCGAAGTCGAGGCGGACGTCGTCGCGGCAGCGACGACGGACGCCGAGACGAGCCCGTGTCATCAAAGCCTCACCATCTTAGTGTACGCGAAGTCGAGGCGTGCCGCGACGACGGACGCCGAGACGAGCCCGTGACATAAGAGCCTCACCATCTTACTGTACGAGAAGTCGAGGCGGACGTCGTCGCGGCAACGATGACGGACGCCGAGACGAGCCTGTGACATCAAAGCCTCACCAGCTTAGTGTACGTGAAGTCGAGGCGGACTTCGTCACGGCAGCGACGACGGACGGCGAGACGAGCCCGTGAAATCAGAGCCTCACCAGCTTAGTGTACGCGAAGTCGAGGTGGACGTCGTCGCGGCAGCGACGACGGACGCCGAGACGAGCCCGTGACATCAGAGCCTCACCAGCTTTGTGTACGCGAAGTCGAGGCGGACGTCGTCGTGGCAGCGACGACAGACGCCGAGACGAGCCCGTGACATCAGAGCCTCACCATCTTAGTGTACACGAAGTCGAGGCGGACGTCGTCGCGGCAGCGACGACGGACGCCGAGACGAGCCCGTGACATCAGAGGCTCACCAGCTATCTTAGGGTTTAGGGTGGGGGGGGGAGGATGGCACCCTTTTATATACCTTTCAAAATGAAAGGGAAACAGAAGTGAACCACTGTGCTTAGTGTAGGTACGCGAAGTCGAGGCATACGTCGTCGCGCCAGCGACGACGGACGCCGAGACGAGCCCGTGACATCAAAGCCTGACCAGCTTAGTGTCTGCAAAGTCGAGGCGGACGTCGTCGCGGCAGCGACGACGGACGCCGAGACGAGCCCGTGACCTCAAAGCCTCACCAGCTATCTTAGGGTTTAGGGTGAGGGGGGAGGATGGCACCCTTTATATACCTTTCAAAATGAAAGGGAAACAGAAGTGAACCACTGTTCTTAGTGTAGGTACGCGAAGTCGAGGCGTACGTCGTCGCGGCAGCGATGACGGACGCCGAGACGAGCCTGTGACATCAAAGCCTCACCAGCTTAGTGTACGCGAAGTCGAGGCGGACGTCGTCGCGGCAGCGACGACGGACGCCGAGATGAGACCGTGACATCAAAGCCTCACCAGCTTAGTGTACGAGAAGTCGAGGCGGACGTCGTCGCGGCAACGACGACGGACGCAGAGACAAGCCCGTGACATCAAAGCCTCACCAGCTTGGTGTACGCAAAGTCGAGGTGCACGTCGTCGCGGCAGCGACGACGGACGCTGAGACGAGCCCGTGACATCAGAGCCTCACCAGCTATCTTACGGTTTAGGTCGGGGGGGTGGGAGGATGACACCCTTTTATATACCTTTCGAAATGAAAGGGAAACAGAAGTGAACCACTGTTCTTAGTGTAGGTACGCGAAGTCGAGGCGTACGTCGTCGCGGCAGCGATGACGGATGCCGAGACGAGCCTGTGACATCAAAGCCTCACCAGCTTAGTGTACGCGAAGTCGAGGCGGACGTCGTCGCGGCAGCGACGACGGACGCCGACATGAGACCGTGACATCAAAGCCTCACCAGCTTAGTGTACGCGAAGTCGAGGCGGACTTCTTCACGGCAGCGACGACGGACGGCGAGACGAGCCCGTGAAATCAGAGCCTCACCAGCTTAGTGTACGCGAAGTCAAGGTGGACGTCGTCGCGGCAGCGACGACGGACGCCGAGACGAGCCCGTGTCATCAAAGCCTCACCATCTTAGTGTACGCGAAGTCGAGGCGGACGTCGTCGCGGCAGCGACGACGGACGCCGAGACGAGCCCGTGACATAAGAGCCTCACCAGCTTAGTGTACGCGAAGTCGAGGCGGACGTCGTCGCGGCAGCGACGACGGACGCCGAGACGAGCCCGTGTCATCAAAGCCTCACCATCTTAGTGTACGCGAAGTCGAGGCGGACGTCGTCGCCGCAGCGACGACGGACGCCGAGACGAGCCCGTGACATAAGAGCCTCACCATCTTACTGTACGAGAAGTCGAGGCGGACGTCGTCGCGGCAACGACGACGGACGCAGAGACGAGCCCGTGTCATCAAAGCCTCACCATCTTAGTGTACGCGAAGTCGAGGCGGACGTCGTCGCGGCAGCGACGACGGACGCCGAGACGAGCCCGTGACATAAGAGCCTCACCATCTTACTGTACGAGAAGTGGAGGCGGACGTCGTCGCGGCAGCGACGACGGACGCCGAGACGAGCCCGTGTCATCAAAGCCTCACCATCTTAGTGTACGCGAAGTCGAGGCGGACGTCGTCGCCGCAGCGACGACGGACGCCGAGACGAGCCCGTGACATAAGAGCCTCACCATCTTACTGTACGAGAAGTCGAGGCGGACGTCGTCGCGGCAACGACGACGGACGCAGAGACAAGCACGTGACATCAAAGCCTCACCAGCTTAGTGTACGCGAAGTCAAGGCGGACGTCGACGCGGCAGCGACGACGGACGCCGAGACGAGCCCGTGACATCAGAGGCTCACCAGCTATCCTAGGGTTTAGGGTGGGGGGGAGGATGGCACCCTTTTATATACCTTTCAAAATGAAAGGGAAACAGAAGTGAACCACTGTGCTTAGTGTAGGTACGCGAAGTAGAGGCATACGTCGTCGCGGCAGCGACGACGGACGCCGAGACGAGCCCGTGACATCAAAACCTCACCAGCTTAGTGTACGCGAAGTCGAGGCGGACGTCGTCGCGGCAGCGACGACGGACGCCGAGATGAGACTGTGACATCAAAGCCTCACCAGCTTAGTGTACGCGAAGTCGAGGCGGACGTCGTCGCGGCAGCGACGACGGACGCCGAGACGAGCCCGTGACATCAGAGCCTCACCAGCTTAGTGTACGCGAAGTCGAGGCGGACGTCGTCGCGGCAGCGACGACGGACGCCGAGACGAGCCCGTGTCATCAAAGCCTCACCATCTTAGTGTACGCGAAGTCGAGGCGTGCCGCGACGACGGACGCCGAGACGAGCCCGTGACATAAGAGCCTCACCATCTTACAGTACGAGAAGTCGAGGCGGACGTCGTCGCGGCAACGATGACGGACGTCGAGACGAGCCTGTGACATCAAAGCCTCACCAGCTTAGTGTACGTGAAGTCGAGGCGGACTTCGTCACGGCAGCGACGACGGACGGCGAGACGAGCCCGTGAAATAAGAGCCTCACCAGCTTAGTGTACGCGAAGTCGAGGTGGACGTCGTCGCGGCAGCGACGACGGACGCCGAGACGAGCCCGTGACATCAGAGCCTCACCAGCTTTGTGTACGCGAAGTCGAGGCGGACGTCGTCGCGGCAGCGACGACAGACGCCGAGACGAGCCCGTGACATCAGAGCCTCACCATCTTAGTGTACACGAAGTCGAGGCGGACGTCGTCGCGGCAGCGACGACGGACGCCGAGACGAGCCCGTGACATCAGAGGCTCACCAGCTATCTTAGGGTTTAGGGTGGGGGGGGGGGAGGATGGCACCCTTTTATATACCTTTCAAAATGAAAGGGAAACATAAGTGAACCACTGTGCTTAGTGTAGGTACGCGAAGTCGAGGCATACGTCGTCGCGGCAGCGACGACGGACGCCGAGACGAGCCCGTGACATCAAAGCCTCACCAGCTTAGTGTCTGCAAAGTCGAGGCGGACGTCGTCGCGGCAGCGACGACGGACGCCGAGACGAGCCCGTGACCTCAAAGCCTCACCAGCTATCTTAGGGTTTAGGGTGAGGGGGGAGGATGGCACCCTTTATATACCTTTCAAAATGAAAGGGAAACAGAAGTGAACCACTGTTCTTAGTGTAGGTACGCGAAGTCGAGGCGTACGTCGTCGCGGCAGCGATGACGGACGCCGAGACGAGCCTGTGACATCAAAGCCTCACCAGCTTAGTGTACGCGAAGTCGAGGCGGACGTCGTCGCGGCAGCGACGACGGACGCCGAGATGAGACCGTGACATCAAAGCCTCACCAGCTTAGTGTACGCGAAGTCGAGGCGGACTTCTTCACGGCAGCGACGACGGACGGCGAGACGAGCCCGTGAAATCAGAGCCTCACCAGCTTAGTGTACGCGAAGTCAAGGTGGACGTCGTCGCGGCAGCGACGACGGACGCCGAGACGAGCCCGTGTCATCAAAGCCTCACCATCTTAGTGTACGCGAAGTCGAGGCGGACGTCGTCGCCGCAGCGACGACGGACGCCGAGACGAGCCCGTGACATAAGAGCCTCACCATCTTACTGTACGAGAAGTCGAGGCGGACGTCGTCGCGGCAACGACGACGGACGCAGAGACGAGCCCGTGTCATCAAAGCCTCACCATCTTAGTGTACGCGAAGTCGAGGCGGACGTCGTCGCGGCAGCGACGACGGACGCCGAGACGAGCCCGTGACATAAGAGCCTCACCATCTTACTGTACGAGAAGTGGAGGCGGACGTCGTCGCGGCAACGACGACGGACGCAGAGACAAGCACGTGACATCAAAGCCTCACCAGCTTAGTGTACGCGAAGTCAAGGCGGACGTCGACGCGGCAGCGACGACGGACGCCGAGACGAGCCCGTGACATCAGAGGCTCACCAGCTATCCTAGGGTTTAGGGTGGGGGGGAGGATGGCACCCTTTTATATACCTTTCAAAATGAAAGGGAAACAGAAGTGAACCACTGTGCTTAGTGTAGGTACGCGAAGTCGAGGCATACGTCGTCGCGGCAGCGACGACGGACGCCGAGACGAGCCCGCGACATCAAAACCTCACCAGCTTAGTGTACGCGAAGTCGAGGCGGACGTCGTCGCGGCAGCGACGACGGACGCCGAGATGAGACTGTGACATCAAAGCCTCACCAGCTTAGTGTACGCGAAGTCGAGGCGGACGTCGTCGCGGCAGCGACGACGGACGCCGAGACGAGCCCGTGACATCAGAGCCTCACCAGCTTAGTGTACGCGAAGTCGAGGCGGACGTCGTCGCGGCAGCGACGACGGACGCCGAGACGAGCCCGTGTCATCAAAGCCTCACCATCTTAGTGTACGCGAAGTCGAGGCGTGCCGCGACGACGGACGCCGAGACGAGCCCGTGACATAAGAGCCTCACCATCTTACTGTACGAGAAGTCGAGGCGGACGTCGTCGCGGCAACGATGACGGACGCCGAGACGAGCCTGTGACATCAAAGCCTCACCAGCTTAGTGTACGTGAAGTCGAGGCGGACTTCGTCACGGCAGCGACGACGGACGGCGAGACGAGCCCGTGAAATCAGAGCCTCACCAGCTTAGTGTACGCGAAGTCGAGGTGGACGTCGTCGCGGCAGCGACGACGGACGCCGAGACGAGCCCGTGACATCAGAGCCTCACCAGCTTTGTGTACGCGAAGTCGAGGCGGACGTCGTCGCGGCAGCGACGACAGACGCCGAGACGAGCCCGTGACATCAGAGCCTCACCATCTTAGTGTACACGAAGTCGAGGCGGACGTCGTCGCGGCAGCGACGACGGACGCCGAGACGAGCCCGTGACATCAGAGGCTCACCAGCTATCTTAGGGTTTAGGGTGGGGGGGGGAGGATGGCACCCTTTTATATACCTTTCAAAATGAAAGGGAAACAGAAGTGAACCACTGTGCTTAGTGTAGGTACGCGAAGTCGAGGCATACGTCGTCGCGGCAGCGACGACGGACGCCGAGACGAGCCCGTGACATCAAAGCCTCACCAGCTTAGTGTCTGCAAAGTCGAGGCGGACGTCGTCGCGGTAGCGACGACGGACGCCGAGACGAGCCCGTGACCTCAAAGCCTCACCAGCTATCTTAGGGTTTAGGGTGAGGGGGGAGGTTGGCACCCTTTATATACCTTTCAAAATGAAAGGGAAACAGAAGTGAACCACTGTTCTTAGTGTAGGTACGCGAAGTCGAGGCGTACGTCGTCGCGGCAGCGATGACGGACGCCGAGACGAGCCTGTGACATCAAAGCCTCACCAGCTTAGTGTACGCGAAGTCGAGGCGGACGTCGTCGCGGCAGCGACGACGGACGCCGAGATGAGACCGTGACATCAAAGCCTCACCAGCTTAGTGTACGCGAAGTCGAGGCGGACTTCTTCACGGCAGCGACGACGGACGGCGAGACGAGCCCGTGAAATCAGAGCCTCACCAGCTTAGTGTACGCGAAGTCAAGGTGGACGTCGTCGCGGCAGCGACGACGGACGCCGAGACGAGCCCGTGTCATCAAAGCCTCACCATCTTAGTGTACGCGAAGTCGAGGCGGACGTCGTCGCGGCAGCGACGACGGACGCCGAGACGAGCCCGTGACATAAGAGCCTCACCAGCTTAGTGTACGCGAAGTCGAGGCGGACGTCGTCGCGGCAGCGACGACGGACGCCGAGACGAGCCCGTGTCATCAAAGCCTCACCATCTTAGTGTACGCGAAGTCGAGGCGGACGTCGTCGCCGCAGCGACGACGGACGCCGAGACGAGCCCGTGACATAAGAGCCTCACCATCTTACTGTACGAGAAGTCGAGGCGGACGTCGTCGCGGCAACGACGACGGACGCAGAGACGAGCCCGTGTCATCAAAGCCTCACCATCTTAGTGTACGCGAAGTCGAGGCGGACGTCGTCGCGGCAGCGACGACGGACGCCGAGACGAGCCCGTGACATTAGAGCCTCACCATCTTACTGTATGAGAAGTGGAGGCGGACGTCGTCGCGGCAACGACGACGGACGCAGAGACAAGCACGTGACATCAAAGCCTCACCAGCTTAGTGTACGCGAAGTCAAGGCGGACGTCGACGCGGCAGCGACGACGGACGCCGAGACGAGCCCGTGACATCAGAGGCTCACCAGCTATCCTAGGGTTTAGGGTGGGGGGAGGATGGCACCCTTTTATATACCTTTCAAAATGAAAGGGAAACAGAAGTGAACCACTGTGCTTAGTGTAGGTACGCGAAGTCGAGGCATACGTCGTCGCGGCAGCGACGACGGACGCCGAGACGAGCCCGTGACATCAAAACCTCACCAGCTTAGTGTACGCGAAGTCGAGGCGGACGTCGTCGCGGCAGCGACGACGGACGCCGAGATGAGACTGTGACATCAAAGCCTCACCAGCTTAGTGTATGCGAAGTCGAGGCGGACGTCGTCGCGGCAGCGACGACGGACGCCGAGACGAGCCCGTGTCATCAAAGCCTCACCATCTTAGTGTACGCGAAGTCGAGGCGTGCCGCGACGACGGACGCCGAGACGAGCCCGTGACATAAGAGCCTCACCATCTTACTGTACGAGAAGTCGAGGCGGACGTCGTCGCGGCAACGATGACGGACGCCGAGACGAGCCTGTGACATCAAAGCCTCACCAGCTTAGTGTACGTGAAGTCGAGGCGGACTTCGTCACGGCAGCGACGACGGACGGCGAGACGAGCCCGTGAAATCAGAGCCTCACCAGCTTAGTGTACGCGAAGTCGAGGTGGACGTCGTCGCGGCAGCGACGACGGACGCCGAGACGAGCCCGTGACATCAGAGCCTCACCAGCTTTGTGTACGCGAAGTCGAGGCGGACGTCGTCGTGGCAGCGACGACAGACGCCGAGACGAGCCCGTGACATCAGAGCCTCACCATCTTAGTGTACACGAAGTCGAGGCGGACGTCGTCGCGGCAGCGACGACGGACGCCGAGACGAGCCCGTGACATCAGAGGCTCACCAGCTATCTTAGGGTTTAGGGTGGGGGGGGGAGGATGGCACCCTTTTATATACCTTTCAAAATGAAAGGGAAACAGAAGTGAACCACTGTGCTTAGTGTAGGTACGCGAAGTCGAGGCATACGTCGTCGCGCCAGCGACGACGGACGCCGAGACGAGCCCGTGACATCAAAGCCTGACCAGCTTAGTGTCTGCAAAGTCGAGGCGGACGTCGTCGCGGCAGCGACGACGGACGCCGAGACGAGCCCGTGACCTCAAAGCCTCACCAGCTATCTTAGGGTTTAGGGTGAGGGGGGAGGATGGCACCCTTTATATACCTTTCAAAATGAAAGGGAAACAGAAGTGAACCACTGTTCTTAGTGTAGGTACGCGAAGTCGAGGCGTACGTCGTCGCGGCAGCGATGACGGACGCCGAGACGAGCCTGTGACATCAAAGCCTCACCAGCTTAGTGTACGCGAAGTCGAGGCGGACGTCGTCGCGGCAGCGACGACGGACGCCGAGATGAGACCGTGACATCAAAGCCTCACCAGCTTAGTGTACGCGAAGTCGAGGCGGACTTCTTCACGGCAGCGACGACGGACGGCGAGACGAGCCCGTGAAATCAGAGCCTCACCAGCTTAGTGTACGCGAAGTCAAGGTGGACGTCGTCGCGGCAGCGACGACGGACGCCGAGACGAGCCCGTGTCATCAAAGCCTCACCATCTTAGTGTACGCGAAGTCGAGGCGGACGTCGTCGCCGCAGCGACGACGGACGCCGAGACGAGCCCGTGACATAAGAGCCTCACCATCTTACTGTACGAGAAGTCGAGGCGGACGTCGTCGCGGCAACGACGACGGACGCAGAGACGAGCCCGTGTCATCAAAGCCTCACCATCTTAGTGTACGCGAAGTCGAGGCGGACGTCGTCGCGGCAGCGACGACGGACGCCGAGACGAGCCCGTGACATAAGAGCCTCACCATCTTACTGTACGAGAAGTGGAGGCGGACGTCGTCGCGGCAACGACGACGGACGCAGAGACAAGCACGTGACATCAAAGCCTCACCAGCTTAGTGTACGCGAAGTCAAGGCGGACGTCGACGCGGCAGCGACGACGGACGCCGAGACGAGCCCGTGACATCAGAGGCTCACCAGCTATCCTAGGGTTTAGGGTGGGGGGGAGGATGGCACCCTTTTATATACCTTTCAAAATGAAAGGGAAACAGAAGTGAACCACTGTGCTTAGTGTAGGTACGCGAAGTCGAGGCATACGTCGTCGCGGCAGCGACGACGGACGCCGAGACGAGCCCGTGACATCAAAACCTCACCAGCTTAGTGTACGCGAAGTCGAGGCGGACGTCGTCGCGGCAGCGACGACGGACGCCGAGATGAGACTGTGACATCAAAGCCTCACCAGCTTAGTGTACGCGAAGTCGAGGCGGACGTCGTCGCGGCAGCGACGACGGACGCCGAGACGAGCCCGTGACATCAGAGCCTCACCAGCTTAGTGTACGCGAAGTCGAGGCGGACGTCGTCGCGGCAGCGACGACGGACGCCGAGACGAGCCCGTGTCATCAAAGCCTCACCATCTTAGTGTACGCGAAGTCGAGGCGTGCCGCGACGACGGACGCCGAGACGAGCCCGTGACATAAGAGCCTCACCATCTTACTGTACGAGAAGTCGAGGCGGACGTCGTCGCGGCAACGACGACGGACGCAGAGACAAGCCCGTGACATCAAAGCCTCACCAGCTTGGTGTACGCGAAGTCGAGGTGGACGTCGTCGCGGCAGCGACGACGGACGCTGAGACGAGCCCGTGACATCAGAGCCTCACCAGCTATCTTACGGTTTAGGTCGGGGGGGTGGGAGGATGGCACCCTTTATATACCTTTCGAAATGAAAGGGAAACAGAAGTGAACCACTGTGCTTAGTGTAGGTACGCGAAGGCGAGGCGGACGTCGTCGAGGCAGGGATGACGGACGCCGAGACGAGCCTGTGACATCAAAGCCTCACCAGCTTAGTGTACGCGAAGTCGAGGCGGACTTCGTCACGGCAGCGACGACGGACGGCGAGACGAGCCCGTGAAATCAGAGCCTCACCAGGTTAGTGTACGCTAAGTCAAGGTGGACGTCGTCGCGGCAGCGACGACGGACGCCGAGACGAGCCCGTGACATCAGAGCCTCACCAGCTTTGTGTACGCGAAGTCGAGGCAGACGTCGTCGCGGCAGCGACGACAGACGCCGAGACGAGCCCGTGACATCAAAGCCTCACCATCTTAGTGTACACGAAGTCGAGGCGGACGTTGTCGCGTCAGCGACGACGGACGCCGAGACGAGCCCGTGACATCAGAGGCTCACCAGCTATCTTAGGGTTTAGGGTGGGGGGGGAGGATGGCACCCTTTTATATACCTTTCGAAATGAAAGGGAAACAAAAGTGATCCACTGTGGTTAGTGTAGGTACGCGAAGTCGAGGTGGACGTCGTCGTGGCAGCGACGACGGACGCCGAGACGAGCCCGTGAAATCAAAGCCTCACCATCTTAGTGTAAGCGAAGTCGAGGCAGACTTCGTCGCGGCAGCGACGATGGACGCCGAGACGAGCTTGTGACATCAGAGCCACACCAGCTTAGTGTACGCGAAGTTGAGGCGGACATCGTCGCGGCAGCGACGACGGACGCCGAGACGAGCCCGTGACATCAGAGCGTCACCAGCTATCTTAGGGTTTAGGGTGGGGGGGGAGGATGGCACCCTTTTATATACCTTTCAAAATGAAAGGGAAACATAAGTGAACCACTGTGCTTAGTGTAGGTACGCGAAGTCGAGGCGGACGTCGTCGCGGCAACGACGACGGACGCCGAGACGAGCCCGTGACATCAAAGCCTCACCAGCTTAGTGTCTGCAAAGTCGAGGCGGACGTCGTCGCGGCAGCGACGACGGACGCAGAGATGGGCCCGTGACATCAAAGCCTCACAAAACTTGTGTACGCGAAGTCGAGGCGGACGTCGTCGCGGCAGCGACGACGGACGCCGAGATGAGACCGTGACATCAAAGCCTCACCAGGTTAGTGTACGCGAAGTCGAGGCGGACTTCTTCACGGCAGCGACGACGGACGGCGAGACGAGCCCGTGAAATCAGAGCCTCACCAGCTTAGTGTACGCGAAGTCAAGGTGGACGTCGTCGCGGCAGCGACGACGGACGCCGAGACGAGCCCGTGTCATCAAAGCCTCACCATCTTAGTGTACGCGAAGTCGAGGCGGACGTCGTCGCGGCAGCGACGACGGACGCCGAGACGAGCCCGTGAGATAAGAGCCTCACCAGCTTAGTGTACGCGAAGTCGAGGCGGACGTCATCGCGGCAGCGACGACGGACGCCGAGACGAGCCCGTGTCATCAAAGCCTCACCATCTTAGTGTACGCGAAGTCGAGGCGGACGTCGTCGCGGCAGCGACGACGGACGCCGAGACGAGCCCGTGACATAAGAGCCTCACCATCTTACTGTACGAGAAGTCGAGGCGGACGTCGTCGCGGCAACGACGACGGACGCAGAGACGAGCCCGTGTCATCAAAGCCTCACCATCTTAGTGTACGCGAAGTCGAGGCGGACGTCGTCGCGGCAGCGACGACGGACGCCGAGACGAGCCCGTGACATAAGAGCCTCACCATCTTACTGTACGAGAAGTGGAGGCGGACGTCGTCGCGGCAACGACGACGGACGCAGAGACAAGCACGTGACATCAAAGCCTCACCAGCTTAGTGTACGCGAAGTCAAGGCAGACGTCGACGCGGCAGCGACGACGGACGCCGAGACGACCCCGTGACATCAGAGGCTCACCAGCTATCCTAGGGTTTAGGGTGGGGGGGAGGATGGCACCCTTTTATATACCTTTCAAAATGAAAGGGAAACAGAAGTGAACCACTGTGCTTAGTGTAGGTACGCGAAGTCGAGGCATACGTCGTCGCGGCAGCGACGACGGACGCCGAGACGAGCCCGTGACATCAAAACCTCACCAGCTTAGTGTACGTGAGACTGTGACATCAAAGCCTCACCAGCTTAGTGTACGCGAAGTCGAGGCGGACGTCGTCGCGGCAGCGACGACGGACGCCGAGACGAGCCCGTGACATCAGAGCCTCACCAGCTTAGTGTACGCGAAGTCGAGGCGGACGTCGTCGCGGCAGCGACGACGGACGCCGAGACGAGCCCGTGTCATCAAAGCCTCACCATCTTAGTGTACGCGAAGTCGAGGCGTGCCGCGACGACGGACGCCGAGACGAGCCTGTGACATAAGAGCCTCACCATCTTACTGTACGAGAAGTCGAGGCGGACGTCGTCGCGGCAACGACGACGGACGCAGAGACAAGCCCGTGACATCAAAGCCTCACCAGCTTGGTGTACGCGAAGTCGAGGTGGACGTCGTCGCGGCAGCGACGACGGACGCTGAGACGAGCCCGTGACATCAGAGCCTCACCAGCTATCTTACGGTTTAGGTCGGGGGGGTGGGAGGATGGCACCCTTTATATACCTTTCGAAATGAAAGGGAAACAGAAGTGAACCACTGTGCTTAGTGTAGGTACGCGAAGGCGAGGCGGACGTCGTCGAGGCAGGGATGACGGACGCCGAGACGAGCCTGTGACATCAAAGCCTCACCAGCTTAGTGTACGCAAAGTCGAGGCGGACTTCGTCACGGCAGCGACGACGGACGGCGAGACGAGCCCGTGAAATCAGAGCCTCACCAGGTTAGTGTACGCTAAGTCGAGGTGGACGTCGTCGCGGTAGCGACGACGGACGCCGAGACGAGCCCGTGACATCAAAGCCTCACCAGCTTAGTGTACGCGAAGTCGAGGTGGACGTCGTCGCGGCAGCGACGACGGACGCCGAGACGAGCCCGTGACATCAGAGGCTCACCAGCTATCTTAGGGTTTAGGGTGGGGGGGGAGGATGGCACCCTTTTATATACCTTTCGAAATGAAAGGGAAACAAAAGTGATCCACTGTGGTTAGTGTAGGTACGCAAAGTCGAGGCGGACGTCGTCGTGGCAGCGACGACGGACGCCGAGACGAGCCCGTGAAATCAAAGCCTCACCATCTTAGTGTAAGCGAAGTCGAGGCAGACTTCGTCGCGGCAGCGACGATGGACGCCGAGACGAGCTCGTGACATCAGAGCCACACCAGCTTAGTGTACGCGAAGTTGAGGCGGACATCGTCGCGGCAGCGACGACGGACGCCGAGACGAGCCCGTGACATCAGAGCGTCACCAGCTATCTTAGGGTTTAGGGTGGGGGGGGGAGGATGGCACCCTTTTATATACCTTTCAAAATGAAAGGGAAACATAAGTGAACCACTGTGCTTAGTGTAGGTACGCGAAGTCGAGGCGGACGTCGTCGCGGCAGCGACGACGGACGCCGAGACGAGCCCGTGACATCAAAGCCTCACCAGCTTAGTGTCTGCAAAGTCGAGGCGGACGTCGTCGCGGCAGCGACGACGGACGACGAGACGAGCCCGTCACCTCAAAGCCTCACCAGCTATCTTAGGGTTTAGGGTGAGGGGGGAGGATGGCACCCTATTATATACCTTTCAAAATGAAAGGGAAACAGAAGTGAACCACTATTCTTAGTGTAGGTACGCGAAGTTAAGGCGTACGTTGTCGCGGCAGCGACGACGGACGCCGAGACGAGCCCGTGACATCAAAGCCTCACCAGCTTAGTGTACGCGAAGTCGAGGCGGACGTCGTCGCGGCAGCGAAGACGGACGCCGAGATGAGACCGTGACATCAAAGCCTCACCAGCTTAGTGTACGCGAAGTCGAGCCGGACGTCGTCGCGGCAGCGACGACGGACGCCGAGACGAGCCCGTGACATCAGAGCCTCACCAGCTTAGTGTACGCGAAGTCGAGGTGGACGTCATCGCGGCAGCGACGACGGACGCCGAGACGAGCCCGTGACATCAAAGCCTCACCATCTTAGTGTACGCGAAGTCAAGGCGGACGTCGTCGCGGCAGCGACGACGGACGCCGAGACGAGCCCGTGACATAAGAGCCTCACCAGCTTACTGTACGAGAAGTCGAGGCGGACGTCGTCGCGGCAACGACGACGGACGCAGAGACGAGCCCGTGACATCAAAGCCTCACCAGCTTAGTGTACGCGAAGTCAAGGCGGACGTCGACGCGGAAGCGACGACGGACGCCGAGACGAGCCCGTGACATCAGAGGCTCACCAGCTATCTTAGGGTTTAGGGTGGGGGGGGAGGATGGCACCCTTTTATATACCTTTCAAAAAACAGAAGTGAACCACTGTGCTTAGTGTAGGTACGCGAAGTCGAGGCATACGTCGTCGCGGCATTGACGACGGACGCCGAGACGAGCCCGTGACATCAATGCCTCTCCAGCTTAGTGTACGCGAAGTTGAGGCAGACGTCGTCGCGGCAGCGACGACGGACGCCGAGATGAGACTGTGACATCAAAGCCTCACCAGCTTAGTGTACGCGAAGTCGAGGCGGACGTCGTCGCGGCAGTGACGACGGACGCCGAGACGAGCCCGTGACATCAGAGCCTCACCAGCTTAGTGTACGCGAAGTCGAGGCGGACGTCGTCGCGGCAGCGACGACGGACGCCGAGTCGAGCCCGTGTCATCAAAGCCTCACCATCTTAGTGTACGCGAAGTCGAGGCGGACGTCGTCGCGGCAGCGACGACGGACGCCGAGACGAGCCCGTGACATAAGAGCCTCACCAGCTTACTGTACGAGAAGTCGAGGCCGACGTCGACGCGGCAACGACGACGGACGCAGAGACAAGCCCGTGACATCAAAGCCTCACCAGCTTGGTGTACGCGAAGTCGAGGCGGACGTCATCGCGGCAGCGACGACGGACGCTGAGACGAGCCCGTGACATCAGAGCCTCACCAGCTATCTTACGGTTTAGGTCGGGGGGGGGTGGGAGGATGGCACCCTTTTATATACCTTTCAAAATGAAAGGGAAACAGAAGTGAACCACTGTGCTTAGTGTAGGTACGCGAAGTTGAGGCGGACGTCGCCGCGGCAGCGACGACGGACGCCGAGACGAGCCCGTGACATCAAAGCCACACCAGCTTAGTGTACGCGAAGTCTTGGAGGAATTCGTCGCGGCAGCGACGACGGACGCCGAGACGAGCTCGTGACATCAGAGCCTCACCAGCTTAGTGTACGCGAAGTCGAGGCGGACGTCGTCGCGGAAGCGACGATGAACGCCGAGATGAGCCCGTGACATCAAAGCCTCACCAGCTTAGTGTACGCGAAGTCGAGGCGGACATCGTCGCGGCAGCGATGACGAACGTCGAGACGAGCCAGTGACATCAGAGCCTCACCAGCTATCTTAGGGTTTAGGGTGGGGGGGAGGATGGCACCCTTTTATATACCTTTCAAAATGAAAGGGAAACAAAAGTGATCCACTGTGGTTAGTGTAGGTACGCGAAGTCGAGGCGCACGTCGTCGTGGCAGCGACGACGGACGCCGAGACGAGCCCGTGAAATCAAAGCCTCACCATCTTAGTGTAAGCGAAGTCGAGGCAGACTTCGTCGCGGCAGCGACGACGGACGCCGAGACGAGCTCGTGACATCAGAGCCACACCAGCTTAGTGTACGCGAAGTTGAGGCGGGCGTCGTCGCTACGGCGACGACGGACGCTGAGACGAGTCCGTGACATCAGAGCCTCACCAGCTTAGTGTACGCGAAGTCGAGGCGGACGTCGTCGCGGCAGCGACGACGGACACCGAGACGAGCCCGTGACATCAGAGCGTCACCAGCTATCTTAGGGTTTAGGGTGGGGGGAGGATGGCACCCTTTTATATACCTTTCAAAATGAAAGGGAAACATAAGTGAACCACTGTGCTTAGTGTAGGTACGCGAAGTTGAGGCGGACGTCGTCGCGGCGGCGACGACGGACGCCGAGACGAGCCCGTGACATCAAAGCCTCACCAGCTTAGTGTACGCGAAGTCGAGGCGGACGTCGTCGCGGCAGCGACGACGGACGCTGAGATGAGACCGTGACATCAAAGCCTCACCAGCTTAGTGTACGCGAAGTCGAGCTGGACGTCGTTGCGGCAGCGACGACGGACGCCGAGACGAGCCCGTGACATCAGAGCCTCACCAGCTTAGTGTACGCGAAGTCGAGGCGGACGTCGTCGCGGCAGCGACGACGGACGCCGAGACGAGCCCGTGACATCAAAGCCTCACCATCTTAGTGTACGCGAAGTCGAGGCGGACGTCGTCGCGGCAGCAACGACGGATGCCGAGACGAGCCCGTGACATAAGAGCCTCACCAGCTTACTGTACGAGAAGTCTAGGCGGACGTCGTCGCGGCAACGACGACGGACGCAGAGACGAGCCCGTGACATCAAAGCCTCACCAGCTTGGTGTACACGAAGTCGAGGCGGACGTCGTCGTGGCAACGACGACGGACGCTGAGACGAGCCCGTGACATCAGAGGCTCACCAGCTATCTTACGGTTTAGGTCGGGGGGGGTGGGAGGATGGCACCCTTTTATATACCTTTCAAAATGAAACGGAAATAGAAGTGAACCACTGTGCTTAGTGTAGGTACGCGAAGGCGAGGCGGACGTCGTCGCGGTAGCGACGACGGACGCCGAGACGAGCCTGTGACATCAATGCCTCACCAGCTTAGTGTACGCGAAGTCGAGGAGGACTTCGTCACGGCAGCGACGACGGACGGCGAGACGAGCCCGTGACATCAGAGCCTCACCCGCTTAGTGTACGCGAAGTCGAGGCGGACGTCGTCGCGGCAGCAACGACGGACGCCGAGACGAGCCTGTGACATCAGAGCCTCACCAGCTTTGTGTACGCGAAGTCGAGGCGGACGTCATCGCGGCAGCGACGACAGACGCCGAGACGAGCCCGTGACATCAAAGCCTTACCATCTTAGTGTACGCGAAGTCGAGGCGGACGTCGTCGCGGCAACGACGACGGACGCAGAGACGAGCCCGTGACATCAAAGCCTCACCAGCTTGGTGTACGCGAAGTCGAGGCGGACGTCGTCGCGGCAGCGACGACGGATGCTGAGACGAGCCCGTGACATCATAGCCTCACCAGCTATCTTACGGTTTAGGTCGGGGGGGCGGGGGGGTGGGAGGATGGCACCCTTTTATATACCTTTCAAAATGAAATGGAAACAGAAGTGAACCACTGTGCTTAGTGTAGGTACGCGAAGTTGAGGCGGACGTCGTCGCGGCAGCGACGACGGACGCCGAGACGAGCCTGTGACTTCAAAGCCTCACCAGCTTAGTGTATGCGAAGTCGAGGCGGACTTCGTCACGGCAGCGACGACTGACGACGAGACGAGCCCGTGACATCAGAGCCTCACCAGCTTAGTGTACGCGAAGTCGAGGCGGACGTCGTCGCGGCAGCGACGACTGACGACGAGACGAGCCCGTGACATCAGAGCCTCACCAGCTTTGTGTACGCGAAGTCGAGGCGGACGTCGTCGCGGGAGCGACGCCAGACGCCGAGACGAGCCCGTGACATCAGCGGCTCACCAGCTATCTTAGGGTTTAGGGTGGGGGGGGAGGATGGCACCCTTTTATATACCTTTCAAAATGAAAGGGAAACAGAAGTGAACCACTGTGCTTAGTGTAGGTACGCGAAGTTGAGGCAGACGTCGTCGCGGCAGCGACGACGGACGCCGAGACGAGCCTGTGACATCAAAGCCTCACCAGCTTAGTGTACGCGAAGTCGAGGAGGAAGTCGTCGCGGCAGTGACGACGGACGCCGAGACGAGCCCGTGACATCAGAGCCTCACCAGCTTAGTGTACGCGAAGTCGAGGCGGACGTCGTCGCGGCAGCGACGACAGACGCCGAGACGAGCCCGTGACACTAGAGCCTCACCATCTTAGTGTACACGAAGTCGAGGCGGACGTCGTCGCGGCAGCGACGACGGACGCCGAGACGAGCCCGTGACATCAGAGGCTCACCAGCTATCTTAGGGTTTAGGGTGGGGGGGGGAGGATGGCACCCTTTTATATACCTTTCAAAATGAAAGGGAAACAGAAGTGAACCACTGTGCTTAGTGTAGGTACGCGAAGTCGAGGCATACGTCGTCGCGGCAGCGACGACTGACGCCGAGACGAGCCCGTGACATCAAAGCCTCACCGGCTTAGTGTCTGCAAAGTCGAGGCGGACGTCGTCGCGGCAGCGACGACGGACGCCGAGACGAGCCCGTGACCTCAAAGCCTCACCAGCTATCTTAGGGTTTAGGGTGAGGGGGGAGGATGGCACCCTTTATATACCTTTAAAAATGAAAGGGAAACAGAAGTGAACCACTGTTCTTAGTGTAGGTACGCGAAGTCGAGGCGTACGTCGTCGCGGCAGCGATGACGGACGCCGAGACGAGCCTGTGACATCAAAGCCTCACCAGCTTAGTGTACGCGAAGTCGAGGCGGACGTCGTCGCGGCAGCGACGACGGACGCCGAGATGAGACCGTGACATCAAAGCCTCACCAGCTTAGTGTACGCGAAGTCGAGGCGGACTTCTTCACGGCGGCGACGACGGACGGCGAGACGACCCCGTGAAATCAGAGCCTCACCAGCTTAGTGTACGCGAAGTCGAGGTGGACGTCGTCGCGGCAGCGACGACGGACGCCGAGACGAGCCCGTGTCATCAAAGCCTCAGCATCTTAGTGTACGCGAAGTCGAGGCGGACGTCGTCGCGGCAGCGACGACGGACGCCGAGACGAGCCCGTGACATAAGAGCCTCACCAGCTTAGTGTACGCGAAGTCGAGGCGGACGTCGTCGCGGCAGCGACGACGGACGCCGAGACGAGCCCGTGTCATCAAAGCCTCACCATCTTAGTGTACGCGAAGTCGAGGCGGACGTCGTCGCGGCAGCGACGACGGACGCCGAGACGAGCCCGTGACATCAGAGCCACACCAGCTTAGTGTACGCGAAGTTGAGGCGGGCGTCGTCGCTACAGCGACGACGGACGCTGAGACGAGTCCGTGACATCAGAGCCTCACCAGCTTAGTGTACGCGAAGTCGAGGCGGACGTCGTCGCGGCAGCGACGACGGACACCGAGACGAGCCCGTGACATCAGAGCGTCACCAGCTATCTTAGGGTTTAGGTTGGGGGGGAGGATGGCACCCTTTTATATACCTTTCAAAATGAAAGGGAAACATAAGTGAACCACTGTGCTTAGTGTAGGTACGCGAAGTTGAGGCGGACGTCGTCGCGGCAGCGACGACGGACGCCGAGACGAGCCCGTGACCTCAAAGCCTCACCAACTATCTTAGGGTTTATGGTGAGGGGGGAGGATGGCACCCTTTTATATACCTTTCAAAATGAAAGGGAAACAGAAATGAACCACTGTTCTTAGTGTAGGTACGCGAAGTCGAGGCGTACGTTGTCGCGGCAGCGACGACGGACGCCGAGACGAGCCCGTGACATCAAAGCCTCACCAGCTTAGTGTACGCGAAGTCGAGGCGGACGTCGTCGCGGCAGCGACGACGGACGCTGAGATGAGACCGTGACATCAAAGCCTCACCAACTTAGTGTACGCGAAGTCGAGCTGGACGTCGTTGCGGCAGCGACGACGGACGCCGAGACGAGCCCGTGACATCAAAGCCTCACCAGCTTAGTGTACGCGAAGTCGAGGCGGACGTCGTCGCGGCAGCGACGACGGACGCCGAGACGAGCCCGTGACATCAAAGCCTCACCATCTTAGTGTACGCGAAGTCGAGGCAGACGTCGTCGCGGCAGCAACGACGGACGCCGAGACGAGCCCGTGACATAAGATCCTCACCAGCTTACTGTACGAGAAGTCTAGGCGGACGTCGTCGCGGCAACGACGACGGACGCAGAGACGAGCCCGTGACATCAAAGCCTCACCATCTTGGTGTACGCGAAGTCGAGGCGGACGTCGTCGCGGCAACGACGACGGACGCTGAGACGAGCCCGTGACATCAGAGGCTCACCAGCTATCTTACGGTTTAGGTCGGGGGGGGTGGGAGGATGGCACCCTTTTATATACCTTTCAAAATGAAACGGAAACAGAAGTGAACCACTGTGCTTAGTGTAGGTACGCGAAGGCGAGGCGGACGTCGTCGCGGCAGCGACGACGGACGCCGAGACGAGCCCGTGACATCAGAGGCTCACCAGCTATCTTAGGGTTTAGGGTGGGGGGGGGAGGATGGCACCCTTTTATATACCTTTCAAAATGAAAGGGAAACAGAAGTGAACCACTGTGCTTAGTGTAGGTACGCGAAGTCGAGGCATACGTCGTCGCGGCAGCGACGACTGACGCCGAGACGAGCCCGTGACATCAAAGCCTCACCGGCTTAGTGTCTGCAAAGTCGAGGCGGACGTCGTCGCGGCAGCGACGACGGACGCCGAGACGAGCCCGTGACCTCAAAGCCTCACCAGCTATCTTAGGGTTTAGGGTGAGGGGGGAGGATGGCACCCTTTATATACCTTTAAAAATGAAAGGGAAACAGAAGTGAACCACTGTTCTTAGTGTAGGTACGCGAAGTCGAGGCGTACGTCGTCGCGGCAGCGATGACGGACGCCGAGACGAGCCTGTGACATCAAAGCCTCACCAGCTTAGTGTACGCGAAGTCGAGGCGGACGTCGTCGCGGCAGCGACGACGGACGCCGAGATGAGACCGTGACATCAAAGCCTCACCAGCTTAGTGTACGCGAAGTCGAGGCGGACTTCTTCACGGCGGCGACGACGGACGGCGAGACGACCCCGTGAAATCAGAGCCTCACCAGCTTAGTGTACGCGAAGTCGAGGTGGACGTCGTCGCGGCAGCGACGACGGACGCCGAGACGAGCCCGTGTCATCAAAGCCTCAGCATCTTAGTGTACGCGAAGTCGAGGCGGACGTCGTCGCGGCAGCGACGACGGACGCCGAGACGAGCCCGTGACATAAGAGCCTCACCAGCTTAGTGTACGCGAAGTCGAGGCGGACGTCGTCGCGGCAGCGACGACGGACGCCGAGACGAGCCCGTGTCATCAAAGCCTCACCATCTTAGTGTACGCGAAGTCGAGGCGGACGTCGTCGCGGCAGCGACGACGGACGCCGAGACGAGCCCGTGACATCAGAGCCACACCAGCTTAGTGTACGCGAAGTTGAGGCGGGCGTCGTCGCTACAGCGACGACGGACGCTGAGACGAGTCCGTGACATCAGAGCCTCACCAGCTTAGTGTACGCGAAGTCGAGGCGGACGTCGTCGCGGCAGCGACGACGGACACCGAGACGAGCCCGTGACATCAGAGCGTCACCAGCTATCTTAGGGTTTAGGTTGGGGGGGAGGATGGCACCCTTTTATATACCTTTCAAAATGAAAGGGAAACATAAGTGAACCACTGTGCTTAGTGTAGGTACGCGAAGTTGAGGCGGACGTCGTCGCGGCAGCGACGACGGACGCCGAGACGAGCCCGTGACCTCAAAGCCTCACCAACTATCTTAGGGTTTATGGTGAGGGGGGAGGATGGCACCCTTTTATATACCTTTCAAAATGAAAGGGAAACAGAAATGAACCACTGTTCTTAGTGTAGGTACGCGAAGTCGAGGCGTACGTTGTCGCGGCAGCGACGACGGACGCCGAGACGAGCCCGTGACATCAAAGCCTCACCAGCTTAGTGTACGCGAAGTCGAGGCGGACGTCGTCGCGGCAGCGACGACGGACGCTGAGATGAGACCGTGACATCAAAGCCTCACCAACTTAGTGTACGCGAAGTCGAGCTGGACGTCGTTGCGGCAGCGACGACGGACGCCGAGACGAGCCCGTGACATCAAAGCCTCACCAGCTTAGTGTACGCGAAGTCGAGGCGGACGTCGTCGCGGCAGCGACGACGGACGCCGAGACGAGCCCGTGACATCAAAGCCTCACCATCTTAGTGTACGCGAAGTCGAGGCAGACGTCGTCGCGGCAGCAACGACGGACGCCGAGACGAGCCCGTGACATAAGATCCTCACCAGCTTACTGTACGAGAAGTCTAGGCGGACGTCGTCGCGGCAACGACGACGGACGCAGAGACGAGCCCGTGACATCAAAGCCTCACCATCTTGGTGTACGCGAAGTCGAGGCGGACGTCGTCGCGGCAACGACGACGGACGCTGAGACGAGCCCGTGACATCAGAGGCTCACCAGCTATCTTACGGTTTAGGTCGGGGGGGGTGGGAGGATGGCACCCTTTTATATACCTTTCAAAATGAAACGGAAACAGAAGTGAACCACTGTGCTTAGTGTAGGTACGCGAAGGCGAGGCGGACGTCGTCGCGGTAGCGACGACGGACGCCGAGACGAGCCTGTGACATCAATGCCTCACCAGCTTAGTGTACGCGAAGTCGAGGAGGACTTCGTCACGGCAGCGACGACTGACGGCGAGACGAGCCCGTGACATCAGAGCCTCACCCGCTTAGTGTACGCGAAGTCGAGGCGGACGTCGTCGCGGCAGCAACGACGGACGCCGAGACGAGCCTGTGACATCAGATTCTCACCAGCTTTGTGTACGCGAAGTCGAGGCGGACGTCATCGCGGCAGCGACGACAGACGCCGAGACGAGCCCGTGACATCAAAGCCTTACCATCTTAGTGTACGCGAAGGCGAGGCGGACGTCGTCGCGGCAACGACGACGGACGCAGAGACGAGCCCGTGACATCAAAGCCTCACCAGCTTGGTGTACGCGAAGTCGAGGCGGACGTCATCGCGGCAGCGACGACGGATGCTGAGACGAGCCCGTGACATCATAGCCTCACCAGCTATCTTACGGTTTAGGTCGGGGGGGCGGGGGGGTGGGAGGATGGCACCCTTTTATATACCTTTCAAAATGAAATGGAAACAGAAGTGAACCACTGTGCTTAGTGTAGGTACGCGGAGGCGAGGCGGACGTCGTCGCGGCAGCGACGACGGACGCCGAGACGAGCCTGTGACTTCAAAGCCTCACCAGCTTAGTGTATGCGAAGTCGAGGCGGACTTCGTCACGGCAGCGACGACGGACGGCGAGACGAGCCCGTGACATCAGAGCCTCACCAGCTTTGTGTACGCGAAGTCGAGGCGGACGTCGTCGCGGGAGCGATGCCAGACGCCGAGACGAGCCCGTGACATCAGCGGCTCACCAGCTATCTTAGGGTTTAGGGTGGGGGGGGAGGATGGCACCCTTTTATATACCTTTCAAAATGAAAGGGAAACAGAAGTGAACCACTGTGCTTAGTGTAGGTACGCGAAGTTGAGGCGGACGTCGTCGCGGCAGCGACGACGGACGCCGAGACGAGCCTGTGACATCAAAGCCTCACCAGCTTAGTGTACGCGAAGTCGAGGAGGAAGTCGTCGCGGCAGCGACGACGGACGCCGAGACGAGCCTGTGACATCAAAGCCTCACCAGCTTAGTGTACGCGAAGTCGAGGAGGAAGTCGTCGCGGCAGCGATGACGGACGCCGAGACGAGCCCGTGACATCAGAGCCTCACCAGCTTAGTGTACGCGAAGTCGAGGCGGACGTCGTCGCGGCAGCGACGACAGACGCCGAGACGAGCCCGTGACACCAGAGCCTCACCATCTTAGTGTACACGAAGTCGAGGCGGACGTCGTCGCGGCAGCGACGACGGACGCCGAGACGAGCCCGTGACATAAGAGCCTCACCAGCTTAGTGTCTGCAAAGTCGAGGCGGACGTCGTCGCAGCAGCGACGACGGACGCCGAGACGAGCCCGTGTCATCAAAGCATCACCATCTTAGTGTACGCGAAGTCGAGGCGGACGTCGTCGCGGCAGCGACGACGGACGCCGAGACGAGCCCGTGACATAAGAGCCTCACCAGCTTAGTGTACGCGAAGTCGAGGCGGACGTCGTCGCGGCAGCGACGACGGACGCCGAGACGAGCCCGTGTCATCAAAGCCTCACCATCTTAGTGTACGCGAAGTCGAGGCGGACGTCGTCGCGGCAGCGACGACGGACGCCGAGACGAGCTCGTGACATAAGAGCCTCACCATCTTACTGTACGAGAAGTGGAGGCGGACGTCGTCGCGGCAACGACGACGGACGCAGAGACAAGCCCGTGACATCAAAGCCTCACCAGCTTAGTGTACGCGAAGTCGAGGCGGACGTCGACGCGGCAGCGACGACGGACGCCGAGACGAGCCCGTGACATCAGAGGCTCACCAGCTATCCTAGGGTTTAGGGTGGGGGGGAGGATGGCACCCTTTTATATACCTTTCAAAATGAAAGGGAAACAGAAGTGAACCACTTTGCTTAGTGTAGGTACGCGAAGTCGAGGCATACGTCGTCGTGGCAGCGACGACGGACGCCGAGACGAGCCCGTGACATCATAGCCTCACCAGCTTAGTGTACGCGAAGTCGAGGCGGACGTCGTCGCGGCAACGACGACGGACGCCGAGATGAGACTGTGACATCAAAGCCTGACCAGCTTAGTGTACGCGAAGTCGAGGCGGACGTCGTCGCGGCAGCGACGACGGACGCCGAGATGAGCCCGTGACATCAGAGCCTCACCAGCTGAGTGTACGCGAAGTCGAGGCGGACGTCGTCGCGGCAGCGACGACGGACGCCGAGACGAGCCCGTGTCATCAAAGCCTCACCATCTTAGTGTACGCGAAGTCGAGGCGTGCCGCGACGACGGACGCCGAGACGAGCCCGTGACATAAGAGCCTCACCATCTTACTGTACGAGAAGTCGAGGCGGACGTCGTCGCGGCAACGACGACGGACGCAGAGACAAGCCCGTGACATCAAAGCCTCACCAGCTTGGTGTACGCGAAGTCGAGGTGGACGTCGTCGCGGCAGCGACGACCGACGCTGAGACGAGCCCGTGACATCAGAGGCTCACTAGCTATCTTACGGTTTAGGTCGGGGGGGTGGGAGGATGGCACCCTTTATATACCTTTCGAAATGAAAGGGAAACAGAAGTGAACCACTGTGCTTAGTGTAGGTACGCGAAGGCGAGGCGGACGTCGTCGAGGCAGGGATGACGGACGCCGAGACGAGCCCGTGACATCAAAGCCTCACCAACTTAGTGTACGCGAAGTCGAGGCGAACGTCGTCGCGGCAGCGACGACGGACGCCGAGATGAGACCGTGACATCAAAGCCTCACCAGCTTAGTGTACGCGAAGTCGAGCTGGACGTCGTTGCGGCAGCGACGACGGACGCCGAGACGAGCCCGTGACATCAGAGCCTCACCAGCTTAGTGTACGCGAAGTCGAGGCGGACGTCGTCGCGGCAGCGACGACGGACGCCGAGACGAGCCCGTGACATCAAAGCCTCACCATCTTAGTGTACGCGAAGTCGAGGGGGACGTCATCGCGGCAGCAACGACGGACGCCGAGACGAGCCCGTGACATAAGAGCCTCACCAGCTTACTGTACGAGAAGTCTAGGCGGACGTCGTCGCGGCAACGACGACGGACGCAGAGACGAGCCCGTGACATCAAAGCCTCACCAGCTTGGTGTACGCGAAGTCGAGGCGGACGTCGTCGCGGCAACGACGACGGACGCTGAGACGAGCCCGTGACATCAGAGGCTCACCAGCTATCTTACGGTTTAGGTCGGGGGGGTGGGAGGATGGCACCCTTTTATATACCTTTCAAAATGAAACGGAAACAGAAGTGAACCACTGTGCTTAGTGTAGGTACGCGAAGGCGAGGCGGACGTCGTCGCGGCAGCGACGACGGACGCCGAGACGAGCCTATGACATCAATGCCTCACCAGCTTAGTGTACGCGAAGTCGAGGAGGACTTCGTCACGGCAGCGACGACGGACGGCGAGACGAGCCCGTGACATCAGAGCCTCACCAGCTATCTTAGGGTTTAGGGTGGGGGGGAGGATGGCACCCTTTTATATACCTTTCAAAATGAAAGGGAAACAGAAGTGAACCACTGTGCTTAGTGTAGGTACGCGAAGTCGAGGCATACGTCGTCGCGGCAGCGACGACTGACGCCGAGACGAGTCCGTGACATCAAAGCCTCACCGGCTTAGTGTCTGCAAAGTCGAGGCGGACGTCGTCGCGGCAGCGACGACGGACGCCGAGACGAGCCCGTGACCTCAAAGCCTCACCAGCTATCTTAGGGTTTAGGGTGAGGGGGGAGGATGGCACCCTTTATATACCTTTCAAAATGAAAGGGAAACAGAAGTGAACCACTATTCTTAGTGTAGGTACGCGAAGTCGAGGCGTACGTCGTCGCGGCAGCGATGACGGACGCCGAGACGAGCCTGTGACATCAAAGCCTCACCAGCTTAGTGTACGCGAAGCCGAGGCGGACGTCGTCGCGGCAGCGACGACGGACGCCGAGATGAGACCGTGACATCAAAGCCTCACCAGCTTAGTGTACGCGAAGTCGAGGCGAACTTCTTCACGGCAGCGACGACGGACGGCGAGACGAGCCCGTGAAATCAGAGCCTCACCAGCTTAGTGTACGCGAAGTCGAGGGGGACGTCGTCGCGGCAGCGACGACGGACGCCGAGACGAGCCCGTGTCATCAAAGCCTCACCATCTTAGTGTACGCGAAGTCGAGGCGGACGTCGTCGCGGCAGCGACGACGGACGCCGAGACGAGCCCGTGACATAAGAGCCTCACCAGCTTAGTGTACGCGAATTCGAGGCGGACGTCGTCGCGGCAGCGACGACGGACGCCGAGACGAGCCCGTGTCATCAAAGCCTCACCATCTTAGTGTACGCGAAGTCGAGGCGGACGTCGTCGCGGCAGCGACGACGGACGCCGAGACGAGCCCGTGACATAAGAGCCTCACCATCTTACTGTACGAGAAGTGGAGGCGGACGTCGTCGCGGCAACGACGACGGACGCAGAGACAAGCCCGTGACATCAAAGCCTCACCAGCTTAGTGTACGCGAAGTCGAGGCGGACGTCGACGCGGCAGCGACGACGGACGCAGAGACGAGCCCGTGACATCAGAGGCTCACTAGCTATCCTAGGGTTTAGGGTGGGGGGGGAGGATGGCACCCTTTTATATACCTATCAAAATGAAAGGGAAACAGAAGTGAACCACTTTGCTTAGTGTAGGTACGCGAAGTCGAGGCATACGTCGTCGTGGCAGCGACGACGGACGCCGAGACGAGCCCGTGACATCAAAGCCTCACCAGCTTAGTGTACGCGAAGTCGAGGCGGACGTCGTCGCGGCAACGACGACGGACGCCGAGATGAGACTGTGACATCAGAGCCTCACCAGCTATCTTAGGGTTTAGGGTGGGGGGGAGGATGGCACCCTTTTATATACCTTTCAAAATGAAAGGGAAACAGAAGTGAACCACTGTGCTTAGTGTAGGTACGCGAAGTCGAGGCATACGTCGTCGCGGCAGCGACGACTGACGCCGAGACGAGTCCGTGACATCAAAGCCTCACCGGCTTAGTGTCTGCAAAGTCGAGGCGGACGTCGTCGCGGCAGCGACGACGGACGCCGAGACGAGCCCGTGACCTCAAAGCCTCACCAGCTATCTTAGGGTTTAGGGTGAGGGGGGAGGATGGCACCCTTTATATACCTTTCAAAATGAAAGGGAAACAGAAGTGAACCACTATTCTTAGTGTAGGTACGCGAAGTCGAGGCGTACGTCGTCGCGGCAGCGATGACGGACGCCGAGACGAGCCTGTGACATCAAAGCCTCACCAGCTTAGTGTACGCGAAGTCGAGGCGGACGTCGTCGCGGCAGCGACGACGGACGCCGAGATGAGACCGTGACATCAAAGCCTCACCAGCTTAGTGTACGCGAAGTCGAGGCGAACTTCTTCACGGCAGCGACGACGGACGGCGAGACGAGCCCGTGAAATCAGAGCCTCACCAGCTTAGTGTACGCGAAGTCGAGGTGGACGTCGTCGCGGCAGCGACGACGGACGCCGAGACGAGCCCGTGTCATCAAAGCCTCACCATCTTAGTGTACGCGAAGTCGAGGCGGACGTCGTCGCGGCAGCGACGACGGACGCCGAGACGAGCCCGTGACATAAGAGCCTCACCAGCTTAGTGTACGCGAATTCGAGGCGGACGTCGTCGCGGCAGCGACGACGGACGCCGAGATGAGCCCGTGTCATCAAAGCCTCACCATCTTAGTGTACGCGAAGTCGAGGCGGACGTCGTCGCGGCAGCGACGACGGACGCCGAGACGAGCCCGTGACATAAGAGCCTCACCATCTTACTGTACGAGAAGTGGAGGCGGACGTCGTCGCGGCAACGACGACGGACGCAGAGACAAGCCCGTGACATCAAAGCCTCACCAGCTTAGTGTACGCGAAGTCGAGGCGGACGTCGACGCGGCAGCGACGACGGACGCAGAGACGAGCCCGTGACATCAGAGGCTCACTAGCTATCCTAGGGTTTAGGGTGGGGGGGGAGGATGGCACCCTTTTATATACCTATCAAAATGAAAGGGAAACAGAAGTGAACCACTGTGCTTAGTGTAGGTACGCGAAGGCGAGGCGGACGTCGTCGAGGCAGGGATGACGGACGCCGAGACGAGCCCGTGACATCAAAGCCTCACCAACTTAGTGTACGCGAAGTCGAGGCGAACGTCGTCGCGGCAGCGACGACGGACGCCGAGATGAGACCGTGACATCAAAGCCTCACCAGCTTAGTGTACGCGAAGTCGAGCTGGACGTCGTTGCGGCAGCGACGACGGACGCCGAGACGAGCCCGTGACATCAGAGCCTCACCAGCTTAGTGTACGCGAAGTCGAGGCGGACGTCGTCGCGGCAGCGACGACGGACGCCGAGACGAGCCCGTGACATCAAAGCCTCACCATCTTAGTGTACGCGAAGTCGAGGGGGACGTCATCGCGGCAGCAACGACGGACGCCGAGACGAGCCCGTGACATCAGAGCCTCACCAGCTATCTTAGGGTTTAGGGTGGGGGGGAGGATGGCACCCTTTTATATACCTTTCAAAATGAAAGGGAAACAGAAGTGAACCACTCTGCTTAGTGTAGGTACGCGAAGTCGAGGCATACGTCGTCGCGGCAGCGACGACTGACGCCGAGACGAGTCCGTGACATCAAAGCCTCACCGGCTTAGTGTCTGCAAAGTCGAGGCGGACGTCGTCGCGGCAGCGACGACGGACGCCGAGACGAGCCCGTGACCTCAAAGCCTCACCAGCTATCTTAGGGTTTAGGGTGAGGGGGGAGGATGGCACCCTTTATATACCTTTCAAAATGAAAGGGAAACAGAAGTGAACCACTATTCTTAGTGTAGGTACGCGAAGTCGAGGCGTACGTCGTCGCGGCAGCGATGACGGACGCCGAGACGAGCCTGTGACATCAAAGCCTCACCAGCTTAGTGTACGCGAAGCCGAGGCGGACGTCGTCGCGGCAGCGACGACGGACGCCGAGATGAGACCGTGACATCAAAGCCTCACCAGCTTAGTGTACGCGAAGTCGAGGCGAACTTCTTCACGGCAGCGACGACGGACGGCGAGACGAGCCCGTGAAATCAGAGCCTCACCAGCTTAGTGTACGCGAAGTCGAGGTGGACGTCGTCGCGGCAGCGACGACGGACGCCGAGACGAGCCCGTGTCATCAAAGCCTCACCATCTTAGTGTACGCGAAGTCGAGGCGGACGTCGTCGCGGCAGCGACGACGGACGCCGAGACGAGCCCGTGACATAAGAGCCTCACCAGCTTAGTGTACGCGAATTCGAGGCGGACGTCGTCGCGGCAGCGACGACGGACGCCGAGACGAGCCCGTGTCATCAAAGCCTCACCATCTTAGTGTACGCGAAGTCGAGGCGGACGTCGTCGCGGCAGCGACGACGGACGCCGAGACGAGCCCGTGACATAAGAGCCTCACCATCTTACTGTACGAGAAGTGGAGGCGGACGTCGTCGCGGCAACGACGACGGACGCAGAGACAAGCCCGTGACATCAAAGCCTCACCAGCTTAGTGTACGCGAAGTCGAGGCGGACGTCGACGCGGCAGCGACGACGGACGCAGAGACGAGCCCGTGACATCAGAGGCTCACTAGCTATCCTAGGGTTTAGGGTGGGGGGGGAGGATGGCACCCTTTTATATACCTATCAAAATGAAAGGGAAACAGAAGTGAACCACTTTGCTTAGTGTAGGTACGCGAAGTCGAGGCATACGTCGTCGTGGCAGCGACGACGGACGCCGAGACGAGCCCGTGACATCAAAGCCTCACCAGCTTAGTGTACGCGAAGTCGAGGCGGACGTCGTCGCGGCAACGACGACGGACGCCGAGATGAGACTGTGACATCAGAGCCTCACCAGCTTAGTGTACGCGAAGTCGAGCTGGACGTCGTTGCGGCAGCGACGACGGACGCCGAGACGAGCCCGTGACATCAGAGCCTCACCAGCTTAGTGTACGCGAAGTCGAGGCGGACGTCGTCGCGGCAGCGACGACGGACGCCGAGACGAGCCCGTGACATCAAAGCCTCACCATCTTAGTGTACGCGAAGTCGAGGGGGACGTCATCGCGGCAGCAACGACGGACGCCGAGACGAGCCCGTGACATCAGAGCCTCACCAGCTATCTTAGGGTTTAGGGTGGGGGGGAGGATGGCACCCTTTTATATACCTTTCAAAATGAAAGGGAAACAGAAGTGAACCACTGTGCTTAGTGTAGGTACGCGAAGTCGAGGCATACGTCGTCGCGGCAGCGACGACTGACGCCGAGACGAGTCCGTGACATCAAAGCCTCACCGGCTTAGTGTCTGCAAAGTCGAGGCGGACGTCGTCGCGGCAGCGACGACGGACGCCGAGACGAGCCCGTGACCTCAAAGCCTCACCAGCTATCTTAGGGTTTAGGGTGAGGGGGGAGGATGGCACCCTTTATATACCTTTCAAAATGAAAGGGAAACAGAAGTGAACCACTATTCTTAGTGTAGGTACGCGAAGTCGAGGCGTACGTCGTCGCGGCAGCGATGACGGACGCCGAGACGAGCCTGTGACATCAAAGCCTCACCAGCTTAGTGTACGCGAAGCCGAGGCGGACGTCGTCGCGGCAGCGACGACGGACGCCGAGATGAGACCGTGACATCAAAGCCTCACCAGCTTAGTGTACGCGAAGTCGAGGCGAACTTCTTCACGGCAGCGACGACGGACGGCGAGACGAGCCCGTGAAATCAGAGCCTCACCAGCTTAGTGTACGCGAAGTCGAGGTGGACGTCGTCGCGGCAGCGACGACGGACGCCGAGACGAGCCCGTGTCATCAAAGCCTCACCATCTTAGTGTACGCGAAGTCGAGGCGGACGTCGTCGCGGCAGCGACGACGGACGCCGAGACGAGCCCGTGACATAAGAGCCTCACCAGCTTATTTGTACGCGAATTCGAGGCGGACGTCGTCGCGGCAGCGACGACGGACGCCGAGACGAGCCCGTGTCATCAAAGCCTCACCATCTTAGTGTACGCGAAGTCGAGGCGGACGTCGTCGCGGCAGCGACGACGGACGCCGAGACGAGCCCGTGACATAAGAGCCTCACCATCTTACTGTACGAGAAGTGGAGGCGGACGTCGTCGCGGCAACGACGACGGACGCAGAGACAAGCCCGTGACATCAAAGCCTCACCAGCTTAGTGTACGCGAAGTCGAGGCGGACGTCGACGCGGCAGCGACGACGGACGCAGAGACGAGCCCGTGACATCAGAGGCTCACTAGCTATCCTAGGGTTTAGGGTGGGGGGGGAGGATGGCACCCTTTTATATACCTATCAAAATGAAAGGGAAACAGAAGTGAACCACTTTGCTTAGTGTAGGTACGCGAAGTCGAGGCATACGTCGTCGTGGCAGCGACGACGGACGCCGAGACGAGCCCGTGACATCAAAGCCTCACCAGCTTAGTGTACGCGAAGTCGAGGCGGACGTCGTCGCGGCAACGACGACGGACGCCGAGATGAGACTGTGACATCAGAGCCTCACCAGCTATCTTAGGGTTTAGGGTGGGGGGGAGGATGGCACCCTTTTATATACCTTTCAAAATGAAAGGGAAACAGAAGTGAACCACTGTGCTTAGTGTAGGTACGCGAAGTCGAGGCATACGTCGTCGCGGCAGCGACGACTGACGCCGAGACGAGTCCGTGACATCAAAGCCTCACCGGCTTAGTGTCTGCAAAGTCGAGGCGGACGTCGTCGCGGCAGCGACGACGGACGCCGAGACGAGCCCGTGACCTCAAAGCCTCACCAGCTATCTTAGGGTTTAGGGTGAGGGGGGAGGATGGCACCCTTTATATACCTTTCAAAATGAAAGGGAAACAGAAGTGAACCACTATTCTTAGTGTAGGTACGCGAAGTCGAGGCGTACGTCGTCGCGGCAGCGATGACGGACGCCGAGACGAGCCTGTGACATCAAAGCCTCACCAGCTTAGTGTACGCGAAGTCGAGGCGGACGTCGTCGCGGCAGCGACGACGGACGCCGAGATGAGACCGTGACATCAAAGCCTCACCAGCTTAGTGTACGCGAAGTCGAGGCGAACTTCTTCACGGCAGCGACGACGGACGGCGAGACGAGCCCGTGAAATCAGAGCCTCACCAGCTTAGTGTACGCGAAGTCGAGGTGGACGTCGTCGCGGCAGCGACGACGGACGCCGAGACGAGCCCGTGTCATCAAAGCCTCACCATCTTAGTGTACGCGAAGTCGAGGCGGACGTCGTCGCGGCAGCGACGACGGACGCCGAGACGAGCCCGTGACATAAGAGCCTCACCAGCTTAGTGTACGCGAATTCGAGGCGGACGTCGTCGCGGCAGCGACGACGGACGCCGAGATGAGCCCGTGTCATCAAAGCCTCACCATCTTAGTGTACGCGAAGTCGAGGCGGACGTCGTCGCGGCAGCGACGACGGACGCCGAGACGAGCCCGTGACATAAGAGCCTCACCATCTTACTGTACGAGAAGTGGAGGCGGACGTCGTCGCGGCAACGACGACGGACGCAGAGACAAGCCCGTGACATCAAAGCCTCACCAGCTTAGTGTACGCGAAGTCGAGGCGGACGTCGACGCGGCAGCGACGACGGACGCAGAGACGAGCCCGTGACATCAGAGGCTCACTAGCTATCCTAGGGTTTAGGGTGGGGGGGGAGGATGGCACCCTTTTATATACCTATCAAAATGAAAGGGAAACAGAAGTGAACCACTGTGCTTAGTGTAGGTACGCGAAGGCGAGGCGGACGTCGTCGAGGCAGGGATGACGGACGCCGAGACGAGCCCGTGACATCAAAGCCTCACCAACTTAGTGTACGCGAAGTCGAGGCGAACGTCGTCGCGGCAGCGACGACGGACGCCGAGATGAGACCGTGACATCAAAGCCTCACCAGCTTAGTGTACGCGAAGTCGAGCTGGACGTCGTTGCGGCAGCGACGACGGACGCCGAGACGAGCCCGTGACATCAGAGCCTCACCAGCTTAGTGTACGCGAAGTCGAGGCGGACGTCGTCGCGGCAGCGACGACGGACGCCGAGACGAGCCCGTGACATCAAAGCCTCACCATCTTAGTGTACGCGAAGTCGAGGGGGACGTCATCGCGGCAGCAACGACGGACGCCGAGACGAGCCCGTGACATAAGAGCCTCACCAGCTTACTGTACGAGAAGTCTAGGCGGACGTCGTCGCGGCAACGACGACGGACGCAGAGACGAGCCCGTGACATCAAAGCCTCACCAGCTTGGTGTACGCGAAGTCGAGGCGGACGTCGTCGCGGCAACGACGACGGACGCTGAGACGAGCCCGTGACATCAGAGGCTCACCAGCTATCTTACGGTTTAGGTCGGGGGGGTGGGAGGATGGCACCCTTTTATATACCTTTCAAAATGAAACGGAAACAGAAGTGAACCACTGTGCTTAGTGTAGGTACGCGAAGGCGAGGCGGACGTCGTCGCGGCAGCGACGACGGACGCCGAGACGAGCCTATGACATCAATGCCTCACCAGCTTAGTGTACGCGAAGTCGAGGAGGACTTCGTCACGGCAGCGACGACGGACGGCGAGACGAGCCCGTGACATCAGAGCCTCACCAGCTATCTTAGGGTTTAGGGTGGGGGGGAGGATGGCACCCTTTTATATACCTTTCAAAATGAAAGGGAAACAGAAGTGAACCACTGTGCTTAGTGTAGGTACGCGAAGTCGAGGCATACGTCGTCGCGGCAGCGACGACTGACGCCGAGACGAGTCCGTGACATCAAAGCCTCACCGGCTTAGTGTCTGCAAAGTCGAGGCGGACGTCGTCGCGGCAGCGACGACGGACGCCGAGACGAGCCCGTGACCTCAAAGCCTCACCAGCTATCTTAGGGTTTAGGGTGAGGGGGGAGGATGGCACCCTTTATATACCTTTCAAAATGAAAGGGAAACAGAAGTGAACCACTATTCTTAGTGTAGGTACGCGAAGTCGAGGCGTACGTCGTCGCGGCAGCGATGACGGACGCCGAGACGAGCCTGTGACATCAAAGCCTCACCAGCTTAGTGTACGCGAAGCCGAGGCGGACGTCGTCGCGGCAGCGACGACGGACGCCGAGATGAGACCGTGACATCAAAGCCTCACCAGCTTAGTGTACGCGAAGTCGAGGCGAACTTCTTCACGGCAGCGACGACGGACGGCGAGACGAGCCCGTGAAATCAGAGCCTCACCAGCTTAGTGTACGCGAAGTCGAGGTGGACGTCGTCGCGGCAGCGACGACGGACGCCGAGACGAGCCCGTGTCATCAAAGCCTCACCATCTTAGTGTACGCGAAGTCGAGGCGGACGTCGTCGCGGCAGCGACGACGGACGCCGAGACGAGCCCGTGACATAAGAGCCTCACCAGCTTAGTGTACGCGAATTCGAGGCGGACGTCGTCGCGGCAGCGACGACGGACGCCGAGACGAGCCCGTGTCATCAAAGCCTCACCATCTTAGTGTACGCGAAGTCGAGGCGGACGTCGTCGCGGCAGCGACGACGGACGCCGAGACGAGCCCGTGACATAAGAGCCTCACCATCTTACTGTACGAGAAGTGGAGGCGGACGTCGTCGCGGCAACGACGACGGACGCAGAGACAAGCCCGTGACATCAAAGCCTCACCAGCTTAGTGTACGCGAAGTCGAGGCGGACGTCGACGCGGCAGCGACGACGGACGCAGAGACGAGCCCGTGACATCAGAGGCTCACTAGCTATCCTAGGGTTTAGGGTGGGGGGGGAGGATGGCACCCTTTTATATACCTATCAAAATGAAAGGGAAACAGAAGTGAACCACTTTGCTTAGTGTAGGTACGCGAAGTCGAGGCATACGTCGTCGTGGCAGCGACGACGGACGCCGAGACGAGCCCGTGACATCAAAGCCTCACCAGCTTAGTGTACGCGAAGTCGAGGCGGACGTCGTCGCGGCAACGACGACGGACGCCGAGATGAGACTGTGACATCAGAGCCTCACCAGCTATCTTAGGGTTTAGGGTGGGGGGGAGGATGGCACCCTTTTATATACCTTTCAAAATGAAAGGGAAACAGAAGTGAACCACTGTGCTTAGTGTAGGTACGCGAAGTCGAGGCATACGTCGTCGCGGCAGCGACGACTGACGCCGAGACGAGTCCGTGACATCAAAGCCTCACCGGCTTAGTGTCTGCAAAGTCGAGGCGGACGTCGTCGCGGCAGCGACGACGGACGCCGAGACGAGCCCGTGACCTCAAAGCCTCACCAGCTATCTTAGGGTTTAGGGTGAGGGGGGAGGATGGCACCCTTTATATACCTTTCAAAATGAAAGGGAAACAGAAGTGAACCACTATTCTTAGTGTAGGTACGCGAAGTCGAGGCGTACGTCGTCGCGGCAGCGATGACGGACGCCGAGACGAGCCTGTGACATCAAAGCCTCACCAGCTTAGTGTACGCGAAGTCGAGGCGGACGTCGTCGCGGCAGCGACGACGGACGCCGAGATGAGACCGTGACATCAAAGCCTCACCAGCTTAGTGTACGCGAAGTCGAGGCGAACTTCTTCACGGCAGCGACGACGGACGGCGAGACGAGCCCGTGAAATCAGAGCCTCACCAGCTTAGTGTACGCGAAGTCGAGGTGGACGTCGTCGCGGCAGCGACGACGGACGCCGAGACGAGCCCGTGTCATCAAAGCCTCACCATCTTAGTGTACGCGAAGTCGAGGCGGACGTCGTCGCGGCAGCGACGACGGACGCCGAGACGAGCCCGTGACATAAGAGCCTCACCAGCTTAGTGTACGCGAATTCGAGGCGGACGTCGTCGCGGCAGCGACGACGGACGCCGAGACGAGCCCGTGTCATCAAAGCCTCACCATCTTAGTGTACGCGAAGGCGAGGCGGACGTCGTCGCGGCAGCGACGACGGACGCCGAGACGAGCCCGTGACATAAGAGCCTCACCATCTTACTGTACGAGAAGTGGAGGCGGACGTCGTCGCGGCAACGACGACGGACGCAGAGACAAGCCCGTGACATCAAAGCCTCACCAGCTTAGTGTACGCGAAGTCGAGGCGGACGTCGACGCGGCAGCGACGACGGACGCAGAGACGAGCCCGTGACATCAGAGGCTCACTAGCTGTCTTAGGGTTTAGGGTGGGGGGGGAGGATGGCACCCTTTTATATACCTATCAAAATGAAAGGGAAACAGAAGTGAACCACTTTGCTTAGTGTAGGTACGCGAAGTCGAGGCATACGTCGTCGTGGCAGCGACGACGGACGCCGAGACGAGCCCGTGACATCAAAGCCTCACCAGCTTAGTGTACGCGAAGTCGAGGCGGACGTCGTCGCGGCAACGACGACGGACGCCGAGATGAGACTGTGACATCAAAGCCTAACCAGCTTAGTGTACGCGAAGTCGAGGCGGACGTCGTCGCGGCAGCGACGACGGACGCCGAGATGAGCCCGTGACATCAGAGCCTCACCAGCTTAGTGTACGCGAAGTCGAGGCGGACGTCGTCGCGGCAGCGACGACGGACGCCGAGACGAGCCCGTGTCATCAAAGCCTCACCATCTTAGTGTACGCGAAGTCGAGGCGTGCCGCGACGACGGACGCCGAGACGAGCCCGTGACATAAGAGCCTCACCATCTTACTGTACGAGAAGTCGAGGCGGACGTCGTCGCGGCAATGACGACGGACGCAGAGACAAGCCCGTGACATCAAATCCTCACTAGCTTGGTGTACGCGAAGTCGAGGTGGACGTCGTCGCGGCAGCGACGACCGACGCTGAGACGAGCCCGTGACATCAGAGCCTCACCAGCTATCTTATGGTTTAGGTCGGGGGGGTGGGAGGATGGCACCCTTTATATACCTTTCGAAATGAAAGGGAAACAGAAGTGAACCACTGTGCTTAGTGTAGGTACGCGAAGGCGAGGCGGACGTCGTCGAGGCAGGGATGACGGACGCCGAGACGAGCCCGTGACATCAAAGCCTCACCAACTTAGTGTACGCGAAGTCGAGGCGAACGTCGTCGCGGCAGCGACGACGGACGCCGAGATGAGACCGTGACATCAAAGCCTCACCAGCTTAGTGTACGCGAAGTCGAGCTGGACGTCGTTGCGGCAGCGACGACGGACGCCGAGACGAGCCCGTGACATCAGAGCCTCACCAGCTTAGTGTACGCGAAGTCGAGGCGGACGTCGTCGCGGCAGCGACGACGGACGCCGAGACGAGCCCGTGACATCAAAGCCTCACCATCTTAGTGTACGCGAAGTCGAGGCGGACGTCGTCGCGGCAGCAACGACGGACGCCGAGACGAGCCCGTGACATAAGAGCCTCACCAGCTTACTGTACGAGAAGTCTAGGCGGACGTCGTCGCGGCAACGACGACGGACGCAGAGACGAGCCCGTGACATCAAAGCCTCACCAGCTTGGTGTACGCCAAGTCGAGGCGGACGTCGTCGCGGCAACGACGACGGACGCTGAGACGAGCCCGTGACATCAGAGGCTCACCAGCTATCTTACGGTTTAGGTCGGGGGGGGTGGGAGGATGGCACCCTTTTATATACCTTTCAAAATGAAACGGAAACAGAAGTGAACCACTGTGCTTAGTGTAGGTACGCGAAGGCGAGGCGGACGTCGTCGCGGCAGCGACGACGGACGCCGAGACGAGCCTGTGACATCAATGCCTCACCAGCTTAGTGTACGCGAAGTCGAGGAGGACTTCGTCACGGCAGCGACGACGGACGGCGAGACGAGCCCGTGACCTCAAAGCCTCACCAGCTATCTTAGGGTTTAGGGTGAGGGGGGAGGATGGCACCCTTTATATACCTTTCAAAATGAAAGGGAAACAGAAGTGAACCACTGTTCTTAGTGTAGGTACGCGAAGTCGAGGCGTACGTCGTCGCGGCAGCGATGACGGACGCCGAGACGAGCCTGTGACATCAAAGCCTCACCAGCTTAGTGTACGCGAAGTCGAGGCGGACGTCGTCGCGGCAGCGACGACGGACGCCGAGATGAGACCGTGACATCAAAGCCTCACCAGCTTAGTGTACGCGAAGTCGAGGCGGACTTCTTCACGCCAGCGACGATGGACGGCGAGACGAGCCCGTGAAATCAGAGCCTCACCAGCTTAGTGTACGCGAAGTCGAGGTGGACGTCGTCGCGGCAGCGACGACGGACGCCGAGACGAGCCCGTGTCATCAAAGCCTCACCATCTTAGTGTACGCGAAGTCGAGGCGGACGTCGTCGCGGCAGCGACGACGGACGCCGAGACGAGCCCGTGACATAAGAGCCTCACCAGCTTAGTGTACGCGAAGTCGAGGCGGACGTCGTCGCGGCAGCGACGACGGACGCCGAGACGAGCCCGTGTCATCAAAGCCTCACCATCTTAGTGTACGCGAAGTCGAGGCGGACGTCGTCGCGGCAGCGACGACGGACGCCGAGACAAGCCCGTGACATAAGAGCCTCACCATCTTACTGTACGAGAAGTGGAGGCGGACGTCGTCGCGGCAACGACGATGGACGCAGAGACAAGCCCGTGACATCAAAGCCTCACCAGCTTATTGTACGCGAAGTCGAGGCGGACGTCGACGCGGCAGCGACGACGGACGCCGAGACGAGCCCGTGACATCAGAGGCTCACCAGCTATCCAAGGGTTTAGGGTGGGGGGGAGGATGGCACCCTTTTATATACCTTTCAAAATGAAAGGGAAACAGAAGTGAACCACTGTGCTTAGTGTAGGTACGCGAAGTCGAGGCATACGTCGTCGCGGCAGCGACGACGGACGCCGAGACGAGCCCGTGACATCAAAGCCTCACCAGCTTAGTGTACGCGAAGTCGAGGCGGACGTCGTCGCGGCAGCGACGACGGACGCCGAGGTGAGACTGTGACATCAAAGCCTCACCAGCTTAGTGTACGCGAAGTCGAGGCGGACGTCGTCGCGGCAACGACGACGGACGCCGAGATGAGACTGTGACATCAAAGCCTAACCAGCTTAGTGTACGCGAAGTCGAGGCGGACGTCGTCGCGGCAGCGACGACGGACGCCGAGATGAGCCCGTGACATCAGAGCCTCACCAGCTTAGTGTACGCGAAGTCGAGGCGGACGTCGTCGCGGCAGCGACGACGGACGCCGAGACGAGCCCGTGTCATCAAAGCCTCACCATCTTAGTGTACGCGAAGTCGAGGCGTGCCGCGACGACGGACGCCGAGACGAGCCCGTGACATAAGAGCCTCACCATCTTACTGTACGAGAAGTCGAGGCGGACGTCGTCGCGGCAATGACGACGGACGCAGAGACAAGCCCGTGACATCAAAGCCTCACCAGCTTGGTGTACGCGAAGTCGAGGTGGACGTCGTCGCGGCAGCGACGACCGACGCTGAGACGAGCCCGTGACATCAGAGCCTCACCAGCTATCTTATGGTTTAGGTCGGGGGGGTGGGAGGATGGCACCCTTTATATACCTTTCGAAATGAAAGGGAAACAGAAGTGAACCACTGTGCTTAGTGTAGGTACGCGAAGGCGAGGCGGACGTCGTCGAGGCAGGGATGACGGACGCCGAGACGAGCCCGTGACATCAAAGCCTCACCAACTTAGTGTACGCGAAGTCGAGGCGAACGTCGTCGCGGCAGCGACGACGGACGCCGAGATGAGACCGTGACATCAAAGCCTCACCAGCTTAGTGTACGCGAAGTCGAGCTGGACGTCGTTGCGGCAGCGACGACGGACGCCGAGACGAGCCCGTGACATCAGAGCCTCACCAGCTTAGTGTACGCGAAGTCGAGGCGGACGTCGTCGCGGCAGCGACGACGGACGCCGAGACGAGCCCGTGACATCAAAGCCTCACCATCTTAGTGTACGCGAAGTCGAGGCGGACGTCGTCGCGGCAGCAACGACGGACGCCGAGACGAGCCCGTGACATAAGAGCCTCACCAGCTTACTGTACGAGAAGTCTAGGCGGACGTCGTCGCGGCAACGACGACGGACGCAGAGACGAGCCCGTGACATCAAAGCCTCACCAGCTTGGTGTACGCGAAGTCGAGGCGGACGTCGTCGCGGCAACGACGACGGACGCTGAGACGAGCCCGTGACATCAGAGGCTCACCAGCTATCTTACGGTTTAGGTCGGGGGGGGTGGGAGGATGGCACCCTTTTATATACCTTTCAAAATGAAACGGAAACAGAAGTGAACCACTGTGCTTAGTGTAGGTACGCGAAGGCGAGGCGGACGTCGTCGCGGCAGCGACGACGGACGCCGAGACGAGCCTGTGACATCAATGCCTCACCAGCTTAGTGTACGCGAAGTCGAGGAGGACTTCGTCACGGCAGCGACGACGGACGGCGAGACGAGCCCGTGACCTCAAAGCCTCACCAGCTATCTTAGGGTTTAGGGTGAGGGGGGAGGATGGCACCCTTTATATACCTTTCAAAATGAAAGGGAAACAGAAGTGAACCACTGTTCTTAGTGTAGGTACGCGAAGTCGAGGCGTACGTCGTCGCGGCAGCGATGACGGACGCCGAGACGAGCCTGTGACATCAAAGCCTCACCAGCTTAGTGTACGCGAAGTCGAGGCGGACGTCGTCGCGGCAGCGACGACGGACGCCGAGATGAGACCGTGACATCAAAGCCTCACCAGCTTAGTGTACGCGAAGTCGAGGCGGACTTCTTCACGCCAGCGACGATGGACGGCGAGACGAGCCCGTGAAATCAGAGCCTCACCAGCTTAGTGTACGCGAAGTCGAGGTGGACGTCGTCGCGGCAGCGACGACGGACGCCGAGACGAGCCCGTGTCATCAAAGCCTCACCATCTTAGTGTACGCGAAGTCGAGGCGGACGTCGTCGCGGCAGCGACGACGGACGCCGAGACGAGCCCGTGACATAAGAGCCTCACCAGCTTAGTGTACGCGAAGTCGAGGCGGACGTCGTCGCGGCAGCGACGACGGACGCCGAGACGAGCCCGTGTCATCAAAGCCTCACCATCTTAGTGTACGCGAAGTCGAGGCGGACGTCGTCGCGGCAGCGACGACGGACGCCGAGACAAGCCCGTGACATAAGAGCCTCACCATCTTACTGTACGAGAAGTGGAGGCGGACGTCGTCGCGGCAACGACGATGGACGCAGAGACAAGCCCGTGACATCAAAGCCTCACCAGCTTATTGTACGCGAAGTCGAGGCGGACGTCGACGCGGCAGCGACGACGGACGCCGAGACGAGCCCGTGACATCAGAGGCTCACCAGCTATCCAAGGGTTTAGGGTGGGGGGGAGGATGGCACCCTTTTATATACCTTTCAAAATGAAAGGGAAACAGAAGTGAACCACTGTGCTTAGTGTAGGTACGCGAAGTCGAGGCATACGTCGTCGCGGCAGCGACGACGGACGCCGAGACGAGCCCGTGACATCAAAGCCTCACCAGCTTAGTGTACGCGAAGTCGAGGCGGACGTCGTCGTGGCAGCGACGACGGACGCCGAGGTGAGACTGTGACATCAAAGCCTCACCAGCTTAGTGTACGCGAAGTCGAGGCGGGCGTCGTCGCGGCAACGACGACGGACGCCGAGATGAGACTGTGACATCAAAGCCTAACCAGCTTAGTGTACGCGAAGTCGAGGCGGACGTCGTCGCGGCAGCGACGACGGACGCCGAGATGAGCCCGTGACATCAGAGCCTCACCAGCTTAGTGTACGCGAAGTCGAGGCGGACGTCGTCGCGGCAGCGACGACGGACGCCGAGACGAGCCCGTGTCATCAAAGCCTCACCATCTTAGTGTACGCGAAGTCGAGGCGTGCCGCGACGACGGACGCCGAGACGAGCCCGTGACATAAGAGCCTCACCATCTTACTGTACGAGAAGTCGAGGCGGACGTCGTCGCGGCAATGACGACGGACGCAGAGACAAGCCCGTGACATCAAAGCCTCACCAGCTTGGTGTACGCGAAGTCGAGGTGGACGTCGTCGCGGCAGCGACGACCGACGCTGAGACGAGCCCGTGACATCAGAGCCTCACCAGCTATCTTATGGTTTAGGTCGGGGGGGTGGGAGGATGGCACCCTTTATATACCTTTCGAAATGAAAGGGAAACAGAAGTGAACCACTGTGCTTAGTGTAGGTACGCGAAGGCGAGGCGGACGTCGTCGAGGCAGGGATGACGGACGCCGAGACGAGCCCGTGACATCAAAGCCTCACCAACTTAGTGTACGCGAAGTCGAGGCGAACGTCGTCGCGGCAGCGACGACGGACGCCGAGATGAGACCGTGACATCAAAGCCTCACCAGCTTCGTGTACGCGAAGTCGAGCTGGACGTCGTTGCGGCAGCGACGACGGACGCCGAGACGAGCCCGTGACATCAGAGCCTCACCAGCTTAGTGTACGCGAAGTCGAGGCGGACGTCGTCGCGGCAGCGACGACGGACGCCGAGACGAGCCCGTGAGATCAAAGCCTCACCATCTTAGTGTACGCGAAGTCGAGGCGGACGTCGTCGCGGCAGCGACGACGGACGCCGAGACGAGCCCGTGACATAAGAGCCTCACCAGCTTACTGTACGAGAAGTCTAGGCGGACGTCGTCGCGGCAACGACGACGGACGCAGAGACGAGCCCGTGACATCAAAGCCTCACCAGCTATCTTACGGTTTAGGTCGGGGGGGGGTGGGAGGATGGCACCCTTTTATATACCTTTCAAAATGAAACGGAAACAGAAGTGAACCACTGTGCTTAGTGTAGGTACGCGAAGGCGAGGCGGACGTCGTCGCGGCAGCGACGACGGACGCCGAGACGAGCCTGTGACATCAATGCCTCACCAGCTTAGTGTACGCGAAGTCGAGGAGGACTTCGTCACGGCAGCGACGACGGACGGCGAGACGAGCCCGTGACCTCAAAGCCTCACCAGCTATCTTAGGGTTTAGGGTGAGGGGGGAGGATGGCACCCTTTATATACCTTTCAAAATGAAAGGGAAACAGAAGTGAACCACTGTTCTTAGTGTAGGTACGCGAAGTCGAGGCGTACGTCGTCGCGGCAGCGATGACGGACGCCGAGACGAGCCTGTGACATCAAAGCCTCACCAGCTTAGTGTACGCGAAGTCGAGGCGGACGTCGTCGCGGCAGCGACGACGGACGCCGAGATGAGACCGTGACATCAAAGCCTCACCAGCTTAGTGTACGCGAAGTCGAGGCGGACTTCTTCACGCCAGCGACGATGGACGGCGAGACGAGCCCGTGAAATCAGAGCCTCACCAGCTTAGTGTACGCGAAGTCGAGGTGGACGTCGTCGCGGCAGCGACGACGGACGCCGAGACGAGCCCGTGTCATCAAAGCCTCACCATCTTAGTGTACGCGAAGTCGAGGCGGACGTCGTCGCGGCAGCGACGACGGACGCCGAGACGAGCCCGTGACATAAGAGCCTCACCAGCTTAGTGTACGCGAAGTCGAGGCGGACGTCGTCGCGGCAGCGACGACGGACGCCGAGACGAGCCCGTGTCATCAAAGCCTCACCATCTTAGTGTACGCGAAGTCGAGGCGGACGTCGTCGCGGCAGCGACGACGGACGCCGAGACAAGCCCGTGACATAAGAGCCTCACCATCTTACTGTACGAGAAGTGGAGGCGGACGTCGTCGCGGCAACGACGATGGACGCAGAGACAAGCCCGTGACATCAAAGCCTCACCAGCTTATTGTACGCGAAGTCGAGGCGGACGTCGACGCGGCAGCGACGACGGACGCCGAGACGAGCCCGTGACATCAGAGGCTCACCAGCTATCCAAGGGTTTAGGGTGGGGGGGAGGATGGCACCCTTTTATATACCTTTCAAAATGAAAGGGAAACAGAAGTGAACCACTGTGCTTAGTGTAGGTACGCGAAGTCGAGGCATACGTCGTCGCGGCAGCGACGACGGACGCCGAGACGAGCCCGTGACATCAAAGCCTCACCAGCTTAGTGTACGCGAAGTCGAGGCGGACGTCGTCGCGGCAGCGACGACGGACGCCGAGATGAGACTGTGACATCAAAGCCTCACCAGCTTAGTGTACGCGAAGTCGAGGCGGACGTCGTCGCGGCAGCGACGACGGACGCCGAGACGAGCCCGTGACATCAGAGCCTCACCAGCTTAGTGTACGCGAAGTCGAGGCGGACGTCGTCGCGGCAGCGACGACGGACGCCGAGACGAGCCCGTGTCATCAAAGCCTCACCATCTTAGTGTACGCGAAGTCGAGGCGTGCCGCGACGAGACGAGCCCGTGACATAAGAGCCTCACCATCTTACTGTACGAGAAGTCGAGGCGGACGTCGTCGCGGCAACGACGACGGACGCAGAGACAAGCCCGTGACATCAAAGCCTCACCAGCTTGGTGTACGCGAAGTCGAGGTGGACGTCGTCGCGGCAGCGACGACCGACGCTGAGTCGAGCCCGTGACATCAGAGCCTCACCAGCTATCTTACGGTTTAGGTCGGGGGGGTGGGAGGATGGCACCCTTTATATACCTTTCGAAATGAAAGGGAAACAGAAGTGAACCACTGTGCTTAGTGTAGGTACGCGAAGGCGAGGCGGACGTCGTCGAGGCAGGGATGACGGACGCCGAGACGAGCCCGTGACATCAAAGCCTCACCAACTTAGTGTACGCGAAGTCGAGGCGAACGTCGTCGCGGCAGCGACGACGGACGCCGAGATGAGACCGTGACATCAAAGCCTCACCAGCTTAGTGTACGCGAAGTCGAGCTGGACGTCGTTGCGGCAGCGACGACGGACGCCGAGACGAGCCCGTGACATCAGAGCCTCACCAGCTTAGTGTACGCGAAGTCGAGGCGGACGTCGTCGCGGCAGCGACGACGGACGCCGAGACGAGCCCGTGACATCAAAGCCTCACCATCTTAGTGTACGCGAAGTCGAGGCGGACGTCGTCGCGGCAGCAACGACGGACGCCGAGACGAGCCCGTGACATAAGAGCCTCACCAGCTTACTGTGCGAGAAGTCTAGGCGGACGTCGTCGCGGCAACGACGACGGACGCAGAGACGAGCCCGTGACATCAAAGCCTCACCAGCTTAGTGTACGCGAAGTCGAGCTGGACGTCGTTGCGGCAGCGACGACGGACGCCGAGACGAGCCCGTGACATCAGAGCCTCACCAGCTTAGTGTACGCGAAGTCGAGGCGGACGTCGTCGCGGCAGCGACGACGGACGCCGAGACGAGCCCGTGACATCAAAGCCTCACCAGCTTAGTGTACGCGAAGTCGAGGCGGACGTCGTCGCGGCAGCAACGACGGACGCCGAGACGAGCCCGTGACATAAGAGCCTCACCAGCTTACTGTGCGAGAAGTCGAGGCGTACGTCGTCGCGGCAGCGATGACGGACGCCGAGACGAGCCTGTGACATCAAAGCCTCACCAGCTTAGTGTACGCGAAGTCGAGGCGGACGTCGTCGCGGCAGCGACGACGGACGCCGAGATGAGACCGTGACATCAAACCCTCACCAGCTTAGTGTACGCGAAGTCGAGGCGGACTTCTTCACGGCAGCGACGATGGACGGCGAGACGAGCCCGTGAAATCAGAGCCTCACCAGCTTAGTGTACGCGAAGTCGAGGTGGACGTCGTCGCGGCAGCGACGACGGACGCCGAGACGAGCCCGTGTCATCAAAGCCTCACCATCTTAGTGTACGCGAAGTCGAGGCGGACGTCGTCGCGGCAGCGACGACGGACGCCGAGACGAGCCCGTGACATAAGAGCCTCACCAGCTTAGTGTACGCGAAGTCGAGGCGGACGTCGTCGCGGGAGCGACGACGGACGCCGAGACGAGCCCGTGTCATCAAAGCCTCACCATCTTAGTGTACGCGAAGTCGAGGCGGACGTCGTCGCGGCAGCGACGACGGACGCTGAGACGAGCCCGTGACATAAGAGCCTCACCATCTTACTGTACGAAAAGTGGAGGCGGACGTCGTCGCGGCAACGACGACGGACGCAGAGACAAGCCCGTGACATCAAAGCCTCACCAGCTTAGTGTACGCGAAGTCGAGGAGGACGTCGACGCGGCAGCGACGACGGACGCCGAGACGAGCCCGTGACATCAGAGGCTCACCAGCTATCCTAGGGTTTAGGGTGGGGGGGAGGATGGCACCCTTTTATATACCTTTCAAAATGAAAGGGAAACAGAAGTGAACCACTGTGCTTAGTGTAGGTACGCGAAGTCGAGGCATACGTCGTCGCGGCAGCGACGACGGACGCCGAGACGAGCCCGTGACATCAAAGCCTCACCAGCTTAGTGTATGCGAAGTCGAGGCGGACGTCGTCGCGGCAGCGACGACGGACGCCGAGATGAGACTGTGACATCAAAGCCTCACCAGCTTAGTGTACGCGAAGTCGAGGCGGACGTCGTCGCGGCAACGACGACGGACGCAGAGACAAGCCCGTGACATCAAAGCCTCACCAGCTTGGTGTACGCGAAGTCGAGGTGGACGTCGTCGCGGCAGCGACGACGGACGCTGAGACGAGCCCGTGACATCAGAGAATCACCAGCTTAGTGTACGGGAAGTCGAGGCGGACGTCGACGCGGCAGCGACGACGGACGCCGAGATGAGTCTGTGACATCAGAGGCTCACCAGCTATCTTAGGGTTTAGGGTGGGGGGGGAGGATGGCACCCTTTTATATACCTTTCAAAATGAAAGGGAAACAGAAGTGAACCACTGTGCTTATTGTAGGTACGCGAAGTCGAGACATACGTCGTCGCGGCAGCGACGACGGACGCCGAGACGAGCCCGTGACATCAAAGCCTCACCAGCTTAGTGTACGCGAAGTCGAGGCGGACGTCGTCGCGGCAGCGACAACGGACGCCGAGATGAGACTGTGACATCAAAGCCTCACCAGCTTAGTGTACGCGAAGTCGAGGCGGACGTCGTCGCGGCAGCGACGACGGACGCCGAGACGAGCCCGTGACATCAGAGCCTCACCAGCTTAGTGTACGCGAAGTCGAGGCGGACGTCGTCGCGGCAGCGACGACGGACGCCGAGACGAGCCCGTGACATAAGAGCCTCACCATCTTACTGTACGAGAAGTCGAGGCGGACGTCGTCGCGGCAACGACAACGGACGCAGAGACAAGCCCGTGACATCAAAGCCTCACCAGCTTGGTGTACGCGAAGTCGAGGTGGACGTCGTCGCGGCAGCGACGACGGACGCCGAGACGAGACCGTGACATAATAGCCTCACCAGCTTAGTGTACGCGAAGTCGAGGCGGACGTCGTCGCGGCAGCGACGACGGACGCCGAGACGAGCCCGTGTCATCAAAGCCTCACCATCTTAGTGTACGCGAAGTCGAGGCGGACGTCGTCGCGGCAGCGACGACGGACGCCGAGACGAGCCCGTGACATAAGAGCCTCACCATCTTACTGTGCGAGAAGTCGAGGCGGACGTCGTCGCGGCAACGACGACGGACGCAGAGACGAGCCCGTGTCATCAAAGCCTCACCATCTTAGTGTACGCGAAGTCGAGGCGGACGTCGTCGCGGCAGCGACGACGGACGCCGAGACGAGCCCGTGACATAAGAGCCTCACCATCTTACTGTACGAGAAGTCGAGGCGCACGTCGTCGCGGCAACGACGACGGACGCAGAGACAAGCCCGTGACATCAAAGCCTCACCAGCTTAGTGTACGCGAAGTCGAGGCGGACGTCGTCGCGGCAGCGACGACGGACGCCGAGACGAGCCCGTGACATCAGAGCCTCACCAGCTTAGTGTACGCGAAGTGGAGGCGGACGTCGTCGCGGCAGCGACGACGGACGCCGAGACGAGCCCGTGACATCAGAGCCTCACCAGCTTAGTGTACGCGAAGTCGAGGCGGACGTCGTCGCGGCAGCGACGACGGACGCCGAGACGAGCCCGTGACATCAGAGCCTCACCAGCTTAGTGTACGCGAAGTCGAGGCGGACGTCGTCGCGGCAGCGACGACGGACGCCGAGACGAGCCCGTGACATAAGAGCCTCACCATCTTACTGTACGAGAAGTCGAGGCGGACGTCGTCGCGGCAACGACGACGGACGCAGAGACAAGCCCGTGACATCAAAGCCTCACCAGCTTGGTGTACGCGAAGTCGAGGTGGACGTCGTCGCGGCAGCGACGACGGACGCTGAGACGAGCCCGTGACATCAGAGCCTCACCAGCTTAGTGTACGGGAAGTCGAGGCGGACGTCGACGCGGCAGCGACGACGGACGCCGAGACGAGCCTGTGACATCAAAGCCTCACCAGCTTAGTGTACGCGAAGTCGAGGCGGACGTCGTCGCGGCAGCGACGACGGACGCCGAGATGAGACTGTGACATCAAAGCCTCACCAGCTTAGTGTACGCGAAGTCGAGGCGGACGTCGTCGCGGCAGCGACGACGGACGCCGAGACGAGCCCGTGACATCAGAGCCTCACCAGCTTAGTGTACGCGAAGTCGAGGCGGACGTCGTCGCGGCAGCGACGACGGACGCCGAGACGAGCCCGTGACATCAGAGCCTCACCAGCTTAGTGTACGCGAAGTCGAGGCGGACGTCGTCGCAGCAGCGACGACGGACGCCGAGACGAGCCCGTGACATAAGAGCCTCACCATCTTACTGTACGAGAAGTCGAGGCGGACGTCGTCGCGGCAACGACGACGGACGCAGAGACAAGCCCGTGACATCAAAGCCTCACCAGCTTGGTGTACGCGAAGTCGAGGTGGACGTCGTCGCGGCAGCGACGACGGACGCGGAGACGAGCCCATGACATCAGAGCCTCACCAGCTTAGTGTACGGGAAGTCGAGGCGGACGTCGACGCGGCAGCGACGACGGACGCCGAGATGAGTCTGTGACATTAGAGGCTCACCAGCTATCTTACGGTTTAGGGTGGGGGGGGAGGATGGCACCCTTTTATATACCTTTCAAAATGAAAGGGAAACAGAAGTGAACCACTGTGCTTATTGTAGGTACGCGAAGTCGAGGCATACGTCGTCGCAGCAGCGACGACGGACGCCGAGACGAGCCCGTGACATCAAAGCCTCACCAGCTTAGTGTACGCGAAGTCGAGGCGGACGTCGTCGCGGCAGCGACGACGGACGCCGAGATGAGACTGTGACATCAAAGCCTCACCAGCTTAGTGTACGCGAAGTCGAGGCGGACGTCGTCGCGGCAGCGACGACGGACGCCGAGACGAGCCCGTGACATCAGAGCCTCACCAGCTTAGTGTACGCGAAGTCGAGGCGGACGTCGTCGCGGCAGCGACGACGGACGCCGAGACGAGCCCGTGACATAAGAGCCTCACCATCTTACTGTACGAGAAGTCGAGGCGGACGTCGTCGCGGCAACGACGACGGACGCAGAGACAAGCCCGTGACATCAAAGCCTCACCAGCTTGGTGTACGCGAAGTCGAGGTGGACGTCGTCGCGGCAGCGACGATGGACGCCGAGACGAGACCGTGACATAATAGCCTCACCAGCTTAGTGTACGCGAAGTCGAGGCGGACGTCGTCGCGGCAGCGACGACGGACGCCGAGACGAGCCCGTGTCATCAAAGCCTCACCATCTTAGTGTACGCGAAGTCGAGGCGGACGTCGTCGCGGCAGCGACGACGGACGCCGAGACGAGCCCGTGACATAAGAGCCTCACCATCTTACTGTGCGAGAAGTCGAGGCGGACGTCGTCGCGGCAACGACGATGGACGCAGAGAAGAGCCCGTGTCATCAAAGCCTCACCATCTTAGTGTACGCGAAGTCGAGGCGGACGTCGTCGCGGCAGCGACGACGGACGCCGAGACGAGCCCGTGACATAAGAGCCTCACCATCTTACTGTACGAGAAGTCGAGGCGCACGTCGTCGCGGCAATGACGACGGACGCAGAGACAAGCCCGTGACATCAAAGCCTCACCAGCTTAGTGTACGCGAAGTCGAGGCGGACGTCGTCGCGGCAGCGACGACGGACGCCGAGACGAGCCCGTGACATCAGAGCCTCACCAGCTTAGTGTACGCGAAGTCGAGGCGGACGTCGTCGCGGCAGCGACGACGGACGCCGAGACGAGCCCGTGACATCAGAGCCTCACCAGCTTAGTGAACGCGAAGTCGAGGCGGACGTCGTCGCGGCAGCGACGACGGACGCGGAGACGAGCCCGTGACATAAGAGCCTCACCATCTTACTGTACGTGAAGTCGAGGCGGACGTCGTCGCGGCAACGACGACGGACGCAGAGACAAGCCCGTGACATCAAAGCCTCACCAGCTTGGTGTACGCGAAGTCGAGGTGGACGTCGTCGCGGCAGCGACGACGGACGCTGAGACGAGCCCGTGACATCAGAGCCTCACCAGCTTAGTGTACGGGAAGTCGAGGCGGACGTCGACGCGGCAGCGACGACGGACGCCGAGACGAGCCTGTGACATCAGAGGCTCACTAGCTATCTTAGGGTTTAGGGTGGGGGGGGAGGATGGCACCCTTTTATATACCTTTCAAAATGAAAGGGAAACAGAAGTGAACCACTGTGCTTAGTGTAGGTACGCGAAGTCGAGGCATACGTCGTCGCGGCAGCGACGACGTACGCCGAGACGAGACCGTGACATCAAAGCCTCACCAGCTTAGTGTACGCGAAGTCGAGGCGGACGTCGTCGCGGCAGCGACGACGGACGCCGAGACGAGCCCGTGTCATCAAAGCCTCACCATCTTAGTGTACGCGAAGTCGAGGCGGACGTCGTCGCGGCAGCGACGACGGACGCCGAGACGAGTCCGTGAAATCAAAGCCTCACCATCTTAGTGTAAGCAAAGTCGAGGCAGACTTCGTCGCGGCAGCGACGACGGACGCCGAGACGAGCTCGTGACATCAGAGCCACACCAGCTTAGTGTACGCGAAGTTGAGGCGGGCGTCGTCGCGGCATCGACGACGGACGCTGAGACGAGTCCGTGACATCAGAGCCTCACCAGCTTAGTGTACGCGAAGTCGAGGCGGACGTCGTCGCGGCAACGACGGCGGACGCAAAGACGAGCCCGTGACATCAAAGCCTCACCAGCTTAGTGTACGCGAAGTCGAGGCGGACGTCGACGCGGCAGCGACGACGGACGCCGAGACGAGCCCGTGACATCAGAGGCTCACCAGCTATCTTAGGGTTTAGGGTGGGGGGGAGGATGGCACCCTTTTATATACCTTCCAAAATGAAAGGGAAACAGAAGTGAACCACTGTGCTTAGTGTAGGTACGCGAAGTCGAGGCATACGTCGTCGCGGCAGCGACGACGGACGCCGAGACGAGCCCGTGACATCAAAGCCTCACCAGCTTAGTGTACGCGAAGTCGAGGCGGACGTCATCGCGGCAGCGACGACGGACGCCGAGATGAGACTGTGACATCAAAGCCTCACCAGCTTAGTGTACGCGAAGTCGAGGCGGACGTCGTCGCGGCAGCGACGACGGACGCCGAGACGAGCCCGTGACATCAGAGCCTCACCAGCTTAGTGTACGCGAAGTCGAGGCGGACGTCGTCGCGGCAGCGACGACGGACGCCGAGACGAGCCCGTGACATCAGAGCCTCACCAGCTTAGTGTACGTGAAGTCGAGGCGGACGTCGTCGCAGCAGCGACGACGGACGCCGAGACGAGCCCGTGACATAAGAGCCTCACCATCTTACTGTACGAGAAGTCAAGGCGGACGTCGTCGCGGCAACGACGACGGACGAAGAGACAAGCCCGTGACATCAAAGCCTCACCAGCTTGGTGTACGCGAAGTCGAGGTGGATGTCGTCGCGGCAGCGACGACGGACGCTGAGACGAGCCCGTGACATCAGAGCCTCACCAGCTTAGTGTACGGGAAGTCGAGGCGGACGTCGACGCGGCAGTGACGACGGACGCCGAGATGAGTCTGTGACATCAGAGGCTCACCAGCTATCTTAGGGTTTAGGGTGGGGGGGGAGGATGGCACCCTTTTATATACCTTTCAAAATGAAAGGGAAACAGAAGTGAACCACTGTGCTTATTGTAGGTACGCGAAGTCGAGGCATACGTCGTCGCGGCAGCGACGACGGACGCCGAGACGAGCCCGTGACATCAAAGCCTCACCAGCTTAGTGTACGCGAAGTCGAGGCGGACGTCGTCGCGGCAGCGACGACTGACGCCGAGATGAGACTGTGACATCAAAGCCTCACCAGCTTAGTGTACGCGAAGTCGAGGCGGACGTCGTCGCGGCAGCGACGACGGACGCCGAGACGAGCCCGTGACATCAGAGCCTCACCAGCTTAGTGTACGCGAAGTCGAGGCGGACGTCGTCGCGGCAGCGACGACGGACGCCGAGACGAGCCCGTGACATAAGAGCCTCACCATCTTACTGTACGAGAAGTCGAGGTGGACGTCGTCGCGGCAGCGACGACGGACGCCGAGACGAGACCGTGACATAATAGCCTCACCAGCTTAGTGTACGCGAAGTCGAGGCGGACGTCGTCGCGGCAGCGACGACGGACGCCGAGACGAGCCCGTGTCATCAAAGCCTCACCATCTTAGTGTACGCGAAGTCGAGGCGGACGTCGTCGCGGCAGCGACGACGGACGCCGAGACGAGCCCGTGACATAAGAGCCTCACCATCTTACTGTGCGAGAAGTCGAGGCGGACGTCGTCGCGGCAACGACGACGGACGCAGAGACGAGCCCGTGTCATCAAAACCTCACCATCTTAGTGTACGCGAAGTCGAGGCGGACGTCGTCGCGGCAGCGACGACGGACGCCGAGACGAGCCCGTGACATAAGAGCCTCACCATCTTACTGTACGAGAAGTCGAGGCGCACGCCGTCGCGGCAACGACGACGGACGCAGAGACAAGCCCGTGACATCAAAGCCTCACCAGCTTAGTGTACGCGAAGTCGAGGCGGACGTCGTCGCGGCAGCGACGACGGACGCCGAGACGAGCCCGTGACATCAGAGCCTCACCAGCTTAGTGTACGCGAAGTCGAGGCGGACGTCGTCGCGGCAGCGACGACGGACGCAGAGACAAGCCCGTGACATCAAAGCCTCACCAGCTTGGTGTACGCGAAGTCGAGGTGGACGTCGTCGCGGCAGCGACGAAGGACGCTGAGACGAGCCCGTGACATCAGAGCCTCACCAGCTTAGTGTACGGGAAGTCGAGGCGGACGTCGACGCGGCAGCGACGACGGACGCCGAGACGAGCCTGTGACATCAGAGGCTCACTAGCTATCTTAGGTTTTAGGGTGGGGGGGGAGGATGGCACCCTTTTATATACCTTTCAAAATGAAAGGGAAACAGAAGTGAACCACTGTGCTTAGTGTAGGTACGCGAAGTCGAGGCATACGTCGTCGCGGCAGCGACGACGTACGCCGAGACGAGCCCGTGACATCAAAGCCTCACCAGCTTAGTGTACGCGAAGTCGAGGCGGACGTCGTCGCGGCAGCGACGACGGACGCCGAGATGAGACTGTGACATAAAAGCCTCACCAGCTTAGTGTACGCGAAGTCGAGGCGGACGTCGTCGCGGCAGCGACGACGGACGCCGAGACGAGCCCGTGACATCAGAGCCTCACCAGCTTAGTGTACGCGAAGTCGAGGCGGACGTCGTCGCGGCAGCGACGACGGACGCCGAGACGAGCCCGTGACATAAGAGCCTCACCAACATACTGTACGAGAAGTCGAGGCGGACGTCGTCGCGGCAACGACGACGGACGCAGAGACAAGCCCGTGACATCAAAGCCTCACCAGCTTGGTGTACGTGAAGTCGAGGTGGACGTCGTCGCGGCAGCGACGACGGACGCCGAGACGAGACCGTGACATAATAGCCTCACCAGCTTAGTGTACGCGAAGTCGAGGCGGACGTCGTCGCGGCAGCGACGACGGACGCCGAGACGAGCCCGTGTCATCAAAGCCTCACCATCTTAGTGTACGCGAAGTGGAGGCGGACGTCGTCGCGGCAGCGACGACGGACGCCGAGACGAGCCCGTGACATAACAGCCTCACCATCTTACTGTACGAGAAGTCGAGGCGCACGTCGTCGCGGCAACGACGACGGACGCAGAGACAAGCCCGTGACATCAAAGCCTCACCAGCTTAGTGTACGCGAAGTCGAGGCGGACTTCGACGCGGCAGCGACGACGGACGCCGAGACGAGCCCGTGACATCAGAGGCTCACCAGCTATCCTAGGGTTTAGGGTGGGGGGGAGGATGGCACCCTTTTATATACCTTTCAAAATGAAAGGGAAACAGAAGTGAACCACTGTGCTTAGTGTAGGTACGCGAAGTCGAGGCATACGTCGTCGCGGCAGCGACGACGGACGGCGAGACGAGCCCGTGACATCAAAGCCTCACCAGCTTAGTGTACGCGATGTCGAGGCGGACGTCGTCGCGGCAGCGACGACGGACGCCGAGATGAGACTGTGACATCAAATCCTCACCAGCTTAGTGTACGCGAAGTCGAGGCGGACGTCGTCGCGGCAGCGACGACGGACGCCGAGACGAGCCCGTGACATCAGAGCCTCACCAGCTTAGTGTACGCGAAGTCGAGGCGGACGTCGTCGCGGCAGCGACGACGGACGCCGAGACGAGCCCGTGACATCAGAGCCTCACCAGCTTAGTGTACGCGAAGTCGAGGTGGACGTCCTCGCAGCAGCGACGACGGACGCCGAGACGAGCCCGTGACATAAGAGCCTCACCATCTTACTGTACGAGAAGTCGAGGCGGACGTCGTCGCGGCAACGACGACGGACGCAGAGACAAGCCCGTGACATCAAAGCCTCACCAGCTTGGTGTACGCGAAGTCGAGGTGGACGTCGTCGCGGCAGCGACGACGGACGCTGAGACGAGCCCGTGACATCAGAGCCTCACCAGCTTAGTGTACGGGAAGTCGAGGCGGACGTCGACGCGGCAGCGACGACGGACGCCGAGACGAGCCTGTGACATCAGAGGCTCACTAGCTATCTTAGGGTTTAGGGTGGGGGGGAGGATGGCACCCTTTTATATACCTTTCAAAATGAAAGGGAAACAGAAGTGAACCACTGTGCTTAGTGTAGGTACGCGAAGTCGAGGCATACGTCGTCGCGGCAGCGACGACGTACGCCGAGACGAGCCCGTGACATCAAAGCCTCACCAGCTTAGTGTACGTGAAGTCGAGGCGGACGTCGTCGCGGCAGCGACGACGGACGCCGAGACGAGCCCGTGACATCAGAGCCTCACCAGCTTAGTGTACGCGAAGTCGAGGCGGACGTCGTCGCGGCAGCGACGACGGACGCCGAGACGAGCCCGTGACATCAGAGCCTCACCAGCTTAGTGTACGCGAAGTCGAGGTGGACGTCCTCGCGGCAGCGACGACGGACGCCGAGACGAGCCCGTGACATAAGAGCCTCACCATCTTACTGTACGAGAAGTCGAGGCGGACGTCGTCGCGGCAACGACGACGGACGCAGAGACAAGCCCGTGACATCAAAGCCTCACCAGCTTGGTGTACGCGAAGTCGAGGTGGACGTCGTCGCGGCAGCGACGACGGACGCTGAGACGAGCCCGTGACATCAGAGCCTCACCAGCTTAGTGTACGGGAAGTCGAGGCGGACGTCGACGCGGCAGCGACGACGGACGCCGAGACGAGCCTGTGACATCAGAGGCTCACTAGCTATCTTAGGGTTTAGGGTGGGGGGGAGGATGGCACCCTTTTATATACCTTTCAAAATGAAAGGGAAACAGAAGTGAACCACTGTGCTTAGTGTAGGTACGCGAAGTCGAGGCATACGTCGTCGCGGCAGCGACGACGTACGCCGAGACGAGCCCGTGACATCAAAGCCTCACCAGCTTAGTGTACGTGAAGTCGAGGCGGACGTCGTCGCGGCAGCGACGACGGACGCCGAGATGAGACTGTGACATCAAAGCCTCACCAGCTTAGTGTACGCGAAGTCGAGGCGGACGTCGTCGCGGCAGCGACGACGGACGCCGAGACGAGCCCGTGACATCAGAGCCTCACCAGCTTAGTGTACGCGAAGTCGAGGCGGACGTCGTCGCGGCAGCGACGACGGACGCCGAGACGAGCCCGTGACATAAGAGCCTCACCAACATACTGTACGAGAAGTCGAGGCGGACGTCGTCGCGGCAACGACGACGGACGCAGAGACAAGCCCGTGACATCAAAGCCTCACCAGCTTGGTGTACGCGAAGTCGAGGCGGACGTCGTCGCGGCAGCGACGACGGACGCCGAGACGAGACCGTGACATAACAGCCTCACCATCTTACTGTACGAGAAGTCGAGGCGGACGTCGTCGCGGCAGCGACGACGGACGCCGAGACGAGCCCGTGTCATCAAAGCCTCACCATCTTACTGTACGTGAAGTCGAGGCGGACGTCGTCGCGGCAGCGACGACGGACGCCGAGACGAGCCCGTGACATCAGAGCCTCACCAGCTTAGTGAACGCGAAGTCGAGGCGGACGTCGTCGCGGCAGCGACGACGGACGCGGAGACGAGCCCGTGACATAAGAGCCTCACCATCTTACTGTACGTGAAGTCGAGGCGGACGTCGTCGCGGCAACGACGACGGACGCAGAGACAAGCCCGTGACATCAAAGCCTCACCAGCTTGGTGTACGCGAAGTCGAGGTGGACGTCGTCGCGGCAGCGACGACGGACGCTGAGACGAGCCCGTGACATCAGAGCCTCACCAGCTTAGTGTACGGGAAGTCGAGGCGGACGTCGACGCGGCAGCGACGACGGACGCCGAGACGAGCCTGTGACATCAGAGGCTCACTAGCTATCTTAGGGTTTAGGGTGGGGGGGGAGGATGGCACCCTTTTATATACCTTTCAAAATGAAAGGGAAACAGAAGTGAACCACTGTGCTTAGTGTAGGTACGCGAAGTCGAGGCATACGTCGTCGCGGCAGCGACGACGTACGCCGAGACGAGACCGTGACATCAAAGCCTCACCAGCTTAGTGTACGCGAAGTCGAGGCGGACGTCGTCGCGGCAGCGACGACGGACGCCGAGACGAGCCCGTGTCATCAAAGCCTCACCATCTTAGTGTACGCGAAGTCGAGGCGGACGTCGTCGCGGCAGCGACGACGGACGCCGAGACGAGCCCGTGACATCAGAGCCTCACCAGCTTAGTGTACGCGAAGTCGAGGCGGACGTCGTCGCGGCAGCGACGACGGACGCCGAGACGAGCCCGTGACATAAGAGCCTCACCAACACACTGTACGAGAAGTCGAGGCGGACGTCGTCGCGGCAACGACGACGGACGCAGAGACAAGCCCGTGACATCAAAGCCTCACCAGCTTGGTGTACGCGAAGTCGAGGCGGACGTCGTCGCGGCAGCGACGACGGACGCCGAGACGAGACCGTGACATAACAGCCTCACCATCTTACTGTACGAGAAGTCGAGGCGGACGTCGTCGCGGCAGCGACGACGGACGCCGAGACGAGCCCGTGTCATCAAAGCCTCACCATCTTACTGTACGTGAAGTCGAGGCGGACGTCGTCGCGGCAGCGACGACGGACGCCGAGACGAGCCCGTGACATCAGAGCCTCACCAGCTTAGTGTACGCGAAGTCGAGGCGGACGTCGTCGCGGCAGCGACGACGGACGCCGAGACGAGCCCGTGACATCAGAGCCTCACCAGCTTAGTGAACGCGAAGTCGAGGCGGACGTCGTCGCGGCAGCGACGACGGACGCGGAGACGAGCCCGTGACATAAGAGCCTCACCATCTTACTGTACGTGAAGTCGAGGCGGACGTCGTCGCGGCAACGACGACGGACGCAGAGACAAGCCCGTGACATCAAAGCCTCACCAGCTTGGTGAACGCGAAGTCGAGGTGGACGTCGTCGCGGCAGCGACGACGGACGCTGAGACGAGCCCGTGACATCAGAGCCTCACCAGCTTAGTGTACGGGAAGTCGAGGCGGACGTCGACGCGGCAGCGACGACGGACGCCGAGACGAGCCTGTGACATCAGAGGCTCACTAGCTATCTTAGGGTTTAGGGTGGGGGGGGAGGATGGCACCCTTTTATATACCTTTCAAAATGAAAGGGAAACAGAAGTGAACCACTGTGCTTAGTGTAGGTACGCGAAGTCGAGGCATACGTCGTCGCGGCAGCGACGACGTACGCCGAGACGAGACCGTGACATCAAAGCCTCACCAGCTTAGTGTACGCGAAGTCGAGGCGGACGTCGTCGCGGCAGCGACGACGGACGCCGAGACGAGCCCGTGTCATCAAAGCCTCACCATCTTAGTGTACGCGAAGTCGAGGCGGACGTCGTCGCGGCAGCGACGACGGACGCCGAGACGAGTCCGTGAAATCAAAGCCTCACCATCTTAGTGTAAGCAAAGTCGAGGCAGACTTCGTCGCGGCAGCGACGACGGACGCCGAGACGAGCTCGTGACATCAGAGCCACACCAGCTTAGTGTACGCGAAGTTGAGGCGGGCGTCGTCGCGGCATCGACGACGGACGTTGAGACGAGTCCGTGACATCAGAGCCTCACCAGCTTAGTGTACGCGAAGTCGAGGCGGACGTCGTCGCGGCAACGACGGCGGACGCAAAGACGAGCCCGTGACATCAAAGCCTCACCAGCTTAGTGTACGCGAAGTCGAGGCGGACGTCGACGCGGCAGCGACGACGGACGCCGAGACGAGCCCGTGACATCAGAGGCTCACCAGCTATCTTAGGGTTTAGGGTGGGGGGGAGGATGGCACCCTTTTATATACCTTCCAAAATGAAAGGGAAACAGAAGTGAACCACTGTGCTTAGTGTAGGTACGCGAAGTCGAGGCATACGTCGTCGCGGCAGCGACGACGGACGCCGAGACGAGCCCGTGACATCAGAGCCTCACCAGCTTAGTGTACGCGAAGTCGAGGCGGACGTCGTCGCGGCAGCGATGACGGACGCCGAGACGAGCCCGTGACATCAGAGCCTCACCAGCTTAGTGTACGTGAAGTCGAGGCGGACGTCGTCGCAGCAGCGACGACGGATGCCGAGACGAGCCCGTGACATAAGAGCCTCACCATCTTACTGTACGAGAAGTAGAGGCGGACGTCGTCGCGGCAACGACGACGGACGAAGAGACAAGCCCGTGACATCAAAGCCTCACCAGCTTGGTGTACGCGAAGTCGAGGTGGATGTCGTCGCGGCAGCGACGACGGACGCTGAGACGAGCCCGTGACATCAGAGCCTCACCAGCTTAGTGTACGGGAAGTCGAGGCGGACGTCGACGCGGCAGCGACGACGGACGCCGAGATGAGTCTGTGACATCAGAGGCTCACCAGCTATCTTAGGGTTTAGGGTGGGGGGGGGAGGATGGCACCCTTTTATATACCTTTCAAAATGAAAGGGAAACAGAAGTGAACCACTGTGCTTATTGTAGGTACGCGAAGTCGAGGCATACGTCGTCGCGGCAGCGACGACGGACGCCGAGACGAGCCCGTGACATCAAAGCCTCACCAGCTTAGTGTACGCGAAGTCGAGGCGGACGTCGTCGCGGCAGCGACGACGGACGCCGAGATGAGACTGTGACATCAAAGCCTCACCAGCTTAGTGTACGCGAAGTCGAGGCGGACGTCGTCGCGGCAGCGACGACGGACGCCGAGACGAGCCCGTGACATCAGAGCCTCACCAGCTTAGTGTACGCGAAGTCGAGGCGGACGTCGTCGCGGCAGCGACGACGGACGCCGAGACGAGCCCGTGACATAAGAGCCTCACCATCTTACTGTACGAGAAGTCGAGGCGGACGTCGTCGCGGCAACGACGACGGACGCAGAGACAAGCTCGTGACATCAAAGCCTCACCAGCTTGGTGTACGCGAAGTCGAGGTGGACGTCGTCGCGGCAGCGACGACGGACGCCGAGACGAGACCGTGACATAATAGCCTCACCAGCTTAGTGTACGCGAAGTCGAGGCGGACGTCGTCGCGGCAGCGACGACGGACGCCGAGACGAGCCCGTGTCATCAAAGCCTCACCATCTTAGTGTACGCGAAGTCGAGGCGGACGTCGTCGCGGCAGCGACGACGGACGCCGAGACGAGCCCGTGACATAAGAGCCTCACCATCTTACTGTGCGAGAAGTCGAGGCGGACGTCGTCGCGGCAACGACGACGGACGCAGAGACGAGCCCGTGTCATCAAAACCTCACCATCTTAGTGTACGCGAAGTCGAGGCGGACATCGTCGCGGCAGCGACGACGGACGCCGAGACGAGCCCGTGACATAAGAGCCTCACCATCTTACTGTACGAGAAGTCGAGGCGCACGCCGTCGCGGCAACGACGACGGACGCAGAGACAAGCCCGTGACATCAAAGCCTCACCAGCTTAGTGTACGCGAAGTCGAGGCGGACGTCGTCGCGGCAGCGACGACGGACGCCGAGACGAGCCCGTGACATCAGAGCCTCACCAGCTTAGTGTACGCGAAGTCGAGGCGGACGTCGTCGCGGCAGCGACGACGGACGCCGAGACGAGCCCGTGACATCAGAGCCTCACCAGCTTAGTGTACGCGAAGTCGAGGCGGACGTCGTCGCGGCAGCGACGACGGACGCCGAGACGAGCCCGTGACATAAGAGCCTCACCATCTTACTGTACGAGAAGTCGAGGCGGACGTCGTCGCGGCAACGACGACGGACGCAGAGACAAGCCCGTGAAATCAAAGCCTCACCAGCTTGGTGTACGCGAAGTCGAGGTGGACGTCGTCGCGGCAGCGACGAAGGACGCTGAGACGAGCCCGTGACATCAGAGCCTCACCAGCTTAGTGTACGGGAAGTCGAGGCGGACGTCGACGCGGCAGCGACGACGGACGCCGAGACGAGCCTGTGACATCAGAGGCTCACTAGCTATCTTAGGTTTTAGGGTGGGGGGGGGAGGATGGCACCCTTTTATATACCTTTCAAAATGAAAGGGAAACAGAAGTGAACCACTGTGCTTAGTGTAGGTACGCGAAGTCGAGGCATACGTCGTCGCGGCAGCGACGACGTACGCCGAGACGAGCCCGTGACATCAAAGCCTCACCAGCTTAGTGTACGCGAAGTCGAGGCGGACGTCGTCGCGGCAGCGACGACGGACGCCGAGATGAGACTGTGACATAAAAGCCTCACCAGCTTAGTGTACGCGAAGTCGAGGCGGACGTCGTCGCGGCAGCGACGACGGACGCCGAGACGAGCCCGTGACATCAGAGCCTCACAAGCTTAGTGTACGCGAAGTCGAGGCGGACGTCGTCGCGGCAGCGACGACGGACGCCGAGACGAGCCCGTGACATAAGAGCCTCACCAACATACTGTACGAGAAGTCGAGGCGGACGTCGTCGCGGCAACGACGACGGACGCAGAGACAAGCCCGTGACATCAAAGCCTCACCAGCTTGGTGTACGTGAAGTCGAGGTGGACGTCGTCGCGGCAGCGACGACGGACGCCGAGACGAGACCGTGACATAATAGCCTCACCAGCTTAGTGTACGCGAAGTCGAGGCGGACGTCGTCGCGGCAGCGACGACGGACGCCGAGACGAGCCCGTGTCATCAAAGCCTCACCATCTTAGTGTACGCGAAGTGGAGGCGGACGTCGTCGCGGCAGCGACGACGGACGCCGAGACGAGCCCGTGACATAACAGCCTCACCATCTTACTGTACGAGAAGTCGAGGCGCACGTCGTCGCGGCAACGACGACGGACGCAGAGACAAGCCCGTGACATCAAAGCCTCACCAGCTTAGTGTACGCGAAGTCGAGGCGGAGTTCGACGCGGCAGCGACGACGGACGCCGAGACGAGCCCGTGACATCAGAGGCTCACCAGCTATCCTAGGGTTTACGGTGGGGGGGAGGATGGCACCCTTTTATATACCTTTCAAAATGAAAGGGAAACAGAAGTGAACCACTGTGCTTAGTGTAGGTACGCGAAGTCGAGGCATACGTCGTCGCGGCAGCGACGACGGACGGCGAGACGAGCCCGTGACATCAAAGCCTCACCAGCTTAGTGTACGCGATGTCGAGGCGGACGTCGTCGCGGCAGCGACGACGGACGCCGAGATGAGACTGTGACATCAAAGCCTCACCAGCTTAGTGTACGCGGAGTCGAGGCGGACGTCGTCGCGGCAGCGACGACGGACGCCGAGACGAGCCCGTGACATCAGAGCCTCACCAGCTTAGTGTACGCGAAGTCGAGGCGGACGTCGTCGCGGCAGCGACGACGGACGCCGAGACGAGCCCGTGACATCAGAGCCTCACCAGCTTAGTGTACGCGAAGTCGAGGTGGACGTCGTCGCAGCAGCGACGACGGACGCCGAGACGAGCCCGTGACATAAGAGCCTCACCATCTTACTGTACGAGAAGTCGAGGCGGACGTCGTCGCGGCAACGACGACGGACGCAGAGACAAGCCCGTGACATCAAAGCCTCACCAGCTTGGTGTACGCGAAGTCGAGGTGGACGTCGTCGCGGCAGCGACGACGGACGCTGAGACGAGCCCGTGACATCAGAGCCTCACCAGCTTAGTGTACGGGAAGTCGAGGCGGACGTCGACGCGGCAGCGACGACGGACGCCGAGACGAGCCTGTGACATCAGAGGCTCACTAGCTATCTTAGGGTTTAGGGTGGGGGGGAGGATGGCACCCTTTTATATACCTTTCAAAATGAAAGGGAAACAGAAGTGAACCACTGTGCTTAGTGTAGGTACGCGAAGTCGAGGCATACGTCGTCGCGGCAGCGACGACGTACGCCGAGACGAGCCCGTGACATCAAAGCCTCACCAGCTTAGTGTACGTGAAGTCGAGGCGGACGTCGTCGCGGCAGCGACGACGGACGCCGAGACGAGCCCGTGACATAAGAGCCTCACCATCTTACTGTACGAGAAGTCGAGGCGGACGTCGTCGCGGCAACGACGACGGACGCAGAGACAAGCTCGTGACATCAAAGCCTCACCAGCTTAGTGTACGCGAAGTCGAGGCGGACGTCGTCGCGGCAGCGACGACGGACGCCGAGACGAGCCCGTGACATAAGAGCCTCACCATCTTACTGTGCGAGAAGTCGAGGCGGACGTCGTCGCGGCAACGACGACGGACGCAGAGACGAGCCCGTGTCATCAAAACCTCACCATCTTAGTGTACGCGAAGTCGAGGCGGACATCGTCGCGGCAGCGACGACGGACGCCGAGACGAGCCCGTGACATAAGAGCCTCACCATCTTACTGTACGAGAAGTCGAGGCGCACGCCGTCGCGGCAACGACGACGGACGCAGAGACAAGCCCGTGACATCAAAGCCTCACCAGCTTAGTGTACGCGAAGTCGAGGCGGACGTCGTCGCGGCAGCGACGACGGACGCCGAGACGAGCCCGTGACATCAGAGCATCACCAGCTTAGTGTACGCGAAGTCGAGGCGGACGTCGTCGCGGCAGCGACGACGGACGCCGAGACGAGCCCGTGACATCAGAGCCTCACCAGCTTAGTGTACGCGAAGTCGAGGCGGACGTCGTCGCGGCAGCGACGACGGACGCCGAGACGAGCCCGTGACATAAGAGCCTCACCATCTTACTGTACGAGAAGTCGAGGCGGACGTCGTCGCGGCAACGACGACGGACGCAGAGACAAGCCCGTGAAATCAAAGCCTCACCAGCTTGGTGTACGCGAAGTCGAGGTGGACGTCGTCGCGGCAGCGACGAAGGACGCTGAGACGAGCCCGTGACATCAGAGCCTCACCAGCTTAGTGTACGGGAAGTCGAGGCGGACGTCGACGCGGCAGCGACGACGGACGCCGAGACGAGCCTGTGACATCAGAGGCTCACTAGCTATCTTAGGTTTTAGGGTGGGGGGGGGAGGATGGCACCCTTTTATATACCTTTCAAAATGAAAGGGAAACAGAAGTGAACCACTGTGCTTAGTGTAGGTACGCGAAGTCGAGGCATACGTCGTCGCGGCAGCGACGACGTACGCCGAGACGAGCCCGTGACATCAAAGCCTCACCAGCTTAGTGTACGCGAAGTCGAGGCGGACGTCGTCGCGGCAGCGACGACGGACGCCGAGATGAGACTGTGACATAAAAGCCTCACCAGCTTAGTGTACGCGAAGTCGAGGCGGACGTCGTCGCGGCAGCGACGACGGACGCCGAGACGAGCCCGTGACATCAGAGCCTCACAAGCTTAGTGTACGCGAAGTCGAGGCGGACGTCGTCGCGGCAGCGACGACGGACGCCGAGACGAGCCCGTGACATAAGAGCCTCACCAACATACTGTACGAGAAGTCGAGGCGGACGTCGTCGCGGCAACGACGACGGACGCAGAGACAAGCCCGTGACATCAAAGCCTCACCAGCTTGGTGTACGTGAAGTCGAGGTGGACGTCGTCGCGGCAGCGACGACGGACGCCGAGACGAGACCGTGACATAATAGCCTCACCAGCTTAGTGTACGCGAAGTCGAGGCGGACGTCGTCGCGGCAGCGACGACGGACGCCGAGACGAGCCCGTGTCATCAAAGCCTCACCATCTTAGTGTACGCGAAGTGGAGGCGGACGTCGTCGCGGCAGCGACGACGGACGCCGAGACGAGCCCGTGACATAACAGCCTCACCATCTTACTGTACGAGAAGTCGAGGCGCACGTCGTCGCGGCAACGACGACGGACGCAGAGACAAGCCCGTGACATCAAAGCCTCACCAGCTTAGTGTACGCGAAGTCGAGGCGGAGTTCGACGCGGCAGCGACGACGGACGCCGAGACGAGCCCGTGACATCAGAGGCTCACCAGCTATCCTAGGGTTTACGGTGGGGGGGAGGATGGCACCCTTTTATATACCTTTCAAAATGAAAGGGAAACAGAAGTGAACCACTGTGCTTAGTGTAGGTACGCGAAGTCGAGGCATACGTCGTCGCGGCAGCGACGACGGACGGCGAGACGAGCCCGTGACATCAAAGCCTCACCAGCTTAGTGTACGCGATGTCGAGGCGGACGTCGTCGCGGCAGCGACGACGGACGCCGAGATGAGACTGTGACATCAAAGCCTCACCAGCTTAGTGTACGCGGAGTCGAGGCGGACGTCGTCGCGGCAGCGACGACGGACGCCGAGACGAGCCCGTGACATCAGAGCCTCACCAGCTTAGTGTACGCGAAGTCGAGGCGGACGTCGTCGCGGCAGCGACGACGGACGCCGAGACGAGCCCGTGACATCAGAGCCTCACCAGCTTAGTGTACGCGAAGTCGAGGTGGACGTCGTCGCAGCAGCGACGACGGACGCCGAGACGAGCCCGTGACATAAGAGCCTCACCATCTTACTGTACGAGAAGTCGAGGCGGACGTCATCGCGGCAACGACGACGGACGCAGAGACAAGCCCGTGACATCAAAGCCTCACCAGCTTGGTGTACGCGAAGTCGAGGTGGACGTCGTCGCGGCAGCGACGACGGACGCTGAGACGAGCCCGTGACATCAGAGCCTCACCAGCTTAGTGTACGGGAAGTCGAGGCGGACGTCGACGCGGCAGCGACGACGGACGCCGAGACGAGCCTGTGACATCAGAGGCTCACTAGCTATCTTAGGGTTTAGGGTGGGGGGGAGGATGGCACCCTTTTATATACCTTTCAAAATGAAAGGGAAACAGAAGTGAACCACTGTGCTTAGTGTAGGTACGCGAAGTCGAGGCATACGTCGTCGCGGCAGCGACGACGTACGCCGAGACGAGCCCGTGACATCAAAGCCTCACCAGCTTAGTGTACGTGAAGTCGAGGCGGACGTCGTCGCGGCAGCGACGACGGACGCCGAGACGAGCCCGTGACATAAGAGCCTCACCATCTTACTGTACGAGAAGTCGAGGCGGACGTCGTCGCGGCAACGACGACGGACGCAGAGACAAGCTCGTGACATCAAAGCCTCACCAGCTTGGTGTACGCGAAGTCGAGGTGGACGTCGTCGCGGCAGCGACGACGGACGCCGAGACGAGACCGTGACATAATAGCCTCACCAGCTTAGTGTACGCGAAGTCGAGGCGGACGTCGTCGCGGCAGCGACGACGGACGCCGAGACGAGCCCGTGTCATCAAAGCCTCACCATCTTAGTGTACGCGAAGTCGAGGCGGACGTCGTCGCGGCAGCGACGACGGACGCCGAGACGAGCCCGTGACATAAGAGCCTCACCATCTTACTGTGCGAGAAGTCGAGGCGGACGTCGTCGCGGCAACGACGACGGACGCAGAGACGAGCCCGTGTCATCAAAACCTCACCATCTTAGTGTACGCGAAGTCGAGGCGGACATCGTCGCGGCAGCGACGACGGACGCCGAGACGAGCCCGTGACATAAGAGCCTCACCATCTTACTGTACGAGAAGTCGAGGCGCACGCCGTCGCGGCAACGACGACGGACGCAGAGACAAGCCCGTGACATCAAAGCCTCACCAGCTTAGTGTACGCGAAGTCGAGGCGGACGTCGTCGCGGCAGCGACGACGGACGCCGAGACGAGCCCGTGACATCAGAGCCTCACCAGCTTAGTGTACGCGAAGTCGAGGCGGACGTCGTCGCGGCAGCGACGACGGACGCCGAGACGAGCCCGTGACATCAGAGCCTCACCAGCTTAGTGTACGCGAAGTCGAGGCGGACGTCGTCGCGGCAGCGACGACGGACGCCGAGACGAGCCCGTGACATAAGAGCCTCACCATCTTACTGTACGAGAAGTCGAGGCGGACGTCGTCGCGGCAACGACGACGGACGCAGAGACAAGCCCGTGAAATCAAAGCCTCACCAGCTTGGTGTACGCGAAGTCGAGGTGGACGTCGTCGCGGCAGCGACGAAGGACGCTGAGACGAGCCCGTGACATCAGAGCCTCACCAGCTTAGTGTACGGGAAGTCGAGGCGGACGTCGACGCGGCAGCGACGACGGACGCCGAGACGAGCCTGTGACATCAGAGGCTCACTAGCTATCTTAGGTTTTAGGGTGGGGGGGGGAGGATGGCACCCTTTTATATACCTTTCAAAATGAAAGGGAAACAGAAGTGAACCACTGTGCTTAGTGTAGGTACGCGAAGTCGAGGCATACGTCGTCGCGGCAGCGACGACGTACGCCGAGACGAGCCCGTGACATCAAAGCCTCACCAGCTTAGTGTACGCGAAGTCGAGGCGGACGTCGTCGCGGCAGCGACGACGGACGCCGAGATGAGACTGTGACATAAAAGCCTCACCAGCTTAGTGTACGCGAAGTCGAGGCGGACGTCGTCGCGGCAGCGACGACGGACGCCGAGACGAGCCCGTGACATCAGAGCCTCACAAGCTTAGTGTACGCGAAGTCGAGGCGGACGTCGTCGCGGCAGCGACGACGGACGCCGAGACGAGCCCGTGACATAAGAGCCTCACCAACATACTGTACGAGAAGTCGAGGCGGACGTCGTCGCGGCAACGACGACGGACGCAGAGACAAGCCCGTGACATCAAAGCCTCACCAGCTTGGTGTACGTGAAGTCGAGGTGGACGTCGTCGCGGCAGCGACGACGGACGCCGAGACGAGACCGTGACATAATAGCCTCACCAGCTTAGTGTACGCGAAGTCGAGGCGGACGTCGTCGCGGCAGCGACGACGGACGCCGAGACGAGCCCGTGTCATCAAAGCCTCACCATCTTAGTGTACGCGAAGTGGAGGCGGACGTCGTCGCGGCAGCGACGACGGACGCCGAGACGAGCCCGTGACATAACAGCCTCACCATCTTACTGTACGAGAAGTCGAGGCGCACGTCGTCGCGGCAACGACGACGGACGCAGAGACAAGCCCGTGACATCAAAGCCTCACCAGCTTAGTGTACGCGAAGTCGAGGCGGAGTTCGACGCGGCAGCGACGACGGACGCCGAGACGAGCCCGTGACATCAGAGGCTCACCAGCTATCCTAGGGTTTACGGTGGGGGGGAGGATGGCACCCTTTTATATACCTTTCAAAATGAAAGGGAAACAGAAGTGAACCACTGTGCTTAGTGTAGGTACGCGAAGTCGAGGCATACGTCGTCGCGGCAGCGACGACGGACGGCGAGACGAGCCCGTGACATCAAAGCCTCACCAGCTTAGTGTACGCGATGTCGAGGCGGACGTCGTCGCGGCAGCGACGACGGACGCCGAGATGAGACTGTGACATCAAAGCCTCACCAGCTTAGTGTACGCGGAGTCGAGGCGGACGTCGTCGCGGCAGCGACGACGGACGCCCAGACGAGCCCGTGACATCAGAGCCTCACCAGCTTAGTGTACGCGAAGTCGAGGCGGACGTCGTCGCGGCAGCGACGACGGACGCCGAGACGAGCCCGTGACATCAGAGCCTCACCAGCTTAGTGTACGCGAAGTCGAGGTGGACGTCGTCGCAGCAGCGACGACGGACGCCGAGACGAGCCCGTGACATAAGAGCCTCACCATCTTACTGTACGAGAAGTCGAGGCGGACGTCGTCGCGGCAACGACGACGGACGCAGAGACAAGCCCGTGACATCAAAGCCTCACCAGCTTGGTGTACGCGAAGTCGAGGTGGACGTCGTCGCGGCAGCGACGACGGACGCTGAGACGAGCCCGTGACATCAGAGCCTCACCAGCTTAGTGTACGGGAAGTCGAGGCGGACGTCGACGCGGCAGCGACGACGGACGCCGAGACGAGCCTGTGACATCAGAGGCTCACTAGCTATCTTAGGGTTTAGGGTGGGGGGGAGGATGGCACCCTTTTATATACCTTTCAAAATGAAAGGGAAACAGAAGTGAACCACTGTGCTTAGTGTAGGTACGCGAAGTCGAGGCATACGTCGTCGCGGCAGCGACGACGTACGCCGAGACGAGCCCGTGACATCAAAGCCTCACCAGCTTAGTGTACGTGAAGTCGAGGCGGACGTCGTCGCGGCAGCGACGACGGACGCCGAGATGAGACTGTGACATCAAAGCCTCACCAGCTTAGTGTACGCGAAGTCGAGGCGGACGTCGTCGCGGCAGCGACGACGGACGCCGAGACGAGCCCGTGACATCAGAGCCTCACCAGCTTAGTGTACGCGAAGTCGAGGCGGACGTCGTCGCGGCAGCGACGACGGACGCCGAGACGAGCCCGTGACATAAGAGCCTCACCAACATACTGTACGAGAAGTCGAGGCGGACGTCGTCGCGGCAACGACGACGGACGCAGAGACAAGCCCGTGACATCAAAGCCTCACCAGCTTGGTGTACGCGAAGTCGAGGTGGACGTCGTCGCGGCAGCGACGACGGACGCCGAGACGAGACCGTGACATAATAGCCTCACCAGCTTAGTGTACGCGAAGTCGAGGCGGACGTCGTCGCGGCAGCGACGACGGACGCCGAGACGAGCCCGTGTCATCAAAGCCTCACCATCTTAGTGTACGCGAAGTCGAGGCGGACGTCGTCGCGGCAGCGACGACGGACGCCGAGACGAGCCCGTGACATAACAGCCTCACCATCTTACTGTACGAGAAGTCGAGGCGCACGTCGTCGCGGCAACGACGACGGACGCAGAGACAAGCCCGTGACATCAAAGCCTCACCAGCTTAGTGTACGCGAAGTCGAGGCGGACTTCGACGCGGCAGCGACGACGGACGCCGAGACGAGCCCGTGACATCAGAGGCTCACCAGCTATCCTAGGGTTTAGGGTGGGGGGGAGGATGGCACCCTTTTATATACCTTTCAAAATGAAAGAGAAACAGAAGTGAACCACTGTGCTTAGTGTAGGTACGCGAAGTCGAGGCATACGTCGTCGCGGCAGCGACGACGGACGCCGAGACGAGCCTGTGACATCAGAGGCTCACTAGCTATCTTAGGGTTTAGGGTGGGGGGGAGGATGGCACCCTTTTATATACCTTTCAAAATGAAAGGGAAACAGAAGTGAACCACTGTGCTTAGTGTAGGTACGCGAAGTCGAGGCATACGTCGTCGCGGCAGCGACGACGTACGCCGAGACGAGCCCGTGACATCAAAGCCTCACCAGCTTAGTGTACGTGAAGTCGAGGCGGACGTCGTCGCGGCAGCGACGACGGACGCCGAGACGAGCCCGTGACATAAGAGCCTCACCATCTTACTGTACGAGAAGTCGAGGCGGACGTCGTCGCGGCAACGACGACGGACGCAGAGACAAGCTCGTGACATCAAAGCCTCACCAGCTTGGTGTACGCGAAGTCGAGGTGGACGTCGTCGCGGCAGCGACGACGGACGCCGAGACGAGACCGTGACATAATAGCCTCACCAGCTTAGTGTACGCGAAGTCGAGGCGGACGTCGTCGCGGCAGCGACGACGGACGCCGAGACGAGCCCGTGTCATCAAAGCCTCACCATCTTAGTGTACGCGAAGTCGAGGCGGACGTCGTCGCGGCAGCGACGACGGACGCCGAGACGAGCCCGTGACATAAGAGCCTCACCATCTTACTGTGCGAGAAGTCGAGGCGGACGTCGTCGCGGCAACGACGACGGACGCAGAGACGAGCCCGTGTCATCAAAACCTCACCATCTTAGTGTACGCGAAGTCGAGGCGGACATCGTCGCGGCAGCGACGACGGACGCCGAGACGAGCCCGTGACATAAGAGCCTCACCATCTTACTGTACGAGAAGTCGAGGCGCACGCCGTCGCGGCAACGACGACGGACGCAGAGACAAGCCCGTGACATCAAAGCCTCACCAGCTTAGTGTACGCGAAGTCGAGGCGGACGTCGTCGCGGCAGCGACGACGGACGCCGAGACGAGCCCGTGACATCAGAGCCTCACCAGCTTAGTGTACGCGAAGTCGAGGCGGACGTCGTCGCGGCAGCGACGACGGACGCCGAGACGAGCCCGTGACATCAGAGCCTCACCAGCTTAGTGTACGCGAAGTCGAGGCGGACGTCGTCGCGGCAGCGACGACGGACGCCGAGACGAGCCCGTGACATAAGAGCCTCACCATCTTACTGTACGAGAAGTCGAGGCGGACGTCGTCGCGGCAACGACGACGGACGCAGAGACAAGCCCGTGAAATCAAAGCCTCACCAGCTTGGTGTACGCGAAGTCGAGGTGGACGTCGTCGCGGCAGCGACGAAGGACGCTGAGACGAGCCCGTGACATCAGAGCCTCACCAGCTTAGTGTACGGGAAGTCGAGGCGGACGTCGACGCGGCAGCGACGACGGACGCCGAGACGAGCCTGTGACATCAGAGGCTCACTAGCTATCTTAGGTTTTAGGGTGGGGGGGGGAGGATGGCACCCTTTTATATACCTTTCAAAATGAAAGGGAAACAGAAGTGAACCACTGTGCTTAGTGTAGGTACGCGAAGTCGAGGCATACGTCGTCGCGGCAGCGACGACGTACGCCGAGACGAGCCCGTGACATCAAAGCCTCACCAGCTTAGTGTACGCGAAGTCGAGGCGGACGTCGTCGCGGCAGCGACGACGGACGCCGAGATGAGACTGTGACATAAAAGCCTCACCAGCTTAGTGTACGCGAAGTCGAGGCGGACGTCGTCGCGGCAGCGACGACGGACGCCGAGACGAGCCCGTGACATCAGAGCCTCACAAGCTTAGTGTACGCGAAGTCGAGGCGGACGTCGTCGCGGCAGCGACGACGGACGCCGAGACGAGCCCGTGACATAAGAGCCTCACCAACATACTGTACGAGAAGTCGAGGCGGACGTCGTCGCGGCAACGACGACGGACGCAGAGACAAGCCCGTGACATCAAAGCCTCACCAGCTTGGTGTACGTGAAGTCGAGGTGGACGTCGTCGCGGCAGCGACGACGGACGCCGAGACGAGACCGTGACATAATAGCCTCACCAGCTTAGTGTACGCGAAGTCGAGGCGGACGTCGTCGCGGCAGCGACGACGGACGCCGAGACGAGCCCGTGTCATCAAAGCCTCACCATCTTAGTGTACGCGAAGTGGAGGCGGACGTCGTCGCGGCAGCGACGACGGACGCCGAGACGAGCTCGTGACATAACAGCCTCACCATCTTACTGTACGAGAAGTCGAGGCGCACGTCGTCGCGGCAACGACGACGGACGCAGAGACAAGCCCGTGACATCAAAGCCTCACCAGCTTAGTGTACGCGAAGTCGAGGCGGAGTTCGACGCGGCAGCGACGACGGACGCCGAGACGAGCCCGTGACATCAGAGGCTCACCAGCTATCCTAGGGTTTACGGTGGGGGGGAGGATGGCACCCTTTTATATACCTTTCAAAATGAAAGGGAAACAGAAGTGAACCACTGTGCTTAGTGTAGGTACGCGAAGTCGAGGCATACGTCGTCGCGGCAGCGACGACGGACGGCGAGACGAGCCCGTGACATCAAAGCCTCACCAGCTTAGTGTACGCGATGTCGAGGCGGACGTCGTCGCGGCAGCGACGACGGACGCCGAGATGAGACTGTGACATCAAAGCCTCACCAGCTTAGTGTACGCGGAGTCGAGGCGGACGTCGTCGCGGCAGCGACGACGGACGCCCAGACGAGCCCGTGACATCAGAGCCTCACCAGCTTAGTGTACGCGAAGTCGAGGCGGACGTCGTCGCGGCAGCGACGACGGACGCCGAGACGAGCCCGTGACATCAGAGCCTCACCAGCTTAGTGTACGCGAAGTCGAGGTGGACGTCGTCGCAGCAGCGACGACGGACGCCGAGACGAGCCCGTGACATAAGAGCCTCACCATCTTACTGTACGAGAAGTCGAGGCGGACGTCGTCGCGGCAACGACGACGGACGCAGAGACAAGCCCGTGACATCAAAGCCTCACCAGCTTGGTGTACGCGAAGTCGAGGTGGACGTCGTCGCGGCAGCGACGACGGACGCTGAGACGAGCCCGTGACATCAGAGCCTCACCAGCTTAGTGTACGGGAAGTCGAGGCGGACGTCGACGCGGCAGCGACGACGGACGCCGAGACGAGCCTGTGACATCAGAGGCTCACTAGCTATCTTAGGGTTTAGGGTGGGGGGGAGGATGGCACCCTTTTATATACCTTTCAAAATGAAAGGGAAACAGAAGTGAACCACTGTGCTTAGTGTAGGTACGCGAAGTCGAGGCATACGTCGTCGCGGCAGCGACGACGTACGCCGAGACGAGCCCGTGACATCAAAGCCTCACCAGCTTAGTGTACGTGAAGTCGAGGCGGACGTCGTCGCGGCAGCGACGACGGACGCCGAGATGAGACTGTGACATCAAAGCCTCACCAGCTTAGTGTACGCGAAGTCGAGGCGGACGTCGTCGCGGCAGCGACGACGGACGCCGAGACGAGCCCGTGACATCAGAGCCTCACCAGCTTAGTGTACGCGAAGTCGAGGCGGACGTCGTCGCGGCAGCGACGACGGACGCCGAGACGAGCCCGTGACATAAGAGCCTCACCAACATACTGTACGAGAAGTCGAGGCGGACGTCGTCGCGGCAACGACGACGGACGCAGAGACAAGCCCGTGACATCAAAGCCTCACCAGCTTGGTGTACGCGAAGTCGAGGTGGACGTCGTCGCGGCAGCGACGACGGACGCCGAGACGAGACCGTGACATAATAGCCTCACCAGCTTAGTGTACGCGAAGTCGAGGCGGACGTCGTCGCGGCAGCGACGACGGACGCCGAGACGAGCCCGTGTCATCAAAGCCTCACCATCTTAGTGTACGCGAAGTCGAGGCGGACGTCGTCGCGGCAGCGACGACGGACGCCGAGACGAGCCCGTGACATAACAGCCTCACCATCTTACTGTACGAGAAGTCGAGGCGCACGTCGTCGCGGCAACGACGACGGACGCAGAGACAAGCCCGTGACATCAAAGCCTCACCAGCTTAGTGTACGCGAAGTCGAGGCGGACTTCGACGCGGCAGCGACGACGGACGCCGAGACGAGCCCGTGACATCAGAGGCTCACCAGCTATCCTAGGGTTTAGGGTGGGGGGGAGGATGGCACCCTTTTATATACCTTTCAAAATGAAAGAGAAACAGAAGTGAACCACTGTGCTTAGTGTAGGTACGCGAAGTCGAGGCATACGTCGTCGCGGCAGCGACGACGGACGCCGAGACGAGCCCGTGACATCAAAGCCTCACCAGCTTAGTGTACGCGATGTCGAGGCGGACGTCGTCGCGGCAGCGACGACGGACGCCGAGATGAGACTGTGACATCAAAGCCTCACCAGCTTAGTGTACGCGAAGTCGAGGCGGACGTCGTCGCGGCAGCGACGACGGACGCCGAGACGAGCCCGTGACATCAGAGCCTCACCAGCTTAGTGTACGCGAAGTCGAGGCGGACGTCGTCGCGGCAGCGACGACGGACGCCGAGACGAGCCCGTGACATCAGACCCTCACCAGCTTAGTGTACGCGAAGTCGAGGCGGACGTCGTCGCAGCAGCGACGACGGACGCCGAGACGAGCCCGTGACATAAGAGCCTCACCATCTTACTGTACGAGAAGTCGAGGCGGACGTCGTCGCGGCAACGACGACGGACGCAGAGACAAGCCCGTGACATCAAAGCCTCACCAGCTTGGTGTACGCGAAGTCGAGGTGGACGTCGTCGCGGCAGCGACGACGGACGCTGAGACGAGCCCGTGACATCATAGCCTCACCAGCTATCTTACGGTTTAGGTCGGGGGGGGTGGGAGGATGGCACCCTTTTATATACCTTTCGAAATGAAAGGGAAACAGAAGTGAACCACTGTGCTTAGTGTAGGTACGCGAAGGCGAGGCGGACGTCGTCGCGGCAGCGATGACGGACGCCGAGACGAGCCTGTGACATCAAAGCCTCACCAGCTTAGTGTAAGCGAAGTCGAGGCAGACTTCGTCGTGGCAGCGACGATGGACGCCGAGACGAGCTCGTGACATCAGAGCCACACCAGATTAGTGTACGCGAAGTTGAGGCGGGCGTCGTCGCGGCAGCGACGACGGACGCCGAGACGAGCCCGTGATATCAGAGCGTCACCAGCTATCTTAGGGTTTAGGGTGGGGGGGGAGGATGGCACCCTTTTATATACCTTTCAAAATGAAAGGGAAACATAAGTGAACCACTGTGCTTAGTGTAGGTACGCGAAGTCGAGGCGGACGTTATCGCGGCAGCGACGACCGACGCCGAGACGAGCCCGTGACATCAAAGCCTCACCAGCTTAGTGTCTGCAAAGTCGAGGCGGACGTCGTCGCGACAGCGACGACGGACGCCGAGACGAGCCCGTGACCTCAAAGCCTCACCAGCTATCTTAGGGTTTAGGGTGAGGGGGGAGGATGGCACCCTTTTATATACCTTTCAAAATGAAAGGGAAACATAAGTGAACCACTGTGCTTAGTGTAGGTACGCGAAGTCGAGGTGGACGTCGTCGCGGCAGCGACGACGGACGCCGAGACGAGCCCGTGACATCAAAGCCTCACCAGCTTAGTGTCTGCAAAGTCGAGGCGGACGTCGTCGCGGCAGCGACGACGGACGCCGAGACGAGCCCGTGACCTCAAAGCCTCACCAGCTATCTTAGGGTTTAGGGTGAGGGGGGAGGATGGCACCCTTTTATATACCTTTCAAAATGAAAGGGAAACAGAAGTGAACCACTGTTCTTAGTGTAGGTACACGAAGTCGAGGCGGACGTCGTCGCGGCAACGACGACGGACGCAGAGACAAGCCCGTGACATCAAAGCCTCACCAGCTTGGTGTACGCAAAGTCGAGGTGGACGTCGTCGCGGCAGCGACGACGGACGCTGAGACGAGCCCGTGACATCAGAGCCTCACCAGCTATCTTACGGTTTAGGTCGGGGGGGTGGGAGGATGACACCCTTTTATATCTCTTTCGAAATGAAAGGGAAACAGAAGTGAACCACTGTGCTTAGTGTAGGTACGCGAAGGCGAGGCGGACGTCGTCGCGGCAGCGATGACGGACGCCGAGACGAGCCTGTGACATCAAAGCCTCACCAGCTTAGTGTACGTGAAGTCGAGGCGGACTTCGTCACGGCAGCGACGACGGACGGCGAGACGAGCCCGTGAAATCAAAGCCTCACCAGCTTAGTGTACGCGAAGTCGAGGTGGACGTCGTCGCGGCAGCGACGACGGACGCCGAGACGAGCCCGTGACATCAGAGCCTCACCAGCTTTGTGTACGCGAAGTCGAGGCGGACGTCGTCGCGGCAGCGACGACAGACGCCGAGACGAGCCCGTGACATCAGAGCCTCACCATCTTAGTGTACATGAAGTCGAGGCGGACGTCGTCGCGGCAGCGACGACGGACGCCGAGACGAGCCCGTGACATCAGAGGCTCACCAGCTATCTTAGGGTTTAGGGTGGGGGGGGGGGAGGATGGCACCCTTTTATATACCTTTCAAAATGAAAGGGAAATAGAAGTGAACCACTGTGCTTAGTGTAGGTACGCGAAGTCGAGGCTTACGTCGTCGCGGCAGCGACGACGGACGCCGAGACGAGCCCGTGACATCAAAGCCTCACCAGCTTAGTGTCTGCAAAGTCGAGGCAGACGTCGTCGCGGCAGCGACGACGGACGCCGAGCCGAGCCCGTGACATCAGAGGCTCACCAGCTATCTTAGGGTTTAGGGTGGGGGGGGAGGATGGCACCCGTTTATATACCTTTCAAAATGAAAGGGAAACAGAAGTGAACCACTGTTCTTAGTGTAGGTACGCGAAGTCGAGGCGTACGTCGTCGCGGCAGCGACGACGGACGCCGAGACGAGCCCGTGACATCAGAGCCTCACCAGCTTAGTGTACGCGAAGTCGAGGCGGACGTCGTCGCGGCAGCGACGACGGACGCCGAGATGAGCCCGTGACATCAAAGCCTCACCAGCTTAGTGTACGCGAAGTCGAGGCAGACGTCGTCGCGGCAGCGACGACGGACGCCGAGATGAGACTGTGACATCAAAGCCTCACCAGCTTAGTGTACACGAAGTCGAGGCGGACGTCGTCGCGGCAGCGACGACAGACGCCGAGACGAGCCCGTGACATCAAAGCCTCACCATCTTAGTTTACACGAAGTAGAGGCGGACGTCGTCGCGGCAGCGACGACGGACGCCGAGACGAGACCGTGTCATCAAAGCCTCACCATCTTACTGTACGAGAAGTCGAGGCGGACGTCGTCGCGGCAACGATGACGGACGCAGAGACGAGCCCGTGTCATCAAAGCCTCACCATCTTAGTGTACGCGAAGTCGAGGCGGACGTCGTCGCGGCAGCGACGACGGACGCCGAGATGAGCCCGTGACATAAGAGCCTCACCATCTTACTGTACGAGAAGTCGAGGCGGACGTCGTCGCGGCAACGACGACAGACGCAGAGACAAGCCCGTGACATCAAAGCCTCACCAGCTTAGTGTACGCGAAGTCGAGGCGGACGTCGTCGCGGCAGCGACGACAGACGGCGAGACGAGCCCGTGACATCAAAGCCTCACCATCTTAGTGTACACGAAGTCGAGGCGGACGTCGTCGCGGCAACGACGACGGACGCAGAGACAAGCCCGTGACATCAAAGCCTCACCAGCTTAGTGTACGCGAAGTCGAGGCGGACTTCGACGCGGCAGCGACGACGGACGCCGAGACGAGCCCGTGACATCAGAGGCTCACCAGCTATCCTAGGGTTTAGGGTGGGGGGGAGGATGGCACCCTTTTATATACCTTTCAAAATGAAAGAGAAACAGAAGTGAACCACTGTGCTTAGTGTAGGTACGCGAAGTCGAGGCATACGTCGTCGCGGCAGCGACGACGGACGCCGAGACGAGCCCGTGACATCAAAGCCTCACCAGCTTAGTGTACGCGATGTCGAGGCGGACGTCGTCGCGGCAGCGACGACGGACGCCGAGATGAGACTGTGACATCAAAGCCTCACGAGCTTAGTGTACGCGAAGTCGAGGCGGACGTCGTCGCGGCAGCGACGACGGACGCCGAGACGAGCCCGTGACATCAGAGCCTCACCAGCTTAGTGTACGCGAATTCGAGGCGGACGTCGTCGCAGCAGCGACGACGGACGCCGAGACGAGCCCGTGACATAAGAGCCTCACCATCTTACTGTACGAGAAGTCGAGGCGGACGTCGTCGCGGCAACGACGACGGACGCAGAGACAAGCCCGTGACATCAAAGCCTCACCAGCTTGGTGTACGCGAAGTCGAGGTGGACGTCGTCGCGGCAGCGACGACGGACGCTGAGACGAGCCCGTGACATCATAGCCTCACCAGCTATCTTACGGTTTAGGTCGGGGGGGGTGGGAGGATGGCACCCTTTTATATACCTTTCGAAATGAAAGGGAAACAGAAGTGAACCACTGTGCTTAGTGTAGGTACGCGAAGGCGAGGCGGACGTCGTCGCGGCAGCGATGACGGACGCCGAGACGAGCCTGTGACATCAAAGCCTCACCAGCTTAGTGTAAGCGAAGTCGAGGCAGACTTCGTCGTGGCAGCGACGATGGACGCCGAGACGAGCTCGTGACATCAGAGCCACACCAGATTAGTGTACGCGAAGTTGAGGCGGGCGTCGTCGCGGCAACGACGACGGACGCAGAGACAAGCCCGTGACATCAAAGCCTCACCAGCTTGGTGTACGCAAAGTCGAGGTGGACGTCGTCGCGGCAGCGACGACGGACGCTGAGACGAGCCCGTGACATCAGAGCCTCACCAGCTATCTTACGGTTTAGGTCGGGGGGGTGGGAGGATGACACCCTTTTATATCTCTTTCGAAATGAAAGGGAAACAGAAGTGAACCACTGTGCTTAGTGTAGGTACGCGAAGGCGAGGCGGACGTCGTCGCGGCAGCGATGACGGACGCCGAGACGAGCCTGTGACATCAAAGCCTCACCAGCTTAGTGTACGTGAAGTCGAGGCGGACTTCGTCACGGCAGCGACGACGGACGGCGAGACGAGCCCGTGAAATCAAAGCCTCACCAGCTTAGTGTACGCGAAGTCGAGGTGGACGTCGTCGCGGCAGCGACGACGGACGCCGAGACGAGCCCGTGACATCAGAGCCTCACCAGCTTTGTGTACGCGAAGTCGAGGCGGACGTCGTCGCGGCAGCGACGACAGACGCCGAGACGAGCCCGTGACATCAGAGCCTCACCATCTTAGTGTACATGAAGTCGAGGCGGACGTCGTCGCGGCAGCGACGACGGACGCCGAGACGAGCCCGTGACATCAGAGGCTCACCAGCTATCTTAGGGTTTAGGGTGGGGGGGGGGGAGGATGGCACCCTTTTATATACCTTTCAAAATGAAAGGGAAATAGAAGTGAACCACTGTGCTTAGTGTAGGTACGCGAAGTCGAGGCTTACGTCGTCGCGGCAGCGACGACGGACGCCGAGACGAGCCCGTGACATCAAAGCCTCACCAGCTTAGTGTCTGCAAAGTCGAGGCAGACGTCGTCGCGGCAGCGACGACGGACGCCGAGCCGAGCCCGTGACATCAGAGGCTCACCAGCTATCTTAGGGTTTAGGGTGGGGGGGGAGGATGGCACCCGTTTATATACCTTTCAAAATGAAAGGGAAACAGAAGTGAACCACTGTTCTTAGTGTAGGTACGCGAAGTCGAGGCGTACGTCGTCGCGGCAGCGACGACGGACGCCGAGACGAGCCCGTGACATCAGAGCCTCACCAGCTTAGTGTACGCGAAGTCGAGGCGGACGTCGTCGCGGCAGCGACGACGGACGCCGAGATGAGCCCGTGACATCAAAGCCTCACCAGCTTAGTGTACGCGAAGTCGAGGCAGACGTCGTCGCGGCAGCGACGACGGACGCCGAGATGAGACTGTGACATCAAAGCCTCACCAGCTTAGTGTACACGAAGTCGAGGCGGACGTCGTCGCGGCAGCGACGACAGACGCCGAGACGAGCCCGTGACATCAAAGCCTCACCATCTTAGTTTACACGAAGTAGAGGCGGACGTCGTCGCGGCAGCGACGACGGACGCCGAGACGAGACCGTGTCATCAAAGCCTCACCATCTTACTGTACGAGAAGTCGAGGCGGACGTCGTCGCGGCAACGATGACGGACGCAGAGACGAGCCCGTGTCATCAAAGCCTCACCATCTTAGTGTACGCGAAGTCGAGGCGGACGTCGTCGCGGCAGCGACGACGGACGCCGAGATGAGCCCGTGACATAAGAGCCTCACCATCTTACTGTACGAGAAGTCGAGGCGGACGTCGTCGCGGCAACGACGACAGACGCAGAGACAAGCCCGTGACATCAAAGCCTCACCAGCTTAGTGTACGCGAAGTCGAGGCGGACGTCGTCGCGGCAGCGACGACAGACGGCGAGACGAGCCCGTGACATCAAAGCCTCACCATCTTAGTGTACACGAAGTCGAGGCGGACGTCGTCGCGGCAACGACGACGGACGCAGAGACAAGCCCGTGACATCAAAGCCTCACCAGCTTAGTGTACGCGAAGTCGAGGCGGACTTCGACGCGGCAGCGACGACGGACGCCGAGACGAGCCCGTGACATCAGAGGCTCACCAGCTATCCTAGGGTTTAGGGTGGGGGGGAGGATGGCACCCTTTTATATACCTTTCAAAATGAAAGAGAAACAGAAGTGAACCACTGTGCTTAGTGTAGGTACGCGAAGTCGAGGCATACGTCGTCGCGGCAGCGACGACGGACGCCGAGACGAGCCCGTGACATCAAAGCCTCACCAGCTTAGTGTACGCGATGTCGAGGCGGACGTCGTCGCGGCAGCGACGACGGACGCCGAGATGAGACTGTGACATCAAAGCCTCACGAGCTTAGTGTACGCGAAGTCGAGGCGGACGTCGTCGCGGCAGCGACGACGGACGCCGAGACGAGCCCGTGACATCAGAGCCTCACCAGCTTAGTGTACGCGAATTCGAGGCGGACGTCGTCGCAGCAGCGACGACGGACGCCGAGACGAGCCCGTGACATAAGAGCCTCACCATCTTACTGTACGAGAAGTCGAGGCGGACGTCGTCGCGGCAACGACGACGGACGCAGAGACAAGCCCGTGACATCAAAGCCTCACCAGCTTGGTGTACGCGAAGTCGAGGTGGACGTCGTCGCGGCAGCGACGACGGACGCTGAGACGAGCCCGTGACATCATAGCCTCACCAGCTATCTTACGGTTTAGGTCGGGGGGGGTGGGAGGATGGCACCCTTTTATATACCTTTCGAAATGAAAGGGAAACAGAAGTGAACCACTGTGCTTAGTGTAGGTACGCGAAGGCGAGGCGGACGTCGTCGCGGCAGCGATGACGGACGCCGAGACGAGCCTGTGACATCAAAGCCTCACCAGCTTAGTGTAAGCGAAGTCGAGGCAGACTTCGTCGTGGCAGCGACGATGGACGCCGAGACGAGCTCGTGACATCAGAGCCACACCAGATTAGTGTACGCGAAGTTGAGGCGGGCGTCGTCGCGGCAGCGACGACGGACGCCGAGACGAGCCCGTGATATCAGAGCGTCACCAGCTATCTTAGGGTTTAGGGTGGGGGGGGAGGATGGCACCCTTTTATATACCTTTCAAAATGAAAGGGAAACATAATTGAACCACTGTGCTTAGTGTAGGTACGCGAAGTCGAGGCGGACGTCATCGCGGCAGCGACGACCGACGCCGAGACGAGCCCGTGACATCAAAGCCTCACCAGCTTAGTGTCTGCAAAGTCGAGGCGGACGTCGTCGCGACAGCGACGACGGACGCCGAGACGAGCCCGTGACCTCAAAGCCTCACCAGCTATCTTAGGGTTTAGGGTGAGGGGGGAGGATGGCACCCTTTTATATACCTTTCAAAATGAAAGGGAAACATAAGTGAACCACTGTGCTTAGTGTAGGTACGCGAAGTCGAGGTGGACGTCGTCGCGGCAGCGACGACGGACGTCGAGACGAGCCCGTGACATCAAAGCCTCACCAGCTTAGTGTCTGCAAAGTCGAGGCGGACGTCGTCGCGGCAGCGACGACGGACGCCGAGACGAGCCCGTGACCTCAAAGCCTCACCAGCTATCTTAGGGTTTAGGGTGAGGGGGGAGGATGGCACCCTTTTATATACCTTTCAAAATGAAAGGGAAACAGAAGTGAACCACTGTTCTTAGTGTAGGTACACGAAGTCGAGGCGGACGTCGTCGCGGCAACGACGACGGACGCAGAGACAAGCCCGTGACATCAAAGCCTCACCAGCTTGGTGTACGCAAAGTCGAGGTGGACGTCGTCGCGGCAGCGACGACGGACGCTGAGACGAGCCCGTGACATCAGAGCCTCACCAGCTATCTTACGGTTTAGGTCGGGGGGGTGGGAGGATGACACCCTTTTATATCTCTTTCGAAATGAAAGGGAAACAGAAGTGAACCACTGTGCTTAGTGTAGGTACGCGAAGGCGAGGCGGACGTCGTCGCGGCAGCGATGACGGACGCCGAGACGAGCCTGTGACATCAAAGCCTCACCAGCTTAGTGTACGTGAAGTCGAGGCGGACTTCGTCACGGCAGCGACGACGGACGGCGAGACAAGCCCGTGAAATCAAAGCCTCACCAGCTTAGTGTACGCGAAGTCGAGGTGGACGTCGTCGCGGCAGCGACGACGGACGCCGAGACGAGCCCGTGACATCAGAGCCTCACCAGCTTTGTGTACGCGAAGTCGAGGCGGACGTCGTCGCGGCAGCGACGACAGACGCCGAGACGAGCCCGTGACATCAGAGCCTCACCATCTTAGTGTACATGAAGTCGAGGCGGACGTCGTCGCGGCAGCGACGACGGACGCCGAGACGAGCCCGTGACATCAGAGGCTCACCAGCTATCTTAGGGTTTAGGGTGGGGGGGGGAGGATGGCACCCTTTTATATACCTTTCAAAATGAAAGGGAAATAGAAGTGAACCACTATGCTTAGTGTAGGTACGCGAAGTCGAGGCTTACGTCGTCGCGGCAGCGACGACGGACGCCGAGACGAGCCCGTGACATCAAAGCCTCACCAGCTTAGTGTCTGCAAAGTCGAGGCAGACGTCGTCGCGGCAGCGACGACGGACGCCGAGCCGAGCCCGTGACATCAGAGGCTCACCAGCTATCTTAGGGTTTAGGGTGGGGGGGGAGGATGGCACCCGTTTATATACCTTTCAAAATGAAAGGGAAACAGAAGTGAACCACTGTTCTTAGTGTAGGTACGCGAAGTCGAGGCGTACGTCGCCGCGGCAGCGACGACGGACGCCGAGACGAGCCCGTGACATCAGAGCCTCACCAGCTTAGTGTACGCGAAGTCGAGGCGGACGTCGTCGCGGCAGCGACGACGGACGCCGAGATGAGCCCGTGACATCAAAGCCTCACCAGCTTAGTGTACGCGAAGTCGAGGCAGACGTCGTCGCGGCAGCGACGACGGACGCCGAGATGAGACTGTGACATCAAAGCCTCACCAGCTTAGTGTACACGAAGTCGAGGCGGACGTCGTCGCGGCAGCGACGACAGACGCCGAGACGAGCCCGTGACATCAAAGCCTCACCATCTTAGTGTACACGAAGTCGAGGCGGACGTCGTCGCGGCAGCGACGACGGACGCCGAGACGAGCCCGTGTCATCAAAGCCTCACCATCTTACTGTACGAGAAGTCGAGGCGGACGTCGTCGCGGCAACGACGACGGACGCAGAGACGAGCCCGTGTCATCAAAGCCTCACCATCTTAGTGTACGCGAAGTCGAGGCGGACGTCGTCGCGGCAGCGACGACGGACGCCGAGACGAGCCCGTGACATAAGAGCCTCACCATCTTACTGTACGAGAAGTCGAGGCGGACGTCGTCGCGGCAACGACGACAGACGCAGAGACAAGCCCGTGACATCAAAGCCTCACCAGCTTAGTGTACGCGAAGTCGAGGCGGACGTCGTCGCGGCAGCGACGACAGACGGCGAGACGAGCCCGTGACATCAAAGCCTCACCATCTTAGTGTACACGAAGTCGAGGCGGACGTCGTCGCGGCAGCGACGACGGACGCCGAGACGAGCCCGTGTCATCAAAGCCTCACCATCTTAGTGTACGCGAAGTCGAGGCGGACGTCGTCGCGGCAGCGACGACGGACGCCGAGACGAGCCCGTGACATAAGAGCCTCACCAGCTTACTGTACGAGAAGTCGAGGCCGACGTCATCGCGGCAACGACGACGGACGCAGAGACAAGCCCGTGACATCAAAGCCTCACCAACTTGGTGTACGCGAAGTCGAGGCGGACGTCGTCGCGCCAGCGACGACGGACGCCGAGACGAGCCCGCGACATAAGAGCCTCACCATCTTACTGTACGAGAAGTCGAGGCGGACGTCGTCGCGGCAACGACGACGGACGCAGAGACAAGCCCGTGACATCAAAGCCTCACCAGCTTGGTGTACGCAAAGTCGAGGTGGACGTCGTCGCGGCAGCGACGACGGACGCTGAGATGAGCCCGTGACATCAGAGCCTCACCAGCTATCTTACGGTTTAGGTCGGGGGGGTGGGAGGATGACACCCTTTTATATACCTTTCGAAATGAAAGGGAAACAGAAGTGAACCACTGTGCTTAGTGTAGGTACGCGAAGGCGTGGCGGACGTCGTCGCGGCAGCGATGACGGACGCCGAGACGAGCCTGTGACATCAAAGCCTCACCAGCTTAGTGTACGTGAAGTCGAGGCGGACTTCGTCACAGCAGCGATGACGGACGGCGATACGAGCCCGTGAAATCAGAGCCTCACCAGCGTAGTGTACGCGAAGTCGAGGTGGACGTCGTCGCGGCAGCGACGACGGACGCCGAGACGAGCCCGTGACATCAGAGCCTCACCAGCTTTGTGTACACGAAGTCGAGGCGGACGTCGTCGCGGCAGCGACGACAGACGCCGAGACGAGCCCGTGACATCAGAGCCTCACCATCTTAGTGTACACGAAGTCGAGGCGGACGTCGTCGCGGCAGCGACGACGGACGCCGAGACGAGCCCGTGACATCAGAGGCTCACCAGCTATCTTAGGGTTTAGGGTGGGGGGGGAGGATGGCACCCTTTTATATACCTTTCAAAATGAAAGGGAAACAGAAGTGAACCACTGTGCTTAGTGTAGGTATGCGAAGTCGAGGCATACGTCGTCGCGGCAGCGACGACGGACGCCGAGACGAGCCCATGACATCAAAGCCTCACCAGCTTAGTGTCTGCAAAGTCGAGGCGGACGTCGTCGCGGCAGCGACGACGGACGCCGAGACGAGCCCGTGACCTCAAAGCCTCACCAGCTATCTGAGGGTTTAGGGTGAGGGGGGAGGATGGCACCCTTTTATATACCTTTCAAAATGAAAGGGAAACAGAAGTGAACCACTGTTCTTAGTGTAGGTACGCGAAGTCGAGGCGTACGTCGTCGCGGCAGCGATGACGGACGCCGAGACGAGCCTGTGACATCAAAGCCTCACCAGCTTAGTGTACGCGAAGTCGAGGCGGACGTCGTCGCGGCAGCGACGACGGACGCCGAGATGAGACCGTGACATCAAAGCCTCACCAGCTTAGTGTACGCGAAGTCGAGGCGGACTTCTTCACGGCAGCGACGACGGACGGCGAGACGAGCCCGTGAAATCAGAGCCTCACCAGCTTAGTGTACGCGAAGTCGAGGTGGACGTCGTCGCGGCAGCGACGACGGACGCCGAGACGAGCCCGTGTCATCAAAGCCTCACCATCTTAGTGTACGCGAAGTCGAGGCGGACGTCGTCGCGGCAGCGACGACGGACGCCGAGACGAGCCCGTGACATCAAAGCCTCACCAGCTTAGTGTACGCGAAGTCGAGGCAGACGTCGTCGCGGCAGCGACGACGGACGCCGAGATGAGACTGTGACATCAAAGCCTCACCAGCTTAGTGTACACGAAGTCGAGGCGGACGTCGTCGCGGCAGCGACGACAGACGCCGAGACGAGCCCGTGACATCAAAGCCTCACCATCTTAGTGTACACGAAGTCGAGGCGGACGTCGTCGCGGCAGCGACGACGGACGCCGAGACGAGCCCGTGTCATCAAAGCCTCACCATCTTACTATACGAGAAGTCGAGGCGGACGTCGTCGCGGCAACGACGACGGACGCAGAGACGAGCCCGTGTCATCAAAGCCTCACCATCTTAGTGTACGCGAAGTCGAGGCGGACGTCGTCGCGGCAGCGACGACGGACGCCGAGACGAGCCCGTGACATCAAAGCCTCACCAGCTTAGTGTACGCGAAGTCGAGGCGGACGTCGTCGCGGCAGCGACGACGGACGCCGAGACGAGCCCGCGACATAAGAGCCTCACCATCTTACTGTACGAGAAGTCGAGGCGGACGTCGTCGCGGCAACGACGACGAAAGCAGAGACAAGCCCGTGACATCAAAGCCTCACCAGCTTGGTGTACGCAAAGTCGAGGTGGACATCGTCGCGGCAGCGACGACGGACGCTGAGACGAGCCCGTGACATCAGAGCCTCACCAGCTATCTTACGGTTTAGGTCGGGGGGGGGGGGGGGTGGGAGGATGACACCCTTTTATATACCTTTCGAAATGAAAGGGAAACAGAAGTGAACCACTGTGCTTAGTGTAGGTACGCGAAGGCGAGGCGGACGTCGTCGCGGCAGTGATGACGGACGCCGAGACGAGCCTGTGACATCAAAGCCTCACCAGCTTAGTGTACGTGAAGTCGAGGCGGACTTCGTGACAGCAGCGATGACGGACGGCGATACGAGCCCGTGAAATCAGAGCCTCACCAGCTTAGTGTACGCGAAGTCGAGGTGGACGTCGTCGCGGCAGCGACGACGGACGCCGAGACGAGCCCGTGACATCAGAGCCTCACCAGCTTTGTGTACACGAAGTCGAGGCGGACGTCGTCGCGGCAGCGACGACAGACGCCGAGACGAGCCCGTGACATCAGAGCCTCACCATCTTAGTGTACACGAAGTCGAGGCGGACGTCGTCGCGGCAGCGACGACGGACGCCGAGACGAGCCCGTGACATCAGAGGCTCACCAGCTATCTTAGGGTTTAGGGTGGGGGGGGGGAGGATGGCACCCTTTTATATACCTTTCAAAATGAAAGGGAAACAGAAGTGAACCACTGTGCTTAGTGTAGGTACGCGAAGTCGAGGCATACGTCGTCGCGGCAGCGACGACGGACGGCGAGACGAGCCCGTGACATCAAAGCCTCACCAGCTTAGTGTACGCGATGTCGAGGCGGACGTCGTCGCGGCAGCGACGACGGACGCCGAGATGAGACTGTGACATCAAAGCCTCACCAGCTTAGTGTACGCGAAGTCGAGGCGGACGTCGTCGCGGCAGCAACGACGGACGCCGAGACGAGCCCGTGACATCAGAGCCTCACCAGCTTAGTGTACGCGAAGTCGAGGCGGACGTCGTCGCGGCAGCGACGACGAACGCCGAGACGAGCCCATGACATCAGAGCCTCACCAGCTTAGTGTACGCGAAGTCGAGGTGGACGTCGTCGCAGCAGCGACGACGGACGCCGAGACGAGCCCGTGACATAAGAGCCTCACCATCTTACTGTACGAGAAGTCGAGGCGGACGTCGTCGCGGCAACGACGACGGACGCAGAGACAAGCCCGTGACATCAAAGCCTCACCAGCTTGGTGTACGCGAAGTCGAGGTGGACGTCGTCGCGGCAGCGACGACGGACGCTGAGACAAGCCCGTGACATCAGAGCCTCACCAGCTTAGTGTACGGGAAGTCGAGGCGGACGTCGACGCGGCAGCGACGACGGACGCCGAGACGAGCCTGTGACATCAGAGGCTCACTAGCTATCTTAGGGTTTAGGGTGGGGGGGAGGATGGCACCCTTTTATATACCTTTCAAAATGAAAGGCAAACAGAAGTGAACCACTGTGCTTAGTGTAGGTACGCGAAGTCGAGGCATACGTCGTCGCGGCAGCGACGACGGACGCCGAGACGAGCCCGTGACATCAAAGCCTCACCAGCTTAGTGTACGCGATGTCGAGGCGGACGTCGTCGCGGCAGCGACGACGGACGCCGAGATGAGACTGTGACATCAAAGCCTCACCAGCTTAGTGTACGCGAAGTCGAGGCGGACGTCGTCGCGGCAGCGACGACGGACGCCGAGACGAGCCCGTGACATCAGAGCCTCACCAGCTTAGTGTACGCGAAGTCGAGGCGGACGTCGTCGCGGCAGCGACGACGGACGCCGAGACGAGCCCGTGACATCAGAGCCTCACCAGCTTAGTGTACGCGAAGTCGAGGCGGACGTCGTCGCAGCAGCGCCGACGGACGCCGAGACGAGCCCGTGACATAAGAGCCTCACCATCTTACTGTACGAGAAGTCGAGGCGGACGTCGTCGCGGCAACGACGACGGACGCAGAGACAAGCCCGTGACATCAAAGCCTCACCAGCTTGGTGTACGCGAAGTCGAGGTGGACGTCGTCGCGGCAGCGACGACGGACGCTGAGACGAGCCCGTGACATCATAGCCTCACCAGCTATCTTACGGTTTAGGTCGGGGGGGGTGGGAGGATGGCACCCTTTTATATACCTTTCGAAATGAAAGGGAAACAGAAGTGAACCACTGTGCTTAGTGTAGGTACGCGAAGGCGAGGCGGACGTCGTCGCGGCAGCGATGACGGACGCCGAGACGAGCCTGTGACATCAAAGCCTCACCAGCTTAGTGTAAGCGAAGTCGAGGCAGACTTCGTCGTGGCAGCGACGATGGACGCCGAGACGAGCTCGTGACATCAGAGCCACACCAGATTAGTGTACGCGAAGTTGAGGCGGGCGTCGTCGCGGCAGCGACGACGGACGCCGAGACGAGCCCGTGACATCAGAGCGTCACCAGCTATCTTAGGGTTTAGGGTGGGGGGGGAGGATGGCACCCTTTTATATACCTTTCAAAATGAAAGGGAAACATAAGTGAACCACTGTGCTTAGTGTAGGTACGCGAAGTCGAGGCGGACGTCATCGCGGCAGCGACGACCGACGCCGAGACGAGCCCGTGACATCAAAGCCTCACCAGCTTAGTGTCTGCAAAGTCGAGGCGGACGTCGTCGCGACAGCGACGACGGACGCCGAGACGAGCCCGTGACCTCAAAGCCTCACCAGCTATCTTAGGGTTTAGGGTGAGGGGGGAGGATGGCACCCTTTTATATACCTTTCAAAATGAAAGGGAAACATAAGTGAACCACTGTGCTTAGTGTAGGTACGCGAAGTCGAGGTGGACGTCGTCGCGGCAGCGACGACGGACGCCGAGACGAGCCCGTGACATCAAAGCCTCACCAGCTTAGTGTCTGCAAAGTCGAGGCGGACGTCGTCGCGGCAGCGACGACGGACGCCGAGACGAGCCCGTGACCTCAAAGCCTCACCAGCTATCTTAGGGTTTAGGGTGAGGGGGGAGGATGGCACCCTTTTATATACCTTTCAAAATGAAAGGGAAACAGAAGTGAACCACTGTTCTTAGTGTAGGTACACGAAGTCGAGGCGGACGAGAAGTCGAGGCGGACGTCGTCACGGCAACGACGACGGACGCAGAGACAAGCCCGTGACATCAAAGCCTCACCAGCTTGGTGTACGCAAAGTCGAGGTGGACATCGTCGCGGCAGCGACGACGGACGCTGAGACGAGCCCGTGACATCAGAGCCTCACCAGCTATCTTACGGTTTAGGTCGGGGGGGGTGGGAGGATGACACCCTTTTATATACCTTTCGAAATGAAAGGGAAACAGAAGTGAACCACTGTGCTTAGTGTAGGTACGCGAAGGCGAGGCGGACGTCGTCGCGGCAGTGATGACGGACGCCGAGACGAGCCTGTGACATCAAAGCCTCACCAGCTTAGTGTACGTGAAGTCGAGGCGGACTTCGTCACAGCAGCGATGACGGACGGCGATACGAGCCCGTGAAATCAGAGCCTCACCAGCTTAGTGTACGCGAAGTCGAGGTGGACGTCGTCGCGGCAGCGACGACGGACGCCGAGACGAGCCCGTGACATCAGAGCCTCACCAGCTTTGTGTACACGAAGTCGAGGCGGACGTCGTCGCGGCAGCGACGACAGACGCCGAGACGAGCCCGTGACATCAGAGCCTCACCATCTTAGTGTACACGAAGTCGAGGCGGACGTCGTCGCGGCAGCGACGACGGACGCCGAGACGAGCCCGTGACATCAGAGGCTCACCAGCTATCTTAGGGTTTAGGGTGGGGGGGGGAGGATGGCACCCTTTTATATACCTTTCAAAATGAAAGGGAAACAGAAGTGAACCACTGTGCTTAGTGTAGGTACGCGAAGTCGAGGCATACGTCGTCGCGGCAGCGACGACGGACGGCGAGACGAGCCCGTGACATCAAAGCCTCACCAGCTTAGTGTACGCGATGTCGAGGCGGACGTCGTCGCGGCAGCGACGACGGACGCCGAGATGAGACTGTGACATCAAAGCCTCACCAGCTTAGTGTACGCGAAGTCGAGGCGGACGTCGTCGCGGCAGCGACGACGGACGCCGAGACGAGCCCGTGACATCAGAGCCTCACCAGCTTAGTGTACGCGAAGTCGAGGCGGACGTCGTCGCGGCAGCGACGACGGACGCCGAGACGAGCCCGTGACATCAGAGCCTCACCAGCTTAGTGTACGCGAAGTCGAGGTGGACGTCGTCGCAGCAGCGACGACGGACGCCGAGACGAGCCCGTGACATAAGAGCCTCACCATCTTACTGTACGAGAAGTCGAGGCGGACGTCGTCGCGGCAACGACGACGGACGCAGAGACAAGCCCGTGACATCAAAGCCTCACCAGCTTGGTGTACGCGAAGTCGAGGTGGACGTCGTCGCGGCAGCGACGACGGACGCTGAGACGAGCCCGTGACATCAGAGCCTCACCAGCTTAGTGTACGGGAAGTCGAGGCGGACGTCGACGCGGCAGCGACGACGGACGCCGAGACGAGCCTGTGACATCAGAGGCTCACTAGCTATCTTAGGGTTTAGGGTGGGGGGGAGGATGGCACCCTTTTATATACCTTTCAAAATGAAAGGGAAACAGAAGTGAACCACTGTGCTTAGTGTAGGTACGCGAAGTCGAGGCATACGTCGTCGCGGCAGCGACGACGGACGCCGAGACGAGCCCGTGACATCAAAGCCTCACCAGCTTAGTGTACGCGATGTCGAGGCGGACGTCGTCGCGGCAGCGACGACGGACGCCGAGATGAGACTGTGACATCAAAGCCTCACCAGCTTAGTGTACGCGAAGTCGAGGCGGACGTCGTCGCGGCAGCGACGACGGACGCCGAGACGAGCCCGTGACATCAGAGCCTCACCAGCTTAGTGTACGCGAAGTCGAGGCGGACGTCGTCGCGGCAGCGACGACGGACGCCGAGACGAGCCCGTGACATCAGAGCCTCACCAGCTTAGTGTACGCTAAGTCGAGGCGGACGTCGTCGCAGCAGCGCCGACGGACGCCGAGACGAGCCCGTGACATAAGAGCCTCACCATCTTACTGTACGAGAAGTCGAGGCGGACGTCGTCGCGGCAACGACGACGGACGCAGAGACAAGCCCGTGACATCAAAGCCTCACCAGCTTGGTGTACGCGAAGTCGAGGTGGACGTCGTCGCGGCAGCGACGACGGACGCTGAGACGAGCCCGTGACATCATAGCCTCACCAGCTATCTTACGGTTTAGGTCGGGGAGGGTGGGAGGATGGCACCCTTTTATATACCTTTCGAAATGAAAGGGAAACAGAAGTGAACCACTGTGCTTAGTGTAGGTACGCGAAGGCGAGGCGGACGTCGTCACGGCAGCGATGACGGACGCCGAGACGAGCCTGTGACATCAAAGCCTCACCAGCTTAGTGTAAGCGAAGTCGAGGCAGACTTCGTCGTGGCAGCGACGATGGACGCCGAGACGAGCTCGTGACATCAGAGCCACACCAGCTATCTTAGGGTTTAGGGTGGGGGGGGAGGATGGCACCCTTTTATATACCTTTCAAAATGAAAGGGAAACATAAGTGAACCACTGTGCTTAGTGTAGGTACGCGAAGTCGAGGCGGACGTCATCGCGGCAGCGACGACCGACGCCGAGACGAGCCCGTGACATCAAAGCCTCACCAGCTTAGTGTCTGCAAAGTCGAGGCGGACGTCGTCGCGACAGCGACGACGGACGCCGAGACGAGCCCGTGACCTCAAAGCCTCACCAGCTATCTTAGGGTTTAGGGTGAGGGGGGAGGATGGCACCCTTTTATATACCTTTCAAAATGAAAGGGAAACATAAGTGAACCACTGTGCTTAGTGTAGGTACGCGAAGTCGAGGTGGACGTCGTCGCGGCAGCGACGACGGACGCCGAGACGAGCCCGTGACATCAAAGCCTCACCAGCTTAGTGTCTGCAAAGTCGAGGCGGACGTCGTCGCGGCAGCGACGACGGACGCCGAGACGAGCCCGTGACCTCAAAGCCTCACCAGCTATCTTAGGGTTTAGGGGGAGGGGGGAGGATGGCACCCTTTTATATACCTTTCAAAATGAAAGGGAAACAGAAGTGAACCACTGTTCTTAGTGTAGGTACACGAAGTCGAGGAGGACGAGAAGTCGAGGCGGACGTCGTCGCGGCAACGACGACGGACGCAGAGACAAGCCCGTGACATCAAAGCCTCACCAGCTTGGTGTACGCAAAGTCGAGGTGGACGTCGTCGCGGCAGCGACGACGGACGCTGAGACGAGCCCGTGACATCAGAGCCTCACCAGCTATCTTACGGTTTAGGTCGGGGGGGTGGGAGGATGACACCCTTTTATATCTCTTTCGAAATGAAAGGGAAACAGAAGTGAACCACTGTGCTTAGTGTAGGTACGCGAAGGCGAGGCGGACGTCGTCGCGGCAGCGATGACGGACGCCGAGACGAGCCTGTGACATCAAAGCCTCACCAGCTTAGTGTACGTGAACTCGAGGCGGACTTCGTCACGGCAGCGACGACGGACGGCGAGACGAGCCCGTGAAATCAAAGCCTCACCAGCTTAGTGTACGCGAAGTCGAGGTGGACGTCGTCGCGGCAGCGACGACGGACGCCGAGACGAGCCCGTGACATCAGAGCCTCACCAGCTTTGTGTACGCGAAGTCGAGGCGGACGTCGTCGCGGCAGCGACGACAGACGCCTAGATGAGCCCGTGACATCAGAGCCTCACCATCTTAGTGTACATGAAGTCGAGGCGGACGTCGTCGCGGCAGCGACGAAGGACGCCGAGACGAGCCCGTGACATCAGAGGCTCACCAGCTATCTTAGGGTTTAGGGTGGGGGGGGAGGATGGCACCCTTTTATATACCTTTCAAAATGAAAGGGAAATAGAAGTGAACCACTGTGCTTAGTGTAGGTACGCGAAGTCGAGGCTTACGTCGTCGCGGCAGCGACGACGGACGCCGAGACGAGCCCGTGACATCAAAGCCTCACCAGCTTAGTGTCTGCAAAGTCGAGGCAGACGTCGTCGCGGCAGCGACGACGGACGCCGAGCCGAGCCCGTGACATCAGAGGCTCACCAGCTATCTTAGGGTTTAGGGTGGGGGGGGAGGATGGCACCCGTTTATATACCTTTCAAAATGAAAGGGAAACAGAAGTGAACCACTGTTCTTAGTGTAGGTACGCGAAGTCGAGGCGTACGTCGTCGCGGCAGCGACGACGGACGCCGAGACGAGCCCGTGACCTCAGAGCCTCACCAGCTTACTGTACGCGAAGTCGAGGCGGACGTCGTCGCGGCAGCGACGACGGACGCCGAGATGAGACCGTGACATGAAGGCCTCACCATCTTAGTGTACGCGAAGTCGAGGCGGACGTCGTCGCGGCAGCGACGACGGACGCCGAGACGAGCCCGTGACATCAAAGCCTCACCAGCTTAGTGTACGCGAAGTCGAGGCAGACGTCGTCGCGGCAGCGACGACGGACGCCGAGATGAGACTGTGACATCAAAGCCTCACCAGCTTAGTGTACACGAAGTCGAGGCGGACGTCGTCGCGGCAGCGACGACAGACGCCGAGACGAGCCCGTGACATCAAAGCCTCACCATCTTAGTGTACACGAAGTCGAGGCGGACGTCGTCGCGGCAGCGACGACGGACGCCGAGACGAGCCCGTGTCATCAAAGCCTCACCATCTTACTGTACGAGAAGTCGAGGCGGACGTCGTCGCGGCAACGACGACGGACGCAGAGACGAGCCCGTGTCATCAAAGCCTCACCATCTTAGTGTACGCGAAGTCGAGGCGGACGTCGTCGCGGCAGCGACGACGGACGCCGAGACGAGCCCGTGACATAAGAGCCTCACCATCTTACTGTACGAGAAGTCGAGGCGGACGTCGTCGCGGCAACGACGACAGACGCAGAGACAAGCCCGTGACATCAAAGCCTCACCAGCTTAGTGTACGCGAAGTCGAGGCGGACGTCGTCGCGGCAGCGACGACAGACGCCGAGACGAGCCCGTGACATCAAAGCCTCACCATCTTAGTGTACACGAAGTCGAGGCGGACGTCGTCGCGGCAGCGACGACGGACGCCGAGACGAGCCCGTGTCATCAAAGCCTCACCATCTTAGTGTACGCGAAGTCGAGGCGGACGTCGTCGCGGCAGCGACGACGGACGCCGAGACGAGCCCGTGACATAAGAGCCTCACCAGCTTACTGTACGAGAAGTCGAGGCCGACGTCATCGCGGCAACGACGACGGACGCAGAGACAAGCCCGTGACATCAAAGCCTCACCAACTTGGTGTACGCGAAGTCGAGGCGGACGTCGTCGCGGCAGCGACGACGGACGCCGAGACGAGCCCACGACATAAGAGCCTCACCATCTTACTGTACGAGAAGTCGAGGCGGACGTCGTCGCGGCAACGACGACGGACGCAGAGACAAGCCCGTGACATCAAAGCCTCACCAGCTTGGTGTACGCAAAGTCGAGGTGGACGTCGTCGCGGCAGCGACGACGGACGCTGAGACGAGCCCGTGACATCAGAGCCTCACCAGCTATCTTACGGTTTAGGTCGGGGGGGGTGGGAGGATGACACCCTTTTATATACCTTTCGAAATGAAAGGGAAACAGAAGTGAACCACTGTGCTTAGTGTAGGTACGCGAAGGCGAGGCGGACGTCGTCGCGGCAGCGATGACGGACGCCGAGACGAGCCTGTGACATCAAAGCCTCACCAGCTTAGTGTACGTGAAGTCGAGGCGGACTTCGTCACAGCAGCGATGACGGACGGCGATACGAGCCCGTGAAATCAGAGCCTCACCAGCTTAGTGTACGCGAAGTCGAGGTGGACGTCGTCGCGGCAGCGACGACGGACGCCGAGACGAGCCCGTGACATCAGAGCCTCACCAGCTTTGCGTACACGAAGTCGAGGCGGACGTCGTCGCGGCAGCGACGACAGACGCCGAGACGAGCCCGTGACATCAGAGCCTCACCATCTTAGTGTACACGAAGTCGAGGCGGACGTCGTCGCGGCAGCGACGACGGACGCCGAGACGAGCCCGTGACATCAGAGGCTCACCAGCTATCTTAGGGTTTAGGGTGGGGGGGGAGGATGGCACCCTTTTATATACCTTTCAAAATGAAAGGGAAACAGAAGTGAAGCACTGTGCTTAGTGTAGGTATGCGAAGTCGAGGCATACGTCGTCGCGGCAGCGACGACGGACGACGAGACGAGCCCGTGACATCAAAGCCTCACCAGCTTAGTGTCTGCAAAGTCGAGGCGGACGTCGTCGCGGCAGCGACGACGGACGCCGAGACGAGCCCGTGACCTCAAAGCCTCACCAGCTATCTTAGGGTTTAGGGTGAGGGGAGAGGATGGCACCCTTTTATATACCTTTCAAAATGAAAGGGAAACAGAAGTGAACCACTGTTCTTAGTGTAGGTACGCGAAGTCGAGCGTACGTCGTCGCGGCAGCGATGACGGACGCCGAGACGAGCCTGTGACATCAAAGCCTCACCAGCTTAGTGTACGCGAAGTCGAGGCGGACGTCGTCGCGGCAGCGACGACGGACGCCGAGATGAGACCGTGACATCAAAGCCTCACCAGCTTAGAGTACGCGAAGTCGAGGCGGACTTCTTCACGGCAGCGACGACGGACGGCGAGACGAGCCCGTGAAATCAGAGCCTCACCAGCTTAGTGTACGCGAAGTCGAGGTGGACGTCGTCGCGGCAGCGACGACGGACGCCGAGACGAGCCCGTGTCATCAAAGCCTCACCATCTTAGTGTACGCGAAGTCGAGGCGGACGTCGTCGCGGCAGCGACGACGGACGCCGAGACGAGCCCGTGCCATCAAAGCCTCACCAGCTTAGTGTACGCGAAGTCGAGGCAGACGTCGTCGCGGCAGCGACGACGGACGCCGAGATGAGACTGTGACATCAAAGCCTCACCAGCTTAGTGTACACGAAGTCGAGGCGGACGTCGTCGCGGCAGCGACGACAGACGCCGAGACGAGCCCGTGACATCAAAGCCTCACCATCTTAGTGTACACGAAGTCGAGGCGGACGTCGTCGCGGCAGCGACGACGGACGCCGAGACGAGCCCGTGTCATCAAAGCCTCACCATCTTACTATACGAGAAGTCGAGGCGGACGTCGTCGCGGCAACGACGACGGACGCAGAGACGAGCCCGTGTCATCAAAGCCTCACCATCTTAGTGTACGCGAAGTCGAGGCGCACGTCGTCGCGGCAGCGACGACGGACGCCGAGACGAGCCCGTGACATCAAAGCCTCACCAGCTTAGTGTACGCGAAGTCGAGGCGGACGTCGTCGCGGCAGCGACGACGGACGCCGAGACGAGCCCGCGACATAAGAGCCTCACCATCTTACTGTACGAGAAGTCGAGGCGGACGTCGTCGCGGCAACGACGACGGACGCAGAGACAAGCCCGTGACATCAAAGCCTCACCAGCTTGGTGTACGCAAAGTCGAGGTGGACGTCGTCGCGGCAGCGACGACGGACGCTGAGACGAGCCCGTGACATCAGAGCCTCACCAGCTATCTTACGGTTTAGGTCGGGGGGGGTGGGAGGATGACACCCTTTTATATACCTTTCGAAATGAAAGGGAAACAGAAGTGAACCACTGTGCTTAGTGTAGGTACGCGAAGGCGAGGCGGACGTCGTCGCGGCAGCGATGACGGACGCCGAGACGAGCCTGTGAAATCAAAGCCTCACCAGCTTAGTGTACGTGAAGTCGAGGCGGACTTCGTCACAGCAGCGATGACGGACGGCGATACGAGCCCGTGAAATCAGAGCCTCACCAGCTTAGTGTACGCGAAGTCGAGGTGGACGTCGTCGCGGCAGCGACGACGGACGCCGAGACGAGCCCGTGACATCAGAGCCTCACCAGCTTTGTGTACACGAAGTCGAGGCGGACGTCGTCGCGGCAGCGACGACAGACGCCGAGACGAGCCCGTGACATCAGAGCCTCACCATCTTAGTGTACACGAAGTCGAGGCGGACGTCGTCGCGGCAGCGACGACGGACGCCGAGACGAGCCCGTGACATCAGAGGCTCACCAGCTATCTTAGGGTTTAGGGTGGGGGGGGGAGGATGGCACCCTTTTATATACCTTTCAAAATGAAAGGGAAACAGAAGTGAACCACTGTGCTTAGTGTAGGTATGCGAAGTCGAGGCATACGTCGTCGCGGCAGCTACGACGGACGCCGAGACGAGCCCGTGACATCAAAGCCTCACCAGCTTAGTGTCTGCAAAGTCGAGGCGGACGTCGTCGCGGCAGCGACGACGGACGCCGAGACGAGCCCGTGACCTCAAAGCCTCACCAGCTATCTTAGGGTTTAGGGTGAGGGCGGAGGATGGCACCCTTTTATATACCTTTCAAAATGAAAGGGAAACAGAAGTGAACCACTGTTCTTAGTGTAGGTACGCGAAGTCGAGGCGTACGTCGTCGCGGCAGCGATGACGGACGCCGAGACGAGCCTGTGACATCAAAGCCTCACCAGCTTAGTGTACGCGAAGTCGAGGCGGACATCGTCGCGGCAGCGACGACGGACGCCGAGATGAGACCGTGACATCAAAGCCTCACCAGCTTAGTGTACGCGAAGTCGAGGCGGACTTCTTCACGGCAGCGACGACGGACGGCGAGACGAGCCCGTGAAATCAGAGCCTCACCAGCTTAGTGTACGCGAAGTCGAGGTGGACGTCGTCGCGGCAGCGACGACGGACGCCGAGACGAGCCCGTGTCATCAAAGCCTCACCATCTTAGTGTACGCGAAGTCGAGGCGGACGTCGTCGCGGCAGCGACGACGGACGCCGAGACGAGCCCGTGACATCAAAACCTCAGCAGCTTAGTGTACGCGAAGTCGAGGCAGACGTCGTCGCGGCAGCGACGACGGACGCCGAGATGAGACTGTGACATCAAAGCCTCACCAGCTTAGTGTACACGAAGTCGAGGCGGACGTCGTTGCGGCAGCGACGACAGACGCCGAGACGAGCCCGTGACATCAAAGCCTCACCATCTTAGTGTACACGAAGTCGAGGCGGACGTCGTCGCGGCAGCGACGACGGACGCCGAGAAGAGCCCGTGTCATCAAAGCCTCACCATCTTACTGTACGAGAAGTCGAGGCGGACGTCGTCGCGGCAACGACGACGGACGCAGAGACGAGCCCGTGTCATCAAAGCCTCACCATCTTAGTGTACGCGAAGTCGAGGCGGACGTCGTCGCGGCAGCGACGACGGACGCCAAGACGAGCCCGTGACATAAGAGCCTCACCATCTTACTGTACGAGAAGTCGAGGCGGACGTCGTCGCGGCAACGACGACAGACGGAGAGACAAGCCCGTGACATCAAAGCCTCACCAGCTTAGTGTACGCGAAGTCGAGGCGGACGTCGTCGCGGCAGCGACGACAGACGCCGAGACGAGCCCGTGACATCAAAGCCTCACCATCTTAGTGTACACGAAGTCGAGGCGGACGTCGTCGCGGCAGCGACGACGGACGCCGAGACGAGCCCGTGTCATCAAAGCCTCACCATCTTAGTGTACGCGAAGTCGAGGCGGACGTCGTCGCGGCAGCGACGACGGACGCCGAGACGAGCCCGTGACATAAGAGCCTCACCAGCTTACTGTACGAGAAGTCGAGGCCGACGTCATCGCGGCAACGACGACGGACGCAGAGACAAGCCCGTGACATCAAAGCCTCACCAACTTGGTGTACGCGAAGTCGAGGCGGACGTCGTCGCGGCAGCGACGACGGACGCCGAGACGAGCCCGCGACATAAGAGCCTCACCATCTTACTGTACGAGAAGTCGAGGCGGACGTCGTCGCGGCAACGACGACGGACGCAGAGACAAGCCCGTGACATCAAAGCCTCACCAGCTTGGTGTACGCAAAGTCGAGGTGGACGTCGTCGCGGCAGCGACGACGGACGCTGAGACGAGCCCGTGACATCAGAGCCTCACCAGCTATCTTACGGTTTAGGTCGGGGGGGGTGGGAGGATGACACCCTTTTATATACCTTTCCAAATGAAAGGGAAACAGAAGTGAACCACTGTGCTTAGTGTAGGTACGCGAAGGCGAGGCGGACGTCGTCGCGGCAGCGATGACGGACGCCGAGACGAGCCTGTGACATCAAAGCCTCACCAGCTTAGTGTACGTGAAGTCGAGGCGGACTTCGTCACAGCAGCGATGACGGACGGCGATACGAGCCCGTGAAATCAGAGCCTCACCAGCTTAGTGTACGCGAAGTCGAGGTGGACGTCGTCGCGGCAGCGACGACGGACGCCGAGACGAGCCCGTGACATCAGAGCCTCACCAGCTTTGCGTACACGAAGTCGAGGTGGACGTCGTCGCGGCAGCGACGACAGACGCCGAGACGAGCCCGTGACATCAGAGCCTCACCATCTTAGTGTACACGAAGTCGAGGCGGACGTCGTCGCGGCAGCGACGACGGACGCCGAGACGAGCCCGTGACATCAGAGGCTCACCAGCTATCTTAGGGTTTAGGGTGGGGGGGGAGGATGGCACCCTTTTATATACCTTTCAAAATGAAAGGGAAACAGAAGTGAACCACTGTGCTTAGTGTAGGTATGCGAAGTCGAGGCATACGTCGTCGCGGCAGCGACGACGGACGACGAGACGAGCCCGTGACATCAAAGCCTCACCAGCTTAGTGTCTGCAAAGTCGAGGCGGACGTCGTCGCGGCAGCGACGACGGACGCCGAGACGAGCCCGTGACCTCAAAGCCTCACCAGCTATCTTAGGGTTTAGGGTGAGGGGAGAGGATGGCACCCTTTTATATACCTTTCAAAATGAAAGGGAAACAGAAGTGAACCACTGTTCTTAGTGTAGGTACGCGAAGTCGAGGCGTACGTCGTCGCGGCAGCGATGACGGACGCCGAGACGAGCCTGTGACATCAAAGCCTCACCAGCTTAGTGTACGCGAAGTCGAGGCGGACGTCGTCGCGGCAGCGACGACGGACGCCGAGATGAGACCGTGACATCAAAGCCTCACCAGCTTAGTGTACGCGAAGTCGAGGCGGACTTCTTCACGGCAGCGACGACGGACGGCGAGACGAGCCCGTGAAATCAGAGCCTCACCAGCTTAGTGTACGCGAAGTCGAGGTGGACGTCGTCGCGGCAGCGACGACGGACGCCGAGACGAGCCCGTGTCATCAAAGCCTCACCATCATAGTGTACGCGAAGTCGAGGCGGACGTCGTCGCGGCAGCGACGACGGACGCCGAGACGAGCCCGTGCCATCAAAGCCTCACCAGCTTAGTGTACGCGAAGTCGAGGCAGACGTCGTCGCGGCAGCGACGACGGACGCCGAGATGAGACTGTGACATCAAAGCCTCACCAGCTTAGTGTACACGAAGTCGAGGCGGACGTCGTCGCGGCAGCGACGACAGACGCCGAGACGAGCCCGTGACATCAAAGCCTCACCATCTTAGTGTACACGAAGTCGAGGCGGACGTCGTCGCGGCAGCGACGACGGACGCCGAGACGAGCCCGTGTCATCAAAGCCTCACCATCTTACTATACGAGAAGTCGAGGCGGACGTCGTCGCGGCAACGACGACGGACGCAGAGACGAGCCCGTGTCATCAAAGCCTCACCATCTTAGTGTACGCGAAGTCGAGGCGGACGTCGTCGCGGCAGCGACGACGGACGCCGAGACGAGCCCGTGACATCAAAGCCTCACCAGCTTAGTGTACGCGAAGTCGAGGCGGACGTCGTCGCGGCAGCGACGACGGACGCCGAGACGAGCCCGCGACATAAGAGCCTCACCATCTTACTGTACGAGAAGTCGAGGCGGACGTCGTCGCGGCAACGACGACGGACGCAGAGACAAGCCCGTGACATCAAAGCCTCACCAGCTTGGTGTACGCAAAGTCGAGGTGGACGTCGTCGCGGCAGCGACGACGGACGCTGAGACGAGCCCGTGACATCAGAGCCTCACCAGCTATCTTACGGTTTAGGTCGGGGGGGGTGGGAGGATGACACCCTTTTATATACCTTTCGAAATGAAAGGGAAACAGAAGTGAACCACTGTGCTTAGTGTAGGTACGCGAAGGCGAGGCGGACGTCGTCGCGGCAGCGATGACGGACGCCGAGACGAGCCTGTGAAATCAAAGCCTCACCAGCTTAGTGTACGTGAAGTCGAGGCGGACTTCGTCACAGCAGCGATGACGGACGGCGATACGAGCCCGTGAAATCAGAGCCTCACCAGCTTAGTGTACGCGAAGTCGAGGTGGACGTCGTCGCGGCAGCGACGACGGACGCCGAGACGAGCCCGTGACATCAGAGCCTCACCAGCTTTGTGTACACGAAGTCGAGGCGGACGTCGTCGCGGCAGCGACGACAGACGCCGAGACGAGCCCGTGACATCAGAGCCTCACCATCTTAGTGTACACGAAGTCGAGGCGGACGTCGTCGCGGCAGCGACGACGGACGCCGAGACGAGCCCGTGACATCAGAGGCTCACCAGCTATCTTAGGGTTTAGGGTGGGGGGGGGAGGATGGCACCCTTTTATATACCTTTCAAAATGAAAGGGAAACAGAAGTGAACCACTGTGCTTAGTGTAGGTATGCGAAGTCGAGGCATACGTCGTCGCGGCAGCTACGACGGACGCCGAGACGAGCCCGTGACATCAAAGCCTCACCAGCTTAGTGTCTGCAAAGTCGAGGCGGACGTCGTCGCGGCAGCGACGACGGACGTCGAGACGAGCCCGTGACCTCAAAGCCTCACCAGCTATCTTAGGGTTTAGGGTGAGGGCGGAGGATGGCACCCTTTTATATACCTTTCAAAATGAAAGGGAAACAGAAGTGAACCACTGTTCTTAGTGTAGGTACGCGAAGTCGAGGCGTACGTCGTCGCGGCAGCGATGACGGACGCCGAGACGAGCCTGTGACATCAAAGCCTCACCAGCTTAGTGTACGCGAAGTCGAGGCGGACGTCGTCGCGGCAGCGACGACGGACGCCGAGATGAGACCGTGACATCAAAGCCTCACCAGCTTAGTGTACGCGAAGTCGAGGCGGACTTCTTCACGGCAGCGACGACGGACGGCGAGACGAGCCCGTGAAATCAGAGCCTCACCAGCTTAGTGTACGCGAAGTCGAGGTGGACGTCGTCGCGGCAGCGACGACGGACGCCGAGACGAGCCCGTGTCATCAAAGCCTCACCATCTTAGTGTACGCGAAGTCGAGGCGGACGTCGTCGCGGCAGCGACGACGGACGCCGAGACGAGCCCGTGACATCAAAACCTCAGCAGCTTAGTGTACGCGAAGTCGAGGCAGACGTCGTCGCGGCAGCGACGACGGACGCCGAGATGAGACTGTGACATCAAAGCCTCACCAGCTTAGTGTACACGAAGTCGAGGCGGACGTCGTCGCGGCAGCGACGACAGACGCCGAGACGAGCCCGTGACATCAAAGCCTCACCATCTTAGTGTACACGAAGTCGAGGCGGACGTCGTCGTGGCAGCGACGACGGACGCCGAGAAGAGCCCGTGTCATCAAAGCCTCACCATCTTACTGTACGAGAAGTCGAGGCGGACGTCGTCGCGGCAACGACGACGGACGCAGAGACGAGCCCGTGTCATCAAAGCCTCACCATCTTAGTGTACGCGAAGTCGAGGCGGACGTCGTCGCGGCAGCGACGACGGACGCCAAGACGAGCCCGTGACATAAGAGCCTCACCATCTTACTGTACGAGAAGTCGAGGCGGACGTCGTCGCGGCAACGACGACAGACGCAGAGACAAGCCCGTGACATCAAAGCCTCACTAGCTTAGTGTACGCGAAGTCGAGGTGGACGTCGTCGCGGCAGCGACGACAGACGCCGAGACGAGCCCGTGACATCAAAGCCTCACCATCTTAGTGTACACGAAACCGAGGCGGACGTCGTCGCGGCAGCGACGACGGACGCCGAGACGAGCCCGTGTCATCAAAGCCTCACCATCTTAGTGTACGCGAAGTCGAGCCGGACGTCGTCGCGGCAGCGACAACGGACGCCGAGACGAGCCCGTGACATAAGAGCCTCACCAGCTTACTGTACGAGAAGTCGAGGCCGACGTCATCGCGGCAACGACGACGGACGCAGAGACAAGCCCGTGACATCAAAGCCTCACCAACTTGGTGTACGCGAAGTCAAGGCGGACGTCGTCGCGGCAGCGACGACGGACGCCGAGACGAGCCCGCGACATAAGAGCCTCACCATCTTACTGTACGAGAAGTCGAGGCGGACGTCGTCGCGGCAACGACGACGGACGCAGAGACAAGCCCGTGACATCAAAGCCTCACCAGCTTGGTGTACGCAAAGTCGAGGTGGACGTCGTCGCGGCAGCGACGACGGACGCTGAGACGAGCCCGTGACATCAGAGCCTCACCAGCTATCTTACGGTTTAGGTCGGGGGGGTGGGAGGATGACACCCTTTTATATACCTTTCGAAATGAAAGGGAAACAGAAGTGAACCACTGTGCTTAGTGTAGGTACGCGAAGGCGAGGCGGACGTCGTCGCGGCAGCGATGACGGACGCCGAGACGAGCCTGTGACATCAAAGCCTCACCAGCTTACTGTACGTGAAGTCGAGGCGGACTTCGTCACGGCAGCGATGACGGACGGCGATACGAGCCCGTGAAATCAGAGCCTCACCAGCTTAGTGTACGCGAAGTCGAGGTGGACGTCGTCGCGGCAGCGACGACGGACGCCGAGACGAGCCCGTGACATCAGAGCCTCACCATCTTTGTCTACACGAAGTCGAGGCGGACGTCGTCGCGGCAGCGATGACAGACGCCGAGACGAGCCCGTGACATCAGAGCCTCACCATCTTAGTGTACACGAAGTCGAGGCGGACGTCGTCGCGGCAGCGACGACGGACGCCGAGACGAGCCCGTGACATCAGAGGCTCACCAGCTATCTTAGGGTTTAGGGTGGGGGGGGAGGATGGCACCCTTTTATATACCTTTCAAAATGAAAGGGAAACAGAAGTGAACCACTGTGCTTAGTGTAGGTATGCGAAGTCGAGGCATACGTCGTCGCGGCAGCGACGACGGACGCCGAGACGAGCCCGTGACATCAAAGCCTCACCAGCTTAGTGTCTACAAAGTCGAGGCGGACGTCGTCGCGGCAGCGACGACGGACGCCGAGACGAGCCCGTGACCTCAAAGCCTCACCAGCTATCTTAGGGTTTAGGGTGAGGGGGGAGGATGGCACCCTTTTATATACCTTTCAAAATGAAAGGGAAACAGAAGTGAACCACTGTTCTTAGTGTAGGTAAGCGAAGTCGAGGCGGACGTCGTCGTGGCAGCGACGACGTACGCCGAGACGAGCCTGTGACATCAAAGCCTCACCAGCTTAGTGTACGCGAAGTCGAGGCGGACGTCGTCGCGGCAGCGATGACGGACGCCGAGATGAGACCGTGACATCAAAGCCTCGCCAGCTTAGTGTACGCGAAGTCGAGGCGGACTTCTTCACGGCAGCGACGACGGACGGCGAGACGAGCCCGTGAAATCAGAGCCTCGCCAGCTTAGTGTACGCGAAGTCGAGGTGGACGTCGTCGCGGCAGCGACGACGGACGCCGAGACGAGCCCGTGTCATCAAAGCCTCACCATCTTAGTGTACGCGAAGTCGAGGCGGACGTCGTCGCGGCAGCGACGACGGACGCCGAGACGAGCCCGTGACATAAGAGCCTCACCATCCTACTGTACGAGAAGTCGAGGCGGACGTCGTCGCGGCAACGACGACGGACGCAGAGACGAGCCCGTGTCATCAAAGCCTCACCATCTTAGTGTACGCGAAGTCGAGGCGGACGTCGTCGCGGCAGCGACGACGGACGCCGAGACGAGCCCGTGAGATAAGAGCCTCACCATCTTACTGTACGAGAAGTCGAGGCGGACGTCGTCGCGGCAACGACGACGGACGCAGAGACAAGCCCGTGACATCAAAGCCTCACCAGCTTGGTGTACGCGAAGTCGAGGCGGACGTCGACGCGGCAGCGACGACGGACGCCGAGACGAGCCCGTGACATCAGAGGCTCACTAGCTATCCTAGGGTTTAGGGTGGGGGGGGAGGATGGCACCCTTTTATATACCTTTCAAAATGAAAGGGAAACAGAAGTGAACCACTGTGCTTAGTGTAGGTACGCGAAGTCGAGGCATACGTCGTCGCGGCAGCGACGACGGACGCCGAGACGAGCCCGTGACATCAAAGCCTCACCAGCTTAGTGTACGCGAAGTCGAGGCGGACGTCGTCGCGGTAGCGACGACGGACGCCGAGATGAGACTGTGACATCAAAGCCTCACCAGCTTAGTGTACGCGAAGTCGAGGCGGACGTCGTCGCGGCAGCGACGACGGACGCCGAGACGAGCCCGTGACATCAGAGCCTCACCAGCTTAGTGTACGCGAAGTCGAGGCGGACGTCGTCGTGGCAGCGACGACGGACGCCGAGACGAGCCCGTGTCATCAAAGCCTCACCATCTTAGTGTACGCGAAGTCGAGGCGTGCCGCGACGACGGACGCCGAGACGAGCCCGTGACATTAGAGCCTCACCATCTTACTGTACGAGAAGTCGAGGCGGACGTCGTCGCGGCAACGACGACGGACGCAGAGACAAGCCCGTGACATCAAAGACTCACCAGCTTGGTGTACGCGAAGTCGAGGTGGACGTCGTCGCGGCAGCGACGACGGACGCTGAGACGAGCCCGCGACATCAGAGCCTCACCAGCTATCTTACGGTTTAGGTCGGGGGGTGGGAGGATGGCACCCTTTATATACCTTTCGAAATGAAAGGGAAACAGAAGTGAACCACTGTGCTTAGTGTAGGTACGCGAAGGCGAGGCGGACGTCGTCGAGGCAGCGATGATGGACGCTGAGACGAGCCTGTGACATCAAAGCCTCACCAGCTTACTGTACGCGAAGTCGAGGTGGACGTCGTCGCGGCAGCGACGACGGACGCCGAGACGAGCCCGTGACATCAGAGCTTCACCAGCTTTGTGTACGCGAAGTCGAGGCGGACGTCGTCGCGGCAGCGACGACAGACGCCGAGACGAGCCCGTGACATCAAAGCCTCACCATCTTAGTGTACACGAAGTCGAGGCGGACGTCGTCGCGGCAGCGAAGACGGACGCCGAGACGAGCCCGTGACATCAGAGGCTCACCAGCTATCTTAGTGTTTAGGGTGGGGGGGAGGATGGCACCCTTTTATATACCTTTCGAAATGAAAGGGAAACAAAAGTGATCCACTGTGGTTAGTGTAGGTACGCGAAGTCGAGGCGGACGTCGTCGTGGCATCGACGACGGACGCCGAGACGAGCCCGTGAAATCAAAGCCTCACCATCTTAGTGTAAGCGAAGTCAAGGCAGACTTCGTCGCGGCAGCGACGATGGACGCCGAGACGAGCTCGTGACATCAGAGCCACACCAGCTTAGTGTACGCGAAGTTGAGGCGGGCGTCGTCGCTGCAGCGACGACGGACGCTGAGACGAGCCCGTGACATCAGAGCCTCACCATCTTAGTGTACGCGAAGTCGAGGCAGACGTCGTCGCGGCAGCGACGACGGACGCCGAGACGAGCCCGTGACATCAGAGCCTCACCAGCTTAGTGTACGCGAAGTCGAGGCGGACGTCGTCGCGGCAGCGACGACGGACGCCGAGACGAGCCCGTGTCATCAAAGCCTCACCATCTTAGTGTACGCGAAGTCGAGGCGGACGTCGTCGCGGCAGCGACGACGGACGCCAAGACGAGCCCGTGACATAAGAGCCTCACCATCTTACTGTACGAGAAGTCGAGGCGGACGTCGTCGCGGCAACGACGACAGACGCAGAGACAAGCCCGTGACATCAAAGCCTCACTAGCTTAGTGTACGCGAAGTCGAGGTGGACGTCGTCGCGGCAGCGACGACAGACGCCGAGACGAGCCCGTGACATCAAAGCCTCACCATCTTAGTGTACACGAAACCGAGGCGGACGTCGTCGCGGCAGCGACGACGGACGCCGAGACGAGCCCGTGTCATCAAAGCCTCACCATCTTAGTGTACGCGAAGTCGAGCCGGACGTCGTCGCGGCAGCGACAACGGACGCCGAGACGAGCCCGTGACATAAGAGCCTCACCAGCTTACTGTACGAGAAGTCGAGGCCGACGTCATCGCGGCAACGACGACGGACGCAGAGACAAGCCCGTGACATCAAAGCCTCACCAACTTGGTGTACGCGAAGTCGAGGCGGACGTCGTCGCGGCAGCGACGACGGACGCCGAGACGAGCCCGCGACATAAGAGCCTCACCATCTTACTGTACGAGAAGTCGAGGCGGACGTCGTCGCGGCAACGACGACGGACGCAGAGACAAGCCCGTGACATCAAAGCCTCACCAGCTTGGTGTACGCAAAGTCGAGGTGGACGTCGTCGCGGCAGCGACGACGGACGCTGAGACGAGCCCGTGACATCAGAGCCTCACCAGCTATCTTACGGTTTAGGTCGGGGGGGTGGGAGGATGACACCCTTTTATATACCTTTCGAAATGAAAGGGAAACAGAAGTGAACCACTGTGCTTAGTGTAGGTACGCGAAGGCGAGGCGGACGTCGTCGCGGCAGCGATGACGGACGCCGAGACGAGCCTGTGACATCAAAGCCTCACCAGCTTACTGTACGTGAAGTCGAGGCGGACTTCGTCACGGCAGCGATGACGGACGGCGATACGAGCCCGTGAAATCAGAGCCTCACCAGCTTAGTGTACGCGAAGTCGAGGTGGACGTCGTCGCGGCAGCGACGACGGACGCCGAGACGAGCCCGTGACATCAGAGCCTCACCAGCTTTGTCTACACGAAGTCGAGGCGGACGTCGTCGCGGCAGCGATGACAGACGCCGAGACGAGCCCGTGACATCAGAGCCTCACCATCTTAGTGTACACGAAGTCGAGGCGGACGTCGTCGCGGCAGCGACGACGGACGCCGAGACGAGCCCGTGACATCAGAGGCTCACCAGCTATCTTAGGGTTTAGGGTGGGGGGGGAGGATGGCACCCTTTTATATACCTTTCAAAATGAAAGGGAAACAGAAGTGAACCACTGTGCTTAGTGTAGGTATGCGAAGTCGAGGCATACGTCGTCGCGGCAGCGACGACGGACGCCGAGACGAGCCCGTGACATCAAAGCCTCACCAGCTTAGTGTCTGCAAAGTCGAGGCGGACGTCGTCGCGGCAGCGACGACGGACGCCGAGACGAGCCCGTGACCTCAAAGCCTCACCAGCTATCTTAGGGTTTAGGGTGAGGGGGGAGGATGGCACCCTTTTATATACCTTTCAAAATGAAAGGGAAACAGAAGTGAACCACTGTTCTTAGTGTAGGTACGCGAAGTCGAGGCGGACGTCGTCGTGGCAGCGACGACGTACGCCGAGACGAGCCTGTGACATCAAAGCCTCACCAGCTTAGTGTACGCGAAGTCGAGGCGGACGTCGTCGCGGCAGCGATGACGGACGCCGAGATGAGACCGTGACATCAAAGCCTCGCCAGCTTAGTGTACGCGAAGTCGAGGCGGACTTCTTCACGGCAGCGACGACGGACGGCGAGACGAGCCCGTGAAATCAGAGCCTCGCCAGCTTAGTGTACGCGAAGTCGAGGTGGACGTCGTCGCGGCAGCGACGACGGACGCCGAGACGAGCCCGTGTCATCAAAGCCTCACCATCTTAGTGTACGCGAAGTCGAGGCGGACGTCGTCGCGGCAGCGACGACGGACGCCGAGACGAGCCCGTGACATAAGAGCCTCACCATCCTACTGTACGAGAAGTCGAGGCGGACGTCGTCGCGGCAACGACGACGGACGCAGAGACGAGCCCGTGTCATCAAAGCCTCACCATCTTAGTGTACGCGAAGTCGAGGCGGACGTCGTCGCGGCAGCGACGACGGACGCCGAGACGAGCCCGTGAGATAAGAGCCTCACCATCTTACTGTACGAGAAGTCGAGGCGGACGTCGTCGCGGCAACGACGACGGACGCAGAGACAAGCCCATGACATCAAAGCCTCACCAGCTTGGTGTACGCGAAGTCGAGGCGGACGTCGACGCGGCAGCGACGACGGACGCCGAGACGAGCCCGTGACATCAGAGGCTCACTAGCTATCCTAGGGTTTAGGGTGGGGGGGGAGGATGGCACCCTTTTATATACCTTTCAAAATGAAAGGGAAACAGAAGTGAACCACTGTGCTTAGTGTAGGTACGCGAAGTCGAGGCATACGTCGTCGCGGCAGCGACGACGGACGCCGAGACGAGCCCGTGACATCAAAGCCTCACCAGCTTAGTGTACGCGAAGTCGAGGCGGACGTCGTCGCGGTAGCGACGACGGACGCCGAGATGAGACTGTGACATCAAAGCCTCACCAGCTTAGTGTACGCGAAGTCGAGGCGGACGTCGTCGCGGCAGCGACGACGGACGCCGAGACGAGCCCGTGACATCAGAGCCTCACCAGCTTAGTGTACGCGAAGTCGAGGCGGACGTCGTCGTGGCAGCGACGACGGACGCCGAGACGAGCCCGTGTCATCAAAGCCTCACCATCTTAGTGTACGCGAAGTCGAGGCGTGCCGCGACGACGGACGCCGAGACGAGCCCGTGACATTAGAGCCTCACCATCTTACTGTACGAGAAGTCGAGGCGGACGTCGTCGCGGCAACGACGACGGACGCAGAGACAAGCCCGTGACATCAAAGACTCACCAGCTTGGTGTACGCGAAGTCGAGGTGGACGTCGTCGCGGCAGCGACGACGGACGCTGAGACGAGCCCGCGACATCAGAGCCTCACCAGCTATCTTACGGTTTAGGTCGGGGGGTGGGAGGATGGCACCCTTTATATACCTTTCGAAATGAAAGGGAAACAGAAGTGAACCACTGTGCTTAGTGTAGGTACGCGAAGGCGAGGCGGACGTCGTCGAGGCAGCGATGATGGACGCTGAGACGAGCCTGTGACATCAAAGCCTCACCAGCTTAGTGTACGCGAAGTCGAGGTGGACGTCGTCGCGGCAGCGACGACGGACGCCGAGACGAGCCCGTGACATCAGAGCTTCACCAGCTTTGTGTACGCGAAGTCGAGGCGGACGTCGTCGCGGCAGCGACGACAGACGCCGAGACGAGCCCGTGACATCAAAGCCTCACCATCTTAGTGTACACGAAGTCGAGGCGGACGTCGTCGCGGCAGCGAAGACGGACGCCGAGACGAGCCCGTGACATCAGAGGCTCACCAGCTATCTTAGTGTTTAGGGTGGGGGGGAGGATGGCACCCTTTTATATACCTTTCGAAATGAAAGGGAAACAAAAGTGATCCACTGTGGTTAGTGTAGGTACGCGAAGTCGAGGCGGACGTCGTCGTGGCATCGACGACGGACGCCGAGACGAGCCCGTGAAATCAAAGCCTCACCATCTTAGTGTAAGCGAAGTCAAGGCAGACTTCGTCGCGGCAGCGACGATGGACGCCGAGACGAGCTCGTGACATCAGAGCCACACCAGCTTAGTGTACGCGAAGTTGAGGCGGGCGTCGTCGCTGCAGCGACGACGGACGCTGAGACGAGCCCGTGACATCAGAGCCTCACCATCTTAGTGTACGCGAAGTCGAGGCAGACGTCGTCGCGGCAGCGACGACGGACGCCGAGACGAGCCCGTGACATCAGAGCCTCACCAGCTTAGTGTACGCGAAGTCGAGGCGGACGTCGTCGCGGCAGCGACGACGGACGCCGAGACGAGCCCGTGTCATCAAAGCCTCACCATCTTAGTGTACGCGAAGTCGAGGCGTGCCGCGACGACGGACGCCGAGACGAGCCCGTGACATTAGAGCCTCACCATCTTACTGTACGAGAAGTCGAGGCGGACGTCGTCGCGGCAACGACGACGGACGCAGAGACGAGCCCGTGTCATCAAAGCCTCACCATCTTAGTGTACGCGAAGTCGAGGCGGACGTCGTCGCGGCAGCGACGACGGACGCCGAGACGAGCCCGTGACATAAGAGCCTCACCATCTTACTGTACGAGAAGTCGAGGCGGACGTCGTCGCGGCAACGACGACAGACGCAGAGACAAGCCCGTGACATCAAAGCCTCACCAGCTTAGTGTACGCGAAGTCGAGGCGGACGTCGTCGCGGCAGCGACGACAGACGCCGAGACGAGCCCGTGACATCAAAGCCTCACCATCTTAGTGTACAGGAAGTCGAGGCGGACGTCGTCGCGGCAGCGACGACGGACGCCGAGACGAGCCCGTGTCATCAAAGCCTCACCATCTTAGTGTACGCGAAGTCGAGGCGGACGTCGTCGCGGCAGCGACAACGGACGCCGAGACGAGCCCGTGACATAAGAGCCTCACCAGCTTACTGTACGAGAAGTCGAGGCCGACGTCATCGCGGCAACGACGACGGACGCAGAGACAAGCCCGTGACATCAAAGCCTCACCAACTTGGTGTACGCGAAGTCGAGGCGGACGTCGTCGCGGCAGCGACGACGGACGCCGAGACGAGCCCGCGACATAAGAGCCTCACCATCTTACTGTACGAGAAGTCGAGGCGGACGTCGTCGCGGCAACGACGACGGACGCAGAGACAAGCCCGTGACATCAAAGCCTCACCAGCTTGGTGTACGCAAAGTCGAGGTGGACGTCGTCGCGGCAGCGACGACGGACGCTGAGACGAGCCCGTGACATCAGAGCCTCACCAGCTATCTTACGGTTTAGGTCGGGGGGGGTGGGAGGATGACACCCTTTTATATACCTTTCGAAATGAAAGGGAAACAGAAGTGAACCACTGTGCTTAGTGTAGGTACGCGAAGGCGAGGCGGACGTCGTCGCGGCAGCGATGACGGACGCCGAGACGAGCCTGTGACATCAAAGCCTCACCAGCTTAGTGTACGTGAAGTCGAGGCGGACTTCGTCACGGCAGCGATGACGGACGGCGATACGAGCCCGTGAAATCAGAGCCTCACCAGCTTAGTGTACGCGAAGTCGAGGTGGACGTCGTCGCGGCAGCGACGACGGACGCCGAGACGAGCCCGTGACATCAAAGCCTCACCAGCTTGGTGTACGCGAAGTCGAGGCGGACGTCGACGCGGCAGCGACGACGGACGCCGAGACGAGCCCGTGACATCAGAGGCTCACTAGCTATCCTAGGGTTTAGGGTGGGGGGGGAGGATGGCACCCTTTTATATACCTTTCAAAATGAAAGGGAAACAGAAGTGAACCACTGTGCTTAGTGTAGGTACGCGAAGTCGAGGCATACGTCGTCGCGGCAGCGACGACGGACGCCGAGACGAGCCCGTGACATCAAAGCCTCACCAGCTTAGTGTACGCGAAGTCGAGGCGGACGTCGTCGCGGTAGCGACGACGGACGCCGAGATGAGACTGTGACATCAAAGCCTCACCAGCTTAGTGTACGCGAAGTCGAGGCGGACGTCGTCGCGGCAGCGACGACGGACGCCGAGACGAGCCCGTGACATCAGAGCCTCACCAGCTTAGTGTACGCGAAGTCGAGGCGGACGTCGTCGTGGCAGCGACGACGGACGCCGAGACGAGCCCGTGTCATCAAAGCCTCACCATCTTAGTGTACGCGAAGTCGAGGCGTGCCGCGACGACGGACGCCGAGACGAGCCCGTGACATTAGAGCCTCACCATCTTACTGTACGAGAAGTCGAGGCGGACGTCGTCGCGGCAACGACGACGGACGCAGAGACAAGCCCGTGACATCAAAGACTCACCAGCTTGGTGTACGCGAAGTCGAGGTGGACGTCGTCGCGGCAGCGACGACGGACGCTGAGACGAGCCCGCGACATCAGAGCCTCACCAGCTATCTTACGGTTTAGGTCGGGGGGTGGGAGGATGGCACCCTTTATATACCTTTCGAAATGAAAGGGAAACAGAAGTGAACCACTGTGCTTAGTGTAGGTACGCGAAGGCGAGGCGGACGTCGTCGAGGCAGCGATGATGGACGCTGAGACGAGCCTGTGACATCAAAGCCTCACCAGCTTAGTGTACGCGAAGTCGAGGTGGACGTCGTCGCGGCAGCGACGACGGACGCCGAGACGAGCCCGTGACATCAGAGCTTCACCAGCTTTGTGTACGCGAAGTCGAGGCGGACGTCGTCGCGGCAGCGACGACAGACGCCGAGACGAGCCCGTGACATCAAAGCCTCACCATCTTAGTGTACACGAAGTCGAGGCGGACGTCGTCGCGGCAGCGAAGACGGACGCCGAGACGAGCCCGTGACATCAGAGGCTCACCAGCTATCTTAGTGTTTAGGGTGTGGGGGAGGATGGCACCCTTTTATATACCTTTCGAAATGAAAGGGAAACAAAAGTGATCCACTGTGGTTAGTGTAGGTACGCGAAGTCGAGGCGGACGTCGTCGTGGCATCGACGACGGACGCCGAGACGAGCCCGTGAAATCAAAGCCTCACCATCTTAGTGTAAGCGAAGTCAAGGCAGACTTCGTCGCGGCAGCGACGATGGACGCCGAGACGAGCTCGTGACATCAGAGCCACACCAGCTTAGTGTACGCGAAGTTGAGGCGGGCGTCGTCGCTGCAGCGACGACGGACGCTGAGACGAGCCCGTGACATCAGAGCCTCACCATCTTAGTGTACGCGAAGTCGAGGCAGACGTCGTCGCGGCAGCGACGACGGACGCCGAGACGAGCCCGTGACATCAGAGCCTCACCAGCTTAGTGTACGCGAAGTCGAGGCGGACGTCGTCGCGGCAGCGACGACGGACGCCGAGACGAGCCCGTGTCATCAAAGCCTCACCATCTTAGTGTACGCGAAGTCGAGGCGTGCCGCGACGACGGACGCCGAGACGAGCCCGTGACATTAGAGCCTCACCATCTTACTGTACGAGAAGTCGAGGCGGACGTCGTCGCGGCAACGACGACGGACGCAGAGACGAGCCCGTGTCATCAAAGCCTCACCATCTTAGTGTACGCGAAGTCGAGGCGGACGTCGTCGCGGCAGCGACGACGGACGCCGAGACGAGCCCGTGACATAAGAGCCTCACCATCTTACTGTACGAGAAGTCGAGGCGGACGTCGTCGCGGCAACGACGACAGACGCAGAGACAAGCCCGTGACATCAAAGCCTCACCAGCTTAGTGTACGCGAAGTCGAGGCGGACGTCGTCGCGGCAGCGACGACAGACGCCGAGACGAGCCCGTGACATCAAAGCCTCACCATCTTAGTGTACAGGAAGTCGAGGCGGACGTCGTCGCGGCAGCGACGACGGACGCCGAGACGAGCCCGTGTCATCAAAGCCTCACCATCTTAGTGTACGCGAAGTCGAGGCGGACGTCGTCGCGGCAGCGACAACGGACGCCGAGACGAGCCCGTGACATAAGAGCCTCACCAGCTTACTGTACGAGAAGTCGAGGCCGACGTCATCGCGGCAACGACGACGGACGCAGAGACAAGCCCGTGACATCAAAGCCTCACCAACTTGGTGTACGCGAAGTCGAGGCGGACGTCGTCGCGGCAGCGACGACGGACGCCGAGACGAGCCCGCGACATAAGAGCCTCACCATCTTACTGTACGAGAAGTCGAGGCGGACGTCGTCGCGGCAACGACGACGGACGCAGAGACAAGCCCGTGACATCAAAGCCTCACCAGCTTGGTGTACGCAAAGTCGAGGTGGACGTCGTCGCGGCAGCGACGACAGACGCTGAGACGAGCCCGTGACATCAGAGCCTCACCAGCTATCTTACGGTTTAGGTCGGGGGGGTGGGAGGATGACACCCTTTTATATACCTTTCGAAATGAAAGGGAAACAGAAGTGAACCACTGTGCTTAGTGTAGGTACGCGAAGGCGAGGCGGACGTCGTCGCGGCAGCGATGACGGACGCCGAGACGAGCCTGTGACATCAAAGCCTCACCAGCTTAGTGTACGTGAAGTCGAGGCGGACTTCGTCACGGCAGCGATGACGGACGGCGATACGAGCCCGTGAAATCAGAGCCTCACCAGCTTAGTGTACGCGAAGTCGAGGTGGACGTCGTCGCGGCAGCGACGACGGACGCCGAGACGAGCCCGTGACATCAGAGCCTCACCAGCTTTGTCTACACGAAGTCGAGGCGGACGTCGTCGCGGCAGCGATGACAGACGCCGAGACGAGCCCGTGACATCAGAGCCTCACCATCTTAGTGTACACGAAGTCGAGGCGGACGTCGTCGCGGCAGCGACGACGGACGCCGAGACGAGCCCGTGACATCAGAGGCTCACCAGCTATCTTAGGGTTTAGGGTGGGGGGGGAGGATGGCACCCTTTTATATACCTTTCAAAATGAAAGGGAAACAGAAGTGAACCACTGTGCTTAGTGTAGGTATGCGAAGTCGAGGCATACGTCGTCGCGGCAGCGACGACGGACGCCGAGACGAGCCCGTGACATCAAAGCCTCACCAGCTTAGTGTCTGCAAAGTCGAGGCGGACGAGCCTGTGACATCAAAGCCTCACCAGCTTAGTGTACGCGAAGTCGAGGCGGACGTCGTCGCGGCAGCGATGACGGACGCCGAGATGAGACCGTGACATCAAAGCCTCGCCAGCTTAGTGTACGCGAAGTCGAGGCGGACTTCTTCACGGCAGCGACGACGGACGGCGAGACGAGCCCGTGAAATCAGAGCCTCGCCAGCTTAGTGTACGCGAAGTCGAGGTGGACGTCGTCGCGGCAGCGACGACGGACGCCGAGACGAGCCCGTGTCATCAAAGCCTCACCATCTTAGTGTACGCGAAGTCGAGGCGGACGTCGTCGCGGCAGCGACGACGGACGCCGAGACGAGCCCGTGACATAAGAGCCTCACCATCCTACTGTACGAGAAGTCGAGGCGGACGTCGTCGCGGCAACGACGACGGACGCAGAGACGAGCCCGTGTCATCAAAGCCTCACCATCTTAGTGTACGCGAAGTCGAGGCGGACGTCGTCGCGGCAGCGACGACGGACGCCGAGACGAGCCCGTGAGATAAGAGCCTCACCATCTTACTGTACGAGAAGTCGAGGCGGACGTCGTCGCGGCAACGACGACGGACGCAGAGACAAGCCCGTGACATCAAAGCCTCACCAGCTTGGTGTACGCGAAGTCGAGGCGGACGTCGACGCGGCAGCGACGACGGACGCCGAGACGAGCCCGTGACATCAGAGGCTCACTAGCTATCCTAGGGTTTAGGGTGGGGGGGGAGGATGGCACCCTTTTATATACCTTTCAAAATGAAAGGGAAACAGAAGTGAACCACTGTGCTTAGTGTAGGTACGCGAAGTCGAGGAATACGTCGTCGCGGCAGCGACGACGGACGCCGAGACGAGCCCGTGACATCAAAGCCTCACCAGCTTAGTGTACGCGAAGTCGAGGCGGACGTCGTCGCGGTAGCGACGACGGACGCCGAGATGAGACTTTGACATCAAAGCCTCACCAGCTTAGTGTACGCGAAGTCGAGGCGGACGTCGTCGCGGCAGCGACGACGGACGCCGAGACGAGCCCGTGACATCAGAGCCTCACCAGCTTAGTGTACGCGAAGTCGAGGCGGACGTCGTCGTGGCAGCGACGACGGACGCCGAGACGAGCCCGTGTCATCAAAGCCTCACCATCTTAGTGTACGCGAAGTCGAGGCGTGCCGCGACGACGGACGCCGAGACGAGCCCGTGACATTAGAGCCTCACCATCTTACTGTACGAGAAGTCGAGGCGGACGTCGTCGCGGCAACGACGACGGACGCAGAGACAAGCCCGTGACATCAAAGACTCACCAGCTTGGTGTACGCGAAGTCGAGGTGGACGTCGTCGCGGCAGCGACGACGGACGCTGAGACGAGCCCGCGACATCAGAGCCTCACCAGCTATCTTACGGTTTAGGTCGGGGGGTGGGAGGATGGCACCCTTTATATACCTTTCGAAATGAAAGGGAAACAGAAGTGAACCACTGTGCTTAGTGTAGGTACGCGAAGGCGAGGCGGACGTCGTCGAGGCAGCGATGATGGACGCTGAGACGAGCCTGTGACATCAAAGCCTCACCAGCTTAGTGTACGCGAAGTCGAGGTGGACGTCGTCGCGGCAGCGACGACGGACGCCGAGACGAGCCCGTGACATCAGAGCTTCACCAGCTTTGTGTACGCGAAGTCGAGGCGGACGTCGTCGCGGCAGCGACGACAGACGCCGAGACGAGCCCGTGACATCAAAGCCTCACCATCTTAGTGTACACGAAGTCGAGGCGGACGTCGTCGCGGCAGCGAAGACGGACGCCGAGACGAGCCCGTGACATCAGAGGCTCACCAGCTATCTTAGTGTTTAGGGTGGGGGGGAGGATGGCACCCTTTTATATACCTTTCGAAATGAAAGGGAAACAAAAGTGATCCACTGTGGTTAGTGTAGGTACGCGAAGTCGAGGCGGACGTCGTCGTGGCAGCGACGACGGACGCCGAGACGAGCCCGTGAAATCAAAGCCTCACCATCTTAGTGTAAGCGAAGTCAAGGCAGACTTCGTCGCGGCAGCGACGATGGACGCCGAGACGAGCTCGTGACATCAGAGCCACACCAGCTTAGTGTACGCGAAGTTGAGGCGGGCGTCGTCGCTGCAGCGACGACGGACGCTGAGACGAGCCCGTGACATCAGAGCCTCACCATCTTAGTGTACGCGAAGTCGAGGCAGACGTCGTCGCGGCAGCGACGACGGACGCCGAGACGAGCCCGTGACATCAGAGCCTCACCAGCTTAGTGTACGCGAAGTCGAGGCGGACGTCGTCGCGGCAGCGACGACGGACGCCGAGACGAGCCCGTGTCATCAAAGCCTCACCATCTTAGTGTACGCGAAGTCGAGGCGTGCCGCGACGACGGACGCCGAGACGAGCCCGTGACATTAGAGCCTCACCATCTTACTGTACGAGAAGTCGAGGCGGACGTCGTCGCGGCAACGACGACGGACGCAGAGACGAGCCCGTGTCATCAAAGCCTCACCATCTTAGTGTACGCGAAGTCGAGGCGGACGTCGTCGCGGCAGCGACGACGGACGCCGAGACGAGCCCGTGACATAAGAGCCTCACCATCTTACTGTACGAGAAGTCGAGGCGGACGTCGTCGCGGCAACGACGACAGACGCAGAGACAAGCCCGTGACATCAAAGCCTCACCAGCTTAGTGTACGCGAAGTCGAGGCGGACGTCGTCGCGGCAGCGACGACAGACGCCGAGACGAGCCCGTGACATCAAAGCCTCACCATCTTAGTGTACACGAAGTCGAGGCGGACGTCGTCGCGGCAGCGACGACGGACGCCGAGACGAGCCCGTGTCATCAAAGCCTCACCATCTTAGTGTACGCGAAGTCGAGGCGGACGTCGTCGCGGCAGCGACAACGGACGCCGAGACGAGCCCGTGACATAAGAGCCTCACCAGCTTACTGTACGAGAAGTCGAGGCCGACGTCATCGCGGCAACGACGACGGACGCAGAGACAAGCCCGTGACATCAAAGCCTCACCAACTTGGTGTACGCGAAGTCGAGGCGGACGTCGTCGCGGCAGCGACGACGGACGCCGAGACGAGCCCGCGACATAAGAGCCTCACCATCTTACTGTACGAGAAGTCGAGGCGGACGTCGTCGCGGCAACGACGACGGACGCAGAGACAAGCCCGTGACATCAAAGCCTCACCAGCTTGGTGTACGCAAAGTCGAGGTGGACGTCGTCGCGGCAGCGACGACGGACGCTGAGACGAGCCCGTGACATCAGAGCCTCACCAGCTATCTTACGGTTTAGGTCGGGGGGGGTGGGAGGATGACACCCTTTTATATACCTTTCGAAATGAAAGGGAAACAGAAGTGAACCACTGTGCTTAGTGTAGGTACGCGAAGGCGAGGCGGACGTCGTCGCGGCAGCGATGACGGACGCCGAGACGAGCCTGTGACATCAAAGCCTCACCAGCTTAGTGTACGTGAAGTCGAGGCGGACTTCGTCACGGCAGCGATGACGGACGGCGATACGAGCCCGTGAAATCAGAGCCTCACCAGCTTAGTGTACGCGAAGTCGAGGTGGACGTCGTCGCGGCAGCGACGACGGACGCCGAGACGAGCCCGTGACATCAGAGCCTCACCAGCTTTGTCTACACGAAGTCGAGGCGGACGTCGTCGCGGCAGCGATGACAGACGCCGAGACGAGCCCGTGACATCAGAGCCTCACCATCTTAGTGTACACGAAGTCGAGGCGGACGTCGTCGCGGCAGCGACGACGGACGCCGAGACGAGCCCGTGACATCAGAGGCTCACCAGCTATCTTAGGGTTTAGGGTGGGAGGGGAGGATGGCACCCTTTTATATACCTTTCAAAATGAAAGGGAAACAGAAGTGAACCACTGTGCTTAGTGTAGGTATGCGAAGTCGAGGCATACGTCGTCGCGGCAGCGACGACGGACGCCGAGACGAGCCCGTGACATCAAAGCCTCACCAGCTTAGTGTCTGCAAAGTCGAGGCAGACGTCGTCGCGGCAGCGACGACGGACGCCGAGACGAGCCCGTGACCTCAAAGCCTCACCAGCTATCTTAGGGTTTAGGGTGAGGGGGGAGGATGGCACCCTTTTATATACCTTTCAAAATGAAAGGGAAACAGAAGTGAACCACTGTTCTTAGTGTAGGTACGCGAAGTCGAGGCGTACGTCGTCGCGGCAGCGATGACGGACGCCGAGACGAGCCTGTGACATCAAAGCCTCACCAGCTTAGTGTACGCGAAGTCGAGGTGGACGTCGTCGCGGCAGCTACAACGGACGCCGAGATGAGACCGTGACATCAAAGCCTCGCCAGCTTAGTGTACGCGAAGTCGAGGCGGACTTCTTCACGGCAGCGACGACGGACGGCGAGACGAGCCCGTGAAATCAGAGCCTCACCAGCTTAGTGTACGCGAAGTCGAGGTGGACGTCGTCGCGGCAGCGACGACGGACGCTGAGACGAGCCCGTGACATCAGAGCCTCACCAGCTATCTTACGGTTTAGGTCGGGGGGGGTGGGAGGATGACACCCTTTTATATACCTTTCGAAATGAAAGGGAAACAGAAGTGAACCACTGTGCTTAGTGTAGGTACGCGAAGGCGAGGCGGACGTCGTCGCGGCAGCGATGACGGACGCCGAGACGAGCCTGTGACATCAAAGCCTCACCAGCTTAGTGTACGTGAAGTCGAGGCGGACTTCGTCACGGCAGCGATGACGGACGGCGATACGAGCCCGTGAAATCAGAGCCTCACCAGCTTAGTGTACGCGAAGTCGAGGTGGACGTCGTCGCGGCAGCGACGACGGACGCCGAGACGAGCCCGTGACATCAGAGCCTCACCAGCTTTGTCTACACGAAGTCGAGGCGGACGTCGTCGCGGCAGCGATGACAGACGCCGAGACGAGCCCGTGACATCAGAGCCTCACCATCTTAGTGTACACGAAGTCGAGGCGGACGTCGTCGCGGCAGCGACGACGGACGCCGAGACGAGCCCGTGACATCAGAGGCTCACCAGCTATCTTAGGGTTTAGGGTGGGGGGGGAGGATGGCACCCTTTTATATACCTTTCAAAATGAAAGGGAAACAGAAGTGAACCACTGTGCTTAGTGTAGGTATGCGAAGTCGAGGCATACGTCGTCGCGGCAGCGACGACGGACGCCGAGACGAGCCCGTGACATCAAAGCCTCACCAGCTTAGTGTCTGCAAAGTCGAGGCGGACGTCGTCGCGGCAGCGACGACGGACGCCGAGACGAGCCCGTGACCTCAAAGCCTCACCAGCTATCTTAGGGTTTAGGGTGAGGGGGGAGGATGGCACCCTTTTATATACCTTTCAAAATGAAAGGGAAACAGAAGTGAACCACTGTTCTTAGTGTAGGTACGCGAAGTCGAGGCGTACGTCGTCGCGGCAGCGATGACGGACGCCGAGACGAGCCTGTGACATCAAAGCCTCACCAGCTTAGTGTACGCGAAGTCGAGGTGGACGTCGTCGCGGCAGCTACGACGGACGCCGAGATGAGACCGTGACATCAAAGCCTCGCCAGCTTAGTGTACGCGAAGTCGAGGCGGACTTCTTCACGGCAGCGACGACGGACGGCGAGACGAGCCCGTGAAATCAGAGCCTCACCAGCTTAGTGTACGCGAAGTCGAGGTGGACGTCGTCGCGGCAGCGACGACGGACGCTGAGACGAGCCCGTGACATCAGAGCCTCACCAGCTATCTTACGGTTTAGGTCGGGGGGGGTGGGAGGATGACACCCTTTTATATACCTTTCGAAATGAAAGGGAAACAGAAGTGAACCACTGTGCTTAGTGTAGGTACGCGAAGGCGAGGCGGACGTCGTCGCGGCAGCGATGACGGACGCCGAGACGAGCCTGTGACATCAAAGCCTCACCAGCTTAGTGTACGTGAAGTCGAGGCGGACTTCGTCACGGCAGCGATGACGGACGGCGATACGAGCCCGTGAAATCAGAGCCTCACCAGCTTAGTGTACGCGAAGTCGAGGTGGACGTCGTCGCGGCAGCGACGACGGACGCCGAGACGAGCCCGTGACATCAGAGCCTCACCAGCTTTGTCTACACGAAGTCGAGGCGGACGTCGTCGCGGCAGCGATGACAGACGCCGAGACGAGCCCGTGACATCAGAGCCTCACCATCTTAGTGTACACGAAGTCGAGGCGGACGTCGTCGCGGCAGCGACGACGGACGCCGAGACGAGCCCGTGACATCAGAGGCTCACCAGCTATCTTAGGGTTTAGGGTGGGGGGGGAGGATGGCACCCTTTTATATACCTTTCAAAATGAAAGGGAAACAGAAGTGAACCACTGTGCTTAGTGTAGGTATGCGAAGTCGAGGCATACGTCGTCGCGGCAGCGACGACGGACGCCGAGACGAGCCCGTGACATCAAAGCCTCACCAGCTTAGTGTCTGCAAAGTCGAGGCGGACGTCGTCGCGGCAGCGACGACGGACGCCGAGACGAGCCCGTGACCTCAAAGCCTCACCAGCTATCTTAGGGTTTAGGGTGAGGGGGGAGGATGGCACCCTTTTATATACCTTTCAAAATGAAAGGGAAACAGAAGTGAACCACTGTTCTTAGTGTAGGTACGCGAAGTCGAGGCGTACGTCGTCGCGGCAGCGATGACGGACGCCGAGACGAGCCTGTGACATCAAAGCCTCACCAGCTTAGTGTACGCGAAGTCGAGGCGGACGTCGTCGCGGCAGCTACGACGGACGCCGAGATGAGACCGTGACATCAAAGCCTCGCCAGTTTAGTGTACGCGAAGTCGAGGCGGACTTCTTCACGGCAGCGACGACGGACGGCGAGACGAGCCCGTGAAATCAGAGCCTCACCAGCTTAGTGTACGCGAAGTCGAGGTGGACGTCGTCGCGGCAGCGACGACGGACGCCGAGACGAGCCCGTGTCATCAAAGCCTCACCATCTTAGTGTACGCGAAGTCGAGGCGGACGTCGTCGCGGCAGCGACGACGGACGCCGAGACGAGCCCGTGACATAAGAGCCTCACCATCCTACTGTACGAGAAGTCGAGGCGGACGTCGTCGCGGCAACGACGACGGACGCAGAGACGAGCCCGTGTCATCAAAGCCTCACCATCTTAGTGTACGCGAAGTCGAGGCGGACGTCGTCGCGGCAACGACGACGGACGCAGAGACAAGCCCGTGACATCAAAGCCTCACCAGCTTGGTGTACGCGAAGTCGAGGCGGACGTCGACGCGGCAGCGACGACGGACGCCGAGACGAGCCCGTGACATCAGAGGCTCACTAGCTATCCTAGGGTTTAGGGTGGGGGGGGAGGATGGCACCCTTTTATATACCTTTCAAAATGAAAGGGAAACAGAAGTGAACCACTGTGCTTAGTGTAGGTACGCGAAGTCGAGGCATACGTCGTCGCGGCAGCGACGACGGACGCCGAGACGAGCCCGTGACATCAAAGCCTCACCAGCTTAGTGTACGCGAAGTCGAGGCGGACGTCGTCGCGGTAGCGACGACGGACGCCGAGATGAGACTGTGACATCAAAGCCTCACCAGCTTAGTGTACGCGAAGTCGAGGCGGATGTCGTCGCGGCAGCGACGACGGACGCCGAGACGAGCCCGTGACATCAGAGCCTCACCAGCTTAGTGTACGCGAAGTCGAGGCGGACGTCGTCGTGGCAGCGACGACGGACGCCGAGACGAGCCCGTGTCATCAAAGCCTCACCATCTTAGTGTACGCGAAGTCGAGGCGTGCCGCGACGACGGACGCCGAGACGAGCCCGTGACATTAGAGCCTCACCATCTTACTGTACGAGAAGTCGAGGCGGACGTCGTCGCGGCAACGACGACGGACGCAGAGACAAGCCCGTGACATCAAAGCCTCACCATCTTAGTGTACACGAAGTCGAGGCGGACGTCGTCGCGGCAGCGAAGACGGACGCCGAGACGAGCCCGTGACATCAGAGGCTCACCAGCTATCTTAGTGTTTAGGGTGGGGGGGAGGATGGCACCCTTTTATATACCTTTCGAAATGAAAGGGAAACAAAAGTGATCCACTGTGGTTAGTGTAGGTACGCGAAGTCGAGGCGGACGTCGTCGCGGCAGCGACGACAGACGCCGAGACGAGCCCGTGACATCAAAGCCTCACCATCTTAGTGTACACGAAGTCGAGGCGGACGTCGTCGCGGCAGCGAAGACGGACGCCGAGACGAGCCCGTGACATCAGAGGCTCACCAGCTATCTTAGTGTTTAGGGTGGGGGGGAGGATGGCACCCTTTTATATACCTTTCGAAATGAAAGGGAAACAAAAGTGATCCACTGTGGTTAGTGTAGGTACGCGAAGTCGAGGCGGACGTCGTCGTGGCAGCGACGACGGACGCCGAGACGAGCCCGTGAAATCAAAGCCTCACCATCTTAGTGTAAGCGAAGTCAAGGCAGACTTCGTCGCGGCAGCGACGATGGACGCCGAGACGAGCTCGTGACATCAGAGCCACACCAGCTTAGTGTACGCGAAGTTGAGGCGGGCGTCGTCGCTGCAGCGACGACGGACGCTGAGACGAGCCCGTGACATCAGAGCCTCACCATCTTAGTGTACGCGAAGTCGAGGCAGACGTCGTCGCGGCAGCGACGACGGACGCCGAGACGAGCCCGTGACATCACAGCCTCACCAGCTTAGTGTACGCGAAGTCGAGGCGGACGTCGTCGCGGCAGCGACGACGGACGCCGAGACGAGCCCTTGTCATCAAAGCCTCACCATCTTAGTGTACGCGAAGTCGAGGCGTGCCGCGACGACGGACGCCGAGACGAGCCCGTGACATTAGAGCCTCACCATCTTACTGTACGAGAAGTCGAGGCGGACGTCGTCGCGGCAACGACGACGGACGCAGAGACAAGCCCGTGACATCAAAGACTCACCAGCTTGGTGTACGCGAAGTCGAGGTGGACGTCGACGCGGCAGCGACGACGGACGCTGAGACGAGCCCGCGACATCAGAGCCTCACCAGCTATCTTACGGTTTAGGTCGGGGGGGTGGGAGGATGGCACCCTTTATATACCTTTCGAAATGAAAGGGAAACAGAAGTGAACCACTGTGCTTAGTGTAGGTACGCGAAGGCGAGGCGGACGTCGTCGAGGCAGCGATGATGGACGCTGAGACGAGCCTGTGACATCAAAGACTCACCAGCTTGGTGTACGCGAAGTCGAGGTGGACGTCGTCGCGGCAGCGACGACGGACGCTGAGACGAGCCCGCGACATCAGAGCCTCACCAGCTATCTTACGGTTTAGGTCGGGGGGGTGGGAGGATGGCACCCTTTATATACCTTTCGAAATGAAAGGGAAACAGAAGTGAACCACTGTGCTTAGTGTAGGTACGCGAAGGCGAGGCGGACGTCGTCGCGGCAGCGACGACGGTCGCCGAGATGAGACCGTGACATCAAAGCCTCACCAGCTTAGTGTACGCGAAGTCGAGGCGGACTTCTTCACGGCAGCGACGACGGACGGCGAGACGAGCCCGTGAAATCAGAGCCTCACCAGCTTAGTGTACGCGAAGTCGAGGTGGACGTCGTCGCGGCAGCGACGACGGACGCCGAGACGAGCCCGTGTCATCAAAGCCTCACCATCTTAGTGTACGCGAAGTCGAGGCAGACGTCGTCGCGGCAGCGACGACGGACGCCGAGATGAGACTGTGACATCAAAGCCTCACCAGCTTAGTGTACACGAAGTCGAGGCGGACGTCGTCGCGGCAGCGACGACAGACGCCGAGACGAGCCCGTGACATCAAAGCCTCACCATCTTAGTGTACACGAAGTCGAGGCGGACGTCGTCGCGGCAGCGACGACGGACGCCGAGAAGAGCCCGTGTGATCAAAGCCTCACCATCTTACTGTACGAGAAGTCGAGGCGGACGTCGTCGTGGCAACGACGACGGACGCAGAGACGAGCCCGTGACATCAGAGGCTCACCAGCTATCTTAGTGTTTAGGGTGGGGGGGAGGATGGCACCCTTTTATATACCTTTCGAAATGAAAGGGAAACAAAAGTGATCCACTGTGGTTAGTGTAGGTACGCGAAGTCGAGGCGGACGTCGTCGTGGCAACGACGACGGACGCAGAGACGAGCCCGTGACATCAGAGGCTCACCAGCTATCTTAGGGTTTAGGGTGAGGGGGGAGGATGGCACCCTTTTATATACCTTTCAAAATGAAAGGGAAACAGAAGTGAACCACTGTTCTTAGTGTAGGTACGCGAAGTCGAGGCGTACGTCGTCGCGGCAGCGATGACGGACGCCGAGACGAGCCTGTGACATCAAAGCCTCACCAGCTTAGTGTACGCGAAGTCGAGGCGGACGTCGTCGCGGCAGCTACGACGGACGCCGAGATGAGACCGTGACATCAAAGCCTCGCCAGTTTAGTGTACGCGAAGTCGAGGCGGACTTCTTCACGGCAGCGACGACGGACGGCGAGACGAGCCCGTGAAATCAGAGCCTCACCAGCTTAGTGTACGCGAAGTCGAGGTGGACGTCGTCGCGGCAGCGACGACGGACGCCGAGACGAGCCCGTGTCATCAAAGCCTCACCATCTTAGTGTACGCGAAGTCGAGGCGGACGTCGTCGCGGCAGCGACGACGGACGCCGAGACGAGCCCGTGACATAAGAGCCTCACCATCCTACTGTACGAGAAGTCGAGGCGGACGTCGTCGCGGCAACGACGACGGACGCAGAGACGAGCCCGTGTCATCAAAGCCTCACCATCTTAGTGTACGCGAAGTCGAGGCGGACGTCGTCGCGGCAGCGACGACGGACGCCGAGACGAGCCCGTGAGATAAGAGCCTCACCATCTTACTGTACGAGAAGTCGAGGCGGACGTCGTCGCGGCAACGACGACGGACGCAGAGACAAGCCCGTGACATCAAAGCCTCACCAGCTTGGTGTACGCGAAGTCGAGGCGGACGTCGACGCGGCAGCGACGACGGACGCCGAGACGAGCCCGTGACATCAGAGGCTCACTAGCTATCCTAGGGTTTAGGGTGGGGGGGGAGGATGGCACCCTTTTATATACCTTTCAAAATGAAAGGGAAACAGAAGTGAACCACTGTGCTTAGTGTAGGTACGCGAAGTCGAGGCATACGTCGTCGCGGCAGCGACGACGGACGCCGAGACGAGCCCGTGACATCAAAGCCTCACCAGCTTAGTGTACGCGAAGTCGAGGCGGACGTCGTCGCGGTAGCGACGACGGACGCCGAGATGAGACTGTGACATCAAAGCCTCACCAGCTTAGTGTACGCGAAGTCGAGGCGGATGTCGTCGCGGCAGCGACGACGGACGCCGAGACGAGCCCGTGACATCAGAGCCTCACCAGCTTAGTGTACGCGAAGTCGAGGCGGACGTCGTCGTGGCAGCGACGACGGACGCCGAGACGAGCCCGTGTCATCAAAGCCTCACCATCTTAGTGTACGCGAAGTCGAGGCGTGCCGCGACGACGGACGCCGAGACGAGCCCGTGACATTAGAGCCTCACCATCTTACTGTACGAGAAGTCGAGGCGGACGTCGTCGCGGCAACGACGACGGACGCAGAGACAAGCCCGTGACATCAAAGCCTCACCATCTTAGTGTACACGAAGTCGAGGCGGACGTCGTCGCGGCAGCGAAGACGGACGCCGAGACGAGCCCGTGACATCAGAGGCTCACCAGCTATCTTAGTGTTTAGGGTGGGGGGGAGGATGGCACCCTTTTATATACCTTTCGAAATGAAAGGGAAACAAAAGTGATCCACTGTGGTTAGTGTAGGTACGCGAAGTCGAGGCGGACGTCGTCGCGGCAGCGACGACAGACGCCGAGACGAGCCCGTGACATCAAAGCCTCACCATCTTAGTGTACACGAAGTCGAGGCGGACGTCGTCGCGGCAGCGAAGACGGACGCCGAGACGAGCCCGTGACATCAGAGGCTCACCAGCTATCTTAGTGTTTAGGGTGGGGGGGAGGATGGCACCCTTTTATATACCTTTCGAAATGAAAGGGAAACAAAAGTGATCCACTGTGGTTAGTGTAGGTACGCGAAGTCGAGGCGGACGTCGTCGTGGCAGCGACGACGGACGCCGAGACGAGCCCGTGAAATCAAAGCCTCACCATCTTAGTGTAAGCGAAGTCAAGGCAGACTTCGTCGCGGCAGCGACGATGGACGCCGAGACGAGCTCGTGACATCAGAGCCACACCAGCTTAGTGTACGCGAAGTTGAGGCGGGCGTCGTCGCTGCAGCGACGACGGACGCTGAGACGAGCCCGTGACATCAGAGCCTCACCATCTTAGTGTACGCGAAGTCGAGGCAGACGTCGTCGCGGCAGCGACGACGGACGCCGAGACGAGCCCGTGACATCAGAGCCTCACCAGCTTAGTGTACGCGAAGTCGAGGCGGACGTCGTCGCGGCAGCGACGACGGACGCCGAGACGAGCCCTTGTCATCAAAGCCTCACCATCTTAGTGTACGCGAAGTCGAGGCGTGCCGCGACGACGGACGCCGAGACGAGCCCGTGACATTAGAGCCTCACCATCTTACTGTACGAGAAGTCGAGGCGGACGTCGTCGCGGCAACGACGACGGACGCAGAGACAAGCCCGTGACATCAAAGACTCACCAGCTTGGTGTACGCGAAGTCGAGGTGGACGTCGACGCGGCAGCGACGACGGACGCTGAGACGAGCCCGCGACATCAGAGCCTCACCAGCTATCTTACGGTTTAGGTCGGGGGGGTGGGAGGATGGCACCCTTTATATACCTTTCGAAATGAAAGGGAAACAGAAGTGAACCACTGTGCTTAGTGTAGGTACGCGAAGGCGAGGCGGACGTCGTCGAGGCAGCGATGATGGACGCTGAGACGAGCCTGTGACATCAAAGACTCACCAGCTTGGTGTACGCGAAGTCGAGGTGGACGTCGTCGCGGCAGCGACGACGGACGCTGAGACGAGCCCGCGACATCAGAGCCTCACCAGCTATCTTACGGTTTAGGTCGGGGGGGTGGGAGGATGGCACCCTTTATATACCTTTCGAAATGAAAGGGAAACAGAAGTGAACCACTGTGCTTAGTGTAGGTACGCGAAGGCGAGGCGGACGTCGTCGAGGCAGCGATGATGGACGCTGAGACGAGCCTGTGACATCAAAGACTCACCAGCTTGGTGTACGCGAAGTCGAGGTGGACGTCGTCGCGGCAGCGACGACGGACGCTGAGACGAGCCCGCGACATCAGAGCCTCACCAGCTATCTTACGGTTTAGGTCGGGGGGGTGGGAGGATGGCACCCTTTATATACCTTTCGAAATGAAAGGGAAACAGAAGTGAACCACTGTGCTTAGTGTAGGTACGCGAAGGCGAGGCGGACGTCGTCGCGGCAGCGACGACGGTCGCCGAGATGAGACCGTGACATCAAAGCCTCACCAGCTTAGTGTACGCGAAGTCGAGGCGGACTTCTTCACGGCAGCGACGACGGACGGCGAGACGAGCCCGTGAAATCAGAGCCTCACCAGCTTAGTGTACGCGAAGTCGAGGTGGACGTCGTCGCGGCAGCGACGACGGACGCCGAGACGAGCCCGTGTCATCAAAGCCTCACCATCTTAGTGTACGCGAAGTCGAGGCAGACGTCGTCGCGGCAGCGACGACGGACGCCGAGATGAGACTGTGACATCAAAGCCTCACCAGCTTAGTGTACACGAAGTCGAGGCGGACGTCGTCGCGGCAGCGACGACAGACGCCGAGACGAGCCCGTGACATCAAAGCCTCACCATCTTAGTGTACACGAAGTCGAGGCGGACGTCGTCGCGGCAGCGACGACGGACGCCGAGAAGAGCCCGTGTGATCAAAGCCTCACCATCTTACTGTACGAGAAGTCGAGGCGGACGTCGTCGCGGCAACGACGACGGACGCAGAGACGAGCCCGTGACATCAGAGGCTCACCAGCTATCTTAGTGTTTAGGGTGGGGGGGAGGATGGCACCCTTTTATATACCTTTCGAAATGAAAGGGAAACAAAAGTGATCCACTGTGGTTAGTGTAGGTACGCGAAGTCGAGGCGGACGTCGTCGTGGCAGCGACGACGGACGCCGAGACGAGCCCGTGAAATCAAAGCCTCACCATCTTAGTGTAAGCGAAGTCAAGGCAGACTTCGTCGCGGCAGCGACGATGGACGCCGAGACGAGCTCGTGACATCAGAGCCACACCAGCTTAGTGTACGCGAAGTTGAGGCGGGCGTCGTCGCTGCAGCGACGACGGACGCTGAGACGAGCCCGTGACATCAGAGCCTCACCATCTATCTTAGTGTTTAGGGTGGGGGGGAGGATGGCACCCTTTTATATACCTTTCGAAATGAAAGGGAAACAAAAGTGATCCACTGTGGTTAGTGTAGGTACGCGAAGTCGAGGCGGACGTCGTCGTGGCAGCGACGACGGACGCCGAGACGAGCCCGTGAAATCAAAGCCTCACCATCTTAGTGTAAGCGAAGTCAAGGCAGACTTCGTCGCGGCAGCGACGATGGACGCCGAGACGAGCTCGTGACATCAGAGCCACACCAGCTTAGTGTACGCGAAGTTGAGGCGGGCGTCGTCGCTGCAGCGACGACGGACGCTGAGACGAGCCCGTGACATCAGAGCCTCACCATCTTAGTGTACGCGAAGTCGAGGCAGACTTCGTCGCGGCAGCGACGACGGACGCCGAGACGAGCCCGTGACATCAGAGCCTCACCAGCTTAGTGTACGCGAAGTCGAGGCGGACGTCGTCGCGGCAGCGACGACGGACGCCGAGACGAGCCCTTGTCATCAAAGCCTCACCATCTTAGTGTACGCGAAGTCGAGGCGTGCCGCGACGACGGACGCCGAGACGAGCCCGTGACATTAGAGCCTCACCATCTTACTGTACGAGAAGTCGAGGCGGACGTCGTCGCGGCAACGACGACGGACGCAGAGACAAGCCCGTGACATCAAAGACTCACCAGCTTGGTGTACGCGAAGTCGAGGTGGACGTCGACGCGGCAGCGACGACGGACGCTGAGACGAGCCCGCGACATCAGAGCCTCACCAGCTATCTTACGGTTTAGGTCGGGGGGGTGGGAGGATGGCACCCTTTATATACCTTTCGAAATGAAAGGGAAACAGAAGTGAACCACTGTGCTTAGTGTAGGTACGCGAAGGCGAGGCGGACGTCGTCGAGGCAGCGATGATGGACGCTGAGACGAGCCTGTGACATCAAAGACTCACCAGCTTGGTGTACGCAAAGTCGAGGTGGACGTCGTCGCGGCAGCGACGACGGACGCTGAGACGAGCCCGCGACATCAGAGCCTCACCAGCTATCTTACGGTTTAGGTCGGGGGGGTGGGAGGATGGCACCCTTTATATACCTTTCGAAATGAAAGGGAAACAGAAGTGAACCACTGTGCTTAGTGTAGGTACGCGAAGGCGAGGCGGACGTCGTCGCGGCAGCGATGACGGTCGCCGAGATGAGACCGTGACATCAAAGCCTCACCAGCTTAGTGTACGCGAAGTCGAGGCGGACTTCTTCACGGCAGCGACGACGGACGCCGAGACGAGCCCGTGTCATCAAAGCCTCACCAGCTTAGTGTACGCGAAGTCGAGGCAGACGTCGTCGCGGCAGCGACGACGGACGCCGAGATGAGACTGTGACATCAAATCCTCACCAGCTTAGTGTACACGAAGTCGAGGCGGACGTCGTCGCGGCAGCGACGACAGACGCCGAGACGAGCCCGTGACATCAAAGCCTCACCATCTTAGTGTACACGAAGTCGAGGCGGACGTCGTCGCGGCAGCGACGACGGACGCCGAGAAGAGCCCGTGTGATCAAAGCCTCACCATCTTACTGTACGAGAAGTCGAGGCGGACGTCGTCGCGGCAACGACGACGGACGCAGAGACGAGCCCGTGTCATCAAAGCCTCACCATCTTAGTGTACGCGAAGTCGAGGCGGACGTCGTCGCGGCAGCGACGACGGACGCCGAGACGAGCCCGTGACATAAGAGCCTCACCATCTTACTGTACGAGAAGTCGAGGCGGACGTCGTCGCGGCAACGACGACAGACGCAGAGACAAGCCCGTGACATCAAAGCCTCACCAGCTTAGTGTACGCGAAGTCGAGGCGGACGTCGTCGCGGCAGCGACGACAGACGCCGAGACGAGCCCGTGACATCAAAGCCTCACCATCTTAGTGTACACGAAGTCGAGGCGGACGTCGTCGCGGCAGCGACGACGGACGCCGAGACGAGCCCATGTCATCAAAGCCTCACCATCTTAGTGTACGCGAAGTCGAGGCGGACGTCGTCGCGGCAGCGACAACGGACGCCGAGACGAGCCCGTGACATAAGAGCCTCACCAGCTTACTGTACGAGAAGTCGAGGCCGACGTCATCGCGGCAACGACGACGGACGCAGAGACAAGCCCGTGACATCAAAGCCTCACCAACTTGGTGTACGCGAAGTCGAGGCGGACGTCGTCGCGGCAGCGACGACGGACGCCGAGACGAGCCCGCGACATAAGAGCCTCACCATCTTACTGTACGAGAAGTCGAGGCGGACGTCGTCGCGGCAACGACGACGGACGCAGAGACAAGCCCGTGACATCAAAGCCTCACCAGCTTGGTGTACGCAAAGTCGAGGTGGACTTCGTCGCGGCAGCGACGACGGACGCTGAGACGAGCCCGTGACATCAGAGCCTCACCAGCTATCTTACGGTTTAGGTCGGGGGGGGTGGGAGGATGACACCCTTTTATATACCTTTCGAAATGAAAGGGAAACAGAAGTGAACCACTGTGCTTAGTGTAGGTACGCGAAGGCGAGGCGGACGTCGTCGCGGCAGCGATGACGGACGCCGAGACGAGCCTGTGACATCAAAGCCTCACCAGCTTAGTGTACGTGAAGTCGAGGCGGACTTCGTCACGGCAGCGATGACGGACGGCGATACGAGCCCGTGAAATCAGAGCCTCACCAGCTTAGTGTACGCGAAGTCGAGGTGGACGTCGTCGCGGCAGCGACGACGGACGCCGAGACGAGCCCGTGACATCAGAGCCTCACCAGCTTTGTCTACACGAAGTCGAGGCGGACGTCGTCGCGGCAGCGATCACAGACGCCGAGACGAGCCCGTGACATCAGAGCCTCACCATCTTAGTGTACACGAAGTCGAGGCGGACGTCGTCGCGGCAGCGACGACGGACGCCGAGACGAGCCCGTGACATCAGAGGCTCACCAGCTATCTTAGGGTTTAGGGTGGGGGGGAGGATGGCACCCTTTTATATACCTTTCAAAATGAAAGGGAAACAGAAGTGAACCACTGTGCTTAGTGTAGGTATGCGAAGTCGAGGCATACGTCGTCGCGGCAGCGACGACGGACGCCGAGACGAGCCCGTGACATCAAAGCCTCACCAGCTTAGTGTCTGCAAAGTCGAGGCGGACGTCGTCGCGGCAGCGACGACGGACGCCGAGACGAGCCCGTGACCTCAAAGCCTCACCAGCTATCTTAGGGTTTAGGGTGAGGGGGGAGGATGGCACCCTTTTATATACCTTTCAAAATGAAAGGGAAACAGAAGTGAACCACTGTTCTTAGTGTAGGTACGCGAAGTCGAGGCGGACGTCGTCGTGGCAGCGACGACGGACGCCGAGACGAGCCCGTGAAATCAAAGCCTCACCATCTTAGTGTAAGCGAAGTCAAGGCAGACTTCGTCGCGGCAGCGACGATGGACGCCGAGACGAGCTCGTGACATCAGAGCCACACCAGCTTAGTGTACGCGAAGTTGAGGCGGCCGTCGTCGCTGCAGCGACGACGGACGCTGAGACGAGCCCGTGACATCAGAGCCTCACCATCTTAGTGTACGCGAAGTCGAGGCAGACATCGTCGCGGCAGCGACGACGGACGCCGAGACGAGCCCGTGACATCAGAGCCTCACCAGCTTAGTGTACGCGAAGTCGAGGCGGACGTCGTCGCGGCAGCGACGACGGACGCCGAGACGAGCCCGTGTCATCAAAGCCTCACCATCTTAGTGTACGCAAAGTCGAGGCGTGCCGCGACGACGGACGCCGAGACGAGCCCGTGACATTAGAGCCTCACCATCTTACTGTACGAGAAGTCGAGGCGGACGTCGTCGCGGCAACGACGACGGACGCAAAGACAAGCCCGTGACATCAAAGACTCACCAGCTTGGTGTACGCGAAGTCGAGGTGGATGTCGACGCGGCAGCGACGACGGACGCTGAGACGAGCCCGCGACATCAGAGCCTCACCAGCTATCTTACGGTTTAGGTCGGGGGGGTGGGAGGATGGCACCCTTTATATACCTTTCGAAATGAAAGGGAAACAGAAGTGAACCACTGTGCTTAGTGTAGGTACGCGAAGGCGAGGCGGACGTCGTCGAGGCAGCGATGATGGACGCTGAGACGAGCCTGTGACATCAAAGACTCACCAGCTTGGTGTACGCGAAGTCGAGGTGGACGTCGTCGCGGCAGCGACGACGGACGCTGAGACGAGCCCGCGACATCAGAGCCTCACCAGCTATCTTACGGTTTAGGTCGGGGGGGTGGGAGGATGGCACCCTTTATATACCTTTCGAAATGAAAGGGAAACAGAAGTGAACCACTGTGCTTAGTGTAGGTACGCGAAGGCGAGGCGGACGTCGTCGCGGCAGCGACGACGGACGCCGAGATGAGACCGTGACATCAAAGCCTCACCAGCTTAGTGTACGCGAAGTCGAGGCGGACTTCTTCACGGCAGCGACGACGGACGGCGAGACGAGCCCGTGAAATCAGAGCCTCACCAGCTTAGTGTACGCGAAGTCGAGGTGGACGTCGTCGCGGCAGCGACGACGGACGCCGAGACGAGCCCGTGTCATCAAAGCCTCACCATCTTAGTGTACGCGAAGTCGAGGCAGACGTCGTCGCGGCAGCGACGATTGACGCCGAGATGAGACTGTGACATCAAAGCCTCACCAGCTTAGTGTACACGAAGTCGAGGCGGACGTCGTCGCGGCAGCGACGACAGACGCCGAGACGAGCCCGTGACATCAAAGCCTCACCATCTTAGTGTACACGAAGTCGAGGCGGACGTCGTCGCGGCAGCGACGACGGACGCCGAGAAGAGCCCGTGTGATCAAAGCCTCACCATCTTACTGTACGAGAAGTCGAGGCGGACGTCGTCGTGGCAACGACGACGGACGCAGAGACGAGCCCGTGTCATCAAAGCCTCACCATCTTAGTGTACGCGAAGTCGAGGCGGACGTCGTCGCGGCAGCGACGACGGACGCCGAGACGAGCCCGTGACATAAGAGCCTCACCATCTTACTGTACGAGAAGTCGAGGCGGACGTCGTCGCGGCAACGACGACAGACGCAGAGACAAGCCCGTGACATCAAAGCCTCACCAGCTTAGTGTACGCGAAGTCGAGGCGGACGTCGTCGCGGCAGCGACGACAGACGCCGAGACGAGCCCGTGACATCAAAGCCTCACCATCTTAGTGTACACGAAGTCGAGGCGGACGTCGTCGCGGCAGCGACGACGGACGCCGAGACGAGCCCGTGTCATCAAAGCCTCACCATCTTAGTGTACGCGAAGTCGAGGTGGACGTCGTCGCGGCAGCGACGACGGACGCCGAGACGAGCCCGTGACATCAGAGCCTCACCAGCTTTGTCTACACGAAGTCGAGGCGGACGTCGTCGCGGCAGCGATGACAGACGCCGAGACGAGCCCGTGACATCAGAGCCTCACCATCTTAGTGTACACGAAGTCGAGGCGGACGTCGTCGCGGCAGCGACGACGGACGCCGAGACGAGCCCGTGACATCAGAGGCTCACCAGCTATCTTAGGGTTTAGGGTGGGGGGGGAGGATGGCACCCTTTTATATACCTTTCAAAATGAAAGGGAAACAGAAGTGAACCACTGTGCTTAGTGTAGGTATGCGAAGTCGAGGCATACGTCGTCGCGGCAGCGACGACGGACGCCGAGACGAGCCCGTGACATCAAAGCCTCACCAGCTTAGTGTCTGCAAAGTCGAGGCGGACGTCGTCGCGGCAGCGACGACGGACGCCGAGACGAGCCCGTGACCTCAAAGCCTCACCAGCTATCTTAGGGTTTAGGGTGAGGGGGGAGGATGGCACCCTTTTATATACCTTTCAAAATGAAAGGGAAACAGAAGTGAACCACTGTTCTTAGTGTAGGTACGCGAAGTCGAGGCGGACGTCGTCGTGGCAGCGACGACGGACGCCGAGACGAGCCCGTGAAATCAAAGCCTCACCATCTTAGTGTAAGCGAAGTCAAGGCAGACTTCGTCGCGGCAGCGACGATGGACGCCGAGACGAGCTCGTGACATCAGAGCCACACCAGCTTAGTGTACGCGAAGTTGAGGCGGCCGTCGTCGCTGCAGCGACGACGGACGCTGAGACGAGCCCGTGACATCAGAGCCTCACCATCTTAGTGTACGCGAAGTCGAGGCAGACATCGTCGCGGCAGCGACGACGGACGCCGAGACGAGCCCGTGACATCAGAGCCTCACCAGCTTAGTGTACGCGAAGTCGAGGCGGACGTCGTCGCGGCAGCGACGACGGACGCCGAGACGAGCCCGTGTCATCAAAGCCTCACCATCTTAGTGTACGCAAAGTCGAGGCGTGCCGCGACGACGGACGCCGAGACGAGCCCGTGACATTAGAGCCTCACCATCTTACTGTACGAGAAGTCGAGGCGGACGTCGTCGCGGCAACGACGACGGACGCAAAGACAAGCCCGTGACATCAAAGACTCACCAGCTTGGTGTACGCGAAGTCGAGGTGGATGTCGACGCGGCAGCGACGACGGACGCTGAGACGAGCCCGCGACATCAGAGCCTCACCAGCTATCTTACGGTTTAGGTCGGGGGGGTGGGAGGATGGCACCCTTTATATACCTTTCGAAATGAAAGGGAAACAGAAGTGAACCACTGTGCTTAGTGTAGGTACGCGAAGGCGAGGCGGACGTCGTCGAGGCAGCGATGATGGACGCTGAGACGAGCCTGTGACATCAAAGACTCACCAGCTTGGTGTACGCGAAGTCGAGGTGGACGTCGTCGCGGCAGCGACGACGGACGCTGAGACGAGCCCGCGACATCAGAGCCTCACCAGCTATCTTACGGTTTAGGTCGGGGGGGTGGGAGGATGGCACCCTTTATATACCTTTCGAAATGAAAGGGAAACAGAAGTGAACCACTGTGCTTAGTGTAGGTACGCGAAGGCGAGGCGGACGTCGTCGCGGCAGCGACGACGGACGCCGAGATGAGACCGTGACATCAAAGCCTCACCAGCTTAGTGTACGCGAAGTCGAGGCGGACTTCTTCACGGCAGCGACGACGGACGGCGAGACGAGCCCGTGAAATCAGAGCCTCACCAGCTTAGTGTACGCGAAGTCGAGGTGGACGTCGTCGCGGCAGCGACGACGGACGCCGAGACGAGCCCGTGTCATCAAAGCCTCACCATCTTAGTGTACGCGAAGTCGAGGCAGACGTCGTCGCGGCAGCGACGACGGACGCCGAGATGAGACTGTGACATCAAAGCCTCACCAGCTTAGTGTACACGAAGTCGAGGCGGACGTCGTCGCGGCAGCGACGACAGACGCCGAGACGAGCCCGTGACATCAAAGCCTCACCATCTTAGTGTACACGAAGTCGAGGCGGACGTCGTCGTGGCAGCGACGACGGACGCCGAGAAGAGCCCGTGTGATCAAAGCCTCACCATCTTACTGTACGAGAAGTCGAGGCGGACGTCGTCGCGGCAACGACGACGGACGCAGAGACGAGCCCGTGTCATCAAAGCCTCACCATCTTAGTGTACGCGAAGTCGAGGCGGACGTCGTCGCGGCAGCGACGACGGACGCCGAGACGAGCCCGTGACATAAGAGCCTCACCATCTTACTGTACGAGAAGTCGAGGCGGACGTCGTCGCGGCAACGACGACAGACGCAGAGACAAGCCCGTGACATCAAAGCCTCACCAGCTTAGTGTACGCGAAGTCGAGGCGGACGTCGTCGCGGCAGCGACGACAGACGCCGAGACGAGCCCGTGACATCAAAGCCTCACCATCTTAGTGTACACGAAGTCGAGGCGGACGTCGTCGCGGCAGCGACGACGGACGCCGAGACGAGCCCGTGTCATCAAAGCCTCACCATCTTAGTGTACACGAAGTCGAGGCGGACGTCGTCACGGCAGCGACAACGGACGCCGAGACGAGCCCGTGACATAAGAGCCTCACCAGCTTACTGTACGAGAAGTCGAGGCCGACGTCATCGCGGCAACGACGACGGACGCAGAGACAAGCCCGTGACATCAAAGCCTCACCAACTTGGTGTACGCGAAGTCGAGGCGGACGTCGTCGCGGCAGCGACGACGGACGCCGAGACGAGCCCGCGACATAAGAGCCTCACCATCTTACTGTACGAGAAGTCGAGGCGGACGTCGTCGCGGCAACGACGACGGACGCAGAGACAAGCCCGTGACATCAAAGCCTCACCAGCTTGGTGTACGCAAAGTCGAGGTGGACTTCGTCGCGGCAGCGACGACGGACGCTGAGACGAGCCCGTGACATCAGAGCCTCACCAGCTATCTTACGGTTTAGGTCGGGGGGGGTGGGAGGATGACACCCTTTTATATACCTTTCGAAATGAAAGGGAAACAGAAGTGAACCACTGTGCTTAGTGTAGGTACGCGAAGGCGAGGCGGACGTCGTCGCGGCAGCGATGACGGACGCCGAGACGAGCCTGTGACATCAAAGCCTCACCAGCTTAGTGTACGTGAAGTCGAGGCGGACTTCGTCACGGCAGCGATGACGGACGGCGATACGAGCCCGTGAAATCAGAGCCTCACCAGCTTAGTGTACGCGAAGTTGAGGTGGACGTCGTCGCGGCAGCGACGACGGACGCCGAGACGAGCCCGTGACATCAGAGCCTCACCAGCTTTGTCTACACGAAGTCGAGGCGGACGTCGTCGCGGCAGCGATGACAGACGCCGAGACGAGCCCGTGACATCAGAGCCTCACCATCTTAGTGTACACGAAGTCGAGGCGGACGTCGTCGCGGCAGCGACGACGGACGCCGAGACGAGCCCGTGACATCAGAGGCTCACCAGCTATCTTAGGGTTTAGGGTGGGGGGGGGAGGATGGCACCCTTTTATATACCTTTCAAAATGAAAGGGAAACAGAAGTGAACCACTGTGCTTAGTGTAGGTATGCGAAGTCGAGGCATACGTCGTCGCGGCAGCGACGACGGACGCCGAGACGAGCCCGTGACATCAAAGCCTCACCAGCTTAGTGTCTGCAAAGTCGAGGCGGACGTCGTCGCGGCAGCGACGACGGACGCCGAGACGAGCCCGTGACCTCAAAGCCTCACCAGCTATCTTAGGGTTTAGGGTGAGGGGGGAGGATGGCACCCTTTTATATACCTTTCAAAATGAAAGGGAAACAGAAGTGAACCACTGTTCTTAGTGTAGGTACGCGAAGTCGAGGCATACATCGTCGCGGCAGCGATGACGGACGCCGAGACGAGCCTGTGACATCAAAGCCTCACCAGCTTAGTGTACGCGAAGTCGAGGCGGACGTCGTCGCGGCAGCGACGACGGACGCCGAGATGAGACCGTGACATCAAAGCCTCGCCAGCTTAGTGTACGCGAAGTCGAGGCGGACTTCTTCACGGCAGCGACGACGGACGGCGAGACGAGCCCGTGAAATCAGAGCCTCACCAGCTTAGTGTACGCGAAGTCGAGGTGGACGTCGTCGCGGCAGCGACGACGGACGCCGAGACGAGCCCGTGTCATCAAAGCCTCACCATCTTAGTGTACGCGAAGTCGAGGCGGACGTCGTCGCGGCAGCGACGACGGACGCCGAGATGAGCCCGTGACATAAGAGCCTCACCATCCTACTGTACGAGAAGTCGAGGCGGACGTCGTCGCGGCAACGACGACGGACGCAGAGACGAGCCCGTGTCATCAAAGCCTCACCATCTTAGTGTACGCGAAGTCGAGGCGGACGTCGTCGCGGCAGCGACGACGGACGCCGAGACGAGCCCGTGAGATAAGAGCCTCACCATCTTACTGTACGAGAAGTCGAGGCGGACGTCGTCGCGGCAACGACGACGGACGCAGAGACAAGCCCGTGACATCAAAGCCTCACCAGCTTGGTGTACGCGAAGTCGAGGCGGACGTCGACGCGGCAGCGACGACGGACGCCGAGACGAGCCCGTGACATCAGAGGCTCACTAGCTATCCTAGGGTTTAGGGTGGGGGGGGAGGATGGCACCCTTTTATATACCTTTCAAAATGAAAGGGAAACAGAAGTGAACCACTGTGCTTAGTGTAGGTACAGGAAGTCGAGGCATACGTCGTCGCGGCAGCGACGACGGACGCCGAGACGAGCCCGTGACATCAAAGCCTCACCAGCTTAGTGTACGCGAAGTCGAGGCGGACGTCGTCGCGGTAGCGACGACGGACGCCGAGATGAGACTGTGACATCAAAGCCTCACCAGCTTAGTGTACGCGAAGTCGAGGCGGACGTCGTCGCGGCAGCGACGACGGACGCCGAGACGAGCCCGTGACATCAGAGCCTCACCAGCTTAGTGTACGCGATGTCGAGGCGGACGTCGTCGTGGCAGCGACGACGGACGCCGAGACGAGCCCGTGTCATCAAAGCCTCACCATCTTAGTGTACGCGAAGTCGAGGCGTGCCGCGACGACGGACGCCGAGACGAGCCCGTGACATTAGAGCCTCACCATCTTACTGTACGAGAAGTCGAGGCGGACGTCGTCGCGGCAACGACGACGGACGCAGAGACAAGCCCGTGACATCAAAGACTCACCAGCTTGGTGTAAGCGAAGTCGAGGTGGACGTCGTCGCGGCAGCGACGACGGACGCTGAGACGAGCCCGCGACATCAGAGCGTCACCAGCTATCTTACGGTTTAGGTCGGGGGGTGGGAGGATGGCACCCTTTATATACCTTTCGAAATGAAAGGGAAACAGAAGTGAACCACTGTGCTTAGTGTAGGTACGCGAAGGCGAGGCGGACGTCGTCGAGGCAGCGATGATGGACGCTGAGACGAGCCTGTGACATCAAAGCCTCACCAGCTTAGTGTACGCGAAGTCGAGGTGGACGTCGTCGCGGCAGCGACGACGAACGCCGAGACGAGCCCGTGACATCAGAGCCTCACCAGCTTTGTGTACGCGAAGTCGAGGCGGACGTCGTCGCGGCAGCGACGACAGACGCCGAGACGAGCCCGTGACATCAAAGCCTCACCATCTTAGTGTACACGAAGTCGAGGCGGACGTCGTCGCGGCAGCGAAGACGGACGCCGAGACGAGCCCGTGACATCAGAGGCTCACCAGCTATCTTAGTGTTTAGGGTGGGGGGGAGGATGGCACCCTTTTATATACCTTTCGAAATGAAAGGGAAACAAAAGTGATCCACTGTGGTTAGTGTAGGTACGCGAAGTCGAGGCGGACGTCGTCGTGGCAGCGACGACGGACGCCGAGACGAGCCCGTGAAATCAAAGCCTCACCATCTTAGTGTAAGCGAAGTCAAGGCAGACTTCGTCGCGGCAGCGACGATGGACGCCGAGACGAGCTCGTGACATCAGACCCACACCAGCTTAGTGTACGCGAAGTTGAGGCGGGCGTCGTCGCTGCAGCGACGACGGACGCTGAGACGAGCCCGTGACATTAGAGCCTCACCATCTTAGTGTACGCGAAGTCGAGGCAGACGTCGTCGCGGCAGCGACGACGGACGCCGAGACGAGCCCGTGACATCAGAGCCTCACCAGCTTAGTGTACGCGAAGTCGAGGCGGACGTCGTCGCGGCAGCGACGACGGACGCCGAGACGAGCCCGTGTCATCAAAGCCTCACCATCTTAGTGTACGCGAAGTCGAGGCGTGCCGCGACGACGGACGCCGAGACGAGCCCGTGACATTAGAGCCTCACCATCTTACTGTACGAGAAGTCGAGGCGGACGTCGTCGCGGCAACGACGACGGACGCAGAGACAAGCCCGTGACATCAAAGACTCACCAGCTTGGTGTACGCGAAGTCGAGGTGGACGTCGTCGCGGCAGCGACGACGGACGCTGAGACGAGCCCGCGACATCAGAGCCTCACCAGCTATCTTACGGTTTAGGTCGGGGGGGTGGGAGGATGGCACCCTTTATATACCTTTCGAAATGAAAGGGAAACAGAAGTGAACCACTGTGCTTAGTGTAGGTACGCGAAGGCGAGGCGGACGTCGTCGAGGCAGCGATGATGGACGCTGAGACGAGCCTGTGACATCAAAGCCTCACCAGCTTAGTGTACGCGAAGTCGAGGTGGACGTCGTCGCGGCAGCGACGACGGACGCCGAGACGAGCCCGTGACATCAGAGCCTCACCAGCTTTGTGTACGCGAAGTCGAGGCGGACGTCGTCGCGGCAGCGACGACAGACGCCGAGACGAGCCCGTGACATCAAAGCCTCACCATCTTAGTGTACACGAAGTCGAGGCGGACGTCGTCGCGGCAGCGAAGACGGACGCCGAGACGAGCCCGTGACATCAGAGGCTCACCAGCTATCTTAGTGTTTAGGGTGGGGGGGAGGATGGCACCCTTTTATATACCTTTCGAAATGAAAGGGAAACAAAAGTGATCCACTGTGGTTAGTGTAGGTACGCGAAGTCGAGGCGGACGTCGTCGTGGCAGCGACGACGGACGCCGAGACGAGCCCGTGAAATCAAAGCCTCACCATCTTAGTGTAAGCGAAGTCAAGGCAGACTTCGTCGCGGCAGCGACGATGGACGCCGAGACGAGCTCGTGACATCAGAGCCACACCAGCTTAGTGTACGCGAAGTTGAGGCGGGCGTCGTCGCTGCAGCGACGACGGACGCTGAGACGAGCCCATGACATCAGAGCCTCACCATCTTAGTGTACGCGAAGTCGAGGCAGACGTCGTCGCGGCAGCGACGACGGACGCCGAGACGAGCCCGTGACATCAGAGCCTCACCAGCTTAGTGTACGCGAAGTCGAGGCGGACGTCGTCGCGGCAGCGACGACGGACGCCGAGACGAGCCCGTGTCATCAAAGCCTCACCATCTTAGTGTACGCGAAGTCGAGGCGTGCCGCGACGACGGACGCCGAGACGAGCCCGTGACATAAGAGCCTCACCATCTTACTGTACGAGAAGTCGAGGCGGACGTCGTCGCGGCAACGACGACGGACGCAGAGACAAGCCCGTGACATCAAAGCCTCACCAGCTTGGTGTACGCGAAGTCGAGGTGGACGTCGTCGCGGCAGCGACGACGGACGCTGAGACGAGCCCGTGACATCAGAGCCTCACCAGCTATCTTCCGGTTTAGGTCGGGGGGGTGGGAGGATGGCACCCTTTATATACATTTCGAAATGAAAGGGAAACAGAAGTGAACCACTATGCTTAGTGTAGGTACGCGAAGGCGAGGCGGACGTCGTCGAGGCAGGGATGACGGACGCCGAGACGAGCCTGTGACATCAAAGCCTCACCAGCTTAGTGTACGCGAAGTCGAGGCGGACTTCGTCACGGCAGCGACGACGGACGGCGAGACGAGCCCGTGAAATCAGAGCCTCACCAGCTTAGTGTACGCTAAGTCGAGGTGGACGTCGTCGCGGCAGCGACGACGGACGCCGAGACGAGCCCGTGACATCAGAGCCTCACCAGCTTTGTGTACGCGAAGTCGAGGCGGACGTCGTCGCGGCAGCGACGACAGACGCCGAGACGAGCCCGTGACATCAAAGTCTCACCATCTTAGTGTACACGAAGTCGAGGCGGACGTCGTCGCGTCAGCGACGACGGAAGCCGAGACGAGCCCGTGACATCAGAGGCTCACCAGCTATCTTAGGGTTTAGGGTGGGGGGGGAGGATGGCACCCTTTTATATACCTTTCGAAATGAAAGGGAAACAAAAGTGATCCACTGTGGTTAGTGTAGGTACGCGAAGTCGAGGCGGACGTCGTCGTGGCAGCGACGACGGACGCCGAGACGAGCCCGTGAAATCAAAGCCTCACCATCTTAGTGTAAGCGAAGTCGAGGCAGACTTCGTCGCGGCAGCGACGATGGACGCCGAGACGAGCTCGTGACATCAGAGCCACACCAGCTTATTGTACGCGAAGTTGAGGCGGACATCGTCGCGGCAGCGACGACGGACGCCGAGACGAGCCCGTGACATCAGAGCGTCACCAGCTATCTTAGGGTTTAGGGTGGGGGGGAGGATGGCACCCTTTTATATACCTTTCAAAATGAAAGGGAAACATAAGTGAACCACTGTGCTTAGTGTAGGTACGCGAAGTCGAGGCGGACGTCGTCGCGGCAGCGACGACGGACGCCGAGACGAGCCCGTGACATCAAAGCCTCACCAGCTTAGTGTCTGCAAAGTCGAGGCGGACGTCATCGCGGCAGCGACGACGGACGCCGAGACGAGCCCGTCGTGACCTCAAAGCCTCACCAGCTATCTTAGGGTTTAGGGTGAGGGGGGAGGATGGCACCCTTTTATATACCTTTCAAAATGAAAGGGAAACAGAAGTGAACCACTGTTCTTAGTGTAGGTACGCGAAGTCGAGGCGTACGTCGTCGCGGCAGCGACTACGGACGCCGAGACGAGCCCATGACATCAAAGCCTCACCAGCTTAGTGTACGCGAAGTCGAGGCGGGCGTCGTCGCTGCAGCGACGACGGACGCTGAGACGAGTCCGTGACATCAGAGCCTCACCAGCTTAGTGTACGCGAAGTCGAGGCGGACATCGTCGCGGCAGCGACGACGGACGCCGAGACGAGCCCGTGACATCAGAGCCTCACCAGCTTTGTGTACGCGAAGTCGAGGCGGACGTCGTCGCGGCAGCGACGACAGACGCCGAGACGAGCCCGTGACATCAAAGCCTCACCATCTTAGTGTACACGAAGTCGAGGCGGACGTCGTCGCGGCAGCGAAGACGGACGCCGAGACGAGCCCGTGACATCAGAGGCTCACCAGCTATCTTAGTGTTTAGGGTGGGGGGGAGGATGGCACCCTTTTATATACCTTTCGAAATGAAAGGGAAACAAAAGTGATCCACTGTGGTTAGTGTAGGTACGCGAAGTCGAGGCGGACGTCGTCGTGGCAGCGACGACGGACGCCGAGACGAGCCCGTGAAATCAAAGCCTCACCATCTTAGTGTAAGCGAAGTCAAGGCAGACTTCGTCGCGGCAGCGACGATGGACGCCGAGACGAGCTCGTGACATCAGAGCCACACCAGCTTAGTGTACGCGAAGTTGAGGCGGGCGTCGTCGCTGCAGCGACGACGGACGCTGAGACGAGCCCGTGACATCAGAGCCTCACCATCTTAGTGTACGCGAAGTCGAGGCAGACGTCGTCGCGGCAGCGACGACGGACGCCGAGACGAGCCCGTGACATCAGAGCCTCACCAGCTTAGTGTACGCGAAGTCGAGGCGGACGTCGTCGCGGCAGCGACGACGGACGCCGAGACGAGCCCGTGTCATCAAAGCCTCACCATCTTAGTGTACGCGAAGTCGAGGCGTGCCGCGACGACGGACGCCGAGACGAGCCCGTGACATAAGAGCCTCACCATCTTACTGTACGAGAAGTCGAGGCGGACGTCGTCGCGGCAACGACGACGGACGCAGAGACAAGCCCGTGACATCAAAGCCTCACAAGCTTGGTGTACGCGAAGTCGAGGTGGACGTCGTCGCGGCAGCGACGACGGACGCTGAGACGAGCCCGTGACATCAGAGCCTCACCAGCTATCTTACGGTTTAGGTCGGGGGGGTGGGAGGATGGCACCCTTTATATACCTTTCGAAATGAAAGGGAAACAGAAGTGAACCACTGTGCTTAGTGTAGGTACGCGAAGGCGAGGCGGACGTCGTCGAGGCAGGGATGACGGACGCCGAGACGAGCCTGTGACATCAAAGCCTCACCAGCTTAGTGTACGCGAAGTCGAGGCGGACTTCGTCACGGCAGCGACGACGGACGGCGAGACGAGCCCGTGAAAGCAGAGCCTCACCAGCTTAGTGTACGCTAAGTCGAGGTGGACGTCGTCGCGGCAGCGACGACGGACGCCGAGACGAGCCCGTGACATCAGAGCCTCACCAGCTTTGTGTACGCGAAGTCGAGGCGGACGTCGTCGCGGCAGCGACGACAGACGCCGAGACGAGCCCGTGACATCAAAGTCTCACCATCTTAGTGTACACGAAGTCGAGGCGGACGTCGTCGTGGCAGCGACGACGGACGCCGAGACGAGCCCGTGAAATCAAAGCCTCACCATCTTAGTGTAAGCGAAGTCGAGGCAGACTTCGTCGCGGCAGCGACGATGGACGCCGAGACGAGCTCGTGACATCAGAGCCACACCAGCTTATTGTACGCGAAGTTGAGGCGGACATCGTCGCGGCAGCGACGACGGACGCCGAGACGAGCCCGTGACATCAGAGCGTCACCAGCTATCTTAGGGTTTAGGGTGGGGGGGAGGATGGCACCCTTTTATATACCTTTCAAAATGAAAGGGAAACATAAGTGAACCACTGTGCTTAGTGTAGGTACGCGAAGTCGAGGCGGACGTCGTCGCGGCAGCGACGACGGACGCCGAGACGAGCCCGTGACATCAAAGCCTCACCAGCTTAGTGTCTGCAAAGTCGAGGCGGACGTCATCGCGGCAGCGACGACGGACGCCGAGACGAGCCCGTGACCTCAAAGCCTCACCAGCTATCTTAGGGTTTAGGGTGAGGGGGGAGGATGGCACCCTTTTATATACCTTTCAAAATGAAGGGGAAACAGAAGTGAACCACTGTTCTTAGTGTAGGTACGCGAAGTCGAGGCGTACGTCGTCGCGGCAGCGACTACGGACGCCGAGACGAGCCCATGACATCAAAGCCTCACCAGCTTAGTGTACGCGAAGTCGAGGCGGGCGTCGTCGCTGCAGCGACGACGGACGCTGAGACGAGTCCGTGACATCAGAGCCTCACCAGCTTAGTGTACGCGAAGTCGAGGCGGACATCGTCGCGGCAGCGACGACGGACGCCGAGACGAGCCCGTGACATCAGAGCCTCACCAGCTTTGTGTACGCGAAGTCGAGGCGGACGTCGTCGCGGCAGCGACGACAGACGCCGAGACGAGCCCGTGACATCAAAGCCTCACCATCTTAGTGTACACGAAGTCGAGGCGGACGTCGTCGCGGCAGCGAAGACGGACGCCGAGACGAGCCCGTGACATCAGAGGCTCACCAGCTATCTTAGTGTTTAGGGTGGGGGGGAGGATGGCACCCTTTTATATACCTTTCGAAATGAAAGGGAAACAAAAGTGATCCACTTTGGTTAGTGTAGGTACGCGAAGTCGAGGCGGACGTCGTCGTGGCAGCGACGACGGACGCCGAGACGAGCCCGTGAAATCAAAGCCTCACCATCTTAGTGTAAGCGAAGTCAAGGCAGACTTCGTCGCGGCAGCGACGATGGACGCCGAGACGAGCTCGTGACATCAGAGCCACACCAGCTTAGTGTACGCGAAGTTGAGGCGGGCGTCGTCGCTGCAGCGACGACGGACGCTGAGACGAGCCCGTGACATCAGAGCCTCACCATCTTAGTGTACGCGAAGTCGAGGCAGACGTCGTCGCGGCAGCGACGACGGACGCCGAGACGAGCCCGTGACATCAGAGCCTCACCAGCTTAGTGTACGCGAAGTCGAGGCGGACGTCGTCGCGGCAGCGACGACGGACGCCGAGACGAGCCCGTGTCATCAAAGCCTCACCATCTTAGTGTACGCGAAGTCGAGGCGTGCCGCGACGACGGACGCCGAGACGAGCCCGTGACATAAGAGCCTCACCATCTTACTGTACGAGAAGTCGAGGCGGACGTCGTCGCGGCAACGACGACGGACGCAGAGACAAGCCCGTGACATCAAAGCCTCACCAGCTTGGTGTACGCGAAGTCGAGGTGGACGTCGTCGCGGCAGCGACGACGGACGCTGAGACGAGCCCGTGACATCAGAGCCTCACCAGCTATCTTACGGTTTAGGTCGGGGGGGTGGGAGGATGGCACCCTTTATATACCTTTCGAAATGAAAGGGAAACAGAAGTGAACCACTGTGCTTAGTGTAGGTACGCGAAGGCGAGGCGGACGTCGTCGAGGCAGGGATGACGGACGCCGAGACGAGCCTGTGACATCAAAGCCTCACCAGCTTAGTGTACGCGAAGTCGAGGCGGACTTCGTCACGGCAGCGACGACGGACGGCGAGACGAGCCCGTGAAATCAGAGCCTCACCAGCTTAGTGTACGCTAAGTCGAGGTGGACGTCGTCGCGGCAGCGACGACGGACGCCGAGACGAGCCCGTGACATCAGAGCCTCACCAGCTTTGTGTACGCGAAGTCGAGGCGGACGTCGTCGCTCCGCGACGACGTCCGCCTCGACGAGCCCGTGACATCAAAGTCTCACCATCTTAGTGTACACGAAGTCGAGGCGGACGTCGTCGTGGCAGCGACGACGGACGCCGAGACGAGCCCGTGAAATCAAAGCCTCACCATCTTAGTGTAAGCGAAGTCGAGGCAGACTTCGTCGCGGCAGCGACGATGGACGCCGAGACGAGCTCGTGACATCAGAGCCACACCAGCTTATTGTACGCGAAGTTGAGGCGGACATCGTCGCGGCAGCGACGACGGACGCCGAGACGAGCCCGTGACATCAGAGCGTCACCAGCTATCTTAGGGTTTAGGGTGGGGGGGGAGGATGGCACCCTTTTATATACCTTTCAAAATGAAAGGGAAACATAAGTGAACCACTGTGCTTAGTGTAGGTACGCGAAGTCGAGGCGGACGTCGTCGCGGCAGCGACGACGGACGCCGAGACGAGCCCGTGACATCAAAGCCTCACCAGCTTAGTGTCTGCAAAGTCGAGGCGGACGTCATCGCGGCAGCGACGACGGACGCCGAGACGAGCCCGTGACCTCAAAGCCTCACCAGCTATCTTAGGGTTTAGGGTGAGGGGGGAGGATGGCACCCTTTTATATACCTTTCAAAATGAAAGGGAAACAGAAGTGAACCACTGTTCTTAGTGTAGGTACGCGAAGTCGAGGCGTACGTCGTCGCGGCAGCGACTACGGACGCCGAGACGAGCCCATGACATTAAAGCCTCACCAGCTTAGTGTACGCGAAGTCGAGGCGGGCGTCGTCGCTGCAGCGACGACGGACGCTGAGACGATTCCGTGACATCAGAGCCTCACCAGCTTACTGTATTCGAAGTCGAGGCGGACATCGTCGCGGCAGCGACGACGGACGCCGAGACGAGCCCGTGACATCAGAGCGTCACCAGCTATCTTAGGGTTTAGGGTGGGGGGGGAGGATGGCACCCTTTTATATACCTTTCAAAATGAAAGGGAAACATAAGTGAACCACTGTGCTTAGTGTAGGTACGCGAAGTCGAGGCGGACGTCGTCGCGGCAGCGACGACGGACGCCGAGACGAGCCCGTGACATCAAAGCCTCACCAGCTTAGTGTCTCCAAAGTCGAGGCGGACGTCGTCGCTGCAGCGACGACGGACGACGAGACGAGCCCGTGACCTCAAAGCCTCACCAGCTATCTTAGGGTTTAGGGTGAGGGGGGAGGATGGCACCCTTTTATATACCTTTCAAAATGAAAGGGAAACAGAAGTGAACCACTGTTCTTAGTGTAGGTACGCGAAGTCGAGGCGTACGTTGTCGTGGCAGCGACGACGGACGCCGAGACGAGCCCGTGACATCAAAGCCTCACCAGCTTAGTGTACGCGAAGTCGAGGCGGACGTCGTCGCGGCAGCGAAGACGGACGCCGAGATGAGACCGTGACATCAAAGCCTCACCAGCTTAGTGTACGCGAAGTCGAGCCGGACGTCGTCGCGGCAGCGACGACGGACGCCGAGACGAGCCCGTGACATCAGAGCCTCACCAGCTTAGTGTACGCGAAGTCGAGGTGGACGTCATCGCGGCAGCGACGACGGACGCCGAGACGAGCCCGTGACATCAAAGCCTCACCATCTTAGTGTACGCGAAGTCGAGGCGGACGTCGTCGCGGCAGCGACGACGGACGCCGAGACGAGCCCGTGACATAAGAGCCTCACCAGCTTACTGTACGAGAAGTCGAGGCGGACGTCGTCGCGGCAACGACGACGGACGCAGAGACGAGCCCGTGACATCAAAGCCTCACCAGCATAGTGTACGCGAAGTCGAGGCGGACGTCGACGCGGAAGCGACGACGGACGCCGAGACGAGCCCGTGACATCAGAGGCTCACCAGCTATCTTAGGGTTTAGGGTGGGGGGGGGAGGATGGCACCCTTTTATATACCTTTCAAAATGAAAGGGAAACAGAAGTGAACCACTGTGCTTAGTGTAGGTACGCGAAGTCGAGGCATACGTCGTCGCGGCATTGACGACGGACGCCGAGACGAGCCCGTGACATCAATGCCTCTCCAGCTTAGTGTACACGAAGTTGAGGCAGACGTCGTCGCGGCAGCGACGACGGACGCCGAGATGAGACTGTGACATCAAAGCCTCACCAGCTTAGTGTACGCGAAGTCGAGGCGGACGTCATCGCGGCAGCGACGACGGACGCCGAGACGAGCCCGTGACATCAGAGCCTCACCAGCTTAGTGTACGCGAAGTCGAGGCGGACATCGTCGCGGCAGCGACGACGGACGCCGAGACGAGCCCGTGTCATCAAAGCCTCACCATCTTAGTGTACGCAAAGTCGAGGCGGACGTCGTCGCGGCAGCGACGACGGACGCCGAGACGAGCCCGTGACATAAGAGCCTCACCAGCTTACTGTACGAGAAGTCGAGGCCGACGTCGTCGCGGCAACGACGACGGACGCAGAGACAAGCCCGTGACATCAAAGCCTCACCAGCTTGGTGTACGCGAAGTCGAGGCGGACGTCGTCGCGGCAGCGACGACGGACGCTGAGACGAGCCCGTGACATCAGAGCCTCACCAGCTATCTTACGGTTTAGGTCGGGGGGGGGGTGGGAGGATGGCACCCTTTTATATACCTTTCGAAATGAAAGGGAAACAGAAGTGAACCACTGTGCTTAGTGTAGGTACGCGAAGGCGAGGCGGACGTCGTCGCGGCAGCGATGACGGACGCCGAGACGAGCCTGTGACATCAAAGCCTCACCAGCTTAGTGTACGCGAAGTCGAGGCGGACTTCTTCACGGCAGCGACGACGGACGGCGAGACGAGCCCGTGAAATCAGAGCCTCACCAGCTTAGTGTACGCAAAGTCGAGGTGGACGTCGTCGCGGCAGCGACGACGGACGCCGAGACGAGCCCGTGACATCAAAGCCTCACCATATTAGTGTACACGAAGTCGAGGCGGACGTCGTCGCGGCAGCGACGTCGGACGCCGAGACGAGCCCGTGACATCAGAGGCTCACCAGCTATCTTAGGGTTTAGGCTGGGGGGGGAGGATGGCACCCTTTTATATACCTTTCAAAATGAAAGGGAAACAGAAGTGAACCACTGTGCTTAGTGTAGGTACGCGAAGTTGAGGCGGACGTCGCCGCGGCAGCGACGACGGACGCCGAGACGAGCCCGTGACATCAAAGCCTCACCAGCTTAGTGTACGCGAAGTCGAGGCAGACTTCGTCGCGGCAGCGACGACGGACGCCGAGACGAGCTCGTGACATCAGAGCCACACCAGCTTAGTGTACGCGAAGTCTAGGAGGAATTCGTCGCGGCAGCGATGACGGACGCCGAGACGAGCTCGTGACATCAGAGCCTCACCAGCTTAGTGTACGCGAAGTCGAGGCGGACGTCGTCGCGGAAGCGACGATGAACGCCGAGACGAGCCCGTGACATCAAAGCCTCACCAGCTTAGTGTACGCGAAGTCGAGGCGGACATCGTGACATCAGAGCCTCACCAGCTATCTTAGGGTTTAGGGTGGGGGGGAGGATGGCACCCTTTTATATACCTTTCAAAATGAAAGGGAAACAAAAGTGATCCACTGTGGTTAGTGTAGGTACGCGAAGTCGAGGCGCACGTCGTCGTGGCAGCGACGACGGACGCCGAGACGAGCCCGTGAAATCAAAGCCTCACCATCTTAGTGTAAGCAAAGTCGAGGCAGACTTTGTCGCGGCAGCGACGACGGACGCCGAGACGAGCTCGTGACATCAGAGCCACACCAGCTTAGTGTACGCGAAGTTGAGGCGGGCGTCGTCGCTACAGCGACGACGGACGCTGAGACGACTCCGTGACATCAGAGCCTCACCAGCTTAGTGTACGAGAAGTCGAGGCGGACGTCGTCGCGGCAGCGACGACGGACACCGAGACGAGCCCGTGACATCAGAGCGTCACCAGCTATCTTAGGGTTTAGGGTGGGGGGGAGGATGGCACCCTTTTATATACCTTTCAAAATGAAAGGGAAACATAAGTGAACCACTGTGCTTAGTGTAGGTACGCGAAGTTGAGGCGGACGTCGTCGCGGCAACGACGACGGACGCCGAGACGAGCCCGTGACCTCAAAGCCTCACCAACTATCTTAGGGTTTATGGTGAGGGGGGAGGATGGCACCCTTTTATATACCTTTCAAAATGAAAGGGAAACAGAAGTGAACCACTGTTCTTAGTGTAGGTACGCGAAGTCGAGGCGTACGTTGTCGCGGCAGCGACGACGGACGCCGAGACGAGCCCGTGACATCAAAGCCTCACCAGCTTAGTGTACGCGAAATCGAGGCGGACGTCGTCGCGGCAGCGACGACGGACGCCTAGATGAGACCGTGACATCAAAGCCTCACCAGCTTAGTGTACGCGAAGTCGAGATGGACGTCGTTGCGGCAGCGACGACGGACGCCGAGACGAGCCCGTGACATCAGAGCCTCACCAGCTTAGTGTACGCGAAGTCGAGGCGGACGTCGTCGCGGCAGCGACGACGGACGCCGAGACGAGCCCGTGACATCAAAGCCTCACCAGCTTAGTGTACGCGAAGTCGAGGCGGACGTCGTCGCGGCAGCAACGACGGACGCCGAGACGAGCCCGTGACATAAGAGCCTCACCAGCTTACTGTCCGAGAAGTCTAGGCGGACGTCGTCGCGGCAACGACGACGGACGCAGAGACGAGCCCGTGACATCAAAGCCTCACCAGCTTGGTGTACGCGAAGTCGAGGCGGACGTCGTCGCGGCAACGACGACGGACGCCGAGACGAGCCCGTGACATCAAAGCCTCACCAGCTTAGTGTACGCGAAGTCGAGGCGGACGTCGTCGCGGCAGCAACGACGGACGCCGAGACGAGCCCGTTACATAAGAGCCTCACCAGCTTACTGTCCGAGAAGTCTAGGCGGACGTCGTCGCGGCAACGACGACGGACGCAGAGACGAGCCCGTGACATCAAAGCCTCACCAGCTTGGTGTACACGAAGTCGAGGCGGACGTCGTCGCGGCAACGACGACGGACGCTGAGACGAGCCCGTGACATCAGAGGCTCACCAGCTATCTTACGGTTTAGGTCGGGGGGGTGGGAGGATGGCACCCTTTTATATACCTTTCAAAATGAAACGGAAACAGAAGTGAACCACTGTGCTTAGTGTAGGTACGCGAAGGCGAGGCGGACGTCGTCGCGGCAGCGACGACGGACGCCGAGACGAGCCTGTGACATCAATGCCTCACCAGCTTAGTGTACGCGAAGTCGAGGAGGACTTCGTCACGGCAGCGACGACGGACGGCGAGACGAGCCCGTGACATCAGAGCCTCACCCGCTTAGTGTACGCGAAGTCGAGGCGGACGTCGTCGCGGCAGCAACGACGGACGCCGAGACGAGCCTGTGACATCAGAGCCTCACCAACTTTGTGTACGCGAAGTCGAGGCGGACGTCATCGCGGCAGCGACGACAGACGCCGAGACGAGCCCATGACATCAAAGCCTTACCATCTTAGTGTACGCGAAGTCGAGGCGGACGTCGTCGCGGCAACGACGACGGACGCAGAGACGAGCCCGTGACATCAAAGCCTCACCAGCTTAGTGTACGCGAAGTCGAGGCGGACGTCGACGCGGAAGCGACGACGGACGCCGAGACGAGCCCGTGACATCAAAGCCTCACCATCTTAGTGTACGCGAAGTCGAGGCGGACGTCGTCGCGGCAGCGACGACGGACGCCGAGACGAGCCCGTGACATAAGAGCCTCACCAGCTTACTGTACGACAAGTCGAGGCGGACGTCGTCGCGGCAACGACGACGGACGCAGAGACGAGCCCGTGACATCAAAGCCTCACCAGCATAGTGTACGCGAAGTCGAGGCGGACGTCGACGCGGAAGCGACGACGGACGCCGAGACGAGCCCGTGACATCAGAGGCTCACCAGCTATCTTAGGGTTTAGGGTGGGGGGGGAGGATGGCACCCTTTTATATACCTTTCAAAATGAAAGGGAAACAGAAGTGAACCACTGTGCTTAGTGTAGGTACGCGAAGTCGAGGCATACGTCGTCGCGGCATTGACGACGGACGCCGAGACGAGCCCGTGACATCAATGCCTCTCCAGCTTAGTGTACACGAAGTTGAGGCAGACGTCGTCGCGGCAGCGACGACGGACGCCGAGATGAGACTGTGACATCAAAGCCTCACCAGCTTAGAGTACGCGAAGTCGAGGCGGACGTCGTCGCGGCAGCGACGACGGACGCCGAGACGAGCCCGTGACATCAGAGCCTCACCAGCTTAGTGTACGCGAAGTCGAGGCGGACATCGTCGCGGCAGCGACGACGGACGCCGAGACGAGCCCGTGTCATCAAAGCCTCACCATCTTAGTGTACGCAAAGTCGAGGCGGACGTCGTCGCGGCAGCGACGACGGACGCCGAGACGAGCCCGTGACATAAGAGCCTCACCAGCTTATTGTCCGAGAAGTCTAGGCGGACGTCGTCGCGGCAACGACGACGGACGCAGAGACGAGCCCGTGACATCAAAGCCTCACCAGCTTGGTGTACGCGAAGTCGAGGCGGACGTCGTCGCGGCAGCGACGACGGACGCTGAGACGAGCCCGTGACATCAGAGGCTCACCAGCTATCTTACGGTTTAGGTCGGGGGGGTGGGAGGATGGCACCCTTTTATATACCTTTCAAAATGAAACGGAAACAGAAGTGAACCACTGTGCTTAGTGTAGGTACGCGAAGGCGAGGCGGACGTCGTCGCGGCAGCGACGACGGACGCCGAGACGAGCCTGTGACATCAATGCCTCACCAGCTTAGTGTACGCGAAGTCGAGGAGGACTTCGTCACGGCAGCGACGACGGACGGCGAGACGAGCCCGTGACATCAGAGCCTCACCCGCTTAGTGTACGCGAAGTCGAGGCGGACGTCGTCGCGGCAGCAACGACGGACGCCGAGACGAGCCTGTGACATCAGAGCCTCACCAGCTTTGTGTACGCGAAGTCGAGGCGGACGTCATCGCGGCAGCGACGACAGACGCCGAGACGAGCCCATGACATCAAAGCCTTACCATCTTAGTGTACGCGAAGTCGAGGCGGACGTCGTCGCGGCAACGACGACGGACGCAGAGACGAGCCCGTGACATCAAAGCCTCACCAGCTTAGTGTACGCGAAGTCGAGGCGGACGTCGACGCGGAAGCGACGACGGACGCCGAGACGAGCCCGTGACATCAAAGCCTCACCATCTTAGTGTACGCGAAGTCGAGGCGGACGTCGTCGCGGCAGCGACGACGGACGCCGAGACGAGCCCGTGACATAAGAGCCTCACAGCTTACTGTACGAGAAGTCGAGGCGGACGTCGTCGCGGCAACGACGACGGACGCAGAGACGAGCCCGTGACATCAAAGCCTCACCAGCATAGTGTACGCGAAGTCGAGGCGGACGTCGACGCGGAAGCGACGACGGACGCCGAGACGAGCCCGTGACATCAGAGGCTCACCAGCTATCTTAGGGTTTAGGGTGGGGGGGGAGGATGGCACCCTTTTATATACCTTTCAAAATGAAAGGGAAACAGAAGTGAACCACTGTGCTTAGTGTAGGTACGCGAAGTCGAGGCATACGTCGTCGCGGCATTGACGACGGACGCCGAGACGAGCCCGTGACATCAATGCCTCTCCAGCTTAGTGTACACGAAGTTGAGGCAGACGTCGTCGCGGCAGCGACGACGGACGCCGAGATGAGACTGTGACATCAAAGCCTCACCAGCTTAGTGTACGCGAAGTCGAGGCGGACGTCGTCGCGGCAGCGACGACGGACGCCGAGACGAGCCCGTGACATCAGAGCCTCACCAGCTTAGTGTACGCGAAGTCGAGGCGGACATCGTCGCGGCAGCGACGACGGACGCCGAGACGAGCCCGTGTCATCAAAGCCTCACCATCTTAGTGTACGCAAAGTCGAGGCGGACGTCGTCGCGGCAGCGACGACGGACGCCGAGATGAGCCCGTGACATAAGAGCCTCACCAGCTTACTGTACGAGAAGTCGAGGCCGACGTCGTCGCGGCAACGACGACGGACGCAGAGACAAGCCCGTGACATCAAAGCCTCACCAGCTTGGTGTACGCGAAGTCGAGGCGGACGTCGTCGCGGCAGCGACGACGGACGCTGAGACGAGCCCGTGACATCAGAGCCTCACCAGCTATCTTACGGTTTAGGTCGGGGGGGGTGGGAGGATGGCACCCTTTTATATACCTTTCGAAATGAAAGGGAAACAGAAGTGAACCACTGTGCTTAGTGTAGGTACGCGAAGGCGAGGCGGACGTCGTCGCGGCAGCGATGACGGACGCCGAGACGAGCCTGTGACATCAAAGCCTCACCAGCCTAGTGTACGCGAAGTCGAGGCGGACTTCTTCACGGCAGCGACGACGGACGGCGAGACGAGCCCGTGAAATCAGAGCCTCACCAGCTTAGTGTACGCGAAGTCGAGGTGGACGTCGTCGCGGCAGCGACGACGGACGCCGAGACGAGCCCGTGACATCAAAGCCTCACCATATTAGTGTACACGAAGTCGAGGCGGACGTCGTCGCGGCAGCGACGTCGGACGCCGAGACGAGCCCGTGACATCAGAGGCTCACCAGCTATCTTAGGGTTTAGGCTGGGGGGGGAGGATGGCACCCTTTTATATACCTTTCAAAATGAAAGGGAAACAGAAGTGAACCACTGTGCTTAGTGTAGGTACGCGAAGTTGAGGCGGACGTCGCCGCGGCAGCGACGACGGACGCCGAGACGAGCCCGTGAACTCAAAGCCTCACCAGCTTAGTGTACGCGAAGTCGAGGCAGACTTCGTCGCGGCAGCGACGACGGACGCCGAGACGAGCTCGTGACATCAGAGCCACACCAGCTTAGTGTACGCGAAGTCTAGGAGGAATTCGTCGCGGCAGCGATGACGGACGCCGAGACGAGCTCGTGACATCAGAGCCTCACCAGCTTAGTGTACGCGAAGTCGAGGCGGACGTCGTCGCGGAAGCGACGATGAACGCCGAGACGAGCCCGTGACATCAAAGCCTCACCAGCTTAGTGTACGCGAAGTCGAGGCGGACATCGTCGCGGCAGCGATGACGAACGTCGAGACGAGCCAGTGACATCAGAGCCTCACCAGCTATCTTAGGGTTTAGGGTGGGGGGGAGGATGGCACCCTTTTATATACCTTTCAAAATGAAAGGGAAACAAAAGTGATCCACTGTGGTTAGTGTAGGTACGCGAAGTCGAGGCGCACGTCGTCGTGGCAGCGACGACGGACGCCGAGACGAGCCCGTGAAATCAAAGCCTCACCATCTTAGTGTAAGCAAAGTCGAGGCAGACTTTGTCGCGGCAGCGACGACGGACGCCGAGACGAGCTCGTGACATCAGAGCCACACCAGCTTAGTGTACGCGAGGTTGAGGCGGGCGTCGTCGCTACAGCGACGACGGACGCTGAGACGAGTCCGTGACATCAGAGCCTCACCAGCTTAGTGTACGAGAAGTCGAGGCGGACGTCGTCGCGGCAGCGACGACGGACACCGAGACGAGCCGGTGACATCAGAGCGTCACCAGCTATCTTAGGGTTTAGGGTGGGGGGGAGGATGGCACCCTTTTATATACCTTTCAAAATGAAAGGGAAACATAAGTGAACCACTGTGCTTAGTGTAGGTACGCGAAGTTGAGGCGGACGTCGTCGCGGCAACGACGACGGACGCCGAGACGAGCCCGTGACCTCAAAGCCTCACCAACTATCTTAGGGTTTATGGTGAGGGGGGAGGATGGCACCCTTTTATATACCTTTCAAAATGAAAGGGAAACAGAAGTGAACCACTGTTCTTAGTGTAGGTACGCGAAGTCGAGGCGTACGTTGTCGCGGCAGCGACGACGGACGCCGAGACGAGCCCGTGACATCAAAGCCTCACCAGCTTAGTGTACGCGAAATCGAGGCGGACGTCGTCGCGGCAGCGACGACGGACGCCTAGATGAGACCGTGACATCAAAGCCTCACCAGTTTAGTGTACGCGAAGTCGAGCTGGACGTCGTTGCGGCAGCGACGACGGACGCCGAGACGAGCCCGTGACATCAGAGCCTCACCAGCTTAGTGTACGCGAAGTCGAGGCGGACGTCGTCGCGGCAGCGACGACGGACGCCGAGACGAGCCCGTGACATCAAAGCCTCACCAGCTTAGTGTACGCGAAGTCGAGGCGGACGTCGTCGCGGCAGCAACGACGGACGCCGAGACGAGCCCGTGACATAAGAGCCTCACCAGCTTACTGTCCGAGAAGTCTAGGCGGACGTCGTCGCGGCAACGACGACGGACGCAGAGACGAGCCCGTGACATCAAAGCCTCACCAGCTTGGTGTACGCGAAGTCGAGGCGGACGTCGTCGCGGCAACGACGACGGACGCTGAGACGAGCCCGTGACATCAGAGGCTCACCAGCTATCTTACGGTTTAGGTCGGGGGGGTGGGAGGATGGCACCCTTTTATATACCTTTCAAAATGAAACGGAAACAGAAGTGAACCACTGTGCTTAGTGTAGGTACGCGAAGGCGAGGCGGACGTCGTCGCGGCAGCGACGACGGACGCCGAGACGAGCCTGTGACATCAATGCCTCACCAGCTTAGTGTACGCGAAGTCGAGGAGGACTTCGTCACGGCAGCGACGACGGACGGCGAGACGAGCCCGTGACATCAGAGCCTCACCCGCTTAGTGTACGCGAAGTCGAGGCGGACGTCGTCGCGGCAGCAACGACGGACGCCGAGACGAGCCTGTGACATCAGAGCCTCACCAGCTTTGTGTACGCGAAGTCGAGGCGGACGTCATCGCGGCAGCGACGACAGACGCCGAGACGAGCCCATGACATCAAAGCCTTACCATCTTAGTGTACGCGAAGTCGAGGCGAACGTCGTCGCGGCAACGACGACGGACGCAGAGACGAGCCCGTGACATCAAAGCCTCACCAGCTTAGTGTACGCGAAGTCGAGGCGGACGTCGACGCGGAAGCGACGACGGACGCCGAGACGAGCCCGTGACATCAGAGGCTCACCAGCTATCTTAGGGTTTAGGGTGGGGGGGGAGGATGGCACCCTTTTATATACCTTTCAAAATGAAAGGGAAACAGAAGTGAACCACTGTGCTTAGTGTAGGTACGCGAAGTCGAGGCATACGTCGTCGCGGCAGTGACGACGGACGCCGAGATGAGACTGTGACATCAAAGCCTCACCAGCTTTGTGTACGCGAAGTCGAGGCGGACGTCGTCGCGGCAGCGACGACGGACGCCGAGACGAGCCCGTGACATCAGAGCCTCACCAGCTTAGTGTACGCGAAGTCGAGGCGGACGTCGTCGCGGCAGCGACGACGGACGCCGAGACGAGCCCGTGTCATCAAAGCCTCACCATCTTAGTGTACGCGAAGTCGAGGCGGACGTCGTCGCGGCAGCGACGACGGACGCCGAGACGAGCCCGTGACATAAGAGCCTCACCAGCTTACTGTACGAGAAGTCGAGGCCGACGTCGTCGCGGCAACGACGACGGACGCAGAGACAAGCCCGTGACATCAAAGCCTCACCAGCTTGGTGTACGCGAAGTCGAGGCGGACGTCGTCGCGGCAGCGACGACGGACGCTGAGACGAGCCCGTGACATCAGAGCCTCACCAGCTATCTTACGGTTTAGGTCGGGGGGGGGGGGGGGTGGGAGGATGGCACCCTTTTATATACCTTTCGAAATGAAAGCGAAACAGAAGTGAACCACTGTGCTTAGTGTAGGTACGCGAAGGCGAGGCGGACGTCGTCGCGGCAGCGATGACGGACGCCGAGACGAGCCTGTGACATCAAAGCCTCACCAGCTTAGTGTACGCGAAGTCGAGGCGGACTTCGTCACAGCAGCGACGACGGACGGCGAGACGAGCCCGTGAAATCAGAGCCTCACCAGCTTAGTGTACGCGAAGTCGAGGTGGACGTCGTCACGGCAGCGACGACGGACGCCGAGACGAGCCCGTGACATCAAAGCCTCACCATATTAGTGTACACGAAGTCGAGGCGGACGTCGTCGCGGCAGCGACGTCGGACGCCGAGACGAGCCCGTGACATCAGAGGCTCACCAGCTATCTTAGGGTTTAGGGTGGGGGGGAGGATGGCACCCTTTTATATACCTTTCAAAATGAAAGGGAAACAAAAGTGATCCACTGTGGTTAGTGTAGGTACGCGAAGTCGAGGCGCACGTCGTCGTGGCAGCGACGACGGACGCCGAGACGAGCCCGTGAAATCAAAGCCTCACCATCTTAGTGTAAGCAAAGTCGAGGCAGACTTCGTCGCGGCAGCGACGACGGACGCCGAGACGAGCTCGTGACATCAGAGCCACACCAGCTTAGTGTACGCGAAGTCTAGGAGGAATTCGTCGCGGCAGCGATGACGGACGCCGAGACGAGCTCGTGACATCAGAGCCTCACCAGCTTAGTGTACGCGAAGTCGAGGCGGACGTCGTCGCGGAAGCGACGATGAACGCCGAGACGAGCCCGTGACATCAAAGCCTCACCAGCTTAGTGTACGCGAAGTCGAGGCGGACATCGTCGCGGCAGCGATGACGAACGTCGAGACGAGCCAGTGACATCAGAGCCTCACCAGCTATCTTAGGGTTTAGGGTGGGGGGGAGGATGGCACCCTTTTATATACCTTTCAAAATGAAAGGGAAACAAAAGTGATCCACTGTGGTTAGTGTAGGTACGCGAAGTCGAGGCGCACGTCGTCGTGGCAGCGACGACGGACGCCGAGACGAGCCCGTGAAATCAAAGCCTCACCATCTTAGTGTAAGCAAAGTCGAGGCAGACTTCGTCGCGGCAGCGACGACGGACGCCGAGACGAGCTCGTGACATCAGAGCCACACCAGCTTAGTGTACGCGAAGTCTAGGAGGAATTCGTCGCGGCAGCGATGACGGACGCCGAGACGAGCTCGTGACATCAGAGCCTCACCAGCTTAGTGTACGCGAAGTCGAGGCGGACGTCGTCGCGGAAGCGACGATGAACGCCGAGACGAGCCCGTGACATCAAAGCCTCACCAGCTTAGTGTACGCGAAGTCGAGGCGGACATCGTCGCGGCAGCGATGACGAACGTCGAGACGAGCCAGTGACATCAGAGCCTCACCAGCTATCTTAGGGTTTAGGGTGGGGGGGAGGATGGCACCCTTTTATATACCTTTCAAAATGAAAGGGAAACAAAAGTGATCCACTGTGGTTAGTGTAGGTACGCGAAGTCGAGGCGCACGTCGTCGTGGCAGCGACGACGGACGCCGAGACGAGCCCGTGAAATCAAAGCCTCACCATCTTAGTGTAAGCAAAGTCGAGGCAGACTTCGTCGCGGCAGCGACGACGGACGCCGAGACGAGCTCGTGACATCAGAGCCACACCAGCTTAGTGTACGCGAAGTTGAGGCGGGCGTCGTCGCTACAGCGACGACGGACGCTGAGACGAGTCCGTGATATCAGAGCCTCACCAGCTTAGTGTACGAGAAGTCGAGGCGGACGTCGTCGCGGCAGCGACGACGGACACCGAGACGAGCCCGTGACATCAGAGCGTCACCAGCTATCTTAGGGTTTAGGGTGGGGGGGAGGATGGCACCCTTTTATATACCTTTCAAAATGAAAGGGAAAGATAAGTGAACCACTGTGCTTAGTGTAGGTACGCGAAGTTGAGGCGGACGTCGTCGCGGCAACGACGACGGACGCCGAGACGAGCCCGTGACCTCAAAGCCTCACCAACTATCTTAGGGTTTATGGTGAGGGGGGAGGATGGCACCCTTTTATATACCTTTCAAACTGAAAGGGAAACAGAAGTGAACCACTGTTCTTAGTGTAGGTACGCGAAGTCGAGGCGTACGTTGTCGCGGCAGCGACGACGGACGCCGAGACGAGCCCGTGACATCAAAGCCTCACCAGCTTAGTGTACGCGAAATCGAGGCGGACGTCGTCGCGGCAGCGACGACGGACGCCTAGATGAGACCGTGACATCAAAGCCTCACCAGCTTAGTGTACGCGAAGTCGAGCTGGACGTCGTTGCGGCAGCGACGACGGACGCCGAGACGAGCCCGTGACATCAGAGCCTCACCAGCTTAGTGTACGCGAAGTCGAGGCGGACGTCGTCGCGGCAGCGACGACGGACGCCGAGACGAGCCCGTGACATCAAAGCCTCACCATCTTAGTGTACGCGAAGTCGAGGCGGACGTCGTCGCGGCAGCAACGACGGACGCCGAGACGAGCCCGTGACATAAGAGCCTCACCAGCTTACTGTCCGAGAAGTCTAGGCGGACGTCGTCGCGGCAACGACGACGGACGCAGAGACGAGCCCGTGACATCAAAGCCTCACCAGCTTGGTGTACGCGAAGTCGAGGCGGACGTCGTCGCGGCAACGACGACGGACGCTGAGACGAGCCCGTGACATCAGAGGCTCACCAGCTATCTTACGGTTTAGGTCGGGAGGGGTGGGAGGATGGCACCCTTTTATATACCTTTCAAAATGAAACGGAAACAGAAGTGAACCACTGTGCTTAGTGTAGGTACGCGAAGGCGAGGCGGACGTCGTCGCGGCAGCGACGACGGACGCCGAGACGAGCCTGTGACATCAATGCCTCACCAGCTTAGTGTACGCGAAGTCGAGGAGGACTTCGTCACGGCAGCGACGACGGACGGCGAGACGAGCCCGTGACATCAGAGCCTCACCCGCTTAGTGTACGCGAAGTCGAGGCGGACGTCGTCGCGGCAGCAACGACGGACGCCGAGACGAGCCTGTGACATCAGAGCCTCACCAGCTTTGTGTACGCGAAGTCGAGGCGGACGTCATCGCGGCAGCGACGACAGACGCCGCGACGAGCCCATGACATTAAAGCCTTACCATCTTAGTGTACGCGAAGTCGAGGCGGACGTCGTCGCAGCAACGACGACGGACGCAGAGACGAGCCCGTGACATCAAAGCCTCACCAGCTTGGTGTACGCGAAGTCGAGGCGGACGTCGTCGCGGCAGCGACGACGGATGCTGAGACGAGCCCGTGACATCATAGCCTCACCAGCTATCTTACGGTTTAGGTCGGGGGGGCGGGGGGGTGGGAGGATGGCACCCTTTTATATACCTTTCAAAATGAAATGGAAACAGAAGTGAACCACTGTGCTTAGTGTAGGTACGCGGAGGCGAGGCGGACGTCGTCGCGGCAGCGACGACGGACGCCGAGACGAGCCTGTGACTTCAAAGCCTCACCATCTTAGTGTATGCGAAGTCGAGGCGGACTTCGTCACGGCAGCGACGACGGACGGCGAGACGAGCCCGTGACATCAGAGCCTCACCAGCTTAGTGTACGCGAAGTCGAGGCGGACGTCGTCGCGGCAGCGACGACTGACGCCGAGACGAGCCCGTGACATCAGAGCCTCACCAGCTTTGTGTACGCGAAGTTGAGGCGGACGTCGTCGCGGCAGCGACGCCAGACGCCAAGACGAGCCCGTGACATCAGCGGCTCACCAGCTATCTTAGGGTATAGGGTGGGGGGGAGGATGGCACCCTTTTATATACCTTTCAAAATGAAAGGGAAACAGAAGTGAACCACTGTGCTTAGTGTAGGTACGCGAATTTGAGGCGGACGTCGTCACGGCAGCGACGACGGACGCCGAGACGAGCCTGTGACATCAAAGCCTCACCAGCTTAGTGTACGCGAAGTCGAGGAGGAAGTCGTCGCGGCAGCGACGACGGACGCCGAGACGAGCCCGTGACATCAGAGCCTCACCAGCTTAGTGTACGCGAAGTCGAGGCGGACGTCGTCGCGGCAGCGACGACAGACGCCGAGACGAGCCCGTGACATCAGAGCCTCACCATCTTAGTGTACACGAAGTCGAGGCGGACGTCGTCGCGGCAGCGACGACGGACGCCGAGACGAGCCCGTGAAATCAGAGCCTCACCAGCTTAGTGTACGCGAAGTCGAGGTGGACGTCGTCGTGGCAGCGACGACGGACGCCGAGACGAGCCCGTGACATCAAAGCCTCACCATATTAGTGTACACGAAGTCGAGGCGGACGTCGTCGCGGCAGCGACGTCGGACGCCGAGACGAGCCCGTGACATCAGAGGCTCACCAGCTATCTTAGGGTTTAGGCTGGGGGGGGGAGGATGGCACCCTTTTATATACCTTTCAAAATGAAAGGGAAACAGAAGTGAACCACTGTGCTTAGTGTAGGTACGCGAAGTTGAGGCGGACGTCGCCGCGGCAGCGACGACGGACGCCGAGACGAGCCCGTGACATCAAAGCCTCACCAGCTTAGTGTACGCGAAGTCGAGGCAGACTTCGTCGCGGCAGCGACGACGGACGCCGAGACGAGCTCGTGACATCAGAGCCACACCAGCTTAGTGTACGCGAAGTCTAGGAGGAATTCGTCGCGGCAGCGATGACGGACGCCGAGACGAGCTCGTGACATCAGAGCCTCACCAGCTTAGTGTACGCGAAGTCGAGGCGGACGTCGTCGCGGAAGCGACGATGAACGCCGAGACGAGCCCGTGACATCAAAGCCTCACCAGCTTAGTGTACGCGAAGTCGAGGCGGACATCGTCGCGGCAGCGATGACGAACGTCGAGACGAGCCAGTGACATCAGAGCCTCACCAGCTATCTTAGGGTTTCGGGTGGGGGGGAGGATGGCTCCCTTTTATATACCTTTCAAAATGAAAGGGAAACAAAAGTGATCCACTGTGGTTAGTGTAGGTACGCGAAGTCGAGGCGCACGTCGTCGTGGCAGCGACGACGGACGCCGAGACGAGCCCGTGAAATCAAAGCCTCACCATCTTAGTGTAAGCAAAGTCGAGGCAGACTTTGTCGCGGCAGCGACGACGGACGCCGAGACGAGCTCGTGACATCAGAGCCACACCAGCTTAGTGTACGCGAGGTTGAGGCGGGCGTCGTCGCTACAGCGACGACGGACGCTGAGACGAGTCCGTGACATCAGAGCCTCACCAGCTTAGTGTACGAGAAGTCGAGGCGGACGTCGTCGCGGCGGCGACGACGGACACCGAGACGAGCCCGTGAAATCAGAGCGTCACCAGCTATCTTAGGGTTTAGGGTGGGGGGGAGGATGGCACCCTTTTATATACCTTTCAAAATGAAAGGGAAACATAAGTGAACCACTGTGCTTAGTGTAGGTACGCGAAGTTGAGGCGGACGTCGTCGCGGCAACGACGACGGACGCCGAGACGAGCCCGTGACCTCAAAGCCTCACCAACTATCTTAGGGTTTATGGTGAGGGGGGAGGATGGCACCCTTTTATATACCTTTCAAAATGAAAGGGAAACAGAAGTGAACCACTGTTCTTAGTGTAGGTACGCGAAGTCGAGGCGTACGTTGTCGCGGCAGCGACGACGGACGCCGAGACGAGCCCGTGACATCAAAGCCTCACCAGCTTAGTGTACGCGAAATCGAGGCGGACGTCGTCGCGGCAGCGACGACGGACGCCTAGATGAGACCGTGACATCAAAGCCTCACCAGCTTAGTGTACGCGAAGTCGAGCTGGACGTCGTTGCGGCAGCGACGACGGACGCCGAGACGAGCCCGTGACATCAGAGCCTCACCAGCTTAGTGTACGCGAAGTCGAGGCGGACGTCGTCGCGGCAGCGACGACGGACGCCGAGACGAGCCCGTGACATCAAAGCCTCACCAGCTTAGTGTACGCGAAGTCGAGGCGGACGTCGTCGCGGCAGCAACGACGGACGCCGAGACGAGCCCGTGACATAAGAGCCTCACCAGCTTACTGTCCGAGAAGTCTAGGCGGACGTCGTCGCGGCAACGACGACGGACGCAGAGACGAGCCCGTGACATCAAAGCCTCACCAGCTTGGTGTACGCGAAGTCGAGGCGGACGTCGTCGCGGCAACGACGACGGACGCTGAGACGAGCCCGTGACATCAGAGGCTCACCAGCTATCTTACGGTTTAGGTCGGGGGGGTGGGAGGATGGCACCCTTTTATATACCTTTCAAAATGAAACGGAAACAGAAGTGAACCACTGTGCTTAGTGTAGGTACGCGAAGGCGAGGCGGACGTCGTCGCGGCAGCGACGACGGACGCCGAGACGAGCCTGTGACATCAATGCCTCACCAGCTTAGTGTACGCGAAGTCGAGGAGGACTTCGTCACGGCAGCGACGACGGACGGCGAGACGAGCCCGTGACATCAGAGCCTCACCCGCTTAGTGTACGCGAAGTCGAGGCGGACGTCGTCGCGGCAGCAACGACGGTCGCCGAGACGAGCCTGTGACATCAGAGCCTCACCAGCTTTGTGTACGCGAAGTCGAGGCGGACGTCATCGCGGCAGCGACGACAGACGCCGAGACGAGCCCATGACATCAAAGCCTTACCATCTTAGTGTACGCGAAGTCGAGGCGAACGTCGTCGCGGCAACGACGACGGACGCAGAGACGAGCCCGTGACATCAAAGCCTCACCAGCTTAGTGTACGCGAAGTCGAGGCAGACGTCGACGCGGAAGCGACGACGGACGCCGAGACGAGCCCGTGACATCAGAGGCTCACCAGCTATCTTAGGGTTTAGGGTGGGGGGGGAGGATGGCACCCTTTTATATACCTTTCAAAATGAAAGGGAAACAGAAGTGAACCACTGTGCTTAGTGTAGGTACGCGAAGTCGAGGCATACGTCGTCGCGGCAGTGACGACGGACGCCGAGATGAGACTGTGACATCAAAGCCTCACCAGCTTAGTGTACGCGAAGTCGAGGCGGACGTCGTCGCGGCAGCGACGACGGACGCCGAGACGAGCCCGTGACATCAGAGCCTCACCAGCTTAGTGTACGCGAAGTCGAGGCGGACGTCGTCGCGGCAGCGACGACGGACGCCGAGACGAGCCCGTGTCATCAAAGCCTCACCATCTTAGTGTACGCGAAGTCGAGGCGGACGTCGTCGCGGCAGCGACGACGGACGCCGAGACGAGCCCGTGACATAAGAGCCTCACCAGCTTACTGTACGAGAAGTCGAGGCCGACGTCGTCGCGGCAACGACGACGGACGCAGAGACAAGCCCGTGACATCAAAGCCTCACCAGCTTGGTGTACGCGAAGTCGAGGCGGACGTCGTCGCGGCAGCGACGACAGACGCTGAGACGAGCCCGTGACATCAGAGCCTCACCAGCTATCTTACGGTTTAGGTCGGGGGGGGGGGGGTGGGAGGATGGCACCCTTTTATATACCTTTCGAAATGAAAGCGAAACAGAAGTGAACCACTGTGCTTAGTGTAGGTACGCGAAGGCGAGGCGGACGTCGTCGCGGCAGCGATGACGGACGCCGAGACGAGCCTGTGACATCAAAGCCTCACCAGCTTAGTGTACGCGAAGTCGAGGCGGACTTCGTCACGGCAGCGACGACGGACGGCGAGACGAGCCCGTGAAATCAGAGCCTCACCAGCTTAGTGTACGCGAAGTCGAGGTGGACGTCGTCGCGGCAGCGACGACGGACGCCGAGACGAGCCCGTGACATCAAAGCCTCACCATATTGGTGTACACGAAGTCGAGGCGGACGTCGTCGCGGCAGCGACGTCGGACGCCGAGACGAGCCCGTGACATCAGAGGCTCACCAGCTATCTTAGGGTTTAGGGTGGGGGGGAGGATGGCACCCTTTTATATACCTTTCAAAATGAAAGGGAAACAAAAGTGATCCACTGTGGTTAGTGTAGGTACGCGAAGTCGAGGCGCACGTCGTCGTGGCAGCGACGACGGACGCCGAGACGAGCCCGTGAAATCAAAGCCTCACCATCTTAGTGTAAGAAAAGTCGAGGCAGACTTCGTCGCGGCAGCGACGACGGACGCCGAGACGAGCTCGTGACATCAGAGCCACACCAGCTTAGTGTACGCGAAGTCTAGGAGGAATTCGTCGCGGCAGCGATGACGGACGCCGAGACGAGCTCGTGACATCAGAGCCTCACCAGCTTAGTGTACGCGAAGTCGAGGCGGACGTCGTCGCGGAAGCGACGATGAACGCCGAGACGAGCCCGTGACATCAAAGCCTCACCAGCTTAGTGTACGCGAAGTCGAGGCGGACATCGTCGCGGCAGCGATGACGAACGTCGAGACGAGCCAGTGACATCAGAGCCTCACCAGCTATCTTAGGGTTTAGGGTGGGGGGGAGGATGGCACCCTTTTATATACCTTTCAAAATGAAAGGGAAACAAAAGTGATCCACTGTGGTTAGTGTAGGTACGCGAAGTCGAGGCGCACGTCGTCGTGGCAGCGACGACGGACGCCGAGACGAGCCCGTGAAATCAAAGCCTCACCATCTTAGTGTAAGCAAAGTCGAGGCAGACTTCGTCGCGGCAGCGACGACGGACGCCGAGACGAGCTCGTGACATCAGAGCCACACCAGCTTAGTGTACGCGAAGTCTAGGAGGAATTCGTCGCGGCAGCGATAACAGACGCCGAGACGAGCTCGTGACATCAGAGCCTCACCAGCTTAGTGTACGCGAAGTCGAGGCGGACGTCGTCGCGGAAGCGACGATGAACGCCGAGACGAGCCCGTGACATCAAAGCCTCACCAGCTTAGTGTACGCGAAGTCGAGGCGGACATCGTCGCGGCAGCGATGACGAACGTCGAGACGAGCCAGTGACATCAGAGCCTCACCAGCTATCTTAGGGTTTAGGGTGGGGGGGAGGATGGCACCCTTTTATATACCTTTCAAAATGAAAGGGAAACAAAAGTGATCCACTGTGGTTAGTGTAGGTACGCGAAGTCGAGGCGCACGTCGTCGTGGCAGCGACGACGGACGCCGAGACGAGCCCGTGAAATCAAAGCCTCACCATCTTAGTGTAAGCAAAGTCGAGGCAGACTTCGTCGCGGCAGCGACGACGGACGCCGAGACGAGCTCGTGACATCAGAGCCACACCAGCTTAGTGTACGCGAAGTTGAGGCGGGCGTCGTCGCTACAGCGACGACGGACGCTGAGACGAGTCCGTGATATCAGAGCCTCACCAGCTTAGTGTACGAGAAGTCGAGGCGAACGTCGTCGCGGCAGCGACGACGGACACCGAGACGAGCCCGTGACATCAGAGCGTCACCAGCTATCTTAGGGTTTAGGGTGGGGGGGAGGATGGCACCCTTTTATATACCTTTCAAAATGAAAGGGAAAGATAAGTGAACCACTGTGCTTAGTGTAGGTACGCGAAGTTGAGGCGGACGTCGTCGCGGCAACGACGACGGACGCCGAGACGAGCCCGTGACCTCAAAGCCTCACCAACTATCTTAGGGTTTATGGTGAGGGGGGAGGATGGCACCCTTTTATATACCTTTCAAACTGAAAGGGAAACAGAAGTGAACCACTGTTCTTAGTGTAGGTACGCGAAGTCGAGGCGTACGTTGTCGCGGCAGCGACGACGGACGCCGAGACGAGCCCGTGACATCAAAGCCTCACCAGCTTAGTGTACGCGAAATCGAGGCGGACGTCGTCGCGGCAGCGACGACGGACGCCTAGATGAGACCGTGACATCAAAGCCTCACCAGCTTAGTGTACGCGAAGTCGAGCTGGACGTCGTTGCGGCAGCGAAGACGGACGCCGAGACGAGCCCGTGACATCAGAGCCTCACCAGCTTAGTGTACGCGAAGTCGAGGCGGACGTCGTCGCGGCAGCGACGACGGACGCCGAGACGAGCCCGTGACATCAAAGCCTCACCATCTTAGTGTACGCGAAGTCGAGGCGGACGTCGTCGCGGCAGCAACGACGGACGCCGAGACGAGCCCGTGACATAAGAGCCTCACCAGCTTACTGTCCGAGAAGTCTAGGCGGACGTCGTCGCGGCAACGACGACGGACGCAGAGACGAGCCCGTGACATCAAAGCCTCACCAGCTTGGTGTACGCGAAGTCGAGGCGGACGTCGTCGCGGCAACGACGACGGACGCTGAGACGAGCCCGTGACATCAGAGGCTCACCAGCTATCTTACGGTTTAGGTCGGGAGGGGTGGGAGGATGGCACCCTTTTATATACCTTTCAAAATGAAACGGAAACAGAAGTGAACCACTGTGCTTAGTGTAGGTACGCGAAGGCGAGGCGGACGTCGTCGCGGCAGCGACGATGGACGCCGAGACGAGCCTGTGACATCAATGCCTCACCAGCTTAGTGTACGCGAAGTCGAGGAGGACTTCGTCACGGCAGCGACGACGGACGGCGAGACGAGCCCGTGACATCAGAGCCTCACCCGCTTAGTGTACGCGAAGTCGAGGCGGACGTCGTCGCGGCAGCAACGACGGACGCCGAGACGAGCCTGTGACATCAGAGCCTCACCAGCTTTGTGTACGCGAAGTCGAGGCGGACGTCATCGCGGCAGCGACGACAGACGCCGCGACGAGCCCATGACATCAAAGCCTTACCATCTTAGTGTACGCGAAGTCGAGGCGGACGTCGTCGCAGCAACGACGACGGACGCAGAGACGAGCCCGTGGCATCAAAGCCTCACCAGCTTGGTGTACGCGAAGTCGAGGCGGACGTCGTCGCGGCAGCGACGACGGATGCTGAGACGAGCCCGTGACATCATAGCCTCACCAGCTATCTTACGGTTTAGGTCGGGGGGGCGGGGGGGTGGGAGGATGGCACCCTTTTATATACCTTTCAAAATGAAATGGAAACAGAAGTGAACCACTGTGCTTAGTGTAGGTACGCGGAGGCGAGGCGGACGTCGTCGCGGCAGCGACGACGGACGCCGAGACGAGCCTGTGACTTCAAAGCCTCACCATCTTAGTGTATGCGAAGTCGAGGCGGACTTCGTCACGGCAGCGACGACGGACGGCGAGACGAGCCCGTGACATCAGAGCCTCACCAGCTTAGTGTACGCGAAGTCGAGGCGGACGTCGTCGCGGCAGCGACGACTGACGCCGAGACGAGCCCGTGACATCAGAGCCTCACCAGCTTTGTGTACGCGAAGTTGAGGCGGACGTCGTCGCGGCAGCGACGCCAGACGCCAAGACGAGCCCGTGACATCAGCGGCTCACCAGCTATCTTAGGGTTTAGGGTGGGGGGGAGGATGGCACCCTTTTATATACCTTTCAAAATGAAAGGGAAACAGAAGTGAACCACTGTGCTTAGTGTAGGTACGCGAATTTGAGGCGGACGTCGTCGCGGCAGCGACGACGGACGCCGAGACGAGCCTGTGACATCAAAGCCTCACCAGCTTAGTGTACGCGAAGTCGAGGAGGAAGTCGTCGCGGCAGCGACGACGGACGCCGAGACGAGCCCGTGACATCAGAGCCTCACCAGCTTAGTGTACGCGAAGTCGAGGCGGACGTCGTCGCGGCAGCGACGACAGACGCCGAGACGAACCCGTGACATCAGAGCCTCACCATCTTAGTGTACACGAAGTCGAGGCGGACGTCGTCGCGGCAGCGACGACGGACGCCGAGACGAGCCCGTGACATCAGAGGCTCACCAGCTATCTTAGGGTTTAGGGTGGGGGGGCAGGATGGCACCCTTTTATATACCTTTCAAAATGAAAGGGAAACAGAAGTGAACCACTGTGCTTAGTGTAGGTACGCGAAGTCGAGGCATACGTCGTCGCGGCAGCGACGACGGACGCCGAGACGAGCCCGTGACATCAAAGCCTCACCAGCTTAGTGTCTGCAAAGTCGAGGCGGACGTCGTCGCGGCAGCGACGACGGACGCCGAGACGAGCCCGTGACCTCAAAGCCTCACCAGCTATCTTAGGGTTTAGGGTGAGGGGGGAGGATGGCACCCTTTATATACCTTTCAAAATGAAAGGGAAACAGAAGTGAACCACTGTTCTTAGTGTAGGTACGCGAAGTCGAGGCGTACGTCGTCGCGGCAGCGATGACGGACGCCGAGACGAGCCTGTGACATCAAAGCCTCACCAGCTTAGTGTACGCGAAGTCGAGGCGGACGTCGTCGCGGCAGCGACGACGGACGCCGAGATGAGACCGTGACATCAAAGCCTCACCAGCTTAGTGTACGCGAAGTCGAGGAGGACTTCGTCACGGCAGCGACGACGGACGGCGAGACGAGCCCGTGACATCAGAGCCTCACCCGCTTAGTGTACGCGAAGTCGAGGCGGACGTCGTCGCGGCAGCAACGACGGACGCCGAGACGAGCCTGTGACATCAGAGCCTCACCAGCTTTGTGTACGCGAAGTCGAGGCGGACGTCATCGCGGCAGCGACGACAGACGCCGAGACGAGCCCGTGACATCAAAGCCTTACCATCTTAGTGTACGCGAAGTCGAGGCGGACGTCGTCGCGGCAACGACGACGGACGCAGAGACGAGCCCGTGACATCAAAGCCTCACCAGCTTGGTGTACGCGAAGTCGAGGCGGACGTCATCGCGGCAGCGACGACGGATGCTGAGACGAGCCCGTGACATCATAGCCTCACCAGCTATCTTACGGTTTAGGTCGGGGGGGCGGGGGGGTGGGAGGATGGCACCCTTTTATATACCTTTCAAAATGAAATGGAAACAGAAGTGAACCACTGTGCTTAGTGTAGGTACGCGGAGGCGAGGCGGACGTCGTCGCGGCAGCGACGACGGACGCCGAGACGAGCCTGTGACTTCAAAGCCTCACCATCTTAGTGTATGCGAAGTCGAGGCGGACGTCGTCGCGGCAGCGACGCCAGACGAGCCCGTGACATCAGAGCCTCACCAGCTTTGTGTACGCGAAGTTGAGGCGGACGTCGTCGCGGCAGCGACGCCAGACGCCAAGACGAGCCCGTGACATCAGCGGCTCACCAGCTATCTTAGGGTTTAGGGTGGGGGGGAGGATGGCACCCTTTTATATACCTTTCAAAATGAAAGGGAAACAGAAGTGAACCACTGTGCTTAGTGTAGGTACGCGAAGTTGAGGCGGACGTCGTCGCGGCAGCGACGACGGACGCCGAGACGAGCCTGTGACATCAAAGCCTCACCAGCTTAGTGTACGCGAAGTCGAGGAGGAAGTCGTCGCGGCAGCGACGACGGACGCCGAGACGAGCCCGTGACATCAGCGCCTCACCAGCTTAGTGTACGCGAAGTCGAGGCGGACGTCGTCGCGGCAGCGACGACAGACGCCGAGACGAGCCCGTGACATCAGAGCCTCACCATCTTAGTGTACACGAAGTCGAGGCGGACGTCGTCGCGGCAGCGACGACGGACGCCGAGACGAGCCTGTGACATCAGAGGCTCACCAGCTATCTTAGGGTTTAGGGTGGGGGGGGAGGATGGCACCCTTTTATATACCTTTCAAAATGAAAGGGAAACAGAAGTGAACCACTGTGCTTAGTGTAGGTACGCGAAGTCGAGGCATACGTCGTCGCGGCAGCGACGACGGACGCCGAGACGAGCCCGTGACATCAAAGCCTCACCAGCTTAGTGTCTGCAAAGTCGAGGCGGACGTCGTCGCGGCAGCGACGACGGACGCCGAGACGAGCCCGTGACCTCAAAGCCTCACCAGCTATCTTAGGGTTTAGGGTGAGGGGGGAGGATGGCACCCTTTATATACCTTTCAAAATGAAAGGGAAACAGAAGTGAACCACTGTTCTTAGTGTAGGTACGCGAAGTCGAGGCGTACGTCGTCGCGGCAGCGATGACGGACGCCGAGACGAGCCTGTGACATCAAAGCCTCACCAGCTTAGTGTACGCGAAGTCGAGGCGGACGTCGTCGCGGCAGCGACGACGGACGCCGAGATGAGACCGTGACATCAAAGCCTCACCAGCTTAGTGTACGCGAAGTCGAGGCGGACTTCTTCACGGCAGCGACGACGGACGGCGAGACGAGCCCGTGAAATCAGAGCGTCACCAGCTTAGTGTACGCGAAGTCGAGGTGGACGTCGTCGCGGCAGCGACGACGGACGCCGAGACGAGCCCGTGTCATCAAAGCCTCACCATCTTAGTGTACGCGAAGTCGAGGCGGACGTCGTCGCGGCAGCGACGACGGACGCCGAGACGAGCCCGTGACATAAGAGCCTCACCAGCTTAGTGTACGCGAAGTCGAGGCGGACGTCGTCGCGGCAGCGACGACGGACGCCGAGACGAGCCCGTGTCATCAAAGCCTCACCATCTTAGTGTACGCGAAATCGAGGCGGACGTCGTCGCGGCAGCGACGACGGACGCCGAGACGAGCCCGTGACATAAGAGCCTCACCATCTTACTGTATGAGAAGTGGAGGCGGACGTCGTCGCGGCAACGACGACGGACGCAGAGACAAGCCCGTGACATCAAAGCCTCACCAGCTTAGTGTACGCGAAGTCGAGGCGGACGTCGACGCGGCAGCGACGACGGACGCCGAGACGACCCCGTGACATCAGAGGCTCACCAGCTATCCTAGGGTTTAGGGTGGGGGGGAGGATGGCACCCTTTTATATACCTTTCAAAATGAAAGGGAAACAGAAGTGAACCACTGTGCTTAGTGTAGGTACGCGAAGTCGAGGCATACGTCGTCGCGGCAGCGACGACGGACGCCGAGACGAGCCCGTGACATCAAAGCCTCACCAGCTTAGTGTACGCGAAGTCGAGGCGGACGTCGTCGCGGCAGCGACGACGGACGCCGAGATGAGACTGTGACATCAAAGCCTCACCAGCTTAGTGTACGCGAAGTCGAGGCGGACGTCGTCGCGGCAGCGACGCCAGACGCCGAGACGAGCCCGTGACATCAGAGCCTCACCAGCTTTGTGTACGCGAAGTTGAGGCGGACGTCGTCGCGGCAGCGACGCCAGACGCCGAGACGAGCCCGTGACATCAGCGGCTCACCAGCTATCTTAGGGTTTAGGGTGGGGGGGAGGATGGCACCCTTTTATATACCTTTCAAAATGAATGGGAAACAGAAGTGAACCACTGTGCTTAGTGTAGGTACGCGAAGTTGAGGCGGACGTCGTCGCGGCAGCGACGACGGACGCCGAGACGAGCCTGTGACATCAAAGCCTCACCAGCTTAGTGTACGCGAAGTCGAGGAGGAAGTCGTCGCGGCAGCGACGACGGACGCCGAGACGAGCCCGTGACATCAGCGCCTCACCAGCTTAGTGTACGCGAAGTCGAGGCGGACGTCGTCGCGGCAGCGACGACAGACGCCGAGACGAGCCCGTGACATCAGAGCCTCACCATCTTAGTGTACACGAAGTCGAGGCGGACGTCGTCGCGGCAGCGACGACGGACGCCGAGACGAGCCCGTGACATCAGAGGCTCACCAGCTATCTTAGGGTTTAGGGTGGGGGGGGAGGATGGCACCCTTTTATATACCTTTCAAAATGAAAGGGAAACAGAAGTGAACCACTGTGCTTAGTGTAGGTACGCGAAGTCGAGGCATACGTCGTCGCGGCAGCGACGACGGACGCCGAGACGAGCCCGTGACATCAAAGCCTCACCAGCTTAGTGTCTGCAAAGTCGAGGCGGACGTCGTCGCGGCAGCGACGACGGACGCCGAGACGAGCCCGTGACCTCAAAGCCTCACCAGCTATCTTAGGGTTTAGGGTGAGGGGGGAGGATGGCACCCTTTATATACCTTTCAAAATGAAAGGGAAACAGAAGTGAACCACTGTTCTTAGTGTAGGTACGCGAAGTCGAGGCGTACGTCGTCGCGGCAGCGATGACGGACGCCGAGACGAGCCTGTGACATCAAAGCCTCACCAGCTTAGTGTACGCGAAGTCGAGGCGGACGTCGTCGCGGCAGCGACGACGGACGCCGAGATGAGACCGTGACATCAAAGCCTCAACAGCTTAGTGTACGCGAAGTCGAGGCGGACTTCTTCACGGCAGCGACGACGGACGGCGAGACGAGCCCGTGAAATCAGAGCCTCACCAGCTTAGTGTACGCGAAGTCGAGGTGGACGTCGTCGCGGCAGCGACGACGGACGCCGAGACGAGCCCGTGTCATCAAAGCCTCACCATCTTAGTGTACGCGAAGTCGAGGCGGACGTCGTCGCGGCAGCGACGACGGACGCCGAGACGAGCCCGTGACATAAGAGCCTCACCAGCTTAGTGTACGCGAAGTCGAGGCGGACGTCGTCGCGGCAGCGACGACGGACGCCGAGACGAGCCCGTGTCATCAAAGCCTCACCATCTTAGTGTACGCGAAATCGAGGCGGACGTCGTCGCGGCAGCGACGACGGACGCCGAGACGAGCCCGTGACATAAGAGCCTCACCATCTTACTGTATGAGAAGTGGAGGCGGACGTCGTCGCGGCAACGACGACGGACGCAGAGACAATCCCGTGACATCAAAGCCTCACCAGCTTAGTGTACGCGAAGTCGAGGCGGACGTCGACGCGGCAGCGACGACGGACGCCGAGACGACCCCGTGACATCAGAGGCTCACCAGCTATCCTAGGGTTTAGGGTGGGGGGGAGGATGGCACCCTTTTATATACCTTTCAAAATGAAAGGGAAACAGAAGTGAACCACTGTGCTTAGTGTAGGTACGCGAAGTCGAGGCATACGTCGTCGCGGCAGCGACGACGGACGCCGAGACGAGCCCGTGACATCAAAGCCTCACCAGCTTAGTGTACGCGAAGTCGAGGCGGACGTCGTCGCGGCAGCGACGACGGACGCCGAGATGAGACTGTGACATCAAAGCCTCACCAGCTTAGTGTACGCGAAGTCGAGGCGGACGTCGTCGCGGCAGCGACGCCAGACGCCGAGACGAGCCCGTGACATCAGAGCCTCACCAGCTTTGTGTACGCGAAGTTGAGGCGGACGTCGTCGCGGCAGCGACGCCAGACGCCGAGACGAGCCCGTGACATCAGCGGCTCACCAGCTATCTTAGGGTTTAGGGTGGGGGGGAGGATGGCACCCTTTTATATACCTTTCAAAATGAATGGGAAACAGAATTGAACCACTGTGCTTAGTGTAGGTACGCGAAGTTGAGGCGGACGTCGTCGCGGCAGCGACGACGGACGCCGAGACGAGCCTGTGACATCAAAGCCTCACCAGCTTAGTGTACGCGAAGTCGAGGAGGAAGTCGTCGCGGCAGCGACGACGGACGCCGAGACGAGCCCGTGACATCAGCGCCTCACCAGCTTAGTGTACGCGAAGTCGAGGCGGACGTCGTCGCGGCAGCGACGACAGACGCCGAGACGAGCCCGTGACATCAGAGCCTCACCATCTTAGTGTACACGAAGTCGAGGCGGACGTCGTCGCGGCAGCGACGACGGACGCCGAGACGAGCCCGTGACATCAGAGGCTCACCAGCTATCTTAGGGTTTAGGGTGGGGGGGGAGGATGGCACCCTTTTATATACCTTTCAAAATGAAAGGGAAACAGAAGTGAACCACTGTGCTTAGTGTAGGTACGCGAAGTCGAGGCATACGTCGTCGCGGCAGCGACGACGGACGCCGAGACGAGCCCGTGACATCAAAGCCTCACCAGCTTAGTGTCTGCAAAGTCGAGGCGGACGTCGTCGCGGCAGCGACGACGGACGCCGAGACGAGCCCGTGACCTCAAAGCCTCACCAGCTATCTTAGGGTTTAGGGTGAGGGGGGAGGATGGCACCCTTTATATACCTTTCAAAATGAAAGGGAAACAGAAGTGAACCACTGTTCTTAGTGTAGGTACGCGAAGTCGAGGCGTACGTCGTCGCGGCAGCGATGACGGACGCCGAGACGAGCCTGTGACATCAAAGCCTCACCAGCTTAGTGTACGCGAAGTCGAGGCGGACGTCGTCGCGGCAGCGACGACGGACGCCGAGATGAGACCGTGACATCAAAGCCTCACCAGCTTAGTGTACGCGAAGTCGAGGCGGACTTCTTCACGGCAGCGACGACGGACGGCGAGACGAGCCCGTGAAATCAGAGCCTCACCAGCTTAGTGTACGCGAAGTCGAGGTGGACGTCGTCGCGGCAGCGACGACGGACGCCGAGACGAGCCCGTGTCATCAAAGCCTCACCATCTTAGTGTACGCGAAGTCGAGGCGGACGTCGTCGCGGCAGCGACGACGGACGCCGAGACGAGCCCGTGACATAAGAGCCTCACCAGCTTAGTGTACGCGAAGTCGAGGCGGACGTCGTCGCGGCAGCGACGACGGACGCCGAGACGAGCCCGTGTCATCAAAGCCTCACCATCTTAGTGTACGCGAAATCGAGGCGGACGTCGTCGCGGCAGCGACGACGGACGCCGAGACGAGCCCGTGACATAAGAGCCTCACCATCTTACTGTACGAGAAGTGGAGGCGGACGTCGTCGCGGCAACGACGACGGACGCAGAGACAAGCCCGTGACATCAAAGCCTCACCAGCTTAGTGTACGCGAAGTCGAGGCGGACGTCGACGCGGCAGCGACGACGGACGCCGAGACGAGCCCGTGACATCAGAGGCTCACCAGCTATCCTAGGGTTTAGGGTGGGGGGGAGGATGGCACCCTTTTATATACCTTTCAAAATGAAAGGGAAACAGAAGTGAACCACTGTGCTTAGTGTAGGTACGCGAAGTCGAGGAATACGTCATCGCGGCAGCGACGACGGACGCCGAGACGAGCCCGTGACATCAAAGCCTCACCAGCTTAGTGTACGCGAAGTCGAGGCGGACGTCGTCGCGGCAGCGACGACGGACGCCGAGATGAGACTGTGACATCAAAGCCTCACCAGCTTAGTGTACGCGAAGTCGAGGCGGACGTCGTCGCGGCAGCGACGACGGACGCCGAGACGAGCCCGTGACATCAGAGCCTCACCAGGTTAGTGTACGCGAAGTCGAGGCGGACGTCGTCGCGGCAGCGACGACGGACGCCGAGACGAGCCCGTGTCATCAAAGCCTCACCATCTTAGTGTACGCGAAGTCGAGGCGTGCCGCGACGACGGACGCCGAGACGAGCCCGTGACATAAGAGCCTCACCATCTTACTGTACGAGAAGTCGAGGCGGACATCGTCGCGGCAACGACGACGGACGCAGAGACAAGCCCGTGACATCAAAGCCTCACCAGCTTGGTGTACGCGAAGTCGAGGTGGACGTCGTCGCGGCAGCGACGACGGACGCTGAGACGAGCCCGTGACATCAGAGCCTCACCAGCTATCATACGGTTTAGGTCGGGGGGGTGGGAGGATGGCACCCTTTATATACCTTTCGAAATGAAAGGGAAACAGAAGTGAACCACTGTGCTTAGTGTAGGTACGCGAAGGCGAGGCGGACGTCGTCGAGGCAGGGATGACGGACGCCGAGACGAGCCTGTGACATCAAAGAGTCACCAGGTTAGTGTACGCGAAGTCGAGGCGGACTTCGTCATGGCAGCGACGACGGACGGCGAGACGAGCCCGTGAAATCAGAGCCTCACCAGCTTAGTGTACGCTAAGTCGAGGTGGACGTCGTCGCGGCAGCGACGACGGACGCCGAGATGAGCCCGTGACATCAAAGCCTCACCAGCTTTGTGTACGCGAAGTCGAGGCGGACGTCGTCGCGGCAGCGACGACAGACGCCGAGACGAGCCCGTGACATCAAAGCCTCACCATCTTAGTGTACACGAAGTCGAGGTGGACGTCGTCGCGTCAGCGACGACGGACGCCGAGACGAGCCCGTGACATCAGAGGCTCACCAGCTATCTTAGGGTTTAGGGTGGGGGGGGGAGGATGGCACCCTTTTATATACCTTTCGAAATGAAAGGGAAACAAAAGTGATCCACTGTGGTTAGTGTAGGTACGCGAAGTCGAGGCGGACGTCGTCGTGGCAGCGACGACGGAAGCCGAGACGAGCCCGTGAAATCAAAGCCTCACCATCTTAGTGTAAGCGAAGTCGAGGCAGACTTCGTCGCGGCAGCGACGATGGACGCCGAGACGAGCTCGTGACATCAGAGCCACAGCAGCTTAGTGTACGCGAAGTTGAGGCGGACATCGTCGCGGCAGCGACGACGGACGCCGAGACGAGCCCGTGACATCAGAGCCTCACCAGCTTAGTGTACGCGAAGTCGAGGCGGACGTCGTCGCGGCAGCGACGACGGACGCCGAGACGAGCCCGTGTCTTCAAAGCCTCACCATCTTAGTGTACGCGAAATCGAGGCGGACGTCGTCGCGGCAGCGACGACGGACGCCGAGACGAGCTCGTGACATAAGAGCCTCACCATCTTACTGTACGAGAAGTGGAGGCGGACGTCGTCGCGGAAACGACGACGGACGCAGAGACAAGCCCGTGACATCAAAGCCTCACCAGCTTAGTGTACGCGAAGTCGAGGCGGACGTCGACGCGGCAGCGACGACGGACGCCGAGACGAGCCCGTGACATCAGAGGCTCACCAGCTATCCTAGGGTTTAGGGTGGGGGGGAGGATGGCACCCTTTTATATACCTTTCAAAATGAAAGGGAAACAGAAGTGAACCACTGTGCTTAGTGTAGGTACGCGAAGTCGAGGAATACGTCATCGCGGCAGCGACGACGGACGCCGAGACGAGCCCGTGACATCAAAGCCTCACGAGCTTAGTGTACGCGAAGTCGAGGCGGACGTCGTCGCGGCAGCGACGACGGACGCCGAGATGAGACTGTGACATCAAAGCCTCACCAGCTTAGTGTACGCGAAGTCGAGGCGGACGTCGTCGCGGCAGCGACGACGGACGCCGAGACGAGCCCGTGACATCAGAGCCTCACCAGGTTAGTGTACGCGAAGTCGAGGCGGACGTCGTCGCGGCAGCGACGACGGACGCCGAGACGAGCCCGTGTCATCAAAGCCTCACCATCTTAGTGTACGCGAAGTCGAGGCGTGCCGTGACGACGGACGCCGAGACGAGCCCGTGACATAAGAGCCTCACCATCTTATTGTACGAGAAGTCGAGGCGGACATCGTCGCGGCAACGACGACGGACGCAGAGACAAGCCCGTGACATCAAAGCCTCACCAGCTTGGTGTACGCGAAGTCGAGGTGGACGTCGTCGCGGCAGCGACGACGGACGCTGAGACGAGCCCGTGACATCAGAGCCTCACCAGCTATCATACGGTTTAGGTCGGGGGGGTGGGAGGATGGCACCCTTTATATACCTTTCGAAATGAAAGGGAAACAGAAGTGAACCACTGTGCTTAGTGTAGGTACGCGAAGGCGAGGCGGACGTCGTCGAGGCAGGGATGACGGACGCCGAGACGAGCCTGTGACATCAAAGAGTCACCAGGTTAGTGTACGCGAAGTCGAGGCGGACTTCGTCATGGCAGCGACGACGGACGGCGAGACGAGCCCGTGAAATCAGAGCCTCACCAGCTTAGTGTACGCTAAGTCGAGGTGGACGTCGTCGCGGCAGCGACGACGGACGCCGAGACGAGCCCGTGACATCAAAGCCTCACCAGCTTTGTGTACGCGAAGTCGAGGCGGACGTCGTCGCGGCAGCGACGACAGACGCCGAGACGAGCCCGTGACATCAAAGCCTCACCAGCTTAGTGTACGCGAAGTCGAGGCGGACGTCGTCGCGGCAGCGACGACGGACGCCGAGATGAGACCGTGACATCAAAGCCTCACCAGCTTAGTGTACGCGAAGTCGAGGCGGACTTCTTCACGGCAGCGACGACGGACGGCGAGACGAGCCCGTGAAATCAGAGCCTCACCAGCTTAGTGTACGCGAAGTCGAGGTGGACGTCGTCGCGGCAGCGACGACGGACGCCGAGACGAGCCCGTGTCATCAAAGCCTCACCATCTTAGTGTACGCGAAGTCGAGGCGGACGTCGTCGCGGCAGCGACGACGGACGCCGAGACGAGCCCGTGACATAAGAGCCTCACCAGCTTAGTGTACGCGAAGTCGAGGCGGACGTCGTCGCGGCAGCGACGACGGACGCCGAGACGAGCCCGTGTCATCAAAGCCTCACCATCTTAGTGTACGCGAAATCGAGGCGGACGTCGTCGCGGCAGCGACGACGGACGCCGAGACGAGCCCGTGACATAAGAGCCTCACCATCTTACTGTACGAGAAGTGGAGGCGGACGTCGTCGCGGCAACGACGACGGACGCAGAGACAAGCCCGTGACATCAAAGCCTCACCAGCTTAGTGTACGCGAAGTCGAGGCGGACGTCGACGCGGCAGCGACGACGGACGCCGAGACGAGCCCGTGACATCAGAGGCTCACCAGCTATCCTAGGGTTTAGGGTGGGGGGGAGGATGGCACCCTTTTATATACCTTTCAAAATGAAAGGGAAACAGAAGTGAACCACTGTGCTTAGTGTAGGTACGCGAAGTCGAGGAATACGTCATCGCGGCAGCGACGACGGACGCCGAGACGAGCCCGTGACATCAAAGCCTCACCAGCTTAGTGTACGCGAAGTCGAGGCGGACGTCGTCGCGGCAGCGACGACGGACGCCGAGATGAGACTGTGACATCAAAGCCTCACCAGCTTAGTGTACGCGAAGTCGAGGCGGACGTCGTCGCGGCAGCGACGACGGACGCCGAGACGAGCCCGTGACATCAGAGCCTCACCAGGTTAGTGTACGCGAAGTCGAGGCGGACGTCGTCGCGGCAGCGACGACGGACGCCGAGACGAGCCCGTGTCATCAAAGCCTCACCATCTTAGTGTACGCGAAGTCGAGGCGTGCCGCGACGACGGACGCCGAGACGAGCCCGTGACATAAGAGCCTCACCATCTTACTGTACGAGAAGTCGAGGCGGACATCGTCGCGGCAACGACGACGGACGCAGAGACAAGCCCGTGACATCAAAGCCTCACCAGCTTGGTGTACGCGAAGTCGAGGTGGACGTCGTCGCGGCAGCGACGACGGACGCTGAGACGAGCCCGTGACATCAGAGCCTCACCAGCTATCATACGGTTTAGGTCGGGGGGGTGGGAGGATGGCACCCTTTATATACCTTTCGAAATGAAAGGGAAACAGAAGTGAACCACTGTGCTTAGTGTAGGTACGCGAAGGCGAGGCGGACGTCGTCGAGGCAGGGATGACGGACGCCGAGACGAGCCTGTGACATCAAAGAGTCACCAGGTTAGTGTACGCGAAGTCGAGGCGGACTTCGTCATGGCAGCGACGACGGACGGCGAGACGAGCCCGTGAAATCAGAGCCTCACCAGCTTAGTGTACGCTAAGTCGAGGTGGACGTCGTCGCGGCAGCGACGACGGACGCCGAGACGAGCCCGTGACATCAAAGCCTCACCAGCTTTGTGTACGCGAAGTCGAGGCGGACGTCGTCGCGGCAGCGACGACAGACGCCGAGACGAGCCCGTGACATCAAAGCCTCACCATCTTAGTGTACACGAAGTCGAGGTGGACGTCGTCGCGTCAGCGACGACGGACGCCGAGACGAGCCCGTGACATCAGAGGCTCACCAGCTATCTTAGGGTTTAGGGTGGGGGGGGGAGGATGGCACCCTTTTATATACCTTTCGAAATGAAAGGGAAACAAAAGTGATCCACTGTGGTTAGTGTAGGTACGCGAAGTCGAGGCGGACGTCGTCGTGGCAGCGACGACGGAAGCCGAGACGAGCCCGTGAAATCAAAGCCTCACCATCTTAGTGTAAGCGAAGTCGAGGTGGACGTCGTCGCGGCAGCGACGACGGACGCCGAGACGAGCCCGTGTCATCAAAGCCTCACCATCTTAGTGTACGCGAAGTCGAGGCGGACGTCGTCGCGGCAGCGACGACGGACGCCGAGACGAGCCCGTGACATAAGAGCCTCACCAGCTTAGTGTACGCGAAGTCGAGGCGGACGTCGTCGCGGCAGCGACGACGGACGCCGAGACGAGCCCGTGTCTTCAAAGCCTCACCATCTTAGTGTACGCGAAATCGAGGCGGACGTCGTCGCGGCAGCGACGACGGACGCCGAGACGAGCTCGTGACATAAGAGCCTCACCATCTTACTGTACGAGAAGTGGAGGCGGACGTCGTCGCGGAAACGACGACGGACGCAGAGACAAGCCCGTGACATCAAAGCCTCACCAGCTTAGTGTACGCGAAGTCGAGGCGGACGTCGACGCGGCAGCGACGACGGACGCCGAGACGAGCCCGTGACATCAGAGGCTCACCAGCTATCCTAGGGTTTAGGGTGGGGGGGAGGATGGCACCCTTTTATATACCTTTCAAAATGAAAGGGAAACAGAAGTGAACCACTGTGCTTAGTGTAGGTACGCGAAGTCGAGGAATACGTCATCGCGGCAGCGACGACGGACGCCGAGACGAGCCCGTGACATCAAAGCCTCACGAGCTTAGTGTACGCGAAGTCGAGGCGGACGTCGTCGCGGCAGCGACGACGGACGCCGAGATGAGACTGTGACATCAAAGCCTCACCAGCTTAGTGTACGCGAAGTCGAGGCGGACGTCGTCGCGGCAGCGACGACGGACGCCGAGACGAGCCCGTGACATCAGAGCCTCACCAGGTTAGTGTACGCGAAGTCGAGGCGGACGTCGTCGCGGCAGCGACGACGGACGCCGAGACGAGCCCGTGTCATCAAAGCCTCACCATCTTAGTGTACGCGAAGTCGAGGCGTGCCGTGACGACGGACGCCGAGACGAGCCCGTGACATAAGAGCCTCACCATCTTATTGTACGAGAAGTCGAGGCGGACATCGTCGCGGCAACGACGACGGACGCAGAGACAAGCCCGTGACATCAAAGCCTCACCAGCTTGGTGTACGCGAAGTCGAGGTGGACGTCGTCGCGGCAGCGACGACGGACGCTGAGACGAGCCCGTGACATCAGAGCCTCACCAGCTATCATACGGTTTAGGTCGGGGGGGTGGGAGGATGGCACCCTTTATATACCTTTCGAAATGAAAGGGAAACAGAAGTGAACCACTGTGCTTAGTGTAGGTACGCGAAGGCGAGGCGGACGTCGTCGAGGCAGGGATGACGGACGCCGAGACGAGCCTCTGACATCAAAGAGTCACCAGGTTAGTGTACGCGAAGTCGAGGCGGACTTCGTCATGGCAGCGACGACGGACGGCGAGACGAGCCCGTGAAATCAGAGCCTCACCAGCTTAGTGTACGCTAAGTCGAGGTGGACGTCGTTGCGGCAGCGACGACGGACGCCGAGACGAGCCCGTGACATCAAAGCCTCACCAGCTTTGTGTACGCGAAGTCGAGGCGGACGTCGTCGCGGCAGCGACGACAGACGCCGAGACGAGCCCGTGACATCAAAGCCTCACCATCTTAGTGTACACGAAGTCGAGGTGGACGTCGTCGCGTCAGCGACGACGGACGCCGAGACGAGCCCGTGACATCAGAGGCTCACCAGCTATCTTAGGGTTTAGGGTGGGGGGGGGAGGATGGCACCCTTTTATATACCTTTCGAAATGAAAGGGAAACAAAAGTGATCCACTGTGGTTAGTGTAGGTACGCGAAGTCGAGGCGGACGTCGTCGTGGCACCGACGACGGAAGCCGAGACGAGCCCGTGAAATCAAAGCCTCACCATCTTAGTGTAAGCGAAGTCGAGGCAGACTTCGTCGCGGCAGCGACGATGGACGCCGAGACGAGCTCGTGACATCAGAGCCACAGCAGCTTAGTGTATGCGAAGTTGAGGCGGACATCGTCGCGGCAGCGACGACGGACGCCGAGACGAGCCCGTGACATCAGAGCGTCACCAGCTATCTTAGGGTTTAGGGTGGGGGGGAGGATGGCACCCTTTTATATACCTTTCAAAATGAAAGGGAAACATAAGTGAACCACTGTGCTTAGTGTAGGTACGCGAAGTCGAGGCGGACGTCGTCGCGGCAGCGACGACGGACGCCGAGACGAGCCCGTGACATCAAAGCCTCACCAGCTTAGTGTCTGCCAAGTCGAGGCGGACGTCGTCGCGGCAGCGACGACGGACGCCGAGACGAGCCCGTGACCTCAAAGCCTCACCAGCTATCTTAGGGTTTAGGGTGAGGGGGGAGGATGGCACCCTTTTATATACCTTTCAAAATGAAAGGGAAACAGAAGTGAACCACTGTTCTTAGTGTAGGTACGCGAAGTCGAGGCGTACGTCGTCGCGGCAGCGACGACGGACGCCGAGACGAGCCCGTGACATCAAAGCCTCACCAGCTTAGTGTACGCGAAGTCGAGGCGGGCGTCGTCGCTGCAGCGACGACGGACGCTGAGACGAGTCCGTGACATCAGAGCCTCACCAGCTTAGTGTACGCGAAGTCGAGGCGGACATCGTCGCGGCAGCGACGACGGACGCCGAGACGAGCCCGTGACATCAGAGCGTCACCAGCTATCTTAGGGTTTAGGGTGGGGGGGAGGATGGCACCCTTTTATATACCTTTCAAAATGAAAGGGAAACATAAGTGAACCACTGTGCTTAGTGTAGGTACGCGAAGTCGAGGCGGACGTCGTCGCGGCAGCGACGACGGACGCCGAGACGAGCCCGTGACATCAAAGCCTCACCAGCTTAGTGTCTGCAAAGTCGAGGCGGACGTCGTCGCGGCAGCGACGACGGACGCCGAGACGAGCCCGTGACCTCAAAGCCTCACCAGCTATCTTAGGGTTTAGGGTGAGGGGGGAGGATGGCACCCTTTTATATACCTTTCAAAATGAAAGGGAAACAGAAGTGAACCACTGTTCTTAGTGTAGGTACGCGAAGTCGAGGCGTACGTCGTCGCGGCAGCGACGACGGACGCCGAGACGAGCCCGTGACATCAAAGCCTCACCAGCTTAGTGTACGCGAAGTCGAGGCGGGCGTCGTCGCTGCAGCGACGACGGACGCTGAGACGAGTCCGTGACATCAGAGCCTCACCAGCTTAGTGTACGCGAAGTCGAGGCGGACATCGTCGCGGCAGCGACGACGGACGCCGAGACGAGCCCGTGACATCAGAGCGTCACCAGCTATCTTAGGGTTTAGGGTGGGGGGGGAGGATGGCACCCTTTTATATACCTTTCAAAATGAAAGGGAAACAATAGTGAACCACTGTGCTTAGTGTAGGTACGCGAAGTCGAGGCGGACGTCGTCGCGGCAGCGACGACGGACGCCGAGACGAGCCCGTGACATCAAAGCCTCACCAGCTTAGTGTCTGCAAAGTCGAGGCGGACGTCGTCGCGGCAGCGACGACGGACGCCGAGACGAGCCCGTGACCTCAAAGCCTCACCAGCTATCTTAGGGTTTAGGGTGAGGGGGGAGGATGGCACCCTTTTATATACCTTTCAAAATGAAAGGGAAACAGAAGTGAACCACTGTTCTTAGTGTAGGTACGCGAAGTCGAGGCGTACGTCGTCGCGGCAGCGATGACGGACGCCGAGACGAGCCTGTGACATCAAAGCCTCACCAGCTTAGTGTACGCGAAGTCGATGCGGACGTCGTCGCGGCAGCGACGACGGACGCCGAGATGAGACCGTGACATCAAAGCCTCGCCAGCTTAGTGTACGCGAAGTCGAGGCGGACTTCTTCACGGCAGCGACGACGGACGCCGAGACGAGCCCGTGACATCAAAGCCTCACCAGATTAGTGTACGCGAAGTCGAGGCGGACGTCGTCGCGGCAGCGAAGACGGACGCCGAGATGAGACCGTGACATCAAAGCCTCACCAGCTTAGTGTACGCGAAGTCGAGGCGGACGTCGTCGCGGCAGCGACGACGGACGCCGAGACGAGCCCGTGACATCAGAGCCTCACCAGCTTAGTGTACGCGAAGTCGAGGCGGACGTCGTCGCGGCAGCGACGACGGACGCCGAGACGAGCCCGTGACATCAAAGCCTCACCATCTTAGTGTACGCGAAGTCGAGGCGGACTTCGTCGCGGCAGCGACGACGGACGCCGAGACGAGCCCGTGACATAAGAGCCTCACCAGCTTACTGTACGAGAAGTCGAGGCGGACGTCGTCGCGGCAACGACGACGGACGCAGAGACGAGCCCGTGACATCAAAGCCTCACCAGCTTAGTGTACGCGAAGTCGAGGCGGACGTCGACGCGGAAGCGACGACGGACGCCGAGACGAGCCCGTGACATCAGAGGCTCACCAGCTATCTTAGGGTTTAGGGTGGGGGGGGAGGATGGCACCCTTTTATATACCTTTCAAAATGAAAGGGAAACAGAAGTGAACCACTGTGCTTAGTGTAGGTACGCGAAGTCGAGGCATACGTCGTCGCGGCATTGACGACGGACGCCGAGACGAGCCCGTGACATCAATGCCTCTCCAGCTTAGTGTACGCGAAGATGAGGCAGACGTCGTCGCGGCAGCGACGACGGACGCCGAGATGAGACTGTGACATCAAAGCCTCACCAGCTTAGTGTACGCGAAGTCGAGGCGGACGTCGTCGCGGCAGCGACGACGGACGCTGAGACGAGCCCGTGACATCATTGCCTCACCAGCTTAGTGTACGCGAAGTCGAGGCGGACGTCGTCGCGGCAGCGACGACGGACGCCGAGACGAGCCCGTGTCATCAAAGCCTCACCATTTTAGTGTACGCGAAGTCGAGGCGGACGTTGTCGCGGCAGCAACGACGGACGCCGAGACGAGCCCGTGACATAAGAGCCTCACCAGCTTACTGTACGAGAAGTCGAGGCCGACGTCGTCGCGGCAACGACGACGGACGCAGAGACAAGCCCGTGACATCAAAGCCTCACCAGCTTGGTGTACGCGAAGTTGAGGCGGACGTCGTCGCGGCAGCGACGACGGATGCTGAGACGAGCCCGTGACATCAGAGCCTCACCAGCTATCTTACGGTTTAGGTCGGGGGGGGGGGTGGGAGGATGGCACCCTTTTATATACCATTCGAAATGAAAGGGAAACAGAAGTGAACCACTGTGCTTAGTGTAGGTACGCGAAGGCGAGGCGGACGTCGTCGCGGCAGCGATGACGGACGCCGAGACGAGCCTGTGACATCAAAGCCTCACCAGCTTAGTGTACGCGAAGTCGAGGCGGACTTCGTCACGGCAGCGACGACGGACGGCGAGACGAGCCCGTGAAATCAGAGCCTCACCAGCTTAGTGTACGCGAAGTCGAGGTGGACGTCGTCGCGGCAGCGACGACGGACGCCGAGACGAGCCCGTGACATCAAAGCCTCACCATATTAGTGTACACGAAGTCGAGGCGGACATCGTCGCGGCAGCGATGACGAACGTCGAGACGAGCCAGTGACATTAGAGCCTCACCAGCTATCTTAGGGTTTAGGGTGGGGGGGAGGATGGCACCCTTTTATATACCTTTCAAAATGGAAGGGAAACAGAAGTGAACCACTGTGCTTAGTGTAGGTACGCGAAGTTGAGGCGGACGTCGCCGCGGCAGCGACGACTGACGCCGAGACGAGCCCGTGACATCAAACCCTCACCAGCTTAGTGTACGCGAAGTCTAGGAGGAATTCGTCGCGGCAGCGACGACGGACGCCGAGACGAGCTCGTGACATCAGAGCCTCACCAGCTTAGTGTACGCGAAGTCGAGGCGGACGTCGTCGCGGAAGCGACGATGAACGCCGAGACGAGCCCGTGACATCAAAGCCTCACCAGCTTAGTGTACGCGAAGTCGAGGCGGACATCGTCGCGGCAGCGATGACGAACGTCGAGAGGAGCCAGTGACATCAGAGCCTCACCAGCTATCTTAGGGTTTAGGGTGGGGGGGAGGATGGCACCCTTTTATATACCTTTCAAAATGGAAGGGAAACAAAAGTGATCCACTGTGGTTAGTGTAGGTACGCGAAGTCGAGGCGCACGTCGTCGTGGCAGCGACGACGGACGCCGAGACGAGCCCGTGAAATCAAAGCCTCACCATCTTAGTGTAAGCGAAGTCGAGGCAGACTTCGTCGCGGCAGCGACGACGGACGCCGAGACGAGCTCGTGACATCAGAGCCACACCAGCTTAGTGTACGCAAAGTTGAGGCGGGCGTCGTCGCTACAGCGACGACGGACGCTGAGACGAGTCCGTGACATCAGAGCCTCACCAGCTTAGTGTACGCGAAGTCGAGGCGGACGTCGTCGCGGCAGCGACGACGGACACCGAGACGAGCCCGTGACATCAGAGCGTCACCAGCTATCTTAGGGTTAAGGTGGGGGGGAGGATGGCACCCTTTTATATACCTTTCAAAATGAAAGGGAAACATAAGTGAACCACTGTGCTTAGTGTAGGTACGCGAAGTTGAGGCGGACGTCGTCGCGGCAGCGACGACGGACGCCGAGACGAGCCCGTGACCTCAAAGCCTCACCAACTATCTTAGGGTTTATGGTGAGGGGGGAGGATGGCACCATTTTATATACCTTTCAAAATGAAAGGGAAACAGAAGTGAACCACTGTTCTTAGTGTAGGTACGCGAAGTCGAGGCGTACGTTGTCGCGGCAGCGACGACGGACGCCGAGACGAGCCCGTGACATCAAAGCCTCACCAGCTTAGTGTACGCGAAGTCGAGGCGGACGTCGTCGCGGCAGCGACGACGGACGCCGAGATGAGACCGTGACATCAAAGCCTCACCAGCTTAGTGTACGCGAAGTCGAGCTGGACGTCGTTGCGGCAGCGACGACGGACGCCGAGACGAGCCCGTGACATCAGAGCCTCACCAGCTTAGTGTACGCGAAGTCGAGGCGGACGTCGTCGCGGCCTCGACGACGGACGCCGAGACGAGCCCGTGACATCAAAGCCTCACCATCTTAGTGTACGCGAAGTCGAGGCGGACGTCGTCGCGGCAGCAACGACGGACGCCGAGACGAGCCCGTGACATAAGAGCCTCACCAGCTTACTGTACGAGAAGTCTAGGCGGACGTCGTCGCGGCAACGACGACGGACGTAGAGACGAGCCCGTGACATCAAAGCCTCACCAGCTTAGTGTACGCGAAGTCTAGGAGGAATTTGTCGCGGCAGCGACGACGGACGCCGAGACGAGCTCGTGACATCAGAGCCTCACCAGCTTAGTGTACGCGAAGTCGAGGCGGACGTCGTCGCGGAAGCGACGATGAACGCCGAGACGAGCCCGTGACATCAAAGCCTCACCAGCTTAGTGTACGCGAAGTCGAGGCGGACATCGTCGCGGCAGCGATGACGAACGTCGAGACGAGCCAGTGACATCAGAGCCTCACCAGCTATCTTAGGGTTTAGGGTGGGGGGGAGGATGGCACCCTTTTATATACCTATCAAAATGAAAGGGAAACAAAAGTGATCCACTGTGGTTAGTGTAGGTACGCGAAGTCGAGGCGCACGTCGTCGTGGCAGCGACGACGGACGCCGAGACGAGCCCGTGAAATCAAAGCCTCACCATCTTAGTGTAAGCGAAGTCGAGGCAGACTTCGTCGCGGCAGCGACGACGGACGCCGAGACGAGCTCATGACATCAGAGCCACACCAGCTTAGTGTACGCGAAGTTGAGGCGGGCGTCGTCGCTACAGCGACGACGGACGCTGAGACGAGTCCGTGACATCAGAGCCTCACCAGCTTAGTGTACGCGAAGTCGAGGCGGACGTCGTCGCGGCAGCGACGACGGACACCGAGACGAGCCCGTGACATCAGAGCGTCACCAGCTATCTTAGGGTTTAGGGTGGGGGGGAGGATGGCACCCTTTTATATACCTTTCAAAATGAAAGGGAAACATAAGTGAACCACTGTGCTTAGTGTAGGTACGCGAAGTTGAGGCGGACGTCGTCGCGGCAGCGACGACGGACGCCGAGACGAGCCCGTGACATCAAAGCCTCACCATATTAGTGTACACGAAGTCGAGGCGGACATCGTCGCGGCAGCGATGACGAACGTCGAGACGAGCCAGTGACATTAGAGCCTCACCAGCTATCTTAGGGTTTAGGGTGGGGGGGAGGATGGCACCCTTTTATATACCTTTCAAAATGGAAGGGAAACAGAAGTGAACCACTGTGCTTAGTGTAGGTACGCGAAGTTGAGGCGGACGTCGCCGCGGCAGCGACGACTGACGCCGAGACGAGCCCGTGACATCAAACCCTCACCAGCTTAGTGTACGCGAAGTCTAGGAGGAATTCGTCGCGGCAGCGACGACGGACGCCGAGACGAGCTCGTGACATCAGAGCCTCACCAGCTTAGTGTACGCGAAGTCGAGGCGGACGTCGTCGCGGAAGCGACGATGAACGCCGAGACGAGCCCGTGACATCAAAGCCTCACCAGCTTAGTGTACGCGAAGTCGAGGCGGACATCGTCGCGGCAGCGATGACGAACGTCGAGAGGAGCCAGTGACATCAGAGCCTCACCAGCTATCTTAGGGTTTAGGGTGGGGGGGAGGATGGCACCCTTTTATATACCTTTCAAAATGGAAGGGAAACAAAAGTGATCCACTGTGGTTAGTGTAGGTACGCGAAGTCGAGGCGCACGTCGTCGTGGCAGCGACGACGGACGCCGAGACGAGCCCGTGAAATCAAAGCCTCACCATCTTAGTGTAAGCGAAGTCGAGGCAGACTTCGTCGCGGCAGCGACGACGGACGCCGAGACGAGCTCGTGACATCAGAGCCACACCAGCTTAGTGTACGCAAAGTTGAGGCGGGCGTCGTCGCTACAGCGACGACGGACGCTGAGACGAGTCCGTGACATCAGAGCCTCACCAGCTTAGTGTACGCGAAGTCGAGGCGGACGTCGTCGCGGCAGCGACGACGGACACCGAGACGAGCCCGTGACATCAGAGCGTCACCAGCTATCTTAGGGTTAAGGTGGGGGGGAGGATGGCACCCTTTTATATACCTTTCAAAATGAAAGGGAAACATAAGTGAACCACTGTGCTTAGTGTAGGTACGCGAAGTTGAGGCGGACGTCGTCGCGGCAGCGACGACGGACGCCGAGACGAGCCCGTGACCTCAAAGCCTCACCAACTATCTTAGGGTTTATGGTGAGGGGGGAGGATGGCACCATTTTATATACCTTTCAAAATGAAAGGGAAACAGAAGTGAACCACTGTTCTTAGTGTAGGTACGCGAAGTCGAGGCGTACGTTGTCGCGGCAGCGACGACGGACGCCGAGACGAGCCCGTGACATCAAAGCCTCACCAGCTTAGTGTACGCGAAGTCGAGGCGGACGTCGTCGCGGCAGCGACGACGGACGCCGAGATGAGACCGTGACATCAAAGCCTCACCAGCTTAGTGTACGCGAAGTCGAGCTGGACGTCGTTGCGGCAGCGACGACGGACGCCGAGACGAGCCCGTGACATCAGAGCCTCACCAGCTTAGTGTACGCGAAGTCGAGGCGGACGTCGTCGCGGCCTCGACGACGGACGCCGAGACGAGCCCGTGACATCAAAGCCTCACCATCTTAGTGTACGCGAAGTCGAGGCGGACGTCGTCGCGGCAGCAACGACGGACGCCGAGACGAGCCCGTGACATAAGAGCCTCACCAGCTTACTGTACGAGAAGTCTAGGCGGACGTCGTCGCGGCAACGACGACGGACGTAGAGACGAGCCCGTGACATCAAAGCCTCACCAGCTTAGTGTACGCGAAGTCTAGGAGGAATTTGTCGCGGCAGCGACGACGGACGCCGAGACGAGCTCGTGACATCAGAGCCTCACCAGCTTAGTGTACGCGAAGTCGAGGCGGACGTCGTCGCGGAAGCGACGATGAACGCCGAGACGAGCCCGTGACATCAAAGCCTCACCAGCTTAGTGTACGCGAAGTCGAGGCGGACATCGTCGCGGCAGCGATGACGAACGTCGAGACGAGCCAGTGACATCAGAGCCTCACCAGCTATCTTAGGGTTTAGGGTGGGGGGGAGGATGGCACCCTTTTATATACCTATCAAAATGAAAGGGAAACAAAAGTGATCCACTGTGGTTAGTGTAGGTACGCGAAGTCGAGGCGCACGTCGTCGTGGCAGCGACGACGGACGCCGAGACGAGCCCGTGAAATCAAAGCCTCACCATCTTAGTGTAAGCGAAGTCGAGGCAGACTTCGTCGCGGCAGCGACGACGGACGCCGAGACGAGCTCATGACATCAGAGCCACACCAGCTTAGTGTACGCGAAGTTGAGGCGGGCGTCGTCGCTACAGCGACGACGGACGCTGAGACGAGTCCGTGACATCAGAGCCTCACCAGCTTAGTGTACGCGAAGTCGAGGCGGACGTCGTCGCGGCAGCGACGACGGACACCGAGACGAGCCCGTGACATCAGAGCGTCACCAGCTATCTTAGGGTTTAGGGTGGGGGGGAGGATGGCACCCTTTTATATACCTTTCAAAATGAAAGGGAAACATAAGTGAACCACTGTGCTTAGTGTAGGTACGCGAAGTTGAGGCGGACGTCGTCGCGGCAGCGACGACGGACGCCGAGACGAGCCCGTGACCTCAAAGCCTCACCAACTATCTTAGGGTTTATGGTGAGGGGGGAGGATGGCACCATTTTATATACCTTTCAAAATGAAAGGGAAACAGAAGTGAACCACTGTTCTTAGTGTAGGTACGCGAAGTCGAGGCGTACGTTGTTGCGGCAGCGACGACGGACGCCGAGACGAGCCCGTGACATCAAAGCCTCACCAGCTTAGTGTACGCGAAGTCGAGGCGGACGTCGTCGCGGCAGCGACGACGGACGCCGAGATGAGACCGTGACATCAAAGCCTCACCAGCTTAGTGTACGCGAAGTCGAGCTGGACGTCGTTGCGGCAGCGACAACGGACGCCGAGACGAGCCCGTGACATCAGAGCCTCACCAGCTTAGTGTACGCGAAGTCGAGGCGGACATCGTCGCGGCAGCGACGACGGACGCCGAGACGAGCCCGTGACATGAAAGCCTCACCATCTTAGTGTACGCGAAGTCGAGGCGGACGTCGTCGCGGCAGCAACGACGGACGCCGAGACGAGCCCGTGACTTAAGAGCCTCACCAGCTTACTGTACGAGAAGTCTAGGCGGACGTCGTCGCGGCAACGACGACGGACGCAGAGACGAGCCCGTGACATCAAAGCCTCACCAGCTTGGTGTACGCGAAGTCGAGGCGGACGTCGTCGCGGCAACGACGACGGACGCTGAGACGAGCCCGTGACATCAGAGGCTCACTAGCTATCTTACGGTTTAGGTCGGGGGGGGTGGGAGGATGGCACCCTTTTATATACCTTTCAAAATGAAACGGAAACAGAAGTGAACCACTGTGCTTAGTGTAGGTACGCGAAGGCGAGGCGGAAGTCGCGGCAGCGACGACGGACGCCGAGACGAGCCTGTGACATCAATGCCTCACCAGCTTAGTGTACGCGAAGTCGAGGAGGACTTCGTCACGGCAGCGACGACGGACGGCGAGACGAGCCCGTGACATCAGAGCCTCACCCGCTTAGTGTACGCGAAGTCGAGGCGGACGTCGTCGCGGCAGCAACGACGGACGCCGAGACGAGCCTGTGACATCAGAGCCTCACCAGCTTTGTGTACGCGAAGTCAAGGCGGACGTCATCGCGGCAGCGACGACAGACGCCGAGACGAGCCCGTGACATCAAAGCCTTACCATCTTAATGTACGCGAAGTCGAGGAGGACGTCGTCGCGGCAACGACGACGGACGCAGAGACGAGCCCGTGACATCAAAGCCTCACCAGCTTGGTGTACGCGAAGTCGAGGCGGACGTCGTCGCGGCAGCGACGACGGATGCTGAGACGAGCCTGTGACATCATAGCCTCACCAGCTATCTTACGGTTTAGGTCGGGGGGGCGGGGGGGTGGGAGGATGGCACCCTTTTATATACCTTTCAAAATGAAATGGAAACAGAAGTGAACCACTGTGCTTAGTGTAGGTACGCGGAGGCGAGGCGGACGTCGTCGCGGCAGCGACGACGAACGCCGAGACGAGCCTGTGACTTCAAAGCCTCACCAGCTTAGTGTATGCGAAGTCGAGGCGGACTTCGTCACGGCAGTGACGACGGACGGCGAGACGAGCCCGTGACATCAGAGCCTCACCAGCTTAGTGTACGCGAAGTCGAGGCGGACGTCGTCGCGGCAGCGACGACTGACGCCGAGACGAGCCCGTGACATCAGAGCCTCACCAGCTTTGTGTACGCGAAGTCGAGGCGGACGTCGTCGCGGCAGCGACGCCAGATGCCGAGACGAGCCCGTGACATCAGCGGCTCACCAACTATCTTAGGGTTTAGGGTGGGGGGGGAGGATGGCACCCTTTTATATACCTTTCAAAATGAAAGGGAAACAGAAGTGAACCACTGTGCTTAGTGTAGGTACGCGAAGTTGAGGCGGACGTCGTCGCGGCAGCGACGACGGACGCCGAGACGAGCCTGTGACATCAAAGCCTCACCAGCTTAGTGTACGCGAAGTCGAGGAGGAAGTCGTCGCGGCAGCGACGACGGACGCCGAGACGAGCCCGTGAAATTAGAGCCTCACCAGCTTAGTGTACGCGAAGTCGAGGCGGACGTCGTCGCGGCAGCGGCGACGAATGCCGAGAAGAGCCTGTGACATCAAAGCCTCACCAGCTTGGTGTACGCGAAGTCGAGGCGGACGTCGTCGCGGCAACGACGACGGACGCTGAGACGAGCCCGTGACATCAGAGGCTCACCAGCTATCTTACGGTTTAGGTCGGGGGGGGTGGGAGGATGGCACCCTTTTATATACCTTTCAAAATGAAACGGAAACAGAAGTGAACCACTGTGCTTAGTGTAGGTACGCGAAGGCGAGGCGGAAGTCGCGGCAGCGACGACGGACGCCGAGACGAGCCTGTGACATCAATGCCTCACCAGCTTAGTGTACGCGAAGTCGAGGAGGACTTCGTCACGGCAGCGACGACGGACGGCGAGACGAGCCCGTGACATCTGAGCCTCACCCGCTTAGTGTACGCGAAGTCGAGGCGGACGTCGTCGCGGCAGCAACGACGGACGCCGAGACGAGCCTGTGACATCAGAGCCTCACCAGCTTTGTGTACGCGAAGTCGAGGCGGACGTCATCGCGGCAGCGACGACAGACGCCGAGACGAGCCCGTGACATCAAAGCCTTACCATCTTAGTGTACGCGAAGTCGAGGCGGACGTCGTCGCGGCAACGACGACGGACGCGGAGACGAGCCCGTGACATCAAAGCCTCACCAGCTTGGTGTACGCGAAGTCGAGGCGGACGTCGTCGCGGCAGCGACGACGGATGCTGAGACGAGCCCGTGACATCATAGCCTCACCAGCTATCTTACGGTTTAGGTCGGGGGGGCGGGGGGGTGGGGGGATGGCACCCTTTTATATACCTTTCAAAATGAAATGGAAACAGAAGTGAACCACTGTGCTTAGTGTAGGTACGCGGAGGCGAGGCGGACGTCGTCGCGGCAGCGACGACGGACGCCGAGACGAGCCTGTGACTTCAAAGCCTCACCAGCTTAGTGTATGCGAAGTCGAGGCGGACTTCGTCACGGCAGCGACGACGGACGGCGAGACGAGCCCGTGACATCAGAGCCTCACCAGCTTAGTGTACGCGAAGTCGAGGCGGACGTCGTCGCGGCAGCGACGACTGACGCCGAGACGAGCCCGTGACATCAGAGCCTCACCAGCTTTGTGTACGCGAAGTCGAGGCGGACGTCGTCGCGGCAGCGACGCCAGATGCCGAGACGAGCCCGTGACATCAGCGGCTCACCAGCTATCTTAGGGTTTAGGGTGGGGGGGGAGGATGGCACCCTTTTATATACCTTTCAAAATTAAAGGGAAACAGAAGTGAACCACTGTGCTTAGTGTAGGTACGCGAAGTTGAGGCGGACGTCGTCGCGGCAGCGACGACGGACGCCGAGACGAGCCTGTGACATCAAAGCCTCACCAGCTTAGTGAACGCGAAGTCGAGGAGGAAGTCGTCGCGGCAGCGACGACGGACGCCGAGACGAGCCCGTGACATCAGAGCCTCACCAGCTTAGTGTATGCGAAGTCGAGGCGGACGTCGTCGCGGCAGCGGCGACGAATGCCGAGAAGAGCCTGTGACATCAAAGCCTCACCAGCTTGGTGTACGCGAAGTCGAGGCGGACGTCGTCGCGGCAACGACGACGGACGCTGAGACGAGCCCGTGACATCAGAGGCTCACCAGCTATCTTACGGTTTAGGTCGGGGGGGGTGGGAGGATGGCACCCTTTTATATACCTTTCAAAATGAAACGGAAACAGAAGTGAACCACTGTGCTTAGTGTAGGTACGCGGAGGCGAGGCGGACGTCGTCGCGGCAGCGACGACGAACGCCGAGACGAGCCTGTGACTTCAAAGCCTCACCAGCTTAGTGTACGCGAAGTCGAGGCGGACTTCGTCATGGCAGTGACGACGGACGGCGAGACGAGCCCGTGACATCAGAGCCTCACCAGCTTAGTGTACGCGAAGTCGAGGCGGACGTCGTCGCGGCAGCGACGACTGACGCCGAGACGAGCCCATGACATCAGAGCCTCACCAGCTTTGTGTACGCGAAGTCGAGGCGGACGTCGTCGCGGCAGCGACGCCAGATGCCGAGACGAGCCCGTGACATCAGCGGCTCACCAACTATCTTAGGGTTTAGGGTGGGGGGGGAGGATGGCACCCTTTTATATACCTTTCAAAATGAAAGGGAAACAGAAGTGAACCACTGTGCTTAGTGTAGGTACGCGAAGTTGAGGCGGACGTCGTCGCGGCAGCGACGACGGACGCCGAGACGAGCCTGTGACATCAAAGCCTCACCAGCTTAGTGTACGCGAAGTCGAGGAGGAAGTCGTCGCGGCAGCGACGACGGACGCCGAGACGAGCCCGTGACATTAGAGCCTCACCAGCTTAGTGTACGCGAAGTCGAGGCGGACGTCGTCGCGGCAGCGGCGACGAATGCCGAGAAGAGCCTGTGACATCAAAGCCTCACCAGCTTGGTGTACGCGAAGTCGAGGCGGACGTCGTCGCGGCAACGACGACGGACGCTGAGACGAGCCCGTGACATCAGAGGCTCACCAGCTATCTTACGGTTTAGGTCGGGGGGGGTGGGAGGATGGCACCCTTTTATATACCTTTCAAAATGAAACGGAAACAGAAGTGAACCACTGTGCTTAGTGTAGGTACGCGAAGGCGAGGCGGAAGTCGCGGCAGCGACGACGGACGCCGAGACGAGCCTGTGACATCAATGCCTCACCAGCTTAGTGTACGCGAAGTCGAGGAGGACTTCGTCACGGCAGCGACGACGGACGGCGAGACGAGCCCGTGACATCTGAGCCTCACCCGCTTAGTGTACGCGAAGTCGAGGCGGACGTCGTCGCGGCAGCAACGACGGACGCCGAGACGAGCCTGTGACATCAGAGCCTCACCAGCTTTGTGTACGCGAAGTCGAGGCGGACGTCATCGCGGCAGCGACGACAGACGCCGAGACGAGCCCGTGACATCAAAGCCTTACCATCTTAGTGTACGCGAAGTCGAGGCGGACGTCGTCGCGGCAACGACGACGGACGCGGAGACGAGCCCGTGACATCAAAGCCTCACCAGCTTGGTGTACGCGAAGTCGAGGCGGACGTCGTCGCGGCAGCGATGACGGATGCTGAGACGAGCCCGTGACATCATAGCCTCACCAGCTATCTTACGGTTTAGGTCGGGGGGGCGGGGGGGTGGGAGGATGGCACCCTTTTATATACCTTTCAAAATGAAATGGAAACAGAAGTGAACCACTGTGCTTAGTGTAGGTACGCAGAGGCGAGGCGGACGTCGTCGCGGCAGCGACGACGGACGCCGAGACGAGCCTGTGACTTCAAAGCCTCACCAGCTTAGTGTATGCGAAGTCGAGGCGGACTTCGTCACGGCAGCGACGACGGACGGCGAGACGAGCCCGTGACATCAGAGCCTCACCAGCTTACTGTACGCGAAGTCGAGGCGGACGTCGTCGCGGCAGCGACGACTGACGCCGAGACGAGCCCGTGACATCAGAGCCTCACCAGCTTTGTGTACGCGAAGTCGAGGCGGACGTCGTCGCGGCAGCGACGCCAGATGCCGAGACGAGCCCGTGACATCAGCGGCTCACCAGCTATCTTAGGGTTTAGGGTGGGGGGGGGAGGATGGCACCCTTTTATATACCTTTCAAAATGAAAGGGAAACAGAAGTGAACCACTGTGCTTAGTGTAGGTACGCGAAGTTGAGGCGGACGTCGTCGCGGCAGCGACGACGGACGCCGAGACGAGCCTGTGACATCAAAGCCTCACCAGCTTAGTGAACGCGAAGTCGAGGAGGAAGTCGTCGCGGCAGCGACGACGGACGCCGAGACGAGCCCGTGACATCAGAGCCTCACCAGCTTAGAGTATGCGAAGTCGAGGCGGACGTCGTCGCGGCAGCGGCGACGAATGCCGAGAAGAGCCTGTGACATCAAAGCCTCACCAGCTTGGTGTACGCGAAGTCGAGGCGGACGTCGTCGCGGCAACGACGACGGACGCTGAGACGAGCCCGTGACATCAGAGGCTCACCAGCTATCTTACGGTTTAGGTCGGGGGGGGGGGGGGGTGGGAGGATGGCACCCTTTTATATACCTTTCAAAATGAAACGGAAACAGAGGTGAACCACTGTGCTTAGTGTAGGTACGCGAAGGCGAGGCGGAAGTCGCGGCAGCGACAACGGACGCCGAGACGAGCCTGTGACATCAATGCCTCACCAGCTTAGTGTACGCGAAGTCGAGGAGGACTTCGTCACGGCAGCGACGACGGACGGCGAGACGAGCCCGTGACATCTGAGCCTCACCCGCTTAGTGTACGCGAAGTCGAGGCGGACGTCGTCGCGGCAGCAACGACGGACGCCGAGACGAGCCTGTGACATCAGAGCCTCACCAGCTTTGTGTACGCGAAGTCGAGGCGGACGTCATCGCGGCAGCGACGACAGACGCCGAGACGAGCCCGTGACATCAAAGCCTTACCATCTTAGTGTACGCGAAGTCGAGGCGGACGTCGTCGCGGCAACGACGACGGACGCAGAGACGAGCCCGTGACATCAAAGCCTCACCAGCTTGGTGTACGCGAAGTCGAGGAGGACGTCGTCGCGGCAGCGACGACGGATGCTGAGACGAGCCCGTGACATCATAGCCTCACCAGCTATCTTACGGTTTAGGTCGGGGGGCGGGGGGGTGGGAGGATGGCACCCTTTTATATACCTTTCAAAATGAAATGGAAACAGAAGTGAACCACTGTGCTTAGCGTAGGTACGCGGAGGCGAGGCGGACGTCGTCGCGGCAGCGACGACGGACGCCGAGACGAGCCAGTGACTTTAAAGCCTCACCAGCTTAGTGTATGCGAAGTCGAGGCGGACTTCGTCACGGCAGCGACGATGGACGGCGAGACGAGCCCGTGACATCAGAGCCTCACCAGCTTAGTGTACGCGAAGTCGAGGCGGACGTCGTCGCGGCAGCGACGACTGACGCCGAGACGAGCCTGTGACATCAGAGCCTCACCAGCTTTGTGTACGCGAAGTCGAGGCGGACGTCGTCGCGGCAGCGACGCCAGACGCCGAGACGAGCCCGTGACATCAGCGGCTCACCATCTATCTTAGGGTTTAGGGTGGGGGGGGAGGATGGCATCCTTTTATATACCTTTCAAAATGAAAGGGAAACAGAAGTGAACCACTGTGCTTAGTGTAGGTACGCGAAGTTGAGGCGGACGTCGTCGCGGCAGCGACGACGGACGCCGAGACGAGCCTGTGACATCACAGCCTCACCAGCTTAGTGTACGCGAAGTCGAGGAGGAATTCGTCGCGGCAGCGACGACGGACGCCGAGACAAGCCCGTGACATCAGAGCCTCACCAGCTTAGTGTACGCGAAGTCGAGGCGGACGTCGTCGCGGCAGCGGCGACGAATGCCGAGAAGAGCCTGTGACATCAAAGCCTCACCAGCTTAGTGTACGCGAAGTCGAGGCGGACGTCGTCGCGGCAGCGACGACGAACGTCGAGACGAGCCCGTGACATCAGAGCCTCACCAGCAACTTAGGTTTAGGGTCGGGGGGGGGGGAGGATGGCACCCTTTTATATACCTTTCAAAATGAAAGGGAAACAAAAGTGAACCACTGTGGTTAGTGTAGGTACGCGAAGTGGAGGCAGACGTCGTCGCGGCAGCGACGACGGACGCCGAGACGAGCCCGTGAAATCAAAGCCTCACCATCTTAGTGTAAGCGACGTCGAGGCAGACTTCGTCGCGGCAGCGACGACGGACGTCGAGACGAGCTCGTGACAACAGAGCCACGCCAGCTTAGTGTACGCGAAGTCGAGGCGGACGTCGTCGCGGCAGCGACGACGGACGCCGAGACGAGCTGGTGACATCAGAGCGTCACCAGCTATCTTAGGGTTTAGGGTGGGGGGAGGATGGCACCCTTTTATATACCTTTCAAAATGAAAGGGAAACATAAGTGAACCACTGTGCTTAGTGTAGGTACGCGAAGTCGAGGCGGACGTCATCGCGGCAGCGACGACGGACGGCGAGACGAGCCCGTGACATCAAAGCCTCACCAGCTTAGTGTCCGCAAAGTCGAGGCGGACGTCGTCGCGGCAGCGACGACAGACACCGAGACGAGCCCGTGACATTAGAGGCTCACCAGCTATCTTAGGGTTTAGGGTGGGGGGGAGGATGGCACCCTTTTATATACCTTTCAAAATTAAAGGGAAACAGAAGTGAACCACTACGCTTAGTGTAGGTACGCGAAGTTGAGGCGGACGTCGTCGCGGCAGCAACAACGGACGGCGAGACGAGCCCGTGACATCAAAGCCTCACCAGCTTAGTGTACGCGAAGTCGAGGAGGAAGTCGTCGCGGCAGCGACGACGGACGCCGAGACGAGCCCGTGACATCAGAGCCTCACCAGCTTAGTGTACGCGAAGTCGAGGCGGACGTCGTCGCGGCAGCGACGACGAACGCCGAGACGAGCCTGTGACATCAAAGCCTCACCAGCTTAGTGTACGCGAAGTCGAGGCGGACGTCGTCGCGGCAGCGACGACGAACGTCGAGACGAGCCCGTGACATCAGAGCCTCACCAGCTATCTTAGGGTTTAGGGTGGGGGGGGGGGAGGATGGCACCCTTTTATATACCTTTCAAAATGAAAGGGAAAAAAAGTGAACCACTGTGGTTAGTGTAGGTACGCGAAGTTGAGGCGGACGTCGTCGCGGCAGCGACGACGGACGCCGAGACGAGCCCGTGAAATCAAAGCCTCACCATCTTAGTGTAAGCGAAGTCGAGGCAGACTTCGTCGCGGCAGCGACGACGGACGCCGAGACGAGCTCGTGACATCAGAGCCACACCAACTTAGTGTAAGCGAATTCGAGGCGTACGTCGTCGCGGCAGCGATGACGGACGCCGAGACGAGCCCGTGACATCAAAGCCTCACCAGCTTAGTGTACGCGAAGTCGAGGCGGACGTCGTCGTGGCAGCGACGACGGACGCCGAGACGAGCCCGTGACATCAAAGCCTCTGATAAGTAATTTCTCGTGCCTCCGATATGTAGTTTATCGTGCCTCTGATAAGTAAGTTCTCGTGCCTCCGATATGTAGGTGTTCGTGCCTCCGATATGTAAGTGCTCGTGTGTAACACCCTCGGTGTCTGTAACAGTAATCATTTTTGTTTAATGAAAATTACTATTGCTAATCTCACTTTGATCATCTTTGCATTTGATCACTCCAAAAACACTTTTGGTTGTTATTACAAATAATGTGATAAATAAAACATTGTCCAAAATTGTGGAACCAATTTTATTAAATGCCTAAAAATCAGTGGACCATGGTAGACCAACATTGGGTATTTATTGCAATATTCAAATATTGCAAACAATCCAAACCAGAGCCAAAACAGCACCAATTAACCATTGAAAATCATAAACAAATATTAAATGAATTTATATAACAACCAAAATTTTTGTGGCATCAAAATATTATGTAACAATAATATTGGAGCCAGTTACAAGTTTTACAAAAATGTTAAATCAACTAAAAAAATTAAAAACAGAAAATAAAAATAAAAGAAAACAAAAATAAATAAATAAAACCTATCTACCGCAAAGGGGCGAGGCCCACCCCTTTTTCCCTCCCCTCTCTCATGGGCCAGCCACCCCGGCCCAAACCGCCCCCTCCCCCCCCCCACGTCTTCTTCTTCCTATAGACAGGGAGGCGTGGCGCCCATCCCCCGGCTGCCCCCGCCGTGGGCGCCATGGAGGCCATCCACCGGCCGGCGTGGAGGCTATTTGAGGCCGCCCCCGAGCCCCTCCCAGAGGAAACCCTAGCTTCGCCCCCCGGATCTCCCCCCCTCCCCCCGTGGCCTCCCTCCTCTCCCCGCACGGGAGCAAGCCACGGCCGCTTCGCCTTCGCACCCCGGTCCACGGCGCCGCTGCCCGGCTCCCTGCTTCGGCGGCCCCCCGACCAGCGCAGCACCTCCCCTGCGCCATCCCTGTGAGCCCCCCCTCTGAATCCTCCCCTCGCCCTGTCGTTGTAGCCCCCCTCCCGATGTGCTCCCTGAGCCGCGGCGTCCGGCCTCGGCTGAGCCTGTGCTCGTCACCGCTTGGCCTTGCCGCGCCCGTTCCTCCCCTCCCCCGCTCGGCTCGCCGCCATTTTGGCCACCTGCACGGGCCGTAGCCGCCATGGCCGCTCCCGGTCCGCGCCCTGCCTTGACCTGGACACGCCCCAGCCGCGTCGCCCCTGTGCCGCGCGATCACGCGCGCGCGTGTGTCCACGCCTTGCTCCTCTCGGCGCCCCCCTTGGCCAGATTTGGTTCGCCGCCGGCGAGCCCGCACGGGTGGCCACAGGGCTAACCCCCTGTTAACCACCCCCCTTTGGCCTCTGACAAATGGGCCCGGCCATGCTTAATTAGGGGTTAATCCCCAATCAGTGTAATTCCACTATTAAGTTAACAACAAACTACCCCCTGGCCATATGACATGTGGCCCCCCACCTTTTAGTTAAATTTAAAATGATTTAATTACCTCACAGTGTATGACATATGGGTCCCACAGTTATTTGTTTAGTTATAATGATTTATAATAAATGCTCTATCTATGACATGTGGGCCCTCTGGAATATTAGTTATAAATTAAAATGTTTTATTAAAATGTAAGGCTGACATGTGGGACCCACTGGTCAGTAGGTCCCACTTGTCAGTGTTGACTGGTCAAACCTCCTATGGATAATGTTAGGATTTAAATAATAAAAATAATCAAGAAAATGATTTAAAATTGATTTAAACTTCAAAAATCAATATCTTTTAAACCGTAAGTCAGATTAAAAAACTTTATACCTGAAAATTGATCACAAAAATATAATGAATTCGAATACGCTATCCGGATACCCACCACACCCCCCTAACACAACGAACATCGACATCCCCCCTTCGGGCTGTCTGTCCGATAATTGCCCGATACCATAAAACTCTCCGGATGAATTTATTCTGAACACGAAAGTTGTTCACAATGGATCAACTAACACGGATACACGCTTCACATGTTTGTTAAAGATCCATGACACCTCCGGCATGATACCTTCCCCCTCCGGACACCCTGTCCGGTAATCACCCGGAGCTGACAGTTCATCCACGGATGAATTCCCGCTCCGTGCTACGTGTATCATACAACGTTAGAGCATCGTTAACATTTCATATGTCACGTCTTGTATTTGTATTGCTATTATTGTTGTGTATTTACTGTTTCTCCCTCCTCTTTTATTGTTCGGTAGTCTCGACGTCCGCTGCAGATGCCCCTGCGATCGACTACTTCGTCGACGACCGTACCTCTACCGTCGAGCTTACAGGCAAGCAGAGCCATTCTCTTCCCTAGATATTGCCTATCTTCACGTACATTTCTTTCACTTGGCATATGCTGCTGCTGCTACGTTACAATCCTATTCAATTGCATAGCCTGTTTTGTCACCCCTTGATGTACCTTTGTTGATCCTATGCTACCTTTTATATACATTATATTAGCAGTAAACCCTGCGCGTTGTTAGTCAATAGGATTAGATAGCGGGATGTGTTCACTCTTGGAGTGAATGCGGATACGACATATTACAACTGCTACAGGTACGGTTCAGAGCAGACACCGCTTCAGGCCCCTACCCCGGCTCTACCGAGCCACATCAAGTGTGAGCTATCGAGGAGTAATCCTTGTAATCCACTCGTTGCTGACTCTGTATAGCCGAACTAGGGTACTAAAATACGGTTGTCCTTACAGGTAAGAAGTCGGGTGACCCAACGGTTCCCGCGCAGGTTATCTTGGCGGAACGACAGGTCAGGTGTATTCCATCGGTGTGCGGCGGGCCTGGTACTGTTCGTGGCCGAAGGATTTCCTGTTGTACGAAAGTCGAGCTCTTCGGAGCAAACGCGAGAAAAGGTAAGGAGACGGTTCACCTTGTTGGTAACCGCATGAATTGGTGGGACGACAGGGCAGGCACCGACGTTACTGGTGGTCCTGACTACTGTCGTTGTCCGCGACTCATTCAGTAAGGGGCAACGATAACAGTTGTCTCGATAGAAAATTAATAAAATGCTTAACGGGTTCGGCGGATGACTTGCGTAGCCTTTTGGCTTGTACGCACTACCTATACGTGGGATTACGCGTTTGGGCGCCTCCGCATTGTAGCCTCGTTCGAAAGCTCTGGAAGACGTCCAGTTCAGCATTGCGGCAGGGACAGATCGCGCTGCGGCGTTGGAATTCACTCTCCTCGCAACGACCCAGAGAGCGAGGGGTGATAGGCCCATGACCCCCTTGCACTTAGGGCTGTAGACCGGCGGGGACCTCTCTGATGAGTCGTAGGATGGACTGCGTTGTGTTGGATAGCCTCGGTGGGGCATTCCCTAGCAAGGTGTACGCCACCCTGGAGATCCGAGCGTGTAGTGTCACACTAGTGCACCCCTGCAGGGAGTTTAATCTATTCGAATAGCCGTGTCCACGGTAACAGGACGCTTTATGCTGAAGCCAGATCCTATCACTACAAACTACTACTATTAAACTTTTGGTTCCGGGTTTTCTTCCTCGCGGGGATGTCGAGGAGGGGAACTCGGAGGCATTGCTAATTATTACAACTTATTATTATACAATGCTGCAACAACTTCTGCTGCATTGTTACTTTATGCTTTATACAAACTATTGGCTGATTCTTACCTCATGCTGCAAGACTCGTCGGAAGATGCTAGTCTTCGGTAGGCCTAGCTTCTTACCCTTATTCTGATTTCAACCTTGCAGTCAACTATATACAGCCTCCCTTTTTCCATTTGATACATGCATAAATGCTTAGTAGCGGACGTAAGACTCGCGGGTATGCTAGATACTCACCTTTGCTCTTATTAACCCTTTTCGCTTTGCCTGATCGGCCGCTGCAATCGACATTGGAGCCCAGGAGCAGGAGATTCCCGGAGGATCCTACTACGACGTCGAGTTCCCGTTGACCAGGTGTCAGAACCCTCTGTTAGGTAATGTGCTAGGATCAAGTAACCTTGCATCATGTCAAATTTTCAAAGGAAATCAACTTCAAAATCCAAATGGGAGAAGGAACACCCCCCAGATGAATTAATTCAAAAGGCCAGATAAAAATCTTCTCCAAAAATTCATGTTAGATTTTTGAAAAGTCTTATAAATGAGTGTGATCACCTATCAAGTGATGTGGGACCCACCCCATGCTCATAGATTTTTCAAATATTCAAACAGTGCCTTGGAATTAAAGAAATACCCCTATTTGATTTAACATTCAAATCATTTCAATTTTAAAAATGTTGAAAATTTATGAGTGGCTAGTCTATATTATTATGAGGCCACATAAAAGTTTTCAGCATTTAATAAAATGTCTAGCTATTTATTTTAGCTAAACAAAAAAAATGACAGAAAGAAAAACAGAAACAAAAAAAAGGAAAAGAAGGCTGACCTCAAATGGGCCCAACTCACCGAGGCAGCCCGGCCCAGGGACAAGGCCGTCTTCTTCCTCGCGCCAGGCAGGCTGCTGCCGCTGTAGCGAGCATGCCGTCGTCGCTGGACACCTCCTGCTTCCCTCCCCGTCCACGTAGTCGCGTCTGGAAGCATCCTGGAGCTGCCCCAGTTCATTCCCCCCCCCCTCCAGGAGCTCCCTCCTCTCCTCTCTCGCCCGTTTCATCGCCGCCCGAGAAGCACGCCGGAGCGCCGTCGAGCACACGCGTGGCCATTGACGCCTAGAAGCCCCAAGACTGTGTCCAAGCGCTTCTTCGTCGTCGTCTTCACCGACTTGCAGAAGGAATCGAGCCCGGAGCCCACGTAGACGCCGGATTCTTCCTCGAGTTCCCGCCGACCGCCGTGAAGGACTTCGTCGATTACGTCGCCGTTGAGCCACCCCAGCCCTCGCCACCACCTCTGCTGAGCTCCTGGTGAGCTTGGGGTCAAAACCCCTCACTTTTCCCCTTAGATTACTCCCTGTGGCCGTGAACGCCATGAGAGCCGAAGCTCCTCGCCGCCGGGATCCATGGCGAGGTCCACCCGTTGAGTAATCGAGCCCGCCTTGTTGTCCATCTTGTTCCCCGTGTTCTTCCTCGTCGAACCAGCCTAGCCTCGCCTCAAGTTGTGCCCTGGAGCCAAATCTCGATCATGGCCGTAGCTAGGTCGCCGCAAAAGTTGACGCCGGCGAGCGTACGGTGCACCCCAGTGCTTGGTTTTGGTCCCGTTCGACGCGCGCGAGTAAGAGCTTCAAGATGGTGGTCTTCGCGCTCCAAATGATGGCCGAATTCGCCCTCCCCGTGCAGCTCCGTCGCGGTCCAGTCGCCGGCGTTTAGCCGCCGGCGTGTCAGCTCTAACCCCCCCTGTTAAGCACCCAGTTAGTGACCCCTGGGTCACTGACCAGTGGGCCCAGTGGCTTAATTAAGCCATTGGATTAATTTAACCCACGAGTTAATTAAACCCAGCCACTGACAAGGTGGCCCCAAATGTCAGCCCCCCCCCTGACGTCAGCACCTGCGCAATAAATCATTTAAATGAATTTCCAGAGATTATTTGAATTAAAAGAATTCCAGAAATTCCAGAAAATACCCCAAACTTTGGAAATTCATAGAAAATTCATATTAACTCCAAATTGGACAAATAATATATGAAAAATGATCAGGAGAAAATTATCTTTCCAAATATGCAACTTTCAACTATGTTTGAGTTGAATTTAAATTGGGACCAGTAGCATATGTCATTTGGTTTATTTGAATTTAATTCAAATTCAAATCAAATGATCTTGCAACTTGGACCATGGAATTAAGCTACAATTCAACCACACTTCAGAGGCATATCATACACATTTGAAAAAAATTCAAAATGATCAATCAATGTCACATGCAACTTGGTAAATGTTGAATTCAAATGTGGAGTTTGAATTTGCAATTCAAATTGCAATATACTCCATTTAAATGGAATGCTCAACACATCAGTACCATGAACATCAACCTTTCAATCTTATTCATGTGATTGTGCATTGTACATCATGTTGATCCTATGATTTTCATGTTGCTGATAGACGTGGAGCCGGAGCCCGAGGTCACCCCCTTCGTTGAAGACCCCGAACCCGAACCTCGTCAGCAAGGCAAGCAAACCCCCATTGATCATGTCGATAAAATCCCACTTCCCTCTCATGTCTCGCTTATGCATTGTTTAGGATGATCACCATGCTTCGTTTCTACCGCATAGATGAACCCATTCCTTTGCATGACCTATCATTTTGTCACAGTAGTAAGCAAACCACAATCCTAGCAAATGTAGGAGTTGTTTGATATCATGTGGCCCCTGCAATGTTACTGCTTATTGCATGCTTAGTATGATACCATGTTGTTACTGTGATGTGAGTCGGGATGGGAATGATCATGTTGATGATGGTAGAAAAGTGTTGGTGAATCGACCCTAATACAAGGTGAACGATGAGAGGCTGTGTAGGAGTACACGATGGGTTGTCTCGTTGAACACCGCCCTAGTACGAGTTCTTGTGTGGTGATCCAAGATGAAGAGTACAACCACACATTGGGCTCACTGACCCCTCTCAACTTACTAACTCATCCCTTTCGATGTCCAGATGTCGCAATAGTTCGGAGTTCTGGTAGGTCTGCGGCCTGGATGCTAAGTGAGAGAACGGCTCATCCGAGACCGGCTTATGCACCACGCACACATCACTTGGGTCCACTTCGGTAAACCGGCCGGGTTCACGATTGTGGTAACCAACCCAAGTAGGTGGCTTTCTCGGACTAGATCGGCTATGAGGTAACAGTTGTGGTGAGCATCCTCGCCGACACCTCTTGAACGGTGTCGAGTACAAAGGCGGTAAATGATGATCATGTGTGTGTAGCGTTACACCCTTGCAAGGTTAACAAAACTATTCGAATAGCCGCGTCCGCGGTTATGGACTGCTTGGAAAGCTTAGCTTGATTATTAGATAACTTGAACCGGATACTTTTAAAACACACCAAGATAAGTGTGAGTGCTATGGCGTGCTTTCTCGTGGGGAAGTCGAGGAAGGCACCATAGTGGTGTATTGGTTGGAGAATGTAGTGGACTCGTGTACGCTTCTTACCTCAAAATCTGGTACTCGTAGTTCAGGATTAGCCAAGTCAAAGCTGGCACTTCTGCAAGTGAACCCCACCTCCCTTTACCTTGATACATGTGCATGAGTAGTATAGCTCCTATGTAAGTCTTGCTGAGTACGACTTTGTACTCACGTTTGCTTAATCTATGTTTTAGATGATGTCACTGACCCCGAAGGTGGCTTCTTCATCGAGCTGGACGACTGAAGACCAACTAGTCTAGCACCAGTCAGACGACTGGTTCCCTCGTGGAGGGCTTTGTGTTTAAATAAGGCTTCTTAAGCCATTTGTTAAACTTTTCTGTACTCAGACATAATTTGCTTCGGCTTGTAATGTAATGTTTGATCACATGTATGTGATCTCTGTGTGCACTCTATAAGAGTTATCAATAAAATTGTACACTTTGTAGAGAATTGCAATGGTACCTGCTGTTCATACAAGGCATGTGTGTTGCATGTATGTTTATAACATACATGTCTTTGTATGGGTTTTCGAGACCTTAGTTGTGTTCTGGCTGGCGGTCTTTCATACACCAAGTGGCCCTTAGATGTGCGCAGCTTGGGGCATCGCGATGCGATTGCTCGAGACTCCGTCTTGTGCACACTTTGTGGTATGATCGAGCCCGCCCTAAACCCCGACTAAGTGATCGGGCTGGAGTAAGTCTATGTAAGAGTTTTGAGATAGTCGATAATATGGTTGAGGCGACTTGTCTTTGAATATGGGAGTTCACCACCCATATCATTAGACTTGTGTGCGGACGATGAGGACCCATCTCAGTTGATCATCCGGCCTGGATGGGATGCCCCTCACGTACGATGCTTTCCGAGAATGTTCAGTGCTTGGCCTTGTCTGCTTAGACAAGTGGGTGCGGTTCTCGGCTCTCCATATGACTATGTCTTAGCTGTACTTGCATACGCTAACCCCGGGTCCCGACAGACTTGGTATCAGAGCAGGACTGACTGTAGGACTAGTAGCCTTGGCTGAAGTTGAGTCTAGCTTGCTATAGTTATATAGTTACTCTGGTATATAAGGGAATAAAGTAAGGCTTCTTTTTTCTCCTTACCCCTTCGTTCTGAGTTCTGAGTCACCCTCATCTTATTCTACGGGAAGATAGGACTAGGCTCTCCTCTGTCTGATTAGAACATCTCTTTGTTTGCTTCCTTGTAGCCGTAGGAAAGTTGTGATCGGTTTGTTAGAGTGGTTATGCTCCCTGTTTTATTACATCGTATGTAAGTGTTGTTTCCATGTTGGAAGAAATTGTCATTTCTTACAATTACAGTCGTTATGCTGTCCGAGTCATTCCAGGTTTATCTCATAATCTGATGCATTTGCAAACTCCTTTCTGTTTCAGATGGCAGATCTTCCCTCTCGGCAGATTGTTAGTTTGACCAGGTGCATCGGTGTGCGTGGCCATCCCGCCACGTTGATCGAGATGATGTCCTATGTGGGATATCGATGGTACCCTGAGTACACCGTCGAGGAGCAGTTCCACGACTTCAACCAGACGCAGTTCCACTGCATTGTCAGGATCTACCCGCACCACGTTGGAGTCACCCAGCCTATCCACTTTGGACATGGCATTGGCATTACCGAGAACATGGCTGTGCAGGATGCTGCATCCTCATGTATGACACTACTGAGAGAGGAGCACACTTTGCTGAGAGAGACTTCTTTCCGCTATATCCCTGCTGCACTTCCAGGAGAAGAGGGATATTACACCGGACTCTACTCAGATCACTCTGCAGAAGATCCCGCACTTCGGATGACTGCTAGGTTTGCTAGTGACAGATATCGTGATGCACGCGCTCTCCGTTTCGAGCTCCACGCCACCCGTGTTCGTCTGTATCGAGCACTGACACTTTTGGCACCCTTTGTGAGCGTTGGATCAGTTGAGCATGATGCGATCTACCCAGTGAGGACTCAGATGCCTTCTCGAGTTGCTTGGCCCGAGATTGGAGGCATTTATCCACCCCGTGGTCCTTTGCTTCCACCCTACGCTGGACCTAGGCCCCATCCTTGCCCAAATGGATATCAGGGTCCACAAGCCTCCGTGTTTTCCGATGGTCACCTCCAGCTACCGGGATACGCGGGTAACTTTTACGAGGACTACTATGGAGATGGAGATGAGTGAGACCGCCTGTGGTCTTACTTATTGATGATGTAGTAGTATCTTAGTATATTGTATGCAAGGTGTCTAAGTTCCAGAGGCTTAGATAAATAATGTATACACTACAAGAAATCGGGTCTATTGCAACAACTGCATTCGTGGCAATAAGTGTTGATTTGTGGCAATAGGTACGTATTGCCACGACATGACTTTCGTTGCCAAGCGTTGCGATAAGGCACATGGTAATAGGTTATTGCCACAAACAATAAATTGTGGCAAGAACGCGTGATGTTGCAATGATGATGTGGCAAGTTGCCACATTTTTTTCTGTAGTGACATGCGTTTGTTGCCACAAGTTGGTTCGTGGGGATAGCTTAACGCAACAAGCATCAAAACGTGGCGATAGACATTTGTGGTGACAGCCTATTCCAACAACACTTTTTCCGTGGCGCATGTCCTTCCGTGGCAATAGCCAATTGTTGCAAAAGACCCAAATCCTATAGCAACAACTCTTGTTTTTGTGGGTACACCTCTTTCGCCACAAACCTTTTATTTGTGGCATTAATTTATGGCAACAACTCTCCAACCGTTGCAACAAAAAAATTGCAACGTACTGGTTTTCGTGGTAACAGATATTTATCACAACAACCAACATGTTTGTGGCGAGAAGCTATCGCGACAATACAAACGATTTGTGGCGAAAGGCCCGTTTCAACAAGGCTAAAATTTGTGGTGCCAAGTGCTTATCGCAACGGTCGAAATGTTTGTGGTAAGAAGCTATTACGACAATAGAAATGATTCATCGCAAAAGGACTATTTCAACAAAGGTGATTTCCGTGGCACCATATGGTTATCGCAATGTTCAAAGAATTATGGCGACAGTAAAAAGTGTTTCGTGGCAACATCCTAGCACAAAAAAGCGGGTAGGCGTGGCATCTAAGATTTAGCGCAACTATATATCTTCCGTGGTACTAACATGTTGCAACCAAAACTAAGTTGTGGTAATAGAATATTGCAACCAAAAAAAATCAAGCATTCAATTACATGATTCGAACCATAGGTAATATATATGATGTAGATTCATACAATATCATATTTCGCATAGCAAATATCCATAACATAATTTAGCAATCATTCAACAAACTGAATGTGCTATCCTAATTAACTGCAAAGATTAATATATCCGTGGCCCATAGTCCAGTCCAGTTAAATATTTGGATCCTGCAATCAAAAAATGAAGAAATTGTTTAGCTCAAGTTAAACAAGAAATCATGGACTGATGCAAATAGACAAAAGAAGGTAATAATGAAATGCGAAAAACAGAACTCGGAACGTAGTACTCCCTCTGTCCGGGTTTGTAGGGCCCGTAAGCCATCCCACGTCGTCCAGAATTATTAGGCTCCATATGTATTAGTGATGCGTATGTAATTACTAGAGAGGAAAAGAGCGTTGCTTATAGGGTGCATGCTGGAAGGTGAGAGAATGCATGCATGTTGGTGAGATAAATAAGCTGTGGCAGCTCAACTTGCATGCTATTCATTGGGCGCATGTAATCTAGAGAGAGAAGCATTGCCGGCTTAGAAGGAAATCCTAATTCTCACGCTATTAAACCACAAGCTCCAGCAGAATCCTCATTTGATCCTAATAGATCTAAACTCTTGATGCATGTAACTGACCGAAGACAATGCTTATAATGTTTTAGGCATCAGATTTGATGGTGACAAGAAGGTGAATTCAGTGAGACTCACAAGTGCATCATACAACATAGTCTACAAGACAAATGAACTAGGCATAAAGTTAAAGATGTATAAAGTAACTAGTCTATGACTTTAACTAGAAACACTTGTGCACTTGATAGAAAATGAGACATGGTCAGTATAATAAAATAAAGATCAACATGAAGACAAACCAAGGTTGTGACTTACCAGAGCTCGAAAATGTCTATTGTTCATTGTTGCAGCTTGTATGAGCGCATTTGGAGAAATTATATTGTGCCTTGTACCCAGAGCCCCGGTAGTACTAGCGGTCTTTAAATGAGTGTTTTGCAAGTTTGGATTACTATTTTCTTTGCCAGTTGTTTTCTTGGGCATCTGCAAATAGAAGTGCACTTTTAGCAACACAAGTAAGAAAAAATTAATCTTACAAAGTTCGCAAGCATATGATTATAATCACCTGATTAGCTTGCGCCTGTTGGGTTCCCATCTGTTGGCTCAACTGTGCAAGCTTTGCCATCATGCTTTTCTCAAACTCCATTCTTGATCTTCGCTCCTCTTCCAACAATCTATCCCTTTCAGCACGCTCCTCTTCCAACAATTTTTCCCTTACAGCACGCTCTTCTTTTAACCTCTCCTCAAGGTTTTGTCTCTCAGCACGCTCCTCTTCCAACCTCTCTTGTGTGCTTTCACGTTCAGCTTGCAACTGATCTTGTAGTTCGGTGGCTTGATGGGTGAGCTCAGAGTTTACCTTTTGGGTCTCTGCCGTGGCACGGGCTTGATCTTCAAGCTGAGACCTAATCCGTTCAGAACCACTTGGTGGTTTGGCCATGTATCCATACCCACGAGGCTGCGATGACTTGCATTTCAGAGTGCCTTTGTATGCAATCTGGAAAATGTTTCTTCTTTGTTCACTTGAAACTGGACCTTGAGTTTCATTTTTTTTGTTTTTAATCTCTTCAGATGCTTTGTTCTAAATACAAGTACAATCCCATCAGATGAAGAAGCATCCATGATGCACAACAATAAAAAAATAGAGAATAACCAAAATTCATTTCTCACATAAACATCCTTCGACTCTTTGTTAGTCCATGTTCCATTCTTCGTGTGGGTCAGTTCCCAAAGAGCAACACAATCTGGCTCTTCTCCAGTTTCCAAGTCTCTCTGCAAATAGTATAACTTGACATGCTTGAAACGCGAATGCACAGTTAGCGGCGAATTATACTTATTTAGTTATGACTCATACCTTCTCAAAACTTAATTGTGAGTACGATTTTGATCCAACCCTGTGTTTTGTCTTCTGTTTCTTACGATTATCAGAGTTCTTTTTACTGATTTCCTATCCATTCATTGAAACAAAATATAAATGATCAAACAAGCCCTTTCATCTAAGTACATAGTTCACAAAAAGTGAGATTAGAGATAACCTGAAATTTTGAATCATTGCCAAAGTAATCAATAAGCCACTCCCACTCTTCTCGTTTTAAATCTTCTGGCACATTAGCCAACCTAGCAGCATCTGTTTTGTATGCCTTGAAAGTGGCGCATAGAGTTGACCGCCAGCCTCTATATCGCTCTTTCGCAATTTTGAGAATTTTTTCTTCATTTTGTGGTGTATCTTCCAATGCCCATCTGTCCTGTAATGCGTACAATAAATGTGTGTACTTAAGTAGTGCATTATCGATAGTAAAAGAAAGAACACATGTTAAAAAGGTTGTACGCACTATCATATCCACAACAATTTGTTGATGGATGGTAGGGTGAATGTCCGACCACCTTCTCACTCCAATGAGTGGTAACTTTCTTTTCATTATGACTACCACATCATCCAGGAATGAACGGTAGTTCATTCCTACTGTACCACCCAAATTTTCAGAAAATGCAATATTAAGCTTTTCTGATCCATTGGCATAACGCTTCTTAGATGCTTTTAAACCCTTGAGAACACCTCTCCCCTTCTTCTTATGTCCATCAGTTTCTGCAACCCAAATCATACAAGAAATATTGCATTACTCGTTACACGATTGTAAGAAAGTAGGACAGAAATAGAAAGCAAAATTCTTACCATTTTGTAGTCGTTCATGGTTGCGGCGAGCATGGGATGGCCACTCATCCAGCGGGCACATGTCATTAGCAGATACTGGAGTGTTAGATTGTTCTTCAGTTCCTGTATAAGTTTAAACATTTGTGAAGATTAAGCAATCCGGGATTTTCTGCATTATAGCAAATGGTAGACATTTTAAAAGGTCATAATTTTTTTACCAGATCCGTGTTGTCCATATTCTTTTTGGTATGCTGCTATACTTTTCGTCCTTGTTACGAGAACAGATCCTTTCTTTACTGTACAACAGAAAAATTAATGGACTTAGCATTATCAATGTGCACCATTCAGAACAATGATTAAGAAATAAGGAAGTTGTGTACCTTGCAGAAAGGAGTAATGTGAATCATCTCCTTCCTCTGAAGCTTGCACTCGGTGACGTTGTAATGTCATCGCTCTCCCACCAGCAGTGCATTGCGTTGAATTCATTGTTGTGCCCTTGTGTAGGTAATATCAAAATTATTGTTAAATTCAGAGGAAAACAATAATTAAAGCAGGCATAAATTATTACATGTCCAAGATAAACTTTGTCCAATCATTGACTGAGATATATGAGAAGATGCACATGCATATCAGCACATACAAAAAATAAGGTCGATGGAATAATTTACATTACTAACCAGATCAATAATACTGAGGCAATTACTTAGCAGGTAGACATGAACATGCTAGTAGTCTGAAGCAAATGTATGACAGCAAATGCTAGTAGTCTGAAGCAAAAATAGATCCAGTTATCATACACATAGACGGAAAAAGAGAAAATAGATTTATAAATTCAGTCATGATCTGCTTTTATGCATGAGGATTGAACAGCCTGGTGTGAGTACTTGACAAGTAAATCATATATAGCAATCATAACCAAAAGCAATCACAGGATTTATAGAGTGAAATGCATGGTTGATCCATAAACTCAAAATGAAAGCACAGTTTAGGCCATAAACTCAAATTATGCACATGTTAGGCCAGCAACTTGATTAAGAGCACACATTAGATCAAAAAACACTTCGTCAAACCTGATCGTGCACATATTTTCAATCATAACAGACCAATTGTTCAGTTCTTCAACACAAACAGAACACATGTTCAGTTTTCCCCCTTTAGATCAGCACAAACAGGAACAAAACCATAGGCATGCTTGTAAAATAAATCCTAGGCTCATCGATCCATCATTATATCCATGAACGACACCTCAGAGGTAACACAATTAACCTTGATCGTAGATGGAAAAAAAACTACCCATTGGAAGAGGACAGGGGATGCAGAGAACACAGTAGATGAAATAGATACTGTATAGGGGTGGGGGATCATTCTTATCACACTTCGGTGGAGCCATCCGCGTCTTGCCGTAGTCTAGCCACAACCTGTGGCAACCGATCGATTTTCTCTTGTCACGGCGGCGATGGCATGAGGCGGAGAGAAAACGAGAAGAACAGGGGATGGACGCCCGTGGCCTGCCTGCCGCACCCGCTGCCTGCCCGGCTTCTATCTGCACAGGCGCGCACCACCAGCAGCGGCCCGCCCAGCCGTCTCTGCCCGCCGTAGCCGCCCAGCCGGGAGCCACGTACCCTGCTATCCCATGGTCGCGGCCGCCATGGCTGTGGTCGCCCTGGCCGTGGGCGTGAGCGCCGCCCCCACCGCCGCCTCGCCTGTCGCCGGCGAGGGGAGATGTTGCATCCCAGCGATTGTTGTGGTAGGAAAGAGAGGCGGGCAGTTGCACGGCGGCCGTCGGCGAGATGGAACCGCGTGGAGCAGTTTCTAGGATGGAAAGGGGGCGGTGCGCTCATCTAATATATCATTTGAAGGAGATGGAAGACACAAGTACCTGAGAATTTCTCCGTGCATCGGAGTCCTCGGCGGATCGCAGTGTCGACCGCACCGTCATGACGCCGTGAGGACGGAGAGCGAGGAATCCCGTGTGATTAGGTTTAGAGCGGTAATCGCGATTAGTTATAATGGTTGTTTAGCGGGAAAGTTAAAAAAAATGGCGCAATACACACGTAATTATTTCGTGGGAAATTACAAAAAAGTTGGAGGGACGCTAGGAGTTTAGCGGGAGAGTTTTGGCTAGTGAAAAACTATTATTTTTTTAAGAAAAACTCTTAGAATAATGAAATAAATTGTAAAATTGTTATTTTGAAGCAATATAAAACATATATGCTATTGAAATAATGTACTACCTCTGATCTATATTACTTGTCTTAAAATGAATGTATCTAGATGCATTTTAGTGGTACATACATCAATTTTAGGACAAGTAATATGGATCGAAGGAAGTAACTAGAATTTTTTGGTAAATGTTATCTCGAACAGTGAACCGGGGCCCTCCCCTCTAACGTTGTCGCGCCGGTCATACCGTCTTCATCCTCCCCTCGACCATCCTCTTCGGCTACTGAGAAGGGAGATGATGAAGAACATAATGGAAAACACAAACACATGTAGACATAAAACAACGAAGGATACTCGTAGATTAGATATTGGCAATAAATACCCAATGGAGCAACCGCTTTCTTCTCACCGGTATCTATGTCAGCCCCCGTCTTATGGTTCGATCTAGATATTGGGTGATGAGACGGGAGATGACCAAGAACGCGATGGGGGTAGAGAGAAGCCACCCGCTGGACACGCCGGTATATGCTCTCGCTTATCAACTGACACCAGAACATCGTGATGCGTGCCCAAAGACTACTCAATCAATGTATTCGTACATCTTAGCCGATTCCACACCTAGTACAAACACAAGTGAAGGGTGTATTTGTCTAGCCATGTCATAGAGGCACGACCACTATGGACCCTACCGAAGACTTGCGCGTACCAAAATGTGACCATCTGGCACAATGGTCGGAACACTGTATTTTGTAACTTTTTTGTTACCTCTATATAATTGAGCATACACTCAGGCTGGATCAGACACGGGTAGCAGAGTCCTCAAACACACTCGCGTGGCCCGCGTGCGTCCTGTTCGTGTGCATGCTAAGATCCTACTAGTTGTGTATCAGTGTATATCTAGCTGTATTGTGAGAGGTATGTGTGCATATAAGACTTTTTAGGCGCGGATCCCAAGATAACAACGACTGGCCGGATAGCAGTGATCAGCGTCCGCCCTGTGCAGGACGTCCGCTCTCTAGGGGTAGAGTCATAACTCATCTATCTCATTATCATCTCTGTCCTAGATAAATTAGTAGTTTATACATACATAGGGGGATCATCATGTCTCATACAACCAAAATAAAATGTTGCCACATATATTCGGCATTTTCCAACTAGCAAACCGTAGCTATCTAGCTAGCTAAATGAGACTGGCATGCTAGAATCTCACATGGGAATACTGCGTTGATCATCTCCAACACCCTAACTACAACTCAACCCACTAAACCTAAACCACGGCGGGGATCAAGGCGTTTTAGTCAACCACACGATGTGGTGCTTACAGACACACCATGTCCTCAACATCCTCAGCGATGAGTTCTTTTACGCAACACCCAGGGGGTAGATTGGAGCGCCTAGTACTTCTGCAATTTTTGAAGACTACTCTTCTAGTATGAAAATTGTCGCTTTATCCTTATTGTATTCTCACTAAAGTGAAGTTTTGGGTTACTTCGATAAAATTATTTGTGCCCACACAGGAAGGTCCATGAGCCAATGCTTTCTGAAACTGATTATTTGACTACTGAAGGTGTCGTTTGTTTTGACACTTTCAAAAAATTTTGAGACAAACTTTCAGTTTTTTTAGTCTTTAGACTATCGGTTAAGACGTCTTTTCTTTTAGTTTCTTAGCCCACAGAGCCCGGGCATATCAATATTGGGCCCATGAACAGATTAACCCAACTTCTCTTCTCCTTTTTTCCAGTTCGATCACAGAACTAAACCTCAAAAAAAAAAGTTCGACCACAAAACTGGACAAGCGAACAGAGGTTATTAGGGCTGCTACACGAGTCCGTCGCCCTCCATCGCGAACTCGCCCAATCGCTACTGCCTCCCCCCATCCTCTTGCTTAGCGTCGGGCCACCGAGATTCCACACCCTGCGCTGCTGCAGGTCCGCCCGGCCGCGGCGCCTAGCTCCCCACTGCCTGCCTGCACGTTGAGCCGTGAGCAGTCAGGGCCAAGTATGTGCCCAAATATTTCACGACAACTAGTTATGTATAACTCTGATAATTTGATTTTTTTGTTGCGAATTAAGACCCTCTGATATTTGTTTTTTCACTCAATTTTTAAATTGATACGAATCTTGGTGCATTATCAATTTTTTATTCAGTTTATTTAAAAAAATTCGATTTAGTTTGTAATGAAAAACAAATCCTGCTAGTGATAATTTGTACCTTTGGATATTTTTGCGATTTCTTTTTTCTAAGAAAACCAATTGGAATTGACTATTTGTGATTAAGTTGGCTGTAATTTGATAATAACTACAAACTTGATTCTTTCTTAACAAAATATTAACTAAGGACTAAACTGTGAAGAATATTTTTGCTAGGCAAAAATAAAAAGATACCCACGCACATCTGTGTACAAGATCGCTACGTACAGGAGCATTACTTAATAGTTCCCTACAGGAAACAAAGGAATAATAAAGCAAAAAAAAGGAAAAAAATCGTTTTACAATTCTAGCAATAGGAAAATGGTCGATCTTCTTCTCTTTTGAATGTGTAGGAAAAATCAAATACTGAAACAATCGTATTGGCCTTCAGATCAAACCTTCCAGTTCAGTATAACGTCAAATCTTGCGACTGGATTTTGAATGTCAAGTTCATCAAGCTAGCATACTAGTACGTACAAATGCTACTTACATTGATAGATTATTAGGAGTAACCAGCAGATTGTGCATGCCTAGCTGGACATTCGATTGAACATGAAGATCGCTGGTTTACTGCTTGACTCGGCGGCGGCGTGCGTGATGATGTATTGATGGAAGAGTCGCTGTGATGGAGTTGCGGGCGTCGTGACGGCTAGGTTTGTTGATTAGCGAGAGGATGTAGTTATCAAGAAAGAATCAAGTTTATAATTATTATTAAATTACAGCCAACTTAACCACAAATAGTCAATTCCCTCAAACCAATTAGGCTACGGATAAGAATTCCAGGGAGGAAAATAAATCCTTATTTCTTTCCTGATGAACCAACGCTGAACAGGGCCTCCTCGTAGCAATCGCCGCCGCCACCAAGGGGTCCTTGCTCCTGCCGGTACCGGAGACGTCGCTGATTTGCGGCCTCCATCGCCGGAGTCGTCGCTGATTTGCGGCCGCTATCGCCGGAGTCGTTGCTGATTACAGCCACCATCGCCGGAGTCCTCCGTGCGTAGCCGCCGTCGTTGGAGTCCGTCGTGCGCAGGCGCCGTCGCCGGAGTCCGCTGCGCCGGCGCTTGCCCGCTGCGGCGCCGCCCTGGCCGCCCCGCCTAGCGCTCGCCGCCGCCCGCTCAATCTCACCTCCCCCATCCCCTATTCGCAAGGATACATCGGTCCGCCTGCCCAGGGGCAAAATCAGCCACGACGGCCAGGTACAAGACGTCCCTAACTTTTGATTTGAGTAGTACTAGCTAGACAGACAAACCTCAAAGATCCTGCCATTATCTGGTCTTATTCCTTTTGGCCGTAATTAGCATTCGTGTGACAAATAAATCCACAAAGCCATCTTGATCAAGTTACTGGAATTTAGTTAGCTAGACAATCAGAGTTACTCATATGCTCTTTTCTGATTACTCCGGTAGCACCGTTGTCAGTCTGTTCCGCATTGGTGAACTCAAATATAGTTCAGGTTGAAGTGTCAAAAGCATTCGAATTTCACTCAGAAAAACCAGCTTGCAAACCAATCGCAAACAATCGCAATCCAATAGCTTACAAACTATACTATATCAATAATATAAGGATATTAATAACATGGTGCAAATTACCTGAAACTCTTTGTTGTATCTAGTATATATCTAGTAATCAAGCAATAATAGATTTCTTTGAAACATATATAATCTACACACTACTATATCTATCTAGTAATCAGGCAAGCGTTACTTTTGCAGCTAGATGGCATTGCTAGAACAACCAAACCAGTTTTATGTGAATTCCCAAATCCTCATTAAATTTCTTCATCTACGTACAGTAACAGATCTTTGCTATCATATTAGTATGAGGCATCAAGATGTTAATCAATGTTCTCTTCTCACTGTACAAATGAAGTTGTTTGCTCATAACGGAAATAGAACTGGGCACGAAGCAAAACTGAAACTTGACAAAATGACAACAGTGATTGAATTCTCCTAGTTTGTAACACAGGCAATCCATTTACCCCTGGTCTCAGCAGAACATTTGAAGCTAAAATAAATGAGCAGAAGTATAGATTTACCATAGTACATAGACAAATACTCCCTCCCCGCAAAAAAAAGTATAAGCTAAATCCTGCTTATGTATAGTTGAGATCCAGCCTGATGAAGTTGAGCAGTGGGCAATTCACATCCTCGGGTGCTCCGGGATGTAGGCCAGTTAGCTGAAGAGGCCACTCGGCTTGCTGCTGACCACGAGCGCGAAGACTATGTGGTCCTGATCAACATGGCTTGAGACGGGAGCGTTCGCTGGAGTAGCTGCACAAGCTTGTATGCAAAGATAGAACCCAAATTAAGCAGTTTTAGAGAGAAATTTAGGCAGCGGGTCGGCCTAGTTGCTGCTCACCTGCGAGTGACAATCACAATCGGCGCGACGTCACGCTCCTGCTCCTCACTCTCCAGATGTGGCGCGCCATGAGCCTTGCCGCCTCTGCTGCTTTCCACTGTGGCACATCATGGAAGAAGCATTGCTGGCGCCGCTTCGATGCGCGTGGCAGTCCACGATGAAGGTTGTCAGGAATCAGTAGACGGCGGAAGAAAGGAAGGCGCATGGGGCGAACGGCAGAGTCGTCGAGACGCGAATAACTCATGAGGATGAGATCAGGTTGTTCCGTGATTTGAGGGATGCGGGCGCCTGGAGCAGAACGGGGAAGGCTTTGTACGTGGAGCCTGCAGCGGCAGGCCGGCAAAACATCGAATCTCAGCCGTCTAATGACGTGGCAGACCATTGGACTAATGCAGGCTTTTGGATATCATCAAGCTGATTAAATCGAACGATTCTGGTTAATCTGTGTACGTATTGTTGGGTGGCTTTAGAAGAATTGATGTTTGCTCTTTTATTAGTAGTTGAGATACGCCATCATGCCATTTTAGTTTTCCTAGAGATTACAACTTACTATTTGTGTTACTGATTATGATGTACTAATATGAAACATGATTATGTTCTCAGGTACCTAAAGACTGAAGTGGTTGACCAAGAAGTATTTGAAGAAACACAACAACAAAGAAAGCTTATAGTTCGTAACCCGCGGCTAAGTCTTATTCTTCGAATAATAAATCTGCTTCTACCATTTATATGCGATCGAAACTAGATTTTCTTGTTCTATTTAATTCCTATGTTGAGTTCCTGTAATACTGTTGGTCATGATGTGCTACTGAAACTGTGTGTCCGACCCAAATTAAAATTGAATCTTTGTTATTCAAATGCAAGACTATCATTTTGGGTTATCTTGGTGTTTCATGTTCTGGGTTATCTTGGATTTTCTCCTGAAAGAGACACACAAGTGTACGTGTATGTTTTGATTTTGAATTACCTATTTTATTGGTATGCATTTAACTGACTCAAATAATATAATCAGTATATGCTACTTATTTATTTTATGAGAGAATCTGCATGCTATATCTCCAGTTGATCTTTTGGCATATTACAGTGCATGTTAAACTTCCATTATCCGTTCCATGATTGCAAGCCTGCGATTTCCCATGTACTATGCCGTCCGTGTACCGGGGCGCCCGAACCTGGTGTAGTTTATGTACTACGTGTACTACACGTCCCACTAGAAAAAAATCAGTCAAAAGGGCCCCAAATTTATATGGACTAAGAAGAAACAACAAAGGCCCAACCTTACAGCTTGTAAACCAGACCGCGAAGCAAAGCAATTCACGCTTCCAGAATCCATACTTCTTGTCTTCGTTACTACTGCAACCCCTTGCTAGTTGCTGATACGAGTTGGGTGATGCCTGTGATGGCTCATAGTCAATTTCCTAGGCCCATATCTCCTATGATTGGTGTGACAAATTTGTTTGCCCTTGTGAGCGTGAATTTGTTCCAGACAACTTATATGTTATGAGCTACCTTTTCGGGGATAACATGTTTATTAAATAACCCAGGTATTATCTTGACCTACCAATTAAAATACAACGATGAACTATTTTCTCTTATTAATTTCAACCCGCGGTTTCTCTGAAGGGACAAAAAAACTGCTCATCTCATGATCCTCTTTTAGCTAATGCACCATGGGAAATGCTCGAAGATATGTAATTTGTTGCAATATCTTGTTATGTATTGCAACATTAGTACATTGTTGTAATATGCTTCACATATTGCCACAAATACATAACTTGTTGCCGTAACTAATAGTTATTGCAACACGGTGAAATTGAGGCAAAAAAATGCGCTATTACAACCAATACGACTTTTTGTTGCAATAGGTGGCCAATTTTTTTCAACAATATTTGTGCCTATCGCGACGTCACACAGTTGTTGCAATATATGTACGAATATTACCACAGATGGCTATTTTGTTGCGAGACCTAGTTTGTATTGCAACGAAATGACTAAGTCACGCAACGAAATTTGGTTGCCGCAATATCAGGGCCATATTGCAACGTCTGTGCGTATTGTGGCAATACACGACCTATATTGCAACAAAGCGTGAACTAATCGCGACAAAACTAAATCATGGCAATATGCGGAGCCTACTACCACAAACTGGAAATTGGTGACAATATTGTGTTTTGTTGCAACAAAATGTGGTTGTAGCAATAAATATTGTTGCAATAGACCGAATTTCCTGTAGTGATAGGAAGTCAGAGTGCCTCTGAAGGATGTATCATCTTCATCACGTTTGTATTAGCTTAGTGCTTGTACTAAAACGATGTATGGTTTTTATGACAGCTTGTGAATATATGGCTTGTATGCTTTATCACCATGTTGTCAAGATGATTACTTCCTTTGCTCTGTAATCCTTCCAGTACTTCAATACCTTGTTTAGACTCTCCCAATCAACTCTGTTTGACTTTGATTTTTTCACCTTCAGGATGTCTCCAGGAACCCATGGCTAGGTTGGTTGTAACCAAGGTCGTGGGAATGACCAGGAGGAAGGCAACCTTCCACCCCCACCCACGATGGCACAGGTTCTGATTGAAGTCGAGAGGAACCGCCGAGACTCTCACCATCTGTTGGAGGTCATTGCTCGCAACACCACTCAGCAGCGCAATGAGTTGGTGTCCCTGAACGACTTCATTCGACTTCATCCCCCGGTTTTCAGTTACTCCACCGAGCCCCTTGACGCCGATGACTGGCTTCGCAGCATCGAGAGGAAGCTCCAAGCAGGCCGTGTTGCAACTGGTGACAAGGTCAGCTATGCCACCTATCACCTCGAAGGTGCAGCTAGCTCTTGGTGGGAGAACTTTCTGAATATGCGTCCCGTTGGACCACCTGCATCTTGGGAGGAATTCTGTACGTCCTTCCGCGAGCACCACATTCCCAAGGGTCTTATGGACCGCAAGCGTGAGGAGTTCTGCAACCTCACTCAAGGCAGAAAGACCGTTGATGAGTTTAGTCGTGAGTTCAACCGGCTGGCTCGTTATGCTACCGAAGAAGTCTCCACCGACTCCAAGAAACAAGAGAGGTTCCGTCGCGGCCTCAACACTGGACTCCGTCGTGAGCTCAATCTTCATGACTTTGCCACATTCCAGGTCCTTGTCAACAAGGCCATCAAAGCAGAGGACATGAACACCCCCAACGACTTTCGCAAACACCCCAGAGATGATGGTTCATCCAGTTCTGGCTCCCAGAAGCGCAAGATCTGGATCCCAAACAGCATGTTCCGCCAGAACAACCCACCGAGGCCATCCTATGTGGCGCCTCGTCCACCAACCCAGTTCCACCCAGCTCCACCAAACAACCCAGCTCCACGCACTGTTTTCGGAGCCTATTACAAGTGTGGTCAGGCAGGCCACTACTCTCGCGAGTGTCCCCAGAACCAGATCCAGCATCAGAATGCTCCACCCTGTGCCGGAGGCAACAGCAACAATGGTCGTGGCAAGCCACCCCAGAAGGTCTACACCGCCAAACCCGCTCCTCCCGCCACTCGTGGACGTGTGAACCAGATCGCCGCCGAAGAGACTGACGACACCACTGACGTCATTCTTGGTACGCTCCCAGTCAATTATGTTCCTACTTCCGTTCTTTTCGACCCAGGAGCATCTCATTCATTCATGTCGGAAAGTTATGCACTTCGACATGAGTTACCTTTTGTTGAATTGTCCATCCCAATGATTATTCAAACTCCAGGGTCAAGATGGCAAACTAATAGAGTAAGCCATGGTAATCAAATTGCAATTGAGGGTTTAGTATTCCTTGCTTCACTCATAGCCCTCAAGTCTTCAGATATTGATGTCATCCTTGGCATGGATTGGCTATCAAAACAGAATGCCTACCTGGATTGCAAAGGCAAATCCGTGAAACTCACCCACCCTTCAGGCAAAACAGTCAACTATACCTCACCCAGAACAAGAATCCAAGTGCATTATTTGAATGTACTTCCCCTTCCTGAACTTGAACATATTCCGGTGGTTCGTGACTTCCCGGATGTCTTTCCTGAAGAGCTGCTGGGAATGCCACCCGACAGATGTGTAGAGTTTATAGTGGATCTTGCCCCAAGAACCGCACCAATTTCTAGACGCCCATACAAAATGGCCCCACGTGAGTTAGCTGAGCTTAAAACCCAACTGGAAGCTTTGTTGGAGAAAGGCTTCATCCGCCCTAGCTCATCGCCAAAGGTTTGCCCCGTTCTGTTTGTAACGAAGAAAGATGGAACAGAAAGGATGTGCGTAGACTATCGCCCGCTAAACTTAGCGACGATAAAGAACAAGTACCCATTGCCCAGGATCAATGATCTTTATGATCAACTTGCAGGATCCTCTGTCTTCTCCAAGATGGATTTGAGATTAGGTTATCATCAAATCAAAATACGAAACGAGGACATTCCCAAAACGGCTTTTACTACTCGTTATGGTCTTTACGAGTACACCGTCATGTCCTTTGGTTTAACCAATGCCCCCGCCACTTTCTCACGCATGATGAACTCGATCTTCATGGAGTATTTGGACCAGTTCGTCGTGGTTTACCTCGATGACATCCTTATATACTCGAAGAACGAAGAAGAACATGCCGAACACCTAAGGCTGGTATTGATGAAACTTAGAGAGCATCGCTTGTATGCTAAATTCTCCAAGTGTGAATTTTGGCTACCAGAAGTGACCTACTTAGGCCACGTGATTTCTGCAAAAGGCATTGCTGTGAATCCCGAGAGAGTTCAGGCCGTCCTTGACTGGACTCCACCTGAATCGGTTAAGCAAGTTAGGAGTTTTCTTGGCCTAGCCAGCTATTGCCGTCGCTTCGTCGAGAACTTTTCTAAAGTTGCAAAGCCTCTAACTGAACTCCTCAAGAAAGATAAGAAATTCTTATGGACTCCCAAGTGCGAGGAAAGCTTTCAAGAGCTAAAAAGAAGATTGACTTCTGCACCCGTACTTGCACCTCCAGACACCAAAAAGGATTTCGAGATCTATTGTGACGCATCACGGCAAGGGTTAGGATGCATACTTCTGCAAGATCGACATGTGGTAGCTTATGCTTCACGCCAATTGCGGCCACATGAAGAGAACTATCCTACCCATGACCTTGAACTCGCTGCCGTAGTTCATGCCCTAACAACTTGGCGACATTACCTCCTTGGTAACCGTTGCGAGATTTATTCCGACCACCAAAGCCTCAAATACATTTTCACCCAGCCAGATCTTAATCTTAGGCAAAGACGCTGGATTGAGTTGATAAAAGATTACGACGTAGTAATTTCTTACACCCCAGGCAAAGCCAATGTCATGGCTGATGCACTAAGTCGTAAGTCGTATTGTAACAACCTCATGTTACAACAGTATCAACCACTTATTCATGAGGACTTTCGCAAGCTCAACCTTGAAATTTTTCCTCATGGCTACCTTTCTACCTTGGTGGCGAAATCAACTCTTGAGGATCAAATTATAGTTGCCCAAAGGCGTGCACGAGGTGTTCGCCGGATCAAGGAGAACATTGCTAGCGGAGTTGCTAAATGTTTCTCCACAGATAGCAAAGGAACGGTATTCTTTGAAAATCGTTTGGTAGTACCTAAGAATAAGGAACTAAGGAAACTCATCCTCAAAGAAGCCCATGACACACCCCTCTCAATTCATCCCGGTAGCACAAAAATGTACCGAGATCTACGCCAGAGATTTTGGTGGACTAGGATGAAGAGAGACATTGCTCAATTTGTTGCCGAATGTGATGTTTGTCGTCGCATTAAGGCAGAACATCAAAGACCTGCTGGTACGCTTCAACCTTTGTCAATTCCCGAGTGGAAATGGGACAAAGTCGGTATGGACTTCATCACCGGCTTTCCAAAAACCCAGAAAGGAAACAATGCCATCTTCGTTGTCATAGATAGGCTTTCCAAAGTTGCTCACTTCCTTCCGGTTCGCGAGTCTATAACTGCTAGCCAGTTAGCGGACTTGTACATCTCTAGAATTGTATCACTTCATGGTGTTCCTTTGGAAATCAATTCTGATCGCGGTAGCCTTTTCACCTCTAGATTTTGGGGAAGCTTTCAGAATGCTATGGGAACTCATCTCTCCTTTAGTACAACTTTCCACCCTCAGTCTAGCGGTCAAGTCGAAAGGGTTAACCAAATTCTTGAAGACATGCTCAGAGCTTGTGTTATCTCATTCGGAAAGAATTGGGAGAAGTCTCTTCCATTTGCCGAATTTTCTTATAACAATAGTTTTCAATCTAGTCTGAACATGGCTCCTTTTGAACTCCTTTATGGACGACGATGTCAAACACCTTTAAACTGGTCAGAAACCAGTGAAAGACAATTCTTTGGACCGTATATGATCAAGGAAGCGGAAGAGCAAGTTCGCATTGTTCGTGATCAATTGAAAGCAGCCCAGTCTCGTCAGAAAAGCTACTATGATCGTCATCATAGGCAAGAGAGCTACAATCTGTATGAGAAGGCTTACCTTCGGGTTACTCCTCTGAAGGGAACCCAACGTTTCGGTATCAAAGGCAAATTGGCCCCACGTTACATCGGACCTTTCCGCATTATTGCTAAACGTAGAGGAGTTGCCTACCAACTTGAACTACCTCCGCACCTCTCCCGAGTACATGATGTATTCCATGTGTCCCAACTCAGGCGTTGCTTCAAGGACCCCATCCGCGAAGTCGACCATGAAACGCTTGATCTTCAAGATGACCTTTCTTATCGAGAATACCCCGTTCGTATTCTTGATTCCGCAGAGCGTGTCACTCGTCGTCAGAAGATTAGGTTTCTGAAAGTGCAATTGTCACACCACTCCGAAAGAGAAGCTACGTGGGAAAGAGAAGACCGTCTCAGTGCCGAGTACCCCACCTTCCTCCCGCAGACTTCTGAATCTCGGGACGAGATTCTGTTGAGTGGGGGCGAGTTGTCAGAACCCTCTGTTAGGTAATGTGCTAGGATCAAGTAACCTTGCATCATGTCAAATTTTCAAAGGAAATCAACTTCAAAATCCAAATGGGAGAAGGAACACCCCCCAGATGAATTAATTCAAAAGGCCAGATAAAAATCTTCTCCAAAAATTCATGTTAGATTTTTGAAAAGTCTTATAAATGAGTGTGATCACCTATCAAGTGATGTGGGACCCACCCCATGCTCATAGATTTTTCAAATATTCAAACAGTGCCTTGGAATTAAAGAAATACCCCTATTTGATTTAAAATTTCAAATCATTTGAATTTTAAAAATGTTGAAAGTTTATGAGTGGCTAGTCTATATTATTATGAGGCCACATAAAAGTTTTCAGCATTTAATAAAATGTCTAGCTATTTATTTTAGCTAAACAGAACAAATGACAGAAACAAAAACAGAAACAAAAAAAGGAATAGAAGGCCGACCTCAAATGGGCCCAACTCACCGAGGCAGCCCGGCCCAGGGACAAGGCCGTATTCTTCCTCGCGCCAGGCAGGCTGCTGCCGCCGTGGCGAGCATGCCGTCATCGCTGGACACCTCCTGCTTCCCTCCCCGTCCACGTAGTCGCGTTTGGAAGCATCCTGGAGCCGCCCCAGTTCATTCCCCCCCTCCAGGAGCTCCCTCCTCTCCTCTCTCGCCCGTTTCATCGCCGCCCGAGAAGCACGCCGGAGCGCCGTCGAGCACACGCGTGGCCATTGACGCCTAGAAGCCCCAAGACTGTGTCCAAGCGCTTCGTCGTCGTCGTCTTCACCGACTTGCAGAAGGAATCGAGCCCGGAGCCCACGTAGACGCCGGATTCTTCCTCGAGTTCCCGCCGGCCGCCGTGAAGGACTTCGTTGATTACGTCGCCATTGAGCCACCCCAGCCCTCGCCACCACCTCTGTTGAGCTCCTGGTGAGCTTGGGGTCAAAACCCCTCACTTTTCCCCTTCGATTACTCCCTGTAGCCGTGACCACCATGAGAGCCGAAGCTCCTCGCCGCCGGGATCCATGGCGAGGTCCACCCGTTGAGTAATCGATCCCGCCTTGTTGTCCATCTTGTTCCCCGTGTTCTTCCTCGTCGAACCAGCCTAGCCTCGCCTCAAGTCGTGCCCTGGAGCCAAATCTCGATCATGGCCGTAGCTAGGTCGCCGCAAAAGTTGACGCCGGCGAGCGTACGGTGCACCCCAGTGCTTGGTTTTGATCCCGTTCGACGCGCGCGAGTAAGAGCTTCAAGATGGTGGTCTTCGCGCTCCAAATGATGGCCAGATTCGCCCTCCCCGTGCAGCGCCGCCGCGGTTCAGTCGCCGGCGTTTAGCCGCCGGCATGTCAGCTCTAACCCCCCCTGTTAAGCACCCAGTTAGTGACCCCTGGGTCACTGACCAGTGGGCCCAGTGGCTTAATTAAGCCACTGGATTAATTTAACCCACGGGTTAATTAAACCCAGCCACTGACAAGGTGGCCCCACATGTTAGCCCCCCCTGACGTCAGCACCTGCACAATAAATCATTTAAATGAATTTCCAGAGATTATTTGAATTAAAAGAATTCCAGAAATTCCAGAAAATACCCCAAACTTTGGAAATTCATAGAAAATTCATATTAACTCCAAATTGGACAAATAATATATGAAAAATGATCAGGAGAAAATTATCTTTCCAAATATGCAACTTTCAACTATGTTTGAGTTGAATTTAAATTGGGACCAGTAGCATATGTCATTTGGTTTATTTGAATTTAATTCAAATTCAAATCAAATGATCTTGCAACTTGGACCATGGAATTAAGCTACAATTCAACCACACTTCAGAGGCATATCATACACCCCTCTCAACTTACTAACTCATCCCTTTCGATGTCCAGATGTCGCAATAGTTCGGAGTTCTGGTAGGTCTGTGGCCTGGATGCTAAGTGAGAGAATGGCTCATTCGAGACCGGCTTATGCACCACGCACACATCACTTGGGTCCACTTCGGTAAACCGGCCGGGTTCACGATTGTGGTAACCAACCCAAGTAGGCGGCTTTCTCGGACTAGATCGGCTATGAGGTAACAGTTGTGGTGAGCATCCTCGCCGACACCTCTTGAACGGTGTCGAGTACAAAGGCGGTAAATGATGATCATGTGTGTGTAGTGGTACACCCTTGCAAGGTTAACAAAACTATTCGAATAGCCGCGTCCGCGGTTATGGACTGCTTGGAAAGCTTAGCTTGATTATTAGATAACTTGAACCGGATACTTTTAAAACACACCAAGATAAGTGTGAGTGCTATGGCGTGCTTTCTCGTGGGGAAGTCGAGGAAGGCACCATAGTGGTGTATTGGTTGGAGAATGTAGTGGACTCGTGTACGCTTCTTACCTCAAAATCTGGTACTCGTAGTTCAGGATTAGCCAAGTCAAAGCTGGCACTTCTGCAAGTGAACCCCACCTCCCTTTACCTTGATACATGTGCATGAGTAGTATAGCTCCTATGTAAGTCTTGTTGAGTACGACTTTGTACTCACGTTTGCTTAATCTATGTTTTAGATGATGTCACTGACCCCGAAGGTGGCTTCTTCATCGAGCTGGACGACTGAAGACCAACTAGTCTAGTCCCAGTCAGACGACTGGTTCCCTCGTGGAGGGCTTTGTGTTTAAATAAGGCTTCTTAAGCCATTTGTTAAACTTGTCTGTACTCAGACATAATTTGCTTCCGCTTGTAATGTAATGTTGGATCACATGTATGTGATCTCTGTGTGCACTCTATAAGAGTTATCAATAAAATTGTACACTTTGTAGAGAATTGCAATGGTACCTGTTGTTCATACAAGGCATGTGTTCTGCGTGTATGTTTATAACATACATGTCTTTGTATGGGTTTTCGAGACCTTAGTTGTGTTCTGGCTGGCGGTCTTTCATACACCAAGTGGCCCTTAGATGTGCGCAGCTTGGGGCATCGCGATGCGATTGCTCGAGACTCCGTCTCGTGCACACTTTGTGGTATGATCGAGCCCGCCCTAGACCCCGACTAAGTGATCGGGCTGGAGTAAGTCTATGTAAGAGTTTTGAGATAGTCGATAATATGGTTGAGGCGACTTGTCTTTGAATATGGGAGTTCACCACCCATATCATTAGACTTGTGTGCGGACGATGAGGACCCATCTCAGTTGATCATCCGGCCTGGATGGGATACCCCTCACGTATGATGCTTTCCGAGAATGTTCAGTGCTTGGCCTTGTCTGGTTAGACAAGTGGGTGCGGTTCTCGGCTCTCCATATGACTATGTCTTAGTTGTACTTGCATACGTTAACCCCGGGTCCCGACACCAGGAGTAGTTCGGTGCATCCCAGGCAGGAGGCCTCGCCTTTTCGATCTGTACCTCTGATTTTATTTGTGCTAGCCTTCTTAAGGCAAAAACTTGACTAACTATGTCTGTACTCAGATATTATGATTGTATGACTTATGTATTCGGGTCCGTGTGACCCCAATTCTTTGTAATATATTTGGTTTATCCTTTTGTGTTTAGTTTTGTGCTGTGATATTCTCACCGTGACACCTTGATCTCGATCATGTACCCTGCGTGTATGATTACTGTACATGATCGTAAATCGAGGGCATCACAAGTTGGTATCAGAGCCGACTGCCTGTAGGAAGCCACCCAACCACTACCTGGTCGAAGTTGAGTCTGGACTTTGAAAAAACTATTTTTCTAACTTAATATTTGGCTTACGGGCCCACATCGATGTCACTACGTGTGATATCTATGGTATTAGGATCCTTTTCTCCTTACCTATGCTCTGGGACTCTGCTCTCTTATCCTTGCTGGTAAGTTTTACAAACTCTGACATTAGGATCACGTTCTCTTGATTCCACCTGGCGTTTTGGTGCTTCCCCATTGATTGAGTCGTGTCGCAGGAGTTCTACCCCAGGTCCCGGACCGCGGATCTCATTCTCATTCTGGGCAGGCCGCGCGTCCTCTGGCATTAACTCCTGTGGCCAACAGTTTTCTTGCGGCGTGATTGACATAGTGGAATCTATGTCGCGTCGTGTAATCCTTACCGCGGTCTGCGCGCCGCCTACTGAGTCCTTTTTCCTTAATTTCTACGACATTACGCTGTCCGATTTTGACCGACTATGTGCAAAGATCTGTATGTCTATATGACAACTATTGTGTATCTACTGCACTTCTCGTTCATTGCTCATACTACATCATGTATGACTTCTTATCCTTGCAAATGCTTTGTCTGAACTAACCCCTGCTGTTCAGGCAGGATGGCCGACGATCCCCCACCTCCACCTTATATGGCCGCAGTACTGCAACAGTTTGATCTGAACCGTCAGTTTATGGCTGGAGTAATGACCCAGCTTTCTACTCAGAATTCCCCAATAACACTGCAGGAGTTCGTGCGCCTCAGTCCGTCCACCTTTCGCAACTCCGCAAATCCTATGGATGCCGATGATTGGCTCCGTGATATTGCTTTTCAGATGGAGTCAGCTGCTGTTTCCCCTGCCAGTTACCTCACCTTTGCGACATATCATCTGAGGGGTCCAGCTGCTCAGTGGTGGGAAAGCCACCGGCTTGCGTTGACAGATGGAGCTGTAACCACTTGGCAAGAATTCCAGTTAGCCTTCTGTGCATGGAACCTTCCTCAAGGTCTGATGGACCAGAAGAAGGAGGAGTTCCGCAAACTCCGTCAGGACCAGACAACTGTTGATGAATATAATAGGAAATTCCTTGAGTTGTCCCGCTATGTTGGAAGAGACGTCGCCACCGACGCTCGCAAACAGGAGAAATTCCGAGAAGGACTGCGTTCTGATATAGAGCTCGCACTTGTCCTTCATGATTGTGAGGACTTGGCGATCCTTGTCAGCAAGGCTTTCCAAGTCGAAACTGCTCTGACTAAGCACCATGAGTCGCTCAAGCGTGCTCGAGATGCTGGCCCATCTTCGGGTCGGCCCGTTCAGAAACTTCGAGTCTGTCTCCCGCATAATATGTTTCACCGGCCTGCTCCAACGCCAAGGCCGTCTTATGCTACACCTCGTCTGCCTCCGCCTCCGAGACATCTAACAGTACCGGCTGAACAGCCCAATATTATGGCTCCTCCCCAGAACGATGACTTATGTCGCCAGTGTGGACAGCCAGGTCACCACGCACGTTGTCCTCCTGTTGGCAGAAAAATAAGTTGTAGAAGCCGTCATTCCAGTAACCGCAACACCAAACAGTGTACTATGAGTTGTGCTCAGGTCACTCATGTCAAGATGGAAGAAGCTCGCGAGTCCCCAAAAATAGTGATGGGCACTTTACTCGTCAATTCAACGCCAACTTCTGTTCTTTTTGATTCCGGGGCATCGCATTCCTTTATGTCCCAATCGTTTTCTCAGTTGCATGGTATAGCTACGAAACCCTTGGCCACTCCTTTAGCGGTAAATGCTGTTGGATCTCAGAGCCGTGCCACCATGATGAGCCCCGATACCACCATTGCAATTGTGGGTCTGTTGTTCCCTGCTCCTCTTATTATCCTGAAGTCGTCCAACATTGATGTCATACTCGGTATGGATTGGTTGGCGGCACATGATGCCCGTATCCACTGTGCCACTAAGACAGTTCAACTCACGCACCCTTTTGGCAAAAAGATTCTGTACTCGGCCCGAACAGCTCAGCATGCCGAAGGTCAGATATATGCTCTGAATGCTTTGAATACCTCACCTCTTGAAGGGATTGAGAATGTTCCAGTTGTTCGCGATTTTCTCGACGTCTTCCCAGAAGAACTGCCGGGAATACCCCCGATCAGAGATGTCGAATTCGTCATCGACTTGAAGCCTGGCACCGTCCCTATTGCTAAGCGCCCTTATAAGATGCCGCCTCACCACCTCCTTGAACGGAAGAAGGAGATCGACATGGCACTCCACAAAGGCTTCATCCGTCCAAGTTCCTCTACTTGGGAAGCACCTTCACTCTTTGTCAAAAAGAGCGATGGAACGAACCGTTTCGTCCAAGATTACCGACCTATCAACCAGGCAACAATACAGAACAAGTATCCGCTTCCTCGGATCAACGATCTATATGATCAACTTGCTGGATCTACGGTGTTCTCGAAACTCGACTTGAGGTTGGGTTACCATCAGATTCGGGTCCGTGAAGAGGACATCCCGAAGACCGCTTTCATTACTCGCTATGGTTCATACGATTACACCGTCATGTCCTTTGGTCTGACCAATGCCCTAGCCACCTTCTCTCGGTTGATGAACTATATATTCATGGAATACGTCGACAAGTTCGTCGTGTTTTATCTGGATGATATCTTGGTATACTCCAAGAATGAAGAAGAACATGCTGAACACCTTCGTCTTATACTGGAAAATCTTCGATAACACAAACTCTATGCTAAGTATTCTAAGTGTGAATTCTGGCTTCCTGAAGTAACTTACCTTGGTCATGTGATTTCCAAGGATGGCGTTGCCGTACATCCAGAATGTATTTAGGCTATTCTTGACTGGACTCCTCCCAGGACTATCAAGCAAGTCAGAAGTTTCCTCAGACTCGCCAGCTATTGCCGCCGTTTCATCGAGAATTTCTCCAAGATTGCTAAGCCTCTGACTAATCTGCTTCACAAAGGTGTCAAGTCTGAGTGGACTGATAAATGTCAGGAAAGTTTTCAAGCTCTCAAGGACAAGCTCACTTCTCCCCCAGTGCTTGCTCCCCCTGATACTAAGAAGGACTTCGTGATATACTGCGATGTGTCTCGTCAAGGATTAGGCTGTGTCCTAATGCAAGAGCGCAAAGTGATTGCTTATGGCTCTCGTCAGTTGCGTTCTCACGAGGATAAGTATCCAACGCATGATCTCGAATTGGCAGCAGTAATTTATGCGTTGAAGCTGTGGCGACATTACCTCGTTGGTAATCGTTGCGAGATCTACACCGATCACCAAAGCCTGAAGTACTTGTTTACTCAGCTCGACCTGAATCTCCGCCAACAGATATGGCTCGAGACAATAGCCGATTTCAACATGGATATTCATTATACTCCTGGCAAAGCTAATGTGATGGCTGATGCCCTGAGTCGCAAAGCTTACTGTAGTGAACTTGAGGTGCAACTAGAACAACCACCTCTGTATGAAGAGTTTCAAAAGTTGAACCTCGAGATTGTTCCTCAAGGTTATGTAAATAACCTAGTTATCGAACCGGATCTCGTCAAATCCGTCAAGGGTATACAGTTTTATGATGATTTCGTAGACAAGATTAAGCGTGATATCGCAAATGGAAGACCCTCACCCTTCACTATTAATAGCGAAGGTGCGGTGTTCTACCAGAACCGTTTAGTGGTTACTCACAGCAAGGGCAGGCATGAGAACCTGGATATGACCCCGAAGGTCATGAAAGCGGCTCACGATACCCCGTTGTCCATTCGTCCTGGAAGCACCAAGATGTACCAAGACAATCGTCCGCAGTTCTGGTGGCCTAACATGAAGCAAGACATCACGCGATATGTAGATGAATGTGACGTTTGCCGTCGCGTCAAAGCCGAACATCAAAGACCTGCTGGAACTCTGCAACCACTCTCTATTCCTGAATGGAAGTGGGACAAGATCGAAATGGACTTTGTCACAGGTTTTCCCCGATCACAGAAGGGTCACGATGCTATCTTTGTCGTCATCGACCGGTTCTCCAAGGTTGCCCACTTTCTGCCAGTCAAGGAGGCGATCTTTGCTAGTTAGTTAGCAGAATTATATGTTTCCAGAATTGTGTCCCTTCACGGTATCCCGTTGGAGATCAGTTCTGATCGTGGCAGCATTTTCACCTCAAGATTTTGGGATAGTTTCCAAGAATCTATGGGCACTCACCTAAACTTCAGCACCGCTTATCACCCCAGTCGCAAGGACAAGTCGAACGAGTCAATCAAGTGCTTGAAGACATGCTTCGATCTTGTGTCATCTCATTCGGTAAGAAATGGGAGGAATCCCTTCCATTTGCTGAATTCTCGTACAACAATAGCTACCAAGCTAGTCTGAAGATGGCACCTGACGAGGGGGTGACCCCACGACTCCTACTAATGGGCCTACCCGGTGTCATTGAAGGCCCACGGAGCTACCGCCGGATTCACCTTGGCCCACTAGATGGCACCGACATTGGGAGTCTTCGACTGACAAGGAAGGTGCAGGGACTTGCCGTACAAGCTAGGGTTAGATTTCCTGTAATTGTAGATTGATTCCCCAAGACCTAGTCTACTATATAAAGGCCAGGAGGGGCAACGCATAGAGGGAGAGACATCGCCTGTAACCCTAGCCTAGAGCGCATCTGCCTTGGCATCCCCTGTAACTTCTCCACAATCAATATATCGAGCAGGAAGTGTATCCTCCTGTTTGCCGACGAGCTTATCGTCCAACCTGTGTCTTCTCCAACTAGCCCAGGGTCCCTAACCATGGGACTTTCCGGGGCCGATCCTCGACAATTGGCGCCGACCGTGGGGACCACACAGGTTGGAATTACGATCTCGGCGGTCCCATCTTCAGCAAATCGCAACTCAAGGGAAAGAGCCGGACCCAACCCACTCGAAGGATTCAAGGTCACGGCAAACATCTTCGCCGTCCCAGCAGTCTCGATCGAGTCGCAACCGTATCAGACCCAGTACAGTGGAGGCAACCAAACACGGCGTCAGCGACGAAGGAACCAACGACCCAGAAGAGCCGCCAAGAACCCCTACGCAGGAGTCCCACTCGAGGAGGCGCGACGTGCGGCAGGAGACCCGCAGATCTTTCGACGGCCCACCACCACCCGGGCACCCGCCGAGCATCACGATGATGGCTAGGAGCCTGACACCAGCAACCAAGAATATCGCCGCCAAAGAAGGAATCGACGACCCAGGAAGCGTTCCAGGGAGATCTGCAACGAGGACAAACCCTGCAAGCCGCACGACGCAGTCGAGCAGCCAAGGGCCGTCCGGCGCACCGCCACGCGGGCACTCAACGACAGCCAAGACAGCGACTCGGAGACACCGGTCGGAGAATACTACGACCCAGAGCGAAGACCGGACGAATTCTCCAACCTCATCAAGCATCAGGACACAATCCGAGGAATTGAAACAGACCCCCGATTCTACGAACGCCCGGAGCATGTCTTCACAATCTCAAGGAGGAAGAGGCACGGCGGGTCAAGCAAACTTACGGTCAGAGAACAGCTTGCAGGACCCTGCACAATTCACAACTTCGAAGACGAATGGGGGCGCATCAGATCCAACCACACCCTGGGAGAATGTCGCCTGTTCAACGAGCTGGCCGACGACCTCAGGAACGAAAAACGCAAAGGAGTCAAGCGCGCTCGAGAGCTCGAGCAATCGCCACCAGCAAGCCACGAAGGACGCCGCAGCCCGCCGCATGGGCAGGTGCTCATGATACAGGAAAGCAGGGTGCCACAAGCGCGGCGTGACGCCTACACCCTGCAGGCTGCAGCAACCGAGAACATGAAACCAGTGGAAACCTACCAACTGCACGACGCGGAGACCATCATCACGTTCTCACAGGAGGACCACCCGCCAGCCATACCAAGACCAGGACACGCGCCTCTCGTGCTCAACGCACAAATCGAAGGATATGACATGGATAGGGTTTTCATGGACGGAGGCAGCAGCATGAACATCATCTTCGCAAGCACCCTGCATAAAATGCTGACCCCTCGGTCGGTATGGAAGAAGTCAAGCACCGTACTAAACGGCGTAGTACCTGGAGAAGCAGCAACATCACTCGGATCAATCGAGCTTGAGGTTGTCTTCGGCAACCGACGCAATTTCGCCAAGCACGTCCTCGAGTTCGAGGTGCTCGACTGGCCATCTCAATACCACGCCATATTGGGACGACCAGCGTTTGCGCAGTTCATGGCAGTACCACACTACGCCTATCTCAAGCTCAAGATGCCAGGCTCAACAGGAGTCCTCACGATCAGCGGAAGCTTCATCAAGTCAGACCAATGCAACCGCGATTTCCACAAAACCTCCGACACACTAGGAGCGGACCAAGAACTGAGAGAAATAGTCATGGTCATCGACAAGAAAATCTTCCCATTGGCAAGCCGCAGCGAGTCAAAGGAGCATGGTCCTATCTTCAGCATCGACGGCGACACGGTCACGCACCAAGTACACCCGACGGACCCGGATAAAACAGTCCGCGTGTACGCCCACCTGCTAGAGGAACAAGCGACTGCTCTAGTGGCTCTCCTTCGAGACGAGTGGAAGACATTCGCCTGGTGCCCAGCCGACATGCCTGGCATACCACGCGAATTCGCAGAACACGCCCTAAACATCAAACCAAACACGAAACCAGTAAAGCAAGCCCTGAGACGATTCTCGGAGCCCAAACGTAGGGCAATCGGAGAAGAAGTCAACCGACTTCTCGACGCCCATTTCATCCGAGAAACCAAGAAGGCCACTTGGATAGCAAACCCAGTGCTTGTGCCCAAGAAGGACACGGACGTACTGCGCATGTGCGTCGACTACGGGCCAGTGAACAAGCACTGCCCGAAAGACCACTTTCCTCTGCCAAGGATCGACCAAATAATCGATTCGACTGCGGGATGCGATCTGCTTTCCTTTCTGGATGCATATTCCGGATACAACCAGATCAGGATGAAAGAAGAAGACGAAGAGCACACCTCATTCATCACACCTTACGGTGTATTCTGTTACAAGACCATGCCCTTCGGGCTGAAGAACGCATGTGCCACATACCAGCGGATGATGCAAGCCTGCCTAAAGGAGAAAATCGGGAGGAACGTACAGGTGTACGTAGACGATATCATCATCAAGACCTAAAAAGCAGACACGCTACTCGACGACCTGCGCAAAACCTTCTCAGCACTCAACAAATACAGGATCAAGTTGAATCCAAAGACGTGCGCTTTCGGCGTACCGGCCGGGAAACTGCTCGGTTACATGGTCTCCACCCGAGGAATCGAAGCAAACCCCGAGAAGGTCCAAGCCATTGCCAAGATGCAAGAGCCGACTGACATAAAAGGAGTACAACAGCTAACTGGAAGGCTCGCAGCACTAAGCCGCTTCATCAGCCAGCTAGGGGAACGCACGCTGCCCTTCTACCAACTGCTAAGGAAAGCAGAAAAATTCGAGTGGACAGAGGAAGCCCGCCAAGCGTTCGCGGACCTCAAAAAGACGCTCTCAACTCCACCAGTTCTGGCGGTACCCAGGGACAAAGAGAAACTCTACCTATACATAGCAGCGCAGCAGCGTAGTAAGCACAGCACTCGTCGTCGAACGCATGGAAGAAGGCAAGGTCCAAAGCATACAGAGGCCAATCTATTACCTCAGCATGCTACTGAACAAGTCCCAGCAATGATATCCACACTACCAGAAGTTACTACTGGCCGTCATCATGACTTCACGGAAGGTATCACACTACTTCGACGAGCACCCGATCACCATAGTGAGCAACGCCCCACTCGCGGACATTCTCAACAACCCGGGAGCGACTGTACGAGTCGCCGAGTGGAACATAGAGCTCAGCCCGAGAGATCTACAGTTCAAGCACCCAACAGCAATCAAAGCCCAAGTACTCCCAGACTTCCTGGTCGAGTGGGCAGAGAATTCAAACACCAGGACCCCCGGATCTGTCGAACTCATGGTCAATGTTTTTCGACGGATCGAAAAGACAACAAGGAGCAGGAGCAGGAGTCGTCCTACTCTCCCCCAAAGGAACGAAGCTGAAGTACATCCTCCAGATAAATTTCAGCCACGCATCCAACAACGAAGCAGAGTATGAGGCACTCCTCCACGGCATGAGCATGGCCAAAACATGCGGAGCCACCCGCCTCATCATCTACGGGGACTCCAATCTCGTCGTCCAGCAGGCGATGAGAAATTGCAACTCCCTAGCCGACAACATGGCAGCTTATCAGAAACTCTACAACGAACTCGAAGGGAGTTTCGACGGCTGCGAACTCAACTACATCACCAGGGCCAACAACACGGAGGCGGACGAGCTCGCAAACATCGGATCGACCCGAGGACCAATACCACCCGGAGTTTTCCTGGAAAGCATCAGCCAAAGGTCCATCAAAACACCGGCGGTGGCACTCGGGACAGCCGAGGACGAAGAGGACGCAACAGACCCCGCGCAGGTGGCATCAGCAAGCCCGTCAGAAGGCACCGGCACCAGCACACCCGACGGCACAGCAGCAGACGAGCTCAACGGACCAGCCTGGGCAAAACCATTCCTTCGGTTCATAATCGAGGGAACGCTACCGCAAGACGTGGCCGAAGCACGACGTATCAGCAGACGCTCCAAAGCGTTCACGGTGATCAACAGATAGTTGTACAAGCGCAGCATCGCGCAAATACTACAAAAAGGCAGCGACGAGGAAGACGGCAAATCCCTACTCCTCGAAATCCATGAGGGCACATGCGGGCACCACGCAAGCAGTCGAGTACTCGTGTCCAAGGCATTCCGAGCGGGATTCTACTGGCTCACAGGTATGAAAAACGCAGAGGACATAGTGCGGCGCTGTGTCGCCTGCCAGAAATTCGCTAATAGACCGCACGCCCCGGCCTCAGAGCTCAAGACCATACCATTATCCTGGCCATTCGCCACCTGGGGACTCGACATGGTCGGCCCACTCAAGAAATCATCAAAAGGAGGAAGGACACATCTACTGGTCGCGGTCGACAAGTTCACCAAGTGGATCGAAGCAGTGCCAATCACTAGTTCCACCGCCCTCACGGCCGTGAACTTCATCAAGTCAATAATCTTCAGATTCGGAGTGCCACACAACATCATCACAGACAATGGCACAAATTTCACAGCTGCCGAATTCCAGAACTTCTGCGAAGAACTAGGCATTAAAATAAACTACGCGTCAATCGCGCACCCGCAATCCAACGCCCAGGTGGAGAAAGCAAACGGTCTCGTATGCGGAGGACTCAAGAAACGGCTCCTCACACCACTCGAGCAGGCCGCCGGAAACTGGGTAGAAGAGCTCCCCGCAGTACTTTGGAGCCTACGGACCACGCCAAATACTGCGACCCAATTTACACCGTTCTTTATGGTTTACGGGGCCGAAGCAGTACTACCACATGACCTCAAGTTCGGAGCCCCTCGGGTCACGGGGTACGAAGAAGAGGAAGCAGAAGAAGCACTCCAAGACGACAAAGACACAGTCGACGAGGCAAGAGACGTGGCCCTGTCAAAGTCAGAAGGTTACCAGGACAAGCTGCGCACTTACCAAAGCAGCCGCCTTCGAACGAGAACCTTCAACAAAGGGGACCTAGTACAAGACTGATACAAGAGAAGGTCCACAAATTGGCTCCCCAATGGGAAGGCCCATTCATAGTATCAGAAGTCATCGGAGGCGGCGCCTACAGGCTAAAGAACCCAAAGACGGACGAAGATGTGGGCAATCCATGGAATGTCGCAAACCTGCGACTGTTCTACCCTTAGCATCAATGGGTTGGACATGAGCGGCAACTCATGTAATCACTCGACCGCAATAAAGCATATGTTTCCCAAACATTACCAGCTTTCAAAAAGCACTCGGGGGCTTAAGAAAAATCCCCCCGAGCCCTGCTATCGCCTACGCGATCTTAAATCAAGAAGCACTCGGGGGCTTAAGAAAAATCCCCCCGAGCCCTGCTATCGCCTACAAGATCTTACATCAAGAAGCACTCGGGGGCTTTAGAAAAATCCCCCCGAGCCCTGCTATCGCCTACGCGATCTTACATCAAGAAGCACTCGGGGGATTAAGAAAAATCCCCCCGAGCCCTACTATCACCTACGCGATCTTACATTAAAAAGCACTCGGGGGCTTCAGAAAAATCCCCCCGAGCCCTGCTATCGCCTACGCGATCTTACATCAAAAAGCACTCGGGGGCTTAACAAAAATCCCCCCGAGCCCTGCCATCGCCTACGCGATCTTATATCAAAAAGCACTCGGGGGCTTAACAAAAATCCCCCTGAGCCCTGCTATCGCCTACGCGGTCTTACATCAAAAAGCACTCGGGGGCTTAACAAAAATCCCCCCGAGCCCTGCTATCGCCTACGCGATCTTACATCAAAAAGCACTCGGGGGCTTAACAAAATCCCCCCGAGCCCTGCTATCGCCTACGCGATCTTACACTCGGGGGCTTAAGAAAAATCCCCCCGAGCCCTGCTATCGCCTACGCGATCTTACGTCAATAAAGCACTCGGGGGCTTAAGAAAAATCCCCCCGAGCCCTGCTATCGCCTACGCGATCTTACGTCAAAAAGCACTTGGGGGGTTAAGAAAAATCCCCCCGAGCACGCCATCACCCACGTGATTCAACACTTGAAAACTGGAATCACCATAGCAACAAACAGGAGTACCCAAAGCTTTCACAAACGACAACGTCTACATCTTCACCACAGCAAAATAAGAGGATTACTGCAGAAGCTCATCACGCAAAGTTCATATCAGCCTACGTCCGACTCCCCGACTCGAACGTAGCCTCGGGGGCTACTCCCATTGGGAGCGCGGACACGCACCCAATAGAGTTTGAACAAGCAGGCCACAGCCAGCTGCACCTGCGAAAGGACACGAGACTCGCAAAGGGTGTAGTCAGCACTATCTCCCACTCTCACTTCGGCGAAGATCAACCGCAGCTGCTCCAAGGATGGCGCCAAAGGAAATAGGCCAAGTTTCTCTCAGCCTACGCTCGACTCTACAACTCGAACGAAGCCTCGGGGGCTACTCCCATCGGGAGCGCTGACGCGCACCCGATAGAATCTACGTCCAAAAGCAGTACACCAGGAGGAGCCGAACACATTTCAAGCAGTTAAGACACAGCAGAAGGAGTCGACGACCTGGCACAGACGAGTGCATAATGATAGAAAGGCTGGAGGCAATACACTTTGCTCAAACAGCCTGAAATATAACTTGGACACAAAGACTCAGTTACATTTGGATAGAAGGCAGCTCCTACTACAAGAGGGAATCAGCCAAGGAATTATGACTTGTACATGTGTGCCCATGAAATACATGACTACATTACAAGGACATCAACACAGATAACGGGAGGAAAAGGGACTCGTGGAGGACGTCAATGACATAACAAAAGGTGAAGCTCGAGTTATTTCCCGATGCTCCACCAGCTTCTTCTCCAGCTCCACGAGTTTTTTCTTCAACCCCTCTGCAGCAGCACCACCACCAGCTTCTTCTCCAGCTGCAGCCACACAGCCGTCGAAGAAAAGCCGTCGTCAGCCCTACGAAGCCCCTTGGCGTGCTCGCTTGGTCGAAGGCTTGACGTCGACGTCCTCGCCAGAGCTGGCCACCAAGTCATCACCACCAGAGGAGCTCCTGGAAGACGGAGTCGAAGAAGAAGAAGGCGTAGCACCCCCCCGACCTTGTGGAAACGTCGCTGCTTAACTCCTGAGCTCGCGGGTCCATGTTGTTGCCGCTCGGATCAAAAGCACGGACGTCAACAGTGCCCTCACCATCAAATCGACAGCAAAGAACATCGCCATCGCGCAGACCCAAACGGCGAGAAAACAAACTCCAGCCAGAACCAAGAAAGACCAAGAAGGAACGGTCAAACTCCAAATCGACGTAGGAGGGAGCTCGATCGTTCCCCTGAAGACGCAGAAGCAAGCCATCCAATCAAAGATCGACCACAATGGCAGAAAAAGAAGGAGGAAGAAGAACACGAGTGGCACTAAGGCCACGAACGCGCAATAAGAAGTCATGCTGCCAAAAGCCCTCTGCAGAAGAAGAAGAAGAAGGTGGTAGCGGAGTGCCATGTCGACCACCGCGTCCAGAACGAGGAGTACGTCCACCTCTACTACGACGGACGCGGCCATGGCCGGAGCCTCATTTTGGAGCCATGAAAAGTTATTAAAAGGGAAGTAGAAGAGGAGACAGATGGAGGAAAACAAACCAAGACGAAGCGAATGTATAGTGCAAGGAAGCCCCGACGCGGTAAGGCCAAGCGATGCCCGCACTTAAACCTACGCCGATGCTTCAAAATCCTAGGCCAAAGATGCTCGCCCACGGGGTGCACTGTTCATACTACCATCAAATCACGCGCGTTGGAAACGCGCGCCTCGGGAACTTAACCGGCGCTGCTCGCACGCCACTGAGCTCATCATTATGACCGGTCAAGATGAAAAGACAGTTCACTGCCAAGCATCTATGACAATAACCACACAGTGACGTGGTTATCCTGATAGAAGGAAAAAAAGCAGAAGACCAACCAACGTCTTGTCACAGGCAAAAGCGTATCAGGTACCTACCGACGCCTAGAGATTTTATCAGATCTTTTCCCAACAAAGCAAAAAATCTCACTCCCATCGGGAGAAGCCCATCTCGAGAGTCCCCAGGTGCTCACTCATCTGAAGATCAACAAGGTGCTCGAGTAATCACTCGCACGCACTAGAGTTACAGGTGCTCCCTCACCTATGGACCCACAAGGTGCTCGAGTAATCACTCGCACGCACTAGAGTTACAGGTGCTCCCTCACCTATGGACCCACAAGGTGCTCGAGTGACCACTCGCACCCTTGAGAATCTCGGGTGCTCCCTCACCTCTAAAAGAAATTCAAACAGCTTTCGAGTAATTACTCGCAGAAGGATTCCTCGTCTGAGCACTCGAAACAAGCTCCGCGAGTAAGATGAGTGAACAGCTCGCTTGATGATTTGTTCCAAGTGGGTGAAATGCTATAAGGCTCCGCGCCTCAAAAACACACCTATTCCTCGAACCACGACACACTGTTCCCAGATGCCACGCAAGATTAGCGTGTAGGTAAGACCCCGCTGCGAAGTTCGGCCGGGCTGGGACTTGCCGAAGAGCGATTTCACTCCCAACCTTTCCATGCGCTGCGCATGAAGTATAAAGCCGGGCGGACGCGCCATAGGCTACGCAACCAGCTGGCGGCAAATGAACACTGTAAGACCTGAAGCGGCCGGACTTTTTCTATGCTCCAGTATCCCAAGCTCATGTCGAGGGACATGGGTTTGATTGGGCGATCGTGGTATTTTCCACTAGCGCAATTCACCAAGGCTCGATCCGTCGACTCCTTGGGCCCTTTCTGCTTAACATCCCTCGAAATAGGTTTTGTCATGGCCACCATGCTGCCAGCGACCGCGGGTGCACCGCGCATACAAGCCACGAACGTATGAAGACGAACTCGAGTCCCTGCGCGACTCTTCGAATCCCCCAGGCACTCGGGGGCTACTGACGAGGGGGTGACCCCACGACTCCTACTAATGGGCCTACCCGGTGTCATTGAAGGCCCAGGGAGCTACCGCCGGATTCACCTTGGCCCGCTAGATGGCACCGACATTGGGAGTCCTCGACTGACAAGGAAGGTGCAGGGACTTGCCGTACAAGCTAGGGTTAGATTTCCTGTAATTGTAGATTGATTCCCCAAGACCTGGTCTACTATATAAAGGCCAGGAGGGGCAACGCATAGAGGGAGAGACATCGCCTGTAACCCTAGCCTAGAGCGCATCTGCCTTGGCATCCCCTGTAACTTCTCCACAATCAATATATCGAGCAGGAAGTGTATCCTCCTGTTTGCCGACGATCTTATCGTCCAACCTGTGTCTTCTCCAACTAGCCCAGGGTCCCTAACCATGGGACTTGCCGGGGCCGATCCTCGACAGCACCCTTTGAAGTTCTCTATGGACGTAAGTGTCGAACCCCTCTGAATTGGTCAGAAAATGGGGAACGAACTCTCATTGGTCCGGAAATTATTCAACATGCTGAAGATCAGGTTCGCGTTATTCGTGAACATTTGAAAGCTACTCAGTCCCGCCAGAAGAGAAACTATGAACGCAAGCACAAGGAACTGGTCTATCAACCCGAAGAACAGGCTTACCTTCGTGTCACTCCCATGAGAGGCACTCATCGATTCGGGATAAAAGGAAAGTTAGCTCCTCGCTACATTGGCCCGTTCCGTATCCTGTCCAGAAGTGGACCGGTGGCATACCGGTTGGAATTTCCGTCAAACCTCTCTCAAGTTCATGACGTCTTTCACGTGTCGCAACTCCGTCGCTGCTTCAAGGATCCTATTCGAGAAGTGGATCATGTAATGCTGGAATTGCAACAAGACTTTTCTTATCGTGAACATCCGAGCCGCATTCTTGATCAGTCTGAACGTCGAACCCGCAACAAGGCAATCAAGTTCCTTAAAGTTCATTGGTCGAATCACTCTGAAGAGGAGGCCACTTGGGAACGCGAAGATCGTCTTCGTGATGAATACCCCGATCTTTTCCCCTCTACCGCTTAAATTCTCGGGACGAGAATTCTTGTAGTGGGGGAGATTTGTAACACCCTCGGTGTCTGTAACAGTAATCACTTTTGTTTAATGAAAATTACTATTGCTAATCTCACTTTGATCATCTTTGCATTTGATCACTCCAAAAACCCTTTTGGTTGTTATTAAAAATAATGTGATAAATAAAACTTTGTCCAAAATTGTGGAATCAATTTCATTAAATGCCTAAAAATCAGTGGACCATTTTAGACCAACATTGGGTATTTATTGCAATATTCAAATATTGCAAACAATCCAAACAAGAGCCAAAACAGCACCAATTAACCATTGAAAATCATAAACAAATATTAAATGAATTTATATAACAACCAAAATTTTTGTGGCATCAAAATATTATGTAACAATAATATTGGAGCCAGTTACAAGTTTTACAAAAATGTTAAATCAACTAAAATAATTAAAAAGAAAAAAGAAAAATAAAAGAAAACAAAAATAAATAAATAAACCTATCTACCGCAAAGGGGCGAGGCCCACCCCTTTTTCCCTCCCCTCTCCCATGGGCCAGCCACCCCGGCCCAAACCGCCCCCTCCCCCCTCCCCCCCACGTCTTCTTCTTCTTGTAGACAGGGAGGCGTGGCGCCCATCCCCCGGCTGCCCCCGCCGTGGGCGCCGTGGCGGCCATCCACCGGCCGGCGTGGAGGCTATTTGAGGCGGCCCCCGAGCCCCTCCCAGAGGAAACCCTAGCTTCGCCCCCCGGATCTCACCCCCCCCCCCCCGTGGCCTCCCTCCTCTCCCCGCACGGGAGCAAGCCACGGCCGCTTCGCCTCCGCACCCCGGTCCACGGCGCCGCTGCCCGTCTCCCTGCTCCGGCGGCCCCCCGACCACCGCAGCACCTCCCCTGCGCCATCCCTGTGAGCCCCCCTCTGAATCCTCCCCTCGCTCGGTCGCTGTAGCCCCCCTCCCGATGTACTCCCTGAGCCACGGCGTCCGGCCTCGGCTGAGCCCGCGCTCGTCACCGCTTGGCCTCGCCGCGCCCGTTCCTCCCCTCCCCCGCTCGGCTCGCCGCCATTTTGGCCACCTGCACGGGCCGTGGCCGCCATGGCCGCTCCCGGTCCGTGCCCTGCCTTGCCCTGGACACGCCCCAGCCGCGTCCCCCCTGTGCCGCGGGAGCACGCGCGCGCGTGTGTCCACGCCTTGCTCCTCTCGCCCCCCCCCCCTTGGCCGGATTTGGTTCGCCGCCGGCGAGCCCGCACGGGTGGCCACAGGGCTAACCCCCTATTAACCACCCCCCTTTGGCCTCTGAGAAATGGGCCCGGCCATGCTTAATTAGGGGTTAATCCCCAATAAGTGTAATTCCACTATTAAGTTAACAACAAACTACCCCCTCGGCATATGACATGTGGCCTCCCCACCTTTTAGTTAAATTTAAAATGATTTAATTACCTCACAGTGTATGACATATGGGTTCCACAGTTATTTGTTTAATTATAATGATTTATAATAAATGCTCTATCTATGACATGTGGGCCCTCTGGAATATTAGTTATAAATTAAAATGTTTTATTAAAATGTGAGGCTGACATGTGGGACCCACTGGTCAGTAGGTCCCACTTGTCAGTGTTGACTGGTAAAACCTCCTATGGATAATGTTAGGATTTAAATAATAAAAATAATCCAGGAAATGATTTAAATTTGATTTAAACTTCAAAAATCAATATCTTTTAAACCGTAAGTCAGATTAAAAAACTTTATACATGAAAATTGATCACAAAAATATAATGAATACGAATACGCTATCCGGATACCCACCACACCCCCCTAACACAACGAACATCGACATCCCCCCTTCGGGCTGTCTGTCCGATAATTGCCCGATACCGTAAACTCTCCGGATGAATTAATTCTGAACACGAAAGTTGTTCACAATGGATCAACTAACACGGATACACGCTTCACATGTTTGTCGGAGATCCATGACACCTCCGGCATGATACCTTCCCCCTCCGGACACCCTATCCGGTAATCACCCGGAGCTGACAGTTCATCCACGGATGAATTCCCGCTCCGTGCTACGTGTATCGTACAATGTTAGAGCATCGTTAACATTTCATATGCCACGTCTTCTATTTTTATTGCTATTATTTTTGTGTATTTATTGTTTCTCCCTCCTCTTTTATTGTCCGGTAGTCTCGGCGTCCGCTGCAGATGCCCCTGTGATCGACTACTTCGTCGACGACCGTACGTCTACCGTCGAGCTTACAGGCAAGCAGAGCCATTCTCTTCCCCAGATATCGCCTATCTTTCCTTACATTTCTTGCACTAGGCATATGTTGCTGCTGCTACGTTACAATCCTATTCAATTGCATAGCCTGTTTTGTCACCCCTTGATGTACCTTCCTTGATCCTATGCTGCCTTTTATATACATTATATTAGCAGTAAACCCTGCGCGTTGTTAGTCAATAGGATTAGATAGCGGGCTGTGTTCACTCTGGGAGTGAATGCGGATACGACATATTACAACTACTACAGGTACGGTTCAGAGCAGACACCGCTTCAGGCCCCTACCCCGGCTGTGCCGAGCCACATCAAGTGTGAGCTATCGAGGAGTAATCCTTGTACTCCACTCGTTGCTGACTCTGTATAGCCGTCCTAGGTACTGAACTACGGTTGTCCTTACAGGTAAGAAGTCGGGTGACCCAACGGTGCCCGTGCAGGTTATCTTGGCGGAACGACAAGTCAGGTGTATTCCAACGGTGTGCGGCGGGCCTGGTACTGTTCGTGGCCGAAGGATTTCCTGTTGTAAGAAAGTCGAGCTCTTCGGAGCAAACGCGAGACAAGGTAAGGAGACGGTTCACCTTGTTGGTAACCGCACGAGTTAGTGGGACGACAGGGCAGGCACCGACGTTACTGGGGGTCCTGACTGCTGTCGTTGTCCACGGCTCAATCAGTAAGGGGCAACGATAACGGTTGTCTCGACAGAAAATTAATAAAATGCTTAACGGGTTAGGCGGATGACTTGAGTAGCCTTTTGGCTTGTACGCACTACCTATACGTGGGATTACGCGTTTGGGCGCCTCCGCAATGTAGCCTCGTTCGAAAGCTCTGAAAGACGTCCATTTCAGCATTGCGGCAGGGACGCATCGCGCTGCGGCGTTGGAGTTCACCCTCCTCGCAACGACCCAGAGAGCGAGGGGTGATAGGCCCATGACCCCCTTGCACTTAGGGATGTAGACCGGCAGGGACCTCTCTGATGAGTCGTAGGATGGACTGCGTTGTGTGGGATAGCCTCGGTGGGGCATTCCCTAATTAGGTGTACGCCACCCTGGAGATCCGAGCGTGTAGTGTCACACTAGTGCACCCCTGCAGGGAGTTTAATCTATTCGAATAGCCGTGTCCACGGTAACAGGACGCTTTATGCTGAAGCCAGATCCCATCACTACAAACTACTACTATTAAACTGTTGGTTCCGGGTTTTCTTCCTCGCGGGGATGTCGAGTAGGGGAACTCAGAGGCATTGCTAATTATTACAACTTATTATTATACAATGCTGCAGCAACTTCTGCTGCATTGTTACTTTATGCTTTATATAAACTGTTGGCTGATTCTTACCTCATGCTGCAAGACTCGTCGGAAGATGCTAGTTTTCGGTAGGCCTAGCTTCTTACCCTTATTCTGATTTCTACCTTGCAGTCCACTATATACAGCCTCCCTTTTTCCTTTTGATACATGCATAAATGCTTAGTAGCGGACGTAAGACTCGCGGGTATGCTAGATACTCACATTTGCTCTTATTTACCCTTTTCGCTTTGCCTGATCGGCCGCTGCAGTCGACGTTGGAGCCCAGAAGCAGGAGATTCCAGGAGGAGCCTACTACGACGTCGAGTTCCCGTTGACCAGGAGTAGTTCGGTGCATCCCAGGCAGGAGACCTCGCCTTTTCGATCTGTACCTCTGATGTTATTTGTGCTAGCCTTCTTAAGGAAAAAACTTGACTAACTATGTCTGTACTCAGATATTATGATTGTATGACTTATGTATTCGGGTCCGTGTGACCCCAATTCTTTGTAATATATTTGGTTTATCCTTTTGTGTTTAGTGTTGTGCTGTGATATTCTCACCGTGGCACCTTGATCTCAATCATGTACCCTGCGTGTATGATTACTGTACATGATCGTAAATCGAGGGCGTCACATCGTCCCTCCGATATGTAAGGGCTCGTGCCTCTGATATGTAAGTGCTCGTGCCTCTGATAAGTAAATTCTCGTGCCTCCGATATGTAGTTTATCGTGCCTCTGATAAGTAAGTTCTCGTGCCTCCGATATGTAAGTGCTCGTGCCTCCGATATGTAAGTTCTGGTGCCTCCGATATGTAAGTGCTCGTGCCTCCGATATGTAAGTTCTCGTGCCTCTGATAAGTAAGTGCTCGTGCCTCCGATATGTAAGATCTCGTGCCTCCGATAAGTATGTTCTCGTGCCTCCGATATGTAAGTGCTCGTGCCTCTGATATTTATGTTTTCGTGCCTCATATGACTGAGTTGAAAGTTAACGTTTGATAGTGTTGTAAGGCCTCACCCGTAATTACCCCAGAAATCTCCATTACCCAGAAATATAATGGGAAGAAAAGAAAAAAAGGAAAAAGGAGTAGAAACAATACTAAACGCAGGCTAAAAACGCGCAGCACACGCGGTTCTCCATTAATTATGGATTCTACGAGGGTGAAACTGCAAAACGTACGAAACCGGTCCGCGGAACCGGAAAACCGGAAAACGAAAAAGGGAAAACCGGAAAATGGTTTTCGCGCGCGCGGAAGCTCTCCGCGCGTGACAAGTGTCGCGCTCGGAGCGCTCCGTACCGGTTCGTTCGAAACGAAACGAACGAGCGCCCCCCAATTAGTTGCCCTCATGTTGATGACTAATATAGCGAACTGGTGAATTTACGGGATCTGCTATAGTTGCTCCTAGGAGGCTTGGATGTGCGATGTGGCCAGATGGGCCGTGGTGGTAGAGAAATGAGGTTGAGTGGCCCTCTAACCAATCCTGCTCTCTCTGCTGCCTGCTACTCTAAGCGATGGATAGACTGGTGAGAGGTGCGCTTGGCATCTTTCTTTTTCTCTCCTCAAATTATTTGGTTTAATAATAAATTTTCCTGCTTAAAATTCAAACATCATCATTAAATTTAAAAAAAATTGGCATATTGGGGCTATAAAATGACCATGTAAATATTTTTTTCATGAACATTGAACTTATTTTTTTTATAAATACGAAATATAAATAATTATTTTAGGTTTTAAATTAGATTGTGTTATGGTTGATCCCAAATAAGTGAAATAGTTTATTTTATCTTCCTAATAATATTGGGAGGGTATTTATAAATTATAAAGAGAAATTTACCATGTGAAATTCCTCAATATAAAATAGATTACAAACCTATGCATGCAAATTCCTCTGTTTCAACGACAGTTAACATGGAACGAAAGTAGTATTAAATTGCACTTTAATTAATAAACCTCAGTTTAAAATCAAAGCATGATGACCCAATAGCATGATACAGTGATGATGTGAAAATAGAACAATTAGCAATTTGTTGTTTGGGAAAAACCTCAAGATGTTATGATCGACCCCTTCCAATGGAAACCTAGCGCCAAGGGTGCAAAGTAGGGAAAATGGAGGAAAGGAAGGGTGTAGATATACCATAGCTTCTTGTCTACGTTGTGGTCCTCAACCTCTCTTAACAGATGTTACAAACCACATTTCATTTGAGAAGTATGTACTTTTCTTTACTGTCTTCAAAAAAACTGGATTTAAAATAATCCATCTTTTATAGGATCCCTTTTGATAGTTAAAATGAAAAAATAACCATATGTATGAGGACTTGATTAAGCAAGACCATTCGTCCTTCGTAGATTTCACGCCAACAAATGATTGTGTTTTTATCTTTGTTTAGCGAGGATTGGTGAATTTATGCATCTATAGGTAAATCTTTCACTCTTGCAAAATCACGGGATATCCTGCTTTGCTTGTTTACATTTCGTCTGGTTGCAAATCAAACTATTAAAGTGAGAGAAAATCCTGTTTTTCTTAAAGAATTGTACATGGGCAACCTCCACCGCTGTGTGAATGATCCGCCCCGCCATGATCGCCACCTCCTTGTTCTTCCATATTTGCTCGCCTTCTGTATATGCAAATGAACCATGTACATAATTAATCGAGGTTACAAATGTCATTGTTAAGTCAGCTCACATCACTCCATCAAGTGAGTTGTAGCTATTGTTGAACTTTGCTAGCTGCACCACAATGAGGCCAGATTAACTGGAAAATAATTAGTTTTAAGTCCACAATCATGAGATTCGTTCTTCAATAAAAATTGGGTGAATGCACACTCATAATTAATTGATATTTCAACGAATATATCTAAATGTATTTTTAGTGTTTCAAGATTAATAAATTTCAAACGAAGAAAGCGACCGAAAAATACATAATCCATGGATTTGATATGCTGGCTGAATATTATCGTGATCAGACAACCGGTTGCATCATCCTATCGTTCCATTATGAGAAATGGAAAATACAATGACCCAATTGGAAATGAGAGTTAAATAAGCTGTCTAAGTTTGATGAACGATTCTAGCTTCATCAAGAGAAATTAACGATAATTAGTGAGCAAGCTAGGCGATTGAGAGATTGGAGGAGTAGTACTCACTTTGCCATCATGACCTTGGCGAACTCCTTGTAGTTGATCTGCCCGTCGCCGTCGGCGTCCGCCTCGTGGAGCATCTCGTTGAGCTCGTCCTCGGAGAGCTTCTCGCCGAGGTTCTTCATGACGGTGCGGAGCTCGTCGAGGGTGATGAAGCCATTGTTGTCCTTGTCGAAGACGCGGAAGGCCTCGTGGAGCTCCTCCTCGGCGTCAGCGTCCCCGCGCATCTGCCGTGCCACCAACCCCAGGAACTCGTTGAAGTCGATGGAGCCGCTCCCGTCGGCGTCCACCTCCTCCACCATGTCATTGAGCTCCTCCTCCGTGGGGTGCTGCCCCAGCGACCGCATCACCGTCCCCAGCTCCTTGGTCGTGATCGTCCCTGGGTTCAGCGAAATCGTCCATCACGTCACAAATCAAATCATTGGACAACGCCGGATTGATTGGATAAATCGGCTCAGGATTGAATTGATTGATGGCACTTACCATCGCCGTCTTTGTCGAAGAGGCTGAAGGCCTCCCGAAACTCCTGGATCTGCTCCTTGGAAAGCTCGTCCATTTTGATCGTTTGTGATGCCTTCTGCCGGAGTCCGAGGATGATCGACGGAGACGGCGATCGGAAGGATTCAGCAGCTGATTATTCTTCTTGTGTTGCCGCCAAATCCATTATTATTCATTCCCCTCGGCTAATCGGCTCCTTGTTGTCTTGTTCGTCGCGTTGGCTAAAATAAGGACAAGGCGGGACCGGGGGTGGGGGTCGGGAGAAAGAGGATTTCTGCCTATGTACATATGCCGTACGTACTTACGTTGTGGCCAACGGAAAGAAGAGACATCATTTTTTTTAAGCTAAAGAAGACACAACTAATAGTATTGGCAACATATTTTAATGATTTAATATACATAGTATTTAGGATACTCGTACACATTGGACCATATTTTTTACCGTCAAATCACAATTCTTCTTCTTATTTATTTTTTGAAACCTTTTCTGACGGTGGGTTAAAACCCACTACCCTTTGCCATTTTCAATATAATGATGGTGTCAAATATTTACATAAGAGGGGAAGTAGGGGAAGGGGAACCCACTAGGGGTGGGTGACTAAAAAAACTATAGCAAGGGGGGAGGGCGGGTTAGTTACAAAAAAACTACAGGCTAAGCTTCTCAAAAGATTGATGCAGTGGGGTGATGGCTTCTTAGCTCAGCCAGGAAGGGAAGTTCTTATTAAATCGGTAGCCCAAGCGTTGCCGACCTACATCATGGGCATCTTCAAACTACCCTTCTCGGTTTGTGATGATCTGACTACTTTGGTCCGGGCTTTTTATTGGGGGGCTAGCGCAGGTCAGAGGAAGGTCCATTGGAAGGCGTGGCCCTCTCTCCAGCAACGAAAGAACAAGGGAGGTCTAGGATTTCGGGACTTCATATCTTCAATCAGGCTTTACTTGCCAGGTAAGCTTGGAGACTAATCACACGACCAAACAGCTTATGCGCTCGTCTTCTGAAAGCAAAATATTACCCAAATGGCAATCTTGAGGATACTGTCTTCACAGGGAATGCATCCCCTACTTGGACGGCCATTAGTCATGGGTTGGAACTCCTAAAAAAGGGACTGATTTGGCGAATAGGTGATGGTTCAAAAATCAGAGTGTGGAGGGATAATTGGGTGCCTAGGCCCTTCTCTTATAAGCCTATCAGTCAGCAGGGGCGGTGTCGGATCAGATTTGTCTCGGGGTTTTTAAACCCCAATGGTACGTGGAATCAGGCGCTACTCCGGCAATATTTTATGCCAGCGGATGTTCTGGAGATCATGAAAGTTCGAGCAAATATGGCTGCTGCGGATACTTTGGCATGGGGTCCAGACAAGTTCGGACGTTTCTCTGTGAAGTCTGCGTATGATCTTGGTTTCCAAGAAGCCCACCTTGATGCTGCGACTGGGTCTAGCAATGCCCCGGAAGGCAGTAGAACTTGCTGGTCTTTGATCTGGAAAAGTAATCCGCTACCTACGGTTAAGAATTTTGCTTGGAGAGCATCTACAAATTCACTCCCAACTTGGCCAAACATGATGAAACGTTCACTGGTTACAAATGATCTCTGCCCCATATGTCAACGGGAACCGGAGAGCACCTTCCATGCGCTCTGCCGGTGTCCCCTGTCGGCTGATCTCTGGGAAGCTATGGCGGAGGTTTGGCCGCTACCACATCTGGCTAATGTAGTACACACTGGAACTGAATGGATGTTGAACCTCTTGGCAGGGATAGATTCTAACCAAAGAACTATGGTGATGCTCATCTTTTGGCGGTGCTGGTTTGTGAGAAATGAGTTAACTCACAATAAAAGTCCGCCTCCAGTTAGTGTTTCTCGGGAGTTCCTGATTGGATATCTTCTGTCCATTTCTCCATCGCCCGAGCCTGTGTATGATGAGAAGGGGAAGGCTCCCCTCATTCCGGAATATGGTGTTCCACATGCGATAGTGAAAAGGAAAATTCGGCCATGCTGGAGGCTACCCTTGGTGGGCACGGTAAAACTGAATTGCTCGGTGAGTAAAAGTTCTGGAAGGTATGGTTGCGGCATGATTCTAAGAGATCATCTTGGTGCCATCTTGTTCTCTTCCTGTAGAGAGCTACTCTCCAGTCAAGATGTTCTGGAGGCAACTCTACAGGCCATACGTGAAGGTGTGCAAATGTCGATTAATAGAGAACAAGCGTCTATCACAATTGAGTGCTCTTCGTCTTCTGCAATCAAGCTGCAGGAGGAAACGGAAGCCAGTAGATCCATCTACTCTTGCTTGGTGACGGATATTAAATTGCTCCTTGCGTCTTTAGACAGTTTCTCGTTTACTTTTATAAGTTCATGTTGTCCTAGTAATCTGTTAGCTAAACTTGCTCTTTCTGAGTCTAGAACTTCTGTTTGGCTTGGGAGTGGTCCAATGCCGGTTGTCGATGCTTGTAAGTTGGATTTGCCCAGTGTTGGGGGCTGAGTAATGAGAGTCTATTTCCCGCAAAAAAAAAGTTACAAAGGAGGTACAAAGAAAGTGAAATTTACAAGCTAGACAGAATGTTGAGGATAAAGCCCTCCAAGCTGGTTTTTGATCTGTATCTCAACAATTCAAAATCACTTTTGAATCTGCTGGTCCAGGACTCGATGGACGGATCAAGCCCTCTGAAACGCTTGTTATTTCTCTCCTTCCAAATCCTCCAAAATCCCACGATCATGACCTCCATGAACATCGGGCCTGCCCATTGTGCCTTGGCATCATGGATGATTTGCAGTCTATCGCCCCCCGCAGCCCACCGGATACCAAGTTTCTCCCAGCAGCTCGCACCGAACTCACACCTAAAGAACATATGTTCAACCGTCTCCTCAACACCTCTGGCGCACATGAAGCAGTTATAGTTATTGTCTTGGAGTACCATGGATTTGCGGCGCAACATATTACGAGTGTTCAACCTATCCGCAACAGGTAACCAGCCAAAAACTTCCCATTTGTTGTTGCATCGAGTCTTCCATATCCACCTGAACATCTCATCAACCTCAATCTCTTCGAAACAGTATTTGTAAAACTTCCGAGAACTGAAGCAGCCAGCCCCCCAAACACAATTCCACACGTCAACGGCCTCATCATTGAGCACAATCAAGTTGGTTTCATTCTGCAGCTTTGTCAGCTCCTCTTCCGCTTGCGGCGTGAGCGGCAAGTAAAAGTTGGCACCCAGGGTATTGGCACTCAGCAACATCCTCACCGGCACATCTTCATCTCTGGCGTGTGAGAAGAGACGGGGAAGTGTCTCAGCCGGGACGGAGCCTAGCCAGTGATCCTTCCAAAAGAGTGTTGTAGGACCGTCACAAACGCTCACTGTTGTGACGGCACGTAAGATGGGGGAGAGTTGCATCACATCTCTCCACCAGTAGGAGACGCAAGGGGAGGAAGCATGAGGAACGGAGGTGGTTTCAGAGTAGTATGCCCACCAGATCAGCTGAACCCACGGCACCTCGGAACGATTGTAAAACTTGTGGAGCTGTTTGAGCAATAAATCTTTATTCTGCAGTTTCAGATCAATTATCCCCAAGCCTCCTTTTTCCTTCGGTCTAGAAATCAATTTCCAGGCTGCCAAAGGGTTGGATTTGAGGCCGTTCTCATGTCTCTTGGACCATAGACAGTGTCTTCTCAATTTATCCAGGTGATCGATGATCCCCTGCGGGAGTTTAAGAGAGCAAATAGCGTAGATAGCCAGGGAGGTAACAACAGAATTGACTAGGGTAAGTTTTGATCCATAGTCCAGGAGGGATGTGGCCGTGGGGAGTCTACGTTCCATCGAAGCGTATTGGATCACATGGTAATCCAAGTTCTGCGAGGGGATGGGGAGCTACAATCCACCGGTCGAGCGAGCATCATTAATAACCGCCTAGACAAAATATGCAGCTAAGACAAAAATCAGAGGTGACAGGGGGTCGCCTTGGCGAACTCCTCGCTTGCAGAAGAATTTCCTCGCCGGGGATCCATTGAGCATGACAGATGATTTTCCGGAGGAGAAGATGCATCTGATCCAGCCCAACCATTTATCATTGAAACCCATACATGTCATTATCTCAAGCATCGGTTCATGTTCGATGGTATCAAAGGCTTTCGCAAAGTCCAATTTCAGAACAATGATTTCCTTCGCAGATTGCTGACAGCGATGGAGGTATTCGAACGCCCAAGAAAGGCAGTCATGTATGGATCTTCCCTTCAAGAACCCATATTGGTTACGGTGAACTATGCGTAAGATCACTTTCTGGAGGCAATCGGCGAGCAGTTTTGTGATCAACTTTAGGCAGCAATTCAGGAGAGTGGTCGGTCTAAAATCGTGGGCAGTTACCGGGGACTGAACTTTCGGGATCAAAGTTGTCGTCGCTTAGTAACAACAGATGCCATAGGGATGGCTAAAGAGAGGGGAAGAGTCGAGGGAGAGATGTGTCGATGGTGCCGAAATCGGGTTGGGCACAAGCACGGTGAGGGACACCACGATGTACCCAGGTTCGGGGTTCTCAGGAGAGATAACACCCCTACTCCTGCTTGTCTACTCTATATGAATGATATCTCGAACTACAATAACTGCTCCTGGAGTTGTATTAGATGAAGGAGAGACCTTCCGTGGGCATGGTTCTCTCCGTCTTCTCTATGCGAAATAACTGCGGGTAGTAAATATGAAAGGGCCGTCCCTCTCGTAGGAGGGGTACCCCGGGCTCTTATAGTGTGAGCTCGGGGTACTACGGTCATTTCACTCGGCGGCTGGCCCTAGCTGTCATTCTCTCATCGGCTGGGGTCCACCGACTGCAACTCCCCGGTGATCCAGACTAGTCATACGGCTTCCCATACTCTAGCTCGTAGGCTATGATGAATGAACAGTGGAGCTACGAATCTCTAGTCTTGTCGTCCTGTCCGCAGAATCAGCGGAGAGGGTGACAATTCTCCTCTGACAGATCGGCGAAGTGACTTGGCTTGCTGCCACCCGGATCTGTCGGGATTGCGCATTTATGACATTGCACCAGGAGCTCCGATCTGGTCCAAGGTCAACTCTTGAACTGATGAAAGGCGAGCCGATTGCGCCTGGGCCGACTGCTTGCATTCGGCATCGTTCGATTTCTTGTGGGCAATCGGCCATGCAACTGCCTAGCTCGGCCCAGCTGTAGCCCAATCGGCCCCGGCATTGTCTTGAAAGATTGCTTTCTCCTGGGTGACCCTACCCGGGTATCATTCCCCCGATACTAGCCCCTAAAGCTGTAAAGATCCCACGGTCACTTGACTGCGGGGCCTTTGCAGTTTTTATCTCTTTTCTTCGCGCTTTGACTGTTGTGGCCTCATCGGGTGCCTCTTTCCGATCTGAATTCTTAGCTCGGAGATCACGCCCGGCCGACCAGATCTGTGTTGTTTCGAACTCCTTTCTCCGATCTAAGCCATGACCTTGCCGACTGCATTATTCTTTTTTTGAAAAAAATTCTTCTAGCAAAGGTTTGCCAAGATGAGAGCGGGCGCGGCCGATTGTTCTCCAACAGTTTTCTTTGACCGATATTCTGACCAACCCACGTCACACGTCGCTTCCGATTCCTCCGGGTGCAGTTATTGCCCCGGGTCCCACGACCCATGCGCGACAAGACGTTACAGCGGGCCCATGGCGCCGCGCGCACGTCTCGCCTTCTGCGCCAGGATCTTCTGCGCTGAGGACTGCTGATCCACCTCCTGATACGTGCGGCCACACTGGGCCACACAGCCCGCACACGCGATCCCACTCCTCCCCGACGCCCATATAAGTCATGGGGGGATGCCTCGGAATCGCCTCCTCGCACTTTCTCTTCCTCACAACGCCGCAACCTTGCTGCTCCGGCGACAGCCGTTCTATGCGCTCGTGCCGCCGCCACACCGCGCAATATTTCTTCTGCCACCTGCTCGCGCGCTCCGCCGCCGCCGCGCCTTTGCTTTTTAGCATTCGCCGCTGCCATCTCCCTCTCCTTTCTCTTCGGCTTTTCACACCGCTGCCCTGGAGGACGCCATGGCCACCTCCGCCAAAGAGAAATCCGCCGCCAGCCGTGGCCGTTGGAAGGGCTCCACGGTTAACGATGACGAGATCCACCGGCTCATCCACGCGTGCAAGATGACGGACGACATCCAATGGCGTGCTCTCGGCGATGAGATAGTGCGAGATCCGTGCACCAGCGAGCGCGTGGTCTTCGTCGCGCACTTCGATCACGGCTTTGGACTTCCGATGAGTACTTTCTTCCGGAAGTTCCTCGACTTCCACAAGCTCCAGCCGCACCATCTCGCCGCCAAATTTATCATGATGATGTCGGGCTTCGTCATTCTCTGCGAGGGTTACATCGGCGTCCGGCCGAGCAACGGTCTGTGGAAACGCCTTTTCCACATCCGAGGTCACATGGCTCGGACCGGAAACCTCCTGCCGAATCCCGAGGGGGAAGACAAACCACAGATCCATGAGACTGCTATGACCGACTGCGGCAGTTGCATCCTCTACTCCAGCAAGCAGGGATACGAATCTCCTGCCATCATCCAGTGCTGCATGGACTGGCAGACGGCCTTCTTCTACGTCCGATCTCCCGATGGCGGCCCCGACCTCATCAACTTGCCCGAATTCCATCTCGCACTGCCGACTGACAAGTACCAGTGGACGACCAAGCTCGGAGTCGGCGACTGCGACATCGACGCCCAAGTAGCTCGGATCTCTCAATTGGGGAGGGAAGGCCATAAGGAATATGATCTTGTGGCCACATGGCTTTAGGTCCGAATGCTCCCGCTTGGCCATAAGGCATATACGACTTGTAGGGATCCCACTCGGATCTGCACCAGAAAACTAAGCATCAAAGAGCTGCGCCTCCGGGTGAAGGCACTTACCAGCACCCCGATGCCGGACCCCTTCAAGTTCGTCCTGCGCTGCCTTCACCGCGAGCGCAAACCTCCGGAGGTATGCTCCGACTGCTTTTTATTTTTTTCCTATTGCTCGGCTACTCGCTTGACTTCCTGACATCTTTCGTCTTTCCTTCCAACACTTTATTGTGTCCGACGTGATGCAAGACGGCCAGGTTGCCGGATCCTTCTCCCGGTGCGACAGATCAAGGGGGTACACGTGATCCTTCTTTCGAACGCTTTCTGGATGAGTGGAGCGATGATGACAGCGCCTCAAAGTTTGGAGATTACGGTGCAGATTCACATCCCGAACCCAAGAAGGCGCCGCTCAAACGCTCCTGAGCTGAAGGCTGGACTTCTGGCGCCACAGCCGGCAAAGGTGCAAAGGCTGCGGTGACTGCTCCAAAGGGGAAGGCCCCTCAGACTGGGCGCACTCGGGCGCCGACTGGGAAGGTTCCCGGTGCCAAGCCCAAGGTCGGCCCTGTTCTGAAGGACGCCCCTCTGGATATTCCTCCCCTGCGCTTCTGAATGGCTCGAGGAGCTCCGACGACCGTTGGGTAACAATCTTTCCCTCCAACTTGGCCTTTACATTCTTCTCCCCTCTATGTTGCTTCTCTCCTTCTTCTTCCCAGGTCTCCTGTCAACCTGGACGACATTGACCGCATGATTCCCGCGGTCGCCGGCCCGATTGCCTCTGCCGCCTCCGTTCATGCCGAGGGCACCCGAAAACTTCCACCAGTTGCTCCTCACTCGTCAAAGGAGGCCGAGCGCAAGGCTAAGAAAGCCCGTGCCGACCTCGCCAAACCTTCGAGCAAGCCTCTGCCCAAGGTCTCTGTGTCCGCTGCCGCCACCACGGAAATCGTCGATCTGGAAGTCACCGACACCAAGGGTCCGCAATAGGATCCTCCGATTGTTCCATCCCCACCACGGTCCTCCAATCAGAACCACCGCGCCATCGCCACGACCGCCCCGCCGATCGTGACAGTTTCCCTTCTTCCTTCTACTGCGCCGACTCCAAGCATTACCGCTCCTCCGGTGACTTCTGTACCGCATTCGTCCGTTGCCATCTCCATGGCTCTGATTCCTCAGTCGACGTCGGCGAAGACGTCATCCTCTTCTCCTGAACCGCAACTGCACTCGGTGGAGCAATTTCGAGTGGAATATTCTCGCACCGGGCACGCTGTCCCTGAGCCCGACTCCTCGTACCGCTATTCAATGGCCTCTCATGGCCCTATGAGTTTGGCCTTCAACCGAGTGAAGGAATTCTCCACCGGCATCCTTCAGTAGCTCGAACTTGTAACACCCTCAGTTGCTGTAACAGTAATCATCATCACTGTTGACCCTCACTGTTTATTAATCACCGTTATTCCCTGTCCTTAATCAAACTTTGCTTCTGCTCTTTTCAAACCATGCTGGTTGGTAATCCAAACACAAAGCCCAATGCACCTTGCTCATCTAAGAAGCCAAACCCTAGTTGAAATTTCTTTGAATGAAAAATAAAACAAAAGTGCTCAAATAAAGTTGTTCCAAAAATCATGGAACTATTTTTGTAAATTGCCTAAAATCATTACAATCATGTTGGACCAACTTTGGTAATTTTTGAAGTTACAGAAAATTCCAAACAATTCAAACAGTGGGTTAAATCCCTTACTTGGGGCATTTAATATTTAAAATAAATATTTAATGATTTTATTTTGCTGCAAAAACTTTTGTAGCACTGACATATAATGTTATACTAATATTGGGACACCTAACATGTTTTACAAAAATGCCTAGGTTAGTAAAACAAATACAAATAGACAGCAAAACAAAACAAAAAAAATGGAAAAACACTATACCCCGCCCAGGGCGAGGCCCACCCGGGCCCAGCCCCCTCTCTTCCCTCTCCCCTATTCCCCACCTGCCCCCCCACCCCGTACGCGCACATGGACATGGCCACTGTGGCCACGCCATGGCCGAGCTCACCTGCTCCCTCCCCCTCCTCCACCTGCTCCCCTCCCTCACCTCTGGATAAGCACGACCCCCCCCTCTGCTCACTCCTCTTCCCCTCCTCCTCCTCCTCGCCTCACTCTCCCCATCTTCCCCCTCTCCCACCTCGGCCCGAGCTCCGCCATGGACACCCTCTGGTGAAGCTCGTGGCCAACGAGCTCCCCACTCGCAGCCGACTTGTCCAGGTGAGCCGCCGTGCGCGTCTACTTCCTACTGCGCGACCAATTGCCCCCGGTGCGCGCCACGGCCTCGGCTACGTCTTCCTCCCCGTTTCTCAGCCGCCGAGATCGCCACGCCGGTTCGCCGCATCCCGTGCTCCTCCAGCCTCCCCGTGACTTCGAGCGCCCCCCTGTGAGCTTTCTCGTCGATTCCCCCACGCTTGGCTTGATAAGTTGCGCTAGAACGACCTCACCATTGTTGGTTGCTCCGGCCGCCGCCCAACACGTCACTGTCGTCGCTATAGTTCTTCCCATCCCGCGCAAATGGCTGGAATGGAAGCGGGGCATCCCCTGGAGCACGTAGGGAGTTACGGCGTCGCGATTGGCGCCCTGAGTGCAGCGCTAGGACTCCTGCCATGGCACGGCCGCCGCCGGCGAGCACAGCCGGGGCTTGCCCTCTGACTGGTGGGACCCACCGGGTTTGATTAGCAACTAAGCTAATCCCCACCTTAACTAACCACCATTACCCACTAACCCCCCTGTTAGGTTAGATTAGTTAATCTAACTAAACCTGTTAGTTAATTAGTCACTGACACGTGGGCCACGGGCTCTTGTTAATAAAAGAAAACTGTTAATAAACTAACAGTCAATGACACCTGGGCCCCCCATGTCAGGTTTTTATTTAGTAAAAGATTATATAAAATTCAGTCACTGACATGTGGGCCCAGTGCCTATTTTTGTTTTATTAAAATGTTTATAATTCACAGAGGCTGACATGTGGGTCCCACATGTCAGCACTGTTCTGGATAATGTTTTGGATAATGTTTAATAAATAATAAAAGAAATCCAGAAAATCATTTAAATTGATTTAAACTTTGAAATTCAATAACTTTTAAACCGTAACTCGGATTCAAAAACTTTATACATGAAAATTGATCAGAAAAATATAACGAATACGAATACGCTATCTGTATGTCTACCACACCCCTCTAACACAACGAACATCGAACATTCCCCCTCCGGACCGTCTGTCCGATAAATTGTCCGGTACTGTTAGAGTGCCCGGATGAATTTATTCCGAACAGGAATGTTGTTCGGAATAGATCAAATAGCACGGATACACCCCCCTTATGTTTGTCCGGTAACCACGACACCTCCGGCTTGATCTTTCCCCTTCCAGACACCCTGTCCGGTAATCACCCGGAGCCGGTAGTTCATCCTCAGATGAATTCCCGCTCCGAGCATATTGCATTGCACTGCGTTAGAACACCGTTAACTTTTCATATGTCATGTCATGCATCTGTTTCTATATGCTTGCTGTGTATTTACTGTTTCTCCCCCCCTTAATCTCCGGTAGACCCCGCTGCTGCCTTCGACTACACCGCTGCTGAGTACGACTACGTCGTCGACGACCCTACTACTACCGTCGAGCTTGCAGGCAAGCGGAGCCATTCTCTTCCCCAGATATCGCCTATCTTTCCGTACATTTCTTGCACTAGGCATTGTTACTGCTGCTGCTACGTTACAATCCTATTCAATTGCATAGCCTGTTTTTGGTCACCCCTTGATGTTCCTTCCTTTATCCTATGCTGCCTATTATTATTATTATGCATTATTCAGCAGTGAGCCCTGCGCTTTGTTAGCTAGGATTAGATAGAGGGTCGTGGTCACTCAGGGGAGTGAACGTGGATACAATTATTATAACTGCACAGGTACGGTACAATGCAGACACCGTCGAAGACCCCTATCTGGGTTATGCCTAGTCACCTCAAGTGTGAGTTATCAAGGATTAATCTTTGTACTCCACTCGAGGCTGACTTTGTCTTACCGCCATAGGGTCTTGAAAACGGTTGTCCTTCAGGTAAGAAGTCGGGCGACCCAATGGTGCCCGCGAGAGGTATTACGACGGGACGACAGGGAGGGTACGACCAGTGTACCGGTGTGCTTGGCCCCTGATTGTTGGCCGCGAGAGTTACCAACCCCGAAAGTCGAGCTCCTCCAGGAGCACACGCGAGACAAGGTAAGGAGACGGTTCACCTTGTTGGTAACCGCAGTGACTTGGTGGGACGACGGGGCAGGCACCGATGTACTGGTGGTCCTGGCTGCTGTCGTTGTCCGCGGGTCGGTTAAGTCGAGGCAACGATAACGGTTGTCACGCAGGTTAATTAAAATGCTAAATGGTTCAGTGAATGTCTTGAGTTGGCTATATGCCATGTACGCACTACCTACCCGTGGGAACTACGAGTTATGGGCTCCTCCGCTTCTTAGTGTCGTCCGAGGACTCTTCAGACGTCAGCAGTACCGCCGCCTGCGCCGGGAAGTGGTGTTGTCTTATTTGCTCGAGCGGTGTGTCTTATTTTGGATTTGCTTCAACTTCACCGGCCAGCCACGCACCGTGCAGGAGTACGTTCGGGTTGGGGTCCAAGGCCCGTTGTACTTAGGATTTAGACCGGCGGATGACCTCTCTGTTGAGTTTGAAAGATGGGCTATGAAGTGTCGGATAGCCTCGGTGGAGCGTTCCCTAACAAGGTTCCCGCCACCCTGGAGATCCGTGCGTGTAGCGTAACAGAAGTGCACCCCTGCAGGGAAGATTGATCTATCGATAGCCGTGTCCACGGTAACAGGACGCTTTATGCTGAAGCTGGATCCTACCACTAGAAACTATTACTATTAAACTGTATGGTTCCGGGTTCTCTTCCTCGCGGGGATGTCGAGGAGGTGAACTCGGAGGCATTGTTAATTATTACAACTTATTATTATTCAATGTTGCAGCAACTTCTGCTTCATTGTTACCTTACTGTTTTATATAAACTGTTGGCTGATTCTTACCCCATGCTGCAAGACATCGTCGGAAGATGCTAGTCTTCGATAGGCCTAGCTTCTTACCCTTGCTCTGAATTTCTGTCTTTCAGTCCACTATATACAGCCTCTTCTTTCCGTTGATACAATGCATAATGCTTAGTAGCGGACGTAAGACTCGCGGGTATACTAGATACTCACCTGCTTTATTTTCTTTACTGTTTTGCCTGATCGGCCGCTGCAGCCGACGTTGGAGCCCAGGAGCAGGAGTACCCCGGAGGCGCCTACTACGACGTCGAGTTCCCCGTCGACCAGGAGTAGTTCTGTGGATCCCAGGCAGGAGGCCTCACCTTTTCGTTCTGTATCTCTGATGTGATTTGTGCTAGCCTTCTTAAGGCAAAACTTGACTAACTATGTCTGTACTCAGATATTATGGCTTGTATAACTTATATATTCGGGTCCGCGTGATCCCCTCTATTGTAATATAATTGTTTATCCTTTTGTGTTTAGTGTTGTGCTGTGATATTATCATCGTGGCACCCTAATCTCAGTCGTGTACCCTGTGTGTATGATTACTGTACACGGTCTGATTTTGGGGGCGTCACAGAACTCGTCGACAACAATCATGCTGTAAGTTTCTTTCTCTAGTGGGAGCTCGCAAGCGCACCCACTGGGTGTAGTCCCGGAGATTCGAGCCGATTGCTTGCAATCAGCTCGGATCTTCATCTGATTATTATTTTCTCATTTCGTCCTCACATCGGGGGATCTTCCCTCAGATGGGTGTGCGTAAGCGCACCCACTGGGTGTAGTCCCCGAGATTCAGGACGATTGCTTGTAATCAGCTCAGATCTTCTCTCGATTTCTGCTTCTGCTTTTTTTCTGTGACTGACTTCTCCTTTTATTTAGGTTGTTTCCGAGGGAAGACGCAAGGTCTTCGAGAACTTTCTTGAATCTTATTCTGCCAGTTTGCGACTTCTCGCCTCTGTTCAGGACCAGGTGAATCAACAGACATCCAAGGTTGCTGAATTGACAGGTAACCTCGCCGACCACGCCATGATTGGTTTTGTCCTCTGATTCTGACTTTTCCTTCAAACACACTCTTGCAGTCGCTGCTGCATCCTTGCCGACTGTCACCGCTCTTTAGGCCCGGATAGCCGAGCTTGTGGATCATCTCGATCGTCAGGCCCCTGAACTTGCTACCGCTCGGCAAGAGCTTGAAAGACTGGGCACTGCTGAGGCCAATTTATCTCAATCTGCCGAGCAATTGCGGGGAGAGATCACCGCTCTGAAGGACAGTCATAAGAACGAGCTAGAGGAGGTGGTCTCGGCCCAACTTGTGACCGAAGACGTACTGCGCGCAGAGCGCGACGCTTCGGTGACTGTGTAAGGCCCGATATGCGGTACTATTCTAGATCTAGATGTTTCCATCCAGATCCGGGGACGAAGCACATATCGGTCCCACCGCGACATATGACAAGCCATATGCCCCGAATTTCCCACATGATATCACAACATTACATCTACAAGGATACAACATCTCATACAATTGGCATACAACTTCCTTAATACATTACATCAGCGAAAGATACATGTCTGAGTACAGACTACAATCAAATGCCTAGTGACAAAGGTAAAACACACCATTCCCGTAACCACACGGGTCCAGGCTCTCCGTAGGGATCCTCCTAACTAGTCGTCGTCGAGTCTCCACGTGAAACGTCGATCACCGTACCTATTGTCGATCAAGAATCCTGAAAAGAGTTTGGGGGTAGTATCATGAGTACAGAAGTACTCAGCATCGAACTGTAGTGGTCAACTAACCCAACAAGGACTTCATCACTCGTCATTCTAGGACAACTAGTAGTTTACGGTAAGGATGGGGTAAGTGGTGAGGTTGCTGCCGCACTAGCATTTATGAAGTGGCTAACGATATCGAGAGTAAGGTAAGAAGCCAAACATTCGATGAGGAATCACCTCCAACAAGTCTTGCTATTAGCTACTTACGCAAACATAACACCTATCCTATCCTTGTCCTCTTCTTCGCATCCCGACGAAGAAAAAGCAGTCAAGGCACACACACGTTGATCAAGTTATTAAATATGATTCAAATGATGTTATCTATGAACAGGACGTAGGTTCTAAGTCGTCCATAACCGTGGACACGACTTCTCGAAAAGATTTAACCCTACAGGGATGTACCAACTGCCCATTACAAGGCTCTGCACGCACGGACATCTCTCTCAGTTGCTACCCATCACAGGCAACCATTTTATGATTTAGTTCCAAGAGATCCGAAACGACAGGTCCCTCTAACTAACAACGAACAAATCCGGGTGGCCCCCGGTGAGTCGACATCCAGCTCAGCAGCCGGCCGCGCTCTCGATCTGGTCTCTACCGTCTGTCGCAGGTTTGGATTGCCGGGAATTCTCACATGAAGCCGGGTCCTCAGCTGAACAGGTTGGGCCAACAAGGAAACAAAGTCCCCGCTGGCCCTGGTTGGTTTAAAGGATGTCTGCTAGGAGCGACCCGACAAACATATATGCATGGTTTGCAAATGGTAAATCAGCTTGGGCCACCACTAGAAATGTTTGAAGCTAGGTAGGTAAGAAAAGGGGACCCCATAAAATTCCACACGCGGTTAGGCGCGCTCAGTCTTAAAACCAATACCCGGAACTCGGATCCTAGGTGACTCGAATGGAACAAACACTACTACAGAATATCTTACCAGTGACGGAACCAAAAGGCTCACTAGTGACGGGCATGGCGCCCGTCACTGGTAACTCATCACTGGTAATACCTTATCAGTGACGGGCAGGCGCCCGTCACTAGTATCTGTTCACTAGTGACGGGCATTTATTTGTGTCCGTCGCTAGTTAGTTTTCCTGATAGTGCTTCTACGTCATTAGCAGCGACAGATAATTTGCTAGTATGGTAGTTTGCCCGTCACTAGTATAGATTTTTTAAATAAAAAAATAAATTTACAAATAAAAAAAATATTGCATTTGCACATCGATAACACAATATGATCACTGTTATTCATAAGTAACAAATTAAATCCATGTATTAGATCTAAAATTTACTCAGAAAATGTCAACTTAACATAACAGCTAGCACACCACTTCACAATATTTTGGTAATCCAAAATACATACTAATTGATTCCTAAATCGTGAGTGTACATGACACATTAAAATCCATTTAGCTACAAGTTTCTTCATAATTGTCAGCTCTTCACGTTCTTCTGCTCCTCTCGTGCATAAATGTTCATCTGCAATTGTACAAATTCAGGAATTGCACTATCAAGAATTGTTCAGGAAATTGTACTGTGATAAATTGTTCTGAATTATAGAAAATTTCTTATTTATAGCTACACCAAACAAGGGTCTTATTCTCGGCAAAACTCGCAATGTGTTGCAAAGCAAACAAAGGATAAACACTTCTTCAGTTCAGTACATCATATCAATGATAATTCATCTAATGACTTGTGTGGTTCAGTTTTGCACAGCTTTAGAAAAAAATCAGTTTGATAGGGAACAAGACATCAACATTCATTAGTATAAGAAAAGTGGAAATGTTTATTAACACTTTGCAATGTTAGGAACAAAGGAAGATTCAATGGTACTGTACCTTCTGTTTGCACCAGCCCCACTTATTGGAGCCGCTGGACCAAGAAGTTGTCAATATCAGTCTGCTCAGTTGGATCCTTTCCAACCAGCGTCGGTCCGATGATGTCATTTACATTGCTCACAGCCTGAAAGAGATGGTATATGGTCCAAATAAGTATACAATCAAACCTATAATATTCTTGGTTATATATAAGAAAATATAAAGTCTACTTTTATAAATATAGAAGATAAGAGACACCAAAGTGAAGACATTTTTTTGTTCAACATTATAGTGAGTGATATCAACAATAGAAAGTGATAAAATTTCAAATTTGCAGTAACCAAACTTTAACCTGATATTGTATGGCTGCTATTTAGCTTGCTAATTTTCTCACTACCAATAAAACAGAAAAATTATCAAAACGGAAATTCAAGGTTGACTCTTATGAATACTCTGAACTGAAACGCTTCAGATTCAAGGTTTACTCTTATGAATACTCTGAACAGAAAGGCGATTCAAGGTTTAATCTTTAAATTCAACATCCGAAAATAAATCATGGCCATGAGATCTTGCAAAGCAAGTGAAAGGCTCTTAACTCATCTAGATACTCTTAACTAACGTGGATAAACTAAGATTTCAGCTGGTGAAACAACAGAATATTTCCACCATTCTCTAACAGTAGCAACTCTAGAAAGTTATATGTACCACCTTGTGTTAAAAACATGAAGGAAATGTGTAGATTAACATGGATATATTTTTTAGTGGAGAGAATGCAACAAACATTTGTAAATAATAAAGAGAAAAATAAGCTTATTGTTTGTAAAACAGTCTCAACACGGCCAGCCAACACAGTTCTAGTGCCACCAATCTTGTAAACGTCCTGAAGGGGAAGATAACAAGAGCAGTTATCATATGTGTAAACTAGTCAATGAAGTTATGATATGAAATGACCCAAGATGCAGGACATGACAAAAGTTAGTCAATTAACTTAGTACTAATGGACCTGCACATTTATCAAGTAACTCTAAACCTTCACAGCAAGCATATAGCTAAACAATACATAAATTAATTAAAAAAAAGTGAGTAACTACATTGTCAAACCTACTTGGTGTTAAACTATCAACCAAGAATTAGAATTGACGCAAATGTTGAATCGGTTTACATGACGTTTCTGTACTAATGAACATGGGACATTCACTGAGTAATTTTGAACGTTCACATAAAGTAAACAAAATGGTAAATGTAAGAGTTAAACACGGTTTAGCTTAACAGTGTCTGGCATGGATTCGTGTCGGACTCGTATAGGGGTTAGTAGCTAGGTTCTAGTATAAATATACATGTACCGCAGCCCTTGTAACCTGTATCGATTCAGAGCAAAAGCAAAGAAAAAAGTAAACAGGATCAACATGATCCTGTAGCAATCAAAATTGTGTTTCCGCCGAGTTATTTCTTCCGCTGAGTCGCCGAAAAAATCGAAGCTTGCCGGAACGCGTTCACGTACAAGAGCTAGCAAGAACGTACGTGTAGACTATTATCTACTGTTCATCCATCAGGGGGTGTTTTGCTAAAGATTTGCGTGTACGGATACTCTGGCGTTGCTTGGAATTAGAGTTATAAAGCCAACAGTAAACACATCATGTGGACTGAAAAGAACCAGCATTGAAAGTAATATGGCAAGTATACCTTGTTGCAGCAGCAGAACATCTTCTCACACCAAGAGTGAAAGCAAGGAGGGGATGCTCACGGGTCTGGCCATCCTTAAAGATACCAGCCTCAAAACCAACAATCTTCTCCTTACCCATGGCTTGAAGTGCTTAGCTAACAAACAGAAACATCGAATCAAGCAAGTGTTAGAAACAACAGGCTGAATAAGTGACAAAAACAGAAGTAATATCTCAGCAATTATTTGTGAAATTAACAAACAGAACTACCATGCAGACGACATATAGATGAACTAACTGTACACTAGCTATACAGCCTGATTATTTCTCACAGCCTGAAAGAGATGGTATATATGGTCCAAATTCTAAAGGAAGGAATTTAACGGACCTTGAGAACACCTTTGCCAAGGTAATCGAAGCCTCCGTCTCTGAGCTCCAAGGCCTCGTAGATCCCCGTGGAAGCACCGCTGGGCACGACATGCCTTGCAAAGCTGCCGTCGTTGAGCCCGACGTCCACCTGAGTGAGTACAGATGAATTGACCAAATGATCTGATTTAGAGAAACAGGGGATGGACCAATTCAGAGAAGAACAAACAATTTGATGGGGCAGCACATCCAGCGCTGCAGAAGTAGGTGTGCCACACTTGGACAGCCGGCTCAACGACCGATTTCTCCTTACCGGTTGCTCGGTGCACCAGTTTGGGACGCAATCGGTGAGCGGCGCAGTCGGCGGTAGTTCTCTTTTTAGAGTGTTTTAAGTTCACGAGATAGAACCGCATGTCCGACTAGCCGCCGCTCTGCTCGATGCCAAAACCAACTTGTGATATGTGCTCGTGTCAAGCATTAGATCGGTTGTGAACCTGCAGTCCTCGTGCTTTTTCGCCTTGTACTTTTTGACCGTATGGTCGGCCAGTCCCTGAGTGAATTTTTCACACACCTCGGGAATGACAAAGCGTTGCCGAATGAGTCTTGCTTGAAAACGAAATAATCATATAAAGACAATCGAATGCTATCCTTTAGATGCATGAAAGCTTTACTGATCGGTTGCGAAATAGCACGGATACACTTGTACCGTTCAACTGTAAAACGGGCATAAGAGCTCAGCGTTCCAAGGATGCTCCGTTTCCACTCCTGAAGAGTCCTTGTGCCGAGTTCCCTTCGTGCAATCAATGAGGTAGTATGCATTGTTCTTGAGCGCTCGGCTGATGACGAAAGGACCTTCCCAAAGTGAGGCCAATTTGTGCTGACCGTCTGACTTCTGGATTCGGCGGAGCACCGAATCGCCCTCACGAAAAGCGAGGGGGCGGATCTTCTTGCTGTGGTAGTGCCACATATTCTGTTGATAAATTGTTGACCTGGATAAGGCCAATAGGCAGGCTTCTTCTTTTAGATCGACGTCGTCTTCTCGAGCTTCCTTGGCATCTGCCTCAGTGTATAAGGCGTGCCGAGGTAATTCAAACTCAATATCGGATCGAATGATTTCTTCTGAGCCATGCACGAGGAAGAATGGAGTGAATCCAGTTGAACGGTTTGGCGTGGTTCTCAAGCTCCACAAGACTGCTGGAAGTTCTTCAACCCATGCTCCGGGTGCTCTTTCAAGCGGCTCAACCAATCGGGGCTTGATGCCTGCCAGGATGAGGACGTTTGCTCTCTCTGCCTGACCATTTGACTGGGGGTGCGCCACGGATGCCACATCGAGCCGAATGCCGTACTCGGATGCATACCGAGCTAATGCTCCCTTTGCAAAATTCGTGCCATTGTCTGTGACGGTGCTATTGGGAATTCCATATCTTCTTGCGATGTCGGCGATGAACCTGACTGCCATCGGACCATCCAGCTTCTTGATCGGACGTGCTTCAATCCACATGAGCTTGGAACACTGGTGTCGAGCAAAAGTGATGCCTCTACAGGTCTTACAGTGATCAATTGCCACCAGTAAAGTTCGTAGCCTAGGTGCGTCCGCCCGACTTTTTCTGTCATGCAAGCGCATGGAAAAGATTGGGAGTGAAATCTCTCTGCGGCAAGTCCCAGCCCGGTCGATCTGCGCAACGGGTTCTTACCTACACGCTAAGCTTGCGTGGCATCTGGGCATAGTGTATCGTGTTTCAGGAATATGTATTTTTATTGAGGCGCGGAGCCTAGTAGATAATGCACCCACTTGGAATAAACAATCAAGTGAGCTGTTTTAGCGGTCACTCGCGGAGCTTTGCTGGGCTCTCGGGCGAGGAATAATATGGAGGAGTACTTGCTCGGGAGGTCTTTGAGTGTTCGGGTAACTTAGAGTTATGCGAGTAATCACTCGAGTATCTCCTTCGCTCTTGGGGTGAGGGAGCACGCGATACTCTGGGACCGTTCGGTCTGGCGACTGTAAGTTTGCTTTATCTTGTGTGTTGGTGAGGGAGCACCCGAAACTCTCATGGGTGCGAGCAGTTACTTGAGTACGTATTTTCTTTTCCTTTCGGGTGGTAAAGTACCCGAGCACGTTTATTTTTCTTTCGAGTGAGGGACCACTCGGGACTCTGTGAGTGAGAGTGATCACTCGAGCACATATTTGTCCTTTAGGTGTGGGAGGACCCGAGACTCTAGTGGAGATGCTCCCGATGGGAGTAAAATGTTTAATTTGCCCATCGAAAAAAATATTTAGGCGGTTGAAACTCTGAGGTTGGGAAACGTACTCTATACGCCTTGTTTAGGATGTGACGCTGGCTTGTTTTTCTGGAATCTTGACCACAGTGGCCAGTTGGCAAAGGAAATGAATTGGCATTGTCCCGCCGAAATTTTCGCTTCGTGTGATTATGGTCCTCTTTTTGCGCGCGTAGTGGACGGTGTTGTTATTGCGCCGGTTGGGTTTTCCATGTTTTCGCCTTCCGTGGGATCATGCCACGTTTACTGGACGCTGGGATTGAACGGTGCCCCTGCTCGCCTGGCTGTTGGTTAAATACCGAGTGGCTAAGTAACTTTTAGGTTTTACCCAGCCATTGCCTTCTCCTCTTGCTTCTGGATTTCCCCTGTTCTTGATCCTTCTCCTTCCTCCTTTTGCTGCTTGCGGCGAAAATTATGACAACGCGCTCCCGTGCTGCTCCGGAATTGGCCAAGATGTCTGGCAAGTGGGAGCGCTCGATCTTTGGGGCTACAGATCTCGGCGCGCTGATTTCTGATGGCTTGGTGGCGAGGGATGCCGTGCGGATTCCAGGGGATGAGCCGGTTCCTGCTCCGATGGTGGATGAGCGGGTGTGCTTTCAGGCTTTCTTCCCTCGCGGGTTTGCCCTTCCGATTCACCCTTTTGTTCGCGGTTTGCTGTACTCCTACCGGCTTCAGCTGCATAATTTGACTCCCAATGGGATTTTTCACATTGCCTTCTTTATTACCCTTTGTGAAGCCTTCTTGGGTATCCATCCCCATTGGGGGCTCTGGAAGCGCCTCTTTTGCATAAAGAGGACGAACTCCGAGTATGCTGTGGGGCAGGTGGGTATATCCATTAGGGATAAGCATTCATACTTTGATTTGAAGATGCTTGACTCCGTTAGTTCTTGGCGGAAAGGTTGGTTCTATCTAAAGGATCAGCACGTTGCGGGGGAGCGATTTGGTCTTGCTCCCTTTAATCCCAAAGCGCGAGTAGTCAAGCAGGCTTCGTGGTCCCATTCTTTGTCTATGATGGAGTCGTCTGCGGTGGCTCCATTCTTGGAGATGATCGCTGTATTGATGGACAGCTTGACCGGTGGGCATCTCATCTCTCTGTTTATGGGGAGACGCGTCTAGCCATTGCAGCATCGAGTTCATCCCATGTGTCAATATGAGGGACTCGAGGACTCAACGAGATGCTCCCGCGAGGAACTTAATGCCGATGGCCTCTTGCCCCGGATCCAGTATGTGACCAAGTGCTCGAGCGTTTCTGAGATGCGCTTCGTCCGTCCTTACGCTTCTGATCACGCGCTGCTGCAGGTTCGCGCTTTTGAATTTCTCGTCTGATTGAGATGTTTGCTTGACTGCTTGCTGATGGTGCTATTTGTTTTGTAGGATCATGTTCGTGTGTTGTGCAACCCTCCGCAGCCGGAGGATGCTGATATTCGCGAAGAGCCAGATGCTTCCGCTGCTGACGATGCTGCTCCGAGTGCTGGTGCCAGCGTGCTTGCGGGTGCCACTGAGGTTGAGCTGTCGGGGACTGGAGATAGTGAGGAATCGGGTCCCTTTAGTGTGAAGCGGTCGCGCCCTTCGGGTGCCGAGGATCTTGACGCGACGAGTGGTGCTATCCCGCTGTCTGTACCTTCCGCTGAGTCGTCTCCCCCTGTTGCTTCGTGCAAAAGGCCCAGGTTTGGGAGGTTGTTACGTGCTCGCTCTGCGTGTGGCGGGTAAGCATATGCTTGACTTTGCTGGAGCTGTTTTTCCTCTGTTCTTTTGTCTGATGTCGTTTATCTTGTAGCGCTGCGACTGCTCCGGCTGCTTCCTCCACCAGTGCGGCTGCTGTCGACCTGCAGTCGACTGACTCTGGAGCAGCCGCCAAGCATACTGGGGATTCTTCGGCTGCTGTTGGTCAGTCCGTACCGACGGTGACTCCTGCTGTCCCGGCTACGAGTGCGATTCCTGCTGCTGCTCCGCCTGTGACGTCTGGTGTTGTTGCTCCTGATGCCGAGCCCGGTGCTCCAGATCGTCCTTACTTGGGCCGTCTTGATCTTGGCGTTGAAGATAAAGTCTGCTTTTTCGACCGCATAGCTGGGCTGGTGAGTTTGTTTCCTGTTTGCTTGTGTAGTTTTTGTCATTGGGGGCACGGCAGTGCTCCCGATGGGAGTAGCCCCCGAGGCTGCAAGCAAGTGCTTGCGGTTGCTTGTAGTCTTGCCTTGGCTCTATTTTTTCTTTCTGTCATCATTGGGAGCATGGCCAGTGCTCCCGATGGGAGTAGCCACCGAGGCTGCAAGCAAGCGCTTGCGATTGGTTGTAGTCTTGCTTTGGTTTTGTTTTTAATATTTGATTTCTTCGAGTAGCTAGTGTTCCAGCACTGTGAGCGTCTGGTGGTCGAAGCTGAGCGTTGGCGGCAGGCCCACAATTCTGCCCAGGATGCCTTGCTTCCATGAGTAGTGAGTATTTCTTCCTGTGTTGCCGTGCTTGAACTGTTGGGTCCTCCGTTCTGAGTGTTGTCTTGTTTTTCAGACCGTCGTCAAACTGCCAAGAAGTAAGCCGAGAATGCGGAAAGAACGATTTCCAACCTTAAGGCTGCTTTGGCTTCCAAGGAGAAGGAGCTTCACGATCAGCACGAGGAGCTGGTGCGCCTGCGTCGAGCTGAGGATGCGCCTGTGCAGGCGGAGGCGGTCGAGTGCGAGCGTCTTCGGGTCTTGGCAGACTCTCTTGTGTGTAAGTCGTCGTTCCGTTGCTCGGTGCTTTTGTGTCATTATCTTCCCGTAGTGATTTTTGTTTCCTGGTGCAGCCTCTATGGGTGCGAGTGCGGCGGAAGTGGTTGCATCGGGGTCTGGAGTTCTTCGAGGGGCCGTGGATGCCATGTCGGCCGCTGTTGATATTGCCAAGGGGGTCTGTGCCTCGGCTTCCACTCTTGTGGGTCTCGTTCATGAACACCTCATGCCAGAGGGCACAAAGGTGCCAGCTGGTCTGGACGCCCGCATTGCTGCATTTGGTGATAGCGGGGACCTCTTGGAGGAGCTAGTTGGGGAGAATGTGGTGAGTGGTCTTTCCATGTCCCTTGTTGTTCTTATGGGGCACGGAATTGCCATTGACGACTCTCTGGTTCAGATTGTCCCTGCTTATACTGACGAGCAGAGCGCGCGAGCCACTGTTCTGGCTCGTCGCCTGCAGGAAGTTGTGGATGCTCAGTATCCCTCCTCTGCAGGCAAGGGGGGGGGGGCGTAGCCGTGTCTTGTCGTCTGAAACTTCGGGTTGTAATATGCCTCCTTTGTGGTGGTGAATCTGTGCTACTTTGATTGGAATAACTGTTTGGCCATTCCTGCTGTTGAGCTTGATTGTCCTTTCTTTTTGTTCGTTTTGCGGTAGGCCGCCCCGGGCGTGCTTCGTTCTTGGAGTTCGTTGAAGGAGGACGCTCGTGAGGGCGCGTACGAGTCCGTGTGCTTGAGGCTGAGAAACGCTGAGAGGGAAGTTGTTCGCTTGAAGGGGGCTGCAGCTGTCCATCGTTCCAAACGCGAGCGTGCTGAGGCTGTGCTGGATAGTCTTGCTTCGTGGGTGGTGAAGTTGTCTGACCTCCTGCGAGGTGAGTTTGTCTGCTGCTCGATTGCTCGACTGCATTTAGTAGCATTCCCGTCGTCATCTTGATTTTGATTCTGTTTTTCGAAGTGCTGGAGGGGCGGTTCCGGGATGAAGAGAAGGCCATCCAGTCAGAGTTGTCTCTGCTGGATGATCCTGATGTGCAGGCGAGCAATCCTTTCTGGGCAGATGGGGCTCGTGCTCGAGAGTTTGTTGTGCTTCGTCTTCGAGTTGAGCGGGTGCCGGCTGCTCCGCGGTACTGTCAACAGGTGCTGGGCGGGATCCACTCTGAGTTTTATCCGTTGCAGGTGGTGCCATCGTCCATTGAGGCGCTCTGCCGCGTATTTTCTCAACCTGCAGAGCTGCGTCCCGTGATGAATCACCAGATTCATGCTGGAGCTCGAGCTTCCTTGGGCTTGGTCCATAGTCATGGGCCGGGAGCTGATATTGCTCAAGTGGTGGAGGGTCCTCCAGGTGGTAGGGATTACCCGATGGATGAGCATTACGCGGCGGTCGATGAGCCTGCACACCGAGTTGTGAAGTGGGTTTGCGAAGAGAACGATCATTATTTGGGTGCTCTTTTTAAGGTGAAGATGGAGTCTGGGGGTTAGATGCTTCCTTTCTTTGTATGTGTTTCTTCTTGGTGTACTGTATTCCTTTCTTGTCTCGTTTTTGCAGTAAAGGGTTTTGCTGCTGTGGCGAGCCCTTGAGTGCTGAATTTATTTGTGTCGCGATTGCGAAGAACGCCTCGGAGGGTGGCTGCTGCGGCGAGCCCCCGAGTGCCAATTTTTTTTATGTCGCGAATGCGAAGAACGCCTCGGGGTGTGGCTGCTGCGGCGAGCCCCCGAGTGCCAGCTTTGTTTAGGTCGCGATTGCGAAGAACGCCTCGGGGGGTGGCTTTTGCAGCGAGACCCCAAGCTCCAGTTTTGTTAGGTCTCCATTGAAAAGAACGCCTCAGGGGGTGGCTGCTGCGGCGAGCCCCCGAGTGCCAGTTTTGTTAGGTCGCGATTGCGAAGAACGCCTCGGGGGGGTGGCTGCTGCGGCGAGCCCCCGAGTGCCAGTTTTGTTAGGTCGCGATTGCGAAGAACGCCTCGGGGGGTGGCTGCTGCGGCGAGCCCCCGAGTGCCAGTTTTGTTAGGTCGCGATTGCGAAGAACGCCTCGGAGGGTGGCTACTGCGGCGAGCCCCCGAGTGCCAATTTTTTTAGGTCGCGATTGCGAAGAACGCCTCGGGGGGTGGCTGCTGCGGCGAGCCCCCGAGTGCCAATTTTTTTAGGTCGCGATTGCGAAGAACGCCTCGGGGGGTGGCTGCTGCGGCGAGCCCCCGAGTGCCAATTTTGTTAGGTCACGATTGCGAAGAACGCCTCAGGGGTGGCTGCTGCGGCGAGCCCCCGAGTGCCAATTTTGTTAGGTCGCGATTGCGAAGAACGCCTTGGGGGTGGCTGCTGCGGTGAGCCCCCGAGTGCCAATGAATCAATTTTTGGAAAAACATTTTTCAATATTCTTCCTGGTGTTTCTTACATTTAATAAGAATGGGGGGGGTCTGATGAGGACAGTCCCCTTTATTAGAAATGGCGGCATGGTAGCCTTAAGGGCTAGTTAGCTTCTTCTCCGAGTGCTCGGGTCCTCCGGGTGGTGGCTTCTTCTACGGGAGCGCTTCTTCGGCAGGTCCCGTGGTCTCGCTGGCTTGGTGGGCTCCAAAGGCCTCTGATATCTTGTGGAATTCCTTGTCGCAGCGGTCGGACCTGACGAAACTACCGCTCACTGTGATGACCCCATGTGGGCCTGGCATTTTTAGCTTAAGGTAAGCATAGTGAGGCACTGCCGTGAAACGGGCGAAGGTTGGTCTCCCGAGGATTGCGTGGTACTGCGACTTCCAGTCGACCACTTCAAAGTCTAGGATTTCTTTGCGGAAGTTGGTCACATTGCCAAAGACCACCTCCAGGCTTATTTTTCCCAGAGGGTAGACTGCATTTCCTGGCAAGATCCCGTGGAAGGTTGTGCTTGAGGATTTCAGCGCGGAGCTCTGGATTAGCATTTCTTCGAGTGTCCTTGTGAAGATGATGTTGATCCCGCTGCCACCGTCCATGAACACTCGCGACATGTCGTAGTTCCCAATTCTGGCCTCGAGCACTAGTGCGGCGTGTCCTGGTCGAGGGATGGCAGGCGGGTGGTCCTCCAGAGAGAAGGTAATTTCTGTCTCAGACCCGCGCAAGTACTCCAGGACCGCGGGGTGCGAAGAGGCTGCAAGAAAAACTTGTCTTGTGACCTGCTTCTGTTGACTATTTGAAGGCCTGCCTTCTTGTATCATGTAGATCCTGCCGTGGGTTTCTGGATACTGCTCCTCTACATCTGGTGTCCTGCGCCGTTGCTGGATTGCGGCCACTTGCCTTGTTGGCAGGGGAGGGGCGGGTGGTGCGTCGTGGGCGATGGGCCCGACTTCTATGCTTGCAAGTGGCTGGGCCGCTGTTGTCGCAGATCGACTTTTTTCCTCAGCCAACTCGTTGAAGCTTCTACAGTTCCTGAGGGTGTGTCCTGATCTGAGCTCCCCTCGTTCGTTTCTGAATCCATGTATCAAGCATGGTCCGTCGAGTTGTTCTTTGGCCGAGCGGTATGTTCTAGTGTTGTCGCGCGGCTGCCTCGTCCTCCAGTCTCGTTTCTGAGCTTGGTGCGTATCTTCGAGGCTGTCTCTTCTCTGCATTCTGTTGTCATCGCGATGCCTGCCGTCTTTGTCGTCTGGGAAGCTGGCGGCTACCATGTCGGGTCCTCTGTCGTCGTAGAAACTGCGCCTGGATCGCTTCCTTCGGTCGAGTCCTCTTTCTCCATTGTGATAGTCGTAGTCGTGCTCTGAGCGTGCGGTGTGGTGTTCTGCTTCGTTGCGAACGGAATCCTCACCATCCGCCCAGCTGTTGGCTTGCTTCAGCAGCCGTGCGAGTGTTCGGACTTTGATCTGTCCAAGCTTTTCCTTGAATTTGATGCGCTGCAGGCCTCTCCTGAATGCGTCGATTGCACTTTCTTCTGATATGTCTTCTGCTGAATTCTTGAGTATGGTCCACCACTGGATGTAGGCTCGCAGGGTTTCCTTGGTTCCTTGCTTGCATGCCCGTAGCTCCTCGAGCGATGCTGGTCGCTTGTATGTGGATTTGAAGTTTTCTATGAAGGCTTCACGGAACTGCCTCCATGAGCTGATGGATCCTCGCGGGAGATTCTTCAACCAGTGTCGCGCCGAGCTCTCGGGCATGAGCTGCACGTACTGCATTGCCATGACGTTGGTCCCTCGCTGGAACTTGACTGCTGTTAAGTAGTCGTTGAGCCATGCCTCTGGCTCCTCGAGTCCATTGTATTTTAGCGTTGTGGAGTTCAATTCGAACCCACTCGGCATTCGTGTCTCGCGTATGGAACGCGTGAAGCATAATGCTCCGCATGGGTCAATTTCTTCGTCGAAGGCTTCTTCGTCCGAGTACTCTTCACGTGATGCGCGTCTTCGTCTGCTGCGGTTGAATTTGTTCTGTGTGATGTCGTCGCGCGCGTCTCGTCGACTGCTGCGGCGCCTGTTGTCGTTGTCATCGCTGTCGTGCTTCCTGTTTTTGTCGGAGCGTTTGCGCCAGTCATAGCTTCTGTCGTCGTCATCGGGTGAGCTGGGGTCCCTGTCTGGTGTCCTCTCGCGGGTCGGTCGCCTTGCACTTGTTTTTTTGGGTGATGAGGCGGCGATGGCGTCTTTCATTATCTGCAAGGCTATTGATGTGTTGCGATCTGTTCTGTTCTGCCTATTTTTCTGGGCGCGAGATAGGTAGTCTCGGGCGCTTATAAGGGCTTCTGCTAGAGTGAGGAGTTCCTCTTCATCGTCCTCCTCTTCTAGATTGAAGTCGTTGTCGAGCTTTCGAACCACTCTCTTCTTGTCTGCTCGTCGCAGGTTGCTGAATTTTGATTTAGCGCGGAGAGGGGAGCCGTGACCCGGAGATTCGTCTCTTGGGGGTGGCTTGCGATTGTTTTTCTTCTTAGCAGCCACCTTTTCTTGCTTCTCCAACTCTAGACGGCGTTGTCTCACTTTCTGGGTTAGCTCGCTTGCCAATTTGTTGTATGCCCTGAGCTCGTCCCTTGTCGCGTTTGATGGTAGTAGCTTGCCGTGTTCGACTGCGTCTCTTACTCTTGCCATTGACTCTTTGGACATGTATATTCGTTCTTTGGGTGGGTCGTCCGCCAGACCTGGGGTTTGCTGCTTGCTGCTCGATGGCTCGTCACCCTTGTGGTTTCTTCGTTCTTGCCCCTGTGGTACTTCCATTGGTATGCTTCCCACTTCTCCAAGCTTCACGACAGTCTTACTGGTGGTTCCGGGCTCTTTTGTGTTGCTGTTGGCTCAGGGAATGTTCGGGTCATCGTCTTGGCCCTTCCCGTTTGCTGGTGGTGCGTCGGTTTCTGCCATGAACACCTGAGATGGTGCCCTGACTGCCTTATTGCTCGCGCGTGTGATGCTTCTTTTCTAGGCCGGGGGTCCACCCGAGCGGTCGCGGGTGACGTGAAGCTTTGGGTTGGGTGGGCAGTCGCGGCTGGCTCGAAAGGTGCCCGCGCCGCTGGTGACTGCGTCGGTTGCTGCTGTAGATGTCGTTGCGGGTGCTCAGGCGTCGTCCGTGAGGCGGAGGGTGCCCTAGTGGTTGATGTAGATCTGATATGCTCCGAAGATCAGGTTGATGCCAGAGCGTAGGTCGGCGAAGACTGGTCGGAGGGTCGAGAGGTGGGCCGTGAAACCGAGGGACCCAAAAGATTGGATTCCGCCTGGGTCGTTGGATTGAAGAATGCTGGTGAAGTCGCCGCGTCGGCGGGTGTTGAAGATGCTGGTGAGGCCGTCGAGATCGCGTTCCCAACCTGTGCGGTTCCCACAGACGGAGCCAATTGACGGGGATGTACCCCGGCAAATCCCATGGTCAGGGACCCTGGGTTAGTCATGAGAGGCACAGGTTGGACGATAGCTCGTCGGCTAACAAGAGGATATGTTCCTGCTCGATGTTATTGATTGGAGATGGCGATTACAGGGAAGCCAAGGCTAGTGCGCAGAAGGCTAGGGTTATAGATTGTGTATTGGATAATCTCGACGTCTCCTCTCCTAGCCTTTATATACTAGGCTAGGTCTCGGGGAGTTCGTCCTGGATTACAGATGAAGTTTCCTAACCTTGATCTTGTAATGTATGGCAAGTTTGCACCTTCCTTATGAGACGCGGACTCCTACTTCGGTGCCAATAGTGGGCCAAGGCTGGGCCCAGTTGACATCTCTGTGGGCCTTCTGTCTTCAGGTACACCAGGTAGGCTCATCCATAGGAGTCATGGGGTCACCCCCTCGTCAGACGCTATCTTCGCAAACGCAACTTTTACTTAAAAGCACTCGGGGGGTCGAGCCTAGAACTCCCCCCGAGAGACGCTATCTTCGCAAACGCGACTTTTACTTACAAGCACTAGGGAGGCTCGAGCCTAGAACTCCCCCCGAGAGACGCTATCTTCGCAAACGCGACTTTTACTTAAAAGCACTCGGGGGCTCGAGCCTAGAACTCCCCCCGAGAGACGCTATATTCGCAAACGCGACTTTTACATAAAAGCACTCGGGGGCTCAAGCCTAGAACTCCCCCCAAGAGACGCTATCTTCGCAAACGCGACTATTACTTAAGACCCGGGGGCTCAACCATAAAGCTCCCCTGAAAGAAGTTATCCTCGACAAAGACGCGACTCTCGCCAAAAGACAAAGGCCAGGCAAAAAAAGTTGCAAAAGCGCACGATTCTTTAGTCTTCACCTGATCGCAAGCGATCGCCTAAAGACTCGGGGGCTACTCCCATCGGGAGCGCTGACGCGCACCCGATCTGGACTTGAAAAAAAAAAATCAAAGACAACTACAAACCGGTGAGACAAAAAATTCATAAAGCCTACGCTTGATTCTGCAAATCAAACGCAGCCTCGGGGGCTACTCCCATCGGGAGCGCTGGCGCGCACCCGAGAAGACAACTCTCATTACAAAGGAGTCGAAGACAATTCTCATTACAAAGGAGTTGAAGGCATTCTCATTACAAAGGAGTCGAAGACAATTCTCATTACAAAGGAGTCGAAGGCATTTCATTACAAAGAAGTCGAAATGACAGTTTGCCGTTACAGAAGGACCTGCGGAACTACAAGCTGGGCTACATTCAAACTTCTACATGTGTGCTCATGCTGAGATAATTGGCACTTTTGTGCCACAGCCCGGCGGGCATCATCACAGACAAAGTAGCAGCCCAGACGAAGAAGAAGAAGCTCGCTGTCCTCCAGTTCTACAAGGTACCTCGCCTACTGCCGCTGCCGCTTGACGACTGGCTTGACCTCCAGTTCTTCCTTAGAACTAGAAGAGAAAACACCATCGCCCGAAGGATCAGCCGAAGACGAAGAAACGGGAGAAGCAGACGAACCACCACTCGAGCCATCAGAATCGTCGCTGCTCTCCTCCCCACAGTATGGCTCCAGACGGTTGCCCCCAGCATCAAATGCACGGATAATAACAGTATCTTCGCCATCAAAATGACAGCAAAGGCTATCCCCGCCGCGCAAATTCAACTGACATGAAAACGTCCTCTAGCCAGACCCAAGGAAGATCAAGGACGAACTATCAAATTCCAGCTCCACCCAAAAAGAAGAACGAGAGCATCCATGAAGACGGAGCCAGAAGCCCTTCAAGCCACGCTCAGAAGCAATGGAGGCAAACGAGGCAGGAAGAGGAATCCGGGCAGCATTCCACCCAAGAACATGCAAAAGAAAATCATGGCGCCAAAATCCCTCCTCCATAGAGGAAGAAGAAGAAAGCGCCAACGCAGTACCATGACGTCCACCACGTGAGGAGCGAGGGGTGCGGCCACCACGACCTCGCCCTACAACACCACGGCCTCGCCTAGCTACACCGCTACCACATTTAGGCGCCATCCGAAGAGGAAGAAGCAGAAGGGAAAGATGCGAAGAATGGATGCCACGACGGGCAACCAAAGGAAGTACTTATAGCACCATCCAAGGGCAAACCAGGAAAAACACACAGAAGCCCAGGCGACGCCATCATTACACCAAAGACCAAACGGACCAAGCATTATGAATTCCAAGACGAAGATGCCTTCACATGGTGAGAATTATTTATAGGACGCGTCAAATCTCGCTTGTTTCCCATACAAGCCTCGGATACCCAACAGGTAACAAACATCGCGACGTAAAAATCATCATTAGGACGGCTCAGAAGACGTGACGGACAAAATGTTCATTATGCTCTAACGAAGCTGATATGTGTGGGATCCAGAAGAACACTGATCATATGATGATGAGGATTAAGGGAAAGGAAGTTTCATAGGGTGTTAGTAAGACTTACACGCCGGAAAGTCCATGGCATGCGCCACCCTTGATCATATGTGATCTTCTGTGAGTAGGAGTGACATTGGAAATAGAACTATGATACGTATAAAGGCAAAACGAAAGAAGACTGGAATATCCAACTCAGAAATGAAAGTCATACGAAGTTATAGTTGAATTCATTGCTGGTCAAAAGATGTAATTCTTGGGAATCATGACTAAGTAGTTAATTGTTGATTCTAGGTATTGTGATTAAACAAGTTTCTCACTGGAATATCACGCCGATTGCATTTTGTTGCAACACGATGCAAGAAATACTATGGCCTTTATGACTAGCTAATGATGAGTTTTGACACGCTCGGGAACATGGTAAAAGGTTTACTATACCGTGTGTTGACTCTATGATTATCTTCATAATTCATTTTAGAGTTGAGTAAATTGTTACTACACTTTAGCCTTGTTGCAAAACATCATTTTGAATCATGTTTGTTGCAAGAGAGTTGTTCAAAGCTATGAATAACATAAAGGCCATACTTCCATTGTGAATAGGTTGTATGTTATGAATCTTGATAATAATACTAAACATCCATAACACTGACGCTAAACGTCGCAAGACTGACAGAAATACCACATAGATGTGGCACTACCGTTTATCACAAGTGACATAACATGCATGAAGAATTTCCATAAGTGATGGACTTTCGAGTCATATGACTATGAATCACTTGACGCTTGCGATCTTTGTCTCGAAGTAATGTGACTAAAACACCGTTGATAGGTCATACATGAACGGTCAACTAAACCATTGGTAATTGTACATGATGATGTCTGTAGTCCAATAAGTGTAGTTGTGTGCAGTGGATTCCCTATCTTCACTCATGAGTTAAAGTAGATATGTGGATATCTGTTCAATAGAGATATACATCTGAAATCTTTGAAATGTTCAAGGAATTTTAGAGTGAAATAGAAATTCATTGTAATGAGAAAATAAAGCTTCTGCAAATTAGATTGTAGAAAGTAATATTTGAGTTACAAGTTTAGCGAACGTCTGATGAGTTGTGAAGAAGTGTCATAACTTGCGTATGGTCTTGAGTTCTAATGCTGGGGCGTGTGGCCTGCTGGCGAATTTTTGGCACGCGGTGCAACGCCGTACAATATCCTCTGCGTTTCTCATGGCGGTTGGCCAATAGAATCCTGCTCGAAAGGCTTTTTCCACGAGTGCTAGACTGCTGGCATGGTGCCCGCTGGTGCCTTCTTGAATCTCCAGTAGTAGGGCTTTGCCGTCTTCCTCGTCTATGCACTTTTGTAGGACCTGGGAAATGCTGCCCTTGTAGAGCTGTCTGTTGATTACTGTGAATGATTTGGATCGTCGACTGATGCGTCGTGCTCCTTCAACGTTTTGTGGTAGGGTTCCTTCGATTAGGAATAGAAGAAAAGGTCTTGCCCAGGCCGGGTCTTCGAGTGCTGCTGGTGCTTCAACTTCGATTGCTTGGTTGTTTGTAGCGCCAGCTGCGCTCGTTGACGCCACATGTGCTGGCTCATTTGTGTCGTCTTCTTCCGCGACCGCTTTGGGCTCTGCTGGCTTTTCTTTTATTGATGTCTGATTGATGCTTTCAAGGAAAACACCTGGTGTTATTGGTCCTCGAGTAGAGCCGATGTCCGCGAGTTCGTCGGCTACTCTATTGTTTGCTCTGGGGATATAGTTGAGTTCACGTCCATCGAATCCTCCTTCTAGCGCATTGTAGAGCTTATGGTAAGTTTCCATGTTGTCTGCGACTGCTTTGCAGTCTCTCATCGCCTGCTGGACGACGAGGTTGGAGTCGCCATAGATCGATAGGCGAGTGGCACCGCAAGTTTTTGCCATGCGCATGCCGTGAATTAGCGCCTCGTACTCTGCTTCATTGATGGAGGTGTTGCTGAAGTTGATCTGGAGGATGTATTTGAGCTTCGTTCCTTTGGGGGAGAATAGGACGACGCCTGCTCCAGCTCCTTGTTGTCTTTTGGATCCGTTGAAGTACATCGTCCATGAGTTGGACAAGTCTGGGGCCCCTAGTGTTTGGACTTCTGCCCACTCGACCAGGAAGTCTGGGAGTACTTGGGCTTTGATTGTTGTTGGGTGTTTGAACTATAGGTCTCGCGGGCTAAGCTCCATGTTCCACTCGGCGACTCGACCGGTCGCGCCGGGATTGTTGAGGATGTCCGCGAGTGGTGCACTGCTCACGATTGTGATGGAGTGTTCGTCGAAGTAGTGCGATACTTTCCTGGAGGTCATGATGATGGCGAGCAAGAGATTCTGGTAATGTGGGTACCACTGCTGTGGCTTCGTGAGTAGCGTGCTCAGGTAATAAATTGGTCTTTGGATGCTTTGGATTTTGCCTTCTTCTGCACGCTCGATGACAAGCACTGTGCTCACGATGCTGCTGTGTGCTTCTATGTAGAGATATAACTTTTCCCTTTCTTTAGGCACCGCCAAGATGGGTGGCGTAGAGAGGGTTTTCTTCAGGTCTGCGAATGCATTGCTGGCTTCCTCGGTCCACTCGAATTTTTCTCCTTTTCTCAGGAGTTTGTAGAATGGTAGGGTCCTTTCGCCTAGCCATCTGATGAAGCGGCTCAATGCTGCGAGTTTTCCTGTGAGCTGCCGTATTCCTCTGATGTTGGTTGGCCTTTGCATTTTGGCGATTGCTTAAACATTTTCTGGGTTTGCTTCGATTCCTCGGGAAGAGACCACATACCCGAGTAGTTTTCCGGCTGGGACGCCGAACACACATTTTTTGGGGTTCAACTTGATCCTGTACTTGTTGAGGGCCGCGAACGTCTCGCGGAGGTCGTCGAGTAGTGTGTTTGCGCTGTAGGTTTTGATGACAATGTCGTCTACATAGACCTGGACGTTCCTGCCGATCTGGTCTCTCAGACATGCTTGCATCATCCGTTGGCACGTGGCTCCGGCATTTTTAAGTCCGAAGGGCATAGTTTGGTAACAGAATACTCCGTAGGGGGTGATGAACGAGGTGTGCTCTTCGTCTTCTTCCTTCATCCTGATCTGATTGTATCCTGAGTATGCGTCGAGGAAAGATAGGAGGTCGCATCCTGCTGTGGATTCGATTATTTGATCGATTCTTGGCAGGGGTAAGTGGTATTTTGGGCAATGCTTGTCGATAGGCCCATAGTCGACGAACAGCCTCAGTACCTCGGTGTCCTTTTTAGGGACTAGGATTGGGTTTGCTATCCATGTTGCTTTTTTGTCTCTCTGATGAACTGTGCGTCGAGTAGTCGGTTGACTTCTTCTCTGATTGCTTTGCGTTTGGGCTCTGAAAACCGTCACAGCGCTTATTTTAATGGCTTCGTGTTTGGCTTGATGTGAAGCGCGTGTTCCGCGAATTCTCGTGGTATTCCTGGCATGTCGGCTGGGCACCAGGCGAAAAAAATTCATTCTGCATGGAGGAAGGTTATGAGGGTGGTTTCTTGCTCTTCTGGAAGGTGGGAATAGACGCGGACTATCTTCACTAGGTCTGTTGGGTGTACTTGGTGTGTGATCATGTCGCTGTCGACGCTGAAGTCGCGACCGAATTCCTTTGTCTCGCTTCTGTTTTCTAGTGGAAATATGCTTTTGTCCGTCACCATGGCTATTTCTTTGAGCTCTTGTTGGGCTCCGAATATGTAGGAGACTTTGTGGAAGTCGCGGTCGCACTGGTCCGATTTGATGAAGCTTCCCTTGACTGTGATGATTCCTGCAGGTCCTGGCATCTTGAGCTTGAGGTATGCATAGTGTGGAACCGCAATCAACTGTGCGAACGCTAGTCGCCCGAGTATTGCGTGATACTGCGACTGACAGTCGAGCACTTCGAACTCGAGCGCTTGTTTTGCGAAGTTGCGCTTGCTGCCAAAGATCACATCAAGCTGTATTGTTCCGATGGAGGTGGCTGCTTCGCGCGGAACTACGCCGTGTATTGTGGTGCCTGACTTCTTCCAAACTGATCGTGGGATTAACATCTTGCGTAGGGTGCTGGCGAAGATTATGTTGAGACTGCTGCCTCCGTCCATGAAAATTCTGTCCATGTCGTATCCTTCGATCTGAGCCTCGAGGACCAGGGGTGCATGCCCGGGTCTCGGGATTGCAGGTAGATGGTCGCTCTGTGAGAAGGTGATGCTGGTCTCAGCGCCGCTCATTTGGTAGGTTTCAGTTATCTTTAGGCCTTCGGCTGCTTCGGCTTGCAGGGTATAGGCATCTTGCTTTGCTTTCGAGGGTCTTCCTTCTTGGATCATGCAGATTCGTCCCTGGGACGCGGGGTATTGCTCCTCTGCGCTTGGTCCGGGTGACTGCGTCCTTCTTCGAGTGCGATTGGCTTCACGCTGCTTCTCCTCCTTGAGGCTGTTGGAAAGTTCGGCGAATAGGCGGAAATCTCCCAAGGTGTGGCTTGCTCTGAGATGTCCTCGGCTGTCTTCAAAACAGTGGATCGCGCAGGGTCCTTCCAGTTTCTCTTTAGCTGTGAGCTTGATGGAGCCGGCGTGCCTTCTTCTCCTGTAGACTTGGAAGGTATGCGAGTGGTCTTCTGCTCGGCTGTGGACTCTTGGGTCAAGTTCTATCCCGTCACTGAGTGATTGGCTTCGGTTGAAGTTGGTGAATTCGTCTGGCCTCCCATCGGGGTCGTAGTACTCTCCAGTCTGGGTTTCGGAGTCGCTGTCTTGGCATGTGGTGGCATATTTCCCCGAACCCAAGTGGTCTCTGGATATTGTTCAGGTTTCCAGTAAGACACATCAGGGTTGAGTTTCCGAGTGAATGCGACACCTTCTTTCCTCGGATTCCTGTTGAGAATCTGTTTCTTGAGGATGTCACAAAGAATGTGATGTCCTTTCAGACTCTTGAACATACCGGTTTCCAGTAGACTCTTCAACCTAGCATTTTCTTCAATAATGTCTATGGTATCCTCAGATGAGGGGTTAGATACCACAGAATTAATGGAAATAACAGAGTCTGAAAACATTGAGGAACTAGGCACATAAGTAATACGGTCATGTTCAATGAATTTTAAACAGGGAGGATTGTCAGAACCCTCTGTTAGGTATGTGCTAGGGTTAGCAAGAAACTTTTCATCATGTTAAAAATTTCAAAAGAAATTGAAATGGGAGAGAGAACACCCCCAGATGAATTTAATTCAAATGGCCAGATAAAAAGTTGCTCCAAAAATTCCTTTTGTATTTTTGAAAACTCACATAAATGAGTGTGATCACATATCAAGTGATGTGGGACCAACCCCATGCTCATGGATTTTTCAAATATTCAAACAGGAGCATAGATTTAAATTTAAACCCTATTTGAATTAAAGTTCAAATAATTTGAATTTTAAAAATGTTCAAACTTTACAAGTGGCTAGCCTATTATATTGTAAAGCCATATAAAAAGTTTCAGCATTTTAGAAAATGCCTAGCTATTTTATTTAGCATGGCACAATAAAATAATAGAAAAAAAAAGGAAAAAGGGAAAGGGGCTCACCTGGCCATTTCGGCCCAACTCATCGCCCCCTCGGCCCAGGCCCGCCTACCCTCCTTATCGTCTTCCCCCAGCGCGGCAAGCACCTCGCTGGAGGGCATGCCGACGCCGGCGGTAGCTGCTAGCCTGCCTGCCCCCCCCCCCCAAGCCTTATCCTCGCGCCTGGAGACGCCCAACTCAACCCCGGGTCCCGACATACTTGGTATCAGAGCAGGACTGACTGTAGGATTATCAGCCTTGGCCGAAGTCGAGTCTAGCTTGCTATAGTTATATAGTTACTCTTGGTATATAAGGGAACAACGTAAGGCTTCTTTTTTTCTCCTTACCTCATCGTTCCGAGTCACCCTCATATTGTTCTACGGGAAGATAGGACTAGGCTCATCTATGTGTTACTAGAACATCTCGTTGTTTGCTTCCTTGTAGCCGTAGGAAAGTTGTGTTCGGTTTGCTAGAGTTGTTGTGCTTCCTGATTTCTTACATTGTATGTAAGTGTTGTTTCCATGTTGTAAGAAATTGTCTTTTCATGCAATTACAGCCGTTATGCTGTCCGAGTCATTCCAGGTTTCTTCATAATCTGATGCATTTGCAAACTCCTGCTTTCTTTTTCAGATGGAGGATCTTCCCCCCTGCAGATTGTTCGTTTGACTAGGTGCCTTGATGTCCGTGGGCATCCAGCCATGCTCACCGAGATGATGTCCTTCATTAGCTATCGATGGTATCCTGAGTACACCGTTGAGGAGCAGTTCCTTGACTTCAACCAGACTCAGTTCCACTGCACTGTCAGGATCTACCCGCACCACATTGGAGTCTCTCAGCCTGTCCTCTTTGGACATAGCATTGGTGTGACTGAGAACATGGCTGTGCAGGATGCTGCATACTCATGTATTGCCCTGCTGAGAGAGGAGCATGCCCTGCTTGCAGGATCACCTTTCCGCTATATCCCTGCCGCACTTCCAGGAGAAGAGGGATATTACACCGGATTGTACACAGATCACTCCCTGGAGGATACTTTGCTTCAGATCACTGCTCGGCACGCTTGTGATAGAGAGCGTGATGCACGGGCCCTTCGTTTTGAGCTTCACGCCACTCGTGTCCGTCTGTATCGAGCACTTACACTCCTGGCTCCTTTTGTGAGTGTTGGATCAGTGGAGTATGATGCTATCTACCCAGCCAGGACACAGATGCCTTCTCGAGTTGCTTGGCCCGAGATTTGAGGCATTTTTCCACCCCGTGGTCCTCTGCTTTCACCCTACGCTGGACCTAGTCCCCATCCTTGCCCAAATGGATATCAGGGTCCACATGCCTCCGTGTTTTCCGATGGTCACCTTCAGCTACCAGGTTACGCAGGTAACTTTTATGAGGATTACTATGGAGATGGAGATTAGTGAGACCGCCTGTGGTCTTACTTTAGTGAGGATGTAGTAGTATCTTAGTATATTGTACGCAAGGTTTTCCAAGCTCCAGAGGCTTAGATAAATAATGTATAGGAAGTCAGAGTGCCTCTGAAGGATGTATCATCTTCATCACGTTTGTATTAGCTTGGCGCTTGTACTAAAACGATGTATGGTTTGTATGACAGCTTGTGAATATATGGCTTGTATGCTTTTATCACCATGTTTTCAAGATGATTACTTCCTTTGCTCTGTGATTCTTACAGTACCTTCAATACCTTGTTTAGACTCTTCCAATCAACTATGTTTGACTTTTGTTTTAACCTTCAGGATGTCTCAAGGAACCCGTGGCCAGCTTGGTCGTGCCCATGGTCGTGGGAATGATCTGGAGGAAGGCAATCTTCCACCCCCACCCACGATGGCTCAGGTTCTGATGGAGGTTGAGAGAAACCGCCGAGACTCTCACCAGTTGCTGGAGGTCATTGCCCGCAACACCACTCAGCAGCGCAATGAGTTGGTGTCTTTGAATGACTTCATCCGGCTTCATCCCCCGGTTTTCAGCTACTCCACCAAGCCCCTTGACGCCGATGACTGGCTTCGCAGCATCGAGAGGAAGCTCCAGGCAGGCCATGTTGTAGATGGTGACAGGGTTAGCTATGCCACCTATCACCTCGAGGGTGCAACAAGCCCTTGGTGGGAGAATTTCCTGAACATGCGTCCCGTTGGACCGCCCACAACTCGGGATGAGTTCTGCACTTCATTCCGTGAGCACCACATCCCAAAGGGTCTTATGGACCGCAAGCGTGAGGAGTTCTGCAACCTCACCCAAGGCAGAAGGACTGTTGACGAGTTTAGTCGTGAGTTCAACCGACTTGCTCGTTATGCTACTGAAGAGGTATCCACCGACGCCAAGAAGCAAGAGAGGTTCCGCCATGGACTCAATTCTGGACTCCGTTGTGAGCTCAACCTACATGACTTCGCCACCTTCCAGGTCCTTGTCAACAAGTCCATCAAGGCGGAGGACATGAACACCCCCAATGACTTCCGCAAACACCCTAGAGACGATGGTTCATCCAGCTCAGGCTCTCAGAAGCGCAAGATCTGGATCCCCAACAGCATGTTTCGCCAGAACAACCCATCGAGGCCATCCTATGTGGCGCCTCGTCCACCAGCTTCGTTCCACCCCGCTCCACCGAACAACCCAGCTCCCCGCACTGTCTTTGGATCCTGTTACAAGTGTGGTCAGGCAGGGCACTACACCCGCGAGTGTCCCCAGAACCAGATCCAGAATCAGAATGCTCCACCCCGTGCCGGAGGAAACAACAATGGTCGTGGCAAGCCACCCCCGAATGTCTACACCACCAAACCCGCTCCTCCCGCCACGAGTGGACGTGTGAACCAGATATCAGCTGAAGAGACTAACAACACATCTGACGTCATTCTTGGTACGCTCCTAGTCAATTATGTACCTACTTCCGTTCTTTTCGACCCACGAGCATCTCATTCATTCATGTCGGAAAGTTATGCACTTCGTCATGAGTTATCCTTTGTTGAAATGTCCACACCAATGATAATTCAAACTCCAGGGTCATGATGGCAAACTAATAGAGTAAGCCATGGTAATCAAATTGCAATTGAGGGTTTAGTATTCCTTGCTTCACTTATAGCCCTCAAATCTTCAAACATTGATGTCATCCTTGGTATGGATTGGTTATCAAGACAACATGCTTTTCTTGATTGTTAAGCCACGTCAGTTAGACTTACCCATCCTTCAGGCCAGACAATAGATTATTCCTCACCAAGATCGAGAACCCAGATACATTCGTTGAATGTGCTTCCCCTACCCGACATTGAAGATATTCCGGTGGTTCGTGACTTCCCGGATGTCTTTCCTGAAGAGCTGCCGGGCATGCCACCCGACAAATGTGTAGAGTTCATAGTGGATCTTATGCCAGGAACCGCACCAATTTCTAGATGCCCATACAAAATGGCCCCACGTGAGTTAGCTGAGCTTAAAATCCATCTTGAAGCTTTGTTGTCAAAAGGCTTCATCCGCCCTAGCTCATCGCCATGGGTTTGCCCCGTTCTGTTCGTAATGAAGAAAGATGGAACAGAAAGGATGTGCGTAGACTATCGCCCACTAAATCTAGCGACGATAAAAAACAAGTATCCACTGCCCAGGATCAATGATCTTTATGATCAACTTGCTGGATCGTCTGTCTTCTCCAAGATGGATTTGAGATTAGGTTATCATCAAATCAAAATCCGAAACGAGGACATTCCCAAAACGGCTTTATGGTCTTTACGAGTACACCGTCATGTCCTTTGGTTTATCCAATGCCCCCGCCACTTTCTTGCGCATGATGAATTCGATCTTCATGGAGTACCTAGATAAATTTGTTGTAGTTTATCTTGATGACATTCTCATCTACTCGAAGAACGAAGAAGAACATGCCAAACATCTCAGGCTGGTATTGATGAAACTCCGAGAGCATCGCCTGTATGCTAAATTCTCCAAGTGTGCATTTTGGCTACCAGAAGTGACCTACTTAGGACACGTGATTTCTGGAAAAGGCATTGCTGTGAATCCCGAGAGAGTTCAGGCCGTCCTTGACTGGAGTCCACCTGAATCGGTTAAGCAAGTTAGGAGTTTTCTTGGCTTAGCAAGCTATTGCCGCCGCTTCGTCGATAACTTTTCTAAAGTTGCAAAACCTCTAACTGAACTCCTCAAGAAAGATAAGAAATTCCTATGGACTCCCAAGTGCGAGGAAAGCTTTCAAGAGCTAAAAAGAAGATTAACTTCTGCACCCGTACTTGCGCCTCTAGACACCAAAAAGGATTTCGAGATCTTTTGTGACGCCTCACGGCAAGGGTTAGGATGCATCTTATGCAAGATAGACATGTGGTAGCTTATTCTTCACACCAGTTGCGTCCACATGAAGAGAACTATCCTACCCATGATCTTGAACTCGCTGCCGTAATTCATGCCCTGATAACTTGGCGACATTACCTCCTTGGTAAACGTTGTGAGATCTATTCCGACAACCAAAGCCACAAATATATATTCACCCAGCCAGATCTTAATCTCAGGCAAAGACGCTGGATTGAGTTGGTAAAAGATTACGACATAGGAATTTCTTACACCCCAGGCAAAGCCAATGTCATAGCTGATGCACTAAGTTGTAAGTCATATTGTAACAACCTCATGTTACAACAGTGTCAACAACTTCTTCATTAGGAATTTTGCAAGCTCAATCTTGAGATTGTTCCTCATGGTTATCTTTCTACCTCGGTGGCGAAACCAACTCTTGAGGATCAAATCATAGTTGCCCAAAGGCGTGCACGAGGTGTTCGCCGGATCAAGGAGAACATTACTAGCGGAGTTGCTAAATGTTTCTCCACAGATAGCAAAGGAACGGTATTCTTTGGAAATCGTTTGGTAGTACCTAAGAATAGGGAACTAAGGCAACTCATCCTCAAAGAAGCCCATGATACACCCCTCTCGATTCATCCCGGTAGCACAAAAATGTACTGAGATCTACGCCAGAGATTTTGGTGGACTAGGATGAAGAGAGACATTGCTCGATTTGTTTCCGAATGTGATGTTTGTCGTCGCATTAAGGCGGAACATCAAAGACCTGCTGGTACACTTCAACCTTTGCCTATTCCCGAGTGGAAGTGGAGCAAAGCCAGTATGGATTTCATCACTGGCTTTCCAAAAACCCAGAAAGGAAATGATGCCATCTTCGTTGTGGTGGATAGACTTTCTAAAGTTGCACACTTCCTTCCCATTCGCGAGTCTATAACTGCGAGCCATTTAGCGGACTTGTATGTCTCTAGAATTGTGTCTCTTCATGGTGTTCCTTTGGAAATCAATTCTGATCGTGGTAGCCTTTTCACCTCTAGATTTTGGGGAAGCTTTCAGAATGCTATGGGAACTCATCTCTCCTTTAGTGCAGCTTTCCATCCTCAGTCTAGTGGTCAAGTAGAAAGGGTTAACCAAATTCTCGAGGACATGCTCAGAGCTTGTGTTATCTCATTCAGAAATAATTGTGAGAAGTCTCTTCCATTTGCCGAATTTGATTATAACAACAGTTTCCAATCTAGTCTGAACATGGCTCCTTTTGAACTCCTCTATGGACGAAGATGTCGAACACCCCTTAACTAGTCAGAAACCGGTGAAAGACAATTCTTTGGACTGGATATGATCAAGGAACCAGAAGAGCAAGTTCGCATTGTTTGTGATCAATTGAAATCCGCTCAGTCTCGTCAGAAGAGATACTATGATCGTCATCATAGGAAAGATAGCTACAATCTAGATGAGAAGGCTTACCTTTGGGTTACTCCTCTGAAGGGAACCCAACGATTCGGTATCAAAGGAAAGTTGGACCCACGTTACATCGGACCTTTCCACATTCTTGCTAAACGTGGAGAAGTTTCCTACCAACTTGAACTACCCCCGCACCTTTCCCGAGTACATGATGTATTCCATGTGTCACAACTCAGGCGTTGCTTCAAGGACCCCATCCGCGAAGACGACCATGAAACGCTTGATCTCCAAGATGACCTTTCTTATCGAGAGTACCCCGTTCGTATTCTTGATTCCGCAGCGCGTGTCACTCGTCGTCAGAAGATTAAGTTTCTGAAAGTGCAATGGTCACACCACTCTGAAAGAGAAGCCACGTGGGAAAGAGAAGACCGTCTCAGTGCCGAGTACCCCTCCTTCCTCCCGTAGTCTTTTGAATCTCGGGACGAGATTCTTTTGAGTGGGGGCGAGTTGTCAGAACCCTCTGTTAGGTATGTGCTAGGGTTAGCAAGAAACTTTGCATCATGTTAAAAATTTCAAAAGAAATTGAAATGGGAGAGAGAACACCCCCCAGATCAATTTAATTCAAATGGCCAGATAAAAAGTTGCTCCAAAAATTCCTTTTGTATTTTTGAAAACTCACATAAATGAGTGTGATCACATATCAAGTGATGTGGTACAAATCCCATGCTCATGGATTTTTAAAATATTCAAACAGGAGCTTGGATTTAAATTTAAACCCCTATTTGAATTAAAGTTCAAATAATTTGAATTTTAAAAATGTTCAAATTTTACAAGTGGCTAGCCTATTATATTGTGAAGCCATATAAGAAGTTTTAGCATTTTAGAAAATGCCTAGAAATTTTCTTTAGCAAGGCACAACAAATAACAGAAAGAAAAAGAAAAGAAAAAAGGGAAAGGGGCTCACCTGGCCATTTCGGCCCAAATCATCGCCCCCTCGGCCCAGGCCCGCCTACCCTCCTTGTCGTCTTCCCCAGTGCGGCAAGCACCACGCTGGAGGGCATGCCGACACCGGCGGCAGCTGCTAGTCTGCCTGCCCCCCCCCAAGCCTTATCCTCGCGCCTGGAGACGCCCAACTCAACCCCGGGTCCCGACAAGGAATAAATCCTTCTTGTGGCATGATGATCTGTTGGGAGAGGAGTGAATCATTTTCTTTCCTCAGATCTTCATGAGACATCCTCACGCGTTCAAGTTCTTGCTTCCTGATGAGGAACTCACGAGCCAGCTTCTCATGATCGGTGAGGAGTGCCTCATGGCGACTGAACAAGTCATCAAACTTTGACTGAAGAATTTTTGATTCATCAGTCAACTTTTGAGTCTTCTTCACTTCCTCAATCAACATATCATCACTCTTGTTTAGTGAGGTCTGAATCTTTTCAAGTGCACGTTGTTGCTTAGATGCAAGCTTAGCAAGTTTAGCATAGTTTTCATTAGGTTCTTCATCAGAGGGATCATCCGATGATGAGTAAGTAGATACCTTGGAGGACTTGGCCATGAAGAAGAAGGTAGGGGTTGTGTCTTCAGCTTCATCATCAACATGTGATGGATCAGATTCTTCAGTGCTGAAGATTGACTTGGAGATAAGCGACGTGGCAAGAGCCTAACCAGCCACACCCTCAGATTCTTCAGATTCTTCTTCCTCAGTATCAGGGTCAGAAGCAGATTCTTCAGAGTCCAATTCTTTGCCGAGATATGCGCGAGCCTTACGGGAGTTACTATTCCTGTATCCAGCAGACTTTGAGGATCTTGAGGATTCGTTCTTTGTCTTTTCATCAGAACTGTCATCTTTCCCTTTCTTCTTCTTCTTAAGTCTAGCTTATTTTTCCCATAGAGGACACTCAGCGATGTAATGCCTAGGTTTCTTGCATTTGTGGCAGACTCTCTTTCTTGTTTCAACAGAGTCATCATCTTTGCTTTTTCTTGAGGAGGATCTTGAGGAATTTACGAAGCGATTCTTCTTCGTGAATCTTTGGAATTTTCTGGTGAGGAGAGCAAGTTCCTGGCTGAGGGTTTCAGGATCATCAGTATCAGCCTCAGACTGTTCATCAGAGGACACTCTTCGTGCTCTAGCTTTTAGCGCGCGGACTTTAGGCGTGGGGTTGTACAAGTCTCGTTTTTCAGAGAGCTTCGATTCATGAGCATTGAGGCGCTCGAGAATGTCAGCATGATCCAGAGTCTTGAAGTCAGGTCTTTCTTGAATCATCAACGATAGGAACTAAAACGAGTCATCCAGTGACCTCAATAGTTTCTTCACCACCTCATGATCTGTGATATCAGCGGCACCCAGAGCTTGAAGTTCATTGGATATGTCAGTGAGTCTGTCAAAGGTTTGCTGGACATGCTCATTGTCCAGCCTCTTGAACCTGTTGAATAGACTACGGAGTTTTTCAACTCGAGAGTCTCGTTGAGAAGAGACTCCTTCATTAACTTTTGACAGTCCTGTCCATATCTTCTTTGCAGTATCCAGACCACTGATATGGTTGAACTGAGCCTTGTTGAGGTGACCACCAATAATGCTTCGAGCTTTTGCATCAAGCTGCCAGTTCTTCTTGACAACTTCAGGAGCAGTCATTAAGGTAGCTTCAGGAATGCCTTGATCAACAATATCCCACAAATCCATGTCAACGGCTTCAAGATGCATCCTCATCTTGTTCTTCCAGTACAGCTAGTCTGTACCGTCGAAGATGGGGCAGTTTGAGGCAACACTCATTGTACCTGAGGTCGACATAACTAAAACTCCAGGTGGTTAAACCGAATCACACAGAACAAGGGAGTACCTTGCTCTGATACCAATTGAAAGTGCAATATATCGACCAGAGGGTGGTGAATGGGAGATTTTTAAATCTCTCGAGGAATTTCTATTTCCTCATGATTGAGGCAATACGAAATTGAGGAATTTGAGACCCGAGAAAGAACAAATGAAGTACAAAAGAAATGTCGTGAATTGAAAACAACCTATTTCATAACTAAGGTAAGAGTGAAGCATGAACTGAGGAATCAGTGCAGAGTGAACTCAGAACGTAACGAATCAGGATAAGTCATCAGCGCATAAACATAATAACTGAGGTTGAAGAAATAGCACCAGGGCACTGAAGACGAAGACTTGATGAACCAGTTCAAGTTGCTGTGAAAACTCTACGTCTAGTTGGAGAGGCTGAGATTGCACTCAGAAGACATAGTCTTCACCTTATTCTCCTTGAACTAAAGTCCTCAGACTTCGTCCAATAACTCAGGTGAGTCTTCAAGGTAGACTCCTGAAACCTTCATAGACTCAGTCACTCAGGGAAGTCACAATTGCATCTTGACTTCCTCAGACTGAAGACTTCTCCACCGTCTAGAAGATCACAGTCTTCAAGAGTAAAAAGCTTCGGATCACTCGAACCGACTTCCTCAGAAATGCTCAACTACTCAGGCTGGTGGTTTTCCTCACTTAGGTTCTTCAGTATCCTCAATGAGGTGGGTTTCTCTCAGATGACAAGTGTCCATTTTTTCTCGGAGCAGCCAACCCACAAATGGGGCTGGGGGTGGCTATTTATAGCCGCAGAGCAACCCTAGGTGAAAGGACATAAATGCCCATGCATGAAATTACTTCCATGCCCACCCTTCGGACCGTTGGCTGGATCGGTACCAGCACTCACCACGTGACACATGGCACGGTCGGAATCTCACTCTATCTTTCTTCAGGAGAACTTCACTGGCAGTTTCCTGACTCCTCAACCGAAGACAAACTCCTCAGTGTCCAGAAGAACGTCATCTCAGACACCCGAGGAACTGAACTTCTACTGCAGGAGATTTCTCTGGGTTTTCTTCAGGATTTCTAATTGAGCACTTCCTCAGAAATACAGAACTCATTTTCCGCAAGCCCTCCAACAGTGTGGTGTTCTCCTACTGTCACAACCCCAAGCTAGGTATGTGCTAGGATTAGCAAGTCCCTTTGCATCATGCAAAAATTTCAAAAGAATTCAAAAATGGGGAAAAGAAAGCCCTGAGAAATTTTTAATTCAAATGGCCAGATAAAAATCTTTTTCCAAAAATCATTTGAACATTTGGAAAATTCCTATAAATGATGCTGATCATTTTAAAAGTGGTTTGGGAACAATCCCATGCTCATGGAATTTTCTAATATTCAAACAATGTCTTGGAAAATTAAAATAACCCCTATTTGAATTGAGATTCAAATCTATGGAATTTCAAAAATGCCAAAAAGTCATAAGTGGTTTGCTACTGACCACCTAGGGTTTTTAAAATTATTTGGGCATTTTATTAAATTGCCTAGGTATTTATTTATCAAGGCATAACAAAACTACAGAAAGAAAAAGAGAAGAAAAAAAAGGAAAGGACCCCTGGCCATTCTGGCCCAACTGAAGCCCCAGCCGGCCCAGCCCACCTGTCCCCGGTGTCGACTTCCTCCCCTCCTCCCGAAGCAGCTCGGTGGAGGGCAGGGGAGCGCCGAGGCCACCGCGACGGCCAGCGGCCTTCTAGTCCTCTCCCCTCGCACCCCAGAGCGCCACGTAGCCTCCACACCCCCCCCCCCCGCACCCCTTGCCCTTGCTCTGACCCCTCCTCTCTCTCTCTCCGGCGGATCCCCGTGAAGACCCGAGCGCACCGGAGAGCACCGGTGAGCCCCTGCATGGCCAACGGCAGCGAGGAGCTCCGCCACCGTGTCCAGGTTCTTCCTCGACGTCGTCTTTGTCGCCCCACACGCGGAATCGAGCCCGGAGGCCCCAGAGACGCCGCCCCCTTCTCCAGTTCGCCGCCGTCCGCCGAGGAGATCGAGCTCCAATTCGCCGCAGCCAATCCCCCTCCAGCTCCGCCGTCTACGCCGTTGGCTCCAGGGTGAGCGTCTCGTTCGAACGCCCCTATCCCCAGCCTCTCCCGTGGCCGTTTTCTTCTTGTCACCGTCGACAGTAGTCCGGCCGCCGCGCCCGACGACGTAGCCGTGACCCGAGACCACGCCTTTGACCCCCGCCTGCTCCCTTCGCTGCGCAACGCCGCGGGATGCACGACCGTGCCCTCAGTTCTTCTCCCCGTGGCCTCTGTCGCCGTCTCCACCTGAGCCCGAGCCCGTCCGCCGCGCTCCTCGTCGCCGGCATGGCTCCAGGCCTCCCCGAGGTCCCCGGCGTGCTCCACGCAAAGCGCACGAGCGAGAGGCACCCCCTGGTGCCCTCCTCTTCCCTCCCCGTGGCCCGTAGCGCTGTTCCGACAGAGCGCCGCCGCGCAAAGGACGCCGGCGGCTAGCCGCCGACCGATTAGGCCTTAATCACCCCCTAATCCCCCCCCTTGACCCAATGACAGTGGGCCCAGTCCCTCTTTTTTAAACACGGTTTAATTTAAATAAAACGGGATTAAGCCCTGTGTCACTGACATCCCTGGCCCACCTGTCAGCCCCCCCCACACGCCAGCATGACGTCAGCCTGGCGCAATAAGTCAATTTAATTGATTAAATCAATTACAGAAAATCCAAAAAATAGCCAAATCTTTGGAAATTCATAACTAATTCATTTTAACTCCAAATTGGACAAATAATATATCTAAAATTATCAGAAAAATACAAGGATTATGAATATGCAATTTGTTTTCATGTTTGATCATTTTAAAATGGGTGCACAGTAGCAAACATGCATATGGATCCTTTTCAAATTCAAATTTGGAGTGATTTTGCAATTGACTTTGCAACACACTTAATTTGAATGGTTTAAACCCCACATCAGAAACATTATCTCAACTATACCACATCACTTCATGATCAATATTTTCAAATGAACTTTCATGCATTCAAATGCATTTGAAATTCATCGATAAATCAAATGGAGTTTGAATTTGCATTTCAAATGCAATATACTCCTTTTAAATAGAATGCTCAACACATCATTACCATGAACATCACCATTACAATCTTATTCATGTGATTGTGCATTGCACATTATGTTGATCCTATGATTGTCATGTTGCTGATAGACGTGCAACCGGAATCGGAGGCCACCCCCTTCGTTGAAGACACCATTATCGAAACCTCGTCAGCAAGGCAAGCAAACCCCCATTGATCATGTCGATAAAATCCCATTTCCCTCTCATGTCTCGCTTATGCATTGTTTAGGATGATCACCATGATAACGTTTCTATCGCCTAGTTGAACCCATATCCTTTGCATGACCTATCATCTTGTCACAGTAGTAAGCAAACCACAATCCTAGCAGATGTAGGAGTTGGTTGATATCATGTGGCCCTACAACTGTTACTGCTTATTGCATGCTTAGTGATGCAACGAGGTTGCTTTTGATGTGAGTCGGGATGATGATAAACATGGTGTTGATGAAAGTGAAATGTGTTGGTGAATCTACCCTAATACAAGGTGAACGATGAGAGGCTGTGTAGGAGTACAAAGTGGGTTGTATCGTTGAACACCGCCTTAAGTCCGAGTTCTTGTGTGGTGATCCAAGAAGAAGAGTACAACCACACATTGGGCTCACTGACCCCTCTCATCCTAGTACCTCACCCCGTTCGAACCCCAAGAGTCGCAGTAGTTCGGAGTTCTCGTAGGGCTGTGGCACGGTCTGCGAAGTGGATGAACGGCTTTTCAAGACCGGCTTGGGACCCTGCACACATCGTTTGAGGCTGTACTGGAACCTTGGCCGGACTTCCATACGGATCCCCCTCAGATAGGCGACTCTCTGGACTAGAACGGAGCTGTGGGAGAAGTGTTGTGGTGGCATCCTCGCTGTCACCTCTTGAACGGTGACATGCAAAAGGCGGTAAATGATGACACGTGTGTGTGTAGCGGTACACCCCTGCAGGGTTAACAAAACTATTCGAATAGCCGCGTCCGCGGTGATGGACTGCTTGGAAAGCTTAGCTTAATTATTAGACAACTTGAACTGGATACTTCTAAAACACACCAAGATAAGCAAGAGTGCTATGGGGTGCTTCTCGTGGGGAAGTCGAGGAAGTATCCATAGTGGTGTAATTGGTTGAAGAGATGTAGTGGACTCGTGTACGCTTCTTACCTCAAGTCTGGTACTCGTAGTTCAGGACTAGCCAAGTCAAAGCTGGCACTTCTGCAAGTGAAACCCCACATCCCTTTACCTTGATACATATGCATGAGTAGTATAGCTCCTATGTAAGTCTTGCTGAGTACGATTTTGTACTCACGTTTATTTAATCTATGTTTTAGATGAACCCACCGACCCCGATGGTGACTTCTACCCGAAGCTCGAAGAATGAAGACTCAGACCAAGACCAAGCTAGTGTAGTCCTAGTCAGACGACTGGTTCCCTCGTGGAGGGCTTGTTTTTAGATAAGGCTTCTCTAATCCATTTGTTAAACTTGTCTGTACTCAGACCTACTTTGCTTCCGCGTGTTTGATGTAATGTTGGATCACAGACTTGTGATCTCTGTGTGCACTCTATAAGAGTTATTAATAAAGATGTATACATTGTAGAGAATTGCAATGATACCTGCTGTTCATACTAGACATGTGTGCTGTGTGTATGTTTATAACATGCATGTCTTAGTATGGGTTTTTGAGACCTTAGTTGTGATCTGGCTGGCGGTCTTTTATACACCAAGTGGCCCTTAGATGTGCGCAGCTTGGGGCATCGTGATGTGATTGCTCGAGACTCCATCTCGTGCACACTTTGATGTATGATCGAGCCCGCCCTAGACCCCGACTAAGTGATCGGGCTGGAGTAAGTCTATGTAAGGGTTATAATACAATCGATAGTATGGTTGAGGCGACTTGTCCATGAGTATGGGAGTTCACCACCCATATCATTTAGACTTGTGTGCAGACGATGAGGACCCATTTCAGTTGATCATCCGGCCTGGATGGGATGCCCCTCACGTCCGATGCTTTCCGAGAACGTTCTGTGCTTGGCCTTGTCTGCTTAGACAAGTGGGTACGGTTCTTGGCTCTCCATATGATTGTGTTGTAGCGAGGCTTGCATACGCTAACCCCGGGTCCCGACAGACCTTGTATCAGAGCAGGACTGACTGTAGGATTATCAGCCTTGCCCGAAGTCGAGTCTAGCCTTCTATAGTTATATAGTTACTCTGGGTATATAAGGGAACAACGTAAGGCTTCTATTTTCTCCTTACCCTCATTGATCTGAGTTCTGAGTCACCCTCATCTTATTCTACGGGAAGATAGGACTGGGCTCACCTCTGTCTTACTAGAACATCTCGTTGATTGCCTCCTTATAGCCGTAGGATGGTTGTGGTTGTCCAGAGTCTTCGTGTTTTGAGTTCCTTGAAGAAGTTCTATCCAATTCTTCGAGGTTGTTTCATTTTCCATCCCAGTGTAGCCGTTATGCTGCCGGATTTGTTCCGTGTTTCTTTGAATCATTTCCTTTTCATTATAGTCTTCTCCTTCTGAAATCGTATCCTTTTATCCTTGCCTCCATCGTACAAACTGTTCTGATTGTTGATTTCTATCACACAGGATGTCAGGTGGAACTCGTAGTGCTGTTCTTTGGAATCGAGACCGTGATCGGAATCGAAATGATGATGAACCTCCAACCCCGCCTTCTGCGGCGGAAATCATGATGGAAGCTGAGCGGAATAGACGTGATCAGACACGCCTTCTGGAGCTCATCGAACAGAATACTGCCCACCATCGTAATGTGGTGGTCAACATTCAGGACTTCATCCTCCTCAAGCCACCGGTATTCCGATGTTCTTCTGAGCCCCTCAAAGCTGATGATTGGCTCCGTTCCATCGAGCGTAAGCTTGATACTGCACATGTTGCTCCCGATGACCGAGTTGTTTTCGCGGTATACTTCTTGGAAGGTGCTGCTCTTCAGTGGTGGGAGAACTATGTTGCAATGCAGCCAGATGGTCACGTAGTGACTTGGCAGGAGTTCTGTGTTGTCTTTCGAGGGTACCACATTCTGGATGAGTTGATGGAGCGCAAGAAGGAAGAGTTTTGCAATCTGAATCAAGGAGAGATATCCATTCATGAGTATGTGAGGGAATTCAACCGCCTTGCTCGATATGCCCAAGATGAGATCACCACCGATGCCAGAAAGCAGGCAAGGTTCCGCAAGGGACTTAGCCCCATCCTCCGTCATGATCTCAACCTCATCGAATTTGCCACCTTTGAGGATTTAGTCAATAGATCCTTCAGAGCTGAGCATGGCAATGAAGTTTTCGAGAAGTCTCGCAAGCATCCTCTTGAGCTTGCCCCTTCTTCCAGTTCACGCCCTCAGAAGCGTATGATCTGGATTCCTAACAGTTTGTTTCCCCAAAACAACCCACCGAGGCCATCCCTTGTGCCGCCTCGTCCACCAGCTCCACCAAACAACCCAGCTCCCCGCACTATCTTTGGAGCCTGCTTTAGATGTGGCCAGCCTGGTCACTACTCTCGTGAGTGCCCCGTCAAACAAAATGCTCCACCCCATGCCAAAGGAAACCCCGCTGTTCGTGCCAAACCACCTCCAAAGGTTCCCACTGCTAAGCCATCCACCTCAGAAAATCTTGGACGTGTGAATCAAATCTCATCTGAGGAGACTGATGGTACTTCTGATGTCATTCTTGGTACGCTCCCAGTCAATTATGTTCCCACTTCTGTCCTTTTCGATCCAGGAGCATCTCACTCATTCATGTCGGAGAGTTATGCACTTCGGCATGAGATATCCTTTGATGAAATGTTCACCCCAATGATTATTCAAACTCCTGGTTCCAAGTGGCAAACTAATAGAGTAAGCAATGGAAATCAAATTGCAATTGAGGGCTTAGTATTCCTTGCTTCACTTATATCCCTCAAGTCTTCAGACATTGATGTCATCTTTGGTATGGATTGGTTATCAAGACAAAATGCTTTTCTTGATTGTAAATCCAAGTCAGTTAGACTTACACATCCTTCAGGCCAGACAATAGATTATTCCTCACCAAGAACAAGAACCCAGATGCATTCTTTGAATGTGCTTCCCCTTCCCGACATTGAAGATGTTCCGGTGGTTCGTGACTTCTCGGATGTCTTTCCTGAAGAGCTGCCGGGAATGCCACCCGACAGATGTGTAGAATTCATTGTAGATCTTGCCGCAGGAACCGCACCAATTTCCAAACGCCCATACAAAATGGCCCGACGTGAGTTAGCTGAGCTTAAAACCCAATTGGAGGCTTTGTTGGAAAAAGGCTTCATCCGCCCTAGCTCATCGCCATGGGGTTGCCCCGTTCTGTTCATAACGAAGAAAGATGGAACAGAAAGGATGTGCGTAGACTATCGCCCGCTAAATCTAGCGACGATAAAGAACAAGTACCCACTTCCCAGGATCAATGATCTTTATGATCAACTTGAAGGGTCCTCTGTCTTCTCCAAGATGGATTTGAGATTAGGGTATCATCAAATCAAAATCCGAAACAAGGACATTCCCAAAACGGCTTTTACTACTCGTTATGGTCTTTACGAGTACACCGTCATGTCCTTTGGTTTAACCAATGCCCCCGCCACTTTCTCACGCATGATGAATTCGATCTTGATGGAGTACCTAGATACATGTTTTGTAGTTTATCTCGATGACATTCTCATCTACTCGAAGAACGAAGAAGAACATGCCGAACACTTAAGGCTGGTATTGATGAAACTTAGAGAGCATCGCCTGTATGCTAAATTCTCCAAGTGTGAATTTTGGCTACCAGAAGTGACCTACTTAGGCCACGTGATTTCTGCAAAAGGCATTGTTGTGAATCCCGAGAGACTTCAGGCCGTCCTTGACTGGACTCCACCTGAATCGGTTAAGCAAGTTAGGAGTTTTCTTGGCTTAGCAAGCTATTTTCGCCGCTTCGTCGAGAACTTTTCTAAAGTTGCAAAGCCTCTGACTGAACTCCTCAAGAAAGATAAGAAATTCCTATGGACTTCCAAGTGCGAGGAAAGCTTTCAAGAGCTAAAAAGAAGATTGACTTCTGCACCCGTACTTGCACCTCCAGACACCAAAAAGGATTTCGAGATCTATTGTGATGCCTCACGGCAAGGCTTAGGATGCATACTTCTGCAAGATCGAGATGTGGTAGCTTATGCTTCACGCCAATTGCGGCCACATGAAGAGAACTATCCTACCCATGACCTTGAACTCGCTGTCGTAGTTCATGCCCTAACAACTTGGCGACATTACCTCCTTGGTAATCGTTGCGAGATCTATTCCGACCACCAAAGCCTCAAGTACATTTTCACCCAGCCAAATCTTAATCTCAGGCAAAGACGCTGGATTGAGTTGATAAAAGATTACGACGTAGGAATTTCTTACACCCCAGGCAAAGCCAATGTCATGGCTGATGCACTAAGTCGTAAGTCGTATTGTAACAACCTCATGTTACAACAGTATCAACCACTTCTTCATGAGGAATTTCGAAAGCTTAATCTCGAGATTGTTCCTCATGGCTATCTTTCTAACTTGGTGGCGAAACCAACCCTTGAGGATAAAATCATAGCCGCCTAGAAACGTGATAGTGGTATTCGAAAGATCAAGAAGAACATTGCTAGCGGAGTTGCTAAATGTTTCTCCATAAATGATCAAGGTATTGTTTTCTTTGGCACTCGATTGGTTGTACCACGAAAACACAATCTTAGGAGGCTAATCCTCAAAGAAGCTCATGACACTCCCCTCTCAATTCATCCTGGTAGCACAAAGATGTACCGAGACCTACGCCAGAGATATTGGTGGACTAGGATGAAGAGAGAAATTGCTATGTTCATTGCCGAATGTGATGTTTGTCGTCGCATTAAGGCCGAACACCAAAGACCTGCTGGCACTCTTCAACCTTTGCCTATTCCAGAGAGGAAATGGGACAAAGTCGGTATGGACTTCATCACCGGCTTTCCAAAAACCCAGAAAGGAAACGATGCCATCTTCGTTGTCATAGATAGGCTTTCCAAAGTTGCTCACTTCCTTCCAGTTCGCGAGTCTATAACTGCTAGACAGTTGGTAGACTTGTACGTCTCTAGAATTGTATCCCTTCACGGTGTTCCTTTGGAAATCAATTCTGATCGTGGTAGCCTTTTCACCTCTAGATTTTGGGGAAGCTTCCAACATGCTATGGGAACTCATCTCTCCTTTAGTACGGCTTTCCATCCTCAGTCTAGTGGTCAAGTCGAAAGGGTTAACCAAATTTTGGAAGACATGCTCAGAGCTTGTGTTATCTCATTCGGAAAGAATTTGGAGAAGTCTCTTCCATTCGCCGAATTTTCTTATAACAATAGTTTTCAATCTAGTCTGAACATGGCTCCTTTTGAACTCCTTTATGGACGACGATGTCGAACACCACTAAACTGGTCAGAAACCGGTGAAAGACAATTCTTTGGACCGGATATGATCAAGGAAGCAGAAGATCAAGTTCGCATTGTTCGTGATCAATTGAAAGCAGCCCAGTCTCGTCAGAAAAGCTACTATGATCGTCATCATAGGCAAGAGAGCTACAATCTGGATAAGAAGGCTTACCTCCGAGTTACTCCTCTGAAGGGAACCCAAATATTCGGTATCAAAGCCAAATTGGCCCCACGTTAGATCGGACCTTTCCGCATTCTTGCTAAACATGGAGAAGTTTCCTACCAACTTGAACTACCCCCGCACGTTTCCCGAGTACATGATGTATTCCATGTGTCACAACTCAGGCGTTGCTTCAAGGACCCCATCCGCGAAATCGACCATGAAACGCTTGATCTCCAAGATGACCTTTCTTATCGAGAATTCCCTGTTCGTGTTCTTCATTCAGCAGAGCGTGTCACTCGCCGAAAGAAGATCAAGTTTATGAAAGTTCAGTGGTCTCATCACTCCGAGAAAGAATCCACGTGGGAAAGAGAAGACCGTCTCCGTGCCGAGTACCCCACCTTCCTCCCACAGACTTCTGAATCTCGGGACGAGATTCTTTTGAGTGGGAGCGAGTTGTCACAACCTCAAACTAGGTATGTGCTAGGATTAGCAAGTCCCTTTGCATCATGCAAAAATTTCAAAAGAATTCAAAAATGGGGAAAAGAAAGCCCTGAGAAATTTTTAATTCAAATGGCCAGATAAAAATCTTTTTCCAAAAATCATTTGAACATTTGGAAAATTCCTATAAATGATGCTGATCATTTTAAAAGTGGTTTGGGAGCAATCCCATGCTCATGGAATTTTCTAATATTCAAACAATGTCTTGGAAAATTAAAATAACCCCTATTTGAATTGAGATTCAAATCTATGGTATTTCAAAAACGCCCAAAAGTCATAAGTGGTTTGCTACTGACCACCTAGGGTTTTTAAATTTATTTGGGCATTTTATTAAATTGCCTAGGTATTTATTTATCAAGGCGTAACAAAACTACAGAAAGAAAAAGAGAAGAAAAAAAGGAAAAGACCCCTGGCCATTCTGGCCCAACTGAAGCCCCAGCCGGCCCAGCCCACCTGTCCCCGGTGTCGTCTTCCTCCCCTCCCCCCGAAGCAGCTCGGTGGAGGGCAGGGGAGCGCCGAGGTCACCACGACGGCCAGCGGCCTTCTAGGCCTCTCCCCTCGCACCCCAGAGAGCCACGCAGCCTCCACACCCCCCCCCCCCCCCCGCACCCCTTGCCCTCGCTCTGACCCCTCCTCTCTCTCTCTCCGGCGGATCCCCGTGAAGACCCGAGCGCACCGGAGAGCACCGGCGAGCCCCTGCGTGGCCAACGGCAGCGAGGAGCTCCGCCACCGTGTCCAGGTTCTTCCTCGACGTCTTCTTCGTCGCCCCACACGCGGAATCGAGCCCGGAGGCCCCAGAGACGCCGCCCCCTTCTCCAGTTCGCCGCTGGCCGCCGAGGAGATCGAGCTCCAATTCGCCGCAGCCAAGCCCCCTCCAGCTCCGCCGTCTACGCCGTTGGCTCCAGGGTGAGCGTCTCGTTCGAACGCCCCTATCCCCAGCTTCTCCCGTGCCCGTTTTCTTCTTGTCGCCGTCGACAGTAGTCCGGCCGCCGCGCCCGACGACGTAGCCGTGACCCGAGACCACGCCTTTGACCCCCGCCTGCTCCCTTCGCTGCGCAACGCCGCGGGCTGCACGACCGTGCCCTCAGTTCTTCTCCCCGTGGACTCTATCTCCGTCTCCACCTGAGCCCGAGCCCGGCCGCCGCGCTCCTCGTCGCCGACATGGCTCCATGCCTCCCCGAGGTCCCCGGCGTGCTCCACGCGAAGCGCACGAGAGAGAGGCACCCCCTGGTGCCCTCCTCTTCCCTCCCCGTGGCCCGTAGCGCTGTTCCGACAGAGCGCCGCCGCGCACAGGACGTCGGCGGCTAGCCGCCGGCCGATTAGGCCTTAATCACCCCCCTAATCCCCCCCCCTTGACCCAATGACAGTGGGCCCAGTCCCTCTTTTTTAAACACGGTTTAATTTAAATAAAACGGGATTAAACCCTGTGTCACTGACATCCCTGGCCCACCTGTCAGCCCCCCCCACACGCCAGCATGACGTCAGCCTGGCGCAATAAGTCAATTAAATTGATTAAATCAATTACAGAAAATCCAGAAAATAGCCAAATCTTTGGAAATTCATAACTAATTCATTTTAACTCCAAATTGGACAAATAATATGTCTAAATTTATCAGAAAATTACAAGGATTATGAATATGCAATTTGTTTTCATGTTTGACCATTTTAAAATGGGTGAACAGTAGCAAACGTGCATATGGATCCTTTTCAAATTCAAATTTGGAGTGATTTTGCAATTGACTTTGCAACACACTTAATTTGAATGGTTTCAACCCCACATCATAAACATTATCTCAACTATACCACATCACTTCATGATCAATATTTTCAAATGAACTTTCATGCATTCAAATGCATTTGAAATTCATCGATAAATCAAATGGAGTTTGAATTTGCATTTCAAACGCAATATACTCCTTTTAAACAGAATGCTCAACACATCAGTACCATGAACATCACCATTACAATCTTATTCATGTGATTGTGCATTGTACATTATGTTGATCCTATGATTGTCATGTTGCTGATGGACGTGCAACTGGAATCGGAGGCCACCCCCTTCGTTGAAGACACCATTATCGAAACCTCGTCAGCAAGGCAAGCAAACCCCCATTGATCATGTCGATAAAATCCCATTTCCCTCTCATGTCTCGATTATGCATTGTTTAGGATGATCACCATGATAACGTTTCTATCGCCTAGTTGAACCCATATCCTTTGCATGACCTATCATCTTGTCACAGTAGTAAGCAAACCACAATCCTAGCAGATGTAGGAGTTGGTTGATATCATGTGGCCCTTGCAACTGTTACTGCTTATTGCATGCTTAGTGATGCAATGAGGTTGCTTTTGATGTGAGTCGGGATGATGATAAACATGGTGTTGATGAAAGTGAAATGTGTTGGTGAATCTACCCTAATACAAGGTGAACGATGAGAGGCTGTGTAGGAGTACACAGTGGGTTGTCTCGTTGAACACCGCCTTAAGTCCGAGTTCTTGTGTGGTGATCCAAGAAGAAGAGTACAACCACACATTGGGCTCACTGACCCCTCTCATCCTAGTACCTCACCCCGTTCGAACCCCAAGAGTCGCAGTAGTTCGGAGTTCTGGTAGGGCTGTGGCACGGTCTGCAAAGTGGATGAACGGCTTTTCAAGACCGGCTTGGGACCCTGCACACATCGTTTGAGGCTGTACTGGAACCTCGGCCGGACTTCCATACGGATCCCCCTCAGATAGGCGACTCTCTGGACTAGAACGGAGCTGTGGGCGAAGTATTGTGGTGGCATCCTCGTTGTCACCTCTTGAACGGTGACATGCAAAAGGCGGTAAATGATGACACGTGTGTGTAGCGGTACACCCCTGCAGGGTTAACAAAACTATTCGAATAGCCGCGTCCGCGGTTATGGACTGCTTGGAAAGCTTAGCTTGATTATTAGACAACTTGAACTGGATACTTCTAAAACACACCAAGATAATCGTGAGTGCTATGGGGTGCTTCTCGTGGGGAAGTCGAGGAAGTAGCCATAGTGGTGTAATTGGTTGAAGAGATGTAGTGGACTCGTGTACGCTTCTTACCTCAAGTCTGGTAGTCGTAGTTCAGGACTAGCCAAGTAAAAGCTGGCACTTTTGCAAGTGAAACCCCACCTCCCTTTACCTTGATACATATGCATGAGTAGTATAGCTCCTATGTAAGTCTTGCTGAGTACGATTTTGTACTCACGTTTGCTTAATCTATGTTTTAGATGAACCCACCGACCCCGATGGTGACTTCTACCCGAAGCTCAAAGAATGAAGACCCAGACCAAGACCAAGCTAGTTTAGTCCAAGTCACACGACTGGTTCCCTCGTGGAGGGCTTGTTTTTAGATAAGGCTTCTCTAAGCCATTTGTTTAACTTGTCTGTACTCAGACCTACTTTGCTTCCGCGTGTTTGATGTAATGTTGGATCACAGACTTGTGATCTCTGTGTGCACTCTGTAAGAGTTATTAATAAAGATGTATACATTGTAGATAATTGCAATGATACATTCTGTTCATACTAGACATGTGTGTTGCGTGTATGTTTATAACATGCATGTCTTAGTATGGGTTTTCGAGACCCTAGTTGTGATCTGGCTGGCGGTCTTTTATACACCAAGTGGCCCTTAGATGTGCGAAGCTTGGGGCATCGCGATGCGATTGCTCGAGACTCCGTCTCGTGCACACTTTGATGTATGATCGAGTCCGCCCTAGACCCCGACTAAGTGATCGGGTTGGAGTAAGTCTATGTAAGGGTTATAATACAATCGATAGTATGGTTGAGGCGACTTGTCTATGAGTATGGGAGTTCACCACCCATATCATTTAGACTTGTGTGCGGACGATGAGGACCCATTTCAGTTGATCATCCGGCCTGGATGGGATGCCCCTCACGTTCGATGCTTTCCGAGAACGTTCTGTGCTTGGCCTTGTCTGCTTAGACAAGTGGGTACGGTTCTCGGCCCTCCATATGATTGTGTTGTAGCGAGGCTTGCATACGCTAACCCCGGGTCCCGAGACCTACGACTCAAGAAGTATAAAAAGTCTTAGCGAAGACTACGCTTCAACTTCGTCTTCAGCGCGAACGTCCTCAGGATCGTCCTCAGGATCTGGTACAGCTTCAGCTTCAGCTGAACGCTTCAGGATCCTGATTCCTCAGGATTTTGCACAACTTCAGTCTTCAGGAAACACACCGATTTCTCCCATGATCCTCAACATTTTGGGGGGTCGACAATAGTGGTTAACCTCATCCTCAGGGACTTTTTCCTGTGTATACTCACAAACACATCAGTCCCTTTTTGGTGATTAAATACTCCAAAACCTCAAAGGGGGCACTAGACGCACTTACAATCTCCCCCTTTTTGGTGATTTGATGACAATCAGGTTAAAGCTTCAACGGGATAAAGTAAATAATTTTGAGGAAAGACTTGAAGAAAACAATTCATTGTTTCCGGATATAGAGATGCTCCCCCTGAGGATATGCATGTTTTGAAGACTTGATACAATTTTAGAAAAACATGAGGAGCTCCCCCTATATCCCGAATTGTTTGAAATAGTGCATCATACGGAATAATTTGAGGAATCAAACATGGCACTGAGTATGGTGGTTGCTGATGAATATCATGAGTAATAGATAAATTTGAAGAATATCATGAGGTAACTTAAGAGTATCAGAAACCACAAAAAATATCAGTGTACAACTCATTACAAAAATGATCAGAAGAACGAGAGTTGTAACTGAGGAACCCATAAGAACCCGCTTGAAGACAACTAAATTTCTCCCCCTTTTTCATTAAATGAACAAAAATGAGAGACTACTGCTAACGTCCCAAAGAAGTGCCTCAGGGATGAGCATCAGGACGAAGGCACGCCGTGGCAGTGTGAGGACAGGCCGCAGTGTCTTCAACTTCTTCAGGCGAGAATTCTTGCGCTGACGAAAAGGAGTCCGTCGCCAGAGGTGGTGTCTTGCTTTTGGTAAACTGACATGAGGTCGAATCTCAGGAAGTGGAGACTGTCTGAGGCCAAGCTTGGCGAGGTCTTCAGGAGTGATGATGTCAGTCAGAAGAGCATCAAGGCGCTGATAGGCATGATGAGCATACTGATGAACTTTCTTCGGAGTTGTGTGCATCTGCGGCATATTACTGAGGATGTCTCCAATCTGACGCTTCGTCCAGTCATGATTCCGATCCACCTTCTGATGCAGACTGATGAGGAGCTCGCGATCAGTCATCAGGCGCGCTTGAGTTGTTTCCTCAGTCGAGGCATGGGTGCGTTCCTCATGGGTGGTGCGAGATTGAGGCTGTCGAATATTTCCACCGAGCGAGTCCTGAGGAAGTACTTCTTCATAGAAGGGCGCTGTTCCCTTGGCATTAGCGTAAAGAGTGTGTTGAAGCACTTCAGCTCGAGGAACATACGGACGATGACTAGCCTGATCAGGCTTGAAGTTGATGCCAGTCTTGGTGCAGATAAGCTTCATAATCCATGGAGCGTATGGCTTCAGAATATGAGGATTTTGAGCAGCATCCACTAGCGTCCTGAAGAAGAAGTCTGAGACATTAATTGGAGCCGACATGCAGAGGCTATATAGAATGTTCTTCATGATGCCCATGACTTCCTCAGCAGTTGATTCATATCCCTTGATGGGGCAGAAGGACTTAGCCAAAATTATGTACAAGATGCTGGGCAGATATTGAAGCTCAGAAATGAGGAACTTTGTCCGGGGTGGAGCTTCAGGGGCTTGTAGCTTCATCAGAATATTCATCAGGCCATCCCGAAGACGTGGAACACCGTATGTGCTGGGGATTGAGGCTTCAGAACGAGGGAGCTGAAGAATCTCCACAATCTCAGGCACTTACGCAGTGTAATGCAAATGATGAGTCATCCATTCAAGCACCCAAGTGTTGATTTCTTTGGGGTCCCCAGAGACATACAGTGTGGCATAGAACTAAAGCACAAGTTCTTCATTCCAATGGATGCACTCTGAGCAGAACTGAAGTAGCTTGGCACGAAACAGATCCTGTAGCGTACTGTTAAAGCAAGGAATGTCCTCCATATCCAAATGAGGAATATGTTTATGAGGAAAAACCTTTTGGGCCATGTAGAGGACTGAGGCATAATAGTTCTTCTGAGTAGCCGTCCAGAACCTCAGGAGCTTGCTGGGTAGAGGAGAATGATACGGATTTTGGATCCCAGCCTGAAAGAAGCTCATGGCGTTGAAGAATGCATCAGTGTTGAAGTTGGGACGTGCATCAGCTTCAAGATTGCGATAGAATGGCTTCTTCTGCTTCGGGCATAGAGAAATGTGTCAGAACCCCAAGTTAGGTATGTGCTAGGATTAGAAAGTCACTTTGCATCATGATAAAAATTTCAAAAGAAATTGAAATGCGAGAGAGAACACCCCCAGATGAATTTAATTCAAATGGCCAGAAATAAAACTTCTCCAAAAATTCATGTTTGACTTTTGAAAAGTCCCATAAATGAGTGTGATTACATGAAAAGTGATGTGGTAGAATTCCCATGCTCATGGATTTTTCAAATATTCAAACAGGACCTTGGATTTAATAAAAAAACCCTATTTGAATTAAAGTTCAAATTATTTGAATTTTAAAAGTGTTCAAATTTTATAAGTGGCTAGCTCTCTATTTTATGAGGCCATATAAAAAGTTCTAGCATTTTAGAAAATGGTTTGCTATTTAATTAGCAGTGCCAAAACATAATGCAGAAAAGAAACAGAAAAGAAATAAGAAAAAGGGAGCAAACCTGGAAAGCAGCCCAACTTACCCCCCCAGGCCCGTCTAGCCGGCCCAGCCCAGCCACCCCGTTTGTCTCTTCCTCACCGCGCCCACAAACTGCTCGGTGGAATGCATGCAGCACTCCACCGACGCCGCCGACGAGCAACAGCCATGCAGCAGCTCCCCGCCGCCACCTCTTCGCACCTGGAGGCTTCTAGACGTCCCCCGAACCTTTTCCCCCACGAGCGCGGTTCTTCCTCCCTCTCTCTCGCCCGATTTCGACGCCGACGACGACCACCCGAAGCTTGCGCCGGAGCGGCCGCCGCACCCGCGTGGCCACCGTGCTCCCCACGACGCCTCGAGATATCCAGAGGAACCGCAACCATCATCTTCGTCTCCCCGTGCAGTGAATCGAGCCCGGGAGCCCTGGAGACTCCGCCATCGTCACCAAGTCGCCGCCGGCCACCGTGAAGATCCTCACCGAATTCCGTTGCCGTTGAGCCCACCCAGCCTCTAACCTTTGCACCATCGCACTCCCCGTATCTCGGTGAGCTTTTCCCCTAATCCAGCTATCCCCCTCTCGCCCTCTGTCCTGCACCACCTTGGGAGCCGAGCTCCGTCGCCGCCATGGCCGACGGTGAGGTCGCTCCCGTGACCCTTCTCCCTCGTGGTGGTGTCCATTGAGTTCCCGGAGCCACCAGGAGCGCAACGCACTACTTCGTGCCCCTCCTTTGCACGGTAGCACCACCCGCGTCGCCGCCGTGCTTCGGTTGCCGCCGTTGAGGGGCACGCCGTCGCCTCCATCACCCCCTGGCCGCGCTGTGGCTTCCACGCGACGCGCGATTGCACGGGCTGCACTCCAGTGCCTCTGGCACTGCGAATCATGCCCCGCACCGCCGTCCCGAGGAGCTCCGCCGTGATGGGTGGTCGCCGGCGTTGAGCCGCCAGCGAGGTGACGTGGATGGGCATTTAACGCTATTTAACCACTCCAGTGTCACTTACAGGTGGGCCCAGGGCCCCCTCTAATCTCTCTGTTAATTTAATTAACAGGGATTTAACCCAGAGAGGATGACAGGGTGACCCCACAGGTCAGTTTGACCAGAGTCAAGCCCCTGATGTCATGTTGATGTAGTGGTGACGCAATAAACCCTTTTCCATTTAATCCAGAAAAGGCAGAAAATAACCCAAACTTTGGAAATTCATAATTAATTACTTTTAACTCCAAATTGGACAAATAATATGTCTAAAATTATCAGAAAAATACAAGGATTCTGAATATGGACTTTGTTTTCATGTTTGCCCATTTTAAAATGGGTGAAAAGTGGAAAACATCCATATGGATTTAATTTGAATTCAAATTTGGAGTGAATTTGAAAATGACTTTGCAACACACTTCTTTTAGATGGATTCATCCACACATCAGAGACTTTACCTCAACTTTACAACATCACTTCATGATCAACCTTTTCAAATGAACATTCGTGGATTCAAATGCATTTGAAATTCATCGATGAATCATATGGTGTTTGAATTTGCAACTCAAATGCAATACACTCCATTTAAATGGAATTGACAACACATCAGCACCCCTTACACCATGTTATCACATTTGATCATGTGCTTGAGCATTGCATTCATATTGATTGCTAGTTCATGCTTTGTTTGTCCGGATAGAAGTGGACCCAGAACCTGAGACCACCCCCTTCGTTGAAGACACTGTGTTTGAACCTCGTCAGCAAGGCAAGTAAACCCCCATTGATCATGTCGATAAAATCCCATTTCCCTCTCAGTCTCGCTTATGCATGAAATAGGATGATCACCATGATAACGTTTCTACCGCATAGTTGAACCCAATCCTTTGCATGACCTATCATTTTGTCACAGTAGTAAGCAAACCACAATCCTAGAAAATGTAGGAGTTGATTGATATCATGTGACCCCTGCAACTGTTACTTCTTATTGCATGCTTAGAGTTACAATGAGGTTACTCTTTTGTGAGTCGGGATGGTAGTGATCATGTTGATGATGGTGGAAATGTGTTGGTGAATTTACCCTAATACAAGGTGAACGATGAGAGGCTGTGTAGGAGTACACAGTGGGTTGTCTCGTTGAACACCGCCTTAAGCCCGAGTTCTTGTGTGGTGATCCAAGAAGAAGAGTACAACCACAGATTGGGCTCACTCACCCCTCTCGACCTAGTACCTCACCCTGTTCGAACCCCAGAAGTCGCAGTAGTTCGGAGTTCTGGTAGGGTTGTGGCACGGTCTGCGAAGTGGATGAATGGCTTTTCAATACCGGCTTGGGACCCTTCACACATCGTTTGAGGCTGTATTGGAACCTCGGACGGACTTCCATACGGATTCCTCTCAGATAAGCGACTCTCTGGACTAGAACAGAGCTGTGGGCGAAGGGTCGTGGCAACATCCTCGCCGGTACCCGCTTGAAGGATCCCACTCCCAGGCGGTAACTGATGCGTGTGTGTGTGTAGCGGTACACCCCTGCAGGGTTAACAAAACTATTCAAATAGTCGCGTCCGCGGTTAAGGACTACTTGGAAAGCTTAGCTTGATTATTAGACAACTTGAACTGGATACTTATAAAACTTGCCAAGATAAGCGTGAGTGCTATGGCGTGCTTTCTCGTGGGGAAGTTAAGGAAGGCACCATAGTGGTGTAATTGGTTGGAGACAAGTAGTGGACTCGTGTACGCTTCTTACCTCAAGTCTGGTACTCGTAGTTCAGGACTAGCCAAGTCAAACCTGGCATTTCAGCAATTGAACCCCACCTCCCTTTACCTTGATACATGTGCATGAGTAGTATTGCTCCTACATAAGTCTTGCTGAGTACGACTTTGTACTCATTTTTTCTTATTCTATGATTTAGATGAACCCACTGACCCCGAAGGTGGATTCTTTCTCGAGCTCGACGACTGAAGACCAAGCTAGTGTAGTCCCAGTCAGCAGACTGGTTCTCTCGTGAAGGGCTTGTTTATAGATAAGGCTTCTCTAAGGCATTTGTTAAACTTGTCTGTACTCAGACCTACTTTGCTTCCGCATGTTTGATGTAATGTTGGATCACAGACTTGTGATCTCTGTGTGCACTCTGTAAGAGTTATCAATAAAGTTGTATACTTTGTAGAGAATTGCAATGATACCTGCTGTTCATACTCCCTCCGGTCCTTTTTAATCTGCACATAAGTTTTGTCCGAAGTCAAATTATCTTCACTTTGACCAAACTTGTAGGAAAAAGTATCAACATTCACAATGCTAAATCTATATGGTTCTAATGTTTGACTTGACACAAATCTAATACGCGGAGTAAAAAGGACCGTAGGGAGTACTAGACATTTTTGCTGCGTGTATGATTATAACATGCATGTCTTGGTATGGGTTTTCGAGACCTTAGTTTTGATCTGGCTGGCGGTCTTTTATACACTAAGTGGCCCTTAGATGTGCGCAGCTTGGGGCATCGCGATGCGATTGCTCGTGACTCTGTCACGTGCACACTTTGATGTATGATCGAGCCCGCCCTAGACCCCGACTAAGTGATCGGGCTGGAGTAAGTCTATGTAAGGGTTATAATACAATCGATAGTATGGTTGAGGCGACTTGTCTATGAGTATGGGTGTTCACCACCCATATCATTTAGACTTGTGTGCGGACGATGAGGACCCATCTCAGTTGATCATCCGTCCTGGATGGGATGCCCCTCACGTTCGATGCTTTCCGAGAACGTTCTGTGCTTGGCCTTGTCTTCTTAGACAAGTGGGTACGGTTCTCGTCTCTCCATATGATTGTGTTGTGACGGGACTTTCATACGCTAACCCCGGGTCCCGACAGACTTGGTATCAGAGAAGGACTGGCTGTAGGATTATCAGCCTTGGCCGAAGTCGAGTCTAGATTTCTATAGTTATATAGTTACTCTGGGTATGTAAGGGAACAACGTAAGGCTTTTTTTTGCTCCTTACCCTCATCGTTCTTCGTTCTGAGTCCCTCTCATCTTGTTCTACGGGAAGATAAGACTAGGCTCATCTATGTCTTACTAGAACATCTTGTTGTTTGCTTCCATTTAGCCGTAGGAGAGTTGTGTTCCGTTTGCTATAGTTGTTATGCTTCCTGATTTCTTACATCGTATGTAAGTGTTGTTTCTACATTGCAAGAAAATACATTTCTTACAATTACAGCCGTTATGCTGTCCGAGTCATTCCAGTTATCTTCATAATCTGATGCATTTGCAAACTCATTCAACATCTTTTGACATTGATCTTATCCTTCAGGATGTCTCAAGGAACCCGTGGCCACCTTGGTCGTGCCCAAGCTCGTGGGGAAGATCCGGAGGAAGGCAATCTTCCACCCTCACCCACGATGGCTCAAGTTCTCATGGAGGTTGAAAGAAACCAAAGTGACTCTCATGAGTTGTTGGGGGTCATTGCTCGGAACACTGCCCAGCAGCGGAATGAGCTTGTGTCGTTGAATGACTTCATCCAGCTTCATCCCCCAGTTTTCAGCTATTCCACTGAGCCCCTTGACGCCGATGACTTGCTTCACAGCATCGAGAGAATGCTCCATTATGGACATGTTGCAGATGATGACAAAGTCAACTATGCCACCTGCCACCTCGAGGGTGCAGCTAGATCTTGGTGGGAGAACTTTCTGAACATGCGTCCAGCTGGACAGTTGACTTCGTGGAATGAGTTCTGTGACGCTTTTCGCGAGCATCACATTCCTAAGGGACTCATGGACCACAAGAGAGAGGAGTTTTGCAATCTCACCCAAGGAAGAAGGTCCATGGATGAGTTTAGTCAGGAGTTCAATCGTCTTGCCCACTATGCTCCCGAGGAGGTCTCCACCGACTCCCAGCAGCAAGAGAGGTTCCGCAAGGGACTAAATTCTGGACTTCATCGCGAGCTCAATCTTCATGACTTCGCCACATTCCAGATTCTTGTCAACAAGGCCATCAAGGCGGAGGATATGATCACTCCCGAGGATTCCCGCAAGCACCATAGAGACGATGGTTCATCCAGTTCAGGCCCTCAAAAGCGCAAGGTCTGGATCCCCAATAGCATGTTCCGCCAGAACAACCCACTGAGGCCGTCCTTTGTGTCGCCTCGTCCACCAGCTCCGTTCCATCCTGCTCCACCCGGCAACCCAGCTACCCGCACTGTCTTTGGAGCCCACTTCAGATGTGTCCAGCCTGGTCTCTATTCTCGTGAGTGCCCCATAAATCAGAATGCTCCACCTCATGCCAAAGGGAACCCCAACGTTCGTGCCAAGCCACCCGCAAAGGTCTCCACCGCCAGGCCATCTACTTCCGCAAATCTTGGACGTGTGAATCAAATCTCATCTGAGGAGACTGATGGTACTTCTGATGTCATTCTTGGTACGCTCCCAGTCAATTATGTTCCCACTTCTGTCCTTTTCGATCCAGGAGCATCTCACTCATTCATGTCGGAGAGTTATGCACTTCGGCATGAGATATCCTTTGATGAAATGTTCACCCCAATGATTATTCAAACTCCTGGTTCCAAGTGGCAAACTAATAGAGTAAGCAATGGAAATCAAATTTCAATTGAGGGCTTAGTATTCCTTGCTTCACTTATATCCCTCAAGTCTTCAGACATTGATGTCATCTTTGGTATGGATTGGTTATCAAGACAAAATGCTTTTCTTGATTGTAAATCCAAGTCAGTTAGACTTACACATCCTTCAAGCCAGACAATAGATTATTCCTCACCAAGAACAAGAACCCAGATGCATTCTTTGAATGTGCTTCCCCTTCCCGACATTGAAGATGTTCCGGTGGTTCGTGACTTCCCGGATGTCTTTCCTGAAGAGCTGCCGGGCATGCCACCCGTCAGATGTGTAGAGTTCATAGTGGATCTTATGCCAGGAACCGCACCAATGTCCAGACGCCCATACAAAATGGCCCTACGTGAGTTAGCTGAGCTTAAAATCCAACTTGAAGCTTTGTTGGGAAAAGACTCCATCCGCCCTAGCTCATCTCCATGGGGTTGCCCCGTATTGTTCGTAATGAAGAAAGATGGAACAGAAAGGATGTGTGTAGACTATCGCCCGCTAAATCTAGCGACGATAAAGAACAAGTACCCACTTCCCAGGATCAATGATCTTTATGATCAACTTGTTGGATCCTCTGTCTTCTCCAAGATGGATTTGAGATTAGGTTATCATCAAATCAAAATCCGGAACGAGGACATTCCCAAAACTTCTTTCACTACTTGTTATGGTCTTTATGAGTACACCGTCATGTCCTTCGGTTTGACCAATGCCCCCGCCACTTTCTCGCGCATGATGAATTCGATCTTCATGGAGTACTTAGATAAATTTGTTGTAGTTTATCTTGATGACATTCTCATCTACTCGAAGAACGAAGAAGAACATGCCGAACATCTTAGGATGGTGTGAATTTTGGCTACCAGAAGTGACCTACTTAGGCCACGTGATTTCTGCAAAAGGCATTGGTGTGAATCCCGAGAGAGTTCAGGCCGTCCTTGACTGGACTCCACCTGAATCGGTTAAGCAAGTTAGGAGTTTTCTTGGCTTAGCAAGCTATTGCCGCCGCTTCGTCGAGAAATTTTCTAAAGTTGCAAAGCCTCTAAATGAACTCCTCAAGAAAGATAAGAAATTCCAATGGACTCCCAAGTGCGAGGAAAGCTTTCAAGAGCTAAAAAGAAGATTGACTTCTGCACCGTACTTGCACCTCCAGACACCAAAAAGGATTTCGAGATCTTTTTTGACGCCTCACGGCAAGGGTTAGGATGCATACTTATGCAAGATAGACATGTGGTAGCTTATGCTTCACGCCAGTTGCATCCACATGAAGAGAACTATCCTACCCATGTTCTTGAACTCGCTGCCATAGTTCATGCCCTGACAACTTGGCGACATTACCTCCTTGGTAATCCTTGTGAGATCTATTCCGACCACCAAAGCCTCAAATATATATTCACCCAGCCAGATCTTAATCTCAGGCAAAGACGCTGGATAGAGTTGATAAAAGATTATGACTTAAGGATTTCTTACACCCAGGCAAAGCCAATGTCATGGCTGATGCACTAAATCGTAAGTCGTATTGTAACAACCTCATGTTACAACTGTATCAACCACTTCTTCATGAGGAATTTCGAAAGCTCAATCTCGAGATTGTTCCTCGTGGATCTCTTTTCAACTTGGTGGCGAAACCAACCCTTGAGGATCAAATCATAGTTGCCCAAAAGCGTGCACGAGGTGTTCGCCTGATCAAGGAGAACATTGCTAGCTGAGTTGCTAAATGTTTCTCCACATATAGTAAAGGAACGATATTCTTTGGAAATCGTTGGGTAGTACCTAAGAATAGGGAACTAAGGCAACTCATCCTCAAAGATGCCCATGATACACCCCTCTCGATTCATCCCGGTAGAACAAAAATGTACCGAGATCTACGCCAGAGATTTTGGTGGACTAGGATGAAGAGAGACATTGCTCGATTTGTTGCCGAATGTGATGTTTGCCGTCGCATTAAGGAAGAGCATCAAAGACCTGCAGTTACAATTCAACATTTGCTTATTCCCAAGTGGAAATAGGAAAAGGTCAGTATGGATTTCATCAATGGCTTTCCAAAAACCTAGAAAGGAAATGATGCCATCTTCGTTCTCGTTGATAGGCTTTCCAAAGTTGCTCACTTCCTTCCAGTTCGCGAGTCTATAACTTTGAGCCAGTTAGCGGACTTGTATGTCTCTAGAATTGTGTCTCTTCATGGTGTTCCTTTGGAAATCAATTCTGATCGTGGTAGCCTTTTCATCTCTAGATTTTGGGGAAGCTTTCAGAATGCTATGGGAACTCATCTCTCCTTTAGTACAACTTTCCATCCTCAGTCTAGCGGTCAAGTCGAAAGGGTTAACCAAATTCTCGAGTACATGCTCAGAGCTTGTGTTATCTTATTCGGAAAGAATTGGGAGAAGTCTCTTCCATTCGCCGAATTTTCTTATAACAATAGTTTCCAATCTAGTCTGAACATGGCTCCTTTTGAACTCCTCTATGGACGAACACCCCTTAACTGGTCAGAAACCGGTGAAAGACAATTCTTTGGACCGGATAAGATCATGGAAGCAGAAGAGCAAGTTCGCATTGTTCGTGATCAATTGAAAGCAGCCCAGTCTCGTCAGAAGAGCTACTACGATCGTCATCATAGGCAAGAAAGCTACAACCTGGATGAGAAGGCTTACCTTCGGGTTACTCCTTTGAAGGGAACCCAACGTTTCGGTATCAAAGGCAAGTTGGCCCCACGTTACATCGGTCCTTTCCACATTCTTGCTAAACATGGAGAAGTTTCCTACCAACATGAACTACCCCCACACCTTTCCCGAGTACATGATGTATTCCATGTGTCACAACTCAGGCGTTGCTTCAAGGACCCCATCCGCGAATTCGACCATGAAACGCTTGATCTCCAAGATGACCTTTCTTATCGAGAGTACCCCGTTCGTATTCTGGATTTCGCAGAGTGTGTCACTCGCCGTCAAAAGATCAAGTTCCTCAAAGTGCAATGGTCACACCACTCTGAGAAAGAAGCCACGTGGGAAAGAGAAGACCGTCTCAGTGTCGAGTACCACACCTTCCTCCCGCAGACTTCTGAATCTCGGGACGAGATTCTTTTGAGTGGGGGCGAGTTGTCACAACCCCAAGTTAGGTATGTTCTAGGATTAGAAAGTCACTTTGCATCATGATAAAAATTTCAAAAGAAATTGAAATGGGAGAGAGAACACCCCCCAGATGAATTTAATTCAAATGGCCAGAAATAAAACTTCTCCAAAAATTCATGTTTGACTTTTGAAAAGTCCCATAAATGAGTGTGATCACATGAAAAGTGATGTGGTAGAATTCCCATGCTCATGGATTTTTCAAATATTCAAACAGGTCCTTGGATTTAATAAAAAAACCCTATTTGAATTAAAGTTCAAATTAATTGAATTTTAAAAGTGTTCAAATTTTATAAGTGGCTAGCTCTCTATTTTATGAGGCCATATAAAAAGTTCTAGCATTTTAGAAAATGGTTTGCTATTTAATTAGCAGTGCCAAAACATAATGCAGAAAAGAAACAGAAAAGAAATAAGAAAAAGGGACTTGTGCACTTGTGGCTGCAGGTTCATCAACATCAGAAGCTGAGGACGATGCACCAACAGATTCTTCAGACTGCTGAGAAGTATCAGGAAGCACCTCGGTCACAGTGGGGGAGTGAGGCTCTGGGGAAAAGATAGTATGAGTGGGGGAGTTTGCCAACTCATATTCCTCATCATGGATGCGAGGAGTACCATGATCCATAATATCAACATCCATGTCTTCAATCTCAGTGATGATCGATGGAGGTGGACACTGAGGTGTTGGAACAATAGGTGTATCCGCAGTTGGTGGGGTGAAGACGATGATGCTACGCTGAGTATTTGTGGGTGGAGGTGAAGCAACAGTGGAGTGAGCTGTGGTATCAACAGCCCTAGATGTCGGAGGAGCTGAGGAGAGTGGTGTAGCATCAATTAGCTCCTCAACTGTGGGCTCCAGTGTGGGCTTCTTCGCAGCAGGTGTAGTTGAGGGTTGGGCCTCGGGCAGTCGCTTGAGGCCTTTGGTGGGATCCGCATGTACAGTGTCAAGAGGGGCTGAGGTAGTAGGGGGTGCTGAGGCAGCGGGCTGTCGAAGTGTAAGGCCCGATATGCGGTACTGTTCCAGATCTAGGTGTTCCCACCCAGATCTGGGGACGAAGCACATATCGGTCCCACCACGACATATGACAAAGCCATATGCCCCGGATTTCCAACATGATATCACAACATTCCAGATACAAGGATACACCATCTCATACATTCGGCATACAACTTCCTTAATACAATACAAAAGCGGAAGATACATGTCTGGGTACAGACTACAATCAAATGCCTACTGGCAAAGAGAAAACATCGATCCCCATAACCACATGGGTCCAGGCCCTCCGCCGGGATCCGCCTAACTAGTCGTCGTCGAGTCTCCACGTGAAACGTCGATCACCAAACCTGTTGTCGATCAAGAACCCTGAAAAGAGTTTGGGGGTAGTATCATGAGTACAGAGGTACTCAGCATCCAACTGTAGTGGTCATCTGACCCAGCAAGGACTTCATCACTCGTCATTCTAGGACAACTAGTAGTTTACGGTAAGGAAGGGGTAAGTGGTGAGGTTGCTGCCGCACTAGCATTTATGAAGTGGCTAACGATCTAGAGAGTAAGATAAGAAGCCAAGCATTCGATGAGGAATTGCCTCCAACAAGTCTTGCTATCAACTACTTACGCAATCATAACACCTATCCTATCCTTGTCCTCCTCTTCGCATCCCGACGAAGAAGAAGCAGTCAAGGCACACACACACATTGATCAAGTTATATTAAGATTATCTCAGTTGTTGTTGTCTATGAACAAGGAGTAGGTCTCAAGTCGTCCATAACCGTGGACACGGCTTCTCGAAAAGATTTAACCCTGCAGTTGCTACCCATGATAGGCAACCATTTTATGATTTAGTCCCAAGAGATCCAAAACGACAGGTCCCTCTAACTAACAACACACAAATCCGGGTGGCCCCCGGTGAGTCGACATCCAACTCAAAAGCCGGCCGCGCTCTCGAATCGGCCTCTACCGTCTGGACAAGGTCGGGTTAGCTACCCAAACAGATGTGGGCAGCCCCCTAGCTTCCAGGTGTGGACCAACAAAGAAACTATGCCTCCGTTTGCCCGAGTTGTTTGAAAATCTGCGAGGTCGACACTCGCACACACACATTTTGCAAAAGGTAAAACCAGCTTGGGCCACCACTAGAAATGTTTGAAGCTAGATAGGTAAGAAGTGGGGACCCCATAAAATCCCACACGCGGTTAGGCACGCTCGGTCTTAAAACCAATACCCGGAACTCGGATCCTAGGTGACTCGAATGGAACAAAGCGTCGGGGGGGGGGGGGGATATCCTAGACCTTCCATCCTTCGTCGAATATAGTCAACATTTATAATAATCATATCATCCATATCAATATAATAATGTGATATCCCAAACCAAGGAGTAACAGGAGGTAACATCGTAGCATCCTAAGCATGCATACTAAGCAGGGGCTGAGCAACGAGCAATAGTAACATAGCAGTACAAGGTTTGCTGGGAGGGGACATGGCTGTATCGGTTTGAAAGAGGTTGTAAACATGTGGTAGGATCAAACATCGAACTTATCCTAGACTAGCATGCAAACTGCTGGTTGAAATAGAATGGATCATAAGTAATGTATAGTCCTTGCCTGTTGATAAGTCGGATTCTGAAGGTGTAGTTGATCGCAAGCTCGCATCGTCTCCGAAAGGTACCCGCGGTAGCACACAAGAAGGAAACACTAGAAAGCAATCAACGGTGCACCACTATTACTACGGAGCAACACAAGATCAAAGATACAACACAAGGCACGGCAACGCGATACGGACCTAACGTCGAGAGCGGTTACTAGCAGGTTAAGTGAGGTATTCGTCACACACGACGATACCGCACGTTTAAAGTGTTTCAAGTTGTTTAGCTACAAGTGGTCAACCAACGGTTGTTAACATGTCAACTCAAGCAAGCATGGCATAGCACACAAACATGGCAAGAGGTGAAGCACAAAGTAAACTATCTAATCTAGTCATTTTAAGTGGGGGTAAAACCTATACATGCCAACTATTACGGACCCCACGATAATTATAATGTTTGGTACTGTTTTGACCTAAACAATATTTTATTATTTTTATTTGCAAGCAAGAAAATCATAAACACAATCTACATGAAATTCTAGTCAAGTTACATATAAGAAACATTTTTATCGGAGCAACGGTTGAAAAGTTATTAAATAAACAAGTTACAGTGGCATGCGATGTAATTAGCAGTAAAATAACATGTAGACAAGTGCAAACACAGCAAAGAAGCGCATTTTATTAATCTACACGCAAAACGGAGCAACTTTCATGTAGAAAGAGTCTCCATCGGAGCTACCGGTGAAAAGATATTCGCATCGCAAAAGCTATTACAATCTGCCAAATTTGAATTAATAAACCAGAAAAAAAAGTCTGATGGGCCGAATTGCTACTAGTGGGCTAAATAGTGCAACAGCAGCAAATACGAAAAATAAATAAATAAAAGGGGGCGCCTCACCGAGTTGGCCCGCGCTGGGGGAGCTGGGTCGGCTGGCTGTGGTGGGGCGCGAGGCCAGCCCAGGCGAGCGGGCGCGCTGGATCGGGCGTCGTCCCCGTCCGACCTGGACGGTCCCGACGGCGGCGGCTTCCCTGGCCAGCAACGACGGCGGGTCGAGGGGGCACGGAGGGGCACGGTTGGAGGCGGATCGGCGGCGGATCCGGTTGGAGGAGGCCGGCGGGGGGGGGGGGGGGGCGCTTCCAGGGCGGCGGCGCGCTCGGGCTTGCCCGCAGCCATGGCGGCGGCGACGTGCTACACTCCAGCGGCCTGCGAAATGGAATGGGCGGTGAGAGGAGGAGGGAGAGGAAGAGAAGGGAAAGGGAAGGAAGGCGCGCTCCGGCCTGCTATGGTCGCCGGCAGCTGCGGCTCGGCGGCCTCAGCCGGATCGGGCGGCGTGGTGGAGAGGCTGCCCATGGGAGGAGAGAGGAGGTTGGAGTTGGGTGCTGACGTGGCACGATCTGAGCCCTCCAGTGCTAGATCCGACGGCTGGAAAAAAATCTAGGCTAGGGTTTCGGATTTTTTGGGGTAAAGCTTCAAAAATGGGGCAATTTTCCAGGGGGTGGGTGCAATTTTGTGGCTAGGGAAACCCTAGAAAGGGTGGGAGTGTGGTGGTCTTTATATAGCCCAGGTGGCTAGAAGTATGCAAAAACATCCCGGTTTCTCTCTCGCGCGCGCGGTGATCACGTTTCTGACCACCGGGGGTCCGCAGTACCTCCGATTCGGGTAAAACTTTGAACTGCGCAATCAGCGCGTCGAGCCGGCGGTGTTCACCTCGCTCTGGAACCGTTTCGAAAACACTTTCCGGTGCGCTATAAAAATAACCCGTTTAATTATTAAACGGGGTTTTCGTTCCGTTGGCTACGGCTGGTCTTGTGCCAGTTTTCGCGACGGTGATCGGGTGAAACCCGGTGTCGCAAAGGTCTAGTGTCAGGGTGGCAAGGTTCGGTCTCCGTCCGGTACGAGATAAGATGGGAAAAATAATCGCCGATCGATAAATCGGGGATGCAAACACCGCAAACAAATCAGACAATCAAACAATTCACACCGGAAACAATTTTTTTTAATTTTTGGAAAATCTGGGCTGTTACACGAAGCTTCATCAATTTTTCCATCTGTTGAGACATTCGTTCCTTGGATTTGCCGATATAGGAGCGGTTGGCGGCATACTCAGTGTTGAGGCGTTGAACTTCACATTGATGCTCTATGAACTCCTGAGGAGTAACATCAGTGACAGGTTTCCTTTTAAAGTCACTAAGGACTTTCTTCAATTGAGCCTTCAGTTGTTTCTAAAGATCACGTTGATGTATCTCATTGATGAGGGACTGTTGAACGTAGAACTTGATGTCTTTAGGTATGTCCAAGTCATCAAGAGGAGTATTAGGTTTGACAGACCAAATTTCAATGTACTCCAAGATCTTTTTGGGATCAAGGAGAAGTGGGATTTCAGAACCTGTTGCTTTAGCTTTGCGCCTGGCAGCAAAACGCACATACTCAATCTTGTTTTCTTCAGTGGCAACGAATTCGGCCAAATCTTCAAATTCATCTTCATCATCATAACTCTGTGTATCATGATGAATGGCACCACGCATAGCTGTTTTACTGGGTGAGGGTCGTGGGCCGCGTTCAAGAAGCGTTTTGGTCTTCAGCTGAGGCTGAGGCATTGTGGTTGAGGCCTCAGGAGCACTGCCAGATTCATCAGTACGGATTCTTGATGCAGGGGCAGCACCGTCCGTGCGTTGGCATGAAGAACTCGGAGCAGGAGGGTGTGCTGAGGAATTCTTTGAGGGCTTGATGCCAGGTGCCTTTCTGCGATGCTGAGCCGGTGGTTGTGGGCAAGGTTGATGCTGTGCCTGAGGTGGTATCTACACTGAGGCAGCCAAATCACGGGCCAGATCACGAGCGAGATGTGTCGTTCGCTTGAGATAACGCTGATAAGCATCAGGGAAATCATCACGGGTCCTCAGGGTTGAAGGATGAGTAATAACATCCGTTGCAGGAGGAGGACAAGCCTTGATGCTCAAAGTCTTAAGTGGTGGATTGACTACGAATGATTCCTCATGCTCACGATTGATCCATTCATATGCAGCCCATCGTTTAGCCCATTCCCGCGTGATTTTCTAAACCCTTTTCTTTCGTTCACCCGCGGTTTCACGTTCGGGAGTCTTCAGCTTCTCATAGAGCTCAGGAGGCAGGTCTTTGGCAGTATCAGTGAGCTTACGGCGAGGAGCCATTTTCTTCAGTGGTGGAGACTGAGGAATTGTACGTTCAAGCTGAGCTACAAATGAAGTGAGACTATGAGAACCAAACGATTCCTCAGCAGACATGTACCTGTGACAGAATTAAGTTGCGAGGGAAGTGGGGTACGGTTATATGCGTTCATGAGGAATAGGCTGAGGAAATCAACACAATGAAGCAAAGGTTTAGGTCTCAGAAAGCTAGCAATACTGTTGAGGAATGGAGTGGCATGAGGAAACGGGAAGGTTCTTTAAGACACAACAGTACGGAGGAATAAGAGACTGAGGCATAAGCGTACCAGACTGAGGCAAATGCTGAGGAACCACGAGTCAGTCTTCCCCGGCGACAGCGAACTCTGGCGACGTTAGCACGAGAGCTCGAGGAGCTCAAGGGAGGCGGCGCGAGAGGGAGAGGAGAGGTGTGGGAAAATGACCGTGGGGTGGATGGCTATTTATAGAGGGGTGAAAGCTGAGGGGTTGCGATATTTGTGGAAAAGATTGCCCCAGATGGTTGGGATCCTCAGTGGTTATCATAATGGTGGATAAGCACGACGTGCGGTAAAATCGCAACAGAATAAAGAAAATCGTAACTGATAATCCTCAATTTTGGGAACCTGAGGACAAAAGCTGAGGATGAAGACAAATGGTCTCAGGCTGAGGAATACATGATTTCCAAACGAACGCATATGAGATAGACAGAATGGATAAGTGACAATAGAGGGACAGGTCCGATCACGTTCACCTAGATGAAGAAGCAAATGCTGAGGAATAATAACTATAGGTGAACGCTGTTGAGGACAAACACGGTAATCATCAGTGATGAAGACTTCAAATGAGGAAACTGAGGAACAACAGATCCTGAGGAATTTGGGCGGTGGCGCTACCCACCTTATAGAGAATGAGACACTTGATACCATACAATTGTCGTATGGATCTTGAGTCAATTCCACGTTAATTTCTTCACACTTAGCAAGGTAGTTCCTCATTATTTGAGGAGTACGACGCATCGTGTGTTGTACATCAGGATTCTTCAATATTGTTTAAGTGTTAGGATGTGTGTCCATTCACTGGACGTTTGAGGAATCTAAGATATTTAGCTTACACCTCAAAGTGCTAAAACGCTTCTCATCCAAAGGCTTGGTGAATATATCAGCAAGTTGGTCTTCAGTCTTCACGTGGCTAATGACGATGTCTTCCTTCAATACATGATCCCGAAGAAAGTGACACTGAATCTCAATGTGCTTCATCCTCGAGTGCTGTACTGGGTTCTGAGAGATCTTGATGGCGCTCTTATTGTCACATAGTAATGGTAATTTATTCAGGTTGATGCCGTAGTCCTTCAGAGTTTGCTTCATCCAAAGAAATTGTGAGCAGCTAGCACCATCAGCAATGTATTCAGCTTCAGTAGTGGAGAGGGAGATGCAGTTCTGCTTCTTCGTTGACCAGCACACCAGAGAACGTCCGAGGAAATTACATGTTCCTGAGGTAGACTTCCGATCCACTCGATCTCTAGCATAATCTGAGTCTGAGTACCCAACGAGATCCAGCTGAGTGCTTTTTGAATACCATAAGCCTAGTGGCGGGGTGTGAGCCAAATATCGAAGAATTCGTTTCACCGCTTGGTGATGCGATTCCTTAGGTGCCGCTTGGAATCAGGCACACATGCAAACTCTCAACATTATATCAGGCCTAGATGCACATAGATATAGCAGAGAACATATCATGGAACGCTATACCTTTTGATCGTAGTCCTTGCCATTTTCATCAGGCCTAGTTGCCCATTTGTAGGCATCGGTGTCTTGATACCCTTGCAGTCTTGCATCCTGAATTTCTTCAGGCACTCCTTGAGGTACTTCTCCTGAGAGATGAAGATACCGTTGCGTTGTTGACGAATTTGAAACCCTAAGAAGAACTTCAGTTCGCCCATCATGGACATCTGATACTGTTCACTCATCAAGAGTTCAAATTCTTCACTGTATTTCTTGTTAGTGCATCCAAATATAATGTCATCAACATAAATTTGACATATGAATAATGCATCATCATATACTTTTGTGAAAAGAGTTGGATCGAGGGAACCAGATTTGAAGCCCTTGCTGGTGAGGAAGTCCCTTAGGGTGTCATACCAAGCCCTAGGGGCTTTCTTCAGTCCATATAGGGCTTTCTTCAATCTGTACACCATATCAGGTTTCTTTGCATCTTCAAAACCTGGGGGTTGAGCAACATATACTTCTTCCTCGATATTACCATTGAGGAATGCACTTTTCACATCCATTTGATATAACTTGATATTATGATGGTTAGCGAATGCAAGCATAATACGAATGGACTCAAGTCTAGCAACAGGAGCGAAGGTTTCACCAAAGTCGATCCCCTCGACTTGTGTGTATCCTTGTGCTACGAGACGAGCTTTGTTTCTGATGACTTGTCCATCTTCATCGAGTTTGTTGCGGTAGATCCACTTCGTGCCGATGACATTGTGAACTCGAGGATCAGGACGTTTGACTAATTCCCAGACATCATTCATTTTGAACTGAAGAAGTTCTTCTTGCATCGCCTGAATCCATTCCGCTTCTCGGAATGCCTCAGTGACTTTGGTGGGCTCTGAAATTGATACAAACAAGAAATGCCCACAAAAGTTAGCTATACGATTAGCTCTTGCAAGAGTGAGAGGACCTGGTAGATTGACGTCGGCGAGGAGTCTGTCCACTTGAACTTCATTCGCCACGCGAGGAAGATGAGGAAGATGATCTTGAGGCGCATCTTCGTCACTGCTATCAGATTCATTTGCATTAGCTTCAGGTGCTTCAGAAGCTTCAGGGGTTTTAGGAGCCTCAAGATCATGATCATCATCAGGATTATTTGCATCAGGATTTGGATGTTCTTCAGGAGCAGGAGGTATGTGTGTTTCTTCAGGATGATCCGCATGAATGATATCACCAACACCCATCTTCTTGATCTGTTCTTGAGGTGGGGCTTCATCTAGATCAGGTGCAGGTGCTCTCTTTGCGAGCCGTCAGATTCATCAAACCGCACATCTACAGTCTCAACGATTTTATGATGACTGATATTGTAGACTCTGTAGGTGTGCGAGTTGATACCATAACCAAGCATGAAACCCTCACATTCTTTGGGTGCAAATATGGACTGGTGATGAGGATCACGAATCCAGCAAGGTGCACCGAATACTTTGAAGTAACTCACATTGGGTTTCTTACCGACCATTAGCTCATACGATGTGGCATGCAGTGTTGATTGCTTCAGCCCACCACATGAGTGGAGTGTTGTACTTAGCCAGCATCATGCGAGCCATCTCGATGAGGGTTCGGTTCTTCCTCTGAACAACTCCATTTTGTTGAGGAGTGTAAGGCGCAGAGAATTCATGAGTGATTCCCAAGTCGTCGAGGAATTCTTCCACACCAATGTTCTTGAACTCAGTGCCGTTGGCGCTTCGAATGTGCTTGATCTTCAGGTTGTAGTTGTTCATGACTCGATGGGCGAAGCGCTTGAAGATTGCATGGGTTTCTGACTTATAGAGAACAAAATGCACCCAAGTGTATCGTGAGAAATCATCAACAATAACAAGACCATACATACTACCTCCAAATCTTGAATACTTTGGAGGGCCGAATAGATCCATGTGAAGAAACTCCAGCGGTCTTGTAGTTGTCATGATGGTCTTCGCTGGATGCTTGGCCTTGGTCATCTTTCCAGCTTCGCAAGCACCACACAGCCGGTCCTTTGAGAATCTGATTTCCTCAATCCCGAGGACATGTTTCTTCAGCACCAGCTTTTGGAGATTCCTCATTCCGGCGTGGCCGAGTCTTTGATGACATAGCCAACACTCTGAGGCTCGAGCCATGAGGCATGTAGCAACCTGAGGACCTTCAGAGAAATCTACAATATACATATCACCTTTCCTAACTCCACTTACTTTTAACTTTAACGGCGAAGGTGATGGTTTTCTTTGAAGAAGGACTTAGAGATGATTCCATAAGAAGGCTTCTGTCACCAGTCATGTGATTTGTGCATCCACTGTCCATCACCCATTCGGTCTTTCCCTGCAAAGGAATTAGTATCTCATACATCAAGTTATGAGCCAGTATCAGTTTGAAGAATTTATGGTTCCTCATAATTCATTCCTCATGACGTTCCTCACGATTGATTCTATGAAACCAACCAATATAAATATCCTTCAACTCACTCAAATGATGTTGTCCTGGGCATATGATCTGCAGAATTTATGATTGCCTCAGGACATGTCCCTGCAAAGATGATCAGTTCTTCTTTACCACCCACATCTTAATGGGTGGTTTTGAGGTATATGAGGACTGATGAGAGCGATGAGACCTAATGGGACGTGAGATGGTGGTATCAGGATAAACAAATGAATAAGCATTCTTATGAGGGGCTTCCCTATGAACAAAATGGTTAGCTGATACATGATGATAACCATTTCCATTTGAGGTTTCGTCCTCAGATGATACCCTCAGCTCATTTGCATCTGCATTCACAGGAAGGTTAATGATGAGGTCCTTCTGAACCCAGATCTGCTTGACTGGAGGACCGTTCCTGCAGTTAGTTCCGATGTATCTGGAGAATACCTCACCATTAACATCCTTAAACAGTTTATAGCTTGAGTCAAAAGACTCAATCACCACATCTGAGGAAACAGCATCATAACCAGATAAAGTGTAGGGATCAGGAGGAGGCATCTTTGCCCGAACCCAAGTGGTCTCTGGATATTGTTCAGGTTTCCAGTAAGACACATCAGGGTTGTGTTTCCGAGTGAATAGGACACCTGCTTTCCTCGGATTCCTGCTGAGAATTTGTTTCTTGAAGATGTCACAAAGAATCTGATCTCCTTTCAGACTCTTGAACATGCCGGTTTCCAGTAGACTCTTCAACCTAGCATTTTCTTCAATAAAGTCTATGGTATCCTCAGATGAGGGGTTAGATACCACAGAATTAATAGAAATAACAGAGTCTGAAGACATTGAGGAACTAGGCACAGAAGGAATACGGTCGTGTTCAATTCATTTCAAACAGGGAGGATTAAATCCTTCTTGTGGCATGATGATCTATTGGGAGAGGAGTGAATCATTTTCTTTCCTCAGATCGTCATGAGACATCCTCACGCGTTCAAGTTCTTGCTTCCTCATGAGGAACTCATGAGCCAGCTTCTCATGATCGGTGAGGAGTGCCTCATGGCGACTGAACAAGTCATCAAACTTTGACTGAAGAATTTTTGAGTCATCAGTCAGTTTTTGAGTCTTCGTCAATTCCTCAATCAACATATCATCACTCTTGTTTAGTGAGGTCTGAATCTTTTCAAGTGCACGTTGTTGCTTAGATGCATGTTTAGCAAGTTTAGCATAGTTTTCATCAGGTTCTTCATCAGAGGGATCATCCGATGATGAGTAAGTAGATACCTTGGAGGACTTGGCCATGAATAAAAAGGTAGGGGTTGTCTTTTCATCAGAACTGTCATATTTCCCTTTCTTCTTCTTCTTAAGTCTATCTTCCTTTTCCCATAGAGGACACTCAGTGATGTAATGCCCAGGTTTCTTGCATTTGTGGCAGACTCTCTTTCTTGTTTCAACAGAGTCATCATCTTTGCTTTTTCTTGAGGAGGATCTTGAGGAATTTCCGAAGCGATTCTTCTTCGTGAATCTTTGGAATTTTCTGGTGAGGGGAGAAAGTTCCCGGCTGAGGGTTTCAGGATCATCAGTATCAGCCTCAGACTCTTCATCAGAGGACACTCTTCGTGCTCTAGCTTTTAGCGCGCGGACTTTAGGCGTGGGGTTGTACAAGTCTCGTTTTTCAGAGAGCTTCGGCTCATGAGCATTGAGGCGCTCGAAAATGTTAGCATGATCCAGAGTCTGTAAGTTAGGTCTTCCTTGAATCATCAGCGATAGGAACTCAAACGAGTCATCCAGTGACCTCAGTAGTTTCTTCACCACCTCATGATCTGTGATATCAGCGGGACCTAGAGCTTGAAGTTCATTGGATATGTCAGTGAGTCTGTCAAAGGTTTGCTGCACATGCTCGTTGTCCAGCCTCTTGAACCTGTTGAAGAGACTGCGGAGTTTGTCAACTCGAGAGTCTCGTTGAGCAGAGACTCCTTCATTAACTTTTGACGGTCTTGTCCATATCTTCTTTGCAGTATCCAGACCACTGATACGGTTGAAATGAGCCTTGTTGAGGTGACCACCAATAATGCTTCGAGCTTTTGCATCAAGCTGCGAGTTCTTCTTGACAACTTCAGGAGCAGTCATTAAGGTAGCTTCAGGAATGCCTTGATCAACAATATCCCATAGATCCTTGTCAACGGGATCAAGATGCATCCTCATCTTGTTCTTCCAGTACGGCTAGTCTGTCCCGTCGAAGATGGGGCAGTTTGAGGCAACGCTCATTGTACCTGAGGTCGACATAACTAAAACTCCAGGTGGTTAAACCGAATCACACACAACAAGGGAGTACCTTGCTCTGATACCAATTGAAAGTGCAATATATCGACCAGAGGGGGGGTGAATGGGAGATTTTTAAATATCTCGAGGAATTTCTATTTGCTCAGGACTGAGGCAATACAAAATTGAGGAAGTTGAGACCCGAGGAAGAACAAATGAAGTACAAAAGCAATTGCGTGAATTGAAAACAACCTATTTCATAACTAAGGTAAGATAGAAGCACGAACTGAGTATCAGTGCAGAGTGAACTCAGAACGTAAGGCATGAGGATAAGTCATCAATGCATAAACATAATAACTGAGGTTGAAGAAATAGCACCAGGGCACTGAAGACGAAGACTTGATGAAACAGTTCGAGTTGCTGTGAAAACTCTACGTCTGGTTGGAGAGGCTGAGATTGAACTCAAAGACATAGTCTTCACCTTATTCTCCTTGAACTAAATTCCTCAGACTCCGTCCAATAACTCAGGCGAGTCTTCAAGGTAGACTCCTGAAACCTTAATAGATTCAATCTCTCAGGGAAGTCACAATTGCATCTTGACTTCCTCAGACTGAAGATTCTACACCGGCTGGAAGATCACAGTCTTCAAGAGTAAAAAGCTTCGGATCACTCGAACTGACTTCCTCAGAAATCCTCAACTACTCAGGCTGGTGGTTTTCCTCACTTAGGTTCTTCAGTATCCTCAATGAGGTGGGTTGCTCTCAGATGACAAGTGTCAGTTTTTCTCTCGGAGCAGCCAACCCACAAATGGGGCTGGGGGTGGCTATTTATAGCCGCGGAGCAACCCCAGGTGAAAGGACATAAATGCCCATGCATGAAATTACTTCCATGCCCACCCTTCGGACCGTTGGCTGGATCGGTACAAGCACTCACCACGTGACACGTGGCACGGTCGGAATCTCACTCTCTCTTTCTTCAGGCGAACTGCACTGGCAGTTTCCTGACTCCTCAACCGAAGACAAACTCCTCAGTGTCCTGAAGAACATCGTCTCAGACACCCGAGGAATTGAACTTCTACTGCAGGATATTTCTCTGGGTTTTCTTCAGGATTTCTAATTGAGCACTTCCTCAGAAATACATAACTCATTTTCCTCAATCCCTCCAATAGTGCGGTGTTTTCCTACGACTCGAGAAGTATAAAAAGTCTTAGGGAATACTACGCTTCAACTTCGTCTTCAGTGCGAACGTCCTCAGGATCGTCCTTAGAATCTGGTACAGCTTCAGCTTCAGCTGAACGCTTCAGGATCCTGATTCCTCAGGATTTTTCACAACTTCAGTCTTCAGGAAACACACCGATTTCTCCCATGATCCTCAACATTTTGGGGGTCGACAACAGTGGTTAACCTCATCCTCAGGGACTGTTTCCTGTGTATTCTCACAAACACATCATTCCCGTAACCGTTTTGTCATCAAATACTCCAAAACTTCAAAGGGGGCACTAGATGCACTTACACTTCACCACTACCACCACATGCTACTTTTATTGAGTCTGTTATTATGTCCGATACTTTTGATGATGCTTCCACTACTCTTGATGATACTAGTTTTCTTGGTCACTATATTGAAACTCAGGCTGCTAAGGCTGCAACAGAACCTGAGACCAAGACTCCTGCTACTTATATTCCTATTTGCAAAACCTTTGGTTACCTAGACTTAGATGAACTCAAAAAGATGATCCTTGATGATGATTGTATTACTCTTGATGATGATCTTTGCAGGGAACTCAGAGAGTGTGCCGACTCTGACCCTGATGCTATTAAGGAGCTGCTCGAAAAGCACTCCATGAAGAACAAGAATATTCCTGATCGTAAATTTGCCACATCTCCTATATGCATCAATGATCCTGACTATGATTTCTCTATTGATCTTTCACTTATATCTACAGTCGAGGCTGATCCTTTTTATGGCAGAGAAAATGATGATGCTATAGCACACCTGACCAAACTCACCGAGTTAGGTGACCTATTTACTACTGATGAGAAGATACGAAATTTCTATGTGGCCACGCTTTTTCCTTTTTCTTTGAAGGGAGACGCTAAATCCTGGTACAATGCACTACCGTATGGTTCCATTGAGAGTCCTCAGGACTTAGTTCAATTTTTTGGTGATAAATATTTTCCTGCTCATATGCAACATGCTGCCTTGGAAAGAATCTATAACTTTAAACAGTTGCAGGATGAGCAGCTCCCTAAAGCTTGGGGAGGTATTGTGACTTAATTAAAGCTAGACCAGGACATGAAGTCCCAAAGAATGAATTACTTGATATATTTTATGCTGGCCTAACCGATGAATCCATGTTCTATCTGGATAGTTGTGCTGGTTGTGTTTTCAGGGAAACAACACCGGCCGATGCTGAAGAATTAATGGGCAAGATTTCCAAGAACCATGAAGATTGGTCCGTCCATGAACCACCTCCACCACTAAAGAAGAGGGGCAGGCTTGTTCTGAGCCCCGAAGATATGCAAGAAGCAAAGAAGTCTATTAAGGAGAAAGGACGCAAAGCCGAAGACGTGAAGAATCTACTGCCTATCGAGAAGTTGTGTGATCCTACTAATCACCCTCCCTTGGTAGAGGTATTTCTGTACTAGACTTTACTGAAATTGACATCCCTAAAGTTAAGCCTCCCGACCAATGCTTATATGAGCTTAATAATTATATTACTAAGCAAGACAATTTTAATAGGAGGATACAAAGTCAGTTACATGATAATTCTCTTGCTATCAAAAGTTTACTTGGTGTTCTTGATAGAACGGTTAATGATGTTAAATGTCTTGTTAAGCATTTTCATATGGTTCAAACTCAGCTTGAACAAATTTCTAATGTGCAAAAAGATTTTCTTGCTAACAATTCCAAACAGGACATACAAGCTTATGGCTTCAAGATTAGGGGTGGAACACACACCCAGGACCCACTCTATCCCGAGGGGCACACGAAGAGGATCGAGCAAGATTCTCAAGTGCAAGTGGAAGACGAGATTGTTAGCTCTCCTAAGAAGAAAAAGAAGAAGAAGAAACACAAGGAAGCTGACAACTCCAATGATCCTATTACAAGTGAAGAACCTGCTGTTGATCCTAACAACATATCTACCTCCGATGCTGAAACTGAAGACGGTGCTGAGCCCAAAGAAAATGATAAGGAGAAGGATGATCCTCCCGAGGTGCAAGAAGAAGAAGCACCCGATAAACGCAAGAAGTACACAAGAGAAGACTTCGTAGCAAGAATACATGGGAAGGAAAGAGAACCGTGGGTACAAAAACCCATGCCCTTTGCAGGTAAGTCTCTCAAATCTAAAGAAGAAGAGAATTATAATAAAAAATTTGAATGGATGAAACCTCTTTTTCTGCAAATTCCTGTGACTGATGCTAACAAGTCCCTAATGAAGCAATATCTACTATGCTTGCTAACTATTCTTTCAATGGAAAGATTCCTGAGAAGCTTGGTGATCCAGGTATACCCACCATTCCTTGCTCTATAAAAATTAATTATGTGAAGACTGCCTTATGTGATCTCGGATCAGGGGTGAGTGTTATGCATTTTTCTCTTTATAAAACGCTATGTTTAGAAAATCTAATCCCTACAGATATCTCTCGTTAGATGGCTGACAAGTCAACAGCCGTCCCGATAGGTATTTGTGAGGATGTTCTAGTTGAAGTTGCTTATTGTTTAATTCTTACAGATTTTGTTGTGCTTTACATGCCCGAGGATGGGAGCATGTCCATTATTCTTGGTAGACCTTTTATTAACACTGCAGGTGCCATTATTGATTGCAATAAAGGAAAGGTCACCTTCAACATAGACGATAAAGAACACACGGTATATTTTCCAAAGAAGATCAAAATAAGGCATGGCCTTAACTCAATAGAGAATATCGAGACCGTGAAGATCGGAGAATGGGATTGTCCTTTACACGTGCATCACAAATATAAAACCATTATGGTGGGAACAATGTCCATTAAATTAAAGGTGCAATGATCACTTCATGAGAGGTGAGACTTTTTGCTCTATATATCGCCGGTTTGTTGGTAAGACTTGATCAACCTTTCTAGTGAGCATGTTTTATATAGGCAAAAAAGTGGAGCTTGTTATGTTTTCATTTGCTTTAGCTTTCATTCTCCTAGTTGTACCAAGTTTACATGTTTTTGAAGCTTCACAATTCTAATCACTGATTCGAGTTTCAGAAAGTTTCGCATCTTTCTGAACTCCGAGAAATTTTCAACACTGAAGTTTTCAGAAAAATTCCAGAAAATTTAGAATAAAACTTTCCATGTCGGGAGTGACCCAGAGGCACTTGGGGCTGAGCAGGGGGGCCACCAGTGGCCCAAGTGGCCAGCTGGCGCGACCAACCCCTTGGTCACGCTCACAGGGCGCCTGGGGCCCACAGGCCCCACCTGCAGGTATTTCTTCTTCCTACTCCTTCCTCTCTGTCAAAAAACACGAGTTCTGCTCCAGTTCTTCGGTTCTTGCTGTTTTTGGAGGCGTTTTTCGATCTCTCTCTGCAGCCCACCATTTGAGCTAAGATTTTGAGAAAATATTCCCTGGTATGCAACTCCTTCACCCCTCAAATTAGATTTTTGATTGGTGGCTTAATTTTTGACTATTTAATAGTTCTTGGTGCTGTTTAGATGAGCTTGCATGCATGTGTAGAAATTTATTTTCCAAGTTTTGATGCAAGTTTATGCCTTAGTTAAGTGAGTAGAGTAGTTTTCCTCAACTCATTTTGTTTAAACCCTTGTTTTTGTGAATTGTCAAAAGTTTCAGAAATGAGTTTTCTAGGAAAAGCAAAGGGGTGGCTTGGGAAGAAGAAGCCCGAGCACTCTGATCGAGTTAATAGAGCTGCAGCTTCACCCTCGGCTGCTAGCGTGAGCTACAATGAAGATCATGTGCCCTTGGAGTTGTTGGAAGACACAAGTCCAGCTGTGCAATGATATATCCGTGCGATGATTTTCTTACAGCTGCATGAATTAAGGAGGAATTCTATGGGCTTTGTGCCAATGCAGGTTTGACACGGCTAGCATTATGCCGTATGGTACAATACAAGAAGCTCACCTCCTGCTTTGTTAACAGTTTTTGTTATAACCATTCTGCTGGAACCGTCGAATTCAAACTTTATAATGATCTTATAACCATGTCTTTGGCACAGTTTTGTGATATAATAGGTGTGCCGAACGCTGGCCAGACAGCAAAGATGAACACTCAATCCTCCGAGTTGAGGACTCTCTTAAACTCCCTTTGTAGCCAGGAGGAGAGCGACATTCGGTGTACAAAAATTTCCAGCATTTTATTCCCGCACATCAGGTATTTTGCGTACTTTATTGCTAGAGGGGTGTTCGCTCGTGACAACACGAGCAATGGTTCTGCACCATATTTCGCTATCTACACGAATGCCCTCTCTGATAAGAATGATTATAATGTGGGTGCCTTAATTTCTCGGCGCCTTGTTATGAACAGTAACAAGGGCAATTTATATGGTGGTGTTTACACCACACTTATCCTTGAGTCTCTTAATCGCACCCCGCATCCTGATGATGTTCCCTTTTCATACACAAGTCACGATCTTGCTGCTATGAAGAGGCATAAGTTTGTTACCATGAATTCCCAGTTTGGTAACCTTCTTTATATTTTGAGGTTTGAGAGGACCATTACTCGTGAGATCTGTCTACCTGCACCACTTTTGTTTGATAACACTCGCAGGAACGGATGGTCCTTCAATGATATCCAGTTTGATGAGTTCATGGCTCAGTACCAGCTGCATAACCCCATGGAGGGGGGTTGTGCCCGATGAGGAGGAGCATGGGGAGTTCCCACCTTTCCAGGGGGAGGCCTTCACCCAGCAGGGTGAGGGGTCTTCTTCTTCTTGGAGAGTAGGACCTTCCTCATGGGAGGACCCGAGGACTTCGGTGTACGCAACGGAGGGCTCGTTCGACTCTTGGACTCACCCGTACTACCCCGGAGCAGGAGGCTCCTGGGGGGAGTAGATGCTACCAACTAAGTCCAAAAGCCTAAGCTTGGGGGAGTACGTGCCCTTCTCACCTTTCCATTGTATTATCCATTTATATTTTGTTTGCTTTGATCTTTTCGGAGTTTTTTCCCGTTCTTCTTTGTTCTTTTATTTTGCAAAAACAACAAAAAGATTTCTCTTTTCTTTTTATTTGGTAAAACCCTAAAAAAACCCAAAAAGATTTCCTTTCTCTCTTTAGTTTGCTTTGTTTCTAGAGTTTAGCTCGATTCCGTGATGGCAGTTGATTATATTTCCCACGTTCGGCCGTGCAAGTGACAAGGCAGTAATGACGAAGATCGACGAAAGGGAAGCAACAAGGAACACCAGTATGAACTCTTCTTGTTTCTATTTTTGTACATATGCCTGTACTTATGATCTAGATACCAACTTGTAGCTAGGGTGCATAATATGTTGTTGGAATGATTTACATGCATTGCATTGCTCATGGTTTGGCATATTGAAGTGGTATTTCCCTTCGGAGAATTCCTGGATTGACTTGGCACATGTTTATGACTATAATGTCTATCATGCCTTGATGACCTTTTTATTTCAGAATAGCTATATCACTTTCATGCCCGATTCAATGTTGCTTTGTCGCTCTGCATGATTATGACAATTATTGCTCTCTAGTTGGTCGCTTCCCAGTCTTTTGCTAGCCCTCACTCGCACTAAGCAAAATTCTGCTTGTGCATCCAAACTCCTTTTCAAACCAGTTATTCCACTTGAGTCCACCATACCTTCCTATATGTGGTATTTACTGGCCACTCCTAACTTAGAATTTCTTGTGCAATCTCGAAATTTATTCAAAAGCTTCCCTTTTGTAACCGTACAAGCTCATGGTGCGGTGAGGGGAAATCAGTATCTACCATGCCAATAATATTATGACGGAAGTTTTAACTAGTCAACTTTAAAAAAATAGAGAGTTACACCTCCCCCATACTTGATGATGGAATGAAATGGACAAGCTCATGATGTTAATGATAGATGGAATGATACCCTCCTTCCATACTTGAGGCAAAATAGAAGGGTCCACAGACCATCAAAGGATTTATGGATAAGGGAACAAGTGTAAGCAAAAAGCATTAATATGGTTGGCATGGGAGATATTGAGAGACCTTTACCGTTCACCGTTGACTGGAAAGTTGAACTTCTCAAAAGAATTTTTGTCTCCGTTTAAAAAAACAAGAGCTCTGGCACATGTTTAGTCTTTTCTTCCAATCACGGGTTTTCAATCTTGCCATAAAAAAGCCAAGGTTCGAAAGTCTCACCTTCTTTCTTCAAAGCACCAACTATTGAGAGCATAATTGTCATTCTTAGTGTAACATGCATTGTCCCAAGGTATTACATTGTCTTCTGCATGCTTGAGATATTGCTAGTCTGAAATTCTTAGTTCTAGTCTCCTTTGAAACTCCGGAGGAGTTTCTGCATTTATGTTTTGCTTCACTCATGGAGGCTAGCGAGATACCACTCTGATATGTTCAGGCTATGCGCATTGTGATCTTGTCTTGATTTAGGCAGCATATTATTTGCTTTTGGTTGTTTGTGATTGATCACTTGAAAGAAGGATTGGTTCGTGCATTTTCCTCATAATATTGTTTTGATACTTGCTAAACTCTTTTCGTAGTACCGGCTTATATACATCTTATGAAGCAAAATAGTTTGTCAAAGTTTTCTTTGTCGCGTCCAGTTTCGTTGAACTGAATTGCTTGAGGACAAGCAATAGGCTAAGCTTGGGGGAGTTGATATGTCTCAAACGTATCTACTTTTCCAAACACTTTTGCTATTGTTTTGCCCTCATTCTTGCATGATTTGAGCTAAACTAACCCGGACTGACGTTGTTTTCAGCAGAGCTGCCTGTATGGTTTTATTGTGCGCAGGAAAATGGATTTTTGGACATCTCAGAAAATTCCTAGAAAAATACCAAAAAATCCACGCACCCGAAGGATCCCGGAGCCAGAAGGGGGGCCAGAGGTAAGCCAGGGGGGCCCCAGGCGCCCTGCTGGCGCGCGCCAGGGGTGGGGCCGCATCAGTTGGCCGCCTGGGTGACTCCCCCCTCCCCTGGTGCCCTACTTCATCTCCTATTTATTCCCGTGACGGGGAAACTCCAAAACAGAAGTCGCTTTTCCAGAACCCATCGCGGAGCCGCCGCCAACCTCTGTTCTTCTTCGGGAGGGCTAATCTGGAGGCTGATTTGGCCTCCGGAGAGGGGAGATCGTCGCCATATTCATCACCATCACCAATCCATCGCCCCTCCATGACTTTTCTTCACATGTGTGAGTAATTCCCTGTTGTAGGCAAAGGGGATGGTAGGGATTAGATGAGATTGATCATGTAATAGTTCGTCAGATTGTTGGGGGCATGTTGCCTATCATCTACTTCGGTGTTTATCATCTTTGCTACAACTTGTTGCTCTTAATGCTTTTCACTTTGGGCCCGAGTGCCATGTTTTCAGATCTGAACCACTTATGTTTTCATGAGTTTATTTATGTTTGAGATCCTATCTATGAGTTGTATGCACCTATTATAGTCCGGAACCGGCGATCCCAAAGGTGATAGCTTGGGGACACCAAAGGGATGGTCCATAATTTGAGGATTCCATGTATCCATTGAGTTTATTGCTTTGTTTCGGTGCTCTTTGAGAGGAGCACCTTAATCTGTATAAGTTCCTTTTGGCCCCGTTCATAGAGGGATGGTAGGACAAAAGATGTTGTGCAAGTTCTTATTGCAAGCACTCACAACTACTTGTGGGATACATGCCTAATGTTTGATATTCTCCTAGATGATCATTGCTTTTCTGTGTGCCTTGCCCCGTGTTAGAATCTATTACATGTTCATTCTTATTCATGCAGCGCCCGACCATCCATCTCCCTAGCCTACAGTATTTTAGTTTTTCTGGTTACTACTAGTTTACTTTCGCTATCATCACTATCGCTATCACATCACAGTTTCTATTAATACTTTGTTGCAAGCAAACATATTTCAGGTGTGGTTGAATTGACAACTCAACTGTCAAAGCTTATAAATACTCTTTGGTTCCCCTTGTGTCGAATCAATAAATTGGGTTAACTTACCCGCGAGAAAACTACAATCGATCCCCTATAGTTGAGGGTCATCAACATGCTCGCACGACATCCAAGAAAATAGACAGCAGATTGTATGGGAGATATGCATCAGTCCTCCTTTCCGGACCAGTGATACGATTCTGGAATTTACTCAAGGCCAGCAAGAGGAGCCAAAGCTCTTTGGTATGGTTGAGCCTGACTGGGATCATGTGGGGCGCACCTCCAGCACGAATAAAACGTAGTTCGGAATTCTGACGACCATGAATTAGATTATCCGCTGCACAAGAAATATCAGAATAAGCAGACCACTCGCTTTGTGGGTCATCAGTGAGATTTCCTTCAGGTTCCACTGGCTCTGTGGATTTATCTTTCGGACACCACACCTTCCTATGGAAGGTCCCGTAAGCCTGAATGGCATGAGATCACAAGGCACGTGTACGATGAGGGTGTATATGTTTTGGTTTCCAACAACGTTGCAGGGAAGATTTGTTGCCGCACCCTAATTTGGTATGACCCACATAATTGCATTGAGTGCACAATTTACGCGCAGGGCAATCATGAAAGGAATTTCCAGAGTTGTCACAAACCTGACAAGAAATATCAGTTTTAAGCTGTTGTGGGGTAGTACAGAAACAAGCACGCTGAAAATTGTCACACCCAGGGCAGTACGTACTGTCACATTGGTCCACCAAGTGATCAAATCGTGCACATTTACTACATTGGCCCAAAGCCTAGTAGATCACCTCATTGGGAGGAAGGTGATCTCTAGTAATTATCTCCGATATTTCACAATCTGAATATCCAGCATATCTTCATTCAAGAATCATTTGTATATCAGAAGGATCATGTACCCACCAATCAACCTTTAAGTTCTTTCCAACAAAAGTGCATACTGGGATGGATAGTTGTTTACATTCCTTACCCAAAAATACAGTTCTCTTGATAGACGCCAGATTATATTTCTGATCAGCTTCCAAAGAACCAAAACGTAGGTTTGGAAAGGATCCCGAGATAGGCGCCAGATTGCCCGGAAACATGGAAGGAATTTGAATTTTGAACTGAGAAATCCGATGACTTGCCGTGCAATCCGCCAAAATTGGAACCAGATTAGGGGTTGAAGAATTGATATGCTGTGAATTCACAAGCTCCCCAACTGAATCAAAGGACTCCTGAACATTAATCGATTGCAAAACAGGACCAGACTTCTGAAAACCAAACTTGGCCAATTCTTGTGCAGAAGAATTATCCCTCATTGATGAATCATTTAGAAGGTTCAGGTTGGGATGAACCCGTAGAGGGGATCGAAGGGAAACCTCATTGATTTCAGTATGAGTGTTCCAGTTACCAGATCCAAAACCCAATGAACACCATGGATCCTTGAACATATTGAAATGGCACACAAATTCCGGCCAAATTATATCCCGTAGGGAGTAAATGAAATGCCCAACTTTGTTCGAGGCCACATAGAACCGAAAATTGCGATCCCCAAGGTGCACCACATTAAAACTCGAGGCCAAACCACCAATACAACATTTCAGCACCAAACTCACCGAAGAACAGTTCAGAGGGAAGGAGGCAGAAGCAAACGAAACCACGAAGAAGAACTCCTTGGTGAGAAGATGAGGGGCGAAGTGCACTGATGATTTGAAGCGTCGACGAACCTGATCCTCGATCGAGAGAACGGGCTTGAATTCCCAGTGAAGAATACCCTCCATGATCCTTAGAAGAGCTCATCGCCGGCGGTGTAGAAGGTGGTGTGGGTGGACAGGTGGGAGGAGGAGGAGGGAAGGATGACTGAATCCCCAGAATCCCCTGCGCTGTGAGTAGATCCAGCTTCCCCCATCATCGGGGAAGCAGCCCGGGCTGGGGAGAGGGATCCACCTCCTTTATCGAAGCTCGTCACCTAAGTATATATTGCATCTAGCTCATAATTCCTCTTTTACGCCACTCATACACACGTCGAAATTCAATCCAATAGCGATGCATTAGTGATGTATTGCACACGATAATTGAGTTAATAAGATGTGCTCGTTTTATTTATACGGTTACCGAGGGGGAGAGTCCCCACCTAAATATATTGCTCAAAGTGACCATAATGCCAAGTATTTGATCCATTTTATAAGGAAAACCGACTCGAAAATCTTACAAGTTGACCCGTTTATGAGGGAAACCAGCCCGAAAAACCGCATAAGAGGGAGGATAACATATGGTGAGAACATATTAACTCCCAGAGGAAGGCACTACCTAGCTAGAAAAATCGAGAGACCAACACAATAAAAACCGAGTGGAAGTTGTGTGTCATCGAGGGAGGACAATACCAACACTAAAAAACTATCCTAACGTACCACACCGGCGTGCGTACCGATCCCTTGACACACATGGGCAGCACCAATCAAAGAATGATCCATCACGAACCTTGATTGGAATCTCCACCACACCAGGCCGTCACAATTAGAAAGCTAGGGAGGAATCATTGCATCATAGTTGAGCAAAGAAGAGACGAGATAACACGAAGAGCATGAAGCTCACCATAACAAACGACGCCCATGAGAGGATCTTGAGAAAGAAGAGCAAAGCATGACCAACCAACATGGGAAGAAATGATGAATGGCGGAAAAGAGCTCCCTAGTGACACCTTTAAGGAGGTAAACGACGTCCAAAGACGACGCCGTCACAAAGCTTTCGCCGGGAGCATAACCGGTTAAATTCCTAGAGAACAGTAGAGCCATAGAGCTATGAATATTGACCGAGAGACAAGAGTAGCTCATGAGCCATGACCCCAAGAGGGTAAGCAACGCCGGAGTAGTGTCTTCGTGGTTAGCTAACGAAGGTCTGCGGCGATTTCTCCCGAAGCACATCCGTCAACGGTCGGCCGCCATCCAACATCCAAGCGAAATCGAGGGGCAACAAAGAAGAGGAACGAGATGTACAGAGTGGGCAGATGATGTGGAGAGTGGACATGAGGAGGAACAGAGGATCATCGGGTGCTGGCGTGAGCGGAGGTGATGAGGAAGACCCGAGGGGGGACATGGGGCGCGAGCCAGAGGCGGGCGGATCCGTAACCGGCATGGCCGGATCCATCACTGGTCGGAGGAGGGCGCACGGGTCCAACACCCGCAGAGAAGACGGAGGGCGAGATCGAGGAGGAGCGTCAAGGGGCGATGAGGAGGCGGCATGACTGGTGCTGCAGTAGGAGGCGTGGTGCGGGCCTGACGAAAGTGTGTTCCACATAGGGGCGGGGCGGCCGTCGGTGATGTCAGTTCGGAAGGGTCGATGCGGAGGAGCCGGAGCGGATGTGGAGCAAGAAGGAGTAGGGGCACCGCCTTCGCAGATGAATGGAGGTGAGGCGGGCGGTCGTGGATGGAGAGGAGGGTGTCGAGTGGCGAGCAGGTGCCTTCCTAGACGTACGACAGCCGGATCCGTCGCCTGCACCGCCGAGTCTGTCCCGCCGAGGCCGGACATCCCATCTCTGACGATAGAAAGACTGGGCAGCCGACCGAACCAGCGCACGCAGCAGGCGACGAGAGGAGCCTCGCCGACACCATCCCTGCGGCATGCAAGGCTTCGCCGACGTCCCCTCTGGCAGCGGCGAAGCAGGGGAGGTGAATGAGCGGGTTAACACAGTGACGGTGCTAGGGTTCCCCCCGAGTTGCCAGAGCAGGCGGCGCTGGGTGGCTAGAGAAGAGAGTGTGACCTAAGATGTGCTCATGGTTTTTGCGTATATCATCTTAAATCACTTTAAACATCTCTTCATCTTTCTCCCTTCATTTTCTTTATGTAGTTGTTTTCCTTGCACGCACCACGGACCTCACGGCCTTCGCGTCAACTTCTACCAAGATGGTAGCATGAACCGTCTCATGGCCACGAAACGTGTATCTGCTTCTATCAATCAAGGCAGATTTACAGGACTTTTACTTGAATGCACTAAGATGCTATATTATCCTCGTTTGATAGCAAGATAAATTTCAAAGTTTAGAGTTTTTTATGTATTTTGGTGTATCCTTGAATTCTACTTGATGCTTATGTTACACAGGACTTTGTCTTCATTCTTACAATGTTATACTGAAATCTAATTGATGTTGGCAGGTGTTATTATTTTTGAATATTAAATTATGGTATTGTAAGAGTAAGTTTTTTTCCCTTAGTGGTTTTGTAGATTGTTGAGAAAATATTAGAGGAACTGACTATGTTAAGATTATAAACAGAAAATTAGGTTCATGTAGAATAAAAAATATTGGTAGATCTTCAAGGAGAAACTCAACGTGTCGAAGAAACGACCTTGGAGCCAAAATGACTGAAGTAATGACGACCCTAAAAAATAATATTGATAAAGATGGTACCCAAAGAACAAACTACTCATCGAAGAAAATGAAGAACCTGGATCAAGACATAGTCTCTTTGCTTAGTTGTTTTCTTTATTTGAGTCATAGGAACAAACATACTATCAATAGGGCATAGTTAGTCTAGATTTAGGTCGAAGTGAAAATGCTCAATCCGAGATAATTTTTTTGAGAATTTCCATGAGAAATCTCATGTGCACTGAATTAATACTCAGAATCAAAGCGGCGGTACTTTCAGTCTCCTAGGGAGAAATCGGGCAGTGAGTCAGCATTTCTGGCTCCTTCCGAAGGTATAATATGCTTGATTTGAAACATTTTGATCCTTGTTCTTTGGGTGTTCGCCTTCTTGATTCTTTCGTTAATAAAACTTTAGGAAGAATAGATGATGTGCTTATTTTGGTCAATGATAATTATGTTCCCGTTGATTTTCTTGTCATGGACATTGAGTGTGATACTGTGATCCCCCATGTCCTATTATGTTGGGACGGCCTTTTCTTCGCGTCGTTGGTGCAATCATTTACATGAAAGAAGGTATTATAAGATTCCAATTTCCCCTCAAGAAAGGAATGGAATATTTACGTAGAAAGAAGATGAAGTTATATTTTGAGTCCTTCATACGGGCAAACTATGATTTTGATATTGATAAAACTTGATCTTGTTACTTCATTCCTAGCTAAAGGCATAAAAGAAAGCGTTTATTGGGAGGCAACCTAAAATGTTTTTACTTTCAGTTGTAGTGGTCTTGCTGCTTTGTCACTATTGTGGCAACATCATTGTATCTTTATTTTCAAGATTTGTGCCAAGTTTTAGCCTGTGTTGATAAGTAAACCAAAAGGTGTGACATGATGTCCAGAAAACATATTATGTCTGCTCCGCGAAAAAATTCGTATAAATTCACCAGATTATCTTTTTATCTGAATTTTTTGACAGCATGCTCTATACAATTGGCAAACTCTCTCCGGTTATAGGTTTTTTTATTTGAGATACATAAGTGCCCCGAAGAAATTAATTACTACATGTTCTCTTTTTCTCAGATTCTTCCGTATTTTCCACTTCTTCAGTTTTGCAATTCTTGCGCTAGTTTTTTCTTTGGAAAAACCTTTTGGCAATCTTGAGAAACAGTAGCCACTATTAAAAATCATTGTTTCCAACAGAGGCAAAGTGGAATTGACTTACTATTGGAACTAACCGCTCTAATCAATTTATGATGAGTTGCGTATGAAGGGAGTTCCATATAAGAAGATTCAGATGTGCCAAGAGCTTAAGCTTGGGGATGCCCCTGGCACCCCCAAGAAATATTCAAGAAGACTCAAGCGTCTAAGCTTAGGGATGCCCCCGTGCATCCCCTTCTTCATTAACAACTATCAATTTGTCCTTCTGCACACTATATTTTTATCGCTTCATATGTTATGTGCTTTGCTTGGAGCATCCTGCTCTTTACTTTTCAATTTTGTTTTTTATTTAGTTTTTTGCTTGCATAACAAGTTGGTGTTGGCAATATGCCCTAGACGTAAATAATAAAGTATATTTATTATCATATTTTATTAGTCCATAATAAGTTTTATATTATGTTATAACTATATTAAGCGAAAACATTAATACACATGTGGTATATAAACAACCAGGTCCCTAATACGTCCCAAACGTATCTATAATTTTATGTTGTCCCATGCTTGTTTTGGTGATAATTTTATATGTTTTGATGCACTTTCATATCATTTACAACTTATTTGAACTAACCTATTGACTCAGTACCCAGAGCTAGTGTATGTCTGTTTTTGTCCGTGCATCGCAGATAAAAGGTGAAAAATAAAAGTTCTCAGAGAAAACCAGAAAAATTCCTACAAATATCCAAGTCAGATGAGCCATGGACCCAGAAGGATGCCCTGAGTTGGCCACCCCTGGCCCAGGCACCCTGTTGGCGCGGCCAGGGGGTGGCCGTGCCCTCTGGCCGCCTGGACCAGGGGGACCACACGCTCAGGGTCCCCTTTGGCCTATATTTAGCTCTTCTTTGGGAAACCCCGAAAGAGAACTCCTCCACGCAAAAACCCTTACTATTCCGTCGCTGTTGCAATTCCGATCTCGGCATCGCCTGAAGAAACAGTACCTTCACCCTCCCGGAGGGACGATTCACCTATGGGAGCCACTCCATCACCATGCCTGTCTCTGTGATGCGTAGTGATCTATAGTTTCCCTTGGACCATGGGTTCATGATCAGTAGCTAGATGACGTCTTCTCTCCAATCATGTTCTTCAATGTTTAGCCCTTGTGAGCTTCCTATCATGATCAAGGCACCTATGTATTAATTCATGTTTTTCTATGTTGTGTTTTTCTATAATTTTATGGATTACGAGATTATGTTCAGATTGTGATGAGTAATATATTTGTTTTACCTTTTTATGTTAGTTCTTGAGTAATCTTGCATGTTCTCCATTGTCTTTTATTGCTTTGGCCAAGTAGTAGATTGCAACTCCAAGAAGGAGCGTTATGCTAGATAATGGGTTCATGCCTTCCGATGTCCGGCTTGAGTAACAGAAACATGGGACCGGGAATGTGTTGTTGTTGTTAGGTGTAAAACTGCGGTGCTTATGATTGCAATCATATAGATTGCTTACATTATGCATAGAGTGTTAAGGTACTTGTCTGTTGCTTTGAACTTACAATTTGGTTGGGGTTCACAACTTAATACCAACGAGATGTTCTGGATATATATCTCAAGGTGGATGATTAGTGAGTAGATGTTGATGCATAAACGGTCTAGTCATCTTGACGTAATGCCCTTACGATTCTCTTTTCTTTCATGTAGCATAATTAGCATTGCAGTGTGTTTATAATTCTTTGAATTGCCTAGTTGTAATTTGTTTACCCAGCATAGTTGTTTACTGTCTTTTGGGAGAGAGACATCACTGGTGAAAGTCATGGCACCCCGGTCCATATTTGAACCATAATGTAAACCTTCGCTTTTACTTCTTTATTTCCTTTCAGTTGCACCACTATTATTTTCCCGTTGTGTTTAATCCTTTTTAAATAACAAGGCCGGATAGATTGACAACCTCACTGAACTCGTTGGGAGCAATGATATTTTCGTTCTTGTGTGCAGGTCCACTTCAACACGGAACCAACAAATCTTTGGTGCCGTTGCCAACTTGTTGCAATCCTTGGAATCCTACTAGAGACATAAACCTTGGTATCTTCACTGATGGAAATTTTCCTCTATCTGCATCATAACCTTCCACTTGGGGTAACCAACGAGGAGGTGTTATCTGCACCCATCAAGACAAATTTCTGGCGCCGTTGCCGGGGATTCCAAATCTAAAGATAGGGGAGTTGCACACTACCTTTTACCTTTGCTTTTTTGTCTTGTTAGTTTACTTTCCAATTTTTTTCTTTGCTTGTGTGTCTTATACCAGAAAAATTACGAAAAAAAATTGTTACTCTTTTCTTGCTTGTTGTTGTTACTATAGGTAACACTGAAAACACTAAGCTTTGTGACTTCACCAGTCACAACAATAGTAACTTTATTTGCACTCCTATTGCTCCACCCGCCACGTCGGCGCCTTTTTATAAAATCAAACTTGCTTTGCTTAACCTTGTTATGAAAGAACAATAATCTTGAGGAGGAGATGCTGCTGCTTTGCATTTGAATAATTTTGTTTAACTTTGTCATATGCAAAAGTATAAGGAAGTAGATGGTGATATTGGTAAACTTAAGCTTTTTCCCATCTCCTTGAGAGGAACAGCTAAGTAGTGGCTCTAATACTTACCTATGAATAGCATAGATTCTTGGGATAAATGTAAGGATGCTTTTATTGGGAAGTACTACCCACTTGCTAAGATTATTCAGTTAAGGAGCAACATTATGAATTTTAGACAACTTAATAATGAACATGTTGCTCAATCTTGGGAACGTATGAAATCTCTTGTTAAGTATTGCCCTACTCATGGATTAACTACTTGGATGGTTATCCAGACTTTCTATGCAGGATTGAACTTTACCTCTCAGAATCTGTTAGACTCTACCGCGGGAGGTACCTTTATGTCTACCACACTTGGTGTTGCTACAAAGCTTTTAGATGATATGATGAAAAATTACTCTCAATGGCACACTGAACAAACTCCAACAGGTAGAAAGGTATGTAAACTCTGTTGAGGAGATCTCTTTAGATGATAAGGTTGGCTTGATCATGTCTTTACTTACTAAGAAAGTTCCTATTTATCCTCATGATGTTCCTTTAAATTCTTTGGTTGCTCAAGAGAAAGAGCTAATAGATGTTCATTTTTTTCTAGGAACAACTTCAACAATAATGCCTATAGGAGTAACTTTGGCAACAACAATCCTAGACCGTTCCCTCAAACAACTCTTATGGGAACAACAAAACTTATCCTAGTGCCAAAAACTCCATTTTTGAATTAGAAAGCATGCTTAAGGACTTTATTACCTCTCAAAAGGGTTTCAAAAAGAATGTAGAAGAAAAATTAGTCAAAACTTGATATTGCCTTCACCGAGCATATCACTAATGGTCTTATCAAAGCTAGGGAGGAAAAACAAGAAGATGGTTGGTATCCTATGGTCAAGATCTAATTGAATAAGGTTGCTTGCTTTGCTTTATGTGATGTAGGAGCTAGTGCCTCCGTTATGCCCACAAGGATGTATAATATGCTGGATTTGAAACCTTTTGATCCTCATTCTTTGGGTGTTTGACTTGTTGATTCTTCCGTAAAGAAACATTTGGGAATAATAGATGATGTTCTTATGTCAATCATAATTATGTTCCCGTTGATTTTCTTGTCATGGACATTGAGTGTGATCCCTCATGTCCAATTATTTTGGGAAGGCCTTTTCTTCGCACCGTTGGTACTGTCATTGATATGAAAGAAGGGATTATAATATTCCAATTTCCACTCAATAACGGCATGGAACATTTCCCTAGGAAAAATATGAAGTTACCTTTTGAGTCCATTATACGGGCAAGCTATGCTTTTGATATTGATAAAACTTGATCTTGTTGCTTCATGCCTAGATAAAGGCATAAAAGAAAGCGCTAATTGGGAGGCAACCCAAAATGTTCTTTCTTTACATTTTAGTGGTCTTGATGCTTTATTACTACTGTAGCAACATCATTCTATCTTTACTTTCAAGCTTTGTGCCAAGCTTTATCCTCTGGTGACAAGTGAATCAAAAGTTGTGACATGTTGTCCAGAAAATAGATTATGTCTTCTTGACCAAAAAAATCGTATAAAATCACCTGGTCATTATTTTGATTTGAATTGTTTTCACAGTATGCTCTATACAATTGTGAAACTTCCACCTGCTCTGATTTTTTTGATTTGAGTTAAAGAAGTGCTCCGTAAAAATTATTTACTACTTGTTGTTTTATTTTTCCCAGATTCTTCCTTGTTTTGCGCTTCTTGAGTTTTTGAAATCTTGCACGTGCTTTTTCTTTGCAAGAACCTTTTGGCAATCTTGAGAAATAGTAGCCACTATTGAAAATCTTTGTTTCCAACAAAGGCCAAGTAGAATTAAGTTATTTGAGGCACTAACCACTTTAATCAGTTTACGATGAGTTTCGTATGAAGGGAGTTTTTGAAGTGTGCGAAGGAAGATGATAAGAGAAGATTCAGGAGTGCCAAAAGCTTAAGCTTGGGGATTCCCCCGGCACCCCCAAGAAATAATCAAGAAGACTCAAGCATCTAAGCTTGGGGATGCCCACGTGCATCCCTTTCTTCATAAACAATTATCAGTTCGTCCTTCTCAACACTATATTTTTGTCGCTTCATATGTTATGTGCTTTGCTGGGAGCATCCTGCTCTTTACTTTTCAGTTTTATTTGTTTAGTTTTATTTTGTCATAACAAGTTGGACCCTACCATGCCTTGTTTAGGAGAGAAACACGCTCCACTTTTTCCTAGAATGCTCATAGTTTTCACTTTGATGTTTGTTGAGTGTTCTTTGTTTGTTCTAGATGTTGTCATGTTTAGCTCTTTCCTTTCATGTTTATTTATTTTCTAAGATCTGAGGACTAGAATTTTTAGGACTCTTTAGAGTTGCATGTTTATCTAGTTTTGAGAGTTGGCCTGTTGCACTGAGTGTGTGTCTCAGTTTGAGTAGGTAATCAAGGTTTCTATGCTAAGTTTAGTACTAACTTTTCATAGTTTTCAGGTGTTGTTTCTAGTAATGTTTGGATGGAGATGAGATGTTGATGATGATCTCGATGATGCCCGTGACGATGGTGATGACGATGGCGATGATATCCCCTTCCGGGAAGTGTTCTCCCCGACGGAATCTGCCCGCCGGAGATGCCTTTTCTTCTCTGTAGGTTTCCTCCATGGAGCGGCGGCAGAACTCGCGAAACTCCTCCTTTTTAGTGTTTTTGGATGGCGGTGAATAAATAGGCCAGAGGGGGGAGCCATGGGGTGGCCCCATGGGTCCATGCGGCCACCCAGCGGGGCCAGGGGTGGGGCCACGTGATACACGAGAGATGATAATTGCTTCTCGCCCTTCATTGGTTACCCCAAGTGGAAGGTGAGATGCAGCGTAGAGGCAAGTTTCCCTCGGTGAAGATAACGAGGTTTTAAGATTGTCTCCCGTAGGACTCCGATAATGATAAGTAGGTGGTGAAGTGAACGATGGCGCCGTTCACAACTCAAGGTTGCTTACTTCACCTGGACATGCACACAGACACTAATAACTTTGCTCCTAATGAAGTTCAGAGAGGTTGCAATCTCTCCGGTCTTGTTGTTTACAAAGGATCAAACGCAAGGGATAATGATAATGATGATAGCAACTGAAAGTAAATACGGAAAAACAAATAAGCGTGTAAAAAATGATGAGAATATGGACCGGGGTCCCGTGATGTTCACTAGTGATGTCTCTCTCCCAAACGATGATAAAACTACTATGCGAGGTAAACAAATTACAGACGGAAAATTGACAGGATTATAAATGCACCGCAATGCTAACTATGCTACAAAGAAAGGAAGAGGCTCATAAGCATGGGCAGTACGCCAAAATAAGTAGACTGAAATCCATCTGCATCTACTACTAATCATCCACCTTGAGATATCTATCCAGAACATCTCGCTGATATTAATTTGCGAGCCCCACCCAAAGTGTAAACCCAAAGCAACACACAACTGCATTAAAAAGAACTTTGCGTAAAGTAAAAAATCCTTGCAACCGCGGTTACAAGCACCATTTTTTTCCTCCTTGTGGCAACAACACATCCCCTAGACTCATGTTTCTGTCACTCAAGCGTGTCATCAGGGGGCATGAACCCACAATCGAGCATAACGTTCCCTCTTGGAGTTACTACCTACTACTTGGCCAAAGCAATAAACAGCAACGGAGAACATGCAAGAATTACTTAGGAACAAAAATATAAGAGATAAGAACCAAATATATTACTCTATCGCAATCTGAACATAATCTCATAATCCATCAGATCTAATCAAATTCAGCATAGCAAAAGTAGAAAGATTACATATGTGCCTCGATCATGTAGGGCAGCTCACGACGTCTGAACCATGAAGAACAAAGAGGGGAGGAGAACATCACATAGCTACTAATAACGGACTCATGGTCCCAAGGAAACTACTCACGGCACATCCGGGAAGCGTCCATGGTGGAGGGGAAGCTCCCGGAGGTCGATCCTCCCTCCGGCATGGTGCCAGGAAGGGTCCTGCTGGTGCTCCCGATCTTGGAAACGCGGCGGCGGCGGAACAGAGGCGAGATCGTGAAAAAGGGTTTTGTCCTCGGAAGTTTCACATCACGGGAGTTATATAGGCGAAGGGGGAAGCCAGGGGGGCCTCCAGGGGTCCAGGCGCCCCCCTAGCGCGGCCAAGCCCTAGGCCGCGCCAGCTAGGCACCTGGGGCCCTGGTGGGTCCTACCTGGTCCCCTTTGGGACTCCGGAAGGTTCCTTCACGCTGATTTTTTTTCTGTTTTTCCCGAATTTTTTAGCACTTTTAATATGCGGGAAAACTAAAATAGAAAAACAGAAGAAAATAGAAACTGACACTCGGGTGCACTGAGTTAATAGGTTAGTCCAAATATGATCAAAAGTGTATGAAAGTGTATCTAGATCATAGCAATATCAAACACAACATGCATGGAGCAAGCAGAAATTATCGATACGTTTGGGACGTATCACCGCGCCAGGGGGGCACCTGGGTTCCTGGTGGCCCCCCTCTGGTTCCCGTTTTGCGTGTCCCCTTCATTCTTATGGAAAACAGCCTCTGTCGATTTTCAGGTAATTTGGAGGTCTTCTGATTAAGAAACTCTGCGTCCACTTTTTACCGCTGAATCTTGCGTCTGCTTCTTCGGCATCGGAAAGTTGCAAAATGTGTAAAACAAGCCAAATCAACATAAGAATAGCATCATAACATGAAATATATCAATTAATAGGGGTAAATTACGATATAAAATAGTGATCCATTTTGGACGTATCAATGGCGTGCCAGGATACTGCTTTCTGAAATGGAAAGCCATCTTAGTTTTTCCATGAACAACTAATATTTATCATGTTGCTCAATATTGTAATTGTTTCAGTAAGAATATTGGTTCAATCCTAATGTGGTATGTATTCTACAAGTTCTATTCTAATACTTTTTAATCTCTTATATGGAATGTATACTATTATAAAACTAGGTACTCACTTTCACATCAATATTCAATAATGAAATCATAATTTCCTTTTTTCCTTTTTATGAAATAACAACAGTAAGGATTCATTGTTATTCATAGTGCTGATTGATCTGTTCTTAATTGTACTTCAAGATGAGCTACCAATTTCTCATGCAACGCGCGAGGAATCATCTAGTTAAGGATAGGCATGGGTCATCAGTGAAATAAAAGAGAACTTCGAAATTGTTCCGGAGGGGGGCCAGAAACACTAATAGGAAAAGCCCTTATAGTGGCATCCTTTTTTGCCTTTAGTGGCGCATTATAGATGCGCCACTAAAAACAAGCCACTCATTAGGGCTTAATAGTGGCGCATTTCAAATGCTCCACCCCTAAGAATCTTAGGCGTGGCACATTATGAAATGCGCCACTAATAAGCCCTTAGGGGTGGCGCATTCTGAAATGCGCCACACCTTAGATTCTTAGGGGTGGTTCATTTTGAAGATGCGCCATTATAAAAAAAGAATTTTGAATATGCGCCATTATAAAAAAAGAATGATTTGTCCCGTTCATCTATCCACTTTGTTTGCTTCTTTTTATTCTCTGAATTATTTATCCCGTTCATCTAGGCAATTTTGAATCTAAATTGGAGGATAGAGGAGAGGAGAGGAGAGGATGGAGGGCGCCATGGAGGAAGGGAGGAGGAGGAGGAAGAGCCAAGAAAGGGGAGGAGGAGGAACCTTGGATGAGGATGAGCCATGGAGGAGGGGATGAGGAAGAAAACCCATGGAGGAGGGGAAACCTTGGAGGAGGAGGAGCCATGGAGGAGAGGAGGAGGAAGTAGAAGATCCGTGAAGGAGGGGGAACCTTGGAGGAGGACGAGCCATGGAGGAGGGGAGGAGGATGAGGGCGCCATGGAGAAGGTGGAGAGGAGGATAAGAATGAAGAGATAAGGAGGAGAAGGAGGCTGGCCGGGTATTATATACTCTTATTAGTGGCGCATATTGGAAAATGCGCGACCCTTAAGAATCTTAGGGGTGGCGCACCTAGCAAAATGCGCCACTAATAAGTTTTGAAAAAAATTAAAAAAATTTGGCTTCTAGATCTTTAAAGCATGATAACTTTTTTTGGCCGGATATAACTTTTCGAGTAGATGATTTTTCATATGAAAAACTTTTTCATCGGTGTTCGTATGCAAAAGTTATGCCCATTCTATAAATTCTCGAGAGATTTTGCAAAAAAGGTCAAAATTCATGTTTCTAAATTTTCCTAACAACTAGACCACATATCGCATGGGAATCTCATTTTCTTTTATTTTTCTGACATTTCTATCATTTTATTTTATTTATTTTCAAACTAAAAAGGCGGCCCACAGGGGGGTGTATTTGTATGTTGGGAATTTTCCCCTCACATTTTTAGGTTAGTAGTGGCGGAGATGCAAGATGCTCCACTAATAAGTCCTTAGGGGTGGCACATACCTCCCATAAGCTCTTATTAGTGGTGCATTTTGCAAAATGCGCCACCCCTAAGATTCTTAAGGGTGGAACATTTTGTGAAATGCGCCACGAATAAGCAGATCCAGGCTGTCCCATTCTTAGGGGTGGCGCACTGCTAAAAAATGTGCCACGAATAAGAGCTTATAGGTGGCGCATTTTGAACATGTGCGCCACCCCTTACAAATAGTGGCGCATTACATAAAAATGCGCCAGTAATAAGGATTCCATGTATAGCCTTTTCTCTAGTAGTGAAATAGTTCTGGAGATTTTGATTTGTTCAAAAATATTGTTTAAATATGCTCCATCATCGGTCTACAAGGACCGGGTGGCTTTTGGAGTTGTGCGAGGAACTTCGCGGCATCAAGGATCGCCGAGTAAGACTACATCAACCACGTTCAAGTGGGAACATTTCCCGCTTAACGGACTACATACGGGTATGTTACCAATTTCCCTTCGTTACTTAAATCAGCATAGCATAGATCCTTGGGATTGGGTCTCGTAGCTAGAAATTATTGTTCTTTTGCACTGAAGCCCCAAAAGTGGTATCATGATCAAAGGCTATGCATAGATGTATTTTACATATAGAACATATCGTGGATGTGGGAATCAATTCTCCAATTGTTACCCTCTCGCGTGTACTCGTGTGGCAATGTTCTGATAAAGCGGCCTCGACCATCCTTACGCGTACGCTTACACGAGACTGGTTCCACTCTTGACATATGGCTTATACCATATAAGTGGCTTTGGGGTGTCTGTCTCTCTAACATTAGCGATACGAACATGGTTACAACGGAGGGCCACAAAAGGGGTGTAATAGAGATAATTGTCTAATTGGTGTTGTGGCTGTTTTTCCTAGGATAGAAACGGTTCTCTCTCTAAACCCCATCAGCCACGTAAAACTTTCAAAACATAAAGTAGAGGCATCTAAACTTTAATTTGCAGGGGGCACATAGTCAGTATGATTTATATGTTTATGCATCCAGTTTTTTTATATGTTAGATATACGACAGTAGCATTGTAGGATGACCCCTCACTAAATCCAACAAAGTATCCCATCCTTAGTGAAGCTCCATCTGGAAAGATCTCCATTATGGAGGCACCACGAGTCACTCGGGTCTCAAACATTTTTGCATTCGATTGAGATCAGTGGAGAAATCCTAGCATGTCAAGAAACATGGCATTGCAACGCAACATAAAATAACTAAGGTTATTGTGGCGAGCCTAGCATGTGCAAACATAGCCCTGGGACACAAGATCGAAAGATCAAGCATGAGTCACATAGCCTACCTTGACAATATACAGATGGCCGTGACGATAGGGGGAGGTATAGTTCTCAAGGATCATGTAATCACTAGAAGAAACTATGAGGTATGTTTCGTCCAGAATTGTTTTAGATTAAGTAAAACATGAACTCCTATTATAAACTTAGTCTTCATGTCTTAGAAAATGTCAATGTAGATAATGTCATACCACAAATGTTTGTAAATATGGCTCTTTTATGAGTGATGAAGAACTTTGGTAGATGGGTCTTACTTCATTGATTGGTACCAACAACATAAGAGACATACTCATTAGTAATAACTTGCCAAAAGTAAAACGAGAACTGCTAGGAGATACACCTGATAACTCCGTAATTGAAATAGATGATGATGAGTATCGTACTCACCGTCACTTATTCATGACTGTCCAATACACCATACTTCATTCTATGAAATCTGAACTGCTAGTGCGTGCTAACGACATCAACGCATATGACGTGGTAGATGAACTTAAAAGCACTATGTCCCAAAGCAGAGTTATGGACTATGAGTATATGAACGAAGTTTCTTTCAAATAATGGTGGAAGAAAACACCTTCTAACAAAGTCACTTGGAAAACGTATAAGATACATGAACACCTTGTGTACGACTTGGACTACTAAATAACTAATTATCAGGTACTTTCGTTTCTTATGAATCCTTCTAATGTTCCTAAACATATGATGCTTCCTAAATTAGATACTTTTGTTTTACTTATGAATGAAGGACCTACAATGGACAAGAAGAATGGGCGTTGGAGTGGGATCAAGCATGGAGAAGAAGGAGCACGCGCGGGAAAGGACAATAGAGCTTTCGGTAGTGATTTCCGCACTTTGAATCCACCATAAGGAGTACATGAAGGCTTGTATGAAACATACAAAATGCCACATCATAAATTTTGCCCATAGGCTAGGTGTTCGCCACCTTATTGTTGGGTCAGGCCCGTGTAATTTAGAAATACCACATTATAGGTTGTATTTAGAGTCCGTATGTGTGGGGAAACCAAGGGATCACGAAAATCCCCTCTATTCCCCCATATATACCGCCCTTAGGGCTTCATTTAGACTTGGGTTTTGATTAGATTTAAGTAAGTCATAGAAGCAACTTCGAGTTCTTCGTTTGTATCATCCGACCAGGCCAAGAAAAAATTGGAACCCCAACTTTCATCAATCATTCATCTTATATTCGCAATATCCAGATTGCAATTTTATTTCTTGCTTGTTCTTCGATTGCTTGCAGGAATTAGACCTTCATGGTCAGGTTGACCGTGCATGCGCGGGATCAATAACCTCCTGGAATTGGTTTAGTGATCGCTAAGGCGCAACGTCTTTGCATGTTCGTAGTCGGGTCGTCAAAGTTATCTCCACCATAATCGATCTCCACCATCTCATCGAAACATCGGGACACCTTCGCCTCTATCAAGCGGTATCAGAGCCAGGTTGCTTGGTGAGATTTACCAGTTTTTCGTAGTCTAGATTAGTTATGATTTCAGAACTACAGTCCATGAAAAAGCCAAAAAAATAATAGGGTTAGATCATCACGTCCCAAGACAGTCCTAGCCTTTGTCCGGTTTTCTTTTCAGTAGTTTGCTTTTGTTGAATTTGTGGTTACATCGTTGTGTCGAGTTGCTGATCTTAGTGTCTAGTTTCCCTTAGAGTTTCGAGTTCTGATCACAGTTTGTCACACCGTCGCCGTACACTTTCCATCCATCCTCTGCCACCAATCTGATTCCATATACACCACCACTTACCATCACGAGTCTGATTCCATATACACCACCACTTACCATCACGAGTCCGATTCCATATACACCACCACTTACCATCACGACCCCTGTCCATATACCACCTTGTGTCTTACGTCAGGTTGAGGGAGCACCCGAGACTCTCATAAGTGCGAGTGTTCACTCGAGCACGTGGCTAACCTTTTAGGTGAAGGAGCACCCGGGACTCTTATGATGTACGCTCCCGATGGGAGTAAGATGTTTTTCTTCCTTGGGGAAAAGATCTGAAAGATGGAATCTCTTGGCCTTGATGGTGTACTGCGTACGCCTTGCTGTGATATGACGTTGGCGTGGTCTTCTGCAATTTATTGACCGCTGCGGTCTATCGTGTGAAATGACTTGGCGTTGTCCCGCCAAAATTTTCGCGTCGCGCGATCATGGTCCTCTTTTTGCGCGCGTAGTGGGCGGTGTTGTTACTGCGCCGGTTGGATTTTCCATGCTTTTCGCCTCTGTACGGGATTGTGGCACGTTTTACTGGGCGAAAAGGTTGGCCGGTGGCCCTTCTTGCCAGGCTCTTGAGTTAAATACCATGCGGCCGGGTGAATTGTAGGTTTTACCCAGCCATTGCCTTCCTCCTCTTTCTCTTTTTTCCTTCGTGTTCCTGAGCCTTCATCTTTTCTTCTCTACGTGCTGCTGTGAGATCTATGTCCAAGTGCTCCCGTGCTGCCATCGAGACGGCCAAGATGTCTGGCAAGTGGGAGTGGTCCTCGTTCGGGGCTGAAGATCTGGATGCGTTGGTTGCTGATGGCATGGTGGTGGTGGGCGATGCCCGTCTTCCTGGCGATGAGTCGACTCCAGCGCCGGTGGCGGATGAGCGGGTATGCTTCCAGGCTTTCTTCCACCGTGGGTTTGCTCTTCCGCTGCATCCTTTCATTCGGGGATTGCTGTATTCCTATCGGCTTCAGTTGCATGACCTTACTCCCAATGGGATTTTGCACATTGCGTGTTTTATCACCCTTTGTGAGTCCTTCCTGGGGATTTATCCCCATTGGGGACTTTGGAGACGCCTTTTTAATGTAAAAAGGACGAACTGTGAATACGCCGTGGGTCAAGTGGGTATCTCCATTGGGGACAAACATTCATACTTTGACTTGGAGAAGATCGATTCCGTTAGTGGCTGGCGGAGAGGCTGGTTTTATCTGAAAGATCGCTGCATTGTCGGTCAGCGATTTGGTCTTGCTTCTTTCAATCCGGGCACACGAGTGGTCAGACAACCTTCGTGGTCTCATTCTTTGACTGAGGTGGAGTCGTCTACACTGACTCCATTTTTGGAGAGGATTTCTGTGTTGAAGGATAACTTGACTGGTGGTCAACTTATCTTTGTGTTTGTGGGGAGGCGAGTTCAGCCGTTGCAGCATCGGGATCGCCCTATGTGGCAGTACGAGGGACTCGTTGACTCAACGAGATGCTCGCCTGAAGAGCTAGAACCTGATGCCTTGCTGGCTCGTATCCAACATGTGACCAAGTGCTCTAGTATTTCCGAGATGCGCCTTGTCCTTCCATACGCTTCTGATCATCCTCCGCCGCCGGTTGGTGCCCATGTTCTTTCATTTGTTTGGGCGTGTACTTCGTTTTGTTTTGTTGTTGACATTGCTTGTCTTGCAGGGCCATGCTCCAGTGCCGTGTAATCCTCCGCAGCCAGAAGACGCTGAAATCCATGAAGAGCATGATGCTTCCGTAGCTGGTAATGCTGTGCCGGCTGTTAATGCTGAGATTGTGCTAGTGGAGACCGGAGATAGTGAGGACTTGAGTCCCTTCCGTGTGAAGCGGTCGCGCCCCTTGGATGCTGAAGATCATGCCGCATTAGGTGATGGTGTCCCTTCTGCTGCTCCTTTTGCTGGGCCTTCCCCTTCGGCTGTTGCTCCGGCCCTTCCTCCCAAGAGGGCCAGGCTTGGGAGGTTGGGGCGTCCTTGTGGTGCGCGTGTCGGGTAAGATTCTGCTGAATTAGTGCCCATTTTCTTTTGCCTTGTTCTTGCGACTAATAATGCTTTATTTTTGTAGTGCTGCGCCATCTCCGGCTGCTTCATGCACCAGCGCAGCTGCTACTGATCTGAAATCGACGAGCTCTGGGGCGGCGGCTAAGCGTCCTAAGGACCACTCGACTGCTGCTGGTCAATCTGGGCCGACGGCGACTCCTGCCATTTCGACAGCGGGTGTCTTTACCGGTGTGCCTCCTTTAGGAGTGCCTGGTGCTACTGCTCCTGAGCCCAGGCCGACTGAGCTTTGTCCTCCGTACTTTGGCCGTGTTGATCTGGCGATTGAAGACAAGGCCCGTGCTTTCAATCATGTCTCCAAGCTGGTAAGATGATTCGTGTCTGTGTTGCATCATCATCGGGGGCACGGCAGTGCTCCCGATGGGAGTAGCCCCCGAGGCTAGAAGTAACTGTTTGCAGTTGCTTGTAGTCTTGTCTTTAATTAACACCTAATTTCCTGGTTCTTGCAGCCTGTTTTCCAGCACTGTGAGCGTTTGGTTCTTGATGCTGAGCGTTAGCAACGGGCCCATGAGTCCGCCCAAGATGCCTTATCTGTTATGGATGGTTAGCTTTATTCTTGTGCTGCTGAGATTTTGGGTGCTTCTGTCAGAACCCTCTGTTAGGTAATGTGCTAGGGTTAGCAAGTCTCTTGCATCATGTTAAAATTTCAAAAGAAATCTTTGAAATCAAAATCAAAAAAAAAATGGGAGAAGGAAATCCCCCAGTTGAATTAATTCAAAAGGCCAGATAAAAATCTTCTCCAAAAATTCATGTTAGATTTTTGAAAAGTCTTATAAATGAGTGTGATCACATATCAAGTGATGTGGGACCCACCCCATGCTCATAGATTTTTCAAATATTCAAACAGTGCCATGGAATTAATTAAAAACCCCTATTTGATTTAAAGTTCAAATCATTTGAATTTTAAAAATGTTCAAACTTTACAAGTGGCTAACCTAGTATTTTGTGATGCCACATAAAAAGTTTCAGCATTTAATAAAATGCCTAGCTATTTAATTAGCCCAGCAAAACAAAAGACAGAAAAGAAAACAGAAAAGAAAAAGGGAAAAAGGGCTCGCAGGCAAAAGGGCCCAACTTACCGCGGCAGCCCAACCCAGGGGCAAGCCCGTCTTCTTCCTCGCGCCAGCCAGGCTGCTGCCGCCGTGGCGAGCATGCCGGCGACGCCTGGCCACCTCATGCTTCCCCCGTGCCACATCTTCACGCCTAGAGACGCCCAGGAGCTTCCACGTTCCATTCCCCCCCCTCCACGGACACTCTCCCCGTCTCCCTTGCCGATTTCGTCGACACCCGCGAAGAACGCCAGAGCACGCCGCCGCACCTGCGTGGCCAGTGAGCCTGTCGAACGCCACCGCCGTGTCCATCCTCTTCCTCATCGTCGTTTATGTCTTCCAGTGCAGCGAATCGAACCCGGAGCCCTCCTAGCCGCCGGAATCGAGCTCGAGCCGTCGCCGGACCCGAAGGACGCCATCGTCGATTCCGTCGCCGTCGAGCCACCCCAGCCCTCGCCGCCACCTCCGTCGAGTTCCTGGTGAGCAGGCGGTCCAAACCCCTCTCTCCCCGCCCCTTATCGTTGTCTCCTTGTCGATCCTCCATGGAAGCCGAAGTCCCTCGCCGCCACGGTCGTCGTAGTCGATCACCAGTAAAGCAAACGAGCTCGGGGGCATGTCCACCGTCTTCGCCTTGCTCCTCTGCGTCGATTGCGAGCACCACCGGCTCAAATGGTGCCCCGTAGCCGAGTTCACCTCGAGCTAGCAGCTCCGCCTCCGCTAGGGATCGTCGTCGCCATCAAACCAGTGCCTCCCAGGGCCCGCCCCCACTTGGTTCCATTCGATGCGCAGCACCAAGAGCGAAGTCTCGGTGGTTGCGGCGCTCGATTTGGACCACGGGAGCGCATTTCCGTACAGCGCCGCCGCGGTTCTGGTCACCGGCGGCTAGCCGTCGGCAAGTCCGACGTGGCCGGGGTGGTTAGCCCTAATCCACCCCCTAATGACCCCCAGAGCCGATGACATGTGGGCCCAGCCCCTGACTAAACACTAGATTAAGTTTAAATCGTTTTATTTAAACAGTGAGAGGCTGACAGGTGGGACCCCCTTGTCAGTGGCCCCCTGACGCCAGCATGAAGTCATGCTGACGCCATAAATGAATTTCCAGAATAAATTGAATTAAAGAAATTCCAGAAAACCCAGAAAATAGCCCAAACTTTGGAAATTCATAGAAAATTCATATCAACTCCAAATTGGACAAATAATATATGAAAAATGATCATGACAAAATAAGCTATCCAAATATCCAACTTTCAACTTGGTTTGAGTTGAATTTAAAATGTGATCAGTAGAATTTTCTATTTGATTTAAATGGAATTAAATCAAATTCAATTCAAAAGTTTTTGCAACTTGAACCATGGCAACATGCTACATTTCACTTACACATCAGAGGCATATCATACACATTTTCCAAATGATTCAAATTGATCAATCAATGTCACATGTAACTTGACTAAGTTTGAATTCAAATTGGAGTTTGAATTTGCAATTCAATTTGCAATATACTCCATTTAAATGGAATTGCCTCACACATCAAAGCATATACATCAAGATTCAACCTTCCATCATGTGATTGTGCATTGTATTTACTTTGCTACCTTGTTTGTTGTTTGTCGAGTAGAGGTGGAACCGGAGCAGGAGGCTTCCCCCTTCGTTGAAGACCTCGAACCCGAACCTCGTCAGCAAGGCAAGCAAACCCCCATTGATCATGTCGTTAAAATCCCACTTCCCTCTCATGTCTCGCTTATGCATTGTTTAGGATGATCACCATGATAACATTTCTACTGCATAATTGAACCCATACCCTTTGCATGACCTATCATCTTGTCACAGTAGTAAGCAAACCACAATCCTAGCAGATGTAGAAGTTGGTTGATATCATGTGGCCCCTGCAACTGTTACTGATTATTGCATGCTTAGTAGTACAATGAGGTTGCTTATGATGTGAGTCGGGATGATGATAAACATGGTGTTGATGAAAGTGAAATGTGTTGGTGAATCTACTCTAATACAAGGTGAACGATGAGAGGCTGTGTAGGAGTACACAGTGGTTTGTCTCGTTGAACACCGCCTTAAGTCCGAGTTCTTGTGTGGTGATCCAAGAAGAAGAGTACAACCACACATTGGGCTCACTGACCCCTCTCGACCTAGTACCTCACCCCGTTCGAACCCCAGGAGTCGCATTAGTTCGGAGTTTTGGTAGGGCTGTGGCACGGTCTGCGAACTGGATGAACGGCTTTTCAAGACCGGCTTGGGACCCTGCACACATCGTTTGAGGCTGTACTGGAACCTCGGTCGGACTTCCATACGGATCCCCCTCAGATAGGCGACTCTCTGGACTAGAACGGAGCTATGGGCGAAGTGTCGTGGCAACATCCTCGCCGGTACCCGCTTGAAGGGTCCCACTCCCAGGCGGTAACTGATGAGTGTGTGTGTGTAGCGGTACACCCCTGCAGGGTTAACAAAACTATTCGAATAGCCGCGTCCGCGGTTAAGGACTTCTTGGAAAGCTTAGCTTGATTATTAGACAACTTGAACTGGATACTTCTAAAACACACCAAGATAAGCGTGAGTGCTATGGGGTGCTTCTCGTGGGGAAGTCGAGGAAGTAACCATAGTGGTGTAATTGGTTGAAGAGATGTAGTGGACTCGTGTACGCTTCTTACCTCAAGTCTGGTACTCGTAGTTCAGGACTAGCCAAGTCAAAGCTGGCACTTCTGCAAGTGAAACCCCACCTCCCTTTACCTTGATACATATGCATGAGTAGTATAGCTCCTATGTAATTCTTGCTGAGTACGATTTTGTACTCACGTTTGTTTAATCTATGTTTTAGATGAACCCACTGACCCCGATGGTGACCTCTACCCGAAGCTCGAAGAATGAAGACTCAGACCAAGACCAAGCTAGTGTAGTCCCAGTCAGACGACTGGTTCCCTCGTGGAGGGCTTGTTTTTAGATAAGGCTTCTCTAAGCCATTTGTTAAACTTGTCTGTACTCAGACCTACTTTGCTTCCGCTTGTCTGTTGTAATGTTGGATCACATGCTTGTGATCTCTGTGTGCACTCTGTAAGAGTTATCAATAAAGATGTATACATTGTAGAGAATTGCAATGATACCTGCTGTTCATACTAGACATGTGTGTTGCGTGTATGTTTATAACATGCATGTATTTGTATGGGTTTTCGAGACATTAGTTGTGATCTGGCTGGCGGTCTTTTACACACCAAGTGGCCCTTAGATGTGCGCAGCTTGGGGCATCGCGATGCGATTGCTCGAGACTCCGTCTCGTGCACACTTTGATGTATGATCGAGCCCGCCCTAGACCCCGACTAAGTGATCGGGCTGGAGTAAGTCTATGTAAGGGTTATAATACAATCGATAGTATGGTTGAGGCGACTTGTCTATGAGTACGGGAGTTCACCACCCATATCATTTAGACGATGAGGACCCATTTCAGTTGATCATCCGTCCTGGATGGGATGCCCCTCATGTTCGATGCTTTCCGAGAACGTTCTGTGCTTGGCCTTGTCTGCTTAGACAAGTGGGTACGATTCTCGGCTCTCCATATGATTGTGTTGTAGCGAGGCTTGCATACGCTAACCCCGGGTCCCGACAGACTTGGTATCAGAGCAGGACTGACTGTAGGATTATCAGCCTTGGCCGAAGTCGAGTCTAGCCTTCCATAGTTATATAGTTACTCTGGGTATATAAGGGAACAACGTAAGGCTTCTTTTTTCTCCTTACCCTCATCGATCTGAGTTCTGAGTCACCCTCATCTTATTCTACGGGAAGATAGGACTAGGCTCACCTCTGTCTTACTAGAACATCTCGTTGCTTGCCTCCTTATAGTCGTAGGATGGTTGTGGTTGTCCAGAGTCTCCGTATTTTGAGTTCCTTGAGGAAGTTCTGTCCAATATCCTCGAGGTTGTCTTGTTTTTCCATCCCGGTGTAGCCGTTATGCTGCCGGAATTATCCCGTGTTTCTTTGAATCATTGCCTTTGCATTATAGTCTTCTCCTTCTGAAATCATATCCTTTTATCCTTGACTCCATCGTACAACCTGTTCTGATTGTTGATTTTATCACACAGGATGTCAGGTGGAACTCGTAGTGCTGTTCTTCGGAATCGAGACCGTGATCGGAATCGAAATGATGATGAACCTCCAACCCCGCCTTCTGCGGCGGAAATCATGATGGAAGCCGAGCGGAATAGACATGATCAAACACGCCTTCTGGAGCTCATCGAGCAGAATACCGCCACCATCGTAATGTGGTGGTCAGCATTCAGGACTTCATCCTCCTCAAGCCACCGGTATTCCGATGTTCTTCTGAGCCCCTTGAAGCTGATGATTGGCTCCGTTCCATCGAGCGTAAGCTTGATACTGCACATGTTGCTCCCGATGACCGAGTTGTTTTCGCGGTATACTTCTTGGAAGGTGCTGCTCTTCAGTGGTGGGAGAACTATGTTGCAATGCAGCCAGATGGTCACGTAGTGACTTGGCAAGAGTTCTGTGTTGCCTTTCGAGGGTACCACATTCTGGACGAGTTGATGGAGCGCAAGAAGGAAGAGTTCTGCAATCTGAATCAAGGAGAGATGTCCATCCATGAGTATGTGAGAGAATTCAACCGTCTTGCTCGTTATGCCCAAGATGAGATCGCCACCGATGCCAGAAAGCAGGCAAGGTTCCGCAAGGGACTTAGCCCCATCCTCCGTCATGATCTCAACCTCATCGAATTTGCCACCTTTGAGGATTTAGTCAACAGATCCTTCAGAGCTGAGCATGGCAATGAAGTTTTCGAGAAGTCTCGCAAGCATGCTCTTGAGCTTGCACCTTCTTCCAGTTCACGCCCTCAGAAGCGCATGATCTGGATTCCTAACAGTTTGTTTCCCCAAAACAACCCACCGAGGCCATCCCTTGTGCCGCCTCGCCCACCAGCTCCACCAAACAACCCAGCTCCCCGCACTATCTTTGGAGCCTGCTTTAGATGTGGCCAGCCTGGTCACTATTCTCGTGAGTGCCCCGTCAGTCAGAATGCTCCACCCCATGCCAAAGGAAACCCCACTGTTCGTGCCAGACCACACCCGAAGTTTTCCACCGCTAAGCCATCCACCTCAGAAAATCTTGGACGTGTGAACCAAATCTCTGTTGAGGAAACTGATGGTACTTCTGACGTCATTCTTGGTACGCTCCCAGACAATTTTTTTCCCACTTCTGTTCTTTTCGATCCAGGGGCATCTCACTCATTCATGTCGGAGAGTTATGCACTTCGGCATGATGTATCCTTTGAAGAAATGTTCACCCCTATGATCATTCCAACTCCTGGTTCCAAGTGGCGAACTAATAGAGTAAGCCATGGCAATCAAATTGCAATTGAGGGTTTAGTATTCCTTGCTTCACTCATAGCCCTCAAGTCTTCAGACATTGATGTCATCCTTGGTATGGATTGGTTATCAAGACAACATGCTTTTCTTGATTGTAAATCCAAGTCAGTTAGACTTACACATCCTTCAGGCCAGACAATAGTTTACTCCTCACCAAGACCAAGAACCCACGTGCATTCTTTGAATGTGCTTCCCCTTCCCGACCTTGAAGATGTTCCGATGGTTCGTGACTTCCCGGATGTCTTTCTTGAAGAGCTGCCGGGCATGCCACCCAACAGATGTGTAGAGTTCATAGTGGATCTTGCCCCAGGAACCGCACCAATTTCAAGACGGCCATACAAAATGGCCCCACGTGAGTTAGCTGAGCTTAAAACCCAACTGGAAGCTTTGTTGGAAAAAGGCTTCATCCGCCCTAGCTCATCGCCATGGGGTTGCCCCGTTCTATTCGTAACGAAGAAAGATGGAACAGAAAGGATGTGCGTAGACTATCGCCCGCTAAATTTAGCGACGATAAAGAACAAGTACCCAGTGCCCAGGATCAATGATCTTTATGATCAACTTGCAGGATGCTCTGTCTTCTCCAAGATGGATTTGAGATTAGGCTATCATCAAATCAAGATCCGAAACGAGGACATTCCCAAGACGGCTTTCACTACTCGTTATGGTCTTTACGAGTTCACCGTCATGTCCTTCGGTCTAACCAATGCCCCCACCACTTTTTCACACATGATGAACTCGATCTTCATGGAGTATTTGGACAAGTTCGTCGTGGTTTACCTCGATGACATCCTTATATACTCGAAGAACGAAGAAGAACATGCCGAGCATCTAAGGCTGGTATTGATGAAACTTAGAGAGCATCGCCTGTATGCTAAATTCTCCAAGTGTGAATTTTGGCTACCAGAAGTGACCTACTTAGGCCACGTGATTTCTGCAAAAGGCATTGCTGTAAATCCCGAGAGAGTTCAGGACGTCCTTGACTGGACTCCACCTGAATCGGTTAAGCAAGTTAGGAGTTTTCTTGGCCTAGCCAGCTATTGCCGTCGCTTCGTCGAGAACTTTTCTAAAGTTCCAAAGCCTCTAACTGGACTCCTCAAGAAAGATAAGAAATTCCTATGGACTCCCAAGTGCGATGAAAGCTTTAAAGAGCTAAAAAGAAGATTGACTTCTGCACCCGTGCTTGCACCTCCAGACAATAAGAAGGATTTCGAGATCTATTGTGACGCATCACGGCAAGGGTTAGGATGCATACTTCTGCAAGATCGACATGTGGTAGCTTATGCTTCACGCCAGTTGCGGCCACATGAAGAGAACTATCCTACCCATGACCTTGAACTCGCTGCCGTAGTTCATGCCCTAACAACTTGGCGACATTACCTTCTTGGTAACCGTTGCGAGATCTATTCCGACCACCAAAGCCTCAAATACATTTTCACCCAGCCAGATCTTAATATCAGGCAAAGACGCTGGATTGAGTTGATAAAAGATTACAACGTAGTAATTTCTTACACCCCAGGCAAAGCCAATGTCATGGCTGATGCACTAAGTCGTAAGTCGTATTGTAACAACCTCATGTTACAACAGTATCAACCACTTCTTCATGAGGAATTTCGAAAGCTCAACCTCAAGATTGTTCCTCGTGGATCTCTTTTCAACTTGGTGGCGAAACCAAACCTTGAGGATCAAATCATAGTTGCCCAAAGACGTGCACGAGGTGTACGCCGGATCAAGGAGAACATTGCTAGCGGAGTTGCTAAATGTTTCTCCACAGATAGTAAAGGAACGGTATTCTTTGGAAATCGTTTGGTAGTACCTAAGAACAGGGAACTAAGGCAACTCATCCTCAAAGAAGCCCATGACACACCCCTCTCGATTCATCCCGGTAGCACAAAAATGTACGGAGATCTACGCCAGAGATTTTGGTGGACTAGGATGAAGAGAGACATTGGTCAATTTGTTGCCGAATGTGATGTTTGTCGTCGCATTAAGGCAAAACATCAAAGACCTGCTGGTACACTTCAACCTTTGTCTATTCTCGAGTGGAATGGGGACAAAGTCGGTATGGATTTCATCACCGGCTTTCCAAAAACCCAGAAAGGAAACAATGCCATCTTCGTTGTCATAGATAGGCTTTCCAAAGTTGCTCACTTCCTTCCGGTTCGCGAGTCTATAACTGCTAGCCAGTTAGCGGACTTGTACGTCTCTAGAATTGTATCCCTTCACGGTGTTCCTTTGGAGATCAATTCTGATCGCGGTAGCCTTTTCACCTCTAGATTTTGGGGAAGCTTTCAGAGTGCTATGGGAACTCATCTCTCCTTTAGTACAGCTTTCCATCCTCAGTCTAGCGGTCAAGTCGAAAGGGTTAACCAAATTCTTGAAGAAATGCTCAGAGCTTGTGTTATCTCATTCGGAAAGAATTGGGAGAAATCGCTGCCATTCGCCGAATTTGCTTATAACAATAGTTTTCAATCTAGTTTGAACATGGCTCCTTTTGAACTCCTATATGGACGACGATGTCGAACACCACTAAACTGGTCAGAAACCGGTGAAAGACAATTCATTGGACCGGACATGATCAAGGAAGCAGAAGAGCAAGTTCGAATTGTTCGTGAGCAATTGAAAGCCGCACAGTCTCGTCAGAAAAGCTACTATGATCGTCATCATAGGCAAGAAAGCTACAATCTGGATGAGAAGGCTTACCTCCGGGTTACTCCTCTGAAGGGAACCCAACGTTTCGGTATCAAAGGCAAATTGGCCCCACGTTACATCGGACCTTTCCGCATTCTTGCCAAACGTGGAGAAGTTGCCTACCAACTTGAACTACCCCCGCACCTTTCCCGAGTACATGATGTATTCCATCTGTCCCAACTCAGGCGTTGCTTCAAGGACCCCATTCGCGAAGTCAACCATGAAACGCTTGATCTCCAAGATGACCTTTCTTATCGAGAATACCCCATTCGTATTCTTGATTCCGCAGAGCGTGTCACTCGTCGTCAGAAGATTAGGTTTCTGAAAGTGCAATGGTCACACCACTCTGAGAGAGAAGCTACGTGGGAAAGAGAAGACCGCCTCAGTGCCGAGTATCCCTCCTTCCTCCCGCAGACTTCTGAATCTCGGGACGAGATTCTGTTGAGTGGGGGCGAGTTGTCAGAACCCTCTGTTAGGTAATGTGCTAGGGTTAGCAAGTCTCTTGCATCATGTTAAAATTTCAAAAGAAATCTTTGAAATCAAAATCAAAAACAAAATGTGAGAAGGAAACCCCCCAGTTGAATTAATTCAAAAGGCCAGATAAAAATCTTCTCCAAAAATTCATGTTAGATTTTTGAAAAGTCTTATAAATGAGTGTGATCACATATCAAGTGATGTGGGACCCACCCCATGCTCATAGATTTTTCAAATATTCAAACAGTGCCTTGGAATTAATTAAAAACCCCTATTTGATTTAAAGTTCAAATTATTTGAATTTTAAAAATGTTCAAACTTTACAAGTGGCTAACCTAGTATTTTGTGATGCCACATAAAAAGTTTCAGCATTTAATAAAATTCCTAGCTATTTAATTAGCCCAGCAAAACAAAAGACAGAAAAGAAAACAGAAAAGAAAAAGGGAAAAAGGGCTCGCAGGCAAAAGGGCCCAACTTACCGAGGCAGCCCAGCCCAGGGGCAAGCCCGTCTTCTTCCTCGCGCCAGCCAGGCTGCTGCCGCCGTGGCGAGCATGCCGGCGACGCCTGGACACCTCCTGCTTCCCCCGCGCCACATCTTCACGCCTTGAGACGCCCAGGAGCTTCCACGTTCCATTCCCCCCCTCCACGGACACTCTCCCCGTCTCCCTCGCCGATTTCGTCGACACCCGTGAAGAACGTCGGAGCACGCCGCCGCACCTGCGTGGCCAGTGAGCCTGTCGAGCGCCACCGCCGTGTCCATCCTCTTCCTCGTCGTCGTCTACGTCTTCCAGTGCAGCGAATCGAACCCGGAGCCCTCCTAGCCGCCGGAATCGAGCTCGAGCCGTCGCCGGACCCAAAGGACGCCATCGTCGATTCCGTCGCCGTCGAGCCACCCCAGCCCTTGCCGCCACCTCCGTCGAGTTCCTGGTGAGCAGGCGGTCCAAACCCCTCTCTCCCCGCCCCTTATCGTTGTCTCCTTGTCGATCCGCCATGGAAGCCGAAGTCCCTCGCTGCCACGGTCGTCGTAGTCGATCACCAGTAAAGCAAACGAGCTCGGGGGCATGTCCACCGTCTTCGCCTTGCTCCTCTGCGTCGATTGCGAGCATCACTGGCTCAAATGGTGCCCCGTAGCCGAGTTCACCTCGAGCCAGTAGCTCCGCCGCCGCTAGGGCTCGTCGTCGCCGTCAAACAAGTGCCTCCCAGGCCCCCCCCCCCCACTTGGTTCCATTCGATGCGCAGCACCAAGAGCGAAGTCTCGGTGGTTGCGGCGCTCGATTTGGACCACGGGAGCGCCTTTCCATACAGCGTCGCCGCGGTTCTGGTCACCGGCGGCTAGCCGCCGGCAAGTCCGATGTGGCCGGGGTGGTTAGCCCTAATCCACCCCCTAATGACCCCCAGAGCCGATGACATGTGGGCCCAGCCCCTAACTAAACACTGGATTAAGTTTAAATCGTTTTATTTAAACAGTGAGAGGCTGACAGGTGGGACCCCCTTGTCAGTGGCCCCCTGACGCCAGCATGAAGTCATGCTGACACCATAAATGAATTTCCATAATAAATTGAATTAAAGAAATTCCAGAAAATCCAGAAAATAGCCCAAACTTTGGAAATTCATAGAAAATTCATATCAACTCCAAATTTGACAAATAATATATGAAAAATGATCAGGAGAAAATAAGCTATCCAAATATCCAACTTTCAACTTGGTTTGAGTTGAATTTAAAATGTGATCAGTAGCATTTGCTATTTGATTTAAATGGAATTAAATCAAATTCAATTCAAAAGTTTTTGCAACTTGAACCATGGCAACATGCTACATTTCACTTAAACATCAGAGGCATATCATACACATTTTCCAAATGATTCAAATTGATCAATCAATGTCACATGTAACTTGACTAAGTTTGAATTCAAATTGGAGTTTGAATTTGCAATTCAATTTGCAATATACTCCATTTAAATGGAATTGCCTCACACATCAAAGCATATACATCAAGATTCAACCTTCCATCATGTGATTGTGCATTGTATTTACTTTGCTACCTTGTTTGTTGTTTGTCGAGTAGAGGTGGAACCGGAGCAGGAGGCTGCCCCCTTCGTTGAAGACCTCGAACCCGAACCTCGTCAGCAAGGCAAGCAAACCCCCATTGATCATGTCGATAAAATCCCACTTCCCTCTCATGTCTCGCTTATGCATTGTTTAGGATGATCACCATGATAACATTTCTACCGCATAGTTGAACCCATACCCTTTGCATGACCTATCATCTTGTCACAGTAGTAAGCAAACCACAATCCTAGCAGATGTAGGAGTTGGTTGATATCATGTGGTCCCTGCAACTGTTACTGCTTATTGCATGCTTAGTGGTACAATGAGGTTGCTTATGATGTGAGTCGGGATGATGATAAACATGGTGTTGATGAAAGTGAAATGTGTTGGTGAATCTACCCTAATACAAAGTGAATGATGAGAGGTTGTGTAGGAGTACACAGTGGGTTGTCTCGTTGAACACCGCCTTAAGTCCGAGTTCTTGTGTGGTGATCCAAGAAGAAGAGTACAACCACACATTGGGCTCACTGACCCCTCTCGACCTAGTACCTCACCCCGTTCGAACCCCAGGAGTCGCATTAGTTCGGAGTTCTGGTAGGGCTGTGGCACGGTCTGCGAAGTGAATGAACGGCTTTTCAAGACCGGCTTGGGACCCTGCACACATCGTTTGAGGCTGTACTGGAACCTCGGTCGGACTTCCATACGGATCCCCCTCAGATAGGCGACTCTCTGGACTAGAACGGAGCTGTGGGCGAAGTGTCGTGGCAACATCCTCGCCGGTACCCGCTTGAAGGGTCCCACTCCCAGGCGGTAACTGATGAGTGTGTGTGTGTAGTGGTACACCCCTGCAGGGTTAACAAAACTATTCGAATAGCCGCGTCCGCGGTTAAGGACTGCTTGGAAAGCTTAGCTTGATTATTAGACAACTTGAACTGGATACTTCTAAAACACACCAAGATAAGCGTGAGTGCTATGGGGTGCTTCTCGTGGGGAAGTCCAGGAAGTAACCATAGTGGTGTAATTGGTTGAAGAGATGTAGTGGACTCGTGTACGCTTCTTACCTCAAGTCTGGTACTCGTAGTTCAGGACTAGCCAAATCAAAGCTGGAACTTCTGCAAGTGAAACCCCACCTCCCTTTACCTTGATACATATGCATGAGTAGTATAGCTCCTATGTAAGTCTTGCTGAGTACGATTTTGTACTCACATTTGCTTAATCTATGTTTTAGATGAACCCACCGATACCGATGGTGACTTCTACCCGAAGCTCGAAGAATGAAGACTCAGACCAAGACCAAGCTAGTGTAGTCCCAGTCAGACGACTGGTCCCCTCGTGGACGGCTTGTTTTTAGATAAGGCTTCTCTAAGCCATTTGTTTAACTTGTCTGTACTCAGACCTACTTTGCTTCGCTTGTCTGTTGTAATGTTGGATCACATGCTTGTGATCTCTGTGTGCACTCTGTAAGAGTTATCAATAAAGATGTATACATTGTAGAGAATTGCAATGATACCTGCTGTTCATACTAGACATGTGTGCTGCGTGTATGTTTATAACATGCATGTCTTTGTATGGGTTTTCGAGACCTTAGTTGTGATCTGGCTGGCGGTCTTTTATACACCAAGTGGCCCTTAGATGTGCGCAGCTTGGGGCATCGCGATGCGATTGCTCGAGACTCCGTCTCGTGCACACTTTGATGTATGATCGAGCCCGCCCTAGACCCCGACTAAGTGATCGGGCTGGAGTAAGTCTATGTAAGGGTTATAATACAATCGATAGTATGGTTGAGGCGACTTGTCTATGAGTATGGGAGTTCACCACCCATATCATTTAGACTTGTGTGCGGACGATGAGGACCCATTTCAGTTGATCATCCGGCCTGGATGGGATGCCCCTCACGTTCGATGCTTTCCGAGAACATTATGTGTTTGGCCTTGTCTGCTTAGACAAGTGGGTACGGTTCTCGGCTCTCCATATGATTGTTTTGTAGCGAGGCTTGCATACGCTAACCTCGGGTCCCGACAGCTTCGTCTTTTGTTCTGAGTATTGTCTTTGCCTCGCAGGTCGTCGCCAGGCTGCCAAGAAACAAGCCGAAAAGGCGGAAATGACTGTTTCCTTTCTCGAGGCTGCCTTGGCGTCCAAGGAGGCGGAGTTGCATGGTCATCATGAGGAGCTGGTTCGCCTTCGCCAGGCTGAGGATGCTGATGCCCCACAGGCGTAAGGGATCGAGATAGTCTTTGCAGGTAAGTGTCACATCCCTACTTTTATTACCTTGTTATTAGAGTAGCCAAAAATTAGGGGTAACAAAAACTTTGCTTGGTTGAGATGTGATAATAGTAAAAGTGACATATCATACCTGCTTGTTACTTGTTTTGTTTGGCTATGCTTTGCCTTGATTGCTATGCCCTGTCTTGCCATGCTTAATTTTGCTTTTCCTTATGATGTTGCCTTTCCATGACTAAAGAATCAACCTAAATAGTGGTACAAACTCACAGCACCAAACCTCAAACAACCACATTTAGTGACCCATAAATAATTAAAGCCAATAAAATGACTCCCAAATAAATGCTTGTCTTTATGAAAATTCACTATTTAAATAATTAAAAATATCTCTATAGCAAAAGATATTTAATTAAAATATTTAATTTGTTCTAAATGATTATTTGCTATTAATATAATAGTAATAATATTATAAACATTATTAAATATTCTATAATTTCCAAAAACATTTATGATAATAATTCTGTAAGTTTTAAAAGTATTTAGAAGATTTGGGTTTGAAACTTTTATTCAAACTTAAATAAAAACAGAAGTAGAATTTGCAACACAATTACTAGCAGTACAAAAAAAAGAGGGCACCCACCCTCTGGGCCGCAGCCCATCTCTCTCTCTCTCTCTCCCTTACCAGCCTGCATGGAACCCTCCCTCCTCTAACGTCACCCCCAGGTTTCCCCGGTGACGCAAGCCCTCGCCACCGCTTGGACTGGCCAGTAGGCGAGGAGGCCGGAGCGCCCGCACCCCTCCCCTCCTCGCTATAAAACCCCACCCCCAGCGCCCCTCCTCACCTCACTCCACTCCACCCGATCACCACAGCCCGCTCCACCCCACCCCTCGACAGAAGCAGCAGAAGAAAAGACCGAGGGAAGAAGAGAAGGAGGAGGAAGAAGAAGAGAGGAGGAGCAGGCTGCTCCAAGAGAGCGCCCGCAGGGGGAGGACGGCCGAGCAGGAGGACGGCAGAGCAGGAGGCCGACGCGCCTCTGCCTCGCCTCACCGTCAACGCCGGCGAGCACCGGAGCCCCCTCACCCGGGCCTAGCTCAAGCCGTTCGTCTACCCCGAGCTCGACTTCAACCCCGTCGCCCCGGCCGCCGTATTCTTCAAAAACGGACCGCCCTCGCCATTCTCTACGCCCGCAGCCCCTCCACGCCGCCCGTCGCCGCCTGAGGAGTCCCCGGTGAGCCGCCCGAGCTCCCTACTTTCCGCCACGAGCGCCGCCGTTCCCTGCGTTGCATGCCCCCCCTTTTTCGCAAAAATGGAGCCCCCAGGTCGCCCCTACCTCCGCCGCCCCATGCCGCCGGTCGCCGGCCACCGGAGGGCTGCCGGCAAGGCCAGGCCGCCCCCTGGACACCATCGGAGCCCCTCCCGAGCTCCAGCCCGCCCGAGCTGGAAGAAGGGCCCCTGGACGTCCGATCTTCCCAGATCAAACGGCCCAGGGAGCCCCATACCCCTTCGTTTAAAAAAAACTTACTGCTGCTCTGGGCTCGGCCCGTTTAAAAAAAAGGAAACAGTGCCCGTGTGCACCAAATAGCCATGGGCCGGCTATCTTTTTTTTCATTTTTCATAAACTGCAGCACTTAAATAATTCTAAACAAATAACCGTAGCTCAGAAAATTATGAAATAAATTTTGTGTGCCTTAGAAAATTGTGTTTTATTTTTCTGTATATGTTTAGAATAATTTTTATGCAGTATCAAATTAATTGCTTTAGTTTAAACTAGTTAATTGTGCTTTTTAGCAGCTAAGAATAGTTTTAATCAAATCACTGTTAACCCTAAAAATGTAATGTTGATATGTATATACTCCTATGAATATTCTTGATTTTTCTGTATGTGTAGAATATTATTTGGCTTAAATAAATTTGTGACCCTTTTTATTATTATTATTATTATTATTATTATTATTGCTAGTTATTTCCTTTGTATCTTATGTTAATACTATTTGGTTGTTAGTTTATTATTAAACTAGCATATGGTCAGTATGTTGTTGCTATGAACTTGGTTATGGAAATAAAACAAGTTAATAAGTTGTTAATGAATAACTTAACATAACTCAAGTTAAGAATTGCTTTAATATACTCTTGTTGTGGTAATCCTCTTAAATTTATTCCAATGCCTTGTTGAGATATTCAACCTTGAAGTGTTGATTTAGTATTTCAATGCTAGTACAAATTGTTCCTTAAATTACTTGTTGATTGATTGTAAAGTTGAGTGTTGTGTGCCTTGTTTGTTTTTGCCTGGTTGTAATGGTGAATTTGTTCTTCCGCAACGTGTAGACGATACGCCGTACGTTGCAGGTGAAGACTCCTCCCTTGCCACCGAAGAAGCCGATCCAGGGTACATCGTCGAGGAAGGCAAGCCACCGTCAAAACTCAAACTCCGCTTTACCCATTTTTACTTTCTTTGTATCATTTATATTGTATCATGCTAGTATTATATTCATATGGTTTGGGATTGTATTAGTTATATTAGAAAAACTCCACACCACCCCATAGCCTACCTATTTGGAAAAAACTAAGTAGAACCCCGATGTTCCCGGCATTCTGTCGAGACCATCACTCAGCTCTAGTATTTAGCACTACAAAACAATTTGGAAAGTCATACTTCATCCTATTTGGTACGGCATTCACCTAAGAAGGTGGTATAGCCGGGATTGTGGAACATCGTCGGACATGGACAAAGTCTGGAGGAACTCTCTATTTGTGCCTCCAAAATCTAGCATTACAGTACAACCACTATACTCTGGTATGGGACAGGGCTAGTTGGAAGCTTGTTTGTCTTAGTACGGGGGTCCTATAACTACACATGGATGCGTGATTCCACAAATCCGATAGCCCTCGAAGTCGATGGGTGAAATTTGCTAGGCTTAGTGTCGGAAGGAACCTTGGTGCTCTTCGACTACGGTGCAGGCTTGGGTCAGAGAGGAGCATGACCTGTCACACGGAAAGTCCATGCAGTACGCAAGGGGTGGATTCACCTGTACTAGGGCAGACAAGGGGAAAACTAAGGTCGATTATCCGAGACCCGCATACTGAAGTATGAAGATCCGTGGGGACACACGCCGGATGTATCGAATGTGGTGGGTAAAGTGTACAACCTCTGCAGAGTGTAAATCTATTCGAGTAGCCGGAGTCCACGGTCATGGACAGCTAGTGAGGACACACTTTGTGGGGAATAGATGAGAAAGCCGGTACCAAGTTTATGGTTCGCGACGATGATGTTGTTATTGGAAAAAGGTTGGACTTGAGTTATCCAAGTACTTTGTGGAGAAATAAAATCTGCCAAGTGTTAAAATTTTGCCAACTTAATAATGATCTTGAGTAGATAGAAAATCCCTATGAAAAACTCCACCATATGGCCATCCTATTATTTTCGTATGCAAAACTTTGTTTCTTTCTTTAGGTGGTTTGCGAGTACTTTGTATGTACTCACGGCTTTGTCCCTGGTTATTCCATCGGCCAGGCTTGGAGGAGCAGGTATATGATGATGATGCTACCGGCGACTACTAGGACGTGTTATGCTCTGATCTACCCTGTGGATTGTGTCGCCCCTGCCTTTGATGCTTTTGTTTTTCCGCTGCTATTTGAGCCCGATGAGGCCATGTAAGACTTTATTGATGTATGACTTGTATTCGGTATTGTATGAACATTGAGACTATGACACCATGTCGAGTTGCGTGTCATGCGAACTGATCATGGGAGCATGACTGTATACGCAACTGGTCGCTTCGGACATATAGTCCGGGGTGCCCACAGACTTGGTATCAGAGCCTCTGTTCAGACCATAGCAGCCTAGTTAGGTTGGTCGGTAGATAGGATGGGGGGAAATCAAAAACTATTTTCTAAACTAAAGAGATGGTCAAATGCATAGTATAGAATGCTTACCTCTCTTATCCCCTCTATAGTAAACTATTAAATGTTTTACTATGTTAAAATTTTGCACACTTGTCATCTAACTTAAACTCTTAAAACTTGTAGATGGCTGGAGTTCCTGTGCACCACCTCCAGCTGGCTCAGGCTGGGAAGACGCCCTTTGCTCAGGATCTGATGGATCTGCTTGCGCTCGTTCACCGCCCAGCTGCGGAGTTCAGGGCTTTCCAGATCACTAGTGGAGAGGATACCGAGCTTCGCCTGATTGTGCGGTGTAAGCTCCGAGGTTCGGAGGTGACTCCACGGTCGGATCCCATCAGCTTCACGGTGTACGCTCGTACCTGGGAGGAGGGTCTGGGCCGAGCTTGCCAGGAGGCGATTGCTCGCCTTGTGAGGTTTCACCAGTACGAGCTGGGTACCACGCGGTTCCGTCACTACGGGATGCCCGATGGTGAGGGAGATCCCACTCCTGGTGTGCTTCACCCGGTCCTGAGGGACCACTTGTTCGCTCTAGAGACACACCTGGCTCTGACTCAGGCTCAGCTGGATGAGGTCCGGGTCAAACATGACTACAACCTCCAGACCGAGGGTCCCGCTCCCGTCGCCCCCATCGAGCTGGAGACTCGGGACAAGATTATCAAGGAGCTGCAGGACAAGGACGCCAGTCTGTAGGAGAGTAACAAGATGCTGAGGAAGAAGACCAGGAGCCTGAAGCGCAAGTGCGACGACCTGGAGGATGAGATTGATAATCTGGATGATGGCGAGGACATCCAGAAGGGGGAGAACGCTCATATCAGTGATGATGAGGACTGGATGGATGAGGAGTACGAGGAGGTTCCGGACACTGATGATGAGGACTTCATCGATGATCGCGATGAGGATGAGCTCTAGGCGTCGTTAGTTGTTGGATGCCCTTTTGGAAATTGCGTTAGACGTTGCATGTGTGGTTGGTTACCTATAAGACTTGATTATGTATGAGACTTATGCTATCGTTATGCTACCATGTGGTGATTTCTAGTTGCATGATTATTACCTATTTTTTATAAGTCTTGCTTGTGTGTGATAAATCGATTGTTAGGGAATTACCCCCTTGTAGACTAAATTCCCTCTTATCTTGCGCACCAACCTCAGGATGCCGAGAAGCTCCCGCGCCAACCCAAGTGGATCCGGTGACGCCCCACCGCCACCACCCGACCCGAACATGGCGCAGCTTCTGCGACTGCTGATGGAGGAGCGCCAGGCGAACATGGCTGCACTCCAGCAGCTAGTCCAGGCCACCACCAATGCCAACCAAGGAGGCAGAGGAGCTGGTGGGAATGAGGAGCCCAGGTCTCGGCTCTGAGACTTCCAGAACACCAACCCTCCGGTGTTTTCGCAGACAAAGGAGCCTTTGGATGCTAAGGATTGGCTCCGCACCATGGAGAACAATCTCGTTGTCGCCGCTGTTGGCAACAACGAGAAGGTCCTGTATGCCACCACTACCTCACCGGCACCGCAAGGAAATGGTGGGAAGGAATGCGTGCCCGTCTTCCTGAGGGGCAAGTACTCACCTGGGCGGAGTTCTCCGAGAAGTTCAAGAAGGCACACATCCCGACTGCACTAATCAAGAGGATGAAGGACGAGTTCCGCCACCTCAAGAAAGGAGGCATGACTGTGGTTGGATATCTTGACCGCTTCACTCAGCTGTCGAGGTATGCCCCGGAGGAGGTGGACACCGAGGAGAAGCGAAAGGACCGTTTCTTGGATGGATTGCACGATGAGCTGCAGGTTGTCCTGGTGGCCATGCAGTTCCCCGATCTTGAGTCTCTTGATGATGCTGCTATCATGATGGAGGGCAAGCTCAAGACGGCCTATGAGAACCGCAAGCACCGCATGATGCAGCAGGGTGGATCCAGCAACCCCCGACTGCGTCCAACATAGCCACCAAGGCCAGCACCCCAGCCTCAGAGGAGCCCTTACCCAGCGCCACGCCCCAGTGCTCCTGCTCGCCCTGGTGGAGTTCCGCGCCCAGCAGGCGGAGTTCCCCGCGATCCTGCATCAGAAGTGATATGTTTCAAGTGTGGCCAGAAGGGTCACAATGCCATTACCTGCACCAATAAGGCGAATGCTGCCCCACGCCCCAATGCTCCAGCACCAGCCAGAGGGAACCCCGGCCGCAACGATGCCCAGCGCGGTGCGCCCAACGCCGCCAAGGGACGTCTGAACCATGTGCAAGCCGAGGAAGCCCTGGAGGCAGCAGAAGTTATCTTAGGTATGTTTCCAGTTAATTCAGTACCTGCTCAAGTATTGTTCGATTCTGGTGCATCACACTCATTTGTTACGAAGACATTTGTGGATAGAAGTAAGTTGTCACCTAGTGAAATGAGGAGGCCCATGATAGTCCAAATACCCGGATCCAAAACCCGAGCCAGTTTAGCTTGTTCCGGAGTTCCCATAGCGATTCATGGAGTCGAGTTCCCAGCTGACCTGATCGTGTTAGGGACAGAAGGTATAGATGTGGTACTTGGCATGAATTGGTTGTCCAGGTACCGAGGCCGGATAGATTGCACTGAGAGGACAGTCAACCTCACAAGTGCCGATGGAGTTCAGATAGAGTACACTGACAAGGAAGAGACTGCCCGAGCCTTCTTTCATCACAGTGTCTCGGTGCCACCACTTGAGGAGGTGAAGGTTGTGTGTGAATTCCCGGACGTCTTTCCGGAGGAGCTACCCGTTATGCCGCCTGATCGGGATATCGAGTTTATCATCGAGTTAGTGCCTGGCACAGCCCCTATTGCACAGAGACCCTACCGGATGAATGCTGAAGAACTGGTTGAGTTGAAGAAACAGCTGAATGACATGCTCCAAAAGGGACTGATTCGACTCAGTGCTTCACCCTGGGGTTCGCCAGTTCTCTTTGTGGACAAGAGAGACGGCACCATACGCATGTGTGTGGACTACTGTAAGCTGAACGAAGTGACCATCAAGAACAAGTATCCGCTCCCCAAGATCGAGGATCTGTTCGACCAGTTGAACGGAGCCCGAGTCTTCTCCAAGATCGATCTAAGGACCGGATATCACCAGTTGAAGGTCCGTGAGTCGGACATCCCCAAGATAGCTTTCACGACCCGCTATGGTTTGTTCGAGTACATTGTCATGTCTTTCGGACTTACCAATGCCCCGGCCTATTTCATGAATCTCATGAACAAGATCTTCATGAAGTATCTCGACAAGTTTGTGGTGGTGTTCATTGACGACATCCTGATATATTCCAAGACTGAAGAAGAGCACGCCGATCATTTGCGCTTAGTCCTCGAGACTTTGTGTGAGCACCAGTTGTACGCCAAGTTCAGCAAGTGCGATTTCTGGCTCAAGGAAGTCGGATTTTTGGGACATGTATTGTCAGAAGGAGGAATATCCGTCGACCCCGCCAAGATTCAGTCCGTCATAGACTGGACAGCTCCGACCACTCAGACTGAAGTTAAAGGATTCCTCGGACTAGCGGGATACTACCGCAAGTTCGTGGAAGGCTTCTCCAGCATCGCCCGACCCATGACCCAGCTACTAAAGAAGGACCAGAAGTTTGTGTGGACGGAAAAGTGTGAAGCCAGTTTCCAGGAGTTGAAGAGGAGATTGGTATCCGCCCTAGTGTTGACGATGCCTGACCTGACCAAGAGCTTTGATGTGTACTGCGATGCATCGAAGATTGGTTTGGGTTGCGTTCTTATGCAAGTGGGCAAGGTGATTGAGTACATGTCACGACAGTTGAAGCCGCACGAGTTGAACTACCCCACACATGACTTGGAGCTAGCCGCTGTTGTGCTTCCTCTCAAGAGATGGAGACATTACCTTATGGGTCACCGTTGCGACATATACACGGACCATAAGAGCCTGAAGTACATTTTCTCGCAGAAGGAGTTGAACATGAGGCAGAGGAGATGGATCGAGTTGATCAAAGACTACGATCTCGAGATTCACTACCATCCTGGAAAGGCCAATGTGGTAGCAGATGCCCTCAGCCGCAAGCCCTGCACACTCAATGCGATGATCAGAGAGACGCAGCCAGCTCTGCACGAGGTGTTCGAGAAGCTGTGTTTGGAACTTCTTACACCCGGTTTTCTGGCTCACCTCGATCTGACTCCGACTCTATTTGATCAGATCAAGGAGGCACAGAAGGGACACGATAGTATCGAGGGAATCAAGAAGAAGATGCCCCTCGGCAAGGCCCCGAAGTTCACGATAGATGATGACGGAGTTCTTTGGTTCGATGGCCGATTGTGTGTGCCAGATACAGAGGAGTTGAAGCTCACCATCCTGAAGGAAGCTCACGATACACCTTACTCCATCCACCCTGGAGGGACTAAGATGTATCAAGACCTGAAGGACTTGTTCTGGTGGCACGGTATGAAGCGTGAAATTGCCTTGTATATCGCCAAGTGCGACATCTACCAAAGAGTGAAAGCAGAGCATCAGAGACCTGCAGGATTGCTGCAACCACTCCGAGTTCCTGAATGGAAGTGGGAACAAATAGGCATGGACTTCATCACAGGTCTACCAAGGTCGAGTAAAGGACATGACTCTATCTGGGTTATCGTCGATCGACTCACCAAGGTAGCGCACTTCATCCCAGTGCGAACCACCTACCGAGGAGACCAGCTGGCAGAATTGTACATGTCGAGGATCGTATGCCTGCACGGAGTCCCGAAGGAGATTGTGTCTGACCGAGGTACCCAGTTTACCTCGAGGTTCTGGAAGCAAGTCCAGGAGGCACTAGGAACCAAGCTCACATTCAGCACAGCCTATCACCCGCAGACTGGAGGCCAGACTGAGCGAGTGAACCAGATACTAGAGGATATGCTCCGCGCATGTGCTCTAGCCTACGGTTCCAAGTGGGAGGACTGCTTGCCCTATGCAGAATTCTCCTACAACAACAGCTACCAGTCGAGTTTGCAGATGGCACCATTTGAAGCTCTGTATGGGAGGAAGTGTCGCACACCCCTGAATTGGTCTCAGACCGGAGAAGGGAAGATTTTCGGACCCGATGTTCTGAAGGAGGCTGAAGAGCAGGTCCAGTTGATTCGTGAGCGTCTCAAGACCGCCCAGTCTCGTCAGAAGAGTTATGACGACCCCAAGCGTCGAGAGGTGACTTTTTCAGTTGGAGATTTTGTGTATCTCCGAGTCACCCCATTGAAGGGAATGCAGCGATTCCATGTGAAGGGAAAGCTAGCACCCCGATACATCGGACCGTTTGAGGTGATAGCCAGGCGAGGCCAAGTTGCCTATCATTTAAGACTGCCAGCAGAGCTATCCGATGTGCACGATGTCTTCCACGTCTCGCAGTTCCGGAAATGTCTGGAGGTGCCGGACAAGCCCGATGTTTTCAAAAACATCGATCATCGCACGGTGGACATCAACCAGGATCTCACGTACCGCGAGACACCCCTTCGTATCCTGGAAGAAGCCACCCGAGTCACCCGAAAGCGCGCGATCAAGTTCCACAAGGTCCAGTGGACAAACCACACAGAGGAGGAAGCCACCTGGGAACGGGAGGATTACCTCAAGCGCGAGTTCCCGCATCTCTTCACTAGCTTGTGAATCTCGGGGACGAGATTCTTTTAAGGGGGGAAGGTCTGTCACATCCCGACTTTTATTACCTTGTTATTAGAGTAGCCAAAAATTAGGGGTAACAAAAACTTTGCTTGGTTGAGATGTGATAATAGTAAAAGTGACATATCATACCTGCTTGTTACTTGTTTTGTTTGGCTATGCTTTGCCTTGATTGTTATGCCCTGTCTTGCCATGCTTAATTTTGCTTTCCCTTATGATGTTGCCTTTCCATGACTAAAGAATCAACCTAAATAGTGGTACAAACTCACAACACCAAACCTCAAACAACCACATTTAGTGACCCATAAAGAATTAAAGCCAATAAAATGACTCCCAAATAAATGCTTGTCTTTATGAAAATTCACTATTTAAATAATTAAAAATATCTCTATAGCAAAAGATATTTAATTAAAATATTTAATTTGTGCTAAATGATTATTTGCTATTAATATAATAGTAATAATATTATAAACATTATTAAATATTCTATAATTTCCAAAAACAATAATAATAATAATTCTGTAAGTTTTAAAAGTATTTAGAAGATTTGGGTTTGAAACTTTTATACAAACTTAAATAAAAACAGAAGTAGATTTTGCAACATAATTACTAGCAGTACAAAAAAAAGAGGACACCCACCCTCTGGGCCGCAGCCCATCTCTCTCTCTCTCCCTTACCAGCCCGCATGGCACCCTCCCTCCTCTCACGTCACCCCCAGGTTTCCCCGGTGACGCAAGCCCTCGCCACCGCTTGGACTGGCCAGTAGGAGAGGAGGCCGGAGCGCCCGCACCCCTCCCCTCCTCGCTATAAAACCCCACCCCCAGCGCCCCTCCTCACCTCACTCCACTCCACCCGATCACCACAGCCCGCTCCACCCCACCCCTCGACAGAAGCAGCAGAAGAAAAGACCGAGGGAAGAAGAGAAGGAGCAGGAAGAAGAAGAGGGGAGGACCGAGGGAAGCTAACCCAATTTATTGATTCGACACACGGGGAGCCAAAGAGTATTTATAAGCTTTGACAGTTGAGTTGTCAATTCAACCGCACCTGAAATATACTTGCTTGCAACAATAGATAAGTGGTAATAGTGATATGATAGTGATGATAGCAACAGCAAAAGTAAATAGCAAAAAGTAACAACTAATAACCAGCAGGATTGAAAACACTGTAGGCTAGGGAGATGGATGGTCGGGCGCTGCATGGATGAGAGTAAACATATAATAGATTCTAATACGGGGCAAGGCACACAGAAGAAACAATGATCATCTAGGAAAATATCAAACAGTAGGCATGTATCCCTTAGGTAGTTGTGCGTGCTTGCAATAAGAACTTGCACAACATCTTTTGTCCTACCATCCCGCTACGAACGGGGCCAAAAGGAACTTCTGGAGATTAAGGTGTTCCTGTCAAAGAGCACCGGAACAAAGCAATAAACTCAATGGATACATGGAATCCTCAAATCATGGACCATCCCCTTTGGTGTCCCAAGCTGTCACCTTTGGGATCGCTGGTTCCGGACCATAATAGGTGCATACAACTCATAGATAGGATCTAGAACACAAATATATTCATGAAAACACAAAGGGTTAAGATCTAAAAACATGGCACTCAAGCGCAAAGTGACAATCATTAAGAACAACAAGTTGTAGCAAAGAAGATAAACACCAATCTAGATGATAGGCAACATGCCCCCAACAATCTGACGAACTATTACATGATTAAACTCATCCAATCCCTACCATCCCCTTTGCCTACAGCAGGTAATTACTCACACATGTGAAGAGAAGTCATGGAGGATGGATGGAGTGGCGATGGTGATGACGATGGCGACGATCTCCCCTCTCCGGAGGCCAAATCAGCCTCCATATTAGCCCTCCCGAAGAAGAACAGAGGGTGGCGGCGGCTCCGCGGCGGAAACTGGGAAAACGACTTCTGTTCTGGGGTTTTCTCGTCACGAGGATAAATAGGAGCTTCGGTAGGGCACCAGAGGAGGGGGGAGCAGCCCAGGTGGCCTGAGGGCGCGGCCCCACCCCTGGCCGTGCCAGGGGGGCGCCTGGGGCCCCCAGGTCTCCCCTCTGGTCCCACTTCTGGCTCCTGGCTCCATCTAGTGCGTGGATTTTCTGGTATTTTTCTGGGAATTTTCCGGGATGTCTAAAAATCCATTTTCCTGCACACAATAAAACCATACAGGAAGCTCTGCTGAAAACAGCGTTAGTCCGGGTTAGTTTCGTCCAAATCATGCAAGAATGAGGGCAAAACAATAGCAAAAGTGTTTGGAAAAGTAGATACGTTTGAGACGTATCAACTCCCCCAAGATTAGCATATTTCTTGTCCTCGAGCAATTCAGTTCAACGAACTGGACGCGACAAAGAAAACTTTGACAAACTCTTTTGCTTCATTAGATGTATATAAGCATGTACTACGAAAAGAGTTTAGCAAGTAATGAAACAATGCTATAGGGACAATGCACGAAGCAATTCTTCTTTCATGTGATCAGTCACAAACAACTAAAAGTAAATAATAAGCTACTAAAAATCAAGACAAGATCACAATGCACATAACTTGAACATACTGGGGTGGCATTTCGCTAGCCTCCATGAGTGAAGCAAAACATAAATGCAGAAACTCCTCCGGAGTTTTAAAGGTGACTAGAACTCAGTATTTCAGACTAGCAATAACACAAGCATGCGGAAGACAATGTAATACTTTGGGACAATGCATGTTACACTAAGAATGACAATTATGATCTCATAGTTGGTGATTTGAAGAAAGAAGGGGAGACTCTCGAACCGTGGCTTTTGATGGCAAGGTTAAAAACCCGTGAAAGGAAGCAAAGACTAAGCAAGTGCCAGAGCTCTTGGTTTTGAAAACGGAGATAAAACTCTTTTGAGAGGAGTAACTTTCCAATCAACGGTAAACGGTAAAGGTCTCTCAATATCTCCCATGCCAACCATATATAATGCCTTTTGCTTACACATATTCCCTTATCCATAAATCCTTTGATGGTTTGCGGAACCTTTTATTTTGCCTCAAGGATGGAAGGAGGGTATCGTTCCACCTATCATAAGCAGCATTTGGTCCATTTCACTCCATCATCAAGTATGGGGAGGTGTAACTCTCATTTTTTTTCTGTTTGACTAGTTAAAACTTCCGTCAAAATATTTTTGGCATGAAAGATACTGATTTCCCCTCACCGCACCATGAGTTTGTATGGTTACAAAAAGGGAAACTTTTGAATAAATTTCGAGGTGGCACAAGAAGTTCTAAGTTAGGAGTGGCCGGTAAATACCACATATAGGTAGGTATGGTGGACTCAAATGGAACAACTGGGTTTGAAAAAGGAGTTTGGAAGCACAAGCAGAAATCCGCTTGGTGCGAGTGAAGGCTAGCAAAAGACTGGGAAGCGACCAACTAGAGAGCAATAACTGTCATAATCATGCAGAGCGACAAAGCAACATTGAATCGGGCATGAAAGTGGTATAACTATTCTGAAACAAAAAGATCATCAAGGCAAAAGTAGACTTTTTAGTCATAAGCATGTGTGAACATGTGCCAAGTCAATCCAAAAATTATCCGAAGGGAAATACCACTTCAGTATGCCAAACCATGAACAATGCAATGCATGTAAATCATTTCAACAACACATTATGTACTCTAGCTGTTTGAGACTAGCCACAAGGAAAGCAGGAACACTGGGAAAGCATTGTAAACATAGCACTATGTCGCTACAAGCTGGTCTCTAGATCATAAGTACAGGCATATGTACAGAAGTAGAAACAAGAAGAGTTCATACCGGTTTTCCTTGTTGCTTCCCTTCCGTCGATCTTCGTCATTACTGTCTGGTCACTTGCATCATCGAACGTAGGAAACATAATCAAATGCCATCACAGACTCGAGCTGATCTCTGGAAACAAAGCAAACTAAAGAGAGAAAGGAAATCTTTTTGTTGTTTTTGCAAAGAAAGAAAGAAAGAAAAAACGGGCAAAAGCTTCGAAAAGGATCAAAGCGAATAAAATGGATAATACAACGGAAAAGTGAGAAGAGCACGTACTCCCCCAAGCTTAGGCTTTTGGCCTAAGTTGGTAGTAGCTAATGTCCCCAGGAGCCTCCTGCTCCAGGGTAGTACTGGTGAGTCCAAGGGTCGTATGAGGCTTCCGGCGCGTACACCGAAGTCCTCGGATCCTCCCACGAAGAAGGATCCGCGCTCCAAGCAGATGAAGACCCTTCACCCAACTGGGTGACAGTCTCCCCCTGGAAAGGTGGGAACTCACCATGCTCCTCCTCGTCGGGCACAACCCCCTCCATGGGGTTATGAAACTGATGCTGGACCACGAACTCATCGAACTGGGTAACATCAAAGGACCATCCGTTCCTGCGAGAAAAATCAAACAAAAGAGGTGCAGGTAGACGGATCTTGCGTTCCGTGGTGGCTCCGAAACGCAAGATATAATCAAGGTTATCAAACTCGGAAGTCATGGTAACAAACTTATGCCTTTTCATAGCAGCAAGATCAAAACTTAAATAAGTAAAAGGCTTATCATCGGGGTGTGGGTGCCATTAAGAGACTCTAGGATAAGTGTGGCGTAAACGCCACCAAATAAGTCTCCCTTGTTACCGTTCATAGCAAGGCGTCGAGCAATTAAGGCACCCACATTATAATCAAACCTCCCTGAGAGGGCGGTTGCCAGGATAGCAATATCCGGCGCAGATATGTTTCTCGTGTTGTCACGAGCTAACACCCCTCTAGCAATAAAATACGCAAAATACCTAAGGCGTGGGAATAAGATGCTGGAAATCTTTGACCGATGAATATCCCTCGTATCCATGCTACAGAGCGAGTTGAAGACGGTTCTCAGCTCGAAGGGCTGAGAGCTCATCTTCGTCGTCTGTCCCACATTCGACACACCTATTATTTCACAAAACCTTTCCAACGGCATGGTCAAAAGATCATTGTAAATTTTAAACCCAATAGAACCAGCATCAACGTTATATCTAAATCTGTTAATAAAACAGGAGGTGAGTTTTTGATACTGAGTAACACGGCACATTGCGAGCCTCGTCAAACCTGCATTAGCACAAAGATTATAGAACTCCTCCCTAATTCCTGCAGCTTCAAGGAATACATCGCACGGGAAAGTCATTGCACGTGCTTGATTTGTGTTCTCCAACAACTCCAAGGGCACATGATCTTCGTTGTAGCTCACCCTAGCAGTCGAGGGTGAAGCTGCAGCTCTTGTAACTCGATCAGAGCGCTCGGGCCTCTTCTTCGCAAGCCACCCCTTTGCTCTTCCTAGCAAACTCATTTCTGAAATTTTTGACAAATTACAAAAACAAGTATTTAAACAAAGTAAGTTAAGGCAAACTACTCAACTCACTTACCTAAGGCATAAACTTGCATCAAAACTTGGAAAATAAAATTCTACACATGCATGCAAGCTCATATAAACAGCACCAAGAGCTACTAAATACTCACAAATGAAGCCACCAATCAAAAATCTAATTGGAGGGGTGAAGGAGTTACATACCAGGGAGTATTTGCTCAAAAATTCAGCTCGAATGGTGGGCTGTAGAGAGAGATCGAAAATCGCCTCCAAGAACAGCAAGAACGCAAGAACCAAATGCAGAACTCGTGTTTTTGGAGAGAGAAGAAAGAGGAGGAAGAAGACATACCTGGAAGTGGGGCCTGTGGGCCCCAGGCGCCCTGTGGGCGCGGCCAGGGGGCAGGCCGCGCCAGCTGGCCGCCTGGGCCACTGGTGGCCCCCCCTGGTCAGCCCCAGGTGCCTCTGGGTCACTCCCGGCATGGAAATTTTTATTTTTATTTTTCTGGAATTTTTCTGAAGACTTCACTGTTGAAAATTTCTCGGAGTTCAAAAAGCTACAAAACTTTCTGAAAACTTAAAGCGGTGATTAGTATGGTGAAGCTTCAAAAACACAAAAACTTGGTACAACAAAAAGAATGAAAGCTAAAGCAAATGAAAACATAACAAGCTTAACTTTTTACCTATATAAAACAAGCTCACTAGTAAGGTTGATCAAGTCTTACCAACAAACCGGTGATATATAGAACAAGAAGTCTCCCCTCTTATGAAGTGATCATTGCACCTTTACTTTGATGGACATTGTCCCCACCATAATGGTTTTGTATTTGTGGTGCACACGTAGTGGACAGTCCCATTCTCCAATCTTCACGGTCTCGATATTCTCTATAGAGTTAAGGCCATGCCTTTTGTCGATCTTCTTTGGAAAATACACCGTGTGTTCTTTGTCATCAACGTTGAAGGTGACCTTTCCTTTATTGCAATCAATGATAGCACCTGCGGTGTTAAGAAAAGGTCTACCAAGAATAATGGACATGCTCCCATCCTCGGGCATGTCAAGCACAACAAAATCTGTAAGGATCAAACAGTTAGCAACTTCAACGGGTACATCCTCACAAATACCTATTGGTACAGCTGTTGATTTTTCAGCCATCTGAAGGGAGATATCTGTAGGGATTACTTTCTCTAAACAAAGCCTTTTGTAAAGAGAGAAAGTCATAACACTCACTCCTGCACCAAGGTCACATAAAGCAGTTCTGACATAATTATTCCTTATGGAGCAAGGAATGGTGGGTATACCTGGATCACCGAGCTTTTTAGGAATCTTGCCACTGGAAGAGTAGTTAGCAAGCATAGTAGATATAGCCTCATTAGGAACTTTTCTTTTATTAGTGACAATATCTTTCATATATTTCGAATAAGGAGGTAACTTAATAGCATCAGTCAAAGGAATTTGAAGAAAAAGAGGCTTCATCCATTCACAAAATTTATTATAATGCTCTTCTTCTTTAGATTTGAGGGACTTACCTGGAAAGGGCATGGGTTTCTGTATCCATGGTTCTCTTTCCTTCCCATGTCTTCTTGCGATGAAGTCTTCTTTAGAGTACCTCTTGCGTTTATCGGGTGCTTCTTCTTCTCTTACCTTGGGTGGATCATCTTCCTCGGCGTCTTTTTCTTCAGGCTCGGCATCGTCTTCTGTTTCGGCATCAGAGGTAGATATGCTGTTAGGATCAACAGCTGGCTTTTCACTTGTAATAGGATCATCGGGATTGTCAGCCTCCTTGTGTTTCTTCTTCTTCTTCTTTTTCTTCTTTGGAGAGCTAACAGCCTCGTCTTCTTCTTGTACTTGAGAATCTTGCTCGATCCTCTTTGGGTGCCCTTCAGGATAAAGTGGGTCCTAGGTGTGTGTTCCACCCCTTGTTTTAATTCCATAAGCTTGTATGCCCTGTTTGGCATTATTAGCAAGAAAATCTTTTTGCACATTAGAAATTTGTTCAAGCTGAGTTTGAACCATATGAAAATGCTTAACAAGACATTTAACATCATTAACTGTTCTCTCTAGAACATCACATAAACTTTTGATAGCAAGAGAATTATCATGCAACTGACTTTGTAACTTCCTATTAAAATGGTCTTGCTTAACAATAAAATTATCAAGCTCATCTAAGCATTGGTCGGGAGGATTAATTCTAGGGATGTCACTTTCAGTAAAGTCTAATAGAGAGTGTACCTCTACCAAGGGAGGGTGAGTAGTAGGCTCACACAACTTCTCAATAGGCGGTAAATTCTTCACGTCTTCGGCTTTAATACCTTTCTCCTTTATAGACTTCTTTGCTTCTTGCATATCTTCGGGGTTCAAAACAAGCATGCCCCTCTTTTTCGGTGGTAGAAGTGGCTCAGGAACGGACCATTCTTCATAGTTCTTGGCAATTTTGCACATTAATTCTTCTGCATCGTCCGGCGTTCTTTCCCTGAAAACACAACTAGCACAACTATCCAGATAGGTTCTGGATTCATCGGTTAAACCAGCATAAAATATATCAAGCAGTTCATTCTTGGGGATCCCATGTCCTGGCATAACCTTAAGTAAATCACAAAACCTCCCCCAAGCTTTAGGGAGGTGCTCATCCCGCAATTGTTTAAAGTTATAGATTCTTTGCAAAGCAGCATGTTGCAGATGAGCTGGGAAATATTTATCAACAAAGAATTTGACTAAGTCCTGAGGACTTTTAATGGAACCATAGGGTAGTGCATCGTACCATGATTTAGCGTCCTCCTTCAAAGAAAAATGGAAAAGCTTGGACACATAGAAGTTTCGTATCTTTTCTCATCAGTAGTGAATAGATTGCTTAACTCAGCGAGTTTGGTCAAGTGTGCTATAGCATCATCATTTTCTCTGCCATAAAAGGGGTCAGCCTCGACTGTAGATATAAGTGAAAGATCAACAGAGAAATCATAATCAGGATCAGGATTAGTGATGCATATAGGAGATGTGGCAAATTGAGGATCAGGAATAACTTTGTTCTTCATGGAGTGCTTTTTGAGCAACTCCTTAACAGCTCCAGGGTCAGAGTCGACACACTCTCTGAGTTCCCTGCAAAAATCATCATCAAGAGTAACATAATCATCATCAAGGATTCTCTCCCTGAGTTCATCTAAGCTCGGGTAACCAAAGGTTTTGCAGGTAGGAATATAGGTAGTAGGGGTCTCGATCTTGGATTTTGCTGCAGCCTTAGCAGTCTGAGTTTCAATATGGCGACCAAGAAAAGTAGCATCATCAAGAGTAGTGGAAGCATCATCAAAAGTATCGGACATAGTAGCAGACTCAATAGAAGCATCATGTAGTGGTGGTGAAGTAAACTTACTCATAACGGAAGGTGAATCAAGTATAGCACTAGTGTTCAGAACAGTGCCTTTTCTTGTACGGGATGGTAAGATCGGAACCTTGGGGTCTCCTTTCTTACCCATAGCGGATGATATGCAGCAGGCAGGATACTTCAAGTAGACTTGTAAATATTGCTATGCTCCCCGGCAACGGCGCCAGAAAACGCTGCTTGATGCCCCACAGGAGTAAGGGATCGAGATAGTCTTCGCGGGTAAGCTAACCCAATTTATTGATTCGACACACGGGGAGCCAAAGAGTATTTATAAGCTTTGACAGTTGAGTTGTAAATTCAACCGCACCTGAAATATACTTGCTTGCAACAATAGATAAGTGGTAATGGTGATATGATAGTGATGATAGCAATAGCAAAAGTAAATAGCAAAAAGTAACAACTAATAACCAGCAGGATTGAAAACACTGTAGGCTAGGGAGATGGATGGTCGGGCGCTGCATGGATGAGAGTAAACATATAATAGATTCTAATACGGGGCAAGGCACACAGAAGAAACAATGATCATCTAGGAAAATATCAAACAGTAGGCATGTATCCCGTAGGTAGTTGTGCGTGCTTGCAATAAGAACTTGCACAACATCTTTTGTCCTCCCATCCCGCTATGAACGGGGCCAAAAGGAACTTATGGAGATTAAGGTGCTCCTGTCAAAGAGCACCGGAACAAAGCAATAAACTCAATGGATACATGGAATCCTCAAATCATGGACCATCCCCTTTGGTGTCCCAAGCTGTCACCTTTGGGATCGCCGGTTCCGGACCATAATAGGTGCATACAACTCATAGATAGGATCTAGAACACAAATATATTCATGAAAACACAAAGGGTTAAGATCTGAAAACATGGCACTCGGGCCCAAAGTGACAAGCATTAAGAACAAAAAGTTGTAGCAAAGAAGATAAACACCAATCTAGATGATAGGCAACATGCCCCCAACAATCTGACGAACTATTACATGATTAAACTCATCCAATCCCTACCATCCCCTTTGCCTACAGCAGGGAATTACTCACACATGTGAAGAGAAGTCATGGAGGATGGATGGAGTGGCGATGGTGATGACGATGGCGACGATCTCCCCTCTCCGGAGGCCAAATCAGCCTCCAGATTAGCCCTCCCGAAGAAGAACAGAGGGTTGCGGCGGCTCCGCGACGGAAACTGGGAAAACGACTTCTGTTCTGGGGTTTTCTCGTCACGAGGATAAATAGGAGCTTCGGTAGGGCACCAGAGGGGGGGAGCAGCCCAGGCGGCCTGAGGGCGCGGCCCCACCTCTGGCCGCGCCAGGGGGGCGCCTGGGGCCCCCAGGGCTCCCCTCTGGTCCCACTTCTGGATCCTCGCTCCATCGGGTGCATGGATTTTCTGGTATTTTTCAGGGAATTTTCCGGGATGTCTAAAAATCCATTTTCCTGCACACAATAAAACCATACAGGCAGCTCTGCTGAAAACAGCGTTAGTCCGGGTTAGTTTCGTCCAAATCATGCAAGAATGAGGGCAAAACAATAGCAAAAGTGTTTGGAAAAGTAGATACGTTTGAGACGTATCAGATGCGCATGCGCAGGTGGAGGCAGTCAAGGGCAAACGTCTTCGTGCCTTGGAGGGCTCTCTCGTGTGTAAGTTTGGTGTTCGACTATTGTTGTTTCTGCTGTTTGCCCTTGATGACGTTTCTTTGTTTGGTGCAGCTACTGTGGGTGCGAAGCCGATGGAGGCTGCTGCGTCGGGGTCTGGGGTTCTCCAAGGTGTTGTTGATGCTGTTGCGGATGTTGTTGCTGTGGTCGAGGACGTCTGCGCCCGGGCTTCCAATGTTGTGGGTCTTGCGCACGAGCACCTTATGCCGGAGGGTACAAAGGTGCCTGATGGCCTGAGTGCTCGGGTCGCTGCGTTCGGCCATGATGGAAAATATATGGTGGAGCTGGTGGCGGAGAGCGTGGTGAGTGGTTCTTCCACGGCCCTGGGCGTCCTTATAGGGCATGGGGTTTCCTTTGATGATTCCTTGGTTGATGTAACAACCCAGTTTTCACAAAAATTAAAAATTTTGTTTTTGGTGTGAATTATTTGATTGTCTGATTTGTTTGCAGTGTTTGCATCCCCGATTTATCGATCGGCGATTATTTTCCCCATATTATCTCATATCGGACGGAGACCGACCCTTGCCACCCTGACACTCGACCTTTGCGACACCGGGTTTCACCCGATCACCGTCGCGAAAACCGCATGAGACCAGCCGAAACCAACGGAACGAAAACCCCGTTTAATAATTAAAAGGGATATTTTTATAGCGCGTCAGAAAGTGTTTTCGGAACGGTTCCAGCGCAAGGTGAACGCCGCCGGCTCGACTCGCTGATCGCGCAGTTCGAAGTTTTACCCGAATCGGAGGTACTATGGACCCCCGGCGGTCAGAAACGTGAGCACCGCGCGCGCGAGAGAAAAACCGGGGATGTTTTTGCAAACTGCCAGCCACCTGGGCTATATAAAGACCACCACACTCCCACCCAATTAGGGTTAACCCTAATGGAAAATTGCAGCCACACCCCCAGAAAATCCCCAAAATTTGCCTCACAGCCCCAGACCTGCGAAACCCTAGCCCCTAGATGTTTCTGGCCGTCAGATCCGGTGATCTACGGCTCAGATCACGCCCCCAGCTCCACCAACCTCCAGCACAGGCGAACAGGGCCCCGCGGGCCCGATCCAGCCGCCGCCAGGTCCGATCTGGGCCTGCCTCACCGCCTCCTCCCGTGGAAGAAGCCGCCGCCTCCTCCGGCCGCCATGCCGCAGCAACCGCCGACCCCCCCTCCTTCCCTCTCACCTCTCCTTCCATATCCTCCCTCTCATCTTCCTCCTAATCCCTCTCCTCCCCGCTGCAGGTCGCAGCCGCCGGAGTGCAGCACGTCGCCGCCGCCGCCATGGAAACCGCCGCCCGAGCTCAGACCTCCACGGCTCCGCGCCTCCCTTCGGCCGGATCCGCGGCGTCCCGCCACCCCGCGCCCGTTCTCCGTCGTATGCACCTCCAGCCTGTGCCCTGCGCCTCGCCACGGCTGGCCGGCGTTGCCACGGCTGCCGCCGCCGCAGCCGGTTCCGCTCGGGAGCAGCCCGAGCCAGCCGTCGCTGTTGGCTGCTGGTGGGCCTGGCTCCAGCGGCCCAGCCAGCCGACGCGCCCACGCAGCCCAGGCGCCTCCAAGGCCCAGAGCCAGGCGGCCAGATCCAGATCCAGCCCCAGGCCAGTGGGCCGAGGCCCACTAGGGGTGAGGCCCCGTTTTTTTTTCCGTCTGCAGTTTTTTCTTTTTCTGCTAAGTCTCTGTTAATATGCTGCTGATCCCGTTTTGTAATGCGTTTTCCCGTTGATCCGTAGCCCGTATGAACATGCCCCCACAACGAAAGTTGCTCAGTTTTTGCATTTGAAGTCATCTTGATTGTGTAATTGTGTGTTGAACAGGGCATCAGGCCGTTAAACTGCTAATTTTTCCTGTTAAGTGCTATTGTTTATATTTTGTTGCAACTTCGGTCGACGAGTGTGTCGCGACCGTTTATCGAAATTGAGTGATTCCAATTGCATATTGTTAAGCATCATGTCTACTTCCATTATATGTATTGCTATGTCATGTTGCTGCACTTTTGCATATAGATTTACCCCAGTTTATACAGCATGTGTGCATAGCCTGTTTTGCTTATATCTTTTTAACCGTAACTCCGTTTGGGGTGTTCTTTATATGTAACTTGATTAGTTTTTCGTCTACTTTGTATTTCTGCTATTGTTTGCTGTTGTTAACCAACCTAAAATATGGTTTAGGGAAGAACAGTACCAAATCTTTAAATCATCGTGCGACACTTAGTGTTATGCATGTTTAGGTTGTGCCTCACTTAAATTGACTAGCATAGATAGTTTACTTTATGCTTCACCTCTTGCCATGTTTGTGTGTTATGCCATGCTTTCTTGAGTTGCCATGTTAATAACCGTTGGTTGATCACCTATAGCTAAACAACTTGAACCTTTCTAAATGTGCGGTATCGTCGTGTGTGACGATTACTCCACTTAAATTGTTAGTAACCGCTCTCGACGGTAGGTGCGATGTCTCGTGTTGCCTTCTTGTTGATGCTTGCTCGTGTTTGCCCCGTAGTAAGAGAGTGCTTGCTCGTTGATTGCTTTCCAGTGTTTATCGTCTTGTGTGCTTCCGCGGGTACCTCTCGGAGACGATGCGAGCTTGCGATCGACGACACCTTCGGAACCCGACTTAACAACAGGCAAGGACTATACATTACTTATGATCCATTCTATTTCAACCAGCGGTTTGCATGCTAGTCTAGGTTAGGTTCGATGTTTGATCCTACCACATGTTTAAAGCCTCTTTCAAACCGATACCGCCATGTCCCTTCCCAGCAAACCTTGTACTGCTATGTTACTATTGCTCGTTGCTCAGCCTCTGCTTAGTATGCATGCTTAGGATGCTACGATGTTACCCTGTTACTCTTTGGGTTGGGATGTCACATTATTATATTGTTTTTGATGATATGATTATTATAATGTTGACTATATTCGACGAAGGATGGAAGGTCTAGGCTATCCCGCCCCGGCGCTTTGTTCCATTCGAGTCACCTAGGACCCGAGTTTCGGGTATTGGTTTTAAGACTGAGCGTGCCTAACCGCGTGTGGGATTTTATGGGGTCCCCTTTTCTTACCTACCTAGCTTCAAGCATTTCTAGTGGTGGCCCAAGCTGATTTTTACCATTTGAAACCGTGTGTGTGCTGGTCATACGCCAGTAGTTTTTTTTAAACCAACCCGGACCAGTGAGGACATAGTTCCCTTGCTGGCCCATCATGACCGGCTGAGGACCCGGTGTCCCATGTGCGATTAACCGACAATCCAAACCTGGAGTCATACGATAGAGACCAGATCGAGAGTGCGGCCGGCTCCTGAGCTGGATGTCGTCTCACCGGGGGCCACCCGGATTTGTTCGTTGTTAGCTAGAGGGACCTGTCGTTTCGGATCTCTTGGAACTAAATCATAAAATGGTTGCATGTGATGGGTAGAAACTAAGAGAGATGGACGTGCGTGCGGAGCCTCGTAATGGGCAGTTGGTACACCCCTGCAGGGTTAAATCTTTTCGAGAAGCCGTGTCCACGGTTATGGACGACTTGAGACCTACTCCTTGTTCATAGACAACAACAACTGAGATAATCTTAATATAACTTGATCAACGTGTGTGTGTGTGCCTTGACTGCTTCTTCTTCGTCGGCATGCGAAGAGGAGGACAAGGATAGGATAGGTGTTATGATTGCGACAGTAGTTGATAGCAAGACTTGTTGGAGGCGATTCCTCATCGAATGCTTGGCTTCTTACCTTACTCTCTAGATCGTTAGCCACTTCATAAATGCTAGTGCGGCAGCAACCTCACCACTTACCCCTTCCTTACCGTAAACTACTAGTTGTCCTAGAATGACGAGTGATGAAGTCCTTGCTGGGTCAGATGACCACTACAGTTGGATGCTGAGTACCTCTGTACTCATGATACTACCCCAAACTCTTTTCAGGGTTCTTGATCGACAACAGGTATGGTGATTGACGTTTCACGTGGAGACTCGACGACGACTAGTTAGGCGGATCCCGACGGAGGGCCTGGGCCCGTGTGGTTATGGGAATCGATGTTTTTCTCTTTGCCAGTAGGCATTTTCTTGTAGTCTGTACTCAGACATGTATCTTCCGTTGTTTTATTGTATTTGAGGCAGTTGTATGACGAATGTATGAGATGTTGTATCCTTGTATCTGTAATGTTGTGATATCATGTTGGAAATCCGGGGCATATGGCTTTGTCATATGTCGCCGTGGGACCGATATGTGCTTCGCCCCCGGATCTGGGTGGAAACACCTAGATCTCAAACAGTACCGCATATCGGGCCTTACAACTTGGTATCAGAGCCTTACCGACCGTAGGATCCTCTCTCTGGCCGAAGTCGAGTCTAGAAAAAAACTATTTTGTAGTTATTAAGTTAGCTATCGGAGAGTAGGAATCTTTTTACTCCTTACCTTTGCTCTGGTCAGGACAAGTGTCGTAAGTGTTTTATTCTCTCTTATCCCTTTCAAAATTTAGGATCTCGGGTGTGTGGAGTGTTGGAACCGTTACAATGCCTTGCTTGCAGCGTATTGTCTCGATTCCGAGCTCAGGTAGGAAATCCTGTAGTACCTTTAGTTCTTCCGACTCTGGGTAAACATCTTGGTCATCTATTGACTTTAGTCCTCTTGCCCAGTATCCTCACGATTTACATGAGAATGCTTCCTTGACCATCGCTTTGAACTGCCTTTCCTTCTCTTGATCTCCTCGTGGTTTCGTTTCCCGACGTTGCCGTCTCTCTACGGAATTTTATCTCGATAGAAGTTCGACGTCGACATATAGCAGAGTCCCTTGTTGGTGGTGTTGAAGATCGTCGTCTCTCTTTTCTCTCCCCCCTCTCCCCCGAATCGTCCAGGATCTCGGGACGAGATCCCTTGTTGGTGGTGTTGTATTGTAACAGCCCAGTTTTCAGAAAAATTAAAATTTTTGTTTTTGGTGTGAATTATTTGATTGTCTGATTTGTTTGCGGTGTTTGCATCCCCGATTTATCGATCGGCGATTATTTTTCCCCCTATTATCTCATATCGGACGGAGACCGACCCTTGCCACCCTGAAACTTGACCTTTGCGACACCGGGTTTCACCCGATCACCGTCGCGAAAACCGCATGAGACCAGCCGAAACCAACGGAACGAAAACCCCGTTTAATAATTAAACGGGATATTTTTATAGCACGCCGGAAAGTGTTTTCGGAACGGTTCCAGCGCGAGGTGAACGCCGCCGGCTCGACTCGCTGATCGCGCAGTTCGAAGTTTTACCCGAATCGGAGGTACTGCGGACCCCCGTCGGTCAGAAACGTGAGCACCGCGCGCGAGAGAAAAACCGGGGATGTTTTTGCAAACTGCCAGCCACCTGGGCTATATAAAGACCACCACACTCCCACCCAATTAGGGTTTAACCTAATGGAAAATTGCAGCCACACCCCCAGAAAATCCCCAAAATTTGCCTCACAGCCCCAGACCTGCGAAACCCTAGCCCCTAGATGTTTCTGGCCGTCAGATCCGGTGATCTACGGCTCAGATCACGCCCCCAGCTCCACCAACCTCCAGCACAGGCGAACTGGGCCCCGCGGGCCCGATCTGGGCCTGCCTCGCCGCCTCCTCCCGTGGAAGAAGCCGCCGCCTCCTCCGGCCGCCATGCCGCAGCAGCCGCCGGCCCCCCTCCTTCCCTCTCACCTCTCCCTCCTTCTCCTCCCGCTCATCTTCCTCCTAATCCCTCTCCTCCCCGCTGCAGGTCGCAGCCGCCGGAGTGCAGCACGTCGCCGCCGCCACCATGGAAACCGCCGCCCGAGCTCGGACCTCCACGCCGCCGCGCCTCCCTTCGGCCGGATCCGCGGCGTCCCGCCACCCCGCGCCCGTTCTCCGTCATATGCACCTCCAGCCGGTGCCCTGCGCCTCGCCACGGCTGGCCGGCGTTGCCGCAGCCGGTTCCGCTCGGGAGCAGCCCGAGCCAGCCGTCGCTGTTGGCTGCTGGTGGGCCTGGCTCCAGCGGCCCAGCCAGCCGGCGCGCCCACGCGGCCCAGGCGCCTCCAAGGCCCAGAGCCAGGCGGCCAGATCCAGATCCAGCCCCAGGCCAGTGGGCCGAGGCCCACTAGGGGTGAGGCCCCGTTTTTTTTTTTCGTCTGCAGTTTTTTTCTTTTTCTGCTAAGTTTGTGTTAATATGCTGCTGATCCCATTTTGTAATGCGTTTTCCCGTTGATCCGTAGCCCGTATGAACGTGCCCCCAAAACAAAAGTTGCTCAGTTTTGCGTGCTCTAGAATTCGTATGTATAAAGTTTTTGCATTTGAAGTCATCTTGATTGTGTAATTGTGTGCTGAACAGGGCATCAGGCCGTTAAACTGCTAATTTTTCCTGTTAAGTGATGTTGTTTATATTTTGTTGCAACTTCGGTCGACGAGTGTGTCGCGACCGTTTATCGGAATTGAGTGATTCCAATTGAATATTGTTAAGCATCATGTCTACTTCCATTATATGTATTGCTATGTCATGTTGCTGCACTTTTGCATATAGATTTACCCCTGTTTATACAGCATGTGTGCATAGCCTGTTTTGCTTATATCTTTTTAACCGTAACTCCGTTTGGGGTGTTCTTTATATGTAACTTGATTAGTTTTTCGTGTACTTTGTATTTATGATATTGTTTGTTGTTGTTAACCAACCTAAAATATGGTTTAAAGCAGAACAGTACCAAATCTTTTAATCATCGTGCGACACTTAGTGTTATGCATGTTTAGGTTGTGCCTCACTTAAATTGACTAGCATAGGTAGTTTACTTTATGCTTCACATCTTGCCATGTTTGTGTGATATGCCATGCTTTCTTGAGTTGCCATGTTAATAACCGTTGGTTGATCACCTGTAGCTAAACAACTTGAACCTTTCTAAATGTGCGGTATCGTCGTGTGTGACGATTACTCCACTTAAATTGTTAGTAACCGCTCTCGACGGTAGGTGCGATGTCTCGTGTTGCCTTCTTGTTGATGCTTGCTCGTGTTTGCCCCGTAGTAATAGAGTGCTTGCTCGTTGATTGCTTTCCAGTTTTTATCGTCTTGTGTGCTTCCGCGGGTACCTCTCGGAGACGATGCGAGCTTGCGATCGACGACACCTTCGGAACCCGACTTATCAACAGGCAAGGACTATACATTACTTATGATCCATTCTATTTCAACCAGCGGTTTGCATGCTAGTCTAGGTTAGGTTCGATGGTTGATCCTACCACATGTTTACAACCTCTTTCAAACCGATACAGCCATGTCCCTTCCCAGCAAACCTTGTACTGGTATGTTACTATTGCTCGTTGCTCAGCCCCTGCTTAGTATGCATGCTTAGGATGCTACAATGTTACCTGTTACTCTTTGGGTTGGGATATCACATTATTATATTGTTGTTGATGATATGATTATTGTAATTTTGACTATATTCGACGAAGGATGGAAGGTCTAGGCTATCCCGCCCCGACGCTTTGTTCCATTCGAGTCACCTAGGACCCGAGTTCCGGGTATTGGTTTTAAGACTGAGCGTGCCTAACCGCGTGTGGGATTTTATGGGGTCCCCTTTTCTTACCTACCTAGCTTCAAGAATTTCTAGTGGTGGCCCAAGCTGATTTTACCATTTGAAACCGTGTGTGTGCTGGTCGTACGCCAGTAGTTTTTTTTAAACCAACCCAGACCAGTGAGGACATAGTTCCCTTGCTGGCCCATCATGACCGGCTGAGGACCCGGTATCCCATGTGCGATTAACCGGCAATCCAAACCTGGAGTCATACGGTAGAGACCAGATCGAGAGCGCGGCCGGCTCCTGAGCTGGATGTCGTCTCACCGGGGGCCACCCGGATTTGTTCGTTGTTAGCTAGAGGGACCTGTCGTTTCAGATCTCTTGGAACTAAATCATAAAATGGTTGCCTTTGATGGGTAGCAACTGAGAGAGATGGACGTGCGTGCGGAGCCTCGTAATGGGCAGTTGGTACACCCCTGCAGGGTTAAATCTTTTAGAGAAGCCGTGTCCACGGTTATGGACGACTTGAGACCTAATCCTTGTTCATAGACAACAACAACTGAGATAATCTTAATATAACTTGATCAACGTGTGTGTGTGCCTTGACTGCTTCTTCTTCGTCAGGATGCGAAGAGGAGGACAAGGATAGGATAGGTGTTATGATTGCGACAGTAGTTGATAGCAAGACTTGTTGGAGGCGATTCCTCATCGAATGCTTGGCTTCTTACCTTACTCTCTAGATCGTTAGCCACTTCATAAATGCTAGTGCGGAAGCAACCTCACCACTTACCCCTTCCTTACTGTAAACTACTAGTTGTCCTAGAATGACGAGTGATGAAGTCCTTGCTGGGTCAGATGACCACTACAGTTGGATGATGAGTACCTCTGTACTCATGATACTACCCCAAACTCTTTTCAGGGTTCTTGATCGACAACAGGTATGGTGATCGACGTTTCACGTGGAGACTCGACGACGACTAGTTAGGCGGATCCCGGCGGAGGGCCTGGACCCGTGTGGTTATGGGAATCGATGTTTTTCTCTTTGCCAGTAGGCATTTGCTTGTAGTCTGTACTCAGACATGTATCTTCCGCTGTTTTATTGTATTTGAGGCAGTTGTATGCCGAATGTATGAGATGTTGTATCCTTGTATCTGTAATGTTGTGATATCATGTTGGAAATCCGGGGCATATGGCTTTGTCATATGTCGTGGTGGGACCGATATGTGCTTCGTCTCCGGATCTGGGTGGAAACACCTAGATCTGGAATAGTACCGCATATCGGGCCTTACAGTTGAGACCATCCCGCGCTATTCTGGTGAGCAGGACGACCGAGCCGATAGGCTGGCTCGTCGCCTGCAACAAGTTGTAGATGCTCAGGGTCCCCCTGCCGTAGGTGAGGGGGAGGCATAGTAGTGTTGCGCTGTTTGGGAACTTTGTTTGTAATTCCTGACTCTGTTGTGACGGTTGATCTTTTGCAACTTCTATTTGAATTTCTGCTTGGTTGTTCCTCTTGATGTTTTTGATTTGTTTTGTTCATCCTGCGGTAGGCCACTCCTGGCTTCCTTCGTCCGTGGATTTCGCTGAAGGATGACGCTCGCGAGGGTGCGTACGAGTCCGTTTGCTTGCGGCTGAAGGACGCTGAGCGGGATATTGTCCGACTGAAGGGGTCCGTGGCCGTTCAGCGTACTCGGCGTGAGCGTGCCGAGTCCGTGGTTGAGGGCCTTGCTTCGTGGGTGGTGAAGTTGTCCGACCTCCTGCGAGGTGAGTCTTGCCTCTGCTTGGTTGCTTAATTCCGTTTGGTGGGTTTTCTCCATCTCTGTCTTGATCGTAGTTCTTGACTTTCAAAGTGCTGGCAGGGCGAACTCGGGATGAAGAGAGGGCCATTCAGTCGGAGATGTCGCGGCTTGATGATCCTAGTGTGCAGGCGACCAATCCCTTTTGGGCAGATGGGGCTCGTGCTCAAGCGTTTGCGTTGCTTCGTCGCCGAGTTGAGCGGGTACCGGAAGCTCTCAGCTACTGCCAGCGGGTGTTGGGTGGTATCCATGCTGAGTTCTATCCGTTGGAGGTGGTTCCTTCGTCCCTAGAGAGATTTTGTCGCGTATTTTCTCAGCCTGCCGAGTTGCGTCGAGTGATGGATCACCAGATTCGTGCTGGAGCCCGAGCTGCTTTGGGATTGGTCCATAGTCATTGGCCAGGGGTGGATTTTGCTCAGGTGGTGTCGGGTCCTCCGGGTGGTAGGGATCATCCGATGAATGAGCACTACGTGGCTGTAGATAGGCACGCGCACCAGGTTGTGAGGCGAGTTTGCGAAGAGAACGACTGCCATCTGGGTGCACTTATTAAGGCAAAGTTGGAGCCTAAAGATTAGGTTTTTCCCTTCCTTGTATATGCCTCTTCTTGGTTGTATATATCGTCTGCATTTGTAGTTTTCATGGGGCGCCTCGGGGGGTGGCTGCTTAGGCGAGCCCCCGAGGGCTAAGTTAATTTGCCGCGATTGCGGAGGACGCCTCGGGGGGGTGGCTGCTTCGGCGAGCCCCCGAGTGCCGAGTTAATTTGCCGCGATTGCGGAGGACGCGTCGGGGGTGGCTGCTTGGGCGAGCCCCCGAGTGCCGAGTTAGTTTGCCGCGATTGCGGAGGACGCGTCGGGGGGTGGCTGCTTCGGCGAGCCCCCGAGTGCCGAGTTAATTTCCCGCGATTGCGGAGGACGCGTCGGGGGGTGGCTGCTTCGGCGAGCCCCCGAGTGCCGAGTTAATTTGCCGCGATTGCGGAGGACGCGTCGGGGGGTGGCTGCTTCGGCGAGCCCCCGAGTGCCAAGTTAATTTGCCGCGATTGCGAAGGACGCGTCGGGGGGTGGCTGCTTCGGCGAGCCCCCCGAGTGCCGAGTAATTTTGTGGAAAATATTTTATGTAATATCTTTCCTGTTGTTTCTTACAAAGAGTAGGCGGGCTCTGTTGAGGGTGGGTTCCTTTTAGAGCGATGATGTAGTAGCTTTAAGGGCCTGGCAGCTTTGTCTCCTAGTGCTGGATTTCTTCGAGCGATGTTCCTTTTCTTCTACGGGAGCGCTTCTTCTGTGAGTCCCATGGTCCTGCTGGCTTGGTGGGCTACGAATGCTTCTGCTATCTTGTGGAATTCTTTGTCGCAGCGGTCGGATCTGACGAAACTGCCCCTGATTGTGATGACCCCGTTTGGGCCTGGCATCTTCAGCTTGAGGTAGTCGTAGTGGGGTACGGCCATGAAGCGAGCGAAAGCTGGCCGCCTGAGAATTGCGTGGTATTGCGACTTCCAATCAACCACTTCAAAGTCAAGTGTTTCCTTGCGGAAGTTCGTCGCGTCCCCGAAGACTACCTCCAGGCTTATCCTTCCGAGGGGGTAGACTGCTTTTCCTCGTACGATTCCGTGGAAAGTTGTGCCTGAGGACTTGAGTGCGTTGTTTTGGATGAGCATGTCGTCGAGTGTTCGGGTGAAGATGATGTTGATCCCGCTGCCGCCATCCATGAATACTCGCGACATGTCGTAATTTCCGATTCTGGCCTCGAGCACTAGCGCGGCGTGCCCTGGTTGGGGGACGACTGGCGAGTGGTCGTCCCGGGAGAAGGATATTTCTGTCTCTGACCCGCGCAGGTACTCTGGGACGGCCGGGTGTGCGGCGGTTGCCAGGAAGACTTGTCTGGTGACTTGTTTCTGCTGCCTGTTGGAAGGTCTGCCTTCTTGTGTCATGTAGATCCTCCCGTGGGCTTCTGGGTATTGGTTTTCTTCTTCTGGCGTCCTTTGCCGTTCCTGGATGGCGGCCACCTGTCTTGTTGGTGGAGGGGGGGCTGGTGGCGCACCGTGGGCGACTGGCCCAACTGCTATGCTTGCGAGTGGTCGTGCTGCTGCGACCGCGGAGCGGTTTTTCTCCTCGGCCAACTCGTTGAAGCTTCGACAATTCCTGAGGGTGTGGGATGATTTGAGCTCTCCTCGCTCGTTTCTGAATCCGTGTAAAGAGCACGGTCCATCGAGTTGTTCTTTGGCAGAGCGGAATGCGCGAGTGCCGTCGCGTGGCTGCCTCGTCCTCCATTCTCGCCTCTGAGCCTGGGGCTCGTCTTCTGGGTTGTCTCGACGCTGTGGTCTGTTATCATCACGGTGCCTGTTGTTCCGTTCATCTGAGAAACCGGCGGCGACCATGTCGGGTCCTCTGTCGTAGTAGAAGTTCCGTCTGGGTCGCTTCCTTCTTCTGTCTTCTCCTCTATCTCCGTTGTAGTCGTAGTCGTACTCTCATCGTGCAGTGTGGCTTTCTGTTTCGTTACGAACGGAGTCTTCTCCGTCCGCCCAGCTGTTGGCTAGTTCTAGCAGCCGTGCGAGTGTTCGGACTTTCATCTGTCCGAGCTGCTCCTTGAATTCAACGCGCTGAAGACCTCGTCTGAATGCGTCGATCGCACTTTCGTCCGAGATGTCTTCCGCTGAATTCTTGAGTATCGTCCATCGTTGGATGTATGCTTGCAGGGCCTCCCTCGTTCCTTGTTTGCATGCCCGCAGCTCCTCGAGTGAGGCTGGTCGCTTGTATGTTGATTTGAAGTTTTCTATGAAGGCTCCTCGGAACTGGCTCCAGGAGCTGATGGATCCGCGCCGAAGATTTTTCAGCCAATGTCGAGCGGAGCTCTCGAGCATGAGTTGTACGTACTGCATTGCCGTGACATTGGTTCCTCTTTGAAACTTGACTGCTATTAGGTAGTCGTCGAGCCATGCCTCCGGCTCCTCGAGTCCGTTGTATTTTAGTGTCGTGGAGTTCAGTTCGAAACCGTTGGGCATACGCGTCTCACGTATGGCACGTGTGAAGCAGAGTGCTCCACATGGCTCGATTTCCTCGTCGGAAGCCTCTTCCTCCGAGTACTCCTCGCGTGATGCGCGTCTTCGCCTGCTGCGGTTGACTCTGTTCTGCGTGATGTCGTCTCGTGCGTCTCGCCGAGTGTTGCGGCGCCTGCCATTGTCGTCGCTGTCGCGTTTCTTGTGCTTGTCGGAGCGCCTGCGTCTGTCGTCGTTGCTGTCGTCGTCGTCATCGTCTGGTGAACTGGGGTCCCTGTCCGATGTCCGCTCGCGAGTCTGCCGCTTTGCGCTGGGTTTCTTAGGGACCGAGGCGTCGATAGCGTCCTTCATTATCTGCAGAGCTATGGAAGTGTAGCGATCCGTTTTACCCTTTCTGCTTTTCTGGGCACGGGACAGGTAGTCTTGAGCGCTTATGAGTGCTTCTGCCAGAGTGAGAGGCTCCTCTTCGTCGTCGTCCTCTTCTGACCTGAAGTCGTCTTCCAGTTTCCGCACTGCTCTCGCCCTTTCTGTCTTCCGTAGGTTGTTGAGTTTCGATCTGTTGCGGACGGGGGAGTCGTGGCCTGGCGAGTCACTTCTGGGAGATTGTCTGCGACTGCCTTTCCTTTCGGGTTCCACTTTCGCTTGCTTCTCCATGGCTAGGCGCCACTGTCTCGTCTGCTTGGTTAGCTCCCCCGCTAGCTTGTTGTATGCCCTTAGCTCGTCTCTTGAGGCATCTGATGGTAGTAACCCGCCGCGGGCGACTGCTTCCTTTACCATTGCCATCGATTCCTTGGACAAGTATATTTTTTCTTTGGGTGGTTCACCCGCCGCTGCAACCGGGGTTTGCTGCCTGCTGCGTGATGGCTGGCTGCCTTGGCGGGGTGCTTGCTGTTTGTTGCCTAGCGGCTGACTACTTTTTTGATTGCTTGGTCCTTGCTCCACCGGGACTTTATTTGGTATGGTCCCTGGTTCTCCTAGCTGTACGACCATCTGACTGGTGTTGCCAAGGCCAGCCATCCTGTTGGTGGTTGGGGTGTCTTGTCGAGTGCCCGGGTCGTCGGCTCGTCCGTTGTTACCTGGCGTTGATGCGCCAACTTCTGCCATGAACACCTGTGATGGTGCCCTTGCCGTTTCCTTGCTGATGCATGCGATCGTGCTTCTCCGTGCTGGGGCTTCACTCGAGCGGTCACGAGTAGCGTGGAGCCGTGAGTTGGGTGCATAATTACAACCGCTAGATAGGTTGTTCGTGCGGGTGACGTCTGCTATGGTCGTTGCTGCAGGTGTTGCCGTGGGCGCACAGGTGCCGTCGATTAGGCGAAGGGTACCCCAGTGGTTGATGTAGATTTGATATGCTCCGAAGATCAGATTGACGCCGGAGTGTAGGTCGGTGAATACTAGTTTGAGGGTCGGGAGGTGGGCCGTGAATCCGAGGGACTCGAACAAGTTGGATCTTGCCGGAGCCGCCGAGTCGATGAGTGCTGGTGATGATGAGGCCGCTGAGATCCGTTCCCAACCTGCGCGGTTCCCACAGACGACACCAATTGACGGGGATCAACCCCGGCAAATCCCATGGTCAGGGACCCTGGGTTAGTCATGAGAGGCACAGGTTGGACGATAGCTCGTCGGCAAACAGGAAGGCTCGCTCCTGCTCGATATTATTGATTGGGGAGATGCGATTACAATGGAGGCCAAGGCCGGAGCACTCAAGGCTAGGGTTACAGGTGAAATTGGATGTCTTTGGTGTCGCCCCTCCTAGCCCTTATATACCGGGCTAGGTCTCAGGGAGTTCATCTACGTGTACAGGTAAACTTTCCTAACCCTAGCTTGCTCCGTACGACAGATCTTCGCACCTTCCTTGTGAGTCGAGGACTCCTACGTCGGTGCCAACTAGCGGGCCGATGCCGTATCTTCATGGGCCTTCTGCCTTCATGGACATCAGGTAGGCTCATCCGTAGGAGTCGTGGGGTCACCCCCTCGTCACCATCCTCATCACTTTGTGTTATACTTGTAACCAACATATAGTCTAGACAAACACGAGTAGGTTCTATGCTCTGCACGGCTCGAGCCTAGGTACATTGTGTGTCCCTTGGCGATCTGTGCGTTGTGGATTGCCATTCCGCGTGCCCTCTGTTAATCCCCTCTGAAAGGGACCTTGCCCGCTCCTTGATGTCTTGTGCTTTCGGGCACATCACAACACCGTGACGGGTCGTATCCGGTCCACGATCCGCCTCGTGTCCTGCTCCCCAACATGACCCACCTTTTTAAATTTTATAATTCATATCTATTTTTTTTCTAAAGGTATAAAAGCTCCAAGGGTGACATAATATATATACATATATATATACCAACATGAACACACACAAATCATATATATTATAAACATGCTTGGTGAATTTCAAAAAAGAAAAACATGCTTGTTTATTTTTTGAGACAAAAAAACCCTGCCTGGATCGTACCGACCCGTTTGTTTAAGGCTATAAACCTGCCTGGACCTTGCCGTCCCGACCAAAGCTGGCCAAACGGGCCTGATAAATGGGCCGGCACGTAAGCCCGCGTGCCTGGCCCGTGACGGGCCGACCCGGCACGCCAATAAACGGGCCGTGTCAGGCACGTGGCCCACCTCGTGCCGTGCTTGGGCCGCTAGGCCAGGCATGCGGGCCGGCCCGACATGACACATTTAACTTTATATATATATTTATATATTTTTTGTAATATATAGATTTGATAATACCTAATAATATAATATTTTTAGTATTTTTTAGAGGTATAAGGGATAAACGGGCTATCTGTAAGGCACGTTTATTAGATGTGTCGTGCTTGGACTTGAAGGTTAGGCACACGGGCCAGCCCGGCACAGCACGTTTATTAAACGTGCCTAGCGGGCCGTGTCGTGCTTGGCCCTTTTATCATATATAGCGAGCCCTTGCTGTGCCGGCCCGGCCCGTTGGCCACCTTTGGTCCCGGCCCGTTGCGAAACATTTCCCGCGATCTTGGGCGGCTTCCCGCGAAGGCGAAACCAATCCGTTCCCGTTCCCCTTCCCCAGTTCGGCCGCCCCATTCTGCGGCGTCTCGACCTAGGGTTTCTCCTCCCTCCGCCCCATAGATCTCCACACCAAGGCACGATTCGATGGCGCCGCTCTCATGGCGCCACCACACGCTGGTGCAGGCGCTGCTCTCCCGCGGACCGCTCCCGGAGCGAGACTTCCACGCCCTCTTCACGGACATCTCCAGCGGCAAGAACCCCGGTATCTGCCTACCCACTCCACCAATGCTTGCTGTTGCTTCTCTTCTCCTCCCTTCGATTGGTTCCACCCCTCTTCATCCTCAAAAAAAAAAAAGATCGACCCCTCTTCTCGTTACTCGTAGCCGCTTAGGTGTTCGATGTAATGCGCGACCGTGGCAACTTTTAGTTAAGCGTCCGTTCCACTTCGACTGATGTAATTCTAGTTACTGTGTAGCACCTGACCTCTAGGGTTCAAAACCTTTCCTTTTCAGTTAATGAGTTTTCGTGCTGTTAATTGTTCATTGGAGCGTTAACTGCCATTCACAATCAGTTGAAGTTTACATCTTCTGATTATCTCAAAGACAGAATGATCTTGCTTCATTTGTTTTGTGTTTATGACCTGGTTGGCTGGTTGGATCGTCTATCTAGGAAGAAATTATAGTATATAAATAACTGTATTCCTGCCTGCATATTGCCTACAGATTGTAATAACTTAGACGACCAATCCCCATCTCCAGTTGCTTATGTCTATTGTAATGAATTGCAGCCACTCACCAGCAATTGTTCAGTGATACACTTATGAAGATCAACAAGGAGCTGGAGTATTTGCAATTTAATCTGCGAGCATGTATAGACCAGTATAGTGGAACAGTTTATTATGGAGTGGTCAACAATATTTCTGATGAAGAATCAAAGCTTGGCTCAAAGTATTCCGTACCACAGATTGCATTCTACAAGGGGCTGGTATGCAGTCGCTTGCGTTAACTTAGCTCAACCCAGCATCATGTATGCTGAATGACTTGTTTGTATGTTTGCATATTTGTATTCACAATGGTTCTTGTGGCAGTTAGAAGCAATAGTTCATGAAGCTGGAAACGATGGGAGCATAACTGATATTGATGCTCTCAACGTCAGGATCGACAACCAGGTTCGTTGTAACAGTCTGTCATGAACACATGTCTCTCTTTTATCTTTAATTAAACTACATTTTACTTGTACATTTGCATACTGTCATGTGTGATCATGCAAGAAGCACAAAACTCAAGCTGTTTAGGACATAGCTGCTGAAAACATCCTTATGGTGTGATCATGAATTCATGATTAAAGCATCACCTACCCCATCCATGTGTACTAAATTCACAACACATTCTTGTCTAGATGTACTAAATGCAGACCTATGTGTACTAAATTCACAACACATTCTTGTCTAGATGTACTAAATGCAGACCTAGGCCAAGGGGTTTGCGGCCGGTGCAGCCGCACAGGGCGCTCAATTTGTAGGCCCCCCACTTTGCTAATACTCGTACTTAATTAGCTTAGCCTAGTTAAGTTCAGCTAGCGTTGCCCTGTAGTACGCTACGTGTACATCCAAAAAAAGGATTTTGCCCTGTGGCACGCTGCATGTACATTGAAAAAAAAAGGACCTGATTGCCAAGCCCACGCTCGCAATTGAACGCCGATCGATCGCATCGTGAACACTGGCCACATAAATCCCGATTACACTATTAAGCCCCAGGGGCGCAGCAGCAAGCAGGTCGCCAATCTATCACACCATGAGCTGCTTGCTCGTTGCCACTCTTTTTTCAATCTTGCAATTTTGACAAGACACAGCAGTAGTATTCAAGTAATATTCATATATGCAAGTTTCAAATACAATCATTAAATTTACACTGCTTGGTAGACCATATCAATCTATTTAGCACCTTTTTAAAAATGATTTATTGAGAGTTGTAAAATTTCTAATTATATTGTTGTGTATAAGCTCTTTTTCTTATCTTCCGTATACATGTGCATCAATTGGTCTAGACCTCTGGGGTTCTAAGATCCAAGTCATGTCTTTCATAAATCAGTCTAGAGAATATGAATCGGTTATTAAAAGCGTCAGATAAAACAAAGAATAGAGGATTTAATCCAATCTGAGAAATGAGCAATGTATATCATGACCTCATCTTTTAGAAGATATCATTTTAGAATTTGGCACCGGGCCACAGATTTTACCGGCCCGTCCCTGACTAAATGAACATGTGCTTATAATGAAGCTTCATTCAATTGTGATTTACGAGCAGTTAGGGTGGATGTGTGATGATTTGTACTTGCAAGTTTTAGTATTTTCTGTGGCATATTTATATCTGCTGATTACTAGAGTTGAATCTTCTTTGCAATATGGGTACCATAGACTACTGAGTATTCTCCTCTCAGGTCGTGATTGCGGACAGTACACAAGATACTCAATCTCGTCTGCCTTCTTCCATCACAAACTTCTTGTTCTCTCAAAAGGAAAAGACTCTTAATGAACTGGTACAAGATCGTTGGCTGGCATACACCTCGGAGGGCAAGATTGGTCTTGGTATCAGATCATTTCTTGATCTCCGGAGCTGGTTTCGTAGTAATGATATCCCATCATGTGAGGTTTGCAATGAAGCTGGTATAAAGGTACTGATATGTAACTACCTTGAGATTGCATCCCCCTTGTTCTTGCTACTTACTCTGCACCATGTAGTGTACAAACGTTTTTGTAGAATCTCTATAAACGTTGTGTGCTCTGATACCCGTATTATTTGTATTCACAACAGGCATCGACTTGTCCTAACGAGGGATGCAATGTGAGAATCCATATATATTGTCTAAAGAAGAAATTTTCACAGAAGGTAGTTCCCTGATTCCAGTTCCATTGCTACTCATGTTGAGGGCGTCATTGTTTGCTAATTTTATCTGCACATTCAGGCCTCGAGAGCTTGCCCCCAGTGTGCTACTGAATGGCCCCAGCAGGAAGGCGAGGATGAGGGTGAAGAAGAAGCGAATGAGCCTGGGGAAGGTCAGGAGGGCCCATCAGCCCCATCGTCTGACCGCCCTTTGAGGAGCAAACGCAGCAGAGTCAAAGCTGAGCTGGTGGAAGAAGCTGAAGAAGCAGGCCCGTCAGCTGCGGTGCTGAGGAGAAGGTCGAGGACGGCCAAGGAGGCATCATCTACAGGCGCTTCACAGCCAGCCAGGTCTTCAAAGAGAAGGAAGTGATGACTGTTTCTAGTAAGACCGGGCAATGCAAATGCAATGTTACTTTTGTCGTGTACATAGCGTAGCTGTTATCACTAGGTGGTTTCTGCCTTCCTGGAGTTATTTGCTTGACCTACTCTGCTTGCCCGTTTGCTGCTTAGCTTGAGCCAGCTGGGAAGATAAGGACAAGGAGGACAAGGACGGCATGTCTTAGTTTAAATATTATAATTATGACATTAGGCCTTTATCCTAATCCTGTGTCGTAAAGAATTCCATGGATCGTGCCTTGGGATCTGTGAGATGGCGACCCGAGTATGAATTGGCTTGGCATACAGCTGCATACTCAGCATAGACTAATGCTTCATCTGAGATCAGTACTAGCTACGTTACTGTACTACATTATGGGACGGAGGGAGTACATTGCGACAAGTGGTGATACAAGGCTGTTCTGTTCCATCCATTTTTCGTGCCAGTTGATTAACAGTTAAGATACAGAAGACTATCTTTGCTAGTGCGGTTTAAGTAGGATCAAGCCGTTATGTGACATTGTCCACCTGAGTTATGTGACTTTGAGTACAATCACAACAAAAATTATGGAAGTAGAAAAACAAGATCCAGGAAGCAGCACGCGATGCAATCATCACTTAATTAATAAAGGAACCACCTGAGTTGAGAAAAATAAAATAAAAATTGATGAAGCAACAAGACAAGGAAGTTTTTTTCTTTTTCTTTTTTGAGTACAACAAGACAAGGAGGTTTGGAAACACATGATCATGGTTTGCCGCTCGAGCACTATGCTTTGTCATGCTTTTATATTGCTCTGGACAGAAAATGGAAACTAGCATTTGTACAGTCGAGTCTTATTGTGAGTTTAATGGGGCGGAGCTTCATAACACTAACGCCTCTGACGAAAGAAAGAGAGGGTATACTTTGTCGCAAGTACAAATGGCATGCGCAAGACTTGGTAAAAAAAAGTTGTATCTCGCTTGTAGAATGATTTTTTCTGGTCAACAATTTTACAGAGTCAATTCAATGACATACGCTTATCAAGCAGAAGAAAACCATGGTGATAATACGGAACAGTCAATAATTAAAACACACGTACAAACAAGTTCTGGTAATGTAGGAATCTACAGGAATGAAGAACATATGAATATGGAAGTTGTTTGATTACACCAAATAGAAAAGCCTAAACATTACCAGGGGCACATGGTCGCCATAGTTGTCATCAAAGTAAGTACTCCTAAAAATTCATTTTTAAGTTGGATCCAATCTTTACCTAATAATAAAGGGAGACGTGTTTCTTCCTTTTTTTATCCGTCATCTTATTTGCCTTTAAAATTGATCGTAATTACCACCAATGCCACCTATAACTGAGAAAAACTCTTTGTTAAGAAACGCTTCGTACAGATCAAATTTCGTAAGCTAATGGGCCTTCTCTTGTGGGCTCGAAGCCAATTAACAAATTTTTTTGCGTTGGATCGAACCCACGAAGTTTTCCTGTGCAGAACGCTCCATCCAACCAAGTCAGCTAGCTTCTTAAGACCACACTAGAACCAGGTGTTCTCACGTTATTTAATAGTCTCACCTTTGCGTTTCAGCGGATAAGAGTCGGACCACCCTCGAGGAGACCGAGAGGAGGAGTGCAAGCAGTGGCCGGGGCTCACAGACTTGCTCGATGTGACGTTCGCGGAGCCCGACGACGTCGTCTACGCGCACCCGCTGCCTCCACCTCCCCGATGCCACCAACAAGGCCATGGTACGAGGATCTACCACCGGTCTCGCTGCCACCACGACCCATAGACAACCACAACACCCAGATTTGCGAGGTCATTCGCGACCTCGTGAGGACCGTCTGGACTTTCGACGCGCCGGTGTTTATGTTCTGGCCGCTGAAGCCACCGATGCAGCCTTCGTAGCCACCTCTGCCCCCACCGCCGCCACCCCCGCAGGTCTTCTGGACCCAAGGCGTGTCGTGGGCGCCGCATTCATCCACCTCGTCGGTGACGATGACAATGACATCGGCGACGAGTAGAGGACGACGGGAAGAGGATCAAAGACGAAGGTTTGTGTGTGACAATTATGTTTAGATATACAAAGATTTGTTTATCCCGTAGCAACGCGTGGGCATATTTGCTAGTGAAACTAATAAGAAAAAGTACCCGTGCGTGTGCGCGTGCACGCGTATGTGCAAGCTTGCGCTTCGACCCTACAAATCAAACAAACTTCATACATCAAATTCTTATAGATGATTTTTTTTCAACCAAAAGGAAATCCTTTCAAATTCCTAACTTTAAAAAAAGAAATATTTTATTATCGTAAATATACAAGTTACACTCAGCCTTTGCAACAATAAAAGGTCTCAAAGGCATCCAGGACGCACATAGCAAAAAACAAAACCTCATAACTGTGATTAACTCCTCTCAGAAGCAACATACAAACCACCACCAAAGACAACACCTGAAAAACATAAAATGTCTCCAAAAGCGACATCTTCAAGAAAAAAACAGTGCACAAGCGTCATCGCCGCCTGATCCAAGATATTAGATTTTCACTCTCGAGAAAGTCTGAGCTTCCAAAACAACACCTTCAACAATGCAATTGCCAGGCACAACCAATGAAGCTCAGATCTTATGTTTTCACCATGAAAGTCACGACTCGACACCTGAGGAGCACTACCAAAAAATTAAAATCCTACAGTGTTGTCGCCTCCACTTGTCACTGCTGCTTCTAAAAATTATCAAACAACCGGTTGACTCCATCGCCTCCAGGGCCCCACCGCCTACTGATCCTTCGATCTCAGCGACCACGACCTTCTTCACCACTGTCTACACCATGGAAATCGAGATACAAACATGTTCCATGGTGTCAACAAACAACAAATTTTTGCGTCATGCCATCATGGAGCCACGTAGGCTGATATGGACGCGCACAAGAGGATTCTATCTGATTCAGATATCCTCGGGCAAGATCTCCGGCAGCAGTTTTGTAACACGTCGACAGCCAAATCGAGGAGGACCGATCACACATATTGTTGTTGAGATGCGAGAAGAGCACTAGGACCGCCACCACACCGATGCCATCACCGCCACGATGGAGGACACCGATCCGCATTTCCCACATCCCACACTGCCGACTGAAAAATGAACAACAGATGGGGCGGATCCGGATCCATCGCCACCCCCTCGCCTGCACGCCCCGCCACCTCGAGCCCGCCGTGCGCTGCCGGTCCCGAGCGTCACTGCCGTGGGGTTCTGCCATCAAGTATTAGTGCCTTTCGATCGCGTCCGCCTTTACCGAGGACCCTAATGGGAAGTGTCCAAGAAGGAAGTGGTGATGTTTGACTCCCTCCTCCTTCGTACTATCGCAATATTAGTTAAAACTTGCTATGTTTAATAATTTTGGGTCTGACCGTGTCTGGTGGTGATGAAACTTGGTATCCCAATATATATTTGCTATGTGAAACTTTATTTGTGTTATTTGATCATGTTGCATGAATTTCTATGGATTTGGGGACAAACATTTGAGGAGCACAATCGTGGAGACAAAAAATGGAGGATGACCGGGAGCTGTTCATGGATGTGATCGTACGTGCCCGCAGACGTTTGGTGTCAAATTAGCTATATTCAATTGTGGATGTTCTTACATGATATTTTATTTTTGCCTATGTGAAAAAAATAACAAAAAAAGTAAAGTCTCGTGCAAGAACAAGTTTTTACACATGCTAGTAGGCTCTAGGTAAAATGGGAAAATGAAAGAAAAGAGAAAAGAAAATGTTTACACAAAATCACTAACCTATCAACAAACCTTATAGCCATTATGAATGAATGAAATTGCTATCTCTTGATGATATGATAACTTTATATAGCACCTAATGACTAAATTATTAATCATGCTCTCGTAATAAAAGTAAGACAAATAGTAACTTGCATACTACATGCAAAAGATAATGTGACAAATAACTTAAGATAAACCCTAAAAAAACTGAAAATTTTAAATAGGTACCCTGGACCGAAAAGGAGGGAGTAATCACACCAAAAGGAACATGTCTGAAATTTACAAATTCAATTCACCTCACCGTCAAATAAACTTCTCAGTTAATGCTCGGCCGCTGTTACTACTTCCTCCGTTCCGGTGTATAGGGCTCCAAGTAAAAATCTATTTGTTCCAAAACTACCAAGGAACAAGGCTCGTAATCATTAATTAGCCTAATTAATAGGCTCGTAATAACTCCTAAGAGCAAGTACAATAGCATCCAGTCAGCAGGCTATAAGCCATTCCACATCAGATAAAATCTAGCTGGAAGAGAGAGAAACTAAGAGAGAGAAGGGAGCGGGCGTTCCGTGAGTCGCCGGCTGTATCACAAAAACCAAGATGTAGCAGCCTGCTTACAGCTTGTGCTAGACGTTATAGCCAGCTCTCTACCAATCATGCATTACCAAGAGCATTTATTAGGGTCAGTTTATAGCCGACGTTAACGCCAGCATCCGGCTGTGTTATTAACCATGCTCTAACCACTCTCCATTCCTATTTTTTAGATGGTGCAAAAACATATTGATCAAGAGCGCTGCTATACGTACGATGAAATTGGTACGACACTTGTACCACGCTAGGTAGCAGCCAGCTTCCCACGAGGCATGGCAAACGTGAGCCGGACCTTGGGTTTGGGCCAGGCTCGTATTTGGGTGGGATCAGATAACAAAATTAGAGCGACTCTAGCAAAGCTGGTTTTTGTATTATAAAATTGATATACGGTTTGTTCTAAAAAATTAAATGCGATATCAAAACATATTTGGTAGACACCATCCAAAACGGCATATATTTCAAATATATAAACACTTAATATTTTTTGGCTATATATAACACCCAAACATCATGAAGGAGCAGTTGTACTTCTCCCCCACGTCTTTCAGCCGCGCGTCGCGTTGTCCTCGTCGCCGCCTTCGTGGCGTATCGCTTGCATTCGGCGTCGTGGAACCACGCCCAGGCTCGTGGAGGAGCTCGCCTCGCTTCTCCGGCGACGTCTGCGCACTCGTTGGTGATTTTTTCCGCGCTCCCCGGCGACGTCTTCGCGCTCGTCGATGATGTCATCGCGCTGTCCGACGACATTTGTGCGCTCGCCGATGACTTTGTCGCGCATCGCGCCGTCCTCGCCCGCCGCCTTCGTGGCGTACCGCTCACATTCGGCGTCGTCGAACCACGCCCAGGCTCGTGGAGAACCCCGCCTCGCTTCTTCGGCGCCGTCTGCGCACTCGCCGATGATTTTTCCGCGCTCTCCGACGACGTCTGCGTGCTTGTCCGACGACATCTCTGCGCTCGCCAATTACTTTGCCACGCGTCGCGCCGTCCTCGCCCGCCGCCTTCGTGGCGTCCAGCTCGCATTCGGCGTCGTGGAACCACGCCCAGGCTCGTGGAGGAGCCCGCCTCGCTTCTCCGGCGACGTCTGCGCGCACTTCGGCGACGTCCGCGCGCTCGTCGGTGATTTTTTCGCGCTCTCTGGCGACGTCTGCGCGCTCATCGATGACGTCGTTGTGCTGTCCAATGACATTTGCGCGCTCGCCGATGACTTTACCGCGCTCTTCGGCGACGTCTGTGACGCCCCCGAAATCAGACCGTGTACAGTAATCATACACGCAAGGTACACGATCGAGATTAGGGACTCACGATGAGATATCACAACACAACTCTACAAATAAAATAATACAAGCTGTTTAATACAAGCCAGGGGCCACGAGGGCTCGAATACCACAGCTCGAGAGCACAAGGTCAGCGGAAGCAATAGTATCTGAGTACAGACACAAGGATACAAGGTTGCCTTAAGAAGGCTAGCACAAATAACAACAGATCGAAAAGGCGAGGCCTCCTGCCTGGGAAACTCCAAGCTACTCCTGGTCAACTGGGAACTCGACATCGTAGAAGGCATCGGGGATCTTCACGTTGCGGTGGTCGACATCGGGGATCTCCTACTCCTGGACTCCAACGTCGACTGCAGCGGCCGATCAGGCAAAACAGTAAAGGAAATAAAGCAGGTGAGTATCTAGTATACCCGCGAGTCTTACGTCCGCTACTAAGCATTATGCATTGTATCAACGGAAAGAAGAGGCTGTATATAGTGGACTGAAAGACAGAAATCCAGAGCAAGGGTAAGAAGCTAGGCCTATCGAAGACTAGCATCTTCCGACGATGTCTTGCAGCATGAGGTAAGAATCAGCCAACAGTTTATATAAAGCAGTAAAGTAACAATGAAGCAGAAGTTGCTGCAACATTGAATAATAATAAGTTGTAATAATTAACAATGCCTCCGAGTTCACCTCATCGACATCCCCGCGAGGAAGAGAACCCGGAACCATACAGTTTAATATTAATAGTTTCTAGTGGTAAGATCCAGCTTCAGCATAAAGCGTCCTGTTACCGTGGACACGGCTATTCGAATAGATTAATCTTCCCTGCAGGGGTGCACTTGTGTTACGCTACACGCACGGATCTCCAGGGTGGCGGGAACCTTGTTAGGGAACGCTCCACCGAGGCTATCCGACACTTCATAGCCCATCTTTCAAACTCAACAGAGAGGTCATCCGCCGGACTATATCCTATGTACGCGGGGCTTTGGACCCTAACCCCGACGTACTCCTGCACGGTGCGAGGCTGGCCGGTGAAGTTGAAGCAAATCCAAATAAGACACCACCGCGCGAGAAAATAAGACAACACCACTTCCCGGCGCAGGCCGCGGTACTGCTGACGTCTGAAGAGTCCTCGGACGACACTAAGAAGCAGAGGAACCCATAACTCGTAGTTCCCACGGGTAGGTAGTGCGTACATGGCATATAGTCAACTCAAGACATTCACTGAACCATTTAGCATTTTTATTAACCTGCGTGACAACCGTTATCGTTGCCTCGACTTAACTGACCCGCGGACAACGACAGCAGCCAGGACCACCAGTACATCGGTGCCTGCCCCGTCGTCCCACCAAGTCACTGCGGTTACCAACAAGGTGAACCGTCTCCTTACCTTGTCTCGCGTGTGCTCCTGGAGGAGCTCGACTTTCGGGGGTTGGTAACTCTCGCGGCCAACGACCAGGGGCCAAGCACACCGGTACATTGGTCGTACCCTCCCTGTCGTCCCGTCGCAATACCTCTCGCGGGCACCGTTGGGTCGCCCGACTTCTTACCTTTAAGGACACCAGTTGGTTCGAGTCCCTACCGTTAAGTGAAACCAGGAGGAATCACCCTCGATGGTACACTTGAGCTGGCTCGACTGAGACATCAGCGGGATGAACTAAAGAGGTAAACCTCATATCATCCCGGTGATGCTACGCTACTGAGCCGACGAGAGTGAAATACGAGTCCATTCCACCCGTAATTCAAACTCGAAGCGACTCGGCAGAGTCTCGCCGTTGTAGGTTCCCTAGGGTGTCTGCATTGATCCGTACCTGTTGCAGTTGTAATATATGTTCTCGCGTTCACTCCCCTGAGTGATCACGACCCTCTATCTAATCCTAGCCAACAATGCGCAGGGCTTACTGCTGAATAATGCATAAGTAATAATAGACGACATAGGATTAAAGGAAGGTACATCAAGGGGCGACAAAATCAGGCTATGCAAGTGAATAAGATTGTAATCGTAGCAGCAGCAGTAACAATTCCTAGTGCAAGAAATGTACGGAAAGATAGGCGATATCTGGGGAAGAGAATGGCTCTGCTTGCCTGTAAGCTCGACAGTAGCGGTACGATCGTCGACGAAGTAGTCGTACTCAGCATTGGTGTAATCGACGGCAGCAGCGGGGTCTACCGGAGATTAAGGGGGGGGGGAAGAAACAATAAATACACAACAATAATAGCAATACAAATGCAAGACATAACATATGAATTGTAAACGGGGTTCTAACGCAGTACGATGCACGTTGCTCGGAGCGAGAATTCATCCGGGGATGAAATACCGGCTCCGGGTGATTATCGGACAAGGTGTCCGGAGGGGGGGAGATATCATGCCGGAGGTGTCGTGGACATCCGACACATGTGTGGGTGGTGTATCCGGGTTAGTTGAACTATTCTGAATAAGTTTCGTGTTCGGAATAAATTCATCCGGGTACTCTAACAGTACCAGACAGTTTAACGGTTATCGGGCAATCTATCGGACAGTGCCACCGGAGGGGGGGGGGAAGTTCGATGATCGGTATGTTAGAGGGGTGTGGTGAGGATATGGGTATCGTATCTGTAATCGTTGATCCGTTCTGAGTAACTTTCGTATACAAAGTATTTTGATCCAGGCAATTTTTATCGGTACCGGGAATTATCGACAGACAGCCCCGAGGGGGGAATGTCGATGTTCGGTACGTTAGAGGGGGGTGGTAGACATACGGATAGCGTATCCGTATTCGTTATATTTTTCTGATCAATTTTGATGTATAAAGTTTTTGAATCCGAGTTACGATTTAAAAGTTATTGAATTTCAAAGTTTTAAATAATTTAAATCATTTTTTAATTACTTTTATTATTAAAATGCAACATTATCCACAAGTTCTGTTGATTGGTCAACTGACAGAGGGGACCCACCGGTCAGCCTCACAGTATTAATAATCCACATGATTAAATTTAATAACAGTGGGGTCCCACATGTCATAGAGACAGATTTGGTTAATTATCTTTATTAAGTTAATCAGGCGGTTAATTGGGATGGGTCCACATGTCATAGGCCCAGGGCTTATTTCCATTTCTGTTTAATTAGTAGGATGGTTAGGGGCACTGGACCCACAAGTCAGTGTCAGGGGGGGTGGGTTTAGTGCTAATTACCCAACTGACGTGCGGGCCCTACACGTCATACACACAGGGGCTTGCCGGCGACGGCTATGCACGCCGACGACGAGCGTGGGCACGCCGTAAGCCACGGGAGGGGGCGCAGGTGGGCTTAATTGAACGAGCGGAGCATGCCGCATCGAGTGGTGGTGGTGCAGGCCCAGGGGGTCGTCGGAATCGGGGTCGGCGACGAGAGTGGCGGCGGTCAGAAAATGGTGATGGTGGGGAGCTCGATTTTTGGTGTGTTCTTGGGCATTTTCTCGGGCATTCGGTTCCTGCGTGTGTGGGGAGCAAGCCGACGCGCGTGGCGTGCCCAAGGCGTGGCCCAGGCCACGACGGCGAGCTCAACGGCGGAGATGAGCTCACTGCTCCCATGGCGGTCCGAGTTGGAGCGAAAGAGAGCGGGCGCGAGGAGTAGGCGACGGACAAGGAGCTCACCAGGAGCACGTAGTGGAGGGCAGCGGGCTCGGGGAGGGTGCGGTGTGGCCGGAATTTGAAGGAGATCGCCGGCGGGGCAGAAGGTTGAAGACGACGACGTAGCGCTCCGGGCTGTGTCTCCAAGCTCAATTCCTACCGCAGGCATACGAGGACGACGGTGGTGGGGCTCCAGGACACGCTGGCTGGGCCGGAGGTGGCCGTTGGCCACGAGCACGACGGCGCGGCGTCGCGGCACCCACAGGCGAGCAGCGAGAGAGGCAGAGGAGAGCGAGGGGGAAGATGGGGAAATAGGGAGGGGGAAGTTGGGGGAGGGGGTCGGCCTGGGTCTTATCCACAGAGGGCGTGGGGGAGCAGGTGGAGAGGGGGGGAGCAGGTGGAGGAGGGGGGCCATGGCGCCCTGTGCCGTGCGTGGTGGGGGGAAAGGGAGCAGGTGGGGAGAAGAAGGAAAGAGAAGGGGGGCTGGGCCCGGATGGGCCTTGCCCCTGAGCGTAGTATAGGGTTTTTCATTCTTTTGTTATTTTCTTTTCTTTATTTTCTGTTTTAATTTATTCTAAATACTTTTGTATTTTTGTAAAATATGTAATAGGTTCCATAATTAGTTTTATGCTCCATATCAGTGCTACAAAAATTTTGGGGCATTTATAAACTCATTTGCATTTTGTTTTATTTAAAAAGGATATTAAATGGTACTGTTTTGCTACTGTTTTATTTGTTTAGCATTTTTAAACATGGTAATAAAATCCCATTCCACTTTTAATAAAGCCTACTGATTTTTAGGCATTTTATAAAAATGGTTTCATAAATTTTGGATCAACTTTATTTCCACTTGTTTATTATAATTCCATGGTAATTTAATAAATCCTAAGCTTCAGGTTTTATTCCTTAATATTAATAAATCATTTTAATTAAAATAACCAGTACCATAGTAACATGGCTAAATGATTGCTAGGCATCCCATCAATAGGTTTCATCATTGTGGTTTATCTAAGACTTCCACTTTATTTTAATTTATAAAACAATTTGATAACCCCACAACATTGGGTTCATAATTATCATTGACTTGTGATTATTCAAATGACCAAGGGTGACTTGGTTTAACCATGATCATGTTGATTGACTGGCCTCCACAATTCTTGGAGAGAATTTATAATTTGAAAATTTTATCAGGGTGAGAATCTGACAAAGCTATGATCAAAGGTGATCATGGCTTGATCATCAACAGTAATGATCACTAACAGTGGAATCACTGTAGTGATTACTGTACTGGCACTGGGGGTGTTACAACGTCCGAGCGCTCGCCGACAACGTCACCACGCTCTTCAACGTCGTTCGTGCGCTCCGCTCTTACGACGATGAGGATGTCCAGTGACTTTGTCTTGCTCTCTTACGACGTCTGAAAGCTCGCTGACAATGTCGCTGCGCTCTTCGACGGTGAGGACGTCGTGCATGTTGGGCGCATATTTGGTTTGTTTGAGCGATATATAGAAATAAACAAAAAACAAACTAAAGCTTGATCCGTTTGAATACTCTCGTTTGAGTCTTTGAAGTTGCCTTTATTACGTCAATACTTTTGTTAAGGCAAAAAAAAGTCGTAGAAGATGGTTGGATTTCTGTTTGAGTTTGTGTCTTGTGTGGGACTTGGGCTGTGGCACTGGCACCACATGGGAGCAGAGGATTAAGAATTTAATTCATGGTTTAAGAAGCGTCGTACAAGAATCGTATGGAAACTGTCGTGTGTGAAGCAATTTCGATTGATCAATGCATGATCGGTTAGCATGCATGTGTTTAATACAATAATTAATCAAAAGGTCACTCATAGGAGGAAGCATACGGAATGTCGTGATTGATCCTAGCCAATAAAAATTCGTCTTGATCGTGATGCAATTTCTAAGGATGGGACTACGCCGCGGCGCCGCATATATATCTTTTCATGCGGCGGATAATAACTTGCATTCATCTACAAGCAAAAAATGGTAGCTTTTATGAATTCAAATTTTTAAAAAGTTTTATCTGTTGAACCGTTAATCCAATTGACGAACCGTTTTCACCATTAGCCTCCTCGCGACGAGATCTTCGGAACTAGATCCCATGTCATCATGTTTTAACAAAAGAAAAAGTCATCAGTACTTGCCACGTTACTGTTCTACTTACCGAATAATTATTATATAGTTACCAGATTATACCAACTTGGTTGCTAAAACTTTTTTTTCACCAGTATTTATTACATTACTGTTTTACTTACCTGATAATTATTTATATAGTTGCCAGATTATATCAACTTGGTACACTAAGTTACATAAATGAAAAACTTATTTTATGGTATTTGTATGTATTTCTCTTTAGAATCGTCTAAAAAAGCACTCACACTTGTCATGTTATTTCCAAATGTCATAATGACTTGTTTTTCTTGAACGATTGGTGACCGGTGTACTTATGTTCGGTTGTCGTATTTTTTACACTAATTGACATGATGATTTATTGTTGTTGCCAGTTTAATCAGTTTGAGTTTCTATTTTATTTTATCGGGTTGTATACTAAGCTTAAGTATATGGAACTATTCCTTCGGCAATTATGTGCAAACATTTGTGGCAACAGTTCGCGATAAAAATGGCAACTATGGTGACCTAATCTGGCAACTGATGTTGACGAAAAAATTTCATCAAAACATATCAATATGGGATCTTGTTTCGAAGCCCTCGTGAAAACAAACCCAACGGTGAAGACGGAACACAAATCGAATTAATCGTTTGTAAGATAAATCATTTTAAAAATTCAAAAAACGCATTTAATGCGGATGATGTAAACGTGATGTGATAGTTTTTGCATGCAATCTTTTATATGTTAGCCGCTGCATGCGGTGCGGTGGTGCTTAGTAGCTTTTCCTAATTTCTAATAAGCACTACACACCGAAAGGGAGGGAGTATTGCTGCTGGGCCGTTAACACATTGATAATCACAAGCGGCGTCGGCGGCGGCGAGTCACCACCACCACCACAAGAACGGCCGGACCTTGACCCGGCACCCTCTGTTGGCCGCCACTGCCTCGCCGGCCAGCCTGTCAATCGTCACCTGGCACGTCGCCTTCACGTCCATCGTCCATGTCCGCAGCACATCCCCGAACCGCAGCCTGACCGGCACCCGCGCCTCCACCGTCAGCGGCACCGCGCGCGCCGCCTGCTCGGCGGCCAGCTGCTTCTTCTGCTCCTCGCTAAGTCTCACGCCGGTTCCCCTAAGGGTCGTGGAAAACACCGTCACGTTCCTCGGCGCCTGGTGGAACGCCGGCCACTGTCCGGCCGCGAGGCGCGCACCGGAGTACGAGACTTGCACCTCCCCGCCGCCGCGGTAGTGGACGCCGACCTTCTTGTTAGCGCCGTTGTCCGCGCGCAAGGCGAAGTCGAGCTCCGGGGAGAGCGAGGAGGGCGGCAGGGCATCGACTACGTCAAGGCCCCGGACGGAGAGGGAGGCGACGGAGAAGGCGGGAGCGCGGGGCCGGAAGACGAGGTACACGGCGCCTACGAACACGGCGGCGGCGAGAGCAAGGAGAAGCACGGCCCCGCAGGCACCAAAGCAGGCGCGGCGAAGGCGATGGCGCCGGGCTGGGCGCTCCGCAAGATTCTTGTACCGGCGGGCCCGGTCGGTGGGCGGCACGCGGAGGACCTGGTCCTTGGGAATCTGGACGATGTACGTTCCGGGCGGCGGCGCCGGCGGTCCGTAGAAGGTCGGGTGGAGCGGCGTGGTCTCCGTGACCGCGGCCGCGGCCGCGTCGTCCTGGTCCGGCGGCGACGGCACGGGGTGGATGCGGTCGGCCATGAGGATCGTGGTGACGTGAACTCGAGAAGGACGGAGGAGACAGTGTGTGATCGAGCGAGGTGCGTGCGAGTGGACGCTTGCTTGTTTTATAGGGACAAGAGACGCGTACAAGCGGAGGGGAAACGGTCATCTCATGCTGTTCAAACCGCGCCCTATTTATTTTTTGCATTTTTTTTTCTGGAACACGCAAGAGATTTGATTGTGTTTTGTTGAAAGATTGAGAAAACCGCTGGCTTTTGATATAATTATGGAGTCAGATAACTAACTAGCGGCTGTTAAGATTTTAGAATCATTACGGAGGACAGATGCATCATGTACGCAAGAATTTTGACTTGGCCGAAGCACGACACTGTTTTCTAATGCAAACCCTCATGTTTTGAAGTGGTTTTACTATTCATGTATATAAGAGACATGAAATTCATGATGCCAGCAAAGGTTTTGTAAAAACCGAAATACGAAATACTCCCTTCTTATCAAAATATTAGATGTTCTTATAGTTCAGTTGAGCTATAAAAAACGTCTTATATTTTGATACAGAGGTAATATTTTATAGCTCAAATTTCTGGTTTAATTCAAAAATCATTTCCTCCATTAAATTCACCGCAAATAAAATTAGATCACATGTTGATATGTTTCAACGATTTATTTTTTTCCTAAAAAATTATCGGGCATACGATAAGTAAGTTATCATGCCTGTGATACATAAATTATCATATCTTATTGTTTACACTGAAATTAAGGGGGGCATAAAAAATAGTTTCTTCAACCGTCTCCTCACATGCACATGTATGCATGCACTAGAGGATAAAAGCCTGATATCATCCTAGATTCTTCCTATTTCGAAAATTTAAAATGTATTGTAGCTCAAACTGAACTAGGTGCAAATCTGCAGGTTTTCTGCAGTTGACAGCTCTCTGGACCCATTTCCAACTGGGACTTCAAAAGTATGCTCATCTGCAGCAGCAGGAAATGCTTCGCTTGATTTTTCTTGAATCGGCACATCATCACAGACGTCACATGTCAGTGCTTCGTGATTAATTTGTATACATTGTGAATTTAGTTCTTCAACTGATCTTGCTTGAATGGTATGAGTCCCAGGGTCTGAACATAACGCTGGGTCACTCGAGTCATCTTCAAGTGCAGCTGTCAATGGTTGTTCCATAATGGGCTCTGAAACAGATTGCACCAGTACTTCCTCCATATGGCACCTGAATAATGAGTTAACTTCATCGATGGAATTTGCATCGATGACATGTTGCTCAGAATTGTTTACATTGGATAGACAGCACAACACTGATTGCTCACCATCTGCAAGATATCATCAACCTTAGTTGAGAAAAAAATTCCCAATAGGAAATTTACATTACATTTAGAGGAGTGTTACATTTATTGGTCTGAAAGCCATAACGATTTTACCTGCATGAACTGAAACCTCCGCTTCTGAGGTTCGGGATACATTTTTCATGATTGGAAATGAATTTATATCATCACTGTAATCACAATTCTGATTGCTTTCATGCATTCCATAATCTCTTTCTAAAACAGCAGCATCTGAAATTGCTGGACTTAGTGTTTTGATCTCTTCACCGAATTGTGCTTCCTGTGAACGAGATAACTTCCCATCATTCCCTTGCTTAGCAGCATCACTGTCTGACTGGCTACCAATATCATCTTCTCCACCGATTTCACCATCAGCGGTTCGCAAGTCCATCAGCCTCTGGTCGAGTTCAAACTTGAGGATATTCTTTACACTTTGCAGCTCCATCAGATCATCGGCCCTACTATTCATATCCTCCTGATTATTTGCATCACCCTTCTCCTCTTCCTCTCCCTCGTCTTCATCATCCGAGATACTGTCGTCGTCGTCATCCTCCTCAAGCACATCCTCATCGTCATCTGATGAAGAATTCAAGTTGTCCATGGAAGCCAGGGTGGGATGACCAGTCCTCAAATCTATCAGTGGGTGCAACTCTTCAAGCATTGGAATTATGTCGGTCATCGATGCATCAGGAGAAGAACTCTCATCAGTAAAATCAGATTCAGAACCATAACAATGATCCTGCCTGTCAGCAGACTGCCAGCAGGGATTCATGGATTCACCCAACTGATAATCATTGTGTACTTCATAGTTACCGCTTTCATTGTTGCTGCTCTTGAGTTCTAGCAGATCAGAATTCTCATTGATTTGCTCATCATACTCTTCTCTTCGCACAATGACATTGGTCTGGGCATATGTAGAAGACTCCATGCTAAGCACAGTATCAGCCACCACAAACGTGACATGTGTTCCTTGGCAGTGATTGTCATATGTGTTATTGGCCGGGGCTCTCTCCCTGACAAATACTCCTGCACTACCAGTTCTCTTCTCCAAGTGAGTCTCGATAGTAACACTCTCAACCTCCTCACTTGAGCAGTCAGCAATGGAAATTTTGGACTTGGGGGACAAAATTTGTTGATTATCAGATGCTCCCTCTCTAGTCATTGAGGGAGTGCTTGGTTCACCATAACTCAAAAGGGCTCCAAGAAGAAGTCCGGTTAACAGCAAGAGAGGAGAGGAAGATACCAGGAAAGCCAGTAGAGGAGGACAAATCCTATGTAGAAGCAGCAACAAAATCCCAGCACCAAGTACCATAGGATAATCACAAGTAGATTGATAAGCGGCTGCGATAGAGGAATGCACTATTCTCTTGGCGTGTAGAACAAGATGGTTTGTGCCAAAATCGTTCGTCATCTGCTTAAATTTGTTCATTATTGGGCACATTCCTGACATGATAATATGAGGAAGTAAAGTAAGAAGGAGATCATTAGCGTGGGAAGAATCCTGATACTAGAGACTATAAAGCATGAGCAGGTGAATTCAGCTCATGATATAACGTGATCGAGTGAACATCCTTCCAGTTGCATAACAGAGGAAATGTTTGTTATCTATCTGATTCTGATGCGGTGACGCCTATTGTTGAAAAACACCCCGTCTATTAGTACACTAAAATTGAGGGCGCTTGATGCATACGATGTAATCTGTGGATGTTTTTTGGGCTGTCTAGCCCTTTCTTCTATACAATATTATGTGCATACTTATGGATATTCTTAAAAGAAATTGAACGGTAATAAGAAAGAGCAATGTTCTACAAGATGAGCTGAGCGAGAAATTTGAGCAGACGCCCAGTTCTTCATTAAACAGATGGTTTCTACACCATTCTTGGCTTGCAAATGTCTACAAACAAAAAATTAAAAATAAAATATGTCTACAACTGCCGCCGACGTAAGACAGAAGAAGTAGAAGAAACTCCAGCTTGTGGAACAAATCGACAGAAATTACACAGAAGGAAACAAAGCTTCATCATCACAATAGTGTTCTCACCAAACAATAGAAAACCAACAATGTCACACAACAAAATTAGCAGGACAGCACAAGAAACGTGAGTGGGCGAAGGCTCACCTGCGGTGCGGCGGCGGTGACGAACAGCAGCAGCAGCAAGGACCAAAATCTCCTAACGTCATGTAGAAGGATAGAGAGAGGGGTTTGGTGGAATCGATGTTTATTGCTTGAGTCTTGGAGGCATATATATAGGAGTACATGACCAACCTGGAGTACAAGACAAGGCAAGAATAAATCCTAGTCTATCTCTTGTTTCCTAATAATCAATATACTCAACATCCCCCCGCAGTCACAACGTAGCGACGGAGACGGTGAGTCTGGAAAAGAATCCGAAGGCGGAGCCGACGGACATCCCCACCACAGTCGTAACGGTCGACGCATCGCGGAGTTTGTGGCTGGAGTGAAAGCCAACGAGGTTCCCAAGCAGGCGGTAGCCCTTTGTGTCGTTGTCGAAGTAGCCGAGAGCGTAGGGTGGCGAAGCCGTTGTCGAGGTAGCCATGCGACAAATGTCGTGGTCGATGTCGAGTCGGGGTAGCTGGTGTCGAGGTAGTCGCCGAGGAGCCGCTGATGCAAGGAAGTCAGGAGCGCAACTCGGCTCGGGAAGAGCAGCACTGGCAGGCGGTCGTCAGTCGTAGCACCGGACGTCGCGAAGAAGATGGTGGTGACGTCCGGAAGGAGACGGTGTTGACGAAGCGTCGCGCCGGGTTTGCCAATCCCGGGGACACGTCGTAGACGAAGGCACGCGTCGGTGTTGCCAGCACCGGGCATGCGTAGACGGACGAAGACGATGTCGACGAAACGGCGCACCAGGCTTGCCAGGCCTGGAACACGTCGTAGATGAAGGCACACACCGATGTTGCCAGTACCGGGCATGCGTAGACGGAGACCAGTAGGAGCTGTACGCCATGTCGGAGGGACCAGCAGAGAAGGGCTCAACGACGGTTGCGGCGCCGACCGACGCAGTGTCGATGTCGCACGCGGTCGTCGGAGTAGATGAAGTGGCCGAGGAAGATGACGGCGGCGCTGGCGATGAGCTGGTGCTGGACGAAGACGAAGACGTGGACGACGATGAAGTCGGCGAAACCAGAGGTAGCCCGTGGGGGGCCACGTCGGTCGCCGGTAGAGGTGGAGCGGCAGCGGCGAACAGGGAGTCGGCGCGGCTCGGGTGAGCGGCAACGGTGTGACGCCCCCAAAATCAAGCCGTGTACAGTAATCATACACGCAAGGTACACGATCGAGATCAGGGACTCACGGTGAGATATCACAACACAACTCTACAAATAAAATAATACAACCTGTTTAATACAAGCCAGGGGCCACGAGGGCTCGAATACAACAGCTCGAGAGCACAAAGTCAGCGGAAGCAATAGTATCTGAGTACAGACACAAGGATACAAGGTTGCCTTAAGAAGGCTAGCACAAATAACAACAGATCGAAAAGGCGAGGCCTCCTGCCTGGGAACCTCCAAGTTACTCCTGGTCAACGGGGAACTCGACGTCGTAGTAGGCATCGGGGGTCTCCTGCTCCTGGGCTCCAACGTCGACTGCAGCGGCCGATCAGGCAAAACAGTAAAGGAAATACAGCAAGTGAGTATCTAGTATACCCGCGAGTCTTACGTCCGCTACTAAGCATTATGCATTGTATCAACGGAAAGAAGAGGTTGTATATAGTGGACTGCAAGATAGAAATCAGAATAAGGGTAAGAAGCTAGGCCTATCGAAGACTAGCATCTTCCGACGATGTCTTGCAGCATGAGGTAAGAATCAGCCAACAGTTCATATAAAGCATAAAGTAACAACGAAGCAGAAGTTGCTGCAACATTGTATAATATAAGTTGTAATGATTAACAATAATAATAATGCCTCCGAGTTCCCTTCCTCGACTCCCTGCGAGGAAGAAGACCCGGAACCATACAGTTTAATAGTAATAGTTTTTAGTGGTAAGATCCAGCTTCAGCATAAAGCGTCCTGTTACCGTGGAGACGGCTATCGATAGATTAATCTTCCCTGCAGGGGTGCACTGGCGTGACTCTACGACGCTCGGATCTCCAGGGTGGCGGGAACCTTGTTAGGGAACGCTCCACCAAAGCTATCCGACACAAAGTAGCCCATCCTTCGGCAATCAACAGAGAGGTCATCCGCCGGACTATATCCTATGTACGCCGGGCTTTGGACCCTAACCCGAACGTACTCCTGCACGGTGCGTGACTGGCCGGTGAAGCAAAATCAAAGCAAATACAAATACACCGCTCGAGCAAGAGAAGACAACACCACTTCCCGGCAATCAGCCCGCGGTACTGCTGACGTCTGAAGACCCTCGAACGAGACTACGATGCAGGGGAGCCCACACTCCTCGTCCCACGTGTAGGTAGTGCGTACAAGCCAAAAGGCTACTCAAGACATCCGCCGAACCATTTAGCATTTTAATTAACCTGCGTGACAACCGTTATCGTTGCCTCGACTTAACCGACCTGCGGTCAACGACAGCAGTCAGGTCCACCAGTACATCGGTGCCTGCCCTGTTGTCCCACGAAGTCACTGCGGTTACCAACAAGGTGAACCGTCTCCTTACCTTGTCTCGCGTTTGCTCTTGGTAGAGCTCGACTTTCGTGGTTTGGTAACTCTCGCGAGATACGAGCAGGGGCCAAGCACGCCAGTAACGTCGGTCGTACCCTCCCTGTCGTTCCCGACGATATACCTCTCGCGGGCACCGTTGGGTCGCCCGACTTTCTTACCTTTAAGGACAACCGCTGTCCAGGACCCTATGGAGGCAAGACAAAGTCAGCCTCGGGTGGAGTACAAGGATTACTCCTTGATAGCTCACACTTGAGGTGACTAGGCATAACCCAGATAGGGGCCTTTGGCGGTGTCTGCTTTGTACCGTAGCTGGGCAGTTATAATATTTGTATCCGCGTTCACTCCCTTGAGTGATCACGGCCCTCTATCTAATCCTAGCTAACAATGCGCAGGGCTCACTGCTGAATAATGCATAATAATAATAATAGGCAGCATAGGATAAAAGAGGTACATCAAGGGGCGACAAAAACAGGCTATGCAATTGAATAGGATTGTAACGTAGCAGTAGCAGTAACAATGCCTAGTGCAAGAAAGTACGGAAAAGGTAGGCGATATCTGGGGAAGAGAATGGCTCTGCTTGCCTGTAAGCTCGACGGTAGGGGCAGGGTCGTCGACGAAGTAGTCGTACTCAGCATCGGTGTAGTCGACGGCAGCAGCGGGGTCTACCGGAGATTAAGGGGGGGGAGAAACAATAAATACACAACAATAATAGCAATACAGATGCAAGAAATAACAGATGAATTGTAAACGGGGTTCTAACGCAGTACGATGCACGATACTCGGAGCGGAAATTCATCCGGGGATGAACCGCCAGCTCCGGGTGATTACCGGACAGGGTGTCCGGAGGGGGAAGGGTTCGTTCCTGAGGTGTCGTGTACCTGCGACAAAGACAAGGGGGGTGTATCCGAGTTAGTTGAACTATTCCGAACAACTTTCGTGTTCGGAATAAATTCATCCGGGTACTTTTTATCGGTACCGGGAATTATCAACAGACAGCCCGGAGGGGGGGAATGTCGATGATCGGTGTGTTAGGGGGGTGTGGTTGGCATACGGATAGCGTATTATTGTTCGTTATATTTTTCTGATCAATTTTCATGTATAAACTTTTTTGATCTGAGTTACGGTTTAAAAGATATTTAAATTCAAAGTTTTAAACAATTTAAACCATTTTCTGGATTATTTTATTTATTAAATAAACATTATCCACAGAGGAGGTTGACTGGTCAAACCTGACCGACGGGACCCACCTGTAAGGTTGACTGGTCAACTGACCAGTGGGTCCCATATGTCAGCCTCACAGTGGCATAATAAATCATTTTATTTGGTTAAATAGCAATGGGCCCACATGTCATACTTTGCTAAACTATTAATCCATTTAATTAACCAAACTGATAGTGGGACCCATGTGTAAGTGGCACAGTACTAATTAAACAGTTTTAATTTATATAAAAGGCCCAGGGCCCACCTGTCATACACTCTAAGGGGTATCTCAATTTGTTTTAACAACAGATTAATTAGAGAGGGCTAGTTAGGGGCTCATGGCCCACATGTCATAGGAATAATGGGGAGGGGGGGTTAGGCTTAATCAAAGATTAGCCCAAGGCCCCCAGTGTGCGCCCGCCGGCGAACTGGGAGGCACGGCGGTGCTGTACTGGCCGCCTCCGGCCAGGGAGGTTGCAGCGAGGCGAGGGTGCGAGGCCGCGCGCACACTGCACGGGCAGGGGGCTCACACCCATGAGAAGCAAGGGCGTGGAGCAGGCATGCCGGCGAGCAGCGGAGGATGCGAGGCGGCTAGGGATACGCGAGCGCGGACATGGAAGCTCACATCGGACTGGGGCGTCGCGGCTGTGCGGCGCGGCAGGGCGCTGTGGTCAAGCTCGGCGGCGAGTTCCGGTCGTCGTGCGCGGGGAAGGCGAGCACATCGGGCGCGGGCGCGTCCAGCACGGGGGACGAGCGCGGCAGTGGTGGCGAGCCGGCCGGCGAGGAGGGGCGCCGGAGCCAGCGTGGCCACGGCGGCGCCATGGCCAGCAGCCATGGCGGCTAGCCTTCGGCGCGAGGCGGGCACCAGGGAGTGGAGGCGGCTGCGGATGGGGTTCGTCGATCCGCGCGAGGGAAGGAGACGACCACGGGTCGGAGGAAGAGGTGCAGCGTCACCGGGGGGGGGGGGGTTCTAGGGTGGTGCAGCGGGCGGCCGGGCTGGCCGGCGGCAGGCTGGAGGGAGGGGAGGTCGCCGGATTCTCCTCCTGGATCGGGAGGGGATCGGGGAGGAAGGGGGAGATGAGCGTTGACCCGTGGGGGGTTCGGGCTCCTCTCTGTGTAGGCTCCAGGGGGAGGTGGGCCTGGGGTGGGGTGATGGCTGGGCCCGTTGGGGAACAGGGGGGTGGGTTCTGCCCACAGCGTAGTATAGGTATTTTATTTTTATTTATTTCTTTTCTTTTTCTTTTCTGTTATTTTCGTTTGCTCTTATTTTATTCACCTAGGCATTTTTGTAAAATGTGTTAAGTGGCCCATAATTTGTACTACACCTAACTAGGGTGCCACAAAATGTTTGGGGTTTTTATAAACTCTTTTAGTAATTCTTTTGAATATTCAATTTGAAAACAGTGTTGTTATGCCACTAGTTAGAATTGTTTGAATTTTTCCAAGGGCTTAATAAATACTCCAAGTTGGTTTTCCCTGGTCCAATGATTATTAGTGACTTAACAAAATTGGTTTCACAATTTTTGGATAAAGATTTATTTGTCACATATTTTTAATATTCAACCAAAAGCATTTGAGCTTTGATTGATCTCAAATCAAAGGGCATTTGATTTGAGCTTGGACTGTATTTGATTCATGATGATCAAGGTCCATGACCTCATTGCTTTCAACAATATCAAGGGGGAATTTGAATGTGAACTGACCCAAGTTGATCAAAGCAAAATTTTGATCAAGGCCATTTTGATCAACAGTGATTAGCAACAGTAATTATGATTACTGTAGGTGAATACTGTAGCGTGACACCCGGGGTGTTACAAATCTCCACCACTACAAAGAATTCTCGTCCCGAGAATTAAAAGTAGGGCATGGGGTGAGGTTTCGGTTTCGTATTCTAACGAATCTTCGGTTGCTTTTTATCCTTCTCGAAGTAGTTAATCCTTCTCGTTGATGTCTTCACTTCTCAGCATTGGTGCATCTCGACAAGTGGTCATCCTTTCATTGGGGTCTTCATCGTACCTACGGATAGGGTAGGAGGGAATACTTAAGGGGGTCGGATCGATACCAGGTTGATCAACCAATGCTGACCAAGGGAATGGGGCACAAAGTATCTCTCGAGTTTAAATTCAAGGGAATACATCGAGAGAATAATAGAACGCATGAGAAGTCTCAGGCGGATAGGCATGCATTCGATGCCGATTGCGGAGGATGGAAAGGGGGTCCAGAGCATCATGCATAAGCATGATATTGGGCCGAATATCGCAAGGTAGATGAAAAGAGTCAGGTTTCAATCCTGTGGAACCGTGGGTTATGGGCCCATAGTGAATAATAAGGGTGGTGACAAGCAATGTGATCAAGTTGCAAGGTAAGTCAGAGAACATATTGTCAGCTATGTCGGCAACAACATCAGTGCCAAGGACGAGGGACGAAGAGAACCATCTTCCTTCTCGTTAAGACGAGGCGGACCAATTGGCAAAGTTCTCGTCCATCGGTGGTCAGCGAAAAGTCATCAACAATAGTAACATGTTGTATGGACAAAGTAGTACACCAAAGTATTTACATCAGCAGAGCAGTATCACTGCTCGGATAATTTATATTCAAAGAAAGGTTAAACAGACCAATGGAAAGGAAAATGTGAGGATACCCAAGTATCAGGCGTAAATCTTTCCCAAGGGAAAGCAGAGCAAGATATATATGACCAAGTTTGTATTGGGAAGGAGTCAAAGGATGTTGTCGATGATAAAACAAATCATCGAGGGGCAAGGATGGTATTTCACACGATGAATCCAATTAACACTTGGAAGAGGCAAAATGTTGATGATGAACACCACACTTTATGTCGAGAGACTTCAAGAGAATGCAATCGAATAGCAACATCACCAAACAAAATGGGTGGTGGAACAAAAGGTAAGCGGTGTTCTCGGTTGACGACAACCCAGAACCATGAAATGGCTATGACAGGGATAGGTATTGTTTCATCACAATTCATAAGATGTAGTGAAAAAGTATGATATCCTCGAGGTTCCAGGAGGTAATACTCGAAGGTAGAAAGGAGGATCATAGGTGCAGAAGGATTTATACCCAGGGGATAATTAACTTTACCAGAAGCTTTCATGATAAGTTCTACATAGTATCCATGGGCATGAACACAAAGGTTCAGGGTCGACTCCCACTTCTTCAATGCATAACATTTCAATCACTTCTCGATTTCGATGAAGTTGTAGAGTAGGAAATTTATCTGGCGTAACACCAGTAGAGTATGACCCGCAGAAGTTTCCGGGGTTCACACAGATGGTTGAAACATAGATACAACCCATAGGGACATTTTACAAATCAATACGACAAACGATAGGAACAAGAGATACAAGTTCGAAAGTAGAAGGCTGATGACACGGACCAGATGATACCGTTCGCCAAAGGCATTTCGTATCAGGGGAAGCTCGTCAATGATTTAGGACACATGGAGACGACAGGTAGTAACCCACCAAAAAGGTCAGGCGGCGTACAGAGAGTAGTCTGGGGTGAGTATCGGTACTTAACCATAAGAAGAAGGAATGCCAAAGTATTGGATATAGAAGCATCAGAATAACTCGATGCATAAATAAAAAGGAATTGTGAATTCCATATCGGTGTATCAGATTCAGATACATCGATCAAACATGGATTAGTTGAATAGATGCTTGACGATAAATCAATTAAGATTTGATTTACCGAGAACCAGCTCATGTCCGGAATGACGTCGGAGCCAGAAGAATGGATTCATAGGGATCAACTGATGATTGCGTGCACTAGCACACACGATGATTCAACAGATCAGAATGGCAATGCCAAGGGAGGTCATCAAAGTCTACAAGACAAATGGGACTAAACATAGTGCAAGCAGGTAAGAAGAATCTCCAAAGCAGTAGGCTGCCGAGGATTATCGCGAGATCGAATAGTATTTCAAAGTATTTTGGTAATCAGAGGAACAAATTAGGATGAACGGATCCTCGATAAACGCGAGGAATTATCCGCAGTGTGAAAAGAAGCTGCAAGACAGTATGCACAAAGGATTTACCAATCAACGGAGATTATATCGAGGCATCTTGTAAACACAAGAGCATCTGGGATTGAATGGATGAACGAAAGGTGTATGTGGTTATCCATACGGACTTATCGGTGGCAGGGAATTGTAAAGGTGATCGGCACCTATGGTCTCGGGAATTCTATCAGAGAGTAATCTTCAAAATCTTCTCGTGAAGCAAGCGATCATCTGTAATGAGGGTCCCTCCGGGAGGAAGTAGTCACGAGAACCTAATGTCAGAGTTAGCAAAATCTTTAACCCGAAAGAGAAGAGAGATCCGAGTCCCAGAGTAAGGGTACGGAGAAAAAGATCCTAATACCAAAGATATCACACGTGGTGATAACAATGTGGGCCCGTAAGCCAAACATTAAGTTAGCAAGATAGTTTTGCAAAGTCTAGACTCAACTTCGACCGAGGAGTGGTTAGGGGCTTCCTACAGGCAGTTGGCTCTGATACCAACTTGTGACGCCCCCAAAATCAAGCCGTGTACAGTAATCATACACGCAAGGTACACGATCGAGATCAGGGACTCACGGTGAGATATCACAACACAACTCTACAAATAAAATAATACAACCTGTTTAATACAAGCCAGGGGCCACGAGGGCTCGAATACAACAGCTCGAGAGCACAAAGTCAGCGGAAGCAATAGTATCTGAGTACAGACACAAGGATACAAGGTTGCCTTAAGAAGGCTAGCACAAATAACAACAGATCGAAAAGGCGAGGCCTCCTGCCTGGGAACCTCCAAGTTACTCCTGGTCAACGGGGAACTGGACGTCGTAGTAGGCATCGGGGGTCTCCTGCTCCTGGGCTCCAAAGTCGACTGCAGCGGCCGATCAGGCAAAACAGTAAAGGAAATAAAGCAGGTGAGTATCTAGTATACCCGCGAGTCTTACGTCCGCTACTAAGCATTATGCATTGTATCAACGGAAGAAGAGGCTGTATATAGTGGACTGCAAGATAGAAATCAGAATAAGGGTAAGAAGCTAGGCCTATCGAAGACTAGCATCTTCCGACGATGTCTTGCAGCATGAGGTAAGAATCAACCAACAGTTCATATAAAGCATAAAGTAACAACGAAGCAGAAGTTGCTGCAACATTGTATAATATAAGTTGTAATGATTAACAATAATAATAATGCCTCCGAGTTCCCTTCCTCGACTCCCTGCGAGGAAGAAGACCCGGAACCATACAGTTTAATAGTAATAGTTTCTAGTGGTAAGATCCAGCTTCAGCATAAAGCGTCCTGTTACCGTGGACACGACTATCGATAGATTAATCTTCCCTGCAGGGGTGCACTGGCGTGACTCTACGACGCTCGGATCTCCAGGGTGGCGGGAACCTTGTTAGGGAACGCTCCACCAAAGCTATCCGACACAAAGTAGCCCATCCTTCGGCAATCAACAGAGAGGTCATCCGCCGGACTATATCCTATGTACGCCAGGCTTTGGACCCTAACCCGAACGTACTCCTGCACGGTGCGTGACTGGCCGGTGAAGCAAAATCAAAGCAAATACAAATACACCGCTCGAGCAAGAGAAGACAACACCACTTCCCGGCAATCAGCCCGCGGTACTGCTGACGTCTGAAGACCCTCGAACGAGACTACGATGCAGGGGAGCCCACACTCCTCGTCCCACGTGTAGGTAGTGCGTACAAGCCAAAAGGCTACTCAAGACATCCGCCGAACCATTTAGCATTTTAATTAACCTGCGTGACAACCGTTATCGTTGCCTCGACTTAACCGACCCGCGGTCAACGACAGCAGTCAGGTCCACCAGTACATCGGTGCCTGCCCTGTCGTCCCACGAAGTCACTGCGGTTACCAACAAGGTGAAACGTCTCCTTACCTTGTCTCGCGTTTGCTCTTGGTAGAGCTCGACTTTCGTGGTTTGGTAACTCTCGCGAGATACGAGCAGGGGCCAAGCACGCCAGTAACGTCGGTCGTACCCTCCCTGTCGTTCCCGACGATATACCTCTCGCGGGCACCGTTGGGTCGCCCGACTTTCTTACCTTTAAGGACAACCGCTGTCCAGGACCCTATGGCGGCAAGACAAAGTCAGCCTCGGGTGGAGTACAAGGATTACTCCTTGATAGCTCACACTTGAGGTGACTAGGCATAACCCAGATAGGGGCCTTTGGCGGTGTCTGCTTTGTACCGTACCTAGGCAGTTATAATATTTGTATCCGCGTTCACTCCCCTGAGTGATCACGGCCCTCTATCTAATCCTAGCTAACAATGCGCAGGGCTCACTGCTGAATAATGCATAATAATAATAATAGGCAGCATAGGATAAAAGAGGTACATCAAGGGGCGACAAAAACAGGCTATGCAATTGAATAGGATTGTAACGTAGCAGCAGCAGTAACAATGCCTAGTGCAAGAAAGTACGGAAAAGGTAGGCGATATCTGGGGAAGAGAATGGCTCTGCTTGCCTGTAAGCTCGACGATAGGGGCAGGGTCGTCGACGAAGTAGTCGTACTCAGCATCAGTGTAGTCGACGGCAGCAGCGGGGTCTACCGGAGATTAAGGGGGGGGGGAAGAAACAATAAATACACAACAATAATAGCAATACAGATGCAAGAAATAACAGATGAATTGTAAACGGGGTTCTAACGCAGTACGATGCACGATACTCGGAGCGGAAATTCATCCGGGGATGAACCGCCAACTCCGGGTGATTACCGGACAGGGTGTCCGGAGGGGGAAGGGTTCGTGCCGGAGGTGTCGTGGACCTCCGAAAAAGACAAGGGGGGTGTATCCGAGTTAGTTGAACTATTCCGAACAACTTTCGTGTTCGGAATAAATTCATCCGGGTACTTTTTATCGGTACCGGGAATTATCGACAGACAGCCCGGAGGGGGGGAATGTCGATGATCGGTGTGTTAGGGGGGTGTGGTTGGCATACGGATAGCGTATTATTGTTCGTTATATTTTTCTGATCAATTTTCATGTATAAACTTTTTTGATCTGAGTTACGGTTTAAAAGATATTTAAATTCAAAGTTTTAAACAATTTAAACCATTTTCTGGATTATTTTATTTATTAAATAAACATTATCCACAGAGGAGGTTGACTGGTCAAACCTGACCGACGGGACCCACCTGTAAGGTTGACTGGTCAACTGACCAGTGGGTCCCATATGTCAGCCTCACAGTGGCATAATAAATCATTTTATTTGGTTAAATAGCAATGGGCCCACATGTCATACTTTGCTAAACTATTAATCCATTTAATTAACCAAACTGACAGTGGGACCCATGCGTAAGTGGCACAGTACTAATTAAGCAGTTTTAATTTATATAAAAGGCCCAGGGCCCACCTGTCATACACTCTAAGGGGTATCTCAATTTGTTTTAACAACATATTAATTAGAGAGGGCTAGTTAGGGGCTCATGGCCCACATGTCATAGGAATAATGGGGAGGGGGGGTTAGGCTTAATCAAAGATTAGCCCAAGGCCCCCAGTGTGCGCCCGCCGGCGAACTGGGAGGCACGGCGGTGCTGTACTGGCCGCCTCCGGCCAGGGAGGTTGCAGCGAGGCGAGGGTGCGAGGCCGCGCGCACACTGCACGGGCAGGGGGCTCACACCCATGAGCAGCAAGGGCGTGGAGCAGGCACGCCGGCGAGCAGCGGAGGATGCGAGGCGACTAGGGATACGCGAGCGCGGACATGGAAGCTCACATCGGACTGGGGCGTCGCGGCTGTGCGGCGCGGCATGGAGCGCGGGGGACGAGCGCGGCAGTGGTGGCGAGCCGGCCGGCGAGGAGGGGCGCCGGAGCCAGCGTGGCCACGGCGGCGCCATGGCCAGCAGCCATGGCGGCTAGCCTTCGGCGCGAGGCGGGCACCAGGGAGTGGAGACGGCTGCGGATGGGGTTCGTCGATCCGCGCGAGGGAAGGAGACGACCACGTGTCGGAGGAAGAGGTGCAGCGTCACCGGGGGGGTTCTAGGGTGGTGCAGCAGGCGGCCGGGCTGGCCGGCGGCAGGCTGGAGGGAGGGGAGGTCGCCGGATTCTCCTCCTGGATCGGGAGGGGATCGGGGAGGAAGGGGGAGATGAGCGTTGACCCGTGGGGGGTTCGGGCTCCTCTCTGTGTAGGCTCCAGGGGGAGGTGGGCCTGGGGTGGGGTGATGGCCGGGCCCGATGGGGAACAGGGGGGTGGGTTCTGCCCACAGCGTAGTATAGGTATTTTATTTTTATTTGTTTCTTTTCTTTTTCTTTTCTGTTATTTTCGTTTGCACTTATTTTATTCACCTAGGCATTTTTGTAAAATGTGTTAAGTGGCCCATAATTTGTACTACACCTAACTAGGGTGCCACAAAATGTTTGGGGTTTTTATAAACTCTTTTAGTAATTCTTTTGAATATTCAATTTGAAAACAGTGTTGTTATGCCACTGGTTAGAATTGTTTGAATTTTTCCAAGGGCTTAATAAATACTCCAAGTTGGTTTTCCCTGGTCCAATGATTATTAGTGACTTAACAAAATTGGTTTCACAATTTTTGGATAAAGATTTATTTGTCACATATTTTTAATATTCAACCAAAAGCATTTGAGCTTTGATTGATCTCAAATCAAAGGGCATTTGATTTGAGCTTGGACTGTATTTGATTCATGATGATCAAGGTTCATGACCTCATTGCTTTCAACAATATCAAGGGGGAATTTGAATGTGAACTGACCCAAGTTGATCAAAGCAAAATTTTGATCAAGGCCATTTTGATCAACAGTGATTAGCAACAGTAATTATGATTACTGTAGGTGAATACTGTAGCGTGACACCCGGGGTGTTACAAACGGCGCGGGTGGCGCGGCGAGGGCGGAGCTCGACTTAGGCGATGAAGAACCCAACAGCGTGACGAAGACCATGCGCGGAAGGTGGCGTTCCCGCGCCAAGAGAGGCGACGCGGCCCATGCGAGGGGGCGTCAACGCGCGGGGACGGCAGTGGACCGCGGGCTGCGGCGCTACGGCCTGAAGGGGCGACGCAGCGGCGGCGCGCGTGTCGGGAGCGACGGCGGGGAAGACCTCGGGGTGGCGGCGGTGACCGCGTGCCGCGACACTACGACCCGTGGGGGCGATGCAGCGGCGGCGTGCGTGTCGAGCAGTCGCGGGGACGGCCTCGAGGCGGCGGTGTGGACTGCGCGCCGCAACGCTGCGGCCCGTGGGGGCGACGCAGCGGCGGCGCGCGTGTCGGGGCAGCCACGGGGAGAATCACGGGGGCGGCGCTGCGGCCTGAAGGGGTGACGCGGCGGCCGCCCGATGCTCGATCGGTGGATAGGCGCTCGTACTCGGGGGGGGGGGCGTTTTTCATGGAATCCGGCGGAGGCGTATGCGGGCGACTGTACGGGTCGTCAACGCGGCGCAGAGGGGGCGATCGCGCGGGCGGGCGGGTGATCAATCTGATCGCCCGCGAGGTGGAGGAGCGCCGCTCGGCGTGTTGATGGCGACGGGGGGCCGAGCGAACCAGCAGCGCTGGCGCGACGCGGGACTAGCCGACGCGACTCCAACGGCGTGGGGCCAGCCGACGCGACTCCAACGGCGAGGGGCCCCAGCCGGCGCGGGGCCAGCCGGGTTGTCGGGGACGTCGCGGGTCCAGCCGGCGCACGCCCGATCGGCGCGGGGCCAGTCGGTTTGACCCCAGCTGGCGCGGGGCCAGCCGGGGGTGTCGGGGACGTCGTGGGTCCAGGGGCGCCGCGGGGGCCGGGGCGGGCTGTAGTCGGTGGCGACGATGGCGTTGGAGGACTCCGATCTGAAGCAGGGGCGGCGACGCCCGGCGTGGGCGACGGTCGGGCTAACGCGCGGAAGGCGGCCACTACGGGCCACCGCGTCGCGCGAAGCCGCCGTGTCGGTGAAGAAGCCGGCAGTCGCGCCGGAGTCGAAGTAGAGGCGCAGTGGATCGACGACGGCGATGGGCGACGCAAACCGATCTTAGATCGGAAAACCAAAAAGGACGCCGATCAAGACGACCGGCGGAGAGAAGAAGCCCCGATCAAGGGATCGGGAGAAAAGACTCTAGGGCAGCCGATCCTGACGAACCCTAGTTACGGGCGGCGGGGCCCCCAGCGCCGGCGATCAGGGATCGGCGCCAGGGGCGGCGCGGGCGGAAGCGACGACGGCGGGTAGGGTTTAGGACCGGTTAGGCTGATAACATGTAGAAGGATAGAGAGAGGGGTTTGATGGAACCGATGTTTATTGCTTGAACCTTGGAGGCATATATATAGGAGTACATGACCAACTTGAAGTACAAGACAAGCCAAGAATAAATCCTAGTCTATCTTTTGTTTCCTAATAATCAATATACTCAACGCGTCACACCCACAGATGCAGTGGAGAAATGACAATCACATGGATCTGGATCGACGAGCAATCTGGTGGGAATAAGTAAAGAAGCAAGACCAAAGCAAAGATGCACGAAGGTGCACTGCACTATCTAGCTCCTTTCCCTGTGCCTGGATCCCTTGCTTTGCTGCACAAAATGCTTTGGTCGGCACCAAAAGGCAGTCCTGAGGCATCTCTTCCTGATCTGACCTGACCTGGAGATCATGGTGTGAGGAGCAGGTTGCATCATAACACTACATGTTCAAAGCTAACACAGAGGTCCATCTCCCACCTCTGTCCATCATGAAGTAGTGCCACGCTATCTTTACTTATCGAGCTGTTACTTTATTTTTTCCTCTTACTCCTTGTAACAAAATGTAAAACTTTGATACAGAAAATGATGGTGGACCTGAAATGGCGGCATGTGCTCAACTTTTTGTGGGGTGACAGTGTGCCGTGCTTGAGAGTATCATTGCTTGCCGGACCGACAAACTACAGTGGCATACATGATTGAAAAGTAAATAAAAATGGATAAAGTAAAGTGACAAGAGAAGAAAAGGTAAACGGGTCGGCTCCTCGTTTCACTGCTGCGTTGTGTAATTCTGCTCCTGCCAAAGGCTAGTCTCATGTAATTTTTTTTTTAATCCCAGTAACTGTTCATCAAACAATTTTCAAAAGCATCAAGCTACAAAACATCAATCCCTTCAAAAGTCTTTAAGATATATTCCTTCCAAGGACCAGAGAGCATCGCAAGGTGCAGAAGATATCAAGTCTTTTCTTCTTGCAGCTATTCTGAGTACCAGTACGAAACGGATGCATGTCCATGACGCTAGGGCAACAATCGTCCAAAGTTCTGGTAACAACAAGCAGCTACATTTTGTGCACTAGAGTACTACCTTATTTGTTACCCATCTATTTTCTGTACACATCCAAGTGAGAACATTTTACACCAAGAAAGCAATTAATGCATTTACATCAACATATCAGCAAAGGGAGGCCTGAGCTCATTTCTGTCCTGGGAAAAGAAAGGTGCTCGCTAAAAACAGCACCAGGGTTACACTAGGACTCACCCATAAGCAAGCAATATCCCTCAGAAATTAAAAATTGTTCCTTTTGGTTAAATTAATCAGAAATGTATTTTTGTGACTGGACAATTCTTGTTAGCTGCTTCAGGTTAGCTAATACATGTCTTGGCCCAAGACTTTCAGCGCCAATGTGGTTCAGAAGTTGTTCGATATCCTGCCAGGAAACACAAGAACAAAGTTAATGTCTAAAAAGAATCAATGCATAAAGAGGTGCACAGTAAGTTTTCCGATAACAAACTATTTCAGGTATTACATAGCACACATAGAATTACTCAAATAAAAATATGGATAATTCTACAATTGCACTATAGTCTATTCTACTAGAAACCTAGAAGAGGATTCACTATTATTCGTCGATTGCTATTTAAATTCACATGCATACTAAACTCCATGTTTGTGCTTTTTTACACAGCTCCCAAACTCACAAGTAGTTCAAAAGATGCCACTTTTCATGCTTCCACAAAGCTCGATCAAACTGAAGGACGTCCGGGATCTTCATGCCGGGCCATGGGCCCTCGTGGGCGCCTTCAGTCTCATACTAGACCCACAAGACAAGAACAATAACAACCTGAACCGGAGGATAATGGCCAGATTTCGCCGCTTGATCAATGAATTAGAGTTGAAAGAAATATATCTCAATGAACGGAGATTCACTTGGTCGAACGAGGGCGAGCACACACCTTTGGAGCAGCTAGACAGGGTTTTTGCCACCAATTCTTGGGAGGATCTCCATCCTTCGAGCTTCCTTTCGGCGGTCAGCACTGCTACTTTGGACCACCGCCCGCTGTTAGTAGACCTGGATAATGAGCTCGCTTGCAGCAAGCGCTTTCACTTCCAAAATTTCTGGACCAAGGCGGACGGGTTCCTGGATGTTGTTGCGGAGGCTTGGAACAAGGTTCCTTCTGTTGGGAACCCCTTGAAGGTGCTCCAAGCTTAGGGCGACTGCTAAAGCTCTCACGCGGTGGAGCGTCAAGTGGATTGGCAAGATTATGATTCAGATCCTACTGGCCGTGGAAGTCATCTATCGCGCTTAGACTTGGCCATGGAGCAGCGGGTCTACTGATGAGGTGCAGTTGCGCCGGACCCTCAAGAGGAAGTTATTGGGCCTGAGTTCACTCGAAAGAACAATTGCGCGACAGAAGTCGTGGCTATCTTGGCTGCGTGAGGGGAATGCCAACACCAAGGTTTTTCAGTCACATGCAACTCACAGGAAGAGGCGGAATGTGATTGTATCCCTTCAGGTGGATGGTGCTCTAGTCACCGGGCAGGAACATCTAGCGGCGGCAGTTGATGACTTCTAAGCCAATCTCTTTGGGGTGACTATCGGGCACATTCTTTGGATTTGGACACCCTGCTCTTACCCACCCTGGACCTCACGAGCCTTAACATGCCTATAACAGAGGAGATCTGGGGCGTGATTAAGACCATGCTGCCGGACAAGGCCCCGGGCCCCGACAAGTTCACCGGAAAGTTCTACAAGGTTTGCTGGGGCGTAATTAAAGGTGATCTCATGCGTGCGGTAGACTCCTTTTCGAGGGGTGATATGCGAGGCCTTGGCACGGTGAACGCAGCGTAATTCCCATATCACGGTGAACACGGTGAACTCGGTCGAATTGCGCGACTTCCGACCCGTGAGCCTCATCCATGGAGTGCCACAAATTCTGGTCAAAGCTATGGCCAATTGATTGGCACCGGAGCTGCTACAGCTTGTTGGTAATCACCAGAGCGCCTTTGTCAAGGGGCGAGCTTTGCATGATAACTTCATACTAGTTCATGCCACGACAAGGCAGCTTCACACTCTCAGAGAACCGGCTGCGCTGATCAAGTTGGACAAAACGAAAGCGTTCAACGCCGTTAACTGAGTTCTCCGGAAGATGGGTTTTGTCGACAAGTGGATAGCTTGGATATGTGGTCTTTTGGATATGGCCTCGACCAGGGTTCTAGTGAATGGGGTTCCGGGTGGCAAGATTTACAGCGGAATGGGCCTGCGGCAAGGCGACGCTTTGTCGCCAATGTTGTTCATCTTGGCCATGGAGGCACTTCACCATCTCTTCAGGTTTGTAGATGATGCCAGATTTATTTTTCTGCTGGCGCGTAGGGGCGTGTCGCATCAGCTCTCGTTCTTTGCCGACGATGTTATGATTTTCTCAAAGCCAGTGGAGGAGGATGTGACGATCTATGCTGCAATTCTGCACGATTTTAGGATGGCGTCTAGGCTATGTATCAATCCACGCAAGTGCCCAATCCTGCCCATCCGGTGCTCTGAGGACCACGTGGCAGTGCTCTCTAATGGGCTAGGTTGCCCGATCGACACCTTTTCGTGTCGTTACCTGGGGCTGCCGTTGATGCTACACAAAGCCACGGCAGCGCAGTTCATGGACTTGGTGGATTGCATTGCTCGCAAGCTGCCTACGTGCAGAGCATCGCTTCTGGAACGGGCGGGCCGCCTACTTCTTTTCCAGACGGTGCTCCGCGCTATGCCCATTCACGCCATGATGGCGCTCGATCTACTGCCGAAAGTCCTTGCAAGCATCATCAAATATGTCGGGGCTTGCTTAGGGTTCGCACGGCTGATGCAAGGAAGGCCAATGCATCGTGGCTTGGGCTACTGTATGCTCACCCAAGGGGTGTGGTGGATTGGGTTTGCCGAATCTGCTCCAGTGGAACGCTGCTCTCTGAGCAAGATGAGCATGGCTAAAGAGAGCGGATGGTGAGCGGCCGTGGATTGAATTTGATATCCCGATCCCGGCTAAGTCGATGGCAATATACCATGCTGCCACGTTTGTGGACGTAGGAGACGGCAAGACAGCGTACTTTTGGGAGGACAGGTGGCTCAACGGATGGAGGGTGCATGAGATCACGCCTGAAATATACGCCTAGATTCGGCCCCGAGAAAGACGCGCACTGTCAAAGAAGCCTTGGCCGGAGCCATTGGATGTCGGCCCCAACCTGACGACAGAACTCCTGGCACAATACGTTTGACTGTGGGGGCATATGGCCCGATTCCAACTGTAGGTCGGGACCGCGAACAGGATGCGCTGGGCGTAGGAGGCTTTAGGTGAATTCTCAGCTCGATCGGCTTACGAAGCTAGGTTTGCCGGGCGACAACAGGACCTAGAAACGACGTTCTCATGGCAGGTGCGCGCTCCCCTAAGCTGCAAATTTTTCTCATGGTTGGCGCTCAAAAATTGCTGTTGGACCTCAGATAGGTTGGACAGACGAGGGCTTCTAAACCAGCAGGCATGTCCCCTGTGTGATCAGGAGCTAGAAATGGTGGATCACCTCGTCGCCTGCATTTTCTCGCGGGCTGTCTGACAAAAGGTTATCTTGGCCTGGGGTAGAGGTGTGCAGCCGCCAGGCCCTACGAATCGCCTTCTCACATGGTGCACTTCAAGCACACTCGGAATCACAAACTCAAAAGGACTTGCTCGCAATTATGGGGCTGACGATGTGGGAGATATGGAAACATCGGAACACCATTGTGTTTGACAACGCCTGGCTGGCGGAGCTTCAAGTCCTTCACAGAATTTTCAAGGAGGGGTAGGCATGGGCTTCGGTAGGAATCTTGAAGGGAGGAATGTATCCTTTCTTTAGAAATTTATGCAGGTTGTGTAGGTGGGCAACGGACGAGTAGTAACCATATGTAATCGTGGATGGTCTCGAGGTGGATGTGTACTTTGTGTGTCGGGTTTCTAAACCCTCCCTTCTATGATAAGATGATACGCATAGCTTATGCATATTCTGGAGAGAAAAAACTCATTTAAGGTTGATCTTTTGACCTATCCTTATCCATATCCCACTCTCCCATTCAAGTACAAAACCTAGACTATGGCCGCCATACATAAAGATTATAAACCTACAATTTGATGCTAACTAAGAGGTTAGCAGATAGATGTAGGCATGTCTTTCTCTTAAATCATATTTCACTCACATAGTGAATTCAAAATTTCTATGATCAACAGCTCTACACTAATAATGCCTACATTGCACTAAAAAAACATGCAAAAGGTTGACCAACCTTGTTTAACAAGAATATAGCATATGCCGATCTTGTTGTTTCTTGACCTTCAAAAAACAGAGGGAATTCCAATGTCCTCATGCTCGTGCTTGAAGGGGTAGACGAACTTACTCCTGGGGCTATAGATGGGTCAATTGTAGGGGCATGATCAACAATATATGAATGTGAACATCCCAACCGTAGTGGATATCGAAGAGGAACATCGAGGTATGATGCGATAAGGGAGACCACCTATGAGTCAAAAACAAACAAATAGATCAGCAATATGCACAACAAGGGGGGGAGGGGGGGGGTCTTACAGTATCTTCGCATGAAAGCTTGTCATTTTTATTACCACCACCACAACAACAACAACAAAGCCTGTCAGTCCCAAACAAGTTGGGGTAGGCTAGAGCTGAAACCCAAAAGATATCGTAACCAAATCACGGTTCCGGCACGTGGATAGCTAACTTCCACGCACCCCTGTCCAGAGCTAGATCTTTGTTGATAGCCCAGTCCTTCAGGTCTCTCTTCACAGACTCCTCCCAAGTCAAGTTTGGCCTCCCCCGACCTCTCTTGACATTATCAGCACGCCTTAACCGCCCGATATGCACAGGCGCTTCAGAAGGCCTACGCTGGATATGCCCAAACCATCTCAGACGGTGTTGGACAAGCTTCTCTTCAATTGGTGCCACCCCAACTCTCTTGTCATTTTTATTACCGAGAAACATTAATCTAATGTGCATATCTCTTCATTCTACAACATATAAACTCATACAGTACAATTTTTCAAACTTTCATAGGAAGGAGAGTTGAAGCAAATTGGAATGAATGAAATCAAATTCTACTCAATAATTATTCATCAAAATTTAAATACATACATGTGCAACATATCCAAGAAGAGTAGCAGATTTTTGAATCTCTGTCTTGTCACTGAAATAGCTGGTCTTTTTTATAGAAATCTTCGACAACTGTAGACCCAAAATGGCCAAAGGTGTCTGTGTATTCTGGGAACCATTGGGCGACATTGCTTCAGCATCTCCTGAAATTTTTGGGTAGACTTAACTTCTGTGACAACAAACTTTAAGATTACAGTCACAGAATTTGTGATTCATTGTATTTTCGTAAGAGGGAAATGAAACAAGAGCATCTCTTCCGCAGTAAAAAAAACTGACAATTTCATTGTAATAGCTACTTCAATAAATATGTTACATGATGATGGCCTTCAATCATGCTGCAGTGCACTAACAGAACTATTGAATTGGGCAAATAATCAATGCTATACAGTGTGAGAGTGACATGATTCTAAATCAAGAATTGCAGAACAATATGAACAAAATGGGAAACTAAATGATTGACAAGATCCATGTACAACCACTATTCAAATGAACTTTACTACCAAGCATCAGAGTTGAATATTTATAGTATAAATGACTAAATGTACTAATCCACCCACCAATAAGTTCAAGCAAGCATCAAAAGCTGGTATAAGGAATTGGTGGCATATGAAATTTGCAACAGGGAGAGTAATATACCTCTTCTGGTGACACCGGAGTTTAATCCAGGCTTGACCATTGGAGATTGCTCATTCAAGGGTCTCACAGGATATATCTGAGCAACTTGTCCTATCATGTATTGTTGCCTCATCCGTAACATCCGTTCCAGACTTTTAAGACGACCATGGCCACGTTCCCCTGATAGCAATTTACCTGGTTCCTATAACACCATCCACATACAAAAATGCTCGAGTGAGATCTGTGAAATAGAAGAGTCCCATCATATCCAGTTTTGAAGCTTAGAAAAAAAAATCCTTTCTAGAATCCCCATCATGAAATCCATTTACACAGGATACCAAATTTAAGAGAAGAATACATTCAGGTAAACAAATACTAAAACTCAAAATTGATCTACGAGCATACACGCCACAATGCACTGCATCCATATTGCAGCCTCTGAATCCGGCACTGAGGGAATAATTACTAGAATTTGCAAGAGAACATCAGAAAATGGCCATGAAAATTCCGTACCCCAAGAAAAAAACACGCAGCAGGAGATGCCTTTCACTTTTCAGTAGAAAATTTGATGCACAAGACTTTTGTGGCTTCTTAACAGAGGCTAAAAGAAAACAGTGCAACCACTTCTCTACCGCGCACATACAACTGAATACCTGCAATTTACTTTGTGCTGCACCAACAGTTTTGTCTGCTACTGTCAGTGTTCTGATCTTGACGCAAAGTTGCTCCCTTCGATCCTCAACATTCGCAGACACTTCCTTTGTTTGCATCCTCAGTTCCCCCATAAAATCAGCGTGTGATTGCAATCTCTGCCTCATTTCAGCCAACTCATTATCCTGCTGAAGAAATGTCTTTCTTGCCTGTCCATCAACAAATTTGGAAGTACAAATCAAACATCCAGAATGGCTAATGACGCACTTTGCAACAAACCTAATTTTATTTCAGAACAATTAAATAATTCGTAAAACATAAGATGCACTGATAAATACAGTTCAAACAGTAGCATGACGAATCAGGTGCAACATTTTATTTTTCCCCACAAGTCAAGAACAACTAAAGGCCCCTATTGCATGTACAGTAACTGCAGAGGAACTCAACCCAAATGTTTATAGGGCATCTAGTCTAGTACTGTATATGCCAATAAATTTGATCACCAGGTAAATACTTAAAACAGGAGCGATCGGAGGAAGGAAATGTTGCTTGCAAAAACGTGGAAAGAGTCACGCCTCTGCCGGAGCAAAGCAAAGCACGCCCAAGATCCGGTGTGCGAATTGCAGAACGGAAAAGGCCATATCATTCCACTAAGGATGAAACAAGGAGTAACCCTAAGAGGATCGAGTAATTAATGAAGTAATCAATTACCTCGAGCGCGGACTCAAGGCGCGCCGCGAGGCCGGCCTTGCGGTCCCTGGCGGCGGCGAGCGCGGCGGACAGGCTCCAGAGGCGCGCAAGCTCCTGCTGTAGCTCCTCCCAGCCGATGACTTTGGGCACGTCGGCACCCAGCACCTCGCTCCCTTGCACAACCACCCACCTGCTGCCGTCACCCTCCTCCTCCTCCTCCTCCTCTGGAGGGGACGGGTCACCGCTGGCAGACGAGGGGCCCTGTTCCATGGCCCAGGATCATAGATAGAAGTTGGCCGGGATTCCTCTCGGGTTTGGAGATTTTGAAGGATTTGTGCTTCTTCGTCGTCTTCTCCGAGAGATCCTGCTCGTTTTTTCTTTCCTCTACCGAGTTTTTTTTTTGACGGGGGGCCGAGTTTCTAGTCCGAAGAACAGCGGAGGAGAATGCGTAGTTCGTAGCAAGGAGGAGGTACAAATCAGGCAGGCCCACCTTCATCTTGGGTTTGAGACCATTGCTTTTCTTTGTTCTGAATACAAATGATGATATTTGTATACCCATGTACTCCGTACCTCCGAGTTGATCAATGACTGAGCCTAAAAACAAAGCATCTCTAGGTGATACTAGTTAATTGTCCATGTGTTGCTACGGAAAAAGAAATTTAAAAATAAAATATAAATTTAAATAAGTATTACGAATAGAAAATATCTTAGTTGTTGGGTATTGTTTCAGATCTAGATGTTTTCATCCAGATACAGGGACGAAGCACATATCGGTCCCACTGCGACATATGACACTATCATATGCCCCGGATTTTCAACATAATATCACAACATTACAACTACAAGGATACAACATCTCATACAATCGGCACACAACTGTCTTAACACATTACCTCAACGGAAGATACATGTCTGAGTATAAACTACAATCAAATGCCTAGTGACAAAGGTAAAACACACCATTCCCACGTTCATACGAGTCCAGGCTCTCCGCTGGGATCCGCCTAACTAGTCGTCGTCGAGTCTCTGCGAAGACATTCAGAAGAAGGATCGTCGAGCTCCTCTGTAGTCCAAGATCGTTTGCATATCGTGCGTAAAAGAGAGAAGAAAGAGGTGAGCTATATCAACAAGTCTTGTAACTAACTTATCACGGTAAGATGAGGTAGTGGTTGAGGTTGCAGTCGCACTAGCATTATATGAGTGGCTAACGTTCTATTTAGAGTAAGATGAGAAGTCAAGCATTCGATGAGGAATCGCCTCCAAAGTCTACTATCAGCTACTTACGCAAACATAACAACTATCCTATCCTTGTCCTCTCCTTCATCACCCGATGAAGAAGAAGCAATCAAGGCACACACACGTTGATCAAGTTTTAATTATGATTTCAGTTGATGTTATCTATGAACAAGACGTAGGTTCCAAGTCGTCCATAACCATGGACACGTCTTTTCGAAAAGATTTAACCCTGCAGGGGTGTACCAACTACCCATTACAAGGCTCCGCACGCACGCCCATCTCTCTCAGTTGCTACCCATCACAGGAAACCATTTTATGATTTAGTTCCGAGAGGTCCTAAACGACAGGTCTCTCTAGCTAACAACGAACAAATCCGGATGGCCCCCGGGGAGTCGACACCCAATCCAAAACCGGCCACGCTCTCGGATCAGACTCTTCCGTCTGGCTAAGGTCGAGGTAACAGATCCCCTCACATGTGGGCAGCCCCCTAGCTCACTAGTGTGGGTCAACAGAGAAACCATGCCTCCGCTGGCCCGGGTTGTTTAAAGAACATCTGCTACGAGCGACCCGACAGACACATACACGGTTTGCAAATGGTAAATCAGCTTGGGTCACCACTAGGTAGGTAAGAAAAAGGGACCCCATAAAATCCCACACGCGGTTAGGCATGCTCAGTCTTAGAACCAATACCCGGAACTCGGATCCTAGGTGACTCGAATGGAACAAAGCATCGAGGAGAGATAGCCTAGACCTTCCATCCTTCATCGAATATAGTCAACATTATAATAATCATATCATCCACAACAATATAATAATGTGATAGCCCAATCCAAGGAGTAACAGGATAACAGTTGTAGCATCCTAAGCATGCATACTAAGTAGTGGTTAAGCAAGCAAGGTACATGGTCAAAACAATGGTTTGCTAGGATGTGGGGGACATGGCTGTTTAAGTTTATTTGAGAGGCATAAATATAAGGTGGTAGGATCAAGCAGTCGTTCTATCCTATACCTAGGCACAAGTGAGCTGAAAGTTATAAGCATGATATATGCTCCCCCTTACCTGATGATAAGACAAAGCCGAAGGTGTAGTCGAACGCAAACTCGCAACGTCTCCGAGAGTATCTGCGGAAGCACACAAGAGGTAAACACTGGAAAGGCAATCAACGGAGATGCATCTATTACTACAAAGCAATCACGAGCAAGCAACAACAAGAAGGCAACACGAGACAACACAATATGATATCACATCTATTGTTGAGAGCGGTTGCTAACAGGTTAAGTGAAGTATTGGTCACACATGACGATACCGCACATTTAGAATGGTTCAAGTTGTTTAGATACACAACATGAGCAAAGGTTGTTAACATGGAATCTCACTCAAGCATGGCATATCACACAATCATGGCAAGAGGTGAAGCATAAGGTAAACTATCTATGCTAGTCAAGTTAAGTGGGGTAAATTTCTAAACATGGCATATCACTAAGTACCCCACGATAATTTAAGGGTTTGGTACTGTTCTACCCTAAACCATACTTTATATTGGTTATCAACATCGATGTATAGCACAATCATAATTTACATGAAATTCTAGTCAAGTTACATATAAAGAACACCCCAAACGGAGTTACGGTTAAAAAGATACAAGCATCACAAGTTATGAATACAATCTGCCAACATCAGGTAACACACTTGAGAGCAATGAACCAACATGCTACAGGTTGCAAACATGCACCAAAATGATGTGGATCAACAGTAGACATCACAAGCATGACATGGAAACAAGGTTTCATGTATATGAGCAGCAAGAAGTAATAATTGTAACCAATGAAAAAAGCTAAAAAAATACTACTGGTCTAGGGACTTAGTGAAATTTCAGGGTATGTGACAGAAAACAGCAGATATGCACTTTAAGAGCTCAAGAACTACATGAATAGTAGAGATATCATGGCGAAGCAATGCATGGCATCAAAGTACACATAACAAGGAGCAAATAATTACATTGGGGCTAAAGCATATGAGGCATGGATCATTAACTATAAAGCATGCAAGTAGACAACTTTATACAAACAATAGCCCAGATTGTCAGATACACCACTTTGGAGGAAGATATGAAATAGCTACAGCAGGTCAACATAGCAAAAGAGTGCATCTAACTGAAGTACACATGATGCTTAACACATAGAAGAAAGAATCACTGGCATAGGCATCATGGATGTGACACAAACATCAACCAAACTTTGCTAAAAATAACAGTGAACAACAGTAACATTCTGGAGCATACTTCAACTGAGATTTGCACCCCCAAATGACCTCAAATGGATTAACTCACTAAAGCAAAAAAGTTAGAGCACGTCACAAAGCACAATTTTCATTTTGGGCGCATATTCATACGGGCTACGGATCACTCGCAAATCTAATCGCAAAACATGATAAAATAACAGATTCCTGGGACTTGGCAAAAATTACAGGGGGAAGAAAAAAAAAGATAGGACGGGCCCTCACCATGGGCCGGCCCAAGTCGGCGGAGACGGCGAGGGATAGCTTGGCCTCGCCCAGCGCGAGAGGGGCGGCTGGGAGGCGCTGGTGGGCCGCGCGTGGCTAGGCCTTGGGGAGGTCGATGCAGGCCGGCCAAGCCGATGGTGGCTGGCGGTGGCACCGGCCTCTCTGGTTGAGCCCGACCAGGGCGGCGCCGGCTGCTGGCTTTCGCCGGCGAGCGGCGGCGCAGGAAGCATGGCTGGTCGAAGCGGCTCAGAAGGAGGCGGCGAAGGCGGATCCACGCAGGGCTTTCCGTCCATGGCGGTTGGAGGCCGGCGGGCTTTGAGGCGGCGGCGCGACGCGACCTCGGGCCGGCGGCCATGGCCAATGGGCGGCGGGGTGCCCTGCTAGAGAGAGAGGGGAGGAGCGGTGAGGGCGGAGGAGAAGAGGAGGAGAGGGAGGCGCGACCAGGGGGCTCACCGGGCGCGCGCGGTGCGCCGGCTGCTCGCCGTGCTCGCCGGCGGCGGCGACCGCCCGGAGGCGGTGGGATGGCTCGGGAGGCGCGGCGGGCTGCCGTGGCCCAGATCGGGCCAGGGGCAGCCCCGACGCGGGCTGGAAAGGCCCTGCGGGCCCCAGGGCAGCTGGATCTGAGGTGGGAGCGACGTGGAGGCTTCCGGGGCCGTCGGATCTCAAATCCGACGGTCCTGGATGCCCTGGGAGTTAGGGTTTCGGGGAGGGGAGATTTTTGGTAGATCTGGAAAATCTTAGGGGGGTGGTTGCGAATTTTTCGCTTAGGGAAACCCTAGAAGGGTTAAGAGAGAGTGATGGTCTATTTATAGGGCTGGTTGGCTAGCAGGTTTACGCAAACGCCATCGGGTTCTCTCTCTCTCGTGTCCCGTACTCCACATTTCTGACCGCCGGGAGTCCATACGACCTTCGATTCGGACGAAATCTCGAACCACGCGCTGAGCGCGGCGAGCCCGTCAGTTCTACCTCATTTAGTTACCATTCTGAGAACATTTTCCGGCGCCCAATAAAATAATCCGTTTATTAAATAAACGGGGTTTTCGTTCCGATGGCGATGGCTGGTCTTGTGCCGGCTATCGCGACGGTGCTCGGGTGAAACCCGGTGTCGGAAGGTCGTGTGCCATGGTGAAAAGGTTTGGTCACGCATCCGATACGAGAAAGAGGGGGAAAATATAATCACCAACTAATAAATCGGCGAAGCAAATACTACAAACAATTCTAGCAATGTACAAAATAATGCAATAATTTTTTTTTTAATTTGGGTGAAAATCCTGAGTTGTTACAATTTCATCTTTATCCATTTGTTTTATCCCTTTATACTATTTGAAGTCTCCCTCAAGTGTGTCACTCTTATATGGACTCATTGATACCATTACAAAATTTCCTTTCACTCGGCCAAAATGCTCCATAATCCATGGTAATCAATAATTTTTACCAAATCTTCTATCATTAGTCAATGATAAAAATCAAAAGGAATAAAAAGACAAAAATGCCCTTACTTAATCCCCAAAATTTAAATTTTGACATGTCTATCAGACACTCCAAAATGAGTCCAACGTTAGCCTTCTCCATTGGCATTCGCTTCAATCGAGCCATCTTCTAGAGTGTATTTGTCGTCCTTCGTACACCCGCTTTCGCTCTTTCCTCGTTCTTCTTATCCTTTTGCGTGCAAAACCTCGTTCGCCTCAGCCTTTCGCATGCCACAAGCTTGTTTGCATGTTTGTTTCCCGGAGCATTAAACAATGTATAGTGGAAAAACATTACAATGCTAAAATGCTTCTTTACATCATAGTACTGTTAATGTTAAATACGTGTTTCTTCATAAAATAAAAATATGTTTTTTTACAGTATCATTGTACTGTTAAAAAACATCGTATATTAAGATATGGGGGGAGTAAGACGCTAAAGTGTCTAGCATAATTGTGTTTCTTCATACTCTAATTGACTTAGCAACAATTCAAGTCACGACATCTTCAGTAAATGTGAAAGTCTTTAAGAAGTAAGATATTTATAATTAACTTTACCAACTCTTTCGGTAAAAAGCTTTGACGCAAAAAAATGGGTGCATGTAAATGATCTACAAATGGACAACTATGTTTTAAACAGAATACATTTAATTATGAAAAACAAGGTGCTACAACCATATGTATTGGCCCGATTTTTATACAATCTTATTCCCATCTAGAAGGTATTTTATGGCTTACTTGGCCCTGTACAGACAAAGTCGAGATCTATATCAAGAGACAAAAGAAATAAGTAAGCCAATTATAGCACGATGTACTATCCAATGAATTAATACAACATGAGCGGCGGCGCCAGGCCCCAGACAGCCCGGGCCGCTGCCTGGGGCGTGAAGCCAATTCCCTTAGTATACTGTATACAACACTGTACCACTTTGCTGCAGTCAACAAAGGCTGCCTGGGACTTCATGTAATCCTGCCGCCGCTACTGACAACATCTAAAGTTGCTAATACATAATATTTGACCACCGTAATAGAACACATGAATCAAGTTAATTACACCCTCCATTGAGATCAATTCTTGAAGGAACGATTGTACAACATCAACCATATAATGGAAAAAATATTCACCTCCAGTACCATGCCGTAAATCCTGTATGTGGGATATGTATTCATTTGTTAAATAAAACAAAGTACTAAGTGGTGCCTAGTAAGATCAAAGGTTAGTCTTTAGAGAAATGCACTTGTGCATGTCTACACAATTAGCATTACCATGAGCACTCCCTGGAGAGCGAGATTCACTATCCGTGTTCAAGTTGGGTTCTGTCTTTTGCACCGAGAGCATGCCACCGGTCATGCTCTGCTCCTCCACCTCATCCTGCTTGTCGTTGGGGTTCAACCGCTGCTATCGTTTCTGCCTCTTTGCGTCGATAATCTTGTAGATGAAGGTGTTCCCCCGGCTCGTTGTGTTCACCAGCCATCGCTTGACGCATCACCAGTCAAGCCAGCACATTACCGCAAAATAGTCCCACGGGTTGGCTACCTTGACAAACGACACGATGGCGTCCACCGGTGCGGGAGTGCAGGCTAGAAAGGGAAGATGGGTGAAGCGACGGTAAGGGAGTTACGGTTACCTGAACCGTCGTCCCTCGCTGCCGTCAACGCGATGCCTTTGATCATCGCCATCCTCACATCGAGCTCCTCCTGGACTCAATGAAAAAGAGATGATATGGCAAGGTAATTTTGCATGAGATGGCAAGGGGAACGGGAGGTGGAACGTGCGTACATGGCTGACTTTTTTGTTTGTTTTTTATTCCGTGCATACGTGGGATGGCATTATCACCTTAGTATAAAACCTTGGTTCACGATAATGTGTCAGATTCACTTTCCTTTTTGAGTCTCCAGATTGAGGGAAACATGATTCTCTAAAGAAGATATGTCCACCAACTTTTAACCATTTAACCATTCTTTCTACAAGCTTCCCGACATAAAGTGAGAGATAAAGGTTAGGAATAGTCACAAGAAATAAAATAAAATAGCAGCATCACATGCCAATAACAAATTTAGCTTGGATAGGAGAGGTTAACAGGGTTAACAATTGATCTGGACAATAATAAAGGATTACTACAGACCTAAATAATGTTTATTACATCGAGGATTATGAGACAAATAACCAGGTTCACAAGTGCATTCTCTTACCTCCACATCTGAAAGATACATCAGCAACCAGTTTGAAAATATGAGATTGATGGAGTTATCCTCAATCACCAAGTCCGGAGATGTAACATTAACACACAAGAAGGATGGATTTTTGAAGTGGCCATTTATGCTTTCATTCTACAGTGAAAAAATATATATTGAAAAAAGGTCAGTGAACCAAGCATGACATGCATGTGGAGATTAAATGTCATGGCATTTTGATGTGCGAGATGATGATAATGGTTTCTCGCCCTTCGGGTGTTACCCCAAGTGGAAGGTGAGATGTAGGATAGCAGCAAATTTCCCCTATGTAGAGGATAGGGTTTGTCTCCCGTAGGACTCCGGAGATGATAAGTAGGTGTCAACGACGCAACTGACGTGGACCTGCACACAACACAAATAACTTTGCTCCCATCAAATCTCAGAGAGGTTGTCAATCTCTCCGGTCTTGTTGTTTACAAAGGATAAACACAAGGGATAATGATAATGATAGCAGCTGGAAAGTAAAAGCAGAAAATAAATGAGCGCATAAACAATGATGAGAATATGGACCGGGGTCTCGTGATGTTCACTAGTGATGTCTCTCTCCCAAAAGACGATAAAACTGTTATGCGAGGTAAACAAATTACAGCTTGGCAATTGACAGGATTAAAAACGCACAGCAATGCTAACTATGCTACAAAAAAAGGACGAGGCTCAAAAGCATGGGCGGTACGCCAAAATAAGTAGACCGAAATCCAAGTGCATCTACTACTAATTATCCACCTTGAGATATCTATCCAGAACATCTCGCTGGTATTAAGTTGCGAGCCCCACCCAAAGTGTAAACCCAAAGCAACAGACAACTGCATTAAAAAGCACTTCACGTAAAGTAAACAATCCTTGCAACCGCGGTTACAAGCACCGTTGTTTTCTCCCTTGTGGCAAAAACACATCCCCTAGACTCATGTTTCTGTCACTCAAGCGTGTCATCGGGGGGGGGGGCATGAACCCACAATCGAGCATAACGTTCCCTCTTGGAGTCATTACCTACTACTTGGCCAAAGCAATAAAAAACAACGGAGAACATGCAAGAATTACTTAGGAAAAAAATATAAAAGATAAGAACCAAATATATTACTCAACCACAATCTGAACATAATCTCATAATCCATCAGATCCCAGAAAACTCAGCATAGCAACAACAGAAAATTACAGATGTGCCTCGATCATGTAGGGCATCTCACGAGGACTAAACCATGAAGAACAAAGAGGGGAGGAGAACATCACATAGCTACTGATCACGGACCCATGGTCCAAGGGAGACTACTCACGGCACATCTGGGAAGCGTCCATGGTGGAGGGGAAGCTCCTGGAGGTCAATTCTCTCTCCGGCAGGGTGTCAGGAAGAGGTCTGCTGGCGCTCCCGATCTTGGAAGTGCGGCGGCGGCGGAACAAAAGCGAGATCGTGAAAATGGGTTCTGTCTCCGGGGGTTTCGCGTCACAGAGATTAAACAGGCGAAGGGGGGGGGGTAGCCAGGGGGCCACCAGGGGTCCAGGCACCCCCTGGCGTGGCCAAGCCCTAGGCCGCGCCAGGTGGCCGCCTAGGTCCCTCGTGGTGGCCCTCTGGCCCCAACCAGGTGATTCCGGAAGGTTCCCGTACGATGATTTTTTATCTGATTTTCCCGAATTTTTGGAGCACTTTTAATATGGGGGAAACCTGAAATAGAAAAACAACAGAAAACAGGAACTGGCACTCTGGTGCACTGACTTAATAAGTTAGTCCAAATATGATCAAAAGTGTATGAAAGTGTATCTAGATCATAGCAATATCACACAAAACATGCATGGAGCAAGCATAAATTATAGATACGTTTGGGACGTATCAACATCCCCAAGCTTAATTCCTGCTTGTCCTCGAGTACGTAAATGATAACAATCATAATTTCTGGGGTGACATGCTAGCAACCATATAAGAACTTTGAAAAGTAAAGCAATCAAGGTATGTGATCCAATTCAAGCCATAACATGCAAGAGTCTATATTAGCATTAGAACAAGTAAAAAAGAACATTAGGTGCAAGAGCTCTCGCTGTCCGTGACTCGAATGTCTCCAAATGGTGTTTGCGTGCAAGAAGGGGGATAGGGAATACGAGAAAAAAGTATTTTTTGTTGAGAACTCAATCTACTAAAGTTTCACAATTGGTCTTCTTTGGAATCTTAGCTTGACTCGTTCCCAGACCACTAGCCAGGTACAAGTCAATTTGATCCACTCCTTTTTGATATTTTGAGCACTCAGTCAATGGATGAGCGTAAGCACGAGAGTTTACACCTAGGATGAAAAAGAGAGAAATATGGTGGAGGAGGAAGACAAAAGGTTGAGAAAGGCTCACATCAATGAGGACAATCATAGGCGAGAAGGCCAATTGATAGATATGATGTGAGGAGTAGGGATTTCCATGCAACGGATGCACATATGAGCTAAGAAAATCTCTCCAATGGAACTAGTGGGGGTGCATCCAACTTGCTCGCTCATGAAGACCTAGAGCTCGTTTGAGGAGGCTCATCCTTGGAATATGCAAGCCAAGTTCTATAGTGTGAAGGTCCCCACATATCTATATGCATGAATGATCATCTCTATAGAGTACAAGGATAAGAGGGAGTACTAGTGTGGATCTTTGAAAAGGAATAGTGGTGTTGCCCCTTTCTCTCTTTTTATATTTTTTTCTCCTTTTTCTATTTTTTTGTATTTTTTGGTGGCCTCAATGGCTCTTTCTATTTAACTCTCATTTGTCCTCTTTGGGATCTTTTAAATTGTCCACTTTGGGATCTTTTCCTCACTTAAGGGCAACACTCTATTTTACAAGAGGGTATAGAAGATCTTTCACACTTTACAAGGTACTCAAACATAAAGAAGATGTAGCTATCATGATGTATGCAATGTATGCCTTTGCCAGTGTAGCAGGAACATGTATGACATGGAGATCAAGTCATGAAGAGGTGGATGTTGCATGGCAATATATCTCGGAAAGGCTATGGAAATGCCTTGATAGGTAGGTATGGTGGCTGTTTTGAGGAAAGATATAAGGAGGTTTATGATGACAGAGCGTATCATGCCAAGGGTTTGGATGCACCGGCGAAGGTGGACGCCAACTCTCGGAGTGAGAAGAGGGCAATGCATGGTACGGAAGAGGCTAGCAAATATGAGGAGGTGGAAGTGTCAACTTTCAATACTTACATTAGTCTGAAGAACTCATGCACTTATTATCGGTAACTCTCAATCTAATGAGGAGGTTCACAAAGAGACAAGTACCCCGAGGAGGAGTGTATGGGGGTTTGGTTATCCTTGCGCATCCTCGACTCATGGTACGTGAGTGTACTCTAATATCCGATCCCTCAAAAGATTAGCGATGCATATAGTAGCTAGAGTTCTCAACTAGTTTTGTAGGTTTTTGAAAATAAACACGGATTGCCCAAAATACGACACCTACCACTAATAGGCTAGAGATCTTGACACCAAAAGTTCAAACATTACTCATAACAATGCCTCAAAACTATTGCAAGTTACTACTAAAATTAAATAGCAACCTCAATTACCTACTTTCAAGACAAGACACAACTCAGTGCAACAACCAACTCTCTTAACAAGATAAATATGAAAACTAAAGAGAGTTCCAGCAACAAACTAAACAAAAGCCAAGGCTCTTGCTAAAGACAAACTAAAACTAAACTAAACATGGCAGTAGCTACGAAAAGATAAAGAACACACAACAGTAAAAAGGTAGGAATGAAATATCCTATGATGTGTTCTAGGCATGGAGCGTGTTTCTCTCCCACACAAAGTAAGATGGGGTCTAACTTGTTATGAACAGCAAGCAAAGCTAAATAAAACAAAAAATTAAACCTAAGAGCGAGACGTTCCAAACATAGCACATAATGCATGAAGTGATAAAAATATAGTGAGACGAAGGACGAACTGATGATTGTTGATGGAGAAGGGGATGCCAAGCTTAGACGTTTGAGTCTCCTCGAATATTTATTGGGGATGCATGGGGGCATCCCCAAGCTTGAGCGCTTGACACTCCCGGATCTTCTTTCATCATCTTCTCTCGCACACTTGAAAACTCCCTTCATACATAACTCATCATAAGCCGATTAGAGAGGTTAGTACCCTTAATAAAATAATTTTCCCCACTGGATATAAAGATATTCTTGAAGATCTACTGTTTCTCAAGATTTCCAAAAGGTTTTTGCAAAGAAAAAGAAAGCTTAAGGTTTGCAAAAGTAAGGAAAGGCAAAACGTGGAAGAATCTGTGAAAAACAGAACAACGGGTAGTAGAGAATTTTTTCGGGGCACTTCTGCAATTCAAATAAAAAAACTCAGAACATACGAAAGTTTAACAATTGTATAGAGCATGTTGTGTAAAAAATTCAGATAAAAAAGATGAACTGGTGATTTGTTTCTATTTTTTTCCGTCAAGCAGACATAATCTGTTTTCTGGACAACATGTCACAACTTTTGTTTCCCTTATCATAAGAGGCTATAACTCGGCACAAAGCTTGAAAATATAGATACAATGATGTTTCTACAGTAGTAACAATCATCAAGATCACTAAAAACAGAAGTAAAAACATCTTGGGTTGCCTCCCAACAAGCGCTTTCTTTTACGCCTTTAAGCTAGGCATGAAGATTTTAATAGGTGCTCTCATAAGAATAAGGATTTGAAGCAAAAGAGAGCATCAAGAAGAAAATATGAAACACATGTAAGCCTAACCCACTTACTATGCCTAGGATTCTTGTAAGAAAATAAATCGAAGAAGCACAAAGAGACAAGCATAGGAAGGTGGAACAAGAACAACTTCAAAAATTTCATCATGGAGAGAGGGAGTTTATTATCATTGAGATATGTGAAGCCCTGTCTCCCTTTCTCATAGTAATTTTCAGTGGAATCATGAATAAACTCAACAATATAAGTATCACAAAAAAATTCTTATCACAATCCACAAGCATAGAAAATTTATTACTCCCCTCATAAGCAAAATCATCAATAGTAGTGGGAGCAAACTCAACAAAATAGCTATCACATGAATCATTCTTATCATGATACACTTGTAAAAATTTATTCTTTATAGCATAAGTGTCATCACAATAATCATCATAGATAGGAGGCAAATTATCATCAAAATAAATTTCCTCATCAAAACTTGGCGGGCTAAAAAGATCATCAAACGTAGCATCCCCTAGTTTATAACTTTGCATATCATTAACATCAAAATTATTCAAAGAAGACATACTAACGACATTGCTACTAACATGAGTGTTATGCAAATAATAAAGCTCCATAGGCTTTTTGATTTTCTATTCAAACACTTCATGTCCTAATTCAAGGTAGAGCTCATAAAGCTCTCTCATTGTTTTGTTGTTTTCCATAAAGAAACATAAGCAAAGGTAAAAACTGAAAAGTAAACTAACAAGAGTAAAAAAGCAAAGGTAAAAGATAGTGTGAAACTCCCCTATCTTATCACTCGGAGACCCCGGCAACGGCGCCATAAATTTGCTTGATGTGTGAGATGATGATAATGGTTTATCGCCCTTCGTTGGTTACCCCAAGTGGAAGGTGAGATGTAGGATAGCAGCAAATTTCCCCTATGTAGAGGATAGAGTTTGTCTCCCGTAGGACTCCGGAGATGATAAGTAGGTGTCAACGGCGCAACTGACGTGGACCTGCTATAACACCCTCAGGTCTTGTAACAGTAATCACTGATTTTTGGAACAATAATCACCTTGCTTAAGTTCAAATCACTGTGCTTGATCCTTGCCTTGACCATCTTTGAATTCAAAGAAAAATTCAAATGCCTTTTTGATTGATATTAAAACAATGAGAAAAAATAAACCTTGCCCAAAAATCTTGCAACCACTTTTGTAAATTGCATAATAATCAGTAGATCATAATAATATGTTCCTGGGAATTTATGGAGCTATAAGTTAATCCCAACAAATATAAAAAACAACTAAAAGCCCCTTTTATTAGGTTGCATATTAGAAAGAAATCCCAAAAGATTTTATAAACTACCCAAACTTCTTATGGCCTGTCTGCCAAGTGTTACACTACTAATGCAACATGTCACACATTTTACAAAACTCTTTTGCTAGCTAAAATAATTATGACAGAACGGAAACTCACTGGCATAAAAAGGAAATTGCAAAATTGTAAAAAATCGCCCGGGGCAAGAACTCCCACTGGGCCAAGCCCATCCCCACCTCCTCCCCTGTTTCCCCTGTTCCCTGCTCATCCGACCCAGCCATGGCGATAGTGCGCCGTCGCCACCCAACCACTTCGTCCTCATGTCACTACAGTCTGGCGAGCTAAATATCTACCCTGCCCGTGAATCGTGGATCGTGGACCAACACCATTTCCCCCCCTCGCTCGCCATTTTTCTCTCTGCTCGAGCTCGAGCGCGCCCGTGGTCGCGGCTCCGTCGTCGGCGTGGACAACGACTGCCATTTGCCGCTCCAAGGCGTCTGGCAGGACCGCGACGTTCAACTTCGTCGGCTGCCTCACAGAATCGGGCCGCTTAGAAAAATACGACGATCACGAATACGCTATCCGTATACCCACCACCCCCCTCTAGCATACCGAACCCGAGAGTTTTCCCCTCCGGATCGTCTGTCCGGTAATTGCCCGGAGCCGGTAAAATTGCCGGTTGAATTCCTTCTTCGTCTGCAACGTGTACCACCACGTTAGTCCACCTCTAGTTTAACGTATTGCCATGTATTTCATCTGTGTTGCTATTATTGCCGTGTATTTATTTCTCCCCCCTCTTCTGCCGATAGACGTTGCGATCGCTGCCGGTGCTTTGCCCCTTTGATCGACTGCTTCGTCAACGACCGTACCCCTACCGTTGAGCTTCCAGGCAAGCAGTGCCCCTTCACCTCTCCCACATATCGCCTATCTTTCTATAATTATCTGTTGCATTAGGCATTGCTGTTGCTGCACGTGAAATTCCTATTTTTGTTGCATAGCCTGTCATTGTCACCCCTTGAAGTACCTTTTCATCTGTCATATGCAGCCTTATATATAAATATATTATTCAGCAGTTAGCAATGCGCTCTGTTAGTCAATAGGATTAGATAGCGGGTCGTGTTCACTCTGGGAGTGAATGCGGATACGATACATTACAACTGCTACATGTACGGTTCATAGCAAACACCGCTTCAGTCCCCTACCCCGGCTCTGCCGAGCCACATCAAGTGTGAGCTATCGAGGAGTATTCCTTGTACTCCACTCGTTGCTGACTCTGTATAGCCGTCCTAGGGTACCGAACCACGGTTGTCCTTACAGGTAAGGAGTCGGGTGACCCCATGGTGACCGCGCAGGGTATTGTATTGGAATGACATGACGGGTGTATTCCACCGGTGTGCGGTGGGCCTGGTACTTGTTTGTGGCCGAGAGATGTACTGTTGTACGAAAGTCGACCTCTACCAAGAGCACACGCGAGACAATGTAAGGAGACGGTTCACCTTGTTGGCAACCGCACGAGTTGGTGGGACGACAGGGCAGGCACCGATGTACTGGTGGTCCTGACTGCTGTCGTCGTCCGCGACTCATCCAGAAAGAGGCAACGATAACGGTTGTCTCGACAGAAAATAATAAAATGCTTAATGGGTTCGGTGGATGACTTGAGTAGCCTTTTGGCTTGTACGCACTACCTCCACGTGGGATTACGGTGTGGGCCCTCCGCGTTGTGGTCTCGTTCGAAAGCTTTGAAAGACGTCCAGTTCAGCATTGCGGCACGGTCGGATCGCGCCGGTGTCGCTGGAATTCACCGTCCTCGCAACGACCCGGATATCGAGGGGTGATAGGCCCATGAACCCCTTGACCTTAGGGCTGTAGACCGGCGGGGACCTCTCTGATGAGTCGTAGGATGGGCCTCGGCATGTCGGATAGCCTCGGTGGGGTGTTCCCTAATAAGGTGTACGCCACCCTGGAGATCCGAGCGTGTAGTATGACACCAGTGCACCCCTGCAGGGAAGATTAATCTATTCGAATAGCTGTGTCCACGGTAACAGGACACTTTATGCTGAAGCCAGAATCTACTACTACAAACTACTACTATTAAACTGTTGGTTTTGGGTTTTCTTCCTCGCGGGGATGTCGAGAGAGGGATCTCGGAGGCATTGTTGATTATTACAACTTACTATTATACAATGCTGTAGCAACTTCTGTTGCATTGTTACTGTATGCTTTATATGAACTGTTGGGTATTCTTCCCTCATGCTACAAGACTCGTCTGAAGCTGCTAGTCTTCGATAGGCCTAGATCATTCCCTCTTACCCTGGTACTTCTAGCTTACAGTCCACTATACAGCCTCTTCATCCATTTTGATACAAGTACATAAATGCTTAGAATGCCTGGGTTTAAGTCTTGCTGAGTATGCTATATACTCACCCTTGCTTTATTTCCCCCCTTTATGTTTTTCCTGATCGGCCGCTGCAGTCGACGTTGGAGTCCAGGAGCAAAAGATCCCCGAAGCCTACTACGACGTCGATTTCCCCTTTGGCCAGGAGTAGTTTGGTGGTTCCCAGGCGGGAGGCCTCGCCTTTTCGATCTGTATCTCTGATGTTATTTGTGCTAGCCTTCTTAAGGAAAAACTTGACTAACTATGTTTGTACTCTGATATTATGATTGTTTAACTTATGTTTTTGGATCCTCGTGATCCCTGGTTTGTAATATCTGTTTTATTTTATTTGTGTCTAGTGTTGTGCTGTGATATTCTCATCGTGGCACCCTGATTTAGGTCCTGTACCCTGCGTGTATGATTACTTTACACGGCTTGATTTTGGGGGCGTCACAAGTTGGTATCAGAGCCGACTGCCTGTAGGAAGCCACCCACCCACTCTTGGTCGAAGTTGAGTCTAGTCTTTGAAAAAAACTATTTCGCTAACTTAATGTTTGGCTTACGGGCCCACATCGATATCACCCCGTCGTGATATCTATGGTATTAGGATCTTTTTCTCCGTACCTATGCTTTGGGAATCTGCTCTCTTATCCTTGCTAGTAAGGTTTACTAACTCTGGCATTAGGATCACGTTCTCTTGATTCCACCCGGCGTTCTGGTGCTTACCCCTTTATTGAGTCGTGTCGCAGGAGTTCTGACCTAGGTCCCGGACCACGGATCTCCTTTCTCATTCGGGGCAGGCCACACGTTCTCTGGCACAAATTCCTGTGGCCAACAGTTTTCTTGCGGTGTGATTGACATAGTGGAAGTTATGTCACGTCGTGTATTCCTACCGCGGTGTGTGCGCCGCCTAGTGTGTCCTTTTCCCTTAATTTCTATGACATCATGCTGTCCGTGAGTAACCGACTGTGTGCAATGATCTGTATGTCTTTATGACTACTATTGTGTATCTACCACACTTCTCGTTCATTGCTCGTACTGCATCATGTATGACTCCTTATCCTTGCAAATGCTTTGTCTGAACTAACTCCTGCTATTCAGGCAGGATGGCAGACGATCCCCCACCTCCACCTTATATGGCTGCAATACTGCAGCAGTTTGATCTGAACCGTCAATTCATGGCCTTAGTAATGGCCCAGCTTCCAAACCGGAATGCCCCAATCACTCTGCACGAGTTCATTCACCTCAACCCATCTGTTTTCCGCAAGTCCACCAATCCTATGGACGCTGATGATTGGCTCTGTGACATCTCGTTTGAGATGGGGTCATCTAATGTTGCCTCGACCAGTTACGTCACATTTGCAGCATTTCACCTAAAGGGTCCAACTGCTCAATGGTGGGAAAGCCACCGGCTTGCGCTGCCAAATAGAACTGAAACCACTTGGCAAGAATTTCAGTCGGCCTTGCGTGCATGGCACATCCCTCAAGGACTGATGCATCAGAAAAAGGAGTCAAACTCCGACAGGGCGAGACAACTGTACTTGATTACCATAGGAAATTTCTTGAACTATCCTGCTATGCTGTGGGCGACGTCGATACTGACGCACGCAAGCAGGAGAAATTCCGTGAAGGACCAAATACAGATATAAAGCTCGCACTTGTTCTTCATGACTGTGCAGACTTTGCGACACTAGTCAGCAAAGCTTTCCGAGTCGAAACTGGTTTGACTAGACATCAAGAATCGCTCAAGCGTGCTCGAGATGCTGACCCGTCTTTGGCCATCCTATTCAGAAAGTTTGAGTCTGGCTCCCGCAAAATGTTCATCACCGGCCTGCTCCAACACCGAGGCCGTCTTACGTTGCACCTCGTCTGCCTCCTCCACCGAGACAACTGCCAATTCAGACTATACAGCCCGGGCACCTTGCTCCCGACTGTCGCCTGATTCAGCCTCAGAGTGCAACACCTCCCCCCGCTAGCCGTATGAGGAGATGTCGAAACCGTCATTCCAGAAGCAAATGTGCCAAGATGGCTGATGTTAATTGTGCTCAAGTCACCCATGTCAAGATGGAAGAAGCTCGTGAGTCCCCAAGAATGGTGATGGGTACTCTTCTCGTCAATTCAGTGCCAGCTTCTTCTCTTTGATTCCGGAGCGTCGCATTCATTTATGTTCCAGTCGTTTGCTCAGCTGCATGGGTTAGCTATGGAATCCTTGGCCACTCCTTTAGCGGTAAATGCTGTTGGATCTCAGAGTCGTGCCACCATTATGAGCCTCGATACCACCATTGCAATTGTGGGTCTGTTGTTCCCGGCTCCTCTTATGAGTACTCGGCAAGAAGATTCTGCACTCGGCCCGAACAGCTCAGCATGCCGAAGGCCAGATATATGCTCTGAATGCTTTGAATACCTCACCTCTTGAAGGGATCGAGAACGTTCCAGTCGTTTAGGATTTTACCGACGTCTTCCCAGAAGAACTACCGGGAATACCCCCGATCATAGAAGTCAAATTCGTCATCGACTTGAAGCCTGGCATCGTCCCTATTGCTAAGCGCCCTTATAAGATGCCGCCTCACCGCCTCCTTGAACTGAAGAAGGAGATCGACATGGCACTCCACAAAGGCTTCATCCGTCCTAGTTCCTCTGCTTGGGGAGCACCTTTGCTCTTTGTCAAGAAGAGCGATGGAACGAACCGTTTGGTCCAAGATTACCGACCTATCAACCAGGCAACAATACAGAACAAGTATCAAATTCCTCGGATCAATGATCTGTATGATCAACTTGCTGGATCTACGGTGTTTTCGAAACTCGACTTGAGGTTGGGTTACCATCAGATCCAAGTCCGCGAAGAAGACATCCCGAAGACCGCTTTCATTACTCTCTATGGTTCATATGATTACACTGTCATGTCCTTTGGTTTAACCAATGCTCCAGCCACATTCTCTAGATTAATGAACTATATACTCATGGAATACCTCGACAAGTTCGACGTGGTTTATCTGGATGATATCTTAATATACTCCAAGAATGAAGAAGAACATGCTGAACACCTTCGTCTTATACTGGAAAAGCTTCGAGAACACAAACTCTATGCTAATTATTCCAAGTGTGAGTTCTGGCTTCCCGAAGTAACCTACCTTGGTCATGTGATTTCCAAGGATGGCGTTGTCGTCACCCCAGAATGTATCCAGGCTATTCTTGACTGGACTCCTCCCAAGAACGTCAAGCGAGTCCGAAGTTTCCTAGGCCTCGCTAGATATTGCCGCCGTTTCGTTGAGAACTTCTCCAAGATTGCCAAGCCTCTGACTAATCTGCTTCACAAAGGCGTCAAGTTCGAGTGGAGAGATAAATGTCAGGAAAGTTTTCAAGCTCTCAAGGACAAGCTCACTTCTCCACCAGTGCTTGCTCCCCCTGATACTCAGAAGGACTTCGTGATATTCTGCCCATGACATGTGGGCCCACTGGCCTTTTAAATAAATAAAATGATTTATTACTACTGCTGTGTATGACATGTAGGACCCACTGGTCAGGTTTGACCAGTCAACTACTTGTGGATAATGTTAGATTTATTGAATAAAAGAAATTCCAGAAATTCTATAAAATGATTAAAACTTAGAAAATCAATATCTTTAAATCCGTAAGTCCAATGAAAAAACTTTATACATGAAACTTGCTTAGAAAAATACGACGATCACGAATACACTATCCATATACCCACCATCCCCTCTAGCATACCAAACCCGAGAGTTCCCCCCTCCGGATCGTTTGTCCAGTAATTGCCCGGAGCCGATAAAATTGCCGGTTGAATTCCCGCTTCGTCTGCAACGTGTACCACCGCGTTAGTCCACCTCTAGTTTAATGTATTGCCATGTATTTCATCTGTGTTGCTATTATTGCCGTGTATTTATTGTTCCCCCCTATTCTGCCGATAGACGTTGCGACCGCTGCCGGTGCTTTCCCCCTTTGATTGACTGCTTCGTCAATGACCGTACCCCTACCGCCGAGCTTCCAGGAAAGCAGTGCCCTTCACCTCTCCCAGATATCGCCTATCTTTCTATAATTATCAGTTGCATTAGGCATTGCTGCTGCTGCACGTTAAATTCCTATTTTTTGTTGCATAGCCTGTCATTCTCGCCCCTTGATGTACCTTTTCATATGTCCTATGCAGCCTTATATATAAATATATTATTCATCAGTTAGCCCTATGCTTTGTTAGTCAATAGGATTAGATAGCGGGTCGTGTTCACTTTGGGAGTGAATGCGGATACGATACATTACAACTGCTACAGGTACGGTTCAGAGCAGACACCGCTTCAGTCCCCTACCCCGGCTCTGCTGAGCCACATCAAGTGTGAGCTATCGAGGAGTATTCCTTGTACTCCACTCGTTGCTGACACTATATAGCCTTCCTAGGGTACTGAACCACGGTTGTCCTTACAGGTAAGGATTCGGGTGACCCCACGGTGCCTGCGCAGGGTATTGTATCGGAACGACATGACGGGTGTATTCCACCGGTGTGCGGTGGGCCTGGTACTTGTTCATGGCCGAGAGATATCCTGTTGTACGAAAGTCGATCTCTACCAAGAGAACACACGAGACAAGGTAAGGTGATGGTTCACCTTGTTGGTAACCACATGAGCTGGTGGGACGATAAGGCAGGCACCGATGTACTGGTGGTCCTGACTGCTGTCGTTGTTCGTGACTCATCCAGAAAGAGGCAACGATAACGGTTGTCTCGACAGAAAATAATAAAATGCTTAATGGCTTCGGTGGATGACTTGAGTAGCGTTTTGGCCTGTACGCACTACCTCCACGTGGGATTACGATGTGGGCCCTCCGCGTTCTTGTCTCGTTCGAAAGCTCTGAAAGAAGTCCAGTTCAGCATTGCGGCACGGTTGGATCGCGCTGGTGGCGCTGGAATTCATCGTCCTCGCAACGACCCGGAGAGCGAGGGGTGATAGGCCCATGACCCCTTGCCTTTAGGGCTGTGGACCGGCGGGGACCTCTCTGATGAGTCGTAGGATGGGCGTCGGCGTGTCGGATAGCCTCAGTGGGGTGTTCCCTAACAAGGTGTACGCCACCCTGGAGATCCGAGCATGTAGTATGACACCAGTGCACCCCTGCAGGGAAGATTAATCTATTCGAATAGCCGTGTCCACGGTAACAAGACGCTTTATGCTGAAGCCAGAATCTACTACTACAAACTACTACTATTAAACTGTTGGTTCCAGGTTTTCTTCCTCGCAGGGATGTCGAGGGAGGGATCTCGAAGGCATTGTTGATTATTACAACTTACTATTATACAATGTTGCAGCAACTTCTGCTGCATTGTTACTTTATGCTTTATATGAACTGTTGGATATTCTTACCTCGTGCTGCAAGACTCGTCGGAAGCTGCTAGTCTTTGATAGGCCTAGGTCATTCCCTCTTACCCTGGTACTTCTACCTTACATTCCACTATACATCCTCTTCATCCATTTTGATACAAGTACATAAATGCTTAGAATGCCTGGGTTTAAGTATCGCTGAGTATGCTAGATACCCACCCTTGCTTTATTTCCCCCCTTTATGTTTTGCCTGATCGGCCGCTGCAGTCGACGTTGGAGTCTAGGAGAAGAAGATCACCGGAGCCTACTACGACGTCGAGTTCCCCCTTTGGCCAGGAGTAGTTTGGTGGTTCCCAGGCAGGAGGCCTCGCCTTTTCGATCTGTATCTCTGATGTTATTTGTGCTAGACTTCTTAAGGCAAAACTTGACTAACTATGTCTGTACTCAGATATTATGATTGTTTAACTTATGTTTTAGGATCCTCGTGATCCCTGGTTTGTAATATCAGTTTTATTTTATTTGTGTCTAGTGGTGTGCTGTAATATTCTCATCGTGGCACCCTGATTTAGGTCGTGTACCCTGCATGTATGATTACTGTATACGGCTTAATTTTGGGGGCGTCACACTTTCAGACAACACAAATAACTTTGCTCCCAACGAAGTTCAGGGAGGTTGTCAATCTCTCTGGTCTTGTTGTTTACAAAGGATCAAATACAAGGGATAATGATAATGATAGCAGTTGGAAAGTAAAAGCAGAAAATAAATGAGCGCGTAAACAATGATGAGAATATGGACCGGGGTCCCGTGATGTTCACTAGTGATGTCTCTCTCCCAAAAGACTATAAAACTGCTATGCGAGGTAAAATTTTTACAGCTGGGCAATTGACAGGATTAAAAACACATCGCAATGCTAACTATGCTACAAAGAAAGGACGAGGCTCAAAAGCATGGGCGGTCCCTTAAATAATTAGACCGAAATCCAACTGCATCTACTACTAATTATCCACCTTGAGATATCTATCCAGAACATCTCGCTGGTATTAAGTTGCGAGCCCCACCCAAAGTGTAAACCCAAAGCAACAGACAACTGCATTAAAAAGCACTTTGCGTAAAGTAAACAATCCTTGCAACCACGGTTACAAGCACCGTTGTTTCCCCCTTGTGGCAACATGACATCCCCTAGACTCATGTTTCTGTCACTCAAGCGTGTCATCGGGGTGCATGAACCCACAATCGAGCATAACGTTCCCTCTTGGAGTTACTACCTACTACTTGGCCAAAGCAATAAACAATAACGGTGAACATGCAGGAATTACTTAGGAACAAAAATATAAAAGATAAGAACCAAATATATTACTCAATCACAATCTGAACATAATCTCATAATCCATCAGATCCTAGAAAACTCAGCATAGTAACAACAGAAAATTACATATGTGTCTCGATCATGTAGGGCAGCTCACGAGGACTAAACCATGAAGAACAAAGAGGGGAGGAGAAAATCACATAGCTACTGATCACGGACCCATGGTCCAAGGGAAACTACTCACGGCACATGCGGGAAGCGTCCATGGTGGAGGGGAAGCTCCCAGAGGTCAATCCTCCCTCCGGCAGGGTGCCGGGAAGAGGTCTGCTCGCGCTCCCGATCTTGGAAGCGCGGCGGCGGCGAAACGGAAGCGAGATCATGAAAAGGGGTTCTGTCTTCGGGGGTTTCGCGTCACAGATATTAAATAGGCGAAGGAGGGCAGCCAGGGGGGCCATCAGGGGTCCAAGCGCCCCCCCTGGCGCGACCAAGCCCTAGGCCGCGCCAGGTGGCCGCCTGGGTCCGTGGCGGTGTCCCTCTGGCCCCATCGAGGTGATTCTGGAAGGTTCCTGTACGCTAATTTTTTATCTGATTTTTCCCGAATTTTTGGAGCACTTTTAATATGGGGGAAACCTGAAATAGAAAAAAGCAGAAAACAGGAACTAACACTGTGGTGCATTGAGTTAATAAGTTAGTCCAAATATGATCAAAAGTGTATGAAAGTGTATCTAGATCATAGCAATATCACACAAAACTTGCATGGAGCAAGCAAAAATTATAGATACATTTGGGACGTATCACATTTCAGGCACCAAATATATATATTTTCTTAAGTAGAGAGTAATTAATTGCGAGAACATGCCTAGCTTTCTTAGCCAGTTCTCCAGTAAAACGACCTATTCCAACACCAAGCTCCAACACAGATTTCCCTTCATATTCAGGAAGTAAAGATAGTATTTGAACAGGAAGAGTAGAACTATATGAGAATATTGACACTACAAGTACAGGGAAATATGTGATAAACTTGTAATCTGAAAGAAATCATCTCTATAGTGCATGGGAACTACAACTTGCGGTATTTTCTTCAACCAAAATAGTACACGGGTCGTCAACATCACGAATGAGCACACTCGTGTTGGACGCCACACAATACCGATCAGTTTGCTCCCCAAATACTGCAGCACTTCCAAAAGAATCAACGATTACAACATGCATGTGTATAGGGACCACCAATATTATGGTTGAATAAATTTGGAGCAGGATACCCACACACATGCTCCCCAGATCCAGGCAAATGGACAGTTGAAGAAACAAAAATATGAATAATTAACGGGAACGGAAATGAGGCAATGACATGATGTTATCACCTCTGGGCGTTCCTCCTTGTCGAGATCGGCGGCGTGGGAGTCGAGCATCATGGCCTCGACGGTGAGGTCCCCAGTACCACTGCTGCGCCTCCCTCTCCTCCTCCAGCTTCTCCAGCACCCCTACAACACACAGGCCGAAGCCCCACGCGTCATTCACTCCACCCCATCAAACAGAGAGCCATGCACACCATGTGCTGGGCCATTCTCCCCAGCCAAACGAGACCATAGATCCGATCCAATCCAGTTGATGAAAGGGAACGGAGCATGGAGATTCCCTCCTTCTTACTTACCATTTGACGGAGATCGCGCCGGCGCGTCCATCTTCGCTCGCGTCTATCTTCGGTTTGTTACGGGAGGTGTGCGAGATCAGGAGCCCTCGACAGCGAGGCGGGCACGGGAGAAGCTGCGGGAGCGGTGATTGAAGGATCGCCCACGCGGATGCATCCACGATGGGATCGCGTCGGGGTTGGGGTTTTGGGGAGGAACAACCGAAGGGGCAGAGTGGACGGAGGAGACCAGCTCCATGAGGGGCACCTCGTCGTCCTTGGCCTACACCCTCCGGGGCAGGGGAGGGGGCGAGCGCTGCCGAGGAACTCCCCCGGGAAGGGGAACGAGAGGTGGAACGTGCATACATGGGCTGCTTTTTTGGTTTGTTTTTTATTCCGTACGTACGTGGGATGGGTTATACGGGAGGGAACGTACGAGCGGTAGTCGTGCGGGGGAGCGAAGAGGTTGAACCATCACGAGGTCAGGTTCCTCTTTAATAGTAGAGATACTTCCTCCGATTCTTATCTTGAAATAACTGGGAATTCAGTTCTAGCACTCCTAGACCGTTTTCCCTTGTACTCTCTCTCTTTCTATCAATAAATTCGGCCAATAGCCCTTCGAGACTTATCTTGAAATAGATGAATCTTTTACTAAAATATTTCTAGATACATCTGTTGGAATACGGGGCAAAAAACACAAATTTTTCATACCTACTGTACCCGAACCCAAGATCTATGCTATGGCGATGTAAAGTAACGGAGGGAATCGGTGTTCATACCTTTGAAGACCGAAAGAGGGAAACGTTCTTGCGAACGTGGCTGGCGTAGACTCGGAACTACGACCTCCCTGTCGTGTAGAAGACCACCACCGTCGAGGATGACTCCCGGTAAACCTCCAGCGACAAAGTAGCACCACAGGTGTAGTGCCTCGAAGAGATTATACACGTACGGTACAATCGATGTTCCTCCAGGGCCCCGAACCAGGTGAGCAGCGGAAGAAAGACGGCTACGGATCCCGACTCTAGCAGAACGACGGCCTGCCTTATGGTGGAGAACTCCAATCCAGGTGCAGACTCCAAACAAGGGGAGTCCACTTCCGGGAAGGAGAAGGAGGAAGGAGATATTGGTCTGTTGGAAAATGGGGGGTCTACCCCTCCTTATATAGGCCAAGGGGGGGGTGTCATCCTCCTCCCCTCACCCATGTGGGACTAAACTCCCAAGGGAGGGGGAGTGCGCCGGCCAAGGGGGGTGGTGGGCCTCACCCTTGGCGCCAAGCCCAAGGGGGGAGACCCCCTCCTCCCTTAATGGGCCCCATGGGCCCATTTAGCCTTTTCCCCATTTTTTTTAATTTTTTTAATATGTTTTAAATATTTAATTCAGATAATTAAATAATAAAACATTATTAAAACAATTAAAATTTATTTTGAACTATTCAGAATGTCCGGAAACCATTCTGTCCTCCTCCGGAACTATTCCGGTGATTCCTCCTATTTCACCGATTGATCCCGTAACTGTCCTATGCATCGATTGCCCTTAAGTGTAACACCCTAACGGTCCGGGAAACAACAGACATGGTCGAGACTCTTCTCATTGACCAATGACTAGTCAGTTGGACCTGGTTACAATCCTTGACAGCCCCTGCGCTTCCATCGAATGAACTTCGATCGCTTTTGGAAACCGTTAACGATACGACGTAATCCCTTTGTGCTGCGGTACTTTGTTTGTCCGAGGTTTGATCGTCGGTATCCTACAAAATAGTTTTTGTTTAGACTCGACTTTGGCCAGAAAGGGATCCTACGGTCGGTAAGGCTTTGATACCAAGTTGTAAGGCCCGATATGTGGTATTGTTCTAGATCTAGATGTTTCCATCCAGATCCGGGGACAAAGCACATATCGGTCCCACCGCGACATATGACACTGCTATATGCCCCGGATTTCCAACATGATATCACAACATTACAGCTATAAGAATACAACATCTCATACAATCGGCATACAACTGCCTTAAATACATTACATCAGCGGAAGATACATGTCTGGGTACAGACTACAATGAAATGCCTAGTGGCAAAGGTAAAACACAGCATTCCCATAACCACACGGGTCCAGACTCTCCGCCGGGATCCGCCTAACTAGTCGTCGTCAAGTCTCCACGAAGGCGTCCAGAAGAAGGGTCGTCGAGCTCCTTTGAAGTCCAAGATCGTTTTCATAACATGCGCAAAAGAGAAAAAAAGGGGTTAGATATATCAACAAGTCTTGTAACTAACTTCTCACGGTAAGATGGGGGTAGGGGTTGAGGTTGCAGTCGCACTAGAATTATATGAAGTGGCTAACGATCTATTTAGAGTAAGATGAGAACCAAGCATTCGATGAGGAATCACATCCAACAAGTCTTGCTATCAGTTACTTACGCAAACATAACACCTGCCATATCCTTTTCCTCCCCTTCGCATCCCGACAAACAAGAAGCAGTCAAGGCACACACACTTTGGTCAAGTTATTAAGATTATCTCAGTTGTTGCTGTCTATGAACAAGGAGTAGGTCTCAAGTCATCCATAACCGTGGACACATCTTCTCAAAAATATTTAACCCTGCAGGGGTGTACCAACTGCCCATTACAAGGCTCCGCACGCACGCCCATCTCTCTCAGTTTCTACCCATCATAGGCAGCCATTTTATGATTTAGTCCCGAGAGGTCCGGAACGACAGGTCCCTCTAACTAACAACGCACAAATCCGGGTGGCCCCCGGGTAGTCGACACCCAATCCAAGAACCGACCACGCTCTCGGATCGGACTCTTCCATATGCCGCAGGTCGGATTACCGGTAAATTCTCACATGAGGCCGGGTCCTAGCTAATGAGGTGTGTAAGAGCAAAGTTTTGCCCCCGTGTGTTTTGGATATTGTTGGACAAGGCAGTAGAGGAACTAACAATGTTTTCTAGTGTAAACAATTGTATAGGTTCCTGAAGGACAAGCTAGGTGATAAAGCTTCAGGGAAGGTCTTCAAGTTATCGAAGCATAACCCACGGAGCGAAGCTTAATCACGAAGGTTGACCCCGAAAAATGAAGGTGTCCTGAAGCTCTACTCATTGAAGGAAATGAAGAGGACGGCGCAAGACTTAGATGTTTTTGTGTAGTTCTTTTTTGGTTCTTTGAGTCATAGGACAAACCGTACTATCTAGAGGGGTATTTAGTTTGTGGACACCGAAGTCATTGAGAAATTGCTCAGATCAAATCCAAACCAAGTGAGAAGCCTGAGCGAAGAAATCTCATGTGCACTGAGTTAAGTTTCGGTAGCAAAGACTTCGTTCTTTGGCTACGGAAGCAGAACTAAGTCCGTGAGTCAGCTTTACTTGTTCCTCAAGTAAAGTTGCGCAGTTATGACAAATCCCACCGTTGTGGACATGTGTCAAGCTGTCACCTCGGGTCAATTTGGTCATTCCGCACCTCGAGATCGCCAACTATAAATATGCCGCCCCTGCTCCATTTTCGGGCGGCTGCTCTGAGATAATTCCAAGAGAGACTGAAGAGAGCACCCCAAAACCTCCACCGAAGCAAAACCTAAAATCCATAATACTGAAGCCTAAGTCCCATTGATCTGAGTAGATTTGAGATGACTTAGGTGAAAGCTTGCTAGCCTTTTTTTATCTTGGAGAACTGCAATTCTCCTAGACGGTTAGAGTGTTGTTCTTCAGAGAGCGAAGAGTAATTGTCGCCTCGAAGTCCAGTTTGTCAAAGGTTTCGGTGATTTCCTCAATAATCAACCACGAGTGAAGAACTAACCAAGCTCAAGGAGTTTGGTGCAGTGGAGCAACGGACGGAGAGAGATTTGCTCCAGGTGTTCAATCACTAGTCCCTCCAACCAGACGTAGCGCTTTGCAGAGCGTGAACTGGTCGAACAAACATCGCCGAGTCCAAGTTCGTTTTACTTCAAGCATTCACCTTCAGTATTGCATTTGCTTCGAAGTTATGCTTCAATGTGTTTTGATTCACTGCATTTAGTTTCGCTTCCTGTTTTACTTCGCTATTCCGCACTACTTATGCTTCACTTCAAAAGTTTCAGTCGAAAATTTTGAAGTGATCATTCACCCCCTCCCCCTCTGATCACATACTTGGACTTTCAATTGGTATCAGAGCTAGTCACTCCCTACACTCTGTGTGTTTTGGATTAACCTTCTGGAGTGTCTTCAAGTATGTCTTTCGCAGCTATTCGCTCCGGTGAACCTATTCCTGTTTTCAATGGGAAGGACTACCCGTACTGGAAGGACAAGATGAAAAGAAATATTATGGCTATCAATTCAACTGCTTGGAAAGTTGTCTTGTATGGAGTCACAGTTGCCGATGAGAAGGCCATCACTCCTGAAGAATCAAAACTGATTGATCTTGATTCTGAAGTTTGGGTTTTCATCACCAATCACTTGACACCAGAAAAGTATCATGAAGTGAAGAATATTCCATCTGCCAAAGGTGTCTGGGACTATCTTGAAAAGATTGGTGAAGGTGTTTCTACCCAGAAGGATGCCAGAATTGACACACTCCGAAGCAAATTCTATCGCTTCAAGAGAAACGAGGGTGAAAAATTCAGCTCCATTTACAGCAGACTCACAGCTCTTGCTAATGAGTTGATTTCCCTCGGTGCCGATGACATTACTCCTCACTCAGTTGTAAGAACTTTGCTTCGCTCATTGGATGACTCGTTTGATCACATTGTGCTGATGATCAAGGAAATGACTGATTTCAGATGTCTTGTTGCCGTTGATATTCTTGAGAGACTCAATACCTTTGAAATGGAAGAAGATGAGAAACGTGACATAAATGGCTCTCGAAGAAAAGATCATGCCTTGAAAGAAAAAGCTTTGCGTCATTCTTCACCCGAAGTCAGTTCTGCTTCAGGTGTCGAATCAGATGATCCTGCAAGCATTGGAAAAGATTTAGCACTGATCATGAGACGCTTCAACCGCTTCCAGAGAAAAAGGTTTTTCTTCACCAAAGAAAAGTTATTCTTCAAGAAGTTCAACTCACTCATCTCACCGCTCATCCTCAAGAAGCTCTCCATCGAACGACTACTGCTGCTACAAGTGCAAGAAGCCAGGTCACTACATTGCTGATTGTCCTCTGTGGGAAGCTGAAAACAAAGCAAAGCATTCGCTCAGAGACTCCTCAACCAAGTCCCACAGATCTTCCAGAAGCTATGAATCCAAGAGACATGACTCCAGTTCGAGAAGAGATAAGAAGAAAGATTCTGATGATGACAAGAGGAATAAGTATCACAAGAAGCGTGAGGGTTCTTCATCGAAGACTTACTCGTCTCGTCGAAGCAGCTCTCACCGAGCCAAGGCCTATTTGGGAAAGGAGATGAACTCTGAAGACGAAGCCTCTGGGTCCGAAGCTCATACAGGCTCAAGGTCTGGGTCTGGGTCCGAATCAGATGGTGTTGCTGGTTTGGCATTTGCTTCAGCAGATGCTTCGACAAAAGCTTCGAGCTCATTCTTCACCAAAAACAGTAGTGAAGATGAATCTCCTGCATATTGCTTCATGGCCAAGGCGAAGGTATCTTCATCAAAATCTAACTATGATACTTCTGATTGTTCCTCATCTGACAGTGATTCAAAGATAAGCTATGCTAAACTTGCTAAATTGCTTCAATCCAACAAGATGAACTTGATTCACTAAGCAAAACAATTAAGAAATCAGAAACTCTGTTGATCGATGAGATAGAGAAAGGTCAAACTTTGACTAATGAGCATGCTGCTTTGAAGGAAAAGTTTGAAGAATTATCCTCTCGGCATGATCTTCTTTCAGTTGATTATGAGAAGCTCACCTATGAATTTCTTCAGAGGAAAATGGCTCTCGAAAAACTGAAAGAGGCTCATGAAGAGTTGGAAAATGTCAATCTCTCTCTCATGGCTCAACAAGGTTCTGAAGCAAATCAGAAAACTGAATCACCTTGTTTGGATTGTTTGGAACGAAGCAAAATTGATTCCAAAGGCAAAGCTCCTATTATTATTGATGATACTAATGCCTCTGATGAGGAAAATCCTGCTGTTACCGAGGAACTCCTCAGGTTGAAAAACTTATTTGAAACATGCATGTTCAAAAGTGTGCAAGGCCACCAGTATCTCTGTGATATCCCGAGGAAGGATCTCCTTCACAGGAATCCCAGGAATGAAGGTGTTGGTTTCGAAAGAAAGATAAACCCTGATGGCACTTATTGGGAACCTGACAGTATCCTAAAACTGTTTGGGTCCTTGCGAAGGGGAATCCCATTGATATAGCTAACCTTTCAGGTTTTGATTGCAAGATGAACAAAGCTATTGTAGACGAATCACTTGATTCAGACTACAAGCTCATCAAAGATGAACAGGGAAATGTTACAGCTGAGTATGTTGGTACTCCTCCTAAGAATGGCTTCTATAAGAGGAAGATATGGGTGCAGAAAGCACTTGTGGAAAAACTGCCTGCTAACCATACCATGCAGGGAAAGTCTTCGGTACCACCGAATTATTTCTATTCTCTTGAAACGAGAAATGATCCTCTGGTGACCGAATCAAATGTTCCGCAGAAGCAATACTATCGCACTGGTCATCATAATTATCGTCCTCATAATAATCATACTAAGATTGCATATGCTCATTCTTATGCTAACCATTCGCAGAGGACTTACATTTATGGTGTGCTTGATGGTACACCGAAGCAATACACTCCTGTTCGCTTTAATATTGCTTCAACCAGTGCTTCAACATCTTCTCAGTCACCTGCTCGTTTGTGGGTGGTTAAGAAGAACTAATTCCTCTGCAGGGCTATGTCTCCGGTGGATCCGAATGGGTCATGGATAGTGGTTGCACAAATCATATGACCGGAGACAAGGAGTTATTCACCGAAGAAAAATTATCTCACTCTTCTCAGAAGTACATTACCTTTGGTGATAACAACAAGGGTAAAGTTTTAGGTTTGGGTAAGGTTGCCATATCGAAAGATAAGCACATTGACAAGGTTATGCTAGTCCAATCACTTGGATATAATCTTATGTCTATTTCTAAGTTATGCGATATGGGTATGCTTGTTCTATTTTCTGCTTCGCGTTGTGTTGTCTTTTCACAGGATGACTATGCGTTTGTCTTCGAGGGTTACCGAAAAGGAGACTTATACATTGTTGATTTCTCTTCGGGCCCTGCTGTATCCACATGCTTAATGGCAAAAGCTTCATCTGGGTGGTTATGGCATCGAATATTTGGTCATGAAGGGATGAGAAATCTTCATAACTTAGTGAAGAAGAATCATGTTATTGGCCTTAGCGAAGTAAAATTCGATAAGGATCGTCTCTGCAGTGCTTGTGAAGCTGGTAAAATTACGAAGAAACATCATTCAGCGAAGACCATCATGACTACCACTCGTCCTCTTGAATTGCTTCATATGGATATTTTTGGTCCTCAAAATTATGCAAGCATGGGAGGAAATAAATATGGTCTAGTTAGTGTTGATGATTTCTCTCGTTATACTTGGGTTTTGTTTTTGGATGACAAGAGCAAAGTTGTTGAAATCTTCAAGTCATTCGCCAAGAGAGCTCAAACATAATATGAATTATCTCTGAAGCATATCCGAAGTGATAATGGAACTGAGTTCAAGAATACTCATATTGAAGATTTTCTTGATGATCATGGTTTTACTCATGAGTTCTCTGCTGCTTATACACCTCAACAGAATGGTGTTGTCGAAAGGAAGAATAGAACTTTCATTGAGATGGCCAGAACCATGCTTGCTGAATACAAGACTCCTATTAGGTTCTGGGCCGAAGCAATTAACACAGCTTATCATATCATCAACAAGGTTTACCTTCACAAATTTCTGAAGAAAACTTCACATGAGCTTATCACTGGTAACAAACCAAATGTTTCGTACCTTAGGGTATTTGGTGCTCCATGCTTCATTAGAGATATGAATCATAGCTCAAAATTTGCCCCTAAGGCACATGAAGGTTTTCTCTTAGGTTATGGCTCAAACTCTCATACTTACAGAGTCTATAACTCTCATTTTGGGAAAGTTATGGAAACTGTGAATGTGAGGTTTGATGAAACTAATGGCTCTCAAAAAGAGCATTTGCCTCATGATCTAGATGAACCTCCTCTTGATGAAGTGATCAGGTCCATAGCTATTGGAGAGATTCGCCCTGTTGAAGCCAATGCTCGTCAAGCTAATAGGGATGATGATGGTCCAATGTTCCCACACATAGCCCGGGGCACTGGAGATCAACATCCTGAAGCTAATGATGAACAGGACGAAGAAGATCAAGGGAACGAAGGAAATGCTGAAGCTGAAGGTGAAGCAAATCCTGAAGGTCATGCAGATCCTGAAGCTGAAGCAGATCCTGAAGCAGAAGCTGAGCCTGAAGAAAATGATTCAACCTTATCACGAGTTCGAAGAAGAGTTGATGTGGATTCGATCCTTGAAGAAATTCATCAACCAGGTCGTTCCACAACTCGCTCTCGCACTCGTTTGGCTAATTCTGTGGAAACTTCTCTTTTGTCTCCATGCTAGAACCTTCAAAGTTTGATGAAGCCATGAAGGATCCAGATTGGTTAACTGCCATGCTCGAAGAACTTAACCGGTTCGAGCGAAACAAAGTCTGGTCCTTAGTTGATAGACCTGATCCCACGAAGCACAACATCATTGGTACAAAGTGGATTTTTCGCAATAAGCAAGATGAAGACGGTATAGTGGTAAGGAACAAAGCACGTCTGGTAGCACAAGGTTACACCCAAATCGAAGGTATTGATTTCGGCGAAACTTATGCTCCAGTTGCTCGTCTCGAATCCATTCGTGTTATGCTTGCTTTTGCAAATTTCAATGGTATTCTGCTTTATCAAATGGATGTGAAAAGTGCTTTTCTTAACGGAGAAATCGAGGAAGAAGTGTATGTTATGCAGCCTCCAGGTTTTGAAGACCCGAATAAACCCGACATGGTGTACAGGTTACACAAGGCCCTCTTTGGGTTGAAGCAAGCACCTCGTGCTTGGTACGACACATTGAAGGATTTCCTTCTGAAGAAAGGCTTCAAACCAGGAACAACTGACCCAACGCTTTTCAGTCGATCTTATAATGGTGATTTGTTTGTATGTAAAATATATGTAGATGATATCATTTTTGGATGCACTAACACTGAAATCAGCGAAGAATTTTCCAAAATGATGTCGAAGAAATATGAGATGTCTATGATGGGTGAATTGAAGTTCTTCCTTGGACTTCAAATCCGTCAACAGAAGAATGGCACCTTTATTTCTCAAGAAAAATATCTCAAGGATTGCCTGAAGAAGTTTGGTCTTACTGAATGCAAAACTATTAAGACGCCTATGCCTACCAATGGCTTCTTAGATGCAGATGAGAAGGGCAAAGCCTTCGACCAGAAGAAATATCGGTGTATGATTGGATCCCTTCTATATCTTTGTGCATCTAGACCTGACATTATGCTTTCAGTATGTATTTGTGCTCGTTTTCAGGCAAATCCAAAGGAATCACATCATACTGCTGTAAAGCGAATTCTTTGTTATCTTGCTCACACACCTACCTTGGGCTTGTGGTATCCCAAGGGAGCTCAGTTTGATCTTATTGGCTATTCTGATTCAGACTGGGCTGGTGATCGTGTGGATAGGAAATCAACTTCAGGGACTTGTCATTTCCTTGGAAGATCACTTGTGTGTTGGGCTTCAAAGAAGCAAAACTGTGTTTCAATATCTACTGCTGAAGCCGAATACATTGCTGCTGGGTCATGCTGTACTCAGATTCTATGGCTGAAGCAAACACTGAAGGATTATGGTATTCATGTGAAGAAAATTCCACTCCTATGTGATAATGAGAGTGCAATCAAAATTGCCCACAATCCTGTACAACACTCTCGCACGAAGCATATTGACATTCGCCATCATTTTCTTCGTGATCATGTTCAGCGTGAAGATATTGTTATTAGTCATGTCAGAACTGAAGATCAACTGGCAGACATATTCACGAAACCATTGGATGATAAAAGGTTCTGTACGTTAAGGTGTGAGCTCAATATATTGGACTCACGACATGTACTGTAAGACCGAACCTTTTCACTTCTGTACTTATTCATTTACTTCGTCACTTACCCATTTAGTTTCGTTGTTTGTTTTTGCTTCGTTTAGTTTATTTTTATTTCGCTTGGTTTTAGTCCTCTATGCTTATCACCTTTTGCTTCGTTTGGTTTTTCTTCGAGGTGATAATTTTCGGACCCTACCCCTTCTGTTTCTTTTTCCTTCTTACTCTGTCTGTCCAAAATGGTTGAGCACAATTGAAACGGAAAGTATTTTGCTTCGAACGTCATTGAGTTCCGAATCAAATTCTTCCAATTCTCATCGAAGTTTTACTCAAGTCGAGGACTTATTCTTCGGTCGTTGAGATCCCGTCAAATCCGGGTCGTTGAGATTTTCTCGCGATTCGCCACGAAATCCTCGCCGTAGAATCCGGAGAGACAGACGCTGGGGGCCATTCGATCTGATCTGACAGCTCCTGTCAGACCGGCCTATATAAGGCATCCCACCCCAGCGAATCCATCCCACCTCCTCATTCGCGTCTCCCCGGAACCCTCTCTCTCCCGAGCGCCGCCGAGCTCTTCGTCCCCGTCGCCGTTCTCGCCGCTTCACTGCCGGAAGAGCGCCGCCGTGGACTTCACGCCATCGACGAGCACGTCCTCCTCGCTCCTCGCCGTCGTAGCTGCTCGACGCCACCAAGTTAGGGTACGCCGAGCCTCAATCCAATCTCTATCCCATCCGTTCTTCTGTTTCCCGATTGGATCCGAGTTCTTAGTCTGTTTGTTTTTGGATGAATTCCTTAGGTTTCTTTGATCCGTTGGATCGTTGCACTAATTGGGAAATCTGCTTCTGCTAGCCAAAGTTTTGCATCCCGATTCAGGTTAGAAGTTAGGGTTAGAATCCATCTGTTCTGTGTTAGGGTTTCAGCTTATCATTGCATAAGGTAAAGTCTAGCTCAGAACAGACTTGAATCCTTACCCAAATTCTTCTCTGAATCTCTTGTCAAAACTTTTTGGATCGAAACTATTGCTGGTGCTCATTCCATACTCGCCTTTTTCCCTCGCTAACTTTGTGCTTTTCACAGGATGTCTGCTGAGTTAGGCTTCGGAAATGAGTCACCCAACCTTGACCACATCAACGAAGCAGAACGGTTTGCTCCGAAGAAGAAAGGAGGCAGAACAAAGGAAACCAACAACGCCAAAGGCATCCCCGAATCCATTCGTATTGCTCTGGGATATGACACGCCTCCTGGAGAAACCAAGGATCAGCGCAAGAATCGCTTGCAAAACATTCTTCGGTACTGGGCTGTTAGATTGTACAAGTACAAGAGCATCCCTACCTGGAAGTGGGCTATGCAGTTTGCCTTCAGTCCACCGTATCAGTATACTTCGGCCATGTGCAGTCAGTACACCGAAGAGAATCGCCACCTATACTACCCAGTTCCACCGAAGCTTCCTCACCCCAACACTCTTAAGACACCAGATGATTATACAGAAGAGCAAGAACGTCTGAGGATCTCTGCTGAACTCAAGAGACTCGAAGAAGAGAAGAAGGCAGCCAAGTTGGCTGAAGCTGAAGCCCATGATGAAGGGCCAAGCACGAAGAAGAAGAAGCTGAAGAAGAAATCTGCTTCCCCTCCCCATGCTACCACAGAAGATGAAGAGCATGTCAGGCTAGAGCAAGCTGCTCTAGAAGATTCAATTATGGACGAATCAAATGCTGCTGACAACGAATCTGAATTCGAAGCAGATGATGAATCTGATGATCCTGCTCCCCCCAAGAAGCAAAGACTTCAAATCCCTCTGAAGAAGAAGCCCGGAGAGAAACCTGATGCTAAGGGGCTTAAGTTTCATGATCCCAAGGACAAGTCTTCTGCTCGCCCCACCATTGATTTATCAAACTTGGTGGTTGCGAAGCCTTTGGCCTCCAAGCCACCGGCTGATGCCCTCAACACTGAGAGGCGAACTAAGCAGAAGCACGACCCCGCCAAGAAACAACCTGCAAAGGCTTCAGCATCAACGAAGCCCAAGCAGTCTGCTGCAACAAACCCTTCAGCGAAGCACAAGCTCACTGAAGAAGAATTGAGACAGAAAGACCTTGAAGAGGCACTTGAGCGAAACATTCTTGCCAAAAGCTCAGCTGAGAAGAAGAAGGCAGATGAGGATGCTGCCAGAAAGCAAAAGGAGTTCGACTCTGCCAGGTTGGCTGCAGAGAAGGCTGAGACGAAGCGCAAGCTCGCCGAAGCCGCAAAGAATGAAGTAAAAGCTGCAGCTGAAGCTAAACAGCTGGCCGAGCATGAAGCAAAACGTAAGGCTACATTAGATGGCCTCAGGACAAAGAAAGCTGAGAAAGCTGCTAGGGCAAGTCAGAAGAAGCCCATAGTTGATATGACTCCCTCAGCTATTCCATCAAAGCAGAAAGGCATATCTCTGCCTGAAGCTCAAGCTAAAGCTGATCGCCACAGTGACCATCAGTTCCCTGACCCACATGAAGGCGAACTCTAGGATCTGTTGGGCCTCACTGAAGCCCTTTGGGAAAAATGTGCTGCTGAAGAGCCTGAAGCTGTTGATCTTGGAGAAGTCTATATCTCAAGCTCCATCGAAGCAATGATCTCCACAATGATCAGTCAGCTGAAGGATCTGCATTCAAGAGATAGGGCTGAAAAAAAAGATTCACAACTATCAGAAGCGAGCTGAATCAGAACCTGATGAAGAATTCAAACAGCACGCCCTGAAGTTGCTTCAACAAGTGATGAATGTCAATTCCACCACCAAGAACAACATCAAAATCTTCAAAGGCAAAATCAAGGCCGCTGTGGATGATATGGTGAAGACTCATAATGCATCCATTATGGAAAGAGATTCGCGGAAACGCAAGGCTTCGCCCGAAGCTGAACGTGTTTTTGCTCAGGCACCATCTCCTAAGCCTGCTGCAACTAAGGCATCAGGTCCTTCACCCAAGAAGAGAACCACCAAGAAGCGCAAGGTTACTTTGTCTTCAGCCGTAGACATGGATACCAGTGATGAACAGCCACAGGAAACTCCTGAAGCTGCTCCCACTCCTACACCGAAGCCAAAGCCATCCAAGCCCACACCAAAGCCTTCAGCTCCACCCACCAAGACTCCCACACCTCCTCCTACCAGAACCACCCCCAAACAAACTCCACCACAAAGAGCTCCTACCCCAACTCCAACACCTGCACGAACCCCCACACCCATACCACCCCGTGTTCCCACACCCATTCGTGCTCCTACACCCGAACCACAAAGGATTCCCACTCCACCTGTTGCTCCCGCACCACCTCCATCACCTCCCCGTGAAACTAATGCTCCATCACCAACCCACTCAAGAACTCATATATCCCGAGACTTTTCCTCTACCAGAACAGTTCAAGATTCCGAAGCTAATGTGCCCCATACTGAAGCACATGATGACGAAGAAGAACAAGTCCAGATTCTGAATCTATCGCAAGAGCAAGCGCTCATAGTCGCTCAATCTGCTGGCCCTTCAAGAGCCAACCCAATTGCTCCTCTGCAAAGGATTCGCGCGCGTTCGCGCCCCTGCCAAGATACCCAGATTGACTCCAATTACCCTCGTGAAACTTTTCCTATATTCAAGGGTGCTGGTTATACTTCAAGGCATGGACCGGATTTCAACTTGGAACAACATCGGAAGCGCCATCGGTTCTTTGGTGTCAGTCCATATGCTTCAGACCGCACCGCTGATGATCTTCGCTTTTGGACTGCAGAACAACAAGTCTTATACACCAAAGTCTTCTGTCCGCAAGGAGTTCTATTTAGGCACAAGTTTCTGGACATGCGAAATCTTTCAACTGCCACTTGCTTTCAGAACGTTCTCGAAACTATAGAGAATCAGAATTTGACTCGGCTGTTTGCCTTGAGCACTCCCTTCAATTCTGAGCTCATCAAGCAATTCTATGCAACTCTCTATGTTTCTGGTGATGCCAATGAACCCAGCTCATGGACGCTGGAATGGATGATACAAGACAAAGTCTTCAGAATGTCCTCTGCCGAATTCATGGATATTGTTAATATTCCAAGGCATTCTGGAGTTCAAGAAAAGATTCACTTAGAACCTGATCTGACTGAAGAAGAATTTGCTACTCTGTTGGACCCCGAAGTCACTGCAAGCTATACTCCTGAAAACATTCGCCCGAAGCATTTAAACTTCATTTCAAGGACTTGGTTCTACATCTTGTCCAACTCATTGATCCCTTTGAGTACTGCTCCGGAAGAATCGAACATTTATCCTGAGACAGTCGTTGCCATTATGAAGCTGACACATGGTCTCATATTTGACTTTGAGGATTGCTTCATTAGGAACTTGGTTCATGCAGCAGAGCTACCATTCACACTGAAACCTTATGCTCCCTGGCTGCAAGTTGTTTGTGACTATGGCAGGAACGAAGACTTTGTGGCTCGCCATCACCCGAAGCTTTTCTCGCCACCAGTGCGTGACTCTTTGGCACTATTGAGAAAGCCCAATGATCCTTTTGCCACATATGTTGGTGTGCGTCATGAAGTCAATGAGCGAAACTTATCAAAGACGTTCCAGAAAGGCTGCCATCATTTTGAAGTTAATCTTCGATCGCAGCAAATGCTTGAAAACTATATTGAAGCCAATCAGCGCCAAATGCAATTTCTTGCTGATGAGATCAACAGAGTTGGCAACATTGCACTTAACAACAATCAGTATCTGCGTGTTCTCAAACGCCATTCCTGGAAGGGGCTCCGAAAGTTCAACTCTGTGAAAGGCCTTCGTAAAGATCGTATGAAAGGATCGATACGGTCAACTAGAGGGGGGGGGGGTGAATAGGTGACTAACAAATTTAAGCTTTATTACCAAATTTTAGGGTTAGGCGGATTAAAACAATTCTCTAGATGTGAACTAGATGAAATAACCCTAGGTGGCAAGCAAGCTTAAATCAAGTATGCTAGGCAACAAATACGATAGCAAGCCAACAAGCATACAAGGTTAGAACAAGTAAAGGGCGGAAAGGATAAACCACAAGCGAAGAGGAGACGCGGTGATTTGTTTGGCCGAAGTTCACACTCTTTTGAGGGAGTGCTAATCTCCGTTGGAGCGGTGCTCAAGATTGAGAACACTACAACAACGTAGCTCACCGTATTCTCCCCTTTCGAGTCACCCCCAACGGATGAGCCTCGAATCCACTCGGGGTTGGTCTTGAAGGCGACCACCAAACCTTTACAGACTTCCCGGAGCACACCACAAGCAAGGAAGCTTCCGGGACGGACACCTAGCCGCCTAGGAGCCAAAGCTCGAAGAGTAACAAGTCAACGGTGAAGAAATCTTGCGGGGAACACAAATCGGTTTGGTGGAAGTGTAGATCGGGCCTTGCTCTCCCAAATCCCAAAGTATCAACAAGTTTGGTTGGAGGAGATGGGAGTATTGAGAAAAATGGAGTTCATGGAGTGGAGGCTCAAGCAAGGGAAAAGGGTTAGGGCTGGAGGAAGAAGAAGGGGGGCTTATATAGTGGAGAGAGCTGTGAGGGGGCATCTAGCCGTTGGAGGCCCGTGCGCACGGGCTAAGTGAGCCCCGTGCGCACAGGCTACTCAGAGCCGGATGCTCTACCCCGTGCGCACGGGGGTCTGGGACCCCGTGCGCACGGGCTACTCAGAGAGGCTCGGGGTACCCCGTGCGCACGGGGGTCAGAGACCCCGTGCGCACGGGCTACTCAGTGAGCCTCTGGGTACCCCGTGCGCACGGGGGTCATAGACCCCGTGCACACGGGGTGACCAGAGACAAACTGGTCCACCTCACAATGAGCCCATGCAATCGCACACTTTTCGGCACTTCTTCCAGATGGGTTTGGGATGAAATATTTGGACATGGAAAATGTGTTCCCACACATACTCAATCTCGTTGACCCCTCTTTATAGTGCGGTGATCCTACGACTCAAATCAAACCGAAAGAATCCTTCGAGTCATCAGGTGAACACCACGCCTTTTATCTTTTTGAATCGGGGCCAATCATCCTCCAAAATTAATAACCCACCACGGGACCTATGACCTGAGATAAATCTTTAACACCCGTCATTAGTCCCACTAACCACATTGTCATTACACCAAAACACCATTTAGGAGTAAATGCACTTTCAATCTCCCCCTTTTTGGTGAATTGATGACAATATGGTTAGAGCATGGCATTAAGATACTCAAGATAAACAATGCCATGAACAACTATTAACATAGAAGGCTCCCCCTAGATGTATGCATATATTTATGTTTTGCGTTTGAATGCAATACGCATACAACAAGGTCTCCCTCTATGTAAATAGTCAAGTGCAATGATATGAGAGAAGCATATGAACTGAAATAATCATTGCACAAGAACCTTATGTGATCTCTTAGAGATAATATAAGATAGGCATAGATCACATGAGGAAAATGTGAATGTGAGCTAAATAGATATGCAAGACTATGAATGATAATGTCATGACATAAAAAACATGCAAGGCATATGAAACATCATGACAAGATATAGCAAACTCACATAGTCTCACACATAAACGATAAGGTGGCTCACATCCACACGAGTACTGGAAAGGAAATAAAGTTTAAAGTACCAGCAAGCCAACATAAACACACGAACAAGGTCTCAACGGCTTGCAACCTAACCAGACAATCGATATCCTAGATAGAACTCTTCTCCCCCTTTGGCATCAAGACGCCAAAAAGGGAAAAGGCGATGCTAACGTCACTAAACAACCGGCGGGTGGCTCGAGGCATCATCCTCATCATCAAAGCGCCAGTTCTGCATAGGGAAGGAGTATTCAGAGAGCTGACTATCCTTGTCCTCTGGACCTGACTGAGCTGGAATGCCTGACTGCTGGGCCTTCTTTTCCTTGTAGGCCCGCTGCTCCGCCTTGATGCGGTTACTGTCTCTGAGCTGCTTCTTCTGGATAGACTGACACATCTTGAACATGTTGCTGATAGTCTTGAAGAGTGTCTTCTTCTCACGAACTGTGAAGGCAGCAGGAGCATCGGGACCAACAGGAGGACCCCTCTGATGAGGAACCCTAGCAGAGGAGGAGGCACCGGGAGTGTAGGTAGCACGGTCCTCGGGCCTTGGGTTGCGCCCAAGCTTGGGAGCAACATACGGAGCCGGAGCAGGAGGCCTCCAGTTGAGGTCACGCTTCAGAACACTGACAGGGTACACATGCTGAGGAATGCGGCGAGCAGGGCACACAGACTCAATCAGAGCCTGAATGAAGGGAGCATAAATCAGGGACTTCCTCAGACGGATACACTCACGAATCTCCAGGAACATAGTATCCAGAACATCCACCTTCCTGCGGTCCTTAACCATCAGAAAAATATCAAGCATCGAGGCACGCAGGTTATGAGTGTCACCTGCCTTCGGTGTGAGAGTGTACCGAAGGATGTGACGCAGTGTATCATAGGTGGGAAGCAGATCCTTGATAGAGCTAGTGACAAAGGACTTCTCCTGCTTATAAGTAAATGCAATCTCGTCCTTATTGCGGCCAAACTCAGACACCCTCTCAAAGTCAGGATGAGGCTCAGTGTAGAACTGGTATGGAATGATCTCAGCAAACTTGGCAAACGGGGCAGAGCAGACCGCAGTGCCAGACATCTAACGCATAGTACGAGCATCATCATTATAGAAGTAGACAGTGGCATAGAAATGCATGACAAGATCCTCATTGTACTTGTACGAGAACTGACAGAACGGTATAAGGCCAAGCCTCCCAAGAGCATCATACACACCGGGATAAATATGAGCATTGTCCCTCAAGTGCTCCACATCGACCTGCTTGTGGGGAGCAAACTTCTTCTGCTTAGCCATCATCAACTCATTGAAAATTCGGGCCTGAAACACATTGCGGAATCTTGGATCTGCTCCGAGCTCAGTGGCAGCAACATAGGGGTTCTGCTCACGAAAAGCCCAGTACTCTGGCTGAGACCACTCACTGACCGGTATGTTAGACACATCCCGGCCACCTGGAAGGGGACGCTTACCAGGACTCGAGCTCTCCTCATCATCATCATCTTCATGTTCCTCAACAAACCCAGTCTACTGAGATGCCTCAGCGGTCTCATGAGCAGTAGGCTGATATGGACCCTCAAAATCAGACTCCTCATAGCTGGAATCAGTCTCAACGGGTGCTCTGGAAGTGGCGAGGCGGCGGGGACGGCCACCACCACGAGAACCCTCCTCCTGGCCCTGACCAGCTGGCGGCAGAAACTCATCATCTCCTGCCTTTTGACGCTTGCGACGAACGAACACCTGCCGGTTCGAGGACTCTACAGACGAAAGGCAAGAAGTCGTGCAAATGCTCAGTGAAAATGAAACGAGGAAGATGAATCAGATGCATATCAAGGTTGTCTCTGCCTGAAAGGCCCGTGCGCACGAGGTCCAGGGCCCGTGCGCACGGGGGTCCCGTGCGCACGGTACACCACGTGGGCACGGGGGCCCGTGTGCACGGGGTCTTGATCCCGTGGGCACGGGGTCCTCCCAGCCGCCGCTCAAACCTCGCGAGGAGGGGAGGGGAGGGCTGGGGAGGTTCCCCCTAGGCCGAGACTACCCTAGATCTGCATCTACTCCACACACAATCGGATCCCATCTACATGGAGCACAAAGAGCACCTCTCCTAGGGTTTTGAGGACCAAAACGAAGGAGGAGAGGAAGAGTGACCAACCTGGGTCATCCATGGTGTCCAAAGAAGGGGGGAATCGGTGCCTTTGGCCGGGAGATGGCCGGAGGAGGCAAGATGGCGACGGCGGCGGCGACCCTGAAGAAGACAGAGGCGTGGGGGGATAATGAGGAGGGGTAACTCCCTCTCCACCCCGCGCCCTAGTCATATGGGTGCCAATCGCATATCCCCGTGCGCACGGGGGTCATGGCCCGTGCGCATGGGGTCCCCGTGCGCACGGTACACCCCGTGCACACGGGGTCCTCAGAAGGTTTCGTCAGTTTTGACAAGGAGGGGAGGGGCTGGGGGTGACCCCTTACTTCGTCCCTAAATGTCAAGCTGAACCAACACAAAATTGAGGAACATCGCACTAGAACGTCTATGCTATGGAGGTGTGAGTGGAGAGCATTTGCACGGAAATGCTAACAGAGAATGTCTTATGAGATAAGAGTGGAATAGGATAGGGCAACTAAGGTCAAGGGAAACTATTCCTATCCGGGGGAAGACACCAAGAGTCTAAACGACTCGAAAAACAAACAACGCTATAACGCGGAAAAAGGCGGTGACCCGATTGTCACCATGTTTGAGCAATTGTGGTACGGAACCGCGAAGATTTTAACCTTGGGCCCGTCTCCACTACTCATCTTTGAAGCACAAGTGCCATCTATAAATGGCGGATGTGAAAGATTTTGATCAATTTATGCACAAGTAGGGTTATGTCGGAATCATTGAGAGAATTCTACTCCCCCTACTTATGTGCCTACATCTAAGCAAGATATAGAAAAGTTAGTGTGTGTATGCAAGATCATCAACCCATGTTACTAAGATCCACGATATTTAGCTCATGCCTTAACTCACGGAACCTTGCTTCATCAAGTGGCTTCGTGAAAATATCCGCAAGTTGCTTCTCGGTGCCCACATGAAAGAGCTCAATGTCTTCTCTTGCCACATGATCCCGAAGAAAATGATGACGAATATCAATATGCTTGGTTAATGAAAGTCCCTCCCCTTAATTGCTTGACTTGAAATCCGAGGAAGAACTTCAACTCACCCATCATAGACATGGCAAACTCCTTGGTCATGAGATTTTGAAACTCAACATTGCAAGCATGATTAGTAGACCCAAAGATAATGTCATCAACATATATTTGGCATACAAATAAATCTCCTTTTACTCTCTTGGTAAAGAGAGTGGTATCTATCAACCCCATCTCGAACCCTTTCTCGTTTAAAAACGTCGTAAGGTGATCATACCAAGCACGAGGTGCTTGCTTAAGACCATACAAAGCCTTATGAAGTTGATAAACGTGATTGGGGCGTACGGGGTATTCAAAACCGGGAGGTTGCTTAACATACTCCAATTCACTTAAAGGACCATTTAGAAATGCACTCTTAACATCCATTTGATATAATTTTAAGTCATGATGAGCAGCATAAGCAAGTAAGATACGAATGGACTCAAGACGGGCAACGGGGGCAAAGGTTTCACCAAAATCCAAACCTTCGATTTGGGTGAACCCTTGTGCCACTAACCTTGCCTTGTTACGAGTGACTTGTCCATGCTCATCTTGCTTGTTCTTGAAAACCCATTTGGTCCCAATGACATTATGATTTTCCTTGGGCCTTGCAACAAGTGACCACACCTTGTTGCGGGAGAAATTGTTGAGTTCCTCATGCATAGCTTCTACCCAATCCGGATCATCAAGCGCTTCTTCTACCTTAAGGGGCTCAATACAAGAGACAAACGAGTGATGTTCACAAAAGTTTGCCAAACGTTTACGAGTAGTTACCCCTTTTGAGATGCTTCCAAGGATGTTGTCGGTGGAGTGTTGAAGCATTTGAAGTCTCAAAGCCGCTTTTTGTCTCTTCTTTTCAAGTTCTTCTTCACTTGGTTGAATTCTTCGTGGAGAAACCCGAACTTGCTTTTTCTTAGCTTGTGGAGAGACAACTTCTTGAACTTGATCTTGATCACTTGTATGAGCTTGATCTTGGGCCTCAATTATAGGTTCATCATCATTTGATTGAGCTTGCCCTTGATCTTGCTCGGTAGCTTGAGGGACCTCTTCTTGCTCTTGGATAGGTGCTTGTGCTCCCGAAACGTCTTGCTCTTGTGGTGGAGGTGATGACTTCCCTTGAGGAGAAACCTCAAGAGGGGCTCTTACCCCTTCTTTGATTAGATGGACTTGGGGTGTGTCTTGTGGAAGAATGTGGCCTATCCCCATGGTCCTTATAACTTGAGAAGGAGCCTCATCACCTACAACACTTGGAACAATAGGTTTGGCTTGGGAGCCGTTATCCTCATCAAACTCCACATTCGATGTCTCCTCAATACATCCGGTGGATTTATTGAGAACACGATACGCATGGGAGTTTGAGGCATATCCAACAAATATTCCCTCATATGTTTTTGCTTCGAATTTAGCTAATCGGGTTTTCTTGTTGAGAATGAAACACTTACAACCGAAAACACGGAAGTACTTGAAATTTGGCTTCTTCCCGATTAGGAGTTCATAAGGTGTCTTGTTCTTGAGCTTGCGGAGATATAGCCTATTAGAGGCATGACACGCGGTGTTGATGGCTTCGGCCCAAAGCTTGTATGGAGACTTGTACTCATCAAGCATTGTCCTTGCCATCTCAATAAGAGTCCTATTCTTCCTCTCCGCAACACCATTTTGTTGAGGAGTATAGGCCGCGGAATATTGATGTTTGATCCACTCATCACTCAAAAACTCATCCATTGTATAATTCTTGAACTCGGTACCATTGTCACTTCGAATAGCCATAATCTCACATTGGTGTTGACGTTGAGCTTCTTTGGCAAATGATATAAAGGTCTCTTGAGTCTCATCTTTGGTCTTGAGAAAGAAAATCCATGTATATCTTGTATAGTCGTCGACAATGACAAGGCAATACCTCCTCCCACCCAAACTATCATAGGATGGAGGCCCAAAGAGATCCAAATGAAGGAGCTCAAGAGGCCTCGTTGATGTGATGATAGTCTTTATCTTGTGTTGCTTCTCATGTTGCTTTCTAGCAATGCAAGCACTACAAACACGATCTTTGGCAAAGGAAACATCGCTTAGTCCAACAATGTGCTCCCCCTTTATAAGGGATTGTAGATTTCTCATACTGACGTGGGCTAGTCTACGGTGCCATAACCACCCCACGTCGTCCTTGGCCATTAGGCATGTTTTTAGGTGAGTGCTCTCTTTCGAGAAATCAACCACGTAAAGGTTGCCTTCAACATGCCCAACAAAGACCACTTTGAGAGTATCCCTTTTAAAGACGGTCACATGAAATTCACTAAAAAGCGAGTCATATCTGGCACGAGCCAATTGGATAGTGGAAAGTAGATTGTAGTGAAGGGATTCGACAAGCATGACATTCTTGAGTGAAGAATCGCTCGAGATGACAAACTTCCCTAATCCCAATACCTTGCCCTTGCTATTGTTGCCAAAGGAGATGTCCGAGGATGACTTGAGCGAATCAACGAAATCCACGAGCATATCCTTGCCTCCGGTCATATGATTGGTGCAACCACTATCAATCACCCATTGTGTCCCACCGGAGGCATAGTCCTGCAATAATCAAGCTTTGTTTTTAGGTCCCCATTTTTCAATGGGTCCTAGAGAGTTAGCAACAAGGGTCTTAGGAACCCAAATAGTCCATGCATAATCATCATAATTAGTGCCGACAAATTTAGCAAAAGTATATCCATCATTCCTTCTCATAAGGACATAAGATGGGTTGTTCATGCCGGCATAATTAGAAGAGGGAGCCACTTCCTTTGAAATGACTTCCTCTCCAACCTTCTCCTTCCCTTTCTCCTTCTCCTTGTGCCCTTCTTGCACAAATGTGATTTGTTGTTGAGGAGGAGTTGCTTGGTGCTTCTTCTTCTTGTTCTTCTTCTTCTTTTGAGAGGGATCAAAACCGATTCCCTCTTTGGCCACACATTCCTTTTGATTTCTCAAAAGTTCATTCAAGTTCTTTTCGCCTTGGATACAAGACACAAGACCTTTCTCAAGTTGCTCTTTCAACTTTTTGTTCTCACCAAGTAGTGATGCATAATCAATGGAGTTAGAAGCACATGCATCATTAGGAGAGAAAGTAGCAAGAGTTTTAAGAGTGGAAGCCTTAAGTTGGTTGTAAGACTCGGTGAGAGTTATAAGCTCCCCTTTTATGAGCTTGTGGCTCTTTTCAAGGAGTTTATACTCCTCACCGAGTTCACCATGATCAACTTTAAGCTTAGCAATTTTATCCATGAGATCATGCTTAATTTCAAGAGAGAGTTCTAGAGCATCATTGACTTTAACAAAATCTATCTCATTTGAAGTGATGGTTTCCTCAAGTGAGGCTTTCATGTTTTCTACTTCAAGGAGATTTTGCTCAAGGAGATCATTTCTCTCCTTTTCCTCCATTAAGAGGGTTTCCACATTTCCGATGTAGTCATCACGTTCGGTGAGTGACCTCATCATGTTGAGGAAACGAGCAAGGGATTCTCCCTTAAGTGTCTTCATGAAAGCCAATGAGGCTTCCTCACTATAATCGACACCATCATCATCACACTCGTTATCCGACTCTTCTTGCAAAGAGTTGGTAGTGTTAGATGATGGCGTAGAGTTGATAGACTTTGATATTACCTCTTTTGCCATGAGGCATCGGTGGACGATGGTCTTGTTCTCGTTGGGGGAGTCAAAGCGGCTTGATGAGGTGGAGGAGGACTTGGAGTGCATGGCAATAGCGGCCATGCCCTTGTGCTCATCTTCATCACCGTCTTCTTCATCCTCGGAGATGTACTCTTCATGAACAAGAGACTTGTCGCCACGCCTCTTGGCAAACTTGTTGAATCTCTTCTTCTTGAGAATAAGCTTCTCTAATTTCTCTTCTCTTCTTTCATATGGACAGTCCACAACAAAATGCTTTGGACTATCGCAATTGTAGCACTTTCTTCTTCCAAAGGTTTTGCCCTTGAGATGATTACTTCCTTTGTTTCCCGGAGTCCCCATGGTGCCCACATATTTTCGGACAAGGAGGGCCACATCTTCTTCAAAGTCTTCGGCCGGGCACGAGGGACCATCTTCTTCTTCACAATATTCTTCCACTTCTTCCACCTCCACCATCTTGGAGGGGGAAGCAACCTTCTTGGCCTTCAAGGCGAGGTTGTTGGAGCTATTGATCCCATAGACAAGGTCATGGGTTTGCTTGGACTTGGTCTTCAACAAAGACTTGGTGGTGAAGGATGACACAATTTGATTTGGTGTCAATTGGTCAAAATCCATGCGTTGGTAAATCATGGTGACCATGGTTTCATCCGTGAGAATCATGGCGCACAAGAATCTGTCCTTGATGAAATTGTCATCGGCCCATGTGCAACCATAGTTCCTTAGATCCAACACAATGGATTTGAGCCTACGGAAAGCTTGATCCGCAGTCTCACCTTCCTTCCTCACGAACATGTTAACCTCTGTCTTGAGAAGGGCCAGACGAGATCTCTGCACACTTGCGTCTCCTTCAAAGATTTCCCCAAGGGTATTCCAAATTTCCTTGGCCGACTTCAATAGAGCAATGGAGTCTCGGTAGTCATCCGGCACGGCCTTCCGGAGCATGTGACAGGCAGTGTCATTGAGTTGTTCATCAACCTCTTCTCTTGGGGATAAGCTTGACGGATCCTCGGGACGATAGCCTCTCAAGATGATCCACCACAATTGAGTGGAGGCACTCCGGACATGGGACTCCATAGCTAGCTTCCATTTACCAAACGAGTCAGGATTCAAGAGGGGGGGGTCCCCAGTATGATTAATATGCGGCATAGGAATATGAGGACGAGCATATGAAGGAGCAGCAGCATTGTATGACGGTGCAATAGGACGTGGTGGTGGTGGTGGTGTCTCCCTCACTCCATCAACATCCAAAGTGGTGTTTCGACAAAATGTTGATGAGGTAGAGGGAGCTTGTGAGATAGAAGCAAGCTTCTTATCGACCTCTTCACGAACCAAGGCCTTCATCGAATTTTCCATGGAGCTTTTGAAAGACTCCATGAAAGAGGCGAATCCGGTCATGGTTAGTGAGGTGGCGGAGCTAGGTCCACCACCCTCTTGGTGTGTTGTTTGTGGGACGGGTGGGTTAGTAATGGGTGCACCATGTGCACTCGGTACTCCCCCATCAGTGGGAAGGGTATCACCTTGATCCCCTAGATTGACCATATTCTCTTAGGCGGTTAAGCCCTTAATAAGAGACCAAAGCTCTGATACCAATTGAAAGGATCGATACGGTCAACTAGAGGGGGGGGGGTGAATAGGTGACTAACAAATTTAAGCTTTATTACCAAATTTTAGGGTTAGGCGGATTAAAACAATTCTCTAGATGTGAACTAGATGAAATAACCCTAGGTGGCAAGCAAGCTTAAATCAAGTATGCTAGGCAACAAATACGATAGCAAGCCAACAAGCATACAAGGTTAGAACAAGTAAAGGGCGGAAAGGATAAACCACAAGTGAAGAGGAGATGCGGTGATTTGTTTGACCGAAGTTCACACTCTTTTGAGGGAGTGCTAATCTCCGTTGGAGCGGTGCTCAAGATTGAGAACGCTACAACAACGTAGCTCACCGTATTCTCCCCTTTCGAGTCACCCCCAACGGATGAGCCTCGAATCCACTCGGGGTTGGTCTTGAAGGCGACCACCACACCTTTACAGACTTCCCGGAGCACACCACAAGCAAGGAAGCTTCCGGGACGGACACCTAGCCGCCTAGGAGCCAAAGCTCCAAGAGTAACAAGTCAACGGTGAAGAAATCTTGCGGGGAACACAAATCGGTTTGGTGGAAGTGTAGATCGGGCCTTGCTCTCCCAAATCCCAAAGTATCAACAAGTTTGGTTGGAGGAGATGGGAGTATTGAGCAAAATGGAGTTCATGGAGTGGAGGCTCAAGCAAGGGAAAAGGGTTAGGGCTGGAGGAAGAAGAAGGGGGGCTTATATAGTGGAGAGAGCTGTGAGGGGGCATCTAGCCGTTGGAGGCCCGTGCGCACGGGCTAAGTGAGCCCTGTGCGCACGGGCTACTCAGAGCCGGATGCTCTACCCCGTGCGCACGGGGGTCAGAGACCCCGTGCGCACGGGCTACTCAGTGAGCCTCTGGGTACCCCGTGTGCACGGGGGTCATAGACCCCGTGCACATGGGGTGACCAGAGACAAACTGGTCCACCTCACAATGAGCCCATGCAATCGCACACTTTTCGGCACTTCTTCCAGATGGGTTTGGGATGAAATATTTGGACATGGAAAATGTGTTCCCACACATACTCAATCTCGTTGACCCCTCTTTATAGTGCGGTGATCCTACGACTCAAATCAAACCGAAAGAATCCTTCGAGTCATCAGGTGAAGACCACGCCTTTTATCTTTTTGAATCGGGGCCAATCATCCTCCAAAATTAATAACCCACCACGGGACCTATGACCTGATATAAATCTTTAACACCCGTCATTAGTCCCACTAACCACATTGTCATTACACCAAAACACCATTTACGAGTAAATGCACTTTCATCGTATCTACAAAGAGTATGCGCACCTTCAGCGAAACTTTTCCCGTGATGATTCAGTGGACCGCCCGAATCAGAAGATCCCTCCACTGCACAAGATTGATGAAGTATTCTTCGTCAACGAACCTGAACCCATCCTGCCAGATATCGTCTCCGAGAATGACTCCATCACTTCCAAGGACGACGACGGCCTCTACGACAGCGACCTCGACATCAACCTCATCACTCAGACACGCCACGAAGCTATTCCTACGTCTTCTTCCGAAGAAGAATCCTCAGACGATCAGTCTTCGTCGGATGAGTCTTCGTCAAACACATCTTCGTCGGGTTCTCAGGGTGCTGATGCCGCGCAATAGATCTCTCGAACCTTTTTCTCAACCTTTTGTCCAATCATTGACAAAAAGGGGGAGAATGAAGGCATCGATGAGTTAGATTTGCATCGGGGAAAGGGTTCTTACCATTTGCTTTTGTTTCGTTTGGTTAAGTTACAACAAACATTCCATTCTCTTCGATTGGGACGTAACTTAAGTTTAACTTAGGTCATGCTACTCCTGTGCTATGCTTAAGTTTTAATAACCCTTTTGCTTGCAAGTATTGCTTCGTATCTTCTATCTTGCAGGTGGTTATTATTTTTCTAAGTCACAGGTCATTGGAAGCAATTGCATACAATCCTGGATATATATCTTCAAATGCAATTGTACTCGCTAAGATAGTTTGTTTTGCTCTCCACCGAAGAAAATTATCTCAAGCATTAACTTCGATTATATAAATCTTCGATGCTTGTATTCAGGGGGTGCCAAAAACTTCATATCTTAGAGTTTGTCCCATCACTTCACAAAAACTTCAATATCTTTTATCGATGCCTGTTTTGTCAACAATAGTCCAAAAAGGGGGAGATTGTAAGAGCAAAGTTTTTCCCCCGTGTGTTTTGGATATTCTTGGACAAGGAAGTAGAGGAACTAACAATGTTTTCTAGTGTAAATAGTTGTATAGGTTCCTGAAGGACAAGCTAGGTGATAAAGCTTCAGGGAAGGTCTTCAAGTTATCGAAGCATAACCCACGGAGCGAAGCTTAATCACGAAGGTTGACCCCGAAAAATGAAGGTGTCCTGAAGCTCTACTCATTGAAGGAAATGAAGAGGACGGCGCAAGACTTAGATGTTTTTGTGTAGTTCTTTTTCGGTTCTTTGAGTCATAGGACAAACCGTACTATCTAGAGGGGTATTTAGTTTGTGGACACCGAAGTCATTGAGAAATTGCTCAGATCAAATCCAAACCAAGTGAGAAGCCTGAGCGAAGAAATCTCATGTGCACTGAGTTAAGTTTCGGTAGCAAAGACTTCGTTCTTTGGCTACGGAAGCAGAACTAAGTCCGTGAGTCAGCTTTACTTGTTCCTCAAGTAAAGTTGCGCAGTTATGACAAATCCGACCGTTGTGGACACGTGTCAAGCTGTCACCTCGGGTCAATTTGGTCATTCCGCACCTCGGGATCGCCAACTATAAATACGCCCCCTCCTCCATTTGCGGGCGGCTGCTCTGAGATCATTCCAAGAGAGACTGAAGAGAGCACCCCAAAAACTCCACCGAAGCAAAACCCAAAATCCAGAATACTGAAGCCTAAGTCCCATTGATCTGAGTAGATTTGAGATGACTTAGGTGAAAGCTTGCTAGCCTTTTTTTATCTTGGAGAACTGCAATTCTCCTAGACGGTTAGAGTGTTGTTCTTCAGAGAGCGAAGAGTAATTGTCGCCTCGAAGTCCAGTTTGTCAAAGGTTTTGGTGATTTCCTCAATAATCAACCACGAGTGAAGAACTAACCAAGCTCAAGGAGTTTGGTGCAGTGGAGCAACGGACGGAGAGATATTTGCTCCAGGTGTTCAATCACCAGTCCCTCCAACCAGACGTAGCGCTTTGCAGAGCGTGAACTGGTCGAACAAACATCGCCGAGTCCCAGTTCGTTTTACTTCAAGCATTCACCTTCAATATTGCGTTTGCTTCAAAGTTATGCTTCAATGTGTTTTGATTCATTTCATTTAGTTTCGCTTCCTGTTTTACTTCGCTATTCCGCACTACTTATGCTTCACTTCAAAAGTTTCAGTTGAAAATTTTGAAGTGATCATTCACCCCCTCCCCCTCTGATCACATACTTGTACTTTCAAGGTGGACCAACAGGAAAACCATGTTCCCACTGGCCCGGTTTGTTTTACAAACTGTGAGGGGATGCAACCAAGCACACACACGGGTTTCAAATGGTAAATCAGATTGGGCCACCACTAGAAATGTTTGAAGCTAGGTAGGTAAGAAAAGGGGACCCCATAAAATCCCACTCGCGGTTAGGCACGCTCATCAAGAGACACAATACCCGGAACTCGGGTCCTAGGTTACTTGAATGGAACAAAGCGTCGGGGCGGGATAGCCTAGACCTTCCATGCTTTGTCGGATATAGTCAACATTATAATAATCATATCATCCACAACAATATACTAATGTGATAGCCCAATCAAAGGAGTAACAGGATAAACATTTGATAGCATCCTAGCATGCATACTAAGCTGTGGCTGAGCAACGAGCAATAGTAACATAGCCGAACAAGGTTTGCCGGGATGTGGAGGACATGGTTGTTTGGGTTTATTTTGAGAGGCATGGATATAAAGTGGTAGGATCAAGCAATCGTTCTATCCTACACCTAGGCGCGAGTGAGCTGAAAGTCATAAGCATGATATATGCTCCCCTTACCTGATGAGAAGACAAAACCGAAGGTGTAGTCGATTAGAAGCTTGCATCGTCTGCGAGAGGTACCCGCAGAAGCACACAAGAGGAAACACTGGAAAAGGCAATCGACGAGCAAGCATCTATTACTGCGAAGCAATCACCAGCAAACACCATCAAGAAGGCAACACGAGACAACGTACGGTATCACATCTATCGTCGAGAGCGGTTACTAACCGGTTAAGTGAAGTACTCGTCACACACGACGATACCGCACATTTAGAATGGTTCAAGTTGTTTAGCTACATAACATGAGCAAAATTTGTTAACATGACATCTCACTCAAGCGTGGCATATCACACAAGCATGGCAAGAGGTGAAGCATAACATAAGCTATGTAATCTAGTCACTTTAAATGGGGGAAAACCTATACATGGCAAACTATTGCGGACCCCACGATAAAATGGAATTCGGTAATGTTCTTACCTAAACATAATTTTATTATTTTTATTAGCAAGAAAGAGCAGCATATTCACAATCTACATGAAATTCTAGTCAAGTTGCATGTAAGAAACATTTTAAATGGAGCAACGGTTGAAAAGTTATTAAATAAACAGTATGGTGGCATGTGATGTAATTAACAAGTAAACAACATGTAAAAAAGTTCAAACATAGCAAAGGATCACATTTAATTAATCTACATGAAAAACTAAGCAAGTTTCATGTACAAAGCGTCGCGATCTGATCTACGGTTAATAAATATCGCCCTCGCAAAAATAATATCACAATCTGCCAAAAGATAAAAAAAGAGCTAAACTGCTACTGGGCCGAATCTGCCTTATCGTCCTACACAGGGGGCGCTGCTATAATATCTATCGCTCATAGGCGCAACATAATACATTGGCTAGGCCCAACAAGAGCAAAGTAAAAGTAAAAAGGGGCTGCTGGGAGCTCACCTCGTGGGCCAGGCTCAGCTAGAAGGGTGGGCGAGGGATATCCAAATCTCTCCACAGGCGGAGGGAAGGTGCTGAGCCGCCGGGATTCTGGAGGGGTGATGGGCCGTGGGGGCGTGCGACCCACGTGGCGCAACCGGCCCAGGTCGGCGTCGGCGGCTGGATCGGATCCTCCCGATCCGATCGAAGACGGCGGCGGCGCTCAGCACCGGCGGCTCGACGCAGGTGGAGCTCCGGCGAGGCTTGGGCGGCGCGGGGTTGAAGGGGAGCGGCGCGGAGGCGGCGTGGCCACCGGATTCGTGCGCCGGCGGTGAAGGGGTGCGGAAGGAACTCCATGGCGGCGGCGACCTCGAGTTCGGGTGGCCGATGGCGGCTGGCTCGCCAGCCATGGCGCATGGCGGCGCTGACCTGCGAAGGGGAGGAGGAGGAGAGCCGCGCGCAGCGGGGCGGCTCACCGGAGTGGGATACGACGCGCGGCGACCGGCCATCGACAGGGAGGCGCGATGGTCGGGCGGCGGTGCTGCTCCGCGTGCTATACGCGGCCCGGGGCGGTTGCGAGGTGGGAGGAGACCTCCAGGGGTGACGTGGCACGATCTGGGCCAATGGTGCCTAGATCTGAAGGTGGAGATCAGATCTGGCTAGGGTTTCGAGGGAGAGAGGGATTTGGGGCAGAATTTGGAGGGATTTTGAGGGGGGTGGCTGCAAATTGTGTTTAGAGAAACCCTAGAAGGGCTAGGGAGAGTGGTGGTCTTTATATAGGGTAGCATGGATGGCAGGTTTACGCAAAAGCCCTCGGGTTTTCTCTCTCACGTCCGGTACTCCACGTTTCTGACCGCCGGGAGTGCATACGACCTCCGATTTGGACGAAATCTCGAACCACGCGCTCAGCGCGGCGAGCCCGTCAGTCGTACCACTTCGATATTGTTACGAGAATATTTTCCGGCACCCAATAAAATAAACCATTTAATTATTACATGGGATTTTTCGTTCCGATGGCGATGGTTGGTCTCGTGCCAAAAGTTGTGACGGTGCTCGGTTGAAACCCGGTGTGACAACGGTCGTGTGCCGTTGGGAAAATGGTTCGGTCTCGCATCCGATAAGAGAAAGAGGGGGGGGGTGATATTCACCGATTAATAATTCGGTGAAGCAAATACTACAAACAACTCTAGCAATCTATAAAATAAGGCAAGATACAATTTTTTTTAATCGGGGTGGAATTTCCGGGCTGTTACAGGGGACTTCTTGAGGGTTTTTGGAGCGAGAGGAAAATATTGGCCAAAGGGGGCACCAGGGGCCGTATACGTCCAAAGCGTATCTATAATTTCTGCTTGCTCCATGCCTCTTTTGTGTGATATTGCTATGATATTGATGAACTTCCATACACTTTTGATCATATTTGGACTAACCTATTAACTCAGTGCACCCCAGTGCCAGTTCTTGTTTTCTGCTATTTTTCTATTTCAGGTTTCCCCCTTATTAAAAGTACCAGAAAAATCCCGGGAAAAATATAGGGAAAATCAGCGTACCGGAAGCTTCGCGAAGAGCCCGAGAGGAGCCAGAGGGGAGCCGGGGGGGGGGGGGGGGGGGCTCCTGGAGCCCCCATCCCACCTCTGGCTGCCCCCTTTCGCCTATTTATTCCCCGTGCCAAGAAACCCTCGGGGACGGAACCCTTTTTCGCGATCTCTCCTCTGTTCCGCCGCCGCCGCGCTTCCAACATCGGGAGCACCAGAAGACCTCTTCCTGGCACCCTGCCGGAGGGAGGAATCACCTCCGGGAGCTTCTCCACCACCATGGATGCTTCCCGGATGAACCGTGAGTAGTACACCTTGGACCATGGGTCTATGATCAGTAGCTATGTGATGTTCTCCTCCCCTCTTTGTTCTTCATGGATTAGACCTCGTGAGCTGCCCTACATGATCGAGGCACATATGTAATTTTTCTGCTGTTGCTATGTTGAGTTTGCTGGGATCCGATGGATTATGAGATTATGTTCAGATTGTGATTGAGTTATATATTTGATTCTCTTCTTTTATATTTGGCGAAGTATCCAGTGAAAATGGGCAATCAGTGAAAATCTGAAAATTCTTCTCGCGGACCATCAGATCCAGAAAATACGGTACAGATTGAACGTGGGATTCTAACCATCCACTTAAATGTCCATTAGCAGATAACCCCCTTGTTTTACCCATCATTCGCATGTCCTTTGAGCACGATCAGGTCATCTTTGATCTGGCGGCTCGATGGAGACTTGCCCTACGTCGGCGACGAAGCACCCTCCGCTGGCCCTAAAGCCTCTTCCTCCGCCGGCTGTGACATACCCCTCCGTGGCCCATGATCCCTGACTTCCGCCCTTATGAACCCGCATCATCACTGACTCTCTTACTTGTTGATCTCACTGCTCCTCTATCCCATGACATGCCTCAACCTTCCAGTAGCCATGTACAGGTAAACCACAGAGTTTGTTTTGATGAATGTTTTCCTTTCTTGATTGATACTTTTAAATCATCTGAACTTCTCTGTTTTCAATTCCTCATGATACTGTAGCACATACAGTCATTGCTGACACACAATAGACTGGGTGGAGAAGGGGAGATGCAAAAGAACTAAGGGGCACTTAGACAAGGGTGGAGAAGGGCAACACAATAAAGATGGTGATGGAGAAGGGAAGCAAAACAAGACTGGAAAGGGGAAGAAAAATGTTGGAGGACCAAAAAAGCCTAGCACTTGTCAGAGCTGCAGCGTTATGTTTTGAGAAACTGAGAGTTTGCACATCATCTTATTTCTTAAGATTTGCGGTGTTATCTTTTGGAACTTCTTTTCATTCAACTTCAAAGAATATCCAGTAGAGACATGTCTAGTAATTTATCTTCCGAAACAGTTGTAATTGGCTGCCACTGGTTTATGAGCAGTGTATTTGCTGCCATTGGGATTTTTGTTCCATCTCAGTCTGTGCTCTCTTTTGGTTTCATTTTACATATACACGTAAAGATCCATTGATTTGGCAAATTTATGCAGCCAAAACAGAGGCTTGAACGCCAAGAACTACACCCAACTCTTACAGCCAAAGCAAAGTGCCATAAAGGTTCATACATAATCACTCACATAACAAAACCAAAGCTAAGTGCGAGAACATGCTCCAAAAGAAGCTAGCAGATGAGCTAATTCGTAGTGCATCAGCAGTTCAGCACGTTGTCTGCTATTCTGTTTCAGCTACAGAACCAGTGCACATTCAGTTACATACATGACCTTGCAACATTCAGTCAAGCAAGCAGCGCCTAGGCTGCCAGGTCGCCATCACCTCGAGCAGAGCTGAGGCCGCTGGGTCCCGTCCCCGACTCCCCGTTCGGTGGGCAACGCCCAAGCAGTCCGTCCTCTCATCAGAGCAGCAACGAGGCCGTTGTGTCGATCTCACATCAGGGCCGGGGTTGCGCCAAGACCATTGGATTGCAATCAGGTGCAGCAGCGTCGCGCCTTCCAGGTCACCGCCGTGTAGGGAAATACCAAGGTTGCTAGGTCGTCGCCGTGTCGAGCAGCCCCGAGGGCGACAGCTCACCGTCACATCGGGGTAGCGGGACAAAGTGGCCATCGGGTCTCCGTCGCCTTAGCGCAGGCCCCTTCTCCATCGTGTGGTGCAGAGCCGCCGGCATCCTAGATGGTTGCGTGGTGGAGCGTCTCCATCGCGTGATGGATCAGACAAAGGTCGGGACGCCGTCGTGTGGTGGATGGAGCAGGGAGATTTGATGTGGAAGGGAATTTGTAATCCTGATAGAGAATGGTTGAAGGGGTTGTCTGCTAATAGACATTTAAGTGGATGGTTAGAATCCCACATTCAATCTGTGTCGTTTCTTCTCGATCTGATGGTCCGTGAGAAGAATTTTCAGATTTGCACTAATTGACCATTTTCACTGGATACTTCGCTTTTATATTTATGTTCTTGAGTAACTCTTGCATGTTCCCCGTTGTTGTTTATTGCTTTGGCCAAGTAGTAGGTAGTGACTCCAAGAGGGAGCGTTATGCATGATTGTGGGTTCATGCCCCCCGATGACTAGCTTGTGTGACAGAAACATGAGTCTATGTGATGTGCTATTGCCACAAGGGGGAAAACAACGTTGCTTGTACTTGCGGGTGCAAGGATTGTTTACTTTACGCAAAGTTCTTTAATGCAGTTGTCCTTTTCTTTGAGTTTACACTTTGGGTGGGATTCGCAACTTAATACCAGCGAGATGTTCTGGATAGATATCTCAAGGTGGATGATTAGTGGGTAGATGCAGATGGATTTCGGTCTACTTGTCTTGGCGTACCGCCCGTGCTTTTGAGCCTCTTCCTTTCTGTTTTGCATAATTAGCAGTGGTTTGCGCACATAATCCTGTCAATTGCCCAGCTGTAATTTGTTTACCTCGCATGGCTATTTTATCGTCTTTTGGCAGAGAGACATCACTAGTGAACATCATAGGACCTCGGTCCGTATTTCCACCACTATTTCCACTATCAATTTACTTTCAGTATTTACTTTTCCGTTGCTATCTATCATTATTATCCCGTGCATTTTATCCTTTGTAAACAACAAGGCCGGAGGAATTGACAACTCCTCTGTACTCGTTGGGAGCAAAGCTATCTGTTGTGTGTGCAGGTCCAAGTGAAGTAAGAAACTTAGAGTTGTGAACGGCGCCATTGTTCACTTCACCACCTACTTGTATCTGTCAGAGTCCTACGGAAGACGATCTTTTCAACCTTGGTATCTTTACCAAGGGAAATTTGCCGCTATCTACATCTCACCTTCCGCTTGGGGTAAGCAACAGGGGCGAGAAGTTATCTCGTGTATCAAGCAAATTTCTGGCGCCGTTGCCGGGGACTCCACTCTTCAAGATAGGGGAGTTGCACACTATCTTTTATCTTTGCTTTTTAGTCTTGTTTGTTTACCTTTCAGTATATAAGGATGTCATCGAGGTAAACCACGACGAACTTGTCCAAATACTCCATGAAGATCGAGTTCATCATGCGTGAAAAAGTGGCGGGGGCATTGGTTAGACCGAAGGACATGACGGTTAACTCGTAAAGACCATAACGAGTAGTGAAAGCCGTCTTGGGAATGTCCTCGTTTCAGATCTTGATTTGATGATAGCCTAATCTCAAATCCATCTTGGAGATGACAGAGGATCCTGCAAGTTGATCATAAAGATCATTGATCCTGGGCAGTGGGTACTTGTTCTTTATCTTCGCTAAATTTAGCGGGCGATAGTCTACGCACATCCTTTCTGTTCCATCTTTCTTCGTTACGAACAGAACGGGGCAACCCCATGGCGATGAGCTAGGGCAGATGAAGCCTTTTCCAACAAAGCTTCAAGTTGGATTTTAAGCTCAGCTAACTCACGTGGGGCCATTTTATATGGGCTTCTAGAAATTGGGGCGGTTCCTAGGGCAAGATCTACAATGAATTCTACACATCTGTCGGGTGGCATGCCCGACAGCTCTTCAAGAAAGACATCCGGCCAGTCACGAACCACCGCAATATCTTCAAGGCCAGGAAGGGGAAGCACATTCAAAGTATGCATCTGGGTTCTAGAACTGGGTGATGTGTACTCAATGGTCTGGCCTGAAGGATGGGTAAGTTTAACTGACTTGGCTTTACAATCAAGAAAAGCGTGTTGTCTTGATAACCAATCCATTCCTAGGATGACATCAATGTCTGAAGACTTGAGGGCTATAAGAGAAGCAAGGAATACTAAACCCTCAATTGCAATTTGATTGCCATGGCTTACTCCATTAGTTTGCCACTTTGAACCAGGAGTTTGAATGATCATTGGAGAAAACATTTCTTCAAAGGGGAACTCATGACGAAGTGCATAACTCTCCGACATGAATGAATGAGAAGCTCCTGGATCGAAAAGAACGGAGGCGGGAACATGATTGACTGGGAGTGTGCCAACGATGACGTCAGAAGTATCAATAGCTTCCTCAACTGAGATTTGGTTCACACAACCAGCGACAGTGGCTAAGGACTTTGCTTGCAAGGAGGTGGAGGTGGATTTCTTTGAAGACTTAGCTTTGGAAGGTTTGGGTGGGGTGGCATCATGTCTTGGACGAGGATCAACTTTCACCGACAAGGAACATTTCCATGCAATGTGGCCAGGATGACCACACTTGTAGCAAACTCTAGTGTCAGGGGGTGGAGCAAGGATGGCAGGTTCACTACCATAACTAATGGGATTCGTGTTTAGTGGAGGAGGTTGAGGCACCATATAGGATGGCCTTGCAAAAAGGTGCGAAGGAATGGCACTAGTTGGAATCCATCTCCGACGTTTCTGAGGGGCCGAACTAGAAGATGGAGCAAACTCTCGAACATGCTTGCGAGACTCTTCGAACACCTCATTTCCATACTCAGCTCTGAAGGAGCTATTGACTAAATCCTCAAAGTTGACAAACTCGTGAAGATTGAGATCATGACGAATAACAGGGTTATGTCCCTTGCGGAACCATGCTTGCTTCCTGGCATCAGTGGATATCTCCTCTTGGGCATAACGAGCAAGATGGTTGAACTCGGTCATATACTCGTGGATGGATCTATCTCCCTGAGTAAGATTGTAAAACTCTTCCTTCTTTCTTTCCATCATCTCATCCAGAATGTGGTACCCTCGGAAGGCATCACGGAATTGCTGCCAAGTCACTACGTGACCATCAGGTTGCATTGCAACATAGTTCTCCCACCATTCAACAACAACACCTTCCAAGAAGTATACCGCAAACATCACACGATCATTGGGAGCAACATGACCCGTCTCAAGCTTACGCTTGATGGAACGGAGCCAATCATCAGCTTCAAGGGGCTCAGAAGAACATCGAAATACCGGTGGCTTGAGGAGAATGAATTCCTGAATGCTCACAACCACATTGCGCTGACGAGCGGTTTTCTGCTCGATGAGCTCCAGAAGGCGTGTTTGATCACGTTGATTTCGCTCGGCTTCCATCATGATTACTGCCGCAGAAGGCGGTGGTGGAGGTTTATCATCATTTCGATTCCGATCACAGTCTCGATTCAGAAGAACAGTACTACGAGTTCCACCTGACATCCTGTGTGATAAAAATCAACAATCATAACAGGTTTTACGGTGGAAAACAAAGATAAGAGGACTTGACTAGAAGTAAAAGATTGTAATGCAAAGGCAAAGATTCCAAGAAACACAGAATAAATCGGGCAGCGTAACGGCTACACCGGGATGGAAAATTAAACAACCTTGAAGAGATTAGACAGAACTTCTTCAAGGAACTCAAAGACACGAAGACTCTGGACGACCACAAAATCCTACGGCTACAAGGAAGCACTCAACGAGATGTTCTAGTAAGACATAGATGAGCCTAGTCCTATCTTGCCGTAGAACAAGATAAGGGTGACTCAGAACTCAGATCGATGAGGGTAAGGAGAAAAAGAAGCCTTACGTTGTTCCCTTATACCCAGAGTAACTATATAACTATAGAATGCTAGACTCGACTTCGACCAAGGGTTGACTAATCCTACAGACAGTCCTGCTCTGATACCAAGTCTGTCGGGACCCGGGGTATGCGTATGTAATTCCAGTCATGATGCAATCACATGGAGAGCCGAGAGCCGTACCCACTTGTCTAAGCAGACAAGGCCAAGCACAGAACACTCTCGGAAAGCATCAAACGTGAGGGGCATCCCATTCAGGCCGGATGATCAACTGAGATGGGTCCTCATCGTCCGCTCACAAGTCTAATTGCTTATGGGTGGTGAATCCCATACTCATAGACAAGTCGCCTCAACCATGTTATCGATTGAATCCTAACTCTTACATAGACTTACTCCAGCCCGATCACTTAGTCGGGGTCTAGGGCGGGCTCGATCATACAACAAAGTGTGCACGTGACAGAGTCACGAGCAATCGCATCGCGATGCCCCAAGCTGCACACATCTAAGGGCCACTTGGTGTATAAAAGACCGCCAGCCAGATCACAACTAAGGTCTCGAAAACCCATACTAAGACATGCATGTTATAAACATACACGCAGCACACATGCCTAGTATGAATAACAGGTATCATCACATAACTCTACAAAGTGTATCTTTATTGACTTACACATAGAGCATACAAAGATCACATGTCTGTCATCAACATTACATCATACAACGGAAGAAAATTAGGTCTGAGTACAAACAAGTTTAACAAATGGCTTAGAGAAGCCTTGTACAACAAACATGCCCTTCCACGAGGGACCAGACTGCTGTCTGGGACCATGATAACTTAGTCAACGTCGAGCTTCAGGTCGGTGTCTCCATCGGGGTCCGGTTTCTCATCTAAAACATAGAATAAGCAAACGTGAGTACAAAGTCGTACTCAGCAAGACTTACATCAGAACTACACTACTCATGCTCAAGTATCAAGGTAAAGGGAGGTGGGGTTTCATCATGCAGAAGTGCCAGCTTTGACTTGGCTAGTCCTGTACTACGAGTACCAGACTTGAGGTAAGAAGCGTACATGAGTCCACTACCAAGTCTCCAACCAATACACCACTATGGTTACTTCCTCGACTTCCCCACGAGGAAGCACATCATAGCACTCACGCTTATCTTGCGAGTTTTAGAAGTATCCATTCAAGTTGTCTAATAATCAAGCACAACTTTCCAAGTAGTCCATGATCGCGGACGCGACTATTCGAATAGTTTTGTTAACCTTGCAAGGGTGTAAACTACACACACATGACCATAGGTTACCGCCAAGTCTCGCCACCGTTCAAGAGGTGACAGCGAGGATGTTCACCACAACACTTCGCCCACAGCTCCGTTCTAGTCCAAGGAGTCAACTGTCTGAGTTCCAAACCTAACTGGAGTTCCGGCCGAGCTTCCAGCCAGGACTCAAACCATGTAGGCATAACTGACAAGCCCACCTCGACGGATGGTTCTCCGCTTGACAAGCCATGTTCCACAAGCCCTACCATGAATGCCACATTTCATTTCCTTTATCTTTCTATGCATATGCCGAATGGAAATTCCGAACTAGGTGTGACTCCTGGACTTGGATCGGGGTGAGTTACTAGGTCAAGAGGGGTCAGTGATCCCAATGCGTGGTTGTACTCTTTGACTCGGATTACCATACAAGAACTCGGGCTTAAGGCGGTGTTCAACGAGACAACCCACTGTGTACTCCTACACATCCTCTCATCGTTCACCTTGTATTAGGGTGGATTCACCGACACAGTTTCACTTTCATCAACACCATGTTCACCATCATCCCAACTCACATCAAAAGCAACCTCATTGTACCACTAAGCATGCAATAAGCAGTAACAGTTGCAGGGGCCACATGATATCAATCAACTCCTATGTCAGCTAGGATTGTGGTTTGCTTACTACTGTGACAAGATGATAGGTCATGCATCAGATATGGGTTCAACTATGCGGTAGAATCCATACAAGGTGATCTCCTAAACATGCATAAGCGAGACTGAGAGGGAATTGGGATTTTATAGACATGATCAATGGGGTTTGCTTGCCTTGCTGACGATACACGGGTCCTAACGGTGGTCTTATTCTTCGGGGGTGATCACCGTCTCAGAATGTCTGTCATCGGAGGCAATCATCAACAAAGGGGGGCAACATCGAAAGTAAATTCACAAGCACATGATAAGGTTGTACATGATGTATATGGTACTGGTTTGTGGCAAATTCAATTTAATTGAAGTATATTGCATTTGGAATGCAAATTCAAACTTCAAATTTGAATTCAAATTAAGCCATATGAAAAATTGCTATTGTTGCCCCATTTTAAAATGGTCAAGCATGATTTTTTTGCATATTCTTAATCCTTGCATTTTTCTGATAATTTTTCATATATTATTTGTCCAATTTGGAGTTCATATGAATTTTCTATGATTTATTGAAGTTTGGCTATTTTTCTGGATTTTCTGTAAATCTTAAATTCATTTCTAATTCTCTCGAATTTGATTTATTGCATCAAGCTGATGTGGGGGTGATGTCACAGGGGGGCTGACAACAGGGGCCCACCTGTAAGTCACAGTGGGGGTTAACCCCTCTGTTTAAAAATAAACAGGGGTTATTAGGGACAGGGCCCCACCTGTCAGTGAGGTGTAGGGGGGGGGGGGGGGTTAGGAGGTGGTTTAGGCGCTAACTAAATCACGCCCGCTGGCGGTTAGCCGTCGGTGACCAACCCGTGCGGCGGCGCTCGCTGTGGACGGCGGCTCCGGGCACGGCTGGGCACGGGGAAGCTACCAGGGGTTAGCCCGTGCTCGCCCGCTTCAAGCTGTGCAACCAGGGAGGCCAGGGGGCGGCCGAAACCTCGCCGGCGTCGAGGTGCGGCGGCGGCCGTGGCTCTGCGCAAGTGAAGTCGACGGAGGAGGCACGGGAACGTCCATAGAGAGAGGGTAAATGCAGGGGAGCTCACCCCGGAGCGGATGGAGAGGACGACGGGGTCGAAGGAGCACCAGAGGAGACGAATTTGACGACGGCGTGCCGTCGGCCGTGCCGGGGTCGGGGAAGGCGGACGTCGCGTTGGAGGCTTCCCTGCTCGCAATCTTCTGCGCACATGGCCTGCTCGAGGAGGCGGAGCTCCTGGACACGGTGGCTCGGAGAGGGGAGGCCGGTGGCCGCGACTGTTCACGGTGCCGCGCTCCGGTGAGCTCACGGACGGCGGCGAAATCACGCGAGAGAGGGGAGGAGGGTGACCAGAAGCTAGGGGAAAGGGTGCGGGATGAGCTGGGGGGGCCTCGTGGCGTGCGTAGAGGACATGGGAGGCTCTATGGGGGACGTGGCCTTCGCCGGCGTTGGCATGGCAGCCACCGAGCTGCTTGCCACGCGCGGGGAAGACGACAAGCCCCCAGGTGGGCTTGGGCCGGGGGGGGGGGTTAGTTGGGCCCGAGGCCTGTAGGGGTGGGCTAGCTTTCCTTTTTCTTTTTTCTTCTCTTTTTTCTTTTGTTTTTCTTTCTGTAATTTGTTTTGGGTTGCTAGTAAAAATAGCAAAGCATTTTTAAAAATCCCCAAAACTTTTATGTGGGCTTAGGGTTTAAGCCACTAGCCACTCACAAGTTTTGGAGATTTTTGAAATTCAAATAATTTGAATTTCAAATCAAATAGGGTATTTAATTAATTTCCAAGCCCTGTTTGTAATATTTGAAAAATCTTGGTGCATGCAGTGGGACCCACTTCACTTTATATGTGATCATGCATATTTATAAGACTTTTCAAAAATAACAGAGCAATTTTTGGAAGCAATTTTTTGTCTGGCCATTTAATTAAATTCTCTAGGGCTTTTCTTTTCCCCATTTTTGAATTTCTTTTGAATTTTTTGCATGATGCAAAGGGCACAAGCAACCCTAGCACTTACCCTAGTTGGGGTTCTGACAACTCGCCCCCACTCAAAAGAATCTCGTCACGAGATTCAGAAGTCGTCGGGAGGAAGGTGGGGTACTCGGCACGGAGGCGGTCTTCTCTTTCCCATGTTGCTTCTTTCTCGGAGTGATGCGACCACTGCACTTTTAGAAACCTGATCTGCTGACGACGAGTGACAAGCTCAGCTGAATCAAGAATACGAACGGGGTACTCTCGATAAGAAAGGTCATCTTGGAGATCAAGCATTTCATGGTCGACTTCGCGGATGGGGTCCTTGAAGCAACGCCTGAGTTGTGACACATGGAATACATCATGTACTCGGGAAAGGTGCGGGGGTAGTTCAAGTTGGTAGGCAACTTCTCCACGTTTAGCTAGAATGCGGAAAGGTCCGATGTAACGTGGGGCCAACTTGCCTTTGATACCGAATCTTTGGGTTCCCTTCGGAGGAGTAACCCGGAGGTAAGCCTTCTCATCAAGATTGTAGCTTTCTTGCCTATGATGACGATCATAGTAGCTTTTCTGACGAGACTGAGCGGCTTTCAAACGACCACGAACAATGCATACTTGCTCTTCTGCTTCCTTGATCATATCCGGTCCAAAGAATTTTCTTTCACCGGTTTCTGACCAGTTAAGGGGTGTTCGACATCGTCGTCCATATAGGAGTTCAAAAGGAGCCATATTCATACTAGATTGGAAACTGTTGTTATAAGAAAATTCGGCAAATGGAAGAGATTTCTCCCAATTCTTCCCGAATGAGATAACACAAGCTCTGAGCATGTCTTCCAAGATTTGATTAACCCTTTCAACTTGACCGCTAGACTGAGGATGGAAAGCTGTACTAAAGGAGAGATGAGTTCCCATAGCATTCTGAAAGCTTCCCCAAAATCTAGAGGTGAAAAGGCTACCACGATTAGAATTGATTACCAAAGGAACACCGTGAAGAGACACAATTCTAGAGATGTACAAGTCTGCCAACTGACTAGCAGTTATAGACTCGCGAACGGGAAGGAAGTGAGCAACTTTGGAAAGCCTATCTATGACAACGAAGATGGCATCATTTCCTTTCTGGGTTTTTGGAAAGCCGGTGATGAAGTCCATACCGACTTTGTCCCATTTCTACTCGGGAATAGGCAAAGGTTGAAGTGTGCCAGCAGGTCTTTGGTGTTCTGCCTTAATGCGACGACAAACATCACATTCGGCAACAAATCGAGCAATGTCTCTCTTCATCCTAGTCCACCAAAATCTCTGGCGTAGATCTCGGTACATTTTTGTGCTACCGGGATGAATCGAGAGGGGTGTGTCATGGGCTTCTTTGAGGATGAGTTTCCTTAGATCTCTATTCTTAGGTACTACCAAACGATTTTCAAAGAATACCGTTCCTTTACTATCTGCGGAGAAACATTTAGCAACTCTGCTAGCAATGTTCTCCTTTATCCGGCGAACACCTCGTGCACGCCTTTGGGCAACTATGATTTGATCCTCAAGGGTTGGTTTCGCCACCAAGGTAGAAAGATAGCCATGAGGAACAATCTCAAGATTGAGCTTTCGAAATTCCTCATGAAGAAGTGGTTGATACTGTTGTAACATGAGGTTGTTACAATACGACTTACGACTTAGTGCATCAGCCATAACGTTGGCTTTGCCTGGGGTGTAAGAAATTCCTACGTCGTAATCTTTTATCAACTCAATCCAGCGTCTTTTCCTGAGATTAAGATCTGGCTGGGTGAATATGTATTTGAGGCTTTGGTGGTCGGAATAGATCTCACAACGATTACGAAGGAGGTAATGTCGCCAAGTTGTTAGGGCATGAACTACGGCAGCGAGTTCAAGATCATGGGTAGGATAGTTCTCTTCATGTGGACGCAACTGGCGTGAAGCATAAGCTACCACATGTCTGTCTTGCATAAGTATGCATGCTAACCCTTGCCGTGAAGCATCACAAAAGATCTCGAAATCCCTTTTTGTGTCTGGAGGCGCAAGTACGGGTGCAGAAGTCAATCTTCTTTTTAGCTCTTGAAAGCTTTCCTCGCACTTGGGAGTCCATTCGAATTTCTTATCTTTCTTGAGGAGTTAAGTCAGGGGCTTTGCAACTTTAGAAAAGTTCTTGACGAAGCGGAGGCAATAGCTTGCTAAGCCAAGAAAACTCCTAACTTGCTTAACCGATTCAGGTGGAGTCCAGTCAAGGACGGCCTGAACTCTCTCGGGATTGACAGCAATGCCTTTTGAAGAAATCACGTGGCCTAAATAGGTCACTTCTGGTAGCCAAAATTCACACTTGGAGAATTTAGCATACAGGAGATGCTCTCTAAGTTTCATCAATACCAGCCTTAGATGCTCGGCATGTTCTTCTTCGTTCTTCGATTATATAAGGATGTCATCGAGGTAAACCACGACGAACTTGTCCAAATACTCCATGAAGATCGAGTTCATCATGCGTGAAAAAGTGGCGGGGGCATTGATTAGACCGAAGGACATGACGGTGAACTCGTAAAGACCATAACGAGTAGTGAAAGCCGTCTTGGGAATGTCCTCGTTTCAGATCTTGATTTGATGATAGCCTAATCTCAAATCCATCTTGGAGAAGACAGAGGATCCTGCAAGTTGATCATAAAGATCATTGATCCTGGGCAGTGGGTACTTGTTCTTTATCGTCGCTAAATTTAGCGTGCGATAGTCTACGCACATCCTTTCTGTTCCATCTTTCTTCGTTACGAACAGAACGGGGCAACCCCATGGCGATGAGCTAGGGCGGATGAAGCCTTTTGCCAACAAAACTTCAAGTTGGATTTTAAGCTCAGCTAACTCACGTGGGGCCATTTTGTATGGGCGTCTAGAAATTGGGGCGGTTCCTGGGGCAAGATCTACAATGAATTCTACACATCTGTCGGGTGGCATGCCCGGCAGCTCTTCAGGAAAGACATCCGGGAAGTCACGAACCACCGTAATATCTTCAAGGTCAGGAAGGGGAAGCACATTCAAAGTATGTATATGGGTTCTAGAACTGGGTGATGTGTAGTCAATGGTCTGGCCTGAAGGATGGGTAAGTTTAACCGACTTGGCTTTACAATCAAGAAAAGCGTGTTGTCTTGATAACCAATCCATTCCTAGGATGACATCAATGTCTGAAGACTTGAGGGCTATAAGAGAAGCAAGGAATACTAAACCCTCAATTGCAATTTGATTGCCATGGCTTACTCTATTAGTTTGCCACTTTGAACCAGGAGTTTGAATGATCATTGGAGAAAACATTTCTTCAAAGGGGAACACATGACGAAGTGCATAACTCTCCGACATGAATGAATGAGAAGCTCCTGGATCGAAAAGAATGGAGGCGGGAACATGATTGACTGGGAGTGTGCCAAGGATGACGTCAGAAGTATCAATAGCTTCCTCAACTGAGATTTGGTTCACACAACCAGAAATAGTGGCTAAGGACTTTGCTTGCAAGGAGGTGGAGGTGGATTTCTGTGAAGACTTAGCTTTGGAAGGTTTGGGTGGGGTGGCATCATGTCTTGGACGAGGATCAACTTTCACCGACAAGGAACATTTCCGTGCAATGTGGCCAGGATGACCACACTTGTAGCAAACTCTAGTGTCAGGGGGTGGAGCAAGGATGGCAGGTTCACTACCATAACTAATGGAATTCGTGTTTAGTGGAGGAGGTTGAGGCACCATATAGGATGGCCTTGCAAAAAGGTGCGAAGGAATGGCACTAGTTGGAATCCATATCCGGCGTTTCTGAGGGGCCGAACTAGAAGATGGAGCAAACTCTCGAACATGCTTGCGAGACTCTTCGAACACCTCATTTCCATACTCAACTCTGAAGGATCTATTGACTAAATCCTCAAAGTTGACAAACTCGTGAAGATTGAGTTCATGACGAATAACAGGGTTAAGTCCCTTGCGGAACCTTGCTTGCTTCCTGGCATCAGTGGATATCTCCTCTTGGGCATAACGAGCAAGATGGTTGAACTCGGTCATACACTCGTGGATGGATCTATCTCCCTGAGTAAGATTACAAAACTCTTCCTTCTTTCTTTCCATCATCTCATCCAGAATGTGGTACCCTCGGAAGGCATCACGGAATTGCTGCCAAGTCACTACGTGACCATCAGGTTGCATTGCAACATAGTTCTCCCACCATTCAACAGCAGCACCTTCCAAGAAGTATACCGCAAACATCACACGATCATTGGGAGAAACATGCGCCGTCTCAAGCTTACGCTCGATGGAACGGAGCCAATCATCAGCTTCAAGGGGCTCGGAAGAACATCGAAATACCGGTGGCTTGAGGAGAATGAAGTCCTGAATGCTCACAACCACATTGCGTTGACGAGCGGTATTCTGCTCGATCAGCTCCGGAAGGTGTATTTGATCACGTTGATTTCGCTCGGCTTCCATCATGATTTCCGCCGCAGAAGGCGGTGGTGGAGGTTCATCATCATTTCGATTCCGATCACGGTCTCGATTCCGAAGAACAGCACTACGAGTTCCACCTGACATCCTGTGTGATAAACTCAAAGACACGAAAACTTTGGACGACCACAACAATCCTACGGCTACAAGGAAGCACTCAACGAGATGTTCTAGTAAGACATAGATGAGCTTAGTCCTATCTTGCCGTAGAACAAGATAAGGGTGACTCAGAACTCAGATCGATGAGGGTAAGGAGAAAAAGAAGCCTTATGTTGTTCCCTTATACCCAGAGTAACTATATAACTATAGAATGCTAGACTCGACTTCGACCAAGGGTTGACTAATCCTACATACAGTCCTAATCTGATACCAAGTCTGTCGGGACCCGGGGTATGCGTATGTAATTCCAGTCACGATGCAATCACATGGAGAGCCGAGAGCCGTACCCACTTGTCTAAGCAGACAAGGCCAAGCACAGAACACTCTCGGAAAGCATCAAACGTGAGGGGCATCCCATTCAGGCCGGATGATCAACTGAGATGGGTCCTCATCGTCCGCTCACAAGTCTAATTTCTTATGGGTGGTGAATCCCATACTCATAGACAAGTCGCCTCAACCATGTTATCGATTGAATCCTAACTCTTACATAGACTTACTCCAGCCCGATCACTTAGTCGGGGTCTAGGGCGGGCTCGATCATACAACAAAGTGTGCACGTGACAGAGTCACGAGCAATCGCATCGCGATGCCCCAAGCTGTGCACATCTAAGGGCCACTTGGTGTATAAAAGACCGCCAGCCAGATCACAACTAAGGTCTCGAAAACCCATACTAAGACATGCATGTTATAAACATACACGCAGCACACATGCCTAGTATGAACAGCAGGTATCATCACATAACTCTACAAAGTGTATCTTTATTGACTTACACATAGAGCATACAAAGATTACATGTCTGTGATCAACATTACATCATACAATGGAAGAAAATTAGGTCTGAGTACAGACAAGTTTAACAAATGGCTTAGAGAAGCCTTGTACAACAAACATGCCCTTCCACGAGGGACCAGACTGCTGTCTGGGACCATGCTAACTTAGTCAACGTCGAGCTTCAGGTCGGTGTCTCCATCGAGGTCCGGTTTCTCATCTAAAACATAGAATAAGCAAACGTGAGTACAAAGTCGTACTCAGCAAGACTTACATCAGAACTACACTACTCATGCTCAAGTATCAAGTAAATGGAGGTGGGGTTTCATCATGCAGAAGTGCCAGCTTTGACTTGGCTAGTCCTGTAACACGAGTACCAGACTTGAGGTAAGAAGCGTACACGAGTCCACTACCAAGTCTCCAACCAATACACCACTATGGTTACTTCCTCGACTTCCCCACGAGGAAGCACATCATAGCACTCACGCTTATCTTGCGAGTTTTAGAAGTATCCATTCAAGTTGTCTAATAATCAAGCACATCTTTCCAAGTAGTCCATGATCGCGGACGCGACTATTCGAATAGTTTTGTTAACCTTGCAAGGGTGTAAACTACACACACATGACCATCGGTTACCGCCAAGTCTCTCCACCGTTCAAGAGGTGACAGCGAGGATGTTCACCACAACACTTCGCCCACAGCTCCGTTCTAGTCCAAGGAGTCAACTGTCTGAGTTCCAAACCTAACTGGAGTTCCGGCCGAGCTTCCATCCAGGACTCAAACCATGTAGGCATAACTAACAAGCCCACCTCGACGGATGGTTCTCCGCTTGACAAGCCATGTTCCACAAGCTTACCATGAATGCCACATTTCATTTCCTTTATCTTTCTATGCATATGCCGAATGGAAATCCCGAACTAGGTGTGACTCCTGGACTTGGATCGGGGTGAGTTATTAGGTCGAGAGGGGTCAGTGAGCCCAATGTGTGGTTGTACTCTTTGTCTCGGATTGCCATACAAGAACTCGGGCTTAAGGCGGTGTTCAACGAGACAACCCACTGTGTACTCCTACACATCCTCTCATCGTTCACCTTGTATTAGGGTGGATTCACCGACACAGTTTCACTTTCATCAACACCATGTTCACCATCATCCCGACTCACATCAAAAGCAACCTCATTGTACCACTAAGCATGCAATAAGCAGTAATAGTTGCAGGGGCCACATGATATCAATCAACTCCTATGTCAGCTAGGATTGTGGTTTGCTTACTACTGTGACAAGATGATAGGTCATGCATCGGATATGGGTTCAACTATGCGGTAGAATCGATACAAGGTGATCTCCTAAACATGCATAAGCGAGAGTGAGAGGGAATTGGGATATTATAGACATGATCAATGGGGTTTGCTTGCCTTGCTGACGATACACGGGTCTTAACGGTGGTCTTCTTCTTCGGGGGTGATCACCGTCTCGGAACGTCTGTCATCGGAGGCAATCATCAACAAATGGGGGCAACATCGAAAGTAAATGCACAAGCACATGATAAAGTTGTACATGATGTATATGGTACTGGTTTGTGGAAAATTCAATTTAATTGAAGTATATTGCATTTGGAATGCAAATTCAAACTTCAAATTTGAATTCAAATTAAGACATATGCAAACTTGCTACTGTTGCCCATTTTAAAGTGTTTAAAAATGAAAACAAATTGCATATTCTTAATCCTTGCATTTTTCTGATAATTTTTCATATATTATTTGTCCAATTTGGAGTTCATATGAATTTTCTATGATTTATTGAAGTTTGGCTATTTTTCTGGATTTTCTGTAAATCTTAAATTCATTTCTAATTTTCTGGAATTTGATTTATTGCATCAAGCTGATGTGGGGGTGATGTCACAGGGGGGCTGACAACAGGGGCCCACCTGTAAGTCACAGTGGGGGTTAACCCCTCTGTTTAAAAATAAACATGGGTTATTAGGGACAGGGCCCCACCTGTCAGTGAGGTGTAGGGGGGGTTAGGAGGTGGTTTAGGCGCTAACTAAATCGGGCCCGCCGGCGGTTAGCCGTCGGTGACCAACCCGTGCGGCGGCGCCCGCTGTGGACGGCGGCTCCGGGCACGGCTGGGCACGGGGAAGCTACCAGGGGTTAGCCCGTGCTCGCCCGCTTCAAGCTGTGCAACCAGGGAGGCCAGGGGGCGGCCGGAACCTCGGCGGCGTCGAGGTGCGGCGGCGGCCGTGCCTTTGCGCAAGTGAAGTCGACGGAGGAGGCACGGGAACGGCCATAGAGAGAGGGGAAATGCAGGGGTGCTCACCCCGGAGCGGATGGAGAGGACGACGGGGTCGAAGGAGCACCAGAGGAGACAAATTTGACGACGGCGTGCCGTCGGCCGTGCCGGGGTCGGGGAAGGCGGACATCGCGTAGGAGGCTTCCCTGCTCGCAATGTTCTGCGCACATGGCCTGCTCGAGGAGGCGGAGCTCCTGGACACGGTGGCTCGGAGAGGGGAGGCCGGTGGCCGCGGCTGTTCACGGTGCCGCGCTCCGGTGAGCTCACGTACGGCGGCGAAATCACGCGAGATAGGGGAGGAGGGTGACCAGAAGCTAGGGGAAAGGGTGCGGTATGAGCTGGGGGGGCCTCGTGGCATGCGTAGAGGACATGGGAGGCTCTATGGGGGACGTGGCCTTCGCCGGCGTCGGCATGACATCCACCGAGCTGCTTGCCACGCGCGGGGAAGACGACAAGCCCCCAGGTGGGCTTGGGCCGGGGGGGGGGGTTAGTTGGGCCCGAGGCCTGTAGGGGTGTGATAGCTTTCCTTTTTCTTTTTTTCTTCTCTGTTTTCTTCTGTTTTTCTTTCTGTAATTTGTTTTGGCTTGCTAGTAAAACTAGCAAAGCATTTTTCAAAATCCCCAAAACTTTTATGTGGGCTTAGGGTTCAAGCCACTAGCCACTCACAAGTTTTGGAGATTTTTGAAATTCAAATAATTTGAATTTCGAATCAAATAGGGTATTTAATTAATTTCCAAGCCCTGTTTGTAATATTTGAAAAATCTTGGTGCATGCAGTGGGACCCACTTCACTTTATATGTGATCATGCATATTTATAAGACTTTTCAAAAATAATAGAGCAATTTTTGGAAGCAATTTTTTTTCTGGCCATTTAATTAAATTCTCTAGGGCTTTTCTTTTCCCCATTTTTGAATTTCTTTTGAAATTTTTGCATGATGCAAAGGGCACAAGCAACCCTAGCACTTACCCTAGTTGGGGTTCTGACAGCTTTTCTCAAAAGGGATACACTTATGGAAACAAATACACCAGCTGTATGAATTTGCTAGAAACTTGTGCTCAATATATAATATATCTTTCTGCAGGGATGAATCTTGTTGCTTTATGAGGCACAAACACCTTGCTTTCCAATGTGAGTACAATGATGATGAAACCTTAGCTTCTTATGCTAAGAGAAATTGTGATTTTGATGATGCAGAGCAAATAGAAGAATTTTTTGCTTATAAGGGTGCCTATGAAATTACTTCTCTTATTAAAAATATTTATGACGCCCCTTACAAATCTGAGAGTCTTTCTATACTTAACTATTGTTTGGAAAATTACGATGCAAATTATTATATTACTGATCATCTTGAGAGAATCTCTCCACCAAAGGAAGAGACTAATGATTTGCAGGACTCCATGGAAGAAGAAATTGCTGAACCTGAAAGCTCCTTGGATGAAAAAGAGGAGGAGAGTGACGAACAAAAGGAGGAAGAATGGAGCTATCCATGCCTACCTTATGATGAGAGTAACTCTTTGAATCTTACCTTATATGATTATTATGATCCTATGGATTCTTTTGAAATATCCCTTTTTGATGAAGTTGATGCCTTCTATATTTGTGGCCATGATGCCATTATGAATAATGCTTACGGAGATGAACTTGCTATAGTTCCTCATGTTAAGCATGAAATTGTTGCTATTGCACCCACACTTGATTGTCCTATTATCCTTTTGAAATCTCCAACTCATATCCCGGAGAATTGTGCTCTTATTAAGGCTCAATGTGATGGGTTGTATTTATCTTATGATCCTAAAAACCGTGTTGAAAGCAATACACGTGTGCTTGTAGGTCATGAACAACATGATTTATGTGATAGTTATATTCTTGATGTTGTTCATGATACTACTGAAAATTACTTTGAGAGAGGAAAGTTTGGTTATAGAAACTTCCATATTACTAAAACACCTCTCTTCACGTTGAAAGTTTTGAAGTTGTTCTTTTTCCACCTTCCTATGCAATCACTTTGTGCTTCTTTGATTTATTTTCTTACAATATGCCTATGCATAGGAAGTGGGTTAGGCTTAAATGTGTCTCATATTTGCTTCTTGATGCTCTCTTTTGCTCCAAATTATTATTCTTATGTGAGCATCTTCTTTTGCCTTAATCCTAGCTAATGGCTTTAAAGAAGCGCTTTCGGGAGGCAGCCTGCAACGAATTTAGGATTTCCTTTTTGTTTTTCTTCTGTATTTAGTGGTCTTGATGATTGTTACTACTGTAGCAACATCATTGTATCTTTACTTTTCAAGCTTTGTGCCTTTTGTTTGCGGCTCCCAAGTTTTCATGTCTGTTTTCCCGAGTGCTCATTGATCCAGGAAGCACAATCAACATCCTGTACAGAGACACGATGGTCAAGTTGGGACTCACGGAGAGAGATTTGGAGCGCAGTCGGACGACTTTCCATGGGATTGTCCCTGGTTTGTCATGCACCCCTATGAGTCCCATTCGGCTGGATGTGATTTTCGGCATAGAGGAGAACTTCAGGAGAGAGCTGATCTGGTTCAAGGTCACCGACCTCAGCAGTCCATACCATGCCCTCTTGGGATTACCTGCAATCGCCAAGTTCATGCTTAATGCGTATGAGCCCTACATGAAGAAGAAGCTCCCAGGCCCAAATGGCATCATCATCGTCACCGGGGACTTCAGGAAGTCCCTCGAGTGCTCGTCATCTGATGCGAATTTGGCCGATTCCTTGGTGGTGGCCGAAGAGAAGCATCATATCGACAAGGTGGTTGCAATGGCCCAAGCTCAAAGAAAGTTTCCTCTTGCAGTCGGCCCAGCCAAGAGAGAAGATGAGGAGGCCACTTTCCAGTCGGCCAAGGACAGCAAGAAGGTTGCTCTAGATCCCTCCGACCCAACCAAGTTTGTTGTGATCGGATCAGGACTTAGCAACAAATAGGAAAGCGAGCTCGTCGAGTTCCTCCGTGAGAACCGGGACATCTTTGCATGGTCTCCACAAGACATGCCTGGAGTGCCGAGGGAACTCGCCGAGAACAAGCTCCACATTCGGCCAGGTTCTAAACCGGTCAAGCAACCCCTTCGACGTTTTTCGGAAGACAAGAGAAGAGCAATCGGTGAAGAGGTCGCCAAGCTCAAGGCTGCATGCTTCATCATGGAGGTGTTCTACCCCGAGTGGCTGGCAAACCCAGTCCTCGTGATGAAGAAGAAAAAGACCTGGCGCATGTGTACCGATTACACTTGCCTGAACAAGGCATGCCCCAAGGATCCGTTTGCTCTGCCCCGTATAGATCAAGTCATTGACTCTACGGCCGACTGCGAGCTTTTGTCGTTTCTGGATGCCATTGATGGCTATCACCAGATTAAACTTGCTGTGGAAGATCAAATAAAAACTGCCTTTATAACCCCCTTTGGGGCTTATTGCTATATCACCATGCCTTTCGTCCTGAAGAATGGAGGTGCTACCTATCAGTGCATCATCCAGCGATGCACGCATTCTCAGCTCGGCAGAAACTTGCATGCGTATGTAGATGATTTGGTAGTGAAGACGGTCAAAGGAGTCACACTCCTCGACGACCTCAAGGAGACATTCGCCAACCTACGCACCTATCAGATCAAGCTGAATCCAGATAAGTGTGTGTTTGGCGTTCCGGCTGGCAAACTCTTGGGATTTCTCGTTTCTGAAAGAGGAATCGAATGCAATCCCGAGAAGATAGCCGCAATCGAACGAATGGACCAGACCAAGAATCTAAAGCAAGTGCAGAAGTTCACCGGTTGCTTGGCGTCACTCAGTCGATTTCTCAGTCGGCTGGGAGAGAAGGCAATCCCATTATATCAGCTCAGGAAGAAGACGGAGAAGTTCACATGGACTCTGCAAGCATATGAATAATTCAAGGAGCTAAAGCGTATGCTCTCCACTGCGCCGATTTTGGCCGCTCCGATTGAGAAGGAGCCGATGATGTTATATATCGCGGCGACCAATCGGGTGATCAGTGCAGTGATGGTGGTGGAGCATCCTGAGAAGGACAAAGCGCAACAGATGCAGCGGCCAGTATATTACATCAGTGAGGTGCTCTCAATATCCAAGAAAAATTATCCCCATTACCAGAAAATGTGCTATGGAGTTTACATGGCAGCCAAAAGATTGAAGCCCTATTTACAAGCTCATCCGATTATGGTGGTCATCTCGGCTCCACTAGCTGACATCATTGGCAGTAGAGATGCAACCGGCAGAGTGGCCAAATGGGCAATTGAGATCGCCTCTCATGGCATCCAGTACGAGCCAAGAACAATAATCAAATCCCAAGCATTGGCCGATTTCCTGGTGGACTGGGCTGAAACTCAATATATGCCACCCGTCCCAGGGTCAGATTTTTGGAGAATGCATTTTGATGGTTCCAAGATGAAGAATGGCCTAGGAGCTGGCATTGTTCTCACATCACAAAAAGGAGACCGACTGCACTATGTGCTGCAAATCCACTTCGCAGCGTCAAACAATGTTGCCGAGTATGAGGCCCTTGTGCATGGCATCAAGCTGGCCAAGGAGATCGGCATTCGGAACATAGAGTGTTTCGGCGATTCCAGCCTGGTGGTGCAGCAGTGTACGGGCAATTGGAATGCAAGGGATGCAAATATGGCCAGCTACCGTTTCCTGGTGCAGCAGCTCAGCGGATATTTTGAAGGCTGCGAATTTCATCACGTGCCCAGAGCAAACAATGAAGCAGCAGACGCCCTATCCAAGCTCGGTTCCACCAGGCAAAGCATTCCGCCAGGGGTATCACTGGAGCACATCAAGAAGCCATCCATCACACCTTCGCCAGAATCCGAGTCCATCTTCATATCAGAAAACGACCTGGAGGCATTTAGGCAAGAAAAACTGGTCCAGCCAATGAAGAACCCGACTCTGAAGAAGCAACCGAGCACCCAAGGAGCTGCGGCCTCGGCAAAGCCAGCAGAACCAGGGGCTGCCGATTGCGATCCAGGGGCTGCCGATTCCAGCAAAAAGAAGAGGTCCAAGGTAAAAGTAGTAGCAGCAACACCAGGTGTCGGGAACTCGCCCGAGCTATTGACACCAGGGGCTGCCGATTGCGATCGAAAGGTGCTGAGTCCAAGAGAAGAGCCAGTAGATCCTGAGGCTCCA